>CM036912.1:18147519-28147519 GCA_020800305.1 Porphyrio hochstetteri
GGGAGAGGACTGCCCGTGCCGCCGCTGCGCTCCGGCTCCGTTCACGGACCGCCCGGCCCGGGGCAGCGGGGACCGCGCAGGGTTTGCCCCGCCGAACTGCAACGGGAGCAACCCGCTCTGGGCAGCGAAGCCCGCGGCTGAGCGCTCTGCACCGAGAAACGAGTGCGTTCAACTCGCCCGTACCCCGGGCAGAGAGGGGTGCCACCGGCGGACATAAACCCGAGGAGGTGCCTCTGGGGTTGGGTTGCCTCCGGCAAGGGCACCTCTCTGATCGTCACACGGCAGTCCTGACGCCACCTGCGCCGGGAAGTGCCGCAGGATCGGCCAGGAGCCCCCGTACCCAGCGCTCCCGGCGGTGCGAAGCGCTGGCACGCCTCAGCCCGGGCGTTTACTTGGACAGTGCCGGGATTGGAGGGATCTTACAACAAAACCGCCCGGCTTCCTAAGGACATTTTCCCTTCCAGCTGCTTTCTAAATATAGCGCACGGCGATCCGCTACCTCGCTCTCACGCTGGCGGAAATTCAAAGTCAAACTGGGGGTGTGAAAAAAAGAGACAAAGACAAGATAGTTTTAAGAAAAAAAAAAAAAAAAAGAAAAAAACATCGAGTATTTAAAATCCACGCCCGCATTAAGGTCACCCGAACGGCGAAAAGATCCGTCTACTCTTATTTTAACATTGCTGTCTTTTCCACGGGGACGGCTGTTTGCCTCCTGACCCATCGATAGCCTATTAATACAATTTAATTCCGCGGTTGTTTCTGTTTAAAGAGTGTTTGGAGCGAATTGTTTCTTTTGTTTATGATCAAACAAACGAGCTCTGGTAATCTTATGTTTTATCTCCCTAACATATGGAAAAGCTATTTATCCCAGCCAATCACAATAAAGTGAAGAAAACCCCATTTTATGGAAAGGTATATATCACAAGTTTGTTCATCATTAAAGATATGATTACCAGTGAAAACCCTCCGAAAGTGGCACATTTATGATTCCAGGAACAGATGGGGACATCCATTTTCCTTGCAAATACTTTTGAAATTGCTCTACTGGTAGCAGTATAAAAATGATATACAGATGCCAGTGCCAACGAAGCCGGGACAAGAGGTCCAGATTTACACAGTAAAAGCTTCACATGCGCTCTGTCAGCTTTGATTGATCTGCGCTATACCTCAGAAACTTGTTGACTGGGAAAGGAAACAGGGCAAATAATTCACTGCAACAAGGCAGATAATTCACCCGGCCAATCGCTCCGCTCCGCTTCTCCGGGCGGTGACATACGAGTCCTCCTGCTGCACAAAGAAGCATCATTCTCCAGCGTGAGCAGCGGCCGGTGTCACGGAGCGGGGGAGAGGGAGGAGGAGAAGAGAGAGAGAGAAAGGGAAAGAAAGGTGGGAGCAGCGCACACAAAAGGAGAGTAGAGGCGAGGCAAGGAGAAGTTGGGCTTGGGCAGCGGGCACAGCCATCTACCTTTTCCACGCGGAGCCCAGGCGGAGCCATTCGGCCCCAATTGTCATTATCATATTGATTAAGTTCATCAGAGAGCAATTTTAGGTTTAACGCCAGCGGACTGGGAGAGGGAGCAAAGAATTATCTAAGAAAAGCACAACATTCTTACCGCAGGGACGTTTCCCTGTTCCAGTTCATTGAGGGAGTTGATTAAGTTTAAATGAAGCAGACACTGGATAAAAGTAAGGGTATTGACCACTGGGCAGCGCGGTCTGCGCTTGAAAAGGCCTGATACATGCAGAAAAGCAAGATTTACTAAATGCTCTAATCTTCAATCAAATCTTACATCAATACAGACAAAGTTTGGTAATGAGAGATTCAATGAAGCATGCGGGAGAAAGAATTAATCCTCTTGGTCTAAACTGGGTTCAACTTTGAAGCCTGCTCCGAAGGAAAGACAGTTATCTAAATGCTAAATAAGAAACTTATTGTACTTTTCATGGCATGCTAATCTTTTGTCTATTTCATCTCTATTATTTGTATGCTCATAGGCGGCAGTTGTCATGGTGATTATATCAAACCACTTCTGTGCGGATGGCTGCGAGGAACCGGGGCCTCCCTCCAGCCCTCTCGCCCGCGGCAGCGCCCCGGCCCCGCAGCTCTGCCCTGGGGACACGGGCAGGGCAGAATCCGCCGCCCCGGCAGCGTTTTGACAGCGGCAGCCCCCTCCTCTTTCCCCTGGCATCACCCGAACGGGAGCGAGCTGCCTCCATGAAGAGGTGATTTTTTCCCCCCTTCTTTCTCTCTCTCTCTTTTTTTTGGAGCGCGATCTTCCCTTGATAAGCTTTTGATGTCACAAATCAAACACTCGCCAGGAGGTAGATAATGGGGAGTGTGATCTCCTCTATTTGTACATAGACAGCGCTTTTGCACCGGCGCTGCCTTGAACCAGTGTCAAACTCCCCGGGCTTTGTTGGACTGCCCGCCGCCCCCCGGCCCGGGGAGCCCGGCACCGCGGGGCGGGGGGCGTCCCTGTCCCCGCCCGGAGCCGTGGATCCCCCGAGCTCAGGCAGTCCCTGACAAGGGGAATTAAGATTCATATTATGCAAATGCCGAGGTGAGCGCAGACACTCTAATAGCAAAAGGTTTGGAAGAAAAGAAGAAAGCGGGGGGGGGAGGAGGAGGCGGGACGGGAAGAGGGAGCAGAGAGATACATTTTTTTTAAACAGCACTTTGTTAACACTTGCAGGCAGCCGCCGGCAGCAGGCACCGGGCTCTGGCCCACGGGCAGCGCTGCGGGGCCTCGGCCGGGACCGCTGCGGGACGGGTTGGGGGGACCGGCCGCCCGCCCGTTCTCAGAGGAGCCGAGCATAGGTATCGAGGGAGGGGGGAAAGGCCCAGGCTGTCGATCAGACACTCTAATTTGTCCGCCGGTACCCGTAAGGGAGTAACGGAGGCTTCTTCCTTCGCACAGCTCCGGCGGGTAGCAGCCAGCACAAATAGGTGGGTGCGGGAAAGGGGGAGCGGGGGTGGGGGCGGCTTCCCCCGGCTTGTTCCCTGTGATACAATCATCTGAACGCACAAGGGTGGCACCCGAGCTTTTATGTCTTTTACAAAAGTTGCCAAATTAAGGCCGGATTAGGGCTCCCTTCAGGATTTGTGGGCTCTTTAGAGACTGGGAGCTGCCCACATAGCCCGCCAGTGCTTATGAAAAGCTTAAAAAGTAATAAAAGGAGGAGTGATCCCGAGAGAAAGTAACATGTATAACTCTTATGAAAGGAGCAGCGAGCAGGGCTGTGAACTTGAATAACTGTTTGAACTTTAATTTGTTCATTAACAGGATTTGCCCCTGACTGTGAATGTTATTACTTCTCTTAAAAGCGAGGTGCAAATGCAAAGCCATAATGAAAGAGCCTGGCAAAAAGTTAAACGCCTCGTAATTACACTAGCCTCATTCAAAACTTAAAGTAACACAAAAGTGCAGAAAACGGGAGCCGGGTTTGTACCCTCCCGACGCCGCGGCCTCGGACAGAGGCGGCGGAGAGCTCTGGGCCCCAGCTCCATCCCCATGAACTCACTGTAGCCGTATGGGAAACGGCTGTGTTGTTTAAACAAGTTTAAAAGCATCTTTAAAACACGAAAAACCCCATAAAACCAAAACCAACCGTGTCTGTCTGTTTTCCTTTCCCTCGGTGGGGGCACGCCTGGTTTACTCCTCTAACCGCGAAGTCTTGAGTGAAACGCGGTGCCTGAAGTCTGATCTAATCTGCATGTTTGTATCCTAAACAGGGCACATTAGCTCCTCTCTCCCCCATCACACCGACAGTAGAAAAAACTCTGGAGAACCGGAATAAAACAAACTACTACTCCTCTCAGAAGGTATATGACTTTGTACTGATGCGTTTGCCAGTTAGCTCCGCGCTGACTGTCGTTTCATCTGTCAGTTATCCCTTTCCCGGGTTTGTCAACTCTGTTTTCATAGATTCGCTTGTCATCTGCATCCTTCCTCAACAGGAACATGCAGCCAGGTCGCAATTAAATATACAGATACACGAGCTGTTAGCAAGATTTCACCCTCCCATCTGCAGCCGAGCCGGGGAGATGATTGCCCTGTCACTTCTTCTTTAGACTTAAAACGCCTTAAAACTCGCCGGCAGAGCTCCGCGTTTGTTAGCCGGGCGCTTGCTTTTGTCCGCCTCCCTCTCGCCGCTTCTTTGAAGCATTAACTTCAGCCGCTCCTCGTCTGCCGCCGGCGCCGAGCCCGCCGCCCCCGGGCCCCGCGCATCCCGCGCCCGCCCCGCACCGCCGGGAGCGGGACGTGCTGCCTGAATAATGGATTGAGCGGGTCCTGGGGGGCTGATAGCGAAGGTCGGGCAAAGCAGCCGTGCCTTCGCAAGGCCTGGGGCCCGACGGACAGGCGGTGGCGGCGGGCAGCCCCTCCGGCCAGCGCGGGTGGGGATGGGAAACCTGACGGAGCCCGGTCCTGTGGCTGTGAGTCGGGCCGGCGGAACAGCGAGAGGGCACTTCGTAAAGGAAGCGCAGTGAAAACCCCTATGCCGGTTTAAAATGCTTCCCCACTTCTGCAGCTGCGTGCACATGAAGGAGACTAGGCCATTTCAGCACTATCAGGTTGGATTGTTTCAACTGCAATACTAGAAAGATACACCCTGTTTTATGGATCTGGTTATTTCCTTATTACATTTTTTCAGCACCATGAAACTCACTAGGAAAAAACAAAACCCAAACTATTTCATCAAACTGGTACCCAGAAAGCAAACCAAAAATCGTATTACTCACAAAGTAAATCGCTTCAATTCTGCTTGTCCATCCCAACACTGATGGTTGGTGCTGTCATCTGAGGGAAGGTCGGTGAGACCCAGCTACCAGCTGAGAAGCATTAAATGCAGCCTGGTTTCCACCAAGATAGGAAGGGGACTCCTTTTTCTGCACTTAGGCTAATCAGGATTTTGTGCTAACTCAGAAATGGAAAGAAACTTGCCAAAACAACCAGACCCTGAGACACTAGCATCTTAGCAACAAATACCTTCCTCTGCACCTGTAGATGAAGCAACAGACCATGCAGGGCATGAAGCAGAGGTAAAACGGGTTTCTCGCCCTGTCTACCAGGACAAACCCACATAGTTGCATTTGGTGCTGCATCCAAGTGGCCTTCAGCTCCCATCGCCCCACCACCGTATCACAGACACGTGACAGTTATCTGTAACAGCATCCCTGAAGGAAGAGTTCCAGCTTTCTCATCACGCAAAATAAAGCATTTCCTGCAAGGGTTGCTAACTAATGGCATACCCAAGCTGTCCTCTGGGTAGCAAACAGCACAAAAGTGTCCTGAGAAAAGGAGCCTCACTGGGGCCTTGGCCTTGCAATGACCACACATAGGCTGCTGTGCCTGTGATGGGACCGCACAGCATTTCTTGCAGGCTCAGAGCAGGAACTACTACTGTGCTGCTAGGTTCCCCCCCAGTCTAACCTTGAACAATTGCTTTAGATTTGAAGAGAATTTGATCCAGCACAGATAAATTACATCTGAAGCTTCATCAGACACTGATTAAACTGTTCAACTTCACTGAGTGGACTCGATGAGCTTCAGACTTGGTGCTGCATGTCACCTTCACATGAGCACCGCAAGCCCACCTATTTCTGCTAGCAGCATCACCAGCACACTGACAGAAGTATGACAAAATGGATCCTGTCGCGAGCTTCTCCCTCTCCCCCCGACATCACTTGAGCACAGAGGCAACTGAGGCTGCTCGGAAAGCAACTGATTACAGGTAAGCAACACCCTCAGCAGCTTGGAGGCCTTGAGGACATGTCACCTGCTGGTCAAGAGTCCATCGAAATCAGAAAATATAAGAAAAAACCTCCCCAAAACATAGGCATCTATTTGGTTCGCAGGAGGCATTTTTCACTTTCAGCAGAGCAAGGTGCTTACCGCTCCTAGCAAGGGCTCGGGTGAGGACTGCACACATTAGGCCACAGGAGTTTGTTACCAGGATATACGAGGGCTTTGCCACAGCTTCTCCGGGCTGGGGTTGGTTGTAAGATGAGCCTTCTAGCTTCTGTGCATTTCTGGCACCCTCACCTTTGAAGATAACATGAATTTTGCTTTAAATATGCACTGGCAGATCAATCCTCTATGTATTTCTGATCATATAATGCATGCAATTCGACCTGCAAGATATATGGATTGTAAAGCTTTTATAAATCAGCATTTTACACAGCACACCCCGCTCCTGTGAGCTAACCTTGTCTTCAGAGCTGACAATCCCCCACATCATCGCTTTGAAGCACTGAAGTGGTGAGACGGCAATCTACTGAGCTAGAATGTATCTCATAAAATAAGGATATAAATACTATACAAAGCATCTGAAGTTGATTTATGAAATAGGAGTTAAAATCCTGATACATTAGCAAAACTAGCTAGACCTTTAAGGCCAAGAAGCCCTCAGGCTGCAGTGAAAATCATCGATGTGTTTCAATGACGATGCAATCGCACATAGAAAAGAAAAAAAATCAAAAAACTGTTTTTCCTTTCCTGCGTATAACAAACCCCACAAAAGCCGGTTTGCACCAGCTGCACGGAATGTTTCCTAGTGAAGCATTCGCATTTTAACTTTCCGTTATTAGCGAGGCAACTTTACATCGCTGCATGAAACCGCCCGACTCTTCCCAGAGGAGACGGTCAACGGTAGCAGACAAAAGCACGTCCTGGTGCGGAGGGGTCGCGCAGCCTGCGAGGGTGGCTCCTCTCCCGGGCGGCCCCTCTGACCCGGGGCGCCGCGGTGAGACCTGTGCCCGCAGAGCCCCGGGGTGCCGCTCACCTGCACGGCGGCGGGACGGGGCCCGCGGGCTCCGCCACACGCCTGCCCATGGGGGCGGGCGAGAGGGGGGCGGAGGGGGGTGGGGTGGGGAGAGAAGCTGCCTTGGAGCGTCTCCCTCCCCTCCTGCCCGTTTTCTTTACGGGAATCGGGGAGACGGGGCCAGGGCGGCGCGTTTCCTTATGAGGGAACCTGTGCGCTTTGTCCCGGAGCGCGGGGGTGCTGCCCGGTTCCCCCCGGCACAGCCCCGCTGTCCTTCGGCACCGGCGGCACGTTGCGGGTACCCACCGCACCGCTGCTCGGCACTTCGCCACCCATTTACCCCAGGCCCTCCCCAAACCGAGTCTTTCTAGAGAAAAGATTAAAAAATACTGCTGCGCTCCGTTGTGTCCTTAAAATAGAAATATTTTTGGTGGGGAAACACCACGCGGGGACTAAAGCGCGGTAGAGATGACGGTAGCAGCGCGGTGGCAGCACCGGTGCCTCCGCACCCGGGCCAGCGCCGCCGCGGACGGAGCTACCGGGCTATGTCCGCGCCCACGGCAGCCCCCGGTCTAGCTCAGAGGCACACGCTTACATATATTTGCGATATACAATGATGTATACCAGTGTAATTAGCAGTGTTGCCCAGCGGGTTGCGGGGAGGGGCGGCGAGCCCCACCTCAGCCGAGCGGTGGGTGAGATGCTCCGCGCCTGCTTAGCGGCCGCGGGGAAGGGCCCGGCCGTGCGGGGCGGGCAGAAGGACCGGCGCCACGACGCGGCTTCCCCCGCCGGGGGGCCGGGCAGGGGTAGCGGTACTTACGGTGCCACGGCCGGCCCTGCCGAGGGACGCGGAGCTGGCGCGGGAGCCGCCGGCGCGCGGAACCGCCACCGGCGCGCGGGAGCGGCGCCCCCTGGCGGCTGCGAGGGGAGTCGCCGCGCGCGCCGCCGCCGCCGCCGCTACCGCCCCGGTACCCGGCGAGGCCGGATCCGTCCCGCCGGCCCGAGCCCCGATGTCCTTTCCACGGCCGCCACTCGTGCCGCGCCGTCCTTGGGCGAAGGGATCGATTAGCGCCGCGAAGCCGATTGCCTCGCGGCGCGGGGAGCAACGTCGGCCGGGGGGCGCGCACGCCCGCCCACAGCCGCGGCGGCACCGCACCCCGCTCCCGGCCCCGGCCGGGCGCCGCGCCGGCACCGGCCCGGTCCCCTCCTCGGCGCGGCTCTGCCCGCGCAGGGAGCTGCCCGCTCCCCCCACCCGCATCTAAAATCCACAATCAAGAGCCCAATTTTGTCATTTGGAAACACTAATTATCTAATCACGCCACGCTGCAGAGCGTACTTGTCTGCCCAATTAGCTAGGACAATTATTAAAATTCGGAGGCCTAATTATGTCTCAATTTAATGCTGGCAAACTCGCGCGTAGAGCAGTAATTAAAATCCTCTCCTTGCCTCTGCCTTTAGGGCAGCGGTTGATTAGGACCTGTCAGGGGCTGCGCGGCACCGAACCAGCCAGGCGGATTGTGCAACATGACCCCGCATTGTTAAGTGTGTCAACATATTAACCTGAATTCCCTTCAGCCCCCGTAATCACGTTTGGTGGGAGGAAGAAAAGGGGCTAAAACATGAAGCATTTTATTAAAAAAACATAAATTCTTTTTAATTAATGCTGTAAGAGATCTGACGCGGCTTGAGCTACCAAATGCTGCGAGTCATGTAAGGCTGGTGCTTCTAATTACCGGCAGAGGAGGGTTTGCTCTTCTCCGTTAAAAAGCCCTCCCTCTCCTCTCGTTTAAAGAAAATGATCTTTCTTTTGGGTAGTGTATTTTTTAAAACCCAGCTAGTTGGCTCCCAGTGATGAAGTTGATTACCAGTTTTTTGTTTGATGATGGAACACAAGTGAATATTGACTTCTGCGAGAATCAAACAGACGACCGGAGGCATAAATAAAACGGTCAGAATTTAACACTTGAAAGAAGTTAATAAAGTTGAAAATTAAAAATCATAATATTGGCATAATTTCTAAATATTTATTTTTGCTCAACTCTCAAGTTCGATAGGAAGTCGGTGTTACAACACAGAGAGACAAAAACTGGAGCTAGCCTCATTGGCTGTGTTTCTGTCTAGCATGGTGCAGTGTCCCACCATGGACATGGAGCCCCCCCAAGCTCAGCATTTCCCAGTGACAGCACCACAGAAAGAAGACTGGCCCCACTGGCCTTGCCAGCAGAAACGTTCCCCTTTAGCACATCCCTTTTCTGCTGGAGAAACACAGCACCGGGGAAGGTGGTGCCTTCATCTCTGGTTAGCGAGTTCCATGGGGTTTGGTACTGAGGAAACAAACCTTAATTATTCCCTGAGCAGGGGAGGCCTGCCTGCTGTGTGGGGGGAGGGAGGGAGAGGACCTCTTCTCCCTTCTCGCGTGCCCTACATCTTGGAAACAGCCCCAATCCCAGACTCCTCGGATGGCAAACCGAAGTGCAAATCTGTGTCCTGGCTTGTTCCAGTGGCTGTCAGCGTGTTTTCCTCCTGTCAGCAGCAATTGACTGGTCAGGTTCACCCTTGTACAGCGATTGTAACAGCTCATTGACAGACCAGTGACCCAGCCAGACCCGATAATGGAAAACTATTGATTTTTGTGGGCTCGGCAGATCTAAAATGAATGCCCAGTATAATGTCATCAGCTGTCTTGGACTCCAATAAAGAGACAAAGTATCAAAGACGTGTTGCCTATCCTGACAATTTACTTGCAAAAAACCACTAGATGCAAACAAACAATGAAGCAGTATCCCCCCAATAAGCAGCGAGCAATTGATGCCTGGGAAAAAGCTAAGCAATCAGAACCCCAGAGTGGAGGGGACAACAACCGGCCCTACAGCCCCGTGACAGCCCCTCCAGGTTTCAACCACTTGCCACAGAATAAGAACATAGGTAAGTGACGCTAAACTCCACGTCCACCCACTGGCCCCCAGAGAGCGAGTAACACAAGAGGCAGGGGGCTGCCGGGGGACGTGACCCAACGGGGGCCACAGTTAACTCCTGCCTGAGGGGAGAAAAACACAGGAAAACACTCATGACGCTCGAGCTCATCACACACCCCTCCTGTGCCACAAAGGAGGTGTTAGGTAATAATGGTAAATCCTAGTTAGTAAAAGTCCAGTAGCACAAAGTGAAATTATAAACCTGTGCAGCAGCCCTCATAAAGTTGCGGTGTCTGTGGGTAAAAAAGAACTGCAAGTCCAACTGAAATTTTGTGAGGGGGAGATCAATATTTAAGGATTTGGAGAATCTGTATGGGCTGTTTGCCATAAGCAATATCACTTATAAGTTTAAGTGGGAAGAGACACAAGTATGGCAGCCTTCTCGGAAAATGTTTAACTCTGGGGGAAAAGCAATGGCTCAATGATTTTCTTTTTGGTCTGAAGGAGCCGAAGTGTGGCCTGTACTTCCCAAGTAGATCATTCCACCTGCATGACACAGTCATCACTTCTGTGTCCCTGTGGTTGACTGATGGAGCTCAAACCCCACTGACACTTTGGCACATCAGTGAGACATTTACTAGCACAAGGTCTATGGGACTCGGGGGTCAGACAGATGCCGTCTTTCTGGGGGACAGCAAGTGATTGCAGAAGATGTTTCACCACTCCTCAACCCCCTTCTTGCAGGGCTTGGAGCCTTGCACAACTTAAATCCTTCCAGATTAAGCAAGTTTCCTACAAGGGGTGGGAGGAGAAAACAGAGATACTTACCCTGGCAGATGCCAGCACACATTTAATTCAAGATCTAATACCAGTGGAGATTAGAACAGCTTTGTGATCCTGGTGAAAAAATTCAAGTGACCTTGGGGAGACATTTCTTTTAATTATGAACAACTGGTCAGTTTTATCACAAAAATACCAGCCCTTCTTGAATGTGTTTTCATCTTTTGTAGCCTTCTGCTCAGTAGCTTCTCCCCATATGTGCCTCATACCACTCGCATCGCTGCTCTCTCCGTGACGCGCAGACATGTATGTGTCGCCGTTACCTTCCCCTGACAGCAGGCCCAGCTCTGTGAAGTGCTACATACACTCGTCAAGAGGAAATGACTGCACGGATTACGGTAACATGGCTGCAGCCGAATACGTTCCAACATACCCTCATTTTCTGCACCCTCCCCGCTGCATGGCCTCAGCTCCCTCTCCTGCAGTCGGTTCCTGAACCCTCCTACCTCCACTCGAGCTTTTACTTCACGTTTGGTTTCCATATGTTGCTTTCAAGGATTTGTCTCCTCCCAGGGCCTGATCCTGGGAGGGTAAGGGTGCCGCACCGAGAACTGCTAAGCGAGGCTGCGCGAATTGCTGGCTATGCTCTGGGCTTTGCTTTCTTAACGACCATTTTTAATGAAATTAAATGTAAACTCTTGCAGCTTTTAGTTTTGTTTACCTAAATAACCCCCCCCAACATTTTCCATTAGTTAGCATGAGGAGCTGAAACCCCTCCTATCTATCTTGCAGAAGAGGTTTTTTTTCAGAGCACCAGAACCTTGTGGGTGATGCTCAAACCCAGATGTTTGGTCCCTGGAGAGGCAGATCCTCCTCCTTCCTGTTTCTCAGAACCCCAAATCTCGTGTTAAGCCAGGCGCAGATAACATCTCCACACTACTCGCTCCCTAAGTACAGTGAACATGTTCAGGCCTTTGGATAGCAAGCTCCTGAGGCAGCAATTATGCTCTGTAGTATTACTGTTGTCATATTTTCCCTGTTGTAATGTTCCATGTACATTTGTGTCATTTATAAAATACAATTAACAGTCATATTGGAATCCACAACGGCCCAAAGAAGGGAATAACAGAAGTAGAGTAACCACGCACACGTGTTTCCTACGACTGCTGGCTGTGGTGACCCACTCCCAACAAGCAGATGAGTAGTGAAAAAGAAACACGGTCCTGAATCTTTAAGAAGTATGGTAAAGCTGCCCATCCCTCCCTTGTACTTTGCAGAGCATCCGCAACAGGGTCCAGCGTCTCTCCACCAGAAGATGCTGACCCCTCTGTCCTCACAGCACATCTCACCTCCTTCCCATGAGTACCAACAACTCAGGTTTAGGACTTAGTACAACCCACTGGCTCATCCAGCCACCAACGAATCATAGTCCTGCAAAATGAGCCACTGGAAGTCTTGGACCTAGACTGTCCCTTTTTTACTAACCTGTTTCTAAATCAGTCTAAATAGATACATGATTTTTTGTAGTGTTCAGTATTTCAATAGTGTGCACAGGTACCTGCCTACTTTTAGGTCTGAGCCCATCGTACCAGCCCAACGAGGTCTGCTGTACTGGGATTTTATTGTCACCATGTGACATCACAGGCTGGGATTTTGTCAGTGACTGTCCCTTAACAAAGCTCAGATTGTGATTTTTAGCACTAACAAATAGGTCTATGCAAATAATTGATTCTGCTGTAAAGAAACTGAATGACACTCAGATGCTCAAAACCCCCACGTTCTGATAAACCTGAAATAGTGTTTTCCAGTTTTCTTTGCTGAAACAAAACACACCCCATAAATTTTGCAGCGAGGGAAGTGCTTTTTTTCAGCTGTTTCGTTTTGGGTGCTTATAACAGGAAAAAACCCCACAAAGGAAATAAGAGGTTGGATTCACCACAGCTGCTGTCATTCCCTTTTTATCCACTAACCCAGTAATTAGGGCAGTGACCCAGGATGTGGGAGATCTGTGTTCAATCCCTTCTCTGCCTGGAGGGATTTGAACCTCCATCTCTCATCTCTGAGGAGAGTGCGAGAGCCGCGGGGCCCCTTCTCCGCTGCCTCCTTTCAGCTTGGCCCCTCCAGGACAGGTGCTTTGCATCGGCTGGATGCCATGCGTGGCTTGGGTGCCCCATCCCACCCAGGGACAGCCCAGCTCCCAGGGTCCAGCATTGTTCCTGTAGCTCTGCCCCATACCTCAGTGAGTGTTGAGGTGCTGCGTGTCAGGTGGAAGAATTTCAGTAGGTTGGATGACTCTCAGATACACTACACCAAAGTGTTTCGAGTATGTCCATAACTAGGCCACAGAGATGATCCCAGATCTGGGTATCGATTCCCAAAGCAGAATGGGATTCTCTTCCCTAGATGCCTACGACAACGCCAGAGTTTTTCCCAGTAAATAAGCAATACGCTTAAAGAAAAAAAGAAAAAAAGAGGTCTAGTTCAGATAAATACATTTCCTGATGTCTGAATCTCTTCCCACTTTTCTAACCTCACTTTGCTACAATTTTCTATTACTCACCTAATCAATTTTTGCCTATTTTTGCAAATTGCCTGTGGTGTTAGGAAGGATCGATGTTAAGAAGGGTTTCCTGATACAAACTTAGTACTTCCTTGTTACCTTTACCATACCTTTCGACCATAACAAGCTTACATGAGCCCAGGAACTGGTTGTACAACACTGAGTATAGCACCGATCATGCCCAACGTCCAGCCTTGTGTGGAGCTTTGCACACAGCAGTTCCTGTCCATCATTTTCAAACCCCCAGTGAGATCACCCGAAGTCCTTTTTCTTATGGGAAGTTTGATGTCTCAATGTTACTTTTTTGCCTGTTTTTAAATTATCCTAATCATTGTAATAATACTATTTAAATTACTCTCTACTACATATTTCTGTTGAAGAGGATGTCCTCCTCTATTCAATTTTTGCTCTGTTGTTTCTAGAAGGTAAATAAATTACCTGGCACTTCTCACGGGCAGCCTTTGCTTACCGACAAGTCTGTCATTTCTCTGTATTTGATAGCCTTTTATTAGGGCTGACCTTGGGGAATCTCCAGACAAGTGGCCTCACGAAGTCGCAGTAGGAGGGGGGGATTCACCCATCCCAGTGTGAGGAGGACTCCTTTGTAATGAACATTAAAAAACCCCCTCTACTTTCATCTTGCTTTAAGAGCCTCCAGCACAGCATATTTACGGAATAAGAAAACAGAGCTGCAGGCCTTTCCTCCTCATACATCAGTAACAGGATTCTCACACCGCGCTTACGCACTCTGTACGCGGTGTCATTTGCTGTGTCTTGTTTCTCGCAGCTAATAGTCTCAAATACACTCCATGAAAGAAACCCTCTGCTTCTGCTCTCACAGAGGAATTAAGTCACGGTGCAGAGTCGTCTGAGAGCATCCCTGTGACAACTTCTGTCCCCTCCTTCCCCCACGAGTTACTAACCAGTCTCACCCCAGCACACTGGTTCTGCGGCTCGGTTATTGTTGCCCGGTACAAACCATCGCTTCGAGGAGTCACCAGTTATTTGTGTTACCAGGAAGAAACTTCAGATGAAATCCCTGGTACCGAAACCTGTACAGGTACAAAACCAAGATTCTTTCCTTCTCCAAAGCCACTACTGTGCAAGATGGTACGGGCAGGAGGTGGGAAGGAGGAGTGGGGTGTTTGCAAGCACAGCCATCTCAGAGTGATCCCAAATAAAGGGAAAACACTGGTTCCAGGATTAACTCAGCCTTTCCTTTGCACTGGTTTCAGAAAGGATAAAAAACCCATGGAGTTAGTAGAGTTAGAAATAGAAACATGAATGAACAGCTTGGTCTGGGGAATAATGTGAATCACAATCCACCAAGGTGACCTTAGACCTGCATCTCTAAAGTAATAAACATCTTAAGGCAGTGGGAGAATGCTACTGTAAGTTATCTGCCTTTCATGTGCGTGTGCGAATGCGAGTGTAAGTGTGCGTGTGTGTCACTGTTTAATTCTTGTATCAATCAAGAATATATGAAACGGTACAGAAAGAGTAACAGCCTTTCTTCTCACGGTGTCTAAATCTGAAATTGTGTGAGAGAGGGAACCCCAAGGTCTCGCGTTCCTCCAAATCAAAGTAGGCATTTTGGTACCATCTCCAATGGTTCTGCCCAAACGCAGCGATGCCCTGATTCGGAGTCACGGCCCGGAGACCACAGACAGAATCAGGGGCAATGCGTTAGTGCGACCCTTCGGACATCCTGCTCTGAAGTGAAGCACAGAACATTAACGCTTCCATTAGCTAGTGACAATCCCTGCTAAGGACTCCCCTATTCCTAACCGCGTATGGGTCACTCTTAATTTAGTCTCACTTGGAGCACCAGATGCTCTAATTACATCATCCTGATCTTCTGTAAGGTGCATTAGCTGAACAAATGCTACATCTGTAACAGTGACAAGTATTACTTTTAATTGCATCCATGATGGTTTCACTTCAAGGCTCAAGAATCCTCTCCAGCAGACCCGTTTGATGTTTTTACATGACCCAAGAGCCTCGGTGAGGAATTCCTGAGATACATTCACTTGTATCTGTTTACAGAAAGTTGCAGGCACATAAGGCCATGAACATTTCTTGCCCATCTGCTCCATAAATTTTTCTGTGAGGCTTATTGCAGAACGTAGCAGATAAGTTATAGGTGGTCAGCTGTTGCTTTCCAGCTTTGCTGCAGTTGTTGCTCAGTACGCTGCAGATAGAGCCCATACCAGCATCAGCCAGTTTGGTACAAACTCTGTCCCAGTGAAACTGTCGGGTACAGCATCTGAATTACTCTACCTGCATCATCTCTTAACAATTCATCACCCTGCTCATTCGCAGGTGCTGGAAATGACCTTGAGGTCTGTAAGTTATTTTATTGTGATATTATAGAAAGACATAATTTTCTCCCTTAATCCTGATGACACATTTAAGCACAGCCCAGGACAGGGAGAAATCCAACATCCCAGAGATCGATTATCTGGCGCTGATAATTTTGCAGATTATCCTTTTTGTTCTCACAGTCGATATTTTTAGCATTGCTGCCTCCATCCTCTTGGAGTGTAAAGGCAGCCGCTCACAGGTAGTTCCCTACCAACTTTCCTGAACAGCATCAGTAACATCCAATGCGATGAGTGACTTTTCAGAAACAACTGTACCTCTCAGTTGCACACAGAAGCCAGTATCTCCATCACCCCAGATACACCACTCCAACACACCTGGTGTCAGCCCTCTCATTACTCCAGATCACAGGCAGTGGAACTTAGAGAGCTAATCTGATTCCTCTCTTGCTGCTGCTCATTTCAGAGTATTCATTATGCCTGAGAATCAACACACAAAACCAGCAAAACGTATGTCAAAGGAAAGAGCACAACCCTAAGCAAGTAGAACAAGCTCACGCTGTGAGCAGCAGCAGCACAGCCACCCATTGTGCCCCACTGGGCTCCACATTTGTTCCAGAATGATTCATTTAAAAAACTGGCTTTGGAGCAAACAAGACAAGGACAAACAACATGGTGTACATCTTGCTCTGCAAGCATTGCTTGTCTTGGAGAATTCCAG
Source organism: Porphyrio hochstetteri (assembly GCA_020800305.1). Lineage (NCBI taxonomy): Eukaryota > Metazoa > Chordata > Aves > Gruiformes > Rallidae > Porphyrio > Porphyrio hochstetteri. The sequence continues at coordinate 18,163,579 of CM036912.1, forward strand.
GTCCTTGTCTCCACTCTGTCTACTATTGCCTTAGCACAAGGGCAAGCCCTAGTGTGGGTATCATGGGGTCTTTTGGCCATCAAACCTGTCTGACCAGCATCAGAATGTTGCCTGTGACCAAGACCTGCTGAAGACCCATTGCCTTCAGGAATTTCATGTGGTGATGGTGTTGGCTGCCTCAGCCCAGGTGGGACAGGAAAGATTTCTTCTTTTTGCCTTGAGAACAACCCCTTTCTTTTGTACTGAGATCAAGCAAGCAGAAGACACAAGCCAAAGGTATGTGGCTGGCATAACTGTTCTCTGTGTTGAGTATCTCACAGTAGAGATGAGATCTTTCTAGAGAGCTCCAGCATGAGCTAACATCTGCTTTACCAACATATTTGGGCATTCCTCTCTGTTCAGGTGAGGTGTTAAGTTTCTACAACTCCAGTATCTCATTTGCCTTTAAATAGAGCTTTTCACCCCTGCTGTGTCCTTTACCTGGGCGAATGCCCTGAAATCTACCTACTTGCTGGGAAAAAAAATAAAGCCCACCTTAATGAAAACGTTTAAATCTACATTAAAATACTGAACTTATAGAAATAACTATAGTTTCTGTAAAATATCCTGTTATTTGTTTACTTCACAGAATGATTTTGGACAATAACATAAACTGCGTGGCCTGGATCGAGCCTTGCAAACACAGGTGATATTATCCCCATGGATTTATGGAAAAAAAAAAAAAAAGAAGAAAGAAAAAAGCAGGCCAATTTTTAAAAGCAGCACTGTCAGGAGGAGGGAGATGTAAGGTGACAATTCCCATCAGAGATCAGAGCCAAGACCAGGGTTAAACAGAAAAGCAGAGAGAGAAGTGACAGGTCCATTCCCTGAGAAGTTTGTGGACAGAGAGCAAGGCGGTTTGGGCTGGGACTTCAGAGGACGCTGCCCTCCCTGCTCTCAGCAATAGTCTCTGCTTGAGGACCAGCGTCAGGTAAATAAATCCATTACTTTTGAAGGGCAGCAAGACACACACATGCCAGACCTGAAGAACATTTAATAGATGGCATAAGAGGTTTAGAAGCAGAGCAAATTAGTTACACACTGACTAGAAGAAACCAGGCGATTACCAAAAAATAGAGCGAAAATATGGACAACAGGGAAACCAGTGCCTTTTAAAAGGACTTCTAAAGGGACTTTCAAAGGATGCACCCTACTAAATGGAAGCTGTAGAGAAAGTAAGCCCAGACGGTACACCCTTCCCATCACCGAGCTTTTGTAATCGTGGATGCGTGTTACACCTTTACTGACCTTGAGCAAGAGCCCAGTGCTGCTCCACAACCCCCACTGGCCAGCACATCTTACCCACTGCGCTTGTGAGTACACGAAGGAGTTTTATAGGCCTGTGTCCAAAGTGCACAGCATTTTCAGGTTTAATCTCTTTTAAATCACATACGTGCACACGAGGTAAAATTTGGGCCATATTCAAGCTTTTGTTACGAGGAGATGCTGTGCCAATGTTAGAGCAAATCGGTGTGTCCCACCGGGCTGTGTGCCCCTCGCCGCGCTGCGCTCCCGCAGCCCGAGCCAGATGGCCGATGCAGAAGCCTCTTGCAGGAACACATCTCTATAGAGGAGGACGTTGCACGGTACTGGGCAACCAGGCTGTCACTGAATGCAACTCCGTCACAGTATTTAAATCACATTAAAGCTTTCTTTTATTACATATCCCCTCATGATCTTGCCTGGCTACAGTCTAATTACCAGCCTTGCCGCAGCACACGCGGGTTCTGCCGCTCCTCCCATCTTACGGGCAGTGACTTATCCTGCATGACCCCAGCAAAAACCCTGCAGTGGGATAGCTCTCTCCTCTTTATCTTGGATTTACCATTCTGTGGCAAAAGCCGTTTTTTTGTGTGGAAGAGAAACGACAAAATATTGAGGCTTACGTGCACTTTTAGACAGAGATTCACCTGTTACAGCTCCCCAAAGCAGTTCAATTACTTTTTTCTTACACAATACCTGAAGTACCAGTACGATTTTCCACATCAGGTGTCAGCTGCACCTGCTTTTCAGAGATACTGCACTTGGCATTTATTCTCCACCTGTTAACTTCTCAAGCAGAGCACTTTAAAGGGAGATGCGTTTCACTGACTTCTAAGGACTCACACCAGTTCTGTTCTGAGCACTTGTTTTAGCAGTAGGCACAATTCCTCTCTCCTATCCAATTAATTCCCAGCACTAATCTGGTCTGAGATCATGCAGACTTCAATGGAGAACTGAACAGTCAGGAAAGCTTAAGGACCAGGATCTGGCTTTGCCTGGTTTCCCCACACCACCATGGCTGCCCTTGACCATGGCTTTATCATTCTCATCTTCCCAGATCCAGCACCTGCCCTGGCCCTGATCTTGTCCTGCCTTGCTGTTTTCATAGCTTCTCTGTTGAGTAAGATCAAAATAATTTTGACTGCTAACGAAGGCAAAAGATCAACGTGGTGAAAGGCCACACCTACACCTACTGTTTTGCTGGGGTTAGGTCCTAGGTACAGTTGGACCTTGCGAACCCATGCAGGCAGGGAGCACCTTGGGGTGGGGAGGTGGTTCAGACCTGCAGGGTAATGGGGAATAAGAAACCTCTGCAAGGCTTCTGGAGTTAACATAGACTTTTAGTAAGAATCCTTCTAGTTCTTACTAATGATTCCCTCGAGGCAGGGGAAGGGGAGTGAAAGTAAAAAAAAAATTAGGGAAAGCGCTCAGATTTTCTCTGGCGACAAACGAGCTCCCCACAACAGCAGCAAATCCGTGTGTGAGCTGCACATGCTGCCACTTGCAGGCTGCTGGAACACGAAGCAGTCGAGGCTCTGACTACATCTGGTTGTTTTCAGTAACTACTTCATTTTTGGTTTGGTCCCAAACTGGTCAGAGCTTTCTCTCTACACACAGTAGTAACAGCAGTGGGATGGATTTGCCCCTCACCCACCACTGGTGGTCTCCGGGACCAGGACACTTGCTTAGTTCTTACCACTAAGTAGCCAGGACTGACACTTTCAGTCTGTTAAGGTAGAGAAGACACCTAAAACCTGGAAGGTTTTTACCAAGGTAAGCCCATGCTGCCCCAAAAGAGAAAGAAAATAGATGACACACATTTATCGTGTAGAAACCCCTGTATAACATACTTGCTGCTCTCAGCTTCCAAGGTAACACAAAGAAAACGTAGTCCAGACCAACACACAACTTCCCCAGCCCAGCACACACAGCACAGAGAGCAACTGGAAGGCAGGGCTTCCCCCTCTGCTCCCCACCCCTGAGTGCCAGCTGCCACAAATTGCAGGAGATCACAGGAACCTGAAGGCCCCTGATTTTGTTTGCTGCTGGCAGTAGCAAGGTGGGAGGGATTCCTCACATGCTCTTGGCACATCTTTACATCTTAATCTGAAATCACAGTTTAATTTCCTAAGAATATCATGCTACCTATCTCATCCATCATTTGCCAGTAAAAGGGCTGAGATTCTTATCTCCAATATGTTTTTACCAGTTTTTAATAGGTATCTGTTCCCCTTTGCTCAAAGCAGCCAACCAGCTGCTTGCTAACAAAACACACTCAAGCAAATGCTCCATTTTCGAAAGACTCGTACGGTGTCAGTAAGGCTGTTGGGAGGATGGGGGAGGGAAAGAAGGAATAATAGGAAAGGCAGCAACCTACCTTTATGCAGACAAAACTGAAAGAGGGCACAAGACATTCCCTTTCCCAGATGGGCTAATGCTACATGAGGTAATTGGTGAGGCAGGTGTTCAGCTCCCAACAGCAAAGTCTACTCTGGAGTCCTTGGTTTGGTAACAATGGTAGAACCTGGGATTTTTGTTCCATGTAATTTCTCTTCCAAAGTCACTCTACAATCTAAACAGCTCCTCCTCCCCTCACCTCTCAGGTGCAGACAGCTACTGTCTCCATGTAAAATAAACCAGGGATCAAGCCATTAGCCATGCTTTTAAGAATACTAAGCAGTACTCTATCTGTGCTCGCAGTGCTATGGCTTGTAGGACTTCCCCCAAAAAGCTTCATCATTGGTAGCCAGCACTAAAATGAAGTCCTACAGAACTGGAGAGATGAAAAATGAAGAAAAAGCAAACATGGATATAAGCAAAAACTGAGGAAAGGGAAAACAAACCAAGCTAGGCATGAAGATAATGAAAGCAGTCAGGTTAGCAGCACAGCAAGAGGCAGCTAAGCACCGTCTCCAGATGGGAACCTGGGCCTGAGGGCAAAGAAATGAGTTTGGGATCCTGCAAGAGCACTCACATTCTGGGTCAGGGTCTTTCGTCATTTATTAGCAGTCCTGATCTTCTGCAGTCAGAGAACACCAGGCTGAGTAGTGGAGGCTATTTCACTGAGAAGATAATACCATAAAACCACAGAGGCCATAGAGTAATGAGGGGTTTTTGGAGGCGCTGAATGGCAAAGCCCCACGGGAACAGAACCTGGAAATTCAGATTTTGGTACCAAATTTGTGACTGAGGCTGTATGAGGGAAGCAGCTCATGCTCCTTTGTGACAGGAGCAAGTGTCTATGGATTCATACTCAGCCCTTAAAAAGCATTGGCAAACATACTTAAGATGGCAAAGGGAATGGGTACAGTTGACTTTCAATGCAAGAAATTGGAGTCAAAGCCTCTTTTCCCTGTCACCACCTATTTCTTTAGCAGTTTGGGGTTAAAACTTACTCCTTGGCTGTTCAGCTAAGGGTATTTGCCCTAACCTCCTCTGTGCCAGGAACCCAAACGCACCCCTGAAGATTTAGAGGCGCAGCAAATGCAGCCATCAGCCGGATTTCAGGGACTACAAAACAAGTGTCATCCTCAGGCTTAGACTGTCTTCCCCTGTTTGCAGCTTCTGCTTCAACCGATGGGGTTTTGTTTGTTTTTAAAAGATTTTTTTCCCCCTGCGTCTTTATCCAAATAAGGTTATTTTCTTTCTTCTACTTTCACACAACTGGGGTTTTTTTTTGTTTTTCAGGGAAGAGACAGATGAAAGAATTATTTCCTGTCAGCAAGATGTGTACCTGGGTGACACACCATTCCTTATTTGGTTAAAACACAGGTTAATGGTGCTCGCTCGCATCCTGCTTCATCAGTCACTTCTTTTCTGAAGCTGTTTCAAAGAGCACAATGGGATTCAAGGCTTCAGCGTTTGCCGCTACAGCAGGGAGGATGGATTTGGGTAAGTTTCCCAGCCAGCTACAAACATGATTCACAGCTGCTGCTGGCTTAAAGATACATAATGAAATGGTTCAAGGTGGAGCTTCCAAAGGAGAAAACATCTATTCTAAGTTTGATAACATTTCCACCTTTTTGTTCCCCGAGCGTGCGTGAGAGGTTGTGGTGTGGCCCCAAAACCTTCCACACAGCAGCAGGCGGTGTGGGAAGCGCAGGGACACACCAGTTACACCAGCTGGGGCTTCAGAGCGTGCTGCGCCCAGGTAGGCCCCGCTGTGTCCAGGTAGGCCCCGCTGCGCCCAGGTAGGCCCCGCTGTGTCCAGGTAGGCCCCGCTGCGCCCAGGTAGGCCCCGCTGTGTCCAGGTAGGCCCTGCTGTGCCCAGGTAGGCCCCGCTGTGTCCAGGTAGGCCCTGCTGCGCCCAGGTAAGTCCCGCTGCGCAGGGAGTGCTGCAGGGAGGAGCGGCCTCCAACTGGGACAGGAGGCGGCAGCAAAGCCAGACTGTGCAGGGCGAGAAGCAGGACGGTATGTGCAGACGAGAGCTGTTGGTATCTCTGAAGCGAGGGGCTTGGCTCCAGGTTTGGAGCCCTAGCTCTGGCCATGTTGCCTCCATCCCAGTCCTCGTTCTCAGCCTCCGATGCCGGAAAGCAAACGCCCTCTCCCTGCCTCCCTTCTCTCAGTTTTCAGAGGGCTACAGCCAGCAAATCTGCCCTCTGCCTTGCTGCACCGCCGCTCAGGGCTGGGTAGGAGCTCAACTTCCGATCGACGGGAAGAACACCAAGCAGCCTGCCGTGTTAAAAAGGAACATTTTATTGCAAGAGATTACAGACCCGGCACGATGGCCAGAAGTTTCCATTACATCAAAATTGCTACCCATGTATCAGGCAACAGCACCTACAAAGCACGGTGGGTTGAAGTATCCGAAATCATAATGCAGTCAGCTTTTTTTAAATAAGTACCACCCTAAAAAGGTTTTTTTAAAAAGAAACAAAGTCAAAACTATATAAACCAATTATTTTTTATTTTAATATGAAACTGATGTTTAAGTATCCAGGCCATTACCTACTGTAATAAAAAGTGGAAAAGTCTGTTAACCACAATGCTTAACTGAACAGCCTCGTCCACAGCCCTCACCATTTAGTTAAAAGCAAGTACTTGTTATTTGCTGTTAATTTTTCAGCCAACATTAATCTTCTGAAGGTTTTCAGAAACAGGTAGAAGATGGAGCAAATAACCCTCTTTAAAGCACTAGTGACATGCAGGATAATCTAACACCCACAACCAGCCCAGAAAAAGCCCTGGTGTCAAAACAGCTTTGCAGAAACATATCTCCCCATCTCAGTCCTGTGAGGCTGACCTTTCCAAACCCTGGGTAGATGCACTTCTCTGTGCCCCAATTCACGAATCTCAATCCTCCTACGACACACTTACCTCAATAACTTCGGTGATTTCCCTGCACAAGGCCAAAAAGGCAGGACTTTGAGCAGACACAGAGCTCAAACACGCGAAGGACATAATCCCCACCCCAACAGCTAGGGTTGGCTATTGCCTGCTCTCCGCTTCTCCCACACGGGGAAAGCAGCTCCTTTCCTGACACCACTGCCTGGGTAAGGCGAGCCCTGGGGAAGCACAAGTCAGATCTGTGGGAAGAGCTGGTGGGTAGAGTCCACCTAATGCAACTCGCACCATCCATACGAAGCAGCATATGGCAAACAGCAGAACACGCCCCGAGATCTCTGTAAGCCCGGTTGTTCCCTGCTTTACACACCTACAGCCTGGAGACACCACCACAGTGGCTACCACAGGAACTTTACAGTCATCCTTCCAAACACCAGTAGAAGCCTCTTTCAAGGAATTCAAACAAGAGTTTTAATTTTTAAGATGACTTGGAAATATCGCTGGAATTTGGGGATATAGGCCAGCAGCTTACAAAATGTGGGGGGTGGTCTTCTAAAATTTCCCAGGCTTCTCTAAGCATTCTGAGAAATCCTTTGTAATTTTCCTGAGGCTGCTACTTGGAGACCTTCACCAGAAACCAAAGTAACTCCAGAAACACGTAAGGTTGTGATAAGGAACCAAAATGAATGTATCACTATGCCACTGCAGCCTCTAGCCCAAACAATCTAGCCAAAGCGAACAGACCAACGCTTGTGTTTACACGTGCAATTCTGGAAGTCCAGCTCTTCAGCTGACTGCCAGAGCCTCTCAAAGCCACATATCTCAAAATGAGATTGACATAATAAAGTGACTGATTTAATTAACTCTCTTCTACCAGATTATTTAGAATCTCTATAACTCTGGAAAGGGGGATTTATATTTCCATATAGGTAGTGACAGAAGATCTGTACTTCCAAAAAACAGAAGCCAAGACAACAAATAGCCCTACTTGAGGACCAGAAGCTAAAGAAAGCTTAAGAGTACTTTACTGTTATTATTAAAAATATTCAGTCCTTATCAACCATAAACACAGTTAATAATCAGGAGAGTTCATGGTTCAAGCTATGCTGCCGAGGCTGTGACGCAAGCAGGTCACACAGCTCCCATGCACCCACGTAGAGAGCCTGCTGCTCAGACCTGCTGCTCCACAGCTCGAGGATCTCACGTTGGAAACTAATCAGGCCCCGAGCTCCCTGCTCTTCAGATGCAACCCTGCATTTCAGCGTTACACCAACCAGCTCGCTACTGGGGTTTAATGAATTAAATAGAATTAACTAGGGTTTTTAACTAATATTACAAACCTAATAGAGTCTTTTTGCTACTGCTAAATTCTGCATGGTATGGCTTTACCTTACAAGCATTCTTAACAATACTAGGTTAATATCATTTGCACTTAATTGATTTTGTCATCTGTTAAACAGCCACAAAATACGGTGCTCTCACAAGCACCTTTTTTTGGTGAGAAGGGTAAACAAGCACTCTATTAAAGCATTATAAACATTCAAGGTGATTTGATCACTTCCCTCTATCCTGTTTCACCACACTGCTGTAAGTTTCCATTTTCACAGCATATAAAAGAATTCCCACGATCACCCACAAATTGAGAAGTTTGTCAGTCTGCACACACGTCATTTGCCTGCAGTACACTTCAGTTACCTTTCCCCAAATCTCTAAAGCATGTTTTTCTTCCAGCCTTTAAATGTACTGATGGTGATCTTCCAGTTGAAAAGGGAGTTAAGTTTTGACCAAAAAAAAAAGCTACAGCTACCTGTAGTAACCTGCACAGCCCTGCACCTGGCAGCACTAATTGAATGACAGCCTCAACAGAGCTAGGATGGCCTTGTCTCAGGACACTGTCCCACACAGCGGTGGATCTCCCGCCCATGTGCCTGCCCAGAACGTTAACCAGCCTCAGGTGTTACCTCCGACCTGTCCCACACAGGAAGACAGACACTGATCTGTATGCTCCACCAATCACATGTAATGCATCGCATCTCTGAACAAGTCAGTTTATTGCAAGTAAATGTACTTTTACTTAAGATCATGAGAAGATTCTAATCTCAAGCAAGACAAATCAATTCCACAAACTTAATTCACACAATGCAAATAAATGCTTCACATTATAGACATTTAGATTTTCTTTAAACCTTTTTATTTAGAGATTTTTCTGGTAAGGAGATATACCATAGGAAAGCAATTTCACTGGCAGTGAGGTATGTATATACTCTACCAAAATACTCCTCTTGTTTTAACTGTTTTAAACTTTATTTACATATAAAGAAAATATCAATGCATATCCTTGGCTTAACTACAGTATCTGTTACCCTATATGAGCAAAATGAAATGTTACTTGCATACAAAATTGATTTGTAGAGGAACCTGGTTTGATTTAAACAAATAATCATGTTCTGAAGACAGTTTAAATGAACAAACACAATTCATCATGACCAAGACACCTGCACCGTATTTCCATCCTCACAGCACATTTATTTCAGTAATTCTGTAAGTAGGTCCTTAGCATGAGCATAGTGTTACAGTTTTCATACATATAATCACATCCAAAACAAGCTCTAAAATTTAAGTTGTAAACATTCTCTTCATATGTAGAAACATTTCAATCTGTGTTCGAATTTTCTAAAATGATCAATCTTTTAAACAGAATTATAAATGAAAAGTCTACTCTAACCGTGTAGTGAGCAATGCTTATTAGTACATTTCTACAGTGTTAAATAAAATAGTAGAGAGGCAAACTTCTGTAAGCAAGTCAGACTTTTAAGTAAATCATCAAAAAGAAACAAACTTGTTAACAAAAAGATGCTTTGTAATAAAGAAAGTTGGACTGAGTCTACTATGATACAAAAACGTAAGGGTAAATACCATCTTTGTTGACAAGTAGGAGGTAGCATGGATGCACCACTTTATTGTCAGTGAGAAATGCAACTGAAGTAAAGAATATTTCCTTACCACAAATTTCCAGTATTATGTACATATTTCTCTTAGAAATTTGTTTAAACAAGTTTCCCTCCACTGTTTAGTACAAAAAGCCTCATGTGATTTAAAAAAAACACTTACACACCTAGATAGAATAGTACTAATTGCCCTATTTGAATGAAACAGTCTCTTGAACTATGAAGTACATGATATTTAATGCCCTAAGTTGAGTAAATTGTATTAGCAGTTCTTGGTATTATACAAAACACTACATACATACAAACAAAATATAATAATATCTTATTTTACTATGTAATTCTTTTTGGAATAAACAGAGCCTTGATTTGGGTAACACTGAAGAGAACATGGTTTCTTTGTTTTATTAAAATCTGTTTTTTAAGTACCCATGTGCAACAATTTAAAAATGGCTGCCATACATGTAATGGTCTTGTACTGATAGTGAACACAGTAACTGACAAAAACATAATAAACCTTAAAAACACATCTTCCACCCTATATAAAATATAAAGACTACTTACTGTAACTGTTAAGTATTCAATTTATTTTGATGTTACTGTAATCCACTTTCTCTATTTTTCCATCTTTAGCATTTATAAACATAATTTAGTGTAGCAATTTATTTTAAAAAATGACAAAGTATTTCAAATTTACATCCAATTAAAATTTAAAATGTTTCCTTATTCTATGATGCCGCTTCTGCCATCAGTAAAGAAAACGAAGTTTCAGTAATTGAAGCAGGCTTTTTAAGTAGTGATGTGACTTCAACCATGCCAGCTCCAGTCCGTGGAAGATTTGCGTTGACAATGTGTCGCTGCAAGTGCTTTATCCAGTCTTCTTGAACAGACAAAGGTCCTCGAAAGACCAGACCACAAAACCTATGCAAATATTAAAGTTATTGCACCAAGATATATCTAGCTCTACCCCAGAATCACAAAACAAAGACATTAAGTGCAAAGTCTTAATTTTCTTTCTTTCTACATATTTTACCTGAAAACTTTGTTAATTGAGTTCAATTATGGTAACTGGGAGCACAAAAACATTGGCAGTTTATACAATTTACCCTCTTAAATTTTTAATACTGGCAATATAAATCTGTTGTTCGTACGTGAACTTTCTTTTGAAGGGCTGAGTGTTACTCAGACATGACCAATGAGATTTCAACTAAACAGCTGGCAACCTAACACCCGAGTATGACTAATTCAAGTCCTCTTGCTCAAATTAATTAAAATAAGCAACTGCTCCCCCCACTGTTATTCAATTTAATCACAAACTTGTTTACAGGATACAATCTTAAATCTTATGACTGAGATTAGCAAGTTCTTAAGAAAGCATTCTTTCAATTAAAACAACCCTATGTACCTGCATCTGAGTATGTAAACTTCATCAGCACTATGAGGTAATGGCAGCATTTTTTTCTTGCTTCCAGATCTTGACCTTGACTTCTTTTGCTTACAGTCTAAAGCTAAGAAAAGAGAAATTTCCATATGTGAAAGTGATACTTCAATGAGTGTTAAGCAAACAGAGCTATTTAGTAAGCATCCCCTATAGCAGTAGTGAAAAGACATCTACCTCCTTGTTATTCTACATTTAATTATAATGTAAATTCAAAACAAGTACAGTGTACTCTGAGAAATTTATTGGCAAAACACATGAAGCTATTTTTTTAGATCAGCACAGCGCCTGCTCTTTAAAAGACTACATAATTGACATTCAGCATTAAACTGTTGTTTTAATATCAGCAAGCACCTACTAACCTATGGCAGAATTACACAGAAGCAAAGCGCCACTGGAAATTCCCTTTCATGCATAAACTGCTGTCAAAATCTTGAAACTTCATTTGTAGTTCAAGTACCATCATAAGACCACTTATGTTCAACCAAGTTACAACTTCACAAAGTTGTAGCTTTCAGCTAATATAATCAAGAACCTCTAGTTTGAATACACCACCGTCCGTTTGTTTTCAACACAAAGCAGAAGTTTGTCCTCTTATTCTAAGAATTTTAAATGAAGCTTCCCCCTCACTCCTGTCTGAATTCTAATTGCAAAAATTGTGTATTAATCCTTGGCAGTGGGAGCTGGTATCAGGACAATCAACAGGGGTGGCAAGGCCACTTCTTAAATTCAGCCTAAGCATTTGAAACAATATATGAGAATAATGTGTGTGAACAGAAAACACATAGCAAATGGTTTCAGTTAGCACTGAGGTCTGTATCCCCCATAAACAGATTTAGTAGGAATCTGTAACAAAACCTGGAGATTCTAAGCAGCAGTCAAAGTTGGAAGATGAGGGGATTAAACCGAGTTAATATTGTTATGATGAAAACAGGTGAAAAAGCTCAAGAAAATCAAGAGGTTTGGGACTGGTTGGACGGAAAAGTATTATCTAGCTACGTTCTATTCCAAAACACAAGACAATGACACTAAAACGCCACAGAAACCTGAAAGACAGTAACAAGTTGCATTATTGATTCCAAAAAGGCATAATGCTATGCTACTGAAGCACTGTAACAGTAAAATACATAATAATTAAAGAAAAAAATTAAATCGTTACACTTGTCTAAGTTTTGGCTCCTGTAATATAAAAAAGAATAAACCTCTTTGCATTCTGAAGCATAAGACATCATCTGGTGAGGCAATACCCGCTGATTTAAAGAACGCATAGTCTTGATTGCATCCTTCATTTTTCTTATGTCCTCCAAATGAGCACCTCTCAAGCTTTTACCCTGTTGCCAAACTTTTAACTTGTAGATACACCAGACATTTCCCAGTTCCATCCCCAGATTTTAAAGATTCCTAGAGTATCTAGAAAAAATAGAATGAATTTTTGAGGTTTGAAGGTAACAGAGAACTAATCAAACAAGCAGAAAGCAGATACCAACCTAAAGAGACTTCTTTCAGACCCTGGGCCAAGCCATCATTAGGAAGATGAGGCTCAACAGCATGTTTTCTGATTGCAACAATGGAAGCAGTCTGGATGTAAAGACAGCAACCCAGGGTTGGGGGGTGTGGGGGAAGAGAAATGGCCAAGATAACTTGTGGAAAAGCAAAAAGGTAGGGGATTCTTCCTGCTTTATGCTCTCATCAAAAGCATATTTTTCTAATTAGGAAGAAAAAAGCTAACTCATTCACACTGTAGGAACTACCAAGTAGTATAAACATTTCACATACTGCAACATCAGTAATTACCAGAAATGTAAGCAGATAAAATACTGAAACCCAGACATCCATTCCCTGAAGAAAACTATTTGCATGAGAGGCAACTTATCCGAAGCAGTTATTACATCAGAAGCTTTGTCACTGCTGATTTCACAGAACATCATGGGAAGCAGAGAAACAGAAGTCAGTATTATCCAAATGCAAACGCATCCGTGAGTTGCATCTGGAATCAGTTAGTTGAATGAGTAAAAACAAAAAACCCCACCCAGTAGACAGCAGGGTTTTTCTAGAGAAGCCTACATACATTTGAAACAAGAACTAGCAAATTTCCTTCATGCTGTCAAATGTAGCACAAGGCCTGTCTCTTAATTACAGCAGTCAAACTTAAGACATTCATTCCCATTATGAAATTTGATTCTACTTACATACATCCCAAGCATCTAGGATATCTTTCACTTTCTCTCTAGACCTGGTCTAGTGCAACAGAGTTCCTGAAACCTAATGGTTTTGTGTGTGACTGATCTTCTAGGACCCCCTCCCCGAGCTACCATGCAATCAAAGTGCAACACAAACTGCCATAATGTACCAGGAGATGTAGTTTCTGCTTCCTTGAAAGGTACCCATTCCAAGAACAATGACAAAACAAGGAAAACAAAACAATGGGCATCTCCTGAGCCATTTACAAGGGATGCTCTAGACAGAGAAATTACAAAACAAAGAACAGAAAATATCACAGTAAAAAACATCAAGAAAAAACATTCAGATCACTCTGTGCGTTCTCAGAGGAACTTAACCAAGATTGGAAGTAGGTTTTGCCCAAGCAAGAAGCTGTTACAAAAGACAGAAAATACTATGAATACAAAACCTGTGTTTTGCAAGGTTTTTAGGCTTTTTTGGTTCCCTTTGTCATTTGATCTAGTGACTATATTCCTGTATGTTTTATGGGGCACAAAACAGCACAAGTACACTTTGATGTTACTCCAATGAAGCAGGAAAGTAGAGAAAGTAAAACCTGAGTAAAGCTGATGAAAACCGTAATTCCAACACCAGTTACCAGAGACATGGATCAGTAACTGCCGCATTAATTTTGGCTTCGTCTACCCAGAGAGTTACAAGTTTAAATGAAAGTCACATGCACACTTAAGCACTCTGCTGATATGATGCTTACAAGTGCTTGCAAGCATCAAATAAGTCACACCATTGTCTCACCCATAAGAAGCATAGCTGTGTTCTGACCCAAACTCAGTTACTGTTTGTCCAATACCTTGTTGGAATAAAGCATGCCTACCTCAAAAAGTATGGGTTTAGCACTTTTGGGAAGAGACCGAGGATAATTTAGCTCTAGTAAGCTTAGTGGAAATTGAAGCAAGTTGCCAGGAACAGGGAGAAACTACCTACCATTAAAGACTACTTTGTGGCTATCACAGCTCCCAAATTATCATCCTTCATTCTCCATAAAGGTCCAATTCTTTTTTGGAAGAAGGCACCTTCCTTCAACTTTGGCCACTTGCTGCTCCCTAGTTGCTATTTTAGAACTTTTTGTAAACAGTTACACCACTTCATCAAACCTCTGGTACAGCACGACAGAGAAGCAACCCATTTAAAAGACGACGAACTTTGGAGGAATCTCCTTGAGGCACTCAATTTCAGAGCACGCTATTTAGAAAATATATGCTAGGCAAAAAGGCTGCATATAAACAACTTCTTTACCTCTATGTGCCCACTTATCAAGACCGACTACATGCAGATGGAGATAGGAGGCTAAAATACGCATGCCTAAGATGTGAACTAGAGAAGTCACAATTACAGGTCCTTCAGGTCATGGCATTTGGTCTGAGGTTCAAAAAGTGCGTCTACTGTAATGTGCAAGCTCTGCAAATTCTTCATGTCCCCCAACATGGAACGCTCCTCATTTCAGGAAGACTGAAGCTGGGTCTTTATTCAGACTTCATTATTTTTGTCACAGCATATGTAAGCTATTTAACTGGCCACTTAAAACCACCACCAATTAAGAAGTAAAACATAATACATTATCTCTCTTGTATATTTATTCACCAGTTTTTCAAAGTCAATCACTTCTTATCTATACTCATCATGATGGCACAGTAAAATGCATAAAAACAAACCCTCCAGTCATTTTCTCCCTGAAGTATTTTACAGGATACTAAAAATTAACTCATCATGCCAGTTGATCAGTGATAACTGTAGCGGCATAGAAAGAGACATACAAAGCCAGTGGATCTCAGACACTTCTGTGGAAGCATATGTGGCTACATCAGTGTAAACCTCCTGAAGCTACAATCTTGACAAAGCAAGATGAGAAATTATTTAGAAGCATAGTGGCCGCACATGAACTGCTACTTCAGTCATACCATTGGCTCGAGGGCCAGACTCCTTGTTCTGTATTTTACTGTTCTCTCCAAGACTTCCAAAAAAGCAGTCTCCATCTACAGAATCAAAGACCAAAGAAGAGTGTGGCGATTCCCATAAGTTGACAGCTGGAAGAAGAGACTGAGTATGTAAAAAGTGTCAACAAAGAGAAGACGTAAAAAGCCAGAGTGCAAGAAAGAATCAAGATACTTTAGGGGGGAAGAGAAGCCTAGAGAGAAGAAAAGGAAGGAAGCTGGATATACAACTGTACCAAGAAAAGCGAGATGCATTTTGAAGATACTGTCTAAGTCTGTCCAATGCTCTAAAGATAAACAGAGAAAAGAAGGAAGTGTGCCACATGCTCTGAGAAACACTAATGCATTGCTATTTATCAAAACAGGTATAAAAGGAAATCATCATCTACTCAAGATGAGTGATTAAATCATTACATTGTTCAAAGTTAGACTGAATAACAAAACCAAAACAAAATTAATGTTCCAGTCAGACATCTGAAGGCCATCATGCAAGCAGTAATACAAAAGCAAGTAGCTGTCCAAACCCAGAATCACAGAACCTTAGGGGTTGGAAGGGACCTCGAAAGATCATCTAGTCCCATCCCCAATGAACCTAGACAGACATTTACTAGACAGTGGATCCACACTGCGTAGTGACAGGCACAAATTCAGTTTAATCAACACTAAACTTGAACAGTCAACAGCCTAGAAAATTCCACTTCTCAGATGTTTGATCCCACTCTCAAAATTTACCATAATGCATAACTGCGTCTAATACGCTGCTAAGACTGCGTAGCTGTATTTGGGGAAAAAGGTAAGATTTAACTAAATGTCATCAAATTACTGACTGAAGCAGCAGGGCACCTGCTAGTAAAGCAATATGACACTAGTCAACACAAAAAACCCATACCCAGACAAACTGAAAAACTGAGCAGAGGGCTGGTATGTAAGCCACCAAAGTGCTAGGAAAGGTCTCACTTTGGTGACACACAGAGATTTACTGTATTTCTCTTACTATGCAGTAATGCCTAAATAGCTCCCATAACAATGGCCAAATAAAAGACTTAAAACATTCATGTTTACACACAATTATTTAATTGCCGCAAGAAACTGAGACAAGTTTACTTTGAAAGATCTAAGAAAGGCTTCAGGAAAACAGGAGGAACTTTTACAAATGAATCCTCACTGTCTTCATACAAGTTCTAAGCTGAAGCCAAACTGAAGACATCTCAAAATTGCTCTCAACTGCAACCATGTTTAAGAAAAACTGAGATCTCCAAGAGTGACACTCACAGCAAAATTTAAAAATTTTTTAAAAGATTTAAAATTTTTTAGTGCATGCTAGTGAAATCTTGCATTAAAATAACTCCCTTCACAAAACTTAAAATATAAAGTCAAATATCACTTTATAAAACCAGTGTTTAGAAGCTTTTTCTTCTGGTCTACAAGCCTAGCATTGAGCTTGCTCGAACAGTCAACACCCAAAGTTTACTGGTGTCACAGAGTTACAACATTTTTAATGGTAAGGACTAGGTTAATACAAAATAACATTGTGCAACCAATGTATAAACTAAAACTTAAGCCTAAGTCACTGGGTTTGGTGAAAGGCTTTTATCCACATTGTACAGGCTATTTATCTGGCTCAGCTCCAGCTACTGAGATCAAATGGGGTTTTTTTTAAGCTTGGTTTTTAACTATTTTTTGTTTCTAACCTAATTTTAAACAAACTTCTAGGTACAGTGATACAAGACTCAGGAGTCTTTTGGTCACTTTAAATGAAAGTGGGAACTGTTCCGCTAAGTACACTACTACTTTGCTAACAAAATACTCTTAAAGAAAAACAAAAATCCCTGAAAGCACCGTAACAAGCTACCTTCACTCTTCCCATTTAGAAAAAGGGAAGCTGAGGTATGAGCAGCTTGTCCAGGATCCAGTCTGTGTGTGCTATCCTGTTTGCCAGAGCACCTCCTCCAAGGAATTACTGTTAAGATTTCAACATGCAACTTATTTTTCAATAGCTTTGTATTTATTTCACCAGTAGGTATAGAAGCAAACTATGTTACCACAGGGCAGGTAACAAACCACAGTGGTAGTAAATTTAGTCCACTATTATCATCTTCTAGTGAGTAAACATGAAAACTGAGAATCACTGAAGGTATACGCTGCTACACATCAGCTATTACAGAATCTGCTCAGTTCCTGCTAAATCAACTTTGTTATAGTACTAACTCCCTAAAACATATGACCTGGCAGCCACAGGCCCAGTTTATAAAAAGTGGTTTTTAAGCTTCTGCAGAGAAAGCCTGAAACTGTTTGTCATTCTTAGCATAATTAATTACATCTGCAGATAAAAAAAAAAGTTGTCGACATGGAAAACTGATCATTTCCCTTCTTAATCACTGAATATTCCAGACTTTGTATCTCCTCACTATGTTTCATCTATGCTCCCCAATTTGCTGTTTATCGTACAAAGTCCCACTAATCTCACCAATAATCTAAGTAAACCCAGAAATTGCCTACAGCCAAGTAAACTGCAGGTCTCTGGAAATGAGTAAAAATATGGAATATTAGAGAAATTTCAAAATTAAGTATGCTTTTAATAAAAAAAATATAAAAACATGTACTACACTCACTCCATGTCAGACCACAGTTTTTGGGTTGTGGGTCAAAGAAGAAACGAAACCAACTACACACAGTATGTTGTTAGAAATACACAAACTGTAAAATAACTAGCTTTTCCTAATTCAACTCCAGTATTCTTAGTAATTATATTGACTAGATTGTAGAAATTGCTTGTCAGTTTGTTGTGTGGGTTTTTTTGGTTTTGTTTTTTTCCTCTTCTTTTCCCCTCTCTCATTTCTGAGGTACTTTAAAATACTTCATTAGAAGGCCAGCTAGCTGAGTTGGAAGTTGTGATATTGTAGAATGAATTTAAGCAACCATCTCTTAGTTTTGCTTACATACCTTAAGTGTTGGATCCAAAATAAATGAGTAAGAATGAAAATCAGACATGAGAGTGGACAACAGCAACATACCTTTTCTTAAAAGTTGCTGAAGTTTTATGGCAAATAAATTCTTTACCAGCAGAAGCTTCAAAATTATTTTGAATTAACATATGCTTTTGTCCAGTCTGATGAAGAAAATGTATCATAGACAGACTTGCTTTTACATCTGTAACAAAACATACCTGTCCCAGTCAAAAGTCCAGCACTCTTCTTTCGTGCATAAGCGCGTAAGTGGTTGGACAGGCTAACAGCACTTGTAAACGTCGTATTGCAATGCACACACGTTCTAAGCTTCACAGGCATACCTATCATTCAAAAGAAAACTATAATCCAGTTCTCTCTTCAAAAAATGAAATCTCAAAGCGTTGTAAAAAGTTTTCTGCAATAAAGATGGTTTAAAATATATTCACTGCATTGACGCAATTGTTTAGTATATTAGAAGGATCCAAGTTAACCGTTATTAGTTTTCCATGTAGTGCTTTAAGCCAAACCATGTTATTTGAAAAAGTACAGAAAGGAGGCAACTTGAGCCCGTTAGGCTACTCTGCATTTAATACCTACTACCAAGTTCCTACAGGTCTCTACATTGTGAAGCTCTAATCCCAAAATATACTCTTGCAATTTGAACAGCACAGTTCTGTTGAGAAATTTCAGAGCTTGCAACATTTCCAGTAAAGAGAATTTAAAAAGTCTAGTTGACAGAGTGGTAATTAAAAGTGTTTTACCCATATGACTGAAGAGCTCAATACTAAATTAGGCTGCTGTTGAAGGTTCGGAGAAAAAGGTGGTAAAACACACCACTGAACAGCTGTTAGACAAAACATTTTGTTCAGTGCATTTTCTGTTCATTACTTTAGATGCGCAATCGATAATGAAAGTTAATGATTTGAAGTTTTTTTGCTAAAATCTTTGTGCTAAATAAATGATCAACAAAGCAACATGCTGTTTATCACAGGAAAACAGTGAAACAATACTGAACTCCTCACTTACCAAAGAAACCATTATAACTTATTCCCTGCTCAACAGTTCACCATAATGTTTCTCCGCTCATTTTACTACAGATGTATTCTTTTGGTCAACTAGTATTTCAAGTTCTCTACTAATAAATTATTAGAAGAATAAAAAAAGCTACTCAGTTGGAAAGCCTCTGTTTGCAGGAAAGAAAGAATCCTATTTCTCCAGCAGCCCACAGAAGACATGCTGTTTTTTCAGGCAAGTTGCAGAAGAACCCCTGGGTTGGTAAAAACCTTTCTAAAAACTAAAACCAGAAATAGAAATATCTACCTTTTTAGGAAAAACAGAAGAATTTCAACCTGATGTTAAAATATTTTCTTATTAACTCAACTGGCACAGTGCGTTAGTTGTCAAATTCTGTTACCTCAGCCACAAGATAATTATAGGGCCCCATTTGTAACTGTTAGTACTATGCAAGCATGTGTTTATTTTTACCTGGTTGCTTATCACAACCAATGAGGTGCTACCTAGTATTCAGCAGTAAATATTAAACAGAAAGCAATACACAGTGTCAGGTTTGGCAAGCTATTATTCCTTTAGCATTGTATCTTGAATTGTTAAGCCTGTCAAAGATACACTTCCTTTATTAAGCAATCTCCTGGTTTAAAGGACAACCACAGACACCCAGAAGACATTAAATAAAATTCTGTTCCACCTCTACTGTGTCATTTTAGAAAGCCACCTTTGTTAAAAAATTGATTGCCACGCTTTCGGAGTCCCCTAAAAGAACATCTGAGCACATCAGACTGTGGTTTTTATTTGTTTAAAGGAAGACAAGAATATAGTTGGAAAAAGTACTAGGCACTGCCAGTTTTACTAACCTGCACTGGGTAATAGCAAGAAAACCAACAGAAGCAAAAAAGTCAGGGCGATAAAAATAAGATTCTGGTCCTCAACCTAGAGAATCCTGCAGCATTGTAAGGTGGTGTCCAACAAGAAACAGGTAAATGCAAGCTCTACGTACACATTAAAAAGGATGCTGTAAGAATTCACAAGACTAGAAATGACTCTTACATGACACGTAGGTTAAAAACATCATTCTAAAAACCTGCTCTATTAGTATACAGAGTTATCCAGGAAGTTACTATAGAATTGTTTCATTAGCACAATTCTCAATGGAGGGGCAATCTCTGTCGTTATGGGTCAGGGGCTGTGCATTAGAAACCTGCTGGCTACAACTGTATTCCAACAAAGCTTGAGCCAGCACAGGTCTTCACTCAGGATAGAAAGACCCTAAGCAAGCACCAATTTCTCACAGCAGCTGCAATTTTGAAACAAACAAGAATTAATCTATGTTGTAAGAGTATGTTTGCCTAAGCCCCAAATTAGTTGACAGCGATTTACCAATTTGGAGTATTATGCATGTATAATGGTATCAACAGTTCTGTTAGTTTGAGCAAATGCTGATCTGCACAAAGAGATTTAAATGAATTAGTTCTGAAACCAGCTGTTTTAATGCCCAGAAACAGGGTTACAAGCCCAAACGTTTCAGAACTGTTAGTCTACCAAATATGCACGGACACTTCAACTTGCTATTGCGGGATTCGTCTTCTTCCTTACTGAGGCTCATTTGTGTCTGCTTTGAATTTGTTTGCCCAGCCATATGCAGAACAGGAACTATATTCAATGCAAACCCCCCAGTGCTGCTTAGGGGTTTTTTCACTTTAGGAAAAACATGTCAGAAAAATTTGCTGTGCTACCTCTTGTAGTCAGTGTCCTCTGGAAATGAAGCAAGAATTAAATGAACAGAATCCCAAATAAAATACTCTGCCCTTGCACACTTTCTAGGAATTAAAGGATTCTTTGGAAATGTTGTCAAGACAGCTAGAAACATCTTCTTACCTGACTGCATAGTCAAGTCCATTTTTTGTGGCTGATACATCAATGGACTGTCTTCATTTAATGGAAGAACACATTTCTGAACAAACCTCTTTCTTGCAGTTTGATTATGAATCTTTTGAGGCAAAATATCAGGATTCCTTTCTTCTCCTAACCTCTTATTTTTCAGGAGTTCTATCAGTGTAAGTGACTGATTTTTTTTCCCATCATGTAGCACTGCTTTTGTTTCATCACATTCATTTAGGAAACTCAGCCCTTCTTCCTCTGACGCAGACACAGATGTATCTTCAGTCTTTAGGCCATTATGGTACGCTTCAAGAGGTACAACATTCTGAGATAAAAAGTCATCATTTGATGCAAATTTCTGAGCAACAAACGGTCTGGGAATAATGCGGCGACTGTTCAAAGCCTTTAGGATTTTTTCATACTTCTCTTCATTTTGCATCATCTCATTCAGAACACAGATCGGAGACTTGTGTGCGTCCCACTTGGTTTTGCCAAGCCTCTTCAGGTGTCCTCGCACATGATTAGACAGTCCAATTTTAGTATCGAACCAGCCCCCACAGAGCTGACAGGTATGCTCAGAGGAAGTTTCAGATTTCTCAATCGCTACAAAGAAAATAATTTTAATGTGTTTTGACAATTATATACATTTAATCATTACAACAGCGAATCACAAGGACAAGAAGAGAGGCTTTACAAGAAGATAAAGCAAGTCTTGTCTAGTGCTCAATAAATCTCTTTGTTCCCTTTACCTTACACCCAAATTAAAAACAAACAAGCAACAACTCACCTTTTCTAACACGTTTAACAGGAGTTCCTGTTCCAGTTCTTTTAAAATGCTGCATTTTGTCACTTGTTGCTATCTGTTCTGGTGAAACAACATGACGGGCTTCATAGCTTAGGCCAGCTCTGTGAAGATGTCCTCTGACATGGTTGGACAATCCAACACCTGTTTCAAAGGTTGCTGGACAGTATGGGCAAGACTTCTTCTCCAGCGACAAATCAGTCCAATGGAAAACTGAATTATGCTTTGGCAATGCTGATCCCACATTTTCTAAATTCTGAGGATCATGCAAATCATGCAGGAAGTTATTACCCTCAGCATCTTCATAATACTCAAAATAAAAGCCATCATTCTGCTCATAACTAAGTGAAGATTTATCACCGGCTTCATGCTCTTCCATTTTACCTTTGAATATGGGGAATAGGTTTACATGCTCCTGATTAATATCACTGTAAGATTCATCCTCCACAGACTGTGTAGTGTAATCACATAGTTCAGCATTATCCCATGAACTTTCATCCTCCGTTTCATAGCTGTCTTTTTTTTCAGCAGAGTTAAGTTTCTGTAAAACAACAACAGTCATTTTATGCAGAAAATCTGGATAGCAATCCAAATCATCTCCTGTAACAGAGCCTTCCCTCTTCGATTCTTTAACCACTCTTTTTACAGCTACATGCCTACGATCTTTACAGCCTTCTGCCCTTTTGCAATAAAGATTATTTGAATCCATGACAAAACAATTATTATGGGATCTACTTGAAGAAGAAAACAAATGCAAAGAACTGAGAGTCTCAGACTCTTCCTTTTTTAAATGCAAAGGGTAAGAGTCACTAGATTTTTTAATCATCCTGTAGTTTTCATATTTGTGTCTATACAAATAATTACTGCTTGTTTTGACACTAGCTTTCTGTTTTGCTGCTTGACGAAAACATTTACGTTTCTGTTCAATGCTATTCCTAATAAAAAAGGTCTTGTTTGTAGAATTTAGATTGCACACACTTACAGATGACTGTGAAACGCTTTTCCGAGCCTTCTGTATCCTGTAGGGTCTCTTGTGAAGTTTTGTGAAGCTACTGGACTGCGAAGTAGAGCCAAATGATCTTTTTACATCCTGCTTTAAAACAGAGTTCTTTGGAAAAGTAGAAGATTGTTTCATTAACTGTTTTGTCCTGCTACCAAAATCTAGAGATTCTTCTATTATGCTGCCTTTTCTTTTTTCTAGTCTAAGATGGCTACCAAAGGGATCAATGCATGATGCTGGATGCAAATATTCCGTGTGTTTTTTTAAAATGCTTCTAGCTGAAGTAGTAAACGGACACATCTTACACATGTATGTTGATGACTTTTTTGAGGATCCTAAGTAAGGATCTTTCAAGGATGCCTTTTTCTGTGTTTTCCTCTGGGACATGTCACTACCAATAATTGAACATTTGACTACCGCTCCATGAGCAATCCCTCGATGGCATTCCAGTTCATTTTCTGTCACAGCCATGAAATTGCATTCCTCACAGCAATAGTATCTCTTATCTTTTTCATGGGTCTTTGCATGCTGCACAAATGTTTTGGGACAATTGGTACCAAATACACACTGTGGGCACTGTAACCGTGCACTCCTACCCTCATCTTGAAGCTCTTTCAGCTCACGGATTTCTTCCATCAGTTTCTGCCTTCTTTCCTGGTGAATTATCATATGTTTAAGAAGTGAATTACGATCTCGAAATGTCCTTCCACATTCCCTACATGCGTAGGGCCTGGGGACATTGAGATGTCGGAAATGACTGTTCCCGTCTAAATGGTACATCATATGCCTATGCAGATGTTTCTTCTCCCTAAAATTCACATTGCACTTTGTACAGGGATAAAATGATGGTTCATCTGTACTGAAAGTAGATGGCGATTCAGAATCATCCTGTTCACATTTATTTTTTAAAGCATTAGAAAGAAAAGTGCTAGTGTGAACTGGAGAAGTATCTTCTGCACAGTTACTAGTGGGACTATAAATGAGCTGCTGGATAGCATCAACAGCTTCCAGCTCTTCATCTGTGGACTCAGGCTTTACTTTACTCAGTGAATATTTTTGTGGTTCTACTATTTGTAGCTCCTCATTCTGCTCTAAGAAGTCAACATTTAATAGTTTTGATTTACTAGGAATACAACTGGTGTCACCAAAACAGTCTTCAGTGTAGCGTGTTATTTTACTAACATCCATTTTCCTTTTCCGCTTTTTTTCTTTACAGTGAATGGGAGACTTCTCTATTGTCTCCTCATTCGTCATAAGAAACTGTATAAACTCTTTATGTGGATCCCAGTTGGGATCACATCCCGATCTGAAACCACCTGTACCTGAGGAAATGCCTGTTAATGTATCGACACAATCATCTTTTACTAGTAAATTTTTATCATCCTCACAAACTTCTACTTGGCCTACTAAAGTGCTATCTACACTATTTCCTACTGATTTCTGTGAATCACAACCAACTGAAGCAGAGGTAGGTAGATTTTTAATGGAATGAGTCAGGTTCTTAGCATGTGCTACATCAGGTAACAAAAATAAAACTTGGTGCTGATTTGATTTCTGTGTTGTACTCTTTGCAGGCAGCTGAAGATCATGAACCACTGTCAAAGTTGAGCAGGAATCTGCATGATGACCTACAGGCTGTCCAGTGGTTAATGAAACACTGCCTTTATTCATAATGGAAGTCTTAGTTGAGGTGGAGCGTGAAACTGGTCCATTAACAGCAGTTCCTCTAGACAAGATAAAGTTTTCGCTAGAAACAGCAGGAGCACCAGTGTGTATAAATAGAGAAGTCTGGCCTCCACTTAAGGCTTTTTCAGATCTGTCCCTTGATAGCTCCTCAGGCAAAGTCAATGTACTGTTCTTCTGAAATGACGTGTCGCTCTCTTGTGGTTTAGGAATGCCACATTCTTCCTCGGATATGAAATTATCATCACATAGGATTTCTTCTTTTTCTTTAGCACCAGTGATGTCAGGATTTATCTCTAAATCATCCATATTGCTGGTCTGTCCATTAAGTACATTTACACTAAAAAAAAAGAGCAAGAAAAGAATCAGGCAATCACAGAAATAACAGCAACTTTAATCTACAGGTGTCTTCAGGATCACCCTTCTTCACATTGCAATATAAACATAAACACATTTCGAATTTGTTAAAAATCTATTTATTTCAAGACAACTTCTTTTATTTGAGATATGTCTAAAATTAATCAAGGAAACAATTTTTTAAAATTACACTTTTTGGCTATGCTGTGTTAATAACCATACAGCAAACTAGTCACTCCCCAGTCTCTCAGTTCAAAAAAGACTAAACACCCCCCGCCCCAAGCAAGACAGGGGAAATGAGATTGTAAAAACACTTGTGCTAATACATTCACACAGCATTTAATCTTTAGTTGTTTTCTAGAAAGAAAACAAGTTAGGTGTAAAAGCTACCCAGACATCTGCTACTCATTTTAGTTTTAGGGTTTTTTTTAACCCATACTTCCTTTTAGCATCTAAGAAATGAAAATAATCTTTACGTATCTCAAAGTATGATGTATGCAACTGACCTGATGCTATGCAGAAGGCTGCAGAAGTGTTTACTTTGTTTTTCAAGGAGAAAACACAACTAAGCTGATTTTGAACATCTGACTACCAACAGAGACATAGCAAAGGATCAAACACTGCAGAAACGTCTCCCCATTCCCTTCGTACAAAAGGACTCTACTTACTTTAAAATAAATAGATCAGATCCTGCTTACATTTAAGGCCATTTTAAATTATAAGTAAATAAACCAGCATCTTCTCAAAGGGCAAAAAACCCCACAATTAGAAAGAAACATTAAGTAGGATTTACCTACTAGAGGAAATCACCATGTTGAATCCAGAGCATTATGATAATAGTATCTAGTAGTACAGAGAACTACCACCTATTAATTCCCTCTGTGAGGCTTTGTGTACATAAATAAGGCTTTCTACATGTGACATTCATTCATACACAAAATCATCTACCAAGTGCTTACTGACCATGAGTTTCCTACACATGAAACTCACTGTGTAATAAACAGAAGTGTGAACATAAGTCTGTCCTGGCATTTACCTCTCATACAGGTCCACAGAACACAGCAAGCATAAGACATTAAAACACACTCATCTAAGAGCCTGAAACATCTATCCATATTTTATAGAAATTACATATTTTACCATTTGCTTTGATCTTTTGGGAGATTTGATTCTTGCCATCACATACTTCGTTTCAGTTACTAATTAACATTTTGAATCGAGCTCAGGTAAAAGCAGCCATTACCTAGACTCTTTGAATTTAGATGTTATAACTCACAACTAATATCCATGGCTCCCTGCAATGGTCCTTCATCAAAATCACGGAAGACCACGCTTGACATCCTTTTCTCCTAAGGAGAGAAAACAAGCTGGTTAAACACCACCACTTCCATCTTTATACATCACACACTAAAATGAGTTCAGCATTTCTGTTAGTTTTTCAATTCAACGTTACGATAGCTATCTACACAATTCAAAACTAGCTTCGGCTCCATGGAAATTCTGTTACTCTGCTTCTTTTGTTTCAAAACAGCAAAAGGACAAATATATACTTTAATATCAGGACCAAGCGTTGAGGTAATATGACTTAGTAGTTACTATCTTGAAAAGTAACTTTATTTGGAGTACAAATATAATGATAAAAACCATTAAAACCCCCATTTTCTTTGCTATTTGACTGTCAAACTAGCTAATTCAGAAACACAGCAACACTCATGTCACTTGCATAAGTGCTTTAAGTGTGTGAAATATTTTATTGTATTTTATCTATAACATACCTTTATGCAAAGGTTCTACTAGAAACCATGGTTTCTCATCTTCTCATTTCTTAGATTTTTACATTTCTTTTCTGTTTCAAGATGGGTCATATTCCATCATAATAAAGAATTCCCATAAGATCACATTCAAACCTATCACCCTAAAATGGTGATAATGCACCACCCAGCAGGAGCCTTTACATCACATATGCTAGTTAGAAATGGGCAGTGCAAACATGTACTAAGAATCAGTAACTCAAAAGTCAAAAGAATCAAAGCCTCCAACGACGCACATCAGCTCAAAAATTTTACAACCTAAAGGTATAAAGCTTCATATAGTATCATCCAGCAGATTATAGAAACGTTCAGAAAAAGTGTAAGAAATTTAGTAAGCCCATCTTGCTGAAAAGATGTGGGTTTTCTTCATTTTATTACTGCAGAGGTAGACAAATGTATGCTCAGTCAATTTGAGAGCCTGTATTAGCTTTTCTCAACAGGAAGCAATGTTGCTAACGAAGTGGTAAATTCAGTGTTAATGAGTGGCTTCACTGTTACCACCTCTGAGGTAAAACCTTCCATGTTCCAAGTTCCACCCATCTGTTCTGGTGTGAGGGGTTCAGAGGAAGAACAGACGCTTCCCATTTAAAGCAACTTCATCCGTACCCCCCTGAACAGCGGGGAGGCAAACTGAGAATATCGTGCCTGCTTGGAGACTGCAACCCTCATTATCAGAATGGCTCCTGAAAACTTTTCACAGGTTTACAGGATGAAGACAAAACCATGTTGCTCTACAGACAAAACCTTCCTGATGCTAAATATTAGTATTAAAGCATAACTTCAAAAGGTGGCTAGGGCACTGTATCATCACCTTTAAACTGAGACTCTCTTCAGAGTTATTACAAGTAATACCCAAAACATTACTGTGCTATCTTGTAAGAGATTCCTTTCCGTATTGTGTATTTATGGAGATGCTGAGCTATTCCATATGGATCTGATTAGAAGTCGTCTATGATAATACAGCTGTCCCTACAGATTTCAGTCTCTGAATCAAGCCTGAAATGCTTACTCTATCAATAATATTGTTGTTACATTTTAATAATTTTCTGCTAATTATCACTTCTTTTTCAGCTATCAGGGTGGCACAATTGACATGTGCAGGACAACATGAAAAAGTTAGCAGTTTTAACAGCTTGGTATCAAAGAAAATATATAAAATATCTTTTTAAAATGCAGTAATTTAGAGTCTTGTGATGATACTGAGACAAGATGCAATACTTCATTTATATTATGTACTCCATGTGTAGAAATTCATGCAGAAACAATGATAGCTGTAACTAGATATGAGCAAGAAAACATTCCTCAATGCCATTGTTTTTGAGTAAAGGCTATCATCTTACTTGTACCATTCAGAAAGTGCTACACCCAAACAAAAACACTACCTAATCTGAACACTGGTACAAAGAAGAAAAATCAATCATTACAACAACTAAGATTTAACTAAAGCTGTGGAATATTCTTTGTGCATTTCCAGCAGTTTTAAAATTCTCTTCCATGTTATGTCAAAACCACACAAATTATTAATCCTATCAAAATATACAGTAATAAATTTTTATTTATTGTATTTGAAAAAAATAAGAATTGAGATCAAACTTAAAATCTGCTGTAAATAGTGCTTGTTATATCCTTTACCAGGGCATGCACAATACAGTTGAGGTAATTTTTATTTAAGCACATGGTGCAATATACATGGGAGATACAGAAGCATAGAAATGGCAACCCTCAAAGTCTACACAAGCATACACAATCAAAGGCTCATACCTCTGAAACACACTTAGATAAGAGTCTAGGCAAAATTCAATTATTTCAGTTAAGCCTAGAATGACTGTAGTGCAGTTAACAGTGTTATTCCTAGTTTACAAGATACGCTATTTCTTACACAGGAATTATTTAATACTAAAGAGTAGAAACCAACCCATTATTTAGCCAACTAAGCAACTTGCCATCCCTATTTAAGTACTTCTAAATTTACCTATTTTTAATACAGTTTTTCTTAATAAAATATCAGTTTTTAAAATCATAATGAGCTCTGCAGATATGATTGCCTGTAGCCAGATAGTCCAAGAATTAAAAAAGCGTAAGGTCAGATTTATCTTCAAGCTGACAGATCATCATTTAAATGCCTTAAGCTAATCTTATTGTCTCAAAAATCTTGAACATCAGTATTTTTGCAAACTATCAGCACTTGCTATAACACCCTTACTACACTACATCTTGAGGTTACTACAGAAGAAATGAGGTGATAATTGCATATTAACATAATTATTCAGTAATCCCTCTGAGCAAGCTTCCTAGGTCACTCAGTAATTCAGGTTAGATGCAACCTTCCTGTCATCAGATCTATGCTGTCCACTTTCTGTTCATTAATAATTCTGTATGATAGGAATGTACTTAATTCCATTGTTCTATGTACATTATTAATTGTATTTATTACCTGTAGGTTTACGACACTTCCAAGTTCTTATTTCATTATGACAACACACCAAATTAAGAGTATTGCCTCATGCAACAGTAGTTAATTGAAGCTCACACTCTGGTGCTAAGTGTACCATGTTGTTACCTACTAGTAGAAGTAGTAGTTAGAGATTTGCCATTTTTTTGTTACGAAAACCCAATTTAATTTACCAGCATTTACAATAGATTTGAAAAGCACATTTGAGCTAAAAAATTAAGGTGCAAGACTTTGTCTCAGTTTGTTGAAAGCACAAAGTGCTTTTATGTGTTTTAGTAGCAAGTTTCTCATTAAATTCATATATATAAGCCGATGAGCTAAAATCAGAGTGATTATAAGCAGCACAAAAACTTAGAAGCCATTTCCTAATGGATTGAATTTACTCAGCCTAGCTAATGTAACTGAAGGAACATGAAGTCTTCTAGCAGTGCTGCAAGGCAGGCAAAACCATACTTGTCCTGTGCTAAGTAACTCCTCATAAATCAAGTTCTTTAAGCAGATTTATGATTAACCAGGATAGTCAAGGGATTATTAAAAAATTCAAGAGATAGAAAAGGTGTTTCAGGTTTGTACTGTTTCCATTTAGATTTTTCTTCAAGACTGTTATGTAATCACAGAAAACTAACAAAAGCATTCCTGTAGAAAAGCTTTGTCAAATGACAGATGAAATTAAAGATGTAATCAAAGTCACAGGTTTTTAAGCAACAAACAGCCCAGAGAGAACTTAAGTACATCATGGTACAGGACTAGAGAGACATCTCCTTCCATTTCGCCCCATTATGCAGTCAATTCCTTTAACTTAATCAGAGAAAACATCAAGCATGGATCTTTTTCCACCATGTTTAAGAATCTTTGGAAAATGAAGGTTCATACAGAGTAATGGAGGAACTATAAGTGTATTAGCATAAACCAGATGCATCAACAGAAGAAACAACCCAGTTATTTGGAGGACAGCGGGACAATATTTTTCCCTCTTCTGGATAGTAATGCACACAGTTCATACCTCTTGAGTTTTGGAAGTTATCTAGCAATATGAATACCAAAAGTCTATAAAATCACAATACTTTGATCATTACAAGTATGCCTATTGCTCATTTTCCATTTTACCTCTTCTTAAAAGCTACCCAGGTCCACCCACCCTCCAGATGGAAACAGAACCACAAAACCCAACAACCTGAGGGCCAGTTGGTGACACACCATGCCTTCCTCTAGCTCCTGTGTTTGCAAACTAAGTCATTACAAATACATTTTCTTCAAAACTTACAAATTCAGCAGAACATTTCTGGATTGTTTTTAATTTTCTGTAGTGAAGAGACAGGTTGTTTAATATGCACAACAGTGAATACTGCCCTCCTACACCTACTTTAAATACAAGTATATGGTTAATACACCACCAGTCTGAGTTGCAAGGAAAACTAGTTATCTTCATCCAGATCCATAGCTGTTCACATAAAAACATGAACATCAGAAAACTCATAGATAATCAGAATCCCATACTAAAAATTTTAAAGTTACCAAGAAAAAATACAAATACAGGACTATGAAGCTGTATTATACTTAAAGAAATACAAAGTTATTGCAAGCCACAGTGTAACCTTTTGTTACACTGTTGAAAGATTCACTGAGTTGCCATACCTCTACAGAAAACGCTGATGAAAGAAACTCCGCAACCCTGTTCTCAGGGAGAACCAGGTACTCCAGTCTCCGTGTTCCTGCGGCTCTTTTTCTAGTTTGGATTGTCAGTAGCACAAGCATTTGAACTGCACTGCCATTAGTTTCTACTAAAGCAGAGAACTACAATCAAATATTGAACTTCTCTAAATGCAAACATACATGGCAATGACTAGCTGCATTCAGAAAGAGACATAGAAGCTGGAAAAATGCTCTTTGATAATACATGCTATTTCTCTCCAAAATGGTTCCCTTCTATATTTTTACATGTATACATAAATTCTTTTCCTTTATGTCAATTTCCCATGCTCACATATTTTTTTGTCTCAAAGAACAAAATGTTTGAGAAAATATTGTTGATCTCTCATCACTGGTACTTGTGTTTTTCAGTCAAATGTATTTATTCTTAAGCCTCAAGTACGGTACCAAAAATTGCTTTTATCTAGACACAATGCAATGAACAGTTTATTTTTTATTAGCCACCAGCATTAAAAACAAGAAAGTTTTTCCTCGTTCGTTTATAAATAAAAGCCTTGCTCCCATCCTTCGTGTAAGAAAATTTATCAGGCTGCCAAAAAATTAAGGGCTGTGATCCATATGCCCAGACTATCCACTTTTTCCTTTCATTTCAAAATATCAGCAATATAGGCACGAGAGTATTTTAATCAAAACAAATGAACAAACAAACGAAGCCAATGTTTCCAACCACTGACGTCAGATTTATCATTCTGGCAGCTTAAGGAAATGACACAAAAATAATCAGGTATACAGTAAAACTGCATTCCTCCTATCCTAAGTTATGGAGAACATATTCGCAGCAAAATCATACTTTGATACCCCTCTCCCTTCCAGAGTTACTGTTTTCCAGAGCTCTCTCACTAAATAAAATATCACACTCAAATTTTTCCTCCTCAGAGCACCCACCCCCACCAGCAATGCTGCTGTACCTCCAGCTACAGCAAGTGCAACATTTCACGAAGAAGAGATCTTTAGGAAAGTACCCGCATTCTTACAAGCTCTAGTCTCCCCAACAACTGCCCTTACACAGGGGATAATAATGCTAAGACACCTACTGTCATTGCAGAAGATTTTGGCTTGCTGAGAAGAGGACGTAGTCTCAACCTGGAGCCATATGCTGTCAAATTACTGTGCTATATACTGGCATTATACTTTTCATTGCAGCAAGGCCAGTTTAAATAACTCCTGCCTTCCCACATTTCTCCTTTCACATTTTATCAACAATTTCATTATCCAGATTAAAACACTGGGACCCAACAACAACTAAGAGGAAGGGCACAAACTTCTACTAGCTTAATTGTCTGAAAAATCTACTGGGGAATCTCTTCCTAAAATTTCCATCAATAAAGAAGTGAAAATGGAGAGAACATTTCAGGAGGCAAAAAAGCAGCTTTGGCAGTTCTGTGTTTAACTGCAAAGACATTATGAAGAACACTACCATGAAGCAAATTTTTATCTTCTAGATTTACTTGAAGTACACTACTCGAAGTAAAATGCTAGAAGTAAATGCTAAAATAATTCAGCTGGGGAACATTAGATACATCTTCTGAGAATACTGTATTGACACAAGAAATACTCTAAATTACATAGCAGATGATAGCTAGATTTTTCCAGAGAGACATACAAATGCAAATCCTTCTAGTAGGTTAAGTACGTACTTTAATTTCTGAAACACATTACTAACTTTTAGAAATTTTAAAACACATCTAACTCCTTCTTAACCTATAGTTCTACAGAACCAAAGCCACTTCATCTGCTCAGAAACAGGTCCTTTCGAAGCCAAGTACTGCCACCAAGTGGTGGTGAAATTCTGTATGCAAATCTAATTACTCCCCATGTGCAGAGGGACCAGATTGAAAACATTCCCCCAGACAACCAAGATCAGCAGTGGTGTACTAACACAAGGACATTTAAAATGTATCAAAGCAGAACCTACAGAATTTTCCTATCCAAATCTGACCTTCAATTTAAAACAACAAAGATTTTCCCTACAATTTTCTGAGCAGTGGGTAAAGACCCTTTCTTCCAATACAAGTCCAATATACATCAACTGACTAATTATTAGCTGTTTGCGTGACTCTAGACAAATCCCCACTGATTACAACTACATGGCCACATAAGTCTTATTTTCACCATAATCCCAAACACCAGAGAAAGGTAAATTCAGTAACTGAAGCAAAAGGCCTCTTAAGGTATAAACATCCAGCTTATTATTTGGATAAGCTATTTGATATAGTTTTGCTGGTCTGCAAATCACAACCAGACTGGGAAGGATTTTCAGAAGTCAGGTATATTTGACTATTTTTACAGGAATTTTGCAGGTTTGTTAAACTCTGTTGTTCAATAACTGCATGAAATAGTCCTGAAGCATCAGTCCTACAGATCACAGATGAGAACCTGCATGACAACATGATGCTGCATAATGGATTTACAGTGCAACTTCCTTAAAGATAACATTAAGACATTTTATTGAGACAGATCTTTGAACATGACACACCTTACAACTTCGGAAAAATTCTGATCTTATTTCCTATTACATTAAATAAAAGTTTTAATTATTTTTATCCAGCATGACCTGAGACACATCTAATAATTTTTCATACTTTTTTGGCTGATACTATTAGAATATGTAAAGCAAATAGTTATCACAAAATTTAAGACTGTCTCTCCTGCTAATGTAGACAGCTTCTTAACTCGTAAAGTATGCTATCTTTCCCAGCTATAAAAAGACTACCTGAAATAAACGCTCTGCTTTTACTCATTTAATTTAGAACCTCAGTGTAACAAATTGCATGACTGATACTCACTCATCCTTATCAGCAAACTGGCTGTCTTCATTCTCTATTCTTTCAGTGATTAAGGCTTAAAAAGCTAGTAAGACTGGAAGTGTGTGCCAGGTAAAGGCAAAAACCCATTTCATACCTTTTTAGGTTAAGAACACGAAATTCTGTCAACTCGGATAAAGTTATAAACAGATGAATGGACTAAACTCATCATTCCAAGTGACAGGGAAAGATAAGATCACTCCCCATATTATTGGTTTGTGTTTGGTTGGCTGTTGTTGGGGTTTTTTTTGTGTTTATGAACAAGATGAAAATTGTATGAGATTCCTGTCTGAGCCAAAGAAACAAAACCCACATACTCAATCCTGTGCAAAATTCTGTATAACCTATCTATCTTAAACATCTGTGACACTGTTACTAATTTATTACATCCTCTACTTTTAGGTAAAGCAACACTAAATATATTCAAGACAGTTTCTGGACACAACTCTGGTTTATGCCAAATGCTTAAAATCTGACCTTACTCTACACACTGCTACAGGGAAATTCAGCACAAGCATCTACCTTCTGTCACCTCTGCAGTTACACAGAAGCATGACCCATTACACTGTTAGGTCACTGAGACCAAGATTGTTTCTTCCTAACTTTCCCTCATATTGAAAACAAGAAAGATCCTCCTACAGACCTCAGAAGATGCATTCTGGAAGTCAGGAAAAAATCTAAGAACAAACACTACAGTTATCTCAATACATTACATTCACCGTTTGCAAATAGTATCTTACACCTGTGTGTTTTTAACTAGGAAGAGATTTTAAAAAAAATTGTTTAAGTCAGGATATCCTTTTATATTTGCACTAGGAAAGCAAATTACTTGAAATTAGAAGAACAAAACCCCCAAATCCTTTACTCAAAGAAAACCTACATGGAAAGCACACTACCACAGTCACTAGGAAACTCATTACAGTCAAGAGTAAAAGAAAAATGTTTGAGCAAATAATTAGATCACATTTTCAGCTATTGCTGCAGACAAATGCCTGCACTGAGTTGTGGAAGTTAAGTTCATTGTTTAGGCATCTACAAGGTGCTGTAGCCATACCACACTCATGAGTGGAGACAGAAGACTGTTGGCAAATGCAGGTGGTTCTTTAAAATTACCTCTTTCAGTCACCCTTGCTGCCCTCTTCTCTGAACCTTCTTCAGCTCTACTATGTTGTTCTTTAGTCACAGGACTACACTAGCACTCAAGAAGCAGCACACACTGCAGTACAACACAGAAAGGCAAAAGCCCAGCTTGAATTTAACCTGGCCGCTGGGGTGAAAAAGAATAATAAACTCTTTTATAAGTACATTAACAGTAAGAGGAGGACAAAGGAGAATATCCACTCTTTACTGGATGAGGCTGGGAATGTGATCACTGAGGATAAGGAAAAGGCGGAGGTTCTGAATGCCTTCTTTACGTCTGTCTTTAAAGGTCAAACAGATCCTCAGGGTACCCCTCTCTCTGACCTGGTAGTCTCAGCTGGGGAGCATGCTAACTCCCCTGTGATTCTGGAAGAAACAGTCAGAGACTTCCTACTCCAACTGGACTGCCACAAGTCCATGGGGCCGGATGAGATCCACCCGAGAGTGCTGAGGGAACTGGCAGAGGTGGTAGCCGAGCCGCTTTCCATTATCTATCAGTCCTCCTTGCTGACTGGTGAGGTCCCAGAAGACTGGAGGCTTGCCAATGTGACTCCCATTTACAAGAAAGGTTGTAAGGAGGATCCGGGGAACTACAGGCCTGTTAGCCTGACCTCGGTTCCAGGGAAGGTTATGGAACAGATAGTCTTAAGGGAGATCATGCGGTATGTGCGGGATGGCCGGGGGATCAGGCCTAGCCAGCATGGGTTCATGAAGGGCAGGTCCTGTTTGACCAACCTGATCTCCTTCTATGATCTAGTGACCCATCTGCTGGATGAGGGAAAGGCTGTTGATGTGGTCTACCTAGACTTCAGCAAAGCCTTTGACACTGTCTCCCACAGTATTCTCCTGCAGAAGCTGGCAGCCCGTGGCTTGGATGTGTACACCCTCGGCTGGGTAAGGAGCTGGCTGGAGGGCCGGGCTCAGAGAGTGGTAGTAAATGGAGTTAAATCCAGCTGGCGACCGGTCACGAGTGGTGTTCCCCAGGGGTCGGTGCTGGGGCCTGTCCTCTTCAATATCTTTACTGATGACCTAGATGAGGGCATTGAGTGCACCCTCAGTAAGTTTGCAGATGACACTAAATTGGCTGGGAGTGTGGATCTGCCTGGGGGTAGCGAGGCCCTACAGAGGGATCTGGACAGGCTGGAGAGCTGGGCTGAAGCCAATGGCATGAGGTTCAACAAGAGCAAATGCCGAGTCCTGCACTTTGGCCACAACAACCCCAGGCAGCGCTATAGGCTTGGGGCAGAGTGGCTGGAGGACTGTGTGGAGGAAATGGACTTGGGGGTACTGATTGATGCACAGCTGAACATGAGCCGACAGTGTGCGCGGGTGGCCAAGAAGGCCAACGGCATCCTGGCTTGCATCAAAAATAGTGTTACTAGTAGGAGCAGGGAGGTAATTGTCCCCCTGTACTCAGCACTTGTGAGGCCGCATCTCGAGTACTGTGTTCAGTTTTGGGCCCCTCACTACAGGAAAGACATTGAGGCTCTGGAACGCGTTCAGAGGAGGGCTACTAAGCTGGTGAGGGGTCTGGAACACAGGCCTTACGAGGAGCGTCTGAGGAAGCTGGGATTGTTCAGCCTGGAGAAGAGGAGGCTTAGGGGAGACCTTATAGCTCTCTATAACTTCCTGAAGGGAGGTTGTAGTGAGCTGGGGGTCGGCCTCTTCTCCCGTGTAGGCAGTGACAGAACTAGAGGGAATGGTAGCAAGCTGCGCCAGGTGAGATTCAGGCTCGACATTAGGAAGCACTACTTCTCAGAAAGGGTAGTCAGGCACTGGAATGCACTGCCCAGGGAGGTGGTGGAGTCACCAACCCTGGGGGTGTTCAAGGAAAGACTGGATGTTGTATTGAGGGATATGGTTTAGTGGGAGCTAGTAGTAATAGGTGAATGGTTGGACTGGATGATCTTCTAGGTCTTTTCCAACCTTGATAATTCTGTGATTCTGTGAACTGTGGTACTCTACAGATCTGGGTTTTGTTCTCTGATAATGAAGAATATTTTCACTGATTTACCAACTATTCTGTTGTCACTTTTATACAACCATCAAAACCTCAAGAACTCTTCTCCAAGCAATAAAAATACTGATCAGATGTTGCTGCACCGTTTCCATGCATTCTTTTACATCGTTTTCCTGTTATGCATGCAAGACTACAGGCCATCTCCTCAGAGACCAGCTATTTTTTATTATACATAGCTAATCGCCATTAAGATGAAAGGTCTTTGGAGTTTCATGCAGGAGATTTTATGCTTAAAGAACACACTCAGTTATTTATATATTAGACTTCTCAACTAATTTTCTGTATTTAAACCAGTCATGAGGTAACAGATAAACTGAGACAGAACAAACTGTAATCATTAAAAGCATTAGAAAGCAGGGGGAACAATCTAAACCTTCCTGTGAATTCAAGTCCTCTTCTTAGCTATGATTCTTATTTTACACTCATCCTCAGATAAGAGTATTTCCTTTTGCAAAGTTGTATTTATTCCTTCTCTCAAAGTAGCACATTTGAGAAACCTGCAAAGTCAGGCTACAGCAGTAAACCTTACATGTAAGTATATGCATACTAGAATGATGTGTGTCTTATCTTAATTGTTCATAGTTCAGAATTCAAGTCATAACTGAAACCCTGAATCAGTTATACAACACTGAACAGAAGATTTATTTTCATTTTCACACAAAGCCTCTGCTATAATCAGTATTTTAAAGTTGACAGCAGTAGCTCTAAAAAGGTCTTAGCAGATCACAAGATATAAAGCAGGCCATGTCCATTTGAAAAGGCACATAGCTACATTTTTAAAACTACATTAAGCCTACATATTAAACAGAGGCTAGAAATCAAGAACAAGCTCATTTGAGCAAATGAGATCTCACTCTCAAGTCTTCAAAATATCAAGTCACCGCAAGCAACTGTATTCTGAGATGGAATTTTAGTCAACAACAAGCAGGAAACTTAAGAATCCAGCTTTTGTTTGCGATGGGAGCCTGTGCACAGGAATCCATCATGCCCTGTCTCCACAGCAGAGAATGTACCAAACTGTGGCACTTTAAAGACATTCTTGAATGACTCAAGCTAAACCAGATTAAAGCAAATTGGTTTTAGCAAGAAGAGATTAATTTTATAGTTCAAGGTATTCCTGGATGTCCTGGCTTTAACTGGGGTAGAGTTAATTTTCTTCCTAGGAGTTGGTATAGCACTTTGTTTTGGATTTTGGATAAGAATAACATTGATAATACACTGATGTTTTAGTTGTTGTTGACTCATGCTTAACACTAAGTCAAAGACTTTTCAGCTTCTCATACTGCCCTGCCAGCAAGGGGGCTGGGGGTGCCCAAGTGAGGAGGGGACATGGTGAGGACAGCTGACCCAAACTGGCCAAAGGGATACCCCACACCAGATGGCATTATGCTGAACAACAAAACTGAAGGAAGTTGGCTGAAGGACAGTGCCTGTTGCTGGGGGCCTGGCTGGGCATCAGTTAGCAGCTCGTAAACAACTGCATTGTGCCTCACTTTTTTTGCATATTCTTTTATCATTATTATTTTCTCTTCCTTCTCTGTCCTATTAAACTCCCTTTATCTCAACCCTTAAGTTTACCTCACCACCCACTTCCCCCCAGTTCTGTCCCACATCCCAGTGGGGATGGAGGGAGTGAGCAAAAAGCTGTGTGGTTTAGCTGTCTGCCATTTCAAACCGTGACACTGAAGTAGAATATTGAGTCATATGAAGACAAACAAAATACACGCTTTACTTCCCCCCCTCCCCCCTCAAAATAAGGTGGAGGCGGGGGGAAAATGCCAAAGCTACAGACACTTTGCTATTGCAAATGGACACTTAAAATTCTACAGCTCCAGTACCATCTGTAAATCTTTATCTACTTTGTCATTCAAGTAGCTCCCCAAAGGGCTCACGAGGACAGGAAATGGGAGAAAGCCCTACCCAACAGATTTTCATTATTAAAAATTTGACATGCTATTCTGGTAGCTGGTCAAACCTCCCACCCAAGTATATATTAATAAAGCAAGTTTAACATGCTACTTTGACAATGTGAAGTAGAACTTTAGTGTTTTGCACCCAGGTAGGTAATACACAGAGGATGAAATTCATTTGACGAACTCATAATTTTGGCTCTCAACAGCCAGTAGAATGCTGTGGCAGCTTTTTCACTAGAATAATTTATGGAAGGAATTAGTAATTATTATAGTAATTTTAAATACATGTGTAAGTTTTGTTCCTATTTTGGTATCACAGAAGTAACACCATATTCACAAATTACAGGAGTCAAGATACAAATTTTCACTGACCACTTTTTCTGAGTGCTTAGGAGTATACACTAATGGATCCAAGGTATTTGAAGAAAAAACAGCCCTACACAAAACTTCTACTCACCTCTGTTTGTTTGATTTGCATTAAACTGTGAGATCCACTTCCACTTCAAAATAAACCTGCAAAATAAAACAAGAACTTACTGTACAGCTGTCACTGTTTAATGCTTGTGTTCTAGACTCTCAAAGACAACAGCGATAAGAAACCCACAGCTACAGAAGAACTCAATCGGTTTTGTTTCAGGGCCAGAAGATCAAAAT
Source organism: Porphyrio hochstetteri (assembly GCA_020800305.1). Classification (NCBI taxonomy): domain Eukaryota; kingdom Metazoa; phylum Chordata; class Aves; order Gruiformes; family Rallidae; genus Porphyrio; species Porphyrio hochstetteri. The sequence continues at coordinate 18,202,905 of CM036912.1, forward strand.
TCCAGTGCTAGTCTCTCAAATACCAAGTAATTTTCAAACAACATAGATGTTGGTACTTTAAAAAAACCCAGTAAGAAATCATATCAAATATATATACATGCTATTAAACTAAGAGAGCAGAACAGGAGAAAAAAAAGATACATGGCAAGAAAGCTCTGCTTCATTTTTTGCTAGTGTCCTCAAAGTCAGCTATCTTAAGTTCCCTGAAAGAGCAATGAAGCACAGAAAGGAAATGGTTACAAATGAAAGCTTTAAAAAAATCTTTTTAGCCAAAATGACCAACATAGCTGAGATCAAGTGTTGAAGTGCCTTAAAACTCACCATTCCTAGGATGAGGTTGTGTTTATTATTGTAAGGCTAGCTGGTCCATTTTAAAATCATAACTCGCTTTGCCTTTGTGAAGGCTGATCAATGTTAGATCAAATGCTATAATTTCAGTTTTGCTCACAGATCTTTAACAGAACTAACTACACAAAGAACATTTTCACTTCCTACTTAGTGATACCAGACTACATAACATTTGGAAGAGACTGAAACTCAGTGAGGCTGCACAACACCAAGAATGGATTTAGGGACAGCATCCCTACAGAACCGGGCCTACTTCAAATAAAGACACAACAAGCATACAACTGTACAGAGAGTTATTCATATCTAATGTGTCCACCAACAAAATTAATTCTGGAAGAGACACCTACCCTCACATACTGCCTAAGATTCCTCCCCTCAATTTGTACACATACAGCTTTTTGATTGAGTTTCCCAGCCAGTCTGTAACTGTCCCAAAACCACCTGCCCAAATTACAAAGGCATGGAGTTGAAAACAGGCCTTTCAAACAAGTCTTGCTGGGCAATATAATGCAACAGAAGTCAAGTTTCTAAGCACCTTCCCCTAGCCCAAGAACAATTTCCTAATTATCACACCTAAATGTAGCCTTTATGGCTTAATATTACTCAGAATATTGCTCATTTATGAAATAAATTGTATTGTGGGGAAAAAAAAATTATTTAGCCAGGATTTAGAGTTCATGTGCCTAGAGAAGTGTTATTTACAAACAGCAGGAGAGCCCTACTGTATATTACAGAAGGTAAACATAAAGGTAAAAAATGTAAATGCCCATAAAATACACCTTGGACGTATGAAGAGCCAAAACACCTTTCGAAAACATGGAAGAAGGTCTGTGCAAGCTTTACAAAGATCAACCCTAAGATCAGCACTAAACCAAGTAAACCAGACATCTGAGTAAACCTGTAAAACCCTGGCACTTGGGCTTGGTCAATCCCAGTCTAACACTTCTCTCACTGTAAGAAAGAGCTATATCAATGACACTGCCCACCCCCACCCCTCCCCAACATGATCTCACAACATGGCTGCAGCAATTCTCACATCTTCTGAACACTGCAATTAGCTAAACATCAGCAATGACTGTTCTCAACATAGTGCAGACAGAATCTCTGCATCAAAGGATTCAGTCCAAACTGCATGCTGCCACTGTAACCCTGTGTTACAAACTTCAATATGCCCTGCACAAATTACATCACCTTTTTCCACTTTATTTCAAACCCACTGGTGTTCAGAGCTCCACCCAAGAGGAGACAGTGTGCAGTGGCATGCAAACATCTTCACGAAGCCTATGAAATCCACACCAAGACACCAGCTTTTACCCCACACAATTGATAGCATTGTGACTCACCATTTCAAGCAACTGAACCTACAGTACTTAACCAGCACTCACCTCTCAAAGGCCTTTCTGCTGTCAAGAAGATTCCTCTCACTCCAAACAATTGAACCCCTAACACCTCAGTTCCAGGATGTTGACATCTGGAATAACTGAGTACCTGAAAATCTTTGCCAGCAGATCTAAGAGGAGTTCTTGGTAGTTCTCAAAGACTCCTTACAGAAAGGCAAAGATTTCAAAATCACAAATGCCTTGGCTCAGGTTTTCCTGTCTTAATTCCCATTATCAGGAAAGGACATGAAAATGAATGTCACTCGCCCCTCACCAGGTAATAAAGACAGCATCAAAAGGGACTCAGAAGCAGGGAAGAAATGTAGCTACAGAGCATTCACCTTGACGCTTTGGCATCCAAAGAGTGAAAAGGGGCCTGCAGCAGGTAGAAGGACTGCTGTAAAACGTTTCAGCTTCTGATCCCTGATAAGCAGATGCCTGCTCCGATAAGTGCAGCAAACAGGAAGTGGAAGAAAACGTCAACGGTGGAGATGGGCAGTATCTCTCATGTACCCCCAGTGAAACTAAAGAAACGCGAATGGATTGAAAGTGTCTGACAGCACAAGCATTTCTCACTAAACAGCAAACCAAGGCTCGTTCTGTGCTACCCATGATCACCTGACCCAGTAACAAAACTGCAGCATACCAATGATACTTGTTTTCATGTAACACAAAAAATGCCCAAGTAGGGACAAGCAGTTCCCCACCCAGTGCAACAATGAAGTCACATCCGTGGGCACTGCTCAGAGACAGAAGTACAACCCCTCAAGTGGATCTGAGCTACAGACACAAAGAGATTCTCAAAAAGCCTTTGTTTGAGGAATCATTTTAAAGGCTGCATATACAGGCTGTGAAATAATTGTTACAGATATCACCCTAGACTAGTTGAAAATTTTAATCTTTCTGGCTAGCTAGAGAATAGCTACAAAAGCTTCCATAATACTGCTTTCCCAAGTAAAAAAAACTTGTTAAGAGTTGATACTTCAAAATTCAGGTTCATCAATAACAACTAAGAGAACTACTTCCTATGGAGACAGCACAAAATACTGTATCCATGACTCTTGCATCAAGGTCATAGCCATTCAAAATACGAGGTTTATAAAGACAATCTGAGTTAAAATCTGAGTTATTACACAAAGCTTGCCCAACTACTGCTCTTATAATTAGAGCTGGATCTTGCATTAAGACTAAATTTACTTTGATTCATTTTCTACTTATGTTATTAGAACCCTGTTTCCTACAGTGAAACATCTGTAACACACCCCTCTCTGAGGAAAAAAAGTTTGGGAACACTAGAATGCGATTAATAAAATATGCAGTAATGCTGTTAAGAGTTTTGATCTATCTATCTACTATTTAGCTCTTATTTCTTAACAGATCTGTGATAACTTACATTTCTACACCTATTTGGGAGTCATCTTAACTATGATAATCTCCTGGAACGGTTGCAGGCAGGAATGTAATCCATAGAGAACTTTAGTGGCTGGTGGGTTTTTTTGTGTGCATGTTGAGTTGTTGGTTTTGGTGTTTTTTTGGGTGGATTTTTTTTTTTTTTAAAAGAGAGTTATAATCTAATACAAAACTAGCTTTTGCCCCCATAGCTGATTACGCATGTTGGGGAAAGAAGGAATAGGAAGAAACAAAGACTAGAATAAACTATATGAACTGGTTTTGTTGGTATAAGCTGTGGCTAAACAGTCTATCTCACCAGCTTAACATAAAACCACAGAAAAAGGTTCTCAACTGTAGCCTTCAAGTTTTTTCTGGGACTTACAAAACATCGTTAGTTGGTTGAGAGTTTATTAAAATATTAGGATTTATTAGGATACTGCTGTCTCAGCATTAAAATATACTAAATTCAAAAGTTGGAGTAAGGTGGTAGAAATTTCCTTCCAATATCTGATGCAGCTCTGAAAAGCGTCCATAATCTTACAGAAATCTAATAATCCTAAAAAAATTGCAGGAACAAACGGACAGTAGAAAGCAGAGGTAAAGAAAATGCTATTACAAGCAGCCCAGAAGATGCTCCAGCTAAAACTGTACACAACTACCTATGATAAAATTATTTCATAAGAAGATTGAGATAGCAAAAACTTAGCTGACAATAGTATCTTAAATCAGTTAGTACAACCGAAAAGCTCTTTAAATACAAGCCTATACTGCCATTTCCCCAAGCAGTACACAATGACCTCGTCTATACGAAATGTAGTTCCCTGCTTTCTGTTGGCACAAGGGGCTTTGATGATCTTTGATTTCTATTAAAAAGTATAAAAATAACTTATTCTACATTTGGTACCCGCAAGTACATAGGACTAGCATTTAGTGTAGATTAATTGAAATAATCACTTGAATTTAAACATGAGGTTTTCTAAAATCACAGAATTCCCTTTAAGAATCTGTAAAAGTCTATGCTATTCCAACCTTCGTTTAACTAAAGTGTTTTAAATGCCACAATTGAATATACCAAATTTAAATTTGGAAAGGAAAAATAACAGTAACTTCTTATAATAGCTAATGCAAAGCAATAGTTAAATGCAGGTACCCTATTGAAGCCTGAATTATCCAGAAGGCAAATTAAGAAAAAACTTAACGTTTCATAACATGAAGAGAGAAAATTTGAATCCTGGAAGTGCTTCTGACTCTAAAGAATCTGCAATGACTGAAGAAGAGTGAGCAAGCAAGGGACTACGAGAGTGAGCAAGGGGACTGCAAGAGAGAAGAATGCCTCCTGCATTTCTAATCTCTGCGTAGATTTTGAGAGTTATCTGAAAAATAGTTCAAAGTAGTTACAGTTCTTCCTTTGTCTATCACAGTAGAAGCCACACGCACAGTTCCCAAAGCTGCGGTGCAGCTTTCACGTGGAAGCGTTGAAATCTCTCATTTTTCTACTCTGATAAAGTTTTGGTTTTGACAACACCCCGTATGGGATGGTGAAGCACTTCAAGGAAAAGTGCGACAGCCTATAAAATGAACACAACTGATCATACCTCAGACTGTGAAGCTACCTCAGTGCAAACAAGATTACAAGTAGATGAATACAACATTAATAGGAGCACAACAGCAGTGAAAAAGTACTCAGAGAGAGTAGCTTGAATGGAAAGAAAGAACTCGTGGTTTTACCATTAAGTCAAACAACAGATGCAATTATTATTTTAAAAACCCCCTGTATTGTGTAAATCAAGAAAGCCATTAGAGGGAGGAATATTCTAGGCAGAATGGAATTTGGACTAAACAAAACATACTGGTCAAAAAGGTTACTTTTCCTCTCCATCACTAAACAGATAAATTAGGAAGCATTTAAACATGTACACAATAAAGATGTAAAGATGTCTACAAAGAAGCAAGGGGAAACAATCTAAGAGCTGTTTACTCTGAGTGTACATTATCCAGTAAGCAAATATGTAACGCTCAACATACAAATGCAAGCATCATAAAAACACTAAACTGAAGCATCAGTTTAAAGACATAGTTCTGAAAACATTTAGAACTTCAAGGCCTTAAGAGAAAATATTAGTATGTTGTTTCTGAAGGTTACTTATGTCGCTTCTCCTCAGCAAAGATTAGTGTAACATTCTAAGTATCACTGACATTTAATAAATAAGTTTACAGTCTATCAATATCCAACTAAACTGAATAGTATTCTTCACAATGAGAATCACCACAAGCAAAAAGCTGCAGAAAAATAACTCACCTTCTGTCTTTACAATTTCTCTACACTGTTCAACATGCCATTGCATAATGAACACCTGTACATTTTCAGTCCCTGCAGCCTATTTATCTTGACCACATAAACCGGCTCTTCACTTGCTGCATTTATATACCTTAAATATAACAGCCTCTCTCAAACACGAAAAGCTTTAAGCACAGAATGATATAATCGCTCCATTCTGCTCCAAACTACTAATGGCACTGCACATAACCTTGGCATCACCCTTGACATTGATCACTTTTCCTTTCATTATTGCTGTCTGCAAAATCTCATCAATACGTTACCTATGCAGGAACCGCGTCTACCCTTCAGCTACAGAATCACTCCTCAGCAATCATGTGTTTTAGATGCATACTTTAAGTAAAGGCCTTCTTATTTTTTTCAGTGACTGCTGAATAATCTTTCCTAAGTCCCCTAAACAGAGAATAGTTTTCCAGCTCCATGTCTACTGAATTAACCCAGTGCCTTTTCAGCCAGGAAGTCTGATAGAGAAGTTTACTAAATCCACCCGTCCCACATACAGGATTGATGAAGACCAGAGGCAAGTTTACTGTCAGTCCATTCCACCATCAAATCTGCCACCTGTGGAATCCTGACAGAGAAATGCATCAATCTTCACACATTCACTGCACTTCACATATCCCCTTCCTGATGCGCTGCATTACACATCTCTTGAGCTCTTCCCTATTAACAAAAAAAAACCCCTGCAAAACGTTTACTCTGCAATACACACAATTATATCCTTATTAAAAAAAAAAGCAATGCAGATCCCCAAGTAGCTTCCAGTCTAGAATCAGATCCTTGTTTCTAAATTTTCAAACAGGATTTAGCTTAGCCGTGATTTTAAAACTCAAAACATAAAAATATCTTTAACACAAGCTTTGGTGCATTAAAAAATTAAAATAACTAGGGTCAGAACTGTGTTACCAGATACATCACACTTTGTGAAACAGCATCAGGTGGTTTGTTTTTATTTTTTTAGAAAATATTGCCACAACAGATCAATACTCCGTACTGTTTTTTCTCCCTGCAAGTTGTTTTATAAGGATGTTATGTTCCTTAGTACAATTTAAAAACATTTAGCAATTCTTTTGTGTAGAAAAAGCAGTAATTAGATTTAAAAATATTTACTAGAAATTACTTTTTTCAATAAATACTTTTTCTTACACAAGAAGCATGATTATATACATTAACATTTAAATGGATTTAAATCTCTGTTTCCATTGGGACACTTTCACCTAAAAGCAGTATCTTCCAACATTTCTAACAGTAGTTAAAGCAGCACATTAATAGTCAAGCTGTGTTGTTACTGTAGCAACAATGATTTCTGGTAGCCATTTTCTTTCCAGCTTTAACACTGTTCCAGAGCCAACAGTCCTTACTGCAATCTCTGTTTAAACCCAAAGGCGGCAAACTGCTCAGCAGTTTTCTCTGGCTGCATACTTCAGATACCTCCCTCAAAATCATCCTCCTCCATCTAGTATACTTATCTCAGAGGATTCTCTGAGGCTGGGCTTGACACAATTTCATTTGACACTAATGAAAGTGACAGTACAGTAGTCCACTTTTTTCTTTATTAAAAGAAAAAGAACCACCTACAGTTAAGAGACTAAACAGTTACAGGACATGAAGAACAGCCATGCAGTTCATTATTTTAACCTGCAGGCTCCAAGAAAAGATTACCAGGCAGTAGGCTTATAGCCTTGGTCATTACACTGACAGCAGCCACAGAGAACCCCTTCTCAGGTCACACTTACAAGATCAAAGCAGATGCCGTAGCCAACATCTCTCTGAATTGTTTTAAGACAGAACTAGCATACAGATTCATTTCCAATTTCTCTACATTTTGCATTCTTAAAAATGACAATGCCTGAAACACTCTCCTGGCTTTCCTGCTTATCAGAGGACTAAGCTGTCACTACAATGAATGTTCCAGCATGAAGAAAATAGACATATAAAATATTCACCTAAAAATTCCAGTATGGGCATTCTTCCTGCCATAGTTCTGTCCAAATAAAATACACATTATATAATCAGATTCAATTGATGCTTATCAGATTTGAAATGAAGCTACAACATACTCTGATAATTAGGTTTGTATACACACCACTAATAATCTATGAAAAAAATCACTTTAGGGAGTCACATATAAATCACCAGTAGTGTAAAGCCTTTCCTTCATTTTGCAAAAGCCTGCTTTTTGATGACAAAGGATTAGTTTTGGTGAAACAGTAAAGTTAGAATAATATGCTGTCAACACTATCACCTTGATAGCTATTGAAAACGTTTGGAATTTTTAAAATAAGTAGAAAACCATTCCTCACTAAGGTACTCAGCGTTCATTCTTGGTTTGGCGTCACTTCAAGCTTCCAACACTGTCCATCACCTACATAAACAGGAAAAAATTATTTCCTATTTTAGATTAGCTACAGCAATGTGACATAATTAAACCATTTGCGTTTTATTTTTTACACCTTCATGCCAGATAGCTTCATTAGCTGGGTTTTTTGTTAGTTTTATTTTGTTGTTTTGTTTATTTTTTAAACAGGAACAACCCACATCTAACTTCAGTTACACTACTACACCTGGCAAGCCAACTGAGGCAAACGGCTCCATCCACCTCTTTGAAATGTAGTTCTAGGCCACTAGCTACCACTTGGAACACTCCGTTGAACCAGCCACAAATCACCAGAACCACAGATCAGCTCCGACACAACATTCATGTCTCATTAGCAAGCTCCTATTATTCATGGCCCCCGTGTTCAATCAGACAGTGTCCACAAGTTTTATTACAAACACCATTCATCACCACACAGTACTGTTTACAGTACTGTTTCCTACAGTATAACTTCCAAGTATTTTGTAAAGTTACTAAGCCACTGCTCAAAAACTGTTCCATGAAAAGCATTCTGCTATCCAGCAGATATTCTCAAAATCCACCCCAATGTGTTTCTAGCCACATTATGCAGTGTCTTGAGATGTACTGTCTACACTGCATGGGCTAAGGCTGTATAAAATTAAGAGTATGAAACAAATATACACACAGGTTGTCTCAAGTCATTCATATAATAACTGTTTCAGAATATAGACAGAAACTGTAGTTTAACTGAGGCAAAGGAACCTGTATGTTTCCCACACCTCCCCACACTAAAAAGCACATAATCCTGAGACAGAAATATTTTCTTCTAGCAAGTAAACAGCTTACATTATTTGCACTAATAACAAAGCTTCTTAATACAAATTAAAGCAAGCACCTAAGGTAAAGGAAACATTGTCATTGCCTTGGTCATGCACAGTTAAAACAAAACAGCCACCAGAATACCTCCTGCAAAGTCTTCATAAATTCGTATCGATACTGACTAGTACATCCAAAAACTTAGTCACCTCTGTCAACAGAGGCTCTGTGCCTACATTTAGGCCCATAAATAGGGTTTACTATTTGCTCACCAACTAGCCCCAGATCTACTTTCTCAGCTCATTACTGGCAATTTCATAAACACACAAGTTAGATTTTCAAGGTTAGCCCTAGTATTTCATGCTTGGTTTTGTCTGGAACACTGAAAAAACTATAATCAACACCAAATGCCTACAGAGTACCTTTAAATGTGAAATCTTCTGGTTCCAGTGTATTAAAAAAGAGAGGCACTTCTTGGATAACATATAGAAACATACTTAGAGCAATTCTGATAAAAATGTTCAGAACTTACTGAATTCCTACCTAATCAATTTTGAACAGCTTCAGAGAAAGTAAGAGCCATGAACTGTTGGAAGTGCAGAAATACATGTTATTACAAATTTTATTTAAGAAATAACTGCCCCAGATATACGTGTATATCCCCAGATACACAAAACTAAAGAAAATCCCGACAACAAAAGAGAAAACAACGTTACCGCACAGAAGTAGTCAACTTCTCCAAAATCAGACTTCAGAATACCCTAACCAAACCTATTCCTTGACTATATTAAAGCCTGTGAGAAAACTGTTGCGAATTTACAATATTTAGAAGAAAACAATGTGGTATTTGCGCCTTTTTTTTTTTAAATGAGGTACAGGCAGTCAAAAAACAAATACAAATTTGTACTGAAGACAAAACTTAAAGAAAGGCAAGGGCCTTTTGGGGTGGGTATATTTTTTGTTGTTTTCAGTTTTGGGCAGAGGGAGTTGCTTGGTCACATTTTTTACACTAATATGGTTGTCCGTTTAAAAGAAAGTGTGAATTCTGAATAGAGAAGTATTTGCAACAACAGGTAAGGCTTTAATACTTACCTGTTCTTTCAAATAAACTGTTGATTAACATCATATGGCTTTGGTTTTCATTTCTGAAAGCTCATTTAAAGTAGTAAGACATTCTAATGAATCTATAGTGACAAAACACATGAAGAACAAGGACAACCTTGAGAATGAAAAAGCCAGTGCGCTTTCTCCTGATGAAAATGGCATTCCATGACTTAAAATCTGAAGGAAAAATTAAGCTAAAACCTTTCGGCAGAATGAAAGCACAGTCACAGAGAGGTGACTTATAACAAAATCACCCTGGGTCTGAGTATTAGTATTACAAAGTTGGAAGAAATTTTTGTTGCAAGCCAACCATGAAAACCACAACACAAGGTATCACTAATTAATCCTGTCTCATATTTAGATCCTTTGAAAATCATATGCATCAGTATGCTTCAGGACCAACTTACTAGATAGACCTAAAGCCGAGTTTCTTGAAATACATTAAATAGAACTTAATTTAAAACAGCACCCACCATCTTAAAAAAAATCAAAATGATCACCTTGCAGAAGTCAAACCAGCCGAAATGGTTTGGTTTAACAGAAAAAAACCCAACTCATCATTAATGCTCCAAATGACATGAAGAGATGGTCAGTACTTTTTATGTAGAAGTGTAGAAGTGTAAACCCATCTCTCATTTCCCAGTAAAAAACTACAGGATCTGAATGTCTTCAACACTGTACTAAATGCTGTTACCTTAAATACAGCCTTAAGTTAGAACTCTATCTCGTTCCATAACATAGTACTCTTATTTAGAAAAAATAATACAGAAGATCTTAATTGTCTCTCTATAAATGTCTATAAAGATCTATCTGAATACATAGGCAAAGGAACACAAGTGTGCACACATACACACACGAAACTCCTGCAATGATTACAAAAAACCCTCCAACAACCTCCCACTACAACACTGCATTTTTTGTGTGTTGTGGTTTAGCCACAGCCAGCTGCTGAATGTCACGCGGCCACTCACTCGCTCCTTGCCTCTGTGGTAGGACTGGAAGGAGAATCAGAAGATAAATGTAAAAACACATGGGTTTGGGTAAGGACAGCAAAGAGGAAAAGACCAGCAACAGTACTTAGAATATACCAAGTGGGTGGTATATAATGCAATTTGCTCACCACCTGTGATGATGCCCAGCCCGCCCAAAGCAGCAACAATGACTCCCTTTCCCTGTTCGGCAAGGCCTTACAAACTGAGGATGATGTTACGGAACATCCTTTTGACTAGTTTGGGTCACTTGTCCTGGCTGTGTCCCCTCCAAGCTTCTTGTGAAAATTAACACTATCCTAGCTGAAAGCCAGGGCAGTTTGTTTGTGACATAACCCTCTTGCTAGACCACCTCTTGCACATCATCTTCTCTGCTCACCTCTGCTAGAACTTCACCAGACTAAAAATGGAAGGCAAATTCCCACCTTGCTTTTAGTGTCTAAATGACATTTCTAAAAATGAATTATCACAGTACCTGCATCTTTTTTTAGAAATAGTGTGACACTTCAGTCATACAGGAACCAGGAACCTGAATGGCTTTCTCCCAAGTATCCTTTCTATTTTTGGTTCTCTCCCTTGTGCAGACATATGTAATGCCTGTAAATCCACATCACTGCTGGTGGAATTGTGAAAAGCAGCAGCAGTCTTACAATTGCAGTATAGACATAGACCTGCAGAAGAATATTTTATTTCTTTTCTGGACCAGCGGTTCCTCTCCTTCAGCAGGACTTTCAGGCACATGTGTAGCAGTGAGAACCAGTGCTAAAGCTGCTCATCAGTACATCTACCACTTCTCATCACATGTTGTTGTGTGTATGTCCAGTACATTAAAGGCTTTAACAGCACACAGAAAAAGCAATCACTATCCCAATGCACTTACAAGAAAATAAATCAGAAAAAACAAACTTTCAGGGGTTTCCCCAAAGCAAAGATGTAGAAAGAGTATACAACAGACAGTATATATTTGGTTTACATAACACACAAGCAACCTTTCCACCTCAGTTTCATCAGCAGTTCAGTTTGCCTACTAGACATGCAAGCTCTATTCCCTCCTATCCTGTAATTGCCCTAAAGTCTCTGAATTTTTTCCATCAAAGCCTATCTAGGTTAAGTAATCACCCCATGTACTCCCAACTTATCTTCACCCTTTTCCCCCAGAATAAAACTACCACGGCAAGGGTTTGGGGTTTTTTGTCAGTAAGTAGCTGGTACTGGAGTACCCGGAGTGTTAACTGGTATTTTGCTCTCAACTTCCCAGAAGACGAAAAACTTTTAAAAGTAACTTCAGATTTCTAATACTCACTGTAATCTGTATACAATGCAGTTATTTTCTGTTCTGTTTTTAAGTGTTGCTGAAGAACAGAAAAAGATAGATGATTTCACTGATGTCAATATATATATATATATTTTTAAAAAAAGGAAGTATGAGAGGACGGAGTACCCACTTCACTGTGGGAGAGCTGGGAGAAACCAGCTGCAGAACTGTCACTTCCTACTCCCTGTGGTAGCACATACAATCAAAACTTTCTCACAGAAGATACACTCGTAACAGCTATGGTATTAAAACAACAAAACCCAGCACTTCTGTGTGAAGCAACAAAGTTATTTATATTGGAACTTTTCAGGCAAAGGCTGTCCTCTGTTGAAAAGCCAGCTTCTAATACCAAACCAACTTAGTAACAAAACAGCTTCTGGAAAAAAACACTCCTCTCTCCTCCCCACCAATTATCACAGGGGAACACAGAATCTAATGTCTTTGGTGAAGCCTCCTGAGAACATCCGTAAGAATACACGTTTATCTGAAAACAAAATAATCATAAATAGAATACACACTTCAGTAACCTCTGTTTTGGTGGTCAGGAGCCTAATTTCAGGATGTAAATTCTATAAAGTTCCAACATCTTCTGACTGAAAAAGATAAATTTGGAAAATCAGAGATGGTTTCTGAAACTCTATGGCCACAAAACCGCCGTATGTGCCTACATCCGAAGAGGAAAAGAGGCATCAGCAACAAAAAATATAAAATTAAGGGCTTTTCCAAAAAGTAGTCTTTAAGAACTGTATCACCTTTACAGTGCTCCTAGGAGAGCTGAGCGGAATCAGAAGCAAACAGTAGAAACACGCAGAAGAGCCACTTAAGACAACAAAAACTGAAGTTAAAAACCCAACAGCCTACCAACCAGAACACTCTATGAAAAGCAGCAAAATAAAACCCAAGCAAAAAAACCTCCCAACATCATAACCACCACCCATCACCCCACTGACTGCAGCCAGGCAAGAAACAGATACCTACCACTTCCTACCAGCAGCGGCAAGGAGCAGCTTCAGAGCTGCCATGTTTTGGAAGCAGACATGAGGAACGGCTTTCCAAAAGCAGTCCCCTGCCTTTTCTGGAAAGAACCCATCCCTGTCCCCAGGGAGCCACATGAGGAAAGCAGGTGGGATAAAGCACAACTCATACTATCAATGCACCACATTATTGCTCTGCGAAGAGGCAGACAGAAGGAATCCATCACTGCTTTCCAACATTAAAATGATCACATTTGTTAAGGAATTCCTCATTTCTTTCACTCAAACTCAAAAAGGACACATCAGGTAAAAGCCAGTAAGTAAAGGTAAACTATAAAAACCATGTACTTTGCACCTTGTTTTGCTTGCATTCTATCACTTTGCTGTGGAAAGTATTTTTACAAAGGAGTGCTAAAAGTTGGCCCAAAACCCCAGGAAAATCACAATGATCTTGATGATCCCCGTCTTCAGCTACAACAGGATAAGCCAATAAGGCACCTGCAAATACTTCCATCCTGTTTCCCAAGATACATTCTTTCCCCCTCCAGCTGCTTTGCAAAAACTATACTTAAGCACTCAATTAAAGGCAAGCAAAAAATATAATCAAACTCAGAAAATAATGTTCCTTTAGTAAAAAAAACCAAACAAAACAACAAACCCAGACTGCAAATAGCTAAAATGGCAACTTATACATTTTTCATTTTTACTAAGAACAAGACTATTCCAAACAAGTATTCAAAACTCCATAGTTTTTGTAAGTGTGGTAAGTATTTAACTTGCATCATTAAGCATACTGAAAATAGTTGTTGCACACTAACAATAGGCCTGAAATATTCTGAAGCCCAGCAATATGACCTTTATTCTGATTTGAGCAAGAACTTCATATCATCTGGATTAAGTTTCAAGAAATACTGAATTGCTAAATATCCTATCATACTCCAACTAGTCGATTATATGTAAGATTAAGCACTCCGCATCAGTTGATAAATGTCAACTAGAGATTTACCATTTCCAGTAGCTGGATTTAGCCATATCTGAAACCAACTATTCCCATACCAGGAGTATCACAATTACAGCTGCTGAAGTGGAAGTTCTCTATATTGTCAAGTTTGCTCAGAAATATTAAGTCAGTTAACGTTCAGTGTAACCAAAACGAAAAAACCCAACAACCCAAAACAACAAATGCTAACTCACTGTTGAGGCACTGTCATTCTTGCCTCCCCCCACCTCACTGGCAACTAGGGTCGTTGTTGCAACATTTTATCAACGTAACAGCTGCTGAGAACAGTTGAGCAGGGACAGAAACATGGCATAACTAGATACACGTTGATATTTGGATTATTTTATTTCCTTCTACATTTTAAAAAAATCTTGCTCTCCTCCAGTGAAGCAACACCACTTATGAGAAAATATCACAGGATTCTAGGTAAGCTCTGTAGAAGAAGAAATACTCTACACAACGCTGCACTGCATGTTAGGTAACATGACTGATCCTATGACTATCACACTCTTAATTTTTTTTTTAAAAACCCCCACACATTAGAAGTTTATTCAAACTCATTACACCGTTTTTATTGACAGACAGCTGTTATTTGAGTATCACGTTACATCTCACAGTACTGCTGCACTGCAGAGATGCACTGTATTTGTGTCCATCTCATACCCTTGCCTTTCTCTCATCCTGCGAACAGCGTGGGCACCACTTTTCTACCCTCCGATGGTGTGAATGGTTCCTTCGACTGACAGAAGTTTTGATTTAAGGGACACAATGTATACAAGCACAAAAGTGTATGTGCTTTTCTTTTAAAAAAAGAGTAAGCATGAAAACTGTATTTTTGCATAGTGCTACAAACTACATGAAATCCTTTAACCCAGACAGATGAGGAGTATCTTTGGTATATCAGCCAGAATGACCCACATTAACAATTTCCTTGGTAACAAGATCTTTTTCCAGCTGTATGAAGTTTGCATCTACATTGGCGGAAAAAAAGTGGCAAGGAAAAATGTTAATTCCTCAAAATCAACTTATATTTAAAGTGCTCAAGAAGATAAATGGACATATTTTTAGAGAAGACAAACTTGTTTTGGTTTATTTCACTAGGGATTTCTTTACACGCTGAAGTTGGGTGGACACTATTTTCATCTAAAGGAATCAGACTTTGGAAGCTATACCAACTTAAACCAGTCTCAAAGTCAATTTAAATGAGTGCAACATTGTTCAGATATAACCTAATTTTATGAAATTATTTTCCTCCCCATCTCTGAATACATAATACAGTATAGGCACAATCCAGAGCACAGAGGGAACTAATTGAATTTGGCTTAAAATAACTGTAACATTAGCGCAGTACGTTCTGTATTAACACAGAGGGAATAAAACTGGTATCTTAAGGCAGTCCTCTACTAGCAGCATCACTTGAACCTGGCTGAAGACAAAAAGTTGTTTGAAAAGTAAAAACATGAGGAAATTGAATTCTCAACTACCCAAACAAAAGCAGCCAATCAGCAACTGTTCAAAGACCTTTAATTCAAACCAGCTTCAGGTAAAACTGCACAGCAAGTGACACAACTATTCTGCATTTTTTATTCCAGTTGTAAGTTCTCTTTTGCAAGTTGGTAAAAAAGTCTAAAAGTGTTTGAAATTAGCATGTGTTTGTGAACATGCGTGTGTTTTATCACTATGGAGAATTTTATTCCCTTTCCAATTACATTTTCTCCAGAAGTGACTTCAAAAATCTTTTAATTTGTACGCTAGTAGGTTCTGCTAATACCTGCAAGAATCAACACTAACAATTCCACAAGAAATTCCTTGAATTTAGTGTCCGTATTGAAATTCAGCCTACACTGTTATTTTAAAGTGGAAGGCATTGCCACTATTGTTTAACATCCTGCCTATTCAAGTGCTGATGATCCTATTTCAATCAATTGTTGCTGTACTAAATAACCCCACAAGGATGCTTTAAGTGATCGGGGCCTTTTCCTCCTACTAGCCAGGTCACCTGTTGAGTTTGAAGACAGCAGTATTCTCTTCTAGCTTTCACTTTACTTTCATAAAAGTTTACCTAGGCATATTACTTTTAGCGCTACTCAGTATAAACTAGATGCTGGATTTCACGAAACTTAAAAAAACATTCAGATTACTATACCTTTGCTCCAATTTGTTAACAATGATATGTGCCAGGAATTTTTTTTTAATATAAAGAAATCATATAGATTACAGAAAAAATAAGAATACGTACATAAAAAGAGAAGTTTCTCTGGCGACATTAACTTCTTTTCCTCTCAGCAAAACACCTACTCCTTGGGTACATTTTTAACGAAGAAATTCAATTTGAGTGAATGCTAGACATCAGAAGAAACTATTTTAACAGTATTTTGAAGATTATTAGTTTAAATTCTGATTGCAATTCTTTTGTAACGCTGTACCACACTCCTCTGCAGCTATGTTACACAGGTCTGCAACATGAGCTTTGATTATAAGTCAAAGTAATAGGATTGTCACACTGCACTGCTCCTCCATGCACTCTAAACTCCTCTCCAATAAGAAAATTGCTGCATTTACTCTGCATCTAAGTGACCCACTAAAAGCTTCCCCAGACCTATTCTGCACTGTCTAATCAGCCCATTTCTTCTGCCCTCAAATTACCTGTCTTGCACAAGTCAGGTAGTGAAGAATTCTACACGGAAGAATCACATCAGGTTACCAGAACTCTGAAGCACTTCACTCTCAGCTGTGAAGAATCTTCTCTTTAGAGATTTGTCTTATAATTTGAATGAAAATTTATTTTGCAACTTGTCTTAAAAAAAAACGTATTGCATAAGCTTCTCAGTAAAAGGTAGGATTCTGTGGTGGAATTCCAGAGATGCTTATCAGCTTCTTAGGAGTGTTTGTCTCATGTGTTAATTTATTAATCTATACAAAACGAAATGGCTTCTTACTCTAAAATCTGGTGCACATTCATTCCCCATATGCGTCTGAAAGTGAAGTTCCATGACACAATCTTCATAATTAAATTATGTGCTAGAAGGGACACACACACAGAGAGGAATCAGAATATCACTGCAAATGAGATTTTGCTTAAAGGGCCAGAGCTGTACAACACGGATGGGAACGTACTTTGATGTATACCATGCTTATTTTTTCTTTACCATCCTGACTTGTCAGTGTATAGCCCACACTACCCCAACAGAAGTATTTCCAACAGACTAAAGGTTCCGTACAAGCCATAGAAAAAACTTTCTAGACTTCAGATAAATTACATTGGTCAAGATGATGCTCACCACTGAAACCCGATGTAATACAAACTTTGTCAGAGAAAACACCAAACCCTGCAGCAGCTGGGAGCCCGAACACACACGGCTTTGATACCTGAACTGTTAACTTTTCCTTCGTTGTTGTAAGCCGCCCCGGGAGCCCCGCTCACAGAAGACGGCGGCACTGCCCCCGATACGCAGGACACACCGGCCAGTCCCACGGCGGACCAGGAACTTGCCAGCCCTTTGTAACAGCACTGTGCGCTTCAGAACCGCCCTGCTTTATGCCAAGAAGGAAGAGGACGAAAGCGGGGGTGCATCACACGTTAATCGCTGACCCAGGACAGCGGCTGGCAGCCGTTCTCCGGCTGACCGTGAGCCTGGGTGGGCATCACGTGTGGAGACCCGCACTAGGAAGGCGAGCGGCAGCGAAGCGGCGGGCGGCAGAGCGCAGGTCCGCCCGGCAGGACTCGCAGCGCCGCCTTGGCACGCCGGGGCAGGCGGCGGGAGGGGACCGACGCCTGCCGGAACCCCCCAGGGTGACCCCAGCCGCCCCCGAGCCGCGGCATCCTCCTGTCCCGGCCGCGGCGGCGCCGCGCGGGGCATTACCTGGCTCCCCACGGCCCCGCACTGCCGGTGGCCCGGCCGCAGGCGGCTCTCCCTGCGCCCTAGGCCCCGCCGCGGCGGCACCGGGCTGCCCAGCTCCTCCGCGCCTGGCAATGGCGGCGGCCCCGCTCCCCCCTCCCAGCTCCGCGCTCACTGGCTGCGCCGCTTCATGTGACCGAACAAAACCCTCCTCGGCACAGCCCTTTGTGTCCGGCCCGGCCGGGGCACCGGGGAGGCCGCTCACCGGCTCGGGGAGAGGGCGACGGCGGGGACGGAGGGAGGGCAACGAGCAAGGCCGGGGAGGGCAGCACCTCACCCGCCCGCCCTCCGCCCGCCGCCGCCTCGGCCCGGCCACTTACCGCGGCGCAGGCGGCTGCGGCCGAGTCGCGGTGCCGCACCAGGTCGGAGGCGGCCGCCATGTTCCCCGATGCGGCAGGATGGAGGCAGAGCCGCCCTCCCCGCCAACCGCCGCTAGGGCGGCCGGCTCGCCGCGCTCGCCTCAGCCCGCGCCGCCCCCGCCCCACGCGGCGCCGCGCAGAGCCGAGCGGAGCGGCGCGCGCCCCCTCCCCTCCCGGCGGCCTGCGGGGGGCGGGGAGACGGCATTAAGGGAGGGGGGGAAGAGCGCATAACGGGGAACTCACGGGCTCGTCGGGGCGTGCGTCACGCGGGGGTTACGTCCAGCGCGGCGTCATGACGTCACCACGCAAGCTCCCCGACCCCCCCGCCACTCCGCGCGCGGCTACACACACACGCACAGAGCCCCACACGCACACACGTCTCGGGCGACGGAGCGCGCATGCGTGCGGCCTTCCCGCGCCGGCGCTCCCCAGCCCCCTCCCGTGTGGAGCCGCTCCGCCGGGGGGGCGCGTGCCCCCTTCCCGCCGGCGGCACGTGTACGACCGTTGCCGCCGCGCGCGGCTGCCCCAGGGCGGGCTGCAGCCCCGGTCCCGCAGGCTGGCTTCGCCGCGGGTCGCCCCCAGCAGGGCTCCGAGGGCAGGACGGAAATGCCTCCCGCAGGCGGGGGGCTTATTTCCTAAAAGGCCCTTCTGCCCGCCCGCCCGGCCCGGCCTCCCCTCACCTGCGCCAAGCCGCTCGGGAGCGGGAAGCCGGAGTGTCGGTGGCTCAGCGGTGCCTTTTCACGGAAAGTCGGAAACTAGGTCAAGTGCTGCAGGAGCCGTACAAAGGCGCCGGCCGTGCCAGTGGGAAAGGCAGGCTCCTGCGACGAGGCGCGGCGGTGATGTGAGGGGGAGACAGGGAACCTGAAAGCAGAGAAGCGAGGTGAGGAGAGAGAAGAAACCTGGGGGTCGTCAGGACACTGGGGAGGAGGGAAGCTCTGCTCCATCGCTTTCTCGGTGTCACCTCATTCGGTGCTATTTTTTCTCCAAGATGAATGCTTCTGATGGCAAACCCTAATTCCAAAGGGCATGGATTCAGGGGAGACTAGTAAATGCGTAGAGACTGCTTTGATAAATTAGATTTTTTTCCTTCAGATTTGCTAAACCCAGAGGATTTCACACTGGAGTGAGAAGTTGATTAAGGCAATGTTAAGAGGTGTGAGCAATCGTCACTGCAAGCTCACAAAGACAACTGAGATTTCAAGAGAGAGGAAAAGGAACAACAGCACATACAAATCAAAAGAGGGGAACAGGTACAACCAAGAACCGTCAATCATTCTGGCCTCTATTCCCAGAAAAGTATTGAAGCAAATAATCGCACATCTTTAAGTACATGGTAGCTTATTAAGTGATAAGTTACAGCCAACGTGGATTTGTCAAAAAAATCATCTCACACCAAACTCATCTGATGCTGTGACAATGTAACGGGATGTGGATAGGAGTAGCAGTAGATCTGTTATGGCTTAAGTGAGGCTTTTGACACCACCTCACAGAAATCTTAACTGAGTAAGCAAACGATGTACAATGTGGTCACTGCAGTGGTGCAACACTACGTCAGCAATGCATTGCTGTGAAATAGCAAATACGGTTCCTTGGAGGTTGGGGTGTCCTGAGCTTGATACCAAGTTTAATTCTGTGAATGACAGTTTACATTGATGGCATCTGCCAACAATGCCAAACTGGCAGAGCTGGAAGCATGTTGCAGGACAAGAAAAGAATTCAAAACGCTCCTGACAAACTGGTTGCAGAAATAGGATGCAACTGAACCAAGTGCCAACTTCAACATTAAAGTAGAAAATAACAATTGCACAATTACAAGACTGGGAACAGACAAACACTAGGTCTTCAGAAAAGGGGTTGGGGATCAGAGTAGATCACAAACTGAACATGCATCAACAATGTCACACTGTTGTGCAAAAAGCTGCAGTACAGAGAGATGTGTAAACAGAACTGTCATATCTAGGACATACAAAGAAATCCTCGTTTAATACTAGTAAAGCCTCAGCTGTAATACCGTGTTCAGATTTGAGCTCTGCATGTCAAAAAAAAAAACTATTTCAAAAAAGTCCAACAGAAGGGATTACAGGGAAGGAAAATACAATCTTTTGTAAAAAGACGTGACCCTAATTGGAAATAGGAATGCTTGATATCTTTTAACCTAGCAAAGAAAAGACTATAGTGAAAAAAAGGTATCGTTCACTAAATCCACTGCAGGCAGGGCAAAAATTAACTATTTCAAACTGCAATGAAAGAAATTTAGGTTAGACATTTGGAAAAGTTTTACTATGATATGAATACATAAAACTAGCCTATATTCTCTAGTGTTCTGGAAGCTTTGTTAATATTTTTTAAGATGAACTTAAATATCTGCAAGAAAAGATTAGAAGCATTTGACTGCTGTGAAGCAATGGACGCAGACTAGGCAATCATTGTTTTCAGCACCATTTTCTGTAACTGTAGTTACTACCCAGATACCCGTTCTGATCAGGTATCTGTTACTACCTAGATACCTGTTCTGATCCTGTTTTTTCTCTGGTAGAAATGAATCCCAGAGACATTTAAACATTTCATGTATTGGTGTGATCTTATGCACAGGTGTGGTAGATACCCCCTTTGTGAGTCTCTGTCATGTTACATTCTATATAGCTAACATATGTCACATGCTCAGCTGATTTGCTAATTTATAAACTTTGTATATCACTACAAATTCCATGTTTAAAACCAGTGTATTGGTTAGTGTTCATATAAGCAGTGTGAATCAAGTATTTTGCTTTTCTTTGGTTGTTCTTTTTTTTCTATGGTACCAGAGATTCATTCTCCCCAGAATCCATTCAATTTAGGGATTTTTCTGGACCTTGCCAGTTAGGAGAAGGCAGTGTGAGTGTTTTGTGTTATAGGACTGAGACCCACCAAACTCATCTCATTAGAGATGACTAAAAGGCCATTAAATAGGCCAATTTTTAATCTCCACTGAGTTAGACTGAATGCAAACTGATAGCCCACAGGCAAAAGGCTATAAATTTCATTAACAGTACCCTAAAGCACTTAGTCCCCTAATGAGTGCTAATGTTATTCTTCTGAGAATTAAGCTTGTTTTCTGAAAAGATAAATTTATAAAATCAAGTTCTGGTATTTTGGAGTATATATGGACAGTTTTCCCCTGCTCTTAAACACAAGAAACATTATCTCATGCAATCCAGAGATTTCTTCTAATTAGGATTCTGGGTCATATGTGCTCCATGTAAACCAAAGTACAAACAATGGAAGCATAAAAAAGTAAATATTAATACTAACCCTATGCTTCTTGCTCAATATCATATAATTTATTGTACCCAATTATTTTAAGGTCATCACACTTGCTTACATACGTTTTGTCCCCTAGCAGATAATTTTTCAGCAACAGCAATTCTTGGTTCAATTCTGCTATTACTTGTTGAAGGAAAACACCAAATTCTATAAAAGCATTATCATTTTAAAGATGATGCAGTGGTTTATGATGTGTAAAATGGTTAGCGTAAGGAAATCTCAACTTTAGTTAGGCTGCCAAATTTCACAATTTTACAAAGAGTTTAAGGATATCTAGCACTTTGTTCAATGCCTCAATTTAGTACTTGAGCTAAAAGGCCCAATTCCATAAGCAGTAGTGGACTTGCTAAAAAATGCTTATGATCCACAGAATCTATGGATCCAAACAAAAATCCCCACTTGGTGTGAATTCATGGAGGACAATGCCACATTTCATCAGAATGGTGATGCAGTCAAAAGGCTGTGTCCTGCCGTGTCAGAATCCTTGTTCTGATTTTGAATTCCCCAGCTTTGCCACTTATGCTTATAGTATGTGAAAAGTAATAGATGATGCTAAAGGTTGTATTTTGGATTAAGAGAAATACACACAACATAAAGCAAATACACACAAAATAAAGCAAAATTCAGACTGTACACATGCATGAAATAGAAATTCTAGGACCAGCCTCCAACAAGGCACCCTGAGATCTGTGAAGGAACGTGTGCGGCCAGTAAAGGACCACATGATGTGGTTTTTGAAAGTTAAGCCAGGTATTGCACAGCTGGCTTTGCTTCCAGGCATTTTAGCTCTGTCCTGCATTATTTCTCCACCAACGCAGAGAAGGCCTAACAATGGCCAAAACTGCATTTGAAAGCCTCCTGAGAGAGAAGGTGGCTACCTAGTTCCTCTTGGTCTTCCGAATGGTTATAAAAAGCTTAAACCAAGGCAGGGTCTTTCATGTTAGCAACAAAGTATAATTAACTGAAACCAATTTAGGAACTGTTTCTTCATATAAACATTTTTGTAGCTGAACCTGCAGAGGGAGAATTTGAGCAGGTCTAAGCTGAAGCATTTTGAATGAAAGAAGATTGCAAACGCCTCCTTGTAACACACAGAGCAAAATCCCAAATGCCTGGAGGGGAAAACTTTTTAATGATAATTTCTTACATTTATATAGCACCTTTTATTCCCTTGGACCCCAAGCGCTTCATTAAGTCTATGCAAAAAGCTTCACCATGGAAATAGAGCCACTGTATGCATCATTCTTTGAAAATTTCATTTTCACTTGACACATTTCTTTCAATAACAAAATATTCTGCCTATCCTGTATATACCATCCAAAACAACAGAAAAAAAAGATTAAGCTATATAGTTTTGAGTTGTAGAACAATTTAAGCCTATACTATTTTCAAACCAGTAACAGATCTATTGCATTATTCTCATCCATGTCCCCTCTCCAGTTACTACTTTGTTCTCATCTTTGTACTGTAGCCTTTGGTAGAAAATTTGTCTTCTGTAGCATTTTCAAAATTGAGTGATCCTTGATGTCTGCACTTCAGACAAAAATGTGGGTTTTTTCTTGAAAAAGAGGCCTCTTTTCTTAAATCCACTACTACAAATTGGAAAAGTGGAGAATTTTTTGAGTACCCAAGACATAATGCTTTTTTTTTCAGCTAAGATGGTTGTTTTAATAAAGTATCTTTGCCCATAAAGTTTGTCATGTCTTTGCCCTTGGATCCTCCTAACTACAAAAACAACGCCTCAGAAACATGGTGTTAGCGCTATCTGTGTGTTACTGCTCAACTTGCCACGGAGTTTTTCCTTTCATCCTGCAGAGACATTCCTCATTTCTTGGCCTTTCATACAAAGACATAGTACTTATTTCACCAATATAAACAAATATAGGAACTCGATGTACTGGTTATTTCAACAAACGGTAATTACTGCCATTGAAATTTTAGAAGAACTAATAGCAGAATGAATTGGACTAGTTTATTTCAACATTGTAAAAACTGAAAGAGGAAAAATTACTTTTCTTATTTTTTTGTTTGAGCTGTTGATTCGATTCATGTTTTGCTGGCTTTCTTGTTTCACAGGCTCTTTTGAAATACAGTTGTCAACGTTAATTAAAGAGGATTGTCTAGTCTTGTCTATTTTTCAGACAGAACAAAAATGTATTTCATTTCTAATATAAAGTTAGTCTCTGCTATAAATCAAGATATTCTATTCATCTTTGTCAGTACCAATTAAACTTTTAGAACTGCCAGTAAAACAGTAAGAGGGCAGTAAGAATGCATTGGTAAAATTAAACACCGTTAAAACCTATGGCTCTCCTAACAGTAATGTCAGCATAAGTTTAGTCCTGAAATAAAGTGTTTTGCAATGGAAGGGTATTTACAAACTCTACCTAGGGAGATATCAGTGCTTGACACTGCAAGCTGCCTACAGAACTGTCATACTGTTACAGGGGTTTTAAATCTCCCAGCTAGGAAAAGATTTCCAGCATTACATAACAAAGACAACTGGCACCCTGTTCTCCAGTTGCCAGCCTTCTGTCCATAGGCACTAGTAGGAAAATACCGTGCCTGTTGCTTCAACCTGCTCCCCTTGGCTAGGCCTGTGCTAGCAATTACAAACAGCTTTTGTCAGGAGGGCAGCAGCTCCGTACCCTGCCTCCCACAGTTGTCTCCTGTTTTCAGTCTCACCACTAAGGAGTGTTACTGTCATTTGCCACTGCTAAAAGAGAAACAGCTGCTGGGGCAGCACTGTCTGCCTGGCACACGAGGCTCCATTCTTAGCTGCTTCTCAGGTACCACCATAATAAACATGTTTAATTAACAATCAACAGTAATTAATTAACCTTGGTCTTTATTCTTATTTTCTTTTATCTTGTGTTATTCTAATTCATGCCACAAAAAAAGAGATGATAGTTAAACCTACATCTTTGTTCCCGTGACATCTCTCTTCTTGTGTCTGAGTTACTGATCTCAAGTCTCACAGAATTCAAAGATCTCAAGAAAGCAGATCAGTGTAGGAAAATACCACCATACAGTATAGCACCAACCTTCTTAAAAAACAACAATGTGCCTTGGAGGGCTGCCATTTGCATCAAGCACAGGAAGTATTAATATATGAAAATAGGCTATGAGCAATATAACCATAACAAATTTCTTCCTGAGTCTGCTGATGAATTATAATTTAGTGGGAGAGGAAGAAAGCTGTGGCAATAAACTGGTCTTCAACAGATGATGGAAAGGACCTAGATATAATAGGTATGAATTATCATAGCTCTGCTTAACCCAGTCTGATGATTCAGTTCACACCACAGTGCCAAAATCACACACACAGAGAAGACAGAGATAGTTACGTCTAGATCCCCATTCCAGGTGTCACACCAGTAACCTTAATATACCCCCATAGAGGACCGGGATAAAAAAGTCCAGCTGTTGAACACCTGCCTGACCTTCACCATCACTGCCTTAAGCTGGCAAAGTGTTACTGATGGGAAGGAAGTTGCACTAGACCTGTTAAGTGTCATGTTCTCATCTCCTTGTAGTTGTGTCACACCCCACTTTGCCCTACACCCACCTCTGTGACTAGCATTAGGTCACACCCACACCTACAGCATATATTGGTAGACCTGAGCAATGCTAATGTGAGGGATTAGGACAATAATCCTTTCAAGGCACACTCTGTCTCCAAATCTGTGGCTTCTACATGTCCCAGTCAGAATCACAAGTAGCACAACACAGGGAAAGTCACCTTCCTCAGCCGAACACCATTTCAACACCCTCTCAAAAACCTTTCGGCAGGCAACCCCCACCATTTCTGGGCTACTACGGTTTTAGCAGCACTGGAAAAATGAAGAGCATCCCTCAGTTGTCAACGTCATTGCCAGTGTATCAGTATAACTTCATACCAGGCAGGATTTCAAACCACCGCCTTTCCCCCTCCATTTCCTACTGTTCTGCCCAGTAGGCAATTGCTATGTCAGCAATTGTGACTTCCTTCATGAAGTCGGATGGACATACACCCTCTTGTCCTTATGCTTGACACAAACAACTGCGTAAATCTTCATTACTGTTTGTAAAGCACCAGAGGTTTGTATACAGGAAGACATAATCATCAGATTTAATGAAGAAGTAAAGAAAGCAAAAAAAAGCACTTTATTACTATTAATGTGGAAGTACTGAGAAGCTTATTTTGTGTTTAGGTAAGATCACAGCAGCAGAAAGTCTGTTTGATATGCCATACCTTCTGTTTGTTTCTTAATTGTAAGGAGTTTGGTTTTGATCAAGACAATTAATTATGAATATAGCTGAGTTTTCTAACATCAGAGATAAAGCTTAAAAAAACTACAAAAGCTTTTTTAGAGTATATTGTACTGTATAGATAAGCATATATCTTCAGGGCATGAAAACAGACATCTTTGTAATTGAATCCTGAAAAGGAGGGGGAAAAGTATGCAAAACTGATAGTTTTACACAGTCTTAGAGTTAATACACAATTCTGAAAAATTATTTACCAGATTCTGTGGTTGTACAGAATCGGTATATGGATGGGAGGCTGACAGAAATGAAAAGAACAAGTTAAAATCTAGCGCTATTATAATTGTGAGTTTTGCTACCCAGTAACTTTCTTCCTCTAACTTCCCTGCCTCTATACCAACAGAAGAGAAGCATCTCCTACCTCCTCAGCTTGGCCACATCCATTGCCACTCATCTGCCAAAAAGCATCTTCAGTGCAGTGATCAAAGCTATGCTAAAACTTCTGCTTCTTTCTTGTTCATCCAGTATTTCCAGATCACATCCTGACTAAACTCTCAGTTGAATTATTTTGAACAGCAGTTCATTTGCCATTATCCCGTTCAGGAAATACTATCTTAGTTTTGGGATTTGCATGCAGATCTTTTATTATAACACTACTGCTTTTAGCATGAAGCTCACAGGAACATAAAATGTCTCATTATAAGCTTGGTGAAATAGCTGCAAAGACTTTAATGAGCTTTCAACCAGGCTCAAAGAAAGAAAAGTCTAGCACTAATTTTCCTAGTAATAGAAACCTACATATTTAAAGTAACTGTAAAATAGTATTTCACTACACTGGAATGCATGCTCAGTAGAGGTCTCTCAGACAAAAGAAAGAATGAAGACACTTAGAAGAACAGTCATGTTCACTGTTACAATTTGTCCCAGTTTCACAGCCCTTGTCTCTGGCTTCCAACAATGGGTTCATAGGTCAGTGTGTGGAAATAGACTCTGGTAAGGCTTTGGAAGTGTATTTTTAGTTAGACCATGCAGAAAATTCATAGAGTAAAAATGGGGTATCTGGAAAAGCAGAAAGTCAGCAGAGTAATTTAATTTTGGGAGTTTCAGCAAAAGAAGCTATGCCTGAACACTCTCATGAAGCACTCAAATCTATCTACTAGTCTACCAAATGTGTCTGAGATTTCATCCCAAACATATTAAAATTCTTTTTAAGAAGTTATGTGTGAATTGTCATTCAAAAGTACCTCCAGCTTTGAGTTACAATGTTTATATTTGCTTTAAAGCAGAACAATGTTTACTTACTCTAGCAAAAGAGAATCCTGCTTTTGAATTTTAACAGGAGACAGATAATGGTGGTTTAATATTTCATGTAGACATCTTAATAGGTCATTTAACCCAATCAATATAAGACTGAGAGTACTTTAAAAAGAAGTATCCCATTTATGAATCAGCAATAACCATGTTTTTATCACATTTTATCAATTTTGCTTTCTAAAAGAGGAGGGTGTCATCACATTTGTGATAATATATCAGCTTTTCACAATGACTGTTGCAACAGCGCAAGCCGGGGAAAACAGTGCTTGTTCGGATTAATGTAAGACAATGGGTACTCACTAAGCATCAGCTGCATACAATCATTCCCACCACTAATGTGTAATAGTTTCTCTCTTCCTTTAAAAAGAAATTATAATATATTAAGAATTCTTTTTTGTCCTGACAGAGCTGACAGAACTTAAATCCCAGGCCCAAGGAAGGAGGGCAGTGGCTCAAGGCCTGTAGCACTCCAGTGCTGCAGCAGGACAGTGCAGTGGGCAGTTCAGGCCAGCAAGGGCTATGAGGGACAGTGGCAGCCAGTCCTTTCAGGAGTTTCAAGTAGTAGGCTGTGGAAAACTAACAATGCTGGGCTGTCAGAGCTTGTACTGATCAAACAGCTCTCCAGCACGCTGAGAGCAGAGGTGCTGAAAATGCCATCTGAGAGGACATACTGCTTTTTCTGTGTAGGACCCACCAACAGGAGACCATAGTGCTTCACAGAAGTTCAAGGGGGTTGACACCTGATGTCAGCAGGAGAGCAGAGATGGAAATGATGGTGAACCTTTAGGACACAGAGCCACCGATTCTAACCTCAGGCATATGCTAACCTCATCCCTTTCATACTCCTCCTGCTGAAAAGGGTCACTGCAAAGAAGAGGTTGGGGTAAACAGCTAGTGGAAGAGTCCTTGAATGCAGAGATACTCAGATCAAGGTAGCACAGGGGCTTCTCCTACACACTGCGTTAGGTCTCCAGGTCTCTTAGGCGCATCTGCATGGCGCAGCAAATGAGGCACATCTATATCACCACATCAGCAGAATATCATGTTACTGCCTTTCTAGTACTCATGAGACATCAGCACATTTGTACCACATACAACTCACAACCTACACTACAGACTGTAGTGCTCTCCTTTTTCATTGCAGACAGTATAAAGAAGGGTGTCACACTTCCTTCTGGGAAGGAGGGTGACTGCTCCTCCTCTAGGTTAACAGCAGCAAGAAAGGTTTGGCCTGTAGCTGTGGCCTCCAAAACGGAGGAAGACTGGCTGTGAGAAGGGCAAAGTGTTTGCAGGGAGCAGCCCAGGGCCAGGTGGAGGTGGCCAGGCAGGGGAGGCGATGAGGTCATGTCACTGTAAACCAGAGGGCTGCATGGCCAGATGGTGCTGAACAGGTCTGGGCAGTACCGCACGCATACAGGTGCAGAGCTGTAGTGCCAGAGCCAAGCCATATGGCTCTGTTGGACAGGCATGGGGGTGCTACAGGGAAAGGCACTAGGTGGGGACATTCCAGACTATATGCAGAATAGTGGTTTCTGAGAAGCTTTCCCCCAGCATACTAGCTGGGGCACTCCCAGGGAACCCCAAAGGGCACACGATGCTCAGGCAATAGAGCCTTGATGGTTGCACAGGAGAACTTCTACTGGACAGAAGGACAAAGCTATCTGGCTCCCTACATTTGGCGGTTCTTTTGTTCTGCGTGGGAAGATGATATTTGACTTGCAGGGAGGCTGACTGAACACATCCCATTTCCCAGGAGGAGTGGGAAAATTAAAGAGCTTGGGGAGTTCCCCACACCTTATTTGGAAATGCCACGAGAATGATTGCAGGGGGAATTGGCCAACCCCTTTTCAGTCATCTGTGGTGATAGGACAAGCGGCAATGGCTGTAAACTGGAGCACAGGAAGTTCCGCACCAACATGCGGAAGAACTTTTACACAGTGAGGGTGACAGAGCCCTGGGACAGGCTGCCCAGGGAGGTGGTGGAGTCTCCTTCTCTGGAGATATTCAAGACTCATCTGGACGCCTATCTGTGCAATATGTGCTAGGGAGCCTGCTTTGGCAGGGGGGTTGGACCCGATGATTTCTCAAGGTCCCTTCCAACCCCTACGATTCTGTGATTACCTGTGCACCTAAAAGGAAAAATAACCTAATACAAAACATACTAAGTGTCAATGTTAACTGCAAACTGCAATGTATCTTAACCATGGGATACTTTCTTTCAAAGGTTATGGTTTTCAAAAATACACCTTTGAGGCAGTGAATGAAAAACATCTCCAGTCCTGTGTTTCATTTAATTTAGAAACTGCAATTTTCTTTTTTGTTTCCTTTTTGTTTGTTTGCTTGGAGTTTTTTGTTGTTATTACATTGGTTTAGGTTTGAAAATAGAAACTGTCATGAAAGAGCTTGTAGAAGAACCCCAAATTTCTCCTTTTTATTTTACTCCAATGGAACTTTAATTGTAAGAGGACCAGCTTGGTCAAAGTTTGGTCATTTTCTTCTAGAGACTGGGACACCTGCAGAAGGAGAACCTGAGCTTTACATTCTGCCTTACAGAAATATTATTTTGGTTTTCATTTTACTACTGTTAAGAAGTACTAGAAGTTCCAGCAGCTGCTTGGTCGCATATAACAGACAGACTCTTAATTTCTCATGCATGGTACCCAGCATGGTGTATCAGAAAAAAGGCCCCAAACCTGCTCCTGCATTCTAATAAGCGTGTGTGTCACTTTGTAGAAGATGAGAATCCTGTCCAAATTCTGCAAAGTCTAATAGAACAACAGTTGCCAAACGACAAAACCTATCAGAAGAAACAGAGTAAAAAGGCACATCTTTGTTTCTGATCTTCACAGCTTCAGTAGTGGCAAGAGAATGTCAAGGTTTCCAAAATAAAGCCAGTTAACCACTATAACTGCTATTAAATATAAACAAAGGCATAAAAATAGAGATGATAGAAGCCAGGATATGAACATTTGAAACAGCAGCTATGTATACAAGTACAGTTCTGTTAACATCATCAGCTCCAGGGGCTGTGAAGCTACACTGGCTGCAGCAGTGCTGGAAACAGAGGCATAGACCTCTGGGGCCTACAGCATCTCACCAGCAATGAGGAATCCCAAAAGCAAAATGGTTGTGCAGTAATACTGCGGTGTGGTGGAAGGAGAAAAAGGGCTGCAGAGTGGTGCAGCTTCTGTCCCCTTACTGTCACACAGGACACACTTTACACAAAGAAGCGGCAAGAGTACCTTCACTGTCCTGCCCAGTAACTCTCCTCATCTTAGTAAAGACAAGCAAACTAAATTCATTCAGCAGCTAGTTGTTTTAAGGACTCATAGCCAGAAAAGAATGGATTGGATCTACTCTGCCACTGTGGCAGTAAGACAACATGCACTGGCATCCAAAACCAGGTAAAATCACTTGGAAAGTAACATAAAAGCGAGAACTTAACAGGCATTAGTGTGTTAAAAATAACACAATTTTTCTTACATAGGCACAGCTGTTGAATAAATGCACTGCTCAGCCTTATCATCCACATGACATGGTAAATAAGTTGGCATATTCCTAAGTAAGAATTATGGTCTTGCCTGTACACAAAAACTGCACCCATTTAACTTAATCAGTAAAAAAATGGATGTGGCACAGCCAACATAGGGACAAAATGCTGGGGGTAAATGACATTGTACGCAGCTATTCAAGACTTACAATTTTAGCAGCCTTGCTTTCTGCAGGTACAATGCTGGCATTTTTTGTCTGAGCACAACACATAATGATCAAGATTCTGGACGTGGGGAATCCACGTGTGATCCATGACCTGTTGGAGTCTATGTTGGTCTTTCAGGGAGCTGCTAAAAGCAGCCAAACGGGATTGTTCACCTGCAGAAGTACACTGAACTGCTACCTAAGATGGGGCCATTACTGGACTATTCCTGGTGCTTCAGTTATACAAAAGACAGACACTAAAATAATTAATTGATGTCATTAAACTACTACCGTGCTGAACATATATTGCACTTGAACATAATGAATGTTGACAATTCATTATTTCAGGTTTTATGACAATACATCTGTAATAAATATTTATACAAATTCTCAAAGTCAGATACAAGAAGAAGTCTGCACACTAGAAACTGCTACAAAACC
The DNA here is from genome assembly GCA_020800305.1 of Porphyrio hochstetteri. Classification (NCBI taxonomy): domain Eukaryota; kingdom Metazoa; phylum Chordata; class Aves; order Gruiformes; family Rallidae; genus Porphyrio; species Porphyrio hochstetteri. The sequence continues at coordinate 18,234,158 of CM036912.1, forward strand.
GAAGACTTGTCAAAACAACATGAGCTATAAAAGCAGTAATATTCAGGCAACGTCACTCTCATTAAACACCTAATGATGCCACAGGCATATTAGTGGGGAAATGCTCATGAGGACCATGAAGAATTAGGAGAAAAAAAAAAAATAAAACCCCTGCCCCTAAAACTGCTTGCCAAGCTGTTTGTATGTTCTGCCGCAGGCAGTTTCTTGAAAAAGATGGAGACGTGAATGAAGACAGTCAGTGACTATTAGATGCTGATGATGGCAAGGGCAAGCAGGAGAATTGATGCTAGAGATTAAGGGCTGCATTTTGCTTTCAGTTATGTCTCACATGTCTCAACATTTCATAGTATTTAAATGAATCTGTTACATAAGGCGTTTCTCCTGTCTACGCCGCTCAGCAGCCATATTCTCCTTTCTGGTATGGATTGTCTTGGGAAACTTGCCAAGCTGTGACAGAGCAGTGCATCAAAGGAAATCATGCTCATAAACTGGGGGCGGGGAGAGCTGCAGGTGAACAGATTCAGTGCAGCAGCATATATACAGCCTCCTGTCTCAAAACCTCTGGGTTTAAATCAAATGGGAGCCAGAATACTTATTTTAAAGGTTGCTAAAGACCCTAAACGATCCTATTCATTTGCTCCAGGGAGGGTGTGAACACAGCGCAGTAGAAGTGCTCAACACTGCATTGGCTGCTGCTTTAGCAAACTGGAGAAACAAACAAGTATTTCTTCTTAAAATGCCAGAAAAGCCCATCCAGTTTTGGAGCCCATTCCTGCCACATGCTGAACACCTCCCTGACACTCAGGACGGATCTGGACCTTTTAATAAAGACAGAGGGGAAATGAGGGTGGACCCAGCCTCCTGTAGGAGTAAGCTATTATCTGCCTGCCAGGACCTGCCCTAAGGGTCTGGCATTTCCTACAGTGAGAATTCAACGAATGCACTTGTTGTTAATATTCATTATTTTATTTATTAATAGCCAAGCTCTGGGGTAGTTGTTGGCTTTTCATCTCTAGGCCTCAAAGTGCTTTACAAAGGACATCATTATCAACAAAGGAGCAAAGACATCTACATTTCGGCTTTGGAAGTTAGAGAGCATCTCAGTTCACTGCTAAAGCAGATTTGTCAGTTGAGCTTTACTCTAGCCACCTACCCTGGAAACAATCTCCAAATCTTAAATGATGTGGGGCAGGAGGAGGGATAAGTTCAGTATCACAAACATTGACAGGGCACTAGGCAATCCTGCACAATGCTGTGCCTGGCTGGAAGATGTGGAGGTCACCTGAAGTCTATGACACCGGACCAACCTCCAGGCATCTCCAGCTCAGATTGAGATTCAATACGAGAAGGCGCTGCTGTGGATTACAGCACCAAGCACTTTTAATTGTGCCATCCCTGACGACAAGAGGTACTGTCCTTTCGTCATCTTCAGTTGTTAGAGTAAGAGACAGGTGAGGAAATGTACTTGGGCTGATAAATTTTTTAACAGTTTTGCACTGCACAGAGACTAGGATTTTTCATCTTAATGACCTGCAGCTGAAACAGATGTTTTGCTTTAGTGTTTTAAAGCACTTCACAAAACTTAACACTAATTTATTCTTTCACAGTGCAGGGTTAAAAAAAAAAAAAAAGAGATATGTTTGATATCATTACTCACATAACAGAACAATGTGAAAAATGGAAACAGATGTTTCTCATTTAAGCATGAATAAGAAGGAAGTGAAAGAAAAAAGATGATGTAGTAGTGATTAAGAGAAATATGATGGCTTGGTTAAGTCAAGACAATTTCTTATGGACCTCCAGTCAGTCCTGAAAGATCTTTCTAACAACCTGGTCCCTGATTCAGCAAGCATGTGGAAGTGCTTAGTTTCAGCTGTGGAGGTTCTCTCACATCCTTCATTTACAGGATTTTTAAAAGCTGTATAGCCAAATGAATGCTTTACAGTTAGGAGCTGAGGGATCAGTGGCATTGTTCAGTAAAGCGCTGACTATTTTCACAAACTACAAGACATCTAAATTTGAATATCAGACTAGAAATAAAGTCAAACTGAAAAGACATTGTTTCCTGAAACATGAAGAAGTGCTTTGATTTTACTACAGCACAGACTGAGCGTTGTTAGACCCAGCAGCAGCAACCAGGGGACACATTATATGCGCCCCGCTGACAGCCCTGGCTTCCCCTGATGGGTGCAATATCTGGCAAGAAGGACCTGCTCCGCTTCGGTAACCACCTCTCACCTCTCCCTGTCCCAGCAGTAGGAAAGGTCTGACTTTAGCTGCACATCCCAGTAAAAGTCTTTCTAAATACTCCAGTAACATGGGTTTCACCAAGGGAAATGCAAGACTTTATTCAGCAAGAACAAAATTACTTGATAGAGGGGGTTAACTGAACCTGGGGAAGGAGTGTATTACACCAGTATTTCTGTCTGGTGGGATCTAGGTGCAAACCCAAGAACCTAAATTTCATTGTTGGTACTACTTTTTGTCTTAAGTTTGCTTTGGAAGGTGAAGGATCCAAGCAGGCCAGGGAAGACCATCAAGCTTAGACAAGATTGTTTCCATTCTTCCTTCCTTCTCTCCCAGTCCAGAGTAAATCTTGGGATAGGAGACGTGTCCCTGGCCCAGGCCATCCTCCTTCCACAGGCCTCCAAGGTGCCCTAGGCCTCACCTCTGAGGAAGGCAGGACAGCCCTACCCTGCCAATGCTTGCTCGCAGCCAGGAGAGAGGTGCAGAGATTTTTCCCACCACAGGAGAATCCTGCTGGCCACTCCGTCTCACCGTGCACCTGCTCAAACAGTTTTCACTCTTTGTTACCCCTGAGAAAATGATGCTCTCTCCAACCTCACTGAACTATTTTTGGTATACCTGCACCAGTACGTTCTGCCTTTTCCAGCCAACCTAGCCCCAACTAGCAGATGTGTAGCTACTCCTGGAGTTCCCAACAAGGAGGAAAAGCAAAAGAACCATTCGGATTCCCCATGGATTACAGCGCTGTTAAAAACAAAAATTCCCTTTGTTTCCAGACTGTACTAATCTATTAGAACCATCTGACAAAAATACAGAACAGTTTAAAATTCCTTTTACAGAGGAATTCTTAGAAGGAAAAATTGAAAACTAAGTTTCAAATCCCCTTGTTTGAGTTTTAAGGACAACACCTCAGTTCTAAGAAACAGTCACTTTTCATTCAGCATTCTTGATATGAAAATAATGTTTCTGAAATTGTCACTGATTTCAGCATAGCTGCTGACACAGACTTGGCCCTGTATGCAGTCCACAGACTGTGCATGCAGAATTAATAATCTCGTTAACATTACTATATGCAAATGCTCCCAGGATGCAAAGAGAGATTTGTATTTCAGATTAATATTTTATGGGAATTTTGTGTGTACATGATAAATGAATAAATGGAGGGACACAAGGGGACATGCAGAACATGTGCATCATGTGTGAGAACTGCATTAATGCTTAAATGTTTGCAATAGCCACAAGATGGTTAAGGAACAAAAGATTTATTATAGTAATTACATAGGAGGAGAGAATAAGAGAAGAAAAATGAGAGATCAAGGGAGCTGTTTCATGTTACAGTTTCCCCAGCTGCAAAGCTGGCTTGAGAGGTTCTCCGAACCCTCCTGCCCCCCCCATCCTTTCTACCCTATGGACCTTCCCCTGGCTGCAGATTACCCCTCCCTTTAATTCTGCCAAATCAACCATTTGCATGTTTGAGCGTTAAACCAGCTATTAATTACAACATGGAATGACACCCTTAGCCTACTTGGTCTCTCATTCATTTTCAGCTGCTATATAATGAGGACAATAGCATGTAAAATCTCAGCACTAATGCAGTGCTGCGGATACGAGAAGAGAGGCAGGGCAAGGGAGACTGAGAACAGGTTTCAGAAATCCTGAGTTAAAAAGGAGTTATTTGGAGACAACCGTCACTGGTTCCCCACTGTTTCAGCTTCTGGGTCACCTCCTTCCCTACCTCTCCAGTTGTCCTTATTCCACTGAAGTTTTATTGCTACTCTGGAATGACATGAAGCTCTCTCACACTTTTAACGACAAGAAATGTAATATTGTATTTGTCCAAAAACCTACATGAGTAAAAGAAGATCCCTGAGGGGATATTATTAACTGCCTGCTACTTATCATTGATGGTTATTCTCTGAGACAACTCTCCTGTTTAATCTTTATGCTCTCGACAATAACCCTTCTCTCTTTTTGATCAAGTGTTTAATTTTCTTGAAAGATTTTCTCTGACTTTAGTTATTATTGAAGGGGATTTTAATTTTACCCCAACTCTTTAATGGCTAAATCTTGCATATCCACTATTTCAAATAGGGGTATTTCAGTTACTCTAAGTAAATAGCTCAAGGATTTGGTCTTGATAGGTAGCTGGAAAATTTCAAATCAAAACAAAATTGAAATTGCAGGGCTTTTTCCACTTCAGAATAGAGTTTTTAGTCTCCCTGAGTGACCTGTCAGTATATTGGAATAAGAAATGGATACTGATAGACCGCTACAGAGCATACTCCCATGTCAGCAGAGTTTCATCAGCATGAGTGGCAGCTCTGTATGGGAAATCAGTTAGCTGGTTATTTCATCTGCAGCTGATCAAAGATAAACGAGATAAAAAAGACAAACAAAGGGAAGTGGTGATGTAGAATGTATTCTTACTTTCCTAGTCTCCACAGGCAATATTATTGCTAAATTTCCTCTAATTGTTTATAGTAGAAGTTTAAAGCATAGTGGGAGAGAAAAATGAAGAAAAAAAACCAGTTGAGGTTCAGCAGAGAGCAAAGCCCAGGAACCCTTGAAACCTGCTTACTTTTCTTTCTCACAAGCATCCTCCATCTGTCCCCACTGTCACTGTATCTCCACAGCCCAGTGGAAGTCCATATCATGGGTAAATATCTAGTAATATAATAGCTATACTTAGGGCAGCTCATAGAGCAGGGAAAGATTGAACCGCAGGGCTGAGAGGTCTTTTTGTGAGGCTGGTTTTGTTTTGTCATACTGGGCATTCCCACCACTTGCCATGACCTTGTTGTCCATAATAATAGTAACAGTTTACAACAGTCTCCTGTTCCTGAAGCCAACAAATAATTAGACTGGGTCCATGATTTTACAACTCTAGTCTGCATTCCCAATATTGCCTTATTGCCTTTGCTTGTCTGATCTGAATGTGTATGAGTGGAAGCACTGTGCAGCTCCTCTCCTTTCCTGGTTCCCAGGTTCAAAATGGGAGCTCAGCACATCTTCCTTACAGCCTGAAGTGAGGGTCATTCACTCAGCTTCCTCGCTCCTGTTACACAATAACCCATCTTCACAGCTACCCTCCTTTCCAGCATTGACTTGCTCACAGGATGCAAGCAGAGAGCTTCATAGGATACAGCTGCTCCATGACCAAGAAGTCAGGTGAAGAAAAGATCTGAGGGCAGGACCAAATGCCTAGTTAGCAGATACTAGAATATGCAGATCTAAATCTATACATCTGAGCCTTAAGTTTCCCCACCTGTAAAAACTTTTAAATACTTCCCTATTTCTCAAGAAAGTTACTAGGGTTAATAAATTAATTAATGCTTACATAACACCATATTGTTAGAAAAATCTCTTCCCTAAATCAACATGTTTTCAAGTATTTCAGTTGATGACAGGAATTAATTTTACAAACAGGTACAACAGAGACTATAAATGGTGGCTAACAAACTCAGGATGATCCCCTTAAGATTAATATAATATAAGCAAATCTTTGAAAGTGAGTGTTTATTTCCCCTGCTGCATTTCTGTTGAGGCCATTGGACTCAGCAGCCCCATTTGCTTTCTCAGCACCTGATCCCAGAGTACGCAACCAGTACAGGTGGAAAGAATGCAGCAAGAGAGAGATGTAGCCACCAAAGAAATGGAGCAACAGACTTAAAAAGAGCGTGATTCTCACAGCAGGTCAGCTGAAGTAGCAGCTGTGCCTTTCTGGACTAGTACCAACTGTCCACTGCCACCGTGCAAGAGCCTTGTGGCTCTTTATCCCCACTAAGAGTACCACTGCTTTTCAGAAAGTACTGGTTTAGCCCCAGCATAGGACAAACTTCCTCCAATACTTCATTTATCTAATCTCCAAAGCTCAAACAAGAGATGTGTGAAGAATCTGTGTGCTGCCCTTCACACTTGCATTCAAATCTTCCCTGCTTAATGAGCCATGGGCTGTTGCTCTGAAACAGAGGACATTAACAGTTCAGAAAAAATAAACCCCTGCAGATTAATCACCTGGCTTCTTCATGGGCCCAATTACAATCAGCAGACAGTGTGAAAGCAGAATATATCTGTATACATTGCCTGACTGATAAGCATATTAGCTGACTGATAGTATTGGCTTTGACAAGCATGTTGTTGTTTTTTTCAAATGAAAACCAGAGGTTTCCACATACCACCATATTCACAGAAACTAACAACTGTGCAGCCATTACATGATTCTCTCAGCACTCCCCCTTCTCTCTGCCAGTGAAATAGTATCTATTTCATGCTTCTTGATTTTTAAAATGAATGCTTTATTGCTTTCTGAACAGCACTTAACTGCCGGGTGTCACTTCCGAGTCCACTGTGCAAAGATAAGGATCTCAATTCATTTTAAGAACTACAGGTTACTAGAAACTGGCCACTGACTAATGGTATACCTTCTCCTTGGTAAACCACTAATAGCTGGATTGTTACTTAGCTTGACCACTCCATTTTAGTACAGGAGGGGTAGTGTAAAAAGGAAACAGGATTAAGTGTTGATCAAAAGGATGGCAAGCCTGTCAAAAGCCCCCTGCCAAACCTTGAACATAGCATAGGCAGGACAGAGTGCTTCATTTTCTGGAAACACGGAGAAAGGAAATAGCCAACCCACCAGTTGTGTTGTCAGCAAGATTTCTCCCATCCCACAGCAAAGAAAGCTCAGAAATGACAAATGGGATATGGCACTGAACAGTTAAACAGACCTGAACTGCTTCAATTTATGTAATGACAATACGCTCCCATCACTATAAGCCACCTCTTCACCCCTGCCCGCCCCAGCTCTCCATGGTTCGGGAGACTTTTTGAACAGAGTGATTCTAGCATAACATGAAGGAAATACCAGTTCTATCTTTTGATCATTTCTGATTAATCTCCTTTCCCTTGCTGGGACAAAAATCTCAGTCCCACTGAACTCCTGATTTAGTCTATTAGTGAGGAACAGTGAACCCCCATCCTCACTTCCTCACATATCTACTAGCCTGTTTCTTATGTTTCCATTTTTATAGCCCTTAGAGGCTACAGGAGCATGCTGCTTTGATTGCCTCTACCTTAACCTTCCTACAGGTCATGCAGGTCAGTGGCATACCTGGAATAAACTGGGACTGTTATTTCAACCGTCCATCATGCTTCAGCTGGAAGGCAGAGTCCTGTTAGCAGGCAGATTGAAGTGCTGCAAAGTAGAGGACGGTAGTGTCTTTGATGGCAACTGTGCGCTTCAGCTCCCGCCTGTTAAGAGGTATCCATGGGCACCGCTGCTCCCCTGGCTCTCTTCCCTTTGATCGTGCTGCGTTGCTATTGGAGCATTTCAGTAAACAAGGCCCAGAGCGGGGTGTACGTGCCCCTGTGACCCTGTAGCACAGGCTAGATCCTCCACAGATTAAAAACCAAAAAAAGCTGCGGTGCTTTCCTGAGCTGATGATTTGGCCCTATATTCTCAATGTTCCTCTGCCACCAAGCAGGGCCTTATCAGGTGAGATGCTGAGCAGTGTTTGATTAAGACCACTGTGAATGGAGTATGCACAGTAGCACCACAGATTCTCCAAAAACTGTCCTTTACAAAGAACCACCTGGATGCTACAAAATAAGCCACGTGCAGAGACCCCAAGAACACAAGGGCACTTCAAACTGGATGTCTTTGTAGAACTTCAGCCTGTGCTGGGGTCGCAAGTTCTGGATTTGGACACCTTAATTCATCACTTCTTCAAAGAGGCAAAAACACAGCTGAGAGGGATGCAAACATGTTTGCTTTATGATGACGCATAAAGACTCTGCCTGGAGTCTCCCAAACAAGCCTTCCCTTCCCTTTACTGGCGTGCGAACAGTGCACACTACATGCTTGAAACGGGATTTGAGTCACTTTTTTCATTGCTACTACAGCAGGTACTGCTGGAGATAAAAGCAACTGTCTCAGAAGAGCAGGTATGACATCTGGTACATAGCACCAAAAATAAATCTTTAACTTCCTCTCATACATACCTGCCAAACCTGCTCCAAGGAAATAAACCTAGGAAATATTACAAATACACACTTCTCTCTGATTTCAAAGGAAGAACTGACCTATTTTTTCTTTGCCTGTTTTAAACATTTCCTGACAAGATCAGTTTGCTAAAACAATGGGTTATGTTTGGAATAACCACAATCATAAAAGAAAACTGCATGCATATGAAAAAGGCAAGTGGCCTGATGTTTGCATTGGAGGTAATTCACGCTAATACCACTATTTATAGTGCAGCAGCACCTTAGGGACCCAGTCGTGCTCAGCACACCTACTTGGTAAGCACTATACAAACATGAAATCTGATAGTCTCTTCCCTGTAGTGCACTCATAGCTGTGATTTATGGAAACTGGTCATGTAATGTCATATAACTTGGGAATGGTCATTTGTTAAATTATTTTCTCTGGTCATATTTGTGTAGTAAGTATTTTCCATATCCTTTCAATAGCTGACCTGGCTTATACAAACCTCTTGTCTTCTGGTATTGGCGAAGATGACCTACTTAAATCAGGAACAATTAAAGACCCAGTTCCTATTTACAAGCTTGACTAAGGAACCACATACACACAAATCAAATTGAAGCTGCCAGGAAATGTTTCTCAGTGCTACAATTCTGGTCATATGGGAGGGTCTATGGGGGGGATCAAAAAAGGAAATGCTCGTGATTCATTATTAGCAATGTAAATAGGATACATTTGGAGGCTGTCACCATCCTGATCGCTCATCTGCTTTTATTAGTCCTCATTCTTTATTCTTATTGTCTTTGGGTTTCTGTGCTTGTCGTTAAAGTTAGTTATGTTATAGGCATCTGTTTAGCATATTCTATATGAAAATGCAAATGGAGATGAAAAACAGTAAAATAAATATATGCAGCTTCCATGTCATGTGTATATTTGACTGTAGCATGTCAAATACAAAATAATTGTTTATCACTTCGAATTGTTTATCTGCTTGTTCATTATGTTCATTACATTTTTACCAGCAGATGGCAGCTTATCATTATTTTAAATAGGTTCTTTTGTTAATATCAGATGTTTTAAAGTTCTTAGTGGTTGGTAAAAAAAGCCTTGAGCTGATTTCAAGGTTAATCTTTAATTCAACTTCCTTCTGCATCACCCCCTCTAGAAAAAAGTAACCAGGATTGAACTGTTTGTTTCAGTTTACAGCTCTGTTGTTGACCAAGGCTAAACATTATCTATAGTTACCTGACAGCAAGTTCATCCAGCACCAGTGGGTATTATCTATACAGCCTCAAACACTCACTGCTGCTACCAGCCCTCTGAGGGACACTGTACACTCCCTAATTCCCAGTCTGTGCCTGGGGAGTTGCACACAAAATTAACAACACTAGTAGCAGGGGCAACATGAAGGATGTGTCTCTGTACAACGGGTTTATTCGGTGCTGTGTTGCTTGGGCACTTTCTGGATTTTAGGTAATGAAGAGTTAAAACTACCATCCGGGAAATGCCATGCTGCCTCCTGCACTGCAGCCAAGGAGGACCAAGGGCACAGGGAGCCTGTGTCTGTGCCAGGAGATGCAGCCTGCAGGGCACTTTCAGAAATCCTGCTGCTACCCAAGGCCATCCTTTAACCCAGTCAGAGATGCAACTACAAGACCATCTCCCCTGGCCTAACACAGGGCTGAGAACAAGAGCTTTCCTAGCAACAAAACACCAGCTGGGAGCACAAGCGAAATGCAGAGACCAGTCTATGAGTCCAACACTGCTTTAACCTCTGGGCATGGATTTACACTGGGCATCACCTGCCATGTACAGCCCTCACTGGTACAGCAGTGCCATCCACATCCTAAAACCAGGCACTGGGCAGGGACTCATGCGCCAACAGCCTCACTCTCTGCTGACCCTGCAGTGACACTGCCTAGTTCGTGTGACCCCACCTTCCCTTCCTGCCCCAACAACTCCCTCCTTTGTGTCAACACTGGCATTTAGGCTGACCCGATGAGACAACACACTAGCTCACAGTTGGATTTGTTCCCTCGTCCAACCCTGCCACCCACCGCAGCACACAAACGCTCCTCTTGGCAGCATCAGCCAGAGATTTCTGCGGGATTAAAGCAATCACGTGGCCCCTGGCTTCTCGCAGGAGCGGCACCAGAACAGCAGCAAAGAGAAGGGTTCCTCTCGCCTTACAGCACAGGCACGACAGCTCGGCCTTCCACAGCGCCATCGTGCTTCAAGCACAACATCTACTTCTGCCGACTCTCCAGCCACCGGCGGAATGGCAGGTTGAAACAGACTGTACAGAGAGCGTGAAGAAGGAAAGGGCTTCCCTCTCCTTCCCACAGGCTGGGGACAGACTGGTTTTGTGGCTGGGCTGGGATTTTGTTCATTTGTTTTTCTGTTTTGCTTACATGGCAAACTGCCCTTTCCCTAGGGCTGCACAGGTCCTTTCAAGTCCTGCAACTTTTGAATTTGTGTTCCTTGTATTCTCACACTGAAGTGGCAAACAAGAGATCCAGAGATCATTTTGCATCTGTTAAAGAACTAAACAAAGCTACAAGTTCCAAAACAAAGAGTACTGATACACACCAGGCTCTAACCTATCTTGGGAATGCAGCGTTTTCTTTTACAAGCAGTCCCACATAGCCTCTTTTTAATGATCTGCAGAGAGACTGAGAAATTCACCAGTGGTATGAAATTAGAAGCTGAAAACAACAAACAGAAGATGCGTTGTGTACAAACGGGCAAAGAGAGATGAAAAACACAGGAAGGAGAAAGGAAATGTGACAATCTTTGGGAAAAAGAGGAGAGCATTAGTGTGGGGAACAACAGGACACATGTATAGGTGGTACTGGATGCAGACTGACCGGGGAGATAAAAAGCGTGCGAAGGGCAACAGTTCAGCAGTAGGGGGGAAGAGACTGGCTGACAAATCTTTTCTCTCTAAGGCCGAACATGCCTGAAGATGTACAGGACACCGAGTACCCATCTTGATGTAGTCTTCATGGGCAGAGCTGTGCTTATAAATTAACACTGATACAGTTCAAACAGCCTTTTGGTGGAACAAACAGCAAATGGAAGTGTTTACGAATCACTTAATGACTTTTTAGCCTTTGATAGTTCCCAAACAATCATACAGCCAGAAAATACATGCGGATCAACCTCTCTTCCATGTGTGGGCAGCGCATAAGTAAAGCAGATGTCCGAGTGAAGTTGACACCATCCTGTCAACTTCTGTTTCCATCAGAGAATTACTTTAAATAAACATTCAAGTGGGTTTCACATCAATTACTCTGATTACTGCATTCCTAAAATAATAGATTTCAAAACTTGAAGCTTGAAGGAGGAAAACCTGAAGATTAAAGAGCTACTTCTGTGCTTCCTACCTTCTTTAATGAAGTACAATTCAACCTAGTCTCACATTAATACAGAGAAGATTTGCTGTCATCTTAGTAAGTGTTAGCAGCAAACATTTAGCATTCCCGTTACTTTCCCACCCAGACCTCACCTACTCATGTTGAGAAGCAAACTGGATTTTTTTTATACTCACACGCCACCTACATCCTGCGGATACTCAGGGATACCTACTACTGTTGGATCCCAAGCTTTTCTGCTCTGCTTCACAGAGCAAAAGCAGGTTTGTGCCTCAGGGCAGAAAGAGGGCAGCTTTTCACACCTGTGATGCACAGGTGCCCCCGACCTTCTGAGCATCCTGCTTTCCCTCCAGAGAGGTTGCTGTCTCACTGAGGGGCCAATGTGCAAACAGCATCTAGCCCCATTTGATGCTGTGGTACGTACCTGGCACTGGGAAGCAATACACATTCCTTTAGAGTGCAAGGCAAAAAGGGATCCCGTTAATTGTCAGATCATTCCCATCAGCAAGCAATGCTAGCCCTGCATTTCTTGTCTATACATTGTCACCACCATACTGCAAGCATAAAGCCTCCACACTCATCTATGACTACAGCATACATCCCCAGAAACTGGGGTGGAAAAAGGAAGAAACAAAGCTGGGCCCTCTTAAGTCTCACTCTGCAGAGCCAAGACCAGATTAGTTCCTGGACCGCTACTGGAAAAAAGAGAGGGAAAATCCCACATACAGATGAGAATCCAGAGCAAAAATACATCCCATGGATTTTGCCTGTGATACGGAATTGTCTAAATCAGGTCTAACTGCCACACAGTACAGAATGGAGAATCTCTTCATTCCCCTAGAATCTGTCCCAAAGGCATAGCCTTTTCATAATCTTCTGCGCAGATCATATTAAATCAGCAGCAAGATTCAGCCTAGGTCTGCCACTCTATGAATGTGCACCACACTGGGAGGATGGAAGAGCTGCAATCTGAGCTTAAAAGCCAGGGTGTGCATTTCCTTCACCCGCTTTCCCCCAGCTTTATGCCAAAAGCAAAGCAGCAACCAGGTGACTTCTATGCTGTCAGCACATTCTATTTTTCTAAGTTTTCTATCAGGGCACAGAGAAGCCATGATGCTGAAGAACTACATTGTCTCGCTCTGCACCAAATTTTGCACCTCCCTCTGTGACTTAACATGCCAAAAACTGTGCCATTGGAGTGATATGGAAAGCAGGAGATGAAGGCTCAAAATCAGTAATTTTGCCTAGAGTATGCAGCAAATACGTAATTAGAAATTAGTATTTATGAGCTCTAATATAATTTTTTCTGCCCTTAAGTATCACTACAGTGTTACTTAGAAGACAAGAAGGGTTGACGTGAAATCTCCTAACAGAGAAACACAGCAGAGTACCATGTGGGAGCAGAAGCAGACTGGAGGCTGACAGTACTTGGCTTTACAGCGATGCTGGCCTGCAGGACAGGGACAGAGGAGCCCACAGACAGGAGAGCTTCAAGACATTAAATACCTGGTGGCTGAGAGCTGGTGCAGCTGCAGCAACCAAGAAGGGTTTGTCTTCATCTGCTGAGCAGGGCTGTGGGCTCCTTCCCGGTGGAGGCGGACGTGGGTGGGTCACGTGCAGCCGCGTCCCTGGAGTCCAGCTTCCTGCAGCGTGCTCTGCAGAGGGCAGCAGCTCAGTGAGCGCAGGAACTGAAGCCAGTGGAAAAAAACCAAAACGCCTGTCTCACAACACGTCTTACTGTCAGGATGTCCCTGAGCAACACCTCTCCCTTTGCCTATTGGTTTCTGGGTAGAACTAAATCCTAGAAATGGATGCCTCGAAACTGGCACCACAAAATGGAGCACTCAAATAACTGCCTGCTCTAAACAGTGGCACTACAATGTGTGTAACAAAGCTGGGAATTAAACATACTGCAGAAATTCAGGGTTTGACTGTGTGTAAAGGAGGGCAGGTCCCATCAGAAGCCAACCAATGATTAAAACCGGGAACAAAGCAAGGTCTGAGCACCTACAGAACCAAAAATACCCTCAAAGGAAGCAAACAGCTGAAAATAAGAATCATTAGGTCAAATCCCCTTTCACCTCTTAGCAGTATGTAAACCCCTGATGGCCAAACTGGCAGAGCTGTCGGGTTGAGTCAAGTTTTCTCTAAGAACTTGGGGGTTTAGCCCAGCATCCAAGGAGATCTTTGGACAAGCTGCACACTGATACATACTTTGCAGTTCTACTTTGTTGGAATGTGGGGCAAACACACAAATAATTCTTCAGCCAGGGCTCACCTACTTGGCAAATATGATGAATTAGGAATGCACTCACTAGGTCAGTGGGTCCTATAAATTACAAGTGTTGCAAGGGTTACTAACAAAAGAAATTGGTGGATATACTGAGTTCCATTTACAGCTTGTATACTGAAAGTAACGATCCTTACCCAGGAGTAAGTTTTGCTCAATGAAACTGGAAGTTAAGTAAATGCAAATAGCCTACACTGAAAATGTGAAAAATAAACAAAATATCATTTAATTTAATTTGAGCGCCCAAGCAAGTCATTCGCAAGTCTGTTTAATGTTTAAGAAGAAAAAAACCCTTAGTTCAGTCTCTACAAATGGTTTTAGTTACTTCTGTGACTTTCCATCTCTTGAGAATAATCTAGTCCTAATAAGGACAATTGCTTAGATTTATTACCCCACTGAGGTCTTGTTAAAGATCTAACAAAAATCCTATTTAAATGAAAAGGGACAATAGAATCTTTAAAGTCAGTGTAGAGTTTAATTAAAACCTGAAACAGAATCCATGTCTTTATGCATAAGCAAAGCAAAAACAGATTCCAAAGCTGTTAAACTACATGTAATTGGCATAAGGTAGCCATTGAGCAAAAAAAAAAAAGTATCATATGGAAACTGCAGCCTATTAATAAGTAACAAACCTGATACGTGTGCGCAGCTCTGTATTTTTGCATACATTTTTTTTAATTTGCCTAATTTGCCTAAATGTATTTTAGAGCAAACATGAGACACGCTAGCTGTTAAGTTGAACAAATCCAAAAGGGACAAAAAACCCCAGCTGAAATCAATGCATTAACATGCACCAGTATTTAAAAACGTTTCATAACGCTCCCAAAGAGAGCATGTAAACTGCAGCAGTCTCAGCCCAAAACCGCTGTAATCTGTGTTCCCATGTAGTCATTATTCACACATGGGAGTATACAGTTCCTACAGTCATTTTTCATGCATGAATAGTTTAAAACCCCAAATCACTGACATATATACACAAGGGGGACCTCCCTTTTGAAAGTTAACATCTTACAAACTCTGAAAGTGAAGACAGATACCAGTCCACAGGCTGACAGAGCTCTGCTGTAGGGAAGGGTCTGCGTGCAGCCCCGCTGTACCGCAGGGACAGACAAGCTGTCCCCAGGCTGGGTGGGAGTCACCACTGGCCATAAAGCCAAACCCAGCAAGACCGGGGCAGGAGAGAGCCAAGTCTTACCACTTCTCACTTCCCCCCCACTAGCATGCAACTGGGGCTGCATATGTGGGGAAGGGAGGTTCAGCCCAACAATTGCTTTGGGCATGCAGTTTTCTTTTCAGGTGATAATACATTCTGAGACAAAAACCCAATCCTATAACCTATTTCTGCATTAAAGAAAAAGCACTTTTCCTTCTCTGCTTTGCCACACGATAAAGGATGATCAGCTGGCTGGGGGCAGGCAGACACACAGATGGGCTCTGTGCAGAGAAACGCACACCAGGGCAGCTCTATGCAGCAGCAGGGAGCGCAATACAGTGGCTGGAAAAGGAGGTGACAAAATGGTGGCACTCCCCTCCTGGCTGGCTCAGTTTGCATCTGATTGGTGAGAATGACAAAGCAAAACAGTCATCAGGGAACTCCAGCTCTTTGGAGGGTCACACGACTCCCTCAGCTGGAAAAATCCTGCGAGGGTGGTAATGTTAATTTTCTCTCTGCAGCACACTGGTCCCTTCTTTAACTACATAATCAGTTTTGTTAAAACACATTTCAAGCCCACAATAAGCGGGCACCTTGCTGCTCAGGCCTTTCCTTATTTAAAATTACAGCTCTTGCCAGTGCTATAGCATAACCAGCACCTTTGCTTTTAAGCAGCATTTTTGCACCAGTGACGCCTAGCAATACGTCTGACTTGGGCAGCAGCTGCCCAATGCATCGCAAGAGCTAAAGCCATCTCAAGTAAACAGCCACCTGCATAACCGATCCCCACCTCACCTCTCACGGCCTCCCATGACTGGATTAGTGTCTTTTGCAGCATTTAAGTCCAGGAAAGCCTGCCTAAGGCCAGCTACATGCCCAGCTGGAGGGGACCCCAAGGCCTGGGTGGCAGCAGCACAGGGCCAGGGTCCCTGCCGGCAGGTCTCTGCGGCACCCTCCCCTGAGAGCTCTGCCCTCGCACACTGCGGTGACCCGGGATGTCTTTGGATAAACACACTGAAATACACTGTGGTTCGGTCACAACACAAACTTCGCAATACCTCAAACTCACCTTGCACCCGGTGCTACTAACACCCAGGTGGGGGGCACGGTAACACGCGAGCGCCACGAGCTCGTTTAACCCAACAGCCGGACCGAGGCGTAAGCCCGCCCCGCGCCGACGACCCGCTGGCAGGCGGCGGGAAGATGGCGGCCACCCCGCACCGGCCGGCCGCCCCGGGCCCCGCCCGCCGAGCGCCAAGCCGGGCCCGCCCGTCTCCATGGCGACGACCACGGGTAGGGGGGCTGCCTTCCCCGCCGCAGCCAAGCGGCCTGCGCCAGGCGTGGCCGTCGCCTCCGCCCCCAACGCGTCCCCGGCACGGTGCCCCTGGGCCTGGGCGCTGAACCCGAGCGCAGGCAGGGGGCTGTCGGGCGGCTCGGCCTGGCAGCGCCCTTGAGCACCCGCCTGTAGGCAGAGGGGAACCGCGCGGCACAGCCGTAGGAAGCCACGGCTCGTTTCCGCGCACGGCTCTTGCACGGCAGAGGGGCGGCTGACTCCTCAGCGTGCCTCAGCCCGGCGACGGGGAGTGAATTATGGAGGGGAAGCGTTAGATACGAGGCCTGTGTGAAAGCCATGTGGAACCCCTGGGCGTGCGGGGCGCCCTGGGGGTAGCGTTCCTCGGCGGCCGTTTGAAGAAACGCGGTCTGCTGTCTCCGGTCAGGCCGGGGGAAGGCCCCGGTGCTTTCAGATGTTAGCCAGAACTTGCAGCCGTGTTACCCGTTCCACTTGGCGGCAAGGAGCTCGTTTCCCATTCCAGCCGCACAGCAACCGGAGGTGTAAGATTAATGCCGCTCCTTTTTTCAGCTCTTCCGCCAGACAGAAGAGCTGTTTTCAAGGCACTGTGGGCACTGTGGGCACAGTTTTCAAGGCACTGTGGGAGGCTGGGAGCTGGGATGAAGTCTTGGAGCATCCCAAGCACTTTCAACCTCCTCCAAAGCTAACAAGCAGAACTGCATCTTCGTGAGTTATTGCTAAGATACAAATAAAACATACAGTTGAAAAATACATTAATAGCTGCCAATGGCAATTCCAAACAGGATTTAGGATCTCTGTTTTATTAATGTTACGCAGCTCACTTGTCACACACATGAAACAAAGGCTATTTTCCAATTTAAGAATGAGTGAAATATAACATAGTGCTCTGTTTCCCACCTTGTGCACATGCACTTTTTTCCTAGCAGTAACAGCATTGCCAAGAGGTACGAGACAAGCTGCCCAAAAATGGGGGTTGCATATGCGTATGCATGAAATTACTCACGCATTTGTTTTAACTGGTTTCACACAACTCTCCAACAACTGGATTGGCACAGCAGCTGGGTGGTACAGGGCAGGAGCAGAACATCAACAAGTTCATATGCCAGCACACACTTAACACAGAGCCGTGCTCTCAGCGAGTCCTTTCATTATTGGTTAGGGTCCTGTGACTTTACAAGCACGTTGCAGTTGTATCAACATCCAGTGATGTCCAGCCAGTCAGCATGACCTTGTCTATTGGTAGGCAACACAGTACTGCACACAGTTTGTCCATAGGAGAGATGGGGCAAAATACAGACAACAAAGGTGAGGAACATCCCCGCTTGCCCATGTTGCTCCAGAAGCCTCAGCGCTTCATATGAGCAACAGATGATTTCTAAAGCTACGCCTCTGAAGGAGGCAATACTCTGTCCAGTGTTTGTTCCTCCTACGTTTTTTCAGTTACAAGATGAATTGATTTAGAAGTGTTAAGCCAGGTGCCCCACTCTTGCATTAAAAGTTACGGACTTTTTCACCAAAGCAGATCTATGAGAGGCCTCCTGAGTAATCTTACCCTCTTGGGGGAACGGGTGGCTGTCCTTGTCCCAAGGCAAGCTGTTCCAAGGATACTGACGCTGGACACGTGGCTGCTGCATGCCTCCCCTGATCTGCAGCCCTGCAACTCTCCTTGCAGGCCTGTGTCATGATGCCTCCCTGCCTGACGGCAGCCCAGCCTATGGCTGCTGGCACAGGTTTTGCAGTGAATACTAACACAGCTACAGCACCTGACGCTGCCTCAGTCCAGCACTTCCCAGATCATGTAAAGGGAGGGTATGGAGGAATATGGATAAAGCACTTCCTTCTGTGCATCATCCCACCCCAGAAAAGGAAACAATTTCTCACAGGGCTTCAAGTAATCAAAGGTGTGGCCTCCAGTTAACTGGGGCCCCAAATACAAATGTTTTGATAATTACCTCAATGGATAGGTTAATGTTTCAGTGGTAACGCCTGAAACTTTGAGCTTAGATGACATTTTAAAGTTGGCCTCAGGGACAAGCACCCCAAAGGACAATATATAGCTACTATGGAAAGCGTTAACATAGATTAAATTCAAGCGATAGCAGCAGTCGGTTACTCCTAAACTTTTCTGATCCTCAGATCTGCTCTTTCAGAAAAAAGCACTTTAAGAATGTGAGTTTGTTTTTGCACACACTCTGGCAGACCTCATTAGAGCTTGTGCATACGGGAGTGAGCAGGAGCTTGGTGAGTGAACAGGCCCGTCCCTCATGTTACAACTCAACCGCTTGCAGGACCAGCGCCCAGTTATCTCTGTAAAGCTAAAACCAACCAACCAAAACCAGAAAAAGGCAAGGTTTAAGAGTAGTTAGCTCTTTCTGATCCTATCTGAAGGGACCTTGAATTAGCAATCGTCTTCAGGCAGAAGCTTTTCCTTCTGAGCAGCACGCCCACAGAATCCAGATTCCTAAGAGCAGGTGTTACTAGAATGGCAAGACAATTATTCTTTAAAGTGTGATGTTGGAAAGCTAAATAGAAAAGCTTAAAAGTTAATATCCCCATTGTGTCGTTGCAGGGTAAATATTTCTTTGCAGTCTTACTTCCAATCTGAAAATTTCCAAATGGTTTACAGAGCACCACAGATTCTGCCCAGCCTGCTCTGGGGAACTCTCTTTTCCCCTGTCGCTTCTACAACTTGGCTCAGTCCCACAAGCAAAATCCCAGCTCCTCCATGACACAGGCTGCAAGATCTTGGCTCAAGGCATTTCCCTTCACTACCCCACTCGGGAGTGCCAGCTGTCCCCACCCCTGAGCACTGCTCAGTTCCTCTGAGGGGAGGAGACATTTGCTGCTTCTCCCAGTAACACAGGAGGCAAATAGGCACCCTCCTTGCAGCCTTCTTCATCCCCTGCGAAAGTCCCAGCCGCAGAGTGTAACAGGCAGAACTAAATGTTCTTTGCAGGCTCAAGCAGGGAAAATCCAGGACAGTGGTTAACATGAACAACCGAAGAGGGACTTGTTTTTTTCTTTAAGACAATCTTTTTTGTTTACACAGACTGTAGAATAGTCAAGTTTTCTTGAGCACAGATGTTTTTGAAAAGCAGGGGATATTTTCTTTGCTCAGAATTCAAAGGGACGCTTAACTACACCAAACATAAGGGGCTTTTAGCATTTTATTAGGCAAGCTTCCTCTGCTGTCACTCTGAGGAGTTCTTACTGTGACCTTTCCCTGTTACTCATACTGCATTTCATATGCATGTGCATGCAGATACACCCATCTGCTAAAACAAGATGCAACACAGCCTCTACCCAACTTCTGGATCTGCTTGATAGTGAAGCCACATGGAACGCTAGGTATTGTCAAAAAACTACAGTTAAATACAACACCAAAACTAGGAAGAAATTACAGCAGGTCTTCTATGAGCATTCGGACAAGAACTAAAAGTACCTCATTTCTTTTCAGGAGGGTACCGTTTGCTTCGCGCTCCATGTAAATACTGAAGAAATGCTGGCATCAAAAACGTTTATGTTGTTACTCTTGTGTTTCTCCAGACTCCAAAACGAAGCCATTTTCCAGCACAACCTCTGCAGAGGTAGGCTCCTGGTGACAGAATGCAGTTGAAATGATGGCCAGATGGTGGCAGAATGAACGCCCTTCTTTTGCGGGGCTGTGCATGTGTATTAGAAATACGCCTTGTTCCTTATGCATATCACATAGTATTAGCCACACACGCTCCTCACGCAGAACCGCCACCTCCCAAAACACATGTCAGCAGAGTATTTACTACCGAATCCAGAAGGAGTTTGTGATTCTAGCATTGTCCCCATTAATGAGAAAAATGTCACTATACAAAAGCTCTCCCCCGCCCCCTCCTTCTTATCAGATCCTTCAAACAGCTGATAACTAGCTTTTATAGATTGGAAAGTCACATAGAATTCTGAATCTATTATTTTACTAAAACCCCAGGGGTCAACTTATCACCTGAAAACCATTTTACATGGACAATTTGACTTTCATGTGGAGTGTCAGAACATACCCTAGATGGAAATCTAAAATAAATTATATTGAATACTGCCTTCTTTGTGCTGAAATTTATCGGTCCCACACTACAATAATTTTGAAAATTGTATCCCTTAAGCTGCAGCGCTGAGATATTATTAATGGCTCAACTGAAAGAGCAGTTCTGATTGGCTGCTATAAAGTCTATGGACAGAGCCTAATTTCTATGGAACCACATCTTTATCTGAAGCTGTTTTCAGCCATTTCAAGATGCCAACTTGATTTTTTTCCAGAACACACTGCCCCTGTTATTACTGTCTTCCTCAGTAAGCACTGTCATTTCGGTAAATCTGTTCCAGAAGCTAAGAATGCATCTGAGTGTCTGCTAATATTGTTGCCCAAGACAATCACACCCAAGAGAGAGAGATCCACTCGTATCTCTTATCTTCCTAATACAGGTTATTTTCCTCGCTAAGCAAGCCTCCAGTCTCTGAAATGAATCTCTGTGATATGCCACAAGATAAGCAGATTATTTCATGACTCACACTTCCTTAATCACTTCTACAGCCATACTTCTGAAATAAAATCAATAATGTGTTGATGCTTTAGTGAATGCTTTCACATCTATTAGTGCAATTTTTAGAAACCACCCAAGTGACCTCAGAGCCCAAAACCTTTATAATGAGGAGATACTGAATATGTTAATGATCCAGCTTCTGGGTGACTATTCTTTGAGTAGAATTTCCTAGCTAGGCGGTAAAACCTCCTTTAGGCACAGCATGTCAGACACAAGAACAGAATCCTGGGACAAAAGAAGTTTATTTTCTGCATCCAGTAACCTGGACTACAATAGCTAAAATACTAACCACAACCCGGGGAGGGGGGGGGGAATCAGAATCCTGGTAATAAACTTTACTGCCTCAATTTCATTCAGATAAATTAGTAGTCCTTATGAACTGAAGAAGATTGCTGAAAAAGAAGTTCTGGACTGCACATTCACGTTTCTAGACAGCACTACTTTAGCTTTTTCTTTACTAAGCAGTTTCAAACCTCTCCAAGAGGCATTCAGACTAATGACAATTCACTGCAGCCATCCAATCCCTCCGAGTAGACAACCTAAAACTTCTGGCAAGGGCGTTCAGCTCATTAAGGCCGCTGCCATGCAGGGATTTGAAAACCAAGGTTTGGCAGGTCTCCTCCAAACCCTTTATTGCCTGGCTCTCCAAAGTCTTTCTTTTATGTTAGGATATATCTAAGCAGCAGCAGGAGCCCGTCAGTGAATGAACACTAATGCAAAAGTCCCAGACTTTCAGAGAGGGAAGTGGCTACTTGATGACTGGAAGCCTGTGTTTGCTTTCTTCCACTTTTTCCTCAGGGATCTGGGGGAGCTCTGCCAGCTTGCCTGGGAGGGGCAGGGGTCTGTTCTGCAGAGCATGGCTCTGCTGGTGCCCAAACCCTGTAGGAGTACTGGTGCCAAAGCCATAATGAATAGTGTGCAATACCCAAGTTCAGCAATTCGATAACTACTACACTGGAGACAGTTCCTTGTTAAAATCATCTAGAGCTGTACTGCTACTGAGATAAATACAGTATTTTAGAGAATGTGTTCAGTGAGCTGGAACAGCTGGAATAAAATGGCAGATACAGCTTTTGCTTTGGCCAAGCATCTCAGTTGGTCAGTGGTGGCCTATGTCAGGCAGAAATTGTAGCAGCATGAACTTAACAGAAAAGCTAGCCTGAGGAAACTATTCAGGACAGTGAAGTAATAGCAATAGCCCTGTGTCTGATTTAATTATAGCCAACCATTTATTAAAGTGACTAGACCAAGTTAGCAGGACTTTTTCTGTCTTACCAAAAGAACAAGAATTCCCTTGCATCACACATTCACAGTACTGAAGATAAGGAAAAGCACCAAGTTTGGAGTTGTCTACTTGATAAACATTCTGAGGACTTCTAAGTGCTTCCACTGTTGAGATAAATGTTTTAGAATATAATTCTACAAATGATAGCTTAATTAGCTCAAAAGAATAAATTCACAATTTCATAGTGGGCACAATTGATAGAGCCTGAATCTAGCTGGAAATGTGATCAGGTATCAACACGCAGCAGCTTAAAGGAAGTTACACAAGCTGACCTTAATATGTGTGACTATCAGGTTTTCACTGTAGAAATACATATTTTTCAATATCCTTTTCTGAGCAGAAATCATGTCATTTATATGCAAATAAGATGATATTCTGCAGCTGTTTCTTCTGTGCTGAAGCCATGGGAATTATTTGCACTTAATAAAGCCTCATAAATAGGTTTTGTCTCTAAATAGGTGGAGGAACAGCAAATATATCATGGCCACTTACAGTTACAAGCATCTTTTTATTTTGAAAGTTATATGCATCCTTTAATAGGAAGTTTCAGAGTTACAAAAGAACTATTGTTTCATTTATATAAACAAAATACCCTTACAGCCTTTAAAACAAAATGTTTTGCCTTTTTCCCTATGCTCAGCTATCAAAAATGTAGAAATCGCCATGTAGCATAAGGCAAAAGGATAGTCCGTATCATTGTTATGCTAGTTCCATATAGTGTATGTTCAATGGAGGAAGAAATCCCTTGCTGTTGTATCTAGGTGATTTTATTGTGTTTGAAGGAACATTTACCTTCTTTATGCAAAGTATGTCCACCCAGTATAGTCTACTGCATTTCTGGAAAACATGTAACATTTTCACATGCCACCGATCCAATGTCCCCCTCAAGTCACATGAAAATCATCTGTTCAAAAGACCACAGGAGCGCAGACTCAGGAGCACTCCACACACATCCCACAAGACCAGAATGAAAGCATGGTGTTTTCGTGTGGCAGGCAGCATACTTAAGCTAACTGGGAAACAACTCTTCTTGACTGGTATACACTGTCTGGACTGGGACTTCTTGTTAAGAGCAGGACATGCAGTTACCAGTAGCACAGCTTCTCCAGTCACTTCACAACCACAGGGATCAGCACCACAAGACAAGGTGGGACACAGAAGGACCTCAAGGGCACCTGTCACAGGCAGCTGCAGTCCTTACCTCAGCCAACTCCATCTGAAATACCCATCCAGAGCACACAGAGACCAAGATTTACACACTGGGAGAAATGCAAGGGCTTGAACAGATACAATTTTCTCTCTTACAAATTTAAAAACATGGCTCAACTGGGGTTGGCCCTTAGCTCAGCTCAGCAGTGGTGGCTAATAAACTACTGCTCTTTTTCTGATTTTTTCAGCCAAGCTGAACTTCATCACTGCAAACTATCAGCATGTTGTATGTGCCTCAATTTACCCTCATGAAAGCCTTCAATAAATTCAATGTGGTGTTTGTTGTCTGCATAAGTGAATTTTACTCTGACCAGTACCTCCTGTTCTATTTCCTTGTTAAGCAAAGGAGCTAGGAAAACCCCAGGCATTCATGGATCTCATTTCATGGAGACCATTTCTAGATTCTGTCAAGTAAAACAACTGACACGGCACTAACTCTCTTGCTTCCACATAAAAAGTAGAAGGGGTGACACAAAGAAGTAATGCAAGATACCCCATCTTTTAGAAGAGATACTACTGATTCTGCCATGATGCCGCCTTAGAGACGTATCATTTGTGCTCTACAAAATGACTGATTTTAACTTTTTTTCAGGTGCATATAGGTTCCATACAGTGGTTTCTGTTCACTCTGTATCATTACGCTGACTGCCTTTCAGACCACCAACTTTTTATACCTTATGTGACTATTCTGTGAAGTTGTATCTAACTTAAAATACACCCAAATAACAGGAGTCTGACTTGTGACTGCCGTTATTAACAATTACTACATAGTTAAAATGGTCACTATACATGATGCATACAATTAAAATTATGTCAGAATACATTTACAGTATTCTATATGCTATAAACATACCTCATACACAAACATGCCTGGCAACATGTCTAAACATTATACGTATTTTTTGGCTAACAATTCTTGAAGATCATGGGTTTTTGAGTGCATATTGCATTTTCTTCAGGCACAGATACAGTTGACCTCAGTTTATGTTCTGAAACCAGTATCTGTGATAGGACAAGGAAGCATATAAGGAAGTTGAAGTTAAATTAAAAGCAGGTACGAGCATGTATTTTATTATGGAGAATCAGACAAGTAAGATAGTAAAATCTGACTTCTTGTCACATTGAATTTTCTTTCACTACTCCATTATGGAAAACAGTGTTTTTATAATGTAAATTTTATAGAATTATCCCCAGACTAAAGTCTGTGGCATTCTGTTGTATCCCCAAAGAATTACTTCAATAATCCCACTGATTCAAACTCAAGCCACTCATTTAATGTTACAACTCTATGCAGAATTAGAAACAAGGATCTTTTCAGACTTTAACAATGTTTTTGTGTCTTTTAGTGTGTATTGGTTGTAGCTCAGTGAAATTGTCTGACATGATCCTGTTGAGTTTAGTCTGTTTTATCATCTGGGCAGCATCTGAAAGGAAGCTGCATGCAGCAACATTAGTGGAGCACAGCCATCTTTTCCTGTACAGAAATAGGACTATTCAACTTAGAACTGTGCACAAAAGAACTCTGATGTCTCATGTGTGCAAGAACGGCAATATTCAGTGAGCCTGGCTGTGAATTTACAGCACACCGTCTTCCCCATGCTAACTCTGTGGCCAGTTTCATCCTAGGTAATTTGGCAAGTTCCTCCAGAGAGCAATTCAGCCCCCTTCCAATCTGAATCACCTCCTGACAGTATCTGCTTGTTCCAGTGAGTAGACGGGGAGGCCAGTAATAAACTAGGACTCCAGGTAAACTAGGATTATCACTTAAGGTGATTCAGTTTCATGGCTAAAATTATAGCTCTTCACAGCTATGTCTATACTTACCTTTTGGTCCCCTGATCATTCATATAAAGCCTTTATGCAAAGACACCACTGTTCTGGCCTGGGAGCCAACTGATTTCCAGGGAAATGAGAAGATAGTGAGGGGCAGCAGGGAAACTCTGCATTCTTAAATCTTACCATGACATGGACCTGGGAGGTGATTAGGATGTATGTGACAGACTGCTGGGCTAAACATAGCATTTGCTTAGTAATGATGAGTTTCAGCAAAATTAAACTTCAAACTAAGTTTATTTAATTATTAAAAAAGTCATTCAAATTTGACTAGGTTTTTCTAATACTGCAGTCAGTTTTCTCTTTCTGCCTGTATTTGTTTTGAAATACAGTCACTGTGTATCTGCAATTAATTATTGCCACAGAGACTTAATGGTTATCACTTTTGATCTTTTGAGTTATTATGATTTGAAAAATGGAACAGTAACAAATGCTACTGTATGAAAAGTCATTCCTTCTCCTGAGATAGTGAACACGTCAGCATATTATAAGTACTTCCAAATTGGATTTCTGAAAGTGATTTAGACTTTAGAGAGCCATAGAGCTAATATGAATAATGAAGAAAAACAACAATGCCAAATGAAATACTTATCTCTAGAAAAATGGTTCTGCACTAGAGGTTCAGTATTACAGTAAAACATTGCAGTATCAAAAGACTGATGTTCTGAAATCTGTGAAATGCTGTCAGCAGCAATAGCACAATTTTTCAGTTTTCCAAGGATGATACAGGATGTGGATTTCTTGTGGAAAACAGACAGGAAATTGTGTTATAAACCATCTGCAAAGTACTCATTAAAGTACTGAAAAGCATTGGTTATCGTGTGTTCTGACTATGGATCAAATTGGAAATTAAAGACTTAAAAAAATCAAAAGGAAAGTAATTTGAATACCGTGTTGGAAAACTAATCAGCCTGAATTTTGAAGAAACCCAGTAACTACTGAATTCCTGCCCTGGTCAAAACTAAGAGGAAGATAAAATACCTCTGCAGGTAATAGTATAAATATAAACCTACTTCTATAACTAAACCCAAGTGGCTATATTTACACTGTACAAAATATGAAGCAGAAATGGCAATAATAACAATTACTTTAGAGACATTATATAAACTACCAAAAATTTCACAGAAAAATGGAAATGCACCTTCAAGTGTGGAAATGAAGCCAACCCCCATCTCCAACAGATACATCCTTAGAAGTAAGAAGTAAATAGAAGCTTACCTTATTAATTTTTATTAAGACCTAAGCACAATCAACTTTCACTACAGTCATTACCTCACAGTTCAGAACCTGTTGATGGAGCATTATGGAAACTAGCAGGAAAAAGTGCAGCACCTGCCATCAGAAGCATTCCCAGTTTGTAGGTAGGGCCTGATGACTACCAGCAGATGCGTGAGGTTTTGGAAAGTTGCAAATTGTATAATCACAGGATTATATAAATTATATAATCATGAGATTATATTTATTGCTTTCTTCTTCTCCTATTTCCCATGTTTGAAGCTCGGCTTTGTGTTGCTTTTGTCAAACTTGAAGAAACCGAGAAACAGCTCACTTAGTTGCTGCAAGCTAAAACCCCAGGGAAAGGCAGGATTCAAAGGTAATGAAAGAATGCTATGTAAATATGAACTATAAATTGGAAATTTTTTTTGGTGTGTGTTTCAAGCAGCAGGGAGAGTGTCAGGTGCTTAAACACTGGCATCAAATACCACTTTAGAAGCCCTAGAGGACCTGGAACATCTCCTCGTGAGACCTGTGCTCTTCTGGAATGGCAGATGGAGCTGAGGGAAGATTGGGCCATCTAAAATGACATTTGGCACTCTACATTCTTAAATCTCAGCCTGACAGAACTGGGAAGTGACTAGGGTGGGCATGACTAGGACTGCTGGGATAAGCGCAGTAATGCTGGTTTACTTCCATTTGGAAGTTTATATAAAAAAACACCTGAGAAAAAAAGAAATCTGACATACTACCAACTTCAAGATACAATTCTAGGTACTGCAAAGTGAGTTATAAGCTGGGAATTTGCCTGCTGGAATTTGCCCAGTCAAAAATATACCAAGTGATGAGTGTTGAGGCCATTCTCTCATATGGAGAAAGACTTATACCAGGAAGTCAGTGAAACGTGTAAGGGAGCATTGGAGTCAAGTAAAATGTCATTTGCTGAGAAAAATGCAACCAGGTAATGTAGCAAAAGAGGATTGTATTTGGTTGCACCGCAAACAGCGTTGCAAGAACAGACAGTTAAGGTTCCGCGTGTGTTCATAACATTTCAATTCCGCACATTTTGAATAATTAACAGTGAAAAATAAAATTCTCTTGGATTTCAGGCAATATAATGTATTTTTCTAACTAATGAACTTGCAATGTCTACTGTTCAAACACTAGAGCTACACAAAGATAGACAACCAAGCATTGGATTTGGGTAAATCTGGACTTAGATGCTAAATGTCCATTTTATGACCTCGAGTGTCAAAGTGAACAGTCAAACACAAATGTTTATAGACATTTTACAACTGGTTTGTTGAGAGTCTGGAAACACATTTGCTTGAAGGAAGTTGTACTCTTTTATTAACAAGTTGATAGCACTGTCAAAAGGAATGCAGGCTAGAATAACTTACCATTCTATTACTTTTATGTGTAAATCTAATTATTTTACAGAATCAGTTCTATGAAAAATTCAGCATTAGAATAACTGAAAGACAAAACCAGAAAGCATTAAGAAATTTCTGAGGACAGCACCTTTCATTCATTTAAAAAGTACTTGTGAGCAGGGCATGTAATAAACAGCTTCCTTTCCTTTACATGTTTTCTACTTCATCTATGAGCCCCCCCAGTTTGAGAACTATTTTCCTTTGACACATTCCAGTATTTTTCTTTGTAATCCTGAAAACAGAAAGGTCAACAAATATTTAAGTACTGTTCAAAATAAGATAACATACATAGAATTCAATAAATTAGACATCAATTTTGTTATTATCTACTCTGTGCAGCAATCCAGCTATTGGTAAATAGGTCTACAACAGAAATCATATTCCCTTAACAGGATTTGAAGGCTTCATTCTGTAAAAATGACTGTAACTTTTTTCCCCAGCACTTACAATGTCTTTTGGTTATGTGTTTTACAGAATGCCATCGAATATTCCAAGGAAGGGCTTGACATCATTGATTTCATCATCAAGATGATACCTAATGAAGATTGAGGAAATAAAAAAAATTAAATTAGGTATAGTGCATCAAACCTATGAAATCAGGAACACTATACAAAGTATAGTCAAGCAAAATAATTCTAAAGTGTTTTAATTTCTAAGAAAAGCTAATTGCTATTACTATTGTGAAAATTAATCTTAAAATGAATGTTATAAATTAACAGTTCACCTGAAGGGCTGTGTTCCATGAAAAACTAACCACTGGAACACTGAGGCAACAGAAAAACATACACAACTTTTTATTACCTGAGATCCACTTCTTTTTCCTGTACTCTTGTGAAAATAAAAAAATCCTCTTTTCTAGTGAATTTAGAAGAGCCTGAGATGATTTTTGAGACTGAAGAACACTGTACATTTTCCAGCTCCTGTGAAGGATTTGAATGCTCTTTTTCTTGAAAACTGAACTGCAATGTAAATTTTAAGGAGTGTATGTGGTTAAAATAACTAATGAAAAGGGAAAATGCCAGATTGTTGTAGACTGTAGGACAGATACTTACACTGATATTACAGTATTTGACAAAGACCAAACACATGATAAATATATGACCAGATTATGATCAAATTGAGTAAATAATTTTGAAGCTATGCTATGTAAAGTAAATTCAAGTTACAGCTCTTTGTATCATGAGTATCAGACCAAACACAGGAGGTATATGTATCTGGACAACACAGAGAGGTTCAGATATTCAGTATGTCCAAATTGATTAATAAATTAGATATGTTAAATAAATTTATACATTAATTAATCACAGGAATTTATTTTATAAAAATATTATTACTCACCATGTTTGTATTTCCACTCTGTACAGATAAATTTACTTTTGATGATGTATTAACAACAGAAACAACTGAGTTATGAATATTGGTCTCATCTTGTAATGCGCACGTACTGAAAATAGCAAGTTGAGTAATTTAAGTATTTTTACAGAAGTGTACAATCAGTTACTTCTCAGTTCAGGATTTTCTATTTATTTCCCTCCACATTTAACTAAAAATCAGATCATTCAACAATTCGTCCCTTTTAGAAGCTGAAATTTCATGTGCTTTTATGAGTGAACAACCTTCTATACATTAAACAGACAGACTGATACATGTGAAACACAGATACTATTTTTAACTGAATAAAATTGTAATAAATTACTGAGTTGGTTTGGCCCTGGCTAGAGGCCTGGCGCCCACCAAAGCCGCTCAATCACTCCCCTTTTCAGCTGAAAAGGAGAGAAAATACATATTGGGAGCCATCTATGCAGACACCCCTCTCTCCATTAGAATCCAGCTACGCAAAACTACGAGAATTACATAATGCTTACTTTTTTGAAATATCATTTGTGGCTTTGCTTGTATACTGGTAAAGTGCTTCACACTCATCTGGAATTTGAAGGCATATATTCCCATATTCCATGTAAGAATAAAAGTTTTAAAAAGAAGAGTCAGAAAACAGCTGAAACCCCTTGTAAACATTTTTCTTATGATATATAATAATTTGAAGATTATTCAAATGTCTTTCTGGGGCTTTTATGCTAATGTAAAAGTAAGCAGAGATAAGCAGTCAGATAAATTAACAAATAGACAGTTGCAGGCCATTAAAAATTTTTAATTATGACTTTCTTAATTCTCCCTTCCATATTAGATTTGTTTCAATATAAGTGAAATTCAAGGTAGAGTAATAAACCTGGCAGTCAAGTCAATTAACCAAAGAATTTCAGGTAGTTCTAGTCATCATACAGTATAATAAATTATTCTCAAATAATAGCCTGTAAAATAATTTGCACATAGGAAACAAAGAGTTTTGTTAAAATAGCTGTACCTAATTCTCTGCTGGCAAAGTTGCTAGCAGATACTAATTTCTCATCATCAATATAATCCCAAACATCATCTCTCAGTTCAAACTCCACATCCAAAGCATCTGAAAAACATGATCTGCTTTTATCTGTATCAGTCAAGTTATGAATCAAAGTTTTCTAACATTTTGTTATGCCATTGTCACTTAGCTCTTGTCACTCACAAACACTGAATGTTTCCAAGACAAAGCTGTAATGCATCTGTAATGGGTAAACACAACTAAAACAGTTCTACATTTTACAACCAGTTGTTCAATCCATTGAAAGGAGAATTGTCACATATGCACTGTTTCCTCAGTGTTAGTTTGAGAACAGTTATCCTCAGTGTAGATTCTAGGAGAACAGGCCTTACAAATTTCACTGCAATTTCATTCTTTCCCTTTGTCAGAAGCATTGTTTGATTCCAAATTTAACACATTCAATTCAGTCCTTTCTTTTCTCCACAGTCTTCCAGAACACTCTGGATGCTGTCTTCCTCCCATACATTTAATACCTAAGGGCTAGCCATGACAAATTCTTCAAATCCTTAATGGAAATGTGATTGTTAAGGTTTTAAAATACTTTTTTTTTTTCCTAGCAGAAAGAACACTTTCACGTTTCCTTTCCTATTCCGTTTCCCTTTTGTTTGTTGTATTCTCTCTTTCCATCACCAGATTCTCTCTGCTAATTTTTTTCATCTCTCCTCTGCCATATGTATAACGTACAGGAGAGAGTATTCCGGTATCGGGCACTACTAGAATTTTCATTCTCTTGTCATGGCCCTGATACAGCTCTCCCTTTCAGCAGGGCAGGAGGAGCAAGAGAGGCTCAAGTCAAAAACCTTATTCAACAGACACTGGCAACATCAGGAAGGCACTGTTGTTGTAATCTTGGATGTGCACAGTAAGCAAGGTGCATTATTGCACAGACACACACAGACTTTAAATAAATTACAGGTTTAGATTACTACAATTTCATAGTATATTCTTGATTGCCTCTTTTTTTTAGTGGAATTAAAGATGCCTTACTTCATTAGAAATATTTTTGGTGTATTTTTAAAAATGGCTGTTCCAATCAATAAGGCCAAAGTTACCTTTTCTGTTACCATTCAATGGAGATGGTTTTAAGTCAGTAATATCTACTATGAGCCCTTGATCCTGTAGTATCTGCCTTGATATTACTGAGCATAGATTACAGCTATACAGGAATATCCATCTGTCTTCCCATGACTTTATTCTTTTGACATGATCATTATCATACACTGCACGTCCTCCCGCAGTAACTGAAGATATGGCTAACCAACAGTCTTCCCTTTTAAGACTAGACAGCAACCATAGCAGGTAAATTAGTAAAGCAGGAAAATACAAAGCATTAATTTAAAGGGATGGGATTACAATCCCATTGTCAAAATATTAAGTAAAAATGAAATTATGCAGTATAACTGCCAACACTTGCAGCTACATCTGAACATGACCTAAACATGGGAGCTGCTACTTATTGGCCAGATTCCAGTCTATCCACTGCCACCAAATGCAATAGCAAAAGGCATGCAATGAGGAGGACATCATAGTTACACACTGATAGTGAAGACTGATCATTTAACACCAAATGTAAAAACAGAAACTAAAGACAAAATTTTTTTCCAGATAGAGGTGTTTCACAAGGTGTGAACACAGTTACTGAATGGTCACATTTTGCTGCTAACAAACAAAAGCTCGTATTTCACAATAGACAGAGAGGTAACACGCCTCCTATATTACACATGGCTTCAGTGGAAATACATTACAATCATGCCTTTCAGGAATTATTTATAGATTTGGACCCTCATTATTTGACTTAGTAATTTCTGATTTAAGGGCACATTTAGATGCTTAGATCTACATTAGAAATTCTTAGTGATACCAGAAGGAAAGCCAATTAAAGCCATTCTATTTCCCTATACAATCAATGTTCTAGAATGCTATTCTGGTTGCTGTAGTGATTTCAGCAAGTTTGAGTTTACAAGTATATACAAATCAAAACAGTACATTCAAATGTACTAGCAGTAACTTACTACTCTCTCTGTAATTCCAGGCTTGTGGTTGTTTCTGAGATACTCCTGAACTATTAGCATTATCTACCTGGTCCACTGAAGGTGACGAAGCTGATGAAGATGACTGTTTATTGCTTAATGTATTAAAAATAAATCAATGACATATCAATAAAACAGTTGCAAAATCAAAAATTTTTTTTAGCAGTTTTTAGTTGTTACAACTTAACATACTGTTTAAAATTATACAGATTTCTTTTTTGTCATTTAAATTAATCAATACCTCAGCAATGTTGGCAAAGATTTTGGTGTAAAAATAAATTGTTTGAGATCCACATGTTGAGCTTGATTTAACATCTGCATCTAAAGAAAGCAGATGATTGTAACTGATAAGATATATTAAAAGCATTGGTTTTTAACTCTCTTAATGACATTATTAATACTGTATAAAGTTAGCATAATTTTAAAGATTGTATATACATTTTTTTCTGATATCTGCTTATCTAACAGAATCAGTTAAAAAGGTTTGAATTACATGCTCCTGGTGCAGTTATCCAAGCACCCTGGCAAAGTCAGACTGGTTATCGCTAACTCCCATCTTATTAGCGATAGGCTAAATGATCCTCTATTGCAAACAGAGAGGCAAACAAATTGCGAGGAGATAAAACATCTCAAATGTCATTACTGCTGTAGAAATAACTGGTTTAGTCCTACATTCAAAGGGATAAAGTGCAAGCCATGAAATCTTTCAGAGGTTAAAAGATAATGTGGTTGGTTTTCTTATAAACAAAGTGGATCCACCTGTGAATACAAAAAGATCTTGGTAGCATTACTCTGATAAATGTCACTATTTGTTTTCATTCAGATCATCTTTTGCTAAAGCCAAGTCACAGTACCCTACCTTCCTACAATGCCTCTGTATCTCAATCAC
Organism: Porphyrio hochstetteri; assembly: GCA_020800305.1. Lineage (NCBI taxonomy): Eukaryota > Metazoa > Chordata > Aves > Gruiformes > Rallidae > Porphyrio > Porphyrio hochstetteri. Next base: position 18,267,395 of record CM036912.1, read on the forward strand.
CACAATCTATCAAATGCCATAAAAGTAAAACCAAAGAGTACATGCACAGAATTGGATCACTGGAAGCATTCAGAACAGCAGCAGAACCTCTAAAAGTTTCCTGGACCTTTGGTATCTTTGTACTTGTTTGCTTTTTGTTTTCCAGACAGAAACAACAAACTTGAACGTTCATGTTTAGTTATAAAATTATCTCTGCAAACAATTTATAAAAATACATAACAAAAATGAAAATAAATCTACTGAATGTCTGTTTTCAAATGAACCTTTAACCGTTTCACTGGGGGTACAACTGAAGTTGAGTTCCTGCTCCTTAAATCAGCTAGGTATGAAGAAAACTTTGAATCGCCATTCATGGCAGACTTTGGAGGTACTCCAGTTTTACCTGAGAAAAGAAATGAAAATAATCTTCAGATTAGAAAGAATAAATCCTAATTCTTTCCAGATCAATGGAAACTTTGCCGCTAAGCTTAGCATCTTCTATTAGAAGATCCCAGAAGATTTAACACGCTACTTAAAAGATTTTAAAACACCAGCATCTATACAAAAGTGTTACAAGCTTGACATTGCTCTTAAATCATATGCTAGATGTTCTGAAAAATATTATTAATCATTGTAATGCCTATAAAATTATTATTGACAAAGCTTTTTATTACTGCTTTTACGACTGCATCATAGCAACAACTCAGGCCTGACTCTTTTGCTTACATTGCTTCTATTAATGTAGCTATTGGTATAAACAAAGGTATTCTAAATTATATTTGGCTAAAAGTAACAGAAATAGTAACAGAAATAGTAGATTAAATGAAACTCACAGCAGTCATGTCCACAAACATCTTTATTTTTACACCGATGGTTGCAATCTCTGTTTCCATATTTCTTGTAAACAATCTCTTGTTTAGAGCTGCCTCCTAGATAAATATAACAGAAATGCCTTTTTTTTTTTAAATTTCATATATATTGTTGAGAGAATACTTCATGAAGTAAAAGATGGGCTACAAATAATCTGGATCACTAGAATTTTGTTGCCTTCAATGAAAGTTTGGGCTGCTCAGGCAATATAATTGGAAAGAAATTAATCAATACTACTGAAAAACCAGAGGCACTATCACCTTCCCAAATTAAAACAGCAATATTAGATATCAAACACTCATCAATTTTGTTACTTTCAAATTCATCAAAGAATTGCACTGTAGTACTTGACAAGCGGTAGCAGCAGCATTGTATCTTTATTATCCTTCAGAAACAGTATGGATAAAGAAAGATCTAGGTCTCTACTGAAAGCAAAATTCAGTGTGCCAGATGTTGTGATCTGACCATTTACCTGTATCTCCTTTTGCAGCTGGCAGACTCTGTGGTGAGCCATAACACATATCAAGTGAAGACTTGGGATTTTGATTTGGAACCAGTTTACTTCCCACTGTTTTTGCTGTTAAGTAAAAGGCTGTATATGCTCGCTGTATATCAAGGCCAACTTAAAAAAAAAAAAGTATTTCAAATTGCTGTAAACTACCCTCAGTTTTCTAAAAATTTTAAGAAAGTATAAATGTTATTAAAAGATCGTGGAAGTTTTAAACATAATGTACCATTAAAGCACACTACTATATGAATGGATTCTTTATGATTGAGATGAAAAATCCAAAATATTTTCAGAATTGAAGACATGGTTACTATAGGAGGAACAAAATTAGCCCCTTTAACATAATTTTTCTGTATTGTTTAAATTTGTACTACAGTCTGTGTTACAGGAGTACCAGCAAAGTATTGGCAAAGGTGTAAAATGAGTATGTTGATAGCACTTCTGATGTTAAATGCTAATAATGGTTCTAGTTCTATTTCAATCAAGATTCATATGAGACTCTCAGAGACACCGTTTGTAAACAACATGGTTTTGTCTTTTGTTAGGCAAATATTGCTGGAAAAGGAGACAGGCTTTAAAAAAATAAAATATTTCCTTCAAGTCTGAAACTGAAACAGACATAACAGGCTAGGAAGACCTACTTTTAGTCCAACTTTACTGTTACTAATTTCAGGGAAGTTAACTGTTGTGTTGAGTTTTACTGAACTCACTACAATGTCTAGATAACCAAGTAGTAATGAAAGGACAAATTTTTCTTCAGCTCTCTTCCTCCTTTTTCCTGAGCCACAGGTTTAGCCAGAAGAATACAGATTATTCCAGGTATGATCATGGAAATAGTCCCAATATTCAGTGTTTATCATGGAAGCACAAACATCTCAGTTCATCTAGCACACAGCCATCTTCATTACAGGTTGGATGTGATGACAGAATTTAATAAAAATATAATTTAAAAATAGACTGGCTTTAAGTTCTCTGTTTCAGGGTCATCACTGTTTCTCCTTATCTGCTGCAATAGTTCCTTCTATGGAAATTGACACTGAGGTCTTCCCAGCATAAATAACCTATCAATCTGATAGGTTAAATTCAACTTGAAGGCAAAGGGCAAAAGAGAATCCTAATCTGTATCCACACTGCAAAACACTAGTAACAGTTTTGATGTTTCTCAGTTCATTAATATGCTAGTAAATTGAACAAACAGACACGTAATCAGGGATGTTGACTAATACTCAACCCAGTAAAAAAAACTTAATAGAATTTGGTTTTCAGATCAGGTAATTTTATTATTTGGCTTGATATAAAACATTTTAATCATTTATTCAAAAATCTTACGCAGTTGTTTCTAAATGAAAAGCATACCTATCCACCTACCATAATCAGAACTAATTAAATTTATACAAATTTCCTGTGATTTAAGAGCTCTTTTCACTTCCATTTTCTTTGTCCAATTTCCAGTTTTCAGCAGCACAGAATCCCTGTAAAGTATTATTGGACAATGAAATCAAGATTTTATATGATGGCATCTGTAATCAAGTGAAAGAGCTTTCATTTGGTCTTAGTCCTTGGATTTTCCTTGATAAGTAGCCTAAGAATAACCTTCCAATATATGATTTATGGCAATACAAGAGCCATGATCCTGCAGATCAGTTTCAGTTCTGCCAAAAGTGCCAGACTTTGGCCAGAACTCACGTGAAGGTCACGCAGTTGGAAAAGATTTTATTCCTCTTTTCCCATTTGCTCCAAAGATATCTTAGCCAACTGGAGGATTTAATTCCGTATCTGAGTGAAAAACAATTTTAACCATCTGATATAACTTTAGATATATAGCTAACAGGAGTAAGAAACAACCTCAGAATGTGTATTTTTAATAGGTATTTTCCTTTTTTATTACTTACTATATATATTTATGTGGAAATTATTATGAATTCCATAATATGACATCAGAGTTGTACAGACGTTTAGACTTTGTGTACTGACAAGCAGCCTTGCATGCTTTTGGGGTTTTGGAATCTTGTGTAGCATTTTAAATGACAGCAGTGACTAGAAAATGCTATAGGATAAAGAATAATTTTTTGCAGTTTGCCATCAGTAGAAAGTATTCTAAAAACTGCGACTCACATGAAGGATTAAAAGCCAATACCCTTAAAAGATATGAGGCAAACCCCCCTGATCATACATACATAATTTTCTGATTAAAAATGACTTGGTTGTCAGCATCTCCTATGACCAGTGTAACATAGTGAAAGTCTGTCGCCGTTCTCTTTGTCTGTAGCTGCTCATAGTTTGTTAATTTGATGGTTACTAAGATTTCAGCCAATGTATCACTGTATTTTGGAAGCTAGGAAAAAATGATACAGAAGACGACATAACTGCTAAAATATGGAAATGAAAATATACGCCTTTCCATAAATGTTTAATTGTTGAGACAAGCACAAAAGCTCAATTCAAGAAATTTCAATTTGTGGTACACTTTTTATTTGTTGTTCTGAGACACTATTACATAGTACTAACTTGCTCAAAGCAGGATATGCTAAAATAGATTAACTACTGAGAATAAAAGACAGCCTATGCTGAGCCCTTGAAAAATTCTCTATTCAATGCAATGAGAAAGATGCAAGAATAAAATCAGGTGTATTTTGGCATCCCACATGCCTCTATAAAATATTTATAGTTGTTAAATCTTTCTTCTGTGAATAACTTTAGAGATACTTATCTGGTATTTTGTCAAACGAAAATCTAAAACAGAACTGATCGTTACAACAGTATTATTTCACACATTTATTGAATTTTTAACTTCAAAGGTGTCTTCATTTGTACCAACTTCACAAGACACTTTAAGGCTATTTTTCAAATTTTGCATTTCAGAAAGGTAGAGTGGCTATGTGACCTGTTTGAAGACAAAATGCATATCGGAGTCTCAAAGCTCTGGAATCGCACCTTTCCCTTGAAAGGGCACTAGCTAGATTAATGTAATAATTTACTGTTTCTCTCTATTCCTAAGTGTGACACAGAAAATAAACATGAGTTATATAGATGTCTTTCTGACTCTAGGGTTTCTTTATACTCAAAATGGAAGAGACCTCTCAGACTCACATATAATGCTAGAATGTGGAATATACTGGTTTGAGAGAGAGACAGCAATGTATTATAGGGAATGTCTATTCCAAGGCTTTTCTTTGATATTTAGGAGTTTAATTATACTGTTAAGGTAGGAGGAGGCCACAATACTGTATAATCTACCAGCAAAGACTCAGAATTTCTTGAAGTCAGTATTTGATCTTTCATTTAATAATACCAGCATAAAAACATAAATAGAAAAGCATTTACCTGCTCAATGTCAAGTTCATATTTTGGAAGGTGCAAAACAGATTCTTTTAACTGGTTTCCAAAAGGAGGATGTCTGTTTAAAATCTGCAAAGATTTAATTTTTTCTGATATATCCAGCTGATCAGAGATGGTAAAAGAAATGTAAATGCAAGGAATCATAGTCACCAGAGTAATATACGCTATCAACAAAAGGCCTGATCACTTCTGGTTCTCTGCTGTCAGTGATGCCCAGAATAGCACCAAACCAGAAGAAAATTCCAATACTATCTCATGTTGCTACCAATTCTGTTCAGATAACATCCAATACATTAGTCAATAACCTTAAAACCTGACTACTCCATTTTTTTATGAGATGACTCTTCTATGTTGTCTGCACTTTAGTCAAAACAAGACAGGAAAACTGCAAAAGGGGGCTGAAAAGAGAAATCACATTCCTAAAGCCAAAACAGAAAATCCCAAGTAAGATTGATTTCCTTAGAAATCCATTATACCCTCCAGGACACTGGAAAATCAGCTTCCTCAGAAAAGAAGCCAAGAGCCAAAGAGCTTGTCCTGGGGTAAAATCTAACTTCCCTAAAATAAGAAGTGCTTTATAGATGATTCAGAGGAATGCTTAACTAAAACTACTAATAACGGAAATTCAGGATTCTCATCATTAACTACATTAAGAGAAACTGCAAATGTGTATTTATTTTTATATTTTTTCTAATGTTCCTAAAAGGGAAATGCATACTCTCGTTTTATTTCAAACCATATTAATGATGAAATATTTTGGCAAACAGCCAAGTGAAATCATCCACATTAAATTTGCTAGGAAAAAATCATCATACACATTTTCAAGGGAAAATAGTAGCAATTTATATATATGTATATACATATAAAAATCACTAGTGTAAATGAATAAATCACTTAAAACACTCAATTTTCTTGACATTCACATAGCACATATATATTAACCATACCACTTTTACTAGTAAAGTATTAACACTCAATATTTTCCTTGTCATATTTATCTATGTACAAAATAATAAATTACCAACTCAAGCTCCCTTGGATTTGTGTCTTCTATTTTTTTAAATGATGTCAGCCCAGCATTTACCATAGCATTTGACAGTGATACACCTGTGAAAAATTTGTTTCATGTTGTTAAATGACAATCACTAATCTCAAATTGTTCTGAACAACTGCATTATAGCAGGTAAAACCAAAGCAGAACTCATTTCAACTCATTTTATAGAATGTTTGTCCCATCTTTGCCCAGCAAATCACTAAATTTCCTCTCTGTTGATTAAATATTTTAGTATTACTTAATTTCACATCCATTAGTAAAGAAATGCAATACAAATCAAACATGAAAACATGCAATACTGACAATTCTTAGCTACATTTTCTACAGTAAACCAGACTTTAGATCACTTTCTACAAGAAATATGTTCTGCAAATACATGATGAAAAAGCACACGACAACATTCTTTGTCTCACAATTTTTTCCTTAACCGAGGAATTATTTAACCATGTTAAAGTCCTAAGGATCTCATTGCTTCAGAGCTAGCTAATTATGAAATTTACTCAAAACTAAGAAATTCATTAAAATCTGCAGATTTTGAAAAAGAAACAATTTTCCATGGCATATCTGCCAGAAAAACAGACTGGCAGAGAACTCCACAAACAATCGTATTCCTCTTTGTTGTGATTCCCAGTTCTTTCAAACTGTCAGTGAGATTTACAGTCATCACAGTATATGAAAAGGCATTTCCCTTACCTCGAACTACAGCCCACTACAACAACTGCAATCATTTCAGTAAAAGATAATAACAAAAACTTAGAATACATGGAAACTTAGAATATGTGGAGTCTTCATATGTAATTCTGAAGAAACAGTAAAAGAGATCTGAAAGTTAAGTGGGAAAGTTAAGTGCTCCTTGAAAGATGTTACAGCAATGTTGTATGAAAAGACTCACTTCAACTCAAGAATTTAATGATTTAGAGAAACAGAAGACTTTTCATCCTTTTATGTATATTTGAACACCTTTTGGGTCTGACTTAGGGAAAGCATCTTCCAGCATCTCCCCTCTCCTTTGCAGGAGCTCTGCAAACAGTCTGGAGACTGACAACTGTCAGTGCTTCTGCAGCTATTTCAGTTAGAGCTTTTGCCTTGTTTCTTTGTAAGTGAAGCTGAAAACAAGTTCTTTTGTCATAATCCCCTAAAATGGCAGGAGGGTTTCTGCCAGTGAAGAAAATACAAGATATAAGACTTTTTATCTATTTCTGAGCAAGAAAAAAAAAAGGAGGTGGAAATCAAACGGAACAAGTAGGAAAGGTGGTAAAAGCCTGTACAGCAACTGATCATTATCCTGTCTGTCAGAACAAGCAAACAGAAATCAAGCACAGCATACAGCAACAAGAGGGTACGCTGTTATTGGACAAGAGTAATGAAATTACATAGTTGTAGAAATAAAGTAAGAATTCAACTGAGTCCTCAATCTCAGTAAGGCCAAATGCCAGTTAAGGAATTGTCACTGTTATAAAGGAAATACATATTCAGGTTCAGATTAGAAGTTAGGAAAAAAATTTTTACTGAAAATGTTGTCGGGGCCTGGAATAGGTTGCACGGGGATGCGGTTGAGTCACCTTCCCTGGATGTGTTTAAAAAAAGGGTAGACGAAGTACTTCGGGATATGGTTTAGCATAGGATGGGCACGGTTGGACTTGATCTTAAAGGTCTTTTCCAACCTTGTGATTCTGTGAAATACTCATTACTAAGGCTATTTTAAAATTCAAAAAATAACATACTGAGACAAGAGCTTAAAAAATTAGGGATTGCAATGTATGTTAAATGATATCAGTAAATTTCAGTAAGCTCAAACAATTCACTTAACTTCACAAAGTCATAACATGACAGAGGCCAAGAATCAGACATCATAATATAGGCATCTACTCAATCTTTCAATTCAGCAAAAGCCTGTACTGTCAGCAGATGGTGAGTGGAGCAAATGGAACTTTGAAAGTCAGCAATTCTTTGTAACATATGCTACAAGAGCAATGGCAGCATAGGAAGAAGATACCCAAAGAAAAGAACAGGGCAGAAACAAGTATATATAGCACTTCTATAATTAAAAACCTGACTTTATTCTATTGAGTATAGGGTACAGGAAAGGATGTGTTGGCACTGCAAGTGCCACATTTATTCCACTCATCCTAACCCCTAGAAATGCTGAACATGAGGCAGACTCCTCAGATGACCACACGTCAGCACAGATCCAGAAGTAGTGGAAATGGGTTCCCACCACCTGGTGCTGTGCACAAGCTAATAAGCCCCATCCCTTGCAGAGGACTCCAACATTTCTGATCTCCTTTTCAAATAATAATGACAAGTCTGTATATCCAGCCAGAAGTTCATCCAGTGACAGGAAGAAGATGAGAAACAGATGATCCTCGTGTATATAGGAGCCTCATGCAGAGTAAATTTGTTTGTATTTCATGATTCCTATCCATGTCAATGCAAATTAAAGGCCTTTCAAGCATATGAGTAATGGGACCTACAGTGACAGCTGTAGCCTAGTCAGAGTCACAGATTACACAAATGTGGAATGTGCCCAAGATAATGAGATGAGCGCTAAGGAAAAATAAAGAACAACTCTGAAAAACTTCAAAAGCTTGAAGAAAATTACTAAACAGATTACTTTTGCTTTTACTGTAGCAGACTACTCTGACAACTGTGATACTCCATTGTAGCAAATGAGCAATTATGTAAGCAGACACCCCAGAAATAAGCAGGCTAATTCTGAGTTTTGATTCTCTATCGGATTACGTCTTCATAATTTCTGACTAGTACCTACCAATTTTTTCAAGTTGTTTAGACACATGAAGTGAATTTTCCCAAAGTTTGCATCTGAAACACTTTGCTAGAATCAGAGAGTTTAATAAAGCAGAAAAGTTGTTCTTACATGATGCCAGAAAGTCAGATAACCCTGTAAAAATAAGATTGACTTGTATGAATTAAATAAAATGTAGCTTATAGTAATAAGTAAAAAAAAAATTAAGTTTTACCATACATCTAGTAACTCTTAAGCCATTTCTAAATATTCTGCCAGTATCCTGTGTCAAAGTAAAGTCTTGAATTGGAATGCATCCTAGCTGAGCCTGAATAAGACTGGAAAAAGATATTTTTTTGTTATGTAAGCTATACTGTAAGAAAAATATAACATCATAAAAATTTCTGCTGGAAAACAAACAAAAAAAATCAGAGTAGAAATAATGAAAAGCAAGATCTGGTCCTTTAGCAGGGACTTCAAAAGACACAAAATGACAGCTTTTCTATAAAAAGTAACAACACAATATAATATTTACCAGTTTATTTTCATTTCTCTTGTTTTTATCTTCCCCTCCATTGGAAACCTAGAGATGAAAATACACATATTCCCTGCTATTAATTTTATTTATTGCTAAAAAGATACTTTCCTTTTTCACTGTATTTGGTTTTTTATACCTGATAGTTATTTTATCTTTGTCTTTATTCAAAGTGTTCAGGATTTTCTTTTCATTTGTTCTTAACTTGACATCCAGAAATTCTGCACAGTTGGAGATCATTGTGATCTGTAACAATTTAATTTTTTAAGTTATTTGTTTCTCTTAATAATTTTTGTACCATTTCAACCCCCCGCCCAGGTTTTGGATTACTATTCCGCTTGAAATGATACATAATCAGCCAACACTACTAACACTTTGACGTAAAAGGCAAATACCAATAGGTTTTGCTCTCTGTTATGTGTTTCACTTTACTTTCTTTATACTTTAGTAACAAAGCCATAGGGGAGAACAGGCATTCCATTTTTTCATAGCAAATCTCTTCTACCATAGTATTTGCTTGGGAAAAAAAGAAAAAGTCTTTTGTGACTAACAGCAGAAATAACCTCCTATCTGAGAAAGGAATATTACTTAAAACAGAAAGACAGTAACATTCCTTTAAAAGTAAAATCTACTCTCCATGCAGCTTGTTTTTGCCATAAAAAAATAACTACTAAACTGCAAAACAATACAGTGTTTTGTACAGAAACAGAACAGCTTCAGCATCTTTATGTCTTCATAAGCAAGGTTAGCGAGGGGAGAAAGAGTTGGAAATCAAAAGATCTGAGTACAAAGCCTCAAAAATACTCCATATGGTATTTATTTACATGTATTCTCTAGAACATTATATAAACAAAGCCTGAGCTCTATAAAAGAAATAAAAACTTCTGCTTCTTATCTTTGATTCTGCTTAAAGTTTTGTAAATTTTCTCGAAAAAGTTGAATTACCAATTCTTTTAAAGTCTCTGTTCCCTTAATTGTGAAAAACTGTTTCACTGTATCAAATGCAATATAATACCATGCCATTAATCTTCCAGTCTCTGTAAAACAAGAATATACCTTAAATAAATAAGCCAAGTATTTTTTTAGTGTATTTTTTTTAAGTCACAAAATCAGATTAATTACATTACACGGCTCTATGAGATTTACCAGCACTGACTCAGTATGTTATTGTCCCCAGCTGTCTGACAGATATTACTGACCCCATCATAGAGTGACAGAAAGAAATAGGCACCAGTTAAGAGTTTTCTCCAATGGAGATGAATTCACACTAATATACCAGACTCTGAACTGTGGTTGCTGAGAAGAGCAGATATTGATAAAAACTGCCCTTCATTGCACTGTGTCACATCAAATTACTGTGCCATAATGTTCTGTAATTTTCTCCTAATCTGCATCAGTACTTCCAGCAACAAGAGATCTATTCACAGATTAACTTTAAGAGAATGAACTTCCATGATTTGTTAAACAAACTTGCTCATATATTCTAGACAAACAATCTCTCATATTCTACTTCTCTACTGGATTTGCATACTACTATTAACAGGTCAGAAGAATAGCTGTGACCTTTTGTAGTTCACTACGATTTCAATAGCACTTATGAAAATTAGTTTATCTAAAAAAAATGTTACCTGTTGGTTTGAAATTCTTTGCTTCATCCATCCTGATCAAATCCAAAGATGATAAATCATTTAAGTTCTTCAAACAGAGTTCTGTCAACAATTTGAAAGTATATTAATTTTTAGCACATTCAGAAAAACGTATGTACAAACCAGAAACAACATCATCAAACTGCAAAGAATGTATATCCAAGTAATTCTACTAAAAAAGTCAGTGGTTAACTTCTGCTGGGGAAAGCTCACTCAAAGTTATCTGATACACGACAAAACAAATCTTTCCTGGCAAAGCAAAACCAGCAAAGTAAAAGAAACTTGGTGCATGGAACATAGGCTGCTGTATTAAATTCTGAATGACAATTTGGACACCCCATAGTATTTATACAAAATATTTGTACTACAGTAAGAATACTTAACTGAAGTGGTTGAAATGTCAAATATTTACTGGTATTTAGGAATCCATCAGAAATTTTCATACTGTACCCGATGCATTTATATTTACTTCACAAAACCCATTTAGTCAGATACCTGCATGAGGATGACCAAAGGGTTTTGGTTTTCTCTCTTTCAAAGCCAAGGTAATTAAAAAGCAAACATTACATTAATACAATGTTCAGACTTTAAAAGTTGTCACTCAAAGTGATAGTACCCATAACAATCAGAAATCATTCACACTGCGTATGACATATGAAAACATAATTAACTATATACATAACTACAAAATATTTCATGTGTGCAGGTAAAGGAGTTATTTGCTGCAAGAACTTTAAGAAGAGGTTGTTTTTCAGATCGGAACACTTCAAGGAAATATAATCTAAATCTAAAAAGCATTTGTAAATGAAGCCTTCTACCATAGTGCTATCTGTAGAGGTGATTTCAAACCATAAAGGCTTCTCCCATAAAGGCTTACTTAGGTAGTTAACATGCTTCATTCCCTCCATTCCTTTCAACCTACATGCCAGAAATAAACATGTCCTGATCTAAAAGATGGGAAGAAGTAGAAAATAACTGAACTAGCATATAAACTAGATAACTTTTTAACCGGTAAGTACTCCTTTTTTTCTTATCTGCAAGTCACAGTCAATGTCTCTCACATTGGAGACTTCAAGCAGTAGTATATATACTAAGTGTATTCCTGGAGATGGGTCCTTGAAACCCTCATACAATAAACAGCCTCAGCACAGTTCCACTGAGCCCAACATCAATCAGAATTTTTTCTCCACAATTTTGTGAAATTTAATAAATGGAGGCCAAGTATTGGCTTGACAAATTTCATGGCATATATCAATCTATGTCTTCAAATACCAGGCTCCCTTTCAAATATGTAAGCTCCAAATGGTCTAGTATGCAAATATACATAATTATGGTGGACATGAGAACCTTCACTGGAGAAAACTGCATTTGTAGATTTGAAGAACTTGATTTACAATTCTAGCATGTAGTTTTTTATTAATATACTTATTCTGGAGTTGCTATAAAACCTACATTTAAATAAAGAAACAAATAGGAGTTCTATGATAACTCCATATCTAAAAATGAGAAGCACTGATCCCCACAGCTCTGTATTTTCTGATGGAGTTGTCAGTAACCAAAAAGCAGTATTTAAAAAATCCAAGATCATTAAGAAACTGGGGTTTATTCAGATCTTAGCAAAAAAAGTCTTATGCAAAACTATCTGTGATAAAAAATTAGTATGTTCTCTCTCCACTTGCTCTTTATTATTGCTGCCTAAGATGCTATAATTGTGCACACTGTAGACTGTTTTTGAACACCGTCAAGATGTTTGCATTTTAAATCCTTTGTTTTCAAGTATAAATTTATATTAAAGGGAAGATAATTTCTGAAAATGGCTTTTTTTAAAGTATAATAACAGAAATGAATGACAGCAAATGAGATCAATCAAAGGAAAATTAAGAAGATTGACAAGCAACCAGAATGAGTGATCTGCTCCATATTTCTGAGTATGTATATGGAGATGATGTAAAGGCATTTAACTTTTTCCCTCTATACAAGAAACTCTTTTCCACCAGTACTGGTAAGTGTTTCAGAAGTATTAAATAAGATCAATAGCACAACATAGAAAATCACAATTGCTCTGTGCATGGATCTATTGAGATTAAGGGAGACATGTAATAAACATGGATGAACCTGCCCTAAAATGTAATGGTTTACTGAAAAACACTTAAAATCCACCTACCTTGTAATTTTGATTCAATTCCAATTTTATCCAATCCAGATGAAAAACCTTTATGAAAAGACAAAGTGTTGTAACCTAATACAATTATATACTTCCTTTTCAACATCATCACCCATCAAAACTGATGTGCTAATTTCTGAGAACCAGGTAAATACCCCAAAATTGAAAAATTTGGAAAAAACCGGGAACAAGCCAAAAGCTTTACGTAGTCTAAGTATCCAAGTGTCAATACATGGCTGTTAGAATGGATGCGCAAAGGTAAGAAATGCAGATATTCCCTATGTAAAATATCAGGCCCCTAGAAGTTGCAGAAATGTCAGTGTGAAACTTCACAAGTAGAGTTTTTCTATTTTAGAATACAGGAAGCCACCTAAATTATAACAACCACTTAAGTACTAGATGGACTATGCGCCAGTCCCATCTATAAATCCTTTTTAAAAGAAAAAAAAAGAAAAACGCCTTCAGCAAGTTGCCCATGACTTCATACGCAGGTAGAGAGCAAGTAGCCAGGAACAGCGCTATGGTCAGGGCTGGGGACTGAGAAGCTGTTCTGGACAAAACAAATTGAAAACGCCAGCATTAAGATTACTGAATTTTTGGTTTAGAAAAAGCTATGAAATATTAGACCTTTTTTTTTTTTTTAAACAGTATATTACATATTCAGTGCTGAAAAGTACATTATGGCTTGATACTGCATCAGTACATAGTATTAAGAACAAAAGAAATAGATCATTATGAAGCTGTAAATTGCTCCTTCATAGTTTTTAAATGTTATAATATGCTGAAACTCCTATTAATGCAACTGAAACTTGTTCCTAAAAAGTTACCCCTATGAAATAATAGTCCGTAAGAAATCAAAACAAATGATATGGAACTAACACATCCAAACGTCATAGTTTATATCAACTTAAAAAAACAAACAAACCATAATGAGTGGGATTTTTTAAGGCTCTAATGTATAAGAACGTTGATCGTATCCATTCCAAAGCTACAGTGACATCTGTGACAGTATGCAGCACTATTTCTGCATTTAAGTGCTCAACAAGATGTCTGTGCAAGCTATTTAAAAAAAAAAAAAAAAGAGTAAGTATATGCACCAAGTAATCATACAAAGTACTAAAACTGCTTTTTGGGAAAAAAACCAAAATTACCTGACCCAAAAAAAACCTATAACAATTTTCCATTTTCTTTTGGGTTAGTTTTGGGGGTTTTTTTGTGTTTTGTTTGATTTTCGGGTTTGTAGGTATTTTTGTTTTCTTTTCATTTTTACTGTCAACTCTTCACTTTAATCAGTGAAATCAATAGAAAACAGTAAAAAATATGTAAATAATAAACGATGTAATTTGTTTATTATGGCTTAGTGTCCAGCAAGCAAAAATAAGAACACTCTGGCAACTGTAAAGTTTCTCAATTATTTAGAAAACAAAGCCACATATATATATATATTTAAAAATTAGAAACACAGCCTTAATATTTTGAATATATTTGAAAAGTTAAACCTTAAGAAAATTACATGAGCAAAATTTCCTGGTTTACCATTTAGTTTCTTAAATCCTATGTATTTCTCTTGATATTCTATTCGCATCAAGTGAATTCTGTAGTCTGGTATTTTCCAGACTCTATCATCTAAAAATATCAAAGACACAACCTGGGTTCAATTCTTGCTTTTTGTGTTTGCAACATGTCCTATTTCAGCTTCTTCAGTTTTCCAGCAGGGATCTACAACTGTCTTTCTAAGAGGTTCTAAACATGTTTCTAGCTGATAAAACAGAGGCTGTCAACTTCTGATTTGATTTTACTTTTTCTTAAATTTCTTGTAAATAGAATGAAAAAACCACCCTAAAACCCATCTGAAAAAAATCACGTTCTGTAGAAACTATGAAACATTGCTCATTGCTACCATCTCTGCGGTCTTATAAAAATAGTTACCTGCTCTCTATTATATCAGCACCATTTAACATCTGTATATACTTCATCCTTGTACTCCAACGAGTCATAATAACTGCTGTAGCTGTAGTATCAAACTGAAAAATAAAATTCCAAATAAACCTGCTCTCCAGCTCTTAGCAGGAAAATTCAGTTGAATATGCATCACATGTCTGTTGAAAACATTAAAATCCTTGTTGAAATTGCTGTTGAATGCCAAGGTCTCTCTAACAAAGGAAGTTCTAACTCATGGGGTAGCAAGCAAGACTCGGGATTCTAGCCACTGCTGGCAGGCAAGTCAGACCACCAGCCTATATGTGCTAATGTACATATAACAGACATGTCAAGAAATACCCCAAATGTGAACTGTTATTGACAGCACAGCTAAGCAAAGGGACTCCTAACCACAGTCACAGAAAATAATTTACTAACACCTCATTAGTAATCCCCAAATACTACATTTCCCTAAAAGACTATTCAGGCCTTTTCTAGTCTTTTTTTTTTTTTTAATAACCTTCATCTTCTATTCTCAAGCACCTTGGTTGGACTATTTTGTTTGGTAATGAAAAAAAAAAGCTAGATTGATTTATTGGTTTTTTGTACAGGAAGTTTCCTCACTTCTCTATCTTTAGATCAGTGTATGACTCTAAATTAAACTGGTTTAGGATTCTGAGTCACAACTTTAAAAATCTTACTGAATTATAATCTCTAGTTAAAAAGACCCCAATCAGTTAAGAAAGTTAATAATACTGGAATTTCTGTACTAGTTTAGATCTTATGTCCAGATATAATACGGTTGTGTACATAACATATGTGGGGTAAACTATCTCCCATATTAGGCTTTATCTTTATTTCTAACTATTAAAGGACTTAAAAATGCAAGATTTAACATAAATTATTCAAAGACTTCACAGACTCACAAGGTTGGAAAAGACCTTTGAGACTGAATTCCAACCGCACCTGCCCTCTACTAAACCATATTCCTAAGCACCTCATCTACCCATCTTTTCAATACATCAGGGTCAGTGACTCAACCATCTCCCTGGGCAGCCTGTTCCAGTGCCCAATAAACCTTTCAGTGAAGAATTTCTTACTAATGTCTAACCTGAACCTGCCCTGGCACAGCTTGGGTCCACTGCCCCTCATCCTATTACCTTTTGCTTGGGTGAAGAGACCAACACGCATTTCTCTACAACGTCTTTTCAGGTAACTGTAGGTGGTAATAAGGTCTCCCCTCAGCCTCCTAATCTTCAGGCTAAACAACCCCAGTTCCCTCAGTCGCTCCTCTTAAAGTTTATTCTCCAGCCCCTTCACCAGCCTGGTTGCCCTTCTCTGGACACACTCCAGGACCTCAATGTCTTTCTTGTAGCGAGTGGCCCAAAACTTAACACAGTACTTGTGATGCAGCCTCACCAATGCTGAGTACAGGGGCACCAATCACTTCCCTGGACCTGCTGACCATGCTGTTTCTAATACAGGCCAAGATGCCACTGGCCTTCTTGGCCAGCTGGGCACACTGCTAGCTTATATTCAGTCTGCAGTCAACCAACACCCCCAGGCCCTTCTCTGCCAGGCAGCTTTCCAGCCACTCTTCCCCAAGCCTGTAAGGCTGCACGGGGTTGTTATGTCCCAAGTGCAGGACTCTGCACTTGGCCTTGGTGAACCTCAACCTGTTGATCTCAGCCCATTTATCCTGCCTGTCCAGATCCCTCTGAAGAGCCTCCCTACCCTCAGGCAGATCGACACTTCCTCCCAGCTTAGTGTCATCCACAAACTTACTGAGGGAATATTCAATCCCTTCAGCCAGGCCATTGATAAAGACATTGAACAGAACTGGACCCAGGACTGAGCCTAATTAAAATAGGACTGAGGCATAATTAAAATAACCATTTTTAAACACACCCACCTACCCCTCCTTTTTACAGCCAAATCAATGTCTAAACCCTTTCTAAAACATAGCATTCTTGTCATGAGCAACCTCTTGTCGAAACAAAATGAATTATAGCTTTTTGAAGGCAGTGCTTCTGACCCTCCACTCTACTACTAACTCAATTAGGTATTTCCTTGTTCTAGTGTTACCAGAACAAATGCGCATTGCTCTCTGTATTATTCAGTATTTCAGAATTTTTATCATATAATTTTTGTGTGCTAGCTTCCAAGTTCTTCCTCTAATTCTCATTCGTTCTGGAACCCAGATGTAACTTTTAGATCTTTTTCCACAGCAAAGTGTCAGAATTTTTTAGTGGACAATACAAAAGCAAACAGATTTTCTTCTTGGCTAAGAAGTTACCCGGGAGTGATTTACTGTATCAACCCTATAAAAATCTTTAAAAATGCTGCAGTAAAATTGTTGGCATTATAGTTTCTTTGTCAAGAATAATTTCTACTGATTCACCTATAGGTAGCACCAATATAATATGGCATTAACTTACTTGAGGTCTTCCTGCTCTCCCAATCATTTGCAGAATATCAGTTTCACTGTACTCTTGAAACACTCCTCCAACATAGTGCATTGTGGATTTTATAACCACCAGATGTGCAGGCAGATTGACTCCCATAGCTAAGGTGCTAGTAGTAACTGCATCAGATTAAAGTATATTGATTGCAAGATGAATACCACTGAAATGTCTGGCAGACATGAAACAAGCAGCAAGTGACTAACTCTTGAATCGTAAGAGCTCTTATTTTCTAGTGAAGTCAGTGGGAATTCTGCACCACAAAATTAGACGTCGATTAGAGACATATATTTGCTTAGCAATTTCTGTGTATCGCATCCACATTCATTTATGATCAATTATTCTTTAACAAATTACATGCCAGATATTTTTATTTTAACGTTCCTTAACATTTGGAGGTAATCCAGAATCCAATCCATGTAACACACACTGAAGAAACATTATTCATATTTCTTCATGGAAAGATACTCAAATATTGCCATGACTCCATGTTGCTTTGTAGTGAACAATATCTTTAAGATTTTTTTTGTTTTTTAAGTGAACAGTTATTAGCATTGCTTATAGCCATGGTACCAAACCAGAATCACCACCAATACTATCACAACACTTTACCAATACGTACTCTCACTTAGAAAACACTAGTCAAGTTTATGGCAAATTATACTCATGTTTTCTAATTCAGTTTCTCTAACAGGAGATGAACACTGAAACTGAACATTTAACAGGAATTGAACATTGAAAACAACCTATACAGGCCAACTGATATAACTATTCTACTAGGAAAGCAAACTATCAATGAATTTTCCAACCCTTTTTTTTGAAACAAAGCGAGAACTGTAATTAATTATTATAGGTGCATCAGGAAAGAAGAATCCAATTGAAAGGCATAACCACATCATCTTGCCAGAACATTATTATTGTTTTTCACGTTGCAATGGTGTGCAAAACTGCAAGTTGCAAAGAAAAGTTACTTACTGCTGCAATCGGAGCTTCTGTCCGTGTGTATGTGTGCATATGTATGAACGCACAAACACCCTGTGAGTATACACACTCTATCTCAAGACCAAAGAACTTTTCCCCTTTGCAGTATCTGTGAAAGATTTGTTAAAACCCTACCCCCCAATCAGGCACACAGACAGATAAAGCTGAGTATGCTCCACACCCCCTTAGTTTCCTCTCAGTTGTAGAAATGTTATGCCAGCATCTCAGATGATTCTGAAATATTCATACGATCTATAAATGTCAAAGGACTTAAGTACCAATATGCAACTTGGCATTATTTCAGTGGTAGTCCTTATGTACCTTCACACTGTGCTCAGCTGTGGCACAGTGTCTCAAAGCTATTTTTGCAAAGAACAACCACAGTTTCCTGAGACTTTAGAAGTTGCTCTACTGTTGGCAAACCCATACACAGAGGATCAGGCAGTCCAAATACTGATTTAGATTGCAGGGACGCAGAGACTTTTTAGTACTGCAGATACTGCAGCTCTACCAAGGTTGCCAGATCACAGTAAGGGTATCTACCTTAACATTTTCTTAGTGAGTCTTGACCAACGTACAGGAAAGAAGAAAAAAAATCCAAGAATCTTTCAGTGTTGTACATAAACCCCCCATAGGGTCTAAATTTTTTTTTTACAGCAAGAGAGAACCTGGATGAAATGAGACCATCACATCTCAAACAGATGCCTTCTCATTTCAGGTAACAGCAAATAAGAGTATTTGTTAGCAACCTCCCACCTTACATCTGAGTTTGAAAATAGTATCCTGGCCATCTAAGAAGCATAAATGTAACAGATTACCTTTAGGGAAGCCACTGCTGCAAAGGACACAAAGAAAGCAATCATCACGTGAACTCTGAGGAAAGACACACTAGCAGGGAGTTCCACCTCAACAGGATGGCTCAGTGGTATGAAAGTGAGATGGACGTGGCCAGACCTAGACAGACATACGAGGGAGGATGACCTCCATATATGATGAAAAGCAGAAAAAGTTCTATGGTCTCTAGTAAGTGTGTACATATACTCACAAGGTGAAAGTGCATGTGGAACACAAACACATCTTTATCTGGATTTCACAAGCTAATTCCAAAGGTTAAACAAGCTATAGAATCATAAAATGTTACCACTTGTAAAGAGCAATCTTCTCAGGATACATTAACATAATTTTGTCTTTCAAAGTTAAATTTACTTACAAAGTACTGGTAAGTCTCCTACAGTAAAAGCTCCTTCAATTATTTTTCTGTCAGATATCTCCATACCCGCGTGATGATAAGCCACACCGTACATTAAAAGATCTGATAATGAAATAATTATATTCATCACTTGACTAAATTTACTCATGTATGTATTCATTCAAAGAGCAGAGAAGTAGTAGGTTATATTTACCTCTCAGTTTGGAATCCTTCAATGAATTTGCAGACTTCTGTAATCTATGCAACACACACAAAAAAAATTCAGAATGGAAAACAGATTCTCTGATGTAAATGGAATATACAAAAATGTGAGTATGTTTTTCAGATACAAAAATAAAGCTTCACATGAAAACAGATACAGAATTTCTCCACTAAGGTTGTAAGATGTATTCCTTGATGTGTACACTTTTACATACTTTCCCACAGTTCTGCTGCTTTTAAAGGATGTTCTTAGTTTTCAACTATGTGTTAGACTATCAAAAGGACTGTCCTGGTTTCGGTTATGATGGAGTTAATTTCTTTTCTAATAGTGGATGAAATGCCGCGTTTGGGAGTCAGGATGAGAGCAGTGCTGATAGCACCCTGATGTTTCTAGTTGTTGCCAAGCAATCAAGGACTTTTCAGTTGTTCGTATTTCCCTACTAACGAGAAGGGAGGGGAGACAGCCAGGACAGGTGACCCGAACTGGCCAAAGGGGGTATTCCATGCCAATTACGTCATGCTCAGCATAAAAGTGTGTGTATGTGACTGGTTGGAGGAGGAGCAGGCGGCTCCAGGATGCGCGGTTTTGGGGACGGTCCGGTTTTTCATGATGGCTCTGGGCAGTACGGCCCGAGTTGTGTGGTTCAGCGAGAAACTGCATTGTGTATCACCAGTTTCTTATATTTTGCTATAAAGTCCTGTTATGATTGTTATATCTATCTTTCTGATATTCTAGTAAACTATCCTTATCCCAACCCGCGAGCTTTTCGTTGCTTGGTTTTGTTTTTTTTTCCCTTTCCCTTCCCTCTCCGCGCCCCCCATCTCCGCCCCCCCACCCCACCTTTTAAAGGACAAGCGACTGCGTGGTGCTCGGCTCTCAGCTGGGGCAAAACCACGACAAGGATATAGTCTTAAATTAACTTTAAAAATATGCATTCTTTGGATATTTTCAACAACCACCACCTTTCCCATCTTTGCAGAGGAAGCAAACAGACTCTGTGGCAGCCACTGCAGCTTTTCCAGCCCAGTCATCTTTCTAAATGATGACCAACAATCTAGCTGTAGATTTGTTTAGATGCAAAGAGAACCATGTTTAAGGTCCAAAATCAGGCAGTACCTTCTGCAGCTGCCATAATAAGGCAACCCTGAAGTAGGCAATGACTAATACAGCACTGTATTTATTAAAGGTATCTGATAATGCAAAAACTTCTTATGGTTTCACTTAAAACTCTAGTAAGACCACATTCAATTCAAGTATTCATATGCCTCATCTTTTCACTACAAGGCCCTATAGATCATTAGGAAACAGGATTTTTATATTCAGAAACCAGCTTTTAGAAACAACCTAATCTTTGTGAAAAGTACCCTAAACATCTAAGCAGTAAATAAAACTTCCCAAGAGTGGCAATTTACAAAAAAAGAATGTCAATTCTCATGATGACTTTGTTGTGTTCATCTGCTAGAAACTGGATCAGCTCAACAGCTTCCTTCACAGATGCCACAGGTTTACTAAAACACACACTTAGTAACTCAAATATAAAACTACCTTTGTTTCTGTTCCATACTCAGTAGAAATTTAGCATCTTTTGCAAGAACAGAAGCAGCCTGCTGTACTCCTTTTCTTGTGGCACAAAACTATAAATAAGAAAATATTTTTTGAATCAACACTTTTAAGAAAGAAGCAATTTGAAATGTTAGAGGAAAAAAAAAAAGCTGTTGTACCACAAGCGCTGGTTTTTGTTCCGAGTACGTCTGTATAATACTAGCTATCTTGTAGTTAAGAGTTAAGTCAAATTTGAATTCTGTCTGATTGTCACTGCAAGGAAAACCAAGAACAATTTTGCGTAGCTTCACTGGTCGTTGATCCTCATCTATTTTCAGACATACAGCAGGCATCTTATTATCTGAAAGCCATTCTGCAATCTTTAAAAAAGAAGAAATAGAACAGAAATAAATCCTGCTTTTAATCATGCTCTGCTCTAGCTGCATCACACCAATTAATTTAACTTTTGTTACATGTAAAACTATTAACACATTTGACATGCTTTTATCATTAAAATCACAGGTGAAGTTCTGCTTTCTACAGGACCGATGTAATTCAGATTAAAATCTCAAGTCTGTTGTGATTTGTATTATTAGAGACAAAAATCACCAACAAATCTTGAAACTGCAGCATGTCCATAGCTGCCCAATAGTTCCATAGGTCATTTGTTACATTAACATCAGCCTCACAGCTATCTTCAGATGACAGCCTCAGAATGACAACTTTGTTATCAATCTGAATGCTTATCTTAAGGCAAATTCTATGAAATACAATGCGTTACTTAAAATACAGTTAAAATGCAATTCTTACATCTTCAGCATTTGGAATTGTTGCAGAAACGGCTACAAATCTCAAGGGAGGAACAGTGTCATGATTCTCTAAAAGACGCCAAAGAGAAGACTGAACAGTCTTCATCCGACTGACTACAACTTCGAATGTTGCTCCGCGGCTTTCATCCTTTATAACATGCACCTATTAGGAATTTAAGAAAAGATTTGCTACATATTTCTCCAGTTACAATCTATGTATGTGTTAAGTAGACGTTATATTTTCTAAATTTCTTTTTATCTTCAAGAACAAAACCACTGCATGTAACCATTACTTTTCTTACCTCATCAATGAGAAACAGTCGTACAAGCTGGACTATAGAGTTGTCTCTCCACCTTCTAGTCATACTATCCCATTTTTCCTAGGAGAAAAAAAAAATCAATACAAAAAACCAACAACAGAAAGTGAAAGATGGCTTAAAGGCCATCATAGCCAGAAGTACATTACAGGCAGACATGCCTAAAATTTAATACAACTTCAAATAAAATCAGTTAAATTAATTCAAGCTCATGCCATGTATATTTCAGCTGGCACATTATTATATTACTAACTTGTTCATGCACTGATACTATGTGCAGCAGCATGCAGGCAAGCAAATGGATCATAATTTTGCTTTATTAAAAAAACAGTCCTAGTATCAGACAATTAGTACACTACTAATGTCTGCTTATTCTACTTTTTGGTAAGAATTTGGATTGAAACCTACAGGTGTAGTGATAATAATATCAGCATGATGTATTTCAAATAAATCATCCATCACTGTATCTCCTGTCAGTTCCTTGCAGCTGAGTCCTATAGGTCCAAATTTTTCTTTCCAATCATCAAAACGCTGACTACACAGAGCTTTTATTGGAGCCACTAAAAAGTACACAAAATAGTCAAGGTTATATCAAAAAAACCCAAATCTTCAACTGTATTGATAAAAATGCTAAATACATATGTTTTTAAGACACCTTATTGAATTTGATGTCACTAATTTTCAGCTTTGCTCCCAGAACCATAAAATCTGTAACTGGTATTATTATCCTTATTAACCTATCCCATGTGCACAGATCTATGCTGAGTTTTCAGGCCCAGTTCTTCCCTACCAGCAATCAGAAACAGAACCCTTTAATTAAGTTTATTTACAGTGTCTCTTAATCCTGATTTTTTTCCTCAAGTCCACATGGAAACAATAATTCAGATATTAAAGGTTTTCTCACGGATAGAAGAAAACACAGGAAACACATCTTTTCTAGTGGAAGATCATAAAAATACCAACCTTTCTGCAGAGACAAAAGGGGTTTTAAATGAGAAGCCATCCATGAGCAAGAGACAGAATACCAGAAGCTGTTAAAATCTATTTAAACCAAATGTACAGTTAAGAGTAGTCAGGGTCATATGGAGCAGCTAACGCAGCATGCAGCAGCTAACATGGCATGCGGCAGTTCTGATGCTGGTCCTCATGAACAGAGAGTCCTAAAACAATCTAATTCTTAACTTCCCCATCCCCGAAAAATACATACTACACTTTTGCAGATGGAGGTTGATTTCTAGAAATCAGAAGTAATTCTCTACAAGGACTAATACTACTAGCAACACATGCAAGTCTATATTGGACGGGTCATCTATATGGAAAATGCAGTGATTTAAGTGAAAAAAGTACTGATCTACACATGATCCAAAAGTCAGTAGTAAAACAATTATTACAGCGATTACATTCTAGGCTAGTTAGAGCCACTGGAATATGAACCATTTTTGTGTATCAGCTGACAAGCAATCTTTGGATGAAGAGATTCAAAGAAACAGGTTATGCTTCAGAAATAAATGTAAAATCCCCTAAGCCTATTTGTGGCCTGTAAAGCAGGGAAAATCACTTCAGAAAATTTAGCTTCAGAAAACTGACTAAACAACAAGCAAGTAAATCACAAAACTGCAAAAGTGATCATCTTTTGCTCTGTAAGAATGCAAGAAGCTACTGACTGCTACCAGAACCTCAGTCACTGATCCTGAGCAAATGTTAAAGCCACTGGGAAACAACTCTAATTTACACAACTAGAGCAAGCTAATTCGCATACATTGGGCTACTGACAATCAGGTACCAGAGTATGCTCTGGCAGTATTGATTAACACTTCTGTTCCAACATTTGGGAAACTGACATGTCTCCTCCTCCATCACTGTTGAATCTGGAAAGGCCAGCAGAGCTAATTCTACCAGCAGGTAACTGCTTCCTTACTGAAAGTCCCAACCAGACAACTTTTATCAATTTCCTGAAAGCAATGAAAAACTTTACAGTACACTGAAACGCTCCACCTCAGTCTTGTCAGAGAAATGGTAATACGTACCTGTTTATAAAAAATCTGTTCACAATACACAGCAAGCTCTAAACCAACACTCTATTTATTGTAAGTATTTGAACATATTGGAATGTAAAACCAGTAATAATTAGGATGAAAGCTTTGTAAATTTAAAGATTAACTATTAGTAGCAAGACTGACAAATATATCATTGTATGAATTAACTAAAATTGGGCGAAAACCACCAATTTAATCTGATTTACATGATACAAACTTAATTATCCAGGAAGGAAAGAAGTGTAATTGTTGTGATTATCTTCAAGTATTTTCATTAGTTCTTATACAACAGATCAATTAAACTCATGAAAATCACAGCTCTCTTGCCTCTGAACTATTAGACAGAGAGTAACAGTTCCATGCCAGGTAAGTGAATATTGGAAAATTGGATCCTCGTGTCAGAGCAACACACAGGCATACAAAAGCTACTGCATGGTTTCTGTCTCTGCCACCAAGAATTCGTTTTAGCTTCCTTTCCTTCCTTCTTCCCTTTCTGAATATATCTTGCCACCTTAGAGGAAAAACTCTTTATAAGATGTTTTACATTTTTAATTGTATAGGCAATGCTGAACAGTACAATTAGGCGGTGCTGTTAAATACGAATAATAGATACAATGGTATCACAAATAAACAAACCCTAAAATAAGTAACTTTTTAAAGAATATCGTAAATCACAATTTCTTAACATATTTAATTTCAGTATTATTAAAGCACTCTCTCCAGATGACCACATTTACAGAATGAGATTTTCTACCACTGTCACCAACATGTTTAAAGCTGTGTAATACTTACTGTAAACAACTTTAATATTTAACCAAGGAAGTGGGGCTTCCATGAGTAATCTGGTAATAGCAAGCTCGAACATTACAGTTTTTCCAGAGCCAGTTGGAGCACAAATCACAAAATTCCTATCTGTATAAAGAAGCTAGGAAAGAATTGCAAAGTAGTAAATATGACACAGCTATCCCTTGTACATATTAATAAATTCCAAAAGCATTGTCTGGGGGAAAATGACAGAAAGAAAGCATTATTACACAGATATATGCAGTCCTCTAAAGAATTTTGTATTAGATGTGATCTTTAAGTTACAGTGAAAAAACAAACATCATCTGCTATAGACCTGGCACAGAAATGTAAATGAGACACTGTCCATCTGAGGTTACTGTGCAATGAAGTCTCCCGTTCTGGAACAAACAGAACAACATCTAGCCTGAGATTACATTAATACAGAATCACTGCCAATGTCCAACTGCAACCAAACACAGGCTCATCAGAAGAGGTATTTTGTGCCCAAATTCAAAGTGCAATTTCTTTTCCTTCTGCAATTCAATCTGCATGCAAGCTTCCAACATTGTTGAATAGATACAATTTTAGCAGAAAGTTGTTTTCAATCATGACGAAAGTAGGTTTTGTATGACTATGCTTCCTTCCCTCCCCTGCATTCTATCCTCCACCATTATAGGAGTCAGGTATGTCTATATCAGGTTCCCTCATTTTCCTCCAACCAGGTTAACTCTACTCATCTTCTTCCTCCCAGTGTCACTCACTCATCCACCCTCCCACCATGCAGCATGCTTTGTGCAGCTTCATTTCCTTCCTTCCCTCCCAACTCCTCAAGGATTCACCTACAGTCATTCTTTTTTCCTTTCCTTCTAGCTGTTAGTGCTCTAAAACTATGACTGTTGGGGGTCACAAGGATGAATGGGAATCATGTAGTACTTGATTTATAAACACATGTAACAATCACTGATAGTACTGCTGAACAGGAATTACTTGTGTTCTTTATGTACCATTCCCAGGCTTCCAATGCTCACAAAAATCAATGAAGTATGAACACTGTACAAATACAAAAATTTCCCTAATTTTTGTTAAATAATCCTTTGCAATGTTCACTATCAACCAGAGAAATTATACTAAGTTGAATGCCTACTACTCATTTCATTGAATTTTGCAAATTTAGCCCATTAAAAAACTTCCCAGACCCCAAGATTATGATCTTTTTAATATGTTGATTTATTCTAATTTTTAAAAAACATGTCATCTTACACATTGTGATAAACAAACCTTGTCCTTCCTGGTACCTTACAAACAAGCTTATATTTAGGAGTACCAATACATGAGCCATTTCAACAACAACAACAAAATATTAAAACAAACCAAACCACCTACTGCCCTAAGAACTCTGTTTTTACAACTTTCATGAAAGTAAATCTTGCTTACAGCTGTGGTTTCCCATTATTGTAGGAACAAAGAGTCACATAACATTATTTTACAGGCCAATATGATGTATAACTCTCATGAAGAAATAAACACAAACTTGGAAGTAAGGAAAAACATCCCAAATGTATGCATAAAACTAAAAATGTAAGGAAAAAGGCAATAATACAGTTAGCTCCCCACATAATTTAAATACAAGATTATTCTGCTCATATAAGCACCATTCATAAAAAATTCTAGTTATAAAACTTTACTTAGTAGTTAAGAAATTAAAACAAAACCACTTGCAACATCAAAAGTAATTTTAAAAACATGCCTAGAAATGTTTGTGAATGACACTAGGATTTCTCCTAGGGCTAAATAAAAATTTCACATGCTCTGTTGAAGACAGTGGAACCTGTATCTCTTCTCTGCAATATCTATAATACAATCTTTCTCAAATTAGCTGCTTTCAAAATGTTTCAGGTTTTAAAGGCATGGACAAACATAATTTCTCCAAAAAGACATCTTTCTCTAAGTACTTCTTAATCTTCCTGTGAAAATAGTTTAACAAATATTACTAATCAATCTGTATGAATAAATATACACATAATTCACATCACACAAATGTATTTAAAACTGAGAAAAACATTTTGAAAGATGCTTCTGGTCTCTTCTTGTAGGTAACTACAACTCTGCTCAATTATTCCAGAAAGATGTTCTAGATATATTACAGAACATACTCCTTTTAAGTTTAGAATATCGAAGTATCATTTAAATGTATCTGCAAAGTACTACTTGCAGCTGCAGCTAATGTTCCATACTTACATCATCCAAAGCTTTAGACTGTGCATAGTTAAAATATGGGAAGTCCTTAAAAATACTTCTAAATTGGGTTGCTAGGTAGCATTAAGGAATTGAAAGCAATTGAGTGAAAATTATAAAATTTATTTTAAAACTGTAAATGCATCTTTCTTGTCATTTAAATAAAAATATGCAACATTCTTTCCCTGACATGGGTTTGAAAAAATATCAAAGTAAACTATTAAATGATTTGGTAGATTTATTTGGATTCTTCTGCCATACGTTCTACTCTGCCAAAAACCCTCTACCTATTCGAGAGGTCTCAGGATTATACCACTAATCAAGAATTTCTCCCCTGCCATAAGCTTCATGGGATGGCATACAGTTATGAAATGTGAAACTGCAAGGGACAAAAGCTTTATTCTATACTGCAAACCAGATACAAGAGCAAGCAAAGCACTGCTGTTAGCATATCTACAGTCCAATGGTCACATTGTATTTGTAATATAACACAAATTAATTAGCAATTTTTGTCTGTCCAGTCATAACAATAGCAAAGAAATTGATCTACAATCTCTTGTAAGAATATTGTGTATTCTTCAGACAACATCATTCTGATCTAAAATGAGTAAGATGAAAAGAGAATATTGTTACATTACAAATCCAAATGAGCAAGCCAATCTTTGCCTGGACTTGCACCGAAGCCACTCAAACAGACTAACTGTAACAAACTGATAGGCTGAGGATGCACACACAGTCAGATGTAACACCAGCAGTAACAAGAAGCTGAGGCTTCAGGTTGATGTTGTATTAAAAGACTAAATAAAGAGGAAAACAAGTACTAAAGACATAAAAGTTGTTAAATATAAACATTAAAAAAGGGTAAAGATAAGCAAGTAATATTAAGAGTAAAGAAAATAAAGGATTTTTTTTTAAAGGCTTCTCTAAACACTACCTCTTAAATTTAGTGATCTATTTTCAAAATGCAGAACACTAACTATCTGCAATTGGCAACATCAGAACAACTGAGTCCTTTCTCGTTTTGGAAATGATGACACTTCATAAAGCTATTCACATGAATTCAAGTTGCACAAATTTAGACATTTCCTCTTCCTGATATTTAACCTGCCATTTGCCAGTTTACTAGAAACAAAATGTTGAAAAGACAGTGTATTTAAAAAAAAAAAGTTTGACAGATATAGATGGATGGTTAATTATGATATAGGTTCAAGGCAGGAGCAAGGAGGAAATTTATTGTAAAATCTGCCTGAAGAATGGACATATACTGTATGTACACTACAACATAAATACAGCAATATAAGGACTATTTGAAGTTTATTTTCCTCTGATAAAATGGGACAAAGAGTAAGATTATTTCCTAAACAGTAACTCACTTTTACTTAAAGTGTATGGGAATATATACCTGTGTGTGTCTTTCCATATAAAATCTGGCCTGAAATATATATTATGCCAACTAAAAAGGTCACATTTTAAAAATTAACAGTTTTGAGCATAAAATTTGAATGTTTGAAATAAATGTGCATATCAATTAATGCTGTGAGTTGTCCTCTTTTCATTCTATTGGAAGTCCAAAGGGTAAACACCTGTCATCATTTGATTCTCAGCATTACGTTACAAATCAAAACTATCCCAGTGTAATTTATGAGATACAGAAATTACAAGGATACGTATTTCCGTAACAGCCCTCAAAATCTCCAATTTTCTTCCTGTAGTTCCTAAAGAAATAAAATAAATTTATATAACCAGATTTTTTTGCAACCAATAACCATGCAAAATATCATCCTGACCCCAAGCTATGCGTTCTGTGAGAAGCATCAAGGCTATAAGGTTCAGGTGATACAGAAGGAGCTGACAGGATAGGACAGGGATGTCCAAGCTCACCATTTGAAAGGACTAACTTGGCTCTTTGCTAAACTCTCTCCATCTCTGTTTAAGGATGTCTTGCCTGTACCAAAGGCTCAGAACTTGATGCAGTATCTAGACATGGTCTCAAAATTTTCAGGAAGGGGAAAATCACTTCCCATCTTTATTCCTTACAACAAAGCCCAGGATGCTGTCTCTTCAGTACTGCTGGGACACACTGCTCTGATGTTCAACATGCTCTTTACCAGACCCCAGGCACTTTCTGCAGAGCTGCCCCCAGTCCGTCCATCCCAGGGGAACCCCAGTGTTTTTCTTCCTTCCTGGGGCAGGATTATGCATTGGTTTCTGCTGAATTTTATGAGATGCCTGACAGGCCCCTCCTCCAGGACAAACCCCTTCAGTACTCTGCTTCTGGCAGGCATGTGGGGAGAGTGCAACCCATTAACCACCAACTGCCCTCGAGCTTGAGCATCCAAACATTTTTTTTTACCCATGCAGCTGTCCATCAATTCTTAATGTCCTGTCTTGACTTAAATGTTGTGAAAGACAGTATTTCTCATTTGTTCTGGGATTCAGTGAAAAGCCTTGCAGAAATCAAAGTCGGTGACATCCACTGCTCTCCCCTCATCTACAAAACTAGTCACCATTCCTCAAAAAGACAACCAGAATTCCATTCCTGCCCAACCTCCAAAATCCCATCCTATGCCACTGCTCTGTCCTACAGTTTACTACAGTTATTTTTCTATTCTATATTTCTGCAGCAGTTAGCCAGGTACATTCCACAGATGCAGAAAGTACCTATCCCACAATGCTTAAAATCTAGAAATAAACCACATGTATTTCAAAACTATTACAAAACCCACAAAAATATTCTCCTAAACAACCATTTCATAAATTCTCACCACTTTTCTCCCTTTTCCAGATCGTAGAAATGTATTTTAAAATAGGAACAAAGACACAAGTATGAGCCACATCACAAATAACCTTTCAATTCTGATTTCTGTTTTCAAATGAAGATGAGACTATTTACCACATGAAGGATGAGACTGCTTATTTTCAAATTGTTTAGGGGATTGATTTGAAATGACATTTTCAAAAAAGGTTTACATGACCTGGCACTTTTGAAAAAGTGACTCTTCTTCATAAATTATTTACCCAGCTTATATTAAACAACAATGCAATTAAATTCCATAGAATTTCAGTGTTTTCTATCAAGTTTAGCCGATTATATCACCTTGAGTTGGCGGGAAAATGTTCTCCACTCTCGTATCAATTATTATATACCACAGACAGACAATGGACTATTTTTCTTGAAATAGAGTAATAATAATTACCTGTCATATCCAGAATTTCTGAAGCATTAGAAAGTGATTTCATTTTGATTCCATTTTTAGACACAGTGTCCCCATCATTTACCCTATGCAGAGTAAAATCGGAGTCTTTAGTTATGTGAGCTTGATGATTACTGCTCCATAAACCTTCTTTTCCCACTTCTTTTATGTTTTGACTTGTATGTAAGGAAGTATCAATTTCTTTCACATCCATAAAACTATCCTTAAATTCTGTATTTTTGTACATATAACCAGACATTTTAAATAATCTGCAAAAGATCCAGGATTTTCATTAGTTTGTGGTAATGTTACACAGTTTCTCTAATGTTTGTTAAATGTGTATGTTTGCATGAGAAGCGAAATTAGTAAGATACAATCATAAGAAAAGTTTGTAGCTAATTTTATTTCATCTGTCACTCTTCTACCTGCAGAAGACTCCTTTCATTTTAACTTTACTTTCATTCCAGAAAGAACCTGAAAGAGTAATTTGCCCATCCAGATACTTTGCTATTTGGATTCAGAGCATAATTAAAAACAACAGAGACACAAAGGTTCTGAGGAATGAAAAGACCTGGGCAAAGAAGAGGAGTTTATCTGTAAAACCCCTTCTAGGCAGCACTGAAATCACATTGAGAACTGCCCAAGGAAATCCTGTCTGGGTGACCTCTGCTCTGGAAAGCAAGTAATCTTAGTCTTCTTGCTCTTTACCATGTGGATAATTGTATTTTGAAAAACCTTTGTTATCTAATAATTTCTTTAAAATTATAGAAAAGTAAGGTATGACGTTTGTTGCTATCAAAGAGGCTGAGCTCAGGAAACATTTAATTAAAGTACCAAAACATCATCAAAAGGAAACATGTTTCTTCCTTAAACTAGTAATAATTGCTATCTGGAGTCCTGTTAAAATACCTTCAATCGAGGGATCAAAACTCTGCTTTTAACAAATCTATCTAAAATAATGATTCTGACAGTTGATAAATTATCATAATTAGACATGTACCTTTTTCTTAATGTTGAATGGACACTCTCATCACCACTGTTTTCTGGAAAATTACTTAATATTTTATTTTGTGAAGAATTTGCAACAGGTTGCTGAGAAAGCTCTATTTCTTTCTTACATTTATCTTGGTCAGACGAGAGAAACAATGAAACCATTTTCAGACTTTCCCGAGGAACATTTATTTTTTCTCTTTCTCCTACACTTAACTGGAGCACTTGTTTCTCAGAGGCTATGCCAAAATGAACAGGTGCTGGTGATTTATCATTTCCTTCCTCAGCGTTACTCTTACATTGTTGTATAAGCTTCTGGTGCTTTCTCTCCCCTATAAAACCCAATAAATTATTATTTCTATTAATATTAATATTCATACTAATTTTATTAAATCTTTCACACAGGATAATAAAAAAATCACATATACTATATGAACTGCTATTTCTATCTTATTTCAAGAACTTTGGTGTACACTTTATGACTCATGCCAATGAATGTAATGCATCTGTTGTCACTTAAAAAGTTAAAAAATAGGGTCACCTTCTATGTTTCCTATACAAATGAATGGTGCAAAACTATTATTCCTCAGAACTCCAAAGTAGTTTGGAAGCTGGAAACTCTTCATCCTGTCCCAGAATAAGGGCAGTCTTTACAAAATGACTCAATGACCAAACTTGATATTCCTATTACAAACAGCTGTGAGACAAAACCTGCAATCTCCACAGTCAAAGTTTGTAACAATGTCAGTGACAGGCTGTTTTCATAGTCATCTTGGTTAATTATCACGTTTTGCAGGGTTAGTTCTCAGTATGATCAGTGTCCTGATCTGACTGACCATACAAGCACAGCTGTCAGCAAAAGGAAGGCGAGAGCAGAAATAAGCAACTGACTGCAGCAAGATTACAGAACAGCTCCATTCCACAGACTATTAATTTCTGTATTATCCATCTTGAAACTTAAAATTACAATGGCCTGTTTGTGATGTAACCACAACAGTTCAAATTCCACAAACACCAGAAAGTTTATTTGAATGAGTAGTTCTTAGTGGAATTGCTCTTGCATAAAGTAGAAAAATCCTCCTTCTGTCTTAACAATAAAATTTCTAAATAGAGAAAATCTTAAGTTAGAACAGCAGCTAAGAAATGCAGAAATGCAGCTGGTAGAGATAAAGCAACTGAATTCTTTAAATTTCCTGAAGGCAATCCTGAATTCTTAGATGGGAGGAATACTCCACTTTGCAGCAATCAATGGCCAGACCCAAACTGGCCTTCTGAACAGCATTCTGAAAAAACACCCAAAAAGGGAAGAAGAGAGTTAGGTTCATATAAACTCTGTTCCTTGTGTGGGAGACAGGTCATCAGGTCCATGTGTTGTGTTATGCTCCTACACCTCTTCTCACTGTGTTATGAGGCTTCATGGAACAATGTGCAATAGCTGAAATTTTGATCATACTTCTTACCTTGCTCTCCTCTTCACAATAAATGTGTAGCCTGGATATGCCCAAAGAAGGCCGCTAATACTCCAAACAGAGGTAAAAGCATCACTCTGAACTAAAATACATTCTTTGATTGTATCTGCACAGGATATCTTGTATTTCACAGCATTGAAAGAGACAGGAAAAACTACATGTCAAG
Source organism: Porphyrio hochstetteri (assembly GCA_020800305.1). NCBI lineage: Eukaryota > Metazoa > Chordata > Aves > Gruiformes > Rallidae > Porphyrio > Porphyrio hochstetteri. The sequence goes on from CM036912.1 coordinate 18,300,555, forward strand.
CTAACTGTTTGTTAAGACATTCAAAATGAATGTCAAATATTATGATTTAGTGGGACTTGGCAGTGTTAGGTTTACAGTTGGACTCAATGACCTTTAAGCTTTTTTCCAACCTAATGATGCTATGATACAAAATTTTACCCATGTGATTGATGGCTGTGTTTTTTTCCAGTTCCCTCTGTAAGTCCTCTGCAGCTGGAATTTCAGCAATAGCTGGAGCAGGTGCAATACACCAAATCTTAGGCTCTTCATTTTCTGGAAACCTATTTTTAACACAAAAATATATGGTAAAAACGTTCCTTAATAATTCTCCACTACATCTAGCTCAAAATCAGTAATCATAAATAACCTAATGTTCCTCCTACTACAAAATATTCTTTAATTCATGTAATTTTTAATCACAGAAACTTTGAGAGGCAAAACTACTACTAACTGTTATTTCTCAAAGCCCTAAGATACACCTGCATCATTCAAATTTTAATATGCTCGGAAAAACATTTCAAAGTCTACATTATGAACCTGGGAATTCCTCGCCCCTCATTTCTAATGGTAGACAAAAAATGGAGGTACAAAACAAATTCCACTGTGAAATAATTCGGGGTGTGGAAAAAACTTGGAAAACAATTATATATGTTTAAGAATAAGGATTTTACCTTTGTCTGGTATCTGGTCTTTCAAAAAATAAATTATCCAGTGAAAAGCTCATATCTGCAGAGTTGAACATTATTAGATCAAATGTGAAGTCTCTTAATCTGCAAAACAAAGCACAAAGAATTCTGAAAGTGAGATTACTAGAATTTAACATGTATAAGCAATTTGTGATAAACAAAGGTTATTAGTGCCAATACTTAATTCTCATATTATGTTTTCTTTTAGAACTCTTACCTGAATTCTTAATTCTTCAGAAAGAGACTCCCCCAATAAAATATGGCTATTACTTATGACCAAAAAAAAAATAATCTTACAGCACAACACTTTAAACCATCTTTACCGAGTTTCCATTCTGAAGGAAAAATGCAATCTGTTTTATGATTAGAACCTGTCAAGTTTCACAAAATAAAATCATTACTATCTAACACCGCCCCAACAATTATTTTACTTTACAAGCAAATCAGATTAATTTGTTTACACCTAGGTAAGCAATTTGCTTACCTAGATAATTGGACTATGAGCCCAACTCCTTAACTTTTTTTCTGAAACATCAAGAACAGAGAAATTATTTCTAAATTATTTATTGTGTAACACAAGTTTTAAAAATACTCCAGTTTGTTTAAATAGTTTTCATTTAGCAGCAACCCTAGGCATTAAGGTTTCTGTATTTCTTTGTACTAAAGTTTCACAGCTCTTTATTTTGTTTAAGTACAACTTTAAAAAGTAAATATTTTACTAAAAGAGTAACACAGAAAGGATTTTATGACTCAAAAATCTTAGATTCACCACAAGAAATAGTAAAATACCAAACACTGATTTTTTAAAATTCAGTGAGAACCAAATTTGGTAACAAAATAAAGCAGCACAACTATCTTCTTTACCTGCAGAGACAAAGCAAAGTTGAATTTCTTTTTGTACTCCAGCATCTCATTAGCAACATACAAAAAAAAAAAAAAAACTTTAGAGTGCTTTGCAAATAGGTCTCAGGTTTATTTAATTACTGTATACTGTCAGCTGTGAATCACAATTTTAAAAAATCTTTTTCTTCTAGAGAAGGTGCAAAACTTCAGATATTCCAGGGAAATGCTTCAAGTTTAAAACAGAAAACATTTCACAATACTGGCAGTATATACAACATATAATCAAAACTGTCTGTGAACACAGTGAAGATAGCTTTTAGAACTTCAAACAAGAAACCTGTCAATGCCTCTTTTACACTCCTTTTCACAGTAAGTCTGAACAACACCTCTGCCAATTTCTGCCATTCCCCCACTGCCAGGTTTTGCCACTTTTTCTTTCACGCTAATAAATCCAGAATTTAGAAATCACAGTAAAAAAGTCCCTGAAACTATCAAAGCTGGTTAATTCTGGCATCATTCTTTCATATGGTTTCAATGTCAATAATCTATAGCAGGTGTTCTCAGGCTTTGGTATCAGTAGTGGCAGCAGAAAGTATCTGTCAGGGGTACTATCAACTTGTAGCAATACAAGTAGTAATCATCTGTGCTAAGTGCTTATCCAGCTGAATAACCACCACTCTGTCAGCTCCAGAGAGCTGCAAACACTGCACATCAGTATGAAATGGCTTTCATACCTCAGGTGGGAAATTTTCAATCTATGATTATGCAGCTACTATTTAAATAATTTGGATTTGTGATTCCACCCCGACACCCCCTACCCACCCCCCCCAACCAATCTTTGTTATTCCCACTTAATCTCCCAGGCCCCTACTCTCTGTATGGCATTTATTCTTTGCCTGGCTCCATTAATTCAAATTGCTCAACAACATAGAGAAAAATTATATGTCATGGCATAACACTCCTTTGTGCACTTCTGCATTCATCCACCTGCTTGCTGGCTGTCAGCTGGGACACCCCACTCAGAGTAACCAACCAAGAAATAGCAAAGTCTCTCAGACTTTTTGAAGGGGAGGAAGGCATCAAAATAGGGCTCCAAGATGGGCAGAAATTAAAGGGTCCTTTTTGATACTCTCAGTGGTGTTTGATAGTACAGGGAAAATGCATATTCCATATAGCCGAATAGGAGAAATTAGTAGGTATTCCCAAGAGCAGCAGAGACCATTGATTGGCACTTACAAAGAGGTGTCTGCCAGACACTGTAAGCAGAGACCTCTCATATATCCGTTTTGAGAAACAGCTCGCTAAGAACACTGCATGCCACAAGGGGTTTTGCTCGAGTTTTAAGCCCATTTACTTTACACCTCCCTCCTAAAGCCAAATCTTTTCCTCAGACCTCTGTATTTCACTTCAGTGAAATTTCACCACCAGGGAGCCCAAAGCAAAGGTCCTTCCCACCTCCCTCGACCGACCGAGAGCCTGCACACTACCTTCCAGCTCACCAACAGCGCCTCCCGCCAACACCGCGCAAAATGGCGGCAACGAAGGGGCCAAGGCGCAGTGGCGGCGCCCCTCCACCACCGCGCGATCAGTGTGCTCCTCAGGCGGGCCGGCTGAGAGAGCGGGAAGAGCCAGCCGTTTGCCCCCCGGCCCTCTCCTAGCGCCGCTGGGTGGGAAAGCCGCCCTCCAGAGTTTGTGGGAGCCCTCCGACTCTCCTTCGCAACGGCGGGGTCTGCAGGTTCCCGGTGACACGAAATGGAGGGCGGCGGGCCCGCTCCGCCACGGCTGCCTTTCCTCTGAGGCGAGGCGCGGCCCGGTCGTAACACCTTAATCACCACCCATAGTCAGGCCCTGAAACCAAGGGGAATGGAAGGAGCTAAAAAGTCTCCTTAAAACAGTGAAGCAAAGGAATCGGGAAGAACTCTGGTAGTGCCAGACTTAGAGCTTGTCCAAAGATGGATTTATCAGAAATAACTTGCACTGTTGAAAAGTCCTTCCTTTTACTCTGGTATAAATTAGAAAGGCAGCCGATTCCTGCCCCATATGAATCTGGTATCAAAAAGATTCCTACAGAAAGAAAGAAGTATACTGAAAATACTGATCCTTAAAATATTTTCTAATGCATTTTGGAAAACCATGTATTTTTCTTCTTGCTGCTGCTGAGCTAAAGCAACAGCTGCCTCAAACAATTTATATAAATTGGAAGGATATCACAAAGTATTTGTAAAATGCAAGAGGAGGTTGCTGGTTTGTTTGGCTTCTTTCCCCACAGAAATACTGTGACTTAAAATTCCGGACTTGCCATTAGCACATAGCTTTTGAACTAGTAAATTTAAAATAAATTTCAGAACTGTCTTTGAAAGATGAAATTTTAAGCTGGTTCAAAGCTTCATGCCATTCAACAAATGCTATAGAGGCAGCTACTGTAAATATGTATTTCCTCATACATAAATAGATGAAAAGGAGACAAGATTTTCTCAAATATTGATTGATTTTAACATAAATAATTTTTATTTAATCAACTTTTTGTTTTTCTTTCTTGAAAATATTGATTAATTTTTAACTTTCCATTTCAAGTTCTTAGACATTGTATGTTTACATAATGTAAGTATATTCTGTCAGACTGCAAGCCCAGGTCAATTAAAAGCATGCAGTAAAGAATCACAGAATCACAGAATAACAAGGTTGGAAAAGACCTTTAAGATCATCAAGTCCAACCATTCACATCCTAAACTAAACCATATCCCTAAGTACCTCATCTACCCTTTTTTTGAACACATCCAGGGAAGGTGACTCAACCACCTCCCTGGGCAGCCTGTTCCAGGCCCTGACAACTCTTTCAGTAAAAAATTTTTTCCTAACTTCCAATCAAAGGTTACACTCCTTTTTACAGTTCTGTGTATATGAGGTCTTTTCTTTATTATTCTTACCATAAGGAGACTCACATCAGAACTGTGTCATATTACAATATTCCAAAATTTACACCACGTTTAGATGCTTAATCCACCTCCCCATCTAATTACTGGGCAGCCAGCCAAGGGTGAACAGCAGTTCATTCCTACTTCCAACATGACAGGATCTTGGCCAGCACAGAATAACAAAAGATTCCATGATAAAGAGCTTAGAATACAATCAGGATTGCTAATGAACCCATTGTCTGTAATTAAATTATGAAGCCACCAATATTATTCAGTAATTTGAATACAAGTAGGGAAATGTTTGTGCTTATAAGGCTAAAGTAAGCATTCATTTTGTGCTTATAATAAATTCTGAAACCAGAAAGCATTTTTACTTCTTACTATTAGAGAATGCCTTCTTCGATTCTGGCCTCAGGCAAGTTTCCATCTTAGTTCACAACATCTGCTTTTAGCTGACCAGACTTTAAAGTTTAAAGCGATAATACAAACAGTTCATTTTTTAAAGCTATTTTTTCTTTGATTCCCTTCCCTAGGTGACATCTCCCTCAACACACACACAAATCACATAAAATATATAGCAAAGCAGTCTCTCAACTGCTCTGAGACAGTTTAATTTTTGATTTTCCCCAAGCCTAACATCTGATCTGCCATATGTTTTGAGTCTTTTCCGGCTTGTGGAGATCACATAGGAAGTCATAAACCTGCATGTTCTGGAGCAACACAACTAGAAAATCATGACCACCAGACGTTCGTGATAATGGAATAATTCTCATTCTTAGTAAACACAAAAGAGTTAGAAGAAGAACTTACAAATGGAGCGAATCAGCTACAAACAAATGCAGAAAAGTATCAGGACACAAGTGGGCTGACAGTCATCTGGTATCTTTGCTCAGTTTCCTTTGTTTGTCTTTAGGCAAAATTTCAGAGACATGAAAAACCCTTGGTCTCTAAAAAGTGCCCTACCTTCTAATGGAAAGCACTATGACGTATTAGGTGGTCTTAAAACTCCCAGACCACGCCTGGACTGTGTGATCTTTGCCACATGCTCAAGATAGTTGCAACAATTAATTTATTGAAAGAAATTTCAAGATTCAAGAATTTAAAAAACATAACGCAGCTGTAACCTTAGCTTGGGTTTATTTTATTGGGAAATAAAAATACAACCAAAACTAAGTTGCTTAGATAAGGGGAGTTTCTTCCATTTTATCTTGTTGGCTTACAATTACAAATGCGGGCCTGATGTTGCACCACCCTTGCGAAAACTTAAAACAGGTGAATAATTCGATTGTGGCAGCTGAAATTACTCATGTGCATAAGTGTTTGCAAGATTGGGTCTTAAGAGAGCTAAATGCAGCTCCCGCTGGGACCTGGCAATACTGCTCTGCATGTCTGCCGGAGGGGATCTCCCAGCCCTGATACAAGGCACTGCTCCCCAGGGCTGCAGCAAGCAGCATGCTCCTCCCGTGCCCCTAACATATGCTTCCCCAGGAAGTTTAGCTCTTGAACTTTGGTTTCTATGTGGCTGAAGTAAAATATATTTAACACTATTTTTTTTTCCCATGGTGAGGTGGGGAAATGTTCTTTTCTGTGTTTTATTTACCTTTGTTTCCTTTTTCAGTTTCTTTCCCATATATTTTTTCTTTTAAGAGATGAACTCCCAGTGAACACCACAAGCATAGGCTAACCACCAAGGACCTTTTTAATTATGTATAGTATTAGCATCTTCAGATTAACAAAGCGAGCACATTCCACATTCACAACTCCACCCTGAACAAATCTCATCATGTACAAACACGTTATTTTATGTCACATACTATTAAGAGACAGTACCCATTTTAGATGTAGATAAAGGGGACAGCATAATATTGAATATAGGTGTTACAGTTCACATAACTGATACTTTTTAAACTTTGTGTATTTAAATCTTAGGCTCAGTTGATAAAGCGAGACATATGCAGAAGAAAAGATAATGAGATTAACGCCATGGTGGTATTTGCTCCTTTGGAGCCTCCTAGGAGGCAAGTCATTGCTACTTCCCTTAAAACAAAGAATATCCCAGTTACACAGCGTCCATGGGGTCTGCTTTTGTATAAAGGACAAATAAACTGGAAAGTTGTATCTGCAACAACTGTTTTGGAAAATAACATATATTTTCATCTTGTCAATTGCAACAATGTACTTCTTTGAAGGGAGGAAGGGAATAGATTATTTTTAAGATAGAGCTGTTTCATTCAAGTCAGATCTCAGCAGAAGTTAAAGGTACAACAGAGTGCTCTTACTTTATTAGCTTTTTCCTCTAAATTGTTATGAATCAGTGATACTTACTACTGCACAATGGCTAACATCTGGATTCCAGATCCTCTGGTGGTTCAGTCACTTTGACAGGATTTCCCATCAGCATAATTTCTTGCTTTGGACTGGAAACTGTAATTTTGTTGTTGAGAAAAAGTGATTTAGAAGCCCCTGAAAAGGAACACATTTGTAGAGTTCATCTTTTTATTGGAGAACCGTATTATAAAATCTGCAGATTTTTCCTTGAATAATTTTCTCATTTGTAAAAAATATAAACGGTCCTAATAAAAGTTAAAGTTATGAATAGTCCCAGTTCTGCAGTGAGCTTTGGGCAGGAATAGGGAACTTAAGTGATAATATTTTCTTGTTGCAGTGTGAGCCTATTTATCATTTTATCAAACTAGTTCCCTGGAGAAAATAAAGTCTTTTTTCTGCCCGTGGTTTGAAGTAGCACTCATTCTTTATGAATTTCATTTTGTGTACAGTTTTGGCAATTGAATAAAAGAATTCCTCATGGTAGTCTTCATGTATCACTCTAAATCACTGAAAGTGCTCATCTTCCAACTCCTCAGTTCTACAGCTATTCCTCTGGAATACTTGCAGACCAGTTCAGTGAAAGCCTGCTAACTTGCTGCTGCTCATTAAACACGCAAGAAAAAGCATTATGGAAAGAAGAGGTCCATAGGATTTTTCTCACCTTGGAAAAGCAGCTTATACAGAAATATTAATATTAGTGACACACCTGTCCACATTCAAGGGACAGAGAAAGTTTGAGAGGTTTGAAAATTACCAGTCTGATAGAAGCTGAAGTTTTAGAATAGATTTTGATTTACATATAGCGTTTTTATTCATCAAAACAGTTTATATCTGTGTGTGGTTTGGTTTTTGGTTTTTTTTTTTTTTAAACTTTGATTCAGTGGTTTGAGGAGCAGACAAGAGGTAAGGAGACCTTGATCCTCCCTCAAGGGAATTTATTTTCTTAGTTTTATGTCCACTGTCTTTTCTTTAGGAAAACAAGGCAAAATTTTAGCTACTTTTCTCTTTGATATGCTCATCCAAAGCTTTCTAGAAAAAATAATTTGCTTCCTTTTTCCTGTCCCTAGTCTCATTCTAATTACTAAACATGTGTTGATGAAGACGGAATAAAGCATCTCAGCCATGATTAAAGCAGGAGTTTGATCCACATGCGAAATGAATGCATCCAAGCAACATGACGAGTGGCTTAAGCCAGTCAGGGCTAAGACACATATGTACTCTAGAAACAATTCTGATCATTTTAAACTGTCTTCCCTAGGATGATACCCTGCTTTCTCGGTTATTTCTAATAAACTTCCATACTGCAGCTGTGCATTTTAAGTTAAACAGCAACACTGTGCCAATTAAATTCCTGCAGACTATACTATCTGAACACCCTACAGATCCCTAGCTTTTTCAAAGTAGGCCCGTGTATACAGATTTTGTTTGATCTCCGGTTCATGTCAACCTGGCTTTGAAACATCGTAACTGGAAAATACTTCTTTCTGTTACACAGAAATGTGTTCTATCTGTACCGATAGAGGGGGAAATAGTTCAGCCAGTAATCTTTCTTCAGAAATGAAGTTTATTCTCTGTGCATGGAAGCAGAAAGCATACGTTTCCCACAGTTTCCATTTTCTCCCATACTTATCTATTTTAACTTTTATGACTACAGAGAAGATTGCATTATAAAAAGGTTAATACTATTATATCATCAAGCATCAAATTATTAAATTTAAAATCATGAGGCTGAAGGCAATCAGTGAAAAGCTGTGTCTCTGGTACAGCTAACGAAGTACAGTCTAGTCCCAAGTATAGCTTTAAGATATTATCGCAGTGGACATGATAAACAGCAGGAAGTACAAGGGCAGAAGGATTATGTGTCCTTGTAGATGATGGGAGGGACATAAGCCAGCCATCCTGAATCCCTATCAGATACCACAAAAATGTTTGTGTTTTACAGCACTTGTACTGTATTGATTTAGGAACTTTGCATGATGCGGGCCTGGGCCTGTCATGGTGTAACCCTAGCCAGCAACTGAGCCCTACACAGCTGCCCACTCACTCCCCCCACAGTAGGATGGGGGAGAGAATCAGAAGAGTAAAAGTGAAAAAAACTGGTGGGTTGCACTGCTCAGCAGTAACTTAAACCTCTCTGTATTACCAACCCAGCTTTCAGCACAGACCCAAAGCACAGCCCCTTACTAGCTACCATGAAGAACTTTAACTCTATCCCAGCCAAAGCCAGCACAGGGCCAAGTAAAGGTCTGAGGAAACTGTACTGTTATGATGTAAACATCACATCTACTGTACACAAAAGAATGATACAAGTATCTAATATTAAAGCATTAATTATGTTGAGTACTGTATTATATTTCTTGGGTTCAGTGACCTTCATGTATCGATATAGGCAATGCTGTTGCTTAAGTCTTGAAAGCATTTGAACAGAAAATTTTTTCCAATTTAACTAAATTTTACCTCTAAGCTGCATCAAGTGTTGTATTTTTGGACTGAAAATTCTTATGAAAGATGTATAATTTGAAACTTGAAAATAGGAAGTGTCTTACATTCTGTAGTACAGTAACTTGTACAGATGTTTAGCTTTCAGTTGGGGCACTTGAGGCAGTTCTAGCAGTTCCTCACATATTATCTTCTGAAAACAAAGCCCAAACCAAGCCAGAATATTACATGAGAAGCAGCAGAATAGAAACCCTGAGTACATTCACATTTAAGAAATTGTCCATCACCAGATGGGCTTGTTCCTAGCAAATGGTGGACTCCACACTACAGGACATGTCAGGAATAGGCATTGTATTAGATTGAACATGTTCTGGGAAACTTCCAAACCAAGAAGTAAAGGCCATGACTGAAGCTTGGGGACTTGTCACCATCACAAAAACATTTGAGTTCAAAATCCCACTGCACTTTGGCACAAAACGCTGAAGATGGTTTACACAGACTCAACTTATCCTCAAAGTAGCGCAACTGCTTTGGTGACGGTGGAGAACCTGAGGTATCAACATGTTGCAAAGAAAGAGAAAAACTTCTGTCACCTAGAATTTTTGATAAAAATGGAAGAGGCAACAAGGAACACAGTTGAAAAATGCAGTATGTCGACACACTACCAAAAGAAACAGAGTTAGATATGAAACACTTTTATAACAAGCTGACTACTGACACCGATACAGAAAGTAGGTGACAGCATTTCAAAGTCAAGACATTCTACATACTTGTTGATGTGTTTACAACACAGATGAAAGAACCGTTTCAAGATTTCACAGAGAAATGCAAGCTGACACATTGACATTGATAAAGTTTTTAAAACATCATCTTATATAAAGCCACAAAGAAAACTTTGTAATTTGCATATTCAGTCCAGCTATTCACTCATAAGCCCTTTCACATATTCAGACCATATGGATTTGTTGGTTAATTTTTTGTAAGCTCTTCAGAAGAAGACATGGGTACATAAATACATGAAGAAAAAATGGAATGGGGTCAGTGGACTGAGGCTGTATCTGCAGAAGAACTGGGGATGCCATAATGCCCTGACAGTTCTGTGTGTCGTCTCCTGGAATGTGGGGTGTGCGCTTTCTACTGGAATATCCCATGGAAAATGGAAAGCCTTTGTTTCTTGTGCAGTTCTGGGGACAAAAAGAACTTAGGGAATCTAGCAAGCCACTACAAAGTAGGGCAGGGTTCTTCTCGTTTCTCCAGACAGCATTATAGTTACAGCACTCACTCGAGATCCGTTCCCTTTTCACGAGGTGATTTCAATCCGCATCTCCCACCTTCTGAGTGAAAACTACAATTACTGGGTTTTCTGGGCCAGGTCTGTCTCAGCTCTTCCATAGTGAAACCACTTGAAATAGTATTGAATAATTAAACTTTACAATCGACAGAGTGTGTCTGTGCCACCATGACTGTGTGGCTCAGCAAAGTCACCTGAGAGTTGGGACACTCCCCCAGCTAAATTGCTGCATTCCCCTGTGCTACAAGAGAAGAGTCATATATGTTCTTGTCTAAATATTTAATTCAGGCAAAAGAACAGAATCAAATACCCACTATTAGTAAGCAAACTGTTTCTAGTGACATCAGTGGTGCTTGCATCACATTTGCAAGGAGAGCCAAAGGGTCAAATCAGTATTTAGAAGTTAAAAGTGTAATTTGCTCACATTCTAATAGCACTGAATTGGAGGAATGGATTAAATGTAAAACTGTTTTAAGAAACCAAAGATTAAAAGCTTGTACCTTAACAGAATGCTTTTGCAAACCATAGTAACTTACACAAGATTAGTAACATCAGCTTAACCTAAATTGCTGCTGCAGCATCACTAGATGACAGAAAGTGTGTTTCAAGTGTTTTAGCATTAATTACTTCATACTCATTTAAGCACCTTATTTTCCTGTAAAACAAGCTAGAACTGCAACATCTATGCAAATGACTATTAACATTTGGTCTTCGTAAGCTGCCTACATAATACCCAGTATAAAAAAGTAATCTTTCTTTTTGACAAAGAACTATTGGGGTTTTTTGGTGGAGTTGCTGATAATTAACTAAAAATATTTGTGAAAATTAATCTAAAATACTACCTGACTATCAGGAGAATGCTATCCATCTCCTCTCACCTTGTTTTAGCTCTTGTTTTCCTCTTGGCTTGAGCTGCTACAGAGCCACAGCTGTAAGACCAGGGAGTCCATAAGAATCTCCAACACCAGCGCCTGCATGGCAAAAGCCACTAAGTTTTACCAAGTTACACTTCTGAGACCTGTAACTTTTCCTTTTCTCTCCACCCTTGCTTTCTCCAAAGTGCGACCTTTGGCCTATATTCACAGTCTGTGCATAGACTTTGGAAGCAGAGGGATTTGAGGCAGAAACATTTCCTTGGGCAATAGAAGTGGCAACAGCAGGAGTACCAGGGAAAACAGAGCATTCGGATAAATCTTCTCTTTAAAAAATTAATAAAAAAATAAATCTCAGTGCTGAGCTATTCCTCACAGCTACTACATGTGTATGAGGGAGAATCTTAATCACCAGTGCACCAGGTACAGAATACAGATCTACAGAACTTCACAATCAACTTAAACTCACAGTACTTGTTAGAAATAATAATAATTAAGAAAATTGAGTGTGAGCAAAGGAAATGCACTGAAGCATAAAGACAAACACAATTTCCATGAAAGCTCAGAACACATATTTATTATGCTGCCAGTCAGCACACTGCAGCTGGCAACTCCATTACATGGGTCTAACCACTCCATCTCCTTCTCTGGAGATACTCGAGACCCATCAGGACACCTGCCTGTGCAACCTGTCCTAGGGAACCTGCTTTTTGGCAGGGGGGTTGGACTCGATCTCTGGAGGTCCCTTCCAACCCCTCAAGTTCTGTGATTCCCAGCTGCCAAAGGAAAGCAAAGAGAGACAAGACAATTATCATGATGGAGCTAAGATTTATCACCACAGTAATAACTGTGTAATGAAACAGTGGATATCAGCTTGGTGGAGGAGGTTTATGCAGCAGAAGGAAGGAGAACAAAAAAGGAAGAGGCAGAGGGAAGGACTCAAGAGTGGCTCAGACCCCTGGGAGGGGCACCTGGATCCTGTTTCCCTGTTAGTACCTGCGTTAGTCAAGTCCCAAAAGAAAAATCTGGTCCCACTTAGTTATTGTGTGTTTCAAAAGTAAATCCTTATTTCCCCAAATATATTCCAGACTTTTAAGATACAGAATCACAGAATCGTAGTGGTTGGAAGGGACCTCCAGAGATCATCAAGTCCAACCCCCATGCCAAAGCAGGGTCCCTAGGACAGGTCACACAGGTCGGCGTCCAGATGGGTCTTGAATATCTCCAGAGGAGACTCTACAGCCCCCTAGGCAGCCTGTCCCTGTGCTCTGTCACCCTCACTGTGAAAAATGTCTTCCGCATATTTGTGACCATGGAGTCTCCGTGATTCCACGTATCCTCACGTGTGACCAGGCTTTGCTTGCGTCTGGTCTGCGGGTGGAAATAGTTTGGTGGTGCCATTGTGCTTCCTTTGGTGCTGCTGGACTAGGCAGATGTGATCCAGAATTACATGGCAGAAGGGAGAATCCAACTCTGAGCTGCCCTGAAAAGCTGGGTTTTGCTTTTTGGGAAATGCAAGCACTACATCAAAGAAAAGGCGGCAGAACATGTGAGGTGTGTAATGTGTGCTGCACCAGTCAGTGAAAGGTCAGCGGGCTTTGTGCACATTAGTAACATGCATAAAAGATTAATGAGTCTCACTAATTGGTTTGTTGTTGTGGAATTTTATTAACAAGACACAATTGAAATTATTTTATGCTAAAAACATAATAAAGTGCACTGAAAGCTGGGCTTCACATATTTCTGGTTCTCATTGATAAAATGACAAGATTTGAAGCTGGTGAGGGTTCTATGCTGTTGGAGGTGACATATGCAGAGCCCCAGAGCTGGGGGTTGCACAGGTCTGTGGTAGGACACGAATTCAACCTTCCCTGCTCCATTCCCCACTGTTGCTCCAGTCACCCTGATGCTCGCCCTCATAGCAGTACAGTCAGGAGCCCAGACTTCCTAGGACTTAATTTCCTGCTGTTGTGGGATATCTTCATATTCAGAAGGTGAAGATTGACTTGTTTGCTTTTCAGGTTTTGTAATGCTTCTTGCTTTTGGGAAATTAAAAAATTTAAAAATATGGTCATTACTACTGCTGCTTGTCACCTGTTTCACAAAGACTAGGGGAATTATCCCTTCCTACCTGACACATGCCTCCAGCAATAAACACAGCCCAACATACATTGGATACCTAGAAATACAAGCACACACATGTACAAGTACATAGCTCTTGCTCTTAGAGCTATCGTCTACAGCAGTTATCTTTGGGAAGAAGAGAGCAGCAAAACTCCCCCTTTGAGACTGCCACTGTCACAAGTCCAGCCCCAAATAAGCATCTTAACTGTTACTCCTTTCCTGCCAAGTAAACAGTTGTACAACATCTCGCTGAAATACAAGGAATTCTGGAGTAATTTCCCAGTAATTGCTGTCTCTCACTTCTCCAGTAGTAAAGCATAGCTATATTTTTAACTGTTACAACTGTTAGTTGATTTCTGGGAAGCCCACAGGCATTATCATCACAGCATAAGCAGATTTTGATATGTGTTGGCTTTGTCTTTACACTGGGACAATTTGCTACAGATTCAAGGTGATGCTTAATAAAATTCCCCTAACCACACTGTGTTTTAATTTCTTAAAACTGCCATTGTTCAGTGGAAAACAATTTGAGATGGCACACTAGAGTATGACCAAGTCAGGTCTATTCTCCAGACCAAGAGGACAGATAAAGAAAAGCTGCTGCAATACCACAGCTGCCATCTACGTGACACAGGAATTAAAACAGTAGAATGAAGGAATAAGAAGTGCACTTCCACCTACAGCTTGTTGAAAAATAGTTTTCATCCTGATAAAATTCTAATACCCCAGACTGCTTCTCTTAAAGAATCCAATTGTTTTGAGACTTTCCATCAGAACCTTTGGCAAAAAGTGGTGTTGCCAAGTAGAAGATTCTGATTACAGTGAAATTTCACAAACATGGCTGTGCTTCAACAGTGTTTCAGTAATTTCTAATTCATTCAGAACAGTCTTGTAGGAAAAAAAAAATTGAGTTTTTTCAGGGCTTTTTTTGCATTATCTACATTTTCCCTAGTTTTATTTTAATAATGGAAGTCTTGTCAATGTTATTTGCTACTATCATAAAAACAAGCCATCTTTACCTTGATGATTTATGTAGCTAGGCAGTATGCAGCATGTATCTGAAGTAGTATATAGTTAACATTTGCATCAAATGGTATTTTTATGTTGTATTTTAATATTATACCAAGAACTGTTGGTCCTGTGTTTGGAAAGGATTAAAAAAAGCACTATCCTTATATGAAACTGGATAGAGGGGTGGTCTACTTATTAAATTTCAACTGCATATTCATGACATTCCAAGTATTTGTTATCTCAAACATCATAATCCACAAGAAGTATCTACAGAAACACTGAGAAAGAAAGAGGGGGGAAAAATTATACTAAATACAAAAGATACTGCATTTAATTACTATGGCTTTTGCATTAAACCCAAACTTCTAGATTAATAATCTACCAATTCTTGGGGAGAGGGACAAGAAAAATCAGTTCAATCGTATACAACCAATTTTTCTGCTTTTAAACGAATGCCCTCTGAAGGCAGCAACAGTTAACACTGCAGAGGGACATTTGCCCCATTGCAATGCTCTACGGTTCTAAAAGACTAGCTGGAAATAGGACTTCAAGGCAGTGGAGGGAAGCATAAGCTGAGTTCAGGAGCTGCCTCTGATTCTGCAGCCACTGAATCATTAGTACTTCTGAAACTCGAGAAAACTGGGTATTGTATGAAATAGCTAGAGGGAACAGCTTCAGAACATTAAAATACAGTCCACGGGCAAATTTCCAGAAGAACAGCCCCCCCCACCCCTCCATAGTTCTGTCCTCCTTTTTAATATTTTAAGCTAGATGCCTTAAGTGATCTATGTATTACTTTCAGTATAAAGTTTCTCTCTGACAGACTGCTTTGGTGCAGGGGCCCCAGCGCTGCTGTCTGCTGGGGGCCCCGAGCCGCTTCCCTGAGCCCGCCGGGACCCCGCGCCCCTCCGCCAGGGATGCTGCCGTGCAGGCTCGGCAGGCTGTGCTTGGTATGCATTGCTTTCTTCTGCCGCAACGGGCTGTGGGACGGGTTTCTTATGAGCCGCGGCCCTTTGTTCTTCTGGTGGCAGCTCTTCAGGGCAGCACATCGAGGAGAAACAGACTGTACCGCTGCCGTATTTCGGTAAACGGTGACCCTGGGGGTTAATTCCACCTCCGTTACACTGATGTAAACAAGGAGTAAATACAGCCTTATCTATAATGCTCAGCCACGGTAAAAGAGAAAGCCTAGAGCTCTGGGCTGGGGAGTTGCAGCTTTCAGAGATTTACAATTTTTAAGTTTTTATTTTAAACTGCAGAAGTCAGAGGCAAAGTTGCCTGTGGGTCAGGAGTGGGGGCAAAGACTGAAGCCACACCAGTCACTTTCCGTGGGAAGGGGGGGATTAGAAAGACTTGCTAGTTTTTTTCTGTCTGTTTGTAAAAATCATCTGTAGGGGGGTTCTGCCAAGCAATAAGCATAAAAGAGCCAGTGTTTAAAAACACCAGTACCTGCAGTTTCTTCTGGTTTCAGAGCAGGAAAACCTTGCGTGCATACACACACACACACACACACACACACACACACACGTGAGCTGTAACAGCAGTTAAGTGGGCAGTGTTTTACTTGTCTGTAAAACCAGGTGTGAGATTAAGATAACTGTTTCCACATCAGCAAAATAATACATTACAAAGTGATTCAAGTGCTACAAGTATAAAATATAGAAGAGAAATGTTTCAGACAAAATCAGTTTTCCTGCTTATTCTGGGAGTTGATTATCTTCTTAATTATTCCTTTTTACACCACTGATGCCAAAACACAAAGTTTGAATACTAACACTATGAAAAATTTCTTAAATATTTTAAAATGAGCGTTGATGTGTAGAACATAAACAGATTCTATATTTTTAAAAATGTGCATAAAATAGTCTGCTGTCCAAGCAGTGGCATAGAGTAGCCTGCTTTCCTAAATGATCTTTTAATCTGAAGAATTTAATTTTGCTAAAGCAGAACACAGATGTGAAACAGGTAAATATTTACTCTTAGAAGACACACAGGAGAAGAAATTCAGCAGTATCTAAAGAACCATTATAGTAACAAGAGTGGAATGGTGGAGTTTCAATTGCCTAGAAACAGCATAGGAGAGTGGAATATTTAGCCTTGTGCTTTGATTTAAATAAAAGCCTGCATGCAAGTTGTTAGGTCATATTGAAAGTGACATTGTGTTAGGAGGATTCAGCCAATGAAGTTATCCTCATGTAAGCTGGGGCAGAATTTGGCCCTGCCTATCACATATTATACATGCCCCACTCATTCTCTTTTGTTTTGCTCCGTTTTGACCTAATGGTTGTCTCTTATCTGTGATGCTGGCTTAATCCTTGACCCCGATTTTCTTCTTCTCCCTGTGTCTCCTGTGGCTGCACATTGCTGCTCTCATTGCTTTAGCCATCTATTTTCCTGCCATAATTTAATCCCCATTGAAATCTCCCATTAAGAAACCTGATTATTTAAAGCTATCATTGAAGCTTTCCTAATTTGAAATGTTTTTGGTCTTAGTGGCTCATGATACATAAGCATCTAGCAGAAACATTAAAATTTGCCATAAGTGTATTAATGTAAAAATATAACCAGTTTCATCTTCAGCTATCCCCTACCAGCTTTTCACTGATTTCATGATCTGTTCAAAATGTCTCTTCTCGTTTTCCTCTTTGGATTTCCTCCAGACTACCTTTTCATCTAAGGGCTTGACCTTCCATTCCACCTCTTCTTAGGAAGTATCTTTCAGAGCTGCGTGGGCACCAGATGCCATCACGTAAGACTGTTACGCACAGCTCTGCATCACGTATATACAAATGCAGATAAAGTCAGTGGAGAAACAGGTCCCATTGGTCAGTGCAGTGCAAGGGTGCCCTGAGACAAGCACCCCGTCTACAACACAATACCACTAACAGTGTCCAAAGGGTGCCATTTGGGTAAAAACTAAGAGGAAATTGGGTTTTCAGAGTTGAGAGGGAATGGCTAGGATGAAGCCCGTGGCTCCAAAAATATAAAATATAATAGGTGTGATGGCTCAACTTCTCAGCCTTTCATCTGGCACGAAAGGCAGTGTTCATGGTGGGAGGGGGGTAATTACAGTTGTCTTGTTTCTTATCCCTTACACATAAACCTCTGAAGGAAGTTGCCCTGCTAAGTTACATGCTTCCACTAAAGATCCTTGTAACTCAGACAAACATGAAGAGGTCTCAGCTTTCCCCAGCAACTTCAAGTTAAAGCTCTTCTTATGAGTCTGTTGTCCATGTGTCATCATCACCTGCTCCAAATTAGCACCACTGTCCATGTTACATGTTTCCCAGCACTGTATATAAAATTACTCCCAAGCTGCTTCAGCTATCCAAAAAACTCCATTTGTCTTAATCCTTCCATCCTATCCTACTTTCCCACTTGTTTTCAGACTTCATACAGTAATGCCTATTCCTGAATGATGCCTTACGTGTCGATACAAATTCCAGTTGAGAGACAAAAGAGAAAATGAGAGAGAGATTGCTGTGACGGTGAGCAACACCTGAAGAGTAACATGGACTTGTACAAGTGTCAGTTTACTACCACATTTGTACCAAAACCAGTAGCATCTCAATACCTCATGTTTGCAGAATACATGTGCTAGCCGCTCAGTAGCTGACAACTCCTGCGGATCGAGCATGAGCAGACACCGTTGCCTCCTCATTACACTTTCAGTGATGCTAGTAGCAAGTCAGGCAAAAGAACTGGAGCACCTTCCTGTATTACTCATGAAGGAAACTAATTTTTAGTTGTCTTAACATTCAATGTTTTAGAAACGTCTGTCAGACAACGATATTTTAGTTTTCACAGATGAGTGTTTGGGGCTTGGTGCTTTCTTGAACCATGACATTATTTTTGATCCAATTAACTCATCACTTCCGTATTTTGTAGCTATAATGGGAAGCAGTTGCTTAACCAGCTTGCACGTTTCTGTAGCTGCGCCATATGGTCCTGTGGCTTGCATACCACAGAGTGAAGAACAGAAATAAAAATCAGAACATGGTCCTCAAAATTCTGCCCTGGAAAGCTCGTGTGCAACCAAAGCCTCTATTTGGAGCAAACCCACACCAAATTACAGCACTAACATACTTCCTCACAGAGGATATGAAAGAGAACCACAAACTCCAAAAACTGCATTGTGTGGGAGGGCTTCTGGGAAGACTCACATACTACATGTCACGTGCAAAAACATACTACAACAGAAAGGAGGCGACCAGAAGTAAGCAAGGCAGCTTTCTGGATGAGTTTCTGTGCTTAGGGGGATGTTAAAGAATTACAGCATTCGAGGGCACACAAAAGGCTAATTTGTCATTTTAAAACAAATGTCCTGCCTGTTCTAGATGCAGCTGTATGTGATCCATGGTAGTGTTCCTCAGCTGCCTGGAGAGGGCTTGTTTCATACACTCATACGTGTAACTTGGCTAACAAGGAGGGCATAGCTCCCACTGATTTGCCAGAGGTCTCAGGAGGCTAGAGAGAGCGTGCTTTCCCTTGTGGGAGGAGAAGCAGAACAGCCCTCAGTTCTCAGATGCACCACAGTTCTCCCTGTGCTAGAGTCTGAGAAAGGTCTTCTGCTGTATCCTGGCATGGAGCTGTGTCAGGGCCTTCATCTATCACCTCACCGAAGTTACCACCTTTTCATGTAATGAGGAAAGTCAGCTCATTGTAGTTTTTGATATCATAACAATGCAGCTCATTTCCATTTCATTACCCCTAGATGAGAGTAAGAAAAAAAAAAAAAAGGAAAAAAACCCCAGACTATTTTCTTTAAAAATAAATAAAACAGTCACATCAGAGCAAACCACTCAAAGGAGAATTAATCCCTGGAACTCAATACAGAACAAGCTCTGCAGCGCACCAGTACACACTTCAAATAAACGCCTTTTCGAAGCACAAAGTTATCTTCTCCTCTCAGGGAAAGGGGAAGAAAAAACAAAAAAAAGAGGAAACAAAAGGTTCCATCTCCAAGTACGGCAACTGTTACCTCTGTGGTAGCTGGGAGGCACTGCAGTAATAATGGAAACCACTGTCTTAGAGGTAGGACTACTTTCAGCATGAGCAGACTGCAAGAAGTTAATGGCTTTTCTCAGATTTTAGCATTGCAGCTCCAAGGACTCAGCAACAGAAGAATGCTAGAGGTGCACTACAACCCAGACAGAGCAACTGGGGTCTCCCATTATTGATGGGCTGGGAGACCCTAAAAATCAGGTTACTTACATGCCTAGACCAAGATGCATGGTTCACAATTTAAACTTCTGTGCTTACTGCCTTTGGCCAAAGAACCTGGGACCTTGAACCAGAAATGCAGTTACATGCAAAACCAGTAGCCAGGGTGGAACACATAAGTGCCACAACTTACCTCTCTGGAGGGGTCCCACAGGAGCCTCTGCTGTACGTTTCTAGTAGAGGAGAGAAGCAACAGAGACCCAAGTTGGTCAGTGAGGGACTCCCTCCTCCGGAAAATCCAGCTGTAGTAAAGCCCTTGCCAGGGCACATTGAAGGCTGGCAGCTCTCCCAGTGCTGGGAAGGGTCCCAGAGCAGGACCTCAGTGTAGGGCACCAACTTAGGCGCAGGGATGACCCACAACCAAGCCATCAGCCCACAGTTTAGAACTCTAGCAAAACCAGACCACAAGATACTGAGAATCAGCACTACTACAGCCTCAGCCGTGGCTGAAATGGGTCTGGGGCAGGGCAGGGAGAGGCCCCAGGTGCGGCTGGTCAGGCCTGTCAGTGCCCCAGGGCCACGATAAGTCTGAAGGCATGTAACCACTTCCAAATGGTGTCTGTAATGAGGAGGAAACCCCAAAGTCATCAAAATAGGATGGCTTTCATTTCAGCAGTGAAAATTAGTATCTCCTCAGGAGGGGAAAGGGAGGAACTGCTTACGAGTTTTTGGCTGTCCTTTCTACTCAGGCCTACACAACGATGCTTCTGGATTCAGTATTTGAGTTTTTGGCTGTCCTTTCTACTCAGGCCTACACAACGATGCTTCTGGATTCAGTATTTAAGTCTTTCAGTAGGTGAAGCTATGCAAGTGAAGAATGCTGCAGGCACATTTTCTAACCTAATCTGTACTAATAACTATGCTGCTGTTCTGGGTCACACACACACACACACACACACACACACACACACACACTCCCTCCCACCCCATTTTTCAGCCATGTGGGATCATACATACCAAAAGTAGCATGTACTTAAAGATACTTTTTTCCTGCTCCTTTTAGTAGTTCTTTTTGCAAATAAAGCTGCATTAAACATCCTAAGAATTAGAATTCGAGTCTATTTCCAAAGAGAAATATCTGTAGACTTAAAATTTTGTTATTCTTAGCTATAATGCTGTCACAGACATCCCAGCAAACATTTATACTTCTTTTACTTTCTGTTTTGACTCTGCTTATGGTTAATATTTGTGAATGAGCTGCAAATACATGTTAAAGAATGAACAGCATTCCAGTGTTGTCTGAAAGTTTAGCTAATGTTCGACATGCAGAAGATTAAAGAATCCGTAGGCACCCAGGTGCTATTCAGGAATAGCACTAGGCATCTCATGACTGTATTGTTCTACTTGGCTCATACTTCAGCTCCACAGGGAGAACTTGGTGCCAGTATTTCAAACAGTGCCTATTTTAACTGCAATACCTGGACCTAACTCAGGCAAAACAATTCTTGGAAACTTCTTTTTAGCTACATTAGTCTCTATAGCTTGCTCTGATTTTGCTGAAGAAAATACCTGGGTCCCTAAAGTCACCCTGCTACACACACAAAGAAGCTGATGACTTGACCAAGCAAAGCATTGGGTTATCCCAACTCTGCCTAAACCCATGGGGAGGTTGCAGACCCGGCTGTCCTTCAGGGCTGGGGCTCAGCCCTGTAGGCAGCTTCATTTGCGGCACAGGTAGAACCAGGATCACTACAGGAATGCTCTGATTGTGATCTGGATCCGGAGGGAACAGTAGGTGCTGGATGCTTTAATGATAGTGTAAAGGCTGTGCAGCAGTGTCGTACACAGTGCTAATCCTGGTCTGCAGGCCAGCATCTCTGCCCAGAGGAGGAAGGCACAGCGTTTTTCCTGCAAGGCTTCTTACTCCCTGGCATTCCTTACAGACTTGCTTTGGCATCTTCTCATTATTCAAAAATATTTCAGTGTGTATGATCAAAAAAAAAGGAAGGAAATTGCCCTGTTCCTGCCATGGGCAGCTCTTGGAACTTAGCGATGCGAGTGGGCTTAGTCCAGAAAGTGCCTCTACCAAGGAGAATTGCATAAAGAAAAGAGTATTTCACCTGGATAACCCAATGTTTCCATTACAATCACATAACGTCTAATTATATACTCCATAAATCTTCATATTTTGTTATGAAGCTCGTAATAACAAAGCCTGATAAATAGATTCTCTCCCCTGGCCACTACCAATTGAGTAGAAAAAATACTTATTTATGAAGCTTTATTAATAAAATGTGAATAATTCAAACAGCTTCTTCAGTGAAGAAACAGCAGTAGAGTATATTCTTATTTGCATATAAATGAAATGATGCTTTAGTGTCAGAGTGAAGAATTAAATAATATGAATTTTTACAGTGCAGCCCTGACAGCCTCATAAATATTATGGTCATAAGTTGCAGTTTCCTAAAAATCTCATTTTATCTTTTATTACAAAAATATGACCAAAGGGCCAGGTCCTGCTCATTTTACATGTGTGAGTATTCCCAAAGACAACACAATTATTCAGTAAGTGAGGTTACCAGATTCAGCCTTATGTCAGATGGTGGAGCAAAAGCACAGTGTTATCTACATATCTATTAGGAGAACAGAATCTCTTATTTAACTACGAGAAAAAACTCATATGTCAGTAAAATAGAGAACACAAAGAAATCTAACTGCTTTCACACCAGTGCTGCAGGTGATGACAATGCACAATGTGGGAAAGGAGAAAGCACACTGGCTGATAAGCCTAAGATGCCAGTTTTCCCCTTACTTACGCAGGTACCAGTGCAGCCAAGGCCAAGATTCCTGTTAGGCTGTGAGCAATCCCAAAAGCCTCAGCAAAGCGAAGAACATTCAAATGACTTTAAACAGATCTGTTGCTGCAGAGGAAAGCTTTGATTCTGTCTGGTTTAGTTTTGTCTATAGGCTGAAGTTGTCTCTGAAGCACACCCCCCAGACCGGCTATCTTGCTTTGCTTTTGGCTGTCGTCTCCATGACTTGCTGAGCCAGACTTGAGGAGCCAAGCCCTAGAAAGACTGCAGTATTTGAGTGTGGAAGGGCTGGGCCTGCGTAGAGAGAGGCGAGGTGGATAAAGTGCATTCTCCTAGGGAGCAAATAAAAGCAAGGGCCAGGGACACTGTTTAACTCCTCTAAGAGATGCCGAGCATCTCAGCAGCTGGGACAAGAAGCAGGTGCCATTATTTCCCTATTACCTGTGACATGTTTGTGGCCACGCTGCTGTGCAAGTAGGGAAGGAGAGTCAAGCAGGAGAGGAATGCTACACTGGGGGTGGCAGTGGGGAGAGTTATTTATAGGGGCTTTGGAGAGTTCATAAAGTATAGAAACTTATTTATGAAGTCAAGAAAAGAGGGTCTGTGGGAGTACATGCTATGATCTGTAAATTACAGGCAACTTCATTTAACCCTGAACTAAGCCTGCAGTACTCAAACACAACGCAGCCTGTGTTCCACCAGCCCGTGTTTTCCAGGAAGGCGGGAGTCTCAGTCTGAAGACATCAGGAGCCACGGAATCAACCACAGCCCTTAACTGTTTGTCCCAAGGATTATTGACGTTTCTTGTCAGTAGTTCTGAATTATGTACTGAAGATGACACTGTGGTTGCTTCATTGCAGCTACCAGGCATTATTTCTTCTTACATCACTCTGGTAGATTCAAGGGGCCCTGGTATTCAATATTTTTTTCCAATGCATATATTTATGTTGTTATCAACTCACTTTTCTTTTTGATCCAGTGAGTAGCTTGAGATGTGTAGTTCTTCGATTACACGGCATTTTCTCTGACTTCAGATCATCCTGTAGCCCCTCTGCAGACTCCGTTTCTGCAGCACCCGCGCTGCAGCGCCAACAGCAGTCACCCGCGCAACGCGCACATGCGGGTAACACTTGCCCCACTGACATCTGCGCTTGGGCTGTACGTCAGGGGTTGCAGGACCCCTTTTTGCTGCAGCGTCACTCTCAGATCCCATGCTCAGTTCCTTGCCAGCTGACTCATCAGTCCTTTTCAAACCTTCCCATTGTGTATGATAGCCTTGATTAATTATTCCTAGGTGTGTGTCTTCTGTTGACTTTATTAAGCCATGCTTTGTTTGAATAGGACCCAGTTTATAAAAGGTCAAGAATTCCTCTGCATCTTTGCCCAAGGTCACTCTTGTATCTATTTTTAACTGCCTTTAAATTGGCTGTAGAGGCTGCAATATTCTGGAATATTTCCTGACACCACAATAATTCTTGACATTTCAGATACAACCGATGAGCAAACACTGGCAGCGACAGTCACTGCCGCACCCCAGCGCGTTATTCGAGGGCTGTGCGGCATCGGGAAGCACTCATTTGCATGTGAGAGCAAAGCTGGCAATCTCAGCTTCTGTGTAAAATGGTTAAGGTATGGAAATGGAAAATGAAAAACAGAATAAAGGACGTTAGTCCCATGGTTTTCAAATCAATCTCTTCATGTTAGCGCAAGACTCTTGAGTCCTGAGTGATTGAATTTGACAGTATTCCTAAAGGGCACAACAGCATGAAGAGATTTATCTCAACCTGGTGCTAAAGAGAGAAAATTTTGCCACAGAAACATATTGCCTAACAAAAAGAGGAATTAAAAGTTGGAAAGCATGTGGCATTTAGGCTAGTGAAGACTGAATAATACATGTAACAGTCTATACTGTCATTAAAATTGAATTTTGTATAATGTGTACATGTATCTGTCTGCGTATATATATACATACAGACACACACACATACATGATGCTGCCAGGGCAATAACCACCTTTGCTCACTCATTTCTAAGTCGTTTCTGATTTCTGATTTTAAGTTGCTAATTTATGAACAGATGTTCTTGGCAGCAGGGGGATGTATGGATCTCCTACCTCTGTCTGTGCTGGACACGTTCATCAATTATCTTCCTGGATCTTGCTTATCTTTTTTTGAAGGCTGGAGGATTGTAAAAACATAGGGAGACTTCTACTAATTTAATTGACCTAGGAAGAGGTTAACAGATGTGCTGTCATGTCAGCACGGACTCTTTTAGGTCTGTCAGCAGATAAAAAAAGTTTGATTCAGCTACAAATCCTGGATGCAATCCACAGCAACATTCAGATCCTTCCTTGGGCTTTGGCAGTTGCTTGTCAGCCGTAGGGAACATTCTGCTTGGGCCTGGCTTGTCATTTGGCTTCTCATCCTTCAGCTCCAACCTAGACCACAAGAGAAGGCTGTGAGGCAGTTTGGCTTGCAAAGCACTGGACACACTGCTTTGTTTTTCATATTTGGTGGATGTGATTTCTTTCCTTCCGAGAAGTTCCTTGGTGCATGGCTGGAACTGGAAGCTCGGTGTTGAAGGACAAGATGGAGCCTTCTCTGCCCCTGCAGCGAAGAAGGGTTTCCGGTTACCCGAGCCAACAGACAAGGAGGAGTGTCTCCTGCTGCAGCAAGGGCACGGAAGCCTTGCAGAAGCAAAGCAGCAGCCATGCCTTTACCTGTTCGGCATTCATTCTGAGCAAAGCAAAACAAGCAAGTACTGAGGAAATGTCGTGGAAGCATTACACGTAATCTGTCACTCTCCAGTGGAGAGGTACATGAAGAAAGACTTTGATGTAGAGGTGACTTCAAGAAGATATTCATATAAGCAGACTCATAGCTTATTTGACTGAACTTACTCCATGAACAGAGGAGGAGCAAGAAGGTAAAAGCTTTTTTGAGGGAGATAAATGATGCCAGAATGAGGGCTGGCATTTCTGGCAGAATAAAAAGAGTAGGGCAATAAAATAAGAAACAATACTAGATTATACTGCAAGTGCAGTTATGCTCATGAGAACAGATAAAAGTGAATCTGACATGATGGAGAACCAGAACCACTGGAAAGAAGCATGAGAGAGCACAACATGTGGATCAATAGGAAAGGAGAGGAGCAAGCAATCAAGGTAGATAAATGACCTGGGTCTAAATGAAACTTATTTTTGGTGTTGGAACCAATGTAAATTGAGATATTGCAGGGAAAGAAACCACATGGATCAGATGATGTAATGTAATGGCTTTCTCACTGTGTATGAATGCAACCTAAGTGATGGGGAGAAAAGTAGTGTGGATATGAGTGACACAGAATGCCAGTAACAGGAGCTGTACAGAAACACTGACAAGTCAGTATTCTACATGATGACACCGCCAAGGCAGGGAGGCCAAGGAGGCTGGCTGAAACCTGGACCTGGCCAGAATGCTGCAGTTAAATGTGCAGCTCAGAAATAATCGTCAGCTTTTTTGCAAGTATAAATTTGAAAAAGCAACTCATGGTTCCTACCTATGGCAGGTAGGATTGTCCCCAGAGCTTAATGTAAAATGCCAGTGCCTGTCATGAGCACTAGGACAAGTCTGCTCTCCCGAGTGTTTATGCTGCCCTTCCAACTTCTGTAAGAAAGAACAGAATTTGTCCTGAGTTATTTTGTCATTATCCCTCATTTAAGTCATATGTGCTATAATCTGCTCTTAAAAACAGTCACCTTTAACTGAAATTACAGATAGTGTACTTAACTGTGCTGAATCTCAAGCTGCTGCACTGGTTCATTAGAGCTCTTAACACAGGAATTAGAGCAACTGTTGGAATAAACACGCATCAAAACAAACCCCCAAATTACACCAAAGCAGCTCAAGAACCCTGCACACTCCTACACCCTGCAACAGACTACACAAGTCAGCAAAGGTGGGGCAAACTGTTCCTGCATTTAACATTTCTGTTAACCTAGGCGCAGCTTATTTGGAGGCAATAGCCAGGCTACAATGCTGCCCTGGGAACTCTGGCAACCCCAGCCTGCTTGCTACTGCCCAAGGGGTGCAGTTAGACAGCTCTATGCCAAGTATGCAATAAACATGTGCATTATAGTTCATACTTGAGTGAGCAAGATGCCCATGCATTATCTCCAAGAGCTAATGAGAGGGACAGCTTTTAATCTTCATAAAGAAAAAAGACCAAAGCGGATAAAAGACCAAAAGAGCTAAACTTTTATTTACAAACATGCAGCCGCATTGGCTTCAGCAGGACTTCACTTTTATCAGCAGCAAAATGCAACTCCAGCAAAGCCTCTTTCCCTGGTCCTGCGCTTTGTGGGCCAGCGGCTGCAGCACAGACCACCATCAAGATGTGAATTTATGATTTTGTATTCTGTGCAGTCCTTCTCCTTACATAACCGGGCAGCAAGACAGAGCTGTAAGCCGAGTTATGTTCTCCATGTTTCCTGGCCTAAGCAGAGCGTAGTTCCCTGGGCTCTCGACCCTCCCTGGATATAAGCAGCGCGGGCGAGGACAAGGCCTTACCCAGAGCCTGGTTATTCTGCAGACAGGGAAGTCTGCAGGGGCCGAGTATCACCGCGGGGATCTGCCTCAGCGCGGCACACGCACAGCACCGAGAGCTCAAGCCGCATCCTGACGGCGTCCCGCTCTCCCGCCGGGCGCTGCCGGCGGAGCGCGGCTCGCTTGAGGTGCAGGGCCTCTAGGGCCTCAGCGGGCATGGTAACTGCGCCAGGCCAGCGCGCCCTGAGCCGGGCCCCCTCAGGCAGCCGTTTGGGTTGGAAGGGAACACAAAGCCGCGTCGGAGCACAGCTGCGCGGGGCGGTAGGTCTACGCCCGGCCCGGCCCTGCCCTGCGGCCCCACCGGCGGACAGGCTGCGCCACCGCACTCCTGCCACAGCCGCGCGTGGCGCGCATCCGGCCCCACCACCCCACACAGGCCCGAACCCGCCGCGCTCCCCCCGCCCCGCGCGCCGCCGGTAGTCGCTCTGAGCGGGCCTCTCGTTGCCGGCCAGCCAATAACAACGCGCCTTCCTCCGACCGACGGTCCTATTGGCCGGGGCCGCGGCTTCCGCCGAGGGCCGGGATTGGCCGCGGAGGGGCGGTCAGCAGAAGGCGGCAGCAGGCAAAACCCCGGCGCGTCGCGGCAGCCCGCGTCCCGCGTGAGTTCCCGCGCGCGTCCCCAGCCGCTCTCCCCACCCTTAACCCCGCCACCGGCTGCGGCCATGGCGGCCCCCCGCGGGGACAGGGAATCCTGCTCGGCACGGCCTCCTCGTCCCCGCTGGGAGCCCTGCTCTGGCCGCGCCGCCCCGGTCCTGGCAGATCCCAGCGGGGGGCTGGAGGGGAAGCGCGGTTCCCGTGGGGCCGGTCGCAGTGGGCGCCTGGCGCGGCCCCTCAGGGGCAGCTCGTCCCGCTTCCGGAGGCTGCGGCCACCCGTCCCTCCCCCCTCCCATCCCCCGGCCCGGTTATAACCGCTCCGCGCACCGCGCGCCCTCAGCCCCGCCGTTTGGCGCGCGCCGCCGCGGGTGAGAGGCAGCCGGGAACGTGCCCGCGGGTGACCCAGGGCCCGGGTGCAGCCCCCGCCCGCGACGGGCTCCGGAGGGGTCCCCTCCGTGGGGCGCCAGCCGGGCGCGCTGCCTGCCCGTGGCAGCCGCCAGCCCGCCGCAGGGCTCCCGCCAGCCGCGGGATGTGCTTTCCTTGAACGACAAAGCAGAGAGACGGAGACCAGCTTTGCCCAGGGGTGCCTGCGTGTCGGTTCCCGGTTAAAGGAGCTTTGCGGGCCGGTGGCAGCGGGCCGTTCCCGCGGCCGGCGCCGCTTTAGCCAGGGATGCAGCGGCAGCATCCCCCATGTTCATGGGCAAAGTCAAGTACCTGACTCGGCAGACCCGGACGGAGGTACAGGGCCTGGCTGAGCCTGTTGTTCTCCGGGCTTTTTTCTCACTCTGATAGTATGGAGACTGTTCTTTTTAATTGGAGACGTGATTTAACCAGAATAAAGTTCTGTGAGCTGAAACTTAAGGTCATTTTAGCGTTCCTCCTAATTTTTTATCACTGATAGTGTCTTTTAACTGGTTTTTAATGTAAAAACTAAATATCTGGCAGAATCAAACATTGCTTGACGTTCCACTTTATAACTGCTAAGCCCACTTCCAAATTAGAAAGCCGTTTTTAAAAATATACTCGGGTATTTGAGGTATTCAGTTCCTCACACGACAGCTTTTGTGTGTAATGACACTGTGAGTTCCTGAGCCCCTTTCGCCTGGGCCACAAGCCACGAATATGTTCCCGTGGCAGTTTGCAGACAGACAGAAGTCGTCCCTCTCCCAAGAGGATGTTAGTGACCAGCCTAGAGCTGCAGTTATATCAGAGGGAGGAGGATATGAGGGACCAGGGGTGCCTGCGTTAATTTGCACTCCGTGCTCTCCTAATGAGGCCGTGCCATTTGAGGTTTGGAACAGGCTCGTCTGCCTACTCAGCACTTGAAGAGGGAGTGTCTACCTGTGAGAGACATAAATATTCCTAATCTGGTTCCATTTGTTTGCAAGTCCCACTCCAGCAAAACTCCCCCCCAGAAAGCAGTTGTTGCCTGTCCCTGTTCTGTTCACGAGGATGGCAGACTAAAGGTTAAAGGTAGCTCCAGTTCTGTGGGGACAAAACCTATTTCTAGCTCCATAGCTGAAACAGATGGATCCTTTAATTTGAAATTTTTCACAATAGGTTTTTTCCCCCTGTGGAAAAGTTCAGCCAGAACACTGAAGGTTTGGCAAAGTCACAAGCAAGGACTATCTTTGAATGGAACCAGTATTGGCAAGAGGTGGTGCTTACAGGCTCACATACTGCCTGTTATCCTGTCTTTCTTTTCCTCATTAAATGGGATTATCAGGGCATTTTACTTGCATGATATTAGTACTCTTTACTAATTTAGAGTTTTATTTGCAGTGTTTCAAGATTTGTGAAGCGGCATATCAAAATAAGCCTGTGCTATTATTTCTTGCTATGGCTGGAGGACAGGCAACAAATAATTATGCCTTCTGTTGCTCTTATCTAGAAGAGAGAAATCTCTCATATTGAGAAGATTTTTTTTTTCTCTTATAATTTCTTTACGATATTCTGTCTATGTGCAAGTGTTGCAATGCAGCTATTCCTGTGTGCATCAGTTCCTTCCCTGCCTTTCAAAGGGAACTTCAGGGAAAGGACAATGCTTTAGTGTGAATGAGGAAACAAGAGATGAAAGAAAATCACTTGTGTCTAGGCTTATCCTGCAGTCCTCCTTCCCTTCCTCCTCCCTTTTCCCTCTTACTAGAGAGTGGGTTTACTGGTGTAGTTTTTCTCTGGGAAAAACTGGTGATGCTCAGTGTTTTACATAGCACAGAGGAACTTCTTAGACTCCCTAAATCTCATCTCAGTGTCCGGTGCCTTACTAGATATACTTGCTCCCCCACGTGTACAGAAGTGGTCCTCAAAGTCTTGGATTTTATACTTCAGGTTTGTTTTGCAATGGAGACAGTGCTGAAGTCTCACTGTGATGAACAGCACCCTCATCAGGCTGAAGACTTCCATGGGAAGCATGAGCAGAACAAGCTTTCAGGTATGTGCCTAAAACAGGGATTGCTGGCACTGTTTTGTCCCTGAAAAACAGGGACATGTGCTTCTTCATTGCTTCAGAAAGTTTCAACATTAATTATAAGCCTGTCTGTATGTGGTCCTACTGTATAAAGAGCTAATGAAATTAAAACATGTGAGGTTGCTTTTGATTTTAAGCTTATTCTTGCTTTGTATTACAAAACTGACGCAGCTGTAGTTAGTCACAACTCGCTGACCCTACTATCTATTTATTACAGAATATGTTGTTATAAGAGGATCCCAGAAAGGGATCAAAAGGCAGTCATTGAGAGTAACATTCTCTGACTAGACAAGTACACAAAACTAATATTTTGCCTTTTATCTATAATTGCCAGCCTTATCTGTAAGTTTCTTTAGATGTGTCAGTGTGCATAAAAAACACTGTTCTTGCTCTTACCAGAGAAGCTGAGCTACAAACATTTGCACTGATAGTGGTTTTGGTGCTTGTTTTCGGGGTTTTGGGTCTCTGTGAATGTATTTCAATCCAGACTTTATGTACAATGCTTGCTCAGTAATTGTGGATTATCAGCCAGTATATACATATATATATATCGGTAACCATTATATATATATATATGTGTATAATGGCTACTGATTTCCCAAGAAAGAGATACTCCTCTGTCAGTCACCTGCATGTCTATGTCCAGGATTACAGAGTGATGCTGAATAACGTTTAAGGGTTTCACTTTGCAAACACCTCTCATTCTAGGGAGTAAAGAAATTACCATTCACAGAAATTGGATATTATTATTACAGACTGACGGTACAGCGCCTGTATATTCCCTAGACTCAGTCGGGGATGTTACACTGCTGTCCTGCCACAAGGACGGTCACTGACTCTTCCTGGTGCTTTTTCAGATCTCTCACACCAGACCCATGCTGGCGGTGCCTGGGGCAGACAGGCACAGCGCTTGCCTGGGCCCCGCAGCCTGTGTCACCCAGCTGTTAGTGCACCCACAGCACCAAACCTGAACTCGGGGTGGGACAAAACGGAGTGTTTGGCAGATGCCATAGCAGTTACTGAGAGACCTTTTCATCATCACAGAATCATAGGGATTGGAAGGGACCTCGAGAGATCATCGGGTCCAAGCCCCCTGCCAAAGCAGCTCCCTAGCACATATTGCACAGATAGGCGTCTAGATGGGTCTTGAATATCTCCAGAGAAGGAGACTCCACCACCTCCCTGGGCAGCCTGTCCCAGGGCTCTGTCACCCTCACTGTGTAAAAGTTCTTCCATGTGGTGATGCGGAACTTCCTATACTCTAACTTGCAGCCATTGCCCCATGTTCTGTCTCCACAGACCACTGAAAAAAGGGGCTGGCCATTTCCCCCTGCATCCCATACATAACATATTTATAAACATTAATAAGGTCCCCCCTTAGTCTTTTCTCTAGGCTGAACAGTCCCAGCTCAGTCAGCCTCTCCTTCTAGGGGAGATGCTCCAGGCCCTTAATCATCTTCATAGCCCTTCTCTGGACTCTCTCAAGGAGAATCTCTGTCTTTTTTATACCAGGGAGTCCAGAGCTGGACACAATACTCCAGGTGGGGCCTGACCAGGGCAGAGTAGAGGGGGAGGATCACCTCCTTCGACCTGCTGGCCACACTCCTCTTGATGCATCCCAGGATCCCATTGGCCCTCTTAGCCACCGGGGCACACTGCTGGCTCATAACCAACCTGTCATCAACCAGGACCCCTAGGTCCTTCTCCACAGAGCTCTTCTCCAGCAGGTCATCCCCCAGGCCCTACTGATTCAAGCGGTTAGTATCTTACCTTAGGAGTGTTAGACTGGTGGCACTAAACAGCCCAGAACCTGCTAGGGTAAGGAAAGTAGAGATCTGTTTCTAATGAGTCAAAAGATGGACCTTTTGAGTCCTTGGTAGCAGTCTTGGGTTTGCCAAAGGGAAGTCCATTTTTTCCTGGCCAAGCAACTTCACTGGAGAATTTCCAGTGGAATTTCTATGTTCCTGTCAGTATATTTTTTTTTTTTAGTAAAAGCTTCAGTAAAAGCTTAAGCAGCTTTCATCAAAAGTCAGACTAAACTGCAAGTGGTGGAACAGAACTGTAAAATGCCATATTAGGAGCAGGTTAGATAGCAAACTAGTTGTAAACACCGTTGTTCTAACAGCTCTTTAGAATTGTGTTGCTGCTGGTAACAATTTTCTATCTCTGTCTAGTAGCTACTCACCGCTGGGGATGAAGTTTGTGTAGGGTGTTTCAGAATCCAGTTAATAGGATTATCTTTGTGAGGGGAAAGGCCTCCGTCTTGGAGTGATGCAGTAACATTTCTGTGTCAGGTTCTTTATAGTTCTGTTACATGGTTTCATCTCTTAATGTCTTCAAGTGTTCCTGTGGAAAACATAACAGGGTACAAACACCTTCAGAATACCTTCTGGTATTCTGAAGATTTCAGAAAGCTTTACTGAAAGTCTTAATGTTTGCTGTGTAATATGTGAGCATTTGGGTAAAAAGATGAAATTACTGTGCAAACTAATGGGAAATGCCACTTTTTAAATGATAAAGCTTTTTATCAACAGTTCCGGTTTTAGTGACAAAACAAGAATTACAGCAATAACAGATACATTTATTGCATTTCTGAGCAGTAGGAATGTTATCAATTCAAAAAATGTAACTTGGTATCTTCTTGAATTCTCAGTGTTACTTTCAACAAATCTTTACTGTATTGACAGGAAAACAAAGCGATTCCTCAAACTTTCAGTTTCCTACTTTTCAAGGTGTTTAACATAATCTGGCTCTGTAAAACTGGGGAATAACCAGAATAACTGTATAGTTGATCATTTTCTCTTAGGCTTTTCCTTTGGGTATTGTTAGGCACAGGTTCCTCCTGTACATCTTGACTGTTACTACAAATCTGGTCATTTTTATCTGAGGATATTTTTAAAGTTTTTATATGATTCCTAGCAGAACTGATTAACCTTTTACTTGTGTTTGCTGATCAAACAGTACCTCAAATGAACGTTAGCAATTTTGGTGTGCGGTGTTGAGGATTTTTTTTTTTTAATTCCTGCTCCCCCCCAAATTTACTTAAAAGAACTTGGAGAAGCAGAGGGAACAACTTAAAGGGGAAAAAAATAAGTAAATGGATAGTAAGAGAGACAGCAAGCTTCGGTTCTCAAAGTGTTTTTAGTATGTTGGGTTTTATAGATTTTTTGGAAAAAAAAATGTAATCAGAAGTTAACTATAATTTGAATTACCAACTAATTCATTGGGCTTTTACCAGGAAGAAAGGGTGCTTTAGGCAGACTTCAGACATTGTGGCTGTATAAAGCGAGCTAACGTAGAAGGTTGGGGATGCATGCTAATCCATACTTTGTTTCCAGCCTATCAATGATATTTTGAAAATAATTCTTTTTTTCTTGTGAGTTACTGCCCTGGTAAAACACAGTGCATTTTTATGTATACAATTTAAATATTTTTGTTAAATTGTTTTTCTTATTTAGTTTTAGGATGAAAAATGTATACAAATTTTCTTCCATTTGATCAATTTTCCAAATACCAGTTTGTGCTTAGTTCTGTGTAATAAAATAATCTTCACCTCTGCTTTACAGAAGTTAGTCACAGCCTCTGCATGCTTCATAGCTTCAAAATAAGCAAATTCTTATGCAGGGTATAGAGGACACAATCCACAAGGATTTGTAAACTGGATGGAAAATTACGTAATTTTTTGAAATAATACAGTACAACATCCTTGTTGTGCCATCTAGTGATTGCAGGACAAAGTGCAGCAACTTAAGCGCAGAGCAAACTTTTTTTGGCATTTACCATTTGAAGTAATCCTGTGATTGTATTATTGATCCTAAAAATAAATAAATGTTTTCTACATTTTTGATTTGCATCCCATGGATGGGCTCCTGTGCCTACAGAAGCAACTGTTACATTTTTGTCTTTTCTGAGATTGACATTGCAAATCT
This sequence comes from Porphyrio hochstetteri, assembly GCA_020800305.1. NCBI lineage: Eukaryota > Metazoa > Chordata > Aves > Gruiformes > Rallidae > Porphyrio > Porphyrio hochstetteri. Next base: position 18,334,592 of record CM036912.1, read on the forward strand.
CATGAAAACTTTTATCAATGAGCTGTAAACTGTTGTCTTACTAACCAGAAGGCTTTTGCAGTCTCTGGAACTGCTAGGTAAAAAAATAAAAATAATTAAATGCTGCAGCTTATCAGGAGTGTGATGAAGAACAACAGTAATATCAAGTATGTAGGTGGTAATGTCAGCAGGGATAGATACCTGTTGGCTGTTGTTTCCCCTATGTGAATTCACAGTCCTATGAACTGATGTGGGATTTGTGATCTCAAATACAGATCAGATATTGAATCAAGCAATAAAATTAAAAATATCTTTCCTTATTCTTTCCACAGCAGGAATAAAAAGAGATATTGACAAACTCTATGAAGCAGTGCCACAGCTTGTAAATGTGTTCAAAATTAAGGAAAAAATTGGAGAAGGTAAATGTTTTATCTTAGCTTGCTTAGACTTAACTTTCTTTTGTTATTTCTATCTTAAAAGCTATAAATCTAAGGTTGCAATGTATGCAATTTATGGCAAATAGCTTTTAGATTTACTTTTTGGTCTCTGTAGGAATTGGAAAATATTGCTGAGCATAGAGATGTGTTAATTAGAGGCATTTTCAAGGTATTTTCTTGGAAATCTGATATATTAAAGCCTCAAAAAAACTCCAGCATTCCAGTTTCGACAGCTAAAGATTTTTCAGGTAGATTTGAGTAAATAAATCTTAGCACTCCATTCTTTTTCTCTTTTACATGAGAGATCTATTTATATGCTCTGTTTTGACATATTTAGCTGCTGTTCCTTAAGTTGGCTTTGTTTCCACCAAAACCCTATGGGCAGAATTGGAGGAGGAGACTGAAAGATTACAGCTGCTTTATTTAGAACTCCACCTTTTTTAAAGACATCCAGTATCAAATTTTGGAACGCTTGTGTACACCTTGCCTTCAGCAAATACTATTGCAGAGGCCTTCCATAAGGGTTAGGTATGACTGTAAATAGATTCTTAAGTGGTACTGAGTGTGGGATTTCTGCACTTTTTGGAACTTGACCCATTTGATCTCTTAGATGCTTTGCAACACTCTGTACTTAAAGATGGTGATGAGAAGCTGAATTGTTTGACAGCTGTTTTGTGGTGGAATACCTGTGATGTCAGGCTAGATAGCTAAAAAGGTTTGTCTCCCCCTGCTCCCCCCTGCCCCAACAACCTGGCTGCATTCACTACAGCAATGCAAACTTTCAAATACAAACCAAAAAAGGGCTTCTGCCCGTCACAAAAAGAGATAGTATAATTAAACAAAATCTCTCATTGTGAATTGTACTCTGATTTTGCTTTTGGGAGCAAACGGTGCTGCTTTTAATATATACCACTTGCAGTTCTGCAGTATTATGAGATGACAAAGTTCAGTTTAGGATTGATTCCACTGAATGTACAGGACTCTGGTGGGGTTTTTTTAGTGACTGCAAGAAGTATTGAGAGTTGTTGGTAGCATTTCAGTGTATGCATGCACTTACAGACTGCTGCATTAGCATGATGCCAACACAATACTTAAAATGTAATTTGTAACTAATTTGTATTGTTTATTCATGTGGAACAATGCTTCAACTTGTATGTTCAGATATCTCAGATTGTTACAGGATATCCTTAAAATTAATGGGTGGGTAAACTTACCATATGGCCTGAATACTTCTTTTGTTCTATGAGCATCACATTCTGTCTATGCAGTGATGCTCTGGGCAAACAGTAAAGTTGTGCATCATGTGAGAAGACTTACTTTATAGATAAGGTAACAGAATTAAGGAAAACGTAGCAATTTTAGAAGTGCTTTGACTAGTAAAGGCAGTGCTTTCCAGATTAGCATTATATAGCCCACTTACATCATAGGGAGAGGAGTTAGATGTCAGATGAAAGCAAGCTACCTAAACAAGAAAGCAAATCAAAGATAGGGAAATTTACATTCAAAGAGCTCTGTGTCCCAGGCAAGTTAGACAGTGTTACATTTGCATTTTTACTGACATAAAAAACTTGTTTACAAGATCACTGAATTCAGTAGTAGGAAAAAAAAAGTACTGCATTTTTCTCTTCTAGAATCTGCTTTTGATGTAGTACCAAGTATACTGCAGGACTGTGAACAATTTACATTATGTCAATGTAAGGTGAAAACAGCCCGAATCACTTCTGTAAAAATCTGAATTGACCCAATTAAAAATGCTGAAGACAGTGTTTTTCTCTCCTCTTTACAGGTACTTTTAGTTCTGTTTACTTAGCCACAGCACAGTTACACACGGGATATGAGGAAAAAATGGCTCTGAAACACTTGATTCCTACCAGCCACCCTCTGCGAATCGCTGCTGAACTTCAGTGCCTCACGGTAGCAGGGTACATAAAGAAAAGAATCATCATTGCCACGACTAACCTGCTGAACATTACCTCACTGTTCTGTCTTTGTTTTACAGTTTTGGCACTTTGCTTTTTTTTTTTTTTTAACCACAGGAATGTGTATTCTTTTTACCAAGAGCAAATAAGAAATGGAGCATCTCACCTGTAATGGATGCCCTTTTCTGCTAGTCTGGTAGCAGATGATGCTCTGTTTTTCCTCTGAGAAACTCTATGATGTACCTAGGTGATAACAAAAATTCCAGTTCTGAAATTCTTGGAAAAAATAATTTAATTGGAAAATGTGGGTTTAGAAATGAATATTTGTTGCCAGAGTGTGCTGAATAGCACCTTAAAGCAGTTGGTATCATGAAGGATACGTCCTATATTTAATTGCAGTGTAACTACAAACCATGGCCCCGCAAATCTGTGGAGCCCGCTTTGCAAACTGCAAATGAAACACAGCAATGAGAAGCAGCGGCATAACTACTGACTGCCGCTAAGACTGCTGCCAAAATAAGTTAGATTATAAAAGAAAGCCTGAAGTTTTTAAGAAAAAAAGGAAAATAAACATCTTCTGGTCTTCATTCAGTGACATTACTTTTCTTTTAGGGGACAAGATAACGTTATGGGAGTTAAATATTGCTTTAGGAAAAATGATCATGTGGTTATTGTTATGCCGTATCTGGAACATGAATCCTTCTTGGTAAGTCCCAGACCTTTTAAGTGTAGTAAAACTTTTTAATTAAAAGCAGTTGCATAGTTACAACATCCAAATAATCTTTCAGGACATTTTGAGTTCTCTTTCCTTGGAAGAAGTGAGGGAATACATGTTTAATCTGTTTAAAGCATTGAGGCGCATCCATCACTTCGGTATTGTTCACCGTGACGTCAAGCCCAGTAACTTCCTCTACAACAGGCGGCTAAAAGAGTAAGTCTTGTCCAGATGACCATATTGTGATCTCATCTGGGGATGTGTGCCTTGGCAGAACAGAGTCAATTAGGCTTGTGGGTTAGTTTTTTTTAAACCTTCCAGCTGCATAACATGTGCTTAAGTAATAAAGCTAAAAAAGATTTTTATGTGTAAAAGTTTTTTCTGTGTTTAGGGATTTGAGGAGGGAAGGATTTTTTTTCCTCATACTTAATGCAACATCTACCTCAGAGTAACTGGAAAAAAATGAAGATTTTACTGTCGAGTTAAAGTACTGCATTTTTGAATAAGAATGAGAACACAGTCTTTTTTTTTAGTTATTATTATTAAGACAGCAGTAGGGACTTGTACATTTACTGATATCGGAAAATTTTTACGCATGGGTAGAGTAAAAACTGGCACAGATAAGATAGTTGGATTTGGGCTGGTTTACTTTACATAAAGTTAATGTTTATAACTAGCAGGGTTGGGTTTTTTGCCTGCAAATTACAATACTGAAAGATGGTAAGACATGAGGTACTGTTTTTGTTTCGGTGAGAGCTGAAAGAGAACAGACCTGAAAATATATATAATGAGGTACTGTTTCAGTGGTAGCAGTCCTGTAGCTGTAGTAGTACACAGCACAACACTCACACTTGAGACATTGAGGTGCTGGAGTGTGTCCAGAGAAGGGCGATAAAGCTGGTGAAGGCTCTAGAGTACAAGTCATACAAGGAGCGGCTGAGAGAAGAAAGGTTGTTTAGCCTGGAGAAAAGGGGCTCACTCTCTACAACCACCTGGAAGGAGGTTGTAGCTAGGTGAGGGTTGATCCCCCAATTAACAAGGGACAGGATAAGAGGAAGTGGCCTCAGGTTGTGCCAGGGTAGGTTTAGATTGGATATTAAGAAAAACTGCTTCACCAAAAGGGTTGTCAAGCACTGGAAGTGCCAGGGAAGTCATAAAAGACATGTAGATGTGGTGCTTAGGGATGAAGTTTAGTGGTGGACTTGGCAGTATTAGGTTTACAGTTGGACTCGATCTTCAAGGTCTTTTCCAACCAAAATGATTCTGCGTAATGAAAGTTTATAGGGGAGATTTCATTATATTTTGCCAAACCACAAGCTTAAAAAATTGAGAAAGGCATATATATTTTTTAATCTGTCAGTATGAATTTGTACTGTCAATTTGCTCCTCCAGCATTTGAGCCATAATCTCTATTTTGGGTGTGGAGGCCACAGAGTTGAGATTGTCTGAGACTCAGAAACAGCCGCTCTGTCTCTTGTAGTGGTTATAGCAAAAAATAATTCTTCTAAAGACAGATCTGAAGTATGAACTAATGTCATCTTTCTTACCTGTTTGAAGACTGAAGTAAATTCAGTAGTATTGCTTGAAGTCTGGCAGAACTGTCAGCATTGTTTGTCCTGTTGGTCTTCAAGGCTACATTTTACCTTTGCCCATGAGAATTCTGCAAGGTCAAGTCACTTGTACTTGACTGGTGGCTGAAGGTTTGGAGGTGCAGGACTAGAACCACCCTAGAAAAGAGTTGCTAGGGATATTATTTTTAACAACATTGGAGCAAGTAATGCACTTGAAAAGATTTTGGGACAAGAAACAACAAAGCAAGTTGGGTGTAGGGTAAAAATATTGAGGGGATAGGTAAGATAGGAGAAGAAAAATAGGACTGTTGTGCTGACAGTAGATAAGCAACATACTGAGTAAAATGTGAAAGATAAATAAACAAGTAGTGAATAGTAAATTGAACTGATGGTTGGATACTTTGTGACTCCTGCTTCTAAATTGGTATCTTTCAGGTATGCCTTGGTAGATTTTGGCTTGGCACAAGGAACCCCTGATACGAAAATTGAACTTCTCAAAGCTGCTCACTCTGAAGGCCAGCAGGGAAGTTGCTTGCAAAATAATCCCACCATAGCCTCGGGAAGTGGGGTTTCTGTCACAGCACCTAAACAGATAGCTCAACAGTCAGCCTCAAAAGCAGCTGATAAAAGGTCCAGCTCACTTTCAGAAATACAGATTAAACGAGGAAGAGGAGGAAAGGTTCTGTGTCTCTTTCATTGAAGCCTTGTACCGTTAATGTGTTGCTGCACCAACAGGGGGAGATGCAGCACTTGGACATGAGCTGTGCCTGTGGCCTCGGCAGCTCTGGATGGGCTGCACAATCACAGCTTTCACACGCAAGGGGCGGCTTTTAGTAACCCTATCGGCATCACCTGCTACCTGTTAGAAGTAACACAGCCGCGAAGGCTGTACAAAGCCCTAGCATGGGTTACCATTCTGACAGCATTGAATCTTTTTTTAAGTGACATGTACAGTGGAACTCCCCCCAAGTCAATAATTATTCATCTATGTTTAGTTACTTAGTTGCATAACAAAAGCAGTACAGATGATACTCAGATTGTCTTGGGGCACTTCTGAGGTGTGATTCGTTTTGTAAGCATGTTTGCTGTTCTGTCTAGACCCTGTTTTCTTCATCCACAGCAAGCTGATGCCTGGAAATGACTTACCATGCAGCTGTTCTTGTTTTATGTCAGTTCACACTTTTTTTTTTGAACTGTCAGCATCCAGCTGACTCTGTGTTAGATAGGATCCTTATTGTCCTTTTTGCTGGCATTGTAGGAGGATTCTGTGCACCATTCTGTCCAGCGCTCCGTCTTTGGAGAGAGGAACTTCAATGTCCATAGCTCCACATACCAGGAGAACTCCAGTACAAAAGTAAGAAGTATGACTCATCAGTAAGAGCAGTCTGTTACATATTTGAAAAATTATAGAACTGGTTGTTCTGCTCCAGGATGCTGTGGAACTAAAAGTTTCTGAGCAGATTAAGTGTGTCTTTGCTGAAAGGCTTGAAGAATTTTTCATTTGTGTTCAGTCCCTTTTGAAACTCTTTAAGAGCCAGTTATGTAGCCATCTCCCTGGCTGACTGTTTCTATGCTAAATTTATCTTTTTTCTTATATACATGTGTGTGCAACTAAGATATACTCAGTTTGTGAAACTTCTTTTTCAATTTATTTTGCAGTTGAAGCTGGAGAGAAAGTTTGCAATAAATATTTTTCTGTACTTTTTGTAATTAGAATTGAATATGACAAGGGGAAAACCTCAACTAAATTAGAGTGATCATCAATAGTGATCATCTTATTGTAAATTTAGAGTTAGTGCCTGTGTGTTACTGTGCATTTCATACGCATCTTTAAATTGTCACGTTCTTGAAACGTATACTAATTTGAAAAGCAGTAGTAGCTTCAGACTATATATATTGTTCTTTAGTAAACACTGAAGAATGTTTTCCAAAAGGGAGGAAATCATGATATTTTGAAAGCTCCAGTAGCTCTTTTATAGAATTGATATTGTTAAAAAGGTTTACTCTCTTCTGTTCTAAAACTGCAGATTCTGGCTCACAAGCACCTGTTCAGTCTTAATATTTTAGGAACTGTCCTATCTATATGTAAAGGGAACCTTCTTAAACATGTCACCTCTAAAATATCTACATTGCAGCTCATAAAACAATCAAAGGTGATAGATGTTTCATCTAGGAAGTTAGTAACAAAGAAGAAGATTATTTCCACTAAAATAGTGAGTAATGGGGCAGCCAGGAAAGCTGCCAGTGAGCGTCCCTCAAACCTGACCTGTGACTGTTACGCAACGGATCGAGTTTGCAGTGTTTGCCTTTCAAGGTAATGTGCTTGGATAGTGTTGTAAAATTGTCTGCTGTGCTGTCGAGCAAGGTCAGAAACTAAGATTTACTAGATAGCTGATTTAGTAGGTAGAAGATAGCATTTGTCCTGTGCAACCCTTAAAACACTATGTTCTTTTTAAACAAGAGTAGTTCGTGGAATAATTGGTTCACTGCTATCTGCAGCAAGAGAGATTCACTGTTAATGTATTTTTGGGTTTTTTTAATTATCTACCTACATGGGTTGCAGAAAGTCACTTGACTGAATTGCAATGCTTAGAGAAGACAATACCTCAGTCTGTCACAGTAGTTAGCTGATAGGTAGGCCTAAACCATACCAATGGTTTGGATTCTGGAAATCATGATATGTGGAACAAAAAGGAAACATGAGTGTTTTGTATTTGTTCATTTAAAAAATAACGTTTAAGTTTTAATAATAGACAGTTTAGAGTATCTACCTAACTCAGTTCAACTCCATGCCTCTGCAGTTAGTTTGGGTTCTGATCTAGTATTGCCTTTTATCCATACAGTAAGGAATACAGATTAACACAGAATTCTGCTTACTATGAATGAAAACAAGAGGTCACTCTTTTCCTAGACCATCAAAATAGGGTGATAGCAACTTCATTTCAGAAGTATGAAACATGAGGAATTAGCCAGACTCAAAGGAGAAGTGGCCTATAGAAGGAAGGCACTTTAGCTATACAAGAAAGCTCTGGAAAGTTGTTGGGGTTTTGTTTGTTTGTGTGGAGGTTTTTTATTTTAAATAATGACAATCTCACACCTCTCAGTTAATCTAAGGAAAAGAAAATTTCTGTCAGCAGTCAGTAATAGTGAACTGTAGTTTGGTGTGGACAAAGCCAGAGCATCCACTTTCAAGAACCTAGTGCATTTTTTGCCTTTGGTTTGATTAGCCCCAACTTTGCAGTTTCCTATGAAAACAAGCCTCAAGCAAACAGTGACACTGCTGCTGAATGAAACTAAAAAAGGTCACTGTGAGTGAAGTATGCCATAAGTAATTCTGTGGTTACCTTATGCTAGATAATAAAAATACAATAGATAATACAAGGTTATCTTCTTATGCAATATAGTAGTTTCATGCTAGATAAGTGTAAGATGCTTTAAACTTCTATAAAACTCAAATAAGGCAGGGTTAGGGTCTTCACATATCTTACACGAGTATATTCTAAAAGTAATACTAAGCATTATTGTTCTTAGAACTTATTTATCAACTTAGATTCTAAGCTTTTTTGTCTCACAACAAGGTGTCAGCAAGTTGCTCCCAGGGCAGGAACACCTGGATTCAGAGCACCAGAAGTACTCACAAAGTGCCCCACTCAGACCACAGGTACTGTGCATCAGACAAACCCTTCTCATTGATGGGTGTTATGCTTTTGTTTGTTTGTTTGTTTGTTACAGGAGGGTTTTTGTTTACATGTGAAATTCATTTTATCATTTCTTTAACACTTACTATTAAGCATTTCCTGATTTTAATTAAAAGTTTATCATTCAGAGTAAGAGCAAGTTAGGAATATTTGTGTTTGAAACTTGCCTATGTCTTCAGTCATTTGAGGAGTAGTGCCACATGCAGGAGTTGAATACAATGCACCCTGGGTACGAGTGGGATTTCAAGTGGTATGGCAGCCTGTTGGGAGTCACTGTGCCTGTGCTGTAACAGCCAGCTGTATGGGCCAGAAGACATCCAGAAATCCAGGACAAGCTTAGACAATCTCGGCATATGTCTAGACAGAATTCAGGCAGAAAGAAGACATACCTAGGAAATCTTGGACACATGCTGGTGTTAAATATGCTTTCAGACGGTTTTCTGCTCTCCAGGGTAATGGAGAGCAGGATTACAGAAAATATGGGTAAATCTGGAAACACTGGGGTGTGGCACAGACGGCCCTAAAAGTACTGAGTCAGTGGTGCCGAGCTCCTGTAGCATGTCAATTAGAACTGGGTAGACTAATACTAATATTTATGAGATTATGTTGTATTTGAACTAACAAATCTTCATGTCCACTTCCATCTGGGACTGCTGTAGTCACCTCCTTGTATTCCTGCCAATCTTACTACTAGTTCTGGTCTCGGTGCTGAGGCCAAGTTACCAGCTGGATCCAGCTGACTCTATCCAGAGCTTCCTTAGTCCATCTGACCCAAGTTCACATTTCAGGGAATACAACCTAAACCCCCGGGCTGACGTTACACAGGTCCAGGTCCACTTTCATTTGGCTTGTCCCTCACCTGCCTTTCCCCTGGTCTGCCTCACTAGTTGGAAAACTAGACAAAAGCACAGAGAGGAATCATGAATTGGATGTCACTGCACCTTGCAGTCTGCTGGTGACCCCAACTCTACCAGAATCGTAGGGCCAGGATTTACTACCCATTCAGATATATTAATGAAACTATTAATTTCAAAAAGAGTTGAGTAACTAAACATCTTCAAAGATCTTAAGCCGATATGACTCCAGCTTTTCCAATTGTACATCTGGGGTGATGCACACCACCTCAAACAGATAGTGTGATCTTTTCAACAGTGATACAGTAATACTACAATAGGAACTATGGAGAAGATGGATTTTTTTTTTCCAATGTAAAATGTGCCAAATGATTAACTTGAATTTTTATTTTTTTTAATAAAAGACTTAAAATCTGGGTTTGCAACTTAAGTCAACTTAATACTTTACCCTCAAGTCCTGTGCTAAGTGTTTCTAACTAAAAGATCCAAATTACTGCCTATTTTATTACTGTTTTTAAGAGAGAAGTAGAATAACTATGGCTTTATTTCCCAACTGATAATTTTTCTCTTCAGTTTGAGAGTCCTTCAAGCTCTCTCCTTCACTTTCCTTGCTCAAAATGTGCACCTCAGCGAGCCAAAAAATGATGGCAGACAGGTATTCTCATAACTCTCAGTATTAAATTTTCCACCATGCTTTGGCCTGTATCCCCAGAGTACTCTCTGTACTCTTCATAACACAGTGAAAGTGATGAATAACTTCTAACTGTTACAGTTCTTAAACAGGTTATCTTGTCAAGAGAGAAAGGAGCAAAGTTCATAGTAAGATAAATTTCTTAGTACAACCTAACTATGGCAGCCTTAGTCCCAGGATCAGATTCACGTTCATTTGTGAATTATTTTTTTATTTATGATCCTTTTATAAAGTTTTCTTCATGTAAAGCAAACTGCAATAAGTATGAAGCCTAGCCAGTTTTTATCTCCCTGCATAAAACAACCTCAAGACATTGTTTTGGTACATTTTAAGTTGTGCAAGTTTTAATGGAATTACTCATGTAAAATTCTGTGGAAAAGCTTAAACATTACCTCTGCATCAAAGCATGAAATTATTCTTCAATCTAATTATAGTAATTTCCACTGTTTGCTTAAGTGTTATCTGACTTGCCAAAGTCAGTAACTCAGAACACAGCTTTTTCTGATTGAAACTTTTCAGGTTATTATTCCTCTTTAAAGAAAGTTGTGATTTTGTTTGCGATGAAATTGTGAGCTTAGTTTTTATTAAGTTTGCTTTCAATTGCAGCAATTGACATGTGGTCTGCAGGAATAGTATTCCTTTCTCTGCTTAGTGGACGGTATCCATTTTACAAAGCAAGTGATGATTTAACTGCTTTGGCACAAATCATGACAGTTCGTGGATCCAGAGAAACCATTCAGGCTGCTAAAACGTTTGGTATGTAAACCTTAATTATGGGGAAAAGGCACGCTTGGTCTGCTGTTTAATGCAGTGACTTACAATCTGTGATTTTCCTTTTTTTATTTAAATATATAAACATATTTTTAGGTTTGGGGGTTATTTTGGAGGTGAATCACACTTTTTGCATGTAAAACACTGAAAGTGCTAGTCTGTGTATACAGAGTTGTAAGAAAGTTTTGTATTTTTCTATCTTATAGGATTTGTATATGGGGCACTTCATGCCATAGGTTTTCCTAACCTGTCTACTGCCTTTCACTAAGTCAGGGGCACTTGAGGTGAAATATGCCAGCTAAATGTTTTCTACTGGTGTTTGGTTAGAATTCCCAAGGCAGCATTTCTATTTCTATTCCTACAAAATTTGCCTTGGAGCTTAAGTCAATATGACTTAATATTTAGATGATGTAAATTTTACTTCTCCTCCACCCCAAGGCAGACTAGTAAAAAACCCACTACAAACAACAACAAAACAAAACCAAAACCCAACAGCCAGCCTGTTTAAAGAAACAAGACCACCTCAAAACCCACAAAAACTTAAAATAACTATTCCCTTAACTGTTTGCAAGCCAAATGCTGCACCACTTCCTACCTGGAAGTATTACTGAACAATGTCAATTTTCATTCTCCAGACAGAGTTGTAAAAATCAGGGCATTCCACAGATCAGTCAAATGCAGGGAGATTGGGGTGGGGTGTGGGGGAGGTAACCTGTCACTACAGAACTTCACAGAGCGAAACAGCTTTGTTCTGAGCAGAACTGAGACCATTATCCTTCTGACTTGCTGGGCTCCTGCCATAAAACCTGGCTGCTTTGGAGGAGTGTGCAGGAGTGGATTTGGTTGTTCAGTAGGTTTGTGGTTTGGGGGTTTTTTAATGCTGATTACACTTCCAGATATGATGTTTTTTCTAAAACAAACTTAGAAGTTACAGTTGCATAAAAAGTATTTTAAAAGTCACTCTAATTTTTTTCTAGGTAAATCAGTTCTGTGCACCCAGGTTGTCCCAGCACAAAACTTAAGAACTCTCTGTGAGAAGTTGAGAGGAACAAATAGCAGCTCTAACACATGCCAGGGTGAAGTGCCCAGCAAGACTGTAAATGACTCTGCTTTACCAGTTGCAGCAGACAAACCATGTGCTCCTGAGACACTCGGAAAACGAACTCAACACTTAGAAAGCATTCAGGAAGGTGATGGTGCTTTGGAAATGAAGGCAACAGACATGAAAGGATGGGATCAAGTTCCTGATGAAGCATATGACTTACTTGATAAGTTACTAGACTTAAACCCTGCAACAAGAATAACTGCAAAGGAGGCGTTGCTTCATCCCTTTTTTAAAGGCATGAACCTCTGAGAAGATACTATATGCTATTATTGCTTTCATATGCTGTGTGTGGATATGAGATACTGAGGTAGTTTTACCTTGATGCTCTCTGCATTTACAGTCCCTGAAATACCATCACACTGTGCACAGAACTACTGAAGTTGTCTTGTATGGTTGGACTGCAAGTACAAGTTTACCTTAAGAAATACTGGCAGATGTAAAAATCACACAAACATCACTACAACGTGGTGCTTCTGAGGGGTTACTGCTGTGAATACCTGATCTCTTAGAAAGTTAACTTTGATCAAATGCTAGAAAGAAAAAGTTTCACAAGCTCTGTGCTTAATTCTCGAGCTGTTCCCTTACCATTTACAGATTTGCCTTAAGGTATGACTGAAATACAGAAGCACTAGAGAGGCTTTTTTCCATACTTGCATGTCTCTGCTTTGTTCCTGATCAGTACGTGAGGGACTGCAAATAGAACAAAGTGTGTTAATTTTGTTCTGACTATTTTCAGAGAACAATATTACTTTGGGAGGGTTGCTAGAGGAGGAGCCAGGTGCTGGAAGTTATATCATCAAAAGAAAAGCATAACTGTTTGAAAAGCACATTTTTGTTCCTGTCTGGCCTTTCCTATTTAGGCAATAGTAACAAACTCATTTTTCATAGCTCATGTTTCCTCAGTGCCGTGGGTAACTGTCAATGTTCAGCAGTTACTGCCGTCAGAATGTCTCGTGTGACACACGTGGGTTTGATTTCTGTTATAGAAACGGATTTTATTTTTTTTTAAGAATATCTGTTAAATAAAGGATTTGTTTTTTACAAGTTGAGAAGATTGTCTGGAGATGCTTCTATAAAAATTAGTCAGGTAAGGTTTTCCTGTGGGATAGTTCTGTTCAGGAAGAATTATGCACATTTGTTTCCTGCATAGATTCCTCAGTGATAGAAAACACTTTTCAGATAGCTCTAGTGTATGCGACTGTCGTAGTGGAAGTATCTTAATGATCAAGGAAGTCTTACCGCAGAGTTAGACACCAGCTATTGTCTGATCCTAAGGAGGAGAAACAGCCTTAATAACCTCTAACTGCGTACATTCAGTGTGCAAAGTAGGTTATGTTACGTTCATCAGAAGTTACTCTAAAGCTCTTGGTACTTCTAGAGACTGAAACTTAATACAGTGTTTTTCCATGTGTATTTCTTGAAATGCTAATGGAGTTGTTGATGTAAGAGGCTTCAAGCCATTCTGAGAAAAGATTGCTGCTTTGATAACTTTCGTATAAACCTTCTTGTATGAGCTGGTGGTTACGATAGTGCAAAGGTCCTGGCGAGGGCTTGGGCTGCAGAGACATTATTTCAAAATATTCAAAAGTGATGGTAATGTTGCTCTGTTCCTGGCATCAGCTGTTAGAGAAAAATATTTGCAGATGTCAGAATATTGATTGCAGAAAATCTTGAAACCCACAAGACCCTGGGGCCCAGGTCTTAGTAATTTTTGCTCTTTATGTAATTTCAACACAGCACGTCACTGAGAAATTATTTATCTTAAGGAACTGTGGCCAAATTTGGCAAGCAATGCTGTCTGCCAGTGTCTGCAGATGTATTGTTTCCTCCTACGTTCACTCATACTGTCTATGGTCTTCGGAGAGCACTGGCTGACAACAAGCAAAAATATGTCAACTATCCATCGTGAACTTTGTGAAGGACCTCAGCTTTTCAAGCTTTCCTGCTAGCCAGAGCACTGAGCAGCTACAACAATTAACTGCTGTGTTAATTGAAAATAAACTTTACAGGTAAATAAAATTCTGTAAGGAGCGATTCTAAGCTCGGTATATTCTGTAACAAGCTAGAACACATTGTTAATCTTTCTTCTAGCTAGTTAGTTAAAGCCTGGAGAGTTTTTTTTGGGGAGGAAGGATAATGTGTGAAGAAAACACTGTTTGATCAAGCATATGCTTATGAAGTGCTTTTTGTAACACTCTACAAAAGAATGAAAGCCAGAAGGAGAATGTTAAATGCAATGGGCTGTCAAGAACAACAACAAGCACCACCCCCTGCCCCCCACACCTCCAAAAAAAAGAAAAATTAAGGAAAACAGCAAGAAAACACTAGAAGTGAACAGCGGTTGCAGCTGTTGACACTGAGTTTTCTGGTTCTCCCCTGTGTTTTTAAGAATCTCTCAAAGATATAGGTAGAAGCCCAGTACCAAGATTCCTTTTAAGTTCAATTACATGATTTAGAGATGTTTATGACTGATGTAAGTCTCCTACCGTGAGAGCTACAATCAGAAGAAACTCCACACAGAAATGACACTGCTGCAACACATGTTCAGTGGCTGTGAGGCCACAGCTGGATTACTGTTAAGTTCTGGACACCATGCTATGACAAGGATATTAAAAAATTGGAAAGAAACCAAGAACAGCAGCAAAAAGCAGCATGGACTTGGAAAGATGAAGAGAAACTGATACCAAAAATCTTGAGAACAAATGTACATACATCTGTGTATCTACCACAGGGAAGACTAGTGTAGTCTCAGTACTAATCCAGGCTAGGTAAGAAATTGTGGCATGAAAGGTTACAATCCTTTTTTGAGTTGTAAATGATAGTTATAAAACAGAAGGGCATCTTATTAAGAGTGCCTGAGGAAACACCCTGCAAAACAGCAACAAAGTTTTTCTGGATAATATGGGATAATAAGGGATAATTGAAATTCTACATTCTATTGAGTTTGTAGTCTTACCACATTTGAGATTGGACTCAATTAAGTGTTTCTTTAAAGCAAACTATGATGTGGATAAGAAAATCAATGGAACATCAATATTCTGTCTGAGAATATTCATTATTCCCAAAATCTTATGTATTAGCCATATCTAGAGTTTACATATTCTCTGCTCTCCATAAAGTAAAAGCAACGTGGAACCAATATACAGGGAAGCCCGCCTGTGCAGCAGCAAAAAGGCTTGTTGGATACTTCCTGCTGCCTCTCCATGACTCAGCCCTTTTCACTTGTACGTCCTTTGTCTGACAATAACATTATCCCTATACATGCTTTCTTGTCTTATGTTAAAAACTAACCACTGTAAGCATTCCTGAGTATCCACAGAGTATTGTTTATTCCATTTCCCAAACTGTTTCTATAACTGCCCACTGTCCAGCCAAGTTCCTATGGTCAGGACCTATGTTGGACCTTAAGGTAGAACATGAAGATTTTCTTTCCAGGGTGCCTCTACCACAGGTAATCTAGCAATCAGTGCAGTGGGGTTCTGCAGGAAAATATGACACACATGAAGTTCACAGTGGGCTTTGTCATCTGTTCTGGCTACAGTGAAACATCTCAGTTTGGATATGACTACCAAGTCAAAAAAAGAAAAGCTTCCTTTTATAAAGGTGATTTTTTTTTCCCAGCAGCTTTCTGACCATTACATTCTACTAGTCAGAAAAATACAAAGAAAAAGAAAAAACTCTTGAGAGTTGCCTCAAATATTTGTTGTTGATGAAGAGGTACATTCTTCTTCCAAACTAGATGATTTGTGTATTAGAAGGCACAGCACACCTGAAATTGTCCTATCCCTGGAGGCAGAACACATAAGGTAACAGAAGTAAAAATACCCAACAAAACAAACAACCAAACCCAACCCAAACCAGTTTTCTTCCATTTGTTATCACCACATTTCAGAGACACACCAGCTATGGGTACAAAACAACTAACTATTGAAGGCACTTAATAGAAGAATAGCATTTTAAAGGAAATTAATACTTAATAGCTTAATGAATTCCTATTCTATAATGAAACGATATCTCAACTGGTGGGCTCATAGCAAGAACGATTCTCTGAGACATTGCTCAAGCAATGCACTTACTGCAGCAGAGTTGTGTTTTGTTTGTTTTGGGGTTTTTGTCTGCTTGGTGTTTTAAAGCACATTAGTGAACTTGTCTGCTAACACAGCCACAGCATGTTTGCTTCAAATTCCTCTCTTACCTTGTCCAGAGAATGGAACACGTACCAGGTCAGTGGCAGTACATACATGGTTCATGTTCCCTTCTGCTGCTGCACTCCTGGCTGGCCAGTTCAAGGGGTAGTAAATATTTAAATTGGCAGCCTGCACACAGTGGGTGGAAATTTGATAGTCCCTTTGATCATTCACTTACAAAGGCCACCATACAGAGAGGCTTGTTCCTCTGGCAACATAAAATTTCTGGTACTGCTGAGGTGAGGATCCAGTAGATCCTGGGAAGGTACAATATAGCCCAGATAACGAAGGGGCTTTAAATGGACCTGTTGGATACTTAGTGCTGCCTCCCCATGACTCAGCCCTTCTTACTTTAATGTCCTCTGACCCTGCAGAAGTATTATCCCTACACAATGCTTTATTGTACCATATTAAAAGCTAACCACTATAAGCATTCCTGAGTATCCCCAGAGTATTGTTTATTCCATTTCTGGAATCCTCCTGTGGGGATATGGCAGGGAAGAGGGTGGTTTTGTTACATATTATTTGCTTTCTTGCACAAAGTTCTTTCATGGTTTACAGACGAGTCAGATTTTAAACTAAGCCCTAATTACACTAGGGCTGTTTCAAAAATGCTAGTGCTAAGAAGCGTTTTACCTAAGGTATCCATTTAATCAATTTCTTTTATATGGCATAAACAAAGTACTTTTAACAAATTATGCATAATTAGTTTTACTTCTTAATGCAAAGAGATAGGGATGTAGCCTACCAATTAGGTTATTTGAAGAAAATTAACTTTTTATGATGAAATATTATCATAATTTGGTTTAATGAATGCCAAAGGTCATGTCTAGCAAGCCCCAGCTCATTGATAAAATCTCTCTTGTACTTTCCATTTCTGTTTCCTCTCACAACCTCTCCCAAAAACTCCCAGAGGATCAGACTCCCGCTCTCCGTGTTGCTGTAAGGTACTTTTCTTTAATGATTCTTTTGCTGCTTTGAACATTACCATGCATTGTGTGCAAACCATCAATTCTTTCAATTTCCAATTGCTCTATGAGTCCTCTCTCGAGTCCTGCTTCTATTCTACAGTCCAGTTGGTTGAATCAAAGCTCTCAGGTTCCTGATCAAACCCCCTCATTTAGACTTGGCAGTGTAGGTAAGAAATCCTGAGCGCTCTGTAGCTTTTCCTTTTTCTCACCCGTAGCCTTATCTAATCTGGGAATACCAGTTTCAAATGGAAGAGGAAGCCCAACTTCTGCTGAAGTTACTGCACATCTACATACGTGTCTGGAGGAAAGCGCTGAAGTGTGACAGTAACACCGAACCCGAGGCATAAAATGCTGCAGCCAGCCTTTTTCTTGCTTCTATAAACAAATCAAGGTATTTTACTTCACCATATTCAGCTATAAAATTTGTTTCAAAGTCACTTTAAAAACTCCCCCAAAAGTTGTTCTGCCTTCTGATTGCCAGCCCACTGCCACAGGCTGCCTTAGCCACTCATGGGGCTCCTTCCACATCCCCGAAGGGAGCAGACTACAATAGCTGCCTTACTGCAGGGGGGTGCAAGATCAGGGATCTTTTTGTTCCTTTACTACCTTTTGTTTTAATGGGTTGAACTGGGGTGGTTTACCACAGACAATTCATCACAGCACAGAACTGTTCTGCCCACAGCTTACAGCCAAGCAGTTCGTGCCTACTGGGATCCCGCACATGTGCAGCCTAGCATATGTTTTCCATTGTAGGACTGCTTGCAGCTAGCTCTGTAACTTGACTCACATTCATTACAGTTGCTTCATGAAAAAAATAGTATGTAGTTTGAATTTATAGGTATTTACCTCAGTTGTCTTTGTTAAAAAAAAAAAAAAAACAAAAAAAAAATCACAGTGCACCGGAATATTAGCTTACAGGCAGCCCATTCCAGGAGGGGAGAGGAGTTCAAGTTACCTCCTGATTGCTATGCTTCTTGTTTGCTGAAAATCAACAATTCAATTAATTTGATGCATTATGACTTAGATATGGTAAAGCTCCTAGCAGCCAGCAAAACGAGGACTGCAGAATCCCTGGTAACTTATTTTGGATATGGATGAAAATGTACTGGTACAACAGTGCTCAGAACTGCACACTCTGGCCTTCTTTCAGAGCTTATAAAATGAGGTTTAATGTAGGGCTTCTCCTTGAAACATTCCCATTAAGATTCATCACCTATGAATTTCATAAGGCACAAAAAGCTGCTTGATAAACCCTACTATTTCTGTCCATTTAGGTTCCTAATGCATTTGGTCAGACATCACTGTACCATTTCAGCTGATTTCTGATGAGCTATAGAGCTTGTGTTCCCACGTCACCTTTAGGACCTCATACTGATCCCCAGAGATGAGAACAATATCTGGGCATGCTTCACTCTGCCTACAGCCTCCCATTTGGGGTAAAAAAATTAATACCCCGTCAAACCAATTACTTTTCAGGTATTGACTGGCTACAATCATGGTTTGTGAGATGGTGTTTTGTTCGATTGTGTACCAATTATCAAAATCAGTAGCCGTAACATTGTGCTTACAACTCACTGTTTTTAAACTGTAATATTTGCATATCATGGCCATGAAATGCTGAGACATACTGCACACTTGAATTGTAGCTACAACATCTCTACGTCAGTTTTAAGTGCTAAGCTTTGCCATGCAAACCTGAAAATTAGATTTACCACACAACTTTCACACATTAACGTCACTCATCCCTTCCTGCCAGTATCAGCCCAAGTGAAATGATAATTTGCAACATTCAAAGTAGTCTGAGAATATCCAGGGGAGAAATCCAGTACTGTGATTCAGCCAAGTGCCTGTTTGGGTTACTCCCAACAGGTCTATTTTGTATCTTCCAGTGCAACAAACTGGAATTTTGAAAATAATCCCTATGATTTTACTAGAAAGTATTAAAAAGGCTGCTGTAAAAACCGGAACCACGTTAAACAAGAGGTCAAAAGAAAAATTCAGGTAGCCCAAGAAACACACCTGCTATTGTCAGCGAGAGAGGAGTGTTCAGCTTAGGGAAGGGGACACGTGTGATCAGCAGTGCCCTGAGATGGCTTCATGGCCTCATCTCTGTGTGTATTTCAAGAAGGAGGCTGGGCTGAAGCAGCTCTAGGTGGCCATGCTCACTGTCTCAGCTTATGCGCCTGGATGGCAAGCATCCTGTGCCCACTGCTTTCTGGCAACCTGCTACAGAAGTGGTGGAGGAAAGTGGGGATGTACTGCTAATTCTGACAGTTTTAGCATTGGGCAGGTCCAACCCATGGTACCCAAAACACTGCAGCTGGCACGGTTTAAGGTGTCCTGTAGGACTGAGCAAGGGGACTGCAGATGCAGCGAGCAGTGCTGCTGGCTATGTACTCTTCCAGGTGCTTATCAGGAAAGCAGCTCTTCCAGGGCATCACTTACAGCCCAGCAGAAGAAATCATTCTTCAACAGTGGCTAAACCACGACAAACAGTTAACACTGGTCCACATAATCAGCTCCAGCAGCTACCCAGACTAGGAGAACATTACAGCACCATGTGGGTGTTTCCTCATGCCTGTGGCCACGCAGGGTTTCAGGGCAGGAGTTGCAGGGGCAGAGGTGGTGGCTGAGAAGTGTCCTGGTGGGGTGTCCCCTCACCCTCCCCAGGCCCTACTCGGACCGAGCGGCCTGCTGCCTCCCTGACACCATTAGGCCCTGCATACAGCACGAGCAGCAACCCTCCCTTTCTCTTCCCACTAATCTTTTCTAGTTTATAAAACTGACAAACATAGGGTAATAAATGGCTTTCAAAGATATGCAGCTTATTTATCAGGAGGAATGGAGTTGGATACAGCAGCACAGGATTTTTTCCTTATCAAAACAGATGAACTGAAAGATGGATGTTACCAGATACCACAATAAATTCCAATTCCCCTCAATGAGTCATTAACATCCCCCACTCTGATGGAGGGAGATCTTCCTGTCAGTCTGTGCCCCTATACTGGAGTAATTTTTTTTCTTGAGCTATTGTACCTCGTTAACAGAAGCATACCATTTGTTGTTTGCCATATTTCCCTCGGTTCAGAAATAGGTCTTCTGAATGTTTCCCTCTCACCCCCTTCCTTTGACTTCTGCATTCTCCTTCCCAAAAATGAGTTTATCAAATTTAAAACATGCAATTAAGTATACCAGACCTAAGTACAGGAGGGACGGTTTGCAATGTTCCAAAACTTGCTTCTGACCAAAGAGTCAAAAGAGGCCTCCAAGTTGAGTTCCTTCATGTGAGTGAAGTAAGTTTCCACTGCCTGGGAGAACAGTGATTGACTGAAAGCCTTGAAGACACTAGTGCTATTTTGCCAGTAGCTTTTCAGATATCACTTCAGAGTCAGGGCAAGAATGTAATTCCCTCCAAGCATTTTCAGCCACAGTTCTTCTCAAAAGGTCCTCTTTGGTGCTGCTATCAGACGAGCTAGGACAACCATAACTTTAATTCAGAACTTTGTTATAGGATAGTATACAGAATATACGTACACTGACTATTCCAACTAATATTCAGCATGAACACAGAAAGAGTCTAGACAGGCAAAAAGCAGTAGAAAATAGGTGAGAGAAACACACAGGAGGAGCAGCAACAAAATTAAATGAGAACGGAATTCAGTCCAAAAGGAAGAAAAATTTGTTTTCATAGCTTGGAGGAGTAGAAGGAACAAGCCCACTGCAAGTTTTCACAGCCAGAGCCCTTCAGATAATCACACAAATCCTGGTTGGCCTACGCACTGAGCTATTACTGAACACGCTACACCGCTGGAAAGGGAAGAGAGAACACTAAGCATTTTGTAGGCTATTTGTATGCTGGGGCAGGTGTGCACCCAGCAGCCCTGCAGTCCCCATCCCTTGATTCTTCAAATGGGAGACTTACATGAACAAGCTACAGCTCTCTTTTAGGGTGGAGCATCCAAGGTTCCCCTGTCTGCAAACCTAGCACAGGTAGAGAAAGAAAAGGCAGAGAGAAATTTTGGGACGACATGCCCATGTCTTGCCCTGCTACGTGAAGGCAGGCTGAAGCTAGGGAACACTCGCCATCCTGCTTGAGAAGAGCTTCTTAAGCATAATTTTGTGAAGCAAAGCACTTAGTGACTAAAAACAAAACCACCCCCTTACTTAGCAGTTCATATCAAAGAAGCTTTAAGCACATGCTTAAAGTTAAACAGATGTTTAGGTTTCTGCTCAAGTGGGGCCTGTGCTGACTCTGCAGTATTGCAGATTTACAGACTGACTAGAGGCAGCTGAAGGCCCTTAATTCTGGTACTACCTCTGCTCTACTGATATGTGCTCCTTGATATGCACATACTGCAAACTCTGACTCAGATGCCAGGTTCCTGTAACATACACAAAGCCATAAAAGTACTTCTCAAACTCTAGCAAGTCTAGTTGATTCAAACAAAGCACATAAATTTCTTGAAAATTAAATATATATATTTGTGTTCTACGTAAGTACAAAATAGTTCAATAACCTGATTATTGTCCCAAATACCCTAAAACGTGACATTTAACCAATAGTGGGAAAGGATTAAAACCCAAGAGAAGGTGAAAAATACAGTTAAGATCATTACAAGACACTTCCCAACTAATGACAAGCTTAAAAGGTATTGTATCCACAGTGTCTAGAAATGAATAAGTGTGTTACAAATACTTGAGTTTAATCTCTAAACTCCTTCAAAACTCTTTGCTAGCCAAAAGAGTCAGGGTATTCGAAATGGACATTATCTGCTCTAGAGACAAACTCCATTGTGGGGGGAAGCTGTAGTTGCCAAGCCCTTGGCAAGACAGATTTGCAATTAGGTACTTCCCTCTACCCTAGGGAACCTGGACTATAAAGAGAGAGCAGGAGACAGACCCAAATTTAACTAAACGAACTGCACCCACTCCAAAAGCAGTATGCCAAGTTTCAAAATATTCTGGCTTGCAATGAAGCTTTAAAGATAAGTTTCCAACAGCCATCTCGACAGTCTGCTCAACATACAGACGCACGCGAGGATTTCACACAGAAATACAGCTCACAGCGAGGCCTGGGCAACACAACGCCAGAATTAGCACATACATAGATAACAGGCTCATGCATTGTCTATAAAATTCAGTCCATTGCAGTTGGCAAGCAACACATAGAGGAAACAAGGGTGGTTATGAAATAGATTGCAAGATCTGCTGGTTAAAAAACCCAACATATGCCAGAGGTACATCACAGTCTGTGAATAAATGAGCATTTCCCTACCAGAGGTTATAAGACAGACTGGCAGGGAGATGCTTTGCTGGTGCTCCAGACACACTGCAGCAAGTTACGCTGAAAATACCTCTCAGGGTTTTCTTTTCCAAAAAGCCACAGATGCACATGTCATTAGGGAGGAAGAGCTGACAGGGTCACAAGGTGCTCAAGTCTTGCCACACTTCAAACAAAAACACCCCAGCAAACAAGTATTTTCTAGTTGTTCTTAGTTTCTGAAGCATACAGTGAAGAAGCAAGTTAAATGATCCATTTAGGAGGAATCTCTGGGAGACAGCCTAAGCCCTTCTCTTACATGAATTTACTCCCAAGTGAGAGTTGCAGATTCTTCCTTTTCTACCTAATCAACTTTGTTCCTCCAAAACTTTAGCTGCACAAAATAGGATCATCCATCATAGGGATGAATGCACACCGGTAAGTACAAGCAATCTGAACAATATGAATACACCACAGATAAAAAAATGCAATATGGAGCACTTAAGTGTACTGGGAAAGGTTTTCATTCATAGTTTAAAAAAATCTGAAACACTGCCCTCCCCAGCTGTTTATAAAATTCCTTCTATTAAATACTCTACACAAGATTTTAAAATCAGATCTAAAACCAATCAACAGCCTGTGTAAGTACTTGCTGTACCTGAACAGTCAGGCCAGCATAAAGGACCAAAGCCCTGCCTGATTTTCACACAAATTCCATCACTTTTGTAAAGGGAGCTCACAACAAACGCAAGGAAAGGTACAGGAGATCTGTAGCAGAAAGGATTAAATTATTTTATGAAATTCCTGGATTTCTAGTAGCACAGAGACTGTATAATAGCTTTTCCAAACCTGATTTTTCCATTAGGTTTCATAATAATAAACAGTGCTGGGAGTGTGTAAGATACTACTTCTCATCCCCTAGAGAGCCATAGCTTTTAAGTGATCTCTCAGATGGGGCAGCACTTGAGGCATCAGAATTCTCCAGCATCAGGTTAACAATCCTTTCAGAGGAACCAGGGAATTTACCCCAAAAGTTACGGGCAGTACCTCATGATCGTCTAAATTTCATAGATATATTTTTAGCCTGTTTTTGGCATTATAAAATTGTACTACAATAAAAGCTTACAAAGGGTCTTGCTTAGGGCGTTGATGATGATGGAGGGATGTAATTTCAAAACAAAACCAAATTTAGTTCATCTTTAAAGAACATACTATCCTGATAACAACCATCTCTAAGTAAATTGAAGAGCCAGAGGGAACTGTAGCAACGTGAAATTCATTCTTCTCTGAAAGACACAGGAACTGTTTATTTCTTCATGTGCTCAGACACAATCTGGATTTTCATTTAGTTTTTACTGTAGCACAGTGAAACAAGAGCTATAGCATCCTGGTAAATTAATTATGGCCCAATTCTCCTCCATCTTTTTTGTATTTTGATTCTAATGCTATAGGACAGGCAGGCTGTTTGCCTCTTCCCCCTCTTATTTCTAGTTAATCTTTAGAAAGGACCATCTTTACACCTCAGCTCAGTGTTCACTGTAATATCAAATACCTGCAGGAGATTTTACTGTATATTCCTTTCAAAACACAGGCTTGCGTTTTGATAGTCTTTGCCTGGGTTCCATCTGGTTGGAAATAACCATGGCTGTGCTGCTGGAGCTGCAGGCCCTGGTTCAGGTAGGGTTATATCCTGCCTACAGTACGTGAGCACAGCCTTGGCAGGTGAGCATGGAGTTACCAAGACTCAGGGGAGCTCTTGCCTTCTGGGGCACAGCTGTTTAGGGCCAGCCAGCATTGAGGAATCAAGGAAGGGAACATGTCACACCACCAGTTTTTAGTACAGCACAGCCTGCTCCTTCGCACCCACACCACCGACCTCACCATCTGTTGCAGCAGGGGTGGAGGCATGGTCTTGGGTGGAGGTCTGTCCCACTTGCTTGCCAGGCTTTTTTTCATTTTTAGGTTGTTCATGCCAGAAACAAGTAGGCAGAAAGTGTCTTTTTGATTTCGAGCAGAGGAGATCACAGCTGTTCCAACCTGGCACAGCAGAGATGAAGCAGTGAAAGGATGTTTCCCCTTGTATTATCTCCTCTTCTTTTGGAAGGGGAACGAAGGCTGAGACATCTTGCTTAAGAGTCCTGTTTGCTCAGGTCTAAGATTGGACTATAGCTGTTGAGCCCTGAGGGGCTCCGAATATCACAGTAGGCTATAAAATGCTCTTCAACGAACATCAGCAGGGTTCAGATTTGCAGCAAGAACCCAAAAGCCTGGTAAGCATGCCACAGGAAGAATACTGAAGAAACTGCTCTGGCCCCCACAACAACAGGAAATTTGTTAAACAAAAGTCTGAGCTCATCCCAAGAAGCAATCAATGCCCCCAGTACACAGGAAAAGATATGACCTGGAAAGAGAGGTCAGGAAACATGCTGGCAATCAGCTCGGTCACGTGCACAGCCAGGCACCTTGAGAAGCTTTGCTGCCCCTCGAGATGCATGAATGGCACAATCCTGCTCAGGATGAAGTTGATTTCCATTAGCTTCTGTAGCACTTTGCTGAAGTACAGGAGAGTTCAAAAGACAAACCACAGCAGAGTTGTTACATATGTGCCATCTGTTGGGTAAGTCCCAGCCAGAGCACCAAGTGTCATTCAGCAAGGATGCACCCACTTCAAGGCCAGGAAAGGAGCAGCAGGAGGAGCAGGGCTGCTCCACAGAATGATGTGAGCAGGAGCTGAGGTGACCACAGTGTAGACAGCCCCCTCACCCACAAAACACAATCTTACAACATGTGAACAGGACAAGCAGAGCAGGGTGCTGGCATATTGGCAGTTCTAGATAAACTGGGTCCAGGGTGTATGCTCCAGGTCCAGGGTCTGTGGTCCAGTTCACAGCAAAATGAGATGGGGATGGAGAAAAGACCACAACAGAAATCCAGGAGAAGGGCTAGGGCTGGAGACAAGGACACTTATGAAGCATAGCCCCAGGGCGCAGGCAGAGGCTCCAGCAGAGGCTGCTCAGGGCTGTGGTGCACACAGGGCACTGACATAGCAGTTCAAACTTTAAGTGCCTTGTCACCTCACAGGAAGATTTTACAGTAGTAACCCTATTGCTTTTATCATCATCTTTCCAGAAAGACAGACAGTTGTCCCAATACTTCTGTCTTTTTCTAAAAGAACATTTTTTAAACCAGCTGTTAGGGTAATTTAAGCTCATGCTGTCAAATAAATTGACCGTGCAATTTTTGAGATTTACTTCATTTAGACCTTCTAAAGCAAGCCTCAGGGACCTCAGAGGTGCTGCTCAAGTGAGTTTTTCATTGCTTTAACTTTGTACTGAAAACATATTACTGTCATCTTTCAATCTCCATTTGTGCTGCTTCCTGCCGTATCACACTCATTCATTTCTGGTTTTCTGTATTAAAAAAAACCAACCCACAAACCAACAACAAAAAGAGAGTCACAGAGCCAGCGTGTGCCTGTTACGTAACCCCTTGCTAACGGGCGCAGGAATTCGGGATGCCGAGCGGCCGCAGCTGAGCAAGCAGACTTGGCAAGCTCAGACTTTACTTCCTGTGAAACTGGAACACAGAGCAGCTCGCTGGGCTTTGGAGTTTGTACAGTCATTACTGGACTAAAGGAGTTAGTCTGGGAAAGGAAAAGGAGGCAGGCAGTGAAGCAAGCCTACTGCTGGGATCGCAGAGTGGAGCTCAGCTGAAATCAAGAGCTTTACCATGGGTCAGCACATCATATTCTAAGTATGAGCAGTGGTCACTGTGCTCATGTCACCTGCGAGTCACTGGGATGAAGCAGACTGTATGACACTGCAGTGCTCCAATTGAATGTGACTCAGAGGACTCAACCTGCCTTGTTCCTGCACTTCCCCTACCTCTGTCCCAGCTTCTGCATGCCCCAAATAATTTGCAGCTGCTTAATTTCTAACCTGGTGGCTGCTCTGAGCAACGAAAGGAGAATGGGTTTGCTTTTGGGAGTGCTATCGGTCTACAGAGAGGTATGTCATTCTCAGGCTCTGGTGTCAAGCACTCTAAAAGTTCTCAATTCCCAGGAGACTTTGCTGCAGGACAGGCTGATCAATCCTAGTCCTTAGCTAGGACAGGCCCACTGGCCTGGGCATGACACCCACTGTCTCCCAACATGCAGGAGCATGGCAGAAACGCAGAACGTTAAGCAGAGAGACTGTACAGAGGGTTCAACATGCTAAATTCAGATATGCCAAACATTCACAAATCCCTCCTCCCTGAAGGAATGGGGCTGAACTGCTGCACCAGAAGATGAACTGTTGCATTTCTCAGTGGAAATGTGGAAAGATGTGCTCACTCCCCCACCCCAAGCCATGTGGTTCAGTTTTTGTGCAGCGCTTGAGTGTAACAGTGATAACACCTTTCATACTGGCCATTTAAGGCAGTGTTAGGTCCAACCCTTGGGAAAGCTAGAAGGGGGAGGCTAGCTGGATCCTTTATAACAAATTTTACAAGCGAAGTTGCAAGAGCAGTAATTTCTTGCAAGCTTAGCTAGTACAGGAGGCAGAACAGAAGTGTTTAACCCATCAAACCTCCCTGCAAAGGGAGTTCCTGCACTGCTGGTGGCAGAATCCGGACACCTGCTCTTCCCAGGAAACCAGGCCTCCTAAATCCCACTGCCCTTCAGATTTCATCCCATTTCAAACTATTTCTAGGTGCTCAAGTTACCACCAGAATCACCATAAACTTGTTTAAGTAAGCATGCATTAGAGACCCTTGTCATTTCTGCTGCTCCAAGCAGAGATGACTTTCCCTAAAAGCTAGAACCCAAAACAGCTCTTCAGAACTGTAGTGCTTGCAGTGGGATCAAAGCATGATTGTTTCTTCATGGTCTAAGGTTTCACCACCCCGTGGCTCCCAGCAGCTTACTGGTAAACACAGCGTCTCAGCACTGACAACGAATCGGTGCTTAACAATTAACAGTCTTACATTACCCCCTTTCTTAAAGGAGTTACCCATTTGCTGGAAGCAAAACATGCTGACCCTTGTAGCTCGTGTCCACCCATCTGCTGCTCCTCTCTAACTTGGTTCAGGAGCCACCACCTTGTGCACTAAGGTGGGGAGTGAAATAGAAGCTCCTTCACCCACCACTCCCTGTGTTTTATTTATTTAAAAAACCCTAAGAAATAGCTAGATCTGTTGGTTTTGCTAAAGTTAGAAATCAAATCCTCTCAGATTTTGGATGGATATTTTAAAAAGTTGTTTTGGTAAGTGGCTCAAGTAACTTAAACTGTATTTTCCAGGAGTCAGGCTTTTATTTTTATTTTTTTCCCCTGAATTAGGAATATAAATACATCACCAGTTAAGGAAAAGATCGAGCAACAGTTAAATAGTCCTCTTTCCCCTGAAGATAATGGGATTGCTCACATGAGAACAATTTGAAGCATAGCAGATTTTTTTAAACATTTCTTTTGGCTTAAAATATTTAGAATAAGATCTCTCGATTTTCCAGCAACACAGCTGCTATGTGTCTGGCTTTAAACCCAAATCTGTTTGTACCATACTAAGTTTCACAGTGAATAGCTGAAAACCTCAAGGCTGATTTTCCTTAGCATTGACAATTTATCCCTTAATCAAGCAAATTTTTTAATGGACTATTTCAGCTAAATTTCCTTGTATTCTCAAAGGAATATTATAAAATTAAAACATTCTATCAAATAGATATTTGATAAGATTAGGGATAGCTCACGTCCCCAGACCAAAACCTGGAAATCAGAAATTTCAGCCAATGTCTCAGTAGGAAGTTTTCATTTTAGGAGTAAAAAAAAAAATTAAATCCTGATTCATCAAAACATCCTCATAGGGAAAAGTTATTTTTGAAAAATGCCCAGATTAAAAAAAAGGCAACAAAAACCCACACCAAAACTAAAGCCAGCTTTGACTTATCAAAGTTTGGTGTGTCTAAGTCCGGAAGTACAGTTTAGGTCCAACATTATATCCACCATAAGATTTTAGTTACCATATTTAAAAGATCAAAATATGTACTTTTGTTCACTGAATTTATTTTTCTAATAAGCATTCAAAAAATTGAAATTCTAAATTAAAGGAAAATATTTATATGTACTATCTCACAGAGAAAAAACAGAGAGGTATTTTCACTATTCTGAACATTTTCTTGCATTTCTGAAGCTGAAATCAAATAAGTTTACTGCATTTACCGAGTCTATTTCTTTGAGATACCAATGAAAAGGAGGGAAAAGCCAAACATACCCAGTTCCATCTGCATGTGGGCTACATGAAATTTATTCAACAACATCCTGACTAAGTGGAAGCAGCAGGAAATACTTGGCCATATTGATTTTTTGTTCCTGACAACGTTTGCCCTCATAAAAAGTAAGTAATATAGGTAGTAGGGGGATGGTTGGACTAGATGATCTTGGAGGTCTTTTCCAACCTCATTGATTCTATGACAGTGACGTTATACTACAGAGAGAATTGTGGGTGTTTGTGTAGGGAAAACCCCCCAGCAATCTGATATTTTTTCAGTACTTGGTGTTTCCAAATTTTAGATATTAAAACCTAGGATCTGGGCTTGTAAGATTTTGAATGCCTTTACTTCATTGGTAACTGGGGCAGTCACAGAACAAACTTTTATTCCTGGTTTAACTTTACCAAACATTTAAAGTTAGTTTTTAAAGCACAGTATATTTGACCATACTATTATTAAAAATAATAAAAAAAAATTCAAAGTCCAGGCTGTGGAAGAAACATGCAGACCAGAGCAACCATTTTGATCAGCATTAAATAGGATACCAGCACACATTAGGAAACCCATTTTGCCCCCTTCTACATGCCATCAGCTACCATGGGAGGAACAGTCTCTATTTCCCTATTCCCCTCACAGTGACTTTACCACATCTATGGGATATATGCAACATTCATCACAGTAGCCTCATCTCTCTCAACTTGTCACGTACAATCAGAAGACTTCAGAGATGCAGAAAGCCAGGACCACCATCCAAACTCTGCAATGTCTCATCTCCAGACTCAGGCCATAGCTTGCAGGTCAGTCCAGGTTTCTTGGGCTAGGTACAGTCTGCCATATGCAAACCATCTCTGCTTAGAAGAGTCATAAACAAAGTTTGCTGAATAAAATTTTTTCTTTGAACAAGACATTCAGGATTTGACATGTCAGATCATTTAGCAATCCAGCCATCAGAAAGTGATACTGACTTTTTGATCCGAAGTGCAAAGCTACATCACAGTCTTTCAGCTATCAGCTTCTGGGATGCTGCTTTGGTGTGTTTCTGCAGGTTTTTTTGTCAAAACACATTGTGTGCCTGTCAAATGTTTGCATTCATGTCCAGCAAGATGCTGGGTCCTGAGCACTAATAGAAGACAAATCTACACAGTACAAATAGTTTATTAATAGTGAATATTCTGGAATTTGCCTCATCAAATAGTATTTGCTGGAGCAAATCTAGATTAAATGTCACTTGGCTGATGCTGTTCTTCCCAATATTTCATTCAGCTCAGCAGATGAGGATGCTCTCTTGAGAATTTCTCGGCTTTGCAGAAATTCTGATGCTATTGTCTGGCGCTTTGAGTGTTACAATCAAATGAGTCCCAGCCGTTCACTCCCCCAGTCAACATGTTTTTTCACTCAACCCAACACACCCTGCAGTTAAACAACTGATAGGTTTATCCTTGCATTAATTAGTAGGCCTTGCTTTTTAGTCTGATCTCCTACAGTAAAGGAGGTTTTAATGATTGCACTGTTAATACATCTATAACGTGCTTACGCCCCCACTAAAGCACTTCTGACCTTCTCTATCAAATCTGCTAAAGGGTAGAAATCTCCAAGATTTGTTAATAGCTGGCCCACATAGTAGAGACCCAGATTTGTGTCCCACAAGGGGACCACCTGTAGCACATATGCAAGCACAGTGTAATACAGCAAGAAATCCACCCATAAGCATCTTAGGAAACCTGCAAGCAGAAAGCCTGAAGCCTCAAGTATTACATCAGAGCCCAGCTGGATTTCCACAAGCACAGGCTCATCTCCTGGAGGATACTTACAGGTACAAGGCACGTTCATGCTTTAAAATCTGCTGACGTTGCGCCATATAGGACATGGTACTGGCAAACTCCCAAGTCCTTGAAAGACACTAACAGAATTGCACACTTTCTTTCCTGTTGTCTGTTTTAGTTTTTTCCCCCTAACTTTTCAAATATTCTGTGTTTGCTACTATTGCTTGTCTCGCCTTTCTCCCTACTAAAAAGACATTTTACTTTACCCTTATATTTCACACAGCTTTAGCCTTTAAATTGCTTTCATATAAACAATGTCACTGATTCAAGTTTGCTATTTAAACATGACTGATTGTTCTGCAGATGTTTGCATAGGAAAGACCCTGTGCAATCTGCTTGCATCAGCATTATTTCCTGTGTTAAGCACAAGCTGCTAATGCATTTTCTTTCATTAAAAGTTTTAAATGTAGAATGCATTTCATTTACAGATTTATCTATTCCCATCTTTTTACACTGTTTGTTTGAACTGTAGTGCTTTCTGCTCCATTCCTCCATAAATGGCCTGGTTTACCACAGAAAATACTGAAACTGTCTTTATCTTTTATTCCCCAACTCCTTGCATTACTTCATTCTCTTTCCAGTTAATACAAGGTTATTGTAGCCAGCAACACTGACTGTTGCTATGTTTTTGTACCCCTTCTGTTTGTTTCCATTTGCACTGGCCTTTTTCAGTTGTTCGACATGTTTTTAGTCGTTTCATCTATGGTTAATCTCATTATTGCCTCATTTGCTTAGGTATCACTTGGACTCAAATAATCTGATCACATATCTGGAATACTTCCAGGCTTCTGAAAAATATTACAGGAAATTATGCTTAGAGTTAGGTGGCAGTCTAGCTCTTAGCAAGCTTCATTTTCCTGTTGGGTGCCTGCAAGGAGTGCAGCATACTCCACATTTCTTATGGCTATATCAATGCTCTTTTTGGTCTTCAACTCAAAATAAGTCTATATCCCATTACTCCTTGTGATGCACAGACAGGAAGAACTTCAAGAGGGAGCCTTTGTGAAGTAAAGTGAGCAACAAGCACTTTATTTCCCAGTTCTAGATTTGGGTGGCTTACAGCTTGGACGCCAGTTGGTTTTCTGACCTTGCGTGGAGAACACAGGACTAGATTCCTTCTTGGACTAAATAACCTCCATTAATTCCAGCACTTACTATGGAGTCTTGTGCCCAAATCCCTTCAGAGTAGGACATTTTCACATCAAGAAATAAATTAGCATGTCTATACTTGTGAGGAACACCTCAGGGCAATATGCACCTACTTCCTATAGATGGCTTGAGCAAGGTAGGATAAAAATAGAAAAAACAGAAAGTAAAAGTTAATAGTGTTGGCAAATATTATTCCCACAACCACTCCCACCAATGCCAAAGAAATGACCCATATAAATGATTACCATCAGAGCTATAGATTACACAATCAGAACCCTAAAAATAGTAGCAAAACTTACACAGACATAGTACTACTTTCAAAAGTCTGCAGCCAGTTTAGCCTTTGAGATTTCAGGCCAAATTAGTTTTCATACACAGACTCTCTACAAACATGGTGAGTCTCTCCTCTCTCCAATACAACTCAGCCTTTTTCACATGACGTTTTTCTTCCATTCAGCTTAGGTACACCACGACCTTACAGCTGCTAAACCTTGAGATAGACTAGACAGAAGAGAACCAAATAGAAGATCCAGGTTAACATTCTGGTGAACAATCATTGCCTAGTCTGTTTGTGAGGGATGCTCTTTGAGCCTCATACATTCATACTTGGTAGCATTTCTCACTTTGCCATCCCATTTGGAATTATGCTGGATATGGGGTGTTATCACCTACAGCACTGAGACCTAATCAAATGATTCTACTCTTTCCCACATATTAAGGAGTGGAGTGTCCAAGCTGCAGCTACAGTTTTTAACTTCACGAGTGCTTAAATTTCCTTATGTGGGACTTCTACACTATCAGAGTGTAATTTGCATTTTCTAATCCCTTTTTAGTTTGTTGGACTTTTTTGGTTGGTTGGTGTTTGTCTTTTTTTTTTATGGAGTATTCTGACTTGTGCACACCAGGACTGAGCAAGCCACGATCATAGGCACTCACACCTCTCCAAGATCAGGGAGACTGAAAAGGAACATATTTGTCTTGACAACTTGCTCTCAATATTCATGATGCATTATCTCATATATCTTCTCTAATATTACTTTAAAAAAACTGTAACTTCTCTGCTCTGGACATACGATTCTGCTCTGCAAAATGCAAGCATGCAGAGGGAACATGTTTGGGCAAAAGACTGCAACCTTGATCTTCCAGAACATTCCCCTGCTCCCTGCATTTCTAAGCACTTTCTTATCAGGGATTCAGAACTTGCTGATTACAAGTTGCTGTACAGAAACAAATTATCTAGTCAAATCCCACAAATGGCAACATCCTTTCTAATTAAATATTTATTTAGTGGCAAAGTTAACGTATGGCGTGTTTATAACATATCTCATCTTTTACTAAGCAGTATGCTTTCTATCAAACTTTTAATAGGGAAAATCTACTTTGCCAGAAAAAAAAGTTGCCTCTTTTTTACTAGTGAAAAATCACAATGGAAATCCTGCTATTAAAAAAGCCCTCATAAACACTATCAAAGACTCATACCAAATAAGGCTTGTAAGGATCTTTTATTTAAATAAGTTACAAACTATTTATACTTTTACAAGAGTCTTCCCTATTTTAGTAAATATTTGGCAAAGTTATTTGATTAAGAGAGCAACCTGACCCTCATTTAACATGGTTATTTGCCATAACTTAATCTTCCATCATTTCAATTTAGCTACACAAATAATTCTTGATATCTTTTCATTAAGTAATACTTTTTCATAGCTTGGTTAAAACTGTATTTGCTAAGATTAGTTATGAGGAGTCTTTGGAAAAACTTTTATCCAGACATCTTGAAGCCAAAATCACTTTCAACAACTTAGTGATGGGCACTACATAGAGAACAGCCTGGTCATTTCTTGTTTGATCACTAGATGCATCTTTACAACACCACCAAGGCTTACTTTAGAGGCTATAATTTGATCTCTGAAAGCTTTTCAGAAGCTGTGATTTCTATTCTCTGCCCAAACGTTGGGGAGCCCCTCATCCCCATGGCACGCTGTCTAACGGAGTGCCTCAAAGCCATTTGTCTATATGAAAATCAAAGGAGACCTTGGCACTAGTGCTGCAGAGGTGCAAGGCAACGAGGCACGTTTGTGCATCCTGCAGTCTGCTTGCCGTCTCCTGGGATTTATCAGTCAGCAGTACCTGCTGTAGTGTACTCCTCAGACAGCAGCAGCTGTGTGCAGCACTTGCCGATCAACTCCAGCTCCTACCACACAGCACCATTCTGTTCCCTGGCACTAGGCATAGCTAACAGACTGCCCTAGCTGTTAACATTCTTAGCTTGAATTTTCTGAAGGAATTTTAAATTGATTTCTCTGGAGCACTTTCTCTGTAAGAATGGAAATTCAATTACTCATTCCTCACACGAGAAGATGCTGATTTCAGCGAGAATACTGTACACACAATAAATGCAGGATTGGCTTTACAACCGATTTTTGGATGGCTTGTAATGTCAAATGACCTCAAATAAATAAAACTTGTTAGAAGCATTAAGCCCTCCATGTATGGCATGTCCAAACTAACTTGGTCAGAGAGCTGAACTCCAATGAGCCAGTCCATCCAGGTGACATATGTTTCACTGTATTTCATGCTAGCAAGGTGCTAATGTGGTTTCTTTTTTCTGACTGTGCAGTGGCATCCATATTACAGAATAATAAATCCATGCTGGAGTAATGGTGGATTCACAGAACACATACAGCATAGCGAAGAAATGGCTACAACAGAATTCATGTAGACAAGATTTAGGCTTATCAGGATCCTTGTTGTGATGGGTTGGAGCTGGTCTGCAATCATATGTGTTTATGTTACACAGTTACTGGGATGTTTATGTTATACATAGCTGCGGGGAAGGCAGGGTATGGTCTTCCCTGCAAACAATTGAGTGCTGATAAGAGACACTGAAATCTGATGGTCCACGAATATTGGAGGTCAAAAGGATTAGGGTAACTTGAAATGAACTTTCTCAAAGGATGAAACAAGCAAAGGAGAAAGGAGCATTAGGAAAACAGAGAAGGAGCAGACTGCCACACAACCCTGTTTGGGGTCCATGGAAGTAAGGACTACCATGGTACAACAGGTTTAGAAGCCTTCAGAGAAAGAACAATGTATGTAGACTTCAATAACCAGTCATCTCCATATCCCAAGCATTTTCCTCCTCCTGATGAATCAAATTACCTGATTTTAGGAAGCCTGTTTAGGAACCTCATTACAGCTTCCAGAAAAAGATATCATTTTTTCAGGACTCATTCTGGTTGCATCAATCAGGTTCTTGCTAGTATCCCTTCATAATTTCATCCTCAGGGAGGTAAAGGGACAAGGACTTAAAAGCTGCACTCAGTAGTAATCAGGCAGCATATGAGTCATCTTATTTATGGTATTTCATGGTTTTTGTGGACATCATCTAACCAGACTTGAATATAGCAAATGCTCTCCAAGCTTGTTAGGTCCTTAGGAGCTGTTTTGAGTGCATGAATTCTGTATCACATGCTCCTCATGGTTACAACTAATGGCAAGACAACTTCTCATTCCCTACTTCTTGACTAAGCCAGATGCTTAAAATGGCAAGCCAAAAGCTGTGGAGAACTGCACTTCTGATTCCCCTACCCAGTGAGAGAGCTGTACAGACTGGGGTTTGGGCAGTAGTCTTACGCTTGCCTTATGCTGACTCAAGTGCAGGCTGCTGTCGGATGAGCATGTTTTAGATACCCCTCTTCCTTTACCAGTAGCAATGACAGTGCAGCCACGAGACAAGTCAGGAAGATGATCTGGCTGAAAATTAACTTTTTCCTCCCCTCCCTTCTGCCCTAAAGCTTAGTTTTCATTTGCGTGTGTGCTTCTGGTCTGGTTTGCCAACAGTCACATACATGAACACCAGTCCTAGTACAAGGGCAAGAACGAGTATGAGGGCAGATTTGCCCCAGTTGCAGCAGCCACATCTTCCATCTGATGAAAGCACCAGTGTCACCATGACCCAAGCTCCACAGGGACTCATCCAGAGACTTCTGTTTTCTGCAACCCATGGCTTCCAAGAGATGAGGAAAGGCGATCTGCTTTAGACTATGAAATCTTGCCAAATAATAATTTTTCCTGACAGAAATAGAGGTATTCCCTTAGAGTGATCCTGCTTCTTCCTTGTGGAGATGCAATGTGTAGGAGCACATACTTGTTTAGTTGTGGAGAGAAGGAGCCTCACTGGGTACATACAAATGTCTGTTTTATCATGTTGAAAGCTCCCAAAATAGGTGGCGAGACATGAAATGTGAATTTCCCCTCAAACCTTGAGCTGGTATAATCCAGAGTGTAGAAGCAAATTGCTTTGCAAAAGGCTCTGTCAGAAATAAAGTTGCTTTAGATGACACTTGTCTCCAGTAATGTAGACTAATAAGATGGGGAAAGTAAATTCAAAACCATAATGGAGAATAGCCATCTCCAGTGGATGGCTCCATTTGTCTCTTGCTGCTTGTGTCTAGCAAACACTTTTGTAGTTCAGCTCTTTCTGGATACCCTGCTAATTGATGCGAAGGGGACTATTTGTCAGGACATTACTCCAAACTATTGTTGCCATCTCTAAATATTTGTACGTATTACCAGAGCTCTGAATTTGTAAGTTTCTGACAATGAAAATTAATCAAGTTATTTAAGTGAAAAGACTCAAAAGTCAACCAAAACAGCTGGAGAAAATATGAACTCTCACCATCCCTCAGCAGAGGCTTGAAAGGAAAGCATGCTTGTCTCTGAAAATTAGCTTGCCATTAATTTAGTAAAGTTTTCCACTCCAGCACAGAAAAAAAACAATGCAAAGAGGGTTTAAAGAGACTAAATAGTGGGCTTCTCCATGCACCAGGGAGAAAGGTCTTATAAGATCAGTAGCACGTGGAAGGGAAAAGAGTGTGAAGTAAATGGATATCACAGCTAATAAGCAGGAAAAGGAGATTTACTGCTGAAAGAACAGGGCTGCTGCTGCTCCTCTGCCCCTTTAGACACAAGAATCATTGGAATAACCTCAAAAGGTTCAAAGGCAGATATCTCTAATGATGACCATTATTCTAACTAGGATTTAATGAGCTGCTAGTCACTGGCATCTTAGGAAATGGGATCTCAGCACCACAGGTTTGAAATAATGTTAAAGATACTGGGGGTGGGGAAATTAAAGCAAAAAAAAAAATCAAAGCATGAGGCATCATGTTTTAAAGAGGGAATGTTGAGGGAGAAGTTAAACACCTGACCAGTCCCTTTTAACCTCTCAGCCACAAAAAAAACCCAACAAACAAAAAACACCCTACTTCTACAGCACTAAAAATAGTATCCATTTTAGAAATTTTACCTTTCCTTAAATTAATCTAAACTACCTATAGACAAACCAGGCAAGAGTTTTCCGAGTACTTAGCCCAAATTTCAAAGTTAATTATATTTTTGTGTGTGTGTGTGTATATATATATATATGTATAAAACCATACACACAGCCCATTAAACCAATACATGAAAATGCTGCATTTTGTGGTACTTTGTGCCACTGCTGGAGAAGTACAAATTTATTAAGAATGTTATGTTTGCTGACAAAATGCTCATACCTGAGAGCTAGTCAGGAACAGATAAAGCTAAACCTTATGCCAGTAAGTAGTAACAGCCACTCTCTAACACTAACAGGAACTACACATCTGTACTTACAGGAGCCTTTATTGCCCAGACAGTTGACTTCAGCTTCAGAACACTAAATAAAACAAGTCTATAAAGCAATTGTAATCCATGTGCTAGTATACCTGTTCTTTCCAAATCTAGGGGTCCACAGGCTCCCTGAGTATGCTTTATTACAAGAGGAAACTGTTTTCTTTTAATGTCACAGAACTCCTTTGGATTGTTTTTAGACTAGTTTTCACACAATAAAATAGAATGCTTCTTCAAAGCAGACCTTCAGGATTTGTTTT
Organism: Porphyrio hochstetteri; assembly: GCA_020800305.1. Taxonomy (NCBI): domain Eukaryota; kingdom Metazoa; phylum Chordata; class Aves; order Gruiformes; family Rallidae; genus Porphyrio; species Porphyrio hochstetteri. The sequence continues at coordinate 18,371,875 of CM036912.1, forward strand.
CAATTATTCAACCCTCCAGGTAGGTTTTTTTGGTTTATTTTTCCTAGGCTTTCTTTTTTAGTGTGTATGTGTTTTTTTTGGGGTGGGTGCATTTTGTGGGTTTTTTGGGTTGTGCTGGGTTTAATTTTTATTTTATTTTTAATTGCAAAAAAGGATTGCATTGTATTCTGGTACTTACAAGGAAGATTTTCATAGATTTTACAAAACTCATGAACTGTGCTGCACAGTTTTAGCACCTTCTACTGTATGTTATTTATGTACATCTACAGGTGACTAGGACAGATGTGATATATTACCTGATTCAGTGCCCACTGAAGTCAGCTGGAACATTTCCACCAACTTCAGAGCGCTTTGCACAAGACTATTGAAAGATGCTTTCAGTGACTGAAATGTTGCACTCTGTCAGTTCTCATGATCATTAGCAATGTTAAACTATGAGCCCATTAACATTTTGGGCTTCTCAGTACAGCTGAGGGGAGCAGAGAACATGCAGTCCCAAGGGGCACACCCCTGCATTCAAAGCTTGATTCTGCTTTTGTAGATAAATTTGCTTCCCCTGAAAATGGGGAAAACATTCCATATTTTTAATTCTTCCTTGATGCAGTCTGCTGGTCAGATACTCTTAAACACTCTCTTAAGAAAGATTAGAAAAACAACTAAATCAATTTAAGCAAACATTACACTCCCAGAAGAGTTGCACTGCACACATGACAAAGTCCATCCCTGTCCATGATGCTTTACAGTTGGGGGGCAACAGTGGCACTTTTGTGCTCTGTTTAGAGCTCATTGCAGCCCTTCTGAGTGCACAGCCTCCCTGCTGTACATGCATGCATGTCTTATTTATGAATAAGGTTTCAATCAACATCCTAGACAAAAGCCAGGCCTATAAATAAAGATACAATAAAACTACACAGGAGAATACTGAGTAGAGAAGGAAACAGTAATAGGCAACAGGAACCAACTTTCCAAGCTCTATGCAGCATCCCAAGGGAACCGTGAGTGTTCAGCAACTATCAGTTTCAAGCCATTGATAATTCTCTCTTTTCCTGTTCACTTCAAATTAACCTTCTAGCATGAATCATTATCCAGAACACACGCATCAAATCCACATGATTATTCACACAAAAATCACACTTTCCTACAAGCTCCACATCTTGGAGTCTATTATGCACAAGCCCTCACTGTCAGTCGCACCCCTGAGACCCATGCAGCACCGAGCTGACTCGTTAAGAGCCGTTCCCACTGCAAGCAAGCTAATTACAACGAAGCGCTGACAGAGCTCCTCCACATATGAAGGAAACATGCTGTGGTAAGAGTGCAAGAGAAGGAATGTCAGGGTGGAAGGTGACTCAACAGCTCATGCATTCCCAGGCCTCATTTCAGTTCAAACATTTTTGCCTAACCAGGCTCCTCTGAGATATTGAAAAGCTTAAGATTTTCACTTTTTATTTTAGTAGTTTTTCAAAACATTAGTATTTAACTGGAGGCAGTGGCGCAGTATTCTGGCACATACCCCACAGAATTAAGAATTATAGCACAGACATACCCACCTCAGCCCCTGCCCTTCAACAGGCTACGTGAAAAAGGGAGAAAATAGCCTTTTCGGGGCATTAACACGTCCAGCATCTGGGAGGATCTTGGAGCAGCACCTTCCTAAAGAGTATAAGACAGCCCACCAGTGTGGGCTCCTGCAGCTCCATTGCCTGTGATCACCTCCAAGGAGGCAACGCTTTCTCTGCAAATGCTGTCCCAAGTCATGTAAAGTTTTATAACATAAAACTGAATATAGCTATGAATAAGTTACTGTAATTGCAAGCTACTATAATCACCTATTCAACTATAGCATGAAATGCAAAAATTTGATATTATAAAACTTCCACATAGAAATTCCCAAGAAGATTGCAACACCTAATTGAACAGTGGCTTAAGACTCAGTATCCCAGGAAGCTCTGCTCTGGTGAGCAGGTGGTGCCATTCTGCACTGTCTTCTAAATCACAGAACTGTTGCTTTCCTCTGACGTTGAAAATTGTTTCTTCTAATCCTGAAAACCTGATTTATCATATTCAGAAAAATGGGGTTTGCTCTCGAGACTTAAAAGGGCCGTATGTTTTCACTAGAGGCAATATATGTCACACCATTTTATATCTTGTTTTTCCTAATGGATCAGCACCTACATCTTTTTTCATCTAAACCTGCATTTCTGAACAAATCCTGAAACACGAAACATTTGCCTTCACTGTGTTTGATCTGTTGGTTGTATGTTCTCCTTCAGCTTTTCCATCTACTGCACTTATTTTAGCACTCAGCATTTCAAAGAAGCCAGGAAATATTATAGTTCCTGGTATCTGGAAAAAATTGTCTTCAGACAAACCCTGGTAGTCTGTTCAGTCTCAGCTTTCTCTCATACACACCCACAGCCAGTGGTGCACCCTGCAGCATCACCCAACTGGCACAATGCATCAGACCAAGGGATTTGGAAATTGTTTGCTGCTTTTTGCAGATCAGAAATTCATTCCTCCACAGGAATAACACAGGTACCTTGTTTTACAACCAAATCGTTATAAGTGATGGGATTTTAGTTTCAATAAGTTTTATTCTAGAGCAAGCAGGCAGCTCCACTGTACTCCTCTCTGCCTTCCCATCCCTCTAAACACGGTGGCAGTACTCAAACAGTCCCTACATGCCACACTGGAGCAGCATGGCTGGTCTGCAAGTTCTGTTCTGTGAAGTAATCATATAATAAAAGTCAGAAGTGTGGTAATGACTAAAATATGTACAATAGCTATTATAATCTTTCCTAAGCACTTAAGAAACCCTGTTGTCTGCTGATGTATATGATAGGCTTCTGCTAATAGCAGCTTACATCAGCATAAAGGGTCTACAGCGTTTTCCTCAGCATTGGGTAAGGCAGACCTTTGTGAACTATGCAAAGGCAGAAAAAAAACATTTGAAGATCAAGTACCTTTTAAAAAAAAGCATCACCTAGTATGAATTGTCCCTCACAAACACAAATTCAATCATTGCCAACAAAAATCTTCCACAGAAGACTATGTGAGATGTCGACAACAGACATCAGGAAACTGCATTTGGGCTAAAGCAGAGCTATGAAATTGCTAATTTCATTTCAGAGAAACAGGCACCAGAAGCCACTGCCTAGAATATAGGCTGGTGGATGGCAAGCTTAGACTCGGTGACTCTGAACTATTTGGCATGAGCAGTTCTCTCAGAGACAGAGCATAAACATGAGGCTGGGGTACAGGGCACACAGCCTCGGGAGAGCCCTCACCGCGGAGCGAGGCAGAGCCCCAGCCCAGCCAGCGGCAAGCAGAGCCAGGGGCCAGGACCCCCAGCACTTGCTCAAACATCCAAGCCTGCCTTCCAGTAAGGAAGTGGCACCATGTTCACTTCCAGCAGTTGAGGAAAAAGGACACTGCATACTTTTTTTTTTCCCTTGAGTATTTATCCAAGTTGCACTTCTGCCAAAGAAACACACTCCTGCCAGCATCTCCTAACAGTGCAAGCACTGCCCAGTCTCCTGGACAGAGGCAAGAGCGAACAAGGGAAGGAGTCCCAGCACCCTACTCCTCCCCAGCTAGCAACATTCATGACAACAATTATCCTCACCAGTTCTTGTTTTGCTAGAAGCAAGAAAAAATACCTGGGAGCTTAAAAGAATGAGTACATGAAGTGTAGAAGCTAATAAAGTCATTTATTGCCGCCTGAAGTCAGATTTCTGTCTGTCATTAATGTTCTTTGGTCAGCTATTTGTTTTTCTCTTCAGTTTGTTCCTGACCGCTTCATTTGCGGTGAGGTATTTGCGACTACTTATTACTTCTATTATTTATATGAGACATAAACCAAACACACTTTTTTACCCTAACTAGCATAACAGTCCAGTGGTCTGTTTCTCTTGTACAGAAACAGTCTGGAGGCATGACAGCTATCTTTCCTCTCATTATGTTAGCCCTTAAACAGGCAAGACTTTCTCCAAAGCTAACTGTCCAGATTCATCATCACTGACTATGTCAGCAAGTTCATGCCACCATAGCAACACAATGAAATACCAGTTCCTGCTTAACTTATACTGTTTTCTAGCACTACTAATGGTTTAACATCCTTGGTAACACAAGACATTAAGGACAACCAACAGTGTGCCAATCAGTTTTTTTACAAGACATTATTCACTCAAGTAAGATATAAATCAGCATAGGGGTAAATTAGTGACTGTCAAAACCAGAGTCTACAGCGTACTACCCTGGAGATTTTCCTTTGGAAAGAGAGTATCATGCATGGACTGTTCAGATCCAAAATTGTTTTGAAAGAGAAAGCAGGGTAGACAACCTTTTTGGAAAGCTTGATAGGCAGAAAAGCCCCAGAAGAGGAACAGCACCCAGCTTTACTATCTGCTGGAGAAAAGGCAGGATGGGGATGGGGAAGAGACTGATTAAGATTTTAAGTCCATGTTAGCAACTATTGTGATTTTATCACTGTGCTTCAATTTTGTCTTAAGACTTATTTAATAAAACTCTAAGATTTCTTTTAAAAAAGAGTAACTTCATAGCTGTCCTTGCAGAGAAGCCTTGGCTGCTTCTGTAGAAAATGCTGTGAAGCTAGGGGACCAGAAATCCATGCCAAGTTAAACCCAGCTAACAGGCATACTTTCCTAGCATACACTTTGGCATGGGCTTCAAAACCTACCAGAGGAGCAGGGTAAGTACCTAGAGTAGCTTGCTCCCCCTGAGCTTCATGCAGCACACCCTGTACCACAGAGCTTCACTCAGACTGAGTGCACAACCTCCAACTTAATCACAAGACTTTTAATAGATGTGATTGCAAGGCCTGAAACATTACATTAACTGCATGCTACATCCAACAAGGCATGAGGGTAGAAAGCAAGCAAGGAAAAGAAAAAAGGATAGGTCTGCAGAAAATACAGCTGGAAGTATGGGGAAATAAGTCTAAATGCCTAATTAAGAGCTGGAAAACCTGAGGGAAGCAGCAGCTAGGAACAAACAAATGAGAGGGAATTGGTGCTGTCGTATTAGTGACATAACAAATACTCACAGCAAATTCTAACAAAAGAACTTCCTCAGTTATCTGGACTAATCCATTTCCACCAGTTCTTGGTGTTAATTCACTAACCCAGAAAATGACAACTCTTCCCTGGAGGTACAGCAGAGAGTGCCTTTTGAATCTCCCCAAGCCACCAGAATTTCCTTTCTTGTTCAAATAAAATCTTTTCAGCCTTCCACCCAAACACAGAGGAGGAGACAGAAGCTGGGAGGTGAACAGACTACAGCAACCACTCACAGGCACAAGTGCCCACACCAAAGGGGATGAGTACTGTACAACTTACTTAGGGATCCTTTATTTGCCAAGGTGAAGAAAATTTCAGCATCAACAGGGATGGTATCAACATTAATGCTTTAGACACTACCAGTCTGCAACATCCCTGTGCTTACACCAAACACCACCAGATGCAGAGGAAGACTCTATTTAATAGTAATAGTACTAGTAGCAGTGCTAGGGAAAATTGGTGACCAAAATGAACATTAGCATTTGTTTCTAGCAGCTGTTATTTCAGGGACACTAGAAGTTGCTGTTAATGACCTCCTATATCTTAATTGATCTTAGCTGACTCATCCAAGGCTAGTAATGTGGTCTGCTAGTCCTTGAGTTAACCGTGACTGGACTGCTGAATACCCCCTTTTCTTATCTGTCTTAGCACAGTAGAGATCTAAAAAAAAATTTAAAATCTCAGTACATAACCCTGACTTTCATAAAGCAACATGCATTTTACAATCCAATTGGAATTTGCAAGATTCTTATGCAAACTCTCCAATATAAATTACAAACCAGACTCCTGAGAACAAGCTCAACAGCTTCAGAATGAATATTCCACTGGGCACTAATTGTGGCAACAAAACTGTGTTGAAATTCTCGTGTCCCTGATGAGTTTCCAGTCTTCATTTTCAGCTGTAAACAGTCAAGGAAATAATGTTAGAGTTCCCCCTTTCCCTAGAGGAAGGAATACATAGAGCTTTCCAAAGCTTTGTGAATTCTTTTGGCACCTCCTAATTGAGATCTCCCCTTGCCAAAATATGAGTATTTTACCTCGTGGTTCTTCTCAAAAATGCAATACAAGGTACTAGACATTTGGTCAGCATTACATTTGTTAGTGTATCTGCATGGGCTTGACAGTGAATGTCCCCAGCTGAACAGCTTGTGTTAGCAGTCATTTACACAAGGCTACATGTAAAACAGTTACTGAGCGCAGGAACAGAGTCTGAAATGTTACAGTTATCCAAGCTTCTGAAAATGTGGCCTTGGATAAAGGACATACCAAACTGCCCTACCGGAGAGGCCATTTGCTCTGTATCTGAGAACAGTGTGAACTGTGACCATGAGAGGGAGGCTTTGGTGGTTCTGTCAAGTAGGTTAGCTACAACAAGCTTCAGTACAGACCAGTATAGATGCTGTCTGGCTGCCAAGTAGGATAGGCCTGGAGAAGAGCCATTTCTTGTCTTACGTTTTCTTTGTAATATACTTGTTCTTTGGTATGTGATATAATCAGGGCTGGATAATCACCACCTAATCTGCTCATTACCTTGAAATAATAGCTCCAACTCCTCTGGGATTAAAAAAGGCTGGCAAAGCAACTGAAGGGCTGCACAAGAATTTCAGCCATGGCCCCTGGGCCATGCTTGGTGGTCATGGATTAAGGTTCAGCCCATACCTAGTGGGGTTAGGAGAGATAGCTCAGAGCAGGGCCAGAATGCAAAGGGGCAGCCAAAAAAGAACGGGTCAGCCACACAAAAAAACAACTCCTGGCTTATTTGCTGGGCCTTAACGGCATTACTGTACACTGATCAGCAAATATCTGGGGTTAAGGTTGGAGTAAACAAGAACTAGGCACCAGGTGGAGTACCATACCTAAGGGCTGCCAAAGGGAAGGGTGGGCTGTGCACACATTTGATCCCTGGCAGCTTATTCCTCTGGGCCACAACTGGGGATCATGGGCTAGAGCTCAGCCCATGACTAGGATTAAAATCCAAGTCTGCATTCGTGTTTACCTAGGATTTCTCTCTCTCAACTCTGAACTCAGGTGTAATACTAGGCATGGAATGAACTTTTTTCCCCATATCCACCAGTCATTCCCTAAATTATCAAGGGCAAAGCCCTTGGTGCAGCCCACCCCTTCCTTTGGTAGCCATTTTTTGCCTTTGCACCACCTGAAGCCCATGAGTTTTTCCACTTCTTACCCTAACTCCAGGCTTGGTCTTAGCCACATCTAAGATCACTGAAACTTTTTTGAGGCCTGATTATTACCGCTTTTTTTCCACTTTAATAATTAGTCTTGCCAAACCCAAGCTAGCCCCCAGCTGTGACCATGCAATCCTAAGGGCAGTCCCACCAGCTCTGGGAGTCGAATATCCTGGCCCTGAATATAGGCTGTATTTCCCCATCTTGAATGCCTGGAAAAGAGATGAGAAATCAGAATATCCATTTGCTCACAAGGACAGACAAGCCCACAGCCTGCTAGCCCTGCAAGCTGTAAGCACAGTGCTGTTGTAAACTCTATTTGTGGCCATTTTCTTGTCTTACCATTAGTATTTTATGAAGTTAAAGCACAAATGTTAATGCTGTACTACTCGAATGCATTAACTGTTTCTATCTATCAACCCTCATTTTGGACCCTTGTCTTTGATGCTGGAGTAGAGCTCCAGAGAATGCACAGCCCAGAAACACCACACTGCTTGCTGGAGTCTTAAAACAGGGAAGTAGGTGAGATGGTGTTTCTATGTAACGTCGTACTATTTGCACAAGGAAAGGGAACAAACAATACTGTCAGCAACTCCAAACCTGTAAACACAAAAATAACTAAGGAAGCTGCAAAAAACCTTTTAAAGAAAAACTAAGGCAAACTTCTCACTGCAAAAGCAGAGCTAGAGAACATACGACGTGCTATTTGTGCCAACTGATGAGAAGTAGTTGTCAAGATTCCTTGGGGGTTAGATGCATTTTGCAATAAACACCATCTGCAAGAGCACTACAGAGCCAAGGGACATAGGGGTAGAACAGGAAAGGGATGACGGTAGAAATCTTGTTAACCAAGCTTACCACTTTCAGGAAACATTACAATACCACATACCAAAGTGCCTGGGTTGTTTTTCTTGCTTTTTTATTTGATTTTCCATATGGTTTAATAATTAGCCACCTAGTTCACGGTATCACTTAACATCTTTGGGAAATCTGTTTTTTAAAATTTTCCTGAAAGCAGTTTGTAAGCAGATAACAAAAACTCCATAACACTGGCTTTGTGTGCACAGCAGTGACAGAATTAACTTGATTTCTGGAGGCCTGCCATAAAGACATGTCTCTCAGGTCTGCTTAGCAGGCAAAATAGTATGGAAATAGTGGCCAAGATGGCCACTCCATAAACATAAAAAACACAGTTTATAGAAACAGACCATAGGTTGCAAAAAAAATTCCAAAACAACAACCCAAACATCTATTGCCTCAACAACCAGTTGCCATTGAAGCAGATGCTGTACCTAGGTTAATTTCCATAGTACAGCAGAAGTATTTAGTGAGCTCAGGCCATTGCACAACACTGTCTGCATAGAGAGGGAGGAATTAGTTTTTCCAGACTTGGAGCTGTATCAGAGACAGCTCAGATGCATTCACAGCTGGTTCTTTTTGGACCCAGCACTGATGTGAATGGGCATCAAGAAGCAAGTGATCTGGTGTGTGTTTGTCAGTGGAACTCAAGAGCAGACCAGGACACCACAAGTTTTATAAAAAGAACCTCAGACAGAATTAGAGACTGGCCTGTAATAAAAACCACACTAAAAACAAAACAATGAAAAACCCACCCATACAGATTTAGTAATCTTAAAAAGCTTCAGCGGCAATAAATAAATGTAGCAACGACTATCATTGGCTGGGCTTCCTTAGTAGTATCTAGAGCTAAACCTGATTTCCCCTCAGACTTTGACAATCCTGTGTACCAATTCCCCTGTTTTTTATTAAAACCAAGACCATGTTGTAAATTAAGCAAGTTTATGCTGCACTTGAATCACCCTTTGCCACTGTCCTCCTTTTTCAAACATGATGACATTAGACTGCCTTAGCAGGCCTGTGCCAAAACTAACAGATCTTAGGTACTTCCTAAGCATTTTGGTATGGATTCTCAATCCTACTCTTTTTAGAAACATGGAAAAGTTTACTGAATAAATACAATTTAATGTAGTTTCAGAGTTGCAAAATGAAAGAAATGCAGTTGATATAGCAGAAGCTATTTGTATTTGCCTGTATGAATTTCTTTCCTCTATTTACCTTTTCTCTTGAAACCCCATTCAACAAGCAGAGTTGCTTAGATAAACAGTTAAGCATATCCAAAAGAAACAACAGTAAAAGAAAATCCTCAGTTCAACAACATTTTAAAATGTCGTTGTTTCAAGCCACCAATATTTTACACAAGCCCACATTTCTTAGATCTCAGCTTTAGAAACACACTTGTTTAAAGCTGCGTTTTTCCCTCACTGAGTTAGCAGTGTATTGAATTTCTTATCTATTAGCAACATTGCCTCTGTTGGAAGCCAGCTATCTTTTAGGCCTCAAAATAAAAAAAATTATTAATAGATAAAATAATAATAAAAAGCAGCACTGGTCCAGCCTTTCACCTCTTGAGGTAGATGAGGAACCATTGGCATAGGACCCTGCCTATACAAATAAATCCACAGCAAAACTCTGGTAACTTAAGCCTGTGTTTGTAAGTCTGTTGGAAACACTTTGGCTGCTGGAAGGCAGAGCAGGGTCAGCACCGGCTGTGCTCTGTCCCGTTCAGTCTGTCAGCATGCTCCTGCCTTTCTCCTCCTAAGCAATGACCCTGGGATGCTCAGGGACTGGTCACTCAGGCACTTCAGGCACTGCACTGTTCCTCTGTGAATCTCCCGGGGAATCCCTAGGAGCTTTTGGAATAGGAAAAATATATGTTTATGCATCAATACAAACACTGAAATAGTATAAAACCACAGGAAAATGGAACCACACCTAAGCCCAAGCAGCTGGGCTCAGCTCTGTCACAATGAGCTCAGTATCCAAGTGTTGCCTTCAGCTCACAGCCATAAATGGCAAGAGCTGAAGGTGCTGCTCAGTGCTGCATGCTGTGCTCTGCCTGAGCTGCCACACACTGACACCCTCCTACCTTCACTCTCCCAGACTTCTGCTTCCATGAGAAATCCTTTGGTCCTACCTTGGTGCACAAGGAAAGGAAGAGTAGTCTTAACTCACCATAGGGACTAGCTTGCCTCCCTCCTCAGCCCGCACACATACAGTCATCCCCCTCCCACCCCCCAACAAGCTCAATGAAACTCATTGTGACATTTTCATTTTTAATTGCAACTGAAATGGAAGTGAACAGAGCATAATCCAAGCTTCTACCCTATCAAAAAACAGGGTTTGCAGAAATTTCAGATAAGATACCCTAACATTTGAATTTATTAAAGATTTTAAAACTGGTGTTTCACTTTGCTTAACAAGCACATTTTTCCCCACACCAGTTCACCCTCAACATTGAGCTATTCCTCTCTCCCTGCTAGCAGAGGCACATATTTTTTCAAGTCTTAAGTGAAAATAGAGGAATGCAGTGCTTATCCGACATTCTGTTTACTCTTATCTCTCACCATTGTGTAAGATCTGTAAATATTTTCCATATGTTAGCTGACGCAACCCCTCCATTTCAGCATCTGCAAGTTCTGTCCACACATTCTTTCAAATTAGCATTAATAAATTAATTCTGACAAAAGTCAAATAAACACATTTCCAGGGCTCATTTTTCCCCCTACTATTGGATATAACTTTATACTCATAAGCAAAATCACCACAGGATTCATACTCACTGCACCTCTACAGTTTTAGGTTCAAAAACAGAAATACCACAGTGGTTCAAAAATAAAACCCAGCCCAATAAGTTTTTTAAGCTGCCTTACCTTCACCTGTGAAACTTAAAGCAGGCTGTAACACCAAAGACAGGCAGCTCCTTCCTCCTGCTTCCTGTACGAGGAACCAATCCCCAACAACAGCCCCACCTGGGACACACCATGGAGTGGCAGGTGTAGACAGTTGACCCACTGATGTTCATTAACAAACCCTCCCTCTGAGTTGGGGAAATAATCTGTGCTCCATTGCTCCAGCTGGGATAGCAACAGAAGGCACGGAGGAGAAGCTCGATTTAAGTTATTTAAAACCAAAGCGCTGGTTTTGGTATCAAAACCTCATGTCAATTCAATGAGCTGAAGGACAAACGCTACATGGATGTTATGGAATCCTATTTGACCAAAGTCACCATTCAAATGAAGCAAAGCGGTCTCCCCACTGGAGAGAGTCCCATCTCCGTGTCTATGGCTGTGCCCCATGGATTTTTGTGGGCTATAGGTTTTTACTGTTCTGGTAAAAAATTACAGTGAGATTTACACTCTTAGAAACATGGATGTTAGTGTGTACTTGGTATGGGAGAGTTAATCAGAGTAAAAAACCAATGAGCCATACTCTTGTGTCTGTTGATTTAACTGACTAAATGAATTTCTGTTAGGATAACACCTGGATGACTAGATTGCAGGGAAGTATTTATACAACTTGAAACAACCATAAATTGCAATATATTGGAAGTTCTGATTTCAATTAATCTTCCTTTTGCCCTCTACCTCTCCTTTCTTTGCTATTTCCTCATCTCCCTTGTAACCATCATTCCAAGCTGGCTGCGCAGATGGGAAAATGTCTTCCTCTGCAAGTAACATCAGCATTAGGCTGAGAATAGGATGAGGGGATGTCTCTGAAAAGTTAAAATGGGAATCCCTCAGAGACATTACTAAAGAGAACACAAAGCTTTCTGCAAGGATACAGCCAACTTCTCTTGTTCCTCTTTCACCTCCCCCCTGCACCCTAGCAACGAATGAGTCACCTCCATAACGCACCCAGCATATGCTAATCACAGAATCACACAAAATAAATTTCTCAAAAAGCAAGCTATGTTTCCAAGAAATCTCCAGAACACTTTGAGATGCCTCTTGACACTTCTTCGAATTTCTCATCCTAATTTCAGAGAAGTCATCTTGGATAAAGCCCACACCCCCACTGAAACTAGAAAGCCGGTGGCTTTTTCACTATGAGGTATTCTTGTTTGTTTGAATGCGCTTGCTCTCCAGCCTGAGTGGAGTGCAGAGCAGGAGAAATTCAAAATGGAGCAGAGTGTCTATAGAAGGAGGCCTTTCTGTGGGTTGGATATGCCTGGCAAGAGATGAAGAGGTCCCAGAGCGGAAGCAATATGGTTGCTGCAGGGGCGTTCCAGCCTATTACAACAGCAGGGGATGGTGGGCAGGAGTCCAAAAAATCCTGAGGGATCAGGGTACACCCCATTCCTAGCAAGACAGGAGCACGACAGGGCAAAGCCCCACAAAGGAAAAGGCAGATGTTGCTGCCAAACACTCAGACATCCTGTAGACAAAGGTTGGGCAAAGAAAACAGTGGTGCAAAAAAGGGAAACTCTTTATCCAAATTACAGAGCAGACAGAGGTTAGGATCAGGCCGAGGTGTCCCAGCTCCCAACCTGCTGGTCAGCCTCAGCCTGGGAGCTGGGAAGAGCAGTTCTGACCCTCAGCCACACCAGAGGCACCGGCTGAGGTCATGCAGATCACTAAATAGGAGGGTACTTTTTGCCGAGTGTCTCATTGGACAGTGTGATTCACTCGGCTGTGATACAACATCCATCCTTTCAGCATGAGGAATTTTAAAATAAACTAGTCTTGGTGGAAGTGTGGGATCCGGTGTATTTCAACATCTTTTAGTCATCTGTGGTGATTATTAGACTAAATCTCTTGACCTACAAATCAACTTCATTAAGCTGACGTATTTTCTATGTCCATCATCTACAGAACATTCTTTACACAAGAGGGAAAAGCTTATTAAATAATATAGTACATAGCATTAATCACTCAGAGCCGAAGTAATCTCAGAACATGCATTTAGTTTTGAAATACAGAGACAACAAAACATAGTTGTTTCAAGTTCACCCTGGACAACAATGTTTCCTCACCATGTGAATCCCTTCGTGACGCCTCCCATTCCCCGAGTCTTTGGTTTACAGTCTCTTAGCACTCACACAGATTCACTGTTCCACAAATTCTGTGTGTTGTGACAGACGCACCGTGTTGGTAACTGGGAGCAGGAAAGAGGAGGAATAGCCTCTTACATCCTATGTACTATCCTTTAATGTATGTTATGTATTTTCAAGTTAACAGGATTTTTAAAAGTCAGCTTTGTCAATAAAGGATAAATAAAGCTCCTGAGTTCCCCTTCTTCATGGACATACTTGTTGACCTCATGTATTTCTAAGTCATGGTGTTATTTGCAGTAGGAAACAGTACTGAGTGTTTCACCTTTGCAGATAGCATAGGGAAAGCAAATAAACAGTATGCACAGGAAATCCACACTTGAAAATTTTAGGGAAATTTTCTTGATGCTTTAAAAACGTAGTGAAGGACTACATTTTTTTTTTTTGCACCTGGCAGAATGTGCCTCTCAGAAGAGAAGTTAAAAACCACTTACAGCAAAGTGTTTTAACCTTTCACATTTTACTGCAGATTGCCAAAGTAGTCAAAGTAGACCAAACACCTCCCCCCCTGAATGTCAGCTCTCACATGTGCATCATCTTTAATGTGCTAAAGTGGATGTGAAAGCCTCATGTGAAAGAAAAGTGAGGCAGAGAAAAGTTAAATGCCTTGGCAGGGTTACTGGGTTCTCCACCACGCTGTGCCCCACAGAGTGGTTTACATGGCTCTGTAGGGAGTACAAGGTTATCTTTCATGACTGGCATTTTGGCCAGAGAATGTCATTCTTCAGAACTGATGCTTAATAAAACAGAACAGAAAAGATCTGCCCCCAAAGGGCTTAAAGTAGATTGTATAAATCTCAACCAGTATAATAATACATGTCCAGTCCCCTGGATTTAGCCCTATCAAGACCTGCTCTGAATTTCCTGTGTCTGGGTACCAGAACCTGACTCGCTCAGGTAATAATCAGGATTTGTGTCAGAGATGCCAGCACTAATTCTCTGCTATAAAATCCACATCAAACCTCCAGATGTCTCAGACATGCAGGCAAGGTGGCCGAAATAGTTATTCTCTGTATCTAATTTACAGTGTGCGAACTTTTTATTCTAAAGGTAATTCCACTGTATTGCAGTACCTGGAGTATGCAGATATAACAAAACATTTGAAGAACCAGGCTGCTAAGACCTATTTGTCACTATCAGGATTTAAAAAGAAAGGAAATAAGCATGAGCTGCTGTCACTGCAAAGTGAACTCAAACTGTGAGAAGAGGAAGATACATAAACAGAGATCAAGAGTGGAGAGCCAATTGTTCAACTGATCTGCAGGAGAGTGGGAAATTCCCACTAGGACTCCACAATCCATACGCAACCCCCCGTGTGCCTTGATTGGAAAACAGACCTGCAGCACTAGATACCACTGACATACGAGTAGGCAACATTCACCTGATAAGAACATCAAAGAAAAACCACTACCATGTTTTTCTTAATTACCATCACCAGTGAAAGGTTCTTATTGCTGTGTTATGGGGAGTAAAACCTAATATTTTTGCATGATTTATATGCTAGCTTTGATCAACCAGTCTTCCACAAGAAGAAAGAAATGGGCAACCCTTCCATGAGCGTGATTTTACTATCCCAATGACATCCACATGAAGTTATCAAGTACTTTAGAAGAATAAAACAAAGGTGTGAGATTTCCTCAACGTGTCTGAGTTCAGAGCCAGAGGCATAGAGTTGTGTGATGTAATTCAGTAAAGCAGTTTAAAATAAATTTAATGCTAATACTAGAAGTTTACAGAAAAAGAAAGCAAAATTTTGGGGAAATGCAAGATTTCTCTTGACTTGGTCAAGCCTCAGTTTGAATCAGATGTTGCATAAGCCTCTAGTCAGGGCTCACGTAGCGGGTACATCTATGGCAGTCAGTCCTAGGAATATCTGAATCCTGGATGATGTGTTACAGAGTATGCTGAAAGCAGAGCCTGTGATACGAGATGACAGGATTCCTTAAGTTTGATGACTGATAAAAGAACTACTCCAACTCCTTAAACAGTTATTTTAGCACTGCATAACAGCTTCAGGTATCTATATTTACAGAACTAGACAGAAATTCCTTTTCACAAATTTAAAATCTTACCCAAAGAGTTCAATGCAACTGACATACTTAGCTACTTAGCCCGTATAGCTTTTTAAAAAAAAAATTCTCTACCCACTACTTGTCTAAGAGCAGTGTGTGATTTTACTATTTTTGTTGTTACTCCAAGGCATTTGATGAGCCCTAAATATAAATTGCAGCCTATATGTTGTTTGTAGACTGTTTTCTGGAAATACTTCTTCAATACTGAAGAGCTCAAACACCACTTGCTACTTCTTTGTCTCCAGTGAGGTCACCTAACTTACAAACTCACTTCCAGAAGACAAAGGGAAAAGTGTCAAGCTTAGAGATGTGTTTCTTTGTCCAAAAAGCATGCTCAGAAGTGTGAATGGGCAGCACTCGATGCAGGAGTAAAAGAAAGAAACCCTCCTGAAAACTTGGATCGATGAAACAGTTTTTAAACCTCACTGGTAAGTGGGCTTCACCACATGCAGCGCTAACTAGCCCAGCCCCAGCCCCAGCCCCAGCGTGAATGTGCTTTGAAGTGGTCGCTGGTTAAAGACATCTGGAAACAGGCAATGTGAGCAGGGCTTCTAATGGGTGGGATAGTTACAGCTGATTCACATATGAGTAATGCTCACGTTTTCCTTGGAAGCCTAACCCAGTGCTGCTTAGAAATGAGACACGAGAGCAGCACTGGCCCGCTGGCGGCTGTCACTCTTGCCAGGAGTGAGCCCATCGGCAGCCTGTAAGCTGCTCTGCTTCACAAGTTCTGAAGTGACAGCACCTGAGAAACACAGCCCAGAGCTCTGCCAGTCAGCAGCACGGCTCTCCATTCGCAAATGGCATTGCCTCAGAAAGACAGCAGGTCAAATATATCATGGTGTACTTGCCTGGGCAAGCCCAGAGCTGCTCTGTGAGTGGAGAGATCTCAAGAGTCATCCTCTGGGTGCTCTGATAAGGTACAGAACCACCAAGGCCTGTGCATCAGATAGACCCCCCGAGGGCTTTGCTATGGAGTATCTCTGTGATTAATTAACACATTATTCATATGTTTGCATGCATACAGCCCAGAACACCTGCTTTAACCTTCTTCATGGGGTTTTACAGTAAGACCTACACAATTCATGCAAGCCAGAACAGCTCTATTGTGTTGCTACCTTGCACACCCTGTTCAGAACACACACGTTTTATAGAAGCGAGTATGGCATTTTGCACCAGATGATCTGAAACGTGACCCTTCTTGACTTAAATGCAAACAGGACCGGCACTGCAGATGTCAGAACTTCAGCTGGAAATAAGAGCTTTTCATGCTGATTAGATTTGAGGAAAAAGGCTTTACAGCCACAGAGCAAAATTCAGATGTTTGGAGAAAGTGCGTAGTGTGCTGAACCGAAGTTGCAAGAAGTATGACTGAAGAGACTAGGGAATAGGTCCTGTTTTCAATAAAAGTCGAAAGAAGGAGGGAGGAGTTGGGGTTCAAGGAATCATCTCTGGATCTGAAGTACACTGGCAGCTGTTCAAACTGGCTGCTTGCCAGATTATATTTCTGCTATTCAGTGGTAAAGAACAACTTATACACTTGAGAGATGCTCTGCTGCTGTAAACAGACAGAATTTGAAGTCAAAGGAGCAGGTTTATACCAGCTGAGAATATGGACCTTAGTTTGCTCTAAAAACAAAACGTGGACCCTGAATAAAAACAAACTCTTTTTTTCTTAAAATGTGGCACTGAGCCTGGATGCTGGCAAGTGCTGCCAGTTTTACACACATTGGTTTCTTTCAATGCTGTGAAAAATCTTCCTAGTTTGTAAGCAGGAGGCAACATGAGTTATCCCACCTAGAGACAGAAGCTGCATACCGGCATAGCATTGACCCTGATCTCCTCTAGCCTCCTTCCATGTAGCTGTTACCTTCACTGTTTGTTTCAAAATAAATTTACAACATGGTATTTCTACACTGGCACCACCAGCACACATAAGCTCTGAGAATTTATGGGTTCATTCCCATTCAACTGCATGATTTTTCTAAGAACTGCTCCCCAGCCTGAGCAATGGCATCTAGAGAAGACGGACATTCAGATTCATCCTGGCCAACTGAAAGTGCTCAGTTAGGAACAGAATTGCTGCAGAATCTCCCCATGCCCATAAAGGAGAGAGGCAAGGTGTGCACAGTTAGCCTCAGGGACTACCTGACTCCAGCGACCATATAGCAAACACAGGCTGATGGCTCCTCTAACTGCTTGAACTAAGCAAAAAGCCAGACCTTTACAATTTTTAAAAGGTATACAATTAAGCCATAGCTTCCAGATGTAAAACACTTGTTTGCAGGAACACTAGCTTGCATATTCTGGATGCTTTCTGCACTATTCAAGTCCACGTGCATTTGTCCTCTAACATAGACATTGGCACTTTCTCTTCTTGAGTTCTCCCACTAGTAGATGGAATGATGTGTGTTCGTATATATGCGTGCATTTAGATTTAAATACATAAATGCATGGCTATGTAGCTTTTTGGCATCACAGTTTTGTCTTTGCTCAGTAAAGCCCAGGAAAGCTATATAAATTTAGCTGGGGTCCATGTAACCATATTGATTGTCATTACACAAACAAACACAGCAATTAAGATTTCTTACAGCTTCTAGAAGAAGGAATAGTACTTTTGTCTTGTTTCACATTTGTTTAACCAGATATTGACTAAGAAGTATGCACTCTAGAACTATGAGGTCTGACTTTCAACATCTTGTATTCTTAGCCCGTGATACAATTTTTTATTTAAGCTGTTTGGTTTTTACCTTTGAATGAAAGAACAACGCCTTAAATGAAAGTTTACAAGCACAAGAAACAGAGAATTCTTCTAGAATTCTGGGCATAACCAGAAAACAAAATCAACCATACACCATGTTTAGCCAGTGCCAGATATAACTATGACCTGCTCAGTAGATTATCCCATGATGCAGGTGATGGGCACTGCCTAGGCAGGAGAAATCTCTCCTTGGACACGGAGCAAATCATCCTTTGGCACGTGGGGACAGAAGGGCCAGGCAGCCATCCTGGCAAAAGCTTCTTGGTTTATGACAAACCCTTGTTGTCAAGTATCTAGTAAAATATGACTCACTTCAGGGACATGTATTTGAGGGAAGTCACGAAAAAATTAACTAAGCACTGCCAGTAAAAACATGGGTGTACTTTGGCTTTGTAATGGTATAAAGTGTGTCAGCATGGTACACAGTGTAATCATCATGCAATGCTCCCCAGACAAAACCAGCATGCTCTGCTTCTTGTGCTACAATATTCATAATCACAGCATTGATCCAACTTTCTCTGTCAAACAATTTGACAATAACCTCATCACTGATTCTTTTCTTCTTCCATCCTTAATTACCAATGTCAACTTTCCACATCGTAAGACTGAGAACACCACCAGCTTACTCTATGTAAAATAAAAATACAGCCTCACCTTCTTTGTGGAGGTGTTTGTCATCCTGTACCTGCTCCTGTCCTTCTCTGCTGACCATCCACCACATCTTCAGCACCCTTCATCAACTTGCACTTGCAGTAGCCTGCTTTTTCTGTGCTGCCCTGTGTAGCAGAGCTGCCTGACATACATGTTTTGTGGCTCTAAGAAAGGGTTTGAAAATTTTGTCAGAACACTTGGATCTTTAGTTCTTTTGCCACTTAAAACAAGCATGAGGGTAGGTCTGTTTTGTGACCAGAGCCCCAGACTGCGCAGGTGCCACCCGCATGCAGAGATAGTGTACAGGCACTGTTCGTCATCCCAGGGGCTCTCAATGCTTCTGACATGGTGGTTCAGTTTGATGGCAATTTTTAACTACTGCACTAAAAAACATGAGGCACTTTACCTTCCCTTCAAAACCCACGTGCATCTTCCAGCAATAGCAACACTTAATTTAAAAATTTTTTTTCAAAAATGGTTCAGAACAGCTCCACCAGTCGCATGCTCCCACTGGGCCTACCTGGACTGTCATGGCTGTCCTCTTTCAAATCTCCTTCTGAATATGTGCTTCCTCCAAGGCTCCATTGCCAAGTGCTGCTGTCCAACCCCCAGCTGTCCTCTCAGCACCACCCTGGGACAGCGCTGAGCCCTGCACTGCCATTTAGAGCCCACCTGAGAAGCCAAAGGCCTCGCCTGGAGCTGTGGTGGGGCTGTCCCTCCACCTGCCAATCCCCATTCCTGCGCAAGCTGGAGGAAAAAGCAGATGTTTGTGCTCATCCTGACAGAAATTTTTATTCTGAAGTCCTGAGCAGTGGAGGAGTTCCCCAGAAAGCAGGCCTAGCTCCTGTTCTCCTTCATGCAGCATGCACAGGCACCCTCTGACCGTCCCAAGCATCACCACAGCGGTTTGCCATCTGTGGCTCTTCACAGGAGTCTGTTGTATTTCAGGGCCCTTCTTCCCAAAGCAAAACCCAGCGAGAGCTGCACAGCTTACAGAAAAAGCTTCTTTGTCTGAAAAAACCTGTGGTTAAAGGGTGCATCACAAAGATAGTTGTACCCTGAAGTTAACAAGTCCTGTCAGTAATAATCCTGCTTCGTTTGCTGCTGGCTGATGCTTTGTAAGCCCACCCAAATGCCCTCCATGTGAAGGGCCGGTTGCGGCCATGACTGGTGCGGGCCTTCTCTGGAAGCCCGCCAGACCCAGATTTCAGGCTGAAGCATGGTGTGAGTCTTCAGCCTCCCATTTCCAGACACTTTCTAACCGCTTCCTTCGTGGTATTTTATAGTTTCCTTTCAGTGATTTAAATTTTCTGTGACATGTCTTGGAACATAAAAATTCTGTGAAAACTTAAGTATTTCTGCTGCAAATGCCCTGCATGTATGATCCTCTTAAATCTTCCTGTTTATTTTAGTTTTCATTCTTAGCAGCTAATGTTACTAATCAATTTTAGGATCATGGACTAATAAAAATAGTATATAGAGCAAAGATTTTCCCTGCATCCCAAGCTCTTACGACCCCATGGGATATGCCTGCTTGCACTAAAGGACAGACTGAGAACTTTTTGATCCTTTCACCCCATTTACAAAGCAAATCTGGAAGGCGAATGCTTCGAGAACTGGGAACACCACAGTTGCTCACAGGGATTGCACTTTGAATTTAGCAGACATGCTATAAAAAATTTACATGGCTGACAAAACAGAGTGAGTTTGCTGAGCCACTTAAAACCTTTAAATACCACCAACTTTCTGATTATTAACATACGGGTTTAGTTTTTTTGTCGGTACAGTATGTTCTTTACTAGAGCTGGCAGTTCACAAGCAGCAGGAACAGCAGAATGAGACTCCACCCAAATATTTTTTAACCAATTCTTCAGATATACATGCCAGAATAATTAGATGGAAAAAGATTTGTCATTTTAAAAAAAGTGCAAGAGTACCAGCTTTTGTGCTGCTTTTCTTCCTCAGCAGTCTGTAAACCAGCTCCTCTTTGTACTTTCCCCAAAGATGGGGGGAGCAGAGTGAGGCCCAGACACATGCCAGGCAGGGGAGGCTGGCTGCACAGCAGGCTGGAGCCACCTCACTGCACATCATCTGCACATGCTGCAGAGACTCCCTGAAGGCTTCTAGCAAATGAGACTCTATAAAAATGTTATTTAAGCCATAACCTTCTTTGGGTAGGTGAAGTGATGTAATTTGATCTTTCTTATGCAAGGAATTCAAACAGTGTAGAGGCACACAGGTTTGCAAGGCCAGCTCGAGGGCCAGAGATCTGGGAATACAGTACAAAACCCAAGCTGCAGACTTCCAGCCTCATAAATATCTGCTTTACAATTACAAAGTGACAGCTGTGAAAACGTATCAAATATTGGCTCATTTTCCTGTTACACTGTCTAGAAGTGAGCACTGTGATAAATTTAATTCTGTTTAAAATAGAAGAGCTCTGGACTGTGTTTTGCCTGAAACCGGCACTTGGTATTTTTTGATTCTCCAGGACATTTGCTCCACTCATGAATGCCCATCAGGAACAAAACATGCACAACACTGATGCTTACTCTAATATACTTTTACTTCCTAGTGTCTAAAAATACTCAAGCAAATATATCACAATTTACCTAATAATTGCATTTTAAAATTAGTTCCTCCTATGAGAAGCTGATCATCCTCTCACAATGTGTTTCAAAGTACAAATCTTAAACATGACAGTGAAGCACAGCTCTGGTATATTTACACTAAGAGCTGGCTCATGGAGCTCATTTACAAAAGGAAAGAAAAGTCTTAATACAGAAACTGAAATATGGTGTTGTGAAGTAGTAAATCTATATTGCACCTCTGAGCTGCAAGTCACCGACAACATGTATGCTTACAACTGCTTCTAATGAATAGCGTTTTCTGTCCTGAAGGAATCTTGGTATTCAGAAGTGATCATTAAACATTTTAGATCCTTTTCTTAGGGAACGCTTTTGTGCGTTAACCACAACCTTTGAATAACTCAGGGAAATACCGCTGAGGCTGGCCTCCCCAGAGCACCCATAAAGAATATTTTGTATGTGAAATACAGCAACCAAAGCAATAAGCAAGATAGTAAACACACAAATCCTTGTCCTGCTGATACCTGTTTGATGGCCAGGCTATCTGCTCTAGTGCAATAAGACCCTTCAGTAATGAAAACACATCTCAGCCTTGTTCATGTGCTTCCAGTGTACTTGTAGCCAAGGGTACAACAGCCTGAGCTGCTCCAGCTGGAGGATGAACAGCAGACCCTTAGGCTCGACTGTGCTCAAGCCAGGCTTTGTACTACGTGGGACTGAGAATGCATCTTGACACACAACAACTACACACCTGCAGAACCAGAACTTTGGACTCCACATTAGAGTGAAGAACAGCAATGTGTAACTAAATGCATTTGCTGGCTTCTGCAAGAAGCCGTGATGCTGAGAGGCCAACCAGAGCCAGCTGACACAGCAAAGAGAAAATGGAGGTGGTCACACAAAACTGAATCCTGCCTTAACACACACAATTCCCACCGAAGTTGCTGGGATACCACGACACAGCAGTGAGACAGAACTTGATCTACTGCTGTTGGCTCCATACAACTTTAAATAAATCAATCACGGCATCAATTATTAATAAATCAATATATACTTTATTATGCACAAGAGACTAAGATGACATGACACTGTGGTTATCAAAACTGTACAACTATGCATTTCCACAAGTCTCTGAAATACTGAATGTAATATGAAGTACAAGTGGGGTGTTCAGACTGGCCACAGGTATTAGCAAGTAAATTTCTCCAATTCTTTGACTTAAAAAAGCATTTGGCTTTTGGATGTTAAAGAAATGTACTTATTTATTTAAAGGTGAGAATAGTGCGTTTGGAACTGGCAGGTACATGGCAGCGAAGATCCAATAACTCTGCGAACATCCCCACGAATGACAAACAACAACAGGGCAGAACAGTCACCTCACATGAAGGGCTGTCAGCACAACCAACAGTACAGTCTTCTTGTGAAGCATGAGGTAGATATACGTAACAGAAAGAACGGTACATACAGGAGAGAAATGGTTAGAAAAGGGGAGGGGGAAGGTTACAATCATCAACATTGACAGACATTTTTCAAAATTCATTTCCATGTGGAAAATGCTACAACAAAAGCCTAACACAGAAACATCTGACTTCTTGAAACACAAATATAGCAACGTCCAAAACCAAATGCTGTAAAAGGTTAGAGTTAGTGATTAGATGGTGCCTGACACAATGAGCAGTCTACTTTGGAGATTAAGTACATTACTAATAGCTTTTACAGACAGAAGGTGCCCCTTTTAAGCCCAATCCTCCCATTCTTTTATATAAGAAGTTCCTTTGCAATCGATTCCGTCACACCACAATTTACCACTGAGTCTGTCCCTCCAAACCCCTGCTCTGAAGTCCTCCACAGGGACAGGAGTGTCTTGCTGCCTCCCACATCCCGTGGCTATCTTCCACCTGAGGTCCAGCACAGCGAGACTGGGTCTGACAGAGGCAGGAACCAGTGGCTCAGCTGTTGCACAGCCAGGAGCTTGCGCCACCACGCACGGAATTTACAAGAGAGACAAACGGCCGCTATAAAAGTAGAGCTGTTAGGTGGATCAGCACTCTGAACTGCAGGCAGCTTAATGCCTGTCAGAAAGTATTATGCCTTTTTTGTAATAAAGCTATTAACGCCCGGGTTTGGTTCTCTCTCTCTCTCTCGCTATTAAAGCGGAAATGGCTGTTCCATCTGCTAAGTAATTACATGCAGTTTTGGTAACCTCCAATAGACAATTAGTTCAGATTGGTTAAAATTTCTGAATGAAATAGCTGAGTACACCAGGTTTAGTTAATGAAAACTGTATTACAAATACAAGTCAACAAATGGAATACTTGGTCTTTATATATTTTTGGTTTATCCAACGGTAAATATAAATCTGTAAATTATTTTAAAATTAGAGTAAATTTTTGATAAAAAACATTGATATGCAGCATGGTTCTCTCAAAAATATACAATTATCTATTTTACATAAACGTTTTCAACCTGTCCATCCCAACAACCAAATCTAATACTTCCTATGAGAAACTACTTAATAAAAATATCTGAAGGAAAGGGTTAAAACAGGGAAAAGACTTTACAAAGTAAGTAAATTTCACAGTAATTGAAATTAAACATTTCATATAGAGTAACTTACATTTATCTAAAACATTTAAATATATCTTTATACAGAAATTTAATGTAGTAAAATATAGCTATGATTGAACTTAAAGACTCTAGTCTTCTTTGAAGACATCTTTAAAGACTTTACACATAGAATATGCTTATACAATACATTCTGCTGAAGGTTAGGCAAAGCGCTTTCTTTTCAACCACACAGGTAGCACATTCATCCTCCCGACACCTCGTAACAGCCAATCCTGCATACCCTCACGCATGGGGGTAACTACACTTACATGATGATCCTGTCCATGTTGTCAGGGTACTCAGCCGCCTGGTAACAGGAAACACTTTTCATAGGTGTCACTCCAGACACCCACAGTCTTCATGGACTCTGAGAAGAGCCATAACGTGTAGAGTTGAGCATGTGTTTGTACTAGCAAGGACCAGGTGTATAGTTACTCTCCCATGCATAAACGTTTGCAGGATTAGTACAAGATTTGATTCAAAGTGAGTAATATTCCACCTGATCCTGGGCACTTACAGATATTGCATATCTTGCACTTTGACCATTCTGGCATCAGTAAGGCACAAGTGTAGAATCAGCAAAAGAAATCTGCAGCTCAGACTTCAGAGCAGACTATCACCCTAGTGTAATGAATTCCCTTCTCCTCTTGCAGAACACAGGAAACCTTCACTAAAATTAATGGAAGTTATTTATCTCATTGCTAGAGGAAAACAACGCTCATTTTTCCTCAAAGGAGAAGGATCAGTAGAACACATTACAAAGTGGCACATAACAGTCAAACAATTACACATTAAAAGTGTCTTGCCTTTTCATTTGGCATTGATTTGAAGGTCAAGATATGGTAATGGCACTAAAAGAATACTGTGGTAATTAGTATCTTTCTGCCATTTCCATTTCTGACGCTACTTTGGGACTATCCGATCGCAGTGTTCATACAACAGCCTGACACAAGCAACTGCGCGGCAATCTTGAGAGCTTCATTTTGAGAGGCAGTATTCTGCACAGCTGATAGGCTTTACAGTACATTCTTTGCGCCCTCAAAACTGGCTTTTATTTCAAAGGGAAGTTGGGCTAGCTGAAGAATTAGAACCAAATCACCCTTCTTATCTCTCCTCTCTACCTATTATAAACCAGACGCAGTTGCTTTTTATTGGTTTTTTTTAGTGTGTATATATATATTTATATGTATGCATTATGTATTTTATGCATGGAAGGAACACTGTTCCCAATTGTTAAAGTGGTAAGGCGCTGTACACTTTAGGTATACATCTGTTTGCATAAAGATATTGCCATTAAAGGTACACACACACATCTATGTTAGTGCACAAGAACATTTTTTTGTCTTAATGTTTGTGTGTGCCTGTATTTGGTATAGTAGATTAAAGATAATCTCTTATTAAAGAGCTTTGGCCCAGAGAACAAGAAAGGGAATGTTAGAGTGTGCTCCTCTCCAATTAGCAAATTGATGCACATTATAATAAAAATACCTACAATAAACCTGAAGCTGCAAACACAACAGGAAAGCACATGAGATGCTGTAGCTGGAAGCATAACAAAACAAAGGTTACTCAAAAGTGGCTAAACATAGCTGAAGTAATAAAACGCCATTAACCAAAGAGATCTGACCTTGAAGCTCTCTTGCTCAAATAGAAATCCTCTGACCTAAGATCATCTTCGTTCTGCTTATCTTGTTGAATTCCCTTAAGGACTACCTTATGTTAATGAGAAGGTTTAGGGAAAGAAAAAGTCATATAGACAAAGCAGCATTTTTCCAAACTGGCATAGATTTCACATTGGGGGTGTACAGACCCCTAGAACAGGTTGCAGTACTGTAAAATTAGTAGCTTTGTCACGTGTAGCATATCATGCTACAGAAGATCCAACAGGCTGTGTTTACCCATGTATTGTGTGCACATACACACATCACTCGCTCGCACAGTGGCTTCCCCAAAAGAAAAAAAAAGTCTTATTTTCCCCCTCCTGTAAAAAATCCCACCTTTCTTCAAAAGCAACCAAACCAATCCTTTCAACTTTAAAAAGCTGATGCCCACACACAGTCCTTTGAACCTCTGCGTTCCAATGTTGCTCCTCAGGCGCTCCAGGCAGTTAGGTGGCACTGCTGCTGGAGCAGGGCGTGCTCTGCGTGCTGCCAATGCTGTGCGCCGCGCTGCTGTTCTCCGAGGCTGGCGGGGACGTGGGGACCTGCTGCCTTCCTGCTGTTTCCCCTGAGGGAAAGGGCAGAGAAAAAGTGGGGTTGGGAGAAGGGAAATCGAAAACATTAGCTGCCACGGGAAACAACAATCTGTTCCTTCCCATGCAACAACTCTCGTGGGTGACAGGCCTCAAAGCGGGTGCTGTTGAAAATGTTACTAGACTTTGGCACCTCGGCACTGGTACGCACATGGGGAAAATAATGCTGCTGTTTTCTTAAGTGCTTTAAAAGCAGCTGGTGGAACTGCCAAGATAGACGCAGTCCATCTTCTGTGGTCAGCTGTCACTCAAACGGGCCCGTTACATGACTCAGACTTTATGGCTTTTGGAAAAAGGCCAATAAAACGCAGGCTTTAGTTTTCGTGTCAGATTATAGAGCAGCGTATTTACTAAAAGCAGAGCTGAAGACAATGTTCTTCAGTCAGCTGGCTACCACCTATCCTGAGGCATGGCCAATTTTCTTTGTGAGGAAAATCAACAGACTGCCCTGCAAGCTTGACTTCATTTACTCCGAATATAACATGCAGGAAGTTCCCCTATAGCTACCACAATATGTGTAGCACTTACAACCTGTAGTAAGAACAAGTCTTACCATTTCTTGTTAATTATTTACTGACAATAAATTGAAAGTCCTTTGTTAGTTGGATTGCCAAATCAAGCATTAGGAGCTAAAGCAGACTTATGACTCCTGATAAAACCTAAATTTTTGCCTGCTCTGCTCACACCCCTTCTGCACCTGTGGCTGCGATCCTATGGAAAAATCCAGCTCTCAACCAGTATGGAAGTAAAAATCGCACCATTACGTGAATGCAGAAACAACAAGGCCACATAGGAAACTGCAACTCTGGCTTTTTTTTAAGTTACAGTGCTCAAATCTGCAACCTGGGTAATATTACAAAATATTCTCTTCAAAACAGATGGCAAGTCTAAGTTTATATAACGAGTACTGTAGCTGCCCCCTCCCTTGAGCTCATCTCTCAGGCTGTGAAGCTGTGACCTCAGCACGGTGACCTGGACAGACTGCTGTTGCTTGAGCTGCAGACCCATCGCAGCAGCCAGCACCAGCATGGCAGCTTTCCCAGCAAAGCAGCAAGATGGAAATGTTTTCCCAGATCATGGGCAGGAATGACTGGGAAAAATCAGAGGCTGGTACTTCTGTCTCATAAGTTTATAGTGATGCAGACCTCCTGCTTCAGCTGCCCTAGATTATCCAAAACCAGATGCCATGGGTCAGGTCTGCACAGTCGGATTTGTCTTCCCTGATCAGGATTTGGTAGCTCTCCTGTTCCTCAGTGATTCCTTCAGTGGCAGGTTGAAGGCCGGAGGCACAGCCTGCATCCAGAGGGTTACAGAGCCAGGACGAGCCAGCTTCCTCCCGCAGGAGCTGCTCTGGCACATCCCCATGCCCTGTGAGCCTGCCCAGCTGCCAGAGCCCGGAGCTGCTCGGGAATGCGGCTGCGGAGGAAGTGTGCTTTTAACGCTTTGCGTCTCGGCCAGAACATGTCCTTCTGCAGGCTGCTCACTATTCAGAGGTCTGCTGCAAACAAGGGAGGTCTGAGGATTTCTCACAGCAGAGGTTGCAAGCACTCTTTGTAACGGAAACCAGTGGTTTGCTGCTAGCTCACACCATAGCTGTAAGTGCACGTAAGGCCCCACAAGGCACTGCTCTTGCCTTACACCCCACTGGTTTAGGAATGGGGAGGAAAGAAAGGATGGGACAGGACTGAAAAAACAACAAACTAAACCAGTAAACCACATTGCCCAGGAGACCAATGAAACGTTTAAAATGAGGGTGAGGATCTCGCTCAAATTTGGCGCTCAGTCTAGCTTTTTTTTTGTGACTGATTTTGACTCTTTCTCAGCGTAAGAAATCACGACGTAAGTCATCCGTGAGTGGCATATTTTTGCTCACATGCAGCAGGGCAGAATCTACCCCCGGTCATCTACAAACAAAATGTGTTTCAGCTCTAACTTGCACTGGGAACAGCTTTGCAACCCATCAGGATAAACTGTCTAAAATCCATGTCTCTCTAAAAGCTCTGTAAAAGCCTTGTTTGGACGTCTTCCCCTCCCGACTTGCTCCCTTCTCCTCTAGTTGTTTGTGTACAAGTCTTCCTTCCTTTTGTACTACAGGATATATTTATAAAGGCAGTGATAAGCAATCTCCCTTTCATCAGAGCAAAACAAGTGAAGGCAAACATCAGAAGAGAGTGACCCTGGGCAGGACGGGAGGGAGAAGCTGCTGTGGCCGCTTTGCTCCCCCAGTGGGGCCCCGGCCCTGCGCCCTCCCACTGGCTCTCCTCTCAGCTCCGCTGTCACCCGCTTTACAAACCACATGATTGCACACAGCTTTGCGTCAGCCTCGGCATGTCAATACAATCTGCATTTAACCATAAGTTCATTTATAAGCTAAACACATCTGGTTTTTATTTTATGGCAAAGTGACAGGCGCAGCGCTGGAGTCCCCATCCGAGACCAACGGCTTGCTCTACTCCTCCCGGCTCCTGCAGAAAGCATCCTTAGGAGGCACCTTCCCTTCGGTTTGGTGTGGGACCCCCCTTCCCCTGCTGTAATCCAAGTGCCTCCAAGCACCTTATTTCTAGACCAGGACCAGCAGCTCTGATATACCACGATCTCTGTGGAACAGAGATTCAGATTCAGTGCCCCAAATGAAGGAGATCCAAATCACAGTGCAGCTGTGAACACAGTCTAGCAGTCACATTTGGACTGGCTGGTTTTTCCTACATTTTATTTCCTCAACAACCTAGCTAATCTGTAGCAAAGCATTTTTAAAGAATAGTCATTAAAATCGTGTACGGAAATGTAAATTATTGCTGAAGAGGCATTCCTCATTTGTCTTTTTCATGTAAACAGCTTCATATAGCTCATGTTACTGAACTAGAACTGCTCAAAATGGACATGTCTCATCTATAGACAGTAAACAAGCTTTTACCCATCTGAATGCGACAACATGCACTTGATTATTCACACTTAGGAAAGCTGCCAGTTGTACTCCCTGCCCAGGAAGTCTGAATGTTTGCTTTTCTATCTCCATTTGCCAAATATAATTGGTTGCTATGTCAGTTTATTTTAAATCAGATCCCATAAAAAAGGGAAAAGTGGGGGAGGAGGGATGCTTTTAACTTCTCAGATTTTGGAATGTTTTATCCTGTTAACTTGCAACCCTGCCTACAGAAGTAGGGAAGGGCACCCTCTGAGAGAATGAAGCAACTGTTAGTAACACAACATTTGCTTTAGTTAATGAGGCTGCTAAACCAAGTAATCAGACTTGTGTGTGTCCCCCTCCTAAACACAGTCAGTTATCCCTACTAAAGGCAGATGCTACATTGGCAGGTATTTACATGGTTAAATTCTGAAGGGTTTCTGCACCTATGCACAACACAAGACTGTTGTTTTTTAATAGGACTCCAAGGTAAACTGGGTTAACTGTGGCAAATCTCTGCTACCTTCCCTTTGTCCTTGGGTCCCCTCCAGACGGAGCCACCACCACTGTGGAAATTTTCAGCCACCTTTTGTGTCCTTTAACTGACATAAGTCAATACAGACTCCTTTTGCAGGAAAAGTCAGTTAAAATTCCTCCACTGTTGCCATAATCCCAGCTCTTTTCTGACATCTGTACTCCAATTTTGAGTTGTTCCAGAAAACAGTGTATTTTGATGATTTGGCAGAAATCCCTGAATTTTTTAATTACTGGAATCAGCAAAAGCCCTACATGAAAAATCCTTGCACAACAATCAATATTTAGAGATGAAATTCTACTTATTTTGTAGTTCTTCTACCAATTGTTTAAGGTTTATAATGTTAATGGCCTATCAAGAGGACAAGAGCCCATCCATGTAGAGCTTTCTTCATGCTAGTATGAGGGACATACTGATAAAAATTGTATCAGCAAACCTTACTACTGGCAAAAAGACGGTGGCCTCTTACTGCATTGCACACAGCAACAAAAATACCTCACTTCACACATCCCAAGTTGCCATTATTCACCAGCCCTGAAGGTCCATGGACTCAATATCACCATAACACAGTAAAGATTTAGACCTTTGGTCTAAATGTGTTAGAAACTCAGTGCTGCTTCCTACAAAAGGTGAGATTTCAGAGCACAATTCAGCAATGAATGAATTCTCTAACACCAAAAGACAGCCACTCAGTAGATGAAATTCAGGTTACCTCCCCCCCACTGCCTTATTTTAATAAAAGTCTGCAGCCAGCTCTAAAATGTTTCCACTGCAGCTGGATTATCTTGTCTGCCACAGCAGTCATCCTCTGAGAGACTGTCCCTGCCAGAGCTCTCGCTGCACTCTGCTGCAAGTTCTACTTTGCTGATCCAAGTTACTATGCACAGGAAAATTATATGCACAGGAACATAGGTTTACTTTCACAACTCTCTGAAAATCCGAACCAGAAAACTTCCTAGATATTTTTAATGATTTCTGTGATTCTCTGAACTGAGTTACAACATTCCCTTCCTTTTTTTTTTCCTTCTTTCTCTTTTTTGCCTTTATTACTTTTTGTCCAGCCCTTTTCTTCACTGATTTTCATCTCTCAAACACAAAGCCAGGGCAGATGCCCTCTCCTCTACTTGTACATGGTCACTATGACTGATCTACTTTGTTAGCATAATTCTCTTAATGGGACTGGTCCAAGCCCTACTGTTGCTGGAGGATTTATCATGCTGGCTTCCCAGTGCTCCTTGTCTACTGACACACAACATGTGTCTGTAGATAGTTCTGTATATGAACGGAGACTGAACCTCAGCAGGACCAATGATATGAATTTAACAATTGCTTTAATTTTTTGTTACTAATAGCTATTTAGAAACTAACTGCTTAACTTACAGATCTACTCGTTGAAATTGTGCTTTTCTTCCACAATGTTTCAGTAGTTTATGAGGTGGAATTATACTATTTATACATATTATCACAGCCTTTAAATTTTCCACGTTTGCCTCAATTCCAAACAAGCTTCATACACAGCTGATGTATTGAGAAGTATTAAACTGCTTATACAAAATTGCTGTACTGCCAACTGGAAAAAACCCACAGGGGTTTTTTTTCCAAATTAACATAAGCTCCTGGGTCATAATATTTACAGAAGCTCTGCCCTGACAGGGCCAGATTCTCACTCCTAAGTAGCTTCCATGAGGTTTTAGATGCTGAAAAACCCCTGCAGCGGGCTACAGGAGAATTCCAATGCTCTGGAGCTGGTTTGGAGTAATTGACCTCACATTCTCCCCACCTCCGAGAGATCTTGGCAGGGTCTTGTGAGGTCAAAAGTAGAAGTGGCTGGAAGTCCAGGATGCTGCAGGGATCCTGAAATACTCTGTAATCCACAAGCAGCCAAGGTCTGATGCTGCAAATCAAGACCCCATCAGTGTCCAGTCTTTGTCTGTACCACCTTGCAGATTACATGCAACAGAAAGCTGCCAAAACTCCCTCCTCCTCCAACAGAGCGTTGTGTTTCTGCTAGCTTAGTTTGGTATGGAAAAAAATGCTGAGGAAGTCCTGAAAATTTATCTATGCATAAAGGCTGTACCAATTCAGGCACATTCCTGGTTATTTGGTTGGTCACAATTAAGTGAGATCACACAAAACTTCTATCAATTTAATGTAACACAATAGAGGAATAAATAACTGGGGTAAAAATTCTATGTAATTAAGGCCCGAGAAACATTTTCAAGTCTGGTTATATTCATGATGTGTCTATGTAAATAAAGCATTTTCTTAGCTGTTTGGCCCACCCCTTGTACTGACTGCATCACATTCCCAGTCACTTCAGCCTAATTTAGCTGCAAAAAAATTTTCAAAAGGGAGTATGGGAACCAAAAGTGGATCCATTAACTGAAATTACAACTAGATTTGAAGTACAGAGGTGCTACTACCGGTAATGCACCAGCCAGGAATACTCAGTTTTACTCACGTCCCAGGTGAGTTTTCCAGATTCACATTTAACACTATTTTAACACCAACAGGCCCATGGGAGGAGTTGCTGGGAAACACCCTAGGAAGAATAGAGAGCAAGGAAAAAAGTCCAGGATAACCACTGCTGAGCCCCCTGCCCTCTCCTCCCATCCTGCAAGAGTTCAGACCACACTGCATTTCCTGCAGCACGATCTGCCCTGGGGTGTGTAAGAGCCCTCTACTTACCTGTGTGCGAGTAGATAAACCAGAGAGCTCCTGTTAGCAGGGCCCCAATCACAAACGCTGCAAAGGCGATGCCCACCACAGTCAGCGTGTCCAGGCCATAGAACACAGCTACAAACGTAAACACACAGAGTAAGGACTTTCTGTTTTCAGTGGCAAATACTGTTTTACAAAACCAGTAAGAATTCATAATTAATTAAGCACCATTTTAAGAAACAGACTAGCAGATCTGCATCACGGAAATACAAGTGATGCTTTCAGAGACTGGCTTCAGTCCAACCAACTGTTCCACATCACAAAGCAAAACCCCAGCTCAGCACACTCAAATCTGGAAAATGTTGCAAACTCTGAGCATTTTCAGTTGGCTGTTAATAACTTGCTTTCAATTAAATATCCATTTATCTTAAAAATGTTTTCTTAAAAGGCCGAGTTTTTTGGCAAATAATGGTTTCCATTTAGATGCCCTCACATTCAAACAAACTTTCCCCCACATCTCCTGCAAGTTCAGTCTGAAATCTAGGTGGAGAACAGAACTGCTGTTAGGAGGGAAGAGATGCCAGCAAAAAGTCAGCAAAAACATAAATAGAAACAATTGTTTTTCACATTTGGCAATGCTTTCAATAACTGAAATTAATTCCAGAAGACAAAAATAGAACCACACACACGCAAATCACTTTCTAGAGGAGAGGCCCTTTTGCAGCACCAATTGAAGGGTAAGAGCATCTGGTTCCTGGATGTATTGTCCTCCCATGTTAACCACTCAGAAAAACTTCAGGCTTCTGTGGTTTTCTTTTTGGTGACTGGAAATATATAAAATAATAGCCACTCCTCTAGCAATCATTTTGGGAAACTTCTTCCTACAAAACTGATTTCTAGTTTCAGTACTTTTAATGTCCCCCAGTGCACAAAATGGCTAAGGCCAGTGAATGACATTTTACTGACTAAGCTGGCCAGGAAATGAGGTGACTGGATCTTCTCAGTAGTGTCCTTCGGTGGAATTTCAGTTCTCAAAACACGACCAACACCCTCAACTTCACACGTTCCTGCATTCAGCAGATGTTCCTATGGACATCCCCTGGCCCTACAGCTCTTGCGATCCTCAGGGCCATTCCCCTTTTTCCCTTTTGACAAAGGTCATCTTCACCAGTTTCTGTTGGCCAGGACCTTCAGGAGCCATTTCTGGATGCCTGCAAGCTGCACATGCAACACCTGACCAGGTTTACAGGTTTTTCTCACATTTCTTCTATGAGATTATTTCTGATTCCATTGGCCACAACTGGTCACTTTAACTGCAAAGAAAAAGATTCTCCTAACCTCAACTGGATGTTTTTTTGGGTTTGTTGTTGGGTTTGGTTTGTTTGTTGCTGTTTTGGTTCCCCCCCCCGCCACCTCAAGACACCAGCTGCTGTCCTCTTCCCTGTTCTCCCTTCATTCTCCTCTTTTTTTTTTTTTTTTGCTACAAATAATCTTCACCTTCCTGTTTATTATTGTCTTCTAGCACTGCTTCTCTCCTTGTCTTCCCTTCCCGGGTCACTAATTGACCCTGGTTAATTCACTTCCCCAAGACAACAGAAAAAACAAAGAAATTCATCCGTAACAAGTCAGTGATCTCATCTACAGCATGACCTGTGAGTGCTGGTGCCAGAGTAAGTGGGGATGTGGCCAGCTGCAGCACAGGGCAGGAGGGAGGCCTGGAGCATGACACAGGAGCTCCGTAAGATGGCATTGCTGCCGAAACCCTGCTACTGGGAAGTGGTGGCCTCAGCCAGAAAGGGGGGAAATAACACACAGACCCCCCAGCAAACAAAGTTGCTAAGGCTGAGACTCACAACGGTGCTTTCCCAAATGCAGTTTTCACATACACAAAAGGTCACAGTCCTTCTTTCTAAATGATGGTGGGGATCTCAGCCAGAAATGCAGTCAGAATTCTGTTCTGGCCCAGAATTTCTCACACACGCACACACACACACACTCTCATAGAAAACTTGGAGATAGTTTTCTTCATTGATCAAATACTTTATAGAAGAAAGTTTAGGGCTTCGAAAGAGATTGGTATAAGAGTTACTTACGTGGCTGTCTCACATTTGGCTTTGGAAGGGAAGGATCTAATTTAAAAAAGAAAAAACAAAACAAAACCCACAAAACATTAATCACACAGAATTCCACATACAGTTTATAAACTATGCAAGCAACCTTCAGTATCTGATCTGACAGAAAGACATTAATTGTAATCTTTACAAACCAGAAACTTGAGGAAAACCAGCCTGAATTCAATAATCTTTCTCAGGTCAGAAGAATTCTATCTGTTTATTGATCATTCCTTGGGGGAACATATCTATAGTACAGTTCATGCATCATATACTTTGCTGGTAAAATATATTATATAGCTCATGCATCATATATTTTGCTACAACCTTCCCCACCCAGATGTCATCAGGTCTGACCTGCAGTAACTCTGGTTATCCCTATGTGGAGCTCTTAAAGATTGTAGGTTACAAAGGTTATTTCAAGGTGATTACATTCACCTGACTCAGTAATCACAACCATGAGATACAGGCACACTACTTCACACACACACACACAATTAAAATCAAACGCTGGCTACCACCTCTGAAGAAAACTCAGTATTATGGCATGACACAGAATCACACACCACTTTGTCGCAGCTGCGTGAACATGTCTTGATTCACACATTTTCCTGAGTCCTATCTGGTATTCTGTCTTGGCAGTTGGCTTGGGTTTTTTGGATTTTTTTCATTTTGTTTTGGGCTTTTTGTTTTTCAATTATATATAGGAAATAAAAGCTCACAGCCTTTATATCAAAGCTATTATTCTTGGCAAAAGTATCAAATATCATCATCATTATCAGCATGTAACAGAAAGAGACAAGTAAGCAAATGTTAAAAAATGAAGAATTTTCCCTTCTTTTGCTTAACTGGCTTCTCTTATCTTTCTCCAAGAATGCCACCTCAAACAGAAGAGCCAGAGATTCTGGCTTCAGACCCAAGGACCTGTTTGGTTAGCTGCAGTTGAGTCTGGATTGCCCAGTAACCTAGGGATCTCATTTAAATTTCTGGCACATCTGAGTGCGTTCAGTGCCACAGCTGCTAAAGGATTTGATAAGCAGTGTCCCAAAACTTGGTTTTGTATCTTTAGCAACTGAAAGAAAGTTTAATTGCTACATAAACATAGTGGTTCAGAAATGGTGAAAATAAAAGCACTGATTTATTTAAAGTATTCTTAAACCAAGATGATGCTTCTAACTTGTAAAACCCAAACTGGAGCACTAAACTGCCAGCAATACCTTATAAGATGATTAGGCTCTGAAACACACATGCCTACAATATTCAGAAAAGCATTTTATTTGTAAACTGCATTATTGCCACTTGTTATAACACTTGAGTATTTCTTCCAGATCGCTCTGGGCAGGAAAGAGGTGGAATGGCAGTAGGGAGCAGGTGAGAGCAGAGAGGGTGTGGGCGGGCACAAGTAAGCTGGAAAGGCATCAAGCACGCCTAAGAGCTAAAGCATAACTGAATGTGAGATCTGTGAGGAGGGCTGGACTCAAACCAAGGAGCACTGAACAGTACAAACATGGGTAAGGGCACTATCAGACTGTCCAAACACTCCACTAGCGTGTCCCAAGTGCCAAGAAAATGCCTTCAGAGCTGAGGGGAGAATTAATTTTTCATGCCTATTCTGTCATTGGCCTCTCTGCAGAGAATATAAAGTCTGCTAATTAATGATAGGCGTGTAGCCCATTATCAAGTCTCCCCAGTCATCTAGTCCTTACATGTATTTTAATGCGGTTTGCCCAGAGCAACACAGAAGCACTAGAAATCCTTGAGGACGAGGAAAAGCATCTAATTAAAAAGCATCAGCAGCCAGCCCTTAGAAATTATCATGATTTTCTACACCTCTGTAGGACAGAGGCACTTGTTAGCTGCTCACTTGACTTTCTATTTGCTGTAGAAATAACAATCTAAAATTTTCCACACTGAGCAAAAATCTGAACAAAGGCATTGGTAGGTTGTTTAAACAGAAGAACATGCATTTCCTAGCATTACAGTGGCCATCCATCTGTCTTTCATTGAAGTGGGGGAGAGTGTGTGTGAAATGCCGGAATGCAAGGGGAAAGAACGTGGCATGGACTTAGGTTTTACACACTTCCATTGGGATCTACTGCAACAGCATAAGCAACTGAGCTTGTAAATAACGAATAAAATTATGAGGGGAAGAAGTTATTCTCATTTACTATATGTTGTGACTTATGTCACTATCAATGTCTGTCATAAGCTTATCTGAAGAAACAAAGATGACACCTTTGACCAGTTTCTTCTGATTTTTGATGTCAACCACACAACTTCTCTGTTTGGCTAGGAGAGCAGATCCACTGGCAGTAACTCACATAATGCAGTTTGCAACAATAAAAGCTGGCCTGTCCACATGAAAGCAAGTGAAAAACACCACCTCTGAGATGTAAATTCTCCTGTTAGTAATGCGAAAGAATTTCTTCTCCAAATCTTAGGTTCACATATTGGCCAACAATGGCATTTGGCTTTTAGAAAGGGGTTTCTTGATTCACTGCAGAACAACTGCATACCAACAAAGCCACGTTGTTAATGTGCCGCTTTGTATTATGTCTGAAAGCTGTGATATGCTGAGATTTCCACCAAACATCCCACAATTAGCCTAAATCACCCACAATGCCACAAAATACTCTATCACACTGTTGTCTTGTAACTAATCTTTATAAATTTAGCTCGTCTTTGCACACTGAGACCTTGTGCCTCTGACAAAGACAACATTCTGAGTGGAGCCCGAGACGGGAGCTGCGCACAATGCTCCACACATCGGAAGGGCAAGAGAGCTCAGAGTACGAGTCTGTTTATTGAAAGCTGAACTTCAGTTGCAGGATTTACTCATTCCCAGTAGAATAACCACTGGAGAAAAGAAAAAGAGAGAGGGAAAGAGAGAGAGAGAAAGAGACCTTTGCAAAAAGAAAGAGTGCAGAATCACAGAATCAGGCCCCCAGTACAGTTTTAATAGTACCACACTGACAGATCAAATCCTTGCCTTTAATTTATAGTGGATTTGATTTGTATTAACAGATCTGTAAATACCTGAAAAACTAAACACAAACTGACTTGTAGAGTTCAGCAGAAACAGTTGCTGTTCATGTCCCCTAGCAATGCTGTGTGGCACTTTAAATAGTTCAAAGACTAAAAAGCACACACTGTACAACAGAGGTCAAAGGACTTCTGATCCCCATCCTTTGGACACTCCACAAAAAGCATTCCAAAGGTCAAACTGCCTTTGGATACAATTGGAAGATTCCTGATGTGCACATGAAGCCACTAAATCTTCTGATTAAGCTCCCATGCTAATACAAAAGGAAAAGATAATACACATTTTCTTCTATAAATGCATCAAAACATGACGGATGCTGTTGTCAGAGGGATTCACTAGGAAAACCTTTCAAGTTAAGTGAAAGTGTGAAAACAGTTCTTGTTTTCCATCACTCACAGGGCATATTCTTAAGCTATTGTCTCATCATGCTGTTTAGCATTATCTCATAACGCTCTTCAGCCTTTCCAACTCCTTCACCCTGTTACCAGCCACACTCGTGAGTTTCTCCATAAAGATTACGTAATCCAACAAGCCCCACCAAAGTGGAGCTAAAATACCTTTGTGTATCTCGTCTTTTGCTCTTAGTAGCTTAACAGTCTGGTAGGCACCCTTTTGCCTTACAAAGGGGGAAGCTAAAAGGCTAAAGCCTGATTTTATTCCTTAATATATATTTACAAGCGCAAGAAAGAAATGATAGAGCCAGAAGCAGAGCACTGCCTTTGACCTCTGGGCAACAAGAAGTTGCTGGATGCGCAACTGCTATGTTAATACTTCTGAAACCCATGTTGTTGTGTAGTATGGTGCTTCTTCCTTGATGCCTGGAAAAACCACACGTCCAGAGATCAATAAAGACAGTTAAAAGCTAGCAATGAACTGCCATGATGACTGCTGCCAGGGAAATATCTAAAGAAATAACATCTTAAAAACACAGTTGGCACCACAAGATTATTTGATGCCATATACTTGGAGGACTCCGTTGCTTCAAGCAGCTGCAAATTACACAATATAATATATATATATATATATATAGCTTTATTAAACAGTTCAATCAGTTCAAACTCATTGTCATACCTTCTGGTTTTACTTCATGTGTTATTACAACAAGGGGCTTGGTGAAGGTTTTCTTGTTGTGCATCATGGCCAAGATCATATCCACATTGAGAGAGGTGCAAGCTTCATCAGGAGGAACGCACTGCAGGGGGAAGAAATAGCACGTGAAACCAGAGTCAGCCCTCTGTGAGGACAGCAGTGCCAGCTGCACAGCTGCCTCATCACCAGTTTTACCCTATGCTATTTACACAAAAATAAAAGAGAGAGAGGACAACCTCCAAACAACCGTGTAAGGCAATTACATGGCAAAGGTAGTTCCTAGCTGTGCTTCAGGATGCAACCTTTGCCTTCACTAAGGATCCTCTAACAACCTTTAATGGGGTGTTACTTAAATGGTAGGAATGACTTTATTTTAGGATAAATGTTTTCTGAAAAATCTGGTAGCCAAAACTGTAACCACCAACACGTGTTGATCAACAATGACAAATCACCTTTAAAAAAAAAATATTTTAAAGTCGATGTGCACTTAGCCCAAAGTAAAAATGAATTCTGAATTTTCAGAATACACTAGCAACTAATTTAAAGCCATTTCCAGTAGTTATAAAGCAAAATTTGACAATTCTCTGTTGTGACGATCAGACTACAATATTATCTGGTATCATCTTTGGAAATTAAAGGTAGAATTGTTTACACTTTGGGTACAGATGTGATATGGATAGCAAAGATAAATCTAAACCACGTGCATAATAAAAAGCAATTTCTATGTATCCCATGTAACCCCCTAATGAAATTTAGAATCACAGAATGGTTTTGGTTGGAAAAGACCTTTAAGACCACCAAGTCATTAACCTAGCATTGCCAAGTCCACCTCTAAACTACGTCCCTTAGCACCACATCTACACATCCTTTAAATACCTCCAGGGATGGCAACTGCACTGCTTCCCTGGACAGCCCATTCCTGTGCTTGACAGCCCTTTGTGTTAAGAAAGTTTTTCTAACATTCAATCGAAACCTCCCCTGGCACAACTTGAGGTCATTTCTCCTTTGTATATTGCTTGTACTTGGGAGAAGAGATCGACCCCAGCTGGCTACAACCTCCTTACAGATAGTTGTATAGAGCAAGAAGTTCTCCCCTGAGCCCCTCTTCTCCAGGATAAACAACTCAGCTGCTCCTCGTAAGATTTGTGCTCTAAAGCCTTCACCAGCTTCATTGCCCTTCTCTGGACAAGCTCCAACAACTTAATGTTTTTCTTGTAGTGAGAAACTCAAATTTGAACAGTCGAAGTGCATTGCATAACTCTTATCTATTAAAATATCATTAAAATGCATTAAAACTCATCTAATAAAATATCCTAGAGATATTTCGTTACATCAATTCCATAGAAAACTCTTTATTCCCTTCAAAGTTCAGATGAAAAAAATATTAGAAGTTTAGACTTCACTTTTACACAGTGAGGGTGACAGAGCACTGGAATAGGCTGCCCAGGGTGGTGGTGGAGTCTCTTTCTCTGGAGATATTCAAGACTCGTCTGGACGCCTATCTGTGCAATATGTGCTAGGGAGCTGCTTTGGCAGGGGGGTTGGACCCGGTGATCTCTTGAGGTCCCTTCCAACCCCTACGATTCTGTGATTCTGTGAAATTACTGACCTTTGGCAGTCCTTGAGTATCTTTGTCTTTATTTGTACACAAAGTCAACTCGCAGTGAAGAAAGAGCAGCGAGATGTTGAACATGGGTTTAAACACAAAGCTGAATCTTTTTTTGTCCCTCTGTGCATGTGGTATCGGAAAGTTCACCTTCTCAACGCTGTAGAATTTAACAGACTCATCTTTAGGACAAATGTTTTCTATAATGGTGTAGTCAGACATTGTATCTGGATTTGAAAACGGGGAAACAAAGCATGTCTGAATGGCAAAGCCCAAGGACCTGTCTGCTCTAGTCACAGACACCTGCATCGAAAAGAAAGAGATGGGAAGATGTCAGAAATGACATTTTTAGTTCACATTTCATTAACATTTTCAACAATTTTTTAAAAGCAGTTTTCCAGTGCCACTTCCAATCTGAACTATTTTGAAGGCTAAATGTTAAGGCTAAGACTGTCCTCCTGAAGGACAGAAAATCTGGGGCTTCAAAACCAGCAGCTGTCCAACAGCATAACCATGCATAAATACAGCAATCCCTTATCTTCCCGGAAGCAGATGAAAACCCCAGCCCAGATCAGACACAGTTAATGACTGCAACCACCTCTCCCCTTCAGTACACAGGCTACAGCAGAGCCCTGTGGAAGCCAATCACTAATTCCATGTCTTTGTATCTGCTCAAAACTTTTGTGTTGGTTTGAAACTTTAATGTAAAGGGGAAAAAAAGAAAAGCAACAGTCACAGCAGAGAAACACCCCCCAGCCAGGAGAGGAATGCAGAGGCAGAGACGAGGTCACACTCTGATGTGTGGGTGGCACTCTTGGACTGAAGGGGCAGGAGAACCTCCTAAAAAGCCGTAATTTATTGTGAAATGATCGTTTTAGTTTATTGTAAGTCTGAAATTCATATTATTTTATCAAAAATAATTAAGACTGCAAAGGTCTAGGGCACTGATGTTGTTCAGCTGTACTGGAATGCAGATAACAAATGCTACAGAATAACTAGGAAAAAAATTTAAATGGAATTTGTAACAAATGAAGCATGTTGCTCTTAATAAACAACAGAAGTATTGTGCCTAACCATTAACACTGCCTGATGAAAACAGTTCCACAAGAAATAATTTCCTTCTTAGAAGAAATATACTTTAAATATGTACTTAATCCATATGTGCTGCATGTATATTTATAAAAAAGCCTGCCAATTTTCCTGTGGTCTATACAGAAATTTTTGGATGCTACAAGTTGTGCATTTCTCATTTTTTTCTTTCCCTTACATGAGCAGCAATCAAATTTGAGATGAAGGAATGTGCTAAACCCACCTAAGCAAGAAAGAACAGAAATAAAGACTGATGAATGAAAGTCAAGCCGCAGGTACTGATAGGTAAACAACCTGATGGTATCGAGAAATCATGGCAAGGAGGACAGGCGTACTACAGTATCATCAGGTAAAGAAAAGGATAAATAACGTCTCAAGGAAAGGAGGAAACTACAGGAAGAAGGTGAGACCAAAATATGATAAAAACATGACAGGAACAAATTAAAAATGCTAGAAGATTAAAATACAAAACCTATTTTTATCAGAGAAAGAAAAGGCAGAGAGTGCTTACAGATTATAACCTAATTTATTAACTCTAAACCACATTTGTTAATAAAAACA
Organism: Porphyrio hochstetteri; assembly: GCA_020800305.1. Lineage (NCBI taxonomy): Eukaryota > Metazoa > Chordata > Aves > Gruiformes > Rallidae > Porphyrio > Porphyrio hochstetteri. The sequence continues at coordinate 18,413,580 of CM036912.1, forward strand.
GCAAAACAGAAACAAAAATGAAAAAAATAATCTGCGTTAGATAAAAAAGGCATCACAAAAGTTCAAACCTGATACAGATTTTTCCACTGTGCAAAAGGGAGAAGCACAAAAAAATAAGGCTTCTGCCAGGACAGGTGATGAAGAAATCAGAACATCTGTCTGAATAAACAGCTCCAGAACTGGACAAATCCAGAGAGCATGGAGCCAGGGGGATTCATCCCAGGTCACTGAAAGTAGCAGCCTGTTTTATCCAAATAAAAAAAATAGCATGTCTTTTATAAACATACCCTTAACTGAGTGTGACATTCTTTTTGCTTCAACTGGCTTACGTACTTTTCTCTGGGTAGAGAATGAGAACGAACCACAACACACTGAAGCAGTGAAGAAAACTGCTCCAACATGAAGTTGGCCACTATGCTTATCATGTGCAAGGTGGGCTCTCAAAGAGGAACTAATTTGGGCAAAAGTACCGTGGTACAGCACTGCTTCAGTCAATATACTAATTTTCCTAGTTTTAAAAGCCCACAGCTCACCAGTCCTTGATTTGCTTATCTATAAAAAGGTGACACTACATCACTGCAAATGATGTTTTTATTAATGTGTGCTGTTACTTGAAAAATGCCAAATTCTGTTCACATGACCACCTTTAGAAATACTCACTTCTGGTTTGAAACACCCCAGATTTCATAAGCCACTGCAAAACATGGAAAAATTACCAGGTCCAGAACACACCTAAAGTCAAAGGTACCTGGCTGTTTGCTTTGCTGCTTATTTATCTAACATTATCAGATTTCTTGCGTGATAGTATTCAAAAGGCTGGTGTCTGTACGTGTAACTGCTGTTTGTCATGTGGATTGGAGATATGAAACAGTATGAACTCTACAGCCCAAGAACACTACCATATGGCAAGACACGGGTAGGCATTTTTTGCATGTCTGTATCTTTCAGATGATGCTCAGCCATATTACCCCAAAAAAATGAACACTGAAGCCTCCAACACAAAATGGAGTTCAGAGCAAGAGCTCAGAGACCACCTTTAAGTTCTTCACAGGAAAGCAAGTTTGGCAAGAATTATCAATTTAACTTGAAGTTAAATCTGTCCATTTTGCAGGAATCCTTTGGTTCTGACCCAAAAAAACTGTCCTGCTTCTTACCCCAGTTTCTGTTCTTTGCAGCCACCAAAGCCACCTTTCTACCTAAAGCAACAGCACAAGGAGACCTTTCCCCTGAAAAGTACAGATTTGGCTCAGCCACAAGGCCTTGCAAAACATCGCCGTTAGTTTGAGAGCCTTTTGCTGTTTGTTACCTCTACATATACTGGCCCGTTTTCAGCAACAGAGAAGAGTCCTTGGGAGGGAGCAAGGAACAGATCTGTTCTGTACAGCTCCATGTTGAAGGTCACATTGGTCATGTGTGGTTCAGGAGGCCAGAACACACCATTTCTGTCGTTCTCTGGCTGGTGCAGGGTACAATTAAACTGAAATGCAAAACACAATACAAGATACACTCTGAGTCAGGAGTGGTAGCTGGAGAAGGACAAATTTGGAGCATGCAATACACACCCACCCACTGTCTATTTAGTGCAAATTTTCAACGGGGTCACAAGAAATAGAAGTGAGAAGAAATGTGTTAAAAGACAAATTAACAGCTACACAATTAATGCAATTTATGTGAAGTGCCCATTACAACAGGCATTTCTCCATTGTCAGGTGCAAACCAGAGAGTAACATACCGCTATTTCAGGCCAGCTTGGGAAAGCAACATCTCCCTCATCAGCATCCCCTGGAAATCCATTATCACCTGATTCCATGTCATCATCATCAAAGCCGCTGCTTTCAGCTGGTGATGACAGCTGAATGACAATCTGCACAAAAGGTATTGCAAACACATAAAATTAGGTGATAATTCAGAACTCTCCATTGTTATTATGCTCTTCTCTCTTCAGAACAATGCAAAGGCCAAGAGAAGTGCACAAGCTAAGTAGATGGTGAAAGCAAGTCTTAAACAGCCCTGTGCCAGGCATGTAAGATATGCAGGTTATATTTAGAGAACGTCCCTTAAGTTTTTTCCACAATTCAGAGACAGAAAAGACAGTTTGGGTGCTGGCATCTGAATGAGGACCCTAGAATTTCCATTCTGTTTCTGGTATTTCTATAACCAACATTTAAAGAAGAAATGGCTTTCTAAAGTGATTTTTTTGCAACTTGCATTTTCCTTAATGCACTCATGGAAAAAACACTGGGAGTGTTTGAGCCATTAAAGGATTTTCTCTTCTGTCATTTGCCCTTTTTTTTTTTTTTTTTTTTTGAGATGTTCACCCAAAACCATCATGTTCCTTTCTTCATTTTTCTCTGTTTTTTTTCTCTGAATTTCTACTGAATTCCCTCCCCTGACCCCCCTCCTCTTTTTTCCCCCCTCCTCTGCACACTTCATTTCTTCATCTGAAAATTCCCAGTTTTGTTTCCCAGTGTTCTGCTTCTGTACACCCTGAGGCTCCTCAGCTAGTCCCCTCCTTTCCCAGGACAGCGTCTTTGTTTTCTTGGACACAGAGCAACTGCTAAGAAGTGACATAGCACACTCTTTGAGACTCCACTGCATGCTGTTTATTTTTTAGGAAAAATGCTCCCAAACTCTGAAAGAATACATGATTCAGAGTTCAAAGGAATAGCCAAGACTATTAAAAGCCATGAAGGAGAAAGGAGAGGAGGCAAATATCCATTTTAGTTCAGGCCATAATAGAATATGGAGACAATGACAGTATTTAGCTGCAAACACGTGCTGTTCTGTATTTTGGTGATGTTGTATCCAGAGTCTTGGTTTAGGACTGTTTCTAAAGTTAGGTGCTACAGACTTGCCAGTACAGAATGGTTTTAACCAGGCAAGGTCCAATCAGACTCCCTAGTTGTGTTTGGGTTGGACCACAGGCTTTCCAGCATTTGCCAAGGTTACTTTTATGTACTGGAAAACTCACAAGAGAAACGTGCCATTGTTTTCCAACCCAGATTAGCTGCACTGTACTCGAGCTGTACACTCTGAGCCAGTGTAGAAGCAGTCACTTCAAACCTAAGTGAGGTCCTTACAGCATCATCACTCATATATGAGTACTGAGTCACTCCATCACAAGCATCAACTGATAGCAAATACGAACCCAAATTATAGGAGAAGCATGCACAGTCTTTTCCTCACATTTTGAGAGCCTTTTTCACACACAATTTTGGAAGAAAAAAATTTCACTTAAAGTAATTCAGCATATGAAGTAACTGGTATTGTGCAATCTCAAAACTTCACTCCTATTCCTCCTTACAGCTCTGTAGCAATGCTCATCTATGGCTACATCAAAGCTGCATAGCGAAAGCTGGTACAACTTCTCTGAGACTGGTACAGATGGTCCCTAAAGTGCAGGCACGCGGTTTTGTAGAAGTATTTAACTCCAACTCCTCCTTTTCCCTTTGGGATACTATCTGGCCACAGAGCACACTGAATGCAGCCTTCATACCGCCCTGAATACAGGGACTGTAGCTGCAACTAGGTTGGAAAAGGTCAGGATGCCTCCTTTTTGCTAAGACTAAAGCTAACTACAATGACTTCCTTGTACCACTATGATGTGCAGTGCAGAAGGCGGCTCCTCTTTGTAAAATACTCACAGAGTTAAAATAAACGATCTTGTTCAAGATATAGGCTGTCCGAGTCCCGCATTTGTTGAGCGAAGACTCCAGAATGAAATGGGTACCGTTCATCCTGGCTTTGCAAGAGCGATCCAGCAGCGACAGCTCTGTCCTTGTGTAGCCACTAGCCTGAAACAAAGGCACTTTGTAAGTGGCTGAAACACAATTGTGTTAGGCTCTTGCTTAAAGTGCAGCTCAGAGTACTGTTCATGACTGCTGATAGGAGGAAGTGAAGCTCATTGTACTGCCATCCAGGGAAGGTCACTCTCAAAACGCTGTTATACACGACAGACAGGGAATAGATGTAACATGGAACAAAGAAAACAACAGGTTCATTATTAATCTGTTGATTAATAATGCTGACTCTGTTTGGTCTGAAATGAGCTAAAAATGCTGTCTGTATCAGGCTCTCTTCCACAATGCAAATGGACACAAGCAACCTGTCAGCTGGTAGATTGTGAAGACAGATCTATTCAGGTCTCACACAGCTATCAACAGCAGCTTCTTTGTACTTTGGAGATTAAAAACTCAGGCTGATTGTTGAGTACAGTCATTTTTTGACAGAACCAGCCCGGCAAAGCTTTAATCAGAAATCCCCCCACAAACTACCAGATTGTTGGGAAGAGGAAACATGTCCATGAGTTATGGCAAACAATATCTGCAGTGTAGTTTCCTCATCAATCTATTATCATCAGGCTGTAGATCTCAGAATATTTTTTAAAATCAAAATACAAATAGAAAACATTTCTTCACCAAAAGGGTTATTAAGCACTGGAACAGGCTGCCCAGGTAAGTGGTGGAGTCACAACACCTAGAAGTATTTAAAAAGACGTGTAGATGTGGTCTTTAGGGACATGGCTTAGTGGTGGACTTGGCAGTGCTTGGTTAAAGGTTGGACTTAAGGAACTTAAAGGTCTTTTCCAACCTAAATGCTTCTATTAAATAAAATGGTCTGCCAAAAAAATTCTACCCAAATTTGAGAACAGGAGATAATACCAACCTGCAGAGAGTCTTTTTCTACAGCTACTGTCATGACTTTGTCCTCACACTTTATTGACAAAGCTACATCAGCACTGCCCTGAACCTCTTCTGGTTCTTTATGTTTTGAGAGGGAATGCTCAAAGTCACGATTTATCAACGTATCCACTGAATCCCTGGATGGGAATATTCCTTCTCCCACTGTGTCATGTCTTCCTCTATTAATGTGAAAAGGAAAAGTCAGGCCATCACTTAATGCAGGATTCTTTGGGGCAGGCAGAGGATTAGCACCCAGCAATTCTGTCAGCTCTGGAGGAAGGGAATGGTCTTCTTCATCATTCATCTCTTCTAAAAAACACACACACAAAACCAACCCAAAAAAACCCCCCAAAACAAAAAAAAAAAAACACAAAGAAGAAAAAGAAAGAAAGAAAGAAAGAAGAATTAGGTTATTCAATATTTTTCCTAAAACTATTCAGAACTAATCATTTTCATACAAAACAAAAAAACCCCAAAAAGCCCACACCAAAAAACCCAGAAAGGAAGTTCTTGAAGGACATCCAAAGCAGCATCTTTATACTTTTCAGGAAACCAGCCACAATTCCCCCACTAAGGGTTTAGTGTCTACTGAGGCATCTAATCTTGGTATATTTAGTCCCTGTTAGAAATCTGTCTCACTAAGAATGGAGAATGAGCTTTCAGAAGTGGGCCTATTATACAGAAAGGCAACCATGGAGGTGAAAGAAACATCAAGTTCAGTAAATGCACTATTTCAGTGCTGCTGAAACAGCCTACGTGCAAATCATTAGATGAAATTCTTCCATGACCTGCCCCATCCCAAATTCAGTCACTCTGCTGTTGTACTGTATGTACTTGCATAACCAGATTGAAGTTAAACAAGAGTTAACTTTGCACTGAGCAAACAAGAACACTCTTCTGGCTCGTACACAAGACTGCTTAGGACAGAAATCTTAACATCTGTCCTAAGCAAATAGTTATCTGTAACCCATCAGAGAGCAACTGATAAAATTCACATGAATAGAAGCTTCACCAAAACAGCTAAACAACACCTTTCATGGTTGAAGTCCAGAATTAGTGAAAAAGCAGACACAACTACTAGCTTCAGTGGACTCATATCTTTACATCAGCAATGACTTTGACAAAATAACTAAATTTTTAAAAACAGTTATATTTATTCTGCTCACTCAGACTTTTCTGGTAAGCACGTTTTATCTCTCAACAATTTAAATTTTCATTTAATTGTCTCAAGGAAACAATATGCTCATACTTTTGGAAAAAAAGAAAATAAAAGCTGGATTTATTAACTAAGAAGATACTCAGTTGCTAAGCCCATTCCAGTGAACACTGAACATGATCAGCTCTTAATGGCTTCTGAGTCGGATAAACCATAACCATTTCATTCCAACAATACATATCAGGAAGCAACACAATTTGCCTGGATTTTTCTAATAAAAAAAGCCAGAGATTATTTTTTAAATTGGCATCTGTATATATTACTAGCATTCTTGATGATCAATACAGTGCAATGCCCAACAACAAAGCACCTTTCAAATCATCACATTCCTGGAAAGACAAAATGTATTTTTTAATACACTAAAAGTCCAACTTCAAGCTCACCTGTATCTTCCAGTTGCAGATGAAATCTGTTCGCAACTGGGGCTTTTGTGTAGGAAGTAACTGGGCTATAGTTGTGCTCATAAGCCCATTTGATCAAACTCTCATGCGATGAGGGAATATGAGGTATTACTGATTTTCTCATAGTCATGGATCGTTCTGTTTCCTTTCCAGAACCAATACTATTTGATGTCTGTGAACAAAGAAAAACTTGGTTAAAGATTTACCATTTAAGGATACTTAAAATGCAACAGTTCACTGACTGAACATGGTTTTTCCTCTACTGCTCTATTAAATAACAGCAAACGGAGATCACCCAGGAAATAAACCAAACTCTGCCACCTCTGGCACAGAACTGCCTGACACAGGGAGAACCCCCTGCCCTCACCCCCTTCCTCCCAGCCTTTGCCTGGAGTACAATAAACATAGGTGGTCAGAAACTGTTAATCCCTAAACAAGGCCAAGAGGTATTTCCCACCATTGATATAACGTGGTATTTTCTTCATAACCGAGCTGAAACGACTTCTAAGGCGAGAGGAACTCAAGGGGACAACTGATTTTTTTCAAATAGCCCCTTTGATTAGAGCATTAAAGCTCTGTAGGGGAAAGCCTTTGTTCAAGTAAGCATTACTGAAAAAGGAAAAACACTGCATGCTCATGAGTAGAGCTGATACAAGCTCATGCTTTAAAGTCAGCTGGCACTGAGGACAGTCTGTGCCTCTCTGAATGAGCTTCACACTAGAAATGTTGTGTGCCTCCTGTGAAGTGTTGAGTATGCTAAACAGGACTGAATTAAATGCTTAATAGAGTGATAAGTGAAAGCAAGTATGTTTATGTAAGGCCAAACGACTTAAAGGGCAACATATACTTCCTACACACACATCAAATTTTAAATTTAATTAACAACTTTTACACAAATACATCGATACAGCAAACTCACAAATATACTTGCTGACTTCTTAGTTTTATGATTTAATAATTACAAATAACAGCTTGTAAAAGTTGGCTGTGGAATACAGATGAGTCACTGAGTCAGTCAGTTTTTGCTTTTCTGTAAGCATTCTGCAAAATTTCAAGTTTTCTTGTCCAACCAGGAAAGTCACAGGAACATAACAAGCATCCCTAGCTGTCAGAGGGGCAGTTAGAAAATATTCACTGCTATTGCACTTTAACTTGCTTTTAAGTGCTTGGCACCTTAAACTTAATACATATGTGTGTAAAACTGTAATACAGTTTTGTGTGAATACGTTTTATTTTTACAGTCCAACATTTCCATTATCACTGTAACAATCACATCCACCACTACAGAACAGGCCAAACATGCTTACACCAGGAAAGGCACCACGACCCACTTTTCAACAATTTCTGCAATGTGACCAAATAGCACTTTCTATAAGCAGATGATATCACTGAATGCTCTATAATACTGATTTCCATGCCTGATTACCTTCGCCATCATATGGGTGGCACTTAAAAAAATATAACCTCCCCCCAGTGGTTTCCATCAACAATATCAAATCCTAATTCTCTTGCACTCTTACATGCCAAAAGATTGACTGCACTGACCACTTCTGCCCAGATCACTTTTAGACAGTGGTTGTACGGACCTGCTGCTACCCAGTACCCCAGAGCTTGGCTGCCCTTCTGTACCTGACCTCAGAAATGGAGCTTTTGAACCAAGCAGTGAATAAAGCTCAAAGTCCAGATGGAGTGGCCGTTTACCTTTAGCTCCCTCTTTCATTTCTTCCTAACAATCCAGTTCTGCATCCTTTAGACATTCAGACCTTCCCAATTGAAGTTAAAGAGAATTTTAGTTGCAGAGCATCTGGTTTGAGGTTACCATTCCCAGTACAGTTATCAGTGACTAGCAAAGGCCACTGAAGATAAGAAAAAGGAAGTAACAGGAATCCTAATTTTAGTGCCTTATTACTGTTTTGGATCAAAGAATCTTCTATTCTTCAATAGACAAAATCTGGCCATGATTTATCACACATTTTTATATAAACACAGAGCTCTGGTTATAATTATTATGCTACCCCAACTTTGCTGGATCTCCCACTCTGCTTCCCTTTTCTTTTTTGTCATGAGGAGACAGCTGAACAAATATTATCTCAGAATTTTACTGTCCTAGCTGGCACCTGACCATTTCCAGTGCTTGTTTATACCTCCACTCCATGCTGAGCCTGTAAATGTTCAGTCCTGCATTGCCTCAGTGAGCTAAAACTGAGCACACCGGCTTGCAGGAATAGACATGCTGTCCTTCACTTGCCTGCCCTGCCCCACCTTCAGAGGCAGTGTATGAAACCAGGCAATCAACAGTCACCTACAAACTTACTCGGGTCAGAGACCATTTCAGAAACCTATGGGCAGTTGTTCTCATGTAAAGAACAGTTCCTCCAAGCTTTCGAAACCTTCACAGGTTTGCTCTATGCATTTCACCTCTCACTCTTCACCCCTCAATGCACTTATTTTCTTAGAGATAAATGGAAACTAATAGAATTTTTCAAATCTTTCTCCAATTTCACTTCTTTGTCCACTGTGCAACCTCCAGCTTTGTAAAAGAACACCAAATTCAAAGGCAGCAATGTAGATGTCAGGTAGTCCACAAGCACAGAAACACAGGTACTGCTCGATGGTTGATGTAAGGAGAGACTGCAAATAGGTGCTTTAGCACTTTACAGAATCTATTCCCCTTTTACTTGGGTTTGTGTCCATCCTCTTTCAGAGTTTCAGGAAACACAGCAAGCTGGGAGATGAGCTGGATGACCTAAGAAAAGTCTTTTCCATGTTTTTGTCTATGACCTTAGACCTTAGTAACTCACAGTCCTAGGTTTGAGGCAGCTTAGCACTAACCTTTCCCTCTCAGTTTGCCAATCCCCTCAAGACAATTCTGATCCATACTGAGGGCAAGAAGTTAGGAAAATTGAAGTGTGTGGAACTGATTCAACTAATAAAAGGAACATTGTGAAACATTACCTAATTGTTTAGTAATGTTTTTATGTATTGTCTAAATTTGGGCTTGGAAAGGCCTTCAGTTTAGTAGAGATATGAACTGATCCTAAATACTGAATGTACAGGCTTTTTAATGGCATGGGGGTGTTTAGATCCCTTCCACCCCCCCCTAAATAAAGAGCAAAGAGACATTCAGAAAATGAAGCATCTAGATAAACTAAGCAGTACAGCAAACAGTCACAAATCCTAACATAAATATACAAAGTCTCTTAAATACTGGCATTTCCATATATAGCATTACTTTCTCTTTTTGTTAATCTAAATAAAATGTTACCTTCTGCCAGTCGTTACAGAAAGAATTTCCACTTATATTTTCAATAATTATTAAAGAAGCAGAGAATCCTTGCTCTTCTGTATTCAAGTGCAGCACTTTCAACATTTTAAAATCCTCCAGAACTCCTCTCCCTGAAAATTCATAATCCATGAAGAGGTAGCTTCATGGATATGAAATATGGTACTCTGGCTATCACCAAGCATGAAGTGAACTAATACACAATTCTCTACCCTGTGAAAATAGACCCTTACAGGCCTAAATACACAGTGGTGAATTTTATATAATAGCCCAGAATGAAACTTTCGGGTCTTTCATTGTTTTTTGCCTTTCTGCTCACAACTATGGCAATCCTGGGCAACTAACCTTGACCTTTCTCTTTGAGGACCTACAGAATGACTAGAACACCCTTTCCTGTACGTAAGGTAAAGATGTGACAGGGTTCAAAAGGGAATTTCATCATAAAACTTAGATAATTTTTCCATTTAATCTTCTGAGCAACACCATGATTTATTTCCCTTTAGTCCCTCTCTCAAAACTTAGCATTAAGTCTTGCCTACCAGTCTGTCCCCTTAGAAGATTTAGATCAATCAGCCTGCCAGAAAGATACTAAGCAAAGTGAAATTCTTATAAATACAGATAGCTGAAGTTTGAAAACCTGAGTTACTGCAAAACTGTTAATCAGGAGGCTACTGGGTGGTTCTGAGCAAACATTCAGCTCAACTGTACAATGTGCTCCTAACTGATCACTTCAGACAGAAATAGGCCACACATTTATAAGCTGCACAATCAGTCCAATTTTATTTATTTCAGAGCAAGGGAAAACAAATTTTCCTAGGAGAAATTATACTGAGCCAAAAAGCCTGTATCAAAAATCACTCTGAATCAGAATCTCCAGCTAGTACGGGAAGTATGGTTCGGAAGTTTAGCTTTGCAGATTCTGCTTCTAATTTTTTAAAAACTTATTGCTGTCTGATGGGAGGTGAGGTTGCTTTGACCAAATCCTTGCTGGGGAGAGAAATACTGGCAGGGAAGAGCGCTAGCGACTACTACCAACAAGTGGAAGGAATAAATAAATTTCCACTTCTAAAGGGCTGTAGGTGTGTGCCATGTATCTAGGATTATCGATTCTGCACTCACAGGCAACTTTCCAACTCATGAGATGAACCTGTAGGTCCACTCACCAAAACACCAGCACAAAGGGAGACAGACATTGAACTCAGTGTTAGGGGACTTCAACAGAAGTCGAACAGACACAGACTCCATTTACAATCCTTGCACTAACCATCTGGCTCTGTGATGTGCTCGTCAGTTTAACAGCCCACGTATTAAGAGTGAACAAGAGAAAAGTAAGTAGCTCTTGTATTCATTCCTTTAAATGCACTAATAATTACAAAAAAGAGCAGCTGAGAGAAAATGTTCAGAAATCAATACGGTCTAGCACGGTATCACATTTAAATGGATTCTATACCATTGCAGCATGGTATCTCTCAAAAAATAAAGGTGCCTTAACTTACAATCACTTCCAGCGTTCCCTGGACATCGTGTGACTTGATAACCCAATTGACAGACTTTTTACACTTGAGGATAAGTACGACGTCTCTGACAAGCTTGGCGCCAGGTTGAGATGGTTTAATGTCAACAATTATATCCACCTGGAAAGTACTGTGTGTGGAAAATAAAGAGAAAGTTAGACCAGGATGCCAGAAATTTTCAGCTATCAACCTTCTTCCAATCCATCATGTTTCCACTGTCTGGCCAGCTGATTAAAATGCTGGAGATTATCCCAGGCAACACAACATGTGCAAAACAGATTGTTATTCCACATATGCTTAAGTGATTTTGCATAACAATAGAAACAAATACTTTTTAGACAAGTAATATTTTTGTCTCTTATTTACAAGAATCACGCTACTCATTTCAGCTGTTTACAGCAGGCTAGTTTTATGATCAGCGGTTTGCTTTATGAAATAAATACTGTTTTCTTGTTTCACTGCAACAGTGCCTAAATATAGCTGTTTCAGTTTCCTCTGGCTCTAACTGTATTAAAGCCAAAACCAATACCTTAAAAAAGCAAAAAGACAAATTAAGCAGGTTAATAATAATTTAAAAAATGCACAAATACTATAGTGGGTAGTGTCTCTGCCTAGGCAGCTAAATTATGGAAATTACTCTGCTTAGGCTCTTGCGTGTGTTGAGGAATTAAGCAGTTGTATTCAGTTTCCAATACTTCTGGATATATACTTAATTTTAAAAAGAAAAGAGAAGAAAACAGATGTCCAGCCTACTGCTTGCTGGAAAATAGATGAGCGCTATCCAGATTTTCAAGACCTCAGTAAAATAAGTAGACCAAATGGCTTTGTACTCATCAATAGCATCTCATTGTGCACAATATTAATTCAACAGAAAGACTTTTACTTCTAAGATCATCTTTTGGGGCCATATGTCATAAGAACGTGCTCATGACCAAGTAACTGGTTTCAACTAATATTCTGCACTGAGACTTAGTGTATCTTAGGACCTTTGTTTCATCTCCTGCAGTTTTAGATGTGCCCCACTCAGCTTCTGTATGTTCCTCCGTGGATATAAACTTTGTAAAGATAGCTGTGGATAATACTTAAAGCTAAGAATGAAGCGAGAATTTAACTTACTACTTTTTTTGCAAATTCCTACCATACTATCAGCCAAAGCCAAAAGCCCAGAGGGCTTGGAGACAGGCAGTCATTGCATAACACTGCAAGGGACTAACAGTGATGCCGATGCTAAAGAACAGCTCTGTTCAGGATGGGGCTGCAACTTGCACCACAGAGGCAGATCATTTGAGCTTACCCTACTCCACTTCCACTGCATCTCAGCACTTTGGGTGGCTAAATGGCTAGAATTTCCTAAATGGCTACTTTAATTTGATTTTCAGTAGTCAGGTGAAATCCTTTAGCTGTGATTTCAAACAGATTTAGTCTATTTAGATTATACTTTACCTGTGTGGATTGGAATTTGGAGTGATTAGTTCAATGATATGAACCTCTCTTTCTCGGACTAAGTTAGCCATAAGGCACCCCTCAGCCATTTTTGGTTGTAGGTATCCTGCCAGGTAATTTAAAGAGAGAAAATTCTTTTCTATATTGCACGAGGGAGGAAAAACTTGATCTGGAGAGAGAAAAGAAAACACATACATTTTACACATAGATATCAGCTTACATGCATATAGGTACTCCCTGTACTTCAGTGCCACGGTACATTTTATGACATAAGTCTTTAGGCTAAAAGGTGTATCTATTAGCTATCACAAGCACTTGTGACAAATCCACATAATATCAGAAAGGTGATCACTGTTGCAATAGCACAGCACATTTCTGATGTAAAATATATACTTTTAAACTGAATAGTTTTTATTTATGGATTTTACTATTTAGGGGAAAAAAATCCCTACAAAGACATATCTGAAAACAATACTGAAGCAAAATATGTGAGCTTTTTCCAGAGTGAACAAAATACATTTATTTGTTCTTTGAAAAAGATTTGTTTTGAAATTAACTCAGAAAATATGTGATCAATTCCTTCTCCCTTTAGAAAATGTTTTATTCTGGTATTATAAACTTACCATATTTAAAATATCACAGGAAGTATTTTCCATTTTCTTACTTAATATATTTTCCTATGTATTGAGTAGTCAGTCAGTGCTGTCTAGAAACACTGCAGTTCTCTCATGCGTGGAAAATTGAATATAGCAAGAAATGGATTAAAGCAGTTGTTGATATTAAGGAAGTCTGACTATAATAACTGAAATTAAGAAGGTCTGGAGTAGATATTCAATCTCTCTTGGATTTAACTGCCTAGCTGATCATGAGCATTAACTAGTGTAAAATGCAAAACATAAAAAACAGTCATTTGGTACGAAGTCCCCATGCACAGCGCACATTGCTGTACCCCAAGAAGCAGTATTTCCATTCAAAACAGGAGGAACTTTGTATTTCTGGGATACCTTTACACACAAATTGTCATAATACACAAAGGGACTAAGTATCACGATCAAAGACACAAAGTCCTGTAAGAATGTAATTCCAAACGTCTGGCTCTTTGACCCTGGCTTTACAAAGAAGGCTTTCCTATTAAGATCAGTAGCAAGATAGACAGCAGAAAAAAAAAAATCAAATATAACTCATTATGTGTGCGAAACTGTGGACGAACTCTTAAAAGCTGAGCTGAGACCACAGTTAGCATTTGGTCCCTAAGCAAGAGCTGAAATGTCACCCTTGAAGGGCATGTGTGTGTGGTACGCAACTCTGCAGGGGGAGTAGAGACTCCCGTGACCCTGGCCACTGCGGAAACAATTCGGGGAGTTTCTTCTCCTCATCTCACACAAAGTCGCCTTTGAATGTTAACCTTGCTGCCTTCCCTGCAGAATCTATGAAAGCTGTATGAAGCTTTAACTATTCATACTGCCCAAGCAAAGCACTCTCCTAGCATCTGGTATGTGCCCTGCCAGATCAGCCTTGAATGCAGCTGCAGTTCTAACAGCTCCTCCCACAATAGCAGAGAATGGAAAATAATCCCAAATGGTCTACACTGAGCTTGAACTTATATACATATATACACACACACACACACACACACAGATGGAGATACTCAGTATTCACTTCTCAGCTGCCATGCAACAGAATTCAAGCCATAAAAGAACAGCCTCCGAGTAGTTTGTGGATAATTACTTAATTACCACCCATGCAACCATTTGCCATTGCAAAGAACTTGGTTCCATCTCCAGACGCTTTCATGAAACATCTCTGGAGCTCTCAAGACCCGTGGCTGGTGGCAGTGAGAGCTCCCCAGCCTGGGCCTCTGCTCGATCGCACGCTTTTCCTCTGCAGCACATTTAACTCTGTCACTGGCTACTCTACATACACATTTTACTTCCCCCTTCACCAAAATATTTACTCTCATCCACACCAGTTACCAAGATCTGGGCTGGAACAGAAAGGAAAAGGGGATCCATTTAATCTTTCTTTGCTCACCACATTTCTTTTTTAGTCTCGGGGCTGTCTACTTTGGAAAGGGACTGCAGGTGCCTGCAATCCATTAGATGCCTTACTGAGCTAGCCAGCACTCAGTTTATGGACCCTGTGCCTCTCTAATCTCCACAGGCATCCAGTATGGGATCAGACAAGAGGTTTGCCTGTAATACCCTCAGCAGAGGTTCTCCAGCCAGCGCGCCTGGGTGTCGTGGGGCCCCGCTCGCCAGACAGCACGCAGGGGAGCTGTGCACAGCAGCTGGCAGCCGCCCTCCCCTCCGGCGTGTGCCAGGCCACTCAGATGAGGAGGGAGGACTGCACACTGGGATCTGTAGTTTCTGCAGGCAGCATCTCCATTTTACAGACAAGGACAGGCAGAGTCTGCTCTATTCTGCATAAATCAGGTGTCACTGGCAGGTTCCTGGTTAACTGGATAAAAGCTGAGTAACTCAGCTTAAAATCATGAGGAGGTGGTTTTGAAAATGAGCACGATCAATCAGGTGTCACTCTCCAAGACAGGCGCCGTGGGCAGCAGCAGTTTGATTCAGCAATCAAATCCCATCCGAGCAGAGAGGTTGCCTTTCAAAGTCTGAGGTGGGGTAAGGCGGTTGGGATGCTTCCCCAGCCACTCTGATGGCAGGGCTTTGTTGTGTGTATTTTGCAGTTTACCAACCCTTAGCACAACAAAGATCAGTACACCAACCAACATTTAACAGCAGGGTATAAACACCAGCAGGGAAGGGGCTACAGGAAACACAGCTGAAGTCTGACACAACACAACCACCTACAAGTACCGAACCAAGCGAGTCCAACCTGCAGGGTATGTGCACTAGTATCTACAGGCTGCAACTTCAGTCAGGACTGCGGCTTCAGCTCCTGCCAGCACAGGAGCACAGTGTCTGTCTGTAAGCGGGCTGCACAGTTTCCAGCCCTGTTATTGTTATGGTTGATGGGGTATTTTTTTGTTTAGCTAAGGAACGTGGTGAAATTCAGCTCCCCCCAGGCTAGCACCTCTGCCCTGTATTTATACCAGTGATACCAGATGCATTAGGTAACATATACCTAATGGATAAGTTTTTCTGACTTGTTCAGTTGTACCTATTGAAGCATGAGGAATTAAACTGACCTGCTGAAAAACACATGCAAAGATCACTTTCACCATGAGCAGTCCTGCTTTCTGGGATCTGACAGCAATTACCATGGCAATCACTTTGCCATCCTCACTACACGAATCCAAGCAAGAATGAGAACCCCAGTTCTAGTGCC
The DNA here is from genome assembly GCA_020800305.1 of Porphyrio hochstetteri. Taxonomy (NCBI): domain Eukaryota; kingdom Metazoa; phylum Chordata; class Aves; order Gruiformes; family Rallidae; genus Porphyrio; species Porphyrio hochstetteri. The sequence goes on from CM036912.1 coordinate 18,429,413, forward strand.
GCCTTCCTCCCAGCCCTCATTCTGGCCCCTTTAAGTTCTCGCTGTGCTCACCATCCCTGCAGTCTTTGATCAGCCACTCTGGAATCAACAGGATTCAGATGCACTTGGCCCTGGCCCAGCTCACTAGCTTGCTTGGCTGCCTTTCATTTGCAGTTTCAAAGTGATTTCAGAGACCTATGGCATCAGAAGCAGTTCTACTCTACGAAAGATCACCCCCTTCAGAGATCTTTGTCCCCTGGCTTTCTGTTGCTGTATTCAGCTACAGCCTCAACTTCTAAAATATTCTAGTTTCTTTTTTCTAACTAGAGTGAAACTGAAGTGTAGACAGTTACATGAGCCCTGCCATTAAAGTCTGCATCAGCCACAATAGCAAGGAACTACCTCATATGACCACCTATAGATGATGAGTAGTACTAGCTGGGATTCACAGACTGGCAGCTGGGGGTACCTGACTAAAGCCCTTGAGAAGCATGAGTAATGAGAAGCCTGAGATGTCCGTCAGCACATGCTGTAGTTTGTGGAATCCAGCATCTCCATCATTCACTCAGAAGAGCAGCAGACCAGGTCCACATCCCATGTGGTTTCCACAGAATTCCTTGCACGATTGCTGTGGTTCAAGAACCAACCCTCTCCCCACCCTGAACACATGCATACCCCCCTCCCCCATACACCCACATTCATTCTTCTGCCAAGACTTTAAATCAAAATCAAATATGGTTACAGCTCAGCTAGTTTGTAGGAGCCTTCTCAGAAACCATCTATTTTGGTTGCCTGCCAAGTTCCATCCTGTGTATTTACTCCTAATTAAACTGTGTTTTAACACATCCTGAAGATCACAGAATCACAGAACGTTAGGGGTTGGAAGGGACCTCAAAAGATCATCTAGTCCAGCCCCTCTGCCAGAGCAGTATCAATGCAGTGATGATGCAAAGCTCTCCCATTTAGCTGCTCCATTTGACTGGAGATGTGCAAATCGACAAACAAAATTTTATCTTTTTTTTGACATATGAGGTGTTCATCTGTGCAATACAGAGACCATGACTCCTGTGTATAAGTTCCAAGAGCACTTTAATAAGCTAATAAATGTATTTCTGAATGACTTTTTGGCATTAAAATCTAAAACTAGTGCCAAGTAGAACAAAAATCATGCAGGGGAATCCTGTACAAATTTGGCAAGATTTGGATAAAAGCAACACAGGCATGTTCCAATTTTGGGGGGCAAGCGTCATGCTTTAGGAAATCAGATGATCAGATACAGGTGGTTAGGAAAGACTGTTTTCTCCACAGAAGGTTTTGGGTTGGTCAGAGTTTTTTTGTGGCCAACTAGCTTAGCTATGCAGGAGTTTCGCTAGAAATCCTGCTGAAGTAGTATTAAATTAGGCTGGTGGTGCTAGTAACTGTTGAGCCCACCAGTACTCGTGGGGTGTTCATGCAATGTTCTACTGATTTCTACTTTTCCCTATCACTGAACGTCCTGAGAGACAACAATTACTTTCAAATTATCTGGACCACTAGCTGCAATGCAAATCAGTTCCAGTTCACTTTTACCAGCCTCTATTCTTGCAGGTTTTGGTTTAGCCTAAACCCGGATGTTTGCTTTAGCCTGAACTTGGATGACTTCTTCGGAGAACAGTGAATTGCAGACCATTAGGTAAGGAACACTGACAACTTAAAACATCCCATTTCCCCCCTCCCCGTCATCCTGCACAGCAGAAGAAAATCTGCTCTCCTTGCCAAGTTCCTTTTACTACCTATCTATTTTCCAGCAAATGAATGTGGATAGAGATAAGCAGGGCATAAACCCTCCTGAACCAACTGCCTTGCTCCAAGGACACAGTGAGAAGGGTCATAGCTCTTGTGTTACCCATGGTTTGTGACCAGCTCGGGTGGAACTCCCCTGCAGAAGACATGCTAGGGGTCAAGCAGACAGCTGAGGGAAAGCATGAGCAGGAAGGTGCTCCAGAGGTTCACACTGTTAAAGCTGTTGCAGTGCTGCTCAGGTACAGAGCTATAGCCCAAACCCGACCCCAACATGGAAAAGCAATAATTCTTTGCCCAAAGTAGCCTGGATCCTTATACAAGCAAATACTGAACAAATTATAACCCAGGTCTTTCTAGAAATTACCCCCCAGCTTGGGTTCTCTACTTCAATCCTGTAGATGAAGACACCAAAACAATTACCATGAGTAGTTTATTCCTTTTAAAAGCTTAAGTTTTGACTCTTGTAAGATTCTGGCCAGTTGCACCCAAACGTATGAGCATAAAAAACAACTATGGCACCAGAATCCATCAAAAGTTGCCTAAATCCAAGGTCTGGTCTTTAGACTTGCTCCTATTTCTCTGCCTTTCCCTTTCATATCACATCACTTGGAAAATGAGAGGCATGTTTAAAGATTAAAATAGAAAGTGTGAAAGAATATTACAGCAAGGCTTGCTCTCACCATCTAGAAGCGCCTATCAACTGTTGGTTTTGCTTTACCTTCTCCTACTTTGATATAGATGTTTCTTGATATTTTGAGTTCAGTGAAGGATGTTACTGCTCCATATTCCTTCTGGGCCCACTGTAGCAGATGTTCATTTTTCTCAGGAAAAAGCTTTTCTTCTGTTTCTGCTGACAAGGAGAAGTTTCCTTTCTCAAACTGAACAACGGAACCTAAAGACACCTGATGGGAATAAAAACATGGGTTTAATGTGGTGCATTTCTCTGCACAGGCAGGCAGCACGTTTAAGCAGTGTAACCTGTCACACCCAAATGCACTCACTGAAGGTGATTGTGGCTTATTTCCAATGATGGCTAACCTTCATGTGTTCTAATGTCTGTGCAATGATTCCTTTTTCAGAGATGGTTTTAAAAAGTGAAGCACACATCAGCACCCAAATAAATGAAAATAAATCAATAGCAATTACTTGACAGAGATTATCTGAAGTTCGGCTCCAATTACAGAAATTAACTAAGGGCAACTATGTGTAACCTTCCCTGGAGTTAATGTTTACAGCACTGTTTCAAGATGTTATATTGCAGCTTGTTTAGCACCTACAAATACTTGCCAAAGTAGACACATAAATTACGCCCTTTGGCACACAAAGGTTTCCAAGATCTTCTCTGTGCTGTTACATTAGCATTAATTGTGCACATATCACATACTCTCCTCTAACATAAGGCCCACGTAATTCAGAGTTCAATTGACCAGACCCATCACAAAAAGCCAGTTCAGGAATCCCTTTGCCAGAATAGTTTTCAAAGTTTAAACTAACAATTTCAATTCTGATTTCATTATTTGTTGCTTTTCATATGACTACCACAAAACACTTCCTTTATATGAAAAAAAGTCTTTGTTCAGTGTAAGACAGAATAAACACCCTATTCTCAATACTCTCATACCCTTCAAATAAGAAAGCAAGCTCTGCCCTTAGAGAAAATCTACTGCCCCCAAATCTATTTAAAATCTGTTTAGCAAACAGCATTCGCTTTGAGCTTCCATCACCTGGACAAGGCTGCACCATAGGCTGGTTGTATGTGGCGCCTCTCCAGTGGTCCTAATACATTACATTTTATAGTGTGAACAGTCTTGTAGGAGGCAACACAGCACAAGACAAGGTCATGCAGGATCACATACAGAGTGCCTCTTAGCAATGCTATCGTCTACATCTGAGACAGCTGGGACATCTTTGTAGAGACCTGGACCAACCAGAAACATCTCCCATACAAAAAAATTGTGGGATTTAAGGACTTAAATGGTTATTATTTTGCAGGGATATTGGATAGATGCTGGCATTCAACTCTCAGGAAAGAAACTACCTCAAAAATATAACAGTTTAATGGGTAAGTACAGCAACTGATTTTAATTGACATTATTTCACAATGTTTCTGGTACTTTTGACGGTCGGTATTAAAGAAGTATCAGTGTAACCTTTTGAGACATTTGACGAAAATGCATGAGAAAACACTATTCCTTCTAAATCCTGACCAAAGAAAAGCATCAGCTTGCAATAATGCATTTTCACTGTATTTTTCATTTGATATTTCAGATATTTAAATGTCTGCTTTCTTCTGCAGAATACACTTGGGTTTCCACTTATTACTAATTAAAACTTGAAAACCTTCTGCATCATCCTGCAGCATGACAAACACCTTCCTGCAAGACAGATCCTATCAATGAACCTCAAAGTTACCAAGTCCTGCTAGGGAGGAATTGACAGAAAACAGAGCGACTAAAAAGTCTGGCACAAGCATCCTCACTACATGATCATACAGTAAACATCTTTAAATAAACATGATGCTTCTATAAATTTGGTTTTTAATCACATACTGAAGTTATTTCAAATGCTGGTTCCACTACCAGTTTTTAGGAAGGAGTGCAGAGTCCTTTTGTGCCTGCCAATGTTGGGGTTTTTACTACACGGATCTAAGGCAAGGTTAAGTGAGCCAAGCACGTTATTTTTTCTGGACAGAATTCAACAGACTCTTCCAAAAAAGGCAACCATCACTGTTTCAACACCTGCCTTGAACTTTAACTATTTACTCTTCAGAACAAACCAAAAGCAGTGCTCTCTAACGTACTGAGGATCACCCAGAGCATTAAAACCAAAGAATGTTTTAAATATTTGAGAATACATCAACAATTTTTATCTGAGGGCTCATTACACAGCCGACTGGGTGATTAAGAAGCTGCCTCACTTCATCTCCTTCAGTGGTTACTTTCAGAGGTTGCAGAGTGGAAAAAGTGCCCGTGCTCTATTTCTTCCTGTTGTTTTGAGGACATTAAAAGTGACTGCACCAGAAACTCCTCTGCTGCTGAGTTCATCTACCTGCCAAGTAGGTGAATTTCTGAGGTAAACGAGAAAACTTCCAGGTCTGATGTGGAAAATCTGTTTGCAAAAGTTACTGGCCATGGCCACTAACTACAGCAAGGAATGAGGTTCAGAATCTTCTGCAGTCAGAGGACGCAAGGCTCAAGTGCAGCATTTTGAGTATATGCTACCAAAACCTGACTATGCTACCAAAGAACAGAGCCTGTTTAGGGACAATACTACCACGCTGACCACTGGGGGAAACAGGGACTGTAATTTGCTTTCCACTGCACAAAGAAACATAGACATCTCATGCTGGGGAGAGAGGGAAAAAGAGCTTTTATGTGTCCCTTGAGAAAACTTTCCAGTCTTAGAAGAACTGCCCTTGCAAGGCTGATGAGGTAGTTCAGGACATCAGCGACCTGGCCAAAGTGCCAAGTGGCCTAAGTGCCAAGTGGCCTAAGTTATTCTTCCCCAGAAGGAACAACGCTCAGCACCAACCTGGGGTCATCTCAAATATATGCACTGGTGAGTGTGAACACTGCACATACTCCTTAGCATCTTCTGTGTCTTACTTTACCTATTTCCTTCTCTCCTTTTAAATGCCTACAGCCTTTTTTCCCCCTTTGAACTTGATCCAGGAGGAATATTCACTGTGCTGACATTTTAAGTATTTAAGGTAGTTATAATTCAGAACTCCCAAGTAGGAAGCAAGTTCAAAATTTAGCCTTCAGAGAGGTAGGCACCTCTGGGAGATGACTCTGAATGAAAGCTAAGTGTGCACAGCTACACAACATGAACTGATCTCTCCCCTCACAGAAACAGCTGCACCACTGCCCGCCAAGGCCCCTCCAGCACAAGTAACCAAAAAAGCCACCTGCAAAGCCAAGACTGAGACAAATACATTAGCAGAAGAAAAGTGGCATCTTTCACATTTCCACCTGAGCTATATGGTGACCTGTGGTGGACCATGTAGGAGAGGAGAAATCTGCTCCGAATAAAATCAAACACCTTCACCCAACTTTAAGAGCAGCCCACACGGGGTTCAGACTCAGCTGGTGTTTTTGACAATGTACTTTGTGGTCTTTGTTTCCCTTATAGAAGAAAAGTAAAGCCTTAGATGGAGAAATATAAGGTATTCAAAAACTCAAAAAAATATATTCTTTACTGTTCATAAATGTACATACAACATACCATAGTCACTAAGAGAACAATTCTCTTTGGTAACTGACTAGGAAACAGGCTGCTTTTGAAATGACATGCAACGTTTGTGAATCATCTATCAGCTTTGCATAGCCTGTACCAGCCAGAGCTGTGATGCTTTCGGGCAGTAGTAAAATTTTTCATTTTCAGTTTAGTGTTCTCAAGACCACTTCCAGTCATCACAAAATACCACTTCCAGTTTTCACATTTTTAAAAACAAACACATAAAAGAACCAGCATCTTCTTGATTACATTTTAGATTTTAATTATCTTTCCTAGGAGATGCTCAGTTTGCTAATTACCAAAAAACTTGATAGGAATATTAAGGCTGCTCAACACTTTCTCAGGATGAAAGGAAAACCTCGTGGCATCAGACTCCTGCACACCTTTCTGTATCTACAAAGAAGATCCTGGGATTTTCCATTTAAGCTGAAAACGTGTCAAAGCAAGTGCAGCTTTAAACCCCCCCGATAGAGCAGTTACTAGCATGAATTAAAGGAAACAAAGAAAAAAAGAAAAAAAAAAAAAAATCAGTGTAAAGGGGAAATCTGTTCCCAAAATTTAGGGCTAAGGAGGGAGTTACTGATTGCACACAGGTAATTGTCCACTCAATCTATCAAAATCTCAGATTCATTGTAATACTCATTTGATCTGAAAAAAATAAAGTAGCAGAAGCTTTTCTAGGGATTCTGTTTCAAGTTGGATTCAATTTAGTGGAAGAAGAGAAGGGGAGAATTAAAGCATATCTATGCAACTGCAGCTATAGTTTCCACTGGAATCGATGACTCAGTTACACAACCTGTTGTGATTTATTATCTCCACGTCACTAACACCAATGGTCTGCCAAAATCCACCGTTTGCTTCTGTAAACTTCCACTAGCTAAACCCCCTGTTTACTGAAGCAAGCAAAGAAGAGGAGCCACGACCATACAGAAGGGAAAAGACCATCACAGATGCCTGTTCCAGGTCCTTCAGCCTCCTGCAACATGGGTCTGGGAACACACCACAACTACTAAATGCCACAATGCTGCTTCTTTCCTTACTCTTGCAGCCTAGTTTAACTTAAAGCCCAAGTCTTCCTAACTACCAGCCTCCTTTGCTCTGAAAGTGATGGCTCTGGGCTCCTAGAGGGACCATGAGAGCACTTGGGATCAGTCAGTGGCAGCAACAAGAAAGACCAGCATCAGATCCAAGAGGCAGCAGCATCCAGACCTGGCCTATCCAAGCTATCAACGCATAGCTTTGGCTGTAGTAGTGACCCATGAAGACAGCCTACTCTGGAAGGTGAAAGAAACACCACGAAATAAAGCCCGAGTTTTGCAAGATGGCTTAAACCACCGGGGTCAGGAGAAGATGTAGTATGAACTGTGTGACACTCTCAGCAAACCACGCTCCAAAAAAGTGCAGGACTCGAACGTCCCGTGAAAGAAGAAACTAAGGTACATTGGTCTGCCTGCCTTCCTCTGAAGTTTACTGGCAAGCTGGTATTTTTGAAATATTTCTGCTCAAACCAAAATGCTTACAGTAAAAGCAGAGGACACATACATATCATAAAATACCCCTATTTTGGGACATCATACTACCACATATATAGACTTTTTTTTAATTGTAATTGCATATTTGATTCATGTACTATATCTTGCTTCATAAGTCAAAAATATCACTGCTCTTCTGTCATGTGTTCACAAAGCAAGTTTTGAATGAAAAACACCCCAAACCCAAAACATCTAGATATTTAAAGATGTCTTACGAGGGTTACTGTACTCTTAAATTCCTTTTACTGAATGTGGACAATGCACATTTGAAAGTGACACATTTACAACCCTGTCATTTTCTGCCATCCATACTTCTAACAAAATCTTCTGACAAAAGAAACATAAAAACAACCACTGTACATAGCCAGAGGTCCCCCTGATATTTCCTGGTGTAAACCAGTTGTGTAGACTTTATAAAAGCAGAATTTTGCAGGAGGTAGAATCAGGCCACAGAGTCTCCAGGGAAATTTACTATTGTGAAAAGCATAATAAGGGTTACTGTTTACTAAACACTGCTTTTAATTAGACACTTCAGGTTATTTTCACATTCTTTCAAAAGGCAAGGAAATGGTATGGGGAAGGGAAGGGAGAATATGAAGTCTGCCAAGTGGAAAAGGGCAACTACAGGATTATTTCCAGCTTTTGAGTAGAAGAATGATGAAGATTTACCAAAAAAAAAAAAATTATCCAAAACCCAAATGCAGGATTCTGTAAAAACGTAAACCTCCTTTTAAATTCCTCTTCACACTGTTACACAACACTGAAAATCTACTGCTTTTACTTTTGACTAGTGAAAGGTCACTATTTGTACCAAATTTATCACTAGTCATGCATTTCCTCTCCTTTCTCGCTCTTCTCCTAGCAGAGCTCTCTGTTCACATCTGGGTCTGTTTAACCAGTGATTGGAAATTTAGCCTCCTGATTTCCCGTTAAATACTAGGCACAGGAAAACAAATAGCACTTGTTTTTCAGTGAGTTTTGTCAGTCATCCAAAATCTAGTGCAAACCATAGAACAGCCTGTGGTTTGGTGGCAGAGACCCAAAATATGTAAACCATATTTTCATGAAGTGAAAGGAATAAACCAGCTATTGGCTCAAGTAATAAGAACATGTTTTTTTTTTTCTTAGAAATACAGAAATTACTAATAATTAAACTCGTCATTCTATCACTGATTCGCCTTTAAAGCTTTTCTTTTTTCTTTTTAAATCTCAAGCCAAGAGCATGTGATCTGGTTTTGTATTTATCATTACTGCTGTTGCTTCCTCCATTTTACTAACTTAACACACACATTCAGTGCTATTAAAGGGGTTCTTGTGACTAAGGTTATTTGCTTGCATAACTGCTTTCTCATCAATAACTCTCCCTCATTCAGCTGCCTGAATAACTACCTCAGAGAAAGAGCTGAAGCATCACATTTTAAATCACATATGATGTAATATCACATAAGCAGATTATTTCAGGGTTCTTCTTGGATCTATTGTGATGGTGACTTCTGCCAGGAAATCACAAAGGATTGGGTTCATTTTTTCACTGATTTAATTCTCACTACTTTCACTTGCCCAGTAAAGACATTCCAAGGCTATAAAAGCAATTGAGAAAGCTACCAATTCTAAAGAAAAAAATTACTTGCTGAGTAGCACCTATAAAACCCTCTTTCTCGGCAGTTTTATAAAACTGCTGATTTTCTGCCAAGCCATGTTCGCTATAAACTGCTTTTAGGGAAGGAGAGAAAATGACGACTTGATGGAAAGGGAGGAAATTATTCTGTTATAAGAAAACTTAAGAGTGGGATGGTGGGAGAGGTCTGGTAAGGTTTTCTGCAAGACTGGCCTGTAACAGGATCACGGGTAAAAAGCGTTTCCTACAGGTGTTGCCTAGCTTACATAAAACTGTGACCTGTCCTAATCTAACCAGCCTAATCACCACAGTGAAGATTCCTTCAACTTCCTTTCCCACTCTCCCTTTCCGATACAATTTTGGCATTTATCTCCTGTTGAGGGAAAATAACTATTTGGCACAGATGCTAAGTGTTCCCCTTGTGGAACTTAGCAGACCTTCCCACCCATGCACTGCTCCCCGAGTGCTGTGGGGGCTGCTGGTCCAGCTCAGGAACACTTGAGCCAAAATCGCCCATTTCCAAACTGTTGTATTTTCATGACAGGAAAAACTATCAATTAGGCTAATATGACCAGCTACATCAGCAATCAAAGTAGTGATTTTAATTTACTTAGGTCAGGCAGAGTTCACACACTAATCCACTTCTGGTATTTGTGGACTGAGAGGCCATGATGCTTAGTTATATGTATTTTTAACATGATGAGAATAGACTCAAGACTGACTTCAGTAAAATCACAGTAATTTTCCCAGCACCACCTACATAGCCCATCAAGATATATATATATATGTAACTCATGTAGAGTCTGAAAATAATCCTGTCTGTGCCAAATGTATTGTTAACACACAGTGTAGTCACCATATATTCACTTTTCTTTAACACCCACAGAAATTTATGTCAGGTTTTTACCAAGATGCTGATTCTTTTTTCCTTAAGACTGTTCACTAGCATTCTCTCTGGTTTACAGATGGGGAAAGATGTCCCAAGAAGCAAAATGACAATACAATAAGGCAACAAACTAATAAAGAACACCTGCTTCTAGCACCCATGCCCCATCTCAGATGGCTTCCTCCAACATACTGTCACTCCATAAGCATCACCGTGCTTCCATTCACTGCCAGGGGTTTGGAAAAAACGTCTTCAAAACATAACATTAAAAAAACCCCCTTGTGTTAACAGAACACAATCATTGGTTTGGTTGGGGCATACAATTTAATTTTGATGATAATTTATGCCACTGTGATATTTAGCCAGCAGTAAACATTTGTGAAAGTGAAACTGTGAGCTGCCTCCATGAAGAGAAAGCCATGTGCTGAGTGAAGCTATGTGCATCGTGAGATAAAAATGACTGCAAAACCACATGCATACACCCAATTTACTTTTTTATACTGAAAAATGTTTATTGTGAAGGTACTTTGTGCTACCCTCTATACTATAACCATACACCCAAGGCTAAATTTCTGCTCCCCCCTCAATTTTAAACACTTATCTAAGGGAGGACCAGCCCAAGGCAAAAATCCAATCTTGAAGATAAGAACTTAAAATCCAGCTAAACTCAGTAGTACTGTGTTTTCCTGGTCTTTTGGATATGTGCTGACATGAGCTTTCAATCTTTTAATCCTTTCCTTTAAATGAAGCAATCCAGAGTGGGTTGGGTTTAGTGGAAACTCAAACAATGAAGTCACAGAGCACAGGTAGCAGACCATCTTCCTAAGGAAGACACTGGGAACACACAACCCTGCCCCTACCCTCTGCTCCATCATAAATGTTTAAGCCCAGTGTGAATCAGCTTATCCACCTGTACAGTGGTACTAACAGCACTTCACAGAGTGCTCTGATTATTGGCTCATATCCTGGAGTTACCATCTTTGTTAGAAATTACCTTGGATCTTCTAGTGCAACTAATTTGTATGTATTTTTTTATTCAAACATGCTTCCCTGTAACAGTTTAATAACTTCATTATGATGCTTTACAGGGAAAAAATAACAGCTAGTAATAAAAAGAAATAGCTAGGACTCATGGTTACATGATCCTTTTAACTACAAACTTTGACCTGGGTATAGGGGTATTGTCTTTACCAGCAGAAAGTCCCAGAAGTTGCCATTTAAACTTCCTTACGCTGCTTACCTACTTCTAACTAGGGATCAATCAATGAAACAGCACAATTCATATTTTACATACAGTATAGTAATAAAAGTGTGAATGGGTGTGTTGTATGAAAAGTCTGGAGGCTGGAAAGTCAATGATTATCCTGCCCAAGGCTTCCATAGAGACAGACACAATACTTATGACATACCTATGGTATGTGTGACACAGTTTTCTGTTTTGAGCACAGAATTCATGGGCGTTAAAGCAGCTTTTTTTTTTTTAAATTTGAAATCTTTTATGATTCAAAACACTCTGTTTTCTGATTTGGTTATACATTTAAGGGGAATGAACAAGACAGATCAGGAGAAGTACATGGATAAGCCAAGTATTTGCAAACAACGGCCAAAGAAGAGAGCTCTGCACTTTGCATCCCTTGGAGCTGTTCTTCATGCTCAGAGGCTCAATTCTCTAAAACTTACTGAATGCTCTGGCAAGGAGGTAGGGACCCTCTCTGCTACTAGAATAGAGCAGTATGTACATCTGCCCCATGACTCACCTGAAACAAGAATTCTCAATTCTGCAAAGGGCCAGACTCCTCTAGGCCTGGGATAATCCCAGGGATTGTAGCCTGGCATGGCCCAGTGCAGGGAAACAGCTCTGCTACCAAACTAGAGCCCCTCAATTGCTTTTTGGCATCTTGTACAGCTGCTGCTAGGACTTCCTCAGCATTTCTCATGTTTTCCATGCTCTGTGATTCTGTGCTCTTTTTCAGAAGGCTTTTGGGAAAACAACGCATTTGTTTTTGTGAGCAGAGTCAACTGTGGAAGAGCAACAGACGATCACCACAGTTGAAGCTGTTCAGCCTGTCACCTCATGGCCTATGATCCCAAGCCACACTAGCTACTGAGAAACTGGTACATGAAAAGGCTGATGAGCCCCTGATAAAGGATTGAAGTTAGCTTGTGTTTTCAGGAAAATTATTGTCTTGGAGAACACAGAAAAAGTTCTAGAGCAAGAGGGACTGTTGGGACTGGGAGAGGTAATAGTGGATCAGTACCTTGGCATTTTTTGTTCTCAAATCTCATTCTTCAAACTCTTTATAGAAAAGAAAAATAGAGCCTTAACATGGTGGAAGGAAGAATACATAACCTATATGGCATTTGAAGAGATCTGAAGTTGTTACAGAGAGCTATTTGGATGTTTAAACGTGATTAGGGATGGGCCAACACAGAGAGCCAGTTCACTCCTTGCAACAGAACGGCAAGCTCTTGTACCTGCATGGCTTATTGCCAGCAGTGTTATCCCAGCTCCACAGATGCACATGAGGAAGATGGTGAGAGGCACCACAACTTTCAGCCCCTATCATGACCAGCAGAGCCTAAGAGGCAGGAGCATTGAGAGGAAGTGTTTGAGTCCCACCAACAGAGAACCAAACCCGTACCATCTGCCAGCTACTCCTCTCACACCTGAGAGACAGCCCAATGCTCCCTGCAGCATCAGTGCCCAGGTTTACTGTGGCAGTTCCTGAGGTCAGACAACTTCTTCTTTGGCACAAATCAGGACTGCTGCTGCTCACATTTTCAAGCCTGTTTTTGTAACCAGGACAGCCTGAAACAGTTTTCTGAAGCAAACACTTAGCTAATTGTACAGTTTTGGCAGCCTGTGCCTTAGGCACATTCCTATTGTTCCTATGCCTTCACGCAGCCTGCCGAAGCTGTGCTGAGCCAAACCAAGCAAGCCCGGCACGATCACAGTCTGAACACTGGCAGAGTCTGCAGAGCGGAAATGGATGGCTCTGAGCACAACACCTCTTCACTCCCAGAGACAAGGCAAGGAGAGAGGGAAAAGCATGGAGGAGGAGGAGGAAGAGAAGAGATAGCTGAACACAAACTAGCCGATATGGACTGTGAGTGATGATGTAGCAATTGTAGGAGGAGATCAAAACTAAACTAAACTGAAAGTAGGTCCAAGACTTGATCAGCCGATGAAAGGTGCCATTTCTTTTAGCAAGGAGAGGAATGAGGAAGCTTATCATAGCGTTCCTTATCATCTTGTTCCTTGGGTCTTTTTCTGAGCAGACCGGAACTGTACCAGTTGCAATAAGAAGATACACTAGGAATGGTCAACAAGAAGATAACAGTTAAGAGTCTAACACAGTAATGAGAAAACATGAGATTGTGAATACCTTGGAATGTAAACAAGCCTGTGTTCTTTGCACCAGTCAATGCATTGCACTGGAAACAGGATAGACTCCTTCAAAGTCCAAAATACCAAGGGTACTCCTACTCTTGTAGTCTAATGACAAGGAAAACACCATCCTAGAAAACTTGTGGGGTCCAGGAAGTGATAGAACTCTCGGTGTACTTAATGGTGTTACCACCATATCACGTCAACCAAGAGAGCAGTGCTGCTTCCCAGTGCACTAATGCTGCAGCACTGTCCAACCCTGCTGCTGCACACACAGCGACACCATTAAGTTCCCCTCTGGTACTACAGACCAGTCTTGCCTACCACTGTCAGCTCTGCTGGAGCAACAAAATTAAACCGTATAAGGATACAGATTAAAAAAGTAAAGTTTATTTCTGCAATTAGAGTTGAATATAGTAAAAGCTGCAACTTTAATAAAGACGACTCATGATTAGACATGATGTCACACATTAAAAATTTAATCCAAACAACTTGTCTGTTTCACTACAAATAGCAAACTTGAACGTCCTGGCAAACTGTAAGGACATGATTTACAAATACTAGGTAATATTTGGATCCTACATTATAAGCAGTGCTCCAGTCTTTCTGAGAAATAAAAATGACTTCATTCTGGGCTTAGCTCGGTCATTGCAATAGACCAAGCTTCATTAGAAACATAAACCGTAATTGTACATATTGACCTCAATGCATACAGATTTTTGTTTTGGTCAGAGACCACACAACTAGTGTCCACCCATATTAATTCCCCTTGTTCTGAGGGTTTTTTGCATCATGGTACTATTAAACATCTAATCAGGACTGGCAATCTGTTATGGCCTCCCAGCGTTTTGAACAGGAATGGCTGCTAGTGTCAGTAACCACACGATATGCAGAAAAAGCCATTTTGGTTTCTTTTCCTTGCATTCACATAACAAGTAATTGGGTACTTTTTCCAAACTGCTTTGCCCTGCTGCCTAACTGTTCCCCAGAGCCCTACACTGAAACTTGACCTCCTGTTAACTTGGGGTTTTTTAATGTATGTTTAAAAACTTACAAATGAAGGTCATTAACTCTATGTCTTGTGTGACAAGCAGCTGTGATAGAGAGCAGGCCAGAGGACGGCGTATACTTACAAAGAAAACTCTCTGGATTCCAGGTGCCAGTCTTTCTGTTTTCAGTTTCCAGACCAGGGGCAAAGGAGAGTTGAGAAGAAACACCAGAGGCTTCTGGTGAATATGCACTGATGAAATCGGATTCAAATGTAACGTAACCTACAGAGAAACACAGAAATACATGAACACTCCCTTACACGTTTCAAAACAAAAACAGAATCTGAAACAATGACTCAAAGGTCATTTTTATATATACTATGGCTTCCACCATTCAGATCTCTTGACCCAAGATTATAGACTAATCTGCTTCCAAAAAAATCAGTCAACAGAGCACACAATTTAAAGAATGAAATAGTTAACACTGGTGCTCTATGCTTGCAAAGCACTGTGAAAGTGTTTAAGAAAACCTTGGCAGATGCTGATGAAAAATAGCTTATGCAAAAGGTCAAACCACTAAGCTGAGAGTTGGAGAACAAGGAGATAAAAAGAACTGCAAAGCAAATCCTGATTTCTGGTTTCTAGATGGCAACCTGCAAAGCTGGCTTAGAGTACAAACGTCATCTGCTGATGCTATTAGGGCATAAATCTAACCTGCAAAACATAAAACTAAACAAATAAAAAACAGAAGTAACAAATCCAGAAACACAAGTGAGCACTAAACTAGTTTATGGAAGGAATTCCAACAGAAATTTTAACATACACTAGGGAAAGAAAAAGCCTGTCTTCAGGGACTAACTAAAAGAATACATGGGGAAAATGATCCCAGGGAAGTGGACATCACAGAAGTGAGGTATCCTGTTAGAGGTCATTTTTAGCAACCAGTCTGTGGTTGCTGAAGCCTCTCTTGCCCAGCTCCTCTTCTTCCAGTGCTGCCCTTCAGAAAGGGGCAAACTGGGGGTTGTTCACTCAAACAGACACTTTTTAGCATGCAACAAATTGCAATTGAAAACATGGTGGTCTTGCAGTATCTAATAAGCTTTTTAAGCAGCCAGCATTTGGCTTGATAGTTCATCCTGCTTTATAGGGAAAAAAGTTTAACGTGCAATCAAGGGATGAATCAGGTTCCCTGACAGAGAATCACAACTCTTTCCTAGCAAGGCATGGAGGGAGCAAACATGAACCCAATCACCAAGTTGAGTGGTGGCACACAGAAATTAGCATACAGGTAACTCAGAATGAATTTTGTCTCCTGATAGCACATATGAAAAGAAATCTGAGACACAGAAGCCACTATGTAGAGCTTATTACATTATTCTTATATAGTGGTAAGCATCAGTTACTTTACCATTAAACACAGATTCACCTGGCAAACTAACTAGGTGAAAGCTAGAGACCAAACTGAATATTAGATACCCACTGCCACTGAAGATATTTCCAAAAGAAAAAACAAGTTTCTTTTTTTATTCTTTTTCTTTGGGTTTTCCCTCCAAAAGTGAAAAGTTCACTGTCACTGCAAAGTGGAAGTCAAACCTCAGCTTCAGGTCTGACAGACACCTGGAAGACAACAGAAAGACCTTTTGCTGCTACTTAGTTGCTTGTGAAAAAGCTAGCAAACCACTGGCTGCATTACCACACCAATGCTTAGGTGCAGAATTTACTAGATTCTTAAAATCCACTGAATGAACGTCTCAAGTCCCCACAGGGAAATAGATGTCAAATCCCATAAGCACACCTCTGGGGCACTGAGGACAACTATATCTTAATTTTTGTTATGCTTGATTAAAACTTTTTTGAAAACTGATATGAAAAGAATAATTCCACAACTGTGCTAAAACTAAACTGCTTTAAAGAATGAGCACCAGTGCTGGCTCTGCCTGCAGGGAGGCTGGGTACTGCCACTCTCCTTCCACCCAAGGGCAGCCACCGTCCTTGCTGCTTGGCCTCTCCTCGCAGGAGGCCTAGTTGCATTTATGCATTTGAAGATGATCAGAGCACTCTCCTGTGAAGACAGGCTGAGAGGGTTAGTCTTGTTCAGCCTGGAGAAGACTCTGGGGAGACCTTAGATCAGCCTACTGGTACCTAAAGGGGCTGCAGGAGAGCTGGAGAGGGACTGTTTACAAGGGCAGGGAGTGACAGGACATGGGAGAATGGCCTGAAGCTTGAAGAGGGAAGAATTTAGATTAGGTATTAGGAAGATATTCTTCCCTGTGAGGGTGGGGAGGCACTGGCACAGGTCGCCCAGGAAAGTTGGGTCTGCCCTATCCCTGCCATTGCTCAAGGCCAGGTTGGATGGGGCTCTGGGCAACCTGGGCTAGTGGAGGGTGTGTCCCTGCCCATGGCAGGGGTTGGGACTAGATGGTCTCTGACGTCCCTTCCACCCCAAACCAGCCTGTGGTTCTATGATTTCCAAAAGAAAACTTCCAGGGGCTGCACTTATCTTATATTTGCTTATTATATTTGCTGCCTCAGAAGAATAAAACACCTCCTTTTTCAGAAGCTGCAGGGTGTTAGTGTGCTGAATGCTAACGGGATGACAGACTTCAAATGCCAACAGTCACGATCTTAGCTATAAAAACTCTTTTACAGTATCAGGCTATAGAGCCAAAATAATTCCGTTAGCTGAAAATAAGGAAGATTAAATTGTTTGTTTTACAAGGCTCTCACTTTGTTGTTCTGCCTAGAAACGGAGGAGTGAAAGTTGAAGGGAAAGGTGTTTAGAACTGCTATTAAATTCATGGCTATTAAAAAGCTTTCATTAATTCTTGTGGGTTTTCAGATGTAATCACGGCTAATTAGTATAGCTGTTTAAAGTATTAAATATAATTACCTTGTTCTGGGGTTATGTTTCCTTAGAAAACAATAAAAATACCATTTACCAAAGCAGTCCTTTCACAGTCCTGATAGGGCACATGAGAGTTCAAATTTTATTCCGATATTTTTTCAGCTCCAAATGGCATAAAGTGCATTCAATTTTAAACTCGCTAAGCTTCCAAGTGTCAAAGAGAAAATCTACCGATTAAATACATCCACTCTTATCATCAGCCTTCACAACCACATTTTCACACTCAGTGATAACTGGTTTCTTCTGATCCTAACAGAAGTAAAGACTAATTCACATATTAATGAAATGACCAATATTATATGTTTATGTATTTAAACTACCATGAACAGAAAAACAGTCACAATCCTCTCACACTGGCCAACAGGGGCACTCAGTTTGGGTTTGCACCCTGGTTGTGTTTTAATTAGAATGTCAAATCCATGCAAAGAAGAGGCTCCTGTTAGAAGTGTTAGACATTTTTATATTTAAAACCACTGGTATTTATTAAAATCAGAAATGATACAAAGATACTCACTGAAAACGTCATCTCTGAAAGACCTGAGCCAAGTCATTTGGGTAACAAGGAAATGGAGAAGTATCTCTGGTTTCAACTGATCTCAGACAAGTTTGTTCAAAGCCAACATCTAATCAGGCAAGACAGATGTTTTAAACTTCATGAAGATTTCTGCCTGTTGGTTTGGTCACATGAGAGAGCACACAGTGCAATCATACTACCTTAGTGAGAAAATCAGAGACCCTGCAACTGGGTCTACCATCAGATTTTGTAGTTGGTATTCCTTTAGGCTTTGGAAATTAAATACATATATAATATACACATACAGTATTATTTCCATACATGCATGGAAATAATCAACAAAGTTTGAGCTTCATTCAGAAGCGGCGATATATATCTATCCATGCCCTTGGCAGGAGCTGTAGGATAAGTTATATCACGTAATGGAATTTTCCTACATTTCTGCCTGAAAAGTGCAGACTGGTCCTTAAGAAAAGCTACAGGGCTTTAACACAAAAACAATTAGATTTTCGTAAGTATATTAAGTGCTCCTGTGAAAATGTCCAGAGTAAGTGAAATTTTGCAGTGCTGCACTCCTCAGAGTACAGAGTTTGCTCATGAGTACAACAGCAACAAAACATACGATTCATATTCCTAGTCCTAAACCTGAGAAAGAATACAGCTAATGAGAGCGAGCCTGCTTCTGCAGCAGCCTCTAGCACTACATTCCCTGTCACTGTTCTTCTTGGCATAACAGAATTCTCAGCACCAATGTGCTTTTCCACACTGAAAAAAAATCCAGAGCTGCTCAAAAACTGCTCAGGACCAGCTTCTTCATCATATTTTTTGTAATTCATTTTTGTTTCAGAGCTAGCAATGATAAGGAGCAGCCAGGAAGCCTGGTCTGAATGTGACCAGTCCCACGGAGAAGTCCTACAACGTTAATAGGCTCCCCAGAGGATAAATATTTCCCCCCACCCCCAATATTTATGATTGCCCCCATCACTGTCACTGCTTGATGATAAACACAACAGTGGTGTTTATTATGCAAGATGCTTCCCTGGTCCTTGAAAAGATTTCCAAGAAAAGTGCTGGGGAGTTACTAGTATTCAAGAGCTTTCTGCCAACAGCCTAGCTGCCAATGATACAGGTTTCACCTTGTGTAACAGCAGTCAGTGGGCTACCACACAGATGTTTCAGCCCAAGTAAGGTAGGCATGGTCAAAATAACAGGTAACAGCTGTTTCTGTGTAGAAGGCAACAGTCTGAACTGCAGAGTCCAAGTATGAGCCTGGACTTTAACTATGTACCAGAGGTACCCAAATGCCTCTTCCTCTCCTGCTTTGAAGATTAAAATGCTTAACAGGACTCTAAGGTGTTATGAGCTCATGACATTGACACAGGCACAAGTTCCGCATTTCAGCTGTACCAACAGCTCCAGTGTGACGCCGTCCTCTCTCTAGCTCTGCCTTAAGCTTTCAGCTGCCATATCCGTGCTCCCACCTTCTCGCTCCTTTGCTAACTTCTGGCATGGCTGCCATCACCCACAGCACTGCAGTGGAAGATCCCTGTCCCTACTGCATACAGCTGTCTCTCTCACCAAAAAGTCATTTCTGCTAGAGTGCCCCCTTCTGTGGCTCTAGTTCACCCATAGGCTGGATTAATCTTAAGTGGTGCTTCTCTTCTCCCAGCTACCCTTCTGTCTCATCGTAGCTGGTGAGCTCTTCAAGGCACATCCCTTCTCAAATGTCTAGACAGTTCATAGCATCTTCTAAACATACCAGAAATTAATAGAAAGGTACTGGATGACATCAAACGACCAAACAGGATGTTTCTAACTAATAGCAGAAGAGCTAACTTCCCTTTCTTTTTGTATTTTCACTGGCAGAATCCATATTATTAAATATTTATAGCGGTGTACAGCTAGATATGAAAACATGGTGTGCAAGTCTGAGCTCTGTGGTAAAATTATTTTTTCCCCCTCCCACAGTATAAGCTTGGTTTTTAAATGACATATCTAAAAAGAGATACTCATCATCCATTCTTGTAGATTCAAACAAGCTTATAAAATACACTCATTTTGTACTTCCCAACAATGTGCTACCTCAGTCAGTCTTCTGCATCTCAGACAGCTTTATGAGCACTTTGGTCAAACAATAGCAAAAGAAAATTAAATCTGAATCATTAATTGGACTAAAGCATTTGTTAGTCTCTCAGTCCATTTAATAAGCAGCTGCTAATGCCCTATCCCTGTTATTTCCAAAAGGTGAAGGACAGCACATTAACCCAGCAGACAGCAGCATACCAACAGTACAGGAAATGGAGTCAATGTGGTCCAACATATCCTTCGCTCCCAGCCAAGGGCTCATTTGATCACTGAGCTACTGCGTAGCCAGCATTTCATTGTGCAATCAATGGTTAGGCCAGACCTTCTGGACACGTGTGTCAGAAACGATCCCCTCAGAAAGGCTCGGCTTCAGCAGCTGTTTGTCGGGCAAGTGGCCTCTTCCAGACTCATGTCTGCCCTTTGCGGCCTCCTCTGGCACACACTCCTCCAAGTAATACATGTGAGGAATACGACAACTTGGTCATAGGTGAAAATTAAAGATAAACGCTATGCAGAAAATCTTATAACAAAACCTACAAACTCATTTTTAAACAGCTTACAACAAGAAGCATGTAACTACGCTTAGGACATGAACCGCAGAGATGCTCGGTCACTTCTGCTAGAATGAATCTTATGATATACATTATAAACACTTTAAAGAAGATAAATTAAGACTTGAAAAAGATGTCCTGCTTCATAGGTGCCGTGTCTGTCAAACTTAGGCTGACATCACTTAGCTAGCCATACTTGCATGCATTCACGCTCGCCACTACAGCCTGCAGAGCCTCTGCAGAGTTCCTTTAAGGTCTCTAGCAGCAGCAAGGTTAAGGCGGCTGCAGAGGCTTCTCTGTCCCTGGAGATCACAGTTTCATGGAAGGCTGAGTATCACCACAGAAACCAACCGCAAAAACAGTCTACAGGCTCCTGCCCCGTTGCTCTGGTAAAGCAATTTGTACTACGAGAAAGGCAGGGGCACAGACGCTGAAACCTGATCAAAGTAAACACTGCTGCTAGAGGACCATTTTGTTTGCTGACTTCAAGGCATCAAATCACAGACTCTGTGTTTTGTTCTAAAAAGATGAAAGTCAAGTGCCAAGGATTTGTAAGGTTGAATTAACTATTCCAGTGTGAAGGTCTTGAGATAAAGTCATAGCACATTTTCCAAAACAGCCATTACAAATTTGTGCTAATAAACCAGGACAAAATATGCTACATAGTATTAAGTTACCCTGCCCAGGCTAGGACAGCTGTTCTCTGAAAGAGAAGAGAAAAACTAATTTTAACTCTCAGACCATATAAACACATTTTCTGACTTAAAAATCATGTACTAAAGATGGATTTGTGGCATCTTAACTCATTACTGAGCTGAAAGGATTAAGTTAATTGTAACAAATTGGGCAACATTTAGAACAGACATTTGAAAATTTTGACCCATCACTGCCCTAAATGTTTTCACTCTTTTGACACATAGAACACACCTTATTCTGGTATTGCAACAGTCAAAGACACTAACAAGAAGAAACTGATCTTTACAGTTCATTATTGCATATTATCCAATACAAGAAGTTTAAATATTTTACTGAAATCCACTGGAAAATACAATGCCAATACATACATGGGCGGTAAAACAATCCACTCAAGGATTAACCCATGAATCCACCTCAAGTGGCAGGATCTAGTACTGCACCATTTCTCAAAAGTGTTCATCAATTGCCTTGGGAAGGATCCCCAGACCAACTATTTCTTTTTAAAATGAAAGAAAGAGGTGTATTCTTTATGCAGGGGCTGTGAATTCAAAATGGAACTTCCCCCTCAACCCTTGGTATTTTTACTATGCTCTTTGAATACTGTGTCACGGATTTGATACCAAGCCAGCTACAGTAAATTGCAATGTCCAGCTTTTGGGAGCCAACAGTTTCCAAGAGAGAGTTTGCTAATTTTTCCAAGAAACACAAAATATGTTCACATGGTGTTACTGCTTGGCGGTAATTTTGCTCAAAGTGTTACATATTTTCACTCATATCAAATGATTGCAAAAGCAAGCCCCTAATAAGCATGCGAGACCCCACTGCTTCCCTTCTGGAAGGTTCTCCACTGCAGACTCTTTTTTTATTTGTACAGGGAAAGCATCATCTTTTTTTTTTTTTTAAATTCACCCCTACAATGAGACAGAGGATCTTCAGAACAGCATCAGAGAAATAAGTATCTCCAGAAAACACTGCAATGCCATTAAAAACAAGCACTCGTACCCACACACGGTTACTCGAAGTTATGCCATCCTGACAGCCCTTGCCAGAGATGTACCACGCTTTCTTCTCTGCAGGGCCAACGCCAAAGGATGCTGCTGGGGCAGGACCATGAGACCAGTGGGCTGTGATGGATGAGGGGGACACGTGGGGAGGGAAATCCCTTTTTTTTCCACTGAGTCCAAGTGCCTGGTAGCTGTGGTAGCATTTCCCAGGTATGTGGCGGATTGAAGATTATTTCCAAGGCTCACGTAACACATTAATTCTAATATTAACCTTTTGCTTATTTTACCCTAAATATATGGTTGTACATGGATTGGCAGTGCCTTGACCTTCTTACCCACTCTGCAGAGAGAATCAATGTCTAAACAGCAGTCACAGCTCAACTGTGAAAATCATGGGAAAGATTCATCCCTGGCATAACTCTACCGAAGCTACTGGTATTAAGCCAGAGACTGATGTGGTCCCATATGTTACTTTTTAAAAAAAAGAATACTATTGCACAATGCACTGACCCTTAGGACCTGCTACCCGGATTAGAAAACTGCTCCACCGAAAAGGCAGCAATAGAACAGAAAGGTTGGTAAGGACTACCCAGCTAGGATCTACAGCCTGCTGCAGGCTCTTCATGAGAAGGTACTGCCAGAAACCTTTGGCCAAAAGTGTTTGAAAACTCCTGTTTTCCCAGACAATATTCTATTCTGCGTTCACTTGTACATCTAATGCAGAGCTAAGCTTTTCTTTCATCAATCAGACATGCTGCAAAGAAACTTTAATTTTATACTCCCCTTCTCCCATAACTAAACTATTACCAGATAGTTGTCTAATGTACTGCCAATGCCCTGAAAAAGCAAAGTTTGTGGGGATGACAACTATGTCAGAAGATATATGAGTACATACTAAAAAGCAACTCCTGTCCCAAAGAAAAACACTTCTTAAACCAACAGAGAAAAGATGACAAACTTCTGCCAGTACCATTTTCTTTAAAGGCGTTTGGGGCATCCTGAGCAAATCTACACAGGTTTTCCAGGTAAATACAAGTTTCCGCTGCCTGTATTTCTGGCAAGTTAGATAGGTGCTAGCCACCCATGAATTACATAGCTACATTAGCACACCACTACAGTGTTAATACATCTTGCCACTCAACGGGCCTCCTTAGTCCTAGGTCAGTACAACACAAACCATGGGTTCAGAGGTGAGCATTAGCACTATCTTGTCTCTAGCAGGCTCTGATGGTAGACACAGCAACTTCATCTCAGCTGCAGAACACCATGCAGATGTAACATTGCATGCGGTGTCATACGAACATCATGGCAAAACCAGAAGCTGAACACAGAATTTCTAAAACCCTGAACAGACAAATACCCTACTTTCCAGTTTCACAAACTGCATGTGGGGACAGGGAAGAGGCTGAGACAATGAGGCTTCGCAAAGCAAGGAAGGATTACAAACAAACATACAATAGATGATGGGAACACTGCGGGACAAAAGGTTATGCCATTTGAAAGCCCCCACACATACAACAATTCCCTTCTCAAAGGTTTTGCAGCCAGACCACACATAGATCCAGATGACTAGAAAAATGAAACATCATTCTGCAGGTGTCTTTCAGAGAGGCACAGTCACACAGGGAAGCGTGAGATGTGGAGTTCACATTTTTATTGGACATGTAGAACTAAATTCTTGCTTTCCAAGCCAGGGTAAAGAACAGCATGTGTGCACAACTCATAAAAAACGAAAACCTAAAAAGCGAAAACCCAAGCAGCAGCAGCAGATTTAGGAAACATCTTTGTTTATTGTCAGTAACCCACTAGCCTGAGTTTGTGCAAGCTTGTGTCTAATACGTACACTCACAAATAGTATTAGAAATTAAATACAAAAAAGCTTTCAGAAAATTAAAGGTGACGGTAAGCAATACATTGTCTCTCTACTCCCCTGGGCCAGGGGAAAAAACACAAAACCACCAAATCCCTAAGGAAATAAATTTTCTACTTAATCACACCTACCCTTGTACATCAGACTACTCATATCCATATGCACTTGCAGAATCAACGCCCTGAAAACTGACAAAACCCTCCAACAGACATTACTAAGGCTGTCCTGCAAGTATTTTCTTGCACAATGATGCCATTCCACGCACTTATCTGCACTGTTTTGCTGACTCTTGCTTGACAACAGCTCTACTGAAGAAAATACTGGCTTGCTTTCCAGCTAACAGTATAAGAACAGACTGCTGCTCCTGGCGTGTAGTATTTTTCCATGTAGCTTGAGGTGCATTTTCAGCGTCCAATTTGCCTCATTGCAAGTACACTTGAAACCCAATTAGTGGAGGAAAGAAGGCATGTTCCAATGGTCTATTCTGAAGAGATACCTACACCGCAAATGTTGTGGTGCTTCTCTGCAAAACTAATGTCATAGTGTCTCAAATTTCCCAACAGGCCTCAAAACTTCACCTACCCATCTGCGTACACTACTGTGCAGAAGAAAGGAAGACTGCTACCTCGGGTGATGACAGAAGAGCAAGCCAGACTTCAAACAGTCATCAGGATTTGAGAATACCTGCTATCTCTGGACAGGCGACAGAATTCAGTACTTTTTCCTCACTGATGGGATCTGGGTCATCACCAAATATTTACCTTTCACTACATTAACTACTGGCACCATCGTATGTAGCACATACAGCCTGAGTTCCAAATCATAATAAAAATATTTCTGTATAACAACTGCCCTGTCAATTCATAAACAAGACACTATCAGCTATAAACTACCTACAATTCCTTCAAAATTTTTCAAGGGGTTTAAGTGTCAGATGCTTGCACCTCATGGTGGTGCTATTTTCGCATATTTTCCTTTAAATAACAAGTTTTACTACTGCAGTAGTACAGGGAAAATAAGAGATTCTTCTAGAGAAACACAAACTTGAGTGGATGATAAGTGTTATGATACATGCTTAAGTTAAAGCATGATCTGCATAAAACCCCCAAACCTGTTAAAACCTTTGTTCCTCTTTTCTGCCACAGCAAGTTTTACTTTTGCAGCCGATGCAGGAGCATGGCTGTCAGGCACAGCAAGCTCCACACAATTTATGTTGGAAATTTTCCCCAATGCTGGGAGGTTGGAGAACAGCTTCATTAATTCCAGCTTTTCAGACAAACACTCCAGAGAACAACATAAACAGGACCACTCAGGACAAGCGTTGCTCCCACATCTCACATGCACAGTTAGACTGGAACCTGCCCATTGAGTTTGTGATATAAATGGACTCCTGGAAATGTCAACGTGTCCTTAATTACCATTTCTTGGGGAAAGTAGCTATCAACAAAGCAGCAATTTATACACACTCCAAGGCATGTCAGATAGAAGCTTTGAGGAGGGAAATGGAGACCAAGAACGTGAATCACAGTACACGATCAGAATCTAAACACACACATCTGCCTGAAAGACCACATAAGCACACGTGCTGCGAGTGACAGTGAGGGAGGAAGAAGAGTCCACCTCATAAACACTGTGGCAGCAGCAGCCCTGTTCTCTCTGCAGTCCTGCAGCAGTACCTCAG
Organism: Porphyrio hochstetteri; assembly: GCA_020800305.1. Lineage (NCBI taxonomy): Eukaryota > Metazoa > Chordata > Aves > Gruiformes > Rallidae > Porphyrio > Porphyrio hochstetteri. The sequence continues at coordinate 18,455,129 of CM036912.1, forward strand.
TGCCTGTGGGCACTCGCAGAGGAGGAAAACAGAAGTCTAACTTTCAGCTTCCAACAGGTCAGTTTAAATAGCAGTCAGCAAAACTGAAAAATCCAAGCTATCAGAAAAGTCCTTCTGACATTTTTCCTTTTGAAGCCTTTATGCTGCTGCGGGAGGCCTTGTCATGGCTTCAGACACCGTTCCACACAGCGCTCCCAAACTGAGAGCAGGTCTCACTTCTGCGCACAGCAAACAGCCCCATTTCTAAAACCAGAAAATGCTGAGGGTTTGCACAGCACCCTCCAAGTAATGAGGAGTCACTGCTGCCCCTTTAAGCGCAGACACACACCAAGCCACACTCTGGCAGGACAGCAGGCTCTGCACAAACAGGCTCTTCTGGCCGACACATGACTTCCTCTGGCAGTTCTGGTGGGCAGAACTGGAAACCATTGCCAAATCCAGTGACCAGCAAATCCTGAGCTGGCTGAAAACAACCCACAAAGACTGCAGTCCAGAGCAAACAAGATGGAAAAGCCACATTAAAAAAGACTGGATTTTATGCAAGCACAGATGCTTAAAAGTGCTAACAAAGAGAAGAGGGGGAGAGGTTTGTGAGGGCTCTTTAGGCAAGGGAGGCTGGGGTGGCTGTTGGTTTATGTTTTAAAGACTTCATAACGCAGTATCCATCAATCAAGTCATCAGTGTCATTTTAGCTTATTAGCTGCATGGGAGTTGCATCTTTCAGTAGTCACATCATCATCTGAGAAAGACAGTGCATGATTACAATTTCTGTGGGGCTCGCTGCCAGTATCATTATGGGTTTACAAGACCTATTGTATGCTAAACTTTCTGATTCAGTCCCATGCTCTGGCAGCCCAGAGGGGGCTCCTGGGCAAGGCTTTGGGGAAGGGAGTAAAAGCAGGCTGGTGAGCCAGTGAAGCTACCACAGGCTGTGGGCAAGCTTTGGAAAGTTCCCAGGATCAAGAGATGCACGTCATGAGGGACTACTGCTTTCCAAGCAACAAATACAGGGTGTTCCTGGAGTACATCTGCCATGGTGTCGCTCACAACTAGACTCTGAGATCTCACTAGCACTAAGCAGTAATTCACCTGGGCTTTCCATTCTAGATCTTCTGATGTGGGCCCCTTCCCTCACTCTTACACATGGTATATACCATGAAAAAGTGATTATGATAAAAAGCAACCGTCAACTTTAGGTCTGAAAGAGGTTTGCAGGTGGCCAAATTAATTTTCCACTGCCACTCTGCAGATCCTGGTTGGACTGATGACTTTGTGAGCCACAAATCAAAGAACAAGCAGTAACAGGGACTGATCCTGCTGATCACAATGGGCTCAGCACAACATGAGACCTGGCCAGCATATATGAGGTTTAAGCCTCACTCAAGAGTTGTGGAAAACTTGACTATTACACACCCACCCAGACCTAGAAACAGTATCTTAAACCATCCACAATGGCCCACAGAAATGTGAAGTACAAAAGCAAATACTACTTCTTGGTAATGTATGACAAGGAAAGATCTACAGTCCCACTGAAACCCAGACAGCTGGAGACACCACGAACAAAGGGTGGTGTATGTGTCACAGCAAAAGTGCAAAGTCAAACACCTTTCAACCAAACACCAAACAGTCCACTATGGGACTTGGGGTGTCAGATCCCAAGTGACAAAGACTATCTTTCCTGAAAAAAACCCTCTCATCAGTTGAGTCCTGAACCTGGTTGAGCTCAGCCCAGGCCTTCATCACACCTCTCCCACACTGTAATCTTTAGGGTTTACCTTCTCACATTTGGAACAAGACTCTTTGCTACGAAGTTATTGCTGCTTTCATCCAAAGCTTCAAGTCAGACTTCTCCATTGCAAAGAAGATGAAGCATCTCCACCCACATAAGACACCTACACCACCCAAGCCATCTGACCATACATAGCTCCTTATTCAAAACCCCTGCGTATACTTGCACTGTCACTTGCAAGCCTGCTGCCATAGTTAAATACACATTACTGCTGCCAAGCAAAGGTGTTCAAAAAGTAGAGGGGCATAACCAGAAAAAATACCCTTGCAAGTGCTGAGAAATGGTCTGTACCTTGGCAGATGCAGAGACAAGATGCTCTGTTCTATCTTTGAAAGTTTTTTTGCTAGAGCAGTAACTGTTTTTCTCAAAACAAAGGCCTCTGTCCCACCAGAAGTACCAGACGTACCCATGCGCTGCCGCCTGGGCTTCCCACTGTACCACAGTAAACGAGTAGAGGGCAGATGCAATGCAGCCTGGCAAACCAAGAACATGTCCTTTATTTCCCAGCCTAAATTCTGCACCACATATTCTGCACCACATATTCTGCTCAGCTCACTAGAAAGAGCAAATTCATATGGCCAAGTGATCTGGCAGCACGCAGATCCAGAATTAAAGGTAGTGAAGACTGCAGTCTTACTCAAAAGTTTAATCTCGCAGAAGTAACAAACTGTATTCTTGAACCTCTTATTTCAGTATGAGTTCAGGACTGCATAGGATAATTATCCAGTTATTTTAATTTGGATTACTAAACCCATGCTGCAGAGTGTGTCAAAAACTCAAACTAGCCTGCCTCGTCAGTTTTAGAGCAGCTGGTCAAGCTGGCACAGAGAGCGCAGCACCAAAACCTGCAGTGGAAAAAGACACTGACCTTACTTTCACCATACCTGCAATCTCAGGAAACAACCTAAGCAGATGTTTGATTGGTAATAAATGGAAACTTACTTTAACAAATGCACTTCTAAAGAAAGAAATAAACAAAATGGAATTACAAGCCTCCCTAACTCCAGCCATCAAATAACAAACCTTGAGTTCCCTTCCTGCTTGCTGTTGGATGAAGACCTCCAGGCCCCTCTGACCACGGCTCTGGTGCAGCAGGTCAGCATGTTTAAACCCTGCCCACAAAGCATCTGCTTTGTCATGGCTGAATCTCAAGGCTGTCCCCAGATCTCTGGATGCCTGAACATGAAACAAAACGTTTTTCCCTGACATAGCCTTGGGTAAGGCTGTTGTGGCAGTAAACTTCTGAAAACAGTTTAAATGAACACACTGGGAAAGAGAGTTAATATATAAAAAAATAGGCAAAAAGAATGAGGTTCTCATCACCCTCATTGTCCAGTCTCTCATAGTCCCTTAAATACAAAACCATTGTGACAGAGAAGAATTACTCTGAATTCAGGATGCACTGCAAACATCAGGATGTAGAAACACATTATCAGGTGACTGTTTCAGAGTCCTTTCCTGTCCCATTTTTACAACTTGGAGGATCTCTGCAGAAAGTACTTAAATAGTGGACTTCAATAATATTAAAGTTCATAATGTTATGACTTTTAAGTGGGCTGCTCAGGAACCTGAGCTACATCACTAGTAAGTACCTGGCTAGTATAATTAGCCTGCTCCACAGGAACTAACAGGCATTTTAATATTGGGTTTGCTCTCAAAGGAAATTTTTTAAATTATTATTATTAAATTGTTGCCAAGTAACATAGATTAAACAGTGGGGAAAAAGGCTGTCAAATTATTAAAGTCTCAGTAGCATTACTCAAAATTATAAAAATAAAGCTGAGTCCTTGATTTTCCTGCCTTCATTTCACATAACACATGTTAAACATCTGTATCAGGCATAACATCTTAAAGCTGTTGAGGATGAGGATGTCAACGAAAACAATAGTGAATCCATTGCCAGGAACTCCGATTCCATGTATTCATATGTATTCAATCCTAAGTATTCACATGAGATTAATTTTATATTCCCCTGCTCCCCCCCTTTAGCTATTTCCATTGTGGCTGTGTGCCTGAAGCAGCTCAGGGAAATTCAGCTGACAGGTATAATAAAAGAATCCTCCATTAATTTAGGACTTGATAATATACCTATCTAAAGGAGTGACTTGCATCTTAAAATAATTTTTACGGTTTTCTATACACATTTTTCTGGTGCAAATCTCTAGAGTTTCCAAGTGCCTCTGCAAAAAACAATTCTTTCTCTGAACAAGCAGCTCCACGAGAAAGGAACTATCTCCATTCTAAAAACTGGGAAACTGAAGCAGTGAAGATACCCAAAGCCAAAGAGAAAGTTATTGTAAGAGTTCAGTAGTTCCTGGCTTTCAGCAAGACCCAGATCAGTACAGAAACGCACACACGCACTCACTTCCCCAGGAATATTTGACCAAATAAAACAAACAAAAAGGGCTTGCATTTTCCATGCCAAGTTCAATATAAACACTTGTGGCTATTACATGCACCCGTATTCTATTTCCTAAGATAAAGCATGGCCAATATGAATTGTGATAAAAGACATTTCAAAGAAATGCTTGAAAAAGATTGTAACTTCTGGGATACTTGCTTGAAGAAAGCATCATTCACAGCCTCAACAAAGGAGATGCCACCCCAAAAGGGATTAACAAAGTAAAGCACAAACAATTTCCTCGAAGATTGCAGATTACAATTACAGCATTCACGGCATGACCCTGTATTTACCAGATTTCAGCCTTAACCTGGAAGTGCTAAATCACTGGCTTTGTTTTGTAATACGTGTCCAGAATCCATAATCCCATACATTTCCAGTTCTCCTTTGGGTTTTGGTTTGTTGTTTGGGGTTGGCTTTTTTTTCAGTTTACAGGGAAGGAAAATCACCCAAGCCTTACTAATCCTTACATGTGTTACATGCCCCTCCCCTCCTATGTTTAAATTTGCAAAAGCTTGTTGCCTGTATATTCTACACAAGTGTCAAAGTGAGTTAAATTAGTGCATACGTGTACATTGCATATTTATGAGAACCAGGATAACTGCACAAGTATGTTTAATGCATGAGCCCTCCAAGGAATTTGCTAGGGGAAGTTTACACTCCTCCCAGCAAGATGGAATGTGTAATTTAGTGGCATCTAGCACAGGGCAGGTTAAAAACAAAACAAAACCCGACCTCCTCCCCCAAAGCAAGCCCTCACTTCAAGATTTTCAGATCCTCCATTCCACGTTATCAGAACTTCAGCCAACCTCTGAGCAAATGCTTGACTTGTTTTCAACATGCTTTCGATGCTGCTGAACGTAACTAGTGCACTGTCGAATGAAAATACTGGGTTTATTCTGGAGTACACTGGGAATACCCTATGACAAACGGATCTCTACCTTTGCTATCAGCATTTGCAGGCAGCAGGAAACACCTCAGCTGGTAAATCATACTAATGTAACCTGAGGTGATGGGTACATTCTACTTTAAGACAAAAGGCCACTCAGAGTTGGTTTGTATAATAATGGAACAGATAACATTTGCTCTGCTTTGTTTTCTGAGTCTGATCCTATACGTAAAATCCGATCTTTCCAAGTTGTTTATGCTCTTTTGCTCGATGCTGTCGCCAGCAAGCCCTGCTCCAGTTTCCTGTGCATTTTAGGGCACCAATCTCCCAGGGCTGTGACTGGAAACTGGTTGGGAGATGGGAGGAGGCGGCCAAGGGCTACGAATTGTGAAATATATTCTGTGCCCCACACTTGAGTACACCACAGAGGCACGCAGAAAAGACAGCCTGGGGCAAACTGCTTTCTTACCGCAAGCACATGAGGAGGCGCAGGGAGCCTCCTTCTGCCAGGCAGCAACTATCAAAACCAAGTATTTAAAACTTCTGTCGTGCTATCAAGATGATTAGACAGTAGTGCCACAGCCTGAAACCTTGTGCACACGTGAGTCCAGCTCACCTGTGTGTGCACACCACTGCAAAAACCACAGTTACACAAGTAGCATCAGGGGCATCAAACCAGAGGGAAATCTGGTTTTATGCTAATGTTCGCTGTGTAGTTGATTCATTCTGGTCTCTGGGGAGATAAAAGATCCGGCTGTAGCCTGCTTCATCCCATCCCCAGGCACCCTTTAGTAACTAAGCAGTTTCAAGTTCCCACTATACCAGGTCTCCACAGCAAGGGAACTTTTCAGCACATTTTCAACAAAGTTTGTTATTACCTTGTGAGATCTACTCCTCATACCAAATTTTTCTGTGACTTGCCAACGGATTTAAAGTTCCTGGATGATGAGAAAGGCACTGACAAATACACAGCAGAATCACATATGGCCATTTAGTTTTCATAATAAATTACATTATCAAAAAAATAAAAAAGGAAAAGACTAGAGAGTCCAACTACAATTTGGCTTTTGTGCCCAGAGAACAGACTGTACCTACACTTTTTCAGGCATTCACAGTGCACTCATCAGCCTGATAACCCAGTGCCTGGCAAACTAAAAAGTCTTCAAAAAATAAAACCAAAATCAAATATAAAAGTCTCTGCTTGCCATTCCCAGAACGTGTAATTTTTCTGTTCATTACATGACAGTTGAACTAAAGACGACATTTTAGTAAGGGCAGCCAATGAGATGGCTACTGAAAAATAGCAAATAACTTTTTCATCATACACTAGACATTTCAGACAGCGTATATACTGAAAATGAACACAACAGCTGAAGTTTCATGGATGCATACAATACACATTGAGCTGAACACACCACCAACCCAAGAAGGCCACTATTGAAGTCAGTGGAAAGACTTTCATTATAGCCAAGAGTATCTGCCTTTATTTAAATCACTATAAAAGACTCCACTTAAAAGTTCTTTTAGCACAGATTTAGACCCTCTTTTTCTAAGCTTCCGGCTGCTGGATCATCATCTTTGTTCTTTCATTACAAATTCTGGTAATTGTGTACATGTACGTTGCTCTCTCAGGACACAGCACTTAGGATTTCTGAGTGTAACACTGTAGGATCATGAACTAAGAAGCTCAGCTGTCATGACACGCAATGTTTGCTTTTCATGACGGCACTCCATTTTGATGTGTTTTGAGAGTAAACAACAGTACTGCACAACTTAACATCAAAAGTTTTCTTCTTGTGCTGCTGCTTTTGGAGCAGCTAAAGTTCTTGCCAGTCCCTCGGAGTGCAACGTATGTAAATAAGTAATTGGACTGTACTTAAGTACCTCCATAGTCAGCAACACTTGCTTTCTGTACAGCAGTTCCCCCTTCAGTGAAGAACTGAGGATGTATTACAGGGGTAAAAGAATCTGAACTTAAATATTTGTTTATAGTGGTCATGGCAGGGATCCAAAGGTATTCACATTAATTTACAACACATTTAGGTAAACGATCTGCCTTTGAAGCCAGCCAATTCTGTAAAGGCCTCTTGCAGATCTAAATCTGTTTCTTATTTCCTTTGCCCACCCCACCACCTTTTTTAAGCACACTTCGTGGTTGTGAAAGGTGATGGAGAGAGTGGCTGGGTATGGAAGCAGTTTACTCATATGACACATAAAGCATAGGTAGACAGTATCCATGCAAATTGCACATGCTTCTTTGTAGTCTTTCTGGTCACAATTCAGAAATAAATTTATTCAGCAAATTAATCCCCTTTGTTCAGCAGAACAATCCCATTTGCAAATATGCTTGTATCCAGAGATCTGGACAAAAAGTAATTTCCCCTTTACCTCTCTCTCATGATGGCCAAGACCCTCCTCAGGATTTCTGAGATTGAGGACGTGCACCTCTTGCGGCAGGCCTGTGGTGCCTCGGCTGGCGCAGCCAGACAGGACTGTGAAACTCTCCAGCAAGGCATGGACTGGGTGCGAATTGTTAACGGGCGATAAGACACATTCACTCCTAGGCACCGGACCTGCAGAGGAAGACACAGATCCACATCATTTGTAGAAAAAAAGCCATATGTAGATTAGACCTGTCAAATAACAACATCCTCTCTGCCAGAAAACCCATGGGAACATAGGCAGAGGCTTCACGTTCATTATCCACAAAATGAAGACATTTATTTCCACTACCCTTTTATGTTCTCCTGAACACGCTAACTCATTGGTCCATTTCTCTCTGAAAATCTAAGATTAAAGTATGAATTCCAAAATTGAAGGCAGTATTGTCTTTACCAGGGAGGAAAACAATAAGAAAAAGAGAAACATGAGGGAAAAAAAAGCCCCCCAAAAGCCGAAGATGAGAAAACAAAGCAGCAATAGTGGTAGGAGAAACTGGTTCATCTTGGATGTGAATTATTTGTTTATGTCAAACATTGTTATCTCCAAACATTGAAAAATGCAATCATGTATGTATAACAATGAAAAGTTAATCTCTAGTATAAAGTAATTACATCAGGAAGGATTTGGGCGAGTTGGATTTGTTGCTTTTGAAGCAGTTCTGATTTATAGTGAACGTAGTTCAAATCACTGTACAAAACAGCAGGCATCTGTCACATGATAAAATGAAATGTTTGTTTACTGAATCTATTTTGTGTCTGACAGCAATTATCTACACTGATAACAGATATCTAGTCCAAAACAGACTGTACGCCCTTTCAAATAATCACCACAGCATGATGTAGTGCCATACTCGTATATAGTACGTGAGACAGTGTGATGGGATATAGCAAGATAGCACAAAAGCTGAAACATACGGAGTAGTTTACATTTAAACTATATCTCAGGAAACTAAAGCAAGACAAATATTTATGAAAAGCAGCCCTGCTTTTCCAAAACGGCTCAAACCCACCCCTGACAGTAACAGATACAGTATGTTTTTGATTCAGAAGGTCACAGGAGAACGCCAATTCACTTAACCCCTAATTTGCACCAGTCACTCGGATAAGAATTAGACTCCCATGAACCAGTCTGTTCAGAGGCCGCAAGGCATAAAAGAGAAATATAAGCTAGAATCCTGATTTTTTTCCCCAGATAGTGTACATCTGCAATTGAAGTAAAATGCTTCTTTTGAAAAAAGTTCAAAATGGAAGAAAATCCCCATCTGGTCAAATGGCAGAGCTCTGGTTTTGTGAAGTCTGCATCCCAGCTATTGTAGCACTAGAGATCATCTGACTTGGGTGTACACATACATTTAATTATATTACCACTGACCGGTTAAAACTGTTAAAGAGACAGTTCACTCAAGATACAGTTAGCAGCTGGCCATTCACGAGTCAGTGAGACCATCTTAAAACAGACTTTATCTGGAAAAAGCAAAGCCCCTGAGTCCAGGGAGATTTCCGCAGCGCCTTGGGGCCATGCATGCCTTGTCCTGCCAAAGGGGCCATTCCTGAAACCCACCAGTGCACGGTACATATCCTGCCAGCTCCCACAGAACAAGAATATTTGTTAAAGGCAATGCTCAAGGCATAAATTACTCATGCCTGTGCTCAGGGTACAAAACAAACTTTCTGCTCTCTGTGTGAGGAGCTCAGTGGTAGCACTGACCACCAGCTTGGGGGATCTGTGGTTTGTTTGTTTTTTTAAATCCTTTTTAAGAATAAGCATATCTGAGCAGCGATACCCAGTTTAAAAAAAAAATGTGGAAAAGTTGCCCTTTGTAATGGTTGAAGATATATTTAGAATGTGCAACAGTAATATACACCAGCAGAGAGGTCTCATTTTCCTGATGTACGAGTGCAGACCAGGGAGCCTACCGATCAATTCGCCCTGCCACTAACGTGCAGGTCCTGCATCTGACCGTGTAACACAACCTGCACAAAAAGCACTGCTGGATCCAATGCACTGTTTAGGCTGTAAACAAATGGAGATCCAAGAAGTGCTTGCTTGTTTAGTGAATTTTCTCTTGCAGACCAGAATGGAGTTGACATTTAAGATACCTCAGTCATAACACACATGAAGAAAAAAGGTGCAAGGCTCAGAACAAAGTGGAAACAGAGTTGGTGACAAAAACATGCATTTTCCTTAGCAAAGATCCAGAAGAAAGAGCCAGGACCTCCCTCTCAGCAATGGATTCCCTGGTGACCCTGTTTCTGTGCAGTACATCTACCAGTCCTCCCCTCCAACCTCCAGCTGCTTGTTTTTCTATACAAACTTGCCACATAGAGAAGACATCTGGATTTTCCCCTCACTTCCTACATGGACTCATCCACAGGAAGACAGCAACTGGTACGTCCAGGCTGCCTGTAACTGCCTCTTGACAGGCACCTTCAGTGGGCATTGAGAGCCCCCCTTTTGGCAAGGCAGCCGTGCTGCTCAGTATGCAAGATGGAAATACTCCCAGGGGGAGCAGAAGTTCACATCCTGGATAACCATGCACAGCAGAGCTTATCTGCACAGCGAAGGGCAGGCGGAGGCATGCCGGCTCTGCCTGTGCTCTGTCCTGGCTGGATGTGGGCCAGATGGCCTGCGGAAACCCCGCCATCCTGCTGGCAGCAGGCCCATGCGCCTGTACCAGTCTGCAGCAGGGTTTACTGGTGTAGGCCCACTCTTACGCCAGTACAGCTGCACGGCGTCCAGCAGCGCGTTGGCTCGTGCCCTGCCAGCCTGGGGCACGCTGCTTCTGCTGGCTCTGCTCTGCAGGAAGGAGTGCACAGAGCCAGTCAGTGTGAGACACCAATGTGTTTGGGGCATTGCTGCATCCTGTAAAGCTGCTTTCAGACCAGCCTCAGGAGTGACTGAGATACCCTTGAAATCTGAACTGCAGATGGGAGTACCTTCTGGAGGTCGGCTCCACTGCATTCAGATGATGTATGCTGCAGGACCGCCCACATACAAGGAATGGTGGGAGGTGAATAACAGATGGGTTACTCCAGACCTTGCATTTTTTTGCCAGGTTTTGCACAAGTACCCGTGTAGCCGTGTCCCGGGCCCGGGCCCGTACTACCCTTCCAAGGAACTCAAGACTCTGACAAACATTCTCTCTCTGAAATGAGCTGGCAGTACCAAGCAGCAATCTTTATGCGCTGAAATTCGCAAATCTGCCCAACCACTAAACAGAGTGTAACACCATGCCCAGCGTATGCTCACACATCTGGAGCTAGCACTGAGCAAAGGGGAAACTTTCTAGATCACAAAGTCCACTAATGTGCCTGTACACAGCACACACCTTCTCACTGTTTACACTGTATTTTAGTCTGTCCTTAAGCTGCAAGTGCACTGTCTGTCACTCCAGTGGGAGCATGGAAGCTCTTCTCTTTCCAAATGTGATGCTCTCATTTTTCTTGGCTCCCTCACAGACCCCTGCTGCCTGTCTTCCTTCCCTCCTGCCACCTTCCTCGGACAACAAAGCTAGTTACTTCCATGTAGTAGTTTAAATCCTACAAAGCGCATATTTACCACTCCAAAAAAACCAAATCATAGAATGGTTCAGCCTGGAAGGGACCTTAAAGATCATGGAGTTCCAAACACCCTTGCCATGGGCAGGGACACTTCTCACTAGACCCAGCTGCTCAAAGCCCCATCCAGCCTGGCCAAGGAGGGGGCATCCACCACTTCCCTGGGCAACCTGTTCCTGTGCCTCAGCACCCTCATAGTGAAGAATTTCTTCCTAATATCTAACCTAAATCTACCCCCTTCCAATCTAAAACCATTTCTCCTTGTCCTATCAACTACATGCCCTTCCCCAGCTTTCTTGTAGGCCCCCTTCAGGTACTGGAAGGCCACTATAACATCTCCCTGAAAGCCCTTTCTATGACACCACTAATCTGATTGTTGATCACCTCTGCACCTCCTGCTTGTATTTGAAAGCCAACGTGACATCACAGGCTGGGGTTTTCTGTTCTGCTGCTCTGTCCTGCAGAGACACCAGGTTCCCACTCCTGTTCCACACACCATTCCCACCCCTCATCCCATTCCTGTGGGCCTGACCTGCATCGGTGACACCCACAGCCTCACAAAGTTCACTATCATCACTATTTAAGGGCAGACCATCCCATTAACACACACATCAAGATTGCCTCATCAGCTATTCTCAAATTATATTCTCCTGCATCTCTTCCCCATCAAACTGGCACTTAAAGAGTCAAAAGTATCTTCCAGTTTGTACATCCTAATGCAGCTCCGAGCCTTTAGTCCCTTCTCTGTCGAAGGCAAGCATACATGCACTGCCATCTTTGGGCTATGGTTTAACTTTGGACCGTGGATCCATCTAACCTTGTTAGCAAATCGTGGCTCTTACTAAACTCAAGTTTTAGCTGCTTAATGCCTGCAAAGCCTTCTGAAGGTGGAAAGCTGGTTAGGCAGTTTTATAAGAACCGCTTATTACGTATGTGTTTTACGATGGCAAATGGCTAGTGAATTCAGAGTTCTAGGTAACTGTTTAGTATTGATTTACTTTCCACTTCCGGTTAATATGAATATTTTAAAGGAAATCTTAACGCAGCCCCAACCTTGTTTGATACTAACATCTGGAACATATTCAACACCATTTCAACATTCGTGTTTCCCATATCATCCACGCTACTAATGAGTAACACGTGTTCTCGCTGTAAGAAAGTAGCAGAAATGGGAGTACAACACTAAGGGGGATAATACAACAACCCAAGACCAACTCGTAACCGTGATGGATTTTATTCAAATAGTATAGACTAATATACTTTCTGTTGTATTTCCATGGAGATTTCTACGGTGTTGTCAGCTGAAAAGTGTGACCAGCTCTTGCAAATTGCATGAATCTGTGCTGGGGGCTTCTCAGCATGTCAGCATGGTTCCCATACGCCATGCCAGAGGATACGAGCCACACCAATGGGATATAACACTCCTTAGAAGGAGGACAAATTTATTCTAATTGATTTGTGAATAAGGGAATGACACAAATCTAGGCATTATGCATAAAGACAAAAATTCAAAATCCAGACTTGAGGAACACCGGGGAGCTCCGTGCTGTCAGGTACAAAGTAATATAAATTACTGCAGACCCTGCTAGAATTCATCACTTTATACACTGAAAATCAAGTCCTAGAGGCAGTTAACTATCAGAGCAGAGATTTCACTATGCCCACATGAAAGACTTTCACAAAAGTTCTTTTGGAAAAGGTTAATCTAAAGGGTTTGTTTTGTTGTGGGTTTTTTTACATCAGCTAGTGACAATGACAACTGGAATGAGAAGGAAGAAGAGAGAGGATCATGAAACCTACTTTTGAATGACAACAGGGTTCGGTAAAGACAAGAGGAGGGGAAGCAGTTTTCTCTAGAACTGAAAAGCTTAAGATTCACCCCAGAGCACTTGACCAGACTTAATAACAACTTCTGCCTGTAATTTTCACCACTGATTTCTAAAGGCACCAGTGCGCAGGTGAAGGGCCACTGTTACCCATTTCATTTGTTGTCACCTACACAATCTTCTTCCCAGGAAGGATTTCTCATTGAGGGAAGCATTTATACCAGAAAATTATACTCAAGGATTGAGGTAAATAATTTACAGAGAGAAGTGATGCCTGTCCCTCAAAAGAGAAAATATAAGTCATTACTACGTACTAAGTATGGGTGGCTCTGTAACTACTGAATTCCTTCCTGTGTACCCCTTTCACAGACGGCCACTGGGGAAGCCAAATTCCTGACCATTCAAATAGTGTAGAGGGTAATGGACAACCTCCACCATTAATACAAAGAGCAGCTTTTACTGCAGATGGCCAAAAGCAATGAATTGTAGAGCAGGTTGTACTTTAGCAGGAGTAGCAAACCCCTTGTGAACTGCAACCAAAGCAGGACTGGAATTGAGTAAACGTTCATGAAAGCCCTTGAATGCATTTTAGAGCTTTGGCAGAAACAGACAAAAGGAGCAAAAAAGTCCATGAGAAAACAATATGCACAGAAAATCAAGTTGGGGCATGTGAAAAACAGGAGACAGAAGCATTGTACTCAAAACACAAATGCAGCATAGCTGTTTAGCTGCTGTACACAGGGCTTGGTTAAGTTTCCCTTCATATCCTTAATTTTCAGGAAGCTCTTTTACCACCACATCCAGCACAGGCTGCTTGTCTGCAAGAATATTTTTCACGCTGGAACTACTTGTGACTGAATTACCATAGGGGCAAGGGGGAGAGGTTCAAATTACGTAAGAAAAGATTGGACATGGACTGACCTGGACACATATGGACTGATCTGGGGCTATTTTGGAGAAAAAAAAAAAAAAAAAATCAAAACAAAAAACAACAAAGCCTAAACAACCCCAAACAAAAAAAACCAAACAAAAACTCGGACTCCACACATATCCATTTAAAATGGGTGAGCTATAAAACTTAAACTGAGAAGAAAAATATATCCTCAAGAAACATTCAGTACAGATAGCAAGATCTGGATGTTGAAGGAGTTAAAACGTACAAGCAGCACTAACTCAAAACATGTGCTTATGCAAAAACACAGCAGAGGTTCCTCATTCCAGTGCTCAAAGCCCACTAATCTTCAGCAACTCCACTTCATGACACCATCCTGCTCTTTCCCCATTTCTCCAAGGGAAAAAACCCTATCCTCTGGAACTATGCATTAACCTACATACTTCACCCTTGCACTGTTTTCTACTGCTAATGCTGTGTGCATTCAGACCCTTGCTCTATGTGCTCTCAATCCCCAACTATTGACCTCCAATTAATTCCCGTTCCACTATCATCAGCTCTGCCCAGCCCTACTCCACATATAGACCAAAGTATTCAGATGTTTCAGTTTCCCTTAAGCTGCAATGTATTTTGATCATTTATTTTCTGCAGTTGTTCTAGACCTTTCCGTTATGTGCAGTAAAGTCGATCGAGCATCTTCTGGGAATCACTCAGACCTACAGATGCTGCGCCCCTTACATTTTTGGGTTGCCGTTATGTTTGGTACAAACTCCTGATTATGTTTTCATTTTTTTGCAAAATAATCTTTAATGCCTCTCTGGAGGATGTGTTGCAAAATATCCATTCCCACTGCTCCCAGTCACTGGTATAAGCACGAGGTTTATCTCATCTGTTTAGCAGAGATGATCTAACCTCAAGTGTTCCCTGCACAGATCTTTTTTTCCAAGTGGGAAAAGTTATACTTTGAAACCAGAAATGCTTTCTTCTGCTTCCTTTAAAATAAGCTTCTACTGATGTTTTGTCCTCACCAGGATGTAAAAAAATCAATGCAAGTTCAATTTGAAACATTAACCATCAAATGAAACTCCGTTTCTGTACCAATGTACTGCTACTTCAGCATGATGAATTACACCTAAACTATCCATTTTAGGGAAAAAAAAAGTAAATGATGAAGCTAAACCCATTCATTATACAGCAAGACTCATTTCAGTAGCTGAGCAAGCAAGGTAAAGCTAGGCAACATCCATCAGTCAGTATCTTGATCAACAAAAGAAACCCCAGCTGTCTTGTTTATACACCTATTAAGCTAATCAAACAGAAAAGGCAATGAATGAAAAACCTGTTTGGTTTAACATCTGCTGAGCACAATTTTAAGACATTGCTTAGAAAGCAAACATCTGTACCTGGAAAACAAAGAAGTCTTTCAAAGCAGATGTACTGTACCACAGAGCTGCATTTTACATAACCTCTGCTGTAGTGCTTTCTGACCAGAAGTACTGTCAGAGCCCTACCTTCTCCTGAGGTTTGCAGCAAAATGCTGCTTACAGGAACTCTTCCCTAGTATTTTTCCATGTCTAAACATGCACACTCATCCATACATGCTAGCTCTCTCCCTCCCTCCCATCCCTTCTCCCAGTCAAGTATTTGGAAAACTCTAACATAACAGCATCTTTTTAATCTGCATAAACAGAACAGCATGAATGTGTGACTTTCATTCAATTAAACCCCAAAAGCACAACTGCTGTTTTCCATGCCAAAGAACTGAATACAATGTAGTCTACCAATGTTTCAGAAAGGGTTGCTCTGTTTTTTCCAGTTGTTACCCTCAAGTAGAAAACAGACAAGTTTCCAGAATTGGTCTAAAATTCACATGGAGTTGATTCTCCTTCATAAATCTCAGGTCCCATGGATCACCAATCCTCGTTTAAACAGCGGCCAGCATTACTCAGACTGAGGGCTGCCCCCAGACATAGCTGCATTTCAGAAATGCCTGACTTCCATCACAAATTTGTATCAACCCTGTAAGAAGATACAGAATTATTTCAGATAATAAGCAGCACCTAAAATACAAGTAATCATTGTGCCTTAACAGCAGAAACAAACATAGCATTCAGTCTTCATCACCATTAATGGATGTTGTCTTCAGCACCGTGATTGTATGAAGAGGAAGAAATTCATAAACACAAACTATTCCTAACATTCCTTATTCATTATTCCAAACAACATTGAAACTTTTTGTTGTGAAAGTCTCTTTTCCCCAGAGATAGCCCATAAATTGTCTCAGATTTATCCCTCTTTACCATCGAAAGGATAGGAAGCTGCATGGAAACAATGAATGGAAGTGCACTTTTATCAGACAAGGACAGGAAGCATTCTGCTGGGTTTACACAAGAGCTGTGTATCAGGGCCAAAGGGGAAAAAAGCCTATAAAAATTAAATGCCTGCTCAGATCAGAAGATAACTAAAACAGGTTTCAAATACGTTGTATTTTTAATAAATCAGTATTGAAACTCCTCAAACCATCCTACCCACACTACTGCTGTTACTGTATTCCTGAAAATGAGTAAATTAAAAATGACAGAGAAGGAAATTCCAGAGTTCATAAAATCAGTTTCAGGAGGCAAAGAGAACCATACTTACTTTCACGATCAGCCACACAGGAATTCATGCATCATCAACGAGCACGCACAAAAACACGCATAAACATAGATCAGACCACAGCAGTCTATGCTTATCTAAGAAAACAAAGTCTTCTGAGTTTCTTTCAGAAGAATGTTACATATTTAAATTGCAAATGCATATTTCAGTTCTCTGTATACTCATGGGTGCTCTTGAGAGTGCTGTTGCAAGTTCTAATTATTTTCAAACCAACACAAGAAGTGTTGGTATCCCGGCTCAGGCAGCATCAGTAGGCACAAATAAAGATACCAGAATGCACTGTAAGATTACAGAAGGTATTCACTAGATGGGAAGCAGGGGAAGGATTCTTTTTCGTTTCGGTGCAGGTTTTCGTTGTTTGTTTTTCCTTTCTTTAAATATAGTTCAGAATTATTTAAAAATAAAAATAAAATATTCTATAGCAGCTTTTCAGAAACACAAGAAGCTTAATCCCCACTGACTTCCATTTGGAGCTACACATGCAGCCATCTCTTGCCCAAAAATACACAGTGCTGTGTTCCTGTCCCAAGGGCACGACCGAGCAGTGAAAACTTATATCCAAAGTCTTATCTGATGGCTAATGGCAGCAACCTCAAGGAGATCAGCAGAGATTAAAGCTGCCTTGTGTCAACTAGTTCAGGGGCCATACCAAGAGCACTGACAGCCACCCTTCCAATTTCCAAAGTTTTATAATTGCTGTTAGTGAAACTATTAGATGCTCAACAAACATCTCTAAACAATTACAGACTCCTACAAAGCATTAGCAGATTTTCCTTGGATTCATGACTTTAATATAGTTTTTGATGGGTCACCTAACCTTCAAAATAAAAGCGTAGCCAAATTTTTCTTTTTTATATAATTTCTTTTATTTGGGCCCAAATTGCTTCCTTTACTTTACACATGCATAGACATATTGAACTTGCAGGGGCCCTGTCTGTGTCTATTTTCTCTGTGCACTCCTTTCCACAGCTGCCCTACACTTCCCTGTAATTTGTTTTCTTTTCTATCCAACCCTTATTATTCCATTTAATGGTTCCTCTTAGCTTCACCAGCACCTGTCATTCACTGCACCTATGTACAAAGGGCTGCTCTTTCTACGTGTCTTTGCTTTTGTCTGTCAACCATATTACTGGCAGGTTACTTTTGGTCTTCAGAGAGGAATTTGTGCAATGGACGCATGCACATCTGCAGAGCCAGAGATGCAGGGTACAGGCGGCACAGCTTTCAGCTCAACAGCAACTTGCGTGAAATCATCTTCTGCTTGAACTTCATCACTGCCTCTGGGGTGCATGGGATACTCTCCATTCATGCCTAAACCATCTGAAGAACAGGCCAGAAGTCACCACCTCCGATCTTTGGCCAGTCCTGAAGCACGTGGACCCTGCCTGCAACACCAGGTATTCAGTGAAAAGCAGGAGAGAGCTTTTTGGTTTGGGGGTTGGGTTTTCCCCCCCTGGGTTTTGCTTGTCAGCTCTTCTGTGCTGACACATAGGTGCTGCACTTGAGCATGAAACTTTATAAGCCTTCCCCTTCCTAATCTCAGCTAGCACGTCAGGAACATCACTTTATACTAAAAAAGGGAACATCATCTGCTCAGTGCCGAATGTCAGGGAGATCTGATAAACACGTCGCTGGCTTTGAAACACACAATTCACATGCTGCCAGCTGAAGCAGGGCAGGCTGGGGCTGCCTCTCCCACCTCCTCAGCTGCAAACAGACTGAAAATGCTCATCAGTGGACAGGGCCCATGGTAAAATGAAAGGTTGCTCTGTTACTCGTGCTCCCAGTTGCAGTAGTTGGCAACTGCCGCCTTCAATCCCATCAAATGCACTAAACCTCAAGCAGCAAAAGCCAAAGGGAAGGAGACAGTCTTGGGGGAAGATGGCTCCATAACTGGAAAAGTACCAGCCCTTTCCTAATTAAAAACAACAAGATTACAAGTTCAATTGAAGGCTGAATTCCTGTAACTGACCCTTTAAGGATGAGTTCACTATCACTAAACGTCTCACTGCACAAACCTTGAAAACTGATCTCTGTCAAGCACTTAAGCAAAATAAATCTTCCCTCCTCAAAACGCTTTGTTTCAGTCTTGTCTTGAAGAGTATAAAAGAAATTATATTTAAAAATAAAAAATAAAAAGGACAAACACTACTGTATTCTTCCCCAGCCCCCACTCAGTTAACCAACTCCATTCAGCCTCTGCTGTAGGATCAGCAAGGAAATAAATTCTGGAATATGTGTTGCTGCCAGCGTTCACTTCAGACTACAGAATTTTATTATCTGTTTGCTTTTAACTAGGAAGGACCCTGTGCCCACGATTGTTCAAGGTTCTGTGCCTAAAGGAGAGCAGGAAACACCGGGTGGGCCCCAGTGCTGAGGAATGCTTATAAAGTCCTTGCTCTGTCCTGAACTCAAGGACAGCATCCTCCTGGACAAGAGAACAGCGTCCGCAGTCCCATGATTGGAAGCCGTAAAGCTAACTGCTGGCAAATGTTTTTCCAAGTTCATTAAGGTACCTCAGACAAGTTGGCTGGACCTGGAGATAGCTCAAGCCACAGCTGAATCTCCAACACAGGCTATAAACGTAACAGAGCAGTGGGCCTAGAACAGTGGTCCACAGGTCACTGGTGGCTCAGCTGCTTGTAAGCAGTCTGCATAACTATTTTCTGTACACCAAATTTGATGAAAAAGACTGATGGATAAGGTGTGTGCTGCTCCTTGCCGTATTCTGAGGGTTTACTATTGCTACAGAAACAAAAAAACTCCATGAGCCACTATGAACAGAAATTAGAACACCCTTCAGTCAGCACCAACCATAACAAAAGGGTTTTACCAAGTACAGAAAAGACATGGAACAAGTCCAGAGGAGGGCCATGAAGCTGATCAGAGGGCTGGAGCACCTCTTCTATGAAGAGACTGAGAGGGTTAGTCTTGTTCAGCCTGGAGACGAGAAGGCTCCAGGGAGACCTTGGAGCAGCCTACCAATACCTAAAGAGACTGCAGGAGAGCTGGAGAGGGACTGTTTACAAGGGCAGGGAGTGACAGGACATGGGAGAATGGCCTGAAGCTGAAGGAGGGAAGAATTTAGATTAGATATTAGGATGAAATTCTTCCCTGTGAGGGTGGGGAGGCACTGGCACAGGTTGCCCAGAGAAGCTGTGGTTGCCCCATCCCTGGCAGTGCTCAAGGCCAGGTTGGATGGAGCTTTGGGCAACCTGGGCTAGTGGAGGGTGTCTGTGCCCATGGCAGGGGTTGGGACTAGATAATCTCTGAGGTCCCTTCCAACTCAAACCAGCCTGTGATTCTGTGAAGTAAGCAGAGATAAAGTATATGGAAAGCTCTAGGCATGTTTGGTATTAAGCAAAGGGACAGAAATTACCACAATGGCAGCAGGCCACAGGCAGCCCAAACACAGCGCTTCACACCTGCCATCAATTTTTTCAATAACATAACTTGAGAAAATTTTACTTGAGTACTTTTTTTTCCTGCTTTCTAGTAAACACAGACTCATCACCCAAAGTCACTCTGTTCTGGCTTGAAATTTCCCCTCAATATAATTTCTAATAGTACACCAAAAATACAGGAAAAACTTGAGGACCAAAGAAAATACTTCCAGACACATTCTAGCGTAACTTGAGAAGCTGACCTAATTTAGGCTTTTAGAAGCCTTCACCTTCATTGTTTCCATGGATGCCAATTATTCCTCAAAAATCTCTCCTGTGGTGACTTTTTAAAAAAATAATAAAATCCTTTATTGTGTTTGTTTTCACACTCCTCGGTAAAAAATATACATTATACTGTAATTTCCATACAGACCTGATTATCTTAACCTATTACATAAGCTCAGTATTTAGTTTAACACAGATCCACAGGCATCTGCCAGTGCTTTGTTAACAGTGTCAAATAACATTGCAGAAAACATCAGAGAGTCTTCTAAAGTCCACATTGTAGGATATTTAAAACATTATTTATAATACTTATTAACAAATATTCAATTCCCTGCTGTGTGACAAGGTGAGATACAAAATTACTTTAACCCTCAAGGCAAGCAAATGATTGCAAAAATAAAAAAGCAAGGCCTGCTGGAACTTTCAGCTGCATTTTCTGTTTGAAACAGAAGCGTCATTACAGCACAGATACAAACTGTCTTTACATTATCATGGCAATAAGCGTTAGCCATGCAGTTTACCATTGTGAGCTAATCCCCACAGTCATCACTTAAGCCATCTAAGCACAACCAGCACTGGCTGAGTGTAGCCGTGATGGCTTGTGTCATTCAGCGAAACTATGAAGCCAGTGAGAACTTGGCTTGGCATATTCAAAAGCACACAAAAGACCCCAAACATAAGCAATCCCCTCAAAGGACGCTCCTTTCTACAGAAATTGCAACACTGCTTCATAGCCAGGAGAGGGGAGCCCTTACACCAGCGGAGGGTGGGGTCAGACGAGTGAGGACATGCAGCAGTTTGGCCATGCACTGGAGTGAAGCCCCACACCAATGCAGAAGCCCGTGCTGTGCCTCGAAGCCACTGCCTGAAGCTTACTCGGGGCACCAGGCCAGGTTGCAGGAGGGGCCCTGCACAGGACAGCTGGCTGGTGGTGGCAAATGCTGTGCACGGCATCTAGGGCATGTACATGCGGTGCTGCACCATCCGAATGGGACTATAGGGATGGACTCAAATGAGCAAGTCTCTCATAGGATGGCAGGTTTGATGGACCTATACACAGACAACTAATTCTACAGGCACAGGAATGAAAACTCACTGAAACCTAATGCTGCAGGTTTACGAGACAGGATGAATCATCCAACATCTCAGCACAGCCAAAACCAGAGTGTCTCATTCCCTCCACCTCTCTTCACTTTCCCACCAACACTTCCCAGCTACCTTATGCCTATTTTGATGCTCATCAAACCCACCTTCCCCAGGAGCTGATTCAACTCACTAATGTGACAGGAAACTAAGCCAGCAATAAAGAGACTGAGCAGGTTTCAGTTGGTCTTTCGTGCACTGATTGGCAGGGAGGTAGGCTTGAGGAGCACCTTGACTGGCTCCCACCAAGGGGCAGGGGGGTAACCTGCACCCCTGCCCCCACTGTGGGCAGCATGGAGCCATCAGACTTGATTGTGCTCACGAAGCCACAAGCCTTCCTAGAAAGAAATGCTACTGGTTTTAGAAAATGTGCTGACTGTGCAAACACGTTTTCCTTGTAGTCCACGATCAGCCCAACAGCAACACAAACTATCACTTTCAAAAGCCCCTCATGCATTTTCACTTTGACTAAATCTTTCCACAATGGAGAAGACAAATAATCACAACTTGGCAACTACTCTGATTATAAAAAACACTTCATATAACACCTCACTAAATCCCATGTATATATGTGTGTAAATATATATATACACACACACACACACTCTCCAAAGCTGTTTGATCTGTATGTTGACAAAACATGCAGTGGAAATGAGAACACTCAATCACGCTTAAGTCATATAAAGATATTTGTTCCACTTTTGAAGAGCATGCAGAAGACTGTTGCTTTTGAACAAAAACGCTTTTCCTGAAGCGGTTTCGTTTACTTTCCTCAGTGTTACTAAAGTCACCATTTACAATGACAGGACATTGCAGTTATGACACGAGGTCTCTTAAAATTGCTTCCTTCGCCAGCATTCACAGAAGCTCACTATTAATACCTCAGATGGAAGGCAAGAGAGGCTACCTCCCTTTAAAGCGATAACCAAATCATGTGTCAGCACACCCCTCTCTTCCTCACCGTCACTTTGTGCTATGCTCCTGGGCCAATGTGAAACGCTGTCTTGCCCTGCGCTCACCGAACTTTTTCCAATATAAAGAGGAGCAATCACTTATCAGCTAGCAACGCAAAAGAGGAAAAAAAAAGGTGAAAATTATGATTTGCAATATCTGATCTACTCCTTCAAAGGCTGAAGGATTTTCATTCCAGTTTTCCAATTCAGGATTCCCCATGGGAGACCCTGGGTGGCTATAGAGCTACACAGCACCTGCCATCCAGTATGTCCATGCACGCTAGAGATGGGCAGTCGCACCTACCATACAAAGAGCTGGGAAAGTCTGAATCATCAACACAGAATCTGAACTACAAAAGTCAAGTCCCTTTCCTTTACTGTTTTTTATTGGTATTTTATTGAACATTGAATAATGAATTATTTTATTGAATGATTTGATATACTGTTTGTTGCCTCAGAGGAGGGGAAAGCTTTCTATAGGAGGAAAAGCACTTCTAATGCAGATCATCTCTGATGCTATCTAATCATAAACAGCTGTATCTGTGGTCTTTAGCTAAAAAAAGGCTTTTAAAAATAAAAATAAACATCTCATCAATAACCTCAAGAGGCTGATTTGCTGGGCACAATATCTGTCCAGATCAAGTGCGTGGTTTTTTCTCCTCTTCTGCTACTACTTCTGTAAAACTGTCAATATTCAGAAAATTAAATAGATCTGCTCTTCAAGCCAACTGCTTTTGGATAATAGCTATAAAAAGCAGAATCCGTCTTTGTTTTTTCCTCCCAAAACTGGAAGAAATTTAACTTTGTCCTCTTAATAAGGCTGACTCAACAGGATGAATGGAATACAAGTGCAGAGGTCAAGTGGCCTAAGAAATCCCCGCTTTGAACCTCTGCAGAAAAAAGCTGACCAGAAGCAAAAGAAACAATACCTGAACATTAACAAGCTCAGCGCTTACACCACACTCTGAAAACAAGCTCTGTTGAAAGTGTTACGTTACACATTAAACTCTGCTGTTCAGCTAATAATGACGTGTGAAAAACAACCAACAAACCTCTGCTAGTCCACAGGCCATCCCACTGCAGCTCAGAGTGGCCATGACCACAGTGAAGTTATCTCAAAGCAGAAATGCCAGGTCCCTCTGTAAGCCTAGACAAATATTTTTCACAGTATTTTTAAAGGGTTTAGGGTCTAAGACTTTGGAAACACTTGGACTCAGCAAAACAGATGTAGGCTTCCTAGTTAAAGGGCAGCTTAGCACTTAAGATAAATGGTGTGCACTAATACGATTCCACAGGCTATATTTCCCCCTTTTATAACCTGTTAACATTGCTACCACTAATTTATTGGGCAAAGAAATTTAGCAGTTGAAAAAGTGAGTTTGTCCTTAGGCAAATAACTTGGTGGCTTTTAAATAAGATTTAAAATCAAACCTCTTTACTAACACAGCATGTTCTCTTTGAATGCTTCACATGAAAAACACCACTTGACTGTTATTGACATCTTCCTTTAAAAATCAACAACAACGTATTGTTAAACACATTTAGCAGGAGAGAAGGTGAGGGTGGCTGTACGTGACTCTACCGTGCCTGTGCAGCGTACGCCCTGTGCCCTGCCTGATCCTTGACTCCCCAGCCATGAAACACAATGCCAGCCATACACAGGAGATGACTCTTAAACTCTACTGGAATAAAAATCTAAAAATTATTTAAGGAAAACGGGGACTGGGAAGATTAGTTTGTATCAGTTGCCAGAAGCAGCAGGACAAAAAGGCATATGCTCCCTCCTCTTCCACCCTACCAGTTCCTCTCCCCTTGCCCTGGGGGACACAGAGGATGTCCCCAGCTGAAGCCACCCAAAGGCACTTTGAGGTGAGAAGAAAGCCCTCACACCACCTCCTCTCCACTCTCCCCCTTGTATCAGTGATATCCATGAACTGCATGAAACAGATCCAGTAACAGAAATTCTGCTTTATTTCCTCCATTTTTTCCCTTCACATGCTTTGCCTTCTACTCTTTCTTTTCACAGCTTCTCACTTCTCAAACCCTGTATTTACTTCCTCAGGCTTCTACAATAAAAGTTAAATGACCACAAATTTAGTGGTTCATTTCATCACCTAGTACACCCTACTACACATTCAGAAACAGTTTTGCCAGTCTTCTGTTTCCTACCTTTTTTCATTATAATCTCTTGGGGGCAGACATTGCCTTAGGTAAAGGATATCCATTCTGTTTGACTTACAGGCATCCAAGCTCAGCTATTCCTACCTGTACAAACACTGTGTGTCACTAGGTCATCACAACAGAGTTCCAAGCTGCAGGAAGATAACAAACACAAGGTGTTTTAACACACAAGTGTTATCTTGTTTGATCAGATACCACCACATGTCCAATCACAGTGTAAACCAGTCCCATGAACCTTGTGTGAAGCCAGTTATGAGGATGGGGGGAAGGGGGGGACCTGCATAATGATACGCACCAGAAAATTATTTTATAAAAATAGAAATGCCTGTCTTGAAAGACTGAAAGAGCTTTACATCCCCCAAAATCTACCTAGTTCTTTAGGTCTACCTTTTCAACAAACGTTGCTTTAATTAAATGCTACCTATGTTTGTGGTTTGCTTTTCAATACAAGCGATGTGCTTGGTAGGCATCCTGTAGCCATGCTGTAGCTTTCAACTGAAGATCCTTCTGTCTTTTAAGGGTTACCCCTTCAGCCTAAAATTGAGTTTCGGGGTCCTCCTTATGCCCACGCCCAGCAGCTTATGAGCAGTACTGTAACAATAAAGAACAATATTTTTTTCTTATGTCAGAAATTATTTGCAAGTTTAACTGCATTATACACCCATCTGTTTTTAAATCAAAAGCAAATTTGGGGATTGTGTAAGAATTTCAGTACTTTTTCCCCACTTCTAAACAGTGAGATTCTTAGAAGCTCTGGGTTGGTTTTTTTACGTGAGAAGCCTTGTTTTTGGGAAGTCTGCTCTATTAAAATAAAGAGAGTCTAAAGGGCATGATCCACACAAACAGCTGAAGGTCACTACCCAACTGTGCTCATTATTGCATTATATAGCCTAATTCTGTTGTGTGTTTTCTTCCAGGATGTGATAATTAGCTTTGTGTTTCTTTGTTTTTAACAAAAACTTGGAGATACTGGAATCTTTTAAGGAAATGGTGAATCATTTTGGAAGGCTGTGTGCAACAAAAGTCAAAGTTACAACCCTTCCTAGATCTTACAATTTCATGGCCCCCACATCCCAAAGGGATCTGCTCTTGGATCCCTGCTTTTACGAAAACAGCTCCAAAAGAATATGAGGACCAATAAACTGGAATTTTCTGGTGAAGAACATCTCAATGTACACACTCAGAAAATGAAAATTCATTCTAAATAAACCACAAAATCCACTGAGAGATCATGTGTTTTCCTTTCCATAGAGGATTCAAATCAGGGTAATATACTTGCAGCTTAATCAAGTTAGGGCCAGCGAGTATGTATACTGTAACACAGCCAAGTCCTGAAATCATTACCTAAGCCTAGCATACACGCTGAACACTTTAGCAGCACATACCACCTTCAACTCCCATCGAAACGTGTAGATTCTCCTGGGGATGCTGGGTTTTTTTATTATCTCACTATGTCAAGCTCTTAGTCCTCAATCAGGCAAGAATCCAGATGAGGTCCATGGGAGATCTGCCAGAGAAAGAACTAAATGGAGAGTGAGAAAGGATGACTCTAAACAACTTGGGAGCAGATCTTTATACAGACCAGAGAGCGTGCATATGGCCTGCCTGATTCATAGGGAGTACTTTCGCTCACGCAGATGGCAGCCACATGTGAAAGGATTTGGCCGTGTATATCCTATACTCGCGCCTCTTCTTCACTGAAAAGAGGAAGGCTCATCACCCCACAGGCACACTTTCCATCGTTAAAAGTGCAAAATTTGACAGATTGAGTCTGATAATGAGATTTTCAAAACTGTTCAAGTACGATAAAAGAGTATAAACTCAGTTGTACAATACAAAACACTTACTAGCACCCCTGAGGCCCTTCTCTCCCCTCTAGACCTCCACCAGAAATTAAACCCCACCCCAAACAGAATGATTCTTAATGAGCAAGCAAAATTACTCACTTAAATATCTCTCTATCTGTAGTATCAGCCAGAACTCTTTAATTACCAACTCATGTGTCTCTTTCTATTTCCCTTGAAGTAAAGTTTTGCTTAAGAAGTTTCTTACTAAATGCTACCACCCACCCATCTTCTTTCTATCTAGGAACCAACTCATGCCCTGCTCGTTGCACCCCTTCTTCCCTTCTAAAGATACAAGAAGACTTTCTCCTCCTTGACTTCCCTCTGCTCATTCCTTCCCTTGTCAAGAACATGCCCTTTGTGTTAACCTACTGGATCTCTCCCTGTGTGGTTCTGACAAGGACATTTGAAGAAATGCAGAGGTTTAGCTACACAAGAGTTAACAGTGTCCACGTTTTGTTAATGCACTGACCAGCTGCTTGCTGCTGTAACCAAAAAGAGCATGCACATCAGCAGTTAACTGTTAAACACATTTTCAAAACTATTAATATGTTGAAGTTGAGAGGCAGAAGACCTGCATGGATGAACAGGGAGCTATTGAGCAAACTCAAAGAGAAGCAGAAGATCTATGAATCGTGGAAAAAGGGTCTGAGCACCTGGGAAGAATACAGGAATGTGGTCAGGGCCTGTAGGGATGCAACTAGGAAGGCTAAAGCCCTCTTGGAAATTAAGCTGGCAAGGGACATAAAGGATAATAAAAAGGGGTTTTTTAGACACGTGAACAGTAAGAGGATGTCCAGGGATAATGTAGGTCCCTTGCTGAATAAGGAGGGTGTCCTGGTTACGGGGGATGCTGAGAAAGTGGAGATATTGAATGCCGCCTTTGCTTCGGTCTTCACTTCAAAGGCCCCCCGGGACCCACAGACACTGGATGAGAGTAGGACTGATTGGGAAATGAAGAATTTCCCTCTGGTTCAAGTAGGGGAGGTCCAGGAGCGGCTCAAAGGGATTAATGCACACAAATCCATGGGCCCAGATGGGTTACATCCACGTGTGCTGAGGGAGCTGGCGGAGGTGATTGCTGAGCCGCTCTCTATCATCTTCGACAGGTCTTGGAGGACAGGAGAAGTGCCTGAAGACTGGAGGATAGCCAATGTCACTCCAGTCTTTAAAAAGGGCAAGAAGGAGGAACCTAGTAACTATAGGCCAGTCAGCCTCACCTCTGCCCCTGGAAAGGTAATGGAACAGCTTGTTCTGGATGCCATCTCCAAGCAATTGGAAGAGAAGAAGGTCATGAGGAGTAGTCAGCATGGATTCACTAAGGGGAAATCGTGCTCGACCAACCTCATAGCCTTCTACGATCTCATGACAGGCTGGGTAGATGGAGGGAGAGCAGTGGATGTCATCTACCTTGACTTCAGCAAGGCCTTTGATACTGTCTCCCATGACATCCTGATAGCAAAGCTGAGAAAGCATGGGATAGATGAGTGGACAGTGAGGTGGGTTGAGAATTGGCTGTCGGACCGAACCCAGAGGGTTGCGATTCGTGGAGTAGAATCTGACTGGAGGCCTGTTACCAGCGGTGTTCCCCAGGGCTCAGTGTTGGGTCCAGTCCTGTTTAATATCTTCATTGACGATCTTGATGAGGGAATAACATCCACCCTCAGCAAGTACGCCGATGATACAAAGCTGGGAGGAGTGGCTGACACGCAGGAGCACTGCGCTGCCATCCAGAGAGACCTGGACAGGCTGGAGAGCTGGGCAGGGAGAAACCAGATGAAGTTCAACAAAAGCAAGTGTAAAGTCTTGCACCTGGGAAGGAACAACTGTTTGTATCAGTACAGGCTGGGGGATGACCTGCTGGAGAAGAGCTCAGTGGAGAAGGACCTGGGGGTCCTGGTAGATGACAGGTTGGCCATGAGCCAGCAGTGTGCCTCGGTGGCCAAGAGAGCCAATGGGATCCTGGGATGCATCAGGAGGAGTGTAGCCAGCAGGTCAAAGGAGGTGATCCTCCCTCTCTACTCTGCCCTGGTCAGGCCCCACCTGGAGTATTGTGTCCAGTTCTGGGCTCCTTGGTATAAAAAGGACAGGGATCTCCTGGAAAGAGTCCAAAGAAGGGCTACGAAGATGATTAAGGGCCTAGAGCATCTCCCCTATGAGGAAAGGCTGAGTAAGCTGGGACTGTTCAGCCTTGAGAAGAGAAGACTAAGGGGGGACCTAATCAAAGTTTATAATTATCTGAAGCAGGGGATGCAGGGGGAATCAGCCAGCCCCTTTTCAGTGGTCTGTGGGGATAGGACAAGGGGCAATGGCTGCAAGTTGGAGCATAGGAAGTTCCGCACCAACATGCGGAAGAACTTTTTCACAGTGAGGGTGACTGAGCACTGGAATAGGCTGCCCAGGGGGGTGGTGGAGTCTCCTTCACTGGAGATATTCAAGACCCGCCTGGACGCCTATCTGAGCAATATGAGCTAGGGAGCCTGCTTTGGCAGGGGGGTTGGACCCGATGATCTCTCGAGGTCCCTTCCAACCCCTACAATTCTGTGATTCTGTGATTCTGTGAAAACAATTCAAGCCTAGGACATGAGTACAGTGTATAGTCCCAGGCGAGCATCAGATATAAAAGGAGAACTGAGATGGCCTCCATATGAAATCGCAATGGTTCTTCTCCTCAAATAATCTTTTATTGGCTTTTGGGTTAGTATGGGGGTTTTTTGGTTTTGTTATTTTTTTCTCTGATTTTTTTTTAAAGGGAAGTTGGGGAAAGGAGTTTTAGCTCAGGAAATAATTTATTTGTGCCCAATGCTAATGTAGCTTTTATAAGGTATGTATCTTTGTATCACTGCTGCCCAGAAAAGTCTCAGGGAGCCTCAAAGCCAATTCGGGTTTCACAAAAATATAAAATGTTCACATGCACATCTGAAGTACTTCCCTTGCAGAGACCCCACAGGTGCTGAAATCCACCTCCCCATATGGCAAGGGTTCAACTCCAGTTTACAGGCTTGCCTGAAGAACGCAAGAGTCCCCTCAGCACTACAGACAGCCAGGACTGTGGCTGCCAGCAATTGAGTACAGTTTATTCTTTTCAAGTACACAGAAACTCTAGATGCTCCTTCTTGAACAATCCAGCAAA
This sequence comes from Porphyrio hochstetteri, assembly GCA_020800305.1. Lineage (NCBI taxonomy): Eukaryota > Metazoa > Chordata > Aves > Gruiformes > Rallidae > Porphyrio > Porphyrio hochstetteri. The sequence goes on from CM036912.1 coordinate 18,484,505, forward strand.
CAAGACTTAAGGGGGGTGGGAAATGCAGGTAGATTCTGAAAAAGCTAACCACAAAATATGAGCTAAATGTAAAAGCCTGAAGACGTCCACGCTGCAAGATCACAGGAGGTTTCTTGCCCCATGACTTAACTGGAAGCAGATACCTCAGAGAGCAGGGCAGCTTTTCCCTTCCAACAAAAAGACAAACCAACAGCCCAGCCCTGCATACGGGGTGAGCAGCGAGAAACCTTACAGTGAGACTTTCAGAGTGACTTGGCAACACTTAGAACAGCAGAACTTTGTTTTCAAGAACAATCAGTAAAGGATAGCGTTATTTAGAAAACAGTCACGATATCCTGGAACATACTAGATGTAAAATAACTTTGCAGTGGAGTCAGCAGTCTGTGGCCTCACACACTTTGTAAGCTTTGAAACAGTCCCCCAAAAAGGACATTAAATAAAATGCGTAATATCTCTTTCCTGCTAAACATTAGAGGTACACGTAAAAACTATCACTGAGTCAGCAGTTGGTGGTGGCAGCTTGTACAGTAAGATCTGTTTTGCTGGAATTTATAACAATCTGAAGGTGCCCACTGTGATGCATCTCACAGGTTGTTGTTTTTTAATTATTGCTATTATTTTTGTAGAAGAAAATAACATTTAAATGACCCATTTCAGAGTATCGATAACTACAGGATAACATCAGGTTTTGATTTTGGAGAAAGAGTAAGAGCTAGGGACTTAGATGACAAGAGTTGGATATTAAATAAGTGGCATTTTAATACAAACAAAAAACAAGCAAAGAACTAATGCAGGGCCTTGTTAAGTCATTGTAAGGGGTTTTTTGTTTGGTAGGGTTTAGATAAGCTCAGATGTTTCAGGCTTTCACTTGCTATCACTGTAGCATAATGCACAGAGTGCAAAGGATCCCAGTTTAGGGTCTTGACAAGGACTGCTGCAGTTTTAGGAGGAAAAACATGCAAGTTTCCACATTGCATTGTACAATGCTAGATTTCCTTTCCATAACATCCTGCATGTCATGGTTGGAAACTGTGCTAAATCGGCAAACCCTTCTTACGGGTACAGTTACACTGGTTACATGAATAAAAAAGTGTTTCTGTTGGCTTTTCATGGACTTTTGGGTAAGGAGGTGTAGCTATGCCAGTAAAGTAAGTTGTTTCTTTGCTATATGCTCCAATTCTGACAGGCCATGCTTTACTTGGTGGCTGACATCTGACTCTGCCTCCAGGTGAACCACAGATCAAGTTACTCAGAATATTTGAGCAGTACTTCGATACTCTTCTTTTGTAAGAGGAAATTCAGTTTTGACCTAGTACAAACGAGCTGCTGCATAAAAGGGAGGCTCCACTACCTCTGGCACCCACCCTCAAGGGTCCCTGTGTTTGCTCTAGCAGTCACAAAGGTGCAGAGGAAACCACCGCTCTTCAAGGGCTCTCACAAAAGCACACAGGAGCCAGGCTGAAACTTGTTCTTCCCATCAGTGGGCCAGAGGTTAAACTTCCATTCCCTTCAATGCAGTTACCACCCATTATTTTACTAACATCTCATGAGATTCATGATAATTCACTAGCTGTGCAATGCAGACACAGGCTTAACTTTACCCTGCAAGCGAAGTTCCTTGGTTCAGCCTAAGCCTGACCCTATGTCTGCTTTAAAAAAGCCACTCTCTCCTGATGAACTGAAGAGTGGTACCAACATTTTCTAGCAGGATACAAACAGACACATACCCACTGCCGGAGATCGACACAGACCTGACTCGCAGTAAGAGAGCAACAAGGCAGAGCAGTTCCACAGTCCCACTACTCGTTGCCCTACTACCAGTGCCACAAGTTGGCTGGAAAAGAACAAAATTCTTGTGGAGCACAAACACCCTTTTCTCTGGATGTTGAGGCTACAGTAACAAATCAAATCTCTTCAGAAATAAAGCACGGATACCTACCCTCATTCACCAATTCTTTAACTGCCCTTGATCTAATCAGTCACAGTTTAGTTAGCACCTAGGACAGTCAACTGCAGTTTCATTCACCATAAATGCAGAGAGACCCCATACATAACCATGGTTCAACAATGTATTGTTAAACCATGGTATGAAAAAAAACATGTTTATATTAAAAATTTCCAATGTAACTGCACTGTTGTATTTAAATGTTCTTTGAGATTATCCAGGAGATTACAAGGATGGTTGTTTAAAAAGTCTGTGCCAGCTGCTCTGTGTGTATATTTGGAGCATTACAAAGGCATCAAATAGTCATTACTGATGAGGTCACCCTAACTAAGAAAACAGACTAATACACATCTTGGATACGGACGGTTACAGTGAGTACTGGACACAGGAGGAAGGACGAACGCCCAAGGAAAGAGGGGGGCAGGGAGCACCACACTGGCTGCAGGGTCCCACTGGGAATGAGTAATTGCACGAGTCCCTCCGCCAGCACTACGGCCCCGGCACAGCAGCTCCCACCACGTCTCTCCAGCCGTACCAGTCCCAGCCCACTTAACAAAACAGCACAGAGGGCCTAAGAAGTGGGTAGGAAGAAAAAGCAAACTAACCTCCGTATCACAAATAGAGGAGGAATATCAAGACTTCAGACCAGAACAACTGTATTGTTACCGCTTCAGGACGTGAACCCTGGGATTAATTCCATTAAGGAAGAAGGAGCTGTACTACACTGCTCTAAAATTTCTCCATTAAATTGTCCCAGAGAAGGTATGTTACACGACCATGTCAGGATCAGACACCTACTGACCGGTGCAGAATAGGATTAAAGGGCAGAAGTTGTAGGCTCTGCAGAAAGTTACAGCCTCAACACAAACTCTTCCCGGTTTGAGGGCTTGTAGCCTGTGAAGTGGCAGACCAAATCCCCTGAGATGCGCTCCAGTAAGGGACCCACCAGGGACCACTGGGTACATGCTGGCACCGGGCACAAGAGAGAAATAATATACCTTCTTCTGGAACAGAGGACTGCACCGTCCAAAATTTAATGAAAGCAAGGAGACACCATAGGTATCAGAACCAAATCAACCTAATTAGTTTAGTCAACTAGAACAAAAAATGTTTATTGCTCTCATTAAATTAATCCAGTCCACTAGGCCAAAAAAAGCATTGATTCATTGCTCAGAATACCTCCCTAATAAATCCTGATCTGACTCCACTTTTTCATTGAGCAATCCTGTCAAATCATGGACAGCCACATGAATACTTGACCTATAAAACCATCTTAAGTGCACTATTATGTCTCTGGAGAAAGAGGGAAGCTGCATTCTAGGACTCATCGAGGCAGAAAGAAGAAAGATAAGTGCTCTTTCTTAGCAACCTTTACTTGAAAAGTCTTGGGCATTTTTTTTTTTTTTTGCTGAATACTTTTGTGTAGTGGTTGTGTGATGTTGAAACAAACAGAAGAATTAGCTGGTTAGGTTTTCACTGCTTACAAGAAGATTTTAACAACACCATTAAGCGGCTCAATACTCAGGACTGTTTCATTGGAATTCTTTTCTCCTGAATCATATCAATAAAGCTGAAGTTCAGTCTGGTATTCGTAAGAGCTGACTTACACCCTTCTTGCTGCAAAAGGACTTTTGAGATCCAGTAACTGTAACAGAGGCATAGAATTAAGTAACTGCAGTTTCTTAAATTATTTTATTCAAAAAAATCAATCATCACAAAGTCTTAAACATTGTTCTACTTTGGCTATGACACTGCTTAAAAAACCATACCACCTAGCTTTGCTAATTTAAGAAAGAAAAAGAACATAGAGATTTCAAGAGAATTTAGGAGCAACAGCACAGGGTCTTTTCAGGACTGCTTTTATTTTTCTGCTACTGGCATGAAGCCCTTCTGAGTCCCACCATTTTAGTTACAAGATTATTTTTTTCTCCTTATAGAAACTATTCCTGAAGTCAGCCCTTTCAACAAGGCAGACCGGCAAAACATTTGCCTAGGTGTTACAGTTTAGACCACTGTAACCTTTTAGAAAATCCTCAGAGTACTTCCTATGGCACGTATTTTAGCTCCCTTACTTCCATCTGTGACAGCACACGTTAACACAGAGATCAAACACTAGCACTGGGAGAATGAGAGCGAATACAGTGAATAATATGGCCACGAGCACTATTTCAGCAAGAAAAACAACTACTGCTGGCCTAATTCCAAAAAGCAACTGAGACAAGTAATATCCAAGGTAATCTCTGAACAGTTTGCCTGCCAATTTTCTCAAATACCCATTACTTTTTCAGCTCGAAGTTGAAAATATCCCACAGAACAATTAATTACTGCTCTGAATTCATTAGTGCTATAAAAGGAAATTTTGCCAGACTGATCTAACATGTCAAGGCAAAAAATAAAAAAAGCAGAAGACTGACAACTTTTACAAATGACATAGCTTAATAAATAATTGCCAAAGATGAAGTCTGCCCTAATGCAAGAAAATGAAGCGACATATTAAACTTCTAACATGTTGCTTAAACTTGGCATGGATGTAATGTAGTCCTACCCACTGTTTTCTAATAACGCAAGAAGAGAGTCATTTCACCTGAAAATCCTTTTACCTACAGCAATGTAAGAGTGGTCTCATATTTCCTAACCCCTTGCTTTGAGTATGACTGGTTCTATTTCCTGTAATATAGTGATATTTGTGTGTGTGATTTTGTAATTTTGTGGGTTTTTTAATAACAGCAGGAGAAGAGAGAAAAAAGAAAAGCATCACCATCAGTTAAGTCACTCCTCAGGACATCATAGCTAATTTATGATTTGTGAAATCTTCAACCAGCTTGTTCCTTACCCAAGATCATGAAAAACTTCTGCAGTTCAACATCCATTAGTCTATGCACAAGCAAGGCAGGCAAAAACTCTGACAGACAACCTTTAAAATAAAACCTTTGCCATTTTCCTGCCTCCAAAACAAGGACAGTGAGGGAGGTTTTGAAGACTTAACGAGATAACAGCAGTTAGAGGTGATGTGATCCAAGTACGTTAAAGCTAGCCCTTCAAATGGTCCCGCATGGAAGACAGAGCGCATCTGTTTTGCATATCAAGAAACCAAGAATGAGAGATGAAATAACTCGTGATGAGATCACAGAGAAAGTCCTAATCCAGATACATGCTTTTTATCTTTCCATCAAAAACTGAGGCTCACAGTTTAGTCCTGTGCATCTGACATACCTATGGCCATCAGGTCATGGGACTTGACAAGAACTGCCGTGACATTGCGATGTGAAGAGGCCACTTACCCCCTGGTCCTTACACACTGATGAAAGGCAAACTATGTTGCAAAGGAAAAACATGCCAACTTGACTTAGTAGCTTGAATCTACATACACTGAGGAGAATCTCTAGTAGGACATATGTTTTATTGCTCTATTTAAATGGAAAATAATAATATGAAGGGAAATCGTATTTATTCCAAAATAAACGGCATCACCCATCTTTTTGAAACATGAGGCAAACTGGTGAACAAAAAGAGGATGAGAACTGAAGATACCTGCCAAATCAATTCTTCACCTACTCTTGTCTCCGAGCATTAAGTAAATTCATTAAAAATTTAAAGACAAAACAACAAAAGCCACCCAACACCAAACCACCAAACTTGTTCCAGAGGGAAGTAACATTTTGGCTGAAGAGGTAAAATAGCAACAAACCTTAGAAATGCTTCCATCGCCTAGACCTAAACTCCTTTATTTGCTACTCCTATGTGCTGCTTTCAATAATGAAAGCAATGACATTTTCCATTTAGTTCTTTCCATCCTTGACAGGTAAAATCCCTTATTTATTAGCTGGCTATTAGCAAGTCTCACAGTAAAGTAACTGCCAAATAGGGAACAATAGCTCCATCTTTTACAAAGTACACTCAAAAATATGAAGAAAAGCACACTGTGCCTGAAGCAGCTGTACTTAATGGAAATTATTAAAAACCTTTGCTTTTGTCACTTGGGATCATAGTTTATCCTTGGTGAAATTTCATTGACCTAAAGTTTACACCAAAGAGGAATCCAACTCAATGCCTTCAGGTAATGAAACATGGCACAGAGTCTTTGTGCTAAATATATTTTTTTGCACTCCAAATTAATCTCTCCTATGACTCACAGCTGGAAGAACTACAGTTCCTTTTATTGTCATTAGTTACAGAGGATGAAATTGTTTCTCTTCTTTGAAAAGGAATATATCTGGTCCCTATATTCCCTCTACACAACAGTATTACCAGTAACAAAACATCAGCATTGATTCATGCAAATATATTGCAGTGGAAAAAGCTTATAAAAGAAAAACACTTTCAGAAACTCAATATATTTTTCATGTGAAAGCAACAACTGTTTCTCCAATAGCAGATAGAATCATAGAATTGTTTTGTTTGGAAAAGATTTTTACGATCATCAAGTCCAACTGTTAACGCTCCACTTCTTGTGGGGACACCCCAGGATCACCCTGGGGAATGCTAGGTTTGGAGTGCTACAGCCCTTGGCGCCGAATTCTCCTGGTGGCAAAACACAAAGCTGTGCTGGCTGGTGCTGGCACATGCCCTGCTTAGTCCAAACAACAGAATTTATGTTATTTTGCAGCAAGAGAGGCAACCAAACACAGTTACTATTCTGTAGAGGCAAGGTAAGCAGGTTCAACATATCAACAGCTGATGTAACTCTGGTGGGAGAATAATTTTAAAACACCAAAAAAAAAGGCAGTATTTTAGTTATGACCCAGAGTACCTACCACTGCGTTCTGTAGACCCTTGAGTTCAGAGAACTCCTGTACATCTCCTTGACATTAGACAAGACAAAAATACCATCTTTATTTAACTAAACACACCCTTTTCCCTTTTTTATTAAAAAGATCAAGGGTTTGTGTTATTTTAAAGAGAAATGACCAATGGAGATGCTAAGAAAGAGTTAATAAGTGCCTACAGTACAGAAAGGATATTAAAAGATCTACAAGTAAAACCTCAATTCCCTTCAGAAAACAAAAGAATTATTTTTAGCACAGTATTTATAAAATAATTACGCGATGCTTAGAACTTGTTAAAGACAAGTTTCTCTTTAAAAAAAACTTCAATAAATTTCCATAGAAAGACAAGGATTAATGCCATTCACCATTCCATGCCATGAAGTTTTCCACAAAACTATTTTTCATCAGTTGAGTACTTCCCTCCCGAGACACTCAGCAACGGTGCCATTTGCCTACATCTACACAACCTGAGTACAGCATTATGGGCTTGATAGTTCTTAGAACCCTTTTGGCATTGTCCAGAGCCAGTTTTAATCAACGAACCAGACTTTCATGTTTACTGATAAATGCTCTGGTTCAGCAGAGTGCTTAGATATCCACTCAGTTGTCTTGCTGAATCAGGACCCACAACCCCACATCCTACTGCTCCACGTGGGTGCAGAAGTCTGCCGAAATTCAGCTGTTTTTAGCTTCAGAGCCTTGCTGATACAGGAAAAATGCAGTCTGCTGAGTTCAAGTCATTCCAAGTCTGCGATACAATTACCTCGTCTAAGACACATAACCTTTCTCCATATCCTGAAATTCAAGGTTCTTCAGAATTTTGGTGCCGTTTTGGAAGATGAAAATACTGTTTATGCATAAACCACAAAGAAATGACACAGAATCTAACTCAATTGAAATGACTGAGACAGAAGACCAGATTAAAAACCTAATTTATGCAGAAATAGATAACCAAGTGGCAGTGCTGAAGAAACATTAATCCAGAGGATTTACAGATTTAGTCTAGTGTCCCAGTTTTGATTGGTCTTTGTATTTCAGCAGCTCATTTAAAAAACATCATTTACTGCATGAAAATAATTTCTTTTTGTGTGAAATTAAGATTAACTATCAATTTTTTATATATATTTTGGCTTCTCAGAGTTATGTCACCAGGCCCACTGGCATGAAGTTAGGAATTCATCACTTGGTTCTCTGTCAGATGAACATCGGACATTAAGATGTCACAGATGACCATCAGGGTGCTGAAAGGTTAAAATAAAATTGAAACCATTTCCACCTTTAAAAGCTAGTCAGTGGTCCCTAATTAGTATTTGATCTCAGAGTTGAAGCGTGACCAGCTCTCCTGAGAAGAGCAGGGCCTTTCCTTCACATCCCAGGAGGGCTCCTGGCCTCTCCACGCCAGTACACGGCAGCAGCACAGACACAAGACAAGCAAGGCAGAGCACGGGAGCCGGCCCTCTGCTCCTCTAACCCCTTGTGGCTCTATGTGCGCCAAGTACTGTTTAAACTCATCCTCTAGAAGACTGACTATTCAGGCCATAAAGTGATAGGACTAAGCAGTTTTGCAGGGGAAGCAGAAGTTTGCTGGTGATGAGAAAGAACTAGAGGAAAAGAGAGATGGTCTATCCATTCAGAAGTTCTAACCGGTCTGTGCTTTACTTCAGTCCTAGGAATTGAAGAGCCAACCTCTGTCCCTTGGTTCTCATCCTCTAACCACAATTTAAACAAACAAAACCCCCCAAACCTCAGGCAACAAATATTTTGAGGAAAAATACAACTTAGAATTTAATCACGCCTGGGAAATACCCAGCAAACGCTGTTTAAAACGGAAGAAAATTTGTGAGTGACTCTCAGCATAATTTTTTTAAATTTTGCTTTTAATTTTTTAGCTCATGTCCTTCAACTTTGAGTGGAAGGGCTTTCTATTATACTTTGAAGGATCCTATACTGCTTTTGGAAACACTGTGTTCAGGGTCAGGGGAAGTTCTTCTAAAAAAAAAGAAAAGAAAAGAAAAGAAGATATGTCCTGACTAGGCCTGTTTCTTCCTGTTGTTACGCTTATTAACATGGCACCCGTTCCCGCCATATCTGGGGGCACACATCCAAGAGATACATTAGCTTACAAGCAAACAGCCTTACTGAAAATTAAACACACATGCGCTCAACAGCGCAAGATTACTTATAAGAACAAGTATGTAGAAAGGAAAAAAAAAAGCCTAGGATAACAATACAGCAGAGAACCAGGGGATAAAGAGGCATTGAAAGAAAACCATGGATGCAGACCTAACATGAGCAGATAAACCAGTAAGCTCAGAAAATGGGTAAATTTTTCAAAATACCCAATTCTGACAGTCTCTGTCAGCCTGACCACAACCATGAAACTATGACAAGGAAAGAGGTGTCTACAGCGTGAGCACAGGGAACACCAAAAGTCGGTGGGGGAGCTGATGGAAGGAAAGCACAGTGGCATGGGCAGATTCTGGTTGGTACCAGCTGCTGCACTCAGCCTGCCTTGTCAGTAGGAAGAATGATGTGCATCACCAGAGGATCTACCCCAGAAAGCTGGAATAAGACCCTTGGCTAGTGCACATCCATGGGCTGAATCACCCTTCTGTCTTCTTTCAGCTGAAGAGTAAGGCAGGAAAGAAAAAGGAAAAAATTAAGTTCAAGTTTAAAAAAGCATCCTTTGTAGAAGGGCCTGTCTTGTTGAAGGTTTGGCCCTCAGGGTGCAGGGCAGGTGTGCACTTCAGCTCTCCTCTAGGACATATTACAAAGACGCACATCACACACACAACTGCACAAATTTGCCAGCAAGTAAAATAAATATATTTCAGCCTTTGATTTAAGCCACATTAGGACAGAATATTTTTGCTCCCAAGACTGCAAAGCCAGACTTGCTTATGAGGTTATCCAAGGCTCCAGCATGTGCAGTTCTGTGTTCGTGTGGAGCTCCTACAGCAGGTTGCCAGACCTTAGTTTAAGCCCACTTCAAAAACATAATTCCTTCAGAGAGGCGGGTAGTTTGCCAACAGCTCTCCTCTCCATCCTGCCTTGGATTTTAAGCAGGGAAGAAAAAAAAAATATCTCAGAGTAATCAAGGTTTTTTTTCCAGACTTTTTTGGTACAATCAAAACTGTATACATCTGAGCTTGCAATAAATCTGTGTATAAGCTAAAAGTACATCAGAATCAGATAAGCATTTAGCTACAAACATCCAGGCAGTAAAAGGAGGTAGAGTAATAGACAATATTCTTTGAATATTTGTATAGTTTTCAATGCAAAGTTCAATGTATTCTTTAAGCTATTAGCATGAAAAACATGCAGGTTTGTGGCTCGAGTTTGCATATGCATCTCTGCACCATGTCACTAACCCAGGGATCCTTGAGATGTGTTTAACACATTGCTACCTTAAAAAGCAAGAACAGAAAGGGAAAAAAAAATCTAAACCACAGATTCTGTCTAGAAGGTCACCTATATCTGAAAAAATAACAATGCTGAAGATCTTGGAAAGTCAGCAACAAACCCTGTACTAATAATAGCAGTGTCTGTGCGCCCGGCAAACAAAAGAAAGGTGTGTGCTCTCCTGCAGCAGCCTCACTAGTTCGGAGACAAAGAGTAAGCTGGAAAAAGGCTCTATACATGAAAATCAACACCCTCGGGAGGTGGCATGCTGCCCCCTGCCTCCCCCAGGCTTCGCCACAGGCACGCAGAGATTTTATTTTTACTTCTCAGATTTATTTATACTTCTCAGATTTATTTACACTAGCATGTTAATGGTTCAAGCCTGAAAAGGTATGGGTTCTGTACACTGGTAATTAAGAGCCAAGCCTGTGGTACCCTGACCACCACGCTGACAGTAGCTCATGGGCATGAGCCACAGCTTTTCCCCCACACCACTTGAATGCCTGGCTTGCTCCGGACCATAATTCACCTATCGCCACAAACGCCTTGCTTTGTACAGTATGCCTGGGTTAACAGGACTCAGTTACCACTAACAGAAGAACATTTCAAAAGCTCTACCTAAATACTGTTTAGACATCTGTCTTTCCTGGGTTTTAATTACATCTGCCTGAGATCGATCTCTCCCATCTCTCTCTTCATCAGAGCCCATCAGTTCCTTATCACTTTTTCTTAGCAGACTCAAAATGCTCTGCAAAGGACATCAACAGTTGCTCTCATTAAGAATTTATTGCAAAAATTAAGAGCATGGAAGAAAACCAAAGCCCACAGGACAAGCACAGCGAGAAACCACAATGATAGTGCTTCCTCACCTCCCCGTAATGAACTGTGACCCTTTCTATTCCCTTCAGCTACCTTCTTCCCATGCAGACAGTAGGAAGAATCAGTCTCCAAGAAAGAAGTAACTTTGAAGCTAGCCCTGCTCTGAGCAGGGGGCTGGACTGGACTTCCAGAGTCCCCTCTTCCAGCCAAAATGATTCTGTGACTCAACTTATGAATAAGCATCTGATCAAATCCAAGGCCACAGTGCTTTTAGAGTTCGTTTCAAGAATAGCTGCCAGAGGAACACATAGAATTGGGGAATAAAACAACAAACCACAAAATCCACAATAAGCTTCAGGACAGACGTGCTAGGATTTCTGCACACTGAATAGCTTACTAATAGTAGCACTATGTTTTGTAACACTGAAGTGATTGGTTTGTAATTAAAGTTGGCCTAAGAGGCAAGCTGACTTCTCAGCAGTCTCTTCAGCAGCAAACTGGAATTGTCGTTGTGATCAATTAAAACAGTTTTTGTTTTCTACACTGGCACTTCCTTTAAAAGTAGATTTTTACGCATCTCTAACAATGCAGCCTCACGCCAAATAATGGCTCTTCTCAGGCAAGGCCAGCGTTCAGAGCCCCGGCTCAAGCCGCAGACACACTCAGACACGCCCTGTATTGCTGAAAGTTCATCTGCAGCGAAGCTATTGCGAAACGTCAGCATCACGTCCTATTAAACAGCCCCAGTTACTAATGCTGGATGAATGCCTTCAGGAGGTCAACCCCAGAGAAAGTCCCGCAAGGCTTGAGGGCTTGAAACAACAATTTTCCGTGCTGCTGATGAAAGGAAGCCAAATTGTAACACATTTAATTGCTCAGCCCTGTCTCTTCCAAAGCTGGTCATCTTTTCCACGGTGAGGACATCTCAGATTTAAGCAAACCATCCGTCCACTTTTCCCACTACCTCATTTTGACTGTGTATCCACTTGGCCTTTTCTCCAACAACCCACGCTGTATGCAAACTGGACACATAAGAGGCTTCCCCCTGCAACCACAGGAAGAACTCAGACAAACAAACATACCGAGAAGAATCATTCAGCACTTGAAGAAACTACGATATAAGCCAAGTTACTTGAACTCCACAGATCTTTCCTTTCCCTGTCACAGGTCATTGAAACACACTCTTTTAAAAATCCTTACCTAGGACAAAACATGGGGACATAAATGGCAATGCATCTTCCTAACCCACGAGACCTCCGCTAACACTGACAGCTGTTACTGCAAGGTCTCTGCCATCACCACTGAGAGTCAGCATTGAAACAGATTAGAGAACTAACCAGGACTGACCAAGGTGAGGTGTATCGCAAGAGGGCAGGACAGATGGACAGGCTCAGTGACCCATCATAAGTCTTTCTAGGATTTTGTCAGAAACTTCTTTTTATGAACCAAAATAATTGGGACTTAATGCCAGATTATAGCCCTCGAAAGCAGCGCAGAGCACAGTTGGTACACACATTCAGCCCAGCCCTGCCTCACCAGCACAGCCCTGCACCCTGGGTGATACAGCCAGCCCCCTGACAGAGCTAATAGCTTGGCCCCAGCATCCGGCTGGCGGAGCTTCCTTGCTTCTGCTCCCAAAGGCTTCCATAGCAACCATCCCCTTTGTAGAACAGGTACATCATGCAATCCCCTGTTTGAAAATAAATTTTAAAATTTCAAAAATAATTTATAGTACTACTGTGGTTTTTTTAATGAATTTATGGGGCAACACAGGTGCAAGAAAACACATAGGAAGAGATTGGTTTCTCACATCACCATACTAGCAGTTATGGTCATAGTAGTTTCATAAAAAACCTAGACATAAATGTAAACTTTAGCTGACCTACATTTTTCCAGCACAAGAAAGTATTTTTGATCAATAATTCGGAATATATACAATTAGTTACAATGCATACATGATTTACATAATGCCACCTACCTGCAGCTGCAAAGCACAAAATCATCAAAGCAAACACTGAAGTCACACAACTTGAAGACATTTTTGCAAACACTCTATCTTCTCAAATCAACTCCCTTTGTTGCTCTTCATGTAGCTTTATGTCCTTTGAAATTTGCAGTATGTTTTGAAATCAAATCTTCCAGACTTAATTGCCTATAGAAAGAAGTAAAAATACATTTTAATACAAATACAACTTACAGAAACATTACTAGATACTTAAAATTATCTCCCTCGTAACAAGAGAAAAAAAATTATTTATTACAGGATTAGTAGAGTAGTGCATTTCCTACTGCCAGGTACCCTCGGTACTGATAGCTTGCTACTCTCCGCCTGTATATCAGCACCTCTTTGCAGCCGTTGCGCTTTCATACTGTACACTGTACAAGTTGTGATCTACTTGGGAGTGACATCCCCGTGTCCTTTCTATCAATACTGAAGCCCAGCTGAAGCCTGCCAACAGTACTCAGCCTCAGACGTGTTTATTTTAAGTATTCAGACTTTCTCTGGGACATGTAAACATTTGTTTGTTTATTTATCTGCTGCCTCCTTTATTATACAATGGAGAAACGTTTCACATGTGCTCTAGCTGGTCTGCTGGTACCATGATAAATTTAACTCATCATTTCTCAGCATCACAAATTCGGAAAATTTTGCAAGGCCACTTGACACTAGATATCAACATAAAGCTGTTCAGAATCTTTATTTTAAGAGATTTCAAGACATAATACACCAGGTCAGTAAAACAACTTAAATGTGCTATACAAATAAATGACGATACAGCTGACGTCTGCAGGCATTAAAAACATCAAAAATTCTGACCCTAGAACACACACCACAGACTTTTGAGAGGAAACATTAGATGGACAATAGTTCCTTCCACTTTAAAAAAAAAAAAAAATTCTATTCTCAGTCACCTAGCTGTCTAAAATGAGACCACAGGCCGAGTAGGTAAGGAACCAGAATGCTGGTTCTGTATTCCAGCAAATAAAAATCCCAGGTACATCACGACCAGCCTCCAGGAGCAGATGACAGACGCTGCTCAGCAACCACTAACGCTCACCACAAAGCAATGCAAGCAATTACAACCAACCACCACAGGGTTAAGAGAGCAAAACGCAGAGTCAGGACCAAATCTAAACCCTGGCAACATGAAAACCTTTTAAAAGGTTCTTGTTGACATTAGGGAGGAATGAAGCCCAAAGCCTAGGCTTTGGTACACAGACTGTGTGCCACGCTGTGCATCATCAACAGCCTGCACAAGGAGAACCTGCCCCTGGGCCAGCACCTGAAGATACCTACTGATAGCACTCTGATGGCTACAAGGAAAACACCAGAAGCTCCTTTACAGCATTTCTCAATGGGTTATTTGGCAGACACAGCACTGCCATGGACTGGGGGAGCTGCAGCTACCCTCCAGTAAAGGGCAGTTGGTGTCCAAAGCCAGAACTACAGCCTCCAACAGATCCTCCACTCGGCACTCAGCGTCTAGCACCTCCAACTCATCCCAGTGATGCCCATGATCCCACCTGCATGGGAAGAGAGCCCAGGAGTGGGGCTCTGCAGGCTGCTGGGCGCACTCAGACATGGCACTTCTGAGGGACAGAGATGTAAGGGACGAGGGAAGAGCTGAGCATCTATCACAATACGATGTTTCATGCAGTTATTTTCAAGCTCAGCATCCATGTAAGCACCACAGTTGCTCATTTCCTGTTTGCTTTTGACACACAGTATTTTAGGATGAAATTCTGTAACTCTCTCTCCCTCTGGTGTACCCCCTCATCACCTCCCTTCCTCTGGCTTCGAAACATTTTCAGGTTCCTGCAGTGAATGAAGGAAACCCCTAAAGAAATAGGAACTCTAGTAGTGCTGCCTAACAATCTTTATCTTCTACCTACTGCCACGCAATCTGGGGGAGTTGACTCTTGACTCAGAAGAGGTACACTTACCACTTTACGTGGTGTAAACAAGATCTGGGAATCAATGTTATGTATGATTAAGGTATGATTAGACATCTCAAAATGGAGATTCTTTTCCATCAGAATTATATGACATGAAACTGCCAATACCTGTGAAAATGCTTAGTCATGCTAATCTAAACGACCTCAAAAATTAGAAATCTTCAAAAATATCTTGGGATGTTTCAGACAACCTTAGGCTCAAAAAAACCCCACTGAAAAACACAAACAAAAATCTAAATAAAAAACCAAAATCCAAACTGCATTTTTATTCTCTTCCACAAATTGTGAAAACTGGCTGCGAATTTAGAATCACAGACTGGTTTGGGTTGGAAGGGACCTCAAAGATCATCTAGTTCCAATCCCCTGCCACAGGCAGGGATACCCTCCTCTAGGCCAGGTTGCCCAAAGCCCCATCCAACCTGGCCTTAAACGCCTCCAGGGATGGGGCTTCCACAACCTCTCTGGGCAACCTGTTCCAGGGCCTCACTGCCCTCGTAGTAAAGAATTTCTTCCTAATGTCTAATCTACACCTACCCTCTTTCAGCTTGAAGCCATTACCCCTTGTCCTATCACTACAGCCCTGATAAAGAGTTCCTCTTCCACTTCCTGTAGGACCCCTTTAAGTATTGGTATGCCCTAATTAGGTCTCCTTAGAGCCTTCTTTTCTCCAGGCTGAACAACCCTACTCTCACAGCCTATCTTCACAGCAGAGGTGCTCCAGCCCCCTGATCATCTTTGTGACCCTTAGGAACATAGATTAATCTAAATACCTACTTATAGATCATTCATGTAACAATACCAGTTCTATACAATTTTGCCAATTCCATCTTAGAGTTCACTGTTACTGAGAATGAACACTTCATCACTTACAGGTTCCCTGCACAAACTATTCTCTCTGGTGTTTGTTAGGACCAACACATCTAAAAAACATGTCAGGTGAGACTACAGTGCTACCATAAAGCATGACTGAGGTATTTCACCAATAGCAAAGAACAAAAGAGAAAACACAAAATGAGCAGCTACAGCACTTGTGCTCAGTAACATGCTAAATAAAAAACCACAAGACTATTAGATCACTCTTCCATCGCACAACTTTCATTCTTCAGTGACATTTTTATAAGGCACACAGTTGTGCAGAAACAGGGAGCACTGGGAAAGAACTGGAGATAAAGCAATGCTGCTGAGGGTAGCTGAGCATCCCATTCTGTGCTGAAAGGCCAAGTTTCAACCTGACTTTGATTTGGGAAGGATGATTTCAAAGGGAGAGAGCACACATACATGTTTCCATCTGTATGTAAAAACGAAGGAGCAATTTGATTCCTACCACAAGGTGCTGACCAAGAACATTTCCAAAGTCTAACTCTGAGTAGGCAGTATACAACCAAAAAGCCCTAGGCTTCTGCTCTGATTTTGCCAGCTCGTGAAGGGTCAGTAATGGAAAATTAAACAAAAAATAGGAAGAGGTTTCTAAGGAAAGGGCTCACTTGCTTGAAGATATGCATTCACCAACTTACAGGAGCACAAATTTCAAGCCTTGAAAGCCTGTGAAAAGGTGACAAACTAACAGCAAGTTTCATCAATTTCAGATAGATATCTAAACTGTCAACTACACAGCAGCAAGTCAACTCAAAAAGCACAGACAAAAATGCTACTACTAATTCTTTTAACAATAAACCTACCAAGCAGGCAACCTGTCAGTATTTTGGAAAACCTGACCATCCTCCTCTGTGACGGAAGTGAGCTACGAAGCTGCTGTATTCTCTGGCCATCTGATGGTACCAAAGAGAAATGAAGAAGAAAATAGGTGAGAAAAACTCGGCTGTGGTGCAAAACATGCCAGATTTTGCTTCAGTGTGAAACCCACCATCACTGAAAGAATACATGAAACCTGCAAACTAGGAAAAGGGAGATGTTTCCTTTGAAATAAGAAGAAAGTTGCGCAAAGGGATCAGGAACCTAAACTATTCACCCAAGAAGTAAACACAACTGCTAGTCAATTTAAGATTCAAAAGAAATTTCTGAGAGAATAATCTTTTCCTTTGGGGCATATCTGGGCAGCTATTTTTATAACTGAGGTCACAAAAGAGCACATTAAAAGTGTAACCAAAAAATCCCAACGAGGAAGAGAAGATGATATGAGAACTTTGGGTTTACTAATCATACTGTTTTCATGCCAAAGCATTATACAACTGCAAGCACGGCTGGCAGAAGTGGGCATCTGCAGCCAGGGCCACTGATGACAAGAGGCAGAGTCTGCTGGGGCTATTTTCACTGGGCTTTGTTGTCTGGTCTTGATAAAAGTGAGGGCCTAAAAAGGCACAAAAGAGACCGCTTCACTGAGAAGTATAATTCTGCAGATACAATCAGGAGTGAGTGAGTGCTACTGGGAACATCAGGAAGAATAATATTACTACTATATTTTATTAGGTTTGAAAGAAGACTGGGAGAGTGGAAGGGGGGAAACACATTTTGAAGTACATAAGGGTAAGAGGAAGAAGTATGAGGTTTTACTTTGTTCTAAAGTAGGAGCCTGTAAAGTCCATGAGAACTTTAATGCGTAAAGATTAGCTAAAACTCAGTGCAAAATACAATGCTTTTGGAGGACACAGAGAGCCACTGCCTGGCCTGAGAGCGTGACCAGCCACAGGAAGACAGGTCTTGTTGCTACTCCAAGCTAAAGGACAGCAAAGGCTCCTTAACTCAATGGCATCTAAAAGAACCCAACTTTGTTAAGAGCCAGCAGCAGTAACCACAAAGCACAAATCACTTCAGTACGCTGCTGTTGCCTCTTTACCTTTCATTAACCAAAATATTTTTTATTTGTGTAAGTCTGCTACTCATCCTCCCCAGAATTCCTATCTTTGGTGGATTTTTTTTAAAGCTACTTTTGAACCAAAAAGTCAGCTTTCATACTACAACATGACCAGTGAATTCAGAAGCATGCTGCTTACTCTTAAAAAAGCACCCTTCCACTAAGGATTTCTCAGCCCTCACTGCCAGGAGCTACCAGGACATAAGGATGTGCTGTGGGCTATAGGTGGCTTGTTACTAAGAAATCACACTCTGTGCCTTTCTGCCACTAGCAGAAAGGTGTCTGTCCCCATGCCCGCTTACTGCCCTCCAAAAAAAGGGAACCAGGCTCTGCTCCAAGGCGCTCAAAGAACTACAAATGAAAATGACCAAATAAACCCTCAGACTAAGATCTGTCTTCAGAACATCAAAGCACCTTTCTACTCATCCTGTTTCTGTACTTATAGCAAAGTGCCTATCATATGCTATCTTCTTGAGATCAGTGGTCTCCTTAGCTTCAATTTTTACCAACTGTTCTTCTGGTAAAGTTATTTTTGCCTGTTTTCCAAAGCTGCTCTCCGCAGTCCAACCCAGCAATATATATGCCTGCAGGTGGCCACAGCCACAGATCAGGGGTGTTTCTGTTTCCCATTAAAGGCTTCTATAGCACAGGAATTTGTCACATTTATTGCTGAAGTGGGTTCTTATTGCTTTATTTTCCCCTTTTATTTCTGCTCCCTTAAGCCTTTTCCCCAATAGTCACCATCTGTTTCTTTAATCACTGCCTACCTTTCCCATAGAAGCTCTTCCCTTGCCTTAACTCTATCCTCCTCGTTGTCTAACCTTTTCCTTTACTGCCTGAAGAATAACTTCCACTTCCTCTCCTCCTTATCGAGATGGACTCTGGTAATCCCCTCCTCTTTCCATGCATGGTGCCAGAGGTTGCACGGCTCTCTACAACACTGCTAACAAACACTTCTCTACCAAAATGAGCCAAAATAACTCCTCCTCCTCCTCCTCCTCCAAATCATATCTCAAGTCCCACAGAAGTAAACGGAGATACTTGAGCAAAGCCAGCAGGATCTGTCCCTTTGTGTTGTTTGCCATAGCAACGTGAGCCCAAGTTTCTAGGCCATCCAAGGCAGCCTTCACAGCCAAGGCTTTTTAGCTTTTTGTTTGTTTGCTTTACACATGGCAACCATTTCACTTATTTAACCAGTTTTTCTCTCGTTTGTCCACGTTGGTTCCCTATGTGAATGCAATGGCTACATCCATTCCATGTGTAAGTAACAAAGGCAATAATTTGTAATCAAGTGCACCCAAACTCAATAAGAAAATAATCAGAAATGGTTAACCGCATGAGCAGTTCCATAAACTTAGGAACAGCACAGTTTTGAAAGAGTTTATTTATAACCCTGCTCCTATTAAATACGTGGTTTAGAAGATTTCTTTTTTATGAGATGACATTTATCCTTTGTCAATTCCGTGTGATTTGCATGCGTACAGGTCAGAAAGCTAATAGCATTAGCAAATATTAATGTGGGATTGAAAATTTGTATGTATGTTTTTTCATGCCCGTGTCCAAGGCAATACATGAAGTTCCACCATTCAGTACTCAGAACAGTAACTTATTCATAAACTATTAAGGGGACAGATTCCGTTCTAGAAACAACAAAGCGGTTTCGTTTTCAGAGAATATATGAATAGTAATAAAACTAAAAGTCCTGACATATCAAAAGCCCAGGGAAAAAAGTAACTCTGATGTCCTGCAGTTCACATGCTGCTGTGCTTGTAATGGGACATTTCAACAAGTCACAGTTAAAGGCTATGGGAACTGGACAAGTGCCAAGGGAAGATGTTTTATGCCATTTAGCAATTGTGCCCCTCTATTCCATGTGACTTTTGTTTTAACATTTTGTTTATTTATTTTCTTATTAAAGTATTACAATGTAGCCTGCCAAATTACAGGAAGCTGCAAAATACACACAACCAAGTCCAGAAGAGATGTGAAACCATTCCACCTTTTCAGTAGCTGTTTACTGAGGTTGGCTTTGCTACCTGGTAGGTATTTTGCCCACCATTAGCACAGAAGCTCCGGTGTGGATGGGGGTGGCTGTTCTCGTTACCATTTCAGAACCAACTTCCCCTTCAGCTTCCCAACATTTATTTTATTTTTTTAAAAAAAAAAAAACACCTGACTTGAATTGCTGAGTTTAGATGATGTGACAACAACAGCCACTGTGGAAGTTTCAGCTGAATGACGACTGCACAATATAGCATGAAAGAAAGGGGTAGTTTCCATGGGATAAAAACCATTCTGTTGTGTGTTCCCAGGACTTTGCTTCCCCCAAACGCAGGGAGACATGCAGCTGAATCTTCATAGGCAGAGGGGCAAGGCTTTGCTTACCAAGTGTAAACAAGAGAATAGCCCCTCACAGGATCAGGATGTAGGAGGGTTTCAATAGGTGGAAGGGAAGGAAGCGCATTCGTGAGCCTTTAAGTAGGAGGAGTACACAGGACTCTGCCACAAGGACAACACTGGAACAGATTCCTTTTCAAGAGCAGCAGAAATTCTTGCAGGCTTCTGAATCTCTACAGAAGGGAGCACACGTGGCACTGAAGACAGGGTTTAACAAAATCAACACCCAGTGTGTTACCTGTGTACCAAATCAGAACTTTTCTACTTTTAGTGTAGAGCCCTGGGGACATCCCACGTCAGAGCATCTCCAAAGGGGGTGGAGAAAACTAGGTATTGGGATGCTGTTCATATACTATAATGGCACAAGCCACCTGCAATCTAGTACCAGCTTCAGACATGTATTTTCTGTGCAACTCACAGTTAGCCTATTCTTTTACCAGCAAAATGTCCTAACAGGACCTTGACATCACCTCAGCAGCCCCCCTATAACACCTACCTAGAAACACCACATTACCTTAGGCAGTTTCACTTCCATCTTCCAGTTAGAAGCTGGATGAAAAAATCTAACCGCTCTTATCAGGGAATACCAGGGGCACAATCACATGCCATCTTCCCAGCGATCACTCGGATAGTGGGAAGAGGAAAAACCCCAGGGATTTCTAGAAATAAGCATACATTAAGAATGAGTTAAACTTTTCAGAGCAGCCTAAGAAATCTATGAGTCTCAAATCTACAATTAAATAAAACACCATTTACCAATGAACTCAACCAGTAACAGAATCACAGAATCACAGAATTGTAGGGGTTGGAAGGGACCTCGAGAGATCACCGGGTCCAACCCCCCTGCCAAAGCAGCTCCCTAGCACATATTGCACAGATAGGCATCCAGACGAGTCTTGAATATCTCCAGAGAAGGAGACTCCACCACCTCCCTGGGCAGCCTATTCCAGTGCTCTGTCACCCTCGCAACATCTCACCACAGCTAATAGGATTAGCTGCTTCCGAGACATCTACCCTGCAACCAGAAATTTGTAGTGCATAGGAATCTTCAGGCTGAACAAAATCATAAGGTGTATAAAACAAATCTCTATAACCTTTCCTTCTCATAGTTAAATTTCTTTGGCCTAATTACTTTTTTCATGACTTCTAATTGGAAACAGAATAGGTTTCCTGGCACTGGACTATCTTACTCTTCACAAACACAGCAGCAGCCAACAACCTCACACAAATTTCATTTATCTTAAGTTTTACTTGGCACCGTTTCTAATTGCACACCTAAACTAAACTGATAACAGCTCTAATGTACCTATCAAGACAGATACAACTCTTGGGAAGGCATGTCCTTGTGAAGAAGGAGCCACAGCAGGATGGAAAGTTACCAACAGCGCAGCAAGGCTTTTCCCACTCAAGGTAAAAGATCTCAGCAAATTATTCTCTCAATGAAGGCTTGATGCTGTTAATTGTTTCAAGACTAAACCACAAAACCTTAGAATTGTGTCTAGAAATATTCTAGGTGGAACCTTCCTACCAGGAAAAGCTAAACCAATCTCTGTTGGGTTTAAAATCTCAACACTACCTCTACACATTTAGAAAAGTGGTTTGAAACCGTGGCCTACAAATAAGCCAATTCTCTTGGTTAATTGTGCAAAACACACAAGGGGTAATAATGAAAAGCAGTACTATGGCATTACACATAAATTTGTTATATAAGGATGCAATCCTCTTTGAGGAGGAAAAAAATAAAAAGGGGTGAGAAAATTGAACAGGATTGAAAACTGGTGTTTTTTTCCCCATTACAGGGGAATTGGATGAGACGATACAAATCAGTTCTCCCAGCTGCCACTGGCCACAAGATACCACAACATGCAAATGAACAGATTAAAATATTAACTACTGGGTACTTTAAAGTTAGCTGCATGCATTATCAAACCCACATTTTGGAAGGGGATGGTGGGGAGAAAGCATGCGTTAAATTTTGCTGTCTATAATAATGCATACTCTAGAAAGCAGGTGGATTTAAGAGATTATTTCTTCAGATTGCTAAACAAGAACACAAGATAAACCAGTTTATCAGGAGCTAGCTGTTAGCCACTAAATTTTCAGATGCACGTCTGTAGGATAGGAAACATCTCCCACACAAACAGGGAAGACCTTAAAGTGCCACACAGTTCAAAGAATGAGTCAAAAGGAGCTTCCCTTTGTGTAGGAGTCATCTACTCTCTTCCCAGTTGTCTGCCAAATAGCCAGTGCAGTATAATTTGTTGGGCAGAGAAACACATTCAGGTCAAGGCAAAACTTTTTTCATAAAAATTATCATTTATAAGCACTGCAGCAAATCCTCATTGCAGTCAAGGTACACATCATTGGCATTTTCCACTCAGAATGCAGATACACTCACTTATAATTTTTACCACACACCATTTCCTGCCTTCCATTATTTTATATTAAATGTATACATGAAGACCACAAAAAGCTTTGAACACAAGTTTAGGGAGAGGGAAGGCCACAGAAAATTCCTATACTCACACAAATAATGTGTGCAACACATACACTAGAAGGAAATCGCTGCACCTCATCACCGGAGTGAACCCAATCACCAGATCTGCAAGTATTCAGAAGCACCAGTCACCCTAAACACCAGAGGGGGGAACTAAACCATCACATAACACAAGCTGCACACGCTGGAGGTGTGACCTTCACATAAGAAGAGGCACAGCTTTTCAAATACCTCAAGAGATGTTTTGTAAAACAGCCAGAATTTTGCTTCCAATTTTGCTCCAATCATCCGAAACGAAGGATCACGTTGGTGACAAAATACTACCACAGTGCTCATCATGTTGTGTCAAACATGGCTATAGTCTAACAAATTACTCCTACAGATCTAAGACAAAAAAGGATGCATCCCTCTTCAAGCCAACTCCAGCTTCTTGGCAGAGAAACGTGTGGTGGCGGCAGATCTGTACTACACCGTAAGCTCACGGGGCACCTTGGGACTCCTTCATTGTCCCTGCCTCAAACAATGAGCCTACACTGATTCCCAACAGAAAATGCCCATGCTTACAATAGAGATCAGAGCACAAGGCAATTGCCATGCTTTGTCAGAATCATCAACGGCACCTTATCCATCACAGCCCCATCGCCTTCTGTGCGGAAAAACACCCTATACGTGCTAGCTCTATAATTACCCTGTTTCAGATCCATGACCTCTAGATAAGGTCCTCTCCTGCAATCTAAACAGGTCTCTTGCAAGGTCACAACTAAGCTTGTTTAAAAGAGGGGCCCTTTCCAGCTCACACCCCAGGCCTTACAACGTGTCACAACAGAAAAAATTTCTGAATTTGGCCAACCAGCATATTGAAATTAAACAGACTATTAAAGAGAAACGCCCTTACTGGAATTAAATTGGTTAACAATAAACAGACCTAGTTCATTTTAAAGTACTATACATAGAATTGATCTGAAATGACAGCTTTCACATTTTCCTCAATAAATTAATTTATTTCCCTATAAATATATCATAACCTAGTGTGTATCTGTGGGCAGCACAATTCAACAATAAAACACAGTGCAGTACATAAAATATTCTCTCCCGACCTTGGCCAATCTGACTATTTAGATACTCAAGGTCATAAAGGATGTCCTTTAAATTAAAAAAAAAAAAAATCCCCTTCACTAGAGCAGACATAAAAAATACGTGATACATACTAAGTGGCAGCTTTAAAGTCCCTCTTTCAGTGATTTCTAGATATGTGTAAAACTGTTTCATTTCAGCTACCATAGAGTTAATTGTTGCTGTAACAGTGCAAGAAACTGCTCTGTTGGATGACTGCCAGCACATAAAAATGTGAATCCAGAGTTACGGATAAAGCAATTCCAACTGCACTACTTCTTGTCTAGTACATTTTTATGGCAAAACATGCTTCTATTCATTAAGTGGCCAGAAACCAGCATACCGCTGTTAATCACCACAAATATTACGGCCATAGAAGTAATGCCTACTTATAATACACAAATATTCTGGGGAACTAGATGAAAAGTAACGTGATTGCAAAGATATCGGCAACCTGCATCCCACAATATTCTGAGGTCTACATAAATTGCCCAAACTTGATAATTCATGACTGATAAGTTAAGAGAATATTATTAGAGATATCAAACAGAAGATTTGCAAGACAAATCAGGCAAAGCTTTAGCACTATTTTCAAATAACATTATACCAGAAATCCCACTTTGGCTTTACAGACTATGTGCTTCAGCATCTCAGAGAACCATACAGGCAGAAAGCGTTGTGATTCCACAGCAGTGATGGAAGAGGAAGACCATCAAAGGAACTTAACATGCACCTTTTTGTACCTTGAGTATCTGGCAGTGTCAGGCAGCACTCAGAGAGGAACACGTGGCCACACTCCACTTTCCACACCTTCACTGAAAGGCAGCTTAACCCCAAGCATAAGCAGCAAGATATCTCACACTGGCTGCTGGGTAAGAGCCCGTTCCCTGGCTCTTACTGGGGAATAGCTGACATGCTGCAAATTCCCATTCTCCACCTTGCATTCAGCAACCTGTTTGTACGCCCACAGTTTACATGTCTACAGGTCGGCTGCATCAGACTTCACAGGCTAGAAAGCAATACGGATCAATGCAAGTCATACAGACAACCTTCTCTGGCAAGAGATCAATCAATGATCAGTCAGTCATTACACCAATACAAATCCAAAAGAAAAGCATTATTGATCCATCCCGAGAGCGTCAGTTGACCTTTACAAAAATAAGCCAGTAATGACTTCTTAAAAGCTAAGATAATATCTAAAAATATTCTCTCTTACGGAAACCCTAAATACTAGGAATAGTTTCTTGTGAGAATAAAACTTTTTTGCCACTCAACTTTAGCCCAAGATTTCTGTATACAATCATAAATGTGACACAGTTATAGCTTTACTATAAAAATATTTTGTCTAGCTCATTACATAAAACATTAAGGGATTACTCAAAATACCAGTTCTTGGTTTTAATTAATTCGCTTCAAACATCTTCAAAGAGAAATTTCACTTAAGTAAACCTTTAATTCAATTTCTTCAAGTTCAGTTCTGGCTAATATGACAACAATTCCATTCAGAAGAGTGGGAGACATGCCCAAGCATTCCAAAATAACATGCTTATTCCAATGTGTGTTTGTGGGGTGGTTGGGATTTTTTTTCCAAGTAAACTGACTTTTTTGGTCAGTTCTTCTCTAAGAAAACTAAGTCTTCTACAGAAATACTATCAAAAGTATAGGCCCGAAGTTTTAACAAACTGCAACTGTGATAGGAAGAGGGACTTCATAGACAGAAAGTTCTGTGTTCCCCCTGCTGGCTTTGCAATTAACTTCGAAACAATATTCCTAGAGGTAGGGACCAAGATGCTGAGGTATTAAATGATCTTCTGCATGCCAAAGAACAAAATCTAAACTTACTTTTTAAAAGAAATTGCATCCATGGTAGATGCCATTCACATACCCAAACCAGGTGAGGTTCAGGACACATAAAACGTGCATCGGAATCAACAAGCAAGTAAGCTCCCTTCAACAACCAAGTCCTCTCTCCGCAGAGAGAAAGCGTGGTCAAAGAGAAAAATTTGAAGTGTCACTTTAAACTTCACGAGGTTGGACTATAGCAAACAATTGGGGGAAGCAAGTTTCAGAGCAAAGGACTCTTCACTGAAGGAAGCCAACAACTTGCTCCCCCCTCCAACACCCGTCCCTCCCTTCCTCCCCCAGCTAGCCGGCAACACCAAGCACCGGCTGCAGCAGTTGATGCCAGCCCAAGTCTCTCATCCTAGTAAGAGCAACCCCTCCTCGGCTAGAATTCAAACCCTGTATGCTTGCATGGGTTAAGCTGGAGCTTGAATAAGTAAACATCTTCCAATAATGTTTTGCTAACACTCTTGTTGGAAATACTTTGACAGGACACCTGTGCAGTGCTAATTAAAACCCAGGTGCCAACTCACCTTGTCCCTGTCATTCATGGAAAAAACGTGAACTAGAAGGGAAATCAAATATCTCTAGCAAAACCTGATAAACAAATAGATTTTGCCATTGGAAGAAGTTGTATTTATACACATAGTTTTAAAGTGTCCCGCATGTGTGTCTATGATAGTAAGAGTGCTCCAGGTTACTGAGAGCCAAACCTATTTGGTCCCACAACTACAGCAGGTAGCTCCCCCACTTCGAGTCTTCTCCCCATAGGGGCTCAAATATCAGCCTGTTTGGCTTTATCTAAAGAAGAAAGTAAATACATACTTAATTTGGTATGAACACAGACCCAACAAGGAAAATTTCCTTCTTAGAGCAAAATCATGGCACTTACTCACCAAGTGTCTAAGAGAGAGATGGCACAAACTCTACCAAGAGGCTTCTGTTAGAACCGAGTTGTGCCAATGATCATACATTCAAGAAGAAAAATGCCAGTAATTAAATTATAACATCTACAGCTTAACAGAGCTGAGAGAAGTAGATTTACAACTGGTTACACCCACAGCAAGCAGAAGAGGTGTAACCACACACGCAGCTGTACCTTAAGTCCTTCCCTTTGTAAGGGACAAGAAGTATCATCTCCCACAAGGTTTGACTTCAGCGACAGTGGCTTTGGAATTACAAGTGCAGCTGAAACTGGGGAAAGGTGAAGAAGTTACTTAATTTACACCTAACTCTAAGGACGTATCGCCGTTACTGCCGGGAGAGGCGTACTCGGGCGGCCGCAGGGAGCCGGCCCCAGTGCATCCCCTGCAGATCCCACAGGTCAGCAACTCCTCAGCCAAACTGTAACGAAATGACACGACTCTGGCCTTTGAGTTATTCTCACACACACTGAATTTGCACTCCACTAGTGCCCTGCGACGTTCCCTGCTGCCCTCGTCAAGGGTGCGATGCCCCCGGTACGCACGGCTGCCTTCGCATCTGTGCGGGGCTTCGCTTGGTGCCAGGAGCTGCCGGCCCACCCGCACCAACCGGCCGGGCACACGCGGTTTGCGCTGGGACACCTGTAGCTCCGGCTCGCCGGCAGCACGGCTCACCTCACCTCACGCCGCACGGCTCCCGCCCAGAGCCCGCACGTCTGCCCGGCGCGGTGCGGACCGGCGAGTCGCTCCCAGCGCTGCCCGCCGCCCGTCCCACCCCCCTGAGGTCCCGCACCCCTCAGCCCGGCAGCTCCGCGGGGGCCGGCGGCCCCCCGGGAACCCGCCCAATGCCGCCGCTCTGCTGTCCCCACCCAGCCCCGCGCAGGGTGACAAGCGCAGGGGCTCACGCCCCGCGCCACCCCGACGGCCGCTGCATCCCCGCGGGGCATCCGGCGCCTTCGTGCCGCCCACCGACGGGGCGGGGGTCGCGGCCGCCGCACCTACCTGGCAGCACGTCTGTCCACGCCGCGTCCACCGGGGGCAGGCGCGCTGCAGCGCGGCTACGCCATGGGCACGGCGGCGCCGGCCAGGAGGGAGGAACGGGACGGGACAGGCGCCTTACCGAGGCCGCCCAGCGCCGGCCACTACTGCCCGGCCCGCGGAGCGCGGGAGGAGGAGGCGCGCAGCCGCCCGGGCCGGCCCCCAGCCGGCCAGTAACCCCATGGCGCGGCAGCGCCGCACGCGGGGCGGGTAGGGCCGGGCGGGGCCGCGCCGCCATTGGACGCGGGGCGGGGACGGCGCCGTGACGGACGCCCGTGCCCGACTCCGCCCCTCGCGCCCGCTGCCAGCGGGAGCGCGGCCCGTGCTCCGCGCGCCCCCGGCCTGCACCTGAGGCGGCCCAGCGCCGTGGGGGAGTGGGAGCGGGAGGGTCGGCCCGGAGCAGAGCGAGACCCCGAACGACCAGCCGGGAACAGGGGCGGGGCGGGGGCACAACGGCGATAGTCCCCGGCCAGCGGCACCCTCCCCTGAGCAAGAGCTTTACGCCCGCTGCCTGAAGACGTGCGTTAAGCCGCGGCTTGCCGTGTCGATCAGTTTCGTTTGGCCTTGTCCATACTATCAGGTGCTGGACAGGAGGTGCGCTGTAAGCTATAACCTCAGCACCTACCTACGCTACGGCATAGTCCCGGAGCGGGCGTCAAGAGACCTCCCGAGCCCAGTGCGGCTACCGCAGAGCCCCAGGCTGCGGCTGGCTCCGTGGCCCAGGCACAGGTTCTTCAGAAGCACCTCATGCCATCCACAAGCCCACATCAAAGTGCACTGCTGTCAGCCCCACGTAGAGGATGCTCTGTGCACCAAACAAAATAGCACAGACCATCCCCGCTCAGTGTCTCTGCGACAGAAAATAACAGAACGTGCCCTTCGGTGCAGAAGTCACTTGTAAGTTTGTCAAAACCCCAGTTTCAACCATGTCCAGGATTTGGGAGTGAGCTGCATCAAGGGAGCTGTGTCTCAGGTGAGGCCTTTCCACCCATACCCCAGCTTGGCTCATTTTCTCCTTCAGCAAGGACGGGCAGAGAATTAGTTTCTGACACAGTCCCTTAGGACTACAAGGACACGTTTGTGCTGCTCTGCCAGTCCCGCTACAAGTCACGGTAGCGTGTGGCAAACATTGATACAGGAGTGCTCCCAGCACAAAATGGAGCCCTAATCCCATTTTTATCCAGATAAGCAAATATTCCTGTATAGGCATGGAGACATACAGAGAAATACAGAGGAGTTTCAGAATGTTTCAATAACTTTACTAGTTTAATTTGCTTTCTTAGAGGAGGGGGGGTGTCAGTTTTTTCTATACCGCTGTCTGACTTCAGTCATCAAGCCATTTGCCTCCGAATTTGTCCCCAAATCCTCAATGCCAAGTTCTGACACCTACCCAAGGGGTCTGTCAAGATAGTTCAGACACAATTCAGCACCTCCTGAAATGCCAGTCTGCACCCTAGAATAATCCATTGCCACTTAACACTTAATTTTCATCCCTGCCTACTTGGAAGAGTCATAGAGTTCTGCCGGACACCCCACACATCAGGAAGTGGCTGGGCCTTGGGAAGGGCTGAGCACCCCCAAAGTTGGGGCTCCAAAACCTCTACAGTGCCTGTAAGTATGAGACCTCTAACAAGTAAATAAAAGGTTGCTATAAGCAGCATGGAGTCTACATGAAACATTTGTGTGAACAGGTTTATAAAACCTGCAGAAACAAGTAAGATACACGTTCAGACCGCTTGCTGGCAGCCCAAGCCACTTACACAATTTTTTATTTATTTTTAGCGTTTGAAAAGTTGTGCATGTTGGAGCATGACATAGCCCTCTCTTATCACACACTATATGTAGGATGCAAAATCTTTACGAGAGATGTGGAGGCGGGGGAAGTCCCTCAACAAAGAAGAAAATTAATATTCTACAGCACTAAATGCCACCTATGTATTTCAATGCATATCGTGTGTCTACTGTATTTCCGCTAACTGAAATTCCAGAGTGCTGATTAAAAATGGGATTGAAACTTCAGCAAAGCAATTATTTCTACTGCAAACACTCATTTAGGTCCCAATCCCACAAAGATTACATTAAAGAGATTAGGTTCGCTCAGATGAGCGGCCATGAGAGCTGTGTGAGTGTGTGGAGTCAAACATGTGCACAAGCCTTGGCAAAATCAGATTCTCTGTAGACAGGTCTGACCCCAGCCAAGTTATTTTCACCATTTTCACTGATGTCTGTTCAGAACTGACCCTCATCCTTGGACCCAACTCTGTTTGGTACGAGGCGTCCTTGACCACAGTTCAGAATTTGCACAACTTTCCCAGTGTCTGAAAAAGTTCCAGACTTTCTAAGACATGCTCAACACTGATTTTTAGTTATAAACTAATATGCAACTCATATGAGAGCTGATGTATATGAAGTTCAAGCAGTGAAGATGTGAAAAAGCACCACACAATGTGTCATCATGTTCCTGGCTCACTCAGGAACATAATGACACATAGTTGGCCTTGGCTATTTTTTTTCTTTTTTTTTTTTTACATTTCATGACAGAATAAACAGAAAACACCTAATTTCCTATTAAAACTAAGGAAAATTCCTGTAATCTTAGCTGTAGTGTTCAATCTTTGCAGCTATGGAGCAGAGTTATATACACAATTTACATTTTTACTTACTTTTTAAGTATTTGCTGATCTAGTGATTAACTTCTTGTCCAGGGCAGGATTACTTCACTTAGCAGGCATTGGCCCAATCCAGCAATGTAATGTATTATCCTCACTAAGATGTATGAAAGCTGTGACAGTTCACTTTTGCAAGAGGTTTAGAGGTTTTCAGAGCGCTAGAGAATTAAGCCTCGTAAATTAATTTCTTTAAAACTGTGCACCAAGTTAAAACTATTCACATCAGTTGGCAGTTTTCTCCTTTTTTTTTTCTCCTTTCCTTTTTTTTTGGTGGGGTTTTTTGTTTGTTTTGGTTTGGGTTTTTTGCTTTTTAAGACAGCATAAATTCTGAGTGACTAGCTTAAAAGTCACTGATGCTTTTCTTTGCACAGGACCATGAAATTTGGTAGGGATACGTCTGTGGAAAACAGCTACTTATTTATTACTCAGAATTGAGGGCCAGCTTCAATTACTAACTTCACAATCTGATCATAAAGCTCTAACCTGCACCGAGGAGACAACTGAGTTCACATCATCCAAGTTAGAAGCAGTACCAATCCATTAAAACAGCACCCAGCCTGAACTAATCCTCCCCAGGACTGGGGCTTATGACTTAGGATAACATTCTGTGTTCAAGAAATAGTTTGGGTTGGAAGGGACCTTTAGAGGTCTTCTAGTTCAGCCCCCCCTGCAATGAGGAGGGACATCTTCCTCTAGATCAGATTGCTGAGAGTCCCATCCAACTTGGCCCTGAATGTTTCCAGGGATGGGGAACCTACAACGCTTCCAGGGATGGGGCATCTTCTGTGTTTCAGATCTAGACTAAATTTACCCTCTTTTAGTTTAAAACCATTATCCCTTGTCTTATCACAACAGGCACTGTGGAAGCTTGTCTCCCATCTTTCTTATACACCCAATTTAGGTACTGGAAAGCTGCTCTCAGGTCTCCCTGGAGCCTTCTCTCCTCTGGGGCAAACAATCCCAACTCTCTCAAGCCTGTCTTCACATATGTTTATATCTTTATAGTAATATGTGGCATATGTGCCATATGATGATGGCAGCCTCCATCAGCCCTAAGACAAAAGTCTTTGTATCACTTCTGATGTAAGGTACAGACATATACACATCACATGTTACTCTGGCCCAACAGCCTTGGCATCAACCAGGTTTTTGAGTGCCCAACCAACCAGATTTCCAGCAAGTAGCTCAGCTGAGCACATTTACCACTGGTTGAATAACTAACTTCAAGCACATCATTTTAAGCAGACACTACTGAAGATCATACAGTGTTCTTTATAGTTCACCAATGCCAAGTTGCTGAACCAAAATCACAGTGTTCAACTTCTTGTGAAATCTGATTTCACATAAACTAACATTTTTTTAATATATAGGACTATAACAGAATTAGAGTTCATTGTTCTCAGAACCATACCATACTAAAAACTTAATTGCCTGGGTAATTTCCACAGTTTTAGGAAACACAGAATCCTCTCTGCCTTCTGTAATGACACTAGACTGGGGCCTTGGGACTAAACAGGGAGCTAGTGACTATGGGCTGTAGTTGGTACAGCACTGAATATACTTCTCACTAAAGAACATGTTCTTATGATGAGTCCACTGCCACAAGCACAGGTGGGCCTTAAACAGTCGCTGCAGGATGTGGACACCTGATGATCCCTTGCCTATTTATAGGACTATTTAAAATGAAGGGCACAAATAGCTCTACAAAATGTTTATTCTCATATTGACTGGTAAGGTCTAATCCTGAAAGCACAGACTTCCATAAATGAGCAACTTCTTATGAAAATGTTTTCTTGCCATAAATATTTCAAGACCACACATACTATTCTCAGAAATTAAATAAAGGCAATTAATTCTCACAAATCTCTTACTTCACACAGTGTCTAGAATCTTTGGCTAAAAGACTGTCCCAGCCACTACAGCATTAAATAAATAAAGATAGGAAGGACCACAGAGTTCTAAGAGCCATTTCATTGTTTGCTTTTAAATTTATGTATCATGTTCTACATTAAGTCAACACAGGTTTTATAACCCTGGATCCAGAAAACAGGCCAGCAGCCATGTTCTTGAGATGTTAAAGAAGCATTGATAGTTTTAAAAAGTCCAGAAAGGAGTAAATACCCAACTCAATACATTTCCAAAAAGGGAGGGATGAATAGACATCCTGCAAGGATATCTTGTACAAAAGACTGGTTTGGAATTGGGATCGAGCACAAGGAGTATGTTCAGATGACAGCAGTTGTTGCCCAGGTTACCCATTCTGTCCCTCTCTGTGGTAAAATGCTATTATATCAAATTACCTTCTTGATTTAAGCTGAAGCAGTTTATTGTGCAGCTGGAGGCAGGGAAAGGAAAGGTCTAAAAGCCTTAAGTGTAGGTTGCTACTGGTTGTTACACCGCAATAACTCCATCATTACAGTTATATGACTCTACCCATGCAACCTTTCATATGAAGGTTCAGTTAATAAAATTAAGCCACTAAAAGCTCCTTAGGAAATAACTCATTAATACAAACTAATGAGGTAAAATTCTGCATTCCTTACTGAATGATCCTGCATTCCTTGAACACTTAAAACTTTTGCCAAAGGTAAGTACATGTTAGTGTTGAGCTGTTAGGCTTGTCTACACTTGAAAGTTACTTTGGATTAAGGTAGGGAATGAATTTCAAGTGCAGCAAATCTGGAATAATTCCAAACCCAGTCCTCAAAGGCACCATGGGTTTTTAAGCTCAAAACTGAGGCTACATATCAGATTCTAATAACACATTCTTAAAGATTTCAGATTAAAAAGAGGAAGGAAAAAGACCAAAACCCTCCAGCATGACTAACCATCCCCTTTGTGCCTCCCATTCTTACCTGCATGCTTTGCAGAAGTTACCCTACATCCAGCACTCCTCTTTTCCTGACTCTGATATGCTCCTTGCCTCCTTCCAGCATTTTTCTGATGTTTATAAGCCCTCAACCTAACAAGTGCAAACACCACAGACCAGAAGAGGGAGGAAAGAAAGAGAGATTGTATGAGAGAAGGGAAAAATCAACAAAAGATCAAACAAGAAAAAAGTTGAACTAGCATACCTTCACTGCTCAATTACTTCTTTCTGTCCGGATCCCTTTCCTCACATTGCATGTTGTCTAGAGCCCAGTCCAAAGTCTAATCAGCTAGGCAGAAGTCAATGGGTGACTTGCAACTCTTCAGTTCTGGACAGTTCTCTTTACAGTTGATAACACACCTAGAACTTAGTCATATAAAAATTACTTAATAACATTTACACGTATTTTCAGATGCAAGCCCACATACTGGATAACTGACATTCACCCCTGTTGATATTTCAGCCATGGAATTACACACATGATAACAGTACACACGTCGTGTGCAGGATCAGGGCCCAAACTGCTGGATCCTGTTTTGAACTTTATGCTGCGTTCTTGTGGTTTCAAGACCATATTATAGGTGAAATTCTTTGCAGCCAAGATACAAATATGACAGGCTAAAATTTTCCTATGTATACAATAGCCTAATTACTTTATTATTTTGTATTTATAGCACATCCACAGGGCGCCAAATGTTTTACTGAAAAACATCCAGACAAAGCTGCTGCATAGCACAAAGCTAACAATTTCAATTAGCAAAGCTAAGGGAAAGAAATGCAAGACAAGTAACTGAGAACTGAAGTTTGATATACAGTGTTAGCTACATGGCTTGGATATTTTCTTTTAGCCCTTTTGATCTTTTGTTCATTCTTTTTCTCTTTTTCATCCCTTCCCAATCTGATCTGATTGCAAGGACACAATCCACTGGGTCATGACACAGAAATGGAAGAAGATTCAAGTACACCCTAACTCACAGATGAAGCAGAGCCAAAAACCAAGCAGCTAGATACACAGTCATTATCTTTCATAAAGTAAATTTAATCCAGCACAGTAAAAATGCCTGAAATAAGACTGCTTAAGCTATCTTTCTGTCCCAGAACAAATTAGCTAATGTTCAGAATCTAACCATAAATTCCAGCCAAATTAGAAAGTTTCACGTGAAGTAAAAAAACACCCAAACGAAAAATGTCAAAACCCAAAAAAATCTACCAACCAAAATCCCATAAGTTGCAAGTCCTTATTTTATGGAATGAAGCTACATTTTGTTATCAGTGTTCCCAAAGGGGCTTGAGGATGAGGCAGTCATGAGATGTTCATATGGTGATACAGTATGGTAGTTTTGGAGCCCAATTGTAAAGCAGAACCATAGAAATTAATCTCTCTTTGATATACAGTTGTTTCCCCAAATTGCTCCTCCATGAGGAAAAGTCACCCAATTAAACCCACTAGCTTATAAAACACCAATCTGAGGCAAATTTTCTGGATTTGCAAATCACCAAGTAAGGTATTGCTCAGGCTCCAATTTATTTCTTGCTTGAACTCCCAGAGTTCAAGGAAGGAATTCTGCACTGCTGTTCCATGCTAAGGTTTAGAGCTGCTCCTGGAAAACACACCTTTATTTTTCTTTTGCAATGGAAATTACCAATACTACTACAAAAGAAATGTGCAAAAGTGCTTAATTTTCTACTTTCCCATGTGTTTTAAAGTTTAGATCTAACTGGAATTATTCATGAATGTAAAAGTTTTTCCTTCACATATATTACACAGTGCTAACTATATCAGAGTTCATATTCTTCTGTCTTTGTCCATAAGATATAGTCATTTTGCAACCGTTGGATCTCAATTTCATCCCTTCAAGTGATCTGTAATACATTACATTCCTTATTTTGCTTCAGACTGCTACTGATTAATGCCTTATGTTGGATATTTGTTTGGTTTTCCCACGTGCTAATTCATCATCCTTGGGATTACAATAACACATGTGCCAAGGAACATGACCTATCAATCTTAACTATCCTTCATTGAGCCTGAGTGGAGATGTAAGACAAGTGCATGCATATAATATTTGAAGGGGTTACACATAAATTTGACACATAATTTGCTGCTGGAAGACTTTCATGTCATAAACTGATTAATAAATTATCAATTCTTTAATGTAGATACATATGAATTGCTATCAAAATCCATTCTTTTTTGCCATTCACTTATTAAACATGCCAAAGCAAGGTTCTTTTTCCTTCATGTATACACAGAAGATCAATAGAGGTCTTGAGAAAAGAGACAGAGGAGGAAAACCAACCCAACCTCATATCTGCTCCTTTACCAAAGCTTGAGAGGAAAGATCGGTCTTTCCAACTCTTTGGTCTCTTGATCACAGTAGCAAGAATGGGGCTTGTGGAGAGAGACAATCTTTCAGTCTAGAAGTCCAGGCAGATAAGTTGAAAGTAGCTGAAAGCACCTTGAAACAAACTCACCAACACCACCAATCATAGCACAGATCCAAAGACAAAAACCATGAAATGCAGTCCACAAGCAGCAGCAGTCTATTCAACTGGCTGGATTTTCACTAATATTCCAAACTAAGGGCCAAACACAAGCCTCGGTAACTCTCACAGCTGCTGCTCATAAGCCACCAACATTCCCTGCCTTGCACATTTTAACAAGAATTTTATGTATTTCTGAATTATTTGTTCCATAGAACTGGCAGGGCCAAAAATCCAGGTGATAATGAGCTGAAGGACATCAGCGAACTAAGTACGTCAGAGCTAGTGCCCCCAATGTTACCATGTGGAACTTGCTCAAAAGCAGGGACAACCCAGGCCCCGCCATATCGCAGGGCCAAGAACCTTTTGTACAAAACAGGCTCCTTACAATCACCACACATGAGCTGTACATCTGCTAAACCATCTGGAGTTTATCAGGCAGACAACCAAATTCCACTCAGTGCTGTTGGAAGCCATGGACAAAAAGAATCAACAGCAAGGTAGGCTTCTGGCAGAGATCACTTTTTATTCAGGTCTTTCAATTTTGCTGTTGCCTTAAGGATTAATTTTACCTTGAAGACTGGAAGTTCCATCTACACCAAAATCCTAAGGTATTTACAGGCTGGCCTGGTAGGTGTCCACCATAGCAACACAGATCTGCAGGAAGTTGCAAAGATCATATGATAAACGCATCCTTTTCTGAACTAGTCAAAACGTACCTAAAAACTCCACTTGCATAGGGCGTAAGGGACCAAAATTACTAAGAAAGAAACATTATGTGCTTGCATTTTCTCTTTGATACTTCCTTTGTTTCATTCAATTTCGCTTATTTTTTTTGGGGGGGGACCCACTACAAACACAAATCATGTCTAGGCCACATGCTTATATAAAACATGGAAGAGTAACACATGAAAATATATTCATACATCCAGGTACACACAGACAGGAAAATCCATAAAGCAGAGCTTTGTTATCTCACAAATAAAAAGAACACATTTCTTCATGCAACTCCGGTATCTACAGCTATTTAGATACCAAGATATTTTGATATCAAGAGGCAACAGAAGCAGAATGGTTAACTACACTGAAAATTGTTCCTAATGTGTGAGCCACAAAACTATCACTACAAGGGTGAGAAAGGCCTCATGCTGAAAAACATTGGCTGGCCTCCATCTGTCTCATCCAGTTTCTCCCATGAAATAGACCAACCACTTTGCTAATGAATAGTAACTAATTCCAGAGGAAGAGGAGATACAAGAACAGATTCCCATAATCATTTTTTAAAAAAAGAGCAAGATGTGCTAATGACCAGACTGTGGGTATCTCTCTACTAACAACTAGCTCAGTACAGCAGGAAGGGGTCTACAGAACAGAATCCTGTGCGTTGAGGGTCTGATGTCTATAGTGCACGCAGTTTACAGGCAGTTATTGCAAACTAATTCCAGTGTGGACTGCATGCCCATTTCTTGTTACAGTATGTTAGGTCCTGGGTCACAGTTTAGTTTCACCCATTTGCATGAACCATCTTGTGAACCACAGCCCCATGTGGGAATGACCATGTTCCTTCTGTTTCCAAAGCCCACTCCTCATCCAATCTACAATGCTGAAGGAGGAATATCCCAAATACCTCACAATTAGACACAATTTTAGTCTAACTGCTCTATAGAGACACACACACCCCAGAGAAATTTATAGACAATATCTTGTCTGCCTGCAGGACACTAGCAGCACTAACACCTGCTGCCTGCCAAATGGATGCCTCTGATACGGTTCTAAGATGTTCACACTCAAAGTGAATTCAAATTCACAACATGTTTTTAGATCTGTGAATCTCTGCTTCTAAGGGTAGAAATCTATGCCATTGCAGAGAAACAGCTTTCAAGTACTGCTCTGCCCTTCTTTACTCCTATTTTGACTTTATGTGTTGTCCCAGCTTTGTACTGACCCTCGGCTAGGACGAACTTCACTGACTGTCCATGAAGGGATCACAGAATCCTTTTTCCCAGTCCTTTCTCCTCTCAAATAAAACACAAATGGCTCTTCCTACACTTCAAACCTTACATATCCATCCATGTATGCATGAGGCAGATATACCAGAGGAGATACTGCCTTGTGCTTGCCTTCATTCTGAAATGCTTTTGCTCCTTCAAGGGTAAAAATAGTTAACCACAGTCCTATTTCATTGTATGGGTGGAAATGAGATCCCTGAAGAGAAAGCAGCAGAATTCTTCAGGTTCAAATTTTTCAGTTTTATAAAAGGTAGTGAACTCTCTTTAACGCAGACGGAATTAGAAAGGTAATTTCTGAACAGCTGCATAACAAAGCCCACATACATACATGATAAACCAGATTTACTTAGCATAGGTACAAGGGCACTTTCTCTTTTTTTTTTAAACCTACAGCAGGAGTGGTTTTGACGATGAAACATACTTTCTTTTACCTTTTATGTAAAAAAATGTGATGGCAACAAATGAAACCTTGCATCCAGCAGAAAGGCTAAGTTAGGCTCTGTTAGGCCAAGTCAGCAAAAGACAGACAAAACATGCCTGGACTGCTGTGCTCTTATCTAATTACAAGAAATGCAGTTAATGTTTGAAAGTCACTCCTATCTTAAGTAGTAAAACTAAAGCCCATCTAGGATTTTGTGTATTTGTTGAATTTCTGTGGATTAAAGCAAGGTCCAAACCAACATATTCAGCAGTTTAGTTGAATTTTCTTGTTCTACATGTCATTTTTGAAATACAGGCTTGTTGTACTACTCAAACCTTAGCCCTTGGTAACTATTAGCATTTTATTAACAATGCTTATATGTATATTTTTCACTGTAACCACATATATCTCTCACAGGGGCATAAGCTGGGGAGCATTCTTAGCTCATACTTGTTTTCCCCATGCAACCACACATGTGGCGAACAGCTGTAGAAGTTGTAAAATTGTCTTTACACGTTGCACATGCTGTTGAATATAATACGCACACACATTCTGTATGAAGCAAGTCTTGAAGCAAAATAATGCACTGAATCTTTCTTTCTACTTATTTTTGTAAATATTTGGCTTTCTCTAAATAAAGACAGGCTTTTCCACCTTAAATTCTTTCAACAAAACAATAGCCTGTAATTATCCAGAATTGCAGCTTTACCGGTTCTTACCACAAATGAGCCTTTTATCCACCTCCACTATGGCAAACCATCAAATAGTGTCAAAACTGAATCTGCAAAGCAAGTGTTACTACAGTACTGTGACCAGCTCCACTGCAATAAAATACAGAAATGAAAATGTAAATTGTTACTTAGATATACGTTTTTCTCCAGGGTGCTATAAGCAAAAATTGAAACCAGCTGACACTGAGTCACCCTTCTAGATAATAAATATTGCTAATATGAATCTGATGTGTTAAAGGGTGGGGGGAAGCTCCAGAGACTAACACTCCCCTCGTTAATATTCTACCACCAAATTGAAAGAAAGGTGGGGCGATTTCCCCATCCCTGGTGAGAGCTTAGCTTTCTGAACAGAGTTAAATCAATCCCCACAGAGATATCTTATCTGCAAGGCTCATGAAAAATATCTGAAGAGTAAATGGTTAGCGTTTGGAATGGACCACACTGCACGAAGTAACAGTCGTTTCATAAGAGATTTCCCATGGTAGATATTCCCAAACCCAACTACGAGGCCTTCGCTCCCACACCCACCACAAATGATATTATTTGAATGCTGTGCTATCCTATTAATATGCTTTGGGTAATTTTAAGCAACAAAATAAGTATAGCCAAGCACAGGAAAAGGGTACGTTATTTCTCAGGTGTTTTTTTTTAAAAAAAGAAAGCAGATCCATTTAAATGAGAAACACCTCCCTCTGCTCCCATCTTCCATCTGCCAACAAATACAGATATTGCACATGGGGCTTATCACACACCAGAAAGGAAAGCGTTATACAAGCCCACTGTTAACTCAGCTCTGTAAATGTGAGCAATCTTCTTTTAGCTTCCGCCTTTCTCTGTGTTATTACAGTCCTTGATTCAAAAGAATCAGCATTCTTTGGAAAACATTTTAAACTGTTTGTAATTTTTAAAATATTTCGACCATCTCTATACTATAGAAATATGCTATCACTTTGGGTTTAAAGTTAGCATGCATGAAAAAAGAAGCAATCAATGGCACGTACCAATTGTCTGCAGGTCTTTCTCACTTACCGACCACACATGTTTTCTGTACACACTAAAACTGGTCAGATTAAATATTTTTCCTTTCAATGTAAAAAAAAAAATCAAAAATAAATCTGATTTATGGATCTGACAGAAGAGCTTAAATATTTTTTCAGCTAATTTCAGACAGTTCATAAAACATTTTCATTATAATATCTAAATACATTGCACTCTCCTTTTCTGCATACTACATGTAAACAAAAAACCCAAAACCCACTGAAAGAAAACCCAAACTTTGCAAAAGCTGTTTTACTTTACTACTTTTAGTATTAACTTATGCTTGTCCTGCAAGCCAGAGCAGTGTACAGGTTATTCTGCTATTCTGATTTTTTAGGGTATCATCTTACCCACCTCTGCCAGTGACGTCTTTAGGGATCTTTATCCATAATGCACATCTTCGTCAAGCCCTACTTCAACCAGTTACTGCTGTGTTTACCAATGGGTTACTAAGTTGTTCCCCTCAGAGTTAGTAAAATTGCCTTAGTGCCTAAACTGTGTTGACTAACGCTGTAATGAGGTCATCTGCCTGGAGAGATGCAAGTTGGAACCGCTCACTATTTCAGCTTACACGAGTTCAGAACTCCTAGTGGTACTTAGCAAACAGATACTAGCCAAAGACCAAGACAAAAAAAAAGATGAGACTGAAGCCAAAATAAGCAAGAAAAAAGAACATACTATTTTGTAAGATACTGCAATGTGTTGCTTGTAGAATACTGTATTACTCAGCCAAGGCCCCAGTCCTGCTAGCTCTGATCACTGCGAAAATTAGTGCACTATTTGACACAGGGAGGAGGGCTGAATCAGGCCACTTCAGATTAAAGAGCCTGTGAACCTTAGCACGTAGACACATGTTCACCAGACAATTGGCTCTCCCAAAAGTTAGTGCTTTTTCTATTATTGCCACAATTGTGGCACAGTTAAGCCACTGTTGATACAGAGGAGAGAGATCGACTTCTACCATAAGGATTAGCCCTATAGCTACTGTAAGAGATACCAGAACCCGTTTCTTAAACGTACAAGGGCTTTTTTTGCAGCAGAGATCTTGGAGAAGAGGAGGAGGGGAGAGTTGGAGAGATCCTTAGACCAGGAATGTAACTCCCAGTAACGAGTTACAGATGTCAGAGTAACATTCTAGGATCTTCCTATTAGTACAAATTTATTATTTATAACGTATGCAGAACAAGAGCCCCTTGCATAAGGCTGTAAACAAACTTCTCCACTAAACCAGTTCTGGCTCAGCCAACTTCACCCTGGGGGCAGAGACAGGCAAAGGGGGTAAAAAGGGCCTAACTTTGTAGTATCACACTCATTTTTTCTTATTATCAATTCTTTAGAGATGGGATGTTTCTACTATTTAGGTTCCAAACCACCACCACCAAACTATTGGAAACACCAATGATAAAGTAAACCACACCCAGCATTATAAGCGAGATATCTGAATTTAGACACGCAGCAGTAATGAGAAAAGATTGGAGTTTTCACTTGGAGTATATGAAACCCACTGCCAAAAACAGGATGAAAAAGCATCCAAGTTGGCCAGCTCATGCATATAGGGGAGAGTTTAAATGCATCCAGCTTTCATAGTAAATAGAACAATATATGATTAATCATATTTCAACAGTAAATACTAAGATGCTGAATGCCTCACGTACTATAATACACTTTCAAGGCTTCAGAGTCTCATTCATAGAAGCTGCTTAATCAAATTATTTGTTCAAATTAAAATCAATATTGGATTTTCAAGCTGGTTCTTAATTATCAGATAAAACACTTAACAGTGTATCTTTGATGTAAAGCAAGGGCACACTGGAGGTGACATATTTCCTTCAAACGTGAAAATAAATTGTTTATGGTATGTGTCATAACAGAAGAAATTTGTCACCATGTGTACTTCAGGATCAAGAAGAGACAATTTGATTGCATCAATTAGATTTTCATTAGGATGCTGATCAGTATTTTCACCAGTGACAAGACACTGCATGCTTGGAAGCATCAACTGTGTCTGTCACCGAGATTTGCTGGCAGGGCAGCAGATGAGGAAGGAAAAGGCACACCTGGAGACTCGGAGTCCCACAGGAAGGTTAGCAGCAGGTGGCCCAATACTGCCTTTCCCCAGTCCTAAGCAGACCAGAAGGTCCCTGACCCCATCCAGAGTGGCACAGACCTTCTGGCAGCAAGAATGGAAGCTCTTACTCCTTACCAACTATGTGGAAGTCACAGAGCTTGTGAACCTGATGTACCCATGCTACATTTATGTTCCTAAAACCGCAGTAGTAGTTTTAAACACTTGGTGCTTCTACAAGTTAGTGCAGTGTAAGAGGTTGAGCTGGATTTCTCTTACCTGGCACAACCTAGGAAACTGCCTATGTTGTGCACATACACAGGTTCCTCCTAAGGAAGGGAGACAACATCACGAGGACCTCATTCTACATCGGGGTGGTGGGGAATTACTGCCCTCAAAATGGAGAAGTAATAACTGTGTGCCAAATCAGGCCCACAGTTCAGCTGGTGCAGAGCTTTGTCCTTGGCTGCAGCTGTTTCATAAAACTTCAAGGAATTTGGCAAAAGGTAGTTAGGTCACATCTGTCTCAGGTAAAAATTCTTCTAGACCCCATGAGTCAGAAGCATGAGAATTCCTCTCTTTCTAAAGTGCTCTGTTCTTTACTTAACAGTATATCAAATCTGAGTAAAC
The DNA here is from genome assembly GCA_020800305.1 of Porphyrio hochstetteri. NCBI lineage: Eukaryota > Metazoa > Chordata > Aves > Gruiformes > Rallidae > Porphyrio > Porphyrio hochstetteri. Next base: position 18,526,932 of record CM036912.1, read on the forward strand.
TTGGGGTTCAGTTTTGTTGGGAGTGGTTTTTATTGTCGACTCCTTTTCTAGATCCCATTAAATTCTAGATATCAGATGGTGTGCTGAAAGAATGAATTCCGGAAGGAAAACACACATTGTAGGAAAAAAAGCTTCCTTTCAGTTTTGAAGGAAAAACATTTGAGTTTCATGAATGTCTTATTCACTGTGTTTTGTAAGATGAAGTGAATAGCCATTCCTGCTCTAGCTATCACTTTGCAAAAGACCAGATGCATTGTGGCACAGCTTATTCATCTATGGTATATAATCATCCTAACTGGAGGTTTTTCACGTCTGTTTGAAAGTTTTTCTGTGGTTTTATCACTTTTTTAGACCAAATTAATCTTGCTGGATCCTGCTGTAATTTTGTGAGAGAAAGCTTCTGCAGCAGCAGGAGTCTTACCAGTATGTGACATACTCCATCTTCTCTGCTCCTGTTACAGTCACGGTGCACAATGATGGGATGCAGTGAAAGCCCCTTCCTCGAGCGGACACAGAGGGACTTGAGGATGCCTTGCAAGCAGCAGCTCTGGGCTCTCTGTATTTGTAGATGTCAAATAGACAAGTAACAATATCTTTATAATTTTACTTAGGCGTAAAATCTTTTGCCCAACAGCGACAGAGGACTGTTCCCTTCTGCAATAAAAAGCAGCAGCAATGTAGAAAAGTGATATGTTTTTAGCTCTGAGGTTAATCATTTTAGGACGAGTCCAATAGCTCTGTGGAAACTTTGCACAACTGAGGACTGGCATTTGACAAAATTTTTTATCCTAAGGGAACCATAAGGGAACGCTGTAAGAATTGAAAACTATTTTAACTTAACAGGAAGGTACATGGCAAGTTAAAAATGTTAAAGAGTATCTCTTCAAAAGAGCTTCAGCAACACCATTCAATTTAGGTTTCCCATGAGCCTCAAAAAAAGAAAGTATCATATAGACCTTTATTCATATTTCATGAAATATTAAAATTATGTTGCTACATAATTTTGCTGAAAACTACAGCGAACTGAGCACCACCTGTGAAATGTACATGTTCCTTTTAAAATCATACAGACAAGACAAGATTTCTTCATGTTGTAAAATCTGCTGAAGTCCTCAGATCTTCCCTATGGACAATAATACCCAAACACTAGGAGATGCTGCACAGGAAAAAAATAAGTCTTTCTCTCTCTGTTTCATTTTTTTTGGTAACAGAGCTGATGAGCAGGTGCTTGTGCTGCAAGAATTCCTTGGTTTTGGCTTCTCTAAGCTGTCATAACCCTGATATTTGCAAACTGCTGCAGCTGTGACAAAACTCATTCCCAGCTCTTTTCATAGCATCCATCAACACTTAACACTTCTCAGAATTTGCTATTAATGTATGCAGTACAAAGTGTTCACAGAACATCCTGAAGTATCCTGTAAGATTCCACTTCAGCTCCCCAATCTATCTATTCAACTGCCTATAAACTTGTTCAGAATTATTACTGTAGAGCTTTCACTTATGCATCTTTAAAGTTAATGAGACGCAATATGAAACACTAAATCAGATTTTCACTTGTTCATATTCTCCTACACAATAGTTTGTAATAGAAATAGAGAGAACAAGATAGAAACCTCAATTAAAGCTAACAATACAAATACCTGTATTAAAAAAAAAATCAGAAATTGCATAAGTGTTATACTTCTGCATCTATATGTGAACAATATCTTCTCTTCATTCTAAGCAGTGCATTGTCTCAGTTACGTTAGGATGACACAAACAGAAAGAATACTTGCCTGCTCTGTGACAGGAACAAAGAAAAAACTTGGGGGGGGGAAATCTATCTCCCTTCTAGCAATTTATAAATTATGTCAGAACTACAATTTAAAAACGTTTTTAAATAGGCAGTAAATGATTTATTATTCTACTGTATACCTATTTGCACTGACAGCCTGAGATTTCAGCTTGATAAAGATTGGTAGCTTCATCTCTGATTAATTTCCTTGCAGTTTAGATACAATTCTAAAATAGTTTTATATTCCTAAACTGACCTTTGTCTCCAATTCAGTAGTTCTCCTATAAAAAGAAACAGCATAGCAGGAACAGAAATAACGTAGGGCAATTCATTAATTAGAAAAGGTTTAATAAAGTGAGTTTTACCATGTTAAATCTACCCAGGAGTTATTTCTTTAGTGAATAGAAAGATATAGTTTATAATTACTGACTCTTATAATTTATAATTATTGACTCTTGATCAGTGAAGTCAAGAACTGTGGTGCCTCCTGAGAGCTCTAAGAAACCCTGGGTTTGATCCAGCTCTTATTAACTTCAACAGCAACTGAAGCGGGCTCCATTTTTCCCTTGATATCTCCACTGTACTACAGGCAAACAATCCTTTTTCATTCCGTTCTTTTACCTTTCACAGATGATATATTTTTTTATAATGAAGAAAAAAAAAATTCCTGGTTCAGATAAGGATATATCACAGAATCACAAGGTTGGGAAAGACCTTTAAGATCATCAAGTCCAACCATTCTCATCTATCCTCAGGCAGTTTGTGAGATGACTTTTTTCTTTTACTAGTTTTAAAGTTGAATAATAGGATTAATCAAATACTTGAAGAAATGCAGAAAACTTACACCTTCCATGGAATGAGAGGTGTTTACATCTATTTTAGGACTAAACCCTCAATGTGTACCTTTTTTTTACAATACAGCTGTAATTTTATCTGTCATTCAAGCAGTGCAAGAACCTACACAAATAACTGAAAATATACGAAGTACCTGGACATATTTTTTTCCTCCAGTATGGACAATGCACACATTGTGTTCACAAGAATAAGTACACAAAGCTCGGTGGGATTTGTCCCCTGCATGCAGCAATTTTTACAAATAGAGAATGCTGGAAGGGCACACTGGTATTTAGTCACATCAGTTCTCTGTATATGGAATATCCCAGTGCTAGATAGATACTATGATGGATTTATGTTTGCAGGAATCACCTGGAAGAGGTATAGGAAAAAATGAAAATAATTTGCACAGTTTTTGCTACTCAGAGGCAGAAAAGCTGTCCAGAACAATTTGTTCTTAATGGCTGTTTTACCTCAAAAGAGGCCCCGAAGTGAAAAATAAACAAACTGTCACAGGAACAGAGAATAAGTCTCTTAAGATCAGGGTTAAGGTTCATTGGTACAATTGCTCTAAGGCAAAACATTACCGCATCTTGGATTAATCTTGGCATGTAGATAAATATAAAGGTACAGAAGTAATGCACATATACAGCCTTTTCTGTAACCCTTGCACATGCAATACAGCCAAACGCAAAACACGAATGCAGTGTCTTGTGAAAATGAAATAGGAACTCTAAATATGTTGAAACAGAGGTTTAGAAATTCAGAAAGCTACATAATAATAAACAAAAGTTAGATAAATATGCTCTGCTGTTGCAATCTTGCACAAATTGTATTACCCTTGTTTTAGCTAGAACACAGACTCCAGCCACCCATCAATCTCAAAAAAAATCCAACCCCAAACAAGTTTTCCCATCTACAGAAAGAAGCCCTCAGCTTCTTTCTCCCCCACAAAGCCTGAACATTTTATTTTATGTTTTAAAAGGCTATTTTAACACATTTCAAGCCTCCCATGAAGAAAGCCAGATATGCAGAGTGCAATTCTGTGCTGGAGGACCAAGTGCAGGATTCAGAGAATCAGATAAGGAAGCCTCTGCACACACCCCATGGAGAGGTTAGTCCTCCACATTTATTCAAATATTATTGTATCATGTTACTGAACAAATACTCAGTTTAGCATCAGTTAATAGAACTGTTGTACTAAAACCCTCTTCCCGTCTCTCTGCTCATTACTGATTGCCCATGCGTACCAGAGTCCAGAACTGGGTCACATCTTGCCCCCAGAAACATGCCTACTCTCCCCTGCCCATTCCAGGTAAAGACATTTCAGCTCTCGAAGCTGGGTCAGAAATATCAGCACACAAGCTGCAGCCTCAACCACAGTAGTCGGCTCTTTGCCACCTTCAAAGCTGCCCTGTATCAACTGCTCAGCTTCAGGCAGCAGCCAAGCACCTGCAGAGCTGGGCCAGCCCTTGCGGCAAGAATAGGACTCAGTGATGACCTCTCATCTCCAACGTAAGGCTCTTCATTCCCTTGCTGTAGACTGTAGTTAACACACCGCACCTCATGCCAAAGACACATATCACCACACTGATACAATGATAAACATTTCTGACTAGTGAAGGAGTGTTACTCTTAGAGGAACAGAGCTGTATAAAGCTCTACGTCCACACTGCTCATCCTTCCTTGTTTATTTGCAGAGCATAGCTGAGGTAAGAGGGCAAAGGAGGAGAAGCCATTCTTCCAATAGCAAGCATCTGCATCCCAGTGCAGCACTGCATTATCACTTCTCCTCCCTAATAAATAATGCTGGTCAGCATTATGTACCAGAGCAGTAACAGTCTATCAGATTTCTGGGCAGGGCAAACTCCCAGGGACTGCGCTGGCCACTTACTAAACCTCTCCGTTTGCTGCTCCACTGCTCCCTTTACAGGCTTCTTGGCACAGAGAGGTGGAATATTCCCACTGGCCTCAAATATTAGTTCTTTTTTCCATTGTGGTATTTTAAAAACTGTTATACTGTCCAGGACTTCCCTGGCCTGAAACAAAGTTAGAACCAGCCTTGGCTCTCCAAGGCCACATTCTAACAGTATGAAACTGTTCTTAACAGAACGTGCCCATAGACACACAGCGAGAGCTGCTGTTGACACATATGGAGGAAGGAGTGTTTAGTGATGGAGGAGAGGCAGGCAGCCTTGGATGAGTTTTCCACAGAAGCAGCTCCAGAATGCAGTGCTGCATAGGCAGGTTCCTTGCAGAAGGCCAGAGGCTTGGAAGCAGGACTTTGTGCTCCTGAAATCCCTCATCATTCTAGGGTCAAGGGTTCGCATGCACAGTTTCATGGTGGCTTCTCTACCAGCTTCAGTATCAGTGCCACTGTTCTGAAGAACCAGCATCCATCCATATGCTCAGCTTCAAGCCAGCAGCTCCTGTAACTGCTTGTGTGAAGTGAAGTCTGGGGATGGCCAAGAAGTGGAAGAGTTCTTCAGATAGCCATTACTGAGCCTAACCTTTAACAATCTTATTTGTGACTCATGATTTCACTGTAACTGTTTTATAAAAAAATCCCAACAGAGCAGTGCAGACCAAGCATATCCCCCACTCACATTGTCTCTCAGGGGTAACCAGTTCACTGGGGCAGAGATGCCTCCAAATGCTCCAGTAATTCTGTTCCTGGCAGCTTAGAGGCTGCCACAAATTACTACCTCCTTCTGCACCACAGCGGTTCCTTTGCCCTGGCTTATTAGCTGAATCTACAAGTATGTCAACTTGGAACTGGAGTCTGATCTTCAAAAATTGTTCCTTAAAAGTTAATAATGAACAGAATAAGTGGGTTTCTCTTACCCATCACACATTTATACAGTCTGAATTCTGTCTCTACAAATGACAGAGGATGCAAATTCCACACAACATTCAAGGCCTGAACAGTGGCATCATGCCTTTTGATGTTCTGAGTAAGCAGTCTGATATCAAAAGTCAAGGCCAAAGCCACAGAACCACTAATTTTAATTACCTTGAAATAAACGGAATAAACTTTCAGCAGTGCCGAGCTGACATCTACTGGTAGAAGACTGCAACAGTGCAGGACACTGGACACAGTCAGGAAACACATAGCAAGACACCTTTTAAGGTTCTCCAAGTGGTACCTGGTGATCGATTTGGGATTGGAAAGGATGGGAACTCAGATAAGTATAATTTTCATGCAATTCTGCTGTGACAGTAGTAATGTCTCACAGAGGGATCAGGCACATAGCTGGGGAATGTAACTCCTCAATCACCTCAAGTTTTGCATTTCAAGTGTAACTTTGAGACAATTTTATTAATGCAAATGAGTGTGCTGAGATTAATTTTCACTAGATCTGGTTTGGGTTAGCTTGGATCACAAAGCGTATGAACACATGACACCTTGCAACTGTGTTAGAGCAGTTCAAGAAGTTCTTAGGTCTCAGCTGAGGCAGAGTAATTAGTAACATGCACATCTTCCTAGCCAGCTGCAATGTGGAGTCAACCAGCTTGCATAAAACCACCACTGAAGAGGGTCTAAAAATTCAAATTATGTTGCAATAAACCATTACTGAATCAGAAAAAGATTGTTTTCTCGGGGACTTGAACTAGTGCAAGAACACTACAGCAACAGAATCTGATCAGTGTGCAGTTAAGGCTGCAGACGCTTCTTTGCCACCCTCCGTTTCCCACAGAGCCTGGTTAAGAGACTGGCAACGTTGGGAGCATCCCAACCTTTCATTACACATGCAAGTGGTACTCAAATTCTCTGGAGTCAATCATATGACAGCAGCACTGCCACACCACAGCTGCACTTTAAAAGTGCTACCACAGGTCCAAATTACTATAAGTTACATGACCTAACATATTTTACATAACAGAAATTAGAGCCCTAATTTATGGCCAAACACATAGGATTTTATCACATCCTGTTGCATTAGGTGAACATTAGATCACCTCCTAGAAAAGAACTGGTTCCTGACATATCCACAAAGGGCATCCATAAAGGAAAATAAAAAGGCCAAATTCAGACTCAACTCACTGTCCTGTCTCTCAGTTTTGAAGCCTAGCTGGTTCTAATCACCACAAACTCTACAGAATTTTACTGCTGACACAGACTATCAGCATCCTGAGGAGGACAAAAATACACTGAACCACCCAGTGATTTTTCCCTTGGCAACCTATGTCATCTTTGGTTCTGAAAAGCATCCTAAGAATTTGGTTCTACCAGTTTTACACACCATGAAGAGAGCCCTCTTTTCCATGCCAGGGGAGTTTGTAATTTTTTTTTCCATTGCCTAAAGGTCATGGGATAGGGCAAGGAACATATATGTACTTGAACTCTTCATCACAATGCATTAAATCCTATAGAGAAGACTGTCCACCAGACCTATAGTAACCGAGGGCTTCTTCTCATGCTCCGTGCAGAGAAGAACGAGAACTTCCACAGGATACCCCACCTTTCAAAGCAGAGTAGAGCCCAGATCCACATTCAGGTGGGGACTCCAAAAGCAAAGGAGCAAGCCAGCCATCCCAAGTGAAGGCCTGACCATACATAAATTGTTTTGAGGAGGTAATTAGCAAAGGAAGCATGGTTAAAGAACAAACTTAGAAGATTCAAGAGTAAGCAGACATCCCTTATTGACCCACTGGACAATAAGGCCAGACAGGATCAAAGTGGCTGGGGGGACACATTTATCTTGGGTGAAAAGATGAAGAGCCAGAAGGGAGAGCAAGGTAGATGAGACTGCTCATCTGCAAGCTAGTGGAGACCAGGAAAGCAGCAGCAGGGGTATAAGGATCACCTCACTGGTTGAATGTCAGAAATAATTCACTCAATTGTAATGAAAGAGTTTAGAAATAATTTAATTTTCAGGGAGAGAAATAGGTAGTTGCCAGCTCCATCAGCTGACGACGTAACACAGCTCCAATCAGGACTTAATCTGCAACAGTCCTTTGGTTGGACACTAGCTGAAGGCCAAGTTAATGAAGTGTGAGATTTCTCTAGTAAGTTAGCCTGCTCTAATGGGTGAGAAAGGCAGGAACAGGGCTTCTTTCTGGGATGGATTAATTTTTTCCCTGTCATTTCCTGTATGTGCCAAAGACCTGCCTGTACAGCTTTCATGGGTACTCTGCCACAGACCCTCAGACGATTGTAGCTTTATAAATAACTGGGAAAATGATACAGTGAGTTAAATGAACAGCACAGAGCAGAGACACTTCATTATCATTTACCCTGAAGGAAACCAAAGGCAACTCTGTTGAGGTTAGTGGAGTTATTCCATATTTACAGTGGTATCAGAGAGAATTTCAGCTTACAAATTACAGCAGTAGTCATCAACTTCAATCTCTATGTCTTGCCATGACACAGAGCTTTGGGGGACCTTCAGTCCCTGTTACTCTGCTTCCCACATGTTCCTGAACCATGTGTTACTTGCACAGTTGCGTGTGCTGTCACACAGCATCCACAGTGGGAAGGATTGCTTTAAATGCTCACTGGGAGGACAAAATTAACATGCTGTAAGTGAATACTTCTGGGAAATACCATTCAACTGTAATAAATTAAAACAAATCAAAGTCTTCATTCACAAGGTTTCAATTTTGTTTGCATTTCACGTGTTACGGGGCTGATTCAGCAGTCTCAGAGCAACAGCCAAAGCCACAAAGTAAGAATGTATCAATGTAAATTATTAACATAAGCATCATATTAACACTACTATCTAGGATAGTGTTCTCCACGCATGATTAAGCCTATAAAGTGCTAAAAGGTAGGGTGGGGAGGGGGGGAAGCCTCAGGATTCTGATTTATACATTATCTTGTCTCTCTTACCCACATTTCTCCCCAAGATCTTGTTTGCAGAACACAGGCTGTACAGTTCTGCAACGCATTTGCCTTTGTTCAGTGCTCTGTTCTGAGCAGAGACAGCCTTGCTGAGGTGCAGCACTAAGTGCAGCCGCACCCCGAGGGTTGGTTTTAACTAATAATAGGAAGTGCCACTGCAGTAGCTCAGCCAGCCTGTCATGAAATCCTACTCATAGGTGGGCACAGGAACAACTCTGCCAGCGCTCTCGCCAGCGCCCTAGAAAGAATAGAGTTGATTTTTAAGAACCTAAGTCTGACATACAGTGTTATAAATTGTTGTTTCATGTTTCCAAAGCATGATAACCTCCATGCTTCTAAATCAAACTAACTCTTTATATGAACATCTTCACTATAATCAGTATCCTTTGTCCACAAAGACCGATTTCTTGTGCCTGGCTGCAGGAGGAAGGAGCAGGAAGGAGGTGTCCTTTTCTTCACAGAATGGCTGCACGTTCAGTATAAAAGCTGCATCATGTATAGAACACATTTATAGTATTGCTTAGCCTCTTGCCACCGGTCTAGGAATAGCATAAAGGAAATGTAGCCATTTCCAAAGGCAAGACTGCTTTTATCACTTCAAAGTGATATATGGTAAAGGCACATCAGCAGCAGGCAAAGGTTTTCACAAAGAAGAATTTCTACCAGATGGCACATACTATGGCAACTCTGGAAACTATATTTGGAATATGATCTCATATGACAGATATAAAGGTTAGCCAATGAAATAAATACAGACTTCCAAACGTGAAAGAAATAGGGGCTGAAAGCCCAGCTGTCCTTAAGACATAGCTTCAGCATTTTATGAAGGATATAGGAAATGGTTGTTGGTAACAAGAGGAAATTAAAGCCAGTAAGCCAAGAGCCCCTTCCAGCCAAGCTTTAAAAAACAAAACCAAAAAAAGAGCCCCAAAGCAACCCAATACAAAATCCTCCTTGTTAGCTCAAACTAGGTGCCCAAATTTCTTTTTGGGAATATTGTGTTTTGATTTCTGGTTTTTAATTTGAATTCTCAGTTGTCAATACAAAATGTGCAATCAGCATCAGACAACTTTTACATAGATGTTTACGATCAGGGTGAAGTGTTTCTGATTCAGGGATAACTGTCTATCTGCAATAGAAATTTTCCCCCCAACATATGAAACTTACAAAACTCACCTAACATCATCTATTGCAACTGAAAAACACACCCTGTAGCAAGATACTTATTTAAAGATGACAAGAAATAGTTTGCTATTTCATATGTCCACAAGCAAGCATTTAAAAATTCACCTTCTATCCATGGGACCTTCAAATGTCTTTGTTCAGTAGGTCAGCTCCCACTCATAACATTTTCAACCTTTGTAGACATTTAAGAATGATCAGTGATAGTTGCTTTAACATTCTAAATAGATGACTAATTTCAAATACAATACCCAACCCAGAGTCATCAAACTATTTCCATGATACTCACCATGTTTTGGGCTACTGGCTTAGACATTGCCTTACAGTCTCCCAGAGAGGAGCAATTGAAGTCCTTGCTGCATAAGGTATCTTCAGAAAGATGCAGTCTAACCCACTGCAGGAAGAGAACAATTGTCCAAAAGTCTGCCACTGAAGCACCAGTCCATTTCAGCCATCCTATCAGACTTTTTTAAAAAGATCATTTTCTGGAGCAGGTCAGGAATGCTATTCTCATATCTCAACTAAATAGCATTAAGACTGTTTTGGAAATAGCAGATAGTGGGTCAGGACAAAAGCTAGAGGTGACCAGCTCTTGCCACTCTTTTATTGTCTCACTCTCCTCTCTACCCTGTTATCACCTCTGGGAGAACTGCCAAAAGCATTGTTAGCAACTACCTGCCCACAGGCAGCCAGAGTCAGAACTTGTACAAGTGCTGAAACTAAAGCCAGCAAGGAATACTGCAGTATTTTTCACGTCTTCCCCTCAAACCATATTTAAATTAAACAAAAAATCTTGTAATACACTCTTTTTCATCTTATTTTAACATCAGATACAAAAAGATACTGATTTCTTTAAAACTCAGTTTTTAAAGTGACTATGAAGCCAAACCAGTGTAAGTTTCAAACACGGTGTTTCCCCATTCACAGCACAGCCCAACACATCCTGCTAACTTAATTTTCATAAGACAAGAACAGATTCAAAGGAGAATTAAGCAGCCACAAGCCAGAAGTTAAAGGCATCAAGCAGAGTTAGGCAGCAAACAAGTACACTTAATGGACAACAGCTTCTCTTTTCTTCTGCCAGGACCCTTCCCATCTCCCTGCCCAATTCCATCAACAGTAACAAAACCTCACAGCCTCCTACCAAGATCACTCAGTTCCACAACCACAAGGCCTACCTATAGAGAATTCCACTCCTTTTCCTTGCTTCACTTCATTGAGTACAGTTTCCATTACTTGCTCTACTTCAAATACAGGAATCATTTCCATCCCAGTAAAAACATCCCCTTCCTGTCACCTGTAGAGAATAAACATGGCATTACCTACTTCCTGCTCAGTGAAGGTGCCAGAGGAAACAGCTGCTGGTTTTCCCCAACAGCTTCATCCATATGCTCCTTACAGATTGGTCTGCTTAAGTCATAATCCATGCTGGATCTACCTAGATATTTTAGATCCTATACCAGTACTTCACAGTTCTGCCAGGAAAACAAAGAAGTCCAAGTAAAGTTGACCTAGTAACCAGGACACCTTGCTAAAAATGTAATTAAAAAAAAAAAAAAAAAAAAAGAGAAACAGAAAAAAAGATGCACATTAATCACGTGCATTATTATAATCAAAACAGGGTTTGGTCCCAAGATGACATGCACACCTGAATGAACCAATACAGTAAACAGAAATCTGATGTTTGTACTACAGCACAACAAGGATGACGTTTTAGAGTTACTGAGAGAAACAAAAGCTTAGGCAATAACCAAAATTCAAAGTAAGCTAGCTAAATTCAAAGTCTTTGTAGCTTTAATGACAACAAATCAAATTTATTAGGAAACAACCTAGTTCTCCCTTTTATGCTACAGCAGCATTTACTAAATACACTTGGGTTTTAATTTAAGTAATGGAGCTGGAGATCAAAGGAAGGTGGGAACACTACAGACCCCTTAACCAAATACACTATTTATTCATCCCTCTTATTCCATAACACTGTATGACCCTAGATAATTGATGAAAACGTTAAGTATTTTAGCTATCAGAAAGCTTAAAACTTTAAAGCTCAGATAAGAAGAAAAAAAAAATTGATCAAAGGAAAATCACTCATCTCATTAGATCCTTCCACCACCTCACTTTATTGATCAACTAGTGAGTAGGTCTGGCATAAATAACCAACTGGTGTGTCAGCCCTTAGCAGCTGCTCCTACTTTATACTGATAACTTCCAATAGGAAGGGCTGTTAGAGCAGGTTTTAGTTAGGGTTGCAGGTGTGTGGTAGAGAGCACAACAAGGGTGTGAGTAGCTTATAAAGACTTCTTGTCCTTTCTGAAACTCTGTTGCTTCTTCATCAGTCTGGTAGGGAGGAAAAGAGTTGTGGCTTTTCCTAAAATTAAGGTAAAAAGAATAAAAACCTGGAAGATGTCTGACCTGCTCTGAGGCTAGTAAGGCTGGATGGTTGTGGTAATAGCTGTAAGTCAGTGTTTTCTAAGGTTATAATATCTATATTCCTTGTCTCTACAGTTAATGATTGGTTGATGTAGCCTAGGAGAGGTCTTAAAAATAATGGTGTGCTGTTTTATGGGTATCTGTAAGGGAATAGCTGCCCTTCTAAAAGAAGAGATTGTGCTGGTTGGAGTAAGAAGGCTCTACTGTGTTCTGTGTGGCCTTACTATGTCAGCCTAGGGGGTGTTCTTTTTTATTTTTTTACTGAAATTTGTATGTAATAACTGGCTATCAGCTAAATAAAACCTGCCTTGAAGGGTGAGCTGTGCTTACCATACAGAGTCTAGTAAGCTGTCTGCTTCTCTATGTGGTATGTTGCTATGTCTCTGAGTTGCTGTTTCCAACTAGCAGGATGAGATATGTAGGTTCTATTGGCAACTGTAATGCTAAGATAAAACTAAGGGGAACTACACAGCTTTTCAGTAGGCTAGCTAATGCCTGTTTATACAGAGCTATCAGAGACAGCAAATAGTCTTTCTTTAAAAAAAAAAAGTTTTATTTTCATAAGATGTAGTATTTTGCCAAAAGTCTTGACTCTTCTAGTGATGTAATTTGAGTTACTCTTTACTCTTAAACTGAAAAAACATACCTCTATCAGGTTAGCTAAAAACTTCAAACTGGACCTTAAAGAAACACACTTTTTCTTTTGAAACTACTTGACCTTTGGGTCCTGCCTCAGCAGCTCAAGGACTCATGGGGCTGGGAAGGGGCACTTTGAAAAATATCAAGCAGTCAAGTTGACTAGAATCTGATCACACTTTTGCTTCAGTATAAAAACTTGGGGTTTATGTTAAGTTAGGGTGCTCTGTGACTAGGGAAAGGGAGGGTGGGGTGTGTAGTAAAGGAGGGCTTGACCAAAGCATAGACCTTTGTCTGTCCTTCAGAAGATGCAGTCTTAGCAGTTTGCTGGCTTGGAAGTTAATTTCCACAGCATAGATTAAGGTTTTAAAAGCTAGGTGTCTAGCCCCAAGTCACTGTGTTATGTACATAAAGCTTCAACCTCCTTGGGCACTGTTGATGCCAGGTTTGAGCTTTCTTCAAGACTCTACTGTCCTAGTTCATGGAATGTTCAAGAAACTCAATGTTATTTATCTGTTATTTTATGATGGGATTTTCTTAAGCTCAAACTGCAATCTTTCCCTTCCTGTCTTCCCTGTCTGGCCACTGTGCTTCAACTGGGCAAGGTGAGCAACTTGCACTTTATACCTCAAAAAATGGAAGAATAGGAAATGGAAAAATGATAGCGTGGCCAAATAGATGAAAACAGTGGATGATGGACTTGGCTGGGTTGTAGGGTTCTTAAAGCTGTCTCAGAACTTTTCTAATACTGAACAGTTGTAAGTGAGGTGGACCCTGTGTGTGTCTGGATTGTTCTAATCCATGATTCCACAGTAAGTTAATACAAGCCAAAAAAGCTTGTATTAACTTGTTGTAGGCTCTTGCTGGTGCAAGAAATGCCATACAGGAGGACAAATAGTTTATATTCAAAGTAGCTTCTCTTGGGATTGGATGCAGTTATATGTTGTTTGGGAATGGGAGTCTATATTCCTTTAAGTATGAAACATATATTGGGGTGTAGAGAATGGAGGATACCCCTTGGCTGTTTGTGCATGTTATAAAATCTTTGTGTGTCTGCAGTGCTGGGAAGATGAGGAAACTGCAGATTCTGCAGCTATTTTAATCATCTTTGTGCTCTCCTTTTTACTTCCCCACCCTGCTGGAGTACACAAGATAATGTGGTATTTAGAATTTACTTGGCCTTTCAGACTCTAAGTTCAGCATAAAACCTTCTCTTAAGTTTTTTTAAGTTAGGTTTTAGTTGGGGGGGAGGGGGGATTGATCATGAAGTCATTTCTGAATTAAAAAAAAGAGACCTTGTTCCCTGCTCCAGTGCACTCCAGTACCTACTGCTATATCCACTAGCTTTGCAAAAGCAGGCAGCAGAGAAATGCCTACCTTCAGAGTTAGCCCACTGCTCAGCACAGAGTAGACTCTGTCTTCTCTGAGTGTAGAGTTCAAGCTGTTTTGTACATACCATACCCTGCAAGCTGAATAATTTATTCAGGAAAACTGGGTTCCCTTGCGGGCTTTTAGGTTTGTTTCACAGTAAATGCTAGACGTGGTCTCATCAGATGACACGGGTGACAGAAGAAGATTATTCTCCAATAACTTATAAAATTATCACAGCTTGTTATTGAGACTTGAAATTAAAACTTCATGCTAGACTATTAGAAATAAGTCTTATAAAAAATAACAGTGGTTTTGATACCTGCTTGATACCTCTAAACAGTCTGACCTTGCGCTAAATTTCTTGCTGCTGTAGTGTCTGTGTAGGTATGCTGGCTCATAGCCCAGAGCTGCTCCTGGGACTTGCAACTCAGGTTTGATATGTTTTCCTTTTTTTAAGAAAAAGAAAACTTGTACTCGATGGCAGCAGTGGGCAGTGAGGCATCTGCGTTCTGTAAATGACGAGACTGAACACACGGGGGAGAAAGCAGAACAGCTCTTGAGCTCCACGAGCTGCTTGAGAAGAGGCCTGCTGAGATAAAGAACAAAGCTGAAAATGTAAGATGTGTGATATGGGATGTTACAGTTGTAAGAGTGGGGCATGGATAGCATTTCAGTGGTGTGCTGGTAACAGTTGCTCTCTAGCTTATTATGACCTTTACTGAAACTTGTAAAATACTTTATACCCTGATGAAAAGCAGGCTATGGGGGGTTAGCAGGAATCAGGAAAGAATGGAGTAGTAATGTTTGATTGAATGAATGCACAAAACCCCACACTGTTACCTTCATAAACCAAGGAACTAACATAAGAATGAGACAATATGGCCCAATGGGGAGAAGAAAGTGAGACTTGACTTCAGTGTTTGTAACTCAATGATAAGCTAAGAAGGTGGGTGAGGACTGGACCTTCTGTGATTGTGCTTGGCAAAGACCTTGCCTAGCTTAGGGCGGGTGTTATGCACCCCAAAATACTGCCTCTGCCATTCCTAAGTACTTGCATGTCCTGTTCCAGCACAGCAGTGCTGCAATGACTACAGACAAATTACCATGGTTGCTCCTTGCAGTATTCTTCAAATCATCCAAAATTGTTTGGTGAGGGGAACTGACCTCTTTTAGTCCTCTGGTACATAACAAAGCTGATGCACAGTGACAGAAAATGCTGTTGTGAATATACTCACATTTGAAAAGCACTGTTTTAAAATATGCTTATGCTAAAATGCTTTATTGGCAATTGTAGGACTTAGGCGTCTCAGCCAAGCCACCACATGAGGAAGGTAATGCCTAGCTAGTGCTTTGTGCTGAGACTTGGAGTGTGTGCTGTGAAGTTGCTTCTTAGGATAGACCTCTTCAGGAGAGAGGCAGGGGATTTATCCCTAGATTGATAGATGAACTTTAGGGAGGTTTCAGAGGAAAGCTTACAGATCTCAACATGCCTCCTCTTTAAGCCTTATAAATACAGGCATTTGTAACCAAAGTGACACCTAGTGCTCCAGCACATCCAATTATGGACTGTAAGACAAATCCATCTTGGTTAAAATGTGAAGGTATATCTGCAAGTACTGTACTGGCACACTACAAATAGAAAAGAACATGTAAACAGAATTAAACCTAGATATTTTCATTGAATACTATTTCTTTTTCTTTTTTTTTCCCAGCTTATATGTGTAATGAAGATCTCTGAACAAGCATAAATACAGATTTGCTAAAGATGGCCACTCCAAGCCAACACTGTTCTATTATTATTAACCCTCCTCCACCAGAATATATAAATAACAAAAACAGCGGTTGTCAAACAAACCAGCTGCAGTACTTACAGAGGGTGGTCATGAAAGCCATGTGGAGACACAACTTTTCCTGGCCATTTCATCAGCCTGTAGATGCAGCAGCCCTGAATCTTCCTGTAAGAACTGTTTTGGAACTGAAGTATTAGTATGTAAAGTATTACAGGACTTGTGGATTAATGTTAGTTTAAAAAAGCTTTTTCTGATGTAAAAGGTCATGTAAGATTACTTATGCACATGAACTGCTTTTGTTAAGCCAAGTCTGCAAGAAAATTGTTTTCTCTCTGGTTCATACTAAATGAATGCCCAGGCTTTGGGCAACCTTGTGTAGTGGAGGGTGTCCCTGCCCGTGGCAGGGGGGTAGGACTAGATGGGCTTTGAGGTCCCTTCTAACTTGAACTATTCAATGATTCTAAATACTGCATCACTGTTCATTTGCTCTCTGATATGAGGCTGTAGTAAACTGATATTTCTAAGGGATAAGAAGAATGCTTAGACAGGCCTCTTTGAGTTTCTGGGTGTTGGTATTCTGTCTTGCCTTCTTTCTGCCTTCCAGATGGTTTAGCTGTGCTTCTTAACACTGCATGTGATATTTTCTTTTGCCTTTGAGTTTATTTTTAACAGGAGATGGCCAGCCTCTTTCAATATCAAATACTTTGATGGAAAAGCAGATCTGATTTACCTTAAAGTAAATATGTAAATCTGGATCTAGTTTGATGCATAGAAGTAATTACATATGGAGTACTTCTTAATTTCAAATAAACTTTGGCATCTTGCTGTAAAGTTTCTAGAGGAACTAAATGTCCCTGCAAAAATAAGGAAGAAAAGAGAGATATAGTGGTTTCTATATATACCACAGTGGTAGAACATTCCTCTAGGAAATAGAAGATCTAATGCTTAAAACCCAAAAGGCAATACAGAACAAGAATTTGTTATAATTTAATTGCAACACATTGAATGAATATAATGTTTTGTGACAAACTGTTTCAATTCAGGTATCTTTAGACTCCAATTTTGGATCACCCCAGCTTTTTCAGCCAAATGAAAACATTGGTTATTCACACAATGGTATTTCAAATGCCCTGGAAGATACTGTTCTTTGTAGACAAGTGGTAAGGTGTTAAATGAAACCATGGTCCATTTTCTTTGGATTTTTTCCCTTCCCTGGCTTAAGCAATCATATCTAGTTGCCTCAAATTTCTAAGATTAATTCTACAACATCACTGGTTCTGTTTAGAGCAGACAAAAGCCTTTATTTGCAGCTGTTTCTCAAGACAAACATTTTTTTAGTTTGCCCAAAAGCACAGTCAGTTACTATCTTTCTGTGTGGTTTTTTTACCCTTTTTCCTTCATGGAAGGAACTGTCACTTAAGGTTAATATTAAGGGTCATTCAATCAGAGTTGTAGCAACATTTGCAGTTGGCCTCAGGCCAGTTCTGCCTCCCTGGATTTCTAAGGCAGCCACTTGACTTCTAAAAGTAATTGTAAGTTCAAGTGCTGCACAATTACAAGTGAACTGCTGGCTCCATGGTAAGGACGATTAAGGCATTTGCCTCCTTTGCCTTTCTCCTCCAGGTGCCAGAAGATGTCCATTGGATAATACCTATTAGCCCCAATATTTATAAGTCTTTTGTTATGGTTTGATTAAATTCATGGAATTGCACTATCATGTATTTAACTTTTATTTCACGAAACTAGATTGCTAGGACAGCTTTAGAAGGCTCTGAAGTAGTTCTAACTTCACACAATTACAATCTGTATGTGATCTTAGTGGGGATAGTCCTGTTCTGGTTTCCTAAATGCACCAGTGGGGAATTAGCCTCATGCTCTGAACTACAAGCTTCTAGCCTTGCTACTAAAACAATCACAACAGTTCACATCTCAGCTGCCTTCAGACATATTGCCACAGCTTCACTAGACTAACCCTGAGAGGAGAGTCAACAAAAACTTAGGGGATGAAGTATTTGATCAGCAACTGTGGAAACTTGGTGGCTTCTCTGTGTCAGTTACTGAGTCTGTCAAAGTCTCTCTTTGTTGTCTTTTCCCTCTTCTGTAAACTGGTGTGCTACTTCAGGTAAATGACTGAGATAACAAATGAGAAGTACATATACTTTTCATAAATACTACTATCAGTATACCTTTGGATGCTATTGAAATTAGTATTTCTGGGGGGCTTTGAACAGTGGTTGCTCTAAGAAAGAACAAGGAGTAAACATGAAGTGAAGAGCTCCTAAACACTTACTTCTGCGGTGCCCATGACTTCCCCTTTAGAGGAAAGTTTTAAATAAAATATTCCTTCCAACATAATGTAATTTTCTCTTGCAACTTATCTTTCATAACTAATTGTGTATGAATCTTCACATCCTAATTTTAAAGGTATTTGCTGTTGTGTGACTAACTCTTTCAAAATCCCAGGATTATTACAGTATTATAAAGAAACCTATGGACTTGAGCACCATTAAAAAGCGTCTTGAACACAACTACTACACAAAAGCTGCAGAATGCATTGAAGACTTGAAAACTATGTTCTTGAACTGCTACATATATAACAAGGTATGCAAAACAACCTCTTACCAGCAACCAGTTGCACTGAACAATGCAAACAAGTCTAGAATGAGCAAGTGGCTACTACAGCCTGCGTTAAATCAGTCTGAAAGGTGGGGGGGGCTTTGCTAAGATTGACTGGGGGTATGTAAGAAAAGTCTAGCCTGCTGTTACAATAACAGTGTGGTCTCTTCTGCACAAGGATTCTGCCTGCAAAATCTGTATGTTATCTGTAGAGCTCAAAAAGCACCCTGTAACTGCTACACAGGTAAGGCTTGCAACCCTGAGTCATGGTCTGCTCATGTGACAGGGTTAACCACACTTGAAGTGTGAGCATCACCCTGTGCTTGGAGGTTTGTAGAAAGTAGGACTGTGCAATGGGGCAGTGGGAGACAGTATTTCCATAATGAAGCAACTGGTAGTAAAGTGAGTAGAGAGGATGGGGATGGCATGGACACACAGATCTCTCTGGTACTGGTAGCTTCTTTCAGTCTGTTGAAGCAGGATTCTGTAGACTATTTTACAAGGTAGTTCTTCACTGCTGCAGCCTCTCCTTTATTCTCAATGTCACTGATTATTTTGCAGCCAGGTGATGACATTGTGTTTATGGCCCAAGAACTAGAAAAAGTGTTTATGCAGAAAATAAGCCAAATGCCACCAGAGGAGAGACTGGTGATTCTCAACAAAGGCAAGAGGAAAGGAAAGAAGCCAGAAGGTAAGGCTTATAATATATGTTGGATTGTTAACATGTTAAGCAAAAGGTGGAAACGGGGAATACCTGTAGCTTGTCACATCTCAACCCTGAAGCAGTTGGTGTTCTCTGCTCAGAGCACAGCAAACAAGTAACAACATTGCTGTAAGGCTTTAGCAGACTTAGAGCAGCCATAATATTTTTATAGGTACTCACTAAACTTCCTGCTCTCTGCTAATGAAATGTGTTTACGTGGGGGAGAAAAAAGAATGAGCAACTTAATCAGTAGTGTAACAGCACAGCATCACAAATTTCTGGTGAAATGTAATGCTTTTGCCCACAAAAAGGGTTATTCAGTCAAGACCTCTCAAACTTATGATATAGTAAGTACTTGAAGTAACACTAGGAAGCCTAATGGCAAGAGGCCAGATGATCCTGAAGACTGGAGGATAGCCAATGTCACTCCAGTCTTCAAAAAGGGCAAGAAGGAGGATCTGAGCAACTACAGGCCAGTCAGTCTGACCTCTGACCCTGGAAAGGTGATGGAACAACTTGTTCTGGATGCCATTTCCAAGCAATTGGAAGAAAAGAAGGTTATGAGGAGTAGTCAGCATGGATTCACCAAGGGGAGATTGTGCTTGACCAATCTTGTAGCCTTCTGTGATGTCATAACTGGCTGGGTTGATGGGAGGGAGAGGTGGATGTCATTTACCTTGTTTACCTTGACTTCAGCACAGCTTTTGCTTGTCTCCCATGAGATCCTGACAGCAAAGCTGAGAAAGCATGGGATAGGTGAGTGGACAGTGAGGTGGGTGTTAGTGGTATGTCTTTCATCTTACCTCTGAGGTTTATCTCCAGCTTCCTTAAAGCCAAGTATGTATAGCTTGGTACAATACTTTAGCTGAGGTACTAATGGTGGTGAGTAGAGGAGGGTACCAATGTTGTTAAATATATTGATGCTCTTTGTAGTTTTGTATAGTTTGGGTGTGGAAGTGTGGTTCTCTTGACAAGTGTTCAATTAACTGAAACATTTAAGACCTAACTTAAAACTGTCTGTTGTAAAATAACCAGAAATGCAGCAGCCCAACCCTGGGACTTCAAATGAACAAAGCACAATGCAGGAACAAGCTGAAAGCCAAGTGCGGCCTCCAGTGATGCCTCGAGAGCCTCAGCAGGTCGCACTAGCTCCTTCATCTGCAGCTCGGCTGACTGTTCTCATGCCAGATGCAGACCCTATCAAAAAAGTAAGTTTCCTCAAGTAACTTTTTTCTGAAAGAAAGGTATTGAAACTGCTCCTTCAGGCACTAGCAGTGAAACCATGGGGGCTATGCTTATTGTAGTATCTCTTCAAAACTTCTATTGTGATAAAAGATACTAAGAGATGTCTATTAAATCTTCTAGGTCTCTGCTAAATAACTGGGCCAGTACTAATTCTAGAAACTAAGCAGAAATTAGGGTGGTTTTTTGGTATACCTTTTCTTATAAATGTGGCTTTAAATCTTGTTTTAAAGAAACAAAATTAACTTTAAGACAGTCATTCTTGAAGTGTACTACGGTACCTCTGCAGGCTTCACCTTGATACAGGAACTGTTGTTTTCTTGAGATGTAGATAATAGTTTGCAAATCAAATTCTTGATTCCTTAAAAATAGCATGTTTGCTTTACCTTTACTAGCCTTAGAAGGTGTTTGTAGCTCACAAAAGCAAACTCTTGTTAACTGCAGTCTGAATTGTAAGTGAACATCTGACATTTTTATCAGATAAACACTCCTGTATTAACTTAGATTTGGCTTTGCTCTTCCAATGAGGATTAGGCACATCTGCCAGGCTCTTCTACAGTGTATATTTACATTTTACTGAAGAGTCTGAACACTGACAAAGTGCACATTGTATTGCTTCCAAACCAAATACTGCCCAGGTTAAAGAAAAATAGACATAAACCTTGTACATAAAGCCCTCAACCAGGTTTTAAAAGACTTGCAGTAATTTTTTCCCTTTCCATGGCAGTGCTCTTGTGGTGACTCCATAACCTCCAGCTTCTTGAAGTCTTCTCAAATGACTAAGCGCTGATCACAACCTGACCTGCAGTACCCCTTGTTCTTTCCTTCTAAGATTCACCTTGGTGTGCTCATCTTGTAGTACCTCTAAATTTTTCAGTTTAAACTTGTGGAAGTGCCACATTCTGCTCTGACTTCAATAGCTGTAAAACTTCTGACACCTCAATTTTTTTTGTGTAGTCCTAAAGCTGATTGTTCTCTTGCTGTTTTAGACACCTATATTTTAGACTGTAAAATTTTATCTTCCTAGGAAAAAAAAGGTGTGAAAAGGAAGGCTGACACTACAACTCCTACTTCAACATTCACAGCAAGCGGTGAATCTTCTGCAGTACTTAATGAAAGAAAAACTGTTAAAGCATGCAGAGGTGAAAAGGAACGTAAGATACCAAACAAGCTTCTGAAGAGATACTCGCCAGATTCTCAACAGTCACCTGAAATTCCTAAAAAGATTCAGTTGTCAGAACAACTGAAACACTGTAATGAAATAATTAAAGAAATGTTTTCAAAGAAACATGCAGCATATGCATGGCCTTTCTTAAAACCTGTAGATGTTACATCTTCCTCAGTTGATGAGAACCAAGGGATCACCAAGTGTCCTACAGACCTGGGAACCATTAAAGTAAGTATGTTTCAGAGGGCGTTAGATGGTTTGTGTGCTTGCTTGAATAACTTGTGTAATGACTGGATTTTAATAGAGTTAGCGGAACAGTTGTGATGAAAGCTGCATCTCCTTTGAAAGAAATAATGGGCATAGAAACCATATATATTTTTCTCCCTCAACAAACTAAGGCACAGCTTGCTGAAGAAGCCTCTCATGGTGACTGTGCATAGGGGCTAATCTACTTATCTTGAAAAATGGCTTACACAACATAAAAGTTATTTCCCAATTTCTGGCCCATAACTTTGAGTCAAACCATTATGGAATAGGCTTTGCATAAATATCATGCTTGGAAACAAAAATAAATGCTGAGTATGTGACCAAATAGGCACCTGTATGTTGTCTTGACCTAATGCTCGAACTAGTACTACGAAGTCCTTAGAGCAATTTCAGTTAGCAAATCTGTCTAAAAGATTAAAATCTCTTACTTTGCTAAGGGGACATATTGAAATGAGAAACAGATTTTTCTGTAATGGTTCTTAGAATATTTACTGTCTTGATACGATACAAGCTGAACCTGATACTGGATGCAAAAGTCCTTATTCTTCCTCTTTTTTTTCTGCCAGTTCATGGTGATGCTCTCTAATTTTAAGCCCTAATTGTGTATTTATTTTCCTCTTCTCTAGAAGAAAATGGGTAATTTTGAATATAGAAATATACAGGAATTTGCTACGGATGTTAGACTAATGTTCATGAGCTGCTACAAACACAATTCTCCAGATACTGAAATAGTTGCCATGGCAAGAAAACTCCAGGTGAGTTATCACTTATGTCAAACTTGAAAAAGAGCAGGACTATGAGATTCCTTTGTGGTCATCTCATACCCTGATGTAGTAGTTACTAGTTACCAACTACTGTGTTGCTGTGTAGTTCTAGAAAACAAGTGACTTCATAATGCTTCCAGAATTCTGACACGCCCTGATGTGTCTGCTGTTCCCAAACCTATCTCTTTAGGATGTTTTTGAGATGCATTTTGCCAGAATTCCTGACGAACCTTCTGTAAGTGTTCCTCTACCATATCCTGCAAGAGAAGTGACAGAAGGTTATTCCAGTGAGAGCACTAATGATGACTCTTCAGAAGAAAACTCATCTGAAGACTCTGATCAGGAGACAATAGTGCACCTTGTAAAGCTTCAGAAGCAAGTAAGCATCAGTATTCAATGTGCATGGCTTGGCCTCTCTGATAGTGCTGCTTGCAATTGTCCACTCAAAGGCTTAGCACCAAGAATCAGTATTTAAAAGATTCTATAGTCCTTTATTTTTCTTAATACATAACTCTAATCCTGTTTGGAAGCATCTCCAAAGGATAAGTGAATATAATTCAGCAAATACAAACTGGTTCTAGTGAATCACAGTGTGCCTGCCTACCATTTCTTCAGATGACTCTCAAATTTTAAAAAATAAAACTGTTGTGGTATGATGAGAGCATCCAGACACTCCACACATAGCTTAGCAACAGTCTTCTCACAGTGGCATTTCCTTCACATGGTCGAAGAGCTCTGTTCTTAAGCTCAGTCTCCTTAGAGTCACACAAAATAAATAATTAACTTCTGCTTTGGAAAGCTCAGGATGAAATTTTACTTGATAAAAAGAGTCTCAAGATAATGTGAAGCATGGCTTTGCTCACCAGCTAAGAGCGGAATGGGTCTTGCTTTTGCTTGTACATAATGCTTTAACCTGCTGCTGTATGTATAAACTATGGGGGAAATTAGCATTTGTTCTGCTAGTTAAAACTGTTTAGTTTTCAGTATTTGTCAGAAGTGCATACATCACTGATTTAGGAGTATAGGCGTGAGGACAACCAGAAATCTACAAGGCAGCAGTAGTACAATGTGCAGTATGTCAGTGTGTCTGAGTTCTAATTCTCAGCGTCTGTCTATCTTCCTTCTAATTCCTGCGGGTTAGGGTAAGTGGGATCAATGATGTGATCAGAGTAGGCAAAGCAAGGGCCTGCGAGCTGCCCCCGACGCGCTTTCCCAGTGCCATTGCCAGCGAGTTTTGGCGTACTTGGCACTGTCAGAGCGCGCAGCTGACAGCCCCGCTCCGTTGCTCCGGGGATGGTTTCTCCTTATTTAAGCACGAAATATTTTGGGGGGAAGAGCCCTCCATGCCCACTCTGCTGAGGCCACCGCCCCCCGGTGCTGCCCCTGGCATAGTGAGCTGGGGCCTGGGTGTTTGGGCATGACCTCTAATTCTTATGAGGTTTAAACAAACTGGTGTTCCTCTGAAGCTGTTGGTGTATCCCAACTAGCTGGTTTATATCAGAAGATTATGGGTTGAAGATGCACAAGTCCACTCCTGCTACCCTAATTCAGTAACACTGTAGAGGTCTAACCTAACAAGGCATTTACATGCTTCCTGAATGCTTGGAATTCAGGAGAGGCTGCTGAATACCCTACAGTGACTCTTGCCTTTTTTTACCTTCACAGGCTGCTAGAAGACACGCTGTTAGGAATGCCTACATAAAATACATAGCCTTACATGTTCAATACCACATGTATAGTCTGTGACTAATCTATAATACAGTAAGATGCTTGGAAAATTAATCTCGCTTGGAAAGCAAATATCCTATTAATATCCATTCAGCTGCCACAAGTCTCCTGTGATACTTAAGTCCAGTTTATTGTTCCTCCTACATTGCCTAATCTTATCAGCATTATTTTTTTTTGCTTTGGTAGCTTAAAGCTGTTCACCAGCAGTTGCGGGCTTTGACCAGAGCACTCTTGCATAAACTGAAAAAGAAAAAAGGCAAAACTAAAAAGGAGAAAAGTAAGAACAAGGAAAAAGCAAACATAAAAAGGCTGATCCAGAAGAAGAAAAATCTAAAACACAAGAAATCTAAGAAAAAGCTGTCTTTAAACATGTAAGTGTGGGGGACTTGTGTGGGTGTCAAATTATTTTAAACCACTGTTACTGTGGTATGCTTTTTCTTGCAGTCAATCAAAGGAAACCATGCAGCAGGTCTTGTTGGCACATAAGTCGGAAGATGAAGATGGTGCCAAGCCTATGAATTATGATGAAAAACGACAGTTGAGTTTGGACATAAATAAACTCCCTGGAGATAAGCTTGGGAAAGTAGTCCATATATTACAGTCAAGAGAACCTTCGCTGAGGAACTCTAACCCTGATGAGATAGAAATAGACTTTGAAACTTTAAAGGCTTCAACGCTCAGAGAACTAGGGAAATATGTGGCAACCTGTTTGACGAAGAAACCGAAAAAGCAGCAGGGTACGTGGCATAAATGATGCTTTAAAAAAAAACAAACCCACGTAATGACCTAGATTTGTTTTGTTTTGCTGCAATATTAACTTCTGTTTCATATACAGCTATAAAAACAACAAAGTCAAAAGAGCAGCTTAATTCTGAGAGGAAACAAGAGCTAGAGAAGAGACTACTGGATGTCAATGTTCAACTAAACCCAAAGAAGGAGAACCTCAAGCGTAATATGACTCTTACTTTTATTAATTTGCAACAGAAATAACTTAGTGGCATTTGCCCCTTGAGCTTAGGTACTAACAGTTGAGTTTTTCACCTCCCATTGGTAGCCTTAAGATTCTTTCTGTGAATAAGCTGAGTCACAGCAGCAACTTTGGTCAGTTACTTCTGTCTAAACATCTCTCTCGCACCCAGTCCTTCATTACAGAAGGTAACAGCTTGAGGGACTGTGACTGCCTCCCTTATGCTGACATGAAAATACAGCGGAGGGATGAGGAACAGTGTCCCACAGTCTATGTATTTGCAATTCACTTCCTGTAGGTTAGATTCAAGAATAACAAACTTATTAAACTGCAGCCTCACTAATGCTGCCATGCCAGCTTCTGCCTCAGTGACAGGTGTGCTGTGATGCCTCAGTCTTAAGGAAGTGCCTTAGGAGAGCCAATTCAGTTTTTGGGGCAGTAATGTGTTTCAATACTGAAGCCAGAAAACTCAGTACATACTTGAGCATATCCACACCCACCGGTGGTTCCCATTAGGGTCTGAGAACAGATCAATCCAGCTGATGCTGCTACTAGAGGTCAAGCTCTTCCTCATTAAACTAGGGAGTGCTGTTGTTGCCCTCTACTGGGTATCTATTAAGCTCCTATGTAAAACCAGCTAGCTGAAATGATAGAAACAGCCCTGCAAAATGCAGGCTTGCACCCAGCATTAACTCAGACAACGTTCTTCCTGTCTGGAGTACGTGATGGCTTGAAAACATCCTAAAAGAAAAGCTTAACAAAGAAACTGAAATCAATTGTGAAGGATATCTTGCAGCATGGGGGAGGCCAGGGACTACTTATGGCTGGTATTTAGCTTGTTTACAAGGAAGAGCTTAAGCTGAGCTTAACAAACTTGTGTCAGGGGAAATGGGTATCCATGTAGCTTCTCATATTGAAAGTTTCCATCAGAGCAATACAGTTTGAAAAAGCTTTATGACTGTAAACTGAATTAAGTCAACCATGCAGATGCAAAACAGATGACAGGGAGGTGGCAAAAGATGGCAATTCTGGAGTACATATGACTTGGGAAAGATAAAGATGAGAGTTAGCTATAGATAAGGTCCTCAGCTTGCAAGCCTGGCAGCAGCAACAAGCAGAGCAGTGGGCTCTTAAGAGCAGGAAAATGCTTTAGGGAAAAGTCTCTGAACTGCATTTTAAGACAGCTCAGTCTTTTAACCTACTTAAAATCCTAAATTGTGTGATTACAGTCTCTCCTTAGTTATTTTATTCAACTAGCTTGCAGCTGGTAAATCTCCCTCCTCTATAAAGGTCTCAAATCAGTGCTAAATGGATAGCAGGCAAGAAAATGGAAGATTAAGTTATATGGGAGAATAGACCTATCGAGGCTGATTCTAGTTGTCTATATGAAGATAATTCCACTGCAGGCTATTGTAAATGCTTTCTTTTTCTCCTGCAGTTGAAAACAACGCTGAATCTAGTACTGGACTAAATAAACTGAGTGACAGCAGCACCAGCTCCTCAGACTCTGGCGGCAGTACCAGTAGTGGTTCCAGCTCCTCAGATAGCAGTGACTCTGAACCAGGTCAGAAACCTTCCTTTTGCGTTTGCATAGGGAAAATATTTGCCTTTTCAGTTAGCATCTACTGTTCTGGATGCTTACCAAGGATTTCAGTCACCCTTGTTGGTTTGTTCCATGTCGAAGACTTCATTTTGGTGCTATTAAATGACACTCAATACTGAGTTTTTAGGCTTATAAAAAAAAAACCCTACCTCTATAAAAACCACTCATCAGTGGAAAAACCTGAGACTAAGATCAGCTAGCAAGTGGTCTGTGTACCTGGAGACTTGACTATTAAGTTACAGCTTACTCTTGTGGTTTTGACTCTCTTTTCAAAGTGTGATTTTTATCTTTTTTCATCTGCTGATTGGCAGCATGAAGGAAGCCTTACCCTGTTACCTCGTGGGTAAGGCTTCATCCTTAATCTGAGGGACAAAAGTGCCAATAGTATTGACTATAGAGCCAGTCTACTTGCTGCTTCAGCTGTATCAAGCTTGTCCAAGGAATGTTACAGTGGTGAAGTATCAGGATATCAGAATGATGTTTCTCTCTGTACAGGGAACTCTTTAGTTTTCTAAAACAGAATAGATCTGCCAAACTGGATGTCTACAATGTAAATATCTGTATGAGGTAACCATGTAAGGTGAAACAAATGCTCAACCCTTTCTGGTGTGGGGAAGAAAGCATGCTGAAGTCATTGACCTTGATCCTGCAGGAATATTTGTGGGTTTTTCCTCTCTAGGAGAAGTTCTCTAAACACATCAAGCTGAAGTCAAAGTATTCAACGTAAACCTCACAGCAAAAGGAACACTTTTGGCTCTCTAGGTACAAATGCAACTTCTATGCTGTATATAAGTAATGAAACATACCTGAATGACCATTTTTTCTATTTTTCCACACACCCCTCCCCTCCTTCTCTGCCTACCCTGCTGTACTTAGAGACCTGCTCAAAACAGGCTGGAGGCAGAAAGACCTGTCCAACTTCTACAGAAAAGCCTAAGGTAAACTGACTGGAATGGATATCATGTTCTTGTCCTAAACAAAGATAATTGACACATACAGTGGTACTAGAAATGACACAACTTTATCAGAAGTAATTCATATGGCTTGAATGCTACTTGCTCTGTAGAGAAATCTGCAGGAGAAGATTTTATATGGAGATGTAAAATCTGCTATTAAAAGTAGCTCATCTATCTGTATAAAATTGATGTAGTGGGAACTCTTGAGGCTTTGTCTTACAATCCCTGTGGTAATGCCATATTGGGTAAAGGGAAAAGAGGAAAGGGGGAATGCTCCACAAACCCCACAAAAAAGGAAAATCCTCTCCAACATTATCTTTGAGGATAGAATTGACCTAATAAACAGTGCAAACTTCACGTTCTGTATGAATAACATCACTTCTACACCTGAAAATAAACACAGTGTACAATACACTAATTTTCAGGATCCTTTATATTATACTATGATAATATAATGAGCAACAACAGTTTTTATCTATAAATTATTTTTCAATGTTTCTAAGATTGAATTGTTCTATTGCTGTATATAAAGTGGGTGTTAATTCTTGTCAGGGTAAGCTGCCTTTCACAATTTCCCTTGAAGCACCAGAGATAGACACATCAGATTTCAAAGCAAGACCCCAGCAAATGCTTCATTCTTCTTACAATAGACTTGCTTTCACTTAAAATGCTGAGCTGGATACAGGAAACTAGGCTGCAAATTTATTATTCAGCTGCTCTTTCTGCATTTTTATAAGCAAAGATTGAGGGGAGGAATTATGCAATACTTTTTTGTTTAAAAGTGCAGCCACTGCAGAGACAATAACAGCAATAAATTTGAGAAGACAGGATACAGGACTTAAGCTTCAGTTGGGTCAGTTGTACAAGCCCTGAAGTGACTTTGAGTAACAGCGAACATACTTCAAAGCCTCGCATTATGTTCTGTTCTGGTGGTTTTTTCTCAATCTGCCAGACCAAGGCTGGGCACTTCATGGATTTTTTTCATCTAAACCTTTAGAAAATGCCAGGTTAGTTTTATAATACAAAGATTATTGGATCCTATAAACAGTGGAAATATGGCAGTGGTGGAGAAAGGGGATCAAATGCTATAAAAACTAAGTATTGGCTGTATTTAACCTACTGCGGTATTTTTCTTACTTTAGAGAGTACCATTGTGTTTACAAAAGACACCCTGCAATGCTGTTCTGAAAGCACAGCCTGCACCTCTTACTAGTAGCTTGCAAAATCATGGATCATCTGAAAAGCAACCACTACTTCCCAATGTGTCCCAGAGGCTTCAGCCTTTACAGAACAGACCACTGAACACAGAAGAAAATGCCCAGACTCCCTCAGGTAAAATCTTCATGGCAAGAGTCATGGCTGTGTTTGCTGAGAAAAGAAGGGGTGGCAGAACTAACGTTTGTGTTGACCAATAAGGTTATCTTGGAGTTTTGGAGGTTAACAAGTAGGTAATAAAAGTTTTTTGCACAGTCTAGATTATAAAGATCATGTTGTAAATAAAAGTGTGGCAGCACTTGAGGGCTGACTAGGGTTTCATATTACTGGGGCACTTGTGGTGGAGCAGAATAGTGTTAAAAAAGGGAGATGTGTTCATGCATCCCCCTCAGAAAATGATGTACAGGAAGTGCTGAACACTTTAAGGCTGAAGTCCATCACCACCACTCAAGTTCACGTCTGAAATCCATATCAGCTGAATTTAAGGCTTGGTGCCATAGGCCCTCTGAATCAATTGCTGTTTGTCTAGAGATATCAGATATTAAGTTGCTTAGAAACGTGCTCCAAGGAGCTATTCTTTTCCCTTCCTCACTTCACAAAGTCTAACAAATTCAGCCACTTCAGAGTTTTTAGTAAAAGACAGCTTGAGCTGATAGCTGATTAACTAAGAAATCAATTAAAAACTAATTAAAACTGTGCAGCTAGGATACAAATCTTCATATCCAGTTAATCTACAGTTCTAAACAGTGACCTAATTTTGAAATTTAGGACTGCACTTTGCATGCTAAGGGAGATCACACACTACTTCTTTCTCAGGTATCATCTCGGCTGTATCTACTCTGCATGGTGCTCCAGGCCAGCAAACTCCTCAGAGTACTCCAAGGACAAATCAGTTTTCTGTCATGCAGTGCACACATACTCTTCCAGAGGTGAATACATCCTTCTCTCCAAAGCATTCATTTCAAATAATTCTAAAGCATGTTCTTATTCCTTTAAGACCTAATATAATATTCTAGGCTTGAATTTGATGCAGTGAAGGCCACTTTTTGTGTGTGTTATAACAAAACGGTTAACTGAACTCCTACTAAGGGGATCAAGTTCACAGTATACTGTAAAGCTTACTCTTTATTTCTTTTCAGTGCTATAGCTTAAACTTCAGTAATCCTTGCACATTTGGAAGTTAACTGTAAACCTACAGTTTCACAAACAAGATGGGCAGCTAACAGCATATGTTCCCGTTTTCTAGAACTATCAATCTAACTCAGTCATATTCTGAGGATTCTAGAGGGTAACCTGGAAAAGTGTTGCTTTTTCTTCCTGTTCCTAAAGCCACAAAAACTGGGGTGATAGATGAGGTTCTGAAAGATACAGTCACTGTTGGTTTCTTAGTATTTTCTTAGAGAGTATCCTGGTTAGAAGGGTCTCTGCATTACAAAGGAAGCTATTGATGTTACCACAGTAGCATAATCTCTTCCATTTTAAGATGTTAAACAGCACTGTTTCAAACGTAGGTCCTTTAGACAGGTTTTAAGAGCTTTTATTTTCTGAAAGAGATAGAAACTACCCCTTGAGTCTATGTGCACAAAACATCTTGCCAGAAAGGAAAAAAAGCAACCTGCCATTTCCCAGCTGTGTCCCCTATCCATGATAGCAAGTAGTAGCTTTTTGACTCGGGGCTGTGCTGCACCTCCCCCAGCTCAAGGAGAGAACTGCGTGAACTTGCACAGAAAAACCACCACTGAACTGATGGAGTCAGGTGCCCTTCACCCTGATCCATAAACTAGAATGGAGCAACTGGCTTTACAACAAAAGCCAACTTCTATTATGTTGCACAACATTAAGGGTTAAAGAGCTTGTATTAGTTTCTCATTCTACCCACTCCATCACTCAGTGTCTCTGAGCAGTTCATGTTCTAAACCCAAACTGCTAATGTAAGAACTTGCTTTGGCTACCATATCAATGAAATCTCTCCTTCCCTGGTGTTTACACAATTTATTGCTCTAATCTTCTAAATCTTTAATCCTGCTGCTGTATAATAAGAATCTACGTGTTTACACTTCAGAACATATTTTTAAGTCAAACTTCTCTTCTAGGTATCCAACACAACCTCCCAGGTTGACAGTGCTGGTGGGAGTAAACAAGCTGAGAAAACAATACGTCCTGACAAATCAAATAAACGTCAAAACAAGGCCCATGAGAGACCTGCCAAGTCAATATCCATAAGCCAGGAACAAAGTATGTATTGTCATAATAAAAACTAACTGGTATAGGGGATGCAAAGTTAATGTATATAAACATGGTCTGAAGAAATAAAATGCTGAACAACTGTACACTAATCAGTTTGCAGAATACCAGAGGGCAGTTTTCCCCTGCTTTTTCTTTTAGCTTTGCTTCTTTTTGAAAAAGTGGATGCTTGGTTCTGGTTTTGTGTTACAACATGTAAAGTAAATTACTTTTTGGTTTGAGAACTTATCCCTGGTACTGAATTCAGAAAGCTAAGTAACCCAATCTTTCAGGAAGTCTGAGAGAACTTCAGTCTGCCAAACTTCCCTGGCCTTTTGGCTGCCTTCTGCCAGAGCTTCATGGAGCACTTTTTCCAAGGCACTTTATTTTGAATTACAATCTCCAGCTCTTGGTGACAAAGATCTGACAGTAAAGCACTGTCAACTAGGACACACCTTCCCTGAAAGCTGTGTTCCATATAGAGGTGCATCAGGCATCACACATACCTCAAACCTCATACCAAAGAATTCTGAGCTGGACACTGACCATCCATCCTGAGAGCTTAGTGGTATCAGATTGTTTTCGTTCCTCCTTTACTCTTTACTCTTTCATCTCTCTACCTCTATGGGCTGAGGAGGAGAGAAGGTTCTGAAAACCTGATGAAATTAAATGGTATAGCCTTCTCACTGAGCTCTTCACTTGTTACCAAAGACTAATGCTGGGTACTTGAGCTGTATTAAGGAAACTCTAAAAATGGAAATTTAATTCTCAAAATTGTCCTGTTTTGTATTTTTATTGTATTAACACATTCATACATAATGTACTTGACCCCTTTTGTTTAGACTGGTAGCAGCTTGGGTTGGATTAAAGCTGATGCTCACTTAGAAAGTTCTGAGGTTGCCTAAAATGTGGATTCTTGTCCTGCATACTGCATGACTGTAACTATCAACATCTTAATATGTTAAAGGGCTGGAAAAACAAGCATGAACAAATCAAACTCACTATAATATTCATAGGAAAGAAGAATAGCAAAAACTCTTGGGACAGCTTGTTCCCTTCCACACTTAATTGATTACTGCTTCATCATTATTCCCCTTAACTTTCTATTGCTAATCTGTTTAATTCCTACTATTTCTACCTTCTCTCTTTTTAAGGGACGGTTCTAGAGGAGCCCCTGTGTTTTAATATAGGAACTATTTAGTAATGAGACTGCCTTTGAGTATACTTGAACTTCAGTATTCTGTTGCATGGCAGAGCTTTTAACACTGTTCAGAGAGTGAAGCTACCTGCCCCCTTCCCTAATACAATGGTGGTTGGCTGTTCCTGTAATGGTACATGCCCCAGCTGTGCTCAGAGTTGTCTTAGCCATTCCACTCTTAACTCCTGTAGAAAACTGGAAAGCAGAGGAGAATACAGGATTTTGGCTTTTTTAAACAAACACAAAAACTTTGTTTATTTAGAACTGTTGTAGGACCTATAATTTATTTGACAGAAGATGTAGAGAGAGCTCAGTACTGTATGCATCTGTTTAGATCAAACCAAAGGAACGTATCTTAGAACTGTATGCTTGGAGCAACTTAGTGGGATTCTCTACAAAATGCAATGTCTCAGGCATTTTTGTGAGGTTACCTGCATCTCTGAGACAAGAACTCTTGATCTTACACGTGACACCTCTGGCATGGGTGCAGGCTTTATATATCACTAAATTCAGTGGTGGCTTGTTAAGAAGCTTACCTTATGAAATCAGTAACAACAAGCTTCCCTTCAGATTAAAAAGCAACATCTCTGTGGTGTCCTGCAAAGACTGCCATCGCTATAATCAGCTCTAAGATGCACGTTTTGAAGCCTGTGGCTGCAAATACTTTTGAGAGTGCCTCTTATTCTTGTGTTACATCTAGAGTTTTAAGACAGATGTGACAATAAATTTCAATTCACCTTAAGTTTGTTCCACAATTTGGAGCCCTCTTTAACAGACTTGAGAGACTTTAGTGGTCTTTGGTCGATTTGATTCTGTTGCTCTCCTGCTCACTTGCAGTTATACTATCTCAGAGGCAATGTATGGGGGCAGAGGGGAAAGGCCAGGTGCTGTTCCTGACTTTTGGAGGCTATGAAGTCTAAAACCCCCTTTTATGTGACAAACTAGAAGAGGGCTTGAAACTCTGCCTTCAGCATTTGAGACTCAACCATCTAAAAACTTTATCCTTTACACTAAGAAAAAGTTAAGTTTCTTAACACTTATTTTAAAACGTCTACTGAGACATCTCAAACTGCAGTAGAGGGTCATTGCTGAATGACAGAAAATGTCTTGTTTAATTCTACTTCTAAAATAGTAGCTTTTTCAAAGTACAATCTTCATCCCAGAAGGTCTTTAAAAAGTGAATATAATAAAGTAATGTATAAGATTCTCTTTTTTTAAATAAAAAAACCCAAACCACCATACCCTACAATATATGGCTTTTGTTAACCATGTGGTATTCTGGCTGTTCCCTAGTATTACAAAAGTGTATTTTAAGTTTTACCATAATCGCTGTAGGGAAATGTCTGTTCAGGCATTTGGAGAGTTTTTTGAAGTCTTTAAATGTTTTGGAGGAAAAGCACTTTTCACATAAAAGAGGACAGATCTCTCTAGTAATGCAACATATCAGAACTTTTAATCTGAAATTAGTATTGTCAAAACAGCACTTCTACTTTGCCTGTGTAAGCTCTGAGGTGGTTTTTCCCTCACAAGTAATAAAGACGTAATGGCATGAACTATTCATACATCCTGTAGGCTACTGGAAGTGTCATGATAAACTCCTACTGACTGAATTCTTTTTTTTTTTTTTTTAAAAAAAACAGAGGAAATAGGCTGGAGAGCTTTAGGCAAAATGAGTTTACATGATGAATGTATTTTTAAATAATGCAGGTATCGAAATCTAAAAGGGTTGGCTGGGGAGGGGAGAGGAGCAACTGGCAAGGTACTGATTTTTTGGGTATTCTGCTGGGATGTCTTCTACAATTAACTTATTTTCATCTATAGTTAATCTTAACCATTCTTTTCCCTGCCCCAAACTGGAGACCAGTGGCCAAGTTCAACTTAAGCTCAGGAAATGTTTGGGAGCATTTCTGTCATTCTGAACTAAATAATAATAGTAAAAAGCTGCAGTGTAAATTCTTGAATCAATATAATGACTAAATTTTTCCTGGTTAAATTTGAGGAAACATAGTCCATAAAACCAATGTGAGTTAAAAAATGTGTTTTATTCTTCCATCAGGTCATTGTACACCTAACAATAAACCTAATGGTAAAAACATCCCGGAGACAATATCCAAAATTCTACCAAGAGAGGTAAGTGTTCCTGAAGTCCTATTTGAGAAGAAGAGCTTGAATATAATTACTGATCTTAGTAAGTTTCGTGTCCTCAGATCTTCTCCGAACATCTGATGTTTACAATTCAAATATTTAGTGTCTGATAGGTCTTGAGCATTGTTACAACCCATACAGATTTAGCTCAGTTCTATTGCTAAAAAAAAACCAACAAAAAAACCCCACAACAACAAAAATATATCTAATTATTTTATAAAGTAAATAAGATTAAGTTAAAAATAATATATCCGTGTTGCTATTAAAAAGATGGCTTATCTCACCTAGTTTTAGCATTTAAATTATTAGTGTTCCTAATGTGCAAGCTATTAGCATGTTTTCCCTTGCTGATCCGGTAAGAAAAATTAGTAGTGTGAAATGTAGTCTTGGGTACTATTGAAAAATGTGTTTTGAAAGAGAACAATGCACGTGATGATATTGTTACTATTGGGAAATAATCGGAATGTGTTTATGAAAGTTTAGCAAAACATTTCCTGGTATACACCAGGTTATCTTAAACAGAGGAATAAAATAATTTTCTTGCCTATTATTTAAATTCTTCTGTGGTAATCAGCTATTTGAAAACATCAAATCAAATTTACTGGTCTGTATAATTGACAATGTCCATCTCTGAACCTAAAAAGTTTGTATATAGTCTATGGAATTGAAGTATTCCTAGGATTTTTCTTTCGGCTCTTAGTTTTTATAAAGCTCTTCACTAATTGTATTGAATTCAGTTCCAAAAATATGTATTTCCTTCAAAAACACATGACCTTCTCCTAGAAGTAGTAGAACTTAAGAATACTGTTTTTATGCTGGTTTATGCTGTGAAGAAAAGGGGACGTGGGGGTGGTGAGAAAGCACATGTATTTAAAACAAACAAAACCCACAAGCCTAATACAAAACTATTGTTATATAAGGATTATATATGGAAACGATCTGGATGGTCTCTGTATTAAAATATTGTCAGTGCACCTTGCATAAGCTGAGTCTTGTGAATTCATGTTTTCTGGAATTAAAAAATGGAGAGGACTGGATAAGAATAGCTACAAATGCAGAAATTATTTAGTGATATGGTAAAAATTGTTAAAGTTGATGAGAAAACATATTGAAGTCTGCTTGGATTGCTCTATTTGTACTAATGGTCTGCCAAAGTAAGGATACTTGGTTGTAGATATTCCCAAAAAGGTCCAGTCCAAACAGTGTTGTGCT
This sequence comes from Porphyrio hochstetteri, assembly GCA_020800305.1. Taxonomy (NCBI): domain Eukaryota; kingdom Metazoa; phylum Chordata; class Aves; order Gruiformes; family Rallidae; genus Porphyrio; species Porphyrio hochstetteri. The sequence continues at coordinate 18,562,801 of CM036912.1, forward strand.
AATAAAAAGAACTAAGCAGATAATGGATGATCAATAGCTCTATTTTTTCCTCTTTTATGTTTTTTCTAATAACTGTAACTGCAGAATATAGGGTTTAATAATATAGATTCCTGGGCCAGCTTATGTAAAACGATGAAGCCTCCAGCTCCAATAAAAGCATCTACCGAGAGCTTCAAACAGTTCACGAAAGCAGCACTGAAGAGGAGGCATGAGGAAATGCAGCAAGCTGAGAGGGAACTGCAAAAGCTTCTTCAAGGAAAAATGAGGTTTGTAACCACATATGTTTTAAATATTTTATTTTCTTCTTCATTCATGTGCAGGGCCTAAAATCTAAATAGTTAAAGAATTTTGTAGTCTTTCATTTCTAAGAAAAAAATTCCAGCCTCAGGCCACTTAGTTGATATGATACGTGCCTCCCATCACAGGTAAAGAATCAGACATGAAGAATAAAAGTCAGTTTTGTAAACTGATACTACTATTGTTTACAGTTGAACAATAAATATGGTTGGAATGGGTGCCGTTAGAGCTGAAGAACATACCTGGCTAGTGATGGTAACTGCACTGAGGCACTGGCATGATGTTCTACGTTCATGCTCAGGATACCCTCTCAAAAAATAAATTTACCAATGCAGGTCTGCAATTCAGTGATGTTTGGCTAGGAACTTCATGAAACCTACTGCATACCTGAGTACTAATTGCTTAGTCAAAGAGAAAGGAAAATCAGGAGCTTTGGAATTACTAAAGACCTTAGGCATGCATTGTCTACTATCTAAAAACATGGTGCTGAGTGGCTTAGTTATTCAGGTACAAGTGGTTTGGGCTAAGTAACGGCCTTGTGTCAGATGAAGGGGAGACCTGCACCATTCCAAGCACAACTGCACATCCAAAATGCACAAAGTGTTTTTCTCCCTTGAAAATCAGTATCATTTCAGCAGTCAAAGAAACTTCTCCGACATTTTGTGTGTTCATCCTGGGACACTCAATTCCTCTGGTCATGACCAGTATTCGCACCTGTTCCCAGTACTTTGCTTTCCTGTATCTACAGCAAGAAAAATCATCATATTGCTGTCCTAAAGAGAAGCAGTCTTCAAGTGCTTGGTGTTAACATAGCTAAAGGAGTTCCAGTGTGCACCACTTCAGGCAGCAGAATTCTTTGCATTGTTGTAGAAAAACATATTCCACAAGCCACCACTGTAGTATTCTTCCCTGGTTGTTTGCAGCCAGTGTTCTAGTGAGTGCCCACAGATGCATCCCAGTCTGAAGTCTATTATTATGTTGAGTGGGTTGAGTGACTGCCTACTAATTACTGCATTGCAGTAATATCTTAGATTGCTGATTGCCACCTTTTTGAAACTCTTTTCTGTAGTATTTTCTCCTTCAGTAGTTTGAGGTTTTTTCCCTTTGACTCTGTGAAAGATAACTCTGAGCCACTTCCTAAATTCCTCTGCTCATCACCGGCTGCGCTATAATAGGTTGCTTATTTGGTGTGTATCTTTTTCACAAACTGAGCATTTGTGAGACTCACAGCACACTGCTTGTTCAGAACTATAGCAAACAGTCCAGGCACCTTCAGCTCCTACAGCTTTCTATGAGGAAGAAACCAAGCATGTAGTTCTATGGAGTAACTTCACAGATCTGTAACATTACAGACACTTGACTGAAGACAGTGAAATCTACCTCAGACAAGTCACTGGAGATGAAGAAGGTAGAAGCAAAATATTAAAGAGACCAGAAAGTAACAGAAAATTGTGTATCTCTGTCAGAGAAGGTGCATGCAAGTTTTGTGTAGCATTTATATAAATCTTGTGTGTATAAAGACTGGAAATGTAACCTAGGAAACCTTACCCAAGTACAGCCCAACAGTTGCATGCACATGTCTCTTGTGAAGAGAAATTTCTAGAAATCAACACACAACAGAGAACCACAGCTCGAGTGCCATGCACTGACTTAAATTATATGCAGAACTGTGTTCAGGTGCAAAGGCTTGTTATGAAGAAAAAGAGTAACGAACTTTTGTCCTATACTGATTTATTCTTCTGTCTTTAAAGGGTGCATGAAGGCACAGGATTGGATGCTATGGCTGAGACAGACTGTGAGCCCCAAAAGAAGAGCAAGCAACTGCCTGAAGCTCAACAATGTACTCTTGTTCAAGACCGTAACTTGGCTAGAAAAATGGAACAAGAACGCAGGAAGAGAGAAGCAGTAAGTTGCTGACTCTTGCCAGCTGATTTTGTTTCAACTTCAGTAGAGAATATAAAAAATGTTAGCTCATGTCCTTATTTTAAAGGACTTGAATGACTGAAAGCAACAGAGCTATGCTACCTGAAGAGGTAGTCCAGAAAATGAAACAAGATACTCAAAGTAGATCTTGAAGTGACATAATATGGAAAATTATCTGCTTGGTCCTACTAATGCCATAAAAATAGAGTAATTGTATGGTAAAATAAATTTTAAAGAGGAGTCCCTGCCCTCTGAATAGTTTCAAACCCCAAGTCTTGTAAGCTCTCTATCCCCTATAATGTATTCCATGTCAACTAAACTGCTAGTCATAAGGTTCTGGTCTGAAATAGCAAAACCAAACCTTTTTATAATTAACTCACTTGGTTCGTTGGTATAGGTAATGAATGTTTTTTAATTTCTACCTTTTTAAGATTAAACATTTTTTTAAAAAAATTCATAATATTGTACAACAGAATGCAAGAACTGCAGTGTGAGATCGTGCCAGGTTCAGATAAGGTCTACTGAAGCTTTCATCCCGTTCCACTCTTTTTAGAGTGAGCTTAAACAAAATGCACACTCCAGCTTGAATAATAGAGGAAGCATACGTGGTTTTGGGAAGAAGCTTTGTAGGGCTTTTTTCTCCTTAAATCTTTAATAAATATCTGATCTGCATAGCATTCATTAATGTCCAACTGCTCTGAAAATACACTCATTTGCTTTCTTGCAGATGGCTTGTGCAATTGATATGTATCTGCAGAGTGATACTTTGGCATCTTTCGAAGACTATCTTGGATGAGGGCTCTAGTTAGTACAGAGCTTAACTTCAGCACCACTTCAAACTGTGCAACTTTGAAAATGCAGTACTTACAAACTTAAGTGTTAAGACCACATTAAAGAGCATGTCAGCTCCTCTAAAATGCTTGATATTAAAAGTTTGTTCATTGACACTTTACGCATCATAAGATCTTTTTGCTGCCTTTTTTATGATATATGTAGTGTAGTCTGCTACACCATGAACAGTTGTTCTTTTGATTCTGGTTTTATGTTGTGTATATATATGTGAGAAAGTACCGGCTTCTTGGGTTTTTTATATTTTTTTTTAATATTTTGTGTCAGAAACACTTGAGACTGCTATACTGATAATAGCCAAATTCTTGTTTTACTGTATTAAGTCACAGTATACTAACTATGTGCCTATAGAAACTACTAAGCCAAAGTTTTGTCAATTACGTTCCTACTACTAAAACAGTCACTTTACTATGACACGCTTGTACCGAATCTGGACTGTGACAAAAGACCTCAGTTATAGTGATAATTTATAAAAGGTGAGTGCCGTTACTTATAATCATAAAGAAAAAGCAATCCAACACTGTGTTTCCTGGAATTCTGTCATTTCAGCAGCAAATCCTGTATATTTGAATGTCTTTCAAGGCCCAGACATGTTGATCTTCTGTTTAATGTATTTTATGTTAACATAACATTTGGATAAGGGTGCAAGCATGTTTGCCAGATGGTTCTGGTTCTTAACAGAAAGAAATTATCTAAAACATCCCACTTCTGGCTCCAGTTTGAAAAGCCTTCTGATTAATGCAAGATTTTATTAATGTTGGGATACTTGTCTGTAATAGAAACTAGAGTGTAACAAGCCTACATTCTTGTTGACTGCATATAGCTATTTCAAGTTAAGTACAGGACTAATAAAACATTGTTTTACCAAAATAATACCAAAGCAGAGTGTGTACTCCTGAAATGTTGGGTGGAAGGGACACCCTTAAGATAATCTAGTTCAGTGGTCTCCAAATGTTTTCCATCTTGCACCCCATCATGAAAAAATTTGAAGCATGCATCCAAAGGCACATATATTTATTTATAAATTATATACATTTTCCACTATAGAAATATGTATAAAAATACACAAAATAGGTAAATTAAAATATTTTAAATAGTAGTTATTTAATTTTGCTTAGTTATTTTTTATTTATTTTGTAACTTTAAAAAATATTTTGTATTAAGTAATTAAGCATTTTCTTCCCACATTCCACTTTGAAGACCACTGATCTAGGTGAACCTTCCCTCAAAACCCTCTCTCCCTATGGAGACCTCTGGTCTGTCTTGTTCCTGCATCAACACTGGAAGTGAAGATAATGTTGCTAGTGTTGTGGTGAGGGTCTGCCACAGACTGCCCAATCAAGTGGACAAGACTTTCTACAGACAGCTGAATTTTCAGATAAAGGAATGGAATGGTAGTATTTCATTCAATAGTGGAAAGGTTTAACCTTGACAAACACTCAGGCCAGGATGTCACCCCTGAAGAGCCCAGGGAAGTACTCTTCCATGCATCTTGCCTAGATGCGTGCTCAAGTGTGCACTGTTTGGGAGATCTGAGTACTTGGCTAGCGCAAGGGGATTTGAGGTGAAAGATGAGTCATAATGTAAAGCAGTACTGTTAGGATGTCTCGCTTCACATCCATGTCAAAGGTGATTTAGGGTCTGTCTTCATCTGTAGTTTATACATCATTAATAGCTAATTGCCCTGCAATAAAATAGTACAGTTCACATTCAGGACTTCCTACCTTGTGGTCATCTAGACATGCTTTCTGACTGTTATTGCAAGCTTAAGATCTCTTGCTTTGGAAATAAGAGGTGATGGAGGTAAGGGCAACGATTTATTCTTTGAATCTCATCCATCCTAGGTAACTGTATGCACGTTGCTAACAGTAGGAACTGGTACTCTTTGCCCCTCAAAAATGAATTCCAGCTCCCACGACTCTCTTGTTGTGATGTCTTAAAGTCCCAGTGTTGGTGCTGCTAACACTAATCTGATAAACCCTTTATTTGCAAACTACAAACTAGCTAAAGAGGACAATCAGCTCATACCTCCAGACAGAAGGCTGAATTCAGAGGGATAAGGAGATGGCCTCCAAAAGTAAGTCAGTACTGTCAGCCTGTTAATAATTGTGTTTGCCCAAAGCTGTCACCACACTCAAGCAAGCAGGAACACCACTTGTGCAGGTCTGGCCTGCAAACAAAAAGCTGCTTAAACAGACTAACTATTGCTAGTTACCAAACAGTTAAAATGTGTACTAAGCTCTGTTATCCCGTTAAGTTACCTTGATCATTTGTGAAAACAGATGTGCTAATGTGTCATTTTTATCCTTGTGCCTACACTAGCCGACTGTATTTATCTACACATGAATAAGGGGTAAGATAGTTAAAAGTTTTTAAAAGTTCCTCTGTCACTAATAAACGGAGTACATGAATTTTTTTACAATCAAGTATAAGAGTCAGTGACATGCAAAGCTGTCCTCTTGTCTCTCAGAGAAAAGGCATTAGCTGAACTGACAAAAGATAAGCAGGCAGATGGCACATCAGGGAGGGCAAAGCACACTGTCAAAGCACGGAAGACAATCTGCCCTCGGGATGGTTTGGCTTGGCAACCATTAGAACAGTAATTTAGAACAGAAGAGGAGAAAATATAAGACTATATATAAGAAAAAAAAATTAGGTTCTCAAACTTTCCTATTCAGATTTGCTACTAGTTGATATGAGGTATAGAAGATTCTGCAAAATTATGGAAAGTGTGTGGAAGGTATTTGCCTTGTACAAACAGGTTTGCTACATGTGCTAAGAGTGTGCTCCTGGACTACAAAGGAAGTGCTGCTTAATAAAAGAGGAATTCTACTGCTTCCTTGGCAAACAGGACCACTAAGGTAGCGCAGCTGGAGGTGCCAGGGTGTGCAGCAGTCTCACCATGCAAAAGCCACTTGGAATCTTCTCAGCTCTGACACTGGGTCCATATCGAGCATCGGAAAATGGCCCTGCTAAAGTCCACAGGCTATCGCAACAGGTTTGTGTAATTTAGAGGTTTGACATAAAACTACCTAGGTCGTTGGTACTGTATGAGCAACAAATAGACAGTTCTATTCTTGGGGGAGGGGAGTTGAATAACTTACGGTTTGTACAAAAAATACGGCCTAGTTTGGCCAAATACCCGCTCATAAGGTGGACATCACAGTTCCACCCTCAGTCCTTCTTACATTCAAGATGGCTCCTGTCACTTGGTGACTGTTGTCCCTAACCTATCGCTGAGCTTCTGTCAGCCTTTCTTCAGAGGTTAAGTGGAAGCTTGCGGTCAACTCCAGGATTTCCAACCTTGGTTTTCCAGTTTTTCTTAGGGGATGTTTTCTACCAGTTCATTCTTCATTACTGGTTTATTAAGGCATTTGATGACTACTATGACATGAATATCAATGCTGGTTTGTGTTGCTCCTGCCAAACTTTAAAACTTATCTAAGTGGGTCAGTGGTTTACTGAGGTGCACTTCAGGGAAAATCCTGTCACAGCCAGTCTGATAGCGAGAAGCTGTGAAGGCTTCTTCCATACAAAAAAGGTTATTATCACAAAGTCTGTTGCATAAAAAAATTAGCTATATGCTAATCCTGGGGTTGGTGGTATGAGTAATCTAAGCATGAACAGAAGGCTCAGGCTCAGTAGGCATGATTCATATAATCCTACTGGAGTCTGCAGAGGTTAGTGTCTTAACTGAATCATCAGCTTCTGATGTTGTTCTTTCTCTTCCTGCCCAAGAGGAGCCTTAAACAACCCAGCACCTTCTTTCCCAGCAGCCTGATAAAGCTCCCGACCTTAAGTTTGTAGGGCTCACATTGAGACAATGAGCAGGGATGGTGAACAGCATGATTCAGTGCTGTCAGCTGATGTGGGCTGCTGCTATTTCCTTTGTGTTATTGGTAAGAGGAAGCTAGGCAGCTCTTTACAGCTACTTGAAGATGTTATCTTTAGTAGTAAAAATAAACCCAGGTAATGGGTTTTTTGCCTTATTTAAACTTTTAAATGCATCAAAATGCATTAACAAGCAATTCTTTGTAACATTCCTTTCTGCTGCTTAAATTCTTTTATCTGCTTTTTTTAAAAAGAAAATTTTGAACTGGTTGAAACCAGCATTAATTTTGGCACTGCCTTAAATGGAACGAGGATTCAATATCAGTGTCTAAATTTGTAAATCTGAATTTAGAACAAGTAGGAGAAAGCATTTGGTATGTTACAGACAAAAATTGTCTGCAAGCTGTGTTCCATGCACAGTAAAAATTATATATCTGTATACGTGCCTATCCAATTTGTTGGGGGGGTTTAAGCAGCTGCACTGGGGTTTTTATACCAACTTCTGCTGGACAAAGCAATAAACATTTCTTGAAAGGTGAGTTCTACACTCCAAATTCACCTGGACCAAGAAGAAATTTTGGTCTTGAAGAAAATTTTGGCAAAACCCTCCCTCCCAAAAAGGCAGGCAGGTGTACACAGGCTTGTGCTGTTACCTGTGATTTTCATGTGCCCTCTACAAGGCTTGAATCTGCCTGTAGCCTCTGGTCTGAGAAGCCAGGGGTTTAGATTAAGGACTAAAGGTGACCAGGCTTCGTGGTGAGCTGGATCATGACTAGTCAGGATTTGACATGCAAGCTCAGTTCCCCTTTTCTTGTAGTTGGCAACTACTCTGTCCACATTTCATGATCTCCCAGAACTAATAAACTGTAACTTTTCATAACTTGCATTTTCATAACGTGTAAAAATCAATTGCTTAATATAGTTATGCTTTTCTTACAATTTTGCATTACATGAACTATTCTCATTCTAAACCACACTCTAGCCATCATATCAGTAGGTTAATACCAGGCAGGTGCTGACTGAAGCCTTTTTTCTTCTCCCAGCATCTGTGGCTACAGATGTGACTTGGTGACTGCTTGGCTCGTGCACGTGCCAATTTACAGCTAGTGGACAGGTGTATGACTGTTTAGCTTCTGAAGTCAGACTTGGGTGGCTGAGACCTAAGTGCTAAGTTAACAGAGTTAGTAATGATGATCCAACAGCCTCTTCTAGCTAATTTCTCTACTATAAGAAGTGAAAATTTTAAAAATACAAGTTTTGGTGCTGGAGCTTGAAATTCGTATCTCTTTAGAAATATAGTAATAGCATCTAATAACTGAAACTGTAATACAGTTGGAAAGGCAGTTATAAATGGGCAAGTGGGAAGCAGCAGTGAAAGAGTGTCCAGTCTTGAAAAATCCCAGCCCTCAACCAGCCACGTACCTAGGTGCTTCCCTCGCCTGTCACTACGGTAAGCGCGATCAACGACGTGATCAGAGTAGGCAAAGCAAGGGCCTGCGAGCTGCCCCCGACGCGCTTTCCCAGTGCCATTGCCAGCGAGTTTTGGCGTATTTGGCACTTTGTCAGAGCGCGCAGCTGACAGCCCCGCTCCGTTGCTCCGGGGACGGTTTCTCCTTATTTAAGCACGAAATACTTTGGGGGGAAGAGCCCTCCGCGCCCTCTCCCCTGGGGCCACCGCCCCCCGGTGCTGCCCGGGGCCTAGCGAGCCGAAGCCCCGCCGCTCGGTCACACCCGCAGCCGGGGCCGCGGCAACCGGGCGGGGCGGGCGGCGCGGCGCTGTGCCCGGCGGCGGCGAGGGCCGCGGGGGGCCGCGGGGCGGGCGCGCCGCCGCTCCCGGTGCCGCCGCTCCCGGTGCCTCCGCTCGGGCGGCTCCTGGCGGCGGCGCTCCGAGCCCCTCCCGGAGACGGCGACGGGGCCCGATGGCGAGACCCGGTGCTGCGTGCCCGCCGCCCGCCCGCCGGGTGATGGTGGCCGCCCGGGCGCTGCTCTTCTGGGCGCTGGTGTACAGCTACTGCGGGGTGTGCGCCTGCATCGCCGGGCTGCGGCTGCTCTGGAGCATCGGCCGGCGCCCGGGAGAGACCTTCCGCTGGGTGGTGCGGGAGAACCCCCCCGCCTGCCTCAACGACCCCTCCCTGGGCACCCACTGCTACGTCCGGATCAAGGTGAGGGTGAGGGGAGCGGGCCCCGCTGTGCGCACACGCACCCCTGCGCCCGTCCCCCGTGCATGCCTTCCTATGCGTGTTCGCACATACGCGCCTGCCTCTGCTGCCCCTGGGACGTGGCGCCGGGCCCGGCCCGGCCCGGCTCGGCTCGCCGGGGGGCTGCAGGGAGGGGCCGCGGGCCGGGCCCGGCTCGGCTGCCGTGAAGGGGAGCAGTGCCCGGGCGGCCGGGGTGCAGGGCCCTCGGTGGGGGGCTCCGTGGGCGGGAGAGGCGCTCGCCGGCCCTGGGTCTCTCGCAACCCCTGTGCTGGTCCGTGCCCCGTCGCTCCCGCACCCTGCTCAGCCGTGCCCGCCCTGTTCCTCGGGGTTTGCCCAGTTGTACCTGGGAGCCCCGTTCGCGCATCAGGGGCGCAGGGAAGACGTAGAGGAAAGCTATGCCCTGTCTCTAGGGTTGTACCGTTAAAGCCACCACTCAATTTTGATACTTCTCTTGGCTCTCTACCTGTGATTTGCTCTTCCACTAACTACTGTAAATGAAGTTGTGTTGGCTTGATTTCTTCTGTAGTTGTAGGTGAGCAAAGAACACGCTGCAGATTTTAAAGTGTTACTTCTAATAAAACGAGCACAAAGATCTCAGCTCTGAGGGGTCTGTGCCAGGGTTTGTGCCAGGCAGTACAAATACGAATTACCCAGCCTCACAGTTTCTCATGATTTGTTTGGGGTTTTTTTCCTATCATTAGGAGGCGTGTAGATGCTTTTTTCCTTAAATGTCCCATTCTCTTCTCCTATAGCACCTAGTAGCAAATGAACAGGTTGTTGGGGAAGTGAGGGATATGATGGTAACAAAAGAGCATTGGGAGGGAAACAGAATTGCTGTCAATAGGACAGTCTTTCACTCATTTCAGGAAGTATGAAACCCTCTTGCTGTTGGATAGCGGCAGACTGATGGTTTATTTCTAAATGCATGTATCCTACAGATCTGTACAGATGCCAAAGTAACAGAGAAAAAAGCGTGTTTCAGAAAAAATGGCAACAACTTATGTCTGGTTGGGGGGGGAGCAGAAAAAGGGGGACAGGAAGGAGAAACTGAAAAGGTACAGGGTGGGCTTAGTTTGGGGCATGTGACTTCTAAAGTGCTGCTGTACTACTGCTGTGGTGACTGAATTTGTATGGGTAAAGGGGATGTTCTTAAAAGGAAATGGATTAAAATAAAATCACCGAAGGTACGTCCCTAGAGGACACTAACTGAAAGAAGCAGGATGGAGCAAGGCTTACTCACTACTCACTAAACTGAGAAGAGAAACTGCAAAATTTCTACTTTTTTAAATATTAAAAGATTAACGGCTGAGTGATACGGAGAATGGTGAAGGTGATGCAACAGCCCAAAATTTACTAGGAAGAGATCGTTAAATATTTAGAAATGCATAGCTCCTCTTAACCTCTAGGGACTTTATTGGCATCCCACAGGAGAAATACCAGTGTAATTTTGGGTGGAACTGAGCAAAAGTGCCGGTTATGTCCACAGTGAGTATAAACCGCCAGACGTTCCCTTTGCAGGGCCTTTTCAAGAAGCAAGATATAAGTTAATGATTTTGTAGTTGGTTAGCGATTTAGCAGTGCCAAGGTAGCTCCAAGAATTTAAAGCATCTCTTGCAAGAAAAATTTTCTATGCATTTGTGATCCTTGACATGATATAAGCTCTTGATGTACAGTGAAGGCATGGGGGTTTTCTTCCAGAAAGAATGCAGGCTCTAATATTTGTCCAGGAGCTGTATAAGCTTTCTTCTTGCAGTTTCCTTCATGTTATTTCTAAACAGCACATTGCATTTTGTGAGCTAACTCTTTCCCAACTTCTGTATCCACTTCTGTGCCAGAATTAAGTAAATGCTCTAGGTCATAATTTCAGCTTATTTAAATTCTACTGGATTTCACCTTGAGTTAGCATAACCTCATGTACATCATTGCAGTGGCAATTCAGCCTCTGCGCTGCTAACAGTACCTTGCCTGCTGGTAATTCTCATAAGACCCATTTTCTTCAAAGGTGTATCAGAAACACTGAGTATACATAGGGGAGAAAGAAGGTGCTTACACGAAGACTTTGTTTTCTGAAGTAAGTCTGAAACCTTGAACAGTAAAGCAAGGAAAACCCACTTGTTTTCCAGTTACTTAATGTTGATTCCTTTTGGCTTTTAAGAACTCATGCAGTCCTTAGTTGTGCTAGAATGCAATGTGACGATTTAAAACAGTTGCATAATCTCACAAACTAACTGAAAGGTGGAAAGTGCATGGAAAGCATAGTGTCCTACAGTCCTTCTGTAAAACGCGTGACTGGTGTCCACATGAAAGCAAGGTGTTAACTTTGACAGTCATCTGCATTTCCTAGTCACCGTGCCAGGCAGTGCGCGTTGTCAGAGAGGGTTAGCATGCTTGTGGCTGAGCTGGCACATAGTCAACATATCCCACGTGTGTTGCAGACAGTTGTCCCTGGAAGAAGCTGTGGCAGCCAGGGTGTGGGATACTGCACATGGCCAGGGTGCAGCAGACACCTGATCTCAGAATCACAGGCGACTTCAGCTTCAAGAATGACAAGTTGATTTTTCTTTCCAGGGGCAAAACCTTGCTGCTTAGGATACTGCCTGAAACAATAGTAATTCTCAAATCTCAGTAGAACAGTTCTGTGCAGCAATAAAATAAAACCGGGCTTCTTTTTCTCTCGTTTTAGGATTCAGGGTTAAGATTCCACTATGTGGCTGCCGGAGAAAGGGGTAAACCACTCATGCTGCTGCTTCACGGCTTTCCAGAATTCTGGTAAAACTCCCTATGCACTCTTCTTTGATAAAAGTGGCTGCTTAAGATACCTGACAGTGATTATCTCAGCTTAAGTATACCAAATGCGATACATTTCATGTACCTATGAGTACTAACTAAGGGCATGAAGGGACAAAACTGAAACTTTTTTTAACTGCAGCATCCACAAAAAATTCCTGCAGGCTGACACAAACCAACCATCTTTTTTGCATTGTCAATCCATTTTCCCCTAAGTATGTACAATCTTCTTTCAACTTTGGGGAGGAGGAGTTCAATTCCAATGATTTACCTGTTTAGATAACATTTTTACTAATATGGCTAAACTTATGAATTGTAGCGGGGGTGTTAAAATGAGGATCCGTTACATGTTAAGTGCAATATGGATTGCTGCATTTGTTAAAAGTACTACACATTAAGTTTTAACTGGAGGAGAGGAAGAACTATGAGGTCTAAAGGCTATTGTGCAGCCTAATTTCAGAATGCTACTGAGGGAAAAAGGTTCTATTATTAGTTCATCATGAGATGAATGATGACTCAAACCCAATCCTAAATGTTTGTTTGTAACAATGAAAAGCAGTCGTGTCTAATGATTTAACTAAATTGCCTGGGCTGTCATTGCCAGGTTTAACTAGTGAAGCATGACTTACAGAACTTGCACTGAAAAAAAGTAAGGGAATAGGGGAAGCGGTGATGTCAGTAATTCAGCAAGTTAAATGGTCCTTTTCATTTCTAAACTTGGATATGGAGCTGGGCTCTGCTGTTGGAACTGTGATATTTCAAGCTGGACTCGGGTCATAGCATGATAAATTGACCCAGGACAACCAGAGGTCAGTTCTTTTCCCTTAGCAATTTCCTATAGATATTAAGGGCCTTGAGGATGATGGTAGAAAGTCGTATTTATTTGAAAACAATTTTCCAAATAAGTAGATTGTTCTAATAATAAAATGCTATCTAAAAGCATTAAAACTGTAAACTTTGATTAGAATACAATTAGATTGGGGGGGTTGCATATTCTATGCAAGCATTATGTATACCTTGCATAATGTGTATTCCTACACAGTAAGACAGCTGAGACTACAGCAAATTTCACCTACAGTGATGATAATATTGCAGAAGTTAGCATTTTATATCTGTATTCTACTGGCATCTGGTATACTATTTTCAAAAAGCAGAAAGCCATTCTTACAGTGTAGAATAGTGAGTCATACTTTAAGTGACAGTTAATATATTGTATTTTCTGACCATAAATAAAGCAGTTAATAAGCAAATGTTATATAGGGCACTGGGACTACCAGTAGCATAGTTTATATAGCTTTTTAAAAAAATAATAATACATCCTAATATTCTATAAAGTAGTCACGCTACCAACACTGACTTTCATTAGTTAATTCAATCAGCAAGCAATTTTTTATGCAAGAATAGATTGTTCTGAGAGCATGAGATAAAGTAATCACAATTTAAGAGCTATTTAAAGCCACAAGCAAAAAAAAAACCACAAAGGGGTATCATTCACAGTTAGAAATCTTCATTGTAACAAATCCTCTGCCTTCAAATGTCTCAAGGTTATAAGTAGGACAGCTATAACCAGGCAACGCTGACCTTAGTGCTTGAGAATGTCTGAAGATGAAAGATAACTTGCACTAGAGCTGTTAAGTACTTTAGGTGTATAAGAACTTGGAAGTCAATACCAATGTTGTGAAAACACAACAAAATATAAAGCTGCTGCCTGATAGTTTCATTTCATATGTAGTAAAAGGATTTCTTCAAATGTAAAACATACCCATTCAGTAGGTTAGACATTTGGTGATCAATGGACTGTTGGGAAAACAAAAGATGAGGATAGCAAGTAGACATTTGCTGAAAACAAAAACAGTTTGTTTATTTATTTATTTACAGGCCTTGTTTCTTCTTACTGAGGTAGCTACAGCAGTTACCATGGCAAATTCAGCTCCCAAGTCATTGCATAATGCCTTTAAAAATTTCATTCCTGGAGATCTCTGCTAAATCTTGTATTTGCATTAGATGGCACTGAAATGAACAGGTTCTGACTGTTCTGTTTACATGAATACAAATTTTTATGATTAGTAAGTGTTGCTGTAATATTATGTTCAAAATTGCTTTTAGGCTGGAGACAAAGTTAAAGTAGAAGATCCAGTGGTCTTGATACAGACACTGTTTGAATTAAGACAGAATTCTGTGCATCACTCTTATAACTGCTGATGATCTAAGTGTTATCTATCATTTGCCTGAGGTTGTTGAAAGGAGCAGAAGTAAAAGCTAGATCCTAGCACAGAGGGATGCAGCCGTTATTCTGTATGCCTAGAAGGATCACGTTTTTCATATACCTTACAGTATAAGATAAGGCCATGTCTGTCATGGTACTGGCTACTCTGAAATCTGTCTGATTCAGTAACAGCTGAAGGACAGGTAGATCATGCAGAATGAGACCCACCACATTCTTGTCATTTTTCCTCCATAACACACAAGTAGTCACTTCTTACTGTCACAGAATGAGGAACAGCCCAGGCCTTGCCCAAGTTCTTCATTTTGTGTGTCTTTTAACATGTGTAATGTTATTGCTGTCTTCCATAGAAACACAAGCAATGAAATACTTTGTGTAGTATCGACACATAAGAGAGATTGTTCTGGAACCGTTCTAGCAGTATAGACACAGATGAAAGTGTACATAATATAAATCATACAAACTTCACCAAGTTCATTTGTTATTCATTGTATTTCTTTCTTTGGTTATTTAGTGTATGAATTATCTGATGTTCCTTTTCTGAAAAGAAAAAAAAGAAAACGCCACGTGCCTTGAGGTGTGTTCCCCTACTCCACCAAAATGTGTGTGTGAGCAAGCCAGGGAGAAGAGAATGCTTTTCAGACCTTACTTTTTTTATGATCCTACAGCTCCAAGCATAAAACAGAATAGTTCTCTGTGTGCTGCGGTTTATGTGTGCTTCCTTTGCAGCAAAGGGACCATGCCAGACTCCAGGAACTGTTGAAACTCCCAGGCTCTGGCCATGCCCTCTTTCTGGCAGCTGCACTGCCGTACTGGGGAATTCAAGAAGGGAGCACAAAACTACTCAAGCCACAAAGGACCACGACCCTACCACAGAAACAAAAAAGAATCTCACTGCCAACAAAACCACGAACTGTTTGGGAGCAAAAGCTTTGAGTTCACTTTGGTACCGTACTGCTTGACCTTGTAACTCCAGTTTCTTTTTCCCCTTTGCTAGGTATTCTTGGCGCCATCAGCTGCGGGAATTTAAAAGTGAATATCGAGTGGTGGCTCTGGATTTGAGAGGTTTTGGAGAAACAGATGCTCCTTCTCACAAAGAAAATTACAAGTTAGATTGCCTGATAACAGATATAAAGGATATTCTGGAATCTCTAGGTGCGTTAGTAGAAGACAAATAACTCAGCTCACAAATGACTTGATTTTTATAGGGGAAAAGACCTGTAAAGATCTAGCACTGATAGTTGTTTTTTTAAAAAACAGCATTCTCTTTAATGTATAAGTATTACAGATATGTGTTAATCTAGAGCTAAAAATACTCGTTTTATGGACTATATTAGTGAAAAAGCTTCATTTTTTAATGATTATGTGTATGCCAGTATAAACAATATGTAAAGATGATTTTCCATCATTACTTTAGAAATAAATTTTCCCTGTGTGCTGTGAAATCCAGCAGTACAAACCTATGGTCTTTTTCCCTAAGAAGGTCTTCGCTTACTCCCAATCGTTGTGCTTAATGGATAATGCTAGGAATTAAGAGTCTAATAGCACTTGCAGGCCAAAGAATTTAAACTAGGTGACATTTCTCTTGCACAAACAAGACAGAATAAATATTGTGGGCTTTATAAAGATGATGACAGTACATCTGCTGTATTAAGAAAAAAACAATTCCAAAATACTACTCCTGCACAGTAGTCAGTTCTCAAGAGCTGAATCACTCTGTCTTACACAACAGCAAGAACAGAAGGGAGAACAAGGGACATATTGCTCCCTGTGGCAAATACACAGTGTAATGGTCTAGAGCTGAAGTGAGTCTGCAAAATTTGCCCCTCCAGTCTGAAGTGTGTCTCTTCCGGCAATAAACTGTAACAACCAGCGAAGGGCATTTCCCTTCCATACCAATAACAAGGCGGTGGATTAGATTGTCATTCTCTGGATCTTTATACTTCCCTGGACACACCAGGGAGAGTGAAAGAACTTACTGCATTTCTCATGAAGAAATAGTACAGCAGTGATTCAGTTCTAAGGTCTGAATTTAAGATATGCTTTGCTTGTGATGTTTGAATGTTGTTGTGAGATTGGACAGGCAGTCCCCACACTGTGTTTACATTTTCCAACCTTTGCTGGTTGTGTTAATCTCCATGGTAATGCAGTGGTTATACTTGCCAAGTGCTCTCATCATAATTCAATTTCACAGGGATTTAAAATTTTCTGGAAAAAGTATTTCTGAGGCTTGTTATCTTTGTTTGTTCTAACCCCAAGTTAAATACTTTTGGAGAACGTGATTATATCAAAAGCACTCCAAAAGATTTCTTTTCAAAAGGGGTTACAAGGTGCTTTGACAACTGTGTCCAAATTTATGTCAACGCTCTAAACAGTTTGGCTTTTATACTGTATTTCATCTGTAGTGTATGTGCTCAGCATTGCAATCCTCATTGAGGAGTATGATGGTATCTAACACTACAGTATCTGTAGCAGTGGTTCAAGGAGGAATGGTAGGCTTTGACAAACAGTAACGATTTTTCTCCCAGCTTTCATTGCTGTTAAGTTACTATTTTTATCAATGGAAGAATAAATAGGTGAATGCTGAGAACTTTAAGAATTGTCATCAAAACAACATCCAGAGACAGGCTACTTAGTATAAATGTGTGTATTTGTATATATATGATATATATATAGCTATTAAGTAGAACACCTACTTTTTTGCATAATGATGATGCTCAGTGCTTAAATAACTCCCCATACTCGGATATATTCATAAGGACTAGTTTTCTTCAGGAAGGGCTCAGGAGATCACTCAGTGTTCCTGTCTGCAATTGCAAACTTGAGACTCCCTACACATGACAAATATCTGTGCATTATAATGACGGCAAGTTGAATTGTGTATCTGACCCAACATTGGCCAAGATGTGAACAGGTTGGCCATTTGGATATCAAGTGACTTTAGTCTGACATTGACATAGTATGGTTAAAGTGTAATTTAAGTAAAATTAAATAAGTGTTAATTCTTTAACTATTGTACTAATTTTTTCTGGCCATTAGTAATGGAACCAGTGGTGCAGTGTTAAATAGTTATATTAGCAAGTGTGCTGGACCACCTGTTTTGTCCAATAATTATTTTATTGTATGTGGTAATTTGTATGGATACAAATTCCACTGAAATAAAAGCAAAATCTGTGTTTATGTGGTAGGATACAACAAGTGTGTGCTGATTGGCCATGACTGGGGAGGAATGATCGCTTGGTTAGTGGCTATATGTTACCCTGAGATGGTGACTAAGCTGATTGTGGTTAATTTCCCTCATCCTTCTGTCTTTACAGGTGAGTTTTATAGTAGTTATTAATCCAGATTATCTGCATTTTCATTAATAACTGCGCTTGCTTTGAGATTGCTAAAGACGAACCAGCTACTTGTCCCTTCAGATATTCAGATGAGTTCCCAGTACTCAGTGCCTCTCCCAATCTAGACTGTATTTTATGAAGGAAAATAGGGTTTCAAGTATTTGACTTTTGGAAATAATTTATTGTAGGAAGAGGGAGTGCTGTTTTTCTTAATCCTTGAGGGGCTACAAGCATAATTTTTATATACAGAAATCTGTTTTATATCCCTTTGGCAGGATAAAATTCGCTCAAGGGGGGGTCTATATTGTATTACACCTAGGTTAAGGCCCCACTCATTATGAAATCTGCATAAAACAGCCTTTGTATAAATGTGAAACAGACATTAGAATTTAATTTTGATATAGGTGCCAAGTGACAATTTATGATCTTGTACAATATTCAGTGGAACAAGACAGCCTTTCCAGGCTACTTAGTGTAGTGGCTCAGGAATGTACCAGTAGTGAGCTGAAACAAGGATTCAGGTGCATTAGCAGCTGTGTGACAGGCTTTGAGCCTGTCTACAAAACATTTCTTAGGGATTAGGTAAACATCTAGTAATTAAAATGAAAGTAGTATCTCACTAAATTTTATTTTTTCAATTGCTGACTTACCCTATTTCTGTTTTAAAAGTCACTGCATTTCCCCAGAAATAGCAAAGATTATTCAGTGCAACTTTAATTTTCATTTCAGTAGGATGTAAATCTGACTTCACACCACTGTGGAGTCAGAACCATCTCACATGTTCTCTCAATGTTCTTGGGCCTCTTTCTAAGATACTAAAGAACATGTTGCCAGGTAGTTTAAGGCTTACTTACCAAGGAAACGTCTTCACCACCACCACCTAAGCAAGCAGGAGCTTTTTGCAGTATTTCCACTGAGCACTGAGAGCAGGAGCCAGGCTGTATAGAAGACAAATACATTTTATTATAGTATTTGTCTGCATATTTGTTAAAGTACGCAATCTGTTCTGCAGCTTGATGAAGTCTCTCTAGATCAATTTTTTCCTACTGTGATTAAATGAAAATACACAGTTTACAAATTGTGCAGAACAGTAAAGTGGGCAGTGTTGATAATGGTCTATCAAAGAAAAATACAATGGGTGATGCAATTGAAGACTGTAGAAGATATGAAAGCTTAGAAGATAACTGACACTTCAGTTTACTTTGTTTCAAAACCCATTTTTATTCACTGTCAGAATTAATATTTCAGAGATATCTCCTGTATTGGAAATGCAATTTTGCCTTCCTGAATTTTCATCTCTAAAGGCTCAGTTCTAGACTTCCTAGTACCTACACGCATTCTCTGGTTGCTTCAAGGAAATTAGATATTTGCATGTCAGCGTTGGCTCTTGCAGCTCACTCGAGACAGAAAATTGCAATTAAAAACAATACTTAATGCAAATTAGACTATAAAAAATTTCTGTACTTTTGTGAACGTTGTCGTGCTGTGATGCTGTCTTTAGAATGTAACTGGATTATCATACACAAATTCCTGTGCACCACACCTTTGGTGAGAGAAATACATTGTATTTATGCCTCTTGTGCCACAGATGAAAAAAATGCTTTGGAGGAGCTACACAAATGGGTCTCTAAGTGAAAACCTCTCATGCAATTACACTCTTCAGTGTCACTGCCCTCACCTAACCTCTGGCAGGCTTCTGTTTTGCTGTTTTTCTATTAACACATATAAAAAAGTATGTTTTAATGACCACATCATATACTTACTCCTGAAACAGTAATCATCTTTTGTCACATAGCATGCTCTAATGTAGTATTTTTAAAACATTCCTTTAAGTTTAAAAAATAGTAATATTAACAGTAATTTTGTTTGAGTCATCAGTTTTCATTTTTAATTCATGGACATTTTTGTTTCAGAATACATTCTACGACATCCATCACAATTGATTAAATCTGGTTACTACTTCTTTTTCCAAATGCCATGGTTTCCTGAATTCATGTTTACAGTAAATGATTTCAAGGTGAGCAAAATGAGTGCTCGTGTTTATGTATTTAAACTGTGAGTGATGGAAGAATTGCCACCTACGTTGATCCCTCCTGATGTAGTTGTAATTACCAGGAAAAATACGGAGCTTTCTGATTTTTCTTCTCCAGCATTAGATATTTATATAAAGTAAGATGTAAGTGTATAGAGCCTCTGTGATTAACTCTTGCTTTTGCATTTCTGGGAGGTGCTCAGGTACCTACTTTTAACCTCGTGCACTGCAGTGCATTACTCCCCCTAGGTAGCCAGCTGGTTTTACTTGCACCCCTGCAAGTGGGACCCATCTGGTGCCTGGGAGACTCCTGCTGATTTACCCAAAGCTCTGGTGTGCAGTGGGGCATCCTCCTACCAGTCAGAGCCTGCTACAGGGCAGGCAGCCTGGGAGTCTGGGCATCACATTCAGCCAGGTGATTAATTCTGCCTGAGGAACCAGCAAGGCCAACACCCCATATAACCTTACAGAATCAGTATGAGCATATAGAAGGGGGAAAAGCACCTGCAGGCAGGTGTCCTCCTGGGTGTCTACAGCCCAGTGCTGCAGGTACCCAGGGCACAGCCAGATGGGGAGTCCTGGATCATTCTCCCTCCCACCCTCTCAGCTGCTGGGTCCACCCCAAAGAAAAGTATGTGTCTGCGCTTGCTGTTGCCTGTCCCAGGTGGCAGGTCAGGGTGCAGGGCTGAGTAACTTGGTAACACTGCTGTTTGCCTGTACTTGGTAATTCTGAAGTTACACCAGAAATAAGTTTACCGTGTGCTTCTCACACAGTTCTCTCGAAAAACCCAAACATTTAAACCATTCATTATACTCTAAACAATGTATAAACAGATTTTAGAAAGATGTGTCCTGTCACATTTTCTAGCTATCTTATGTGGTGGCTTTTTATTCTTCCTTTTGTAGGTTCTGAAAAGTTTATTTACCAGCCAGGCCACTGGAATTGGAAGGAAAGGCTGCAGATTAACATCAGAGGACATTGAAGCTTATCTCTATTTCTTCTCACAACCTGGAGCACTAACTGGACCCATTAACCATTACAGAAATATTTTCAGGTCAGTAGAACTTTCCAAAAGAAGGTAAAATATCGTGGAGTCCCTTGGAGGCTAAAAATGTAGCGGCTCTTCTGCTGCTAAAGGAGGGTCTCAAGAAATGTGTCTGCTGCTGGTCTCAACAGGCAGTGTGATACAGAGTGAGTTGTATGAGATACCTACAGAAAAGAATGACTTAGAGTGCAGATAAGGAAAATCTTGGAGATCTGATAAAGCAAAGACCCTTCCTCATTCACAGAAGCCATGGCAATAGAAAATCTCTCTAAATACTACTATAAAAATTAACATCAATTAATTGTTTGCATTACAGTTAATAAGCTCTTCATAGAGTTCAGTGATAATCCTACTTGATAATACAGCATCCAAGTCATTTACCCATTCTTTACAGAACCTATTTTACTGTGTTTGGGTTAGTTTTCTTATAAAAAGGTGGGGTACTTTGTTTTGTTTTGTTCCTAAGCCTAAAAATTTCCCCTGACTCCTCAGTTCTTTTTGTTCCTGCATTGTTCTCATGAGACTCACTGGCAGCAATAAGCACATATAGCAGGAAGCGCATAGACTGAAACTGATAGTATCAAAATACTAAATGTTTTTGTAATATTAATAATCATTTTATTTTCTCAAGCAGTTTTCTAATGATTTTAACTTTTCTGGAAGGAGTTGTCTTTACTTGAGAGAATGATGCCCATTTTCTATCTACCAGAAACTTAACAGGGCCAGTAGGTCTTTAAGTCTACGTATACACTACTTAAAACTTGTAGCCCTCAGTTGAAGGGCAAGAAGAGTGAGATTGAACTCATTTTTCCCTTACTGCCTCTAGTGTTTAATCTCCTGAATGCTTCCCTAACACAGGACCAGCTTCCAGTATACTGTAAAATGACAGTTTTCTTCCTTCCCTAAAATCAGATGTTTGAAGTAGAGTAACTTTTCATTTTTCCTATTGCAAATTTAGTGCCACCTTTGCTGCTCTTCCTGTGCCTTCCATGCTGTCACTGTGAGGACAGCAGACAGCAGGGAAATACTGGGAGGAAAACAGAGGTCTGAGCTAGACACTGTCTCTTACAGGCTAAGAGACAAAACTTGAGTGAGAAGAAAGTAGAGAGGTGGTATATATTCTTCTGAACAAGATAACACTAAGCACAGACACCAGGGGGAAATAGATGAGATGGCTGTGCTGGCAACGGTATCCTTATTTAATGCTATGCAGAGAGTGGTTGATGACATCAGCTGGGATGTCCAAGGGCGATGAGGAGCTGTGTGGCTGCACGATGCTCCCTGGCCCTGCAACTGCACTGCAGGAGCCCCCCGGGAAGGGCTAATGAGGAGCTGAGGAGGCACAGAGCCCTGAGCCTCTCATTACATTTGCCACAGCACCTCGCATCAGTGAGTGTGCACATTAACCAGATGCTTCTCTGACAACAACAGTGAAGTATCTATGATAGCTGATAGCTGAATTGCTCTGGGATTCAGATGAGAGGAATTTAAGAATTGTGTATGTTTAAACTATTGTTTCAGGCCTTTTCAGTCTCAGAAAGAGCCCTGTATCACTTATCAGAAAGTATCTTCACGGCTATTTCCTCTCTCTGTGTATGTTTCTGCATTGTTTGCTTTATTTTTCTAGTGGAAGTGTACCTGTAGTGAATTCAGAGAATATTATTTTATGTGATACCAGCCCCAGTGCAGTAGGTTTTGGACTGGAAGAAAAAAATTGGTCTTCAGCTTCGTCAGTTCTGGCCAGTCCCAATGGTTGCACATCATGGCCTGTGAATCATTAAATATTAAAACTGGATTGAAATTTTCTCTTCCTCTCATATAAGCCATCGAGCAACACTTAGATGCTAAGGACTTGTATTCCCCATCACTGTCAGTGGGCTGGCACTGGTGACCTACGCGCTACAGGTTTCCAGCTCACTACCATCCACCAGGAGTTTCATTCTTCAGAGCTTCATTTTTCTGGGAAGTTGTTTCCAGAGAGATGACTGAAATCACCTACTTCCATCCATCACCAGCACATCCTTGTATAAATAGCAAAGCAGTCATTCCCTTCACTGCACTTTAGATACAAGCACTTTTGGAATAAAAAATCATAGAGCTTTTGTATCATGCTTGGCTCAGAGAAGCGGTTGAAGCTTGAACTTCCTCTGATAAGCCATTTTTAGAAACAGATCACTTCTCTGATAGCAGTTAAGAATTACTTCAGTATTTGTTTACAGCAAAACCGTGTAACAGTGCCATATGAAGGTTTGAGGCTGTTTTTCAGAGACTTAAACCTCATGAGTGGAACTTCCCTTTCTAAACATGAAATCTGCCTGTTAATCTGGAAACTTGAGGCATGATAAGATCTCCCATATTCCAGACTGAAAAGAAATAGAGTGTAACTTACAGGCAATGAAAAATAACAGATTGTTTATCTGTGCAGTGTGCATAAAAAGCCCAGTAGATTTTTCCTAAGTGAGGCTACAAATCTTGGAAGGCATTTGGACATGAAAGAAAAACAGTAAATCCTACAGCAGTGAAAAAATACACATATAAATAGTAAGAGATCCAGGATACTGGATTTAACAGGTGAAGACATTAGCCTAAATGCGCTGAATCAGATGATGAATTTTTACAGTTGATACAATGAATAAGCTATGGTTCAGTGGGTGAGGTCAGTTTGCTTGAAAAATCAGATTTAAAACCTACTGCTACAAAAGCTATTTTAAGAATTTTCCTAATTCATCAATCAAAATGAAATTAAATTATTTAAGGTGACCCTTTTATTATGTATAAGTAAAAAGAAAGACTGTTTTCAAAGTCTCCATTTCTTTGACTTATTTTAAACTAATGCATGCCATCATCTTTGACTTTCCGTTTTTACAGAGCACAGTCACTTAGCTAACTCCTGACTTTCAACCTGGCACTTGTTTGGCATAAAACTTTATTCAGAAAATCTTTCTTATACATTACTAGTTTTAAATCAGCATGTTTTAGCATAAATATAATCAAGATTTGTATCTGATCAGATGGACTCTGTTTTGAATTGTCACATCTTTAAGTTTAGGCAATTCGAGCACAAATTAGATATTTTTTCAGCATCTCTGAAATAGATGAGCTGGAATAAATTAGGGTGGGTTCATGTGGTTGATGCTAAAATCTTTCATTTCTAGCTACTCATATCTTTCTAATGTCTAATCTATCTGTCTAATGTGTCTTTCTAATATGAGGAAATATTTCTCAAATATTCAATTTAAACTAACTATGTTTTTACTGAAAGTTTAAATAGGTCATTGTGGTGGTATAATTTTTATTAACATTTTCTTTTTTAAGGGTTTTCATCAAAAAGTCTTATAATGTATTTATCTTTAAATGCTTTCTAGTCTGCTAAAGCTCTGGGTGGCAGTTTTGTAGAGATTATGACTCCATGAAAGGCAAATTTTTAAGGAGCGCTTTTCATTCACTGCATACAGATGTAGGCATGTACATCTGAGGCCTTCAAAAACATCCTGTAGTTCTTTGTAAAGGGAACTCTGATGCAATTTGAATGTTAGCATGAATTTCATAGCTGAATGTTCCTGACTTCAGACATCAGTGTTCTATAGAGTATCTTTTTCTGCAGATATTTTGAGCTGTACTACGTGATATTTAATTTTGAGTGGACCTGAAACACTCTAGCTGGGGTCTGTAGTGGCAGCCTCCCATTTCCTAGACAGCCAGTTTTTGGTAAAGCAGTTTGGGGGCTCAGCTGGATGCCTTGAACTATAAGGTTGGATGAGACTTTGGACAACCTGATCTAGTTGAAGGTGTCCCTACCCATGGCAGGGGGGTTGGAGCTAGATGATCTTTGAGGTCCCTTCCAACCCAAAGCATTCTATGATTCTATGATAGTCGAAATGTGATTCAGACCATCATATTTCATTAAAAACTACAGCAGGTTCAGAAATTGGCCAAAGCATTCATAACCAAGGGCAAGCCACTGACCTACAAAATTCTGGCCTTGTTGTTCCACTTTCCCTTTTACAGAGATGATGGGGCTCCTGAGCTGTGCACTGTGCTGAAGCATCATTCATGTTCCAAAAATAAGACCTCTGTTGCAGTCAACTGCTGATTACAGACATGTTACAGTAAAAGTATCTTCTAACAATTTCACCATCCTTTGAGTCATGGGAGTGTTTTCTTGGCATTGGAGAAGATACTTTGGAACCTAGAGAAGATACTTTCAAACCTAGAGAGCTTGCAATGAGATTCACTGTGTTGCTTTCAAAAGCTAACTTGACTGAAGTTTGTCTTGGAGATTTTTATAAAAAAAGACCTAACTAAGTGTGTTTTGTTTTTAAAGCTGCCTACCTCTGCAGCACCATGAAGTCATCATGCCAACCCTCCTGTTATGGGGAGAAAGAGATGCATTTATGGAAGTTGAGATGGCAGAAACGACACGGATTTATGTTAAAAACCATTTCAGATTAACTATTTTGTCTGAAGCCAGTCATTGGCTCCAGCAGGATCAGCCTGACATAGTGAACAAGTTGATATGGACCTTTCTAAAGGAAGAGACAACAAGAAAAAGAGAATGACTGTATATGTTTAAAAGGGTCTACATAAAAGCTCTTGAAATTTAAAACCTAATTGTTATCAGGGCCATATTTCCAGCCTGCCTTCTATTTTGAGCTCTGTTAGAGAAAAGTGTTTTCGATGTACTGTACATTTGGACACCAATGTTTCTGCTAAAAGAAGAAGTGAGTATGAGAATATATGATACCAACATTGGTTTTACCTGTATACTTGTACTTTGCACATAAAAACACCTGCCTTAAGATATATATGTATTTGTACAGAAAGAAAATCACGGAAAGTTGCTTGGTTTTGTTTTCTCCCTTGCTTTACAGTTTTAATGTGTGGTGCCTTTTACAGATTTATAATGAAACAATAGAGTGGTGCCATACTGAAGGAAGTCATGAGTTTTCATTCTAGATTCACCCCAAATTTTTTTAATGTATTTTACCATTAAACTGTAACTAACTCTTTTTATTATCTATATTTTAGCATACTGAATGATTGAAAAATTTCTGGGCACATTTCTAGTCTTCAAGTGAATACTGATACAGATCTTGTTGTATTGTTGAATGCAGCTGCTTTGTGCAATGTGTTTTTCTTTCTTGACTAAAAATGGGAAACCTGTAAACGCAACATGTCTGAACAACAAGAATGGAAAATTAAGATGTAACATGTATCAAATCCACCTCTGTCTAATAAAATGCATCTTAAACTACTCCCTTTATCTGGCTACCTATGGACGGATTTCTTACTGAAGCACCTGTCCACTGTGCAGCCTTCCTCATGCTAGGATTGTTGTAGTTACTTAGAAATAATGGCTTACTGTTAGAATTATCCTTCCTCTGTTAGCAATTGCTGTTCTTGTCTCCAAGAACTGCTGCCAAATTCCTGTGTTTACAGGAGAAAGAGAAACAGTGATTATGGAAACAGAGGGTAGAATTAAGTTGCACATGATATCAAGGGAGAAGAAAATTCGATGCTAACTACAAAGAAAAAAGTGCCCAGCAGAGGTCAGTCACCTGTCTCTAGGGTGTCCAAGGGCTCCCTCTCCACCTGCAGAGCAAGTGCTCCGGGAACAGGTGAGATGAACAGGAACCATCAGGAGGCACTGGAGCCAGCACCAACTGTCCACACCAGAGCAGAAGAGAGCTGACAGTTCCTGGTTAGCCCCAACAAGTCCCATGCTGCTGCATGCGTTGTGTCTTTAGAGCCACAGTCTCCCACGCAGGTACTTGGGTGCAGCCCTTGCTGTCATGCTCACATAAAGCAGACTGAGGGGTGCTGTTGGCCAACTAGGAGCTCCTGGCTGGCAATCTTTACGCAGTTCACCAAATATAAGGAAGAAACTCCTCAGTATTATAACAACAGTGTTGGTCTTGGTTTTCCATCCATTGGCCTTTCAAGGTGTTTTCCCCCTCAGTATTTTCAGCATTCACCAACTGAAATGGCTATATACTTCTCACTTGAAGTTGGAAAGGCTGTTCCTTGTCTCAGAAGGCTGTTCAGCAATCTTTACCACCTAACCGGCAGGTTAATGCCTCAGGAGAGGCAGTGCTGAGCAGCGGGTGGTTCCTGAGGAGCGCCTGCTGGGCCCCACCCCAGCTGCGGAGGGAGCCGTGCCCACCAGAGCTCCGGCCAGCGGGCTGGTGCCCCTGCTCTCTGTTGTACCGGGCAGTAATCACCAGCCAGGCTCTGCTCGTACTTCGGCCAGCGGCCACTCGCCATTCCGTCGCTGTCGGGGAAGAGCAGCAGCTCAGATGGGCCTTCGCGAGAGCTGACTCGGCAGCCGGCAGAGAGCGCCCTCACTGCGGCCGACGGGTCTCGGCCGAGCCGGAAGGCCCCTCCTGCTGGCCCCGCCTCCTGCGGCAGGTACCGCCCCCCGCACGGTGGGGGGAAAGGCCCCTCCCACCCCCGCCAGGGGGCCCGCGGGGAAGGGCGGGGGCAGGCGGCGCGCCGCAAGCCCTCGTTGGCGGACGCTACCGCTGGCCCCGCCCGCCGGGAGGACGCGGGTCAGGCTCCGCAGCCCGCACCGCGGGACTCCCGCGTTTTGTTGTGAGCCGGTCCCTCGGCTCCCGGCGGGAAGCGGGGCGCTACTCCCGGTGACGGGCGCTGTCCCGCTTGTTTTCGTGAATACGGTGGGGCCGCCCCTTCGGCGGTGCCGCTAAGGGACTGTTAGTCCCCGCCCCGCGTCCCTGCCGCCGCACCGGCCGCGGAGCGGCTGCTGGCACATGGCGCGCTGCAGCGGCGGCGCTACGCCGAAGGGCCCTGGCCCGGCGGCCGCGGAGCGGCAGCGGCTGAAGGAGACGCTGGCCGAGCAGCTTCGGCAGGATCTCGCCAGGTACGCGCCGGGCGGTGGCTCTCACGGGGCGGTGGGCTGGGCCGAGCCGGGCGGGGAGACGGCGGTAACGGTGCGCTCCCGCAGGCTGCTGGCGGAGGGGACGCTCTCCGACGTGACCATCCGTGTGGGCGACGCGGCGCTGCGGGCGCACCGGGCGGTGCTGTTGGCGCGGGCGCCGCGACTCTTCGCTGGGCTGGGCGGGGGGCGGCCGCCCCGCGAGGTGCTGCGGCTGGACGGCGTGGGGCCCGCGGAGTTCCGGCGCTTCCTGCGGTGAGTGTGCGGCCGCGGGGCGGGGGCACCGGAGCAGCGGGCACCGGCCGGGCCGCTGGGCTGGCCGCGGCA
This sequence comes from Porphyrio hochstetteri, assembly GCA_020800305.1. Lineage (NCBI taxonomy): Eukaryota > Metazoa > Chordata > Aves > Gruiformes > Rallidae > Porphyrio > Porphyrio hochstetteri. The sequence goes on from CM036912.1 coordinate 18,590,545, forward strand.
CTACCTACCCCTCCTCTCCTGTGTCTCCTCTTCCTTCCTGCCAGTGCTAACACCTGTTTTAAAGCTTTCGCGTTTGAGGCAGCATCTTCACAGCCTTCCTGCAGAGGACTTGCCTTAACTTACTTATTTTCCTTTGCCTTCATCCTGCCGCTGCTGACAACGCGTGGGTAAACTTCATCGTAGCGCTTCCTATGGTATGTAAAAAGCTTTCTTATAGCGCAGGAGAAAAAGCAGCAAAAATGCCGACTGTATCCTTTAAAACTGTCTTTGCCTATGGATCCCCCTGTTAGCAAGGTCACCTATTGAAAAGCACACATATTTTACTGTCATGTTAAAAAAACCAAAAACTTAAAGATTTGGAAGCCTATGAGGATTTCAGGTTAGATGAAGATGCATCAAGTCAGAAACTGCATGGTCATCACTGAAGTCCTACTGATCCATGAACTAGGCCATACACAGCACTGCTTTCCCACCAACCTGGGACCCCAGAGCAAGGTATACCATGCTGTGGGTGCAGTGTGTGGGCTGGGACGGGCACAAGGGCCAGGGTGTATTCCCATTGCCAGCTGTTAGCATGTATCTGGCATCTCGCTCCTCTTGCTCCAAACCTTCAGTGAGTACATCAAGGGGTGTTGGCTGCCACCAGACCTTGCAATCCTTCTTGCCTCTGAGGGCCTTTAGTCCTTCTTAAAAGAACCAGGCAGCACTTGCTTTTCTCTATCCTCTATAAAACCGGGTTGATGTTAGAACCAGTCGCCCCTTGGGGCATGCACAGGACCCCCGTGGTAGACACTGAGATTTCAGCTGAATTCAGGATGTGCCTAGGAAATACATGTGCATGCAGGCTTGCGAGACTGGTGGCAAGAGAAAGGGGAAGGTGTTGTCCCTTTGCAGTTTAGCGCCTAAAATAAAACCTAGGCTGACCTCTCACTGGTTTCACTCATCCTTTTCTTATGTTTGCAAATAAGGCACCAGATAACTAAAAGTATGTAGGCTGGGTACTAAACTTACAGTAAGTATGAAATAAAACTTTTTGAACTAGTATCCAAAACACAGAATCACTGTAGTGGAACAGGCTGATAACTGGCAGTTGTTAGGTTACTGTCAGACCAGCGGGCGTGTTAGCAAAGCACGAGGTAAGAAAACAGCATGAGTTGTGTCCTGCGTTCTTAACTCCATCATTACTTTGATTTCATTAATTTGCTTTGCTTTCATGTAAGAGGTGGTACAGAAGACTTTCATGCAGAAGCATGATAATGCACATTTTTTAAATGTCAAATTATTTTAATTTGGAAATTTTGAAACAATTATTGTGAATAATTGTTATATTAGTTAGTTATATGCTTTTATATTATTCCTTTGTTTCCCTAATGTAAGCACTTACAGTGCCTACAGTTCATTGGTACTTGCTTTCAATTTTGCCTGTGTTTGCTGGAAGGCAAGTAATGATCCCTGGAGTCCTGCATATTTGCTGATAAGCACAGTACTGAAAAACATCTTTATGTTCAAAACAGCTCATCTAATTATGAACCTTTTATCTTCTCAACGTGAGTTGAGATTCTTCAGACAAACCTCCTCATATATTGTAAGATAGGTATAAAGTGTGTTTTGCAAGGTGGTTTGTTTTTCTTAAGTCTCCTGTGCTGTTTGATACTTCAGCTTTGGAATCCTCTACACTAGCATAGTTTGTGACAGTGTGTCTCAATGCACTGGAGTTTGACTACAGCCAGCTGCTTTGGGCCGAGGAAAGGAGGCAGCTGTGGTTGAAGAGGGCCTAATTTCATTGTTAAACTAATTATTTCTGCTAGTATCAGTGGCTGTTGAACCTCCGTGGTTCCTTACTGTTAAGATGCAAACTAATTACACCTTTGCAAACCCAAAACAGTGCCTTAAATTACAGCTAGAGGTTGCCCAGAAGCTAGCCTAGTTCTCACAGCATGCACGTGGCCATCATGAGTTGTAACAAAGACTTGCAGCTGCAGTTGGGCTCCTGAGAAAAAGTTGTAGTCTTCTACGAAAGTTCTAAGTTTTCTGCTTATAAATACTGTTTCTCTCTAGGACAGAAGTGGAATACCAATATAGTATGAAGAGTTCATAGGAGCTCTCACAAAATCTCTTTCCTTTTCCTGTTTGTGTTCAGCTTTTTTTTTTTAGCTTCCCAAGTAAAATGATTTTTCCTTAGGGATTTCAGGATTTTTTATTTTCTCACAAACTACATCTGGCCTGCAACTCAGTGAGACATACTTCCTTTGGGCCTCTGTCTCCCATGATCAGGAGACACACAGGCTACGTGCCACTTGTGTGCCAAAGGCTGTGCAGCTCCTCTTGACAGACTTTTGAGCATTTATGAGCAGGATGGGGGACATGGTAAAACTTCACACATGAAATAGCTGAGCCAGCTGAGCACTGCTTTGTTTCCCTCCCTATGCTTGCACTGTCTGAGGACACCAGCAAGAAACTGTGGGTCACCAGGAAGTGCAGTATCCATAGTGGAGACACTATTCCCCCTATGTTCTTGTCCAGCGAAGCTAATGTAATAGTCTTCTGTCACTCTTCATAACTCCACTAGAAAAGGGTCAACAACTGCAAGTATGTCGATGGCAGGGGATGACTGCTCAAGCAGGGTTGTGCAGCCTGCCTCAGGAAGGGAGCAACTTAGCATCCCTGAAGGACAACAGTCTGTCACAGATCATTAGATCGTTAATATTTTGCCTTTTGAGAGGCAAACTGCTTTTACCCTTTCAGTTGGAAAAATACAGCTTTAGAAATAAAATGTTAGGAAACAATGAGAGTAGTAAAGGGATCGGCTTTAAGGAAGGACACAGGAGGACCTGATGACAGTCAGATCCAGTTAAAAAGCAATAAATACAGATCAAATACAAAGGAATACAATTGTCATTGTGACATTTACTGCCACGGGCGTTAATTTGCAGCACCAGCAGTTGAGTCAAAGTAGACCAGCCAGGGCTTCGACTGTGTTGCGTTGTTTGTATTGTTCTGTACCAGGCTGCACAAGGATGCTACATCTAGCTTAAGTGCAAATAAAAACGTTCTTGAAAGTCAACTCCTAGACAGCATATTGTCAGTAACTTCTTTCTTTAGGCTCAATGTAGACTTTTGCTCTGTAGAATAAATTTTAAGCTATAGCAACTGCTGTTAATACTACAGATGCCCTGTAGTGTTGTTCCAGTTTCACCTGTCATTTAGTCACACTTTTTACAATTTCACTGTTGCTCATGACTGTCAGAATCCTCCCTGTGTGCAGGGCAGGGGGGAAATGAAGCCCTGGTAGTGTACCTGTTAAAATTATGTGACATCAGACTGACACTACAGAAGATGATGGCTTAGCTCTATTTTCAGCTTGACCTTCTCTTCCTTGTGGGGTTTTCATAAAGCAGTTGGGCAAAAAACTCGTCTGTGAATAGCTGTTCTTTAACTCCCAGTTACAGTTCTGTAACATTGGATTCTAAAGTAGGTGAAAAAGGAGACATTTCTTTAAACAGCTTGTGAGTGAGAGTATTCTGACTGATTGCTTTATTAGCATAGTCCCCATTGTATACTGGCTATTTTGGTGGAAACAAAGGTCACTTCTGCTTGTGTATGCTGAATTCCTTTACGCTTCTGCCTCAGCAATCATACTCCTGGTATCTAGGGCTGTGCATTCCCCTCTAGTGGGTTATGACTGCAAAGCACTATTTTGGAAGAAAAGCATGCCTCCTGTGTTCTTGAAATGTTGTGGGTTATAGTTTGCTATGATCCTTCCCTTTTATCCTCTTATGATTCATGCCTGTTGATGTGGTGTACCCTAACATGCAAGGAGTATCCTTTCTGACTGGTTCATGTATCTTGAAAACAAGCTAACTGCAAAAACTGCTTTCTGTGGCATATGCAGGTGTGTTTTTTGGCTCAACAACTACTATTTTCCATACATTAAGGTATGAGTGCAGCTGAAAAAAAATCATCCCTCCCAAAAGAAATGGAATTACCCCGCCCTATAAATATGGGTGACATGGGAAATTTGATGTGACTATCTTAAACTTGATGAAACAATAAATCCTGAATTGTGGAAGTTAAAATACTCTGTAAAGGCTTATCTCCAGTGAACAGTGAAAATTGAGAAAGTTGAGAACAAATTATTATGAACCAAAGTGTTTATGTCCCAAGTTAAGGGATTAAAGAATTTTCTCCTCTGAGTAGCTAAGTTGTTCTAACTTAATGGCTTTCATTCACACAACCATATTCTCTGGTCTGAGTTTGTTACTACCCCTCCAGGTTAGTTTGTTGTGGTTATAAATATGAGCTAAGCTAGTCACTGAGAATAATTACACTTTGCTAAGCAAGGAATGTGGGAAGGAGGGAGGGAAATAAGTTAGATTCTACATGCAGCTGGTGGTTTAGATTTTGTTATGAGCTGCTGAGGGAAGAAAGACTTCACCATGATCATTGTTTGATGAAAACAGGCTTTAAACACATGCCAAACAGAGGCAACCTTAGCTGCTTTCCACATATATAGAAAGACTGAGTTTTTCTTTTTTTTTTTCTTACTGGATTTTTTTGATGCATGTTTCTATCTAATCTAGATTTCTCCAAGGAAGTTGAGAAACTAAACTTTCACATCGCAGTATATTTGGTGTGTGTGTGTGATACTAACATCTTCCTTTGGAAAACACAGTATCTTAATGCCATGGATTTATGCCTCAAGAAAAAGATATTATGTGAGAAATGGGTAGAAACCTTTCACTGGGACCATGATTGCTTAAGCACCGGATTCTTCTTCTGCTGAAACACTTAGCTTTAACAAGGAATCAGAAAATTTAATCAGCATCTGTGTGAGGCAGCAAAGCAGTTGATGTTGCATCTCATGATAAGAAATTTACTGAAATACTTATCTCAAGAAATCAATGGCACTAAAATAACCATCTCAGCTGCAAAAATCAAGCAGACAGGTCTCTTAGCAAATCTAAAGGAAAATGGAAGAATTTTAAGGGATTAATTTAGGTTGCAGTTGGGCATATGACATTCCTAACTTGTACTAAAAAGATTCACTGCTGTAGGTGTTTATTGCTGAAATAATTTTAGCAAGTCTGCCAAGATTAAATTCAGTCATGAGAGTATTTGTTGCACTTGGGTTTGCTAAAGACATCAGTGCATTAAGACTGTGAACATGGAGTGGTTCAGAGGCTTCCTATGTTCTTGGTGGTATTTTTATTAACAGAAAGCTAATAGATCTTGGTTTTATTTTGGTATTTAATTGTGATAGTGCATACCTTTAAGTAGAAGTGTATAATATGGTATTTTACACATGTACAGAAGGTATTTCAGTGCTAATCTAGTTACTCTGTAAAGTTCTGGTAGGCACTACACCAAGTTCCTGTTGAAAACACCACACAGCATTTCTGCAACTTGTAAATAAAAGAAAAAACATAATTTGTCTGTTTTCTTTAATTGTGTTACTCTACAATACCAAGTAATTGTTTAGGTTTGGGCATCTGTCCTTGTCATTCTACTCTAAAGCCACCATCGTATCTTGCTTTCAGGACAATTAAACTGATGAGCTGTCAAACAGAAGAACTTCCCTTTTTCATGTATGTTAAACTCCTGTGCTGATGGCTCCATGCTATCCTGTCCCTGGCATTAATGGTTCTTACTCAGGTCTGCTCTGAAATCTCTTTACTAATGTTCTGCCAGTCTGGACATAGACACAACGTGTCCATAACAACATGTACAAGACCCTGTTTGTTTAAATAGCAAGCATCAGTGATGTGTACATGTACGTGTAAGTTTAAGGACAGCGTGAGTTAAGGAGAAGATGGCAGCAAAGCACCTTCTGCAGCTGGGCTCTCAGTGAAGAACTCCCTCAGCACAGGTGGGAGCTGCTGTAGGAAGCATTTGGAAGGTGGGTGTCTAATTAGTTGAGAAATTTTAATTAGTTTGTTAACAACTACTTGGGGACAGTAAGAGAGGCTGTCCTGACAGCCTTCAGCAAAGTTTGGAGACAATGGTGTTAATTTCAGTGGCTTTCAGTGTTCTTGGAAATAACAACAAAATGGGTTCCTCATGCATGACTCCTCATCTACAACTGATGGGAATAGGTGGGTCTTAGAGAGCTCTAAGGCTGGGAGACTTCCCAAAGATGTAGTAGCCTAAGTGATTTGTAATGAGAGGAGGTAAACCTTCAGGACACCTTTAAAAATGCGAATGAAATCTTAGATGTACCAAAGTAAGTTTGGTTGAGTTACTTAACATTTTATTAGTACTTTGCAAAAAACCCACAAAGTATAAGCTTTTCTTCATCATCCTGAATTTTTTATGTCAGTGTATGCTCTGTGTTGTTACAAGTGGCATGTGTTCCAGGAGGCTGGTCACAGTGAGTACAACCTGGTACTTCTCTGATGATAATTACTGATGTTGGAAGAAGTCTGAAACATGTTTATACCTTCTTAGATTGTTGGGTTACTATGAAAACTACTTTCTTGTAAACACTTAACTCTGTTCAAAATGGGCCAATCTTGACACCTCAATCTGATTTAAAAAAGAAATCTTTAACTTTATAGAATTGTAATCTTCTGCATTTAGCTTTCTAAACTAAGGTGTCACATTGATGCTTACTCAGAATGTTTGGAACAGTAAATACTGTTCATATCCTAATTCTGCACAGAGTCATGGTTTCTTACAGCAGCTTTTGTAAATAGATGGGTTCACATTAGCACTAAAACACCTGAGCTCTGAAGTCTGAGTAATGCATTTTGCTGTGGATGAAAGACTTCGCTAGTTTGATTCATCCAGGAAGGCACCATCTGATACTCCATAGAAGACAGTCGTTTTCACTCTGCCATTAAAAATGAGGCTATACAAGGGTGTTGCCAAACAAAGTTTTCTATAACAAGTTTTCAAAAACTGCAGAATCTTCCAGTCTGGAAAGAACATCTAATGGGATTTAAGTGAGATAAAGGAAAATTTCTAAAAGATGTGTTAAAAACATTGCTGTCTGTGAAGCAGAGTAATGGCTGTCTTCATGAGTCTTCCAAAGTAGTAAAGTTACAGTCTGTGTTAAGCAGGACAGAGAAAGTCTGCTGAGTTTGGATAAGTAATGAATCCAGGACTGTAGCTAAATTTTAAACATTAACTGAAATAATCAAAGTTCCTTGACAATTTAGAGGAAAAACCCCCCTTTTTTTCAAATAGAAAAATTGTTCAGATCTAGAAACCAGTTACGTAGTTCTCGTTTAACATCATGCCTCTTGTTTTATTTACAGAGTTCCTAGTTGTGGTAAGGGTGCCATTTTTATTCACTTAAGCACTAGTGATAATAAAATTACATTCCTGGGGTTTCTTATGTAAATTATCTGCAAATACCCTTAGGACTCCCAGGAGATTGTTGCCTCATTGCCTAGCTTATCAGATTCCCTGTGGATATGTTTCTCAGTTACTGGCAGAAAGTAAGCAAGAACATTAAAGTAATGAATTTATGGCAAAGCAGTGTTTCTGTTGCTGCTATCTTTTTCTCCCTCAAAGTCATTTGTACTGTCTTTATATGTTGAATATGCAATAGCTCCTCAGCAACAGAAAGGTGAGTAAGTAAAGTTCAGTGCAAATTTAACCTAGCCTGTTAAGAATGGCAGTTTTCTTTCAGCAAACCCTTACTAGGGATCTTCCTGCAGTTCTCCCCATTCAGTGTGTGTCACTGGTTTGCTTCTGTAATTGTCGTGCTTGCTTACATCTGCTGAAGATGCAGGGATAAACTGGGAATGATTGGATTTTCTCTAGTAGTGGCATAGTTTATGTAACTTCAAGTGACATTTCTTGGAAGATCTGACGTGGACAAACAACTTGGAAGACAAAACTTCAGAATACTTCTGTGGGCTTTTGAAATATTTGTTAATTTGTTTCCTACTCTGTATTTCTGTTCTTGAGTCCTGCTGCCATAAAGCTGTAAAACACAGATGTTGAGTACTGAGCAGCACAGCGAACAGGGAAAATGTATGGAACTCATTGTCTTGAATTTTCTAAAGATTTGCAAAGTCTCCCTGCTCCAGCAAGCAAACTGTGGTTCTGTTCTTGGTAATTCTCTTTCCTGCATGCCTCATGCTGTTGTTACGCTGAGTTGGAAAGTGCTGTAAATGTGAAAGGCAGCAGATAGTCAGGCCAAATTGACAAGTTGGGAGTTTTGAAAGCACATATGGTACAATGACCTTAAAAACCCATATAAAGGGGAGTCCAACAATCTTCCTCATTTAATGTGAACTTTATTACTCCTGTCATGTTTTTCTGGCCCTTTCTTTCAAAATCTAATAAACTGTTAGAATTCCCATTTCCTACACTGTTGTTTCTTGTCATTCTCTCTTTGTGAGAATCTGTATCACACAGACACAAAATCTCTACCTAACTCAAGCCTTTAAGTATAGCGCTTAAGAAGGAAGATGATTTCTTGGTATGTTTTCTCTGCTGCTTTAGAGGGCAGTGTTCAAATGGCATACTCAAATTACTATCTCCCCAGTATTAACAATAAAGCCTTTTTGCCATGGAATGAGTGACTAAATGCAGATCTGTAAGTACATGTCTGCTAAACCCAAAGTAACTGTAGCTTTTCTGTTACTCTTTTCTAGCTTCATCTTTATGGTATGAAAGCACAGATAAAGTGCACTATCTGTTCACATTGACTTTTTAAGGCTCCATTAAATTGCTGGAGTACAGTATCTTTCTATAAATACAAGATCTTTGCTGTCAGAGACAGCAGGCTTTGTTAGCCTTTCCAGATCTTGAGCCAAAAATAAGCTGGTGAAACAGATGGGAAAGTGGGAAGCTGGAATTACTATATGGGAAAAGTAAAAGCTGATATGGCTTGCTTCTGATTATAGTGGATGACCTAGGAAGAGCAGACAAAAATTTCTTTAATTAAAAAAGCAAAGCAAGGGAGAGAAACCTTTGTTCCTTTCAACCTGATAGAACATTCTATTTATAAAGCTTAATTATGCTTTTTCAAGCATTGCAGAAAAGTTTTCCAGTGATAGTTATAAAATTTATTATTAAGCACTGTAAAGTCCAGCTTTTTGTTTTCTGGTCATGAATTTCATTAGACAGAAAAAGTAATTTTTTTGTTTTCATCAATTGAAAAAAATACAGAAGTAAACTTAGTGTCCTATTCCAGGCTTGTGTATTCATCTGATAAAAGTCTTGAAGCTGAGGAGTTGGCTATGATGAAAAAAGTATTGGAACCGAAACTAATAAAAGAAAACAGCACTGCTACTCTTCAGAATAGTCAAACAAATGTAAATTATCTTGGAGATGGCAAAAGAACACCTGTTGATCAGAATGCTCCAAGTGGAGCTGTGCGGGAAGAAGCTGCTTGTTCATCTTGTACTGAAGAGGAAATTCCAGAAAGAGTCGATGCAGAAAGCAGCACAGGCACTGCAGGTAGGTTTGGAATTATATTTTTGTTTGTTTTAAATAATTATCCAAAGACTTACACAGATGTAAATATGCAGGCAACAACTAAAGCTCTTGTTATAACATAGCTTACATGGATATTCTTTGCTATGGTCTATCTCATTCTCTCACACCTGGAAAAAAAATGGCAGCAGTTTGGCAGGAGCAGTTCTCAGGCAGTGTGCAGTGCAACACACCGGCTGCACTGCCAGGCACCAGGCGTGTCCATCAGCATGGCGTCTGTAACACAGTCGCCTTGTGTCCTCACCACCTGTGACTTCCACAGAGCAGAATCTCTCCGTTTCTGTCGTGTTCTAGCAAATCATGCTAGTTCCATGGCTGGGTCATGAGGATTTCGGGAGTCTTTCAGAATCTTCCCTGCTGTAGCCGTGAATGAAATAAGCCACGTGGGGAAACGTGTAACTGCATTTACACCAAAGGTGTTGGCTGCTACAGCTCTGTTGGTAAGACAGTACCCAGCAACACATCTGTTCAGGCAGACGCATGTAGCACTATGTGACCCTGAACTTTAGAGTCTACTGTTCTTACATGCAGATGTACCAGATCTCTGTTTAAAAAAAAAAAAAAAAAGAACTGGCTGTGTAATCCTCTGAAAGAGGAACTGTAGCACTTCTGTGGGTACCAAGTATGAAGCATTCATCAAATATCTCAAGTTAAAACACGAAGTAAAATGCAAAGTCTGGAAAAAGTTCCAAGGAAAATTCTACCTTGGATGTGCAATATTTAAAATTTCATTATGTCAGATTCCTCTTTTCAAGTAATTTGCCTGTGTACCGTCAATAGCCTTGTCTACACTAGACAAAGTGAAAATAGCTGTTTCTCCCCATCTGCAGATAACTCCAAACTAGAAACTGCATCTGCATTAGGAGAAGACTTAATGATGCTCTACAAAATGTGCTGTTGCCCAGATACTAATATTTGCATAGAAGGCAAAGATTTTCAAGCTCACAGGTATTTACAGTATTGTAAAGTTTTTCAGCTAAACTCCCTGTAGTATTTGAATGCTGCTTTATATATAGTAAAGTTACTGCTGGTGCTGTTACCTAGCTGTAAGCCATTATAGTTTTTAGGTCTTATGTGAGAAGTGGCCATACTTTGGTACTAATGACAATTATTTCTCATTAATGGCAACTATTGTGAAAACAGTTCTGGTTTTAGCTCTTCTAAGATTGCCTTTGTAAACTCATACAATGAGTACATACTCATGTATAAATACTGTGTAGGTTTTCTTTGCTAACCTTTTTAAAAATAACTGCAGTATTGAAAGAAAATGAAAAATCTTTTAATAAACTGTCCAGCTGTTAATGCTGAATACAATTGCCATACAGGTAGAAATTTCTGCAGTAGTAATTTTTTTCATTTTAATCATTTTCAGAATCTGTGCATACAGAGTCTGACTTTGCTTTCATCACTTCCCTCACGTAGATGTAAAGATTTATCAGCAGCCTTTATTAGATCTAAAGTCCAAGACCTCCTAAGAAATTTGGTTTTTCTGGACTTCCATAGTCTGGGCAAGCAAACTAAAGCACCAGCACTGTTCATCATAAGTTTGATTTGTGTTTGTACTTGAGTCTGTTTGCACAAGCAAATTAGGCAGCTTGTATTTTGTTTCCTTTGAGTATATAAATAACTGTGAGACATTATAAAAACCCTACTCTTTGGTATTTTCTCAACACAAAGCTAGGAGTGGGATACTCGCATAACTAAATTTCTGTAATATAGTTTTTCTGTAATATAGTTTTTTTCTTCTGGTCTGCATTATAAGACATGTTCTCAGGTTCAGAACTTGGGGAAATAAATACTTTGATGCAAAAAGAAAATCAACAAAAAGATTCCATCAGCAGAGCTGCTTTAATTTAGGCCACTTACCGCCTGAAGCAATGTCTCTAGGCTAACCAGCATCAAAAAATACAGCACTAACTCATAGAGAAAACAAGGATGTTCTGACACAGGCACAAGACTTGCTTGTCTTAATACTGCAGCATGTAAACAATAGGAGTGAGTAAGGGAAATTAACTTTTGGGTATACTTGTGTGAAATCACCAGTGTGATTTAAATTTTCAAACAGGAGAAAGTTTAAGCACCCATCCTCTGCCACCCTCTTATCTCTGTATTGCTTACTTTCTCAAGAAGCCCTGTGAACTTCCAATAGCTTTCACAATGGGAGCAGTAGTGCTCTGAGAGTGTTCCCAAATTAGTTCCTTCCTGTGCTGTGTTGTATTCTTGCAGACCTCTGAGCAGGGTGTATCAGTTTGTTCAATATGAAACTTGTGGCACAAATCATGACAGTAGAAAATCACAGAAAAACTTACTTCAAATCATTTGCTGTGTCTGTGTATTTTAAAAGTTAAAATTTCATCAGTGTATGTTTGGGTAGTACATACTTGAACACATTCCACTGGGTATCCTTAGTGAAAATGAGGCTTTTAATACCAATGTCAACTGTGCCCTTGTAGTTAATGTAGCCCCATTCATTACTAAAATTTGTTCAGAAGAGGACAAAATTGGAGTTAGGGTATTTCATATCTCCATGATACCATGTGTGTATTCAGAACTTCATATACTCAAGAGTTGTGATGTGATACCCATTTACGTGTGGACGTATTTCACTGAGGTATGAAACGTTCTGTAAGAGTTTCATTATTATTGCTGGATGAATCACAGGAGGAATGTGCAAGAAGGTCCTAATTTAAAGTATTGAGATTTCTGAAGCAGGAGGGAGGGCAGAGAGATGAGAGATTCCAGAATATATAATGCCTAGCAAAGAGACCATAAATAGCTGCCTTCTTACTTCTTCCTATGCAAAATGAGAATGCTCTGAAACACTTTTAAGGGCCAGCAAATAGATGTAAAAGAAAGGATTCTCCTGCCTAATGTAACACTTGGCTTTTTCTGCCATGGGAAATATGTGACATAAAGTAATTCTATAAATAATAGGAAGCTTAGTAAATTTCAGGAAAAAAATGTATGTATGGGAATATTATCTGCAGTAGCCCATGTAAGATAGGTAAAGGATAACACGGTAACTGGTGTCGGTCTGGAAGGCTGGAGTGATAAAGCAGTTTTCATCTGCTGTCTTCTTCCTTTTTGCCCTTCCATCTGAAAAAGCCCCTGTTGCAAAGGTCTTGTCGTTGGAAGACACTGATACTAAGGGCAAATTGTGCCTGACAAATTCGGTGGCATTCTGTGGTGGGGTTAGAGTACTGGTGGATAGGAGAAGAGAGCCTGATGTCATTGACTGGGCTTGTGCAAAGCATTTGACACTGTCCTGCATGATATCCTTGTCTCTAAATTCAAGAGACGTGGATTTGACAGATGGGCCACTCAAGTGGATAAGGAATTGGCTGGACAGTCACATTCAAAAGCGTTGCAGTGAACAGCTCAGTGTCCAAGGGGAGACCAGTGACAAGTGGCATTCCTCAGGGGCTGGTATTGGGACTGGCACTGTTTAACATCTTTGTTGGTAATGTGGACAGTGGGATTGAGTGCACCCTCTGCGAGCTTGCTGACAACACCAAGCTATGTGGTATAGTGACACGCTGGAGGGAAGGGATGCCATCCTGAGGGACCTGGACAGGCTTCAGAGGTGGGACTGTGCAAACCTCCCAAGCACAACTACAGGCTGGGCAGAGAACGGAATGAGAGCAGCCCTGAGGAGGACGTGGGGGTGTTGGTTCATGGGAAGCTCAATGTTAGCTGGCAATGTGCACATGCAGCCCAGACAGCCAACTGTATCCTGGCTTGCATCAAAAGAAGTGTAACCAGCAGGTCAAAGGAGGATTCTCTACTCCCCACCTGGTACATCTAGCTGTGGGGCCCCCAATATAAGAAGGACATGGAGCTGTCAGAGCAAGTCCAGAGGGCTGCAAAGATGATCAGGGCTGGAGCGCCTCTCCTATGAAGACAGGCTGAGAGAGCTGGGCTTGTTCAGGCTGGAGAGGAGAAGACTCTGGGGAGACCTTGGAGCAGCCTACCAGTACCTAAAGGGACTGCAGAAAAGATCGAGAGGGGCTGGTAAAAAGGGCAGGGAATGATAGGACAAGGGGGAATGGCCTGAAGCTGAAGGAGGGCAGATTTAGGTTAGGTATTAGGAAGAAATTCTTTCCTCTGATGGTGGGGAGGCACTGGCACAAGTTGCCCAGAGAAGCTGTGGCTGCCCCCTCCCTGGCAATGTTCAAGGCCAGGTTGGATGGGGCTCTGGGCAACCTGGGCTAGTGGAGGGTGTCCCTGCCTATGGAATGGAAATAGATGTGCTTTGAGGTCCCTTCCAACCCAAACCATTCTATGATTTTATGACTATGAAATGGAACAGAAGAAATTAAATTTGCAATTTTGTATTATATTAAAGGAAGATGCTAGTGATGATAACTTCTTATGTGAATGTCAAAGTCATACCAGAAACAAGCTTTAACTGAGAAATTTAGAATGCTGTTTGGTTTTTTTCTTTAGCATATTTTGAAATTCTAAACATATAAGGAAAAAAGCATGCAGTACACAGATGACTCTTTAATGCATAAAGGGCAAAGATTTAAGTCAATGTTATCAAAGAGTCTTATAATAAATATTTGTATCTAGTGGAATAATGTTTACTTTTCCTCTCTCAGGGCCATTTTATGTGCCAGATCTAGTTATTTTGCTGCAATGTTGAGTGGAAGTTGGGCTGAAAGCTCCCAAGAGCACATCACTCTTCAAGGGTAAGTGTTGTCTTTGCAAGTCATGTGGGAGCAAAGGTAGGCAATTTAAAAGCACTGCAAATATGTAACAACTGTGCTGTGTATAGAACACTGAAGATTAATTTGCCTTGACACTTTTCTTCAGCCTGATATATTTCCTGAGTACTGTTTTGACTTCAATATGAAACACTGTGTGTAGTGTATTTGTTAATACTGTCAGGTGGTTCAGGGAAGAAGCCTTTTTCATCAGCAGAAAAATACTAATCGTTTCTTGCAGAGTATGTTTTAGCATTCACAGTGTATTTTGCAATTCTCTCGCTTCTGGTTGTACATGCCATGGAAAGTATTCTCCCGTTCATTTTCATACCCATTTGTACAATAAGAGTGTATTTACAATATAAAGGCAAATAATTACATTTTTAAATAGTGCCTAATAATGATATTTCAAGATCGTACAGTAAACCAGTTTTGACTAGTGTGGTTATTTGTAATGGTTTTCTGTGTGAGAGCTGTCAGTGTAGGATGAATACTGAAGCCTTGTAGACAAACTGGGCACTGCCAGGTTGGTTCTTTTTGGTATCAGAAAAATCAATTGAAATATATTAAATATTCTCTAAAAGCAAACTAATACTGATCCTTGTACATGTTAGCTTTCTTACTATGGGTATGATGTTGGCTGACTCAGCTTCCTTCAGAAAGAACTGCGTACCTTAGTGTTGTAAGGTATAGTTGTTTTGTGTTGATATAAAATTTCTTATGTTTTCATAATTTTAATTTTCTATCAATGTAATAATATTACTGCTAAATCAAGAAGGTATTCTGTTGATTTTTGTTACTATTTTTTTGTCCTAAACCTTATAAAACAATACACTTGTAATTGATTCCTTAGCTTTTATCCTACACATATTACGTTTTAGAGGCTGATAGTCAACACTTACTCTGGTATTTACATTTCTCTCCCTGTGATTGATTTCTATATGGCTAAGAAATTTTCATCCCTCTTTTTCAGCAGAGGGTTTTCTCCTGAGAAGTATTTAATCTCTACATGCGTATATCCTCATGCCAACATCTCATAATTTCTGTTATTAACAATCGTATCCATTTATTTTACCTTTTCTAGTTCAGTGTTCTGCTTGCTGCAGATTTCCATGCTGTCTCTCTAAACACTTCTAAATAAAGTACATATGGCTTATTCCACAGTAATGAAAATTCTGCTGAAGATAACAGCTGTCAAGACTGTGGGGAAACATTTCCTTGCTGCTTTTATGGCTATCATGTGTGCTAATACATAGACAGACAACTGTGTTGATATTGCTTCTTAGTGTGTTGCAACCTTTTCTTTTTTTCTTTTGGTTCTAGTCATTACTGTCTGTTGCTTAAATATGTCTAATGTTTAAATGGTCTTAGCTCAATCTGTACTTGTGGGTTCTGAAGATTGCATACCAAGATATAAGTGCAACGATGTATATATTAGTACAGGAGATCGTTCACCATTTAAAACAGACATTCTGTGCCTTTCCCTGTTACGATGCTGGGATGATGCAAGGATGCAAGCACAACTCTGTACAGAAATTCATATTTCTTAATCTGAATCTAGGCATAAACACTTTTCCAAATCTTTTGAGATGCAACATTCCTACTTAGCATTGTAATAAAGCTATTAAATGTATTTTTATTGTGGGAAAAGCTTAAATATATTAAAGAATTAATAATTATTGTGAAATTATTTTTAAATATAAAGTTGCTTAATAATTAACTTACTATTTTTACAAGTCCTTCTGGGTATCATCAGGGTAAATAATCCAGACACTAGTCTGCTTATGACTTAATTTCAAAGTTTCAGCAAGACTACTGAGTAGCAAAATTCTTTTTACATTGCAATAAACTTGAAAATAGCTTTAATTTTATCAGACCATTCATCTTCCATTCAGAGTGGCTCAATGATGTATCAGTGTTTTGACCAACTAACTTTGGCTAAGGAATGTGGTGGGTTTTATTCTGGATGTGTCTTTATTTGTTTTTTTCTTTCTTTTTTGCAGCATAAGCCACGTAGAAATGAGTGTCATCTTACATTTTATATATGGAGGTATTCTGGACTTTCCAGATAAAGTTGATGTTGGGTATATATCAACTTTTATTATTTTTAATTGTAGTTTGTGCTTGTGTTGTAGTTTTGTGCAGCTGGGTTCTGGTGGAGGAGCGGGGGCTGCAGGGGAATATTCTTCTCAGTTAAC
The DNA here is from genome assembly GCA_020800305.1 of Porphyrio hochstetteri. Lineage (NCBI taxonomy): Eukaryota > Metazoa > Chordata > Aves > Gruiformes > Rallidae > Porphyrio > Porphyrio hochstetteri. Next base: position 18,606,899 of record CM036912.1, read on the forward strand.
AATCAAAAAGGAAAATTCTTCATGTAGTATAATTAAGAAAAAGGTGTCAAATATAATAATCATTACACCTAAACATACTTGAGGAAATTCTAAAAATAAACCTGTTGAAGAAATCGTGTTTATTTGGCAGCTAATGGAAAAGGCAGGCCAGATGTTTTGGGAGTATTATATCAGGAAAGTGAAAAAAGCTTTACGAAAATAATTCCAAATTTGTCAATATTTTCATTTTAGTTTTCAGAATAATATGTACAATGTGTGATAATATATAACAGTTAATATGTGGAAGTTAGTCTTAGATGGTATAAAAGATGGTATATAGCAACCAATGTAAATTTTGGCATTTTCTTCTGGATAGTTTTTAATGATGAATAATGATTAATCATTTCATCATAAATTATTATAATAAATCTATAATAGGGTTTTATACCAAATCCTGAATTAGTTAAGTACCGAAATATGTGAATGATTTCCTTTAACCATTTAAAATAATAGTTTGCTCACTGTGCTTTTTCTTATTCAGATATTCTATCAGTAACATTTTATGTAATCCTTCGGAAAAACTACAAAATTCTAAAACCATGTTGCCACAAATATTTTTCTCTTGCTACCCTTAAAACAGAGAAACTGGGAGTCTTCTAACACTTTCTCAGTGATTGGTTGAGGCTTACTTTATATAGACTGGACCCAGTGGTTGAGAGATTCTAATTATGTCAACATATGTTCCTGTTTGAAGATTATTCTTTAGCACACTTGGTTATCAGTCTATTTCTGCAGTAAATTCTGATTAAACAAAGAGGTGAAATTTGCTTTAATTTGTCTTGCAAGCAATATGCACATATGAAACTTATTTTTTTTATTTCTTTTGCCACTGCTGTCTCTTTAGCCGCATGTTGGGCATTGCAGATATGTATGGGCTAGATGGGCTGAAAGAAGTAGCTGTCTACATTTTAAAAAGAGATTACTGCAATTTTTTCCAAAAGGTATGTCAGTTCTGCTACTGTGTCAACCAGAAAGCCTAAGAAGAATTTTCATTCTATTACTTATACATCATAACGACAAGATAGTTAACAACTATGTGGCCATGGCATTAGCTTAAGTCAACAGACCCTTTTCTTATGTGTAAATCTGATAAATTCACCAGGACTTGTGAGACTTGTGGTATCATCTGCCTATTTATAGAAGCTTGTAACCACAAGTGATGAAAACAGTGTTCCACAGAGAATAACTTGATACATTTCACTGTATAGGTAATTGCTTTTAATAGGAATATGGAAATATGAAAAATCAAATTCCATTCAATTAAAATTAGTTTAATAACAAGTAACTGCTCAGAGTTGAGCATTTTCATGCATTAGGCTTACTAGGCTTAATACTACTTTATGGATGTGTGGAAGCAACTGGCTTCCCTATTCTGCATAAATGCAAACAAACTTAAATACCATGGCAACTAACAGTATTTCTGTTTGAACTGAAGATTTTGTAAATCTGTAGTTCCTTTAAGTCAGAATGTACAATAATTGTGATAATTTGCTAACAACTCTAGCCTGTTCCTGGAAAACAGCAACCTGTGCTAGAATGCATGGCTATTGCCCATTCATTGGGAGTGGAAAACCTATATGCTGCTTGCATGAAGTAAGTAAAATAAACTATGGATTTTATTTCTCGCTCTCTGTTGAAATTATTTTACTTTGGATTTATTTTTGGCATATAAAATGTTCACATTTTAAATATTATTTTCCTTCACAATACTTTAGAAGCATCACTGATGCTAACAAGTCAAGATAGAATGTCTTTCATCTTCCTTACCTGAGAAAGTCTCGTTTTTCAACAGATGGGTAGGAAAACATTTCGCAAAATGTTTGTCAGAGAGAAGCTTTGCCAGTTTACCTACTGAACTTCAGAACAACTGTCTTGTTATGTTGATTAACTCTTTGGTAAGTACAGATAGTATGCTTTATGTAAAACCAGAGCAATATAATTGCTTTTTTTTGAGTGAAAAAAATTTCCTTATTTAGCTGTGTGATATTAAGAGATAATACAGTATTTTAAATCTCTAGTCCACTTCTGTGTAAAAGTTCCCATTAAAATAGCAATTTTAAAACGGATTTTCAGGAGCAGATCTCATTGTTATACTTCGAGGACACACAGTGCAGTGATAATCACATCCAAGTCCAGCAAAATAATACAGAATAAGTTTATGACACAAAGCTGTGTCTGTTACCATTGTTCTCCAATCTCTATAGCTCAGGTATGGGTAGCCACACTGCCAAACATAGACCTAGTTAAAGAGATGTACTCTTATGTGGTTCTAGCCAAGATCTGCCATTTGCTGAAAGGGCCATTAAGGCTTCTTGGGACCGTGTGTTCTCAGGACATCTTTGATAAAGCACTTACCCCATCAAGTGCTGTGGCCAGCAGGTCAGCTGTGAGCGGTGGCTGCTACTGCATACTCTGGTGAAAGCCTAAAAAACAGATTTCAGAGCTATATGGCTGTACCAAGAGAAGCTTGAGAGTACCCACAGTTACAGAAAATGAACAGTCCTTCTACCAGAACACATAATTTCTAACAGGGTAAAGATCGTAGCTGTACCTCTTCAGATACTAGGAGTTCTGCCATTATATTAGATCAGGATCCTAGACTATATACATAGCTTTGTATGTCACTTACAGCATAAATATTTGAGAAGTTCTGCATGAAGTTTTCAGGATTATAAATTAATTCATCCTGATCTACCCGTGGTAATAGTTACAGCACCACCCAGCTCCAGACTAGCTCAGATGTGTAGACACAGTTCTAGGCTCCCTTCCAGGCACCCCTGTGCAACATTATCAGGACAGCTTAGAGGTAAACCCAAGCCACTTCAGGCCTGCCTTCTCCTCTGTTTTATCGAGATGCTGTGGTTACAGCTTGTGCTGAAATACAGGAGCTACCTTCAAGCTACCAGCATTTGCAGAACAGTCATGGCACTGCAGTACTTGATACTGCTCCAGCTGTGTACCCAGCTTCTCTGCAAGATTCCTGCAGTCAGGGCTAAAGTGTGTTTTAGTTCCCATTTCACTGATTTAAAATCTGTGTTGGTGTGTCTTTGCAAGATTCACTGGTATTTCATCGACTGAAGCCTAGAAAGCTTTTAGAATTGCAAAATTAAAGCATAAGCCTCCTCTGCCCACAGAACAGTTCTCATGAGTGATCATTTAACTGGGAGCTCTAAGGTATCCAGTCCAAAAACTCCCAGTGGAGTTTTTCACAGTCTGCAGAAACGCTTAAGGTTCCTTAAAGGAGAAAGAGGAAAAAGTCTAAAATTAATTTTTTAGGGGCTACTTTGTTTCATGATCCTCCTTTCTCTGCTATAAAACATTTTAACAGTTACATCCAGGTAAACCCTGTGACTCTGCTGATCCTTTCATTTACCAATCTTGGAAATACAAAACCTAGTTAGGTTTTCTTCCTTTTAGAGGAAGAAAGGTACAAAGAAAAACCACAGTGCTGAACACAGAAACATTAAAGTGGGAGTGCAGTTTAAAACACTGTTCAGGTACTTATCCCTGGTGTCTCAACTACATGCCAGAAAATTACTGGTTTTTTAGATAAGTGGACTCCACTTTAGAATTGTTAGGAAAAAATATAACGAGAGGTAAAATTCAGAACGACTTCTACACAGTGCTAATTTAATTAGAAGTCAATGCAGGCATTTTATATTTTACTGGAAGTGTCTAATGGGAGTAAATGCCTATTGCCTTGTGAGCAGGGGCTGAATTCTGGACCACTCAAAAAGCTTATACCTGAGTCCAGTGGGAGCAAGATAAAGCCATAAGCATATATTTAATCCTTAGTTTACATTACATGCATAGAAACAAACTGGTTTTGCCTACAGATTAGTAAAATCATAAAAAAAATCATTGAACAATGACTGGCCAGACTTTGTTTTAACAACACCCATAAAGAAAATTCTCCCTTTCTACTTTGCATGGGATGAACGTGATTATAATCTGAATTTACAGTTGAGGTTTTTTTGTGTCAAATATTTATCTGAATTGTTGCTTCCTCCAGTGTTACTGATCTTACTGCATAATTTATCAGTGACCTGCTAGGTCATGTTGAGTAGAGCTTCAATCCATTCTGACGTGGGTAACAATACATTACAAGTTCTAAGTTAAGTTAACCAGTTAAAAGTTGCCCCCAGGTACCATGCTGATGAGGCAATGCAAATACTTCGACAAGTGTGAAAGAACCAAAGTCACACACCTGGGGAATAAACATTAGGAAAACTCTTTGCTTGTTCTGAATGTAACTGTAAACATAGGTTATGTTTCTTAGAGAAATGTTAGACAACAAAAAGGGGAAGTTCAGTTTAAAGGCCATCTGGGAAGACAAATATTTGATGTCTGACTCTTTTAAATAAAACAAAAGGTTCATAACTATGAAAATGCCTGGATATTTATGTATCCCGAATGTTCTCACCAGAACTTTCACTTACCATTTTATTTGAGAATTTATTAGATCTCTGTGACCTAAAATCTTTTTCTCTATTCAGTTTTTCCAGTTAATGTTTCCCTTATTTTGTTGAGGACTGCAGTATGTAATGACACACACTTGAAAAACTATGAATGAACTTTACTACCTAACTTCAGACAAAACAGAAGCAGTAGATTGTTCTATTGTTGCTTTAGTTTCAAGGGTAGGTATAATATTCAGAATTATCAAAATCCAAATTTATTTGAAGAGGGGAAACGAATACATGATTGGATCCTTGTGTAAATGTTTGGTAACTGAACAGTAGCTATTTTACAAGCAGCAGTTCTTTAGGTGATTACTTGGCAACAGGCTAATTTCTGGTTTTGTTTTAAGAACCACAAGAATGCTGCTTTCCTGTTGATGGAGAGCGACCGGCTGATCAACAGTCTTCCCCAAGTGAAGTGGACAGAGGCAGCTCTGGCCTTGGCATCTAGACTACAAGAAGAATGTGTAACATTTATTGTGGCCAACTTCCTACACGTAGTACAAAGTGAAGGCTTCTCTAATTTGTTGCAGGTAAAACTACAATGCTATGGAAAATAAAATAAAAAATTAGGCAGTGCTCAGGTTTTTTGTGGGTGGGGTGATTTTTTTTCTAGTGTGGTTTTAAAGCAGATTAATGCTTTGATACACAGCATCGATACCGCCTTCAGGTTATGTGCAAAAGTTCCTATGAATTTAATGGGACACCTCCTTGTGTTGGAAAGTGATAAGTACATACATAATCTTGACAAAGCTTTCAGACCCACAGAACAGCATACGCTTACAAGAGTGATACAAATATTAGTGGTAACTCAATCTTCTACTGATTTGTATTATGAGTAACGAGAATGTGGACATGCTGCAGGTCCAGGTGAGAATATATCTACTCATCTATCTGGTTATTTCTCCCAGGAAAGATTATTTTTTGTAGTATGTATAGGGGATTAAAAAAATAAATAGGGAGATGTTAGAACATTCTGACTTTGAATCTCATGCTGCAAGTAGCTGAAAATTCATCAGAGTGTGTTTGTTCCCAAAAGTTGGGTTAGTGAGAGTCCTCAGGATGAGGCCTGGGCAGGGGTGGGGTAACGGAACGGACACAAAGGAAGATGCTCAGCTTTGGAATACCTCGTGCACAGTGTGACAGCAGATCCTCTCTGCTCAGTAATGCTTTCGCATATGAAGTACTCTTATTTTAAATGGCTGCCTTTTGTTGTTTCCTCAGGCACAGGCAATGAGCAGCAAACCTGATCTTCTAGAGCTAATTTTTAATGCAATTGAAAAAAGTATTAATAATGAAAATAGCTGCTTTCTTCTTGTAGCTGTGGATACATTGTTGGACTCCACAAATGTGAAGGAGATGGTAGGTTTTTCAATATGTAGTGTTTATGGAAAAACAACTGTTCTGGTATTGTTTCATGTAATGGTTCAAATCAGAGATATGGCTTGAGCTCAGGTGGCTCAGCTTTACAACTTGGGTCACGTAGCAAAGCATCAGCATAAATCCAAGGTCCTGTTGGGAGTGCAGAAAATGCTGGCATTTGTTTGCTGGATATTAGCACTTTTTCTTTCAAAGAGAAACCCTATCTATGACAATAAAAAAATTATTGTGTGTTACTGAGAATGTAAGTCCCATGGGCACCATTGCTCTGTTGTTCTTTACTGTCACTTTAAAGTTGTGATGGGGAAAAACTTATCAAAATGTTACCTTCCCTTAAGCTGACAAGTGAAGAGAGCTTATTCTTTCTCTGTGTATCTTTTCTCCCCTTTTTCTAAAAGTCACAGCTACGTTTGCTTTTGTTTAAGACTGTCCTCTGAAGCAAGGGCTGCCTCTTAATCTGGTGTTTGTTTTTGGGATGGGGGGAGATGTCAGTCTCTGTGTGCAAATGTACACGGTATATTGCACACAAGCTAAATAATGATATTTAAGCTGTGGTTGACTACAATGCTGGAGATAATTCATGAATAATATGCCATACTGATTAAAATCCAAAATTATGCTACAAGCAAAGAATGAAAAATAAATGCAAAATGAATTACAGCAATCTGGTGCTATTGTAGATCTTCTTGGTAAAAGCAATGAAAATTTAATCAGATACATTATTTTTCCCTAGAGTATTTGACCTTGTTGTGACACAGCTGACAGTAAAGAGCTATTATGGGGTTCATTAAAATACAGCAGAAAAAAAAAAAAGATACAGAAAAGGAAGGAGAAAAAGAGCAATATGGTTTTTTCTAGTGCTGCAGTATGCCTTGCAGTGACTTGGTTTTAAAGTATTGTAAAAATTACTGTGGTGGGGAATAATCCTTCAAAACCAGCATCTCCATCTACCAGGCCATTATAAAATATAAGTGATGACATCATTGATCTAGCTTAGGGAGTAAGTAGATTCTGAAAGGAATAATGACTGGTTGCTATGACAATATGCCCCTCGCCAGCTGCTGATTTGTTACTTGAACACAGGGTTTTACGTGCAAGATCCAGGCTCTGCGTGATAAGCTCTGGCTCTTCCTGGTTCAGTCTTTTTATGCTGTTCGTCACACAGAAAGCTGGAAGCTGATGAGGCCAGACCATCAACAGAAAATACAAGCAGGTATGTCTGGTGGCATCAAATGGCATTAGAATTTTTTAGCAGTCTGTTTAGTAGATAAAATGTAGGTGGTATTGTACAGCCAGATATAAAAAGCAAAATTTGCAATGCTGTAGGGCTTTGAAGTGGTATTTTAGAATAGGAGCATGATAGCATGCTTACCTAGATTCAAACATGGAAATCAGCAAGTCCTTTTCTGTGAAAAATCTCCCCTGCTTTTCTTTTTAGGAGTGTATGTAATAGGAAGCAAGACCATGTAGATTGATTTTGTTTTTATTTACAGCTGCTCTAAATTACTGAAAATACTGCAGTAGGATTAAAACCCTTATCTGTCTCATTTTTAAGGAGATAAGCGCTGTGGACGAGTTAAATTTGCACAAAGCAGATTACCCATTCTGTGAATTCAGTTTCTATCCTTAATTTTTTACATATTGTATAAATATTGCTTGTCTCTTGCATAACGCTTATCTTGTGCACTGTGAGTAAATGCAGAGAGCTTGACTTCACAGTTGACTGGTATTGTGATACTGTGTGTGCTACTGCAGAGAGCCCCTAAGGAGCTGCATAGTATTTTCTCAAAATTTTTAACGGGCAGCAGTCCTAGCAAAAAGGAGTTTTTGTTCTGAATGTTTCTTTGTTTTGAAGTACACAAGTATTCTGAGCGTGCGGAACTGGAGATGGAGTTCAGGTTACGGTTGAATATTCGCTTTGACAGACATTACAGTGTTATAAAAGGGAAGAATGTGGTGAAGGCTTCTCTAAAATCAAATCACTTTTGATTCAAAGCAGAAATAAACATTTCAGTGTCTAAAAAAGACATTAGTAGCTGTATGATAGTTATAAAATTGTTTTCACTTGCAGATGGATCAGAATTTTATTCTATGATTACGGTCTGAGAGAAAGATGCAGTGACAGTCTTTCTAAGCATGATTTAGGGATGAAGTCAAATAACAATTCACTGCTACTGTACAAAACAGGTTTTTGACCTCCTTCTGGATTATAGAATCCTTCAGAAACTGAGGAGCTGGCTTTAGAAACAAGGGTGACTATTGTTTCAGGGTGTTTTACTTTTAGGATGATCATGTCCTTATTGTAAATAATTATTAGGCTGTTTTGCAGTAGTGCTTTCAATACAAAAAAATATTTAAGACTAAGGTGTGCCTTAGTTGTCCAAACTCCATCTTGCTAGAAATTGTTCTGTTTTCTCAGAGCTACCACACATTTTATATGTAAACAGGTAGGCTGAAATGTTTGCATAAATTATCTGGTTTTAATTAGAGGTGAAGTGATCACATAATACTGGTAGACAAATTTTAATCAGGTGAAATATGTCTAAGATAAACCACTACCAGAAATCTTTAAGATGAAAGTTGATTTAAGTTATCTTCTACAGAGTTAACCTATGTAGGATTAGAAGGCTACAATAGAGAAGGAAAAATGCCAAAAGATGATAGATGATATTGTGGGTTTTTTCATTCATTCATGTCTTGTGTTTTCTTAGGCACAAGTTTATATGGATTTTGTCTTAATATATTGGTATGTATTAATGTGCAGAGTCATTGCTAGAAAAAGGATTAGATCCCTGAGGTGCCATTTTTAGCATACCTTTTGTATGATTTTTTAAACAGACCTATATAAAAATTATTCTTAGTATCTTAAGAATTTAGCAGAATTTTTGTTTGTGTTACACATGGATCCATTTTTGGTATGTATAAATAGTATGTCTGAACACAAGGCACTGAATGCTTTAATTTTTTTAATACATTTTTTGCAAAATCTCTTTTCAGCTGAAACATGAATACAAACAGAAACGAAACCTTATTGATTCTGGGTCTGTACAGTGTCTATAAATATCCTTTTTGTATTCCACAAGCACAATTGATTTAAAGGCTTTATTGAAAAATGCTTCCCTCCCAGAGTCAACCAGTGAAAAAAAAGGCATTCACTGCCTGAAAATTCCACATGACAATCACAGGGATAACTCTCATGACATCACGCTGCATGCCATCTAAAGAGGCACTATGATCTTACTGTGTACATTTAGGTATTTTGGCTTTACTGCTTTTGGAAATTAAGATAATTTACTTCAATGGAATCTTTTCTTTAAATAGTATAAATAAATGTTCTATAAATTACAGCACATCACGTCATTAGTACTTTAAATTTGAGAGTCTTTTTGGTAAATTGTGTACACTTTCGAAGGTCTCAGTGCACTGCAAGCTTCAAGTGAGCTAAGCTTGGATAAACAAAAGTGTGTCTTACTATGGAAGTGGGGAAACAGAAGAGTTAAACAACTTGCTTATGGCCATGTGACCTCATTACAGACACCACATTTTTTATTCTGAACATAAACCCGTGTATTTCCACTTAGCATTTGCCATATTGCCAGAATTAGCCTTCCTAGAATAATTACAGGAACCCAAGAATTGCTTTCTGATCTCAGATGATGTTAATTAAGTAGGCTGGATTGTTTTCTGTCTCCCTTCCTCCTTGCTAAATAGTAAAGAAACTGTTTGTTACTTTTATAGCTGCATTTGACAAGGGTGATGACCGAAGACTTGGCAAAAAACCTGTATTCACTAGTTCTCAGGTAAACATTTACATCCAAACATTTAAAATACTCTTGAAGCTTGCAAACAAAGCTATTTTCATCATGTGCTTTAAATTCAGTATTAATTTGTCATATTATTTAATGGAACTTGCTTTTGAAAAAATCTATTTTTTGGTGAACTGTTACTCCTGCAGAATCCGTAATGTCCATTACTGGAAACATGTTAGGACTCAGCCTATGCTCTGCCACAATTTCAAACCGATAAGCTTAAATAAAAGACAAGAATTTGCGTTCAGAATCTCACATTCCCCTGTTGCTATGTAATGAAACTGATCTGTTTCCCAGAGCAAATAGTTTGCTACTGAGCTAATGAAGCTCTGCTATTATCACAAGCCACTGCAGCACCAGGTCTATTACACTCCATGCCCTGAAAAAATACTTTTTAGTGCCCTCAATAACTCTTCCATTGACACTCAAACGTGCGTTAGTATTTGGTAGAAAACAGGTATGGGTTTCACATGATTTGATGGTCTTGGACGCATTGTGGTGACATTGGTATCACAAAGATTCCATTTCATGTACTTAATTCTCCATGTTTCAGTATCTATCTTTACCTGAGAGAATTACTATTGTCACTAACCTGGCTGATGCACTGCTGGTAATGGTTAAAATCATCACATGTATTATAAATTAGGTTTTGGGTTTGTATTTGTAAGAATTCATAGTCCTCTTGGAAACTATACACATATAAGAGAAAGTTTTCTTACTTCAGCAGACACTAACAAGTTAAATATTATAGAGTAGTCTGTCCAAAATAAAATTCTACTTAGATATTTCTATATCCTCTATACAGACCAGTATTTCACATGAGACTTCCTAAGCACTCCAGTTATTTCTGGTACTTTGATACCTTTGCAAGCCAGCAATCTGAGCTCTTTTAAAAATTATTATTTCTACGCTTAATCTTGTTGCTTTAGATTCATGTACCACTTAGAATGTAGCTGTGTTTCAGAAATGAAAGATTATGTGTAGTTTGGTGTTACAGATATATTCTGTGGTTTTATTTTGGGTTTTTTTCCTGATGCTTTTTTTTTTCCCCTAGCTAAACAAATCTATTACAGAAACTGTTGGCATAAGGAATACTTCCTGGACAGAACACAGCAGGAAAGATTGCTGGGGAGATTCTTCCACTAATCAGGATAAAATGAAATCTGATGGATTAGGAGCATCTGGACATACATCAAGCACCAACAGAAACACTGTTAATAAGGCTTCAAAGCATGATGATGGAAAGGGGAAAGATGGCAAAAAAGTAGTTTCCAAAATTACTAAGGATTCAAAACCTGGGGAAAAAGCTGCTTCACCAAAGGCTAGAGCTGTTATAAAGACAAAAACAGAAAATAATGGAAGTGCGAAGGCTGAAAGCATGCTTCTTACCAAGCAAGACACAGAAAAGACATCATCTGCAAGTGGACAAAAAAATTCAGGAAGCAGCAAAGGACTAAAGAACCATGAAGGAAAAACTGCAGGTGCCAGACCAAAAGTGCTGACAGTAACCCCAAGTGTGCAGATCAAAACAAAACCATTGAAAAAAAACACAGGGAAGGAATCTCCCTCCTTAGTGACTCCAGCAGGAACTTCCAGCAAGCCAGCAAATTCAAACATAGATACCCAGACTTCTAGTGAACAGACAGAAGAACTCAAAGATTATAAATTGGTAGAAGAGGAAAAAAAACAGACTGGTAATACTTCTTTATTATTTCAAAGTCCCCTTCTGATTTGTCCCAGGCTGGTCATACACTGAAAACCAGCCTGGGGAGGTGTAAAAAAAAAAAAAAAAAAAAAATCTACTATAGATTGCTAAGGGTCACTTTCTTCCCCTGTAAATTAATATTAACTTGAGATAGGAATGTTAAATTTCTCCTCTATTAACTGACTTGATGATCAACTGATAGCCACATAACATGGTTTTACAAGCTCTACATCTATGCTGTATTCTTCACATGTTAGAATTTTTTCAGTACTTATATACAATGCATTTCCCCATAATTAACTTTGAATTTACTTTATAATAGTGAAAACAAAGTCATCTGTGAAGACATCAAATGGAGTCACCAACAAAAAAAAAAAGACTGAGATTGAAGCCAATGTCACAACAAGCAGGTATATTACAAGTCAATATATGCTGGTTTACAGATATATATGTATGTGTGTTTGTATGTGCTTGTGAAAAAAGTTTCAGGTGAGCTATTAAACCTACTGGTAAATCAACATGTAATTTTTAATCTGAGAATGGATGTCTATTGCATATTTTTTGCAAAACTATTTGAGTTAGCTATTGGAAACATTGTAAAGGTAAAACTGGTGTGGCTCTGCTGTTGGATTTTTTCATGCTAATAATTTCTTAAATTGTTATATGCTATTCAGAATTCTGCACACTTGGAACAGTTAAAGACTACACAAGGTGTTGTAAATATAGTGTTTCTGGGGTAGTTTAGATTAAACTGGACAGGATGAGAGCTGAAACACTGAAATTGTGAAACAGGTCACCTATATATGTGTATATAAATAAAATTATATGTAAACACCTATAGGTTTTAGTTTCAAAAAGTATACCTTTTAGATAGCATTTTTAATGTTTACATGTGTCTGCATATTAAAACATACGTTGCTTAAGTGTAATTAAACATTGCTAGATCTTAAGCTTGAAAATAATGGATATAATTTCTTTGCAGCCTGACAAAAAAATCAACTGGAAAAGGGTGCAATGAACAAAATGTACAAGCTATTTCAAAGAAAAAAGGGAATGCAAGTACCAATTCTTCAGCACAGCAAAGGGCTCAAAACACATCTACCAGTTCTCCCAAGAACCATGGTAAAGTTTCATACAGCAATGAGATGCTCTCCCATTATTATGTAAAGCTTTGTCTTTTTTTTTTTTTTGGTGCAAGCATTTGGCAGAATCTTCTGAACACTCCTGTTTGTTTTCCTTGTTTCACTTGGTGACAGTCCTGAACTCTAAAATGCAAATGAATGTTTGTCAGCTTCGAAATATTTAAAAGATGGTCCTCACTGCCAGTTGGTGTTTTCTTCTGCTTGTTTAATCTGCTTTACAGAGTCTTTTATTTGCTGATCCCCTGCACTTCTGCACTTGGAACCGTGACTGAGTTCAACAGGAATTCTGTAGGGCAAGCATTTATAATATGCATCAAAGATTTGGACTGCAGACTTCTTTATGAACTGCTAGTTTGTCTTCCTTTTTTTGATGATCCCTATTAGGAGCAGCACTAGTGATTGATACTGACCTACCCCACAAAAGAATACCTGATTTCAACAGCTATTTATATTAAGTATAGGAAATTACATTGTAGACCCTGCTTTTGAAAAGATACAAAGTGTTAAGGATGGAGCTCTCTTTAATCCCATTTGAACTTGGCACTCAACGGGGAGGGAGAAAGAATATTCAAGTTATCTTAAATGCATTATGATATAGAACACACAGGTCCTGTCAATTTGTGTTCATTAAAGATCTTACAGTGTTTTCTGACTAAGAAGGGTCATTAATTCTGGTATTCTAATCACATTATAGCTAATGTAATTATTCTCTGCCTACTTTAATTTCCTTTATAATATAAATCAAATGCAGTACACATCACTTCCTGTGCAAAGCTGCTGTGCAGTGATTCTATGCACTATTCGATGGCTGCTGCTTTCTACTCCATTGTATTTCAGTTACAGGTTGAAGTAATTCCTTTATGGATAGTCTGTGAACTGCACCAGTTCTAGTTTTAATGATGGCATGCAAATGCAAGATGGTATTTTTGTCTGTTGTTTAAGATCTCGATTCCTTATCAAGCCTGACAACCCTTAGTTACATGGAAAGCTGGGTAACTGCTTCAACACAAAAGCTCACGTAAATTCAATGCATATCCTTTGACTGACACATACAATCTTCATAGTCTTTTTCTTTTTACTATTTGCTAGGACCTCAAGGGGAGTCACCAAATTCACTGAAATTGGGAATGTCTCCAAAACATAATGAAGAAAAAAATGTTTCACAACATCTGGTTCAGACAACACTTCCAGAAAAACATACTTCAGCCAAGAGGAGTGTTAAGCAGTCACAAGCAACTGTAGCAAAAACCAGTGCAAAAATAACACCTAAAACTCAGGCTTCATCAAAGCATGCTGAGATTATCAATAATAAAGACCTGAAATCGAAAACAACTGGGCAATCTGTATTAAAATCTCAGTCCACTGCCCCAAAACATTCAAGGTGTGAATCTCCTGTTGTCCAGAAGAATGGTCACACCTCTGAGCACGGAAGCTTGGGAGAGAAACTTGAAAAAACCATGGCTGACACTGTGGCAGGTCAGCTTGGTGACAATAGTGAATGCTGTTCTGCAAGGCAAAGTGAATCTCTGAAATCTGTGACGGAAAGTGGCAGCAAAGATAAACTGCTGGCATCCCCTCAACCTGATAAACAAAAATTACCAGATCCTTCTGAAAATGCAGAACATAAAATGCAATCTGAATGTTCTTCTCCCCTAATTACAGAAGACACTGATTCTAAACGGCACATTTCGCTGCAGAATGAAATGGAAGCCAGACAAATCTGTGGAGATCAGACTGGAATTCAACAGATTAAAGATAAAGATTATGATAAAGCTGAACTTCACTGTCATGCACAGCCTTCCAGTGATGGATACTCAGACTTTTCCAAGGAAACCAATCAAAAGGATGTTGTTTCAGGAGAACTGGTGAAACATTCAAAAGCAATAAAAGTCTCTACTGAACAAAGTGACAAATTAAACACTGAAACAGATCTTAACTATGGTGAAAATGCTTTACCAAGCTTTTCCAGAACAACCACCAATACAGAGGATGAAACATCATCTCCTCAGATTCAGACGGAGGGATTTCTTACAGCTGATGAGCTGTATGATACATCAGCCTTGACTGAATGCAAATCAGTTACAGCAGATTTGGATGATCTTTCAGAATGTTCCACAGAACAAATAACAGAAAAATATTCACCTAGTTACACAGAGCCTATAGATCCTACAGAAATGCCAGAAAACCATGAAAATAGAGAAATTCCCTTTGTGGACCACTGGAGTGCTGGTGCCCTAGATCCAAAAGAGAGTCCTGAATCAGATACTGGCAGTGCAACCACATCCTCTGATGATATAAAACCAAGATCAGAGGATTATGATGCTGGAGGCTCCCAGGATGATGAAGGATCCAATGAAAGAGGCATTTCTAAATGCAGCACTATGTTATGCCATGATTTTCTTGGAAGAAGCAGCAGTGACACAAGTACACCTGAGGAATTAAAAATGTATGACAGCAGCCTAAGAATAGAAGTGAAAATGAAAAAAGAGGGTTCTGATCTGTTCCGTGTTAATTCAACGAGTGATGATGAAATACCAAGAAAAAGACCTGAAATTTGGTCCCATCAAGAAACTGCAAGAACCAATACTAGAGAAAGCAAAAGTTCTACTTTTGGCAATGCACAGTTTACTCAAGAGGCAGACCAAGTTTCTTCTTCTGCTGATGAAACAGAGGATGATAGATCTGAAGCAGAGAATGTTGCAGAAAACTTTCCTCCATCAAATGTTCCTACGCAAAAATTCCAAGGAATTGACAATTTAGGTTTTGAAGATGCAACAGAAAATGATACTGCAAGTCAAGAGTTTTCTAAAACTAAAAATTTCAAACGATCTGTTTTACTTTCAGTAGATGAATGTGAAGAACTGGGATCTGATGATAGAGTGGAAACTCCTACTACACGTCAGCTTTCAATAGATGGTCTTACTCCTTCAGAAGTATTTGACAGTGTTTCTCAAGAGCACCACGGAAAGACTATATATTCAGGATACCCACTGGAAATCGAAGATGGATTCCTGGATTGCAAACAGCATAAGTATAGAGACAATAGATCGGATGAAAGTGAAAGTTCTCTCCATCTTCATGGCACTGAAATCCCAGGGAAGGAGAATCAAGGTGCTTCAGTGATGGAACAAAATTGTCTAGACAAGGTACATTCAGCAGCTAGTCCATGTCCAGGAGAAAAACAAAAAGTAAATATGAAGAATGAGGTGGGCAGTGAATTTCACCAGTGCAATAAATACTCAGACAATGATACAAAATCTCAAGAAAGACCATGTCATTTGAATCTTCATCAGAGAGAAGCTAATTCTGATGTGCAAAAGAGCAGCTCTGCAAAACCTGTAGAAGCCAGTAAGAATGAGATACTGACTCAGGAAGGTCAAGTGAGAGACAGTCAACCAGCAACTACTGAATACGCTAATACTGATTTACTTCCAGGTAATGTACAGAAATAGAAACATTCAGTCATTCAAAACCCAATTAATAGGGGAATCTTTGGCAATTTGTCTGGGATTGAATCCTGAAGTAATTTTGTCTGAAACAATATTAAATTTAAATAATTTCTAAGTATTTCATTTGGGTAGAGAATGCTTCTCTGTTTGAAATACCTGCCAAGACCCTGCTGTTCAATGAGAAACTTGACTACAGGAAAAAGATTTTATGTAATGCTAAGATTGGATGCAGTGTCTGTACTTCAGTAACTTTTGATCCAATCTAACATTGACAGCATCAGCTTTTGATGGAATCAGTATTTGTTTTGTCTGCTCGACAACATGTAGTATGTCTGAATGGGATGTGCAATAACTACAGTAATAACCTTAACTAAAGCGCACTGAACTGTTTACCTTAACAGCTATATGCATTATTGTTGTAATTTATTTATTTATATATTATACACAAATTTGGATCCTTCTCCCATTGAATATAACTGAATATTTGCCATATACATCAGTGGGAGCAGGTTTGAACTCTAGAACTTATGAGATGTCTAAAATTCTAAATTTTACCAGTAAAAGCTTATATCCTGAAAGAGAGATTATACTTAGAACTGATGCTTATATACAGAAATGTTCTAACTTGTTTCACGTAGCTAGATAAATACTTGTCTAGTTGTTTGGTGTTTTGTCTTCTTTATACCGACAATTCAGTCTGTTTATACCATCAAAAATATACAATAGTGTTGATTACAACTATTGTGTATTCAAGAGTAATGAAATGCCAATGATCTGTGTTCAGCCAGACCACAGAACAAGAAGACATTAAAAGTTGTAATTTTTTTAAGTTCGCTTGCCCTTGCCTGCAGCTGCCCTTGCATGTGCAGTGTAGAAAAAAGCCTGTGGAAAAACGATTTTGTTTTTAATTCTCTGCTAAGCTGACACAGCTTACGTCACCATTCAGTAATCATTCTCTATTAATTCCCTCCATGCACGTCCTGGTCTAAATTTAATTTATGTAGTAAATGAGAAATTTCATGTGCATTAAGTGTATATTTACATTGTCATTTTCTGTATCAGAAACTTAATTATGGAGGTTACTGTTAATTACCAGTGGTGATTGCTGCTTTAACTTAATTTATAAATCATACTTTGTTTTTTATATAGGAAATAAATGCCTCAAATTTTGTCGATTTTGTATAACCCTCCATCCCCCCCCCTTTTTTTAACCTGGTTGGATTGTCCTTCCTGAATGAGTTAAATTTTGTTCTACACAGCCCTGAGGGGAAGATCATCTGCAATTTTTACATTGTACAGTATTGTGAATTATTTCAGGAGACATAGATGATTATGACACAATGGGACAAACCTGCATGTATGAACATCGGCCTTCAAAAACCCTTTCTCCAATATATGAGATGGATGTTGGAGAAGCAATTGAGCAGAGGATGGATTCAGAAACAGCAGTTCTAGATGTGGATTTTGAAGATCAGCAGTTTGCAGAACAGGACTGGACTCTTCTCAGGCAACTGTTATCTGAGCAGGACTCAAACATAGGTTTCAAAAACTCTGTTCCTGAAGACCTTAACTTAGCACAATGTCTTATCAATCAGACGCTGTTTCTGGCACGAGATGGTTCAAATCCTCAGGGTACATCACAAGTTGACACATTCAGTAGGTGGACTGAACTAATGTCTCCACTTGATGATTCTTCAGCAAGCATTACAGTGGCAAGCTTTTCATCTGAAGACTGTTCATCCCCTCAAGGGGAATGGACAATTCTTGAACTGGAAACCCATCATTAAGGTGATCAAGTGTTTGCAACTGAACTCCAACCCATTCCCCAAATCTATTTTTGATGAGTTGTTTCCATACAATAGTGAAATACTGCATCAGTCAAGAACGAGAAATTCTTGATACTTGAGGCAATCTTTCTGATATAATGAGGTAAATATGTTAATTTATAATCTAGATTTAATCACAAGTACGGTAATTTTTCAAGACTTAAATGTATGTCTTTTCTAAAAATGAACTTTGAGCATGTCTTTTCTAGAACTGTTAGAAAAATTAGATGACATAAAACTCTTGGTTTCCACCCTTCCTTTTATCTTCCTTTCTGCTATTTAATATTCTCATTAAGCAAGAATTTAGAGATCACTGCACAATTAGTAGAGCTATTTCCCTCCTTTTCTTCCTTCTCTCTATATGGTGACTTCATTTTACAACAATAAAGGTTCAGAATGGGTGTGTCAAAAGGTGATGTGTGCCAACACTGCTTTAAATAACAGAAACGTTTACTTATGTTGAAAGAAAACATTTCAATGTGAATCTGCTTTGGACTTTATAATATGAGCAGCTCGTTTCATCTGTTTCTTCCAGGTACGATTTTTGTATCTTTGGTTTATTTTGTTTAGAATTTTCCAATAAAACTTTAAAATTGTCTTTCCTTTAAATGTTAAGACTTCAGAGGGTCTGTGCCATAGGAAGAGCACTGTTTCTTTCCTGGAAATGCACATATTTAAGTAAATATTTTTTAATGGCATAATGTGTGAATTCAGAGGAGTTCACAGAATGCTGCTCCTGTTCTAAAAAACAGCATGCCTGCTATCTCCAGAAGTGTATCTCAGTCTGCAGCCCTGGGCAGTTATGTCAGCAGCGTACTAGAATTACCTTAAGGCTGCAGTTCATTATCCTTGCACCCTCCTGACACTGTCTGAGGTATAGCAAGATTCTCAGGAATTTGGTATTGTCATAGATGCTACAGTTTTGGAGGGGTAACAGAATCCTTGCATCTTCATTTCTGCCTGTGGTGTAGCTTTTACATTGCAACTAAATGCTGATGTAACCATTCTTACTAAGGGTGAAATAGGATCTACTTCTCCATTTGGCTCACTCTGCTGCTTTTGGCTATGCATTTGGGTATGGATGGGACTGTTCACTGACTCTTCTGATCTGATAAGAGAGGAAGGGAGAAACTATTAATAACTCAGAACTCCTCCTATAATATACAGGGATCTCTCCTTGCAAAGATTATGCCCTCTTAAGATACATGCATTGTGGAAATAGTTGGACTTGTCTTTCCACAGCTTAAAACCTAACTGGGAAGTTTCTACTTCCTCTTGGTCATTAACAAAAGTGCCTTCAGAAGTGAGTGCCATATGGCAGTAATAGGCTACTAACATTTTCTTTAATTAAAACTATTTAGGTAAGTGCACAACTTAACCTAGCTCTAACCACTGATAACATGGTTCTTTTTCAAAGCTTTTGCACAATTCCAACAGTGCATCCTAATTTTCTTTAGAAACTTCCTTTCTTTTTGTTGTGTGGAAATACAAAGTTACCCCAACAGGTGACTATAGTTATGACTTATCTTTGAAATAATAAAGAGCTCTGAGGCAAAATGATTTATCTAGAAAGCCACTTTGTTGAACTTCTGTATCAGAAGTTCAAAGGAAGAACTTTCATTCTTTAACATCAAGGCAGTTAAACACAAAACAAAAAACCCTTCCTCTTTTGAAGATGGAGGACTTGAAGTGGTAGGAAGATGTTCAGTTTCGTAACGAAAACATTTCCACTGCTCTTTTAGCAGCATAAATAGTCTGAGAAGTAATTAAAAATATTTTAACTGTAATATGCTGTGTTTACCCCAGTCTTCATATTGAGTGAGTTAAAAGAACCATTGGAAGTGCAAATCATTAAAAGAACCTGGTATTTATCTTCAAGTTTCCAAGGTATCTTGATAATGGATAATCTTTTGAATAAACGAATTATCTGTACTATTAGCCATAGTAAAAGATAAAACTCTAGAGAAGGTCTTATAGAAGTCTAAGGAATGGTATTTTCTTAGTTTCTGTGTGAAATACTAAAAGTTGTAAAGTTTAATCTGTTTTAAAATATGACAGTCTGGTAGTGGCCATTCGTATGTTTAAATTAAAGCGTTTAAAAAAAAGCTCTAAAGGATTAGAACAAGTGACAAAGTATAAGACAGGTCCCTTTTGTCTATTCTCCTTTATTTTTAACTTACTGTATTGAAAAAGTAACGTGAAGTTCCATGTTTGACGTATGAAGTACAGTCATGTATGGGGAGGGTTAACTGCTTTTTTTTTTTGCCTTTATTTTTCCAGTTGTATGAAAATTAAATGTCCCAAATAATGTTGTTGCAGTTCCTTTAACAGTTTTGCAGTAGGTCACAGTGATTAGGATTTGGTATGTTGTTCAGCTTCCCCCAGCCAAATAGTTGTAGAAGCAGCAGGAATAGAAAGCAGTATTGCTTTTAATTCGCATTACCACAGTGCTTGTGAGGCTGCATCAGACAAGCATCCAGCTGGCTAGACACTGTACAAACACAGAACAAAAACAAGGACTTCCCACAGAGTGGTTATAATCCTAGTTAAGACCAAAAAAGGGTGTGGGGTGAAAAATTAAATGAGTGTCAGTCTTTGTCTAGCTGATCTGCAATGGTTTCAGCACACCATCAGTTTAAATACTGTGATTTTTTTTTTTTCTGTATGAGATATCAGAAGGGGAAATCAGAGGGTGACATTCCGAGGCTGGATAATCAGGGAGCTGTAAGGATCTATATTCCTGACAAGCCCTGTGTGCCACCTAAACTCTGTTCCTGTTTGACCTTGTTTAGCAGTGATGGTCAAGCTTTAAGCAGGTATAGGTAACTATCTGTTAAATAGTACAGGTCATGTGAGTTCTCTGGAGACCTGCTCATGCCTCCTGACAATGATTGTGCGACTGTATTGGCCTTTTCTCCAAAACATGAGAGAAAGAGAGGGGTTTGTTTGAAAGCTTCATCTACAATCAAAGCTAGTGTCATAGGCTCCAAGTGAATAGCCAGTAAGAAGTCCTGAATGACCTCTAAAGTAAAAATAAGGCATGTAGATCTGATGGAACAGTGAAAGGGTGTCAGAGAAGACACTAAAGGAAGAGACAGCATAGTCAAAATAAGGCTTAAGAATTTAGCTTTGCAGTAGTATTTTGAATGAGTAAGAACAGTGAAATTATTTTGTCAAAGCCTGAGAGCACAATGTTGGAGTCAACAGGTGATACTGACAGCCTACATGAGATTGTTATGTGGGTAAAGATGCCTGTATCCTACAGGTAGTAACAAGAAATTTAGTGCAATGTCAGTGGAATTCAGAGGAAAGGAAAACTCTGACTTGGAAATCAGCATTTAAGATAACAACCCTGTTTTTGCCTACCTTGAATGACATGTTATAAAAGTGAAGAGAGTGGTTTACATATATTAAGTTTAAAATACAGTAGACCTCCAAAAGGTCATGTCAATTGACATTATTACTGGTTTTGCTTGGAAAATCAGAATCTAGTCTGGACTGGAGAAGCAGCTCTGCAGGTTTTTCACATAGAGACACTAGCTAAAATAGCATTTGTGGAATAAATTGCCAACAGATATATCGCAGAGGGAAAAAAGAGAAGGAAATGGAGGCCCAAATACTTGGAATCCTACAGAGACCTAGGGAAAGTGAAGGTTGTTCCAAATGATCTGCTCAAAAAAACACAATTATGGAAGCAAAGGAAATAAAGGTGGTGACAGGAGTCAAATAAGGATGACATGACTTAAGGAAAAGTGTACGTTGGCTTCATTGACGATGGCCCAGAAGACAGATGAGCATATATATGAAATTAGCAGTTTTGAGGCTGGTTAAGAATATGTCTTGGGGGACTATGATCAAAATAAGATACTGGCTTCCTCAGAACGAAAGGCAGGCAGATGGTAAAGTATGGTACAACTGCAGAAAGGAAACTGAGCTTAACCATTATGAGAGGCAGCAGTTAGAAAAGAACATCAGTTAATAGTATATTTTGGTTTGTTTTTTAAAGGCATGAGATTATACCATTTTTATATAATGTAGCAAAATAAAGGAGGAGACTGAGACCTAAAGGGAAAATCAGGAGCAATTAGTATATAGGAAATGAGATCAGCAGGCAGGTTGCGCCGTTGCCACAGGTGATCAGGTCTGCTTTTGTAGTAGCAGTAGTAGAAAGGACACTCCATATATTATATTTTCTCTTAGAAAAACTAGCTGTAGAATCATAGAATTACAGAAAACCTGCAAAAAAATATAGAGCTACAGAAAAACACGTGCTTGAAGAGATCTCCAAAAGTCTCTAGTCCAACCTCCTGCAAAAAGCAGGGTTAACTTCAAAGCTACATCAGGTTGCTAGGGCCATATGTATGTAAAATGGTAAAGTATGTAAAATGGTAGTAAAGTCAGCAGACAGGAACGTGGTACTCAGAGGAAACAGTTATTTGAGATAAAAGTTTTCTCATTATATTAAAATAACATTGGTATTGTTGGAAAAGATTAGTAATGAAGTACAAGAAATATAACTTGTGATATATTTAATTCTGGATGATACATGACTGAACTGTACATCTTTAATAATCTTATTCCACATTTCACTTTTTAAGGCTTTAAATTATTTCAAAATTACACAGACTTTTTGAGTCTACAAATTTTATTATTATTATTTTGGAGGAATTAGTGGGCAAGAGAACTTCTCACACAAAGACTGTCCCATAGGATCTGTCCCCCATGGCCTGTCTCGGTTATCTTCAGGGAATATGAAAAACAAAAAAACCAAAAAAAATCCCACCAAAACATGTCTGTTCTAGGTACACGTTGTAGAGGACTATTTTAAAACTTTTAATATATATTATTGCAATCTGAAAAATAATAAGTAGCATGCTTATTCTACTTTGCTCCAGAAACTCTAAACCTTTGCATGAAGAAATTAAAAACTGCTACTATGTTCAGCTGTTGCTCAGAACCAAGACATTTAAGTCGTCCTTATTTTGCCTCCACTAAGGCCAAAGGAAAAAACTCCTGCTGACCTCTGCTGAGGCAGGTTACAGGCTTACCTATGTTAAATGCATGTACCAGAAATGCTCATTTTCCAATATATCTATTTCATAGTTTTCTAGTTTTACTGTACTAATAACATTGTACAATTGTAGATATGACAAACTGCAGCTAGAAAGGCTTCAATTTAGAAGTCATAATTGTATGCATTCTGTTAATATTTCATGAGTGAGGTGATTTAACATCTGTACATTGATAGATGACATTCTTGCCAGGACTAGATGGGAACTGAGGGCACAAGACAGAATGAGGAGTAGCAGCCTTGTTACAAGGGATGATTCCATGGAAATGGGCTTTTAGATTTGAAATCCAACATAATTGGAAGCTTTCATCTTGTGCTGAAAATTCATACTAGTTTAAAGCACTCTCTCTTGAATACAAGTTATGTATGCTATTTTTGAAAAATAAGTTCATAATGTATTAAACTTTGGACAAATTGCAGCCAAAAACTATTCTCTGGCTAATATAAAACCAAGCTTCCTATTGACAACAGTACATGGATTTAAGGAAACTAAACCTGTAACAGAGCAAAGTGATTTATGTAAAGAGTGGATACCAATTGGGGAAAAATACTGGGTTTGGGTTTTTTTTCCTTTTCCTCTGATAACTAATAACTGCAGAAGCTCTACAGCATGTGCATGCACACAGGCCTGTTTATTTCGTGCATTTGACCTTCCTTTTATACTTTGCTTTGCAGTCTATACTGTTTAGTCAATTAAGGCACAGTTCTGCAACCATGGGAGTGAATCCACTTATACACCTGTGGGTTGGCTTTCAGGTTAACATTCTCTTTCCCGAAAGGGTAATGGAGCTGGCACTGGGGCAGGCACTGCGCATACGTGTGTTTTTATATGGTACTCAACTTAATGAGGTTCTAATCTTGATGAACCATCTGGACGCAGTTAAAGTATGAAATAATTAATAATGGAATCCCATTAAGTTGCTTCCCTGCTCTCCTTGATTTATTGCTGAAGTTCCCAGCTCAGAAGACTGCACCATTAGAGAATCAAAGTCCCAAGAAATAGAGGTTTGTAAGTTTTTGCATTACATGCAACAAAAGATCTTTTGCTTTGCACGGTAAAATATGAATACTGATCAGATCTTCAATAACTGAAGCTTCAGTACTTGGGGGGGTTGATGATAATTCAGTAACTATATATATATATGGCCAAAATAGTTTTTGTATGTTATCAGAAGATGACTGTTACTTGGATTGGATGACTGTTAAAATGGAGTGCATATTCTGGGGAACCTTAACAGAGGCTCACATGTACAGATTTGGGGGCTGACCCCAATTACCCAGGTAGTCCATCAGGTTTTATATTTATGCATGCAAGTAAAAGTGACTCTGACTTTTTCTCAGCTCCCTCTGAAATTATGATGAGTGGTATCAGATGCACATTTATAAAATCAGGATAATTTTTAAGCATCTGAACAGCAAGACTGGGAACCCAAGTAAAGATTTTGGCTCGTGTAACTTTCTAACTATGTGCCAGTTTTGAGACTGATCTCCTCAAATTACTGCAATCTACAACATCCTCATTTATGTAATCCTTGTTTGGTCATTTGTGTGATTTTTTTCTAACATCTGTGTTTAAATCATTTTAGTTCTTCACTTTTTATAACCCTCTCTAAGTGTGGCATAGCATCCTGCCTCTCAGTAGAATTATATCAATGTGTTTAAGATCAGTATAAATAGGACAAACCATATGTACATGCCAGATTCAGTGTAGGTAGTGTAAAAACTTCATGCTACCCTCACAAAATGAGGTAATTTTCATGGCCATGAACATAAGACCCACCTATAAATCAAACTTTCTACCTGTAACAAAATATCCTCTTGTATCTTTGTGGTAGAGAAAGAAACTTCAACCCCTATTTTCTGCATTATCATGTTCTAGTAATCAAGATAAATTTTATATATGTATAACGGGATGCATTTGGAGAAAAGTTTGAGTCACTACCTGTAGCTAATGGCTTGATGGTCCTAGCATATTTTGACACTCAGTCTTTGGGAGAGTGAAGGGGGGAGTATTAAGCTCTCAAACTGAATGCTCGCATGTTTATCGCCCGCTTGCTTTTCAAACCTAGATAACTAGCTGGGGCCTAAGTAACCATATTTGCAAATGACTCTTTGTGAACACAGTCTTCTGTTTCCAGAATCTCTGTATGGTTGCATAGTCCCACAAGCTTTCTTCCCCATGCTACATACTATAAGTTCTTAGTTGATTTCTGTATGACAGAAAATAATAAATCCTATGTGTAACTTAAGTGCCGAGTCGTAATTCATTGAACTCTGACTGCTGCAATCTATTTTTGTGTTCTGTACACTGGAAAAAAATGTCACTTTTCTATATGTGTAGTGGACCTTCACTTCCTTTTCTCCTCTAATAGGAAAAAATACTTTTTCTTGGCTTCTCACCAGAGAACAAGGTAGTTTGCATATGAAAATCTACAGAGGGGGAAGATGAGCATCTGTGCAAATGCTCCATAAAATCAAAAAAAGAGGTACTGCTTTAGAACATACAGGATACAGCCCAGGAGAGAGCAGAGAAAGGCTAACTTGATAGAAGATGTTGCCTTATCATAAATTAGTTATTCATCCAAACACTTAAGTAGCAGAGCTCTAATCCCCGGATCCTTCTATTCCTGCCTAAATGTGGTGCTCTGCTCTGCTCCCAAGAGTTACTTGATATGCTGCCAGACACAGCCTTATTCTTTCTCCTGCAGCTGCGCCTGCATGTGAAATGCACCATGTAGGTATCTGGAAAAGGAATGCTTTTGAGATTTAAAGCTAAGACCAGCAAAATGTCAGAAATGTCTGGGGAGATAGCTAAGTAAGAAAACAAATTTAGCTTACAGTATCAGGTAGCACATGATCACTCAAAGTCATTTTTTGGAACAGAAACTACCGGGGCAAAGAATGCCCTGAAGAACACACAATCTAAAAAACCTCCTTTCAATTCCAAACTCTAGTTAATTAGCCTTCTGACATCAGGCATATAAAAAGAAAAGGCCAAGTCATAGTGAGATTGGGACTCAACGGGCACTGCAAAATGGACTGCTACCAGAACTGTCCCTTGAGCAGCTCCTAGCCCAGGGGTGCTGCATGTCCCATTGCGTAAGGAGTGGGACAGGTGAGTGTTAGGCCAGGGTGGCTCTTACACAGGAGGCCATGGGGTCAATTCCCCTCAGAACGTTCTAATTTGGGAAAAGTGTTATTTTTTATTTTAAATGTGAACTATTGTCAAGTGTAATGACAGGCAAAAATATATTTGGTTAAGTTTCTGCTATAACTTTTTGCCAGCTGAAATTAAGATACACAGATTTTACACAAGTTAAAATATAACAACTGGAATCAAAATACTGAGAGGAAGCAGATTCCACTATGGTCTGGGATTTTCCCATTGTCCCATACTTATCCAACGTTGTACTTTGATGCCTCTCGAGTGGATATTTTGAGGCGGGGGTGTCCAACTTCATGTATGATAAATGGTTATAGTGGAGAAAAGCATTTGGTGGCACCCCAGCAGCCTAAATCCAACATTTACATTTCTCTGTAATATTTTTACAATATATTAGTTTATCCTTTTACGTATCATACATTTCTAGCAGTATTGCACTGAAGGAAACAAAAATCTACTCACCTATTAAAGATATTTATACTATGAATTGTCTTTTTATTTCTTTCTTTTCCTTTCTATTGCTTTTTCTCTATCTGAATGGTTGTAATGGAATTAATGCATGTACATATCAAATATATTCCAAAACATGAATTCAGAGATACTGTAGTGTTATAAAATACAACCACTACAACAAACACTTGCAACTCGTTACCCCTGGGATTTCTCCAGTACTGAAAACCAAATTCATTCATAGTGTGCACAAAGTGAAACTTCACATCAACAGATACCATGGGAATCACCACTCCTGGTCACAAAATTGCCTCCTTATTTTATAATTGTGTTTTCAAATAATTTCTGATGTTAACTCCATAGTTTTTGTATGTAATCATAGCACATGGCTTCACTGTGTTACAGGAAACAGCTTCAGTTGGTTCTGCCACAGCTGTCCAGAACACTA
The DNA here is from genome assembly GCA_020800305.1 of Porphyrio hochstetteri. Lineage (NCBI taxonomy): Eukaryota > Metazoa > Chordata > Aves > Gruiformes > Rallidae > Porphyrio > Porphyrio hochstetteri. Next base: position 18,633,841 of record CM036912.1, read on the forward strand.
GTCAGGATACCCAATACATCTGTTATTTTCCTTTAATTTGCTGACATTCATCTTCATACTCCACAGAAATTTTAAAATTCAGTTGTAGAAATATTTGACTTACCATCAAAAGTAGCATGATATTTCCATACCCTTGCAGTGAGGCTAACTGTAACTTGGGTGCATTTGGCAAACACAAGTAGGAAATCAGATGTGAATCCACTTCTTTGGCTGAAACAAAAAGAAGGGTTATTTTCAAATCACTAAGATGTCTAATTGTCTCTAAGCAAGCCAGACAATTTTCTATTTATCATTTTTTAATACATAAATGAGGACACTTCTATTTTAAAATGCTCTAAAGAATTTAAAAAAGGAAAAGCTATTACCACAATCTCAGACTTTCAAACAAAATATCAGTTCCAGTAGATAGGCACAAGTCTAGATTCACATACTGGGTAAAGAGCAGAGCAGGAAATCAATGCTCTTTTTCAGTATTTTTAATGGCCCTGCACTCCAGCTCTTCTTTATCATATAAAAGAAGTACTGTTTCCTCTTATGTGATGAAAAAATAAGTTCCAACATTCTCAGTATTTCTCTTTTACTGAAAGTGGTGCAGCTTCTTCCTTTCACATTTTTGTACTGTATAACTTCTATATTTAGACTATCATAGAAAATAATTTGGAATATTCTGCCTCGGAAACAGCTGCAGAATTAGCTGTTCATTATAAACATTCCCTGAAGACTTTTTCCTATGCAAAAGTTGACTTATTACCATCACTGCTTATTACACCCACTTGTTCTGCCTGGTGTTTCCACATTTTTATCCCTTCAGGCCTTGTTTACCATCTCAAAATGTCACACAATCTATACTTGTACAGCAGCTGTCTCTCAGGCCAACACCACGTTTCTGGAAGACTTTAATGGGGGCACTAACAAGATGTCTGACTTACTTTCAACGCTGCCCAGCAAATGCCCAAGCCCGCACACTGCAGGGCAAAGTAGAACAAGGCTTGGGTTGCTTTCTTAGCTGTAAGTTATAAGCGCTTCGTCTGGTAGTTAGGAGGTTTTGTTTGCCATCTCCGAATGCCTCCGACCTGTTGGCTGCAGCTGCGAGTCCTCCTGAGTGCCGCTGGAAGGAGACGGAGCCCGGGTGAGCCGCGGCCACCGGCCCCGCAGCCGCCAGACCAGCTCCATGGTCTGGGAGGCCTCTTGATGCCGAAGGGCTCCGAGCCCAGCTGCGAGGCGGAGACACCGCGGCCCGGCAGGGGTCGGCCCGGCAGGGGTCGGCCCGAGGGCAGAAAGGGCGGGGCGGACGGTCCGGCTCCTGCTTTGCGCTGGCCGTGCAGGGCTACTGGGGTTTCCTTTTAGCCCGTTACGAGGATTCTGAAATGAGAAGAGGCCCGAATAAAACTTACACGGGGAACCAACTGGCTGGAAGGTTTCGTAGAAAGCAGCTGCCCCAACCCCCGGCACAGTAGGCCGCACCCTAGGCCAGGCCTAGCCAAGCTCCCTTACCAGGTAGCTTCAGCATCCCCAGCTGTACCCCGTGAATATTACTGAAACAGAAACACCTGCCACGCTGAATATCCAGGAATATTTTCAGCAGAGTGAAATGCAAATCTACATCGAAAGAGCTAGTACTCAGGCCCATGGCATGGGGGCTGTTTCAGGCTGGGCAGGAGGCCCAGGGCAGTCTTCCCACGATCATTTTAGTGTAAAAGTGCACAGTGACAAGTGCCTTTTGAAAATAGGGCAAATGTTCCTCAGTCATTTTAAATGCTTTTAGGAATGTTTTTCTGAGGCCATTTACTCATTATGCTGCCCTCCTTTCTAAGCCTTACAGAGGAAGCCCTCTCATGCAAATTTTCTTAAAGACATTCAGGTATCGAATTGCTATCTTAAATTAGTTCAGTGGTAGCGGGCATCTGTATACATTTTGGAGAATTGGGTAGTGCTCTGGTTTTTAATCAGATCTTTAATGGATCTACGTGCCTTAAACATTGCACATCTTTAATTGGCAGGCACTATCTGTTATCTTTTTCAAAGCTTTTCAGAAAGCAGAAGCTGAAATTTCACTGCAGTGCCATTAAACTCTTGAAAAAATGACAGAAAGTGGTGGGACGGAACAGTCAAGATGGATAACAACAGTTATTCTGAGTACAGCTCTGCAGGTACAATACCACTTGTCAAGAACAGTGTCTGACTCACTAAGAAAACACTGAAAGCATTTACTGTATTCTTTATGTGAAAATACTTTATGCAATGTCAATGAATTTTTTTTTTTGAGGATAAAAGAGTGACATAAGTCTGAAGTTGTTTCACCTGTAGTACTGGTTCTTTTTTGTATGTGTGTTTTTTCTCCTAGCTACTCCTGTACCCTTTTAATATTCTTGCCACCTGCTATTCTGAGTTATACTGCTTTAGGATTGTTCTCCTGACTCATCATTTTTGTATTGCACTGATGCTGCTTTCACTTAGCACTATGAATAATTCCATCAGAAAGGATTTTAATATTCAGAATTTCTCCCTAAACTTTTAATTTTCTACTATATGGTATCAACATTGGAGTAGTTTATTACACAGTGTGCAGTTTGATTTAAAATACTGAGTCTTACAGATATTGAAGTGTATTTATATTCATTAATATCCGAAGCCTGGACTGTGTCCCTCAGTAAAGTGAAAGGGTATGTCAAGGAGCTGGTAATTAGTTCCTGCAGCTGAGACCAATTTCATGCCAGCTGGAGAGAATTTAGAGGCATAAGGGCGTTGAATTACAAGCAAGGATATCTTATGCTAGCTTGGTTGGCAAGGTTATCAGCCTCTCTCTGCTGTATAAATGGGTTGAGGTAATTTCTGCATTGCCACAGTTTAAAGCCTGTTCTTTTTTACCTGCTTGTCTTTGAATAGCAGCCTGTAAACTGTTTCAGTTTGGGAATAGCTTTAAGAATAACTCGATCCATTATATGGTAAGAGGTATCAGAGGGCAGCGATCCATCAGGTACCAGTGTAACTCCTATTAATAAGAGCCCCAGCTCCGCTCCAAACTGCTCTTGAAAGGGCTTTGCTCCCAGCAAGCAAAGATTGGGAAATAGCTGAATACAAAGTTGAGATGCCTTTTTCTTGTACAAAGGCATTGCTCTGTACCAGCTTTATTTATGAGCTTTCTCTTTTCCATGCATAGCTATCATTTTCTTATAGCTGTTATTTATATTTGTGCATTAATTCACTGTCAGCAGTGGCTTTGAAGCAGTTTTTTCCAAAATTGTAGTTACACCTCATAAGCAGCTGTCATTGATTGTTCCCTTTTCAGACCAGTTGAAAGCATAACCTTTCTGGTTCCTGTCTCCTTCAGGGTTCACTTGCTATCTCGACTTTATTCTGTACTCTTCCACTAAATCACACCATTCGCCTGCATAGGCAGGTTGCCTGTGTTTTAAATGTTTAGGTTAATGAACATGTTAATAGCTAAAAATGATTCAGTGATTTTAATTTTTAAAATGTGTTTAAGCAGCTTCAGTAGAAAATACTGCAGAAATGCTTTTTGTGGGCTGAAGCATATATCCAAACCCACTCTGTTCTGTAGATGATTATGCTGCATAGTGCCACGATCTAGTTTTCCAAGTGGATTGCATTCTGTCAAAAAGCTTTGAAGAATGTCATGCCCCATACAGATTTTCTGAACTATCTTCTAAATGAAATGCTGACATCTATGAAAATAATGCAGTCTAATTAACTGGAGTCATAGAAACGCACTACTGTGTGTTCCTCTCTTGTGCAAATCCTCTTTTAGCACATCTTACAAAAATAGACTGTAAAACGTTTGAGCTTCTTTATGTATTATGCAAAAGTTTCCTGTGGCAAACTGAGTGTATGCATACAAAATTTTTGTTCAATGTTTGGTAACTTCCAATGCAACTATTTCAAAATTTCATTATCTGAAAAAGTTATTTTTTAAACAATGTTGCTAAAGTTGTATCTATGATGGTTCAGGCAGTGCTTCAAGGATGTATCTAACTTCTTGGCTGAAAACGTATTTTTAAATAACCTTTTAAAATTTATTTAGAATCATGAAATTTCTACAGTTCTACAAAGGCAACAACACAGAGTTCGATATTCAGAATCAGTGGAAACTGGATCCGTGATTTTTTCTCTTTCTGGTACAGTACCTTTATGTTGTTAAACTCATAAGCTCTAAGGAGGTGCCTGTTGTATCAGGCCCTGCTGTAGGCTACGCGAGACTCACTAAAAACTGCCTTGTTGGAGGGTTGTGCAGCAGTGGCAGGAACTGTGCTGTGGTTGCACGTAAGTCAGAGGATGGAGCAGAGAACGCTTTCATTGATACATCGCTAACATGTAGGACAGCCAGTAAGATTTTCAGTATTCACGGCTGTGAACATAAGAGTGAACCGAGATCCTTGGCTTTCATCTTCCAAGTTGAGTAAGCAGGATACGGGGTAGTAGTAGTGGAGGTTGGGAAAGGATTCTCTGCGGAGGTTTCATGAGGTAATCACTGAACTTGCAAATACTAAGTACCGATCCTTTCATTTTAAAGAAGACGCTTTAGACAGGTAGGAGAGATCCTTAAGCTGAAACCTTCCTGAACTATAAGGATTAACAAGGCACATATTGGCCTAGTCTTCCATATCCTCATTTGTTAGGCCTCCTAAACTTCTGCCTTAACTTTCCTTTCCAGAACAACTTAGATGAAGGTGTTATAATTTCATTTTTCATGGTAGACAGTTTAGCTTACTTTTAAAATGTTACAGGAATGTTTATCTCATTTAGAAATGGGACTTGCTGAGCCCTTTGCATTTGCCCTAAACTCATTCCAGTTGCTTGTTCCTGAAGCACATGCTTTCAAAGGCATTTGGATGTCTGTGCTTTTGAGTACATTAACAGTCAGGGTTTTTTGATGGTCAGCTATAACCTCTGAGTTATTTGTAGTTTTATCTTCAAAATACCAGTCATCAATGGCCAAATCTCATGACTGCATTTCACTCTCAAGATGTGTAAATTCACTTACGTGTTTTGCTCCATTGCCTTTTAAACTGTTTGAATTCTGCTTCCTGGTTTGTGGTAAGAACTTAATCATGGTACTGGCGTGACGCATTTCTTCCACAGGTGTTGCGTTTATAGTGGCAGACACTCAGGAGATACGTATGACAGGGGAAGAACAGCTTTTCAGAAGAATTCAGAAGTTCATAAACATTCATCGAAACAGTTTTCTGGTTTTGTCAGCTGCTCTTCATGGACCAGAAGAATGGAACATCATGTTCAGGATTCAAAGAAGGTATGATTTCAACATCAATCCAAAACTGGTTTTGCTACGAGGAAACAAAGTAGCAATCCCAGATTCAGGAATGTTGTTTTAGGAATCATTTTCAAGAATATCAATTTTGCTAACTGAAAAATTATGCAAAGCCTATGTTTATTAATAGCAAATAAGAATAATACTAAGTGAATCAATCTGACATAGCATAGGTAATAAAAAGGGATGTTCCTCAAAAACACAGCAAATAACATCTTTCGATCACTTCAGGGATAACTAATATTCTTTTTAAAGTTTTCTCTTTATCTGGAAAATTAGGCAGTTTTCTTAGCTCTGTCAGCATCATTTCATGATCATCTTCAAAACAGAACAGGCGAGTTTCCTTCATGAGCAAAGACTTTTGTGTGAAGTACAGATTCTTTACCTGCCCCTCAAATCTGTTTACTTGGAACATTGTTTATTATAACTGAAAGTATAAAACTGCACAGTAAAACTGATTTGGTTAAAACTTTAAATGTGATTTCTAATGAAGCCTGAAAACTTGCATGCTTCAGTACATACCTGTTGACAGCAGTTACCAGACTGTGCTCCATCTCATAGCCAAAACTATTTTCTGTTAGGTGCAGTAGTCCTAACGGCACTTAATTTTCACTCTTGAAATCAAAGAAGTTGCTGTTCTAGGAGAGTCTTTGATCTTTACCTCCCTGTAACTAGCACCAGTTTCATTAAGTCCTGGGCACACTGCCAGATGCTGACGAGGAGCAGTGTGTATGGGATGAAATGTAGGAAATCTATTACCCGTTTGTGCAAATTCCATAAATTTTCATGAGAGGTCTTGAAAGCTCTGCCCTCATTCAGGAAGAATATGTTATTCAGCTGATGGCAATGCTAATTATCAATCTACTTTGTGCTTATGTAGAATGGATCTTGTGCACACACTGATCACTAACAAATGCATTGAAACTGTGTTCCATCTGGGAAGCCAGTAATTTTATTAAAATAAAAATCACAGTTTTGTCATTGCAGGTCATACCAAACCGATGTTGACAAGGCACAATTATATTGCAAATGCACGTGCTTTGTTCCTACCTGGCAGCTTGGAGTCCTGCTATTGTATGTCAATCACTGTCTGAGCTTTTGGTGGGGTTGAAACCTGTCATATTCTCTCAAACTACAAGTCACCTGTTGGAAAGAAACTAAGTTCCCTGATATTTTCCTGTCTTCCTGTATTGCTGTTTCTTTCTGCTTATCTATGCTTTTGCTGCAATTGGAGATTATTTTTTTATTCTTGTTAATAAGAACATTACAGGATTGTTGTTCAACTGCATGAATGCTTTACGTAGGGCTGTAATATGTCATGGAGGAAGGGGGAGAAAAAGCAATCTATCACAGTTCAAATGAGCATTCCACTAATATCCTCAATAAATGCATACGTTAATTTTTAAACACCTTGGAGCAAAGACCAGTCTGCTGTTCTAACGGCCAGCATTCTGCCATTGATTGAATTTATAAGATACAAACCAAGTTCAGATTTTCTGTAATAGGAAGCAAAACTATCCATGGGATTTTTGTGGATCATGTGAAGTACACATAATTGTTTCTTTGTTGCACTTCAGTCATTCACTTTGCTTAGCCCATTGCTGGTATGAGCAAAGTTGCATCTATTTATTTCCCTAATCCCTACATATAAATCAGACCACAGTTTCTGCATTAGGTTTTAGCACAATTCAACAGTGACATGAGTACCTACTCTTAAGGAGAGGCACTGCCTGTAACGCTTATTTTTAATTAGAACAACAGGCAGCCAAGTTCAGATCAGCATGGGTCTTAATGTAAAGAGTCCAAGTCATCAAACAGCTTGAGGGGAAGAACAGGTGGTAGTCACAAGGGGAGGTCACAGTGGAGTTCACAATTGAGCAGCTGGGCACTTTGTTGGATTGAATTTTTGATTATTTTAAATTCCTCATCCTTTGTTAAGTCCCTATTATGTGTTAGCACTCCAATAGGAAAGGGCAGCAATGTTAACTTTGTTAATATTGTTACAACAGGGGTAAGGTACAAGTCTTAGGGAGAGACTCTCCCTTTTCCAGGCTTGGATCTCTTGCTCTTCTCTGACTGCACTGAATGACAACTGATGCTGGTATTTTACATCTTCATATTCCATTGGCAAGAACAAATGCAGATGATTAATGTTATTTATAGAAAGGGAATGAATTTTAGGTTATTTGAACAAACAAATCTACATGAAATTCTTAGCACAGCCCATTATCTTAATTGTATCTGACATACCAATTGGCTATATTTAACTGGTACACTACAAAGATTTAGTTCAAATTCTGCAGTACTTCTAACACACCATTTTTAGATACTCTCCTACGTTCTTCCAAAGCCATTAAAAAACCCAAACATTTTTTTTACTGACACTGAGAATGGACAGTCTTTAACAATATGGCAGAAGAGGGTTCTTTCTGAATGTACTCATGCTTAAGAAGCATTGTCAAGGAGCCTTAGAAAAAGAAATGAGCTCTTTCAAATCCCACCTGAACAAGTGGGACAGAAGTGGGACAGATGGCTACACAAACAGCATGAACTCTCCAGTTGCCTTTGAAGATTAAAGCATGAACTTGTGAAGCCACAGTAAGGAGGTCTTTACCTCGTGTAGGAATGCTTTTTTGAGTTTTATGGCATAAGTTAAATGTGCATTCTAAAAGTAACCTTGATTTATTTTGATCTGCAGATTCCTGGGCAGTAATTTACGTATAATACCAGTTCACAATACTGCTGAAATGGTTAAGTTAATGCTAACTATAGCTAAGGTAAGTCCAGTTGCACGTACCTGAAAACATTAGGTCTTCAGAAGTATATTAGCCAGGAAAAGCCAAGAACTATAAAATATGTATCTTTCCTTAATGGAACTTTTTGCACGCATTTACCACAATCCATGTAATATAGTGAGGTAGGACTGTTATTCTGATGCCTTAGCTGTGACTTTACTGTTAAAGGTAACTTTAAGAGCTCTTGATAGCATCTATGAGGAAAAAATATTTAAGAACTAACTCAGTTCTTACTGACCACTTGAAGTTAGGATGTCTTTATTTACTAGTGCAGAACTGGCATGAGATCAAAATATGTAACGACTTCAACTTAAAGTAGAAATGCCAATCTGAAAACTCTAGTTACTTGTGCACATAGTAGTATACTATTTCTACAGCTTAATATAATAATTTATCTGTGTATTTGCAACATACCCTGTTAAGTATCAACACATTTATTCATAAAATATATTTACTGAACTTCTTTAAAGAATATTTTTCCATGAGAATTCTAACTCTGGCACAAATTATAAAAGTGGTATCCCATGTACCAAAAATAAAGAGTGGGCTTCTCAAAAATAATAGACATAAACCTATTCAGAGTATTCATCATTTTTAAAGTGCATAAGCTACATCTCACTTATATGGCAAAAGTTGTTAAATACTTATTACAGTGCTCAACATCGTACTTAAACTTTTTATGGAACCTGTGTCTGGCCCAGTCTCTTAATACACCATTAACCTAAAAGCTTTTAAGATTACTGCTGATCCTATTAACTTTAAGTTTGGTGGCAATATTCTGAACAAGTAGAAAAGTAAATTCAACAGGAGAGCCCTGTAAGACGTGATGATAGTATATACCACAATTCTGTTGGTTGCCATTACGTTATTTCCTACTGATGCAGTGCAAAGCCAGTTTAATGAGCTTAGCTTTTGCCAGAGAAATCCCTAAATGGCATGGGGCCTAAGACCCTTTTTGTCCCAGGTTAACAGACATGGCCAAGGGAGCATCCAACCATCCCACCATCCAACTAATCCCAAATAACCATACCTGACTCCTGTTGAAATACTATCCAGATAATCAGATGCAATGCTGGTTATTTTAGGACTGGTCTCACACCTAAAATAATATATCATGTCACCTCTGTGTACATCGTTCCTGAATAGCTACTTCAGAAAACATGATTCCAATTTCTGAATACTTTTACAGTTGTACTATTTGAAACTAAGATGTTGAGTACTCTATGACCTAAGTGTTACTGTGTCCTACTCATAATATTTTTCTTTTCTCTAAGGTAACTTCCAAGCCACAAGCAGATGATATTCGTTACCAAATGGCAGTGACAAAAGCACAAATAATAGAAAGCAGTCCAGTTTGGAAGATGCTTCAGGAGTACCAGTCACATTGTAATTAATTATAGTACTTGGGGGTTTATTCATGAATAGAGTGGCTACATTTTAAACAAAAAATAGAATGTTCTTAAAAATACAGTTGCATTTGAAAAGACTGTATGTACAACTTGTGGAATTGGAGTGAAAACTTAAATAACTATACACTGAAAACCAGCATACACTATACCAAGCGTGCATTCTGAGACAACAAAAAAAAGTGGTTTCATTGCACTATAGAAAAGCCATTCTTATTTTTGATTCTGAACTTGTAAGATCATCTGATTATATTAGCTTCCCAATGTATAGGGAATATATCTTAAGGAAATCTTTATCATTAAAGATAAGGATGATCAAGGTAATTCCAAAGTGCAGGGTTTCCCATGCAAAAACATGTATACGTATGAAATCTTATACAGTGTGTTTTTTAAACACAAGTGTCATCTGCTATGTTATTAAGTTTCAACATCTTTGGTTCACTGTGTTTTTCTTTAAACCTGGCTTCTTTTGCCTTAGTGTTTCTACTGTTATCTATATGTTACAGTTTATTTGTAAATATAGAAGATTTTTAATGTCAACATTAAAAAGTGCTAATAAAAAACCCCCTTGTCCTTAAGCAGTGCTTTTTAATTAATGGTTCTCCAGTCACTTTGTAAAAATATTTATAATTCACAATACCAGTCAGCAACTATTTTCTAACAACTTTTGAAAGCTAACAGAAAAATAAAAGCACAACCTTACTTCCTTGTCACAGCATAAGAACAAAAAAAATCCCCTTGGTTTTAGTTTCTAAACTAAAACCCCACCAAACTCTGAGTAGGAGTACTTTAGTAAATAGGCCATCTCTGTGCATCACATACAACAATAGCAAAAGAAGATAAAAAAACCCTGCAAGATGACTTATGAAGAGCAGCATTTGCAATTCTTCTAGGGGCCATTCTAAAGTGCTCCTTAAAGGTTGGTAGCCTCTTTTTCAACTAAAGTCTCATAGTCAAAATGATTTTGTAAGAAGTATGTGACTTCAAATACTTGAGCTGACCTAACTATTTTCATCCATTACAGCTTTTACTTTCACTTCAATGAGTTCTTCTACTCGAGCTAGAACACTTTCTATTAAATCAAATGTGAAGAGAGCCGAGTGTAAAACCTGAAATGACAAAAGAGATTGATGTTAATAGATTAGAAGAAGAATTTTTTCTTGCCCACTGTATGTGTACATTTGTCTCCAGATTCAAAAAAAAAAATGTCAATACTTCTGAATAACTCTGAAGGAAATGCAAACCCACCTGAAACTGCATTTCTGGAGTCATGGCAGGCATCTTTTCCCCACTAACAGTCAGGGAACAAACAGCATTAGAACCGTGTGCCTCTGGAGAAGAAAATATCCAGAGATCAGGCTGCTTCACATAACTTTTTAAATGAATATTTAATATATTAGCATTTCTAGATAGTAATTGTTAAGAGACACAAACCTCAGGATTGACTAGATGAAGCACGGGAGATGCTGAACCTTAAGAGGAAGATAGTTTGAGCTGGATGCTATCTCCACACTTTAACACACATGACTACGTTACCAAACAGACAATATCTGCCACTCAAAACCAACTGTATATAGCTAAGATGCTCCTTAAAAGGAAAAAGAAAAACCTGGTAATTTTTTTATATTATTTTTAAAATTTCCACATCCAGAGAGATAGTAGTAGGTTCTTTATCTTGACATAATGAATCTAGACATGAAATACTTATTAATGAAATGCTGCAGGATTCTCTATATCAGGCAGATTGCTTGCAGCAGGCAAAGGTACAAGGACAAGTCTGAAAACTAAAGAGGAAAACCTCTTACATTCAGACCACATATCTGAAATTCAACATAATGATTACAAAGATTATACATTGGGGAAAAAAGGCTAAGCCATTTACAAGTTAGATGTTCTCTCTCCAGAAATCAAATCTCTATGTTATGTCAAAGGCTAGAGAACTGCAAGAGGGACTTTAAGAAAAAGCTTCCTGGTGCATTTTAAAGGATCGCCTTTAGAAAGATATCCACAGGTTGTCTTCAGAAAAATTGCCCTTCTCTGTCTCATCCTTATATAGTTTACAACAACAAAAGAGGGTAAGACTGGGGGCAAAAAGCTGGACTGACATTTTTGGTAGCAGAAGCAAGTTCCTTGCTCTGTCTTAATTAGACTGATACGAAAAGAACAGAGGACCTGACATACACAGAGATCGCCTAAAGCAGCTATAGCTCCTATGCCCTGCCTAACCCAGAGCAGAATCAGTTTCTGAGCATCAGATTAAAAAAAAAAATTAAAACCAAAATCTAGAATGTAATGCTTCAAGCTTTAAGGAAGCACCTATTTGCTGTGTGAATTTTTATCTCTCTTGTTAACTTCCCCACACGCAGTATGAAACCTAAGGGCAACACACTCAGAGTGAGATGCTCCTGTCTAACTTCAAAGCTTGTTCTCCATTTTTTTGATTTTAAAGATCTTCACATGACACTTCTATGTTTTCCATACAGTTTATAAGTGTGTTGAGAGATAAACAAGTTCAGATTTATCTGACCAATTAGGAAAATCATTAATATCAAATATAGCAAGTACTGAATTATTATTTGAAATTTGCAATAGTGTCAACAGTCAAATAAAACATGATCTATATAGCACTCACCAACTAACAAAGCTAAGGAAAAATGAAAACAACTAACCTCTTCTGTTCTCTTTCTTACTCTTTATTTCTGCTTCATAGTGTGCTTTTGACATATTGAGTCCTACATGGAGTGGTTTTAAGAAATTTTGTTTGATCTTGGGAAGCGCGGTCCATACGCCAGTCTGTGCAAACAGAACAGAGAAGGTCACAGATTAGTTTTAATGAAGCATTGCAATGCTAACTTTTTGAATGTAAGTTTTTGCTACACACTTCTGTGCTGGAAGGAAGGAAGAAATAATTTAGGCTCATTTTTTAAGCATGAATAGCATCATGATGGATACTTAAGCTCCTTTCTCTCCCTCTGATGTGATTTGTGGAAACTGGAGGATGAAGTAGTCAAAAAAATAAAGGAGGGAGCAAACTTAGTGTGTAGGCTGGTAACTACAGCAATAGAAACACACATTTTCAACTTGTTCTTGTAAGCAAAGTTAAAAGGATCATGATATGTTGGGAGTTGTACTAGCCACTTTCTCAGGCTAGAATCTCTACAGTGAGTAAACAGCAGGTAGATTCCTCAGAGATAATTCAGCAGCAAAATGGCACAAGTGAATGTAAATTCATGTTCCTGAATTAATATTGTCTGGCGTTGCCAAATGAAAGCTCTGATAAACACTGTGCTCCCCAAAATATAAGGGTCTTGTCTATATTGCAATCAGTTTAAAAAGCACTGTAGGAATGTTACTGGATATACTACTACTCCATCCTTAGGTGCAGCAGCTGAAGTCACCATGAACTACTCCCCAGTTTGGCATGGGTGAAAGAAGGAGTTTATAACAATGACACTCAGGAAGCTGGATACACAAGGAAAAGATGCTCAAAAGCAAGGCTGCTCAAGGTTACTCAGCACAAGAGGAAAACTTCTCTGCCTTGGCACTTCATAAGCTTGTAGTTACAAAACTGCCCTAGAAGGAAACAAGTACAAAACACTCTTTGTGTCTTTAGATAGAAGAGCTATTTATGAGATGTCTGTCTTCAGGCAGTACCCTCAAAGGGCACAGTAAGGATGATAAAAATAAGAATTCCTAATGTTAAATAGCATTGTTGATTACAGTGGAAAAAAATCAACAAATTTTAATGCTAAATGACACAAAATTAACTGGTCAAACAAGAAAACTGGTAATTCCTTCCCCCAGAATGGGGCTAAGAGTGAAGAAATAACTCCCCAGAAAAATACTGATTTTTAAGCTTAATGAAAGTTTTTGTTACATAGCAATGAAGACATCGAACTGACATGAAAGGAGGCATTTTCTTTCTGCCCCACTTGCAGTATATGGAGTGAGACAGGGAGGAAGTGAAGAACAACTGGCAGGGCTTAAATTTCAGGTCATCTTGAGAAGAGGTGGCTATTTTCTCCTCAAACTGCACGGACATTATGTCAGTTACTAGGCACCACTGTTAGAACAATTGTGTGCTACTATGTATCAGTTTTTAATAATAAGATAAATTCTTTTTCTACAAAGCTATGCATTGACTAAAACTGAAACTGAGTGGACCATAGTAAGTGCTTAAATAGTAATTATTCCTTAATTCCGAGAAACAGTCTAGTAATACTAGCTAGTTTCATAAATAGTAAATTAGAAATTTACCAATTGAAAGCTATTTTTTCTATTAATTTGCATTAGGGTTTTTGTATTCAGTGCAAGCTATATCATTACTTAGACTGGTAGACATTAGTCACTTAAAAAACTTGTATTCCTAGATCTCAAAATGCTCTAAAACTTGATCAGAATTTCTTTGGTATTTTAGAAAGGAGAAAACAATATGCTGAAATCCAGTACTCCAAATCTTTAAGTCAAGGAACTAGGGGAGAACAACAAAACACTTCAGAACACTTACCTGCTGGTTAGAATATTCATCTGACTGTGATACTGCTTATTCAAGTTGGGAAAGGCTTCAGTGTACATTAAAACTGGAAAGCAATTTTTCTTTAAACTCTCACTAATTTAAACAAATATTTTAATGCAAAAATCAAAACACTGGGTGCTAAGCAGATAGGTGATACTTGTTTACTACATGATAGAGTGGATAAAAAGCTCCTGAATTGTAAGAACTAGAATCATGGAACATAATGATTTAAGAGTCAACAGAAGTGGAATGTAATTAGAAAACTAAATATGATTAAGTCCATTGGCTCTTCAATGCTGCAGTGACACAATCCAAGTCAAAACACTTCTCAATCAGCTGCTAGAATATGGACTCCATATATTGACCCAGTTGTGAAATTCAAACAAGTTTCCTCTTGAGTATCCAGGAACACATTTCTATCAACTGCAGGTGGACAGGATTGACTACACAAAACCAGCAGATCCATCATAATACCCTATACCGAAAAGCTGTACAACAGCTGAGTAACAGATACTGGTAGATCAGTGCAAACTGTAACAAATGTTGCTGACTGCTTTAGAGAGAAGAGAGCTAAACAAAACAGGTAAAAGGTGGGGATTACAACTAATGCTCCAAAATCCTGCTTTAAACTCAGGTATTATTATATGGTTAAAATACATAAGGACGGTTTTGATTTTTTAACTATATTGCAAAGTTTAAACGTGTAGGAGGAAGTGAAGGTAAGGAGGTAAACATATCCTAAAAACACAGGTGATACTACAGTGGTGGGCAGTTTAGGCTGGCAAGTTACAGCCTAGAATGTTTTATGCAACTGGTTAACAGACCATAGCCAAAGGGTGGTGGTCAATGGGTCTGTGTCCAGGTGGAGGCCAGTGACAAGTGGGGTCCCCCAGGGGTCTGTCTTGGGATCGGTGCTGTTTAACATCTTTATCAGTGACACTGATGATGGAATTGAGTGCCCCCTCAGCAAGTTTGCAGATGACACCAAGCTGAGTGGTGTGGCTGACACACCAGAAGGAAAGGAAGCCATCCAGAGGGATCTTGACAGGCTGGAGAGATGGGCCCGGGTGAACCTAATGAGGTTCAACACTGCCAAGTGTCAGGTGTTGCACTTGGGCGGGAAGAATCCCAGACATAGACACAGACTGGGAGAAGAGCTCCTGGAGAGCAGCCCTGCTGAGAAGGACTTGGGGATTCTGGTGGATGAGAAACTTAACATGAGCCAGCAGTGTGCTCTTGCAGCTCGCAAGGCCAATGGTATCCTGGGCTCCATCAGAAGAGGGGTGGCCAGCAGGGACAGGGAGGTGATTGTCCCTCTCTACTCTGCCCTCGTGAGGCCCCATCTGGAGTACTGTGTCCAGATCTGGGGCCCCCAATACAAGAAGGATGTGGAACTGTTGGAGAGGGTTCAGAGGAGGGACACGAAGATGATTAGAGGGCTGGAGCACCTGCCCTACGAAGAGAGGCTGAGGGAGCTGGGCTTGTTCAAGCTGGAGAAGAGAAGGCTGCGGGGGGGACCTCACTGCAGCCTTCCAGTACTTGAAGGGAGCTTATAAGCAGGAGGGGATTCAACTTTTTAAAAGGATAGACAATGACAGGACAAGGGGGAATGGATTGAAACTAAAGGAAGGAAGGTTTAGATTAGATATTAGGGGGAAGTTTTTTACAGAAAGAGTGGTGAGGTGCTGGAACAGGCTGCCCAGAGAGGTAGTGGATGCCCCATCCCTGGAAGTGTTCAAGGCCAGGTTGGATGGGGCCCTGGGCAACCTAGTGTAGATCCAGGCCTGAGGTTGGTGGCCCTGCCTGTGGCAGAGGGGTTGGAGCTCTGTGATCCTTGGGGTCCCTTCCAACTCATACCATTCTATGATTCTATGCACAAAGGGCTCCAGTAAAGCAATGGAGCACAAAATAGCATAGGTCTTGTCATTCCTTTTGTTACTTCAGCAGATGGATCTTACAGACAAGGATTTCTTTGATGCTAATAAACTAGAGAAGCTTTTAACCTATCATGCAGTTGCACAGTTCCTGTAAATATGAAATCCAGTTTTTCACGGCTAAAACTATTTAAATATGACTATAAAATACTTTCTGAGATATACTGATACTATTTTAGTACATCACACAGAAAATGTTATGCCTAAAGATTAATAAAATAGATCTCAAACTGCAAAGGTTTGTTATTAATAAAGAAATCCACTTGAGGCTTGAGGGATACCACCAAATAAACAGGCAAGAGCAACAAATATGTTTTCCTCATAGGAATACTTGATCGAGATCTATTTTATGGTGACATACTCTAAATTATGGACATAGACCACAGTTCATCAGGCAGAGTAAAAGGATTAGCTTGTTTACAGTAACAATTAAGTACAAATGTGATCAGATTCCATCAGAATAAAATAACACATCTCCGAATGTAGCTAACAACATCACTTCTGTATTACTGACCATTGCAAAGAAAAATGTAAACCCATGTTTCTGAATCAAGGATAACAGCGTTCACATGAATCCACCTCTCAACCCTTAGCGAATCAAACATTTTCAAATCAATTAGCACTTACTTGATTATCACTTTCACAATCCTTAATGATCAAGTATCTCAGTAGATTTAGTGAGGCCATAATCCTGTGAATTAATACAGTATTATTTAGAACACAGATTTATATTACAGGGATAATAATATAAATTGCCCATTAGCCAGACATCCTAAAAATACCCGTTTGCATAAAATGCAGCCGCTCCTCTGTTGAGCAATACAGCTTCGCCTAGAGCACCAGTGTGCAGCAACGTCCACATTACAACTTACTTTGCAAGTAAGAGTAAAACTCAGCAAATTGGAGACAGCTGGTGATGGTGAAGGAAAGAGTTCTCTGAAGAGACAGGACCTTATTACAGGATTTGTAATGAGCATCACTGATGATCTAAAGTTACTATAAAACTCATGTGACGGTTTTCTTTATTACTGTACTGAATTTTACTTTTGAGTGTTTTTGAAAATGTGCTTTTTGCCTTTGTTTTACCATACTTTTTAGCAGAAACTATTTATTACTTTTCCAGATAAACAGTACAATTACTGTACTGGGTTTTTAAGTAGTTATGTGTCCATCTGGACACTATCACCCTACTGATTTACAAGCCCAACTTTTACTCATGCTACAGAGAGAGACCTATCCTATACAGGAGATTTTCAAAAGACATTTCCAGTTACTTTTATACTACTTAAAGCAAGTATTTGCTGTTCAGGTGGCTCTGCATTCCCACTCATGAGATACTGGATTCCCAGCAGCAATCTCTGAAACAGCCTCAAAAAGGCTGTGTGCTCTGTGTTTTACGTGGTAATTGTTATCCCCCTGTGTCACATAAGACAACATATCCCATTTCCCTTGTTCCCCAATTGCTTCTGCAGAAAGCTGACAAACCATACAGTCCTGAAGAAATGATGCTTTACCAATCAGTTCTATAACTTGGTATCTGAGGCCTTGTTTCTTCAGGGAATGGAGGAGGAATTGTTAAAAATCACTGTAATAGCACCCTGACATTCTCCTACACAGAGTTAGTGCACATGTTGATGCTGTCACTTCATTAATTACAGGACAGCATACCTCCCACTGTAGTAAGGTAGTTTGAAATCTTTTTAAATTATTTAAAAAGGAGAAAAGACTAACTGATTATAACTCACCTATCTGAGTTTTGCAGAAGATCTGTCTCAGCACCTTCTGGAAGCAAAAGCACTAGATCTAGAAGGGAGACCAGGTGGTGTCCTGTAAACCAGATGTTGTCACATGCTTTCTGGAAAAAAATGGCACGAAAAGTTGACCTGAGTGCAAAATTTAATTCTTAAAGTTAAGTATTTAATCTTAAATGTTAATTAATTTAACAACAATTTTGGGAAAAGAGAAAATTATAAAAAAAACAAACCAAAAAGCTACCAAACACTGGAAGGAATCTTATTACTACATGTGATTGAATATACAAACTCATCTTTCATAATCCTCCCTAGTTGTTTCTCCATGCCAAGCTGTTCTTTCCAGTTTCATCAGAAGAATTTTTCCACCTCTCCACTATACCACCACCAATATAGTTAATACCTGTTTACATAAACCTAGCAAATTGTACTAGGCATGCACTTTTTTTTTTATACTCAGTTAAGGCACAAATACCTATCTTTATTGGAGACTCTAAATATCGTAATAGTATCACAAATTGGGTTTTTTTTAAAGCTGATCAACTGTTTTAAGTTTTCCTGGCATATTTGTAACCCCACAAATCCTAGCAATGCTTGCAAGTAAAGTACACCTTCACCTCTCTGGTGCTTGGGTTAGGGAAGGACATTCAGTTATTTTCTCTGCAAAAAGGGAGAGGACAGAAGGGAGAACCATTTAAGCATAAGATGGAGAGTACTAGCTTTTGAAGTGGCAGAACTTAATTATTCTGATGCCTTGCGCATCACAGACAGATCACTCACTATTTTCATAAAAACTCCCCTAAATTACAACTAATTATGAAACGAAGAAGGGAAAAACTACAAAATCTCACCTCTTTCACTTGATTAGCATAAGTTTTTAGAAACCTTGCAGCTAAGAGCCCTGAAAATTCCATCCTCAGTGAGGATGGCTGAGCACTGGTGCCACGTTAAGGGTGTGCACATCACTCCCACAGAGCAAACGAGCACGCACATCTCAGACAGTTTCATGGCCTCTTCCACAAGGCTATTGCATGGCAGTACAATGCAGCTGAGAGCACCAAGCTGCTGCAAGGATCCCATGTTGGCAGAGTCCTTATCTCAGGCTAAGGTTGGGGGAAAAAAATATACAAAGGGCAAAAAAGACAAGACCAGAGGAAACTGGGACAAAGCCAGAAATGGATTGGCAGGAAAACTGAGATTAGATAAGGAGACAAGAAGGGTAACTGTCAATTAAGTCAGATCAGATGACAGACCTGGAAAAATTAAAACCAGCTGGACACAAAAGCTAAGATGAAATAAATGCTAATAGGAAATTGTTCTCATTATATCTATAGCAGGGGTTTTTTTGTGCAACAAACCCAGAACAATCAAATTTATATGATGAAATTTTAAAATTGTCTTTTTGACAGCCAAGGAACTCTACACATAAGAAATGTATTAAGATAATTCTGAAGCTGCATAGTCAAAAAAATGAATTGGTAAGGAAACTTCAGAATATACTTTTACTTATTCCATCTCAGTGCAAGCCCCTTTTGGAACAACTTTCATATTACCATCTTCTTCACCCCTGCTGATTCAATATACAGGACAGACTATGATCTAATATATAGTAATTCACCGTTTTCTAACATAATTATGCTAGAATAAAATATGCATAAATCTACTATATTGTCCTATTTGACAAAAGGCAGTATCCTTGAGAATCAAATTTGGCTTGGCAAAGACCCTAAGCAGTTTAAAAAGATAAAAAACTTAGTAATTTATTTTTAATTAATTTTTACAACTTCCTGTTATAAATGTTTATAAAATATGAGATTTAAATGGCTTTGATCTAGCTCAACTCTTTCTGATGAATTTAACATCTGTGAAGCACTCATAAGATAATGCTGACTGTCATCACAAAAACCAAGAAAAAAAATTAGTCATTCTGCCTGGACCGTAGCATTTGAATTAGATTCAAGAAATGAGGAACTGGGAGCATAAAACAAAATTCTGAGTACTTCCTCTTTAAGAAAGAAGCATGCCTTTTTGAGCACAGAAAAGGTAATAATTTCCAATAAAAATACCGTATTAACCTGCAATTAAAAAATACATTTGTAAAATTATAATGTAAAAATACATGTGAAGAAAAAAAGCAAATTAGTATCTTGAATTATTTAATTTCCCAATCTTGTATTTCTTTTCAAAGTGGATTCCTTTAATACATCACTTAATGCTGTACACATTTTCTCAATATAGTACTGCCAGAATTTTGAAATGGCAAGTTGTTTGGTTGTGGTATTAGTGGTAATAGTCTCACCGTTAGTGATAAGTGAATCTGATCTTTTATATTTTTAATAACATATCCTTCCACACCAGCATGGTTGCTTGTCTTCAGTAAACACCTTCAAACAAAGAAGAAGTATTACTTTTTCAATGCTGCCTATATAGTTAGCTCAAAACTCAGATGACACTATGGCCTTACTAAGCCAGAGTTTTACTCCAGAAAAATGAGGTGACCGTGTAACCTTTAAACACTAGTTTACACAAGAGGTTTGGTTTTAGGCGAGGCAACTGAAATATATTACTTATCAAAAAATTAACATTGCAAAATTAACATGGTTTACCAGAAAGGAACTCTGGAAATCATTGTATCTACACAATTAATCTGCAGTAAGACTGATATTACATAATCTACGGCAATTTGGGTGCATACCTGAATAATGTATGTTTTCCCTCTGCGTCAAACTTGTCTATGAACAACTGCAAAACATTTAAACTCTTCTTTCTCTAAAGAAAAAAAAAATGTTATCAGATTAATTCTAATTAAATAAATACAGCACTTAACTGATTCTGTAGGTCACGTTACATACCAGATGCTCTATTGGACAAAGGGTCATAACTTTCACCAAATCCTGCAGATGGATAAAGAAAACATAATTCCTAATTATATCCAATTATTACGTTACATCACACTGACTAAAATCTTCACGAGACATTAAAAATACAAGGAAAAAAACCCCACCAAACCAAAATTAAAATGCCACAACTCACAAAACCATGCATATAAAAAGATTCTCATCAGAGAAATTCATATTAGCTTCAGTGGTTGAAATCCCAGAGCTGATGTACAATACTCTTCTCATGCTGTTGGGTTCAGGTAAGAAAGTAGCCAAGCAGCACATTTGCAAGGAAGAGGCAAAAATGAGCAAGCATCATCTCTGAGCTAAGCTCAGTGCTTATCTGCCTCACTGGCCTGTACATACACTAGCATGTATTTTATTGCCACTGAAACTTTATGCTGTAGCAGGTAGAAGAGACAACCAATTCTGCAAAGCAAGACACAGAAAGTTTCAATTTAATGTGTGTAAAGGTTCAGTAGTATGTCCTCCCTCAACCACATGTAAGACAGCAAGTCATTACTTATAATCAAACTTTAAAGACTTCTGTACATTGCTTCTTATTACCTGAGGAACATTAATAAAATCTCTGAATTCTAAATACTGATGGAGAAGACTGTTATCTTCCATTCTCAATAAACAGCTCTCAAACAGATCCTGCAGGTGGGGAAAAAAAACCAAAACCAAAAAAACATAAAAACCCAAACTCCCAAGATTTTGCACAGATATGACATCAAACTTAACATTTATTTAATGGCTAAAACCACCTTCACTGTGAATGTTCATTCTCATATCCAAACTTCCTGCAAGCTACCAATAAAAGTGATAATGGTTCTTTAAATTTTATGCATGTGTGTAAAGTTCAATAAATATAGCTGTTTGCAAGACAAAAGAACACCTAATTAAGGCTCAAAAAATTTCTGAAAATATTATCTGAACTATCATTTGTACTTTTCTTAGAAAGGGAAACTAAAGTTTTACCATTACTTAAATTGGAAAAATTAACATTCTAACATTGAAAATTTGATTAAAAGAAAACTTACAAGTCCTTTAGATAACACAGATTCTTCTGTTCTAGGAGAAAAAAAAAATAAAGCCAGTGTTGGTATTTCAGAAGGAATACTAGAACAGAATAAAAATAACTTGTCCTTCAACAATTTTAATTCTATTTCCTAAATATAGAATCTTCACTATTATTCTTGAAGATTTTTACAATAAGTTGTCTGATGAAAAGTTGAAAATTAGACACCTCAGGATCAAAAATTACTTTTTTTTCCCCTTAATATTTATAAATTCTCAAAAGCAGCACCTCAGATCTTGCGTGTATCAAGACAATGATTAACAGAATATGAAACTTTTCCCAGATTACTCCAATTGCATAGTTCTCCAAGCCCAAGAAAAACACATCAGATCCCAAACTGAAGAGACTAGAAGTTTTGTTTAAATTTTACAATGAAACAGCAAGCAGTCATAATGAAAAACTTCCCTCCTACAGTAGTGCTATAAACTACTTGGTCAACACTGCTGCTTATGGAAGGTGAAATAATCACAATATATTGAAAAGTCTGGTTTCCTTTAAAAAGCCTGACCTTCAATCAGGTTGCATATCATAGCAGAATATATTTAAATAAATATTATCACAATAGCCTTCTCTAGTAGTGAACTCATTTCTACAGAAATACAATTAAATATATACTCTAATTATTCTGCACATGTTTTAAAGACCTTAAGTTTACCTTTTCAGAATAATGTTTCTAAAAATACTATCACAATACAAGCTGAAAACAATAAATATATGTTTTCAACAATTTTGTATATTTCTTAGTAGAAGAAGCCATCTTGTTGTGGAACTTGCCATTTTAACTCTCAGGTTACAAAACCTCCTCTGAAATTACTTGTTATTTGATTTCATTAATTACTCTGAAAGATCACATCCACTATCTGGAACTCCAAACCCCATAAACCCTACCTTTTCAGTAACACTTCAATATGCGTCACGTTGCACTGCAGAAGGTATGATGGGCTAAAAGAAAAATCAGGTTTACATTAAACTGCATAAGCCATAAACATTTGCACAGTTACTATATTTGATAGAATTAGTCTTTTTTGAAAAAAATGAACTATTTTTATAAAACTAGTAATTCTGAAATAGACACAAAATAGCATGACAAATTCCAGTTAATAACTCTTTTGTGGAAATGGTCTCTAAATCACAATTGAAAATTTAATACATGATTGTTTTCAACATCCTACCCGTTTCTTTAAAAGGACAGCTTATCTAAAATTAAACCACAATAGACTAATCTGCAGGACTGGAGCATGCTCTTATGTATACAGTATAAGCTACCTAAAATACAAATGCATAAAGGTCAACATAAAGCAAATACTATACAGAGTTTTCATTCATAATTATTCACAAATAAGAAAGTTTTCTTCTGCTCAGAAAGAATCTTCAAAGTACAGACTTAAGCGAGGAAGAATAGTTCTCACCTAAATACCACTGGAAAGCATTCAATACCAAAATGCTGAACAAACATCAGATATGCCAGACACGCCAAAGAATCTGCAGAATTCTTTTGCTCAATGTCTGCAAACTCCTGATTCTCCCAGTCTGGACTTTTGCCTTTACGATGCAAAAACATTAATGGCATCAATTCTCTTGTATCCCACAAAATGTGCTAGGAAAAAGAAAAAAAAAAAGGATTTCATCCAGATGCCTTTAGAAGACCTGTATACCAATAAAGCTTTAACGGTATTTACAGTAAACCCTCTTACATAGCACTTGCCTAAACTGATATAAATATTTTATGAGCATGTACCATATACACACATACAGAAAAAAGACCCTGCAGGAAAAGTAACTACTGCTGGCAGAATGTTACGAAGATTAAGTCAAGCACTCAAAAGTTAGCAAAAGACAAAGTCACTCTGCAAACCCCAGTTTGGCTCCCTTATCCACAATGCTATATGTAAGAACAGCCTCATGATCATATTGTGCCACAGGACTCCTGTGTGTTTCAGATCACAGAATACTCAGTATTTTGTTTTCTGCTCGCTAATCAACATGCAACACAATGTTTATCAGCTAAAGGCAAGCCTGCAGTTACAGCAAAGTAGCAGCTGCTGATTCAGAAAGCAGTCCAAACTGGTTTATCAAGGAGTAAAACTGTCCACAAGGTTTGTAGTTTCCAGAGATGGGACCTGAAACTGTTCTAGACCTTCATCTACCTGTATTATCTTAGAAGGCCCAGTAAGTTATTCTGCTAACCAATACAGAAAGCACAAACTACAGGCAGTTCTGAGACAGACCACTGGATTTGCAAAGACAGTAATTAATTTTGATGGCACTTACTACAATTTCAGTTGCAAAATGCCGAAAAGGATGTTCTTCAATGCCTTCAAGTTGTTCAAGCTGAGCTGTCAATAATGGGTATTTCAGGCTTTTCATACAGCTGAAATAAAAAGGAAAGAAACTAAATCACCAATGAGGTCACAAATACAGACTATAATAGCGTCATTGATGACCAAGAATAAAGTCTGCACGCATATTATCTGCTGCTATTCTTCATATTTCAAGGAGAATTCAAAAACAAGAAAACTCTCCTGTAGAAGCATTCCTTAGACTTCACCTCCAGAACAGTTACCTTCACTGTTGTTAATTTGAGTTGAAGCAAAGGAATACCAAATCAGCTTCATAACAGACAGGCTAGTATTTCTTTACCACTTCCCTGTACTAAAAAAAAAAAAAATTATACAAAAAAAGGTTTCCTTTCTTCTCTCAGTTCATAAATATATAGTGCATATTCTTTTTCAAAATACCACATTAGGTGGCAGCATTATAAAGCACTATTAAGATGATTTATTTACTGCCTATGTAATAAATGCCTGCTGTTCATTTTCTTAAGTTATAGCAATATATGACACTGACATAAAACGCTCACAATTTTAATAATTCTTCTTTCAGCTCCATGTCATTGCATTCTGATGACTTTTCCATGTTTTTAACAACTTCATTCACAAAAGGTTTAGCAAAGTCCACCACTGCATTACAACACTGACAGAGACCAAGCTTATCTTCTTGTATTTGTTGTTTTGTGTAAGGTACAGGTAAGGGCGTAAGCTGATTCATAATCATGGCTAAAGACAAACCCACTGAGTAGGCCTTCTTGTTCTGAAGTTTCAAAAGCACTGGGGGAAAGGAAAAAAAGAAAGAACATTTTGAGACATTAAGTTATCACTTATTAGTAGAGGAAAATGTGAAGAAACACAATGTGACTACATAAGAAAGCCTTTAGTGTCAGGGAAGGAGAGAGACTGATACCTGAAAAAACATGAGCACATCCAGCAAGACATCAGCTAGTTTAATACACTGTAATTAAGATGACCTTGTACATGAGAATGACAAATATTAAAATAGTCACGCACGTCAACATTTTCTTTCTTTCTTTCTCTGTAGCACTGTGATGAGGACTGAAAAAAACCTGTCTTTCTAGAACTAGTTGAAGTAATATTCATTTATCTAATTCAGAAAACGGATTTATTCTTGCTTTATTGCTTGACAACTCCTGTGCTTAGCAAAAGCAGAGGCAATGGCCCATCCTTTCTGCTGAGATCTGACCCCTCCCTGAAGCAGCTCAGAACTGTTCCATACTCCATGGCAGAACCAACAGAGGGGCTCCCAGACTGAGGAAACAGCTCAAACTTGCACTCAGTACAGGCTGACTGCAGATTGGCTATCCAAAAAACCATGTACTTCCAAGGTACCAAAATGCTTCTCTTAATAAATTCTAACATAATTCAGTAAGACATCTCAAGAGACTTAATTTAAACTTGATACAAGACACATGATTTCATCTCACGTATCCAAACATAAACTACTACTTGTTACCTGCTTAGTGGGTGTCCAAAACCCAACATCTTTAGGTTTTATATGTAAGCCAAAAGAATGCTTCCCCCCTGGAAAATATTTCTACCTGTTTTATTCTGACATAAAAGTTTTATACTATGAAAATATGGAATTGTCTGGTTTGAAAGTTATATAATGAAGAATTACACAAATCCATTATTTATTTATTTATGTAACAACAGTATGAATGGTTTACACCTCTAAGTACAACTGTCACAGGTCCACATTCTTGTAAGCTATGAAAAATAGCTGAATATTGCCTTTTCAATGGATGCTATTAAAACTGATCCTATCTAAAATCTTTTTCTAGTAGGCCAATATAAGCATGAAAACGGTTGTGTTATTCTGCTGAATATAATAGATTGCAAAGCCTGTCATGACAGACATATTCTGAAACTATTCCAGCAAAAGCCAAACTAATTTGATAAATAAACGAGAAATCAATTTAATTCAGAAATCACATGAGAAAGTACATCCTACCTGTCTGCAAAGGCTGCAACAATAACATGACAGTTTGACACACTTGCTCTCCAGACGTCTGCTCAATCTGCTCAAGTAAACCCAAAAGAAGTTCTTTTGGATTGCACAGCTGCAGGAGAGGAACAATGCCTATTTAATCACCACAGTAATAAGCTAAAAAATTAATAACAAGCAAACTCCAATACAGAAGTTCCTGAACATGAAGAAAGCAGATCTGAACATCCAAGATAATCTTTAAGGAAATAAATATGAACGAGTAAGTACTTCCCTGCAATCAATGTCTTCTGTAGAGTGTGTTTGTATGTATAATTCCATATAAGCTGAAAGCATATAATAAAGAATGACACTATACTTGATCTCTGCGGTCTATAAAATCCTTACAGTACCTCAGCAAAGTAATCCTTAGGAGCAGAGAGAAAAGAAAAACTTCAGTGTTAATTTAACTCAAGCTATAGTGTTTGCAAGTTGGTTTATAAATGCACGAATGAAAGGGAACTAGCTTTCTACAAATTAAAACTCTTTTCCCCTACTACCCCATCAGAATCATTAGCTGCTCACTGTCATACTGTATCTGCAGCACACAAGAGGCATTAGTGCTGTGGCTGCTCTGACTGCAACACCTGGCTGTCAAAAACTTCACAAGTTCTGCCTTTTTCTTCTGGGTAATGCTAGGTCTCTTTCTTTTGCCCAGTTAATAATTTCACAAGATTTGTAAGAGGTTCATTATCACTGAGAACACTAAGCCTGTGTCTACTTCAGATGAAACTGGCTCAAGAGTTTAAAAGTAACAGGAAATGAATCAGAGGGAAAAGTAGCACCTCTCCCTTCCCTACAATTTTCGTATTATAACCATGTATTTCAAAAACATACCTGTGCCAACTGATCTAGAATCTTCAGGCAGTGTTCTCGCTTATCATCTTCCTGTTTATACATGAAAATACATCTCACAAGAGGAGAGATGAGATTCCAACCCATGTTCTTGACAATAACCTAGAAAACAGATATTAAGAGAATAAACCAAAACTGGACATCTTCTAAACCCAGAAAGATTGTATATATGAAGGCTAAAAAAGACAACAGATGCCCTGGTTGTAACCAACACCACAACACTGAAAACTTAGCATCTATTACCATAAAGCTCTGTACTTGACATACATTCTGTTCTCTCCCCATACCTACAAACACAGCTCCCTACTTCAATGTATTAATTCTAACACGTCAGTATATATTTTAAGAATTTATATGACAATACACTTAAACCAAGACTGAACAGAGGAGTTTTGTGGAACGAAAGAACACTCAGAGAAATTATGTTTAACCTCAGAGGATCAAGATCTTCCATTCCTACTCCAAACTCACAAAATTAAACAACAGACTGTGACCCCATGTAACACTGCCAAAACACTCCATCCTTGCTGAATTTCCTATTTCTCTGTGTACGGTTTAGTATGTTCTGCCAGCTCCTTAAAGTGCCTATAGGCATTAGCATCAGCTGAGCTGGCTCAATATAACCTACATCCATAGAGGGCTGACTCCCAAGAGCACTAAGCACCCACTAGCTGATTGCTAACACTTTTCCCAGTGGGGTGGGGAAGGTGCTGCCCCAAAGCCTCTATCACTGCCCATCCTCAGCTTTACAGGAGAGAGTAAAATACATCAAAAGGCTCGTGGATTGATATCACTCACCAATTACCATCATGAGCAAAACAGACTAAACTTGGGGAAATTAAATTTATTATCCAATCAACTCTGAGTAGCATGATAAGAAATAAAACCAAATCTTAAAACCACCTTCCCCACCCTTCCTTTCTTCCCAGGCTTAGATTTCTCTACCTCCTCCCTGCCAGCAGTGAGGGGGACAGGGAACAGGAGTTATGGTCAGTTCACATGTTTTCTCTGCTGCTTCTTCCTCCTCAGGGGAAGGACTCCTCACACTTTTCCCCTGCTCTAGCGTGGGGTCCCTCACACAGGAGACAGTCCTCTACAAGCTTCTCCAACATCAGTCCTTCCCATGGGCTGCAGTTCTCCAGGAACTGCTCCAGCATAGGTGCCTTTCACAGGGTGTAGTCCTTCAGGAACAGGCTGCACCAATGTCAGTCCCCACGGGGCCACACTGCCACCAGACGTGCTACAGGGTCCTCTCTCCGTGGGGCCACAGGTCCCACCAGCAGACTACTCCAGTATGGGCTTTCCATGGGGTTACAGAATCCTGGGGGCAGCCACCTGCTCTGGCGTGGGGTTCTCCACAGGCTGCAGGGGAACAGCCTGCCTCACCATGGTGTTCTCCAGGGGCTGCAGGGGAATTTGTGCTCTGGCATCGGGAGCACTTCTCCCCCTCCTTTTTCACTGACCCTGGTGTCTGCAAAGTTGCTCCTCTCAAATATTCTCACTCCTCTCTCTGGCTGCAATTGCTGTCACATGGGGATTTTCTTCACCTCTGAAACTCTATTATCCCAGAGGTGCTACCACTGTCACTGATGGGCTTGGCTGTGGCCAGTGTGGCAGGTCCACAGTGTGCCCCGTCCCTGGAGGTGTTCAAGGCCAGGTTGGATGAGACCCTGGGCAACTTTGTGTAGATCCAGGCCTGGAGGTTGGTGGCCCTGCCTGTGACAGGGGGGTTGGAACTCTATGATCCTTGGGGTCCCTTCCAACCCAGACCATTCTATGATTCTATGACCTTGGAGCCAGCTGGCATTGACTCTACTGGACATAGGGGAAGCTTCTAGCAGTGTCTCACAGAACCCAGGACTGTGGCCTCCCCACTACCACAACCTTGCCACACAAACCCCAACACACTGAAACACTGGTCTATTATCAACACTGTTTTGGTTACAAATGTAAAACACAGCACCATACAGGCTGCATGAAGAAAATCAACCCCATGCCAGCCAGACCCAGAACACCATCTGAAGTCCTGTCCTGCAAAAGAGGGACACTGACACTTTCTTTTAGTTATGCTTTTGTCCTCTCTGCTCTCTTTGCTTAACTCACTAAAAAGCAGTTATTAATGGTTTTGTTAAGATTATCATGACTTGGTGCCTGTGAGCTACTTTAAGTTACACAACACAGCAACTTACTAACTATTCAACTGAATAACCTTACTCCACATTGAAAGTAGCTTTCCCTTCTTAATAAGCAGTTTTATCTATTTAATGGTGTGTTAGTGCACAAACAACATACAGGGTTCTTACCTTATTTTTCTCATTTTGAATTACTTCTAACAACTGAGCTGCATACCCATCTTCTAAACATTTCTGACCTGCTACTTGAAACAGATTAAAATCTTCTCCTTTGAAATCAGCTTCTTCCAGAAATTTCTAGAAAGAAAGTCCACATATCAAAAATGCAAATAAAAAAGAAAATATGAGCTTTCATTTCAAAAGTAAATGTAGTGTCATTGTAACTTTTCTTATATAACATCTTTCACATATTAAAAATGCTACCAAAAGTTACTGCAAAAGACAAAGCAGTATTTCAGCAGCACTAAGTGTAGATGGGTCCTGTTGAGTACATGAACACTTCTTTCTCCAAGAAGCAGAAGTCAGCAAGCATCTTGGGCTAAGCACCACAGAGACGTCAATAAAACATGGAGACTAAACTTGGTTCTCAGTCAGGAGTTCTGCTAACAACTGTCTTGTGTTTTGGGGTCATTTTAGTTTTAATTATAATACACAAAGAAAAAAGCACACTACTTACACTTGTTAGTTTTATGGAAAAAAGAACTACTTACACATCTTTGTATTATGGCTTGAAGTTCATCAACTGCCATTATAGTTTGACTCTCTTCTTCTGGCATTGAAAACTATTATAAATTAAAGAGTGCAGTATTAAAACATGTTAACTATAAAGAGAGACTGAAAATAATCACATTATGAAAAAACAAAAAGCCAAAAGAAGAATGAGAACAACCAAAACTGACAGATACTATGAAGACCATACAATTAAAAAAACCAACCAACCAAACAAAACACCACCACAAACAGGAAAAATACATTTCTAAGAAGAATGCACTGTATTATTCTACTCCCCATATCTGCAGGAGACAGTATTACAGACAGGAAACAACCTGCATTCTATGTAAATGGAAACAATTTTTCAAGTAGTCAAGGGTCATCTTAAGACGTTAGGAGGCCTCAGCTACTACTTGGGTGCATACATTGAAAACTGCAGCTAATACTGAGCAAGTCTGGGCTCGCTGCATACCAAGCACGGATGCCCATGACACACTACGTTTTCCGTTACTATTCTCACCAGAGGAGCTCCTGCTTAGCCCTGACTGGAACACTCTAACCCTCTAAACTGATGCCTGGGATGTGCACAGCTGATCCGGCCACCATGCCAGCTTATATCAACAGCCCAATCAATATTATATGCAACATCATTTATTTCTTTCTAGTGCCTAGGTTGGGCTAAATCAGGGGCCTTTTACCTTTAGATACTATCACTTAAAGCTTTCTTCCTGAAAACAACCAAGTTAAACATTTGAGCAACACTAAGTATACACACAAAGTTGTACATAGTCAGGACCATGAATTACAAATAAAATCAAGCTTGGTTATCCCATGTGATATATCATAGCAGCAGACACAGTCTTTACAGTTTTAAGTAATTCCACGTGCCTTAATCTTGTTATATGTTCATTCTGAGTGTCAAGTACCTCTACACCTGGAGAACCAGCTAACTATTCATCAAAGCACCCAAGTTGCCAAGGTGCAAACACCTCAATGTAACATCCTCCATCTTTCCTCTTACGTTTGACCTCTGCTGCATCACACAGCATTTAAGTACCTGAGATACCTGGATGTTTAAAAAAACCCAGGCAACTTACAGAAGTTTAAAGAGCATCTGCGTATGGATTTTATTATTCAAAGAATAAACAACTCGCTTTTATTCTCAACAGCCTATTTTAACATTTTTATATCACTTCAATCTATTTAGCTTGTCATTTTAATTTGATCCTTATCACACACATTATTACCACACGTTGCACTACATGAGCTCTTAATTTTAACAAACTCTACCAATCCTCCCAAACAGTGTAGATCCATTTTTGAAACGCCAGTGTTCTTGCGTTTTCAGCCCTCGGTAACTGTAGGATGTACTTACCGGCCTGAAACGCGCCCGGAGGCAGCACCCACTGAGCTGTCCCAGGGATTTACCAGCTGAGCCCGCAAACGGTCTCAGGCCTTAATACTTAACCCAGTTTCTAATTAAATCTTTTCAGCGGTTAGCGGACAGCATCCAAATCACGCAAAACTTTGCACGATTAATACTCACCGGCCGCACACAGACTCAGCTCAGCCCCCTCCCTGCGCGGGTACAACCCATAGGCCGGCACGCAGAGCCTGCCAACATAAACCCTTCAGGCCCGGCTGAACAAAAACTCACGAGGCTGCCATCCCCTCTCACCTCAGCGGGCCGCCCCGCGTTGCAGTTCCTCAGCCCCGATCGCCCGTACTCCGCCGCTCCACGGCACCACGCCGCCGCCACTACCCGACCCCGGTCCGGTCCACGCCGCGAAGACAGCTCCGCCTCCCGGGTGAGAGGTCAGGGGGAGGGAGCAGGCGGCAGCCAGCGCGATGATGGCGGCCGGGAAGCTGCCGGCCGGCGCGAAGGGCAAGCCTAGCCGGCGGCGCGCAGGTAAGCTCCGTGCTCCGCGTGCCGCTCGCCCCGCCCGGCGCCGTGGGCTCTCTCCGTGCCCTCAGCCGCCGCAGCGGACTCACCCAACTCGCTGTACCGGGGGAGCGGAGGGAGGCGGGTGCGCTTCCGCGAGCGTCGCGGGCCTTAGCCGTGCAGGGCCAGCTGCGTGATCGGGACCGGCGAGCGGCGGCTGGGACCGGCGCCCCTGGGCAGGGGACCGGACGAGGTGGGGTCGGGCTCTTCGCTGTGCCCCCCAGCTGTGCGGGGCCTGCGCGCCTGGCTTCTGCAGCGCCGGCTTGGCAGTCAGAAAACTGCGTCCTCGTGTTTTAAGCACCACAGCCCATTATTTTCCTTCCCTGGTGCCGTAAGTGAGCAGCTGTCCGAGTCCTCCGTGCCGTAGCTGGCTGAGGGCGGACAGAGCCCCGGGGCAGTCCGCAGCCGTGGCCGAGCGGCAAGGGTGGGCGGGGAAAACGCCTCTGCGGTGAGGGTGCCGCGGTGTCCCGTCCGGCCCGCAGGCAGCCCGGTGGCGGGCCGGCTGAAAGGGACGGTGAGTGGCAGCTGGGGAAAGCCGGGCCGGGGAGCCGCTGGAGAGCCAGGGGCGGGGCGGTTGGCACAAAGCTATCCTCAGAATTATTTTCCCTTTTAGCTTTCTGGCTATACAAACCAGGCCGAATGAGAGTATGAAGAGACCTATCTGGTGCCCTTGCCACTCGCTGAAGAGTTACTGAAGTCACTTTTGGCCACCAAAAGCTTATTGCTAAGCAGTTCTTTGGATTGTTTACAGTGTTGAGATTGTAATATTTTTCAGGTTCCAGTATTTTCCAGTGCTAAAGGAAGAAAGTACACTGATTTCTGTATTTCTACATTTGTATATTTGATTTCTAGGAAATAAGCCTTCAGCTGCGGTGAAGAATGAAGATGCTGCCCAAAGGTATAATTCCTAACTAACAATACATGGCAATCAATGTTTTACCATAATTTGAAATCCCATTCTCTGCCATGCATGGGGGTATTTTTCTTTCTCAGAGTACCATGACTAATTTCAGGAGATCGCCAGCATCAACATCACGCAGGCTTGTTTGGTGTGATGCTATGTAACTCCATATGCACATTGTATAATATGCTAAAAGTATATGAATCTAAGCTCCACAATTGTATTCCTTACTCTGTAGTGCTTGCTTTATGCCTTCTTCATTTCTTTACATACCTGACATTTTTCTGTTCAAACAAACTTGAGAGGAAAAAACATTTTCTGCCATTGAGAATGACCTGATTATTCATTTGGATATAGTAGAGCTAGACTTCAAGGTGAATGGCATATACGTTTACTGGTTAAGACAGCAGAATAGACAGTGCCTTGACAACTTCTGCAGGAGGCACTGCCAAATGGAGATCAGAGACATCTAGATAGCTGCTTTCTGGGTATTTGCTGACAATAGAATAGTGACAAGACTCAAGAACACTCAGGAAATCTACTATAATTGGATTTGTTTGATTTATTGCTTCCTTTACTTTGTACCCTCACACTCAGTCTTGTCCCAGTGCTTTTTTCTTCCTGCTCCTTGTGTCTCAACCAGGTTCCGTTCTCCTAACAACACTTTGTTAATTGTTTGTCCAGGTTCTTTATCCACCCAGTTCTGGCTTTCCCCTTCTTGCAAGAAGGGTTGGGTAACCTTGTATGGAAGTCTTGCAATGCAGTAAGAGTCAATATTTTTCCTGACTAGAGTGGAAATAAAGCAAACCAAGGTCGGGAAAACACCTTTGTGGCTATTACAGAGTTACTAGTCCAGTAATTTGTTGCTTTGTGTGGTCAACATGGTGTGATACAGCAAAATGTAAGCTGTTGATTGGAGAATTCTTTATGGAGATCTGTCCTCTGTGTCATTCAGTGTCTGTTCTGTTACAGGAAAGCAGCTCTGGAGGCTGCTATGAGAAAGAAGATTGAATTTGAGAAAAAAGCTTTACATATTGTTGAACAACTCCTGGAAGAGAACATTACTGAAGAGTTCTTTCTGAATTCTGTAGGTGTTGCAGGTTCTTATACTATTTTATATCTTAGCGTTTTAGTGTTTGGTTTTCTTAAGAAAGAGTTATGGGAACAATTTGCTGCAGTTCAAAGTAGACAAATCATTCAAGGGTTCTGCAGTGAAAAGATGCCCTGGTTTTGTTTATGAATCCATACTTTAGTACCACAGCCTTTGTTTATGCTTCTGTGGTTCTGGACTGATAGATGAAGTGTAAAAGTTGAGGTCACATGGCATCATCTGTGAATTTAGACAGAAGTCTCTATAATGCCCCACAGTTTATATGGCAGCACAGTTTTGTTGGCATGGTATGATGATTACTCCTGTTAAGGTTGTAAATAGGTGTACAAAACATGTAAATAGAGGAAAATTATGAAAATAGATACAAAAAGAGACAAACTATTACACCCTTATATATGTAAAAAGTGCCCATGTCTTTTTTCTTTCCAGATTTATACCCTTTTACCATTTCTACAGTGTGTGTTCTAAATCTTATTAAATTCACTAAATAACTGTTGTAAAATGAAAAATACTGATTTGCTTATGAGATATTTTACGTATGAAAAATTACAGATTTTCTGGTATCTGTTGTTGAACTATTTTCTGGTCATTTTAGGGAAAACTTATTACTCCATCTCACTATAAAGACATTGTTGATGAACGATCTATCATCAAACTGTGTGGTTATCCTCTATGTCAAAATAAACTGGAAAATGTAAGTTGCTTTTTACTACTGTTGTTCTCATAAGAATCTCTTCACAACTTCTATTCTCTTGTATTTTCTTTCTTATTTTAAACTTAAAATATTAAACATAGATTAAAATATTGTCAGGTAATGGGCTGGGCATCATTTCATTTCATTTGGATATAATCCCTCTGAAGTAAAAGGTAAAATTTGATCGGTTGACAACTGTTACTGTATGACAGAATCAGTTAGCGTCTACTTTGGCAGTGATGAAGATGAGTAAGTTATGGCTTCATGGCCTTCCTTGGCACATGCTGAAACTTTCTAAACTTGTTCCTGCTTTGTAGCCGTGTATCTGTGAGAAAGATTGGAGTGAAAAAATAGTACAGTGCAGGGGTATCACTGTATGACTGCATCTGCTCTAAAAATATGTTACCTGTGTCAGAATCATGGTCACACTAAGAACAGGATGTCAGAGCTTAAGCAGGGATCATGAGTTCAGCTAGATAATCTGTGATGTAATGCTCGTTGTGATACATCTGATTGTCTGAAAAAATCTGCACAAGTAGAGAATGTTGTACTGGTTTGGTCTTCATATGTCCCCCCAGGTATCAACTCGGAAAATGTATTGTATTTTATGTAAGTTCCTCTCTAGCTTTGTCTGGGTAGTGGTGGGGGGTCTCTGGCAGTACGGTCCCACATGTGTATAAACAGGTAGCATGTAAGGAGGACCTCTCTGTAACTGCCCAGCACTTGTACATAAGTAGAATTCCTAGTGTGGCAGCTGCATTCTTTTATGGTCAGCTCTGGCTTTCTTGTACAGCTCAAGATAGCGAGTACTGATAGCAAGATGTAACTGATTAAAGATAAATTGCCATTCTTACATCTGAGAAGGTACACTATCAAAAGAATTGAGTGAAAACATGGTATTCCATTAAAATGAAACACACTGCACATATTAAATATGTGAATTAAGTTTTCTGTAAAGTCATGATGGAAATAACAGTCTTGATGATGAAAACATATTGTTTTAGGTGCCGAAACAGAAGTACAGAATTTCAACAAAAACAAACAGAGTTTATGATATCACTGAAAGAAAGGTATGGTATGAGTCTATTTCTGAAGTCTATGTAGTATTATTTCAACATCAGGAATACATTTGGTAACACCATTCATATAATGGCTCGATTCAGAACCAGTATGTTTGGTTCTTAGGAAAATAATTTTCATGTACTCTTAGAATATTAATTTTTTTGTGCATTTCAGTTTCTAGATACTCTCTTTGGAAAGAATAAAAACCCCTTGTGTTTTCTTTTCTAAATTTAAACAGAACATGGAAAGTTTTACTTAGGCTGATTATGGTGCAGCTGATCTGTTAAAGGCATTTGTGAAAGAGTATTCTTTATTTCATTCAAGTATAGTCAGTGAACTTCAGTAGCATCAAAATACACATCCTTTTCATTCACTGTAGTGTAATACATCTTATGCATTCCTTTAGTGAGACTGCCTTTAGGTTCTTTTTGAGGATTTTTCAACATAAAACCTGTCTTTTCACAAAGTCTGTTTCTTTAAGCGTATTCATGTGTGTGGATGAGTAGAAATCATCTTTGCCTGCTGACGGGTGCTTATACACTAAATTGTAGGTTAAATGTTTCTAATTACAAAAAAAATCTCTTCAGTGTTGCTAGTACATGTTCCTTTCTTCTGGTTATAACTCTGGGATACACAAAATTCTGAGAATGGCTTTCTCAAGCTACCAGGCAAGACTGAGAAGGAACGGGATGTTTGGTCTTGTTCCCTAATGCAACTGCACAAGTTAATTTTTCAAAGATGCTGCAAAATTGTAGGTGTTGTTATGAGTCTTGCAAAATATCCACATTCTGTTGCTAACCAAAGTTTTCATGATTGAGCACCTGAATTTTATTGCATGTCTTCTAAATTGTATGACCATCTTGTTGTGTTAGGAGTTGCCCTTTGAACAGTTTTGGGGTTCTTAAAAAAATATTACTGTGTAGAATCTAACTCTGGTTTGTTTCTTAGTATGTAATAAAAGTGCAAAAAGCAGAAGAGTGGGGAAAAAATAAGCAGCTTTGTGGGAAATGGAATAGAGCTATTTGACAGGTTTGGTTTCTCAGGTGAAAAAAAACCTGGTCATAGGGTTAAAAAGAAACATGAAATGATACTTAAATTTTACAGGCATAACAAACACTGACCTGTGTACTTTTCTGTGAATATTAAAATTGTCTCTAGTTGTATTTTCTTGCATTCTCTCTCATTTCCAGTGCTTTTGCAGCAACTTTTGCTACAGAGCATCTAAATACTATGAAGCTCAAATTTCCAAAAGTCCAGTATGGATGCGAGAAGAAGAAAAGTAAGTTTAATCTTATACTTTCATTGCTCCTTTTGTGACTGCTGTTTTCTCTGTCCAAGCTGCAGTGCTAAATAATTAGCTGCTGCAGTGCATCAAAATGATTTGGCTGAAGCAAAGGTAACTGATGTTAACATGTTGGCTTAGTCATTTTAGAAGTCTAGTTGCCATATTGATCACAACAACTCATGGCTACTCGGTAGACATGATCCTGTTAGTTTAGAGGGCGGACTACTCACAAATAATAGTCAACTCCTATTGAAGTGAAAATGTACTTAGTAGGACTGGATTTTTACAAACCATACAAGGTACAGAATGAATTTGTCTTATCCTGCACAAGAAATTTTCTGGTTTTAGCTCAGCTCTTGGCGTTGGTCTTAAGGTTAGACTGAGAATGCTTGCACCTGAAAGCAGACTATAGCATGAAGAGATTCTTCATCCTGTCTAAAGCTCTAATTTCAGATTGCCTGTTTCCAGTTGTTCGTGCAGTGCACATTTTGGAACAGTGAGATGCAGTCCCTGTTCCTAGCTTAGGAAACACGAGTTTGCAAATAATGAATTGAGCCAATGGGTGTCGCTGTTCCACAATAAATACTCATGTAGAGGCCCATGCAGCTAAATTTATTCAGCTTTCATTCTCTAAGAGACTAGTTCTCAGTCTCCTGGTTTTCAACAAAAGAAACCAGCTGAAATTATATGTGTGAGCTTGGTTTCACAGGTCAGGTAAGTTATATGAAGTATCTGATCATGAGAGAAGAGGTTCAGAGCAGCCTGAGCTGATTCTAGTAGGTAAAATCAGTCACTTAATTACATGTTTACATTTACCAGTATTTTTGTGCTACTGTTTTGCTGTCTTTAAGTAAAGTATTTCTAAGACCTCCCTTTATTCTTACCATTAAAAGTGCATAGTTCTGATATGCCTAGTTAATTATTTATGCTGCGTGGTGGTGGGGAGGGGGTATTTGTATTTTCAAAAAACAAACGAATGAAGCTCCACGTAGTTCATGGCCGGGCATATCTGTACAACCACATACATCATGTCCACACACTGATAAACATGTACACATTAGGATAACTGGAATTCTTTTGACAGAAAAGACTACAACCTCCACTGAAAACTCTGCAGAGCTATATGGAGTTCAGCATTTAAATCACTGTATGTTATCACCTTTAGTTTCCAAGCTCTATTCATGAGTGATGCAGTTTTCACCTTTTTAAACCCAGGGGTGGGGGGTGTCTACTCTGTGAGAGGTGTTAGTGCATTGACTGCTGTTCACTGCATGAGTGAGGGGCCTGCTTTCATTCCCAGGACAGATGGGTGAGGATTTTGATACTTAGCATTGAATAAAATGAACAGCATTGTGGTGGTACCTCATGACTGAATTGAAGCAGATTCACTGTGAGTAGAGTTTTGGAAGGAAACCTGTCAGAATTTGTTTCTTAAGAGTTTCCTGAAACCTTTGAACTTTATTTTCTTAAAGCAGTGTAGATTGGTAACCTAATTTTTAGCAAAGTAAAATTTTAAATAAGTAAAGGTATCTTCAATTTTTTATTACTTCTTTTTTGCATTAATTTGGGGCCTTTTCCTATAAACAGCCCAGGTGTTGGCCACATCATCACATGGGTGGTTCAGGCTGGACATTGAGGGGGAAAAAATTGCACTGAAGTTACAGTGGAATGAAACAGGATTCTCAGCAGTGTTTTGAGATCTCCATCTTTGGAGGCTTTCAAGATTTAAACTTCATAAGTTTACCTAATTAGTGCTGATGACATTTGCATTACATCTTGGAGGTCAGACTGGAGCCCTCAAGAGGTTCCTTCTGATTAACATTTGTGTGACTTACTGATTGTGTTAGGTGTTGTTCAACAGAACAGCATCATGCTGTAGGCACAAGTCATGCTCTGCGAACGTGTATGTATAAACCTGCTCTCGCTAACCCTGCTTTGATCAGTGTTGGACTACAAGATGCTCAGATATCCCCTCCAACCTCAACTGTCTGTTTTATGTATTTTAGGTATTAATGTGTATTTCAGGAGCATTACTTTAGCAGGAAGGTCTTCATTCTGTGTCATCTTGTTGCAGGCCACCAGACATAGAGCTGCTGAAGGAGGGACAGAGGTACAATTATTTTGTTAAATGCTGTTAGAAATATTAGGATCATACCAGGTGAAAGGGGATTCTTTGATTTCCTGTGTTATAGACAAGACCTTATTAGAACCTACACAAAGGATTGTTTGTCTCATTTAGGTTTTTTTCTTTGTGATTCTAAACCAGCATATTTGGTTTGTATGATTTAGTGTACAGCTGCTCTTGGCCTGTGTGTCTTAATTGAGCCTGTTGAAATGTGAAACAAATACACTGTTTGTACTTTGCATATTTTATACCTTCCATTCTTTATGAAGAAAACGGTACCAATTATATGTGATGAAAGCTTCTGTACTTCTTAATCTGGAACACCTATATCGGCTGAAATGAAATCACACTACTCTGTCATCTCTCTGTACCTTGCTGAGTATTGTGACTTTGTTTGTTTTCCTTTGCAACACACGGCCGTTAGGTGGCAACCTTACATATGCTAAAAACAGCTCTGCCCTCCCCGATGTTAGGGTATTATATTCATCTATATGTTAAGATGCCTGTCTTAACTGTAAATTTGCACTATTCATCATGCTTATTCTGTTGTCTTTAATAATGTCTTGGGTTTTTTCTAATTGCCAGTATTATTTTCTAACTGCCAGTAAGTAACTAGGACTCATAGTATCTATACTTGTCATCTTGATTGCAGAACATTACAATTCTTTGAGTTCAAGAAGACTTCTAGAAGGGCAGCTATGATTCTTAAAGCAGAAAATTATACTAGTGTAATGGGAAAATACTTTATTTCTTACACGAGAATGAGAAGCTATTACAGGTAACACCCATTCCTTATTTCATTGATGGTTTGTGTCTTCTGTCGCAGTGGACAGTCTGGAGAAGAGGTGAAGCTACGTGATGAAGTAATTAAAACATCTGACGTTGAAAATCCTAGGATGTCTTTGAATCCCTGTGAATCTGGTTCTCATGACACAGCCAGTGACAGCAGTAGTGATACTGAACAAGAATTTGTTTCTTCTGTCCTATCAGGAAGTCAGTCAAGTTCAGCCAGTTTTGCACAGCAGTTGCACAAAACCAGCATCCTCAAAAAGAAGCAAGCTCAGAAAGCCTGTTCCAGCCCTAAAACTGAAGACTTGGATGTGGTAAAAGCTGCTGGCCAACTATCTAATTGTAAATTAGATGCTCAGGAAGAAATGCATGCTTGCTCTGCTCATAATAAAGTAACTGAAACAACTTCAAAAAATACTACTCTAGGGAAATCGGGTGCTTCAGAGAACTATGAAAATACCTCTGGTTCTCAGATAGTATTTCTAGGTGTGAGCAAAAGAGGGGCAGAACATCTTAGGAGGATACTGGCTAACTCAAAAGCACATAAAAAACCTGAACTGAGGGATCCAGTTAATTCCAAAGGCAGTTTATTAGAAGTGCTTAAGCAAACACTTACGGAATGGAGAACTGAGGAGACTTTAAAATTTCTCTATGGCCCAAACTACACGTTTTCATGTTCATCAGAGAGCATATCATCTGCCAACCAGGAGAGTGAAGAACTTGATGAAGATGACTTAGATACAGCTGATGATTTTAACACTGTTGCAGTAGGGGAGTCTGAAAACAGTTTGAACTATTCTTTACCTTTCACATGCCCGGGTGGAGTAGTTAAGCCTGTGCCTAGTTACGAAAAGTTAAAAGAAGAAACAGAGTTCCTAGAACTCCGAGTAAAAGAGTTCTATAAAGGGAAGTACATCTTGGCTGAAGAGGCAGCGACACAAGCACAAGTGGAGGAACATCCAAGGAAAGACAGAGTAAGTGTCCAGTGGAATAGCATCAAAACTGTGTAAAGCCTGCTTTCAGAGAATTATTACAAGCTCTTTGTTTCTGTCATAAGTATCTAACATACAAGGGGAAAAGTAAGTTGGCTGCATGCTGTATGTTGGGTCAGATTAAGCAAGCTTCTGTCCACGAAGAACCTAGTAGTTGGAGTTGTTTTCTGTTCTCTTATGTTTATATGTGTATTGATAAGCTGAGACTAGTTTGATGCATTGACTTTAATTAAGGTGTAAGTTATAGCTGGTTTTTATCTAATACAGGATGATCAACAGGAAGATCTCACCTTCCCACTTGTTGATTCAAGTGCACAAATGCAGATTAGAAGGCGAATCGTCCTTGAAAAACTGAGGAAAGTGTAAGTATCACTTACTCTGGTAAATACCAAGCTGAAGGTGGTGCTCACTAATCTTCATTGTATGTAACAAACACACCATGCAAGGATGTTCCGGCTTTTTCCTTAGTCGTAACTTAGGCCCATTACTGCCCTAAAGAACTTATTATTTCTGAGACGGTCATCTGTGGTACAGCTGCAGATGTCAGTTTGCACAGCCTGCTGAGGTCAGAATATCAGTACTAAAGCGGTCTCTAGAAGAAACCTCTCCCTTGCTACGAGTGCTGAAGCTTGTAGTTGACAGTATTCTAGGCTGGCGTGACAGCATGGTCTCACTCTTCATTTGCCCACAGAAGTGGAGGCACTTGTGCCACTGCACTATGAATTTCTGTGAGGTTTTGATCTAAATACTGGTGTAATTCGTGGACCTTAAATTGAGAAAATGTGCTTAAAATAATTCCACCACAAACTTTTTAATTATCATCCTCCTTTTCCTTAATTACCTGGAAATAATCTCAACTATTTAGATTGTTCTAAGTTGCTTAAAAGCAGATGCTGATGGACATAAAATATGAAATATTACATAGCTGTGTGTACCAACTGCTGAAGTCTAAACTGAAAATCTTGAAGTTGATTGAGAGTAGTGCAAATATTTGTCTTGTAATTAAGTGTACCGTTACTGGTGTGCAGAACTACACAGAAGGAAGTGGTGTTTTCAAACTTCTTAATAGTTTAAGCAAAGGTCTTAACTAAAAGTTTTCTAGTCCCATGTTTGGATGGCTGGTATCAGTATGCTTCTAGCTGCAACCATTAAGGGCCCTCAGAATCAATTCTCAAAACTTTTCCAAGCACCAGACCTTTTTTGCATACCTAGAAGGGCTTTGGAGTCCCAGGTAAGAGATTAAGGCATCCCTGCTGTAGCTGTTAACATTATGAGATTGCCAGAGTTTAGAGGACCTTGAAAATGCTCACATTGTCCAGGCAGTGCAGGCAAAGGCGTATTTGAAGGCCGTGATGGTGATGCTTTTAGGGGCATTTTGGCTTTTTCCTTAGTTGTAACTTGCTTGTAGTTAGTGTTAGCAAGCCACACTAGATTTTGCAGAAGCAGCTTTTCTTTGTTTGCTTTTTAAACTAAAATAAAAAACCCCTAACCAAAATTCCTCAATAACCCCTCTGATATGTTCCTGTCTACCTGCTACAAGTGTGGATGGGCCACAAACATGGAATCAAACCATGCTGCAAGAAAGATTCCAAGGACTACTACTGTATGGGAAAGCAGTTTCTCTGCTCCTTTAAAATTTTCTACAAATTTTCCAGTCATTTTCATCTTCTAGCAAAATTTCTGTTGAACTTAGAAGTCTGGTACTCCATTGAATAGAGGATAAGAAAGATAGAATGGGGTTTTTTTCTTATTTTTGTCAAAGATTTTATTCTTGACTATCCCCTTCTTCAGATGGTTGTCCTAAATTTAATGAGGTGATACAGTGGTCCTGTCACACTCAAGAGAGACAATTTTCATTGTGATAAAATGAAATTTCAATGAGCTTTGGTGGAAGTCCTACTTGAAACAAAGTGAGAAAGAGAGGAAAATGCGTATTCACTGATACTTTTTGCCTTCTAGATTACCTGCAGTTTTGGGCCCTCTTCAGATTATTCCAGGTGATGTTTACACAGAGCTAAAAAATCTTGTTAGAACTTTCCGGTGAGTATTGGTCTTTTTTAGAAATTATTTGAGAGTGATTAATTAGACATGCTGTTGAATGACTTATAATTTAGGCACTGAAAGTGCCCCACTGCAGATTTGACCTTTTCTAACTGTGTGTTCATGTAGGTAATGTCACGTTCCCTGTGGACTAACAAGTCAGCCCTCTCCCTGCTTCTGACAGTGGCTGGGTCACCAGGAGTATTTGTAGATTTTTAAAAACTAGGCCAGTGGTCTCTGGAGGATGATGGGGAGTCTTTTAAAGGTTCTGCTACCTCGTCACCTCCTATTAAGCGTGAGTTCCTGAGATCTGTCGCTTTCTTTTGCTCTGTCTCCCTACAGCCAGGCTAAATGGTTTTAATGTGATTAATAATTGTTACCACTAACTTCTAGAGCCAGGAAGAAGGTCCAGTTTGACCTGCCTTGTTCCTTATTTCAAGGGTAAGTAGTTCTAGTCAATATTATCACCACCACAGATGAAGCTTCTGCTTCAGTCAGAAGCACTGAAGACAGCATTTGGAAACACTAGGGTAAAAAAGGGAGGAAAAGAGAATGGTGGTAACTTCTCTGAACGTTTTTAGGTTTTCACTGGGACACAACTCTCATAACTTGGACCTAGGTCATGTCCTGCGTCTTGAAGTATTGTCAGGAAAAGGAGCAGCAACAGTTGCTAACTCTATGTATGCTGTCGCTCTTGACACCTCCCCCTATCCTTAACTGCACAACATTTACATGTAAAGCTTCTAAAACTCATTCATGTGGCATTTGCTCAAGGAATCTGGGCTTTGGTGATAGAACCCAGTTCTACCTGATTCCATGTGATTTATTGGATGTCTGGAAAGATGCCACTAAACCAGGATTTCTATTATGGAAGATAATCTTTTCCTTTCTGGTGACTCTGCATGATCTCTTTTATTTATAAGAATTGTTAGTGTTTGAACTTGATTCTGTAATTGCAGTCTTTAAGTTGTGATTAACCTTTGA
The DNA here is from genome assembly GCA_020800305.1 of Porphyrio hochstetteri. NCBI lineage: Eukaryota > Metazoa > Chordata > Aves > Gruiformes > Rallidae > Porphyrio > Porphyrio hochstetteri. Next base: position 18,677,451 of record CM036912.1, read on the forward strand.
TTTTAACAACACTCAAAGCCGGTAAGGTATTTTTGGTTATGTTGGAGCATCATGTATAGACTGCATATATACCTACAATTTGAATAAAATCTGCGTGTCTTAACACTAAAACCAGTTTCGTGGCTCTGCAGTCTAAATGCTTAATAGTTGCTTCAGTTTATGGATTGATAGGACTGGGAAAACTGCATTTGGTCTCTTTCAGTTTCCTTTTGTGTGATTGTCTATGTAAGAAGTCCTGGGGGTTCTCCAAAGCAGAATTTTACAACATTTTTGCTACTCAAAGACAATGTGGCCTGAATACGAAGTTTTAAAAGTGCTTTATAGCAAAGGAGTGTTGAAACCAAAATGGACTTCTAAAGACAATATATATCAAATATATATATGTGTGTGTGTGTATATGTATATATATGTGATTCCACTCTGTGGGTTTACAGAGTGGAATCAAATCTAATTAATTTGGACTTTGATCCAAATACCTGGCTCATGTAGCAGCAATTTGTCATATTTTAAAAGTCTCCCCTGATCTATTTCTGATCTCAGAAAAAACACTCCATGAGTTTAAGTCTTTCTTTTGTTAGAGAGGAAGTTGAAGGTAATAGTAGCCAGTTCTTGGGCCTGTCCTACTGTGAGATGCCAGATGAACCGCTTAGAAATTCAGTGTTTTGAGCAGGGGGATGGTTGAAGCCAATTGTGGACACTACACAAGAATTTGTGTCTTTTATATATGTATATCAAAGTATATGGTGGTTTATTGTAATTGATTTTAAAATAGTGAAAAAATAGAGGAAATAGAGAAGCAATAACAACCTTTGAGACCTTTCTCCTTGCATTTCTGTTGATGCACAATGGCTAGCTCATGGGTGTTAAGATGGAGGCTTAGGTTTCAATCTCTAGTTCTGTACTTGGGTTTACATTTACATAATATGAGTGGTCTCCCTGGTTTTAGATTGAATGCTTTGGCAGAGGACCCTGTTATAAATTTTAAATGGTATTTGTGTTTGCAGGGCATAGAAATTCAAATGTTAATTCCTTTGTTTATGTGGTTAAAAAGCTTAATGACTGTGGAGGGAACGCTGACAAATGCTAGTGCTCTTTCCAGCTTTTTGTACTGGAAATAGTTTAGGCTGAAGAACTTGCCAAAGAGGTTAGGAGATGAAACACAAGGCTGTAGTAGAGTTTAGCTGAAGAAGGGTAAAAGAGCATGTGGTGAACTAAGTAACAACGATTTTCAGCTCCATTGGTTTTTAAAGGAACACTTGCAGTTCAGCCTCCTTTGGGCAGCATTTTATTCAATCACCACTGCTGGGAAATGCACTAGAAGGATCTCAAGAGACATTTTAGAATGGTTAGAGCTCTTCCCAAAGTCCCTCAGTGCCTGTAAGCTCTTGTTAGGAAAACTGAGATGTCAAATAATTCTCCAGAGTGTATTAGGGCACTTTGTTAAAAGATCAAGAGAAAATTAGCTATTTATATATAAATCAAGGCTAAATGATTGTTGTGCATGTGTGGTTGGGGATTTTTAAGCATAGTATTTCATATTGAAAATAGAATTGTGCCTGTATCCTGTGGTTACAACTATTTTAAATCCTTTTGTGGAGCTTATCATGATATAGTTGTTTCCTAAAGATGTGTTCAAGAATTTTTATTAGAGCTTTGTCTGATCTTGTTTCCAAGATGATCATTAAGCTTTTAAATATGTATCATGACTGTATGTTATCTACCATATAAGCAACATGGACCTGTTCAAAGGAATGTTTTTCCACCTAATGCACATTTAGTACCAGTAACTATTTGCTACAAGCTAGTAGTCAAATCACACCAACATGTTAAAAATTGAGCTCATAGTCATAAATGACAAGTATATTCTCATTGTAGGGATAAACAAACCTCTAGAAAAGGCAGTTGCACTCAAGACTACAATTTATAAATAACTATCAAAAATATACTTTTAAAAGATTGTATCATATTAATCAGTTATGTTTTCTTGCATCTTGTTTATCATACCTGATACTAGGGGTCTGTTAGGAGATAACATATTTCACATAATCATCCTGGTGTCCATCTGCCATCCCTGATGGACAGTGTTCCTAGAAATCCCGGGAAATATAATATTGCTGAGGAAAGGGTGGAAGCTCCTGCACTGCTGAGTTTCTTTCCTATAACTTCAAGTTTGTGGAGGTCCCTGTCCAAGTTCTTGCACAGGGCACTTAGGGATGTGCCTAAAATCTCCTGCCACAGCAAGCACTGTTTACAGATCAGGCCATCATTTGATAATGGAGTTCTGCAAAATCTGTAGCTGGCAGTAATTAAATGGGAAGATGACTAAAGAAAAAAAGTAGAACCAACTGTGTATGCTCTTTCTCTCTCATTTTTGTGTTTACATTTTTTATTTACCGTTTGCTTTAACCTTGTAATCCCCTGTACTCCTACAACTTCCATATTGGAGTTCACTTTCTTTGCAGGCTGGTCAGTTATTTGGAGGCCATTTGGGGTGGTATTTTTATGCACCTTTCTCTTTAGCCCTTTATCCTGTCAGCTTCACCTGCTTGGAACAGTCTGCTCTGTCTGAGCTACTTCATTGAGTATTATAACTGCTGCGTGGGTCCTGCAGCCTCCTGGATGGTGGAACCTGGCAGGCACAGCAGCCATGCATCTTGCTGGGGTGACCCACAGCACTCACAAACCAGTAGCTAAGTGACCCACAGAGCTATTTGGGATCATACAGTTTTCTTGGCTTAGAGAGGCCAAGAAAGTAGGGATATTCCCTTTTGAAAAGTTGCAGATTGTTTTCTTTCTTTGGCTGGGTGAGGGAGACTTTAGCAAAACTCTTCAACTGCAAATATTTCACTGTGAAGCTCAAATCACATACACAAAGTTTTCGGGAGTTTTAACATTTCCACATTATATGCTTATGACAGAAATCTAGTGACCTCTCTTTCATGGATTGTTCTGAAGTAACAGTTTTGGCTAGAGGCAAGACAAAGAATTAATGAACCATTTTTACAGAGAACTTGCATTTCCCTGTTCTCTGAAAGCTTTGCTCTTCAGAGGCCTTGATGTTGACACACAGCTTGTCTTTGAAAGTGACTGCCCTTCCACTGCTCCTTATTATTTAAGGCTTCACACCTGTAGGTTGCTAGCTTTACTCTGATCTGCCTGAAACGTTTTTGGCTTGTTTTTTCTTTTCAGCTGCACAAGTGCTTTAGGACAGGTGTTGTACTGAAAGGTGGGAGCCTGACTGTTCATCCAGTCCGGTGACAGGAGTACATCAGCAGATCCACATTGCCACATCCTGCTGGTTATCTGTGTCTTTTGACTAGCTCCTTCATAAATAGCATATTGATGGCACAGACTAGTGTTCAGACCTTGCCAATCAATACTAACATTGAATAAGAGTTAATTGACACAAATAACTGCATCTCTCAGTTTGTGTACAAGAACGACACCTTCCTGTGCTCTAATCAATAATAACTCCTTGTAGAGCAGTGAAATAAAGCTGCTTTCTCTATTTGACAGAGTTTTCCCAGGTGGCTTGAAGCTGTCTCTTCCATTGTGTCTCATTGTAGCAGATAACCTGGAATGTTACATATGAACTGCCTGTCAAGATGATTCCATCAGGCATTTCTTGGTAGTCTTTATCACTGCCATCAGTATTGAGTCAAGACATTCAGCCTTTGTTTTGTCTCTTGTTCTATACCAGAAAAATGTAACAGTTTACCAGGCACAAGCTCTGTTGCCAGCTAATGCTATTAGCTATTTCAAATAGCCTGCATCTTTTCAAAACAAAAATAATCCTTATTTGCCAAAACTGTCGGTTCTATTTTCACGTGGCAGTTCCTATACATTTATTTTCCTTTCATCACTTAACAAAACTCAGGCTGTTGAGACACTATTTGAGTAATCATTGCTTCAAAATCCTATTTTGGTTGGAAGAGTTGGAGATTTGAGGAGAAAAATAGGACAAAATTGCTTTGATCATTATTATCCTTAAATAAAAATTAACTTTATTTTAATATCTGCTAAGTAATCCTATAAAACATTTACTTATTTTTAATTATTTTGAGTATATTGTAGGGAACTAGTTCCCAATTTGGATTTTAACAATCTCAAGTACAAATACTTGTATTTTCCCACTTTAACACTTTTTAAAAAAAACTATATCTTTGCCCAAATACATTAATTTAAAAAAAAATCATACTGGGGAATAAAATCCTGAATTTTAATTAATTTGCCAGGTATTTAATTTTAAGCAACCTCCCATCTCCACCAGTGCCTGTAGAAGTGGGTATGAATGGCAGGGCAGCTTCATTCGGGATCTGAATTTATACAAGGCTGCATAGAAGGGAAGGCAAGAGCAAGAAGGAAGCAAACATAGGGAGGCACTCACCCCTCGCTCTTTCCGTTGGATGATGCCAGCTGTCTGAATAAAATGAATTCTGCTAGCCTTCTTGGGTGCCTGCATAGCCACAGCTTCTCTTTTAGCTATGACTTTTCCATGACATTGTTTGTCTTGACCATGGGCCATAGCAATTTGCAAGTGAATTGGTGTAAGTGATGTTAACCTTTAATGTAAAGCAGATCTGTCCTATTCTGAAGTTCCCAGTGGGTCCAGGGATACAAAATGCAGCATCTATGTGGTTCTTGATTCACATCTCATTTTCTTGTTCTTATATCTGCACTGGCTCCCATTGCATAAGGATTCTGGGTTTCCATTTTAGAACCAAGAATCATCAGAGGACTGTCTCCAGTATCTTTTAAAATCCAATCTGTTTCCACAATTAGCTTTTACAGCAAATCTGGGCCTGAAGCAAAGGGAGGCAAAGGAAGTGTAGGAAGGCCCCTCCTTCCTGAAAGGCCTGCACAGTTCCTGCAAACTGCCCAGTGGGGATGAGCGAGACCTGAGCCCTCAATTAGCTTCTGTTCAGTCTTCTCCATCCCACTTTCTTATAGAAAAAAAGAGACATACTGAGGATTCTGGAATTCCTCCATTATAGGATGAGAGAGGAGCCTGAAAGTTCATGAATTGCTCAGGTGGAGATGTATTTGCTGCATTGTAACTCGGTGTATTAAGTCTTTTAATGATAGCATTAAGTCAACATTCAGCAGTTAAAATGTTTATTTTCACTCTGAAATGTTCTGATTTCTTTTTTATTGTTGTTTTTCAGGTTAACAAACAGAAACATTATTCATAAAATGCCTGAATGGACTCTAATTGCTATTGTTTTGTTATCTGTGTAAGTACCATTTAACATCAAATATTCTCACAACTGTCTTAATGAGCCTATCAAGATTTCTTTAAGTTAACTGGGGAATCAACAGAAATATTTTTTCATGCAGATGAAATAAATTCTCTCAACAAAACAGGATTGTCCAACTTGCAACATATTAGCAATGGACTAACATAATGTTATGGTTAAAAAAAGAAAACTTAAGCTTCAGGGTTTTTTTTAAGAGGGCTGGTGGGGTGAAGGAGGAGTATGCTTTACTCTCTTCCTTTTGCTGCTGACAGCTATTTCTCCTGCCTCTGACAGTAGGAGAAAATGACACCTGTATTCTATTATTTTGATTTGGCATAACTGTTACACTCTTCATTTCTTATTTTACTTCTCATTTCTTAAAAGATTTCACTTCCATAATTAAAGTCAAACTATTTCCATAGAGATATGTTGTGCTTCTAGATATGTTTGAGTAGTCTGTTTCATAGAATTGTAGAATGCTTTGGGTTGGAAGGGACCTCAAAGATCACCTAGTGAGTAGAAATCTTTTTTAGCAACTCCCAAGTTTCTGAATACTGGGACCCAGTAGTTTATTTTTATAAAGATTAGTTTTATTACTTAAGAGCTATAGTCCTCCTTAGCTTTGTTCTACTTACTGTAGAATTAAATTCTTTCCAGGGGTTTTCCTATCAGGAAACTTGATTTGATTACAGTGTCTTCCAGTAAACTTCTACACTGAGGCGTGATCTCTAAAAGCTGTGATTGTCAGCTGTATGTATCAAGAAACTTCTTAATTTATATTTTCCACATTCATGTATATTGCTGGAATTAAAGATGTAAACATTGCAGGTGTGTGGAACAGACGGTTCCCTCACAAATTCATATTAAACATTCAACATCAGTTGAATGGTGGTTTCACAGTGTCAGGCCCTGCCTTTCAGTAGGGTTAAACCATCAAGCAATCTTTTTGTATGTCTTTCAGCTTGAATTACAAGATTGCAAAAATCTTCCAGAGACTGTTTATTACTGCACTGCTGCTGCTTCTTTTGGGCTTCCTGGGTCACTGGAGTGTGTAGGACAGAGAAGTACTTACAGACATTCACAGGTCAAGAAGTGTTGTGGGCCAGGCTGATAGCATCCCCAGTACTGCACTTACTTTCTTTGATATTACTTCAGTCTGACACATTGTTCTGGCTTTCCTGTCCCAAGGAAGGCTGTACCAGCGGGCATTAGAGTAGGCTTCAGCGAGCCTTACATCTGTGTCACCCAGCCTGATACCGCTCAAATGATTCATTAAATCAGAACACAGAAAGTAACTTTACTTGAATGCCTTGGCATAAATTTTTTATCAACTATAAGAACAAATCTTTTGTCGTTTTTACTATATATTCCTATGGTTGAATTGGTAATTTGTGAAACAGATCTTATGAATTTTTTACGTAGTTTCTGTACATTTAAGGAAGCTGTGACTCTTCATCAGAAGTTAAAATATGTTGCTGATCTTCCCACATACAAAGAGCTTTAAATGTTTACATACCTAATGACTGTTCTACAGTTGCTTTAAAATGTTACACAAGTAGCAGAGCCTCTTGGTGGCAATCAGGATAAGCAGAGACCCAAGTCTCTTTTCAGTTTTGCTTTCTAAGGTTCACCCCTAAGCAAATGAATTATATTTGATCCTAAAGTAGAGTATATTTTATTTCTAATGATACTCCAGTGAAATTATGAATAAAACTCCTGTTGACTTCAGCTTATTGCAAAGTTTTTGCAAGCTCATGATCTTCAGATTTTAACAACTTCTTTTAGCCCCCTCTTAGGAGAGGATGTGGAAGAATGTACATGGGGTAGAATGAGTGTAGGGAGAGGCATACTGAGTGACGAGGCAACCCCTTAATCCTCAGATTATGGCACTTTGTCACCTGCCGCAGTCTGCTAGGGAATCTGTCATACCTTACTAGTATTGCTCATTAAAAAAATTACACTCCAGTAAGTCTTCTCTGGCTTCTCCTTAGCCATACTAAGAGATGATGCATGTTGCAATACATGTAATGTCATTTATATCGCAACGTTTTATGGGGCCTAAGGCAGAGTGTCTCGTTATAGCTCCTGTCACAGAAAGAGGAGAACCTTTTCAGAATGTGTGTTCACAGGTCTTGACCTGGTCCCACACACCGGATGAGCGTTTTACTGAACAGTGAAGTAGCATAAGCAACACCCTGGAAGGGGATGATACTTCCACATGGCAGGAAGGCTGCATTACAGATACCTTGGTGCACAGGTGGCATAAGAACAGAAACTACAGAAGGCAGAGGGAGCATGGGATTTCAGGGTTCACCTCAAAAGAAACTACTAAGACCTGAAGTACTTTTTGTTCTGTTTTGCAGGGGCAGGGTTGCTTTGTTTGAAATAGCAACTGTTGGACTTTGCTTGCACCCCATTTTGTGCATCAATACTGTGGCTTACCACTTCCTCCTTGTACATGGCTAGTGTGTGCTGAGGACTCAGTGTGCTGAACTTCACAGTGCACTTTCAGAATGCCCTGACCTTCTTTGTGATACGTTACTGGGCAGAATAACTATTATCATTACTGCTGTATTGAATTCAAGTGTCACCACTGCTTAACATTTTGTATTAGGTTATAATAATGCTATCCTCTCTTCATTGGAGTGTGCGTATTAAGTCTTTGTAGGATGCAACAGGGGGGTTAGTCATAACACTTAATTTTGGTGCTTCAATTAGACCTAGGCTCCCTTTATAGTCTGCTGGTCCTCCAGAAGCTACTAAGGTACATCTGTGCCCTTGAGTCTCCTGAATATTGAAGAAACCTGGGCTTCAGACTCTTTGATCTGAAATAAAGTGCCTGAAAATAGACAGTATGACTGTCTTTCTCAAAGTAGAAAATGTTAGAGATTGCAGCAGTGGAGTATTTCCTGTTCCTAGTGAACGCTGGGATTTATTCAATCAAATTATTTTATAAAATATGAAGAGCCAGTCTCAGCCTTTATTGAAAATCTAGCCTCAGGCACTCCTATCTTTGTGACCAGCACATTCAGTAATGCTGTATCGACCTTCTTCATTTTGACAGCCAGAGAATTGTGATCAAGTAATTACAGTTATGCCTGTCATGGAGTGGGTGACTCTTTAAAATGATCCCCTGGTGAAATTTCTTACTTATTTGTCATTTATAATAATTTTGGTAGTGGTAGATTTCTCTGTCTTCCTGTTGCTGTGTTTAGGATGTTAAGCAGAATTTTTTGTTACAGTACTAGCTGCTTTATATTGTACTCTGTACTAGAATGCACACAAGTTGCATCTTTTTTGTTCTCCAAAGAACTTTGCAGGATATCAAATGAAGCAGATAAATAGATACAAATACAGTAGTTCAAGAAAGAATGGAGAAAGCAGTGGGAGGATTGGTTGCTACACAAGCATGGGCATTTGCTGTTTTTAGTGTATACCCCTGGTACAGTCTAATGGAAAGCTTTCAAGATATTTTCAGGAAATGTCTGCTTTCATCTTATTTATCTGAGCTGGCTGGTTCCAGTGAACTGTGGTCAGCTTCATCTGCAAAGCCTGTGCAAGAGGTTCCCCTGCTAAAAGCTTTGAAGCGTTTCAAAATGTTCTGGGATTAGTTTATAAGCATTCGGCTGCAGTATTTAAACAAACTCCAAATGACCACGATCACTAAACAAAAGCCATCGTTTTATGTGTGCAGCCACTTTAGATAAATGTGTCATGTGGAGATGCACGCTGGAGGTTTAATCTCTTGGAGATAACAGTTCGGAACTGGCGAGCCTTGGGTTCGAGTACGTGTTTTTACTTCTTTGCACACGAGAGCACATCTGTCGCTCCATGCTGATGGTTCTGAATTACTTGCAGAGGAATTCAGATGTCTGTGCTGTCGCTGCTGTGTTCTTGTCCAAAAATGTCTGAATGTTTGAGATGTACAAATACATCCTGGATATGAATCAGACTTGCAGAGGGACTCTATTTCATACAGAAATCACATACTAGTCAGCTGGACGATCTTTTATTTAGCAAGTCTGAAGATTTGTTCCGGGATTCAGCTGAGAAAAATCATTTATTGTTAAGCTAGAAATAGAATTATTTCCAATTTTGAACTAATTAGGGGGACCAAAAATCCAGAAAGTCTTTCTTTTCATAAAAGCATTTGTATATGGTCATAGCATTGTCTCTACTCTTGGTGTGTACCTGTAGAATTATATTACTGTATGAAATAGAGAAAAGGCAAGTTTTTCTTAACACGTTAAAAAATTTAAAAGTGTGTTCTTCCCTTTTTCTCTCTTAATTTGAGGTCATCATTTGGTGAGTGGGAACTCAAATAGGCTTTCAGTTGAGCAGTTCTTAATTATCAGCACTTCCTAAGTAAACCCAAAGCTGCTTATTTGGCATGTTGCAGAAGAGATGAGTATAACTTTACTTCCTCCTAGTGTGTTCCAGTATTACTTCGGAAACATAAATAGAACAGTATTTGGAGGGATTTGCAGTGTTGTTAATTGGGACATTGATCAGTGCCAACTTCAAAATTAATTAAGTAATCATCATTCATAGGGGAGAAAAACAGGAGAGTCATTAGCCATTTCAAAGGTGTTTCTCCTTGTACAAAACCCCATGCTGTGATGCTGCAGTGCCGTTACACAGGAGAGTAACACTGTGGGTTTTGTTGCAGCACATGCAGTTGCAGTCTCTTTCCATTCTGGTATTTCTCATGGGTAGCCTTCTGACTGGGAGATTTGGGGATTTGGGTGTGCTGTGTAACTTCCACACCCAGGGGCAAGTACAAGGGAGGATAATTAGTTCCCCTTTATGCAGTTCTGGTCCTTGACCTTGTAGGCAGGAACGGAGCCTTAGCACACACTGTCTCCTGGATGTCTGTTGCATGGAGTTGGGGCTGTTGGCCCAGAAAGCTGTCTTCTCTGCACCAGCCAGTTTTGCTGCCCAGTGCAAGGGAAGAGCAGAGCCATGGCTTTCTGCCAAGTGTCTTGGAGATCTCTCTAGGAGATGGAAATCTGCCTGTTCCCAATAGGGCTGTGTATGGGCATTCAGACTGAAATTGTGCCCAGCTATGCAGTGCTGGTATGCAAAGTGCATCACAAAGTGTCCTTCATGGTTGTGGTGTTCTGACTAATTTTCTTGTTAGAAACTGGAAATATATGCTAAGCATCGTTTTGGAGTTTCTGCCTTAGTCACCCTTGGGAACTTTGTATTACAAATGTACTTGTGAATTAAGAAGATAGTAGTAGGGAAAGCACTTTACCACTTCATTTTTGCCTTTTGTATGAGTAAACAAGAGATTTTTGTTGCAACTCTGAAAGATAGCATGTTGGATTTCAGAGACTGCTTTATCATGTTGCCTCCATGGGTCAGGGGAGTTCATGTCCTGTTGAACTCTAACACAACCATGTGCTAATCAAGGAGATGGAAAAATTGTCCAGTCCTATTAGAGAGAGAACTGTTTTCAATTTATGTTTCTTGAAAAGGTATATATTTAGAAGGTTCCTTTTGTAATGTCATGTTTTTCCCTCTTCCATAATTGCTTCATACAGCTTTGCTTATTGGAAGTCATGGCACAGCGTAGAATAAGCTGTACAGTTACACAGTGATACAGACAGTTGTGAATTAATGTTGCGAGTAAGACGTGAGTAATCCACACAGTTAACAGCTGCCCGAAATTTAGTTTTAAACTAAATGTGTTACCTTCACCCACTGAGAAAACTCAACAGTGAATTTTGCAACTGAATCCTGAAGCTGTAGCCCTATGAAAATATACTTCCTTCCTCATTAATAATTAATCATAATACATTCAATGCAAATATTTTTTTATCATGAAACATTACCCGTCTGTTAAGAGAAAAGCATAACTTTGACATGCATTTGCATCTTCTATTTTCAGAGTTTTAACTTTATCTTAGTAAACTTTCTAAAGAACAGCCTACATGAATGGGGACGTGACACATAGGCAGTGTTTTTTACTTACAGGAAATTTCATTGTAAGATGAAAATCAGTGTTAATTTGGCTTCTTGATGCACCATAAAAAGAGGTAGAGGTACATATCCTTGCAAAGGCTGCTACGGCCTCCCAGCGTGTGACCACCAGTATTTTGTACCAGCAGAATCTTCAGCATGGCCTCTGAATTAATGTGTTTTGTGCTGTATAGAGAGTCATGGTATCTCTGTTTGGCTAAGTGGTGTGTCCTGTTCTTCAGCGATGAAATAAGTTGTGCTCGAAGTAGAAGTATTGTATTCTTTAACACTTCTGGAGCCACTGTAACAGAAAAACTTTGATTTGTAGAAAATCCCTGACAGAGCAGTATCTTTTGAAGATCTTTCTGCACCCTGCATAAAAGGTGCTTGATGCAGATTTTGGAATGTAAAACCTTGTATTGGTAGTGTTCTGGTTTTGACTGAGATAGAGTTCCTCTTCTTTCTAGTAGCCAGTACAGTGCTGTGTTTTGGATTTCAGATGAGAAGTTTTCAGCTGTTGCTAGGTAGTTGCAGTCACTACACTAAGTCAAGGACTTCTCAGCCTCCCGCGTTCTGCCAAGTGCAGAAGCAGCCGGGAGAGCGCAACCAGAACAGCTGACCCAGGCTGGCCACAGGGATATTCCCAGCCATACAGCATCATGGTCCGTATGTAACTGGGAAAAGTAGTCAAGAGGTGAAGTCACTGCTCAGAAACAGGCTGGGCATTGGGTTTTGGGGTATTTTTCCCCTTGCATGTGGTGAGCAATTGCATTTGTGCATCACTTGGCTTATTGTTATTACTGTTGTCGTTATTCTCTTCCTTTGTTATCCTATTAACCTGTCTTTTATCTCAACCCATGAGGTTTTTTCCATTCTCTTCCCCATCCCCTTTGGGAGGAGTGAGTGAGCTGCTGCATGGTGCTTAGTTACTGGCTGGGGTTAAGCCACGACAGCTAGACAGTGACAGGCTGACTAGTAAGGCAATACTTCATGCCAAAGATTCTAGTTTCCTTTGTCACGTTGCTGTTGAAAACATCAGAGCTGACATGGCAGACAATATTTTTTGCCATAAAGTGTATAATGGTTTTTAAGGAGGAAGAATCCTGAAAGTGGTTAAAAATCATGAAGATCTTAAAAATCTTGCTTTATGAATGAATGAATGTCTTGGAAAACAGAATTAGTTGTTTGAGCTAAGATTTCATTTACTTGGATCAGAACTGTGGTCCACAGACTTACAGATCCATGTCAAAGATCTATGTCAGTTCGGGGGAAAAAAGAGAGATGTATTTTCTTAGCTTTAATTTGGGTAACATTATGTTGGAGGATGTTGGCATTCCTATTATGTTCTACAGTGACCATGGATAAACTAGAAGTTACTCAGGGGCATGCAAAATTTGGAGGGAGGAGGAAAAGATTAGAGCTAATTAATTCAGAAAGTAGGCAGTTATTTTTACGTGATGAATGATAGTGAGGAGGTTTTTTTGTTTCCTGAACTGTAGCTATTGAGTGCAAAGCAAGTTTGTACTTCTCGTTAGTTTGGTACTTCTTGAGATATAAAAACATTTGGACACCCAGTGGTCTGATCCAGTCTGGCAATTGTGAAGGCAAACAACTGAAATGTTTCTTGCATATTTATGCAAACAGAAAATACAGCCTCATAGAGGGAGGGAGGAGGGAAGGAAAGAAGTACATGTCAGTGACATGAAGATGATGTATAAAGTGCATCTTTAGGTGATGGGCTCTCATGAAGATCCAAGCTAGCAGATTTAGCTTCAGAGTGCAGGTGTCTCCTCTGATACAAAGTATATTATTAAAATAAATACGTGGGCTAAGATAACAACTATCAGTTAACCAGGATGTTGTATAAATAAACATAAAGTAACTATAGACCACACTATACCCTCTGTTCCACTGAAACGCATATATCACTCTATCTCTTCCTCCCTCTTTATCCATCTTTATTCATCTGAACATTTGAAGATGACACAGAATAGATATAACTTGTTCATCATAAATCTCAGTATTTCTGAGAGGAGATATTCAGGTTTTTAAAAGGATAAAGAATAGTGAAAAGTCATGTGGCTCTTTTTATTTGTTTCAAACCTCATCACATATTCTGCTTATTTTAGGTGCATGTTTAGGTCAGTATTTTCACAAATCAGTGTTAATAGTGTTCTTCTGTTACAGAGATGGCAATGTTGAGATTAAGAGTAGAAAAGTGATAGAGGGTTGTTGGTTGTTTGGTTGGGTTTTTTAAATCTACTGTGAGCCTGCATGTCTAGGAAAAAGTGGTTAAGAATCCTTAATTTTGGGGGATTTTTTTAAGAATCTGATTTTGAGAGGTCCAAAACTACACTGGCATTTGTTTTCAAATCTGGGAAAGGCAAGTAGGAAAACAGTGTGGTCTGAAGAAAAAAAAATGTGGACACAGTAGAAGCAAGTCTATTCCTAGCATGTCTCTTTACTCAGCTGCATTATTCCAGGTGTTTGATCTGTATATTGGACTGGAAGGCAGATAATCAAGTTACAATGTTAGAAAGTTGTGAAAATAAACTGTGATCAATTTTATGATCATTGTTTCCATAGTAACTGAGTACAGGTGAATTTTATAAAGTCAAGTGTTGATAAATACACCTAAGCTTACTGCATTGTAGCTGGTCTAACTGTACGACAGTATATTTTATTTATCTTTATTGCAATTTTTTTGCCTATCACTGAAATAGTGAATTGGTACTAATAGATTGCAGGTATGTGGCAGCAAAAAGTCCAGCAATTGCTAAAATGGATGTATATGAAAGTGTTTAATTCCTAGAATGTACCAGGTTTGTATATAAAGGCATCTTTTAGATATTAAAGATATTAAATTGTCCCACTCACTGTACATAAAGATCTATACAACAGTGTGTATTTTACAGTATTACTTATATTACTTAAAAGGTTCAGGCTCTCAAAAGCTTACATTTTAGCATTTTTTAATCTAACAGAGACTTATACCTGTGCTTAATTTCATAGGGAAGTAAGCCAAAGACTTCAATGGCCTAGATTCCAGTATTTGAGAAGTGTCACAGGAAAACTTTATGGAACATAAAAAGTCAGGAATAGAAGACAGACAGAAAAGGATGAAAGGATCGATTTTAAAATAAATTTAATTTTTTATTAAATTTAAAATTTTGCCTAAGACTGAAAAATGGGAACAAATGGTGGGACTGAGAAGTACCTTTGATCTGTCAGCTGGTTAGCAGGAAACAGACTTCAAATAAACAGAACTCTTTAAACAAGGCCCATCCTTGAAATGTGTACCTATGAAACTTAGATTTGTTAGAGGGAAACTGCTCATAGTGATTTCTCCTGAGTTTATACTGTGAACTCTTTTTTTTTTTTTTTTTGCTTTGTCTTTATGTGGATGAGTATGCTAAATTGAAACCTTTTGGAACAAATCCTAGTATGACTGCAAGCGCATTAAATGGCACGCAGTATTACACAGTATGGCAGAAGTTCTGATGCTCCATGTCTGTGAACAAATGTTATAGCAGTAACTTGGAATATGGTAACATAGAGGTGGGTGTTGTACTGCATTTGGTGGAAAAAATGGTGAAATACACAAAATGGTGAAGTACAGTCTCTGATCCAGTTAAACTTTGTTTGGAGAGTACTCTGGATAAGAAACCATACATGATACTGTGCTGGTTTTGGTCTGGCTAGAGGATTTTCCAATTCACAGTTAAAGAAATCTAAAAACTTTGTGTTGCATATGATTGCCCAAGTAATTGTGTTATGCGAGATCTGCATGATATTTGTGTTGATGGCAGTCTTGGTAGTTATTTAAAAATGAATGTTTGAAAGCAGATTTCCTAAATATCAATTTAAATGGAGGAAAATAGAAATATTCCCATAGATTTAATAGAGTTACAGGTCCCTGAGTTTTTGTCACTGGCATTGTAACATCAGAGTATTTCCAGAGTGTTGGCTATTGCCTTTCTCTTGAGACAGGCTAAGCCTGGTTAAAAACAGTGATCCTCAAGTACTTCATGAAGCCAGCTGCTCAGTATTACAGGATCTCGCACAGAATGTGATGTCATTTTCTACCCACTGAATGTTCTGACATTCGTGGTCCCTTCCCTGGACAGCTGCTGAGGGAACTGACTTTATTTGTATGTATGTAAGGTAAGGAAACTTGCTCAGAAAGAACTTTATAGCAGTGATACTGATGTTTGAAATAATTGAACAAAGGAATAGACTTGCAGATTTTCTCTTAGCTGAATAAAAATTGTCACTGTCGTGTTCCTCTGCTACTAGTCACTCACAGGGCACTGCAATACAGGAATAGTGAGAAACGCCATTTTCTAGTTACTTTCTGAGAAGAATTGTATTATTAATTATGTAGTGGTAAAGTAGTCTCAGTGACATGAACTGAGAGTTTCAGATGTTTATCTAATTTTTGAGGAATTTTTATTTTTTCAGTTGTTTTATGTAGTAAACATTCCCTAAGTCAAGTTGTCCTCAAGTATACCAAGTACAGGGCTGCCACAGGTAGCACTAAATGGCTGTGTTAAATTGTTACACTACTTGCTGAAGTGTCTCACCTTAGTTTCTTTGAGCACATCGTATATTTTCATACTTATTTTGGGTGTTCCTTTGCATTAGACTTTTATTTTGCCCATTTAATATAATTACTGACCTAATGATGTAAATACAATTTTGTTATTTATAAGAAAGTGTTTTACTTGTCCTTCATTAAAAGTCAGGGGTCTTCTATCTTAGAGAAGTTTGTATTTTTAAGGACAGTCTGAATTTACTTGAGTGTTTCCCTTTTCTGTAGCTTGTTACATCAGTGCAACATTATATAAAATCTTTTCATTGCAGGATCTTAGAAGTTATGCAGCTGGCTGTCATAAATAACAGCTGGCATCTGATGGAGCAATCCTTAACTTTCAGGGGAGAGGAAAAAAATTCGCATAAACAATACATCCCTCTATTTGTGCAAATAGAATGTTCGTTAGGTTAAAAAAAAAAACAAAAAACAAAAAGAACCAGAATATTTGCATTTTATCAAAACCATTTTAAATAAACAGTTTCTGTACCTGATCAGGTAGCAGTAAGCAACACATCTCCCCTGCACAGTACAGTTAAAACATTGGAGTGCCTTTCCAAAAATTTCCTTATGGAGCTTAACGGAAAAACAAAAAATGAACTTTCATAGGGTATGTTAGAGCAGGACCAGCAAGGTATTTTACAGATGTTCAGTCGGGCTCCAAAGCCTGTGAGAGTGTGATACAGCATGGGGGAACTCTCTGGCCTGGTCCCAAGGTCTGACTAGCCTCCTAGAAAGCGGTGGTGGTTGGGCTGGTACAGCTGTAGGCGTACCCCAGGTTGTGTTCTGAACTGCCAGTTGCCTATTTGGATACAAAGATTGGGGGGGGGGAGAAGGAGGAGAGCGAAAGAGAAAGGAAATAAGCACATCTATTGCTTCATTCCATTGTTAGTAAGCACTTCTCTCAAATAGATAAAGCCTTGTTACTGTAGGTGTCCGTGCATTTCACTATTGGTTGTATCCATCCAGCTGCAGCCCATGTGAGATTTTCACCCCATGTAAGGGGAATGGAAGTTGACTTACGTCTGGACACCACCTATATATGAAATGTCTGTGGAAGGTGAACTTTAAAAGAGGAAAAATACATATTTTGTGTAAGTACATACATAAGCACATACCAGAGAGAACGTTTTTCTTGATCAGAGTTATAGAAGCTGTACAAGAAAAAAATGAAGGTGGAAACAAGTAAGAAAGTCAACTTTTGAAGGAACCTTAAGGTTGGCTGTATACTTGGATTAGGTAGGAATTCCAGTCGTTGATTTTGAATCAGTGTTTGTAGCATTGATTTAAATGTAGTGGACAACAATTTTAAACTATGAATAATTTAGTTTCTGTTGCCATCAGAGGATTGAAGTGTCTGTGCTGGATTCTGTGGACAAGTCAGTACACAGTAATGAAAGGAAGTTATGTAATAAATAAAACATAAGTTGCACTTTAGCTACAAAAGTCTTGTCTTTATGATGAGACTAGGATCTTCAGGCTATATTTAAAACTAGATCAGAAGTAGTTTTTTTTCCTCAGTGAGAAAATTGCCTGTTTATTTCTGTTAGTTGGTTTATGTTACACTGGTTTATCTTTCATTAAGAAAATAGAATATAGGAATAGATTTGGGAAAACTGCCTGCAAATCCTGACTTCCTCCTGTGAGTGATAGGATACTCTATGAAAGGGCCTCAAATTAGAGGTTGCTTTAATTTCAGAGTTGCAAATGACACTGATCATAATTACCTTTTTTTCCAGCACTAGTATCTAATTTAAAAGAAGACTCAATTCCAGAGATGTATCTAAATACTTCTGCATCTTGTTTGTAAGTTAGATGCTTCCAGTTCGGGCTTGTCTGTCAAATATTAATGTGTTCTGATGGAAAATGGTCACTCTAGAGACAGTCTTTTCCTTTTAAGGTTTGGGGGTTTTTCAATGCTGAGCTTTTAAAATCACACTCAAACTAAAGTTATAAGAAACAAGTGGGGTTTTTAACCAAAACTGTGAGCTTAACAGCTAAATTACTTGAGGAGTCCATGTTTTTTAGTTGCTGAGCTATGTTAAAATAGTACGATTGTGTAACCACTTAATTATACTAAGTTACAATTTTTTAAGCGCCCTGGTGTTGCATGGGTAGCTTACAACTACACTCACCTTGTGCTACAGATCAGCTTCCTGCCCAATGCTAACTGCTGCCTGGTGGGTGCGTCATGCTTTAAGGTCTGTGGAAATCCCTGCTTTGATTTAAGATACTTTACTAAGAAAATTGCTGCCTGTAGGCAAGTGTACTGTATCCAGCACTATGTCGCTGGGACGTGAGGGACTCTACCGCAGGGTAAGCGGGTAGTGGATAGTGAAGAGCACGCAGGATTACAGTGATGCTTTGAATTGTTCTGTCCAAATGTCTGAGCGCCTTTCAGTAGGGGTTCATGAAGTGGATAAATGTGGCAAGTGTTTCACTTCACCCCATCAACTGAAGCACTGTTGTTAAGTGATTGATACATTGGCAGCACTCCAGTTACATGCATGGGCAGATGGTCTATGGGCTGCAGCACACATCTATTTCAATGAGTTTTATTGCTGAACTGTAACACTTGCTGTATTGACTCAGTCTAGCCATTTGTCTTAAGCAAAACAATTACTTTTGTTTTATCAACTGCGTTGGAGACTTCCTTCATTAGGAAGATAATTAAAATGGAATCTAAGACTGTATTCTGTAAAATGATATATTTAAGGAGTGGCATTTCTGATTAATATTTTAATTGCATTGCTAAGCCCATCAAATCTGTAATGAGTAGTGCTAATATATTTGAAGTATTTAAAAGAAAAAACAAACAAACCACAAAAACACAACACCCCAGTCCTTCAGTAGAACGCCTTATGGCCGTCCCCATTCTTTCATTTAACATGGCTTTGTGTATTTCTAGAAGGTTTTTAACACTGAATGAGGTGAACTGTTACTGAGAATCACCTGCAGCATCATACTGATATTTAGTTTTTATAAATCTGTTCAAAAGTTTACTTAAATCTGCGGATGAGGTTTTGTGCTGTCTCCTACTTGCAGCGCAGGGAGTAGGAAATGTACTGTAGACAGCTGCTGAAGGAGTCTTGAGCTGTTGATGAAATTAACGTACCTTGTATTACTGATACAACTTTAGGGGATCCTGTCTAAGTAATGGCACCCTCTGTGGTCCTGGCTTGTAACCAGCCTTTGGTCAAAGAAGTGGTGCAATATGCTCAGCTTGGTGGTCTACGTGCCTAGGACAGAAGGGCTTGTTCTGGGCTCCTTGGTGGAGCGCCTTTTCACCAGCCTTCCATGGGTTCAGTCTGGAAAAGCTCTCTCCTACCTCTTGCCAACTAAAATTGCTGCACGGGGCTTGTTTTGATCCGTGCAGTACCGTTCCAATCCTTTATACCTTGTAGAAGCAGTCAGAGATTATTTTCCTCATGTTTTCAACTGAAACTGTTAGGTACAGGGCAAGGAAAGAGTAAATCTCAAAAGCTGTTGATATTTAGGTAATACTGTCTCCAGTGTTTACAAAAAGAATATATGCAGGGGAAAAAGCTGGAAATCTTGTCGGTTTATGGCGTTGTAACTTAATTCTTCTAAGTACCAATTACGTATTCAAAAAGGTGGGCTACATTCCTGACTTTGTTTTTCCAAATCTGGAATTGACTTGTAATAGTCTTGCAAGTGCAAGTTTTGAATGGAAATTTGACTGACTTCCAAACTAATTTCCATCATGTGTGACCCACAGGACCGATGGTATTGCTTGCTTTTGAGTGAAAGACTTAAACTTTGATAAGCCGCTCTGCTTTCAGAGCCTTTTGATCCCCCCCATAAAAAGAGCACTGGATTGCTAACCAGTTCTTGCCAAGTCCCAGCAACACACTAGGATGTAGAGTTTCCATTTAAGGGCTTTTCAGTTGTGTCTGACTGTTGGCAATACCCTGGAAGACTTTCAGTATAAAGGGTTTCTCTGTTCAGACAGGGAATAATGTTTAATGCTTTGTTGTAGTGGTTGATAGGTAATGAACTATGGCACTCACAGAGCGTCTCTTACACGGTTATGTTTCCTCATGGTTTTTAGCATTGTTTCTCCTAAATGAGTCCTTGTTAACAATGTGACATGACTTTGTCACAGCGATGGAACAAATGTGCTTTAGCACATAGTGCTAACTGCACACTGCCAGAATGGCTGATTGATCTCTCAGAACATCTACATTAAATTACCTGAACTGGCCTGTAAGCAGTTTTACTCTGTTAAGTGTACATGGCACTTGTTTCCAGATGCTTCTGGGGTGAGAGGAATAGATTACTTGTAGCCACAGTCCCATTTGTGACTGTCCAAAGACATCAAAAATGCATTGGGCTTCCTTGCAGGCAGGGACCCTTAGCAAGAGTCTGTTGGTAGCACCTCAATCAGAAGCTTATTGGCACCCTCCCTATAGCACATATGCTGTAGTCTATGATGGTATTTTGGTGGGGAAGGAAAACCAAAAGTGCTGCCTGACATCGCTGCCAGCTCTTGCTTCATTTCCACATTCTGAAATGAGTATTCAAGAAACGTTGCTGATCATTAGTGCAACGGATAGAAGTCATTCTGATAGAGGGCTGATAGAAGATGGAAGAATTGTTATCAGTCATCCTGGTTATGATGATCTGAAAAATTTAAGTCTTAAGTCCCTAAAATAAAAAGTAGAAAGAAACAGAAAAAATTAAAAAGAAAAAACCTTAGGAGTCCTATATGCATTTAAGCACCATGAATAACTGGCAAAACATGTTTGTATCTGGTTTTCCAAAGCTTTCTATGGAAGCAAGGTGGTGCTTCCCTGTTGCATCCTTCTGCTTTACCATTCAGTTCTTACTCAAGTTCCAAGTGTGCTGAGCAGGGTGAGGGACTGAAATAAACACGTCCAGATCTGTGGCTTCTGCCACCATCAGTGGCTTTTTTTTTTTCCCCTAAGCTTCTGCCATTAGAAAAGTTGGTAAGATTGGCAATACTTGGATTTTTTAGGAGGAGCTTATTGGTTTTTTGAGAATAAGCAAACAGCTTTTCTTCAGGAGCATACAAGTGCTTTGCATTAAATTTATGTGCACTCAAATTCTCAACGCTTTTGTGTAATTTTAAGTGGCTGATTTTGGGGAACGAAAAGAAACCCAACTCTTAGGTGGTTGTGTTCTTACCCCCACTTTCAGGTGTCTATTTCAGTTCAGAAAGCTGGCTGATACCACAGCGAGGGCTTTGAAAATAACTTACTTCAAAGGGGACTGCAGAATTCATCTTAAACGGAAAGTCCAGAAAGGTTTTGTCAACGTCCAGCATCTGGGGGAGGATGGTACTGTTCCATTAGGGATTTTTTTAGAAAGGATATCCACACCTTTGGTTAGGAACTGCCAATTAGTGCTTTTAACTGCATAATAATACTATTCCACCATCACCTTTTCTGAATGTATTTAGCTGTCTTGGTTAAAGTATGTATAGATCCAAAACCAAGTTGCACCACATTTACCTCCTTATAATGTAACTGACTTCTAAAAATATTTTAAGTGAGGTTGAACTCATCAAAAGTTTTTGTAAGGCAACTAATTCATAGAAAGCTTGGGTCTTACGTTGAAGCACTGAAGCTATGTAAACATTTTGCAGTAGCCAGATGTCATTTAATAGCTTGATAATAGTAACTCATTCTTGACATGAATTTCAGTTATTTTTTTTCTCGAACATGTAACATATGTGGAATAGCCAGCAAATACAAATTTTATCAATCAGATACAGTTTGACATTTTTAACACTTTTCAAACTTTACAAACACCTATTTACCATATGGTGTAAGTGGGTGTGCAGGAAACGACAGTGCTTCATGAAGTCTGATCTATACTGCACTACTTTTCCATTAACTGAGCGTGAACGTTTCCTTTAACGGGTGCGCTGCAGGCGAGCCTTTGAAGCAGGGGCGTATGTCTTCGGACAGTAACACTGATGTTTGTGTGTGTCTGTAGGTGATTGTTTGAAAATTACTTAACCCTTTAGCTTTTCTCATTTTTGTTTGACTTTACTCAGGAAAGTCTTCCACATTAATGTTACAACATGTGAAAGAAGTAACAGAAAAGCAGAATTCATATTTTCTTTTTACTGTTGCACTAGCCAGTTGTTCTCATTATGGTCCCAAGTTCCCTGTTTAAATTTAACCTCTTTTGAAGATGCTGCAGAGTTTGGAAGCAATTCCATGATACTTGCACCGAAATCCTGTATACCATTAGATTGAATAGGGCACGGTAGTTTCTTCAGATAGGGTTGTTGCAGCTTTCAGTGACTTGAAGATACTGATTCCAAGTACTGTTCTGGCTTATTTGCATACAATTAAGGTTTAATTCAGTTAGCATTTCATGCAAGGACAGCAGCACAGCTCTTAATGCTCTTTTGTGCAGTACCTTGAATGTGCATTGGACCAGTGTTACTTAGAGCATGGAATTTACGTCTCAGTGCAAACTGGTTGCTTGTGCTTGCTCCTTTCACAGATAAAACCTTCTGCTTCTGTTCCAACAGCTACCTAAAGTAGAAAAGTACTCGACACTAACTGCTTTCCAAATGACAGGTTAAAGCAGTATTTGAATGCCAAAAGGACAGAGTTTTCCAGACTAAAGTGCTTGTACAATATTCAGAAAGGTTCAATGTGCCCGTCTAGATGCAGTTTTAACTAACTGCTAGAAGCTTACCCATGCCTCCCTAAAATTACTTTCTGATATTGTCTCCTGCTTATCAGGTAATTAGTAGCTTAGTTTTTAAACGAAGTTCAGGCAAGGAAAAAAAAAATTGATCCACAGCTAAAATGTCTTGTCTTTTTTTAACTTTGTTTCTCAGTATTTAATGCCTGGCAGTTTCTCTGGCAATAGCAATACCTTTTTATTTCTCAGGGCAAGCTGTAATAGTTACTGTTTAAACCGTATGTCTGAAGCAGGGTCTGATAGTTAGGACATGGTTGTAAGTCATGAAACTGTAATATCACAGACCACAGTTCAAAGCAAAAAAAAAAAAAAAAAAAGCTGCTTAGCATGTCAGCTTCATAATGAAAGGATTTGAAAGGATTTCCGTTTTAGAATGTTACTTAACAGTGCCCAAGTTGCATGCTCTTTTTGAAAAATACTGTCCTTATTAATGTCCTCTGGAGCCCAAGGCAGGAGGAAGAAATTTATCTAAAAATACCTGTAAATGTACAACATTGGCAAGAGAGTGTTTGGTGATGTTGCAGCCACCTGGCACCAGCACTCAGGAGGGCATGGCTCTTTATGGCCTCAGTCTCACTCATAGTAACCTATTGATTCCTGAGAAGGGCAAATCGAATCTGTAATAATGCATCTCCAGGTCTTGCTCTCTCGGTCCTTATCTCCAGACTCACACTCTGACCTCCCACCAGCACCTCCTCTCTTCCCATGCTGAAAAAGCATCAGAATGCAAAAACCAGCCCCCAGGTTGCGAAGCCTGAGCAGAGGCGCTCTGTTTTACCAGTTCAGATAGTAACTCCTGTATATCTCATTAGGAAAGCAACAGCTGAGTCCAGTCTGTCATGAAGCACTTTACAAAATGTAGTGGCTTCGGTCCAGAAATCACAAGTCCAACTGTTAATACCTCTCTATTGTGGAAGGGTTTGCATAGCAGACTTTGTGCATAAGTCTGTTCCTTTCTACACCATGTCCTTAACTTGAGCGTCTCTGAAAGGTCCTTCTCACCAAGCTTGATAGTTTAGTTAGAAAGAAACGGAAAGTAATGTAACTCATTAAAAGTCTCTTTTTTTAAAAAAAAAGGGAGTCTATTTACTATGTCTTGTAAAATCCTTTGTTTGTGTTCTAGCACTATTTATTTCTGCTTAATTTAAAAGAAACTTATTTTATATGCAGCTTTCTTCAAGTGGAGATGGTGTTAATACCAGTGACTGCAGGGAGATTGATCTCGCTTAAAGGATCTCAGAGCTGTGAAGGTTTTAGGAAGCTGTAGGCTACCTTAAGTTTCTTATTAAAAGTACATCAGTTCACAAACATTTCTAAAATAACTCTTCCCTCTATGGTGTGGATGGCACTGCTTTTCCAAATACATTATTAGAGACAAAGTGTTGCTGGGATACAAGTTCTAGTTAAGTGATCTTGTCAGTAAGGTTTGGTGTTGAACTTGCTTAGCATTCAGCATGAGCTTTAATACATGATTTTGTTCACTAAAGATTTTTTTTTTAATATTCATGCTTAGGAAGTAGATTCAGCTATTACTACCTCTGCGATGTTTTGCAATAGAATTATGTGATAAAGAAAGGACTATAGGATAAAAAAGATTTGGATAACATTAAAGCACAAATGAAAACCAACAGCTCAACCTTTCGCCTCCTCTCCATACAGATACTATGTAGGTAGATGATCTGCATGGTGATAGCTCCTTCCACATGGAGAAACATGTTTCAGCAGCAGCACTATGAACGTTTGTGTTTGGATCCTTTGAGAATCATACCTCCCAGTTCCTTCTGATTCTAGACCTAAATGCAATATACAGTACCATGTGCCTTGCACTTCCCATGATTTCAGATGAGGAGTAACGTTTGTTTTGGTGCACTAACGCCCTGTTTACTTCTGTTGTCTGTTCTCATGTTGCAACTACTTTGAGCTTGCATTCATTGTAACTTTTAAAGTCAGTGGAAACTGGGTGAACTCCCATCTAGTCAGCAGTTCAGAAAATCAGGCCCAAATAGAACACTTTCTGTAAAATGTTGTTGCTAAATAGCAAATTCTGAAGGGCCAAGTATTGGTTGAATTTTAAAGTTAACTTCATGAGCTGAATTCAGAAATGTAATTTCCTCCCTCTTCTCCCCCTTTGAGTCTTACTTTTCCAAACCACTATAAGACTGCAGGCACTTGGAGACTCAATTTTGTTACCAAACCAGAAAATAGTTTTGCTATTTTGTAGTTAAAATGTTATTCTTGGTTACTTTAAGGTAGAATTTTATAGCCTTTTTATATTTTACTTGTACAAAGGACTATACAGCTTTTACAACATGAATGTTTAGGAGTTTTTTGGTAAAGAAGAAAATAATGGCAGATATCACAGAATCACAAGGTTGGAAAAGACCTTTGAAGATCATCAAGTCCAACCATTCACATCCTAAACTAAACCGTATCTCTAAGTACCTCATCTACCCTTTTTTTGAACACATCCAGGGAAGGTGACTCAACCACCTCCCTGGGCAGCCTGTTCCAGGCCTCAACAACTCTTTCAGGAAAATTTTTTTTCTAACATCCAATCTAAACCTGCCCTGGCACAGCTTCATGCCATTCCCCCTTGTCCTATCACCTGTCATCTGGCTGAAGAGACCATCACCTATCTCTCTATAACCTCCCTTCAGATAGTTGTAGGTGGTGATAAGGTCTCCCCTCAACCTCCTCGTCTCTAAGCTAAACAGCCCCAGCTCCCTCAGCCGCTCCTCATAGGATTTGCCCTCCAGCCCCTTCACCAGCCTGGTCACGTAGTTTGTTCTGAATAGTGCTTGCCTACATTATATAACAGCAATATACAACTCATTAGAGGCATACAAATGACTAGGCCTTTTTTTTCTAATTAGATTTTTTTTTTTTAGTTTCATTACATCTTAATAAAAATTCTTTTGATACAAGTAATATTGTATATAACATAGTCTTATGTACCAGAATGAATCAAGCATGACATGATAAACTCTCTTTCTTCAATAGCTGCTCAAACTCAAAAGCTGTACATTTTTTACATCTGGCACTGAAAAACTGTGTGTCTGTATCAAATATGATTTTTTTTTTTTTTTTCCCCCAGGTTGTCACAAATTACTCCATTTGTCAAGAATACTCAGATGAGCCCGGTGTATACACAGTTCCTAACCACATTGCTGGAAGAACTGCATTTCAAAACTGAAGATGTGGACAGTTTAACAAGAGTATTTAGCAAGGACTAAATGGTTGGATGGTCAGTCAGTTCTAAGCTATTTTGCATATCAGAAAGCAGTTAACACCAGTTTTCATTTTCAGCATTTTCTAAGTATGCACAGTAACTACAGATCCTATCAGCCAGAGGAGAAAATCTGTAAAGTAGATGTTAAAGTAAAGAAATATATATGGTGTGGAAATGAGTGTCATCGTTTTGTCACTTACAGTAAATGCCAGCTGCTATTTATCACTTTAATCTTTCAAGAATGTATAGCTGGTTTATATACAGTTGTTTTCCTGCAGTTTTGGGAAGAATTTTTACTCACATTCTACTACAATTTATACAAAAAAAAAAAGGGTGTGACTACAGTGGCTAAGTCTCAGTGGGATTTTTTAATTATTAGAATGAAGTTGTTACATTCAGTCTTTCAGATATAAAAGTGAGCTAAGAGAATAAGTCTTGCACTCTGAAAATTTTAAAAGCAAATATCTTATTTATGCTGATCATATTCAACTGATTGGATGAATATAACATTATAGTATTTAATTAAATAATTAATATATTAATCGATTATTACATTACTGATGTCACTTCTTTGTTCCCCACAGAACAATGTGATTATCTTTAACATCTTCCACTACCTGAAATACTGGCACAGAGAACAAAAGAACACCTTCAATTGTTGAAACTTAAAACAAAAAAAGAAATTTAGTATTAGTTGTCCTTCTGACACTTGGGGTTTTTTTATTTGCTTCCTATGAATAAGGATTTTGAAGTCTTGTAGAGAAGCTGACTGTGACAACAGTTGTTTAACGTAGGCATGAATGTTAAAATGGGGATAATCTGAAAAGTATTTAAAAGCAGTAGAAAGGATTTTGGATTGGTTTGGTTTTTTCTTGCTTTGGAAATTTTCAGCCAAAATTTATCTGGAGGAATTGGGGAAAGGTGGGTTGGGGAAGCTTATTAGCCTTAACAGAATGCTGCTGCTGACATTTTCTAGTTGACCCAGTGCATGGAGCAGCAATCTTTTAGAATGATGACGACAGTACACACAGACCTATAACCTGCTTATCTTGCTACTTTGAAGAAAGGGGGTGGTCTTTGAACTTGTGTAAAAGTTATGTTTAAATGTCACTGATTGTTACTAAATTGGACTTTAAATATATTTTAATAACTAAAAACTTACTTTTTGGGCTTTCAGTAGTCATTTCATTTAGAAAGTTGTGTTGTTTCAACTGAGAG
This sequence comes from Porphyrio hochstetteri, assembly GCA_020800305.1. Taxonomy (NCBI): domain Eukaryota; kingdom Metazoa; phylum Chordata; class Aves; order Gruiformes; family Rallidae; genus Porphyrio; species Porphyrio hochstetteri. The sequence goes on from CM036912.1 coordinate 18,704,398, forward strand.
TGTTCAGACTTGCTTTTGTCACTAATCATAAGACACAATTTAAAACTAATCCACTAGTAATTCTTAATGATTTCATAATAATTCTTAATGATTGATAATATGCTTTGTTGGATAGTTCCCCATTCGTAGGGGACTGTCCTTTGAGAAACTTGAGAAGAAAGTTGTTACTCACATTGCTTAGCACGCAGCAAATCCCAGCACTGGTTAGGGCTGAAGCAAGACTTCCTGGGCTGCTACGTAGCAACTCCATTTAGAAAAACAAAGTTTATTCTTTCGTTTTGTTTCTGTAATTGGACACCAAAAGGGAACTCTGCACTTAGTTTATTGCTGTGTAATTCCTTCATGATAATCAGGATAAATACATTGATTACCCCCAACGCATGGAGCCCGTGCAGCTTTTCCCTGGAAGTTTCATTGTGCAGTAGAGTTTATTTAGGTGATGCTTGACTTCCCCTAATTTACCTTGTAATGGGAAGTTATGTTCAGTATAACTTGTAAAAGCAACAATTTAGAATGAAGAAAACCCTTAATGCAGAGTTTAAATTACGCACTTTTTAAAGTAGGCAATAAGAAGAAAATACCTATTGTGATCAGAGCATGTCTGATGTCAACTTTGTAAGAATGCATAATGTAATCTGGACAGAAGGTACACTGAGTTCATACCATGATGGAAAACCTTTTACTTCATACATATGCAAAGCAGGGACATGAACTCACCAAAAGATACGCTTATAGAAAACAGAGTAATAAGTATGATACTCTGAGCAAAACTTAAACGCTGAATTTCTATCTATCTGCTTCTGGTTTTGGAAGCTAAATGTATTTCTGGTTTGAGCAGGTACTTCACTGCAGGTTCTGAGCAATCATTGCTCCGTTCCATGTGCATTTACCTTGGGCCATAAAGATTACAACTACACCCTGACAAAGCTGCTGTACGGAGTACACCTAGAAGGCACTGCAGAGGTACATCATACCGGGAATATGACTGTGTTTCACCAGGCTCGGTGGTTTTCGTTTGGAAAGTTTTTACACTTCCTGTCAGTTTAGTGGTGTGATCTTGTGTGTGTGTGTGTGTGTGTGTGTGTGTTAGTTATTTTTAGGCCTGGTCTTCAGCACTGTGTAGGAAACGTATGATCTTGTAACAAGAGTGAATAGTTCAGAGACCCAAAGACCTCTTTATCAGGGTTCACTGTAACTGCTTTTACTTTAGCAGTTCAAAAAAGTAAGCTGCCAGGCTTTTTGCATCTCCTCCTTGGCTGCAAGGTAGTCAGCTCACTCATTCTTTTCCTTTCCTTAAGAGAACAGAATAACCTTTCTCCTTCCATGACATTCTTCACCAGTCCAACAGAAAGACTTCTATTATATGCTAAAAACGTCCTTAAGGGATATTCTTCACTTACCTTTAAATATTTCATCTCCCTTAAATGTAAAACATGTAAATAAATGCAGAAGTATATATATCCACATTACTTTTGAGTAGGAGAGAGGCTGTATGCTCAAAAGGATCGTTCGTACTGTCAGCCTCAACTGGTTGTACAAAACTCCACAACTGGAGGTGATTGTGCCCCTGTACTCGGCCTTGGTGAGGCCGCACCTCGAGTACTGTGTCCAGTTCTGGGCTCCTCACCACAAGAAGGACATGGAGGTCCTGGAGCGAGTCCAGAGAAGGGCAACCAGGCTGGGGAAGGGGCTGGAGGGCAAATCCTATGAGGAGCGGCTGAGGGAGCTGGGGCTGTTTAGCCTAGAGAAGAGGAGGCTGAGGGGAGAACTTATCACCACCTACAATTACCTGAAGGGAGGTTATAGAGAGGTAGGTGATGGTCTCTTCAGTCAGGTGATAGGACAAGGGGGAATGGCATGAAGCTCTGCCAGGGCAGGTTTAGATTGGATGTTAGGAAAAAAATTTTTACTGAGTTGTCAGGTCCTGGAACAGGCTGCCCAGGGAGGTGGTTGAGTCACCTTCCCTGGATGTGTCCAAAAAAAGGGTAGATGAAGTACTTAGGGATATGGTTTAGTTTAGAATGTGAATGGTTGGACTCGATGATCTTAAAGGTCTTTTCCAACCTTGTTATGCTGTGATTCTGAGCACCAGAAATTAAGGTCATCTATGTGGGGGTTTTGGTTTTTTTATGAACATGTTTTGTAACAGCTTAACTGCTTAGAAATGGTCAAATCTAGACCTTATTTATGAGCTTAAAGCTAGTTTCTGTCCTTTAATAGACCTTACACTTTCTCAACACACTTCCCCACCTCTCCACCCACTTCTCTTTTGATTGTGTTTGCTGGCAGATTGTTTCCCTGTAGCCTTGCTGCTGTGCTTACTGGTTTTCCTTCCTATGCTAGTTGAGCAGATGAGAACAGTTCACTTGCTCAGTGGTGGGTTCAAGCCTTATCTCACTCAGATAAGCTAAATTCCAGTGACTTGTGAGCTGCAGGCATGGAGGGACATTATGGATCTGGGACTCTGGGCAGATGGGATGTAAGCCTCTTTCTGAACAGCTCTATGAAAGGGGCATGGGCTTGGTAAAGCCATCAGCTGCTTAGATGATAAGGATCATAAAGTCATAGAAGCCCGTTGCATGACTCTGTAAAGCATCCAAGCCTGCCTGTCAGTGGACATGTAGTGGGGCAAATATAGGGTGCGATGAGTTTCAGGGGAGAAACCAGACTTCCATGGGGTGGGTTGTGGGTTTTTTTTCCTGACATATGTAATGGATATAGTAAAGAATAGAAGAACACTTAAGTTTAAAACTTAAAGCCTGATACATGCCATTGCAGTGTCTCAGCATCAAAGGAGGAATCTGTGACATAGACCTACAACAGTGCAGATAAGGATTTCTTATGGCTATAATGAAGTATTCTCAGGAATAGGACAGTGTTAATAAAATCACATATACAGAGAAAGTCAGATTGTTCAAAGTTATTTAAAGCAGTCTTTGTGCTGACCAAAGAGGATGGAGGAAAATCTTTTGTGTCTGTTTTCACACCAAAGCTCGGTTCACAGTCCTGTAACTGCTGTCAGTGTGAGAAGTACACTCTGTAATACTGAACTTCCTGGTGCAGAGCCCTTCGCTGCTTCTGCTTGGTTCTTTGTGCCCATTGATTGAGCTTGCTGATTTTTCTTGGGTTTTGGAGGGAAGAAGGGGATTCAGAGTGGTTGGCTTGATAGTTACTATGTTGGGAAAGTGGGCATGTCATAATGTAACCTATAAATGATCAGGCATTCAACAAGATTATCCTACATCTTTGTAAAATTTGCAAATCATGTTCTGCTTATGTATGGTAATGTAACATTCAACAATAAAACAAGCAGAAGAGAGCTTGATGTATTTCACTGAAGACCATCAGAACAAAAAAGCGCCTTTGTAAATCTAGACATGGCTGTGTTGCTGTCTAAACCCAGGACTGGATGGATACATCTGCCGTGTCTTTAGAATGGCACGGGGAGCAATAAAGAGCATAGTACCTACATCAGAGACAGCTGGGGCCTCAAAAGCTGTGTCCAAACAATGCACAGAAGACTCACCTGTATTTTCACTCTTCCCGTCTCTGTGAGTAGTTAAAAAGTGAAGCATCTGCTGTGGTTTTTGGGGGGAAATAACGGTCCTGTGAGTCTTGGTGTTGAACCTGCGTGTCCTACCTTTTGGCTCTGTAGTTTGAAAGAACCTGTACTCTACAGAATGCAAGAGGGATGAGCAGCTCAGCTGGCCTTTAACGGCTGAAGAGAAAAGGACTAACACATCAGAGAGAAGAAAAAGGAAGAGAGGGGAAAGAGAGGGGAAAGTGGTATTCACACCTTCTAAATTTAGGCATCCAACCTTAGGTACATGCCTCCATTTACTTAAGAGAGAACTGATGCTTTTAAATTTAGGCCTGGTTGCAGAAAGAAAGCAGGTAAGTCAGCTGAGAACTTTGACCATAGTGTACTAGCTCTCCCTGGGCTAATTTATTTAGGAATAAAGTGTGGCACAAAACTGCATGGGGACCTGCCCCTGGAAAGTGGGGAGGCCTGAAGAATCTGATGCTATTGTTTGGTTATGTTGATGGCTACTACTTCATACAGGATTTTTTCTTAACCCGTAAGAGTTAAAACCAAAAGAATTAAAGTGAGGGGCAGTGTGTTGAAAGTACACCCAGGAGGCTACACTCTAGTTCTACCATTTGCCTCTAAGCTTTCCATACTTGGTGTTTATTTCTGCAGTTGCTTACAAACACCCAGTGCTGTGGGTGGGTTTGGCTTATCTCGCTGGGGTAGCCAGTACTGCTGAACTGTCATTTCCAACAAGCATTAAATATTGAAAACCCACAATCGGCCTCTCTTTGGCAAGTCTTAAGTTTCTATAAGCAGCAGATGGTATACAAGGCACCTATAAAGACCTCTGCTTCTCAACTGCATATCTCTACCACCTGACAGCCAGTGGTCCTCTAGAGTCAGAGGAAGTGGGTGTGCCTTCCATTAGCAAAGACAGAAAGTAATATTACTAGAGACTTTTCCTCTTGTGAGCTTTCTTTTTGTTACTCTCCACCTTAGAACCACTTCTCTGTACAGACTGCAGGCGGTGCTCCAGGAGACCGGCTGCCTAAAAGACACTGCAGAAGGTGAACTCTGGCATTTGTGGTGCTAAACAGGATTTGGTGAGGCTGGGGGAAGAGAGCTGAAAACTTAGCTCTTCAAGTAGCTCTCATTTGAGTGCTCTGGTTTCAGAAAGCAAGTGAAAGCACACCTTGCCTCAGTGGCTGATCTGGTCATGTGTTAGTCATTCCTTCTTGGTTGCTCGCAGCTTTAGAGCAAGGCAAACTGGAATTCTGAAAAAACAGACCAAACTAGCCAAAAAGAGTAGTAATTAGCAAGAAGAAAGGTGAGATACATTCACAAACCTTTTTAAACTGTTCCTGCCTTGGTGAATGGTCAGTATTCTGAGAACCATTTTGGGCATCCTCCTCTCTGTACAGCATCAGGCTTAGGGCAGTATTAAAAGTAGTGGCAGGGCTGGAAAGGTGAGGAACAAAGGCCGCTGAATTTCAGACCAGTGTTTCTGAGAGCTGCGAGCCAGGTTTTATCTTCCAGATGACTTTGCCACCATGGCTGAATGTGAAGATTTAAGCCCTAGGCTTAGCTTGGCTTAGCAACTGAATAATGCAGTAAGCATGGCCCGTGTACCACTTCAGCTGTCCACCTGTTTGCTGGTTTTACTGGGCTACCCTACAGTTACCCCAAGACAACAGCTCCCTAGTGAGTCCCTTCTCCAATGAGAGACCAGAGCTGACGCACTGGTGATTGTAAGGCAGTCACACCTCACTAGTAGGAAAACTCCCCCCTTCCAAGTCAGGCCCCAGAACACTTTGGTAGCCTACACTTTCAAGGCAACGTCTGCAGTACGTTTTTGCACGCTGTGATTACCTGCAGGAGCTGCATGCAGAGATTAGAGAGCAAAGCCAGTGGGACTCCTGACTGGTACATCCTGCATCACTGCAAACCACATCAAATCAATGCCACTCCTTGCACTTTTTAGCCTCTTAAATTTCATGGGACATGTAGCCGAGTTGAACAAATAGTGGGACAGCAGCTGCTTCCTGGGGAGTCCTGCAATTTGATTAGAAGTCGTCATCACTGAAGAGAGCTAGAAGGACTTTGGATACAGCTTTAATAAGCTGCAAACATTCAGATCAGGATTTACATCATAAATCTTGCCTTTTTGCTCTACTCAAACAGGAGTGTCTACAAATCAGGTTAATAGAATTTAACAGTACAGTAGTTAAGTAACAAAAAAGATCATAATTGGTAGTATTATCTAAGAAGCCAGAACAACCCAGCTTACAGCTGCCAGCTAAGATCTGACTCATCTAAGGTATTTTATAGCAACCATATGCTAGGCATGTCTATCTCACCTATTATGCTAAAAAATTGATAAGGTTTCCTAATCAGGATTTGCCACTGAGCAGGATTTTCCGTAAACATCTCAGTATTGCAAGTGCTATCCACAGTCAGGTGAAAGCCTTTTGCAGACATTTCTGATTTGTTAATTTAACAAATAGAATAAATGGCTACAAATCTGTGGCTAGTACTGACTCAGCAAGGCTGCTTGTAGTTCAAAGTGTGGGTATGTTACTTTGGCAGTTGCATGTTGAAACATCACTTAGTAATTCTGTTAGAAGGTAACATTGAGCATACTGCACCTGGGCAGAACCCCCTGTGTGTTTCACATTGAAGAGACAGTCTCCAGGCAGGAACAACAATGTGATACATTAAAAAACTTCACTGAGACAGCACAAGCAAAGCTGTATTGGTATAGTATATTTACCTGCCTACCAGAAAAAAGAGGGTGAATTTGTATCAGAACAGGAAAGATTAAGAATTAAGCTGGAAAATATTATGGACTTTGGGTAACAACGCAGTTAGGTAAGTTAGAAGAGTCACTGCATTTTAACAAAGACAAGCCCCTTAGCTGTTGATTTTTTTTTTAGCAAGTTTGACATCCAGGTCACTGCACACAGAAACCTGCCTAAGCCTACACCCTCTCTGCAGCCTGACTCTTGCCCTTGTGCGCAAGGGCTGGTTAAACAGCCAGCAGCCTTACCTATTCCTGGGCTCTTGCTGTAGTATCAGTATCTGAGTAGCCTAAGGGAGTACTGGGGGGTGCAGTCCCGACACTTCTGTTCTCCAAAGGGTACTAGTAGTTTCACTGCTTAAAGCTCTCATGCCAGTGCTCCCGTTGATGCAAATGAGAGCAAATTGTTCTCCTGGTAATTATATACATTGTTTAAGACTAATGAGCTCTCATTTTTGCAGAGAAGCCCTTCACTTTAAAGCTTTTTTGTGAGTACATTCCTTTTTTCTGAACTGTGGGCTCTCACCAAAAAAAAAAAAAAAAGCAAAGTAGATATTTTGCTGCTTGGGATCCTTGGCTACTTATAACATTTCACAACTAGGAATCCAGGTAAAGTTTCTTTCTTATTAAGAGAATTTCTCCAGAGGACATTTGAAAACTTGGAAGATAAGTCATTCTACAGATACTACTACATTAGCCCTCAACAGCTCTGGGTCAAATACATGTCATCCCAGCTAACGATTCATTTCTAAGATCCTCCCAAGCTCTGCTTTTTTGTACACTGAAGATCTGATGCTTCTTGTTTTTCTTCTATAACCACAGATGTGCCCTCTTCAAAAAAACTCACAATCTCAAAATACTAAACTGACAAGCTGAGTGTCAAACCACACACCCCAAGCAGCAAGCAGTGCTGCAGAAAAACAGAATCACGCTGGAAGAAAAACAGAAATCATACAAATTGTCCCCAAAGAATGAATCTAAAACATTTTCTCCTTGGTGCAGGCATTGTTTCTTAAGAATGCAAATGCCATTTGATGCTTTTAGGTTTTGTGCTCACTTACTGTATAAGCAGATGCTGCTCTCAGAAGAAATTTGTTTGAGCAATGCTTTATATTTTCTTGTTTAGTTTTTTTCTCTCTCTCTGAGCTAAACTGGAGCCTTGCTATGGGACCAAGATGGGTCTCCTTGCTTACCAAAAATCAGCAGGGGTGTTCCTGTGCTAGTTGAGTGACACACTGGGGTAAGCAAGAACTCTTCACTTGGAACCTGTGGTTTGTGTGCACCTCGGAGCCTTTCTGCATCACAGCCCCCACATGTTGCTCAATGAGAGCGCACCAGAGAGCTGGACAGGAGCAGAGCAAAGCTCCCAGCCTGAGCAAGGAGGCCCACAGCTACTGCTGTGCTGTAGCAGGTCCCTACGCTACAGGAGGCTATTTGAACACAGGGAAGTGACTTGTCTAGAGCAGGACCCACAGCTCCTTCAGCCGAGTGCCTGTGTGCAAGCTGGCCCTCCCCCCACGGCAGGGGCTGATGTGGGACCAAATTTGGTCCACAATGCTCAAGCACTAAAGTGCCAAATATTTATAGTTTGGCTTGGCAGTAATGCTATGAGTTATCTGAAACGCCTTATGATACTGTCCTGCAAAGAATGACATGTAGAAGCAGTAGAAGGGGTCATGTCTATACTGAAGAAATAAGTAATACCTGGTTTCTTAATTAAACTGTCAAGCACACTTCACACTTTGCAGCATGCTGTCACCTTATTTCTACAATTCAAAATCTGTCATAGTGTTAAAAAAGAAAGTTAAAATTTAAAAGCATAGCTACAGTGGTGTTTTTAGCTGCCTTGAGATAATGCTCTTGTGCAGGTTTCACTAAGGAAACATTGTTTTTTATATCTGGTGATTCAGAGGTAAAACACTGACCTCCAGTTTTGGTACTTGAAAGCTGATCTTCTCCAAAGATCAGTATAAGAGTAATGCTGGATTCTGGGTTACATCATTTATATTTTAAGGGTTTGAGTCAAAAGCTAGATTTATTTTTTTCCTAGTTCATCTCTATCTGATAACCTTGAATAAAAGAGAAAGGATCTCAGAGTCAAAGCTGATAAAGTCACCAGTACTAAGAAGCGTATGTGTTTGGGGGGTGGGGGGAAGCACAGCAGCAGAGATACATATCTTCACATCCCTATTTCCTTTACAGATAGAGGAAGGAAGTTCCCTGCAGGCTAGCCCAAGAGTATATATCTTTCAGCCTGAGAGCTACATAAGTAGAGTCTCCAAGAGCCACAGGCTTTTTAAAATACTGAATTAAATATTCACAGGTAACAGTCACTTCATGTTTTTTCTATACCTGGAGCTACTGACAACCCTTTACTAAAAATTCATCACAGCCATCAAAGTCACAGGCACCCCACCACTTCCTCTTTTTGCTCTGTTCCTGTCTCTTTTCTCTTCCAAACCTTTCCAAGCCTTCCCATCCCAGTGCCTGGCCATTCCTTTACACTTTACCCCTTTACTAATTGCAACAGGTACTCATCCCCCGTCCTGCTGTCCGTCCAGCCCTGTAAATCTCCCACCCAACACAGCTTCCCACCCCTCACACTGGCTCCCTGCACCACGCAAAGAGGAAGAGGAAGGGATGAGGCTGCCTCATGCCACCACACACCGAGCTACTGCAGAGAACCTGCTGCAGAGCTCTGGGTGGTCAATTGGGCGTCTGTCCCCTTGCCCCTTGAAAGAGACTCACATGTGTTGTCAGTTTGGTGCCCGTTTACACAGACAGCCTCGCCAAAGCTGGGAGGACTCTGCCCAAGGACCTCACAGCTGTTGCTGGATGGACAGAGATACTCATGGAATGATTCTTACAACAGCTTCTATAGATTATAATGAAACTTGCCACTAAAACAGATATGAATCGCCCAGCAGCTACAGCGGCACTCCTGCACAGAGATGATTAAGAATTTTTATGCAATTTCTTTAATCAGAAGAGGCCTACTTGGTTGAAAATGAAACCTCTGAAGGAAAAGGTTGGTTTTGATTAATTTCTCAACTTGAAAAAGTGTCCAAATTGTCAGTGTGTTTCACTTCAACTTTTTTCAAATACACAGAAAAAAAAAAAGGTAAAAAGGAAAAAAATCAAGTTTAAGGCCACTTTGCATTTTACAATAGGTTAAATTTCATTCTGATCAACTGGCATCTGCCATTTTGTCATTTGAACACCCTTTACACCATTAACTTTTTGTTTGCAAAAATTTACATTTTCACTTGTCTTCCCAAATCATTTGCTGTAGGTTGAGCTATGTGAACACTCAAATGAATTTTTCCTTAGTAGAAGTATGGTATTTCTTTTTAAAACAAATGTAATGAGGAGCAGTAACAGCTTTGTTCAGAATTGCTTGCTACACAGGACTCCCCAGATAACAGCCCCTGTATCTCTATAGGCTGTTCCCTATCTAAGCCCTTATCTTTTGTAATGCAACCTCAGGGAATATTTTCTTGCTGAAAGAAATATTTTCTTGCTGAAAGAAGAGATGTGTTCTTACTTTCAACGAACTGTTGTAAGAAATTGTCTGGTTACACCAAGATTACAAATTCCCTGCTGAAGATGGATCAAACTGACCAGTGATTACACAGGATCATGTTTAGTTTTAGTCACAAACGTTTCTGACTGAGCTAATGGCTGTCTTACAGCACATCTGTGTGTGCTGAGGTGAGCTCTTTGCCATTTGAGGAATCTTTTAAGAGGGCTATCAACTGGTGGCTTCATCATCAATTTCAAAGCATTTTCCGAAGACAGGTAACCCCTTTTCACAGAAAAGGAAAGTGAAAGGGGAGTGGAGTGACTCATCCAGGCACGTGGACTATGTCAGACACAGAGCCAGAAATAGACTCTGAGCTCCTGGTACCCACATTCACGGCCCAGGCGACAAAGTAGCATTCACAGAAACTGATAGCTGCCATCCCACCATTTTGCAGAGAAAAATCCCTCTCAGGTAGAACATGCATTGGAAATTCAAACTATATTTGCTTCCTTCCTGGTGATACACATTGTAATACCTCCCTTACTCTTTTGCCTAACCCTACCCAGAGCAGAAAGAAAAATAAAAGTTTATTGAGCTTATTCTGAGTTTAGTGAGTTTATTTTTCCTGTATCTGTTGCTTTGCCTTGATGTTGCTGATACTATATGACCTTGGGTCCACACCAAACACAAAGGTTAGAGCTGAACTGGGTCAGATTTTCATAAGTATTCACCACCAGACTGGGGTCGCATCTGTGACCCACTGCAACCTTTAGACTCAGTTCTGAACACGGGTAAGTGTTTGAGGCCAGGCACGTTTAAATGAAAGGAGACTAAAAGCAGTTCTTAGTGAAAAATGCTTCTCACTAGGTGGGGTGGTTTGGGGTGTTGGCTGGGTTTTGGTATTTTTTTATTATTTTCTTTTTAAATCCAGACTGTCAGTGTGGAGGCATTTTTAATTCTGTGAATTGCATCAGCACAACAGGCAAGGTATGTAACTGTGTGTGACAGAGCAGACCAGCAGCTTTTGCTGGACTTGTGCTGACTAGCACTTGCTCAGAGGGAGGGATAAGGAGGTGCCAGCACCAGCTGCTGTATGGAAACTTCAGGAGCAGGAGCGTAAGAGGAGAGAAAACATCAGCAGAGGTTTAGGAAAGAGGAGAAGGACAACAGAGGTTTGCTAGGTAAGGAGGGAGTAGGTCAATTCACATTGAGGAGGAGAAAGGGGTATATGAAAGAAACTTCAATGGTAAAAGTCTTTAACAGTGGAAGAGAACAAAAGAGTGTGTGGAGCAGCAGAATGGTAAGGAAGGTAGGTTAGTGTTACACAGTGATCTGAATCACACAGTCACAAAATGCATTTTAATACAACCAGATGTAAGAGAACCCACCTGGGACAAGCAAGCTCCTATGGTAGGAGAATCTGCCTCTGAAAGCAATGATGGATATTAGGATATGAAGTCATCCTCGACAATTAAATGCTCAGCACTAACGTGTTATTAGCACCTGCATCAATGTTATATATACTTCTCTCTGTGTGTATGTTTCTTTACATGCAGTTGTAATTATAAACAGAACCACCACAAAATCAGCGCGTCACAGACCTGTGAAACCAGTGCAGAGCAAGCCATGATGCAGATGGTGAAATACAGTGTTGTGTGGGAGTTAACGATTTCCACATTAACGTTATTCAATCACAGTGGCCCATTTTCACATAGCTTGCTGAACTTCAGAAAGTTTGCACAAAGGTTAAGGTTTGACATTTGGAGACTGAGTAGCTTAGTCCTCTATCCTCTAGAGAGAGCTACAATAAATAATCGATAATGGAAGAGAAACACAGACCCTCACTTCATCCCTTTCCAGGCTGGAAGCACCAAGAACACACTGTTTTTGGACACAAATGCTTATTCTGAGGTCTTCATTACCAGGATTTCCAGTAAAATTGCCATAGGCAAGAAAGCATTTAATCTGACTGTTACATTGGGCTTCCTGAAACCACAGGCAGGTGCAACTGAGAGTGCAGGCATAAGAAAATGTCCTCAAACTTCTAAGAGACTAACAGAATTAGATTTCTATCAGTATGCAAGGTTGTGATGAAGTCCTACATAAGAAGTAGTCTTTTAGTGCGTTAGGATTTCTTATATTTTTAATGGGTGTGACTTCTGTGTTAGTTTATGCAAAGCACAGCTCTAAGAATGAAACGGATTGAGACAGGGCATAACACTTTGTTCACAACAGCAAAATTCATGAAGGCATTCAGAAATCACTTCTCCCTTAAGATTTAGGAATTTGTTCAGAGATTCTTCTAGAAAGCAGTATTCTCTGAAACACACAGTTTGTCAGTTCCCTCATTACATCTTTTGCTAATTTATTGTAACTCTTATTTCTGCAGTACAGGGTAAATACAGCACAACATCTTGAGTTTTATTACCACCACAGAAACACCATGTTATATAGGAGCCTGCACCACTTTTTAAATCAGTACTCTCTAGCTCTAACAGGACTGGTGCAATAATTCCCTTCTCATACCAGAACAGATATCTTTCAAGCGAATGATTCTCCTACCAAAAGATAAACATCCCCCTTTATAGTATGCTTAGGGATAAACTGTTGTCTTCTGCAATGACTACCATGACATTGCATTGCAAGTTTTCTTGTCCTCACTTAATTCTCACAAGAGGTGTCACATATTTGGCTGTTAAGAGACATTCTCAGCTTTCAGAGCTGGGGGCACAGAGCACACATTGCTCGCAGTGGTGACACAGTCACTCAGTGACAGAGCAGAAGTCTGACCTGATTGTAATGAACCACACAGCCCATCGAAACCCAGAGTCAGACGAGGCTCTACATCACACCAGTCACTACGAAGCCTCCACGGCTTGGTGCTGCGAGTAAGCTTTCCACTGCACATGTGAAGGAAGTCATACCCTGTAAATTTTCCTGGCTTTCCCACTTATATACCCTTCAACCTTTGCAGCCAATGCCATGGGGTTCATACCGAAAACCACCTTCTTTGTTACCCAGTCTCAAGTCCTCCCAAGACATGTCAGTCCAGAGTGTATCCTCTGGATAAAGAGCAACCTGTGGTACTGCAGTCAGAACTCATACAGTGATGGGTGTGCACAAGCACCACTGAAAATGTTGGCATATCCACAAGACACCTGCCTTGCAGCCACAGGCAAGTTAATTTATTAAGTGTTGGTTGAGTTTCAATTTGGGGAAACCCTAAAGCCCATGAGTAGAAAAGCTGTCATGTGGCACCAAGGCTCCTTTCCCAGCATGACTGCAGCTTCCAAGCTCCAGCTCCCTCAGGTGTGCACAAGTCCCATCCCTTCTCATCTTAAATTCCGGGTTTCTTGTCCCAGATTTCAGTCTCCTCGTTTTAACCTGCCTTTAATCCCCTATGCTGCAGAAGTCCTCCACCTTTAAGAAGTGATTTGTCCCAGTCTTCTCACCCTGGCAGTCAGTGTCCTGAGAGGTAAGGAACCATCTTAAGGAAATTTTGCTGCAGAGACCTGGAAAGTCTCCAGCAAATTGTAGGTTCACAGCTTGCAGGAGGTCTTGCAGGTTAAATGAAAGTAGAACCCTGATACCCAAGATCTTTGCTACAGCCTTGATCCCAATATCTTGGAGCAATGCAAGAGGAGCAGAGGTACCAAAGTGTCACCCACCACCAACACAGCAGGAAGCAAAAGACCTCTGATCTGTGTGCCAGTGTCAAGTATGTAGCTGAAGCCACCTGGATAACGATTCCCTAGTACATAGCAGAAGTCACTGCTTTAGGAAGGGACTCTGGCAAACCCAGTGGTGTCATCCAGATGCCACTCACAGGCGTGCAGGTACAAGCATGACACAGGTAACTGGTCAATAAGGAAAATCCATATTCTCTAGTCTCCTTCCCAGGTATAGGTGCCATCTCCCCGTCACACACCCTGAGTCAAAGCAGCAAAATGCCCAGCTTAGAACAGCAGCTTGAGAGGGATTTAGTCTTCCAGGTGCTTTTGCCCCTTCAGGACAAAGCAGTTCTGCGGCGACCCTCCAAACAGGAGTGTGGAGAGAAGGGAAGACATCCCACTCAATGTGCCACGAGAGGGAACTGCAGCTTCATAAAGAGAAAGGCACAGAGCCAGAGTGACATTTCCCCAAGACCTCGTTCTCAGAGACTGCTGAACCACAGTGACTGCCTGTAACCCAAGCAAACGGCAACAAAAAGTTCAAGCACTGACATAAGAGAGTTCAACCTACTTTGTTAGCCTGGCAGTTATAAGTAGATGAGAACAGGGACTATAACACCAACTGTTAGGCAACTTTTAAACACGCATGTTTCCTATAGTCCTAACATACAGCAGTCACCAGGAGTAACTTCTCTTAGTCTGTAATGACTGCAAAGTCACCCACAAGAGAAAAAAAAACCAGCACCAAAACCAATCTGCTTTTTAAACGCAACAGAGAGATTAAAAAAAAATTAAAAAAAGAAAGAAAGAAAGAAAAACGCATTTGAAATAAATACAAGCTACAAAAGAGGAGAGGACTAATCAAACCCCGCTGTGTGCATTGTGCTAACTGGACCCACCCACACTGAGAACCACAGAGCATTTGGGCAGGGTGTAATCCCACTGCCAGGACGATGCTGTCACACAGTAACCTCCCCTCTACACTGAGGTCAGTTTCTTACTGGGAAGGGGTTCATCCTTCACCCTGCTTTCTGCGGATTAATTGCTTTGTGATGGCATTGGATACGCTACTTCCAGTTTAGTGCCATGATTTTCAGGCTGACCACAATCTGGTGTGCAGCTACTGAGCATCAGTTCTTTGTCGGTGAGGGTTTAAGAGTAGCCCTTAGTGTTACGTTAGTTCCTGGCCTTGAGGAAGAGCAAAGTGAAAAACTGATGCTGCCATAAGCACAAACCCAAAATGTGCTGAGCCACTCAGAATTGCAGCGGAAGCACTGGAGATAAGAGTAACGCCCACTGACCTGACATTTCCAACAGTCAGCAGTGACCAGGCAATGCGATTTTTCCCCCAGCAGACCCATGGTTGCTGAGTGTAGCCAGCAGAAATGCCTTGCCAGTACCAGTGAGACTCTTGCTACGGCAGCCAGACACAGTCCACATATTACTGACTGGGTTATGGAGGGAGCTACAAACAGCCTCAGTTCAGTTCAGAGCACCGACCACTCAGTTAACTTATGACAGGTTAGATGTAGGTCATACTGCAGACAGGTTCTTGCTCTTTGATTTCAGTTACAGTAAGACAAATCTGTCATCTGTGAGTCAGCTCCTAAGTGCTCTTGGAACAATGGGACTTTGCCTACATACAGAACTATGTAAATACCAAAAAAGAAACTAAAGATTTGACCTTTGTTTACCCAAGTGAGTCTCAGTTGACCAAAAGGCAAGTCAGATTTTGATACTATTTTCTAGGATTGATTCAGCTCTGAATTAGGCCAACTTCCACAACTCAACTGCAAGTACAGCACTTCTATTGGCAGGAAGCCTACGCAGAAACTGCAGTGGCACCAGGAACCCACAAGTCACACAAAATAAACAGCTTGGTGGAGAAATCTGGAACAAGAGCATGGCAGATTGCACTGATTTATTCACCATCTTTGCTCCAGCAAGGAGCCCTCTGCTGCTAATGCCTCCACCATCTGGCTGCCCCAGGCGAACACCTAGCAGGTTGCAGAAGGTGCACAAGCAGTGCTAGTCTGCCAGCAGCAGGCTGCACAAGCACACCAGGGCCACTCGTCAAGAGGGCCATCCAAAGCTACCACTAGCAGCAGCAGCAGCATAGGCCCGGCAGTGTCAGAGATGCCTTTTAGCAAAGCTCTGTGTCCCTTTGCCCACAAGTATGTCCAAGACCAATCCTCAATAAGGGCACTTTTCCCTTTAGTCAGAACTTCATGACCGCCTTTGTGATACCTTGGGCAAATATTTACTCGGATCCAACAGACTGAAAATATTTGGTTTGCACCAGATGTGGTGCGTATATATCTTTGAAACATTAGCTAAAGGAGTGATTTGGGAAAATAAAAATTATAGGTGGATGTGTTTACTTTGCAAGGTTGTTCACATTATGCTCAGATCCCAAGAAGTATGCGTGAAGGTTTTAACCACAGGAAGAAACCAGCTCTAAGTAAAACTGTGTGCACACACGTGCATTCCTGCATCTGCGGCTCACCCACAAGGCAGTGGAAGGACTGAGGATCACTGGAAGCCTGTGCATTTCTGCCCTGAAGAGACCTGAAAAGGTCTGTCAGGTGAAGAAGAAATTACTGAGTTTATTGCTTCAGGACAGGTCCTCCAAAGTACTTGGCATTTAATGATGGGCCTACTTTTTCCAAGAACTTGGGCACCATTTCCCTGGGGTTTGGGGAAACGGTGGGGATGGTGGTTTTAACATTTGGTTTTATTTCTCGTTGTGATACTCTGAGATGATTGGTAATAATTTATTTTCCCCAAGCCAAGTGTCTTTTGCCTGTGGCAGTAATTGGGTGAGCCTTTCAACATATTTTCTCTCCTTTGTAGAGCTGAAGATGGGCAGTGATAGAGAAGCTTTAGGAGACACCTGGCCTCCAGCCAGGGTCAACCCACCACCCTTGGCTCCCAGCTGACACTGTTCCAGGGGGAGGGAATGTAACTGGTCCCTCTTCTGACATTTCTTTTGCCCCAGTTCTAGTAAAAAGCACATATGTATCTAAGCACAGAAACAGATTTTGTCAGAAAGTTGAAAGCAACAGAGAACCAGGGGAGGAAGCGAAAGCAACATGGGAACTAGAGCAAAAGCTGTCCAGCAATATGCAGTAACCTATGGAGATTCCTTTTGTCCAACACATCCTGGAAGTTGATGGACATTCAATTTTAGAGACTTTTCAGAACAAAGAGGAGCATGGAAGATGTTCTTTTCCGTATTTACCAAATAACTAGAAAAGGAAAACACCTAGAGTTGTGTTCAGTATATTCACAGAAGAATCCTAATGAAATATTTGTTTTCTGGACAACTTAGGGCCAAACTTATGGTAGAAGTTTGTACAGAACAGAAGCATTGCTTGAGACTGTTGGACTGGAAATTTATAGCAACACCCTTTGACCACCTCTCAAAATTATCCTTTTGGACTCCAAAACACATCCCAGGCAGCACTTGAGAAGTACACAAATAACATCAGCAAGTACGCTGATGATACAAAGCTGGGAGGGGTGGCTGAACACGCAGGAACACTGCGCTGCATCCAGCAAGACCTGGACAGCCTGGAAAGCTGGGCAGGGAGAAACCAGATGAGGTTTAATAAAAGCAAGTGTAAAGTCTTGCACCTGGGGAGGAATAACCATCAGTATCAGTACAGGCTGGGGGTGACCTGCTGGAGAAGAGCTCTGTGGAGAAGGACCTGGGGGTCCTGGTTGATGACAGGTTGGCTATGAGCCAGCAGTGTGCCCTGGTGGCTAAGAGGGCCAATGGGATCCTGGGATGCATCAGGAAGAGTGTGGCCAGCAGGTCTAAGGTGATCCTCCCCCTCTACTCTGCCCTGGTCAGGCCCCACCTGGAGTATTGTGTCCAGTTCTGGGATCCCTGGTATAAAAAGGACAGGGATCTCCTGGAGAGAGTCCAGAGAAGGGCTACGAAGATGATGAAGGGCCTGGAACAGCTCCCGTATGAGGAAAGGCTGAGTGAGCTGGGGCTGTTCAGCCTGGAGAAAAGAAGACTGAGGGGGGACCTAATTAATGTTTATAAATATCTTCAGTATGGGATGCAGGGGGAATTGGCCAACCCCTTTTCAGTAGTCTGTGGAGACAGGACAAGGGGCAATGGCTGTAAACTGGAGCACAGGAAGTTCCGCACCAACATGCGGAAGAACTTTTACACAGTGAGGGTGACAGAGCCCTGGGACAGGCTGCCCAGGGGGGTGGTGGAGTCTCCTTCTCTGGAGATATTCAAGACTCGTCTGGATGCCTATCTGTGCAATATGTGCTAGGGAGCTGCTTTGGCAGGGGGGTTGGACCCGATGATCTCGCTAGGTCCCTTCCAACCCCTACAATTCTGTGATTCTGTGATTTTGCTAAGTCTTTTTCCACAAGTGAATCTCTTCATCAGATATACAACAACACCTGACACCTGGGGTTCTTGTGCCTTCTGAACAGTCAACAGATATTGCCCAGAGGAACAAAAATGTGAAAGCCACACACTGATCTGCATGCACACCTACCTCTAATAGACTGCCTCCCTACCCTTCCCTACTGGAAATTCAGGGGTGTTTTCCTGGCCATGAAGGACCACCACAGTAGCAAACCTATCCCTCCAGACAGCTTACCTACAGGCTCGCTGTGAATGCCTGCAGGAAACTAACTCAGAAAACATTACTCAGACACTAAGCTTGCATTGAAATCAATCTGATAACACTTGGGAGCTGCAGGAACATCCCCCACACACTCTCCCCCCAAAAAGGGGAGTTACAGATTGGTTTCAACGTGATGATCAGTTAAACCAGTACTAGAAAAGAGATTGAAGCCTTGGCTGTGTTTCCTTGAAAATACTGCCTTGTGCCCTAAGTTCTCTTCCAGAGACCCAGACACTTCACAGTAATATACCATGAGTCCAGGAACTAAGGGTATTTTAGAGGAGGACCTAGAAAGACATTTTTCTGTACTTGTGGTAAGGTAGTTAAGCTCAGGCCACAGTGTCACAGCAGCCTATAGAGCTTCCTAACATGGCTGTAAATCCAGAAAGGCCATTTTGAGGTTTCCCCCTGCCAAAGAAACTATTTAGATACATTACAGTCAATATACCTCATACCTGGAGGTTTCTGAGCCATCGTTCCCACCAGAAATGTTTTCCACACCCCCTCCCCTGCAAATTACTGTCAGTCCAGCACACTCTGAGCTCTGTGTATCCGAGTGAGTTCAGCCTAGGTTTTCCTTCCTCAGGATTGCAGGATACATTTGAGTATTCCATCTCCCAAGTCAAATTCAGGTCATACTCCCCTTTCAAGGTGTCTGGGGCATTCCCATGGAGGAATCAGATCGCTCCAGCACCACCTCATGAATCTGTAGCCTGACCTTTCTGGCTACAGCTGCCCAGAGCCCACACATGCCAGAGGCACTTGCCGCACACAACTTTTCTCTCAAGTATTGTGGTGGAGTTTCCTCCACCTCTTTGTCAACCACTGTTACAACATAAAACCAAGCACCACCGTTAGCAAGATGTGCAATTACCCTATTTGAAATTTCTCTTTCAAGTTCATAGGGCTGCAAATACAAAAGGAGTTCCTAGTAGGTCTCTGTTTCTGTGGACAGCAGAGTTAAAGACGATCTCCCCTGTCCCATGGCTTTCTCATACTGATGGCATCTTCCCTACCCACCCCCCTGCTCTTCAGCCCTGAACAAAGGGAAATTTTAGTTTATGTCCTACAGAAATGAATTTCAGGCTTCAGGGCACCATATAAAGCTGTTAAGTCAGATTCCTAGTCACAGGAAGATGACTTTGTATGAAGCTAGCAATAAAAAGAGTCTTTGAAAAGCTATTTACTGCTGGATGAGGAATTAGGCCCATTTCACACTTGTTTAAGTTGACAAAATACTTTGTGATGCTGTGAAGAACATGAAACCTCCCAGAAGCACAGACAGGGCAGCAGCAACACCATCACAGATTATGCCATGTCCCCTGGCTACTGGCAGCTGTCCTAAAGGGGCACTTCAGCTCCTATACCTTATATACCTATTTCAGTCACCATCCCTTATTCACAATAAACTTAAGAGCACCCCTTTGGAGTAAAGGGACTGAAATAAAAGGTAACAGAGCATCCAAAACACAGGCCAGGTATGTGGCAGAACAGGAGCAGGGCCAGAGGCCACAGGCCTATCCCTGCCATGCACCAGCCTGGCTGGGACCCACATGCAGGAGACAACTTTTAGCAAGGGCACCTGCCACCAGGTCCCACATCTATGTGATCCTGGTCTTTCACAGCATGGGGGGGTCAGGGAAAATGCATGGCCATGAATCACCCCACAACAGCAGCAGAACACAGGCACAGCAACACCTGCTGTCTAGATAGAGGAAAGATAAGAAAGCTTTTTGGGTAGGAAGTGGTGCCCAGTATTTGTTCTACAGCATTCGGAAAATAAAGTGCAGAGAAAAAGGGGTGGGGTGTTTTTGTTTTTTGAGATTTTTACTTTTCTTTCCCCCACAAAGTCCAACAGACCTTCAACATTACCATGCCACTCTGATCAGGAGGCAGTGATACTGATACTCATCAGAGACTTGATTCATCCACAAATATTTGTGTCTTCAGGGAACTTCAGTGACTACCAGCTGAATTTCCACCACACAGGTAACCATGAGAGGGATCAGACAGAGGGCAATAATACATACCTAGCAGAGTCTCACTACCAGCATCAACAGACACCCTCACTGTAACACATGCTACATGTCTAGTCATGCTGATTTATTGTCACACTTCCCCTGATTTAGATCAACAGCAGCAGAAACCAACCAAGTCAGTGAGGTTCTCCTTTTGCGTTACTCTTTACTGTGTGGGATCCTTAGGATCAACTGTCTGGATTGAGAACTTTGTCACCTTATGCCTGCATTTTGAAGAGAGCTCCTTAGCTCTCCAGCCATTACTGAGATCTCAAACACCACCAAAGAGAATGAAGTCCTTAACACTGCCAGAGCATCAGTAACAAAGGCTGTGACAGTCTCCTCCATCAGAGGCCCACTGAAAAAATTGCTCAAACATGAAATTTCAGCAACTGAATATACAGAGGAACAAAACGGACATCCAAATGGCAAGGGGAAAGAGCCACAGTTAAAACCAAACCACAGCAGTCTCAAAAGTGAGAAGTAACAGTCGAACATCTCCCCCTCTGAAATTATTTGATGCCTAGCAGTTTGAGACACTTCACACTTAAGCAGGCACGTGCTCCTCCATGGCCCCACGTCTGGCTGAAGTCCCACTATGAGAGGCATGAAAGGTTTTAGACAAAGGTATTTAGAATTTGGGGAAGAGTAAGAGAGGACAGAGTTCACCCTGCTTGCATAAAACCCCTTCCTCCCATAAATGCAACCGTTCTTTTCCATCCCTGCAAGGGTCTGTGACGCAACCTGGGCTGGGGAAACCGGGACGGAAGCACCCACTGGAACATCACCCCCCATCGCCTGGAATGAAGGGAGAGGTGGCAAACGGCCTCACCACCTCAACTGTCCACAGAAATCAGTCCAGAGATTGCCAAACCCCTGTAGGAAGCAACGGCAGCAAGCTCTGCCGGAGCCTAGCCTGGCCTAGCAAACAGGGAGGAAGTGGGGCTCCTTGGCTCCTGAAGCAGTGGAGCTCTCACGCAAAACACCTCATCCGTGGTGGAAATATCACACAGGAAGGAGACTTCTCAATTGCCATTAATGTTAATTTAAGCTACTGAAAACACAAATAATTCCAAAACTGACTGACAGCAGATACGTAGAGTACACAGCAGAGCTCAGCAAAGGTCAGGTGCCTGCAGCAAGGCACAAGCACACAGGAAGACCTAGCAATTTGCCCTCAGAGCTTGAGGCACCAGCACCCTGACTCACACCTGCTGTTACTCAGTGCAAGCAAGAGCATCCTGGTCCAGCAGGTCCAAGCTACTCAACTGTCAGGTTTGCAATATAAGGGATGCTTACACCTGCAACGTTGCTCCTGCAGCAACAGAGCTGGAACAGCTGTGTAAAGAGGATCAAGACCATTTCTCACCTATTCCCTTCCAGGGAGCTGGTCTCACTCTCCTGCACATCTATCCACATTGCTGTGTTTCAGGGACACAAATGCAACAGTGGAAGCAGAGCAGACAATTTGTGCAATAGGGAATTTTGCAGGTTTAGCAGATAATTAAGTGCTAGAAGCAGACACTGCAAGCATTTAGACAAAGTAAACATCTAATCTCTTCTGCAATGAAA
Source organism: Porphyrio hochstetteri (assembly GCA_020800305.1). Classification (NCBI taxonomy): domain Eukaryota; kingdom Metazoa; phylum Chordata; class Aves; order Gruiformes; family Rallidae; genus Porphyrio; species Porphyrio hochstetteri. The sequence continues at coordinate 18,726,169 of CM036912.1, forward strand.
TACAATAATTTGTCATGGGTCTTCACTGCAATAGTTAAACTTTCCTATATTAAACACTCAAAACATCTATTTTGCCTCACTTCTTGTCAGATGAGTGTACTCTTTTGAACTCTGGGAGTTCGGCTTCCTGTCTCTTGCACTGATACCTCTTTTTCCCCTTTGAACTCGCCTATTCAGTCTATCAGTGAGTTTTGGGAATGTATTATTCATAGGGGAAAAAAACAAAAGAAAGTGTAAAACATAAGTAGTATATCACACTGAACTGTCTATCACCTCAGAGGATTATGATTTCACTTTAATGCCAGTGGGCTACATTACAGTAACTAAATCAATGGAATATATTGGCCATTTTAAACACATGCTGTGCTGCGCTTCTGTCAGTGCCCTTGGCTGACCAGCCACCTCCATCCCATCCACCAAGGAAGGAAGGAGCTGGCAGCATGAGCCAGCGACCAAGGTGCCTCCTGGGCTGCTTGAGCAGACTCGTCCGGCATTGCCGCAGTAACAGCTTGCCTTGGCAAGCTGGGCCCAGGTGAGCTGGGGGCAGATGTGCCCCATTCACACTAGCATCCAGCTGGATGGGAGATCACACACGTCAGAAAGTTGGCTGGATGGTGTTAAAAGAAGAAAATAGATATTCACCACCTGTCTGGAAGCCTGCCTGTGCGATCTGTCCTAGGGAACCTGCTTTGGCAGGAGGGTTGGACTCGATCTCTTGATGTTCCTTCCAACCCCTACAATTCTGTGATTATTTTCTTTCTAGGTTTGTCTTAGTAGTCTTTTGTCATGTCATCTCTACCAAGAAAAAATATCCAGATGAGAAGCAGCATGTTGGAACAAGCACACAAGAGTGCTTTGCTTTCATCTTGAAAGATTTATCACATGCTCCAGGTTAATCCGTTAGGTAACATTATTCTAACAACGTGTGGTCAACATTTTTTAATGTATAAAACATTTTCTTCTAGATTTACATGTTCCCTCTATTTATCATCCATATGTTCTGTATATTACAAATTGCTGTGATAAAGACTCAGGAGGTTTCCTGAAACTTGTATGTTGGGTTCCTCCTGCCCCTGGACTAATTGGGCAAAGACACAACTAGATACCTGTATCCAATATATATTCAGACTCATCTGCAGCTTTAAATGCATATTTTTTTTTTCAAATCTGGTTCCATGAAACTATATGCCTTATAATGCATTACAGACGTTTATGTGCCTTAAATCTACTTAGATTGCTTTATAACTCAGGGGAAAAATACGTGAAGTTACCACTATCCTACCAAAAATTTAAAAAAAAAAAATATAAAGAGGAGTTACATTTACCCTTGGCATTCTCAGAAGCCACCTCCACTGCAGCTGAAAACACACCAGACACAGAGGATGTGGCTGGGCAGTAGAGTGAAGTCTAGGATTCAGCATGGGAAATCTCAGGAATTTTAACTCTGAGCAGGCATCCCATAAGGCCCCGGCTAGAGAAGCACTTCATTGACTTACATGCATATTTCAGTGCTTTTTCTAAATCAGAATTCCCTTGAAGGGCTGCATGCTGAGCTATATTTTACTATTAAGTTTAGAGAAAGACCCAAATCATAAATAACGGTAAAATCCATTCCTGATGTGAACTGGGGTTATGCTGGAGATTAATTTGACACAACTGACCTGTTTGGGTTTTCTCCCTTAAGGAAAGAAAATGCAGAGACTTAAGGAGCAATCCTTTATCAACGTGCAACAGCAGCACAGCTTGCAAATACAGTTGCACGAGTCTCGCAATCTTTTACCCAGAGCTTATTCTAGAAACCTCTTCCTCCTCCCTATCAACTGCAACAAAAATTTTGCTTGAGGAAGGACCAAGACCCAGAAGACCTGCTCTCTCCCTTGTGTTGCAATATCCAATCTGAGTGTTACTATCAGCTTTTGGAAACTGACTGCACAAAAAACATAGATGATGTCTGCATATTTTAATTTTAAACACCTCTGCTCAGCATAAGGATGGAACCTAATAAGTTGCTTTGTTTCTGCCTCGTGAATTAATTCAGCCTGCTAACTGATTTGGATAAAGCATTTTGATTCCAGCTAATAGATTTGTTTTCTGGGCAGGCAAAATTACTTCTGAAGGAAAAGTAACAAGCTCCTGAGCTTGCCAGAAAAGTACTTTCACAATATCTATAAGGAATAGACTTTTTTTTAACCCACTTGTTCCACCCATGTCTGTTAAATCAATCAGATAAATTCACCTTGTTTTTCAATGCTCTGAATACTGATAGCTCTGCACACTTGATAGGTAATTTAATCATCGTTGATGTGGATGAACACAAGCTCAAATTAGCTTCTGAAAGGCTTAGTTGGCCTGTAGATAGCTCTGCCTTTCCACTTTATGCAGGAACTGAGCTTCACCAACTGGTTAGCTAGAGGTGTCATTAAAAATTTACAGAAAGAAACAAAGGTGTGCTCCAGCATCTCTCCTTACCCTTTCTACTGTTACTCTGGCAGACAAAAGGTATGGAACCTGCTTCATGAATAATGAGTCATGCAATATGCATAATGCATTTTTAATGGCACGCAGTATAACATTGAGAGAGATATTTCCAATCTTCAGACTTGCACCATGGCCTCTCAGTAGCCTGTTCTGATTCTCCCCAGATAGATCTTCTTTTCCTCTTCTTAATTTCAAATTCCCTACCCCAAAGCCATAACTTTTTCCCAGAGGTTGTCACATTTCACCCAAATCAGCAGTTGAGCTGACACTTGATGGAAGTGGGGCTGGAGAGGCAGGGACACCCTCCCATGCAGGTACCGACCTCTGTGTCAAAGAGGTTCAGGCCCAAGCAATGGCTCAGCACCAGTGCCCTGAGGTATTACCAGTTAAGTTGCAAGACACTCTGGAGCAAGACATACATAAATTAATAAAATAAAACTTACCCACCAAGCTTCTCCCCTTGAAGAACAGCCATGTCACCCAGGCAATGTCCACGCTACAGGCCTCTTCAGCCCTCTCGCCTCACCAGCCACTTCCTCCTCCGCCACCCGACCCCAGCCAGCAGGTCCCTGCTAGATTCAAGCCACACTAGGTGTCCTGTTCAAAAATGAGACATTATGAGGGGCAGGCACACTGTTACTGTAGTTTTAAAGGTAAATGCCACCAACTGAGCCTGCCCGGGGCCTGCTGGAGGAAGGCCTTGCCTACCAGAGGAAGGCGCGCGCTTGACAGGAAAAGGCCTTCCTTGAGGGCAGAGGGGCTGGGGCTAGCTGCTGCACCCTATGCTCAGTACCCCTGGCTGGCATTCACATCACCCAACAACAGCAGCTTCCCTATAAAATGAGCATCAGGCATTGCCCCAGGAGCAGCCCCAAGCCTACCTGTGCCACTGTGGAGCTGCTCCTTGCAGCCTCCCCTGGCCTGGGCCAGGCCCAGGGCATCACCAAGCCTTCCTCATTACCACTTAGTCTCCTACACTGATCTTCTGCTTTAATTAACACAGCATAACAGACCTAATGTGGTCTTCAGAGCACCTGGCAGCTCCTGTATGTCCATGCCACAGCCTCTCACCCTGACCTCTGTGATTTGTGTTTAATAATGTGTCTGTTTAATAAAAGCCCTGTTTGTGAAGCTGTGGTGTGGTCAGATGTGTGTGGACGAGCTGATCCCTGCTGAAGTGGCACATGCTGGGTTAGTCCTGTGGAGATGTGCTTCAGCCACAGCCCGAAAGGGTAATCCTGTGAGGAAGGGGCTGCAGCTGAAGTTCTCAGAGGTGGCAGAAAGCCACAGAAGGATCTGGGCAGCACCACAGCAGGTGGAGTGCTGTGGTGCCTGAGGGGGCATGCTGCCCCAAGGGCAGGGCCAGCCCAGCTGGGTAGAGTGAGCCTCGGCTCACTGGTTTTATCCAGATTAAAACCACAAACAAAGCTGGAAACAAGACTATATACACATGTGAACATACAAGGTTATATGCACATGTAAAAGCCCAGGCTGCCATGCTGTGCTTCTCTGGGAAAAGGACAAGGGACCCTCCATCACCATCCTGCTCCCTTTTGTATCGGCTGAAACTACCAGATGGAGCAAGCCCTGCTGACAAGGCAGGCAAAAGGCAATTCTGTGAGTCCCAACAAGCTTAAGTATAAATGACACACCTGCTACTCAAGTGTCCCTGCAAAATGCCAGGCACAGACATTTAATCTTGCAGGAGAACATTCAAGTTTCTCCCAGGCTGAGCAGGGACTTCTAGTAGTCTGCGTTTCCAAAACAGACATTTTAAAAGTTCTGTTTCCTCTCTAAACCTGTTTATGGTGACAGTCCTAAGCACAGTATACCCCAGTCTTCAACAGTGTGAACTATTTAACTGAAATCTGTGGGAGTTAGACAAATATATATGGCAGTGGTGTCCTTTAATCACCAGAGCCCTTGTGCAAATTCTCCTGTGCCTGCATTCCCTCCTCAAATGCCATATCCCTGACCATCTCTGTGGGGTATCTTTGTGATGGCTGACATTCACAAATGTGCTGAAGTTACACATTAAATAAAAATCACTCTGGACCATCCTCAATACTTTATTAACTTACAACATTGTTCCAATAAATATGTACCAATAAACATAAGACACTCCATAAAATCTAAATAAAGATATTTACAAACCTGTCAACAGAGTAAAAACAGTATTTTTTTAACTGAGGTACATGCATGGTCATTTAAGGCAAATTTAGTCAATTATTCTTTTATAATGATTCCTGCCCACCTCAGCTGAGTTACTCTTTAAAAATTAAAAAACAAAAACTAATATACAAATTATGCTAATAAGTAGCTATTTTCCAGTTATTAGAACAAGCCCAGGGTAGGGAAGCCAGTAATGGTTCTGGACAGAAAGTCTGCACCACCACACCCCCCCTCAGTGCTCCTGCCCTCCTCAGTCAGGATCACTTCTTGGATGCGTTTCTAGTTATAAGGCATAACTCTGTGCTTTGGCTTTTTCACTTGTCTTTCACAAGCTTCCTTCTCCCCAGTGGCAAGACGTAACACCCCACACCTCAAACACACATGCACACGGCCAGGCTTTGCACAGACAGAGATGGCTCTGAGAGGATAAAAAATTACCTCTCTGTAGCTGTTAATGCAGCTCTTGATTTGCACCAGAACAAGTGAGCGCAGGATCAGGCCCAAGCTGGTACCTTTGCTTAGAAACCAGCAAGATGTCAACCTGCACAGTTCATTCCTGATCCTCCAGGTTTTCCTGACAGGAAACCAAGAGTGAAGCCATTCAGCACTTAAACTCAACAAAGGCAAGCCTCCCCACACCATATGCTGATGGCTCTGTCATTACCATGTAAACACTGTTATGCCCATGTGTTCCTGCAAGGTGATTCAAGCTACTGAAAACTTCAGGGGGTTCACCTTGACCATGGGAGAAATCTTTTCCAGCTTACAGACATCTGGTAGCTTATCTGTCTTTGGAGTGTCTGGCTTCATATCTAAAAGGCTTATTTTCCAGTGTTATTTCAGAAACAGAGAGGGAGAGAGGAGAGAAACCCCAGCCTTTAATATCCACTTTCCCAGTCATTCAGGTTGAGCTGTCAATGTACGGCCCTGTCCGTTTCTCTCCAAGCTCCTGATCAGAAAGGTGATGCCAGGGTCTGTGCTCAGGACAGGGCTTGGGTCCAGCAGGGAAGCCAAAGGAGTCTGTTCTCATAGTGTTGTAGGTGCTTTCCAGATTGCAGCTGGGACTCATTTCAGACCATGCTGCGTCTCCCGGTGTCTCCGTAAATCCACCTTTCGTTGGAAGCCTTTGCCACACAGATCACAGCCAAAGGGCTTGAAGCCTGTGTGCTTCCGACTGTGGGTGATGAGGTTGGAGCTCTGACTAAAGGCTTTTCCACACACCTGGCACTTGTGAGGCTTCTCGCCTGCAAGCAGAAGGCGAGAGAGAGGGTGTGAAAGAGGCAACATGCTGCTTATGCAGGACTAGAACAAACAGGAAATGCACATTGGGTCTTAGAGCTAATCAAAGTGATTCCTGTGTGATTACCAAATAAGTCATTCTTATAAAAAACATGCAACCGGGAGCCCGAAAGTATCAGCTGAATCTGCACTGCAGCTAAACACTGCAGCCTGGACTTGGCTACACCTTCATCAGCCCACTATAGTCCTGGGAGCAGCCTGAAGCACAGAGTGATCCCAGAACTTGTGAATATATTTGGCTGCATGGACTCTGTGTAATTTAAACTAGCTTTGTGTCCTAGAAATATCAGGAATTTGTGGAAAGACCCTCAGGTCATGCTAAATGCCCAACATTGATTATTATAGCATCGGCATGGGACCAGGTTGGATAGATAGGTGAAAGTTGTTAAGCCAAACCCAGTAAGTCTGTGTCTGTCCCTGAGGGAGGTATGAGGGCCTATAAGTGAACCCTAAAGGGCAGGGTTCATCCAGGTATCTGTTCTTCTCTCTGTTCCTCACATTGAAATGCTAGCAGTCACCCTGATCCAGCAGCCAAATAACTGTAAATGGGAATGAACCCAACCTCCAGAACTTCTTTCAGCTGAGGGTTCAGTGGTAAAACTGCACTGGCCTCCATGGGAGAAGGATCTCGGTGCATTTTCATAGTGTTTATTATGTAGTGTTATAACAGATAAAAAGGAACCCAACCAGAAAACCAAGCCTGATTTTCAGAGTGGCTTTGCACCTGCAGAGCCCTCTGATTTCAGCTGGAGCAACAAACTCTTTGCACTTTTGAAAACCAGATTCTTAGAAACATTAATACAAAATCTGCTGCATGCTCAGTTCACAAGTGGATGCTGCATATGAAAGGAAACCCTGATTCAGTAAAGGACCTGGTTTTATATTAGCAATTTAAAAGCCCAGGCAGAGTTTCTAATCTCACAACATATTATGGTTTTGACTGATTCCAAATTTTGCTGAAATTCTACTTGAGCAAGCCTCATTTGAAAAAGTTACTATGGAAATACTTTCTGTGTCACTTCCTAAATTGTTCACTTTCATCCAGCAAACATCTAGTGGAAAATCTTTATAAGTAACATTTATTGTTCATAGCTTGTCATCTAGAAAATTCACAACAAAGCAACGCTACATTTAATACCATCTTTCTATACATTTGCCATTTGTAGACTTCACCCTTGATATCTGTTAGTGGTCACTGTCAGAAAACAGGATTTTGGTCATCTGAATCTTGGTTTTGGCTAGTACAGCTGTTATTTCATGTCTACACACTTCTATATCTCATTCATTTCCCTCTAATTTAAGTGTTTGGTGTAGGTGTGAAAGGCAAGATTTTCTTTTAAAGATATCTGATAAACCTGCTTGCTCACTGAATGTTTTTAAAGGAATCTCCTTCAGTGATTCAGCTGTACTTTATTAGTTTCCATAGTTATTACTAACAGTGAAACTTGAGAACTCTGCACCTCTTCTTCCATTCTGTATCAAACTGCAGAAAGTCCGAGTGGAGATGCAGACAATATCTGAACAAATATTTAGAAAGACTAAGAATTGGACCCTCAGCCCTCTGGTTTAGTGTTTGATCTAGAGGAGGAGACTCCTGTTACTACTGTAAAATTGTAGATCTTGCAAAAAGAAATACTGAGATCAAATTCACCTGTCTTTTCTAGGAACCTCAGCTGTAAGTCAAGGCTTCAGGAATATAATACTATACAAATCATCTTACACAAAAGCCCTTTGAATAAACATTGGTGGATCCTAGTGAGGAAACACTGATTGGATTGTGAGGATTTGGGTTGTTTCACAGCTGCTGTTCATGAAACCACAGTCAAATCACCCTCCTTTTCACAAGTAGAGCTCCAATAGCATGAACAGCAGCAGGGCAGTGAGAATCACTGGGGGGTGATGGACTGGGGAGGAATGGACTACTACAGAGACACCTCTGCAGAGACCAGCCCCTACAGCCAGGGCTGAGCACCAGCAGCTGCAGGGCTGACCTGTGTGAATGAAGGTGTGTTTCTTCATATCAGATTTCTGGTGGAACCTCTTCCCACAGTACTGGCACGGATAGGGCCGGGTGTCTGAGTGGATGAGCAGGTGAGTGGATAGAGTAGAAGATCTCTTAAAACTCTTGCCACAAATCTTACAATCAAAGCTTCGTTCCTGTAGAGAGAGGAGCCCAAACACACACGTTACACCACACCAGCGATCCCACCGACAGCAAACTTCCTGGCAGCACAGTAGCATTGCCCCTTCTGCCTTTGCAAACCCTTTCACTTCTCCAGAGGGCTGGACTGGCCTGAGGAGATACTAACTAGCATGATAGCACCACATGATGAAAAAAGAGAATACACCCTCTCCCAGTGCTGTGCATCGCTCCTCACAACAATTTAATTGAGCAGCTCTTCCTGCTGGCAGGAATGGCCAGGTGGGAGCAGCCTTGACTGACTGGGCAGAGTCTGCCTGCACATTTCAACAGGGGCCCAAGACATGATCACTCGACTGGGAAGCCCAACAGCTGCAGCACTGTTCAGAGGCCACCTCTCCCTCCACTGTAAACAGAAAAGTGCATGCTGAGGTCTGCTTGGGTCTCCTGGGAAATCTCTGCATCAGGCTGACTTCTGCTGGCAGGGTAGCAACTAACTGCTTATTTGTAGTTTGATTATATCAATGGAGAGGTACCTAGAGAACCTGGAGGGATTTTGACTTTTTGACTTACTACTTTAACATATCACACAAAATGCATGAAAACCTGGCCATCTCTCTCCTCTCCCTCACACACTCCTCTCCACCACAAGTAATTTCTTCTTTCCATCCCTTAACTACCATGTCACCTTCCTCTTCCTAACATATTTTCACACAATCACCTTAGCTTATTTGGCTCTTAAGGCACTCTCCCTGAAATGTTGTCCCCTCCACAGGCACAATATGCAGTGGTGCTCTTTTCACCATGATTTAATGGGTGATGACATGTTTCCCGTCATTGTGTGCTGCTGTTGCACACTCACAAAACTTTAAAAAAACCCAACAAACCAAACAAAAAAACCACTGCTGTAACTCTATCCTCTAAAAGCCGATCTGAAGAAGGGAGATTTGCCAGGTCAAGTGGGTGGATGAAGGGGAAATATGGCACAATATCAGCAGGCGGAAAATGTTACAGGTCCTCCTACCAAAATTAACTACAGTATTCTTTTGGTGTGTGACTCAGAGTGTGTCGAGACGGGTGAAGCCTGTACTCTGTACCTGACTAGTTGTTCAGATGTTCCCTGTACAGACACAATGACTACAAACAAGGGAAGACTCAATTCTTTGTGGGAGGGAAGGAGAAAGAATGAGGAGAGCTGTGTCAAAAGAAAGCACAGTGAATTGCTTTAGCTGTTCAAAAAGGTCCACATCTGCATTACAAGTTCCAGCTCTGAGTGAAAATTTATTATCTATCATTTGTGATTTCTGGAGTGCCAAAAGTGCCTATTGCTTACTACAGATGCATACAAGGTCTAGGGAATGGAAAAAAAGCCCATGGTCTTTAATTTGTTGATTTGCTCCTGTGCTCTTCCCACCCTTTCCTCTGCTTGCCACTATATTCTCCAACCACAGCTGCCCACTGCAGCTCTACCACATTTTCTTCCACTCCTCAGTTTAGATGCCCAACTACTGCCCTGTGATTGCCTTCATGGCCTCCCCAGAGCCTGCCGAAACAAGCAGCTGGCGCTAGCCCTGGCCCTCGAACCCTCATCCTGGCAGTCTGCCCCACTCTCACCTGTGAGTGCACAGCCTTGTGCTGCTCCAGGCTGACTGCATGGCCGAAGGTCTTGCCACACATGTCACAGGCAAAGGGCCTCGTGCCACTGTGTGAGCGGCGCACATGTACCTCAAGGCCATGTGGTGTGGAGAAGACCTATGGGGAGAGAGCACACAGTGTCAGGTTCGCCTGGTAGAAGGGACTGGGGAAGAGTCTTAACCAGTGTGAGAGAAAAAGATCCCTACCTTGCTGCACTTGACACACTTGTAAGAGCCAGTGCTGATGAGCAATGGGCGACATAAGAGGTCCGACTCCACTTTGATGCCACCTGGCCCCTTCTCTTGCTGCAGCCCAGGCTGCGTCTCGGCATAGAGTCCGGGTGCTGCCGCTGGTGGCCGCTCAAACAGCCCTGGACCTGGGGCACTGAAGTCACCATAAAGTCCAAGGGAAGAGCTACACTCTGCACTGTACAGGGCAGGCTCGGAGCCTCGCTCGCAGAAGAGCCCCAGGGCTGAGGTTCGCTCCAGCGTTGGGCAGGGCCTGTAGCTTTGTACAAGGTGCCTCAGCTCAGAGCCACCCAGGCTGTTCCACATGTACGGTTTGAAGGGCACTGAGAAGGGGGATGCTTCGTCTAGGGATGGACACACGGATCGCTCTGAGGCTGCAGAAACACAAGGGCATGGGAATTAGTGTGCTTCACGATCCAGACACCATCATGAGGCAGAATCATCTCAGCAGTCAGACTTGTGCCTAGAGCCAGACCCCTGGCTGCACATTAAGGCTGCCCTTTCATCTCTAATGGGAGGACATTTTGTATTGTACAGTAAGGCCAGTGCACCAAGTACTACCTACTCACTCCCTATCCCAGACAAATTATTTAAAGCAGCCACCAATTTTGTCTACCTCCATCTCTGGGTGCCCAGGTATGTACACATTGGTCTTACAGTTGAGACACTGAACAACTCAGTCTACAACTTACTTTGGTTTTATCTGCAGCTCCTCTGAAAAGTATATCTACTGTGTCCCAAGATGGGCATCAAAGCTGACAGTCCAAATGTCCAAACTCTGATATATATCCCACACATCCATACAGCAAATATGACATTATGGGGGTGCCAGAAGGAGCAAGCATGCTGAGATTTACCTGTTTGACAAAACTAAAAACTGCTTGTTGCACAATTTAATGCCCAAAATTAGTCTTTTGACTTCATGCCACAAATGTCCATAACTATACCAGCATAATTAAAATAAAGAACAACTTTCTGAGGTGCTTGAATATCATACCTCTCTTTTTCAGAAAAACAAAACAAAAAAACCCAAACAAAAACCACAAACAAAAAACCCAAACCCATAACTAAAATCCGTCCTCATCTGAAATAAAATCATGGTTATTTCATCTGGCTCTGAGTTTCTCCAAGTAAGGAAACTGAGTCCACCCAAAACATTGAGCTTCACAAAATCATTGAAAATAGGCCACATTAAAAATTGAAGACACAAAAATATTTTCCTTTCAGTCATAATTAAAATAATCTTCCATCAGGACAAGCTTAGATGGCTTCACTTGGCTTTAACAGGCTCACCTTTGACAATGGCATCTGAACAAGGCAGTGGGCACCACAAGATGAATCACATTTGGAGGACCCATAGCAGAGTCTGATGCAACAGCAGGAACACAGCCTTTGAAATCAGTGTCTAAAGACACAGATGCTCAGGGAGCCTTGCACAGAGGAAAGCACAGGTGGGCAGGGAACATGAAGTGCCAGACCTCAACTGTGTCTGCCACAGATGCTGATTAATGTCTGAGGTGCTTTGTTTTCACTCTTCAGCACAACAGGTAACCGCACTGGGAGAATGAAATGTCTGCTCTGGACAAGTGTTTTAGTCAACCAAAGAAAAACGCCCATACCTTTACAGAGATATTGGCATCCCTTACAACCTGGGCTTCCCTTACCCTAAATGTTGCCCACCCACAATTGCTCTCTTGCTTTTACTCATTCCTGTCAGCTTCACAGCTCCCATGGCTTTCTCAGCCTTAGGCAAACCAAGATAATCAGGGTGGGCTAGGGAAGGAGGGCAGATGTGTTAGGCTCTCCATTTAGATAGCAAATGGTCACCAAGGGTTACAGGAGAAAGGTGGGAAATGGGGTAGAAATCGAGCTTTGAATGACTTGGCTGTTTCCTATTTTTTACATAATTTCAGATATTAACAGTCTCTTTTTTTTTCCATTTAAATTAGCAGTCTTTTGGTTGGAAATATGCGCGCACATACCAACTGGGACATTTGAACAGAGCAAGGAAATCAAATTAGCTGACATGGTGCTGAGCATGATTTTTCCTGTTCTGCACTGACTGCAAAGTTGTGGTCAGCGTCACATCATCTATCTTGTGTCTTTGCAACCAGTTTCAGTGTTGCCATCTCTCACGATTTTATCGTAAGATTCAAAGCTATCTTAAAGCCCCAGCTCTTGAAACTGCATGATTTCATCAGGCCCTCAGCTTTCCTTTTGTTTGTTTGTTCTTGTTGACTTTAAGAGGAAAAAAAAGATACAACTTCTAGCCCAGACTGTAAAGGAAAGCATGAAAACGTAAGCCCTCAATATTTCAACACTAGAACTGAATATCCATAAGGTATTACTTACAATCTTGATTTCTAAGCCAGTCCATTGAGGGAGAGGAGAAGGAAAGCTGACCTGATTTTTGAGCCCTTGGAATTGGCAACACGGGACACAGTAAACACTGCACTACAGATCAGTTTGCGTGCAATGTTTCTTCCATCACCTCACATGATTTGGAAACCTCACTAGCACAAGAGCAGGGGAGCCATTCACACTGTATTTCTCAAGGGCAAGCTCAATCCATCCAAGTCCTGTACCTAGCACCAAGGAGACCTACAAAGCCTGCTCTGCCACACTGCCGGGCAAGAGATGCTTCTGCGTCTCTGCCTCTCCACGGCATCCAGCCCTCCAAGGGGTGAGCAGGGAGGAAGAGGCAGATTCTCTCTCCTCGTCCTATCAATTCTGTGCAGCCTTTATATAGGCCACTTCTGGGAGATGAAACTTCAGTGCTCTTTTCTGAAGGCAAGGGAAACTCCACCTGAAGTGTTTGGGAACTGATTATCATGCACAGCAAAAACAGATTCAAGTGTCCTCCTCCACAGACCACAAAACACCACGCTTTCTGTACAACTCCATTATACCCAGTTAAAGGCTCCCCCCAAGCCAGTACCATCAACAGGCTCATCAGAACATACTAATATACTGCTGCACTGAGCTATCATGCATTACAGACACAGGTAGAAAGTGATGTTAAATAACAAAGTGATCTGCACTGATGGACTCAACAAGGTATTCAAGCATTAACAGCCCTATAAAGATATTATGCCCACCTGAATCAGCAGCACAGCACTCAGACAAACCTGAAATTTGGCTTTTACTGCATATTGAAGTACAGTCTACGTTCACTTCTATGGAATAACGGGGTGATGATACTGCTCACTGCACCTGCCCCAAGCATGATTTAAAAACATCATTCCTCATCTGTCCTGCTTGTCAAAGCAGAGAAACTGTAGCTCACCAGATAAACACAATAAAAATTGAGAAATTCAATCTCTCATCAGTGCATCTTGCAGAAGTGATCTAGGCACAAATTCCAGCTTCACACTGAATCTGACAAGGTATCTGGAAGGCAGAGGGGGTTGGCAGGGTGGGGGAGTGGGGGGGCTGGGTGGGTGGGTGGCAACACACAACAGACGGCTGTGAGAGGAAGCCCAGCTATCTAATCCTGTTGCTACTCACCTCACATGTCATTAACATAACAGCAATCTCCTTCAATGCACGAGGCTCATTTAGTAAAGCTCTTTCCTTACAAAACTGAGAGTCCCTTGCCTTCTAGCTCTTCCTGTGAATGGGATCAAACAATCCCAGGGTCACCTTCCCCCACTCCTGAAAAAAATCTTCATCTAGGTATGTCACCCTCACTTTGCTAAAATACCTTCCCTAGGTGGTTGGATGGTTGGCAGGGAACTAATGAATGCCACAGTGGGGGAAGAAATTAGTAGGGAGGAGAAGGCAGAGCAGCCATGCTCCATTTTACATCTGTCTATTAGACACCTCATGAAAACGGTCTGTTTGCTGTGCAGAAATTGTAATTATTTGGGGAAGGAGGAGTGGGACAAGGGACAAATTAATTAGAACAAATACTACACACATTGCTACATTTTTGTGCAAAAATTATGAGAAAAGAGAGACTGCTGCATTCCTGCGTTTGGTCCTGTCATTTGGACAGGCTGAAACTGTCCCGTGGCTGGCTGCGATGGCACTGGGCAGCATTTTGAATGTCCTCTCAAAGGGCTTTTGGACTCTTAAAAAGAGGGGGAGTCTTTAAAAATGCAAACCCACACAATTACAAACAGTTGATATGCAAGGACAAGACCAAGTGGGAAAATCAGTGGGGGAATGGGACTAAGTATTCGTTTGCTGGTGTCTGCTGCCGGTGGGTAAAGCTGAGACAATTTTTCTTTCACTAAACCAGAAATTATTCTTTTTCCAGCTGTTGCTTTTTAACAGAGGCAATAAAAAGTAGGTTTTAAATACATGTATTTTTGTTATAAAATGACACCATTGTATTTTTTAAGCGAGATAAGTATTCGCGCCAGGCTGGGGACAGCATTTCCCACTGCTCCAACCACATCAAAGACAGGACGAGGGAGCTAGAGACAGGCGCTGCAGCCATAAGTGTGAGTTTCCTGGATTTGGGGTGTTTAAATCTGACTGTCATTATTTTCATCTGGTTTTTACGAATGCGTTTTTAGAAAAGGAAAAAAAACATCAAACCCAAAACAAAACCAAAAAGACGGGAGGGGGGAGGGAGAGATCTTTTTTATAGGCAAGAAATAAACTGAAAGGGAGTTAGGGAGAACGTCTAGCTGGTAGTGCAAAACACAAAGTCAAGGCTGTCTACTACAGGTTTACTACTAGGTAGCCTAGTAGAAATTTTTATGCGTTAAAACATTTAAACTCTGGGTAGCAAGACCCTGTAGGAAAATGGTGGGACCTTTAAAACTTAACAGGCTTGCCTCTAGCAATTAATTAGAAAAATCAACACCCGATAGCATCATAACTTTCCTACAGCCTGTCACTCGCGGCTCTCTTAGCAGTGGGAGATGGTCTGGAAGATCAGCCCGAGAAAGCCCGAAAACGAGTGGAAGGGACAGATTTGCCTCTTCCCACTTCGCCACTTGTTTTCGACGGCGGAGCCCAGCCATGAGACATTGTCCCACGGCACGGCACAGATACAGACACGCAGCCGAACCTTTGACGAGCGCTGCTCGCTCTGGTCCTACCTGGCGAGACAGACGGCGAGGGAGGTCTCCAGAAATCCTCAAACTCGGACACCCTGTCACAGACGCTGCCCTCGCAGCTGGGCGCTGATTCGGAGGTGCCATCGGCAGCCTCCGTAAGGTGGGATTCCGGGGAGAAGCGCCCCTGGGAAGGCTCCGCATCGGGGAGGACAGTGCGGCACAGCCCAGTGTCCTCGGGGATCTTGGTGTCTGCAGGAAAAAGACCAGGGGATCCTCAGTGCGGGTCCGCAGTGGGAACCAGCCGCCTCCCTCGGCGGCCCCGCTCCCAAAAAGATTAGCTACCAAACTCTCTCCAACTCCCCGTCAGCCCCTCCGGCGCTCCGCGGGGGCTGCGGTGCCGGGGGGCTGCACAGCTACCGGACGGTGCTGGTGCTGCTGGTAGCGGGGTGATGCGGATGTGTCCACCGCAAGCGAGGTTGCACCGAAGGACTCCTACCTGCACAGATCTGGGCTAGCACCGTCTCCAGACGCAGGCTGTAGTCCTCGTCGGCGGAGCGGGGCTGGTGGTAGCTGTGCGCTTTCTTGCTCTTCACTAGGAAGGACCTCGGCATGGTGGGGTGCTGTCACGGCCGGTGCGGCCGCACTCCCTCTCCGAGTGCCGGGCACGGTGGCGAGCGTCACCCCCGAGTCTCCCGCGGGGCGGTGGCGACGAGGCGACCTGCGGGGAGGCGCCGATCCCGCCGGTGAGGGCCGGGGCCGCCGGCCGGGAGGGGCCGCTCGCCGGGGGCGGCGCACCAGGTGGCGGAGCGCAGGTGGCTCCGGCCGCCGCCCCCGGCACCGCTCGCTTTGGCCCCCCCTTCCGGAGCACAGCTACTCAATCTCCCGCCGCCCCCGGCCAAGGCTGCCACCCACGCTGCCGCTGGAGCCGCCTCGGCCAAGCTACGGCAGCTTGACGGCGAGCGGTGCCCGGCCCGTCGAAGGATGGATGGTGGCCCGACGGCGGCTGCCGGATCGTGGAGAACAGGCAACGGCAGAGGCCGGGCACCGTTCGTCGGACGAGTGGGGGCTGAGGGGGGCGGTCATTTGCATCCCCGTCCCTCCGCGGAAACGCAGCCGCTTTCGGCGGAGTGGGCGCACCGCGCCTCCATCTTTGCGCCTGCGGCAGAAGCGGCGCCAACAAAACGCACCCCCGAAACGGCTTATCAGTCCCCGCCGCCAGCGCAGGCTGAACGGCGCGAGAGCCGTTACAAACCCGACAGCCTAGACCCGACGCCTGAGAGGCTGTTGCTGTCGGAGGGACTGATTCATCCATCCAGCGCGAACCACGATAACGCGAAAACGAACAAAACGGAATCTCTCCTACAGCCCGCAGCTGTTGGCGCCGCGGCACCTTGCAGCTGCGGGCACAGAAAGCCGGGGCGGGGAGAGAGACGATGTGGGAAAACCATCGGGGTTGTTGGTGGTGCGAGGGTCAGAGTGGGATAGGGCCCGCGTTAACTGGAGCTGCCCTGAGCCTGCTCCTGGGGTGAAGGCGGGAGCGGTTTACTCGAACCCGTCCCGCGCCGGGCCGCCTCTATCGCTACACTTGACAGTTCGCAAACAAAAACCAAAAAACCAAACGAGTTTAAACCACACGTGTTTGGTTCTTTGGGGGGAATTCGGGACGTTGCTTCCCTTCCTCCCACCCCCCCGTCAGTGGCCTCAGGTTTGAGAATGGGGAAAAGGAGGGAAAAGGCCCTGCCCCAGCCTTAGCGGAGCCGGTTAGCAGGGGCGCAGGAGCTACCCCGGGGCAGCGACCCTGGCTGAGCCGCGAAGAACCGACCCGTACGCACCCGCCGGGGGCAGGGCCGCTCCGCGCCGCCGGGGAGGTACCGCCCCCGGGCACGGCGCCGGGAGGGCTGGTGGGAGCGTTGCTGCCCGGGCCCACCTGCGCCTCGGTTCATCCTTGAGCGGGGGCTGGCGGCGAGCGGGGGACGAGAAATCAAAGTGGCCTGATAACGTGTCGCCCTCCACGACGGCAACGGCAGCCGCAGCCGTTGAGGGGCTCCGGCGCCGCTTCTGCCGCGTGTTTTCGTCCCGGCGGGGCGCTTTTCCCTCCAAAAGCCACGTCGGGGAGGCGCCGCCAGCCTCCCCCGCTGCCCAAGGCCAAAGCCTGCCAGGCTGGGGCCGGGCCCGTGGGAACGCGAGTCCCGCAGCCCACCTGGCCGCCGCTCCGCCGCGGGCACCTGCCCCCGCTTCTTCCCTCTCCCCCCCCCTTCCCCGCCCGGCCGTTGGTCCGAGGGCCGCGCGCGCGGCCGCTCCTGACGCCCGGCGGTGCGCGGGAGCCGGCACCCTCCAACGGCCGCTGCTTGCGGGGGCGCGAGGCCGGCGCCTCCTCAGGCCGCCGCGTCCGGGGCAGGTCCGGGGCGGCGCGGGGCCCGAGGCGAGGCGGGGAGAGGTGCGCTGCCACCCCGGCCCACGCCAGGCGAGGAAAGCAAGAGCCCTTACCCATTCGGAGGGGTGAATGAAGCCGGGCCGCTCACGGGGTTTGTACCGCTGCCTGCTAGTTTGGGTGACTTTAAATTTAGCCTCCCTTTAAGGAGCAATGTTGAGTTGGCTTTTTTTTTCTTTCTTTTCTTTTCTTTTTTTTTTTTCTCTCTGTCTCTCTCAACTCCTTCAGAGCTCGGCCCCCTAAACCACAAATTCCACTTCCTGAGCGTTAGGAGCTTCTGCAACAACAACAACAAAAAAAAGCTTTTTTTAAAAAAAAGAAAAGGCAAAGCCTTACAAATCAGTACTGTTCCCGCTCCTCTCTCTCTCTTACTTTTCCTCAAATGAAAATGGCTTACCGTATTCCACCTCACAGGGCCCGCGAAGTGACATCAAAGTGTCATTCTGGAATCGGGCGTTTCATTTCTCTCGGGGTTCTGCTCTAGAAATTACACACATGTATCTGAACTATTCTTGGATCTCCTTCAACTTCCGCAACGAGAACAAGTCACAGATTCAAAACACAGATTGACTCAAGGCGGGCAGAGGCAGAGGGCAGGGGACGGAGGCGCCCGGCATCCCTGCCCCCGGGAACGGGGAACGCGCCTCCCGCCGCCATCGAGCCGTGCGTCGCCTTGCGATCGGGGCTAAGGCAGGGCCCCGGGCGACAGAGACCTCCCCTAGACTAGAAATAACTTGTTGTGGAAAACTCTTTTGGGATAAATACGCCCAACGACGCTGAAAATACCTTAAGACCCAAGCCTAGAGGTTTGCTCATTTCCCTTCGGATTTAGGTA
The DNA here is from genome assembly GCA_020800305.1 of Porphyrio hochstetteri. NCBI lineage: Eukaryota > Metazoa > Chordata > Aves > Gruiformes > Rallidae > Porphyrio > Porphyrio hochstetteri. The sequence continues at coordinate 18,744,419 of CM036912.1, forward strand.
ATGGTTAAATATGGAAGGGGTAGGCGAGATCTCCCCCCACCTCCTCCCCCCCCCGGCTCACGGTGGCTATTGTAGCTTGAGAGCGATTCAAGCACGAAGGCGAAAGAGGAGCGGAGCCAGGCGAGGGGGAAGCTGTTGCCTTCCTCGCCTGCGTGCCGCTGCTCAGGCTGCTAATTCGGGGAGGATCAGGGTTGCAGGTACCTGCGGCGAGCACGGTAGCGGGGCTCCGCGGCAGGCAGCGCCCCGCACCGCCCGCACCTGCGGGGACCCCCGCACCAGCGGGGACCCCCGCGCCGCGCAGCCAGGAAGCCTTGCTCCCTTCTGCAAAGAGAAAAAAGTCCGTCTGCCTTTACACACGCACTCCGTCCCCAAAATACAGTTTTCCAGCTCTAGCCTCGGATTCCCGATGCAGCCAAGAAATCTGGCTCGGGTCTTTGGGATCTTTCTGAGGTGCTTCTCGGGCTTCTCTCTCTGGTATCTCAGGCCACTGTCAACTTCGGTTCGATGTCTGTAGGGCCGTTAGAAGTACGAGTCTTTATTGAATTGAGGTTGGACACCATTTCCCATTCAGAAACGACCGCGACTGAGAGGGGCTAAACTCGGAGAAGGCGGGAGGAAACTTCAGCCTTCCTCACGCCCAGGAGCACGCTGGCTTTGCGGAGCAGCTGCTTTTCTTCACCACCACCCCACCCCCGAAGTATTCACAGAAAAAAAAAATGGCCACTTTGTGCCTGTGAGCCCACGTGGAACATAGAATTAACCTGACTTCCCAAAATCTACCTAAGCAAGCAAACATAACCACGAGAAAATCTGTCCAACCTTTGCGTGATGCTTTAGTAGTGACACAAAAGGAAGCTGAAGAACACGATTTGACACATCGCTCTTTTAACACCTTCATTATTGCCGGAAAGTTCCCGGTGCTGGGCACAGCAGTTTTACTTAACAGCATCTGCGTACCGCGGTCTCCTTGCTGCGCTTTTGGTTGATTACTCTGAAAATCATTCACGCCGTCATCTTTAACAATTAATGCTGGAATCAGTAGAAATAACCAGATTAGAACAACTCAGTGTAATTTCGTGTATGCGTCTTCGCTGACTCGCTGTTCGCGACTTTTTGCAAAGCAATCTTTTCTCGTTCGGGATAACATACTCGTAGCCTTTCGGTTATTTGCCAAACAGCGCTTTGACTGTAGATAACGAAAGCAACAGAAAACATTACTGTGACTTACTAGTAGCGCTGGTAAACAATTCTGACCCGGTTACAGTACATATTCTTCTTTATACATCTACGAACACCTACGATCAAAATTTGTACAAAATTTGTGCTTTTGTGCGCTTTAAAGGACAGCGGTTTCGTGCAGAAGATGCTCGCTGCCTGCCGAGGAACGGGATGCGCTGCCGGCGCCAGCCCCCTTACACTTAGCCTTCCTGCGGCGGGCACTTTCGCACCTACTGCTTCCCAAACTGCTTAAAAGCCTTCGGCGAAACTCAGGACATCAAATGAGTGAATCGAACGAATGCTCGGTTCAGCACAAATCTCTCATGCAGGGGGGTGGATGCTGCACGGAGCGTCAGCTTGCTCAAACGACTAGAGGAGACAGTGTACGAAAACGGCTCTATGATTCGCAAAACCACTCCGTGCCCGAAATGCACCCCGCCTTCCCAGGTTCTCGTCAGGACGGGCGAGGCGCTTTACGCCGCCGGTGAGGACGGGGAGCGCGGGGCACGGCCGCTGCCCGCCGAGCCGTGCCGAGGACGACCCCAGGCTCACACGGGAAAGTGCCGGCCTAGCTCTGTCCCCGGAAGGTGCTGGGACGCGGCAGGCTGCGGGTACCGGCGCAGTCCGGCCTTACCGGCGCCCGGGCGCTCCCTGACACGCCGCTCCGCCGGGCGTGGGGCTGCATCCTGCGCGCGCGGGCGCTGCTGCACCACGTGCCCGTTGGCGGCGGCGCGAGGCCGGGCGAGGCGGGAAGAGCCCCCTTCTTCCTCACCCCTCTGAGGCGAGCCGTCGCGGAGCCTCTGCCGCGCACCTCGCCGGGGAGCGGGGGCGGACCAGACCTGCCCCGCGGCGTCCCGCCGCTGTCTTTTGCGGGCTGCTCTGCACACGCGAGTGCCTCGGCGCGGGAAGCTGTCGGGCGGCGCTGCCTCTGCTCCAGCGGCTTTGTCGGCCCCGGTCATGCAGTAACGCATGAGCTTTCTTCATCCTGGGGACTGCCAGCCGTTTTTATCTGGAAGTCACCCCCCACACGCGTTTTATCTTGCAACCCAGAAATATCGCTTGGTTGCTATCTCTGCGGAGCAAGGGACTGAAAGGAAAGTGCTGCAGCTGCTGCAACCCGTAGGTAGGGCTTGAAGGCAATTTCCACTCTTTAGCTTCCAACAACCATTGTCCCAAGGCTCCTTCCACCCGCCGAGCGGGGCTTGCTGTCTGTGGTAACAGCACGCTAAACAGAGGTGAAGGGACTAAGCTCTCATTCTTGGTGTAATGGTGTGATCTCTATGCCGCAATTCAGTAACCTTAAAGATGGTTTTGTGTACGCAGTGGTCATCATGTGATACTGCAAGAGCCGTGTGGCAATACCAAGTATTCTGTATCCCAGTGTGAAAAAGCCAAAAGCCAACGGTTCTGAGTTGGCGGAGGGATGTAATTTGTGTGAGGTGTACGTGACAGGGGCTGGGATGGGTTTTAACAGAGCTGCTCCAATGCTTCCCCCAAAGGGAGCGTGATGTTCAAAGTCAGACATAAAAAATTGGTAAGATACAGCTGAATGCAATTGTAAATAAATGTCATTACCCCATAGTGACAAAAGAAAAAGAGATGAGGGGTTTTAACTAGGGTGGGATTAGGTTATAGTCGTGTTTAAAACTGAAGAGCTACTCGATGTAATTTATTGCACTGTTCACAGCAGCTGCCTGATGGCACCATTAGAGCTAAGAAGACATCAGATAAGACACCAAAGGTGACCGGATGCAGATGAGATCTTCATGTTCGGAAGTGACATGTTACTTTGTAACAGGAGGAAGGATTTGAACGACAGGATTTGACAGGTTAGCTGCTTGATACCTAGGGGAGAAGAAGCAATTTCTTGTGCGTGGAAGTCATGACTGGGAGAAGGCAGTGAAGAGGGCGATTCTGTAGGGAACACATGAGTAATGTGCACTTTAAAGTGATAAAAACCGAGATCAGAGTTACACAGAACACTTTCAATATGAGAAGCTCCTAGAACTTGTAGCACTATGCATTCTGTTGGGAAGTGTGTTTTAATTTTTGCAACAACTTGTTTGCAATATTTAATTATTTTTAACATATCCTGCTTGTTGTTTTTTTCTCCTTCCCAGCATCATGTCACTAATTTGTTTCTTCTTGCAGCATAAACATGTACTGCAAATGTCAGCCATTAGTCAGTGATTTTGATAGCAATTTTTTTGATCAGTGAGGAAGCCAAAGTAACTTTCGCTGCTCTCAAAAGTAATGATCACTGTCACCACGAACTGGAGAGGGAAAGTGACAGTAAACTGGGGTATTGAAGGCTGGGATGAAAAGAGGGGATTACAGGTATGGGAGGGAATGGACCCAGAATTTACCTCCATTATGAAGAAATAATGTTGAATCAAAGGGTTACAGAACGTAGACTATACAAAATAGTCTCAGGAATTTAGTTTTCATAACCGAATTTTATAAATTTCAGTCACTTATGCAATGGTATGCAATTCTAAATGTGCCACATTTTTATTTTTAAAAATTGTAAAATGAGGTATTAATTCCTGGAATGGGGGGATGCTAAGCTGTTGTATCCTGGATCTAGCAGTTGTATTTTAGTCAATCAGCTTCCATGTATGCGTAGGGATAGATATGTTAGTATGTTTTCTCCGCTCTGAAGCTGAAAGTTCATGCTATGTAGAGGTTATGTTGAAAATCAATATGCTGTATTCTTTTCATTCCATCATTTGCAATAATTTGTTCTACAAAAACTGCATAAATGCGTTTATATCTGATTTTTTTCTTATGTCTTTAGTTTGTAAAAATCCCACCTTATAAACAAGCAAAAAGCCCAACCAAAACCCTCAGAGAGTTACAAAAGCTATATTGATGCAATTATACTGATTGAAGTATTTCACAGAACAAAAATTAACTTAATTAAATCCAAATATCCATTAGTTGATACATAACTTTCCTCTTCCCTCTCAATATGCAGAGTCAGTAGCTGGTGTGTAATTAAACATAACACTGTAGCTTCCACTTAGATTGCACTAACCTATATTTTGTAGGTTGACTTTTATTTTAGTCTCCAGGACTAGCTTAACATCTTTCCTAAGGAATTTGCATTATTACCTTCACCCTAAATGAGTTACGCTTTTTGGAGCCTCTACAGGTAAGAGAATTAGCAGCACATCCAGTCTAAAGTGTGGATATTTTTATACTAACATATTTTTATAGTGACATATCTTCAGGTTATTCTAGTTTAAAATATAAATGTTGCATAAGCATCAAGTTTCACTAAGTCATTGGCATGGTGTCTGATACAGAACAGCAATTACATTAAAAAAACCCAAAAAACCACACAATTCCTTCTATATTGCAGTGCCACTAAATGGGTGAGCACTAATTAGGTTCAATAGTACAAAATTCACAAAGTAGCTTTGTTAAATTTATGCAGATGGTTCTTTTACTTTCATAGCAGTTTATTTTAAAGTAATATAGAAAATTGCACATATGGTTGAAAATTTAATTTAGGGGAACTTTGTGAATGTGTATATAGATAAGGCCTACAAAAATTTAAATAACTTTTATTAAAAAATGCTCTAATAGTTGAGACAAATATAATACATGCTTCTTTATAGATGTGCTTTCTCCCAACTACTCATGTTCTCAATTTTTTCCACAAATGTTACAAAGTTCTAGTCTGTGAAATAAAATGCATGAAGTTGAGCAATCCATGCTATTAGGACCTAAAATACTCACTCCCTTAGCCTGGAGAAATATGAAATTGAGGCTTCTGTAGCCAGTGGAAGACATTTGAGCATTCAGATTGGGAAAGCAGAACTATTTTCACTACCAAAGACAGATGTAATTTACATAGGAATTCTGTATATAGCAGCTCATCTCCCTTCCCTATTTCACCTAATGGCTTTCTTGGCTGCAGCACTTATATATTAAGAATTTTAAGTTTTCATGTTTATGTGCCTTCTTTTTTACCTCCTGCTTTTATCATTCATACTGAGCTCTTAGAGCCCACGTGTAAGGGTAATCTAAGAGAATGACGATGTTTGTTAGGTGGTCACAGAGGCAAAGTCATGGTTCACAGCATAATTAATATGCTTTATTTGTTGACATATTAATAAATGTTTTATCTATGCTGTTGATTATTCTACATTATTCTGGTGCATATTCAAATTGCAATATACATAGGCAAAGAGATTAATGTCATTTTTGGCAAAACAGTTGCATAAAATGCAGTATAATTCAGAACAGGCTCTTGCATGGTCTTGCTAGGATATTTTGTATGCAACTAAGTCTTCTGAAAATGGGGTATGTACAGTGATTCATCTTCATCACTAGAAGAGACGCAGTTAGTTGGATAAGGACTTTTCATTTTCCCTTGATATTTTTATTTATGCTGTTATTCAGTATCAGTCTTTATGCCATTAGTATACTTTTAAACCACAATAGTTCAGGAAATAACCCTTGCCAACTAATCTCATTTGCTATCACTTGAACAGTAAGGCAGTTATTGCAAAATCATAACACTTCACTGTTCAAACAGACAGGATTTTTTATGGCTCTCCAACTGTATTTTGCTTCTGCCACTTATTATAGAACATTACCTTTAAGAGAGACTTGCAGCTGGTATTGATGGCAGGCAACAAGACATTTGTCACCTATCCTCTTGGGCAACAATTATCCAGGTGCAAATATAAGTTACCAGATGCTCATTGAAAGGAAAAAAGGCAACTGTTACTTCTTGGTGAACAGAAGTGATCCTGATTTGGTGCTGCATAGATGAAATTTTCAGAGATCAGAATGAAAGTCAGCTAACCCTCCTCAGAGATGGTGATTTCCATGTGTTATACTGGGAACTATGCATTCAGTGGTATGATGTGGGAAAATTTTGCAGAAATACTGAAGCGAGCTGTAGAAATCCGTAACTTTAAGATTTAATTAGATTGCACCTACACAGATAATGCTGTTGAGAGGCCCAGAACGCAGTTCTTCCTTGTAGCTTTGCCTATCATTTATCTCCTCAGTTGTGCTGTTTCTTTCTGAAGAATCATTCAAAAGTAAAAGGAAATGCCCAACAAGACTCTTGCAGTTTTAAACTACACTGCTTCTTACGGGTAGTAAGATGGTTAATGTACATCAGTACCAACTTATGCATGGCTTTTTATAATGAATAGAACAGCTGCTAACATTGTTAGAAAAGAAGTCTTAAAGATTTTTTACATAAGATGGTAATGATAACTGCCATTAATCATATTCTTGACTAGAACACATTTGAAAGGGCAAGTGAGCGTTCATGAGACAACAGTAGACGATCTTGTTCTGTTCAAGAAACCAGGGTCATTTTACTGAATCTCAGGAGAGCATGACAACAGAAAGTTCAGTTCAGGTCTTCCTGCTTTGATGAATCACAACTATTTGTTAAGGACCAATAGCTTATTTCCTAGACAGCTCTGCAATATCAAATCATAAGACAAATAGACTTATTTTTACTGCACTGACCATGCCTTCATTAGAACTGTAAGACATGAATAATTTTTCACCTTATTTGAACTACCCTCTAATCTAGAGCCAATGAATGTTACGCTACATAACCAAGGACTGTAGCTTAGAAGTGACTAAACAGTGAGTGCTGCAACCTTGTTAAATCATGAAAAATTTATTTTCATTACATATATATGAAGTTAAAAGATTTCAGTCAATAGTGTTTTGAACAAGCATTTCCAACATGAACCTGTTAGTGTAGCTAGGCTGAAACTCAAAGTTAGTGTCTTGCCTTTTAGTAATTAATTTCTAGTGTGTATATACAGAATTCATTTTCCTGTTAGAATGCCAGAGACAGTAATATTGCAACATTTACATTCCTCATATAAAATGGTGTAATGTACATTTTCAGCTTGGTATAGATATATAAATATATACAAAATAAACATTATTGTAATTAATATATTCAGACCAGGTATTATATAGCAACATCAAAAGCAGATACACATAGATTTAAGTGAAAATGGTGAAAAACACCTTTATGACATTAGTGACCATTATTTGCATATAAAGTAGTACACAAAGGCTCCTCTTTCAAGCCTTCTGTGGGCATCCAATACCTTTAGTAAAACCAAAAGTAATTGAGAAACATAAGATAATTATATATATATTTATATGTGTCATGATCAGATGGTTTACTAGGTTCCATACTGATCATGAAGTGATAACCATGTAAAACATACACATTTGTTCAGAGCATAAAATATTGCACAAGAGCAACTTCTTTTGAGGAAAATAATTCCTGTGTTTGGGAACAGCAAAAATGGTTCTTATGCATCAAAGAAATTATACATTTGCAGTTTCTAAACCAAGGAACATTCAGTAATACTGTCAGAACTGTCTTTATCAACTTCTCAGCCTGTTTTATGGCAATGGTATATCACTAGCAAGATTTGGCAAAGAAGGCAGAGAAACAGTACACACATGTATTTGTCACAGGCCAGACCAGAGCCAGTAGTTACCTAAACCAACTACTGGATAGTTTCAGTTATCAGACAATTTAACCCTTAAAGTAATATGAAAGTCTTTGATGCTAGTCACAGTGATAATCACACAGTAGTAGAGTACGATTCCACTCTTCGCTGCCTGGATACCATCTTGTCTGAATTCCCAGTCTGAAGGACACTTCCCTCAGTATCACTGTCACTACTGTCTACAACTGTGTGATCCAAAGACATCTGACCAGTCCTCCTGTGTAGATGAAAGTTCACCCCACTCTCCTGTATGGAGTTAGTTATAAAATCTTCATCAGAAGAATGAAATGATTCATCGTCTCCTGTGAAATGGTTGACAATGTGAATCCCATCAAAAGTGGGTTGGTCTGAGAAGTCTCTCTGGCCTTTTAGGCATTTGATCTGTTAGAAAAAGCAGAAGATACCAGTTAGAGCTCAAGATGCCAGCAGTAGAAAACCCCAGATTTCCAAGAAATTTCTCTTATTAAATTAAATGCTAGATCTAGAAGTAACACATTTGATGATCACTTGGAAACTCAGCTGCAAATCAGAACCAACTGACTTCTCACTTCCAGCTGTCCAAGCAAAGACTTCAATAGTATTTGGAATTTTCAAAAATTCTCCTTCAACCCCAGAGTATTTCAGTCTCGGGGCTTAATAATCCAGGTATACCTAGAATCACTAATGACAGATTCCTCTAGGCTATTTACTGCATCTTTAATACCCCCAATTAGTATGATTTGTTGTTGGTTTTCTAGAGTGGCTTCTTTGTTTTGACAGCACTTTTGACCTTCACATCTGTCACAGTTCCATTCTTTCCCTTATCAACTAACTTATCACTTGAGAAAAGCACTCTCTCAATCCAAAAGAGCAGGGACCCAAGTGAATATTCCCAGTTTCACACAGCTACAGGAAAAAACTCAGAGAACATGCTTAGTTCTGCAAGACGGAGTGTCTTTTTATTATCTAGTTCAGACCTAATGAGATTTCAGATCAAGAAGTACAAGAGAAACTTCTCTTCATATGGCATAACTAGATTAAATTTAAAATTTAAGAGAACAAACAGGACAAAAATCATCAGACCATGAACAGATATGATAGCTTAATTCAAAATACACCGTACAGTGATAAATTACTGCAACCATGCACTCAAACTATTCAAAAGTAAAACCTAAAGACCTGAAGTCTGACAAGTCCTCAGTTAATTCAGTGAAAATAACCACAACTCATGGAAGACATTCCTGAGGTTCTGGGGTTTGGGTTGGTTTTGGTTTTTTGGTTTGTTTTTTTTTTTTTTAAAAAAGTATTTCACTTTTGCTGGTTTTAAGTAGCAGCTACCTCAGGGTCACTTTGACAATCTAAGAGTATTACAATAAAAAATCCTAAGGATGCAGAAAAACATTAAAAATGCATTACAGAAAACTTCCTAATGTCACTTTGAAATCTTAAAAAGAAAGATGCACCACGTGCTATTTTGTAAGTGACTTTTCACAGCAAGAGACCTGGAAGAAAAAGCCCAAAGAGCTTCTTTACATAAATCTGACATTTCAGAACTCTGAAGCAATATATATTATTTATCATTATAAAAAAATATTATTTTGTTAATTAAAAAGTGCATGTAGGCCCTTGCTATTGACAACAATAGATTTTACCTGTCTTTCTGGGGAAGAAGGAATCTCTGTACTTACCTTAGGCTTGTGCAAAAGATGGGAATAAAAAAAGAGATTGAAAAATGATCACGAGTCCTATCATGCTAGAAGCCATGAAATCAGATGTTAGCAGCGTGTAAAAGCTTCAGCTTTTAATGTATATCAAAACACCCCTGGTAGGAATATGGGTACATGCTGTAGCACTAGACCTCAGTGGTAACTACATACTATAGAAGTTGTGCATTTTCTTCACATACACATAGGCTGAAGTTGTTTCATGAGGAACTTGCTTGTGTAAAGGCAAGCAAAACAGAGTTCCACACTTGCACAGCACAAATCATGATGTAAGTGAAATCAGCATATGTCAAATATTAGATACTGGACAGTATCTAAAACATGTCCAGTTTTTACTGGGTTATATACCTTGATACAGAAAGAGTCTTGTGTTATTTAGAAATATTATCCCTAAAAGCATCCTGCAAAACGATCAGATCAGCTGCCACATGAAGTTTCCAAAACAGCTATCAACTTTAGTCACTAAGAAAATAAAACACAGAAAAACAAAATGAAACCCAACAATTTCTCTCCACCCTCACCACAGGAAAAAAAGTCTTCCCTGTATGAGTGACTACAAATTTCACATTAGAGCAAGAAATTATATGCTTTTAGGTCTGCATAGTTAAGCAATTGGATCACTTGAAATTATAAAGCTGATATTCCATGTTAGTTGTTTTGAACATGGAGAAAACTGAGTCAGTGACTTCAACTGTTTTCCTGAAGGCTTCAGCACATGATACCTTCAGGCAAATGTATTTAGGTAACATGACAAAATCATGGCTTCCCATTTTTAGGCAGTAGCCTTTCCAAACACCAAGTGAGAGCCTGTGGAAAATGCTGTTGGTGGAAAGAAAAAATCATGAATAGACACAGCCTTTGCCAATTCCTAAAGTGAGTCTGGGAAAACAGTGTGTTGTTATCTTTCATTACTCTAATGAAAGGAGACACAATCTGTGACCTTTTAGAAATGCTTCTTTTGACCTGCAGTTTTACACTTACCTGCCCTTTCTCTCAAATACTCCTCACATCGAAGGGGAACCAGACTGCTAGGAAGAAACATGAATGTACTGTAGAGAATATGTGCAACAAGCTTATCAACGGTCATGTTGTTCTGTAACTTCTCTGCTTGAAAAATGGCTGTCTCAGCCAGAAGCCCAGCAAATGCAGTAGCCTGGAATTTGCAGTGTGGAGAGGGACAGGCTGAATAGCAGCACTGCTGAAGAGGACATAGTGTCCCAACACACGGGAGGCTAAACACCAATCACCAGTGTCCCTGAGCAGTGAGGAAGGGTAACAGCATACTGGGCTGTATTAACAACGGCATTGCCTGCACATCCTGAGAACTGATTCTTTTCTGGCACTTGTTGGCCTGCATTTGTTCTATTCTGCACTTGCTACCTCACTTCTTTCTCAGTAGAAGATGTTAATGAGTAGATTCAGTGGAAGTGTACCAAGGCAGTTAAGGGGTAGGAGTTTATGCCTTAATACAACAGAAAATTGGTTCTTTACTGAGAAGTACACTGTGGGAGAAAAGACACATATCATAAAACACAAGGTCATGTTTGAAGATGAAGAGAAAATAATTTCAACAAGACTAGTTACAAATTAGTGCAGGTTGTTCAGAGACTGTGGTATCTCGATTCTCAGTGGGTTTCAACACCCAGCTGACAAAGCCCTAAGCAATCTGCTGTGCACTGATCCTGTTTTAAGGAGACAGTTGGACTAGAGGCCTTGCAGAGACCCTTTCAACCTGAAATAGAGATTACAATTCAGTAATCTCTGAAAAGCATGGGCAGTGGGATGCACATTATTATGATAGCCATTCTGAGTTTGAGAAATTTAAATAGTTGGTACCTGCCAAAATTAATGCACTTGTTAAAAATGTAAATACTATTATTTGAATCCAAATACCTTTACATTAAATGTTAGTACATTATCACAAAGCCTAGTCTTCAACATAATGTTAACTTTTATTTTACAATTAGAAATCTGTCACTTCCTATTTATTTTTCAATTGAAGGCAAATCAAATTCTACCTTTTTTTTAAAAAACATGAACATTGATGAAAGCAACCAATCTTCAATTAAGTATCCCAACAGTATAGGTTGGGAACAGCTGTGCACTATTTTTAGTTTTGCATAGTTTCAGAGTTGAAGGTACTTCAAGGGCACCTCAATCTAACATTTTTTTCAGGAGTGTTTCTGAAGAAGTCTGATCATCTGCAATTTCTGTTGCAGCAGCAAGAGTTTGCAATTCTCAAAGCATTTGGAACAACTTGTTGACAGTATGGCTCCAAAGTGATTAGGTACCCGTGGATGATACCATGTTAAGGCTTTAATCTAGAAGTTTCTTAAGTTTTGAACTCACATGTAACTCGCAATCTGGTAAATGAGGCTCTGCACTTCTAATAAAAAACCCAGTAATTTTTCAGATGGAACATAAGTGTCCTACTGACTCAGAGCAACAGACCATCAGTCCAATATTCTGTCTCCAACAGTGACAACAGAATTTTTGTGATTTTTTTAAAGGAAAGCATGTGAATGACACACTTTTGCAATCCATTCCCTTCATATTTCCAAGCACCCTGTACTTACCCAGAAACTATCACAGTAGATAGGAGAGTGAATCTCTTCATAGCTGTTTTAGCATCCATTTATGAGGGGGACCAGCTGTACATGACTGGTGATTTTTTTTTTTATTTGCTGTCTACCTCTACAGCTTCCTGCAGCAACAAGCTTCAGAAATTCCTTTGTTTTAAAATAATCTCCTTTTTTCAGGAATTGCTCCCAGATTCTAGTAATGCAGTAACACGTGATGAAAAGCAGCTTTGCAGTCATGATTCTGAAACTTGCATCATAACACCTCCCTCAGCCTTCTTGCTAAACCAGATCTGAGTCCCAAGCCTTTTTAGCCTCTCATGAACACGCAGTGCTCAAGACCACTGACTATTTTAGTTGCTCTTTAACTTCCCTACAGGCTTTTTTTAAACACTCTATAGCTATTGTGAGGTGTAGAGACCAGGCCTGCACTAAGATTTCATAGTAACAGTATAAACACCTTTATTTTGTTTTTAATATGCTTCCTATTCATGCCTAACAGCCTCGTCTGGTTTGACTGCTGCTGCACACTGAACACAGATTTTTTTTTTTTTTTTATTTGTAGCTACCAATTCTGTGTTTGCCACCACATAGGTGTAGCTTAAATTCTGCAATTGATGAATTACCTTATTCAAATTGAAGCTTACCTGTCATCTTTTTAAGAGGGACTTCTTGAGATTCTTGCTGTTTTATTTTAACATAGAGAGTTTTAAGTGTGAAGTAAAGCATTATGCCAAGATCCTGTCATTTGTGTAGTCAAGCATATCAAGATAATGGGAAACCTGACTAAGGAGTCTGAGGGGGACCAGTGCTTGAATCTAACCCAAACACCAGTTTTACTCTGTCCTTATCATTCCACCTGAAGGATAAAGGACATCTCCTTTTCTTGCAGCCATGTTGAGCAGAGTATGGACTTAGACCCCACGGTCTGTCACTTCTCTTTTGTACAGAGAGTCAATAATGGTTAAAGCCTTTCAGTTTTGTGTCTGGGCCTCCACATGAAGGGAACTAGACCTCTGTTACCCCAAGTGATATTCAAATGAGCTTTGGCTGTTTCTTACTGCTTCAGTTTTGCAAGAATCTCAAATCTGATCACATCTGTTAAGAAAACTAACAACAACAAACAGGCCTGGTAGACCCACATGCTTTGCTCTTAATTCTCAAATCCAGGTTGTGTTGTTTAGACTGCAGCTTCAACCCTGTTTTCACTACAGATCACTCATGTGGTCTTCAGGACATTTTAAAGGGTTAATAACTCTATGTGACTAAAACGTGTATCATCATTATCCCTTCAGAAGCCGACTGAATCAAGAACACAATCTTCGTGTTTGCATTTATATGCCTCCTTGTGCCTACAGATTTCAGTATTTTAAAGACACTGTATATTCTACTGGTTCACATATGAAGAGACTTTATTTGTACAAACTCTTTGACAGCTAAGAGTACTTTCACAAGTTTAAGAGAGCTGAAACCTCCCCCCCCCGCCGCAAACATTAACAATCCGATCCTTAAACCTCAGAATAAACTTTCTTACCTGATGCTGACTGCCTCACCAAGGCAGGCATGAAGGAGAGACAGTAAACAGAAATTTGTAAGTTTCAGTGCAGTTCAAAAGTTCTTCCATGTTAAATCACAGAACCATACAATACTTTGAAGGGTGATAGTTTCAAGCATTATATATTTCTAAGCCACTAGGTTTTTTTAAACAGTGAACATAAGCCAAATTTTCAAGTGGGACTTTATGAAAGTTCTGCTTAAGCTCTGGGAGACTTTTTATGTTGTCACCTGTGACGTTTTCTTAAAGCTAGGAATTCAGGAGTGGAAAGAAGTCAAACTAAAATGTTACTTTCTGCTCCCTTTAAAGGTCTTCAGTAACGAATTCTTGAAATTTAATCAATTCTAAAGTAGTAAAGAAGAGTTTTAACAAAACTTGCCACTAAATACTCACAGTAGGACAAGAAAGCAAGAGACAAGTGAGATCAAAATACAATAAAAATATGACCACTGGCTTGGGTGAATTAAATTGGTTTTGGCAGAAAACAGTATGTTAACTTTTTATTTCAATAATAAAGATACTGAATTCTCAGTGCTTTTACTTACAGCAAGAGGAATCTAAAAATCAGAGTTCCCTCTTTATTTGTCTCCACCTTAGTAACAGTAGGAAGTCTTAGTAAGATTTCCTGCTTAAAAACCAAATGTGATTAAAAAGAAAACTAGAATATTGCTGAAAGTATGTTCTAGCCACATTTAGCTGAAGAGAAACAAGTCATAAGCATTTTTAAATGTCCCCTATAATTCAGAAAAACATTGTCAACATGAAAAGAGAGATTTAGAAATAAAAATCTAATTACAAGACAATGAAAAATATCAAGTTTATGATCTATTAAATTCTAATAATATTTAATACGAATAAAAGCAATTTAAATTTCTTTCTTAAAAATTCCTGAGAGTCCACAGCATCTAATCGGATCCTTTATCATACTTAACAGTTGACTTAACTTACTGTTGGCTCTCTCCTGTTGTGATTTAACACATTCACTAATACACTATTAACTTATTTACTCACAGTAACCTCCTTCAGAAAAATGCTTATCTCAGTCACAGCATCTCAGACTGAATTAATGGAAAATACACTGTCAAATATCAGTCCAGACAAATATTTTCAGTAGGTACTACAATGCCTCAGGACTTCTGCACATGCACACAAGAATAAACAATGCTAAAGCTACAGGCCTTTTCACACTAAATTTTCACTTCCATAAACACAGGTAACTCCTTAGATACTTCATGCTCTCTGTAGCTTATTTTTAAATATATATATACACAGCCCTACTTCCACAGTGAGCCTCATTCATACTGAAACCATCGCAACATGAACACTGCACAATTGGAGACATCATGAGCTAAACAAATAGTTGCAGAAACTAATATTAGCAATCCATCACCTAGAAGAATTCTTAGCAAGTTTAATGGCTGTGCAGCTACAATGCAAATGGGGTTTCTAAAGTTCCCCAACAGAATCAGCTTCCTTATATGAAAGGGACTGCTAAGCATGCATTGTGACAGAACTGCATTGGAACATTTTAAAGAAAACCATTGCTGATCTTTGAAAAGTCTGAGATTTAAAAAAAATAAGCGTAGTTTAGTATGTCTTGCAATAGGGAAAAAGTTTAATGCAAAACAGAACTTCAAAGATATTCTTCATTTTCTTCAAAGTACGGGACAGTTTTTACCCAAGCATGTGGATCATATGCAAAAGAGAGGATAGTCTTTTGAGACCTTCCTGGCAACTAGTAGAGCTCCCAAGACTACATGTAAAATAAGATTATGTGTAAAATAAGTCAACACCACATATTGCATATAATATGACAACTCTGTTTAGAAAGCATGACACATTCTAACAATTTTTAAAATAAATTTGAAAAAGGCATGTTAAATTAGAAATGTGTTATCATTGTAACTGTATCAGGACAAAGCTCAAAGTTGTGGCTTCATTCGGTGTCAGAGAATTTCCTGTTTCACTTCAGTAAACATTATAGCTATGGCTTTAGAAAAAAAACCCTTAAATGCAGCCATAATTAGGATTATTAACATTTAAATAATTGCCACTAGCAATGCCAGACAAGGGTCATTCTTGGGAATTACTGATGCTTCAAGAAACCCAAACCAGATCAGACCAACAGATGGCGAATTCAAGAACACCCATTTATTCTGCTTCCTCCTGTTACCCGATCATAGTTGCCCCTTTCTGAGGAAGAGGCCCTAATCACATGGATTTGCTGTTTGAAAGATAGCTGCAGCGCCAGCCACTGCTACATCTCTCACTAAAGCCACTTCGGTTTCTCCAATGCCGTATCTACCTCTAGAGATTTAAAAACTGAGTTGGAATACGTTTTGTAGACCAGAAAAGACACGCAAGGAATATGTTAAGAAAAAAAAAAGGCAGGAGAGAGGGGGGAATATCACAATGAACTATCTTTCCCTTTCATGGTGAGGCAGACATAGAAGAAATCTGCCACAGATATCCTTAGTAGAAAAAGAATAATCAGGAAATAGGCTACATCTTAATTTATTGCTTTCACATAGTTGTATTTTATTTTTAATTTAAAATATTAAGATTAAAACACTTCCAGAACAACCTTGAGTCTTCTCAGATTTCCTAAAGATGTTTTGCTTCAGCTTAAGATCTAACTAATTTTGAATTTGATACAGTAGAGATTTATGTTCTCAAATAGGAAGTGTTACCATGGTGTTCTCTTCACCGCTTCTTCTCCTGAGATTTAATTTTATGTCAAAATTAAAAAAAAACCTCCCAGCAAAGCAGCTAGATTCAAAGTTGTTCAATGCATTCTAATGGGTTGTTGAAGAGTCACAGACATAGGGAGGAAAGTGAATTAAAAATGCATTAAATAACTCTGGAAAACTTATATCACAGAAGTTTATTTTACAGCACTCACGTGGACAAAAATATTTCTTCCCCCTCTTATAGTGCACAAACTACAAGCATTCAAGTTACCCTGAAGTGTGCTGGGTCGGGGGTTTGACAAATTTGGGGGTTAGCAGATTGGAATCACTGTAACATAACATCATGATTTGTCCTTGTTTTTACCTTTTCCTTACTCCCAAAAAATGGTGTTTTTAAGGCTGTGCTCAAGATTCTAATTGGAGCCTAGTTTAACAAGTTAGGCAGGTTAAGCAAAATCAAGGAAACTGAAATTGCCGTTTGAAAAAGCTCCAGCGCATCAGGCACTCTGACTTAAAGCAGGAAATGTCTCGATCATGCTTACAAATAATACACAGTGAAAGCATTAAAAAAATACTTTTGCAAGTTTTTTCCTTTGCTTAGTAGTTAATAAAACAAAATTAAACCTTTAATTTATCACAGACACTTGATGAAGTAGTTTTGTCTTTGATATCCTTTAAATGTGAAAGTTTATTCCCTCATCTAAAAATTTTCACTCAGCAGACGTTTCAGTCAGATAAACAAAATGCCAATTTTTAGGATATCTGTCAGTGACTTGTGAAACAAAGTTATTAGCCAGTCCCTGCAGGATCCCTGCAGGAAGAGCCAAGCTGCATCCCAGCATACTCAAAGACAGAGATCCACCTTTGCACATTTGGCCATTTATTTGTGACTGAGTTTAGCATGACTAAAATGATAAAGCTGCACAATCAACAGTGAACCCTGATATGAGTCAATTATTCTAGAATAGTGCAAGTTTAATGGTTTCTATACAACAGTATTTCTAAAAATCTATAAACTATAAAATTGCGTCCTAAAGAAAATTAACTCTACTTTGTATGGATAAGTTCAGAGCTGTATTTACTTCCTACTACCATTACTTCATCTGCCCCCTAAGCAATTTTATAATGCTCATATGAAGATAATAATCATCTGACACAAATTTAGAGGACTTGGTGGAGTATTTGGTGTCATAAAATAAATCTTGCAGAAAAGTGAACTTGAGTTGTTAGGGTTTTGGGACAAGCAGAAAGAAGCAGATAGAAAAAAGTTACTTTTCTATTACTTTTAGTATGGCAAAGTATGGCTCTCGCTCATCATTAACTCTCTGAAATCCAAGCTCATGTATGTAACTACTAAATTATTCTGTTTCATGAAAGAATTACCGTTGCTTTTGAAACTCATACCTTCAAAAGGGTAACCCAGAGATACACACTGGTATAAAATCTGAAATATTTATCTCAAATGAACTTTGCTGACCATATCACTAGACAGTGTGTCATAAGTGAAAAGCAAAAAAACAGCAAGAAATTTCCAAGACTGAGTCATTTCAGGCCTTTTTTTTTTTGAAAAATAGCACTTAAATATTTGGCCTTTGTTTTACGTTACCAGCTCCTGTAAGTCATATTCAGTCTCACAGTAACACAAAAATGCTTTACAAAAGCCCTATAGATATCAGGAAGTTTAAATACAGTCTATGAAATTGTTTTAATGCATTAAAAGAAAGCTCAATGCTATTTCATATTGCTCTGAATGTATGCTTACATTTCCTGACTTAGGTTCTTGTAAAAGTGGTTTTTTCAACAGTAGTAGTTAAAGAGCACTTGAGCCAAAAGGAAATATGTTAAATTTATGTTGTATATCAGTTGTACCATAGACAAGTCTGCTGCATTGTAAACGTGACAAAGATTAAAACTAGCAACAAGTGTTCAGACCAGAAGGTTTCCAGTGAATCAGAACAGGAAACCAATAAAGCAATCAATGGGAGGTCATGACTTTTTGATCACTGCACTACATGGTTAAAGAATCTGGTTTTGATCTAGTGCCATGTAATCAAATTAAACTTTGAAGTTCTATATCAAATATGCCATTGAAATAGCAACAGCGCTAAGGAAGCACGCAACTTTTAACCTATTTTCAAAAGAAATCAGTCTTTGGTAACTGTAAATCAGATTTTATCTACTGAGGGAATTTTAGTGAGATTGTGTGCAATTCCAAAAAAAGAAGAGTTCAACACCGAACACTGACTTAGTCCTGGGAAGTTTCTATAAATAGCTTGTTGGTAGGTGGAAGGAAAGTTCCCAGAAGCTCTTCCTACAAGTAGTTCTAATGAAAGTGTTTATTTGGAGTGAGGACACAGCAATAAAAACATTCTAACACAGCACCAGGATCACACTGAATGTACTGCAATTATTATAAACATAGAAGTACCTAAATCTCAATGCTCCTTCTCCCAAGAGCACACATCTATAAATACAAAAGTGACTGAAACCTCAAGCATTAACTAGAATGTACTGGCTGATACAGAGACTGAAAATGTACCCATTATGGGCAACAGTTACAGGAAACGATCATTTCGCACTTTTACTCTGTCCTTTTAAAGCAGGAGTTAAACTCAGCAGTTTTAAACAGAGTAAGTAACACTTCTTTTTGCCTCTGATTGCAGAAATTACTTCCATCTATGCTGGCTGCCATTGAGTGATAAAAACTTCAGGAGGACTTTCCACCACACTTCCACTGTTTGCCCTACTTATATTCAGGTAAATTTACAGAGACATATTACAAGCTGATACACCGTTCTCCTCTCCTGAACTTGTTTCTGACATAGATGGCGCCTGTGTATGGTTGTTAACACTTTTTTTTTTACGAGAACTCTTCAGACAAATTCAAACCAGTAGAACCTCAATCTGTCCACTTTCAATACCCAAAACTTGATTTATAGGTAGCCTTATTGCAATGATAATGAAATAACTTTATCTATAATCAGATTACTTGCTTTGGCAATCCAGACAAACTCTAAGCAGGAACTTAGTTTAGTTAAGCATAACTAATTACATTCATCTCTAATGCTGCCACAGAAGACCAGTATACTGTTTAAGAAAACAGATCAAGAACTTCGACACAGTAAGATACAGTCAGGAAAAAAACAGGATTTTTTTGCAAAGAGCAATCACCAACATTGATTTATTTTGTCACCAAATCTAATCTGTCAGTAGTGGCAGTGAAAGAGTTAAAATTCATACCTAAAACTGCTGCCCTCATCTAAGAGAGCAAAGTCATACCTATTCTGTTTGAGGACAGACTACATCACCATCCTGCTTAGGCTGTTCACATTTAGATGTTTCCTTCACTCATGAGATGAAAGATATTTTGTGGATAGGGTTGTTACTGGGGGGGAAGGGAGAAGAATCAACCTTACCTGATGCAAAGATGAAGATGGAGGTTGTGGCCAAAGGTTTGTAGAATATCATCATTATGCAATCTCTCCTACCTTTTTGGGCAAGTGTAACTTGTCTATGTTAATTACACCCATTCAGAATTAAACAACTGATGTTCATAAAATACACAGGGACCCCATTGTGCAATAACACTTCTGCCTGTTGATTGTTTAGTTAAGCCAGACAGTTGGTAAAACTGGTTGTTTGAAGGGAGGGTAACTCAGAGTTAATTGAGAATTAAAACTCCCCATCTGTTCAGTCTCACACTTTATTAACAATTTTGGTGTTATCAAGCCAGCATCTCCCACTCTCTAGGACAAGCTGAATTAAAGGAATAAAGCAATTCACTTTTCTAAAGCATATAGTATATATTTAACTATCCTGTGTAGACAAAGCTGCTACATTAGATTGGGTGCTTGCAAACCACATGACCTCACTAACGCTATCTTATCACATCACAGGTTCCTCAGACTGACCACAACCACTTAAATCAGACTCTGCCAGCACAGAGCCTCTGTAAATTTGACACGTACTAGTAAAGCAACTACATTTTTAGCTGTCCAGCAGTCTTGCAAGAACTTTACTTGTGGGGAGGGAGAAATCTGATGGTGTCTTGTCCAACTGTGCTTGCAAGATATGGTAAAAGAAAAGCACATGATTTATTGTGCTATAAACTTCCACAAGTTGAAATGCTTACTTTGTAAATCTGAGGGCTAACATATTTCCTCTCAGGGACAACATTTCTTATCAAGTAAAAAAACATTTATGGAGTCCCACATATTTTGAAAGCATTTGTTTAGTAAAACAAACTAATAGAAGGTATTAACGTGATTCTTGTCAGCATTAAGAAACAAGAGGTTTGCAAGTTAATAAAGTACTTCTAACAAATATTAGAGTTTTAGAGAGAAGCGAGAACAACGTAAAAATTGACTGAAATCCCACAAAGATTAGCTGGTTTTATGAAAGCAAGCAAGTAGAATTTCAGTTACTGAGACACAAATGTACACCTGTCTGTACTACATGGAAAGCAAGTAAGTAGAAAAAAAAAGGGGGGAGGAAGTAAGTTGGGAAGTGAGTGAATGGAAGAGTGTTGTATCCAGTTACAAACTTTACAAGAAGATACAATGCCTTTTTGGACTTCTTGTTCTCTCCTTTCATCTCCTTTTGATGAAAGGAGTGTTACTTCATAGAATCCCAGACTGGTTTGAGTTGGAAGGGCTCAAAGCCCATCTAGCTCCAACCAACTGCCATGGGCAAGGACACCCTCCACTAGGCCAGGCTGACCAGATCCTCACCCAATCTGGCCTTAAACACCTCCAGGGATGGGGCTTCCACAACCTCTCTGGGCAACCTGTTCCAGGGCCTCACCACCCTCATAGTAAAGAATTTCTTCCTAACATCTAATCTAAATCTACCCTCTTTCAGCTTGGAAGGCATTCCTTTTTGCCCTATCACTACATTCTCTGGTAAACAGTCCCTCTCCCACTTTCCTGTAGGACCCCTTTAAGTATTGGTATGCCCTAATTAGGTCTCCTTAGAGCCTTCTCTTCTCCAGGCTCAACAACCCTACTCTCAAAGCCTGTCATCCTAGGAGAGGTGCTCCAGCCCCCTGATCATCTTCGTGGCCCTCCTCTGGATTCGCTCCAACAGCTCTATGTCTTTCCTGTACTGGGAACCCCAGAGCTGGACAGAGTACTCCAGGTGGGGTCTCAGGAGAACAGAGTAGAGGGGCAGAATCACCTCACCTGACCTGCTGGTTACACTTTATTGATGTAGCCTTCTGAGCTGCGAGGGCACACTGCCAGCTCACGTTGAGCTTGTCATCCATCAGCACCCCCAAGTCTTTCTCAGGGCTACCCTCAATACTTATTACTGTTTCCAAGAAAAATAAATGCTGATAAATCTAATATTCTCTCATTTGCCCATATGATCTGATCAACCACAGCCATCACACCATAAATGTCTTCAGAGAAGAACTTAAAAAAAATCTAGTAGGTTGAACTTTAACTAGAATTCACTTTCCCCAATTAATCCTTTGTCTCCATCATGCAAAGCTACATGCAATATGTTCATAGCTTTAGAAGTTACTTAAAGATGTGCCCAGACTACAGTGATGACTGCAACACAGCATAGCACATGCAAAACAAGGAGCTGGACACCAGCAGTTTAAGTACAGCAGGATGAAGCTCAGACTTATTTACCCTGTGTCTGATTGTAGTCTAGTGGTGCTTCAGATAAGAGACCATTTGATTTGGTAAACACTGAATTTGGCTCAAAGGAAGCCATGTAAAGTTAACAAAGGAAAGAAATAATGCTCCCTGCTGGTATCCTACCACTAAGCCCAGATGTTATTGTGAGTTAACAGGAGCTAGAAGCAGCCAACCCCCTTGTCCTATTCCAGGGGACCACAAGCATCATCACTGTTTTGTGTTCATCACACAGGAGTCATCATTTAGCTGCTTCTAAAGATATTCCATCATCTCCTCAGGGACAACCTGGATTAAACTGTGCTGGGGACCAGAGCTACTCACTATACCATAATGATTTAAGATTATTAGCTGATTAAAAAACCTAAGAAAAAACATACACAAAATCCCAAACCCAACCAAAACAAAAGAAACACCCAACCAAACAAGGAGGAAATAATTTGGCAGTTTTTACACACAGCTTACCTACCATATAAGTTTATGGTATGTAAGACCAAAGAAACTGTTAATGTGGTTTAAGCTTTCCTCCTGTGAACTGTAGAGCATTGAGTTTTAAGTAGGTGTTGCATTATGTGGCCTATAAAGGTGTTTTTTTAAAATTCTTCACACTGATGGCTACATTTTACTTTCCCTTCTCCATTTTAATTTCAGCAGTGAAAGCTTAGAAAGTTAACCCAAATTGCAAAACATATCCTCGATTCAGCCATGTTACCAATTAATCCTTTGGTCATAACTTATGTATTATTTATCCTCAAAGTAATTACTTAAAGTGTCTTGACTTTTATTTACACAAGCAAAATCTTTTAAAAGCATAGTAGTTAATCTCCAACTTTTATATCTCTCTTCATTAAGGCAATCTTAAAATGTTAGCTCACCAGGAGCAAGATCAGACCATGAGATAAAGCCTGTATCAGAATCTTACTGACTGCATTAGGTTCTTAGAACATAATATCAGATCCATTCCTAGACAAACTATATGTGGGAATGGAAGAGTAGTAAGCCAGCAGTCAGTACTACTTTGAACAGCCAACAAGTTTTCAGATACTGAAAACAGGAAATACTTGAACTCCCCCATTAATTGTCAATATGCAAGAATTTAATCACTATGATTTCAATTACTGTTACTATTACAGCCTTTTAAAAGCCTTTAAAAAAATCTTTCAGCAGAATAATAATGCTCCAATCATCTTGTTCTTTTGCATCAGCTATGCTGAAATATTGTTAACATGGGCAGTTTGCAAAGGGTTTTCTAACTGTTGGAACAGCTTGCCACACTAACAGCAGGATTTTGTTTTTCATTCAAATACTAAATTCACGTGCATAAGACTTGCACAACAAAAAATCTGATCACTGCTTCCTCTCAAAATATTTTAATTAGTTATGATTATCTCTCATTATGGAGGAGCAGCTAGGAGAAAACTAGGTCTGTATTCTGTCTCTGACATTGTTTCCCAGGCATCTGCTATTGACCAATGTAACAACAGGCAAATATGTAGTGGTACTTTCCAAGGATGCTCTTGCCAAACTCCAGCAAGTAGCCCATTTTTCAATTATATGTGACATCTGTTAAAAGTTTTCTTATTAAAAATTTATTTTAAAGAGCTATTTTCAACATCCTTGTTCCTGCTAAGGGAAAAAATGCATGCGAAGTGAAGGAAGCACAAAGCTCCCCCCTTCATAAAGCTGTCCACCAGTGCAGTCAGCCAATACACAGTGTAATTGTAGCCTTCTGCAATAATGCTCCACTACCTAAAAATGTAGATGCTACTTGCTTTTGTGGACTTGAATACATACTAGGCAAAAAAACTGTCATAACATTAAAACAAACCCACAGATGAAAGAGTGTAGTAATATAAACAAGAAACTGAAATATAGCAGCAAAACAAACTCATTAAAGCCTTCCAAGAGACATAAAAATCAGATAGCATTATGACAACACACTTTAAGTTTCACTTGAAATACAATTTAAACTTAAGCACTTCACTCCTAAATCACAAAGTCTGTAAGACTGGAAACCACTTGCTTTTGTCTCCAAAGGTGTCTTGTGGTCTGCCAGTGTAGTTTGTGGGTAAGCACGTCAATTCTAATCTTTTGTACCACTCCCGTAATCTAGGTAACACATACAAGCCTTGCAACATCCAACAGGAAACAGAGGCAGCTTCTGTGAAATATATATATAAAGGGACTGCATGCACAGGGGGGCAGTGCATGAAATGCAGAACTTCAGCAGTTTATAAATCATTTAATTCCACTGAGTTTGAATTCAAAGTAGAGCAGCAAACTACGAAGAACCTCCTCTTTTTTTCCCCAGTGCGTGATTTATGTTGAAAGTAACAACTAGTTCAAGATTTATCTTAGTCAGTTTTTCTTACACCTTCAACTTTACTTGATGGAAGCTTGTAACAGTGCAAGCTTTCTACATATAGTTTTCCACATACACTAACTGCTTTACTTCAGTACTGTTTACCAAAATGAGATACTTTCTTGAATAGCATTGCATAAAATTTGCTTTCACTTAACTTTTCAGTTTAATCAAAGGGAACTTCTATGAATTACTGGCACTCCTTATCAGCCTGACAGTATGTAATCCTCAGTACAAATCTTGCAGTGCCTGTATATTTGTGTCCTTTAATTTATAGGAGTTAAAGCACATTACCTGTGTAATAAAAGGTTACGTGACAGGGTACAGTGCTCACCAGACCTATGTCTCTTGTGCCTAAGACAGGGCAAGCAAGCTTGTTAGTCTTGTCAGTGAGCCCACAAAGTGGCTTCACAGAAGCTGCAGCTAGTGAGGGCTGCACAATGGAAAAATATTTTAGGTTAAAACCCTGCTAAGCTAGAAGTCAAGAATGCTGATAGATAGCCTTAAGAGTGGAAGGTAAATGGAGAAAGAAATATTTCAATTAATAAAAAGAAGAAATAGCAATGGGAAACAGACTTCTGAAAAGGCAAGCAGAGTGTCCATGTCTAATACCTATTAAAAGCTCCAAAAAGTCTACATCATGACTTCCTGTTTGAATCTACGACAATGCTCAACATTTCAGGTTTTCACCCTAGTTTCAGCCTTCAACAATAAAGCCATAAGGCATAAGTATCTAAAAACTTTGTGCCAAATAAATCCTCTTGGCTAATAAGAAGGAAAGGAAGCATAGCACTAATTAGACACTAAATGTACACAGCTTTTCATGGGATTAGCTATTGAGTAACAAGAAACACTGCAGTCTCTGACTCTCATTATGCAGCAGCTGTTCTTCAGATGTTGATAGGTTGCATAAAAGATAAAAGGATAGCTGGCAGTAACTTTTTATGGATTTAATATTAAAATGAATGACATTTGCTGGAGATAAAAAATGCAAGTTAATAATTGATTTACACGTATGTCAACTGTGAAGTTATAGCTGCGCTGAAGAATTTAAGTAGGCATTCAGCACTTTACATAATAATGTAAATAACATTCAATATTTTGATTCTAACCTCTATCTGGCCACTCAAGTTAGTGCAGAGAAAGAGCTGCACATGAATATATCCTATGATGGTGCCCACAGAGCAGAAGTCTACAACATGTCTTTGTTACAATGTTTCCGAAGCTCCAGGTTTTGCCTGTCTGCTTGCCTGAGCTGTTCATCAAATACAAGTTTCTTCCCATGAAGCAGTCAATATACAATTCAGCTTGCCATACTACAGAAACCCACTGGTTACTTATAAGAGGAATCAGGCAGGTACCTTGTTCGAACAAACAAAAAGTTCTATATAGTATTTTCATTTACAGGTACTTTATTATTTGAAAGTTAAGAAAAAGGCACTATCTTTGTCTACATAATTTATGTTGCACATTTAATAACAGTGTGCCTAACTGGTGTGCTACAGTACTAGTTTCCAGTATGTGCAGTTGTACTCAGCAACAGGAACACAACTTGAATTTACTACAAGTATAGAACTGACAGTAACACTATTATTCCCAGATGAGTAACAAAAGCAGATGAAATTCATCCTTTAGGCTGCAAACTGTACCATATTTAAGATGCATGCAAAATTTTGAGCTCAGGAAAGGAAGACCAAAATTAATCAGTGGACTCAGATTACAAAGGGCAATTGTTTGGAAGTTTGTCAAAGAATAACCAAAACTTTTAAAAATAAAGTTGTTAATTTTAAATTATATGCAGAGTACAGATATGTAGCTCATTTAGATTACCACACTGGATTGGGTGAGAGAAGTATTTGAGTTCTGAGTGTCAAACTTCCCTCTGCTACAATGTCAAGAGGTGTCACAGCACCAGCCTGGTGCACG
This sequence comes from Porphyrio hochstetteri, assembly GCA_020800305.1. Lineage (NCBI taxonomy): Eukaryota > Metazoa > Chordata > Aves > Gruiformes > Rallidae > Porphyrio > Porphyrio hochstetteri. Next base: position 18,770,612 of record CM036912.1, read on the forward strand.
TGTGCTAAAGTAAGCAGTGGGAGTGGGGATGGTTTAGTGGAGAGGATTCACCTTTAAACCCTGGGCAGCAATAGGCAAGTCCTCCTTTTGCTATTCTCTGGTGTTCCCTATTGGTATTCCTCCCTGGTGTTCTGGGTTTGTCCTGTCCCTGGCTACTAGTCTGGCTTGCAAACACTGATGGAACAGCAAACCTTTCACTGGAATTCTGCAGTTAGGATGGGTTGTGCTGTTGGTTGATCCTGGTACCATCACCATCTGATGGATCATATCACAGGATAGAATTAGAGTACCTAGCTCCTCCTCCAGGTTCCACATATGCATTCAAACTGGTGGCCAAAACATGAAATAGTGTTTACCAGAAGGCGAGAATAAGGACTTAGTTTGCAGTTACTTATATTCAATATAGGATCTGGTCATTACTTTGTTCCATCCTTCAGATGGAGAACCTGCAATTCTTCTGACATAAGCTTCAGTAAAAATGCAGTACTAGAGAGAAAATTAAAGTTCAGTAAGTGGAATCAACATTGATGGCCATGCCAAGACATTTAATCTTGTTTCACACAGACCCATCCCACCCCTACCTTAACCTATAACTTTAAACCAGACAAATTAATGCAAAAGTTCTACAGTTATAATGTATTAGATGGTAACCATGCAGTAATCAAAAATACTGTTGCTTTACCAGTGCCTTTTACACATTAACTAGTTGGGAGGTTGTGGTCAGCGTGCCACATACACCATCACACTTTCTTCAGGAAGATGAATTTGCAAATTTGTAACATTTCTTTTAGCTTTTGCAGAAGTAGAATCAAAAATCAGCTAGCCAAAACGCAAAGTGCATGGCCATTAATGAACCTATACATGAAGGCACTTCAGTGCAGATGTAAAAGTTGGTTTATTTAATTGCCATTGACTAAAGTATACTAATCTTAACATTGAGCAGTTGAGGGCAAACCTGTGCCTCTTCCTCTTGCCATTTTATTCAGATTTTGCTGTTTAAGGACACAGTGCCAGTAAAGTTATTCACTTAGCAGCTTTGTTAATCTAAGACTTCATTATTTCTTAGCACCAGCTTAACTATGATACGTATCTTTCAGACTTAACCTTACATGAGCACAGAATCAGCCCAGTGGGTTATGCTCAAAAAAGGATTGTGCATCAAGTACTACTTTCCACCCAAAGTTAGTTAAAACCTAGTCAAATAGATATAACAGTAAGGGAAAAGTCATTAGTTAACAAGGACTTCCAGGCCTTAAACTCTACAGAAGCATTCAGAAATGCTGCCGAGGTAGAACTTGTCTACTACACCCAAAGTTTCCTCCTCCTGTTTCTATCCCAGAATAAGATACTTTGTTCCTACAGTGTTTACCTAGGTTGGAAGTTAAAAAATAAAGCCGCAACAAAGCCCGAGCGTTCTTCTCCATGGAATTACTCAAACCCTGCTTCATTGAAATTCTTTTTCTTCCTTGCTGATACTCTCTTTCAATCAAATTGAAATGCTAATAAAGATCTGTTTAGACTCAACTATTCAGGAATCAATGGTATTACTCAGAACTATCATTGTGTGTAACTGAGCTTAATGAACCACATCTTCTTTCCAACCTGCTCACATTAGCTTATACACATTAAATGCATACACAGTTGCATGACTTCGTGACAACTGAGCTGCTCAGCCAAGCATATGACAAATGCTTGTCTAGAGAAAATTATGCAAGAGCTTTCCAGCAGTAATTCTACTCTTCCTCTGTAGCAGTTTCTTACCTCTTAAACCTACATTGAGCTGAGGGAAAAGTCACTACAGTACTTTATGTATTGATAAAGGAAAATATGCAAAGTTTCTGGGAATTCTACAAGCAGCTTATTTTTTCACAGAGAACAAAGCAATCTAGTTACAGTCCTTTAATAGATAAAAGAAACAAATCTAAACATCAATAACCTGGCTAAGTGAGCTTAATGATTGGTAAAGGTGTTGGACTGGTGGCTCTAGAGACTATCCTCAACCTATAGCATAGACTGCGTTCTGAGATCTTCCACTATGATGTAACTCTCAAGGGATTGGTTCTAAAAGGTTGAATCCAATAATATTGTTATGAAAACACTACCTATACTTAATAAATTATGTATTTAACAAAAGCAAAAAGGGAACAAATAATTAGGTTGTATTGCTCTATGATACAGTGGTGTTAAGCAACACTGAGAGCTGTGTATTAGAAGGCATATGGAAACAGAAGCAGCCTACAAAGTAAAGATGACTGGTCATTTTGCACGCAGTACTATTAGGTAAAGACATTTCTTCACAACGCAGGATGAACTGAAATGAGCCATTGAGCACAGCAGTTACATAAGCTGTTTCAGGACCTTCTATCTTTTTAACTAACAGAAAGTTACTACAACTATCAGAGCAAGGAAGTTTGAAGACAGAAATTTCATAGGTTGAAGGTTTTGGCAGTTTAAAACTTTAAAATCTGTTAACTGATATTAAGCAAGCATCCTTTTTCTTTTTAAGCAATCTCAGTACATAGCAAGAACAAAAAAATCTGCACATGGACTCTTCTACATGCACAAACCCAGTTTAGTTTCTAACTAAATCAGCCTTAAATGTTGTAGCAAATAAGGACATAAAGGGGTTTATTTTCATGTACACAGTTCCAAATGTAGTAAATGCAACAGTGAAACATGATCAACTCATGAGACTACGGAAAAAAACAAGATAGAACACAAATGCTAATCTCATTCAATGTCAAATCACACAACAAAGCAACTTGTTCTCTTAATCCCAGGATAAGGGCAAGATTCATAAGAGTTAAAATAATGTACACTGGCAAAACCAGGTACTGCAGGTATAACAACTATTAGATAAACAGGACCTGCTACAAGTGAAAGACAGGACAAAAGGTGCAAGTGATCAGAGACAGTAGTGTTTTAGCACTTACCTCATGATGCAGCTCAGCTATCTGATCTTTCAGTTCTCTGATGTACTGGTTAGAATCAGATTTGTTAAGCTGCCCCTGAATTTTTCCTTCTTCTTTCTGTTTTGGTCAAAAAAAAGAGTCTTATTCAAATTACTCATGGATATACTATATTAAAAGTCTTATTTTAGCTGTCTGCATATATGACCCACAGCTATTTACAGACACCACCCAGTGCTTTTCTTCTGGTGAAGTTACAGCAGGTATCTAGGGGTGTCAGTAGCTCAGACCAAGTTAACCCTTTCAATATCAACCATAGTAGAGTTAGGATTCCATGGAGGAACATGATGAATTAACAAAGCTTCACAGGTGGAATTCACATCCAATGTGCATGAAGTTACATATGCAATTTAGTAAAGCATCCCTACAGAATACTATCAATATATTGAACATATCTTAGTGTACATTATTTTCACTAATGTAAAATTTTCATTTAGTAACAACAAATTTCCCTTTGTCTTCAAGTGACAAGTAAACAAAATATGTTCCTCCCTTACACTGTAGGACATGCACTGGAAAACACGACATTTGACAAGCTTTTTTCTTCCCGAAAGAAAAGTTATAGCATATAAAATATTGTGGATTTGATTGTATAGGAGTTCCAGAGAGCATAAGGGAATAGAGATGTATCTCCTAGCACCAGTGTTGCTAGAGGTACAGAGAAAAATTGGCAATTATGAAAAAAAGCTAGAGATGAAGAATGGAAGATTCCCCTGTTTGTCAGCCAAATGCAGCTCCTCGGTTTCAAGATTGTCAAGAAGGTGCCATCTGCACTTGAATGCCTGCAACACTAACTTTGAGCTAGCCTCTGAAGGGAATCCTACTATGACTGAACCAGACTTGGCAGATCTGAAATAGACACCCTTGACGGAGAAGGCAGCCCATGTCTTCAGTTTCCTACAAGTCAAGAGCAGTTGCTGGTTTGGTTTCGGTTTGTGTTTTTTTGGGTTTTTTTTTTCCAGCTGAGTAATTTCTGAAGCAGCCACCAGCTTTGGAGGTGGCACCTTGATTTTATATAAATCTTTACCTCGACTCTAAATCACATACAACCAATATATTACAGAAATACAAATATAATTGGAATACCTACACATTTTGCTGAAGTTTTAACTGTACTTGAAGAAACAAACAGTTAACATCAGAAACTGGCAAGTTCAGTCATTTGCAAACAGAATTTAAATAACCTTTAGAATGAAAGGTGTCAATTGTTCCTCAAAATACAAGACAAAAAGCTTTAATGGACAGGCTTAAAGCATCCCCTTGAAATATCAACACCAGGACAGAACCAAGACATTTTGGGAAGGGACAGCATACTGCTTTCCAAACCCTTATGCTGCATGGAGAAAAAGCTTAGAGCAATGTCAGGGTTGGCAAGCAATTTCTCTAATTTCAGTCTTTGTTTTTTTTTGCAGCAAGATATGCAGTACAGTATTACTCAAATAACTTTGTCACAGTCAATATTAAGTCACAGAATCTGCAACATCAAGGCATAAGGTCCTTTAATGCATAATTCTATATTGGAGCTACTTTTCAAGGCAACTTCTGGCTTAAATTCACAGAAAATATTAGATAACAAAAATCACTCATTATTCCTGTCCTAAATAGGTTTTAAAAAAATACCCCAAATACCCATTTCTCTGCACAAGGATGGCTGTTAGTCTTGGAGAAATCAAACCAGAAGCAACATAGCCTGCACACAAAAATAATGGTGTTTACATCAACATGTAGAAAAAGCTTTGTTGCTGTCAGAATCCAACATTGCAGACAATAAGAATGACTTGATCTCTTGTGGTAGCTGGAATATATGGGAGAAATGCTTGTTCAAGTCCTTTCTCTGTTTGAGACCCTGACTCTTCCATTCAAGCCTCCTGTTCTATGGCACTCCAAATTAATATGTAGCCATACACGATAGTATCAAAACCCAAGTAAAGCAGGGTTTTACCCTGAATGTGAGGTAGGTGCCAGAACCCTTTTAAAATGAAGCCATAATAAACAGCTGAGCTTGCATTCAAGCTGGGTGCAAAACAGGACTTGAAACAGGCATTCCCAAGTTAAGTCAGTATAAACTAATAGCAAAAGCAATAACATTTATTAACTTAAATTTGGCACTGCACGAATAACAAAGCTGTTAGTATATACCATATAGAGTATACTGTATTGGGAGTTAAATGTAATGAATCCTGTAATAAATACATAAGTGGGTTTATTGCTACTTTTTATTCCATAAATAATACTGTAAAGTTCATGCAGATATGGCAGAATAATATGATATGTAGATTTGCTCATGAAAGAATTGACTTTGGAGATGGAGCTGAATGTAGTCCATAAGCCTGGCTTGCAGGATTGTCATTATTAGCAAAGGGCAAATAAGTTTCAGTTTTCCTTTCAGAACTACAGATTTTGTAGAGCTGACAATTCACACAAAAAAATGCATTTTGCCCAAAACAGGAACCCTGCAATGTAATTTTTTGAAAAATGTTAGAAAAGTCATGCTGTAACTTCCTCTTGCAACATTCAAAACACTAGAGGTCAGAAGCTGATTCTTAACTGGCTGCAACAGAAATCAGGTATCTCTAGCTAATTAAACCCACCCATATTCTATAAACTACAAAGTCAGTCTACAGTGGGTAAATTGTAAACATGACATAGGAGAAATATTATGTCCAGGTATCAGTTTTCTTCACAGCTGCTGTTCATTTCTAAGCAACAGCAAATATATATTTTACTTTTTTGTGTCATTAGTTATTAAAAGACACTCGTGCAGGTACAGTAGCAAAACACTGGAAAACATGCAGGGGTCAGGCACTATAGCATTAAAATTTTTTCTAATTCTTTCCAAAATAATCACACTTAGACATTAGACAGCTGTTTATGTACTTCAAAGGAACCAAAATATTTGTTTGATAGAAGTAGTTTTGTGCTTCAGATTATGATCTTTAAGTTACCCAGTATTCTTTAAAACTGAGAAGACATTTTTTCCATCAATAGGTATATTTTCATACAAGTACAAAATACTACTATCATCTGCAAAATTCTCACCTCCCAGTCACGTGTCATATTTGTGTTCAGATTACTTTCAAGCAATTCCCAGCTTCTGATGAGCATTTGTTTAGTCAAAGGCAAATTCTAGTGTGAGCAACTTAAATTTGGTAATATTTTTAACACTAGTTTTTCATTAAAGCAGCTTGACAGAAGTCAAAAAGGAAAATTGTTGGCAGGAAAAACTTCAACATAGCAGTTCCTTTTAACATGATGGAAAGCAATTTTAACAGCTTTTCCTACTATCTGTTGGTATCTGCCACAAATGCAGAATACTTGGTCCCAAAAATTCTGCAGTTCTAGATTCGCCTCTCAACCTACCCTAGAATATAGGACATGTTATCTACTACTTCTGTTATCATAAAAACTTACTAATTTTGCAAGTGATCTCAGTATCATCCTCAAGTCTCTTAAGGAGCATTGTCAGCATGTGTGTGCATCTTGAGATAGTGAAAGCCTCCACCACAGCAAAACAAACCCTATGTTCTGCTCCCATGCAGGTCAGTGTCCCGCTTGCACATCATAATTCTAGATTACATGGGATTAGTGCCAAAGCACAACTATACGCCACTGACTGGTGAAAGCAAGAGATAGTAAGCACACTTATACTCCAAACATACATTTATTGCCACACCTGGAAACATCAGAAAAGATTTTATGTTCATGTTTCATTTAATAGTTTAAAGAAAGCTTGAGGAGCTTCAGCTTGGATTTTGGTTTTTGTTTGTTTCCAATATAGTGCCATATTATACAGAAGCAATTTCTAACTATTGAGACGGAGAGAGTCATGAGGCAGCTGAGACTGTTAGAGCTACCATTTGTCCTTAGCTCAGAATCTGAATTAGTCTTGGCCAAGAAAAAGAAGGACAGGGAATTCACTAGGTTGCAAGTGACATGAAAGCAGAGTAGAAATTGAAAAGTGAAGATACAGTAATGTACTGAATGTAAGTGAAAAAAAAGGTAAGGACCATAGCAAATACCACTGATTCTTGCAGATTTCATCTTCAGACCAGTATCTATAGGATATGGCTGTTACATTTAGTTGGTTTATATACTGAAGGGCAACTGAAGATGTCTTCTAGGAATAACTACTAGTCCTCTATCATTTGTTCCTTTCTCTGGAGACGCACGTTTTCCAACCTTCCTGTTTTACTGTTGCCATCCTTCACTTAGTTTTCAGATATCATAATCTTCTAAAGAACAGATTCATTAAGTTATCCTCCTGAGGGTCCAACAGTATATTGAAAAGGCTTCTAGGCTCAGACAGGAAGAAATCAATCTTGTACGGATTAAGTCTTGTCAGGATTTAGCCACCTGACCCTACAAAGCAGCTATAGCAGATGGAAGCTCAACTACAGAATCAAAGGATTACTTGAGTTGGGAAGAGTGGGCTACTTGCCCAAAGGACAGAAGCCTGCACCCTCCATGGTCCAAGTAGCCAGGTAGGCCAGGGGCAACATTCAGGATATTCTTGATATCTCCTTCCTTGACAATCCTAATATTATTATTACTAGCTTCTTACTTCAAATTTTGAGCCAAGTAGGAAAACACACACTATCAGGGTAAAGGACAAAACCCATCTTTTGTAAAGCCAGCAAGGAAAAAGGGAACTGACTGCCCTGCTCAAGGCCCTTCTATATTCTGAATCTGGCATTAAACTACTACATTTCCATATGCTCTGGTTGAAAACTGGTTCAGCTGCCTCAAATTACTAGACAGCCCCAGTGACATAAGAAAAATTCAACTGCTTTCATATAGTTTGAGTTAATTAACTGAATTCTTCCTATTGTAGCATTTACTTCAGTAGGAACTGGGTATTTCACTCTACAGTGTTTTTATACTGTGCTTGAATAGTTTTGTGCTATTGTGCTTGAGTAGTTTTGTACTTCTGAAGAAAACTCAGATCTTGTTCAAAAACAAGTGAAGAGACTCCGCTTACAATTTTATGTCTTTAGGGTATGATCACAATGATCACAACTTTTAAAAAGAAATAGAATTAGCAATTTGTATTCTCTCCATGTGTTTTGTGTTTTTAAAACCTAAGATTATACACAGAGGATGTGGGTTGCTGGTATTTTTTTTTTTTGAGTGGGAGCATTACTACAAAAAAATCTGTGGTATTTGGGGAGGAAAGAAGGAAAGAAAAAATGGGTATTATTTGCCTAGAGACCACTTGAAGTTTAACATACAGTGAAAGCACCAGATAGCACATCAATAAACAGAGCGTGCATATCAAAGTAGCGAAGCAACACAGGCTAGCCAAACCTGGGATCCAGGACTTGTAAATAAGAGAACTAAAAACTTGCAGCCATGTGCAAATGAGTGTCTACACCAATTCCCTGGGTATTTCCAGTGGTACTGCAGCACTGCAGTGCCTACCTCTTCGCAGAAGGATTCTTAGAAAAGTAATGCCAGTTGATGTTACATTGTAATTAAAGATCCATCATCTCAGTTTTGCTGCTTTAGACAATTAATACACACACACCCCCTCCATCTGAACATTTCTTTCAACAGACCAGCTCCTCCAGCACTAACAGTGTTAGAAAACTTTCTATCAGGGGAAAGCCTACTGGCTAGGTATCATCTTTGCTCAAGAAGTACTTCAAACAGTGTCAGCAACCTATACACAGTCCAATCTCCTGCCCCAGAAGCCGTGCATAGAGAGGGAGTAGCATGGGCAGCGGAGCAGGAAATGAGCCCAATAGATCAAAAAAGCAGGTGCTAAAACAGAACTCACACCCCTTCAGTTTTGGAAGCTCTCACCTCTCATCCTGCTCTGAAATATGTTACTATACTTCTATGCATATCAAGAGCTACACCCAAAGCTCCTGAGAAGAAAAAATTGTTCCCCAAAAATTTGCTTCTTAGAAGGAAAAAAATTCTACCCACCAAGAAGAATCAGCTGAGATTCATGGCTGTATCATCATACCTAAATCCTCCTCCTGCTTTCTAAGGGAAAACCAGCTTTTCTGTACCTTCAAAAGAAGCAGCACCTAGTCTCAAGAAACACACCTGACACCAACTGAGAACTACTGAGCATACAGAGACCTTCCAACCTCAATCAGCATAGGACCAAGGTGCACAGCTGTCAACGCAAGAGTGCAGGGACAGAGTGCTTCAAAGCATCCTAATTTTAAAATACCTGCAACCATTACTGTATAGCACCCACAAAAGTTGAGTACAGTAGTCATGACAAAACAGAAGTTAAATAATCAATCACTGGAAGACACCTGGAACACACTGGAGGCCTTAAACCTGCTTTTGCTACAGGATGAAGAAAAGTCTAAGAAACAGCAGATCTATGCAATCAAATTTTAACTGCAGGTGTTTCATCCCAAGAGGAACAGAAGCAAGTTTTTCAAAAACAGCCTTGATGATAACATCAGAGAAATAAGAAATCACCTAGGGTTCTTCACTTTAACTGCAAATTTAAAACCACACAAAAGTGAAACCAATGATTTTATAGGCACCCAAAATCCAGACACACCAGACTGTTGTTCCTCATATAAGAGCATATCACCTTTACTAAAGAGTGTCTAAAGGGTAGGACATTTCCCTAACACCCCTAGTTTGATCTCTTCTGACTTAGAAATATTTACTTGGTAACAATCTCTCTCAGCTTCTTTTCAGTGGAGGCTTTTAAATACTTACTCTGTGGCAAAAGAATTTTAAAACGTAGATGAAGGTTATTCAGAAGTGTAAATGTGGTAACTAGTGTCCTTTCAGTGACTTTACCATGACTAATTCTAGACTTTCAAAAAACACATCACTAACATCACACACCACTATTGATAAGAATAAAAAAGTTTCCTGTAATTTGAAAAGATGGAAACAATTTCTTTACTCAACAGTCAGTACTTGGAAGAGTTATTAAACAGAGGTCATAGAAAGGCTTCATTCTAATGAAGTCGGGCTAAAAGTTTAAACTGTGGGGGAGAGAACCAGAACAATCATGGATTTCCTTTACAGTTGTTCTCAAGGCAGCTTTGACATGGTTAGAGATAGGGTAAATGTGACAAAATTCTCTGAATCTGACAGGAAACACATCAGGAGGAAGTGATATTACCCCCTGTCCAGATCAATGTAATGAAGAGAGGAATTAATTCTTAAGATAGTTTTTAAGATTACTCAAGACCTAAAACCCTACTACATTATAAATGTGCTTTGTACCTCGCCAACCCAAACCAGCTATGGATACTTTAAGAGGATGTTAGAAGTTAGACTGCACAGAAACTGAGGCAGAGCAGAGACTGCAGCTGACCCAGCTCTGCTTCCTCAATCAGTCTACACTTTCACTGGCCTAGTGCTGCTTATCCTAAACAGCTGATTGACTCTAGCTTGCAACTGTTTAACCTTGCCTGAATTTCTCTAAAGCTTCTTTCTCCCATTTAGTCTGTCCTTCCTTCACTATCACAGGGAAAGATTGTTTTCTGGGGTGCTTTTTTTAAAAAAACCTGCCAAAACCCACCAAAACAACCACCAACAGCACAGCTGCCCATACGCTATCAGAAGAATCACCTGCTCTTAGGCCAGAAGAGTAGTGAAGCTTGGTAGAGTTTTCTTGGCAGCTTTAGGAAAGCACACACAAGGCAAAAGCAGTAGGGTTTTAAGCTTATATTAGGAAGTTAAAAGCATTTGCTTGTTGCAGTTCGAAGCTATCAGACCAGTTCAGCTGAAAACAAGACTAACTCCCTGAGGAAACAAACCCGGGATTTTGCTGGTTTATTACAAAGGGAGACAATAGCCATTCCTTAGCCCTGTCTTTCTGTACCTTACAAGAGGTTGGAATAAAAGGGGTCAGAATACTTGTAGCTTGGCCAAAAAAAGTCATTTAGTCATAGGATGTGAACCTCTGCCTTTTGTGAGAAAGTAGAACATATATGGAAAAGAACAGCTTCTCCCTGGTGTGGAGACACAAAATAAAAAAATAGCAGCCCAGCCACCCAAAATACATTCATTATTTATTAATAATTTGTTTAAGTATCCCACTCAAAGGCCAGAAGGCTGTTAAATACTTTAAAGTCACAAAACCCTTGGGAAGCAAATATAAGCTGAATTGGGAATTAGAGAGAAGAATAAAGGATAGAGAAGAAAGGCTGACATAGTAAACCTTTGCTTATACCTAGCTTCAGGTGTTTTGTTATTTCTGGGGCATATATAATAAATTAAGCTCCACTTACACTTCAATTGTGTTATTTTTGCCAAGTAACAACTCCTACATTTCTTCTGTTGAAAAATAGCCACAATGTATTGGACCATTCTTTTTACCTTAATATGCTTATACAAGAGTTTAAAATCTTAGCATTGGGAAACGAATGTCTGACCAAGATAACTTTCCTAGCTTCATAAAAAGGTCACCTTGCTGCAGAATTACATCTACTATTAAATGATAGAGTTTTATCTCCCTCTCTGTCATTATTACTAACCAAAACTAAGAGCAACCCAGAAACTGTGATTTAAATCTAGCATTTTTGTGCATAATGTCAGATCAGTTCTTATGTGGGAGTAGTGATACTCTGCATTACAAATTTAACACCCGTGTCTTGCACCTACACCTACATTTAAAAGACAACTGCACAATTTAGGTTAAGCATTGCTGTGGACCATGTGGACCCACCACTGAATCCCCAGAGCTTCTTAGAAAAGCACCATGCCCCTCAAAAAAAGGAAGGTTATGTTGTAAGTTTACTTCCTCCCTTCAGCTCTATCAGCTTTGAAACAATGTGACAAGCAGACCTATTTGTGTTGCTTCCTGTTAAAAGCACAATTACTTTGAGAGGACACCTACACTCCAAGACTTAGGGTTTTAAATACTGCATTTCAAGTCATTAAGCCAAGCCTGGATTAGAAGGCCCTCTGCTCCCCACATCACATCACGGCAGCTCCAGCAGCCAGCCGGATTGAAGGGAACAGGACACAGATCTTTCTCCAAAGAGGGAGGGGTTATCCAGATCTTCAGTTTCCTTAAAAGCAGCTTTTGTTTAAGCTCTATTATCAGTTGCATGGTTTATAGTTTACAGGTTTTGGTAGTTAAGGCCTTCTAAGTCCATTATGACTTTTTTTCCTGGTGCAGGTGTTTGAGGCCTTTGAGCATGGGTACCCAAAACGGAAGTTTTGATCACAGGTTTCGTATTTGTGAGCAAAAACACACTGGTCAAAAATATCTATATGCTTAGAGAATCTTAGCAAAAAAAAAAATCTGTCACAGCCCAATTAAAGCATTTCCAGTCATATCTAGAGTGTCAAAACTCAGTAAACTGACATCAGAGGAATTGTTTCTACTAAATCACTCTTAAATGCCTTTATACAGTTAACATTCAAAACCTGTATTTCACACCTGAAGAAGTTATACTTCAGGCTAGTATAAGATTGAGATCAGTAGTTCACCAAAAGCCTAGCAGGGCAAACTTGTTAAATTAGAAACATGAACTACAGCCACAGAATGACTTCACACATTCAGACTGTATAAAAAGAAAGCAAGGCCACTCTCATTTGTGCAGAAAACCAAGAATCTTACTAAGAGACTCCAGATCATTAACAGGTCATCATCTAATAACACCACACAGATTAGGACTACACTGTAGTTGGAAACAAAAAAGGCCACCTAGAATATGAGAAAAACGGAAAAACATATCTAAAGATTGCATCATGCACAGCAGTAATTGTGAAGAGGAAGGAGAGATGTGGATAAACAACCAAACATGAGACAATGTAGTATCAAGACAAAACAAGGACAGTTTACAACCTTTAGATATATTAATCAGAGTAATAAAATAGATTCTGTTCCTGCACTTAACTGCTTTACCTGTCTCATTACAAGGTATTATGAAAATCTGGGTGCAAATCTGGCACCCACAACTTAAGCAAAAACATGGAATTAAATTTAAATTAAATTTAATCATTTAAAATGATTAAACACTGACAATTCGATCAAACAACAGAAAACAAAGTCAACAGTATTCACATTCAAAAATGAACGTAACTGTAATTCCATGACAGCTATCAAAAACCAACTGACCATTATGGGATTCACCATTTCTTAATTTTATGAAAATCAAGACCAGAGTCCTTTTTGGGACACCCACAAACAACAGATGCAGGATGCCATTTAAAATCTGTGCTAAAGTAAAAATGCAAAGTGAGTACTGGCTCCTCATTTACACAAATCACATTGCATGAAGTAACCTTTAAACTTCTTTTTTTAGTAGTGTTGAAACACAAGTAGCTTGACCTAAACTCAGCTATTCTCTTATCTTACCAGATAATAAATGATTCATAAGCAATGCTTGCTGTACTTATCTAAGTATTTCTAATGTACTTATCACAGCATTATCTAAGCATTACGTGATTAAAAGAAATGTTTGCTTTATCATCTAATAAATTTAGTGCCTACTGCACTAGAGGAAAAACACTCAAAGTGAAAAATCTTTAATGAGACTTGCATATATTTATTTGTATGTTCTATACATAAGGTGATGAAAAAGATGCAAGTCATTGAGAAACAGAAGTTGGGAATAGAAGGCTTTGACACAATACAGTAAAATCACAACCTTGAAAGAAAGATTTCAGAAGACAGACAATGGGAATACCAAGGTTTGTTTGGGTTTTTTTTTTAAAGGAGTAACAAGTTTGTAATTTAGGGATAATAGTCAAGAAAACCTTCGCAGATTGGCACAGCAGAATTCAGAGGGAACAACAGTATCTAAGTATAGGATATACAGACTACAGCAAGACATGCTTGCTCAGAGACAGTAAAATATTATGGTGGTTCTCTTATGAAACAGCAGTGAGTTCTTGGGACAGTGAAAGCTCCAAAGGAACTGAAAGCATAAGGAACCAACAGAGGCCAAAAACCTCATTGTCAGATCCTAAAGTGATATAGCAGCAGTAACATTTCTAGTTTCAAGATTTACATAAAAGAGTATGTTTTACAACAAATCCCCCCATGTTGGCCATAGCAGAAGAGTAAGCACAGAAAAGAATGGTTCCTGGAATCAAAATGTGTGGGGTTTGTTTTTTTTTTTTAAACAGAGGATGTTTTTAATCTATTATTTGGTAAAAATTACCAATTCCAAGACAAAACACAAATACAGAGGGCAGAGCTTGAAAGGGTGTTGCTTGAAGCATGGTGCTTGTACAGAAGCAATTAACAGCTCACAAGTATGCCCATAAGATTTAAGGCCTTTGTCTCTCCTTTAAGGGAGACACATTCATTGCCTTCCATTCACAGCAGGTTATTAAGGAAATAAAGTGGAAGGAAAACAGGCTAAGTACAAATAGTATCTAGTTACACATTTAATGCCATCACTTGTTACCTGGATTTCTAATTCAGCAATGTGCTGTTGGAGTTCAGCCACAGCTGCAATGCGGTCTGCCTCACGGAGCCGTACTGCCATCACTTCTTCTTTACTCTGAAAGCAGTGATAGATTGAAGTTACCAAGGAACATCAGTTTCAGCTGATTAAAGACTGCACTGCTTTTACTCAAAATCAAGTAAAGAAAGTTTAATCCACTGCTGTGTGAAATACTCCTTAGTAATAAGACATATTCTGAAGAACTCGAATTTAATTTTAACCCATAGAATTGTGTTGTTATCTAATGTAATTTCTAAAAAAATACTCAAGTAGTTTTGGAAGCAGGCTGTTACCAATTTCCAAGTCAAGAAAACAGCTGTCTTGTGTTCCAGAAATGTTTGTTAACATTGCAAATTAAGAAAATTTATCAAAAACCAGCTCATGATTCAACTTTTGACTTTATATAAAGTAACAGCAAAGCCACATACTTCATCATTCTGTCTAGAAAAAAAATAAAGACACAAAAGCACAGATATTCTCAACATCTTTGAAGTCCAGATATCTCAGCCACAATATACAACTATTTGCAAGACAGTTTAAAATAAAATTCTCATGCCTGTAACCTACAATCAGACTCCCAGTGTAAGTTTAACCTGTAAGTTTGCCTATAAATGATAGTCAATTTGAGCTTGGACTCATTTCTGGTTTAAGGCAAGTCCTCAAAACTTCAGAGCACAAACCAATTAATACATTTTGAGCAGCTTGGTACAACCACAGAGAGAAAACAGCAATAGATATTGAGTGAGCAATACTTTCAACTGGTATGCAAGTAACTGAGGAAGAGACAGACTAGGCTCAGGTATTCCTTCTATTGAAGACTGATTTAACTCCACAAACTGCAGTTACTATAAATCAGTTCCAGTATTTCAGCTGTTTAATATGTGCCTCAAACTGACAGCATTTAACCACCCTTCATTAGGCAGTCTGGTTGAGACAGAGTTGAACATGCCAGAGCATATCTATAGTAGAAACTTCAAAAGTACTTTTTTAAAAAGAAAAACAAAAAAATCATGTAAGGAAGGTACATCATCTACAGAATTCTATTAACAAGGTTTGTAATTGGTGGGGTCCATTTCAGAGGAATTCATCATGTTCTAGCCAGAGTTTTGACATTCTTGCTAAATTCTGCTGTATGATTACTCGAATAAGCCAAAACCCACAAGTCCACAGGATTGCATGTATTTAACTGAAAGCTAAAGGCCAGACTGGCTTGGTTTGACTTTGGTATCTGAGATGAGTCAGTAGTGTTGCTCCAGATGGCACTGATGTGTTATCTCTGACACAGAGCATGTTTTCAATAATGACCGCAAAATTTGATACAGTAGGAAAGCCAAGGCAGGGGTGGGGGAAAGATCTTCTGTTGTAAATTCTTCAAAATTGATCAGAAAGATCAGTGCTGTGTTTCAAGACACAATCTGAAATGAAGTCCTTGCTGTAAGAGCAGTAGTTGGATAAAAAGGGAAAGACATAACAGTACACATCAGTGACAGGAAAAAGTTGCCGTATAGGTGGTACGAGACATGACTTGATACAGAAAGTTTAATGTCTGCTTGCATATATTTAAGCTACCCTTTTAAAGAAAAATACAAGCTCCACAAACAATGTACCGGTTTTTGCATAGAAAAAAACGATTGGAGAGTTGAAAATCGGTTTTTGATACACCTCTTCAGGTGGAAATACTGCTACTTAGCAAAGACTTACTGAGAAATAAAACCAGAGCATGATTTTGGATAACTTGAAACAACAGGGAGAAAAATCAAGCATTGGTTTCTAATGAAATAAATTTAAGGAGACACAAAGTGGAACTCTTAAAAATAGTTAGCGCTACAAAAACTTAATATTTGTTTTTACTGCTCCATGACATTACCTGAAAGACTACTGAAGTTTTCTTTATCAGTTTTGAATACAAAGTTGTTGTATTAGTAACATTAAATAACTTTATATCAGGTATTTATACAGCAGTACTGTCATTTCATTTCAACCTACCTGCTATTAGCTGCATTTCAAGCCAGAACTAAGTTGCTAGCAACTCTAGTAAAGTTACAGATAGCGACCATAATTCTAGAAGGACTGTAGGCATATATGACAAGTGCGCTGTTCCTGATGGAAGCTAGCCCTTCACTTGAAACATATGCCTTAAATAGTAGCCATAGGACAGACTGGTTTCTTGTACACCTAGTTAGCATTAAAAAAGTCAACAACAGTTGCAAGGTTTTGGCTTAAGAATAAAAATATTTCCCTTTCACACAACAATAGTTCACAACGAATGTCAGAAGTAGAGAGGAAATTACACTGCAGACAGGTAGCTTCAAACAAGTTAAATTTGAGTTTCTTTCACTACAGTTAGCAAAAAAGCCTTGGGCATTTAAACACAGGAGTCTAATATGGTACTATACTAAGCATCACTGCAAGAAGTCACAGTCTAGCTCAGTTAAATGGCACAACTTCAGGTAGCATATGTATTGAAGTGGTGTATTAAAAACATCAACTTGGAAAACATGTTACAAAGTAAACAGCAATCTATTTCTTATCAGTAACTGCAGAACAAGTTTCAGGACCTAACACTAGTGTGTATCAGGAGGAGTACTTCACCAGCTATTGACCAGAGAATCTCTAAAAAAGAAATCTGACTGGTGCTCTGTATTACTATCACACTTTTCTCTAACTCATGTTAAATCAGAAGTTTCCAAGCAAATTATCACAGTGAGAATAGTCATGCATATTAAGACGTCAGTCAGGTTAAGGACGTAATACTCTTTTTATAGTCAATATAAAAACTTTAGAATATTGACTATACCCTCTCAGTCTCTTAAGGATTAACAAGAACCTTCAGTACAAAAAACGAAACAAAATATTATGGGTTATATGAAAAGGCATGTCTCCATGACTGAATATTAGAAAAGATCAATAAGAATAATCTCAACATTAAAAGAACATTTAGGAAGCCAGTAATTATTAATAAAAGGTTACTCATACATCTTTTGGAAATAAGATTTAAGTAAAAATTTGTTTTCACGTCTCTAGCAAATATCTTACCTATATTAGTTTGTCAACTAATACTGCCCTTTTCTGAAGTAAATATCAATAGCAGTTTCAGGAACATTTTCATCCAAGTTAAGAGAAAAAAGCTTGTAAGACACCCTTTATTTCTTGTCTATATTACATGTGCACAAATCAAAGACGTAAGTTATTAGTAAACAGTTAGGGATTTAATTACAAAATTAATTAAATCTGAGATTCAAGCATCAGATTGGGCTTTTCTGTGCCCTGACTAATAAATACTACTTTTTTTTGTCCAGTGTTTTTGAGCTTTCCTCTTAAAGTCCTATTACTATTAGGCAATGACTACTGTAACACTCCCTTCTGTGGATCTCTCCAGTCAAATACTACTTTTACTCCCTTTTTTTTGAACTGTAACCAATCCTGCAGTAAGTGTTGAAGTGATGGACATCTTTTGTCACTAAAGGCAGAGTATATGGTGACTGGAATCTGTGGTATAGGAGTGTCTTTTTGTATATTATACCCAGACACTTTTCAGCATGGAACCATGCTTTAAAGTAAAGGTTTACCTTTGTGGGGCCACAAAGAGCAGTTCTGTCAAAACCTCAGGCGATTTTTTAAGAGATAGTAAATTCAAGATGATATTGTCAAATCAGTAAAAATAAATTTGGGGTTTGTGATTTCTACTTCTTAATTAAGACACAATTCTATCCAACAATAGCAGACAAGACTAAAAAGCGTGTATACATTAGCACACAAATAGTCTATTCACAATATTGTTTACCTTGCATTCAATCTCTGCTTGTCTACGTTTTGCTTCATTCAACTGAGCAAGAAGTCCTTTGTTCTGTGCAGAAAGATACTGTACCTTCCCCTGTAGGCTGGTAACCTCCTGCTCTGCCCTTCGCAAGTGGTTACTATTGATCTGATTCTGAAATTCATTACAGAAAAAAGGAAAGAAAATGCACATTAAAGAAAGATCTTTGATATTAAGTCCCCAAAGTTTAACAAGAAAATAGATCATTTACTATTAAAAAAGCTCGATGAAAAAAGCATTCAGAATTTTCCCAATGTAATCAGAAAAGTTTGCGTGACATTTCGTTTATGACCAGGATATTCAAATTGTTCTTAAACAGATGACTCATTGTAAGAACATTATTGCTAAGCTGCTGTCCGTCTGTTTCTCCTCCATTTCTTGGTAAGGCAAAGATTGTGTCAACTTGCATCCCAACAACAACAACAACAAGTCAATGCATCCAAGAAACATCAAATATGGCAGAAATATTACACACATTATTTCTCTCCAGTGAATTCCTGAATCATGGCACCTTAATTAAGATCAGGGCATTAACACAAATCACACCATTTTTATGTGAAGCTGTGCATAGACCAGTCCTTAACACAGAACCAGTGAATTTCTGTCAAATAGTAGCTGAACTGCCTAAGTGTATCTGAAGACTCGATGCTAACACTAAAGTGAGAAGTAGGATCTTGTGACTTTAATACATTGTAATTCAGACAGCAGGATACCTATGCCCCCTACTGACTAAAGTAACACCACTGATGGAAAAAGCAACAAACAGGAAGCACGTTAACTGGAGTGGAACAGCATTAATAACTCTAAAAAAAAATTATTCAAGTAAGGCAAGACTAAACTTATCAACTGGTACAGAAAAAGGGGTGCCTCCATCAGAAATAAGCCACCACATGACTTGCAATTAGCTCATCTCTGCTCAGGAACGCATGTGCTCTCTCTGGTTTCTGGAATTGATGAAGTGTGTTTAGCCTTTTGGATGCACAGGTCTCCTTCAAATAACAGTTACATTTAGCAGGTATTTTATGGGAAAATTTCTCTAACTCCTATTACAAATCCTTCTCAATCAACAGCACATTGTTCTTACTGATTCAGTAGAGAATTCACTAATATAATATGAACTCAACAACTTAAGCAACCAAATCCGAAAGTCCACTAAAGAACTGCCTCCATAGTTACATTAAAAAGATCTTGGCAGACAAGTTACTTTTATCTTTTCTGCACAGTTCTCACCAATGGTGAATCATGTTTTTCTTTTCTGGCACATAGAAGATAAAGCTTCTGCAAAAATACCCTGACAATATGCAGCTGTTTTGCTGAGAGTCCACACTTTAGTAATTAGATTTCAGAACTTCAGTGGATAATCTTGTATAGGCAATTCCATGAGAAGAAAAAAAAAAAACCACTGCCATTAAAGAAGTACAATTACTATAATCAGAATCATCAGTTAGGTTTGTAAAATTTTGAAGACCTCAAACATACTTTTGTCATTAGACCAGTTGCAATTTAATGAATTAAGACACACACACATTCGCAGAGCCTACCGATTCGCCCAAAATAGGAATTCAGAAAGCTTAGTGTTGGAAAAGATTAAGACAAGACATTAAAGCAAGATAGACTAAGCACTAGATTCTTCTCTCTACTAATCTAAAAGCATTTTGGACCTAAGTCACACCTGCAGATGATAAAGATCATAATCAAATATGTACCCTTTGACACTAGTTTTACCGCATTCAGCTCAGTTCCCATGTGCTCATGTTTAACAGGGTACCTGTGTTTCCATCTCCATCATTCTTTGCTTGGTCTCCTTCAGTTCAGCCTGAGTTTCTGCTTCTCTCAACCGGACTGTCATCAGCTCATCCTGCAGCTCGTTCACTGTGTTTTTCCTGGGAGGATCTTTCCATCTGCCAGTGGTACGAGCTAGATGACGCTAAAAAAAAAAAGAATATTGTTGCTGATAATGCTTGCTCTTTCCTGGTGTTCCTTTATGTCATGTAAGGTCTCAGAGTTATATGGGTACAAGTTGCTACAGTGCTCCTGTTGGTCCTGAAGACTAGAAACCCATGCAAACTTACTACTTTTAAGAACAGCCAATTAAAAACCTGAAGACATTAGTTCCCAACTGCAGTAAGTCAGTGAATTGCAAGCATATCCTGAGGCTTTTGTCTTTTCCTAGCCCTTATTAACATTTACTGAAGCAGGAGTACTGATCAGGTACTTCCTTTCTACCAGAATGGTTAGCTGGTAGCACAGGCTCTGCCTTTTCTAACAGCTAATGACCAACTTCTAACATACTTTCAAAGTGAAGTTTCTTGTAGCAACTGCATTTAGAGAGTCTCACCTTGACCCACAATCACTAATTTCTACTTGATCTCTACATCTAAAAATTTCATAGTCTTTTTTGTTTTCAATCTATGATAAAGAAATGACAAAAAGTGTATTTGCTACCCATACCTGCCAGTGTTCCTCCAAATCTTTGACTTGCTGCCTTAGTTCTTTGAGACCTGTCAGAGCTTCTGCTTCTCTTAGCTTTACTGCAATCAGTTCTTCTTGTAGTCTAGCAAGATTTTCCTCATCAGGGAGAGAGCTGTTCCTCTGCAACAAGAGCCATCCTCTTACATAAGTAAAATAGTGCTTAGCAATACCCACTCCAAGAACACAGACATGGCATGACGACTCTTATTACTAATCAAACTTTCTTGATTACCCATAACTTGCAAAATCAAATCCTTCAAAAATCTCAGTTCCTGGATATAGCAAGTGTGAGTAAGTACCTCCCAAGTGCCAACTACAGAAAAAAAAAAAAGAGGGGGTAGTTTTAGGTATTGTGACTTCCAGATTCCCCTAGATGGTAACCCTAAATAAAGCTTTATTTATGCTATTTTGCACATATCATCAAACATATGGAGAGAAATCTGGAATATTTTTGACCTAATTGACAAAAGTAAAGCAAACAAGGAATTGAAATTACACTTTTAGACTTATAACTTTTATTTAGACTTATAGGAAACACTTGGGAAGCAGGTCATCTGCCCTTGAAACAGCAAGGGTATAGGAACTATCCACTGTCAGTTATAAACAGCCTGTTAAAAAAAGGTCTTACAGATAAAAGTACATGGATGTTTATAAAACACACACAAGGAAACAGTAGAAAGACTAGAAAGAGCTACACAGAAACCAGGAAGACACATGGCAGGAGTGACCTGGTAAAAGTAACACAGCAATGAATGCATAACAACAGGAGTCTGGGAGAGGGAAAAAGCCAACACAACAGAGGGGAAGAAAAAGGACCTAGTCTGCCTAACTACCATATGCCTACACCGAATCACTGGTCACCACATACTCAAAGTTGAATTGTGCTTTATCATTTTATCCTGTATTTCTCAGTACTAATTTTCAGTAAAATCAAGTATTTTTGTAGCTATGTAATTCTGTGACAGTAGTCAGGTTTTCTGGAGCATCAAATACATTATAACAGAACACAGCAGAGCAGTCATTTATTAGCATCTCCATGTTTTCAATTCATGGGATCCAGGTATTGGCAAATAGAGGAAGGTATAGGGTGTGTTTCTGAGTTTACATCACCGTCAGTAGAGCTGTGCAAGTCTTTGGTTACTGAGCAGAATTCCCCCAGATTACATGACACTATCAATAGCACTGAAGAGCTGTGTTTGTAAGGGTTTAAGAATTTAAGTTCAGTACTTTCTCATATGCTTAGCTTCATTATGACAGACTGAAATACTACTGTATATCAGAGTTTGTGTGGTACACTAATTTCCTGCACTGCTGCAGTTTCTTCACACTTAAGTTTTCAGTGTATACAATCTTCTTCATGCTGATGAAAGTTGTAGTCTCTGAACTTAAGTAAGAATTCAGGATCTAAGGTATTTTTCAGTGTTTACTACAGTAAAAACTACCACTCTACTAGCCCATCAGACATCCATCAAGACTCTCATATAATTTAAAAAAAAAAAAAAAAATCTTGATTCCAGTGGGTTATTCTAAATTAGCAAGTAAGTTCTGGCCATATTCTTGAGTCTTTAAAATTCCCCAAGAAGAAATAAATTCCAAAGCCAATACTTTTTAGGTCCTGTTGTACGTTTTATGTTACATCAGTTGGTGGATTTTTCTCTTTCCTTTTTTGTCTTTTTTTTTGCAGTTAAGTTTTTCTTCAAGGAAAGGTAAACATTTGATAGTTGGTTTGAGTACAGCTCAAACTCTGACATCAGTAAATTATAAGCTGGGATGGAACCAAAAAAGCAGTAGAGATTTTGATACTCAACATTGGAAGTATTCTTTCCCTGCCTGCAATGGGGCTAAATGAGAGATACTTAAGAGCAAGAGCTGGGAATGGTAGTGTGGAACTCTTCACTCTTCCCCTTCCAAGCTATTTAGTTTTGCATCACCTCAATGCTCACTGTAAGCCTACTGCTCTTGTTGCAGGAGATAATTTCGAAACAATGTTTACTGTAAAAACTCCACTGGAATCCAAGTTTTTCCACTGCAGTAGGCTTCAGGAACAGAAGAGTGATCCATTCTTCACAAATACTTCCCAGTGCAAGATGATTTTTTTTTTTCCTCTATTAACTTCAGGTTTGAAAAGTATCTTGCTATTGTGAAAACACAGAAGAGAAGATTCTAGAACAGTTATGCAAAGAGTTACAGGGACTGGTATTCTGTTACTAGTGCTACTTTATACAGAGGGTCCTGGTTAGGTTTACCTTTTCCATCTCTAGAACTTTATCTTGCATCTCCTTCAAGGCACAATGGGATTCTGCTTCACTCAGCCTGGCTTGGACCAGCTCTTTTTCCAGTTGTAGCACAAAGTCTTCACTGTATCGTGAACTGCATTTATGCTACAAAGTTTGCAGAAATACATTTAGTATGAAGCACAGATGGTTTGCCAGACTTGGAGTGAAAGGTACAATCAAACACTCAACGTGAGGAATACCAGCTTAAGATCAACAGAAGTGCTTACCTTGAATTCAAGTCCACTAACATGTCCATCCAGACTAACAGTAAGAACCCTAATGCTATGTCTCTCAAACAACTGCACCTCCACACAGCCAAACACACGAGACTAAACCGAGTCCCCTGTAAGCACTGATGAGCAACTCGCACTTTTCTCTCATTGTCACTCAACATTCTCAAAGGAACTGTGATTATTTTATGACAGGCAGATAAAAATACTCAGGAAAGACTAGCTATTTACAAGGTTAATAACAAGCATCTCTTGATCCTTACTTAAACACTGATTCAACAGAAGCCTTCCATAATCTTGGGTTTAAAATAAAGCAATGTATGCTTCAACGCGCAATCGCTTTGGTTTGCCCCTTACTTCCACTCCAACCCTTGGCTTTCATTTGCTCACACAATATAAACTCCTTCTGAGACTCTCTTCTAGGTCAAGCCCTGTGGATTTATGGAAAGAACCCAGGCATAAGCAGCAGCATAGCTCCTTCTAAACAGACAGCATAAGCCCATGCTACAAAGAAATTCGGTACTTTCCATACGGGATTTACTTCAAGACTATCCCCTACCAGGTTTGCACACTCAAACATTCGCTCAGTAACAAAACAGCACTTCAGCACTTCAGCACTTAGTCACCCTTTCTAGATTTCAGGTGTAGGGGAAAAACCCCACAGTTCTATTGAAGTTAATTCACCATTAACTTATTTCATGACCCTTAATCAGGCAGAATTAAAAGCACACTCTATCCTTTCATTCCCTAAAGCAGTTTCGTGAAACTGCATCTCTCAACAGACACATCCAACTCAAGGCACACTAAGCATTTGCATTCAAAAGCCCACAACTTTTTTCTCCAGTCAACAGTTACAAAATACACTGTATTTAAGTCACTTTAAAATTACTTGAGATTCACCACAGTGTCAGACTTGCTTGACAGGCCATGCCATCCTAAATCAGCATTTAAATTTCTGGTTTAGAAAAAGAAAAGAACAGGGGGTGGGAAGGTGGTGTTGCATTGAAGTCCCAGAATCACTATTGCCTAGTTACTGCATATGTATAACTACCCTGAAAATTAAGCCTAAAGGGAATTCCTTTAATACATCTTTGATGCCATTAAGCACATTGTGAAGAATACCATACTTGGATTCAAAGATGAAGTTTTATTCAATTAAAAAAGCCATTTTAAAATCCAAATAGTATTTATTACACTAAGATACAACTATTTCTCACTTCGTGTTTGCATCAAACAATTTAGTTTTCCATATCTAAAAACAGTTGACAAAGTTAAGACTCTTCAATTCCATATGCTTCTGTTAGGGCATGACACTCCCTGTCCTTTAGTGCCCAAACCAAAGGCAAACAGGACAAAATAAGTACTTACAACATCACTATATGCCCAAGGAAATGGGTTTACATATATTCCTAAATTTTATACAATCCAAATTAAAAATCTATGCTAACCTTCGTGTTAGAATTTATTGGATTTCTTACATATATATTTATATGCGCCTACAGGGAGCTATAATGGAGGGAACATATAGAAAGCATTAAAAGGCAGAAGTAACTCACACAGGCAGTCTTTAGTGTCACTGAGACTATCCATTTAAGTGCTCATCCCACTTAACTGTGCAGTTGAACACCCAGAGAATGCTTAATGTACAAAGTTCATAGTATATTAAATACACATTTTCCCTTATAAAATACTAACCTAATGCATATTCTTTTTAGCCCTCATAATGCCTGCCTCAGCAAGCAGGGGAGACAGCCCTGGTTTGAGTGTAAGGAGAGGCTGGGTGGACCATGCTGATGCATTTCTACAATTGCTTTACATGACACAGGAGCACAAGTAACATATGTAATGTTGTGCAGAGAATAAACAACAGCTCTTTCTTATTCCCTGGCCATTTGTACAAGCTCATCAGAAGGTACTGACAGCACCTTAAATTGACTCTGTGTATCTTGTTCCAGATTCTGCTTGATACACACAGAACAAGAACAAGTGCAGTCTATTTTCCTCAGGTAAGAAGTTCTCTTAAACCTTCCAGGAAATGGACTGAAAACAGCAGGCTTGGAGAACTGAAATATTATTGCAAAACCAAGAGGTATTAAGTGTAATCTAAATAGTCTTGAACTACAAAAATCTAACTCATGTCTGTCAATAAGTAACAGAGAGTTTAAATGAAGTTGTTTATCCAGTTTCAGGCCCAAGTCATGCCTTCTTTAAATCTGTCTTTAGATTTCACCTGCTTAAAATATACGTTAGGAGTATTTATCTATTTAGCCATGCCAAAATTTAAATCAAGCCTTAATAGACTGGCAAAAAAAATCAGAGCCAAGATCAAAACAGATTTTAAAACTATATTCACAAGTTCAAACGATATGATTTCTGCTCATTATAAAAACAAAGCACACAGTTTAAATAATTTTATGTAAGTTTATAATCAAAACACTGGTTGAAAACTACTTTAAGACAGACTTTGTAGCAAAAAACCTGCTTTTATATATTTGCTTTATGACCAGATTTCCAGGCACCAACCAAATATATTAACTACAGCAACACTATTTCTTGGCTGCATTGAAAGAGGTATGTAATAAAGTGCTAGACATGTAGTTCCACAGTCACTTACTCCTGAAAGAAACAAGTCCTTGCTTTGTGTCACACAGATTTATTTTCCCCAACTTTTCTTAAAAATCTCAGAAATAAAGTCGCAGGCTAGACAAAACCATGTCTAGTATTATTGTGGCTGGTGACATATTAAGTGTAATTACAGAACACTTTTCCTATACTCTACTGCCAAGCTAACTCTGTTTACACATTTAAGCACTACTGTATAAAAATTCTAGAGTATTTTTATCTTCTGGTTTTTGGTTGCAAATCAGAACACAATATAAAAGAGTTGCTTTAACATAAAGTGCAGCTTTCCATATGGTTGTAAGCCTCATTTACAAATATATATTACCTATACCAATTATTATGCTCTTAATTATTCAGTAATTTTAGTATTAGTTCCTGAAAAGAAACTATGCATTATGGAGTTGCTGTAATAACTACAGACATGGCTATAAATTATGTTGCAAAATGCATATCCTGCGATCTGAATGTTTAGTCCACTAAAATTCTATTTCCATATAATACACTTGAAGAACCTTCTTCAAAATAAGATGAAGCAATTCTAGCTTGAACTGACTCATTTCTCAAATTCCATGTTCAAGCATTCAGACTGATAAACTGCGTAATTGTAGAAAATTAAGAGTGTCACTGGGACAGAGGTTTGTATTCTGGAGATGTATTTAACTGGCAGAAAAAGTTATTCATTATTATACATCCAGCAAAGACCAGAGAAAAAAACCCTTCATCTGATAATTATCAGAAAAAGGTTAGAACAGGCTGATTACTCTCACCCCACCTCCTCAAATACCATCACTCTTAGCATGCCTCAAAAGAAAGCCTTATGTATTATCAGAAGTCAGGCACAACTTTCTCTATGCAGTTCTGGATTTACTAGCAGTAGGAGAAATCATCTTCCTACTGATGATTACCCACCACATCCAGAAGCTTTTAGCAAGTTTCTGTATTTAAATATTAGACATACCAAAGACAGATTAGTTCCATTCTCTTCAACAACATTCAGGCAAGTGTTTAGGTAGCTGAAGCACTGAGCTCCAAGAGCACTTCAAAAAGCTGTTAGCTTTATAATAATTTTTTTCTTAGTTATCAATACAAGAATCATACAGATGGGTGACAGGACGAGGGGGAATGGCCACGAGATGCACCCGGGCAGGTTCAGATTAGACATTAGGGAAAAAATTTCTTCACTGAAGGGCTTATCGGGCACTGAACAGGCTGCCCAGGGAGGTGGCATCCAGGTGACCCTGGATGTATATAAAAGACAGGTAGACAAGGTGCTTATTGATATGGTTTGGTAGAGGACAGGTATGGTTAGACTCAATGATCTTTTCCAACCTGTGATAATACACTGTTTTTAAAGCCTTATGCAGACAGAATTGCTCTCTAATAAGATGTAAAACTTTGCAAAGTTAAAGTCTCCAACTCAAACTTCATTATTTTCCACCTTTTTTTCCCTTCCAAATGACTAACTAGATTAAGAAATATGTAGAATACACCTAATGACACTTATGTGAATTATCATTAGCACTATTTTCAGGTCATCTGGGAGAAGTACTGTAGTAGACCTTCCTTTTACTGAGAAACAAGGGTGAGACTTTACACTAGTACAAAGTCATTCTGGTTCAGTTAATTTTTCTATAAATACTGCAGTGTAGGCAAAATTGAAGTTGCATGTGATTTGGGCTTCTGGTGTTGGACTTGAGTCAAAAGAATACTCCTCCTACCTGTATTCAGCCTTACAAAGAAGTGTTGCAATTGAGAATTTCTTCACATACATGTCCTGTAGGCACCTTCAGTACCTACACCTTTAAGTCATCCATCCTGCACTGTCAAATCTCATAGAGCAGACAGAATAAACCCTAGATTATTTTTATATAAAAATGCATATTTTATTTTTACAAAGGATATGTTAGCCTTCTTAGAAATACTATGGTTTAGTCAGTATTTTTGCTACCAACAAAAAGCCTGTCTCTCATTTCTTCTGCCTTGTGATTTACAAGCAAAAGCAGGTCACGTTTTGCTTTTTAAAATCCCTGAGTGTTGTTAAGGAGCAGCCACAAGTATCCATAGGCAGCTATTTTCATACATTCCTGTTCAGAAATTCATAGCTGAACTTCAGTTTCCATCATCCCAAAACCAATAACTCAAGATTTGAAAATATGTACACTATAATGTGTAAGCTACTTGCTGTACTGTTACATAAGTACAGATAAACTATGTGCTGTAAGTTCACTGTGCAATTGTTTTTACCAATCATAAGCAAAAAAGAAATAATTAGAGGAAAAACCCCAAGGCAAATATTCATAGATAATACAGAAGAGGAGTATTGCCAAGAACAGAGCTATTGGCATTAGGAGGTGGCATGTGCTTGCTCTACTTAAAGTGAAACGCCAAAATTCAGAAGAAATCCACAGATTTCCACGAGGTGGTGCCATAAGAGCACCCGTCTGGTCATGTTTGTTGCTCCTGTTTTCACGCTTGGAAATAAAAGTTAAAAGCATGTTCAATTACAGATTTTACTAAAGCAGCAGAATCTATGAAAATACTAATTGAAACCATCTTAACACTGTCAGCACGTTCTCCAAGTTATTCAGATGGTCCTCAAAACCACAGTGTTATTCTTTACACTTCAAGATTAGCCATGATGGCTTCCCCATCATGGATACTTAATAAGGTCCCCAGCATGGTTATAAGCATGAGCTTTAAGAGTCATATTACCCATCGATTAACTAATAAATACAGAATTTTAGTCTCAGTTTTTAACTGAGTACAGGTAACACGGATGCCTCCAAAAAACATATTCCAAAAGCACATGTACTGTTGTCATCATACAGTGAAAAGGCAGCTACCAAGGCTATAAATATTTCTCATTTTATTGCACTTGAAAGATTACAACATAACTAAATTTTGGAATGCACCACTGTAACATCCCTATCTT
The DNA here is from genome assembly GCA_020800305.1 of Porphyrio hochstetteri. Taxonomy (NCBI): domain Eukaryota; kingdom Metazoa; phylum Chordata; class Aves; order Gruiformes; family Rallidae; genus Porphyrio; species Porphyrio hochstetteri. The sequence continues at coordinate 18,799,323 of CM036912.1, forward strand.
CCTAATGATTTATTTTTCCCCTTAAAAATAAAAAGCAAATAAAAAGTTAAATAAAAAGCAACATCATAGCATTACCTTGCAACATGACAGAATAATTCCTTGCAGCTATTCTACACTGAAATGCAGTCTGCACAGACATTGCTGCGTTTAATTACTATTTCTTTTCAGTCTTACAGCAAATCTCATCTCTACTTTCTACGATGACGTAGAAGTATTTTTCCAGAGCCTTGGTGGAAGATGTGCAAAACCAGCTGCTACATTGCCTGTAGGGGACATGGTAAACAGCTGCAGTATGCTTTAGTTCTACCAAGCTGTATTTCAGAAACCTGAAATGCCCATGGCTTCAGACAAGTACTTGGACACCAGTTAAAACAACATGAGCATATTCTTATCGACACTGGTAGTGCAGTTTATTCAGCAAGTAACGACTGCTGAAAGCACTTCCCTCCTCCTCTCGAGAGAAGATACTGAGCACTTTGTAAGTGGTCTGAATCCTTGCACATGGTATTACCTAAAACTCATAGTAAATACACACACAGTGCTACACACAGCTGCTATAAGCTATTTTCCTGCTCTGCCTGCACAGAAACCCACACCCTTTACAAGTTCTATAGTTCCAAACTAACAAAACCCTTCTGTTCTTACAAGCAAATTTAAGCATGCTAGGAAGAGTATGTAGGTACACAGAAGAAACATTAACGTAGAAGAGTGACTTAAATGAGAAGCTAGATCAAGGCATTATGAATCAACTCTCAAATCTGAGTATTCAGCATGCCACAGGTTGCAGTGGCTAGATTCTTATCACTATGAGCTACCACGGGTTTTGTGTGGTACTTTGTTAGTATTTCTTTGGTGTGGTGGGTTTTTGGGTTGGGATTTTTTTTGTTGCTGTTGTTTTTTTGGCTTGGTGTTTTGTTGTTGGGTTCTTCGGGGTTTTGTTTGGTTGTTGATTTAAGTTTTTAGTAACTGAAATCTATCCAGGGTTACAAGTCTCATCTACCAGTAACAAACCAAAATATTGCTTAGATCAATTTGCGTAATTTGAAGAATGCAAATCACAGTGAACAACGATTTACAAGGACAGCACAGTGACCATGTCATGATGAGGAAAAATGAACACAAGTGAGCGAAAAAGATGAGATGACATGCTGCCAGGCTCCTTACCCATTGCTGCTGCTGCTGGAGCTCCCTGATGGTATTCTCAGCTTGCTCCAGTTTAGTAGTGGCCTCATCACTCTGCTGTTTGATGGTGGCCAGCTCCCGTTTTATGAGGTAGTTTTCCTCAGCCTCCTGGGCCCTTGTCACTTGTCCCTTAGGACATAATTTATTTTTCTTTTAAGCAATTGAGGACACAATCCAAGAAAGGCTGCCTTTGTGATGCTTAGTTGCTTATTTCATCAGATTGGTTTTGCAAACAGCATAGAGCACAATTGGTAGAAATTTTAGGACAAACAGTACTAAACAGCTGCTTTAGTACTTTATTAGAGTTCAGCTTCCACTTCGCAAGCACCATTGTGTACTTGCATCCAACAGAGTTCCCTTCATGCAATATTACTCAGTTGTACATGCACAGATTAAGTTCCTAATATTCAATTTCAGTGTTAATACAGTGTAGAATCCATTTGTCATAGGAATTTGTACCAAAAAATTACATTGGGTTAGGAAAAAATACTACAGCGTGCAGGTATTGGGTTTATCTATTTTTAGTAAACAAAATTAAATGCATTTCTAGCAAGAGATTAGCTCTATTTTTATTCCAAATCAGCAAGGCAGGGATAGAGTACAGCATGCAACTATGCATGCATTAAAGCAGTTGGTAGGGTTTTCAGAGTAAGGAGAGAATCATACAGAAAAAGACTAAAAGACTATACCTGTATCAATCTATCTGCCAAGGAAGCACTTTCCTACAAAGGAAAAATTCAGATAGGAATAAGGAAAAGAAAAACCAAAACAAAGGGGTGGTAATAGTGACAAAAAAGACAATAGCTGAGAGAAAGAAAATGCCCAAATTCTACCCATTTTCTGTACAAACCCTTTTTGCAAAATTAACAACTTTTCCTATAAATTAAGGCAACTTGGCCTGAAGGCCCAAGCAGCAGCCTCTTTTGCAGGAGATACACCACATTCCACCTTTGATACAAGAAGGTCTCAAAACCAGATTTCCATAATGCTTAAAATTCACCTACAGGAGACTAGGTAGTTTCCAATGGGTTGCTTCCCTAATTGACATTATCTGAGGCATCCATCTACTAGGTTGTAAGACGTGGGCTACAGATTGTCCACAACATGAAAGGCAGGCATAATTTGAGCACAAAGGAGACTCCACTAAGCACCGAGGCATTCATGCAGAACTAAAGCTTCCAGAAAGATGAGGCAGGAAAGTTAAATGGTGCAAACTGACAGACACAAATAGAAAACTTCCACTATGACTTCTAATACTTTGTATTACTGAACTCTTTCAGTAATTCACTTGAGCAGTTCATGGATTCTCTTCTCTCACCAAAGATTTGCAAGAAATAAATTTTCATTTACATGCACTGACAAGCACTACACTCCCTTCCCCACAAGCCGCAAACTTAATTTTTACCACCTCACCCTTCAAAGTATTCAAATTTCGCAGATTTGACAGCAGAAAATACATCCATTCAGAGGCCAGCTTTGTCCTTGGAACTTTTATTAAAATTGAAATTAAACTCAGTGAGAGCTGTTACTTAGATGTTAAAGCAAGATGCTTGTTGTCAAGCTACACCAAAGAAATTACAACTAAACCATGTAAGTTAGGGTAAAGAAAAAATATTTCAATGTAAGCTTCCAACAGAATGTTTATTCACACTTTGTTTTTCAGATGCAGTGATGATGATCTTTAGAAATACTTATTGTAGATATTTCTCCATTTTGAACTGTTCTATTTCCAGTCAGAATGGGATAGTCTGCGAGAAAACTCTGAAATTTTAAGTATGGAATTTGCAAAAGCACCAGTGTCTGGCAGTTCACCACAGACTTTCTAATTAAGAGAGACAAAACAAAAAACTGAATGACTCTGCTTTCAGACCTCTGCAAGTAAAAGCAGGATGCCTCTATAAATTTGACAAGAGCATTGAAGTGATTCACTACACCATCAAACTTTAAAAAGACTCTGCTCTTTTCAGTTCATTTTACAGTGCTTCAGTATTAGAAACAGATGTTTATAAAGCTGTTTTGTGTTAACAATTTTCATGTGTCCTCATTACGGCATTTTTCCAAGCATTGGTTTTCAGAAATCAATTGGAATTTGACAGAGATTGTCTGTTTTGCTAAGCAGCTGTAAGGGATTTACCTCTAAAGGATTTACCATCTGACTTGTGACATCTTTCAATTATGTCACTTTAAGTTGACTCTTCACCATTTCCTTCCCTGTGATACAGGAGCAACTGTTTGCAACTCACAAAAGCATTCAATTTCATCTGTTGAAAGACAGTTGCTCTTGGTGGTTAAGATGGACAAGAACGTTCTCATTCTAGAGCATTCTAGAGCTCAGATGCAATCTGTCAGGGAGGCATGATGCCCTAGAACAGGGAAGGCCACTGGAGAAGACTGCCTGTGTGTTGGCAGTGTACTGACAAGTTACCATACATACTTCTAAAGTTACAACCAGTTACAAAGAAGCCTAAAACTCTATTCCAGACTGAATCTGTGAGAAAGTCTTGAGAAATATTCTCTCCCTGCCCCCAACCTCCACAGACCCAAAATTGCTACAAAAGTTCAAAACTATATAAAACAATTCAACAGCAGCAGACTTCCTGTACTGAATGTGAATGGCTGCAACAACACCCCTCTGCTGCTGTATTCACTAGTGATGGAATAACCTGCTCTCTGTATCTCTCTGGTTATTGGAAGGTCTGTCATTTTGCTCCTATGTAAAAACACCCAGCAACTTCAGATTTTCAACACTGAGGATTCTCTCACAATAACCTCTTTTCCACCCAAGCAGTCCACTATTTCATGTAGTCTTCTGGACTTTGAACAGATGCTTCTAGTTCAGAAAGAAAACAGTACAACAAAAGTTGAGTATGTCAAAATATTAGATTTCATATTCACCAAGAGCCAGCTAAACCAGCCTTAAACATCTATAAGCACTGACACTACTGCTGTGTTCTTGCCATACTATTTAAGCACTGTTAGGAAACACCATAGATTAGCAAGAAAAACCTCTAAATCATAATTCTGAGATTCCCATTTCATATAAAATTACCATCAATTTAAGTATAAATTAACACAGGTTAAATGCAATCACAGAAGTACTTACTTTTTCTAATGTTTCAATACGCTGCTTCAGCAGCCTGTTTTCAGTTCGTAACCTCTGGAAGGCAAACAGAGAAATCAAATTTTGAACAAGTTATGGATTAGAAGTCTGATAAAAGCCAAGCAAGGTAACAATTTTATCTCATCACACCGATGAAAATCAATACAAATGCAAACATAATTGGTGACCTTTTTAACACCCTTCTATCTGATGTACTAACTCAGATGAGTTTAAGCAGCTTATACAGAGACGAGAAGTTCTGCGTCATACAAAAGGGTCTGTGTTGCACTAAAGGAAAGTGGTATGTCTGCAGGTGAGCCACAAGGTGCAGCCACGCATTAGATTAGACAGCCTCCTCCTCAGAAACAGAGCCAGACCCAACCTTTGTGGTTAGGCGACAAAGTGCACTCCCTGCACTAAGACAGGCTAAGGAGACAGCTACAAGGTTTCCTTCCTTCCTTTTCCTCAGGGTAATTTATCATCAGCTACATAATATTTAAGCTGTAAGGTTATACTGAGAATTGTTTACCTCAGGTGCCCCAGAAATCAGGTAGTACTGAATTGCTTAGTTTACCCATGCATTTCTTATAAACTTTCACATTCAGACAGAAGGGACCTGTATCTGTAAGAAGAGAGCTGTGGCTATCAGTTCAGTATTGCTTTATTCCACCAGGCTAAAAAGCAGTCTCAGCAAGGCTGCTTCTCCATCTCCCTAAAACAGCACAGCTTTGCAGCCAAAGTCAGAAACAACTTGTACAAGGTCCCAAAGCAGGGCCTAGGAACAGACATGTTGGGACTGTTGGGGTTTATTGTTTGCCTGGTTTTGGGGGTGGGGAGGAAGTTTGGGAGAAGGAAGGATTCTGAAATAAGTTCAAATACTAGAATTTAAAGTTACGGTCATCTCAAATTATTTTATTTTGTCCTAGAGCTCTCTGTTAAGAGCTGTCATTTGAGTACTGCAAATCTTTTGATTTGAGATGCCTTTATAGCAGGTCCTGTAACTGCCCTGCCACCTGTTACAATAGCACACTGCCTGAAAGAGCTTGGAATACCTTTGTGCTCCCAGGTGCATGTCACTGAACTTTTCTGAAGAACTTCAAACCCGATACTGAAAGACAAGCTGACTAGCAGTGGACAGGAACAACTAGGGCTCTATCTTTAAGCTCTCTAAGCTTTATATACTACATTTGCCCATCATTTCTCCCACTGCTTTTTCTTGTGGAACTGCCTAAAAACATGACAAAAGGAAACAAATTCAGATCAAAAACAATGCTATGAAAAAGACTGGAAAAGGGAAAAAGCAGCAAGAGCCTATTTATGTCACAAAAGCAAGAAGAGGCAGAGATTAAGCACATGGAGGAAGTAGGTCAGTTAGTAAAAGGGAAATAAACTGCATTAGCAGGGTGGGGTTTTTCCAGCTTATGCATCAACTGCAGAATCTCCAAAAGAAAAAGTGACTGCAGACAGGAAACATTTCATCTGGGGTTCAATGCATAAGAAAAAATAATGTCTCAAAATTCATTGATAAGCCACTCAAATGCGTTTTGATAAACATACACCTCCTGTTTGGGACATCTACATCTAAACCAGCATATTCAGAACTTCTGATAAATGAAGCCACCTGTAATCAAGCTTTAATAAGCAGAAAATTATTAAAATTAAGTAGAGCAGGTATCTATAAGAGATTTTTCTTTACATGTCCAGAAGTCTCATTAATCTCACTATGTGTCACCTATGAACTGGCATTCCAAATACAAGTGCTGAAAGAAAAGACTCTGGGGGCCTCAATTACATGCCCTGATACATCTACAGATCACATCTTTAACCCTACATCTAGGAGTTAAACTGATCCATAAATAAGTTTGGTGAGTCTCTCTTACTTTAATTTCAACTTGTTCCTCCATTTCTTTTGTCTTTATTGTAGTGTATTCCTTTTCTAACCTAAAAACCAGAAACAGTACATTGTGATTAGAAAAACTGTGGATAACTTACTTGTTGGTATAATATCTAACAACAACAAAACCAAGATACAGATAATTGAGCTTTCCTCTGTTTAAGGGCCACTCAAAATGCACTCCTGCAAGTATTTAGCCTGGACATTAAGTTTAAAGAAAGACATCTGTAGATATGAACAGACAGTGAACCATCACTCCTGGAGCATGGGTGCTTGCCTGTATACATTTACAGTGGCAATGATTTGGAGCTACTCTGTAATAACCATTCAATGTAATAATAATCAACTCAAATTCAACCAAAAGAAAACAAAGCTTGGAAAGCCTGGAAGGTAGAAAGATGCAAAGAGATTTGAGACAAACCACTTTGGCCCCCCTCCAGCAAGCCACAGAATTGTCCCAATTGAAAAAGGCATCAACAAAAAACCAAACTGAGATGAACAGTGCCTCTACAGGAGGCAACTAAGGACGTTTAGACTTGGAATGGTGGGATTTCAAACTACATACACCTATTTTCCCAAAAGCTTTGTTACTGCTTCTGGTTTAGAGCAGATTGCTCACTTTACAGCATTGACCATAGGTGACTGACAAATTCAACTTGAAAGACCCCAGTGCAACCAGTAGCACAAGAACAGTGAATGTACAATACGTTACAAGCAGATGGAGAATCACCAAATTTAACTCTGGAAAAGCACAATATGTGCAGCCTGACTTATCAACACATAATTTATCAAAGCCTGGAAGGTAGAAAGATGCAAAGAGATTTGAGACAAACCACTTATCAAAGGCAGAAAAGAGAACACATGCAACTAACCTTAAATAAAAAATAAGTAATATTACACTCAATTTCAAACCCCAAGCGAAAGCTATTTTACAGTTATCAAATGGTATTAAAGTTTCATTTATTTATATTTTAAACAGCACTAAACTTGACCACACATGCACTCTAACACTGTGAATACTTTTCCAGTTACTGAGAACTGATGTCTTAAGAATTCAGGCCAGATCATAAAGTTTAGTCTCCTTTATCTGTTTCACTTCCAAGAAACCAAACAATCCCTCCCCCTAAAAACACCTCCATACTACTCTTCCCATTCAGATCCTGTTTACAGAGGAGCTGCAATTCCCCATAACTCACAGCTTTCTTCAAAAGCTTTTTAGGTTATTTTTGAGATACAGCTTTATTATATTTAAAAGTAGCAAATAGAATTCTATGAAATACTGCTTTAGAAGAATTTTCTTGCTGACAGAACTGCTTATAGTACAGAACCCCAGCAAATTTAATGATGGACAACTCAAAGTGAAATACTGAATAGCTAGTTTTAAAGATAAACAAACAGTAGATCTTAGCAACAGTATAATCTATTTTCTCAAAATGTTATACCTACTTTTTCATCTTTTTTGCATTGTATTTGACTTGGTAAGATGCTTGGATTAATTTGTCTGGACCACTGTCAAACTGATGCGGAATGACCTTTTGAAAGTGCTAAAAGCAATCAGAGCACAAGATTACATATAATTAATAGCTGCAAGGAAATACACACACACACACACTACACATTTCAGACATCTCTTTCAGTCACTAAGTTTAATTTACCTGTAACATTCCTTCCATGTCGAGCTGCAGTAATTCTGCTTGGTTCATCTGAAGTACTGCTAAACCTACTCGAAACACTATCTCTAAACCCTGAAAACACAAGTTAAGAAACACCCAACAATTACTCATGGCATGGTCAACAGTGCAGAATGATTCTATTTCATGTTGGAAATCTCACCCAGTTTTTCAAACAAGCAAAAGGACTACTTAAAAAAACCAAAAAACTCTTAATAAATTGTTTCTGGGTTTCTTTCTTTGTCCCAACAAGAAGTCTGGCTATCTGTCCTGTGGCCAGAAATCCCCCAGACAGGCTCCCACTGAGGTAAAAATTCCTGAGTGACAGGACTTCTCTATGTCTAATTTTAAATATATCTAGACCAAAAAAACAATACAAGTGCTACTCAAAAAACCTGGTTTAATTCCAGACATGGTACACAGTTAAGCTGTTTAAACAGATACAAGGGAATGTCTCACACAGTATGTACTGTCTTGGACACTGAGTGCAAGTTCAAAGTTTCCATCTTTGACTTACTATTGTCTAAAAGATGATGGCAGAAAAAGCAAAAATGGACCATAAGCTTTGGTATGTCACCACTTACAATCACACAAAGGTCTAATTCTAAACACAAGTTGGTGTCTGTGATAGTGACACTGAAGAATTCTTTAGATTATTTTGGCTACTGTTCATCATGAGGATAAATAGAAGATGCTAACATTTCCTCCTCTTGGTCTGCATAAGCCCACAGAGCTTTCACTTTGGCTTAAAAGCATCATTACTTTCCACCCCAAAATTACTGGAATACTGAGAAATTGACGTCCCCGTGGTACGCAGTGCTATTGCGCTGCATCCAGAACTGACAGATCTGGTTGCATACAGTTCCCATATTCAAAGATTTATTTGCTCTTCCTTAAAACGTTACATAGACAAATCCCACTTCAAAATAATTTGGTAAGCATAAGGACTAAAAGATTTGGCCTGGAGTTTTGTCCATCATAATGGACTTACACCACTACCTAAATAACTGCTTTAAACAGCTACTCTTGAAAGAGAACATGAGTATTGAGTAGTTACCTCAGACATAAAGATATCAAATATTCTTGTTGCAATTGGTAGTGGAAAAGTTGTAAGGAATATAGTTAAAAACCACGACGAAGCGTACATAGAAGTGTGGAAACTCTGAGATTGAAAGTGCACATAAAGTTCTGGAAGATGCTCCTGGAAAGGAAGGGAAAGACAAAAATACACATTAAGCTTCTGCTGGTAGTTTTAGTGTGCCCATGTTTTGACAAATTATGGAAATAATTGTTATTTAGTACAGACAACATCTTAACACAAGTCTAGGAAAGATTTTACTCATTATTAAGGGCCACACAACAGAAATCCCAGTACAGAATGCTCTACAGCAGTTGTACCTTGCAAAGCACAGCTCACAAAAGCTTTCTTTTATGCTCAGGAAGTGTAACCAACTTGTAAATCCCTATGTCACATCTACAGGGGGCTACAAAAAAGCCTAGAAGGTCTCTGGACACATTCTAAAACTTTTGTCTTATTTGCTACATAACATCCTACCCCATCACCACATTAGGAACTGGATCACAAAGCAAAGCTATTTATCTCTATCAGCCTGACCAGGAAGAAAGAAAAAAAGTGTTCTCTGCCCCAAATCTGAACACAATTTTAGTTCTACAAAATTATGTCTCCCAGTTTCCTTGTTTGACTTGGGGTTTTTTTAGGCAGTTATACATTGCCTATGAAGACATTCACTGTCAGAATCTTTCAACAGAATCAGACACTCATTGCTTAATCTGCAACAACACAAATCCTTATGCCTCAGCGTTTAGAGCCACTCACTGCCTGCCACAGTATGAAGTAGACCACACGCCTTTACTGTGGGAGTTCTGAAATAAGCTACTGCCAAGAGAAGAGCCTGTTAACCAACACACATGCCTGCTCTTGAACTGCAGCTCCCAAGTTCTGCATTAACAGTTACCAAAAAGAAAGTTTGACAGATTACATACCTGTATCATGCATTCAAACTGGTACATACAAAGCCCCAGCTCAGCCATGCTTGGTTTAAAGAGTTCTCGCAGCCTGTAGTCTTGCATTAATTTCACAAACACACAGAATGCCTCCTCTTCTGGCATCTACATTGAAAATACAAAAGCACATTAAAAACTCTGGACAAGTGTAAAGACATATCAGAATAAGTGCCTGGGAAGGCTGAAGGCTCAGTTGGGTTTTGCATGAGTACACATGGTGGGGTTCTTTCGGGTTTGCTTTTGGCAGGGTTTTTTTTGGTTGTTGGTTAGTTATGGGGAGGGTTTTTGAGAGTTTTATAGCCAACTCCTGCAATGAACTTTTGCATACATCGAATTCTATCAAGTGATTTCTAAACTGAAATGAAGATCTGGAAGTTTCTTATAATACACCCTACTTAGTCATGCAACAAAAGCAGTAATACAAAGACAGCTTTTAGATTCTCAAATCAACTGTGAAGCTGCATTTGAACTCTGAATCGGTTCATGTAACAGAATTGAAATGAGAAGTCCATTAATAGTTGAGACAACATTCACCAAAAAAGCCTGCAAGTCTACAATCCTACCTTAGCTCTGAGAAATAGATGTATTCTCCCACTCAAAGACAGTCACTTCTTGGCAAACAGAACCACACAAAATAAGTCTCATTTGATTTGCAGAGTAAACAGCTGCCCTTGACAATTCCATTGTAACAAAATAATGGAGAAGTATAAGAATTCCCAATAAAGAACCATGACATGTTATGCAGTCTAGCTGGGATTTTTCAAGGTTCACATATTTTTAACATGATGTTTACCTGCATAAGCAGTAATCCAACTATAAAAGCACTTCCTTGACAGTATCCAACCTCACGATCCACCAAAGAATAAGCCTGGGAAATAAAGTTTTAAGACTCTCAGTAATTAAAACCTCATTAGAAATAAAAAATAATCATACTTCATGCTGTTATTCTGCTAACAATTTACTTTTCCTCTCTCAAATCCAGAAAGAACACTCAGAGGGTTTAGTTGGATATCGTAGTTACTACCTGCTGCTACTGAGTATGAACCCTGTTCTGACAGCTACTGAGTTTTAGCTAAGGCATAGGTGAAAGAGATACATGCAGTTTTCAACTACAGCATCTTTGTTCTAAATGTACAGGAGTTACTATTATTTAGAAACTTGCCAACTTCCCTGTTGAAACTAGGTCGAAAGAATAGTCTGTCTTTAAGCTTAAGCTCTAGTACCATGAAGACAGAATAACTCAAACTCAATTTTATAGTGGCACTCTTGTGCTCAGGCACTGTTGCAACTGCACTTTAGCTTGTCCCTGCCATTTGCTACCACCACTTGCAGGTTCAGAAGCACTAGAAAACTACACACAAGTTCCAACTGATAGCATTCTCATCTTGGTTACTTTACCTCATGGCACACTACTCCATTATACTAGCAGCAGTTAACATGTGACTGTTCTAATGCAAACTTGGTAAGTTTTTTAAATCCTAGAGAGTAAACCCATTAACTACAGGAATACCATCTTTGGAACTGGAACATCATTTGTTAAAGCTGACTCACCTTCATTACATTGAACAAGACCTCCTGTCCAAGGCTGTCTTTTTCTTTAAAAAAATCATGTTCAGGATATGTTCTAGCAATGTCCCTTCTTATTAATTTCTCACAAGGAGATGTCATTTTCAAGAGCTCTGAATACTGATCCTTAATTGGCATGCTTTGAGCACTGCATAAGAGCTGCCAAACAATTGCTCTGAAATGATGAGGTATCCCTTTTCGAACTAGCTCCTAGAACATAAAAATAGGACAAATTCATTTATATTTCATGAACTATAAACATAAACCTAAAGAATTAAATACTTCAACATATTAGAGTTCCTTATAACTTCAGAGAGCATTTAATCATGTCACAAACCAATCATAGTTTGTAATGTGCAAGCTTCAGTTTTAGCATGATATTGTTCACTAACAAAAGCAAGGAGTCAGAATAATTTTAGTGGATAAATTAACTAATGAAATTAGTCCCCTATTCATGGTTAGTTGAATATTTTTGAAGTAGCTTCTTTTAAAGAACTCCCATGAGCAACTTGATATAGTTATTTTTATAGTTTCACAAAAGATTACTGTACACAATCAATCACCAATTAAAGATTATTTCAAAGACATGTAAATGACAGAAAGTGAAACAAACTGCAGCACAGGCAACTGCAACAAAAAAATATTGCACAGTACCACATCAGAAGTTATTTGACAAACTTGACAAGTTGTGTCTAACTCTGGTACGTCAGTATTTACAAGTTATCTTTTAAGAAAGCATTTAAATTCCATTTTAGACACTGGATCAGCAAAACACTAAGTTTCCGTCTACCAAACGAACTAAATTTACATTATCTTCCCTAAAAAAATCAGCGTGGTATCATACAATTCAAACCTTCCCGGGTCAATAGATCTAAGAACCCGGTACTTGTCTTTTCAGAAAGCACAAGAAGAAAGTAGTCTTGTTGCCTGAGCTGAAAACACAGGAAAAAAGCATGAGTCAGGAAATTTATAGCCTTAGTGGTACTTTCTGCACCTAGGATCAGTCTGACCTAGAAGATTCTCTCTTCAAGCCAAGAGAGCTCCTTTAATAACTTTTTGTACCTTAAGAACAGTTACCAAATGTCTGGTCTCCTAAGGACAGCTTCTTTCACTAGGATTTTTTTTCTGAAGCCACAGTAATCTATTCTGTAAAGCTTCCTCTTTTTCCTGTTCATTCCAAGCATTGCCCCTACCTCTCTAGAGAAAGATAAATTAACAAAGATAGATTTGAAGAGACTCCTGCTTTCATGTTTTGTTTTTGTTAAGCTTGAACTCTGCTGCTGCAATTTTGCATCACTGACCTCAATTTTCTAATATCCCTAAACTCTCCAGCCTTCTTCAGAACCACCCCAGTTAATGCCACTCCAACTATTTGGCCCATCTACTACAAAGCCACAACACCTCGAGTTATTTCCTAACAGATTTCCAAGACAACAACCCTAACACATCAGCTCTCCACATATGTAGCTAGCTATCAATTGTCAGCAACACTATCAGGCTGCAGAAACCCTGAGGGCTACAAAGTGGTTTCTTGCCTTAAGTTACCATGCACCTGCTTGGCTAAATAGGGTTAATCCCTCCAAGAATCCTAAAGGAACAGCAGGAAAACACACCAACTAAGCAGCACTAAAACAGTGCTATTCTACACAGTACTATGCGCACCAAAAAGCGGGACTTCAGGCATCCTTCAGAACCCCCCCAGAAACAGGAAGCAGGTTCTGAAGTGGATCAAAAGACATAAGGATGGAACACACCACCTCTGCAGAAAGGTACATACACCTATGTCTAAAACTGGAAGAACTTCAGATATCTAATAACTTAAGACCAGCTTTTGCAGCCCCAGGATTCCTATGCTCCTGAAGTCATACCTACAGGCACAATCAGGAAGTGGGTACGGATGCTCTGGCATTCCATTGTAAGTGCAGAATGACACAGCTCAGGCTGACTTTCCACCAACAAAAGAAAGGAGAATTATTTCACCAGCAAAGGAGAGCTCACTAGCTATATAATTAAATAGTAACTGAAGTTTAGACAAATGCTCCCCAAGTCATACTTGGCCAGCTGTAAAAACAAGCAATACAACACTAAAGTGCTCAAATGCAGGCAGTTCAGATGAACTCCATCCAACCATATCTACTTATTGCCATCTCACTTCTGCTTTCTCTTGCCTTCTGGGAACACCTTTCCAAAAACTGTTCTATGCAAACAGGAACTCTTGAATTTTCTTCCCTCACACTTATGTTTTTTCTATACAACTGCCTCACATAAAAGACTTAACTTTAGCTCATTGTTCTGCCTTCCCACAACCTATTCATACACACACATTTCAAACTGCTGAAAAGACCCTGCAATTTGTATTCCACACATAAAACTACAGACTAGAGTCAATAAAGAAGCAAAGCACAACAGGCTGGCCGGCCTACAAACAAAAAAATCCCACGCTTCTGTGCTTGCTGCTTCTGAAACAGGGATATATTCAAATGCCCTGGATACTTCCTTAGTTTGAATTCAACGTGTAATCAAATTCTACTTCTCTACATGCCCACCACTAATCCAGACCGGACACAGACTGGTCAAAGTTTCTGTAGTTCACCCAGAATTTAGAAACTAGGTGTTCTTCTGCTTAAGGCCCATTTCTGGGGTCATCACACTTGGCAGGCATAAAAGCCTAAACTCATCTGAACCTCATACAGTCAAATTACCAGCTCTAATATGAGCACTTTAAAAAGGCATCTGATCAGCAGGAAAACAATCATTGCATTCAGCTATAAGCTGACCTAAGGTGGGTTTTCAGTAGTCCCACAGGAATGTCTCATTAGAGACAGACTGAAAGCTTTAGTATTCAAGAGACAGCAAATGCATGTAGTTTTCAGTGAGAGACATTTGCTGGGCAAACCTGTTACCAAAGTCTGGTAGAAGTTATATGGAAAGCACTAGGGCTTAGGGATGGGAGTGGATTCAACTGGAAGCTTCTATCCATATTTATTTAAAAAAAATAATCAGGCCATCAGGAAGGTAAAACTGTATCACCTCTATCACATTTCTAAATACACCCTAAAAAAAGTGTCCATCTACTACCTTAACTTGCTTTTCTTTCTTTTTCCGTACATCTTCCCACTCATTCACAATCCTCCCCCACAGGATCCATGAGTCTTCTTCAAGATGGCTGAGATTGCTAGAAGCTGATGAACTAGATACAAGAGAAGACCCACTATTTCTTCTTGACCCATTTACTGACCGCAAGGATTTGCTATCTGTTTCCAGAAGTCTGCAAAGGAAGCACACAAGAAACAATTCAAGCTCTTCTTGACCACATAATTGTTTACAAGTCAACTCTTCAAACCTCACTACAAGGAATGCACCCAAAGGTTCAGTAGAACAGTTTTTCCAGACTACATTAGTACTAAATTTCAAAAGCAGACCTGGTCAGTGTTACTGTTTCTTCTTGACATCCCAAGTAATTCTGCAGACAGAAGAAAGCTTATTTCACACCCTTGTAAGAAATGGATAAAAATGTGGTGTTGATGCACAGTGTGACAATACGTGAGGTTTTGATACAACTGTTTTGTGATCCCATGAACTAGATCTTAACACACAAAGATATTAAATTAGAGAAAGTACAGAAGCATTGCAAATCCAACACACTTTTACAATCATGCAGGGAAGATGTTTTGTTTTGAGGCATAAATACCAGCTAGAAGGCTTTGATTTTGCTAGGAAAAACCCAAAGGTGTCATGAACCAGACTGACAAAGAGAATATAAGAAAGTTAAACATCCCCAATGAGCATCAAATGTCAAAGTACAGTAACAGAGACAGCAATTTTAAAGACAAAATTGGTGTCCTCTGTCTGATCATACTTTTTAAATTGACAGTGTACATACAGACAATAATTAAAGTCTGGAGCAGTTTTAAAACATCTAACACTGACAACTGTTCACAAATCAACATGGTACTATAAATGCATGCAAAAAAAATCTCAGACCTAAAGAATGAGGACATGGCAACAAAAGTGGTTAGTATAGCTAATGAGCATGTAATTAAAGCCCAGAGGTCAGTTGTGAGAACTTGTGGTCATCAGGGAGCAAGGTATACATAAAGATGTGCCAAATGCTGGGCAAGTTGCTGAAGAGACTTTCCTGTTAGCTAGTTGCTATGGCCACCAAAGCAGCTGAGGATTCTGGGCTAAGAGGCATGCTCTGTTTACCCTCCACTAGTACCAGGCCCCATCAACAGGAGGAAGTCTTTCAGACCATGTTTGGTAAAGGCAAGAATTCAGACTAACTCAAAAACTGCTTTGCTATGTCAGGAGTTTCATCAGTGTTTTAACTTCCAAGTATTCAAATGACTGTAAATCAGAGTGACCTGCTTGAGTAATTTCTCAATGCACCTGCTCAGCATTTCAGCAAGGTCAAGTTAGGTTTTAAGTACCTAAACTATAACCCGAGTTATACTGTACCTGAGATGGTACACAAACCCCAACATGCCTACAATTTCTATGCTCTCTGCTATGAGAGAGATATGTATACTAGCTTTCCCTGTTCTCAACTTTCACCTACTGGTGCTTATGGAAGTTAGGAAAAAAGTAATTTAATTCACGAGGACAACAAAACCAGTCTCTGCACAGACTGTTTGGAAAAGGGTTAAATATTACTGCCTTTGAAAAAGAAAAGTCAAGCTTTTTCAAGATCAATTTTAATTTATACCATATTAACAGAATGTAGAAAATCTCATTGAAGAAATAATAATCTATTTGTAATGTTTAGACACCTGACCTAGTATCTATAATGAAAATTTACAATTTGGAACTCCTCTCAATCTGAGGCAGCACATACAGATCAAAGTAACCACAGAGGAAAAACAAACACAGGTAATAAACAGTACAACTACATAAACAAGGTTCCCTTTTTGTTTTCAACAGCATTCTAGAGAAGTTATACTAAGTTTCTGTAGTTTGACCTTACCTGGATAAATTCATTGTCCTTAGATTTGAAAATAGGAAGTTCTTTTTACAATAAGTAGCAAGTTCTGTGGAATTTAGTCACTGTTTTCTTTACCTAAAACTTCTGTAAATGATTTACTAATGCCCAACAGCTCCCCACCAGGACTCTGGACTGAGTGACCTCATTATTCAGAGGGGAGTTTCGGTAGAATCCGATTACAGAATGCTACAAAACGTAGCTTGATACAATTTGAGTTCTTTCCATTTCTATCTGTTTAATTAATTCATATTCTCCTTACTGGCATGACAGCCAACAGTGAAAAGGAAGCCTTTACAAATATCAATCACCAGCAATTCTTTACACAAGCAAAGCCAAGAATGGTTCCCTGTGTTCAAAGTATGATTCCTTGTCAACAAAGTGCCACTGTACTAAAATGCAGATTCAAACTGCTCTGGAACTACAGCGCACCCAGTGTAAGAGCATCAAATTTCTGTATTAAAGCCCAGTATCTCACAAGAAACAGCACACTTGATAGGATAGCCTCGAGTCAGAATTCATAGAGAAGACTATTGTGAAATTGAACAACATGTCTGGCTAAAATTAAATAAAACCAGACAAGACTTACTGGCTTATTTACTAAATGAAGGAAGCTGGATTGAAAAAGAAAGGCCAGCAAACGCAAACTCACATTCTTCTTTCAATAAGCAAACTAGTCTAACTGCAGGGCTTAATGAAATTACTCTAGATGTAAAGACATTACACTAGCAGAGATAAGCAGTCCAAAGAACAGATATTACTGCTTTCCAAATAAGAGTGAGTCATTTAGTTGTGCACAGAGCTGAATGCCTCAGATGAAACACAAGCTAGCTTTCTTAAAGGCACTCTAACTTTTTTTCTTTTGTTAAGTTTTCATCACTAGCACAGCAAAAACTATATATACTTTATGTTCAAAGAAGAAATGATTCCATAAACCACAAGGAAAAGAGGATGAGGTGGTTTTAGAAACTGCCTTCCATTCTCAGTCAAAAACCAGACAGGTATGACAGACTCCTTGTCAATAGTATTGCTATTAGGCAGCAAAATACAGAGAAGAAAGGACATGCCAGGTGACACAGTGGCATTAGTTCTTCCTCCTCCCAGTTATTCTTTTCCTCCACTGAAAGTTATACCCTCAGAACTGAATCAGCAGAATGAAAAGGCCCTGTGCAAAGTCAGGCATGCTAGCAGAAGCAGGAACAGAAGATTGGTTGAGCTCAATTATCAAGCTCTGTCCTTCTCTACAGCACAAGGGACAGCAATCTTCAGTTACCAAAGCCATGCAGCTACCTGCTAAGTCTAAAACCTATGTGGAGGGAAGTTTTCCTTTACAGTCAATCTCTTGTGAATTACCAAAACCTACTTGTCAAATATAACTAATTTTTGCAAGGGGTCAGATGATTTGGACATCCTGTCTCAAGAGTGCAACCACATACAGGTTCTGGAAATGCAGCAATAAGAAATCACACGGTCCAATTTCTTCAGTGACATCCCCAGTTTGCAATCCCTGCACACATCAAGGGCAACCGATCCAACTGAAAGTGTCATCTTGAACTATATATGGTGCAGATATACACACAGGTGGAAAGGCTGCCAAGAAAACGGTTGTTTATATGAACAGAGCTAGGGTGAACAAAAAAGACTGATTAGGAATTTGTTTATATGATAATAAGAGATTATGCATCTCCCACCATCAGCATAACAGCACGATGCACCTACTATTCTTGCAAATAAAGATGGCTGAACACTGTTCCACCTGTAAACAGAGCAGGTTATATAGTGAGAAGCAGGAATTGGGTAGGAGCAGCAAAAATAGAGAAAATGGAATTGAGAAGACTAATTTCAAAAAGCTAACAGAAATTACAGCCTTCATCTAAGAAGGCAAAGTTATATCAGTTTCATCCCTGAGATACTCTAAATACAGTTAGACTTGATCTTAAAGGTCTTTTTCAAGCAAAATGATTTTATGAAATTGGATACTGAAAAAAATTTAAAAAAAAAAAATCACATAGCTCCAGAGAAAATTCTTAGGATCAGAGGCAGCTATAAGCACTCCTGTAGAAACAGGAGAGAAAAACATATTTTAGAATTAAAAAAAAACCCCAACTTCTAAAAGCACAGCACAAGAACACAAGTTCTTGAGTCCTGATACTGAAGTGTTTTGCCTTGAAGTCTTACCTACCCCTGCTTTAACAGCCTCCATGCTGAAATGACAATAAACCAAGTTCAGTCTCATTACCATACTTTGAAGACAAAAAAGCTTCCCATTCACCTGTTCTGTTCCTCAAGTTTAGCAAGTAATTCCAAGTCGTCTGGACTCAGCTGCGTTGGTGAGGACGGTGATAACGCAGGTGTAGACAGAGTGGTAGAGGAGGATGTAGTGTGTAATGAGGCAGATGGACTTGCCACCTGACTGGCCATTTGACTGACGGTGTGCGATACAGTGTTCTTCACCCATGAGAGAGTAGAGCTCAGCTTTCCTGCAACCTTGTCTGTCGCCACCTGTGATGACAGAAAAGAGGACGCAATAGGGCTTTTTTTAATACTTTTCAGTGAAGTTGCTGTCAATGGAGAGAGAAAAAAATACATATAATATGCATGACATAATATTGAGATAATTTATTTCTTCAGAATACCCCAGGTTGTCAGAAGCACCACAAGCATCAACAGCAGTGCAACATCACAGAAGTAGTAACATGCAAGTACGCTGCTAACCCACGAAGACGGGCTCAGGAATTCCTGATGTATACTCACAGAGCGCATTTCTGCCGTACAGAAATACCACAGGATCCAGGATCAGCTCAGGCTTCCCATTACAAAAATAAATAGAAACAAAAGCTTATTGTAAAGCATCTTGATAACTAATAATGGCACAGAATCTGCAGAAAAATACAGAAACAGCTACTTTACTGATGGACACTGGAGCAGTGCAAGTGTATCACAGACACTCCAGACTGCCCACTGCTCACCTTCGTTAATCCCTACAGTGGCAGGACAGAGGAGAAGGGGCAACACATTTCTAACCTACACCAAAGCACAAGGTCCTCCAATATCCCAAAGGTCTTACATTAAAGGCCTCATGCTGCCAGCTCTTCTCCTTCCTCACTTTCTCCTCAGGTCCCCCCTATACCAAGTGTCCTTGACCCCCAACCCCACTGCCAGTACCTGGACAATCCTGGGTTTTGAGAAGAGCTCTAGAGGAAAAGTGAAAGGTGTCACTAGAGCAGAAGGGAGCTCTAAGCTGTCAGTCAGGGAAACTGTGAGTCCAGGAATGAGGAAGTGAACTGGGGTTCCTCATAATCTGCTGCTAGTTCTTGACCACTGTTACGGGGCAATGCAGGCTAACAGATTCACTGATCACTAGGGAAGAACAAACAGCAGCCCCTGGAGTTATTTTCTAATGAGCTCCACACTGCAGCCTCCTTCAGCACATGAAAAATCTAAGAGGCTTTGACCTCACAGTGTTCAATTCTTCCCAGGACCAACTCAGAGACAATCTAGATGCACCTTAAAGGAAGAGCTACTTGCCAGGCCAAAGGTTCAACCTTGGTTTTGAAAACCTTGAAGTAGTACTGCTACCAAGTGTTTATTCTGGCCTTTGCTGACCTCCTCAAAACATTTAATTGCTTGATGGCTGTCACAAAGAATTCTGTGTTACAGCTGATACAATCATTGCTAAGAAACTAAGGACACTAAGCTACAGGAAAAAAATCCCTTCCCAAGATCTTCTAACAGAATCCAACTGAAGCAGAATTTCAACTGGAAAAGCTAACTCCACCTCAGCACAGCATGCATTTACCTGACACACAGTCTACATACTGCAAAAGCAACCCTTTTACTTAGATACAACGTTTTGTGAATAAAATTCAGCAGTATATTTTCATATCATAAGGAAGACACACTGAATATCTTCAGAAAACAAGAGGAACACTACAGGCAAAACAGATCAGTGGTACTCAATCTCCCCACTTCCTTTCCACCAGCAACACCACACTTCACAGCTCTGCTACAGGAACAGAAAGACATTTCAAATTTCCATATTGTTATCCTACAATCTGGAAGCAGTAACAGATTCTGCTAGAAAACTGCAGGGATACAAAGTATAGGTGGGAATAGTAAAGTCCCAATATAAGCATCAGAAAGCCAACTCTCAAATTGTCAGCATCAGTGGCCTAGACATGAAGGCATCTAGTATGAGTTTAGGGAAAAGGATAATGAACATGTCAGGGTAACATGTTTTTCACATTTCATAATTTCATCTACATAAATCTCAAAGTTCATATTCAGTGACAGAGGATTTCATGGAGTTCCTCAACAAGCAATTTAAAGCCCTCCAGAAAACAGGTCACTGGAATTTTAAGCAAGAAAACCTTTCTAGGAGCAACACACCAGCATTCCTACCAAGACACACACCCCCCCCCATGCTCCTACGCCTGCCCTTCCAATTGTTTTTCTCTTAATAAAGAATGAAAATCCCTGGTACATGTCATAGCTTTTCAACTCTACATATACCATTCCATCTAACAGGGTAGTTGTACTTAGCCATCACTAAATCACAGCCCACTGCTACTTCCCACCTTTCTGCTGACAAGAAATCTGCATCCCACTACTAAGACAGTATGTACACATAGTACAGAAATTAGTTCTACTGACTCCCAAGCAACAGGAACCTCTTTCCTCAGACAGCACAATGGCAGGAGCTAAAGGTTTTACTCTAGCCCCTTTGGTGAAACTGGGGCTGCCTGATTAAGTCACAGAGCTACCAAGCTGTTGAAATTAGTCCTTCTGCCTTTAATCATGCCAGTGAGAATAAATACAATATGAATGATGGCAGATACTTTCACTGGGTATTACCACTTCCAGGAAACACAGGAAAATCTGGATGAGCATTTTATACCTCCCTGCTTTGAGAGGTGTGATTTTGCTTAACACTGCATCCTGGAAAGACTCAAGAAAGCCAGCACCATTAAACTCTTCATCTTTGTATTTTGGAGAACCTCCTCAAGGCCTTTCTAAACAATTGTTCCTTTTAGAACCTGGTTATTTAACCAGTGATAGTTCTGGAACAGTGCCTGCCTTTTGGCTACAACACTTTGCAGATAGCATCTTAGCTTTTGCTACTGTTCATTAATGCAGAGATCAGTCACGCGCTCAGCTGTCTGCGGCAGTAACAAGGACAGCCTGAAACACCACAGCGCTCGTCCCAAAGCCTTCGATCCATCGCTGGAACCCCGCTGACTACACAGGAGATGGGACTCCTGCCTTTGCCATCACTAAGCGTGCACGCCTATGCTCCTCCCGCTCCGCTCTGCCTCACCCTACCGCCGGAGCACTGTCTGTAAAGCTGCTCTACCCGCGCCCTCCCGCGCTGCACCGCAGGGAGCTCAAGCCCAGGGTGCTCTGCCGGTCCCAGTGCTTAGCAGATCCGTGCAAGCTCTGCATCCCTTCAGCTCAGCACCTCAGGCTGGAAGCCCCCAGGTAACAGTATGCTTGGCTCAGCTCACCTCTGCCAGTTTTGCAGCTACCCAAAGAGAACTGCTTTCCTTTTTATTCACAGCACTTTTCAGATGCTGAAAAATCAGGTTACATTTGTAGAGCATAAAAGGTTCCCTATATTGCCTGAGCAGCATGCCAAATTATCAAGAGCACCATCAGGTTGATCAAGCCATTAACAACAATTGTGTGATGAAAACTAGAGTCAACTCAGTTTTAAAGTCATGCTTTTTCCCCGGGGGGGGGTCTCAAGAACCTGCCAACTCATCAGACTCTGGACACAAGTGCTCCTCCTGGCCCCCTTCCAAGGTCACCAACACTTTCCACTCCAGGTCTGGAGACAAGCAGGCAGGGGTATGCCTTCTTTACCCTTTGCAGGAAGGCATGGGGAGCTGAGCAGGCATCACCCAGCTCCAAACCAGGTACAGGCATGTATCCAGTCTCCAACCCACATTAACAGCCACACTGCTGCCATTGCCAAAGGACCGAAAGCACAGGAGAGTCTGTTCTCATCTGCCTACGTAGTTACTCCTAAATAAATGCACTAATTTTGAGATTGAAAATACTGATCTTTAAAAGGTGAGGGGAACAAGACTCAACTTCTACAGACTTTCTACTCTGCTACAGTTTCCAGTGAGCAAGACAGAATGACCAGCACTTTGCACCCATCTGGTCAGCCATCAGGCAAGGCCCAGAACTGCCTGCTAGGTGCTGTAAGGTACCAGAGATAATGTGTTTACATGTGTTATGCACAGATACATATGATGCACAACTTACATACACCCATTAAAATACATAAAAATTCAGTATCAAAAACTTAATTAGCTGCAGACTACAGCACTTTAGCACCAAGAAGAATACTGCAGCAGAGCAGTACGTGAAATATTTTAAGTGGGGTTAGCTGAAGGTGGACAACAGCATCCCACATCATATACAATTGCATAAATCCCTTTCCACAAGAATCCCAAGGTATTGTACAGCACCTTACAGTAAGCCCAAAAACATTACCACCCCATGTTTCTGCATATATCAGGCAGACAAGATTTGCTTTTCCTAAAGTCTATTTAGATTTCTTTAAAACAGAAGGTATTCCACTGAATTAGCTTAATACCTACATTCTGCAATTCCCAGAGGAGAATCTGTATTAAAGTTACAAGTACCTTGATTACACAAAATAGTCTCAACTATTCTTGTCATATGACAAAGTAAAAATAACTGCAGAAACACTATTGTATATATTACATGATTTATACTTTCTTCTCTTCCTGAAAAAGAAACGGGAACTTTCTGAAGACAGGAAGCAATCCTCATACTATTCCACATATGAAAAGAATATTATCAGGGCTCAAATCATGTCTGTGGTTTTCAAGCCAGTCATACAGCATTCCATGGTCCCAGTCTCCTACTTGCCTCAAAAGAGTTAACAGCAGTCTAATATTTGAAGAACAAATTAAACTGACTCAGTTGATGCCATATGCAGGAAAGGTAGCTGGTGAATCAGCCTGTTATGCTTCCTGACAAGCTATAAACCTAATTTAGGGCTCAAACATGGTATCACAATACGCTTTATCTAGACCTTTTGTACTACAAATTTCTGCTGAAGTCTAAGGAAAGAGTATTGAATTACTCTCATATTCCTGATTTTTCTTGTAAAACACCTAACAATAGTCAGGAATATCATGGCTACCATTCACCACTTGTTGGGGTTTTAGTTGTCCCAGAACATGTGAAAGAAGAAAACTGAAGCTGTTTTGTCATGTATGTGAACTTGCAATCTAATACATGAAGTGGTTTAAGGAGATTAGAAAATGATTTGATCCACTAAAGGTTGAAACCATTGCTCAAAATCACAAGAATAGCATCTCAACCACTGACCAAATTGTGCTGAATTTTATTTCTTTCCAAGAATAATCCCAGGGTTTTAATTACCTCTGAAGTCCAGCATGGTTCAGTCTGTCAAGCTTGTTTCCAGTAGGCTAGCTGACAAACCACAGTGCTTTTGCAGACACTGTCTCCTAAGATAGTGCTTCAAACCACTTTCAAATTTGCCTTAAGAATGTAACAGTCTTTAGGAAAGCAGAGAACTTCTTTCAAGGGGAAAGGAAAGACACGGTGCTTTTGCACAGAATATGACAGAGCTCCCTAGAGCTGCAAGAGAAAATACTGAAGAGCTACAGTAAAAGCCTTTAACAGGGAACTTCCTTTGTTTCTTTGTGCTCTCAGACAAGAGCATCTTTGGAAAATATCTTTGTAGTTGAGGTTCAGCATGCCAATTTACACACACATAACCTGAAGGACCATCCCCTTGGCTAACAAAGCAGAGAGAAGAGTAAGATTA
This sequence comes from Porphyrio hochstetteri, assembly GCA_020800305.1. Taxonomy (NCBI): domain Eukaryota; kingdom Metazoa; phylum Chordata; class Aves; order Gruiformes; family Rallidae; genus Porphyrio; species Porphyrio hochstetteri. The sequence continues at coordinate 18,823,569 of CM036912.1, forward strand.
ATCAACTGAAATAAAGCACAGTTCCTGTAAAGTCAGTTTGTTTATGCACTAGACTGGAAGGTGGGGTTTTTTCTTTCTTTTCAATAAAATGCAACTCAGTCATTTCACTGGAGGTCAAGTATCACCAGGCATTTACAAAGAAGAAACACACACGCACACTGAAGGACACATACATTTATCATTACAGCTGCTTTCTCCAAATTTTACTTCCCTACTCATTCCCTGAAGCCTAGCTTCCTTAATGGTGCTTTCAGCCAACTTCCTCCTGGAAAGGAGCCAGAACTAGCATCTAAACTACATTAGGACAAAAATAAACAGAAGTATATAAATGCAATTAAATATACTGAAAGCCTGAGGTCCATGTTTTGGAAGCGAGAAACAGCTAAGTCATTTTTAAATATTTTAATTAAGGCTCAGAACATTTTTTTAACACAAAATTTATGTTGAGGTACTGGTAGCCCAAGTATTTTCTAGGCGTAATTCTCCCTGGTTATAGAGATTGGATAAATTTATGCCACAGTCTACAGGCTAGAACCAAAGTGCTCCTCTCCTTACCAAGCTGTGTGTGGTTCCTTTTTCAGAGAGGTGTGAAATGAGACTTGGAGAAACCAAAGAACATAGGCATAGAATGTGGCAACACTTGAAACTTTATTAATTACCTACTAAAATTTTAAACAAATCAGGTCACAGAGGCTGGTGAGATCCTACCTTCAGGACATTCCTCTTCTTCCCTTTAAATGGCCAGGTGAAAGGTCAGCTTTCAATCAATTACACTCAAATTCAAGAGTAAATCAGATTCTAAATGACTGACTGGTAACTGGCATGTTAGCTACAAGCTCACTGCAACTTGCAGCTGCTGACAAAACAAGAAATAAAAGGTAAAGATTTTGTGTGTAGCCAATTTTGTAATTCCCAAGAATAGTCTATTCAGTAAACACAGCAGATCTAAACACAGATGCATACATCTATAGCCAATTCTCTTAACACAGTTCACACCAACATCTGTGGTCTTACAGTAATACCTATTTTACCCACCAATTTATTTGTACATCCATGACTTGTCTTCACAAGCTCTTACAGTGTAACACGAAGCAGACATATGCCTGTGGATATGGAAAGGCATTCCTCCATGCTACCAGCCTGCAACAGTGCTCCCTCAGCCTTTCCTCAGCACAGCACATAGAGAAACTAATTTTCTTCAGTTATTGACTAAAGACAAGGGAGGTGGCTCTTCAGAGAATTTATATATCTGCTCATCATCAATGATATCAGTTTAGTAAGCAGTTAACCACTGATTTTAACACTTACATTTGAGAATAAGCGCCCAATTTATTCTTTAAAAAAAAGCAAGGAAGATCAATGAAACATGGACACCTTTTAATGCCAGTCTAACACAAGACCATGTAAAAATGCCAAGCTCATTCTATCGTGGTCTGTTTCTTATTATGGAATTTTAACGTGCCTTTGTGATCAGTCTTTCTAAAGACAAAATAACAATTACTCTTCCAAAGGGCTGAGAAACGCTTACTCAGGCTTCAGCCAAACCCATGGAGTTCACCACTAATGCATTCCAAGGGAAAAAAGTTACTGTGCTTAACGAATATTGTTTTCTTTTCCTCTGCTCTTTCAGAGAGCAAAGCAGATGGTATTTTTTTTACCGTGCTTGAAAGTAGTGCATTGTTTGCACTAAAGATGGTGAAAGCAATACCTGAAAAATGAGAGATGTAAAACTAACTCCTATGCAATGCCACTCTATGCAGTGATGTGGTTGGTATGTGTCCAAAATGTTAGTTTTGGGCTAGCTACCTGGTTTTGACACCCATTTTAAGCAACATTCAATAGCTTTACCCTTCTGTAACAAAATAACAGCAAGCTCTTCTAATATCCTCTCAGTTACAAGCACATAGTCAACTTGTGGCAACAACAATCCACTACTGACAGACTGGCCCCATCTTCCAGTCTGATGAAGCCAAAGTAAAAGCATAGTTACTCTAGCATAGGATAATGGTGAGTCAGAATTCTGTATCACCACAATATAATTACACTTTTTTAATTAAACAGAGAATCAACAACATGTTATGATGTCACTGCACAGGTATTTAATGCTATGCTAAGAATCAGCCATGATAGTAGGGCATGGGAAAACTGAGGAGTTTGAGAAGTTGGATACCTTACCACATCACAGAATGCCTTTATACCAACCTGCTACCAAAACATTATATTTGGGTTGGTTTTTCCAAAGGATTAAACTGCAGAAATAAAAATAAACCAGAAGTTACTTGCAAAACAAGTCAGATCAGCCAAGATGACAGGTTTTTGTAAAAAAGCCCATCATAAACAGGTAACATTTGTTCAGACAAAAGATGTTTGGTGGTGGCTTTTGGCTGCTTCCCAAGCTGGAAACTAATACAAAAAAGTTAAGTGTCCACAGTCATACTATCACACCACCTTTTTGCCCACAATAAAGCTCAACCCTAGCATTGTACTTCAACCACAACTACACAGTAACTGCCTCACCAGGACTCAGAGGGGTTACTTTTACAGGCAATTAACAAACAAAGTTGACAGTTACACAGCCTCTGATAACATGAAGACTATAGCATGATCCCATCCAGCATGGCCAAAAGGAGATCCCTTCCTTCATTGCCAGAGCCCTAGAGAAGGCTCAACGCTTCCTCAGCCTTACCCCAAACACCACTCTATAACTAACTGAAGAGCTGCCAGAGTTCACAGGAAGTTAAACAACATTAAGAGTAATTAAGGAAAAGCAACAATTTATTTAATCACTTCTACTACCTTGAGAGAATATAGCTTCTGTGTACACATGTAAACCAAAACCACATCACAACTGTGTATAAGATGAGCAAACCAAGAGAGGAGACCCTGTGCTATTACAAACTGCTCGTTTATTCCAATCACCACGTGTTGGAGACGGAAAGGACGCACCTCAGCTACAGACACAACTATGCAGACAAGGCCAGACTGAAAGCGAGACAGTATTCCCAATTTAAAGGGCTCAAGAACTTCCCAACAGATGGTGTTGGTTGGTACAAATATGGAAGATGCAAGGCTTTAATTCAGCATACTATCTGCAAGCCTAAGTGATATACATTCAAGAGCTTCAGAGAATACACCTAACAGCTCAGAGTTACATACTCCTATGAGTCGCTACTGAGTTTTTTTTAAAATGGTACCTATTTTAATTAGTTCTTGGGGAAAAAAGTTAATTAAGAGTATGCAAACAAAACAAATATAGGTCATAACATTCATAAAGTCAGGATTTGTTTCTCTTCTCAGACCACAAGAAAAGTTTTCTTTGAATCTATGCACATGACACTCAAAATTAGACCTAAAGCATTAAATTCTACTGTGTCTCTTCCTGAAGCATTAGAAATTTATTCCTTCTACATACCAGGAAGAGCAAGACAATGTAAACATAATATTAAGTACACATACCCCTACTTAGCTGTTTTCCCCCTTGCAAATCATATCAGCAGCTGGGATTAGCAAGTTAATTTTGTTTTCCAAAATTCACCGACAGAGGATTTTTCTTCCCATTTTTATTACATCTCTATCATCAATCCTACACAGAGGACAAAGTGACAGTAATTGTTTCTGCACGTGACTTCCTTCACCTCTTCTTGTAAACTTGGAAAGCCTTTTCTCCCATCTCTTCCTTTCCATGAACTCCATTTCACCCATTCCACTCTCCAACCTGCTTACTTGTTCAAAACCAATCAAACATGTCCACACAAGACAAACATATGGAGAGCAACAGAGAAAAAAAACAACAAAAGACAATCCAAGGCACCAGGCTCAGGAAGTCCCTCAGCCTCAGCCTGCAGGAAGCTGGGAAGAGATGTGGGGGAGAAGCAAGGCTGTTTCATGGAAGCTTCTCCAAACATCTGCTCCTCAGAGGTACTGTTGGGCTGGGTGGACATTCAATGACAATCACTACAGCTGCTCTCATATCAAATGATTTAATTCAGGCAATGCTGATTCATAATACCAAGTACTTTCCTCCTGACCATGCCACTCATTTTCACAGCTGTATCTATTCCCTCTCCTGATTCTTTCTTGCAAAAAAAAAAAAATCACATCTCCATATTTCTAAATAAACCTTAAATCTTTATGAGTATAAATATAGAGCTGTGCAGTCATAATTAAAGCAGAAACTGCCACTGAAAGAAGAGAAATAAACAGGCACATTTATGCAAAGCACTATACAATGCTATCTGCCAAAAAACCAAACAAGATGCAGTTACCTTCTCCCTTAGGAACATGAAATAAAAAAGGAAGAGCTCTGAATGCGCTAGCAAAGACTTCTGGAGGCAAGTAAAACATAATGCATATCATCAGTTCTCTGTGTGACCGCCTCCTTCCTCCACCTTTTGTATGTGATCCTTGAAAAGGGGAAAAAAACCTGTCCCAGGCTGACACTGTTGTGAGAGCGTCAGCGTTAATGCTAACTCATGTTGGGAATTCAAAGTGGTACACCAACTTTGCACTTACCCTGACATTGCTCTGAAAATTAGCTCAAATTATATGAGCTACAGAAAAATGACTCTAGGAATTAAAGCTGGAATACATTATAAGTAGCTAGAGCACGAATATCGACTTTTTACCCTTATTATATAATGACGTTCGCGTCGATGGAGCAGGAGATGCTGATAAGCGAGATCTCCGAAGCAGCATTTGCAAATTCTCTCTTCCCAAGCAGTAAAGACCCGCAGGTTCCTGGTTTAACGTCACTCCCACAAAACCAAGGCAGCAGTCACCCTCTGCAGACAGAGCCGCTGAACTGCCCCCGGCCGAGAGCCCCTCCCGGCCGCCATCCAGGGCCGGCACCGCAGGGCGCTTCCATCGCGGAGCTGCCAACTACCCGCTCGCGTCTCCGCGGCAGCCGCGTCGCGGCCCGAGACACGCCGCGGCCTCCCGGCACCCTCACCCCGCGGCTGGCCGAGGACGGGCGGGCTTGCCCGGCCCGGCCGCGGCGCGACCCTGCCCGCTTTACCAATCCACCACCCACCGCGGCAGCAGGGTCGCGGGCGCCGGGCGGCCAGTGGTGCCCGCGGGGCGGGGTCGCCCAGCCGCAGCCAGACGGGAGGGGACGGGACGACGCGACCAGGGTCGCTGCGCCCCGCCTAGGCCCGGCCGCGCACCGCCCCCGGCCCCTCGGCAGCGGGGGCGCGGGCCCGGCCGCGCCTCACCTTGGAAGCGTTGCCCGCGGCAGGGAGGCGCGAACATGGGCGTCCCCCGCAGCCCGCCGCCGGCCTCACCGGAGCTCCCCCCTCTCCCCCGGCGGCTCGCCGCGCTCAGCCGGCCCCGGCAGCCGGGCCACGTCCCTGCCCGCGCCCCGCGCAGGCGCACTCCGCGCGCAGCCGCCGCCGCGAGGGGCAGCCCCGCGCCCCCGCAGAGCCGGCCCGCGCCCTTCCGCAGCCTCAGCCCGCCGAGGGGAGGCCCGGCGCGCAGGGGGCGGCGGGCGGCCGCCGGTAACGAGGACCCGGCCGTGCTGCGGGGAGCCGGCCCCGCGGGCGGGAAAACCACGGCTTGCCCGCTTCCTGAGGCGTTCCGGCGTTGGCGCCGTTACTCACATCTGGAAAGCCGGTTGCCAGCTACCCTTACAAGCGTGTGGGGCCACTTGCGTGCTCCCACCTTGGGGAGGTCCCCCCGTTATGTCACTGCTGCTCTGACGGCAAGACTCACCGCGGTCAAAAGCCGAGCCCCCACCTTGCCCAATCCTGCCATCGCTGGTTACAGCGAAGAGGCGAAAAACTACCGCATTGCCTCAGAGCGAGAGGAGGATGCACGGCTCTGTGCTGTTAAGAGCAGGCCCTTGGTGCAGGAAGAGTATCTGCCTGGGGATTTCCATAATGCCATCTATACGTAGGGAGTTGCATATAGCAACACACTCTCAGGGAGCGCCAAGCAGCCTCAGGCTAGATAGGCCCTTCCTGACGAGCTTCTGTTTGACACGTTCTAGCCAGGTGCCAGTTAGGTTACACAAACAGCTGAGAGACTGCCTACCCTGAGCAGATCCCCATCCAGTAGTGAGACTATATGCCATTGTGCTTCTACAATGAAGAACAGAGACTCCTAAGCTGAACTGTACCAAAGTTTTCATTTGTAGGGGTTCTAATAAAACCAGAAAAAATAAAACCAACGTTATCAGGACACATATGCTACATACTGCTTCACAGCCAGACACGCAAAGAATATACTAAAACCTCAGCCAAGCAGTAACAGCAAGAAGAGTCTGTACATAGGCCTCCAGCATAGCTTTCTTGCTTCTGCACAGGTACCAGTTGTTGCAAACAACAGCAGAAAAAGTACAGTTGCTACAGAGGACCACAGAGGTGAGCCCAGACACTACAAACAGCCCCAGCCACCTGCAAATGAATGGGGAGAGAGAGACCTCTGCTTACAAGAGCAGCTTCATCAGTATAAGAGACTTCTTCCAAACACAAGACACTGCTGTGAAAGTCCCACATGATACTTTGCTCTCCAGAACAGCCCTCAAGTAAAAACACTGCACACAACCTAACAGAAATTAAGAAACAACACCAAACACAAATATACTTTCTACTTGACAAGGAATGCTATGAGTAAAGTGTACTTTATTAAAGCATTGAAAATGGTAGCTTTTACCTCAACAACTTCAGTGCCTCTATGAACAGCAGTCACCCTTTTCAGGAACATCATCACTGAAGCCAGCAAAAGAGATTTGCCCTGAATTTGTAGGTGATTCAGGGGTGGGGCTCATCACTGGGGCTGGATCCTCCCTCTTCTGCAGGGTAAGAAAGCACCTGGAGGCATGGTGGGATAATGAGCTACTTTTTGGGATGGTAAGCTATTTTAGGAGCAAAAGGTCTTCTTACAAAGAAGAACAAGAAACAAGCTTTATTTTCTTCTTGTTTAACAGCTAAGACTAACAGAGCCTTGCTAATAATGCTATTGACTGTGAGGTGTTTCTCGCCAATGTAATTGCCCAGCAGTTGCCAGCAGACCCTCGTTGGCGAGCATGCATTCATATGCTAGAGAGTAGCAAAGGCACTGTCCTCCCCTCCCTGCATCATGTAGAAATGGAAAGTACGCACGATTCCAAACTTTTAGGATTCAGACTTGAATTTCCGAAGCTAGCAGGTACCTCCTGCTAGGAACCGTGCTGGCACTTGCCTGATGTCAGAAACACTTATTGCTTCTTTTATTGTCTTGTGGCTATTTGTATTAAGTTAGTAACTTTTGAAAATACTGGTTTATGTTTGGAAATTAGTGGGGTGGTTTGATTTATTTTTTTTTTTAGTAAAGCAAATGAGGATAACCAGACAAACGTGTTGGGAAGAAAGATGCTGGTTTTGGGCACTCTGACAAGGTCAGGAAATCCGGTACCACTTGACCTGTTCGTCCCCAGGTGCATGTATGTGCAAGTGTACCTTCCTGCTTCATTTCACCCGATGGTACTTATCCCAACCATCTCTATTTCAGGAACAGCACACGATTTGGGTTTGGTTGGCTTAATGTTTTAGTTATTGCTCTCCCGTGAGAATTCTCCCTAGAAGATGAAGGGAATTAAAGCCCCGTACCATTCCCACGCCCGGTGGCTTTCCAGCCCCGGACCCATTGATTTTTCCCGTTGCGAGAATCCCTCCGCTGTGATAGTCCCTGCCAGAAGCTGCTCGAGCAGCTGATGGAGCGCTACCCGGAGGCCATGACACGGTACGTGGAAGCGTTAACTAGCAGCAGCGCTATTTTCTCTAGAACTGCGATTCCCCGCACCGTCCCGAGCAAGGCCCGGTCGCCCGAGCAGCGCCGGCAGGAAGGAGGCAGCCCGCGGCAACGCCCGAGCTCCTTCACCAGCTGGGGCCGCGCCGTGCGGGCGCTCCTCCGGGCCGGCAGGGGGCAGCACGGCAGACGCCGGGGACGGGCCGGTCAGCAGCGCCCCGCCTCGCGGGGCAGGCGAGGACCTGCGGCTGCGCAGTGGGCGCGGCCTTTTTTCCCCCTGCTGCGGAGCGCAGTTGTCGTGCGGAGCGGGCCCCGGCCTAGGCCTAGACCGGACAGTACCTGGCACGATGGTCAGTACCGGCCCCCACGGGACCCGCGCGGCGGGGGGGACCTGTGCACGCCGCTCTGCGCCTGCTGCGCGGCTCTGCCGGCCCGGATGGAGCCCGATTGGCCCGGGCCCTGGGCCGGCTGTGGCGGCTCCAGCGTGGCAATGGCTGCCATTAGTGCCGTGGCCGTGCCGCGGGGCGGCTCGGTGGCGCTCTGGCGGGGCCCGGTACAGGCTGGCCCGGCCCCGCTGCCGTCCGCGCCGCCGCCTTGGGCTGCGGCCTTACTGGCCCAGTACGGCGGCAGGCTGCGGCAGGGCCGGGCCGTAGGCGCGTGGCGGCGGGGCGGTGTAGGGAGGAGCTGGAGGGGGACGGTGGGGCCGGGTCTTGCGGAGGCCCCGGTGCCCAATGGCAGCCGGTGCCTGGCCGGAGGGTCGGGGAGTGCGTCCGAAGCGCTGGCAGGTGCCGGCGAGGTGTCTGTCCCGTCGCGGTGTCGGCAGAGCCGCTTCCCGTGGCGGAGCGGCGGGGGCCGCAGGGCGCCGGTTCCGCGACACAGCTCGCCAGAGAAGCAGCTGCCCCGGGAAGCGGCAGGGAGCGGTCACAGCTGCAGTCCGTGCGGGCAGGCGTACGCTTAACAGACACCATTCCTGGTTTCCTCCTGAAGCTGTGAGGCCGCAGGGAGAGGTGTGCCTTGGCTCCGGCGGGAAGGGCAGCCTTGGGTGGGGTTTGCCCGTTTTATTTTGCTGGTGCTTTTGTAGCTAAACGTGTAAGTAAGCGTGGTGTGCCTGATTTCACGACGACGGTATTCACAAGGGGTTTAATACAGTTAGAATGGTCTCAGCTTACATAGCTGTGTCTCGCTAACCTCTAGTTATCTTTCTTATTCAAGGGGTTTGTGAAAGTTGTCAAGAATAAGGCGTACTTCAAGAGATACCAAGTGAAATTCAGGAGAAGGAGAGGTATTGTTAAATTTCCTGTAGTATATAATTAAATATTGGCTATGGATATGCCTACTTTTTTTTTTCGTCATGTTTTTACACATTGTAACTTGTTTTTCAGAGGGAAAAACTGATTATTATGCCCGTAAACGCTTGGTGATTCAAGATAAAAACAAGTACAACACCCCTAAATACAGGATGATTGTGCGTGTTACCAACAGAGACATCATTTGCCAGGTAAGGTCTGTGGCACTTGCTGCTTGCCCACCAGCCTCCCCAGAGTGAAGCTAACAGAAAGGGGGGTGGTTGAAGCGACTGGGTTTGAGGCTTGATTTGAGCAGGGTTTGTATTGTAGAAGTTCCTTAGAGGAAAACAGTCTGTGTTAACACTGACACAACTTCAGTAATAAGCCCTATTTGTCATATGTAGGTTTTACTAGTGTCAGCGTTCTTCAGCGAGACTGTTTGCAATGCAGGACTGTACTGTTTAATGATGCTGGGATTAGTAGAAGATTGTAGGGAGAGGAAAGAAACCTGTCTTTTTTTTGTTCTTCCCTGCTGTGTCTAAAGTGCTTTCAAAAGGGGACCTTGCTTGGCTGAAGACAGCAGAGCTGACTGTGACTTGTCAGCTTGCATTGGCTGTCATGCTATATCTGAAGTTCTCTTTTGAGAGGCTTTGTGGTTTTTTTTCTCCTGTGATGCTATGTGGAGGATCACAAAGCAGTGAGGCCTGACGATGGCTTTCCTGTGAGATTGGAGATGGGTGAATGAGAATACTAGGCATTTTCCCGTGCTTGTTAAATACTTGGTTGTGTGATGCACAGTGGTTCACTTTGTTTTGTTTTCAGAATGTTTTGATTAATTTTGCAGTTAAAAATTTCAGCCTGTTTCTTCCATCATATGTACATGTTGTTGTGCTAAAAAAAAAAAGCAGCTAGAAAAGTTTGTCACTCCTTTCTTCATAAGATAATTATCTGTTGAGCACAGTGGAGAGTGCTGTCTTTACAGCCAGTTCAGACAAAACTATATGGCTTTGGTGAGAGTATTTTATCTTCGAAATTCAAAGCAAGCATCAGTGGAGGCAGGTGCTTACATCTGACTGATGGTGCCTTTCCGTAATGGAGTGATCTTGCAAGAAGGGGGGAGGTGTGGGAGATGGGAAGGTTCTGTAAATGATGGGAACAGTACCGCTGGTAGCACTGCTCTCTCATGGGAGACCCCTGAGTCTGTGAAAATCTCAGACCTTGTAATAATTCTGTAAGGTTGGTAACTGTGTTACCGCAGGCGCGGTGCCAGAGGCATTTACGTGTTTCTGGGGTGGGTTTTATATATATATATATATATGAAAATATATGTACTATATATATAATATATATAAAAAAATGCACTCTCTCTCTATATATATATATATGTACTGCGTTGTATGAGAACGAGGGGCAGAAAGTGGGACAGGATCGATCCACGTGTATAACGATTCTTTGAAAGGTGGCTTTGTAGGCAGGTTCCTGGCTTCTTCATGAATGTGGGGAGGTAAAGAACAGTTGTTGCTAACATACTCTTTCTCTGGCCTAATACAGAGGTGAATTTTTTTGCGTCTGTACTTGATGAGTTAATGGTCAGACCACAACCTGTTGAGCTTGTGTGTGAAGTTTGGCGGTTTGCAGGACACTTCTATACAGAATTCCTGCTGGCTTAAGTGTATGTCAAAGCAGCAATAAATCCAGCCCAGAATTACTGTGAGAACACTAACAATTGTGTTGTTGTCAGATTGCCTATGCCAGAATTGAAGGTGACATGATCGTCTGTGCTGCTTATGCCCATGAGCTGCCAAAATACGGCGTGAAGGTTGGCCTGACCAATTATGCAGCAGCATACTGTACAGGTCTGCTGCTGGCACGCAGGGTAGGTACCTCTCAGATTGTCTGGAAGCTGCTGCTCTTCCTTACAAAAGGGAAAGACCACTTTCTTACACAGTGTGTTGTTAAAATACTTGATGCTGTGGGCTTACATCAATAGTAAATTTTGCTTTTTACTGTGTAGATTTGATGGCCTCTTGTGACTGTCAAAGCGCAGTGAGAAGTATGAAGCATGTGGTTTCAACTCCAGCAGACCATTTTTATGTCTTGGCACTTAATTTGGTGGAGGGAGGGATAAAAATGTAAAAATGTACCTTAAGAGTTGAAAACAGTATCCATCCGTTTTCCATATGAGCTTATGTCTGAAGTTCACCGGTATACCTGTTGGAACAAGAGGTTGAAACTTAACAGGCATGCTTACTGTGCTGGTTGTTAAAAGGTTTGGTAATACTGTGAGGTATGTATTTTTGTAAAGAGACTTGTTAGAGATGAAGAATCCATGGCAAATTTATGCATTAAGGTGGGGGGGATTATTTTGTCAATAAATGGAAACAATTTCAGAAGAGCCTTTTTTCCCTTCCCCACAGCTGCTGAATAAATTTGGCCTTGATAAGATCTATGAAGGCCAAGTTGAAGTGACTGGTGATGAATACAATGTGGAAAGCGTGGATGGAAAGCCTGGTGCTTTCACATGCTACCTGGATGCAGGTCTTGCCAGAACTACCACTGGAAACAAAGTCTTTGGTGCGCTGAAGGGTGCAGTGGATGGTGGTCTGTCAATCCCTCATAGGTAACTTAGTCTTGTTGGAAAGAATTCCTTTAGAGTTGACCTGAGATGCTTCTGTGTGTGACAGTCTCTTTATACCGTCTCTTTATGTTGAAGTAATTTTGTTATGACCTGGTAACAATAATGTAGCCTAGGTTCTGAGGTTGGGGTTTTATTTAGCTGGTTCATTGGTAGCTTTTTAATCTACAAGTGCAATTCCAATAGTGCTGCTGGGAATCTTGTCACTATCAAGAGGTGCTATTAATTTATTTAAAAAACTCAAGAGCCATCTTGGTGCTCTTACTTAAAATCATCAGTGTATTGGATGCACTTCAGTAAATGCCCTTTATTTACTGTGATGATTTAGGTCTTTGGCAAATTGTGTGTGTTACTGATTTCACTGTGAAAAGCTGTACATACCAGGCACAAGATGGTGGAGGTTTGCTACAGTTGTCAGTACAACAGCGGGTGTGAGCAATCCACCCAGGCTTGAAATCTCCAGGTGGAAGTTTTGAGGACTTCTGATGTAGGCTATGCATGAATGACTGAATCAACAGTTTTGGCAGTGTTACCTAACACCAGTCTTTGAGCTGACTGCTTCTTCCTGCTAGCAGCAAGGAAGGGAGGGGGGGATCTGAGATCTGTTTCCTACCCTCTGCCATGCTGTCCTATTCATTCCTGACTATTTCTCCGTTTTCTCTGACTTGGCTGCTACATGATGATACTCCCAGTGACTGAGCATTCTGTACTTGGTCCATGGTGTGCATATGATGTACTGCACTGTTTCAAGACGGGACTGATGGCAGCTGAGATGAACTTAAAACTTCCATTTCTTAAGTTTCTCTGTCTCTTAGTTTTTAATTAGAGGGTCATATCCCCCAGTTATCTGCAAGGGAATCTGATGTTTCAGTCTTCAGTATGTGTAACCTAGCCTCTGAATTAGAGGATTTGGCAGTATCTAGTCTGACTCTGAACTGCTCTTTCACAGTACCAAGCGTTTCCCTGGCTATGACTCAGAAAGCAAAGAATTCAACGCAGAGGTTCACCGCAAGCACATCATGGGCCAGAATGTTGCAGATTATATGCGTTACCTGATGGAGGAGGATGAAGACGCTTACAAGAAACAGTTCTCCCAGTACATAAAGAACAATGTAACACCTGATGGGGTAAGGTTTAACTGGTGGGCTCTTGTGCCTTAATAGAGATGCTGATAAGTCTTGCATAGGGCCTTCTCTTATAATGCAGATAAGCTTGATACGTAAAAGTAATGTGATTTGTGTTGCATGTTATCCATGCAAAGAAAGTAGTTTTTCCTTCATTGAGGGCTCTATTATACTGTAGAACTTTTGTCCTGCTGTGAAACTTAACGGTCTGCATATAAATCTAAAATTACAGGACTACATTCTAAAACAGATGACTTCCCCCTCCCTCCCCCAATGTAGAAATTAACTTGGAGTTTCTGCACGTTACCTACCGATTCCTAATCCTGCACCACAGCCTGTCAGTTCTGTAGTTGTGAGGATGTGCTCCAGGGCAAATTGGTTTAGGATTTGTGTGACCTTGTAGGTAATTCTGGGTCCCAGTTGAATACAGAATAGCCCAAGTCAGCATCCCATGAAACTACAGAGTGTGATATGTCTTACTTGAACTAGAGTATTTCATACAAAACTTGGAAGATTGCAAGTGTTAAAAGTCCTCCCAGCTGGCTTGTCTTGCTACCTGTGATCTTCTTGCATGGTTTCACCAATTAGTGGTTCTGAAGCTTGAAACAAACATTCTCATGTCCATTTTTTAGGCTGTGGAAAACTTAACTTCATTCTTTATCCCTTTATACCTGTGAGGTTTTGGTGGTGGTTTGGGGTGGCTTTTTTTCTTGTATACTTAACTAATTCCTAATATTTTGTATTTTTTGTCTTTTCTAAAAACAAGTACTGTATTGTAAATGCCAACTTCATCTGTTTTACTTAGCAGATGCTATTCATAGCTTGTATTGCAGTGCCAACAGCTAGACAGCTAGTCTTTTGTCTTGGTATGCTGGAAAACTTCTCACAGCTGGAGTCCAGTGGTCTTAATTAACCACCAGCAAAGGGGCTCTTCAAATTGGTGCAAATACAGAGCCCCAGTTACCTCTGGGATGGGGGGCAGACAGATGGGGATCTGCCGGTACCTTCTGCTATTGGTCTATGGCACTGGACAGGTCACTTGGATTTTCTTGTTTTACATGTTAAAAGAATTACACCAGCTCACACACACTGACTGGCTCCGTGAGCTGTCTGAAATGGCTGTTTGGGTATGGCCTGTGCTAATGTATTTCTGTTCCTGCATCCTTGGGGATGGTGCAGTGACTGTGGTGGTTCTTGCAAGACTTGTTCCTCTGCTGCTTTCAAAACCGTTTTTACTCTCTCGCTCTTACTGAGCAGCTGTGTAATGTTGCAATACAGTAGGGTTTCAGAAGTGGTGAGGTGGCATGTCTGCCAACGGAGTTTGTGTTGAATAATTTTGGCTTAAGTAAATGTGAAGCATTCTAAGTGAAGTGGAATAATGTTCTAGACTGCCTCTTAATTTCAGTGTAGGGTAGCTTCAGCACAGAGGAGAAAGTGTTAACTGTGAGATGCTAGCCTGTATTTGAGACTTGTAAGAAGTCTATAGTTAATCTGTGGCCTTGGTCCCTAAGGGTGAAAAATAAGGATGAAATTACTTGCTGTGTTTTAAATTGTGGGTTTGGATATTTCGATTGTATTAAGATGATAGTAGGAATTTCACTATGCTGTGGCAGTGATCTTGTGTATGAAGACAGATGTGTTAAGCTGTATTGTGGTGAACCCTGTTCCTACAGTAAGGATATCATGGATTTTTTTTTATGTGATGCTGCAAGTGGAGAATGTAACAATTTATATTTTTTTCAAGATGGAAGAAATGTATAAAAAAGCCCATGCTGCTATACGGGATAATCCAGTCCATGAAAAGAAACCCAAGAGAGAAGTTAAGAAAAAGAGGTAAAGCTCTTGTCCTCTTGAGCATAAATGTGACTTGTCTGTTACTTTTGATGCAACAGAACTCAACTCAGGTGTGGTTTAGATCAGGTTAAGATACAAGCATTTCTGTATAACTTGATCAGAAGGTAACACTAGGCATCTAAATTTGTTTTTAAGAGCCCTGAATTAGATAAAGCAAGGCATACTCATGGCCTGAATAGCTGGAACTCTTAACGTGTATCTCGAGGTCTTAATATTTTCAGTCCTCTTCAGGAGGACAGGCTGGCTACTTGAAGTTTTTAGGGGTCTGGGAGAAAGGAAACACAGGTACACAGATTGCATAGGGATGGATACCGTTGACATGCTAGCCACAGAACAGTACTCAGCTTCTCTTTAGAAATTAAACTGTTGCAGTCTAACCCTGCCTTTTTGTGGTGCCCTAACAACAACCTTAAAGCACGATGAGGAAATAAAACATAAAGTGCGATTACGTTGAAGCATAACGCTCTTCAGAACAGTTCTGATGCACTGCAGCTTTCTTGACTGCTTTTCTGCTTATTTCTTCCTTGGATATATCATATACTGTGCTTACATTGCAGATGGAACTGTCCCAAGATGTCTCTTGCCCAGAAGAAAGATCGTGTTGCTCAGAAGAAGGCTAGCTTTCTCAGGGCCCAGGAGCGTGCAGCTGATAGTTAAGACAACTTCCACGATTTTCTATGAAGCTTTGGAAAAAGTGGCAATAAATTTATTGAGTAAGCAACTGTGTAAGACTGGCTTAATGTATCTTTTGAAGATGCAGGGTAGTTTTTATGATACAGATACTATGTAGCCTTAAAGGTGTGTTGTCACCCTCTCCCCCTTCAAAGAGGAAAAGAGAGGTGGTGAGCTCCTGCATTAGAATTATTCCCAGAGGAAGGGGAAATTTATTAACTTGTAGCATGACTAGTTTCAAAGGCTCAATATAACAACTTGCCACTCCTGACTCAAACAGATGTTAAGTTTTTCAAGGGCTTCACCCATCCTTCACCTTTTTTCTTTCAGCATGCTTAAAATTCTGGGGAAATCTTGAGGTAGCTTAAGGAAAAAGCAGGACTAGTGACAGTAGGTTCTAAAGCCTCTGCCCAAATGCAGCCTGAGGCTTTCAGGAACACAGATGGCAACACTTCGCTGACTGTGACATGTCTAACTGATATATCAGCTACAGTTAGTATTCCAGTATTTCCCCCACTCACCTCCACGCTCTGGCTGTTACTGAACAGCTAAATACTCCCCATTAGTTAGCCATTACACAGAATTCACTTCACAGGTGTAGTTACAGGGGCCTTGACTTGCCTCATCCCTTGGGTTTTTTTCCTACATCTCAGTTTTATAGGCACTTACTTCTGTTTCCCAGTGGACTTACTGAATGAAGTAGGCTACATGGAGGAATGTTTTGCTTTAAGATACTAATAAATGGTAAGTACTGCTCTTGAAAGAGAAAAATAGGCCTGTGATTTATTGTAAACAGAAGTATGCAGGTTTTTTCCATTGAAAGCTCCAACTTGATGCAACAGCAATAAAAATGAAGGTTCTGTACAACAAACTGCACTGTTTAACATGTTTTCCAGTTTAAAATACCCAACATCATCTTGGATTCAATAATCTCTGCCCAAAACCTAGTAGTAATTACTGTCAGATTTTTCAACCAAGAAAATAACCTTTCTGCATTTGAGTATGTTGCTGGCTACAAATTATTATTAGCTTGTGGGTGGAGGACATCATCAAGGTAGAGACAATAGTTAGTATTAGCATAGTAATTCTGAAACTAAGAAGCCAATGTTTATAAAACAGCAATACTCTTAACCCAAGATGCATATAATCACATACAGTATGGAGAAATGACTTTGTTGGTCCTGCACTGCAGTTTAATCATTGAAGGAATGCATTGAATACAGGATACCTAAATAAAGCTTGTCCTCCTTGCCTATGCTGAAAATAAGGGGCTAGAATTTAGAAGTGTATGGATGATTGCCATTAAAGCCATTAAGGATTGAACTACTTTGTACATAAAGCATTTTTAAATGAAATATTAACAGGTAAGTGGTTACTGAGCACAGTATTGAGGTGTTTTATGGGCATCCAACTGCATAATTGTGAAAACAGATGTAAGTCTCAAAGAACAGGGATGCAGATTAAAGGTGGTACAGTGGCTGTGCCATGTGGAGTGCCACTTAACAATGACTCACAGAAGCTACTAGGAAAAAAGTAACACTACAGTTCCCTTATGTTCCACCTCATTCCTAGCTGTTTCTATGCCCTTTAAGCAATATTCCATGATCTGGAACAATCCAGCCTCTGTTCTACAGATCTAGCTCCAACTTAAATCCTCCTAAGTACTGGAGGAAGTCAATACAAGTCTAGCTAGATTTGGAGGGACAGTAAAGAGGAAAACAACTGTTGTGGATAGAGTCTTGACATGTTTTCTATGCTATGCAAGCTTCCTTTAACTGTCAGGATATTTCTGCTATGACTGTTTTGAAGAGTTAATTGACTTTGGAGCTCAGACTCTTGGACTATTTGCTTCAGCTTACTTTAGGTTAAAGGTTTCAACTGAAGTACGATCTGCAGTTTTGGAAATGGATGTTGATATTGCTGCTCGACTATATAAATGATTTTAGGAAATAACATTCTAGAATTCTTGGCTCCCAACACAACTTGCTGTATGAACACTTAGTAAGTGTTGAACTACTTAAACATTCAGGATGTAAGCATGAGGTAACAAGGTGTAAACAGAATCTGATTTAAGTCTCTGTATTACAGCCTGTCAGTTCTAGACTAGAATTCTAGTCTTCCACAGTTTAAAAACTAATGTGCAAATTCTGCCATGCCAAGGTATTAGTAAACTTCAATCTCACAGTTCAATTTATTCACAATAGCAGCATGGACTCAGACACAATACTTGCAGTAGTGGTGGTTCTTCATACAGCTACTTAGGATAGAAATCTTTTGCAGGTACTTCACAAGTGAGCAATGATTTTCACAGACTTGTAAGATGTTCCATCGGTTGATGTGGTGGCACAGTGAATTCTTTCATCCGTTCAAGATCTGACAAAGTGCACAGAATGGTCAAGCATGCAGGGTTTTTGTCTCCATAACAGCACTGGAACACTAGAAGTGCTTCTGGCCTCTGCCCAATCACTCAGTGGCATGTTCATTCTTTGAGAAGTCCTGTTGTAAGGTGCTGACTCAAGGGCAAAGGCTTAAAGAACCATTCATGAAATCTGAGTAAAGAAATGTCTTTAAAAAATGCTGCAAATCATTTTTATCAAATGTTATAGGCCACCTCTCGTGGCAGCTATTGGTACCCTCTGCTGGTGGAGAAGTTAAGAGTCATTTGTATGGGAAATTTTCTTCCAAAGTAAAGTTTTTAAGTTATTGAGTATCAAAGAATGCTCCATTTCCATCTGATTAGCTGTGACTTTAAGGGCAATACACAAGTACAGTTGTTTTTCTAGTTCTTCATGGATATCAGAAGGAGCACCACGAAGCAGATAGTCTTTAAGTAGCTGACAGGCTTTTGCCAAGTTTGGCTGAATTACTTCTGTGGTACATCTCATTTTGCTTTGGTCACATAGAGTCCTACAGTCTGTACCATAAACACAGTCTAAATCTGATTCACACGGGCGATCTTTAATTATTTCCTTCAAATTACTTTCTGGCACAATTTTTTTCATGTCTATCATTTTCAAATCATACTTGTCATTGTATCCCAAGTTTTTGGCACTTGTGTCACACATAAGAAAGTTTCCATAAGGTCCATGGAAAATATCTTCCACAAATTCTAAAAGCCCTATAGCTATTTTTGCCTTTCTTGGCCATGATGGAGTAAACCATTGGTCCATACTTCTTCTGAAGCCAGAGGGAATGAGAAGTTCTATAATCCATGGAAGACTGATTCCATAGAGGGAGGTATATTCAACTCTTTCAGTCACATAGAGATCCCCACAAAAACCCATCAACTTGGGAGTATGTTCTTTATCCTGCAAGATCACCATTAACAGAAATTCATCTAGCTGCAGAAGTGCCCATGCAGATTTTGCCTCTGGCAGAGAAACTCTACCATCTTTGTTTCCATCAGCGAAAGACAGGATGAGATTAACCAGTTCTGAAAGATTTCCTTGATCACCCAATTTTGCCTAAAAGCAACAAATGAAAGAGATTTAAGTGTGATTTCATTAACTACTAGCAATCTGCCTGTCATTCTACCTTCTGTTTTTCTCCTATAGATAGTATGGTAGGGATTCATTGGTTATAGATGTTCTAGGACTTGCTATCAGATGCCTGAAGAGCTGCTTTTTTGTTCTGTTTTCAAAGGCACCAAGTGTATCATCTTCTGAAAGTACTAGTGTTCTTTGCATTTCTAAACACAAACATTAAAATTCTAACATTGTTCTTGGTCAGATCAGTCTTTAGGAAAGTCACATCAAGTAGTTTGTTACATATTCTCTTAGAAATGTCTAGAGCAGGTTGAGTTTCCAGTTGATTAAACCTTACAGGTGTAGAGAAATTACAATATTAACCACATTTTGGTCAACTATAAAAATTGCCAAGACATCCTGTGTACAAATCCCATATGATAAGTGTAATGCAATGGTTCTTTATTTGATACAACCACCTCCATTGTATCAATACAGAGAAAGAAGCCGTTGTTGGAATTCAAACTGTTGCATTTTCAACTACCACCTAAATTTTCTTAACACACCTGCTGTCATCCATTCTTAAGAGACAAAGCTCCTGTAATGCATAATGCATTATGTAAAGCTGATGATGGTTGTTCTGTGTCATGCATGTGTGCATGCATACACATATGCTCAAGTCAGTCAGAACAGCATTATTTCCATTGCTGCAGACATGGGAGCTATGATGATAGCAGAAAATTTTAGGAAAGAAAACACAAAGATCAGTATTGACATGGCATCAAAGTGATGACTGTATCATGAAAATTCTGGGGTAGCAATAGAAATAAGTATCACATTCACGTAACAGAAATAACTGGGAGAAGGATGGCTGGTTATTCTGGTTTGGGAGATTCCTGCTGCTCAGTGAACACAGTAACTCAGGATTCCTAAGCATGAAGAGTTTTCAAAAAGTGTTTTCAGTCTTTGTACCTAGTTACAATAACCCCAAAAGTAGAAAAAAAAAAAAGATACAGTTTCATTACATACTCCGTACAAGGGAAAGCTGTAGACTTGCAAGATGCATACCAGCTTCCATCTGTTAAGTAAAAACCTGTTAAGTAGTTACTTCAAACTTGGAGATAAGAACCTCTGGGAAATACTACTGTCCTAAAAATTTTGTCTAACATGCACTTGAACAAGGCTCGTGCAACAGTGCATTTTCTCCAGCTGCAGAAAAATAAGCCTTTCTGTCAAAATAGCATAAATAACCATATACTTACTTTAAAAAGACCATATACCATTTCTTTGAATTTCTCAACAGTGGTTCCTCTTGTTGGTTTGTCAAATAGGATGATCTCCTTCCTTGGTTCTGGGTCAGTACCAAAATCAAGTTGAGTATCTTTTTCCATCTGGCATTTTATAACACCTTGCAGGTTTCCCCAGATCCCTAAATACATCTGTACAAGAAGAGAGAGAAGATAAAAAGATCTGTAAAAGTTTTAAAAGACCACCTGTACTCCAACTACTGCTCAAAGAATCAAGTAGCAAGACTGATTAGAAAACTCAGTCCTGCATACAGAAAACGCCCAGAGCACATTCAAACAGTAGCAGCCTCAAATATAATACACTACTGCAGGTACTTAGGAGGTGCTACATTGTCAAAACACAAAGACAGCTCGACAAACAGTATATTGGCATTACTACTGTCTTTCTATAGGTTGTTCTGAGGCTGCTGCTTCTATTGAGGAAGCAGGATAGCAGAGTAGTTTGCTGTACAAAACTATAGGTATTTGACAAAATGTGAAGAATCCAGTATATCTTTATAATGTGTGTCTTTTAATATACCTCTATACATACAGAAAAATATATACTATATAATGTTAATATAATAGCATTGGTATATCACATTATATTACTATTATATAATTTAAATATATAATATACTGTATGCAGGCATACTATATATAGGTGCATATTGTCTATAATATATAATTAATAATATATACTATACCTAGATCTTCTCTAAGTATGTTATATACTTATATAAACATGCTCTGCATGTCACAGCAAATAGAGTTTGAAACACAGATACAGCTTCCACGCACTAAGGTCTACTTCATGTTCTGGAGAATGGAATTGCATAAAATAGGCTGGATGGATA
Source organism: Porphyrio hochstetteri (assembly GCA_020800305.1). NCBI lineage: Eukaryota > Metazoa > Chordata > Aves > Gruiformes > Rallidae > Porphyrio > Porphyrio hochstetteri. The sequence goes on from CM036912.1 coordinate 18,844,469, forward strand.
AAGGCTTACCTGGTTATTAGGCTTTGTTGACAAACATTTCCCAAAATACAGTGTTTCCTTAGCACAAAGGCTGCTACATGCTGACCCATCAATAACTCCAGTCTTGTATTTATCACACTGAGACAAACAAGGGAAAAAAATATTTAGCAAATTGCCCAAGAAAGAAACAACCGTATGTAAGAAAAAACATCTAAGAAAATAATTTTAATAACTGTAGACCAAAACAATGTTAAACATCACTGGTTTTATCTGTAACTGAAGAGGTGATCTTTCTGCAACATGATGGGATATCAAAATTTGATTGATTTACATGTGGCACTGACTGGATTGGCTGTGGAATTAGTCAGGACAAACACCTAAGAAAGCTATGTTAAATATACTTACTATTATTTTCCTACAGTCATGTCCTCTGCATAGCTCTGTGTAGGTGGAGTACTGAACATACATAACCCAGCTGCCAATAAATACTACTAACCAAGAGATGAAGAGATACTTCATCCGCATGTATGAGAAACGTACCTAGAGGACACAAAGAGAAAATGGTTTTTAATTTGTTCAGCAGCAATCAGAGTGATAGAAACATTTCATACCATTTCACCTTTAAGAATTTGACTTCCACAGTGACAAAATAAGCAGACTCCACTACATGGAACATTTGCTTCCTTCAGTGAGAAAAACTGATGGGGAGGTCAGTTTGTCTTGTGTAGATGCAAGTAAAATTATAAAGATATAAATAAATTACAATGTGACAGGCCCTCAGAGCAAACCAAGCTGCAAGAATCAATCTCATCAAAATCATAAACTGTCAGAGCTCAACTGCTTGTATTTTTCTCCAGTTACTTACTTACTGCAAGACCAGTTACTTGCATTCCACTCTTGGTAAACCAAATCAAACAGACTGGGAATCTGGTCAAAAAAATAGTCCCTGTTGGTGTATAAATATGCATGATGGATATACAGTAAGCGGTGTGGGTACCAGTGATAGGTTCCATGCACTGAAGCATCACCCCCTTCCTTGAAATGAGACCATTTAGTTATGCCAGTACAATTCCTCTGTACTAGCCTCACCTTCAGTGGTCTTTCCCATGACTGCATCCAAGATTTAACTGGTGTTTCTGTGGCTTCACAATTACAATTTTTTGCAGGAAACAGAGGAAGAAGTGTTTATAAATTAGGAATTGAAGGAAATTTAAGTGCCTTGTAAGGGAGGAGGGATGCTTTGATCTTTTCTGTTTGTTTTGTTCTGTGTTTTTTATCTCCTCCAAGTCTGGTATGCCAAAGGTTTGATTTTCATACACCAGAATTCGAAAAGAATTAGAAAGTCAGGAAAGTGGCTACACTGGGTCAGTATAAGATCCATTTCTACAAGTATCTTGATCTTCACCAATAGCTATAAATAGATGCCATGGAAGAGTGAGAACATAATACATATCCTAAATGGGCTCCCATTTTCCTCTGAAAGAACTTGCTAGGCCAGATGTGATTTTCTTTATTTAGTAAATCTCAAACCATTTACCTTTCATGAACTTACCCAGACTCCTTAAAATCCATACAAGCTTTTAGAATCCACAATACCCTTTGCAATTAATTCACAGCTCTACTATCCACTGTACTGGGGTCAGGGACTGGACTTCGCTGTGCTTAAATCTGGTTCATATCATCATAGCTGTTAGGCAAGGTCCCCAGGGACTGGAAAAAAGGTCACATCACGCCCATTTATAAGAAAGGGAGCAAGCAAGACCAGGGAATTACAGGCCGGTGAGCCTCACCTCTGTGCCTGGGAAGATCATGGAACAGATCCTCCTGGATGACATGTTGGAGCACATGAGGGATGAGCGTGTGATCCGCGACAGCCAGCACGGCTTCACCAAGGGAAGGTCGTGCCTCACCAATCTGGTGACCTTCTCTGATGGAGTGACAGCATCGGGGGTAAAGGGAAGGCGACTGATGTCATCTACCTGGACTTGTGCAAGGCCTTTGACACAGTTCCCCATCACATCCTTATCTCTAAACTGGAGAGATGTGGATTTGATGGGTGGACCATCCAGTGGATAAGAAACTGGTTAACAGACCGTAGCCAAAGGGTGGTGGTCAATGGGTCTGTGTGCAGGTGGAGGCCAGTGACAAGTGGGGTCCCCCAGGGGTCTGTCTTGGGATCGGTGCTGTTTAACATCTTTATCAATGACAATGATGATGGGATTGAGTGCCCCCTCAGCAAGTTTGCAGATGACACCAAGCTGAGTGGTGTGGCTGACACACCAGAAGGAAAGGAAGCCATCCAGAGGGATCTTGACAGGCTGGAGAGATGGGCCCGGGTGAACCTAATGAGGTTCAACACTGCCAAGTGTCAGGTGTTGCACTTGGGCTGGAGGAATCCCAGACATAGACACAGACTGGGAGAAAAGCTTCTTGAGAGCAGCCCTGCTGAGAAGGACCTGGGTGTCATGGTGGATGAGGAACTTAGCATAAGCCAGCAGTGTGCTCTTGCAGCTCAGAAGGCCAATGGTATCCTGGGCTCCATTAGAAGAGGGGTGGCCAGCAGGGACAGGGAGGTGATTGTCCCTCTCTACTCTGCCCTTGTGAGGCCCCATCTGGAGACCTGTGTCCAGAGCTGGGGCCCCCAATACAAGAAAGATGTAGAACTGTTCAGAGGAGGCCATGAAGATGATTAGAGGGCTGGAGCACCTCCCCTACAAAGACAGGCTAGGGGAGCTGGCTTGTTCAGCCTGGAGAAAAGGCTGCAGGGGGACCTCATTGCAGCCTTCCAGTACCTGAAGGGAGCATACAAACAGGAGGGGAGACAATGGCAGGACAAGGGGGAATGGATTAAAACTAAAGGAAGGAAGGTTTAAATTAGATATTGGGGGGAAGTTTTTTACAGAGAGAGTGGTGAGGTGCTGGAACAGGCTGCCCAGAGAGCTGGTGGATGCCCCGTCCCTGGAGGTGTTCAAGGCCAGGTTGGATGGGGCCCTGGGCAACCTTGTGTAGATCCAGGCCTGGAGGTTGGTGGCCCTGCCTGTGGCAGGGGGGTTGGAACTCTATGATTCTTGGGGTCCCTTCCAACTCATACCATTCTATGATCTTTGCCTGAGATGTCCTGGTTCATGTATTGGAGGAGATGTGTTACCATTTTCTGTCCACTCTCTCCACATTTGTCATCATTTTATGAGTCTCCATCACATGCCTCCCTGCCATGTCATTTCTTTTCCAGATTGACAGGTCCTAACTTAGCTGCTCCTAATGGAGAAACCATTCCATATGTTTGGAAAAGGTTCTGAGGAAAGTAAATATTACCTTGCTTTAAAAGGGAGGGGAAACAGAGAAACATGGAGATGTTAAAAAACAAAACAAAACCCACTAGAAAGACCACAATCATTTACCAGTACTTATAAAAATGACAAATAACCAGCATGCATTACACTTTCCTCTTGAAAGAGATAATGCAAAAGACAGTTCCAAAACACCCAGAGCTGACTGCAATCCATGCAGCTGCAGTCTTGCCTCAGCTGTGCATCCCTATTCCTTCACTCCTTCACACACTCTTGCTTGACTTGACCTTAAAACAGCCTAATTAAAAGAAGGGATAGATAAAACAAACTGAGTCTATTCTGCTGATAAATCTTGACCAAATAGTTCCTTCAACCAGTTCTTTTGTGACATTTTATTGGGAGTGTTTTAAGACAGGAATAATTTCTGCTATTTTCCTCAGAGCCACAAAGACCTCAGTTGGAGTAACATGTAATTTCCTCTGAAGCATGGTGTCCACAATGTGGATACACACTGGATGGAATACAAAAGCCAACTGACAATAATGCTGTGCAGTTTACAGCACGTTTAGAAATAGCTTAGAAAGTGTATGATGAAGCTGGGGGTAGGGAAAAAGTGCAAAACCCCAAAACTGACAGCAAGTGGCTATCACAGGAACATTTTGGACTATGCCAGCAATGCTGTACAGAGCTCAGCTCTCAGCCCCCTTACTGGCCAAATACCATACATAAACCTTTCCCATTGAAAGAACACCACTAAAGTGACAGAATTACAAGGATTTTAGTGCCATTTCCTAGCTTGGGAAAAAAAAAAAAGGACAAAATACCATACCTACATGAAGAATCAAACTTTCTTACAAACGATGCTACTTAGACTGATGAATTGTTGTAGTCATCCTACAAGTGTATCAGCAATAAATAAGAACTCACACTTTACCAGTGGGTTCAGAAACATTTCTCCTACCACTACCCCCTATAAAAGAGAAAAAAAGAATCTTAGTTCAAGCTCAGTTTCATCTACTCTTTCTTCCAGACCATTTTCTGTATTCAGTAATTTACAATTTTTATTTAATATTTTTTCTTTCTAGTACCCATCTGAAGCTGTTTCCTTAGCCACTCCTAGTGTCCCACTCTTGAGCCACACATTACCTGCTATTCTTTTTCCAATTATTTCCAGTCTATTTCCATCTAATTCTGCAACACTGGCCTCAGTTCCAGTCTTCCTCCACTGTCTTCCACTCTCAAGTAAGTTTACAGCACTACTCAGTGCCTCATCCACTTCATCAGTTTCTCCTGCACAACTTCCTTACTTCAGAATCTTTGTGCATGTACAGAACATGCTTATCATCTACAAACATCCTGACTTCACAGCTCTCAGAAGCCGACTGAAGCGCTATGCCAAAGCACTAGGAGAGTGTCTCTCTCCCTGTTCTCACTTCCAGAACCAAAGGAAAGCTGTAAGCAGGGCCGTTTGATTCTTGGCGTGGTTTAGTTCTGACACCCACACTACACAAAAGCAAACCAGGGAGCTCTGTGCTTGCCAGCAGACCTGTCTAGGAAGGCCAGGTTACCAGCCCTGAGCAGCCCTCCAGCAGAGGTCTCTTGAAAACACAGTTTTGAACTGAGAGGTGAACCAAACCAGTGGATCAAAGACATTTAAGGTACAAACTGAGGGGTGGCACGATTTGGATCAGTTGTGATCATACAAACAGATTTTTCTCTGGAGAACACAGTGTGCTTTTTCTTTGCTACCTTCATACTTATCTGAAGGACAGATGATACAGAATAGTTTTAGCACTTACAAATAAGAACTACTGTAGTATAGTCATGCAGGTTAAATGTCTTCTGGAACAATTTACTTGATTTTATTCTTGTACCACCTAAAAACATCATGTTTTCATAACCTAGAGTTTAATTTTTTGCTGGTTTCAACATAGTAATATCAGTAAGTGCCCTGTAGTACAGTTCCTGAAATTATCTCACTAGGTGAGTCATTAATCTATTTTTACTTTGGCCTAACATTTCTGCAACTAGATACATCAAACAGAAAGAATGACCTTTGCCTTTGCAAGCACATTAAGATTACAGCAGCATCTGAAGAGAGGTACAAGCTATTTGTAGTTGAAGAATATTTTGATAGATCACATTAATTTATTGAATTATACAATAAAAACATGTTGATTAGTTTTTTGTACTCATCTTTTTGTTGGGATTGACTTCTGGTCAGCTGAGCAAACAGCTGCCCATCATTCCCACTTCCATTCCCTCGCCCAAACCACGTGTAAAAGGTTACCACCACACAGCAGAGTCTGTACAAGCAAATACCCTCTGGTCTCATACTTTGAGAATCATCCTCTTAATGAAAAGACATTTTCCCTGGATGCCTCCAGCACTCAAACAAGTAACAAGTGGCTGTAGCTAAGGTATGGGTGCATGCCCACTCTGCTGCTTTATCTGTATACACAGTAAGCATGGGGTCAGAGGAGCATTTTGAACTATGCCAGCAATGCTGTACAGAACTCAGCTCTCAGCCCCCTGGCTGACCAAGTGAAAACAATGTGTGCCAGGCCGAAATGAGCACAGCTGCATTGGCAAAGGCTGAGTCAAGACATCCTTAACTCCTGTCATTGCACATTGTCACAGAGCTCACGTAAGAAATTTTATTTTCTATCTGAATATACACCACCAGGGTAGTGTTGTGAACCTAACCTCAAAGTTTCACCATATATTTAATAAAATAAATAAATCCCAAACAGAACCATCATACACTGAGGGAACTCTAGCAACAGAGCTCTCAAGCATTCAAGCTGAAAACAGATTTGTATTTTTAAACAGTATGTGTTTTCCACATATATTTGCTGCCAAGACAAAAGAAAAAAAAAAAAAAAAGGAGGCGGGGTGGGGAAAGGGGACACCTTGTTTGGTGTTTCAGGTAAGTCCTCTTCCTACCCAAACTCCCATCCTCTTTACTAAGCCTACAGCTGCTAAGATACACTATGTAAAGTAAGAAAAAATGGTAGCCTCAACCATCCAGCCCTTGGCCTACGGCAGCTGGAAAAGCTGACAAATGACATTCCTAAATATGAAAGCTTTCTCCAGAAATGTGTGGAGTTTGGGCTTTTTCTGTTTCTTTGGGGTTTTGTTTGTTTGTTTTAGTAAACAGCACTGTAGTACACTCATCATAATTTAAGAATTCAGTAGCAGACCTGGGTGCTTTATCATCTCATGCAGTTTAATTTTCAAGTGTCTTTAATTTACAAAGACTGTGTTTCTTCAAATTAACTTTTTTGAATCCTACCAGAAGTCATCTCATGTCTTGATGTACCCTCTGCACATTCTTAAAGGAAACACTTTCCCTAGAAGTGCCATTCTTCAGATAAGTCTAGGTACTATTTATTTCATAAAGTAAATAAAAGCACCAGTTACAACTAAGCTAAAAAAATGTTTCAAATCCAAGCAGCAAAATTTAATTAATTTAAAACATTTAAGTTCATGGCTCTTTCCTTTTAGTCACAAAAGACAGGCTGCAACACAAATGCAGGACCAACTATGCAAATCTTGGAAAGGACTCAAATTAACAAAAAGTGTATTCAATTACAGCGTTTCCTACTTCTTCCCCTCCGCCTTCAAGACTGCTATCTCTAAACAAACTGCATCCAGAACATCTATTCTTGCAACAGAAGAGAACCTAACTTACATAGCAACAATGCTAAAATTCTGTGCCAAAGAAACAGATGCATGAACATCAATATTCACAACCATGCTGATAAAGGTTCAATGTTAGAGTTACTCAGCTTCTTTGAGGCAGGATACAGGGGATCTATTCATATGGTTTAAGTCCCAGTTTACCCCATATTGTATTCTACAAAGCATTCTAAGCATTTCCTTTAAGTTCAATTATCCAAGTCCGGGGACAAGTAACATAAGGGGAAATAAATTTTTTGCTATAAAATGGATATTGCCCAAAACCAAAGCAATCAAGTCAAGGCAGAAGCTACAGCAAAACACCTCCTTTATTCTGATAAGCACCAACCCTTCTGGCAACTTTACGCACTTTCTCTTAAACACAATTTTTAGTTTTATTTCTCCAAAGAGAAGCATGATTTCCCAGAAACATTCCACATTTCAGTACCCAACACCATGCATAAAAACAATCCATGAAAAAAATTGCATCAGTACAGAGTTTCTGGGTATGTTTACTTGAACATACCAGCATGTCTTCCAGGGTTTTCTAGCTCCCAGAAGCCAATTCTGGATCTCCAACTCCATCACGCACACTTTCAGAGATTCAAAGTAGCATGAGAACTTTTTTTATGATGTTAAATTCTACCCACAAACATTGAAGGATACCGAACATAGTGGCAGGCACTTTTCAGTGATTCAAGCAACATCTGTGAGAGCCAGGAGCTCACACAACTTAAAAAAACCCAAACATGGGTTGCAGCTTATTATGAACAATCAAACACAAGGACACAACTGTCATTTACAGATACTAGATGAAAATATTTAAAAGATTAGTATTTCACAGCAGCATTTGGCCTGGAAAATAGATCTTCAGGGAACAGGATGCCTGTCACATTGTTTGACTAGGAAGGATAAAATAACCCCTAAAAACCTCAAACCCAAACCAAAAGGGTTTAGAAATGAACCTTTTATAACTATTTAATTAGCCAGTCCTTAACAAAATATTGCCAAACACCTACAGGGAAAACTAAAAATTATTTTATCACATCCTCATTTCTTCAGACAATTATGACAATGGTCTTCCTAAAACCTGTCACAAAACTCTTTGCTACAAAATGTCTTAAATTAATAAGATTACTGAAAATCCTAATAAGTTAACTTTCCCCATGTATATATAAGATGAAGCTCCTATGAATCAGGAATTAGAACAAGTAAGTGCTATTGATTATCAGTCATCTATTTGAAAGATAAGATACAGTAATTTCCTTTAGAGACAGGTGTGTGTGGGTGTCTGTGTGGGGTGGTGGTTTGCTTTTCTTTTTTCCCCCAAAAACCCTATATCTAATAAACCTAATGTTGTAGAACATAATTACTGTAGCAAACAAAACTACTGGTAAAATCTGAGAGAGATCAATAGAAATCAATAGAAATAAACGCCAATTTTAGGCAAAGCTGTTCATGTATAAAAACTGCTGGGGAACCAAAAGTTCTGGGACAAAAAACCCATCACATCCCTCAAAGTTTCTGGCTGACTCCTTCCATAAGCCTTTATAAAAGTAAACTTTAAACCAAAGTACTATTTAATGTGATTCTGTATTAAATGTATACTGCGGTCTGCTGGCCTCAGGACTGCTGCAGTGTATTAACCATACCTATGGGTTTATCCAAATTTGTCTTCCTTCTCAGGCAAAAGACAGAAAATCCTCCTCAAATGCCATCTGACTACAACATACACTTGGCAGGAAGCTCCAGAGAAGCTAGATTTATTTTGGGCTCAGCACTGTGCCAATGCAGTCACGTAGCTTTTGACTTGCAAGAGACATATCCTGCCAGTTCAGAGCACGGACAAGAGCATACATCAGCCTACAGAAGATCATAAGCTTCCACTCTCTTTGATTCAGAGGGAATTACTTTTCTAAAAAGGCCTTTATCACACTGAGCAAAAAGTCCAATCATTATTTGGTTTCTTCCCATACAACCCCCCTATCAGATTTCTATTTCCTCCCCAGAATCGGTGTGTGAGTGTAGTCACACCTAGTCAACCTCGTGTCAGAACTGATGTGCACGTGCTGTGCTAATGCAGCAGGGACACAGGTTTACTGAGCGTGCTCAAGTCACCTGTGCACTAATGCACCCTGAATACAGTGGGCTTACTGCACATATGCTACGCAGATCATTGGACACATTTCTGAGCAGGGAGTCCAGACTACGATTAGGGAGCAATACATACAGAGATTTCATTTAGAATTGTGACAAACTGCTGGGAAACATTTTTAGACACAACATATTCAGGATGTCAGAAGGACTGAGAGTTCAGAAATGATCAAAAAAAGGAAGAAGGTATTTAAAAAAAAAAAAAAAAAAATCAGGAAACACCATTTCTCTTTTTTGCTCTACTCTTCCATCAAGACTTCTAAATATGCGCTAGGGAACACAAGAATGAAGCAATGAACTTGTATTGCTTTAAAGGATATTACAGAGACAACTTCTTCCATCACTTGTATATTCTATGAAGTCATGTGCATTGAATAATAATTAGACATTCATCCCCTGGAACTGAACTGGAGAACAACTTCTGGCACAGCTCAAGCTTGGACACATTCCAAAGCATATGGAGAGTAGTGGATCAAAATGCAAAACAACTTCCCAGTTTTTTTGATAGAGTGTACTTTTTACTTAAAACATTTTTATGGTTTAAGAGTATCAAAGTGTTTCTGTGTTTAGTAGTACAGAGAGCTTAATTCTGTGAAGTATTCCACATAACCATAGCACACTGATCTTCTCCAAACCTGACTTGCTCACTCCATTTGTTTTATATATTAGCAATAGGAAAGAACAAATTAAAAAAAAAATCATGTTGAACATGTTAGAAATGCTGTTTTGTTCTCTGTTCAGGTTGGCTTATGAATCATAGGATGAATTTCAGGGAGGCTGACATGGTGTCTATAAATATTAGACCATGCTGTCTTGGATGCCATGTAGCGGACACGTTCCTATCTTTAAGAGCAGACAATGCATGTTTAAGATTACACTAGTGTCTTGAGTGATTTGTAGCTTGAGTAATCAAAGGGAGTAAACAGAGTTGAAGACAGTGACCAAGATGGAAAACAGGATGCTTCTCCTTAAAAGACTAAGAAAAAAAGAACAAACCCCAATATAAAAAGATTATTAAAATCTCAGAGGAAAGAGATGATACAGGAAACTTCTGTTATGTAGGGCTTCAGAATTCATTTAGTCTTTCACCCTTCCAAGACAAGTCTCTTATACATTACTGAAATCCATGGAACATCTCTAAAGAATCTGTAAACTTGGTCCAGAATCAGTAGAGGCCAGAAGCTTCCAAGCATGCAAGTGTTCTTGATGTGATTACTGGGATGCATACCCCTGATGATTTGCCCTCAGCTTCCAGATACAACTGCCAACTACAGCTATCAGAAAGAACCTCAGGACAGAGTATCTCCCAAATCTGGGAAACTAATCTCACCTTGTAAAACATAAATAAAACCCCAACAGTGTTAATCACCCAACTGTAAAATCCTATAAAAACAGTTAGTTGGGTGGGGTTTTTTTAGTGGGGTATTTAGTAATGTTTAAAAGTTTGTCAGGCTTGAGGGCTTCTTCATTGGTTTATTTGTTTTACAATTCTTCCATGATTTGCAGTCTAAGCAACTGGAAAAATTTCTATTTCAGAGTTACTGTCTTGTGACAAAATTTGAACGTTGTCTCTGTGGGCTAGTTTTAGTCTCTGTGGGCTAGTTTTAGTTTTGGGCTAAAGCTAAGATATCCAAGAGTTCACCCTACTCCTTTTACATGAGCTGATACTTGGCAGCACATCCTTCTTAGCCAGAAAGATCATCAACTGATTACCTATGGATCTAGTATTCTGCTTAAAAGCTAAAGATTATTCAATATAATAATGTCAATGACAGTAATAATAAAATATTTGCCATTGAGTATAAATTGCAAACCAACTCATAGCATCCTGTTCCTACTTCAGCAGGTAATGAGTTCTGTGTTGTAGAACACAACATTCTATCAACTCACTTCACAACAGAGTTCTCAAAAAATCTGGAACATGAGCCAACAAAATTTTAAGTCACTCAGCAATACCTTCCCTTGTACAGCCACCTTCCCTGGTGTGCTACCTGAAATATTGCATAGCAATACTACACAAGTCTTTCCATCTTACTCATGGTTACATTTCAGTGAGTTAAAGTCTAGCATGTACTTAGAAAGCACTGGCTTCCTTGGAAACAAAACTCAATAAACCACTCAGCAATTAGTATAGTTAAACCATGACTACATTTGTCATGTACCAACAATAACATACAGTGACAAGAAAAGCCAATATATTGATAGCTTGCTGCCATTCTATGGATGCTTCACATACATTTGCTGTCTAATGCAGAAAAATATGTTAATGTTAAAGCCAGAATTAGATCTCCTAAAACAAATCTGCAGAATATTCAAATGCAGATTCCAGTACAAAAAAAAATTTTTTTTGGAACCAATTTCTTAATGTGCTCTAGAAAACAAATATTTAATTCTTTGGCTTTTCTCTTCTTGTTGTCTTCCTGTTTCTCAGCAGTCTTTAAAATAACATATTTTGCTTGAAAGGCCTTAAACTAATTGTTAAAGAAAAGAACAGAGAAAAATGTTATTGAACATCACTGTATAATGATCAGAGACAGACTTACCACTGAGGCAAAGGAGGGAAACAATTTAAGAATCATAATTCATATAGACTATGAATGTATTTATATCAGAGCCTTTCTCCTTTGGGAATCCAAATACTGTACAAATGTCTACTTCAGTAAACAGATCAAGAGCAATCTTTTCTGGTCTAATATTGAAGTGATAACTGACCCAGATTTGCAGATCCATACCATAAAACAAATACTAAAGAGGGTAAGATTATACCCATGCTTCTCCTTAAATGTTAAATCCTGTTTCAGATACTTCCAAACAGAGAACAAGATCGGAAAAGTTCCAGACAACTAGGAATTAAAACATCCAAGACTTGAAAATGCATCAGGATGAAGTTTAGATTTTTTAATCCAATGATCACAAAGCCTTTAAGATCTCAACAGATGATGAACCTGAGTGGCATATATAAAGAAATATAACTCCTCCGATTCAACAAATACTCATTTTGGCTGCAATTTAATTAAAATACAATGCAATAGATTAAAAAGGAACCCCAGAGAATAACCCTCAACATACCACAAGGTCATAACTAACATTTCACAGTTTCCTGCTGAATTTCCTGCTACTTGACAGCTGCAGCAGTTCAAACTAGAACCGTCTTGGAGAGATAAGTAATTCACATGTGTACCTGTGTACACGAATACACCGGTACGTCTATGAACACGTAAACAAATGCATGGCCCCACTTACTGGACAGCAAAAGAAAAGTGCCCGACATTCATTCTTTTAGACACGTGAAAAAAATAACTCTGCTCATGCAAGCTGTTGTACATGCTCAGATGGGATGGATGCCCACGGCACCGGCTATAGGCGTAAAGGAGGGACGTGAAGAAAAGCAGGAGAGCTCCCCCGGGGCCGGGCAACGCCACGGGTGTAGCTGGCCAACTCAAAGTCTCTTGCGAGCCTGAGAGGGCCGAGGGAGCCAGCGGGCAGGCTGCCGCCTAACAACAGGTCCTGCCGGCGAACGGCGCGGGCCGCTCGAGAGGGCGCTCTGTGGCGCTCACTGCAACCGAGAGGCCCGATCCGACCGGCGGGAGGGACGGCAACAGGCACCGCGGCTCCCGAGGCCGCCCGGCACCTGCTCCCGCGACCCAAGTCCCACTGCCAAGGGGCCCGCCTCCGCGGCTACCGCCTCAGCCCCGGCGTCGCGACCTCCCGCCAGTCAAGACGGCGAGTAGCAGCCGAGCCCCGTCCGCCGCCAAGAAGGAACGACGGCCGCACCCGCGCCGGGAGAGCAGCGTGCCCTGCGGGGGGCGCCCGCTCCTGAGGTAACTTTGCCGGGGGAGGGTGGGGGAGGAGGGTGCCTGCACCGGCCTGCCCAGCTCGACCCGCTCGCCGCGGGGGACAGCCCGTTGCCGGCCTACCTGCGCGTAGTGGGGTTTCCTGAGCCAGGCCCCCGGGAAGAGCCGCCTCGCCATGGCAATCATACATCCCCGCAGCGGGCGGCGACAGGAGGCGGAGCAGTGAGGAGCGCTTCCCTGGCTGCAGCTGCAGCCGCGCCGCCGGCTCGGCACGGCATACGCGTGGCGGCAGCGATGGTAAGGGAAGAGGGAACGGACGCGACGGCAACAGCCCTCCCTCAGGCACCGGCCGAGCGACAGCAGCTGTCAGCCGGTAAAAAGGGCGGGCGGCTGCCGCCTCCACCGACGCAGAAGCTCGCCCGTACCGCCACCCTCTGCTTAAAGGGAAGGATCGCAGCGGCCGTGAGGGAGCGAGGCGCGGCTGAGGGCGAGTGGAGTGGATGGGTGGGCAGAGGAGAAGCTCCGCCCCGCCGCCGGTGGGGCGGGGTCTCTCCTCTGCCCGCCCCCCCGCCTCTCAGCCGCGCGTCGGGGCGGTGAGAGAGTTCCTTTCCGTTTTCCCGCTCTCGGGCCATGAGGCGCGGGGATGGGGCTCGTCGAGCTCAGCGTCAAGCGTCACACACACACCCCCCCATACCCCCCCGAGTTCCCCTCGGTGCTTGCGTCTGGCAGAATGCGTTTGGGCCCTGTCTGGAGACAATTATGAAGAAGTCAGGTAATAAATAATGTGTCCCACTGATTGCAAACAAGCTCCTGTCATTTACTGGATGTGGTATTAAAAACAGCTGCGGGCCTGTTACAGCCTAAAAAAACCCCAGAAGAACCCCAAAAGAAGAGTATTTCCTTCAAAATAAGGAGGGAGCATTTGCTTGGGCCCTTATTAACACAGATTAGGGACATCTGTCTCATAAACTGGAGAAAAAATTATTAATGGCTCATTCACCAAAGGACCTTTCAACATTTCATGTGCTATAAGAAGTCCTACCCCGATTGAAGATAGTGGGAACACTGTTAACTTCAAGTGAAATTGGCCTTTCTTACATAATTTTTTATTCTGCCAAGTCAAGTGTTTATGACTTGTGACTTCTTTTAACGCAACGTGTTTAGCAGAGTCACAGTCAGAATTTGGGAGTTTCCCATTTGGATGCTTTTTGGCCATTAGAATTTGTACAAAATTATTATGCCATGGTGTGTGGATAAAAATAATGAAGAGATGAATGTAGCATGCTATGGATTTTGGTGTTCAGTATGCTTACCAAAGAAAGATGCTTTGATGAAAAGATGGGTCACAAAAATACTACTGTAAGAACAAGTTAGGTTTTTTGGCAGGGCTCAATCTTAAGGAAAGATATGTATCTGGAAACCAAATGTTAGGAGCTCACACAGCATTAAAACCACAGAATTTTAAGAGATCTGTGCTTTAAGATTCAAAAGCAGTCTGCAACTGCTTTTTGAATAATATAGTAACTGCCAGAGTCACTCTGAAGTATAAATCTGAAAATTAATTAGTAAGATTTGGCAGTCCTGTGAAAGCAATCCTGGCTTCAATAACAGCCAGCGACTCTCACAGTAAGGGTGTTCTCTTCCTATTCAGGCAGGCCCAGATGGCCGTGCTTTCTGCATCACCTCCCTCTACAGTTCAGTGGTTTGCACAAGTTCAGCTAGATTATGGGCATGCAGTGGAAAGGCAACACAAGAGGAGACCGCAGACCAAATATTTAAAACGTTTTGCTGAATAATCTCAAACCATTACTTCATTTAGCGCTGCATGCCAACCCGTGGAATGACAGCCTGGGAGTAATCATGAAATGTCGGTCTCCCATATGTCGGGCAAGGATCTAAATGTTTCATTCCTGTTACATCTGGATCCGAACAGTTCCTGGCATATGTTCATTAGGGGATATATTTTCCACTTAGTACATGAGATCTTAGTCATCTGTGAGAGCAGGTGTTTTATTCCAGTACCAGTGTTTAGTTCTTCTTCAAGTACTCTTTGTACTCAGGCTTTGCTAAATGCTAAAAAGTACATCCATTTCAGCCTTTTTCAGCTACCATTTAAACACAGAATTCCCAGTTGAGCCCCAATAGAGGCAATTCCCATGAAAAGTTAGGCCCGTAAGCCAGAACAGTTAACAGAAAAGGTGTAACATGCACTGACTTGGCACTCAGTGGGTGGGCAAAACCAAAGGAATATTCTAAAGACCAGCAGGCAGATGCAGAAAAGCAACTGAGATAGAACTTGAAAGCCTACTGATGTGTTATTTATGGTACAACCTTTCCATTCACACGTCTTCTCATTCTGCAGTTCATGCATTATCCATTTTTGTATGTCAGTGACAAAACTTTGGCATATCTTACAGCCCAAGCAGTAAGACTTATCCTGATTTATTGCTACCTGTTAATATTTAAGTTTCCTATCCAGCTATATCAACACTGAGTGCTGTTGTTCTAGTGATGCTGGGTTTGTGTGTATGATAGATGTTGATTTTACAAATCCAGTGTTTGTTGCTCACGGTGTCGAAAAGTTCACCTTCAGTTCTATGACAACTAGGAGCTTATTACATACTAAGAATAACTTAGAGAAACCTAAAAGTGGTTACATGTGCTGAAGCATCCAGGAATTCTGGACATAACAGTGGATGAAAATAGGAGACTAATAAGAAGAAAAAAATCTGAATTCTTTGAGATAGTATAATGTGCACCTTTCTAAATATAAAAAATAATTTGATCCCATTTCTTTTGAAGGAAAATCTCTGTTACTTGAGCAAGTAATACAGGTTTTAACATTAAACAAAAGCTAAACATTAACTTACTGCAATGGTGCTGGACTTGCTTACACAATTATTTGAAGCAGCTGCACCTACATAGTGATTTAACACAAATGCTATCATATGAGACTCCATGGGAAACCCTCGGGGTTCACACACTCTCCCCACCATTGTATTACATGAAGAGAGCCTCTGGCTAATATTAACAATCACAAGACCTCTCTTTTTCACAGCAGTTTTGCCAATTTTCAGTCTGCCTAGCATGACTTCCTGGATTAGCACTCTTATTCTCTGTATATGCCTAAGAAATGCTCTGTGATCCAAGGCAGTGCCACACTTTTAAAGTATTACAACACCAGTAGGAATTGAATGTCTTATTATCTGCCAGTTACCTTGGCTTGTAATTACTTTTAATAAATGTCTTTACACGATATACAACATGACAAAGATTTAAAATAAACCCACCTGCCTTTCCTAAAAGACAGTCGACAAAAATCTGGAGTTTTCTCTCTCTTCATAGTACCCAGCTGCCAAGGTGCTTGCTCAGAGATCTGTCTGGGAGTCTGTTTTTATATAGATCTTACATCCTTAGGCTTGTCTTTCTGGAAGAGAAGGAAGATCTGGGGACACGTCAAACATTTAGACCTAAACTTCCCCTCATGTTCCTTTCAGGGTGAAATTCTGTTTCCTTCCCTTCCTGTGAATTTCTGTGAACTCTGATTTAATCAGTGTGTTAATTTTATCCTAATAGTTTATTTCCTATCACACTGAAATTCTTAAAAAATGGCAATGCTTCTAGTGCATAAACAGGTGAAGCCACCTCTTACCCGGAAAGCAGATGAAGCTTACTAAGGATTCCCTTGTGGCTTAACTTGTTATAAACAAATCATTAATCTATTTGAGGAAACAGACTCTTCAAGACAGCAGGTTTAATTTCCAAGGCTGTATAAATATGGCCATTTCAATCTCGCATAAATACACCCTGCTGCAGAAGCAGATGGTGTCACCTTCTTCTCTTGCTCCTGCAGTTGGTGCCTACTTTGTCCCTTGCACAATCACTGCTGTTGTATAAAGAACTAGATCACGGATTTCAACTTAAAACTAGTATTAACTGTGTTTTCCTCTGAGTCAGGTTAGAGACAGTCCAATTGCCTTCATCAGTAGTTTGTATTTACACCAGAATAAACTGTCTGTTTGTAAACACTGAAACTTTTCTTACTTAAACATATCTCTGTCAAAAATCATGTTTTAATACAGTCAGATACATGACATAAATGTATGCAACTGATATCTAGCTATTGACTGAGATTAGATCCATTATAAACCTTCAGAAATGCTGATTATTTTGGGGTACAAGTCCTTTCTTTGAGAGACACAATGTCTATTGTTTTTTCTGGTGCACTGTTTAAAATTCAAAATGTACTAGAAAATCACACAGATAATAGGTCTTAATAACAAAACATGTTTAGAGTAAATACGTCTTCATAAATTCAGAATATAAGCTTTATATATTACAGTCTTTTATATGTTAGATGGCTGAGGAAACTCCAAAAATACTCTCTCAGAAGAAAAGATTTGAAGGTAGTCATTACCTCACTAATGGTCAATTGTAAGCAAATGCTAAACAACAGTTATCATTTGTGTTCTCATTGTTTCAAAGTCTACAAGGACAACACAGTTCAGATTCAATCAACCAATAAAAAAAAGTTTCCTTCGTACATACTCTTCCTTTCAAGTCTATTTCCTCTATTAATTGGTGGAGTTATGATGTTTGAGAATTTTACTCAAGATTAATTGAGGTTATATGTTAAAATGCATGGTCAGAGTGCACTTGCTAGCTTTAATCTATTTCTACTTTGGAAAGAATTTTATAATTTTCAGGCAATTTATTTTTGCCTAATGATTGTTAAAATGTACTCAGCTTTCAACATGATTATTTTGCTTAATGATCCAGGCTGTTTCCTTCTTTGAATTAGTGGCAAAATAAAGTTCTAATCTACTATGAACTTTTGTCCACACTACTTGAAGTAAAATACTTCTTGTGCTGTTTATCTTATGCCCATGACAGTCTGTCATCTGTTACAAAATCCAAACATTTTTATCATCAGAATGTTAAGAGTCTTAATTCCTGTTTAAGGACATTACCAAGTTAAATAGTCTAGCTGGCATTTTCTTAACGCCCTACTGCCATTTCACAAAACTTCTTACCCTGAGTTAGCACTTCTACGTTCATCTTTACTTCATAAGTAGAGCTGGGAAACATCCGAGTTCTAGCCAACTCTGTTTCAAAAATCCTCCTTAGGTTCTAAATACTGAATCCCACTACTGAAGCTAGTAGATGCTGACATAACAAGGTCAATGATGAGAAGGAGATGTCAGTAGAATGCAGTTCAGAAAAAAAGATGTTCATTTTTAACTCCTAGGGAAGTTTAGTATTGGAACAAATTACCTAGCAGGGTAGTACATTTCCAACACGTGGTGTACTTAATTAAGACCTCCAACTTAAGCGCAATGAGGAAAACAGCTGCAACGGTTTAATGCATTGCTACCCCCAGCTGTCCTGCCATCCCCTCTGCCGGAGGACATTTCCACAACAGAACTGTTTCAGTTCACAGTATAGCATGTTTACTTTCATTGCCTGTGAATGCTAGTTCACACTAAAATGCTAGGCTGTGAACCTCAGCTAGTGAGGTACAGGTATGCCCTGCCTTCTGCCAGCTATGGTACAGAGGAGAAAAATGGGTAGAAGAGCAACTGCAGATAACAGAGCTGCTATATGAAACCCTTTCCTCTCATCCTCTACTACTTACATCTATTGCCATGATGTTCTCTCCCTTCTGCCATGCAACTGTTTGTGTAACTCAGTGGTGAACTGTTTGCTGAACCTAGATTAAAAATATCCCAGACTAAGAAAAAAGCCATATCAGTTCTCTGGTTTGATTCCACCTGCCAATCAAAAGACTGTCATATTAAGAAATGCAGGAATAGCTTGGCATTTGGAAGGAGCAGCAGAAAGAGGAACTGCTTAAGATGGGATGAAGAAAAGCTCTTCAAATCTGCCCTAAACCTGATGTCTCCTTAAAATATATACTTCAGCCCAGTGATTTGTTGGGAAAAGTGAATGAATCATTGTGTTATGTAGAATTTGACTTGAACTAATCACTCCTTCAGGCCTTAAATCATATATAAGTAATTCTGCTTCAGTTTGCAGGCTTTAATGAGGCTGAGAATCTGGTCCAGTATGCAAGAATTAATAAAACATATGGGCATGCCTCATCAAACAGTCTTCTTGATATGGCAAAAATTACTTAAAACATAACATTTTGTCTTGCTACATTCAAAATCTCTATATGTGAAATGCATAAATCTTGTACTGAATTGTTAGAGGCAAACAGCCAGTCAAGTATATTCCTGGCACAGATGCCTTTTTCGATCCTTACAGTAGGCAGGCTATTGATTGTATATTAATTAATTACTATAGCCTACTTTATAGAAATTACTGTAGGATTGTCGATAGAAATATCCCAGTAGGCTTAAGGTATTAATTTATTATTAATAAGGAATTATTTTAAGTATCTCAACATCTAAATTTCTACAGTACTTAGCAGCAAGTTAATAAATTCCCACTGTAAACATAATTACCAGAAAAAAAGAAAAACTATTTTCTACATATAATTAGTTTTTTTAGAAGCAAAACTGCTGGTTTAAGCGAAGTATGGAACTGCATTCACATACAAATTTTCTTATGTCATTAAAAATACCCAAGCAAAATAAATTCAGTAGTCTAAAATATATTAAGTTCTTCCCTATATAATAGCACACATTTCTGAACAGATTTTTTTGATCCATCTATACAAAATAACGAATTACAACATGGTAACTAGTAGGCTACAGCATGTCTAAAGGGTCTTTTTTTCCCTAATTGAATGACAAAAAGCAATTTGGAGCAGTAACAATTTAAAACTCTGTAAGTAAATGATCAAGCTTATGCTAGTATAGTATGCAGTATCATATTTATCTATATGTTTCATTGAACTTTGGGGAGATGAATATCACTGCAGTCATAGACTGACTACATCGTATCAATATACTATAAAAGTATATTGTCAGATGAAGTTTATGCCCAGTTCCTGCAAGACTCTGCCTCTGGCTCTATGCAGCACCGCAGCTCCCACTGGCCAGCTCTGTCACACATGCTTTTTCAGCAACACAAGTTCACAGTAGAAGTTATTTCTCCCCTGTCACCTCCCAGCTCATTTTATTTCTGTGTCACAGTCATCCCGGCTCCTACCCCCCAATCTGGATAAAACTCTTCTGAGACAGTTTTATAACCTACACCATCAATGGTATTCAATTATTTTTAATTAGAGGTTATTTTTAACCCAGATCATTTCTGTGATGAAATTCACAGCACAGCTGAACAAACAGTTTTTGCCTGCATGGAGGGTGCCTGAGAAGGGGCTTTTGGTGGAAACTTAAACCAGACCAAGTGCTAAAGAAAATGCAACTAAAGTAATTTCATTATTCGACGATACGGTGCCTGTAAAAACATAGTCCTCAAAGATGTATTTTAAGATTGCTTTATGTGAATCTCCATCATAAATCCTGTTGTTTGATTCCTTGTCTTTCATTTAAAAGAAATCAAGGATGCATTTTATATTCAATTAAGTCTATTAAAAATAGTCATAAAATTTTTCTAAATATATAAGCTATTGCAGTTAATTAAAGCATGTGCTAGCTCAGAAGAAAGACAGTGGAAATAAATATTTTGTGATGAACTGAATATATTCAGTGCTGTTAGGGTGAACAGTGCAACTGTTGTGCCTGCCCTGAATTCTTATTGTACATAGGCTCAGAGTCCTCTTTGCAAACAGAGCATTCAAATGACAACACCATCACATCCTGACAGAAGTTATAGCAGATAAAGCATTTTCTTTTGACCAAGCAGGCAATCACACCCTTTCTAGATCTTTTGTATTACAAAGTAGCTGCACAAAAGAATATTTAATCCACAAACGCACATTTCCAACCCACAAAACCAATCTGGTTGTAGGATTTGGGAGTATACCTGCAAAAAAATTAGTAGCGTGTGAGGTAAACTGAATAGTTCTCTGAAGACAGAGAACCTTTGTTAGACTTTTGCCTCTAGCAAGGGTTAACAGGCAGCTGGTCAATACAGTCATTGTATTTGACACATCTAGTGCCATTTCTTTGAAAATGTTTCAGATTACTACAAATTTTTTTCTATTTTATCCAGATATATACTAAAGAACTTGTCATAGTTTAGGTCAGCTTTGATGTGAGATTTACAGAGTTTTCAGTCAACTTATTTTGTGACTGACTCTGTGTACACAAACAAATGGACTTTCTGTGCGCTGACAACCAAGCTGACCTCCTTTTACCTATGTTTTATCCCAGCTTCCTCTTCACATCCTTCAACTGTCCACATAAAGCCCCTTCTGCACAGTATTGTTTCAACTTGGGCTCATTTACACAACTGAGGATATAGGTTTATGTCCACTTTTACTTTAAGTCAAACTCTAACCACAACTATTGTTTCCCACGTGTCAGAAGCTGATGGTTACAAAATCAGAACAAAGAGGAAACTACACAACTTTTCCATGTCTTATTTTTCCATTCCTCTTCCCAGTAATAATGTATGCTTTAAAGTAAATTATAAACAAAAGAAAATTGCATATTCAACCAGTGATTAACTCATACTAAACTTGTTGTTTCTGTTTAAAATAATGTTTTAAAATAAGACCAGGATTTACAAGGAAGCAAGTAAGGATTCCCTTTTCACCACAGGCTACCAGTGGAAATTAAATCACACCAGTAATCTGATACAGCATTAGATCTTTACTATTATGATAGCACTGTCACAGATGTTTTACATCCTATAACATGCAGTAAATTAAAAAGTCCTTGGAGGCCATCACTACTTGACCTCTTGGTCTGATTGGTGAATTCCAGGCAGTGCAAAAGACAATCAGTTCTACTTTCAGCGATCTCCAGCATGCTACTGTAGTGTCTTGTAAATGCTTGCTTGCATTTCCTCCTTTTCTTGGCAAGTATAGCTCGAGAGTCATTCCTACCTGAGAAATCTGAGACAGAAAAAGTCCTGGGAGAAGCAAACTGACAATAGACAGTTGTAATTTGAAGAAGAATTAAACTATAGTGGACTGACTTCTGCCTTAGATAAAACTCTCACTATTTAGTATGCTTTCCTTTTCGTGCATTGTCTTTGTAAGTTTGATTTGTTTCAGCTTTTTAAGGTGTTTTCATGTAGGCAAGCCCTTTGAATGTGGTCTTTTTTATTCTGAAGTTGTCTTCACATCTGCTTACAGCAGGTCTGCATATTCCCTTTTGCATTCCTCATGGGCAGGAGGATGAATTTTGGTTTGCTGCAATGGAACACAGCAGAGCCATCAAGACCCCTATATGGCTACTCCTGCTGCTCAGGTTGGGAGGGCATGTGGTCCTCAATTCCAGCTGGGCTGAGGCCATCACACGATTCTTTTCAGTCTCAGTGAATTCACAGGCCCAGTATGTCCACTTGGCAGTCCTGCTTGGCACACTTCTGCTTTCCTGGCTCAAGCAGCAGCTCACTTGTCCCATCATCAGAACTATTTCAGCTGTCACTGCATGAGCTGCCTGTGACCATGAAGCATACATTTGACCATCTGAAAGAGAGATGGCAGGCCAGGACTTCATTCATACTGAAGATCAGTTTATTTTTCCCTGATGGCTTGTTGTAGATGTTTCATTCTATAATGGGAACAGAGGAAGAAAGAAGCCTTTTCTCTTTGCATTTTCATTTTCTAAAATTAGTATTTTTATTGCCTCTTTTGCTACCTTGGTTCTATACTTCCTCCTCAATCTATACATACTGACGGCTTCTAGACTCATTAAGTCACTGCTAGCTGATCTGGCTGAAAACAAACTCATTTTTATACATGTATATGTGTTACATATACACAGATGCATAAAAGTACTGTTTTTCAGCTGGAGCAGTTCACTGACCTGCCACATCCATGTGGCTCCTGGCATATGATGTCAGCAGCCCCTGTGAGTGCAACCTTAGATGGCAGCAGCTGCCAGACAAGCTGGGTCAAGAAACTGTACCCTCAACTACAACTGCAGAGAGGAGCCAGACTTGCAGCCCTTCACTAGGGCTCGCTTCCCCACCTCCTCCTTCAGCCCAGGCCCCGTCCCCTCCCGCCCTCCCTGACCACTAGGCTTAGGGGGCTGAACCAGCAGAAAATTATTTACCACTGTTGTGGTGTTAGTTTACTCTACTTAGTGCTATGAAGCAGCTCACTGTCAGGGCAGAGGAGCACCCAAGCGGGCTCATGGGGAGCTCCCTGCCAGGAAGGAAGCAGAGGGACTGCCAGCCCTTAGCTCAGTTAAGAAGCTTTGCAAAATTCACGTATTCACCTGGCTACAAAAGTTAGGGCAGGGGGCTGCTTCGCCTGCTGTGCATGTGCCACATTCCCCCACTTCTCCCAAACCCATCTTTAAGTTTAGCTATCTGGTAATTGCATCCATGCTACAACCACCTCAGATTGTACTAACTACGTGGACCATAGCAATATAGTTATTGCTAAGACTTTTTTTTTCCCCTACTATTTTATTGATACATTGGAAGGATTTCACTAGTTTACCGAGGCACAATCTGGTTTACACTGTTTTTGCAGCCTGGTGAAGTTGCAAGTGAAGGTACCTGTTGCTTTGGTTTTACATCGATGTTTACCAGTATGTCAGTACCATGTAAAGTATTTCAAAATAGAGAACAAATGACTGATGTAATAAGAATTTCTTTTAATCCTGTTTCTATGTTGATTTGTAGCTGGATGCAGGTAAGCAACACTGTTAGAACAGAATCTGGGCTTTCAAGCTGGGGTAGCATGGCATCAGTGTGGAAAGATCAAAATATATGTCAGACAACAGATTAGCCAAAATAATGACATTTAGATTGCACCTTTTACTTAAGCATATAAAAGTTAACAAATGTAATATTATCACTATTATAAGCAGTGGGAAAATGAGTATGGAATTGGTGACTTGGGTAGTGTGTTGACCTGGGACTGCTTACAGTTCTTTCTGTGCAGCTTTTTTAGACTGGCAGCAGCTACAGAAAGGGCTGCTGCCTTATCTTCAGCCTCTGTAGCTGAATTTTCCGGATTGTGAACAGCTGTGTCAGCAGGATCCTGTCATGCTGCACTGTTCAAAACTATTTTGTCTCCATCTTCATCAGATAGAGATACTACAAGGGAAAAAAAGAAAAGTGAGGTACTCTCCATCTGAGTGGGACTTGGCAAGTCTCCTGAAAGCTTGTGAGAAGGCCCACACTGCATTCCAGGTGGTGGGAGAGCAGAAGGAATGCTGTACTAATTCTCCCTCCGTCCAGACTGGTGTCCAGAACAGATTTTTCACTGCAGATGAAACAGCAGTATTTTGCTATGTAACTGTGTCCTGAGGGGCCATTAAACATTTTTTTCTTCAGTTTTGGGCTAAGAGGTAAGTCTGGTCTGTACTGCTAAAAAAATTAGCCACACAAGAGCTGGAAATTCTGCTCCAGCAGACATTTTTACATTACGCAAAGGAGTGTGTATGCTGATGAACAATACCTTGCTATGAAACTGTTTGATGCCATAGTCTTCAAGTTTATGATACAACCCATTAAGATGTAGAATATTTGAGACTGCAATTAGTTTTGCAAATCCACAGAACAGAGCTAAAGGGAATGAATAAAATGCTTCCTTAGGCTTTAACTTTGAAATGCTGATGATGCATTTTAACTTTAGTCACTGGAGTTTCAGTAACTGCTTTCAGGTCTGTGCTTAGAGAGTAGGGGAAGGAATGCATCACACAGGTCCATGACTGAACTCTCAGGGAGTTTGGCAACTGGAACCTATTTCTAATCCAGGCAGTTAACCAACATTTTGAGTCTTGGCAGCTGTTTGTTTTCTGAAAGAAGGTGATTATATGACCACAGCAGTAGAATGACAGTGCAGAGAGAGCAGTAAACCTTTCTTAAATTCCAACTCTGGGTAATGAACTCACATTTTTATGGTCTCACAAGAAAAAGACAGGAAGAAAGATTACTCAGGACTAGGCCTGCATATATTCACAAAATTCCCACTAGGTAGAATAGTGATAACCTGCTGTTCTCTCACAGCTGCTTTCTGGAGCTAAAATAATGCTACACAGGCTCATAAGTCTTCCATGCAGAAAAGACAGTATTACCAGTAGGAACACAGTAACTCATATGTAAGCACCCTCAGCAAGGCCAAACTTAGTCAAGCACTTACTTTTTCTCCTTTGGACCCAACACACTGTCTTTAGGTACAAAAAAAGTGTTAGGATAACTAAGATAGATGGGAGACGTACTCTCTCACAATAAAAGCCTTTCCCACTCTTTAGCTAGTATACTCAAAGATGATGTAAATACTGTAGAAATGCTATGAATGCTATGTCTCAAGCTCTTACTATTGCAGTCCTTGAATATCTCAGTCTGTCATAAGTTCTATTTTTTCTACTGCTATACGTATGTCAACTGAGAGATTGCTTCTTGTACAGCCACATCCAGCAAATGAGATTTCAGCCATGAACTGCAAATTAGCAGTAACTAAGGTCTTATATTGGAATTATTTGAAAATTTAATAGCTTCTAAGTGCTTTGGATTGTGAACTCTAGAGCACCTGAAGAACTATCTATCCAGTGCTAAAGACCACTCAGTCATACAAAATCCTGACACGTTTCACAAGTAAATTCAGAAAGGTTACACATCTGGAATACAATTTTAAGTATTAAGGATTTTTTTAAGTTGCAACTTGTTTGACATTTTTTCAAGCATCTGAAGTGCCTGTTATTAGTTGCAGAGTGAACAACCATGGTTGGTGGGTTTTTTAAGAGTCTTTGGTGCTTTGAGCAATAGTGCCAGGGAACAATTTAAAGAACAAAAATTGCTGTTTAATGCATATGCTGCAGAAGCACTTTAGACACAGTACAAAATAGGACTGCAATACTTTCATAATATTCTATCTTCAAAAGTTACAAGCAGTACGTTGTTAACTATTAAGGAGATAAGAATGAATGAATAATTGCTTAGGATTAGTGGGGCAAATATGTTGGGTTTATACTTATGGAATTTAACACAAAAAATAGAATTTGACTAGCTAAATTGGGTCAACAATGGCCACAATAGTGAACACTTTTAGAAAGATATTTATAGTTTAAGATCTATCGAGCAAGATCCTGACATTCACAAGAAGATGACAGGGTTTTTTTTTTCCAGGATTTCCTGATCTGTGGGAAGATTGGAATGGCAGAAGTGCCTGTACTAGAAAAAAAGTGTTTCTTTGTGAGGACCAATATCAGAGCACCTTACAGTCAGTAATATTATTTCCCTCTCTGTTACTGATATATGAAGATCATATTCTTGTCTATCTAGAAGACTATTTAGATGTCTATTTTTAAGTGTTTTCAGTGTTAAACTTTTAGTATAAAGGGAGAATAATTACCGTAATTTTATCATAATTGTTAGCTAATTGAAAGACAACAGAAAATTCTTTATATCTTATCCTATAATTTGCCTATTTTTTAAATTTTGAAATTGGAGATTATTTTCTGAGTTGAGCCATAATAAATGCAGCATCTGTGCATTGTCTAATCGTTATGTTTATGTAAAAAAAGATGTATCATATTTATCTTGATTTAAGATAAGAAGATCCCAGGTGAGCTTCCTCGCTGTTCCCATGCTTAAACAGTGCAGAGAAAAAGGCCTGGTATCTAATTTTCCATCCTTACTGAATTGTGGTCATGACAACCATCTGTACAAGGATAAGCTTTACAGTATTGTCTTGTTCAAGGGTATCATTTTGACATGATGTTGTGTGATACAGTAAGGTAATGGAAAATAATACTGTGCAGCAGTTGGTGCTCTCATATACTGCTGACATACTTTTGTTTTTTTGTGCATTTTGATTTGCTTGTTTAGTATTTATGTGGCAAGGAAAGTATTATATAAAGATAAAACCAACCTTTTAAAAAACACATTAACATTTGAGAGAATAGCCATTGATTAAGGGAAACACCACTGTTTCTGACTCTTCAAATTTATCCTCCTCTACTGGGTACCAGGGAACTTACACTTTGAATATGAAATTAGATTTTTCTCTGCTCCACCAGCAAGATTTTTAAAAGCCCAGACTTCGGTTTTGCATGTCTTTATGGCAAGAGCTTGCCTAACAGTGTGTGGAAACAGAAGTAAAGACAGTGTCAAGTCATTATGCTTTAGCTCCTTTCTGAAATGCATGAGATAGAATTAAACTGAACATATCTATTATTAAGCAGAATCTGACCGATAAACTTCTGCACAAGAAAGCCCTTAGTGACATTGGAGGGAAAGTAATTTAATTTGGCTTTGGTCACTCTGCCTCAAAGTACATACAAAATATATCTGGAACTGAAAACACAACAGTCGAGATTGTTTAGACTATATTCAAATACTTTTGAGGGATTAAAGGAAGAGACAAAATAAAGTCGGGCAGGAAAGTTCATTCTAAAGTCATGACATACAGTCTTGCCATACGTTAACAGAAGAAATAACTGGTTGTTTTAGTACCAGCACTGAATCAGAAGCAGAGAAAGATTCTGGCTAGCTCAAAACCAGAGTAATCATAGGATGAGGCCATGCAGCTCTGCCACTCTGCTGTGGGGTTATGCAAACTGCTTTTGGAGAAATATTTTAAGGACAAGGAGGGTAGAGGAGCATGTGCCTCGTTGGTCAGGACCTCTTGTGTTGGGCGTGGGGTTTTTTTTTTTGGTGCTGATGGTTAAACAGTTTACATTATAAGGGAGTGATTCTGCTTTGACAGGTTTTGATTTAAGTAATTTCAGAGATACAGCAGGACAAGGCTGCTAAGACCCTCCATGTACATCACAAAAAAAAGTTGTGAAGGAGCTAATTACTGACGTTTAATCAGGCTTATTCTGTTACTGAGTAGAAAGCTTGCTTTTTAGCTAAACACTAGTTCTCACACCACTGTTGTGCTTAAAAAATAAAAACTTGTATGCAGGTGTATTTCAGATTGCGTAAATTTTTTTTTCTCCTGCTGATGAGCCTTTTCCTTTAGCACCAGTGAGCAGTTACCTGACTACTGTCACAGTGTGTGAAAGCCAGTGAAGGGCAGTGGGGGACTTTGTGTTGTGCAAATCTGGATTTCAGCAGCAGACCACCACTATTACTTAAGTCCTGTCTAGTTAGCACATCCAGGGGAGAACCATCCTCTAAAACTTGTATTTAAAACAACTGTGAACAAAAGATTTTGATCATAAATACCGCTTTATTCTGAGATAAGTAGGAGTTGGCTAGACCAAGCTGTACTCTAATGGTCTCCTCAGGCTTCCTTCACTCTGCCCTTTCCTGGCATGGCAAACTGATCCGGTGTCCTGTTTTCAGTGGCTCTGCCTGAAAGCAAGCTTTGAGAACTTAGGCAGCATGAGCAGAAGAGCTAGGAATTGGAAATTCACTGCAGTCCACGGAGTTCAGCCATTCCCCAGTGTTGTTGCAGCACTCAATGAGATCTGATCCAGTAAATATTTGCATTTCAGTATTGCACAGAGGCCTGAGCAGCAGCGAGTAACTGCCCTTACGGGGTTAGGGTACGCTTTGCAATGGATGTTTATCACCACTGTGCTGGGCAATTCCCGGTTTTAATCATGGGGACAATGGAGACCAGCCCAGTAACAGCCTAAGAAGCTGTTCACAAAATCATTGCTGTTCTGTGATGGAAAGTGAAAAGCCTGTTTTGCTTAGCTAATACAGCTACCGCAAGGAAGAGAAACTGAGGCTCTGCTGGTCTCCTAAAACGGCAGTACCCCGATGGCTGTTGCTGCAAGGAGCAGCACCCTGTCCCGCCCGCGTCCCTGGCCGACAACCAGGCGGCTGCAGTAGCCGCCGTTATCTGAGCCGGGCGTGGGCTAGGCCTCGCCTCGCCGACCACGAAGCGGGGCTCCCCTCCTGCCCTTCCTGAATCATTGCAGATGCCAGGGCCGGCCTCCACCGATACATGGTGCTGCGCTGCAACCCCGAGCCCAGGCGAGGTACAGCCAGGGTGATGGGCACAGCGGGCCGGCCGGGGCTGCCCAGGCCGACCCCTACAGGTGCGGCAGGGAACAATAGGCGGCCGTCAGTGAGCCAGCTCGCACCCCTCAGCACTGTCGCAACGAGTCCCGAGCGGCACGCAGGGATATCTCCTTCGGCAAGCACGCCTAAAATAGTCCCTCTTTGTTCACCAGCGGCAAAGGTTCGGTTCTACCTCTGTCCTTCCGCCGCGGCGCTCTTTTTCTCCTCCCCCTGGTCCAGGAGCTGCCTGTCGGCGCAGGCGGGGCTCGCTGGGGCGGGGCTGAGGTCCTTTGTGCTCCCAGAATGCACTAGCTTCTCCTCCGCGGGAAACAAAAATGGCGTGGGGCTATGGTGGAGCCGGGCTGTCTGTGAAGCGGTTCTGACCCCTCCCCCGCCGCCTTTCCTTCGCCGCGCCGCGGGGTCCGTGCTCGGGGCCGTCCCCCTGCGCACCGAGGGCCCGGCCGCACCGGGGTGCCGGGGGGGAGGTTCTTGAGCTTGCTGATTTCCCTGTATGAGGCGGTTGGCACCACTGGAGAGACCGAATGAGGTGAGAGGTGGGGGGGCGCGGGCCGGGCTGCGCCGGGCGGGGAGGGGGGGGGATGTGAAGGGAGGGGTGGGCGGACCCCGCGCGGGAGGGGTAAACGCGGGGAAGGGGGGCAGACGCGCCCCGTAGCTGGGGCCGCCGGTACCGCATCTCACCCCTCCGCGGCGGCCGCGCCACCCGTCGGGGAGGGGGTGCGAGGGGCCCCGCTCCGGCGCGGCGGGCCCTGGAGGCCTTTGGGGGAGGGGGAGGAAGCTCCCTCCGAGGCCGACGCTGGCAAGCCAGTAAGGGGTCAGTGGTGCTCTTCGGTGACCAAAACAAAGGGAGCGGAGGCGGACCATCTAACGGGGTCCGCGGGGGTGCTGCAGCGGTGAGTCTGCGATTAGGCTAGCGCCAACTCTATTTTTACCTTATCGTCTAAGGATATTGTCCGAGTAGGCTGCATTCGCTCGGGTGCGAGGAGAGCAGCACAATAGAGACGGTGGTGTTCGCTGGTAACTTTGTTTTTGCTTTCTTTTTTTGTTTGCAACGCCTCAACTCTTAGTCTCTGTCAAGCGAGACGATTTGAATGTGCTTAGAGCTTCAGTTTTGGTCCACTAAAACATGGTGCGTGTTGCTGACTAAAAGGATGTGCCATAATACATTTTCTTTGGTTCTTTGGTGTTTGAATTTTGTAGGAAATGGGCTGATATGTCTTGTTAATTTAATTTTGTTAATACGGTGCTGTGTTGGGTGCTCTTGACACTGATGTTTGTGTTGAAGTACTGGGGTTTATCAAGTGTCTAAGGAGAGGGCCTGGGTAATTACATGGAAGGGCCTGCCTGTTAGGAAAGCAGTGTAATATTATCCTTGTTTATTAAACTTCTGATAATTAGACCTTGCTCATGATTCCTGAAGGCCATATGTGCTAATGGACAATAGCATGATTTTCTCCTTTTTTAGTGTAATTTAGTGTATGAGAAGAGCAGCTGTAACCAGTAAGTTGCAGTTTGTTATCCAGTAGAGTGGACTTCTGTATTTTGTTGGAGAGAGATGTGAATGAATATAGTACTAGAGGTACTTCAAAGCATATTTTGTGCTCCTCATGCTAGTGGTGGAGAAAACTTGAGGAGGGAAGAAACTCTTGTGACTAGAAGCCAATACACATCTTCTCTTAGTTGGTGAATTGACAGTACTTTTAGTGTGATTGACCTCTGAGCTTGCTGCAGAGTTGGTTTCACCTTTTTTACAGCCCTTCCTTGCAGGAAATGGAGGGGAAGTGTGTTTTTGAGTAAAACACATCAGGAGAAGAATTATAAAACCACAGGTGTTGCTGGAGTGTCCTGAGGCAGGGTGATACCTGTTATTGTAAGTGCTAAAGCCGCTTTGAGCAATATAGTATTCAAGCTGATGGTCTCTTCCTAGAAGGTAGAATCTGCATAGAGGAGTGAAATCAAGATGCTTCATTTTCTTTGAGAGGAAGTGAGCTAATGCTGAGAGCATTCCTGATGAGCCTGGACATACTTAATTCACTAAATATCTTAGATGGTAATAGTACTTTGGTTTAGATTTGTTTTATTTTAAATTTCTCTCTATGGAACATTTATTTGTTGTGGACTAGACTTAAAGAAGGATAGTTCATGGAGTTTAGATCACCTCTGAAATCCTTCCTGCCCCCGTGTCCTACCAGTGCAGGTCAGCATATTGTTTGTCATCTCTTTTGCTGCTTGTGCACATGCACACACCGTATGTATTCCCTATATTCCTGGGCATGGAGTATTTGGATACTGTAGAAACCCAGAAGGCAGTTGCTGTGTTCAAGGAGGTACTAAGTATACAGTTAAGGAAGATAGGATATGAAAAACAATGTTGTGACCTTACACCATTGTTCTCTCCATGACATTGCCTTTTTTGCCTCTTCTCTCTGTGTACAAACAATGATGATAAACCAAACAAATGACTCTTGCAGTACAGGACTGCCATGTACTGTTTCCCCACATATGAAATATGTTGGGGGGGGGGAAAATATTCTGTAATAGTCTTAAAGGCTGACACTTTCACTGTGCATATCAAATAGAATTGAAATCCTTCCAGTTGTTACTTATTTCTTGAGGGAGAGTGTGAGCAAGTAAAACCAAACCCGCAAATTATTGTAGGTGTATGGATGTGAGAATGTGCTTATCCCAGTGTCTACTTCCTCTCATAGGGCAAATGCTTCAATCCTGGACTGTCTCAGTGGCCCTCCACCAAACTCATCCAGCTTGATATCTATCCAGATCATCTAATGAGTTCTGCATAGAAGGAAATAATCACTTCCCCTCAATCTTCTGTTGCTGTTCCTGTTAATACAGCCCAGGATACCACTTGCCTTTGCTCACAGGATACACCGTTGGCTTGTGTTCTGCTTTCTGTCAGACCTCCAGCCAATCTTGCAATTCTGACCCCTCAGCCAGTCTTAGCCTGGAGCTCTTCCTTCAGATGCAGGACTTTGCTTTTGTCTCTGTTGAACTTCATGGGGTTCCTGTCAGCCTCTTCCTTCAGCCTTCCTGAAGTTGAGGTGACATCTGCTCTTCGCCCCTCATTCACAAATCATGCCATTTTTAACATGTAAGGTGGTCGGGTTGGTTAGGCCATGATCTAACCTTGGTAAGTATTTGCTGACTGTTCCTAGTCACCACCTTTCCAAGTGTCCAGAGTGTCTTCCACAACTTTCCTAGAGACCAAAAAGAGATGAACCACCCTGTGATTCCTGGGTTGAACTTTTGGCCTGTGCTGAAGATAGATGTAACATTTAACATTCTCTTAATCATTGCAGATTACCCCTGTTCTCCACAACACATGGTGGTAAAGAACAGCCCCATGAGAACAACAGTTACCTTGGTGCTTTTGAAAGCAGCCTCTCTGGTCCCATGGGCCTGTGTCAGTCAAGTTCATGTTTGTTTAAATGCATGCAGTAAGCCAATTCGCAGGCCACTCAAGCAAGCAGTGCTCAACGAATCCACTCTGCATGGAAGTTAAAGTATTGTTTCAGACTGAACAACTTTGTCCTATCAGTGATTTCAGGACAAACGCTCTGCTGGCTCCTTACCAGCAAGATCAGAAATTGTAACTTACCTACTTCTCAACTCTAGCCAGTCAGATACAATACTACCCATCATGGTCATAAGTGATTTTCATGGAATACTTTACTGTCCCAGTAGGGTTGGTGGTAGTTGGTTGGGGTTTTCTAATCCTTTGAAAGAACCTTGCATTTGGCTACGGTTTTTTGTTCTGAATTGTTATCTTTGATTAGATGCTTTAAAGAAATTTCTAGTAAATGACAGAATATATTTACATTAGTGTAGGCTTTTTTAAATACTACTATGCTTTTAAAAGTATATCCATCACATCGCCTGACAAAAGCAGAAAGTTTTACTTCAAAAAGAAAAAAAAGGTAAAGCTAAGTAAGTTCCTGGAACCCATTCAGCTAATTAAGTCAGGTCTATGAATCTGTTGCACATTGGAAAGAAGTTTAGCTAGAAGATTATGGGGAAGTGACCAACTCCTACACAGAAGATATTACACAGGACCTGTCTAACTTGTGTTTTGTTCCTCCCAGTCCAAGGAAGACATCAGACTAGGGCCACTAAGACAGCGCAGGATTGGAGCATTTTCCCTGTGAGAGGGGGTTGAGGGACCCCAGCTTGTTCAGCCTGGAGAATAAGAGGCTTCTGGGAGGCCTCACACCAGGCTGTAGTCTCTTCACAGTAGTGCATGGCAGGAGGACAAGAGGCAACACACATCCCAAAATAAGACACATTCTGCTGGGGAGGTGTGTATGTGGAAATGTTGTTTGTCCTGTCCCTCCATGAGGATGGTTCAGCAGCGGCAACAGGGCCCCAGGGTGGCTGTGTGGTTTCCATGACTGGATGCTTTTGAGGGCTGGCCAGATAAAGCCACCTGGTCTGACCTCATGGCTGATTCTACAGAAGAGCAGGACCAGAAAATTTATGGGATTGCTTCAAACCTGAATTAAAGTATTATCCTAAAGAAATGTAAAAATTCAAAATAATCTTGAGAATGTATTTCTTATCCCCCAACCATTACGCCTTGCCTTTTTTTTTAAGGCTGAGGGATGCCTAGGTTAGAATTCCGTTATCTTCTGTGTTGATTATGCAGCTTAGGCTTTTGATTATATCAGAATGCAAAATAGTGTAAGGGTAAGAAGCTTAAAGTATATCTTGTTGGTGCTCTACAGAACATGGGAAGCTCAATATTCGTTTGGCTATGTGAAGCAGCATAAAAGGGTAGACTAAACCTAGATTTCTACTGAACCCTCTGCTTGAAAAATTCATGGCAATTTACTAATATTATAGCCTGTTTGTGTATAGTTGGAACAGTGACTGTTGCTAACAAAGTTGGCATTATGAAAGGCAACTTTTTGTGTTTTGAATCAGAGTGATCATAAGTTTGAGCCCAGTTTGGGATAAAGAGTCCTGTTAATTCTGTCATCTTGGCCCAGTAGAACCTTTTTATTTGTGGGAGGGAGGTGATTGACACAGTGATATTTGGCATGCGGTCTGATAAACAGCAGAGAAGATGCAAGGAAGATGATAAACATACGGGTGGGATCCTGCATCTCTAGCTGTCAGAGTTACTCTATCCCAGTCACAGGTTAACAGCTACATTGGAAGCATGGCTTGGGCTTGGTTATGTGGTGAGATTGTGGCTCTTGGAAAAGATTCATTTCCCTTTGCTGCTGCCTTCTGTCTGTAAGTGCTTGCTGTTTACCTGACTTGTTTAGTCACCACACCTTTCTGGGAGGTGATTTAATTTGTTTAATGTATCAGAAAATTAATCCATATTACAGGAAAGAAAATTTAATAGAAAGCTTATAAAGAAGTCAGCTTGTCACTCTAGAGCTGGTGAGAGGGGAGCAAGCTGCTGTATTGGATAAGTCATGGGTGAAACTGCCCTGAGTTTTCTGTGCTTGCTAGACCTCCACTCCCTGTTCCCTGTGAAATGTTAACTGTCCTGTTTAAAGGCGGGCAGAACAGGCTGCTGGTGTTTTACAACCCTTCTTCATAGTTCAGCTTTCTTTAAAGCTTAATAAAAGTGTAGTTTGCCAGTAACTTCAGACACAACAGTTGTGATTAATCAACAGTAATGTGAGAGTCAGAACTTAAACTGATGATCTCTAATTATTGTTAGTGCTTTAATTAGATCTTTTCCTATGTGATACCATATTTTCCAGTTTGAGAGCTTCAGGATCTGTGAGCTGTCTCAGTAGGGTGCTCTCTGTGTGATTTTTCTAGTCTTAATTCCCTTCTGCCGAATCTGCTGGGCTCTCTAAACTCGTGTGATTTGTGTTTACTGGGAATAAATGAGTTATCTGTAGGTCCCACTTTTGAGATGTCTTGATGGATTAGAATTGTTCTTATGCTTTGTGCATTTAGTTGTAAATTCAGTATCTTTAACTGGTCTTCTAAAAGTATTTGCACTTAGGGTAGCTATCATCTGTTATTGTTGCAGTACTTGTGAATCAGGCAGCCCTTCTGGAACTTCCTGAAATTGTATGGATTGTCAATGAAACTCTTTATAGTTCAGTCATGCAATCTGGCAGTGCCAGTTGAAGGAGTTTGGGTCCCAAGTCACTTGTTTGCATTTGTTCTGTTGTGCTGACAAACTATTCTGTGAAACAAATCAGTGAACTGAGATGGCTGAAAAAATAACTCTTGTCAAGGGAGTTTTCCGTAACAGTCGTTTCACAGCAGTTGTTAGACCGAAGAAGTACAGGAGTGTGAATGACCTTAACCTGGCGGTGTTGCTGAGGAAAAAGACACCTGGAAAGAGGGAGAGTGCTCAGTCTTTTTTATCGTCCAGCCTCTTCACATCTTTCTCCAACTTTTCTGCTTCTTCCTTCTGCAGGATTACTGTGGAGATAAAGGAGTCAGAAACATCACAGAATAATAAGGTTGGAAAAGACCTTTAAGATCATCGAGTCCAACCATTCACATCCTAAACTAAATCATATCCTTAAGTACTTCATCTACCCTTTCTTTGAACACATCCAGGGAAGGTGACTCGACCACCTCCCTGGGCAGCCTGTGCCAGGCCCTGACAACTCTTTCAGTAAAAAATTTTCTCCTAACATCCAATCTAAACCTGCCCTGGCACAGCTTCATGTCATTCCCCCTTGTCCTATCACCTGGCTGAAGAGACCATCACCTACCTCTCTACAACCTCC
The DNA here is from genome assembly GCA_020800305.1 of Porphyrio hochstetteri. NCBI lineage: Eukaryota > Metazoa > Chordata > Aves > Gruiformes > Rallidae > Porphyrio > Porphyrio hochstetteri. The sequence continues at coordinate 18,880,070 of CM036912.1, forward strand.
CTTCAGGTAATTGTAGGTGGTGATAAAGTCTCCCCTCAGCCTCCTCTTCTCTAGGCTAAACAGCCCCAGCTCCCTCAGCTGTTCCTGATAGGATTTGCCCTCCAGCCCCTTCCCCAGCCTGGTTGCCCTTCTCTGGACTCGCTCCAGGACCTCCATGTCCTTCTTGTGGTGAGGAGCCCAGAACTGGACACAGTACTTGAGGTGTGGCCTCACCAAGGCCGAGTACAGGGGCACAATCGCCTCCCTAGACCTACTGACCACACTGTTTTTGATAGAAGCCAAGATGCCATTGGCCTTCTTGGCTGCCTGGGCACACTGCTGACTCATATTCAGTCTGCAGTCAACCAACACCCCCAGGTCCTTCTCTGCCTGACAGCTCTCCAGCCAGTCTCCCCCAAGCCTGTAGCGCTGCATGGGGTTATTATGTCCCATGTGCAGCACTCTACACTTGGCCTTGTTAAACTTCATCCCATTGGACTCAGCCCATTGGTCCAGTCTGTTCAGATCCCTCTGAAGAGCCTCCCTACTCTCAGGCAGATCAACACTTCCTCCTAGTTCAGTGTCATCTGCAAACTTAGTGAGGGAGCATTCAATCCCTTCGTCGAGATCATTGATAAAGATGTTGAACAAGACTGGACCCAGGACTGAGCCCTGGGGGACGCCACTCGTGACGGGCCTCCAGCTGGATTTTGTTCCATTTGCCACCACCCTCTGGGCTCGGCCATCCAGCCAGTTTTTAACCCAGCTGAGGGTCCACCTGTCCAGGCCAGTGGCAGCCAGTTTCTCAGTCAGAATGCTGTGAGAAACCGTGTCAAAGGCTTTACCAAAGTCCAGGTAGATCACATCCACAGCCTTCCCCTCGTCCATTAAGCGGGTCACCTTGTCATAGAAGGTGATCAGGTTAGTTTGACAGGATCTACCTTTGTAAACCCATGTTGACTAGGCCTGATCCCCTGGCCATCGTGCGTGTGCTGCATGATAGCTCCCAAGATGACCCTCTCCATGATTTTCCCTGGGACTGAGGTCAGACTGACAGGCCTGTAGTTCCCTGGATCCTTCTTGTATATGGGTGTAACATCTGCCAGCCTCCAGTCGACTGGAACTTCCCCAGTCTGCCAGGATTGCTGATGAGAATTGAAATTTTCTGACCTCTAATGAAGAAGTTACTTACAAACAAGTCAAAAGTAACAAACCTGGTTTTGATTTTGATAAATACAATACTTTGCATAGTAAGTTGCCATGGTCCACAATTCAGACTGATTTTGGGTATCTTACCTTCAGAGGGAGTTTGCCATTCCTCTTGACAAAGAATGACACCTATCTCCTGCTGCTACAGCATATTCTGCACTAATTCATTAAGTAGATGAATAGATGGTCTTCTCCTTGTCTTGCTTTAAAATTTGTGACTGAGATCTAGACCCCAAGGTGAAGTCAGTGAGATGAACTTACAGAGAAATGTCGTAAGTATTTCAATATGCAGACATAATCTACTGACTCTCACCACTCAGTTCTGAAGGCTTGTATTGGCTACATAAGTACTTAGTTTGCATTTTAAGTGCTTGAGTAAGAATATAGCCACAACATTCGGTACTGAGTGAAGGATGTGAAGCTGAGGTATGTTGGGCATGCAGCGTAGCTTAGTTGTGCAAGTTAAATTGATAGACTTTTGTATCAGAAGTTTTTCAGAAAAACTTTAAATGTCTGTTGGATATTTTGCCCTGAAAAGTTTTTAAGATGGTGGGAAAGTGTTATGTAAAGGTTACTAATTTTGTTGGTAACTATAAATGGTATGGTAGGATGGTGCTATGGAACTAACTTTCAGGAAGACTTGAAAGCAAGCTTCTGGAAAATGTTGACCCTCTAATTTTCAAATTTGGCAAGCAAGAAGTTAAGTTTGTGTTTTCACTTAATTTCAAGAGAAGTTTTATTTTAATGGTTGGTGTGAGATTTTTTTTTTTTTTTTTTTTTTGGTACCCCCCTACAGTGGAGCAGAGTGGCAAGACAGAAAAGAAAGCTGTTAACACTTTAAGCATGTAGCTTATACTGGTCTGCACAAAGATTCTTAAAATTTTTTTGTGCAACACTTCCAGAAAGGACTTCAGAGATGCCTACTTTAAGTAACTTATGGCTTGCTAATTAAAGTCAACTTGTTAAAACAGTAGTTCTTCCCACTTAATCTCCATAAAAAATATTGAGGGAATGTTTCCCTGAAGGGGATCTTGCTATCCACGTGGAAAACAACTGTTAAGCTAGCTCCAAGTGTCAGCCTATTGTGATAACTAACCCTATTTTCAGTCTATGTGTGAGATAAACCATAAACTGCCACAGCAGGAGCTACTTCATGAGCTGTTTAGTCATCACTTCAGCAGTGCTATCTCCCACAAAGAGGACAATGTGGACAATAGAGAAATGTCTGCTTTATTGGCTCAGACCTTTACTGTGTGTCAAGATCCTTCAAGTGTCTTGAAGTAGCCATTGTGAATTTAAGCTGTTGTACAAGTCAATGTATAGACTCATTTAAGTGCATTGTGTCAGAAAATGCACATTGCATTTCTGTTATTTGAATGGAGTTATGGGACAAAATTCTGTATCTAAAAGAATGTCATATGCTTTGAAGAGTTTTTTGATATCAAACTCATAAAAATACTTGTTTGTGGTTTTTTAAAGGAAGACAGTAGAAAATTATATATAGTTAATTGATTATGTCTTTTTGCTTATTCTATACAAGATCTTTCATACCTCTTACAGTAGTGGAAAGGAAGTGCAGGCATTCCTTACTTCAGATGCTTTCTCTTGTCTCTTAAATCAAACAAGATAAGTAGCTGGAAAGAAAAATCTTCGAACCACTGGAAGAGGGTAGTCCTGTCAGAATACTTGTTGAACTGTTCCAAGGTGCATGAGTGAATTTGCTTAAGTGCTTTGAACGTCACATGGTAACTTATTGACCAATTTAATATGCTTGATCAAGTTCATAGAGTAATTTGAAGTATCTAAATACTTTAGTAATCATGAATCATTTCCAAGAAAAGAATTATTGGCTAAGACAAGTTATAGCTTCACCGCTTTCTTGGCTGTTCTGATCAAGCCTTGTCTAGCCTTTGACCATTGTGTGCTTTGTGCTAAGTTGGACGTGTCTGTGTTAGGTTTGAGGAGCTGATGAAGATGAAACCTTCTTTCCCCTCTCTTGACTTGCTGACTTGAGACATCTTTGCTTCTGAGCCTGTTTGGTTTTTCAATGTATATAAATGGTTGTACAGAGATACAAAGAAGGTAGTGGAATGTGGTTACACCAAGCATTAAGGGCTGGGGCCCTGCTTCAGAGAGTCCTGCAAAAATGTTAGCTACCGTGCAAGGTACGGGACACAATCTTGCAGTGGTGTACAAAAGATAAGTTTAAATGATGAAATAGTGTAATATAGACCGTGTAGAAGGACTTGAAGCTACTGAGTGACTGGATAACTAAGTGGCAAACTAAATCTGGTGCAACAGAAATAATAAATTAACACATAGTAGAAGGAGAAACAGTAGTCTGGGAGCAGTTAGAGTGAGAACCTGCGAATTGGCAATTGGAAAGCGGCAAAGAATGAAAAATGGCCTGGACTGCTATGCTGTTACCCTGAACAGTAAACTTACTTGAATGCTGCATGTATCCTGTCCCATGGTTTGGAGGTTAGGGTAGAACTGGGGATCAGCTTTTGCAAAGAACCCTACCAATTCTGCTACTTCTCATATCTGGGAAACATAGCCGGGTGGGTCTAGATGTTGTTACTGGGGCATGAAGGGATCAGGTGGAAAATGACGTTTTGTTATCTGATGCAATGAAGAAGTGTGTCGAATGAAGTGAAACAAGCCAAAGGACGTGCTATTTACAGCTTCAACAGTGTGTAGGAAGAAAATTGAATTAAGGACTGACAAACCAAAGACTTAACTGCTTGAGATCTTTGGATTCACAGCCTGTAAGAGACCTACAGGATATTTGGGAGAGGAGTGCTGTTGTAAGTTTGATCTGTTCCTCTGGTCTTGCTTAGTCACCTGTCTGAATATTTTTATATTTGGCATAAGGCAGGACTCAAGTTTGTGGTACAGTTATGTATGAAGATACCAGAGTTAGTGGGCAGAGTGGAAGACTGTTGGCCCATTGTGGCTGTGCTTACTGTCATGTCATTGCTTAGATTTACACTGACTAAAGAGATGCTTAAAACACCTAATTTTCTTATGTCAGACTTGGTTTAAACTGCTTAGTACAAAAATTGTTGATTGCTGTCTAGACAATTAACTCTGCATTTTTGCATATTTTTGTTTCAAGCTGTTCACTCTAGGTTTCTTTTCATATTTAAATAGTAAACCTTTTAGGGAGAAGGAATTCCCTTAGAGCAACTTCTCTAGTGTGAATAGTAATTCTCATCAAACTGTATAGGACACTGTTTCAGTTACTGGTTTTGTTGGTGCTTTGTGATTAATTCGGTTATTCCTGGTGCTGATAATGTACCTAAACAATTGTGAGTGAGGTGAAACTTTGCTCTTTCAATTGAATATCCTATTTAACTCTCTAGTCTGTCCTTGTGTTGGCATCAGTCATATGTATGTTTAGTTTCTAAAGAGAAAATACATTTGGATATAGGAATGGTAACTTTTTGTCTCAATTTCTATCTATGACTTGAATCTTCCCTATGTGTTATATGGACCTGTTTTATATTTCTGTATTTCACTCCTTTATTTGGAGTGTAGTGTTTGATAGCTATTTTGACATAAAAGCATATTCTCACTTATATACAGGCTATGTATTGTGGAGTTGTTTGAGGAAAAATTATTGATGCAAGCAACTCAAAATTTTGAGTTTTGTGTGTGAAGAAAGGCTGCAGGCTATTTTTTGAGTTTTCCTTCCTTATTCTTTTCCTCTGTTACAGACATAAAAAACCCTTAATTTAGGTTAGATAGTACAGCTATACTTAGTGGCAAAACATGATGCTGTGTTGGAGGTACCTGAGTTACTGCAGACCTTAACTTAGCAGAGTGTTCCACTTTGTTTCTTTTTTCTCTGTCCCATGTTTGTGGGGTGTGTATGTGTGGTTTTTGTGTGTGTGAGATTTATTTTTTTTAAATTGTAAATAACTAAGTGCTTACTACCTCAATTGTTGATTATTACTCTTTCTACCAAAGTAATGTACCTGGAAATGGCTTAGGACCTTTTAGCTTCCTTGCATTTTAGAAAACTGTTAGTGATTTGAGTCTAGCATAAATAATCCTGTATTGATTGTTTTTGATGTAATCTTTGATGCTTCTGGTGACTTTATGATGAGTCTCCAAGCTGGAAAGTGTGTGTCTATCTGTGTTTATTTTTCTTTGTATAAACTTGTTTCTTTGAAATCGTGTAGACTTCTAGAGTAGCAGAGGCTGTGTAAAGTCTCAAAACACAGCCAGGTGAGTTAGCTAAGTGATTTCTAGTTGTGAATTGTAGTAATATTTTAAAATATATGGTATTCATGCTTTTAACCTAATTCTGATTTACCTTTTCTTTCCCTTTCTTTAGAGACTCTACAGCGGTGGGTAATTCACTGGTCCATAAGCGGTCTCCTTTATGTCGAAGCCATAAGACTTCAGCATCTCTGACCAAGCTGTCATTACGTGATGGACAGAAGGCCAAAAAGCCACTGTGTAAATTTGAAGAAGGTCAGGATGTCCTAGCTAGATGGTCAGATGGCTTGTTTTATCTTGGAACTATCAAAAAGGTAAACAATGTTTTAACTTAATTGGATTTTTACAGTATCGTATGTTGGTTAAATATTAGTGGTGTTGTCTTAGCATTACAGACATTGTTCTGTTTAGATGTTTTCCTCAGGCTTCCACTGTATTTTTGTTTTTCAGATAAACAAACTGAAACAGAACTGCTTCATTATATTTGAAGACAGTTCCAAATCCTGGGTTCTCTGGAAGGACATACAAACAGGCAAGAACTTCAGTGAAGTGGTCATTGTTTGGTATTTCATTTGTTTATTTTGACAGATACAGTAATCTAGACAACTACATTTTATTCTTGTATCCCAGAATGTGACCCAGGATTGTAAATTAAGTAAACTTTAAAAAGAATAATTCAAATAACTCTACCATGTACTTTATTGTTGTTGTTTCCTAATAAGTGTGTGCAGGGAGGGGAGAACACTTCTAAAAATAATCACATTGTAGTTTTTTTGGATGGGAATACAGTATAATACTCTGTCTTAACAGAAAGCTCCAGGCCTTAATTTACACCAAGTTTATGTCCTCCTATTGTTTTCAGTTGAAACAACATGACATGGACAGAAACCAAAGACTGGAAAATCCTAGGTTTGAATGGAGTGTTCACATTTAAAAGAAACACCGTAACTGTTTGACATAAGAAAACACTACAGTTTTTTGAGTATTTGTGTGATATAAAAACATGTGCGATTATCAAGTGAGACATCTATTGTCTGTTAGCTTTTTTCCCCAGATATTTGGAGAGTAGGTAGTATTTTGATAATTAATGCTGATGAAGTGTGGATGAAAATGTCTTCTGGAAATAAGTCAAGTTTTTTTTTGTATCAAAGCAATGAAATCTGGTTTTGCTCTCACCAATTCTTGATGTTTAAACACTTGATCTGCTTATAGGAGAAGCCTTGTACTCATAATAGCAAAAAATCAATTGCTTTTTTCCTGAGAAGCTTAAACCCTTTTGTATAGTACTAGTTTATGGTCTTTTATTTATCATAACTATAAAATTCTAGTGAAGGAGTGTGATAATGTGTAGATTAAGTAACTTGTATTTTAATCCAGACTTCTACATTGATATGTTGTATAACTGGAGCAAGATGTAATCTTGTTTCCATTTTGCAAGCTAACTTTTTTCCTAGCTCTACTATTAATGTATGATATTTTTTATGCTTGTGGAAATGTATATGTACTAATAATGTTTGAGTGTTGGAGCTTAATATTAAGCCCTGTAGGCAGATATGTCAAAGATATGTGACAAATTCTGCATATGTTTACATGAAAAGGAGCACAACTAATGTAGATGCAAAACACATATATCAGTTGTCCAGATAAGATTTGTTTATACATATATTTTTAGCCTTCATTTACATTCTTTATGCCATTATTTAATTTTCTGTTAATGTTAAGGAGCCATGGACTGCACAGTAAATATGTAATATATAGCCTATAAATACCCAGTAGCCTATGGTAAGTGATATAAATATTTGTAACACATACAGTTTGTACAGAATGTCTGAATTTCTATTTGTTAGGCAGTTAGACTCTGTAACAACATGTTACTAAAGTGCATGGATCTGTAACTGAAATTACCAAAAAAGTCATATGCATGGCAGCCATTTCAGCTGCAGATATAACCTGAAAAAAACAAATAATCACACTTTCATCTTTGTTTAGGAGCCACTGAAAGTGGGGAAATGGTCTGTACAATATGTCAGGAAGAGTATTCAGAAGCACCGAATGAAATAGTTATATGTGATAAATGTGGGCAAGGTAACTAGATTTTTTTTCTCTATTTATTGGGTTTTAAAAGATGTTTTGATTTGTTTTATGAAGGAGGATATTTGCCTGGCTATGACAGACTGCTCAACTGATCTTAAATTTTATAGCCCTTGGTGGCTATTAACAGCTCAGTGAATAATGATAATCCATGTTAAAGTGACTAACACCTGTTCTGTAAGTAAAGTTTATTTTTTCCACTAAGAAAATCTAAAAGACCATTCTGGATGTGTTTAACAAAGTTTTTGATCAGATTTTTGGCACTTAATGATGGATATTGCCTTATAGTTGCATTAAAGCTATATACAGTTAAAGTGCAAAAGAAGCTTACACAGAATTAACACTGACCTTTTTTTTCAGGTTATCATCAGCTGTGTCACACACCAAATATTGATTCCACTGTGATTGATTCAGATGATAAATGGCTGTGTCGACAGTGCGTTTTTGCAACAACAACAAAGGTCTGTTTATAGAAAAATGCTGCTTAATACATCCTGTGTTGCACGCATACTATGTTTTTGAAGATAAAACAAATTAAAAAGTGTTTTTTAGTCTCTTTTTGTTAACTTTGGTTTGAATGGATGTTTTATGTTGGGAATTAATATTTATTTTAGAAATAGATGATGTTTGGCTTCCAGTTTATTTTAAAATTAATGCGAGTATTAAATACAGTGAAAGTATTCTACTTGATTATAGATGCATTTGTTATTTTCAAATACTTTATTTCCGAAACTTCAAATTATATTATGCTTTTGTAAACTAATGTATTTGTTTTGGCCCAGAGGGGTGGTGCACTTAAGAAAGGACCAAATGCCAAAGCACTGCAAGTCATGAAACAAACATTACCGTATAATGCAACAGACCTTGAATGGGATGCAGGCCATAAAACCAATGTTCAGCAGTGTTACTGCTATTGTGGGGGACCTGGAGAGTAAGTAAACAGATATGTAAGAACTCTTCTCCATAATGCAGCTGCAAACTTTGGCCCTGATCCTGTAGATGTGTAAACCTGTTAATTTCCATTTATATTGTGTCTAGGTATTAATACAAAGTGGAATTTTGAACTATACATATATATTTTGAAATGTCTCATGGGAAATACTGTAGATTTTCTTCTCCCATCACATCTTTTAGTTTGTTTTGATTTGGTCATGTGATTATCATGTAACGTTGCATTGCTTTATGCATTACATAAAGCAAGAAAAAAATTTCTTCTTTTGCATTGCTATTGTTAATGTGTAAAGATTGGAGTCTGGTTTTCTTGGAGTTCTAGGTAGTGGTTTTTTCTGCTGTTATCTCAGTCACAAATATAAATGTATCTACAAATTAGTTTATTAAATTTAGTTGGAATAGACAGTTGTCTGATTGTACCATAACATCATACCCTAGACTGCAATTAGCCAGGGAAAGGGCTTTTTCCTCTTATGGCATTACAGAGTACTCTGCTGGTCCTTTCTTAAAAGAAAGAGGACTTGTTAAGCCGGTAGAGATAAATACTCTGGTGTCTGCATGGATGAGTGAATGAGTAAAGTAGTATTGAAGTTGAGGCAAGTCAGGAGTCCCACAAAGCAGCAAAGCTTTTAAATTTATGCTCACAGGACAAAGCTCTGGTTAGAGAATTTTGCAGGCTTGGACAAACATCACCTTCAAGTTTGCATGGTTCTTTTTTCAAGGGAGAAGCTGAAAAGGAAAAAATGTAAATATGTAAAAATGTAATAAGGAAAAAATGTAAACTATGAGGCTTGTTTTGAGGATTCAAGTAGTTGAATCCTCAGAACAAATGTTTGTGACTTAATATACTTGTGCTGTGCTTTCAAAAATAATGAAGGAGCTGATCTGGTATGTGAGAAGGAGCTTATGTGGAGTTACTGAATTCTTATTATCAAGAATTAGAAGGTGGTTGTCAGGAAATTAAACTTTTAATTTTCTTTAATAATTTATCCTTGTACTAAACAATGATTATTGTTAGTAATTCTTTTCCAGTAATGATTTATTATGGAACTCCATGTTAACTGAAATATCCCTACAGATACTCTTAACAGTAAAAATGTTTGGGTTTGAAGATCCCTTGCTATTTAATTTAAATGTAATGAACAACTTTCAGGAATTTTAACACATTTTGTTTTTCTTTCTGTTGATGAAGCTGGTATCTAAAGATGTTGCAGTGCTGCAAATGTAAGCAGTGGTTTCATGAGGCTTGTGTGCAGTGCCTCCAAAAGCCGATGCTTTTTGGTGATAGGTAAGAAACAAGCTGTACTTTATGGTTTTCTTTATGTAAAGTGTTGAGGACATCTCGCATACAAGCTTTTATTAAGGCATCTCTATGACAGCAGTATTTCCCAAAAATGGGGTAACTTTTGTATAAAAGTTTATATGAAATAAGGCATGTGTTCTGGTGCCAGGAAAATGCAGTTGCTCATCTCTAATGAAGGAAGGTGGAGTGGTGGGTACTAGAGAGGTAACCAATGGGTAGTTAATTAAGGCTGTTACTGACTCCACTTTGTGTGGAAGTCCATTGTACTGTAGCTGCTGGGAGATCAGAAGCTTTAAAGCAGACTGCTCTAGTGGGCCAGCAAGTTATGTTAACGCCTTTCAAGTTCATGTTGTATAGGTAACTAATCTCTTGTATGCAACAAGTACCATTTTTCAGTGTAGACTGTCTGTATATGTACAGTTGGTTTCCTGTGCTAACAGTATAGGGAACTGGAGAAGGCTGGAAGGATAGCTAGACTGAGGGGAACTCTGTACATTCTCTGTTCATGTGAGATGAATAGGGACAAAGGGAAAAGAGTGCTCATCTGTGCTTTCATTTTAAGAGGAAGTTGGAGTAGGTGAGAGAGAACTAGAGAAAGGAATCCAGAAGCATCTCGTTCACTATTTATGACACTTTCTTCTAGCTGCTGTTTGTACTGGAATGTTTGTGTGAAGTTAAGACTCAGGCATTCATGATGGGTGCTTTAAATGCATGGGTACATGGGTACACAGGTTTCTGCGTTTGAGAGAATGGAGTGGGGACATAACCTGACTGCATCAGTGGAGGTGTTGAGGGACTTGAAGTATGAAACAGTAGTAGCAGAATACAGTTTTATCTGGCCTGTTGGTTAACAGCACAGAGTGTGGAAATTTATAAAAGAAGGTGGAGGATGAAGTGACTCTCAAATATTACATGGATGAGTTTTTAGCATGCTTAAGTTTCTATTGTTTTCATAATTAGGGTGTTAAAGCATTAAGAGTGTGTGTACAGACACCCACCACTGGGATGCATGTGCATATTTATGTATTTTCAGGTTTTATACATTCATTTGCTCAGTTTGCAGTTCTGGACCAGAATACCTCAAACGTTTACCCTTGAGATGGTAAGCATGACTTAAAGAGAATTGAATACATGCTCTGTTTTTCTCTGGTATCCCTCTTGGGCATTCTCCTTGCAAAAATGTCTGCTTGCTATCTTGAATTGTTTCCTGAGTTTTCATGCCTTTGTATAAACAGGGCAAGTTTGGCTTCAAAATTTATCCTTAAATGTAGAGATTGCAATTGTGTACTCAAGATTTATTCCTGGGATTGTTCAGTAAAGTAATGAGCTACTCGTGGTGTGAAGTTTGAGATATATGAACCAAGGTCTTTTGCAGGTTTAGGATCCTGCTGTTAGATAAGCTAAATATAGTGGGTACTAGAGTGCACATCTTGACATATTTAATAGTAGTTTCCTTGATGAGACTTAATGGTTAGTTGTAGTTTGAAATCTTTGAACTAACCCATGCTAGAAATTATATCCAGTTTAATGCTAACAAATATATGGAGGAAATTAACTGGTTAAATGTTAATTCACCAAAATACTTGCATGAATTCAATACTTACTTGAATATCCTATGGTTTAGACCAGTTTTGGACTTTAGAAGAGTATCATGACACTGAGATGAGGCAGAGATGAAAAGTGAGAATCAAAGCAGAAGGAATCACTTGTGTAAGAGAAATGACAGGACACTTCATAATGTTGTTCCCTGCGTAGAACATTTTAAGTTGTGTTTTGTGTTCCTCTGTTTTAATAATATACTGTCTTTTTTCTTTGTTTTGATTAAAATATTTATAAATTCTAGGGTAGATATAGCACATCTATGCCTTTACAACCTAAGTGTTATTCATAAGAAGAAATACTTTGATTCGGAGCTTGAACTCATGGCCTACATTAATGAAAACTGGGATAGATTGCATCCTGGTGAGGTAAGTAATTAGAGTACTTGTTCTTGTTTGTTTTCCTTTCCTCACAGTTCATACATATGTCCTGAAAGTTAGTGGCCTATGAACTGTTTTACTCTGGATGTTCAGTCTTTATTACCTTAACATTTAGGTAATGTTAGATGATGAGACTCGCTTTAATTTCCTTGCAGAAATAGAATGCTTTTTTACCTGGTGTATGTTTGCCTGAGCTGTAAAATTTCTCAAGTAGTCCATATAACTGTTATTTTAGTATGTGCACGGCAACTTTACGCTTTATATGCAACCATGTGTTTTTTTCTCAACTGCTTACATTTGAGTATGAAGAGATGCTTTTTAGACGTAGGTAAAATAGGTGGAATGATCGGACCTCCTAAGCTAGTAATTTTTAGCATGTTATTTAGGACGCGGTAAATATATGGTAGTTTTCTGTAGTCTAGTGCTGTGGAGTTACGAGACCTGTGGATAGCAACAGATTGTACTGGATGCATATGGTGAATATGTATTTTAAAAAACCCACAACAAAAAACAAAACCACAGCCAAACAAAAAACCCCCTCAGTTGTTACTTTCTTTGGCTAAATTTGGTTGAATACTTCCCTTGTCAGGAAGACTGACATGCCAAAAATTGTGATAAAAGGTTGGTTTTTATGAATATATTTATTAATTTATTTACCTGTTAGCAGATATAATCCTTTAAGCATTTCTGTCTGCACTCTTTGGTCAGAACTGTATTCTTTCAAGTATTTGGGGGGGTGGGGTAGGATTGAGCTGCAAATATTGTACAGTCTGCCCTGTAGTATTCATACTTCTAGTGAAGTTTAAACTGTCAGTTCTATTGAAGATCTATTTACTGTAGAGCCATTAGGATATGAGTTCTGGAACATTTTGGCAGGGCCACTGGAAATATGGTAGCTTCACCGGAATGAGAAACTAATCACAGAATTGTAGGGGTTGGAAGAGACCTTAAGAGATTGAGTCCAACCCTCCTGGCCAAAGCAGGTTAATGGTCTAAATATAAAAATTAATAATACTATTTTAAATTCCACTTCATAAACATTGTGTCGACTTCTTTATAGTCCCTGCAGTGCTTACACTGCTTATGTGTCTTAATTTTTAAGTGTGCAATTTTTCAGCAAGAAAATTCCATGATTTGGTAGCTTCGTACGGACGAGCTACTTCAAGCTTTGGTGCTAGAAGAGAGGTTTTTTGCTACAACACAGTCTAACCTCTGACTTTTCAGGGCCTCTTCCATTGTTTTGTTTGATGTTGAGTAATGTTGACAAAAATGGGAATTAGGTCCTGTAGCAGGATCTTGTTAAAATGATCACGAATATAACTAAGTTCTTGTCAGGAGAGTTACCTTATGCTTGCAAATTCAAGTAATTTGGGAATACGTAATGCCAAATGCAGAAGAATTCTTGTTAGCAGTCTTGGCAGTGCAAGCTAGTAATACATTCTCAGAGTACACTGAAATTCCTTGAGATCTTTCTTGTACTTAAAAGTAAAACTCAAATGTCTTGGCCTGGGCTTGATGATTCTGGGCTTGATGAATTCTGGGGAATCACAGAATACATGGGATGATCTATTAACCCTTTGGGTTTAGGTAGCTTCTACAGCTAATACTTCATAAATGTTTCACATCCAATCTGTAGTTATGGTAATTAAAATTAACTGGAATCTTTCTATTATTAAAGCATTCAACAGGTTAAATGATTTTTTAATTTCACAGCTGGCAGACACACCGAAATCTGAGAGATATGAGCATGTGCTAGAGGCATTAAATGATTACAAGACCATGTAAGTTATCGGTACTTCTTGTTTTAAATGTGGTTTGCCTATTTGATCTGATGTAGATTACCATCTTCAGTCTCCTTTGCTCTGTCTAATAATCACTTAAGCTGCAGACAACACTTAAGTTTTAAATGTGTTTCTATTTCAAACTGTAACATTATGTAACTACTTGAGTGAACCCCAGATTATGAGAGGGAAAATTAACTTCCATTCTCTTTCCACTTCACATTTTGTATTGGAGTGAGGGGGAGACTAAAGTAGCATTAGAATGAATATTCTAATTTGCATTGTTTTGCATGTACGCTGTTTTAAAAGTTGCTTTCCCTGGGGTCAGAATTTAAACAATTTTAAATCATCTAGGTTTATGTCTGGAAAAGAAATAAAGAAAAAGAAGCATTTGTTTGGCTTGAGAATTCGTGTTCCACCTGTGCCACCAAATGCTGCATTTAAGGCTGAGAAAGAACCAGAAGGAACTTCTCATGAGTTCAAAATTAAAGGCAGAAAATCATCTAAACCAATCCCTGATGTGAGGTAAAATAATTCAGTCCTTCCAGCAATGCTGTGGTGGTAAATTTGGACTACTTTGGGTATATTATTTTTGGTTTCTACAAAAACGTTCTTTGTATTTTTAAACTAACTGTAAAGATGGAGTAGTGAGAACAAGGTCTCTGTATGAATTTAATTAGCTTTCTATGAGGATTATTCTTAAAAATCCAAAACAAAAACCCAAAATGAAATTTAGCTGTAAGAACAATAGTAAATACCCTGATTTTGCTGCCATTTGGGAAACAATCCCTTGACTTCCTGGAGCTCTTATGTGATAGTTTAACTAGAATTCTAAATAGAAAGTGTGATGTAAAGTTGTAACTTGTATTAGTAAATTATTTTTACCAAGTGTGACCATGTGAATGAACATCTAACTCTTGTTTGTTCTTGTTCAACATTAGGGAATCAGTGATGTCACTAGTATGGTGATCTTGTGTCAGTTTATGTTGTTCTACGTAGTGTCGTGACAATTTTGATTTACCAGAATAACCTCTTCTAGTGCAGTGTTTTGCATTAGACATCTAATTGTGTATTCATTGCCAAAGGAAAACATGTATTCAGTGAAAATTATCTTCACTAACACAGAAAAATTTACAATTTTTTTCTAGGGACTTAAGTAATGGTATAGAAAGAAAGGGGAAAAAAAAATCAGTAGGTCGTCCACCTGGTCCTTATACAAGAAAAATGATTCATAAAACTCCAGAGTCGTCTCCTCTGGTAAGGTTTTGCTGCTATTTACCCCCTTTAATCCTCTAACTGGATTATCATTTTTGAAGAAAAACATAATTAATCCAATTCATGATATTTCCTTTGTTTACTCTAACAAAATTGAAACAGTTGAAACATAGACTTGTTTCTTTTTTTCCTTAGGATAATGAACCAGTTCCAGTGATAGAGAACCCAGCCTTGGAGTTACCCTGCACTGTTGGGTAAATTGAAAACAAAACAAACGAAACCCTCCCCGTAAAATATTTTAGTATGGTGTAACTTATCTGTTTGCTTCTGAAATGTCAGCTCAGCTTTTAATGTAAAATTATTTTCATTACATGGCAACCCTGCTGTGCATATCAGGAAGTCTGATGGAACTGCACATTCATCCAATACCTCAGATGTGGAATCCATAGGTGCTGCCAGTATGAAAGAAACTACCTCATCTAGCATTTCCAGACATTATAGGTAACTATTGAATTACTGTCATCTAATAAGATTAATATTTGCAATATATTGGCTTTAATATTTTTTTTGAAAGAGGGCAGCGAACAGTTGGTTCAGCAAAACTTTACTCTTAATAATCAGGAGTTGCAGGGATCGTGCAAGAAATATCTTGCCAAAGCATGATAGTGTTCTAAAAGAACCTGTTGACTTCCAGTCAGTTCTGAACCTTTTGGCTAACTTAAATGAAATCTGATCCAAGTAGTTCCAAAGAAATGAGTCTAACAAGATTGATTGAGGATAGATGCTTGGATCAGAGAGACCCAAACCAGAAACCCATGGTTATGGGTTAAAGGCACACAAAAAGAATGTGTGAAAGGCACACGATTTTCTAATCACCTGTGGCCTAGTCATTGCCAGTGCTGTAGCATTCTGGGTGGCGTGTTTGGTTTCATGTTCTTGCTGCTTTGTTGTTGTGAGGTTTTACTTAGCTGAAGTTTTCTCAAAACAAAGAAGATAAGGTAGGATGTTGACTTAAGTCATAAGGCAGCCGTAGTAGATGAAATGAAGGTGAAGGTATTGTAGAACTGGTGGGAGAATATATAGAGAAGATTTGAGAGTATTGCAAAGGGGCATAATGCTGAGGACATGGTAGTTTACAGGGATTTGGAGTAATGAGCAATTAAGACTGAGAGCCATAAACTGTACAGGGAAGTGTAACGAAATAGAACAAAAATAGTGGACAAACAGGACAAAAAACCTAGTCTTTATTATTTCTGCTTCCAACACACAGGGTAAAGAATCTTTGTTGATTTAAAATATGTAGTTATCTTACATTTTCTGAAAAGAATTAAACTCCATAAGCACATCCTGACCTTAGTCATAATAAAGGCCACAAAAGACACAAATTGTACCCTGAATCAATTTTAGCAGCTTTTGTTTTTGTAGCCTTGTGTATTCATGTTAAAGAATAGTAAGTACACTGTGATTTTTTTTTTTTTTTTTTTTTTTTTTTTTTTTTTTTTCAACAGTCAGCAGAGCATGAAATTCTTTTGGCAGAGCCTTCCTAAATAAATTATTAACTACAGTCAGTCTTTCTGCAAATAAATTGTTACTTGAACTTTTTCCTCAGTTTCAGCAAATATGAACCTCAAGGAAAGAGAAATCTGTGGATCCTTAATCTACTTATTTTGTCTCCTCATTCTGTTTCATGCTATCAGATGCTTTCATGAGTGATTTTTTTTTTTTTTTTTTTTTTTTGTGCATGTTACCTGCTACAAATAGTCTGTCTTCAAACTCATGTTTAACTTTTAGGCTTCTGGAATTGTTACCGAAGGACTTGAGTAATTTCTGCCCTTTATTCCATTCTTTTTTTTATATATTGTTAGAAATATACCCTCTCTTTCAGCTATATTATGTGGGGTCTTGAACATCAAAGTTTGCATACAATTTAATTTAGGACTATATCAAACATATTTTAGTATCTGCAAATTAAAGATGTAGGGTTTTGCATAAGGATTTATGTAGTGGACACTCTTAATGATGATTCTTGGTTAATGTCAAAAAAAGCTTTTTTCATTGCATATACAAATCTGTGTGACTTGCAAATACATATTTTGCTGGCCACATGATAAATCTAGAAATTCATGTGTACTAGAAAGTAGTGAGTTAGAGTAGACTTTTATATATGATTTCATATCTCATAATTTTAGTGTATTTGAGGTAAATTCAGCTTGGAAAAAAAACCTATTTATGAATTTGTTTAATTACAGTCTTAAGTAACATTAAATCTCAAACTCTTTCATAGTATAGCTTTTTTTAATGGAGGCTTATCTGGGTGATAAAGCTGTATTTCTTTATTTTCGAATTTAAGCACACTTTGTGCAGATTTATCTGAAGACTGTGTTTGGTTTTTTAACTTGCTTAAGAATGGGCTTGAGCTTTGTCAGTTCAAAATAGTACTCTTAACATAGCTCAGCATAAGTTAATATCATTTAGGTAACCCGGATGTGTTAAATTAGTACAATTTTTGTTATGTAAATAATTTTGCAAATGCTGTATTTATAGTCAGCTTTATATGGAACAGGTATTTATATCAGTGGAAGATAGAACAAAGAAGTTAACTTGCATGGAAATAACTGATGATAGAGCAAATATCTTGAGTAAGTTCCATACAGTTAATGCTGTTTGTGGTTGGTTTTGTAATAGTTTATCTGACTCGAGAAAAAGGACTCGTACAGGAAGAACTTGGCCTGCTGCAATACCACATTTGAGAAGAAGAGGTCGCTTTCCACGAAAAGCACTCCAGACTCAAAATTCAGAAATTGTAAAAGATGATGAGAGCAAGGAAGATTACCAGTATGATGAACTCAATACAGAGATACTTAACAACTTAGCAGATCAGGAGTTACAGCTCAATCATCTAAAGAACTCAATTACTAGTTATTTTGGTGCAGCAGGTAGAATAGCTTGTGGGGAAAAATACCGTGTTTTGGCTCGTCGGGTGACGCTTGATGGAAAGGTGCAGTATCTTGTGGAGTGGGAAGGAGCAACTGCATCCTGACTGTAGGACTGAACATTATGTTCACTGCACTGTCATCTGTAAGTACAGCTCATAATGCAGAGCCACGAGAGAAACGTGTCTTTAAATGTGTTTCTGAAAACAAGACAAAACCAGTTTAGCCTTAACATGTAATTGTCATTACAGCTCTTGTGATAAAGACTTATCTTTTTAAAATCTGATCTGAAACATAAATTTTTTAATCTGAACACTGTTAGATTGTTTTAGGTTGGGATATTTCGGGTTAA
This sequence comes from Porphyrio hochstetteri, assembly GCA_020800305.1. Lineage (NCBI taxonomy): Eukaryota > Metazoa > Chordata > Aves > Gruiformes > Rallidae > Porphyrio > Porphyrio hochstetteri. The sequence continues at coordinate 18,898,090 of CM036912.1, forward strand.
ATTGCTTAAAAATGTGCGTGGTGTTTTTAAAAGAAAAGACATTTTCTAGAGAACATTCCATTGATACAGTTATTGTGATTTAGAGAAAAGATTATGTAGATAGCACAAATCTTTGAAAAATTTTGGTTTGTTTTCTTACCCAAATGTTTGCAGAAATGTATTTCTATTTCAATACTTTCTAGATTTCATAAGTGCAGTGTATATAATGCCTACTGAAGACTGTAAAATACTGAAGTTTTCTTTGAAACAAAGTAAAAAAAAAGAAAAAAATATATTGAGCCTGTAAATTGCTCTGTGACCAGACTTCATTGTCTTCTTAATATATTCTTTGTGTGTGTGCGTGTGCGCATGTGTGTGTCTATATACATATGTATATGTGCACACACATACTTGTGCGTGTATATATATATGTGTGATTGTGACCTATGCAATATAAATTATGGGATTGGGCAGCTTCTGAGAATACATCCCATAATTCTTTTTTCAGGAATAGTTGCCAGTATTTACACAGCAGCATTTCTTCTCAGGCTTATTGGGTGCTGTTGCTTTCTGTGTACTAAGGAAGAGTGTCAAAGCAGTGCAGCGTGTTCTGGCAACCGGTGCAGTCATTGATGTTCATGTGCTCTAGGTGATATATTCCATTATTTTCCGTGTGAACTAGCTGGTAAAAAATAATGCAGGATCTGAAAACTTTGAAGTTACTCTCAAATGGTTATTTCTAGTAGAGTTACTGTGGCACACTGATTGTAAATTTTGTGTCCCAGTTGTCTAAGGTGACAGGAGTCATGCAGAAGATTCCTCCATATCTATAGAACCAGTCATATTTTGATAAATGTAGTATGAACAAAGTGTATTGCACAGGGTCAACAAACAGTTTGTTGCCATTTGAAGTAACATTACTGATTTTTATTACAACATTACCTCTTTAGTTTTTATAAGATATACCAAGTTTTAAATTGGTAAGTTTATTTACTTGTTTTTAAAAAGTCTCTTGCCAGTGTTAGATGTTTTTTCTTTATCTGCTACGTTTGAGGGTTTTTTAGCCAAAGAGTAAACAGAAGAATATTTTTACTTTGGTGGTTATTCACTATACTGCATAAGGTTAGTTTTCATACATGCTTACAATTTACCACCAAGTTTAAATTGCTTAACATTTGTAAATGACAGAGTGGTTTCAAGTGTATTGCCTGGGTTAGTACTTACTTATTCCTTTACATGATTATTTGACTTCTGCTTATCTTGAACATCTTTGAAAAGGTGATTTTTACTTTTTCCCTTTCTGTCACTGTGTAGCCAAAGGAAGCAGAAAAAGCTTTTTGTCCTGAGCTTGGTTTATGGCTGGCCAGGTAATACTAGCTTTATAAAAATGCTAATTAAAAACTACCACTTCTGTTTACCTTCACTAAAATATGTGTTTTTTTCTCACACCCTCAGCTATTAATTTAATGTTGCCTTGCCTATAGCTGCAATATTTTGATAACACAGCAACTTCATGTTAATTTTTGAATGTTTATATCTTGGGATAATGCAAAATGTAAAACCTTTGTAACCTTACTCACACCATCTGTATCTGTCTTTATTGTTTCACTTGATCCAAGTCCTTTAATTCTAACTGAACACCAGCAGTATTTTTCATAAAGTTTCATTCAAAGATAATTATTGGAATGTACTTGGGGATTTGGAGGGGGGAGCGTAGGGGGTGAGGGGAGAAAATATTTGTCAAACTTAAGCTGTCCATAGACTTAACTATTGTGAATGATGTCATTGTTTCATTTTATTATGGTGGTTGACTCTGATGTTCAGTTTGTATTTTTGGAATTGCTTTTTTCTTAGAATTAAAAGACCAACATTAAATGTGCGTATTTTTTTGAGAGAGAAGAATGAGTTTTGATTCTGTATTCTTGTGAAGTGCATATTTGGTAGTATCCTCTCAGCCCTTGTTTCTCTATCTCTAGCTTTCCTTTTACTGTCCTGAAGACACTTGCGCTGCATGTAAGACACTAATTAGTGTTCCAGCTATGCTCAAGCGATGCTTTGTTACAAGGTGTCATGTACTGGAAAATGCTGCAATAGTGCTGCTGAAAACACAGCTAGAGTAGTAATTAAAGCACACCTACAAATGCCTTTCTCTCTTATGTGAATTTAATTGTATGTAGTAATGGAGTGTCTAAAGGAAAATGCAAATGTTGCTGTACTTAACGATTTCATTTTGGTATGACTTGATCATTGTATGTATGCATGTGTGTAAATATATGTAATTCAACTTTGTTGTGGTCACTGATTTAGAACCATTTCTGTGTGTATCAGATTTAATATTTTCCTGTTCCATATTATTTGTGTTACAGTAGTATTTAGGTGGGAAAGTTTCTCTTGAGGTGATTCTAAAAATGTGTCGCACAAACGAGACAGCAAAGAAATAATGGTGCTTTCCTGGTCAGAATTGTAAAATAGTCATCATGGCAAGCTACTTGTCAAATCACTGTTCTCAACACAAACATGAAGAGGAATTTTTAATAAAAACTATGCTTTTCTATGCATAACAGACATTGAGTGAGATTCCGAAGGAGTTTTGATAAATCTGAGTAATATGTGAAATGAAGGTCAATATTTTTAACATGAAGACAAAAGGCTTTGTAGGTGAAGACAAGGATTTTGTTATCTTAGGAAGTGGGGGAAAGATAAGTGCATAAACAGGAAAATGGTACGATGTTTGAGACATGACCAAAGTCATCTTCAGTGTTGTGTTTTAAAAGGAAATTGGTGAATTGAGATTGGAACATGGCAAGGCTGGAGACGGAGCAATAGTCAGAATACAATGCTAAGATGAGCTGGACAGAAGCATCAGCTCTTTGTGCAGAGGGAAGAGGATGAATCTTGCACATGCTATGCAGGTAACATTTAAATTGTGTCACTTCTCCAGTTACCTCACATCTGCCTGAATGAAAGCTAACTCTGCAGTTGTTATAGGGGTGTTACAGCAGAAAACGGTATTTTCTAGAAATAGAGAAAAGGGTTTGGGATGGGGAGTTGTGTTTTATTAATGATGAACTTGATCTGATGAAGTCTAAACACCCATGTGGTGGTTTCAGATCTGTTTAGATCCTAGTTTGGTCAGAAATTCAGTAATGTGTAAGGTAAGAAATCGGTGTTGTCAATCTCACGTTTGTAGAAAAGTTGATTTATTTTTAAATTGGATCATCTATAGGTGAGTTGTAAAGTAGAGAAAGGAAAAGATAATCCTTTGGAGTCCCTAAAGAAAGTTCAAAGGGGAATGACCATCTTACAGAAGAGAGTGCAGGATGATAGGAAAAAGCAGAAGACAGTTTTGGGTAGAAGCTGAGCACAGTCAGAGCATAAGCTTGGAATTTGACACTTCAGCTAGTCTTTTATTTCCATCATTCAGCAGCAATGAAACAAGATTTTTATAATTATGATGCTTTTATCTGTTTTTTATTTCTGAATCGCTTAATGTTCCTCTCAGCTAGCTCATATCTGGTATTTTTTAATCAGACTTTTTTCATACTACAGTGAGATTCATATACCATAACATCAACATCTAGTTTTCATTGATACCAAAATATATTGCTTTGCCACGACTAGCTTTTAAAATACATCTGTAGCTCATACAGTTATTTTCATATCATCTTCTAATCAGTTCACTGATACTACTTCACTTGTGTATTTCTTTTAAACTTGTTCTAATGTGTTTCCAGCTTCTGAATTTAACAATACTCTGTTTTCTTCCCATCATTAGCTATTTTGTTTGGCATTGATTGATTTGCATTTGGTTTTGGTTTCCTAGTTTTCAGTTTGTTTAATGTCATGTGTGGCAGCATGAACTTGCAATCTTGATGTCTGCAGTCTTATTCCAATAAGCTCCTTTGCTTTAAAACCTGTTTTATAGCAAGAAGCTAATTAATAGTTCTATATTGGTCTACATAGTTTGTTTTTCTGTAAGCACCCTTTCAAAGTATGTCACTTGTGCTCTGCCATTTCCTAATGAATACTCACAAAACTGTTGCTCTTACTGCGTTCTCATGTTGCCATCCAACACTATAGCTCGTTGCTTTGCTAGGTACACCTATCGGGAATGTTACTAAGATTTCATGCTTGGTGTTTTTTCACCTGCTTGCTCTAACTTGGTATTCATAACTTCACAAATTGTTTGCATGACAGTGTGGTTGGATGAAATTGGGAAGCAGGAAGATTGTAACTGTCTATAGATTATCAACAGTAGTTGGAAATTCAGGGAAAGGGAAATAATGAACAATTGGAAAGATCTTCAGGGTGCTAACATATATTGTAGTGGTAGCCAGAGGAAAAGGAGAGCCTAAGAAGGGTAAGAATATAAGGTAGGACTAAGAACTGATCAAGTTGATAATTCAGAGTTCCTTGCTTAGGGAAAATGATGCTTTGTGCACAAAATTCACGCTCAGAACTGTCCTTTCTGACAATCTGACTAGGAAGGCTAGCTGCCTTGTTCCAGAAAAGTAAGTATAAATACATGTAACTTCTGTGCAGAAATACACAAGTCTGAGAAATTGAGACACACACTTAAAGGTGTTTAATTAAAATGGGAATCAATTATTTTTAAAGAATTATTTAAGTGGACTATGAAATCCTTATTAAAAGGAAAGCCTCTTATGGGCTGCGGTTTTTAATTAAAAACACTTGCTAACTTAAATCCTTGCCTTCTTCCCTCTCATGCTTTTTCTTCTCTGCTTGTGGTAATGAGCCCAGATATTGTAGGTGCTGCCCTGCCATCATTCAGAGGTAAGCAAAGCTTTAGAATGGAAGCTCCTGTTTGTTTGTCCACTTGGTGCCTGAGCCTGCTTCTTTCGTACCAGTCGTGTGGTGTCACCCTATGGGAGACAAGTGACTGGGAAGAGCGATTTCAGGAAAAGCAGTGTGATTGATGGCTGAAGCATGCTCAGGGTTTTGGAGTGGTGTGGGATCTGGTTCTGCCCTTTTCTTGTCTCTCCAGAGGATGTAATTAAGAGTCTTCTCTTAAATAGTTTGGAGCTGGGCTGAATTAAACTGTCAGAAGTTTTTTGTATTGACAGTCATGGGTATCTTTGCTTTGATTTACTTTTTTACCACTTCTTGAAATCTTCCAGCACAACAGAAAAATGACATTAATTAGACTATTAATGTCAGATCTGTTTAACATAATCTTGAAATAAAGATAGATATTATGGATATATGCTTTTAGAACTTTTCCCTTAGCAACTTTGATTTCTATGCACAACTGTATTGCAGTTTGGCAGGTAGTAGATGGAGAGGGATGAATCACAGAATGGTTTGGTTTGGAAGGGACCTCAAAGCCCATCTTGTACCAACCCCCCTGCCATGGGCAGGGACACCCTCCACTAGCCCAGGTTGCCCAAAGCCCCAGGTTCAAGGCCCAAACTGGCCTTGAACACTGCCAGGGAGGGAGCAGCCACAGCTGCTCTGGGCAGCCTGTGGCAGTGCCTCCCCACCCTCACAGGGAAGAGTTTTTTTCCTATCTAATCTAAATCTGCTCTTCAGCTTCAGGCCATTCCCCCTTGTCCTGTCACTCCCTGCCCTTGTAACCAGCCCCTCTAGATACTGGAAGGCTGCTCCAAGGTCTCCCCAGAGCCTTCTCCAGGCTGAACAAGCCCAACTCTCTCAGCCTGTCTTACTAGGAGAGGCAGTCTATCCCTCTGGTCATCTTCATGGCCCTCTTCTGGACTCAAACAGGTCAACGTTCACTCCAGCAAGTTCATGTAGTGAAGGATATTTTGCTTCCAGAAACTTTGTACACTCTTAAGGGAAGAAAGGGACTTGTGAGCTAGTTGTTCCAAGTCTTGTTTACTCTTCTCAGCCATAGCAACTGAGAACGTGAGAGAAGATGTAATTCAGATGCTTCTGGTGAAACTTGAGCACTGTAGGTGTGATCAGTATTTTTTTTCCTTTTCATTATTTTGTTACCATTTTATCTTCATCTATGGTAAAAATACAACCATTGCCTTAAGTAAATTTTTGGTCTTGAAAACAAGGTGCATAGCTTTAGATCTGCTCGGCATAATTTGTGAACACAGTGCTTATTCATGTCTGCACTAGCATTCCTTTTGTGTGAATAGTGAGTTTGTGTGTCAGTGTACTACTGGAGCAGGAGGAAAGGATGGAAAAGGAAGGGGCTCACATCAGGTGTTTTCCAGCAGTAACAGAGCTGTATGTCTTGTCTGCACTGAAAGTTCTAAAATGAATCAATCCCAGAGAATTCCTTGAAACTAGGAAAGGTCCAGGAACTCCTTGTTTTTAGAGACATCAAATATAGCTCAATCTACTGAGTTCCAGGCTCTCTTAATTGGCTGTTGGGGCTGATGAGTCTTCAGGACAGATTGCCATGTAAATATTAATTTCAAAAATAGGAAAGGGGGGGGGGGAAGTACTTGCTGTGGAAAACTGCCACGTGGTCATGGGCTGTCAGGCTAGTGCTGCAACGTGGCAAATGAGCGTAGGTAAACAAGGATGTGCTATGCTGCTGAGTGTGATGCAGTGAACTTGTCAGTCTGAGCTATGTGAGTGTTGTATGCAGGAAGCAGTTACAGCAGAAGCTGTCTCTTCTCACACTGCACACTTTTGAGACCAGGAAGGGCAACTTTTGCATGCATGTCTCATGTCTTTTTGTCCAAAATGGCTCTTGATAGTTTTCACTGTGCATGTACCTCTTCAAGTCAAACCACTGTTCCTCCTACCATTAATTACCTGATCTGGCAATGTAACGTTGTCCTTAAGTCTTTTGATACCCACTTCAGAGGCTGGAAACACAGTACAAAAAGGAAGTTCCTGCTGCACTGTCTGAACAGTGTGGTTAGCAGACTTCCGGGCAGGCACAAGCTTCTAGGGAGTCTTATGAAATAGTAAACAAGCTCAGATTTGTCATGTATATTGCTTGATTGTGCTGAAAAAGATGTTCTAAAACTCTGAGCTTTTAGATTCAGGATCTTGTGTATTCTGAGTACTGTGAAATTATTACATATTAATAACTAGTAGTAACTTATTATGGGATTAACTGCTACAGCTTGATATTTTGTGATGCTGCTTTCCCACTTTCTTTGTTCTTCCTTAGGTGTTTAATATGTTGACCATTCCTAATCAGATAGCAAAATATGTACGTTGTGCTCTTTTTTAGAGGAGGAAAAGACAAGAATGGAAGCACTCAACAGGTTATCAGAGAACGGTGCTGAAAAATACATTGAAGTTTGTTTGATTCTTTTGAGTTCCATGACTTAGGTACTGCTGTTCATTGAAGCCCACAAACCTGCACACAAGTTAGAACAATGTATCAAGACAAACTACCGTCTGTAAAATTCTTTCTAAAAAGGGTTTGTGAGGACAGAGGGCCATTGGGTTGGAGCACTGAAGTGTTCCAAGTGTCCATTTGCTGGTGTCTTTCTGTGGTATCACAAGCTTACCCATTCCCACAATCTGTGTCTTGGGTTATTTCATTTTTTCTTTGAGGTGGAAAACTTGGGCCTTACTTACTCAACTAGAATAGTTTCCCAAAGTCAGAGGTAGGACTGAATACCAAACTCTCTTGACTTAGGCTGGTCTGAGGGTTCTACTCTCCCTTGCTTTGAACACAGAACATTACTAGTCTCTATAGTAATGCTGACCTCTGCTATAATTTTGTATGAGAGTACTTACTATTCTTCCTGGAATTGCTTCTAACATTATTGGTTGCGTAACTGGAAGCTGTGCTGTTCTCTCTGTGTGTAATGAACTACAGGTACAATACGGGGGAAGAAAGACTGATTTCTGTTACCAGATGCCAGGTCAGGCCATACATTTAGTTTTTAAGTTACAAAGATCAGATGCCTATGTAAATCTTAAGTTACCTGCACTGATAAAGTTGACTTTCAGTTACAGAGGAGAACACTGTGCAGAAGAAATTAAACAAGCTGCATTACTAAAAATCTTAAGTTCTTGTTAACTTAGCATCCTTGATCTTTTGTAGCATTGATAAAGTATTCTTCCTTTATGATAAAACAAAGGACACAAACACAGGTTTAAACTTCGTTTATTGAAAATCTGAGTCTTGCATATACTTATTCAACATCTGCAAGTCTTAAAACATTTAGTTCTGAATAAAAAGCACATTAAGAAAAAAATCCAGATTTATATTCTCCTTTGTAAATTTTATATCATCAAAAGCAACCTACTTTCAAAATCCACATGAAAGTTTATTTAGCTGCAAGTCTAAATGCCAAATCCTTCACTTTTGGTAAACATATTCCAGCTGCCAAAGTCAAAGCACAGTTACCTTTATAGTTACTCTGTTTTATTTTCTACAGTGAACCTTAAGTGGGGAGGAAATACAGTTAGAGCTTGGTTACAAAATAGTAATGTCTTCCAGATGAACTCTGCTCACAATTGTTGTGTTATTTTCCTTCTACCAGTGACTGCTATTTGTAATCGGAGAAAATGCTGCAGTTCAGCCTTGTCTTTGATCAGAGGGGTCTGCATTCATTAGCAGCTTAAGCTCATACACCATACTGTTCTGCTGAATGTATAGCCACAGTAGAGCAGCTGGGGAACCTAATCCCTTGAGGTGTCCTTAGAAAACCTGGCAGACCTCATCTGCTGGAGGTCAAAGCTGAAATCTAGTAGCTTTGAAACAAGAGGTAGATGTCTTGCTCACAGCCTCACAGAGCTGGTTCAGCATTTTTCAGATGGTTTGTCAGCATCACACTCCTGGTGATCCAAGTGAAGATAGATCTTCTAGCAAGAGGGGCAGAGCCTTAAGGCTCATTTGCCTGTCCTGAACCTTGGAAGTTGACTTCAGTGAGCTTTTGGCTTATGCCCTGATGTAGATATGTGGTATATTGGTACTGGGAGATGTATGGGCAAATGGCAGAAAAAATATTATTTGCCACTCAAGTAGAAAGGATTAGATTTTTCTAGACTCTGTCCTCATCGTGTAAATAAGCTTTCTAATTCCAGGCAGTTTAGAACAGAAAGCATCACTTGAAAAAAGATATGCAGAACCCTAAAGGAAAACCAGTATTATTTTGGACACAGTTTTGCAGAAAGAAAAAGTAGCTCAACAGCCTTTGGAGCTCCTCTGTAAGGAATACTACTCTTGTTTATAAAAACTATTTAGAAATATTATTGCTAGGACCCATTGTCTGCTGTTGAAGCTGAAGTGCTGTTTCTATGTACTCTAGTCCTTGCTAGCATCTGCTTCATTTGGACAAAGTGTTTCTTCATGCATCTATTGACCCTGTTTCATCTCTATAAAATAATTTTTAATTACAGGAAATCTCAAAGTCACAATTCTGCTGTTCACACCCAGATGACCCAACAACAGGCAGAACATTAATCTACACACTTCTTAAAAACACTTTTTTTAAGTGTCTCAAGAAAATGTTTAAGAACACTTTTGTGATGAAATGTAGTTAAACTCATTTATATAGGAAACCTCAGTGACTTGGCATATTGTAAAAATCACTAACTTCTAACAACAGAAAACTTGGGGTTTGGCAAAAATTCTCCTTTGCACCCTCACTACACTGTTACGAGACCCTTCATCTAGAAATTACTGATTTGAGGATAGCTTTGCCCTAGTTAAGTGGTATTACATATTCCGTTGATCCTAAGATTTGAGGCATGTACTCATTGCTCATGTAATTCATGCCTTACATAAATAGCTAGATATAGAAACACTGCTCGTGAATTGAGTGTACTTACACAGCTAAAAGACTCCTGAAGGAGAGCAAAAAGGGAGAGTTTAGGTGAACAGCTTTGGTTTTTCATGCCTATGTAAGTCACCCTATTACCTGTTACATTTATCATAGATGTAGACAAAAAGCTAATAAATTAGCAAATAAGGGATCTCAAGACTACATAAATTAATGTTAAGGTAATGTTTTCACACCCCCTCTTTATTAAAGAGGAAGAATAATATGAAAAATTACTTTTGAAAATTATCTATTACATGAGGTTATAGTAACTACAAGTTTCCAAACCATCCTTCAAGGTGCATGTGCATGTTTCTTTGTATACCATATAGTCACTTCTCTCTTCAATTTTACGTAACAGCCAAAAAGGAGAATAGTTGTGTAACTACAGGTCAGAAATATGTATGAACAGGAATTGTACCTATTTCCTCCAATTCTTTTTAACACTGACTTGATTTCACATTGATAACGCTTTAAAAAGTGCTGATGTTAGTCATCTGTATATAAAGAGAGTTCTTATGATGATCTCACAACGTTACCCCAGTGTTTCTCCATCATACTGCAGAACAACAGATGAGGATTTTTAAAACACATAACTGAGGGTTGATGACTGACCAGATGACCCTGGTAGGTCCCAACCCTGTAAACAGGCACATCTGTAAATTCACTCAGTGATTAACAGCAAATATACCAATGTCTAAGTTACCATTTGAAATGTTACATGAACATGAAGAAATAACAGTATAAACATTACTTTACATACACACTAAACATCCTGTGCACCCTGCATAAGTTAGTCATTAATCATTAACAAATGTTACAAGTACTAGAAAAATGTTAGCAGCACTTGCAAAAAGTGGAAGAGCTCAGGGCAAGGCATTCTGTCCATGTTAAAAAAACCCAACAAAACAACCCAAACAATAACCATCACCAAACAACAACAAAAAAACCCAACATCATTTGAAAAACTGATGGCTACTGCCTGTTCAAAAGAATTGGAAAGGTCATGTCTTAATCTTTTTTTTTTTTCTCCTTACTGTAGCAGTTTATTGCTTCCCCTCTCCCCCCATATGTGTTAGATTGTTATGATCATACTGAATATTAAGTTCTACTTTTCCTCTTATCTTCAAAGAGACTTTTCAACATGTAAACCTGAAGTGCTGATACAACCACCATCACTCCCAAGTTGACCATGGACCAGAAATTCACTCTGTCAAAGTTGCTTTCTTGTATATTTCGGTCACGAGCTTCAAATGCTCTAAGTAGGGTCTGAATCTGGACACTTTTGCTTAATCTGGCTTTGACACTGTTGATAGATTCCTGGCAAGTAACAAAAGAGTTTTTTAGAAGAAAAAAGACCACCATAATTAAAGTTATAGCTTGCAACACATAGAGAATATTAATGCTGTATTAACACTTGGAGTATTCTTGCTAAGTAGACAGTTTTCACTTTAAAATATACACCTCAGTTTTCATTAAATTGCTTAGACTATTCATTGTATATCACCTAAAAAGGCTTAATTAACATAACATGTTAATGTGAGTTTTCTGTTTTATAGGCTAAGGAGGTGAGAGAGAAATAAAATCTAAAACTCTTTTATTATTCCATGTATGTTTGGGAACTGTGGTGTTAGGTATTCAGACAAGTAAAAAGCAGTGATTTCTACAGAACTAGTCTCAAAACAAGTTATGTAGCAAAAGTATAGTACACTAATGTTACAATCCCACTTTTTTATGCTTTCACTATAGTGGATATAAAATGCTGCTTCAGCTTTAATGCTAAAGCAGGATTTTGTCAGTGAATTGTGAGTAGGGCAATTGGAGGTCCTAAACGGGACATCTGTGTCTTGGAACCAGAGGAAGTAAGTGAATGCTCTGACCATAACACCACCTCAAGATCAACTCCTTATTCTAAGTTTATAAAGCAAATGCCTGGTCCTACAATCTGTTTAATCCACAACAGAATGTATAATCATAAGCTAAAAGCTAGTATCAAAGTGGTCACATATGTCCTTGATATAATGATGTAACTTCTAATGAGTAATGTGTGCAGAAACGGGAAGTTAAAAATATAGTTAAAGCCAGTAGTGACACTTTCTCTATTGCATATTTAAATATTTCAAAAGAGCTATTTTTGGAAGCCAAATTTTATGATAAAGTTCATGTTACACAATAAGGAACAACACCACCTTAAGAGAGCTTCGCTAAGACAGAATCCTCCTTTTTCCCCAGAAAATACTTCTCTTAAACTACTGTTCATGTAAGTCCTCACAGAACTTGCAAGTAGTAACTCAACTAAGTAAACAATGGCATAAAATACTAAATGACAAAAATGACTTTATAATATCTGCAAGGACCTCAAAGACAAGTTCTGCATTTGTTTTTCTTTTGGAAGCGGCACCAGTATGAACACAGTAGAGATCAATTCCATTCAAGTATTGCTTGTGATTACTGTGAGAAGGATTTTTGTCACAATTTTTCCTAGCAACTTTGTTTTTCCTAATTGTCTTGATGGCCAGATCATATTTAAAATTGGCAAGCTTTTCAGATTCTGTGTTTGGTTTTAAGTACTTATACGCATATCACACACATATAAAAGACTTTAAATATTAAGTTTCTTGTTTAAAAATCGGAATTTTGTTTATTGCAATAAATAGAATGCAGTACATTCTCTACCCACTGTATTCAGTCAGTGGTTGCAGATGTTGGTTTACATTTCTGTTCCCCAATGATACCTGTTGTCTATAGTGAACAATGTTTTAGTCCATCCTATCAAGCACTAAAACCAGTGGTACAGGAACACCAAATGATCCTCTCTCCACATTTAAAAGCTTTGGCTCAGAAGTAGTCTTCATCCTATGTCAACCAGGGTGAGCACACAGTTTAAGCAACCGTTACCATTCATAGAATGTCTGCCAGGGTGACTCTGCAGTGTAACAGAGATTAACTCCTCTCCGTTAGTTTGAAAAGATGACATAAAATTAGGGGGTGTGTGTGACAACCCAACACGCTCCCCCAAATATAAGTAATACATAAATTAGTGAAAAATGTCCCATTTTAAAAGTAGGAAGAAAGCTGAATTTGGAACACAATGCCTGAGAGCTACGCAGTTTCTTGCTGATTATAGGTCTATTCTGAAAAGAGTCTCAAGCTTCTGCATGGAAGTGAGAGCTTCATGGTCCTAGCCTCCATCTATCAGTAAAAGCAATCAGTATATGGAACTGGAATAGTTTCCAGGATGATACACGAGACCAAGGCAGAATGCCTAAATGACAATGACGTTTTTTCCCCTGAATATTCTTACATTAAAAAGAACTGAAGCTCAAATACTAACCAGAATGTCTTCCAATTTCATATCTAGGAGATCTGTGCCTGTAACGTACTTCTTCCAGTCTTCCTGATCTTGTTCATCTTCTCCCATGTTGTCCAGGATCAGTTCAAAGAAAATCACCTTCTCAGAAATGGTGCTGAAAGTGTTGTCAAAGCAGAACATGTAATCCCCATCTTCTGTTTCCACCCTGCATATAAAAACAAAATGTCATTAAATTAGCTACCCTTTTTGTGCTGGTTTTAAAAATTGAGTTTTTGTAACCAAACTTTCCTCTGACAATAATGCACTTAGAAATAACTGACTATGTTTTTTATATAAAACTAACACCTCTAAGGACACAAACTGCAGTCACAGCAAAACAATCCCACTGACTCTAAAGGTTTAAAACGAAGACCACAGCTTGCTTACATTTTCATTTTTTGTGATTTTGAATCATTGTTAATTCTTAAAAGCTATAAGTGGAATCCTTATACTCTATAGAAAAATGGCACTAACTACTACATATTTTTGTAAAAGGACTAGAAAAAATAGCTGACTTTTCATCTTACCATAATGTGTTTTTTTCACCGAGCATTAACAGCTACCATGAACACAAATATCCTTTACTTCATGGTAAGATCAATGTGAAAAGCACTCAGTCTTTATAAAAAAGGTAACTGCTATTCTCAAACTGTTCTATTAGAAAGTCTTTTTTAATACTAAGGAATAAAAAATACGCAACCTTGATTTTAGTTATATTTATTAAAGAAACCAGAAAAGTACTTTATGTAACATTTTGAAGTTTGAATTTTTTAAACTTACGTATGAACTCCATCTGATTTTCTCTCATCAAAAACTAGAGTTTCACCTTTTGGAGACAACAGATGAAAATCAACATCTAATCCTGCTCCATCGAGAACCTGTGAAACAAACAGAAAAACCCTCCAGCCAGTGGAATTCCTGTTTGCATTTCTGAAGGCAAATAGGAAAGAATCTGAAAGCTGATTCTGTCTGTATGAGTTCACACAAAGCTAAGTGGAAACAGATAAAAAACCTTTTTAATCCAGAAGGATTTTAGCCACTTCAAATCTTAAACTAAGTTATCATCTAATCACGCTAGGCTGGGCTTAAAGTGAACCTTTCCCTAAGAATTTTTAAGAATTTTATCAACAGACAGGGTTTGACAACTTGTAAGAATACCAACAGATGACCAAATCTAGCATTTCTATGGCAGAAATAATTTGATGGGCAAGTACCAGCACTAGTTCAGTGGTAGAAAATAAATTTTCTAACAAAGATCTGTCGCTTCATGTACATACACATTTATGTTTGTACAAGAACACAGTCTATGCAGTGTAATCCCCAAGATCTCTCTTGGTTGAATTCACAGTGTAGAAGACGAGACTGCAGACTTCTTACGCCAATCAAAGCTGTACCACAGACCTCACCTTTTAATGCAGATTTAAGGTCTGAATTCTCCCTGGGCATTCTCATTTCCCAAAGGCAGAAGGAATTTAAGGCGTTCAGTTTCCTCAGCTTGTAAGCGTGTACATCGTTACAAAGCTGTGCTGCTTTAATTGCATAATATGGCTACAGTTATATCATCGCATCTGCTGCACTCTAGAAATTCTCTGCAGGAAAGGTAGTAACTGCATAAGGGGGTAGATGGGAATTATTTTTATGATATTACTTAGGTCTATACTTTGCTTGTTTTGCTTTGTTTGCTTGTTTTCCAGTGAGCTATTTGACTATGGCAGTCTGCTGCTGCTGCTGAAATTGAGGGCAAAGTTTACACTGACTTAAAGCGACACCAGAGACTTACCAAATAAAAGAGAAAGGACAAGGAAAATTGGTAGCTAACAGCTGCTCAAATTGAAAAGGAGACCTTTAAGGCTATGGCATGATCTAAGTGCCAGGAACAAAACCTTGTGTCAGCACAGTACTGCAGTATGTTTTTGGAGAATGATCTGCATTCTTAAATACATTCAATATGCTGATGCTTTACCCACTAAAAATTCAGGATAACTATGGACAAACCACATCTATTAAGTACAAAATAAAGTATTTCTAATGATATCCAGAGCTCCTTTTCTACAAAAGCAAACAGAAAGATGAATTGTTAGTTAGCAGTAGCATTAAGAATTTTATGCCTGAGTAGAAATAAATTCACCATTATAGATATTTGTTCTAAATGAAAAAAAATATTTTTATTATGGTTAAAATAAAATCCTACTTGGTCAGTACACAGTAAACTTCTGTTTTGCTTAGACAGGGCTCTGGAAAAAACTCGGACACCTCGACTTTTCACTCTTGTTCAGTTCTGCATTACAAAATCAGGAATTTCAGCTTTGTGGTTTTAGTTTGGGAGCTGGGGGAGGGGAAGAGAAGGTGGAGAGAGACAAATCTCAGCCAATTCTGAAGGCCGGTAGCAGGATGGTAAAAGAGTCACTGCAGCTTCCCTCACTGTGCCTGGTCTACTGAAAAACGTATTTATTTTGGGGGGGGTGGAGGGGGGGAAGAACCAAGATCTTTCCCAGAGATACCTGAGGAGCTCAACTCTTCCCAAGAAGGGTATCGAGGCCTTAACATTAGTCTAGTTAAATAAGACTTAAAGAAACCCCAAGCCACATCCTTGAGATAAAAGATGCTTAACATCAACACGAAGAGAGGTCAGTAAGGGGTTTGTGCATCAGCACCAATTTTGCTTATGCTTTAGAGCTACAACACAAGGTTAAGAGCCATTAACTCTACATTCAGGCCGCTGTAAAGGATGGCAACGTGAGCTTCTGTAAGGTTAAAACGTAACAGAAGAATTCAAAACGGCTGTTAAAGTCGTGTTTTCTCCCAAAGACAGGAGCGCGTAGCTCCAACGCGTACCTGTGGGCGCACGGCACAGCCCCGCACGGCGGCCAGCCTCAGGCAGGGCGCGCCCCGCTCCAGAAGCGGGAACAGGCGGAAGGCCGGCGGGGCCACCCGGGCCGCCGCTCGCGGAAAGGCGCCGGGATCTCGGTGCCTCCCTAAGCACTGCCCGCTCCCAGGGCCGCGCTGGCGGAGGCCCGCGAGGCGGCTCTAGCCGTGGCCCGGGCGGAGAGTGAGAAACCCCCGGGAAGGCGGGAACGAGCTCCCGGCGGGAGGTGCCGGTGCCGCCGCCGGTGGAGCCTCTCCCGTGTAGAAGGAAACCGGCAGCCAAACCGCTCAGCGCTGCCCACGGCCCAGAGAAGGCAGCGCCGCCGCCGCGGCGGGATGCGGGATCTCCCGGCTCTCGGCAGAACCGCCCCCTCACCCTCCCGGGGCGGCAGCCGCCCTGCCCGACCTGGTACTCGAGCTCCAGCGAGGCCTCCTTGCGCATGGGCTGGTAGAAGCACTCCTTGCGGCCGGCGGGTAGCGTGAAGGTGAAGTCGCTGTCCAGGGAGGGGCTGAACTCGGCGGCACCGGGCGGCGGCAAGAGCAACGCGAAGCACCCGAGCGGCAGCAGCAGCCGGGACCAGATCCTCGGCTCCATCACCGCAGCGCGCAGCACGCTCCGTGCGCGGAGCCCCCCGGCTGCGCCGGAGCGAGGGGCGGGGCAGGCCCCCGGGGGCGTGGGCGGATCCGGGCCCCGCCCCTCACACCGCTTCCCCAATCACAGCCGTCGCAGCGCAGCCCTCCGCCCGCCCACAGTGCACCGCGGCGGAGAGATGCGATAGGCCGGTTTCACCTCCGCTAGAGACGCGCTTCCTCTTCCCAGGTGCGGGAGTGGCGGCCGCGCAGCCGCCGCGCGCAGTGCGCAGGCTGACGGGCGGGCTGCGCACGCGCTGCAAGGGCCTCGCGGCGAAGGCGGGCGTAGGCTGCTGGCCCGCGCCGTTTGAAGCGGAGCGAGGGTCGGGCTCTGGGGACGTCTCCGCAGAGGGAGCGGTGTGCTTGGAGGGGCTTTGAGGTGTCGCCGTAATCGGTACAGGTCTCCTTGGAGCCGAGGGGTAGTTATTTCCGCCTCTCCTTTTCCCCTCAGGCGAGCGGCTGGCTGGTGGACTCGCCTGGAGACAGGTGAGCGTCCCGCACCGCCAGCTGTTGGCTCACTTGGGCCCCGTCGCGCTGGGTGTACGGGCCGCGGCCCCTCCGCTGCCTGTCCCCCACGGCAGCGGCGGCTGCTGTTGATAAACCTTGCAGCCCCTTGTTCCCGTGGCAAAGCCCTTGCTGTCCGTCCGTCCGTCCGTCCGCCCGCCCGCCTGGGGCAGGGGTTGGGGGTAGAGCGGGCGCGAAGGCAGAGAAGGGATCGCAGCCGGGCCCGGTGTTGCCCAGCTCCGGCCTGCAAAGCCGGGCGGCGGAGCGACTCCCGTGCTGCTGGTGAATCGCCCGGCCGTTTCCCATAGAAACGTCTCAGGCCCGATCTGCAGGCTTGTTGTGGTAAAGGCTGCCTCCCCGCCCTCCCCAGCTTTGTAACTTGCGTCCTCTGCAAACAGTACTTGTGTACTGCTAACGGGTTTGTAATATTAAATATTATTTTAGCCATATCTATAGCACCAATGGAATATAGTATGTGGACTGGCTGTAAAAGTGCTGCTGATGAAGACCTGCTTGCAGATTTGCAGTCGTTACGGAATCAGCTGACGAGAACTGAAATAAACCTACAAACAGTACAAGAGCAGCTTTCGAGGTATGAGTGTGTTTGGGAGTGAGAACAGCCTGTCTCTTGTGTAAATTGGTCTTGGTGTAATGGGTTAGCACATGTAGCTACTTTTGTGCTTTTCTTTTTGAATAGCGATTTAAAAATAATAGGAAGAAAATTGTGTAGCAACTTTACTGTCTTTCCTAGCAGTAGTACCAGTGAATATTATGGCTGCTGCTTTGATGAGGCTACAGGCTTCACTGTGGAGGACCGTGTTCAGCCTAATTGCAACTATCAAGGCTTTTCTGACTATAAGAAGAATATCGGTAAAAGGACTTGCCAGGATTTTCAAAGAAAATCTGAAGTAAATATTGCACTTCATTGCTTATTATTTTTATTACTTTTCTGTTCTTTACAATGTTTATGAACGTGGGATTGTTTTGCTTTTAGGGCTTGGAGTTGATACAGTCTAGCATTGGGCAATTTTATCATGGAACACTCTTAAACATGATATGATCTGAACACACTAGTTCTGCGGAGTCTCCATTGGCGTATGTATTGCTTACATACGCATATGTAAATGCGTGAGTGTGTATAAAACGTTTTTTATGTCTAGTCTTACTCAGCGTCCACAACTTCTGATAAAACTGTGGAAGGAAATGAATGTCTTAAGGAGAAGCTGGATGCCCTTCGTGAGCAAAATGCATCTTTGGCTTCTGAGAACCAGTGCTTAAAGAACAGCGTCAAAACAATGGGCTCTGAATTGAGGCAGTCAAAAAGAAGAGTATGTATCTTTTCTCTATTCATACAAAAACCCCACCAACCAAACCCAAAAAACCCACCCCAGTTCCTATGTCTTTTGAATCTATAATTTCAAGCAGAACATGCTGATTGTTTTGTTTTAAAATATCTACATTGAATACTTACACTTTAAAGTTTCATGTTCTGTCTCTTCGTAATATTCAGTGCCAATCTCGGAACAGAATAGTTTGGAATCTGATTCTCCGTGAGTAGAAAACCTATGTTAATTACTACTTCTATTTATTTGTGTTCTAGAGTTTAATCAAGTTAGTAAGTCACAGGATGAAGCATACATTGTGTAAGAAAATAATTCAATAATGTGTTTAGCACTATGTACGCATGTCTGAGCCACATTAAGATTAATGTGAATAATGATGGCACAGTAGCCATTTGTGTAGGAAATGAGAAATGTTGACTTTTCATGTTGGATTAATATTGCTGTTTTGAAAAAGCAAAGGTGAGTTAAATGGAAATATTGTATCTAATAAGTCAGTAATGACTTAATATATACTTGTGTGCATAATATTTTTCGGGACAGCTCTATTCTTGTATTTGGTTTATATGTAATGTTAAAACAGAGCTATGCTTAATGCTTCTTGTTTGAGAAATCTTCTCTCCAAGACAGTACAAATAAGTAGATAAAGAAAATGTTTGACTGTCTCACATGGAAAGAACAAATAACAGACTATAAACTTTTGGGGAAAGGCAAGAGACAAGATCAACATATAAGGGAATCACTCTGCTACACAGTGTATCACACTGGAATGGTGCTAGGGAACTGGAGGATGATACATGAGCAGGAAATGGGAGGTCAGTTTGTATAGATGAACATCTACAGTGAGGTTAGGAGCACTGCATCTTTCAGGAAGTAGTTTGTTTTTACATCTCACCTGACGGTATGTATGTAAGTGTTAATGAAACCCCAAATATGTTTGTATTTCAGATCTCTTGTCTTGAATCAACTTTAGGTACACATTTAGTCAGCATTCCAAAGTTAAAAGAACAGATTGTAAACCTGGAAGCAGAAGTTTCGTCTCAAGATAAAATTCTGAGGTAATAAGTGTATTTTTAAAACAATATTTTATTGTGTGCTGGCTAGTCCAATTGCTTTTTTGGGATGACATAATTACTGGTGCTGTGTGGGTCATGTAATCTGGGCCTTGAACTTTCATTTCGGAGCCATATACAAAAGTGGGGAGGAGTTTTATTTTGTACTGATTCCTTTATATGGGGAATGTAAATGGAGAAAGAAATAAAGGCCAGTAAAAGAAACCAGTTTATAAAGTATGCTAATCATGAATGTGCCCTTATAACTGACTGAAGTGATTGACTGTTACATGACTTGGTGTATTCTGTAGATACAAGTGTGTGTATTTTCAAACGTTACTATACATCATGTAGTCTGAAGGATTCTTTCTTCACAAATATATTAAGGGAAATGTCCAAATAAAGCTAACGTAAACAGAGGCTGTTGTTTTCTTACAATCTCATCCTAGATAATAATTTAATATTATCTTAACAAGCTATCTTCACAAAGCAAGGTTTAATACCTGTAGACTGTCTTCCTATATGTGCATCCTGACTAGTCACACCTTTTTCCAGAAAAATGATGATTTCTGTGTTCAGATCTTATGACACAAAGACAGCCGTCTGGGTCCTTGGCAATCCTGACACCTCTTGGTGAGGTTTGGACACTATTCCAGGCTACACACACATTCCCGTGGAATCTGAGGACTATGACTATTCCAAACCTAGCTTTGAGAGTTGCAGCATGGTTGACTAGCACTTCTCAAACAGATGCAGAAAAGAGCAACAAAAATCTAGTTTCTTTACAAAAAACTTCCTATGCTATTTTTAATTTGCTAGAGATGCAGAAGATAAACTAGATCAAAGCCGGAAAACGGGAATGGAAAGAGAAAACATGTTGCAGAGGTATAAAAAGGACTATAAAAATCTGCAAATGGAGTTAATTGAACAAAGGAAGCAAGGAAAGAGGTAGCTAAGTAATCTTAGTAAATTGAATAATGGTGCATAACTGTTTATTTCCGTTGTACTAACTATTATTATATTTCTGTTTTAATCAATAATTACAACCACTTACTATTCTTTGACTGAGCAAACTGAAGTGCTGTAGGCTAAGGCTATTTTGTTTGTTGTTATCCTTTTCTCTGGATACTTTTGCCTCCTTCAAATGGGCCTCTCAGCCCTCAGGCTGAGAAACACAGATCTGAGGGCAGGCTGTACTTTGAGCCACTCACCCGTCTCCATGGTTCCCTTACTGGAAGAGAGACAAATGTTAATTGAGCAGCGGTAATTCTTGTGTGCCTGTGTTGGGTGTCCTGACCTGACTGCATACGTGAGCTGTTCTGAGGTTACTGTTCCAACTTCTTCCCTAGTGAGTAATGATAGGGGAAAGCAAGAAAGGGGCAGGAGTGTGGAGTAACAGAGTGAAATAGTCAGCAGTCTGCTTTGCTGCTTTGAACAGTTGCTCAGCTGTCATCCCAGTCTCAGCTTCCTTTCCTATTATTGATGTAATCTCTCCAGTATCCCCAAAATAATTTATACTTTGAGTTTCTGTCAGTCTTGCCATCCTGCGAGCTCCCTTGAGTACAAAAATCTTTTCTAGGACTACTGCTATCTTTTGCTTCTTTATCATGTGCACTATCCCAGTCCCTCAAACAGGCTTTTACTGGCAGGGACAGGAGGATGATTTGAATCAAACCCTTTTTCAAGGGGAATCAGGAGTGTTTATTTTTACACTTTTAGTCTTACTGGAATTTTTTTAACGTTAATATGCAAAAATTATATTTAAAATTAATTTATACTTTGTGAAACCTTTTTTCTATAGTGCTTGGAAAGTTAGGACAAGAAAGGCAATTACCTTGAGCAGTTAATTTAGTAGTTGGTTTTAGTAACTGGAGGAGATGGTTACATAATGACTGAAATATGTGATTTTTAAAAAGGGTATGCCTCTTTGCAGAGCAGAAGAGCAAAGAAATGAAGCTTTGTTGAATGCAGAGAGGCTGACAAGAGCTTTCAAAAAGTATAAAGAAGAAATAACTGAAACATTAGAAAAGGTAAGTGTCTTTTCTTCACTTGCTGTTGCCATACTATTAGGATTTTGCTTCTTCTAATAAGCGGTGCAGCAAACAGCAACAGGTTCACCAGTGGGTCAGTGGTTTCTGCTTGTTGGTGGTGAAGTCTGGGACAGGATAAGCAAGTTTGTGGTGATAACTTCAGTTATCCAGTTTTAAACTGTCATCACACAGTCTGAACAGTCTGTGTTGTTGAGGCATTGTAATAGTGCTGCTATTTCTTCTGTCTTTTGCCAGCTAGAATTTTGCATTTAAAAAGTATGTGATCCTTTAAAAAGAGCTCTTTTCCGCTCCATCTGTATAGCCTGTTTGATGAAACGTGAACTGGAGGAGAGCTATGATGAAAATGATCTCCCAGAGTTCCAGTCTTCAAAATGGTTAATGCTTCCTGCCTTGTGGGAAGAGAAAATAAAGGCCTGAGACAGCTCTTGCAGAGGATTTTTATTTGATTAGACTCCTTTATGGAAGGAGATTGCCAACTGTAAACGTGTCCTAAAATATTAAACCAAAATGACACTACTTTTTCCCAAATGACAGAAAAAGAGACGACTTCCTTGTCCCTCTCCTTTTCTTCTCAACTGGGAGCTATAGAATTATCTACGGGCTTAAGAGAAAGAAAAAATGAATCAACATAGTGTTTGTAATAGTCTTTTTTAAAAGCTAGCTGGCCATGGAAGCTTAGATTATTGTTGTACGGTAATGAAAAAAATTCTTTTTAAGGTCAAAGCTGAAGAAGTAGCCTTAGGAAAACGCTTAATTAATTATGAAAAAGAAAAAGAGAAGTTGAATGAGAAGTGTGTCAACTACAAAAAGGATCTAGACATTCTAGAAGAGCAATTAAGGTAACACAAAGACTTTTAAAAATTTCTGTACTGGTATTTGAGAACAAATTGTGTGTTGCAACTGTCACTGTGAACGTGCCCCTCAATTTGCGTGGGTCAGACCAAACCAGAATCAGCAATAATTACAGACTGACTAATACTAAGTAGGTAATAAACATTAGCAAACACAAATTTCTATGTTCTTGTCTATAACCAGTCCCTAGAAGTTCTAATCCAAATGTCTCCACATATTCACAGTAGCGAGTAACTTCCTGCCAACCCTGGGAGCACAGGTTCCTTGCTTGCACGCTGCTTCTGTGGGAGATGTGGGCACTCTGGCTTTACGTATCCCTGTTCTGCTGCCTGCAGTCTGCCAGTGTCCGTGCCAACGAGAGGGCACCCCATGAGTTCACTTACACTGATGAGTGGGAATTGCTACTTGTTGCACATCCTATTGTCAGCCTTAGCTAGAACGAAGAATACTCTTGGCATCTCATGTGTAGACTGAGCTTGGGACTGAACAGAGGTTGTGATGCTGGCTGCAGCCAGGTTTTGACTGCTACTCTGTTCCCACTGCTACAAATTTTTCTGTGTTTCTTTTCAAGCTGAACCCCCTATTCTTTCAGAAGTCTTCAGAAATTTCCTCATTACTTTAATGAAGGAAGAAAACTATGTTTTTGGAAGACTACCAGCTGTTTGTCTTTAGCATTGTTAAGTTTGGACAGGTGCCTTCTCAGACAATTTTTGGTATCCCATTCACATGTGCTGTCCACACCCAGAATTCTTGTATTAACAATTGCTTTTTAGTCCACTTTGGCAAAGGTAGGGAGCATGTGAGCACTCATCAGTTCTCTGCTGATGGTGGGGGGTCTTTTTCTCTAGACTGCCCTCTTTTCTTTGTTAACTTGCACTGGGTTTGGCACTCATCAGGACCTTTGCTGACCTAATTCAGTTTGCTAAATCAGCAGGTATTTAAAGTGAATAATTTGTAATGGGCTGAAAATGCAATTGGCTCACTGTACAGTCAGGTATGAGGGGAGCAAAGAAATAGGACCCCTTCCTCTTTTGTTAGTAGCATACTGTTCAGCCAGCTCAGTCTTAGTACATTATCTCCATCCATTGTCATTTTAGGTATAATTATTTGATCCTGTTCTTGAATTTCCTTGACTTCAGCACAGTTAATGTCACTGCCATCCGTTTCCTACCAGTGACTCTCCTGATAGTGCTTAAAACTTTATTTAGCTACTTAAGAATGCAAAGTAGTTTATTCTGCCCTTTTGTTTTCTGATAGCAGTTTGCATCTTGGACCTTAGGAACAGTGAAAGCTTAGTAAAGCGGTGAAAACTCTTCTAATCTTTCTACTGAACTAATCCCAGATTTTGAGAGGGAGAAAACTAGTAAAACTATAGTTATGGTGTGTTCTTCTAGTACCTTTAATAAAAAACCCTAGTCTTCTCTATGTTGAGTTACACCTTTTAAATGGATATACTTTTTTTAGGCAACTGAAGGAAGAGAATCATAGCACAAAAGAAGAAATTAAGACTCTAGAGGCAAAGAACACTGAAATGGTATCAATGCTAACTCAATCTGATCAGAAGATCATTGAGCTTGAGAGTGAACTTCATGAAAAAGCAATAGTACTTAAAGAGAAAAATGCTCTAATAAGTGAAAATGCAGAGCTGAGAGCACTTACTGCACAGCAGTGTAACCACTTGAAATTATGCCATCAAGAAATTGAGGATTCGAGGGAAGAGCTCAACATACTAGAAACCATTATTTCCCAGTTGTCATTAAGGACATCTGAAGAGGTACAGTAACTGATGCTTCCTTACAAGTTGTATTGTGTGTCTTAATTCTAACTGACATTCCATGGAAATCCTGTGATGTTCATGAGAAATCATCTGAGTTACTGTTTTCAAGATGCATGCATTAAAAGTTTTCTTAATTTAAATATTCTACTTTTGTCTTTTTGTTCACAATCAGGGAATAGGTGCTTTGGAATTGATAAACCAGCAAGCATGTAAAATTACACTTTTCATTCTTCTGCTCTATGTATTGATTCTTCAGATGTAGGTATAATCTCTAAAACACGATGATGTCCTATTATATGACGCTGAGGTGGTTCTCAGAACAGTATGACGCTTCCATGTGGCGGAGAGTGTCATGCAGCCAGAGTCCGTGTCTCTACATTGCTGAGATGGAAATTAAAGCAGGAGAGATGTTTGTAGGAACCTTTTGTCTTTTTTTGCTGGGAAACAGAAGGTACAATTTCCCTGACTGTGCAAATGAACTTCTGTTTTACCAGGATGAATCCTAGTTTATGAGCCTGAAGCCTGTACTGATGAACTGCACTACTAAACTGAGTGGTTAGAAGATTCATATAAAAAAAAAACCAACCCAAATTGTGAACTCTCTAGGGTTACTGGAGGAACAGTTTTGGAATTCAGGAAGGGCTAGAGAGACATTTGAGGTCAGGAGTAAAGTTTGCATCAAATCTCTGGTTTTGAATTATAAATGTGAGTAGCTGCAATGAAAACAAAATGCAAAGTATGCTTTCTGTACAATTTTGGAATTGGCAAAGTGGCCTCTGCTGAAGAAAACATATTAATTTTGCATAAAATATGAGTTTTTGGCTGTTGTAACCATAGACATTTATTTGGAAGGCCTTAAAAATTGTTTTAGGGCTCTTTTGGAAAAAGCTTTTACATCTTTCTGGAAAAAAATGGGATTATTCTAGGAATTTAATGGAATGTTCACAAGTCTCTTTGAGGAAAAAATCTGATTAAGTGCAGTCATTGAAATCTAAAAGGAAACATGTAAGAAGTTCAAAATGTGAATTTACTGGTAGAATCTTAATTTACTTATCTTTGTACAGACACTGAAAACTTACCTAAAGGAATGGTCTCAGTGTCAGAAGACTGTAATGTCTCTTATTCTACTAATGTGAGACAAACCCACAGTGTTCTGCGATCATTTAGGATTATAAAGATCAAGTTGTCCAGGCTTTTAACATCCTGGCATGTTGCCTTAAAATGTACAGAGTATAACATACTGTGAAGCAATAAAAAGTGGATTTTTGCATTGATTTTGGTTTTCGTAACTTGCAGTTTAAATGGAGCCACTTCAAAGACCAGCTGTCCAGTTCCTCAACAAAAGAAGTTCTCTCTGAATCTTGTTGTGAATCAAATAAGGCTTTAATTGCAGACCTGAGGTATAACTTTCTGAATTATGGCAAGAATTGGCAGACAATAAGGGGATGTTAGAACTAGTATGTAGAAAGAATGTTAAATAATTGTCTCTTCCTTTACAATAGCATTGAACCAGCAATGAAAGAAGCAGAAATTCAGAAGCTTCATGCAAACTTAACTATCTATACTGGAGCTGAGCATCTTTCTAATGATGATAAAGGACAAGAAAATAGCAGGTTATGTGGCCTGGAAACAGTGCCTGTCAAACTGATCAGAAGTCAAGGAGGTAACCTTACTGAAATAGCTGTGCAGTTCTGTCTGATTGGTCAACAGAACAGGAATTTTTTGTTGAGGTTTAAATTGATTTTATTATGTCTTTTAAATCTTATCTCTGCCGGCCAACAGATATAGTCTGTTTGAACAGGGAGCATTTTGCTGCTTTGGAATTCTGGAAATTGTTGTGTTCTCTAGACACAATATTCTTCCTTTTGCTGATTTTGTTACTTGTCCAGCAATATGTAAGCTATGAGTTGTGTTGAAACAGAACATTGGGGTTTTTCTTTATGCAGGTTAGGCCAAGGTCTCCATGTTTTCTTTGTTTTGTTTCTCTATGCCCTACTGTTGTCAAATTTCTGCAGTCGCTTCTGTGGTTGATATTAGGACTGCTATGTGAAATGACTTCAGGGCACCTGTATAAAGATGCTGGCTTCTATTTTCTTTGTTGGGTTGGTTGGGGTTTTGTTTGGTTCTATGAAAAAAATAAACAGTCTTGTTCCTGAATATTGTATGCGTAATATGCTGTCATTAAATTATATTTCTCCTCTCCTTAGTTTGTATGATTATTTGCTAGAGTGCTGGTTTGTATGTTCTTTTGTAAATTAATCTTAAATTTTTTTTCTACTTTGAGAGAAGAGAAAGTGCCAACAGTTGGAAATTATCAGCAAACAATTTGAAAAGGAGAGGCAAAGGTACCAGAAAGAGATAGAAGAGTTACGCACTAAACTGACAAAAGCAGATGATGAGAAGTCTTCTTTGAAGACCAGCATGGCTCAGAGAGCCAGTCAGTTTAAAGTCATACAAGAAGACCTATTGAAGAAGGCTTCAAAAACTAGTAGCTTAGAGAGAGAAGTAAGTTTTTTAGCAGCACTGAAAAAATATTTTTTTTCTTTAGTTCAGTTATCAAAGATAGTTATGATAATAGATATGGGAAAAACTGCAGTTGGCATATTAATTTTAAAATGTGGCTTATTTAAGAAAAATTGAAAAGAAACTTTTAAGCAAACAGAAAAACTTAAAGGTAGCAGCCTTAGTTTGTTAGTTGTCAGAAATTTCATTTTAAAGCTGAAGTAGTTAGTTGCCTTCACTGCTACTGTTTTATTTGTAATTGGAAAATATGCATTGCTTTGGTATGGCTGAATAAACTTATCTAAGAAACAGGTGTTGCAGGAGCAGTTGTGCTTTTCCTCACTAAATGTTAGTACAGTTGCTAGAGATCAGCATCGTTACTGGGGAGTCACAAAGTAAAGAAATTAAGCTTCAGCTAGCTATTCTCTGGTTGAGAAAATTAAAATGCTAATGTTTGCATTCTGATGCTAATGTGTTTATTGAATTGCAGCATAATGGGATTTGCAGTATTTCCTAAGGATGGTCATAAAGATTACAACTCTGTAAACAGCTAATTCACTCAGGTGGTACTGACAATTACTATGAACTGGCTAAATTTAAGGCAAATTATCTTAAATTCTTCTCTGTAAGTAATAAAGTTTAAAAGATAATTTAAAAAAAACCCAGCAAACCAAAACAAAACTACTAAATAAATAATTAAAAATACTGGGATATAGTAGTAGCCAAAATTAAATTGGTGGAAAGTATATACAAATGCTTGAATAAGCCCCAAACAGTTGTCTTCATACTGTTTTGTGCCATATTTAATTTCAGATAAAAAAGAAATCTTCTCAACTTTCTGCCCTTGAGAAACAGTTGGAAGTAAAGGCTACTGCATACTCTGCTGTTGCAGCAAGAAATACCCATCTGGAACAAGAGCTCAGGGTAAAAGATTCTCATTGAGAAACCAGATTTATGCAAAACACATAAACTGAAATTAAAGTTTAAGTTACAACAGTATTATTCTGTTGGATAGATGGACAGACTTTGAGATTTGCTAAACAGTCTTTGCAGGTTTTGAAAACTGAACCTTGCTTTAAATAAAACACCCTTTTTTCCTATTTTTGGACATGATAAATTATTAGTAGACATTTTACTTTTTCGTTATGAAATGCATGTAGACCTGTGAATAAAAAAAGTTGTCTAATGGTAGTAAGTGAAGAAAGCGATCTACAATTTGGAACATTGTAAATTCCAGTCTGGGTATTGTTACTTTTGGTCTTACTATGTTTCTCTTTTTTTCTTTTCTTTTTTTTTTTTTTTCCTTAGGGATATGGTTTAGTTTAGGGTGAGAATGGTTGGACTTTGATGATCTTCAGAGGTCTTTTCCAACCTTGTGATTCTGTGTTACACAAACTTTGTATAGTTTTAGTAGTCTAAGGTTGCTAGAAAAGGAAACTATTTGTGGTCCCTTTCAAATGGAAAGCCTGTGTTGTAAAGATTCCATCTATCCATGTGAACACGGGATTTCTTTTTGTCTGTCAGAAGTTTCCTTGTTCCAGTTGCTGTGATCTGTGCCAGTAGTCAGATGGGGCAGACACCTCATCTCTGTAGTGGCTGCATTTAGTGGCGTTCTGTGCCTATGTTATAGGTGTCATGTCCTTTGAGATGAACCTGTTGTGTATAACTTGAGTATTTTCTGTGTTCTTTTATGAAATCTAGGAACTTGATCAGCAAATTAAATAGTGGTTTATATTGCAGCTAAGTATTTTTATTTCCTTTTTATTCTCACTGCTTCCTAGGGAAAAAACAAACGCATTAATGAGTTGGAAGCAACTATTAGCCAAGAACGTGAGGAAATAACTTCTGCTTTTGAAAAAGCAAAGTTGGTTCACCTTGAGCAGCACAAAGAGATGGAGAAACAGATTGAACTAGTAAGACCTCCCTTGTGTGCTAGGATGTATGGGTGGTATACTTAGTAACTATGTAATTCTGAGATATGTCCAATTAAAAATTTATATTAAAAAGTTATGTCTTCTCTCTGCATTGCCTGTTCTTCGTTAATTTTCCATCTAAAACTACACTATCTCATGGTTTCCCTCTGAGATACTCATACCCTCTTTTCTGCTCAACTGAAGAGAAATAGGGATTTAGGCAGAATACTGTTGCTCTTTGCTCCAAACACCTAGCAAAAGGAAGACAGAAAGTAAAGCTCTCTTGCCTCCTATGGTTAAGCGATGACAACTTCTAACAATATTCTTGTTTGCTGTACCTCTGCCAGCTTGAGTCTTATGAGCATCTGTGCTCAGGGAGAACTGTCAGTAGGTTTTTCAGTCCTTAGAGAAGAATTCTATTGCTTCATGTGATTAGAAATAGAACTGTGGCTATTTCTAGCTGTTCAAGAACTTGTCGTCTTTCGCTAAAGAACATTCGCATGTCTTACTGTCTTGTCTGATGACTGAAGATTACACTCTGCCTGCCCTCATTCTCTTTAATTCTCCTGCTGCTTTAAAATTCAGGATTTCTTGGTATTTTTAAGACTGTGCAATACTGCTGAGGGCAGGAATGTATTTTCTTTTAATTCTTAAAGTGGCAGGTGAATGGAACTGATGACACAGATGCACACATTTTCTGAAAACATTATATTATTATTATTAAAATAATAAAGCATTAATTACTTATGGACAGCTTCAGACACAGCTGGAGAAGAAATGCCAACAATTCATGGAACAAGAGAAAATAATATCTATTTTGCAACAAGATGTTTTACATAAACAGCATCGCATTGAATCATTGGATGGGCTGCTGATAGAAAGCAGAGAGGTAGGTTGGCTCTTGAATTTTGTTAAATGTAAATCAAGCAAGTGACTAATGATGAAAAGCAGATGTATAAACACATGGAAAAATTGCAGAAAATGTAAGATATTTATGTTT
The DNA here is from genome assembly GCA_020800305.1 of Porphyrio hochstetteri. Taxonomy (NCBI): domain Eukaryota; kingdom Metazoa; phylum Chordata; class Aves; order Gruiformes; family Rallidae; genus Porphyrio; species Porphyrio hochstetteri. Next base: position 18,927,635 of record CM036912.1, read on the forward strand.
TGGCTTCTTAATTTTTGTTTTAAGTAATTGACTGAATCTAGTATAATCCTCAGCTGCTACTACTACATATTGTACAAACTTTAATCACCTTTCATTATTTTCATCATTTTGTTTATGCTTCTGTTTTGCACCTTGGGCTTCTTGCTCTAATCAAAGGAATGAGATCTGGGTAAAGAAAAGCTGCATAATTCTGCATTAGGTGGCAAACCAAGAATGTTCTATTATGGCAACGCTTTATTCCTTTTAGTAATTCCTGCTGCTGCAGCATATGAAGGCACAGCTATCAGGAACCAAACTCACTTCAGAGTAGGATATACAAAAATATAGTATACAGGCAATTGTGTTTTAAATAGACTGATTGGATTACTTGATTCTTAGTGTGCGTTTTATTTGTTAAATTACTGTTATTATATTTACATTTTGTTATCTTGAATAAAAATGTGTACAAATAGGAAATGGAAGATCAAAATGTCAGGAAAGATCGAGGACTGAAGATGCTGAGAAGTCAGTTAGCAGAAGAAACAAACAAAGTTAGTAAGCTCTTGGTAACTTTCAAATAATAGTTTTAAAGTTTGCAGTAATGGTGTATTTTATTTTATCTGTTACAGAAAAAATATATTAAGGCCTCTTGATAGAAATCTTTCTCACATCAATATTTCACAAGTCATTAACCTGAAGTCTTTCATTTTTTTTGTTTTTGTTTTAATTAAGCATGGTGAAACCTGCAGTAAGAGGTTATGCAATACATAATTGCTTTATAAAATTACTATGGTTACAAATAGGGCAGATTTTTTTTGCTTGCTATTCTCTTAAAGTAAATTGTTGTCTAACAAAGATTATGTTATGTAGCTTTTTGCTCTAGGTGTAGCATATTTTTGAACTATGATCTTTGATATTATAATATTGGTCATGTTTTTAGCCACCTATACCTCTTCCTAGTGTTTGCCTGATAATTACTTTCCATGCAGCACTTGCAACAGTATTTTAATAAACCATTGCCATGTGATGATTTACCATGGTCAGATTTCAAACAGTTCAATTCAGGGTATCACTAGGAGAAGAGCTATCACCTAATGCTGGGGAGTTAGCTGATAGCATGCTCTTTCTGAGCCAGTGTTGGACCAAATTTCTATCCAAGTAGCTTCGTAGTTTTTGAGATGTGTTCTAGAGATTTACAGTTAAGACCATTATCACTTCTCTTCAGAAAGCTCTTGATTGGGAGAGGGGAGCAATGTAATCCAATATGGTTTACAAAACTGGTAGCATTGACAGCATTAGCCAATCTGCAGCTAAATCCAGCACGATTCTTAAGAAAAGTTAGCATTGAAACAAAAAAAAGTTCAATTACTATGGCTTAGGGACCTCTGGTGGTTTGTTCATTGTAACTTTTATCTGTTTGGGGCTGTAAGATACTTGTTAGAGATCACTCAAATCCAAACTAATAGTAGAAGGGTAAAAGATTAATGGCGACATTGCTAAAAGCTTTTCCTTGCCATATTGGCAGAACTCAGGCACTATCGGTGCAGAAAGGAAGAAAAATGCTGATTAGTAGCTTTCTGAGAATAATTGTATTAAAATATGACTGTTGTTTTTGAAAAAGATATTTCATAACTCACAGGTGTTCATCATTCCAAACTTACTATTTAAAGCATTGTATAAACGAAACATGGTGGATTAGTAGTTTGGTATTAGGCATATGTTTGCTTTTAAATTCTAGCTACTGACAAATACTGCAATGTCCTGTCATACCTGATAGACTCATCTGATTTAAACATAGTCTGAAATATTGTAATTTAATGTCACAAATAATTTTAGTTTCTGAATTTGATTCCAGTTTTAAAGCGTATCATAATCTTCCATGCATGTATTAATACTCCATAGATAAAATGCAGCTTTTAGACGTTTTACATGAAGATGTCTTTTTAACACTTTTTTTGACTGGTTAATAAAAACTATACCATGCAATTTTAAGTAATCTGTTACCTTCAACTAGGTGAGACAACTTGAGTCAGCAGTCGACTTATGTAAGGAAGAAGTTGCACTGTATTTAAGTCAGTCACAAGAGAATAAGGAGATATTTGAAAATCAGCTCAAAAAAACATCTGAAGAGGTAACAGTTTGTTTTAACAACTCTTATGTATTGCAGAGAGCACTTGGTATGAATGATTTAATCCAGAAGCTGGTCTGTGAAATAAGAGACAAAACTTTTACAGCAGGAGCTGTGAATAGGAACTAAGCTGGGAAAAGACTACATTTTTGTGAGAGTAAAGGGGTAAATCATACCTAAGAAACACTGGCTAAGCTTAGGGAAAAGAAGTACCAAGAAAAATGAATTGTTGAAAGAAATAACAGAATCAGAGCTACATGAAAGAAAGCATTAACTTGGGAAAAAATGGAGAGAGCTCTATTGCAATATAAACTTAGGTGTGCATAATGATATATTTCAGGTATCTTACTGGGGAAGAAGTCCTGGGCATAAGAAAGGCTTTACTTGAAGCTAGTTTTATCATACTTTCCGCTACCACATGAAAGCAATAAAGAATTAAGTTTAAATGTTAATAGTATGAATTTTTATTTGTGGGATGCCTCACCACATGAAGTAATTATCAAAGTAGGGTGTTTATGTCAGTGGCTCTCTACCTGTCGAGAGACAGGCTTTGGTCAACTGGAGATTACTGTATCCTGGACAGGAGTAACTGGATGGAAATCTATGCCATGTGTTTGTTATATGTGATATTTATTGCTGCTTTCTAAGCTTTAAAATCTGTTGTGATGAGACTGGATGCTGTGTGAAACTCAAGGGCAGCAGGTGAGATTTTGTAACTTTGACCAGTGTTTTCGTAAGTGACTTGAGGCACTACTACCACTTTGTGGTGAGCACTTAGTGGTTTGTGGGTTTTTTTCTTTATTCTCCAGAAAATTCTTGGTGTTTATCACTGAGAAATCAGACCATTCAACGTGTGACAAGTCAGGCCTTCAGAATTCCTGGTTCTTAATGCAGTAACTATTGTTGTAGAGGCAGGAAGAAATAAAGGGGAGAACTGAGAACAAAATCTCAAAGGGAAAACAAGGACTTTCTGAGAAATAAAGTGACAGAAAGAGAAGTAGTTGAGCAATTTAGAACTGAAAAATCTTTGTTATGTATGTTTTAAAAATATTGACCAGTTTAGGTGTCTTTTGAAAGCAAGAAGTCAAAAACTGGGGCTGTAACATTACTACTTCCCTCACTTTATAAAACGAAACTCTGATGAATTGAGACATGTTATGTAATGTTGAAACTGTAATCCAACTAAATTCAGAGCCAGACATTTTATTGAATCATAGGTGTGATTCTGTGCTCATTAAGAATCAAGAGAATAGCTGATGCAAGTACAAATAAAAATGTTTTATTGTAATGTAAAATAAATGTATTTTCAGATTCGTTATTTACAGAAAGAAATAAAACTAAAGGATCAGAATATTCAGAACACAAGTGAACAAAATATTGTCTTACAACAAACTTTGCATCATCAGCAGCAAATGTTACAGCAAGAAACTATTAGAAATGGGGAGCTGGAAGATAATCAAATTAAACTTGAAAAACAGGTATAGTGTGGTGAGAAGTGTCTACATAAAGGCAGATAATTAAATGATTTTATATATGTTTTTATAATACCCTTAAAATCTGAATGCTTGATAAGTGAGTTGCTAAAACCTCAGTTTACTGAGGTTTTTTTGTCTTAAATCAGGTTCTGCATGCTATCAGAAATACTAGCTAGCATTACAGTAGATAAGTAGATGGAACATCAAAACCTAGACCACAATTAAGGAGAGGTGTATTAAAATTCAGAAAGGTGAATCTTGTTATATATACTAGAAACTATTTATCTTTCAAATGTGATTGCAAAGTTCTAGTCCTGAATTATCTGTAGTTTTAGAATATAAAGAAATCTGTTGTGTTAAAACTCTTCCTATGAGTTGCAAGACGAGGAAATTCAAAAGTGCCAACACGTTTTAAACATTATTTTAGGTATCCAGTTTGGAACAAGAGCTTCAGAAGCAGAAAGCACATGCAGAAGATAAATTGAGAACGATGGAGGAGAAGCTTCACCTAGCTGCTCAGGAAGCAGATTTAAAGAGACAGAAGGTGGATGAACTAAATATTACAATCAGGTAGGTTTAGAATAACTGAGAGGTACGTTCTGCAAATAGACATAAAAATAAGAAAGATTGTTGTCTGTAATGGTATTCAGCTATATAGTCATACAGTTCAGTCTCTGTATGAACATAGACTGGAAATCAGAAGGGAAGTTTCTAACAAGCAAAGGCATGATTTTCTGGAACAGTCTTCCAATAGAATTAATGCATGTCCTGGCAAATTTTTAGCCTTAAGATGGCACATCATAATGCAGTTCAATTCATAAATATATCAAGTTGTTTGTGATTCTAGGAGAGTTTGGTAGTCTTAAAGAATATGGTTTTGATTGTGAGAAAAGCCTACTTAACATGAGTCCTTTTATTCCTTTTTTCTTCACAAATGCTTGTCATCTTAGAGTATGTAAGGACATAAGGATGTACCTATGTTGTGTTTGTTATTACAAGGTTCATTTTATTCTGGTTGCTTCTACTATTTAGACAAATTAAATTGGAGATGGATCAGTGTAAGAATAAACTTTTTGGTATGGAAAAAGAAGTAGTACACTTAAAACGAGATGGTGAAAACAAAGCAATGCAGATAAATCAGTTGGATATTACTTTGGAAGAAGCACGAGCAGAGCTCAATAAGAAGGCAAATGAGGGTAACTTCACTATTTGGTTTCTCAGGCTTCCTTTCACTGTGCTATCTCTTTGAATGTATTAGATTAGACATTTTTCTTTTTTCTCCTGTTTTATAATCAGTCAAAATATGGGTTTTTAAAATTTGTTGGTAATTCCATAGTTTAAAAAAAAAAAGGCAGTAACATTTCCCCCCAAATCCAACAAGGAAAAAACCCCACACTCCCCCCCTCCCCCCCAAACCAAGAACCTTCCTTTTAATCTATGTTTGCAAATTCTTACTTTTGTGGGATGCACCTTTATCCCCAGTGAAATGAATAAGTAGCTTTCCCTGTAAATTGATAGTGCAGATTCTTAATGTGGTGATCAAACGAGACACAGATTTAATAAAGGCACATGCCTTTTAAAAACAAATGGAAAATCACAAGAGTCTATGGAAATAACAAACTTTCCAATCCTGCCTCTTCTGTCTAATTTTGCCTTTCTTTTAAACCAGAGGTTTACTAGCAATTCTGTTTGCATTTTTCATAGCATTACATATGCAGTTACTATGTTGTCTCTGTACTTTCTCCTCAGCCAAATGTTTTTAGATACATCCTTGTATTTCAAGTCAATTGTAGATTATAAGGTGAATAAAACCAGCAAAGACTTAGGTGCTGTGAAAAGGTTGTTGTATAACCTCAGAAGTTACTGGTTTTCTAATTTTCCTAAAAACAGACATACTGAAAATTGATTTTGACCACAAATACTACTAGGCAGCAGCGTTACATGAAGACCCCGATTTACTGATTATTTTGTTTTGTGTTGTGTTTCTGTGTGTAAAATAGTGAATGATTTAGAAGATAAACTCATTCAAAGTGAGAGGCTTCATGGAGAAGCCTTACAGAAAATAGTAGAACTAGAATCTGCATTACAGAATGCTCATGGAGAGTTAAAAACCACCCTAACACAGTTTCAGGAATTGCAAGATGCATTACAGAATGTTCAGTCCTCTCTGGAGGAGAAGCACATTGTTATCATGGATTTAACAACTGAGCTCAGGTAAGCTAATATCTTTTGCATCATGAAAAGTCAGGTGTGTTGGTTTTTCCTTAGGAATAGCAAATAGTTTGGATAATCTGTTTTTATATTCTTAGCAGCTATCTAAATAAAAAACCCTGTATTTTTTAGGCAGTTTGTGGCTGTGAGATAGGTTGATACAGTAGCTCCTCACCTCACTTGCAATGCCAAAAAATGGTGCTGAATTCTTTTCTGGGAATTTTGTTTTAAAATCTGAGAAAATTATTTTCTCAGTCCCAAAGCTGTGAAATAATTGGAAGGGGAACTAGTGTCTTTTACATTGAAATTGTCCATTTTCCTTTCTGACCATAAATTAATGACACTTCCTTCTGTACTGTTCTTTTTTAAAGAATATGTCCTGATAACCAATTAAATATCTTGAATAATGAAGTTACTGGGAAATCGCCATCTTAGTTAACAGAATTATTCCATTTGGGCTTTTTTCTTTGCAACCAATGAGTTGATTCACATTTTACAGTAATTTGGCTTTAAGTAGGTAGTTCTCTTGATTTTTGAACTAAGTAACTCAATGTGCTTTGAGCAATTAAACATACAAGAATTTCAGGTATTGCAAGGGAGAAATTGAAGACAAAAACCAAGAACTTCTTGACATGGACCAAGCATTGAAAGAAAGGAATTGGGAACTGAAACAAAGAGCAGCTCAGGTCAGATCATTTTAAATATGTTACTGACAGTTCTTCCTGTTATGTAGTAGATCACTTACAAAAAGCCTGCTAGGTTTAATTGCTTTCACATATTGTTCCAAACTGTACTGTTAATATAGCCATGGTGTCAACCTCAAAACCAGCTGTACGTTTCTGAAGCTTTATGGTACCAGGAAAATCAGGTTGTGCTTCCTTAAGGTACCACAGCCTATTGTTTTGATAGAACAGAAGCCTTGTGAAAACCTGTCCCATAATTCTTAGTGATAAAGTTACAGAACAACTGTTGTCATCTTGATGTCTGAACGGACAAAAGAAAGTTCTGCACTGAAGTGTGCTTCAGGAAATAATACATTCCTTTTCTTCTTTCTATGAGCCATATTTTATTAGCTGTAACGCAACCTTTAAATATGAAACTATCTTTCATACGAAAAAATTTCTATAGCCAATGTAAAATGTTTTCCAGTCACTTGGTATGGCCTCAGGTTTTGATACCCATCATGAAAAAATATTCTTGTCACTTGTAGTTCATCTTGTAATAGCCACTTCCTGCAGGAGTTACTAGCTTTTGTATCCAAGAATATCTGAGGCTCAGAGAAAAGAAGGGATCTGGATTGAAAAAACAATCAGTTCAAGGAGCCAGCGCTGTCACGACACCAGACCTCCCAATGTATTCTTGCTGCAGTGTCCTGTGGGCTGCGCTGGGAATTCATCAAAGTGATGGGGTTTTTAAATGTTTTTTTACTTTGGCAAAATTTGGCACTTTGTAACAATATGGATTAGTATAATAAGCTATTCACTACATTCTGTTTAAAATGAGCACTAGGTTTGCATTCTGTGTGTCGAAGGACCCAAACATATTCAGTTACAGACTTTTCCCTATTTTCCCTTCTTGTGTTTGGCTCCTATTTTTTTAAGTGAGATAGCTAGGGTGCATTTTTATATTGATTACTCAAGAGAATATTCTTCAGGCTACAAAAGATTAGTTTCATTCCTTTTGCTGTCGTATTTGTAATATTGCTACTTAAAACCTGCATCCTAGTTCTAGCTAAAATATTTCCTTTTCCTTTTTTTACCTCTAGATTACACAGTTGGATATGACAGTTCGTGAACACAGGGGAGAAATGGAACAACAAATAATTCGATTAGAGTGCAATTTAGAGAAGTCAGAGTTAGAAATTAAGGAATGCAATAAACAGGTAATTCTTGCTGAAATTAAACCCAGTTTCCCTAACAAAGGGCTGCTAATTCTATGAGGAAGTCTGGCCTTGGGACACAGTATATATAATTTTTTTATTAGATATGATATAGGTTCCAAAGTGCCCTTTTAATAAAGGACAATCTTGACAAAATTAAAATTAAAAAATGGACAAGCAAATCCAAAGTCAGAGGAAGTACTGGAGGTATTTTTAAGTTTGGTTTGGTTGTTTTAGTTTTTTAATTATTCTGATTTCAATAAAGTGTCTGTTCTGACTTAATTGTTCTTTCTGTTCAGATTGAGAGCTTAGAGAAGAAACTCCAGCATTCTAAAGATGAGCTTCGTGAAAAAGAGTTCAAGTTACTACGAAGAGATCAAGAAATAAATCGGCTGAAGAAAAGATTGGAAGAAAGCAACAGAACCTAGAAGCTTTTGAAAAGGTAAAATGTTCCTTGGATACCCAACAAATTATGAAGTTTTAATGCCATTACTATAAATACTAAAAGGAACAATATGGGGTCTCTTTAGAATAAATGTAATTACTTCTTCCCAAGTAATTGTATTTATATCCTGAATCTTAATCCTCTAAAGTGAAAGCAGTTTTATGATTTAATTACATGGCATACTCTTAATGGTCTGCTTTGAGGAGAAATTTTAATATTGATAATCTTGAATAACCCATTCTGGCTATGGACATGGTCGTCTTTGAAATGAGACAATAACCTTTGTGATGAGAGCTTCTTGTGACTTGGGTATCTAGGGAAAATAATTCATCAGAAGAGCACGAAGATCTACCATGCATATAGGAATGAGAGGAGGGAAGTTTTTGGCACAGTTAATGAGAGCATACAGGTACACTAGAAAAGAGCTAATTTTACTTAATGAATGATACAAATCTTTGGTTTCGGGCATGAGTCAGTCATTACAAGTACAAATTCAATCTGAGATGAACGGGTTTTCTGCAGACTGTGTTCATTCCAAGATGCTCACCAGCTACATCTAAAGACCAAAACTGAAATGGCTCCTGCCATTTTGATTATACTGAATTCATGTGTTATTTCTTCCTTAGGGTAAGATAAGGGAGAAGTCTCCTTTCTATGTAGTCACCAAAGGCATTTCATCTGCATTCTAGATCATGGGGGATTAGCTGTGCTGTAGTTGAATATGAAGGCTTTCATGGCAAATTAAAACTGTCAGCTTTTCCATCCTCATTTCTGTTAAAGGTTATTTATGACAGTCAAGAACAGGACAGTGCCTGCTGCGACCTTTCACATGTATCATTAGTGTACTTCGAACTTTTCCTAAGACTTTGGGTATGATTTTGAATGAAAGTGTTTCCTAGATACCCCTGTGCAACTGCTGACTAGATCCTTCCTTTCCAGACAAATTGCCTTGTTATTTTTCCTAAGGAAACCAGGTAGGGGGAGGCCAAGGATGGTATAAGAAAGACATTGAAAATAGACCTACTCAGTCATATAAAAATTGTGTTAAAAATGGTAAATTAGGTAAAAAAAATTAGGGCTTACGAAGACTGATTATTTTTTTAAGGGTAATTTTTACAATGTTTTTGTAAAAGTATGTGTAGCATAAAATAATTAGAAGTTATTGTAGTAATCTTTCATTCATTAGCTGTAAGCTTATTATGTGCTACTTACAGATGTCTGTGTACTCTATTTATAGCATTCCTCATAAAGAATGAGCATCTAACTAAACATGAATAGATATGACATCATCACTTCATAAATAACAAAGGCCAGAGTATAACGTGATGTTATGAAATGTTTGTGGCTGATACGGCCTCTGTTGTGCCACAGTACTGGCTAATGTAAATGCAGCATATACTAAAGAGACCATTTTGTTGATCACCTTGTTCTCCTGTTCCTTTTTTTTTTTCCTATAAATGAGCTGCCAAATAATTAGGTCCATCAAGAAAGCCTTGTTGGTTGGGGGTTTGGGTTTTTTTTTGTGGGGGAGAGGGGGAATGGTGGTATGGCTAACCCTCTAGGAATCTTACAAACAAACCAACCAACAAAAAAACCTTTTAGAAAATCCAGAGTACTACATTAATATTGATAAAATTTTTCCTCATTTTATATTGATAGAAGTCACAGGCTGTTTTCTTCCTGAAACTTCATATCTTGACGCTATTGATAGGGATTTACAAATGCTCCCTGAATTGTTAGAAGCTTGATTTTTTTGGAAATTAAATGCAGTTCTACGTGAAACTTAAGCCTTACACAGAGGAGTTATTTGTAGAGTTTAAATGAGCACTGTCTTTTGAAATTTTTCAGAGGGATTTGTGTATGAAGATTTCTCCTTCCAAATATTCTGCATAATATTTCCTAAAGATCTGTTAGAACTTAAAATGTGATGAAAATTTGGTAATTTATGCTCATTTTCAATTACAAGAACAGTGAACAAAAATGCATTAACTTCTGTCTGGGGGCAAAATTTGAGAAAGAAGGCATGGACTTCCGCAGCTAGTTGTATTGAATTTGTAAGATAAATCTTAATAATGAAAAGTAACTTCTTGGTACAAATGGACTTCAGTATGGTAAATTTAAAGGAAGGTTCTGATCACAGATATTTTGTTTCAGGGGCAAGAACTGTGCAGGAACGAATGTTGCCCATTGGACAAACAGCAACCCAAGAATGCTATTGCTAGTATCAAAATCATGCAAAGAGGAAACTTTAACATTGTATTTGTAATGAATGGGGTTTTTTACACTGATGCAAATTACCTTTTTATTTTACCAACAGTTTTTGAGATTATTATTTTACTGTACTAATCTTAATTTATTTTGATGAATAAATTTTATTTTTTAAAATATCTTGAGTTGCAGGAATATTTCAGCTATTTTTTTCCCCCAAGTGTTTTAAGCTGTGGTTTTAAGCTTGTTTCACATCTAACTTGTAATTAAAAGCACAGTGATGATATCCTATTTAACAATTTTTGTGTGGGAATATTTTTTCTTTTTGTACACATACGACATTGCAGATACTATCTTACTGAAATTCACCTACTTGTAAGGTGGTTTGATCATAGACACTGTCAATACCTGCTTGCTTTACTCCAAGCACTATCTGTCAAATGCAGAGGGTTGTGGGACAGGGGCCATAAAGCTTAAACTTTTTCCCTGAACCAAAATCCACACAAAAGTTACCATTGATGCATTCTAAATCATAGTTATTTCCAGTACTACACAATTGGCACAGGACAAATAGGTAGGGAGCCAAGTTTCTAACACTTTTAACTTTACATTAGTGTCAGAAACTGCAAATATAGTTACGAGGCCCAAATCTGAGTCTGACTAATGCAAACACAATTTATGTGCGACAAGCCATGACAACCATACTTAAGAAAATCAAGTTGATAGTTATTTGAAATAACGCAGAGGAAGAGAATTGAATTTTGGGAGCACAGGAAGTTCTGCACCAACATGCAGAAGAACTTTTACCCAGTGAGGGTGACAGAGCCCTGGGACAGGCTGCCCAGGGAGGTGGTGGAGTCTCCTTCTCTGGAGATATTCAAGACCCATCCGGACGCTGACCTGTGTGACCTGTTTTAGGGGAGCCTGCTTTGGCAGGGAAGTTGGATCCAATGATCTCTTGAGGTCCCTTCCAATCCCTACAATTCTGTGAAGTTACTGCAATTTACAGATTAGGCCAAAGTTATGTGGTTTGTATATTCAAAGTGTATTTTGGCCAATAAATCTATTTGTATTTCAGCAGCTCTGCAGGTGTAAGCGTGCTAAACTCCTTGGGTATTATGTCAGTCTTTTACTGTTTATGCAAACGTGTTCCACAGATTCAACTGTTCTACTTTGTGCCTGGTTTTGTATAGCCTTTTGTTCTGCTGCTGTTGACAATATTGAGAGTTTCTCATCTAAAGTATTTATGCAGTTTCTGATTATTTATTTTACTATTACAAAAATTGCGTTGTAGCAACAAGTACTGTTTACTTATGGAAATAAATGTCTTTTAAATCAAGCAGTTTGTTTCCTCTACATAATAGTAACTTAAAAATATTTGAATTAGGCGTAAGAATTGAAAAAAATTAAACTATCTAATTTTTTTTCCTCTTAGAACATTGAATTTCAGGAAGAGGTAAAGCAATGAAACATAAAAGTCCTTCAAACGAGGATTTCAAGTGGAAAATATAACCATCCTGTAATTACAGTTGTATCACAACACTAGGGGAATTCCACTTAGCGTTGCATAAAGCCTTGCTTGCTCTGCCTACATGCACTAAATATAAATGTGCATGAGCAGCAAAAGCTGTTTGCCTAATATCTGAATCAGCTGAACAGCATTTGCATTAGAATTCTCTATCTGGATACTAACTTCTCTGGTAAATCTGTGGATCAGACCTGGTAAATAGGTAGAATCATAATTTCCTTTTCTCATGAACTTTAGATGCTGTCTTGCTATTTTGTCACTTGCCCTGAGAAGTTAGTGATTCCACCTGTTATACCATTCAAGTGAAATATAATTGTTTTGGAAAGGAGGGACTCTTTCCCCCCCTAATATCATCATTTCAGTTAAATGTTTCTGTGGAGACCTACTCTTCTTGAGTTACTAACTGAGCTACATCGATGCCAATCCTGAAACGCTAAGGTTGTCCTCCTGAACTGCATTGCATTAACCTGGGGTTACTGACTCTTGGAAAACATTTTTCTGTGTGTAATTGCAATTAGCTGAATGCTGTGCAGAAGGCTAAATGATTATTAAGGTGACTCTTTTTCTGTCTCTTTCAGGCTATGAATTTCACAAGAGACTGGTTTTACTTCTGAATGTAGTATGCCTACAGTGACTGTATGTTAAATGTGAACAGCACCAAATTGCTAGTCCAAATGTCCCTCTGTTGAATTCAGAGTTTCTAGGCAAAGGTGGTTTTCTCCAAAACTAAAACTGAATCTGACATCATGCTAGTTCTGGTTTTTATTTTTTTTCTTCAACTTGTCAATAGGAGAATAGAAAGTGAAGCTCATCTGTTCAACATCTTCCTGGCTGTTTTCTGCTGCCAGGTACTCGCCTACTTTCTCTATTCTAGTTTAGGAACAGGGCCAAAAAAAAGAAGTGAGGAATCTGTCTAAAACAACTTGCCTCTTTCCAAATCCACATCACATTTTTCAATTTACTTTTTCTGTAAAGCCAGTCAGGACTTGTATAATAGTAAGGCATGAAGGAAGAAATTTGTTTGTCGTTCTTTTGCAAAAGAATGAGGAAAGTGCTGCAAGTGTAGGAAGTCCGAGCACCTTTAGCAGAGCGATCTCGTGGGTGTAGTTTACTCAAGCATTAATGGAGGACTTGACACTACAAAAGTGGTTGTAACTGGCAAGGCTTTTTCTGCCAGTAGCATGCAATCTGGTTATTACACTATTAAAAAAAAAAATCCATGTATCTTACAAATATCTCGCTTTAAAGATTAATCAAATTTTGTATTAAATATAGTCCATGTTGACAATGCAGATTATAATCTTATGCAGAAGCATCTGCTTCTGTTTTCGTTGGTTAGAGATTATCCTTTAATCCTGTAGGGTCCAGGTGTGCATTTTCAGATTTGTTGACTCAGGAGAGCTGGAGATAACATTAAAGGCTAATGACATTATACTGTAGCTGCATTTAGGTGGTTGCTCATCCGAACAAGAACTCTTGCTTGAACCACCCGGTGGAAAGAATGGCAAGAAGAAATGTCCTCATTACAGGTTGCTCCTCAGGAATTGGACTGGCTTTAGCTGTGAAAATGGCAAATGATGACCAGAAAAGATTTAAAGGTAACAATGTATCTGTCATTTTTCTTTATTAAAAGATCTTCAATGCAGTACTCTTTTTTTTCCGAATATGATTTAGCAGGTGATTGTAGTCAGTTTGACTTTTTTCTTGTTAGTTTTCCTCCTACTACTGTCATGAAAATACAGTACTATTTCTGTACCTGTACTGAAGCTGAAGAGCTACTTGAATAGTTTAATAAAGACACCAGTAGTATAAAAACAAATGGCTGAAAATGTCTACAATATGCTGCCTTGAATATACATTCACAGTTGTAGTTAGCTTTGCTTCTGGTTACTAAAATCTTTGTTGAATGAAAAGTGCATACCCATTTGAGAATGAAAGAAGCCAAGTTAGGAAAACAACTCTTAAATTTGCAATTTTTTCCTTAAGGCGTGTTTCATTATTCTGACCCTGTGTAGGCATAAGAGAATGAACAAAGGGGCTGGGATTTGTCTTTCTGCTGCAAAATGGCATATTAGCTAGGATTGAAAATGGGTGGCAAGGCAAATAATAGCAACCTGGTCATTTGGTTTGTCACACTTACTCTCACAATATTTTACTGCTAACTGACTGAATGCAGATTCATAGTTTTCTGGGTAATTAGGCCATAATAATAATAATTTCTATTTTGAGAAGTAACTTGCAAAAAAAGACGTTTTTGCAACCTGAGGAAGCATCTGTCTTCCACTTTTTAATAAAATTATAGTTCTTACGATAAACATGTTGACGGTGTTTTTTTTTTTTTAAACAAGTTACCTAGAATCCAAAATTAGATTTTAGGTAACTAAAAACAGCAGCATAACTTGATACCCATTATTTAAAGTTTTGGTGATAATACTATCTTCATATGCTGCATGATTTTCATGTGCATAGTGGTTTAATTCTCCCTTTTGAATTTCCTGAAGATTTTAGAATCAAACTCTTGGAAATCAGTGGCAGTATATTGGAAAAGAGCACCTTTCTAGCTTTTAGGTTTTTATTTGGGTTCTGTCCTGATATTTAAGATACAAATGTAAGAGCAATATTCTTTAATAGTTCTCAGTAAGACTGCCACAGGAAAAGTTCTATTTCTGGTAACTGTTGCTTCTGGTGTGTTGCAGTGTTTGCCACCATGCGGAATCTGGCCAAGAAAGAGCCACTTGAGGAAGCTGCGGGTCGCAGGCTGGGCAAAACCCTTGAAATTAAACAACTGGATGTCTGTGATGAGCAGTCTATTAAAGCTTGTGTGAATAGCATCCCTGACAGGAGGATTGATGTCCTAGGCAAGTACAGGATGCTTCTGTTATGAACATACACCAGTTTTCTATTTAACATCATCTCAGATACCCTGGAGAAGTTTCATTAGTATATTTTTTTAATGTTATAAGTAATAATTATATAGTGTATTTTCTTAAAGATTCTTAAGGCTTTGTGCAGACATGAGTGGATTAAATCTCCCCGTGCTTCTATGAAGCGGGGAACCTTGTTTTCCCTGTTTACAAAGGAGAAACTGGAGCATAGAGAAGTGTCTTGGATAGGTTGATAGTTTTTAGTAAATGTGAGAAGAGAACTTTTGCCTAAATTGGCATCTTCATGTACAAGACTCCTTGCCCTGCTGATGAAGCATAACCCAGTTTGCAGTGAAGGCAGCAGTTCTCTGTACCAAGCAAGCAACAGTGTTTGGGAATCAGCAAGGAAAACAACCAATACAAAAAAAGTAAGGTTGCTCCCATTTTCTACTGAGAATTGTAATTCTACTTTACAGATCATTCAACAAGAAGTGTTTTCATACTGTTTTGCTAAAAATAAATATTAATATCTTGGTAAGATGGAAATTGCTTCCACAATCATTATTAAATCTTTAATATAAAATTATGGACCTGCCTTTATTTTGACTAAAGCACTGTTTAACAAGCTGCTTCTGCAAACTGTGTTGGAGTCCTACTTGACACACTAGTTGCAGTGCAGAATGGCAGTTCTATCAGTCGTTCCCCACTAACAAACACCCAGGAGGCAAATAAAAATCAATGGAAATATGTGGGGTTTATTTGGTTTGTTCCCCCCAACCCTCGAATATGTGAATGTTAATAACCAAAAAGCAGACCAATGGCTTGTTCCATCACCTTCTGGAATAAACTGCAGACTTCCATTCATTCCTACGGGTATTGACTGTAGCTTCTAATTCTTAATTATAAACAAATGCAAATCATTCTTGGCTCATTTTCCTGTAATCCTTTTAAAGAAAAGGGACTAATCAGAAATAAATTACTTACAATGCAAAGTATCAGATCTAATTTAAATTGATTAAAAGCATAATTAGAAATAAAAATTACGTATTTGTAAAGCTTTAGTGACAGAATAATATATTTAATCCTTTCTTTAAGGCTTATTTAAGGATCATTTAATCCCTAATACTCCTTTTACTTTCAAATGCTTTCCAGTAAAGATTACAAATGAATGCTTATGGAGGTTATTGCTCACTGTTGTCTTCCTTTTTGTGCAGTTAGCAACGCTGGAATGGGGCTCATTGGACCTATTGAATGTCAGACCATAGATGAAATGAAAACTGTGATGGATACCAACTTCTTTGGACTGGTTCGACTCCTGAAGGAGATTTTGCCTGACATGAAGAGGCGAAAGAGCGGGCATATAGTTATAATAAGTAGTGTTATGGGAATACAAGGCAAAGTTGTTTTTTGTTCATTTAGACTAAGATTTCAGTATTCAAAATCTAAAGCTTACCTCTTTTTATCAGCAAAAAAGTAAATGTAGGAGCTAGCATATGTAACTACTGTGCTCTGTAATGATGAAGTTTCAGTTACAAACCCCACATCAGAGTGATGCTTTTTATGCACGTAGGTAGTACGTTATTACACAACTACTCTGAAGGCATTTTAACCACAAAACCTGCAGTGTGAATAGATTTTTTTTTTTAGAGTTTTAACTGAAACTATATTTTTAAAAAAAAAATTAGTATTTTAATTATGTCAAAAACAGGGCTTTGTAGCATTACTTTTCTCTTTCCTATTGGAAAAGATTATGAGGACAGGCAAACATGCCTACTACACTCTACACATTGATACTGCAATAAAATCCAAACATATCCTGGGCAACTGTACCACCTTTTTGTAAAAGTTTTCTTTTCATAAGACTCCACAGTCTAATTTTAGCAAAAGATAACAGTGCTCCTACTCTTGTGTTCCATCCAGTCTAGCTGTATTTGTTTAAATTATTACAAAAGTGGCATTGATTTTTACCTGGGTTATTCTGTTGAGCAGAGGATCTAAGTTAAACTGCCGACGCTGTTACTGTTTATTACAATACCTGCCATCCCCCTAAATAGGTTGTAGTGCTTTGTTTAACAACTCGGGTGCAAGCTGTATCTCTTGCACTCAGTTTCTGTGTTCATTGACAGCCTTTTAGAGTCTTGCTTATAAATAATGCAGGTGGAATTTTATGTGCAGGCATCTTCATACCTTCTACTATAAAATATTTAATAGCATCTAAAGTGACCACAGCGTCGGCTAGGAGGAGGAAAAGCATTAGTCATGCATCCTTTCCTAGAATGAGCAATTTTGAGAACATATGCAAAAAATGAGTATTCAGATCCTGTATACAGAGGGATTTTTCTAGTGTTTTCCCAGCAAGACTGTAGAAATTTTGGGAGAATAGAAGAGTTTTTAAGACTAAACTGTTAGTATGTTGAGTACAATCACATTCTCAAGATGTTTTGTTTGCACCAGCAGGTATCTTATTTAATGATGTTTATGCTGCATCTAAGTTTGCTGTGGAAGGATTCTGCGAAAGTTTAGCTATACAAGCACTCAAGTTCAAACTGCAGTAAGTATTGATCCACTGGTATAAATTGTAGTTTAGGTAGTTTTAATGTATCCAGAGCTAGCAAATGTATTTTTAAAGCTTGCTGCTCTCTAGGAGAAAGAGATTGAAGAACCTATGGAAATTGTACATCACTAAAGACATAGAAATGTCCACATTTTTCACACTGCATAAGAAAAATAAAGAAATCTGTCAAATTTTGTCTAGAAAGTAATGAATTTTGTTATGATCCATTAAGTTTTTGTAATATTGTATAAGTTCTTGTGGATAAATCATCCTTAGATTCCACAGCTGTGAGACAGCAGGTAACAACTGCACTCCCTTCTACCATGAATGAAGTTACAGCACTTCCCTGACATTGAAACTACGCAGACTTTATGTAGCTGGGTAGGAGCATGAGAGCAGTAACGGGGTGTGGATTGCTTTCACAGAATGCACTGGTTAATATTGCTTGCTAACATATACTCACAGTGCTACTCTTCAGTGCTCTTTTTTGAGGATAGAGAGGTGTATTTCCCGCAGAGGACAGTCAGTTAATAACACATCTTTGCTTTCTGAACAGGTTAAGTTTGATTGAACCAGGCCCAGTGGTTACAGAGTTTGAAAGAAAAGTGTTTGAAGATGGAATGAAAATGGATCTTTCAGCTGCAGATGAGGAAACAGCTGAGATGTTTATTAACATTTACCTTAAAAATTACAAACAAATTTTCCAGAGTCTGGGACAAAGTGCTGAAGATGTTGCTGAGGTAACTCATCAACAATCCTCTATCTTCTTTCTCAATTTTTTTTTAATTTGTAATTTATGGATGCACAGATTGGTTGGTTTTTTTTTTTTTTTGGTACAAGCATTAGATTTAATTAATTGTAATTTACACGATTTAAAATTATTTATAAGAACTCAAAGAGTTTTAAACAGAGCCCTTTAGAACATTAAAAGCATGTTTATTTTGAAGTATTGAAGATGACCATGAATTGTAATTTAAACAGACTGAGGCATTAGATGTACTTGCATCATCATCAGGTGCAGTGTGACCATTGTGTGGTGTTACCATACAGCTGCACAGTCCCCACTGTTGGTGGAAGCTGCTCTCCTCTCCATCTCACTAGTAACCCCTCTGCTAATAGGAAGTTCGGTCAGCCAACCCAGACCACCAAAGCACAACAGAAGATACACAGACATAGTTTTTGGCTCTCGGGGCTTCCTGTGGGAACACAAGTTTAGGCTCCTAAACTTAGGAAAGGGGCAGTGACTTCAGGAATAGCTAGCTTCAACTGAAGGTTCCCAGATCTTGCTGCAAAATACACTGCTCCAATCTTTTCCCAGGAACTCCAACAGACAGGTTCTATGTATTGTGGGCATAGTCATAACATTGTGCACGTGTAGACATAATACTTGAGGACTATTTAGGATGCTTAGGTCTAAGTGTCCATCCCCATGGAAGAGATAAATGGAAACAAGACTAAGAATAAATAAGTACTTCTTATGGCCTTAAAAATACTTTTAAGAAAAATTTCTAATGAAATTCTAATAAAACTACATGCAGGCTTTTACACAATTGTAGTACTTTTAATCCACTTTTCTTCTGCTTAACTGAAAACTAGGCTTTTACTTTGTTATTTTGGTAAAGGGTTTTTAGCAATTGCATTTCTCATTTTGCCAGCATACAGTGAAGATAATTCTTGCAGAAAACCCACCTTTTCGCCATCAGACGAACACCTTGTACACTCCCATGACAACTCTGAAATATGCAGATCCCAATGGAGACCTGCCCATCGACATATTCTACAAAATGGTTTTTCATCATGACAAAATCTTCAGTGCAAGTCTTAACTTCATCAAATTGCTAAGGTGGAGAAGCAGAAAGAGCTTTGACCTGGGAAAACCCTCACAATAAGTATGAGAGATACAGTGCAAATTACTTGTTGCAGCTACTGATAACGCAGCATGTTGTTATTCAAATGCCTTTGCTCTGTAGTTGTGAAAAGGTATTCAAGATGTTTATTTGAGCTTAACTAAGATCACAGAATCGAAGGGGTTGGAAGGGACCTCGAGAGATCATCGGGTCCAACCTCCCCTGCCAAAGCAGCTCCCTAGCTCATATTCAGCTCTGTATGTTTATCTTTATAGTTTGTAACTATGGTTTGCAGAACCTTGAAATCAAAATCCTCTAACTATAGGTTTGTTCTGTTTAGTGGTTGCTTTTTAAAGAAATCCATTTTCATGGGAACACGAACATTGACTAATATTTGTGTATTTGATATTAATCTGATCCCCTCCTTTTATTGGAATATAATACATACTGAGGTGCATACTGTATGTAAATTATTTAATTCTTAGTATCATAATTTTATCTTTTTACTTATTGGTAAATTAGTATATCAATCCCTCAATCAGATTAGTATTCTCATTTTCAGAAATCAGATCTAGTTACCAGTAACATAAAAGAAAGTCTTATCAATTTTAATGCCACAACTAGAATATTTATTATTCATATACATATTACAGCATTCTGAACGCTTCCTTTATATGCAGTGGTTACTGGCATATAATACATAGTGGACAATGTTTCTTAAAAGCACCTTCTGTCTAGGTACTCATTTTTGTAAAAATAACAAATTATTATCATTAAGAAGTTATTTAAATCCATTAAAAGCCTTCAGTGGCTGAAAGGGGTCTCCTTTTCCAAGCTGTTCTCCATGTGATAAACCAGACTCCTGGCACGAAGGAGTTTCCCTCTCTCTCATCCTACCCCTTTAAGTCAGCTTTGGTCCAAGCACTGTTTCTGCAGCAGTTACTGAGCATGTGCAGCCAGGGTCCTTGTTACACTCAAGGGAGCCCAGCTGCAGCTCACTGGGGATACAGGAACTGGTTTCCTCTTTCCCTCAGTACTTTCTCACTAAGCTTAAGTTGAAAACCATGCTGGGACTTGCTGTGGCCCAGCCCTGCCTGTCCCCAAAGGCTAGCTCAGAGAAGCCAAGCAGCAGTCCTTGGCAGCTCCTGCAGGTACCAGGCACCTGAGGCAAAGTTGCCTTACCCTGCAGTCATGACCCTTTTGGTGTGGCCCAAGGTGTGGGGGTGCTCAGACAGGAGTGTGCCCCCACAGCTGGCCCTGTACACAGGTAGAGGTCTCATCTGTTCCACTCATAACGCACCTCCTTCTCCAAAATACCAGGCTGGTGTCTGCACCCCAACATCGGTGTGTTGATGGCACAGAGGCGGCAATAGTGGCTAGGCTGCCGACGGGCAGGCAGGAACCATGCAGCAGTAGGGCACTGCAGGGCTGAAGGAAGCGTGGCCATGCACCCTGAGGTGCAGCCAGAGAGCCCTGGCCCTACTGAGGCGACAGCTTTGTCAGAGAGCCACAGAGCGGGAGCTGCCGCGGCCGGGGCTGCGGCTGGAGCACCTCAGCATCGCTGCGGCCGGCAGCCTGGGCTGCTTCACCGCGCCTGTTTCTCGCGGCACAAACAGACGAGGCGCGATCAGGGCCGCAGCTCCCCACCGGCCTCTCACCGCTACCTGCCCGGTCCGGGGCGGGGCGGTCCGTTCCGCGCACCCCTGACGAAATCAGGGAGCGCAGCTGCACGGGCGGCCCCTGAGCAACCCCAGCGACGGCTGAGCTCGGGGCCAGCCGCGGCCAGGAGCCCAGCACCAGCCGCTCGCCCTACTTCGGGAGCGAGCCCGCGGGGGGTGTAAGTCCCCTGCCTCTGCGGGTATGCAGGGAGGGGCTGGCGGCGGGCGGCCCCCGCCGAGCCCAGCCCAGCCCCTCGGCGGCGCCTTCGCCGCTGCCACCCCCGCACGCGGCACCTCCGCACGCGGCGCGCTCCCGCTTCCGGCGCTCCCCGGATGGGCGGGGCAGGCGGCGGAAGCGTGCCCCGGCTTCCGGCGGAAGCGACGTCCTCACAGGTCGAGCCCGCAGTCAGGCCGTTTCCGCCTCGCGGCCGCTTTCGCCGCCGGGCCAGACGCCGCCGGAGGAGGGGGGGCGCGAGCCGAGCCGCGCGCGCGGCGCGCGGGCCGTTTGGCGGCTCGCCTTCCCTTGGGCTGTTCATAAAGCGGCGGCGGCGGCGCCTGAAGGATGTGGCGGAGGCGGCAGTGGCAGGCGCCGCGGCCGAGGCAGCCCTGAGCCCGAGCGGCGCTTCCCGGCTCCGCGCACCGGCGGCCCGTTAGCGGCCCCCGTCCCGCTCCGCTCGTCCGGCGGCGGCGCCGCCCCTCCGCAGCGTCGCCTCCCGCGGCACCGCCCGCCCCTCGCCGGCGCCCCGCGCGCTGGAGCCCCGCGCGGGAGCGGAACGCCTCTCGGGGAGCGAGCGGCAACCAGGATGGCTTCGTCGTCGGGCAACGACGACGACCTCACCATCCCTAGGGCTGCCATCAACAAGATGATCAAAGAAACGCTCCCCAACGTCCGCGTGGCAAACGATGCCCGGGAGCTGGTGGTAAACTGCTGCACTGAATTCATCCACCTCATCTCCTCCGAGGCCAACGAGATATGCAACAAATCGGAGAAGAAAACTATCTCCCCGGAGCATGTCATACAAGGTAGGCTTCCGGAGGCGGCGTGCGGCTGCCTGGCACGCCGCGGGCCGCTTGGGCTCCGAGCCGCTCCTGTCCCGTGGCGACTTTTCCTCAGTGGTACCTTGTAGCTAGGTGAAAGACAAAAGGCGGGGGTCTGGAGGAAGAGTTTGTGTTGTTGGGCTTGTCAGTTGTATTGCAAGGGGAGGTTGTCTTTGTGCCGTTAGGGCGACAGTTGAGCGTGCTGAGGACCAGCTTTCATTTTGTGATTCAGGGAAGCCTGTGGTGCTTTGGGCGAAGTCACCAAATCTGTTCGTCCACCTGTGAAACGAGGTCTGCTTTTTCGAATGGGCGTGCAGATTTCTTTTGCAGCATGCTTTAAGATCCTGCATTTAGTAAATGTGGGGTTTTTTAATTGGAGGCTAACAAAAGATGTGCGATTGGGTATGTGGGGCCCTGGCGTTAATCCGGAGTCGTCCTGTCAGGGTCTTATAGAGAGTAAAATATTCCTCCAGGTACATCCGTGAGGTCTGATTGTTTAAAATTACGTCTTTGTATTTCTTATCGAGGACACTTAAGCATGATCTATGCCCTTGCATCCTTTTCTGCTGTCGACTTCCACTTACCCTCGTTTGAATAAAAGGAGGGTTCTCTCTGTCTCTCTTGTTTTTCTTTTAAATTCTGCCACAGACAGGGAGTTTTCCTGCCTCATCCTTAAGTCCGTAACAGGCATCTTCTTTCAGGAATCACTTATTTTGTTGCTTAGGCAAAGGTTGTTGATAGTAATGTCTGCTGCAAACAAATTTATGGCAGTAACAATGAAAGAGGACCTTGCTGCTTGGTAAAGATATTGACAGTAGCATTTGCAGTAAAACCTGTTTTCAGGACTGTCATGGTGTCAAGGTAGCTTAAAAAAAGCTATGATTTTTTGGTAATGATTCTCTGTTTGAAACAAACAAAACCTTATTCCATTGAATTATATCAGTTTACTCACCATAAGAGTTGAAAGAGTTGCTTGACTTCAGCAAAACAAAATATGTAGCTTTAATGTTAGATAAAATACATGTAAATCTGGAAGCCTAGTAAAGCAATGCCATCTCTAAAGTGCAGGATGTAAAGAATGAAACTTACGCTTGCACTTGGAAACGCACTTTGAGTATGATGCTTCTAAATACATGTATAGTTTCTTCAAATGACCACGCTTGAGTTCAGTTCTTAACACAGGAATAGACATCATCTTTGAGGTTGGGGACAGTAAAGAATTCATGTATGAATGCATATTTTTTTTTTTTTTGCCTATAGTGGTGGTCCTCGGAACAGATTTCACCTACTGCTGCTCTAGAGTTAGTCTGGGTTTTTTCTGAAACCAAATACAATCCAAAATACATGTGTGTATATATGCATGTATATATCATCAGCAGATGTTCCCAGACCAAGTATTTTGTTGGGTTCTATGTCTTTGTGTTACTAGATTTTAGAATTAGATCTAATTTGAAAGTAAGTTTTCCTGTACTGTTTTAGTTAAATACTGCTAAGGAAAACTTTGGAGATATGTCTGTTTTTGTAATACCCCAGAGATGGGAGGAGGTGGTCTTGGATTTTGTGCTGTTCTTTTCTTTAGGGAAGTGTCTGTGCTATTAGCTTCTTCCAGATGCTGGTCAGTTGGCAGATGATCTGTCTGTGAGGTATGAGGGTTCAGATGGCTAATTCTGGAAACAGTGCTTATGTGTATACAGGCATGGTGTTTTCATCCATCTTTGTACATTCTGGACACTTGCTGTGTTGACTGCTTCTTAACATAGCTCCACGACAATGATGCTAACAAATTAGGTAATGGAAATCTGTTTGTTGTGGTCAGCCAGACATCTTGTTCCTTCAAATACTTATACCAGTTTATTTAGAAGTAAAATGAGGTCAAGGGACATCGTATCACATCTGGTCCAGTCTAAACACAGGCTGCTGCCAAGAGGAGTTTCTTTGTACCCTGCCTGGAGCTGGATCTAGCAAGTGCTGATCCAACCGTCCCTGTTCTTTTTGAGAATCTGGGGGGAGCTCTCTGTGGAGCATGGCTTTCTGTCAGGTGAGCTGCTGATCTGACTGTTCCTGTACACAAGAAGTTACCAGATTTGAAGCAGGGAGCAGGAGGGGGATTTCACAGGGAGGAGGAAGGGGCAAGACACTGCAGTTGGTGACATCCTGCCACTGGACTGTGCTAGAGGTAAAGTGAAACTGCACTTGTCACTGTACTTAGGTGTTTGGCAGCAGTGGGGCTTAAGACACCCCTCCTTCGCTGCACTGTGTGCCCACAGCCTGAGCTAGAATTCTTTGCTTCCACCACTGGGTTATGCTTCAGACAGACGAAGTCTCATGCTGTGTTTCATTGTGTGGTGGCATAAACACTTGGCTGGCACATGCTGTCAACAGCATAGGGAAAGGAAAGCAGGGCCTTCTTGTGTCCCATGAGAGATCTGATTTGGTAGATGTTCTCTGACTATGCCAAGCACTCACTGCTACTTATAACACACAAAAGAGCTTCCCTGGAGAGTACTCAAAGGCAAGGCATCAAGGCTACGTAATAGTCATAAGTGGAGGTAGTCTCCATGTTTATTCTTCAGTCTCACCATCAGGAACCTAGCTGTAAGTTGAGACTCTTAATAAGCAAATTAATACCTTTCCACCCTGGAACAGAAAATACCCAACTGGATAGTGATGTGAGCTGTGACAAAGCCTGGTTTTTATCATGAATTAAACTTCCATTGATTCTGAGAGTGGCGCGATGTTAAATCACTGGTTTTGTGAGGCTGATCACTTGGTAGGGCTGTTGTACAGTAAGGTAGGCTGTGAATTGATGGCAAATCCTGTAGCTTCTTTTCATGTTAGTGTACTGACAGTGTTCACATTCGCATTTAATGTTAAAAAAACCCCAATAACTATTAATGTTTGGTCTTTTACCTTGGAAGATTTTTTTTTTTTGAAGAAGCATAAAAAGTTAAAAATCTCAGACATGAATGACTTGATTGTATCCAAAACAAGTGTAGAACCCATAATGCTTAACCAACTAATCAGCCATCTGCACCTTCATGCAGTCTTTAAGAGTGGGAGGAAACTGGGGAAAGGGTGGTTGTAAATATGAGAAGTTCCATCTCTGACACTGCCTTAAAAAAAAAAAAAGTTGCCGTGTGTTGGGATTCAGTGGTTGAAATGTGGGATCATTCAAACATCAATAAAATACCAAGTTTTCAGCGATCTGGGTAGACGTGTACATTTCAGACTCAAGAAATAAAGACTGATTTTTGGTGGAACGGTAACTCTGCTCAAGTAGTGAATGCTTGTCCCAGATTTTAACGCCATGCTCGAGAAAGGGGATTCCTTTTCCTTCCATGCACGTGTTCTGTAAAGCCTTGAGGTGTTTCACCAGAATGGTAGATTTCTTCAGTTGTTTCACAGACAGCAGAATCTTGATGTACGAGACCTGTGGTGCGTCTATGGTTTTTCATAGCTTTATTCGGTTGAACAATTGTACAAGTCTCTCTTGGTGATACCACAACACATTTTCTTTAGAGTGTGTTTATATATGTATTTAGTGTGCTATACTAAATACACAACTATAAGTTCTTTTCATGAATTTATTTTCTTTAGAGTGCATTTAGCGTTTCTATAAAAACATACCTTGCTGTTGAATGCAGATTGGGCAGTCGTTCGTATTCTCAGGCAGCACGTTGCCAACCCTGATCACAGTGAGCATTCTTTTGGTGATCACCTATGTATCTGCTATGACAGTTTGTCTTAGTGATGTTAGACTCGCAGAGTTCTTAAAATTTTATACTTTGCTTTAAAAAATTATGGCTTTGGATAGTTTACTGTATACACTGTGTACATTTTAAAATTGAATGAGTTTTTAAATATTTATAGGCTGCTTAGCTAACCATTTCTGGATCATGAAGTGCATTTGCCTCCTATTTGTTGAGGTTGGATTAAACAAGTTTCTGAAGGTTTTTGGTAATCCTTCTGTGGACTAACTGAAGAAGGTGTTTCCAGTGTCTGTGAACGTGCTGAGGCTGAACTGGCATACTGTCTCTGAAACAATTTGATTATCTCTAAACCAGTTTGTGTTTTCACTTTTATTTTTCTTCAGAAATACATGTGGTGTACATTCTCTGTTAAAGGAATGGTAGTCCTGCATGACTAGGCAGCTGTGCTGTACTGACCTATTGAAGACAGTGTTTTGACTCTTTGAGTACAGTTTGGATGCTGAAAACTTACAGAATGCCTTTGGGTTATTTAGGTATATGATACCATTGCATGCTGCAGTAATTATGGGTAGGAAAAAGCTGCTTATAAAATTAAGGTTAGAATGTATTCTGAGCTAGTGTAACCGAGAGCTTGTGTATAACACCTTGATTGCTCTTGTGCGGTTTTATTTTGGTGCTATTTATTGAATAGCTTGTGATGTAGGTTGAAAAAAAGTAAGATAAGGGTTAAAACAACTATCATTTTGTAAAGAAATATCTGCTTTGTGTAAATACTGGAAGTGAGCCAAATGTCTTATTAAACTGAGACAGGTTTCCAGTATTAGTGGTGTTTATGTAATATTTCTAGCATATTCTGTAATAGGTTCTACTCTGGGGTGTGTGTATGCATGGAGGCATATCCTAGTAAGTGGTGAATTGGGAACCAGAGCGTGCCTTTTATCACACGATCTACCTGGATTTTTACAATCCTTCCTGTTACTTGTGTTTTTTAAAAAAGCTCTGATTTTTGCAGGATACAGCTGCATTTTGGATTTCTTCAGGCAGATAAAAGTGTAAGATTTTTTTAATGTATTTAGAATTAAAAAGTGTAAGATTGTAATTCTAAATACATTTTCGTGTAGAGATAAAAGAAAATTATTTCTGTTTGGAAACAAGAGCTCATACATAGGTTTATATGACTTTGTGTGTGTGAGCTATGCGTTTTTAGCTTCTTTTTTTTAAGGCCTTGAAATACGAATCAATATTAAAAGACGAGCTGGAATTCATAGGTCTAAAGTAATACTAATTATTTCAGGTGTCTGTGATCATTTTACGTGCATTGCTTTTGCAATTATAGGTTGCTAACTCACTTTCCACTGAAGATTTGGAACAAAATTGGAAAGATAGAATCCCTGAGAGATTAAAGGTTAACAGTTCAGCTAGGAAGGACTTCTTAGTTGTATCGATTCTGCTTGATTCTGATGTGCTCTGGAAGTGATGACTCTTCTGGTTGTACTTGACTAAACTTAATTTTTCTAGTCTGAAAACGTGTTCTTAAACGGCACAGGAGAAGAGACAGGACAAATAGCTGTCAGATCTCATTGTGGATACAGATTTTTGTTACCAGACAATAGAAAAGTGATCAAACTTTTAACTGTTTTTCATATCTTTAACAAATCAGCATTATCAGAAACTTTGTAAAAGATGACTAATGTGTTTTCTTCCTTTCTAGCACTAGAAAGTTTGGGGTTTGGCTCCTATATCAGTGAAGTAAAAGAAGTCTTACAAGAATGCAAAACAGTAGCACTAAAGAGAAGAAAGGCCAGTTCACGCTTGGAGAACCTCGGCATTCCGGAAGAAGAGCTTCTAAGGCAGCAACAGGAATTATTTGCAAAAGTAAGTGAAGCAATACTTGTACTCATGATGTTGCAATAATTAATGCTGCAGATCTAGTGCCACAAATACATATGCACGCCCCAAAGAAGCATCCCCTTCCTTGTGAATTGCTGAGGAATCAAAGATGCTGTTGACCTTGTCCTTTGTGAATTGGCAAAAGTAAAGGTAACAAATAACATGCTGCTACCTGTTACTTCTTAATTGTATGATACAGGACTTAGTATAAAATGTGTTTGCATACAGTAGGTTTAAAAAGCATGGGGTTTTTTGCAGTTACTTAGGTATTTCCATTCTACTTCAGAGATTACATTATGAATTACTTGGCTGAGGAAATAAAAGAATGACAGCTGGTGTTCCAGGAAATTACCAGTTCTGATGCATTTAAAAAGTGCTGTCTTTCTGGCCATCAATGCACATATGCTATTTCTTAGGCTTTGAAAGAAACATTTAATTGTTCAAAATTTCAAATTTGTCCTTTCTCATCTTCCTTTACTCTTGGCAAGACTCTAATTGAGTGAATTCATGCATAAATTTTTAAAGAGGCAATTCAGGCTTAGGAAAAGTATTTGCCTGCAAACACTGTGCATACGCACACATATTCATCTCAGCCTCCCCCCTCCCAGCTTTCCCAGATAGTTTATGAACGTCTCCAAGCTTACATCACTAAAAGCCATTTTTGTTTATTTGCTTTTCTGTGCCATCTTTCTCTCAACTTTTTTTTTTGACAAGACTACCATTCTTTGAACTAAGTGATGTGAAAGTTACTTTGGATTTCTCTTTCTTACACAAATGATGAAACATTTTCTCTCTTTGCTTACTTTTAATTTCCTCTGAAAACGCTTATTCAGTTATGTGTTATGTCTGGTTACTGTGATGTTATCATGCCTGATTACGATGACCTTCTTTCCTCTTCACTGTATTTGTATCTTGCCAAAACAATTAATAATTGTTGGTTTTCATATTATAACATGCCAACTATTTTAATCTTAATTGCATGGTGAATTTTAAGGCATTTAAAGTTTCAGCAAACCACGTAGTCATTGTTAGCGTGCAGTGAACTAGTTGTAATAAGTTCATGCGTGCCTAACTCTTCTTTGACTGTACTAACATAGAAGGACTAATAGGTTTGTTTCTGAATTAAGGATGAGATTTACAAATGATAGTCAGTTTGATACCCTTTTTTAACTTCTATTTTGTTCAAATAATTTAGCACAGTATGCAAAGTAAAAAAGCAGCAAAAATAAGGTGTGTTAACGGAGTACTAACTCCTGAGTAACATTTACAAAAAATGTAAAAAACATGCTGAAACCATGGCCACCCTAAGCCAGCCACACTTCATCTAATGAATGACCCCTTGAGGTATGTTCTTTTTAAATTCTGTAATACCGTGCCTTAATGTCTAAGTTAAGGCAATGCATGGTGAGCTTGACAAGATTGTATGAATGATTTTTTTAAAGTAGTCTTTGGTAATATGGAAAAATCTCAGCTTAGATTCAAAGAGGGCAGTCTTATTTTTCAAAAATACTAGTGGTGATTTTTTGTTGGAGGTACCATAGTTATTCTTAAAATAGTTACACCAGTGCATGTTCATTTATTTGTGCTAATTTTGTTTTTGTTCTAGAGCATGACAGTAACAGGCAAATATTTTAAAATGAGTGCAAGAAGTCAGCATTAATGTTACGAATTTTTGACATCTATAGCTTGGATGACTGTAAATATTTGAAGTCAGTGGAATGGCTTGCACAGTTTGTGTGTGCAAAAAATGAGTGAAGTTTACCAGATGCTTATAAAACTTCTTAGCCAATGTAATTCAATGGAATTTTTCTTTTTTTCCCCATTTTTGAAATGCCTGAGTGATCTTATAAATATGCCAGTGAAGGTAGGCAGTGACAAAATGATCTGTCCAGTGTGAAGTGCTGAGCCTCTAATTCCTGCTGAGTGCCTCTGTATCGCCTCCTTGAGTGTAGTAGAGAGCCCTGTTGTTATCTTGTGTGTGACAAATAGGTATGCCTCTCCAGTGTGTACAGGTGCTGCTGTCTTCCTTTGCTTAAAACTTTCCAGTGTCTCGTTTTCCAGCCCTTGTAACTTCACTTCCACCTGAAGTTTGGTCTTCATTGAGAAGATGTTCCTACCCATGTGAAAGTATTTTAATCCTAGCACAGACTGAGGAAACGTTGATGCTTATAATAAGGGAAGACTCCCTTTTTTTCACATCACTAAGCAAACAGACTTGGTTTGGACATAATCTTTTGGCATCTTGAAAGTTGTGAAGCTGTAAAATTTGTTGATACTTTCAGTGTAGAAAGGAAACCATTACAGTGTTAGTGCTGACTTGTAAAAGTTCAAGTTAATAATACTGAAAACTTTAAATTTTAAAGGACTTTTCCCTGATGTTCACTCAAAATAGACATGAAAGTTTTAACTTTGACAAGTTGACTAGTAGAATGTTGAAATAAATAGTAGCTGCTGCAAAACAAGTGAAAACCCTAGATAGAAAACCAAGGTTATCAGTTGAACTATGTTAGAATGTCATGTACTTTTCAGTAAAGGACTGTACCTTGCTGTAGCAAAGCCATCTTCATTCTGCGTGCCTGCCTTGAGAAGGCCTTGTGTTTGCTCTATTTTCCAAGATTGCTTAGCAAAGTAAGATGATGGCTTGCTTTCTGTTTGGGTAATAATGTGTGCCTGTGTGGTGTGATTGGATGATTTCATAATTGCAAGTTGTAATATTTATGAAACAACAGAGTAGGGCTGTTCTTATCTCTGAATTGTGGTTAAATGTTGAGATCCTTGAAACTGAAGCCTAAAATTTCAGTTGCTTTGCCTCCGTAATTTTTCCATTAGGAAGTGGTTCAGCACAACCATTACAATGGAACTGAAGTACACATGCTCCTGCCTTTTGTTTCTGTAACTGTAAATCCTTCAAGTGATGATCTCTTCAGATGAAGAGAGAATATAGCTAAACATCTTGGTACAAATAATTAAGGTACTTCTAGATGTGTTTCTATGTGCAGTTAATAAAAATTATACAAAAGAAATCTGTAGGTGCAGATAAAAGGGCTTTTTTAAAAAAAAAAGCTAGGGTGCTCTAGAGATTCTTCACAAGCCGTGTATGGCCTTAACAATTAAATTCATGTCTTTAGGCTAGACAACAGCAAGCAGAACTGGCGCAGCAGGAATGGCTACAGATGCAACAAGCAGCTCAACAGGCACAGCTTGCGGCTGCCTCAGCCAGTGCATCCAATCAGGCAGGATCCTCTCAGGATGAAGATGATGAAGATGATATCTGAAGTTCACCAGCTGAGTTTATCTTTACTACAAAATATTTTTCCTGCACAATGAAAACAGTGAAATGAATGCTTACCTGTAAGTTTGTATGCATCATGGACTGGCAGTTGGTATTCTAGGGGTGTCTGCTGTTGTGTGCTGTACATGTATAAACTGTCTTTTTTTGAACTCTTGAAGATTTCAAGTTCAGTATCATATCAACTTTGAATTTTTAATGGTGTATATGGAAATTTTAGATAGCAGTGCGTCATTTATTTGATCAATAAACAGTGTTACAATAACCAACGAGTTTATAAGATATAGTGAGATTTATACAAAAAGCTCTAAATTCACATTTGCATTTCTTCCCTTTTAACTAAACTATAAAATCATACTTAGAATTTTTAATTGTTTTTTGGGGAGTGGTACAGTAGACATGTGTTAATGGGAAAAAAGCAAGAGTTCAGCGTCGTAGAGTCTGAATTCTTAGTTCTTTTTAAAATGAGGATGTATATGGCAATAAATATTATATATGCTCAAATACCACACTTGTTAAAATTTGAAAATGATACATTTTCGCCAAGCTAGGAAAAGGTATGTGCTAATAGGAGTTGTACAAATTCAGTCATTTTTTTGTATAGGGGTGAAAAATAAACCCATGGTTTTATCATCACATCCTTTGACAGTCCTAACGGAGTATATCACTTCAAGACTGCCTGGTTTGAAGAACTAACTCTTCTGTTATTTCACTCCAGTTTAATGTTAACTGTTGTTGATGGTATTTTGTAGTCCAGGTCTCTTCATATTGTTGAAATAAAAAGCTGGAACAAAATTGTTTTAGTTCCACTGACATAGCTGGGAATGATTAAGTATTCAAGCCCAAGGAGGTAAAGCTGAAGCTAAGAGCATGCTTATCACAAAAGAGGGAATTTATTTAACCTTGATTAGTCATTGTTGTCAGCAGAATGCTAACATTCTCCAGACTGATTGCCACTGGATTACTAAGGTACCTTGTTGAAAGATAACATTTTCTTCACTGAAATTGGATCATAGTTAAGTCCAGGTTTTTGATAAACTAGGCCCCAAGAGTGATCACCAATACATGGAACAGAAATGATGTAGTAGTCCTTTTGGTAGTTGATTTGAAAGTTCTGTTGATTAATGGATGAGCAGCTGTTCTTTGTGTTGAAATAAAGCACAGTAGTGTCCATTGCTGAGTTTTAATGTGTTACTTGAATACTGGCATATCTTCTGGTACACTAATCTGAGCAGACTAGAAAAGCCACTTGCATGCTGCTGTAGGTGATCCCATAGCTCTCTAACAGTGTGGATTGTTTTATTAACTTATGTCCTCAGCAAGTTGCTCTAGTTGGAATTCTTGGAGTGCTGCAGCAGTCTGTTTACATAAGGTTGCAAACAGAAAATTATGTGCCCATTTTTACATAAAGATCTGAGCAAGGCACAATTGGCACATATCTCAGTCACATAGTGACTTCTGATTTAAATTTGAAATACATTAAGTTGCGTATTGAATAAGTGTGAACACTTCCTGAAATGCATTAATGCAGCAAAAAGTCAAGAGAAGTATTTGTTTGAATGTTTAAGTTAAAAAAAAAAAAGACAAACAAAACAAAAACCCTTTCATGGATGCTATATGAAATATCTTAGGCAAGGGTTGACCAAGAAAGTGGTTTTCTGTAAAGGTTTAAGTACCAAAGGTAGAAAATCTAGTCTAGTGATACAATGTTAATGTGCAGTGTTGGCTTTTCTAATTTGTACTGTAACATCTTCACACTTTCTATTTTAAATGAGTCTTTTCCTTTTAAATAATAATAGGTATATTTTCACACCTTTCTTTTCTGATGCAGAATTCAGGTTAACATTTTACTGCATCTGGTATGTATGGTGTAATATGTTTGGATCCTTGTGACCTTTCTTTTGAACATTCTTGTGCTTTTTCATATGCTGTATTCTTCAAGCAATAAAATTCTGATGTGTTTTTATAAAATTGCTTTTATATTTAATTGTCTGTCGTCTTCTTTGCATTTATAAAGAAAAATGCTAAGACTACTTAAACTCTGCTGTTATTTTGACCCACTGAACATGTCTTGTGACCAAAGTCTATAACTTGAGTGCTGTTGGATAGCATTGCTGTTCACTGGGTTGCTAATACTGCAAGCAGTATTTCTGGGCTTGGCCTGCAATCTTTCCTTTTGGGAATTGCATTTTGTGTATTTGTATTTTTATAACCTGACCTTCTTAACTTGATAAATTGCACAAAATCCCTGTAGGTCAGATATAACCCACTGAAATACTTCCAGTTTAACAAAATGCAAGACCACAGGCAGGGGCTGGGAAAACAAGAATATATGTTAATTGCGTGTGGAATTAATTTCATGTATTCATTTAATTAAATTAATGTACTTATTCAGCTGTTCCACCTCAAGTATGAAAAGTAAGCTCTGGCAGTTGCAGGGGGAGAATCTTCACTGATCTTTCAACAAACCAAGAATTTTGTATTACTTTCCTGTTGTGCTTCCATGTATGAACTGCAGTGAAGAAAAGAGATTTCTGAATTTGTGGTACCTGTGATTTTTTTTTCATACACCAGATAAATATAAAGTTTGGTTAGTGAACTGTATTGTTACTTTGTTTAGGAAGAAATGTGTAAGGACCTGTCTGTTTCTTACATATTGAATTGACGAGATTATCTGTGGGTTTTCCATAATTACTTTGACAGTCTGTTCAGAGTGCTTTCTCTAAGCTACTTTCTTGCTAAAAATTTCTTTTCTGTTACTTTAATAAAGTGCATCTCTGCATGACATTGTGGATAATTAATACACTTGTATTTACTGCACTGAGGTACATTTAAAGGAAGTGTCTGAAGGATTCTAGGCATCAAATACTAGAAATGGTATTTGAACTTCACTACTTAAATGTGGCTAGTTGAGTTTGGTATTGAAACACTGGAAAGGAATTTCTGCAAGAATGGAGTAAGTCTCTGAAAACCACAAGAATAAATGGTGCTCTTCAGATTTTGTAAAATACCTCCATTAAGGAGAGCTCTGTGTAATAATGCCAGTGTTGATCTTTTCATAATTCTGAAATGGGGCTGAGTCAAGGGCATAAAGTGACTTAATGATTGTTGTGGAACAAGGAAGCCTTACTCTGAAATGTACGTCTCATTTCAGTCTCCCAGAGTTAGAGGGCAATTTTATGTAGAACATGCACAAAACAGCGTGGAAGCAGGAGTGCAGTATGAAAGGTTAAGAATGCTGTGGTTAGATTTTACTTTTGGTATTACAGTATGGATCTAAGATATAAAAGCTTTACTTTGCAGCTTATCAGTGGGATACTGGCAAATGTTAAGACGGAGTTTGCTTACAGATAAATTAAGACAGTATCACACTTTGATCCCTTGGACTTTCTAACAGGCTACTCAGTGAATGTCCATATCAGTGAGGCTTAGACTAAGGCTGGTTAAGTTCTGCTGGCAATCAAGAATGATAGGTGCCTTTTCAAAAGATGCTTGTGCTTTGTTTGAATATATTGTTTTTTTCCTGACTGAAACGAGTGGTTTTCATAGCTACAGAAATGAATAACCTGTAGGATTTAATAATGGCACTGGAAGCAGTTATCCCAGTTCTTGGGTATGTTGGGCAACAAGTATTCTAGAGCTGTACATTCCTAGAAAGAAACAGAAACAGTGAATGCTTGAATTGGAGGCTGTTCTTCTCTGTGGTACTGTACTGAGATGCCACTGAGACAATTCTTGGGGAGCAGAGGTTTTGCAGCAAAACTGTGAGGAGTCCAATTTGATATGCCA
Source organism: Porphyrio hochstetteri (assembly GCA_020800305.1). Classification (NCBI taxonomy): domain Eukaryota; kingdom Metazoa; phylum Chordata; class Aves; order Gruiformes; family Rallidae; genus Porphyrio; species Porphyrio hochstetteri. Next base: position 18,962,127 of record CM036912.1, read on the forward strand.
GATCCTGTACCTCAATCATAAATCCCTTCAGTGTGGGTTTTGCGATGTGAATGAGTCTAACCTAAACTTGAATAACCTTGGATAGAAATACATAGTAGATGATGCTCCTGCATATGTAGGGGGAGGGGACATATGATTTTAACTCTCCATGGCTGTGATTTGTTGTCACATAAACTACAAAAATAGAACATAACCTCTACAGCCTGAACCAAACATTCAAGTAAAGATTGTCAGTATTTGCTACAACCTGTTTCCCTTTTCCTGAATTTTAAATGTGAAGAGCTACTATGGTTTACATATATAGGGTGAAGATTTAGAAGAGGCTTACATTTAATTTTAAGATTTACCACATTTAATTTTAAGACTGATGGTTCATGTGGTTGATTTTTGTAATACTTTAGAGATGTGTTGGGTTTTTTTCCTTGTTATAAAGAAAGTCATGGGTATTAAACTAGAGGCACTGAACTCTATTTTCGTTCTCATCAAAGGCAGAAGAATCACACCAAAATGTGTGGGCTTGATTTCTCCCCATCCCTTTCCCCCTCAGTCCCCAGCTAGTGTAACTAATGCAGTTGAAGTTAGTATTGTTGCATGGTGTAACTTAGAATGATTTCCATACTCATCTCAGTAGAAATTAGGCCTGGTTTAGTATTAGCTACTAGCAGTACTTGTAAACTTTTGTGTCTTCAAAGTGTTGTACAAGCATTAATTAGGCTTAGGCAATGTTACACTGTGCAGTCTAATAGTGTTGGTATTTGAACACTCCACGCTGTGCTTTGAAGTGAACACTTTCACATGCTACAGAAATAAAAGGTGGTGTAGAAGAAAACAAATGTTATCTTCATGTCAGACTTCATGGAAGAGTGACTCATCTAGAGAGCAAGTAATTTGGAAAACAAACAGGCTTGTTATAAAAGTCATTGTCAGAGATGAAAGCATTTATTTGTAATAGCACAGTGCTTGGGATTGCTGGTTATGGGCCAGGACTTGGCTTCATTAATGTGTTCAGGTTTCCTTCTGTCACCTCAAGAACGAAAAAACATTGCTGAATTAGAAACCAAATTCAACGCACTTTTGTTTCAGGTACGAATTTGTTTTCTCAGGCAACAGTGTAACCAACCTGTGGAAGAACAGGGAAGTGGCAGTGTTAGTAATATAAAAAATGAAATCTTCACCATCCTGCAGCAAAGGAGACTTCTAAAAATGTTAGAAAATGTCAAGCAGGTAAAATACATAACTTTTACATAAAGACAGCTGCTTTGTAAATATGCACTTGCCTGCATCTTCCATATTCTCTGATGTTGTGTGTTGTACACCTATGGTAATTTAACTGTCTGGGATTGCTAGGTAAGTTGTATGCAGCTAAACTAATTACCCTTAAATTATGAGTAACTTGTTCTCTTGTTTTCAGTATGTTCTAATGTTTTGAAACTTGAAACAGCTGGAAAAAAAAAATCTTTTAATTTCCACAAAAATTTGACAGTTTTGGAGATGTTTACAAATGTGTCTTTAAAAATATCGTTCCAATTAAAATTAAAGAAAATTCAAGCCTTAATATATTGTATCATTAAAATGAAAGGGGCAATTTTTGCTTGTGAAAAAGACATTTATTCTGTCTGCAGGATGTGGAAACAGGACTAAACTGCCACTGCTGGTCGTAAGTAATCTTTTCAAAAATGTGGAAAAATGCTGTTTTTAACTATTTTGAAAGTGTTAGTTGATGTTCGGAGACAACAATCACCCCTCACACTTTTCTCTTGGGAAAATGAACTTCCTTCATAGGTTTCTCTTCATAGATGAAAAGGATCTAGGGCATGATTCACACAGTTCTGTGGGGAAGAAACATAGCAGCAGACAAGCCTGGAGGGAGACAGCATTTAATTTGTTTTTTGCTTTAATGGTGTGAAAAAGGGATTAAGAATTGGACGTTGCTCTAAAATGAAATCTTTGGCATTGAGCATGTTATAAAAGCATTTTTTGAAAGTTTCTCCTTTATGAAAGCAAAATAAAGCTTCTGAATGCTGAAATAGATTTTTTTCATATGTATCTGTGCCCTGATAAGTTTTTTGTAGCCTGCCTCAGTGGTACATATACTCCAACCTGGAGGGGAATCTTGAAATTCACTCAGATTTTTTTACTTGGTGCCGAAAATGGTGGGGGTTTTTTAGTGTGGAAAAAAATTCATAGGAAATAGTGACATGTTAACTTCTTTTTGCGACTAGCTGTTAATGACACAAAGGTAGTAGTAGCAATACAACTGAAACCTTATGTTCTGTGCATTTAATTTTTAAACATTTATCAACTGAGAAGATTTGGACGTGAATACCCAGGGCAGCAGTGAATCCAAAGGGAAAAACCCTTTGGGGGGAAGATAAGTGTGTTAGGGAGGGAGAAGAACAGTTTTAAGAAATGGTGTATATTCTTCTCATCTTGTCTCAAAGTGAAGAATATACAAAGACAAGGGAGGGGGGGGAACAACACTGCCTAGGATTCAACCTGCTAGATTTGATATGCCTTTTAAGTCCAAAGAGCAGGTGTTGGTCTTGAAATTGATTTAAGTAGAGCTCCAAAACTGTAATGTCAAAAATAAAATTCGGTCCCAAAAAAGCAAATTCTTTATTTTTTTGTGTTGCTGCTTTGTGATGACTTGAACATGCCTGCAGTTAGTCTCTTGTCGAGATCTGACATGCAACAAATAGGAATGCTAAACAGAGATGCAGCTATCTTTGTCAATGCAAGCTGGACATAGGAAGGTAACCAATGTGCTTAGTGGGATCTCCATCCTGTGCACAGCGTGCAGTGTTCTTATTCCCACTGTTGATTTATTTACTGATTCCTGTTCTTTTAAAGGGATTAATAGTGGGAGGGAGTTTTCTTAGATGTGTGAATTACTCTTGAGTTTCCTTCCAGACTGTGATCCTAAGACACTTTTTTTGTGCACCCATTAAATGTGGCATTGTGCAACATGGATGTCGGCTTTCTCATGAGAAAAGGAGGAACCACCACAGATTTAAAAGAAGAAGGGAGGGACGCTTGAAATTAAACCACTGACCACTGAAATGAAATCCTTTAGAGGAGAGGAGTCAAGACATGCAGAGGTATAGAAGGTAGGACAATCAAGGGATCGTTGGCCTTCTCGGTTTCAAATTAATGTAACTCATACCTTATTCAATGAAACAGGATCTGATTGATTACAGAAGGAAGGGGTTGGCATTATGTCATCCTGCTTGTTCGTTTGCTTGCCAGCAGGTGGCTGTCAAGTTCAGGAAATCGTTTTCGGCTGGAGGCGTTGAAACTACTGAAGACGTGTTGACTGAATCTTTGAGTATGTGGTAAAAATTCATGGTGCAATTTTAAATTAAAATTCCTTTAATGAGATTAACCAGCAACCCAGGATACTGATGTTGAAACAGTAAGTCAGATTTCACACAACTCCATATATTTGTGCTTCTGATCATAATGCAAAGTCAAATGATAGTAAAATATTTTGTTACGTCTGAAAATAGATCCTTAGCTACACATTCGTCCACTATTCGTTTTTCTGCAGCTTGAATTAGTACCATGCCAGACTCTCCATCTTTCCATATTGATACACTATGTTAATCTGCACACTCTGCTTGACAGCAGCTAGCTAATTGATATGGATTATTCAAATCTTTGGTTATCATCTCAAAATGAATAATTTCTGTGCCTGTAGATAATACAGTAACTCACAATGCCTTTAGTTAAGTGTTCTTTTAATGTAAGAAAGTGTGCATGGACGGATATGGGGCTGGTGGGCGAGTGGAGGAGACATGGGTTAGGTGAACTGGATGTTACTGGGTATTAAGGTAGCAAAGTGCTGCTGTTCATGGCTATAGTTTGATAGAATTCTGAAAGTATCTGCAGTGAAAGAAAATGGATTTATAATATTCAAGCAGATAATGCAAGCATTACAAAATTGAAAATTGTGTTTTGAGATCATGATTTATGGGCATCCCCTGTTATTTTCTGGTTGTCCAGTCTCCAGCTTGGGATACAGTTGTATGTTATCAAAGGGAAATGCTAAGTTATCATGTGATGGTCTTATTACACTGGAAAAAAGGAAATTCCCGTGAAAAAGAGAGGCTGTTTGTACTTCGAATATTGCTAGTTGATGCTGATTGACACCACTTTTTCTCCACTGCATACAGCATGGAAAGATGCACTCCTGGTTATAGTACAGGCAAAAGGAATGAACAGAAGACATTTCCTAAAAGCAGATTAAGTTCTCATTTTCCGCCTAGTTATAGCTGGTGTAACTAATGTCCGTTCAGTTCTGCTATCCTATCAGTGGTGATGTCTTTCTGTTTAGCTCGCTTGGACAAAAGAAAAAGCAAAAACATACCTCTGCTATATAAAATGCATTTCAGTGCAGACTGGAGAAGATGGGGGTACAGTTCTTCATGCAAAAATTCAGAGGGGTGGGAAAAATTAGAATTAGATCCTCTTAGGCAGTGGCAGTGGCAGAGGCTGCACTAATAAGAGGTGTTTTCCTTCTGCCTTGAAGCAGGGCTGGTGTAGTATGTCTAATACAGTTCCCTGGTAATTTTATGTTTTAGAAAAAATTAAAAATCAGTAATTGGAGTAAAACAGTAAATTTATTTTGCCTAATAATTGAAATAGGGACCAAGTGGAATCAAGCCTCTAGTGAGATGCACAGCTACAAACTCTTTGCATGCAGCTGGTTATGGTTAAATAACTAGTTTGGGGGGGACAGAGGCACTCTCTGGAGAACTCTGCACAAGCTGAAGTGTCAAGACACCTATTCTTTTGTCTCAGAGTAGTATTTCCTGAGCTGTAAAGTAAGGATTATCCCCACTGGATGCATGGAGTTGTTATGAACTTTAGTATTTTTAAAAATTAGAGCACTTAAGAGTGCTGGATTTGGGGGAAATATATGCCTGAAGAAGGGAGGGAACTAAATTCTTCTGGTTTTGAAGCAAAAAGAGGTAATACTTAGGGGTTTTGCTACACTTCATTTTCTTTGTGGAGTAAAAATCCAATTTTTACTATGACAAAGAGGCTGCTGGCTAGCAGTGAAGAGGATTAATGGCACCTCACACTGAGAAAGAGATATTTGGAAGTAATTTGTTTGGTCCTGCTGATTTTTGTGGCAATGGAGAGCTAAGCTGCTTCTCTCTTTAGGAAGTGTGCCCACAGGGAGTGCCAGACAGCTTTTCTGCCATTCCAAATTAATCATGCAAATTGTTGTTCTGCCAAGATAATATCCTTAGGTACACTTGTAAACTCAAATAGATTCTGTTGAGAAGTGAACAGAATTAACAAAGTATAGAGCTATTGTAATAACTGGAATGATGTGGATTCAGTCTAAAAATAAAATTGGGCAGATTTCTTTTAAAGCCTGCATTAATTAGTGGTGGAGAAAACAACTAAATATAACAGTAAATTTTCCAAGCTAGAAATAAGTTTTCATAATCTTCCAGAAATTGCTAATTGTTTACATGGGTACTAGAACAATGCAATATATCATGAAGGCTTTGCTGTGTCTAATAATTACTTAAATATGTCTTTAATGTATTCTTGACTCCCTTTAGTGAGACTTTTTTTCTTCTTTCCCACAAGACTAATGTTTTTAAGGATGTGACTAGAAAAATAAAAATCTGTAGGGTAATATTTGTTTAATTACTTCTAGGCCTAGGGCCAATTGCCGTCCCTGATAATGGAAACAATGTCAGAATTCTAAATGATTAATTACAACATTTCCGGCAATATCCTGTAAAGATGCAGTAGACTCTTTCCCTCATCTTACAGCTCGGTCATTTCACATCTTGAACTCAGTACATAGATGGGAATCTCCTAAAGCAAGAGTGTACTCAAGCAGGAAAAGGGCCTAATGGTGGCTGATGTCAGACTTCTCGCTAAGCTGAAACAGTAAGTGTTATGCTGCTGAGACTTAACGTTTTATTTTTAATGAGTTAAAATTTAATTTGATCACATGGTCTTAATATATGGTTTGTGAACTCGAGGGCCTGTGGTTACTTAGATACGTGCCTTTTGTCTTTTAACTCATAATCCATTACAATAAACTAAAAAGCTTTAATCTTCTCTTTACTGATGAAGAGGTGGCTCCTAGTTGAAGTAAAGGTGAAACGCACATCTCCATATATGCTCCTGATATATATACACTTCTGGTTTTGGAAAAAGTATGGGTTCAAAGCAAATTAAAAATCAGAAACCGATCCCGAAAACAGTTGTGCCCCATATTTCAATTAATACACTAATAAAGCCACTGAAATCTGTTGGCAAGATGTAGGCTTTGCAGGTGAATATTTTGTAATCCTGTAATATGAAACCAGCAAGAGGCATTGTGGAGGTTTTTATCCTATAATCACACAGACTTTAAAAGCTTACCTTTTTTTTTGTTTTGTTTTAAAATAATATCTCCAGATAGATGAATGAGTATTCATTGCCTTTTGAGGCGTATCAGAAGCTATCATTCCTCCATTTCCCAATGTATATAGTGTCCATCATCCAACCCTCTCTAATCTATTTCATTTACTTTATGTGAAGAAGCCACAGCTATCAGCAGTATCTTGGATAATGCTGAACTAGATCCTTTGAGTCAGATTTTGTGCTAATTCTCTTGGGGTGTTTTCTATGTTGCATAATGAAGGTCCAAGATATGAGCTAGTTGTGAAATGAACTGATACAGTGGAGTGGCTCATCATGCTTTCACACAGAAACAGTGTGCTAACGTGTACAGCGTCTGGCCTAACCAGCCTTACTTCCCAAGTCTAATTGCTAACCTCCGAACACGAATAATTGGCCAGACTCCGGCAGTACTCTAATGCAATGACGCAGTTTCCTATTCCGGTGCTAGCTTCTTCCTCCAAACCTGGTCAGTAATATCTTTTGATTGCTCCTCTTTATAGTGTCCATAAGCTCTCAAAAGTTTAGATTTAGCCCAGAGCCTGCTGTGATAACACCTGTGATTTTTACACAGAGCAGACTCTCAACCTGTTCTGGAGGTTGTGAAGTTGCCCAGAATCTCTGCAACATTGTCCAGGTCCTGGTGGTTCCTTTACCCTACGGCTGTTAAGATGGTTTGTCCTGGGAAACCTTCTCATTAGCTGGAATTCAGCTTTTTAAGCATTACCGAGAGGCTGAGTATTGTATTTTCCTTCTAAAATGGGTAGAGATCACCACAAAACATTCAATTTTGTTATACTGTTCTGTATTGAAAACAAATTCCGACATGTTTAGAATGTTGGCCTTGCACATTTTGCAGAAATGGGAGTAATTAGTTAATTCTTAAATTAAGAATTAAGTAAAAGAACCTGAGGCTTCAGGTGTCAATCAACCAACCACAAGTATAAACATATATAAATATATGAATATAATATATAACACTTTGAAACTCACTTGATGTATGTTTCATGCAATGAAAGGTCAGTATTTCAAGTATCAGTACCAAGCAATTGCCTGACTTTCAAAGCTTCTGGGTCCATAGATCCAGAATTTGGGATCCATTAATTAATTAAAATAGATTAATTTTCAGTGCTCCACTGGAGTTTCTAAAGTTGAAAATTTTAACTCGAGGTGGGTTTTTTTAGTGTTCATTTTTAGATATCTAAATTAAAACACTTCAAAAGGTGAGTTTTTCTGAAATGATTAGAAAATAAAAAATCCTGGCTCTCCTGAAGCCAGCAGCAAATGCATCAATCACTTCAAATGGTCTGGGTTTTCGTCCCCAGCGTTTAAAGGTCTCAAGTACATTTGTTTCTCAAAATTATGCTGATTTTTTAAATAAAGTGCCAAATCAGGCATCCAAACTCAAAGGCCCCAAAATCATTAGATGTGTTTATAAACCTTGGTTAGGACACAGTAGAGTGGGGATTAATGCCATGATTAAAGATTTTGAAATCCCTTTTATAAAACTATTACATTTCTACCAAGTGTTAGCATAGGTATTGAGATACATTAAAAAAGCGCATAACATTAGCAAATTATTTTAATTTTTGCTTAATTATGTTTTGAACGAGGTTATTCCATTGCATCACCTAATTATATTTTTTGAAGAATCCTGTAAAGTTGTATAGTGAACTGGTAGCTATGCAAAAAGTTGGCTGAAGCATACAGTTGACGGAAATTTTCCTCATCCTGGAAGTCATGTAAGTTGAATGAATTCAAATAGGTATTTATTCATCATAGTTATAATTAATTTATTACTGCTTCATTACCTGAATCCTCAACAGGTTGTTCTGCTTGGTGAGCGTTTTTAGTAATGTATGCAATCTAAAATCTGAGTTCATGTCAGACTTCAACTGAAATGTGTGCAACTGTGGATTTCAATCTTGAGTCAAAATTTGGGGGGTTTTGACCACCAGCTCACTAAACCATTCATGTAGGCCACCACAGCATGTGGCACGCTTACTCATTTTGTGGATCCCCACAGACCAAATACATTTCTTTTGTAATGTGACTAGCTTAAACGCTTTGCTCCAGAAATTATATTTTTGGCCTGGGATCTGATTGCTTACTTTAATAAATTCTGATGTTAATATTATTCTAATACAGTAATTTCATATAGACCCAGAAAAACCTGCATTTTTCTTTCCTATGGAAAATGGGACTAAACCCAAATTAAGCGTGATGCAGAAAATCATTACCTGAGATGTGACTTGGAAATAAGGAAACACAATTGGATTTAAGTAAGTTTTTGTTTCATGATACAGAGACAGTGGTATTTTCACTCATTGCAGTCTGTAAAAGTGATTTTAAGTAAAAATGAGAGGAAAATCAACAAATTGATGTCTTGAGTAAGGGGATTTAATTCAGGTGTTTTTCAAAGCCTTTTATTTCTATTAGTAGCTTCATAACATACACTTTCTGGAAAAAACAATCTTTGACAAGGATTTAATATCCCTTATTTTCTAGTTGCTGAGGGAACTCCCTGTTAACAGCGATTCACGGACATGATTCATCCAACTACTTTAGCAAAAATAGGTTATTTTTCCTCAGGTGCCAGCCTGGATTTCCTAACTTCTCGATTTATTGACGTACACATCTATGGGGGAGGAAAAAAAGCCTTCCCTATTTCTTTCTCTTCTTCGCCATCGGGCCAGGTGAGGAGGGTGCGCCTCTCCCGGGCGTGAGTCAGCGCTTTCGGGGGGCAGAGGAGGCCTCGCGGCCGGGGGGGATACAAAGACCCGGGGACTCGTTGCGTCCTCCCGTCAGACACCCCCTCCTCGTTAATGAGTGACGACGCTGCCGGCCACGGGACCCGCGCCCCACCGTGACACCCCTCCGCACCGCGGCGTTGTGGGAAGCTCCGGGACTCGCGTCGCGCCGCGGGAAGGAAACCAGGCGTCGACTTCCCAAGGGAAACCCGGAGGCGAGGCCGGCGCCTGGGCTCCCTCCCGCGGTGCAGCGGCCTCACCCCGTCCCGTCCCCCCGCCGCCTCAGCCAGGCCCGCCCCTCTCCCAGTCTCCTCCGCGGCTTCCCGCCCCCCCCCCCCCCCCACTCCGCTTCCAAGCCAGGCGGAGCCGGAGCTGGGAGCGGCGTCGTTTCTTGCCGCCGTCGTCTTTCCCCCGTGACCGAGGGCACCGGCGCTGCGCGGCGGGACCCCTTATCCGGCCGCCGCCCGACCCCTAACCCCCCCGTCGCCTCTGCTAGAGCCGGCGCTGCCCGCGGAGCAGCCATGAGCTGGGGCACGGAGCTGTGGGTGAGTCCCGGCTCGCGTTCTCATTGTGTCTGGGATTCGCCGCCTCCCCTTGTCTGCTGAGGCGGCTTCCCCGGGGAGGCGCGGCGCGGCCAGAGCTGAGGCGGCCGTTGAGGCGCTTTGTTCGGTGCTGGGGCGGCGGACACCAAGATGGGGGGGTGCGGTGGGGTGAGGGGTGGGTCGGGCAGGGGGGTTAAGGCGGTGGCGGCAGCGAGACGCTGGAAGCGGCGGAGGGAGGTGGTGTAAGCCTTGGGAAGGGGGAGCCGAGGGGGGAGAATGGAGGGGCGGGCGCCCGGCAGGGGCGGTGGGCCGGAGAGCGCTTTGGCCGGGGGGGTGGGTGCGCGCGCGGCGTCTCGCGCGGCCATGGCGCTCACCGCTGTGGTGGGGCGGGGCACGCGCCGCCTCGCCCTCCACCGTTCGCCCGGTAACGGTCGCAGCAGGTCGGGCTTCTTTGTGTGCGCCCCCCGGTCTTCCTCGGAGGCCAGAGGTGGGGAGGGCTCTTGGGGAGAGGCGGCTGGGGCCCGCGGCGTGCTTGGGGGTAGGGGGGGTGGCTCGGGGCGGGGTCCCGGCGCAGCAGGGGCAGCGGCCCACACCGGGCACCCTCTGGGCGGCGGTGCCGGGCGGTCGCAGGGCTGCGCCACTTCAGAAACCACCGGGCTGCGCTGACAAGTAAAGCGTTTCGTCTGCTCGCCCATAGTGGGAGGCAGCTCTTCCATAGCTTTGCGCCTCAGAATCCCGCAGAACGTTGGCTGATAGTCTGTTATGTCTTATTTTTTAAATACGAAGAATTGGCAGCGAGGAGACAGACAGTGTCTGTGCCGCGTTAGATCTTTTCTTAAACCTCCGCTCCTCCTCCGAAGGTTTTTTGGCTGAGCAGGGAGCGGTAAAGAAGGGGCTTCTCCCGGGGGAGCTGCCGGAGCGAAGCACAGCGATGGCTGCTGCAGGCAGTTGTAGGATGTTTTATTTTCTCTGTCAGATTTCCTACTGTTGCTGCTATAACTGGAGCTGACACTGATCGTGGGAAAGCTTCAACAAAGAAAAGAAATTATAGTACTAAGGAGGATTTAATGTCGCTGTTTTAAATGCTGTGTCCCTTCGTTTATGTGCTTTTCAAGACCAAAGACTGAAACATAGACTCTTACCCCCAGGAAAAAAACTCAAACAACAAACCAACCAAAAAATACAGAAAGCTGTTCAGGAACTCTTCTTGGACCTAGCACTATTATTTTTTTCTTTTTTAATTTGAAGTTGAATGCAGTCCTTTTATCAGTAGTTTCTAGTGCAGGGCGATTAGGTTCTAGAGGAGCAAAGATCTGCTTAGCACGGAGACAACTTGCTGAGTTGCCCAAGTGAGCTGGGCAGTCAAAGGCAGGCTGTGGCGTGGCAGTCGGGCTGTGTGGGTGGGGTACAGGAGTTGGGGCAGTGAAGGTGGTCCTGAAGCCACCTGTAGACTGTCGTGTCTGGCTATACAAAATGAAGACATAATAGCATTGCATCAAGTATATTACATGGAGAAGCCTGATTTAAAGATACTTAGGGGTTACTTTAGAGTTGTTTAGTACCTTGTATTTAATTTATAGGCGTGATGAGAATTCAGATAAAAACACTTGTGAAGTACTGACAGCATTATAACAAAACCGAAACACCAGGAGTAAGTAAAAGCCATGATTTATATTGGCAGCATAAGTGTGTCTTTGTAGCTCATGCTTGTATATACTTCATATGAGAGGTTGTAGGTCAGTGTTTTGGAAGAGTAGGGGTTTAAGTGTTAGGAGGGCACCAAATTTTCTTCTGTAAGCACTTAAGTATGTATTGCTTTAAGAAACAGTTCTAGCTTAGTTTGTTCATTTTGTCAGCCTCTTATTTTTAATTTCTTTGTTCAGCTTCTAAATGACAGTTAAGGTTTTGTAGTCTATCTTGTATTTAATGTTTATATTCCTTAGGTGCTTAAGAAATATATACAAAAAGGAGGATTTTAGCCTCATCTCCTTAATGATAGGCATTTCATTAAGTGAAAAAGTACAGTGCATTTATTTCAGCAAAACTTAATATATTCTTGCTTGATACCAGGAGGTACCTGCAACTCTGTGCTAACTAGGTAACTTTATATACCAAATGGTCTGTTTGTAACTATACAACTAGACTGACAACACATATTTTTACATTAAAGCATACCTTTTTAATGGGTTATTTTTCTCTTGAATCTAATACATTTTAAAAACACCAATTAGGGCTATAAAGCTAGCTGTTTCTTTAGTTGGAAAAATATTACTGATTAAAAATAATTCTTTATTTGCACCAACACAAGTTGTTAAAACAATTAAAGGTTCAATGTTTTTTCAATCTGGCACAAAATTAAAACTAGCTTAAACCTAGATTTAAAACAGTGTTTGTGGCGCTTCAAAGGCAGGGCTCTGAAAAAGGAGTAAATAAACTATTAGATGTGCTTTTATTCTTACTGTAGCTTTTCCTTCATCGTTCCCAATCAGTGCAGCTTCGTAAGGCAGCCCAAGCCATCCTGGGTTTGCTCCCAGCAGCAGGGCACTAGCAACTCAGGGTGTTCAGGTGCAGAGAGTTGTTCTGCACAGGTTTTCTGAAGACCTTTTTGAGCCTAAACCTCTCCCTCATTAGTGCTTGCACCTGTGGTCACAAAGTAGAATTTTTCAGGGTTAAGACTGGTATCCAGATGATAGCTTTTCAGAACAACAGCAAATACCTATGTAGGATTTGCTGATTGACTGAGGCGAATCTGAATATTTTGTCAGGTGTTTTAATATCTCAACAACCCTGCCTTCTCAAACTGTCTTTCATGCTGATTATTGGTATTTTGTGCTGATTCACAGTTGTGATTTTTTTTTTTGCTTCCTGGAGTCTTTATGCTGAAGTAAGAAGTGTGCATGGATGAATTTAGAAACAAATAAGGAGCCAGAATTAAAATTAGGAAAGCAACTCATGTCTAGTATTTATGTGGTACTTACTTAATATGGCTGTTCTGGTGTTGAAACAATGCATGTTAATAAGCGGCTATATCAGACACATTATAAGGGAAAGATTTGCTTTGATGGGCCAGTATTTTTTTTAATTCCTTACACTCTCTAGCTGCTGTTTCTGGGAATTTTGGGCCTTTTTGGTTTTCATCAACCATTTTTATAAATGCACCATCATTCTCTGAAGTTCGGTGTGCATTGGCTGGTATAGATGTATGCCTTGAGTAGGCAGAAGTTTGTGCTTTTCAGTATGTCTTGGCTGAAGAGCATACTCCCTGTTGTGTTACTGCTTCCCTTTAAGAATGTATTTCCTTTGACAATGTTTTGTGGAATAATGTGACATGTGACTTAATAATTGTACTATAGATGTTGATTCATATAAGCCATTCTGTCATTAGAACTGTTTAATTCTACAGTGTTTTCTTCACTGTGTGAATTGTGTCTGCCTTTGTATGCTTTTTGGGTTTTTTACAGCAACAAAAGAATTTGATCAATTTGGAAAGTATTGCTCCACAATTAATTTTACTCTTCTCAGTGCATTTTTCTTTATGGTCACTCTGCTTGTGGTACATCCATACAAAAAGTAAGATATTTCAGTGAACTTCTTTGAGTGATAGTAATCTCTTAATGGTTAGAACAGAGTAGTGAGAATTGAGAAACACAGCCTTCTGTAATCCACTTGAAATTATATTTTTGAGAATTTGGCTGTTGTGTGCTAAATTTTCCTATCTGTAATATTTACCTTTTTTTTAGGTAATATTTGTAGAGCAATAATCATCTGATGAAAGGGGTACATAACTGTAAATTAGCATTGTTGCATTTCACTAGTAAGCAAAAACTGATGCTTTGCACAGTTCTAGCTTTTTTAAAAATGCTTTTTTCAAATGCAGCATACTTACGTTCACCTCATGAGCAGTAAGAGGGTTTACATGGTAAAGTTCAGCCAGATTTGCATATTTGCTTAACAGCGTGCCCCTGTCTGACTGCCCCTGTCAAACACTACAATATCCAAGGCAAGAATAGATGAATGGAACTATGTCTTTTTTCTTTTTTTTAGTAACTTGCAATATTTGCAAATAAAAATCAGATTCTTACATGTTAAAAGATCTACTCAGCATGAGCATCTGTTCAGTGTGTACGTTCTTGTACATCTGGAGCTGGTTTTGCAGTGATCATAAAGGGTCAAAGTAACATTAGCAGAATATTTAACAAAATGTATCTGGTTATTGTCATCTGGGGTTTTTGTTCAGTTAAATTGAATATGTAGTGCATTTGCTCAGACACTAAAGGCTCACTGACCTTTGAAAACTGGAGGGTGGTTGATAATGAAGTTCTTGGTTTAATGAGTGGAGGCAAGTGAAACACTGTGATTGGCGCTCTCAAGTGGCTTCCTTAGAAAATAATGAAAGAGTAGGTGCTGTCTCTTTAAAAAAAATCAGGAAGGATGCTTTTCAACTTCTTATGCACGTTCTGTCTTTCAAACCTCTGGGAGCCCTTTAATAGTAGTTGGCAGAAGAAGAGTTTGAATACCACGTCAGAACATTTTCAGTCTGTAAAACCAGTCTAGCCATCTGTTTCTCACCTCTTGATAAATATTTAAAGCAGAAGTTTTGCTGAGGGCTTTTGTGCTAAGATTTTATGATTAAAAAAAAAAAGGCTATAGAAGATTTAGTGATACTATTGTTGTGAACTCCTTGGGGCCAGAAGCACACCATCTTTTATAATTAAGAAACCACTGACACTGTAGAATACTATTTTAGAAACGAGTTTTGTTTGACCAAAGAAAGATCAAAGTATATTTGGTGATGTGCTCTTTTTAATCTTTCCTTAAACAAAATTAATTCCCTGTCTAAACCCAAGTTTCTATTATAAAAAAAAAAAAAGTGAATAATCTTCAGTTGCATCAGTAAAGCTGTTAAAAAATTTCTGAAGTGGGGAGTTGAACTCTTTCTCTGGAGACCCCTTTCAACCCATATAATTCTGTGAATCTGTGATGCCTGTTTCAGACATTGTTTCCTTCTTGTTTTAAAATCATATATTTAATAGAATGAGATAAATTTGGTGGTAATGTTGTCTAATCTTAAGTTGCCAAGTTTAATCGTATGGAAAATATTCACAAAACGTAAATATGAAAAGGTTGATTTCAAAAAGTTGCTAAGTGTTATTTAGCATATTTGTGCTGTAATGATTTCTCATATTTTTGGTCACTAGATTAGAAAATTTGATAGCTAAAAAGCTACTTTTTTTTTTTTTTCAAGAAACCTTTCTCTACAGTTAATATGGCTGGGTAGTTATGTAGTCACTAGCATTGTTAATGCCGGTAAATTGGTTTTGTTTTTTTTTTTTTTCAAATAGTTAAAACCATTGAAAAAGAAGTTATTCCAAGTACCAGACCATAACCCATGCAGGTCATCTTCTGTGCTTTTGAACCGTAATATTTCATAAACTTTTTTTCCAGTGTGTTAACATATACTCTGTTAAAGGCAATGTTCTATTTAATATATAGATGATTGTTAGATGAAACCTCAGTACTTTTTTTCCCCAATTTCTCCTTCAACTTAACCCAAAGATTACAAGCAGTGCTATATATGGATTCTCTTTTCGGTGTTCGTGCTGCTGTGGTCTGCAGATGTGTGCAAGGAATGTGTCTTGTGGCTAAAGTATGAAATGACAGAGTTTTCCAGATGCACGAGATAGCCATAGATTTCCTCTGTTATGGGTAAGACAGTGGATAAACTGTTTTAACTTCTATTAGGTTAAAGTCTTTTCACAAGGAATATTGTGCAGCTTATCACATGCTTCTGAAGGCCTTTGAGGTTTCCAGCTAGAAAGTTATGTAAGGATTAAGTACTTGATTATCAAATGAGTAGTTACTTCAGCTTCCGGAACGAAAATAATTGTATTGAGTTTTAGTTAGAAATAATGTTTGTCCCTATTTTTTCCAGCAATTGTCTGGTTCATAAACATCTGACCTTTTTACTGATTTTTCCAGGAAGGGGTGAGTCATTGTCTTGAGACATATCAGTTTGGGTTTGGTGTTGAACATAATTTAATTTAAGAATGCGTATGTGTTTGTGTACTTAGATATCTGTTTAGAAAGTATTTTTTCAGTTTTGAAAACTGTTTATCACCTGATACCTATTAAGATGGTATCTGTTCTTATTTGTGGCCCTGCTGGTGTATGTACGTGGAAATCTCTATGCTCTTCAAGGAAGTTTGTAGAAACATAGATAGGACATAAAGTCTGGAATCTGGAAATGCTGAACACTGGAAAAATACTTCTTGTATTTTAAAAGATGCATGTAACGGCCTTGTTCATAATACAAAATCTGAGTTGCCTATATCAAGATTCTAAATGCCATAGATGGCAGTTTGATTTCCCGAGTGAGAGTAGCAGGAGATTGTTTGAGATTGCAAAAACCTTTATCTCAACTGAGCAGAGGATTTCTTTAAAGAGTGTATCTGTCAAAGTAATGATCCATTGCGATGGCGAATCCCATCAGAACTTGGGGTAGAAAGAAGTCTGCTGTCAGTGTGTTCAGGTTTCTGTTCTTTGTGAGGGATGTCCAAGTAGATAATGTTTTGTGCTTTCAGTAGTTTGCAAATAAGTATTAGAAGGCAGGAGATTTGTGTAGAGTTGTCACTGATGCTACAGACCTACTGAAATAAGTCTAAAAGTTCATTTGTATATTTAAATTAGTTCTTATACTGGATTGATCTGGGTGAGACCCTCTTATTAAAAAGTAGTTAAATACTTCAGTCATTAAATTTGCAGAGCAGTTTTTTAGCATGCTTGTTAGCTAGTAATTGAGTAACACAGGTGGGTGTTTTGGGTCATATTTATTGTTATTTTTAATTGAGAGGAAGTTTTTAAACACATTTCAGATAAAATTTTCGTTGTTCATAGCACACATGTGCATACTTCTTTAGCAATTTGAATTCTTTCTGTTAGAAAAAGAACTCCCCAAAGTCAAGATATGTTCAGCTTTTTCCTTGTGTTGGTGAACAGATTGTTCACTGAAAGCTGAAATTCCAATCAGCTTGTTTCATTTTGCCCGTAGTGAGTTTGTGTATCCCAGTCCCAGTGCTGTCTTGGCAGAAAGTTGAGAGGTTTGTGTTCAGATGCATGTCAGTGCTTCAGCTGGATGGGAGGAGAAGAAAAAAAAAAAGTAGTATAATAATGAAAACCTTCTGATTTTCATTAAAATGCTCACTCTCTACACTAACTTTATGAATTATCTGCAATAAATGTGTTAGTCTAGGCTGTTGGTTTTTCTCTGCTACAAGTCCTATTTCAAGAGTGGCAGCAGTATTGTATTTCCTGCTAGGTGACAAGAACAGAAAGGTCTTAATTTCAGGTGTACTTGCTTTTCTGTTAGTTTTAATAGTTAATAGTTTCTGCTAACTTCAGTAGTATTGAAATTTAAAATATTTATATGTGAGATTAATACCTTTTCCTTGATTTTTCTTTTTTCTTTCAGTCATAACTTTGCTTCTACCTTGTCATTTACAATAAAAAGGGCATTAGACTGATAAAACTGCTTTCTGGTGGTGTGGTTCCTATCTTGTTTTGTTACTGTTTACACCTTTCAAAGGAGAAGTCTAATCTTACAGTTAGCAAAAAATCTAATGCAAGACCTGAAATTTTTTTAGGTTTTACTGTGGAACTCTTGTGGCGTCTTGAACAATTAAATTTGTGTTTTGTCTCAGTTTGTAAAATCAGAATGAAATTTGGGTTGTTTTTGTTGTTTATTTGCTTTTTTAAAAATCAAATTAATACTGTAATGTTGCTTGCATTTGTAGAACACTTCAACATTCTTTAGTAAGTGCAAAGTAATACAGTGGTTTAAAATGTTAGAAGCAAAACACAAAAAGCAACAAGTTCTAGTAGGTTGTCCTGTTTCCCATTGATCAGACTGCTTACTTGAAGTAACCACTGAAAACACTTGATTGGGTAAAATCTGCTGTGAACTTAGAAAAACGGTCACGATTTTACTGTATCTATTGGTGTAATGCCTATGGTTAGCAAGTATTTGTTTAAGAGGCAGGTACTGTGCAAATTTCTTCTCATCAGTTGGTACACCAGCAGTACAACATGAGGTTTTTTTGTATTCCCATATTAAGTAAACGGTATTTTTTCAGCATTGTGCAATAGAATGACATCCACTTGTTTTGAGTTTGAAGTGTTATTTAAGTGCTGAAGAACTTCTGAAATATGACAGCAATTGCACTGGAGAGTTGAGAGGCAGTCTTGGCATACTTGGGGGAACCAGATGTGAGTGAAGGTGATGAAGAAGGGTGTGTCTCTTGCATTTTTCTCTGCTTTCTAAGTCCTTTGGATTGCTGGATTCCTTCTTATGATGGGTGCCAAACTCAAGTGGATGTGAAAACCTCATAAATTCTGGTTGGCAGAGTTTTTTGAATGTTAGTGTGCTTCCCAATGCTACATTTCTTTCAAAAGAGGTAAATAATGGGTTACTTTTCTGATAGTGTTTTTAAATAAACATTTATTCTAGATGGCATATTATTTTCCTGTGGTTGTGAGTAGGAAAATAATGGATGTGTATGAACCTAAGACAGCGTATATGCTACAGTGCAGTAGCTTTCTCTGTATAGGCTTTCTTTGCAGTAGAAGAATATTATGGTAGCGGAAATTGCAATGTTTCCAGTACTCAGCACTCTTTTCCTAAAAGTGGATAAATTGTTCCTCTCTTAGCTATCTGTTGTGACATCTAATTGTCTTGTAATTCCCTCCCCCTGCCCCCCATATTTATATGAAGTCAGTTGCAATTAGAGGAATATTTCAAGTATTTGATATATCATCAATAGTTGGAGTGTATTTATGTTTGTATGTGTTTAGTGCCTAGAACCATCGGTCATATAATGGGCTTGTGTTGTACTGAATTCTACACAGACAGACTGTAAAGATGATCCCCAGTTCAGTTGAATTATGATTCCAGCAGAAGATAGGTCACTTACTGATCATGACAAATAAGAGTTGTGCAAAACCAAATACTCTTCAGCATGATGGGGAGTGATCTCACTGCAGCATCTTAACTGTTTCTTTTGAGTAAGCCTTGCAAGGAAAGGGTAGAAACAGGGTGGACCTTTGTCATGTTTGCAGGGGATTAGCAGTAAGGAACCTAAAAGAGTGCAGGAAATACTCATTGAAATGTACAAGGGAGTGTTGGAGTCTCATGGAAAACAAACAGTAATCCTTTGGTATAAGGAGGTAATAGAGCTGAAATCGTCAGCAGTGCCCCTGAAAATTAGGTTAGAGGTTAATGCAAAGAGACAGGGAGAAATAACACTCAAGCGTATGCTGGTGAAATGATAATCTGTTGATAACAGAGAAAAGGATGTTGCAGTAATTGAGAAATGAGATGGGTAAAATGAGATGGGAAGTTGTGAAATGAGATGGGTAAAGAATGGATAAAAATTGCAGCTATTGGAATGGTTAGAAAAAGCCTGATTTTCAAATAGTGATGTACAAATTGTTAACAAGTGGTAACAACTCTATTAACAATTGTTAAGAGTGTAGATTTGAGACTCAGGAAAGAAATGAAATGCTGGGGTGAAAGTTAAAGGTTATGGCCCTAGTTTATAAAAGGTGTCAAAGCAATAAAGTGCAGTAGTTGGTAAGAAATTATACACATCACTTGGATTTTAATAAAATACATCTTATCTTAGTTTTTCTCTGAAAATAAGTTCGAATTTGTGATTAGTAAATGGAGAACTGTATGAAGGCTTATTATTGAGGACTAATAAAAAAGTATGGCTTTCCCCCATTCCCCTTAGATTTACTTTTATGTAGATTGTAGTAGTGCATATACTTGTTTATAGATTTAATTTTACCAGTATTTGCTCACTTTATGAGCAGAGGTCTCACAGGATCAGTGAAACTCATGAATGTGATGGAGACGAAGTATCAGGAACTTTTCAGAGCAGATTTTTTTAAGAGGAGGTAATTGCAAAGCCGATTAAATCTGCACATACTCTAGTGATATTTCAGTACCAATGCATTCTTCAGGTTGTCTTTTTTTCATGTTGCCCAATTCATGTGCTTTGTGGTAGAATGTGCAGTATATCCTGAGCTACCACTTTGTATTTAAGTTTCCCAAGTCTTCCTGTAGATTCTAGTTGCTGCACTGCATTATTTAAATTAGTGATTTTTTATTTTCTTTATTTAATTTAATGGGATCTTTTTTCAGACTTGCAAACTTTGACTGCTGTAAACTGGGATTTAGAACAAAGATAAGGGTTAGTTGGATTTATGAATAGAGAAAATTTTACTTGCAAGTTATTTAGAATTTATTACGTTTTATTTTAATAACTTATTATCTGGGGAATTTGCTAAACAGTAGATGATGACATTTGAGATCTCTGCAATGTGGTCAGGAAGGTGTTCAAATTTGTTTGGAGGAGAGAAAGAAAAGGATGAACTTGTTTTGAAAGGTTAATGTTGTAATAAAGCAGGAAAAAACCAGACTGGAATAGCTGGTTAGGTCTCACATCTAAGAAGATGTCATGTTTAAAAGAGGAGAACAGAGTTTCTTGAGAATAAATAGTTACTTCTCAGGAAAATTAAAATGCCTGGGATTTTTCTAGTTCATAAGTAATGCAAAGGTAATGTCACCACGTGAGACAAGTCATGAGTTTTGTGAGGTACCCTGACTCTTTAGCATGGTACTCAAATATTTATTCCTGTAGCTAGAGGTGTGGTCATCTGATTAAGTCTTTATGTTGAGACTAAGGAAATAGGGGTTGTGGGTTATTTGTTCTTTATTTTGGTAAAGCCTGTGAGGCCTTTTGTGTTCCTTGTGTTATTCCTGCTGAAGCATTGCTTTCATATAACCTAGAACTTTTAAATTTACGTCCCTGAGTTTGAGACACAATTAACATTGAGTAATTTTCTCCTTCCTGATCTCTCTAGTCACAAGGGCAACTTCTTTCTAAACAGCTTTTTAAGAAACATTTTTACTTTGATACTGGTAGTAGGGAGTGTAATGCTCTTTCCAGGAACAGTGTTGTAGTTCATTGGGTGCTAGCCCAGCACTTGAGAGATACAAGTGTGATTTCCTGAGTTTCAGCTTTATCTTCTGCATTCCTGAGAGGGAAATAGGTGTAGGAGGAGTTGTGTGTAACTAAGGTTTTACCAGAAGAAACATCATCCTATCAGTGGATTTGAATTGGTTTCTTGTCAAACCAAGAATTGGTTCTGTATGTTAAAACCTTTGTAGGTACAAATAAAACCAAGAGCAGGCTGTGTATGCTCTTCATGCTTGGATGGATTAGCACCCAGTGACTTCCAGTTACTTTGTTTCTGAGGGGATGTCATTTAGTTTCACTGAAATTTCAATAGTTGAAGTAATTTTCTTTGAGGTTTGGAATAGTCTTGAAGATGAGATGCCATGGTGTTGATGCTTAGTGATTCTTAGATAAACCATTTTTCCGTGTTCAGTCTGGTTTATACTGCAAGGCTGTGATTGTGGGCTGTGTTACGAATACATACTGACATCATTGCAATTTTTGAGAAACTATGTAATTGACTGAAAGTGATAGTACTGAATGGCCAGCATTCATGCTTCTTTCAGTAATGAGGTACAGTAGAGTATCAGTGTTTCACACACAGGTTCCAATCCTGAGTTTTAATTCTGAAAGGAGAGTTGTTTTTTCATCGTTATACAGACCTTAGGTAGGAGTTAGTTTACCTATACTGGATGCTGGAAAACAGAGAACAGTAAATTTGAGAAAGACCTTATATTTAAATATTTCTTATAATCTTGATAGATGATTCATAGTAGTTTGTACATAGCATTTCAAACTTTTCTCATGCAGACACAATCAGACTGTAAGTCAAATGTGAAGCTTGTGGCTTTTGTGTTTGCTTTTCTTCCTTGGGTCGCTGGAAAGTAGACTTGGTTTTTTGCTGTTATTCATTTGTGGGATGGGGATCATGCTCCCGCATCTCCAAGTTAATTTGACAGTTGTTTAGATACTGCCTGGGATACTTTTATGACCGGTACCAGTTACTTGGTTAGGAAGACAGCATAGCTTTTCATAATGTCATTTCTTCCTATCCTTTCTTAGGTTGTTAATTCCCCTTACTCTGTACAACATACCCTTAAGCTTGGTAATTATTTCAGTGGATTTATATGTGACTTTTCAGTAATCAATTTCACTGTATGTCTGTTGTGGAATACTTTCTCTTCGGTTTTGTCTATATATCTTGTTTGTTAAACACTGAAGAATGAGTGATGCATATTTTTAAACTTCTGTAAATTTTTGTCTTGTTATTGGTCATGATGATGCCGTGTAAAGGCAAGACAGAACACTTGCAGGTCTCATCCATGACAAAGCAATTAATGTAAAACAATCTTTCATATGTTGTAAAGGGACTTCTGTTCTTAAATACACAAATTGTCCAGTCAACTGCATGTACATAGCAAAACCACCTTGCATCTCTCCACATTTGTAATTTCAGGTGATGTTTTAAAGCATTTCTTCAAGAGCACTTTGCAAATTTTTCATGTATTTCAAATTGATTTCAATTTTCAAATATCTCAAAGTAGTACAGTATGCATTTTAATCTTGTTGCAAGAATATATATTTTTTTTAGATGTTACTATGCTCTGTAGAGAGCTGATGAGGACACTTGAAAAATCTAAAAAAAAATCTACATATTTATGTTATAAGTAAAGGCTTTGAGGCTTTGCTTGAAGTTTGAGCCTTTCAGTATTCTCTACCATTAAACAAACTAATGAAATACTAAGTTTGTACCAGGAAATGGCACCCTAACATATTAAGCAACTTTTTGCCATGAGATTTTGCTTTTCTTTTTCCTGAAAACAATTTCTTTTTATCTTCATTTGCTAGAAATTCCTAAAAATATACTTGCTTCATTTTTAGTTTGTTTTGACTACCTTCTTATGTTATTTTTATTCCTAATCTTTTATCTCTTTAGAGTTACATTTCATACAGTTTCTTCAACAGCATAGTCTGTCTTCTTCTTTCCTCATAAAATAGAATAGTAAGCAGAAAAAAGAGTTGGCATGGCAAATTAACAATGAAGAAGTACCAGCTATGTAAAATTATGTGTAAGGTCGTCTTTTGTGGTACAGCATGCTTTCTGATTTGTGCCTTTTTATTCTGGGCTTTTTATGAGCTGTGGTTTATCATCTCTGTTGTATGGTATGAAACACGTGCAACACCGTAAAAAGGTGTTACTGAAAGCTTTTATGTTAATATTTCATCAGTCTTTCATAATTAGTACTGCCTGTGAAGAACAGTTTTCAGTAAATATCACTGCTTTAACTTAATTTTGAGCATAAACAATGGAAGAGATGTTTTACATAGTGCTTGAATGTGCAGTTTATAAGTTTATCTTTTGACTTTAAAACTTAGGGACAGTATTTGAAAAGACATACCCAATAAAGCTGTATTTAATACTAGCTGACATAGAAGGTAATACGGCTCATCCAGTTACGTTCATCTGGCTGGAAACAGTTTACTGTTTCAACTGCAAGTAGTTTTATTTGAATTATGTTTGGTATGCTTTTACTCTGCAGTTATATTAGGAATCCTGAGTTACATCTTGAGAAAATTCAGTACTTTCTCAGTGATTTTATAAGCCTGATTGCACTTCAGTATTTGTTTGCTAGGTGTGTTTATCAATGTTGTGGCCCAGTTTTATTGCCATTTGGTATCCTGCTGTAGTTACTGGGAATCCACTTGTTTCCATTTGAATTCTTTAACTATTACATCTGTTTTATTGCAAAAAAAGCTATTACTAGTTTACAAATTAACAGTTGTAAAAATAGAGTTCTTTCTAAGAAAAACAGATTCCAAATCAGAGATGAATATGCAGGTGTGGTGGTAAGTGTATTGTGTAGTCTCTCCCATTGTTTGTTGAAATGGTGAAAAATACTTTGCAGCATGGGGAAAAGCATTTTAATTAGCATTTGAGTTTATTGTTGAGTTTGGAATCCTTGATGTAAGATGGTTGCAGTACTTAAAAGCAACAAAGTTTTTCCTGTCAATCAAAACACTTTATATAGGCTTAATTAAAAGTATAATTATTAAGAAACTAGTATATTGTAATTCAGCTAGAACAAGTGCAACAAACTTTCAGAGCTGAAATAAATATTAATACAGTATAGGCTTTCTTATCACAATTTAAGAAACACCAAGAATTAACCTGTGTTTCGTGACATTATTATCAGGGTCATATTCATGTAAATGCCTTGGGCTAAAATCTAGTTCTCTGGGTGACTTCTCCAGTTTGGAAGATCAAATTGTAAGCAGCATTCTTTCTCTTCTGTTTTTATCTCCCCATGTTAGTCTTTTTTTGGACTGTATAAGGTTATTTTCCATTCATGGTGAAGTTGCTTCGAAGCAAAGAAATAGAAATCTAGTATTCTGAATAAAACCTTTGCATTGAG
This sequence comes from Porphyrio hochstetteri, assembly GCA_020800305.1. Lineage (NCBI taxonomy): Eukaryota > Metazoa > Chordata > Aves > Gruiformes > Rallidae > Porphyrio > Porphyrio hochstetteri. Next base: position 18,986,258 of record CM036912.1, read on the forward strand.
GATTCCATTGCTAAAGAGATGTTTGAGGATACTGCTGACAGTTTAATATGAAAATACATTCATTCTTGACTGTTGACTTGATTCACTTTTGCTACCTTTGTTTTGGTTTATTAATTTGCTTTGGAGCTGGAGAGTGGAGATAACTTCATATAAAATACAATCAGCTAATTACTTTTTCTGCTTTTTTAATCATCTGAAAACTAATTTTACTATAATGATAAACTGGGGTTTTTTTAATGTGAGTTGCCTGTTCTGTCCTTGTAGAAGTATAATAATTTTTCTTATTAAGCATTTTAAAGCACCTGGGAAAAAATCCTTCAGGTGACTGTGACTGCTTTGTGGTATCATATGTGATACAGAACATGCAAAACTTAGTCAGATATATTGTGATAAGTGATCTTGCAGAGATTTGAAGTACTTAGTACTTTTCTGAGACTTGTGGGGACAGTAATTTTAAGTCTTCTTTTCCTTGGTGGGAATGCAGTGTAGTTGTCTTTGAACTACTTTCTTGAGAAATTCTTGGTTCTTTTCCAAATAATTTTCTTGAGAAAAATGGGTGGCTGGGGAGTGTCTTTAGTTTCTTTAATTTCTCGGTCTATGATAAAGATGCAGTGAATTCAGGTACTGATACAGATAAGAAAATGACTGATTACATTTTGGTTTATTTTCTTTTTAAAAGATAGGCATGGATTTTCAGATTAATAGCTAATGGTTTATGAAATAAATAGAGATACTTTGGGGAAAGGCACTGCTGCTGCATTATTTTCTACCACAGAATCCTGGTGTGTTTTTGATTACATATAGATATGCTTTAATCACTGATTTGAAAATGTTTTTTGCTTGGATATAAAGTGTTAAGGTTCCCCAGATATGAAACATCAATTTTCTGTGTTTTTTTAATCAAGCTGATAATGTTAAAAACAAAGTTGGAACTCCCATATGCAATTAGATGGTTTTGGTTTTATAGTCAATAAAATAAAATATAATAATTTTATTCAGTGTAAAATAAACCATTTTGTGGCTCTGCCATTATTCCATGTTTTATTCAATATTTGAGGCTGATTCTTAGAATTTGTTTAGCATTTTATGGCAATCCCTAGAACTAATTATTTACTGAGATTTACCACTTATAATTTAATATTAATATTTTGCTATTTTAATTCCCTGAGGATTTAGTGAAGTGAGAACTTAAGAAAGACAAGAGTAGCATTTCATGCCGAAGAATGAAATTACAAATAGTTGGGTTTTCCATATAGGATATAAAGAATGGGATGTGGCAATGACATAAAATACAAGAGGTTCCACATCTTTAGGCAAGAAAAACACTGTGCCACTTCCTTCTTCAATGCCTAGTAAGGAGGGTTAATCTGATAGGGTTCTTTGGTTAGAACTAGATTTTGAAAGGGAAGTTTTATGATTTGTAGTGAGTTTCTATGCTGATCTGCAATTGAATTTTAACTGTATCTCCAGTATATTATTTTTTACTGATTTGCTGTATTTCTGATTTGGTAATACTGAAAAGTCAGTAAGAAAGTCATACTAATTGTTTGCTACAGTAGCAGTTTTTCTGTGGCTGACATCAATGGCACAAGCAGTTTTGTGTGGAGCGTAGCATTAACATAGTGCTTAAAATGTTGCTATTAAACTGTTTTCCCAAAGTATTTATTGATTAGGGCAGAGATAAAATCCACGGTATCTACCTATGGAGTAAACTGGATAGAGTGCCAAAGAGGTGTGAAGAAAAAATTAGAAGGGAACTAGTAGGTGGACAGGAGATGAAAAAATTAAGTTGATTAAAAGCTGATCCTGAGAAATTATGAGAATGAAACAGAAGAGTCTTGCCCACTTTTTCTGTCACAGATAGAAATAACTAGATTTAATGCATGTTTACCTGTACCTTTCTGATTGCCACTGTATTTCAGTATGTGTACCCTTGTATTTTTATTAGTTTAGTGAGAATGAATTAGCTACAGAAGGTAGGCCCCAGCTGTAGTATTTTGATTTCTACATTGACTGTTTTATTTGCTTTCAAAAAGAAATTGGCTCTTCAAAAAGAAATAGATCCAGTCTAGTGTCAGTATTGCCAGCTGTGACCCTGTAGTTCCATGTTTACTTCTGCCCTGAATGTGTGTGCTATTTGTCTTGCTTCAGAAATACTTGCACTAATTATACTATAGATTTGCTTTCTTTCAATATTGAACTGCAGTGGTGTGGAAACTACTTTGTATTACTGATGTGATTGCCACACCAGATTACAGAAACAGTATAAAATTCAGCTGGTTTTGAGTTTGTATATGTTTTGGAAAGAATGAGAAGCATAGCAATGACAGTTCAAAAATGTGGGTGCTTTTTGCAGTACACTGAAGTGTGTACTCACTTAGCTTTGGTGTGTACAACTTCAATGTCCAAATGTACTGTAATAGGGGTTTTTTGCCATTTAAAAAAATGCAACTTTTCTAATGGAACTTCATATGCTTATTGTTAAGTTACATCATGCTGATGATTTCAGTTGTAACTTGAGGTATTTGGGAAGGAAGAGTAGCTTGTATTAGTACATTTCTACTAGAAAAAAAGTTTTATGAATAATTTTAATGTTATTCTTAGAAGACACATTAGGATTCTGAATCTGTTGTGAAGGGGACTTCATATTTCTAGGCTTGTTTCTTCAAAACTCTGAGATAAGCTGACACATAGCAGAATCATGTTACATTTTAATATTATCTGAATCACAGAACATTGAAACATTCCATTGTTTTGAAGATGCCAGCAGCAACATCTGTTTTTAGTTTAAATTTGTTGCTCAGTTATGTTAATGTTACTACGAAATTTTCTTTAAAAACAATGAGTGCAGTAGATTCCATTGTGAATAGGGGATGATTTTTGTGGGTTCAATTCCTACCAGGGTGTTATCTTTATCTGAAATAGGGTTCCAAAGGAGATAGGAAGCATCTAACTTGTTGTTACGTTACTTACATGTTAAGTGTATGGATCTGGTTTTATAACCAAGTTTGAAAGTATTTGCTGTTTTTTGCAAGACACTTATGAATGGGAAAAAACGTGGCTTGTATATTTTCTCTTGAATGCTGTCACAGGTGATACTGAAAAGGGAAGTTCACCTTGGAGTAGGACTTTTTATAGAAAAATCCCCTAGTCTAGTGAGTTGACAAAAACAAACACGTATGGTGAATCAGTTAACAAATGAGCTTTCCTACCCAGTCCTCAGTGACATCCGATCTTCTGAAGCACTGAACAGTGTCTGCTCCCATTTAATGGAAGGTGAGTGTGCTCAGAACAAAGTCTGTGAATAATTCTGTTAATATTTTCAGCCTTTTCTAACCAAGAAGAGGCTAATGATTTACTTCAGTAAAATTGAAGAGCTGATGATGGTAGCTGTGTATGGATGTCTTAACTCTGAGTGATCAGAAGAGAAATACTTTTTCATAATCTTTGCAGTACAGCTGTATCTTTTGTATACCAGTAGGAACAAATGTAAGGTGTATGCCTTCATTGTAAATCTCTTTGATGTTAGCTGATCATAGCATCAGGAAACACCTTCTTATATTCAAGTTGAATTCACTGTATTACAGTGTACCTACATTAGGAACATTAGCTGAAACAGCTTATCAGAGCTATGCTAAATAAGGAGATTCTGCCTGGATCTTTGTTGTTGTTTAATGGTAAAAGAGTCATGTTTACCAGAAGATCCAATGTGTATTATTTCAGTACTAAGTTCATGTAGGTTTAGTGGGAATTTTAATTACACTTACTGTGAGAAGTGATCTAGAAGTTAACACTAGGATATGTTTGTTTTATTACTGTTTTATGAGTTCATGGTTTTCTCCAGTTACTGTTCAGAAACAGTCCCATGAAGGACATTTTTTGTAAGGAACTGTTGCCTTGAGTTTAATATTCTAAATAACATGCACCTTTTTGAAATATGTATGAAGAACATTACAAGGGATATACCTTGCTTGCTGCATTTTGAAACAGTGAAGTTCTGCTGCTGATACGCAGTGCTTGGATTCTGTATAGATATTTTTGTTATGCTTGTCCCAATTGCCAGAATGATAAACAGTATGATTCAGGCCATACCAAACAGGTTTTTTTTCTTCCTACTTACTCCACTGAGATAAGGCTTAAATGTGCATCTTTAAATGTGAAACAGACCAGATTGACTCCTCTGCATGTGATTTGAGCATGCTACTTGTTAAACGCTTCGGTTTTTAAGTCAGTTTAAGATGGTATCCTCAGAATGACTACTTAAAAGCTGAGCAGATAAATACAAGGAAGTGATATTTGGATGACAGGGAAGTTGATGCTCTCCCTTCCTTTTTGCCTTTCTCAGCTGGCAGAAAGTACTTCCTTGTTTTAAATTTATATTGCTTGCAATATCTTGGCTTTTTGGTGAGTTCAGAGCTATGACTGTATTGTAGTTCTGAACAGTAGTGTATAGTATAGATTGCAGCTAAGTTATACACAAACTAATGTTTTACTTATGTCACATTTCAATTCAGTACAATTCAGTACACAATTCTTGTATTCCTACTGAATAGTGCAGTGTAAGCTGAATTGCATGGTAGAGCGACTGGACATACGGTAATACAACTCGTACGGAGTTCTGCATGTACACGTAAGGGGTGGAGGTGTAACTTGGTTAAGCAGTGACTGTGTCCACCAGAGCAGTGGATGGAGGCTCATTGCAACAGAATGGGCAGCAAAGCTGGTGAAATGGTGAACCTTGTTGTCTTCTGAATTGCTGGTGTAGGGCACCTGGGTCTTCAGTAGTAATACTCTATTTGTAAAACATTTAGCTTTCACCTGTTGCCTCCTCTTTATCTCTCTCCTTGTCACTGTAACTACAGGGTAGAACTTCCTACTCTAGGGGAGGAACCCTTTCGTTTTGTAACATTGATACCAGTCCCTTCTGTTGAGCACAGTGTTTTAATTTCACTCCCATACTGTATGGAGAGGAAAAAAGCAGTGCATAGCCTGCTTGTTAGACTTGCCAGACTGGCCAGAGCAGGAATTGGCAGTAGGTAAGATCTCCTTCCTGTTTTTACAAGTTTTTAGAAAACAGTTCTTTGGAATGCAAAAATAGATTGTCATGTATGCAAGAACTGGGAAGTGTCAGGGCTCCTTGCTCATTTGATCTCCTGAGGATGCATTTTTTTATAAAAATGTGGAAGTATCTATAATTTGTAGAGGTGTGTTAAAGTTTTTTAAATTACCAGTTTCACCAATGGATTTCTTAGTCACATACTAAAATATTCACCTTGTACACTGAATATCAAAGTGTGTAATCATCTTTTCTAGCTGAAGAATTACATTATTATTTACGCAGTTTTTCATATATAATGAGAAACTTGAAGTATTGTTTTCCAAGCCAGATACATAGTTCTTGCAGATTTTCTCTAGGCTAATGTTACTTAGTAAATGTGCTGGTTTTGTACCGAACTTGTGCTTCATATAAGGTCTTGCACGGCTATTGGTCATATAGGGAATTCAGCATTCTGCTGCTTCACTGATGTATAGTCCCACTGCTTTTCACTGTATTATTCCAGTGGTGCTGTAAAGGTGGGATTCTCTCCAGGTATTGCTTATGATGAGCAACAGCATCTTAGCATTGTAAAAACAGTAATATTTTTTTACTGTGATGCATCATATCACACTTAATTTATGGTTAAATTTCAAGTCATCTTTGCTCCTTTTGCAAGTGACAGAATTAGGATTAAAATGTACTTATGCTTCTGTTTATTAACAGCATTCAACTGCTCCCAGAAGAATGCAGAAAGTGCCTGCTTGTGCCTGCTTTCTGGCTTGCCTGTGATGAAAATAAGATTCCTTGGCATTTACTGGAATGGACATAATTATGTCCTTTCTATATATAAGGCAAGCATAGTGCTGTCTCTATGTTGAAGTGGCAACTATTTTAATCCAATAATACTTCCAAACACATGATTTGTGATCTGCTGTTGTCTTGGACAGAGCTGCTTGAAAATGGTCTGAGGTATAATTAAGTGGGAATTAAACCTAAAGTACAACTAAGTGGAGAATTAATGATTGAGAATTAAGCTTTAGTTCGATGCAGATAAGACCCAAGTATATTAAGGATCTTTATAAAGGACATGTGTGAAAAAAATCTGGTTTTTTAAATCAAGAGTTGCTTATTTAAACAATTTTTTTTCCAGTTAAAAGTTTGAGTTAAGGGGCTATTTGAAATATAATGACTGGATTCTAATCCAGTTTTGCAAGTAGAATTTTCTGGTATATATTTTATATATGCTTATATTCTACAAGCAGGGGTATATGGTTAGTGACACCAGCTTTATATATGTGTGTGTGTATTTTTCTGAAGTGGTGGTAAGGAAGTCCATTCTGTTTGCGTGGAATCATGTATTTTGCCTCCTTACTAACTTGTAGGTAAAGATGTTAAATTAAAGCTGACACAACCCATAATATGAAGAGGCTGGGATGGGTAGCAGAAAGGAACAATGCCTGTAACCATGTTCTGGCCTCTAGGCACTCTGTTAGAATTTCCAGAAGAGCAGTAGGAGATGGTGCATTTAGGAAACCACTGTCCCTGCACTGAGGCAAGCTGTGAGCCTGCCATGGGAAGACAGAGTGGGAGTCCACTGGGAGAAACAGAAAGCAGACCCACCAGTAAACTTGAGAAATTCTTCTCGGTTTCTTAAGTTTGCATCCTGGTACAGTGAGGTAAATATGCTGGTTTAGTTGATATGGAGGTGCCCACCCATTAATTGAAGAAACCTGGAGGTGGTTGATTACCTGGACAAATAGGAGCAGCTGTTGAGATGCCCTCTGTGGCAGCAAGGTAATTTCCTCTCTTATCTTAACATGAGTGTTTAGTGTCCCAGCTGTGAACTGTTTCAGATTGCTTGCTGGTTGAAAACTGTTAAAATCTAACCCTTAGTCCAAGCGATACATACATTCAGTGGTGTGGATGAACTGGAGTGCACAGCTGTAATCTCTCATGCCAGTCTGAGATGTCCTTCAGCTAATCTGTTTGTTGCTTGATGCACAACTTGATTCTGTGCTGGTTCTGGCTGCTCATTCCAAAAGCAGTCACAAATGCATGTGGTAGAGTTCTGCCCTTTCCTAGAAAATGAGTGTCTGTCACACTTGTGAAAATGTTAGCTGCCAAACAAGACATCGCCCTCCCGCTAGACCTGATTTCCATCAAAACTTACTAAAGGGTTCCTCTGCTGCTGGCTTGAGAAGATATTTAAACAGAAAAGCATAGACTTAGTATTTACCTTCATCAATTATGACGCTCCATTTTTAGCTTCACTTCAGAAACCTAACTTGATGTGTGTGTTCTCGCACAACATGGCTAGATCACCAGCGGTTCAGCACCGCTGTTGAGTTGTTTGCTTACTTCATCAGTTGAAAGATTTCTCTAATCACAGTTACCAGCTTTATAATCAACATTGACAGTGCTACTGCTTTTTAAGAACATACATAAAAGGTTAACAGGCAAATGGATTTTTCATGCGGCCTTCATGCTGTTCCTTAGAGCAAAGTAGTCTTTCATCCAGCTAAAAGTAATTTTTAAATTCCCATTATTTTCCTGTCACATATTAAGCACTTTGGGTCTACATTTCTAGCAGAGTTTCGCACTTAAATGTTTTCAGGCTGTTTATTGTTAACACCAGTGTCTTAATTTTTGCAAACTTCAGCTAACAAATTGTTTTCAGAAGTTCTTTTTAGAAATTATTTTTCCTTTCCCCAAAAGAGAGATACTATCTTCTTCTTCATACTATCCTGCCTGTGCTGCACTTCTTTTTAATATGAAATTAAAAGGTGAAGTACCGTTTCGTTTATATGCACCTTTAACTTTTTAAAAAATCTTAATCTCTTGAGTGCCTCTGCTTTGTTTCAAGTATAGCTGTGGCTTTTAGTGATGCTGCTCTGAACCTTCTCATTGATGTTAATCTTCTATCTATGAAGTGCTTAGCCTTTTAAATTTGCTCACAGCAACATTTTTCCACACTCTTAGCTTTAATGCCTAGATTGTTTTCAGAGAGGAATGAGGTATAATTTGCAGGTTAGTCTGGAAGCTACAGTCCAGAACTCATAGAAAGCAGAAAAACAGGATGCTTCCTATTTTGTTCCTGGTATAGAAACAGCTCTTTGTTAGTTTTTAGATGTAAAACTAACGATTTTTTTTTTAAAAAAATAAACTACTGGTCAGCTGGAAGCAGTTCTTGTCTGCCTGTTAGGAAGAAGCACATGGCAGTTGCAAGAACAAGAGAAAGACCAGAAAACCAACTTCCTAATGATGAAAACAAACAGGCAGGAAGATAGAGAAATCGTAATGAGTTCAGACAGTAGAATAGAAGAGGGTAGAAAAGGAAGCAGGAATGCATGAAGATCGAGACAAAAGTAGAAAACAAAAACAGGGCACTGAGGAGGTTTCAAAGATCAGAAAATCAAATACTCAAAAGTAGATAGATCCATGTAACGTATTCTAAATAAAATGCCATCTTAGAGTTAATTTGTTCTGAAGACAAATAAGGAAAGGTCTGCTATACTTTACTGGTAACTTCTCAGTACTACATTTATATCTGGTTATGGTTCCCATGAATGTAGCCCATTAAGTTGTTCTTTGTACAAATACTGCAAGTTATTTTAAAAATAAAGATACTTGCCTGGAGTAATCTCATTCATGTAAAATGTTAAATTGTTTGAACTTAATTAAAAAGGAAAGCTGCATAGTATTTCATAGAAACACTTCAGATATTTCAGAAGCAGTTTGGGAAAATCTTAATGTGCAAAGTAGCGGCTTTACAATGTTTTGTAATTTAAAATATTTTAACTTCTTGTGTAGAGTTGGGTCTTTCTGTATTCTGCAGTACTGCTGATGCAGAAAGGAAGGACATTATTAGAATTTAACCTATCATTTAGACTTATCCATAATTTAGGTTCATTTGAGAAACCCTCATGGGCTTTAATGGAGTAAATAGGAACTGCTCCGATCAATGTTGAGTTATATAATCAGTCATATTTTCTCAGTTGGATTACTGCAGACTTGCAGTTGTATGGTTAAGTAATTTGTTGCTTTCCCTAAAGTGATAATAAAATACACCATTTCTATACACAAATGCACTGGGGCTTTTTAGATGCCAAATATTTGGGTTTTTTTCTGCTGAACAAGACCTGATTCCTGCATTTCTGTGCTCTGAACACTTTCTTTGTGTGATCTCATTAGGGTATAGTATGTATTTCCTTATACTGGATGGCATGTTAGGAATTTAGAATGCAAAATATGGAATTAAGCTTTTAATCTCCCACTCATCAAATTGGAATTATTGACTGGTCAAGCTATGCAGTCTGGAGAACAAAGAATTAGGAAGAAAAACCGTTTGCTTCAAAACTGCAAAGAAGATCACTTGGGTAACTGCAGACTAAAATTGGGGTCAGATGAAAGTATGGAAATAATTATATACCATGTAGTGTAAGAGAGTAAGATGATGGTAGCATAATTAATGCACAGTATAATGATTTCACATAAAATGTTTTATTAAATATAATTTAACAATATTGCAGATTTAATTATTTCAGCTGTGTTGTCTGGAGATCATAAAAATGGTGATCAGTGAAATGATTAATCAGCAATTTGATATTGATGCAGTAGAGCTTATTGTAAAGGATTTACATTTAGCAAAATGGATTTTTTTTTTTAAACAGAATTTGAAACTATAATCCGTTTTTGATGGAAGTAAAAATGCTTTTCAAAGATAGTGAAAGCTGGGAACATTAACCCTTTAAAAATCTCAATCTGTTCAATGCATTTTATTTTAAACTCCTACATAAACAGTGCCTGGACTAGCTACTGATAGCTTTAGGAAAACTGAAGGTTTGGTATTTTTGCTGTAGCATTTCCTCTATGCTCATCCTTGTGAAGAGATACTCCATGTTTTTGTTTGTCTTTGGTTCAGATTTGATTCAGCTTGGCTCCTTGCTTTGGTGCTTCAGCTGCTGTTATTGTAAAGCTTCCTTGTCTCTGCAAAAACCTGGCAAGTTTAGAACTGCATACCTGAAGTATTTGTAACATTCATCTGTGGTTCCAGTAAATAATCTGGAAGTAGAATTTAGGGAGGTAATATTTCTTTGGGAATAGTCTATATTGTCCTACTACAAACCTTTTGTGAAGTGTTCAGATTTGTTTGTTTATGATGTGGGAAATTTGGACTACATTCCAGCTTTTGAGTGGGCAGTTTCTGTTTTGAGCCACCATCCATTAGCTGACATTAATCAGTTTAACACTGATTAATTATTTCAGCTGCAGTTTCAATAAAGTTCTTTACAAAAACTGCCTGCTCAGCTGCTAAGGGGTGTGGGGAGTTACTAAACAAACAGGACAAACAACCATATATATTTGCCTTGGAATACCATGAAGAACATACTTTGCTATCAAGGTAATAACATATAGCCAGCTATTGTAAGATGGGGGTTTTGGGGTTTTTTTTTGTGGGGGGTTTTTTGTTTTGGGTTTTTTTAATTGCCTTTTACTGATCTTTAGTTGATGCAGTTTTCACATTTCTTATAAAGGAACCAGCCAAAGTAGTACATGGGTATATTAATTTCTAAATTCCAGCCTTAAATGTTATTGCAATTATTTGGTCCATTTTCTCCTCTGTACAGTATTGCCTGATTTTTTTCTCTTTTTTCCAATCAGGGTATCACTTGGCTTGTATCTCAGTGCATTAATTGTATTTCCTTTGTAGCAGTGCAGAAGATTGTCTGTTTGTGTTCCTAGGTGAAAAGGAAACTCTTTGTGGAGAGAAGTTGAGTAAATTTGTGACTCAGCTCTACAAGCCTTTCTGAAAAAGCCATTCTTTTCTGCTTATTCACTGATGTTGCTTTTGTCTTTTGCTCATTTATCTGGGTGTCATTATTGAGCAGTGTAAGGTGATTTTTGTGAAGCTGATACTTGCTTAAGATCTTCTCTTGTAGTTGAGAGCTCTGTTCTACAGTATGTACATGACTTACAGAGAACTTAAAAGACTTCATTGTGTCCAGTTTAACACAAGGCATCCATGTTTATGTGAGAGTTTATTATGGTGGTTTTATTTTGAGCACAAATCTAGAAATTTTTTTTTTTTCCCCATCCACCTTTGGACATTCGTAAGCCAGTTTTCAGAAAATGCTTTGCCACTTCCTGGAAGTATGGTTTTGGTTTTTGTTTTTTAAATGTTTTTATGGTATGCTTCACTCTAGCATAGTACATAAGAATTTGCTGACCAAAAAATTGCAGTGAAGGAACTGACTTTGTGAGGCTGTCTCGTCAGGAGAGTGAGTGGGAATGTACTACTGCTTTTTTAAAATTCCAGTGAAAGTGGACTAATGGCCCACTAAATTAGGATTTCCATTCCTTATCTAGGAGTTCATAAATGCATCCATGAGTAGTTTTCCTCACATCAGTAGTGTTGAAGGAGCTGGACTAACGTCAAGGTCTGTGGAGTGGTAAGGATAGCTAGTGGGGTTTTGGTTTGTGTTTTGGTTTGGTTTTTTTCTCCCTTACACTGGCTTTACTCCATTCAGGTTGTTCAGTGTATGTTCTAGGCAAGCTCCTCATGTAGGGAGGGAACAAATTCTTTTCTTCCCTTGAGGGGCTTATGGGATAATCCTACAAAGCTGTCTTTGCACAGAGCATACAGTTTGTAGAATCAGATAAGAATAATTGAGGAAAGGAAGAGCTTTTGGCACTCGGTCAGTGATGAAATACTTCTAGTAAAGCGTGAGGGGAGAATAATGTCAAATGTACTCAATTTTTTCTATTCCAGTTTCATATTAGTGGCAGAGAATTAATTTTGACCAGTAGAGTCGTCTTTTTTTAAACGACGTTATTTGTAAAGCCATCTTCTCTGGTTACATGTTTGGAAACATAAGTAATGTGGTGTTCCGTAATGCTAATGAGAGCTCCGTGGACAAAAAGAGCCTAAGTAGGACAGCAGAGGCTTTGTTCTGCTGTGCTCTGAAGAAAGTCAGTTTTTCTTAATGGTATTGGATGTAGGCTCCATGCCAGAAGCACCCAGGTTAATGTTGTCAGAGTAAGTGCAAAAATGAATAGAATATAGAAAAGAAAGGCTTCTAGAGATTGATCATGTGTTTTTATGCATATATGCAACAGTGGTGTGACACTGAAGTATGGTAACCCTCTCTTCCTTCCCACACACAATGCATATGCAGGTTTTCTAAAAACAATAATGGGAATGACACTTTATATGACAAAAGGTATCTCGTGTGGAAATACCCAGTCTGTGTCAAGGGTGCACATCAGAACAGTGAGGTATGGGCCATGGTTTCCCAAATACATGACAAATCCTTCTCCTGTCTCTTGTCTGTTTATATGGTTCTCTGGTGAAACAAATCAGGGAAAGTGGTTGTGTATTGGATGGAGAGTGATGCAGAGGTAGGAGCACATGGCTGGCAGTGGAACTGGGTTGGTGCTTTTGGCTGGCAGTACTTATGCCATTTGGATTAGTGTGCAAGGCACTAACAGCCATGATGTAGGATATTGGGAGCTGCAAGGCAAGATTTGAGAGCAACCGTAATCCTGTTATGTTCTCTTGTAGTATTTTTGTTGGTTTTATATAGCTGTGTTGTCTCGGTATCTCTCTTAGTGAATACATTTTCTTTGAGTCTTAATCCCTGTGGCGTTTTATGGCATTTTTTATTTAACATCAGATCATCCTACTGCATGTTGAAATTGAACTTAAATTCCTAATACTAAAGGTTGATGTAATTCATTAAGTTCAGGCAAGTTGCTGAATTTGCAAGACACAGCTTCTTATAAACACCCCTTGGTTTTTTGTGTAGGTTAAATAAACTTTGCCTTTAAATGCTTTCTTACAAACCTGAATGTTGCAGTTCCTTGTCTTTTCAAATTACTTTATTACAGTAAATGTTGTCATAATCTGAAAATCCTCAGTTTTTCCACTGCAGCATATTTTTTAGCATAAAATACAAATATGTGCTAGGCTAAAAATACTTGCTAGGCTGTATTTTGTACCTTTATTCATTCCTGCCTAATTCCTAATCCCTGTATTTCCACTTGTTTTTTGAATTTTCAACTTGTCCTAATTATTGTATCCTCCACCTGTTGATGAGTACAGAATACAGGGAACAATTTATTTGGAAGATGATTTAATGTATTAAGAATTCCCCAACTTTTTTTGGAATTGTAGGGGGTTTTTGAGTGTTTTGCCTTTCTGTTTGGTGCCTTTGCTTTGCTGTAACTTTCTTAAAGGCTAAGGACATGTTTGCTTTCTTTGGAAGCTCTTGCTAGAGCTGATCATTAACTGTGTGTATAGATTTGCTTTAATAAATGTTTTTGATATGTGGACTACACCCAACATAGTCATGCAGCCATGATTTGTATTATTTTTATTTCAATAGGTAGTTGTAATCTTGTTGTCATTTCACTGGACACATTCTTGTGGTTTAGAACAACCGAGCATTTTTCTTGTTGAACAGTCTTTTACCTAATACTGATCTTTGGTTACGTCTTTGTTACCTCAGTGGAAAGATCCACTTTTGAATTAAAGGATTTTTAGGGGGGAAAAAAGGACACACATGCATTGTGAAAGTGATCAAAGGCCACATACAACTTTAAATGCAAGTAAATGGAGCTGGTTTTACAGAAAGAGGAAGATCTGTGTCTGCGTGTACAGCTTACTTTTCTGGAATAGGTACTTGACTGATCTATAACTTGAGTAATTTCAGTCCAAGTAGCAAGTGTTCCCTTACAGCACAATTTATAAATAAATTGTATGCCCTTTCTGGTGCTGCTGTGATGCTTAACTAATTCTGGCTATTTTTGTTTCCTTTTGTTTTTAAAGGATCAGTTTGATAACTTGGACAAGCATACACAGTGGGGCATTGACTTCTTGGAGAAATATGCAAAATTTGTAAAAGAAAGGATAGAAATTGAGCAAAACTATGCAAAACAACTAAGGTAAGGTTTTTGGTTTGTTGTGTTCTTTTTACAGAATCATTACTTAAAATCTCTGTATCAGATGATGGGCAAGTGTGTAATGTCATGGTTAATAATCATTTTTATTTACAGAGTGAATTAGATCACTAGTTCTTTTTATTATACACAGGTTTTTCTTTACCAGTCCAAAAGAGAAAATTGTCTTTGGATGTGCTCTTGCCTGTTTGCTTTTGCCTTCTTCCATCCCTTTATTTCCACCCACCCTTCAAATCCTTTTAAGATTTTGAGATTCAAAACAAAGTCATGATAATATTTTGCAACTGACTATTAGCATGTCTGTTGCATAGGACATTATCCATGTCTAAGTTTTTGTGTGTTCAAACAGCTTCAAGCCTCCACTACTAATTAATTTCTCGTGTTGAATTGGCAAGAGCTACACTATGCTGTGTTAAAAAATCTGATTGAAGCTGTTGAGTAGAACTTGAGAACGCAGGAAATAATCTTGTCTTCAGAGCATGCCCTTTGGGTCTTGTCCCTTTGAGTGAGACCGTAACCTAACCACCCTTTGTCTTACCTCTCCAGTTTACTTTCTCTTGGTGCCAAGTGAAACTTCTTTTACGTCCAGTAGGAATTTCTCCTCGGGAATTGCAGCAAGAGTTGTACAAGAACAGTAACAGCAATAAAGTGGCAGAGAAGCACGTTCTTCAGAATAAAGCAGGATTGATTTTTACCAAAACGTACACAGCTTGTGTACTTGAAGTAGGTGTGCTGAAGTTGCTGCCTAGCCCTTGGCAGACTGAAACAGATAGCAACTTCTCTCTTGTGGTGTCTTTCATCATCTCATCTTTGGCACATCAGATTGTCACCAGATAGAGCTGAGGAATCCTCATGAATGTAGTAGGAGGTTCACAGCCAAGGGTAGGCATGTTCTCTGTCTAGGCTGTTCATTTCCTTTTTGAGTTTCTTCAATCCAGTTGCATGTATTCACCTAACATAAATACTCCATTATTTTACTGAAGGATTTTTTTCTTAAAAGGAAGGAAATAAATACCACTTTTCCAAAGCTGGCATAGAAGAACTTCAGGAGGTAAAGGAAGGTTTGAAGCATGCACAGCACCAGTTCATGGCCCAGTTTTGATTTGTTGTCAGTTGTCTGTGAAAATAGAAACATGTTGTATTTGCATGGATCTATTCAGGTCTTTTCCTTAAATAGTATGAACAAATGCCATTTGCTTAATTGTATTTAAAGGTTCATTCTGCAGCTAGCAAGATGAGACATCGCATTATCACTTCAGGATTTGACTAAAAGTAGGAAATCTTCTCTTTTGGGTAAAATTACTGATTTTTCTCATAGTCTTTCAAAAATGAAAGAGTTATGTTGAGTACCCCTTCTGTCAGATGACCGGACTGACTGTCCATATGGAGTAAGTATGACAGTTTTGGGAAGCACAGGTCTTGCTGCACACACATTGTACAGTGCATGCATGCACTTCCTGCCTGCCATCAAGGCTCTGGACAGCACTGACATGAGAAATTGACTGATTTTCTGCCAGTAGACCAGTTTCTGAAGCTACTCTTCGATATTCTTGCCAGCCTGCTCCTTGGGGGAGAATTGACTGTTAGTAAACACTCTTGTCATCACAATTTGATTTTAGCCGTTGTTGTTCTTGAGGACTCTTGTTTTACCACATAAAAATGGTCATGAGGCCCCAAGGGAGATAGAGATCAACCAAAATTTTCACCTTCAGAAGATAGCCATCCTGCACCTTGTTCCTGAAAAGTTCTGAGAGGTGATCCTGGGAATAGACTATGGTTCTTGTGAAGTTAATGCTAACAGCATATGGCTGGCCAGTGAGATAGATATTAATATCCCGAATATAAATTACTAGTTTATGAGTGTTTTTTCCTTTTGTAGTGAGATATAATCACAAAAAGAGGGTTGAGAATGTCTTTGTAATGAACTTTGTAACTGAGGTTTAGTATGTCCTTGTTAGTATGGTGAGTTGTCACCTCTTGGTAGTTCTACAGCTCTCAGTGCTTGGATAGGAGGCAAAGGAAAAAGTTGATAAGGGAGATAATGCTAGTGCTGTATGGTGTGGTTTTTTTGGTTTTTTCTGTCTTGATTTCAGCATGGTCCATGAACATTCTGTTGAGATTGTTGATGGATCATATTCTCATAGACTTAAACCCCAAGGATGAAAACTTGAGTGATATCTTTTTCATAACAGTTTTCACAAATTAAAGTCTGTGTCCTGGCAGAAATTCATATTCACTTTGTGTGTACCTTCGCATTCTGAGATATTTTTTTCTGGTGTACTGTCACAACTTAGTGATGAGACTTTCCCAGGTACAATAGCTGCTCTGAGTCTTCTAAATAAGTGATGCATGTATAGCAAGCATATGAGGAACTGTTTGAGTGAACTCACTATATTCTTACTGTATGCAGTTATTTATGTTGCTGAGTAATTCAAGAAATGATAACTTGCGAGAAACCTGTACAAATGCTGGTTTGAGGTTGCAGGTTGTTCCTTAATATTCTTCTGTGATAGGCAATTCTTGATACTGAGGAAAAGTGTAAGAAAAATTGAAAACATTGATGAATCCTCAAATGTCTGCAAGGGGAAGAAAAGCAACTAAGTTTTTTGTTTTGTTTGAGCTAGCTTAAAGGAAGTTCTTAAGTTTTGTGTAGCTTAGGTTTCAACTAACATGGTACACTACTGATTGTTAAAGCTATTGTTACTGAGTTACAGGGATGTGAATTGTATTGCAGTATGCATTGTAGATTAGCAGATTTCATTTTAATTATGTGACTGTTTAATTTGTTCTTATTTTATCCGGGAAAAGTAGGTTTAGTATGTGTCAAATTACAGGGTTCTTGGCTGAATTTTGTAATTGAATTCTCAGATGCTGTTTTTGATCAGCATTATTTCTTAAAAGGGGCGAGGTGAAGGTCTGTTTTGTTTGTTTCCACACTGTCACACACAGAATAGTTCTGGAGGTTCACTCCCTTTTTGTTCTGCCTGAAGCATTATGACAGTTAAGAAGACAGAGCAGTTCTACTTCCTGTGATGTCAGGCAGTAATACAAGTTATACCTGCAGTTACAGATGAAACTACCATACAGAATAAGATTTCTGAATTTGGTCAGCTTCTCTATTGTCAGTTTAAAGATAACAGCAATGGGTTTTTTAAAGTATTTGAGTGTTTCCCTTTAAAATTATACATTGTGATCTCTGGAGATTTCTAATTAATCTGACCAAATTTTTCATGTTCCTGCTGCATACCATGGTGTACAAGCAGGTCTTTTCTAAATACATTAATATATGCGTGTGTCTAGTCAAATTGAGACATAATTACCACATTTTTATATGCAGAATCTTGGAAACATTTACAGTGGGTGTAAGCTCAAATGTGAAGTTGGGGGTGCAAATTACCGTGTTCGTGTCTCAAATCTCTCCTCCTTTGATTAGAGCTGAGAATTTCCTCTGTTGTTGTTGAAATACATGTGCAAGCCAAAACGTGCATTCCTAACAGTTCCAGTGATATTCAGCTTTACAAACTCAAATTTCATGTTACAATTTTTTAGATTTATCTCTTCAGTTAAAACCTTTTCTGATTACATGTTACTAAATACAGTTCATTGTCATTGTTTCATGCAGTCCATAATATTGATGTGCAATCACTGAAGCTATCAGAACCATATTGGAAGTACTAATTTACATATAAATTTGAAATGCCTTTAAGTACCTACTGCATTTATTTATTTTTTTAAGTTAAATTTTTTTTCAAAGTTTGTTCCCAGGCTCATTTGTAATATGATGTAGAGGCTGTAGAAATTTAGTGCAAGCAAATGAGAAAAATGTTTTGTATTTTTCTTTCATACAAAGGAGGATGCTTTATTTGCTGTAAAATGAAAAACTGTCACATGGAGAGGAAAAGAACTGTAGTAGAGCTATAATTTCAGTTTTTCTGTTTCATGGAAAAAAATGTCAACTTTGAAAATGGGTAGAATGAAAAATGCAATCAACTGATGTTATGAACATTGGCTACTAAAAATGATAAGGAAATTCTGGATTTTTTTTTTTTTAATCTGAGGCAACAATGTATCATTTTGATTTTCAAGAATTTCAAAAGACCTCATTGCTGTCAGAAAGCAATATTGTAAGTCAAGGCAGAATGCTGTGCTGGAAAAATTGTGTACTCAGAACTTGGTGTACAGGAAGATGAGAATTTGAAAAATCACTGGACATTCTCTCCTCTTACCCTCCTGTCTGCAAAATTGTGTTGCTTCATTTGATATTCATCACAGGGTTTGGGATGTTTGTAGCAATATACCTAACTGCAAATATTTTGTGGTTGGTTGTGTAAGCAGCATGTACCTGTGTTGTTTATTCTCTAGGGTGTAGAGTAGGTGAAGTGGTTTGTATGTTTCTTAAGATGCTGCTTGTGCATTGTGTGATAAGCAAATGAGTTCACGGCAGTGTTCTCAGAAATTGGGCTGTGATACTGTGTAAAGTGCTGGTCCCATGGACAGCCTTTTAGAGATTTTCTTGGTTTTTAAGAACCTGGTATTTGCAACACTGGTGGTAGGGCAAAACGTAACATCTTTCCTGAAAACAGGTGCTGCCTCTTCTGTTCTGGAAATATCCTTATTGAACATTTGGAGATACTGTGGTTAAAACCTTTGAACTGAGTGTACAGTCAGAGAGTTTAATTGAGGCATGGACTTCTGTGCTCATGGGTACAGCATACAGTGTGCACTGTCTGTATCTTACACAGTATTCATACATTTGCTTTTTTCTTGTCTGCTAGCTGCTTTTGCATGTGTGAAAAGGATGTTAAATAACTCCTTAGTTAATGTCTAGTGATTGTGCAATAGAGGCTTTAAAATTACACTGTTCTAGATCAAAGTGAACTAAAACATTGAAAATGCCATAGTTCTCTGCCTTGTGTTACCTTTATAAGATGACATAGAGAACAGATTTGTTCCTTGAAGTCATTAAAAAGAAATAATTTGTTTGTGGAGTTTTCTATGTGTATGTCTTCTCTTCTAAAATGCCATCTTTTTTTGTTCTTCCTTAATAGAAATCTGGTTAAGAAGTACTGTCCTAAACGTTCAGCCAAAGATGAAGAACCCAGGTAAAAATGTGCATTTCAAGTTCTGTGTATAAAAAGTGAGGACTACAGTATTCTCTGTCCTTTTATGGATTTTTTTTTTTTCTTTTTTAATGTGAAGTATTTAATTGACTAGGACAAACAGTGGAATTCTGCTTGGCTTCTTCTATTTCTGCTGTAGTTCTTAAGCATGAAACCTGAGTTTGCTTCTGTTAGTATTTTAAAGTAGTAAATGTGGCAGGTTGTACTTGCACCATTCCAAATTAATCTTGGGTAGCTGAACATTTGAAAGCAGAAGTTTATTATGCTGTGTATAGTCTAGTATTATTTTTAATAGAAGAGTAATTATGTGTCCTTAGGCTGTGTTTTTTGCTGTTTTTCAGTGCATTTATGTGGCAACTGAGACTTGACTGTCCACAGAATTGTCATGTTTTCAGCAAAAAAGAGCTCTTAAACTGCTGACTTGCTTTGACTCTGGAGTGACAAAATAAGTGAATATCTTAACTCTGGAGGAGCAATTTTTGCTAAACAACTTTTATGATTATTAATCAGAGAGGTGCTTGTTTTGCTGTCCATAGCCGTATTCTATTTATTTAGAAAATCACAATGTTTTTTTCTGTAGGAGTTGCAGTTACAAAGGAAAGTGGACAGGTTTCAGGTTGCAGCCAGAGCACATGCTGCGTGCACGGAGTGCATGAGAATCCACGCTGTGATTTCCTTTAGCTCTTTTGACTATTTAAAGGTCCTGGACCACAGGGAATGGGATTTGTAGTGCTAGGGTGGCATTTGAATTCCCCAGAGCCAAGCCTATGGAGGTGGCAATATTCCGCAGTTAAAAAGAAAGATGTGTATTTTAATGTGGTGCCTCTTTTTTTTGTTGTGTTTTTTTCTTTCCTCCCTTCCATACACACTTTCTACCCTTTGCCCCTCCTCTTCCCCCCTTTTTAGTGCCAGCCATAGTGGCACCTTACTTCCAGCCAAGAGGTGGGCAGGCAAACAGGCAGCTGTCTCCAGAGCTGATAGCAAACTTGTTCTGTAGATCATCCATCGGGATGCATATGAGTGGTATGATTGGCATGTTCCACCCTCAAGACTACCAAGCACATCATCTCTGCAGCAAGTTCAGCCTCCGAGCCTAGGGACGTATGTATCCGTTCCCAAGCTCAGGCCTCTCATTTGGCAGCTTAGGAGATACCACTATACTACAGGGCTTTCCAGGTAGTATTCTTCTTCTTTCTTTTCCATCCACAAAAATCCATATTCTTATAAAATGTTTTTGAAGAAACATTGCAACATATAGTACATGCTAGGCTTTAAGTAGGCTTTCCCAACTTGTATTTCTCCTATAATTCAATTAGCATTAAGATATGGTTTATTGTAAAATACGTATGGGTTTTTTATTATAACAGGAGCACGGACTGTAGTAAAAGGAGTTCATTAAAAAAAATCTCACTCTTTGTATGTGTATGTTTGTGTGTGTGTGCTTTTTGTTAGGTTTACTTCGTGTATTGCCTTTTTTAACATCCTTAATGAGTTGAATGACTATGCAGGACAACGAGAAGTAGTTGCAGAAGAAATGGGACACAGAGTGTATGGAGAGTTGATGAGATATTCTCATGATCTAAAAACGGAGCGAAAAATGGTAATTTATATATTTTGATTTGGTAATAGGAACTGAAAATGGATATGTCTTTTCATGAATTGATGTATTTGCCCAATGTAACGAACTTGACGATAAGTAGATTTTGTGCTACAGGCGACCCTTAAATATGTGCTTTATAAATGTATTTTATGTTCACTGGTTTACTACAGTGAATTAAACTTCAAAATGTAGGTCTTGTTACTGGTAAGCACTATCTCCCAGTTTTGCCTGTGTAATTTTAATGTGTTACTTTTCTTACACGATTAGTAATGTCTTCCAAAGAGTACTGGTAACTTGTGGGAGATGCTGTGCATCACACTGTGTCGACTAGAGTAGAGACTAATGGTAATTATGCTAAAAAGATAACGTAAATTTAACATACTTCTGGTGGTTTTAGCATCTTCAGGAAGGGCGAAAAGCTCAACAGTATCTGGACATGTGCTGGAAACAGATGGATAATGTGAGTTTGTGTTTTGGGTTTTTTCTTCTCAAACTTAGTAATACAGCCTGTAAATGGAACTGTCGTTGTCTTAGACTTTCTGTTTAGCTATATTACTGAATATTTAAATCAGACTTAGTAACATCTAAAATATGGTTCAGTGTATTTGTAGTTCCGCATTTAAAAAAATTCTCCTGCAAACTGCTTCCGTGTGTATGTTTGAGCAAAGCCTTGCCTTTTATCCAGTGTGAAGGAATCAGTTTCTAACAGGGGTTTGGGCTTCTTCAGTTGCTTCTCTGTGGGCTACTTTTTGTTTAGAGAGTGATTAATAATGACTGTTTATATGAGGAAGAAATTTTAAGTCATTGTATTCGACTGTTAGGGTTTTACTTTCTAACAGAGAAATGCGGGAAGTGAGTTCCTCTAGAACAGATTATAAAGCTCCTTTTTCTTGAGACTTGCTTTTAGAGAGAAAATACAAAATTTAACCAAGTGTGTTCAAGATGCATTCTAATATTCTGCTCTCTGTGTGTCTCAGAAATTTATTATTTTATCTTTGATCCAGATAAGCAATGTCTTGGTCAGAGGATCAGAGTAGAAGCAGTGGTTTTAGATCACAGAATCACAAGGTTGGAAAAGACCTTTGAAGATCATTCATCAAGTCCAACCAATTCCATCCTAAGCTAAACCATATCCCTAAGTACCTCATCTACCCTTTTTTTAAACACATCCAATCTTAACCTGCCCTGGCACAGCTTCATGCCATTCCCCCTTGTCCTATCTCCTGTCACCTGGCTAAAGAGACCATCACCTATCTCTCTATAACCTCCCTTCAGGTAGTTGTAGGTGGTGATAAGGTCTCCCCTCAGCCTTCTCTTCTCTAAGCTAAACAGCCCCAGCTCCCTCAGCCATTCCTAATATGCTATTGCCCTTCACAAAGATAGTTTGAGGTGAAGTCTGGGAATTATCAGCTTTGTGCACTGTATTTACTTGAGTGCTAAATCAGTCTTTTAAATACATACAGTCTTTAAGGGACACATTAACCTCAACTGCCTGACTGTGCTGAAGTAGAACAGTGCCTATGCAATATCTGTTGCCAGTTTGTCTCTAGACTTAGTGGCTTCCTGAGCAGCAACAGGTTTCCTACAGCAGTTGTCTTGACAACAGCTGGATATGTTGAACAGCAAGTGCACTCAGTACTGCTGTCTGTGCTGCTTCCAGCTATGCCAGGTGATAGGAATACAGATGATAATGGATGGGTATGCTGAGATCTTGTAATGCAGATAAGTCCTTCAGACTACCTTCAAGATAATTCTGTTGAATTTATTGATTAAAATTAATGTCTGAAGAAGGGAACGTGAAAATTTCACTCATACGGTTCCAGGTTTAAGTTTTCTGCCCCCTGATTTTATTTAGGTTGTTATTGAAATCAGGCTACAAAGTGGACTTGTGTGTTTATAATAAATGCAGATGTCTGTAATACATTGTTCTGTATTTTGATTACCTGATATTGTAGAGCATATTTACAATTGTTTCCTTGCTGGTACTTCAAGGAAATAAGTTTTAAATAGAAAAATTGAAAAAAATTGAGAGTTGTTTGCTGAGAGCATGATGTTTTTGCTTAAAGGTTTTCAGTGAATTTAAGATATTTAAATGAAAGTTTTAATATTCAGAATTACTGTACAAAACCAGAAGGGAATAGTGGCTGTTAAAGCATTAAGCTTGTGGCTTTTGTAGAGCAAAAAGAAATTTGAGAGAGAATGCAGAGAGGCAGAAAAGGCACAGCAAAGCTACGAAAGACTGGACAATGACACTAATGCAACCAAGGCTGATGTTGAGAAGGTATGAGTGGTGCTGTTTCTTTCTTTACTGTCTCCTTATTATAAAAACCTTTTATGTCCATGTCTATCATCAGTACCAGAACAGCATTCTTTTTTGTATAATGTTTTGTGTTCCAATATGCTTGCTTATTTTGTTCAAAATCAAAGTTACAGTAAGATATAAAACAGTACAGATGGGGGTATGCTTCACTAGTCTTGAAGTGATGCTGTGGAGATGATAACTGTCTTCCTTAAACAGGCAGGCTTCCTGGTACTTGGTGGTACTCGTGGAATTTCAGTCACTTACGTGTTTCTTTAGGATACACGTTTAAGCAAAGTGGCTAAGGGAGCTAAGATGGTCCTTACTCTCTGTATATACAAACACATTGGGGCTGTGGACAGTGTGTATGACATCTCACATTCTTTTTATTTCAGTTATAAGGATGTCAGTGTTGATGATTTGTGATTAGTGGTTTTGCATAGTCAGGAGAATAAAATAATGCTGGATGTCATTGAAAAGCACAAGACATGTTTGAACTGATAAATGCTTTCCTACTAGGCTAAGCAACAGTTAAACCTGCGCACACATATGGCTGATGAAAACAAAAATGAATATGCTGCACAACTACAGAATTTTAACGGAGAACAGCACAAACACTACTACATTGTCATTCCTCAGATTTATAAGGTAAAATAATGAACAGAGAAAGTATGTTCTTACAAAGGAGAAGTAGATTTTAAAATCTAAAAAATTATTTTGGGGATTATAATGGGTAGTTTTATCAAGAATTTAGCATAATCTTGATAGAGTCTGTATTTTATCATGAGGCTTACTGCTTAGAGTAATTATGCTTAGACTTGTCCTGAAAATATTCTGTTGCGTTTTCTATGAAGATTTTATATCTTACAGACTAAATACTGCTGAAGATATACAGCACAATAAGCATTTGAGACAGCTGGGAGAGAACAAACATGTTAAACAATTATTCTAATAAGGCTCAGTCACTAATTCTTTTGCTCTCTGTGCATGGGAATGTTTTGTTTCTGGCAGAGATGAAGGCAAGCAAATAGCTAATGGTGACTATGCAGTTTAATGTATCTCATGTACAGGTATAAGGTGGGTGGGATGGAGGCAGTACTTTCCCCTACCCAGTTGGTCGTTGCTTCATCTGTATTACAGAACTCTCTAAAATCATTTTTAAAAGTTAAAGGCCACATTAGATCATTACTTCATCTCAGAAGGGGATTTCTTACGGTACTTCATCTAACTTTTTTTTTTTTTTAGAGATTCTTTCAAAAATAGAGACTTTGTAAAACTAGTTTAAAGTAGGTGGGGGGTGTCAGCTGAGGGAGAGTTTGGAGTATATTGGCATGTGTGTTCAGCCGTTTGGGAGAGGACTGACTGGAGCAACTGATGCTGAGACGTGGAGTGAGGAAATGGAAAATCAAGTCAGTAATTTTAGTTGAAGGTCACCAACTTAGGAATGTGTGATATTTTCCAGAAGTACAAAGGAGCTCATATTAAAAAAATAAAAATAATAGAAGTTATAGGAGTTACAGAATAAAATTCCCTTGGCTTATTAAAGAATTTTATAATATATTAACTGTTGAGCAGCGCTAGAGTAGATCTCACATTAACACACTGATGGAGGAATTGCAGTCATCTCCCAAGAGAAACAGTTTGATCATCATTCTTTGTAGCTTGGACCAGAGTTTGGGTTTATTGCCTTTATTTCTCTAGGATTAAAATCCATTATCATTGTAAGATTTCACTTACAGTTTTTTGAAATCTCCAAGTGAGAGCAGGAAGGCCTGGTCCTGCTTTCTCTTGGGACTGTATTTTTATTATTTCCTTGCAAGTATTTTGTAACATTCTACGGGAAAACCTTGGTAACCTTTGGTAACGTACTGTGGGACTTTGTTAGCGTGACTACATTGTTGCTTTGATTTGGAGGTGAAATTGGATGTTCTTTGAGCTGTATACCTTTGTTGGAGTAGAAAGATCTAGCTTCCTTTGCCATTTCTGATACCTGTTGTTGTGTGTACTACTGCTTTTTGTTTTCTTCTGGGTTTTTTTTCCCCACCTTTAATTGGGTGAAAGGTCCAGGGCTATTATCTTAATAATATTTCTCTTTAATTTGTTCCAGTAGACTTTTATTACAAACTACATAACAGTATTCTTTTCTTTATTTTCTTGCACACTTCTAAAGGAAATGGTTTGTATTTCAAATCAGAGAGCATGTCCAAACAGCATCGAATTTTAATATTTCTAATTTTTCCTTTTTACAAAATCATTGGTATTGACTGGAAAATACAAATATCTTCTACCATCAGAGGGAAATTATTTGGAACTAGGAGAGAGCAAGGAGAGGTATAAATCAGTAGAATTCCTTTACTGAAGTGTTCATTTTTGCATGAAACAAATACTCTGTACACGTTTTAGAAGAGAATAAGGAGAAGGAAGTCCAGTCCTTTACATAATTTTTAAAAGTCAGAGAGTATCAACTCTTTGTAATTACTGTTTTGGGCATCTTAAGTCTATGTCTGAAATGACTTGATGTTTTAATTTTATTAATAAATTCTACTTCATTACGCAAATAAAAACACTGGTAAAGCACAGAAATTCTGAACTACGCTGTGATGATGACAGCTACTGCTTACATCAGGATCAAGGAAAAAATCTGCAAATAAAAGCTTTGTTTTATCTTTGTGCTTGCAGCAACTTCAAGAAATGGATGAAAGAAGGACTATCAAACTTAGTGAATGTTACAAAGGCTTTGCTGACTCTGAGCGCAAGGTTATTCCGATTATCTCTAAATGTTTAGAAGGGATGATCCTTGCAGCAAAATCAGTTGATGAACATAGAGTAAGTAGAATTGAGCAACTTTTTAAATGTGCATGAGCAATTTAACTGATGCAGAAGCTGTGGAGAGGAAAAAAATGGACTTACCCTGTACGCTTGTCTTTCTGTTAAATAGTTGTCTGCTTGAAAAGTGTTGTCACTTCAGTTTTAGCCCAAATGGTCGCTTCCACTTTCGGTGTCTGTTCTCTTCCTGTTTTATTGCTCTCTTCTGATCTGAAGATCTTTGGCACTTTCTCACTGGATGTGATTTTGGACACGTTGTTTTGGTTATCCTGAAACATCCTGGACTGCCAACATGGTTGGTATTTTCTCCAGTATGTAACATTAAACCATATATAAAGGGTGTTCAGTTAACAAAGTATCATTCTGTGTCCTGCTTCATGGCAGCTACTGGCAGTACTTTCTTACTCCTTCGAATACGGGTTCTTTCCTATTATATTTTACTACATCTAGTTTCTTAGCAGTGCTGACATGAAGATAACACTAATGTTTGAGGTGGAGTAGTAGTTTGGCCCTAAAGTGTCTCCTGTTTCACATGTGTGTGAACCCCTGGGGAGTATTTGCTTGATTCTGAATTGTAGGGTGTGCTTTGATCTGCACTCGTTAACACTGCTGCCAAAGAAGAACAGCCATGATCGTAACTCCGTCTAGCCAAAAGCATGCCTCTTGAGCTTGCTCGCACTTCCCATCTGTGCATCCCTGCATTTAAAGGGAAAGATCTATGTGTCTCTGGTGTTCTCTTGTCAGTTCTTGATAGGTTTGCTTGTTTTGCTTTTTAAACTCCTTGATGTCCTATGTCTAGGACTCTCAACTAGTGATAGACTGCTTCAAATCCGGTTTTGAACCTCCTGGAGATTTTCCGTTTGAGGATTACAGTCAGAATATTTACAGAACTATCTCTGATGGGACCATCAGTACACCAAAGCAGGAAGGAATGAGAATTGATTCAAAAACTACAGTGGGCAAGGCTAAAGGAAAGCTGTGGCTATTTGGAAAGAAGCCAAAGGTAACAATTAAGAAATTACTATTTGGGGAATTCAACTGTGATGATCTGAAGGGCACTGTAGCGTCACTTCATTTATTTTTTAATATCCTTCCCCTTGCTTGCTGTTAAAATGTGTAAGGAGATCTGAAGGTTTGAGTAGGGTTGGATACTTACCACACTAAAAATCAAGTTCTCATTGGGGGGAATTTTTTCTAATGTTTCTTCCTGTCAATTGTGCCTGGGAATGTTTTTTATAGTTATTTGATAAAAGTACCTTCCCGTTTCTGCAATGTTTCTCCGTATCTGTAAAGACTTTCTGCACTTGCATAGAAGAGGTGAATTGTGAATGTAAGAGGGGGAGGTATGCTTTGGAATCGGGCTGACTTCTGGTCCCTCTTTTCTACTACAAAAAGCATCCCCCTTCTAAAACATCACGTTTTGTAGATGTTTCTATGTAGGAGTGCTGTGTAGATTTTTATTGCACCTGCTCCTAGTTTTGAAAACTTCAGAGGTTTGAAAACAATAGAATTGATCATACCATTAGAATTGGTAAAACTTACTGCTGAAGCACCATACAGGTGAATGTTACAGAAGAAACATTACTATGAAATTGGTAAAAATATTCCTGTGCTCAAAAAGCAGAGAAATTACACCTTCCTGGTATTATTTCATGAGTTTAATTACCATTTTCTGTGCAAGGTGCCTTAATGGATCAACAAAAAGGATTAATGCATGCATTAGCGATATAAATGAATAACAAAGAATATACATACTTGAATTTTATGCTAGGTCTTTACTTGGTATTGGAGCACATCAGTGAGCCATTTTAATGATTCCTGCAGATTTTCATGAAGTGCTTTTAATGCTCCGACTCAGTTTCTGCCATTTATTACAGGAAGCTATTCTCAGAGCTTGTTAATGGTGGGGTTTGTTTTCTGCCTGATAGTATTCCGAGAGAGATCTTTACGGCAGGAAAGGATATGGCCAGTTCTTTATTCCTGCCTCAGTATGTTACGTCATTGCAGCTGTGTGTTAAAGTGAAAACTGACTGCTAACTTTTCATGCAGCAGAATTAATAATTTATAATAGTTTAAATGCATTAATACATTAGCATATTTCGTTGCATTTAGCTGCAGAGATGGGTGAGATTCAGCCTGTTCCGAAGTTAGATCGTGATTACTGGTTTGACAAGATGACATCTTCCTGAGAATTTTGGAGAGGGAAGCTGTTGGCTTTCAGTCTGGACTGTGGCATTTGCTGTAGCTATAAGAAAATCCTTCATATGATGACAGCTGAAGAAAGCTGACAGGACTTTCCCTATTCCTCCTACTCCTCCCCAGTTTGTGTGCTCTGTAGGTAGCGTTCAGAGAGCCAGCCTTAGAGTTTCCTGTCTGGAACCACAGTTACACATATGTGTATATATACTGCGTGTGTCTCTTCCTTAAGGACCTGGAGGCAATGGAAGATTATGTCCCTTCTTTACAGCTGTTCTTGGAGAGGATGGAGGACACTCCACAAAAGAGCAGCTGGGAGCAAAATATTTTTCAGGAGATACATATTTAATTCCAAATGCTATTTTCAGGTTTTAAAATATATCCTTAAATTAGTTGTAATACGAAAACATGCTGATTTATTGTAGCTGGGATATTCATGATGGCCTTTGGGCCTTCGTTTAGTTGAAACTATTGCTGGTCTTGACTTCCAGGTATCCATTTACCTATTTTTGATGTTGTCAAGAGACGTAAAAGTCTTTTGGAAAGGGAATGAGTTGAGCAGCAGAGAAGTAGTACAGAAAAATCAAACTGGGAAAAAACAGCAGAGGTATGAGACACAAAAAATGAGAGAGGCAACTTAAAAAAAGGGGAGGAGGGTAGAAAGTGGACGAAGTTCTCGTGATGATACTAATAAAGAATGCCAGGCAGCCCTTGTGTTCATCTAGCTTGTTCTCCATGAGCTCACTTACCTGGTAGGGTACATCAAAATGAGGAAGAAACAGTGAGCAGGAATGCACAGGCGTGTCCCAAACGGCTGTGACTGACGTTGGGCAGGCAGAACTTCCTGCTCTAAGAAAAGAGACGGGCAACGTTGGGATCTTGTGGAAGTGTTGAATCTAAAGCCTTTTGGAGTATTCCTTCGTTCTCTGCAACAGCCTGTAGCTGAAGATTAGTTCATAAGCAAAACCTTTCAAAGCCCGTGCAGTTAGAGGGTAAATGTGTCTGCAACGTTACAAGCTGTTTCTCTGTTAGATGGAAATTTTATTTTTGTAAGACAGAATTTTCATTTTAAAATCACTTTGAACATTTGGCTTATTTATTGCTTTCTTTATTTCCACATTAGCCACAATCCCCACCCCTAACCCCTACTAGTTTATACACATCCAGTACTCCTAATGGGTCCCAGTATCCCATATTCTCCATTGAACCAGTGCATTATTGCATGAGTGA
The DNA here is from genome assembly GCA_020800305.1 of Porphyrio hochstetteri. NCBI lineage: Eukaryota > Metazoa > Chordata > Aves > Gruiformes > Rallidae > Porphyrio > Porphyrio hochstetteri. Next base: position 19,015,525 of record CM036912.1, read on the forward strand.
CATAAAAACAGGGAAGCCCAGAATTCCTTCTTTCAGAAGCCTCAAAAGAGGGGTAAGTTTGCTAACAAGTTGAAATGCATGATGGGCTATGAACAGTGTGTTTGTGATGTGGCTTTTCTGATGCTCTTCACCCTCATTATAAGGCTTACTTTGTGTGTTAAAAGTAACACTTCAGCTATAAGGTCACTCGTAGGACACTCACTTTGGGATTATGCAGACGTTACCAACAGTTTTAAAAGAAAATAAAAATACTCCTACTGCACTCCAGATACCGGAGCCGAAAAGGAAAGGTGTTATAAAGAGGGTGCTCAGCATGTGTTTGATACCTTTCTTCATTGTTGTTCACATTCACAGATGTTTCCCTACCATCACGTAACATATTTTTGCAGTAATTTATCATTTGGTATCCAGTCACCACAGAACACATCTGACAGATGAGATGTCTTATTTGCTGAATTTTAATTGAAATAATAGTAGTTGATTGCAAGCCACTGAACCAAGAAGGGAAACATTTCCTTTCTTGTGTACATTGCACATGGTGCTTGCAGATTTTGAAATACTGATTTTTGAAACATTACAATTTTTACACATTTTCTCATTAATAAATTGTTCTTGTTTGTCTGAGGTTCTTTTGGGTGAAATTATTGAAAAATTGCTACCAAATGGCACTTCTGAGATTTATCGTTTCATTTACTAATTTCCAGTGGCACGTTCTGCAGACAGAATTTGTCTGGAAGACAGTAAAAGGGAAATGTTCAGTGGTTTCCTAGCAACATGTATAGTACTAGTGATAAATGTACTGGCACTTCCCTGTTACGTCAGTGAAACACAGGCAGACCACTGGATGTTTTACGGTATTTATTGATTGAAAAATGACAGGATATTGGATGTGTTTGCATATAATTCATTCTTTTCTGATATTGAAAACAATACTGACTCTCAAGCACATCAGGAAAAGTACGCTGCTGTTGACAGAACAGTGATCAAAGTACAACATCATGTTGCAGTAAAGCTGATGATTTGGAGGCTTCATGGCTGCCACTCTGAAATACAATGAGTTACACTTAAAAATTACTACTAGGTCATGTTGTGGCACCTTATTTCAGGCCCTCAGGTACCTTGGAAATGCTCTTTCTACCACCACTGTTTTTAGGAAAGTGCCTGTGGTCCTCTGTTTATGGAGGAAGGACAGTTTTTCTCCTTTCCCCTTCTGAGTCACTTCTGTCATTGTTTGTTCAGGTCATGAAGGTAGTGTGCTGCCTTTCCTCCTCAGTGAGGAACTGACTGGATTAGATAGTTGTTTAAATGGCACAGGTCTTTATTACACCTCCCTTTTGTTGATCACTAAATAAAATGTATTCACCCCTGGCTCACAAATCACCATCTTGTAGTGTGAGTAGTTCTAGAAGATCTTACTGAAGTGAAAGATACCTGACAACTACAGAATGCTACTGGAAAATGAAACCATATTCTTAGCCATTTTTTCTATTATTGCAATTTGTTGTTCATGTTATGAAAGTTAAATGAATTTAGTAGAGAACAGTATTCTGTAGAGTTAATGAGGATCACTAGTATTCTACAACTCTGGATTAACTCAAATATCCCACAATATCAAATAATTTATAAATCTTTAGGATGAACATTTAATTTTTATGTATTTTGAAATTCCTTTGCAAGCATTTTAACAGACATCATATTACCACATACAGAGTGCCTTTCCAACATAACTGTATACTGTAATTCTTAAAGATTATTTTTTTATCTCACATTTCAGTCCTGTCTTGATAATGTATCTCGATACCATGCTTAATAGTTGCTAGTACACAATGCTGTTTTCACAGCTTTGTCCCTGGAAAATGATGCCCGAGTGGTACTGACATGCAGAAGGACCAAATGGAATTTAGCTTTACCCGTGAGTGTGCACACAGCAGACAGACAGCATACTGCTTACTTCATTCAGCCTGCCCTGTGCAGAGCCTTTACAGCTCTGGTGCTCACAAAACCAGATGTCCATAATTCTCTGGTTCATGCATGGGACCTCCCCATCGTGATGCAGTGAAAGCAGCACACCGAATAACAGAATAGGTTATTGAAAAAAATCTCTTAAGTGTAAGCAAGTCCCACTTGGTTAGTACTGCTGGTACAGGCTGCTCGTTAGCCCTTGGATTCTTCATGTTTCCAAAGGGTGTTAGTGCTTAGAGAGGTCTTTGCTCGATGCCACTCAGTATATAAACAGATGCATGATCAGCAGCGATACGTAAACCTTCCTTGTGTTTACTTGGAAGACTCTTTCTAAAGGGAACAAGGAGGTTATTCTAAAGCCGTTTTACTTCTATGGACTTATTTCTACCAAAATACTGTTTGAGAAGGTGCTTTGCTTTCCTTATTGCTAGAAATCTACTTTTGTCTGTGTGCCCAAGGCAACAGCCTTACAATTGCTCAGGGTCATAAATGATGCCGGAGATACCTATCTTCTAAGTCTGGTGTTTCTCTGGAAGGGGTTATCCAAAGAACGAAAGCAGCACAGTAGGTCTTCAAAGTGCTGTGAATGGTAGACCTGAGATACGATGACTGGCAAGCCCATGTTCTATTTGCTTCCTCCAAGGATAAGGTTTTTACACTTTAAATGTCTTGATCTGGACTAGAACATTTCTAGGATAGTGGCAGTGACCCAAACGCTATTTTCAGAAAGTCAAATGACTGATTTCTAAACTTGAAAAAGTTCTTCATTTATTGTAGTTCTACTGTAATAAGAAATACACTGTAAAATGTATGTATATAAAGCAGTGGATTATTAGCTGTAATTAACAAATTACTTGCATATGGCTGACCAGTCCTTCATCATCATCAAATTCTGCTGTTTTGTGCAATGTTGGCTGTTTGTTTGTTTCTTCTACAATAGAAGTTCGTTGGCATATTATTCAAAATACTAAAATTCTAAAGTTTAATGAAGTTGTGTATTGGCATTTTGTTAAGTTAAAACTACCCATTACCATCTAGTAATTTTTTTATCAGCAATTCGTAAAGCAGAAGTGCATATCTGATTGTTGCATTTTGTTTTTCTTATGCTTATAGTAAAATGTTTTATTTCTAAATTAAAATTTTAATCCTTAAGTACTATTTTAAATATACATTTTTAGGCATGAAGCATATTTGTAAGCAGTCATTGCATGTGAATAATTTCCCGTTTCTTTCTGTTTTCAAATGAACTGTGCAGTGGTCGGTGAAGATGGTAAGCCCGTGTGCTGATCTGTCTGCTGTACTTCTGCTAAGATAGCATGAAAGTAATCTTCTGAAAGTGTTTCCATATCATAACTGCTTAAGTCAGGTGCTGAAATACATCTTCAGATGTTCCACTCATATACACGGTCTTCTTGATCATCCATGCTTAATGTGAGACAATTAGACTTGTGATCTGGCTGCAGCTAACTCTGCGAGTTTGGAATATGAGGGTTGAGCAGTATTCATGAGTTGGTCACAGTGGAAATACTTGGTGATATCTCTGTGTCAGGAAAATTGTCCGAGCAGCATAAAATTGTATATGAAAAGGTTGTGGATCTCATGTAAGGGAGGAATGTTGAGTATCACAAAATTAACTTCTTTGAATTTAACCCAAAAAGGTGATTTCATTTTTAGGACTATTAGAAAGCTGTTCTTTTAAATCAAAAGCACACCATAATATTGTTGTTTTATAGAGCAAGTCAGTAAAAATTCAGACACCTCTGTTGTTCTGATTATTGCTGTAGGATAATCTGGTTTTAACTGACCTGTAAAGAAGAGTGATACAGAGGATGTGATTGTCTTTTTTATCTTTGTAGTGTGTAAAAAGCATTTGAAAGGATTTTAATTATTTTTTTTCCTCCAGAAAGAGACACTTCTGCTTTATTTTGTAAACATCATATCTGGATTTCCTTCCTTTTATGGTGTCTTTTATTCCCTTCTTTCAAAGCAGTGAGATCATGATTTTACAAGTGCAAAAGAACCAAGTAGTTGAGGGGCGAGAAGAAGATCATAAGAGGGGTTTTAGGAACTTGGCACCTGAGCCTTAGGCGGCTGCTTGTCAGAGTTGTTGTGACAGTCAAGTTTCTCTTGCCAAAAGAAGTGCTGTCCAGCTAGTTTTGCCCCCATGAAGGGTTACTGTAATGGCAAGGAAGTTTCTTCTGCTAAAACCAACTTTCTGAGGCAACCTGGGCACAAATAGTGTAACTTTAACTTTCTGTTATTAAGACATGTACTTTCCTTAATGCCATCAGTGTCTGTCACCCTGAGGGGAAGGGGTTTTACAACAAACTCATGAAACACATAAAAATTTCTTTCCATGCTTTTCACACCCACGTCCTTCCATCCTGTTTATAATCTTGGCACAAGTTTGCAATCAAGCCTTTGCCACTTTGGGTTCATAATAATAGGTGGTCTTAACTCTAAAAAAGATTAATATTTTTAAAAACTTTTGAAAGTAAGAGATTTTTTTTTCCCATCCCAAAACTTTATATAATGAAAAGAGTGACTTGGAATATTTGAGCAAGTTTTAATTGAAATTAATATGTTTAAGTCAAAGTTTTGATGCTATAAAGGCTTTTTCTGTGCTCTATGAACTAGTTTTACTTGAAGTAAAATGTATCAGAGCTTTACTAGTTTTAGTACATTTTCTAGCAAGATTACTGAACTTCTGGGAGAGAACTGAAGATCCAAAATACAGTATTTTCCTTTTGATAGCATCGAATTTGCTACAGAACAGACACTCCAGAGAAAGAATCAATTACATGTGTATATTAATACTATAGATACATCTTAGATGTTTTTGTTCTGAAATTACTCTGTAGTAATTAATTCTGTCCGGTCTGAATCTGCTTTAAGTGCAGTGGATGTAAGAAAGAGGAGACAAAAGGCTCAGCTTTTCAGAAAAATAATTAAGTCTCTGAGTTTGAAGTACATGTGTGAGCCAGCTGTTACAGCAGGCAGGACAAACCTTGAATGAATGACCATGGTCTGGCAGCAAGAACATGTATTTATTCTGTTGCGGTGTTTTTTAGAGCTGTGTGTCAAATAGAGGTTTTAAGAAGGTCCATCCCGCTTCCAGTGAGCGCTGTCCGTGTGTGGGTATGTCAGTTCAGCTGCCTGATAGGCACCTGTTACCTGTTTAAGACTGTTTCTGCTTGCAGGGCCCTGCACTAGAAGACTTCAGCCATCTCCCTCCAGAACAAAGACGCAAGAAATTGCAACAGAGAATCGATGAACTTAACAGAGAACTACAGAAGGAAACAGACCAGAAGTGAGTGTGGTGGTTGGGTTTTTTTTTAATCTCTGGCTTGGTTCTCTATTTGTTTGCTCCTTTTGAAGTCCTAAGCCAACAGTGCTCAGAAGCTAAGGGGGGAATATACTAGTCCAGGCTATTACAAAGCATTTTTAAGTTCATGTTTTATTGTACGTAGGTTCTCTTTGTGTTGGTTCCTTCTGCTTTGATGTCATACACATTTTGATCCTAACGTTGCTCAGGAAACAATGGATCCAAAAGCTTGCATTGAGAAACAAATAATAATGTGCAGGTCTGTTGAGCTAGAGAGCTGCAACTTAGTGCATTAAAGAAAGAATGGTGTTGGTATTGAGGGAATTGCATCTAACAAATATGAGAAACAGTATTGAGACTGATAGAGGAAAGTTGGAGTCCTTATGTGTTTGTGCGTGACGCAAGAAAGGCAGGCAGAGTGCTAAGATGACAGAATGGGAAAAGGATTGTGTGGTGTGGGGAGCAGTAGTTCCCTGTCTGTGCTTCGTATCTAATCATAGGTCGAGATCCTATACACATAAACATTATTTTAGCTTTAACAAATCAGTACCAATGTGTGTATTTTTTATAATTATGGTGGAGTTTTGTGTGTTTTTAGAGATGCTCTCATCAAGATGAAGGATGTTTATGAAAAAAACCCCCAGATGGGTGATCCAAGCAGTTTGCAACCAAAATTAACGGAGACTATGAGCAACATGGACCGTCTTCGGATGGAAATACATAAGAATGAGGTTAGACTCTGACACAATTCATTGGAAAATGTAAATGAATGGTAAAATTGTAGTTTGCCTTATGGATTATAAATGCAGCACCCAGAAAAGAAAGACTATTTGATTAAAGAAAGCACTCCTGATTTTTGTGGGGTGGCGTATTTTCAAGTATGTTCATCTAGCCTGGATTAAGGATGTAGATTGTTTGACACATAAACTGTTTAGAATAATTTCTTATTAGTAACTTCCCCTGAAATTCAGATGAGATTAAAGATATTTGTGCAATATGGGCTAAGCAGGAGGGAGAGATTCATGCTTCACATGAAGTAATTTTGAGATGTCACATGTGAATGTGTGGCTGTGTACTGACAAGCAAACTATATGCCTTTAAGTGCATTTTGTTCAGTGGCATTTGCTGGTTTAGAATCAGATTTTCTTTGACACCGATGTTTGCTTTTCTTTCCCCAAGGCCTGGCTCTCCGAAGTTGAAGGTAAAGTAGCAGCCAGAAGCGACAGGCGGCACAGCAGTGATATCAACCACCTTGTAACGCAGGGCAGAGAGAGGTCACTATTCTATCTTAACTGCTTTTATATCATGTGCCAGAATCCAGGCAGCTCTTTGATCGTTAACAGTTGGTGATGGTTGTTACTTATCCTCTGAAAGTTTATGTCCTTCTAAAGGAAAAATCTTACTGGCTCTGAATTTTAGAGGTTGCTTCATGTCATCGTGGTAATATAAAAAAAGTCTTAACTGAATATGCACTCATTATACAGCAGCCCCTTTTAAAGCCATCTTACTCCATTGCCTATGGCTCACCTGTTTTCCCTGTTCTGTAGAGACAGGTGTGTCAATGCTGTTTGTTATGCAGCACAGAATCCAGGCCATGCCTTTGATCCATCAGTATTTTCAGAAAATCCCCCCAGGCAGTAAATACAAAAACTGCTGACAGGCTTTCCCGGGGTGGCATCCAGAGCCTGCCCCTGCCGCAGTACACGTGCGGTGGGAGTTGTGTCCTCATGCTCCAGTCGTTGCATTGCAGCCCCGAAGGGAGTTACACGGATGATGCAAATCAGGAAGTTCGAGGTCCCCCCCAGCAACATGCACATCCAAATGAGTTTGATGATGAGTTTGAAGATGACGATCCCTTGCCAGCTATAGGACATTGCAAGGCCATATATCCATTTGATGGTAAGCTTAACAACATACACTCTGATTCCTTGACTGACTATAACGCATGGATTATTTGTTACAGAGAAGACAGGTGAAAGGTTTTAAAGTAAATAATCTGTATGAGCCACTAGTTGCATGTAAGATTGGTGGAAATACTGTATAAATCACTTTAATTCATGAGCAGTACTTTTGTGCTGGTTTAAGATAAATATTAGCACAGCTATTGGCAAATACTCAGCTTTACAGATTGGACCAGATTTTTGTCTGTAAGCCTGTCTGACCATATGTTTTCTTGCACAGATTTTTGGTTCTTCCTGTTTATATATAAATCTGGAAACTATGCCCTGGGAAAAAGACAACTTGAAATTCTGTCTGAACATTGAGACGACCTTGCTTTTTCTTTTTCCCAGGTCATAATGAAGGCACTCTGGCCATGAAAGAAGGGGAAATTTTGTACATTATTGAGGAAGACAAAGGAGATGGGTGGACAAGAGCTCGAAGACATAATGGAGAGGAAGGCTATGTGCCGACATCATATATAGATGTAACGCTAGAGAAAAACAGCAAAGGTGCAGTAACCTATATCTAACAGTAAACCGGCAGCTTTGTTACACTTTTCCCAGGGAAAATAGCGGAAAAGTAGTAAGTTGCAGAGGTCCATGGAAGGTGTGTGAATCTCAGAAGGCAGGAATGGTCTGTTTGCAGTGTGAGTTTGCTACAGCTTTTGTTTTCAGAATCAGCCACATTAAATTATGTGTCTTACACTGGTCTGTAATTTTGACCAATGTCTGCTGCTTTGTTTAACTGATCTAGTGTTCCTGCTTTACCAAGCACTAATTCCAGTTCAGCTGTTAAACTGGAAAAGACCAAGATTCCTGCTTGTTCTGTACAATACTTTGTTTTTATAGAGAACTGAAAAATTACTTAGTTTTAAAGATGTCTAATACCTACTGTTGTCACTTAAAACAGGATTTTTATCCTCTAATAACTAACTGAACTTGGTGTCTGAAAATTTTTAACTTCCTTCCTAAGCAAATACTTGGCAGCTTTTACTTCTTAAACAGGAAAATGTTTTCTGATTCTGAAAGCTCAACAAAAATACTCAGGAAAAAACACTATGATTAAGAAGGACAGAAAGTCCACTGACCTGCCTCTCTCCTTCCTTTTCAGTGCTTGTAGTGTAGAATGTTGTGTATAGGACACAACTTAATTGTTTTAGCTCTAGGTACCTTGAACAAACAAAAAAAAAGAGACTACATGTAATGTTTGATATCTTACAGAACTCTGTCTGCTCCTGGAAAGGGAATGATAGTATATTCCTAATCCGTGTGCTTTAAACTGTCTTTGAATTGTGTCCTGTTGTGTTTGAAATCAAGGTCTTAAATGTGCAGTAATTCCCCTCGCTTTTAAATCATCACAGAGGACTGGAAACTGCATTGCACTACTCCATTACTAGAAGAAAACAAAAAAAGCTAATCTAAAAGCCGTGGCTGGTATTTCTAATGAGAGTTTGTGGAATTAAGTACAAGGCTAATGTGTAGCCACTGAGAATGGCCTGTTAGAACTGAGCACGCTTCTCTGGCTTCTAAAGGCCTTCAGTAACTTTGTTCTTTTCTTTTTCCTCTTGGACTGCAGGTTCCTGAAGCGGGTTTCTGAGAAAATGGGCGAGATCTTGAAGGAGGTTACATGCAGCTGCTGGGGGGGTGGGGGGTGGGGGTACTAGACTGAAGGCCCAAGGGGAAAAGCTAGTTGCATGAATGCATGCAGACATACATTTAGTCACTAACATCTTAGCATCTCCGTACATAGGTAAGGATGTATTACAGATCTTCAATTTGTGCAGGAAAAGAGAGTTCCATTACCAGAGTGAAAAGGCTACTGCTCCTAAAGTTGCTTTATTTTCATTGTCCTAGGTTGTCCTAGATGCACAAACTATATTTTGGCTTGTGCTATTTTTTTGGTTATCTCAATTATGCTCTCTTCCAACTCCTTTTAATTGGCAGTCATTTAGAATCATGTCAGTTACCAGTCTGCCTGTACCACCTCCATGCTCGCTGTTAACCTCCTCCTGCATGCCTAGGACAGTCAGGCATGTCTGCATAACACTTTGCCATCCTTGCTTGTCTTATTTTGTAACAAATCGTTTTGTTTAAATACCTTCAGCACTAGTTTCATCCCAGTATCCATGTATGCTGCTATAACTATACCACTGCAACCATCATTACATTCCAGTTTTTGGCATAACTGATAAGAGACCATAATGTATTTGTGTTGATTTGGGGAAATAATACATCTCAGCTCTAGCCTACAATGCAACCGATGAAACTCCTGGAACTGTGGTCCATCTTCAGCACATCAGTAACCTGTTACAAGCACTGAAAACCTGGAACACCTCTGGAGACAACTCACCACTGCAAGCTAATGACTGTTCTCAGAAGTCAACCACTTGCCATTCAAATGCTGCCTTAAACGAGAGTGCCTAAATCTGTTTGCCAACACTACCACTTACAGTATCCCACGAAGGGCTTTATGTCTCAGCTCCTTTCACAGTGCTGCAGCTGCTGAGGTAGCCACGGTAGGTGTTTTCTAGAGCTCTACTTTACTGGATACATGGTACATCATGATTTTTATACATTGAAATGTGTATCTCTTCATTTGACTTAAATATATTTTAAAATATTTTTATGGAAACTGTCTTTTAGTTTTTCACTATGAAGCTCCAATTTTAATTATTGCAGTGCTAGTCCATTTCCAGGTGATGCTTCATTGTATGGACCAGTTGAAATTTGAGTGATACTTCGTAATGATCTATGTGCACTTTTACTTGTAAACAATTGAAATTTGGATATGTTTATACGTGTATATATAGTTGTCTGCAGTGCCCCTATTGCTTATGTTGTCTTGCCTCCCATTTGTGGCTCTATTAATAAATACATCATATCTGATTTATTAGGGTGATAAGAATTAGACTAGAGATGTTGGGGGGAGGGAAGGGAAACTTGTATCGAAGCAAGCTTGTCAACCCAGCCACTTGCTGTTTGGTGAAATGAAATAATCAAAACATCCTGTTTTTCTGGGGTCTGAAGCAATATTTGGATGCAGCAGTGCTGGATTCTTTTTAATTTCAGTGTTATTAGGAACTGTACTACCAGTAAAATTGAATGAGTGACGTGTAGAGGTTTATTCTTTCTGTTATGTATACCACTATTACACAGCTTGACCTAGTGTATTATGGGGGCTATTAAACTCTAAAGTTTAGATTTTTTGAGCTTGTATACAGGGTTATTTATATAATAATGTGACATTACTCAATACTGACAAAACTACTTAGGTAGTTTTTGGGGGCTTGGGGGGGGGTTGTTGGGTAAGGGGGTTTCGGTTTGGTTTTTTTTTTCGGTTGGTTGGTTGGTTTGGTTTTTTTTTAAAATCCTGTGATCTGTGTATTTTCTGCTAAAGGGCCTGTGGTTTGCCTGGCTAACAGCCTTGCAGGTCAGTAATAACACTTCCTGGTAAAGGACTAAATGTTCTTTTCACGCTACTGTTTGTTTTTCTAAAACCAGGATTTGCTTCCTTGGGAGGCAGGTTGCTTTCATGAGGGATAGTGCAACTTGTATGAGGGTTATTAAACATAGGAAAAAGACATTTGTACTTGCACAGCTAGTTATAAATCACTTACCCTAAATTTCTGAACGTGATTTGTCTTAAACAATCTTACATTTTCCAGTAAATTTTAATCCTTTTTTTGTGCACATGTTGATTTCCTAAATGTTAAATGCTTTGTTAAAAAAATAGTGTTCTCTGTTGAGAATATTTTCATGGAATAAAAAAAATCTTTTCATGGTCTAATTACTTAGCTTCCCCATTTGTCGTCTGTTAAGAGGGAGGGAGACTTCAGCTTGAGGTCTTACCCTTTGGTGTGGTGGTAGAACCCCTGCTGTGATTGTAGATGGGAGAACAGGTAAATCCCACTGGTGTTGGTTTTGTCCTAACACTACTCAAATACTTTGACCTAAGTAACATCTCACTCTAGAAACAGGCTTAGTGTCTTGCAGCCCTAACTTAACTTAAATGTTCTTGCCTAAATGTTTATACAATTTCTGAAGATAATGCTTGTACACCAAATCTGTATGTGACAAAGCAGAATTCGCTGCTAAAGCACTCTTTATATGAACACCATGCATGCTGATACCTTATGAAGGGTTCTACCAGCATACACTTCACCTTCATCCAAAGGAATAAAAACCCAAAACTACTTACCAAACTGATTCACCTCAGTAAATGAAGCAAATTTAATTGATACGTACAACCACATTTACTCATATCTGAAAGCATTTTAATTATCTGGATTGCTTGTTCTTGCTATTTCATCATTTGTTCCTGGCAGCATAACTGTTCCACACGCTCCAGCAAAAGCCAAAGTTCTACAGATGCTGTCTTAAAAAAACCCAACACGTAAGTTGTCCCAAGACATACAGAACTAATACTCTACTTCCATGTATTGCATGGTATCTGTGTGGTCACAGGTAAAGGGTCATTTCTGCAACCTGCAAATTATTTTGCATAAAGATACACTTTCATTCACAATTCTATGCACAGTAGTTTATATTCATTAAAGGAATATTCTACAGTTTTTCTGCAATGTCACATACTTAATCTATCATTTTATTTACACTATTTGCTTCATTTTAATATTAAGATACCAATGCCCTTACTCCCAGGCATTAGCAAAATATTACAACTCTGGGGAAATACAGAAAGCTGTAAGACTTACCTTACAGGGATAACCTAATAACCTAACAGTTTAAAGAGATCCTTAAATGACTGTGACACAGTAAATAAATAATTTGTTTAGAAATCAGTAGTTTTAAAACGTGTGCATTGTGCAGTTAAAAGTTCTAAACGTCTTGTGAAATGCAAGAAGTTTGTGCAGTATCAAATTGCCAAAAGCTAAGGATATTTCAAGTATATCATTAAGTAGTGTTTACAAAGTCTTATATATTTAATTGTTCCACCTGCTTCACTGGAGAAGGTTCCAGTTTTCGGGAAAGTGCAGTTAAAATCTGGCTGAACTTCTCGTATCTTTCGTTTTGATTCACTTGTGCTCCTTTGCTGCCCCAGAGCAATCTCATTTGAAATTCCGTCTTGAAGATTTCACTCATCTCTTCATCTGGCTGGAAACCTAGTAAGTAAAAAGAATCCCACAATATCAGCATCAGGCAAGTTTCTTAATCAGAAGAAATGGCTTTTCCACTGTATTCTCTCCAAGTAAGCTTTAGCATGCAAGGTTTTTAATAAGCTAGTAGAACAGCGACAGTCCTTTCCACCTGTGACACTCTACAGCACAAATGGTTCTAGGGACACTGGGAGAGGCTATCCTTTGTTCAGTTCCAATGGTCTAGAATTGTCATAGCCTGACCTTAAATATAATTACTGATGTATACATGCTGCCTGCAGAAGTAATACTTATATTTCTCTCCCCTTTTCACTGCAAATTTAAAATAAAAACTCACATTCTTAATATGTTGCTGATTTCTGGCAGCAAGCGGTCATGGTCTCAGTGCTGCATCTTGTGCTACTGTAAAGAATCCTGTCATGATATGTGGTGTTTTATTCACAAAAATCAGTAGGATTCTCACAGAAGAGTTTATCTTACAGTCCTTACTGTATTGCTGTTCAGTTGCTAGATGGATCACTATATTAAGTCATGAGAACTTTGACTAAGTTTAGCAAAAATATTATTTCTACTGAAGAACTGCACTGATGAATAACACACTGTCTGCTTTTAAACAGTATTGATGTTGTCAATGAAAGAGGACAAGAATTTCTTGCACTGACTTTTAGTGGCACTTTATGCAGAGACCTTATTCTTCAGACAACCCACATAATTCTGTTAATGAGCAGCAGTCTCTCCTACTAGTGCTGCCTACCTTCCAGCACCCTTTCTGCAGTCAGGCTGTATGTCTCCGCGTTCTGCGCTATCTGACGAGCTGCAGCCAAGTGCTTGAGCATTATTTCGCAGCTTTCATCTCTGCTTTCCCACAGGTCCATGCCTTCAAAAATGACAGCTTGGCGCTCCATCAAGGTAATGAGAGGCATCAGCAGCGGCACTGTTACGCTGTGTGGAGTGCTGATGGTCTCTGGAATAGGCAGTAACAAATCGTATCAGACATTATATAACCTGCTGATTAAAGAAGGTATTGCAACTGCAGTATTCTTCTATCTTTCAAATCAACACCTTACCTCACATACACATCCTGCCAGTTTCCAGTGAACTGGTTGGGGGAGAAGGCCAAGTTAGTGTTGGAAACTTTTATTTGCTACAGGAGAATTCTGTGAGGCTAAAAAAGTTTCACTTAGAGAAAAGTTCTGCCTGCTTTGGAGATGAGCTGCAAAGAATCTGATACAGGAGCACCTCATCTGATCGGAGGAATTATCTGACTAACCCGTTCTTTGTATTTGGGGATTCATCCTCTGATCCAGCAGGCAAAGCAAGATCTGACAGAAGTTAGTTCTCCTCTGAGGAAGGAGGAGGTACTTTCCTGTCTTTGAGGCAAGAAGATGTGAGTGGGTTTGGGCAGCATGTTCCATCCTGATCGGGTACATGCACGCAAGCATATATTGATGTTTGGCTAGCAGATTGTTGCCTTCTAATTCATTGGCTTATGCTGCATTATACAAATTCACATAGCTGTGCATTGTATTTTAAAATGACTATCAAAACAGCAGCTGCCTCATCTCCATACACAGGAAATCCCTAGTGGGAGAGTTAAAAGGCTAAATAGAAACCAGTGTCACTTATACTCACTATTCCACTCATCTTGTCCTTCATGCAAAGCTTTGCTAAATGGCTTCAGCTGTTTTTCATACATGATGGCAGTCTGGGTGTAACGATGTCTTAGAGATGTCCAGGTTTGTTCTAGCCTAGTGACCTGTTCATGCAAAACAGAACAGCCATTATTGACTCCATGGCCATTCACAGGAAAAGTACATTGCTAGTGATGACGTTCTGAAGATCTCTCTAGTCTTGAAAAAATGGTATAAAATAAATAAACCATCAAACAACTCCATGATTTGGAGCATCAAGAGAAACAGACTTCTTACCTGTGGCATTTCCAGTGCTTTCATAATGGCAGAGAATGCATACAAATCCCCCAGCGAGTCCTTCAGCTCCACTGCGACTTGGATGATCCTGTTTAATGTTGCTGCTCTATCTTCTAGATTTCCTGTGCAACCCAAGATATCCACAGCTATTCCAATTGCCATGGTATTGTGCCTGTAAGTGAAACAAGTTATACCAGTAGTTTCAAAATATTAAATTAAATTATGTGCCCAAACTCATTCTTTCCAACATCTTTGTATCAAGAGCAGTAATGTTATTGCATGGAATATATAAACACACACAGATTTTGAATTTGTGTTTTAATAAATATAATAGATAATTACTATTATACAAAATTCTGCTCAAGCAACGGATTTTTGGGAAAATAGTCCTGCTTCCCTTTCTCCTGACCAGTCAAATCCTTGGACTTTGCCCCTAGATCTCAGCAACCAAACTACTGAAGCAGAGAAGCAGAAAAGCTGTATCAGGGATAGATGACCCTAATTGTTCCTCCTTAACTTAGAGGTTTAACAGAAAGGTTTACTGATAATTTTTTTACTTTACTATTCCCCAGGTGCAGAAGGCTACTACAACCTTCAGTTTCTTGCACAAACACTTACATGCTCAGATTATAGGTCACCTGAGCTCTTAAAGGAAAGCTGAGGGTGTTCAGCATCTCTAAGGACCCTGCTTTCAGTACAGTTCCCTTTTCCCATGGGAGTTGCCCCATGACCTTAAGGAATTTTTCCTATGCCATCTCACTGAATTACCTTCTGTACACATGAATTCCTACAGGACATACAGGAGACTTTTTTGAGGACAGGCAGAGTACAACGTAGCAATGCGCCAGTCTGACTATCTGCCCTCAAAATGAGTCATGGGGAGGAACATTTACCTTTCAATTAGGTCAAGACGCAGTTGATGTCCGTACGGCAAGGTAATCAGTTCAAGACCAGAGTTCACACCCATAGTTCTCCTCATCTCTTCGGAAACTTCTAGTATCCTTGCCACCTGTCAGTGCAAAAAAGTGCAAAAATTTGTGCATGACTTGAAACTACCTTCAAAAAACCCCCAGCCGTGTAGAAGTCCTCCAGATGAGTGCAGAGCTTACAGAACTAAGTGCACAGTGTGTGACATTAGAATACAGTCACTTCTACACAGCCGGTGCCTTAAACAGACAGACCAATTTTTTTTTATTATTATTTTTGCATGACTCAGCCATCAGAAACCTTATAAAAGGTGTGACTGAAATGCTTTAGCAAACTGCCTATCCTCCGCTTCTAGGAGATTCATGTGCATGCTCCAGGACAACAGTGCCTGCTGTCTTAACCCAATCCTCATCAGGGTGGCACTGTTCTTCAGCTGTAAAGTTGTACACCTCTGCTTCACCATCTCCATTTTTAAAAAGGTAACTGCTCAGACTGTTTTTGGATTACACCACAGAGTGGGTCTTCAAAAGGATTAATCTGTAAAATGACTTTAGGGAAGACACTGAATTTTATTAGCTAATGAAGTCAATATGTGAAAGCTGACACCCTCACCAATTAGTCATTTTAAACATCCCGTATTAGCTACTGGTTATATCAACAATTACATATGCTAATTACTAGCAAGATCACATTATTATGATAATTCGAGATTATCTGCTGGTTTAAGGCCTGTATGTTGACACATACAAACCTGTCTGCTATTCTGATACACCCATCATCAGGCTTTCTTGGTAATAAAAATATGAAAGCAATCTGGACCACACAACAAATCACCCTGGTACAAAACCTAATTCTGTAGAGAAACCTGGTTCACTTCTGAGACACAGGAATGATAGGCAGCCCTTGGAGACTCCGTGACTGCTACGCCATCAGCAGAGCCCTTCCAGGCATGCACGGTGGCATTTCATGATGCCACACATGACCTACCAACTTCAGCTTTATCACAAGTCTCGGTACAAAGCCCAATTATTCTGGCCCAATCTCACTGTATCACACAGTTCTTACCGGTGCAGTAGTGTGCAACAGGTTACCAATAGACAAGTCTGGCTTTCAGCACTGGGAAATGAACATAAAATAGATTTCTCCACGTCCCTGCTAGTTGATGTTCCTGCTCCAAAATCTAAAAAAAAAATCTGTTTCCGTAGAACACTCCTGTGACTCTGAACTGTGCAGACTCCCACTTTTCCAGCAGGCCAGTTTCCTTGGCCCCCTCCCAAAGTTTGTAGGATTTAAAATAAGGAGATTAATAATGAGCTAATTAAATATTATATATCCCCTTACTACTTCTCTAAGGCATGCATATCCTATGCCTTCAAGCAACATACTCTTAAACAATACACGAAAAGACATTCTGGGCATTGTTACTATGTTGATGGAGGAAAAGGTGAATTTTGAAACTAAAATGTTAGAGAATGCTGGTCCTCTTGAAACAATAGTAAAGAAACCATGGTCTACCACTTCTGAAAAGACCATACAGTTGCGGAGTTGAGTTTTTCAGACTCATCAGGCCTGGATGATGCCTCACTTAGCAGCAGCCAGCACTGGGAGGGAAGCTGTTTGCTGTTGGCAGGAACCCAGCAGCTGGCAGACACTGGCGCACACTCATGCTCCAGTGAACGGACCCCTTCCCAGGCCTATGATGTGAATCAAAGCAGCAGCACTAGAAGAGTCCTATAGACTTGTTTCATTCTGGAGCGCCACCATTCCTACTTCCCCTCTTGCCTGCAAGGGAGTTGCCCAATAAGTAGCCACGTGTGTTGTTTCTTAAGTTGCTCTTGAAAAAACAACCAACTGAACTCCAACAAAGCCTGTGACACTTGGTTCCTGTAGCTGCTCTGTGGCAGGTACAGCACTCAGCTGTCCCAGCAAAGTGGTGCAGACTGAACTGCAGTTGTGTTTCCTTAATTACATGGAGTCACCCATGATTTCTCCTTCCTGTCTCCCTATTTCTGATCCACAGCACCATCAGCTGAACAAAGTCTATATTGTGAAAAACAGTTGTGTCTTTACATCTTTCTAAACGACTCCACTAACAATACAGCTCTCTCATAAGAGAGAAAAGATTCAGAAGTCCTGATGATAGATATTTTCCCACACCACCTATGCAGCTGTAGGAGACTCAGACAAAGATTAGCAGCTCAGCTAGTTTTAGAAGTTTAAGTGTATTTAGTTCCATTGAACGTCTGTTATTACAGCCAGCAGTATGACAAGCAGGTAATGTTTGTCTTATCTTTGCCCTTCCAAGCTAACTAGCTATTTCCTGTCACGAGTAGTTCTTTCCACAATGGTTTACAGCACAGATAGCTCTCCTTCCAGTGTAGAAGGCAGGCTGAATCACAGATATACAGCAACTGATAGGAGATTAAAGAGATGTGTGGAACCCTGAGAATTTGAGTCTAAAGCCAAGGATGGTGTGAGACCTTTAGTTCAAAGGATCTGTTAACATTCTTGTTCTTCAAATAAAGCAAATGTAAACTAACCAACCACACCAAAAAACCCACCCTAAAATTTCCTGCATGTCAATACATTTATTACATTAGGCACAAATCCACCCATTGATATTTTCATATCAGTTCTTTAAAAAGACTAAACTTGCACTATATAAAATAAAATGCAAGAAATTATTTTTTTTTTTACCTTGCAGTCCATTCTAAGAATATGCTGTGCAATAATCTTTGGGTTGTTGGTGGTGAAAAGCTCCTTAACTCGTCTTAACATTGATGTTTCCAATGGCTTGTTTTCAGGAGGAAGTAGTTTAGATTCAAAATCATTTGGTTTAAAACTAGATACCATCTCAAAAACAGGTGCACAAAAGATGCTGTCTTCTTCAGCCATCTCAGTCAAAGCTTCTGCAGAGTTCATTGTAAGGTCGTCTTCCAGGATTAAATAGCTTGTTTCAGAGTTCCTGAATGAGTGGGATCCCCTCTCCTTTTGTGTCAGATGTTCCACATAGCTGTTTTTCTGGCGTAAAAGTTGTTTTGTTCCTGCAGGATCCCTGGCAGGGCTTAGTTCACAGTAGTGTCCTTCTGAACTGTGGGAAGCTAAAGGAGAGTCTGGGGGCTTCATCTGGGGTGCTTTGCTGGGTTTAGGTGGAGGCTTCAGACAGAGCTGACTGTCTGATCCTCTAAGAGCTTCTCCTACCTGTGACTCAAAAGTGACTTTCTGAACAACTGTGGGGCTTAGAGAAGGTTCACTGCCTGTTCTAAATGCAGGAGAGCTTGGACAGGAGTCTGCATCTGCTTCAGGCAAACGAGATGGGTGTCTTGAACCTGCAGAGGAAAATGGTGCTTTAGAAGGCCAAACCACATACAACTCCTGATGCCTGTCCCAGGGTTCATCTCTCAGTGCTATTTCCTGAGGAAAATACTGTCAGATCACATCAAATATTTGCTGACAAAAACGTATATTCAATTATATTTTGAGGAATGAGCTAACCAGAAAATTCCATTCACTTAGTGATCCTCCCAAAAATCCCAAATACACAGAACAGCTGCACCATAATATTATTCTGTGGTGATGCTGACAATAATTCCAGTCCCAGCTGCATACGTAGGTTATAATGTCAGAGCTGGATAGTCTCCATGACTTGGAATAGGAGGTTTCTTTGTAACCTGATCTAAGCTATAAAACCCAGAAACTTCCAGCCACACCACATAGAAGATGAGTCATTTCTGAGAATGACAAGATCGAGATGAAAGAATAGTTTCTCGAAGTCAAGCTTGAACCTGCAGTAAGGTATGGAAGGAATTCAAAGAGCTGGAGAAACACATCCACACAATGCATATGCAAACCTTGGCATCTAACCTTGGACTGAACCCCGTATCAGACATACCCAACCTGCTGTTCTCAGTGCATTTGCTGGCATCTATAGCTAAATGGTCAGTTGCATCATGTGGGCTTTACTGCTTGTTTCCAGCTGGCTCTCAAATTATGCAGACAACAAAATACGCAAATCACAGCCTGTGATTGCTCATAAGCAGTATGATACCAGAACCTGCTTGGAGGACCCCACGACAAAGTGCACAGCAGCACTCTTCAGGTTAACTCTTACAGTAGAAAATAAATGTTTTTGCAGCCATTGATTAGAATAAGATTCCAATTCAACTACATTCAACTACAGATGGATAGAAACTTGGTTTATGAATGTCTGTCCATCTGTTAACAGAAGCACACTCTTTCTATCGAAATACAGTCTCATTAAAAAAATACTTAATATTATCTTTGTCTTGAGAAGTGTTTCCAGCATAGGCACTATAAATTTTAACTATATCTGCATGCTTTACCCTGAGAAAAAGCAGTTACCAGGATTTCCATCAAACACCACGTCTACTTTAATAGACTTCTGTCAGGAGAGTGAAACAAGTCAGTTCTTGCAAAGCACAAGTGAGGAAAGGTAGTACCATCAAAAAGAATATTAATGCCAACTATAGCTCTTATTTCTTTGGTGTGGAAGCTTGTTGAGTTGTGTGCTAAGGTAATCAACTAGCTGGTGCACTATAAGTAAAAAATCTGTTCCAATGACTTAAAGAGAAAGTATTATGCTAACACAGCTTACATTGTCCATTAAATATAACTGCATATACGCATACTGAGAACATTCAACAATGTTGAGTCTTTGGTTTGAGACACTTTGGTTTGAATTGTGACTGACCACCTGAGCACGCAGAGATTCTAAGTGTGAAACATTTAATTACAAAGCATACCTGTTAGCAGATAGCTCTCTGACTGGTGAGCCTTTAAGGGGAATCTTTTCTCCAGAACATGATCCAAGCTAGCTGGCTGGCTACCACTTTTTTCCTTGTTTCTAGAGCAAAAAAAAAAAAGCAAATAAAATCATATCAATATATCCAACAGTCTTAACATACATACCTAATTGCCAGGATATATCATAAACATTGCAATAATCATTAGCTTGCACTTGGACATCTCATAAGAATAAAAGCTACTTCATGCAGCTGTGGTAGCAATGAAATGGGCTATAATATGTGTGATCCTGCAGCTTTTGTGAGGGTGTTTCTTTGAATGTCAAGACTTTTTAATGGAACTTTAATGGAAGCAAGGTTGGATGAGGACCTGGGCAACCTTGTGTAGATCCAGGTCTGGAGGTTGGTGGCCCTGCCTGTGGCAGGGGGGTTGAAACTCTATGATCCTTGGAGTCCCTTCCAACCCATGCCATTCTATGAACGTTTTATTTGGACACTGAAATTAGGATCCATTATCCCATAGTTAGTTAGTATTTTTACTGCATAAGTCAAATATGGAAAGACAGACTTCTCTGGAGCAGTAGCAAGATTTTATTTTAACCATTTTTGTTGTATACTAGTAAAGATTTGCCAAATCCCTAAAGAACAAGTTGTACAGCTGTTGTGCTTCCAGAGTCTACATTTGCTGTCACTCTGTGGATTTGATTTTTAGGAAAGGATTTTTTTAGGCAATTGCTCACATCTAGTGTTCCACCTAAAACTAGAGTGAAAATTCACACTGCCTACAGCAGGAGCTGATAGAGCTACCTCATGGACAACAAATTCAAAGTACCTCAAAAGATTTCCTCTGCGTATGCTCTGCTCCGGGGACTGCATGGTGGATATAGCAAGACTCAGCCTTTTTGCAGTTTCTATTTTTCCTTCAGGTGTACTTGGCTCTTTTTGTCGAAGTGGGGTTACTCCATACTTTTCTTCTAGACACCTGAGAGGCACAGTCCTGTTGATAGGCTGAAAAATAATTGCTCCGCTCTGCTTTGAGATCGGCGTGCGATTCCCAACATAGTACCTAACTAAGCCGGGGATGCTGTCGAAACTTTCAAGTTCAAACTGATACTGAACACGGCAGTAGGCTTCGTTGAGTCTTAGAACTGTTCTGTTGATTTTAAAATGTTGAGAGGTATTTTTCCACTGACAGGTAAGAACAAAGTTCCCAGGACTAGAGAGAGAATCCCTAATCAGAAAATCTCCATCTCTCTGAACTAGGCTTTCTGCCACCTTTGAGGAAAACAAATCATACAATATAAATACTTTCAGAATCAGAAAACAAGTAGTCAAACAACACATTGCAACAAAATATTCTTAAACATACGACTTAGCTTGGCTGCTCTGGGAAGACAGACAAAACCATAAATACAAAGCAAAGCATGAGGTATGATAGAAGAATTATGTCTCCAATTCTAAAATTAAGAGCTCATCCCACAGCAAAAAATGTTGGAAAATATCCAGCAGCCAGAAGCATGACCCACTTTTGCACATATACTTCTTCTATCTTGCTATAAGAAAATAAGGCATGAAAGGAAAGCAGTGACCCAGGATTCTAGAGTTTAAAGCATCTGAAGAGAGCCACAATGAAGTTTAGAAGCCATTACAGAAACTGTCCTTTCATTACCACCTTAAATGACAGCAGCTTTCTTTTATTTTTTCTTTGTGAATACTGCATGGTAGTAGGAAGAGTCAGAGAAATTCTGGTTTTCTGTTTCGAGTTAGTCCTCTCATGTGATAAGATTAACTGCTAGATGTGTAGTTTAAGCGCACTGTATATGGCTGCTGTGCCTGCTGTCCTTGTTTAGGTGAAGGGCAGGAGGCAGCTCGCAGCTCTGGTGACAGCTGGGTACCCACAGGAGGGAAGCCCGCAGGGGGAGCTCCAGGTACTCTGGGAACCGAAACTCCAATCCAACAATTTCAGAAGATTTTCAACTACGTTCGTAAGGCTCAAAGTTAAGTTATTGCATATATTTTATTGTAGGATTCCCCCCCTCCGCCCCCCAAATTCCAAGTGCAAGAAAGAAAATAAACATATTTCCTTATAAAACATAAATAATAAACATAATATTTTAACTTTGGTTAAGAATACTGAATCAAGTTAATGTGTGCCTGAACAATATGTATTCTCATATAAAACTTAGATTACATTTCCGCCTTTATTCAGTGCACACAAATCCTGAAATATCTGTATTTTCCACTGCTGTCTGCCCTGAACCCTTCCTCAGCCTCATTTTATGCCAGGTTGTGACAAATACCATAGCTTTCACACAAATAAACATTATGTTTCTACTAAACTAATGCAGATAACAGAGACGCGTATAGTACTTTAGCACAATTCCACTTGTCTATAAAAGCTCATAGGACATTTAGCAAAGCAAAGACCACCTACCTGCCGAGGAATACGTCCATGGTACCAAGCATGGCTACGCAAGTCTTCACTACTTAGCTGCAGTTCTTCCTCTAACTCCTTCTTCAGTTTTTCTGGGCTATTGTTCATAACTTGCCTCTCCCTAGAAAACTGCAATAAAAGATTAAAAGCTTCAACTGTGCCAAGTTTAGTGGTTAACATTTTACCTGGGTCATAACTTCCATCACATGATCTGCACTAGCCACTCTAATGCAGGTGCTCCATTTGGCAGACTGGTTTGGCTTTGCTCTCTAGATTGTATTTGCAAAACGCAGCATTCAGTGAGATAACGTGATTGTTACACACTGCACGGAACAGAGCAAAGCATTCTGTCTGCTCACCGAGCGCGTAATGACACGCCTACAAAGTCACTTCTCTTACTTCCTTGTCCCATTAACAATTCTAACTATACACACACACCCCCCCCAAAAAAAAAGGAGGGGGGGGGGGGGTGAGGAGGTGGGGTAGGACACAAATGCCCTGCTCCAATATTTTTCCTTCTGTTTAAACTTCTATTTTAAATTCAGATTCTCTCCCCCCACTCCTTGAACTCACCCAATTAAGAACATTCCAAAGACAGGCTAATCTGGACATGCGTAGTTGTTCAGTATTTCTGTTGCACTAAAAAACAGTTTGCCAAAGTAAATATTCAACCTTATAGGGCTTACTTCTAAGGGTCATTAAATCTGTGTGTCCAAGATGTTCCCTTAAGAGAAAAAAAGCTCTTGATGCTGATTAGCACAAAAAGCATGTGATCTGCTTGGCAGTATCTCCATCACCACCATAAAACTTCTGTAAGATTTTCTGGAAAATTTCCATCTTCATCTCTTTTTGGAGTATACTTTCTATGCTGGACCACTCTGTCTTATTAGTCCTGTGCATGCAGTATTGCTAACAAAGTAAGGTGCAGCATCTTCTCTGGAGAGTTGTCACGTACTCTCTCATAAGCACTCAGTGGATGGAAGTCCTTCGGACTTCTTTACATTTTCTGGGGACTCCAGCCTACCTTTTCTGGTGCTTTAGAGTTTCAAAACCCCAAGATACCAAAGAGAAGCAGTTTGGTTATAGGGAACACGTTCTACAGCGATCAAAGAATCAGAGTACATTTTGAAAAAGAGAGAAGGCCCTCCAAGTGGAGACCATTCTAAAATGCAACATTTTGCCCCAGTTCATTATGGATATGGATTTTTTTCCACAGCTCTGGCTACAAACCAAAGCTCACAGGTTCCCTTCACTGACACAATGATGTAAGTATTTAACACATGCATTATTTACAAAGTGGGAACACTCGCCACCAATCCTGTTCTTTCTCTCTCTACAACTGTTTTCTTCTTCACACTGAATACGCACAGCACCTAACCATGGGAGCAGGTGGCATACATTTAGCACTTCTTTCAACAATTCTCCCTGCAATTTCAAGCAGACCAAATTACAACACATTACTAGACAGCAGATTTTTCGTGGAATAATGCCAGAAGAGACATCCTGCTGCCAAGACTATTAAAACATGCTGGGAGCCCAGAGAAATTCTGAGATGAATTCTCCTCTTCTCTCTGCATTTCTCAGAGAAAGCTAAGGCTTCTCTTAGACAAACATAAATGAGTGTAGTAGGCTATACAGGAAGGCAACAGATATAAACAACCTGGTAAAGAATCACTTTTCTCGTCAGTTTTGCTTCTGTGGACCATAATAGGGTAGTATTTAGCCATACAAATTTAGTTCAAGTTCCCAAGCTTTAACAGAAGCCTGTGCAGGAACAAACCACAACACAAAGAAAAAACACCCAAAACTACCAACACAAAAACGCACCCCCAAACAAACAAAACCCACAAATAAATAAAACCAAAAGGAACCCCTACAACTTCATTGCAAGGGTTCTTTCACAAAACCATGTACAACATAAAGACATTAAGTTACTGGGTGTAGAAAGAGTCACAGGAGAGGCTTGCTGAGGACTCAAGTCCAAAAGCATATTGAAGTATCAAACCACAGTCAAGTAAGGCAAAAAGCCCCCACCCACTCCAAACCTCAGACCTATCAGACTAACACAGCTGAAGGACTAATGACACAGGCCTGTCACCTTTATTTACCAACTCAGATGTCTAGGTACCCATTTAAAGCTGACTGGCATTGATTCCAGAATTAATAGTTAACCAGTTCACTGCCACATGGTACAGACTAATAGCAAGTATTAGGGCCTTTACATAACATGAAGGTAGAGTGAAGAACACAGAAATTGAGGGCAGACTTTTCAAGCACACCTTTCACTTGACTGCACAAGGAAGTGGTTGAAGATCTTTTAAAGTACTACCCCCCAGCTAAACAACAGTGTTCAAGTTAGTTGTATACAAACCTTTTCCATTCATAGCTGTGTATTTTGCTGAACTTCTGAAAGGAACTACTACTTTTATTTGAATTGTATTTAAGTTTTTGAAGGACACTTTTGACTGAATAGAAATCTTAAAACCCTCAAAACTACTGTACAATTTGTTACCATCATTCCAAAAACATCTCACTGTATCTCAGTGACAGGCAAAACTACAATAATGGGACAGGCTATAGCATAAAAATGCAATAACTGAATTTTTTTAGGAGAGCTAGATTCTTGGTCAACTAAAAGAGCTACAGGTCTTTGTGTACAGATTAATGTAATACATTATATTGATACAAATTATCTTTTAAAAAAGGTTCATCAAGTTACAAATGCACATGAATTATAAATACAGTGGAGAAACCTAGAATTTCTTCTGCTAGTTAAATGGAATTTTCACTACTTGACTGAATGTAATGAGATACCTACTGCACTTGAATTACATCTAGCAATACAAGAAAAAACATTTAAGGAATCCAAACCAACTAAATTGTTAACATTCATGATTATTGGTTTGTTAAAAATTCTCTCCACCATGGTATACCACACTGAGCATATTCTGATTGCCAGAGGTCAAACATCTCCTGAGAGGAAGCAAACACTCTTAAATAATTCCAATGCAATTCTGAACTTAGTGGAAGAACCCCTGTAGCTACCACAAATCCCAAAATACACAGGGAGAAAACTGCCTACACACTCAAGTTCAGTAATAGCATGTCTTCCTGGACAGTTTTTTGTTGGCTGAGACTGATTTCTTATACAACCTATGTCCATTAAAGGAGAACTGTGACCAATGAACTGTCATGCCAGCCTATGCCTTTCTATGATAAACACTATACCCAAGGCCTCTGGTCCTACAAGAATCCCTGCATACACTGACAATCATGCAAGTAATGGCTCAAAAATCCCTCCAGGCACTGCCTGCACACACACATCCATCTGTAAATAAGGAAGAGTGTAAGTTGAGAACAGCGTTATTAGCTTTGCCAGTGGGCTTCCTTTTAAAAGGAAACCAGAGCACCCAAAAGCTAACGGGCAGTAATGTTATGCTGTAAATTTGCACTAACTTCATCGTGAGAAACCTTCACATTTAGTAGTATGCCCTCAGTTTATGCCTTTGTCTAAGATGCTTTGTTGGCTCCTACACAAGGACAAAGAGAAACCCAAATTGACATTGATAGCTAGATAGGGAAGTAGATGGCAAAAAAAAAATTTTTTAAAAAAAAGGTAAAAATTAAAAACTTCAGATATTTTGCAATAAAATGCAGTTGAAGTGACACAGGGAAGCTTCCAGTTTAAATTCTTTAAGGTTCCCAATAAGTAACAACCCTGTCAGAGATCCCTGGAATATAAAAGCAAGTCAAGTCAGCAGAACGCTTTTCAAATACAGATGTTTTTCCTGACTTACAAAGAACTTCTCCTAAGTAGGTGCTTTCCAGAACTGTTTGCTCACATTTTAGTTGCATTGTTTCCAGTTCTGGTGCTATTTTAAGATATTCCTGCCATGATAAGCTTTTACAAACAAGCCTTTAAAATAAAACTATCTAGCAATACAATATTATCAACCTCCAGCAAAAAGCTCTCAATCCTACTTACATACCCAATGGAAAACCAGGAGACAAGAGTATAGAAGAGGGGAAATCTATTCCAGTTAGTATAGTTATTTTAATGTTGGTAATAAATGCCAAGCAAGTTTGTTGTTTTTCACAAAGCATTTCTACTCCAGGGCCATTAAACTAAAAACAGACTGTGCTTACAGATGTGACAAGCCACCCTTGATGTTACATATTATTCTAAATTTTTTTTGGAAAATATTAAATCTAGCATACCAAAACCTTGAAAAATATCAAAGTTTAAGAAATTAAAACATCAAAATATGATCTTATTTAGGGTAAATTTGAAAAGGACTTGACCTACTACTATATGCTGAACTTACAAAACTTATGAGCACCTTTCCATGGAAATTTCTCACCATAATCTGTTGTTTATGTGTCCAAAGGATTACTTTCATTTAAGCATCTGGCACTCTCCAAAGGAAACCCAGTGTAGCAAGCTCTTGTGTCAACCATCCTAGCTGAATTTATCACATTACATTAGAATACTTTTTAATTATGCTGAATCATCTACTGTATGAGCTCCGTGGTAAACACAATTAAGTCCCACAGTTATTTCTGTTGCCTACTGGTAGTAGGTTCTTTCTTCAGTTCATATCTGCAACAACTCCAGTGAAGCACATCTACCAATGGAGTATCAAAACAGCTGGGAGGAGAATCATACAGGTTTCTAAATATATACCCAGAGTTGTGCCTTATGTGTTCTAGCTTTTATGGCTTACCTGGTGATCAAGTGGATTTTTTTTCTTGTTTGCTTTTCTACTGTTGTTTTGGGTTTTTTGGTGGTTTGTTTTTTTGACAGCTTCAATTATAAGGGAAATACATTTTTTTTTTAGACACAGTTTGGAAGTGGTCAAAAATCCGTCACGCTAGTTCATCTCCTTCAGTTCTAATAATGCAAGATTTCTTATCACCTTTCTTCATATCCTTCTGGCAAAGTATTATTTACTTAAAACACAGCCAAGGACTGTTACAGGTACATGACTAAAGGTGGCCACACTTCCATGCAGTCTCAATTATTTCCTGGAGCTTTGCACAGCTCTACTAACTGATATTTATAAGCCAAACAGGCAGCCTTGGAAACATGATTTCCTGTTGCCTTGAAGGTTTAAAAAAAAAAAAAAAGAAAGAGAGAGAGAGAGAGAGAGAGAGAGATTGAGAGAGAGAGAGAGAGAGAGAGAGAGAGAGAGAGGAAGATAGGATAAATGAGAACAACTCTGAAAACTGGAGTGTGATCTGACAAAATAAGTCAAGCCAGTACGATTCCTAAGCTCTTAATAACTGTAATGTATCAATGTAAACCAAATCTATTACAGCTTTCTCCCAAATCTATCTTTTCTCCAAAACTGAAGGCCTGCTACAGTTGTTTATTTGCACCATAAACTCTGAACTTGCACCATAAACTTCTGACCTTGTAAAATCACTGGGCCCTACAGAATCTCCAAATAAATCAGGAGAGATGGAAGATACTTTGTGATTAAGCAGAAACTGAAATTTTGTGAGATTCACATAGCTTTTAGCCAAGTGGATAATTTAACAGAAAGACCAATCAGCTGAAAATGTGAAGGGGATGCTGGGGCATGGACAGGAAATACCAAAAGGGAAGACAAAAATATGAAATGAGAAAGATGGGAGGAGATGCACAACATAGGACACAAAAATCTGGAAAAGTGAACAATTAATGGAATTCTTCTGTTTCCAAACCACTAGAGAGCAATCACTTTATCCATACAGAAAATGAACATTTTATTGTCAAAGTTCCAATTCTGGATCAAGATATACTTCACTGGCTGCAGAGAACCCTTAAGACTCTAACCCTGTGCTCGTGTGATCCTGATCAGACTGCTTATCTGGCACTATGAATGCAAGCATTTTAAAATATACAGTTACATCCATTTATAATCTGCTATAATTTTATTATTTTATGTATAATTAGTATAATGTATTTCATTTCACTTATAACTCTCTAATTGGCCACTAAAACAAACAGCTTTGCACTAGGCATTTAAAAGAATACCTACGTGGAATCAGACAGTCCAAGTTTCTTTGAAAACATTGTCAGTCTTTATTTTCTCCTGTACAAAAAAGTAGTATCATTGGCCAAGAACTTATGAAATGACAAGAACATGTGGACAGAGTTATTTCTGAAAGCTTTTTTGAGAAAGAACTAATGGGAAGAAGGGAGTTTCTAAATTCAGGAACCATTTTCTGATTAACTTGGACATTATGAACTATGGCAGCGTTCATCAGGGGCAGTTTAATCTTCCAGGGTGCACAAAGTACACAAGTACTTGGTTAAGTAATGGGAAGTACAAAATGGATGATAAAAGTCTGCATACACTGACTGCCAATGCTATCCCTATGCTAACTATATATTTATAATAGAGGACATACTGCAGTGAAAGGTTGATGAACTGTGTAAAATTACCACGGGAAATTGAAAAAAGATACATCGTAAAAAGACGCATCAAAACTCAAACTCAGTAGCAAGACTACAGGGAATCAAAGCTCAGGGAGCTATACAAAATTTCAGATAGTTTTGATAAGTCAGCCTTTTCCTGTCTAGCCCTGTCCAACAACTCAAAAGGTAGTCATAATGCTGGCTGGTGATGAATTGTAAACTCATATTATCAAATCCAACCGCCTCCACATACATGCTGAAACTGGATACATGAAGCCCCAAGGATGCCAGGGAAACAAATTTAGATCATCACATACTGAAGAAATATTAATTAAGGTCTACTATCTATAAAAAAGTGTTTGCAATTCGCCTAAGATAAGAGATGGCACTTGCAATAAGTAACTGCTTATAAAAGGCTTCTTACGCATGCCACATTCATTGCATTAGTACATCACCCAGTAATGAGGTAGATCAACGTGCTGGAAGTTTTAAAACTTGGCAGTCCTGATAATTTGAGTGGCTTTCTCCTTTTACACAGCTTCAGCTGAGGGTGAATCACAGCAGAGAATTAAGAATGAAAATACTTGAACTTCAAGGTCTTTCCCTCTGATCATGACAACCATACTATCTAGAAATAAAAAACTCTGTTTCGTGTCAAAGTTAGCTTTATTTAGATTCTTTTCAATTTTAAGCCACAGTTTATCACTGAGTTAGACTTAATTCTTAACTTCCTAAAACGTAAAAATTCAAGAACAGTATTTTCGCTTGGAAGTGGCTTAAGTGACAATTTAAAATATTCTCTTAATTTTCTTATTTTAACAACAAACAGGAACCCCTTGCCTTGATCTTTCCCTTTATTTTCCTTAAATATAGAAGCTGACCTTAACTGTAAACAGCTATTAAAACCAAATGGGATGTAAAAGGTACTGATACATCATGATGGAAGAATGAGTTGATCCAAGGTCAGATCTTCTGCACTGATCATTACATTTTGTATGAGAAAACAACCAAACATCTGCTACTGAGATCCTAATTTCACACGCTAAAATTAAGTACAACAAAACAGGAGTGCTCAAGTGCTGTACTGTTTGCTGTGCTTTGATGGCCGCTTACTGTTTTCAATCAAGTTGGGCAACATAATTACAATGAATTCATCTTGGTGCAGAAGAAATCTTAACCTTTCAGAGGTATCTGAGGACTTCAGCATGTTTATTATGGATCAATTTGTTATTTCATTCCAATTGCAATTACTATTAAAGCTAAGAATCAATCTTATCTAATTACACAAGCTGAAGGAAGTGGTATGTTTTCACAAATTAAGACAATGACTTAGGCTCAGGTGTTCATGCCATCCTAAGCACTTTGGCACATCACAGAACATACATAATTTGGCCCCAAGGTACAGACCTTGCTTGATCTGACCACCCGCTGTTTCTATACCTACAGCCATGTTCTCTGCAACAAATGCACCCCAGTTTCCTACCATCAGAACTTCTTAAAATAGCAATTCATCAGATTCAACTAATGCTAAATCTGCGTGCTGGAACACATGCATTCAAGTCTATTTTAAATGCTGCAAATCTCTTTAAATAGAACCTTATTTTTGAAAGACCCCAGCTGTAATTTGTTTCTGCATAAAAGGTTTTATTTTTTTACCCTCAATACAGCAAACACTATTAATGTTTCAGTTTCTCTAGAGACTATATGGATCAGACTAAATGGAAAGCTGCCATGACAACACCACTGTTATTTTAGGTATTAGAAATTCATGCCAAGTTAAACAAAGGGCATGCATGGTCAATAACAACAGTTTTATAACTGTTTTGACAGCCAACAATAAAACCCAATGTAATTTTTAAAGTTTCAGAACAGAAGAGTTACCCCTTATACTTAAAATAGGAATGAAAACGAAAATCAACTATAGTGACAGAAGATCATGTTTGGCTCTCAATTCTAATGATAATTTCTGACATTTGTCCCAGTGAGAAAGAGAAGACAGTCTGATGAGAGTCACTTTTTCAGTATGCCCAAAAGACTGAGCCCCACACCCCACTTTCAGAAATGGACAGTTAAAAGGCTAAATCATCAGAGAGACAAGGGGGGTAGCTGTTCCCAACTTTTAAAATGCCTCCATCCAAATTTGGAAGCTGACATACCAGAAGACAGCAACCTTCACATCCTTTCCCATTGCAAGGGCACCAGAAAATCTATACACATTGCACAGTGACTTAGAGAGCTGACACTTTATTATTCAAAGAAAAATTCAAGCATAAATCTTAAATAAAAAGATGTAAAAGCTTAGGTGTAGCTCACAGATCATCAGAAGTAATTAGATATCCCACCTTATTTACAATTCACTTCCCAAGTCATTTACACACTTCCCTAAGTGTGGCTCAAAATGTTTATAAAGGCTTTTTCTTTGCATATAGTGCATTTTTGCATAAAGTGAAAGATGTCCCTGCCTTGTCCAGGTGGGCTGGACTAGATTATTTTTGAAGGTTTCTTCCAACCAAACCATTCTATGAACATATAATTTTGTGTATTTTTGAATTTTAAAAATTCTAAAATAGGAAAATTCCAAAATTGTGTGAAGTGTTCAAAAAAACCCAACTTAGTTCCTGAGCACAATAGCCTATGTTTTCAGTAAGTAGCTGAAAAAGTTAGGGAATCAAGCAGTCTGATCAGTTAAATTCTGAAAGCTTGAAACTTTGCTAAAATTCTCTTCAGCAAGCCCAAACCTGGGCATTTTTAATTTAGTGCCTAAACATAAAGTCAGCTTCAGGCTCATAAAACTGAAAGTTGTTTAAGCTTCTCTCCAAGACAATGGTGGATTCTAAAGATGTTCTTTAGACCACAAACACACTGTACCCAACCACAGTTACAAAAACAAATACTTCTGAACAAAAACTAAAAGCATTACTGACTGTGTATTTACTGTTATTGAAAAAGGGCACCTACCTTGACTCTGATAATAGACTTACGATGATAAAAGCAGCAAAGTGCTGCAATCAGCATTTGAAAAACATTGTAATCCTTCGGCATTTTCAGTTCTGGTGTTTGTGGGTGAGACGTGGGATAAACAATTACTATTAGCAATTTTCAGAGGTTTAGCGAGCTTTTTAGTATCACTGCTGCCTGCCGGGGCTGCTACACCCCTACTCGCGTATCAGTGCGGGACACTTTCTACAGCTGAAGCTGATACTATCAGCTCAGTGGACACTGGCATGCTTGCTTCCAGCCTGCCTTATAGAGACTGCCAGAATCCTCATGTGATCTGTTTCACTCACCAGTGAAATCCTACCTCCTCTCTCTATCTTGGTATCCCCTGGCCACCAGCTCAAGGCAAACTTCTCTTCTTGATGAGGGATACCATGCCTGACTGTCCCCCTGTGCTGATAAAGGCTTAATCAGTTGCTCCAGCTCCAACATGCAGTGTCTCTATCTGCATCATCATTAATATACATATAAAATATATAACAGAAAAAAGCAAAGAGGAAAAGCAGTTGATAACTGTTTGATGACTGTTAGTCTTCATACACAAATAAGAATTACATCCTTAGAGCTTTGGTAAACAAGGAAAATGATAAATATGTTTATTTTTAAATTAGGACTTTTCTGGCAAGTAGTCCTTGGAAAAAATAGCAAGAAACCAATGTTGTTGGCATGGTCAGCGTTAGTGGTGCAACGAAGATACTTTTAGTATTTAAAGCTATCCAGGGACTCAGTGATGGTCCCATAGGATTGTGCATACTGCTAGAGAAAGGAAGAACTGAATTAAAGAACACCTCTGATTTGGCAAAATAGAAACAAACACTGAAGAGAAAAAAAAAAAAAAGCAGCAGCTTTATTTACATTTGAGATTCTATTCTCTTGGACAGCACAGTCTATAGCTTACTGACCAGTAAACAGTTGGTCAGCAAAGAATCTGTTGTACAGACATCAAGGCCCTCTCATTAACAAAGGCCAAAAAGGCAAACAACATCGCTAATTATAATAGGTGTTAGAGACAAGACCTCACCTCCATGGCAACCCAGGTAACAGACTCAGTGAAAGGAAACAAAATGGATTGGGGGGTACTAGAAAGCCTGTAACACTTGGGAAAGAGAAACTTTGAGGACATTGGTCATTTATAACTTGGATGGCACCAAAGAGTCAAAAAGTCACAGGTATTTCAGATCTCAGATTAGGAATAAAGTAGTCCCAAGGAGTGGTTAAAAGGAAGAGTTACTTGTCTTCTTCATCAGCAACAAACATATTTCCGTAATTAGGAAGGCACATATATTAAATACTTATTTATGTCTGCAGGTATTACTTGCAAGGCAATACTTCTCAACTAATAATAGAGTACTTCCTTCCCACATCGACCAAACAATGTGAAGTGCTCTCAGTGAGTGCCTGAATCAAGCAAGGGGACTTGGCATATAAATCAAGCAGCAGCATTGAGCAAAGAAGACATGAAATGTGCATTGCCTTTCGAGGCAAGTGGGATGGAGAGCCTATCCGAAATGCGTCTTGCTAACAAGGAAAAGGAAATGTGATGTGTTTCACCACCTAAGGTTTGCAGGTGTTTAGCACCAAGTTAAGCACTAGAACCACAATGTTCATAAAGCTAGTCAGACTACTTGGCCACATGTAGGAGATATTATGCCTGTGACTCTTTTGAGAAAAGGAAAAATTGTAGTAATAAGAGATGAGAGCAAGAGGTGGACTGAAAAGTGATTCCACTGGCAAGAAAAAAAAAATGAAAAATTGGCTCAGAAAAGAAGCAGAAAATAATGACTTTGAAGATGGAGTCCTGCTGTATCCGGAGAGAGGAAATGCCTCTCCAAGTAGTTTATGACAAACTAGACAATGAATGAGGAAATAAAATACAAGGATGTGAAAGTATTCTCCTTTTCTTTCTACTCATGTTGCAGCAGAGTTCCTTGAGGAAATTCAAAGGATTGCTTTAGCAGGTAGCCAGAGAAGATAGGATGAAAAGATAACCTGCAGAACTCCAAACACGAAAGTCACAACTGCAACTTTTTTCTGGAGGTTTTTTGGTACTGTGGGAAGACATCCCATCAAGGACCATATTTTTGAAGAATCTTCATCATGAAGTTTTTTATATGAGCACCCTTATCCAATTTACAGAAGTGGGGACACATGCACGCAAGACACGACACATACAAAAAGGGAAATTAAATTCAAGAATGCATTAGTTGAGACATTTCTGCTTTATAATGGTAACAAGAAAGTATTTGTATCATTGTACAATACACTAAGGTTTAATTTGGAGTATCATGAACAGAAATTGTCAAGACAAATAACTCAAAACTACAGGAGATGACAAGAAGGGGTGTTAGGACAACTGATCTATTTTGGCAGCAGAAACCAACTCTTTCACCAATGAAAAATAAGATGGGCCACTTAGGCTCTGAAAAGAACCAGAAATAAGTTCAAAACAGGAGCGGAGTTCTTTACATGGTTAAAAAAAAAAAAGGACAAGAAATATTATTACCTAGCAAGACGTAAACCTACACTGGAATTCAGACAATGGCTCTCATCACCAAGAATAAAAATTCCCGACTTTCCCAAAAAATTGAGGCTTAGAGTGGCAGTTCTAATAGACTTCAACATGAAGCACTTTATAAAAAGGGAAAAAACCTGCACCTGAGTCACCATAGTAGCATGATACAGTACTTGTGACAATAGAAAGGATACAGTATCCTTTATGTACTTGTGTTTTCCTACCTTGTCAAATTCTACCTTGGAAATCCAAACAACATTACCTAGTTCAATAGCTAATATAATATATCTCCAGGCCTCAATAATCTACACATACATTCACGTCTTACAGAAATACTCTTAGTTTTGCAAATTCATGTATGACTTGTTTACCCAAGGGTACCTACTGGTATAGTTCTGTTAGTCTAGTTTGAATAATACAATTCTCAAAATGGTTTCCTCTCTCAAAACAAGTAGTAAAAACACAAAGGAGGCAAAGAATGGAATTTTTGTCTACAGATCATGTTTGCAAATGTTTTCAACAGGACACAGGTTGCCCATCTAACCTTGTCCCTACTGAGAGCAAAGGGACATAATGGGTCTATCTTCAACAGACTCCCTGGATTGCATGCACAACCTCCTCCCTTCAATGGGAATAGCACAGCTCAATCTGGAAAGTAAATTTGGCTTAATACGTAATCAATGTGGGCGTGTCTGTTTAATTTGAAAGGCTTGTTACTAAGCAGCAGTGGAAAAAGTTTAAGTGCTAAATCTGCAGCTCAAGATGAACAGCAGGGCATAAATTACAAATGGTAATTGCCAGTTCCTTATTTCCTGTCTGTAATGGAGTAAGCATCTAAAATTATGTATGCTGTGAAAATGCCAGAAATAAGGAACCTTAAAAAAATAATACTGTACAATTTCATACAGCAGCTGCTGACACTTTTTAACAACAGTACAACTGGCAGGAAAGAGGGTGCTTTATTTAGATAGTGAATCTAATGTGTTTTAAAACAAAAGCTAATGGGAATTTTTTCTTAAAAGTTAACATGACTTCTGCATACATCATTCAATGAATGAATGACACATTCTTAAGAGTCAGAACAAAAACTTTTGCATGACACTGTGATACATCAGTCTGAAAATTTAGACTACTGGAAGGAATCTCAAAGAGTATATGAGAAACCTCTGGGTGATAGTATGATAGTTCCTGCACTGCTGGCTATTATGGAGCTGTTTTCAGGCAGCATGATTGAGAACAGTCTTCAGGCTGTTCCAAATTACACTTCATATGTAGATAAGATTTAGACTTGTAAATATTGACTCAGACAAACAAAGAATGGTTCAGACACTTTTTCACTCTCCTGTCCTGCACCATTTTGCTGATATTTTCCGTTCTTATACTCTGCTCATAAGAAATAAACCATCTGTTTCTTGCACCTTAGAAACATCAGATACAATTTTTCTGCTAAGTCAACCTATTGATGGATATCTAATGCTCTCCAGCCATAAGCTTAATTTCTTTGTTTTCAAAGATTCTTGCCAAGAATCTTAAAATATCTAATAATCCCTTCACCTCTTTCTAAGGACAGCTGGGTAGAGTGGTTTTGATAACTAAATTTATTAAGAAAGAATTTCTAAATTCATAGAATTCAAGGCCACATGAATTTAAGGACACTTGATCAAATATTCTGTGTTGTGTTCCTAATTGTCCATCAGGAAGAAAAATTAAAGTGTCTTTGCCAACCCCACCTGTGTTACTACAAAGCCTCTAGAGTTATTTTGAGTGTTTTCATGATCTGGTTTAAATTACACTTACCTAGGGCTACATATTGGGACTGCCTTACCTGTGGCCAGCACTACCTACAGCACATTGGATATGTAGGAGTTTGAAGCCTTCATACGGGATAGTGTAAACCTGCTCTGGGGGATCCTCTTAGGCTGCTTTAATTGTACAGGTTAAACAAATAGAATGTACAAATAGAATGTAGGAAAAATTTCTCTAGGTGGGGGTTGGTTTCTTTTTCTCTCATCACACAAACACAAAATTATTTGGCTTCAAAGTTGTAAATGGCTTGAGTACAGCATCCAAACTCTCAAAAACTCACAAGTAGCCTGCAGATCTCCAAGAAACTATTTTGCACAAAATACCACATAAGTTCAGGAAAGTACTTATAATTCACACAAAGAATTATGATTTGTGATTTCATATTACAAAGAAATTATTTCAGACTAAATTAGGTAAGGGGATTGATGGCTTGCCACTGTTACTTAGTATTACATCAACAAATCATTTAAGGGTTTAAATCAGCCTAACAGAATTCAGTGAAATACATGTAAAGTTTTAGATTTCACTAAATAAAAGTAAACAATCCAGGCAGAAAGCCAGCTGTAAATGAAAGAAGACAGGGTGTACTGTACAAGGGTCAACAACATAAATCTGATTTGATACAGCTTGCAGCCAATCCAGAGCAAGCTGCTGTTACTGACTAATGACATCATGTGGAATACAGATACATCCTGATTACACAGTGCATATGTGAGTGCCTATGGCTATAAAATGGTGCCTCTAAGGTTGAAATATAGTGCAATATGAATAAAATTTCGAAGAAAAAACCCAAAGAAAATCAAAGCATTTAAATCTTCAGATTGAAACAATCTTCATTTAATACATAAATCTTTTCTCTAGAACTACTTATTTATTCTTTTTAATATAAGAAAAAGCAGGAAACGGGGGACAACAACTGATACAAAATTTGTCCATGCAAACATCAACTTCAGAGCGCACACTACTATTTAGACTTAGCACTTAGTCCTTCAGACATGGCACATCTCCTCTAACAAAGTTCTGTGAGGGAGGTCTCCAAATACAGGTAGTACCCAGCTGTTTACAGCTGAACATTTTTTAAGGTGTAGAATAAGTGGAAGAAAGAGGATGACAACACTCAGAAAGTTTTGCTTACTTTTATTTGTTCTTAACTTGACTGTCTATAGGCACATGAAGTCCTGCCACCCAGCTCATATCCTACCATTCCTGTGTCAATTCTTAATAGAACTGACTCTTCTATACCTCACTTCCTGCAGGCTGTTGTTGGTGCAGCTTCTGATTAAAAATCAATAGACAGAGCTGCAACTGTAATTATCCGTGTTTACACTGCACGAGCATGGTATGGGAGAGGTCAGCGTAATGTCTTCCTCCTCTCTATCACAGTTTCATGAGGTAGAGTCAGAAATACACTGCGGTTGTACAGGAATAGTGAGAGAACAGAATTTGCATCTATTTAGTTTTCAGTGCTGCTTAAACAAATCTCTTTGAAAATCTGACTCATAAAAATCCAGATTGGCAGCTACAAGAAGGAAGCGCCTGGCCTGCTTATGATCATTCTACTAGCTCCTAATTTGCACTTTAAGACATCGAAATACCCTTGAAAAATCTAATCTTTTATAACTAAAACATACAAACTTTAAAGTCATCTGGCAATAGGCCTGGTTTTTCTACTGGTCATCTTCTTATTAAGAAGCCACCAGAAGGTTTCTTGATTCTACCAAGAACGAGTATACATATTCTTGAGCTCCATCTACTGTCTGCCAACCCATGTACAAACATGAAGCAATTTTGTAGTCTCACCCATCTTTCCTTCAAATAACTATCTGGACTAGAAAAAAACCCAATGACAAAGAAAATATGAAAAGGCATGAATATCCATATGTTCAGAATTAGCTCACCACTGCTGGCTCGTATTTTCTTCTCTTTCCTGATTACTTAGTTGTCATTAGTCCAGCTGTGCTGGACAGCATACACAAGTTCTCTCACATCATTAACACAATTGCTAACTTCTGGTTTTGAAAGCCTCCTCAGTCCTGTCAAAGTGCAGTGCTTATTTGTCTGAGATTTACATAAATTCAAAATATAATTAAAAGTTTAAAAAATTCTGTTACTTCACCAGGCTAAGTAGAAGCACTTCAAAATCAGTTATTTATTTAAATTCCTGAATACCCTAAAATACTTCCCTTTTATACAAAGAGACATTTTGCATACGCAGCACTTGAAAATAAACCTCAAAGGCCACTGGGACTCTGTCTGAGCTCAGTTCTTCAAGTTTTTACCAGCACATATAAGTTTGAAGAGGTTGGTCTCCCTCACACGTTTTTTGCACAATACACTTCGATGAAGCCAAAGCAGCAAGATCATCTCAGCTCATATACCTCCCTTTCACAATTTTACTAATTGACCTCTGGGTAGTCTAGATAGCCCACATAATATTATACTCCCTTATTAGTGCAGGTGTTTAGTTCCTAATAGTATCTAAGTACAAAAATCTCATACAAATAGTATCTAAGTACAAAAATCTCAGACAAATTTGCACACATTAATAGATGGCATCCCAACTGAAACATTGGGATTTCAGTAGCTCCTTCTGCTGCCCTCTCTGCAGGCCAAACTGTATCTAAACCGTACATCTGCAAAAAGAGGAAGATGTACAGACATGCACATGATGTACCAATCTTACTTTATATAAACACAGCTCAAAGAGAGTAGGAGCTTTACCTCCATAGACTTTATCTACAAAAGTACCCAAAATAATCTCCCTTCCACCAGCTATATACTCACTCCCCCTTGTGGTTCATATGTTTATATACATCTAAAAATCAACTTCAGTAAGGTGTTGCTATTGAATATAAATATTTTACTGTCCCAGTCAGCTTCTCCTATTAGTCCATCATTAAAATTATGAAGGAAGTGGATCATATTTAAGGCACAGTTGCCCCAAATTAATAGAAAAATAAGTATACCACACAAGAGAGTGCGCTCAGCAACAGTTAAGAAAATACCAATACAAAAGATGGTAGGGTATCACAGAATCACAGAATCATAGGGGTTGGAAGGGACCTCGAGAGATCATCGGGTCCAACCCCCCTGCCAAAGCAGGCTCCCTAGCACATATTGCACAGATAGGCGTCCAGACGAGTCTTGAATATCTCCAGAGGAGGAGACTCCACCACCTCCCTGGGCAGCCTGTCCCAGGGCTCTGTCACCCTCACTGTGTATAGTCAGATCTCTCCTGTTTTTTAAACAGTTTAAATATCTCACATGAAAAGGAGTAAAAATTCTGTCATGCTCATATCTTTCATCTATAACTTCACACCTATTCATACATGTATATAAAAGCCTATTGTAAGCTGTAAGAACTCCAGCTGCTATCACACAGACAGAATGGTAACTTTTTCTTCTCTTTGTGTCAACTGACAAGTATTTCCACAGAAATTGAAACCAAAACTCACATTACAAACAGATTAAGTTTATGCTCTTTACCGCTTAGTCTCCACTCAAATCTTGAGATCCTTTTCACTATGCATGGGATTGCTTTTTACCAAGATAGATCCAATGTTCACTACAGATAAGGTAGAAAAAACATTAGGCATGGCAATACTGTAATTCAGCACCTTCCTTTCTTCCTCATTGGGAAATGGCATGGTTGGGGGATTTTTTTTGCAAATGAGGCAATACGGTGTCTACTGCAATGCAATGGAATGGGTCCAGATTATACCTTGGCTGAATGCAGTACAGAAAAGCACTGCTTGGCAGAAATGAACAGTCACCTCAACAATCATCATCTCTGATAGAAAATACAATAACTGTGTTTGCAGCAAAAAAGATTCACAAATCAAGGTGAACCAGACAATGCCTTAAAAAGAAAAGCTACTCTTTTCTTCTCCATTTTTTGCAAAGTAAATGCATGTCACCATTTACTAGTATTTCCTTTCACCGAGACTGTCATTTTGACTTGAGGATATTACCAATAGCAAAGAGTAACTGTCAGCATCTGAGAGCCACAGACTTTGATATTTTGGAGAAAAACAGTAATTCATTAAATCCAAGTTTTACAGGATTTCTAGAGAGAAAGCAAGAAGAATATTTCTTTAAACCTCAAAACTTCTATGTTTCAGATTGAGACCTTTGCAGCTTATATTTCTCATCTGTGAATAAGGCTTGATAGCAGTTACTGATCATCTAACAAAGATACGGAAAAGATCAATAAAGTATCTACTCGCACTAGTATTACTACCAGTACCAAGGAAATTAGTACAAGGTCATTTTATAGACAGTTTTCAACTCAATGTTCAGCGGAATCTCAATGCATGTAGCTGCTTCTCATTACTCCAGATCAGACCCAATTTACAAGTTAACGAGGAATAACACAAGACGTAAAATGCAGATATTAACAGGGTCAAATTCATGACAGGACAGATGCAAGATTAACCCTCAGCAGAGAGAATGCACGCTACTCTAAGAATTGTCAACATTTTAGATTTACCAAAGCATTACAAAAGATGCTCTGTAAGCAAAATACCCTGAAGTCCATTTTATCATCAAGAGAAGGGAATGCAAGAGCCACTGCTACAAGACCTCACAATAAAGGCCAGAAAAATTAGAAAGCCACTATCCACTTGACTGAGTTCATATGAGGATTATCATTCAAAGGAAAAAGCATCCCTCCTCATAGTATGCTTAAAAACAAAACAAATACCGCCCCCCCCAGCCAACCACTCAACAAAAGCCCCAACAAAGCCCCCCAACCCCTACACTCTCCCTGTTCCCCTTGCCCCTCCCACCCCAGGTCTTGGACCTAATAAGGTCATTCAGGAATTTTGGGCTGAAAAAGAACAAAAAACCCCAAACAATAACAAGCTATCTCAGGAATCTCTCCGCTAGGAAAACATGAACTAGGACAGCAGACTGAAAAGCTCATTGTCTTGCAAAGCTGTAGAATCATACTTCCTGCATATTTACTGCAAAGCCAGCTTAGATTTTATTCATCACTTTGTACCCAAAGGATTATAGAACTCTGACCATACTTCCAGAGACTAGCCTGTTGGTCAAACTAAATTCAACATGAAAAACCAGTGAAATTAGGGTGTAAGATTCCACCCCTAATAATGGACAACTGCATTTCATTAAAAAAACAAATTTTCATTCACTCCAAATAAATAAGACAAGATTTGATAATGATTTTAGGGGAATTAACTACTTTAGAGTTGCTGAATTTCAACTTCATATATAATTCCTTAAAAATTTTTTAAAAATATTCCTGATCTGCTGAAAGCTTTTAGGAATAACTATCATACATACTTAAACAAACAGTTGCCCCTTCTAAGTAAAGAAAGGGCACATTTCGTAAGAAACAAGCTTGGTGTAAGGATGAGAAAAACATTCTACTACTGGAAACTTGAATACTTCAGAAAAGGATTAAAAGTACAAGAAAAGATGATTTGTCTGATTTATTGCAAAAGCCAAAACTCATCCCACTAGCAAATTAAATCAAGGTAACAAAAAGATGACAGATGGATTAAAAAATAAATCACCTGTGTGTGCAAAAAGATGATTTAAATAATTTCAGCAAAATTTCAGGAAAAACTTCCACAGTAACAACAAAAAGACTATTAGATTAATCTTATTTTGGGAGGCTACATAATATTGAAAAAATTTGAAAAACATCAGAACATCTATTATACCAACCTCGGTGAGACCCCAACAAAGAAATTTGTCGAGTTCCCTCTAGCACCTACTTCTATAGCTTAATGGCGGGGATGGGGGAAAGAATCTTCTTCCCGCATTCTGTATCTCTTGGAGAGAAAAGAAGCCAACTTCCAATAGATAGGCTACAGAATTTTTATTACTATAAAAGTCACAATGAAATTATTATGAAAATTGTGATTTTACTAGCAACGACTTGATTAAAAACCTCACATTTTTTCTCCTCCAGCAGAGGGCAGTGCATGCCTAGCAACTACCCCGCAAGTTTTCCTTGACAGATAAACCGAAGTATCTAACATCAGCTCTACCAAGATCTTATCTTTCTGCATTATACTGCCTGTAAGACAAAAAAAACCCAAAACAACAACAATAAAAAAA
Source organism: Porphyrio hochstetteri (assembly GCA_020800305.1). Classification (NCBI taxonomy): domain Eukaryota; kingdom Metazoa; phylum Chordata; class Aves; order Gruiformes; family Rallidae; genus Porphyrio; species Porphyrio hochstetteri. The sequence goes on from CM036912.1 coordinate 19,057,723, forward strand.
CCCCCAACCCCACAACTGCTGTGGAGTGATGTTTTGTGAAGCTTCAGTTCCTATAAAGAAGCATGGAAAAAAGGTAAATATCTCTAACTGAACTATCAATGACACAAATAGTGATCTGTGAGTTTGATGTCAAATCTGTAATGACGAAAAGAGGACTGTAAAGTCAAAAGACAGTTTTTCTTCTCAACAGAATACATTCCATCTGATAAGTCTGCCTTCTTCGATACTGTTGCCCTTGCTGCAGTTGCAAAACAGAAAAAATTATAGAGCTACAGATTCAAAAAGACCCTCCTGATCACTCGCTGTCAGGCATTGCTCCAAGCTCAGACACTCAGTGTATAATGCTGTCAGACTGCAGAAATCCAACAAATTTTCCGCTCACGAGTCAAAACTTGCATGTAACCATGCAAGTCTCCACAGGAGAGTGATACACAGCAGTTCATTAACACTCCACTTGGCAACTTTTCCAGAGGGGTGGGGATTTCTCTCATATATTTCCATGTCTAAAAAGGCTCCTTGCAATGTAATTTCAATGTCATCAGGAAGAATTCATTCCCAAAGTGTGACTACTTGTCATGCTGACACAAATTTATTTTCTAAACTTTCCCCAAAATACATACAAAAAATCAAATTTTTCATAGTACTCTTACCATGTTACCTTCCTGACACAGACATTAAAATTGAGACAGATATATGTGATTAGCATCTGCAATATTATAAATTTGTGCAATTAACTATACAAACTGTACATCAATTAACTTCATCACCTGATCAAAGCTCTTTGAAATGGAATTAAACCCACAAAGTACTGTCCTATCTTGCAAAGCTACCTATAATGACCAAGACATCAGAACGTCATCAGAATTTTATTTCAGTTGCACTCAAAACTGCTGCCACCAATGACAATTTCTACAACAGTTTGCTTTCTAACAAAATCAAAGGAGTAAAAATAGCCCCATAGTGTTCATTTCCTCTAAGACAAACAGGAGTCCTTCACCAGAACTTCACAAGGGAATAATGTTTTTCTGCAGCTGTAATTTCTTTAAACCAGTGACGGTTTTTTCAAACCTGAATTTAAACATAGATTTGGCTCATGACCATGCTGAGCAGACATCATAAAAATTGTAATTTTTCTGCTAATGCATTAAAATACAACTCCAAAGCCACAAGTCATAATAATACTCATCAATTCATCACTGATAAGTACTTCTGCAATTATTAGCACTATTTCCACAGGAAATGCTTGAAAGGTTTCCATGAAAAGAGGATAGAAATCTGTTTTTCTTTCTTTCCATCTTGATACAGCCTTAATGATTACAGCACAGACTTCTATTAAAAGATCCTGAAGTATTTATAGTGAATAGGAACGGGACAGAAAGCTATCTTTAGTTCACACGAATTTGATCAAAACGACTCACAAGAAGTTCTCTGACAGACTCAAAGATGCCAGCACTTGATCTTTTCTCCCCTGCAATAGTCTGTTCTGTGGATGTAGAGACTCAGGGTGTGGGAAGAACCTGCTGAGACTACCAATGGATCTATTATTTGGCTTATAAAACTTGTAAAAATCTCACAGAATGTACAACGTGCTATTGTGTCTGTAAATCTCTTTCATGACTTGATTAGCAGCCTTACTCAAAGAAGTCTGGCTTGTTTTCGATTCTACCATAAAAGGGTTTTTGAAAGAGCCATTTAACTGTGACCATGGTTTCAGCAATGCTGTGAAGACAAAGGAAGTTTTGAAGCCATATGGACACTTCAGTACTCAGACTCCAGCAAATCAGTACTTACTTTTGAATTTTTTCCTTCCTTAGAACTTGCTTTTGCATAATTAGTGCTCTTTATATATTGAAAGAACACATCAATATTCAAGATGCAGGCAACTGCCACTGAGTGAGATATAATTTTTTATGGTATTAAAAACTATAGTACATCTATACAGAGCATTCTCTGAAAAAAATACTTCAGAGGATTAATTTTATAATTAATGCTTCCTGTCTTGGATAGAATAAAACAGGAGAAAGAACAATTTATTTTGCCTTTCCTCTGTCCCTGAATATAAGGAATTATTTATGTTACTTTTAGTCACCAGATTCTAGCAAGAAAAGATTTGTATAAAGAGTTAATTGATGTAGTCAGCTTCTAAGATTACCATCAGTCTCTCTGCCCTATACAGCAACACCTGTAGTCACTATTGCCACTATGATATTCTTCTGACTGTGAAACAGAGCATACAGTCAAAAAATACCCCAACTGTGTTACTTTTCCTCATACCTGAATGAATTTTCCACATTGTATTTGTAATACAGTCCAGTTCTGAAAAGATGTTGATCACTCCTCAGCAGGAACAGATTCTGAACAAGTATTCATTATCTTTCTTATGGGACTCAGAAAAAATTCAAGTAGCATGTTTGTAACACTGCAGAAACAGTGCTAATTTGCAACTGTGAAGTTGCAGGATCAACTCTGTGCCCAGCTTCTCCTTTTAAAATAACTTTTTAAATCTAGCTAGTTTAAAACTACATGCTTGTCCTGGAGTTGGAGTAGGTACGCCTGTGCAGCCTGATCAAGTGGATCAGTTATGAGGATGATGATCATACCAAATCTTTCAAAACAGCTGGCTACCTTTAGCATGTTAGAGAGCTGCTCCATAAGGGAAGGCAATTTGGGAGCACAGGACAGGCAACGCATTCAGTGGAGTCCCACAGCACCTAGATGCAAGCAAAGTGAGCAGGGTGATAACACCAACTGCTCCTATCACAATTCAGTGATCCCCTGGGCAAGATGTGGCAACAGGATGGGTCCAAGGTCCATCCAGGGCTTCCCACACAACTCTTCAGCAACAGGGCTGGGGCAGGCACACTTAAGACACAGCTCAGGCAGGGCCTGAAGGCCCCGCTCTGAGCTTAAATGGAGCCCTTGCTCAGTGTATGAGGGTTGAGGTTGTGAGTTGGCTGCTTCAGGCCAACTAGTGCCCTCAGGGCCCTGACATAATTCACTGCTTGGGACTGTAACTCTTCGGCAAAACCACCAGCAGCCAGACTACCCTAATGCAACTTAAACTTGTGCCGTGTATGATGTTAAAAATAAAGCCATTTTTTTACAAGGCAGATTGATTCAATGTCTCTCTTCTCTTTACAGTCTGACTAGTGAGAGAAACAAGAACCAGTATCAACAGTTTGTGTACAATTAGGTTGTTCTAGTGTTAGTTTCGATGCATGTTTTACATCATACATGCTTAACATTCAAGTCTATATGGGTTTTTGGTCAATCAACACTTCTCTGCCTAGAGACAACACTAATTATTTTTTCCTGTGCATCAGAAATATGAGGATCTCTCTCAGAACTTTGGTATCCTGAATCAACAAAACAGGATTCCTAGAAGTCCTTGCGTTATTTTCTCCCTCTTCTGTTACTACCTCTTTTTCATTCAAGTTATTTTTTTTCACCACTTAAGCAACGCCTGTCAAAGCTACCCAACTGGCACCAACCCTGGTTGCTCAAACTAAATATGCACGTTAAATGTCATATGGACTGTGCAAACAAGCATAGAGAGATGCTGCAGAAATCTTTTCTTTCAGCTGTGTAACTTTAATAGGTCAATGTTCTGCAGTTTATACCTGAATAACACTACCATCATAAGCTAGGAGCTGTACAATTTATAAACATTAATATAATAGTTCTCATAAGGTAAGTTATAGAAGACAAAGAATACATACTTGCTGAAATTTAAGCCAACAAAGAGGGTTCCAAGGTCCTGTTGTTACTAACTCAGGCATATTTTACAGTCATAACAATATTTTGTGTAAGAATTCATCTGTGGAGTCTGTTTTGTTAGTAACCTGAATGTCTACAGCCAAAAGATGTTGGGGGTGGCTATACTTATCAGAAAGCAATGTCTGCCTGTTTTCCAGGTCATAGTTTAAAATTTCTTGTATGGAATTCCTGTTATGATATCCTTGAACTGGGAACCAAACTCACAGTTCACTAAAGTAGGGATATACACAGGAAAAACTGAAAAATGAAGGAGAAAAGAAGAGGATTGTAACCCTTGCATTCTCCCTTGTAAGAGTCTTTTCCCCAAGCTTTCCTCCCCAACATCAAAGTTCTAGTAACTAAGCTTAGCACCCCTGCTACTGACTGGAGCCCAAGACAAGCTTCTACTGGAAAAGTTGAAAAGACCAGAAAACATATTTGTAATACAGAACATGCTGCAACAAGACAAGACACATATTGATGAATTGGCACATGAAACCTCAGCCTTCTACTTGGCCATATTATTCAAAATGTAACATAGTCTGTACAGTATAGTGTAAGGATACACAATAAATTAACTAAAACAATTAACATATCCACCACTTTGTTGCCTCTGGCTTCCCATCTTCTGAACTACTCTTCAGAAGGCTCTTGACTTTCCCTGTCTCTGTCACTTCGCCACATCCCAACTTTAGGCTGGGATTGAGGCCAGGGGCCTTGCAACACTGAGCTAACGGTTTAGAGTGGAATCCCAGCAGCAGTCCCCAGAGTTCTTTTGCAGCCCTTTTTCACAGATCTTTGTGTACTACTCTTCCTCCTCTCTTCTTCCAAACCTTAATTCCTATCTCCACCCCAACCCTAGGCAGAAAGTCCAGCAGAGGACCCCTTCACACTTTCAGGCAAATTAATTCATGGCACTTTTCTTTGCCAGTCTCCTCTCAAGACGGCATTATATTGTCCTAGTTTATTTCTTCAATCAACCAGAACCCAAATTTGGGCACTTTTCCATTTCCTTCAACTACAAACACCCACAGACAGAATTGTAGCAGTAGAACCCAGCTGACTGGCTCTCCTCAGTCTCTTCCTCATCTGAACCTGAAGAAGAAATTCAGGTGTCTGAGGGATTCAGGCTGTCCACACAAATAGCTATGGAAATAGTCTACATTCAAAAATAACCTGTGTTTATAAAAAACTTTTCAGAAGATTAGGGCTTTATAAAAGACAGAGAACAAAGCCCAGTAATTAGAGAAACCCATTGTTGAGAGACATGACATAGAAGCCAGATTCTTTCAATGTTCTGAGAAATTACATTAACTTAAATGAAACATATTTAAAGGTAATAACTCAGTGGGAATTACAGCACTGCAAAAGGTTTTCAGTACAGAATCATATCCCAAAAGTGTCTTCCAAAGTTTCTAATCCAGGAGTGTTTTCTGAATGACATTTATGAATGTTCTAGAGTAATTTTTATTTACTCTAACAAAACAAACATGTATATATTTTTTCAGAACTCTGATCTTACACAGAAGAAAACCTAACTTACAGTTTTTCCAGGATTCCAGTTACTTTTTGGACCAGGAGTGAATTTTCAACTTTAATGTTAGTAAGTATATAGCTAAAACCATAAACCTAAATCTGACATTTTTGTTATCTTTTCAGATGTGTTCCTTTACTTCCCTAGAGATCCACAAGCAAGAAATACGGAATCTTTTAATCTGTTAACAAAGGTAAAATTATAGTCACCATGTAACTGAAAAGAAACTCCAGTATAAAAATACAACCTACTCATAAAGTAAAATGCCTACAAGTATTTCAATGAATCATGCAAAAAATAGTCTGACATATACAATTAGCTTTTCTGTAGCAAAAGACAGCTAAAAATGCTATTGAACTACAAATGACTGGAAATGCTCTGGTAGTGCTAGTTATACACCAAATAAAACATTCTGAGGATAAGAAATGGTACCTTACCTTAACATATTCCAAAGTAGAATCCAGAATATTCTGATCTCTGTAAGAAAATGGGGCAAGAAGGAAGAAAGGACACAAAGAAATAAAGAAAAAACCCAAATGGTGAGTCAAAATCTAATCTCATATTGAAGAGATACATTCATATGATCAACAGGCTACTAGGTCATTAAAAACAGTTTGTTATAGTTAAGAGGCCTACACTATCCTTTAACAAACTTCTAGCAAACAAATAAATCACTGATTTCCTCTAAAAGGTCAGGTAGTGGAGCTACTAGCAATTAATTTGGGAAATTAAAAATTATAAAGTTTTAAGCAAAACAAGAACAATCTTGAAATTTTAATAAATGACTGAAAAAACTTATATAATACAAAAATATTTGAAATCAATTTCAAAGAGAGCTCTCTAAATGGCTTTTAAATTTATTTCTTGACTCGCATGTTTTCTCATTTAAGGCACTGCTACCAATTGCATTACTAACATAAGAAAACAGAAAGTAAACCATTCACTTTTCATATACAACAAAAATTCATAGATATGTAATGGTAGATGCTTTATTTTTTATTTGAAAAAATAAATATGGTTCTTGCACTATTGTAAAAAGTTCTCCAAATTATTATGATCTGAAAGCCAGATAATCAAGTCATTGCCCTATACTGAAAAGAAAATATTTCTTTGCAGGTTTTCTATGCATACAGATGGCAAAGAGCACAGAAGCCTAAGTGAAGAGCCCTGTGATCAATTACAAGTCTTTCCATAATAAAAGTAAAAATAAACATTTATTTTAAATTTTTTTACATACTTGGTTTTCACAACTAGCAGGATAACATTTTGCAGTACATGACTGGATGTTTTCTGCAGAACCTGGGATTCCTACATGGTGCTACCTTAAATGCAATGATGTAACCAGAACAATGAAAACCTTGCAAACTTACAGGAATCAAGACATTCTTACAGCAATCAAGTTTGTCACACAGACAACATATGCCCCATTTCGAAACAGAATCCTGTTTGGTGGAAGTTGTTACAATGTTGTAACACTGGAAACCTACTACGCAGCTTCAGAAATGGGGTTACACAGGAATCAACCAAGCCACAATGCAGTCTTTAACTTCCCTGTATTGTTTTGAATGGAACTGTATATCAACTGAAACGAAGTTACTATTTTTAAATCAGTTTTTAGTCTCTTTTCCTAACAGGTTTTTATCCAGAATACCTACACGGAGGCAAACCAGGGTCCTCCCACTTCTTAGTCCTACCCATAAATGTCCAGGCTGTATCACGTGTTACTGTTTCACACTGCCCCAATATTTATCAACGGTCAAGTTCCATTCCCAGCTTAGTGTAAAAAAACCCAACAACAACGCTGTCAGATTCAACGGAAATAGAATTTGGATCGTTTGAAACATTTTTCGAGCTCATATAAAGAAGCTTGGTAACTGTATGCACATAAAATATGTACAAGCATACCAGAGAAAACAGGGGTGACAGGCACGAAGGAAAAACTAAAAGGAGGTTTCTTTCTCCATACTCTGCAATTTGGCTGGGGGGCGGGAGGCGGGGGGAAACCCCATTCTTAATCAGTTCAGCACAGTCATTAAGTTTAGCTGAACTCTTCTCACATTCAAATGATCTGTGGGAAGTTGTGCCAGTACCAAATGCTTCTGAAAAACTCTGCAGTGTAGTTCTTCACTTGTCAGGGTCTACCAGCACTGCATATGCAACACACTCCAAAAGAAAGAATCTCAGCACTTAGGATAACAACTAGTTTACTCGTTTGCTTAGGCAGTGAACACATTTTGTTATGGTCTGCCTTTACAAACTCCTGCAGACTAACCTTGATAGGGACTCTGCTGTTCTCACCATCAGGTACAAGACAAAAGATCTTTAGGACAGATCAAGTCAAAGCAAAATGAAAACCGTAGAAAAGCTTCAGGACAAAAGAGTCTATTTACTGCTATATAAAGCAGGAAAACCAGAAGAGAGAGGGGAAAAAAGTGACCTACATTTCCTTCACCATTCACATGACAAAAGCGCTTTGAAAATTTTAGCTTTAGGAAATGGACGGTGCAACAAGCCTCTCCACCAGCGCTATAATATTCAATCTGGTAGGCTGTTACACAACAAAATGTTGGAAACCCTGTGATTTACAAGTACAGGTTATACATTAAGATGTTTATGTTGTACACCTATTGACCTCAGATAACTTTCTCCTACCAGATTGACCCCTCTCTCCCTATCTTCCCCAGTTGACTAAATCTTCATCTTTATAAAAAATTTTTAAAGTTATTTTCAAGAATGGTAACTCTCATTGATGTGCAGTAACTAACAGTAAAGATCGACTACTGCATTTTCCTGTCACTCGATTCCACCACATCATATAATGAAAAACAGATTAAGCAGCCCAAATAACTAGATCACAAAACTGACCCCCAAATCTCAGCTCTCTGTTAGCAACGATGTCATGCTCTCTTATGCCATATACTCCGAGCAAAGGAAATATATAATGTCAGGAACCTAGGAAAAATACAGAGCACTTTTCTATTTTCCCTCTCAAGGAAACTCAATAAAAATAGTAAACTCAAAATTGCACTTCTTGTATTAAATGATCTGCAGAAAAAAATTACTACTTTAAGGTAACTACCAGATCAAAGGCATTTGAAGTCTCTGGTGTCTCTGAAATCAATTTAACTGAAGCCTTGTTTCAATAATACTAAGTTCTTCATCTTCCATCAGATTACATTCCAAGTAATGATAATACTGGTCTTCGCAATAAGCTTGACTTTACAGCTGTATTCATTTCCATCTGTCTACCTACAATATGTATGCATTAGGGTCTGCACAAGTCAACCATTACTGTGTAAACTGTGGGTTCACAGAATAGGTTTTATTACAAAATTTAGCTCCCTAATAATGACATAAGCCAGACTTAAATTCAGATAAAAAGAACATCTAATGCAGCAAGATGTCACCTGGAATAGAGAAATTTTCAGAACACCTCAAGGTAAGGTGTTAAATAAATGCTGCAGCAGGACACACAGTATTGACTTCATGTTCTTTTCATAGTCTGTTACAGAAATGATGAAAAAGATTTAAAGGATGCAAACACACTCCCACATCCATTTTGAATATTCAGTGTTGCTAACACACTATCAATTCTTCATGATAAAACAAAATCTCTTTCCAGCTCATTTTGCTCATAGAAAAAAGAAAGGTACAAAAGTGCACCTGACTTGATACATGTAATTAAGCCATTATTCTGAGGAATATAAATCCTCTGTTTGACTAAAAGAAAGCAGTTGGTCACAATCTTAACATTCACCTACTTGAGAGTGCCCTAGCCAGAAACATATTCTTTCTAGAGCATCCCTATTGATATCTGACACCACCTTCTTCTCTGCTGGCTGATCCTGCAGACATACAAACCTCTAATCTCTCCTACTGGTTCTTGGAAATGAACTGAATTTCTTTTCACTCCAGCTACAAGATAATTAGAATTGTGGGGGATCTTTTGCATATATGGGTTTGTTACTGACATTGCCAAGAAAATACACAGACCTTCAAGGTTGGGCATGAAGCTCCAGCAACCCTGCAAAAAGATGAAGATGACAAGACAACAGAAAATGTGTTCTTTGCTCCTTTCTTCTTCCCCAAAACAGGATGTATTGCAACAGTGAAGAGCTTGGAGTCATACTGGGTGGAAGTGACTGTGAGCAAGTACTGATATGATACCTTCGAACACTGAAAACCAGTGTAACTTCTCAGAAAACAGGAATTAGCACTATATGCAGACTCCTTCAAGATACAGCTAAAGCTGGCATCTGCTTTCTCCAGGGCTTTGGCATCCTCACAAGCACACCAGTAGCAAGTATAAATTACTTGTGATAACTTCAACAAAATTTAAGTGTAGACACAACAGTATTATCAGAGATGTCCAAAGTCTCCCCATTATTCAAGTATCACATAATCTTACAGTGATGGAAACTGCTGAATAACCATGGAGCAGCTTTGTGCTATTCCACATTTGGTAAATGTACTTGTGGGAAGCAAATTGTCAGTACTTGATGTATGAAAGTATGTTTGTTTATTTTAATATGACCTTTGTTGGGGATGTTTTCAAAACCATCTCCATTCTACTAGGTTGAAAGAATGATCCTGAGAACAAACTTCTCAACAGTGCCAACACTAAATCAGAGTGAAGACAATACAGACATTGACGAGCCTGAGAAACTGAAAAAGTATCAGGCTCTTCAATGTCTGTTTACACAGACAGAACTGATATAAAGAGACCAGATGGGATCAAATGCCTTCTTCAATTTGCATCTTTGAAATCTCTCCATCTATGTAGGTTTAAGAAATACACTACCGCTAAAGTATGAAGGTGCAAGTTTGAGCATGCTAGACACAGTGTGTTTATGTACTGCTGACTGATGTTAATTGTATTGTAAACTACAGTAAAAGATCCTGTGATTTTATCCTCCAGCAGCTTCTTCTCCGAACACACTCCTACCACATTCCAAAGGCCATTCCTCCCTACTACAGCTGCAGACCACCATGGACATGAGTCATAAAACACCAGTGGAAACAAGTGCAAACTGCTATGACTAACTGTGTAATGACCTGCAGTTCACACAAGAACGGTAGGGAATCTTCAGTAGTGAAAACACAAGAAAAGTTACAATGTATTTTTCTCTGAATTAAATGAAATCTCAACTCATTCATATTTGTTCAGAATGCCCCATAAGTGAGAATGTTACAGCCATTTACTTTTACCACTTCAATTTTCTGCATTTCTCCACTTAATCCATTTTACCTGTCATAGCAGAAAATATACCCCATTTTTTAATACCTTTTCCAAATCAATTTTTATTTCTGCACCACATACAGTACCGGTCTCTACAACCTGTTCAAAAGGTCAGACTAGGCACCCTCATTCTTTTGCCCCTGTTGTCCTTAACGTTTAGGAGATCCAGAGTGAAAAGTCTGTTCTTCAAAGCCCTTCTTAAGTCTTCTATTCCCAAGACTGTTACAATGTTGTGAAAGTAGTAGTTGGTTATCAAGACTATTGCATATATAAAATGCTAAGTGTTTCTACAAACTTCTTTATATATGTGCTGTCATTTGCTGACTTACTCCTTCAGCTGGTAGTGCTTTATCGTCAGTGCTTAAGTTGCTGTAGTTATTCAAAATCTAGTTTCACAAATTTTTAAGTGTTCAAAAATAATTTAACCTTGCACACTGAATATGGACATTCTCAAAAGACTGACAAATGCTCAGTAGAATCACAAACTCCACCAATTCATCTGAAATTCATGTAAGTCTAGATGCAGTTTGCTCATAAAGCACAGTTGTCATTTGGCTGATGTTTCTTTTGGGAACGTGTATTGTACTGAAGTGTAGCAAAGTTAGCCCTTCACTTTACAACCTTAGCACATAAAAGTAGCAGAAGTAGGCGCAGAAGTACTGCTCCTTTATTGGAGCTGGTTAGCAAATGTTAAGATACTTAGTTTTACTTTGATGCATCTGTATGTTTCCGTGCTAAATGAACTGATTTCTGCAGCAGTAGCTGAAATTCTTCGATGTGGAAGTGTCAAATTGTCTTACTACCAGAACAGACATGAAAAACCCACTGACTCTATGCTTTTTTCAGCTACAGAACAGAAAGACCAAAAATACCTTCAAGAACAAATTGTGAAGCGTAACAAAGCAGTTTAAGGTATTAAGAAGGATAGCAAGGGTATAGAAGCAGAGGAGTTGTTAAAAACTGAATGTAGTTTTTATAACACTTGCAGAGACCAGCAGGTAGCTCACCACCTATCATAAAAACACGTAGCAGACCACAGCATAGTAGAAATTGCAATGCAGGATATCTTTTGCTAACACTTAATGACAGGAAGAAGTACAGCTGTAAATGGCAGCTTCACACAGAAGATGGTGGATTAATATGTGCCTGGCAGCACATATATTGCTGGTAAAACTTTTGATATATAAGTAGCCTATCATAATCTAAAAGGACAGTTATCCTAGTACAATATTGTCATAGTCTCTTCTGATTTATTGTGTTTTTAAGAAGGCAGCTTCTAAAATGATTGCTGCTCTAAGAAAATTGTTTGCTAGAAGTAAGCACCCAAGCACAGGTAAGAAAAAAGGTGTTTTAAAATCATAGTTGCCTTTTTGCTACGTGGTTCCTACTGATCTTCATTCAGGGACTGAAAAGAAAAGAGTTACTTTCACATTTTTCTGCAGGATTGTTGGTTACTAGACACAGGTACCAACATACTGTTGCTATGTCCTGCAGTATTCGCAGAAAGTTCATCTTTATTTAAAGCATAAAAGGGATGGGAAGGAAAATAAATGGTCACATGTGGACAGGGGGCCAGCTGTGGAAAAGATACCGTACTCTCTACAAGTGAATATGACTCTCCAGAATCTTTAGAAGAGAGACCGGTAAAGAGCACAGCTACGGGAGAAACACTGGATGTAATGAATGTAAAGTTCAACAAACTTTCCCCTACATACAGTATCCTCTGACCAAAGAAGAAACAGCCTGATAAGATAGAAATTTTCAGAAAGTTTTTTAAAAAAACCCTCTAATTTTGTTTGGGCTTTGAGGAATCTGGGTCCAAGTTTACCTGGAAAGTAATTTATCAACAATAAGGTGCTGATCCAACAATTCATTTCAAACGATGATACAACTTAGACAATCCCATATAGTACTTTATTTTCTCTGCTCAGAAGTTAAAGGACTGGGGTTTAATAATGTCCAATATTGGAAATTTCATACCTGCAGAACTACACTGCATTCTATATCCTATCTATATTCAGAACCCAGCCATTAATGGCTTTATAACTCAAGGCTAACTCTTTGCTAACTTCCAAAGGTACTGCCCTCCAAGGACAAGGTCCTGCAGAAAACACTGAGCCTGCTTAACTTAATGCTGATGAAGTTATCCTACTACTATCAGCAGTACTATCCAAGTTTAAAATGGAACTTTTTGTTTTCCTGGACAGTTATGTAGGCTGAGACAACTATGCAAGTCTTACCCAGCTAAACATACACAGAGCCTTGAAGATCAAAAATGTTAGAGAGTACAGAACATCCTAAATGACCAGATAAACTAATCTACTCTAGAATATGTCTCTGCTGCAACAAGCCCAATGTGAGATGATAGCACTTTATCTGAAATAATTGGGGAAAGCACTGACATAGAAAAACAAAAGGGAAAAAAATGTCTGCTGACCAGTACTGAAACTAAGAGTCTTAAATCTAGTTTAATATACACTGGGATTAAGCACGTTCTTAGCATCTGTATGTACATACTTAAGGCTAATCTATAAAATACATTTTAGTTTATGGTTATTTGCCACATTCTGATCTTTTGCAACAGGGTTCAGTGAGCATTGGAAGACATTAGATCTACTGAACTGCCCATTTCCTCAGTGAAAGAATCAGGATAATTACAACCTGCCCCCTTATTCCTCCCCACACTCACTAGATTTTTCTTTTTTTCATGATTTTTCCTAAACAATGTTGTTCTGGTTTTGGGTAGGATAGAGTTAATTTTCACAAATAGCCAGCAGAGGTGAGCTGAGCTGGCCAAGGATGTTTTCCATACTGTGTGACATCACGGTCCCCATAAAAGGGGGCTAGTCAGGGAGAGGCCATTCCACAAGGCTCCAGGACAGTCAAGAGTATGGGCTAAGCATTCATTGGGTCAATAGAGTGCTTTGTGTTATCACCATTTGTGTATTCTGTCATAAATTCTGTTGTTGTTTCCCTCTCCCTGTGCTGACTCAGTAAACTGCCCTTATCCCAACCCCTTGGTTTGCCTTCCTTTACTCATTTTCTCCTCCCTGTCCCGCCAAGGGAGGGGTGAGTGAGCAGCGCGTGGTGCTCAGCTGCCAGTGGGGGCTAAACCATGACACATGTTTAAAAAAACTGGATATAAACAGTTCATGGCTGAGATTTTGTTAGAGTAAAAAGCAGCTGTTATGCCCCCATACTACCTACAAAAAGGAATGGTTTATAGCCACAGCAATAAAAACAGAAGTGGTGTTGTAGCTACACTCACATTCAGAACTATGAGCATAGCCAGGAATATAACAAGGCTTGCAAACACCAAATCAAGGCATGAGAAAAAGAGAAAAGATTAAAATTATAGCTCTGTAGTTGTAACTATATGTTTCTAAATATACAGACAGTTAAAATAAGCTTTAAAAATAGGGGGAGGAAATCTAATTCTGACCAGTGAGTAGGTCAGAACCTCTCAGCAACAGCGATAGACCAAAGCATCCAGGGCATTATACATAATTTAGAGGAATGTACAAAGTATTCGACAGTTCCAATAGCACAGTCCTACTGCTTGTCAGTGACTATTACTGAAATGTCAGAATAGACAAAGAAAGGAATTTGAACATGACACTGTCTTTGCAAGTGTGAACAGATGAAATGGTTACTGGAAATACAGCTAGTAAACAGGAATTAAACCAGCATATATTCACAAACATCATGTATAACAGGAAACAGTCAGTGTAAATTAATGTCAACTTTGTTTGGGAGGCTTTAATTAGCAAGAAAACTTAGAGTGACCATTTCTGGCAGCTGGTACACTTCCTAGGGGAGGGTCAGCAGAGGGAAGCTAGTGATTTAATGCAAATATGTGACCATACAGTTTCTGCTAAAATATCCAATGCTCTACTATTCAAGAATCCCATACTACTTCTACAGGGCAAGGACAAAATGAACTCATCTTTGCATCAAGGGCTAAATGTCTCATACACACACTTCTATCAGCCAAGTATCTTTATTAAAAAGTCTGAATTGGACACATGTGAAACACTAAGGGATTTTAACCAGGTATGTTACTCTATAAACTATATGAAAAATAGCCTTGTTCATAAGATATTGTGATTAATTTTGCTATAGTGCCCCTGTAGCAGGGGGGTGGAACTAGATGATTTTTGAGGTCCCTTCCAACCCCAAACATTCTGTGATCCTGAAATTTAACATCCTGCCTGTTTGTTTCGACAGGAATACAGATTGCTGGGGGGTGTTCTCTATTACTGGTATTGCGAAAGGAAAACCCCTTTTCTTGCCTTCATCATGCTTTAAACTGATTGCGAAGATCACATCTTTATTAACCTGAAACTATCATACCACTTGCATTATTTCTCCCCACAAAACAACTTTTGAACCACTGACCTGTTTGACACTGGGATATCAAAAACATATTTATTCTTATAATTTCAAAAGATAAGCAGCTAGAGGCAGCAGAGGGAATCACTTCCTCCTTGACAACTTGCTAAGATCAAGACTGGCACAAGGTACAACATTTATTAGTCAGAGAATCCATATAAGAAACATTACAAATTTCCTAACCATGGAAAAATCATTTAAACTGTCCCCTCACAAGATTTGAGAACAAGAAATCTTGTAGTGATGATCACAAGAAAACAATAAATTCAAATTCAGAAGCTGTTGTGTGGCTCTTTTCTCAACTTTTAACTCTGTTACCCGAGCAATATAACAGTCATTTTGTGCCTTTAACTGATCCACTGTGTTACCTCGAATTTTTCTTGTGTTAGATGGACTTTTTTTTTCAATTTTATAGACCTTGAGCACAAAAAGTGAACATTTATAAAACTAATTACTTTTTAAGCAATTAATCATCAGCGATGATAACAGATTCCCCAAAGAAACACTAGCTGTGAAAGCATAATTCTTTCTCGCAAGTCATGAGTATTATAACCACGGAGTCAGGCAAGAATAATAAACGGGGATAATTTGCCATTAGCTCAGTGTACATTGGATTCCACAGCTCACGTGTAGCTTTAGGTTGGAAGCAGCTGGAACACAACTCACTCTTTTTCCTCTGCACTCGATCCACATAAGCACTGAATCCAAAGCAAAACCAAGTTTAACCAGTTTGACTTCCTGGTTAAAACTGCTCTGTTAGAACAATGCAAAGGGTCACTTCAAAGCAACACGATGATGTTTCCTCCACACAAGGATAGTATATACAATGCTATACCTTTAAACATTCAGAGGCAAGACCTAGTTCTTAAAAATTATTTTTAAAAACTATAGAGATGTCAAAAAAAAGACTAAAAATCAAAATCATCAGATAGCACAGAGTGGTATGGAAGGACATTTTAAACAGGCACAAGCATTTAACAGCCTATGTACTGACTGAACTTACGAAAAAAAAAAATCTTTTGAAGCCTCAGCTATGCAGTAAGTAAAAAAAAAAAAAAAAAAAGAAATTCTCAGAATTCCTAAAATCTATGTGTCACTACTTCCCCTCCCCACCTCGCATGTTTTACACTGCTTTCATTTGGCTTCTTCCATCAAAACCTAAATTGAGTACTAGTGAGAAAAATCAACCCCTGTTTAGAATGCAGAGTTATAACAAACAGCTGTACCCATATTTAGAGGTCTAGAAAAATGCATAATAATTCTGCTACAAAAAATATACGTAAATTAAAGTTTTACAAAGTACCTGGCATGGAGTTTGTTGCTCTTCCCATTTTGTGGAGGGTACTCTTCTATAACATCCTGTACAAATGGTGGCTGCTGCCGGTGTGTTCGGGTGGATTGTAATGTTCCCATGTGGCTAAACACATCACAAGACCTAACGGGAATTGTTCCCTTCTTCTTCCTGGGGAGAGTGCCATGGATGGAGATCTCTTGAAAAGAGTTGGAGCGATGCTCAGTTGGTGAAGGTTTAGTGGTCAAGAGGTCCATGGAAGAAGCTAATGAGAACTGGTGGTTCACTGCACCATTTCTGGGAAGACTTGAAAATTTTCCTGCAGCTATCATTTTTGGTGCTGGAAAAACAAAACCAAGATTTATCAATCATTAAAGCCTTAACTCTAATGGAAACTAAAAAGCACAATTTACAAAGCCTTTGACATGGTTTCTCACAGCATTCTAATGGAGAAACTGGCTGCCACTGGCCTGGACAGGCGGACCCTCAGCTGGGTTAAAAACTGGCTGGATGGCCGAGCCCAGAGGGTGGTGGTGAATGGAACAAAATCCAGCTGGAGGCCCGTCACGAGTGGCGTCCCCCAGGGCTCAGTCCTGGGTCCAGTCTTGTTCAACATCTTTATCAATGATCTCGACGAAGGGATTGAATGCTCCCTCAGTAAGTTTGCAGATGACACTAAACTAGGAGGAAGTGTTGATCTGCCTGAGGGTAGGGAGGCTCTTCAGAGGGATCTGAACAGACTGGACCAATGGGCTGAGTCCAATGGGATGAAGTTTAACAAAGCCAAGTGTAGAGTGCTGCACATGGGACATAATAACCCCATGCAGCGCTACAGGCTTGGGGGAGACTGGCTGGAGAGCTGTCAGGCAGAGAAGGACCTGGGGGTGTTGGTTGACTGCAGACTGAATATGAGTCAGCAGTGCGCTCAGGCAGCCAAGAAGGCCAATGGCATCTTGGCTTGTATCAAAAACAGTGTGGCCAGTAGGTCTAGGGAAGTGATTGTGCCCCTGTACTCGGCCTTGGTGAGGCCACACCTCGAGTACTGTGTCCAGTTCTGGGCTCCTCACCACAAGAAGGACATGGAGGTCCTGGAGCGCATCCAGAGAAGGGCAACCAGGCTGGTGAAGGGGCTGGAGGGCAAATCCTATGAGGAGCATTTGAGGGAGCTGGGGCTGTTTAGCTTGGAGAAGAGGAAGCTGAGGGGAGACCATATCACCACCTACAACTACCTGAAGGGAGGTTATAGAGAGATAGGTGATGGTTTCTTCAGCCAGGTGACAGGACAAGGGGGAATGGCATGAAGCTGTGCCAGGGCAGGTTTAGATTGGATGTTAGAAAAAAATTTTTTACTGAAAGAGTTGTCAGGGCCTGGAACAGGCTGCCCAGGGAGGTGGTCGAGTCACCTTCCCTGGATGCGTTCAAAAAAAGGGTAGATGAGGTACTTAGGGATATGGTTTAGTTTAGGATGAGAATGGTTGGACTTGATGATCTTAAAGGTCTTTTCCAAACTTGTGATTCTGTGATAGGCATGTAGAACTGAATTTCAACTTTATTTTGAGGCAGCCAGATACCTCAAGATGTAGCTTGTATTATAATCCAGACATATTGCTCCCAACTGCATGTCAACCACATGTGTATAATTCAACTTTTATAAATGTGAACAGTCACAACTTGGACACAAGGGCAAGAGCAGGCCCTGAGCAATTCTCCATTTTCATCCACAAGTATCCTCTTTTTTTGTTCCTTCACATTCTCTGAGGACTCAGACATTGTCTTTGAACCATTAGCAAAAAGCAAAGTTTTAAGAACATTTTGACAAAAAATAAAGGACACTTTACAACTTGGTTTGGAAGAATATATTTATAAACTCAGTAGTTGGCATACTGTGAGGAAAAAACTGTTTCTGAAGAATCTTGCTCAAGTAGTAATTCTAGCAGAAAACTGGTCACATACAAGCTGTAAACTAAAGGGCTCTCTCTACTCAAGAGATAAGGGCAGGAGCAGATTACTGGAATTCTCTTCTTCAGCATGCATAGCCTGCTGGCTCAAATCATTGTTGACATTAGGGATTTGCATAGCTGTCAGTCTCTTGTACAATCAGTTATAGTGTGCCATACAGGTTTTTTCTGTTATTGTGAGCAAAACAACTTAATCAACAAACTTTTCAGGCACATTAACAGGTTGCTGTTCTGCTCCTCAAATAATACTGTAATATAACACTATAAAGTGAGCACAGGGCAGAAGACAGGCTGCCTCATCCTATCCAGTTATATTCGCCTGCAAAAGTCACTCACACTGCCGGTCCTACATTATTTAGCCTAGGTGACAGTCAACCTGGTGCCTCCTGTAAAAACTGGAAAAGCCATAGGACCAGCAGAGATTGATATGAAATCAGAAACTGTAAGAGATTTGGGAAATAACAGTTATGGACAGGGAGAATCTGTTCTGATCTTGGTCAGGTTTCATATTGAAAAATAGAAGTAGCACCCTGGAGGCCCAGCCACCTGGAAGTCAGCTGCTTACAGCTGCACAAGAATTCCTCTGTTTTTGGGGAATGCACAGGTGTTGCAAAAATAAAGCTGACTCTGTAGTCCTCCTGCTCTCTTTAAATTTTTTAATTTAAATTTTAAATGTAAAAATTTAGAAAAGGAGCAGAAGGACTACAGAGCCAGTTCTTCACCAGTCGCCACATCACAGGTACTAGCAAAGTGTTGCTGCACTGAGGCTACTGTTACTCAGAGGTTATCATAACAGGCCTAGTTTTACAGTAACATCAGAGCTGATCTCAAATTTATGGAAGAATTCTGCTATTTCCTGTCAGCTGCATTGCAGAGATTCACAGGCTGAATAAGGTTTCCAGGCTTCCACAACAAATCTTCTCCTGTTTCTCCCTTATTGAAGGTCCTAATAAATGCTCACTAATTACAGATGATTAAAAAAATAAAATCTAAATAGCATTTAAATTTTATATTTGCCAATGCTCTGTTTGTGCCCAGCTACTATGTACTACAGTAGAAAAGGCTCTGGAAATAGCATCTCTGCCCAGAGAGATTCTGTTTGATTTTGATCAGGTTTCTTGTTGAAAAACGTAGGAAATGGCTGAAAAGTTAGGAAGAACAGAGATTAGTAGTTACAGAGATCGATACGGAAATTTATATCCTAAAGAAACCAAACAACAGTCTCAAAAAAGCCGAAAACTTCCATATGGGCCCTTGATGTGAAATACTAAATCATCTCTCCATCTGTCATGTGGTTTGAGGACAATTTCTGCTGGCTAGTATTAAAAAATATCACATAATTTTTCTTGAAACTAATTTTAAAAAGTGCTGTAGAATCAGTTTTGCATTACAACTGTTCTAAGCAAAACAACTGGTCCAGAGATAGGAAGCTCTAAAATGCAAATGCTTACCACAAAGCTACAACCTCCCATAGTTATGAAAACTGACAGAGCTTGTTTCCAGTAAATTCAGCTTTATTATTAGAGAGGAATGATAAAAACTACCTTAAACAATAGGGGAAAGAAAAAAAAAAAGGCTTCTTCGCATGCACACAATAATTTAAAAACTCAACTTTATGTGCTTACTGTAGTAAGGCAACAAACACCATTTATAAAGAGTATGGAAGCTTGGAGGTTATCTTGTTGTATTGCACAAATATGTTATTCTTCTTTTGGGGGCTGCTGAAATTCTGTACTCAATCATACTTTCTTATTGGTTTATAAAAACTGCTTTCAAATCTCTGAATTCTGACTATTTAAGTGCAGGTTATCCAGCCAGAGATATTTTGTTTGGTTTCATGTAACATTACTGCTATGCTGAAATGGGACACACGACTTCATGCAAATAGGTATCAAAACCAATGAAAACTTCAGTTTAATAGTTGATACCAGGTGAATCCATGATAGGTTATCAATTACAGTAAACTGTCAACCGGTTTGAACATCCACAAAGCAAGCTGAGAATTATCTCTCCTAACCAAATCACAGGATAATTATTATAGCAGTCCAGTAGGCTTCTAATCCATCAGTATGAGAATTTGCAACAAAAGTTTCTCCCCTCCAAAGGAGCCCTTAAGAAATAAAATCAAACTCCCTCATCTATGCCCTAATCATTGCACATATTAAGTCATGCTCAGTAACATCCCAAGATTTACAAATTCAATAATCAATTCTGATTCACACCAAAGTTTTGTTTTGAGGAATGAAGTTAGAGTTCCAAAGTTAGTACAAAATACCTACATTCAGGAACTTGAAAGACACTTGGCTGTGATTATGTCTGTACCTTGATAATACTAAAAAACAAAAGAAAAACCCCACCCCATCAAAACAAACACCCAAGAAAAAACTCCAAAACAGGTCTGCTAACTTCTACCCATAAATGTATGTTTGCCTATCCGCTCTTGTACTACATTTACTTCATAAATGTAAACCAAGAACTACAACAATTAGCTCAGTAACAAAAGTCCTGCTGAACTATCTATATATTTTTCTTGAACTAAATGTAAATACTGCAAGGAGGAAGCCCCTTCAGCTGAAGACTCTGGAATGTCTCAAATACTTTAGCATATGATTCAAAGCATGTTTGACTTCACTAGATATAGAAGCCCTGAAAATTTTACTCCTAAGAGACAGTGTGCTTTGAACATCCACCATCATAGCAGAATGATAGCCCAAAAGGAACTGAAATTTAATGGTACACATACCTATTGGTCAAAATGCAGCATCTAAGAAAACAGAGCACTTCGGAAGACATACAAGTTTCCTCTAACTAGATTAAAATAAGATTGACTCATGCCAACATAATGTTAAAATGCTAGGAAAATTTGTACTTATATAGGAGAGTGCTATTTCTCTTTCTTCAGTCTGTAATTTGGAAAAGTATATAGGAATGGAATTGACAGGAGTCAGATTGTGAATTCAGAGAATTGGAGGGCCAAAAGGTTTCGAGGTAACAGCTGACATATTCTACTTTTCTGTCACTAATGTGAGGGAATACACAGAAGTTTTTTAATCAACATGGCATTTAGGAAAACAGTATGAGACTGGATATAGAATAAAATATATATCTGGTGGGCAAGACCAAGCACGCACTAAGCTCTAATCCAGTGGAGTGTGCATCTCTTCACATCATTGCTCAAAACAAAAAATAACCATATGAACAATGAAACAAATAACCTTCAATTCCCCAATATAGCATACAATATATCCTCCTTCTCATGCCTTCGTGGCTTTGGGATGCAAATACAAACTTTCCAGCTCAGCTTGTCTTCATGAAAACTTTCTGATGTTCACAGCCTGAAGAAGTGTTGTGATGGTTTGTTAAACCTGATACAGGTACAAGAACAAGTGCTCTTTCCATACCACAGTATAACACAACTAGTGACAATGGCTGCTACTTTGTTGTTTTAAGACATTGGAGGAGGGGAAACAAGGGAAAGGGAAATCTTCAGTTTGGCCTTGGAGATTGATGAAAGGCATAACAGTCCAAAGCTATACATGCTCATGCTAGTGGAAACCTCGTACAAAGAAACAGAAAAGCAATGCCAGAGTTCCAAATCAGACTCTAAAGCTCTCTCAAAACTCTGAGTTATACCTAAACCAGTTTTGTATTTACACTTCTCTCAAAGTCTTACTACTGATCTGCAGTTATCATATCACTAACAGTGGAATACTTAAAGTCTTGCCACATCTCTATCATTGTATATGCATTGAACCCAAGAAAGCCTGAATGTGGTTTTAATACATCCAACTGCCTTATATCCTCAGGTATTTACAAGATGGAGTCAACTTTTGTGAAAAACTCTACTTAATTCTGACACAGCAAATCTCCTCACAACCTACTTCCACCCTCCTTCCCTCAGAAACAGTAACAATAAATTATGACGAGTAGGAGATATAATACTCTTTTCTCCCTGCTAAGTTACTTGGCACACTTACATGCACTATGCAGATGCCCAGGGAAAATAATGACAGTGATCAACCTTAATGGTGAAGAAAGTCAAGTTCAAGACAAAATCCAGATCCATTTCCTTGAATTTATTTTTGGTGTAGTAAGAGAATAAGTTAGGGAAACAGAAAAACATGACTGAAAAGCCACTAAAGTTAACATACTAAGGGAAGAAAGACACTTCAAGCTATAGTCACTATGAATTCAAGGTAGATTTCATTTTAACTGTCTCCCTAGAAGCAATGTAGTCTTATGTAGTCTTCTTCATTAGCATAACAAAACAAAAGCAAACAAAAAAAAAAAAGGAAAAGGAAAAAAAAGAGAGGATTCCTGCCCCCAAAATGGCTTAGTGGCAGTTTTCTACTACCTGTGTTTTCTACTTCTCTAAAACTAGATAAACAGATACAGTAGCTGGTATAGCAAACAGGTCACAGGACTTTGAGAAGAATATTAAGGTTCGAGAACCTACAGCCTGGTATTATAAGATTCAGAAAGCATACGCAGTAGTTCAAAGGCTTCAAGCTACTATCAGAAAAAACACCAGTCTGTCAAACATCAAAAACTCCCCACAAGATTACAGACAGGTCAGTGCTTCCAAAGGGTCTTGAAGTGCTATCAAACTGTTCTTGCTCTCTTTCTCTTTACATGTCATATCATTTTCACTCTCCATACATCCTTGCACTGTAATCTGACAATCTATTTTAAACGTTTGTTATAACTATTCTTTTCAGGCAACAGAAAACACACAGACCAGGATAATTTATCTTTGAAAGATATGTTTCAAGATGAGAACAGATAAACCCCACACGTCTCTTCATGATTTTTCACACATAGAATGTCTTGATATTTATAAAAATGCTGTGAAAAAGTGATCATTAAAGAGGATTCAATAAACACGAAGTAGAGACCTCATTTGTTCTATACTTTGAAATTATCACAGAAACTTAACTGCCCAACCAGATAGCTTGGTAATCCTGAATGGTATGAAGCCTTGACTTGAAATAAACATTCCCCGTTTTCCTGGCAGCAATGGAGGACTTCACCAAGGTTACAGTCAAATCTAAGCATTTTTTCACCTAATGCTTCAAAATACAAACTTTTGTTCTTCCTTTAATATAGGAAGTCATTTATTACTTTGTCTGCTCCTCCGTTCCCACGACATTAGTGAAAAAAATGCCACAAAACAACCCACTCTAACTGAAAATAAAGCATTTTAAAAACCCTTCAGTAGTAAGTATTCATTATTTTGAACTAATAACCGACTCATAGAAATTGCACATTGAGTCAGAAGAAAGCAATGCCATATACGATCATCTTTAACTGACAAAAAAAAAAAAAGACACAGCATTTCCTTTCTATCTGTTCAATGAAGTATCTCGATCACACACCAACGCTTTATATTTAGAGAGTACTTAATAGCTTTCCATGCGCTCCATTCCTACAAAATCTAAGCGTTGGATCAAACCTCTCGGTAGTTACTGGCACAGGTATGGAATTTCTGGTGGTCCCCAAGTCAACCGCCGCCAGGGTCCTGGTTCGCCCTGCTGCACCGCTCCCTGCCCCGATAGAGGTGGTGGGACAGAAAGACGCTCCCACGCACACAAAAGCAGCTTTTCATTCTCTGCCCGAGAGAACAACACTCTCCCCACGTTTACCAGTCTGATCCCTGCTGCTTCTTTCCAGGCTTTCTGGGGTTTAGTTGGATGTTTCGTCCCGGCCAAGCGACCTCCTGGCAGTGAGTCCCCGTCCAGCTCCCTCAGGGCTGCGGAGCCCCACGGGCAGCGGTGCCGGGGGGAAACGGGCAGCCGGGCCGAAGGAAGGAAGAACGGGAGGAGGACCCGCCACAACCAGGGGTCCGGTGCGCTTCCCGTAAGTTCTGAGGAGACCCCAAGGTATGGCTGTGCCGCGGTAGGAGCCGGCGCGTACACTTGCCCCAACGTGCCCTAAAGAGCAGTTCGCGATCACTAAACTAAGGGTGACTCAACCGGAGCCTTCCAGGAGCGCCTTTATCGCTACTCGCCCGGGCCGCGAAAAGTACGGACCTAGTTCCGCGACTCCCGTTTTCACCCCAGCAAGCGAGACGGACTCCCGGGCGCCACTCACCTGGTAAGCGCGGCACCGGCGGGCGCGGGGAGGTGGCGTCGGCCGGCCCCCGCAGCCCCCCGCGGCCGTGCGCTGCTTGCAGTAGCTCAGGCAGCGCCGCGGCCGCAGGCGCTCTGAGTAGCACAAGCAGCGCCGAGCCGTGATTTACGGCTGTCGAACCACACCCCTCCGCAGGCCATTCAGGCTGAGTCTCGCCGAACGCCCGGCGCACAAGCCCCGTACACGCAGTGACCTCTCCTTGCCCTTTTCCGTGGATTTCCATAATTTCGTCTCCCAAATTAGCACTGTGGAAAAAAAATTAAGTTTCCTAAAACCACCCTGTTCACGGATAATTGAGGGTCTGTTCCACACTTTATACACACAATTTACTTAGAGTAGTAGACTTCTCGAGTGTAACAGGTTGGAGGTACAAAACACATTTTCTGAAACAGTCAAATAGCTGTACAGGATGGAGACAGAGTAGATGGCTGGCTAACGTCCCTTTGTACAGATCCCTTGCTAAACAATAAGTATAGATAGAGCAATTTTTAACAAATTGCCTGAGGCATCTTCAGACTGTACCACTAACTCAACCCAAGGGCTGTTGCTTAAATAGAAACCAAGGCAGACTCAGCTGACATTTAAAGCACAGTCTAGATCAAATTTTCTTTAATGTTGTATGTCTTTTCCCTGTTGTCTCAGTCTTCCCCAGGCTGCCTGGCCAATATTCCTCTGGTTTTGCTGCAGTTATTCCAGTTGTCCAAAGCAGTTTTGATAACTCTGTTCTTTCCCTTTTGTCAGAATTCATAAACCAACATCCTGCAAACCTCCTCACAGCTATCCTATTTGCATTAGCTTTCCAGAGGCAAATATTTCTCTGCTTAACCAAGCATTTAACTGATTTTGACAAATATTTGACCCCTACTAGTTGTGTGTTTCTTCTGTTTTGGGAGATCTTCTTCACACACTATTTTCATTTCATTCTAACATTCAATCCTTTCACACTCTTTCTCCATTTTCAGCAGGACTAGCTTTAACAGCTGTTGCTGATATATCTACTTCAGAGCCTGACCATGTGACATTGACACATTTGCGGTCCTAAACTATCTAAATAAATATAATTGAGGAGATTATTAATCTTCCAGGAACTTTGTGTACTATCAAACCAACCATCAAATTAATCAAAACCAAACTGTAGTATTCTCACTCCAAACAAGTTAAACTACATCCAGTGACAACAGCAGGATTAAAATTCCACACGGTGATTTACCACAGTGACAATCCTGGGTATTGGGTGGAACTGGGACATCTCTCTTTGTAGTGTTGAGTTTTTATGCATTGCCCAGAACACTGAATTTTGCAATCAGAGCTACCTAAAATATCTTATGCCAAAATTATGTAAACCCCCCCCAAACTCAAGATTCTTTAGCTATCACGTATGTTGCAGAAGCAGGAGAGAAAAGCTCTCCAAAAAGTATGGATACTTTCATAGGTGTGAGTCAAGTCATTACATAAGACAAAATAAGAGACACAAAATAAAAGGCAGAGTGTGCTCAAATATGCAGTAAGGGAGGAAGAGTAAGAGGATTGGAAAATTAAATTTATCTTATATACTGAAGTAAAGGAAAGTCTCAATGGCATTTCTGACTGCTGCTCCCCTTCTTACAGCAACTCCACTTTGGTTCCTTAAGGCAGGTATGAGCAGGAGGTAAGCATTAGCACTTTGGTATTACCACACACCTTTTACAACAACTTCAAAAACAGAACAGTTGAGGTAAATATGAAGAACAAGTCTCCCAAAGCATTCCTTCACTGGTGCTAGGACAAAAATTCAAACCAATTTCACATAAAATGAGGCATAAATGCACAAAACCTCATTCCAATCTTTTCTTAATGAAGTTTTTCCCCAAATGTAATGAGCTACTGATAAACTAGGAAAGCTAGAAAATCTTGAGTAGCTGATAGCACTCTGCTTTTGTCATTGCCAGTTGTGCAAAAGCAATTTTGTAAGTTGAGGATAGAGAGGTACCAAAATTGTTTTAGGCACAGTGTCAGATTCCAGAATTTCACTGCCACAACACCCTGTGGACATTTCCTGTAGGATATTTCAAGCATAATCTTTCTTCAAAATGTATCTGGTGGAGGGAGGGGAGGAGCAGGTGGGAGGAGAAAGGAACCAACAATCACCAGAGAGTAATCCCATCTCGGACACCAAAATGTGTCAGTAATATGGCCTATGCAAAAAAACCAGAATTACAGTGAGAATACAGAAGAGGAGATGAGGTACCTGGAATACACTCTCAGTTCTAGTATTCTGACCCACTTCCTTACTTACATTTTTATAACATATATCACAGTGGCATTTTTCACAGGAAAGGCTGCATAATACTTTATCAGCTTATTAAGTGGACGATGCTACAGAAGTACATGCTATTATTGCCTATTATTCCTTTATGTTTCATTGTATAAAAGAAAAAGTCTTGCATCTCTAAATCATACATTCCACAGTTCAAGTAAAAAACATCTAAAAGCATGCCGGGACCTCAGTTTGGTTAGAACATAAGATGGTCTCTGTTAGATGATTCTAAAACCTCATTTTTTTCAGGCACAATAATTACATAGGAAGTAATGTCATGGTTCATTGTCATGTTGTATGACTAAAAACTAGAAAAGGATAAGTAATTTCCTTAACAGTACAGATGGGCACTGAGCAATGGTACTGGTATCTTGGCAGCCCTGCATAAACTGTCATTACTCTTGCACGAGTCATCACATCCTAATCTTGGGGAGTTTTATTCTGACTTCAATGAAAAAAGTTGGTCTTTGTCTTCACTTATGACAATTTACACTACACAACCCATCCTTGTACATAATTGATACAAAGCTGTTAAAAAGAATTTGCCTGCAACCTGTAAGAATGAAGTTGTAGGACTGCCTACACTTGCTACATTAGTGGTTATTCTGAATTAAACTAGATTAGATTCCTGGTTTCAAAAATTTTATTGTTTTCATACTTGGTATCTACTTTGGAAATGGGTTTTGGAGATGGGATGAAGTCTGGAACCACCAAGACCCTGAAACAAATACAGCACTTCTGTCAAGCCCTCCCCATCAGTATTACACACTGACCTGCCAGGGCTTAACCATCATGGCCTACAAGAAAGATTGAGAGGGGCTCTTTATCAGGGAGTGTAGTGACAAGACAAGGGATAATGGCTTTAAACTAAAAGAGGGTAGATTTAGATTAAATATTTGGAAGAAGTTATTCACTATGAGGGTGGGAAGGCACTGGCACAAGTTGCCCAGAAAGGTTGTGGCTGCCTCTTCCCTGGCAGTGTTCAAGGCCAGGTTGGATGGGGTTTTGGGCAACCTAGGCTAGTGGAGGGTGTCCCTGCCCATGGCAGGGGGTTGGAACTAGATGGGTTTTGAGGTCCTTTCCAACCCAAACCAGTCTGTGATTCCATGATCTCTTTATATGGCATCATGCTGTCTGTGTATCCCCTTGCCACAGAAGTGTCCTTTGTGAACAACCTAGGGGAGGCTAAGAAACCAGCAGTGCTGAGCAACTGCTGGTCACACATCACACACTGCTGCGGCCTTCTGTGGTTACCTTTGACTTCCATTTTCTGAAGGAAGGAAGTATGTACAGGTGCATCTCTCCACCTGGTACAAAGACACCTATACAAGCAGCTATCTGAATAGAAGTGAGGAGGAACCATAACAAGGACATAGGTCCCAAGACCTGCAGTACTGTAGTTTGTGCATAATATTTGTGTCAAGAGTTGGGTACTTGCCAGTTCTTGAAAGACCCTTTTCAGTATGTTTCTGCCTTATAGTAACAAAAGAGATAATGGGACAAACCAAGAGGGTTCATTGCAACTTTTCAGTGTGACCTTAAACATCAGAATTCCAGTCTTCCTAAAATAACCAGGAGAAAATAGATGTATTCTAAAAGCGCTACTGTGCAGCTGCAATGATGAAATGCAGAAGTAGCTACACAAGATGAGGACATGGTATGCACGGATTGCTCACACAGCAGTTCTTGTAGATTTCCTGATAAGCAAGAGTCAATGCAAGTTTCTACTGTGGATTTGTCTTAGAAGAGAAAGGACCCAAAGAAGCAAAAGAGCACATTCCCTCAACTCCCACAGATACCATGAAGGAAAAAAAAAAAAAAAAGGTTCAGCATAATAGTTGGCTAGGAAATCAAGTTTAATTGCTGGTAATTTGCAAATTAATCAAAGACATATCAGGCAAATTAAAATGACAATACAAAGTGAAAAAATGCTTCAAGACTTGAAATATAACAGTGTTTTGCTTGAAAACTATGACATGTAGCAACTGTGCTTCTAAGGTCTCTCCTGGATGCCAACTGAAACAGATAAATCTAGTCAGCAGCTACCCAGACTTTGATAATAAAGCTACCAACATCCAGTCTTACTATTTTGTCTTAGGTCTGGAGACAGGAGCCTTTCAGAAACTCCCAAACAACTAGCTGTTATGAGTCAGAGTCAAGAAGCAATTCCTAGCCTCAGGAAAGTTTGCAGGCAGCAAAAATGTCCCATAGTTGGTCATCCCAGAAGTAACACTGAAGTAAAGAGGAAGAGTTTGAGGAGTTACATAAACCTTAGCTCATTCAAGTGACAAACTGGAGCATAAACATGCTCTGTCTTGCTGAAGTTTCTGGATACAGCACATTTTTTCCAGACCTACAAGAATGCAAACCAGGTATGTATAATACCAGATATCTGATCCTCATTCACTACTGTCTATAAACTTTAGTTCTGACAAATCAGTTTTTCCAGTAGGAATTGGTTTGCTGTTATACCCCTCTAATCTGCATGCAGCTTGCTATTGTAACTCCTAAGTCAGAAAGAAACCAACAGTTTTGGAAGTTCTCAGAGTTACAGAATTCCGTGTATGTTGAGTCAGCTAGCATCAGCCACTGCTAGAAGCAAGAAACCTAAATACAGCCCTGAGATATAATACAGCAAAACTGAGTATCATCAGTAACAAAAAGAAATTTGCAATAAAAAATAAATAGTAAAAAGAAATTATTGCACATATTCTGTGACAATAACATGTTGTGTGGTTGTCCCCTCTGCCCCCCCACCTTCAATTTAGCACAGAAAGTCATGTCAAACAACATGTGCTGGCATAGACAGACCTGTTTCAGAAGTTTGAAATACATGAGTAAAATTGGACTATTAACTAGTTTTGGTAAATGACACACTGAATTGGAAGACAATACCAGAAAGATGCTGGACAAGGTTTTATGGGTTCCTTTTTCCTAGGGGGTCTATTTTCCTCTCTGCTTCTAGCAATAGAAAATCTGTTACTATGGACCTAAGATTTCCTTGTCAGCTCCTGGTTTTCTACATTTTTGTAGAAAGTCTCAAAATACAAGAGAATTAACAGTCTCTCTTTGCTTATGACAGATGTTGGGGAACTTTTAACATAGAATATAACTGATGTAGAGAAAAGGATAAACAGAAGGCCAGAAACAAGCAATAAACAAATGTGGAACTTTCAACACATGAAATGGTACAGTAGTAGGTGTATGTTTACAACTTAGTAAGAGCATCTAAGTTTCTGACCTTAAATAGAAATAGCAAAAATCTTCAAATACTTATATCCCTCAGTGAGAGTAAAACAGACCACACAGGTAGCAATACCACCCCTAACTATTATGCAGATGAAAGTGTTCAAAGCAGCCTCCTCTCCATCTATTGGCAAAGTTACTCGAATATTTTAGCACTAGTCAGGAATCTGCCAGGTTGACACAACATACCACTGCTCCAAACCATTCTGTTTGTGTTTGCAATGTTTCAAAGAGAAGCAAAAAACCCCAAAAATGTGCTTTATTTGAGAATGACAAAGACAAGATATTTGGGTCTGACAAGGCAAATCCAGTTATGGCTTTATGCTAATTATTTTGGCCATGAGGGAGTCCTTCAGTTTTTTTACCTGAGTACAGACTTGTCTATTTATATTGTCACAAGCACAGCAAGGATCTGTACTGCATGTTCATCTTCCTTCTTAACAGCACACATCTTAGGTCTTCTATATAATGAATGACAAAGAGAAGACACATGACAAGAAAGCACTTCATATTTAACTTTACACTACTGCAGCAGGGCAAGAAATAAATCTTTCTGCATATGTTGCAAGAATATAAATGCAAAACCTCTTTCTCCTACCAAAAGCAGGAAGTTATAGGTTAAATGTAATCAATATTCTAATTCAGGATTTGCATATTATTTTATATTCACACAGAATAAATTATGTCACCGCATATATTCTATTTAAATCCATTAAAGCTGGCCTTCTTTGCATGACAAAAATTTATAAGACACCTAAATATATATCCTATTAAAACTGCAGTCTCTCTGTAAAAGAAAATTTGTACAAGACAAAAAAGAAATATTCTTTATACCTTTAGCCTCTCAAAGGAAAACAAGATGTTAATGATATCACCGTAAGCCATACAATGCTCTTAATCAGAATTCAGCTCAGTAAAAGGAGGTACTGGAAAAACAAAGTTCTAGCTCTTAGAACACCTCAGAAAAAAACACCCAAACTTACTGCCACTCAGCTTTCTATATATCTTTCCACTCATAGCTCAACCAATGATAAATATATATATAGAAAAGTACATCATGAATACTTACAAACACAGAAAAAATTTTAATAATCAAATTATACAAAGCTTCTACATTTAAATTCATAGTTATAAAGGAACTAAGAAATCTTTTTTATGTCTGGCAATAACCAAGATATATTTTTATCATATCAAAATAGTCATGTGCGTTTGACATAATTACATTTCTCTCTATAGGTAGCATTTCTACTACACTGAAAGAACTGGTCACATTATGCTGGAATTCCTCAATACAGTAAAATAATAAATTTTGCTTCAGATGTAAGTCATAAGAAATCAATAAAACCACACTCCTAAAGACTGCAGCACAATATGGCAACATGATTAAATATCAGTGTCCCAGTCCCACAGAGCATCAAACCCTGCTTTAGTTGTATTAGAGGATACTGAGAAAACACACACTTCCTTCCTGGGGCACTACCCTAAGTATTGGACTATGGCTTTCAGGATGTCTGTCTTGAATTGCCAACTGTTACAGGGCAGAGTACTATGCCTCAGGCTCTGTGAAGGAAGACACTTATGTGTGCAATACAAGAGTCAGATTACACCTAATCTGTCATCAGTTTCTCTCACACTAGAAGAAGGCCCTAGAAGAGGATATTCTATTTCTTGGCTTCTCTACCATGCCAAGCAAACATTTCTAAGACTACAAAAAGTACTAGATAGCTGTCGAGAACATTCTTATAAGCACAGACCATATTTTGCTTTACTTGGGAGTGGTTTAGTACCTGAATTTTGGATGCATTTTGATTCCATACTGGGACAAGCCCAGGCAAGTTTCAGGCCCCACCCTCTGACTCTACAAATTTCTCTGGAACTAAAAACAAAGGTACATCTCAAAGGAGTCACAGCATGCTATTGAATACATGAATGGATATTGGTCTAGATGGCAGGACACCAAGATCCAGAATGTGCTGCAGTGCACATCAAAAAGTAAGTCAAGATACAGGCAAAAGGATTGTGGAAAGAGTATTTATGACTCTTCACATTCATACCTTTTTAAAACTTCATTTTTGTTAGATTAAATCTCAGACTGAGAAAGTATTCTGGGAAAGCACCACAGTGGGCTAATGTACTCTTTCATATGTCACTTTATATCTACTTTGCCACTATCTGATATGAGGTCCTGATATGAGTCAGTTTGACTCAGTATACAACCACTTGGTCTTCTGTTCATGAAACAGTGGTAGGAAGTGTGTTCAGAACTGGTGATCTGCACTTAGGAAGAAAATTTGCAGAAACTGGAAACATTTTTCCACTTGTTTACTGTGATTTGCAAGGAAATTAAATACAGTGATAAGCTGTGAGCAAATATTTGAGTTCATCAGGATCTAGAAGAAAGAAAACAAATGTGTTCTTGAAATCTGGAAGGCCACACTCAAAAGAAAAGATAAAGCATTCCAAGCTAACCATGGTTGTGGCATTTAGGCCTGAATTAATTCCACCAGCTGTCAACACTTGCTGAGTGATCACCAGGATGTCAGTTATCCTGGGAGAACTTTACAATCAACAAAAAAACCCAAACCAAACCAAATTACCTACATAAGGTAATTCACCTTGAAAATGGACTGAATTGTCTGCTGGGGGAGAATCATCGCTAGAGGGAGTACAGAGTGACTTGCCCCCTTAGAGAACACCTTCAACTGTGGTTTCATTTTAGGCAGTGGGGCTGTTTTCAGCCATCAGGGCTCACCTCTGCTTTCTCTTCCCTGGCCATTCATACTTGTACATGTTTGTGTAGCTGAACAGTGAGAGCTGGCATGGGGAGTTGATGAGGGCGAAGGTGAAATAAATTGTTTTTCAGGCAGATAAATTTCCCAATAAATTCACCAGGCAGCTGCAGAATTTTATGAACAACAAAAAGAATGATACAGAGGTGGGGAAAAGCAGATAAAGGAAAGCTGAAGACAGTACAGACTGTTTAGGCTGGCATTTTGGAACCTCAGCTTCAATTAAGGTCCAGAGTCAATGGCATAGCAATCTTTCCGTTTTCTAATACTGATCAAAAATATCAGAGCCCCACTATTGAAAGCACTAATACACTGTAAAGTTCATTCTGCTGAAATGGTTTAACAATCTAGAATGGTTATTTTTCTATTGATCAGCTAATGCTACTCATGTCAAACTGGTTATTCTAATCACATTCCCACCACTGGCTGGCATAAAAGATAGCGTAAAAGCATAAAGGTAGTGAACTTTGTATTGTGTACTCTGCCTAATTCAACAGATACGGATCATGTTGATCCAGGTCAAATATGTTGCTGGGCACTAAGTCTATTCACCGATCTTGGTATTAATTACTGTGGAAACACAGCTCTAGTAGCTAGGATTAGTCAGGATGAATCCAAATCTCAGTGTACTGATACATGTTCTATCAAAGTAGTTTCAGAACCAGTTAACAGTTTAGAAAACAGAAAATGTTGTGACAAAATTGCCAAAACTTAATTTCACTGTACAAAGAAATGCTTAGTCCTACAGAATTAACTTTGTGAAAATGCTTACATATTAAAGTGATTTATCACATTGAGCACTGTCTGGAAACTGTTGAACCAGCAACAAATACAATGCTGTTTAAAGCTCGAAATAACAACAAACAATAATATAGCCTTTACTCTGTACTAGTAAGTAAATTAGTAGGACACTAGTATTTATTTAATAGCATGGAAGATTTTTAAAAAGTGTTTTTTCTAACATCTGACTTCAGTACAGTTCAGTGCTGGAAAACAGTGTAACCGATTAGGTACTTTGCTCCTAGACACAGCACTCTGACAGACACAAAACAAAACCATGTCATAATAGGCTGGGGACTAGATAGCAACTGTTAGTCCCTACTGTGAAAACAAAACAGTCTGCACTCATGTATGACTGACTGAACTCATCTCTTTTGCAGCCTTCCCCGAATTCTTTAATACAGCAATCAAAGCTAGCTAGGATGTAAATATTCTGGCATAAACAAAACAATTCAGAGATCAGTTTGGCTCTATTTTTTCAAGCACATAATTCAATTATACACTTAATAGAATTCTTTAACCAAAACCAGAGAGTGAACGAAATCATTGCTCTCAAAGATAAATGCCCATAAAAAATATGAACCACCACTACTTTACTAGAATTTAGTGTAAAGAATCCTAGCACTTAACTGCGAAAACAAAACCAAAAGACCACACACACCCCCAAAAAAACCCCAAAATCAACCAAACAAAAAAAGACACAAATGGTATTGTGCTGTTATCTTGCAAGACACAGGTCCAGAGGTCAAAAAATTATATATACATTCCAGTTTGGAGATAAAATGTTTGACTTCACATTCACTGAAATCACCAGGAACATGGCAAGATTAGACTTATCTCAACAAATCTGAAGCTGAACAATCATGAGATGTAGCTATAGTAATAGAGTTTGGAACATTCCAGTGAATTGATTTAAATGTTACATAACTATCTATAAATCAATACACCATCTGAATAACAGTTTGAACAGTCCTTTCCTTGGGGGGGATGGGAAGAGGGGGGAATTACATTGAGAACTGCAATATATTCCTCACTCGACTAATTTCCTAATCTGTTCTCAGTAGCAGTTACAAACATGCTGTATTTATATTCATATTTAAGGAAATTTAAACCAATGAATTGTGAAAGTTATGTAACTGTTAAACCAATTTTGAACTCTTCAGAAAACATTGAGGAAATACGGTGAGGTATTTGTATACAACTGGTTCTCGTTTCTTCTGGAAAGTCAAAGTAGCTAAACACATTTAATGAATATTTGATTTCTATTCATGCTCCAAAAGTCTTTTTACCTTCACCCAGAGAGGACAAAACCAGGAACACTAGCCAAGTAAATCACTGCTTCACGTTAATTTGTAAAAGCCTTAGGCAGTGATCTTAAGAATTACTAGGCAGACTGCATTATACTTATCTTGTTAACTATTCTCAAAATATCCTGTACAATAAGTCATAGTTCAATAATATCTCACTATATCATTCCACTCAGAATAGAATGTCTTACAGGGCTTATTCCAGCTCTTACGAACTTCAGTTGAATTTTGATACTGAACTGATAAAAACACACGAAAAGCAACAAAAGATGTAGTGATTGAGTTAGTTTAAAGTCCCAAATGGAAAAGTAGGGTCAGGTCTGACTGCATAAACACTCTTCCTCTCTCTTCATTAGAGGTGAGCTGCCATATACAACAAATACCTTGGTTTAGACCTTTTGATATGATCTTTCCAAGTGAGGAAGACATCAGGATGGTCTTCTGTCAGTTATGGTCTGTTAACAATACTGTATCTTGTTAAGCTAAAGGTTGCAAGAGCAGCCTCCTTTAGCAAGAAAGTGAAAGGAAAGGGAAGCCTTTTCCAAATAACTTCTAAACAAAAAAAAAAAATTAGGTTATATTATTTTTTAGAACCCCAGAAAAAGGCTAATGTTTAGCTATTCTTATTGGCTATGTAAAATACTACTGTGATCTGTATTCAGAGCAGCATCATAGGCTGTTCTGATAAACTAATCAGAGTTTTAGTTTACCATGTGTCTGTGACGAGAAAGCTCAGGTTGCCTTAACTCTTTCTAGTCTTGGGGAGACAACATGGAAGTCTTACCTCTCTTTTTTCCTACCGCCTGAAGTAGCAAGATACTGGAAGTGATGTGTGTTCGGTGGATTTGATTTTCAATTCCCATTTTCCTAAGATCAACTTCTGTAAGATGGAGTAAGTCCTGTAGCAAATACCAGAGTAAGGAATAAACCATACCTGTTAGTTCAGGAGAATTCAGATTTCTTTCACACAGGTTTGCTGTTTCTGACACTGTAAGCTATGTAACAGTAACATTAAGAACATGTTATATGAAGCCCCTTTATTGTGATAAGCTATTGCCATTGAAAGGATGAAGATTTTTTCTTTTAAAACATGAATTCACTGTCTCTACATTTTTTCCTCAAAACAAAACTGGTCAAGATAGCTGGACAGTTAATAAGCTATGGCTCCTTTCAACAAAAACAAAAAATCCAAATACAAAAGTACTAGTATACCAATTGCACTTAAGCTAATGAAGGAAGAAAAATCTTGGAGTGAACTGAGTAGCATAATAATGTTGTAAAGAAAGGTCTTCGATAATCAATGCAGTTTTTGGACACTGTATTGAAAAACATGCATTTTCAGATAATGCATTTGGGTAACTAAACCCAAACTGTTCTCTTTTATTCACCTTTCTCTCCACAAAAGCATTACTATTTTATTTTCAAAGTAAGCTGCTGAATAACTGAAGACATTACAAGGCAGGAAAAAAAAAATTCAGTTTGATAATGATTTAAGTATGCACACAATTTCATTCGATGATTACATCTTTCGGAGCAAAATGAAAATGCATCCAAAGCAGAAAATCTATGATCAAATGTATTTCCTTTTATTTTTACTGTTCTGTATTTTCACTGCAAAACAGATAAAAAGAAATCCATAGGATGTACTCCCTTTTGTTACTGGCAAGTCGTATTACTAAGGGTGGCCTTTTCTAATGGAGATTTGACAAGTTGGTTCTAGGACCCTAAAATAGAAAATCACGTTGTTTCACCATGTAAATAAGACAATTGACACAGATTTCTACTCTGAGCTACTGTTTTTGAAATTTTCGTTTTAATATCTTTCTTTCAAACTAAAACCACTGCAAAAGCATGACAGTTTTCGATTTAGACTGAGTAGGCCTCTAATTGCAGAAACCCTCATTTTTTTTACTTCATTAGCTATACTGTTTCAAAAGCTATTAAGGAAATTTAACCATGACTGAAAATGTTTCTCAAATGATACCTCATATGTATCTAATACCATGAAAGAAGGGAGTTGAATAGTTATTAGTCTTACTTTAGCCCTTTCTAGGTTTATGCAAATGCAAAAATCGGTACTAATGACGAGTTCACATTTCAGTAGAAAGGATTTTTCAGCTTTGGCTGATAGAGGTGATAGAGGTTCTCTCTGTTTCTCTGAAAAATACCCAACACCCTTATCCCCTAAAAACCTAAATCATTCTCCAAGAAAAACCACACACAAAGACTACAAATGCAATGTCTTCTCTTCATCCTTTAGCAAAAAGTTTGTAAGGTGGAACACAAAAAGGATTGGTAAACTCCAGTACTGAATGTGCTCTGTGTAACACAGTAGGAGTTTTCATAGACACATTTCAGGAATTTTTTTAAGAAGCTTTAAAGAAGTTGCTGCATTCTGCAGCTGACAACACTGATATATGGAAATTTTGTGTGTCAGGAAGATGTCTCCTTCCTTGAAGTTTTCTTTCTTCCTTTAAGATCATAAGTACTTTCTGGTCTCACTTCAGATCTGGCTACAGCTGTTGACTGAAACTCAAAAACTCTGTCTTCTACTGCCATAAATTTACCAGTTCACTAAGAACAATTTACTTCAAGAAAATGTACATCACTGCCCTCCTCAGCAGAATGGACATAACCTTACTGAAGAGATAAAACCCCAGTGAAATTGTTATTAGTAATTATTTTTAAAAGTAGAAGACAACAGCAATTACTTAAGACTTTAAAGAATTTAGAAGCTTGGTTCAATATGCTGCTTAAGCATATGCCTAGTGTTAAGTGGATTAGTAAAAATCTGAAGTCAGAGTAAACCAGACATATTCTCAATTTTAAGTTTTGTTTCAGGAAAATACTTAGCTTGGCTGAGGAACTAAACAAAAGATAATGCTTGTAATCTACAGATATTGCAGAAGTGAAATTCTGACTCATGGCCCTGAACATTAGAAAAGTCTGTTATATCCAGAATGATGCACTAAGCCTATTTTTAGGTTTTGCACTTCAGCAAAAGATGTTTATGGAAAGTTTTCAGGCTTGGTAAGTGAACTATCTTTGTTTGTTGACTGTTAAAACAGCTGTCCCATGGTTCTATACTACTGTCTTCTGTATTACAGCAGTAGTGTAAAACACATAACATTCTCTAATGTACTTCTACGTCTTGGAAAGTAGAAAGTGAAGAGCTGTCCTTTTCTTAGTTGTGACAAATTCTACATGTATTTAAAATAGTTTTATTTATATTTTGCTTGGATAATAAGATTACCATGACACTCACTAAGAACTCTGATATACAAACAGCACAGATGCAATGCAGAAGCCAATTTTAAGTAAAATTCAGTGCCACTTCATAAACTTTTAATCTGATTAGTGATGTAAAAAAAAGTGAATCCAATATCATCTTGAGTTGATTAGAATATCCAGTTTTATTCTCAACATTTATTTCCGAATTAGCAATACAGCAAGACAAAACTAAACACATCAAAGCAGTATATAATTGATGATACATTATGCAAGTATCAACAATTTGTACATGAATTATAAGTACTGAAAACCTAAAAATAGGCAGTAATCAGTCAATTTTGATCAAAACAGACAGACCTGTAAGAGCTTCCTAAGAACTTCTAAATAAATTTCTAGGGATCTTGAAGATGAGTTTATATAAGGTCCTTCTGTAATGTGGTATTTGCTTAACAGAGATTTTTAAGCCACTTACCCTCAAACGATTTCATATAACAAATGGCACATAAGTTTAATTTTTTTCTAGTTCAGAATTTTAAGAAAGAAATGTATCTGTTAAACTTTTGCAGAACAAAACTTATCTATGTGTACTTGCTATGATGAATATGCCCATTTATTATGATCTGATACAATGAATGCTAATGCAGGACAAGCAGCATTAGACATAGGAAAATGTTAATTTTATCTTGTTCACTTTTGAGTTACTCTATTTCTCTGTGAGTTTTAGTATGCAGTTAGAAAAGACATGTTTTTATTTTCCCCTTTCCTAAGACAAAAGCAAACTGGTATACTGCCTTTAGTTTTATTGCTCCAACATCGTATCACAGAACATTTAATCACTTGCATTATATTCTTGTTTAACAATTTCTCAATAATTTTATTGAAAAATTCTTACCTCTACACCATCATAATGTTCAAAGAGTGTGCAATATTCTGCAAGACCAAGCTGGGTCAGCCAGTTAGAAATAGGCAGACACTTCATTATTTCCTCACCTCACAATGCCTTTGACTCTGAAAGACAAAACCAAAACGCAATTACAACTACTACTGCTTAGGATTGTTAAATGACTGAACAACTCAGAAAGCACTTAATAGCATGGAAGTTGTACCATTATGGCCAAAGAGATCAACACTTTATTGGCAATTTGGTAATAGACAGTTATCTACGCATTAAGATTATAGTATTTAATTCCTTGCTTCATAGTAATCCTTATAAAAACAGGTTATGTTGAAGACTATATTTTGTTTAGCTCTCACAGCTGAATTAATCTTTTAGAAAACAAATCAGGGTCACTCAATACTGTAGTATCAAAAAACAGCCTCTATATGCAATGACAATGTTCCTCGAAATGCTCATTCAGTGCTAATGCCATTCTTCTTACATGTCTAACACGTCATAAGATGTACAAAATTAAGAGAAATAGCTAAGGGAGTCCTGTTATCTGTAGGAACATGAAGGAATTGAATGAAACTGCATACTCTGCAAGACAGTCGATAGGAAAGAAGCTTCTGTGGTAGGTGTTTGTCTAAGATGAGAACATAGCTAAGGTCAATCTGTTAATGAGCATTTCTACAACAAAAGCAACTGAGAGACTGTTACAGCTTGGTCTCTGTCATCTGGAGTTATCTGTAAAAAAAAAAAAAAAACCAAAAGAAACTTTGATACTTTTTTCCCCCCATTTGCTAAAATGAAATAAACCCCAGACTTTAAGATGGCCACATGACAGATATAGGAAGACAAAAGATAGACACGTAAAACATTCTCCAAACATCACTGTTCTATGTAAGAAGTTATATAATATTGACATAAATACTTGAGATTCCAAAGAATTGCTAAGTTTGTGAAGAGAATTCTATTTGCAAGTTTGAACATATCCTACATAAATTCAAGGAAGCCCAATTCTAAATCTATAACTTGTGACCTGAACATTTCCTATCAGAGCCCTGATGCCAGAAGCAGGAAATGTTCATGTTCAGACATGTAGTTTCTTTAATCACATATTTTTGATACTTTTTTTTATTTGAAGATCTTCCTCTTATCTATACTTCAGGAAAAGTACTTGCTAATTAGCTCTGTATAAACCAACTGGAATTACAACTTTCCAGACATAGATGACTTGTTCCAACACATCTGTCTATTCTGAATATGTGACAGAAGCTGCCGAAAGGCTGACATGTTATGGTCAAAGTGCCAGTTTTGTTTCTTTCTGGCAGATAGAGAAAGCTGTCGTTTTTATAATTCTGGAAAAGCATTAAAGCCTTTATTTTTTCTTTTTAAATGTACACTGCAAAACCAGAACCACTGTCCCACAGAAAGGTAGGCCACAGTAACAGTATTACCTGTGTTCAAGGACAAAACATTCCTAGAAATATTTTAAAGCATTTAAATTAGAACAAGTACCACTAGTAAGATACACAATGTTTTTGGCCAGGTGTTGTTTTGGAAGCCACTGTGAATTCTGCCTCAGTGGTCAGACTTGGAAACAGGTCAAAATGGTTACACTTCAAAGACATACACCATTACACTGCAGAAGCTGCAATCCTGGAATTTGGCACTTCATGATCTGTTCTACAACAAACCTGCTAATTTGTAAATCATGCTGTGAAATCCTTCTATCACAGAATAATAAGGTTGGAAAAGACCTTTAAGATCATCAAGTCCAACCATTCTCATCCTAAACTAAACCATATCCCTAAGTACCTCATCTACCCTTTTTTTGAACACATCCAGGGAAGGTGACTCAACCACCTCCCTGGGCAGCCTGTTCCAGGCCCTGACAACTCTTTCAGTAAAAAATTTTCTCCTAACATCCAATCTAAACCTGCCCTGGTACAGCTTCATGCTATTCCCCCTTGTCCTATCACCTGTCACCTGGCTGAAGAGACCATCACCTATCTCTCTACAACCTCCCTTCAGGTAGTTGTAGGCGGTGATAAGGTCTCCCCTCAGCCTCCTCTTCTCAAAGCTAAACAGCCCCAGCTCCCTCAGCCGCTCCTCATAGGATTTGCCCTCCAGCCCCTTCACCAGCCTGGTTGCCCTTCTCTGGACTCGCTCCAGGACCTCCATGTCCTTCTTGTGGTGAGGAGCCCAGAACTGGACACAGTACTCGAGGTGCGGCCTCACCAATGCCGAGTACAGGGGCACAATCACTTCCCTAGACCTACTGGCCACACTGTTTTTGATACAAGCCAAGATGCCATTGGCCTTCTTGGCTGCCTGAGCGCACTGCTGACTCATATTCAGTCTGCAGTCAACCAACACCCCCAGGTCCTTCTCTGCCTGACAGCTCTCCAGCCAGTCTCCCCCAAGCCTGTAGCGCTGCATGGGGTTATTATGTCCCATGTGCAGCACTCTACACTTGGCCTTGTTAAACTTCATCCCATTGGACTCAGCCCATTGGTCCAGTCTGTTCAGATCCCTCTGAAGAGCCTCCCTACCCTCAGGCAGATCAACACTTCCTCCTAGTTTAGTGTCATCTGCAAACTTACTGAGGGAGCATTCAATCCCTTCGTCGAGATCATTGATAAAGATGTTGAACAAGACTGGACCCAGGACTGAGCCCTGGGGGACGCCACTCGTGACGGGCCTCCAGCTGGATTTTGTTCCATTCACCACCACCCTCTGGGCTCGGCCATCCAGCCAGTTTTTAACCCAGCTGAGGGTCCACCTGTCCAGGCCAGTGGCAGCCAGTTTCTCAGTCAGAATGCTGTGAGAAACCATGTCAAAGGCTTTACCAAAGTCCAGGTAGATCACATCCACAGCCTTCCCCTCATCCATTAAGCAGGTCACCTTGTCATGGAAGGTATCAGGTTAGTTTGACAGGATCTACCTTTTGTAAACCCATGTTGACTAGGCCTGATCCCCTGGCCATCGTGCATGTGCTGCATGATAGCTCCCAAGATGACCCTCTCCATGATCTTCCCTGGGACTGACGTCAGACTGACACTGGAATACTCTACTATATTATTTGCTTTGTTGCAGGTCTTTTATTATTGCAAAAATATTGCGGGCCAAGGATGCCAAGCACGTATCTAAAGAATGGTGGCATTACAGTAACTAAAAGCATCTTGTGGAGTAACATTGATCAGAAAAATCTCAGGATTGAATGGACTCACCACAAAATTTCATTTTGAAGAATGATGAAGTCACAGAGAACATGCATATGTGAGGCAAGGACAAGCTCAGCAACTGAAATCTATCATTTACTAGCTTGCTTTAAACACATACTTTCAGATTGCAAGTTGGTCAGCATGAAAGGCATAGATTTTCAGAGAAATAAAAGGAAAACACAGCTAGTTGATTAGAACATTAGTAAAACCATGGACAAATAGCTCTTTTCTGAGTCATACACTTCTAATTCAGCCTCAGTCTTTATTTTTTATTGTAATAAAAAGAACCTGTTGTCAAAATTGTTTAACACCTTCACTAGCAATATACCTTTTAAGACTACAAATTTTATATTTGATTTTGAATATTTAGCTTCCATGGTAGTACATGACAATCAAAAAAATATACAAGAATTGGTGGAGAGTCACCACATGTCATTCTAGAACAAATAGAAATTCTGCAATAAGCATGAAAAGAATTGCAGCATTTCCATAGAACAACATTCTCTTTAAGCAATATAGTGATAAACAGTGGCTATCTAATCTACTTGACCAGCTGCATTTGCTCTGTTATTAATTTATACCAGTGGGAGGGGAAAAAAAAGCAACAACCAAACTGTGGTGGTTCAGCCCAAGCAGTGGCTGTGCACCACACACCACTCGCTCACTCCTGCGGGAGAGACAGAGCCTTCGTGGGTCGGGACAAGGCCAGTTTACTGACAAAAGCACAGTGAATGTAGAACAATAATGGCCAGTAACACTCACACCCAGTGATAACGCAGAATACCTTACCGACCCGACTCCCTGGTTGCATGAGGACTGCCCTCAAGCACACAGGAGCGCCCCTCCCCAACCAGCTCCTTTTACGGGGGAGTGATGCCAGGTGGTGAGGAAACAGCCTGGGCTAATTCAGCTCACCTGGGCTGGCTGGTTGGAGAGGCTGACTCTGGCCTGGCCAGAACCAGGACACACAAACAAACCCCATAATTTGCACCACTAGCCACCCTGCCTCCAACCCCCATAGCAAAAGAAATCAAGCACAAGCAGAAAATTACATTAACCTTATGCGACAAGATATTAAGAGATACAAGATGTATTGTTTTCAAATGTACTGCACTTACACCTTTGGATGTGATTATTTTATGGCACACTTAAGTGCTATTATGTCTTTGTCGACTGTTTTAATGAAGAATTTGTTCCT
The DNA here is from genome assembly GCA_020800305.1 of Porphyrio hochstetteri. Taxonomy (NCBI): domain Eukaryota; kingdom Metazoa; phylum Chordata; class Aves; order Gruiformes; family Rallidae; genus Porphyrio; species Porphyrio hochstetteri. Next base: position 19,100,976 of record CM036912.1, read on the forward strand.
ACAACTGTAGGAAAAAAATAGTTCAAGATAACTACCTTTCTGGTCCTTCTGCTAATGGTAGTTTTGGTGAAGAAAACAGCAACGTTAACTCCAACAGCTCTCATTTAACCAATATTACACTGTTAATTGGATGCAGGGTACAACCTAGTGGTCATGACATGAGATATATTTAGAGCCTGAACAAGTTAAAGAGTAAAATAGAATTGCAAAATGTATTGTAAAATACCATAAATACATCATTATGAAAATTAGTTTTAGGCAGAAAGAGTTTCCTATTATTCTTCTTTTACACTATTCATTTTTATTTCTGAAAATAGGATTAACTCTTGCTTAGGGCAAGTAATGCCAACATTTTTTAACATCCAAAATACAATTATAAACACACTGGAAAGGTGTGTGGCAGATCTTGGGCACATATTTTTTCCCCATTGAGAAATTACTATCCTTCCTTTTCAGAGGAAGGAAAAAACCTAAAATAAGGTGACAGCATGTATTAGAGAGCAATACAAGATCTAGGTTCTATTTACCCATTCTCAACACTGTCACTTCCTGTGCAGCTCAGGTTTCCTGCAATAAAGAGATCATCATAGGTTTAGTCAGGTCACCAGATTTTTGTGTTATAACCCCATGTTTGTTCCATGACTTGCCTCGTTTTATTCAGTGAAACTTTTTCTTTTGTTACTACGTAACAAGCTAAAGAGTGAAGTATTTTGAAAAATCCTTATGTGGAAAGTCTTGCAGCATTACTCACACCATTTATACCCTTTCAGGTTTGTTTTGTTGGTTGGCTTTGGTTTTTTTTTTTACATCAAAATAAGCAATTCAAATACAACCTATGTTTCTCCAGTTCTGTTTCTAAACACCAGCTGTTCAGAAGCTTTTATGAAATTAAGTTTCTGCCAAAAAGTTATCAAATGGGTAAGATAGGAAATTCCTACTGTGGCATGCTGATCTACTGAACTGCTTTAACTTTTGTAGTGCTTTTCTGAATTACGTTAAAAACACACTCATGGTTAGTGATACATATTGGGGCATATTTGAAGTAAAAGCACAAAGGTATTTGATACGTAACTTTTACATCCAACTATTCATACCTCAATGCTTTACTATAGTGATAATTCACTAGTTTTCTTTTGTCCTCTATCAAAATATTGCAGAACTATTGAAAGATGCTGCTGCTGATGTTGGTTTATTATACTCCAGACACAAGGTGATATGTAATACCAGATTCTTATTTCAATTATGGTTTCATCAAATTAGTTTCACTATATTGTTTTTTTTAAGTGGATGATATATACATATTACAAAGACACCAAGGTCGAGCAACTCAAAAATCACTGGTTGGATATAGTAAGTATTCCAGGGACAACAAGTCATACTCCTTTTTCAATCTCCCTTGGGGATTCAGGCTGTAATATGACAAGGAGCAAGATATGTATTGTGCTATAATCCTGTCCCCACCAGAGTTACTCAGGTGAACCAGCAGAGTCAGCAATTGCATCTCATCTGGAAAGTAATTTCTCTTATTGTGTCTTTTCTACTTCAGCAAAATTTAATTGCATTGTACTTCCAAATTAGTGACAAGGGATGAGGACAAGGCTGAGGTCCTTAATTCCTTCTTTACCTCAGTCTTTAACAGTAAAGTTGGATATTCCCTGGGTACTCATCCTCAGGAACTGGCTGACAGGGAGGGGAAGAATAACAAAGTTCCCATGGTTCAGGAGGAAATGATTAGCGACCTACTTGGCCAGTTAGATACCCACAAGTCAATGGGGCCAGATGGGATCCACCCGAGGGTACCAAGAGAGCTGTCAGATGTGCTTGCCAAACCCCTTTCCATGATCTACCAGCAATCCTGGCAGACTGGGGAAGTTCCACTGACTGGAGGCTGGCAGACGTTACGCCCATATATAAGAAGGGCCGGAAGGAGGATCCAGGGAACTACAGGCCTGTCAATCTGACCTCAGTCCCAGGGAAGATCATGGAGAGGTTCTCCAAATTTAATAAGGCTATGGGTTGGTAATACACTGATCAAAATCAGCATATTATAAAGCTATCTCCATCTTTTCTGCTAGCAAAAAGGGAAAGGCATCTACAAGACAGGGCAAGAGACAGAAGCAGCAGAAATACCTGAAAAACAATCTGTCAGCAGAGCCAAAGCATCAGACACTGATCAAATAGTGGCACTGTGCACTAGACAGTCCAGAGCAAGCACTCCTTGGGCCAAGGACTGTAGGTGAAAGGAGTCAGAAACTGTAACTAAAAATCTCTTTGCTCTACTGTGTCAATTATCTTGTATTCACAGTGACAGAGCATATGTGCATTGCACATAAACTATATGTCATAAAGGGTAAGCTACCTACCACTGGGTTTTTTTCTTCAGATAGGAACAATATGCAAAACTTGGAAGTTTTGGCTAACTGCATGAAATGGAAAAATAGGTGACAGCTACTCATCATGCTCTAATTACCACAATCAGATTCCATCACTACACTTGCATAAAAAAAAATCTTATTAATAATTACCTACATAAGAAAATGTCATGGATGGTTATAGCCACCCCTGCACCCCCCTTCTCCACCAGGACCCAGCCACACAAAACTGCGACAGACCTATGTACAAATCATATGCAGAAGGCACCAAGGGTGAAGAGGGAAAAAGAAAGCATATGAACATAATGTGAAGATGGTTTTTTTTTTACTATTAGACCATTAGCTTAACAAAATAAAACAAAGAACATGTAGAAAACACATGGAGGAAAAATCATGGAGAAAAAAGGGGATGATCCAATTATTTTATTTAAAACTAAATAAAGACATGCAATTTAAGTTCAGAATATCTGTGGCAGTGCACACTTAAATTCTCCTGGAAGCCAATTATATCCATACAGTTTGGACCCAAACCAATAATGCATTCTGGACTTTATGAATCAGCTGTTAACATACAGCTATGCTCAGTGTCATGTATGCATGCAGAGTTAAAACAGTAATAAAAAACTTAATCTCTATCATTTTATAATTATCACAGGTTTATCATTATAGCTGTTTGATTCAGCGCAAAAACCAAGGCCCTTAGACTAGAGGAATAGTAAAAGCAAACAGAAAACTTCAGTTCTGGTTTGTGATACCCAAGAAGTTTAAACATCTGTTTTCTTTTGCTCTAGAGCAATCTGAAAGTCTTTTAAATATACGAAGTTGATACATGTCTTAAGCAGTCCCCTTTTAATGAAAGGCCAGGCTTGATTAAAGTCTCTGTCTCTTTTTTCCCTTGGGAATCTATGCAGAAGCTGTATTACTGAAAAACTACCAAAACACTTTTTACTAGAATCATATTTCATGATTTGATGAAGAGAGATGAGTACTGGAAAACAGTATGAGACACAAAGCAAAACTACATACCACCAAGAACACTGCTGCCTTGCAACACTAGAGCGGCAAACAGAAAGGAAGCATTTCAATTCAAGCAGTAACTGTATTACAATGAATTTAAAATATAAATGAAAGCATGTCCCATTAGAACATCTAAACCCCCATATTTTTAAGTCATAAGCAGTATTTACAAAAAACATGTTAAGCAAATAAAACCAACTAAGCAAAACCAACCCCAACCAAAAAACCCTAAGACTGTGCACACACAAATTTATACTTTTCCACTCTTGCCTCTTTCTTTGGCCTTCTTGACATTCTGGTATTTCATCTCAAGCTTTTTGCATTACTGTGACCATTCAAACATAGTTTTAAACTCTGAAATTCTCAATTTATCACAGTATTCTATGGAAAACATGAAATTAAAAATAAATTATAGTCTCTAGGAAACACAGTTTTTGCCCTAAATGCAAATAGCATGTTTGCTTGTAAAATATCACAATCTGCAAGCTTCCTTTCAGATTGATACTAATCAGCAGTAAATACAACAAGCTAGTCAGATATTGGTGAACTTTATAGATATTTCACGTTGTAACTATAAACCCATCAAATGAGGTACATAATTAAACACAACTCTGATACTCTTATAGCATATTATGGCAACCCCTCCCAGTGGAAGCATGACAGCAAAATTAAGAAAAAAATTATTTTTCCTACTTATAAAACCAGGTGTTTGCTGATACCAGCTAGCTCTGCATTTTTTCTACCCTCTATCAATTTAAATGAGACTCATCCAACTTTTCAGTGCTATAGAAAAAAAGATCTGTGAGCTTTTGAAGAAGATGAAAACCACTTCAGTTTGGTGCAATGGGGGAATGACATGGTTCATTTTAGACATGAGAAACAGATTTCAAACTAATTTAAAGTTATCTTTTACTGTAGATCTAGCTCTTAAAATTTTAGGTGAGACTGATGTGATGTAAAGTAACTTACATGTATCATGCACAAAGAAGCTCAACTTATCTAGTGGTGCTGGTAGTGCAGCCCTCTGTGGCTCCTTTTTCTTCCCTCTTTCACTCATACTTTGTATCAACTGTGCCAGGAATGATTTCCATGTGAATGAATCCCCTGCATTTATCTGAATAGACCACTCTGTTCAACCAACTCCATCTCCAAGGGCTCGAACTGTCACAGACATTACACATGCTGTTCAGTCTGAAACTAGAGGAGTGTTTTTTTACAATAATAGCTCAGAGCAGACAGAGCTAGTAAGAATATGCAGTATCACACAATGTACTGAGCAGGGGCTATGAATACTTTCATTCATTTCTTTTAATCCTTGATTTGCTTCATGTTCCCTTGCTCAAATCATTGTTTCAAGATATCATAATCAAAATATTTTTGGTAAAGTTTTGGCAAATTGTTGTGAAGGACTTAAGAACACTGAATTCTTTGAAAAGAAACTATTAGCATAAATACTGTTGGCAGACTAAGCACTGAAGTGACACTTCTAACCTGGGGTTTTAGTTCAGTCCAACATTTAGTAAATCTATTACAGACTACACAGCAACAAATACAAAACAAATACTGAACTTGTATTTTCTTCTGGAAAATGTTTTTGAAAAGATATAGTCGACAAAATAACAGTTGGGACTTAAGTACATACTGACTCAGCAACCACATTCACAGCTCATTAAAGTGTGTGCCTCAGCGTCTCCTCAGGCTGTTATGGCAGAATAATTCAGTTACATGGAATATCTATATTTGGGTTTCTCATTGTGATACTGTTCTGTTTTCTAGACATTTCACAAATAACACCACAAACACTGAGTTCCTTTATGTGAGACTTCAGGTATTTTCATTTGGCAGGTAGCCAAAAGCTACCACCAGCAGCTTACAAGAAACAACCCAGACAGTGGTTCATCATTCTTTATGTGCTGCTTATGGAAGACATAGAATAAGCACCTGTCATTTACCTTCCTTACATAACAGAAGAGCAACTTTCTCCACTTCCTAACATCAACATATTTTTAATTATTAAGCTGGAACTCAAAAAAAGCAGCAGCCGTTTTTCACAGAATCTTATGCAACGGAGAACATGGTCACAGATGCTCCAAACAGCAAAAGTATAAATGAGCCTAAAAGACACTATGTGAAGAAAAAGCAAAACAACAAAGCTATTCAAAACAAAGACACAGGGACAACCAAAATCTCTGAAAATCCTTAATGAACTACCAACAGCAGCGTGATAGCCTGGGTTAATAGCTATCCCTGTATACTTATGTTCTTACAACACTTCTATAAGCATAAGCTTGTCCTGTGAAGAGACTGATGCACTTTTGGTCTGATTCCATACAGATGTTCCTGCATTTCACTTGGAGGGCAGATGTGACACAAACCTGCTCAACTAGTGCAAATTCGTTCAAAGAATTTTGGAAACATCACCTTGCCTCTGCAGACTTTTAACAATTCTTGTTTTAGCATATTCGTCAATGACCAGACTAGTTATTGTCCATGCTCCCACAACTGGTCAAAATTTAACATGAATAGTCTACTGTGCATGCTTATTAATTGACAGAAATGGTAAATGTTCATGCTTGATGGAGGTCAGGTTTGCCCTGACAGGTGATCTGATGGCAATCAGGTGATCAAGTATTAACAAACCTAGCATCTCACCCGAAAAGACTAGTATAAATCTTCAAATACCTTCAGTACATGCAACTTAGCAGGTATTTTGAAGACTAGTGTTAACTGTAATAGTATTTATAACTAGAGTCACACAGACTCTAGTTAAATAAAATAGAACTAAGATCATCAAGCACTTCAACAGAAGTTTTGAGCCCTACAGTCCTGTAAGCCTTTCCTCATTCTGAATGTCTATGCCGTCTTTGGTAGCTAGATGGGAATTCATTCTACCTGCAGCTGAAGCCAACCACAAGCAGCATAAGTAATAGTGCAATGCTGAGCCAGCATGCACTGTTGAAAAGATTCCACAGCTGCTTCTCAGTTTGAACAGCCAAAGCCTATAATGCACCCAACAGGAGCAGACTGCAAACACCTGTGTCATATAATCAGAAATGCTGTGAAAGCTGGCAGGTGGGGAAAGTGGATCAAGAGGAAATGAAATTACAGCTATGATTCCAAGCTAAAATTTCACTGTAGACTAATACAATTTAAAACAATCTAGTCTTGATCCTTTCAATTCCTTAGCTATGAACCCAAAAGTTACCAACCTCCTTTGCACCAAGTTCACCATTTGTGTGGTCAAATGCTATACTGGATACATGCAATGATCCTCATTTACAAAACAAGAGACCCGCAGTAAAGTGTGCATTTTTTAAAAATTTGCAGATCTATGACCACTCAAATAAGGAGCCTATCTCAACTTCTTTAACTGCTAGTTACTACTGCAACAGCTTTCTAAAAGTTTTTATCATTGGTTTGTCTTCAGCTCTTCTGCCCTTCAGAATGGGAAGGGCATAGTAGCACTGCTGTATTTTTTAAATAAAAACACAGGCTCATACACAGTATTTTACTTTATACACACAGAACTCCTGATTCAGGCCCTACATTTTTTTTATTTACTAGCAGTATGCTTTTTGTTTGCCTTCTAGTGCTTGAACTTTTATGGTAAATTTAGATGTGTCTTTCAAGTTGTTTCACAAATAATGTAACTTTTTTTAGAAGGCTGAGGTATTCATATGATCAATTAACTCTAGGAATTGCTATCTAATCTACCAAATTAGATTAGTATCAAAAAATAAACTGGCAGCAGTAATAACAACAAAACAAGAGCACAGGTGTGCTTGCTAATTTATGACCAAGGAAAAAAACATGCTCTCTTTTCAAGCTGTGTGCTTCATTATTCGCTATATTGCAGCATAACAAAAGGACTATGTTGGCACTCCTCACAGATACCAGTGCTAGATCAGTCCTTCTAGCTTGAGACACTGACTAAAGCTGATTTTGCATTGAAGTGGATTAGAATAAAATTTTCATTTTCTGAGCTTCATTTCTCATCCTCAGCAACAGCTTAGAAATCCTGAGCCCCTATTCTCTGAAACCTACCTTTGCTCTCATATTCATGCATTCTTACTACTTTGCTGCTCTAAACTTATCAACTATGTAGTTAATAACAGGAATTGTCTCCTCCTTTCTTTCTTTCTTTCTCCCTCCCTCTCATTCCTCCCCATTAATCTGGTATCCCAAGCTGCAATGCCATGCTTAGTGTGTTTTGCTAGCCATCTATATACTCATTTTTCATTTATTTTACAATTTCAAGTACAACCCCTAAAGTAAATTACTATTATTTATATAAATGATGGATTAAGAGGAAAAAACACCAGACAAAATATTTCACATTTATTACTTAGATTATAACTGTTCCAGTTATATGCTGAATCTCACAAAACCAACAAAAGGAATCCCAATACCAAAGTGTACTTAAGAGTAAGATCTAGGCAAACAGGAAAAATACATACCTGCTAAATAATGGTGCTTTCGTTGAACATAGAAGACTTATTTTGTAACTTTGTATATTAAATTACTTTGAAATTAAAATATTTCTTCCTTATAAAACATAGCAAACTGGTATCATAGCAAATGATATTTTGCTAGAAAAAATCCTTGTATTATTTCAAAAGCAAGGGAATGATAAAAACATCTACTGCTTACCGTGTCTGGTTACCTAGCAAAGATAATGAAGTGATAAGAACTGTTCAGGTGGCTAGAGCAGGACTTAACATACTAGCTGCTACCTCCTTATACACTTCATAAAGTTGCATAATAAGCATTAACAGAAATAATTAACTTTGAAATGAAAAGTAATTTAGTTGTAAATTCAACCTCCTCAGAAAGTAAAAATCCCTCACCCATGTGTTTCTTTTTGATCAACTTATAATTAAAAAGAGTGCATTTCCTGAAGAGGAATAATAACTATACAGTCATGGACCTTTAAGATTATGTAGTCCAAATAAGCAGGCTTATTAAAATAAACTATTGTATTCAGCAAGAATTATCTATGAAGCACCAGGAACAAAACTGGAACAAATTTAGTTTTAACCTAAATTCTGTTTTAATTTTAGGTTGATGCTCTCTCCCCTTTCTAAACTGAATGTCCTTGCATACATGACATTTGGGGCTATAACTCACAAGACCAGATAACTTGTGGTAAGACAGCTAGCAATAAAAAAAAGTCTGAGTATCACTGAAACTTGGGCTAAAAAATGCACCAGTTCAGAAGTTGCTTTATGAGGAGCTCAGTCATAAGACTATGACCCACTATGGATCATAATCTCATCAACCTTTCTAGTAAGTCAATCTACCTGTAAGAGTCAGATTCTTTACTTTCTAAATTCTAGCATCTAATCATATGTTCAAAAAGCATGCTATTTTTCCATTATATCCTTGGACCCAAAGAGCTAGCTAGCTGAATTGTTAAGAGACTTGAGTTCTAGTTGGAGAAAACATTGGTGATGAGTCAGGAATTTCTTTGAATCAGAGTTTACTTGCAAAAATGCTATCCGGGCAAGTCTTATAAACAAAGAACTATTTCCTTTCCCTTTGAAGATACGGTGTAAAGGCAGTGCCAGGATTCCTAGAGCCAGATAAAAAACACTACAGGCAGATAACACAAAATGCTGAGCCAGTCTAAACTTGTGATGCCAATTCAAATTTGTTCAAAGTATTTTTGATTAATTTTGTGGTAGCTAATTTCATGCTTTACCAAGTCTGTCTACACAACAGTTTTATTGGTCTTTCTGTAGATAGCCCAAAGGATTCCTTTCCAGTCCCTTCCTGTTTCCCTCCTACTCCCTGATGCAGTGTTACTGCATTCAAGTCATGAACCACCTTTAAAGAAAGGCTTGAGATTGAATTCCATTGATTTCTCAGTCATCACCACTGAGCTCTCCTTACCTGTTGATGTCTATACTGTGGCATTCCTCATAATGAGCTTCCATTGAAACTGTGCTACATGCTAAGCCTCTTCAACAGAAGGCTCTCCAGCCTTGCCTCACCATACTGTGCAGCAATCTGCTAGAATAGGAGCATCAGCGCAGAGAGATGATAATCCATACTGCTGCAGTACAGGGCACCATCAAATAGAACTTTGGTTCTTAAGTGTAACTTAGAGGAACTCAGCTGTGATTTAGCACAAAGCTTAATTGCTTCAGCCAAGCGATGAATTTGCAGCAATATCTGAGCACCTGTTGAGTGGCACAAGTGTATCTTAGACTGCATTAAAATCACAACGCATTGCAGGTGAAGCACTGGGCTTCTACCTGCAGTAGTACTTTGCCTTTGTGTTATGTCTGTAATCTAGATAAACTAGTCATCACAAATTTTATGCTCTGTCAAGTTCAAGTACTGAAAGGACAGCTTCAGTGCTTTTAAGCACTGAAATTTAACATATTAAACTCTTCCTCTGGTATCTGCCTGAAGCTTTACATATTCTCATTAGAAGAGCAAAAGAAGACAGATCATTTGCAACTGTGCAGTAGTAACAGCACCTCTCCTTTGATACATTTTCCTTCATTTATACTCCACCTATTTCAAAGACATTCTAGGCATTTACAATACAAACAGTAAATCTGCATGCAAAAGTAACACAGACTTGTGCATCAGCAGTAGTATTCCATAAAATGAAACTAAACTGGTGCCTAGGGGTTCATCTCTTATCCTGAAGGACTTGTTTAAATAAATTGACTTTCAAAAGAAGCCTAGATTAGGCTCATGTGGGGGAGGGTCTGTTGGAACAAGAGGGTAAGCAAGTTTCAAGACTAACAGCATTGCCCTGTAAACCCTGTAATTTATTAGCACAAGTATCCACGTCAACCTTAAAAGTCAGACTAACATTAACTGATACATCCAGAAATCTCATGGAAGTAGTACACCAGTCTAACACAGTAGTCATTGTACTAAGTGTGTAGTTGTGAGAGGACTACATGAAAGTCTCCAAGTATGTTAAGCTACAATATTTCCATAAGCTACTTAACATCGTAAGGAATTTTTCTGCTCTCAGTTCTATGGGTGTACAGTTTGTACAGAGAGAAATGGTGGAGCACCAGTCAAGAACACTGTTCTTGAGGACTTCTGCCTCCTACCTGTATGAAAAAATCACTTGAAAGCTCTACATTCCTTACTGAAATGTTTGAGATTAGATAAGTTTTTGCTAATTCTGATTTTTTACATTTTTTATTTTATTGCAGTTTTACTGAAATAATTCTCTCTCTAGGTATAACTAAACAACTCTATTTTATCCCCCTCCTTAAACCATCTTGTCCTTTTACTTTTTACTTTCCCTCTTACAGGTTTATAAACTCCTCCACTTCTAAGAAGCCTTTCTAAAAGTATTTTCAAACAATAGGAAATAAACTCCATATTGATAAGAAAAACCCAGAGAGAGATGGAAGGTGCAATAAAAAGGGAAAAAAAACACCCCAAAAACAAAACAGAAGCTAAAACCAGCCAGATGATGTTTACCCATATTTCTGGATCTACAAAATGAACTTCACATATAACTCAGTGTACTTATACTATAAATATACAATACAAGCCAGAACCTATGTGAAATTTCAATGATGATACTGAAATTACCCCATCTTGGGTCTAATTATAAATTTAAATTATTAATTTTAAAGGTAAGCCTTTTAATAATATGTATAAACTCTTATCAATGTCTCACATAGTGAAGAAAATCCCTGTTATTTATTTCAAGGAACCTATTTCCTTGATTTGGAAATCAAGACAGTTATATTTGATAACAGGACTTTTCTTTCAGACAGCATCTGTCTGCAAAGTGAGTCTTTAACAAACAAAGAGGACCTACCAATACTCCACCCCCTTAAAAAAACCTTCAAAACAAACCACAATGCTTTTCAGTCTACTGTAACTTTTCGATCAGTCAGCCCTAATTTCAACTGGTTTGAGACAAAGACAACACAAAAATAGACCAACCAAATTGCAGGAAGTGAAATTAAATTATTAAAAAATATGTATCTTCTATCTCATTCTAAGATACAAAATGTTTATGATGACTGAGAGCCTTGAAAGCAAAGCATGGCCATGCAATATTCAGTAAATGTTAGCTATTGTTAAAAAACACTCATCTTTTACTGACTCTTCAAAACGATCACTAGGTTCTTTAGTCAAAAAAATATTCATACAATAAGGAACTGCTATAGAAAACATAACGATGAGGGGGTTAAAATTGAAATTGAGAGCACTGGGCTTTCTTTTCTGGCAACATAGTTCAAATCCTAAGCGAGCCAGTAGGATAAATGAGCCATGAGGTCTTCATTCATTCTCCAGCAAACAGCACACCACAAAAGATCCATACATTATGCCAGGAAAATACTCAGCAAGAATGGGAAGCCTTGGAAACACAAATTCTTGGCTGGCTGAAGGTCATTGCTCTAATACTGCAAAGTTCACTTGATTTGCATTTGATATATTAATATGTAAAGGAATTTCTGAGTTATTTATGATCTTTTATTTCCTGCAAATGATCCAAAGATGGAGAAAAATATTAATATTTATTTCATAGCTTTGTGGAAGAGGACTAAAAGAAACACTTCACATTATTGAAGGAGCTACTGAAAAGTACATAGACAAACTTTTTTCTAATTTTTGTTAAATGAAAAAAATCACGTGTCTATGTAAAGGAAAACGGAGTCACACTTGAAGTTTACAGCTTCCACACCAGAACTTCCCTATAAATGAATATGCCTCTATCCAATTTGCTAGTTCAGATCCTGTTTAATAGCTTCAGAAAATGTTAGCTAATTAAACACGATGATCTGGTATTTACAGATTTGCTAACCTCCTCCTTTATTACAAATCTATGATAGATTGCTTTTTTTTAATTCCATGGTGCTTGAATCAAACAAGATTAGACACAGTTAAGAAAGCAGCACTAATTTGATGACACTACTCCAACAAATAAAGTGACAGGCCTTTCATTAAAAATATACAGAAAAGACTCCAACAGAGACCAGATTATTTTCTCTCTCTTCAGAAACCCTTTTACATGACAAAGAGAGTTCTTATCCTGGCATCTAATTATAATTCAAATCATATAATCACTGCAATCCTTGCACAATTTGGAAGTGTCATTTACTGCAGGAACCAATAATGCATTTAGATATGTATCTTCAATGCAACTAATGAGGTAGGTAAGCATTTAAACATTGGCACTGGTGATTGCAATCAGCTGCTGTGGCAGAAAAAAATTATAGGCAAGAAATTAATGGTTGCTTTCAAGAATTTTAGACTTAGCAGTTTATTATTTGAACTCAGTTTATTACTGAGTATGACCAAAGAGGACACAAAGAAGCATTTTCTTATTTATGAGCACTTGTTCAAATGCACATGCACACAGAGGACATTCACGAATCCAGTCCATCATTATAATGATCATAAACTGCTGAACAATTTTCTTGACTCAAGTCAGACAAACATGGTCTGAGCATATTCTTTAGCCAGAGACATGTTCCCTTAGCTGGTTCATAAACTAAAACCAACTTCAGAAATACACTGCAGTTCTTCAGCCGTAGGGATGATAAAGTATGGTATTTTTTATCTTTTGAAAGTAGAAACAACCTAAAAGTGTAAGTCATTCAGTCAGCATATCTTACAATTTTTCCCATCTAAGGAACAAAGGCACAACATCTCATTTTCTGAAGTAAAATTTCTAAGCTTATAAAATGCAAGTGCCTTGCATTTCCATTTCCCTTGTGTTGAAACATGATAGCTGCAAGACTTTGAAGAAATTAGCTTGAACAGAGAAACACTGGTGAGTCCTAAAAGCTTCAGCCAGAACAAAAACAGGACATAAGGGAATTATAAAATTAATTGCAACATGACATCTTGCCTAAGAATAATTAATGCATTTCAAAGTTCTTACTAACTTCTTCCCTTGCTGATAGCATGGCATATTGAAATAGCAATCACAGCCTCTGACGCCTGCATGTTGACCTAAAGCCAGAACCAGCAAGACTAGGACATGACATAAATTACTGTTCTAGCTAAGTAAAGTTTATCCGCATGCTTGAAAATCTTTCTTTGCCAGTGCTTGCCATTGTTGACAGGAATGTGTTGCTGTCATCATAAGGGAACAAAGAATCAGGGGCATTCTGGTATTACAGTATCATGGTGGTGAACATGCCAGCAAGAAAAGGCTGAGAGACTAAACCACCAATGTTTAGAAAAGGTATATTTTTTTATATCCAACACTATTTTACTAGGAATTTGTGAATATTGTATTGCACTTGAGTTCCCTCTGGTGGTGACTGGTGCTAAGAGTTAAAATTCTGGAAAAAAAAAATCCACGCCATGATATTACTAACTGTGGAGACACTCCTGATGCATGTAAAGAATAAAACTGGTGCTCCAAAAATAAGAAATATGAAGAAGCAGTAGAAACCAATCTATGTAACTTAACAGCAAGAAATCTTTGAGTATCTAAGAAAATACTTGTATTTTTGATACAGTTTGGCGAGTTAGTTATTAAATATTTATTTGCTTAAAATTAGTTATTTATTATTAAAAGGTTGTTTTCAGTTCTAGATTTGCTAAGAAAAGCATAGTATCACTATGGCAACATTAAAATGAAAACCACTTTTTAGTATGGCTTACCAGTATCATCCCTCACAAAGAAGCTGATGCTTGTGCCATGACTGCAACATTTTTCCAAGAGAAGAAACAAGTACAGTCATGTGAAATGAGCTCTAAGCACTACTGCTGTAAAAGTGGGAAAGAAGACATCACAATGACTGGATATTACAGCTGCTGTTTTCCAAAGCATTTTCTACCATACTCCAACAGAGATCTGACAGTTACTTGCAAACTTGTGTACGCAGCATGTTTAAAACCTCTTTAATCCCTCTGCATCTCTCTCAACGCAATCATTGCATCTTTTGATAGTAAAGTTGAAATCAAACTACATATTACAAACCAAAAATTTATTCAACGTATTCCTGTGTTTTTTAAGATTCTCCCTTATTTTTTCAAAAAGCAGTTGAAAAGATACTAAGATTATCTTTAGCTTCCAAACAAATTAGACTGATAAAATTGAAAAAAAACCCATACAAATCAGTTCAGATGTCTGAATCTCAAAAAAATGTTGTCCTGATTATTATACAACACTAGAAGAAAGATACCCTGTGTTACTTAACATGCAAATAGCTAACACATACAATTTTTACAAAAAATGCAGATGCTGTAAAATCTTACTATAAACCTTTTTCTATCAAAATCATACATTATTAAAAAGAAGATTTTTATCTTATTCTCTGTGGATTTGAGAATACCCCTTACTAATATATAATCACATTTCCTGTAATTCTGAATTTTAAAAAGGTACTAGCATACTAAGCAGTAACTGCTACAATTAAGATTCAAGATTAAGACCTTTCCAAATTTTAAGCCCACAAAACGTTAGGTTTTCACACCAAATTATTTGTTATTAACCAGTGAGCACTGTTCATAACAGTAAGATGTTACAGATTAATAAATATATGTAGAACAGTTCTTACCAGAGAAGAAAGTTATCGTGGTCTATTACGTACTCTTAAAATGCAAAAGCTTCTTGGCAAAAGACACACCTTGAAAGTCCTACGCCCAATCAGCTGCCTAGGAGACAGTGGCTGATGAATCACAGTAATGACAGCTGAGCAGTTAGTTTGGTTGTTTGGTTATTTTTCCTAAACCAAGGAGAAACTGCATACTGTGTTGAGTGAACTTTTTCACGTCTTATTTTTAATTATTATAATTACTTTTCCACAACGTGAGAAATGTGTCAACTATTTGCCAATGAACTGTTATGAAATACAGAAGCGCCTACTTTCAGCTGTGAGTTTTGCAGGCTATTTCTTAAAAAAAATATTTCTTACAAAAAACCCCCAAAAATTCAAGACCTATTCAATACAACACAACTCAGCATCTTGAAGGAGATAAAATTATATACACTATTGTTTTTCTTTACAGTGCTATCTACAATAAATGGTATTTTAAGCAATAGTGTGCAGTCTGAGTGTCTTCCTTACTGGGACTATAACAAACCAGTACCTCCTGGTTCAAAACAAGACATGACTAGATTATTTTTAGGTATAACACCAAGGAATGGAGGTATGATGTCAGGAATGTTAAAATCTATGAGTTGAAAAACTAGAGATTTCATCATTTATGTAATGTGCAACCTGCTCTAGGTGATACTGCTCTGGCAGGAGGGTTGGACTAGATGATCTCCTTCCAACACCTATCATTCCGTGATTCTGTGATATTAAAGCTGAGATATATATGGCTTGCAGCTGTAAACTGCCATGCTGGATGCATGTCACACAAGCTCTGCCACAAGAGAGATTGAAAAACAATTTGAATTTCTGATTTAACAAAGAAGGAAACTAGTCCAAGCTGTTAGGGACTGATTTAATCATCTTCTACTTGGGATTGGCTGCACACTCACCTCAACCCCATTCTGCACTGCAGATGTGAACAATCTCAAATCAAAGACAACCCCCTATCAAAGTTTTATTACCATCATCGGTATTACTCTCTTTCGCCAGAGTCCAGATCTTTATGTTTCTTCTCTTCCCCTTCTCCTGTTTGTCTGGCATCTTCAAGGGATTTCAAAGTAACTCCTCTGCCAGATTCTGCTAACTCATTTTAACTGTCTGAATGTTACCTGTCCAGCCTGTCTAGAGATACCATTTCTTAGGCTTTCACCAAATGCTGTTTCATTCTTTTCTCACTCTGATTAGCAACATAAAACACACAACTGTCTCTAGTAATAACTCTATTGCTGAAAAACAGGTTTCAAACCTGACGGTCAAAAAATATAAGGCCTCTATGTAAGTTACACCAATTACATAGCAATTAATACCGAATAGAAAAAGTGTTCAATTCCCTTCCAAACTAGCTTGAAGTGCTTGAAGGTAAATTAAGAAACCACATTCCCACTTTCACACATACATCAGAAAACCTTGTCAACACAACACTCACAAAAGCAAGTGATAATTTTTTAGCAATCTTAATGAATAAATGCCATTTGTATAAAAATCTGACCAAGATATCCCTGAGCCTCTATCTGGGTGTAATTGTCTACCCATAGCTTTTGTGATGGGGGCTGTGACAGTGTTTCTTTTGGCTTTTTTCAGACTATGTTTCTGGATTCCACATTCTAGTGTTTGCAAAAAAGATATGTACAAAATTAATTATTATTATATACAGTCATCTAGTGTAATAATATTTACATTATTTCCATGGAGGGTGATGGCAAAAAATAAACAATTGTGTTATCGGTGATTCCTATAATTCCCAGATATCACTAACTCTGTAAGCTTTGCTGCAGCAATGACTGGTACATATTACTAATTTAAATAAACCAAGATAAACTTACATAAATGTTTATCACAACTCTAAGCACAGGAAAAAAATAATGTTTGTGGTTATTAAGTCAATGCTTACTATCTGCCAGCATTTTGGAAACAGAAGTAAAGCCCCATAAAAGAACAAAAGACATTATTTTATTTCAATGCCAGAACTAAGGAAAAATTCACTGCTGATTTAGAGTGGCAGAGCTAACTGCACATTCTTCACAAAGAAGCCTTTGTGTCTGCACAGAAGAGCCTTTGATGTGTAGCTTTTTGTTTCTTCATACTGTAACTTCTGCAGGGTGATAAGTTGCATTAACTTCAATCACTGGTTTTATGAGGCAAAACTTGGACAGAAGAATATAGAACAACTTCACTGATCTTGTGTCATCACTTCTCTTTATGAGAAAATTAATTCCGGCCACACGGTCACTCGGCATTGTATTTGCTTATGTTAGATCTCAAAAGTCTGATGTCATATGTTATATATTACGTATAGGGTCAAGATACCAGGTAGAAGAATTTGGGAACCTTCCAAATAAAAGTGAGCACAACTACCTTGTTTATAATAATGCTGTTGGAGTGATACACAAGTTTCCAATTCTCTCAAGAGACAGAGATCCATTCTATCAGTATTCACCACTTAAGTTTTTTCTCTTTCTTCCCACAGAGACATTAAGAGGACAGCCGAGGCTTTTGGGGATGGCAGTGGGGAATCTGTATGGATTTCAGTCTTTTGGGATTTTTAAGTTTCATATATGTACACTTTAGTGTGATAAAAGTTGTTACAGAATGTTTTATCCTTGCACAACTCTTGCTTCTGCATGCTGGAGACATGGTAGAAAACTGAAGAGAGATATTATTTACCCAAAAATATATATTCCTATTACAAGATTTCATCATCAATTATTTTGGACATAAAGGAAAAAAGGCAGGCATGCCCTTTTCACATGAAAGGCTGACTGTGTTCTTTATATTCAGGTCACGGCGACAGCTAGAATTAAGCATTTGGCTGGCAGCCTTTAATTCTGTTAAAGTGAATTTCCTCCCATTTTCATCAGAGAAGAATTTACAGCAGACTGCAACCTGAATCAAAATCACAACTTCCCCATCTGCCTATCTTTACCAATAACCCACATAGCAAATAATCTCCAGTTATCTTAAAGCGGGGAAAAAAAAAAGACATTAAAAATGTTATTTCTGAAAAACACACATAATGTAGTAAATTTATTTCACCCAATATGTGAAATTTTTTTCTAATCCATGGAGAAAAGATAGCTATAATACAATTGTAAATTTTCAACAAGAATTTTTGGCAGTGTTGTTGTGGATAATAATTGATAAAATCTGAAAATCGTATTTCAGAGTTAACCCATATGGTGCACATCACCCACTTGTGAATCTGTAACTTCTTTGTTCCCATTTACACAAAGTATCAAAAATGTCTATCATTCCTTTTTCATTGAAGTATCACCCTCTTCATTATACTGACCACTTACACTTCACACCATTCATCACATTCGTATTTAGCCTGTGCATAACCTCCAGGGTCTCTATTTGCCCCTATAAGATTCAATTTACTCCTGTACATCTCTGATCTACTTTCCAGTATATATTATATCAGAAAAAATCTGAAGTCCTTTCTGATTGCTTACTATAAAAATGATACCAGATTTCTGTAGAAGAGAACGCTCATTTTCGCAAATAGTAAATCTTAAGTTTCTGTAACTCCTGTAAAATGGGATAAGCTTTGTTTCTCACTTGGCAGATAGCAGGCAGGGATGCAAGATTCCTGGCCTGTGTAATATTTGTAATTAGAAGATTGACAAAAGGACATGATTTTTAAATACTGTTTCTGCAGTTATATCAGTCAGTATTCACATGCAACGTTGAATCAGTCACTCATACTCACAACTGAGTTAAAAGCAAAATTTAAGAATTAACGTTTTCAACCTTCTACAACATGCTTGGCAAGCTCTTTCCAGAAATGGCGCTGACTACATACAACCTTAGGGACACACTTAGTACCCAGCAATGATGCAAACACTGACTACAAAATAACTTCTAGCTGTCAAGAAAAACAGTCCACACGGTACTACTGCCACACTCTGGGAAATTTATACAGAGCAATGAATCCCATCATATTAAAGTATTCCTCATCAAAGAGACTGGAGTCTGCTGCCATTTCTCTTCCTATCTCTATACAGAGGAAGTCCCAAAAGCACTTTTTCCCTGAAAGAAAAGTAATGACAACACTTAATGCCTGGATTTATTAACCAGGGAAATTTCCAAACAAAAGGTGGCAACAATCACCTACTTACGTGTCCTCTGTCAAAGTGAGCCTTGTGCCAACTCTGTCCACTACAAAAAAGGAGGCACACTGGGCTAAGTTATGCTCTTAATAACACTGATAATAGCCTTGAAATAACTCCACTGTCTTGGTTTCGTTAATTCAGGTTCAGAATGATTCAAATAAAGGCAGAAGTTAACCCAGAGTTTTTACTTATAAAACATTCCTGTTATATTACCAAACCAGATGACTGAACTGCTTAAATATTGAATACCTTTGGGTGAGGAGAGAAAGCAAATACTGCATTTATAGAGTGCAAAAGAATTCTTGCTTTTGATCTGCATACTTGATGATGAGAAAAATGTATATATTAATATTCTCACTTTGAATATGCATGCTAGAGAAACATGTCCCGCACTGCTCAATTATTTTTAAGTCTTGAGAACAAATCTGTGTACGCACCAGTGGTTGTGTGGTGAGTACACAAACCAAATCAGGTACACAATAATACAGCATTTCCAGAGGAAGTTTCGTCTCAAAATTTTATTGTTAACTTGCAGATAACTAACTTGCATAACAACACATGAATTAATAAAGCATCTACGGTCTATATTTTACAGAAGGGAAAATGGAGCAGACTGCCCAGGCACACGGCATGGTAGGTGCACAGCTGGAATAAGAATCCAGAGGCTCAGGATTAAATCACTAGACTTAAATCACTATACAGATTATTTTTTCTTCTGAACTGCATAGAAGGAGCTGAGCTATAGTGTCATCTGAAAAGCTTTAAAGGAACAACTTAACTGTGCAAATATTTGCAGGCTTAATGTTAATTTTTAAAAAATTAAAGCCCAGATGGTTACACCTAGATTTCAAAATGTAGGCAAGAACAAAACTTTGCACTGTCAACTTTGCCTTTGATAATTATTAACTTAAGGACATAGCCTCTAAGACTGCTTTGGCACTTCAGGAACCAACATGTATTCCCCATACATTTGAAAATTAACTTGAGATAAAAATCAGTGTTATCACTTTGCTCTGAAAATTACAAATAATATAAAAAGAGACTAAAAAAATTTTGATAATACCAAAGAGACAAACTTAATATAAATAAGAACAAATGCTTACGGAAAAATAAGGTGAATGAAATCACGTGTCTAGGGTTTCTCACACACACACACACAAAGTGTGGAACTAAGCACAACAGAAATGAAGACCTGCAACATAAACAGGGAGGACAAAGATCAAGGGTAGCTGTAGTTAAGAAAATTAATCCAAAATGCATCACAGGTGAGTACCTTGCACAGAATACAACTTGAGGAAAGTACAAAAAGGGCACTGAAGAAAGCTGCATGAGAAACAGTTTGAGGATTGAGAAGGATGGGCTTATTACCAAACCTAAAATATTCACAATAAACAGAACTCCATCTTTTTCAGACCAACACAGACAAGCTCTCCTTTGGCAATAGAAATGCACAAAGTTTATGCTTCTGAAATGCAGCGGAATACAAGATGAGTGCAAGGCAGAACTATACAGCCCCACTGAAGAAATGCTTGTAGCTAATTCTCAGTGTTAAACTATAAAACAGAAAATTTCAAAGTAGAAAAGGCTGATCAACCAAACAAGCAATTCTCCAAAGCAAAATCCCACAGGAAAACAAGCATAAAATTATGACATACTCACAAAATGTGACTTTAAGAATAACAAAAAGGGGGCTTTTTAAGAGTAGCTTTGTATAGTGAAAAGCAATCACTTTGGATATCTTTGACACAAATATGCATTTGTGAAACAAGGTTTGATATGCTCTAACGAAAAAACAGATCCAATTAATAACTGAAAACGCTGAAATAACCTTGACACAGACTTCCATCTTTCTGGAAGCCAGATGTGCTCCACTTTTGGCACGAGGCACTAGCTGGGAATTCTCCAAATATCCTGTCACAGTGCTCAGAGAGATTCCACATGACTCTGCATAGGTTTGCACTAATAAGGAGCACTCCTGAAGTAAATGTTCATCAAGCATTTGCCACTTCAATCCTTTGGGGCAGGGCAGGTGGAAGGAGGAAATAATTAAATAAATACATACATACAGACATACAAAAATCTGTATATGTCATTACTTAAATGGATTTCTGGAAGTGTTGAGGATCTCCTGCAAGGTGCTAATGCTTTTCAGTGAAAGCAGTCAACAGCCATATCACAAAGGACATCAGTGGGAATTAAGGATGAAAAGCACCTTAATGTCATGATTTTCATCCTTATGTGATATGAAGAAAGTGCTCTTGATCATGGCTTAAATAATCTGCATTTATTAAAATGTTCATTTGACCATCAGTCTATACCATTGCAGTGACTGGCCTACAAATGTACATATTCAGGAAGCAGGAAAAACATGGGGGAAAATCCTCACAAAGATAAAGTCACTGTAGACACCTGTAGTTTGCTTTCTGGTGAAAATACAATAATAAATAACAAAATATTAAAATAATAGAAATAAAGAATAAATTAATAAGAAATTAATAACAAGCATGTGGCATATCAATACATTATATAATAAAACTGTAAATAAGAGCCATTAAAATATAAATATAATTTGGCATTTATTCCAAGAGAAGGTATTAGAAGAAATTTGAGCAAATACAAATGATCTGTAATACTATTCTAACTAGTTCTTAGGCTCATCACCAATTGCATCATCACAGACAACAATGACATCTATGGACTGTGCACCAGGTATTTAAAAATTACTTTTAAAAAATCACCTCTGCAACGTAAGGAAAGGGGTTCAGACTTTTCCATCCAAAGACAGCTAGTTCTGCAGCAGCTCATCTGTTAATACAGCTACACAGAATTAACATGATCTGTAGAATTAACCTTGTACTCCCTTGTAGCAGTGATTTGGAATGATTGCTCATGTACCCCCAACTTCTCAAGGCACTGCCCTTGGGAATTACTCCTACCAACTCAAATGTACTTGAGAGAACAGAACATGTATTACTCCAACAACAATCATTAAAGAATTGGAAGACAAACAAATGAGGGGTAATTCACCAGTGCCCTGATAATCATGGGGAGATTACAGCCCCACTAGAGGAAAAGGCAAAGATACAGAAGCATCTACAATGTGAAGTATTTATCTTCATATTAAGGAAATTTTTAAAATCAAATTGTAAATTACCAAAAGAAACCCTGCCTGAAAGAGTTATTTTTTGGATCCTCAGACCCCATGCATCCCAGCATTTTCCCCACCAGTTCAGATAGTGCTTTCTCTTGTTGCACTACACAGGTGAATCATTACAGCAATAAGGTTGTAATAATCTTCATTTCAAGGAAGAAAAGAACTTGAAACATAAAGTTTGTGTGAGGGTCCCATTTAGATAATCTCTACACGCAACCTCTTTCTCTGTTGCCTGCTACAATCTCTTGCTTTCAACAAGTGCATTTACTATAATGCTTCTTTGAAATTGATGATCCCAACAAATACCTGTTGAAGCTCTGTAAATTTGGAAATTGGCTTTCTAACAAATTTTAGACCATATCTAAATTAACTGGATATACACTACATAGTGGTGGGTTTTTTAAATAATGACAAAAGTCAATGCTGAAACCCAAGTCATAAAAAGTCTCTCAAATAACAATTCCATTTAATGTCTATATTTTATTTTTAATCAATTGAAGAATCCTATGGGTCAGTCTATTTTTGGCCTGCCACTGATGTACTTGTTGTCTTATATCAAGGTACTCCTACCTCAGTTTCTCCTCGTATTTAAAATTAGCAAAATGGCACCTAGCCGGGTTCAGTGCCAGTAACTAAAACGAGCATAACTTGTACTCCAAGAAAGTTATATTCCCTGAAACAGAGCACAAAGGTGAAGAGGAGCTAAGATGAAAGCCAGCTTGCAACAGAAGTGGACTTCAGCCAGCCCCAGAAGAGGGAAAGTCCAAAGGACCGATCCAAGTCCAGATGCCAGCAAAGATTAATCTGATCTCTGTTTTTAGCTAATATACCACATTTCATTAACTCATGAACCACAAGCTGTCCTGTTTCTCATGCAGCAGCTCCATCTGCTGTCCAAAAGGAAAGGTGAATTTTGCATTGGGACTACATTTACAGAATAAAAAAGGAAATGGACAGGAATAATGTGAAGTATCTCTGGAAAATTTCTAAATGCTTCCCCAGTCAGTCCTCCTGCATAAAAGGAACCAACAGTCAGCCTTTCCCTACCTGTGTAAAACAAGTAAACAATATGAAAATATAAGAGGAAATAGCAATCATACAAGTGTCAGGATTCTTCACTCACCTTCAAAACTAGTCTTTGCACAGCAAACTCTGATTCTTCATTATCTGCAGTCATTTAGTTCTGTGCTGTCCAAAGGTACCATGTTACCAAATTATGTTGGTGTGGGCCTGACTCACATTACTCCACAATAAACGTGCCGGGTATTCACAAACTACAAGATGCTTATGGTGATCCATAGTTACTTACAAGTGGTATATTCCAGTTCCACCAACATATATTTAAGGTCATTATTCTGAAGATCAACTCAATTCTTAAAAGTTCTGTTTCTTTTGTGCCGTGCATGGCCTAAGCTGAGCTGTTACAATCAGAGGACTCAGTTTAAACTTCCCACATCTTAGCATTCCTATATCAGGAGCACTGTGTCTGAAACAAAACATTTGTGGCCAGACCATTCAGAGCTTGTAAATTCAATGGGACCTACTTGGAATCTTGTATAACTTGGTGATTCTTGGTTTGTGTTTACAACTGCTCTGGCTCCACAAGACTTTCTTAGCTTGGGAGGAGTACCTCCAATATGGTACTTACTGTAACTACCAAATCCTTCTGGTAACCCACCCAGTTTCTGGGCAGCATTGCAAGAGCTATTTAATAATCAGCCAGCTTATGAGCTTTGGCTCACCGCTGGCTACACGCATTCAAGCTGACTTTGTGGGAATCATGGGGCATATTGCCAGTGTTCCTTCATTACATGAGTCACCTTGGTTATTCATTACACTCAATATCTCAGCCCTTAATGCAACTGCTAGTGGATTGTGTGTCCTCATCAACTTATTTCACATCAATTTGATTAGCTTCCTGGTTCCTCAGATTTTAGGGTGCTCTTTTTTTCAGGTTTTTCTCCACTCTTACGGATACTGATGCTTTTAAATTATGAAGTGAGGCAAAAGATTATCACAAAACTGTTTTACTGTAAAACCTAGACCACAGCACTGCAGAGTAGATCTCTAGCCCTGCCTACTCCTGCCTCAGCTCTCTCCTCACTCTCCCAAGTTCTCCAGCATGACCTGGGTCTGGCAGCCCTGTGCCCCCTTCCCAAATGTGGCTGCGGCAGCTGCAGGAGAGTTGAGCCAGGAGTCACCTCAGCAGCAGGAAGCCAGAGGCTTTTCCCAAGCTTAGAATTCAGTTTTGGGGCACATTAAATAAAGAATAACTTCATAGTCCTACCCTTTGAGGTTTCTAATATGCCTACTCTTGATTTAAAAACATAACATCGAAGACTTGTTTCAGACCATATGTTTTGGCCGGTTTTGGGTTTGCTAAACCATGACATCATAATTACAGCTTTTAAGGAAAAAGTCTTGTTTTCCAGAATCCACTGGGGGTTTTACTGTGATTATAGAAGAGATATAGTTCAGTCATTCTTCCCTTCGATGGATTTAGTAATAGGCATTCACAGTACACAGACCAACGGTCCAAGTATACCATAATGTTTTCACCTGCAGTGAAAATAGTCATATAACAGAACATTATTTCACCAATTTTTTTATTCTTTGCATTTATAAGGGGATTTTTAAGCTCTCCAAAATACTCTCAAACACTAATTTCCAGGTGTGATTCCCACATCCCATTTTTCCACTTGTCAACTCACAGTAAATTGCTGCTGTGTGTAGCAGAGATTGCATGGACACATTTACACTTGTCACCTATGTCTTGTCTTTCACATGCGCACATGCTATTTTTCTAGTCTCATGTGGGTCTGGAAATCCAGCAAAATACTACAGTGCATGGGCTGCCCAGTGAACATAACCACAGTTTTCTGGGTTCCTGTGTTTAAACTGTTCCTCAGAACCTACAATGCCGGAAAGCTCTAATTAAAACAACTTGGCAGAACAGTTCCCCAATGAAAGGCAATTGTGGAATATAATCATATTCCCCCAAACATAAGGATTAATATTGAAAACGCTCAAGTAAGGTGAATACAATTATTATATATTGATTACTGATAAACTTAAAAAGAAAAACCAGTTTCCCACATGAAATAATGACATAGCCCTACGGCAAGCACTTAAACGACGAGCTGTGGACCCGACCCAGGACCCGGCAGGGGGCAGCGCTCAACAGGCACATAAGGGCTGCTTCGAGATTCACTAAACCTAATTCTACTGGTGAGAAAAAGAGTTAATCACCGTTTATGCGTGAAGAGTGCACTCGAGGCCCGCTCGGGGTCCGCTCCCGCCCGAAGCCCTGGCGGGCGGGGGGGGGGAGGGGAAAGGGGCGTCGCGCGCAGGCTCTATGGGCGGTGTGCAAAAAGTCCAACAGGTGGCTCCGTGGCGCAATGGATAGCGCATTGGACTTCTAGAGGGTGAAGGGATTCAAAGGTTCCGGGTTCGAGTCCCGGCGGAGTCGCGTCTTCCATTTTCCTCCCGTTTTTTTTGGCCGAAATCTTTGTACGCCACTCTCATCTCTTACCTCAATGCCGGAAGGATCCAGTCGACCGACCTGGCGATCCCCGGCGGGTGGTTCCCGTCAGCAAGTCTCTCCGGGTCCGCCTCCCGCCCTGCCTGACGGAGTGGAGAAGGCTGGGAGCGGGCGGAGACAACAGCACCAGCCTCCATCGAGCGCGGCAGCCTACCAGCTGCCTCTGCTCGAACCTCCGCTAGGCTGCGGCGGCATCAAGATGCGAAAAAGCCGAGGGCCCAGGACAGACACCGCGGCGTGGAACCGTCTGGTCCCAAACCGGCGGGAGAACGGCTCTCCTCCTCCCCGTCCCATCATCTGCCCTCAGGCAACGACCGCCGTCCGCGCGCGGCGAGCCGCGAGGGCACCAACCGCCGTCCGCGCGCGGCGAGCCGCGAGGGCACCAACCGCCGTCCGCGCGCGGCGAGCCGCGAGGGCAACGACCGCCGTCCGCGCGCAGCCCGCAGCGGGCACAGCGGGCGCGGCCGGCGGCAGCGGCGGAGAGCGCGGCGCATTCTCAAGTACGTCAAGAAGCCACCGAGCAAACCCCTGCAACAGCAACCATACCAACACATCTGCCAGTCCCTACCAGCCCGCCTACAGGCGCCTGAGCCTTAAAGACAGCCTTTGGAAAGCAGTTCTCTTCTGGCGGCACTTCAGTGATGGCCCACACGCACCTCCAGCAACAAAGCCAGCCCACGAAACGCAGCAGGAAGAACTGAAGCACCTAACGCTTGCGTTCGTACCACTGCTCTGCCTGCCTTACATGTACCTATCGATGGAAGGTGGAGAGCATTTTTAACAGCAGCAATCAAATAAGATTGGGTGGTAAAACACAAAATAGTAGCAGCACTAAACAAACCTTGATTTGCTCAGGATTGAGTAAATTATAAATTTACCTGATTATTCAATTTGTGGGGATTTTTATGAATTATTTTTAATCCTGCAGGTGTAACTACGGCCTCTTTTTCATACTGTAATAATAATATTTACTTACAAGCAACAAAGGAAAAACCGAATTGAAATGAAACACCACCAGGAACATGAACTGTCGCTGTTCTGCAGCACAGTAACCCTCTCAAGAATGCCACCTAGCTATCAAATGTATACAGCCCTTTACAGACACATCAAACTTCCTCAGAATTTGCAAATATATACCAAAACCTCTCTACATTAACCCCATAAAAAGCAACCAAACAAAATTACATCAGACAAAAACACTCCTCCTTGTTCAGTCACCTACAGCAATGTGTTTCAGTCCAATTATTATTTCAAAATCACTTGCAGTTCACAGGCAGTTTTGCATATGATGCTGGTATTCCACAAGTAATTTTTTGAAGTGTCAGAGTATTTTCAGAGGAATCTGAGAATCAGATAAGCTTATGCAATCACATGGTGCATTCTAGCTTTCACTATCTACCCAGCAACTTAAACCTTATGCTGACTTCCACCAAATTTAATGAAAGGTAGGAGTCCAAAACCCTACTTGCCTTTGCTTGAATGAAAATTGGTGGCTAAGAAAAGGTAAGCTAATGCCTTGACTAAAAGAGGCTCAAGGTCAAGCTCAGGCAGTAGCTGACCAGCAAGCTGGCAAACACAGCCCTGTGGCCTGGCATGCGCTGTCTGTACATCTCACCACGTTCACAAAGAACATGGATGCTGGGAACAGCATGTGGCAAACGAGAATACATTAGAAAAATCAAAGGATGAAAAAGGATATAGAACATAAACCAAATCCCTTGCTAGCTGTGCTGTACATGAAGTAGCTTCTGTACCTAGCTATGGAGCAGCCTGAGCAACACGGGAGTCGTTGCTTGCTGTGTAACACCAACACAGCGTGCACTTCTCTTTTAAGGTCTTTCAGAGTTGTATGCTGCTTTTCCAAAGTTGCACTTGAACATCTCAAGATGCAACAGAATGACAACCTCTGTGGTGACTTGTTTTCTTGCCTGTGCTCAGTATTATGTTTTGTCCTTCCACACCTCATCCAGAGAACAAGATACCATAGTTGGTTTTATTGGCTTTTTTATCATTTACAGAGAATCGAGTTATTAGCATACATGTAATTGTATTAGAGTATCACCTGTATGTTAGCTGAGACTTGGGGGTAGGTGGTACCACTTGTATGTGTTTGATACTTCCTAAAGAATTCACCTCGATTTGCACACCATTCATCTCCAGGCAAGTCAAGGCTTTTTAATGAATCTAGACTCCTTGCTGTCTCTGCTAACAAAAAATTATAGTCAACTTCAGAAAAATATAAAATCCCCCAATTTTCTTTTAAGCTTCAGTTGGTGATCCAGTATTGATGTAAAGACTGAAGCCTGCAAAGACCACAATCCATGAAGTTGGATTTTGTGCTCAGATTTAACAAGTATGTTTCATTTCAGCTATTTTCAGCACAAGTAGCTAATCCTTAAAAACCAACTACTTCTCATTCTCAGTAATAGAAAATTTCATGCTTAAAACATTGGTCAAGAGCACACTACTTGCTTAAAATCTGCAACCTTGTAATTCAGTGTTCATGGGATGAGAAAACGATGAACATCACC
The DNA here is from genome assembly GCA_020800305.1 of Porphyrio hochstetteri. Taxonomy (NCBI): domain Eukaryota; kingdom Metazoa; phylum Chordata; class Aves; order Gruiformes; family Rallidae; genus Porphyrio; species Porphyrio hochstetteri. The sequence continues at coordinate 19,129,252 of CM036912.1, forward strand.
AGTCCTCTGATAATCCCTTCAAAATATTTCTCATCCAATCCACCTAAGACTATGTAGTGTCAGTTTTCTTTCTATTATCTGCTTTTTCTGCTACCTAAGGGCAGTAACAGGGTTATAATAACTGCAACAGCAACAGAATAACCAGGTCATTAAAACCCAAATAAACACCACAAAAGCTCCCACAATCACAAAAGGTTATGAATGGTCACTGAAAGCAAACTGATGTCATCTCTGGTTCTGGAATGGTAGCAGAGGCCTTCCAAACTCACTCTATTCAATACCTGAAGAACTATTCCAAGTCAGCTACCAGATCAGTCACCACACCACACCCTAGATTATGGACCCAATTATCAAGTTATTTTCAAAAAGATTGCTACACAATTTTCAAATTGTAAAAACAACTTATGACTGAATGTTAAATATTATACATAAATAACATTATTTACAATATTTATTATGAAACAATATGTATTTTAGATCTTATTTCTTTGTATTTGGAAATTTTATATATATATGTGCTGAATTCCAGGACATTCTCAATCCTATTATGGTCAGTGTTGAAATAAACTCTTTAAACCGAAGTATTTCTCATTACCTTCTATTATAGAATAGGCCAGCAGCACCTCTGACAAGACATGGAAAAATATGTTTTGGTATATAACAGGTTCCAAGGTGAATTATACACATAACTTAAACTGAATTTACTGATTTATTGATGTAAAGATTGAAGCCTGGAAAGACCACAATCCATGAAGTTGGGTTTTGTGCTCAGATTTAACAGCGTGTTTTCATATAATTATCTTCTTAAGTAAACATTAAATAATTTAATTTTAGAATATTAATTCAATTTAGATACATGATCATTTGATAAAGCTCCCTACCAAATTCTCACTGCAAGAAGTTTCCTAAACCTCAATTTGGACATCTTAAAAAAGAAAAAACCAGCACAACCAAAGCATTCTGTAAAACATTTTATAGCGAGTAAGTTGTTCCAGCTTGTTACTTTTCTTCAAGTCTTAATTGTGAAATTTCTTCTTCTTCCGATTCCTCTTCCCTGCTGCAAAAGCTGCTTTTTCACTCATGATCTCCTGATACTTCTTTTTATTATATCTGAACAAAATAGATAATTTACTTTTAAGCATGGTAAACCAAAGTTCAGGAAAAGATAACATGGAAAGTACTCTACATACATTACTTGCCAAACTGGTATCTCTCATGTTTCCTGAGGCAAATTATGTACATTTACATGTAGGTAAAGGGAAATCAACAGTGGGATTAATGATAAACGCAGGTAAATTTGTTTTGGAAGTAAATCTGATTGAAGAATTGTTAATTTTGGCATAGCTGGGGGGGACACACTTCATTGCATATGCAATCACAGTTTGCTGAAGCACTACTTCTGCTCATAATGGGAAGACTCGTCAATTTTGACAACACTATGGAAAAATTATACCCATTTTTATACTACCCTCTCAGCCAACTCAACATAACCAACCTTATCCTATTCAAGACTGAAAACTGAAGTGACATTAACACTATCCAGTGAACAGGATATGCTTCCTGAATATGAGTTGCTAGCTCCTCTAATGCAGATTCTTAAGTACTTATCCCAATTAACACCACAGATGATTGTACACTGAGCAGTATGGAAGCTTGCAATTCTGAGACTGGAACCTGACAAATATCCACACTAATGCTGAAGTGTCTGGTTAAAGCCCTTAATTAGTACAGCCTAAATTAACTGATCAAATTTAAAATACGTTAATGTCTTTAAATTGCTTCTACCTCATAAATCAGGTTAACCTAGAAAACTAGTTAAATAGCTATACCAACTTGCCTTCCCAAAATTAATAATTAATTTGCAAGCCTGGTAACATTAGCCTTATAATCCCAAATTATGTACTATTTGCAAGAAAACATGTCATCATGTGAAAAAAGAAATGCGGGTTAACATAATGTAATAATCGATATCAAAATGGATCAACTAAGGGATCTACTCCAGAAATTGCTGGTTAGGCAGACATTAATTAATCCAATCAACATTCTTTACGTAAAACTTCTGGCGCCATTTTGATTCCTATGACAGATGGCAGACTGGCATGCTTATAAAAGGAAATCACACCAACTTTCATAGAATTACAGTCAGCACTTTTCTATCAATTATACCAAGAAAAAATAATCAAGTCTTCAAACAACAACAAAGTGCATGCATAAGCCTGTGCAGACGCTTATTTTAGAAATATGCTGTCTCAGTCTAGTTACCACCTGTCCCTTAGATCTTCTCAAGGCAGTGCTTCTGAAGTGCTAAAACAGATTAAGTTTCTTTGAAGTATAAAAACCCCCAACAACGAAAACAGAGTATGAATAAAAGAAGAAGAAAAGTTATACAGATAAAAATACAGCCCTCTCACTTAGGATGTCAGAATTACAAAACTATTTTAAAATACCTTCTGAACTCAGAATCTGCTAGCAGCTCTTCAACAATTGTTCTCTTCCTTTGTTTCTTAGGGATTCGACTGTGGTAAAAGTCTATAGGAGAATCAACCACAGTTCCAACCTAGAAAACAAGAAATGAAACATTCTTACTTAACTGCAAAATGTTTCATTTTCTTTATTTTTTTGGTTAATCCTCAGCGACAAGTATAGAGACACCTACAGAGACAAGCAGGATGGTGTCTTAAGAAGATGCAAAATATCAGAAAAAAATAGGTAATGTTTTGTATGTAGAGTCGTCTCTTGTCTCACGGTAAGTGCACAGAGGAGGGCCCAAGCTTTAAGACTGTACAGTTTTTAACACTGGATTGCTGCATCAACACCTGTATTCACAAAAATAATTCCTGTTCTTAACTTTTAAACATTTTCCCAAGGAGGGAAAGGAACCTCTTATGACACTGTTCTGGTTCTGTCCAGGACAGACATCTAAACTCTTTCATATCTCTGTCATTGTGGTGACTTTGCTAGATGGCTACACAGCAGTTATTCCAACTCTAACAGAAGGGCTTTGTCCTGGAATGCATTACATTTTTTCCAACAAGAGCATGAGCCAGTTCTGATGATTCAGGATAGTTTTCTGAACACTTGTTAAAAAAGGCTAATACTTTACAAAAGCAGTGAAAATCTAGTCCACTGAGATTCAGAATATGGATTAAGTCAGATGTTTATTCAGTACCATGAAATCAGCTGAAAATAAAAACCACAACATGTACACATAGGTAATACAGAGTTAAGGGGTTGTAAACAACAGCCTAGTAATAAAAATATATTAATAATTGAGCTATGAAATTAAATCAACAAAGAGGCTACCTACAAATCAGTCAGGGAGCAAGAATAGCTGTTCAAACCTTCAGCAGTACGATGCCACCTTCTGCTGTTTCCTTACCTGGAAGTACTTGGGCAGACCATCTCTATCATTCTTCTTATAAAAATGCTTAGGGTCCAATGAAGCTCTCATCTTCAAAACTTTAAGATCGTTTTTCAATTCACTTGTGATTTCTGGGGCTTTCATGCCAAACCAACCATCACCTGTCGTCTTCTCTCGCTCTGCCTAGGATGCAACAACAGGAACAGTGAATTTGCATTCATCAGCTAGGACAGGATAGAACACGGAACTCTCCCCTGTAAGAGACAGATAAAGCATTTAGAGCATAACCCTCCACCTTTGAAACATGTATTTTATGACCCTTAGAAGGTGGTGGTCATAAACCCTGTGTTAATGACAGACCTGTACCACCCGAGCACATGATCTTTCCCTTCACTGTCCTAGAAGTCAAGGGTGGCTTTTCACAGGACAGCCCAAGGCAGCCACTGAATGGCAGCTCAGCACCCTGCTGCCAGGGGGGCCTGTACAGGCACACAGCCCCAGCATGCGGCTTCCTACCAAAACCTGCTGTTTGAGGCACTATAAGCTCTTCACTTACCCTGCGCTGTTTCTTCAGCTGGTGAAGCGATTCCCTGAAGGGTGGCACACATTCCTTTTTTTCAAAATCTGGAGTGATTATACTCTTCTGCAAGAGCTGATAAGAGAGTTTTTTATGTTAAGACAGTCATCTCACTGATAGAACTTTTACTGCTTTACTGATTTGACACAACCTACGAAAGGAACCCTGCAGAATCTAAGCAAGCGTTCTAACACTTGAGGTTCTTCAATCTACAACAAAAGTAGTAGGGATCTGCAAAACAGAACCCTGGCCAACAGCAGAGAGCAGCTGGCTAGCTCTGGAAGAAGTGAGAATAGCAAGGGCTGTCATTCATGAGTCTAAGAAAACAGTCCCAATGAAAATAACACGTTTCCTTTATCTCATCGGGTGCTTTTGAAATAAAACCGCTAATTCTGTGTTAGGGAGAGTACAGACCTTTATTTGGTGAAATTCATTCTTGCTATGGATTAAATAACTTCTTAGCAGACCTTTAGCTTGTGTGCCACTACACAAAACTGCATGCTAACTGCACGCATAATCACCTTCCTTTAATTTTACAAGACAATGCTGGTATTTGCACTACTTTTCAGTGTCACATATATTTCAATTCTTACCATTAAAACCAAAGGTAAACCCCCATTTGGGCCAAACAGAATGGAAGTTCTCAGCAAACCATAAAACAGAGTACTTTGTTAAAAACAAGTAAACCAATCTTAGTAAATTAACATCTTTCTGATACTGTAGTCACAGGTAACTATATAATTGTAAATACATTACCTGGTCCTTCTTTTTCTCTTTCAGTTGTTTAATTAGATTTGGTCTAGCCTTCTGTTTTTTTGCATCAAAACTAATATATAAACCTCCAAGCTTCTTGATATTCAAACCAGGGTCTATGCTGCTGGAAAGATGTAAACTAAAAGAGAATAGTAAATTATTAGAATACCATAACAAGGGAGCAGCTAAACCTCCTACTGTCCTTCGAGAAAGGTAAACAGAGAAATATCTTTCTTATTCTTCCCACCTATGTTCAGTTCTGCATGATTTAGAGGTGACAGATGATGGGGGTGGGGGGGAATCATACCATTATATGAAGCAAGTTTATTAATCACTTTCATTTCCAATTTTTTGAATAGTTTCCAAAAATTTGTATCAACTCTAATACTGTATTCTTATCTTAGATACTACTATCCTCTATAAAACTGAATCTTAATTTGTTTAATCTTGCCAAAAGAACTCATGACCAGTATCCTCCTTGTATACACACTGAGAATCTTGCTAGCTAAGAGAACAAAAAAACCCATAAACACACAAATATATGGGTGGTAAAAAATCCTGTCAGCTCTTAGTGAAAAGTATGAAGACACTAGAATTCATCCCAGGAATGTCCTTGTCTGTGTAACAGTACCAGGAATAACATTATTAAACATTTCAAAGCTAGTATGTTTGACATTTCTTTCCTTACTTCATTCAGGCAGGCAAAGGAATGTATCTGCAAACAATGTACTATGGCTGACTCAAAAGGAGGTTTTTGATGACAATACTTAAGTGCTATGAAGTACTATGGGGAAACATGGTAATATCTAAAGAGGCACTGCAGGTACTCGTAGCTTAAATGCTTATAAACACAAGCCTTCTACAACTCTCTCTCCAACTGTGACAATCTTCTATAATGCCTTTACACTGAAGGCTTGGCAAAGGTTTGGTAAGCCTTCCAGCGTACCTGAAGGCTTTTAGAAGATTAAGACTTATTTATCCAACCAGAACAGCATTATGCTTTAAACATATGAAGCATATAGAGGAATTTTAGCAGGAGTTGGACTATGAGAGTTCAGAAGATCCCATCCAACATAAATGATTCTATGATTCTCTGCTGAGTTGTTTTCACTTGCAGTGTCACCATCCCACAGCACAAGAACTGAAAACATAAAAGTATATGCAACTGTTTAGGAATAAAAAGCAAGTTCTAATTACGGAACATGTAAGGAATTTACTGAGCTGGTTCTTATTTATATCCAAACTAAAAAAAAAAAAAAATTAAGAAAACTGTGACCTGAATAAGCAATTAAGTCAGCCTGACCAGTCTAGCATTTTATTTGTTAAGCCAAACACATAAAAGGCCTCTAGATGCCTAAATATTGCCTAATATATAGCAGTTCTGTTCTAGTACATACAAAATACACAAACCCTGAATTCATGGGCTGTATTTGTATTTTTTAATACGTGCAACCCTGTTTTCTGTGACAATGTAATTTACATACACTTGGATGAAATGCAGGTTCTTTATTTATTCCCAAAAAAATACTTACACATCAATCTTATTTTTCAGCAAATCATCATCTTCATCTTTCTCTTCTTCATCTATCAATTCCTCTTCAGCCTCTTCCAAATCCGAGGATTCTTTACCCTTTTCACTTTCTTCATGCTTACTTTCAGCATCACTGTCTTGGTCTACCTGATCTAGATAATACTTTCGGCTGGAACTCATGCCAGGCTCAGTATCAATTACAAAAAGCCCTTCAGCATGCAGTGACCTGTTTTTTAAAGATTTGTCGAGGGAAGGAGTGCTCTCATCTGCACTTTTGTAACACAGATTCCCTTCAACTGTTTCTCTGTCTGCCTCATCGCAGTTTTCAGATTCACCACCTTTGCTCAGAGACAATGCAACAGAATCGTTTCCAGTGCTTGATCTCCCACTGCTGTGGCACAAAGATTCAGCATATTCTCTTTGGTCTTTGTCCCTGTCAACACTAGTTTCAAGCATGCTGCAACTACCAACGCTACCAGTTTTTTCTGCAACAGCGATGTCAGTTTGTGGGCTGCTCGCTGCACTAGCTTGCTCACCCTTTCCCAATTCATCAGCATGGGCAAAAGACTCCTGTGCATCTGCCTCGGCATCTGCTCTCCTGCATTCCAGAACTGTTCTACTTTCACTTGGTGTTATTTGCCCTTCAGGTTCTAAAAATTGTTCCGGACTTGTGCAGTCAGTTGAAGGAAGATCCATACGCTCTGATTTCCTCTCCCTCACAAGTATTTTACTCTGTTCTTGTATTTGGCCACAACATTCCTCTGAACCATCTACCTGAACAGACTGCGTATTTTGAGTTGCTTTTTTCGTAGGAGATTCAGTGTCACTTAATTTCAATTCTGTAGGACTGCTGAGTGTCACATCATTCAAAACCTCTTCTTTCACATCTTTATTCCAGGTTGCATTAGCAGATTTGGAAGAACATTTGCTTTTAGGTGAACTGGGTTCTTTATTATCTTCAGTGACAGAGGAAGAAGCATCTTCTGTATCAGAGACAAGTTCTGCAGTAGGTCTAGAATCAGACATTACCATCTCAGATTTAACAGTGTTCTGAATTAAATGTTCATCTTCTGAGACAATTCTGTTTCCTTTCTCAGTCTGCTTAGTATTTTCTGCTTGTGATTTCATTTGCATGCTCCTAGTAATTCGCTTGGTAGTGATGGACCGTTTCATATGAGAACTTAGGCAGCATGACTCTGCATCAGAAATATCTTCACTCTGCGCTTCAGAAACTGTACTTGGCTGCAGTTTCTTTTTGCTTTGCCTGCTTCTTGTAGTTCTGGTAACAGTAGGCATCTGAACTCCAGAGACAGCAGAGGAACAAGACTCAGCTTCAGAGATATCATCCTCATCCAGAATCTTGCTTAACTTTAGAAAAGATGACTTGACATGTCTTTTTTTGTCAGGAGAATTCAGTGGATAAGGAACTACAATTTGTCGTCTTCTCGTTACTCTTACAAACAAAGGTGTCTGAAGACCAGACACAGAAGAGCAATTCGATTCTGCTTCTGACACATCCCCTTCAGCTTGTGGTTCAGCCACTGATTGTGCCGCATGAACAGCTGTATTCTCATTTCTAGTCATTTGCATCTCTGCCCTATCACCGATGTCTGACTTTGTTTCTGCCCGTTCCATTTCTTCAGACTGGGATTCCTGAATTATCTCTGGCTTATGAATTGATCTAGTTCTTCTTCTAGTCACCCTCACAGACACAGGAGTAATAATTTCATCAGGTGCCATCTAGAAAAGGATTAAAAACAAGAAGCATGCTATTGGCAGGTAACCCCATAAAAAGAATGACATGTGAATCACCAATGACCTTTTCAAAAGAAGCTACTCCAGCTGACGACATATACGTCTCCGGGTTGCCCTGTCGATGAGAACAAACTGTTAATAAACTAACAAACCACCCCTTATCTGCTTGTCTGCGTCAAGGCCGAAGAAACGCACCCATCCAATAAGAAACACGCACTCGTGAAAAAATATAAACAAATACGTTCTCCTCCTTGCAGCGTTCTGCGAGCTGCACGGGAAGCGAGGCCAGAACCCAGCACCCTGTGACACGCTGCAGCTCAGCGGCGGGCAAGGCGCGCCCCGCAATGCGTCCCCTGACCAGCTGCAGGAACAGCCTGGCCTCGCATCGACCGCCACGCTGGGTGCGATCCGCTGCGTTCGCGGCGCTGCGGAGGTACCTGGAAGGCGCCGCTGCCACAGCGGGATATTATTCCCCACACCCGGACCCGTGCGGTACCAGCACAAACCGTGCCACCGAACGGCCAGCGTTCGCGCGTCTGGAAAAGCCGCGGAGAAACGCCGTAGAGTCACTGCAGCGCGAGGGAAAACCGAAAACCCGCCGAGCCCGGAGCCCGCACCGCCGCTGAACGGCCCACGGCGGCTGCGCGCCCCGGCAGCAGCAGGGGCAGGCCCGGCCCGGCCCGCCTCGCCTGGCGGCACCCGGACCCTGCCGGCGAGGCCGCGTGCGCACAGGAAGATGGCTGCCACCGCCCCGCATGGCGCCCGGCTGGCGGCGCCCCCCAGTCCCCGCTCCTCCTCACCTCCGCCGCGCCAGCGTGCTGGGGCCCAGAGGGGCTGCTGCCGCCCCTCCCGGGCCGCCCCTGCCGCTCCCGGCCCCGCGCCGCCGCCCTCGTAGTAGCCACCATCTTGTCCCCCGTTCCGAGCCCGCCTCTTCCGCCTGCGCTTCCGGCGGCGCCCGGACGGGCAGGGGCGGGAGCGGGGCCGGCTCCGCCCCGCAGGAAGGCAGGGCCCCTGCCGCCGGGCTGTCAGAGTGGGGGAAGCGGGGACCGGGCGCGGCGGCAAAGGGAGCAGTGCGGCGCGGCGGTTGGGCAGCGAAGGGCACGGCGGCAGGCGCCGGCCGCAGCCCGGGCGGCGGGGAGCGCAGCGGCCGCGGGGAGGGGCGGCGGGGGACGCTCTGCAATAGACCGCTCCGACTCATACACCGCACAGACTGGAAGCCTACGAGAATGCCAAACTTTAATTCAAACGTTCACGCTTCGCACAGAAGGACAGCCCGCCTCTCCCACGCGGCTGCAGAGCCGGGTAACAGATAACGGTCCATCGGTTATGCGACGTGCAACTAGGAAAGTAGGATCATCTCCTCTCAGGGGGGTTTTCTACAGCAAGCAAATTGTTAACGGTTTACAGAAAGGAAACAATTATCCTATGAGGGCAGCCGATACAGTGTTTTAGCACAATTCCTGGTTTGTAGCATTTGACTTTATAAAACTGAGCACACATGCCAGTCTAGAGTAATACAGAATGTCAACAGCCAAACACAGACACAGAACTTACAGGTAGTGGTTAATCAGCAGCAGCACACAACTCAAAGCTGGCAGGGAAGTGTCAAAAGTCTCATTTTAAGCTGATACTGACCCAACACTTAAAAAAGACTATGTTTTGATTAGGAGAAAAAACACCCCAACCAACCATACACAAACACTTTTAGTGATGCATTACTTCAGTTCCTCTGCTCCCTCATTTATGGGAAGAGCTGACATAGTCCAGAATTTTCTAGTATTTGCCACCTAGAGATGTATTTGAAGACTCAGAAGGCATTTTGAGATTAACTTTTTAAACTTAGTGGAATGGATTTTAGGAAGCTGGCACTGTAGCCACTGCCTAGAAGCTTTCAAATTCTACTAGCTGCCTACATGATGGAATTTGAAAGATGTTGGTGAAAATTCATTCCCTCATAGTCCAAAGATCAAAACATGTACATCCCAGTTAATGAGTACTACTAGTATAAAGCTCTGCTCCTGCTTGAAATCAAAAGGCAAATGAGTTTTTCAGACACTCTGTATCAAGCTCCTACTGAGTGACAAGTGGAACTTCAGCTATTTAATCTGATTTAAAGGTCAAGAAAATGAAAAGGCCTTTTCAACAGAAAGAATACTTTAAACCAGAAACCTTGTTTTACTCCAGCAATTTCTCTAGGATTCAAAAGCCAGCGTGCTAAGTTACTGCAAAGCAGAAATACACCTAACTTCAGGCTAACCCCAGCTCACATCATTTCTGAAGGGCACTTAAGTTTCCTAGGCAACCCCAAAAAAAGCCATCATTTTACTCAGTCCTACAGGGAACAGCTCATACACTTACTATCTGTTCTGACTTGGCCAGTTCTAACAGTGTAGTTCACAAGTACAAAAAATACAAGCCACAGTTGAGAAGACAGGCACAATTCAATTTTTGATTAACAGATTTTTTTCACCACTTGTTTTCAATTCGTATTTCAGACATTCACACAATAATACATTTTCTATTTCAAACAGTAGAGATGCCATCACACTTGCACAAACACTAAACAAACCTTACTGAGGCACAAAGAAGCCAGAAGGAATTCAAGTAGCAGTCCAAAAGTAATTTGGAAGATGCATTTTCTCTAAATCTGAGGTTTATATTAAAAATAAACCAATTTTCCCATCCACAGAAATTAAACAGCTGACTCGTCTATATATACATACCAAGTAATGAGATATCTGTTTAATTTTGGGGGGTAATTTTTCATAAAAGATGACAAATTTCTATAAAAACTAGTCCTTGAATGTTTGAAATCTATGTACCCACCAGGTAAGTAACTATTAAAGAGATTTTTTTAAAAAATAAAAATATATGTTTCTCTATACTACCTAATGGCAGATAAAATATAATGATAATTTTACAGTGAACTGGTCATACAAAGAAAAATACTTTAAACTGTTTCTCTATAGGTAATTTAAATTAGAAACAAACCAAAAATATTTTATATTTTAAGTGAACTGGTCAATAGGTTAAGAAAAATAGTGTTAGAGCACTGCAGACACTCCTGCTGACATCACACAGAATAATTACATCTTTTGGTCTTTGTTACAAATGCTGTAAAAGTGTTGTTATGAAAGGGAAAAAAAAAAAAGCAATCTTCTCCCACATCCCAAAAAATTAAAACAGTAAGCCATTAAAAAAACCCCCAAAACTGTTTTAAGAGGCATTTCTTTTAGCTTGCATGATATAGCCTTTGGACTTGATAATTCCTCTGCTTTTAACAATGACTGAATACCGGAGAAGCCATAAAGGAATCCACTCATGTGCTTTCGTGTTCTGGATGCTTTCCTGAAGAACTTCTTGGAAACTTGCTTCACAAAGTAATTCTGAAGTTAAAAAGGGATATTCATGCTTTAAAGAATGTCATGTGAACAGCTGCAAAAAGCAACACTTACTAAGAGAATCCTTTTCCTACAGACAAAAATTTTAAGCAGTGCCAGACACTCCACAGATCCACTCTTCCTGAATGCACATAGAGGAACAGCAGATGAATATTGCAGAAGAAATCTTCATGACACTTTGTTGTTGTGGGTTTGGTTTGGCTTTTCTTTTTTTTTTTTGCTTTTGGCTCCTTTCTTCCCCAACATCAAGTATTTTGCACAAAACTAATTAACAGAGATTTCTACAATATCCAGTGGAGCTGATCAGTAGAACAATTAGCAGGAAAAACTGAAAATGAAATTTGAGAAGCTAGCTAGATAAACCAGAATCAAGTAAAGCTTAAGTGCTGCACATTCTCAGTTACCTCTGCAGTCATCAGAAGCTCAACATTTACAGCTTCTCCCATGACTGGACTCATAACCACCACAAGCCCAGAAAGCATTCAGAAAAAAATGTGCTTGAATACCACAAAGTGGAAAAGGAAGGCAAGTACAAATCCTGCTAGCTTCCTCTAGAGAGTCAGTCAAGGGAACAGCCTAAAGAGTCTCTTCGGTTGACCATTACAGAAGAGTTCAGCTTAGCAAGCAATATATAAGGGAACCACTACTCCCTTTGCTTTCTATCCAAATCCTCCTCTTTTCATGACTCCTGGTAGAGAGTATTTATGAAACTACAAGCTGCACTTTGGCCTTCAGAGGACATAGAAATTGTTGGGTTGAGTGACAATTCATCTTGCATGCTGCCAGAGCAGTGGTGATCCATGCTGAAGCACTGATGAAATTAATTAGTTGCAGCAGTGGTACTACAAACCATGTGCTTCATAAATTGTGGTGTGTTTCTTCATTTTTCTTCCTTTGCAGGGGAATGAGAAGAGAGGAGAAGGCAGGAAAAGCATGACCATCATGACTAGTTGGTCATAAGGAAGAATGCAGGGAACGAACAAACTAAATATTAAGACTTCCTGCTTACAATTCCAGCAAGGTATTTAAGGTGTCATTACAGTGAAGAAGATAAGATGATGTTTGAGAGAAACTAAAGTCCTGGAATATTCTAGGGACCTGGTAACTCAGAGTTCTGCAGTCTAAAGGAAAGCCTCCAAGTCCTTCAATCATTTAGTAAATGAATCACTGCACAGAACATATACAGAATTTACACCTCCTTTCATAATAATATTATTTTCAAAAGTCAGAACTTTGAAAGAATCTTGCTTGAAGCATAATACCCTTACATGTCTAACATTACCAAACTACTCAAACATCACCTGACCACCAACATTTCTATGCAAGCTATTTCAGAGAAGTTCTGGGCAAGTGGACTTTCATTTGTAATCTACTCGTCTTCAGCATTACAATTGTCATGTCATTCTATGTTATGTTCAAAAAAAGCTTTTTTTTCCCCAAATGTAGTACAATTTTCTCAGTAGTTTATTCTTCTATTTACCTTTTTTTCTCAGATTAAACTGACTTCAGGAAACTAGCCTTCCCCACCCCTCACCACCCATCTTTCTTGAAGCAAAAGAAAGAACTTAACATAAATGTTTTATAAAAAAACTTTTGCAATCCTTTGTTCAGGATTCAAATGTAACAGACTGAATTTCAGAGAAAGATTATTTCTGATTTTGTACTGAATAAATGCATTTAGAAGTCTTCAGTTAACTTATCTGGCAAAGCCTTACCTTTTGGATCATTGTGAGTTAACAGCTGTATATCAAACTGCTTTGCAAATGCTGTGAGATCAGGTGGCATCACACAACAGGACGCTAGGTTCACCTGGTTACTACTGGGTTTTACCTGAAAGTAGCAGAATACTTTTATAAGAAAAAAACCCCATCCCTAATATACTTATTTTAGTTGTTCCCACCCATGCCCTCTATCACAACAGAAATTTTTCTTTGAACAATTTGCCTTTGACCATTGCTCTGAGGTCTGAACAAGGCTAATTAATTCCACATGATGCTGAACAGGCAACTGCTACACCTGCAGTTCCCTGCAGCATGGAGCCCACAACAGGAACAGGATCTAACTTCAGGTGCTGCCACAGCAAGATGAGTACTAACCCATACTGGTTTCCTGTCTGCTGTGCACCCTAAACAGCAGCAGGGGTTACACCCCACTGAAAACATTACAGTGGCCTTAGTTTGAAAAATACTTCAATTAAAAAAATCCAAATAAATTTCTCTTAACAATATACAATTTTCAGGCTTCCACCCCTTCAGGCAAGTGCCTAAACCAAATTAAGTTAAAAGGGATGTTCTTCCACTGATTCTTTCTCTGCTCATTGCAAACTACATTTAAGATCACCATATAGGTGGTCATTAATCACCCCAATTATCCTCCTCTCAGTATACACAAAACAGCAAGGAGCACAAGTAGGGACTCTCAGCAGAACCTCTTACACAGATACAGTGTGTTCACACACCACAAAAGAAGTGTCATAAGAGGAATATTTAAAGAACTAATAAGGAAACTGTAGATCTACAGGCTTACATGACCATGGGCACAAACCAGTACAGCCAGCCATCACTCAACTGTGAAGAGGTGATTAGTCACAAGGGACAACAAAGTATCAGGCCACTTCAATCGACCCTGTCTTCCCCTCTTACATTTCAGTTTCGCAGTCAAACCGCTTTTTCCAAGGGGGAAATCCTTCCATGCTTAACACAGCTTAAAGAGAAAACAGCTGTGTGTCCAGAGTCACTGGAATAAATCTGAAGCTGAAGAGTACAGTTTGTACTCCTTCCTAAATATAAAAGCATTCAAAACTCCAACCTGCAGTCCTGCTGACCTGTGGTTTACAGCCTTGCTGGTCTGTACATAGGAGCACTGAACACGTGACAGTCACACTTTGAGCCTCCCACACCTTGAACAACTTTGTGACTATTGATAAGATGCTGTTTGAAAACAACAGGACCAACCAACATTTTGTATATAAGCCCATTTATAACAGAAGTTTATAACAATATGGCAGCCAACCAAACAACAGTTAGTCTGTCCTAGAAATGCTACACGTAGGAAGCTTGTTCTCACCTGTGCCCACAGATACAGCTGCTCCAGCAGTGCTTTATCTAGGTCGGAGGTACCTATGGCACCAATCTTCTTGCTTTGAACTAGATTTTCAAGTTCCTGCCAATAAGGTTGCAAATACTCCAAGGAGAGGCTAGTTCCATCTTCAACAGGAGGGGGGGCAACAATGACTGAGTCTAACTGAGCAACTCCAAGGGCTGAACAGGCTGAGGAAAAAGAACAGAGACACTGCAAAATCTTTCATAAGACACAAACACAACCAGTATGACTCCAAATTCAGCAAAAGACCACACCTCCTGCTTTGCTCCACTATCTTCCCATTCACTATGTGAAACTTCAAGTGTATCATCAGCCAAAGATAGTAACAGAGTGTTTTGAGCAAGAATCTAACACACAGCTGAAGGCCAAGATTCAATTGTACATCTTGGGGTAAGGGGTTAAAAAAAAAACCCCAAACAAACAACAAACATGCAAAAATCCCCATCCACCAACAAAGCACAAAGCTTTTTTTTCCTTTTTAATATTAATACTGTATTTTTCTCTGAAGGCAGTGGTCACATACAATTCTCCATTCCTTCACTGTCAATTTCTTCCAGAATCTGTAATGTTCACTCTGAGCTATAACTCAAGTACAGGGCATGGACCATGAGAACTATCTGATATATGTGAGGAGTTAAACCAGAAGCACACAGAATACAGACATTTAAATTGCCAGAGAGAAGTGGCAAGTCCTGGGGTATCACTGAACTTCAGGAAAGATGAAAGTCACGAGGCATCTTCTGCACAGCAAGAAGAATAAAAAAAAGTAGCTAAATAATTTTCTTCTTGAGGAGGATTGAAAAGAATGCTATCTGACCCTTAGTTCTTTGGTAACCCCTTATGCCCAGTCTTCCAAAGTGGTAAAGCTCAATACTGCTCACAATTACTGCTATGTCAGGCTACTGCAACTTTACATATCAGTACAGCCACTGTATTGTATTTTCAATAAAACTTATCTATTTTATCAGCTACTTGCAGCATTGCTTTACTTGCTAAATAATCTCTGAAATACTGCACAGTTAGTGAAGTTCATCATGTTAAAAACACCTGTTGTTAGTTGCCAGTTGCTAAGAACCGTTGTATCAGTGTTACTAAAACATCACATGCTAGTCACTTTATAACAAGTGTTGTGTGAAAGAATAAAGAACTTGCTCCTGCTTCGAGCAAGGCATCAGATTTGAGTTTGTGGACCCAAGGTTACAGCAATCCACATTTGTTAGATTTACTGACTGAACTAATGCGCAAATGCAGCCAGTTACTTCAGTCTCTAAACAGGAAAACGGGATATACTTGTGACAGTCACTTAACACACCTCTTAGAAGGAAAAGGTTCAAATTCTATGCTAAAGTAAAAAAGAAACCCTACCAGAAGTTTGAGTTATGCACTTACCCAGGTCAACTGCATCTCTGATCGATGAAGAGTTTGATCCAACGATGAAAAGTTTTGCTATTTGCAAAGAAACTGGAATCAATAACTAAACAAGCTAGCAACTGTTAAATATATAGCTATTTACTTTTGCTCTATACACTACTTATGAGTTCTGGGTTAAGTGTACTGGGAATATATATAAATTACTTCAAAAATTGGAAAAAAGCCAACCGTCTGAAAGGTGACTGCCCAACAAGGACACTGTGCTTTTAAATTTCTAAGTTGTACAGCCTCAGAACAAGAAATCATCCAGCTAGATGATCTAATAAGCTGTAAAGCTAGGACTGCAGCATCAAGACACTGAGCAATAACCATAAAACCTGCATAAAACCCCCAAACATAATACAGACCTCTTCACAACTTACTGAGATCCAAGATGTACCAGTGTTAGTTTGGACTGCCTCTTTCAAGTTCATCATATTCAGCCTAGAAAACTTATGCACATACGTGTCCTTCAAATGCTCTCTCAACTACAGTATTATCTGTAATATTTTGCTTCAAAAAAGTCAAAGATTCACAAAATACATTTAAAACTTTGAGGGGTTAAAGCAGAAAAATGTTGAGCTGCTGCTTTAAAACCCAAAATATGAATTCAAGTCTTTCTTAGCCAACTTCTAGATTACCCAAAGTATGACAGTGTGCACTAATGTCATTTGACTTTGCAATTACAAAATACAGTGGAAAAAAATACATAGATATACCACCATTTTAATCCACTGGATTTTTTTACTATGTTCTTACCTGATACTTTCAGCTCATCCCTTTCTTCAGGATTTATCTTTTCTATGGCTTGAGCTACAGTGCAATCCAGAACCTCCAGTATTTCCTGTAGTAAGTACATGAGACTTAGGAACAACTCATCAAGAGGAGACAGTAAGTTCCTAAAGAAAAAAAAAAGCCTCGTGGCAGTTAGAAACAAAAAATAGTATAAAATGAATGACAGAAAGAAAGTACCGATGCTTCTTGATCTCTGAAGAGAAGTCAAGAAAACAAAGCTTTCTTCTACCCCTAAAAAACGACTGATAAGAATTACTGGAATAAGATTTTGCAGTGTTCTCATTTCCTGACGTGACGAGAACCCTGAGCCACTTCGAGCTGCCTTGCCGTAAGGAAAAGCCTCATGGCCAGCTGAAAAAACCCATGCTATCAGAATTAGGGGGTTTGGGTGGGAGCATCTTTGCATGCCAGTATTTTGTAGTTTCAGTGAAGCCTCTCAAAATCCTACAGTCACAGTGCTGTAAAATACAGATTTTAAAACAATAATTTTTAAATAAAAAATTAATTTTCCCCAGAGATTTCACCCCCGACCTCATTTAGACTAGGCTGACATCTCACATCAGCTGGCACAAGGTGACCAAGTCTTTACTTAAATGGGATTTTGTATTATACACAGACACACGCCACTCCCAAACAAGAACCCTTTTGCTGCCCTACCAAGAAATCATCAAGCAAGTCTGAATTATTTCATACATTCATCATTTTAAACACAAGGTAGGGTTTTTTAATTACTGGAAACCAAGATAATTCACAAAAGAATTTGGAATGATGCAGTTAACATGCTTTGACTTACATGGCCTGGCTTACATGAAACAATTAACTTTACGTGGATCACTGTATCTTACAAAGACAGGTATTTATTTACATTCTCTTCTTGAGCAATCATTAGGTCTTCCACAAATCACTCAACAATAGCTGCCTCCCCACGCTCCAGGGTGGAATGCAGCAACGTGCACTCGATGCCACCGTTACACAAGAACTGGTAACAAACCCCAAAGAAAGAGACAGGAAAGGCTTTAGGGTTTCAGGTGTGTCTCCACCCCCACCCCCTTTTTCTTTTTTCAATGAAACATGCTAATATTTCACAGAGCAAATAATTTAGTGGGAACCTATTACTGCTTTATTGAATTTCAGAAGCAACAGTGAAAGAGAAGCATGCACATACACCAAGATCTTGATGTGAGATGTCCATAACTGTGGTTTTAAGAATGATATGAAAGTCTTTAGCTGTTGTGGGAAAAATGGCCATTTCTGCATCTTCAGAAATACTTCTGACACAACCATGGCTATATTGCAGAGTTCCCCTCCAAATGGGGTGATCTTCAGTTTATCACCACCACAGTTTACATAGTTCTCCACTGAGTTTCTACAAGCATGCTAGCAGACTTCTAAGGCACACAGATTTTTTTTTTTTTGCTGTTGTCACAACAATTAGCTGAGAATTGTCTTATTTGGCATCAGTATGATTCTTTCCTTCAGTATTTCCAAATGTAAATAAGGGCTTAAGAAATACTCTTATGATATTTAGAGCTGCAAACACTTTCACCGAAATACAATAGATTCATTTATGTTATAAAATATGTAGCCAGCTACATATTTCTCTGTTTTCACGTGTAACATGCACGGCAGCTCACCTACCTGATTTACATTTTGTCCAACCTTTGAGCTCCATTCAGTCAGTGTTTTCTGAATGCAGTCCCGCACCTGCAAAAGATATTGCCATACTGAAGTGTATGTATGCTGTAGCTGCACAGAAATACAGTGGGTGTGTAGGACTGATGTTCACTGTGCAGGTGAACTAATGATGCCATTCCTTCAACCACAGAAGATTCTTCCCTCACAGATTCTATCTGAAACTTGTTCAAACTAGCTTACTTAAATATTTTTCTCTTCTCTGAGAAAGAGCTTTAGTAATAACACACACGATGTACTTTGTTTCTTAGACCAATGCCACCTTTAAAGCAAAGAACAATGCTAAGCAAGCAAGGACTAGGGTGGGTGGTGGTTTGGTTCTTTTGCTTGAAGATTCTAAAGTTACAACGTAGTCAGGCAACAGTGTTTGTGCCGTGACATTGTTAGAAATCAGACTTTACAATCGATCCCTTTATATTAATTACTTCTCTTTCCAAGATGCATCTGATCCTTTTAATTTTCTGCCTATTTATTCCACTCTGCCAGACCACTAATGCTTTCAAGCCCTTTATTCCTGAAGGGGAAGCCTTCAGGATTCAGCCACTAGGATTTGGGTGATGCATTTTTTTCTGAACATTGTAAGACACAGCTAATAAGTGTCAGCTTATTAATCAGCTAATTAATCACATATTGTACCAGTGCTTCAGAGGTACTAGTGCTCTAGGTTCCTTCTCATACATCTTGGGAGTTGTTACCCTGCCTCTTGACCTACTGTCAAGGCTGCATCTGCCACAGGTAGGAGACTTTTATAAGCTGCTGCTTTGCTGCACTTTAAGTGGTATGTTTTATACCACTAAATATTGTAGGTGCATACTTTTTGTGCCATTAAAAAGCAATTTCCCACGCCACCTAACAATAATTCAGAGAGCTCATAATACCATGCACTAACTAGAAGCCACCACCCACCATAAAAACGGATATCAAGGTTTAAGACATAATACAGTAACAATACTTTGTGAGCACAAATTTTATACCTTCTATCCCAGTCATTTACAGTGGCATGAAAAAAAATAACTCAGTCAAGAGGGAAAAACTGACTCCCCCCACCAAATAGCTGTCCACAATCCTGGAATTCTTTAGAATATTTTGATGTAGCTAACAGTGTTACCTTTTCCTTTCTGAGGAAAAGCCAGACAGTAATAAGTATTTATACTCTATGCATTGCTACTTTGTCACTGTCACGCTTTCTATACTAGTTTGCACAACCCCCTGCCTTCAAAATGTGACAAGTGCATGTGATTGCTTTGACCAGCTTTTCCAATAGTTACATCCTGAACTCCTAATGTGAGGGCTCATAGCTTGCAAAATTTTAGCTTATGTTCTATCACTGATAACTACACACACAGTAACTACACCAAACAGAAGAATTAAAGGCCAATTTATTTCTTATAATTAATTAAGATTATTGGCTTTTGGAATCCAGCAACTCTGGAGAGCCATCAGCCTCATGTTTAAATGCAGATTTCCTTGTAATCAAATGAATTTAAACACCTTAACCTATTAGTTATGCACACTGGCCACTCTTTATTTAACAGCCCTCACAGGAGGGTGCCCATTAAGATACAGCTATCTCTTTGCTACAGAATCTAGCCGTATTTCCCACAGATCACAGCACGCTGTAATAATAAAAACCTGTTATTACCACGACAGCTGCATAAAAGTATGATGAAGTTTTACTCGTCGTTACATCATCCTCCCGGTCACCTTTCTCACCATTTCCATGACTAACACGCAATCAATCCGCTTCCACATTATCAACAGTGCCGCTAGATCGCCGCCCCCAGCCCGCACCCGCAGCTCCTGGGAGCAGGGCATGACCACCCGCAGGGTCTTGCCTCCCGCAGCCAGCCAGCCCGGTGGTGCCGAAGCTCACGGCCGCGGGGTCCCCAGACTTTTCACCAGGACTGATGGAAGTGCGCACAGATGCCGCAACAGCTCCAGAGCGGCGATTCCATCAACTTTTTAACAACGACAGCTAAACCCTTTGAAAAAGACAGCAATGACCAATTTGCCTGAGACCTGTCACCACTAAAGAAGTAAACTGATTTCAGGGGAGAAAAGAGAACTTCCACCTTTTGTAGCAGCAGCTCATGCTTAGAGAACGGTCCCTCATCTCCGCTGCCATAACGGACAGCGCTCAAACTCGCAAGCGCTTCCACCCTCCGGCCCCGAGGGCAGAAACACGGTCCGGCTTCTCCCGGAGGAGGCTGGGGCGCAGCACAGCGGCAGCCGGGCCACGGGACGAACCTGGTTCGCCGCGGCCGCCACTTCCCCGCGCTGCCTCCGGGCCGCTCCGCCGCCCTCAGGGGCCAGCCCCGCGCTGCCGCTCCGCCGGACGCGCCGGCTCGACCGCCCCGCGCGGAGCAGACGCGGCGACAGGAGAGGCACTAACCACCCCCGCGGCCTGGCGTGCCCTGCCCGCCCGGGCCTCCAGGGCGCGCGGTGCGGCCACGCACGGAGGGAGGGAGGGAGGGGGCGGCCCGAAGCGCCTGAGCCCTCTTCGCCTGAATGACGGACACCGGGCCGGGCCGCCCGGCGCCGGGAAAACAAGCCCAACACCGGAGAGCGCCTTAGTCGCCCGGACGTCCCCTCACCCAACAGGCGACCGGGAGGGGTGCCCGGCTCTTCCCCAGCCGCGGCACGGCACAGCCCGCCCCCCGCCTCAGGGCCGGCTCCCGCCGCGGCGCCCTGGCGGGAAGCCCCGCAGCCAGCCCCGCTCACCTCCTCGCCGGGGGTGGCCGGGCACTTCTTGCGCAGGCAGCCCCAGTTGAGGAGGTTGCCGGTCTGCAGGGTGAGGATCCCGGCCCGCTCCAGCAGGGCGCGGGCGCCGTCCGTCCCCATGGGGAAACCTGGAGCTACTACCGGACTCGCCGCGACACCTGCGGCTCCGAACGCCGCGGCACCGTGACTCAGCACAAGTCACGGCGGCGGGGATGCTCCGTAACCGCCCCGGTCACGTGGCGGCAGGACAATGGGCGGCAGGGCGGGCCCGGCGCGGGAAGCAGCACGCCAGCGCGCGCCCTGCCAGTGCCGCCGCGCGGCCCCACCGCGCGCCTGCGCGCCGCCCCTCGCGAGGCGCACGCCCTCGCTTGGCAGCGCCCCCTGCAGGGCGCCCACCGCGGCCAAGCGCGCGGGGCGGGGCCTTCCGCGAGCGGGGCCGGCGGGAGGAGCGGCGCCGCGGCGGAGGCCGGCTCGGTACGTGCCGTCGCGCCCCGGGCGGGTGCGCGGAGGGCCGCGCTGTGGCCCGGCGAAGGACTCTTAGGACCGCCCGGGGTACGCGTGGCTCTGCCGGGCGGGAGCGGCCCGCGGCTCGGTAACTCCCCGCCTCGGCCCCCCCCAGCGCGGCGGGCAGCTCGCCCCGGGCCGCTCGGTGTGCCCGGTGCCCCCCGGCTGCTCTGCAGGGCTGGTAACGCTGGTGGAACCGCCCGCGTTCCAGTAGTAAGTAGCGATCGTCGGCAGGGCTGAGAGATAAGCGGCCCGGGGAACGAGAGCCTCGGCTCGGCTGCCTGCGGTCACGGCCTGCCGAGGCTTCCCGCCGGAGCACCCCAGCTGCTTCCAGCCCAGGCACCCCCAGTGCAACTCCAAGGGTTGCGGTTTGGGGGTTTCTTAAGAGCAGGCGGCCTCTGGAAAGCCACGCCGGACGCTGCGGCCCCTCCCGCTGTCGGGCGCAGTTCAGGGGGGGATGTTTTTCACTCTTGGGGTATTTCCCCCCCACCCCAACTCCAGCCCAGGGGAAGGGTAAGGCACCCATTGTACCTCTGCTGCCAGCACGGGAATCAGAACTGTGTTTCTAACAGGTTTTCCTTCCCCAGGCCGCATGTTGTGATAATACGGAAACACAATTTGCGTAACTTCTGTCGGGCTGAAGCCTGATCGCTTCCTGGTGCAGAAGGTTAGTTTCAGTGTTCCTTATGTTTGTGTTCTGGTCACTTTTCTGTATTGGGTTACGTTTGTGTTTGAAACGTTTTCCTTATTGTATGAATACAGAGCATCTGGAAGTAAAACATACTGAAAGGTCAGCTTATTGGGAAAAGCAAGAACATTGTTTTCTTTCATGTAACAACCCAGAAGGTCTACCCTGGCCCAAAGGGTAACCATTCAGACAATGAGCTTGGGAAGGAGCCTACACCTCCATATGCCTTCACATGTTTTCTCATATTTATGCTGGTCGTGAATTCTGTCCTGCTGGGTCTTTCACGTTGACCTTCTGGCTTTCCAGTAGTGGCCTTTTCTTTTGGTGAAGTTTATTCTCTGGTGTTCCATTTAAGTAGCTTCAATGGTTATGATTCTATGAAAGCAGGTTAACGTTGGGGATTGCAGAACACTTTCAAACAGCACATAGCATAAATGGAAGTTTCTGGCAGTGAAAAAGCAATGTTCCTTTACAGCATTGCAGAACTTGCTGATATTTAATTACCTGAGCTCCAGAAAAAGGATATCATGTTATGAAGACTGCTTGGAGGAAAAATAGCATCAGCCTCTGTACTGTTTCATGCCATTCCTTTAATTCTCAGCAGTGGCAGAAACACATCACAGGAGAAGAAAGGGTCTCAGCTGAGTTCCCTTGTCAGTCCCATCACCCTGAAATGCAAAGGAAACTATCAGAGAAGGAACGGAGGGCCTTTTCTGGCTCCCACAGCTGCGGTTTTGCAGGTTCTCTCATTAAGCTACTTCAGATCTGCAAAACCCACGAAACGTGATTGATTTCCTGCAGTAATTCAGTAACGTTCAAAGACAGATAACTTACCCTTTTGAACGACGTGCCACTGACTCCGGGCGGCCGGTGTACACTGCTCTCCGGTCCCAGTGCGTGAGCACCGGCGGCTGCAGAACTTGGCTTACGCGAGGTACCGCCGGTGCCCCGCACTGCGCAGCCCGCCCGGGGTACCGCTGCTGGCTTTACATGGAAGTGTTTCAGCTGCCGCCCAACGCGCACCGCCGGCGGGCGGGGCGGGGGGTCTGGGCGCCGCCTCCCCAGGCCCGGCGCTGCCGCCGGGAACTCCCCCCGCAGGGGACGGGCGCCGCCTGATTGGCCGCAGAGCGGCGGCCCGGGGAAGCTGCCGCGGCGGCGGGAGGCGGCGCGGCGGTGGGAGCCCGCAGGATGAGCGGCAGAGCCGGCTTCTTCGAGGTGGGTGCGGGCGGCGCCGCGGGGCAGAGTGAGGGGTGGACGGGGTGAGCCCGGGCCGGGCACCGCAGCATCCTGCTGCTGGCGGACGGCGCTGCCCGGGATACCGGCGGGGTCCTCCCCCCTCCCTCTGCACTGAAATACCGGGGAGCCGGAGCCGCCCGCTCCCGGGTCTGCCAAGGCAAGTGACGGCGGCTGGAGCCGGGCGGAGGGAGCCGAGGAGAGCACGCCGCTAGCCGAGGTTTCCTTGGGGCGGGGGGTCAGAAGCGGCCCCCGACCGTCCCGTCCTTACCTTCTGCGGGCACATCCCTTCGCCTGTTCCCTGCCCCGTGTCCCCGATGGTCCTCGGACGTGGCCCCGGAGAGAGGGCGGTCCGCGGAAACACCGTATCACGGGCTCAGGGCTTCTCGCGGATCGTCCCGAGGGTAACGCCGCGGTCAGCCTGCTGGCGTGGGTCTGGCAGTGCATCCCAGCCGTAAGGGACGAGCGAGAGCGAGGAATGTTCTCGGCACCTTCTTTCCCTAACTTCTTGGAAGACCCCGTCGCCAGCCGCCGCGCACCTCGCCGACAGCCGTCTCGCAGAGCCTCCCGGCCCGGCGCAGGCGTGTCCCTGGGCGGCGGCGCCCGCGGAGCGGCACGGAGTCGCGGGAGGAGTTGGTGCCCAGACCAAAAGGACGGCTCCCAGCCCGGCTCCCCTCGGCGGCGCGGCGCAGCCCAGCCCGCACTGTCCGGCGGGGAGGAGCGAGGGCGAGCGGTGCCCGCGGCTCCCTCCCCGGGCAGCACCAGAGGCCCGCGGCTAGTACAGGGCGCTCGAGTCTTGCGTGGGAAAGGAAAAACGCCCGTACGGAGTTTAGCACAGTCGGGTCCTTGCATGGAAAGTGCGGAGTAACGTGCACCTGGGGACGTATCTCATCAAGTTACATAAACGGGCACACCGACTTTTTGCTAGAATTAATTAGGCTGGCTAATAGAAAAATTCTTAAAGAGGGGCTTGTGTCACAAAACCAGGTCGGTATGGGCTGAACGGCAGCGATCCCGAACACGTTTCTACAGGCTCACACTTGGTTTCTCCAGCACAACTCGTCTAAAAATGAATGCAATTCCTCACTCACCCCATGCAAAATAAAGCAGTTGTTACAACATTAACAGAATCCAAACCATTCTGAAAAGCAGCTGCTCCTCTAGTTACTTGCTGTGACCTAAAATTTAAGATTTTGCTTTTCAAAGCTATTAACATTCAGCAAGATAAGCTGTCATATCTTAAGGGGTGTGAGGCAGGCACCTGCACCATGCCTTTTCCTTGGGGGTGTTGACTTCCCTGGGTTTTTTTAGGAAAAGCAATGAAGCTTTTCACTGTTTCCTGCATTTCTACCAGTCTCCCAAACTCTTGTGAGAGCCAAACACAGAAGCAGGCACATGTGCATTACACAAATGTCTGTGGCCATGGTCTGGTCTGCAGGTTTGCTCTTCTCCCTTAGCTGCACTGAACTTCTGTGCAGCACTTGTTACTCTAAGACCTCAAAAGCACAGACGTCGTTATTATTACCTGACATCATTATTATTACCTGGTTTTGCAGATGAGGAAACACAGGAAAATGAAATAACCCACTCTGTCTTGCTAGGCATAACAGTAGCAAGAGATACAGGTCTTCTGAGTCCTATATCAAGATCCTCTGTCTAAGCATCACTAATCTGAACTCAAAAAGCCTTGTATGTCTTAGTCTTTTCCTCTGTACAGCATATAATGGGGGGAAACAGATTTGCCTCGCTCACCCAGTGTGTGTCTGAGCTGACTCAGGCTGTAGGATGTGGACAGAGACAGTCTAGGTAGCACCAAGCAGTGCTGTTGTGTATCACTTTGTGCTCTTCTCCCTGTTGACTTAATTTCTGTTTTAAATTAATTGAATTTGAATTCTGAATTGCATTTCCCCACCATGCATTCAAAACAGCTGTCAGAAGAGAGAAGGTAAGTGTCCCACCTCTTCCAATGCTTCTGTGGGTAGAATTGGTGCTACAAACGTTAGCATTCCCTCTTCCAGACACTGTATAGTTCTGTACTTCTCCCTGCACATCCCTAAGCCATTTACCCTTTATTGCTGTTCTGCAGTGCTTTGTCCCAGCACTCACAAGGCACTGTACAATCACCAAGCTGTCGCTGTCTTAGTTTTTTAGAATATGACTGTTAGAAGTTTAGGAGAGGTTTATTGGTGGAATATTTCTTACTGTTTTGTTGAGTATTTGATCATGCTTGGCACACAAACAATTGCATAGGTTCCTGGGTATGTAGGAAGGTCCTCTTCCTGGAAAAACATCAGCCTGACTGTGAGTGCTTGAGGCACTGGCTGTTGATTCCCTTTGTGATGAGGCTCTTCTCTCAGCGCAGCTAAAGACAGAAATGTTAAAAAATCAGGCAACGTGGTATTCAGTGACTATTAGGAAGCTAGTGAGAGACAGATTTAGCTTTGGTAATACCTTTAGCTCCTTATTTTGAACTGTTGTGTTCAAATGTAGCACGAAGAATTATTAGCAACCACTTAATTAAGCCGAAGCGTGCTGGACCTAATGGATGGGCAGCAACAAACCGGAGTGGCTGAATGAGTTCCCTCTACTTGAGATGTCTGTAACTGATAGACAAAGTCAGGTCTCTGTACTCTTGGAGCTATGCCTGGATAGCTTTCTCCACAGTTCTTATTCTGTAATAATGCTAGAATAGGCCTTGTTTACTTCAGGTATTAGTGTGTTTCTAATTTCACCTCAGCTCCTTTATCATGAATAGCTATGGGGAAGTTTAGCAAGAACAACTACAATGTAAAGAAGTATGTGCATACCTGAAAGTACTGAACCTGATAATTTGAGGAAATTCACCTCTGAAAATTTAGAGGTTCATGATAAAGACATGTATCTAGATAATTAATATTCTCTAGTAGTGCTCATTTCACCAAATTGATTAGAGAACAACTCTTCTGACCTATTTTAGATATGTTTCACAGCTTATGATATAGTTTATCCTAAAAGTGCCGGCTTCTCTTCTTTCCATACAAAGGATGTCTGTGTGACATGCTCAGATCTAAGTGTCGCTAGTAGAGAGCTCTGAAGTTAGGCTAATTAATTCTACTCTTTCTTTCTACTTGACAGGTTTAGGTCTTCAAAAGCATTTCTTGTAAAGAAAATAGTATGGCACTCTGACTTCCTAGAGCAGAAACACTCCAACAAACACACTTGTGCTGTAGAAGATCAGTGCACTTTTGATTCTTTAACTGGCTTGGCTGGGAAGTGCCTTTCGTGAGCAGTGATAACCAAAAATGTTTTGGAGCCTTCACTCCCTGAGGATAGATTGAACTGACATGTGCTGTACAGTCTAAAAGCAATAACGTACTGGCCCCCCTTGCTGGCATTTAAAGCTTCTCCCCCTTCTGACTGTGATGAAAACCCTCTGAATGCAAGGGGGGGGGTGACTGCTGCCTAGCTTTCATTGCAGAGATGTCACAGCTCCTGTTACAAAGGTTTCTCCCACTCAGAGCTATGCTGCCTAAAGCCTCATCAAGAGCACTGAGAGCAAGTGCCAAAAGCAGGACTGCAGAGGATTTTAAGATTCTGTATCCTCTAAGAGCTGCCTGAGCAAGACAAGGCCACATATGAGAGATATCTGAACGGTCATTTAAAGGGACACTGATGAAAATTGCCCTGCTATTTGAAGAAAACTGCTCTGTTTTCTCATAACACATCATCACAGAAAGAGATGAGAAGACAGGGAAAAACACGCTCTCTTTTTCCTCCCTCACTCCTTCTCCACACACTTACCAACACTTTCTACAGTCAGTTGTGCTGCTTCATTTAAAAGACAGCAATTGGTCCTTTTGGAGCTTGAGAGAGAAACTTTTATTCCTGTGTAGGAAAATATGATAGTAAAACATTACTTGGCAGGAAGTACCTGGAGCTACTTAGAATTTGAAGGTTACATGTGAACTCAAAAGTCTTATTTTAGAAAAAAACTACAGACTTCTTTGTAGTCTATTTTAAAAAAATAATAGGAATCTTGTGAATTCACCTGTCAGTATAAGGGCTCCGAACTTCCCAGGGCTTCCCGCCCTATCCAAAAGATGGTAGACCCATACTTGGAACCTCTGTGGTATTAAAAAGGAAAATATCTCTTGTCAGTCTCTCCAATTCCATGTCAAAAACTTACACTGGATGTAGATTTTGACATCCATATACCAAATGATCCATGAAGAACGGTAATGGAACTCTAGGCGCTGAAGTTCAACATTTCAACATTTCAAGTTCAACATAATGGTTGGACTTGATGATCTTAAAGGTCTTTTCCAACCTTGTTATTCTGTGATTCTGTGATTCCAAATCACAGTGCTGATGCTAATAAATGATTGGGATTTCACAAAAACATTCGAAACCTCTTCAACCTGAATATTGTCACTGTAGAACACAATTGCCATAAACTGAAGCCTTGGGGCAATTAATATTTTCAGAAAGGCTACACAGTGGTGTTGAAAAAACTGGATGCCTACTTAGTGGCAAGTCAATGCTGGCTGAGTCTCAGGTGGAGACACTCCAGTCTGCTTCATAGTGACAGTGATACTCAGTGAATGATGTGACTCTTCAGTATGCCTGGGAAATTGGCAACCTGCAGCTCTGTCTTAGCCAGTGTAAGTAAATACCCACTGAGTCAGTATTAGCTGGCGTAGGTTTCTTTCCCCTCTTGTGTATCCCTTGGAAGATGTCATGCTAGTAAACGCTGGAAAGCTCTTCTAGGCTTTAGAGAGTTCACTGTGAAAGTGCAGATCTTTAACAGCTCTTCCATTTTGTGAAAAATAAAGCACCCTCCCACTGTAGGGGAATACACCTTTTTCCTTCCTGACCATTCTTACTCATTTTATCACCTGTCAATTATACAAATGGATTTATCTTCCTGAAGGGTGACCATTTGTAGCTCTATACCTCTTACCATCCTCAGGCCCAGGTTCTCAAAGCAACTTGGGGTTTCCATGCCCTCAGGGCAGGCACCCATCTCCAAGACTGGATATGACAATTTGGTTAAGGTGTCCAAGTTTATGTCAACTCTACCCTTCACTGTGTGATATCCCAAAAGGATATCCCTACAGTGATATCCACTGTAGGGAAATGCTGAGGGGAACATCAATGGAAGGGAGCAGTGCTTGAAGCAGCCCAGAGATGGGAATTCAGGATTTCTCTTTGGCAGGATACTGTCCTTTTCACTGGAATACATTTCTGCCCTCTCCTGCCTGTACTTTTTTGGTCTGTCTTGAGTCCCTTATACTTTGCTTGGTGGCCCAAGGAATGGGAGGGGCGGGGAATGGCAGAAGACAGTCTAAAGTAATTTTCCCACTCTCTGGCAGTGTGTCTAATCTTTACACGTAAAGCATGAACAACTACATAGACTCCTTTGCTGACAGTTTAATTTCATTCAGAAACATGCTGTGCATTGTGCTGACCTTGGATAGAGATGCTTACTGGATCAAGGTCCTTGAGGATCTAGATGCAAGCATGCCAGACTAACAAATCAAACAGGTGGAATGTACAGTGAGTTTCAGCACAGCCTAGGGTTCACTGGCTTGCACAGGAGCAGAACTTAGGAAGCTGAGGAGAAAGTGCTTCCTGTGTGTCTTGTGAACCTGCAAATGTTAGATATCTAAATTCCACAGAAGTGAAATGCAGTTGTATAAAACACTTTGAGTATGGGTGTCACTAGCTCTATACACAGTGAAATAATGTAATTGAGATTCTAGTCACTTGTACATGAGCCAATTGCTTCAGAGAGCTAAGGCTCTATGTGGTTGCACTACTTACAGAATAAGGTACAGCACTCCACAGGTAAGATGATAAAATTCACTTTTTCCTCTTGGTTCTGCTCTGGAAATTCCTCATGCAGCTTGTGGCTAAGCTGTGGAACTCCCTGCCTCAGGACACTGTGCATGCAAAAAGTTTTCACAGGTTTAAAAGGCAAGTGGATAAACTAATTGAGGAAAAAATCCATGAAAAGCTTTTGAATACTAAGGCAGCATTTCTGGTGCAGGAAAATCACAATCCCTGTCCAGTCTCCTATCTTAGTTCCAGTCACTACATTGTTGCCCTATTTTATTACTTTTCTGAGGCACCTGCTGGCCATACTAGAAAGAAAGATACTACTCGAGATGGCTCCTTAGACTCATTTTCTGCAACAGTTTGTACATTCCTGAGCCAGGGAGATTTCAGACAGAACATCACTGGTAGCGGCAGCAGCACCAACAGAGTTTGCAGCGTAAGTACACTTACAGCCATTTCCCCTTGGCTTAGTGTGAGCTTACACTAGTCGTAACGGAGTTAAGCCAAAGGGAAAAATAGTGTTTATAAAGATTTTATTAGTACTGGGTCAAACACTGGATTTAATAATTTAATTTTTTTTGTGTAAATTCAAGGAAGTTAACTTATGTAAGGACTCTAACAATTGTGGGAATATTAATTCTGCATTACTCTTTCTTGGGCTGGTTGATTCCTAGATTGTAAAATAAGCATTTTTTTTTACTGAGTAATTTCAAAAGAAATCAATACAGTATATGCTTATGTCAGTGCTCACAAAATCTCACTCAGCTACAGCTTACCGAATCTGCTGAGTACAAATGGCTGCAAATAAAACTTCCAAGATGCACAGACACGGTAAGTGTGTCAGGGATTTCCATAATAATCACCTAATTTTTGAAGATCTATTGATCCTTAAGCATTTGATATGGCTGTAAACTCTGTGAATTTGATCAAGTATATTTTTGTAATCCTATTGCAGGGACACTACATCTTAAAAATCTTTCTTCAATGCTGTTTGTTCAACTGGTTTTTGCCTGTGAATAAACTCTTTCCCCTTTTATTTCCCCCTTTTATTTTCTGAAAAAAAGTTTAACAGTTGCATGTACTTTTCTCTGCTTATATTGTGTATTGATTATTCTTTGTCCTCGACCCACTCTGAACAATAATAAAGAAATTTTCTCTTTTTAAGACACTATCAATCTTTAATCTTCATGCACTAGAACAAATCTGTCTTCTGAAGACTGAAAAAAATATATATTTATAGTCACTTATAGAAGAGTTTTAACATAGCTATCTTGCACAAATCTGCCTATTAAGTCCTACTCAAAATAGTTTCAGAGAAGCCGTAATATAAAATCCCTATAAAAATTCGCCAAATAAGTGGACTGTAAGTCATACTGCTCTAATGCAGGCCAACAGTCAGCGTCCTGTTGTGCTAAATGCTCTGAAACCACATGGAAATTAAAGTTCTCTGAGCCAAATAATTTATGTTTGAAAGGGATGATACCCATCAGTAAGTGTTCCAAGAACAGATTGCTGGGTATCTAAAAACTGTTGCCAACCAATACATTAACTGACTTGGTGCTGCGCCTGAAGACTGGAAACACTCTGTTCACTGCGACGTGGGCTCCCAGGATTGGCCGTTATGTTCAGAAAAGATAACATTTCTTGCCTTGGATCAGGCTTTTCTGTCCCTTCTGTAGGGAACATCTGAACACTGGGGGATGTTCTGATGCAGCTAAGAGGCGTGATAATTAGACGAAACAGTCACCTTGTTTTCACTCTTGTAGTTGCACAACTTTCTATGCACTGGAGTGGAATCTAAAGCTGAGTTCCTCCATCCATCTTTCTGAAAAGGGAGGGAATGTTTGATGTTTGCTTAGATCCCTAAAGTAATGGAAAGTAACTTGTTCCAATGTTTGGCCAAGGTCAGGGTGAAAACATTTTCCTGTATCTCATTGGATTTTCCTGTATTGCAACTGGTGTCTACTGCCTCTCACTGTATTGCTGTGCTCCTTCAAGAAGAGTCTGGATCCATCATCTCTATAGGCTCCCTTCAGGTGTTTCAGGAAACAGGCCAGCACAGGCAGGTATGTCAGTTTGGCACCTCAAAGAGTCATGCTGGACTAGAAACAAGTAACAGCATAGAAAATCTTGGGTGATTGTTTTCCACACTGATTCCAAAGGTTCCCATAAATATCTAAATTTCTGTACAGCCATTCCCTTGAAAGCCACAGAGCAAAAGAAAATACTCTATAATTTTCAGTCCGGCCTTGAGCATAATGAGAATAACCCAATTAAAAGAGCTTAAGTGTCAGCAACATACACAAACCACCATAAGTATCCCTTGTGGAGATCAGATTTGATAATTCTGGTAGGAGCTGAAGTGCTCCACTGCTGCATCAATAGAGAAAGAACAGTATGGGTCAAGTAAAACAAGGAAATAAGATACACTAACCAACTGATCTCTTCAGAGCAACCCAATTAGAAAGATATTGGACTGTGACTCCTATTTTTAGTAAGGAATCATATTTAAAGTCCAATGTTAATCTATCCTCTTGGCCAGCTAATACCAAACATAATTAATGCTACATGTTTATTTAAAAAACCCCACCAAACTCTTTCAGTACTAAGTAATGATAGTCCCAGTCATTTAGTGTGACAAATAAGCTTTGGACTTTAACTCTTAGCTATACCACAAAGTTCATTACAGCGTCTGACAAGAACAAATGAAATTAAAACACCATCACCATGTTTTCGGGTTTACTAACCTGCTACAACCAGCCTTTGAAATGTCTGGGGACTTCTCTGCTTGGCTGTTGACTAAAATCATAACGTTTTGTCAAAGTGCCATTTGATCACAGAAATAAACTGCTTTTTCCTTTTCAGAGCTGTAGCTAAACCACTGCTTGGAATATAAAATGGTAACACGTAGTTACTAATACAGGTGACCTGAGAGGCAGGAGTAACGATGAATATTACTATAGCAACCTCTTAAGGATTTGTGAAGTCCAGATCTTTAGTTGCATTTGTTCATTAGGTCTGCTGATGTTTTCTACTCTCTTTACAATTAAAATACCCTGGGGACAATGCACATTCATCTTCAAGCTGTATGTACTCAGAATATTTCCTTACACATATATATATATATGCACATTTAAATTTTTTTCCTCAAACTGTCTTTCTAGTTTTATAACTCATAAAACTTCTGTTCCTTTGGGATTCCTGTGAAACTTCACTAACCCTTACCTGCTCCTCTTGCTCTAGCATAAGAAAATACCCCAGATCAATGTGTGTTGATCAGTAAGTTAGGTCACTCTGCTTATGACTATATCCAGGAAGACATTTGGCAAGAATATTATTTTTTTGCAAGTTGAGTGCTTTGAGAACCTGGCTGTGATTAAAGCCATCTCTTGGGCACATCAGAAGGGTTTTCAACAGAGTCTACAGATCAAAGAGAAATGGTGTCTTGCTCTGAACAGTGACAGTGAATTTGGGAATCAAGTAAGCTTAGAGATTAATTAGCCAATAATTAGTAATTATCGTTTTGTGTCCTATCAGGTGGAAATCCTTGATTGGAAGACAAAGGAACAGCTATGCTTCTTAGATAAGGTAAACCAAAAATCTGTTTAAAATGCTAGGTGACTGTTTTAACATTTCTAGCTTTTCTCAAATAAACTTGGTGTTTATGAAAGGTATTTCATCATCTCCTGATAGCCTTTCTTTGGCCACTGAAGAGGCAACTTCATACTGACTACAGGCTACTTGAACCCTTTTCAGGAAGGGGCTGTTGGACAAAGAGCAGAACTTCAGCTGTTGACCAAGATAGTGTCAGTTGTGTTGTAGTCACCCATAAGCTGTCAAACCTTCACTGCTGTTGTAGTAACTCTTGATCACTGCTACAGAAGCTGCCTGTGAAACAGATGTCACAAATTGTCCTTCCTTTCTCCTGTAAGAAGTACTTTGAATCACCCATACTGATCCTAGCCATCTGCAAGAAAGTTACACTGCTGCTGTGCTATGCTGTCACTTTTCTACTTGAATAATCTTGCACCTAGTAATCGTCTTTAGAAATACGTGTCTTACTTATGCAATTTTTTTTGTTGTTGCCTAGGTGGAACCAAATGCCACAATTAGGGAGATCAGATTGATGTTCCATAAATTATGTGAGTATAACTTCTGCAGCAGTTCACATGACATCAGAATATCCACTATACAAATAGGAGAAAATTACAGAATTTGAAACATGTGACGTACACACACACAATGCTAGGTAAGCTGCACATGAATGGGAGCACAGTGATATTTCAGTATCATTTTTTATACTATCCTGATACCTTTTAACTTTTTCTCTGCTGCATAATTCCACACAGATCCCTAAAAATCTTGAACCAAATCTTATC
Organism: Porphyrio hochstetteri; assembly: GCA_020800305.1. Taxonomy (NCBI): domain Eukaryota; kingdom Metazoa; phylum Chordata; class Aves; order Gruiformes; family Rallidae; genus Porphyrio; species Porphyrio hochstetteri. The sequence goes on from CM036912.1 coordinate 19,162,971, forward strand.
TCCTCATGTTGCATTCATTATTATGGTGGGTGTTCTGAAAAATTGTATATCACACAATTCTGTATGGTCTTACAGATCCTCGGTGGTATCCAGCAAGGCAATCGATAAAACTTGATCCAAGTAAGTACTTATGAGATCTGGAGTGACAAAGCTCTGAGCAGGGGCTTGGCATAAAAGGTGTACTTTGCATGGGAATTAACTCTTAAGAATGAGTTTCCAGCTGTGTTAATTAGCACTATGACAGCTGAAGAGAATCCAGAACAAATTTAAGTCTTTGAAAGTACTGAACAGAGTTCCATCCATGTGCCTGGTGCTTGGTAATTAACTCAGGAGTTTGCATATTGTTCCAATGCACCTTCTAACTACTGAGCACTTCTGCTTTCAAGACAGGCGGCACAGAATTTAGGTACTAATTTCCCCTAGCTGCAGTGAAATGATCTCCACAGTGAAGCTCAGCTGGGAGTACTAAAAAGGGCTACGAGTTAGAGCTATCAATTCATATAATCCTCTGCTTTCAGGCAGGAATTACAGTTCTTTTGAGGTAAGCTAATGCAAAACACATTGCCTTGGATGTAGGATTTGCTGACAAAGCTGATGCCAGCTGGCTGACTTCATTAATGCAGTTGTAGGTAATGCTACAAGAAGCCTCTTAGCACATGGCCTGGTGCACAAAAATGCCTAACTGCCAAACTGTGTTAATTCATCTTAGCATTCAGTATAAAATGTAGCACTTTCTTCTTTTGCTTCCATTAAGCATAATTTTACTTAAACAGTCCCTTAAAAGTATGCTGGTGAAGATTAGTTCATTGTATAGAGTCTGTCCATGGAAAACAGGTGCATGAGTATCATATTTCCTTCTTCAAAGATATAACTTGTCAGACTTAACCATGGACTTACGAGACGTGCCATGAGAAAATGCAGGAGATTCCCTCAAATCTAGGTATTAAAACCTTGACTAGTAGCTCAGTCGTGAGGAATCACCTCCTAATTTGTCGGTTGGGAAAAAAGGAGGCAATGAAAACCTCTGTAGGAGAGACTTCCGATCTCAGCTTATCTTAGCTGCTGTTTGTCTAACGATGACCAACGAGAACAGAGAGGTGGAGGTGCAGCAGACTAGGTCAGTGAACTATGTTAAAGGGCAGTGACCCATCAACCAATTCTGCTGTAACAGTGATGGAGCAAGTCTACTAGACTAGGCTGGCACATAGGATTGAGAATTCTCCTGTCTTGGTGTGAATTGAGGATCTGGGCTTGTATGTGATTACAGGGATAAATCAAAGCGAAGTATAAATATTAGTTGTTTATTGAGATTCCAATAAACCCAAGTTATGTCAAAGAATCTCATAGGTTGGTTAAAGCAAGATGTAAAGCTAGCATGCTACCAAAGTTGACTTGAATTTCACTGAGATGTAATTACTTATTTCCTTCTCAGAAGGAAAGTCCCTGAGGGATGTGGAAATCCTGCAGCACCTCCCTGTTGGCACAACTGCTACCTTATACTTTAAAGATTTAGGGCCACAGATAGGATGGACTACGGTGAGCAATGCTTCAAGTCTGAGCCATTTTAGTGGCTATTTTTCCATAATTAAAACTTACATCACTTTTTATCTCTCTCCAGTATTTCTGCATGATGCCTGCTCCGATAGTGGATGCAGGCAATGAATCTTCATTGCTTCAGTTCATTTAATCAGGGAAAGCAGTAACAGGATATGCCTGGTTCCCCAGGAGAGCAGCAGTGGAAAACTTGCTGCAGGGTAGGTTGGCTCTACTTAACTAAGGTGCAGGTTCTCAAATGGATTTAGATGTCTACTGCAAAATCACTAGGAGCTAGGTGTCTAAATGCCTTTGGAGATCTGCTTCACAGGGCCTGCGTAACACTCCTGACAAAGATCAGGATTATACCCCTATAGGTTTGTCCTGCAAAGGCACATGTGAGCAACTCCACATGTCAGTAATTCAAGTGTAATTCAAAAGGAAAATGCATGAAAGGAAGATCAGGTAGCTGTCTGTAAGTGGCTGCATCCCAGGGTGCTAGTGTCAGGCTAAAGACGGATGATAATTTTGGCAGATTTAGCAGCCATCCACAAAGACCTCACATATTTACTGTCTTAGCTCAAGTGCAAGTTCTGTCACAACTCATTGGCAGGCAGTGAGATGACCAATGACCCCTCCAGCTCTTCAGAAGGTCCATGATGTGCATTTTATATGGCTCTAATGGAACAGCACAGCACAACAAAAAGTACCCCGTAATTTAAAGACACAAGTACCATTTCTTACCTATGAGACATCAATAAAACAAATAACAAAAAAAACATTCATAGGAGGTAAAATAAAGTCAAAGGTTCTGCAAAACTAACTCTTCACATCATTGCTTTGGATGAATGCTGATAAAACAGGCAGCTATTACACAAGCCAAAAACCAGTAAGAGGCAAAATCTTCTAATGGCAATGCAGACTCCAAGACACAAAAGCATTAATTTATACCAAAATACCACAGTGCAGGGCAACACCAGAATTCTGCCATTCCATAACCTTTCCTTTGCATTCTTTTCTTTCTGCCCTTCAAGCTACTTCACTCAAATGTAAGCCAAAAAATACTTCAAATTTATAAAATAAAAGAGACAAACTTCTTATCTACAATCAAATCTGATCTTCCCCAGAGAAAATGCTGGTTGTTAGAGAAGTCAATAATACAGTTTTTCTAAGTGTCAAAATAACTGAATGCATTAGAAAGCAGTGCTTTGTTTTGGTGAGGGTTGGTTTTGGTTTGGTTTTAATTTTTTTTAGATAAGTACAATCAATATCCTTTCTTTCTCCACAAATGAGGTATGGGCCAACCTATCTCAGTTACAGAAGCGTGGAAAAATCAGTTGTTAATGTTTGGTCCAAAACTAACTTCTATTTAAGATGATGTTCCTAAGGCACACCTATCTGAAAAGAAATTAAGTTAGATAATAGTTTTCTTTGGTTTCCTCAATTTTTTCTTTTTTCTTTCCTTTTTGTTCAAATTAAAGATTGCTTCAACATAGAATAGTTTGACTGTTTCCTGGGACATCTGCTGTGCGAACTGTTCATACAGAGGGGGTCACCTGTGAACACTTACAAGCTGTGTTTCCAGTTTAAACAAAATTAATTTGTTAGAAACAAAGCTCCTCTTTTTTCAAAATAAATTCTTCACCAAATTTCATTTTAACCCAAAATAAAGCAAAATAAAGCAACAGTTTTTGAGGGCAAGAGGAGGGTGAGAGCTGTGTAAATGTAACATGCATGCATATTTATCATGATCTCTGAGCTGCCATTATTATCTTTTCATACCCATACTGTGTCAGCTGCACTGGCAATGGCTGTTTGTATGCAACTTAGGCAAATGCAATGCAAAACATCTATGTGCATGTCTCCCAGTTTCACAGCCCAAGACCAAACCTGCTACTCCCTCCCTGCCTCTCTAAATGCCACCCTGGGTCAGTGGAGGTGTTTATCTCACTGCAGAAGTTATCACAAAGAAACCAAAGCAAACCCACCATCTAATTCAGCTGTCTAATTATTTTTTCTCTTTTTGCAGGTATTTTTGATAGAATATACAGGTCCATTGTTCATCTATTTTCTGTTTTATTTCCGCATGCCTTTTGTCTATGGACTGGATGAGAGGTTTACATCAAGCCCGCATCCAGTAGTTAAGTAAGTCCGATTGCAGGCTTGAGCAGTATTTCTTGTTAGCATTGTAGTCTTATTCCAAATGTCTTGCCACACTTGGTATTTAAAGCACTCTTAAATGCTTTTGTCTTGCTGTTTCTAGCTTGGCATGTATCTGCCATTCTTTCCACTACATCAAAAGGTTGATTGAAACAGTATTTGTTCATCGGTTCTCCCATGGGACTATGCCACTGAGGAATATTGTGAAGGTAAATTGTGTCAGAATCTATCCATAGCCCCTCATACAAATCTAACCTAGCCAACCTATGCTCTGCCTCTGCAGCACAGATTTTTTGAGTGGCTTTTTTAGCAATGCACAGCAAATCTCACCCATAAAGCTGTAGTTCTTTCAAAATATTTCTTAATCTCACTCCTGTATAACCTACGTGTTGCTATACTGTTATTCATGTTATAGTAGACTCATTGTTCTTTAATAATTTTAAACCTTCAGCATGCCCTTTTCACTATGCTACCACATTGGGTGTGAAGGTTTTAATAACAATGTTAACTTTTAAGGTAGACAGGCAGGCACAGTGTTGGGAGGGTTGCTTTTAAAAAAATAATTTTTAAAAATCTGCTTTTGTAACTAATTTTACATCTTCTTTGCCTCTAACACTGTCAAGCAACTGCTAATTTACCTTTGATCTAGCACCAAGCAGCTTGGTGGTTCTGCATTTTCTTCTCTGGCAGGAGCACTCCCTAACGTTAGCAGCGCTGCCGCCGCAGAGCAGCACAGCGGGCTGTGTCCGTATGCATGGGCTGCAGTTACTTTACAGATTTGCAACAGAGTACACACTGGTATTCAGAATACACTTTGCACTCAGGAAGACACGAGATTGCCATCTACAACTGCAAAGGCATATATTAGAGTACCAGCATTTGGGTATTTCACATTTGGTATTTGGACAGCCCCTTAGAACTGGCATTGTGGCAGTGATGCTGCCCCCAGCTGAAGCTCTACCTTGTGGCTAACTCCTTAGAGCTGCGCAGCATCTCTGGTAGCTCTGGCCATAGCATCACACTTTCTTAAATGGAAGGAGGGTGTGTAGTTGAGCAGAGACCCTCAGAAAGAATCCTCCCTAGCAATTTACTGTGTTTTCTGCAGCAGCAGAGGGCAGAAACGGTTAAAAGGCTAGCAGATCTCTTAAAGACTTGTTCTTGACACAATAGTAGCTAATGCATGCCAAACAGCAGATAAATGAGCAACTTTACTTTGAAAAAGAAAGTGTGATAAATCTTCATCTTCTCACTACTATCTCTGACTACTACTCTTTCCTTTCAGACCATACAAACTCTTGTTGCTAGAATTGACATTTGTACCAGTCATTCTGATCATTTCTACTTTTCCACCTTCTCAGGTTGGTGGTACTTGGTTTCATCTGTAAAGTTGCTCACAGTTCTTCTACCTGCTTAGTAGTGCTTGGGTTTGATTTGCTTTTATAGTTTCATTGATTTTGGTGGTGTTACTCCAAAATTGTGCCAGTGAGAAAAATATCACATCCTCTTCCCTTTTTTTGTCTCATATACAGATGATAGACAAAGCTTTTTTTCTATGTATTTGATCACGTACATAAGAAATAAGCTATCCATATATCTCCTAAGTGCAATGGAAAGCTGCCTGTAACAAGAGACACTTCAGTCTCAATAAGCAGAGATCAGAGACAGGAACTGATGAGATTTGTGATTTTCATGCTTTGTTTACCAAATGGAAATAGGAATAAATGATTCCATAAAATGCAGCAGAGGTTCACCAAAAGCAGCTCATGCTGTACACTAACACAGTATAATTATTTCTAAGTTACATGATTTTTCTAGGCAATGCAAAGGTAGAATTTATAGATTTATCTGGACTTACGAATCAACTGTCTCAGGGTGAATAAGGTAGGGATTAATACAAAAACCTGTGTCATGATAAAGGAACTAACTAAAGGAAAGATGATCGTGGTTGTGCCAGAAAAGGATCTGTTGAACCTTTAATAACAGGGAGGTACCAGTGGAATGCCTCCAAGATTAGTCTTAGGACTGGTCATACTGAACATTTTCATGGCTAAAAAGAAGGTATATTTCGCTTTCTATAAAAACATCTGGAGGAAAGAAAACACTAGACTGAAAGAAATACCATTTAAATGAGAAGACAATCTAATGAGAGAAACTGAAGGATACATGCTGGTCATGAATAAACATAGACACAGCATTAAAAAACAGTTCTGATCATCATAGGGATCACTGGTTGGAGTAGAGAAGAAAAGAATCCTGACTAGTAAGTTTAAGAATAATTTATTTATGAGATCCCTGCAATACTTGCGCTTGATCCACAAAATCTTTTTATAAGATACTGGTTTAAATCTTTATTATTCACCTGGAATGTGAAACATTCACAGAAAAAAAAATAAATCTTTCTTTCAAAGTGAGTTTACAAAGTCTCCATGTATTCTGCTCTTTCTACCTGAACCTCACTGGAGGCCTTTGTTTGAGCAATAAGGCTTCTAGTGGCAGCTGGACATTTGTAGTGTTACTGCTAAGGAGCTCAGCAGTGGCACACTCCACACATCTTCAAGCCCCTTTTCCCATAACTGAGGAATAATCCTGCAGTAAATCATGTCCTTTGGATGAACAGTACTTGTTCAGTGTAATTACACTATGTGTTGTGGGGAGCTGAGCCACGGTAATTGATTTAATTTTACTTCAGTGAAAGCCATTGCCATATGATCCAGCCTATGCCGAGCCCCAAAGTTAGGGAAAGGGTTTTCATAAGATGCCATTCCAAGATCACAAGAAACTGTTTCCATCTAAGTTTGTAAAGCTGTTACTAAATTGTAGGTGATGGTGGAAGAAGCTACTGTTAGGGAGGAAGCAGTTGTTTATAGATAGGACACAAACTAGATGATCCTCACTGGAGTTATTCTTCTGGCTCTGCTACTTTTCCTAGGAAAAAGGGAAGTTGTCACAAGGAAATTACTTAATCTTTGCTCTTTTGTCCCACCCAATTTGTAATTATTGGTTAATAATTTGTTCTTTCTCATCGGTTATCTATTAATACATAACTTAAGAGCAAGGAGGACATACTACATGGTTGTATTACAGCATACCCAAAAGGGTGTCCATTTTGTCTGAGGTCTCTGGCCATTTCAATAGTTCAATTAACTCATAAAAGAAAGTGGAAAAGCAACTGCATGTTGGATACAACTGCCTGCCGGGGGGGGAGGCCTTACCCCTCACCAGCATTTTCAGGAAAACACATCATCAGACACTGCAGTCAGTGTGGGCTGCAGACACTGAGGTAATCACTTTTTGGGGCATTCTTGCTAGAAGTGCAGTTCTGGTGTATATATCGGGAGAAAAGGCTGCAACATTAGAAGCAAAAAAAAAAGTTAAACCAGTCAGGACAGGAAAGGACACGGCCTTGGATAAGAATTTTGGCTGTGTGAGCAGGAAAAGAAAGCTGTGAAGGAGAAAGCAGAAAGACCTAGGAATGCCTAAGGTAGATGAGCCTATAGGAAGACCAAGAAAAAAGCATCACTGTAAAGTTAAGATGATTGCTCTTTTACTCAGGAGTGAAAACAGGAGAGAAGATAAGGTGAAGGAAAAGAACGGAAGTGGTGAAAGGAAAATAAAGGGCTCATTTTTGGTCTTGCTGAAGTCCAAAACATGCCCTAAAATATTAAAAACTGAGGCACTAGGTTTCATAACAGTCTAACTGATGAGAGGCAAATTTATGAGCTATCAACAAGGGTTAAAGTCTGTCTGCAAGAGACAGTGCCCAGAGGTGAGAGCACAGAGGAAGAAGAATAGGCCAAGAAGGGAACCTCTCTTCTACCTACAGATATATAAAGGGAGAAGAAAACCTGTCCCAAAGAAGCAGCAATGAGTGTCAGAAGAAAAACTGCAAGAGGCAGGGCCAGGAAGACGTAACACAAGGTAGAGACTGTCACTGTAAGTAGTAGTTTTCATGGATGAAGCCTGTGAACAAGCTCTGAGACTGGGCAGGAATGAGTCTGCACAGCCATTAGTGACAGCTATGTTATCTGAGTTTGGAGAATGGGAGCTGGATCACAGAAAGCCAAGATCAGCAGCAAAAGGGACAAACTACAGATATCACAGAGAAAGGGCAGAGGAAAGCATCAGGCATGCTGACTTTAGGTAAGAAAAGTTAAATAATTGGCAAGAAAGAAAATTGATGGGGTGACAGAGAAGAGGAAAGGCAAAAGATTGGGCAACACAAAGTATTAAGCAGGAAAGAGCACAGTGCCTAAATCTGGTTTTACAAAGTCTCAGGTGCTAACAAAACAAGTCTCTTAACAGTCTGTATGGCCCTTCATCTTTGGCCACATGGCGTGCCAGACAAGATAAAATTGTTTTCAATAGTATGATGATAATTCTTAAAATTATTTATAAACTTAATGTCTCCAAGATATCTGAGAGGAAATTTTACTCTATGGGCACTACTTCCTTCCTGTTATTTCCCACTGTACCACACTTAGTATTATGAGCAACTTGAAGGATCACCCCAATTCATTTTTATCAATGGTCCTTCCAGAAAACACTGGCCTAGAGGATCGTACTAAAACAAAGAATAATTCCCTGTTTTTCAGAACTGCTTGTATTACTGGGGATTTGCAGCTTGGCTTGCTTATTACATCAATCATCCTCTTTACACTCCTCCTTGTAAGTAGCAAAATAACCCTCAATATGATTTAAGCAATTATGTGCTTGTATATTATTACTAATCACATATATACTTTTTTTTTTAATAGCTTATGGGAAAAAACAGATAAATTTTGCTGTGATCATGTTTCTGGTACGTTTCTTGCTCTTTTTATAAAATGCTAAAACATGTTTAATTTCTTATGTTGTGTAAGTGGAGGAGCAAGTAGGATAAAGCAGAAACTTGGAACTTGAACACTTCAGACATTACTAAAGCTGACCACTTGCATGCAGCATGGATAAATCTGTCAGTTTTTACTGTGATCTTGCACACAAGGAAAGCTGTTGATTCAGTACCCATTCCAAGGCCGGGATATTTATCTGCTGGGATAATCTCTCATATTTAGAAGAATCCTGGAACTACTACTTTGTGACACTGAATAGATTCAGTAAGTTTGGTTTATAAACTGTTTGGTGAGTGTTAAGGATCACTACAGATCATAAAACTTAGAGAACTTGCCAGCTAAGAAAGTTGCTGATAATTTCCAGGCATAGAGGTTCATTTTACTGGGCTTCAGAAAGTTTTTACAGCTTTTCTTATGAAGCACAGTTCTTAAGTCACTGTCTGTTCATTTTCACAGTTTCTAGGAACATTTCTTATATGCAGAAGCAACATTAGTGTAGCCAACAAAGCTGTAGCCATTTTTCCTATCTGCGTGTAACTTGTTTAGAACATCAGCTGTTCATTCACTTTATAAAAAGTTGTCAAAGTAGTTTCCCATTATGGAAATTCTGTGAGTTCAGAACCTATTCCCATTTTAGAGAAACTACAAACTGAAAGCACAGAGCTGGGAATAAAACTCAGGAGTAATAACCACCAGTAATTTGCTTTAAGAGTTATGCTTTGCAGACACTGGAGACTGTCCATAATCTTATAAATTGGTCATTTCAATATACTCTCTGCATAATTGATTGGTGAAGCATTATTTAAAACCAGTGGAGGAAGCTGGATCAATTACACTTCATGAGTCATATCAATTGTACTTTAGAGAAGAAAGAGTCTAAACCATATCTTCCTTGGGATTTTAATAATCAATCTAGAGTAACAGAAAAAATAAAAGTATCTCCTAGGTTTTATTTTATTCCCCTTGGTTTATTGCCTTTAACTCTAATGGACACCATTTTTGCTGCCACATAGTAACTATATAAGAGAGAGAGAGTGTAGTATAGTTTCATGTTTGAACAGAGACATCCCATCCTCCTGTCAGACAGCAATCTTGGTTAAGGACATTTATGATGCTTGTAATAGGAAAAAAAAAAGGGGGAAAGAGTCTTTGTTTCTTTTTGTACCCCAAGAAGTAAAAAAATGATGAAGAATAGGTAGAAGGGAAGCACATGTTTAATTCTGTCATACTTTTTCTTGCAGCTGTGTGAAGCTGGAAATTTTTCCATTCACGTTGCACTCAGTGACCTCCGGAGAAATGGTAAAAATTGCATTATCTTTTTTCACTTTTGTGCAGCCATTCAGTACTTCTACAGTTGCTCTGCCTCATGAAAGACCTGATCCTGGAGAGCATTGAGAATCACCAGCTAACTGCTGTGGGAATGCAGGTTGCAGAGCTCTAAAATTGGATTCTAGGGGAGATCAGACAGTGCAAGGAATCCCAACACCAAAACCAGCACACATCTTGCCTTACTGTAATTTTTATTGGTTAGAGCCAGATTGTGTTGTGGGGAGCAGTTATGTTTAGTTACACTGGTAGTACAAAAGGAAACAGGGTTAGCATAAACTATGCTTTCATGAGCAAGGAAAAATAATTTCACTGGCTTCTACAGGGGCTACAAGATCTCTATGCAGGCCAGAGCCAAGCACCTTACAGTTGTCAACTATGACTGCTAAAATCCCAATCTGTGACAATCTGAAAAAACCTTTAACTTCTAAATCTAAAATTTGAGGTACCTCTTCTTACAGGAACCACTGTGGTCAAAGATGTATGTAGATGACTTTCTAATGCCCAGAACATTTCCTCACAGTTATCCTATTCCTTCTTATGGGTCCTGAGGACATCCTGTTTTCCCACATCTTGCTTGTCCCTCTGACAATGATGAGACACAGCAGTAGGCAGAGTTGGGTTGTCTTTTTAGGAAACAGTATATTTAGGAGTGTGAATATTTTGTGATTTGTTTTCTAATCTATAGGATCCAAAACCCGTAAGATCCCATATCCAACAAAGAATCCTTTCACATGGCTGTTTTTCTTTGTATCTTGCCCTAACTATACATATGAGGTATGTATTTTCAAACAAGATTTTAGTTTTGCTGAATATATTTTCATTTCTTTTGGAATGTTAAACATGGAACAAATCTCTGCAACAGTTCAGCTCAACACATTTCCCCCTCATGCCCTAAACCCCATGAAAATAGATTGCAAAGAACAACTTGTCTGTTCCTCCTCTCCTCCTCTGCGGCAGAGTGGAGAGGCTAACCTTACACAGGGGGGGCTAACCTTACACACAGAGCCCAGACCCTGGCCTACGCTTCAGTGTGGCTGCTAGACAAGACAGACACACTTCAAAGCAGTGCAGGGTTTGCAGAGAGGAACCCTGAATGTGTGTTGGAATGGGGGGGATGTGGGCATCTGGTGGATTTATAATATAACAGAGCCCAGGAAGATAGTGGGCAGGCAAATAGAAGATATCGTGGGAGAGAAAATGGAGAAACAGATGAATAGAAGATATTGCCATATCAAAAATAGGAAATAGGCCCAGGTCATCTTCCCCATTTTCTTAAGCTACACAGTTGGTGGTGACTGCTTCAGAAGCTTGGATCAGTTCAGTGCAACTCAGTGTAAAATTCACTCTTACACAGAAGGACACCACTAGGTTTTAACTTCAGTGGAGATTAACATATGTTAAGGAGAACAGGATTTGGCCTCAAAGGTACCACTCCTAGCACTGATGGAGACGTGACAAATACCGAGCATAGAAATGGAAAGGTCACTATGATGTAATGCTTAAAATTTTGTCATATAAAAGCTATGGAAGCAAATGTGAAGGTTTAGTTTGTGATAATAAGGCACTGTTCACCTTTTTGGCTAGAGGTTATTAACACTAGAAATTGATCTGGCTGACCTTGGCTTTTTTATTTACCTACACTAGGACAAGGTTGTTTTTGATCAATAGAGACATAAATGCAAATGGTGTCACCAGAAACATTTTCAATTTCCTTGGCCAAAACAGGTGGGGACCTGGATCAGTTTCACTATCATGACTCAGTGTGTTCCAGGTGAGTAATGTTTTGGTACTTCACCCCAAAGTGACATCAGCAACAAAAGTGTGTTTTTAATCTGATAGTGAGATGTATCTTTCTCCCTTCCAGTGGGACTGTTCACCTTGCTTTGCTTCATTCAGATGACAATCTGGGCAAAGGATAAACACTGCACCTACCTACGAGAATTCAAGGATTATCCAAGTCTTCGAATGCCAATTATTCCCTTTTTGTTGTAAGGAAAAAGGCTTAATTTGAATATTGCACGAAAGGTCAGGAAGAAAAAGCTCATAAATCTCCTGCCAAATAATTGAATTAAAGGATTTTGGTGCATGATGAATCTGCACTGCTGAGGGAAACTGTATGCCCTTAAAAGCTACACTCCCTTACATTCAAGAATTCTCAACTCAGAAGCGCCTTCAAAAACATAAGGCTTCATTGCACAACTGGTAGTCAAAAGCCCCTACAGTTCACTGTAACCTGATTGACTTACATTTTCCTGTACTAGTCTATTTAGATGGATGGATCAAAGATACTGAGAAGTCTGCTGAAAAGCAGCTCCAAATTTAGCAGTGGCATTCTGCAAGACATAAGTACATTGGAACGAGGACATACCAGCTAACTACAAGAGAGCTCAGCTCAGCCAGCACGGCCAGCTGGCCTGAAGACAGTTGCATGATCTGCCTTCTTTGACTTGAAGAAGAGTGTGTGCTGCCTGGAGGCTCGTGCTTTGTAACAAATAACATTACCAAAGAATATGGATAGTTCCTGGAATAAAGAAATAGGCAATATCTGAAGTACCTAATTTGGGTCTAACCCCTGATTTGCCAAAAAAAAAAAAAAAAATCTGAAGTAAGAGGTATTTGTGGATGTAACATCCTGTGTGGATGAGTTTTTAGTTTGTTTGGGTCTAGTCTTCATTAGTAAATTGCATACAAGTAAATAAGGTTCAGAAGATCTGATCTATGCTGTGTCTGTGATATTGGGCCTGTTTTCATATAGCAAGTAAGTCCTTATACTAAAGGACCTTTTACCTAGCATTTTATGTCAGCATTCTCTGAATAATTTTTAATACACTTTGTAAACACATGGAGTAACTGCTAGTCCTCAGAATACTAACTCCCTTCCTATTTTCAGAGCCAGGGAGAAAAATCAGCCACATTTTGGACTTCCTGTGTTTAATTTTTCACAAGATGTTCAGTGGGACTTAGATGGGGTTTGTGCAAATTACTAAAAAGAGACTACTGCAATCAATCTGAATGACATTTTTAAAAAGCCGTTTTAAAATATGAAGAGAATGCATAGATACTGTTTTGTTTCATGATTAATTTATTTATCTATAATGGATGTATAGAAAGATTTTTGCAACTATTTGTAAGGGTGAAATATGCAATAAATTCTAGACTATTTTGAAATACAGTTGAAATAATTATGGCAAAAGACAACAACTACTGATTGCTGACGTTTCACAATATTTTGTACAGTACAAAGCAAGAATGTCCTTATATTAAAAAAAATCTACATCAATTGAAGAAAAAACCTAACAAAGCAAAACCCATGACCCAGATATTTTTTTTGTATAACTTATCTTAGAGAAGATTTCTTAGAAATGCTTAGATCTGGTAGATAACAGAAGCAACACATCATTATGCATTTCTTTTCATTTTGTCATTATTATATTCCACTAGTTTAACCATGAACTAGAGAAAAGAGCTAAATGTCAAATGACTTTTGACTGACTGCAGTGTGGAGTACAAGCAGGGTGAAGATTTCCTTCTAAGCACAGAGGAAGCACATACCCTATTCATACTTTACACCCACTTAAAGTCCAGTCACAAGAAAGAAGAAAAATTTGATCTTATTTAGTAACAAAGATACCTTTCCAGGCCTCCAGGAGTAAACAAAACTTTTGGCAGGTTTGGACAGACTCTTTCCTTTTAATCTCCATTTTGACATTCTGCTCCTATTTGAGAAACTTGAAGATAATAATGAGATAATGAGCATTGAGCTTTTAATTTTTTAATTTTTTTTTTTTCCAAGTTAATTTCTTGCCTGGGTCTAAGTTATGAAGTAATTCTTCCTATTCTTGCTGAGACAACTGTCTGTTTTCTCTGGCAGCCTGGTGAGACAGTGAAGCAGTCTCCCATCACCCAGCCCTATCAGCCAGCACTGATGTTCTGACCTTGGTAGTTCTGTGCTATCAGGATGGCAGGAATCCACTTCTAAGCTGGGCAACTCTCTCTGCCTTAGGATCTGTCTGCTGACTGGTAACAGTTGACTTAAGAGTTAAACTAGAAAAACCTGCCAGCCTGAAAGGACCAGAAAGAGAAACTGTCTCTTTACATGCCAAGGAGGAATGAGACTTCTTTTCTTATATCATATAAAGTTTATGTTAGAGGAAGATTTTTTTCAAGCAAGGGCCTGCCTTTCCTTTGACACTTTGAGCATGTAGTATTCGTGGTAGAGCAGTAGAAACTGGCTGTTGCTAGGGCTGTTGTGAGCACAGTGCTCAGAAAGGTGAAAAAATCAGTATAATACTGAGTGTGGGAACCTTTGTTGTACACTTGTACTGCTCTGGTATGGCACATCTTTGCACCGTGCACACTCTAAGTACTAGTGACTAGGACTAGTCTATGCAACTGCCTGCTGATGCAAAGCAGGGGACACCTTTGCTTCTCGGCTGGCTCCAGCTGCACGGGGATGCAAAGGAATTTCCTCATCCTCCATCTGTTGTTTTGCAAAGTTCACAAAAACCTGTGTGAGGAAAGCAGAAAATGTCACCATCTCATCAATTGAGATGGGTTAGTGGAATGCCTATGTACACATGCACCTTTCTTGGCCTCTGAAAGGAAGAGGCAGAAAGGGGAACCCATAGACATGAAATGATCTGAGACACAGCAGGGATCATTAATTCCTCCTTTGCTTTTATACTTCCTTGCAAGTTACTTCCTTTGGATGCAACTCATTTGCAATTAAAATCCTATTTTTTCTTAATCAGGACCTGGGTTCAGCAAGGTTTGCATGGCTTGCACAACATAAGTCAGTTTAGTTGCAATGGGAAGAAGAAGAGAATATTTTAGTAGGGAGCTGTAAGGCTGCCAGGAATGTGTCTCCAAGCATTCCCAAAAACAGTTTTGCATATATGGACCCTCGGCTACTTAGGAAAGCAAGCAGTTGAGGGTAATACCTTCTAGCAAGTGTGTGTTGCTTAGACTCCCAGTGGACTTTCCAGGTTTTGTGTGTCTAATTGCTACTGTATAAAAGCGCATGACAGAGACATATAAACATTTATCACAGTATCTCTGACACAACACAGTCCAACTCTAATTTAAAATAAAATGTTACTCCCAGCTCAGCGTCATTCTGAATAGCTGACCTTGCTCACACTGCTGCTCCTGAAGGAATTGGTTGTATGATTTCTGGCACCTGGGAAACACTGCCTTACCAGCTTTCAAGTGGCATCTATTTATACAGGGAGTTAGTTACAGATTTCACATCTCATCTACCTCTTTGACAAGGAGTCCTGGAATTTTGCCTGAGAAAAGGTGTGAGAGAATTCTCTACTCTGAACAGTTCAGGCCATCAGTTGTTTGGATACATCCTCACTGCATAGGTTATCCACTGAGAATTAGGTAGTCTCATGGATGCTTTATTTTTCACTCACCTGATCTAAAGTCGTTTGAGATACAGAGCATTCTTCAATATGCAAGTTTTCCTTATTGGAGATTATTAACCGAAAAATCTTTGCCAGAGAGGAAGAGCAAATCTGATACTGCAGCATGTTGTAGTGTTTCTCTCTCTGTAAACTCCCTGGGAAGTGCGTGCGTATGAACTGCTCAGCAGGAGCAGGATCTGGAGGCAGCCCAGCCTTTGGAGCTTTGATTTTCAGAGTGACAATGTAGCCATCTCCAAACCTGGGAACACCCAGAAATGGGTCTGTTTAAACAACAGCTTTTCACATTGAGTTGCTGTATTAAAAATGGTAAACATCACACACAATTTTCCCATTAAAACAAACAAAAAGCCACCATAAAAATATTCTACTTACTTGTATTTTAGCTGTTGAATTGTGCCCAGGCATTTGAAGGTACCTTTTACCATGATGGCTAAACGAGTACAGAGGGCTTCACATTCTTCCATACTTTCAAAACAGAGAACATAAACTTAAGATAAAAGCCAGCAGATGAACTTCAGCTCCTCTGGGATTCTGAGCTTTAACTGTTTTTACCTGTGTGAGGTTAGAACCACAGCCCGCCGATCTCTGAGCACACTGACAATAGAGTCCCACAGGAGGCGCCGGGACTGAGGGTCCATTCCAGTAGTCGGTTCATCCTGTAAGATAAACGTGAAGTCAGAGAAGTGGATAAGAAAATCAGCGGATTAGAATCAAGTCACTGTGTGTTTGGGACTTAGCATGCAGCTGCTTCCCTACTGAAATCTGTGCTTTGGGAAAGCACGTGCGCCTCCAGAAGTGTCTGAGTGAACAGGTACTGACGTACTTCTTGGCACGGGGCAGCAAGGAAACAAGTACATAAACTGCAGGTAAGGATATAATACTGCCTGGGTATGGCACAGCTGCAGGGAAGGGAATGCAGTGACCGTAATGACAAAGGCACTCCCCACTCTAGGGTCTTAGATATCAAAAACCTAAGGAAATGTATAAAGACATTTAGGACCCAAAATAGAAATAAATGAAAGAGGCTTATGCAGTAGCAATTACATCAAATTGTGTCAAGGTTGGCTCCCATGTTTTGATGGACATTAGAGATGAAGGTCAATAAACTGGAGAAACAAACATATCTTAGATCTATAATGTTAGCTTTAAGACAGAGATGGACACTTCAAAAAAAATCTTCCTTTTTGGGGGCCAAAACTCATGTAAATGAGGACAGTGAGTTCTCCCCAGGTAACTTCCTTATTTATATAAACATATAGGACACATTTCTCAACCCAAGAAGCTAGTGAGGTCAACCCTGATTTACACCAGTTAAAGATCTGGCCCTGCATAAATCAGCCCACAAAAACAATTTGAAAAAATCTTGGAGAAAAAAAAATTCATTCAAAATTCTGTCTTAAGAAATTATTAGAAAACATTTTATCTGGCTCTTTACTATGTACAGGCAGAATACATGTAATGACATATTAAATGTCACAAGGAGTCATGCTATTAAAATGTTATTAAAATGTTTCTTTTTAGCCTACAAATTAAGATGGTAAAGTATAATCTAAATAAAGACTTTTTGTAGTAATTTGTAGTAATTTGTATTTTGATTTTTCCCTTGAGAAATTATCAATTATAACATGTTATTTGATGGGAAATACATTTCAGCATTTGTATAGTTTAGTCTAAATTTGTATAATTTATTCCAAAGATATTAAAGGCTGCAAAATGGTAGCGATCTACCTCTGTTCTGCTGGATAAAGCAGCAAAGTAAGATCATGCTTTCCACGAGTTGTTACACTCAGACAAGAAAAGGGAGATAGGAACCAACCATGGATTTAACCTCCCTTTTGTCTGGGTTATAATTTTGTTTTCTCAAACCATTGTTCGTTGAAGATTTTTCTTTCAGAATCACTTGGGGTCCACTGAAAACATAGTTAGTGCACCCCAGTCTATTCCTGAAATTAAGGAATTCAAAATTGCATTGAAGTAGATGTAAGTCGAGGACAGAAAGGAACTTGGCAAGGGCTGGCATCAACATCCTTGTATCTCTCTGGGTTTCTGAGTTGTTACCTTGAACTATCACAGAGCTACATTACCATGACACTTACTAGCAAGACGAGTGGTGGGCAGCCTATCAGTGCAATGGCAGTGGAGAGCTTGCGCTTGTTGCCACCACTGTAGGTACCAGCCAGGTGGTCTGCATACATAGGAAGTCCCAGCTTCTGGATGCCCCACTCAGCAACCTATGAGAAAGGCCATCTTTTTCACACAGCAGCTAATGCATAACAGGCAGGATTGCTGATACATCCCCTTTCTGGCAGGGCCATGGCAATCCCCTGGGTTTTAGTACATTCATTTTAGAACTAGAGCAAGATAGCCCAAAAAACTTATGATGATGAGGGGAAGTCTAACTACTTGATAGAAAGCCATAAGCCAGCCTGAACTGAAGACTTCCTGTCTGTGCAAGAATTTAAATTATTTTCTTCTGGAATCTTCACCATGTTTACTTCCATGTAAGCAGCTTGAAAGACAAGAACAAAACAGCAACAAGTGCAGCTGTGAGTCATAGCAATCGCATCTTCAGCCTTCCAGAGTTCACACCTCAGTTTTTGCAAGTACCATTAATGTCATTTGATAGTGCAGTCTTGTACTCAACTGTCCCAATGACAGAAACCACTCCCAGGATGTAACACACAGGATGGCAAAGCCCACTTTGGAAATTCTGGCCCTTAGCATGTTATGAACCCTGTTAAACAACACAAATATAACTATGTCCCAGTCAAAAGCAAGAATGCTTTACCCTCTTGATTTCCTCTGCTGGAACCCCCCGCAGTCGTGCATATAAGTAGAGATGTTCTCGTCCTGTGAGCAGATCATCAATGGCATCAAACTGAGGGCAGTATCCCATGTTTTGATGGACATTAGAAATGTGGGTCAATATACTGGAGAAACAAAGAAAAGGATATTTTATCTGTAATACTAGCTTTAAGACAGAGATGAACACTTCAAATAACACCTTCCTTTTTGGGGGCAACAACTTGTAAGAGAATGAATACTGCTTGATACAACATCCTACAAAAATACCTGTCTGTACATAATAGCAAGGCATATATTCTCATTTAACTCAGCTCAGTCCTGGTTAAGAGTGTAAGCCCACTTCCCCTCACTCATTTTCCTGTTTAAGTATAGCCTGACATAACAAGATGTTCTTTGAACAGCCACCATTCTTTGCAGATGGTGTTTATTTCTGGAAGAAAAAAAAAATCAGTCAATTTAATCTCAGAGTGTCGTCACTGGGCACAGGCTGACAAGACACAAGGCTAATGCTTCATTGGTAGTAACAACAGAAATACAGAATCAGAGAATGTTTGAGGCTGAAAGAAACCTCTGGAAGCCATCACTGCCCACCCACCCTGCTCAAGCAAGTCACCTACAGCAGGTTGCCCAGGATCATATCCTGGCAGCAAAATAGCTATTGTTCAAATCACATCAATGGATAAAGAATCAAATCCCAGCTATGCCTAACAAATGAAGCCACACAACCTGGAACTAAACTAACATAAGTGAATATCAGGTCACGCTGTATTAACTTACGACATCACACCAGTACTATGTAAACAATGATGCTAGAAACAGACAGAGAAAAGTCCCAAAGCTCAGATCAAAGCACCCTGTTGGACTGGTTATCTTATGTTTGCGAGCTCTTGCCACTAGATCCAACTGCCTTGTCCCACTGCTAGCATTGCTATAACTTACCCACAGATTTTACAACAGAATGTTACAAGTATGAAGTGCCAGTGTGTGTTAGCTGTGGTCTCTATCAGTGACATAAGACCAGAAAAGAGCTGCTGGGTCACTGAGACTACGATCTAAGCATTTCTACCCCAATAAATGAACTGTCACAGATTTTTAAGGTACTTACCTATTGCCAGCCACTACAGCATCTCCAGATGTCACATCAGTATCTCCAGTGAGCATTTTGAATGTTGTTGTTTTGCCAGCACCATTCACTCCCAAAAGACCAAAGCACTAAATTACAAAATTTATCACATTCTTTAGTATTTCCAACTTGCAAATCAGCAGGGGCTTGAAATCTGAACTGATCTGTGGAATGTAATCTAGTGTTATTGAACAGCCTACCTCTCCGGGACGTATGCCAACACAGAGTCTGTCCACTGCAGGCTTGTGCCTACCTGCATAAATCTAAATTGAGAGAAGAAAAAAGAAAAATCCTATTGCAATACATCTACAGCAAAGAAAGTCTTCTGAATTTTTTAGTTTAATGCTATTGGGATGAGTCAACTTTAAAATCAAGACAGGAGGTAAATAAAAAATTTAAAAGAAAATGTAAACATTAGACAAAGTCAGACATTTAGTTACATTAATTTGTAATGACCCCTAAAAATACAGACTTTTTCTTCATGTCTTTAGCACGAGGATACTTTGCTGGCACAAAGTATCTCTGACATATAAAACCAACATGAAACAGTACAGCAAGATTGTCTGAAGAGTGAGACTCCAGTTCTGTGTTCATGAGATCCCAGCAATGTATGTAATCTTTGTATTTCTGTAGCTCATGTATTCTGATAGCATAACTCAGACACCTTCAATGACTGGAAATAAGATAAATTTGCAATAACTACAGCCCTCAATGTAAAACTTGAGATTGAAACTCATCTATGGAAAAAACCCAACCCAGCATTGTAGAAGAGACTAGTAGTAGCAATGGACACAATAGGTAACAGTCATGTCAGACAATGTGAGGTAGAACAACCACCAACTAAACTTAAGCAGGGATGTTTGCACTTTCCTTGGTGGACTTCTCTGTGATTTGAATTCTAATCAAAGGAAATAGTCAAATAACATTTCAAGTCTTGACTTCTAAGAAGTTTGATATTTTCTGAGGCACAAAGTTGATTTTGAAAACAATACCATCTGAATCCACAGCTGAAACACATTCTGAAAGAATAAAGTTACACTAGACTCATTTGTTTCACTTTATTCTAAATATTACCTTGGTCAGTTCTTGTAATTCTAAGATATGTGCTTTATTCCCTCCACTCATAATTCTTCTTCTTTCTTCTGCAACATCCTCATCTTCATCAGTAATAGGTGACATGGCAGTCTCAGCAAACCTGGGAAAACCCCAAACTAGCAAGTTGTCTTGGCTGCATTTAGAATAGCCGTATAAAACAATGGCTAATCAAATGCCAAAAATGTGACTGGTGGAAGCAGCCGGATTTTAACTTCACAATGTGACACTGGCTGGAGCATTCCTGCTGTTGGGAGAATCCCTGACCTTTGAAAGTTAATCTCTAAATACTAAAATGGGAGGAAATGGCTTGGTCAAAAGAGCATCCCTTGTCAGTTACTCATATGACATAACCTGCACATCAGCCACAGCTTTTGCTATTTAGCTGCTCTTCAGTAGTTAACAATAGTCCTCCTGCAGATCTTTCGAGCAGACTTGGCTGTAAAACAGTATTTTCACAGTTGTACCAACTGGTACTCCTGTTTGCAAGCCTGAACAGGAGCTAATGACCCACCCACACCTGGCAGGTAGCTGCTTTCATTGTAGTAGAGGCAGTCTGTAAAGCAGAGAGGGGAAGCTTGCTTAGTGTCCCGGCTGCAGTGGACTAGAATTCCCATCTTGGGATGCCAGTCTAGTACCTCATGCCAGTACTTGTGACACTACAAACTTTTCAAGTTATTTTATAATCTCACTAATTACAGTGTCTTAATCTAAAAAAAAAAATTAAAAAATGTTACATTAAAGTCTTAATTCAAGAAAATGCCTTTCTTTAATTATGTATTCTTAAATCCTATTAAGATACTGCACATTTTTAAAGGCTTTCTTGAACCTGGACATCAACAAATTAAGATGAAATCAGGTAAGTAAACAGAAAAAACCTGAAAATTCAGAGAAAAAGAAAAAGCAGAACAGAGAGTAACAAGAGACCCTGTTAATAAAGGAACATTAACACAAGCTTTCAGACATACCATCTTGTGGAGAACAAACGGTGCTGCATAAGGAGATTCAGAATGAAGAATGCAACCCCTTGAACTGCCATGGCAACCAGGTTCTTTCCAACGAAGTCCCACTGGAAAGGATTGGAAACATGCTCCTCACCTGTGGAGAAAGCACCAGAAAGCAAGGTGAAATATTGCTGAAACAAAACATTGTTCCTCAGAACAAAAGACAATCATAATGATTTAGAATTAAAATCTGCACTTCATTTGATCATGATCAGGCAATGTCTCCATTTTGCAGCATCTTTTACAGATTCTTAAGAAAATATACTCTAAGATCAGCTGCTGCATGGGAGCAAAGATTAATATAAACTCTCTGAATATGCACTGCTTTGGGTATCCTAACATGAAATTTACATGGATTATGTGAAAACATACATTTTTTGAATAAACTCAGGTGAGTTCTGCTCTATGACTATTTTTTTAATAAGTTGTCTGATATCAAAGACATCCATATCCCAAGAGGATGCATTTGAAGAACAGCAGCTACTTCAAACATGAACATGAGGGCCACAACACTATGAAATAACATCTCTTACTGAAATTGTCTAAGGGCTTCAGGAAAAATGATAAAAAGACACCAGAGTCTGCCACTGACTAAATGGGCTCATTTCCAAGACAGACTACTGGTTGGGCCATAGAGTTCTGGCAGCTGTATCAAAGGCAGTGATACCTTCAGAGAGATTGAACTCATCTACTCTTCATCCATCTGCTGATGTCAAAGGGGAGAATATCAGAAACAGCCACTAATTTTCCTTGATAAAACTTCCAGCCATCTCATCCAAGGTCAGGACATGTGACATGGATATAACTTGTTTATTGGCTTACTTACCAAACCTGGCATATACTTCAGTCACAGCTTGGTTCATGGCCAAGTCAATGAGTCCACGGCCCAGGCAGAAATGTGGGAAGACAATAAGCACATTTTTCAATGTTTTATTAAACTTCAGCAAGGACTATAAGAAACAGAAACAACATAATAAGCAGTTGAAACCAGACTTCTTTAAGGAAATACAGCAACATGAGTGAGAAGTTCTTTGTCATGACAGAAAAACTGGCTATTCTGTGTTCTTGCAGCAGAGAAAACAGAATATTTATAAAGTTACACTCAAAGCACCTGCAACCTAGAACACAGCACAGCAGAACACTGGCATACACTGCACCAGACAATGTGCTTGTGGAAAACTGTCAGCAGGGGGAGAAATTAATCTGTGTGATGAAGCATTTCTGTTTGTAGCAGAGGTAATGTAATTCTGGTGCCAGCTATTATAAACTGTGAGCAACAAGAAAGAGTGGTATCCTTCTGTCCTACTATTTTTATTTATAGCTGGAATATTTCCACAATCAGGAATGCCAATATTGAAAAATACCAGTGTCAGGGCACAACTGCACAGTAGACTTTGGTGCAATTTGGAGATGCCCAAAACAGTGTAAGTGCCAGTAGCAGCCTAGCTGCACCAACACTGAACCCAGAGAAGGGCAATTTTACCTGTGGAGTCACAATGTCTACAACAGACACATACTGTCAAAGGTAGGTAACAATACTGACCTGCTGTCCCACAGACTGAATGCCACTGAACCCTGTGCTATCAAGAAGCATGGCTGAGAATGCATGAACACCAGGGACAGAAAGTTTTGTAAAGGTGACCCTTGAAACCATGAACTCAATCAAGACTTGTTTCTCCTTCCCAGCAAACAACAATGCTTGGTGAGCACACAGTGCATTTTCAAACACCATCAGTAATGAGAGCTAATTGGATTGCTGTCAGGTGTAGAAGGGGTGTCAATCTCAGTGGCCAGAGTACCAGCAACTGTAGAGGCAGCAGCAGTAGTGTATACAAGCCAATAGTGTTTTATAAACTGATCTCTTATACCAAGAACCAATGTTGGCATTCAATGTATTCTGTCTATTCTTGTACTTTGCCACCTTCCAGGTGGTCTTAAACAATTTTTTGAAATTCTCAAAATACTACACCTCCTCTAAGACAATGACTAGCAGGAGTAAGTTAGCTTTTCTTACTTTGTGGTGATTTTCTACCATCTACCTCTTCCTGTACAAGCCAACTTGCAGAAACAAGCACAAAGTGCTGTGTCCCCTCCACCCCAACTGTGACAGTGTACAGAAGTTTGCTAATAGGGATGAAAGCCATGAGTATCATTCCTTGGGTGTGTAGCCCATGATATCAATTGCCCTGAATTGCTTCTCTAAGGTTATTCTTCTCACCTATCCCTGCAATTCTCATCAAGTTCCCCACTCCTTCACTGCCAGAAAAAACAGCAAGGTAAAGATAGCTACTGTTAGAGATGGCTATACTTGGACACCCTTTGCACAGGCTCCTTAAAACCAGGTGTCAAGAAAACAATTACATACCGGATTATTTTCAAATAACTCCAGGATGAATGTGATGGCACTGCTGTTGATCCCCACAAAGAGATTAATACAGGACAATGCCACATAAGCAGTGCTAGGGACACTGAAGAAAGAAGCAGCAGGGTACATCATGGGAATTACTGCCCATCTGCATGCAAAGAGAGAAATAGATGATAATGGCTACTCCGTATTCTCATGTCATCTTGCCTAATGAAAACACAAAGTGCAATCAAACAGTGTAACCAGAGATGCCACTAGAGTATTTTTTTCTTGGTTACTAGAAAACAAGGTTTTTTCCTGTACAGTCTTTTTCTGTTAATATGCAGGGCAATAGGAGCCAGTAAAATTGACAAAATTTAATGCCAGCAAGGTTGGACTGCACAGCAGGAGGGAGAAACAAATAAATGTTAGATAAGCAAATAAACAGCACTGCTTTGCTACATACTCTCCAGCCTTTGGAACGGTTCAAAGAAATCAGAAACTCTGTAAATTTTTGTATTATTTTTAACTCCTTTACCATTTTTTGGTTTTTACTCCTGATTTGGAGATTCCTTTGCCATGATTTCTGGGACATAGCAAATGCACATGAAGCAGCACAAGAGTATTTCTCTGGAATAACCTTCAAATGTTTAGCAACAATTAGTCTAACTAGGATGAATTCAGTATCAACTATCTGAATTACTTAAAAGGACCATACACATGTGGTCAGAAAGAATCATCTTAATTTCCCTATTGTGACTGCAGCTGGGTGCTAATACATGATTCTATGAATTTACCTTCCTTTCTGTTTTTCCAGTAGCAAACTATGACATTATTGTTGAAGTGACTGCCACACGATTATATTTTTTTTCTGAAAATTCACATATGAAACACAGGGCCCCCCACACTGCAACCACCTGAACACTCACCCGTACAGAAGCAGCAGGGCAACAAGCACAGGGAGATTCGTGGGCGAAGTGTATGCTTTCTTGTTGAATCCAGTGAATATACCCACAACCATTCCAGCACTCAGGGCATAATTCACCTGTCACATCACAGGGTGAAGATCAATGTGTAAGCCCTGAGAAGGTCTGCAAACATATCCAGATCCTACACATTATTCCAAAAGGATTTTTTATTGAGGAACACTGGGATTTATAAGCTAGACTCATCACGCTCAAGCTTTTAGATCAACAGGTCCATGGCATCAGCTGACATTTTTCTGAGTCATCTTTTATCAAACTGTTTATCAAAAATACAACATATATTGTGGTTTCTTAGATTATGCTTTGGGAGCCAATTATTTCATGTTCCTGCTGGCATGCTGCCCTCAGAAAGAGGCCGTGGGTATGCAAGGTAAATAGAGTTTCTGGTGATGCAAAGGCTGTGTAGGAGGGAAAAAAGCTAGTTACCTGAGCCACATTCCTGGGAGGTGGTTAGAGTGAGTATGCTTGGCCACTGCTCTAAATTTCTTTGTTCAGTATTAATAACGCGAGTCTAGTGTAATGCACAGAGCTCCCCATGCAGAAAGGAAGGTGGTGTTTCAGAGAACTGCTAACACCAATTAATCATTGCATAATGCTGTCAAGGGCCACAGCCAAGCAGAATTCCTGTCAAGGAAGTTGCTGAGAGGCTGCTGTGACCAGCAGTGGACAGGACTGCAGATATCTGCTTCCTTTCTCTCATTTGTTAAATTAATGCTTTGCTTTACTTTCTCTGAAAGCACCTTCCAAAGCCCAAAGAGTTTTGGGCTTTTAATTTTTTTTTTCCTTTTTTTAACTCCATGTTCATGCTTTTCTTATTGCATAAGCCCTTGGCCGCTCTCTTTGTTGAGAAGGCAGGGCTAGAAAACAAGCCCCTTGCTGTGCCTCAACCAGGCAAAGAATTTGCTCCTTTGTGACAGAGTGGCCTGAGGAGTAATAAGAGGGTAGCTGAGACCTGTCTAAGCAAGCCTGGGCTTGCAGTCTAAAGCCTTTTGGAAAAACAGTGAACATGATTGAGTGACCTAAGCAAATATTTCCATGTTGTTTAGACACCCTAGAGTATTTTGTCTGGCCTCCAGCTACTGTTTCATGCAGTCTGTGAATTTGCCACTAGGTTTTCCTGAGTATCTTGGAACATCTTATGATTCTTCTGGAGGGCAGGAGTGACTAGCATCAGGCAACTGGGCTTCTCCCTGCTATCTTAAGTTGTACTTTATTACACTCTCAGTTATAAGAACTGGAAACTCTAGGATTACAACAATTTCATTACTTGAATAATGTGCTTTGCAACGCTCAGAATCACCGTCAGTGAACTCACAGATTAGGCCCCAGTTCATGCAAACCCAGGAATATTTGCAGGCTATGAAATCAGAGCAGCAGTTACTCACTATGTCCCACAGGAAGTTAGTTAGCCAGTAGACCACAGGGCTCACACCACTGATGAACTGTAGATGTTTGGCTTTTGTTACACGTTCTTGAATCAGGTATAGAACAAAACTTGCTGGTATAAAAGACATGGCAAAAATCACACAGATGGCAACAACAGCATCCACTGAAGTGGTCAGTCTAAAACAGAGCACAAGAAGGGACTGTGAGGGAATGGACACAGCACCATAGTAGCATTTGGAGAATCTGGAGGGAACTTAAGATATAGAAGTAGCAAAGTTCTTTTGAAAGTAGAAGACTCTTCCAATTTCAAAATGTATGAGTGTATTTTCCCAAGTTGTGTTGGGACTGTAGCTAACAAATCTGGATCTTGGTGGCACCATTCCCTTATTTTTTGACTGCCTTCATGTCCTCAAACAGTTCAACTCTTCTATCTCATTTTGACAGCCTTTCCTGTATGTTGTGTCTCAAATCAGACATTAATGACAGTAGTCAAAGTGCTCTGGAAGCCAGGAAAAGAGGGACTCAGAAGCAAGTTTCAGACAATGAGATGAAACTCAGACCTTGCCTCTGTGCTAAGGCAGAAATTTTCAGTTTCACTGACTTCTGAACTTAACAGGAGACATGAGTGGGAAGCTGTGTCTTCTTAGGGATGTCTTTTTCAAGAAATTATAGCTTCATATTGTGGAACCAGCCATACTTCATGCTGTCAGTAATCTGCCTGTGTGCTGTCCTTGGCATCAAGATCAAGGTTTTTTGACTACTGCCTACCTGCAGTCAATTGGGGACAATTTCTGATTACGCTTTTGATTATGATCTCTGTGTTACTTCACAAACAGATCTACTGGCTTTGGAGCATGAACAGATACTTCAGAATCTTTGTGCTTGGGAATCAACAAAAACATGTAATTGTGCATGATGAATGGTCATAGCTCCTGCACAGGACACAACTGAACTCTTACAGGAATATGAGGAGACACAAAAACTAGACTGTATGTTTAATTCTTGCTTAGAGTAAAACTCCAGTGAAAGGTCTCCATATTGTGTCAACTGAACTATTTCTCCTCAGAGCGTGAGTACACTGGTGGCAGTAAACTGCCAGGAGAGACAGGGGCAAGAGCCAGCATCAAAGCACAGGCAGACTTACACAGTGACTTCCGAGAGTTGCTCCTTAGTGAGGTTCAAAGGATGGTTTACAGCAGTGATTCCATATTCCTCAGGGGCTTGGCCAGTCCGCAGGTTAGCTCTGAGGATTGCATTATTTGCTACATTAAGGAAACTAACCATAGCATGCCAGCCTTTATTGTTAAACCACACCTAGAAGAGTCAGAAAGCACAGATTCATTTAAGAAGCCTTCAGTAACTACCCTGAGCTGCAGGAGAAAACTTGGCTGCCTTTCGTCCCCTTTGGTGGGCACTGTGACCAGGGAAGAATCCAGGACAAGGAATTCATAGCTCCTAAGGACAGTCCAGCAGGAGGAGCTCACAGACTATGCTTTTTAAAGGGTTGGACAACTGTCACGGGCTATTATAGAAGCACATTTTAAAATTTAACAGAATGTGTCCTACTCAATAGTATTTAGGATAGCAAGAAGTACCAGTAACATAGTTTTAAAAATCTCATATTAGAAATAACTTTCCATTAATATTATAGGTATAGTATGTCAAGAAAGACTGTGAGTTAGCAGACTACTACTGTCAAATACCTTAATATTATCTTCGGTTTCCATGTATTTAAGGAAACTAGAAATTTCTTTAGCAGCAGCCAGTGAAGTTTGTCCCTAAAATAAAAAAGAAAAGGCTAGAGATCAGCTGCCTGGGTGAAATCTGCTGCTGCAGGTTTTCAGTGTTGTAAGAATTCTTTGGTAATGGGACAAAAGAGTAATTATAGAAGTCTTGCTTACTCCTGTCACATTCATCATTCGGCCAAGATCACTTAGGAAATTGACAACTTGATCTCCGGAAACATGAAGGACTGGAAGCCTTCCTCCTATAGAAATTCCTCCATATCTAACAAAAAGAACAGCATCATCAGTCCCTTGTAGCACAGACCCTAAGCTCTACACATTGACAGGAAAATTAAAAATGCACTTAACAGAAGCTTGATTGCTACACATCGCAGAATTCATGCACAACCACCTCCATTTTTTTCCAATAAGTTGTATTAGGTCTCTATAGGGCTTACAAATAGAAGTTCTATCAGTTTCTGAGGGGTTCATAACAGCATCCTGAAATAATTATTAAGTAGATAGAAGATTTAAAAAACCCCCAGTTATTTCTACAGTGCAAATTCTGACATATTTAGAACTATTTGTACAGCATGGAGGACTGAAGACAACATGGACCTCAGTTAAAACTGTATTTGCCCTGAGAGGAGCAGTGTAGTACCATAGAAAGTGATGTCTGTGCATGAGCAAGCAGATATTCTGCAAAGGGAGCCACTCACCCAGCTGCTCCTTCTGAAATTAATTCCTATTGCTGATGAAAAAACAGGTAACTATTTTCTGTAGGCTAATCAGTCATCTTTTCTAAGCTCAGTGTCTGCACCACGCTGGGGTTAGCTGATGCCTTTATGTAAGCATGCCCCACTGGAATATGTTTCATAACTACTGCAAACATTCAGAGTGGGGATGAGGAGTTGTGGTTGTCACTGTTGTTACTGCTGTATTTGATCGGCTGGTGTCTAGGTTTCATCTTACCCAGGTCCTTTTTTAGAAGGGCTCATATTTTTCTGCTTTACTTTGAAAGAGCTGCATCAGAGCATACTGCAATGTAGTGCAGCATTATATTGCAACTTTCCATCACACAGATCCCATTAGTCTGACTTTTGTAGATAATAAAACTGTGATAGTTCCATTGTGTGCCTCTGGCCTTCATCTTTGTGGGGGAGGTCCAAACAAATTAACCCCTTGTCTGTATAAAGCCCTTGTTGACCCCCAACCTATTTCCCACTGAAGCCATCTCTTTGTTCTACACTATCTGACACAATTCCCCTTTTCCATTCAGAGAAACATTGTGAGGCTCCACTGTTAAACAGAAATTCATTGTTCCTTTATTTACCACCATAATCTGTGAATTGGTTTCTTACCTTTGCTCATTGACCCAGTATTTGCTTTTCAAGCTGAAACAGAAAAAAAGATTCCGCTCTCTTAATGCACTGAAAGGTATTGTCAGGCTTAAATGGAAATTAAAGGTACATTCCTATGCTTTGCAGCTCCACAGTTTCCCCTACACAGCTTTTATTATTATTTTTATTCACTTTCTTTTTTAATTGATGCTGATTACTTTGAGTTGTGAGGTTTTCAGGACTTTTGGCATTCCTTGCAGTGGGTTTTCAGTTTTGTTTTGTTTTCTGACATGGTTCATATCTCCAGCTCACACAGAGGTAAGCAAGATTTCTCAAGTGCCACATCCTGGCTCTATCCTAAATCCACAACGAATTGATTTTAAAACATGTATCTAAAGCAATTATGACATGTGCTAAGGGGAACCAGTCAAAGGCAGCCAGCACAAAGCTAATCTAATGGGAATTTCAAGAACTCTGCCAGGAATTGAAAAGGCAGCAAAGACCTGAATCAGAAATAAGAGGCCATGGACACTGCACAGATAATTACCATGCAGGACACACCTGCAAACTGAGGAGCTATCAGGAGACAGATATATCTGTGTAACATTGTCCTTGGCTCTTTAGCACCTCTGGGAAGCAAGTGATGATTAACTCAGGCAGATGGTCTGCTGGTGTGGCTGCAGTTCTTCAGGGACACGAACTCCACAAGGCAGTTCTCCATGGTGTGCAGAGGCACCAGTTTTCTCACCATTGGCACAGTTGCCATTAACATGGCATTCCATCAACACTGAAACTTGGCTCTGCCTATAGAGGCACCCGATTATACAAACTGGTATAATTAACCAATTTTAATCCCCTAAATTGAGCATTTCTTATTCTTACATCAGAAATATGGACATGATTCTCACATCTACACAGTACTGTGGCACATCAGGTGCTATGTTGTTATTAAATGAAAATTTCATAGCCAGATACAAAATATGTCATGTGAAAAACAGAGACATTAATCCCTACCTCCCTTTTATCAAAGTGGGATATGTTTTCACCAGAAAATCTGAAATATTTCTGTGGGTCAGGTCTTGAAGAATTTCTGTGCTGTGCTGCACCCTCTGGAAAGAAAAGGAAACCTCATTAATCATAGTAAACTTTACAGTCTCTAAAGCTATTCAGTAAATGTTTGTCAGGAGAACACCAAAGGTAGCTTTGGTTCAGAGGAATTGCTCCG
Organism: Porphyrio hochstetteri; assembly: GCA_020800305.1. Classification (NCBI taxonomy): domain Eukaryota; kingdom Metazoa; phylum Chordata; class Aves; order Gruiformes; family Rallidae; genus Porphyrio; species Porphyrio hochstetteri. The sequence continues at coordinate 19,193,280 of CM036912.1, forward strand.
TTTCGTAGTATCATTGAAATGAGAGTGGGTCATTCATTTTCTGGCTCAAACATCCTTACTCTACTAAGATTTCAGAAGAAATTATGAAATCACAGAAGTTTGTGATGCCTGATGCTAAACAGTTGCACTTCACTCTGAAACGTCACACAAATTATTTGCTACAAAGGCCAGGGGTTGCTCAGGGATTTTCCTTCCCTGTGACAGAAGGAAGCTTTTAAAATAAATTGAGATCCTAAGTAAATGTAAGGTAGTTCTCTATGACTTAGCAGAGGTGAAAATTGAAACAAAAATTTCACCTTCACTAGCACATTAGATACTTTGAATAAAAATGATTCTCTTTTTTTGGTAACGAAAATGATGCCACATGACGCCTTTGTTAATCTTCTGCAAATACGGGATCACCCAGAAATGCAAGACCTCAGACTCGATGAGTTTACCCCAAGGTAGCGTGTACTTAGAAAGGGTCCTGAGCAGTTTCAGAGGGCAAAGCTCGCAACCTGAAATGACCTCGTAACGACCTAGAAAGTTTAATGAACTTCCCAGAACTTCCTACATCTGTCCACAGAGAGGCAGTACGAGATGACACAGAAGATACATTACAGATGTCTAGCTGGTACTAGACAACACGCTGGAAGACTGGCGGCATCCTCGTTAAATGAGCCGTCTGTGCTCAGACGTACTTCACAATTATTTACACACCGTTGCTTGCTTGGACACTCAGATGTGAGCTGTTTGTTCCTGACAAGTTACACAAAATGATCATATCCTACAAAATTGTCAGGTTGTTATAAATCAATATATTTCCCTTAGAGGACCAGAGTCTCCAGAAACAAATAAAATAATATTTTTGCACCCTATTTGGAATTCAAGTTTCAAACTAAATTTCTCTCCCAAATACACCAGCATGTGAATAGCAAAATTCAACACTGGACAGGAATTGCCTGGAAATCAGAAATAACTTGGGATGCTGTGAATAAGGGCAGAACAAATTCTTTAAATTAATTTCTTTTTTCGCTTCATAGACAGGAATTCTACAGATTTTTAGACAAACTTTGCTTTGTTGTTTTGGGAATAGTGATTCAGAAACCAAAGCAAGCTGAATCAGTATTTTCAAGAGATTGTGTCATGGATTTGGATTCAGAAATTGCTTAGGCTTGTGACAGAGTTAAACCTAGAATTATTGTAGTCATTTGGCTAATATGAATATGTGTAGCCTGGGAAACAGTTGAACGGTGTGCATGGTGAGACATGAAATTAGTGAGCTCTTTAATACTCTGAGAGTGGCTGCATTTCTGTTCTCTTTGTTAGAAAAACATTTAGAAAACATGAACACTAACAGGCTATAATTTACCACTCTTCAAAAGAGTAAGCCTGTTTTATAATGGGCACTACTAAAATTATTCATAGTGAGGAACAGGTGGGAGAGCAGCTCTCATCTCCATACAGCATCAGTGGTTATTAAATCATTCATCTTCAGGAAGATGTATACAAATATTTGTTTCACTAGCTTAGAACTTTATTTCTAAAATTGAACCAAAAGACATGTAAAAACAATTATTTGGGGGTGACTCCATATTAATGCTTCCATTTTTAATGAGATGACCCCTCTATATGATTTTCAAAATCATGGTGGTTTTGCTTTCTTTCCTTTCTTCTTTCTCCCTCCTTCCCATCCCCTCTTTAAAGAAAGGCAATTATCTAAACAATTGTTCTTTGAGGGGAAAAAAGCCAACCAACATGGTTAATTTTTTGTGATTTTCTTTTATACGAGAAGTTTGCAATTTGGATGAAAATAGTTATCAAATTTCATTTAAATGTACAAGCTTTCCCAATAGTTCTGAAACGGAATTCCAAATCCCAGCAATTCTTGCTCCCTCAATTCCTTCCTTGCATATTGGCACAGCAAGGGACTTACATACTAATCTCTTTTCCAGCAATTGCCATGAAACTTTTCTACAAAGATTTATGGCACAGGGACACTACCTGTGGTGGTGGGAGGCCTCCTGCACCTGCAGGGCATTCTGGCAGCATAGTGAGTTTTTTGTGAGTGCTACATTTGCAGGAAGGCGAAGGATTCTCCGGGCTCCACTTTTGGCTCAGCAGGAGGCTGCTTAAGTTAGGATTAACAGCAGGTGTGATCCAGGCAGTTGGCATGTTAATGCATGGGTAGTTCCTGTGTAGAGGAATAGACACGTTAAGCCATGCAGAGATACAGTTCATGAGAGTTCACAAATCCACAAAATCACAATTACTCTCAGCAGACATTCTCCCCTCAGCCTTTATACTGTGAGTTATGAATATTAAGAATGTTTTAGAGCACTTGGCAAACATGAATAAATACCATCTGCCCCCACACCTCTGCCAAGTTTACTGCCTTCAACTTGCAGGTAGGACCCATTAAGGATGGTCCTACTTGCAGGTAGGACCCAGTGGGCACATATCTTTTCCTTGCTCATGCAATATTTTTTCTCTATTTTTTAAAGTTCCTGCTGTACCAGGCAGAGGAAAGGAAAGGGAAGAGAGAGGGAAGGACAGCCAGAATAATCAAGTTGCTAGATACCATGACTGGGAGACTGGCAGGAGAAAAGGAACAAAGGAAAAATGGCAAAACATAGCATGACAATGACAAATGCCCCCAATGCAGGACTCAAAGGCAGGGTAAGTGGGCAGGACAACAAACATTAAAGAGCTCTACTAACATTGTTCTCCGCAGTGAGGATAGCTAGAGTAGCTTCAAATCATAGAGACTGTCCTGTTGCTACTTCACAGTCTCAGCAATTGCTGAAACTATTGCTTCCAAACACACCTGTATGAACAGCAGGAACCTGAAGGGACTCACATGCAGAAAGGGCCAGGAAAGCTGTGAAGATCTGGGTCTGAGCCTGCTGGCCTACTGACATACATTTCATGTTTGCTTAATTCTTAATACAAGACTACATGAGCTGGCTTCCAGCTAGTCACACTGAGCACTGTGAATCATTCTTAATCCAGTGGCATTGTTGTCTTGCTGCTTGTTTGTTATTTTTGACCCAACAGTAGATAATATTGCCAGCAATATATCTGACAGTTTTGCTCTGGAGAAAAGCCAAGTCAATTCATTCTTGTTTCCACTAGTTATACACCCTGCTAGAATCTTGTTTAAGAGAGATTAGCTAGTAACTTACAGAAGAGGCTGATTCTTCATGCAGCGATTTCCAAATCCTGGTTTATTCAAGAAAGCATCAGTGAGGGACACCATCTGCTCACTGCCAGGACGCTCATTGCTAAGGGAATAAGATAGGACTTTCTCTATAATATTTTTTAAAACTATTGCGCTGGAGTATGAATAGCAACAGGAGGATAGCCACATGGCAGAAACAACTGCCCCGTTCAAATGCTGATAAATCAATTATTTAGTTATTTATACAAAACCCCAGAATTTTCCAAGCTGGTTAACAGGATAACAGAATGGTCCTTTTCTCCAAAATGTGAAGCATGATCTCTGACATAATCCTATAGCAATATTCTCCGAGAAGACCTGAATCCATATGTCTACTCATTCAGCCCTTCACACTCAGTAATCTGAAGTTGAGAAACATATTCTGCATTTTCATCTGCTGAGGGCAGAGAGACAATGCTGTTACTGGGGAAGTGTCTGGAACTAACAACCTAGGGATATTAGACTACACAATATTGCTAGTGTCTAGTGTTACACAAGGATGAATATCAAACTTTGCCCCATACACTACCATGTGTAAATTAAAGTTTCATGTGAATTTTCAGTATTAAACTCATGGAAAATGTGTCAAAATTATTGCCTTCCATTTTGCTGCTTTCTGTCAGTTGTGATCTAGCCTAGGACTTAAAGGCTGTTCATAAATTTCCTTTGCATTGCACATGTTTTGACTTGGTGCAACTTCAGCTTTGGAATACATAGAAGTGAAGGTGAAGCAAGTGTTCAGGAGAGCACAGAGGAGTTGGTGCAATGACCTGGATAGAACAGAACCAAAGGCTCTATGAGGAATAAAAGGAGACAAAGTGCTAGTAGACAAAAAAAAAAAAATATTCAGACTCAGCCAAAGGATACTGTGTGGGGAGAACCTGCTAAGCACCTGTATTAATAAAACCTAAGAGTCTCTGCTTTCATCTTGTTTCCATAACTTTACCTAAATACTGTATTAACTACAAATAAATATACCACACGTCAGCAGATAGGCTTGAATCTCATTGCTCTGTAAGATGATTATAGGAGTAGTCCAATGGTCTATCAGAAACAGTCAGATTTCTTACTGTCTGTGACATCCTGTTTGTCAGGATATGTAACTTCGTAAGTGCTGAGGTCACGAATTTATGCAGAAAGAGGAGAGTGCCACAGACAGCAAGACATTTGAAGGGCTATTGGTTAGGTATACTACCCACTCTTTCTCCACTTGCACCAAGTTAATTCTATTTCAAATCTCTTAATTCCAGTGGAGTCAATCATTTTTGTACCACGGAGTGAGAAAAGTCCAGTAAGACAGGGACCCATTATCTTAAGTGCTAGGGAAAAAAAGGGGTATATGTGACAGATACACTTTTTCAAGTGATTCCTCTTACCTGAAGAAAGTAAATTGTTGGCCATAGATCCAAGGGTGCAAGGTTAAGGCGGGATATTCTCCAAATGGAGGAATAATGACTGTAAGTATTAAAGACAGCAGCACAAAGCTAGCAGGGAGAACAATCTGTAGGAAACATGAAAACATCACACTAGGTTATTAGATATGCATTGTAGAGTAGTACTGCACACACTTTAAAAAAAAATACATTTATATATGAACAAAAGAGTAACAGCAGGAGCACACAAATCAAAAGTTTAAACCTGGTTTAGCTCCTGAACACCAACAATTTAATTTCCAATGCTTTTACTTAAGATTCTTACTGTCACAAAACCATTATGTTAAAGCACTGGCCTAGTAATGATTGAACTTGGTGCAGGTGAAAGACTCTAGACAGAAATAACTAGAAGGCAGAAGAGTTGGAACCATAATTAGAACAGTGAGGGACACTGTCACCCATTTGCAGCAACTCTGTTGCATGCATGGAGACACTGCTGGGAAGGAGAGCCTTGAGAATGTTGTAGGAAAGAGCAGAGAACCCAATACCTGGGCTACGAAGTCCTTGTGGCTGCGGGAGGCATGGTGGAACCGTTTGATGAGCAGTGCTTTGATCTGCTGGTGTACAAGCTGAAAACCTTTATACTGTCGGGACCCTTTGCCTGCATTTTGATCTCCTGCTATGCCTACTGGCATTCGAGTCGTGTCATTAGTTTTCAGTGCAGTTTGTTCATCTGGTTTGTTCTCAACTGAAGTTTTGCCAAGAGTAGAACAGTTTTCTTGAGTGTCTCCTAGGTTAAGATGAACAGGGACAGAGAAGACACTTTATGCTCCATACCTGAAGGTAACACAAACATTTTAATGAGCTCCAGATTTTCCTAACTATATATATCATATCACCAGATTGCTTCAACTGCAGCTGTTGCACTGTGGCTGTATCTAGTGGCATCATAGATTAACACTCCTCTTACTCAGCAGGACTAACAAGTTAGTCCTGTATGTAGTTTATGGGCTAATGGTCAGCAAAGTACTTTCTACAAATCTACTAAAACCACTGACATCTGGGGCCTTGACACTCCACTTTTATTTACATAGTTAAGAGCTTAATCCTGTCTAAATAAAAGTCTTTCTGCTGACTTCATCTTGTTTCTCAGGTATCATGTCAGGCTCTAAAACCAGATATCTGCTGACCAAATTTATTTTGGCAAGAACACCATACAAAGACTGAAAGTTCTGAGGCTCTTCTTTACTTGGCATTCACAATACAGAACAGTCCCGAGAACACTTTATCAAATCCTGATTCATGGACCTATACCTGCTTTTTGCATTCCAGGGTCAGCTTCTGCTGTGACCTTTAGGAAAACCTGCCACAGACAAATACATCTGCTGGTTAGGAATAGAACAGGGACAACAACTTGATCTTTGATACTTAACACATCATCCTTCAATGTAATGGGGAAAAAAGATTAGATACCTTTTCAGTATCCCTGCTTATGAATTGGGCATCTCTTACAAAGTATCTCAGAAAATAAAGGTCAAACTAAGTTACAAAGGCAGACGGGTTTCAGGCTACTGATTCATGCTCCACATGGCTAACGAAGTAAGGCTTGGACTAGGTTTTGAAGGCGATATTAGGACTTAGTAAGATTACACGTTTAAGAACAGGAGCTGTCTCAGAAAACATTTTGAGGACTGGTGGTAAGGTCAGCAGATATTTTAATCTGTCTGTTACCTCTTCAAGTGGTGTGTCAGAAACTCCAAAACTGCTGAGTCCCAGGTCATCCAATGTTTCCTCCAGTTCTCTGAAGAGACTGGCATAAGATCGTTGTTTAAAGTGTTTATTGGGCAAAAGGTAAATGAGTTCCTGACCAATGCTTTCAATTAATTTTGCTTCTGGGACATGATGATGAATTACTTCTGCTAGCTCATGCAGATCTCCTGCGGAAAATCAGAAGAGTGTTCAATGAATGAATATTTAACCATGCTAAGCATGATTTCAGAAGCTGATGTTTGCACTATACAAAACGGGACTGGTCTATTACATAACTCACAGATATCTCAGTTAATTCCTTACTAGACTGGGCTAACTATGATCTAGAACTATGTAGCAGGAAAATATTTCAGGTCTGTTAAAACACAACAAAATCTTCAGGAATATCTGCTTAAGTTCTTCTCTTATGTAGAAAAGCCAGTTTCATTTGCTCTAGGTATGCTTCAGTTTTCATTAAAAATGACACATTTTGATGCAGAGTAGTTCAAAATTCAATCTATATTTCTAAAGCACATAAACTTCCAGTTCATCACCTGTACCTGAGACCGCATATCCATCAAAAAAGAGCAATAGTAATCGAAACCACAAAGAAACTTTATCATTCATCTTACAACATAATGCAGGAGTGAGACATGAGTACTGAAGAAGCGGGCCTCAGCAGCATTGGTCTCTAAATCGAGCTTGCAGCATAACAGGAGACATAGCTATGTGCTGGAATGCTGAACCATCCCGTTTCTTACCATCCAGTTCCTGGTCTGGATTTCCTTCTTTGTCTCTGCGTGCACAGCTGGAGCAGGAGCAGGAGCACCGAGATCCACAGCTACAAAGCGACTAGCATGGACAAGCAACAGATAAAAAGATGAAAGTGCTTCAGATGCATGCAAAACAGGATGTAAGGCTTCTCAGCTTGTGAATGGCTTTGGTCAGTGAAAAATGGCATATATGGAGCATCTTGAACATGCTATACTGAAAGTCATCTGAGGACCAGATTAAGCAATGCAGAAAACATAAATCCACCTGTGGAAAGCATATCTATGTATTCTAAATTGCATGCAGAATGTGATCAGCAGTGGTCATGAGTATACAGATCATGTTGCTACTAAGACTGGAAGCACTACTAACAGCAGAAGGAATCCAGATCCTTACTTCAAGCTGTGTGATGCTGGTTTAGCTATGAATAAATGTAGACTCTTTTAATGGCTGAGCTAATTTTTAGACTACACCATGTTTACAGCCACTGTACTGCAAAAGTAAGCATCAGAAAGACCTGTATATGAACAAAGGCAACTTGATGGGTAAAAGTTTAGACAAAATTAACTGACAAGAGTGAACTATTGACCAGTGACTGCTTCATTTCCAGCCATTATTTTCACCTGTCTGAATATATATTTATAAAACCAGAGAAGATTTTCACAGAGACACTCACATATCCTTATAATATGATATGTCATCCAGTTTTCTCATTGCCTTCTTCATTTTGAAGTCAGTTTTGTACACAACCTCAAGCAGCACTTAACTGCTTTCTACCTTGGTGCAGTGCACAAATACATAGAATCATAGAATGATCTGGGTTAGAAAGGACCCCAAGGATCATAGAGTTCCAAACCCCCTGCCACAGGCAGGGCCACCAACCCTGCAGGCCTGGGTCTACACAAGGTTGCCCAGGGCCCCATCCAACCTGGCCTTGAACACCTCCAGGGACGGGGCATCCACCACCTCTCTGGGCAGCCTGTTCAAGCACCTCACCACTCTTTCTGTAAAAAACTTCCCCCTAACACCCAATTTAAACCTTCCTTCCTTTAGCTTTAATCCATTCCCCCTTGCCCTGCCATTGTCTACCCTTTTAAAAAGTTGATTCTCCTCCTGTTTCTCTGCTCCCTTCAGGGACATAAGAATTTTTCAGTTTATATGTGCAGGGAGGGAGCAACATACTTACTGCAGCCCTTCCAATTTTGGCGTTTTTCATCTTGCGAACAAGAGTGAGATAGAACCCAGACCCAAAGCAGTTCTTCAGGAATACAGGAGAGCCTGAGCAGAAGAGTTTCCCTTGGGATATGATGGCTACTCTGTCTCCAAGGATGTCTGCCTCATCCATGTGATGGGTTGAGAGGATGATGGTTCTGCCTAGAAGAAACAAGGAGGAATGTTCAAGGCATGGACTCTCGCTGGAACTCAAAACCATGCTTAGGCTTTTTTAACAATTAATGCAGGGGTTTCTCTGCACCAGAGCCACATGCATAGGTATCTGTTCAAAGAATCTTGTTTCTTGTATTCATACCCCACCACTCATGACAGTTTATACAGGAGGCATGTGATGCATGTCTGAGTTTTTTAAAACAAAACTAACAATCCAATTCCCCCTCTCAAACCTGTTACCTGAGCGGTACTTCAGCAGAAGATCCCAGATAGATCGCCTGGAATATGGATCAACTCCAGAAGTGGGCTCATCCAAGACTACCACTTTGGCTTCACCCACAAAAGCAATGGCAACAGACAGTTTCCTTTGCATTCCACCTGTTGGAGGACAGACACATCCAGGAGTCTGAGATGAGTTACGTAAGTGGTAAGGACATAATTAACACTACTTTTCAGTGTGGAGACACACTGGTAGAAGTAAAACAAAACACATCCTCAGACAAGTATTTCTGCAAAATTAAAGCAGTCACATTTTTCGTCAGAACAGTTTGTTTGATTGTTGATTTTTTTAATTGTTTTGCATCCACATGTTGTATTTTCTGCTTCTTCCCAGAAGCAATAGCAGGAAGAGAGGAGATTTCACATTCTCACACGAAGTTAGTTAACTTTTATAGTTGCAATCAGGACAAAGTAGTATAACACCTGATTGTTTATTCAAATCAGCTTTTGAATCTAAAGTTAAACCTGCTCAAATACACTACGTTCATTTGTACCTTTAGAATGAAAGAAATTACTCCTACCAAATAATACAGTATTACGGTGCAGTTTTCCAAACAGTGGAGCATCATGTTAGTGTAGTATTTAATTTGCCTCAAAATAACAGAATATTATATTGTGAGTTTTTTCTTACAGTCACAGATTATTTTTATATACTCATTTAAACATAGGAACTTTAAGTATATTTGAATTTGTTGTATATTTGTAAGAAGCAGAAGCTTTAGGGACAGATTGTGGCAGATGACCTTTAAAGGTCCCTTCCAATCTAACACATTCTATGATTCTCTGTTTTATACAGTTTTTGATGAAAGACATCTCCAGTGCACAGTGATGTGTCAGAAATATGGCCTAAACCATGCAATTCAAACAATAATTGCCCAAAGACAAAGGCAGCAAAAAACCCCCAAGTTAGAACAATCCTGTGGGCACCTGACAAATTCTGAGCCTCTTCATTCCTTTTATGGGCAAGGCCCATGTCTTCTAGCATTGCTTCCAGCTCTTGCTCAGCTTCATCCCTGGATCTCCCTTTCAGCTGAGAGTAAAACAAGATGTGCTCTGCTACAGTAAGGCTGTGAAACCAGACAGAAAGGTACCAAGGCATTTAAAATGGATAATCAAATTTTTTCTCAAGCAGTAATAAATTTATACCATCTAGCTAATGGAAGAAGAGCTAGATCACAGATCTTTAGAAGTGCCTTTGAGATCTATCTCCTGTCAGTACAGGCAAACAACACAGGCTTTGGAGATGTGTCAAGCATGAGACTGGGACCCTTATTCCTAAAGCTAGTATGGAATGATACTTACTGATTGAATAAAATGTTGTACTGAGGGCACATGCCTAATCTGTGCCGAACAGAGTCCATGTGAGTCTGAATATCCAGGCCGCCAATCAGCACAGTTCCAGAGGTGGGTGGGAAGAGGCCTGTCAGTATCGACCTGGGAAAAGAAAGCAAGGAAATTCCCTCTCTCCTGTCTTCGTGCCAGATTAGGAAGATGCACTGCAGGATTCCACTAGATGGAGCATGTTGACTTCTTACTATGGCCTTGAAGAAACAGCTCCAGTGAAAAGCATCCATATAAATGCTTTCACCCTGCTACAGTGAGAATCCTGTAGATCTATTAACATAATTTTTGATACACCTGCCTGTATGGTTCTGCCCCACATAAAAAACCTGTTTTTGTCAGCTACTCTCTTTCAGAGTAGTTTGTTCAGCACATTATACCACCCATGTACAGGTGGGTCTGAAATTAAGCTCACTAGGACCAAGATACAGTTTGAAGTCTCCAGACATTCTCACTCCTGCCCTACAGCTTTATCTTCTATAAAATGGAAGTGGGGCAAATGCTATGCTGCAAATGGGTGGAACCTGTTACTGGATTTGGATGGATAACGGATTTTTCAATAGAAATTTTTGGGTTTATCAGGCAAATAGAAAAACAAATTTACAAAACATTTCAACAGATTAGAATGCTTTTATTTTGGGTCAAACATTATTTCTTGCAAAACAATTGAAAAATTAAAAGGCAATTTAAAGTGCATTTGAAATAAAAGTATTTAATTAAAAAAATTAAGTGTTCTGCTGAGAAACATTCATAATGAAACACGTCCGTTCTTCAAACATTTGGTAAACTTGACACAGACTCATGAAATTCTTCCTCACCAATTAATCAATCCTATTTTGCCAATTAAATTTCTGTATAAATAAAAGTAAACATAACTAAAGTCCAGCTTCCTGAGATGCTAGGCTTCTTGGACTAGAGGAATCTTAATCCGGATGTGGATCTTATACACATGTAACCATTTTCTTTAAAGAGGGCCTGTATTTTATATCTCTTTGCACAAAGACCAAAAAGCATGACTGACACAGCCAGTTTGACAGAGAAACTTAGAATATTTGGGCCATGATGGCTTTCATATCTTTGGCTCTATGCCAGAAGATCCTTCCCCCTCCTCAGCTATTGGGACTTTGGCCATGGGAAAACATATTATGGGGGACAGAATTACTTCCTTCTCTTTATATTTTCACTTGTTTGTCTCATGCATTGCCTCTTTCTTAGGGTTTTAGCTAATCCAGGGTATTTTCTCTTTGCCTAGGGGCAGCATTTTTCTCTCTGGAAAAAGCTTGATGTTGTGCATGGAGCTAGCTGCAGGGGTGGTAGAGATAAAAGTGAAGAGTGAAAAGAGAACGCTTCTTCTTAGGGCAGAGCAGTAGAGCACTGCCCTGGATCTACTGCTTCTAAAATGCAGACTTACATGGTGGTTGTCTTTCCTGCTCCATTGTGACCAAGGAAGGCTGTGATCTGGCCCTCATAAAAAGTAATACTCATCCCATCTACTGCAGGCTTGGGCCTCTTCGCAAAAATCTTCACCAGATTCTGAATGCATACTCCTGGAATCAGTCCTGTTGGCTCAGGCTCAAAGAAGGTATTTACTTGAAAGGCAAGAAATTGAGAATCAACAAATAATAAAAACACATGTTTTATCCCCATTCTGATGTTGACACCTCTGTAAGTGCAGAAGCAACTGCAAAAACCCAGTAAAATACAGCATGATGTGCTGGGGCCAGATTCTCCAGTCACACCAGTACCAGACTGAGGCAAGATTTCCAACTGCATGGAATTTTGTTTAGATTTACACACATATCAATGACAGGAGAAGTGGAGCCCAGAATTGTAGTGGGCCTGTGGAGAGGTAACTCATTGGATGAGGTGAAGCTGAACATGCTTTCTGTTTTCTCTGTGTAGCAGAGAGATTACTTGGCATTGGTGTCTGCAGATATTTAGATAGGCTGAGAGATTACATTAAACAAGCAGCAGGTCTCCTTTCGAGCCAGGCTGAAATCTGCCATTCAAATCATCTGCCCAGCTGTGCATTCTTTTACCATGATGCTTTAAAAAACCCAACATTTGCCTTTAATTCTGGTAGGTGCAATTTACCCCCTTGCTGAGGACAACTCAAGATTTAGGCAGTGCCTAACATGAGCACTACATGGGATGGCTATCTCTCAGGATTAAAAATGCATTATTGTAAATAGCACCATCAGGATGTTTTATTGCATCAGCTTCTAGACAAAACAAACTTCCTTTGAAGTAAATTAAGCCCTTGGGCAATGTGAATTATGGGAGTAGAGAAATTTAAACTAAAGACCCTGTCGACTTTTGTTTACTCAGAATGCTTAAGGCTTTGTAGGGAGGCTTGTTTTGCAATTGCAGTTTACTTAAATTGTTCAGTACCCAGCAGGCCTGTGTGGAGAGCAGCCAACACCATGCGGGTGAAACCAGCCCCACCTTCATCAGTGGCTTGTATGACTGTCATTACAAACAATACTCAGGGAAAAAGTCACAAATATGTTGTACACAATAAAGCTGTGTATACAACAGAGCAGCTGAAATAATTCACCTAGAATAGGGAACTTTATTTCAAATACGAAGTTCGCGATACACATTCATTTTACTTTGTGAAGGAATCCAGGTTTCCTTTACCTTACTGGGCCAAATACAAAGATCCCTATATTTATAAAAATTCACAGGAAGTCTGGCTAAACATTTCTGCATACATTGGCAATTGAAGAACCATAGTCAGTTCTGTACATATCATGAGCTCAACTCATACTTGTCTACAAGACTCAATGACAAGTTCTGAGGCAAATTATCTGATTATTTCCCCCATTATCTGCACACTGGTGGAGGGTTAGAGCTCCCTTTCTTGTCATTCCTATTTCTCTTTCTGATCCTATACCCTCAGTGCAATTTTAGGCCATTTAGGTCTTTCTTCAGAGGTGGCAGTATTTGTGGGGCATGTGCATAGGGCTTTAATGAAAGCTCTGCTTAAAATGTATCGAGCAATTAGGACAGATTTATAGTGTGTCTGCCCTGCTCTGCTAACCCATGCTAGTATTGGACTAGATTTTTGCCTTTAGATCTACTCTCCATTTTCTAATCTCATTACTTTTACACAAAACACTAGCTCTTACAAGAAGCCATTTCAGAAACCGTGTCTTTGAACCATGCCAGGTCTGCTCTTGGCTTCTTCAAATATCTCCCAGTCCCTGTGTGGCTGGCTGAGAGGAAAGGCTGGCTTTTTTTTTTTGTGCAGTGACAGGCAAAGCCCTTCCTCTGTGGCATGGAGCAGCTGGAACCTGGGAGCTGACAAGTACAGCACCACATAGATAAGGCAATATTAGGAGAAGATTGGCTGAAATAACCTTTGCCCTCTGCTTGTCTTTTCTCTTTTGAAGTCCTGTCCTGTTTCCATTCACCCTGAATGCATGTTTTCAGTGCCTACGTGAGGAGTTCTGATGACCCCACTTTTATCTAGCTTTTCAGGAGAGTCAGAGTGGGCCCAGAGCTGTCTGTAGCAGTTACTTTTGCTATAGAATCTACATGCATTCCTCTGAGCATCGCATACAGAAAACTCCCCTGGCTCTCCACAAAAGACAACATTGGGTCTTGAAAATAAGGCAGGTGATTCAGGAATTCTTTGGTGGCAGCTAATGTCAGCATCAGAAAAGGCTTCAGACAGACACACAGAGCACTTCAGATAAATCCCTTTGAAATCAGCCTTTCCCTAGAGATGCAAGACCCACTAAAAAAGGCGAGGGGGAAAGAAGGGGGCTAGGAGAGAAGAACTTTCCTCTCAGCATAAGGATTTTTATTGAAGTCATGGCTCTGTTTAATTCTAGGTTATTGCACGTGTCTTTGAGGCTTCCCTCAGCATGAACAGTAACGTGCAACAGAAACAGCCTGCATTTGCTCAATAAACCCCAAGTTACAGCGCTCTTCTGGAAGTCAGCTCTCATGTACAGTGGCGAAAATATTCTAAGGGATTATGAATGTAGAGGAATCAGTAAGGGGGCAGCTGGGAGAGTCAGTGCCTCTCCTGAGTTTAGCTCTGGCAGTCACATGCTATCCTTATGTGGCCTACTGGGCTCTTGTAGTTTGACTCCAGTCATTACTATGTCTAGTTTGTTATGAAGTTCAATGAGTATAGTATCTCAGAAGTACTCAGGTTGCTCTCTCTCCTTACTATTAATTTCATCTTTGTCCTGGACATCTGTCTTAGGCTTCCCCTGCTCGCCGGGTTCTTTGTCTCGTTTGTGTTTACATTGTTTGTTTTTACCATCCTTCTCCCCTTGGTTGTCACTCTTTTCTTCTGGCTTTTCAGGTTCTTCAGATTTCTTTGTTCTGCTTTCATTTTTTTCCCCTTCCATGGCCTTCTGATCCACACAGCCTTCTGGTTCTGCACTTTTCCCTATATAAACCAAAAATAACCAGCATTTAATTAACCAAAATTTAATTTCCTCTTATCTCTAGAGCTTCTTTGAGGAAAAAGAAGGTAGTCCTAAACCTTGAGCTCTCCAAGATCAGTGTTTTTTAACTCAGGTTAGGAACACAGCACTCAAAGCCATGCAGCTTAAAATCTGCTTCACAGTGTCACGAACAGATATTTAAAGAAGATGTCTGTAATTGCAAAATTGTCAGTCTCAGGGTAGAAGATCCTGACTAACATTAGGTACATGCTTTATATTTTATCCATGCAGTTCTAGGCCTAAGTCTTCACTACATGAAGAGGAAGACCATACAAAGTTTCCCCAGACTTAGAGTGAGAGAGGAGGAACAACAAAATGAAAAGGTTAAATGAAAAGCAAACTGCTAAGCTGCTAGACTAAGAGACTAGCTCAGTGCTGGAATGAATGAGTTGGTTAACTTTTGCACAAGAATTTCTGGCTTTCCAATTTGGTCTTAGACCTTGCTGCCACAAAGGAAAGCAGGCACATAAAGTCACTAATTGGGACAGGCTTGAAGCAGGGAGAACAGTGATGTAAGAAGAGGGAGTCCCTAATGGAACTGTTTACATATACAAATTCAAGCTGGCAGCCTAGAGTGCAACTAGCACAAATGTAATATATCAGATACCCCAGGAATTAATTTGGTTGTGAAATTTCAGCATAACTTTCTGCTATAATAATTTTTAGCCCAGAAAACTGTATAAAATTACCTGGTGCATAAATAGCAACATTCAAGTTCACTAAAATGGCATACAAAAGAAAATTTTTTAAGTATCAAGATAATTTACCAGTTTACCATCATTTTCAGTTGTGCATTTACATTATCTGACAGTTTCTTCTCCAGTTTTATTCCAAACACATTAGGATAAATTAAAAAAGATATTATGATAAATTAAAAAAAGTGATATGAGTTGAGAAAAGTTCTAAGGTTCATGTAAACTGAGGCACTGTGGAGTCCGAATTCTTCAAACAGGGAAGAATCTCATGCCTCCTCCAAAGGAATTAATCAGAGATTACCTTTCGAACTGTCCCTGTCCCCAAGGCAATATTTTTTGGAAGGGAAGATGCAGTAAGTATCAGCACACTGAGGGTAGTGGAGATAATAGAATAATTCAGATCAGAAGGTATGAAGAGACTTGAAAGGTCTCCAGTTCAATCCTCAAAAAACAGGGCCAATTCAGATCACAGTGACAATCACAATCTCCAAAAAATGGAGATTTCACAACCGTTCAAAGCGACCTGTTCCAGTGTTCTACCTATCTTCACAATAAATATCTTGTTCTTATACTGAATTAGAATTCCTGTTTTTCATCTTACACCCATTGTCTCTCATGCTTCCACTAGACACATATGACAAGTCTAGTGCTCTCAGCTTTCTCTCAAGGTTGAGCAGATCCATCTCCTTGTATGTTATATGTTCCAGCTCCTAATCAACTTGGTGCCTCTTTACTGAGCTCCCTACAATAGCTCTGTCTTCCTTCCAATTGAAGATCCCTAAACTGAACATCACAGTACTCTCGGTGCAGTCTCACAAGTGTTGACCAGAAGGGAAGAATCAGTTCCCTTGAAATAATGGCTGTACTGCTAATAAAGTTCAGGATTCATCTGGTCTTCTTGGTTACACAGGCATATTTGATGGCTCATGCTCAACATGTTGTCAACAAGATCTTTTGTACAAAGCTGCCTGTCAGATAGGTCATGGCCAATCTGTATTGTCCTGTGGAGTCATTCCATCCCAGACACAGTATTATGCATTCACTTTTGTTGAACTCCAGGAGGTTCCTGTAAAGTAATTTCTCCAGTCTGTTGAGGTCCCTCTGAAGAGCTGTCCTGTACTCCACTGTTCCTTCCAATTTGGTATCCTCCAGACTTGCCTATAGTGCCCTCTATGCCATCACTCAGGCTGGAAATAAAGTCATTGAACAATATCAAGTCTAGAGTCAGCCCCTGTCAGACCTCTGCCACTAATAACTGCTCCCCAGTTTGGCTTTGTACTGATGATCACAATACTTTACACTCATTTAAGTCAATTTTCTACCCACTTTAACAGCCTCAAGCAGCCTGTATCTCAAACTGGCTACACTATGTGAATCCAAGCTAAAGCCCTTGCTAAAGTCAAGCTAAATGGCATCCTCTGCTCTCCCTTTGTCCACTGATCACAGTCATTACAGAAGAAAGTCAGACTGGTTAGGCAAGATTTGCTCTTGGTAAATCCATGTTCATTATTTCCTATCACTTGTCCTTCGTGTTCTTGGAAACAACTTCCAGAAGGATCTACATCTTAATCTTATGACGGACTGATAAGCATTAGCAGAACTAGAATCAGAGCTGTAGAAGGGACTGCAAGATTGACCTGTTTTTTCTCAGCAGTGAACAGTTAGATCAGCTCAGCTATCTGATGTAACTTATCTACAAAATAAACTCTATGCTTCACTTAAGCAAAAGGTTTTATCTAAGTAATCTAAAAATGCTATTAAAAACCTGTAAAAAACCCCTGATATCCAATAACAATTAAGTAGTAGCCACAAACTTTTCTATTGGTGATCTACCTAAGCAACTGAATATTTTGGGACTTTCAAGCCTTCTCACAAACTTTTGTTTCATTATTAAGAAATCATGAGTAGTCCTTGTATCAGTAATAGATTAAAGAACGCACAGAACATATGAGGCATTAAGATAACCAGAAAATTCATTTAATGTCCATTAAATTTAGACTTGAACTAAATAAATAGAAAATATTAAAATCCTGTAAGTAACTGTGCTCCAAATTTGAGATATTCAAACCAGATCTCATGCAGGATATGCCCAAATTCCACAGGAAATGACGACAATGCAGTAGCTGAAATCTTATCTGGATCTTTGGAAATTTTCCAATCATCTATAAACATGCTCCTAGTCCTACTTTGAATCTTTACCCCTCCTTACTACTGTCAAAAACTCCTCCTACTTACAGTCAAATTCTAATCTGGTAGGCAGCATTTGCAAAGCTGAGGCAGGTACCAGACTCCCTAATGGCTAGGTAAACCTCTACCATTCTGAAAGCCTTCACAGCACGCCTAAAGGAAGACCTGTTCATTCCCTCAGAATGCACCAGAATGCGAAGACTCTTCAAAAAACCACAGAGTGTTATAACCACCTCCTCTTTTCTGAGCAAAATGTGTGAGCAGTGAATGTATTATCAGCAGGTTCACAGAAAAAATTAACTCCCTTCTGGCTTGTAGTTAAGAGAGTGCCTAGTCAGCAGTCTGAGTTGATGAAGGATAAGGATGGTAACAAGAAGATTGAAGAAATTATTTCTTCGTCTATCATTTTGATTAGTTTCACTATTACCTTGTAAATTTTAAATGTATTTCAAAACACCACCTTCAGCAAGCCTCTATTCCAGACATTAATCATCATTCTGTGTTAATTCCTATTTAAATACAATTGGTGTTCTTAATTACTCCAGTATCAACACACAGAAAGAAAAAGATCAGCAAAAGCAGAACTTTTGCACTCATTCAAGTTGGTGCAAGGGTGGCATCACTTTTGATCTTGCTTACAAACCCAAAGTAAAAAGACTTAAATTAGTATCAAACTAGATAGGAAAGAATCACATTTAGAGATTGGGAGCCTCAGTGATTAGAGAAGACCAACACTGTATTTCACTGACTGATTTCACAAATACTGTGCTGGGCAGTCGGAATTCCTCAAACATCTCAAAAGGCCTTGGTTGGGAGCAGGGGGTGTTGATGTTGCTTGATAAGCCATGCTTTTAAAGGCTCTCAGGTGGAACAGTGACTCACCTCTAATTAATAATAGCAGGCCACTCCAAGTTCAAAGGCACCTGCTGAGATTCCCAGTGTATGACTGTCTCTAATCTCTGCAGCAGCTCAGGTAGTGGAAACGTTACACAGTCACCTCTAAGCAGATCAGTGGTTTTGAAACTATTTCTAAACACCAAACTTTTAAAAGAACTCACCATCAGCAGTTGTTGTTTTCTCAGCTCTTGAATTTCTAGAGCCTAGCCAGTAAGATTCCTGCACAGGGAAATACCAAGGCTGTGGTAGCCCATAGTCCCCTAAAACAAAAACAAGCAGGTAAAGCTCACTTCATAAACACGTTCCGCAGTGGGCATAAATTCAAAATCTGAGTTACAATTATAAATACTCTCAGTCTTAGTGTTGCATATCAGAAGATAAAACCATCTACCAAGTACCTGACAGAACGGCTTTTGTTTGCAGATTACTTCCCCCCCCCTCCCCCCCTTTTGGACAGGAGTAAAATACTCAGATGATATGTGGTCTGACTCACCTTAGCTTTTAAGTAAACTATGGTTTAATTACAGAATGAAGCTATACCCTACATGAGGACAATTTGAATTGTCACCAGTGAGGCAGCAGCTGCCAAGGAACAACCTGAACGCTTTAAGTGGGATCCCAGCCTCATTCAGGGATTTTCTTTTAAGGCACTTAAAGCTGGAGGGTTGACATGAGTGAAAAAATTATATTCACTCTTATTACCCCGGGACTGAGCGTGGCAATGAGGAAAGAGACTGGCTGTTATTTCAGTCCATGGCCTTGCACTAAAACTGGTATCAGAGTAACCTTTTTCTTAAGCAGAAACGTGCTTCTTTGGTCACAGGTTAATTGTGTTTTGAAAAGAGAAAGTACCATAACATAATCACTTCTTGTCAGGCCAGACCAGAGCTAGAGCAAGTCAATAGTGCTTTCCTGGATCAAATTGATTTACAGAACACAAGGATTTGAGATGCTATATTTAAAACAGGCACCATTATTAACCCAGATGTTATTTGCCTTGTGCTACTTACTCAAAATAAGCAAAGCAATTTGTGATGCTGTCTGAAAGATGGTCAGTTTTCCTATACTGAAAAACACTGTTTATGAAAGTGTCTGCTTATTTCTGACTTACCAAAAATGCCCTCTATGTCAGGCAACCACTTACACTCCCATTAATGCACACAAACCCTCCATCAGTTTGCTTTGTGCTTGTTATGGACAGGATTACCCCCCTTTGAAGCTGGTGGCTAAAACTACTGCCTCCATTCAGGATGAATGCAAAACCCAAGCAAACATGATGGAGCAGAATGTGGTTATCCAAAGGACCCATATGCAGAGTTGGCTGCAGAGAAAACCTGAGCAGAAGCTGAACCATATGGTTCAAAGGATTACCCAGGGAAATCATATACTAAACTCAAAGACAACAGCATTGATTTGGTACATCTGTGTGAGTGCGAGAGAAATCCTCAAAGAAATACCCCAGGAACAGAGGAGCAGAAAGCCAAGGAGACACAGCAAGCACTGGGAGGAACTGAAGCGAATGAATAGAAGCCCTGAGAGGCCTTGCTGTTGTGTGAAGTGCTGGCTCAAAAAACGCAACTTGGATCTATGAGCAAACTCCTGTTGTTTAATTCCTGCTGTGCTCATGGAAATAGGACACTGTCCATTCTTTTTCAAATAAATAGTTGCTACATGTGCTTCTCCAAAAAGGATCTTTTAGGAAAGTTACTGTAAATGACCTTTACAAATATGTTAATATTGCACTAAACTTCTACAATGTGAGGACACATTTCTTAAATTTGAAAAGGCATTAGTTTGGTGTAGCATAGCTCACTGGTAGGGACACAAAGAAAGCACACTTAAGGTCATATTTTCATTTTGAAGTGAAATATCCTCAGACACATCTAAAGCTATTTAACAAATCCTTATCTTTTCTTCATTTGGATTAAGTCTTTTGATGTGTGCAGACAGGCATCATTTTACCTTATCGATTATTAATTTTCCTACACAGCTAAAAACTCTGCAAGATCTCAGATTCTGAGTAACTCAAGCAAAAAATAAAAGAAGAAAAAAGATAGCCATCTGCCAAGAGACACATTCTGTAACTGCAGTTCACATGTGGGAGTGATAAATTAATGAAAAGAAAGCTCACTTGCTTGTACTGCCTGAGTCTGCATTTTATTATATTGTAGAAATATAAGAATATAACCATTTAAACTACAAAGACAAATAATTTTCTCACAAAGAAAGCTCCCAAGCTCTGTAACTGACAACAACAGTAAAAAAAAAAAAAGCCTTTTGTGAACTTGCACTAGAACCAGGATTCTCATTTAGAAAGAAAAAATTCCACACAGGAACTTTCACAGCTCCCTAGGACACATGACTCCGGAGCTAGCACCATTCTTTAAGAAACAGTTGGCTTAATGTGGCCATATGTATATACATCAACTCAAACTGTTATTTCTGCATTTAAAAAAATTTTTTTACTTGAAATGGTTGAAACTTCTCAAATAAAAGTATGTACACAAATTGTTTTTTAACAGATGATATTTCTGTAGGTTTATTTTCTATTAAATTTTTAAACAAGACTAGAAATTGTATCCTCCTCCTCCTCACACTTTCCTCCTTTTCCATTCTTTGCACTACTGGAATACAAGAAAAAAAAAGTGGGAAAAGTGTAAGCCCTTAGTAAACCAGTGGTTCTATATAGGATATTCAGAGTTTACAGTGTCAAATATGCTTTTTCTAACAGAAATACTCAGGGACTAATTACACTAACACAGTTTACAACTACTACTACTTTGTATGAATTGGAAATTGACATACCTGGAAAAACATTATCAAGATACCAAGATAGTATTCCATACAGAAAAGCATCAAAAAGCATCATTTTAATGGAAAAAAGAAAGCTATATTCATCTCCTTCCAAGGGACTTGTTCTGATGTTACCCCACTGTAGGCCAAGACCTTGCTCTTCATAGCGTGACAAGTATTCAGTACCAAAACCAAAAGCTACTTGAGAGAGCAAACTCTGGAATAAATGAAAAACAACATCCAGCTCAGAGGGACTTTTTGTGAAACAACCACAAAAAAAGAAAATAAGAGACAGCCTTTAGGCTGGACTTCTAAGGTTGATAACAGCTAACAAATCATCAGGGGAAAACGGTTTCACTTTTATATTGGACTGGCATGTTTAAACCTCTGAATGGTGGTAATTCTAGTCAGTATTTATCTAACAGTTCCCCGAATTCAAAGACTGCTGTACGTTCTTTAGCTACTAGGCAATCTTCACAGCTTTTTTTTTTTTCCCGTTAAGGTCTCTGTTCAGAAAAAAGTTTGCAGTGTACACCTTTGCCTATCTTGGAGAAACAAAGTATTTCCTGGGTGTATGGGGTAGGGCCCCTAAAAGTAACTAGACAGAAATTACACCAGATGCTCAGGATAAGGAAAATCACAACCCGCCCCTCCCCGGGGTGCGCTTGCTGCCTCCTTCTCACAGCCAGCTAATAAAGCAGGAAGTGATACAGTACTGTTCCATGGGAAGTGTAGTTCAGCTAGGAGTAACAGACTTTGGGAAAATGAGGGGACAAGAGGGACCCCAAGCAGCAACTCTCAGTAAGGTATTATCATAGTGTGCCAAATTAAAAATGTTTGGTTTTCAGCAATACATTAATTATTCAATTACCTTACATGTCCTTACGAATTTTTATTTTGTCTTCAGGGCCCCCTAAACTTGCACACCCCGCCCCTCCTAGCCCTTGTAATTAGCTCTTCTTCAGAGACCAACCTTCAAACAACAGCTAGAAGACCAGATGTATCACAGAGAAACATATGCATTACTTCTGACCAGTAAATATCCTGTCTTACATGGATACCTCCTCCTTCACTTTAGGCTGAGAACAGTTGTTTTCATGCTTAGCCTGTGTGCTAGTTTCAAGATTTCTTCTCAAATCAGACTCTGTCAGAGGCCAGCCCTACTCATTTCCTGACCTAACGACAGAAGCAAGTTTTCAAATTGATTGTCTTAATTGATAGAACTAAAAATGGTATATGCTACACCTGTATAGCCCACCAGTTAAGAAAGCCAATTCACAGCCATACTTACATTTAGTTACAGCTTTTAAAGAGTTTTGTTTTCTCTTTTTCATTAGACATTAGTGCAAGAGAAGACTACAGTACTTCTCTTAGGTTGTTGAAATGCTCAGAGATGGGGAGACTGGATTCAAACACTCCTCCCTTTCCTGATTCATTGGGCAACAAAAAATCAGCCTGAATAATTTAAGTTAGCATTCCATTTCAAAACACAGCAAGAAGTTCTTAGCTCCACTTAATTATTAGGGATCTTACCTATTCCAGAGTAGAACCAACAAGGAAACACTGTATGGAAAATACCTAAAGTTTCTTAGATGGAAGGTATTTTGACACTTGGGTTCAAATTCTAATTCCATGTTCAGCTAAATGAATGTGAACCTGAGGTCTTCTCATCATTAGATATTACCCTGTTAACTAGGTTATAGCACACGAGAAAGCTAACTGTCCCCATTTAGTGAATTGCCTTTGTATTTATTAAGCATACTAGAAGTTAAATTTGCTTTAACTTATAAGTGTGCAAAACATTTTGAACATTATGCTGATTTCCTAACATTCAAAAAGTAAAAAAAATATTTTTGAGTTTAAGTGAAAACATCTCTTGGTCATTAGGCCTGCTAAAGTCCTATTCACTTGCAATTTCTCATTGTTTGAGAGAGGTCTTGTGGTCTCTCTGTGAATCAAAAAACCAGAGAGAAAGAGGTGTGTAATACTTTGTTACTCACGTATGAACAGTGAGAAGAGCAGCTAAAATTTGAACCCAGAGATACCACATAATTAGAGAAAGGCTTACTGCTAGGATCTTCAGATCAACAGTCATGCGGTCTTGCCAGACAAAGCAGACAATGTGGGGCAGGTACAAGGTGAAGTAGAGCACTCCACTGCAGGCAGCTGCCAGATTTGCTTTGGAGAAGAAGGTGCTGAACAAGAAACACTGCATTATGGTGGCTGCAGTGAATGTCAGTAGGAATAGAAAGAAGAGAAGTGGACAGCTGTAATGTAGTACTTGTCCCCACTGTAAGCAAAAGGAAAAAGGAAAAATTTAGAAGTATTGCAACTTTCTGAACCAATGGAAAAGATCAGAGTTGCCACCAACATGTAACCTGTAATGAGTAATAACCCAGTCTTTCTCCACAAATAGGACTTCTAACTCTCCCCAAGCAGTAATGTTTCAACACCTGAGATCATTACAATAACAAATCCTTCATCTAACTTCATTCTTGCTCCTGGATTTTGACTTCAGGTTAGTACAAAGGCTGTGGAGTTCATATTAATATTTGATGACTAAATTAAGATCACAACTGATTGAAAACTAACATACTATCCATGTCTTAAAGTAAATGTTTCCAAGCAAGATGTGCCTGCTTAGAAAATTATACATTTTAAATTAAACTATTTTAACTGTCAAAAAATTTTCATTGATATCTCCTCAGCCCACTTGTCTGATGTGCAGAAAAGACCATGTGAGGAAGTCTGACAAAATGAAACTTAAAAAAAAATCCCCCAAAAGCAACCAGGAAAATTATACAGCTTCTGCACCAAAGTGATATTCAAACTCCAGAAAGCCATGACAGCTGAGGAACCCAAGTGCAGTTTCTCAGAGAGCCTTGTGTACCAAGGAACCCACGAGGTGAAATTCCGTTGACCTTTCTTCGTTAGAGCTTTGTAGATTTGATAATTTACTATTATCTATTTATTCCTAAAATAATATCAAGACCTATTTATCAGGCTCAACTTTGAGCCTTATACAAAAACCTCAAATAGGTCTATAAAGCTATAAGTAGGTCTCAGCATTGTTGCTGTATCCTACTGGGTCTCAGACTGACTTCTTTATCAACTGTGACACAATCTCTCCTAAGAATGTACTTACAGAGGTGCCTCACACTGGCATAGTGAAATCCAGTAAAGGAAGCGAATTATAGGTGTAAGCACATTCCTCTCTGGTATTAACTACCTCCTGACTCCTAACTAAACCAGTGTAGCAAAGTAACAACCTTCCTCTATCCACCCCAGTGCAGGATCCATTGTAATGGAACCACAAGGAACTAGAACTACTCATCAGGGCAGGCTGATAGGGCAGATTAAATCCCACCTATGTATTTATACCAATACCTGTTCCCCACATCAGAAAAGATGCAAGGACAGTCTTCCTTTTCAAAATGCCACAGATTTATACGTCTAAATATAGCAGCTAGGAGGAGCTTGGTTCTCATGTAAGAGAGAGGAGATAGGTCTTAGACACAATATCTAAACTGTCCTGAAAAGTTACAAAAATTACAGCAATTCTGAGTCACTGAAAATTTTTTGAGACTGTCCTGAATGTTCTGTCCTTGTGGTCTCTTTTTCCATTGAAATAGTGACACGATTCCTAAGCAGGCAAACACTGCACATTATGAAGGAATGACATGTGGCAAACTACAAGAAAAAAAAAATCATACTATGATTCCTTGTATTTAAAGCAGCAATTAATATTTATTGGGACATCTGCCTTTGTATATAGAATATACAGAGTAATCAGCTTGATGTACTGCTCTGTGGGGGGATCTCACAGTAAACCTTATGCGTGAATTTATCTTTGTGTCTCTGCCAAGTATTGATGCTGTCATGAAGTCTGCTTAGAAGAACGTGCCTGCTACGTGCTGTGATCATATGAGGCCACTAGCCATTCCCCCTCTCCCCATGAATGGCTACTAATCTTTCTCAACAAAACTGGTATCAGCAGTGCAAACACAACAGAGAGTTTGAGTGGCAATCCTTACCATAATAATCACTGTGAGGAGGAACGTGCTCACAGCCATCATGATGAAGCTGTCCAGGAACCAAGTGCACCAAATCACCCCATTGGTTATACCCCTGTTCTTCATAGCTTCTTTCAGACGCATTTCCTTCTCCAGCACTATACTCTTCACAGTCATGGAAACTGAATATATCCAAGCTAGCACCATGAAGATGGGAAAGGTGCGGTTTAACGTGATCATGAAGCTACCAAAGCAAGAAGGGAGAAATGAATTAAAATTTAGGTAAAACAAGGAAATACTGACATGAGAATCAAGAATGAAAAGGTGTAAGAAATAATGTGTATATTAAACACGGGACTGGAAATTCTCAGCCTAAACATCAATAGTAAGTTGCTAGTGAACTTCACAAAACCTAAACATTAACCAACTACTGGTTGCTGCACTCTCATGAGACTGATAAACGTTAATTTCTATTTTACAAAGAGGTTGTAAGGGTTACTAAAGGCTGCAAAGCGTATGGTGGCTGATGAAAATACATCTCTTTCCACAGTGAATACCAGAACACTTTTATTCTGCTGTACAAAGAATATTTTAAGACACATGCTAGTGTTAACAATTTGGGATTGTCACTGTCTTTTTATGCTCCCAAGAGTCACTGGCAAAAGAATTCCACAAGTTAAGCATTAAAATCATTGGATGCTGCTAGCAAGGCTGCTGAAATTCATACAAACCAAGACTTGAAGAACACATTGGGACTGTCCCACATAGCACCGCTTCCCATATGACAGTTCTGGGATAGGCTGCTGTGGCAGGTGGCCCTTCATGTACCATGATGAAGGCACTGCTCCCTTTCTCTGTCCCTCCCCGCCAGACTCTATGGCTGCTCAGCACTGGCAGATGATCTTTGGTGAAGCATTGCCCCAAGTGTGCTGAGAAAGATTTTAGGGTGTAAAAGCTGAAAATATTATCCTATTAATTTAGGATTGCATTTTTTCAATGAAATTACCCTGAAAACCAAATGGACTTGATTCTCTAAAAGCTAAATCTTACAGCTGCTAAAATGAAAAAGGAAAAAAACCCTTTAGCTTCCTAAATCTGAGCCCTACAGAACTACATTTTTACCACTTGCTATCATAGCTACTCCATTGTCAAAACCAATGTTTCCATTTTTACTTTTTCACTAAATCTGCCCTGTTGAAATACAGCCATTCTTTTGTGGAACAGCCTGGAGTACACTGGGTTTTGCCTGTTGGTGGACAAGTGTAACCCAGCACTAGGCTGGCATAGCACAACATAGACGTTTTACTATGAGGATGGGTTTGTTTCACTTAAGCAGGCTCTCTGCAGGGACCATCACTGGGCTTGGATATCAGCCCCAAATTGTGTCTGTGTGCTGCGGGCGTCAAAAGACTTTTGCACAGATGAGGTTTCTGCCTCTCCAGTGGGGACGATATAAACAGCAGGCTTGCCAGGGTGACTGTTGGGCTACTACTAGGTAATGACGATGGAAATCACAGGTCAAGTGATGTATGTATCTGCAGTCTGTCTGTATCTGAACTGAAGTACTAGCGTTTGCCTGAACACAGCCCACTGACTGAACTATGAAATTATTTTTATAGTCCCTTTTTTGGTGAAACATTTACCAAGACAGTTGTGGTAACACAGATTACAGAATGGTACAGGCACACTGTGAACAGGGAAGAGGGTACCACTTTATGAAGTCTGGAGCATACATGCTGGTTCAGGTAGTGCTGACAGGAGTCCACAGGCCCACTGGCTCCATGTAACCATGAAATCTCCATACCCAAGAGCACAGTCTATTTCTTTTTTTCAATATACAGCAACAAAGCATCTCTGTCTCCTTTAGCTAATTCCACGCTTCAATAGGGAAAAAACTCCTGGTGTCTGCAATAATGTACTGCAACCACAGTCCTAGAATCCTTTGCTAGATTAATATGAGATTTCAGACAAAAACCAGTCAATCTTCATGAAAAACATGGGCAAGAATTAGGAAGAGAAGTTTAGAGAATACTGGGTTATTGTTGAAAACTGTAGCGTCCACAAGGGAAGGAAAAGGGCTGATGCTAACAGAAACCAATGCTGTAGAATCAGTTTGGCTGCAGACAGTAGTCATGTAGTTACAAATGGAATCTTATTTAAGAATGTGGTTTGGATTTTGGAAAGAAAGAATTTTAAAAGACTCATAGAATATACTAAGTTGGAAGGGACCTATAAAGGTCATCGAGTCCAATTCCTAAATTGTCTTGGGGTACTGCAAGGCCTGTAGTTGTGTCTTCAAGGACTAAACCCCTCCAGATTTGGGTATTAGCGTATCTAGACAGGATTAAGTCAAGGGTTAGGGTTTGGTAATATACTTGAAGAGACTGGGCTGTCTGAATGTTCAACACTTACAGATAGCAAGAGGTACCAATTCCACTGGGACATGCATTTTCTGTTCAATTTATCTTTAGTTAACAATTCTTTGGAGATAAAGCAGCTGGGTTTTAGAGATGTAATTTAGGACAAGAAACTTACTACATTTCAATAGATTCTGCACAGTTAACTGAAGGATGTAGCGCTGTTCTGACATGGGTCAGTGCTTTGCGTTCAGTTTTGCTACAAGCACTGGTCATATGCTACAGCATGAGACTTAAGTTCAGTTAGATAAAGATCACAGTTTTTGCTGGGTTCTGTGTAATCACACGGGTAGTTCCAGGGTTGACATTTTTAGGGATCAAAGTGTTATAATTGGGGTGCCCTGTGGACAACAGGTTCCTGGCTATAATCTGAAGGTTTAGGTTAAGTTGTTATTATTGCCTGGAAAAGTAAGGCAAAAAACCAAGAGAGTTTTTTTATTTTGTGTGATAGGCAAAAATTGGAAGAAACTTGCTGCTTTACGGGGCCAGTGTTATGTGTTCATTTTAGCTTTGGACACCAGTTGCCTGGATGCAACAAAGTCCAGGACTGGGGTTAGGGGTAGAATCTTGGCAAAGGGATCTTCTGGAGTCTGGGTTATGGCAGGATAAGGGAAAAAACCAAATTCATCCAGTAAATCTCAATTATCGCTCTTGTATGTATACTTTAGGACTAGGGTTAGAACTGGTGCTCGAGTGTCGTAAAGCACCCAGCAATCCAACTGCTCATCAGAATTAAGAGAAACTGCTTCTACTTACACATCATCCACAAAACATGGATATGGCATTTGCTGCAGATAAATTCCTAATGGCACTTCAGTGTTGGTCTGGGTCTTTATAATCCCATGTTCAATCATGTCTTGGAGATATGCAAAGCCTCCCCAGATATAGCGTAAATCATCCACAGGATCAGCTCTTGGACCAGGATCCCAGTACCTCAAAAGAAATTTTATATGCAAATCATTTGGGTAAACAGTGGCTTTAAGGGAGAGGTGGGGGGGAGATAATAATAGAAACCTTAGCTACAGTAATTGCAGGAGTGCTGCCTGGAGTGTCTGTCTTAGATTTCGGTCTGCCAGACCACATGGCTGTAGAAAAAGTATGACCTGGAAGGTTTTTTAATTTCCTTTCATTTACTCTACACTGACACAGAATGGCAATTTTGGCCAAAAACGTACAGAAATTAATCATGTAACAGTGTAACAAAATAGAAACAACTCTATTTGGAATACAGTACTTTTTTAGAATAGAACAACTGTATTCGTAGTACCGTATCCTTGGAGATTAAACTGGAACAGCTGAATTGCAACTACAAGACACCATTATATTCCTCTATATAGACAACACTTACAAATTATTTCTGCTATCCCTTTACACAGGTCCCTTTGAGGGGGGCTTGTGGAGTAATGGCAGAGTTCTGCTGTCCAGTTAGAGGACAGCCTGGTCACAATCCATGCAGGCCTTCCTTGTCTGCCTCTCCCAGAGAAGGAGCCAACTAAAAACTTGTGCAGGCTACTGACTAGATTTTGAGCAGTCATTCATTTCCCATGTATCCATGCACCTACCCACTGCTTGGCCTGTCACAAGCGTGCTACCATTTGTATCAATGCCTGGTAACTGGAGATGGATTCTGCACTGCATTACCTACTGTTGGTGAATACAGTTGGATTTCATACATCTATCCAGTGCAGGTTCTAATGTCCTTATGTCTCCCATATTCATCTCACAGCAGGCAAGAACTGAGAGGGAACCATCACTTACCTGTCTTTGATTTTGTTTGTTTTCTCCACTGCATCTATGTCCATCCGGATCTTGTATTTCACAAGTGGTGGAAGACTGCTGGTGGTAGGTTCTAAGTCTGGAAAAACCACACCGGCCCAGAATTTGTTTTCCTCCAGCAGATGAAGGGCTTGATGAGTCAGTTGCGTTTCATCAAGATAACCTTCAAATTTATCCAAAGTCAGGCACTACAAATCATCACAAAGAAAAATTGCATGGGAATAAACTACTAAGAGGTATACACTAAAACAAACATGAGTGCTTGAAAACAGAACAGGGAGGTAGATTCATCTGAATTAGTTGCTATTTTCAGATGTAAAAGCTTACGTTGAAACTATTAAAAGTTGACTCTCCCCTCCTTCCTGAAAGATTCCCCATTCATAGTCTAATTCTTCTGGCAAATTCGAAACACAAAGCATTATTAGTACAAGTTCAGAAACATCATTCTCCCTACAAAGAACTATAAACAGATTTAGCATTACTATGGTCAATGCGAGTGGAGCAATTTTGAAAGCAGTTTAATCTCTGTATTTAAGTACTATCACCTCCAAACTCAAGAAACATACATCCAAACAAGTAAGATATCAAGCAAGAGTGCTCACTAAAGCAGGAGCTGCTGTTGTAATTTAAGTATGACAGGGCAAATTTAGATGTAGCTGTACAAAATGTATAGCCAGTACTAGGTTCACCCAAAGCCTATGGTGCCACATTTACCAATTTAGATAGAATTATGTATTTATTTTTAAAATATATATATATATATATATATATATATTTAGGCCATGGTAATCATCCAGCCATGAAAATATGAACTCTGCCATTTGGACATTACTTGGAAGGTTCCCTCAAAAAAGGCAAAGGTCTGAATTGGAAGGTCTACAGCTGCAGCATAAATAAGGTCCCAATGTCAGGAACTATCTTCACAGTCTGCATTGAGGAGATAAAATTAACTCAGCTATAAAATAAATGCAGCCACAGGAGCTTTTTAGCAGTTCAGTTGAATCAAAACACTACCCTTTTTCAAGTTTTGGGACTTTTTTTTCAACCTAAGAAGTGCCTGAGTGAACAGCAGGGAGCTAGAGGATGACTAAGCTGTAAGAAAAGCACATTAGCCATGGACTTCAGCTGAAAAGCACTTTGTCAAGTGAAGTGCTGGCCGAATGAGAGCATAAATTTGAATCTTAAAGTCTCTTAGGTATTTAGTCATTTATTTCTATTTAATGCCAGTCAACTAGTCAATTGATCTTACTGACTATATTGTGGCCATACTGAATTCTGACATAGGATTAACCTGCTGGTTTAAGTTAACACTCTTTGGTTTGTCAATTAGAAAGTGTCGTCTATCTTTCACAGCAAACTGTCTTCTTTCTGATTCTGTCATTATTGTGAAATGTATTATCACTCAATATACCAGACACCAAATCATCAAAATCTAAGCCCTTCATGTCCTCCCATTAAAGTGACTGTGAACTCTACAAACTTGGTCACTATCTGTAAAATCACAGATTTATGCCTCTATATTTGGCTTCTGCCCTTCAGAATCAGCAAGACATTACCAGAGTATAAATATTTAACCCCTTAATGGACTGGGAAGATACTTACTGAATTATCTTGCTTTGTAGAATTCCAGGAGGTTAACTTGTTTGATCTTCTTGATCATTTCTTGCTTATTAATTAATGGGCAGACAGCTTAGAAACTCTTTATTTGACCTTTCCCTGTGAAAAATTGTGCTCTGTCTTCTTCAAAACGTGAAATATCACAGTTTAACGGTTTCTATGTGGAAATATGTTTTTAACTGGCAGCAAAACAAAATAGTGCTTAAATTGATAACTTCATTATTTTGTAGCTTTACTTTCCGGGTGTTTTGCAAAGGTTCATTCTCCTAATTTGCTTAACAAATTTAAAATACATAGAATTTTGTATGATAAAGCAAAATAAGGCAAAAAATAATTCTGGTTTGTATGTCAGAGAAGAAATAAAATTAAAGTGATGGTTCAATTTCTATTACTTTTTGAAGGGATAGGTTTATCCCACATAGGTACCTGAGTTCTGGAACTCAGTTTAGTTTTTGCCACTGTGTCAGTGTTTCCACAACTAAGTCCTGCTGTGTAACTGTGTCTTTGAAACGCCTGGAGAACCATTTGCTGGTTCTTTGTTAAGAGGAATTGTTCAAGCTACTTCTAGAAACTGCAGAACTCCTCAGGTAGTCTTCCAGGGGAACATGTGGGAAGGGCACTAGCCAAGCACTGACAGACAATTGTTCTCTAAATTTTCACTGCACAATGGTCAGTGCTTGGACTAGGCTGAGGACCAGTATATGCTCTTAGCTGGGGGTCCAGTCAAGGAAGCAGAAAGTGTCGAAACAGAAAACACAAACTAAGAGGCTAGCGTTGCAATAATCCACATAATTTGAAATTGAATCTGCTAGCCAAAAGCTATAAACTTTCTCTTAACATTAACTGTATTAAAAATAAAGGCTGTATGCCCCACCTAGGCTTTTTTTTTTGTCCCCCAGTAAATTGCAACAGAGCTTGTGCCTTCTTAAACCTCAGTGTATCTAAATTAATTCATCAGCCACCCTGGGAAATTTGTTTCAGGTCTTCTCCCAGTAATTCTTTAACAATTTTTAAATGTCCAATGAAGACAGGAAAACTAAAGCTAAAATATTAAGAACACGTTTGGAAGATGGAGTTGGACCTGATAATCCTTATGGGTCCCTTCCAAGTCAGTATATTCTATGATAGTAAAACCAGAAAATAAGCATCAAGCCATGACTATGTAGCACTCTCAGTTTAGCTGTTCCATAGCTTAAGGCAATCAAAGGGAAGAACAGGAAATTCTTGGGGTAGTGAGGATGAGCAGCCACTGCATAATTTGTGGGATTCTCTGCTGCACCACAGATTGCAGCAGAGATCCGGAGTCTCCAAAGATAGTTGCTGGCAGCACACTTCTCTGCACTGCATACTATGGTAAGGAGTAGGGTGTCCCCAAAAGGGAGCTATTTGTTCTCATTGTGCTTGGCACAGTGTGAAAACATTCTCAAGTGCTAAGAACTCAGTGTAAACAGCCGACTTAGAAGAATAAGCTCATAACAAAGAGCTTTAGGACAAAAAGATCTATTACCAGGTACAGTAACTGACCCGATACTGCAGACATTCCAGCACTGACCTGCTACAAGCAATATATTCCACTCAGGTTGAGTAAGAAATAATTCTGCGAACATGATGTAAAGGATTAACCAAAGAGTCAGCAGAACTTTGTGCAAAAGCTTTATCATTCCCTCTCATAATACCTCCAGGAAGGCAGATAAACGTTCAGTTCCTGCCTTTTTCCAGATGAATGGTCTTTTAGACAACTGGGTTTCAATTAGGAGATCTAGGTCCTGTTGCTTACAACTAGTATCACTTCTTTCTATGAGCTTGAGGCTCAGCTTATTTAACTGTTAAATAATAACTAAATATTTACTTTTCTCTCAGAGATGCTTGTAAGATGTAATTCATGTCTATAAAGACCCTGACCCTCATATGGCAGATGTTAAGTATTGAGTTCCCAAGTATTAATATTACTGCCAACAGCAATAGTTTTTTAAACTCTTGGAGTTAACAAGCAACATTGCAGGGTCAACTAACTTTGCCCGGGCTCATAAATTTACAAAGAAGAGTTTGCATTTCATTTATCTAACTTAGCAGGAATTCACCCCATCTTAGGTCTAGTTACAAACACATCTTTACCCGCTGTGAGAAAAACCCCAAACACCAATTTCCTGGTGTACCAGAGTAATCTCTTATTAAAAAGTATCTTCCAAAGTATTTTTACAATGGCTTGATATTTTCACAAACCTTTTTAGCATTTTTTTATTTATGTAATGAAACTTCACCCCACTTCCTGCATAGTGGCTCTTAAAAAACCTCAGAGAGCCTGACTAGAAACACAGCACCCTAGAGAAAAGGGATGGAGATTCCAGGAAAGACACAGAGACATCTTTTCAGAAGTGGTAACAGAACAAGTGGAAACTCCTTGATTAGTTTCCATTAAATTTTGATTAGGTGCTTAAAAACCTGAAGGCAGACTTATTAGCTTCTCTGATCCTGGTCTTGCTGAAATCAATGGCCTGTCAGTTATTAATACTTACAAAAAAAGACTTCTTTGAGGTTTTGCATATACTTTCTGCCTCTCAGCAAAATGTGTTCAGACATCAAAATTGAAGTTTTTCATGATAATAAGTATTCATGTTCTTTTACAACTGTATTTTTAAAAATATGCTTATATTATTGAGAATAAATTTGAAACAAATTAAGATGTCTTAACGGTTTTAGCTTTATTGTCTGTTGCCACAGACCCCAAGTACTCCCTAACCTGCTTTAAGATATTCTCTGCAAGTATTCCCAGCAGTGGGAGGGCTGACCTTACCTCCAGATACTGACTGAGCAAGCGCAGAGCTTGGTCTGCAGCGCCGAAGATGTTCCGCCAGTCAAAGTCTGCCATCCCCTTCTCCCGGCTCCCTGGAGACCCGTTGTGGAGAAAGTTGATTATGTGTTCTGCCGTTAAGCCTTCAGCACCCAGCTGGCTGTTCAAGAAGTTCCTCACTGTAGGGTGCTTCAGGGAGTCCTGAGGAAACAATCAGGACAGTTTCATGACAATGATCCTCTTCCCACACCCTGTTTAGCTAGAAAGGTTTAAATTTCCGTAGCTCTTTCTGAGCTGTGAAGTAGTACAAAAGGGTGCTAAGGAATTCATTTTATAAATGGGTAGTTGCATAGCTGAACTGGAGGGAAGACTTGAAGAATGAAAACAAATTTATCCTTGATTATTTATCACATTCTTTCTGTATAAGCAAGAGGATATATGTTTAATCTAATAGAGTATGGAAAAAGAAGTGTTTTCTCTGGTATGAGCTGCTCTATAAACCTTAACTACAGGTACTACTTGCAGCTGATCAAATTTACATCTAAAGGATGTGGAAATAAGCAATTTTCTGAGGTAATACATTGCTGAACCTGGAAAAAACACGGCCCTACTGCCTTCTTTGCCTATGCAGAATGCCCACAAAAAAAACAACTTGTCTGTTCTTGAAGGACATTTTGGAGTGAAAGGGTGACAGAGTGATTGCTGCCTTTATTAAGGAGTAATGAGCAAGATTCTAGAGAGTGTCCAGATGGGAGTTTTTGTCAGAGACAAAATGCTGCAATTCATCTAAGACTAGCCTTCAAACCAAGCCCAGTAACTAGTCCAACAACCTTAAAGGCCAGATTCCTTGCTGTGAAGGCTGTGCTTCTGCCTCAGTAAAAATAAAGGATGGTGAAAGCTGCTCTTACTGAGAATCTCTAAGAAGTTATAACATACTCGGATCATATTCATTTGCAGGCTGTTTTGAAAGAAGTACCACAACTGAGGTCCTACTTCTTCCCAAGCTTTGGTCAACAGTCTGAGGCGTTCAAGTTCCTCAAAAGTGGAGTTTGCCTGAAGAATAAAAGAGCAGAAAAGAAAGTTAAGAAAGCTAAGGGGATAAACAGAATTTATGATCCAACCATTCAGTGACAGCAAAACCTGTAACATACATACGTTGTTGTTTTTACTTTGAATATTTAATAAACTTCTTAAAATAGTAGAAATGTTAACAATACTCAGATTGTGATGTTATACTCAGTGAACTATGAGCAGCGTTTCTGTGCCTTACATAGATGTGAAAAGTGAATTGCTGGTGATGAGGTGGCCAAAACCTAGGTCATATGCATCTTTGATTTAACTGCTCAGATTCATTTCACCAAACAGAAGAGCAGCCGAAGAGTCCAGGCTCCATCCTATTTTCATGAAGTGAAAAATATTTATCATTTCAATATATGTAATATTGAACCATGATGTTGCTATTGGCTTGTTATCTCTCAGTGATCAATCTCAATTAGTCTACCCAAGCCTCCTAGCTGCCCCATTTAAATATTCACCAACATAGAGCTGATGTTCCTATATCTGTAAAACATATATAAACATAACTATTTTTACTAGTGTAAATATGGACTTGTGCCAACTAAAGGCTATTTGAGCTGGAAAAATCATGTAGCATGGACCGAGATGGGGTGAATTGGTGAAGAACTATATTCCATTTTTTAAATGAAGACTAATGTCCCTCTGCTGATGAGCATCAGAACAAATGGAGTTCTGAAGAAAATCTGATTGAGGTAGCTGGGTCACTGTTCTTCAAAAGATGTTTCTTAGAATGCAATTCTTTAGACATACTTTCCTATTTCAGAACTTACATTTTTTAGGATTTTCCGTACAGAAGGTGAATCAGGAGCAAAGAGGATTTTTCCCATCAGCAGGGGCTTCACAGCTCTCCAGACAATTTTT
This sequence comes from Porphyrio hochstetteri, assembly GCA_020800305.1. Classification (NCBI taxonomy): domain Eukaryota; kingdom Metazoa; phylum Chordata; class Aves; order Gruiformes; family Rallidae; genus Porphyrio; species Porphyrio hochstetteri. The sequence continues at coordinate 19,228,968 of CM036912.1, forward strand.
GTTAAAGGGTTTGATTCCAAGTTCTGGATCAATGCATTACAAAAGGGTGCTAAAGACAGAAAGACACAGAGTCCTTATCAAAGCCTACTCAAACCCTATCATACATAACATCCTGCACAACTTCTTCCTGGTAATACAGTTTAAAGCATTTTGCATCTGAACGGGTTAAGCACATTCTGCAATGTACAAGTACAACATCTGAATAAATGAAAAAGGCTACTAAGTAGATACTGGAATTGTGAAGTAGATACCATGGGAATTGGAAGAACAAATATAATAGTTTAGTAATTTGAAAGTTGCTGCTATTTCAAACGGAGGAAAAACAGACAACTCAGATCTCACTGAACAATTTCAACTTCTAATTGCTTTTCTTCTTATAATGACTCAGCTCTTTTATATCGTAATTGATACTGAAACAAAGCTATTTTTTCTCCTATTAGCAGTTAATTCTTGCACAGTATAAAATATAGAACTGGAGATCCAGCAGGCTTGAACTCCAGAACAGTTCAGAACCGGATCCTACAGTAATTTAGAACTAAGCATTTTAATGTAAACATTTCCATCTTACTCCTGCATTATCAAGTAATTAGTTCACTTGGATAGCATTCAACTATTTTGTTTCCTGGCTGAAGAAATGGAGTACTGCACCTTTTACAGGTCTTCTGAAGATTGAATTATAAGTAGAGCCAAGTATCAACACAAACAGTGAAAGGTAGGTGTCTTTCTACAGGCAAAGTGCTCACCTGTTCTCTGTAACCATACATATCTGTCATACAAGAAGGGACATAGAAACATACTACCAGCTGTTATATGACTGTTAGTATAAGAGTAGTCTCAAAGTAGAGGAAAAATTAAATAGCAAACAGAAGGGGACAGAATTTAAAAAAAAAAAAGAATGGTAGATAAGGTAAAATTGTTTCCTCTTTGCATTCTCTCCTACTAAAATATCAAGAAGATAAGTCAGGAGATGAAACCAACAAAACCCAAAATTGAAATACTTTCCATGTAAGATTTAATTAGGTTGTAGCACATCACTGCTGCAAAATATATGTACTTTTATGCAGGAAGAGAACAGCTGCCATGTATCAAACCGAGTATTATTTAAAAGGAGAGTTTTTAAAATTCTTGTGCTCCAGGCCATCAATCAAGTTGAGAGACTTTAAAAAAAATTATCTTGGAGAAGAGTAATTCCAGAATGCAGCACTGGATATTCCTGAACCTTCTTCAGAAGCACTTCATTCTTCCTGGCAGCAGTAGCACATTTTAGAAGACAGAGGACTGTCTTAATTACGATGACAACAATGCTTATATGCCTTCATATTGAAAGTAAATACGTATCACTGTTAATTCTCGATTCCTAGGCCTCTCTGCTTCCAGCTATGAAAAGAGTATGAAGAAAAAAACATTTCACCTCTCTCTAATTTCCCAAATCAACTGCTTAAAATGTTATTTTATAAAAGTAACTGATATTTGAATGCAAGTGCACATGTCTATAGTTTCTGTAATAGTCTGGTGGAAAAACTTACTGGTTGTATTATCATAAAAATAACTGGGTTTCTTCTTTGTTGAGTCAATCCCCAGGAAAGCTTTGTAGTTATTATCTTCATACCAATTGAAGGAAAGAACTCTGGATCCACCTCCTTCTGGGTAGCCACAGAAAAGATCAGACAGGGAGCTCACCAAGTGGCCTAAGGATTCTGGCCTTCCATCTTGTAGAAATGGTTGCAGAACCATCAAAAGGTCCTGAACACTTGGCTTCCTGGCTAGCTGTAGTAAGAAAAGACTTTATTAATTGCAACCCTCAAAGGAGTTAAGTATCTGGTGAGGTCTCAGGTGTACTCAGGCTGGTAAAGTCTGGATACAGTCAGAACCTCATCTTTTCATCTCCCCTGTCCCGGACACAGGCACCATTTTCAGTTCTTGTTCTCTTATGTCTTTTCTGAAGACAAGAATATGTTTCATAACTGCCAATGTCTAAATGTATTTTGTAATGAGAGAAGAAAGAATTTTTAAGGTATCAGCTCTTCCCAAGCAAGTCTATTTTCTTCCTTGATAAAGCAGGTAACAGCAACATGAATAGAACAAAGGAAAAGGAGGACTATGCACTGCCCAGAAATGCAATGCCATCTGTTGCTAGAACACCTACCTTTTGCACTGCCCGGGAGACATTAGACAGCACCCTTCCCCAGGCTTTCAGGTCAGCACCTGGTGAGTTTCTGTCCAACACAGTGGGAAGCTGTGAATACATCAAAAACATGGATGAGTTTTGTACAGTTTCTACATGACATCAGCTGTTACAACTGAGAGAAAAAAATGCAAACAGTATCTCTTTATCTCAAATACTGAGTTATTTAGAACACTGAGTCTTGCAAGCTTGTCTTGTGGGGCCACAAATCCAGTACCAACATGTAGACTCACACAGCAGCCCACGTACATGTTCTTACTAATGTGAGGCTGAACAGTCACAAGCTCCTGAAAATACAGCTTGGGATTTGTTCATGCCAGAAGGTGAAAAATGGAGGAGGGATGCAGGAACCAGGATTTCTAAACAGCTGTTTCTCATGGAGATTATTCTTCCAGTATGATGTACGACTCTTGGTAACTTCTGAATTTAACAGAGTTTGTGATACAGAAGCCCCCATTTGCCATCAAGGTAAATAACTGTCAGTACATTACATGAGAGATTTCCTGCTTTTGGACAGTATTGTCCTTGTTGTCTGTCAGATCTGACAGAAACCATTCCCAGGTTCCTGCAGACTGGCCAAATGGTCTTCCCAGCAGAAACTAACACTTAAGTTATCATTGGCTTCTTAAGAAACAAGTGACACCATAGCATGCTGTCACATACCACTTTGCTTGCATCACCGTGTCCTTCTTAGCTGTCTAAAGAATCATATGTGTGCTTGGAGTTAGCCCTCTTGAGGCTTTCTCAGCTTTCTTAGGCATTTATTTCTTCTTATTAGAATAAAAAAATAAAGCTTTTAGATAGCTAGACTGTAATATTTATGCCCCTAAAAAGGCTTCCCTAAAACTGTGTAGCTATACACCCTGCTGATTCCCTGCCATTCCTTTCAGTCAGTAGGTGGTTAAGAAAGCAGAAGACAGCTGTCCTGCAGAGATACCTGGCAGGGAATCAGAAAAGCAAGAGTTTTTATGGAAAGCCTACATGAGTATGTTCTCATTTGCCACTTGCAGTTCAGACAGGAAGTAAATACACACACTGCTTACAAATTTTGTTTTCTTTTGTCCCATAAGGGGAACCAGTCTCTGCAAAGATTCTACAGGATTCTTGGAGCACTTGCCTTAATCTGACATTTTGAAACCGTGAGCAACAGGTGTTGTAAGCAATCTGAAGGAAACCAGAGAAAAACCTGGATAAACATGGAATTAAGAACCTCCTTGTAGATAAATAGAAATAGCAGCAAATGTGTCATTTTTCTCCTAATATTATTTCTTGCAGGAGGCATTCAGTAGGAATCAGGTCTTAATGGAAACATCCTAAAATGACTGAATTTGTACTCAGCTAGTTCATGTTGTCTAGAAGACAGGATCAGTAAAAATCACGTTGTCGCAGTTTTGCATAGCTGGGTACTGGGAGAGAACGGGGGCTACAGAAAATGGCTGCTGTAAGGAGCTGCTGGAATGCTCTGTAGGCCCCAGACTCTAAACATTGGCCAATTCAAGGCCAAAGTTGCTGCTGACCAGGGCCGAGCCAATCATCGATGGTCACAGCGCCTCTGGGAATCACATACAGGAGAAAAAAAAAGGTAGGCATCTGCATTGTTGCTGCTGGGGAAGGGAGTGAGAAGATGTAAGGAGCTGTGCAGATACCAAAGCCAGGGAGGGTGGGGGAGGAGGCACCCCAGGTGCGGGAGAGAAAAAAATGCCCCTGCAGCCCGTGGAGAAACACACGATAGAGCGGGTGTCCCCCCACAGCCCATGGAAAAGGCTGAGACCCCACCTGCCGCCCGTGGAGAGGCTCCACGCTGGATGGAGCAGGTGGAGACAGAGAGAAGATGCTGTGACCTGCGTTGGAGCAAGCCCTTGCCAGCACTTGCAGCCCATGAAGAGAAGGAGAGACACAGAGATGAGTGAGAGAGAGATTTGTGCTGGAACAGGTTTGCTGGGGGGGGAGGCTTGTGACCCCATGGAGGACTGGGACTGAGAGACACTGTGATTTACTACTGCCCACCATAGCAGTGATCCACGGCAGGGCAGCTGGTGAAGAGATAAAGCCCTGTGGGAAAGGGCTCACATTGGAGAAGTTGTGGAGGACTGTCTCCTGTGAGTGGGACCCCTCGGTGCAGCAGGGGGAGGGTGTGAAATGAACACCCCCACCCCCAGCCGAGAAGGAAACCAACTTGCAAGAAACTGACTGAAGCCCCCATCTCCCAGTCCCTGCCCACCCCCCCATGCCACAAAGTGGGGGCACGAAGGGAGTGAAATCATGACTAGAGTGAAGTCTGCTAAGAAGTGAGCTGGGGGGGGAGGTAGAGGTGTTTTAAGATCTGGAAAAGGAAAACAGCTCATGAAGAAGTGACTGAGAACCCCATTTTCCCAGTCCCTGCCCACCCCCGCAAGCCACAACGGGAGGGAAGAAGGAAGCAAAAACCCTGACTAAAGTCTGCTAAGAAGGGAGTGGCAGGGGGAAAGTGTTTTATGATCTGGTCACGTTGTTTTAAGATCTGGTTGTGCTCCTGACTCCAGTTTCACTGTTTCTGTAGTGAAGTGTAATAAATCAGAGAGTTTTCTTTCCTTCACTCTGTGTTGAGTCTGTTTTGCCCATGTCATTGATGACGGGATGATCTCTCCCTGTCCTTACACTGATTCCTAAGCCTCTCAATATATATTTTCTCCCCTGTCCAACTACAAAGGAGAGTGATAGACTGACTTTGGTGGGCATCTGGACAACAGCCAGGGCTAAACCACCACACATGTACAAACTACACTCTCACCTGCTATCAGAGCATGAACTTAGGAATGTTTGTTGACTTTAAGCACAGAGGAGGATGAAATCTTTCCCCAACATATTTATCTGACTACTTTCATGTTCATTGGAAGTGAAGATGGTGTCATGGGCGGGGGGGGGGGGGGGGTGGGGGGGTGGGCCGGCAGGGAAAGGAAGAGCATAAACCAGTTCTGGAATCCAGTCAGCTACCCATCCTTAAATAAGCCCTGTTAAAACAAGGAGCTCTGAAAAAACAAAGCTGTTATGTGATGGGTTATACTGGGACTAAGAGACACTGTGATTTACTACTGCCCACCATAGCAGTGATCCACGGCAGGGCAGCTGGTGAAGAGATAAAGAGATAAAGACCATGAAGTACAGAGTGGCTGACAGTGTAAGAATGCAGAAAATAACCTGGGTCTGGAATACACAGGTATATCTAATATATACATTTTAAATCTAATAGACTATTTAAAAGCCCACTGAAGATTCATTCTGCACATGTAACTGAGTATAGATGTACACTCAGTTTGATATTGTATCATGTGGTGACACTGATCAATGCAGCAGTTTCAGTAACATGTGCCTAGGCTTAGCAAGGAACTGTTAATCTCCAAAATTGCTATAAGGTAAAAGGATTTTATTTTCATACATTTATAAAGTTTAAAGAACTTCAAATGAAGCTTCAATAGACAAGTTCAATAACAGCTTGCTGTGGCTGAGACAGCAAGCAAAGGAAGAGTCTTGTTTTCTGTCTCTGAGTTGCTTTAGTATCTGGCAAAAACCCCTAGAAGGTATACATGAGCACAGGAAGGATATGAGGGTATGTCTATGCACACACATACTTGAAAATTTTGATCATAATTTCAACAAGGATCATTAATTTCAAAACGGTGAAGCACCTTATAAAAATAACTGTGGCCAGGAGCACTTATGCACAGTCTGTCTACCTTTTTGTTTAACAGGAGTAACTGAGATGGATTTTGATTTAAAAGGGGGGCTTCTGCCTTGGAAAAAAGCCAGAAATACATTAAAATTGTTATTTAGCAACTATAATGATGAGAGCGTAAGAAGACTCATACCAAGCTGAGGTCTTGTTGTGCTAAGCATCATGAAATGATTGTCCCTTTCCTCTGCAGCACATTAAAACCCACCAGAAATAATGCTTTAAGGGATATTCTTCCAACACACAGACTTCCAATACCCAGGGGAAGTCTTGGCTGACAGATCTTGTAGTAACAGACCAGACTATAAGCCTGCATCTGAACATCCAATCTTCCATCACTCCAGATTTTGGTTTCAGGTTTATGTTTCTATTTCCCACATGAGTCTATTTTTGTTTAAACACAGTTATCAGCTTCATTGAATCTCACCTATTTTATCTGATATGGCAAAAAAAAAAAAATCAAGGTATGTTAGCAGCTTAATTTTAAAGCTGGGCAGTGCAGTGTGCATATTCACACACAATCCTTAAATGCTTAAAACCTGCATTACAAGTACTGTAGCATTAATTCTCTGCCAATTCCAGCAATCATCATATAAATAAAAATATCTCAGTATATTTTTAGAAATGGAAAGCAGAAGTTTTCTAAAGCTGAGCACAGATTATTATCGGGATTGGCCAAGTCGCATGATCACAATGAATGACTGTCAATGCTACAATAATTAAAGAGTAATTTGGTCGGTATGTCAATTAAAGCTTCTGGCAACCTCTGTTCCCAGTTCTGAGCAACTCAAACATGATAAAATCCATGTTAAATTAACCATAACATTACACTGCTGTTGCAGAAAAGGCTGATCAATACTTTCCATGTAACTTTAACAGCTGCTCATATATCCTGCCTGCTGTATACAGCAAACTGCCAATGTGATGGTTTCATGACAAGGGGAAACTCAGCAAATTGTTGAAAAATGCAAAAACATGATGATAGGTAAAAGAATCATGAAAGAGGTATACACAGCAGTGGGCTCTAAGTTTGCTATCATGGAGAAAAAGACCTTGGAGTCACTGAGTTCACTGAAAGCGCAAGCTCAGTGTGCAGCACAGACATGGAGTATTAGAAAAATAGTAGGAAAAGAACAGAGAGCAAAAGCAAAAAAAAGAGCTGGTATTCCATATAAAAATATATATTAATATTATTGCTTTAAAATATATAATATAAAAAATAAATACATATATATGTGAATATCACCTCCATACTGAACCAAGGTTGCAGTTGTGCTTAGTTTATGGCAAGAAGGTCACAGCAGAAACAGGAAGAGCCCAAAAGTGGTCAATAAAAATGAACAGAAGTAAGGCAAACCTTCTATAGAAAAAACGATGAAAGCTAGTATGTTTTGGTGTGCTTGTTTTATTTTTTGTAAAGGCTCTTATGGCTATCCTAACTCAGACTGCATCATGGTTTTGACTTCAGCATAAAATTCCATTATGCTGGATGAAGCAAAGACAGAATGGGTTACGTGGGGTATTTTCAGACCTGACAGTAAGGTCTCTGTAGGTCTTGCCACACAACTATTTTGCTACACAGTCTGGAAGGACCAGATAACAGCACCCCCACACAGATTTTAAAATTGCATTTGAATCTTTTAGTTCTGTTGTTCTGTGGATTTCATCTGCTTCATCCCAAAACATAATCAGAACTGTCTAGTGTTCAGCTGATGATAGGTTAATGATCACACAACCATAACCTTATATTTGTGGGGGTAAATAAACAAGGGCCACTCGGAACATCGCTGATGTATTACAAAGAAAATTCTCGAAGGGCAACAAAATACCCAGCCAAAAAAATGACAACATAAGGCAGGATGATTGTGCTAATACTTACCAGCTGAAATAGCTTAAAGAAATCAACATTTGCATACAAGGCATCTTCTACTCTCTGTAGGCTGTTCTGGGACAAGGCACACATGGCCTTGTGCACAGAAAGGAGACTTCTTCGGCTGCTGAAGATAATAAAGCGGTCCAGGAGCATCTGACTGCAAGCAATATCCTTCAGAGTCAAGCTGGGGACACCATAGGCAAACTGAAACCAAAACAAATGTTTCTTTTACTGCTGGGGAACCTTCACACCGCTCAGGAACAATTAGTTTTATCAAAAATGGACACCTTCATATCAGCCCCTTCTAATATTTTCCTGAATGGCAGAAGGATGTGGTCTGATGAAGCATCAATTATTGAACAACACTTGTTTGATGTTATGCTAGATGACCTAGCCTTCAGAAACATTCCTCTGTTCATTGTAGAATTTCTTGTGAGCCTTCTTCCCTTTCTCTCTGCCACTGAAGTACACCTGATGCCACGCCACCCATCCTTGTGACTAAGGAGGGATAGCTATGGTTTGCTTTAAAGTTTTTCTCCAGGACCAACTGATCCTGCCACATCACTACCTTTGGTATTTAGGCTAGTTGTATTTTTGCTGTCAGTTGCTCTAAGAGGCCAGTTCCACTGATTCTCAAGCTTGATTTCCTTCAGTATTTTATTTCAGTTACGACTATTCCACCTCAGTGCTTCCTCACAACCATTCTTCATTGTCACTGTGTACAGGCACACAGCCAGGCTTTACAAAGACATTTTACATTAAACCACACCCATCTACTGATTACCACTTCTAATATAAACATTGAACAGAAAAAAAGCCCAATTATTATCTTTAGTGTTCAACCACTGGAACAGATTAGTTTATAGTTAAACAAATCTAAATGTAGAATAACCCCACAGAAATCAGTAGATTTACCTGGAATTTACTGTTCTAATGGAACATTCCTGATAGTCTAGGATTCAGTTCTACTTGCCTTATAATGGACAGAATACATGGTAATATAATAAAAAAATAGCACTGGAAACTGCGAAGAAGCAAATGTCCATGTCTTCACAATGCAATTTGTAACAAAAGCTCACCATGCTGACTACTGTAAATGCCTACTGAGAGACAAACACAGACTTTCAGACAAACAAGAACTAGTTTTGCACTGACACAGTATCATTAGGTTAAATTAATTTACCAAACTGCATATAAAAATAAGTCATCAAAATCTGCACAAAATATAACTTTAGAAAAATAATCTGCTGGGCATTCTAGGCAAAGACATGTGGATCAAAGCAAACACACCACACCTATACCAGGTCAGATATTGGTGTATATTTATCTCTTATCTAAGCAAACATGTCCATCTAAGAGATTCTGAACATTAGAAAAATTGTACATTTGTACATCTCCTATAGTTAGCAACTGAGACTTGTTTGGTGGTGCTTGTAAAGAGAAATCTTTTAAAACCCAGAAGAAAGAGAAAAAACTTAATTTAGTTGTTTTGGAGAATGGATTCAAGCTTGAGGAGTTATTCATTAAGTACTTCAGATGTCAGAAGCTACCAAAAATAATTACAAGTGTGGCTCCGCAAAGTCAGCATCCAGAGTAGGAAAGGCAGAGGAAGAGAGGTATAGTACAATGTTGTATTTTGTCTACTATCACTGCCCTGAGTTTCAGCTTAGGAAGCTGCAGTTAAAAAAAAACCAAACACAACAAGACAGCAAACAGACAGATTGTGTATTGGAGTAATGATAAAAGGGCTGTGAATTTCTAGTCAAACTGAGAGGTACTGTCACTGACACCACTACAGCTGTTCCCACATAACGGCATTGTTACACAAGCTAGACAGTGTGGAGAGAGTCAGAATGCTAGGGAAGAAATACTACTGATGTAGTCTGGCTTGGGAAAATCCTCCAAATTCAAATGCCACCACCCTCCCTGAATCCGGAACACTAAATTGGATTTAACTGACTTGATGTCGCTAGAAGTATTTGCTCAGACACTTATGTCCTGAAGATGAGTGTGACAAGAACATTTTTTAACTATATACACCTATCTAGCATGGTCCTAATCATCCAGTGTGAATGGCAACAGAAATGCTCTGCACAGGGAGGCTGCCTTGGAACCTTGTTTTAGACTTGTGAAACAAGGAAACTGTAACATTAACATCACTTAGAAAGATTAAACACAGAAAAAAAAGAAAAGAGGTTATTTGCAAACTGCAACTGCATTTCAAGAATGTTCACGAACAGATGGGATTAGAAAAACATCAAACCTCCGCCCTCCCAATTTTTCCGGTAGGGTGGGTTGCTGCCAATCTTTCCTGAACTTCTCATTGTGTTTTAACATTGGTCTCTTATCCTTATCTTAGAATGACTCAAAAAGCAGATTGGAGGAAAACTTCAATACCTTTTTTTTTTTTTTAAATTGTGTCAGTGTTTGGCCAAAGCTGGCAAAACGAAGTCCAAATTATTTTTTCAGCTAGTTGGCTATTTGATCAGGTTTAGCTTTCAGCTCTGTGTGTCATTTCCTGCCCTCCCATGCAGCTCAGACCTAGACTTGCAGCCAGCTGTTTGCAACAGTCAGCACGTACAGCAATATGTAAGCAAACAGAGGGACAGAGGGTAGAATAGCTTGGAGAGCTAGAGATTAACTATCATGGTTGAGGTTTAAGACCTAGGTTCTAGTCATTGCTCTGCAACTTCTACCTCAACCAACCATTAAGTACAGCCCAAGTAACTTGCTTACCAAGGTCTGTAGGAAATAAGTGATTTACCTCCCACAGGACAAGTGTTCAGTTCCTACTGAAGATTCTCTTGTGATCTTTTGAAAATTATAAGTTTTTTTGTATCAGTTACCCTTGAATGAGGTATTCACAGCACTTTCTTATCTCATAGCTGTAAGATCAGCTCTTGTGAGATGATCTTGTACCCCTGTGACTACCACTAACAAGAAAACTTTATGGAGGGCAACAAAAGTGGTATTTAACACCATGTCTCCTCCAGCTTCCTCTAATTCATGTTCAGATTCCTTTAACTTCCAGCATAAAGATAAATAAATTTATTTTATATCTACACAGAAAACACAGGAGAAAACCTCCATGTTCCAGCAGGTTTCAATCATACTTCTGGTGATGGCGTTGAAAACTTTAGTCCTGCATATGCTGGCAGAGAGAATTTTAACAGTAGATGGGCAAAAGCCGCTGGTGAGCTAACAGGTACTAACACAGCAGCGCAGTTCTCCTAGTGCAGCAGATCTCTGACAGAGGTTAGGGTTGAAAAGGGGAAGAGAAGCCCAGTAGGATATCTGTATATATTCTTGTCACAAGCAGCAAGGAAGCAAATTTTTACCATCTCAGCTGATACAGAGGTGTGCAAATAAATAGGATATCATTTGTCACTGCCTTTGGTATGGTCTTGTGACATTCCTTCATGGAAAAGTGAGAAGGGAGTACAGCTGATAAGTAATCTGGGTACTAGTCACACCAGCGGAACCTGTGGTGCACAAAAGGAACTGCATGAAAGTTCATTAATGCCCTCCCTCTTTCTGGCCACACACAGTTCCAGCATTTGTGTTTTATGTGGTAGTGAAAAAGAGGAATTGTGTCTTTCAGCCTCTCACTATTTACTTGCTTCCACCCACACACTAATGCAGTGTAGAAATTGTTCCAGAGTTCTGATTCAGCAGCATTCATTCACTAATACAGCATTCCTTGCAGAGCTCCCAGCTACCAGTACATACACAGGCAGAAACAGCCTGTACTTGGTCAAACACAGTCCTCAGCATAGCTGCTTCAGGAGGGATTTGACCTGCAGTTTTCACTCTGAATTTTCTCAGCAGATCTATTACTCAACCAGAGTCTAAGAAAGTGGGTCTGCTTTTCTATTCCCACCTATTCACGTGAGACAGTGCCATAAGGTCACCATATTCTGCTGATGTTAGGGCAGAGAATGTTAATTTAAGAACCTCAAATAGTTCTCTGCTGCTATTCATCAGAAGGATGCACAGCTGCCTTATGCTTTTGAGTTAAGTCTAATCATTGGGATGGATGCATTGCTTGGTAGTATTGTTTCTTGATGTTTGCTATTTCGGAGCAACAGCAGTATTGAACGAAATACTTATATTTAATGATATTAAAAATGTTTTTTAAAGTCAAACCAAAGACCTCTTCCTTTAGATTCACAAAAAGCAAAGGCAGCAGTTGTACAGTGAACCTATAAGGCACCAGGTATACTGGGTACAAGACCCTCACTGAGGCTACTCTGCAAATACAACTTGAGCCCGCATTCCATATGGATAACAGCTTGGTAGCTCTTACACTCTACCCACCTGTTCAGGGCGCACTTGAGCATTAATAAGCTGGAAAACAACAATATCTGGGAGGCCAACATCTTCCAGCAAGAAGGAAGTGAGAGTCTCCCCGTCTTTCAAAATGTCAAGAATTCGTATTCCTCTTCCTGGATGAAGAGAGGAGTGCAGAGATCAGTGAGATACCAAAGGAAGCTGAAGAACAACTCATACCATGGCTTAAACCTGCAAAAAGTATATGCTTTGGCTCATGTACTTTGTTGTGACTAATGGAGTGCAAATTTTTTTTTTCAATTCAAAATAATTTTAGTCCTTTTTGGGGAATGATAAGAAAATGCTGAGTGTTTGGATGCTGCATACCTGATCTCTCAAAGATGTTTCAGACTTGAACGTCAGCAATTGGAATACTGAAAGCATTCCTGACTGCATTTGGAAGTCTCTGCATTTTTTATTTATTTTCAATGTTCAGATTCAAGTGTGCTACTGTTGTTAGTATTCTTTCTTCTGGGCCTTGGGTAAATAACCTTAGCCAACCCTTTACATTTACATTAATTTATCACTTTCAGTTAGTCATAGTAGTTAATCTTACTCTGTACTTTTGAAAAAATGGCCCATTGAAATATCCCCAACTATTAAGCAAAAGTCTTGCAAACCTTCAGACAAATCAATGAGGCTACTCACTGTTAAACTAAAAACATTCAAAATATTGCTGCTCTTAGACTGCCAACCTTGTTGAACCCATTTTGGTTATGCATCAGTATCTGTGTGAATTCTGCCTTAGTGTGATCCAAGTGAAAGCTTGGAAAGTGAATGTTGCTCATGTCCATGAACAGCCTTCATTAAAGGTAGTTCACATAGCATCAACAGACTTCAGGAAAGAAACCCTGGAAAGCTCTACTAGTTCTTCCTCTGTTCAGAACAGGCAATTGAAAGTGATAGGAGCAGCATGTATCATACAGTCACAGGGAATGTAGCTTTAGACATCTCCACAGAAACATGCACAAATTTGTTGCTGAATTTCTCCATTTTGTGAGTTAAGTAGTGTATTACTGAAATTTGACTACTACCTCCCACAATTCCATCTGCAACAAGCACATTGTCTCCTAGGGCTGCATGGGCTTAGCAGAACTTCTTCAATTGTTCTTCCATTTATTCATTCAAGCAGTAAACATTGAAAAAAATATTAGTAGGGGCCTATGCCCCATATTCTCGCTGCTGCCTCTCCTGGCACTCAGGCATTGTGGAGGAAAAAACACATTACAGGAATACAGGTTGTCAAATGTGTCCAGGCAAGGGGAAAATGGAACAAGGGAGACTCAGGAGGTGGATCAGGTCAAGGAATCAGGAGAAGGAGCAATCTTAATTCTCATATTTGTTAATTTTTCATTGCTTGGCTTTGCAGCTATAACAATAGTCTGTTTAGATTATTACTTACAGTAGTAAATTACCCACACAAAGAAATTGAGTAGTCAATTATGCAGTACTTTTTTCTGTATGGAAAAAGATGGCAATTCACATTGTATTAGTTTAGCTCCAGAGCTGACTCTGTTATTTTCTGAAACAGGAGTTTCCAAACAGTGCTTTTTTAAAAAAAAAACCCAAACAACAACTCACATTCACACCCCTCGGAGATTTTGAAAGAGCATTAACATTATAATTCACAAAAGTGGGAACGAATGTCTTCTATTTTACAAGGAAGTAAAGCTGCTACAGGATGCAAAGGCAACCTCCCAAACCATGGGGTGCAGTCCCTTAGCAATATGTTGCAAAGCTATGACATGTCATACTTTTCCACACCTCTAAACAGGCAGGTTGGTTTCAGTCGCTGAGTACAAGTCACAGCTCAGATTGTACATGAGCTCTTGCTGTTCACATTCTGGGGCATTTTGATGGTCTCATTTACAATGAGGCTAGTCCCCTATTTAACATATAGTTAGAAACCTTCAATGAGACAGTGGAGCATGCATATCAGATGGGTTACACACATATTATTAAAAATATATGGAAGTGAATATTTGATTTTAGTAAGAATAATATTCTGATGGGAAAAGGCTTGATTATGGGACAAATCAATTCACATAGGCAGTCCATTAGGAATATCTTTTCAAATTCTGTACCTAAAGCCTAAATATGAAATTTTTAAAAGTACTACTAGTCCATTTCCTATTGTTCCCCAGGATCGTGCTTTGAGTTTGGCAGGTTAAGTAAAACATTAATGGAGTCATGTACTTTGCTATCCTGTTTATAAGAAGTGTGCAGTGTCTTCTCTAAATGCATCATCAAAACAAAAATAGTGTTTCCTTCTTCACTGTTCCAAGCTTATTTCAGCTAACACTTGAAACAAATCATCTCTGGGGCCTGCAATACAAGACAGATGTAGAACTTTTGGAGAGAGTTCAGAGGAGGCCATGAAGATGATTAGAGGGCTGGAAAACCTCCCCTACAAAGAGAGGCTGAGGGAGCTGGGCTTGTTCAGCCTGGAGAAGAGAAGGCTGTGGGGGGACCTCATTGCAGCCTTCCAGTACCTGAAGGGAGCACACAAACAGGAGGGGAATCAACTTTTTAAAAGGGTAGACAATGTCAGGACAAGGGGGAATGGATTAAAGCTGAAGGAAGGAAGGTTTAAATGAGATATTAGGGGGAAGTTTTTTACAGAGAGAGTGGTGAGGTGCTGGAACAGGCTGCCCAGAGAGGTGGTGGATGCCCTGTCCCTGGAGGTGTTCAAGGCCAGGTTGGATGGGGCCCTGGGCAACCTTGTGTAGATCCAGGTCTGGAGGTTGGTGGCCCTGCCTGTGGTGGGGGAGTTGGAACTCTATGATCCTTGGGGTCCTTTCCAACCCATGCCATTCTAAGATTCTATGATCTCTAAGCCCCATTCTGGGTTACATTTATAGCATATATTCAGGCATATTCCTAGCTTTCCATTCCTCTGCATCTTCCAGGGACACTTTTTTATTGCTTCTGCCTCTACTGCAATAACAATGACATCTCTTCATCCATGTGTTTTACTTTGAATGGTGAGATATCCATGGATTTGCATTTTGAGTTTTGTCTACTGTTATTTAAGGAAGATGGTTGGGGAAAGGAGCTGAATGCCTCTGTCCTTTCTGAAAAGTGTTACAACACTGGATGAGTTCCAACTTACTGTCTTTAAGCAGAGTAATAGCCACATGTGAAATACATTATAATGATGTTAGTCTGCAGAGTAACTACTAGTCAGCTCTGAGAAAGAAAAATTCAACAGTCTAAAGGATATAGACAAAACAATTACCTGCAATTCTTTCAGGATTAGTTCTCATTGTTTCCATAAACTGAGTCACAATGATCAGTTCTTCCCAGATTCTGCCAAGGTCATGGATTTCAGGGGCTTCCAGTAAGAGTTCCTGAGCATCTTTATATACTCTTGCAAGGCTGAAAGAAGAAATAGTGAACCAACAATAATATAAGACTGATGACTCTTGAGAACCTTTTGCAGAAAAAAAAAGGTGAAGTTGGCTTTCTCTGTGTTAGGGATGGGGAAAAAATAATATTTTTTCTTCAGTCTCGAAATTCAAAGTTCATTTTTGTGGTGACAATAGTGTAGTTTCTGGTGATGTGGGATTTAGGTAAAATTGGAAGTCCAAAGAAGGCCAGACTCATACACGTTCTTCACTAGCCATACTGATAATGCTGGAGAGGCAGGACATTCCCCAGACAGCATTCACTTCAGCTATGGTGTAAATCTGCTCTGGTTCTGGCTTACGCTCAGCTTCAGCAGTAGGATGGGACACTATGGGCGCATGCAGCCCTGCTTGGCCAGACAAGTGACATGGAATCACCCAAACACAGAATTCTCCTCCCTCTCCCAGCTCGGTCTCCTCCCATGTGAGGGTGGCTTTTAGGCCCCTTCAAAACATTTCTTCTAAGACAGAAGAAAAGCAGTAGTGACAAACTATCAGAGGCAGCTGTTCATAAACGAATATGAAAAAATATCTGATTAGCAGCAGGGCAGGCCATTACATCTCTCTAACAGTGATATGTTTTTCCATTCATGGAATAGCATATCTCAGTCCTCATGACTTATTTTCACTCACAGGAAACAGCAAACAGGAAGGACTACATTCTTTCAGAAAACACAATGTATTTGTTTCCTCTGCAATGCACTGAATTTACAAAGAGACAGTTTGCTCTGTAATAAACCACCTAGAAAAGCTAGAACATATAGAAAAAGGAACTCTATAGCTTCACTGCATGATTGTACCCCACAAAAAAAAGTCCAGCTAACTATTTTAAATCCTGTTGATTATCAACAGGTCAAATGCTACATTAACTCTAAGTTACAGTCTTTCACGTGATTGGAGCTTTTGTGACCTTGACATTGTTAGCTCATGATTTTTAATCACTGGTTGCTATAACACAGACTATTTGCAAAGGGAGATTTGGAGCATCTTTTTATAGCTGTTACAGCAGCTTTCTACTCTAAGGGTCTTTTTCTGCTACACTGTCTTCCATGACTCAGCTATAACAAACAATGCAATGAAGCACTCCCACAGATCTTTTTCACATAGAGTCCGGAAATCTCCCATCCTCCTATTTTCTTAATAGGCTTACTATCTGAAGGTTTCTGTGCTGACTGAACTCTCACAAGTATGTAGCCTAAACAGATGCTACATAAGAAGTTGCAGTACAGTTTTGAATTTGTTGCTACATCATTAGAGCTCTCATTCAGAAGGAACAACTCAAGATAGGAGAAAAGAAAACAGAGGGGTTTCATACTCTTTTACCAACAAGATTTGTCCTGAAACATTCAGTAAGCAGTGGACAATGGAAAGGACAGATTTTATCAAGTGAACACATGTTCCCTAAAGAGTAGTATAACTGAACCCTTTCTCAAAAAGGCCCAAATCTACCATCATGGGCTCTTTTTCAACTTTGCTGACCATTGTTGGAAGGAAAATGATCTGCTAGAAATTAAATTTCTTGTCTTCCAGTATTTGCCCCACGGTGTTGTCTTAAATGCTCATCTGCCCCTTTTCAATCATACTACAGCTTAGGTACTGAGGTACCTCAGCAAGCTGAGGGTACTCCATCCTTTCTCCTTGCAATGTTTGATAGGTGCAGCCTATCAGCAGCTGACTATTACTGCAACTCTCTCTCACACATACAGCTCTGCTTACATGGAATTATTGTAGTTGGACACAACACCTGGATGCTCTCCACGGGTCGGGCTGCGGAAACAGGGGTTATTCATGTTACAGAAGATGCCATGTAACCATGGCAGTGTTCCTGCAGATGGCATTGCCTTGTTTGGGAAGTGACCTAGAGTATGGAAACAAAATATAAAAGATTCAGTGTCTTTTCTAATGCAGCCCCCGTGAATCTAAGTAGCACGATGGACTTCTAAAGAAGGACTGCAATGGAAATCATACACTTTTTTTTTTTTGGTGCTTAACAAACAAGAAAAGCATATGATACAAACAGTACAGCTATTTGCAACTGAAATAAACGCTGAGGGTTTTTTTTTAAATAAGTAGTGAGGCAGTACTCTCTCAGTAGCAGAACTACAGAAATCTACAACTTGACAGAGTCTTGATACCTCATGTAAGTCTGGCAACAAAATATCTCATGGGAAAACCAGAGGAGTTTTTTTTTTTCCTTCTCACTAGTAATTCTTACGGTCTATGGATAAAAATAACTAAACTACTATGAAGTCAAGTCTGTTCTTTCGCCACTGAAAAAAAGTACTTGGCAAACAGGTCCCAGTATCTCAGAACTTCTAGCCATTATCTAGCACAAGTCAGAGCATTAAAATGTATCAAATGTTCTTACATTCATGCTGGCGATACAGTGGATTAGCTTTCCTTAGCCAGACAAGGGCAAGAAATAATGACAGAGGCCATACAAGCTCCACCAGAAAACGAAGCTGGAAGAGAAAGGAAAAAAAATCAATTTGAAATAAATGTTACAGATAAGTCATGCCTATAGTCGAAGTGACTAGAGGGCTGAGGCCCCTTCTCACTCACAGCAGCAATGCCCAGTACAGCATGTGCTCATGGTTATCCCTTACCTATTTCACCATTTGGAAAGGAAATTCAGGAATAGCTAAGATTTCATCAGAGCCCCACAAAGCATCAGTATTAACTCAGTGACTTCTCCACTTCTTCTAAAGAAATGTTAAGCACCCTGACTAAGGTAAAAGGAATTAGGAGGTAGTACTGAACAGCCCAATAAGCCAGAGTTAAGTCTAAACAGTTTTTATATAGAGTGGATGACTGTAACAATACAGGAAAAAAGGATTAGATGCGAGAGAAAGTGTTGGTTTTGAATTTTTTTTTCAATCCACACTTTTTCTATGCTGAGCTCATTAGTAGGCTACCAGTGCACTATGCCTACTGAAACGTAAAAGACCCTAGCATAATCTTGCATTCTTTGATGTTTACTTTTACTTCTTTTTGTAATCATACAAGATTATTGATTTTCTAATACAGGTAGAAATGTATACATTAAGATCAAACAGCTTATTCTATAACACAGAAGATCCCCATCGCTCAGATCTTTCAATACACTTAGAACAGTCACCAGCTCCCAGTCATGACAGAAAATCAAGGGCATTGCTTCACCACACAGCAACATCCTGCCTGGTTTTCAGTCTGTTTCCTCTGCTCCTGTGTTTCAGTTTGTTTTACTGCCTCTGTGTGTTTTGGCAGAGGTTTGAAACTACAGCCCTTTGATCTGTGACACAGGCTTTGGGCTCTAAGGACCAGCTATGGGATATTGTGTTCAGCCACGTGGCACTTTTTTCTCCACCCTACAAGAGCCAGGACAAACTCTCTCCAGAATCAAGGTTGTAGCACATGCACAGGAAAGCCCTCCCTGTCTGCTTTTTCCTTTGCTACAGCCTTTCCGACCAGGCACCGAATATGTAACAATAACACATACAGCAGCAGCAGATCCAGAGACAAGATGGGTCACATGTGAAATCTTAAAAACACACACACAAAAAACTAAGCCACGCAGGACAAAAGATACTCCACATATTTAAGAAGAGGTTTTCGGAGCTGCCCTGTTTTTTCCACTATAGCATTGTTTAATAGCTTTAGTTAAACACAGATAATGCTTACAGCAAAAAGGTAGAAAGCTTTACACCAGGCAACCCTTTCCTTCGTCATGCTTTTTCTTTTTTAGAATAGAACAAAAAAAACCTCACCAGCAGCAAAGGGCAGATAGCAATGGTTAGCGAAGGAAACCTGCCATTGTATAGCTCGACAGATGCGCACAGCTCAGAATACAGTTTTACAGACCCTCCTCAGCAGGGGTCCATAGGGTCTCATAACACCCACTGCCACCCATTTACATTCAGAAGGATAAGAGCTAGGGAGACTCCTTAGTTGTCCCTCTGCACAGGTAATCAGGATTATTACCTGCTGCACAGGTAATCAGGATTATTGCTTAGACACGGATTCTTACTTCAATCCCAAGTAATACAAAATCCTCATACTTGCATTCAGTAATTCCTTTCTGTCTGAGTTAATAGTTTGGAAGGGTCTGAAGGGTAAATCAGAAGGAAAGCTTGCTTTCAAGCTGGTACACAATATGTCATGAAATCAAGTACTGTTAGCCCTCTGATCCTTTCTTGTCCTCTATTTTCCTGAGGACACACAGGTGTCTCAGAACTGACTGCAAAGATCAGAGATCAGCTCATAAACCTGCAGAATTGTAAGACAAACAGCCAGAAATTCCAAGAACATGCACAGAGAAATACAGTATCCAGACAGAGCTTTAATGGACCGGGTACCATATAAGTGACAAGCTTAAACTGGTTGTGGATCAACTGCTAACTCTGATGAAATCTTTCCTCTTGTAAATTAGATGAGACCAAATTATGAACTTGAATAGATGATCAGACATGCCTCCATTTATGGTACTGTGTGATGGTTAACAAAAAACAGGCTGATTTTCCCAAAACACACTTGAAGTATTTTCTCTACTCTGAACAGTAAAAAATTTATCTTTGGTGTAGATTAAATCATTGTGTTTACAAGCTAGGAATGATCATCACAGAAAAGGATCCCGGGCAATAGCAAGAAACACAGAGTTAGCATTTTTGAAAATTATATAGAAAAAAACCCAAACAAAACAGAATTCCTGAAACCCAGGCAGGCACTTTGGGTCACACACCTGAGCAGATTTGCCCAAATCAAACAGTATTTCATACACTGAAAATACTGAAGAATAAAGATCCATTCACTAAAAATTAAATCTGTGACTGCCAAGTCTCTCTGTATAAATATTTGAAGATGAGAAAGATGGGGATTTTTCTTTTCTGAACTTCAGAATCAAACTACTATAGCTCCTTAATCAGTAACTGAAGTCCAGCTCCAAAAGGGGATCCTTGTATTTGGTGTAATTTAGCTCAAGTATGGATTGGTGATTTCCATACTGTATTAAATCATGAAGTGGCAAGGTTATATGCATCAGGTCTTGATAACAATATAGACTGTGGAAGAAAGTCTACTGGAAAGCCATAAATGAAGGAACATTCAACTTCTCTATGAAGAAAATCAGATAACGCTTTGTTCCTGGACATTTCAAAACATGAGTCATTCCTAATGACTAAAATCAGGTCAGCTTAGGTAAGCATTTCAACTCATCCCATGTTGTTCCTATTGAGCACTGTTACCACAGCAAAATTGTTTGCATTACTGTTAAAGTCCCACAGATGCCTTTATTATTTTAGTTTGCAACAGGTAGTCTATTTCGATAGGCCTTCAAAGGGACTTCCTTTGCCAGACAGAAGTAGTTGCAGTACCTCAGTGACCAAGACCTTAATATGAGGTTTTGTTTGACTACAAAAATCTGGCTTAAGGAAAAAGAAAAAAAAGAAAAAGAAAAACAAGCAATGATGAAACAAAGTGGAAAGTCACAGATGAATTTGCTCGAAGACCAAGTATTGTAAGATCTAAGAGGATCTGAAAGGATTTAGTATGCTTCTGATTTTCACTTAGGTCATTCAGCCTTATTAAAAACCAAAATCTGTGTGAACTTTAGGGCCCTAACTGGATTCACATCTAAGGGCAGATGGGTGCGATGAGCAAATCTAAATTTGGCAATCAAACCTCCCTGACCTGAATGTTGCCCACAAAGTTTTCTAACAGCAGAATTTTTTCAATGTGAAAATACAAAAATATTCTATGATTACTACCCACAGCTCTTCTTCTGGTGCACAATAATGTATCTCAAAGACAACAATAATAGAAGCATTCTCTGTTTAAACTGTAAAGAGTATCTTTGCAAACTGTACCCAGCAATATCCCAGACAGCAGGCCCATACAAAGATCACATTTGATTCTTTGAGGAATTAGTCATTTTTACACGCTGAAAAATGTACCTGTCACTTCACCCAGTGGAGTGCATGATCCAAAGCTGAAATCCCAAAGCAACACCTCACCTTTTGCCTTTTCCGTAGAATCCAGTTCTTCCAAAGTAGAAGTCTGACTTGCCTAAAAAAGTTCATTCTTCTCTATCAACACTTCTGGTTAACCTGTGGCAAAGGATGCATTGTCATCTCGCAGCCGACAGCTGAAACGGACCTTGGAGCATAACAACAGCTTTCTGCTCTTATTTTAAGATTAGTTATCATAGAGATCAGTTCCTTTCATTGTCTATACCATTTAATTTTGCACATGATACACTGTCATACATGAAAAATCATGGTTTTCCTTTGTTTGGAGGCTGTTTCCTGTGACACATTTATCAGTGCCAAAAAGCAACACAGATTCAGAGATTTAAAAGCATGCCCTCTGAATGATAAAAAAGTCATTATTGAATCCAGATATTAAGTTTGACTTACAAGTAATGAAAGCAGTTAATAATTGCATTGTTATCAGATTAAACCTGCACTTTCAAACTACTTTTTCTAATAAGAGATGGATTCACAATCACACACTGTCTTATATAAAACTATTTAGTTATGATAATCATGCCTTCCATTCAGACACTATGAATGTATATTGATTAATACAGCCTGAAATGGATTATGTAAAGGTAAATCCATTTTGTTGCCATTTCATTAAAAAATACAGGATCTCATTGTTATGCTTTTAAATTCAGCAACTCCCACCACATTTTAGTAGGGATACAAAGGAATTTGTATGTTCTGATTTTTAGGTTTGTGACTCGTTTTAATCACCATGAATTTTTACCTTCAAAAGGAAATAGAAAATGAGACAAAAATCTAAGCATCAGATCCAGGGACCTGCTAAAGAAACCCAACAAAAAAACCCAACCCAAACACAAAACAAACCCACAAAAAACATTTGCATTTCCTACCTATATCAACTTCCTACTTTATAGCTGCCTTTGGTATTTAAATGGTTGAAGAGTAATTTCTTCACAGATAGTTAGTAACTTAGAGTTTGTAGTTTGGAAAACACTTTCTAATAGATGAAGTAGAAGAACTCAATGCACAGGAGGTCTGTGGGGGCTCCATTGCTGGACATCAAACCTCTATCAAGAATTACAAAGGTAACACTGCTTATCGACTAGATTATTAAACTCTCACTTGCCACTATTTTTCTAGACCTTTGTTTCTAGAAAATCCAAGTGGAGAACGTTTTGCCTGATTTTGAGAGACAAGGTTTGGGAAAAACCGTAATTTTGCCTAATGTGTCAACAAATCATTAGTTAAAAGCATTAGATAAAAATAATTAATAATTATTTGAATATTTCACAAATTCATCTCAGGTCCACATCTGAGGAACTGAAAAGGAAGTTAGACCTCAACCAGGGAAGAGGCAACCAGCACTGGGGAAGGGCTGTCACCAGCCCTGACCAACCCTGCTGGAAAGTGGTCCTAGAGAATATGCAGATCGCTTGACATAGTGGGCATGGAAGAGAGTGGAGCAGGGTATTTAAATCCCAACTTAGCTCCAACTAGCTATTCTAGTTATTGGGGAATCAAATAACAATTGCTTAAGTTACAGAGCACCAGGAGAAGCAAGACTAGCTATAGAAAGCTACTGCTGTTATAAAGAGTAAATGGATTAACACTTGATTGTTTAGAGAGATGATACTTTAGGATGCAACAGCCTCCCACTTTGGATAAAAGCTAAATGGAACAGAACTAACCCGTAGCTTGGTGACTTTGCCCACACCGTGAGTTGAAAAACGGTCTTAATGGTACAGACAATACTGAGGTCCTAAACATGCATCATGCCATGCAGAGGAGGGCCAGTTTTGTTTTGGGAGATCTAGATTCACACTGATGGGGTCTGAAGTGTACTTTGAGACCAAAGAACTGTAGAGGAATAAGAAAAATCTGTATCAAATCGGCTAAACACTGGTCCTTCCAGAGTCTGCCACACTACGTATGTGTATGCAAAAAGACTGCCAACCATGCAGTAAGAGGCCAGTTTTGCAAGTCAAACACAGACATTTCTTTTTCACAGAGCTGACACTAGCAACCAATCTCGATTATTGATTATTTGATTGGCAAGTGTACTCGGGAGACAAAGGCTGAATTTAGACACAGGCATTCAAAATTTTTGCTTTTTAATTACAGTGAAGGAGATGTTGAAGTCCCTTCCAACCCAAAGCACTGTATGATTCTATAGGTACATCCAGTTCTTATTTAGACAGTTACTCAATCCAGGGCACTTCTGAGCAACTAGCTGTTGGAAGGGTTTAGAACCCAGCAATAAAATTGGCTGAGCATGGCCAAGAAAAAACAATACTGTGGCAGAACCTGCTGCCACTAGTGAAACTGCATGTAAGCAGGCTAAGAAAATTCTTGAATGGAAAGCTGTCTGATATTTGGTTGCAGGCAGTTCCCAGCAATCACCAACTCACAGCTGCCATTAGCATGGCATACCTGCTGTTTCTCAAGAGTTTCCAGTGCGGTTGTCTTCACAGAGTTGCCAACTATGAGCAGTCAGACAGCTTTCTGACACTCTTGTCTAACACCCAGGGCTCTCCAACCTGCTGCTATTCTGAAGAATGAATCCTGCAGCTGAACAAATAAGAGGAGACAGTTTTGTTCCAGCTCCTCTCGTCTTCCTCTAGACCTCAGACAGACATTGCAATCTTTCTACAGCAACTGTGAAAGGAAATTCAAGCCTTAATGTCAAGGCCAGAAAAACTGTAGTCTGCCAATGGCCTGGCCTCTCCTCTTCCTCCCAGCTCTTTACTGAAATACCCATCATTAAGAATTTCTGTCTCAAGGAGAGATACCCTAGCAGTACAGAGTCTTAGCTTATGCTCCTGAATCTTTCACTATGTATGACATATCTGCGCCACCCTGTAACTTTCACTAGCATTAGCAAGAAAATTTGTAGTGCAAGGCCATAAATGGGATTAGGACTGACAGATAAAATGGCTGTTGGCATTTGCTTTGGAAAATGTAGCTATTTTTCCTGAGACTAAAAATGCAAGTAGTAAAGAAGCCAAAATTTATAACCTTGAGGAAAAAAAGGGCAGTAAGCAAGGTTAAGAAGATTGTGCTTGCTATTTAACCTTTAAGGCCTTTTACACTAAAAACCTCGCTAGTTACATTTGTTGCTACTGATGTGGATCATTCCTTATAAGAAGAGTAGCTCAACAACCTAAAAAAAACCCCCACCTAAAAGTATTTGCAAAGTGCCAAAGGAACACCTCTTTAAGAAAGCGACTACAGATTGATTACTGAAGTTTAAATTCTGACTCATTTAAGCAGAATCTTAAAAGTACTTTTCCCTTTGGCCTAAAGCAAACTATTTAAATTATGGCATTAGTCCATAAAGTACAATCAACATATAAAATTTAAAGAAAGATTCTATTTTGCTCATCAGACACACTCTGATCAGTTACCTCTGATTTTACAATGAACAAGAACATGTTTGCATTTCCCCAGATTGCTTTGTTTATAAAACCTTCATTAGGACCTTAAGGAAAAGAACCCTGTTTTCTTAAATGGAATAGTTTCACAGATGAGTGTTAAAGTGTATTAATCACTAATTCAGAAATCTGAATTAGAGAGGTGAACATGAGACAAAAGTATATGAGGGGGGAAAAAAAAAGAATGCAATCAGAAGACAATGCACTGATTCTGTAGCAGCACAGAATAAATAAGGAAAAATTCACTTTTAATCCTGAAATATCCTTTCCTGTCTGGGCATTTCTCAGAATAACACAGATTTTTGTATTTAGGATTCAAGATCTACTAATTTAAGTAGACTAAAACACCATAATAAAACAACAGAGAAGGTCTGTGATAAAACTAATACCCAGCAATATCGCGTTGAGAATACCACGTGGGCTCAGGACGTACATGAACTTCTGCAGCAATCAGTCATGGTGGAGGAGATCTGCCTTCATTCTTTAAAGGCAGCAACCTGCTCACAAAATCAATGGTGGCTTGAGATAGCTGCAATTAGAAACAGCACCAGCACTGAAAGATATTCAGTTCCCCCCAAAAAGCAAAGTTTATTAACATAGATATTAACCCCCTCCTAAAACCAGAAAAAGCCCCAGAGACTTATACACTGTTCATTCAGTTTTTCATTAAGAAGCTAACACAAATGACAACAGCTACTGTTTAGAATGGTATATGTTTGCAGCCTGAAGACAACATGCTTGAGGCATGTGACTAATATACGTGGCATATGAAAATAGGTATTTTGTTAATTTTCCTATTTTCCTTCTGCAGGAACCAAATTCCTTCCCAGGGGGCTGACTCTAAGGGCCACCCAAAAATAACTTGGTTCCATGACCAGCATACTACTGGAAGCATGGGAAGACCCTTACAAAGTCCCAGATCAAGAAAATAAGAAATAGCACTAGTGGTTTTTTTCCCCCTAGGAGTTGATGGCATTAGATGGAAGGGTGATTTGCTGCATACATTCAGAAAGAAAACTCATATATACTGTTGATAGAAGACAAGAAAGGGAAACAATTGGTTACATCAGGCATTGCTGCTAGTTTTAAACACACAGTATCAGTATTTAAGTTTATTATAAGTCAGTAGAAATAAATTTATTTTAAATGTAAAAGATTATCTAACTTCTCAAAGTTCAAGCCTACCTTACAACCTTCCAGACAACATCAGAAGAAAAAAAAAGGTTAAAAATATCTTTAAACAATGAAGTAAAAAAAGACCTTTTCTTCACTCTTTTTTTGACTTCTGCACTTCAGCAAGGAAATACGGTGACAGCTTTTATGACCTAGACCTTCTTGCTAGACAGCACATATTCTAGTGTGACACCTAAAACCATAAGAAGGTGTCTGGGTTACGAATGAAGTCAACCATTTATTTCTCGGTTCATCATACAGAGACTAAAGAGTATCTTGCAGTGAGTCAGATTTTTTCCTGTATTTTACTCTGTGAGATGGGTAACAGTGTGGCCTAGAAATGAGGTAAGCACATTAGCATAGAGTAGAGGAAGGTTTCATATTTTGACTGGCTGCCATTAACAAACAATAGCTCTTCCCTGACTTCATCCTGGAGGTTCAGTAAAAGAATGTTCCCAGACTCCAGACTGTCAACAACAGATAGCAAAAGGATCTCTTAGCCTGCTTATACTGTATCAATTACACCTTATTATCAAAAGCTATCAAGAAATTCTCTCAACTGACTATTTCTTTACACCATTGTCTTCCAAATTTAGTCATTACCTACAATATGTTTCTACTTTTTCTGAGTGGCCTGAGCTCCAGAGGTACTGACACATCACAGCCTTCCTCTTTACTATCAGGCTAAGAACAGTGCACTACATTCATTAATCTCAAATTCTTTAATATTATCATGACAAGCATGTATAACCCCTCAAATCTTTATTAACAGGTTCTTTCAACTGTACATCCACTGAGAAGTCAGAAGTCTTTCCCACCACTTCAAAACTCAGCTTGTGGGATTTTCAATACTTTCTCTAAGCTCCACTTGTTTCATGAAGGTCCCACATGTGTTTTTTTTCTATTGCAAACAATGTTTTAGAGACTGGGAATTTCTTCCAGGCTTCCTAGACAAATCAAAACTGCAGTAACTAGAGATTTTTTTTCCACTCCATTTTCACTAATTATTCTGACAAAATTAACGTCCTTGCTTCCCTTGTGAAAGGCCTGGAAAGTTTGTTTTTGTAACATTTGCATGTGCAGACATATACATGGTTCAGCACGTTTCTTCCCGGACAATTGCTCTGTAAGTGCAGAGACAGCAAGACAAGAAAAGTAACTGTTTCACAACACCACTGCAGGAGAACAATAATACCATTTTTCTCATCTGATCTTTGATTTTATATTTTCTAGAATTTCTAAAACATCAGCAAGCTACAAGCTCACATAGAACAACATGAAGCTGAATACAACATGACCTTATGTGCATTCAATGCTTCCAGAAATGCATTCTACAAGCTCTGTCCTACTTCAACTACTATTTACTAAGTCAAGTTACATATTAGTATTAAATGGCTCATTCATATCAACAACTCCCCCAAGTATTATGGCCAGATCTAAAAGCAAAAAAAGCACAGAGTAAGCATTGATTTCTTTACAGATTTTCATCTGTAAGGTTTGAAAGAGGCAGCAATGTACCAAAACCTCTTACCAGTGCTCATGCTGAACCATAAGCATTATCAGCGTTTCACTTGCTGCTTCACTGTGACTTTTTCCAAGTAGAAGATGAGAAATAATGCAGCCTTCATTATTTAAAAAATATGATGTGGCAGTGTTTCCTATTTCTTTCTCCTTCAGAGGAGAAACTTCATGTCTCTGAATTTAAAGTCAATAGGTTCACACCAGACAACCGTACAGCTCTGACAGCAGAGCACTACTCCTGGGACACTGCTTCCTTCCCAAGGCCATCTCAGGACCTTCAAGCCTCTGCACAAATTTGCCACCTGAACCACTGACTTTAACCTGTCTTCCTCCACATAGGATGACACAGCAACCTCCTCTTTTTACAAGTGGCTTTGATCTAATTTGTGTTGGACATATGCTTACATCATAGCTGAGACTCATCCTGCTGCAGTCTTCACAGAGAAACAAAGGGCTTTACAGTTGCAGAAGGAAGTCCACTCATTTACAGCAGAGGAAGTAGCGCTGCTGCTGCTTGGCTGTAGTCTGTTTAAGCACTATGTCTGAGGCAATCAGACTTTTAGCTTTATTCAAACAAACATTTTAACCCTGAGATTTTAAGTCAAGTTATTTTAAGAAAATGGATCCTTTTTTTGCTGCCTGCATGCACAGAGACAGCTCTAGGAGAGATTAAATCTAACATATTTAATCTGCTAATCTAATATATCTCTCCTAATTAGATTTTTACATCACAATTGGATGATGGTAGAGTATATTTGTTTTCCATGTTAAACTCTATCAGCTGTTCCTGTGACCCATTTTTGCTTCATAAAGAGTAGGATCTTCAAAAGTAAACAGAGAAAGTTTATGTGGGGGCTATCATTTCACTTAGGAGAGGAAATACAGTTCCATTTATGGAGAACACTGCACAGTTTCTCTGGAAGTTCTACCCACAGCTGTCACTATCACTTAGGGATTTCCTAATGATCTGTAACAGCAAAACAGGAGGCAGCAGAAAAAGTTCGCTTTATGTATGGGAACATGATAAAAGCAATGGGCGGAAAAGAATTTGGTGACAGTTCTTGCATTATGCCTACAATAGGTATCTGATAACATAAAAAGTTCTCTGTGGTGTACTTCAAGAACACTAACATGAAATATGTATGGTCATATGGTATGCATGTTCTGTTACCCCTTCATCTACATATGCCATAGTATTAACTGCTCTTTTAAATACGAGTTTATTAGTTTTCTTATTTCCATGCTTATTCCTGACTTCTGACTACAAAGTCAAATCTGGTCAAATGCCGTTTGTCCAACAAATTCTAAAAACATCCCTAGTAAACACTCCAGCCATGTAAGCAAGGATTTCTCTAAAATAAAGAGTACAAAAAAATTCCTGAAAAGATAGCTTTGAAAATATGCATGCTTGTGTATTGGGTGTGCTCATGATCCAAAGCTTTTAATTTCCAGGAATAATGCTTTCCAGCATCACAAGTTTCTTAACTGGTGAGATGTTCTCTTACACATGTAAAAAAGCATGTCCTTAGACACAGCCTCACTAAAGCTAACACAATTATTGTTAGCACAGTTCTGCCCAGGCAATCTGTAGGAGTGTGCATGTATAAGTGTATCTTGAATAAACAGATATACCCATGCACAGAGAAAGGTACACACACACAGGCTGGGGTTTTCTGAGTTAAGATTTCTATCCATTATTTTAACCTACTGAGGAAAACTCAGTGTTTTTAAATTTTTCTGAATGTGCTTCAGTGGCTTCCCTCCATGAAATAGCTAAGGACTGACCTGATGGGCAAGAATGGGAAGCTATGGTACCGAAAGTCAAGTGCTATTTATTGGACATAGCTGCACAAGAAGTAAGGAAACAAGTTGCACTACTTGCATAGATACAAAGAACAAGCTGCTGACACAATGTTTCAAGGGGGAGCAATGACAAGAGATAAGAAAAGGCCCAGTAAAACTTACATTTGAAAGGTGTATTTCTAAAAATCAAAAGACAATTAGACTCCACCACCATCACACACAGGGAAATGTAGCATCTTAAACAGTTCCCACCCCTGTGCAAACCCAGTGGTGGGTTGATGACCCCAGTCTGTGGTCAACCAAGCACAAAGTACACCAAGTGCAAACTCAGAAGACATGTTTTCTGCTTCTGGTGTAATCCAGGTTACTTCAAACAGACACTCTTCAGTCCCCAGCCCTTATGCTGCTGGAAGACAGAAGATTTTACTAGTATCCACCTTTCTCAAGCATTTTACATTTTGGATTATTTAGGATGGTTTTTTCCTTCTACCTGTGACTGAAAACATTTTTCAAGGATCCCAAGCATCTCTGAATTAGAAACAGAACTCCCCTCTCTCTACAAAGATAACTGGGTGTGCAGATAGCACCTTTTCTTCATATAATGATTTAGGTTGGAAGGGACTTAAAGATCATCTAGTTCCAATCCCCCCCCACCATTCTGAAAGGCTTGTCTCCAAAGCAGCCTCCTGTGAAACTTACTTCTGTATGGACAAGTTTATATAAAATAGCATTTTTTGTAAATATCAGACATGCCCCCCCCCCCCGCCAGCGTCCCATTTCCCAACATTTTAAGTCTGTGCATACATTGACAAGTGGGGTGGCCCACTAAAACAGATTTATAGTGAAACAGTGGGTGCAGGGTTTACTTCAGATGAGCTCTACTGTGGCCCCATGGACCAAACATGCATTACATCACATACACTGCCGAAGCACACATTCTAGTCTAGTCTCATCCAAAAAGAATCAAGCATGTGTGCTCCGAGATCACTCTACTGTGCATCACGGTGATACATAGAGAAGTCATGTAAGTGCAAACATGCTGTGAACTAAGTTACCCATGTTAGCATGTGCACACTAAATGCCTTCATTTTGTGCAGCTGTCAGATGAACTCCATTAGGCCTCTACTACACTACAGATGATACAGAATTTATGGGTTCATAAGCAAAACAAGGACTTCTTAAACAGAAGCAATTAAAAAACCCTAGAAAACTTACCACAAAAGCTTACCTCATACGTGAGCACTTGCCGTGCTATGGGAAAGAGAAAGGTTTCTGATGGAATGTTCAGCTTGGCTACAAGGAAACACATCTCTTAGATGCAGTTAGCCCTCGCAAAACAACACTGCTCAGTTGTAAGGAGATTGTTTTAATCCTCTGCTTGATACAGAACAGCTCAATCTGCAAGTTTAAGAACTCCTGAATAAAAATCCTCCCAAACATCCAGTATGACCAGCACAAGCACAATTAAGTCTGCGCCAGAAGGCCGATTTCCTGAAGGTATTTCTTCAGATCTGAACAAACCCTGTATTTGAAAAAATGGTCTCAGAAGAGTAGTTCTGGTAGCATTAAGGGCCCTCCTAAACAAACAGCTGTCATGATTAATTAGGTCAGCGCCTTACAGAAGTCAGTACTCTGCCAAAGCTTTACGAGGGATGAGGCAGTACCTTACGACTTCAGAAAACGCAATTACCAGCAAATCTGACAGAAAGGTTTCCTCCCCAGAGGGCAAGCCGCAGGTTGCTGGCACTTTGCATGACCCCGAGCGATTCAGTTGGGGTGAAGCAGTTTCAAACATTAGATCTCGAGAAATCTGCATCAGAACCGAAGGAAACAATAGGGGCCATTAGCAACATTTCCAGTTAAAAAGAAAGGCGGCTGTCCTTACTAGGCTTAAGACTCTATTGCTACAGCCGGGTCCTCACCGTTCTGTCCCGCCCTGGCAGGACACGGTCGCCTCGCCCCGGGCCTGCTGAGGCACTTCCTCACGCGGTGGGGGGGAGGCCAGGGAAGCAGCCCTAACGAAACACAGCCTTGACGTCGAGGTGCAAACGCTTAGAAAAATTTCCAAATTAAAAAGTCACACATTGACCCTTAAAGCCCATTGCCCCCCATCCTACCCCATCTCCCGGCCTGGCCGGAAGGTTCTGGAAGATCCCTCAGATCCCTGCGGCAGCCTGTCCTCTGGTGTCACCTGTGGGTAGCAGGGTCATAACTCTCAAGATATTATTTCAAACATGCTCCTTCACTCATATTACATTAAAAAAGAAAGGTCAAATACATTAACAAAGATTAATTATGCCATGTCCCTCCTTTTCATAACATGGGTTTCTGAGCCACCTCCTCCTGACACAAACAGGTATGCATGCAGCAGGGTGCTGCACTCTCCCACTCCTGGCCGAGCTCCCTGAGTGCTGGCTTGGATACAGAAAACATTGAACTAAGACCTGAAGCTCCTTTCAACCAGCAGAAGCCTTTCACACTAGCAAAACATGGAAGCAGACAGGACATAAAAAGCAATATCCTAACAACCAGTAGTAACCAGTGTTGTGACTTGGTTAAGAAACATCTGTTTCTCACAGGTTAGTATCCACTATTGTAATTTGCCATTTCAGCAGCCCACTCTGCAGAGTACTGGAGACACTATATTTGACTAGACAAACAGCTTTTATTACAACTTCTAAGCATATTCAGTGCCAGACACACTTAACCACTTTAAAATATAGAGAGAGAATAGGTTTAACAGTAGTTCACAAATTTATTTGCCATCTTGTGGCCTTAATCTATACTGATGAACACCATCCTTCCACAATTGTGTTAAGAGGTTCTGCTGCAATGCCTGTAACATTTCATTAACCCTGTTTCTGCTCATTAGCTAGTTGTGTGGGGTTTCCTTGCTCCCCCTCCATTCTCAAGGTGGAACAAACTCCCACCTATGCCAAGAAGCCTTTATCCCTCCTCATATTTTGTTGTGCAACTCACAATACCAGTCTGGGCAGACAGCAGCAGCTGGCACCTTCAGGTTTTCTGTTAGTATGAGGCAGCGCCCCAAAAACCAGCTCCTGGCATGGCCAGAACATCCAGCAGTAGTGTGGCCTTTGCCAAGAGCACAAGCCATACTTCCATGGAAGTGTGACAAGGAATCAGAAATTCAGCATTGCGAGTTTAATCTCTTTTGTTCTGGAAATTAATCTCAGATTACATCCACTGAATGCAGTGTGGGATTTTTATATGGGATATTTTGTGAAGAAGGGTAAAAGGGAATGGAGTAGAAAAGTCTAGTCTATTTTATGTTGGTGTTATCTTGTAAAAAACAGAAGACATTCTTTGCTTTTCCTGTCCTCTGAGAGTCTTCTTGATTCTTATTTCAGCAGAACGCACCATGCTAAAATAACCATACTCTACAGTATGTGAGAAAGGGTCAAACTAATTGTACGCTCATTAAGCAGGCTGCCCCCGTCCCCAGGAGACACATACAGCAGAGTACTACACTACTGCAAAGTCCAAATGTCTATATTTTAATAAGTTAGAAGAAATCCAGATATAGAAACCATAGAGTCACTGAAATGTTAACAAGTTAATATATTTTAAAGCAAATATAACACCGTGTACACATAAAAAACATTTAATACAAAGTGAAAACCATTAGATGCACCTACTAATGCCGATTTTTGGTTATGTTCAGCTCTTTCACTGAAACTTAGAAACAATGCTCTTCATTTCAGTCACACCAGCTTAAGTGGTAAAACTGATCTATAGCAAGCTAATAACTGCCTTCTCATTCACCTGGGAAAGACAGCACCACTGCAACCCGCAGTCTCTCCAGAAGGGCATCCAAACAATACAGGCTGTGCACATCTGCCCCACTTGCTAAGCTATGCAAGAAACCAGATGTGGACCAATTGCTGCTTCTGAATAGTAAAGCTCAGTAAGTGCATCCTTGCTGTACAAAAAAAATATTAAAGTGACAACATAGAAAACTGGCAACAGATAACCATGTCTGCCTAAAATATACACATATGATACATAATTACGGGCCATGCTGGCCAATACGTAAGTCTGTTCAGGAGCAAAGCTTTAACTGTACAGAGTAGAAAACTAAACAAATGCTTTTACAGAACAAAGCACATGCTTTGGTTTATGCTTAGATAGAATATTAAATCTTCCATTTTTGTTATAGCATCTATTATGAAAAATGGCTCCTTTCACGGCTGCACGCAAGTAATTTCTCTATGAATAAGCGCTCCATTCCACACAATGAAATAAAGCTCAGTGTTGTATTCAGTGAACCCGTTAGCTGTGTCTGGACTGGGAATGCATTAAATCTTTATGAAAAGCCACTGAATTTGAAAAAGTTTAACTTATTTGACAATTCCCCAGCCCTCCCCCCATTTTTAAAATGCTGCATATATAAAAATAACTCCAATATGGCACAAAAGTGGGATCCTCAAGGGGGAAGGGAAAGGATAATGGGGCAAAGGAAAGCCTCCACAGACATCATCAACAAATTGCATGCAGTCCAAGAGGAATTTGCACCCTATACAAAATGAGCTTCTCTGTGCTCCAGTTCTTGGATCCTTTTTGGTCTCAGTCTCTGGTAAGTAGGCTTCGGATCTGTGGGATGAATATCCTCTGAGCTAGTTTTTTGTTCATTTGTGTTTTGTTCGGGATCGCCTGATAGAAGTGCAGAGCTCCTCACAATATTATCCTGGTGAAGTAGAGAGCTAGCACTGGTTGGTGCGCAGGCTTTAGCTAAAGAACTCTCTTCGCTTGGTTTTGATTTGTTAGAGGGTGGTTTATAAAACGTCCCTGGGGGTGGTTGCAGTGTTCTTGGTGCCCTGAAGGCAGCAAGAGGATTGGCATCTGGACCATTTCCTTCTGTTGCTGTCCTTCCTGACCTGACAGAAACAGAATATGGCTTACTAGGAAGAATGGCATTAGCTGAACTGTTACCAGTGCTACACGATGAAGATAAGGCACCTGCAGTTCCACACTCAAGTGCTCGGTTCTCCTGGGGCACATTAGTCATGATCATTGCTGTCCTTGTGGTGATATCATACTGTTTATATTGCTTGTCCCAAGTTTTTCGCAGCATCTGGGTATCATAACAAGGAACTCTGCAGCAGGTATTAACAGCAGGGAGTGCCTTCACTTCTGAAACTTCTTCAATAGTAGGGCTCCTGCCCAGCTTCTCTGGACTTACTGCTCCTGCATTTCGTGTATTTCTTTCATTCAAAACACACGAAGGAAGTATTCTCTCTACAGGTAGGCTCACAGGGCGAATAGCTGGCTTTGTCCTTGGAACACGCAATGGAACTTTGGTAATCTGACGGTTAGGTTTTGCAGGAAACAAGTTAATTTTACAGCTGTCTTCACCTAGAGAAACAAACGAATCATTGTCTGTCTCTGAGGCTGGACTCACAGCATCACCTAGAAACACACAAATAAACATGACTGGATCTTTGCACCAAATATGAAGAGAAGTCAGCCAGACTTTTGCCAACAGAAGATGAACTTTGTTAATGATCCCTTGGCAGTTGGTATTTTAACAGGATAACAGTTTTAAGGTATCCCTTGCATACCTACTTAGGAGTAACCTACTTTAACCAAATGTTGGCATTTCAGTAGCTGTACAACACATACTGTACTGATGTAACCAAGGAAGACACTAAAGAGAAAACAGTCATAGGCACTCCGCTTTTTTTTGACTGGTGCTTTCCCATTCATTAGTATTTTTGGTTTTAGAATGTTGCACTGCTAATGTACAGAACATGACTGAACTGGCTGACACTAGCTGAAAATCAGTATAATTAAAAGGATCACATACAGTTACTCTTAAAGCAGATAAAAATCATACCTACATTAGAACAAACCACTGTAGAGTAGCACTAGCAGCTAAACAGAAAAAAAAAATATATCTTATGTAAGATTTATAATTAGGTTAGCAAACCTGGTTTTTTTGGAGCAGAAATGTTAATATCCAAAATGCTGGTTGCTGATGATTCTGTTAGAGAATTACTCTTCCCAGAGCCTTCTGGTTTAGTTCCAGTGAGTGACAGTGATGCACATTCTAGGGGGAAACAATGGTCAAAATGTTAATTGCTGGATATTACTTTGTAGTATCATTGTGGATTTCAGAAGTCCACCTCTCAGCACTTTTTTAATAAAAAAGGGAGAAACCAAAACAGTTACTCTTACCAAATAGTTTAAACTCTGACACTGTAAACACAGGTTTCTCAAAAGCCTTTAGAAAGATTTAATTCTCAGTTTCTCTTACAAAAGTTAAACTGTATCACATGCAGTGATAAGCAGGTTTTATCACTTGCTTCTAAGTTGGAGAGCTAAAGTCTGATGCATCCATGACTGCTTAATCACCCACCCCAAGTCTTAATAAGAGTGCACTAACCAGTTACAGATGTATCTACTTGTTCTTTTGCATTCTTGCTATTGTTCAGTTCCAAAAATAATGCAGCTGTGTCTGAAGCTCTGCTTTCACTTGGAGCTATCAGAATACCCTGTTAACAGAAGTCAGAGCAAAAGTAAATGAGAACACAATAGGAAAGATTTAACAGAAAGGTGCCCTGGAATGCTGCAGCATTTCACACAGAAAAGGTGACACAAGTGCTGACAAGGCAGCACAAGAAGAGTCACTTACTTCCTTTACAGCAACAAACGACTTCCTCTGCTGCTGTGGCTCCCTTTCTTCAGCTGATAAAGCAACCCTGACTGTAATGGCAGCTTCTTCAGAATGAGACATGCTCGGAAGTGGTTTCAATGAAACATCAAATATCTTTTCATAGTATGTTATGAGCAGCTCCACTACCCGGGCCTGATAGGGGTAATCCACAAGTGATGACAAAGAAACTGTAGCATCTGTTTGCCGTGGCCTGATCAGAGTTGGACCAAATATTATGCCAAGGTTGCTAGCTGACATTTTGTTTTCATCAGACTGTTCCGTAACCCTGCATATAAAGAGGAAACAGATCCCCAGCCCCAAGAGTTAGAAAGTTTTTCTACTTAATATTTTAATACCTAAAATATTTATCTCTAAAGATATTAAAAAAGACAATAAAAATTGAAGATGGGTTTGGTAAGCAGGCAGAATGTTCAGCGCAGAACTGCATTTAACAGTAGATTGGACTAAACGCTTTCAACAGAGGGTGGTTTATGTCTGATTTTGTTCGTTATTTGTGGCTATTTGGCATTTCTGGGGTTGAGGGAAACATCTCATTTAAAGCAAACATAGCCGTAGTTCCGTAGTACCCATTTTTATTGTTTGCCATCAGTTTGGTACATCCTTATCACACAATCCAACTCTAGGACAACAAGCAAGTGAAGCGTAACTGAGGAGTGGTTATTAACAGACATGAAACAAGCTTCATTTTTCTGTTAATAGCCACCAAATCACTACTCTATCTGGGTTACATCCCAATTGAAATCACAGCTAGGTCCCTGCAGCTGCCACTAGTTAATACTTGTTGACCCCACGGCTAGTAGAGAATCAAGAATAATGGAGCTGATCTCTTTCCCTCTTCTCATGTCATACTCTTTGCTCACCTGAGAATTCATCACATCGGAAAAAAGAAACAGCAACAGAACGAAGTCTCCTAAGGCACATGTGACTACTTCCTTTAGTCATCAAAAGGGTATGAGAGTTTCCTAGCATGCAGAATATAGCAGTTTCTTTTTCAATACCCATTTGCATTTAAAGTCTGTCTCACCTGTGAAGGTGTCCAATAAGGTACTGAAGTGTGTTGTAGTTTGGTACAGGCAGTTGTTTCAGAAGGTCTTTAATTTTAATGATGATCCTATTCAGTTCAATACAGATTGACTGTCTTTTCTTTGATTTGGGGCTAGCTTGTTTAGCTTCCAATTCCTCATTAACATTCTGGCTTTCTTTTGCCAGTCCAATGAACTCATTATAAAGCCGAAACAAGATCAAGGGTTCCGGAAGCTGAAGAAATAAAAACATTTCAGAAACATGCTGAAGCCCGAATTTTAACTTGGTTCCTTCCTGTTTTCCTTCAGCTTTATCTGGTCTAACATCTTTTTTAGACAACACCGTTTAATCTTTTCTGAATAGCTCAAACCACAATTTGTCAAATCCAATCCTAGATAAAACCACTCCTCCCTACACCTTTCACCAGAATTCTTTTGCTACCCCTTTCCTGCAATGGCTTCAAGAGTAAACATTTATCAGTACACGTACAGATTCAGGAGAGTGATTGTTGTGAGGGAGGGTGTTACACTGCATATGCACAAACACCATGATAACAGAGCAGTCAGTTACTTTTCCAGTCTTTGATCGTATATTACATGTGATATCAAGTTTGATACATATTCCATTTTTAAAAGTTGGATTTCAGGCCACGTAACATTCATTTTCATGTGATTTAAGTATTCTCTCAGTATGAAAAAAAGCATTGGTAATTTAGAAAAATTACAAGAGAGACAAAGAACTCAAACCCCATCTGGCTATTTGCATTACCCCAGCTTAGATAAAAGCAAAAAGTGGGAAGACCAGATAAAACTGAAACTGTTTAGTTTTAACAATTGGTCTTAAATAGTGTTTAACTTAGCATTATGTCTAAAAGTGTCTTAGCTGCATGTTTCTAGCACTGTTCCTACATGTAAATGGAGCAGGTTTACCTGGAAACAGATCAGCTAAGTAATGAGACAGTAGAAAATGTGTTATTTGATTTTTAAACTATGAGCCCAATTCAAAATACAGCACAGTGCTTCAAACAGGTACCTTATCATGAAGTACAGAATGCACTACCTTTTTACTTAGGTAGTCAGAGTACATCTCTGATTCCTCAAAAGCACTTAACTTATTGGTGATGATCACGGGACTGGAATGCCCATCTGTTCCTGACACTGGCTGTAAGACTATAGGACCGTACAGCTAAGGATTACTCCTTTCAGAGTGACTTGGTAATTTCACTGGGCAACATTTCAGCCTCATTTCTTCACATATCTACTGAAACTGTTTTAGAAAACTCAATAATGAAGCTTTAAAGCTCCATTTTGTAAGAAAAAGGTGCTCATGGAGGGATTATCTACATCACAACCATTATGAACATTTAATGAAATTTTTGTTCTACTGCTGTTAACAAAAAGCTGTTAGCATCTGTCTGACAAGGCAAGAATATGGGAAAGCTTTAAACTTCACATAGGACAGGTAAATTCAGTAACTCGAAAGGTTTTAGAAATTAAAGCTTCACTGCAAGTGGATAAAGAAAAGCTTATTCTGTGTGTGGTACTAATATTTAAATAGACATTATGCCAATGTGCAATGCAGACTAGTACCAGCAGTCAGTTTTCTTGTCACAGGCTCCATGTGAAAATAAAGAAGCCTACTACAAGTATACAAGGCATTCATTTAATCTGCTGCAGCAGGACTGCTGAAAAAGATTTATCCCCCCTGCACCCTCTGCCCTGAAGAAACTCACTACACTATTTTTTCCAATCTGACCTCTCAAGTACCTACATACCTGGCGGAGATACAGCTTAAGGACATTGCTGATATCATGTGCATAGAGTTCTGAGAGTTCAACCAAATCCTTCCCATTTTCAAAAGCTTGACAAAGCTTTTCAACTCTTGATTTGGCTCCATTCACACGATAGATACCCTGAAATTAAGACCAGTGCAACTCTGTTTTAATTTGAAAGGCAAGCATAAAGCACAGATGATACCAACCACACAGCATTAACAACTTAGAGAATTTTAATTTTTAATTTTTTTTTTTTTTAAAAGATTGTTGGTATTTAAGTTTTATAAGCAAGCTTGAGCTTACCTTGACATTCAGTGCTCTGCTTTCAATTTCTGATGTACACTTTTTGATGATGAAAGGAATACCATCAGGAACATTTTTCGCAGCTTGGGCAAATTCCACTCCAAACAAGTGAAGCCTTCCATGAAGTTTTTTGTGCCCACATTGAATAGCTAAAGTCTCTAAACACTTTTTATGGCATGCAAGTGAACACTACAGGGGAGGGGAAAAAAAACACCAAACAAACCACATGGTTTGATACAATCTGACACTGTAAGAAATATCTCTGCTGTTTGTCACCCACATGTGAGCAAGATTTATTAGTCTGTTGTGCTTTTGCTTTGAGCTCATGATTCTACAAGCCACAAAGCCTGTATTTTTTTTATACAGAAAATGAATGGAAGTTTACAAGACTCCCAACTTCGCATAAACCCCAAGGAGCAATTTAAACTACTTTTCACCTTACCTCCTCACATTCAGCTCCATGAAACACCACTAGGCTGTCACATTCCCGGCATTTAGACGGAGCCCTCAGCTTCCGGAGTTTGTGTGTGTGTGCTGCTTTGGACATATTGGCATTTCTAAAAGGTCCTGGAGAATTTGCAGTTTCAGATGTGAGATCATTTAAACCTGGAGAGAATTCCTCTGTTGTAGTTATTCTAATATCTGCTATCAGGGTAGGATATTTATTCTGATTTGTTAGAACCATGCTGTGGAAAACAGAATTCTATAAATATTAATCAAAACTGTTTCAATTCCAAGGAAGCAAAACATTGTTACGACTTAACATAACGGACACATTAGCCATTGAATAATCTTACATAAAAGTGGAATCAAACAGTCTTGCATTTTAAAGTATTTCCATTTTCTCTTCTACTAATGGCTTATGAAAATATTAGGACATTTAATTCCAACTGCCCTCCAGTTCAGGCAGCTATTCATGAAAG
The DNA here is from genome assembly GCA_020800305.1 of Porphyrio hochstetteri. Classification (NCBI taxonomy): domain Eukaryota; kingdom Metazoa; phylum Chordata; class Aves; order Gruiformes; family Rallidae; genus Porphyrio; species Porphyrio hochstetteri. Next base: position 19,269,094 of record CM036912.1, read on the forward strand.
ATTTATTCTATGTATTTCCAAATCCTGTGATAGAAGATGAAAGACAGCATTACAGTTTAGCCTGCAGCCTTTCTGAAACACTTAAAGAATACTGTGCAGCAGGGAAGAATTAACACTTGCAGCAGAAGTAAAAAAAACAAAAGTCACTCATTCTCAGTCTCCTATGATAACATCAAAATATTTTTTTCTAGTGGATTCTAAAACAGAGTAGCAACTGGTGCTTTTTGTAACTAGTTTTTTTTTTTCCCCAAGCAATTTACTTAAGCATCAAAATCCTTTGTTTTACAGATAAAAGCTTAAAATTAAACACAATTAATTGCCAGAAAGCTTCTTAAAAGCTCAAGTATTGATGAAACAGTATCATGCCAAGTTAAAGTTTGCATTCATTAACATGTTGCCATGCTTTAAATCTGAATTAGTATTGTTATCCACAGGCTCGTTCCTAGAAGGCAAAGTATACATTCAGGAAATTAGGACTAACTGAAGGATTTCCTAAAGGCTTTACTGAACAAGCACCACAAATATTTCAGAACTAATTTCTGAGTACTGCAGACATCCTATAGAACAATTTCTGATAATCCAGTTATTCAGGTTTCAGTACCTGTGGCAACATTATCTTTATACAGTTAAAATTATTTTGAAAATTAGAAATGATCTTGTCACATCTAGGACAGACATCACTGAACTTGCTTATCTAAGTTGAAAATGATAAAGTCTCAGTTATTACCCTAAACATTTAGATATATTTTTTTCCTCAGTGCCATGCAGCTAGCATTAAATGTAAATGTCTGGAGGGAATTATTACTGGGTCATTTAAGTTTACCTCAGGAGGGTGAAGACACTAGAAATGTTCAAAGGTTGTCCATATTGTTAATCTAAACTTATGGAGACAATTCTGCACCACGTCATTAAAGCGACCTGGGCATTATTCTTCCACTCTCAGGGCTTTAAAAACCAACACTGTTGGTAATCACAGCCTTGCTTATGTACTTTTCTTAAGCACGTTAAAAAGAAAAGTCACACTCTACAACAATAAAGCATCTTGTGAGGGCTTCAGGTATGGAAACAACATTACCACAGTCTGAAGGAGATGGTGGCTCTCTTTCATCAAGATCATCTGCAGATGACATTGTACCAGTGGAAGGTGTTCGGGGAAGTCGCCTTTTAAAATCCCCTAGCAGATGAAAGCAGGAAGCTGTAAGTACGAGTTCCACCCAACTGCTCATTTTCATTATAGGCTCTGTCCAACACTTGCTAAACTAACAATGAAGTCTTCATATAGAGCAGGCCAAAGAAAACACTTCAAATTAATATGGCAGCGAGTGTAGCTGTACCTGGGCTAGCAGATGGAGAATCCATGGATCGTGACTCGCTGCTTCCCCCTGCACTTTCAGAATCACTGCACATGCCTCCACTCTGGTTGCCAACTGACCATGATCTGAATGGTGGTGGCCCTCGCACTGCTTTTGAAACAAAAATCCACAATTCCAAATGTCAAAGACAAAATTACATTATTTTCTTTTTATTTAAAGACCATCTATGATAATATTCAAAGAAAGAAAATACTGCAGAAGGTACACGAACATGGAATATCGTAAAAAAACCCACACAGAGCAGATCACACATTCCTGTAAAAGCTTCAGGACGTAAGAAAATTCATTTCTGAAACGTGACTCCTGTGCTTTTGCAAAGGACCCAAAATCAACATAGTAATTATAAAACCAATGGATTTTTACATTGCTGAAGCTAATGGAAATAGTTTACTATGCTGACTTGCTGTTTAAATTGCATCTCACCTTTCTTGTCAAAGAACCTAGCTATACATACAGGAAGTTTTCCATATGCCCTTACATTCAAGCATATGAGTTTTCATAGGATTCAAAAATCAAGCATGTGTTTTTTTTCCTCCAGGTATTTTTACTTAGAGACTGAATTCCAGATGAAAGAACTACTACCTTGGATATCTGTGCTGCTGGAAGATCTCTTCTCACCAATCTTTTGTGAAGGATGAAAAATTGGGCTTCCCACATCATCTAACGTCTGAGCAGAAAAGTCTCCTGAACACTGAGATAAGTTTCCATGTGATGTATGGACACTGTTGGTTGATTGCTTAAAAACCCTTCAGAAGGAGAAAGTAATTTGAAGAGTAAATAAGATAAAACTGAATTAAATTAAAAGCATGTTTGGTTTTTTTGAATCCCTGGGCACTAAAAAGTCTTCATTTAATTGTTATTTGTGAACACATATATATATATATTTGACACATAATTATTAAAGCTGAAATTTAAAAAAGATCAGATTTCCCACCTCTCTGGAAGGTATTATGACCATTCTTTTACACTCTCTGAAAATCCAGCAAATCTGTTTTCTAAAGATTAGAATAATTCAGTCACTCAGAGGCTATTGCATCCTGCTTTCCTCCAAAAGATTCTCTGCCCAGCCATCAGGACAATTCACCTACACACATACAGGCTTTAAAATGCTGTGCTTTAAGAAAATATGTTGAAACTGCCAGAGGTTATAGCTGGTCCAATGGGAAAAATGCGTTCTCAACATAAGGACAGAAAACTATTGACAACGGTTTATGTAGAATGCTGAAGCACCCTGTGGTCAAAATGGCCTGCTAGCCAAGCTGGGCAGTCAGGAAGATGTTTTTAACCAGGGCTACCCTATCCAGCTGAACGAAACAGAGTTAAAAACATTAAAATTTGCATTTGTTCAAGCTACTGTCCCTTAAAGAAACAGACACAAGTCCATGTCAAAGGAAACAAAAGGTGGAGAGAACAGGAGAAAAAACATGCTCCTATAAATCTTAAGCAGTAAAAAGCTGTGAGAGCACACAAAGACTGAAATTTCATGCTCATCAGTTTCTCAGGGAGCTGCATAGTTAAATCTCCCTAAGTCAAAACTAGGCTAAATCAGTCTTAAATGGCAGGAAATTTACAGAGAACTAGATTCTGAGCTTTTAACTGAATTTCCTGGCTTTTGTTGGTAGAAGTCTGACTCAAGCATTAGGTTTTTTGTATTTAGCTTCCTTTTGAAAGATGATGACGACACTTTCCTGTAGAACCGTGAAACACATAGATTGGAATGGATATTCTGATGTTTTAGTGCCAAGATTACTATTTTACAACAAGATGGAAAAGCATTTGGCATACTGACAGAAGGAGCTGTCTTTTTGCCTTGTAGACTTTGCTTCCACATTAGCTGTATCTTTACCAGATTAACAGTAAAAACTGCCATTTCACAGAGGTTGGAAAAAAAGAAATAAGTTATCACATGGGGAAATGTGGACTCTAAGCTGGTTTTAGTCACATAGCATGAGACCAAAATCAGGCAGCACTTGCTGCCAAAAAGTTCCCCAGTGTAAACAAGGTGCTGTAGCAGCAGAGCCTGCAGAAGAGGAAAACCACCTCCTCCATCTTTCTGAAGTGATTATCAAATACTACTGCCACCACACTACAAAGTTCAAAACTTGTATTTTTCATATTAACCAGCATCTACATTAAAATAGTAACAACTCGATTCTTGCACAACAGTTGTCAATGTTTTAGCGCGTCTGTGATGCAAAATCACATTCTGCTTCGGAATTTGAAGTCAGGTTTTAATGTCAACTTTTGTAAATATCTGCCAAAACGTGACTCAAAGAAACAGAGAATGGTAAAGCATGGTAAGACACCAGGACTCATTTAATTTTTAAAAAGCACTGACTGCTTCACTGTTGAACATGTGTGCCTAGCATTTAATTCTAAACCAAGCAGACACCACCTGTAGTTTGGGACTCACCCATCAACTTGGGAACTCTGGGTTTCAAAAGAACCTGATTCAATACGAACACCTTCCTTTGGCAAACTTTTCACAAACTCTGAATACTGTTGGCCAGGGTCATAGAGTTTGGCACTCTCACAGAGGGACTGGCAGTTAACCGGAAGAGATACAACCTGAGCATGCTGCAGCTGGAACAGGTTAACTGTTGCCTGTTGGGAAAAAAGAGATTTCAATAGTTTAATGTCATTTACTAGATGTTTCACAAGCACTTTGCTCAACCTAAGTTAATACCTCAACTGAAAATGAGGTAAGACAGACTAGAAAAATCACAGAAAATAGTTAACACTTGTAGACATGGACTTCATGCAAGATTCCTGAAACTCAGCTGCAAAAGCTTCATCTGCAGTATAAATACTAGTATTGCCCTTCTCTCTGGGTTTCTGAATCCTCCAAGTAGCAAAGGCAATTCCAGCAGCTGCCCACTTCCAGTCCATCAAGATAAACAGCAAGGTTTCTTGCTACCAAAAAGGCATTTTTCATGCTCTGGAGGAAATTTCAGTCACAAGTAGTTCAAGTTCCAAACCCAGATGAACTGCATATCTCATGACAAGAAACACAAAACTGCTTGTCCCAACAGGATAGATTGAACCCTTGAAGCTACATAAAACTTTCTTAATTATTTTATCACAATGCAGTCCCCAGAGATGGGTCATCATGATTTAGATGAACTAACAAGTTTGTCTAAGCTTTCTACTGGTCCTATGGCTTTTTTGGGTTGGGGGGAGGGGGAAGGTGTGTGTTTGTTGTTTTATTTTTCCCTCCCCACCACAGCATTAGATTTTGTCACCCAAAACACTACACCTCTATTGGTATAATGCACTATCAAAGTTTAAAAAAAAAAATCTGTATGTACATGTACTGTTTTAACAATCCTTTGCTTATTTACATGCATTAAACGAACATATTAATCACAATCTATCCTGTAGCAGTTGAGACTGATGAAGATTAGCAGGCTCCATGCTGCAGCGTGTTAGTGTCCATTCTGTGCTTGAGACAAATATCTTTCCTGATGGACTAATGAAAATAACAGGAATGGGAGGTAGTAGTAGTAACGCTACTGCCATCAATATTCTTAGAGAGATTTTACAGGAATCATGTAGTCAGAGTTCTTGCAAAGCAGCAAATCATAAAAAATCCAAAACCATTCAACCAAAAGCCCTTGCTTTAAAAAAACGAATCCACCCCTCCCAATAGAAACAGATTATAAATTTCCCTTCTATTGGCTTGACCTCTGTCACTTGAGACCTTTCTTCTAAGCAGTTAACACTAAAGATAAGGGTTTATCTTAATTCTTATGTATCTGTGCCACCTATATTTTAAAAAGCATGCTTACAGCTTTAAGAGTGAGATCACACTGGTAAATAAGCTCCCGAAGCTGTGTTAAGACTTCGCTTTTAAAGCTTTCCAAATCATTTCTTTTTTCTTCAACTTCTGCCATGCTTGCTTTATAGTGTTCATTGGCCTCTTCAGCCTAGAGAAAACACAGGTATAAAATGTTGATAGCTACAGGCCTTGCTTGATACTAGAAGCAAGAAAAAACATGCAAGACATGTAACTGGAGATTCCTATTTAACATAAAAGCCCAAAAGAGCACAGCATGATTAAAATTAAGAATTGTGACCAGAATTGCTTGCTTGAATGCTCCCATTGGGAAAACATGAGTAAAACCAGTGTAGGATCATCAGTGAAAGCAAAAGAAAAAAGCTCTTTACTTTCTGAAGCGCTTCCTCTTCGAGCCTTCGTTTTTTCTCCAGTTGCTTGCTGACATCTTTCACAAAGCTTCCGCTTGAGCTGAGATTTTCTTCCTCAGCACGAGCAGTACAGGATTTTGCCTTTTCATACTCATCTTGACGCTGTGTATAGAGCAACTTTGCTTTTCTTAGAGCAGCTTCCAGCTCTTGCTGCAGAAGGCAATAAAAGAAAAAGCATAAAAAATATTTTAGTCTGCCGGTTAATGTGATGTTTAAAGTCTGTTATGCACGAATCTCTACACTGTAGTTCAAAGTACATGCAAGACAGTCTCTTAAAAATACAAGTTTCATAAAATTTACAGTTATATACTACATCCAATAAGCCCGCTAGATTCTACATGTGAATTTAACTTCATAACAGCCTAGTTTGGAAGTTTTGTCCTTCTGAAGAATTTTAGATTGAACAGTTAGATATGAAAGAAATACCAACCATTTTTTTCTGTTCTCGCTGCCAAAGTTCCTTGATCTCTTTCCTTTGTCTATCCAACTCATTTTTCCTTCCGAGAAGAGGCTAGATAGGAAACATTGGAGTACATAAAAAGCTGTACATTTGTTGTTTTGAATAATCTGTGCTGTTACAAAAATTTTCAAGAACCTAAACAATATTTTCCTCTTTTTCTTTAAGCTTACCTGCACAAATTTGTTAGACTGGAGAGCTGCAGCTGTTTGTTGCCAAAGTTGATTGTTCTCAATATCGTTTTGAAAAGCATTAATGAATATTGATTGGAACGGCATATAATCCTAAAATTGCACACAACAAAACATTAATGTCCTAGATAAGGTAGAGGTATGCTGATATTCTAAACGTCTGTATAATTGGACTACATTTTCAATTGCATTTAGGAAGGTGCTTCTATGTGTGTGGAAGTCAGAGTTATGAATGAATGTCAGACATGACTGATTTCTTAGTAAAATTAAACATAGCTGAGAAAAGTTTGAAAGAGAAGTCTGCAGGTCCAAATCACAAAGCATACAAGATACTAGAGAAAAAAAGCACATCAGGAAAAGAATTAGGCTATTCTACACTTTCAAACAAAAGTAAGTTTATGTATCCAAAATTCCATAGGAGGTGGGAACACAAAATACAGCAGATCTTTTAACCAGTGCTTTATAGCATAAATCAATTCTGTATTAAAAGTCCATTCCTCAACATCCCCAAAGTTTCGCTTTTGGGTAAGGCATCCCATACATAGCTATGATTTAAAAATAAAGCCCCTAAGATGTACTTACCTGGTGTCCAACAACAGCTTTAGCAGTTTCAGCCATTTTCGCTAAGTTTTTAGCACACTCCACTTCTGTTAAAAAAATGATCACAGTTACTGTTTACACTAACAATTGTACACATCCTTTTTACATTCTCCCTCTAACAGATAGGCTAGAGGGGCCACCTTCACTTCGGTACAGGCCTTTAATTATAGGAAATAGATGATAGTTTTGTCCGCATCAGCGGAACAGCTACTAATTTAGAAATCACATTATTGACAGTCGGCAGCACAGAGACCTGACAACAGATTTGATTTCTTCATGACAAAGCTGATTAAGTGCCAGAAAGAGCCACTCACCCAAGCTAAGCTTTTTTTCTACCCATGCGACTACATCCTTGGTATATTTTGACCATGCTTTGGCATAGGACAGAGCCGATTCAATTCCGCTGTCGTTTCTTAGGAGCATGCTATCAACCTCCTCTGCTCGAAGATGTCCTGAAAATAAAGCATCAAGCACAACAAAGTGAATTTTAGACATGACCACACACTGAGAGCAAAGCCAGTTTTAGCCAACTGTGAACGCTTAAGCAGCTCTGATCTTGAGTTGGTCTTTAATGCAAGTTGACTCTAAACAGGACTGACAGAGGTTTTAGAACAAATTAAAGGGTCATAGTATTTTATCTGGAGCAGTCATATGGTCAGCATAACTTTCTTCAAGAAAGTGACTCAACAAATCACCAATCATATGATGGCATACAAATATGCTTCAGGCCTTAGTTCTCGCCCCTCCTTTCCTTTCGCCCACCCCGTCCAAAAAGCAACCCAGCTGGGTTATTCACAAAAGCATATGACTTTGGAAATAGCAGAATGTTTACAGTGAAGTTTTAATGACAGTATAAGTGTAAAAAGTGATCAAGCAATTTTTGTAGCATTTTTGTAAGATGGAAACACAGATATAGAACAGTGTTTATCAGTATTAAATGACCTACCTTGAATATCATCCTTTTCGTGCAGTGAACCCCCAGACTCCACAGAAAGATTCTCAAAGGACTGGTGTACAAGAAGCAAAACATTAAGTTAGAGAAGTAAAACTCTCACTAAAACCAACCAGCTAACAAACTGAACAGCATCATCTGTGATCTGACACAGCCCCCAACTTTTTTTCCAGATAAAGCAACAAACTGCTGTAACTCCCTCTCATCTAAGGCACAATACCCTCTAACCTCCCATAACAGTTGAGACCTCATAATAAATAGAAAGGAATTGTTGTATACCTTTAAACCAATGATCGTGAAAGGCTGTGATGAAACAGTTAATTGTCTAACAAGCTGGGTTGATACTTAAGTGAACTCCAGCTTTTCTTAGATCACTGCCTATCTTTTATATCTGCATTTCATACAGACCTATGTCACATACATCCAGAGACACCATACACCGGAGTCCTGTATCTCCACTTGCAGGTGTGCACTGCAGGCACAACAGCTGACTATAACACTTGCTAATGAAGCCCTGACAGTCAGTACAACCTCACAGAATTTAATCCAATAATAAAAGGAATTTAGCAGAAGATTTTATCCCTCCTTTTGTCTTCATGCTGTAAATTGCTAACCCTTTAATCGTGCAAGTTGAACTATTTGTAGCACCATGCTTTAAAGTGGGCACCAAACAAATTTAGTCGAATAAAAAGTTTACCTAAAACCCACCCCCTCTTAAAAGCAAAAAACAACACAATCCTACATAATTAAATGAACAAACTACTCTTGAAGAAAAATCAAGAGCAGAAAGCAGACAGAAGACAAAGCCTAAGGAATAGCTGCAAAGTGGCCTAAAGCTTTGTAAGAAACACTCCTTTCCATTTCAGACTTCCATGGGGTTTTATTTTCAGGCTTAAAGCTAAAATAGAGAACAGTAACAATGTTGCAAGTTGTTCTTTTGTTTGGTTTCAGTGTAAACAGAAACTAATCATACATCACACAAATCCCTCAATCATTGTTTGTTTCACAGCAAAAGCAGCTTTGCCACCTACCAAAACACACACGGTATTTACATTGAACAGAGTCGAGCTACTGCCTAAAGAACAGCTCCATTCCTAAGAAAGTGGAAGATTGGTGCAATTGCTGCCCAATAAGACAAAGTGGCAGTAAAATGGAAGGGCTTTTTCAGAACAGGTGGGAAATCCATCCAAAGCTGACTCTCAACCAAGTAGTCAAATGATCCGAACTTAGAGATAGATCAATATTTTATTTCACAGAAAGCCTGAAAATTCCTATATTTAGTTCTGATTTGCATGTAAATTACTGTCCTCATGCAGATTTAAGAGGCACACAGTTGTTAGGGAAGAACAAATAATAAGAAGAAAAAGCCTTATACTTGTTAACTCAAGAGGTACTTTAAGTTCTGTCCCTAAAAATTATTTGCCATTCTATAAAGACCTAAATCATTTCAGTCCCGAGAACTGTTCACTCTTTTCTGGTAATTCAGGCACACAGGCTAGTTAGGGCAACTAATCAAGGTTCACTCATCCATCCAAATTCACCCCACTGCAAATATGTAAAACCACGTTCTAAAAGCAAGCACATAGACAACTACTTTTACTTATGTCCTACAGCTTATTATCAGACACTGGCCCATACAGCTTGCACCCTCAAGCACACAATGACTCATCCAAGCAAGCCCAGGAGGGAAGAAAAAAAAAAGGAAAGAAAAAAGCCTGACTAGGCTAGACAGACAGATCAAGGCAGATTTCATTTCTTGCCTTTAACCAGTCTCTTCTACCTTCCCCCACCCCCCATTAGCCAGGAACTCTCCCCCTGCCAGAGGCAAATCTCTACAATTTTTGAAAATTTTAATTCTTCTCTACTACGTCCTCAGATCCACAGAGCATCAAATAGCACTCGGATAGCATTGCTTGCTGAGTAATGAAAGGTCAGACATGCCTGTCTCAGCTCTTCCAATAGAGTCTAAAGCTCTGCTGTTTTTAATTAAGAAATATCTTTACTTCCACCTTGTACTTCTGGTTGTACTACAAGGGCTAAAATGAGAACTGCATTGGCTAAGAGGGGGTATACATATCGTTTAACTGAAGCTTGCAAGTGGAATGCCTGACCTAAGGAATGTATACTCCCCTGCAGTCAAGGGAAGCAAGATCAGCTCACCCCCTCCTCCCCCCAGCAATGCTCAAGAGCTTAGTTAGGAAGGTCCCTAACTTAGCAGGCAATTAAAGTCTCTCTCCTTAATTAACCTTTCAAGTATTTACATGTTAAATTCTACCAAAATGTTATGCTCTAAACTTAAAGATACAGCTAGCTGTTGTGTCCAACCACTGAATGTACACATCTACAGGAATGAAAACATAGTTACTTAAATATTTTGCATTTAACTCCTCCTAATACTCAGTTCCCAGTTGGCCTCCAAGAAATTGAACTGTATTATCCCACCTGCCCCCAAATTTATAATTGTTCCTTCCACATTAGGAAAAGCAAGTGACACCACAAAGGGGCTTTTTAAATATAAGCTGGTTAATTCTGGACCATCTGGAATAGAACTCCTTCATTTTGATATATTGTGATTTCCCCATGGTCTTCTCCCACCCCCATGTTCAGAAGAGTGATCCTTTAGCCAAGCAGTCACTTCACAGTACTATATACTGGACCATCTCTTTCCACAGGAGCACATTTTTTGCATTGCAGAGCTATTACAAGACTAAAATGTTGGCGAATTCAGCACCTTCCTTCTGCTAGTGAACCGATGAGCTGAAATAGTTATTCAAATCACCTCATTTAAGTTACACGAGATACTGGCTTCTGTGCTATTTTGTGTCATACTTTTTATCAGCAACCTAATCCTCTAAGTCTGCTGGAACAAGTTTTTCAAGTGGCCTCCTTCCCTCCGTGTTGTTTGTGAATGTGAGTTGTGTGGCAGCCGTAATGTGTGATTCAACTTCTGTGATTATCCATCTCTCACATGTGTGATATCACAGTAGAAATTTAAGACGACTGATTCTCAGCCATAGCTGCACAGCATTGGTATGATCAAGCAAGTGTGAAGGAATCTATAGTCCCTAAACACATTTCAATGAAGCCTTTTGAAAACCCCACAATCTAAAGTGTTTAACCTTGCTACAACTCAGCTTGTCACACACACCGGTTATCAACCCTGTTTTCCTTGCATGTAATTGTTACCTGACTTGATTTACTTAAAGCATGCTTCTAGATACACAAAAACTCTGAGCAGAATTTGGTACTGCACATGTTTTAATCTCATCTTCAAAGTGTTTAAAGGGCAGTTTAAAACACTAATTATTTTCTCTGACTACCTATAAGTTGACAGTACTATATCAGTTCTCTTAGTGAATTGTTGATGAAACAGCTACAGCTCAAACTGGGCTCCAGAAGAAAAGGTTATTTTGGAATGAGTACTAGTGTTCACAAGGCAAAGGCATTAAACCTTTATCTTCTAGGTCTAAAAGGTCTATTCTAACTACTCCAGCATGCAAATTATTCGAGTATCTTACTTTGAAGAATTAAGTTATTTTACCTAACTAATTTATAAATTGCAAATACAATCACAGCAGGTTTTCATTTATATATTTGAGCCCTAGCCCCCGTAAGTCCCCACTAGCACTCAGAGAATACATTCAAGTATGTGAAACCGTCAATGTGTTTTATGCACAGATTTTATCTTGTTTTAACGTTCACAAGTCAGCAAGTGCCCCAGCCCCATGATGCAAAGAGTTTCAGTGGAACTCTTTAGATCTTTTAAAGATCTTTTAAATTCCATACACCAAGACAACGTGCTTAGCTTACCCGACTTCTCCGAGATACAGGAAGTCCCAGTGACGAGCCATTGTCTACATCTCCCATAAGGAAGTCTGAAACACTGCCAGAAAAACAAAGAATTGTGTTACTTCATTACTTTACCTCACCAAGCAATTTCATATCACCGAGAACAAAAATTCAGATTGTGCTTCTAATATCCTTTACAAGTTCTGCAAGCAGTTTTTAGAAGCAGTCTCATATTCCCTGCAATTTCTATGGCAACATCATTTTCTTTAAGGAAAAACCAAACCAAAACACAAAATAAATACCCAAACAAAGCAGTACAACTGTTCTGGATGTGATTCATTTAAATGAGTTTATCAGCTAATACTTGTCCAAAATAAAACTACAGTTTTTGTTGTTGATTAGTCTTAATTTGAATCCGTTCCATGAAGCTCTTTGAAAACTTCATCTGGATTCCAACTTACACGTTTCCAAAGGTGAATGCCAATGTTTCAATGGAAGAAGATATTTCACTGAAAAGTTCTCTCTTGTTTTCTTCATTAACTTCTTTGAAGTTCACCGCTTAGACAAAAAAAAAGGAAACCAAAGCATGAGAGGTGGAGTCATTAAAGCAAGTGTTCTAGGCCTCAAGACAAATTGTATACACAGCCTCCTACAGAACATGCAACATTAGACTCTGCTGGGCAATTGAAGAAAACAGATTTTCAAAAAAAGATTACCAAGAAAGTAAACACTAAAGGAAAAATTAACACAATCCAGATGCTTCCCACACTGATTACTCTTTCACTTCCTACATCTTCCCACTCAAGAGGCAGTTCTGTGTGGGAACATGAGGGGAAGAGCGAAGCAGTCATTTACCAGCAAGAATCCAACCAGAGCAGCAAGCAGCACCCCAAAGCAGTCAAATATTTAAAAACACCTTTTTTCTGGGCAGAAACTTGAGAATTCAGAAGAGCAGAAGTTTGTGGGTGTGACTCCTTCACCCCCCACAACTGTACAGGGCCCCCGCATATCCATTCCAAACACAGGATTTCTGGCTTGAGTAGAGACAAACGGAACACTCAAAAGTAGTGTCTACTGCAAACCCCTTTAATTACTAGCTCCCTGTTCTGGCAAAGGCCCCTCAGTTTTGCCTCTTAAAAGTGCGGAAGAAACAGCACAACTATTCTTGTTCCAAACAGAAAAGGAAGTGTTTCTGGACAAACTAGATAGCTTAAATCGGTGATCAAGGACAGTATTTATGCACTTAACCCTGTAACCCTTCCATGACAAACTGGAATAATTAGACAAGAATAATAATTTGTCCAGAGTTTCTATAATAACTACTGGACAAGAGGGGAGGAGGAGGAAGAAAGGAGAAGACAAAGCACCACCGTTTTTCTCTGTTTCAAATTTAATTCCTTAATCATGATGATTGGGTGGTGTGTTGTTTTGGTTTGTTTTTTTTTTTTAAGAGAGGTTCTGCACACTTCTTTGGGTCCTCTGCATGGAAATTTTCCAAATTTTACATTGCGAGAAATGACAGTTTTACATTAGTATTTTTAAAAGGTTTTGTTTTTAAGCATTGCAATAGCTTTGATTAGCTACACAGCCAAGTTACACCTACAATCACCTGTTTCTGAGATACTGCAATAACACATATACAGCTTTTCACCCCATGCATGACTTTTTGCAAGACCTGTGACAATTTGTGCATCCTCCTTACATTTTAAGTACAAAGGGGGATACAGTGGACCACAAGGACTTTGAGAAATAGCAAAAATTAAATCATGTTACAATGTTACCTATGTTATACACATTTTTTTAGCAAGTTAGAGTAACAGACTTTAATCTTAAAAGTATTCAAACTTCCTGCCAGGTGCCCAAACACTAATGGGTAACAAACAAAGAAAGTACAGTAATCTGCTCCCCTGTCAGACTTCCTTTGTAAAAGGAAAAGTTTTTAACCAGTAAATTATCTCAGTTGAATCTATTCCTTTTTATACAGCACACCAACAGGACTGATCAACATTTTCACAACTATTTCTGTACAAAGCTATGACAGAAAATATGTATTCCTACCATGGGCGATTTTCACAGTTACTTGCAGTTCTAATAAGTCTACAACAAAAATTGTCACCTATGACAAACATATTAAGTCTCTGTAGCCACAGTTCACTGCTAAGTTAAGGCCTCTATCTCTTCATTCTTCTACACATCATAATTAAACACACCTCCAGTGCCTGTTTGAAATGAGACCCAAACCTCCACAGATTTTTTTCTTTCTTAACAACTCTGTAAATAGCAGTGGATTTATTTTTTAAAATTCAGGTTAGTTGAAAACTTCAGCTTTCCAGAGATAGCTCTACTTACAAATCTAAACTTTGCATTCCAAATCATTAAGCAACAACAGTTACTATGAAATCTATTGATTACCAGTCACAAATGACTGGAAAAATCATTTGAGCTCCAGTATGAAACAAACTGTTTCAAAATTAAGAGGAACCAACAAAAAGCCTCTATACATTCAAAGCCCTTACCACTGAAACATTTGTATATCCTTACCTGCAGTGTCTTCAAAGAAAGAGCACTTCTTTCCCTTTGCTAATGAGACATTAACATAGTCTCTCCCTAAAGAAGGGCTGCCTGCTTCACTCTGCTTTCCAGTCCCAGGAGAAGTTTGGTTAAGCTTTACGCTTTATAAACCAAAGATATCCTTTCATTTCAGGATCCATCACAAATGGAATAATCAATCTCAAGTCTTTCAGAATTAGCCCTTCTCCCCAAAAAATTTAGTCCAAGCTCTTTGTAATTCAGTGGAATACAAGCAGCTTTCTTCTAGTTTACTACCACTGGAATGCTGATGTACTTAACATCAACTTTAAACCACGCACGCTCTTTCCCCAGGACATCCTGACTGCACACAATAGCTACTGACAACAATGAACTACAGTAATCTTTCCATGTCTGGAAATGACAGCTATCTATGTATAGTTCTAGACATTTCAAAGCAAGTATACAACTTAGCAACACTTAAGTAAGACTTCAGATGACACATAAGGAACTCAAAAAAAAATCCTATGATACAAATATATTAAAATCCAGAACCTAGTACCTGAAACACAAGCCTAGATGGCATTGAAGTGGTGCTGTATTTCCCAAGCTAGCAAAGCTATCTTCAAACTGATGTGTGTTTGGTAACCTCATCAAAACACTGCAAGACATGGTAGAGTTTCAACTTCTGGGTCACACCATTAATTAAAGGCTTTCTGAATCAAGTACAGAACAGGCTACAGTACCAGAAACAGCCATGGAAGCTTTGGAAGCCAGAATTCCAGAAGCTGAAGCAGCACTTGAGGATATTTGGGCTGTACTACAACTACAAAGAGAGAGCTGCCACTTGTCAAGACCCAAGTGCAACCAGGACCTCAACGAGATCACAGACAGCTCACAGCAAGCACAGCACACAAGCTTCTGCTTGTTGCCTCCTGTCAAACCAAGACAGCACAGCACAAGAAACACATGGACACAACCAAAGTTGAGTTCTGCAGGACATCACTTGCTTCCCTCCCCCCATAGACACGTACAAGACTGGCAGCAGCAGTGCTTCCTTGCCAACTGTCCACAGAACCTGGACAAGTCTAAACTACACCAGCTTGCAGAATTTATTCTTTGCAGGACAAATTTCTCATACTTAATAGAAAGAGATTGTAACACCACCAACTATTTCCTTAGACAGGAATACATCTTCAATACATATTTTACTAGCTGACTTTTAAGCAGCAAGCTTAAAAGCTTGGAACTGAATACTTTTGCAACCAATTTTCTTAATGGTGCTTTCAAGAACCTTCAGAACTATTTCAAACAGAAAAACACCATCCAAACAAACACATAAACCAAGACTAAGAACTACTCACTCCCCAAAACAGACAGTTGTAATGCTTTTTGTTATTACCTCTCATCTTTAAAAACATGCAAAAAAATGAGGGAAGGAAACCGAGTGAAGAGCAGTAGTATACAGACTGGAAAGAAGCAGAAAAATATTCTTAGGATCTCACAGCTAGAGAGGCTCACCAGGCTGTCCAGGCCCCACTGTTCTACTTTTAGTTCTCTGTGCCATATAATTTCACCAGCCTGTACTTACTATCAAGTTTGGCACATCCCCAACTTTAGCTAGATGCCAACAAGGCAAGTCTGAGAAACTGTTTCCCACTCCCTCCATTATAAAATGTTGCTCTGAATTTAGATCACAGATACAGCAACAAAATTGAAATTACTTTTCCTTGCCAGAGGTATTTAGCTTTGATGCACAACTATTAGAAAACATACTTCAGAAAAAGGAATTTCTACAAGACAACGGCAATTTTCAGCTTTACCAGGAATTTGCACTCATTCTAGTGATTCAGATAAGTCAAAAGGTGCAATTTAGAGCGGAGCAACGGTACAGACTCGAATACAACATGGCATCAGGAGAACCACGTACTCTGTGGCCATCAACTATTTAAAGACACCAAGTGGGAAAATAACAACTATGAGTATGAGAGTGTGCCAGACCAGGAAGTGACTTCCAGAAACAGAAGTCTGAACAGGTTCCAGGCAAGACACTTCAGTAAGCCTCAATTCTTCCAGATCAAGTGAGGTATCATTTAAAAGACACTTTTCACAAAACAGTCAAGTAAGCACGGATAAGTAAGTAGTAGAGTCCAAGCAAAGAGGCCCTGTGAACCATGTCACATCCAAGATACAACCAGAGAAATCAAGCTTCCCTCCCCATTTTCCTGCAATCTCATTCTAAAATGGTAAGAGTCTGACATTATCTTTTCTGCTAAACCTTGATCTCTGCAGCAAGGTTAGAATATCATGCTATATCTAGCTTTTCATTCCAGAAGAAAGGCACCAGACACCCAGAGTAGAACTACAAGCACACTGCTATCATTCCCGCTGCAGGATCTGAGAAACGGTTGAGAGGTTTCACGAAGGGGCACAAGCACACAATGCTGATTTTTGCTAGCATTCCAAGTATTCCCACTTGCAGTAATTTAAAGGGAATGGTCTGTCTGCACCAGACATTATGTTTAAATCACAGTGCAACTTGTCATTCTTATGAGACTACTTCACAGCCAGAATCACTGATGGGCCCTGGATCCAAAGTTATAACTGGTTTCATTAAGAGCAAAGACAGTCATTTCTTCATATAGGGGCAAATGGTTATTTTAAGTTCCAAACACAAGGTAGATTTGAAACCCTGACATTATGCAAAGATTCAAAATGGTCTTTCTAGAACCTAAACTAGTTATGCTTCTTTTCCTAAAGGGGAGTGGGTGGGAAATCACATGTAAATCCCAGCTTGCAGCTATTTCATCCTCTTCTAAACAAACATTAGAAATTTTCCATGCCAGGTTAATCTTTCTGGTCATAAATCTGACTACAGATACAGAGTGCTTCCACATCTTTTTATAGTTCTGTCCTCCAGTGACAAGAAACAGATGAGTCAGATGAACTCCTTTCATAATGTCACATTAACACAGCCTGGGAAGACAGAGGAAAAAGGATACTGGTTCTGTCCTACCAGCTCCTCACATTCTTGTAGCTTCCTGTTTATTAACAAGTTATATTACTTCTAGTGAAATAACCACAGCTAAAAACCTGTGTTACTGACAGGCCACTGTAAGCAAACCTGAGGTCTGACACCCTTAACGATTCACTACAGCACACCATATTTTTACTTGAGTTTCCTCATGCACTTCAGTTTGAATACCAACATGGAGTACAATTCTCACACAAAAAACAGCTGCAAAACCCAAACAGGTGCTAAAGAAACTGCCTTCACATTTACCACCCACTATGCTGGGGGCAGCAGGCCGTTTTCACACAGTAAAGGTTTTGCTGTTTGCAGAGAAGTAGGACCAAAGTACCAGTTGGAAAGAGCAGGTAAATCCCTGCTTCCATCTCCAGACATGCAAGGAACAAAATACGTGTCTGGGCAAACACTGACAGGCATTACCAAAGTCTTCACATTAAATATTTGTTTATATCAAAGCCTTCAAATACTGAGGCAGGACTGACAGCGTGATCAGGAGCTCCCCTCCCTTGCCATTAACTCAGGAACTCTGTGAGTTTGAGTGAACTCTACAGTGCAAACACTGGTGGTTTATTTCAAGTGCAAGCATATTAATTACATGAACTAAAATCCATTCAGAGGGGAAAAAGCTAAAAAGTATCTGTGTTGCCAAAAAACCCCAACAACGCAATGATCAAGTTGTTTCCTCTGTTCACTATCGAGAGAAACAAGCAAATTCAAAGAACAGCTGCTCATCCAACTGGGCCAAAACAGACACATACAAGAAAATGCACAAAACACCAATGCATCTTCCTAGAGTTCAGTGCTATAGAAACTGTACGATGGACCAGCATGCACCAAGAAGAGAAAAGGCTATCTATGGCATCAAATTTAGGAGGCTGCAAGGACTCTAAAAGGAACGGATTATGTAAATTCAAGTGCTTGATTCTCTACTTCAGAAGTAGAAGGCTAAGAGAGAAAACATAAATCTGGACCTGGAAAACTGATTCAGCACTAGAACCACAGAAAGTGACCTTGGCCTCATGGACTTTAAATTGAACACAAAAATTGACAAAAAGTTCAACATAATTATGGAATCAATCCACAATGTTACTGTATGAGTCAAGGAAAAGAATTGCTTTGCTCTGCAATGGTAAACTTGGACAGTATAGACAGGGATCAGTTGGGGGCATTGCATATGTAGAACGACCTCGATAAACCGTGTAAACCTGAGAGGACATATTACTGCAATAGTTTTTGGAACCTTAATTTAGCAAATGTTGATGTCATTTATGTTTGTGAGAACTGACGTAAGGCACATTTCTTGAAGTACAGAAAGAGCAGGTGAACACTGTCCTGCGTCCAGTGAAATTAGGGGGGAGTGGAAGACTCACAGTAATCTTATTACAGCACTTAAGCATGCAAACAGCTTGTCTAAGGTGGATGTACAATTATGTGCACTAAACATTTAACCTGTTCTCATGTATAAATATCTGATTACCATTGAACACGCGTACTTAACCTCTTCCTGGGATCCACAGGACAAAGAGCAACCACCCACAGATACCCTCTGCTTTCCTACTGCTATGTAGGATTTTCTAAAAGCAAGTTCAGAATTTGCATAGTACAAATTCTGATTTCAAATACCAGGGACAGTTCTACAGGAAACTTACAGGAAATTCTACATGTAGCAGGAAGAAAATACAAAGTGGGTTGCTAATACCTGCCAAGATCAAATTAGCAAATTTATATATAGATAGGAAAAATTCTGTAAGAAACTTAGAAGAATCTAAGATAGAGGGATCAGGTAGCTAAACACATTAGCATTTTAAGTGATATTCCTGGATCAGCAGTGTACAGACATCCTAAAATAATTAGGAAACAAGGGGGAAAACCAAAATGAAAAACAATGTTATGTATCTCTGAAGCAAGAGGTGAAATTTTAACCCTAGGTAAAGCACTCTCTATGACATGTGGAAGAAATTGTACTGGTTCCACAGTGATATACTGGGCTGTAGTCAAAGGCTACACAGAGAAGAAACAGCTATAGATTATGGGGCTGGAGCAATTGTGTGCTTCATCCTTCGTGTTTGCCTAATATGCAGAGAACTGCAGCACCAAAGGTCAGCAATAGAAAATATTAACGTATATGACTGCAAGGATTTTGTTGCTGCTGTTGACACCTTTTATCATGCTTGCATTCTGTTTGTGGAATTTATAAATGTTAGGCCATTTAGATTGCTCATTTGGATATTTCTTCACTTCATATAAATACAACACTGTCCCTACAAATTCACAGGACTGAGATATTTGCCAAAAGTCTTTGCTAAGTGGACAAATGCTAAGTTTATTATTCTGTGATACACAGGTAAAGAAAAGCTCAAGATTGAGAACTTGTGCTTTTGGAATTTGGTGTGGGTTTGCAGCTACCTTCCTATAAGCAGAATTTTATTACATCAACAGAAGAACAAGCTATTTAATATTAATTTTCACTTTGATAAGTTATTTTTAAACAAGCATTAAGGTATTACTCTTAAAAAACCCCGTTTCTTCTATATATATAAAATCCTATCTAAAACTCCAAGCCAGAATCAATCAAGTCACTAATTACAATTTTCCAGGTATATGAAAGGTAGCAGTAATTCCTTACCTTTTACTTTCGCAATGACTGTTCCTGCGGCACTTAGAATATCAACTGAGTTCAGAGTCTGATGTTTATTTATCACTGCCTTTAAGACACGTAGCAACTCCCCCAGGCGTTCATGCACTACCTGATGCAGCCCATCTTGACTTTCTGAAAAGAGTAAAGGAGAAACTACGTTAAAACTAAATTAACATCCAAACACATTACAAACCACTTTGATGGTAGCCAGCTGCATGGAAGTCTAGGCCATATGGAAGCTGGGCCTGCTTGGAACAAAGAAATTGTTTAAAAAAGACTTACACTGGCATTTGTGATCACATTACTTGCAACTTTGTATGTGTTCACATATAAACTCATTTCTCAAAGTCAAGCAAGTATATATAAAATACCAATGAAAAGGACTCTACATCAATACACCAAAGTTTCTGAATTAAACCATCATTTTCTCTTCTCACTTAAACCATCACCATTTTGATAATTGCATATATTTTAAGAGTACCAACAAAAGAGTATTTGGACATGATATTTCTTCACCTGATACAAACTCAACATCATTTATTTAGATTTATAGAATTAAACAAAGATTTCTAGTAAGCATTGGCTACCTTTTAACTCAATTGTCAGTCACATCTTATGCATCTTTAGCACATAAGCCTACATTACAGAGCTGCTTCTGTAAGCATGTTAGCTGAACACCTAAATTATTCTGTGGAATTAAGACTAATCACAAAAATCCTCAAACATACATATGTACGGTGATGGGTTTTGTAGCATATGCCTCTTGCTATGTGCCCTTAAATCCCTCCTCCCTTATTTAAAAGTTCTTGTTGTATACGTGGGGCAGGTTTAACCACAAGCTCTTCCGTTCTGTTATGGAAGAGGTGCTGGCTGGTGCAGAGAATTAAAGTTTCACATACAGTAGAGCGCTGCGTTGCAAGTTGTGGTAAAAAGCTTTCAAATTCAGGAAAGTCTAGCTTATGAAAAAGAAAAAGAGGATCTAATACAAGCTGACTCACTTCCCCACTGGGCAAAAAGGAATGGCAATTCTGCGTTGTCTGTGGCCACGATAACAAACAGGCCATCCAGACCATTGCAGTACAGTGCAGATTGATCTAGTGTTACTCAGAGAACAGTTTCAAATCTAGTTATTTCATTCTGGCTACAGGATGTTACATTTAAGCTAAAGGCACCTACATTTTTCTGATGAATCAACAAAGTACAGCAGGACACATCAAATAGAGTTTATCACGACTGTCTGGTGGGTGGGTGAGGGGACTACATGCAGATTGCACAAGCTTGTTCCAACTGCCAATGCAAACCTGCTAAGGACCACTGTGCCTCAGGCTTTGTCTCACTACACGTCAAGTATCAGGAGACTTTTTTCCAACTCAGACTAGCTCATATACAGTCAAAGGAAAAATCCTGACTCAGGAAGTAGACTAAGGCAAAAAGCTTTATCTACCATTCCCCGGCACTTGGCATGTTTTTTCCTGCCGGAGGCAAGTAGGAAGCTCTCTCCGTAACAGGACACACACAAGACTAGGGAAACCCATCTTACACAGCAGCAAATTAAGAAAGCTCTAAGTAATTTATAAAAAACAGTTATGGCTTTATCTTCACTTATGCATAGTTTTTTGCTATATTTGAGTCCTGAGCTAAAGACAAAGAGTCAAGAGGCTGGTACTATATGTAGCTATGATTCAGTACATAAACTACTTCTGCTACTATATGTGTACAACAAATATACATTGATCTGAAAGCATACTATAGCTCAGAGTTTGGAACTTAATGGGGAAAGCAATGTGGGCTTGAAGCAGTTTCCATGCAAGCAACAGTAGTGGAAGTAGTGGAAGAGATAGTTTATAGAGGATACAAAAGAAAACTAGAAAGGTCATAAAAGGCATGAAAGTACTGGCTAGAATCAATTGCCTACCATTGTCTTTCAGTTAATTACAGCACACCTCAGATGATTAAACAGAGCAAGCAGGGGCCAGATTCAGCAGAAAGGGGTGATTCTTCATGTAAGAGACACGTGAATTTCTTGCCAAAGCACTGCACTGGCTCACGTTGTTTACATGGGAATCAGAGACAAGTTCTTCTAAGTATCTCTGGGGGTTCCTAATGAGACAATAAATGCCTTACCAGGTCAGACCATGAGTCCAGCCAGCCTGTGCCTTACACAGCAGTGGGTGATGCTGCTTAGCAGACAAGACTAGCCACTTTGTGCAGTCTAGTCCCCCAGTGCCCAGAACTGCTGCACCACAGTTGTTCAATAGCTCCTCACACACCTATCTGAGACTTAATTTAATTCCTTTTGAACCTGCTTTCACAACTTTACTAAATTACTCTTCAGTCTACTGAACTACTAAGCATTGTAATAAAACAACGTAACCTGCAACAGCTCGAGAACTCCCTTAAGCAGAAAGGGATCAGAGAATATGTTCAATTTCTCACTTTTACTTTTCTCTAGCTATTTGCTTTTGGCAGTCATTAGAGCTCAGGCACAGAGTTAGACACAATTTCAGTGCAAGCCACCATGGCACTGCTACCTTCTAACACTTGGAGAGATTCTACTGTTGTCAAAATGAAGCCAGGTAATTTTAATGGTCCCTTTGGGCTTTAATCCATTAATGCTGCAATTGTATTCCCTCAGTGCAAGACTAAATGCTGCTGGGAGTACTGGGCAGCTCCAGGGAAAAGGAGACAGCAGAGCTGTACTGATCCTCACAAACCCAAAGTTGATCTGACAACATAGAAAATATCTGAAAATCATAGTAAAATTATATTCAGGAAGATATTAGATAGTTAAAGGCAATTCCAATTAGTTCATTAAGAAACATTTCTAGTGTATAGACAGGTTCTGAAATACTTGGAGGAGGTAGTCTCTGGAGAACTGTGGTGGGTTGACCCTGGCTGAAGGTTAGGTACCTCCTAAAGCCACTCTATCACTCCCCATTCTCAGCTGGACAGGATAAGGGAAAGAAAAATATATCAAAAGGCTCATGGGTTGAGATAAAGACAGGGAGGGATCACTCATCCATTACTGTCACAGGCAAGAGAGGCTCAAGTTGGGGAAATTAGTTTAATTTATTATGCATCAGAGTAGTGCAATGAGCTATAAACCCAAATCTTCAAAATACTTTTCCTAGCCCTTCCTCCTTCCCAGGCTTAACTTCACTGCTGATATTCTCTACCTCCTCCCCTGCAGGTGGCTCAAGGGGACAGGGAATTGGGGTTGCAATCAGTTCATCATCCCTTGTCTCTGCCACTCCATGCCTCATGAAGAACATGAATATTGTGATCAGCTGACTAAAGGCAGTCTGCACAATTACACTGTTTGACTAGAACTACATCTCTTGCCCAGTCAAAATAAAGGTATCCCTGTCTTTTGATGCACAGACATCCACTTGTGGCTAGAGGGAGAAGAGTTCCTAATTGTGCAACTAGGAATACCCATGCACACACCCCATAACCGTGTTCTTTTGGTGACATGGTGAGTAGACTTTTGACTTCCTAACAAGTGGGGGGAGGGGAAACAAGGCAGGAAAGCAGCCAAATCAATCTACAGATTACTCCCAGTTTGATAGTCCCCAGGAAGGAGCACATCACAGGCATATGACAAACTGCATAAATTATTCTAGGTAGATCAGTGTGACTGACAACTACAGGTTTGTCATTACAGTATAGAACAAACTCTTGAGGTTCCTTACAGGTTAGGTCAAGGTAAAGAAAAAAATACATACAGAAGACTAATTAAAGCATGTTTGATCCCAAAATGCAGTTTCTTAGTGTTAAGATTTGATACTATCTTACCAGACCACAAAAAATTTTTTGGAAAAAGCAAAGTAAGTGGAAGGAGGAGAAAGAAAAAAGACTGAAGGGGGACAAGCCTCTCCAAGTCTGTAACAGAAACTGCAAGCTTCAAAGGGAAATGCAAGTTGAAAACAACTGCTGAGTTGAATTAGATGTTTATCGTACCATCCAGGAGAACACTATCACTAAAATAATGTATTCAAGCATGAGATTAGTTATTTGTACTCTCAAAAGCAAAGGTCTGGCTACACCCAACTGAGATTTCTTTGTATTCCATCACTGTATTATTTGTTTACAAAATATCTAAAACATTGTTTTTGTGCCTCCAGAAGACAAAAGGTCTGCGACACAAGTAGTGCTTGGGGAGGGGTGGGGGCAGAAACCATCAGGAACCGCAAGGACACTGCATTCAACAACCCATACTCACCAAAAAGACACTAAACCAGAGATTTCCTGTTCAGGACAGATTTATAAACCTCAGGTAGTAAAACAATCTAAATATGTCAGATTAACAGAAACACAGCTTTAAGAGAGTCCAAAACTGGCTAACAGACCAAAACAACAGTAGAGCAAATACTGTTTACAGTGAAAAGAATGCATGAGAAAGTGTCCACATTACTCCTGCAGCAATTCAGTTTGACTTAAGCAGTTATAAAAATTAATATTTACTTTCAGTTTTTCTTCTGTCCCTTGTCTCACTGTATACACTCATTTATCTACATGAAGTCAAGCAGGAAGTTCCTCCACCAATGGATGCTAGAGTGGCTTTTACCAAAAAAAAAAAAATCAATCTCTCAAGCTTAATAGCAAAAATTGCAATACCACAGAAAAGCAATTAGCACTTGGGACCAGAGGAGTGACTGCTGACAATCCTACAGCACAAGGGACTTCTCTGGGCACATTAATTCAGTTGTTTGCTCAGATAACTACAGTTACCTGGAATCTCCTGAAAGAGGCCCTTTACCTCCCCAAAAGAAAAAAGAAAATAAAACCAACAAAAACCCCACCACCACACAAAAATACCTAACAAAAACAAACCCCAGAGCTCTTAAAACTGGAGGAGAAAGAAAGAAAGGAGAAAGAAGGAAAAAGGGAAAAAGGCTCAGAGAGATCTTAGTAACCTATCCATGAATAATCTTTCATTAGGGTTGGAACTGTCATTTACATTTGCTGAAAACAAGCTCTTCCAAAATGTGACAGCAACCACAGGAAAGCACAGTCTGTAGTAGGAGAAGTCGAGAATAGGGTGAAAAAGCGTGTAGTCAAAGCTGACAAATCTAATGCATAAGAATGCTGTAACAAAGCAGCTGGGAAGCCAGTCATCGTGCGCCAAGCCATCTCAGTAGCACACTGTTGTCATTAGCATCCCACTCTTCCATGGTTCCACAGTCCCCACATTTTATAACCACTCATCCATCTTTAATGTAAAAACAGCATAAGCTACCTATTTTCTAATTTTAGGGTTTTCTCCACAGGAAGCCTTTGTTTAATAAATATTACCAGGCAATTATGGCCTTGCAGCTACAGATTCTGTTCATGTGAAACAAAACAAAACTTGCTCATCAAGCTTGTCAGTGCCAGTCACCCTCCCTGCTAAGTCCAGGCTGGTCACAATACACACAGTCAGGAAAGGCACTGCTGTGTCAGTTGGCTGGTATTCTTTTGTCTGACCTGATTTATTGTTGGCCCAAACTTTTGTGAAACCATTTATTTCAACAGATGTTTGCCAGGACAAGATTAAATACAGACTAACCTACAGTTTTTCCTTCCATGGCCATCGCATACCCCACACTGCTGTTCAGACCCCCACAGAGGATGCACACACCATTCTGCTTACTGTTTCTCCACCTAGAACATGAACACTTGCTAACAGCAGTAGGCTCTCCCTCTACTGCCCTATTTCCACCAGTCATAAAAGGTGAACCGCTAATACAAGTATAGTTTTGCAGCAGCTAAAAGTTTGTTTGGAATTAAGTTGGTCACACTGATGAAAAGGAAAGGGTATGGACCTAGGTA
Organism: Porphyrio hochstetteri; assembly: GCA_020800305.1. Taxonomy (NCBI): domain Eukaryota; kingdom Metazoa; phylum Chordata; class Aves; order Gruiformes; family Rallidae; genus Porphyrio; species Porphyrio hochstetteri. The sequence continues at coordinate 19,294,671 of CM036912.1, forward strand.
AACCAACTGAAAAGTAACAACCCTGTCAAAAGATTACATGAACCTCTAAAAGCAACTATTCTAGTTCACACGATCTAATAAGGTCCCACTTCCCATAAGAAGCTTTTTACAAGTAGAAAGATGGATTATTTCATGCATTCAATAGCTTTCAAGAACGTTACACAGTGAAAGATACTATCAGTGTGGAACAGCCTGCCATGCATGCTCTCTAGGGCCTCAAGTTGATACACACAGATCACTCTGGCTATGGGGGCAGGAAATACATGTAACTCATCTGGCTTGTCAAAAATCTTACTATAAACACAGTAACTTGCAATTTTGCACAAACAGTTTCTCCATCTACCCTTGGGAACATGATTAAATGCCTTGTCTTTGATAAGTGTCTGCCATGAACTCACTCTGTGGATGTTGCCACTAGTTTGAGAATAAATGCAACTGGATGAGAAGGCTTAAAATACCAGTTGAGTACAAAGCCACAGGGCCACACATAGCCAGGGGCAGACTAATCACCCCCTCACCAGGTCTAGTCTCCATTTTGAGAACTCCCTTTGTAGATCACTGCTTTCCTGAGATGAGCTAAGGACTGGGTACTTCGGTTACCCTTTTACTTCCACTGAAATAGAAGAGCTTCGATTTTGGTTTTAAGTTCAACTTCACATCTTCCATATAAGTCCAAACCTCTTTAGGAAGAAACCAGACAGAAGAGTCCTGCATGGTGGTGGGAAGAACAAGCACACAAACTGGGAAGCAACTTCCCCAGTATCTGAATATCTGGATCTGGAACTTTTTGTTCAAGTTCCACCTTACAGAATGCAAACAGTCAGCTCCTCGTTGCTTTCCATCTCAGAAGGATTCAGGAGAAATTAGTTTAAGTGACCAACTTTTCAACATCTTGGCTAAAAGACTATAAGTTTTTATCTACCAATAACCTCATTTTCAGCATTAAGGTAAACTACATCCTGTTTCCATTATGTTACACAGAAGGATTATATGGCATCAGTAGTTGTGTCACCTAGGTCAGGACTGGGGGCAGGTCAGCACTGGAATGAATCTGATCCAGAGTAAAACAACTTTAAACTAAAATAATGTTACTATCATCTTCATCAACACCAGTATTCTCTACTAGGCAACTGTCAGCACCCAGTTCTGAACCTGATCCATAGCATGAGACTTCCCAGTGAGCATCACCGAGTAGGCAAAACAGTCACACAACAAGGCACTGTGTGGAAATCACCTAATTCCTACATCTGTAGTTTGGGAAACAGTCCCAGACTAACCCACTGTTTTACTTCTGCCCTCCTCCCCTTATCACAGCCATTCTAACACGAGTAACAGCCTGTCATTTCTGCCTGATTTGACAGAAGTCACTAGCACATTCCCAACAAGAACTAATCAAACACACAGTAAAAGCACGTTTTACACTGTGGTTTGACCATAAAGTTGTCTTATGTCACTGCTGTCTAGTCTAGTCTCAAGGAAGCTTAGGTAAGGCAATAAACATACGAGCTAGACAAGATTTTCATTAACTGCACAGATATAAAATTAAAAGAACTTTTTTCCTTTAACGGTGCTGTAGATACAAAGTCTTAGCTATGATTTCTTCCTTTACTGGCTGTACAAACGTGCTGCAGATGTAAGGAATGAAGCATTTTAATTCACTGAAAAACAAACCCAAAGAATTTCTAGAGATTTTACAAGGATAAACTCTTCCAACAAGGCTGAAAGATGCCAAATGCACTAGTGAAGCCATCACATTTCAACCCTGTGTTGGGGTGCAGAGTTAGAAGACACCTACCCATTCCTATGTCAAAAAACATCAAACTTGAAACTCAAAATAGCCAGTCCTAGGTTTTTTGTTAATCGGCGTCACATCAACCTTTGTTGTCACCGCATCATTAGAAGACTACATGAAATCCATACAGTCTTTGGCAAAATGTGCACCAGCATCCACTGCAACCAGTATTTTAATCACATAATATCAAAACAAGATTCGCAATTTATAGAAAATACATAGTTAAGCAATTCTTTCAGTGAAGAAAAATCCAAGGACATGTTAAGTTTAATTAAGACTGAGGAAAACAAAGGCATAAAATAATAACTCAACCCCCTACATTTGACATAAAGGCATTAAAGGTTGTGATAGTGTTCTGAAAAGAATAATGTGAGGATCCAATACAGTAAGAGTGCATGGAAATCTCCTGCAATTAGCTTATTGAATACGGTACACTGAAAGTTGCAATGTTCAATTTCACTTGCATGTAAATAATGGTTTTGTAATAGCAGAAAGGATTTAACATTTGACAAGTTAGTTTCCTTCTTACTGCTAAACTATTATATTTGATCTTAAAGTCAGGCTGAACACATTTAGTTTAAAATTGAAAAGCACCTGGCAGTTACAGGTTTTTGATATTTTAAGAGTGGAAGTTCCCCACTTTTTTAAATAAGCAGGGTGAAGAGTAGACTTGCAGGTTTTGCAGAAAATTGCTCTTGGATAAACAACAGAACTATCATCCAACCTTCCAGGTAAGATATCTACTACAATGAGCTTTTGTTGTGTTCCACCAATACCTAAACAGCCTTTCCAGATTTTTTGTCTGCTATCAGGAATTGGCCAAAATACATCAGTCTATCCATTTAGATTCGACCATTAACCACCCTGACAAGCCTTTGATGCGACCTTAAACTGTGGTGGGGTTTTTTTGTTTTTGAACTGGGCTAACATTCCTACCCCATTTTAATTATAAGCCAATTCAGTACTTCTGGAAAATCAATGCTTAGGTAACAAGTCCTTATTGCCTATAATAGGCAAACCAAGATTAGATTAATTTTCAGAAATTAAAGGGAAGTTATAAAAATCAAGACCTCTTAATTTTTTTTTAAGAAGTCATTAGATATGTACATGCAAGATACATCAGAATAAGCAAAATCTAATTCTGCCTACACTAAAAGCAGTTAAGTATTCTCATTATGTTTGTTTGCCAACTGACATCAGCAGACTAGTTGTTACTTCACATTCATTTCCCATTTAAATTCATAGATGAGCTCCCCATTTGTGTTTGTGGGGAAGTCTTTTGGAAAAAGCCTACCGCAATGCAGCTTTTCAGTAATCTATTTCAATATGCTGTACGCTACATTCCTCCAACTTTTGTACTCTACTAGCCTTGAGATTCCAGTCAACTAACCTAGATGTGTTCAGCCATGCAGTTTAATCTTTAGAATACATTAATCTTTTATTAACCCAAAATTTAAAGACTAGAAACCAGTAACAAAAGTTACTGGAGTTTCCTTATTTACATGTTTCTGACAAATGAGAGCGAATACACTACATGGTCATTTTAGTCGCTGTTTATATAGTTTTCCTGAGTCTACCAGGAGTATGAGAATAAAACTAGGTGAGGATAATGCTTCAGCACTTTCAGAACACAATTTAATTTTGAATTTTAAATTCTCAAGTGGATATAAGGCCACATTCTTTATGATACATACACTTGCAATAACTCTGGTCACGTTTCACCAGAGAGTCCTATCCATCCTGATATATATATATTTATATATATATTTATAGTGTGGATATATAGAGCATGCTTTTTTATATATATGTTTTATTTATATATAAAAGTGTATAGATATACTTTTACTATTATGCTACTTATTTCTCATTCCAAGGCATCTCACTACAACAGCAAAGTAGCCTCTGCACAGAACAGCAGCCAATGGACAGCACAGTTAAAGTGAGAAAACTTCTATGCTTTGAGCAACTATGTTCTTTGCATATTGGTTCCAGTTCTGAAAACTTTGGAAATAATAGTCAACTTAAATTCCTTAAAGAGGAACAAGCTAGAGAAGGAAAGACTAGCCCCAGGAAGTTGATCTTACCATATCAAAGTGCACACAAAAGGGGTAGTATGAAAGTTTTGGTTTATTCATTCAAAAGAAAATAAATTTAACCTTTGCTAACCCACATCAAGAGATTATAAAAAAATACTTAACCTTTAACTCATTTTACTTTTAGTCTAAAATACTGTTTGTTCTACATGGCTGCTCCTTCCACTTTCAGCCTAAGTCACTGATTGAGTGAAGAAGCTATTTTATTGCTGCCAGCCCACCTAGTTTTCAAAAGACCACACAAAGCCAGGATTATGAGATTATATGGTGTTAAACAAGAGGTGCATTACTCCCTGCATTTCTTTTAAAGGATCTTTTTTAACACAACTATGGACTACTATAAGATGTGAGAGTATTCCATTTCTGGTTTGTTGGTTAAAAGAAAAAAAAAAGTTGTGCAAAGTCTATTTTAAGTGGGATTTAAATCACTAAGACAGCAGCCAGTACCATTAGTTGTCTAGAATACTGGTGAACATAAAGGGTTGATTATTTGGAGTTCCAGCATCGAAGTCCTGCTGAAACAACCACCCAAGAGAGTAAAGCCTGACTGTGTAACTGGCACAGATGAGAGTGATGAGCCATTTGAATCCTCAAGCAGAAATAATACTTTCCAAGTCTTCCCACTTCAGAGATTTCGGGACAGTCAATCCCCTCTGCAGTATAACATTTTGGTATCAGATATTTGACACCAAAGTATGTCTGACATGAAAACACTGTCATCATAGCAGTAACTGATGTCACAGTGGCACTTGTGTGCCTCAAAAGCCAACAGTAACTCACTACAGAGCTCACTGCATTTTCAATTGAGTAGTATTTCTTCACAAATACTTTGCAACAGAAAAATGGAAAAACCCCAACAAACCACAGAATCTGTTTTCTTGATGGTTCTGACTTCACACAGCTCTTTCCCACTAGTACCACTGAAGTTCTCACTGCAGATAGATAATGCTAAATTTAAAAAATCCCAGACTACTGCGGGATGTGCAGGCCACTGGAAACTACAGAATGTGAAAATTATAATAGAAGCAGGCAGAACTTGGCACTATATAAAGCCAATGAGAAAAAAAAACCCACAAAAAACCCTAAACAAAAAAAGCACAGAAATTAACTTAAACATCCTACTAAAGGATCCATTCATATTACAATCAACACTAAAACAGCAATAGGAATTTGTGGACATTGAGCAGTCCTCAAACTAATGCTTCAGGAATTCCCTGTCCATAACTATTCCAGCAACATCTGACCATACAAATAGAGCTAAGAATATGCTGTGCTTCAAAAGTAGAGCATCAGCTGAGATGTTAAATCTGTCCACAAAAAAAATTAACACACCTGAACAAACTGGAAGAATTTCAATACAATGCTCAGAGAGGAGCACCCTTTGGAAATTCTGTGCTATGAAACTGAAATTTGGCTCAAAATCCTAAAGATGTCAAAATCCCTTTTTGAAAAGGAGTGAGGTAAGAGAGGGGAAACACTTGTGATTTAACTCCACCTCCTGCAAATTATTTATATATCATGCTGCAAGTCAAAGACATGATTTTCACTGCATCTTAGCTGAAACTTCCTCACCAGACTGTCCACATCTTGCAGACCCCTAAAACTAGAAAAGGATTAAGATGTTACACAGGTTAGAAGAAACACTATTCTTCCCATAAGAGCCTCCCTTTCCTTTTAGCATTCACAGTATCCATAGCAACTTACATACCACAGTCATTCTACATCTCATAGATAAGTAGTACTACCAGAACTTATAAAAACCTAATGGACTGTGGCAACACCCACCCATGGGCCCTGAACCTAAGATAAACACATCCCAGAGAACCAACACAGTTGAAAATGGGAACACAATACAGTACTGCAATAGCTTTTTGGAACTGCTTAGGTCATCAGAATTTGAACCTTTAACTTTCTTATTTTCCCATACATTTTCCAATACCCATTTACATTAAAACCAAAATAGTCTGTACGTTATTTCCCATAACAAGGTGAGAGATCCAAGTCCCAGCCTCCATTTATCATCATTCTAGACTAAAGCAGAGTCATTTTAAATGCTGCTCCAGAAGCAAAAGGACTATGTGTCTGAGTGCCCTAATCCCAGAAGTAACTCTTGCAAGTCCCTTTAAAAGCTTTTCACTGCTCCTTGCATTAGATATTTTCCTTGCCAATTTTTACTATGAGGCTTTCATTGTCACTTTATATTTAAGCAATAACTGGACTTGCTCAAATACCTGAAGCAGTTTAGTCATGACACAGAACACAGCTCTGACTGAAGAGGTAAATTTGATAAACCAACCTTTGACCTAATTTGACAGTCTCAAAAATAAAGATAACCACAACTGGCCTATATACTTTTTTACTTGCCAAAAGCAAGAGTCCATTCATATAGGAAACAAGGAAAAAAGGTAAAAAGGAAAAATCTGCTTATCTGCTAAACCAGTATCTAAAAAAAATCCTCAAGTTCTATGTTTTTCAGTTATACTGTTCTGCAATGAACATTGTTAAGATGAAAGTTCAACCCAAACATAACTATTTTCTATAACCTTACAAAACTGAGCTCAATCTTCTATATAAAGGGCATTCTAGGGAGACAAAGGAACAAGTCCCCTTAAAATGCCAACTTTCTTTAAAAAAGGGAAACAGCTACCTACAAAGATCAAGGTCCAGGCTCTGTATCAAATGTCCTACCCTGCCATGCAGATCTAACTCCAGTCCATTAACTAGACATTAGATCTAACATAACCAAACCACTGCAGCTGCCAAATTAGATTAAAATTGTTTGGATTTAAGAAACAAGTCAGCCTCAGTTCTGTGACTTAGCTATACAAGTAGGAAGAACAAACACTCTAATGACTGGTGGAAAACAAGTTTCATCGGTCTATGAAGTCCTCACAAAGTCAAGATCATTAAGATGACAGTCACAACTTGTAACTCTGCCGTTAAGCATACAAAATCTGCTTGTATTAATACTCTTGTTTTATATTGCAACTTTGATAACTTTACTCCATTTTCTTGTTTCTCTGATGAATCTTCTTATGGTTATACCATAATACATATTGCCAAGAGTAGAAAACTAATTTACAAAGATGTTTGTTTTTTTTAAACACAGAAGCTCCTACATGTACACAGAAACTGCACTGAAGAGCACAAGACTTCATGCTGGATATGGGTCAAATCTTATCTTTCAGGTGCTGAGGCAGAGTTCTTTGAGAGATACAAGTTTCTATATCCAAGTGTTCCTTAAGCTGCAAACTATATCAGAACTGCTGTTGAAAGGCATAACTTGACATTTACATTCAAAAAATAAAATCTGACTATTCATCCTCTTCTTTCTACTCACCTTTCATCTCACTAATCTTGTTAATTTCAGCTTCGTTAGTCTAGTTTCTGTGACTGAAAGGGAAAGTAATTCTAACTAACAAACTAAAGTCCAAAGTTAATTCTAAGTAACAAACACACACTCTCTAAGTGTTTTCTGATGTACAAAATCTCAAATGCAAGAAAGAGGAAGAATGGAGTTTCGCCTTGTATTACATTTTTTACACTTGAAAAACAATATTAAAGTGGAAAATGTCTCTGCTCTTTTAGGAGTAATCCAGAGTTTTCCTAAAGAGAGATATACTGATTAAGTCAACAAAAATATCCGGACTGCACATAAGGGTTGATTTTACGTTTCAAACCCTCACAGGCCTTCTTCAAGACACACACACCCCTCCTGACTGCTGATCTTGGACACTATAGCAACAAGTGAACATTTGTTCTGAAGGAATGCAGAGTATGCGGCTGGGGGAGGGGTAGTACTATCAGCCACAAACTTATCTGCTGGTCCACTAAGTTATTATTTAACTTCAATCTTCCCTGAAACTGAAGAAATAGCATTTACTACCCAACCTTAACAACCTGCGTTTAACAGGCAGCTTACACTTTGACTATGAAGAACACCGTTTGCTTGAACTGAACTTCAAAAGGAGATTGTTGTCTTTTTCCCTCTCAGCTTGTTCAGAGTACTGCGAACAGCAGAACTGTTCTGTGACTGCAGATTAATTAAGCAGTGCTCTAATACTGCAAACCTGCAAAACAAAATAAGATGTTCAGCTCCTCCAGCTCTGCTCAGTGTCTGAAAGGCCAAGACTCCCTGACAAAAGCCTGCAAGATGGCAAATTCACAGAAAACCAGAAGCTTGTGCAAAACATGTTATGGAATATCTGGAGTGAAATGGAAAGAACAGTGGAAATCTCTCTCTCCTTGCTTCAGTGTAACACTCTGAGGAAAAGTATGGTCCATAGCTATGGGTGTCTCCCATAAAATACGACTATGAACTAGTTTTTGTTGGATCGGTGCAGTCTTGCCTTCATTCAGGATTCTCTTATGGACAGAATTCTCTGGAGCACATCAAACTACTACTTTCTTTACAGAACTTCTCAGGTGTGAGCAATCTGGCACTGGCCAGGAGCAGGACTCAGCCAGGTATCTCAGTGTCTTTTCCTCAAAGACATCAGGAAAAAAAGGATACAGAGAAGCATGGGGAAATGGCCAGAAGGTCTCTGGCCTGCTGTGGTTCTAGAACTTGACTAGGAGTTTTGCCATAAAGAGTATCAGAAACTGTAAAAAAAAAAAAAAAAAAACCACTACTATTGGTTTGTGTTCTTAGAAGAAATTTTACTTTTAAAAAATATAAAGTAGTATTTACTTTGTTCTTATCATTGTTTACATCCTTTACATCTCTTAACTCGAAAAATTATTTCATATGTGTCAAAGAACAGTTTCGATTTCAGATTGACAGAACTAGTATTTAAGAGTGACTACTACTTGGAGATATGTGAAAGGGTGTACTAAGGATTTCCAGGTCACAAAGGCTGAAAGCAAGTATGACTGTGCATGTAAGTAGGTTTTAGGAAGGCAGGTTTAAAAGATGACTGTCAAATTCTAACACACTAAAAGCTCAGAGCTAAGGCAGCTGATTAATTTGCACTTACAAAGGGCACTTTCTGCTTGCTGCTCTCCCCACCTCCCTATCCCCTTTTCATATACACCTGTCAAACTTCACATTTAGTGGAGGAGACAAAAGAGTGGGTACAGGGTTTAGCAGTATGATGTAACGCAGGGGGCAGCGTCACACTAATTCTCTCCAGACCCTCCCAGTCCTGTCCCATTTTAATGTCTGGCCACTCATTCCTTTGCCAGCTGCTTTCTCCCTCTTCAGCTGGTCCTTGCTACCACCCTACAGCCAGCTCATGGAACTGATCTGGATGGAAGCTAGTTCCTTTCTTCGTAGAACTAGTTCTCAAGCAGATTTGCCCCCAGCACTGGCTTGCTACGCAGTCACCAGGGAATGACTGCCAGTGCCAGGAAGAAGCAGTGAGATCAGAGAAGCTCACACTTCTCTAAGGTGCTGTGGAAATACACTATTAACATGGTTTAAACCAGAGCCCTAAACATAAGCTTTAAAATAAATACCGAACAATTTTAGATGGATCGTGAAAATTTTAAAGATTTACAGAACTGTACCATCAATTTAGCTCTTGCTGAGGAAGAAAAAGGTGCAATTTCTTCAGGAGCACTTTCAGAAGTTACTCCTTCCAGCTGCCTTACACCTGTCCCAGCCTGGTTTAATCCTGGCTTCCCTGCTACTGTGGCTCAGGTCACTTCTGCCAAGTCTGCTATGGGAACAGTAACATCCAAAGCAGCAAGTGCAAATTGTCAGAATTCACCTCTTGACACCTAATTTAGCTCAGCAAGAGGATGAACAATGTTATTACAGGGTAATACATTTAAAACATACGGTTACTTCCTTGTGGACCAACTTTAAGTAGAGCTAAAACATACAAAAGGTGTAGTTTAATAACTTACAGAATTATTCTTCAGATATTACAAGTATGTGACACTTCTGTAGATCCTGAAAGCAAGTAACATTAAAATTCCACTTCAGACTATTTGTCAACATCTTCAAAATGTTGTGATTTCTGTACTAGGATTTCATTATCTAGTACACAGTTTGTTTTCCCCCTTTTTTGTGCTGCACATAATAAAAGAAACCATGTGCTACACCTTACATGAATTCCTCTGCTTTTTCCCAAGGATTCTTGAAGGTCACTTAAGCAATTCACAGGCAGATTGTTTACGCATTTGATAATCACAGTGTTCTCATTGTCCCTGAAAGTTAGCTACCCTGACAGCATTCTACTTTCCCTTCTCCCACATTTTTTTTATTTATGACAAAATAGTATCAAACAGAAAACCAGCAACATCTTCTACAAAAATCTTACAGAACTTGGCCCAATTTGCCTCACAACTCCCCCCGCCCCCCAACTTTCCTTCCAGACACTGTTGCAAAGGAAGGTAAACACTTTATCAGATCCTTGTTTAGAGCAGTTTGACCACCTACCACGTATTCATACTATGAAGTGTCATTAGACAGGTAAATACATCCAGTTTAAGGTGTATCAAAGACAGCACCTTTCATTGAGAAACATGAAAACTCGAATACAGAACAAACAGCAAAATTACACCTAGCATTATAAATTATCATAATTTCAATCTGTAATCTTCACTGCAATAACTAATGAGCTTCAGATTTCCCTAGCAAAACAGGGCAAACTGACTTTCAAATATACTGCCTCAGAAAAAGGACAATCATGTTTTACACTAAGAAAACTAAGAAATACAAATCAAATGCTAAAAATACTACAGTCCCTTAATCATACTAAAACTACGGACAGGATTAAGAAAGCACATTTTCAGTCTGGAAGCGCTGAAGAGAAATCATTTATTTGACCCTCAGGCACTATATTCAGTAGACAGCTTCTGGCTTAGCACCACAAAGATGGGTATTAATTGCATGCTACACTAACACAAGGCTGTGCAGTCACTACCAGAGTACATGTTCCTTATTTGGAGGAAACTATTTAACTTGACACACCTTTAAAATTGTCCCACTGGGCCCAATACCTTATCCTTCAAAAATAAGGACCTGAGAGGTTTCAAGTCGGGTGGCATTCCTGATCCTTTTGAAAGCGTTGGTGCTACTATAAAGAGGATGCAGGCATTCCCGACCAGGCCATCCAGCTTCACCTGTATTTTTACCTCTGCTTCAGCTAAGAAAAAAAAATCTTATCAAATTCCAAGAAACCAGACAGCAAAATCTGATCCTCAAAGACAAATCTGTGATAAAAGTTAAGAGCTTTATCTTGCTATTCTGTTTTCTAAGATAGCTGGTAAGAGGGTATATTAACATTTTACAATAAGTTACAATTTACAGTAGTTGATGATAGGATGAACTTGAGGGAAAAGTTTCTCATGAAAAGGATGCAGAATTACCCACATGAAGCACACAGTATCACACTTTGAAGTTTGGTTCAAAGTTTGTGATAAAGCAAAAATATATTCTGAAGTGCAGTATGAAAGTATAATTGCTCCTGCACTTTTAAACCATATGCAAATTTTACCCTTACAGCTATTCATAATGAAACAGGTATTTCCCACAGTACCAAGGGTAGACCTTACAGTAGCATACATTACTTTCCTTAAAAAAAAATAAACAGCAGATGTCACAAAACTAGTAGCTAACTATCTTCAGACCAGAGAAACAGGAATGCTTCCCCCATCTCTCGTGTTATAAGTAAAAGCTACTATTTACAGTTTAAAAGTGAAACACTTAGTAAAATGTATTCTAATTAAGAACAGAGACTGTCCTCTGAATACTCTTTTGTGTGGTCCTTTTAAACCTGAGTAAGTGAATTTCATTTGAGCAAAGACCACACAGTGGCATCATTTGCTTAAAACGGTGGAATTTATTACATGCAGTAACAGCACAGACTGTAGTGCCACCATTCTTAAATAGATTCTCAACTTCACATGTATCTGCAATAAGCAATACTATTTCTGAACCGATAAATTCTCTAACAGAAGTTTATAAGATGTAGATCCTGCATATTTTGTCCCAAAACAGAGTTTACATGCTTTCTACACAACTTCTATGGGGCATAGGCTTCCTTGTATTTTGAGGAGATTGGACAGTACACAGCAGTTATCCCATATCCCCCATTCTCCAAAAGGACATATTATGGAAGTACAAGTCACCCAGCCTCAAAGTTCAACAGCACTTCAAAGTCTGCACATTCAAAGTTGCAGACACATTAAACCCATGATTTGGGACAAAAATTAACCTCTTCAAGTTACAGGATTTGCCTTAAGTATACCTCACTCCAAATTCTTCAATATTTTCAAATGCAGTGGGGTCAGATTGTGAAGCCCTCAGCAAAAAAAAAAAAAAAAAAAAAAAAAAAAAAAAAAAAAAAAAAAAAAAAATAAAAAATATATATATATCTCAGTTCCTAAAACTTTCCCTACCACGGAATGTTACTTCTCTTCTTGAGAGCACTACCTCTGAAGATCAGACAGCTGCAGCCTTTGGATCCTTCTTCACTCTATGTCCCATCTTTACAAAGAGGGGTGCAAGTTGAAGGCAGCAATTAGGTTCACACAAACCAAACCAATAGCTGAAAAGTTACTATTGGAACTCAAAACAAAGAGAAGACTCACCAGCTTCCCAGCCATTATGTCTTAACAGTCTGTGTTAAGGATGTATATTGAAACTGAAAGAGGAACCAAACTTGGGGTACAAGGATAACAATGTCATCAGTAAAACTGCAAGCTCAAAGTCTTAAGAGCAGCACAGATTGCAGGTAATGATCTGAGTCTTCTAAATATTAATTCAGCATCAACGTTTGGCCTTCCAGGCAGAGGTTTCTGAGGAAAGTTAAGACCGACTTATTTTAAAACTCCCCAATACACTGTAGCTGTCTCTGACCTTACAAAGCACAAGTGCTTTTCAGTGCAAGCACAAAGACACAACAGCAACAGCTACCCTTACTAATATCAGCCATGTGACTCAACCTTGCTTATTGGGAAATTCAACTCAGAAATGGACCAAGAGTTTCACACGCTCACCCTGCGGTTCGACCACTACAGGCTGAACCAAACAAAACATTTCTTGTGAAACAGCACTGGATTCATTGACCAAGGTTCAAAAATGCCCAGACCGCCTCTTTAATGAAGTATCTTGATCCTATGCCTCAAGTCTGATCACTAATAACAGACTGCTACATCCACTTAGCACAAAGCCTAGATTCAAGAAGTTATCTTTAAGACAGCAAGAACTGAAGTGTATGGAAAACACAGTATTTCACTCAGCACAAGGAGCAACTGGGAGTCCCTTATGTCCAAAGAACTGAAACTTCTCAACTCCACAGTTCATTCAGAGGAGCTTCTGTTTGTGAGTTTGGGGTGGGTTGGGGGAGGGGTGGAGGTGCTTTGGTATTTTATGTGAAGAATCACTAAGAAACAAGTTTCCTACTTGGTACTAGAAAAGAGTTTACAAGTTTTTGACATTTAAGTTGCTACAACAAACATAGTTGGGTGAGAGCCTGAAAATAGTCTGAGTAGGCTAAAGTTATTTTTTACTTTTGTTAAAAAGCAATATCTAATATTTATTCAGCATCACACTGAGACAATGGTAAGAAATTATATTTATCAAAGTTATGCAAAGAGAAATAGCCTAGAAAGTTTCAGTTATATAAAACACTCTCCTTAGAGGAGATCTTAACTTAATGTTATGTATCAACTTGCATGGGTACCTTAAAAAACACAGTACAAGTCTATAATCCAAAGGCACTTACGATCTAGTTTAGACATGAATACAAGTTATAATCCAAAATAGCTTAGATTTTTCATTCAAGATAGTATCACTACATCAGGGGAATGCTAAGTGAACCATGGATGAATAACTGATAGAGCCTTCCATGGCAGCTCAGATAACACAAGCAGGGATCATCAGCATCAGTCCGTACAAAATTCAAGGCACACACCCACTAGAATCAGCCTACTGACTGACACAGACCCCACCAGCAGTGGAGCAGCCAGCCCTGGCAAGCTGGAAGCCACATGGTCAAGAGTGAAGTTACAGTGGATGAAAGGAGTTTTTCAACAAATCTGACAGTGTCAATACCATGACTGACAGTAGATGTAGAAGCTGAGGAAAGAGGCTGAAAGACCTACAGCAGACTCTAGGAACACTTTACCAGGCAAATACAATTGGTCACTGATGAAACCCTGCTGCACCACTTACATTTCCTTATCATTTTTTTCTGTGGCTAGTATAAAATTTTTTAGCTCTCATTTCATAAGTTTTAGAGCAAAGGTCAATGTAAAAAAGGAAGTCAACATACAGAAAGGAAGAAGTTAATACCCTATCCCTGCAATTGATTCTACCTTGGAACAATTCACATAACTGATTTCAGGATGGTGGTGAGCTGCAAGCATTATGAGCCAGAATTTTACGTGCAAGAAGTCTGTTCAATCACCCTAGTAAGATTTTGTTAATTTTCTGATAGACAACTATAAACATATCTAAAGATAAGATGGGAGAAATGCAATCCAAAGCACGCAGCTTCCAAGAGGTTGTCTCCAGCCAGGAGTAAGCAAACCCAGTATTACAGAACCCACTATATTATGAGGGTTTAGGAATAGAGGTCAAGAGAACACTCCCAGCTGTGGAAAAAGTAACATCTCTCCTTTATAAAGGAACAATCCTTTAAACAGACAACACTGTTTCACAAGTTAATTCCACAAGGTAGCATAAAACAAGAACACAACCCCTGTCTCTCATCTTAGTTTTAGACTCTTCTGAGTCCAAACGTTGAACGTTAACTAACAGCAGCTATGTGGCAATCGGAACACTTCTGTATTTTTACAGTCCTTTCCTACAGGCTGCCTGTTTGAGTGTCAGTAGGGGCCAAACACCCTGCCTCACACAACTCCATTCATCCTGTGTGCTCTGCAAAACCACAGTTGACATGAAGTGATGGCTAGTCTCAAATGCTTGCTGTTAAGATTTGTTCACACTTTTCAGCAGAGCTGTTTCAGCTGTGTGCAGACTCCCTACGCTGAGGAGAGCACAGATGCTCAGCACTCAGGGCCTCTCACACAAAACTGCTCTGCATGTCGTTTCAGCTATTACCTTGATAACACTTCTGCAGAAGATAGATAAAAGCTTTCCTGCAGATGACCAAAACCGGACTAACACAGCCTCCCCAAAGGAAGAGGAACACACCGTAACATACTCCCCCCGTGAGAATATTTGCCGTTTCCACCTGCTGGCAGAAGACGGTAAATACTTACCCTGTAAAGCAAGCGCGGAGTTACATTCTACCTTAAACCGCAAACTACTGACACACAAAACGACCAGAAACCAAAGCAGAACAGCCAAGAAAACTGAAACATCACCCAAGAATTAACAGAGTTCTTTGGAATTGGAAAAAGCTTTCAGGTGTTCAAAAACTAACCAGTTGGTTACTAGCCAGTTGTAACATTTAGCATCAGCCTAGCAGCCTGCTAGTAGCCTATTTGCCCTTGTTATGATTATGAAACAGATTGCACGGCATTCTGATGAGGAAACACAGAAGCCAAACTAACAACCACCATTTCCCCTAATCATCACGCTGGGGGAGGGGAAGGGGGACGAAGGGAGGATAAAGGGGGAAGGTAAAGGGCAAGGGGGGATAACCACAGTAAAGATTAAAAACATAGCTGGAGTTATGAGGGCTGCATAAAATGTAAGAATTAAAGAATAAGGAACAACTGACACACCTTCTGAAAGAATGGCTTCCTTCAAGTAGAGTAGCACATCTGCAAATTTTCTGACATCATTCACCAGTTGCATGATATACTCTGGATCCACAGCAGGATTGTCATAGCAGTCAGAGTTCGAGCTAATGCTGCTCAGAGAGCTGCTCTTGGTGCTGCGCCCCATTCCCCAGTTTCCTGAATTAGAGATGGTGAAGAAGTTGGAGGTAGACAGTCGGGCTAATCCCAAACCACGCTTGTTACTTCCACCGTTCTGTCGCAACATCCCAGCAGCCGCTGTGCTTATAGAGCTCTCGCTGTTAACACTCAGTGTTGCTTAATGTCCATTTGACAAGCCAAAGACAAAACCCTTGACAATTAAGGGGAGAAGAGGGGGAAGAGAAGGAAAAATGCCGATTAGTACAGAAATACATGTGAAGTAATACTTTCGTACTAACAAGATCCAAAACTTCTTTCAAGATGATACTGCCTTACATCACAGCTCTTAACTGAAGTACTGTAAAGGGTTTTGACTGTTTGAAGTTATTCTAATTGGAACAGCAGATATAACATTGCATAAAAATCAAAATGCTAATTATGATGCAGGCTTCTTTTGTGAGAAAAGTTTCTTTCCTGTGTATTTATTCCGGAAACCCTTAAGAATTGAGCTCTTGACATGTACCCTGAGACCTGTTATTCACCATGAAATATTACTACAACTGAATGCAATTGCAAAAACACTCAGTGTGATATAAACCATGAGCAATCTCCCCGCCTGAATTAACCACCAAGCTGTATTCAGCATCCTGTCTCTTCAGATAGGCAACCTTGATCTGATAGGATGTATTTTCTTTGTGCAGACTGCAGAGCAAGAAACAGCAGCCTATCACAGTTTGTCTCAAAGGAAAACATCCTGAAAGACGTCATGCTACCTTTTAACATGAAAGGCAATCAAAAAAGCAAAAAGATTTAAAACATATTTTAGCATCAAAGTTTATCTGCAAATCTCAGTGCAGTTGTCTTGAAGCATGTTGCTCTGCTGTAGTACACCACAAAAACAAACGAACTCAGGGGAGGTTACCTTGGATAAAAACTACTTGCATTCCCTTAGTTTAGGAAAAAACAGAATGCTGCTGCCAATACCCCCATGTCAGGTTAAGCGATTCATTTAAAAGTAGCAAGCTCCAGGTGGCAGAGTCAGGTATGGTTCCAGCAGCTCGCACAATGCCTGCTATTATTCTCTCAACACCAGGAGAAATTCTCAGTGTTTACACTGTATGGAACATGACAGCTAAAAAGTTAACGTGGGTTACAAACCTATCTGCAGCAAAATCTCAAATCCAACTGTCTTTAGCTAAAAGTAAAAGTTGTTAGAATCTAAAAATGCAGGGTTATCCTGCAGGTGTTTGTATCTGGTCAGGCCAAATGAAGAAGTAGCACCTTTAATGTGTTGAATGCTCCCACTATGTATTTTAACAGGCATTACTCTAATGAGCTTCAATTATTTTTCCATTATTTCTGCTTTATTTCTCTTTGAAATTTAAAAGTATCAGAGGAAACGTGGTCAAAGTTGTTTTCGTAATTAATCTGGCAGGCCTTCCAGGGAGCGTGTGCTGGGGGGAGGGGGGAGAAAACTTCAGAATTTAACACAAGTTAACAGCTCTAATTTCTGTTTACTGTTTAAAGTGAGCGCCTATAAAAGTCTACATGAGACTATACAAATAATGCAGATAATTAAGCAATTCCAAACACCTCAAGTAGATTGAAGTGAGGTTTACATTAAACATAATGTTTGAGCAAGTTTCTCTGTTCCCACATATAATTCTCATGGCTACAAAGCTACTTTGCAATTCCACCTTGCAATTACGCGGGGGGAAAAAAAGCCACATAACCATCTCCCCTTTAACAAGTGTGATATCTATTTCTATCGAGACAGAGATTTTCATATTATTTAAAAGACATTCCTCTTTTAAGTCTGGCCAGCTTCAGAGTTAACTTTTAAGCAGCGTGATGCGTTAGACCTGTTCTGTAGCAATCCCACGCTTTTAAAGCTGTGCTATTTTAGAGATATATTATGCCGGGGTTCTTTATTCAGAATAACAAGTAGCACAGTAACGCCACCACTTTGAAAGTTGTAGGAGCGATGGCAAAGTTTAGCACAACAGTCACCTTTTCCTTGTTAACTATTAGCCCCGACGTCTGCTCGTCCTGCGCTACAAGGCAGGTGGGGAAAGCCTCCCTCACAGAACACATGCCTTTCATTACTGAGAAGTGTTTCATATTTCTTCAGGAGACGCTGGCTTTGAAAAGGAAAAGCGTCCACCAGCTTTTCTATAGACGCCTCCAGACTGCTCTGGTTAAGAGAGAGCCGCTGCCAGTCCCGACGGGAAAAGGGAAAAAAAAAAAAAGCAGCGCCAGATATTTCAGCAATTTGCTCTCCCAGCACAATTTCCCCGGTAGGCGAAAAAAAAAGGGGAAAAAAGAGGGAAGACGGTCCCGAAGGGGCCACGTCGCTCGGCCCCTGCCAGCCCCCGGCCGAGGGCAGAGCCGCTCCCCGTGCCCCGGGCGGGGGTCGGCGCTCCGCCCTGCCCCCACCGCGCATTCCTGGGGGCCCGCCGCCGCCAGACCGCACGTCCTCCGCGGCCAGGGATTTCCCTGGAGCCGTCCGGCCGCGGGGGGAGCGGCGGCGCGGCAGGTAGCGGGCAGAGACCGCGGGGGCGCCTCCGGGGGACCGCGTGAGGTGTGGGGCAGGGCGGAGGTGGGCCCCCGGCCCCCGCCCCGCTCCGGGGAACCGCCGGTTGGAGAGGCAGGCTCGGAGGGGGCGAAACCCGCACCGCGGATCCGACGGGAGCGGAAAACGTGCGCCTGGCCCCTCCAGCCGTCCCCGTTCCGCCGGTCGGTCGCTCGCCACCGCCCTGCCCCGCACTCACCCGCAGCTCCTCCCGGCGGCGACAGGCGACGCCCCCCGCCCTCCCGCCGCGGCGCGCCTCGCGGTCCCTGCCCACCTCCCCCGGTGGTGGCCCTTACCGGAGAGCGGCGGCCGAGCGCAGGCAGCAGCCGGGCCGCCGCGGGCCCTGCACACTCCCACCCCGCTGCCCATGGAGCGCCCTCCCCACAGCGCGGTCCTTCGCCGCGCCCCGAGGTCGCCGCCACTCCCGGCACCGCCTCCTCACGCTCGCAGCTCTCCGTTGGCCGGCCGAACGCGGCGGGGCGGGTCTCCGCGCGCGGCCCCGCCCCTTCCCGCGGGCGCGCAGCGAGCCCCGAGCACCGGCGAGACCACGGCGAGGGGCGGCAGCTCGTTTGCTGCGCGGCGGGGGCGAGCGGGGCGGCGCGGGGGGCGTGCGGCCCGTCCCGGCGCTGGGGAGCGGAGAGGCGAGATCGGGCCGATAAGCCGAACAATCGCCGGCGGGACACGGGAAGGGAGGATTCGCCCGCCGGCTCCCGCCGCATCGCCGGCCGGCCGAGGGGCAGCTGGCCCGCCGCACGACGCCCGCCCCACGACGCCCGCCCCACGACGCCCGCCCCACCGCTTCAGCACAGCCCGTACCGCCTTCTGAAGGAACTCGGAACTGCCGCGCCGGCAGCGCTCGGTGAACGGAGCTGCACAGCAATAACCGGCGTGCGCGGAACAGGCTGCAGGAGGCAGGGAAAGCCCGAATCCAGGCCACGCGGTGCTCGGCAAGCAGGACTTAGGAGATTTACCCAACAAGAAACAAAACACTGGCAAAAGGGAGAATAGATTTCTCATACTCAGCTTCCCTGCTTTCTACCCCTGAATCTAGTGTGTCATTCGTTGTACAGCCTCCAGTATTGCCAGGAGTGAGGGGTGAGCGCTCACTCACGCCATTTCCTCGCTGTTACACTCAGCTTGCTTTTATTTCTGGGTGAGCCCTGTTGGCTACTTAGGCAAAATAAAAGCAGTAACAAAATCAAAATGTAATAATGTCTGACTATAGCCCCAGGTTGGGAGTGGATTCAGCAGACAACAGACAAATTCAACAAATTTTGGCATATTTTAGCTTCCAAATGTAGTTGCATGCAGGCGTATATGCACGTTTTTCTGGTTAAGATGAAAAGGAAGTTGGAAAAGTAGAAACTTGCAGCATCAAACAGAAACTCAAATTGTTCTCAGCAGCATCAGGGACCTTTAGACCTTTTTACAGACACCTGTTACGTCAGCTCACAGTCACTGATGGAAGCAGTAGTTTTTCCATCTTCTTGAGGCAGGGACTACAAACCCACACTATCTCTCACTAATAAAAGGTCATTTAAATTCAGCAATCTTAGATCCAGTGTCCAAACTCTGGAATGGGACATGCTTTCAATGACATATCAAAGCTCTCAGCAGCTAATTCTTAGCCCAGACCCTCAACCCTAGAAGTTTCAGGCTTTACATCTTGCAATTCCCCATCCTTGCTCCAGTCTCCTCCCCCAAACAACTCCAGCACACTACCCATTCAGGATTTTGTGTCACAGCACCAACCTTCTCCTTGATCCCTGCACATATGACATATTTTTTTCTATTGGAAAAGTTTGATTCTTTTGGAATTTATGAAGCCTGAAACTAAGTAACCAAACAGGTTGTGACATTTCTCATCTCAAGTGTGAATGTGGGGCACTGTTCAATAACTTTTGTTTAACTTAAAAAAATCCTTAATAGAGTGTGATGGAAATTTAGAAATCCAGTAAATGTTATAAATCCTTCAAGTCTTTTAAGTATGGAGAAAAGCAAAGAAAGGAAACAATGCCCTGAACTTCAGAAAGATTTTGATCATTCAGGTAATTGATCCAGCAGATGTCAAAATCAGAGTAAACAATTGTAAACTAATTTAATGTGAAAGCAAAGTACTATGGTACGGAATGTGAGTTAAATAGTACAATCAACAATCACATCATCAGAAAAAGTATTAAAGGTTTATTGTGGGAAAAGTCATTTAAACTATTAGATAAGAGTCCAACAGCAATAAAAAAAGATAAACAAGAAATTCCACCTATATGTATTAATAGAGTACAAAGCAATGGATACTATCTGGTCTGCCAAACCCCTGTTAGAAAGAAAAGCATATAGCTACAGCAAATTCCCTCTTCTTTGAAACCAGAAATGGCTGTACTTGCCATAATTATACCTTTACCAGGTACACTTTAGAAAATACAAGGAAGAATAAATTTGCTACTCTGAGTACATACCCAGCTCTAGTTCTTTGTTTCTGAAGCAGGCTTACCTTCCCATACGCTTCAGCCTCTCCATGCATTAGTCTTCTCTCTCTCCGCTTGGCTCCCACGCAGGCTAACCTGCATCCATACAGGAATCCAGCAAAGGGTTTTGGTGAATCATTTATTTGAAAAAAAAAAAAAAAAAATCAGTTCCAGAGGTCAAACTGAAAGTGGCAAAAATGAGAAATATTAGGACTATGTTCTTTTATGTTTCTGAAATATTTTGTTTCAGGCAGTTTTGATTTAAAACATAAACATGTGCTACATTGTGGGAGGCCTAGATTCAAACATGTTTTTAAAAAAGGATTTGAGCCCACATCTGTTAAGTGAAATTATGGGCTTTCCTTGAAGTAAAACAATTGTCCTTGTTCATCTTGGTTGTCCATAGCTTTTTTCCTTCCCAGTTTAAATTTGGCTGCCAAACTGAATAGAGAGTCCTCTGCATTCCCCTTGACTCAGGACTAGTACAAAACAGCTGCAACCATGTCCCAGACTGTACAGTGGTGATTGCCTCCTATATCACCTTGGAACATGTTGTGTGAAAGACAATGGAAAAACCAGATCTACCTTCAAGAAAATATGGTTTGCATGAACGTCCAGGTGTACACCACAGCTTGGAACTTTGTTGCAGTAGATAAAGTGAAGGAGGATTAAGGGTCTGACAGCTGCTGTATGCTGGTCATCCTTTGCTAGTCTAATGCCCTCTTTTAGAGTACAACCCACAGCATCACTACTGCAGGCATCAGGGAAGCAACAGAAGTTAAGCAGGTAAAAGGTTGTTTAAACTCACCTTTTTTCTGCACTTCACCCAACTATCATAGTTTGTTTGAAATAAACAATCAGTTCATTGAATGAGCAACCAGATATTAGGCAAATAGTGAAGACCTGGACAATAAGAATAGTACAATGCCTCAACAATGTACATTCCCAGAAGATTTTTTCATTAAAAATGCTGAATTTTCCTGTGAGCAGCTACTGAAATCCCCAACTCTAAGAGCCACTTGTGTGATTCTTTTAACATGTTTACACCATGAAATAAAAGCTATAGCACATCTCTTTTTACGCATTAATAACTCCCCACAAACAAGCAAAAATACCCCCAAAAAACCCCAATCTATGGAGGAAACTCCATGTACCTACTTCTCCCTTCTCAGTGTTGAACAGCGCTTTACTCACACAAAAGTCCCTTTGAAATTCAAGGAAAAGCCTGCCTGATGAAAGCTGCTCTACACTGCTGCTTCCAATCACTGTTAAGAGACATACATTTCTACCTAACCAGAACTGGGAAAGTGACAGCTGTTAAGGAATTAGTTTCAAAGTATTGTCTCTATTCTATGTATCTGCAGAACACCAGATATTCTGGACTAGTCGGAGGACACATTACGAGGATATACCAGGATATAGTTTACTGCAAGCAATAAGGTCTCAGTACAGAGCTGGATATTTGTTACTACTGTTACCTGCCAAGTCAGCAAGGAAAGCAACTCAATTCTAGGCCACACAATGAGCAGCACTATAAATAATTTTAAACAAATTCCTAAGGTAACTTTGTAGAAGTTTCCACCTTCTGCTTATATTCCAGCGAGCAAAATTCTGCTCTCAAGAAGTATTTCCGTACACCATTTCTTTCCAAGAATCTTACATACAGGCTCCTGCAAAAGGCCAACATCATTTTTATATCAGAAAATAGTTCCAGACATTTTTGGTAAAACAAAACCTTGCCCATAGCTACATTTTAAGTTTTAATGAGCAGTCACTGAAGAACAGCTAGAACTCAAACCTGAAAATAATTTGTACAAAGCCAGAGAAATATCAGAAAATTGTTTCCTCAGCCCCATTGCATCTACTTTTGGTTTATAAAAAAAAATAACTTTTATCTCCTCAGATCTCTACTTTGGCTGTAATAAGTGCCACCCACCTACCTGAGAACCTGTCGAGATAGCCAGGTTCATACGCACTTCCTAGAACATTTCAGCCAGTGCACCAAATGCCCTTAGGGGTTCTGTGTGGGTGAAACTGCAGCAGCCACCATGCACTGGGATGAACCTGCAGAGCCAACTGACAGAGAACAGAAACTCCCCATCTCCTGCAGACATGCTTTTCAACCAAGGATCAGCTACCTCTCTCCTTTCAGTCTGATCTTCCAGCCAGACCACAAAACACTTCAAAAAATGAGCAAGGGGAATGAAATTCATAGCTTTAGCAGCTATTAAAAACTCTGGGTTTTATTTAATCACTCGTTACAATTCACCCCCAAGATAATCTCTCCATGCTTTTTAACATGAAGGAGGGTTCTCTCCTTTCTATAGGAGATAATCACTTAATCACCTCTCCCCCTGCTAAAAGGCCTCTTCACTAATCTCTCCTCTATTTCACAATTATTGCCTGTTTTTTCTCTCAGATGATCTAGCTGATATTTAGCCTAATTCATAGCAGTTATTCCCAAACCTGATGCCCCAAAACTTGTTGGCATTTTCTTTTCAGTTATATCAACTGATCTAATTTAAAACTCTTTCCCGGTCTTTCCTTTGTTTATATAACTTCCTGCCCTGCTCAGGATTAACTACATACAGTCCTAAACTGTTCCTCATAAATGATGCAAGGCTGGAAGTGATGTGAGAAATGCAACCAGACATAGACAACTCCAATTGCTAATCCTCCAGGGAAAAGGATCGCCACTGGCACAGGCAGCACCCCATTTCCTAACTTTAACAAGCAGCTTCTTAAAAAACTTCCACCTTAACTAGCACTTGCCAAGGATGACAGTGGGTGGTGAGGAATGAGAGGAAAGACTGCATGAAGGAAACAACTTCCAGAACCTTCGAAGCTTGCCAAACACACTATTAACCAACAGTAATTACGGCACAGCAACCTGCTGCTTTGGGAGCCGGGAGGCCTGAAGCTAACCACCCTGGCTTAGTTAGCCCCACCTGCTGTACCGGTACCAGCTGGATTTAAGGGAGAGAAAGCCCAACAATTACAGGTTAGCAGGGAAACAGACTGTTTCTGCAGGGAACAGGAGGGTTGGCTGGGAACTGCTTGTAGGTGGTATCTTGCTGAAGGCTGTCAACCAGGCTGCTGGTTTGATGTGCCCTGGGTAGCAGGGTTACTGCCTGCCAGCTGAGAGGGGGTAAGCAAAGCTGTCAGTACTATGCTTTTCCTTAGAGGAGGAGGGGGTTGTGATGCAGTTTCTGTTGGCTTTGTGTGTTGAATTAAGGGTTGAAAGTAGATCATAAGATGCAGAGGCTGTGTTACCCAGTTTCAGAAAGCTCCCAGGAGGCCAGGCCTGGAGGGTCCTGGGGGGCTCCTGCTGTTGTCAGGCTTCTTTCTTGCTGCTTGGTAGCATGCCAAAATTATTCTGAAGGTGCTGACCACTGCTGCTTTCAGCTGTAAAGCAAAAATTTCTTTGTGTTCCTGACAGTTTTTAGTAGCTTAAGTGCTTGATAAATTATCTGGGGGGGGGTGGAAAAAAAGTGTGGCTAGGAACTTTTCCTTCCCCTTCCTTTGCAAATTTATTAACACAACAATAAGTCAGTTCAAGTGTACCAAAAAAAAAATTCCTCATCATTCATAGTTTCATAACTATTGTTAGTGGAAAAATGGAATGTAAGTTAAAATTATTCCTTTGCCAGAGAAAACAGAAGATCCTTAAATAGCAATCAAATGCACTACATATGATTAAGTGGTTTCTGCTTCTACCACTTCCTTCCTTCTCCTGCCTCTATGTTGTGGCATGATTGTCCAAATCCATGCCTGACAAAATGATCCGGGTTAGAAGAATCCCTGTGGTTAAAGGTCTTGCAGTTCACTGGGAACATTTTGCCAAGAGAGTGAGTTTGGCTTGCCTTGATACTGGCAAACCAAAGCGTAATGGCTTGTGATGGGGTAGGGAGCTGCAGCCTTGCAACCTGCATTAGGTGAAGCTGGAATCGTTTTTCTTATTGTGGCTTAGGGCTTTCTGTGCTGGTCTCACAGACTCGATTTGGCCTCCATATGTGGTTTTATTGCCAGGGATCATATTTTCATGCTGGAGCCTAGACAAATAAGAGACACTCATCTAAAGATCAGCGCCATTGATACCTCAGCTGTTATACAGTTTGCGCAGCAAGAAGCTGTTTTTATGCCAATGTATCTGTTTCAGATATGATGACATGCTTTCTGTTATTTTTTTCTCCCTTCAGGAAGGAAAAACATAGTGTTAAACCAAACTATCCCTAGCTGCTTGCAACTGTATAGCCAAAACGCCTCCCTTATACTGCCCTCCTTAACAAGATACTTTGCTCTTAGTATAGGTATCCTCTGAAGTGTGTAAGTGCACCTTGTTTAATGGCTGCAGTTAAAGAATAAAGATGACCGATATTGGCTAGTAAGGTCGTTTGAGCTAATCATGGTGAATTCAAAGTGTAGTGACTATGTGTGCTTTTATGGCAGTCTATCTGAGCTGCGGCTAGGGGACTGCTCAGACACAGCAGAGGGAAAGGTCATGAACTGCCTTTCCTGTGCATGACTAATGGCCGGTATTTGGTACTCCAGGACCAAAAAGGACTGGAAAATACAGGTTATTCTCATCGTTGTGCTTACTATAGCTCATAAATAATTAGGCTGTATGCTACAGTAGAGCTGCTCATTCTGCTTTCTAGCTACAGAGGTAACATCTGACCATAATCCAGCTGTCATGCACGGCTGAGCTGAAGTTTTGCTGAATTTCCTATGCTGGTCACATTACCCAGGGAGGTATATTTTGTATAAGGAACTACTCTGTGGATTTTCATCCTCGACTTTATAACCTGAGTATCTCTGTCAAGTGCTTTCTAACATCTTCTTACCAAACGAAGTATTGCAGTCTGCTTTGTGAAACAGTAGTCTTAACCACCTGTATTATTTTAGATCTTTGAAGTGATATCCCACTTTATTGAACACTAGTGAGTAGATATGCTAGAGGGTGTAATGTTGTTTAATGAAGTTGCTAAAAGGATTACCATGTGTTCATCCATTTTGAAAGTACAGTGCTATTGCCCCGCTCTTTCGGTGTTAGTGAGTTCAGATCAATCTCCTGGGGCAATATTGTCATGAGAGCTCTGTAGCATATAACTAAATCAGGAACAAAGGTGAGCCTCAGGAGAGGGCTCTCTTCCTAGTCCTGAGTAATAGTTTACATAATTTGTTGGTAGTATTTCTCATGTAAAAAAAAAAATCTTCTTGCTTCTGTCAATGATAATTATGAATGCCTCTCAAATACGTGCTTCAGACAGAGCTTCTGGGAGAGGACTTGCTACTCTGAGATTTCTCCTTTCAAAGTATTTGATCTTCACTCAAGCGATGCAAACAAGGAAAGAAACATCTTTCATGCAATAGTGAGACTCATCCATGTGAACACGGACCCTTTGAGAGTGAGAAAGTTGCTGAACACCTCTTAAATATCTTGGACTGCACTAATCCCTCAACTGCTGTACAAAAGCTTCAGCAAAAATAGTGATCTCCCTTCAGTTTCTGATGAAATGGTTGTAGATGCCTGCTCCCAAGGGAATCTCGGCTGTGAACCTTTCCTTCCCACAGCCTGGGTGCAGTACCTAAATTCCTGAAGGGGATTTCCTGTTCACTGTAATGGCTCTTTGCTCAGGGCACAGGTTGTCCTACAATGAGGCTTCTCAATCTTCCTCCTCACAACAGAGGGAGTGTAGGTGCCTAATAAAGGATTCCCTGCAGGCCATGGGCTGGGACACCAAGTGTCGGGGCCCAGCAGCCTCTCACTGGACTTGGCCCAAAAGTTGCTAATCCAACACCAACAGTGGTTTGCCTGTTTTGTTTTGTTTCCTGTTTATCCTTTAAATAGCAATGATGAATCTGATTAGCTCCAAGACAACAGATGCTATGATAATATAAGATTTGAGTAGCAGATGTGAGAACATATTCTGGCCTTAGTTTAAATGATGTATTTATTATTGTTTAACATTTTCTTGTGCAATGGAAGCCAGGTTTTCTGCTCTTTGAAAAACTCCTTACTGAATAATATTTACAGAATCAGGACCATTATCATTATATATATATATAAAATATCTGAGAAAACAGAATGGCTGTATTTGAAAGAGCAGTATATATCTTGAAATACATTGATCACAGAAGAGTTAAGTGATAACCTAATAGAACTGTTTTATTTCTGTCATCTCACCTAGGTAAAATAACCTAACATGATAGTCGTGGTTAAAGGTTAGCAAAGGAATTGTGTAAAGCTCTGATACTTCTGGCTATGCAGATGGCATAAATGCACAAAGTACTACTCAATACATTGAAAACTGCAATATTTTAACAATTTTGTAAAGCTGTAGCCCTAATGAGATATCAGAATTATATATAAATAGAAAAATGCAGTATTAAATAAAAATAAATATCTCAAGCCCTACTTATTTATGTCCAAGTTATTACCAGTTCATTGTAAGCCTCAGCAGTATGGAACTGTGTTTTGTGGCAGTATGAATGAGAAATCAAAGTTGAAGTTGACAGGTTTACAAACCTAGTGACTGGGAAGGGCACTGATGTGGCCTGAGCTATGGCAGAATGCACTCTGACTGGAGTCTCTTCTCAGCTTCTTCCTGCAAATTGACTTGTCTTGGCAGGAATGCATGGGGATTCCCTGTGAGTTTCCTAGCTTGCCCCATGATTTGGAAAGGTGGTAGTCCTCACTTATGATAGGATGCCTCTGTGAGGAGACGTAGACCATGTGTCTAAGTCAAGATGACTGCAGATAGCCCTTTAGCTTTAGCAGACACTGCTGGTATCTAGTAGGTACAAAACTACAGAGAGGTAAATTCCACACTCCCAGAACCAGAGTTCTTTACCAGCCCAGGTTTGTGGCCTGCACTCGGTTCCATCCTTGCCACCTGATACTGTTTTGTGGAGCTGCTTTGGAGACCATCCTCTTCAGCCAGCCAGCCTCCAATGCAAGACTCAGCCACGAAGAAGCATATAATCAAGAAAGCAACACTGGCAATCTTCCTTAGTGCAGGAATGTGACTCCAGTGCTGATGGAGCGTTTGCCATCTAATTTCAGTAACTTCTTCCAACCAATAGAATAATCTCTGAGGCAGGCTTGGCTGCCAAATGTTACAGGCTTTGAAGTCTGCTGGCAGGTAAAAGCTGTATGTCAGTGACCTACAAAAACATCAAAAGGTTTATCAGGGAATGCTGTTGCAAGGGCTGGAAGCTGGAAATCTGAAAGAAAATCCTCAAAGATAATATTAAGGACTTCAAAGGTAGGAGGTATGTAGAAAATCAACAGCACTGGTCAAAATCAGACAGAGAAACAAAAATTTGCTCTGATTTGATTACAAGTTGGAAAGGAACTAGGGAGAAATATGTACTTCTTTTTATGGTCACGTGTGCATGTACTGTGTAAGCAACAGTTATCTTGTCTTCAGCAGGTATATATCAGTGTGCTCATAATATAAAAATATACAGTTAATGCCTCAAAAGGAGACAAATATTGTGTATCTAAGGGTGCTGTATAATATGATTTAATTTTTTTGTAATAACATAGCTTTTCACAGTGTTGTAATACCATAAGGCACCAACATTAAAGATCAGGTCCTTCACATAACCTGCCAGAATCCAAATGTGGGACATAAAACACTCAAAATGAAGGCATTAATGTAGGAAACTTATACTATTAAGATTAATCCATAGCTGAGTAAGACTTTTTATAACCTCTGGTACTTGATCTCTTAAGTAAGGAAAGTTAGCAGGGAGTTCCCAGCTTTACAAACAGATACTGTGAAGAATTGCTCCAGGTTTGTGGTGGTTTTGTTTTCGTGGGGTTTTTTTCTTTTTTAGGGTTTGTGGGGGTTTCATTTTGTTTGTTTTATTGTGGGTTTTTTTGTTTATTTTAACATCTGAGAGTCACAGCTACTGTACTGAGATTCAGGCTGGGCTTCTGAAGGCGTCTCCTGCCGCAATAGGTCGCTCTGTGAAGAGAGGCTCCATCGGAACAAGCTGCAGGAGCGGGTCTGCCATCGCTGCCATTGTGCAATGAGGGGAGCGAGTCAGAAAGGGGAAGGAAATAGCAACAGCATGTGATCTTGAACATCAAAATGACCATGTGAAGACATTTCAAAATGCCTTGTAGCACACTTCTGTGTGGTTTACCATGGTGCCAGAGTGCACAGGGTTGTAGTTAAAATTCCATTGATAATTTTTTTTCCTTTTCTTGAAGTTCTGCTTTCAATTTTCAGTGTGTAGCAGTATTACCAAATATGGGAGAATCTGCTACCACTCTGGACTTGCTGCTACCACTCTGGACTTGTATCACTGCCTATGTACTGGGGATGCATAACAGAAGTAGAGGGTTTTTTCTGGGTTTTCTTTTTTTTTTTAATTTTTTTATTCCAATGGTAAGCACTGATTCCTTGTAGTCTCCAGGACAGAGAGTGTCTTACAGGTAGATAGTATGGGATACAACATTTTTGTTGCTTTGCATCCATACAACTGAAAAAAAATAAGTAAGAAGGGATAAGCTGTTCAGATCACCTGCTTCAGATGCAACATAAAACCTTTTTTTTTTCCCTCCAGGAAGAAAATAAACAGTTCCCTTGTTGGTAGAGCGGTAGCAAGCCCAAACAAGGAAAAGCAGGACACATTCCTTCCTTCCCTTATAACTCCTTGCTGAATTGCTCTCAATGCATTCCAGATCTGGTAGGATAGCTTAATTGTCTTCACCTGGAGGCCACTGCCCGAATTCCTGGCAGTTCATACAGCACCTATGGAGTGAGGCACTGCCATCTCTTTCTGATGAAAGTGGGTGATGCACCCTGTCCTGTGGTCATGAGCAGTTTCACATATTCATTTGAATATGAAGATTTAGAAGTTTTCTGGGTGTAACTGTGCCTATAGAAGTTTTGAATCTATAAGTGTCATCAAACATAATTCCTCTCTAAAGATTTAGAACAGATATATGAAAGATGAAGAACTGTATATTGTAATAAGATGTGGTTATGAGTGAAATGTTTAATTGCTTCCTTCATAATGAAAGGTCTGAATGGAGAACGGAATGATGCTCATTTGCTTTCGCTGGTGGCGAAACAGGGAAATGCTGCAAAGCTGTTCAAGCAGTGACTCTCATCACAAATGTTACCAACCAGTACTCTGGGTCAGAATTTCTTAATTGCCTGTTTCTGTAGTTACAGGTGCCATTGACACAGAATGTCGAGAGGAATCCCAAGATTCAAATCCTAAATCTGTAGTAAACCATCAAGTTTATACCTTTTTCCAAACAAGTAGCCAGGTAATTAGACTAGGAAAATAAAAGTATTTAAGCATATGGATTCCAAGTAACTGTTGTCACTGTTATATACTTGCTCTATTGCTACCATTGCTTATGAAGTATTTTGTAATAAGCTTTGAGACCTCACTTGTGTTGCCTGTTTCTGTTCAAAGTGAAGCAAAATGTTAATGTTGTTACATATAAAGATGCTGGACTAGCACTGGAAACAGCTGCTTCCTAGAAAACAGTTTGATAGTTTAATGAGGCCTCAGGGAGTTCCACTAGACAGCATCTTACCACAACATTGCGTGGATAGCCAGAGTAAGTTTAAATGTAGACTGGTGATGGGTCTCTATTCATGGGTCTGCTGCAGAAACAGAAATAGAGACCTTCAGGTCTTACCATAAAAAATCATGGTGAACATGACTCTCAAAGTAAAAATGTGCAAGGCTGCAACCATGATGATAAGCAACAGAGTCGGAATTCTATTTTTTACTCATGTTTACTGATTTATACATTTTGAGGGGAATGATTTACTGGAAGACTTCTGATAACAAAATAAGAGAATTACAGAAGTGGGAGATAAGTACAGAAGGGAATGACTAAAAACCCTTCTGAATAAGGAAAGGCATCTGTTTGATCAATGCTATCCCAATATACCCCTAAATTATAATCTAATCTAAACTGAAAGCTTCTATAAACCAGAGCTTTGAATTCTCATGGATCAAGAAACAAATATGACTTTTGAGAACTGCATATAGTTATATGTTATTACACTAGTTATATGTTATTACACTAGAGTGTGTGAGTGTGTGTGTATATATATCCTGTATCAACAAGTCTGTATTTTAGGTTGTATTCAGAGATACTGGAAGCTATAGCTTTCAATCCTGTGTCTGACTGTGATTAATTTCAAATTAGACCTGATGGACAAGGCCCCTACTAAAGGGATATTAATGGTATCATTTTCTTCTTAAATTCAAAAGACTAAGTTCTGTAGCAAACAACAGCAACTTGAATTTTATTTTAAGGATCACTTTCTGGATACTCACATCAACTCTTTCAGTTATATAGGCATTCTTAGGAACTTTTTTTTTCTTTATGTAAAGAACCTTAACATACACAGGAAAGGAATGGAACACCTGTTTCTCAGGTGGCTTGTACAAATACACTTCTTCGTTCCTCTCATAAATAGCAAAACATTAGGCAAAAGAGACCAACAGTGACTTAGCCTGGCTTAACTACTATGACAGCAGAAGGAATATGCTCATTAGATACACATTTTGAAAATTCAATGAAAAATTAAGAGATCTGTAGATTATTAGCTCTATATTTGCACTACTAATATTATTAATTTCTGCATGATGTGTGTTATAGATATTCCATAAAAGTGAAGTTATGAAGGCGAAGAGGGCCTGGCCTGTTCACCAGTGAGAAGCTCCTACTCTACAGATGTTGAAATGTGTGTGAGTTACAAATCTGACCTTATTGCACCATCCTGTGGCATCGCTGATCATTGCACACCTCTTCAGTGCTGCTGTTAGCTGGCTGTGACTTTCCCATGGTGGGCCACCACGCTCGCTAGCAGTCGTGAAGTGGAGGGTTTAGATCTTTAGCTTCATGTCCCTTGATGTGGCTGAGTATCGCATTGGCTGTTCTAGCAAAGTCTTACCTTACCTGTGCCAAAGTGTTTTAACAGGAAGGGAGTTTCCTTATTACCCTTAAATGATTCAAATATATTCCCTCAACTTGTGGCTAGTAAGCTTAGAACAAATATAGAATTGAGAGATATGTTTTGAAGAATAAAAACTCAGACTGGATGGGCTGAAAATCTTATACTAGTTTGTTCCAGGATTTTGAGATTAAGATGACACAGGGATCAGTTCTGTGGAAAATATATAAACATATGAAGTCAGGGTGGTATATGATAGGAGACTTGGCAATATAGCATCTGACTCTAAAAAGGAGGGAGAAGATGAATGTGATTCATGTCTGAAAGGTCCCTGAATCTGACCTGAATGGTCTTCAATGATTTAAACCATGTAGTGAAGAGATGAATAATCAGATGTAAAAGTAGACAAGATTGTATTTGACTAAGGTGGTTTGTTATTGTGTGGTTTTTTTCTTCCACAAATAACTTGATTTTTCTAGGCAAAGACAATGTGACACACTTTATTCGAGTGACTATTAATAACAAACCTTTTTATGATGCAACTCAAATTTATTCATGAAGCTGGCAAAGTTGATAATTTTTATAAAGATTATAATACAGGCAAGGAGCTGGCTGAGAGTAGAAAGGTACCGAGTGACTTTTGAATGGTAAATCCACCTAGAAGGAAGGTATTAGAATGTAATTAGAAGGTATTGTTAATACTATGCAGAAAAAAGTGGTTGATCCCAAGAAATGGAGGCATGAAATAGAATGAAATTCTACAATGCAAACTATAACATCATACTTCAAATGTGCTATAAGAACACAGTATTTGGAAACAGCAAAACAGGTTGATCTAGTTTATACAGGATGATGACAAGCATGATACAGTTGTGAAAACATCAGGATTTACTTACCACCTGAGGTACTACCTGCAGAGACTGACTCTGGTAAGACTTTAAGATGGGATATTCAAATAAGTCAGTGTGCAGAAAAGACATGTATCACTGGCACATGTGCAGAAATGACTACTGAATTGACCAAGGGAAGAAAAACAACGGCTGAGTGAGATTAGATGTGATTGATGCATATAAGTACATGAACCAGTTAAGCACCAAGGAGGGAGATCTACTAAAGTGAAAGGGTGATGATGATAAAGAACAAACCAGTATAAACTGTCAGTTTATAAATTAAGATTAGAATTTAGCAGAAAGATGCTAACCCAGAGGACTGTGTTTCTAGAACAAATTTCCAATTGGAACATGGGAACAAAATCTTCAATGGTGAATCTAAACAAAAGAAACAAGGTGATACAGTGCATCCAATAACAAGAATTGGAATTTATCCATGTCCATTCTGGATCTATATTCTTCTTATATTGTTATTCTGAAGATTAATTAGTTGTGCCTTTTTGCAAATATGACCCTAGAATTTATTTGCTTTACATCATTTGGGTTTTAATCCAGAATTGTCTAGAAAAATTTCTGGGGAGAAACCTAGACCAATAGAGCATGGTAGCCTGCATAGCACCATGATTTACTAGTGTTCATCTTGAACAAACTGTTCTTCAGGAAATGTTGACTTCCCTAAGCTGTCAGCCCAGCCTTACCTGTGGCAGATCAGATATTTCCCAGATGATCCTATCAACTAAAGACTGGTTGGATGTATTAATTTATTAGAGCCAGCTAGGAAGAAGCTGAATGCTACCTTCAAAAGGTAAGAATGTAGCTAAGTAAGATATACAAACTGGAATGGCTATACAGTAAATGGTCACAAGCATTGTGAAGTCTCTGGTTTCATGGCATCAGTTGCTTGAGAGCTTTGTGCTACTGCTAAATTCTTGCTTGCATCAATATTGCCTTGCAAAAGCAGACAAACACAACCCACAGCCAAACTGTACATGTGAAGAGCTAGTTGGTGTCCCAATCCAAGAATTTACCACCATGTATACAGTCCTTTTGAGTTCTTTTTCAGAACACTGCCTTTATCAATTAGTATCTGGGTGGAAAACTAGAGCTATTGTGTTTTTGCTGGGTGTTAGTCAAAGGATGTTTGCTCCACTTTTTTATTAGTTCTCTTGTAATTTGTTGCTATTTTATTTTTATTCAGTGATAGAGTTCTGAAAACAGCAAATTCCAAATGCACAAGTGAAAACATCCTCAAAATGCTAACACTATGTTCACTGTGGGATTGCATTTTACATTCAAAAGGAAGATGATGAATGTAGAATTTTTGGAGAAAAAATGTCAAAATTAATTTGGATCTTTATCTGAAAGTTTGGAAGATGAGATAAATTGTATTGAACCAGTGTGGTACTGCGTATGTGACCACAACTGAACTGAATAAACTTGGAATCTAACATTTGCTATGGTAAACAGGAGGTCTAATCACCCACCTCTAGAACTTCTAAGGAATGACCATTATGATTTCAAATTACATTTGTAAGAATCTCCTTTCTTTTCTCTTTCTCCTTCCCTAAACTTTCTTGCTTGTTTTAACCATTTCTTCTAAGATTTCAATTACTGTTTTGCTTCCATCCTTCATCCAAGGTAGGTGCTCTGCTTTCCCTAAGATCCTACGTTATTCAGGCATGCAATCTTTTCCTCACACTCTCTTCCCAGCAGCAGAGAGCACAGGCTATCAGTGTGCTATGTTGCTCCAAAGCTTTAGATTTTCCTCACTGAGAACATCTTGGAAAAAGTAGAGACCTATATTTTTTAAGATTTGAAGGTCCCCCTGTAATTGTAACAACTGCTTTAAGCTGTGAGGTGGTGCAGAAAATGAACATGTTGACCATCTGCCTGAGAGACGGCAATTTCAGTGGCACCCGAATCAAACTCTGCAAAATGTCCCTGCAAGAACTACTACTCAGTACTTGTATGTCCTGATCTCTTGCCTGCTTCTAGCAATTTTATTCCTTCTGATCTTCTGCAGGACTACAGCCCTCCTTGGACTGAAAGGTATTTCAGCAACACAATCTGGACAGCATAACTGCTTTGCTTCTCATTTACCCTGGTAGTCAATATGAGTCAATCCCTATGATTTACAATTTCAGATTACAAAAAGAAACAGAATAATCTTAAAGATTAGCAGACAGGGGTTTGTGAAGGTCCAAAGTATGGCACAACTAGACTTTAGGAGAAGAAATAGGAGGATTAAGTTTGCATTTATTTTCCTCAGTTACCATAAACAACTGTAAAAGGTTTGGTCCATACTTAGCATTTGGTTGGTTCTGCTGCCTGTTTATGCCATTCCCATCACTTCAGTGTGAGATAAATTAGCATGTGAACATTCAGTGCATTAACTAAGCTGTGATGATAAC
Organism: Porphyrio hochstetteri; assembly: GCA_020800305.1. Classification (NCBI taxonomy): domain Eukaryota; kingdom Metazoa; phylum Chordata; class Aves; order Gruiformes; family Rallidae; genus Porphyrio; species Porphyrio hochstetteri. The sequence continues at coordinate 19,329,618 of CM036912.1, forward strand.
TTAGGAAACATGTCTTTACTTGTGGTAAAAATCACTCTCATCTTATTTCAGATATCAGGGCAATTGGCAGTTGACATTTGACTTGGAATGATGTAATTTGGATGATTATTTACTTAATAGTTAAACTGTGTTTCTTATTTATATATTCTGCATTAAGATGGTCTGTGTGGGTTCAGTCTTGCTAGGCTGGAGTGAAGATTCCTGGCCTACCTTATAAACTTTGCTTTAGCTGGCAGGCAGAGAGGATGAGCTTTCAGCTGTGGCTTAGGGTGTAGCTCTATGTAGTAATGAACAGAGAATTTTCTCACGTTGGTTTGAGATATACAACTTATGCTTTAAGGCTGAAAAGTAATATGATTCTTTTTCCCTCTGCTAGAATGCGATAAAACTTCACTATTTATTTTTTCATATGAAGATGAGATTAGTTTATTTTTCTGTACCAAAAAAGGAAGAAGTGTGCATATCTAGCTGTGTATTTATATATGCACATTTACATACCTAAAGGAACTTCCCCCATTTTTTTCTAAAACATGTAATACACTGGCCTGTGTAGCATAAGGGCAACTGTCCTGATGAGTATCGTGTTTGGACAGTGATGTACATTATATTCCCTGATTAATTCAGTTTCAAATTAATTTCTGATGGACATGAGCTATACCAGAAAGCCCCATAAGCAGTATCTGTGCATGCAGAACAAATTAAAAGACAGGGCTTCCCGTTAAACATCTTGAGTATTAGCAAGTTAAATAACTTCTAGTGATCTGGCTTTAAATTTACTGTTTACCAGTAGTATCATAAACTGTTAGCAGCAGCAAGATGTAATATTAGTAAATTAGTAGCAGAAATTATTGGTGGCAGATATTAGTACCAATATGTAATATTGGTAAGTAGTAGCAATAGTAATAACATGTCATAGTAACATCCTTTCTGAAAAAAACCCCAACAACCAAACACTACCAACAGTCTATTTCTATGTATATTCATGGCCAGGGATTTATATTTCTTTAAAATTTTACGAGTTTCTTCACGTTTTTCAGGGGTCTACTTTGGACCTCCTCTGCTGTCATTCATCCTATGCTTGTTTAACAAATGCCTATTGTTTTTTCATGTTTCTGAATTTCATCATTTGTTACCTATTCTATAGAAGTTAGGAACTTCTCTCTTCTTGCTGGTTCCATGCAACTGGAGTTTTACTATGTTAATCACTTTGTTTCTTATAGGCCAACTTTCAATGTGTTTGATAACTTACCCTGGGGCAGGATCCTACAATGGCTCTGTGGTAGTTCACAGGATCACTAGGTTGGAAAAGACTTTTGAGATTGACTCCAACCATACCTGTCATCTACTAAACCATATCCCTGAGCACCTCCTCTACCTCCCTTTTAAATATATCCAGGGTCAGCGACTCAACCACCTTTCTGGGCAGCCTGTTCCAGTGCCCAATAAACCTTTCAGTGAAGGATTTCTTACTAATGTCTAATCTGAACCTGCCTTGGTGCAGCTTGAGTCCTATCACCCTCGTCCTATCACCTGCCACTTGAGTGAAGAGACCAACACCCATCTCCCCACAACCTCCTTTCAGGTAACTGTAGGTGGTAATAAGGTCTCCCCTCAGCCTCCTAATCTTCAGGCTAAACAAACCCCGTTCCCTCAGTCACTCCTCTTAAGGTTTATTCTCCAGCCCCTTCACCAGCCTGGTTGCCCTTCTCTGGACACACTCCAGGACCTCAATGTCTTTCGTGTAGTGAGTGGCCCAAAACTGAACACAGTACTTGAGATGCAGCATCACTGATGCTGAGCACAGGGGCACAATCAACTGGACCTTCTGGCCACACTGTTTCTGATACAAGCCAAGATGCCACTGGCCTTAGCCACCTGGGCACACTGCTGGCTCATATTCAGTCTGCAGTCAGCCAGCACCCCCAGGCCCTTCTCTGCCAGGCAGCTTTCCAGCCACTCTTCCCCAAGCCTGTAAGGCTGCACGGGGTTGTTATGTCTCAAGTGCAGGACTCTGTGCTTGGCCTTGTTGAACCTCATCCCATTGGTCTCAGCCCATGGATCCAGCCTTTCCCGATCCCTCTGAAGAGCCTCCCTACCCTCAGGCAGATCGACACTTCCACTTGAGATCATCTTATCAGCATTTATCTACTCTACCCATGGAATTGTCATTTTCCTTGCCATCATCACCTGCCTTACATGCTGCACCTCAAAATTGTTGTAATATGTGACAGAGCAGACCTGTAGGCAACAGCCTGCTTACAGATACAATCCTAATCCAGTACAGGTTCATGCAAGAACTGTGCCTGAGCTCCCTGTCAAATGGTTCTCCTACCATGTTTCCCCCACCTCCTCCACCATATTTACTAGCTCAGGTACCACAGGCTCCTGATCCAGCCAGTTCCATCTCACATCTCATTTGATTTCAGTTGCCTTCTTTCAATTTTCTTCTTCTCCAGGCAATTGGCTCTACATCCCTCCTTTCTGTTTTGCTCAGTACCTCCAAGTGTCACTCTCCTGTTTTGCAACACACATCCAGTCTGCTTTTCTTGCCTAATCATTTAATTCCCTCCCAATACCAGACTCATTGTTCAGCCTGTCTAATCTCCTTGCTCAACTGGTCTCTAGGTCCTCCTTCCACTGGCTTCCTGACCCAAGGTGGCTCAGTCTTCTCTCCTAAATACTGTCTTGCTAAGCTGCTTCAGTTTCTGTAGTCCTCATTCACTGATCTCTTGTCAAGCCATTTCTTTCTCTTCTATTCTCAATCTTGCCTGATCCTAATGCATTCCTTTCACCCCTTCTCTGGTTTTATCCCCCTGCTTTGAGATCAGTGGGATCACTCTTAAAGCCAAGAACTATTACCTAAGACCAGTCCCTATGTCTACCAGCATTTTGGTATAAAACAGACATTACAGGAAAAGCCTTTGAGCTTGCACAGTACTTTATCAATAGTTGACTGCTTTAGTCTGTACTGAGGAACATTGCAGAGACTTGGATAAGGTGATCTGTAGGGAAACTGCATCACTGCTTTACAGGGTGATGCACTTTGCTTAGAAGTAGGAGCTGTGAGGGACCTGAACATAGCAAATGATGGAATCTCCAGCCCTGTTGGTAGCCCAAAGCTGAGAATTGTTACAGAAGGTATACTAATCTATTTTGCAAAAGTCAATAATTTGACACTGTGAAGGAACAAGTGATAGAATTATTCAGTAATGCTACATGGACATGACCTGTTATTACAATGTAAAGGCAGAGCATTATGTTCCTAGAATGTCTAATGTCTCTGAAATGGTTAATCAGAAGGGCTGCTATAAAAATTAACAACTTGTGAAACAATGGGCGGAGATAGGACTTCAACTTTAGAAACCCACTTCAAGTTACCACACTGCTCCTCCACCTTCTATCTTTCCTCAGCTCGTGAGTGTGTAGCAAAGACAATTGAGTCTGAGGGTTAATAAATGGGAAGTATTGCATGCAGAGGAGAAATTCTACTTCTCTGAAAAAACATGTGAACTATATTGACTCAAAACAACGATTAAGAAATAGTGTCCTTGCCAAGTTTAATGTGTAAAAAGTACTAAATAGTTTTAAAGTCCTTGAAGTGAGAGGAAGTAGGAGGCAGTAGTTTCCAGGAACAGGCCAACAGGGAGAAGAGTTCTCCAGTCCAAAATCTGGACCCTCACTACTGATTGTTCACAGTTATTAATTAAGCAACTATATCTGCACTAAAATACAGAATGTACTAAAACCCTTGTTCCATTAACATCCTTTCTACATTACCAATGTTAAAAATGAATTATACTTTAAAGAACATGTTATCTTAATATATATCTGTGACCATAGCTTCTGGAAAACAGAAATATGGGTCTGATGAAGTTATTTCTTTTACACAGTGAGGGTGACAGAGCACTGGAATAGGCTGCCCAGGGAGGTGGTGGAGTCTCTTTCTCTGGAGATATTCAAGACTCGTCTGGACGCCTATCTGTGCAATATGTGCTAGGGAGCTGCTTTGGCAGGGGGGTTGGACCCGATGATCTCTCGAGGTCCCTTCCAACCCCTACGATTCTGTGATTCTGTGATTGCAGGTTTAAACCTAGTGGCTGATACCTCTTGACCAAATATGAGAGAGGGATATGATTCCTTTTTGAGCAGTTATAAGAATTCAAGCTTTATCACCTGGAATATAAAGGAACTGTAGCATAAATAGTCATGATGAGACAGCTTTTTAAAAGCTATGTCTCTCTTGTATAATTTAGACTCTGTCAACTTCACGTCTGCATTGCAAAGCAAGGCAATAAAGCACAATGACGTAAAAGCTTGTTACATTTTCTTTGTATATTGAAAGTAACTTATTTCCATTGCTTCATTCCCAAAATTAATTGGACCCCACTGGCATGGCATCTCTTGTTAAATTAATTAATATCCAAGCTAAGGCAAAAAAATTCTTCCACCTTTCAGTTTGCATCATTATAAATAAGTAAAGAGATAAACAGCTGAAAAGTACTACTTCTAAGGGAACTCTAGGGCAATCTCAAGAAAAGAATTACAGCTCTACCTAGGAAACAGGAATTAGTTGTAAACCTATTTAAATGGCTTTAAATTACGGATTGGTAAATCAAACTTGATGCCTTGACTTTGCAAAGATCCATTTTATGGTCCATGAATGCCTTTTCAGTAAAATGTTCCTTAAAAATATCCTTTAGTTTTCTTACTTTTTGATGAGCAAGGGAACAGTTCTCTAACCAGGCATTATTCAAAGTATGATAGGAAGTTAACACTGACGGCTTCTGGTCTTCTATTTCATGAATCTAATAAAACAATACAATATTTGAGATAAGCTAGAAATAAACATTGAGCAGTGAAATGCCTTGGCTTTCAGATCACCAAAAGGTGTCAGATCAAACTGTGCTGTGATTCAATTCAGGAAATAAGTGAACAAGCTAAACAGGAATGCTTAGTTTCAGTTACCATTTTTCTACCCACCCATCCAGTCCAAACAAGGTAGGCACATGAAGCACAACCTGCTAACTGACAGTGACTGTAAAGAAATGCAGAGTACTACATTTTAGAGGAAAAATCTAATTCTGTGTTTATTTCAGTGATTCTCCAGTGATATTGGGTCACAAAAGGAATATCAGCATTCTAAGCATCAATACAGACATTTTTCTGTAGAACAGTCAAACACAGAAACCTACCAACAGGAAAAGCACGTGAACATAGGAACTAAAAGAAAACAGGAATCTTACTACAAGTGAGTGACTTGCTCTCATCTGAAATACTAGGTGCATTTTCTGGACCAGCAGAGTATGAGTGATTATTATACTTAACGATGAAAAATATAGAATGGATGTCAAACACTGTACTTTAGAACGATGTCAGTGTGTAAATGTTGGAAATTAGAGCTAGATCCTCTATGAAAGCAGATGTGTAAAGTCTATATTGTTTCTTAATATATTTGATACTATTCATGTACAGACAGGAGACCAGATAATTTCTGATTCTGGACTAATAATGGAAATTCCTAAGTACATTTTTCCCATTACTTTTAAATGTATGAACAATTCTTACGAAAAATGACCTGCTCTCTTCTGTTTTGGAAAGGCATGAGGTAAGAGTAGAGGTAAGAGTTGTTTTTATAAACAATAGATCAGTCACATTAAAAAAAACCCATGTGGATAGAGCAAAAAACAGGGTCAGAAATCAAGAAAATGCAGAGAGTAGATTTGTGTCTAGAAATTAAGCTCTTGTGGGTTATGGTGTCACTTAATGAAGACTGGGACAAGTAGTCTTATTCCTATACAGCGGGGAAGTAAGGCAGTAGTAACACTGAAAGTCTGCAGGCATCAATATATTTAAAACCCAAAGCCTTGTATGTCCTAAGCTCTCTAAATATTCTTTTCTATACAACTCTTCTCCTCATATTATTCCCAAATTTTACTTTCTGCTCAGAAAGATGAGTTTTCCACATCTTAAATTCCTGTAATGTCCCAATCATTTGAGGAGCTGGGTAAGAAAAGGACAAGAATAAGAAGAGAAAACAGGACGCACAAAGAAATGGAAGTCTGTCTCCTCTTTCTGTTCTGCAGATCAAAGAAAGTTTATGTCCATTTCAATTTCACCCTGTAGGCCCCACTCTGAAGATCAAACCTGAGTTATAATCAGCATGTTTCACAGAGGTGGAGGCCTGTGGTTTTGAGTGGGTAATACCACATCCACACTGCTTCACCCACACTGGAGTTTCAAGTTGCATGAAGTAACGAAACATATAATGATTCCATTTGGATAATATTAGCTGATGAGGCTGTCATTGGGAATAGTCTGTCTCATTATTCATATACAGACATATAGGAACTGATACATAATTAAATGTAGTTCAACTGCAGATGTATAATTTGCTTCTGTTAAAAATCAAGCAACAAAGTAATACCTTGGTATACCACTTCAGTAGAATGACAAGCTTATCACTTAATGCTGATGACTGCATTAATAAAGCAGTTAGTTAATTTTCCTGAAAACCATGCCAGATTCAACAACTACGAGATACATACCTAAGAGGTAACACAGATTTCACAAAAGAGACCCTGAAACTGTCCTTCTTGCTCCACTAGTTATTAAATTTTCAAATATTACAGTACTTATTAAAGAACTGAACAATCTTACTGAATTTATATGGACTTAAAAAATAATCAAGTGCAAGTCCACAGCATGGAGACCAGCACTATGCAAATGACATTCAAATGTAACTAACACACAGAGTACAGTATGCATCTTACTGCTTACCTCAACTTACATAAATTAATGTTATTCTTCTGCCACCCTTCACAACATTTGGAAAATGTTCTTGACATTAATGTATGTTACATTGGGCCTACAATAAACAACACGATTTTTCATTTAATTATTAGATGATATGTTGTTCTCGGAATATAGACAGGTGTTGTATGCCAAGTGCCAACAGCAAATAATACAGGTTCTTCCTGTTCTGAGAGAAACCAAGTCAGAGCATCTTATTATTTGTTAACCTAGACTCCATTTAAAAAAGCATGTACTCACATAAGTAGGACAAAATACTCACTCCATAACAATTTCTTATAATCCTGACTTTTATTCACTCTTTAAAACTCAACCAGCTAAAATCAAGACTGACTGAGGACGTGACTTGAGAATCTGAAAGATTTATGAGGGGTTTAGTAATTTTATTGCTGCTTTTTATTATGCAGACTTTTTTTTTTTTAAATTGTGAAATTGGAGAACTGCTTAGGCAGATACTGCTGCTTAATGCTTCAGACACAGGACCATAGCCTAACGCTTGCTGTTGTGAGGTCTCCTGATGTCCATTATAGGGTTTTAGGGCCTTAATAGTAAATATGCATTTTTCTTTCTACAGGTTTCAGTCCTTAGAGTGCACTTTCTAGTTCAAACAGCTTGCCCTTCAATTGAAGGTCTTGCATAGCTACTATGAAGTTTGAACCACACCATGGACCATATTAAAAGCACAGCTGTCAATTTGATGTTGCTTCTTGAGACAAACTGCACACTATTGCTTTGTTTTGTTCCAAGCTCTAGTTTTTCTACCTTTCCACCTCTAGTTTTTACATTGATGTTGCTGTTATTTGCTACCTTGGAAAACTCTCACAGTTGACTTCTACCAAGAATACCATGGAAACGATATGGCTTCAATGTATAAAGTACTGAAATGCAGCAGACCTCAAATTACAAAACATAGAGAGTTATTTTGTCACAAAAGCATTTGATCTGTGTGGGTGATTTTATCAAGGACATGCTTAACCACGAGTGTTGGTAACTGATGAAATAATGAATCAATAAAAACCTCATGTTTTGAACTACGTGTCCATTTATCAATCATGCTAAAAAAGTAACTCTGAAAAAAAGCCACATTCAAGAGTAGAGGCAGTTAGAAGAAATAGCAGAGGTACTATGTGAAATTATTGAAGGATGTTAGAAAAGAAATAAAGTATGGAATAGAACATGGTATTGGCTAGCCTTAAGAAGTGGGATAAGGACACTGCAGTAGACAAACATAGCAAAATGCAAGTCATGCAAACAACAAAGGTCAGCACGGCCCAAACAGATGGACACTGAGGTAAACAAAGTTAGGCTACATTTCATAGCTAGTTCTGTGGAAGGGTACAACCAACCTAAGTTTAAGGAGGGGAGAGGACTTGTATTTAAGTGCATGGAAGTATCATAGCACTCTTAATCTTTGCCAAAGTATCTAAAATTTTAAAATCAAGATATTTTTACAAACATTCATCTTATAAAGTAAGATGAATTTACTAATTATGTGGGATTCTGCTGTATACTTCTTGAAGATCACAAATACTTAAATAGTTTATGATTCTGTTTCCCAAAACACCAGTGTACAGTAGGTATTTTAAAGCACGGAGATTACTGATTTGTCCAATGTCACAGAACAAGTACCAGAGTTTAGATTCACTCTAGTGCTCTAGAAAACATGAACAATTTGATGTTTTGAGACTCCAGCTTTTACATCAAAACATAAACTTGCCCCAAAATATTTGATGATACCAAGGCTGGGGAAAGGGAGCAAGAAAGAAAAGTATATATGGTGATTCACAATGAAGACACAGATTACTTCTCATCAAACTGCAGCTTTAGCCCTGCTGCTCCAGCCAGATGTATTTGCAAGACATATGAATATTCAATAAACGGACTGATGTATGCACACACTCTTCAACAGTTGCAAAAGCACAACATTCAGACATATAAGATGCTTTGAAAAGCCTGTATAAAAACCTTTTTTAGATTAAAAATAGATATATTGATTGTGACCACATTTTGATCTGCATTTAAGTTTGGCCAGAGAATTTGTTTTGTCGTTTTAGCATTAACCATTGCACTGAAACAGGGTTTAAATATGTAAACAACCAGTTCCTGTAGAAAGTACAGACACTTCATATCCATTATCAGGTGTCTTCCTGTGAGATATGACCACAGGGGAAGATTCAATGTAAATACAGTTATGCTGGCATGGGTGTTTTTACTGGTACAGCCTGACTTGGCAATCTGTTATTAACTCTGCTGCAGAAAGCATCTGTGCAAGTATAACTGGTTTTGTAGGAGAGGGCTGGCTGGTATCTCCCGCGGTACCTGGTGTGGCTCTGCTGGTGACAGGGATTGCCTTCCCAGACCTACGCAGGTGACAAGTCATTCCACCCTCTGTCTGAAAGTCAACCTCGGCAGTTGTCTTATGGCCCTAAAACAAGCAGACAGTGTGGCAAAACATACGTCAAAGTCTCTCTTAAGAGGTTTATTTCGTGTTGTCTCCACATTTATATGGCATTCATAATTAGCACGCAGAAGTCACGCTGTACACCCACACAAAGACCCACCCCTCCCGCCCCGTGGAAGCGAAAGACCGGAGCCCCACACGGCGGGAGATGCCAAGCCGAGGGTGCATGAGAAAACTGAAGCGTCGGCTGAGGCCGAAGCACCGACCCGGTGCGGGGGCAGGCCCGGCCGCCAGGCTCCTCAGCCCGACCTGCAGGCGAGGACAGCCGGCGGCAGGCCCGGCCCCGCTGGCGCGGGAGGGAACGCCCCTTCCCTTTCACCCGCGGGGACGCGCCCGCTGGTGTGGGAGGTGGGGAAGGAGCGTTAATTACCGGCGCCCCCATTGCACAACCTGCCTGTGCTGTCACTCCGCAGGCCAAGCCCGGTGCGCGCCGTCTTGCCGGCGGAGCGGAGGCCGTGCGGACCCGCCCCCCTCCCGGCATTCCCTGCGCCTGCTCGGCTGGCCTCGGCTCCGCTCGGCTCGGCTGGGCTCCGCGGCTGCGCTTCGCCATGGCCGCTTACAGCAAGTATCTCACCGTGCGCCACTCCGCTATCGCCGGGGCCTCCGCTGCCGCCTGCGCGCTCCTCTGCCTGCTGAACAAGCGGCGGGCGGCAGCCCAGCACGGGTGAGCGGGCAGGGTCGGGAGAGACGAGCGGCGGGGCCGGGGTCCAGGCCTGAGGTGCGCGGGGCGGGAGGGGCGCCGGGGCTGAGCCGCGCCGTGATGGGAGTGGTGGGAGGCCGCGGCAAGAGAGAGCTGTGACCGCCTTCGTCGGCTCTCGGCCTGGCAGAGCGGCAGTCCTTGTCGCCGCTGCTACGGGTCGCCGCTGCCCACTCCCTCCTCCCGGGGAGGTGGCTCCTGTGGAGGGGCCAGGCTGCTTTTCCCTCCCTCCTTCCCGGAGGCACAGTCGATGTCGCTCTTGTGTTTCCAACCCCACCGCCCTCTCGCTCGAGTAATACACGTTTTCCCCCTTTTCCTGACGGTGAACTAACGTTAAGGAACTGTTGACTCCTAGGGATGTTCTAGGATGCCCTGTCTGTACAGGCGAATGGTGGAGCGCAGCTGTTTTAACGCTGCCGTGCGGCTGCAAGGGACACCGATAATTTCAAAAGGCAGTACCTGGTGATTTGGTATGAGGATGCCTTACTGGTATGTGTGTGCCGGGGTGTGTGTTAATCTCTTGTGGAGCGCTTGGGTACCATGAAGTGTGGTAAATGAAGAATACACCTCAGGCTCAATCTTGGTGCAATTTTAGTGTATTTGTGGCCATAGGTTATTGACCATGTGCTAAAGATCTGGCATGTTACAGTAGTACAGTTAGATACCATGTAGTCGCTACAAACTTATCCTGATGCTAGATCTTGATGGTGAAATGGTCTTACTCAACAGAATTAAGTAATAGCATACCTGTGATTAAGCAACAATCCTGTTTTATTTTACTTAATTCTTTTCATACATGATACCTTTGAGACCTTCATGAAGTTAGGTAACTTTGTCAGGTACCAAAAATCAACATACTGCAGACAGTTCATGTGTCTGCTACCTTCGATTCTATGAGAATAGAAACAAGATCCCAGAGTACTTCTGGGAGTTACTCTTCTGTCAAACTCATAGGAAGGGGTATTTTTCGGGTATCTCTGCTTATCTTTGTAGAAAAGGAAAAGAGCTGTATAGATCAGCTATAAAGTGGTGATCTGGGAGAGTTAGCGACACTGTAATGCAAGATTTTCCACACTTAATGTACTATAATAGTGTTTCTAAGAAAGATTAGACCATGTGGATGTTTTGGGAGCATCTGCATTTAATTCACATCAAGAGTGTTCTTCTAAAATGAATCTCCCAACCTTGCTCAGCCTTTATTGAGGAGTGGTCTTGGAGCACACAAACTAGTTTACATTCAGGTCAGAGCGCACATTCTAACGTAAGTGGAAGTCCAGTGGTGTTTTGAAGTGTATTTAGTATATTCCCACTACAAGTAGCATTCAATTGACAGGAGCAGGCTATAACTTGTCCAAAGTAGTTTCCCTGCCTCTGAAGTAAATATAATGTGGGTCCTGGATTGTCCCAGTAAACTGTTTTGCTTGCAGTTCTTCTGTTGTTGATCTGCAGGACTTAGCAACTGCAATGCATCTATTAGTTTGAGTGAACGTAGTGAAAGTCAGACTTTATTTGGAATGTATTCGTCCTTTAGGAATCCATTTGCTAGGTATAATGTTAAATATTGGAGCTATTCCTACATATTAGGTGGAGCATACACTGTAACAAGATAAGTGAGAATTGGAAAGTGGAGGTAATTTAGGAATAATGTTCCAGCTAATTCAGCAGTTAAATGGAGTTGTGAGCATCTGATCTGTCCTGTGGTCTTTCTGATACCTCATCCTTTACCTTTGTTAATCTCCTCTCAAGCCATTTTGCATTCTCAAATCAATGAGAAATGCAGTTGCTAAGATTATTACGCTTATAAACTTGATTGTTCCACTTCTGCATCTGTGCTGCCCCACAGCTCATTTACTACTGGTACTACATTGTGGCCACAGATACCAAATTCATCCAACATTCAGTTGTGCTGCTGCTTGAATGCTGTTTTTTTGAGGATAATCTTTCATCCTGGTCTTTATTCTTTTCTCCATGTTTCTCTGTGAGGCAAACCTTTCTGGGAGCATTACAGAATGCTACCTATCAAAGCTAGGAAGTGGCTACATTGCCTGTACCACCAGCCTAGACAAACCATCCAGTTGCTACCATTGCCTCATCCTTCTTCAGTCTCACTAGTTTGTGTATCATTCATTTCTTAATGCTTTGTTGCTGATGTAAATTATAGCATACTTTTGGGAAGGATTGTCATTGTGCCAAATCTTTACATATTATAGCATACTTGTGCTGGCTTATGATGCTGATGCACAATGACAAGTGGTAAAGCTTTATGCAGGAATGATATCATCTTCAGGGCCTAGTGTACTCTTTAATTTCTCTGTTGTATTTCTCTCTGCCTCTGGGAAGAGGGAGAAGTTGGGAGGGTATGGCTGCTCTAAATTTACTTCCTTATACCTATGGAGAAGAATTTCACTTGGCAATCTAGGTAGTCTCGAGGAGGACTGCTGCTTGAGGTTAACTGAGTAAACCCTGAGGAGTATTTGTGATAATACCTGAAAATGTTCTGTCAGGTTAGTGTGAGGTGAATTTCAGCTTCTAGAATTCTGGAAGGTGAAATCCTGGTTTTGAGCTTTGAAAGAATAAAGGTGAATGTTGCAGACTGGAACATGTTCAGCAAAACGCTAGCTTTAACATTCAAGTGAACCATGGAAGTGTTTTAGTGCAACTCTAAACTTGACCTGCAAAACTTACTTCCTCACATAGTTTATTTAAGAATACTCACTTAAGTATTTATGCTTATACGTACTTTGTGATCAAAATAAGTATCTCGTTCTTCTGGAGTAATGTTCTGGCTTCTGTTTTAAGTGCTTTTTAAAAGATTTGCTGGAATGTCAGCAATAGATAACTAACCCTGCTGGCCAAATTTGAAAAGTGAAACACCATTCAAATTAAAAGGGGGGAAAAAATTAAAATATTTTAGCAAATCAGATGTGTTGGAGTGTGTAACAACAAGTTATCTTACACAGACTTTTCTTGGGGGGGTGAGTGTGTTGGTTTTTATATAGAATAATCTGTTACAATGGCAGGAAAGAAGGAAGAGGCAACTTTCACTTACTTTTCTGCTGTCAGACAATTGGGGCAAGGTCCAGTGCAACTCATATCAAGTACTAATGTATGAATAATTAAGCTGTATATGTTATGCTAACCTACCCTAGTAGGTCAAAGATCACTTAATTAGTGCTAAGTGGATTAGTCACAGATGTAAGAACTATTACATCACTCATCAGTTTAGCAGAACTGAGAGCTGCTATCAGTTACAGTTTAAAATATATTTTAACTTTCTAAAATTCTCCAAAATAAAACAACAGAGAGCTGTTTGCTTGTAGCAGTCTGTTAGTATTCCACGTTGCTTCCCTGGAGTGAAGCATGGAAAGAAAAATGCACAGTTTCTTTGAGTTGCTCTTCTCAAAAAGTCTGTCTCCTTGGAAAAGCCTCACTACTTCTTGTGAGGGGGGAAGTTGTTGTATGTAATGCAATTATGGCTTCATCTGTAGTATTTGGAGGGTTTTAGAGTCATAAAAAGTTGTCTTGTTTGAGAGACTATGTTATCCTGGGTAGATAGAGGAGAAAAAAATCATGACTTTAAAGAGCTGTTTCTGTGAACAGAATCTGACTCCAGAACTGATATGCAGTGTCTTGGCAGTTGAAAAATGTGGCTTCCATTTAGGGAAATGACTCATAAAATGTGTTTTAAAGAGCAGTGACTTTTTTTTTTGTTTTCCACTATTGAGTATTAGGCAAAGATTTATAGAGTGGAGGAAATAAGGAAAACTAGCTGATCAGTATTCTTTGCACTTTGTCCCCTGTCAGTTAATCAAGAAAGTTTAATGCTCAAGGCTCTGTCACTGAGCAAGGTCTGATTTCAGACTGGGTTTGGGAATTAATTTTTTTTTCCAGGTTCTAAAAGGTGTTGAAATAAAACTTTGAACTAATCTTTACTTTCCTAAATGGTGTTTTGTGCTGTACTACCAGTACTGCCTGGTTGTGTGTGAACACCACAAATATTTCTCTTTTAACAGCTGCTATTACTAGGGCATAGCAGTTTGTTGCTACGAATTACTATTTTAATTGAACACAAATGGTTTCAGCTTTGCTGACAAAGCTTAAGTGGGGATTGTGGTTCACCTTTGTGCCAAACGGCCAAAATTGTTGAAATGCTAAGCCCCCTTTCACCTACCTGCCCCCCTCCTCCCCCTTACGCTTCTGCATCTCCAGCTTGGTACACTGAAACATTGTAGCTCTTTAATACAGGTTTAGTGTCCTTGTGCTATACTGTATGGGATTGTGAAAGGAAAAAAAAACCAAAGCCTGTAAGGGACAATGTATCTCAAATAAGATGAAGTTATATATTTTCATCCACAGAAATCTATAATTCCATGTGTGACTTACGAGCTTTGTCTTGAATGTTAGACATCACTGCCTCAGTTACAGAATAATTGCTTTAGATTAGATTGCTTGAAAAGTAAAACCTTAAGGGGTATTACATAAAGGAGCTGGATATTATCTGCTATCCCTCTAGTGAGAATTGTTCCTGAATATTCAGGTAGTTTAAAGTACTTGTACAAGTGGAGAGTGAACTTAAATACCTTTTTTGAAGGTAGTCTAACTTACACAGCTTTTTCCTGGAAGAAGGGACTGAAAGGAGTGACAGAAGGAATTAGGGTAAAGAGATTGGAACTGTAAGAGTAGGGAAAGGGAAGACACAGAATGGAGTTAACAGGAAGGAATTTGTAATATATAGAAAGGGGACAAAAAAAAAAAATAGAATCTGCTCCTAGACACACTGGTCTCTCTGATCACTTAGCCATGGCCATTAGCATACAAGAGGATGCTAAGGTACAGACATTAAATTTTGTATAAATTGACTTTCTGAAACCCAAGTGCTTGGCATGGCTCTTGTGGAGAAAATACTCTTCAGGGAAGAAGAGTGTATGTTTGGGGTTTTAGAGGCTAGGCATGGCTGAAGCAAGGGGAAAGGCTCATTTGAGTTGAGAGAGTCAACAGAATTGTTGACACAGTCTATATCAAAGTTTTACACAGTTCATCTTGGGTGACTCACGACCTAAGCACTTGCCTGTCATTGGGCTTCTCAGACTTTTTCTTCTGACAGAGTGGAAGTAGATGTCCTGTTTGTGGGATTGGCTAGACTGCCTGTGAACCTACAGTTTGTTAGCAATTGATATGAGTACAATCAGAAGTGATGGATGTGTGTGCAAACATCGGAGGAGCTTTCAAATGTAACAGAAGCTTAAACATAACAAGTAGTAGTTGTAATTTGCTTCAAGTCATGTATTTTATACAAAACCAGAATATTTAGGATTTAGTTTGTCCCATTTCTTTAGGCTCTGAAGATGTTTAGGTAAGCCTTGCTCCTGTACTTTGCATGAAGGGACACATTTTATTCAAGTCCCCCAACTGTTTGACAAGAAGGGTGAAATTATGCTGCTGCAGACTAATAGACTGCTGCTCTGCATATAGAAGCTTTAAAATGAAAGCAGGTGTGTGTGTGTGAAGACCACCGACAAAAAAACCCCCACAACTTTATGCAACTACATCAAAGTAGGTTTATTGAAAGTGTGACTGTTCAGTCTGCTACTTGTTCCATGTGCACTGGCATTTAAAAAACAAACAAAAACCCAAATCAAAAATATATGGATAGGGTTACTAGAAAATGCATTTAAAATCCAGTCTTGTAGAAAAGCTTGCTTGGGGCTCAAGAAAAAACTACCTTCAGCTGGAGGGTATAGAGACAGGAGAAATCAGATGACTCAGCCCTACTCCTAGCATTCAGACTGCCTTTGTTTTGAGCCTGGGTAGTTAATTAGTGGCTTCTCTCGTATTAAGTTGCAAAAATGATTACTCTTTAAGCCAAGATCTAGTGTAAGACTATGCAGCATTGTGAAACTCTTTTCTTTTTCACTTTGCAGGGAACTAGCTAATGTCTTTTTCTGTTACCAGCTCGGGCCAGAGCACAAGCTTATGGAGAAATAATAGCTGTAAGGCTTTTCTTTATGTGTTATTTTATGAAGATGCAGACTTCTACTGAAACTTACTTTTCTCTGCAACAGTTTTGCTTTGCCTTCTCAAGTGCTTGTAGAAGCTTTCTGAGCTCTATCAGTGCAGAGCAATTCAGGGGCCCTGCTTGCTATGACATAGCTGTCTGTGACCTTCTCAGAGTCCCCTTCCTGGTTGCCTGAATGCATTCCCCCCACATTATTTTTGGTTATGCTGCAACTACCCACTTACCTAGAGCCAAGGAAACCATGCTTTTGGCTTCTGTGTGTGCTCAGGGTGTACTGCGTAAATGGGCATGCTTTTGGACTGTGCCCAGGCTTCTGAGTAAGGCTGCTGCCCTTGACATGAAATAACTGTACTGTTGCTCTCTTCCTCTGTGTGGGGTGTGCAGTGTGGAGCTGTGTCTATCAGTGTGCTGTGAGTGGCACTGTTCTCATTATAGCTGTTGTTTCTTTACAATGTAACAAGGCATGCTGTTGCATTCCATCTTTACTTACTTGAATTGTATTCTGTCTTTATGGTATCACAGTAGTATCTTGACTCAAAACTGACTTGAAAATTGCACAAAGAATCATCAACTATTGAAGAATCATTTCTTGTGTGTTTAAAATTACAGAAGTTACCTAGTGTCGTACCGTGAAATAAGAATTCAAAGGTTGCTTAGAGATAACACCCTCTGAAAAGTGCCTCTAACTCCTGAAATAGCCTTCCTTTACTCTGTGTTGACCAGAAGCTTCTCATCCTACTTTACAGAAGGAAGCTAGCATGACCTGAGACTTGTAGCTTTTTTGCATTTATGCACAAATAATCGCTTTCAAACCCTTATTTTCTCTTTGCTTTCTATTAAACTGGAAGTCTTACTTATCTATCTTCATCTGCAGTTCCCTGTTGTTGTGCTTTGCTCAGTGTAGACTGCTTGCGCTGAACTTTGTTCTGGAAGGAGACAGGTATTTTTAGAGAAAGTAATCCTTTAACTTTTTCTTGTCTGCTAATAAATACCACAGGACCAGTATTCCTGAGACCTCTCAGTAACTAGACTCAATAGCCTCTTGAAAGCTTTTCCACGTTTCCCAAATCGCTTCCTTCAGTAGTGTTGAGTATTATCCTTTTTGAGTAACTGCTGTTGTAGCATGTTTCTTTCGTTGGTATGGATGTTAAACCCAAAGACTGAGTGTTGTGAGCAACACTTATTTGGAGACTGAAATTTTGTGGTACTATCAAGTTTTCTACCTCCCGCCTGTGCTACGCTGCTGCCCTTGCAGTAGTGCCAAATCAGCTGCCAAATGTCAGTACAGAGCCCTGAAACTTTTTTTTTAGTTTCTAAGGTCACTTAAACCAAGTGCCTCCTTAGAGCAGGGTCCATATGGAAGTCAGGCCAGGTTGTTGAGGGCTTTGTGCAATCAGAACTGGAAAACATCCAATGACAGATTCCACGGTCTTTGGACAACTTGCTACAATGACCTGTTATAATAGTGATTTTAAAAATTCCCCTTATAGGTTAGAACCTCCCCAGTTTAGTTTCTGTTCTGTTTTCTTCTGTGTTCCTGTGTAAAGAGTGTGTCCTTGGTGGCCTCTTAAATAATGGGAAGTGACTAGTAGGTTGCCACAATGCCACCTTTTCTGCAGGATGATCAAACCCTCTTCCCTCTGCTGCTTCCTACAGGGTTAGTACTCCACTCTCCTGACCATTGTGATGGCCCTTTACTTGAGCCTGCTCAAGTTTAGCAATATTTTTTTTGTGCTGGGGGTTCAAAACTGATCATAATGCTCCCTGTCAAACACTCCTTATCAAGGTTTCCATTTAAGTAGTTAAAACAGTAGTTGCTGTAGTTAAAAATGACTTTTCATGTGTGTCTATTATGGTCACTGAAGTGTTGGTTTGATTTGAGTCTGACTTTAAACACATAAGCATAGGGGATGATTCTGAAAGAATGATTTTGAAATACCATAATATAAAGATAGCAGTCAGAGGAAACACCATGAAAATTGATGTAGATTATTCACATGGATCTCTTTTGTTAACGTAGATGGTCATGTGAAGCGATGAAAGTTGGGATTTTTTACTTGTTATTTTAATAGGCCTAAGTCTTTATAGAGGTTACTTATCTCCCCATACACTGTATAGAGGAAGATTTTTATAGAATTACTTAGTTGAGATTCTGGAAGCTTAATCAAAAGTGCTTTAAATTGTGTGGAATGAGATTATAGTCTTGGTTTTATGATCTGTATTGCTGTAGAAGAATGATCTGTGTTTCTATCCTTATCCAAAACTATTCCTATCCAAATCAATAGGTATATTTTAGTACTGTAACTTAACTTACCTCTTTTTCTAAATATTGTTTGGATAACCTTTCTTAACCTCACCATCACCACCCTGTCTTATATGTGAGGGCAGAAAGGAAGCTTAAAAGTCAGTCTGCCTCTCATGTACTTGGAACTTAATGAAGTCTGTTTTCATTACTGTATTGGCAAGTCTTTTTCATTACTGCCTGGCAGTAACCTTAGTTTGTCAAGCATCTTCCATGTGGAAAGACTGAAAAGCAAGCAGGCATTGGAGATGTTACAGTTAAGTAATTCTGCTACAGAACTTTGTATTCTGTTGGTACAGTAAGAGCTTGGAAGAAAGTTAGCTTTTCTATTTCTACAGGTTTTATTATTTCAGAGAAATAAGTTAGAGCAATCCAATAGACAAGTCTTCATGTAGTTTTGAATAAATGTTGCTGTATTAATTTGTGCTTGATTTATGCTTTCAAAATATTCTCTCCATAAGTGGAAGTGCTATTTTTATGTTTAAAATCATGTTATTTTTTAAGCTGTGAAGTTAGGCACTCAAAATTTCTAAAATGTAATTTTCTTTCCTGGATGAGATTGCTTTGTGGTATATGCCATGCTTTTTTCATAGTCTTTTGAATATTTTTTTTCTTGTAGTCTTATTTTTGTCACTGTACCTCTTTTTTTGTCACATAAAGCAAGGGTCCTGTATTTTTTTAGTATCTGTAATATAACTATAGAATTCTTTTTGATAAAATGTAATGCTTATGGGGAACTGAAGACTGGAAGTAAAAAAGCCAATCTGAATCCAGAGAAGAATAGGAGAAAAATATCAGGATTTACATGAAAGGAAGAAGGGAGAAATGAATGGTGAATGGTAACTTCAGTGCTACTCCCATTCAAACTGTCTGGAAGTTTGCTTTGCTTTGGGATCTTTCTTTGTCCCAGCCAGTCCAGCATCTGTATATATGCTTAAGGAAGGGTTTCGTTATGGGTAACCTATGATGAGGTGAGAGTAACTATGCTAAAGATGAAAAGTAGAGCTCTTCTGCAATTTCATAGTAGCTGCCTGAGTTGTAATATTGATTGAATAAGCATATGATGAATTGTACTACCCTGAGCTGTATCATAGTCCTTACCCTACCACATCACTAAGTCAAGCGTTAGTAGCACTTGAGCTTCAAGGCACTCCTGTGACTATAGAAAGCACAGCTTAACTCAAACTGGTGGGCAGTATGTGTGGATGGGGTATTCACTAAAGTTAAGCCTGCCTTTTAAATGCAACATTATGTTTCTGCTGTGCAACAACAGCCCTTGTACCTGGGGAGTTATTTACAGTAGAGAATTTGGACAGCATGTGGCACTTACCTTCTTTCACCAACAAGGCTTGTGATGCTCCAGCATTAAGTAGATGAGAGCTTGAATATATTCCAAATGTTAGAGCTCTCTGCTGTAACCAGATAGTCTTGTATCCTTGCTGACTAATCGCGTGTGTTATTTGGTCTCTAAATTCATTGAGAATGTGACCACAATTCTCACAAGGTTCTACAGTAGTATAATGGAGTCTGGAGTAGTGCCAGTAGGTATCAGACTGAAAAAAATGAGTCTTGAGAAGGAAAAGTTCTGCAGTAATTTGCCTGTGGAAGTTTTATTCCAGACAGAGCTATGGTGCAGTCTTTTGTTGCAAGTAAAATAGTTTTACTTGTTAAAATAACAATGGATTTTTCTTAATAGCAAGAGCAACTTTTTTTTTAGAGCTATGTAGCCACATTTATTTTCTGCTTCTAGGTAATCCATACTTCATATATGATTTTTATTGATGTATTAGTCTCGTTTTGAAATTGAATGAATTTTTTAGAAAAACAGAATAAACTACTACTGAAGCTCTTTTTCATTAGTTTTTGAATGTACAAATATCTACCTTAAACTTTATAAATTCTAATGAAATGTGAGCTCACTATTTCTAAACAGTTGTTTCTCTTTAGTGGATAATCAGTTTCAGCTACTGAACTTTTCTCAATAGCTACTGTAGAAAAAAGGATTAATAAATACATCAAAAGTATTCAACTGACAGAATAATTTTGAGTCTCATCTTATTATATTGCTATTTTAATGTATTCACTTCTGATCCTTTTAAAGCTGAAATAGTTGGGTATTACGAGTGTTGTGACTTCAAACGTTGGCAGGCCTTGAAACAACAAAGCTAGGAATTGTTATAGCATACCTGGAAGAGCAGCATACTTTCATTTTGCATTATTGCAAATCATGAATAATTTAGGGAAATACCCACATAGTTTGATCAGGACTTACACCTAAGAATATTCCTAGCCCCAAACCATGTGTGATTGGACTGATCTGTACTCAAAGATTTCTTTAAAAAAGGAGTTAGTTTTCTGTACTTAGAAAACTTACAAGATATAGTGAGAAGTTTCTTGTACCAGCAATATATTGCTTTTCTGTCACTAGGATGTAGTCTTTAAATGTAGTATTCTACACTTAACCATGGAAGTGTTACATGTCTTCTGAACTTTTAAGTTATTTCTCCCCAGAGCTGCTCTCTGCTGCCCATCGTGTTCTTTGTTCTGTCATTTGCACAAGTAGTCTTACAAGATTTTATCTTCTCTTCTCAGGCTTCTATCTCATCATTACCTTTAATTAAATTCTTGTTAAACTGGCATCTCTTTCCTTCTCACTTTCATGGTCTCATCCTTCTTTTCTTATATGCTTCTGCTACCTTGCTTCTTCCTTCCATAATAATTATTTCTCTTCATTGGTCAGTGACATTCTTAGATCTTTCTAATAATCGTAAACCAAATTGGCCATGGTTTCATCCAAGATAGTTTCTTTGCAGAGCTTTAAAGCACAGGTATGAAATGATGCTGCTGATAAAGTTGCGGGATAACTGGTTGTGTGGTAGTCTGCAGTTGTTTTGATGTTGTAGGCAGAAGGAGCAGTGCCTTTCATGGTTTCTGCTTCCCTGCAATTTCCTAGATACCATCTTGAAAGTGTATGAATATTGTAGTTTTAAGGCAGTCTGCTCTCAGTTTTTTTGGTATGATGGTTGAGAAATGTCAGGCTACAATTTAATATGGCTAGCTGTCACTTCAATGACACACATGCTTAAGTTCTCACAGTAGCTTCATGTGCTTGAATGTTCAGGAGGAAAGACAGACAACCTAACTCATGTGTCATCTTATCTTTCTTAAAAGGAGAGGGGAAAATAGTACTATACTTTTGAATGTTTGTTTAGCATTAGTTAATAAATGTTTTTCCTGAACTGCCCTATAAAATGCAGGGGAAGTAAAAAGGGCAGAATAAGAACCAGCATTGGACTTGTTTGTTTTTTTTTTCTTCTTTGCAGCACATGTTTATGAACAAATATTTGTATATGGTAAAATATGTGATTTGAAAGTCAAATATAATGCAAAATAAATGTGTTTGGCTTATGTAGATAGTGTGAAACATCAAAGTTGGGTTGCTTGGATTGCTGAGTCTGCGTTCATGCAGTTTTCATCTGTGGCCAGTAGAACCACATGGACAACCTTGCAAAGTATATGTTGGAAACCAAAAATCATTAGATGCTTGTGGTACAGAAACCAAGGTAGAGCAAAACTCAGGATGAAAAGGGAGACTTAAGTTTCCCTGCATGAAACTGAATGCTGGAGGAAGTAAAGTTTCATTGAAATAGCATAAAGAAAAGCATGTAAATTAAATGTAAAAGCTAGCCCTGCTGCGAAGTCACTGTACTGATTTGACAGAAATAGTTAGCGATATAATCCTGGGCTTTGCTTTTTAGTCTCCTGTGTAGAGACAAAGATGTGTGTTAATAACTAGTAAAATATTTTTCCTCCACAGTAAAAGAAGTGGAAAACAAGCACTGCAGAACAATGAGGTAATTCTTTCTTCATGTAATATATTTTTAAGTAATACGATGAGTTTTTAACTCAGAGTCCTGTAATCTTAGTTTTATTTTAGATAGAATGATGGCTATTGTGCAAATATGGTTTGAATTATACTTTCAGGCTTGTACTAGTTAAATAAATGGAAGAATAATCTCTTTGTGCCTTATGAATGCTTAAGAACTAGTGTTGTGTAAGTTTGGCTTTATGCATAGCAACAAACAGCTGCCTGTACATTTGGTATGACTTAAATTTGCTTTTTATTTAAGAGTATGGAACCAGATGTAGAGTCTGACCATTTTTTAAAGTACTTCAAACTTCTGGTAGGAAGTGTGGCGTTTCCCTGGCCTTTTGCGTATCCTTTGAAAAGATATATAACTTTAAATCAAGTTTTTTGTTTCATGTTCAAATAAAATACAACAGTTAGGCCAAAAAGCAGAGTCCATAATTAGAAATATTGGGTCATATGATGGTATGAATAGGCAGCTCTTCTGTGTACTTCGATCTTCACCGAAAACTGAAGAAAAGACTTGCAATGGATAAAGTCTATGCAAGCATCGTGTTAACTTCTAGCCAGACCTTGACTGCACTATCTGCCATAAACAGTTGCATTTTGCTGTACCTATTAGTAAGAATTTTAACTACCCTTCTCTTATACCTACTCATCTTGGATATAATTACAGCTAATAAGGAATTAAAAGTCTAAGGAAAAAAAAAATCTTTGTTACCCAAGGTATTGGAGTTGATTTAAGTGCAACAAAAAGGCCAAAATGGGGAAGAGAACAGGTGCAGCTCAGATGTCAAATATGTTTAGTCAGGTACTTTCAGGAATTTAGCACATCAAGCATTGTGTTTGTCATTTCTGCTACAGAGAAGCAATAATATGTGTAGGGTCATGCCTCATTAGGCCTGGACAATAGTTCTTAGTTGTTAGGATTGCTTGGATTTTTGAGTAATTTTTAACTAAAGTGTCTGATCGTTTATAATATAGCATCCTGTCTAGCTTGAATTTTCATCTGTAGCTTGTGTTCACATAGTGTGTAATGTGTTGTTTATTTTTTGAAGGATAGGATGATAGTTGATTTCATCCCATGAAAAACAGGTGTAGGCTTGTTCAGAGTGCTTAGAGTAAATTTTGTTTGGGGCTCAGAGCTTGCCCTTGTTGCATAGTTAGTGAAGAGATTAAGTTGAGCTCTTTGTGCAGGTTTCTGTGGTTTAATAATCCTTGGAAATGAAAAAAAATTGAGTACTTGATAGGATTGTCTGAGTTCTCTTAGGATTTCTGTTAGCATCTGCTCCTGATTCTCTGATTTCATTTAACTTGTGTGAGCAGGTCTTCAGTTGGAGGGCAATATTGCAGATGCTGCTGCAGGAAGGTAGCTGTAAATAACTTGGATATGTAAATAATATATTATGAAAAAATCTCACATTTCTTGTTCTGTTTGCTCTATGTGAAGCAGAAAGAGGGAAAGAAGGAGCGAGCAATGGTGGATAGAGTGTTTATTGCAAGAATATGTCGGATCCTGAAAATAATGGTCCCTAGAACACTTTGTAAAGAGGTAAGCATTGCCTGCAGTAACAAATAAACCCAAGCATTTCTGGGTTCAAGTTTTCTTTTGTAATTATACCAGAATTTAAACAAAAACATATACTTTACTTAAATAGGACTTAATTGTACTACATGTTTGAAAATAGTAATATATTAATATGAAAAAAATCTACGTATACATTCAGTTGGATCACTAAGGTTGCATTTGGGTTTCAGTTACAAAATCAGCCATTTCTGTCCATTGATAACTACTGTCTGTAGGATGTCCTTTAAAAGGTCATCTAGGTTTTGCTTGATATGATTTGAGATACTACACTTCTCTGCAAATACTTCCACTCTTTAAATAGCATGCTGTTCATCTGTAATTTTGGTTTTGTAACTGGTATTTAGGCCCACACTTACTGGAAATTGAATTTATCAGGCTCTTAGCATCATCTCAGGGAAGCTTTATAGACTAGAATTTAGCAAGATAAAATTGTGTGCTTCGGTAACTTTCTCATACTTGCAACAATGCTTAAACTTCTGTTGAAGAGCATTAGTTGAGCTCAGAACTTAAGCAATGATCTTTATATAATATATTAGAACTTCAACGTACATCACGCAATGAATGCCAACGTAGAATGTAGAGTAAGCATGGCAACCAGCTCTGAACAGGGATCTTCAACAGCTCATTCACAAAAAGGAAGCACATGGATGGGAATACCTCAGAGTGCTGAAATAGCTTGCCTCCAACTTTGAAAGGTCATAGCCAACAGAAGAGGTTACTGGTAATCCCTTTGCCAACCTAAACATCATTTCCATCTTAAAATGACTATGTTGGAAGCTACAGACTGGTCAGCTTCACCATATTCCTAGTAAGGCTGTGAGAAAATCCTCCTGGAAGCAAACTCCATCCACATGGAGGACGGAAAGGTGATTGCAAACAGCCAGCAGGGATTTATGAATGGCGGATCGTGCCTTACTGACCAGATTGCTTTCACTGATGAGATGACTGTGTGGATGAGGGAAGAACAGAGACACTAGAGTACTTTGATTTTTAGCAAGGCCTTGAGAGTCCCCATGTACCCTGATAGCCAATGGAAAACTGTCTGGACTGTTGGGCTTAAAGGTTTTTGATCAGTAGTGCAAGGTGTGACTAGTTAATAGAGGCCCTGTTTTGAGTGGGTAGTTGGAGTAGGTGACTTTCAGAGGCTCCTTGCAACCTATATGACCTTATGCTTATGGCAGAAAAGTGCCTAAGAATAGCAGTAACTTCATTATCCTTGTAGTCCTCCATCTTACACGGTGTGCCCAGTGTATGTATCAACCAGATGTGGCTTTTTGAGACAAACTTTCTCCATAAAAATATAATCAGTGTTTTATTTTAAAAAATCTTGTGCTAATGCATTTCCTGCAGAGTAAGCAAATCTTATATTAGCTGGGGACAGCAGGGTAATTCTTTCCCAGTAGGTACAGTTGGACCATTTAGTAGAAAAAAGTGGTGAGCTTGATCCATTGTTTAACTGTTACGCTTCTATTTTTCTACTAGACAGGTTATTTGCTGCTTATTGCTGTGATGTTGGTAGTCCGCACGTATTGTGATATTTGGATGATTCAAAATGGAACAGTCATTGAAAGGTATCTATAAAATCCTCATTTTTAGACTACTTTTGTTAAGTACAAGAAAGAATGTTTATCAGAACATACTCAAGCGCTTTATAGCTTGCTTATTTATATAAAACAGTTGAAAACCTAGTATAATTGCAATTTTTGAACAGGGATACCTATATTTTATGAAAGAAAAATAATTTTTCAATGAACTGTATTTTTGCTGTTGGACACAACTTCATTTTGTAACCAAAATTTGCTTATGAAATGACTTTCAGTTCTTTTGGTCACATTTTGGTCATTAAAGACTCTAAGTGTTACACTTACCTGAATATTCAAGAGGGCACTTGAGAACAGCAGCATTGTGGATCTGTCATCCAGATGTTTTGTTTGGATATTAGGACTTTTAGTTCTTTCTACTGAGTTATTTACTCTTCAGATTGATAAACACAGTGCTTGCTTATTTTAGGAAGTGTTTTCTAGACCTCATTATTCTTGTAGCTCTTGTTGCTATTGGAAGCAATTCAGAATTTATCTTGAGGTATGGATTCAAAGTTACATATTTCAGGAGAGGCTTTCAGTGCTTCGTAGAATGGAAGGACTACTCTCTTTTTCTCTTGTGAGAATCTATGACAGCGAATAAAGAGAGGAACTGGTGACCATGAATTTCTGAGCCCCTTAATGCAGGCAGCTACTGCAAGAGCAGAAGGGAGATAATTGCTTAGTCTGTCACGTAACAGGAGTTGGTCATACTTGATCCTACAGCTGATACAGCTGACCAGTTTCCATGATGACTTTTTTCTGTGGTCCACTGAGAATTTGTCCACTTAAGACATACTAGTTTATACTTTCTCGTTTCTCTTAACTAACTCTTAGCTGATGGTTGTTTACAGTGCTATCATTGGCCGCAGCAGAAAAGATTTCAAGAAATACTTGTTCAACTTCATTGCTGCAATGCCTGCTGTAAGTACTTTTCTTGTCCTAGCCTTTTAGTAAAACATATTTTAAATATGGTCTCTAAGGAGTGTTACAAGACCCTGGAAATTAGTTGTTTAACATGCAGGTGTAGTCCTGCATAATGATGACATCTGGGTTGGATGATGTTTCACTGTTGTAGGCTTGGGATTCTTTTGATGCCATTGAAGATTATTTCTTTTTAGTCTTTAATTTTTATATTTCTTACAGCTCTTCTGAGTTTTATGTTTCTTCCACCTTTTAAGTTTCCTTCAGCTTGGCAACATCTGACCTGTACTAGGTAGAAATAATTGTTGCTATCATAAGAAAGGTACTTGGTTTACAGTAGACTTAAAAGGAAATTATCAGTGTAAGGCAGTGATAGTCTAATGATGTCTCTTTTCTAGAGGTCATTAGAAGAACTGAAGGTATGCAATGTGAACATAGTTTAATATAAAATCTTTTGCTGTGGTGAGATCCACTGGGAACTGAAGTTTTCAGAAACGTAGATGGGAACTTAATCAGTGGTGCTGCAGGTGCTATATGGTTTGTCTTAGGTGTGTAAACAGTGTTATTGACTTCAAGGGGAGAACTCACCTGTTCTGTAGTGTTTGTACAATCTGTGCTGCAAACTGAATTAAGCATATTAAATCTTGGGAGCTAAATATCGAAATACTGTCTCTTATTCTAGATCTCTCTAGTGAATAACTTTCTGAAGTATGGTCTCAATGAACTGAAACTCTGCTTCCGAGTAAGGCTTACCAGATACCTCTATGAGGAATACCTTAAGTAAGTAACATCTTGTAATGTCTTAATCATTTTTTGTTTAAAACCCTTAAAATCAAGCTAAATCATTTTAAGCACAGAGTAAGAAGGTAGCAAGGTGCTACAGATGTACTATTCAGAAAAGGCTTTTGGTCGCAATCAACCTGCGGTTAGGGATGAGTGGTTTATTAAGGCTGTGTACGGATACAAAGGCAGCAAAGTTGGCTCAGTTTGATGGGGGGAGCAGGGGGAAGCAAGCCCTGTACTGCTTCCATTACTGGATCAGCTCCCAAAATGCTTCAGTTGCTTCCATATAGTGCTGCTAATCCTACAGACTGAATTGGATGCTTGAACTTGAATAGCTGTTCATGTCCTTCTGC
Source organism: Porphyrio hochstetteri (assembly GCA_020800305.1). Lineage (NCBI taxonomy): Eukaryota > Metazoa > Chordata > Aves > Gruiformes > Rallidae > Porphyrio > Porphyrio hochstetteri. Next base: position 19,357,000 of record CM036912.1, read on the forward strand.
ACTGAATTTTGGTTGAGGTGTGCAGATCGAGATTTCGTGTGGGTTTTCTATTCTAAGTGCTGCAGCAGTGCATACAGCAGCATGGGTCTGAGCTTCAGCTAAGACACACTGGGGTCTAAACGGTTCCACAGGGTTTAATGTGGTCAGGCAGAAGCACAAGCTATGTTGCCTCAATGCTGTCACTTAATGTTCATACTATTTTCTGTCTCAGTTGTATGAAGCAGGGGGGGTTCCAATTACTTGAGATCCCAGGGTAATGATTTTTTTCTGCTACTTAACTATTGTTTTGTTTCAGAGCTTATACGTATTACAAAATGGGGAACCTGGACAACAGAATAGCTAATCCAGATCAACTCCTTACCCAGGATGTGGAAAAATTCTGTAACAGTGTAGTGGACCTGTATTCAAACCTTAGCAAGGTAAGTATTTTCAGAGATCTGTGGGTAATGGCTGTGAATGTTTAGCCACTTGTGGCATTAGAGCTCAAAACAGTTGCTTGTATTTTCATCTGTGTTGCTTGGAGTATGGTACTAAAAAAATTGCTTATGATATTACATTGCTTCACACTGTGGTTTCCATGACCTCTGCTAAAGCACCTTAGTATATTTGTTATAGTTTGTAATAAATTGGCTTTTAAAGAACTTGCCACATCTTTGCAACTGAACAGTGATGAACATGCTATCTCAGCTGGTTAGGTTTCAGAAGAAAACTAGTGGTTAACTTTTAGTTACATACTGATACTATTTTGGATAGGCACACTGAATTGAATAAGCATTTCTCTCTATTTCTGGCAACTCAAGTAATTAATAAATTGCAATACTGTTGATGCTTTGTTTATACAAGCAGAAGTATAAAGCAAAATGTGTTGATATGTTTGAAAACCTCTAGCTACAAAACTTGTAGTTAGGCTGCTCTAGCTTTGAGAGTGTGTGTGGAACAGGATGCTTGCAAATTAGAATATTGCTTCAATCAGGTACATAGCCAACTATATGGCATTACTCTGCTCAGTGTTTCTCATGAATAATTCAGTTAAGAAGTAATTATGGGGTCCAGTCCAACTCTGGTTAGTGACCAGAGTCTTATTACAGACATAAAACAGTGAAGTACTTTTTCATACGGTAGGTACCTTATCTGCAGATCATGATGCTTTTAAGTTAATTCTTGAGTGAGTGTTTTCAGGAAGATGTCATGTGATGGAGATTGCTTCTGCCTTAGCATTTTGTTTGTCTAGTAATGTGGTTTTAATGCAGAGCTGTAACTGTTCTTGGGGTGGCTGGTGTTTTCTGGGCTGCTTTATATTTGGGTTATGTTAGTGTTCTAATGCTTTTTTATGCTTCTCTTACAGCCCTTCTTGGATATAGTTTTGTATATCTTCAAACTAACAAGTGCCATAGGAGCTCAGGTAAATTGAGTGGTGTTTTAGCATTATAAGCAATTTTTTCTTTTTAGCTATAGCCTTGTACCTTTTTGGAGTCTGAGCAACTCTAATGTTAATTATAGCTTCATCCATTATTTGAAGTGATATACTGAAATTAGGCTTTTATACTTAATGTTTTATATGCTTTAGCACTCTCTAGCTTTAAGCAAGCAAAATAAAAATAAATTTGTGGGCATCTGATCAACTAGTTTAAGAAACCAAAATCTTTATTTTCTTGTAGCAGGTAGTACCCTTCTGGCTGTTTGTCTTGTGTGACTTCTATTTAAGAGAGAAAATAAGTTCTCTCTTCCTCTACAGCCTCTATAAAGGGGAGCAATTCCTTACAGTAAGCTCTATGACCATTGTATTCTGCCCTCCTTCCTGCCAATAAGCTGTATCATTAATAAAATAATTAATCAGCTTTAGTAAAATGATACATTATAAAAAAAGTAATGTTCAGGCTTTTGACTAGGAGTAGCTCTGGGATGTGATGTAGACTTTGTAGAAACAGACTGTAGCAAGGCTTACCTGAACCAGAGTCATTTTTCCAGTCTCAAATGTCTTTGCATTGCTCTCCATAATACAAAGTTGTTATAGGCAGTTTATACTAAATGCAGTTTATGCCTTTGCTTTTGTGCTCTGTCACACTTAAGTATGCTGTTTGGGAGCCCTGTTTTATTGAAGCTTAGGATTCAGAAGAATAAGAGATCCCTACCAAGACCACTTGAGAAAAGCAAAAAAGTGTCATCAAAGAAGGGAAAAGGATTGAGATACTGGCTGCTGTGACAATGTAGCAAATACAGAGGAAAAAGGAAATGAGACAGGACCAGGAAATTATCAATGAAATAAGCTAGTACAGTAGGACATGAAGATCACACTGAGTGATGATAAAAACTTGAGCAGAAAGCTGGGATGGAAAGGACAGCTGGGGACAGAATTAATAAAACAATATACACAAGAGAAAAGAAAGGAACATGAAATGAATTGCAAAAGTAATCGAATTGATGTAGACACATGGGGAGTGAGAATCAGGGGATTTGTGCTTTCTGGGCATTTCAAATACAGATGTTGCAATTTGAGACTCTCTTGATGATAAGCTTTTATTCTTTTCTGCTATTCACAGGGCCCAGCTAGCATGATGGCGTATTTGATTATTTCGGGGTTTTTCCTTACGCGTTTAAGGAGACCAATTGGCAAGATGACTATTATAGAACAAAAATATGAAGGAGAGTACAGATATGTCAACTCACGGCTTATTACAAACAGGTATAGATTTACTTGGGTGGCAAGATAAGTGACATAGTAATACTGTGGTGTAAATGGGAGCTGTATATGAATATCTGGAAAGTCTGATGCTATCACTTCTGGGCAAAGTGTTCACATCTTCATGTAGATTGTTAGAATTCACACATGGGCTATGTTCCTAATTCAAAAGACAAACTGTAGTTGGGGTAAAATAAGCTCACGTTCTACTGATGTGAAAAAAACCAAAACCAACCCAAAATTTTACTTCATAAGGTAACTGAAAGAACTATATTCCTGTGCTTTGTGGCTGGGTTTTTTTTTTTTTCCAAACACTATCTTTAACAAAATGAATTTGTATTCTTTGTGTTTTTTAGTGAAGAAATTGCTTTTTATAATGGAAACTTGAGAGAAAAACAGACTATCCACAAAACCTTCCGTAAACTGGTAAGACTCCTTTTATTTTTTTAAACATTTTAAGCAAAACTTTAATTTTATCAAGGTGGTTCTTAATATAAATCAAATGGTAGTGACTTGGCGTTTATGCAGCTACAGTCAGATTTAAAAATGAACTAGTAGGGTATAGTCAGCAAACAAGGTTCTGATAGAATGGTCTTTTCCTTGCCATTTACCTCCTTTTCACCTGCCACGATTGGTATTCTCTCCCTGCTTAGTTTCAAGTATAGGTAGTTTGATCTGATCACAGCAGGGATACTTGTGCAGTACTCTATCAGAGTTAGGTCACGGGCATAGTTGAGGTATCTGGATCTTGGAATCGAACTTCTTTAAAATAAGAAGATAGTAAAATCAGGTGCTGATGTAGTTTGATCTTACTTCTATTGTAACTTTCCAGGTGGAACACTTGCATAACTTCATCCTGTTCCGGTTCTCTATGGGTTTCATCGATACTATCATTGCCAAATGTAAGTGTTTGTCTGGTGCTAATGGGCTGCTATAAATAATAAAGTGCTAAACTTTTTACATACTGATGTTCTTTATTCTTATTGCTCCAATTAATGTGTATCTTAATATTTAATCTTAAACTGCAGACCTTGCTACTGTGGTTGGTTACCTGGTTGTTAGTCGTCCATTTTTGAACCTGTCTGATCCACGTCATCAGAATAGTACTCATGCAGAACTTTTGGAGGTAAATAGAACAGAATTAAAACAATTTCCTGAACTTAAATTTTGTTAGTCCACATAAAGAAACTTTCTTCTACTCTAGGATTATTACCAAAGTGGAAGAATGTTGCTGAGAATGTCTCAGGCTTTGGGCAGAATAGTCCTAGCAGGCCGTGAAATGACAAGATTGGCTGGGTAAGCTTAACAATAGTACCATAAAATAATTTCTCTTGTAGTAATTTTGTTGCTGTCTCATGTCACTTTAAGAATGACTGGAGAATTAAAATAAGCTTTTGTGCTTTTTTCATTGTGACACCCTAAAAATCTATAAATTAAAAACATTTCATGCTAAAATCTTATCTCTGAAGACTTATAAATTTTGTCTACTGGTAATGTCATGTCTGAGTAGTAGCAGCATGTAGCTTGGATTTTTATTTGAGAAAACATTATCAAATGCTCTTAAATCAGTTATGTATTATTTACCAAACTATTTTTTTACACCTTAAGTTATTAAATATATGGCCATGACAGGAGAAGGTTCTTGTTGTGAATATTGGACAACCTTAGTGCAAGTCTAAAATCCAGTGATTCTGTGTTGAGTTGAGTAACTTTGTTTGGTTTAACAGAATACTCATTACAACTTCTATGGATTTCTAAAGCTCAGTTATTTACAGTTCAATGTTTTTGTTTGGTTCTAGTTTCACAGCTCGAATTACAGAATTAATGCAAGTTCTGAAGGACTTGAATAGTGGCAAATATCAGCGTACTATGGTATCACAAGAAAAAGGTAGATATAACATAATATGCCAAGTATGTAGCTCTGTCTAGTGCTCCAGTCTCTTAATACTTTTTTCTTAATTTAAGATGCAGATCAACAGCAAGCTTTGCCTTTGATACCTGGATCTGGAGAAATTATCAACACTGATAACCTTATCAAGTACGTTTACAAAGTTTCTACAGCTTCAGTATTTTTAATGTAGTCAGGCTTCTAAGTCTTTCCCTCTATCACTACTAAGGTTTTAATATACATTATTAATGTAATTACTGTTGTACTGTAGTTTATTTACAAATAGTTCCACTTGAGTCCCACTCAGACTTTCTATTCTCTAAGTCAATCCTTGACCTCTCATGTTAGAAGATATAATATGCTGTCTGAACTTAATCTTTTTGGTAACATTTTCTGCTTTCCTTTAGAACATGACTTCTCAGACCACTTCTGTTAATACTTCATCAGATTTCTTCTTAGAAGTATGTGGCTACAGATTTGATTCTAGGGTATAATTCAGCTGTAAAAATCAGGGGCAAATCTGTATTCAGTTTCAAAATACTTGTTTATTTCTGTATGCTTGAACAGATCATTGGTGGTACTCCAGTAGCAATCAGTTCCCCCACTTCCTGTTGGCATAGTACCCCTTGAAAGCATAAAGTAAAGCCAGCTAAGAGATATTTTTTTTTTTTATGCCATCTCTCTGGTCAGTGTGGAAAGCAGATAGTGGAGCACAGGGAAAGGTGGGAGGAAGAGGGAAAGGAGATCATAGAGCTATTTTTATTACTTAACAAAAGGTAAGGGGGAGTGAGCTGGGAAGCCATTCATCATGTATCCTAAACTAATGGAATACACTTTAGGGTACAGCAGGTTTAAAATGAAGTGCATACTGAAATACAGATTTATATTCACAAGTCTTGGAAGAGAAAGGGTAGGATTCAGAAAACAAATATATGAAGGAAAAAACCTGTAGGTCTTTGTTTAAACATGAAGACACTGGTTTTGGTTCAAGAACTTTCTTAACTGCTAGTAGTTGGAAACTGGGACAATGTACTGCATGAAGTACTGATGAAATCTTGCCCTATTCCTTACATCTCTGAGTAAGCATGCAATAGTAGATTTTTTTTTTTTATGTTTCAATACAAATAGGTTTGATCACGTTCCGTTGGTGACACCTAATGGAGATGTTTTGATTCAAGACCTTAACTTTGAGGTAAGTTTTTTGGGTTTTTTTTGCTTTTTGTATAAATAGAGTTTTCTATGATATAGGAAAATCTTAAAGGTGGTAATTTCAGAGGTATCCATTTTATTAAAAACATGTGAAAACAAAACTGGAGAGGTGCTGATATGGTATGCTTAAATTTGAATAAAACTAGTCATCCTTTTAAAAAAAAAAAGACAATATGCTGCTTCCCCCAAAAATATTTTTGTTTACAAGTGTTTTCTTCCAGTAGCCGCTGGTGCTAAACTAGTTGCAAAACAGTTATTGGTTGAAATTACCTGCTGTAATGTCAGAAAATACTGTGTACAAGCCTATGAGGATACCAGTGTGTCTTACTGTTTGTAGAAGCTTTCAACAATAATTTCTCACTACCCTTTTAACATGCTGGCTTTGTATTTTTAGGTTCGATCTGGTGCAAATGTTCTGATTTGTGGGCCAAATGGGTGTGGGAAGAGCTCACTCTTTCGTGTTCTTGGTGAGGTAAGGAAACTTCTTTAAATAAACAGGACAGAATCCAAAGAACTGTTGTGATTGGACTTTTTTGGTCAAGTTTAAACCTTTTTCTTGTTGCAGTTGTGGCCTTTGTTTGGTGGGCGTTTAACAAAACCTGTAAGAGGAAAGTTGTTCTATGTTCCCCAGGTGAGGCAAAGTACTCTGACAGTAATGTGCTCTTTCTTCCTACTTTGACTGTGTTTAGTATTATCTGACATAACTCTCTGTTCCTAACTGTGTTTAGAGACCATATATGACCCTTGGAACACTCAGAGATCAAGTTATATATCCAGATACTTTGGAAGATCAGAGAAGGAAAGGCATTTCTGACCAGGTAATGATAATTAGTGTAATGAGTTCACTAACCCTTTGTCTTGCTTAAGATAACTTAAAATTCTGAAACGAATATTAAAACAACTCCATTTAGTTTGGTTTTAATTGATAAAATGTAAATATTATTCATCAGGGTTAATGTTGTACTATTACACTGGTATTCTCCCTCATAACCATTTTCAGTCACTGAAGCTGACTTTAAGGTCTGTTTGTCATTCCTGTTTCAATGAAAGGTGCTGAAGGACTACTTGGATAATGTTCAGCTGGGTCAGATCCTGGAGCGTGAAGGAGGCTGGGATAGTGTTCAGGACTGGATGGATGTACTCAGCGGAGGAGAAAAACAGAGAATGGCAGTACGTTTCAGAAGCCTAAATACTTTACACTTTCAAATTGTGTCCTCTATTTGTGATCTGAATTGTAAGGTATTTTGTTTACTAAATATTAATATTTTCTTAAAGAAGAAACCCCCAAAGGTGAAATCCTGAGTACAGAAAAACAGACCAAAATAGTGCCTATTGTACTCAAAATTGGCCTTTTACCATACCTTATACTTTGATTATATAAACAGATGTTCTAATGTTTTAAAATAATGAGATCATAGAATGGTGTTGGGGGGAAGGGACCCTAAAGATCATCTAGTTCCAACCCCTTACCATGTGAAGATAGTACACAGTTCTCAGATTTTCAGGCTTCAGTGAGTGCCGATGTCAAAGAAATTCCTTTGCCACGGTAAATTTTGGGTACTGATTCTTAGTTTAAATTCTAACACCTTGTGACTTGTTGCAGTTCTGTGTCCACAGTAGCTTTTTCATTTGTGTTTCAGATGGCAAGGTTATTTTATCATAAGCCTCAGTTTGCTATTCTGGATGAATGCACCAGCGCTGTTAGTGTTGATGTAGAAGGCTATATATACAGCCACTGCAGAAAGGTAAGCTCTTTGTTTCTACAGTTCTATCTCTGTATGTTAACAGGAAACTTAAAATGATAGAGTGCTCTTCCTTATGCCTTGTGCAGATTTAAAGAAAAAGCTTAGAAGGGCATGCAAGGACCCTTTGTGCACACTAGGATTCAATAATTGATTTTTGTAGTCATAAGGTAGTTTAGAGGTATTTGTGGCCTCTGTATACTGGAAACAAAGGAAGATTATTTGCCTTTAAATTGTCACATTGAGTTTATAATTAATTAATAGCTCTTCTGTGTTGTGGCTTTTTGCTGTTTAAATGGACTTTTTTAATAACCAGATTGTTGTTTTACCTGCCTCCCAACCTTCTCTCCTACACAGTTCCTTCTACATTTTGCCAAATCATTAGAATTAAGTGACAGAGAAATTTCTCCTGATTTCTTTCTTACTGCAAAATCTTGTATTATGGCCACGTATATATAGTGTTAATAATGGAGCCTGAAATCTTATGTTTATGAATTTAAGCTCTGAGATCATGCTGAAAAATAAATAATTTCTCATGGGTGAGGTGTTAACTGTTCTGTTGTTTGTATTTTCGTGTAGGTTGGCATCACTCTCTTCACTGTCTCCCACAGAAAGTCACTCTGGAAACATCATGATGTATGTAGCTTTTCCTTTTGCTAAGGATATCTGTAGGTGATAGGGCTTTTGTTGCTCGACTTACTTTTTTTTTTTTCTATTGAATTGACTTTACATTCAAGGTGTTCTTATTTTACATCCTAGTAAGTTGTGTTCTGCTTAAGAAGGCTTTACTTTCATAATCCAGTTGCATTATTTGAAATATTCCTATGCTGCATGTTATGAAGGGAAAAATAACCAAAAATCCTGAAATATCTGTAAAAGTAGCCTCAAAAATATGAAAGACACACTAGATACTACCTTATTAGGCGCAAAAAACCCATTTGAACCAGAATCCAGTAAAGAGCATGGAGTTTTTGCTTTAAAGATATCTATGCATAAAAAGTAAATGTCTAATACATGGACTTCTTTTCTTCCAAATTAAGATCTTACTATTGTTTTATACAGACAGACTGTATGTGTGTGGAAAAATACTGAATTAATTCACTGAGATGGGTGTATGCCATTTAAGCACACTGTCACAAGGCCCAAGAGAGCAGTATTAAGTCTAGGTATGACTGTTACCAGACTGATGGATGATGTTAACAAAACCAGTTTAACCTTTTTTCCAGAGACAATTGAACTTAATGAGACATGAGGTGGGAGAAGTTTACTCTCTGGCTCACTCAGTTTCAGATTTTGCATTAAAACTACTTCAAAATAGGATTTTATTTAGGTGTGTTTAGACCTGGTAAGTTTTAGGTAGTTGATAACATGTTCTTTTATTTCAGTTTTACTTGCATATGGATGGCAGAGGAAACTACGAGTTCAAGAAAATAACTGAAGACACAGTTGAATTTGGATCTTAAAGTCATGAACTGCTACAGAGACTGATTACTGGAAGTGTGTAGAATGGCAAATATTGTACAATAAAACTACTCAGCTTGTTTTTTTAAACAAATTAACTAGGATAACACAAAACAAGCTGTTAAGCATTTACTATTATGTAGGATATTGCTAATTGTGTATATGTTGGTTTAATTATTGATATGTACTAAGAATGTCCTTATTCTTGTGGTTTAAAAACCTGCCTAAATTAAATTGGGCTTAAATCAGTGTAACCTGATTCATCCTGGGATGCAAACCATTTGAAATCAGCTGATTTGACTTTTGTAGACCTTCTTTCCCTTCAATGAAAAGCCCTGTTAAAATTAGGGTTGCTACCTCTTGTTCCTGCAAAGCAGTCTTGGATTTTTGCTCTGTTCTATGCATATTTCTGAATTCTCACATGGTGCAGGACGCTCTCCCATCATCTTCAGATCTGTGCCCTGTTAACTGAAAGAGCCTTTTTCTTGAGCAAGCCTTGCGATGTAGCCAATGTACTCTTGCTGGTAAAGGATGGATTGATTGAACCTAAATGACCAAACTCATTCCTTCTGCTAAAATGGTTAAGCTTGTTCTGTGGGTTTGGGATTCTCTTTAACATGTGTCTGTGCAGCACTCTCTGCTCAGCAACCCCACTCCCAGTTTAGCAAGAGCTTAATCCATCCCCAACCCCAGCTGCCCTTTTTGTCTCAGAAATACTACGGTAATGAAGACTTGAGAGGAGGTTGAGGGAGGAGAGGGCTGACAAACAAAAAAAAGGGAGAAGTGCTGTTCTGTGTATCAAACTATCTTGTGCATGCTTTCAGCTCTGAAGAAATGAATGTGTCCCACAAGTGGAAAGAGAAAAGAATGTGGGTCCAAGCATTTTTCTCTTGAATTCAAGAGAATGGACTGAAAAAAGTTAATCTGTGAAATAGCAGACTGCTGCCTGTCCTTTGTGTTCAGTCCTGTAACACAGCAGTTGCTTTTCCTAAGTTTGTCCTTTTTTCCCTTCTTCAAAATCTTGTATCTCCTCATGGTTTTAGCTGCCCTTCAGGCCTGAGTTTAAAGTAGGTGATGATGTGATAATGGTACTCCCTGTTTAGCTTTCTAGGCTGGGCAGCCTAAAAATGATGCTTTCATCCTTTTATTTATCATCCATTTATTATCTTTATTTGTCACGAGGTTTATTGATTTCTGATACAAATGATTTACCAGTCATTTCTTGCTGTTTTCTAATGATCTCTAGTCCTTGCTGGTTTTTGTTCCAGCTGCCAAATCCCTGAAATCAAACTCTTAATAGTTTACTGTAACCATATGAATGATTACTGTGGTTGCCATGTAACTTAAATGTAAAGGCAGCAAGGTGATTTTTTGTTATCAAGGAATAGGAAGATAAAACTCAAGCCTAAATAGAGATTAGGTTTTAAACTAAAAATTTATGATACCTGTTGTACAGTGAAGGTCTAATTGTTTTTTTAGTGTCCCATATACGATATAATATTGAATGCACTACATGAAGGCATGCATAAAATATGCAATAAATCTGTTCCCTGTGCATCTTCTATCAAGGGTTTAGATTAAAAACAAAACCAACTTTTTTATAAAATGAGTATGTATTTGGATGCACGGCTGTCTGTTAGTTTTTACCCAGTTTGACTAGTCATGTTTCATGTTGAAATTGCTACCTTAACAGGTACTTCTCCTTTTATCACAGTTCTTGCCCATACCTGTCACTACTACTACTATTTCATAGTACTTGAATGCAAACAGCTATCCTGGTATAAGAATTTAGTGACCATATACATATAAGGCATCAATGAAAATCTTCAAAAGGCTCTCTAAAGTGTAGGGTATTCAAGATAATAAGGTACCAAAATAAAACTTTGTGCTTGGTCCACAAGAAGATGAATAGATATCTCATTTTACTAATTTCTTCTGTTCATTCAGATTCTCACATCAGCTATAACATAGCAAGTACAGCATGCTGTATGTGAGATGCTAGTCTTGTCTTTTTTTAATTGTAACCATGACAACATGGATGCCAGCATAATTTTTTTTTGTTTTGTGGAAGTTCTGAGCACAAATGCAAATCTTTCCCTTGGAAGGGATGTTTTAGTAGCCTTTCAGAGAGATAAAGACAAAAATCTTTAAAATGATGAAGTTGCTGTTGTCCTTGTGACTAGGGCAGATTTTGCAGTGGAGTAGTGACCTGGGATACTTGTATTTTTAAGACTGACAAAACCACGCACAGCACACTTATATAGCACCCCAGCAGCCAATCCCAAGGTACTTTGCAATTCCATTGATAAATTTTGCATAATCTCAGATTTACTTTTAAAAAAAAACCAACCAAAAAAATCCAACTTCATAATCAAGGAGGAATAGGTTTGCCTTTAGATGCCATGAAGTTCACTGAAACTGAGGATCCTAGTGTCTTGTTAGGGCCAGGATTTAGTGTTCCTAGATATACTGGAAGGAAAGAAATATTCCTTTGCACTTGATTGTAAGAGAGGTATAAAGAATGATGTTTTAGAATAATATTCTTAATGGTCTTTACACTAAAGTATTTTGAGATAGACTTGGTCTAATGAAAGATTGTTAAATCGGATGAAAATGATCTGAGTCTCAGTTCTGTTGCAGAATTGCACTGTGATACTGTATTTTAGTTGTTGGGTCTTTTTAATAGCACAAGTTGGAAGCTTGGAAATTGGAATTCTGAACTATCTTAGACAGTACTGATGAATATTTTCAGTCTGAAAACTGTTGGTGCTTTGAAGATGGTACTGGTAATAGTCAGAGGCTGCATTTCAACAGTGGTGGGAAACATTCCTGTGTGTAAATACTGTAAAGTGCTTTGGAGGGGGAAGTGGCGCTATATAAATGTAAGACATGAAGTGCCTCAATAATAAATCTAAAGACAAAATATATCTAGGCTTTTTATATTTCTTGGTGACACAGTTAGGAATTTTGTAACAATATAGTGAATGCATACTCTCCAAATCTCAAGTTACTTAATGAGCTGATCGGCTTGTGTTCAGCTTCAATCCATAGTACTGTCTGAAACTCACCCTGGAATTGGCCAGATGATGCTGTCCAGTTGTAGGCTTAACATAAACCACAAGCATAGTACTTGGAGATACGTACTCAGAGCCACTGGTTTACAGGTCTGTTAATCTGTTTTAAACCTGCACTGATTCTGACCTTTGTTCTCTGGCCGCTTCCTTTCTTCCAAGTTGATTGACTTCTAGAAGGGTGTGGGCCTGATTAAGGTTAACATAATATGTCAGTACTTGCTGTGGTAATTCTTTTGAGTGTTCTTTGAGGAAAATAGCATAATCTCCACCTTTATTGTGTTTTTGATTCCTGATGTTTTTCCTTTGTGGTAGGCATACCAGCTATCAGGCTACCTAACCTAGTAGTGTGAGAGTGAAACCAAGATATGTTTGAATGATCTGACTTTAAGAGTGGTCTTATCAGTGTTTTCTAGTGCTAATTAGTACCTTTTTTCCTTCTCTTAACTCTGAATAGTAGTGCAACAAGCATATTATGTAGCATTCTTAAGGGTAGAGCTCCCTTTGAAAGTTAATTCCTTAACCAAGGATGCAGTCTAAAAAAATCTGTCATTCAACTTTGCTGATGAGCCAGAGAGAAAGGAAGGAACTTCTGTATTGTGGATGTGATATTTAATACTAAAACGTAGTATTAGAGCAGTGTGAAGTCTGTTGTTCAACTCTGGGCTCTCAACTACCCAGTTAATTCCACATGCTTGATTTGTTTGCTGCAACACTTAAATTCTTCTTTACATAGGGGAAAAAAACATCAATCCCAAGAATGGTAGAACTGAAGTCAGGGAGCAACAGATCAAAACTCCTTTTCAAGGATCAATCTACCATCTTTTGAGGATGTTCAGTAGCCTTGTTTCAGTATCTGAATGTCTGCTAAAGCTCCAGACAGCTGTTTCATTGCAGCAAAACAAGCTTTTTTGGGAAGTGATGGCGCTTTCTACAAGACTAGTGTGAGACTGGAATGCTGCAGGGTGGATAGAATACAGCTGTGAACGCTGACATCTTCTATCCCAAGTGCAAAATGTGCTTTACTGCATCATGGGTATATCTTCTTCTTGATTTAAAAAAAAAACCAACCACACAACAAAAAAATCCAACTTCTCCTCACCCCGAATTCCAGTTACTCCTCTGGAAAGAGTTGGCTGTATGAGCTACATTCTAGCTGGTCCATGTGTCGTGGAGGTGTTTCTTGCCCAAATGTGGCATGGATAGTGGAGTAGACACCCCTGGCTGGACAGCCCAAACATAAGATTACTTTAGCACTGTTTGAAATTCACCTGTGCTATAAGAAAATTCTGGGGTGTATTGCCACTTCCCTAGTGCTGTGCTGTATACTAGAGACCGCGACTAGTACGAAACAAAGCAGCATGGAGTGCTACCCTGACACTTACCTGACAGGCTTTTTAATTAAATCACATCTAGTATTAAATGACTTGTTAGCCTTCTGCAAAATAGGGAATTTGGTCTTAATGTTTCTTAAGTCTGTGAAGATGTGTCCTGTGGATTAGGAGTGGAAAGAATTAATTTAGTGGTTCTTCCATAGGACTGAGCTCTGTGCAGACCAGTGCATCACCTAACCCTTGGTGCTCAAAGTCATTTAGAAATGTGAAAAAATTGAAGATGTCTTAGGGTAAGAGTTCAAAACCCAATTAAATTATTTATATATAAATTGTCATATATACTATGAGAAGTTGTAGAAACTTCCATGATAATGATCACCTAAAATCCACCTGTGAAAGAGTAGGGGGAAATGTTAATTTCTTTCTTACAGGAAAAATAAGCTGACTTATCTGTCAAGAAAATTGACTGTGCAAGTTCAAACTTCTGCTTGTAAAGCTGCTGTTCAAATTACTTAACTTCTATGTACAATGTGTTTGCTGCTTTATTAGGTGTAGGTGGTGGTTGGTTTGTGCCAGTCATTTTCATGAGCATGGAAAGAGGTTTCAGTTTTATTTAATTGGTGGTGTGCAGCTGTTTTGGAAGGAGGTTGGTTGTTTTTCCTTTCGTGTTACAGTCAGATTTTTATTATTGATGCCTTAAGCTTCACCAGGAAGCTTAGAATAGCTGTGCACATTACAGGTTCCTGTAGTAATTTTTATTCTGATGAAACTCGTCCTGTTGTGTGCATTGAAATGCAAGATGAAACTGGTTTCTCCTTGAAACAGAAATACAGCCAAGATAGGTTACTATGAGAGCAGTTTGTCTTTTATGTTAAAGCCTCAGAAAAATGTTACCTACAAAGTTGCTCAGTCATTTTTGAGGTGCTGCATCATTTTCTTTCTTGTATGAAAAAGCAGAGCCAGATGACAAGCAGCCTGGAACTTTGCAGACAGAAGATGTCTTAAGGGAATAATTTGAAAAATATGACAGCTTTGAACTTTAAATAGAAATAACATGCCTAAACATCTGGTGGAATTCCATGGGAGTTGGATTTGGAAACTAAAGACATTTTGCCAACAACCCTGTGAGGAATGCAACAGTGCAAGAATAATCATCCAACTGGCATTTTAAAATAGGAGGGAAGCAGAACTTGGACACTCCTGTGGAATGTATCTTTCACAAACTGGGCTTAACAATCATCTCTCTTGCATGGCTTAGAAACTTCAAGACCTTTGACAAGTCTAACCCAGGAAGATTCAGCATGACGGCTTTGACTGGCACAAGGAGCTCTTGTGCAGTGTTGCTCAGCCCCATCCCCTGCTCTGTCCACAAACCAACATCCTTATTCCCCACCCATCCCTTGTCTGGGAAACAAGTGGCTTCCACATGTGATGCTGCACCAAAATAGAACAGAACTGGAAAAATGAGGTCAATATTGTCTGGATGAAACTAAGGCTGCTGAGATGCGTTTACTTGGGTAGAAATGGGGAACTCCACCTACATGACTAAGCAAGTTCTCTGCATTAAAATAACTTCTAGTTTGGTGCGAATCACAGCCAATTTTTAAGCTTGGCTATAGAAAGTTCAGGGAATACTGCTCTGGAACTGCACGTATGCAACTGAAGAGGCAGTCCTCTATGTAACTAAATATACCCTGCATTTCCTAGACTGGATGGTTTAGTGCAAGCAGGTACTAAAAACCATTGGGCTAATTTTAATTATCAATGTTAAGTAGTGTGAAAATGCTCCTTGAAAAAAGCTAGCATTTATTTACTTTATAGTGGTGTTCTGCTGCAGGAATGTATTGGCACAAAGGTGATGGAGATAAAATCAGCTGTGTCAGAAGCTACTAATGTGACAGGCTTAATGAAATGCTGGAAGATGATAAGTACCTATAGAGGCACTGGTAAGTGGGTGTATTTGGGAAAATAATGGTTAAAAGGAAAAGCATGTATGCTGGAAGCTCCTTAAACTCAAATGCAATACTGTGCATTGCAACACAACTTCTTTGGAAAGCCAGGAACCATTAGCAGATTTATTTTTTTACTTCAGTAAGGAGTTAAGGACCGAGGTCAAATCTACGCATTGCCATCCTGTTTTAAGCTGCTGACACTAAGAAGGTAAAGTAGTGTTGGTTTTGGGTTTTTTTTTTTCCTGAAGCAATTGTATTTATAAGTCTTAAGTAGAGAATTTTGGAAAGACTGCTTGAGGTTATTGCTTCCATGTTCACAAAAATCTCTTTGTGTTTAGGGTGTTACCTCTGTAAGCCCCCTCTGAGGCCATGGGGAGCATCGTCCTCTTGGATAGAAGGTAGCTGAGTAGGTGGGTCTGAGGTACACTGGTAGTTTTTGTGTGCACCATGTATTGTCCCTGTGCAGTGAGAGACTTAGTATAGAAGAGCAGTCCCTTACCTGGGACCTGTTTCAACAACTTGTGCCTGTCAGCCTCTAGAGGGGAATGTCATACCCACAAAAGACTCTTTTTGGGATTGCTTTTTCAAGACAAGCTCAGCAGAACTCAAAGCACGTAAGGCCCAAAATAGTCTTGGTTACAAACATGGCTGCGTTCCAGCTATTCCGGCCCGTTCCTTTCTTTCCCTCGCGACTGGGCAGATAGCACATTATCACAGTTCCAAACATAGCTTGTACTTCAACAGAACTTATAGGGCTTTTACAGCTCAATTTTTGCTATGTGCAGTAGTAACGCATTTTCCAATGCTCCTGGAAGACATCAGTCCCTTCTCTGAGGTTCTCAGTCCATCCCTGTAAGTGTTAAAAGGGCACCAAGAGGAATCTGATACCAAGAAAGCAGTCCGGTAAGAAGCTTAACATTCCATGTGGAAATCTAATTCTGAGCTACGCTGGGTTTTCTGATGTTGAAGGAGAACTTTGTCAGGAGAAGGGAGGATGGTTTTGTGCATGCAAACAATGGGTAAATATGTACTTGTTCCTACCTGCTGGATTGTTAGTAGGATTCTTGCTTCCAGGAATGCTTGAAAACTGGACAAGACAGGGTATGCTATAGCCCAAGATCCCTGGAAAACCTGTCAGAGGGAAGTGTAGACTGAATAGAAGATGGGGGTGTTCAGGGGAACAAACCACTCCTACTCTTCTTGTTGGATCTTACTGAGCTGTTCGAACTATCTGTTGCTCTTCATTATTAGGAAAGAGAAGGTCTAACAAATTTCACGTGCCCTTTTCCCTCAAACTTCTGTGATATCTGGATTCAAACTGGGTAGCTGTGTACTTGCCAATTAGGAAAATTGAGTGGTTAGCATAGTGCTTATGCCTCTCTTTGCCACTTGGGGTCACCTTTTCCAGGCAGATGAAGCGATGCCGGAGCGCACAGTTGCAGAGTTAGTGCCGCAGGGGTGGCTCCCAGGCTGCGCTGTGTGCGGACAGTGGCGCTGCACGCACAGTGGTGTGAGGAGCAAAGCAGGAGCAGGTTTGTGGAGTTCGTGGTTCTGCCACTACCGTGACGGCTGCAGCTGTGCTGTGTGGTGGTATGGTTGCACTTTCCATGCTTTATGGAAGCAAATGATCATGTTGTGAATAAAGTGGCAATATGAGAAATCAGGTTAAGTATCATCTCAGTGGAAATACACATATTTGATGTGAACAGCTGGTCAAGTATGAATGCAGCAGAAGGAAAACCTGTGTAATCAAGGATGCACTCTAAAAACAAACTAACAAAAACCCTACCCTGAAATAATGGGTACTTTTTGTTGGGAGTAGGCTTTAAAATCTCACTTGACATTCCAGCTCTTTCACTACACTAGCTTAATTGAGTGATGTGATTAGCAAAGAACTAATTAAAAAATCATATGATCTCATTGGGAAAACATCTCTCTTCAGAGTAAGGAGGTTTTTAATTAAACCTCTTTTGATGAAATAATTTTGTGAATGTAACAATGTTTGAGTACTTTATTTAAATAGTTCTTGAAGAAATAAAGCAGAAAATTTGAAACTAAAAATAGAAGAAAATGTATCAGGATAACAGATCTGGAACTGTAAATATTCTGAGATCAGATTATTGACTTAATTGCTAATTAAACAAGCCACTAAAGCATTAATATTTAAAGGTAATTATGTGCAGTGAGAAAGTGCTAGCAAATGTTCTGAAGTTATTAATCCAATTATGGTGACCAAGGGAAGCTGTTACCAGGAAGGGTTAAAAAAAAATATGCTGCCATGCTATTAATGTGTTCCTGATTGCTGACTAAAGGGTGTGTATTTATTCAGTGCTATATTTTCACTTAAATGAGATCCTAACCAACTCTTCACAGAAATGAGACAGTGGGTTCAGCTCTATGGAAGAACAGGTAATGGAAATGAATAGGGCAGGGAGGAGAGGAACAGAAACTTCCAGAAGGGAGCCAGGGAAAGTAAATATTGACACACTTGAGTGATGTGCTCACAAATAGGGAACAAATTTTGACAAAAGCCAACCTGGCTGTGTCTGTGTCTTTACTCCTGAGTTCTGGCAGGTCTTACTTTGCCCCTGAGGCAAATCTTTCTATGAACTTGCCTACTTCAGCTCCAGTTAGAGGCTGAGGAATTACAGGGAAAGGTATTCCTTCTGGGTCCTTGCAGGGGGTACTGAAATGGGCTGGTGAGACGCTGTGCCAGAAGCAGCAGCAGGATCTCACTAGTGGGAAGACTTCTCATAAGGTGGAAGAGAGTTGCAGCACATTTTAGCTTCTCTAAGGGGCCTGATCTAGAGCA
This sequence comes from Porphyrio hochstetteri, assembly GCA_020800305.1. NCBI lineage: Eukaryota > Metazoa > Chordata > Aves > Gruiformes > Rallidae > Porphyrio > Porphyrio hochstetteri. The sequence goes on from CM036912.1 coordinate 19,375,149, forward strand.
CTAGAGGATACACCAGGAACTGAGTGAAGGGCAGCTTTTGGTGGCAGTACCCCTTCATTAAGGGCATGCTGTGTGAGAGAGGATATGTTGTCACTAACGCCACACCTAATGGTTGTGGAAAGATTTTCTTCAGCTGCCCAGTTCCTGGTCGTGTCTAGCAGGTTATTCTTCTGTGGTTTTTCTGTCATTCTCAAACATGAATACGAGGACTCTCCCTTGTGATAAATGTGGACAAATAACATGGTTAATTGTATGTGGATAAATACCGTGTCATTAGAATACTCAATTGACTCCTGGGTCTGGTACTATCAAAAGCCCCCCTCATCCCTGTGTATTACATGGTTCTGAAGCTATGAAGCAGTCACCTGCAAAGGAATCAGCGTTCCAAAAGTGAACCAAGAAGGTAATTTATCGTAGCTGTGTTTTCTCAGCTGTTTAATGCAGCAACTCTTTGGCCTGAGTTGCCACATAACCAGCGATCCAAGCTAAGCCTATAATCACATTCTTATCGTTACATGCCTTGTAGTGGCAGCCTTCTCACAGTGGAAAGCTGAGTCTGCTAGAAATAGATTAGCTAAGCTGTTTGCTGCCATATTTATCACACATTTATGTAAAATTGTTCTTTTTAAGTAATAGCAGTAATTTCATTGTCTGTAATGCTGTTTTGGCTGGGAAAATAGCAGAACAGTATCAGTCTTTATTCACCCATGTGAAGAAGGATGTAGATTTAAAGCAACACTACAAAATGGAGTGGTTTATTACAGCATGGGATGTTACACCGTCATTTGTATAAGGAGAGAACATGAGTACTGCACTGGGGACCTGCTAAAATGTTTCTATCCACTTGAAATGGCTGGATACCTTTTCTCCTACAGGTGACAAAGAGCAAAGCAGAACAGGGGAATCAGGAGCATCAGCAGGAACATGCTTACAGAAACCTGCTTAGAAGATAAGCCAGGCAACTTAGGTGCATAGGGAAAGCCTTCCCTTTCTCATACAGAGTCCCCAGGGGTGTCTGCCTCCCTCTCAAATCCATACAGTGCTGAAGTGTCCATGTGTGTTGTTAACAGGATCTAGTCTTTCCTCCTAGTGACACTACCTTTATTCAGCACCTCCTCTTGCCCACTGTGATGGTCTGAGAAAGTTAAATCTCTGCATAAAATGTTTTGTGTGGGCTCAGTACACTGGCCCAATGGATATAATTTCTGGAAATTTGTGATAAAAAGCCCTTTCTCAGCTGTCTCCATAAACAGCTAAAACCTCCTTTGAAACAGGATCTGTGAGCCCCGTGACTGGTTACTCAGCATTGTTGGATGATAACATACCACAGCTAGTGAACAGAAGTGTTTTAGGTTTCCAGAACTTGGGCAGGAGTGGGTCACTCCCATGCCATTTAAGGTACTTGTTTGTGTTTCTATGGGTGCTTTTCTCTCTCTCTTTTCTCCTTCATGTTCAGAATAAACCAAAAATCTGCTCCATAAAGAAGAATGACCTACCATTCTCTGGCAGTCAACAGCGTGGTCTATTTTAATAAATGCTGTGCTGTAACTGATGAGTTTTCCTTTTCTTATGAACTCCTCTTCCCTTTTCTGAGCTTGGCACTGAATGAAGCCGAGGAAGCACCACGCTGCAGGGAAGGGAAGTAATGATGACAACTTTGGGATGTTTTAAAACTTACTCCCACAAGTTCTCATGTTTGGCTGTTGTAAGATTCCTCTTCCATACAAGGCTTGTGCATCAGCAGAAAGTGCACTAAGTATTTATTGCACAATATTAAGTAAACAGGGTTTTTTTTTTTTTCTGCGGGGGCAGAAGGGGAATATTGTGGTGGTTTTGTTCCCTCTGTAAAAAAAGGGGATTAACAAAGCAACCTCACTCATCTTCACAGGAGTCTTAATCCATACAATGAAGGTATCTATAGTAAAGTAAGGCTGAGAAGGTAGATGGGTATGTCAATTTTGTATGATGTTATTTTTTCTCATAAATGCAAAGTAAGATACCTTGTTTTAAAACATAAATGTTTGAGATACACAGCTGAGTAGTGCCAGTTGTAAAACGCTTTTCTTCTTTAGTGTGTGTGTGTGCCAATCATGGTTGTTAGCAGCCAGAGATACCAGCACCTGGAACCAACGTTGGCACCCCGGGCATGCAGGCAGCACGGTGGGAATCCCTGCATGAGATATCCAGGGAGATGTTGAGTACGCCTTCCATTAGAATGAGAAGCTGTGACTGTAAACAGTGAATAATCACTTCCATAGATGGCCAGCTGAAAAAACAACTTGAGAAACTTCAAAACACTTCATCAGTTTGTGTAGTTTGACTTCTCATTTCTATCCTTTCAGGTAGTAGGTGCCCTGGCAGTCCGGTTAGACTTCTGACAGCTTTGTCTATGCTGCTGTCACAAGATAAGTTTTCTAAATGTATTTTTAATTTAGTTTTGGAATAAATGCTGTACTTAGAAAAGAGAGTCTTATTTTCACCATCACCTTTATTTCATTAGAAAAGTATAAATTACTATCATAAATACAGATATCACCAGTATAAAAATTAGATTCTCATTTATAAAATAAATATTAAAATAGTAAAAGTAACAGGTACCTCCAGATCCCATCACCGAGATGATTTGAACCCATACCCCAATAAACCATTCACCAAAAAATTAATTAAAAATAATGTTCAAAATGCAGTAAATACTGCTACCTTGTCAGTGCTTGCATGAAGTGAGTTACTACTGACTCAAAAACTGCAAAGTGTTTGTTGTAACTCTTGCTTGGAACCATCAGACTATCTTGTCTGTATAACTCTAGGTGGAGTGTAATCTGGATATGCTCTCCAGACAGATAGCAGCTACCTACTTTGAGTGGTCCTTGCAACTTGCCAGTACAGTAGTTTCAGTTTGTTTACCTTTGATTACATCTAAAAATAGACAGACCAAGTTAATTTTATCAAAGTGCAGAAATAGTAACAGCATCTTTGCTGCATCTGAACTAAGAGATCACTTCACCAATTAATAACATTAAAAGAAAGTTGGATAAATACAAGTTTGTTTCATAGAAACAGAAAGATGTTCCTTTCCCTTAGGTAAAGGACACACGTTTATCAGAAGTAGTGTTTTGTCCCCTCACAAGTACCATAAATCTTCTGGCTCAGTAAGGCCATACTTTCAGAATGGCTGTACCTTGTCTAGTCAAAGGTGCTCATTCAGAATCTTATTTCAGATAGGACAACAGAAGGAGCTTGGGAAGAGATATGGGCAAGGTTAGGCTATCGTACCAAACCAACAGACTGTTCTTCCATCCTCTGGGAACTACTAACAGAGGGTTTTCCTGGTAACTGAATTTTTCGTCTTTGTGTAACAGATTTTTAAATCCACGTAAAATTTGAGCTTCAAAATTCCAATGTCCCAGAGGCTAAAAAGGTCCATCCAATTACGCAATTTATGGGGTTTTTTTTTGTTTCTTCCCCTCTCTCCCCTGAAGTGCCACTTCCTTAGACACCATTAAGTGGTTCCTTTTCTCTTGCAGCTTTGGCTTTCTTGCGTTTACACAGGATCACTGGTAGGACAATAGCAAGAGTGATGACTGCAATTGCTATCACTGCTATAATGATGAAGACTTCTGCTCCGTATTCTGTAGGGGAGGGAAAAAAAGTAATTCCAAGATTATCAAAAGCCATAATGTCACAGTGCTACTGAACTACAAACATGCTTTCTGTGTTTTACAGTACCATAGATGTGACCACCTCAGCGTGAACTAAATTCATTTTAGTGTGAAGTTGTTGGATTGAGATCAAACTTTTTTCACCTGGTTCATGTTAAGGTTTTATCTAGTTTAGTTAGTGCATAATTTCTGTGAAACTAAATCCAAGTGGAAATTTATTCTGGATTAGAAGCTAGAACCCACCAACGGAAGAGATTTCTATTCAAGTTATTTATTACAATTCAACTGTTGTGATAAACAAAAATATATATCCAGATACGAAAGTTAATTTGAGAAAGTTAATTTATCTGTTAAAAAAAAACTTTCCTAGAGTGCAAACGTTCCTATCTGGTGAAGAAGGAAGGTACAGTACAGTAATGTTGTATTATTTAATAAATATTGATGACTTGACTTTGGGGGAAGTTTTATCCAGATTGTTTGTCTGGAATTAGACTGGCTGATTCACTGACTATTCGCTAACTTATTTATCAGTAAAGAAATCGATCTGCCAATCTTGTAAAGACAGTGTCATCATCTGCTTTTGAGATAATAACTAAACTTCAGGTGAAATTACATGTCAATGGATACATACATTTCCAGCACTCCTATGTTTTAGATCTAGCCATAGAACCACAGACTGATTTGGATTGGAAGGAACCTCAAAGGTCACCTAGTTCAAATCCCCTGGCAAGGGCAGGGACACCCTCCACTACCCCAGGCTGCCCAGAGCCCCATCCAACCTGGCCTTGAACACTGCCAGGGAGGGGGCCGCCACAGCTTTCCTGGGCAACCTGTTGCCAGTGCCTCCCCACCCTCACAGGGAAGAATTTCTTCCTAATATCTAAACTAAATTTCCCCTCCTTCAGCTAAAGGCTACCCCCTTTGTCCTGTCGCTCCCTGCCCTTGTAAACAGTCCCTCTCCAGCTTTCTAGCTCAAATCCTTCAAACACTTACTATTGAGGCCTGTAACTGAAGGTTCTGAGGAATACAATCAGAAAACAAAAGAATGAAGATGAAGGGTAGTGATGAGATCTGAAACCTCATTCACCAGTCACCAACTCAAGACGATTCAAAACTAACCAAAACAGTTTAGCAACACCCTAAACCCAGCTCCAACTAGCTAAAGATGCTGGACTCCTTGGTGAGAGTTCTTCCCGTGAATTTCCGTGTACTCAGATTTGAAGTGTCTGTTAGAATGCTAAAGACTGTATGACAAGCTTCACCAGATACCTACCATCTAAGATATTCCTTCCCACACTGGTACAAAGCACCGTGCTCTCTTGGCCATTACGGTTTTCTCTGCGGGACGGGATGATGCCCTGTATGTAGAAACAATAGTTCTTCGTGCTGTCAACGCTTACTTCAAATGTATTGCTTGTTGTTGTGGCATCTTTCTGTAAAGGAAACAAATATTTCAAGGAAGAGTTCTCTGCAAAAATGTTAGCTCTTAAGGGAGCATGGAAATTGTGCAGTTATAATACACACCATCACTGAATCACAGGATCATGAAATCACAGACTGGTTTGGATTGGAAGGGACCTCAAAGCCCACCTAGTCCCAACCCCCTGGCATGGGCAGGGACACCTGCCCAAGCCCCATCCAACCTGGCCCTGAACACGGCCAGGAAGGGGGCAGCCACAGCATCTCTGGGCAACCTGTGCCAGTGCCTCACCACCATCATAGAGAATTTCTCCCTAATATCTAATCTAAATTCTTCCCTCCTTCATCTTAAGACCATTCCCCCTTGTTCTATCACCCCATGCCCTTTTAAACAGTCCCTCTCCAGCTTTCCTGTAAATTCCTTTAGGTACTGGAAGGCTGCTACAGCTACAAAATGCATAAAAAGTAGAGTTAAACCTTACCTTTCCAGAACTTTGATCTTTCCAGTAATAGAGTTTGTATTCTAGGTCATGTTGGAAAATATCTTGAATACTTTGAAAGCTTCCATTGGGAAATTTATATGGTGTAAGTGGATCTTGGAACACAATATTCAGTTTGGAGCCTTTTTGTGTATAATTCTGTATCTCCGGTTTTCCAAGAACAGCTAAACAAGTATTTTTAGAATTAACAAACTCACATAATTTTTTCTACACAACATGCATTCTTGTTTTCCTCCCTCTACTCCCTTCCCTCCTTAAATTTATTACAAATTTACAGAGCCAAAGTAATACAGTTAAATCCTGGACTATTAATAAATATCTTCATCCAGTACACAATGTTAATAAAATGGTCTACTCACTGCAGTGAGAAACAAACAGTAACTAAAATCTTACACATTCCCCTACAATAAGGAAAGCTTTATTCCTGAATGTCTTCTCAGATATCAGCATGGCTACTGTAAGAATCTATAAGGAAAAACCTTTAGTCTAATCTAAACCTTGTTTAAATCAATGGAAGTAATCTTGAAATTAAGTTTTCAATAATATTTAATTAGCAATGCTACTTACTCTGTCTATAAGGTGTAAATTTTTCAGAGACTGCAAAAGGTGGTTCTTCAAAGTTATCCATTGTTGAGGACGTTACAGACAGTATGTGTGCTGTATAGGTCTCTTTCACATTCCTGAGCACATCAGTAACATCACACTCTGTTTCTGTTGTCAGTATGCATTTTCTTTTGATGTCAGATGTATGTCTAAATAGAGCAAGAAAGAAGTGTCAATGCATTCCAACCAGACTTTTATGTATTTAGATATATTAAAAGATGTTTTTTCCCTCATCCAGTGGATGGTCTTGCAGTTGTACTAGGTTGAAATGGAGAGGAAAAAACTTGAAAAACCACTATTCTGTATAGCCTTATTTCACAAATCAAAGTATAATCAAGTAAAAGATGATCCATATTGATTATAGAAATATGTTACTGGTTACATATATGAATTAAAAATCCAATTTTTTATATGAATTGAATAGAAACCATAAGTAGTTCTGATTTTTTACTTTTTCTGAAGCTGACAAAAGGAATAGATGAAATTTGATCTTTGTGATCAAACAAACATACTCTGCAAATATACACAGATGAGAAAGCAAACACTTAAACATACTTCATCGATAAGATATTTGTCACCGGAAGTGCCTCCATATCAGAACTATACCTCATTCTATACTGAATTTTGGGCAACTGGACTTAAGGAGCCCTAATGGCTGGATAGAAACTCCAGATTCATAAATTCCATAAAATTCATTCTGCTAAGTGTGTGCTTTTAAGTCTATTAATTTAATTATTTCAAGAATGAAAGAGCACACTGGACTGGTATTTCATCCATTAGTCATAAAAGAGTTCTCATTTCTATGCCACTTTTAGAGATAGAAGAGACTACCATATTTTCATGAATGTGTAAGAGAGTTGATGATGCAGTTTCCCTTTGGGGCATGTTTAATAATGGTCTATGAATTAATCTGGGAGCCAAGAACAGCAGAGATTTATTACTGAACTTCATGGAAGTTTTTGTGTGGTGTTGAAAAAGCTGTTAGACACTTCACACAAACTGGCTACTTTTTATGTCTGAAATATTTCATAGCTTACATAAAACACGATGACAGAGAAAGTCTCGACAGAGGTAGATGAACAAAGGTACTTTTAGTATTACCTGGAGAGACAGATTATTCATTTACTGTGACTCACAGATTAGAATAAAATGCAGACTCGTATTTATCAGACACCTCCCAAAACTAAAGACAAAAGACTCAGTCCAGACACCTCAAAAGACATGAAAGGGTGAAGATCCATCAATATATGGTATGTCTGACTGAGTGTCAACTGAAGTATCCTGATGTAGATCTCCAGTGCAGCTGGCCTGCACCGAACCCCAGACCTGAAATACTGATCTGTTTCTGAACTGGGCAAAACCAGAAGCCTGAACCAAATATTCTTACAGCTGGATACAAAGAAGTATAAACAACTGGGTTGGCAATCTTCCTAAATCCTTGTGTTTGGGCTCTTTTCCTGTTACATCCAGTCTCAAATATTAAAACACTCTCTATTTGCATTTTCTTTGATTGCCATTAATGGACACACCTTGGTTTTATCTACTTACCCGATTATTTCTACTGTATAGAAGTAACCTGATGGTTTTGGTTGCCACTGTAGTATAGTTTTAAAATTGATTGAAGACCAAGTTATGTTAACTGCTGTTGGTAGTTCCGGATTGCCTTTAAATACAGAAAGAGTGTCATCAGCCATATTATATGCAATTCCTGGTTCCCTGCAGTCATTGTTTCATTAAACGAAGCAGATGCTGTTAATTGCTACTTGGAAAAGTTCTTTTGGGGGCAAAGGTTTGGTCCTGCCCTCCGGGCTCACGTTTGTCTTACTCAAGGAATGTGCCCTGGCAGAAACCAGAAGAAAATTATTTTCCCTCTTGTTACCCCGAGGTGCTGAGGTAACTTATTTGGAGTTCTGTCTAATGCCTCCCTTTGACCCAAGACCTCTGCAGGAGCTACAAAAGCTTGAAGATACTCATGAGAATGTCCGACGGCCAAACAAATGCAGTGTAGTTCAAAATCGCCCCCGGCTGTATCCGCTGCAGAAGGCATTAGCTCCTAATTTCCCCATATATTTATTTTGGGAATAGAAAGTATTTAAAAACCTGCGGCTGCCCTAGAGGCTTACATCTGAGGGGGCTACCCGCGGGCGAACCGACGGCCCACGCACAAGCGGAAGGGAGGCCGTGGTGACCCGCCAGCCCGCCGCCCCGGCGGCCGCCGCCGCTGCTGCGGGGAACTGCCCGGGAGGAAGCCGGAGCGGAAAGCCCCGCACAGCCTCTGTAACCCCTGGAAATCGAGCATTTCACTGAGCCGTATCCCGATTACTCCCTAAACGCCACCCGCTCTGCTCCTCCGACATGCTCGGGACTGGGGACGGGGAAAGAGATCTCGCAGATCACTCCTGGTTACTGCCGGTCAGCAGCTGCAGGCGACTGCCGCCCCCTGAGAGCGCCTCCTGCTCCTCCTCACCCACCGGGCTAGGGCCATCAGGGATTCCCCCTAGGCGCCCCGAGGGCCCCGCCGTCCGGGTGCTGAACCGAAGTCGGGTCGCAGCCGGGCCGCGGTGCTGAGTGCCGCTCTCCCGCCACTGCCCCGCGCGCGACGGCTCTCCTCGGGGTCCGCCGTCCCCCACTCAGAGGGAGCGGGGTCTGCCGTCTGTCCCCCCCACCCGGGACGCCGTCTGTCCCGTTACCCACCGGCGGCGGCCAGGGTCCACAGCAGGGCGCTCAGCAGCAGAGCCTGTCCTCCGGCGACGGCGCGCAGCATCCTCGGGGTAGCGATCCGGCTGGGTCACGGCGAAGCTGATGGCGGTGAGCTACCGACGGGGCGGGAGGAGCTCTTATATCTGTGGGAAGAGAGGCGGGGACTGCGAACGCCTCACCCGCGGGGCAGCCCGGCGACGAAGGCAGTGGGAGCGGCGGAGGCTGGGTGGCCGGTGCGAACCGGGGTCACGGGGAACGGGAGCGGGGCTGGCGGAAGCGCTTAGGCATCGCCGGGTTGAGCAAGCGGAGGGGGGGATCTTCGAGGAAACTTGCATCACGGTAAGGAGAGGGGCACTGAGGGAAGGGACGGCACGTTCCCTGGGCAGCTGCAGCCCCGGCACCGTGGCCCCGGATGCAGGCCCATCTGGGTGTGCAAGGACATGCCCGCAGTCCGTGTATTCCTACCTTCTCGGTGCCCCAGTACACTCTTACCACTCCTCGCTCCCTGGCCACAGGATGAAATACTGGGCAATGCCTGACAACCAGCTTCAATCACTGCTAACTTCTGGCTGGCTGTAAAGGGCAAGGGGTGCTAGCAGCACCCTAGCTCAGAAGCTCTGGAGGGCACCTGATCCTGCGGAAGTGATGCTGAGTTAATTACCTTAGATCCTGTAAATTCTGAAGGGCTAAATGTGTCAGTTCTTGCTTAACCACAGAAAACGTTTGACACTTGACACAATTATTCAGCTAACTCACATCCTCTATTCTCTCGCTCTGTGCACACGCATATGTGAACCCTGTCAAGGCTCACCTGCCTTGACAGACAGACAGCAATCAAGGTTCTCGTGTTCAGGGGTTTGTACCTCACATCTCCCATAAACCAGAAACCTGTTAAGCCCTTTTTTACGAGCTTATCTTGGAAAGGTATGTTATTTTCACAGGTAGAAGAGCATCTGTCTCTGACAGAAGGTTTTTTGAATCTCAGCCTGCAGCCTTTGTGACAGGCTCCCTGGCCTCTCTGGTGTATATATTGCCTTTTCTCACAGTGCTGCCTTTCTAAGCACTTAAACCAAGCTTTTGGAGCCGGAGGTTTGCGTGCAGTCTTCTCGTCCAATGCTCAAGCTCTAGAGGGCGCTGTGTTCCCATTTAGCTCATGGCTTGGGCAGCAGAGGTGGGAAACAGACTATACAGTAGAACCTATGATGTAATTAAGGAGAATAGGTGCGTTTTATAGTGTTAACATGACTCTTCTTTTTATTTTGATGATTTGTACAATGGTTTATACCTAGAAAATATAGTTAGGAGAAGAAGACTAATGGGGAAATGTCATATTTAATTGCCTTTAATTTTCATAGTTAGATGCAAGCAATCAGTTCCATCTCCTAATGCAGAATAAATGCCTATGGATGAAACAGCAGTACACATTTCAACCAAAGTCTGCATCAGAGTTAATATAATGTCTTCCAACCCCTGGATTTTTAAATTATCAGCATACCTTCATTAAAATCCAGCCCTATACCTTCTAATTTTCCTGTCTTGTTTTTGATCAGATTTCAGTGCTGTCTCTGTGCTGCTGTATGTTAGCATTACATCAGCCAAAAAGCTTGCATGCTTTTAACTTTGTGTAGAATACAGATCTTGTGTGACTAGATTTTCAAGAGTGTGCCCTTATAAGATCACAGTTGATTTCCAGATGACTTTCCAAAGAGAAACAATACTCACCTGTATAAAGAAGAGTGGTGCTTACATGAAACTTTACATCACATGTAGGCTTTAAGTCTAATTAATTCCCTTGTCCTAGTTCAGTCACAAAAGATGGAAGTGGGTCAGTGACGGTTTCCAGCTTTTACGGAGATGGTGTCCGTATCCCCTTCTCTTTCCCATCCTTCTCACTCCCACCTCTTCTGTCATGGTGTCCCACACTATGTGGGGAACCTTCCCGACCCTGTCCAGACTAGCCAGTGTTACTTTATTCCCAATTTTCAACAAGATATTCCCATGTTCACTAGTGCTTGGCTTTTAGATGTCCTGCTTCATGAGGCAGGATGAGGGAAGGAGACCACCAGTTTACCGGAGTGATGGGAAGCAGAGCCTGAGCAAAAGGTAATGCATGGATCAGGCAGTCAAGCAGGGCCATTGTGTGGTGAGAGGAAATGGGGTAACTTTACCAAGCCAGTCTTTCTGAGGGAAGGAAGTTGAAGGGAAAATATGAAAGCTGGGGCTAAAGACAGCATGTCAAGGGGACAGTGTGGCTAGATCAGGTTGGCAGGGGAAGGTGTGTGATGGACAAGGGAGCACCACTGAATCTTCTTTCACCAAGACAGTGCAGATTTGAGTAAGAATGAGAACAACTCAACACTGCCTGACTCCAGGCACCAACCAGTGTGGGAAAGGAGAGAGCACTGCCTGACATGTGCTGATGCCTCTGAGCTGGAAGTCTGCTGAGCAGCTAGTGACTAAACTGGGACATTCTGGTCACATTTCCCAAACACTTCAGTGGTATTTCAACAGCTCATTTAAGACAGAAAATTTCCCCCCTGTTTCAAATATATGTTGCTATGTGCAGGACAGCATTGTATTGACTTAGATCTCTGGCATTTTCTCTAGAAATTTAGAATATGGGTCCTATTGTAGAATGTCAAAATGTAACCATTGTATGTGTCTCTAAGCAATTTATTTAGTTCCTTTTACAGTCAGCAGAGAAAATATCATTCCTAAGGAGAAATCCATATTTTTCTAGTGCGGGTATCTACAGCAAGTCAGATTAATCTATTTAAATATTGAAATAAACAGGACATTTCTATTGATGGAGGCCACTTACTGTGACTAGAATATGTGGGAGACATGCAAGAGCACAAGCCTGGCTACATCCTTTGGGTTAGGAGACAACCTCTTCTGCTCTGTGACTTCTTCACTCCGGTGAATTTAGTGGAATTAGGGTTATTCACCACTGGGAAGGTTTTCCAGATTAACAGTAGAGTCCACACATTAATTATGAAAAAAGTGAAATTAAATTTGTGAAACTGATTTATTTTTTTTTAAAGAGATGCATGTGATTATTTTATCATATGGTTTACCAGATTTCTAAACTGGTTAGCTTAGGGAGAACTGCAAAATAATTTATTGCTTAGCAAAGCAATTTCAACATCATATTATCTGTACTCCCATATATAATCGTTGACTTTGAAGAGGAATGCCTCAGGTGACATCAATAACAGATCCCTTTCCTTACGCTGACAGTTTTGCAAGATTGTAAGTAAAATTTTGTAATATTTATTGGTTTGAAATTTTGTAATGCCATAAAACATTCATCATTCTATGTAAGCATAGAAGTCAGCAACACTGTCATATCCAGTGGTGTAAAATTTACTTGTGTGAGTAATCCCTGGGAACTATTTCCAAAATGGAATTGCTCCTGCTATTTCCCCTTTCATTTGGTTTTTCAGAACTTCATATAATTTGTCTTAGTGACCCATATGATTGGGCCATAATTTACTTATACGATGTATTATATTTATTCAGACAAAACCAAAGTTTAGGGAGCAATCCTTGACTTGGTACCTGCTTCTATAAATATCTTAGAATTTATCTTGCAGAGCTGCTGCATCAAATGTCGTGTTACTCTACTCAAGAGTGCACTGCCTTTTAAACATTGTGTTTTAGCAGTACTATAGCTAACATAGTTCATAAAGGAAACAGTTTTGTTAGGTATAATGTCTGCATATACTGCTAGTAAATAGTTTGTGAAATTCAGTAACATGGACTCTGCACACCTGGCATTTGTGTACATTTGATTTCTGTTGTCTTCAGAGATGCCTTGGGGTAAAGAAGATTGTGTAAATGAAAATTCAAACAACGATTTGCTGAGTTTGACTTTTCAGAAAGTCAGTGGCTATAGCAATACCACAGTTGTATTGCCAAGAGTGGTAAGGTACTGCTGAACTGCTATACACAGCTGTGTTTATTTACTAGTGATGCTCTCCTGCTAGAGGGGAAGTACTTCTTAGTAATAAATGTCATTAAAGCACAACAGCAACTATGGAGATAGAGACACAAACTTGTATTGATCCCTTCTGTGCCTAGACCAAACTTTTATGAGGTTGAATCTATCGTTTGACACAGTGATGCTGTCTGTCTTCTCTTTATTTCAGGGGTTCGACCCGTGAATTATCCTCTTGGAGTATTTCCTTTACCCCAGAACATCCTAATTACACTGATTAATCTTGCAGTTTCTATGCATCTCTCTTATAAGATTTAGTTTTACCCAAAAAGTGCTAGACACAAATGCAACTTATTTACTTAGGTTTTTTGATCCTGCCTGAGTTTCTGAGGTGGCTAAGCTGGAGGGGAAAAAAAAGTCGGGGCTGGGGGTGGAAAGCAATGTGAGTACTAAGTGTCAATAAAACCTTTTTAAAATGAGGCATATACATTAATGGTAGCATCTTTTTTTATATTGAATCCAGTCTCAACTTTTGATTAAGGAACCAAAATAAATTATTTTTGCTAGGCAGCTATTTATATTACTTCCCTTCTCACCAATTATTAAAAGATGCTGACTTTTTAATATTAGATGTTATATATATATTAATTCCTCAGTGAAGGCAGCCAAATTCAGCGTTGTTTGAAACTATTTGGTGTAAGCATGCCTTGAAGGTCATTAGATAAGTAAAACAAACAAAGCTTCGATTTGAACAAAAGTAGTTCCTAGGCTGTCATTAAACCCATTCTTAGGAACTATGAGAGAGGAAAAGGTAAACTGTACTATTTGACATGGCTATTATAATGTTTAATCTTCTTGTAACATAGCTTTTTCTTTTGGAGTAATTTGATACAATAAAAAAACATTCTGTACTAAAGCTAACCAGCAAAATTAAACTGAGATTTTCTTTAATATCCTCCATTTCTGTTCATTGACATTTTTAACGTTACACTGCTTTGTTGATTCTGCCTTTTTTGCTGACTTGAGGGTGAGTACATTGAAAACAGTTGGAAAATGGATCAGCTTAACCATAGGAGAATAATTCTCAGTTTGGTAATTGGACAGAATTAACCTGCCACACCAGTGTACCTCAACTGTTATACAGCCCATGAGACTTCATTCTGAAATTATTTCTCCAATCCCCAAATCTACTTATTTGTATCACACCCAAGGAGAGTCAATAAGCTTATCAAACATAGCTTCAACTTATATAAAAAGTTCCCATTTAGCACTGGACTATATAAATAACATTTTTACTATCACGTGCTTCAAATTACAGTCTGTGAACCAATAATGAAATTAGGTAGATGTGGCCTTGCTTCTCCAGCTTCAGCTGGTAGATTGCTGTGCCTTTCAGTCATCTTTCCACTCCATCACAGTACCACATTCTTCTCCTTCCCAAAGAACATTACCAAAGTAGTGTTGCACACTGCATTTTGTATGTTACTATAGCTTACTACAAGGCTCATCATTGATTACCTCCTTGATTAGAGGCAGCCTTTTTATTCTGAATGTTTTTCAAACTGTGGAAATGGTTGATTTGTAATGATTGTCATGTGTCAATCACACCACGGTATTATGAGATTTCTACGTATGTATTGCAGTTAATGTAGTGAACACGTATATATGATCATAAAAACTGGAGTTTAATATCTTTGTGATTCTCTTTTCCTCAGAAAACAAAGCATGCCTGTGGTAGCTAGAACTGTACTTCATAAGATATTAGTTACTGTATGTGATTACAGAAGGGTTTTTGTTTAGGGATTTTGAAAATAAATAACAGTATATTTTTCAGAAAAATACAACTAAAGTTGTATCTTGTTCTTTAATCAAAATCACAATGAAGAGAACACTATCCAAGCACTACATAAATTGACATAATTGCTCACAATTTATTGAATAATATCACTGTAAAGTGACATTATTTAAAACCAAAAGACACTATATATAAACCAGACATATTTAGTGAAATTAGTATGTTTGTGTCCTCTGTTCTAGACTTGAAATTTTATTTTAAAGTAACAAAGGAAATATTACAAAATTTAAATGGCTAATACAGCACCATTAGTTTGAGCTCAGAGTTCATCATCCTGACAAGAAAGGGTGAATTTTACCTTCCAGATGCTGTGAGTGAAGGAAGGATTTGAGTCTTGATGTCAGTTACTATTGCCGAAATACAGGCAGAGACCATATAATTTATTGGAAGTTCTCTGATGCTTCAGGTTATTTGTTAACTCAAATCACAAATGTCTGTGTAAAGATCTTAAAAATTTAGCTCTGCTAAAAAAAATTACACAAGGGGAGGGACGTTGCTGTTGCTAGTCAGATTCCAGTATAAAGAGGTGTCCAGAGATGTCCAGTATAAAGAGAGCGAAACATCACTGAACCAAGGAGGTGGTCTTAAGAGGTTTTCTTGAATAGCTATACACTGGTCTTCACAGGCACACTCCTTCTCTGTATTTGAACATCATAAACAATTTTAACTCTGTCAGTTTAAGGGCAAGTTGATTAGAGCATGAAGTGGTATGAACTAAGGCATTACATTCCTGGGTGTGGAGCAACCCTCCTGTAGCGGCCAGCACCCCTATGCATTCTTTCACCATATCAGAGAGCTAACAGAGTGCACTTCTACTGACCTGTGGGAATTGATTTAGGAGTTCGTAGAAGGGGTGAGGGGAAACTTCCAGCAACCAGTATTTAGCTAGAAAAGCTGTGTGGTTTGTAGCAAAGTGCTGAATGTTAAACTGAAACTCTTAAGGATTTTAAAACTACTGTGCCGTTGTATTTTGTATTTTTAATGCAGCAGGAGTCAAGTTAAGGTCTTTTGTAAAGCCTAAACTGGTAACTTTGACAGGTAGCTGTTTGATTAGCTGTGTTTAGAGCTTTGTGACTGTAGCTGAGTGGAGTATAAAGTACATGAAGGAAATAAATTAGGTTGAATGTTTTCCTTAGAACAAAGAAAAACTAAAAATCCAGAGCATTCATCAGTCTGAATTTCAAATGCTTTTGCTCATACAGAATATGTACTTCCAGATTACTTTATTAACAGCTAGATATAGCCTATGTTTTTAAGTTTGAAAAACTGATTTTGAGTCCATTTGATTGTTCTTTCCCCATAATATTTAACTTCAAAATAACATCAGATTAGGGTTATTTTTCCTGGCATCAGTCTTCATCATCTAAACACACTGGACCACATGACTGCTGATACAGAAAGAACATCTTGAACTCTGTGTTTCCCTACCTCCTAACTGGATTCATTTTTATTTAAACAGCGTGTATGGTCTATGTTTCGTACAACAGTTGTTAGTATAGGAGGAAAAGTATCTCTCCTATAAAGAGAAAACTCCTTGACTATCTAAGACAACTAGGCAGTCAAAACCACCCCCCCGTAAGCTTCCAATTACAAACTTAGACTCCTCAGTGCTTTGATGAACTACTAGTTGTATAAACTCAAAACTAATTTGTATATAGACAAAATTGAGAGCTATGCAGTCTTTAAATAGGATAATGTGGACTAAGACAGGAGACAAATGAAAGTGCATGTTAAATTAAAATTCTAAATTAATTTCTTTCCCTGCAAAACAGATTTCTGTCCTCTAGGTTTGTGCTTTTCCTCACAATCTCTCCTGAGTTGCAAGAAATTGTCAGAGTCCTCAGAAAAAAGCTTTTTTTTTTTAAACTCGATTTGGAGAGTTGATTGCATTATGTTCACTCCCTCCTTGATCTTCCCAGCAGTCTCCCACCCACTGCTTTTATTGCAGGGTCTTCCTTGCCATGCCTTTCACTCCTTTGTTTTTCTCTGGTTTTAGCAAAACATGACATACAAGACACAGTAAACCACAAGCAAACAAATGAGATAATATCCATTGCACCATTAAATCAATCTTAAATAAAGATTCCTTAGTAAAAATAATTCTAAAATAATCTCATATGCTACAGGCCCTAAATTTTGTGGCTAATCATTAGTTTATATGCATTTGCTTGTCTTTCTCTGTGGGCCATTTGAACCAAAGAATTGTCAGTTCTTAAATAGGTAAGTACCACAATCAAATAATGTGAATTGTCTCCTAATAACTCCCTAAGACTTGGGAAAAGTCTTTCAGGTTTCCCAATTTTATAAAGCAGGGTTTTAGGACTTACTCTAATATTGGCACAAATAGTATCTAATATTCCCATTAAGATGCTAGGGACAAAGTTGTGAAGAAAAACTATTTTTCATCTACAGAATGTGATAACCTCAGAGGAGTGTTACCTGTAGAATACTTGTAAGCAGTTGTCCATCTTGGATACTGGTGAATGATAGAAGACAGTGAAATCTGCCCAGGTGTAGGTAATGCTTGTCTGAAGTCTATCTTCCCATGTAACCACTCTTATTTGACATTAAATGTACACCTGCACCCATCAGCTTAAACTACTGTGAGAAAAAATACTGTGATCTGGAATAAGAGCATGCAGAAGGGGAAAAGCACAGATTTTCCAGGTCCTCCCTATGAAGAAATGATCCTTAACCACTTTCTACATCGGATTCATGTCCTAGAAGATTAGGGTTTGAGTATTGCCTATAGGTACACAGTTAAACCAGCAAATTATTTACTAGATCTGGTTTAAAAAAATTAATGAAATAAAATGGGATTTCATACTTCTGTAATGAAGTGCAGTTCATTAAAACCTAGCAGCACTTCAGCAGATGCAAGTTGAACTGTTTGAGAAGAAGGTTGAAAACAGGACTGCTTGATTTGTAGGTCTACTAACTTCTCAGATATCCAGTAAGCCTAAGATTCAAAGAATATGCAAAGCAAGTACAGTCCTCCCCTGCTCTTCAGTGCAATTGTTACGTGTTTTTCACTTTGGCTTTTGGGGACAGGACGTAAGAACCTAGAACAAGGTTGTGACTGGTAATGATGCAGAAACATATTTACATTCAGGCAGGTGTGTAGATACAGCACAGTATGCTGCATGCTGAATCACATACATGTTATGTCAAGCAGTTAATCTTCTTGGGTTGGAGGCAGCTACCATTTTCTAGTGCAAGTCCTATATGCAGGGAAAAAACCTAACTACAACTTGCATAGTTTCTGCATAGATGCCTTTGTGCTGATAAAGGTCAAGATGTACTTTGAATGTCAACTCAATAACAACTTCCTGCACTAGCAGCACATTGTTTTTTGATAGGTATGGAAAGATTTGCCTTTGTCAAATACAATATTGTGCAATATTACAAGACATTGTAGGCAAATGACGATGTGCTGATCAATTATCCGTTCCAAGAAGAGGAAAATAGACTGTGGACTGCTGTTGCAGTCCTTGATAGTGTTTCCATTTTCCAAGATTGCTCTTATTTTTCAGGATCAGCCCTGATAATTTTTCCTCAAATACTTTACAAAAAAAGAAACATATATTTCTAGATTGCCTGATTCCAAACTTAAATACTACTTTATTATTAACTTGGTCAGAGTTTTAAGAGCTTCAATGTCTTGCAATTTAAACATAAAATCTGCCCAGGTAAACAAAATCTTGAACTGCATTTTCCAAATGTTTAACAGGACCCCTTCCTCCCTCTCTCCTCTTGTTCTGAGTGTCATGCTTGACATAGGCACCTCTTGACATGTAGCAGACTTGAGCTGAGGTTTTATCACCTTGGAATTTTAAAATCACAGGAGGGATTTGAACTGGAGTGTAACCTTTTCACATGCATAGTACTGCCAGGCAGACATAGCCATTCAATGGGGGAGGTGGAATTCCAGTAAAAGACACATGATTTGGCTGGAATTCAATTTACAAACTCTTTTGATATAGTCTTTGAATCCTTACTGCACAATCCTGCTTATATCCGTACTTGTTAAGTCCCCAGAATCTGAAAGATTGTCCCCAAACCTCCTGTTCTCGCGTCTTAGATATTTCTGAATGCTTTAGAGCTTGTTGTATAAATCCCAAACTCATTAGAAGTTCAGTGAGTATTTATTCTTTTTTATTTTGTTGGAAAGGACTGACTGAATGGATTGGGAAGTCATGCACAGTGCTGTGCAAAAGAATATGCATCTCACAGTTTCAAACTGTAATGAGGTTTTCAGATTAAGCATGCAGTGAGAATTTCCCCTTTAATTGCTTGTGCTAATTCCTAAAACTTCTTCTGGTGAAGATTATGATACTTTTGTTTTCTAGGAAAGAAAGAAATTAGCTGTATTTGGTTTGCATGGCAAGGTTTTGGTACGGGGAGGGTGGGGGTGTACGGTAACTGGGACGCAGACACTTTCTGAATATAAAGATGGGTTGTTCTGTCCATGAATTGACTAATGCATTGCTCAATGATTCATTTGAACCAGGAATCTGACAACAAAAAACAATACTCACAAAAGCTTTTATGTGCTATTTGAAAGACAGGATGGAGTCAGACTTTTTCTTGGTCTTAGACTTGATGTCACAGAAGAACTTTTAAGTTGAAAGAAACTAACATAAGTACATAAGGAAGCACATTTTCTTGCTCTAAGAAGGAAATGGGCAGATTTTGTTCTGTCTCTGGTTATTTTGCCAGTGATCAGCAGTGTAGACTCCCATTTGAGAAAGGCAGGCAGGAGGGGCAGCTTTTATTAGTATCTTTTGCCATCTCTCGTTTCTTTGCCAACTGTAACTTACATTCACAACTTGCCCAAATTTAATTCTGAAAGAAAAGTCTGTTACTTAAAATGGAATGTTGCAGATAAAAATGCTGTTAAGTTAAACTGACACTGTAGTTTGTGTCTATAATCGCTCTACATTTTGCTTTGATTAGTTGGCAAATATGTCTTGTGTTCCACACGTTTTCATAGTTGTTGCTCAGCAACTAATTCCCCTATTAGTTGTGGTTTTAATTGCCTTTACCCAGCTAGGTCCTACAGTTCCCTTCAGGTCTGTTCAACCAACTCTCACAGTTCTCTCTCTGTCTACAGAAATGGAAAGTAGGAGGTACTTTTAAGTACAATGGAGATAGAATGAACATGACATTATTTTTGTATCATTAACTTTATTATCTGTTCCTTCAGAACTGTAGTTTCAGGTGAAATCTTTTACAATAATGTGCTCTCAGACACATGAGCAATTAATATAAGACAAAATATGCCAAATACATATTAATTGCATCTTGTTATTAACTGTGTAGCTTACTTGTGCCAAGTTAGTGAACTGACCTATTAGAGCAAGCCTGTAATATGCAGACAAATATACAAAAAATCTTTGGCCAGAAAAGATCTAGCTATATTAGCAAAAAAAATCAGTGTATGGTTTCACAGTCAAAATATTTATCTGTCCAGAGATTTTATTTTGTCTTCATGGCATTTTTTAATTGCAAAAAATACATTTGAGTTGGTTATACCCAGAGACTCAGCTCCAGCTTTTAAAGTATTTTGGTTATTGCTCTTGAAATTATTACAAAAAGTATAATGGCTTTATTTGGTTTGTCTTCCTTCAGGTTTTTTTATTTGAAAATGAGTGACCCAATCCTTTACTAATTCTCCTGTAACAGTAATTTTAGGAGAAAGACAGAAAATAAGAGTAAATTGCTTCTGTTCTATTTCAGGTTTAGAGATTTGCCTTCTACACTGCTAGCTGAATGTTAAAGTGTGTACTACCTTCCATTGGTAAAGAAGTGTAAATTCTCTCTAGATCTGAGAGAGGCTGTCAGAAGATTTTTTTTTAATGACAACCTAGATTTATAATTTGAAGGTATGTGGTTCATAATGAGTTTGAACCTGGGGAACTTGGAATTGAGTTGTAAGTCACCTAATTGTAATTAATTTGCATTTATTTATAATCTTAATGAAATTGTGTAACTCTATTAAAAGGACACATATTCTAATTTTGCTTACACTGGCTATATGAAAGCTTAAGCTTTATGAAATTAATTTGGTGATGGAAAGGAGAAGAAAATCAGGTTCAAGTATATGAGATTCAAACATGCATGTGAGACCTGCATCTGTCAGCACTAGTTATCTGCCTCATTAGCAAACTTAGAACATGCATACATGGATTTTGGTTTCTTCTTAAGACCAGTACCTCTCTGGAAAGGAATCATGAGCTGATGATATCTTCTGACAGCCACCTCGGGTTTAAAATTGCAAACAAAACTTTCCTACTTATATCCACAGTTAAATTCTTAGAGCATGATAATTTCCAGGTACGAAATACCTACACTCTCAACTGTTAACTATTGTGGGATGGCAGGGTATGACAGCACAGACTGTGTGTTGTAGACTCTCTAGGCCTCATGTTGCCTTGTGTGTCTCTCGTGATAAAAATACATGCATCCATAAGTGTATTTTCACCTTTGCCCCCCCCAGTAGCAGGATGCTCTGCTACTAGGAAAAAGGAAGAAATCTTTACATCTCATTTAATATGCATCTGCATTTACTTTGTGGTAGGACCCGGTCCATTTCCCAAGTGGATACCTATACTAACATAGATAGCAACGAGCTATTGCCAAATGCCATTTTCAGCTTGACAGATGAGCTTTGTGCAAGGCATCCATTCTAAGTGGTCTATTTTTAATACTTTGAAATTCTGCAGCACATATTTTAATACATGTGTGAAGAACTAGATGGCCTGTTAACAGCTTTATTATTTCCAGACTCTAGTCACACTAGTAATCAGCACCAGAACTGTGTGCCTACTTTTTGTTTCAAAACTCTTGTCAGTTTTGCTTTCCATTTGGACTCATTTGAGACCAACTGAATTTTCCCTTTTTGTGCTTTTTTTGGAGGGAAAACCTTGCTTGATATGTTTCCTCATGTGCAGCAGCAGGTGCAAAGTCTATGAGAGAAACAGATAACGGATTTCTGAAGAAGCAGAGGACATGACATCAGAATCTTCTGTGTGAGGAGGAAAAGGCAGCCACAAAGTCATTTGAATTTTATTACATTTATTCAGTTTGTGATTGCTGCTTGTTTGCTGCATGATTTTTTTTCCTTCCTTATCTTTATTTCTGTTTACAACCACTAGTCATATCCTTGTTCGCTTTTTCTTAAAAAGGCAGTTTTAAAAGACAAAAAAGGATGATTCCCAATAAATTGCACCATGATTTATATGGTTATTCCCATTTGAAGGTATAAATTCACAGGAATATTTCCAACAGTGAGAAATTCCACATATGGAATCAATATTTAGCTGAAGACTCTCAAGAGTGAATTATTCATTATCCTTTTTGCAGCATTGTGTATTAAACAAAGAATTTCCCCCACCCCCACCTCATTGCTTAACTTCTGATTTAATAGAAACAAACCAAGAAAATGCTTTAGAGATATGGTTCATCTCAGGGTATTTATCTCACTGCTTTTGGCCTTTCACTCTTCTCCAGACTTATGCTCTAGTAACAATGTTGTTAGCACAGTTCATGCAAAACCTGGGAGCTAAGCTCACGACAGAATAGTTCTATACCTATATTACAAGGGATACAGGGAAAGCAACCATATTTCTGAAGTTTTTTGGCTAAAAATTATTGGTTTTGAGACAAATTTTGTCACTAGGCCAAATCTATCAACTTTTAAGGCCTTGAAAAATCTGTGTCTTACAACTTCCAAAACTCAGCCAATTAGCATAACTTCAAAGAACAAACCAACTTAATACACAAAGAAGACACAGTTAATTCAATCACTGGGGATTTCTACTAAGGAATTTGCCTCTCTCACTCCCAACCTCCTCTGCCATTAAACTGAAAAACATGCAAGTAATTTAAGAAAATAACTCTTTTTTTTTTTTTTATTATGAACTAATGTTAATAACATGATATGACTACACCAGGGACACTTTCCTATTACAGCAATCCTTTGTAGGAAGGAAGACACCTATTAAAATGAACATCATGTTTTCCCTTGTTGTCGAGCTTTTGGCCTCTTAGATTTTCTAGGTATCTTTTTTTTTAAGGAATGGAATTCAAACTGAACAAGCAGTTAAGGGAGTGTCATGTTTGCAAATGGAATGGAGGATCAGGTGTTGCTGACTTTATTAGTTTTCAGGACTGAAATTTCCTGAAGGTTCAATCTACAATTTTACATTTATTTGGAACATAAACTGGAAGTCAGCACTCCACATGCAGGCAAGAGAAGGAGGCAAGCCAGAAAAGAAATCAGGGCTGAGGTGATCAAGTGCAGTCAGCTGTCCACCATCAACAGGAAGGCAGGCATGTGAGCTCCTCTAGAAAAGGATGAGGTCTGTTGTTTTCTGCAACCTGGTGAAATCCACACACGTTCCTTCAGTTAGTAGCCTGCTTACCAGAACTTTCCTTAAGGAATATAGAATTTGTTTTTACTGCATTATTTTAACCCACATGAGGTTGTACACTCACATGGAAACCATAATAATGCTTGTATCACCTTCTTTTTTTTTTCTTTTCCTTTCTTATTCTATATTTTGTAAAACATTTCAGTCTGCTTTTGCTTCAGACAGCATTTATTTCCTCCAGATACACTTCTTGGCTCCAAATCTTTCTTCAAAGGACCCATTGGAGCAAGTTATCAAAAGTTCTTCTAAATTTTTGTTTATAAAAGTCTATGAATGTCTACAAAACTCTACTAATGATTATCAGCAGGTGATGGGAAACACCTGACATGTATCACTCTGAGGGTCAAATTGTCAAATGAGATTTTATGTAACAGAAATCAAGACCACTTGGAACAGCAGCAGATCTCATTTACTTTGCCAATTAATAGCTTAAGAATGAGAAGCATGGTTGCCTTCCATAGTTCAGCAGTAGTTCATAGGGATGGGAAGAGAGGGAGGGAAAAAGAAGACATTGGCCTATCCAAAAGGCTTGACTCTCAGGTAGAAATTTGCATTCTTCTATTCTTTTTTGTGTTTCTTCTCTCTTGCAGTGACCAGACTGAAGGTTTGTAGTAATTTACTTTGCATGTGCTTAGATTTTGTTGGATGTTACTAACTGTGATTTTGTAGCTACTTGGGATCTGTCTGTAAGTGACTTCCATTGTGCTTCATGGCTGAATATTTATATTCAGTAGTTAGACTACATAAGTTTGGTTTTTGGGGTTTTTTTTACTTTGTTTTGATACTTTGAAGTTTCTAGGGTAAGGGAAGTAGTTAGGGAATATCTCTGAAATTAAATCTTGTATTGAGAAATGCCTCTGTATGAATGAGTTATAAGACCTTATTAATAATTAACACCTTAAATACTATTTCCACATGCCAATTTTTCAGCATACTTCTTACTCTTGTTGTTGTTATAATTATGAGCTTCATATATTAAAAGGTGGTATAAACTAATAATTAAAGCTTGGGATGAAGAATCTGGGATGACAGTTTTATGTACTTTGGAGACAAATTTTTCTGTAAGCTGATGATAACTTTTTCTTTTTCTCATTTATTTTCTGCAGAAGTCAGTTAAATTTTGTGTAGCTCTGTAGGCGCACCTGATGCGAGGGATAGTAGTGGGGGCTAGTAGAAGGGTTGTCTTCTTTTCTGCAAAGAAAATTTATACAGCAGCTCAAGTGTATCCTAATATTTTAGAGCCTTTTATCCTTAAAGAAATATCGCTGACAATCCTTATAAAAATGTCTGTTCTGCTTCAGAGCTGGGTTTGAGCTCAGGAGTGAGTGGTGAAACTGGTGAAACTCCTAATTCTGCTCTATTTGCAGACAGGTAGTGCTAATATACAGTGAGATGGACCTTATGATTCCTGATAAGGAATCAGGGCTTTCCTTTTCCAGGCTTTTCAGGATTTTCAAGCTGTACTGGAAGCAGCAAATAGGATAAGCTACTAAAAGAAGGCCAGTAAGTTACTAAAAGGAATAATAAACTAATCTGGTGGTAGCCAATGGCTGTTTCAAAGGCTGAAGATTTTAACAGAGCATCAAATATACACCTTATACTATGTCTATTACTAGATCAAGATTATAAAAATCAATGAGTTACTGTACAGGTGAATTGGACAAAAGGAGAATTCAAGCCAGTTCTGGAATTTACCAGTGCTTTTCAATGACCAAGCACCATAATTTTATGCTATCACCTGAAAGTTCACTAAAGCTTCCCTAAATTAAACTTTCCCTTTCGTCTGCTCACAACCTTTTCTGCCTTTCACTCTAGCTAGAAGCCTAGGATCGGGCATCTGTCATCTAACAGACAAGTAGCAGGAAGCTAGATATAGTTCTTGTGATGGCTGAATAAAATTGCATCAAAAGACCTCTTTGGGTTTAAAATGAATTAATGTCATTCTTGTATCCATATTCTAAACACTAATTTCCGGAGGCATCTCACATGACCCTCTTCAGTTTTAATATGTTTGGAAAAAAAAATGCTGAAAGAACCTAGGGCTATCTATAGAAAACTAATTGGGGATTAAAAATAATATATGTGTTTGCAGTTGTTTTTATAGATTTGGATTAAAAGTAAAACTATTATTAACTATATATCTAAGGTGTGTGATGTAGCCAATGCGTCAGCCGGAAGGAAGGAAGTTGGTGGTGCAGTTGAATGTTCATATCAGTGGTCCAAGTGTGTTTTATGATTGGCTATACTAGAGAAAATTACTGCTGCAAATTGAGGTTCTACTACAGATAAACTTGTAGTATTATGGACTTTGATTTCATGGATAAATTAAATCCCGAAGGGCACTTAGTTTTTAGATCAACTAGGATGAAAAAACATTTGTAAAAAGCTGTTCAGGCATTTGATTTGGATCTTTTCTCCTTAAGAAAAAGAAAAGTCACATTTCAGATTCTGCAGAGATCCAAATCCTTCCCGCTCTTTTCTAAAGGAAGCTAAAATAAGTACAGAGCAGTAGTACAATTGATCATAGATTCCCACTGACTGATCAGGTTTGCCATGGATTATTAAAGTTATATATCTCCAGTTTATATTTTTGTGTTTTGCAGGTCCATTGTTCTAGTCCTCAAACTTGCACTTGTGTCAGTAATCACAAATTTACTTTTCTTTTTGAAATGAGTTAATGTAGGTATTACAATACAGGTCTCACAAAATTAAAAAATATTGTATCTCTATATTACTCTTGAGTTTTTTTTCTTTTTTAAAAAAACTTGCCCTTCTTTCATCCAGTCTGACATCTGCAATTCTGTTTTGTTCCTTTTGATGCATATATTTCTGGTGTTCCTTTATTATTTGTGGTAGCCAGAGGATAAAAATTGTTTTCTAGGTCTTTGAACTTTGCTCCTAGCTGATATTTTATAAATCACTTTCTCTGATTCATACCAGGGTAACAAATGGTATTTTCATTTTAAGGATGTTTAATAATGCAAATGTCTTTCTGCAGAAAGATTATAGTGAAGGTTATTTCAGCTTATGTGTGAACAACCACAGAGAGATGTTTAAAGCTTTAGAATTATGGTTTTATTTTGAGGGGGTGGGTAAGAAATTGGTAAACAAGAAATTAGTGAAATAAGTGGAGGTTATACTGCAGCTGCCTTAGATTTATAAATGGCTTTATCTAATCTGTACATAATTATTGATGTAAATTTTAATATTTTCAATAGCCCACTGTAAGGACAGAGGACTAGAACAATGGACCTGCAAAACACAAAAATATAAACTGGAGATATATAGCTTTAATAATCCATGGCAAACCTGATCAGTCAGTGGGAATCTATGATCAATTGTACTACTGCTCTGTACTTATTTTAGCTTCCTTTAGAAAGGAGCGGGAAGGATTTGGATCTCTGCAGAATCTGAAATGTGACTTTTCTTAAGATATAATGGGAATTATATCTGGTGGCTAATTTACAGAGGCACTGAATGTGCTGAAACATGGAAAATACTACATGTCAAACCATGTTAATCTGTCCTAGAGCTTCATCACAGGCTAAAATTGCTGCACTTTTATAGTAATCTTGTATTTGTGATTTAGAATTATGTTCCCGTAACAACAATTTTCAAGATCCAATCTTTCTCAGTACGGGTCTGCCACAACAATATAAAAGTAATAAAGAAAGATTTCAGCCACAAACAACTGATTTTTTTTTTTTTCCCCCCTCTTCATATCAGAACTGCATGAAACAAAAGAAAAAATTCTGGTTTGTTAGTTGAATGTTTATTTTCAGCTATTTACAAAATCCTTTCGCAGTTCTTCCTGCCAATAGGCAATATATGGCCTGTAAATAGGCCAGAATAATTTTTCCTATGCTTGTCCTACAATGACTGTATGAAGCCATAGATTTTTCTCTAGCTTTCATGTCTTTCAGGTAATGTAGTTCACGGATCTATAAGACCATAGTTACTCCTGGCTATAGGATTCCCTTAGGCTTCCTCTAAAGGTGAAAAGATCTTGTAGTATTTTTCTTTAGTTTCTCTCCTTTTCTTGTAGTGCTTCCTTAGACATCATCAAGCAATCCCACTACCATTTTAGGGATATGTTATTCTTGATGTGTCATTATTACTTTGTTTTTTCTCTAGTTATCACATAGCACTAAATTTTTACTCCAATGTCAGCTTTACTTCTTGGGGTCGTCTGTTGTAGATCCTGAAAGCCCTTTTTTGGCAAATGCAGAGTTCTGGGGGTGCTTGTGACTAAGCTGTAGACTGAGGAATGTTAACCACAGTCTTCACAGGTAGAATGTGCTGTCAGCTGACCACTCCAGCTGCTATGGCATGCTGCTGCACTGCATATCAGTGGTAAATTTTCTTAGCTCCAAATCTGCACTGCTTTTCACTTTTTTTTTTATGGAATATTTATCCTATAATCTTCCTTAGATGTCCACTACTTTCCCCACCCCCCGCTTACAGCTAAAAGGTTAGGGCTCAGTTGTGTCAGTACAAGTTTTCTTGCTTCACTGAGTAAAACGCCACAAACTTAAGTCATAACTTCAAACTTTTTACCATAATAGGAAATAACTTGAAAAAATGCTGCCTTTGTAGGGCTTTTGATGACTTCCGATAAAGTAAAATGTTATCTGTATAACTTGCATCCTGAATGACACTTGAAGTTCTATACTTAATATGTTGATAAAATTGAAAATTAAAATTATGTATGTGTAGTCAGTAAACAGCAGCTAGTTGACCCAAGTGGGATCAAGTAGGCTGAAGCCCAAGGAATTGCCAATCACCTGAAATAAAACACTAAAGCAGTGTGAGAAAAGAATAACCTCACTGCTGTAGCTTCTGTAACAAGACCAATAGGAAATGTTCCACCTTAGTAAGATACAAGACATTTTATTTACTTAATGTAACGCTGAATGGCATTCACAACCTCAGTGAGACACTTCTGGGTGTGTACTGTTACAATACACACATTCCACTAGAGACTAAAAGCTGTTGGCACTAAGAAAATGATCAAGGCATTATTTATTGCTTAATGACACTTGTTTGCGTGTGCTGCATCTGCTCACAGATACTACCTTGCCCTTCAGTGAAAATTTCAACAGACTGTTTTAGAGATAAGTATGGGTGGGTACATATAAAGAGTTTCTCACCAGTCCTGTTTCATGACTCACACAAGGACATGTTGCAAAGTGTAGTGTGGGGACTCAAGAACACTGTCTTTCCCCCAACTTCCAGTGAACTAGTGTCCCAGCCCTCTTCAATTGAGGGGACAAGGTGAGAAATAAAACCTAG
The DNA here is from genome assembly GCA_020800305.1 of Porphyrio hochstetteri. Lineage (NCBI taxonomy): Eukaryota > Metazoa > Chordata > Aves > Gruiformes > Rallidae > Porphyrio > Porphyrio hochstetteri. Next base: position 19,403,552 of record CM036912.1, read on the forward strand.
TCTCTCAGCAAAAAGTATATACAACTATAGTAGGTGGTGTAGTGACAATTGCCAGATGAAATGCAGCTGAGTCACAGTTGCACCACAGACCCCTGTGCAAACTGTATAGTCTATCCCAAACTGTCTGGTTGCAGTTTGCTGATTTAGATTAGCTCTAAATTTTATTTCCTGACGGTTGGTTTGTTGTGCAGTTTTCTCTGTCTCCTTCCCTCTCTTTCTTCATAATTATGTGTTTTGTTACTTGTTTTGGCAGTGATCTCCATGGTTGGTGGAATGTTTTGCTCTCTGTTATTTTTTCTCTTTTAAGTATTGCAATTGCTGCAGCTGGTAAAGTGTGTGCCATTCCTCAGAATGATCTTTCTGTGGGGCGAAGATAAGGTTATGTTATGATTTTAAAAGCCCATCTTCTGTTGGCTTTCTTACACATTTTCTACTATAATCTTCAGATTAACCACAGTAGATGCCACTAGCTATGTAAATATCAGCAGTCACACCTAATTAGATCCCAAGCGGATCAATGGGGGTTCTGTGGTCTTCAGCCTTTTATATTAATTAGAGATTGAATTTTTTTAATGTCACCTTCAGATTAGTCATGTTCTAAGTAAAAAAGGTGTATCCAGGTGTCTCACTTTTCCTTAAGGTACTCTTAGGAGAGACTGTTGTGGTAGATAAAGAGAACACCAGTCAATCAGATGACTGCTGAATCATTGGAATTACAACAAAGGATGGTCAAAAGGAGTATTCAGAATTTGTCCTGAAGTAGACCAAGTAATCCAAAAGTTAAGCAGGCCCATTGTAACGAAAAGAATTTAATGTAATCCTGCTGTTGATTTAATCCCTAATTTACAATGCTGCCTTTGAAGTATCTTTGTGTCAAAAGATTAGTCAATGTAGCCTGATTTCTGATCACAGCTGCCAAAGTTTATTAATGGTAATACTTTAAAGGCATACTGGAAACATAATAACAAAAACTTATTTGTTAGAATATCAATTTTCATTTGATTTTTCCTACCTATGCTTTCCCTAAAAGTTTGACTGAAAGGTAAGTATACTTGTTATGACCACCAGCTAGTGATGTTCATATCAAAAAAGCTGGAATGTAGAGGTGTGAGGATTTTAACACTATTAGCTACTTATTTAACACTCATGGTTACTTAGAATGAAAAATGAAGAATATGTATTGAAAATGAGGTGGAACAGGGGGAATATGAGAACAAATGCTGAGTTTACCTTGGCTATGATGATATTAATTTGGCTTATCTTTATGCTTTTAAGTTCTGACATCAGGAGTTTTGGATTCACCTCACTCCCTCTTCATTCAGTGGAGAACAGATCTTGCTCTGAATGGCCCTCCAAAGTAGCCCAACTTAAAATTAATGGTTATATGGGGAGATGAAAGAGAATAGGCTCATAATTTAGGCTAAAGTTGAATGCTAATTAATCTAAATGCATACATGTATTTGTTCAATCCACTTATTTGTACTGCAGTATTGACTTTATTTGCAATGTAAGGCAGGGCAGACCAGGGAGTGAGATACGATTTCTATTTCTGTGCAGTTCCACAAACTTAGCTAAACCTGTGAGGCATGTAGGAAAAAAAAGTGTGAGAAGAATTCAGAAGTCTGGTCTAAGGCATTCAAAGTCAAAATTTAAATACATGTGTTCTTTATGAAATAGCTGGATGGTATCTATAGCCAAGAAGGAACATAATCAGGATAGAGATAAAAAGATACTATTGCTACCCAGCCAATCTTCATACATTTATGAAGCTTTCTCAGTTATGAGTTGTTTAGAGAAATTTATATCCTTACCTTCTCCTAGAATATTGATAGGAATTACCTGATGAGCAGACAGAACGCAACCTGAAAACATTTGAAACTAAAATAGATTTGGTTCTTCAGTCTTAGAATTTGCAGTTTGCAATCTGCCATCAGTAGGAAAATTACATCACTTCAGAAATAAGGGTGAAGGAACCACTGCAAGAGGTCTCAGGAAGCTTGCAGGATGCAGGGGAAACAGCTCTTGCTTTGTTTGTGGCTCTGTGAGTTTGGTCCTTTTGCAGATGAATTTAACTCTGGAGTCTTTTCAGCTCAGGCAGTGAGGAATACCTGCTAGAAGACTTCTTTACTGATGTCACCAACTGGCTTTAGTCACTCCTATGTAAAGCACTGTGAAAGTACTTACTGAAATTATTTTACAAAGCAGCATAGGTAGACTATTGCTGCAGGATGCAGTCTGCTACAAGGGCGCTTGTTAGACGTGGAAGATGGGTATGCTTCATTGCCTAAAGACAAGGAGAGAACACACAGAGAAGACAATTTCACTGACGACTCAGTCTTGGAATGAAGTAAGAAAGGGGAAGTAGTGGTAAAAAGTGAAGTAGAAATAGGGCTTTGGAAACATGACTGTGTGTGTTAAGTTGTATTTCTAATACTGAACTGGTGAAGTGTGTCAGGTCACGTGCAGCCGCTGCCTAATGAGCACGGAAGCTCAGGGTCGAGGAGACAAAACTGGAGGACTTAACTGCACAAAACACTCCTCAGTTGCTCAATCTGTGACCCTGCAGCTCATGTTATCCAATGTCACTTTGTGACCAAATGTGATAAAGGAAGGGAGCTTTTTAAAATATTTAAATTGCAAATGTCAAGAATTTTTTTAAACTCTCTACTGACACTGGAAGAGGGAAGGCTCACTCAGGTTAGTATCCATCTAAAATGCCTCAAATTTGCCTCTATTTAAAACAATCTGAAGTCTTAACTTATTTTTAAAATTGATTTTAAGAATACATACATCAACTTCATGATTTTTCCAAAAGAAAATAGTAATATTGCCAAGGTGATATGCTAATCCTCAGGTCTCTTTATTTGAAATTAGAAAATAAATTCTTACGAAAAGGTGCAACTGTGTAAATAAATACTAAGGCAATAGTGATATTGCCTGTGAAGACTGAGAACATTTCCTCTGTGGTTGACTTTCCAAGACCAAACTGAAAAGAGTATACTTTCCTGGAATGGTCATACCAGAAAATGGTGTCACAGGGATGGCCAGGTCAGTAGATTCACATTTCTGAATAGAACTGTCTGTCTGATGCACAATTTCCTTAAATATACTTTCATTCAAATATCATTCTTCTGCTATCAGTAGTCTGTCATATAAAAGCAGTAAATTTAAATTATTTTAAATTGGGGCAAGTCTCAGTTTCAACACACCATTGGATTAAAAAAACTTCCATAGAACCTAAAGTCATAGATGGTTCTTTTCCCATGTAATTATCATCTTGATCCTCAGGTGTACTAATCTGAAGATAATGGAATTAACATTAAAAATTATACAATTGCACATGAGCTTAAAACTGAATCCAAGATATGAAATTTTGAACAGTTTTAAAATATCTCTGTAGTTGTGTAGTCCTCCATAACTGCAGTTCTTGTTATGAAACAATTCACTTTTTGGCTATTATTTCTTTTTGTGCCTTTCCAGACTCAACTGCTTCCAACACTTGTAATTAGTGATACATATATATATATGTATTGTAAGAATATAAGGAAAAATACTGAAAACACTGAGCACTTTAGTAAAAGAAATGCATATCTGTGAGTGAACAGGTGGATATTAAATGGAGCAGTTGAAAACTGCTTAAGAACTTATAGCCTTCCACTACATAGAAGATCTGTTTCTTAAATATTTCAGAGCAAGGCACATATGATATACAAATGCTGTGCAGCATGTATTTGGTCTAGTGGATAGTTTGGATTGAAGCCCAGAATGACATGATACACAAATGCTCTGCAGAAAGTACTTTCTTTAGTGGATAGTTTAGGCAGAAACCCAGACTGGGTGAGTAAAAAGCCAGTGTCAGCCAAGCCTGGTTTTGTCTTTCCCATATTTTTGTGTGATTCATGTTGAGGCTATCATCTCTATGTAAAGCCTGGAAAGGCTCTTTTGGGCTACAGGAATTCCCCTGGCTCAGGCACCCACAACTCTTGGAAACTGGAACAGAATACTGTAAACACAACAGCACCAAAACCAATTGTCGATGTTCTGTTTTCTGTCCCTGGGCCTTTTACAGGGCTAAGCAGCTGTTGATGTGAGGCGCAGGCTTTGAGAGCATGCAGGAGAACCTCATGAGGGGTTTTGAGAAAGCATGCTCAAGTGGGACCCCAGAGGCCTGTGCTGTATCTCCTGTTCTGCCACTAATGCTGTGTGAGCCTTTTCTGAATAGGTTGCACTGTACATTGCCTGAGCAAGTGTTAAATAGCCATTTCGAATGTAATCACAAGGTTTAGCTCTGATGGAAGAGATCTTTGCTTCCCTGCACAGCTCACAGGTTGTTAATGGTGGAGAAAACAACCAGACATGCTGCACCAAGAGGTGGAGTGCTATAGGAGGGGAGATCAGAGAGCATGAGAAAAGGGGAGGTATCCTGGTAAGGGGCTGGGGGATGGTTCTCTACTCTGGTCTGGAGAGAAGGAAGAGTAGGAGAAAGATGTTGGAAGGCAGCAAGGTAGAGGTGGAAATCCCAGAGCTCCTATTCAGTTGTAAGACCAGAACCTTCTCCATAACAGTTATAGAGTTCGTTGTAAGTCTAGGACAATAATTCTACCTCCAGCCTGTTAACCTGCATCAGTCCCCTTGACAGCTCCTGGCATGTCCCATTTACTGCACCAAGACTGTCCAAACTTGAATCACTCCAGTGATTCATTCTTGGAATCTTCTTTGCTGCCACTGCAAAGTTGAATGTTGCCTTTCATCCTTGAGGCCATAAAAGTAATTTTGGCCTAGGTTTCTTCTGAAGTTTTGAATTTTTCTATTAAGCTTTTTTTCAAGTTTCACATTTTTTTAAGTTATCTATCTATATAGATACTATCTCTATAGATACTATATGCTATCTATCTATCTATATAGATAGTGTATAGTAATGCTATGAGTACATTGGAACTTAGGCTAGAGTTAGCTCACGCGTCTCCAGCTATTTGCTGGTGCTGTCTCACTGGAAGGAAAGTAGAATTCTGAGCATAAATCACTGTCAGCTGCAAGAGCATTCTTGTTGCACAAAGTAAATAGACTTATAAGTGATGCTTTTATTTGCAGATGTTAGAACCAATTCAATGCTAATCCTACAGTGCAGGTATAGGTCCAGAACGACTTCAGCCGATATAATGTAGTTCTGCCACAGCCCTATTCCCTCACATGTTTTTGCACAGGCATTTGCCTGATCCTTCAGGGGAACAGTTTTGACAGCTAAACTGACAGAAAACTGATCATACACAATAATAGTTTTCTACTAGTTTAGCTCCCAGTCTTGACTCACCATAGGTCAGACCATGGGAGTACCAACTTACATTTAAAGTGTTGTAGTGCTGCATGAGATGCACAATTAATGCTAGTGATTACAAAAGAAATAATTGTAGTCCATCCTTCACGCTGAAGAGCACAAGGAAAAAGAACAAAGCAGTATGCTTGGTAATACATTCAGTCTCTTTCCTGACTAGACACATCAACTGATTTGACTCATAGATTGAGGAAAATGAGAATCTTTTCCAATTGTTTTACTTTCTCTTAGTCACCTATCCCATTTGTTTTTAGTCACTATCCAGTGTCATTTTTAGAAACAATATGCAATAAATGTGTAATAACAGAATCATTTTAGACTAGGAAAAAACCTACCTTCCTTAATTCAAGAATAACTTAATGCAACCTGTTTACTTCTTGATGTGAAGACCAAGAAACAGCTCCGCTGGCTTAAAGGAAACTGCCTGCAGTAGTTCTCTCAGGTCTACAGAGGCACTTTGTAATGTCAGATAGTGCCTGGAAACTGAAGTTACACAACCTTAAGATCAGTAATCACATGCAGATTTTCAACAGTCACTGCAAAGAACATTATATGTAAATATTATGATAGGGTTTATAATGCTTGAGATTGTATGTACAAAGACAAAACGTCTGTATGAGGCAGACACTATTGCTCAGATGCTTCTTTAAGCTGCAAGTTTGAAACCTCTAGGACTGGTCTGGTCTGATTCCTGTGCAGAATGAAAATGAGTAAAATGGATGCAATTCTGCCCTACTCCTTAGCCATAAGTTAATCTTGGATGAAAGAAAAAATTTCTAGCCATGCATCTTTGCATGCTCTCTGTGCATCTAATGAAATCTGTGTCATTTGGACTAAGGTGCTATGTAGAAGTCACAAGGCTTCACAATTTATGTGCAGATTGGTCAAGATGTTGTAGAAGGGCAGATTGTGAAAACAACTTGTGCTGTTGAAAGCATGAAAAATACCGAGATGCTGGAAGTGTAATTTAGTAGTAGAGTATTTTACTCAGCAAGACTAAGCATGCTGGGCATAGTCCTAAACTAATAAGGCTCAAAAAGTTAATGAATTGGAATTGGAATGCCCTACAGCATCCCAACTGTTTACTGTGGGAAACACAGTATTGGTCTAGGCTTTAATACCTCTTTTACCTCCTCGTTTACTGTCACTCTTCTCTAAACGGCAGTAATTTGTGCAGGGCCTGTTTATGCTTTGCCACCTTTCCTCTATTCACTTTCTTCTACGCTTCAGAAAATGCCTCTGTGCTTCTATGCCTACTCATAGGTGTGTACAGTTTGTTCCTTTCACATAAATGCTTCTGTTGAATGTTCCATGACCTCTAATGGGTTTATTTTACCCATACAGATGAGCTCATACCAGCCTCTTTTAAGGGATTATACAGTCCAGTTGCATCTGAAGTTGTTTGCTATATCAGGTTCCTATTCTGATGTATGTATTGACATAGGTAGTGCCATTCTTGGCACAGTAAAGTTTTAGTCAAATTAATTCTTTGTGTAACTCTGCTTTTGAAAATCTCTAGGGTGTAAGTGTTGAGTAATTTAAGCAAATATATTGCATAAACCACTTTGCTGGGACCTTGCAAGCTGTCCCTGTAAGGACCCTTAAAAAATATTTCTCTGTGAAAGCTGTGTATGGGATATGGAAAATTAATATTCATTAATTTAGTGGGAAATAGGTATTTGTATCCTGTGTGAAAATGGAAGAATATTAATTATGTACCTATTTAGGTATACTTTCAATAGTTTTGTGTTTTGCTGAATCTTGTATGCCATGCCATACAATTCTCAAGACACGATTCTATTTCTATACATGTTAAATTCATGCCAAAGTAGGCAGTTTACTGTGCAGTTAAACCACATGGGACTTGATCGTTTGAAAGTCAGTTTTTGGTGGCTAGCTCATATGTTAATCTAATGTAAGCCCATCCCAAAAACATGGTCTTTGCCAGAAGGAAATTACAGCAGAGGCAAAATTATCTATGACTTAATTTTTTAAAATGATTCAGAAATCAAATTTTACCTAAAACACCTTACCATGGTGTCCTTGTTTCAGCTGAGGCAGTTAATTTTTTTCACAGTAGCTAGTATGGGACTATATATTTTGGATTTGTGTTGGTTATTGCTGAGCAGGGTTTACACAAAGTCAAGGCCATTTCTGCTTCCCACCTCACCAGTGACAATAAGTTGCACTATAAGTTAGGAGGGGATGCAGATAGGACAGCTGACCAAAGGTATATTCCATACCATATGGTGTCACGTTCAGGATATAAGGAATTTGGGAAGAGGAAGGATAGTGGGTGGTGGCAATCAGAGTGATAGCGTTTGCCTTTCCAAGTAATCATTATGTGTGATGGAACCCTGATTTCCTGGAAATTGCTGAACAACTGCCTGCCCAGGGCAAGGGGTGAATGAATTCCTTGGTTTGCTTTGCTTGCACATGTGGTTTTTGCTTTACTATGTAAACTGTCTTTATCTCAACCCATGAGTTTTCTCACTTTCACTCTTCTGATTCTCCTCCATCCTGCCGTGGGGGCAGTGAGCAAGCAGCTGAGTGGGGCTTAGCTGCCAGCTGGGTGAAACTGCAACACACAGTATAGCCATGCACTTGCTGTACTGAGTTCCTAAGAAATGGCAGGTGACATCCTATAGCATACAGGTATTGGACAGAGTCATGTTTCAGCGAAGTTTAGAAGAGTTAGCTTCAAATTTTAATGTCTCTCAGTATGTTCCTATGTCACTTTGCATGCATCAATGACAAGTGCCATTCATTATTGGAGACCTTGTGAGTGAGATTCTGAGCTCTGCTTTAAATAGACCTACAGAAGGATGAATCTCATCATGACTCTATCTAGAGTCACACAGGTGAACTGCAGCATGTTTTTTTTTTAAATACTGTAGGGTTAGGAGTTTGGATCATTCATAGAAACTGGCAGAGAGGGGGAGAGATCTGCTACCTAAATAGGATACGTAACTTGCTTATGAAAATACAAGGCGATTAGGAAACTTGTGTCCTCAGAACCCACCTTTTATATTCCTGTGATCAAATCAGCTGTGTAAGGGCAGCAAGTCTCAAGTATTGACATAGTGTTAACATTAGCACCCCAGCTGTAAGCAAATGATTTTTAAATTTTTTTTAATAGGGGGATAAAAGAAGTATTACATTTGTTTTAGAATTAAAAATGAAATAATCTGTCTGTAGTCCTAGGCAGGATGGGTTTTGGGGAACTGGAATACAGAAGCACCTCTCAGATCTTGAACAAAAGTAAAAACTTTGAAGAATGTTTGTTGTTTACATACAGGTTTCTGGCTGAATTTGGTGATGATAAAAGCTTTTAAGCTGCAACACAATTTGCTTCTCTTCTCTTTGAAAGTGATTAAGATCCAAAAGAAAGGCATACTAAACCAGGCCAAGTTGCTATATTGTAAAAATGGTGTCAGATTAATACATTCTGATGTAATTTATAAAATCAGTTGCATTGTTCTAATGAAATAAATTAGTTCACATCTTGTACTATTAAAAGGAACATAAGCAAAAAACTCTCTTAAGCTTAGATATGAATCCACACAGAATATTTTCAACATGGCTTTCTTGTAATACATCTCTGATCAGGAAGTAAAGACTCTTCACTCTCATTTTGCTCAGAGCTTGCCTTTTAGTGCCAGAATTTCCATTTCTCATTTCCTAATTATATCGTCACAGTGCAGAATGAATGGTGAGAGGCTATCTGCCAAAAAAAGTCAGGAACTTATTACTAGTACCAAAAAACTTTCTTCATGTTGGTGAGTTTAGGTATGCAGTGGAATAGATATGGAATATAGTTACAGCAGCTCAGTATTACTTGGGTCCTAGTTCACTAAGGGAGGGACAAGATAACTATTCTCAAGGTGACTGACAGATCCAATTTGACTGTTACAGACTGTAGTGGTAGTTTTTCAGCAAATCATGGCACATCCTCATGGTTACAGAGATAGCAAGGCACAATATTGAGCTGTACCAGTCAGAGATGTGAGGAGAAACTGGAGACCTTCCCTCCTACGTATGCCTTTTCCTTAAAGATGGGTTCTATGTCATTAGAATTGTATATTGATAGAATGCACAAATAATAAACCAAAAAAAATGTGATTCTGTAATAATAGAAAACACTGCTCTGAAGGGTACAGGAGGCTAAAAAGATTTGTAAATAAAGCTGTGTCACTGCATGAGCAATGTCTAACCTGTTCTGGTAACTTTCTTTTCAAATTATTTCCTATCAGTTCTTTCTGGAATATTAGGAAAACCTATGAGTGCATCTTCTTTAGCGTTTTTATTTTTACCCAAAATGTGCTTTTTAAGTGAAACTCCAGTATTCCTGTTTCTTATGATTTGGTTTGTATTGTCTAGCAGTTTCAGAGCACATTATGTAGACCCCTTTCAGATGGGACTGAAGAAGTGCAGGATTTGCCCCTGGACACTCCATGCCTTTCGACTACTGGTGTGCTTTCCAGTAACAGGACTAGGCTGTAACTTGTCTGCAGGAGAACTACTGAATCACACTGTGGATAACTGGTCTGCGTGACCAACTGTACAGGCCCACTCCTACTTCACTTGTTACTCTACAGCTGCTCCAATTCTCCTCACAGGTCTCTCCCAGTCTGTGCAGTTTCTCACTTAATTGTCTTTCCTGGCTGCCTCAGGCTGTGCCCTAGGAGTTTTCCAGTTTGAGTGTGTTCAGTTGCTTTTAGGATGAAGTACTCGCCTTTCCCAGGCAAACAGGCAGCTTTCCATTATCTAGCCTCAGGACTTGTTTAACAGAATGTACAATATGCCTCTCAGAGAATACACAGAAACTCACGATGTACAAAGGTGATCTTCAGGGACACTGGGCATTACACTTGACAAGAAAAAAATGACATGTCCATGGACCGTGTGGTTTCTGAGGAACTTAAAGAAAAAAAAATAGTTCTACTGCAGGTTACTCAGGTGGTTTTCTGAAGGTGAACCAGAAGACTTCCTGGAAGTTGCATGACCTGTGAGCCCACAGTGCTCAGGTTTTGCTGCCCTGGAAGCACTAGTAGCTTTTTGGCAATAGTTGAAGTTCATCAGAATGGTCAGTAGATGTTTCTGCATAAGAGAGGGTTTGAGGGCCTATACAGTGGCCTTTGAAATCTGGCATTGCTATAAACTTGCCAGGCAACACCCCTGAACAGGACAGTGGGAAGCAATGACTAACACATTCGCCTATAAAGCAAGGGACTGGAAATCAGTCAGCCAGAAAGGTTAGAAGCCACTGGCTTTTCTTATGCAAACTTCCATAAAAATAACATTATATCAGAGGAACATATTGGGCAACCTGGATATCTCACTGCACCCAAGGAAATGAGCGAGCAGTTGTGAAGAAAAGCATGTCTGAAATGACAATGGAGGAATGCAGTTGGATCCTCTAACAGGAGGATTAAAACTATCACTACTGCCTGTTGTGTAGCATTCAGCTGTGATGCTGGTGATAAGTCACTGATCAGAAGTGGAATGGGTATAAGGGCTTTTGGTGTGTCTGAATCACAAGCAAGGAAATAAATTAAGTCAGGAGGTGTTAAGACTGACCCCACTGTGTCTTTTGGGCTCATTTGTATTCTTGTCTTCAGTGACTTTCACTCTCAGATGCTGTAATAACAATCTCATTGTCTTTTTTCCTCAAAGAAATTGACTCATTGATGAAGATAGAGTTTTCATTTCTAATTTAGTGTTTAAAATTTCAGGATTAAAATTCTTTAAAGTCAATAGTAGAGGACAGGAAATAATGTGGCATTGTAATAAACATTGCAACAATGGCAAAGTACTGAACTGTTAAAACAGTCACAGATATATATATAGATATATTTTAATTTTTTTTTCTGCATTAAAGTGTTGTCACATAAAGGGTAACTTCCTGCTTTTCAAATTCCCAGTCAGGATCTGTCTCACTCACTAGTGGGTGTGTCTACCAGTGCGTAGAGATTTAACAGGCTTTTTCTTTGTAAATGTTAGTCTTGTGCAACCACATTAAACACTGACCTTGAAAACCCCATGGTCCACAGATACTTTATTTGTTCCACTATCTGGCTGTATCCCTGAAGAATGTCAGTGAACACTATAGGAACTGTAGCAAGTTCTGCTGACAGCAGAACTAGGATAGAATTTTTTTCCCTTAAATATATAGTATAAAAAATTATAAACACTTTCCACTGAATTTATACACAACAAAATACTTTGGAATTTGGCTAGACATGGTCTTAACCAGTAGTGTTGTGGGTAACTGAAAAACAGGCACAAGGTATTTGGACTGCAGAATTAAAATTAACACTATTTGAAGTATAGGTTTTTCTCGTACTTTGACTTAGTTCCACTCTAATTATGTCATTCCAGAAGCTGTTTTGTGTACAAAGCATTTGTATTGAGAGAGAAATTGAGCAAGTTAACAAAAGAAGAGGGGAAAAATCCTAGAGCACAGAGACTGAATGAGCAGGAATTCAATGAACAGTCCTGATTAGCAAAAGGGCAAGAATATTCAAAGTATAAGCTGTGAAAAGTGATTAATCATTGGAAGAAGATTTGTGGACTCTGACAAATTTCTGTGCTCCTCAAGCTATACCTAAGTCCTAAAACTGAGGCCGCTATCTTCTTGCATGTCACTTTCCTATATATTGCTGTGGGAATAGCATCTCCTTTCTCCACACTCTTGTCTATTCAGCTCTTTGCAACTGAGACATTTTACTGCTGGTATGAAGGCATCATGCTGATGTCTTAGTGTGCACTGGGAAACCTAGGCATAATAACATAGAGACTATATGTAGAGGAATAGTGTGGGGACAGATGAACCTATGTATGCAGATAGTGTGAATAAAGATACTTGTAGCTATCCACCAGTTATTTCCAATGAAACATTAACACGATCCTTCAATATATTTCACACCTTAGATCTGGATGAAGCAGCATTTCAGAAGAACTGGAAAATATATATAGGAGTATAACAAAAGTATCCTAAAGCAGTACTAGTATAGAGTACATTAGCAGGTACAGGCTTTGTGAAAGTAGCTATTTTACCTTTTGTATTATATCCATAGTTAATAATACATACAGATAAGATCTATAAGCTATGTATATTTATGTGAATAAGGCTTATTCCCTCAGCTTGAAGGCCATCTTTACTCACATCATGCAGTTTTACTGTCACTAGTGTGTGAAGCAGAATGAAGATTTATTCTTCTTCGGAACCTTTGACATAGTTTTCACTCTGCTTATTCTCAAAATTTGTGTTTTAATGAAGTGGAAATGTGAAAGCTCAAGAATCTCTCATAATGAAGCAGACTAAGTCATGTCACTGGAGACTACTGCTAGCTATTATTGTGTAGTACAACTGTTTAAAACCTGACATCACTTAATCCCTGCAAGGCTTTTCCTCATTGTACATCTGAAGGGTTTTGGATTAATTTACTTTTTATTTCTATAAATCATGCAAAAAAAATCTCAGAATAATGTGCTGAAGGCCAAACTAGGGCAATACCTTATAAGGCATTTCATACTAGTTCCAACATGTGACACAGAAAACATCTGTGAGTACATAGAGTGCTTTCTGTTGATCATCATAGTATGTGAGTCAGGTCTGCAATGCCTAGGGAGAGGAGTTACTTTTTAGAATGTGTATGAAACTAAAATGGATTTGAGAGAAAATATTTTCTGAAAAGGGAATTATTTCTCTGTAACTGTCAAGATCATTTAACTGGTATCTCTCACTTCATTTGTAGCAAAACGTGTCCAATCAGAAAATTGAAAATTATGTTTAAACAGTAGCAAAATGTATTTCGATGTTTTGTTATGTTACCTGCTCAGGAAAATATTTTTTTTTTTAAGTTAAAAACAGAGGAAAAACCAGATGTCTAAATTTGCCTAAAATGGAGGTTTTCTTTTAAACAAATCGAAACCTCAGTAATATTTAGTTCTATAGTGAAAACTTTTGGATTAGGCAACAAAAACTGCAATGTGAATGACTTGGATTTTCTACTTTAGTTGCAGGCAAACAATTATCTAAACTTTGTAGTTTACAGGCGAGCTCTCCCCCCTCCTCTGTGGTACACAGGGAGAGAGGCAACTACATACAGGAGAATCAAATAGGTGAATTTTTAAAAAAGGTATGAACATTCTATGCCCTTAAGGTGTTTGTAACAGACAACTCGATTCAGTCATTAGTGTGGGGTCAGCTGCGCAACTCAGACCTCAATGAGTAAGTCCTCAAAATATGTGGAGAATTTAGGACTGGAATTTAGGCTTGGGGCCCTTTCAAATTCACCATTCTATGGAACAGAGAGGAAAGAGTAATGCAATTCAGGATGAAAGAACCTTTTGGGATTGAAAACCTCTGAAGTTAATATTGGTCTTTTTCCAGTTATTTTGTCAGTGAATTTTAGACCAGGCCACTTCATGGGCCTGGAACAGGCTGCCCAGGGAGGTGGTTGAGTCACCTTCCCTGGATGTGTTCAAAAAAAGGGTAGATGAAGTACTTAGGGATATGGTTTAGTTTAGAATGTGAATGGTTGGACTCAATGATCTTGAAGGTCTTTTCCAACCTTGTTATTCTGTGATTCTGTATTTTGAGTTTCATTATGGCTTTCTCGTAAAAGCACAATATAACAGAAGCATTGTTATTGTCAGTGACGTGCTGAGAGGAATGAAGTAAGCACAGTGTTAAGAGAGGCTGATTTCTGCTATTTTAAGAACCATTTGCAGCAGAAACCTGGGGAAGCTGACATCACTACTAAGGTGCTCTCTGCAGAACTGACTAATCAGTGCTAACAGATTTTTGCAATAAAGAATACACGCAGCAAGTCACAGAAGATGACAGACTACACAAAGGGCTGAAGCTTTGAGTAGCAATTGTTACCAGCTCTTTCCTACCATCTCCTCCTACACCAACCACTAAAAGCTCAACTTCTTTGTGGGAGACCAGGACAGCAATTCCAAGTATTTTTATTTATTTTAGGAAACTACCTTATATACTTACGTTTTTCTAAATTTTAACAAAAGCCATTTCAATTGGCCATGTGTTGAAGTGATTGCAGTTCTCTTGAGGGATATTTTCCTGTCCAACGAATGCTGTTGGTAATAGATAAAATAATAATTAAAAAAAATAGTAGTAAGACTATTTATAGCTCTAGTGAGTAAGTAGTAAGTAGACTGGAATACTCATAGAGAGGAACCTCATGATGTGAAACCATCTGGTAGGCAGGAGACCAAAGGCGGTTTTCAGTGCACATCTGTAGGCCATCGGCTCATGCATGTTCTTTCCAGAAATAAGAGCTGCTTTTCCAATAAATGCATGCTACTGCTTTTCAGAAATGAACAGTATGCTATTAGAATGCTATCCACATAGGATGTTTTGTCTATCTGGCAGCATTGAGCAGATGAGATTTAGTCCTTTGAAAAAAGATTTAGAATAGAGTGAATTTGCTTGTGATCTTAAAATACAGTGCAAACAAATGTTAGAGGAGTAGTCCTTGCATAATTTCTTTCAAGCAAATAGATGTACCAGATCTTAATGTGTCTGTTAAAGGTGACCTATTGAAGATTAAGAGAGTCTAAAAAATGGATGATTTTTGGTTTCATAACATTGGAGGATGACATTGAATGTGAGATTCACATTCCTTTCCATTCAGCTGACTAGGTTTTTATTGCTTCAGTGTTGTTTTTCGCTAGAAACAGTGATTTGTTTAAATGAATAATTGGCAAATTAAAAAAAAATATATAAAATTTTGAAATGCTTCTGATACCATCTTGTTACAGAGACTTGTCTGTTTCCTTTCTGACTCCTCCAGCCTACTGCTATAGAGCCCTGTATTTCAGGGCTTCACATCTGAGGAACATCTGCAACAATTTGTTTCAGGGTTGGAGATGGCTAAACTGCCAAGAAGGGTCTTAATGGTTTGGGTTTCCAGGCATGAGCTTCCTCCTTTAGACATGGTTCTAAGAATGCCCTTGTCCTTGGGACTCAAACCCTCAGTCTGTCACACTTTCATAGGTGTGAAAGACAACCACTAACCCTGCACTCTAGTTTGCTCCATCTTATATCACCATGTACTCCCCAGTATTTCTTCTGGGTATTCTGTTTTACTTTGGTTCTTTTATTTACGGAATAGAAGTGCCAGAAATGTCAAGGAATTGGCAGTGCTTCACCCTCTAGAAATTAGGAGGGAAAGATAGTTATCTTTACACTTAATTTCTTGTCCTAATTTTTTTATTCTAGATTGTGTAGATGTTGTTCAGATCCTACTTATAGTCAGATAAAAAATACACTTTATAAGTAATACTGTGGGCAAAAAGACATGCTTTTATTCTAGTCCTTTTAAGTAGTTCCTTTTAAGCAGTTAGACAGTCTTTAGCACATGTATATATATGTATATATTGATCATATCTGGGCAGCTTTCCCCTTTCCCTTATCTTGATTCTAGTTGGAGATGAGAATTCTGTTATTCTGAAGAATTAAGAACTTTAAAGAGGGCAAAATGTAAAAGTTAATTACTAAAAAAAAAAAGCCCCAAAAACCCCAAACCAAAACAACAACCCACATTCCATTCTTCTTTATTCTTTGCATTTGTGATGAGAAAAACATCAACATGCAAAATCACTATTAGTAATGAAAATTTTACTAGTAAGTGAAAATTCACTGTTAAGTTCTTCTACACTTTTATTTGATTAAATTAGCATGTTGAATTCCTTGGGGTTATATATGTTAATTCAAAATGGATCAAACTCAACCTGCGTAGAAATTACATTTTTCTTTTTAAAAAAAAAACACCCACAATTTATTGCTCTATTCAATTTACTGTAGTGCTGCTTTCTCTGTGTTTTCCTAGTTTTTAATATTCTTCTGTTTTCCATTTGTTGTCTTAGTTACTTGAGATTTGATTTATTTTTACAACTGCAATTCCCTGTTTTCAATGCTTTTCTTTATTTACGATTTACTCTGGTTAACATATCATGCCAGATATGACTGTGCTTTTCCAAGCAGCTGCAAATCAATTTGGACTATGCCTTCTCTGTTAAAGTTTTTAGAACTACACTGAGAGAAATTCACAGATATCTCAATGTAATACTAAATCTCCAGTCATTATACAAAATACAAGGTATGTTTTCTCCAAATACCCATCCTAGTCAATACTGGGTATAGCAGGATGATTAACCTGTGCTGAACTACACTTATCAGACCTGCAGTCTTTTTAACACATCTTCTCCTTCTGCTGATTTCACATTTAATTTATTATCTTCCTTTGGAGACAATACTAAAACTAACAAAACAGAACAGTTCCTGCAGCTGTCAATTTTACTGGGCTTCAGTGAGCAGTGACAGGGTTTTTGAACAGTCTTGAAAACCAGAACTGTAACAATATCCAGAGATGCAGTGCCAGCTAGGACACCATACCCTTCTGGTGTCAAATCACTATTAGAATCCTGTGATCAGTAAACAGCTAACTGTTTCTTTCATTTATTTCTAGGATTCATGGCACTATATTTACTTCCATAAGGATTTATATACTTAACAAACATTGTCATAATGACAGCACCTTCATTTGAAATAGCGCTGATTGCTGGTGGGGTTTTGTACTGTATCATGTATTCACATTGTATAATTCATGTTCTTTTAGCAGTCAATATCAATCCAATTATAGTTAAGTATTTACTTGTTTCTTTTGCTGCTTTTATTCCATCTGCATGATTCTTTCCCTTGTATTTATGCAAGACTATTAAAAGTTAGCAAAATATAGAGAAAAAATAATTGAATAGAGCATGGAGAGGATTTAACGTAACTTCTGCAATAGAGAAAGATTAGTATAAAAAAAAAGTATGTAGGAAAGCTGGGCTAACTCACAATTGTTTCTTGTACAATTTCTTTCTTATGCAAATTCAACCTATTTCAGAAAAAACCTTTTCTTGTAAGAATAGTTGGACTTAGTTTGGAATTGTGCTAGTAATCCCTTTTTAACAACTACTTGGGATCCTGTTCTCTTGCAGTGGAATACCTTAGTGACTGTTGGACTTAAGAGACTTGGTAGTGAGTTTGTGTTTTGAATTTTTAGCTCTCTTCCAAACAAAAGTAAGAGAGAAGATCAAATGAAGGATCCTCATGCCTCATGGTAGACCTGCTTCTGGTATGAATCCATGGCCACAAATATGGTGACTATACTTGATTTCAAAATATCTGTTTCCAAGCTCTGCTTTTTTCCCATGCCATCATGCATTACGTGATGAGTGGCCCTGAGCACATCTGGAAATTCCAGAAGTTGCCACACATCAAGCAGATGAGCCAGACTCGAAGTGTGTGCAAAATTCCTTGTGTAATGACAGGAAAGCATTGGAATAAGGAGTAAGTTCACAGTGTTGCACTGAACTCCACAGTCTATTCAACAATTTTAACGAATAAATTTAAGAGCAATAGAATACTAAGAAAACCAGAAGAAACTAAGTACCTTTTACCTATAGCAAAGAAATAACATGTGTCTTTTGAAAGAACTATGTAAAATTTTTTTTTATCAATGAGTATACACTGACTGCATTACAAACACATAGTAAAGTAGTAACTAATTATGTCAGCCACTGAGTAGCAACCAAAATTCCACAGGAGTAATAACACCATTCAAAAGCACCTGTCTACAGAATAAGATCTAGGATGCTATATATTTGGGTTTGTATCTTATTAAATGTATCTACACAGGTCTTCTCTACACTGTAGTGTACTCCCTACTTTCCTGTTCCTAGCAAATCAGCTAATCGTTCAAACCATCCCCAAAATTTCCTCGGCCTAACAGAACAGGAAATTCCAGTGACAATTTTACCTTACCTAAAGAGGACTTATCGTAATTCTTAATGAAAGGTAGTTTAATTCTTTGGGCTTTACCTCATATGTTTTGTCTATTCGTGCCTGACTTGACATCTAGCCAAGCTGACAAGGAGACTCCTGGGCAGGTTGCACATTCAGCAGTAGTTCTGCTTGTAAACGGGTTGGCAGAGATCACCAAGGTGTGTCACCTGCCTAGAAATCAGACCAGTTTTGAAAATACTGTTGGGATCTGTGTAGCATGAACAGGAAACTGAATTTGTCATGGCCCAGAACATGCAGTGAGGGTCTCTAAATTCTGGGACCCATGCTGTTTGCCTGTGTTGTATCAGGTGTTGTTATATAATATCATCCCTTCCTGGAGCCTTCTAAAGTTTCATTCATCCAAGACATTGAATAAACATTAGATCTGGATGCTGCATTTGCTACCAAAGACAAAAGAACAAATACACCCCCTGATCATATTCCCGGAAGAACTCCAGTATTTTGTTGGGCTCCCTTCCATGTAGCCATTCAAACTGTGAAAAGCACAAAGAACATGTTGTCTCTTTTTGGGTGCTTTCAATCCCCTGTTCTGCTTTTGTTTTGGGGATTATCATCCCCAGGAAACCTTAGAATAAAGGAAGTTGATCGACCATCTGCTGAACAGCACGTACAAAAGGTTCTCCGACCTTGGACTTCTCTATCTTGACACTGGAGAATGTCACCAGTTGCAGAGGGTTTGCGGGAGCAGTCTGCTTTCCCAGAGTTTTCCCCAGAGCTTTTGTACTACACTGCACTTCAAGGCTTTTTTTCTTCAAGTTCCGTTGGGCTACAGACAGCTCCCTGCTGTCTCAGCACTGTTTTCAGCAGGATACTGGCTAATCATCAACAAGCAAGGGTCAGAAGGAGGACGATATTTTTCCATTAAATGTTCCAAGACTATTTGCAGGAGCCAAGCCTATGCACCCGTGCATCCCAGTCTTAGGCCTATATTACTAGGTACTAGTTGCTTAGTAACGTTACACTTGTCTTACTTGTGCATAGTCTAGAAATGCACATTGTCACAGAGGCAGCCCATGTGTGTACACACAGCATTATCTGGTGGATCTGAAATATATGTTAAGTACAGATGAGATGGGCAGCCTTAGCTCTTATCACCTCCTAATCACAAGACAAAACAAGAAAAGACTTCTTTTTCTTCATCTGTTTGCCTCTTGCAACTGCAAGTCTTCATGTTGCTGAAAAACACATAGGAGAACTTAAGCTCAGCTGTGCCAAAAATGGCTCATAATGGCTCGTTTTCAAGTAATTTTTCATCAGGTATATTGCCTCTTGTAGCTGAGATGCAAGCCACTAGTGGGACTGAGGTCTGGCTCAAAGATACAGCCAAGTTGTTATAGTTTGGATTTTCCTGTATCACCTTTGCGATACACCTCAGTTTTCAGTCTTCACATATGTACAAATCTCTGAAGTATCAGACTACTACTCAAGGCTGTTATTTCTGTTTTGGGTTGTTTGGCTTTTTTCCAGTCAAATTCACCACCACTAAGTTTTCTTACATGTGCCAATGTTACCTAGGTTGGCTGTGTGGAGATTTCTTTGCGCTGCATACTTGGTCTGTGCCAATTCCCAGGAAGACAGTCCTCTATCTGGGTGGCTTTTTCATCCATTTGTAAATTACTGATCTCAAAAGTTTTTGCAGTGGCTGCTGAGCTAATTGTCCTCCATTTTTAAGAATACTTCCATATTTCCTGTAACATCTCCCAGTGCCAGAGCAGCAGCTGTAGCTCTCATGGGCTCACAGATAGAGCAGGTATTGCTGTTGCTTCTCTCAGTAGAACTGCAAAGTTTTGCCAAGTGTTGTTATGGTTGGCAATGGGACTGGTTTTCCTGTAGTTTCTGTTGGAATTGCTACTAGTTATTAGTGGGTTTTGATAAATATTCATAGGCTTTATTATTAATGGTTTCAGTTGCTTCATCAGAATCTGCTAGAGTTGTTTTGCTGGTCCTTCCCCTTTACCACATGTTCTGGATCTATTTTTTCCCATGGCTGCAATGTTAATGTTTGCCATTATGTACAGGTAACCCAGCCCAAGAAATGTATGGCATGACTCCAACAGTAAATCTTTTTTTATTTGACTAGCAATAAAGATAGAAAGTGGAGTGATCTGTTCCACTGCATGAAAAAAAAAAAAAAAAAAAATCTTTTCAGGCATCTATGCCCTTTTGCTACTATGGTGGTCTAGTAAGGAGGGAACAAGTTTCAGTGCTAGTTCTTATATCCAGTTCTTCTTACACAACAGCTACTACAGGTGAAGATGGCCATTTCTAAAGGCTGGGACCTTAGCCAGAACTTGGCAGTGTCTATGTTGCTGCTGTCCCATCAAGCCTCTCTTCTACTTTTGGAAAGGTCCTATATGTCCTGCTGTAATCCTCACAGTTACAATGCCCCAAGTTCTTAATTTTTCATGTGCAGAGGAATATTTTGAAATCTCAGTTTTTGATATATTTAGTAGGGGACATCATTGTATGAACTTCTGCTTGTTAAAAACTGAGCTCTCCTGCATAAGTTGGACTTGATCAGCCTGGAGAAGAGAAGCCTCCAAGGAGACCCAATTATGGCCTATCTATACTTAAAGGCGTCCTACAGGAAAGTGGTAGAGGGACTGTTCAACAAAGAGTGTAGTGATAGGACAAGAGGGAATGGCTTCAAGCTGAAAGACGGTAGATTTAGATTAGATGTTAGGAAGAAATTCTTTACTATGAGGCACTGGCACAGGTTGCCCAGAGAGGTTGTAGATGCCTCATCCCTGCAGTGTCCAAGGCAAGGTTGGATGGGACTTGGACACTTTGGGCAACCTGGGCTAGTGGAGGGTGTCCCTGCCCATGGCAGGTGGTTGGGACTAGACGGGCTTTGAGGTCACTTCAAACCCAAACCAGTCTGTGATTCTATGATTCTGTATACAATAAAGGCAAATAAGCAATAAAAAACAGCTATCCAGCAATAAGAAAAAGATAATTGACTCAATAGTCACATAATAGTTCCAAAAATAAAAAAGGGGTTTCCTCTTTTCCAAAATAGACCTGATTTTGTGTACAAACTTTTAATTAAACAGCTATGATTGCATAACATTTGAGCATAAAAAATGGATTTTTAGTCAAGGGGATACTTCTAATTTATTTATATAATGATGTCTTTTTAATACTTACAAATGTCCATGTAATTTTAACGTAGAAATATCCAAACTGTTCTTTGAAACACAGAGATGCCCTAGTAAGTATGCAGTCATTTTAATTGGTTTAATCAATTCAGTTGTTACTTGTGTAAATTTCTGTCATGTTAATTTTAAATGTGTGTAGCTGAGTATGTGTTTGGAGTGATACACCATATACAGACTCCCACAGACCTATTGAACATGGCATTTCTTGTATCCAACAGCTAATTTTCAGTTTTTCCAGGCCTTTCTACTTCCTCCATGCAGAGTGGTTTGGCTACAGTTTCTAATTGTGTGAGTCAGATGTTCTTCCTTTTCCACAGCCTCCCACTTTGAAATGAATCTTTTCCAGATTCATGGAGCAGAGGAATATAAAGCACTTGAGAACTGAGCAATTGATGGAAGATCCTATATTTAAAAACTACTAATGTTTTAATTGCTGAAATTGAACCAGCTAGCCTGAGAACTGAAAGTGTACAACTACGAAAAAGCAACCACCAGATGTTTTTTTGATGCAAGGGATTTTCTTTCTGTAGAATGAGACTTTTAATTTTAAAAACTTTCCATTCATCATCTTGGCATAGATTTTAAGCCACAGATGAGACATATAATTGATTTTTTTCTATTCCTTAGCACACAAAATTCCTGTCTGGAAAAAAAAAAGTAGCTCTAATGACTCCCTTGCGTTGAATAGACAGACTGGAGGGGCCAGCAATGAAGCCAGCTAAATATAAGCTTCTTTTCCCACACTGGTAAATCGAAAACCTTGATGACAGGCAAATGATTACATTATAATGTGTTTCCACTAATATGTGTGGTAAGTGTGTTGTCAAAAGAAAGCTGAAAAAAGCAATTTGATCCTTACTTGTACTAGCTATAGGGCCAACAATTCAGCTTCTTAGTTTCTTAGAAACCCACCTTCACTGACTTTTCTTAACTGCTGTCAGGTCAACCACAATTGTGAGTAGATAGACCCAGTCAGTACCAGGAATGTGCTGATTTATTGCAGTTTTATTGCAATCAGAAACCAGATAAATAACAAGGAGATAATGCACTAGTAGAAACTATTTTGAAAAATGAGTGTTTTGGTATCCAGTGATATTTTTTTCTGCTTCTTAAAATATACTGTTCAGATACAGGCTTGGAAATAGGTAGGTGGTCTGACGAACTGTATTGCAGATAAAAATGGGCTGCCTTATGGCCTGTTATGCTTGCCTCTGTTCTGTTGAGCCTTCATTAACTTCTATCAGTATTTTTCTATCAATGTAGTCTACAAGAAGTCTTTTTTGTATCATGTGAGTTTTGCATTTCTTTTTCTTTTGTCCTGCCTACTTCTGACCTAGAGATAAAACAAACCAAAGTTGTTTTCTTGAACTATGTTGAAAACACCATATTGTGATAGGAATACAAGGAAGACAGGCAGTCTTTGATGCTGAAGGAAGAAATCTGCATAGCTTCTATTGTCTTTATAAGTCACTGAGTCTTATTATTGCTTGATTTTATTTTGTTACCTGTTGCTTGATTTGCCACTTTTTTGAATTTTTTCTCTAATTTTTTTAAAATGCCAAAGGATTGACATATACAAATTAAATGATATTGCAGTCTTGAATAATTTTCATTCATGGCTGCAGAGTCGTGGGGTCATATGGTCATGTGTACAAGTAAAATAAGAAATAACATTTGTGTGGTGGTGGAGGAAGTCCTAAAGCAATAGTTAGCAGTGGAGAGCGCAGCACTGCCTGAGGATGCCAAACCCCATCATCAGGCTAATGACAGTCATCTGTCTCAAAATAAACAAGTATTCTGGAAATAAAAAAGACAGATTTTTTTTTTTTAAGTCAAATGTATAGCTGAAATCTTTCCAACTCAAGGGAACTTTGCTCTTAATGTCTGATTCCTGTGTACCGAGAACTATGCCAGAGGCCTCCCACTCCAGCAGTCTGTTCCAAGACCCTACAGGAAGACATCCAATGCTGCATTTCTGGTTCTTCCAGAGTATTTGGCAATAATAAATTTTTCAACATTTTCAATAGATTTTGTTTCTAAGTTTTTATACAGAAAGATCTTTTATTTCTACTTACTTACCTGAAAATACTCGTGAAGCAACCATTTCATATGTAGTCTACTTTTATTCTGCTAAATGAAAAATAAGTACCAAGACCAAGCAAGCTAAGAGCCTGGTGTGTTCTAGATAGCTGCCTCGATTGGTAACCAGTATTTCTGATAGGACACTTCTGTGTAAAACATTAAGTCATGAAACAGTATAGCAACCTGGCTGGCATCTGATACTGCTGCAAGGTATTATGGCTGTATAGTGTCAGACTTGGGCTGAGCAGGCATATGTCCATGTTTAGCTTACGCACATTACTAAAAGGCCTGCGTGACAGAGTAGAAGGCACATATGTGGGCTCTTCCCAGTGCTAGCAAATTCACCCAGAGCCCTTGTGTGAGCACAGACTAATTTTCAGAGTCTAGACACAGAGTTTAATTATAAACACATGCTTATAAACACACTATACAAACAGAGCTATCAAAATGTGGAATGTTAATGTGTGTTTATACCTAATAGATGCCACTTCAGAAGTCAGCATAATTCCTACAAACAAACCCTATGCAAAAAGCCCATGAAAACATATTCATGCCTTCAAAGTCAAGGAGACTAGGCTTTCTCAGAACAGATCTCTGAGTTGGAAATTCTCTTAATCTATAACATTTGCATTAGCAAAAATGTGCCAAATGTCACAGTACTTCATTAAGACAGACATCCTATAAGCAGTCAGTCTCTAGAATGGCTAGCATCTACATAGCCACAAACACTACCTGAAATAATGCTCAGAAATTAACAAAAAGAATAAATGCCAGGCATTCTTTATAGTTTGCATCATTAGGCAAACAGACACGCATCCTATGCTATCATTACTAAATCATGTAGTTTAAATTTTTTAGTTGCTTGGAAGAATGCATGAGAAGTTCCAATCTCAATATTAAGAGGCCATGTCTGTGCACAGTGTCTGTCTGTATTTGTAATGTTGTTGATCAAGCTGAGTGCGTGGTAATTGTTCTCTCATTTAGTACTCCATATTTAATGCTTTACATATTCTGGGCACTGAATTGTTATATATTATATTATTTGATAATCACAAATGTTCTTCCTGTGTTTAACTCAGAACTGCTTGTATATGTGATTCAAGCCAGAACATAAGCAACTTCCCAAAGGTGAAAAGCTTGTTCATCACAATATTGTTTTAGTTGTACCATCTCATACCAAATTTGTATGTACTACAAAAAGGAATTAACAGCCTCTTAAACCAGAGACTTACGACTACTGTCCAACATCAGAATTAAAAGCACTGAAATTCCTTGAGAAATACTGTGCTTATTTTCAATTCAAGTATCAGCAAATATGATAGTCAGAAATGCTTTGGGGAGGGTAATTGCTTTTCATGAAGTCACTATCACAATTTTGAAATCTTGGTAGGTTCAGAGTTCAAGGATATAGGTAAATGTCTATTGTGCATTCAAAATCAAACCCAAATACTAACTTTTAGAGCTTTCCCTGCTTCTGAGCCCAAACTGTAACAATTACTGATCATATTCCATAAAGTACTTTGTTGTGGTAGCATATAATAGGAAACTGTGAGCCATAGGGGTATTGTATTCTTTCCCTACTGCCAAACAAGGAATATGTTTATATATTTTTTTCTTCGATTTCAAGGTCATTTTGGAGAAAGCAAAATATTTATGCTAACAACAATACCTTTTCTTTTTCTTTATTCTTTTTAATCTGAGAAACACTATAAAAAGAAGGTGGTGGTCTAGGTGATAGTCTTTCATTCGCAGATAAAGAAACTGGGTCACAGAGAGTTAAGTGCTTTGGCTAAAACTACCAGAAAACTTTACCTCTTGGTTCTGCTGACAGCTATGCTGCATTTGTTTATATTGATAAAGATATAGATCTTTATATTTGCTGTAAGGATAGAGCGTATCTTTCGCATGTTTGCTCTGCTCATACATAGTTGTAAAAGCTGTGATTTTTTTTTTTTTCTCACAGTTTTGTAAAATGACTATCCCATGAAGTAATAATAATATTTGATTGACTGTACAGACACATCAAAGGAAGTGGCGCAAATTCATATGCATAATAAGAAAAACTTCTGGGTCAGCAGAGAAGACCCTATGGCAAATGGACTGAAATTAACAAATACAGGTTGATGTAGAGATTAAATGAAGTTTTTCTGAAGTATATTCCATTTGTGTAAGAGACAGTGTCTAAAGGTTGTATGACTTCAAAAGGCACTCTATTAAAATGGAAAAGTGTATTCTCTTATTGTCACAGCTGACAATATCCCAGCTTTAGCTGCTGTTTAATATTCTAGTAATGCAGATTTCACTGCAGTTTCTGATAAATGTTAGAGAATTACTTTTATATACCTACCTCACGGGTGTTTGTCAATTATGTACTCAATAGCATACTACAGTAGCTTTTGCATTTCACTGTATGTTTCTGGACACCTTTAAACATGAAAATGCTTAACCAGCAAAAGAAACAAGACCTGGAAGATCACCTGAGTGTCCAGATTTTTATTGTTACCAAGATCCAATTCCGAGGTAAACAAACTTTCATCTCTCCTAGCATCCTAAAGATAGCTATTGTAATCATGTCAATATTCATTCACAAAACTATGTGAATAGACTTTTAAAACCTCAAACTTCACTTTACTGCACTTCATCAACTTCGAAAGGAATTCAGGGTTTTCAAGGAATGCAGAATTAAGTCACAGAAGGTAGAAAGCAGTTCCTTCCTTTTGATTTCACTGTTATTTTTTTGCATTGGCTTTTCTTTTCTATCATGCAAAATTAAATATTTTGGTATTTATTTCCATCTTGTTACTCGTAGGCATCAAACTCTAAAGTGTCTGTAATGCAGGTTGGTCATGCAATATTTTATATTTAAGATACTGTATTTCTGAGTGTTTTATATATATATAAAATACAATATTTTTGTCATGTGTATGTATTGCCGTATGCATATGCATAGATATGTGTAAATATATACGCACAGTTAGTGCCACACGGCAAAAAAAAGCTCAATTTCAAATTATACCTCTTATTTCTAAAGGAGTACTGCTCAGTGCTAAAAAATGTAACAGTGTCCTATTCATAGCAATTTCTGACACAGCATTTAGCAAAACCATACAGAGACATAAAAAGCAAGAAGAGCTGGAAAATATTTGTATACTTATTAAAGGCCAATAAAGCTGATCAAAAGCACGACTGCCACAGACATTATGCAATAAGGAATAGTAAGTTCATCTGTTTCTAAAGGATGTGGTTTGAAAGAATAGCAAATAATTTGCAACATTTAGAGCAGACTTTAAGGGGTAGCATTACTCAGCAAGTTTCATACATAGGAGTCAGCTCTCATTTCTCTGGGGATTTTAGATGTTCAGTTTTAGCTGGCTACAGAGAATATATCATTGATGTTTCTTCTTTAAAGTGTGGAAAAGAAAAAATTCTGGAGAAAAAAGAAAAATGGTAATAACAGCAATGATCATACCAGGAACTATTTAACTTCTGAAGTTTAAAGTAATGTAGAATTGTGATTTGTCCCGTGGCAGAGCAGATATTAAAGGTAACCCTTCTACTGAGTAGCTGGAGAAGGGTAAAAGGAGAATGGCAAACTGTTCAATCAGCTTTGCCACAAAGAAAAATAGAGCGTCAGCCTGTCTTGCCTTGTACAGTGGCTCACTTAAGACAGTTTGTGGTGCCTCAGAAACGTTGCTGCCACTTGACACAAATCACTTAAGACAACAACCCATTCTTTTGCTAGGAGTTTCCAGGATCATGGGACAGAACATGTTGCCATTTGCTCTATGGCATTTCTTTCTTTCTTTCTCCTTCCTCCTTTCCTGTCTGGCCATTTTGACATTTCTTTCTTTGTCAGCTGTGCTGCTCCTTATTCTTGCCACACACTGGTCCCCTGACCTGTGCCTGTCCTGGCCCAGTTCATAAGTATCTACTGGGCCTGGCAGCCCTCTCCTGGCACCCTGAGCCTCAGCATGTGGCCATGCTTCAGAAGTGCTGCTGGGGACTGTCTTATCTGTAGCCATGCCAAGGACTAGTTGTATTTCTAACCTGTCTGGAGCCCTAAGCCCCACAGCTCTGTGCCTGACCCACATCTGAAGTGGTGCTATGAGCTGCACCCCCTCATTATGCTCAGGGTTCATTCTCATGGTCCTCCCTTGCCTCAGGTCTCACTCCTTCACGCCTGCCTTGTCCCTGGAACCCTGCCCTGCTATCTGCCTTATCACCACACCTGGTTCCCATCACCTTCCCAGCCCCTAAGCTTTACTCCATCATGTTTGCTTTGCCTCCAAAACAGCACTGGGGCTGTGGCACCTTAGTGCTGCCCTGCCTGTCTTACCACCTCTCTCAGCCCAAGGCCCTGAAGCTCTGCTGCACTTTTACTGACAGTACATCTCATCCCAGTACTCCAGATTGTGTGTCTCCTGTTTTCTCCTGCTCCACAAACTTTGAGCTCAGTCCCACTGTCCTATGTCATGAGCACTTGATAAATATAAAATTGAACACAGACACCACCCAACATGACTTATTTGTGTTTTATTCTCTTCAGATGTGATTCAATGAAATGTAATAATGCTGAATAGATTGAGGTAGATGTAGCTTAAGAGACAATTAATATAACTTTAATATAAGAATTTTCGTGTTTTTAAGAATAGATTTGTTTTGGATTTTAGTAGAATATGGCTGTAACCATCGTGCTGCAATGAAGATACCTGCTTAATAGTCACCAAGGCTATTGAGTTTCGATTCCGGCTTTGCGAGGCATCAGATGAACATTGGGTTTATGCTTTACCAGGTGAAATAATCTAAATGTTGGTTTCCCAGATAGGCATGAAACTAATTACAGGACAAGTTTCCAAGTATCATGACTCTCAGATGGTTCCCAGCATGGCAGGTCTCTGCAGTGACCTGTTGTGGCTCACTCTAGCTTCTCTAACTGACCTCTGGAACACCTTGTGGTACAGCAGTGGTAGGGCATGATGTCATTGACCTGGGAGAAAAATTGCTCTCACCAGGCTGAGAATCTGGTGAATAATCCCTTTACAGCCTTAAAGAAGAGTTGCAGTTTTTTCAGATGGGCAGGAATTACAAATACCTTCATTTTTCTGCTCTAGCTGTTTTGATGCTTTTGTCTTAGGCCAAATCTGGCACAGGGTTACGCTGCCAGGGTCATCCCAAGGCCAGGAGGAAAGGTAACTGACATTGGCAAAACTGTGGGAGCAGGAAAAAGACAACAGGAACATAGAAAAAGACATGCAGAAGTGAAGTACACAGTACCTGCAATCCCAAACTATGCACAGCCAACTCCTTCAGGAAGTGTTCAGTGTGCTCTCCCCCACAAATATTCGATTTGTGCCCTGCCAACACAGAAGAGGCCAAGGAGTTGTCAGTGGTGGGCTGCAGGAAGCACTACATGAGCTTCAGTAAGCATCTAGTTGCACCAGGTCTAGTTGGAACTGCTGTCCTCTACCACCATGACTTCCGTGTACCCCAGTTTGGTACAATCTGTACAGGTGGGAGTTCCTTTGATTTAAATACAAGTTTATCTAAAATGAATGTAAGATAAGCTTGTGCTTTCCTGAAACAATACTCACAGATAAAACCAAGTGAAAATTACAAAAGTACATGACTAAGTATTTTCTATATTGTACTTTTTATGGTCTAACCTTTTTAGCCCTAGGCTGAGTCCAGTAATAACTGTGGTTATCATTGTTCCTAAATTACAAGTACCCTTAGACTGCAAGAGACTTGTCTCTCTGAATTTCTTCTTGTCATTGTGGCATTAACTGCTACATATTTCTACCTCTATTTTTTTTCTCTTGTCTGCTGAGGTAAATCAAAGTGGGAAGTCCTTTCTGCTTTCAGATTTGACGTCATACCCAATAGAGTTCTCAGACACTATCTAAGCACATACATTTTGGGTCATGAGTGGAAAACAAAACCACCTTTATTTCTGGCAATAGGGTCCCTGACATAGACCAGAAAAACAAATACTCTGTCTTCCTATCTTGTTGTGACATGTCCCTGTGTTACTTTAAATCACTGTTGAGGATTGTCAAATCAATTAGGGTCTGAAATGCAGTCTAGTGGTGTCTGGATCTTGCTTAGTAAATAGCTGCAGTTAGAGTCTTAAATCTCAAATCCAAATTCACAGTTCTGTCAACAACTCATTTGGCAGAGAAGAGTTTCAGTTAAGTTTCAGACCACCGAGAGAGAATAGATAATCTTATTTTATGGAAATATACCTGGAGTGAAAATTTCAATTTTACTTACAGTTTGTTGTTAGTACATTGAGAATATTTTTGGATTAACAAAAGTATTTAATGAATGTTTAACTTAAACTTTGGCTACGTTTTATTAAAACAAAATATATCCATGCCAACTCATCTGGTACTGCAAAAATCAGGATGGGGAAGGCCATCATCAAAACATACCTTGTATTTTCATCTGAAGTAAAATATTGACGTTTTCACAGAGTTCTTAAAAAAAAAAAAGCCAGGATGACAAAATACCATTTTTTTCATCTTCAGTCAGAAAAAACCACATTGAAATATTAATGAATCAAAGTATTTCATATACATTTGCTTACCTTTGAAGTTGCTTCAGAATGAAACAGTATTCCCTTCAGTGTCTTCAGGGAGATTAGACTTCATGGAATTTCATGTCCCCATTCTCTGCATTATCTAGTAAAACTGTATTTCTTAAAAGGCATCACACAGGTATGTTAAAGGGGATCACTCTTGGCAAGTTTCATCAGTTACATCCTGCAAATAACACTAGTGGCTGTGATGCTGGGGTGACTTTGGCATTGTGTCTTCTGCAGTGTCTGCAGTGAACCAAGTACTGCAGAGACTGACTTATAAAAATGTCTTGAT
This sequence comes from Porphyrio hochstetteri, assembly GCA_020800305.1. Taxonomy (NCBI): domain Eukaryota; kingdom Metazoa; phylum Chordata; class Aves; order Gruiformes; family Rallidae; genus Porphyrio; species Porphyrio hochstetteri. The sequence goes on from CM036912.1 coordinate 19,433,882, forward strand.
AGATTGTAAAGATGTTTTTGTTGTTTCTGGAGAACTACAACTTCAGAAGATAGAATTACTTACATTTGGTTCCTCAAGCCCACTTCTCATGGTGTGTTCAGATAGCTAATGGCAAAAGATGCCAAAAATCCTGCTAATGGGAAAAGAGATGATGATTGTGACCATCCTTCATGTATGTCTGAAAAGAAGCTGCATGTTATGTTTGTTATTCCATCTTTTCCACTGCACCACCACCTCCTTCTGAGACATCTTAAGTTAGTCAAAGCAATGACTCAATTTTGTTTTGACTTTTTAAATGGCTGTGTGTATAACATAGTATAGACGTTTTGTATTTACACAGTCATCATTCATGAAGCTGTTATTTTTGGTAGTCGAGATGTTTCCAGACAAATAAACGTATGTATTAAATTGAAAAGGATGTGCTCTGTGTAGTATAAATGAAGGAGAGTCAATAGCATCCCGTTTCCCATTTTATGCTTTTACTTTGTTTTGTTTTCATTTTAAACCATGTACAGGGAAGACTGTTTGCAGCAGCAGTTTCCTAAAGAGAAAATGTTAGAGGTGATTTTTAAGTAAATATTTTTGTGTGTGTTTAAAAGCCTTGAAGATACTGCATAGCTCCTTACTGCATTATTTACAGTCTTTCAGCCCAATGAACTGTAGACATTTTTACACTGTTACCTAAATCAGCCAACGACTACTTGACAGAGGGAGTAAGATGATTATGGACAATTCTGGGAATAGAATAGGATTATAACAGTAAATAGCAGAATAGGAAATAAAAAGATTACTGGGGTAATTCTAGGGACTAAGAATAACCCACAGGATATCAGATATCCTGGCAAAGTACTGAAAACCTGACCAGATCAACTTGGTCAAAACTGGTCCAAAGTTAACTTCAGATCAAGAAGACAAGAACCATTTCACCCATTAAAATTTTTGCTTCTGAGATATCATTGATACCAGACATGGACCATGTTATCTGTCTGTTTTCAAGATACAGGCTTTGTACTTGACTGTTCATTTTGGCATCCTCTTAAAATCTTAGAGCAGAACAAGATCACAAGAACAATCTGCAAGGCAGGTTAATTTTATACAGTTTGTGAAATGTATGTTTGGTTAAAGTATCTGAGGTTACCAGACTTTGGGCTAGACCCTATGTTTTCAAAGCACTGTGGCCTGGGGGAGATGAAGCGTGAGGAATGGTTATCTACTCCCTTACAGAGAGGCAAAGTCAAGCCCTGGAATATATTCTGGTGTCTCTCCTTTGTCTCAGATGGACCCTTGCAGCAGGTAAAACATTTGTCTTCGTGTTGTGCCCCATCATCGCATGGTTGAGCATAGAATTTACTCTAGATTGGTGTATGCAACCTTTTCTGGTTAGATGGCTGCCTGACTGCACTGAGGAAAAGCTGTCAGTAGCCCACTGTTACTTGGTATTTTGAGGGAAGATAGATAGGTAAAGTACTTACCGTTTAGCTAAGCACAGTATTATTGCTTTACAGTAGTACAGCTTAGCTGTTCTACATATAATGATGAAAAATACAGAGGATATAGACATAATGTGAGTTTTGGGAGTCGGAGCTGTGCACAGTCTTTGCTAGGAAGCACTGACACATCAGAAACATGGTGGGATTGCTCCCATGACTGGAGTGCTGCAATGGATGGCTACAAACTCTTCAGGAGAGACAGGCAAGGAAGGAGGGGTGGTGGTGTGGCTCTATACGTTAGGGAATCCTTTTCTGCCACTGAGATTGTGACTAGGGATGATAACATTGAATCCCTATGGGTAAAGATCAGAGGAAGGGCTGACAAGGCAGACATCCTGGTGGGCGTCTGTTATAGACCGCCAAACCAGGATGAAGAGACAGATGAGGTGTTCTACAAGCAGCTGGCACGAGCTGCATGGTCATCAGCCCTTGTGCTCATGGGGGACTTCAACTTCCCTGACATATGCTGGGAGTACAGCACAGCACAGAAGAAGCAGTCTAGGAAGTTTTTGGAGTGCACAGAGGATGCATTCCTGATGCAGCTGGTCAGAGAGCCCACAAGAGGAACTGCCCCGCTAGACCTGCTGTTCGTGAACAGGGAAGGTCTGGTAGGAGATGTGAAGGTTGGGGGCTGCCTTGGACAGAGTGACCATGAAATGATACATTTCTCAATTCATGGTGGAGCTTGGAGGGGGAATAGTAAAACTGCTACCTTGGACTTTCAGAGGGCAGACTTTGATTTGTTCAAGAGACTGGTAGGGGGAGTCCCTTGGCATTCAGTCTTAGCGAACAAAGGGGTACAAGAGAGCTGGTTGCTCTTCAAGAAGGAAGTCTTAAGGGCGCAGGAGCAGGCGGTCCCCCTGAGCCGCAAAATGAGCCGGCGGGGAAGAAGACCAGCGTGGATGAATAGGGAGTTACTCTTGAGGCTCCGTGAGAAAAAGAGAATCTACCGCCTGTGGAAGGAGGGACGGGTAACTGAGAATGAATTCAAGGAAGTTGTCAGGATGTGTAGAGGTGAAATCAGAAAGGCAAAAGCCCAGCTTGAATTTAACCTGGCCGCTGGGGTGAAAAAGAATAATAAACTCTTTTATAAGTACATTAACAGTAAGAGGAGGACAAAGGAGAATATCCACTCTTTACTGGATGAGGCTGGGAATGTGATCACTGAGGATAAGGAAAAGGCGGAGGTTCTGAATGCCTTCTTTACGTCTGTCTTTAAAGGTCAAACAGATCCTCAGGGTACCCCTCTCTCTGACCTGGTAGTCTCAGCTGGGGAGCATGCTAACTCCCCTGTGATTCTGGAAGAAACAGTCAGAGACTTCCTACTCCAACTGGACTGCCACAAGTCCATGGGGCCGGATGAGATCCACCCGAGAGTGCTGAGGGAACTGGCAGAGGTGGTAGCCGAGCCGCTTTCCATTATCTATCAGTCCTCCTTGCTGACTGGTGAGGTCCCAGAAGACTGGAGGCTTGCCAATGTGACTCCCATTTACAAGAAAGGTTGTAAGGAGGATCCGGGGAACTACAGGCCTGTTAGCCTGACCTCGGTTCCAGGGAAGGTTATGGAACAGATAGTCTTGAGGGAGATCATGCGGTATGTGCGGGATGGCCGGGGGATCAGGCCTAGCCAGCATGGGTTCATGAAGGGCAGGTCCTGTTTGACCAACCTGATCTCCTTCTATGATCTAGTGACCCATCTGCTGGATGAGGGAAAGGCTGTTGATGTGGTCTACCTAGACTTCAGCAAAGCCTTTGACACTGTCTCCCACAGTATTCTCCTGCAGAAGCTGGCAGCCCGTGGCTTGGATGGGTACACCCTCGGCTGGGTAAGGAGCTGGCTGGAGGGCCGGGCTCAGAGAGTGGTAGTAAATGGAGTTAAATCCAGCTGGCGACCGGTCACGAGTGGTGTTCCCCAGGGGTCGGTGCTGGGGCCTGTCCTCTTCAATATCTTTATTGATGACCTAGATGAGGGCATTGAGTCCACCCTCAGTAAGTTTGCAGATGACACTAAATTGGCTGGGAGTGTGGATCTGCCTGGGGGTAGCGAGGCCCTACAGAGGGATCTGGACAGGCTGGAGAGCTGGGCTGAAGCCAACGGCATGAGGTTCAACAAGAGCAAATGCCGAGTCCTGCACTTTGGCCACAACAACCCCAGGCAGCGCTATAGGCTTGGGGCGAAGTGGCTGGAGGACTGTGTGGAGGAAATGGACCTGGGGGTACTGATTGATGCACGGCTGAACATGAGCCGACAGTGTGCGCGGGTGGCCAAGAAGGCCAACGGCATCCTGGCTTGCATCAAAAATAGTGTTACTAGTAGGAGCAGGGAGGTAATTGTCCCCCTGTACTCAGCACTTGTGAGGCCGCATCTCGAGTACTGTGTTCAGTTTTGGGCCCCTCACTACAGGAAAGACATTGAGGCTCTGGAACGCGTTCAGAGGAGGGCTACTAAGCTGGTGAGGGGTCTGGAACACAGGCCTTACGAGGAGCGTCTGAGGAAGCTGGGATTGTTCAGCCTGGAGAAGAGGAGGCTTAGGGGAGACCTTATAGCTCTCTATAACTTCCTGAAGGGAGGTTGTAGTGAGCTGGGGGTCGGCCTCTTCTCCCGTGTAGGCAGTGACAGAACTAGAGGGAATGGTAGCAAGCTGCGCCAGGGGAGATTCAGGCTCGACATTAGGAAGCACTACTTCTCAGAAAGGGTAGTCAGGCACTGGAATGCACTGCCCAGGGAGGTGGTGGAGTCACCAACCCTGGGGGTGTTCAAGGAAAGACTGGATGTTGTATTGAGGGATATGGTTTAGTGGGAGCTAGTAGTAATAGGTGAATGGTTGGACTGGATGATCTTCTAGGTCTTTTCCAACCTTGATAATTCTGTGATTCTGTGATTCTGTGATCTCTGCCAAGTGTGCACTGCTGTGTGTGTATGAGGTAGGCAGAGGAATAATCCTTTTGCAGTTAGTTTGAATATCACCTTCTGATGTCTTGATGACCTGCAGTGTCCCTGAATATCAGACTGATTACTGTCAGCCTAGAGTTCAACTTGAAGTACAGGCAAACAGACCAGGTTTACTTTTATTAGAATTCACTGAGTATAGAATTGGTCATCAACAAAGTAAAAAAAGCAAAAAGAAACATTAAAAATAGTTATTGCTGCCATTTCATAAACAGACAAAAAGGTTGGATCAGTCAAATCACTATTCAGTCAGCTTCATTTTAGGAGGAAAATGTATACACGGTCACAGCTGTTACAGGTGGTGAATATCTCAGAGCTGTTATTATATGGTATGTCTCTGAAGCCATCAAAACCTAATGCATTGGTAAATAACAGTATGCCTAACTCAAAGTCCCTGAATCAATATGCAGAAAGCTCAGAATAATGGAACAGTCTGACAAACATGTCTCCATCCCTGAAGAGGTTCATGCATGAGATATGACAGCTTCATAATTTGTTGAGGTATAAGGAAGGACAGAAAATATTGCAACCAGTGTAGTTTCTTCCACACCTTACTAGAAGTGATATTTCTAAATTCATGCTGTCCATATTAGAAGTAAGAGCAAAGCAAAAATAGCAAGAGATTGTCTCAGTTTGCTATCTACACTCACAATGCCTATTTCCTCCCTGATGACCCAAGCACATCAGATCACTGCTCTGAGGCACAGCTCTTGTCTCTCTCTCAACTTTTCTGTTGCAGAAGCTTTTGCTTCTGACTTTGGGGCTTTTGGGACATCAGTTGTTTTGTTTCCTATATCACATCAAATTTTCTGAATTATACCTAGCATGGTTTGCCACATGAAATATTTTATCTGAATCTAAAGAAGAATGAACAGCTGCATGAAAATAAAACACTTCAGCCAGTATTAAAGAGCTACTTCACTGATCACTAGAGGGAAGGAAGTGAGATTTGCACATGAGGATTTCTAAACTATAAAATCTTGCAAAAAACATGAGTATGAGCAATAAGGAACTTCCTTCCAGTTATCAAAATTACTGATACTTCCAGAAATCTGAAGTGTTCTAGAATACTAACATACCGGCATTGCGTTCTCATGGAAAAGCCTGAAAAGCAAGCTGCAACATGAAAGACATGACTAGTGGCTTGATTTACAAGTATTAACAGAGGAGCTTTAAAAATAAGGTACAAAGAAGCACCCGGCCTTGTCTGAACTGGCAGCTTACCATGTGTGGAAAAAAAGTATCTTTGTGTTTTTAATATTAAGCAAAGGATCTAGGGCATGCCACAGTAAGAACTGAAACATGGAGTACTGCTTATTAATATGCATAAAAAACCCTTGCAGATCTGATCAGGTGCCATTTAGCGGGCTACTTCCACCACATACATTGTTAAACAACGGCTGAAACAGTATTTACATTGGCCCCAGAATTTGTTTCATAACCTCTAAGAGTGATAAATGATGCAGATGACACGTTAAAATTCTTTGTTATAGCTATTTCCTCTTTGAAGCATCAGATACCCATACAGTATATGCTTCTCTGAGGGCATGTCTTAGTGAGAAAGGAAATTGCATCATTTTGTGGAGAGATGGCATAAAAAACTATTGGTTTATTAATGATTAAAAAAAAAAAAACTCAAGGAAGTTTGGCTCTAGCTAACTCCCAGTGATGTGGATGTTGAAGTTTCTGCGGATAGCTCAGTCCCCAGGGGTGGAACATATCGCAGCTGGATGTTTTTTTTTCTAGATTACTTTATCTAAAATAAATATATTTGGTTTTGATGCCTATTTTCCTAGTAGAAAACCTACTGGGAATAGGAAAACCAGTGTACACTTACTGCTATTTTTAGAATGATCTTGTTACATGAGTAGTTCCAAAGTTATAACTGATATGCAATATATGTTTTTCTACTTATGTTACGTACGGTCCATAGCAGACCATAGACAGACTAAAACAGTGAACAAAGCTGTTCATGGCAAAGATAGCTTGCCTGTTACTGCTGACACTAGATGTAACACAGCTGCTCCCAGTGCACCAAGCAAGAGGCAGGACTGATGCATGGAGAGGTGAAGATGCTTGACAGTGGTGAGTGAGGGACAGAAGGAGGGAGAAGCTATCTAAAAGCCAAATCCATACATATAACCCCAGTAGTATGCAATTTTTTCCTGCAAGAATGAGCAAGCAAATTACTACAAATAATTGTATGGGGCCACACTTTGAGTACAAGTTGCTGGCATGTCTTGGTGTGCTTCAAAATATTCTGCTTTCAGCAACAGCAGCATGACCACTACCTGACCTCTAGGATTTGTGGGTTCAAAGGAAACCCAGAAACAAAGCAGACTCAGCTTTTGCCTCTAACTCTACTAGGACAATTATATGCACAAAACAGGATCAAATTCAAAGTCATTTTTGTTGTGGCATGTTACTTACTTTCTGAGCCAAGTGTTGACAGAAAGTTGGATTACTACTAGCTACGTAACTGGCCATTTGAATACAGAAATTTGAAGCATAAAGTTCAGAGGTCAACAGGGTGAAGAGTGGTAAACTGTGCAAATAAGAGTTTGTATGATTAGCCCATAGATGTTAGTTTTGTCTTAGTCCCTTTACTGCTAGACAGGAAGACCCATGGGAATTCCCAGACAGATCCACATCCTTTAGTGTTATACACTTTACTAGTTAGTGCTATCAGCAACATTATATTGTGCAAACATGTTACGTGAAACGGAAACCATTATACTGCCATTGCTCAGACTACTTCAAATTTTAGTCACTAGAAATGAGGATCAACATCCTCTTTTCAAAATATCTTTCCATTATTAAACACAGAGCGATTACTGCATGATGTTGTTTCCTGAAATAGCAGCTGAAAGAAGATATTTTTACTCTCCATCAATTATTTTGTATCATGTTACCTAATACACAGTGGAGTTTACGCCGCTGTAATAACACACAGTAGGATAAATGTAGGTATTGTAGGAACAGCTGGTTAAATGATAATTCTCTTTTATTGCACAAGTGTCATCAACATACAGTAGCTATCCTATAACATTATCAGTCATGGGATGGACTAGGAATTCTGTCATTTAATCACAAGAGATGAATGACACTCCTTGATTTGTGTAAAAAGATTAACGTAAGCTGCAACAATATCTAGACATTTATGTACTTTTTTTTACATAGGTCTCAAGGTCAACTACAGAACTAATACAGTATCTCATTTTACCTAACACCACAAAAATTTTTTTAAAAAGCATTGCTTATAAGCTGCGTTTGGATTCTGTGACAAGCATTTTACAGAATGCAGTGTTATTACTTGAAAAGCAGCCTCAGAAGCGTGCTGTTCTTACATTTATCTTAGAAATGGAAAAAAATTAATGTTAGTGACAATGCTACAGGATTAGTGGATACTGATCTTACTGCTCTTATAGGAAAATTATTTCTTCTTTCACTTTAAATGATCAATGCTAACTTTGATGCAAAGTGATTAATAGTTGTACAAAACTCTATACTGATACCTGAAGTACCAGGAAGCAAGTGGACGGAGCCCCAAAACAGATTAGGGTTTAAAATATGGAGTTGTGAGGCTTTTGTTTTTAGCACCTAGGTGCTCTAGCTAGCTGATCTTCATGCCTATTTGCAGGATAAGATCTTATGAGAGATTCTGATACATAACATGTAATAATATTCTATATCTTTTTGGGTAACAGGGAAAATTGAAATGTAATGGAAAATACTTTAGATTTCAGGGTTCCTCTGTCTGAAACAGTAGCATGTAGTGTTGGATCCCAGAAATTCTTAACAGAGTTGGGATTATTTCCATAGCTATTCAATATTTAGTTATGGTTTGCAGAACAGAACCATGGTTCTTAGCAAGTATTTCAGCTATTGGATTCTTATCCTGTAAACAGCTATGCCTGTAAGGATGACTGTAGAAGTCCTGTGATTTAGACTTACTCATTTAAGGGAGTTTCTCATGTGTAGTGCTAGTGCTGATTCAGTATAACTTTAATGAAGATGAATAAATTATTTACATAACTCATGCCATTGCGTATTCTCTAACACTGCCACTAACTGCTGGTTCCATGGCTGCATTCCATTCACTGTTGACTTTTCCTCTCATGAGTAATTAAGGTGAAACTTTAATTGAGCAGGTAATTTATGAGAAGTCTCTTCAAGAACGTGAAGGTAAGCTAAAGGTAGTATAAAGAATAGGGCAGCGAAATAATAGACATCTTGACTCAACATGACTAGCCACATACAAATTGTTTTAAACTTGCTGTTCAAACGTCAGTGTTTATAGAGCAGGTTGTAAATTCTTTGTCAGGGGAGCCTATTGGCACTAAGCAAATAGTCACCTTTCCTCCCAATATTAGCAGGCTGAACAAGGAAGGATGTTCAGTATTTTCTTTTCAAGCAACAAAAATGCCATGTCTTTGAGTTTCTTTCAATCTTGTCCAGTTTCATAAAATCATGCAGAAACACATTATGACACATGAAGAGCCTTATCCTGGAACTCCTGACTATAGCAGTGATTATTCTTCTGTACAGAAATTCCAGTAATAGGCCACACTGTGCAGTGAATACAGTGAAGTCTACAGATAGCCTAATAACTTGAATGGATTCTCTGCTGGGTGCCTGTGGTTTGGTTGGAAGCATTAGGTTTGAATAGACTAGATGGTCTAATGCCTTCTCTACATAAAAACTGGGTTATTTTTAAGAAGAAAAAAACCAGCAGGGAAATACATGTTTCTGCCCAAGCTTCAGTATACAGTAACAGGATTTGTTTAAAAAAAGACAGCTATAAAATACAGCTGGAGTTGTGCATGCTTTTAAACACCTAGACATGAAATTAGTCTTCGGCAGTCACGAGAGGAACCAGTGAAAAGCGGTGCCCCAAAAGTCCAAAACGAACAGCAAAAACAAAACTGCACTTAAGCCACTTAGAAGAATCTGTAAATCAAGTGATGCTGGAGAGATAGCTTGCCATCTGGAGGCAAGATTAGAACAGCCAAAATTGCACGAGAGTGACATCATGCGGGGAAATCTGTGCCGGCAGCGCTTCTGAAAGGGCCTAATGTCAAGCCTACGGTCCAGGCTGTCTCGATTCGACGTGGGGGTTTTTTTTGTTGGCAAACGTTCAGTAGATGAATCCATTAATATAAATTTTCCTTGTAAGAGCTAAATTACCAGTGAAGGATCTTGTGCTCGCACAGAAGACTTCCTTCTAATCCTTGTAATGAATCTGTTCCTTATCTCAGTGCTGATAAAAACTGCACTGCCTTGGTCTCCACCTCATTAATGAAAAAATGTTGTCCTTTTCATTCAGAACTAGATATTTATACAGGCTCCGTGTGGTCCAGTTTAATGCCTTTTGCTAGCTGCCTGCTTGATTTGGGTTTATCCTAGGTTATTCTGTTCTCTTCATTGCTCTCAAGAATGCCTTTCATCCTTCCATTTACAAAATTTTCAAAACATGCCACGCTTCTCCTTCCTTACAAATCCACAGCTTTCACTTTACAATTACTCTGAAACTCAAACAATTCCCTTCCCTGTTTTGCTTTTTGTTTGTTTGGGGTTTGTTGGGTTTTTGGTTTTTTTTTTTGGGGGGGGATGAGTGTTGTGAAGAGCAATAAAATTAAATCTCTGTGTTCTGTATTGATGCACTCAGGTGTATTGACATATCTACTCTTTGAACTGAAGAGGGGCATTAACAGTCCTGAACAACAGAAGCAGTTCCAGTTCAAACTCTTTCATCTTATGCTATGCGTGCTGTTTACCAGTCAGAAGACTGAGTAAGTACATAGTAATTCTGACATTCCACAAAACTACAGCTCTAGTACTGTTTCTTGTCCAGGTTGGTCTATAAAGTACCACGTAATCCTGAAACACTGATCCTCTTGCTCTGTTCCAAAACCTTTAGATGAGTCAGCTCTAAAGTTTATTATTGGATTAAGTTCAGCAAACACACTCAAAGCACTTTCTTGGGTTTGGGCTGTACTGTAGCTTGCATACTGACAGGGATGAAAGGGCTTTTTGTACCAATCCCTGCTTGCTTGCGTGGAAAGTGGAACAACTTAACTTCGTGGCATTATACTCCTTCCTTAAATGATACACGTAGCTGGTAAATCACAGGAGGGGTGGTCACTAGCACAAGTAAGATAAAGCTATATAGCTGGGCTATAAGATATGCACACTCTTTCTTCTAGATCCCTGGATAATCTACACAATAATCAGTATTCCAAAATAAAAATAGAGCTTCTCAATCCATTGGAGATATCCAGCAGAAGGTGGGAGTAATGTTCGTCAGAAGATGAAAATAACCGGCTTGTTAATTGGTTATTAACTTATGAATTCAAGTAACTTTTAAGGCTGAGAAGTGGAGCGCATAAAAATAATCAAATTTTTAGAAAAAAAAGTGTTTATTTAATCTTTTGTGCATTTTCATGATTATATGGATATTGGAGCAGTTAACTTTGCAGCTTTAAACATACTATCAGGAGGATACCATAATGTCTGCTTGTCTAATTTCATTCCTAGAAATGACAGAATAATTCTTGCTGAAGTTGTCCAAAAATCAGAACAAATGATTCAAGCAAGGCAAGGTCATAACCACCAGGTCTCTGGGTGGCAATTGTCAGAAAACCTGACTAGCAGCTTTAGCATAATACATGTCATAATATTCAGTCTCTGAGTGTTTCAGGATGTTCCAAGTAACACAGCTACATATGGGGAATAGTGCTCACTTGCTAAGCTACTGCACACAAGCAAGATCATTTGAGAGCAATGGGAATTATCTTGAGTGGCATCTTCTCTAATTAGGCAGAAAATGTTTGCTTTTAGGTTGACTTTCTCAGTTGCTGTGCCCTGCTATTAAAGTAATTATTGTCTGTCCTTTGTCAGACACAGAAGGGGTTACAGATAGGGGTGATCTTCTCACTTAACCTGTCTAGCAAGGAACTGTCATGACTTCATTTAAGACCTCCCTCTCCCAATCCACATTCCTGCCCCAGGTTTAACCAGGTAAGTTTCTTGGTAAGAAAGTCAAGTCTTAGGTGCAGGCAGCACCCATAGGAAATAACAAGAACCTTGTGATTAAAGCAGAGGCTCAGAGTCAGGAAGCTTGAGTTTATGTCTGGTTTTCTTCTGTATATTCTGTGTGACTTTTGAAAAACAAAGAAGTGATATCAGAGAAAAATGCCCATGAGTTTTCACTGCTGCAGTATTGTAAAATATCTTCAGAGCCCTGGGACAGGCTGCCCAGGGGGGTTGTGGAGTCTCCTTCTCTGGAGATACTCAAGACCCATCTGGATGCCTCCCTGTGCAACCAGTCTTAAAGACCCTGCTTTGGCAGGGAGGTTGGACCCGATGATCTCTTGAGGTCCCTTCCAACCCCTATGATTCTGTGAATCTGTGAATCTGTGAATCTGTGAATCTGTGAACTGCAAGTAGTCTTGAAAATGTAAATGTTAATTGCCCTTCTTGTGGTTCCCCTACCACAACACACCAAGCAGGTTGAGTGGTTAGAGTCTGTTCACAACTAAACCACTGTGAGTTCCTGGGTATTCAAGGATTTAAAATATTTTTTTGCCTTTACAGGAAACATTGCACACTCAAAAGAGCAGTGAAGACTCATAGGTGAATGTCAACCCTCACCACACTTAATCTCCAAGGAAAATGGCTGTCGTTGGATACAAGACTTAGAAGATGCATATTATAAAGTCAGCATCTTGCGCATGTAGACCAAAGGCTCTCGTCTGGGCTGCTCACCAGATAGAGCACAAGCCAGTGTACACCTCTCTGGCCAAGATTAGTGCTCTCATAGAAGGAACAGTTCTGTAAACCAATACACTTTTTCCAGAACTCTTTTTAATCTCAGTTCTATTTTAGGTTAAACTGGATCAAAAAGATCATTTCTGAAACTCCCTACTGCCCACTGAGTGCTTGAACTACTCAGCCACAGAACCAGGCTCCTTCCCGTGAAAGTGGTAAGACAGAAAGTTTAAAATTGATGTTGGTAATTTGGGTACTTGTGGGACCAGACAAATAACAAGTAAGAGCTTTCGTTTTTACATTTTAAACGTGAATATTTAAATCCCTTATCCGATCTGAGTTTTGCTTCCTGGTATTTTTTCAGCTGTAACATGACAATCCTCATTTATTAATACTGGCTAACCACAGCATAAACCTCAGCAACCCGAAATGTGTCTTGGAACTTTAAACAGGGAACAGAGCACCACCTAGTGACAAAGGATAAAATTACTCATTTGTTACTAAATGTTTTATTGGCTAATGTTTACAATTCAGGGAAAAAACCCTAATACAAATAAAATATTTAAGGTAACAATTTAAAAAATCTATTACAATCCTAAGTTATTGTCTGTCAAATAGAAGGTATTTTTTCCTGTACTAATCGAAGGAATACAAGAATTACTATTGATTCTACTCAGTAAAAGCAGGCCTTACTGCTGATTCCAGTGTTTTTACATGAACTTCAGTTGCTTGGAACATAGATTTTATTAACTATTAGTTATTTGTTCCACTTGCTGTTTTCCTTTATTCACAGTAAGAATGTAACACAAAGCTTAAGGAGAAGAATTCAAAAAGGCCAGAACAACAATGACAGCTAGTATCAGCATGTGATGACAGCAAGCCATCGAATTCCAATATCAGCCTTCATCACTGGCCCTGTTCTTTTAGAAGGATTTTAAAAAACAGATAATGACATAGAAAGCCATTATATCTCTGGAGATATACAAGACCCGTCTGGACAATCTGTGCAATATGAGCTAGGGAGCTGCTTTGGCAGGGGGGTTGGACCCAATGATCTCTCGAGGTCCCTTCCAACCCCTACAATTCTGTGATTATCAATTTTGGTTATTTTTCTTGATAGAAACAAAATACTAAACTCTTATAGGAAAAAAGTTACATTTCCCTTGAAACAAATGCAGATTTCACATTTATATTTCAGAGGAAAATTATTTTTTCCGTGTTTTTAAAGTGCAATAGTGCAAAGTGTTGCTTAGGGAAATTATTTAGTGGTGGACTTGGCAGTACTAGGTTGGTTGGACCTGATGATCCTAAAGGTTTTTTCCAACCTAAACTATTCAAAAAAAGTGATGGAGAATTCATGTTCTCTATTTAGGTTCTCTATTTAGGTTTTTAAGGACACAAAATTACTTTTGCAACTTATATTACATCTTAGAATCTTATTCTGATTTTCAAATTATGAAAACTGTCTACAAATTGATAAATAATGAGCATTAAAAGGCACAATGCTGATAAAGAACTGTGGGTTGACCGGAAACTAAATGGTGAAATAAATCCTTTGTAAGACACAGAGTTTTTGAAATCTTTCCTGATACGTTTTCTCAGAACCACTTACTGGGTGAAGGGAGGTGTAAATTTAAATCAGTATTTTACCAAGCTCTTTTAAATCAATTAAAAAGTAAATTTCAGAAACATTGCACAAGGTAACTTTTTAAAAAAGTATATATTTATTTCCAGTTAGCTTAGAATCACTGTGAAATTCTCTAGGGCAGAGATTTATTATTAGTTTTTAAATCCCAGTTTCTGATATTACCAATTCGCTTCCATCTGTGCTAGTTTGTCACCAAAGTTCCTTTCTGCATTTGCACTCGAGAACTGGAACAAGTTCTTTGTAAGCAAAGCCTCTTGTACAAGAGGGCCCAATTCTTAAGCAGCTTTCCAAAACGGCCTCAGTTTCACTCAATTTTATTGTAGTTGCAGATGTTGTATTACTTCTTAGAGAGGACTTCTTTTCCCAGGGACTGTCGGGAATGGAACAAAAACACACTTTTAATATAGGTTCCATTTGTAATGTAAATCTTCTCTAGATTATTGAGTTGAACTTAGTGAAAATATAAATAAAAATACAACAGGGAGAGCGCTGAGAAAACAGGTTATTCAAAATGGTGACTAATTTCTGCATTCATTGGTCATTCGAGTCACAAGCACTGATGCAATTCAGTGTGGCTATTCCTCTGCATGCAAAATTCAATGGACATCGGCAAGAGGTAATTACAGCCTAACATAACGCGCTGGTGTACTGTAACTGTACAAACAGCAGCCAAACAACAGCTGGAAAGGATCTCTGGCAGCCTGTACGCTGATAATGCGGCCAGAACAGCGAGCCGGTGTCATTGTCGTTGGCCTTACACAATGAAGCAGCCCGCGTTTTGTACAGGCCTACGGTTATTCCCATAAACAAAGTAATTAACGGTGAGAAATGAGCCTGTACTCTGGCCAGAGCCCGCTTGTACACCCGTGGCTTCGGACGCCCAGCAGGCTCGCCCCAGCGCCGTGGGGCGGAGGGCGTACCCCGTGCCCCCGGACCGGAGGGGCCGCCAGCCGCCCAGGGTTCCGGCCCGGCGGCTGCTCTGCGTGAGGCCGCTGTTGCCGTGCGCGGCCAAAGCCACCCGTCCGACTGTTAGGGCAGGCGAACTCCGCCCGTGCTTCCACCGAGCTCCTGCCGCCCCCCGGCCCGGTCGGTCGCAGGCGCTTGAGCTTCGGGCAGACATGCCGTTTGCTCCCGCAAACGCAGCTGCCCGGCGGGGCCGCAGCCCGCCCGCCGTGCGGCTCCGGGAGAGGCGGTCGGGACGGGACTGGCAGTGCCCGGCCACAGCGGCAGGAGGAGCTGCCGGAGGTGCCACCGCCCGGCCGCGGCGCTCCTCTCGGGCGGGCCCGGCCCCGCGGCGCACACGGCGGGCGCTGGTGCAGTCCTGTAGCGAGCGTCACCCCGCCGCAGTCTCTGCACCCCGCTGCGCCCAAGGCCCTCCGGCCGCCCCCGCGCAGTCCCGCGGCGCGGCCCGGCCCGGCCGTGCCCGGCGGGCGGGAGCATGGAGCGGCGCGGGGGCCGGCAGCAGGTGAGCGCCGGGCCGGAGCGGTGCCCGGGAGAGGGGGAAGTTGGGCCTGCGGCGGGGCCGGGCCTGCCCCGGCCGGTGCGGGGCTGCAGGCGGGTGCGGTGCAGGGTCAGCGTAGCACGCGTTGCAAGCAGAGAGCTACCAGATGTTTGGCATTTGAAGTGGAAGGTTATGCTCTTCCAGGAATCTCAGCTGTTGGAAACGTGATTCTGATTTCTTAGGAAGTTTTGCTTGTTTGTTGGTTTTTGTGTTTAGTGTTTTCTCCTTTCATTTTAGGACTCCGGAGATGGTGTTTCTGAGCTACGGGAATGGAGACCGGTCATTGGCAGAAAGTGCACAGACCCTCTCTGGTTGCTTCTCTTCTTTCTCTTCTGGACTGGTTTGGTAAGCATTCTTTTTAGCCGAAAGAAAAACCAGCTGCACAATTCTGCAGCGGTGTACTGACTCTAAACTGAGATGATCGTGCGCACGGGATTGTGCTGGGACAGAACTGTCTCTGTGGTGGTGTGGTGCTTTGTTGCGGTGTCTGTTAGACACACTCTGAAGGTCTGGCCATATATACATAGGGCTGGGTAATACACAGTTTGCTTTTTTGTAAATTAGTCTAGGCTGTGAGTGAGCTCTTATTTCTACTTCTCTCATTCATTCTAGTCTTGTTATCTTGCATCATGCCTGATGTTATATCCAGTCATTATCTGTACTGGGCTTAGAACGGCATGTAACTTTTTGGGAACAGGCTTTGTCTTTCTTAAGTATGAATTTTTTTTCATTATATGACTGAGGTTGCTCGAGATACTTGTGAATACAGTATTAGTTTTGAAGTCAATTCCTTGTAACTCTTAATGAAGTATGCATACACATTTTGAACACTGAATAAGCTGAAGCTGAACTTTGTCAACAGGATAGGGTTTTTACATGCTGCTTTATGCTTAGTGCTTTCATCAGTGGAGGGAATGCCAAAAATCAAACCTGTCAAATGGTGAGAATTTAGGATTTCGGTTTGTTTCTCTCACTGTTTTTATTGCTTGGTCTCTGTGAAATAGCTTACTGCATACGTGTATTTTTTTTCTTTTATTTGATCTTATTTTTAGAAGATTAAAAATTTTTGGTGATACTGATTTGTTCACATGGTGAAAAAATTTGAAACCAGGTTAGTAACTCTGTGGATGCCTGTGACTGGCATGTATAGACACACCCCTCCAGCAGTCACACAGCCATCTATTATTTAACAGTACTTATGGCTTATATCTAGCATTCAGCACTTAAAAAAAAATTAAATTCACATGTACACAGTATTTGCCATAGTGATGGCAACGGACCTATAACATCCATTTTTAGAAGGAATGCCAGAGTTTTTCTGAAAGCATATTTCAGGTTCCTACAAAGCCAGCTCATTTCTCCTCTTTCTTTTGAGAACAATTTAATTATTAAAAAAAATTTGCTGTGTAAATAAACTGGATCTGAAAATATGTTGTTACTGTAACAAATATCACATGCACAAGAAGTATGGCAGCTTTAATTATGGAGTCTCTACAAAATTTCCATATTGAGACAGCATTGTCAAGCATCATAATTAAAACCCCCTAAAGTTATTCAACTAGTTAGACTGCAAACATATAAGTGAAACTGAGACTACAGTGGGGAGACTCAGGAAGCACATATTTATATGTTTGTGTATAAGACTTAGGTTTTGCCCAGGTCCCATCTTCAGTTGCAAATATTAAAAGTAGAATTACAAATAAAGCCTCTAAACCCTTTAAGAAAGCAGTTGTGCTGGATCTGATGTATGCAGTCTGTCTCCAGCAGAGCTGATACTTGGCAAAATAGTTGTGGTTAATGTGAGACTGAGAAGACTTGCTGCTGCCAGCAGTTGGCATGTAGCCATAGAGCTTAGTGTATTGTCCTTGGTGTGTGTGAAATGTGGTTTACACCCCATGGGACAGAGGAGATGATTGAATCATGAAGTTCTTCTGTAGTGGTGTAAATAAGCCTTTGAGTAAAGTTGTGTTCAGGACTTCACCAGCTTCCCTGAAGAAGAATCGCTGCTTCTTGGCACTTGGAAAAGTTCTTTTCAAGGGCTGTTTTGGCCCTCATGGTGTACATGAACATGGGGTATAAGAGGTGTAAATTGCGTTCATAGGCAGAGGGTCTTCTATTGGTTATTTGGCCAATGGAGGTGCTTAACTGCCCTTGGGGTTTACAGGGAGCTGATCTGCTGGGGCTTTGATCCAACAACAAAGCATCTAAAAGATCAGTGCAGTGTCACCTAAGTCCACAGTGTGGCTCCCGTCTGGCTTTTCACATGTGTTAGAGAATGCGTCTTGAAATTTCAGGTAACCTGCATTTTAATTATACTTTATGTATTTGAAATATACCTATGATTAAATTCAATAGCAACTGCAAGGGCTCAACATTTCAGCAGATGTATTGCCCAGGTGTGTCTTCAAGGGCACCCTGAAAAATGAGCAGCAGTGAGCACATGTGAAAAACTGCCATTTGAGTGACCTTGCCTAGTGACACACACAAACTTTGGTATAGGCAGTGTTTATCACCTTATTACTGCTTTCATATTATTTTAATCCAGACCCCTATCTTTATTCTACTGTGATGTTCTGCCTAATTTATGTACTCTTAGCAATAGATATGGGAAAGCTTCAACAAGGAAATAGAGCTAAGGTTGTCCATATGACTTGCTTTGGCCTCATGGGTGAGTTTTAGATTTAACTTGTTTAGATTTAACAGAAGACAAAAATGTGTGGGTTAAGAGGAGTAGTTATTGAATGGGAAGTAAAAGCTATTATAGCATAATTTCACTCAAAACATATTTTAACAGATGTTTATAACTGGCTATGCTATGATGGCTGGTGCTGCAGAAAGACTTGTGCTTGGATATGACAGCTTTGGGAACGTATGTGGTAGGAAGAACACCCCTGTAAAAGGGGCACCCCTTTCTGGACAGGACATGACTAACAAAAAGTAAGTATATCATGTAATGTCTAAAGAAATTAAATGTTTGACAGTTTAATAAGAAATATGTCTTCTAGTTGTTAATCATATACGTATGTTTATATACACATGCTTATACTGAAAGGCAAACAAAAGGTGTGAGAATGGTGCAAAATGGTGAGTGAAACTAAAAAGTTGGATAGAAATCAAGATTGGAAATATGCTGCATCATTATGCCTTATGCTGGCTTCCTCTTAAATAAGAACTTAAATAGAGCTTCAGCCAAACCAGCAGTCATTCTATATGGCAAATCTTTCTACTTAAAGAAGTTGAATGTTGCATTTCCTAGTCATTCCGTTGACTCCCATGAACCTTGTAGAATGGCACCCACCTTGGCAGCTTCTGATGCCATTTAAGAACACGAAGTAGAAAAGAGTTTCATTTGCTTTGTAGCACTTTAAAAAGATGGACAGAAGGTTCAGCATTTAAACATCTAAATCCCAGAAATCTTATTTTTTCAAAAGAGGTTCTTTTTTTCTTTCTAGGTATGTGTTCTTTCTGAATCCATGCAGCCTGGAAATGCAAAGCTTCAAAAGCAGTTCACTTTCCTTGTGCGTGTCTAGCTGTCCAGAAGAGCAGCTCAACTCTTTGGAAGACCTCCAGAGTTTTGCAAGGGAAAATGGTGTGCAACAGGGAATATGAATATCTTTGTGTATCTGTAGAACAGCTGAGCAGCTTTCACTTTGTTATTCTTATGTTTGCTACGCTAGGGAGTCATTTCTTACCATTAATTTCCTGAGCAGATCATGGCAACAGAAAATAAAATACCTTGTTTCTGCTTTGTTTCAAAGCCATAGTTTCTAGAAATGTTACAGCTCTCCTACACAAATTTAAAAGTTGTTGATTAATTCCTGCTCAATGCTGAGATTATCCAGCAGAATACTGGCTGCTGAGAATTAACTAGCATAGCTTGGTGGGGGTGCCGGTAGGTGAAGTAGCTCATATACTATTTGAGAACTTTGTCTGACTGCTTCTTTTAAATTTAATTCAAACTTTGGTGGGATTATTAATTCCAGAGCTACATAAGTGCCTCTATCTGACATCAGATCCCAAAGTCTGCTATTCCACCTGTAATTTTATTAAATTTTATTCTGGTTTCAAGATGGATACAATGCCAGAAATAGTTATTGTGCCAAAGAGGCAGCTCCAGCTCATTCATGTCCAACATGTAAATAAAATAACCTGTAGCCTAACCCTTTTTCCATTGGGTATGTGTAAACTGCAGACCATATGACTATATATGGCTATTTTTACTGAAGGTCAAAATTCCATTCTTTTTTGTTTTGTTGTTTTGCTTGGCAAGGTTTGCTAATTAATTTGACAACATTTGTTTTAATTTCATTTTGGGGTGTTTTGCTATCCTTTGGTATGTACAGGAAGCTATAAACACCCATGATGGTATATAAATATTTTCAGTGTAACTGAGTATAATTGCATGAAATTCCATCTGTATGCTAAAACTTCTTGCATGTTTATCTCGAGGGAGAGTGCAGTATTATATTTTGAATGGCTTGAATGTATCCAGCCTTTCTTTCCCAGAAGCACTATGTAATGGAGCAGAGCATTTTTAGCAGAGTACCTGCTAGTATTTAGCCTCAGACCTGGAAAATATGACACATCTGGATAGATAAATATTCTCTTCTAAATCGTGAAGGGCGTAGTTCTAGTGTAGCTTCTGTCATTTTAGGTTTTTCTGGTACTATATCTTAATAAGTAAGAGTTTAGTTATGAAGTATCACCCTGTGGAACAAGTAACTTGCTTTCCTTCCAGGAAGATCAGTAAATGGTAATAGTTAAGTCTAGGAGGCAAAAGATGGACAGAGGTTGCTTTAGATTTACCCAATTAACTCATTTGTTGTTTATATTTCCACTGGAATATCAGGGGTGAATATGGCCTGCTAAGGGATCAAAGCAGAAGTGTAAACATAATTGATAATGCATTTTTCTCTAAAACTTTAATTAATATTAAGTTATTCTGCTCCCCCCACCTCCCCTTAGGTTCTTGTCTTTGTGTTTACAACCTGAACATTTCCAGTTACACGCTAAATCCAAAGGCAGCTGAGCTGTGTCCCACACTGCCAGTTCCACCAAGGTAAGAATTGCTGGTACTTTGCATCACTCTTGAATCCAGAGAGCTTCTTAAGTAGTGTTACTTCTTCATGGTTTGCATTTGACTTGGTGCTTTACAGTCAGAATGGCTTTGTTTTGTTCATTTTTGTACATGTATCCTTATGAGTTCTCATGTCTGCCAGTGAACACGGCCGTGTCCTGTCCCACAGAATGAACAAGGATTACATTTCCTCCATTCATCTACCCTTTAGAGAATTTCCCACTAGAAAATGACTCCTTGTGAGGAGTGACTTGCCTCCTCTACAGATTTTTGCTCTCTCCCTTATTGCTAAGGAAGAGGAGCTGTGGTCTTGTATCTTGTTTGCTACTCCGAGCCCAGAAATTTCCATCAAAATTATTTCATAGACAGCTTGCTTGAATCACAGGTCTGTGGATGGCACTGTTTTTAACATTTGACATTTTAAGTCAAAATCCTTAAACCCATGGGTTTTTTTACTCCTGAAAATACAGCAAAGAATTGGAATCTCTGTGTTTGCA
Organism: Porphyrio hochstetteri; assembly: GCA_020800305.1. Lineage (NCBI taxonomy): Eukaryota > Metazoa > Chordata > Aves > Gruiformes > Rallidae > Porphyrio > Porphyrio hochstetteri. The sequence goes on from CM036912.1 coordinate 19,454,815, forward strand.
GAACTGTCCTCTGCTTTGAGCAAGAGAAAACAGGAGGAATGCAAAGAGAAGAGAGTAGGAGACAGATAAAAACATTGCATACAGTGGATCAAGGGAGAGCATGAAAACTGATGAAAAAATATGTCATGTGTTACTTATTTCTTCTAGTACTTTGACCTTTTTTTTTGTCTGTTTGGCCAGGAATTCAGCAAAGTTATTAATCTTGCACAGTAATATTTCACAATAGAAGCAAAGCTGGTCAGAGAAGTTTTTGTCTGTTGATAAGTAAACCCCTTCTTTTTAGGTATAAATATATCTGTGACTGTTGTAGTACAGCATGGCCAAAGGGGACAATAAGTATATTCAAGAAGCTTGTCTGGGAGTGCCAAACAATTTCATATTTAGTGGTCTTAATTGAACCTTACAACATTGTTTTGATGTGGCTTTTAGAATGCTTAAGTATCATAAAATCAGTGTTTGTGGTCTAGAATTATCTACAAGGTATTTTACAGCTATGTTAGCATGAATTTGGGTTTTACATAAACAAATTGGAGCAAAGCAGGTGAAGCCAGACTTTAATGGGAATAGGAGCAACACGCTGACGCTGATTGAGATAGTAATTAATTTTTTCTCCCAGGTAAATCTTGAACTGATGTTGTGGTACAGTGCTACAGCACAATGCTGCTAGGAGTTTATTTTGCAGATGAAATACAAAACTACCATTAATAAGAGACTGTTCCCATGCCCAGTGCCCTGCTGTGTCAGAGTCCATGTGCAAGGTCTCCTCCTGGGTGGGAGGATGCCTGCCAGGTTACAGATCAGACTGGATGGCTGAGGCTGCAAAACTTGTCTTGAGAATGCTGGTAGGGTACTGCAGAGGGCTTGAAAGAGGATGGTGGGATGGATCTCTGTTTGTCCAGTAATTAATATTTTTACTATCTTTGTTTTTAACCTTCCAGTAAATCTTTTCCATTATTTAATCGATGTGTTCCACAAAACCCTGAATGCTATTCCAAATATGCATCTGTCTTAATAAGTATGGTTAACGAAATGGATGTTTTCCACCAAATTCTGAGTGGAATATTGGCAGGAAGAGACACTGTGATAGGACTGAGTGTCCTCGCACTAGGTAAGGTTATAAATAAAAAGTGGATAACAATATTCAGCCAACATTTGAAGTTTCAAATGTTTCTATTAAGCTTATGTTTTTAATTTAAAAGCATTCTTTTTGATATTTTCCGTGCAGAGTTGTTTTTAAGAAAGAGAGATTGCGTTTTATCAGGAGGCATTGGGTGGGCTGATGAAATACAGCTCTGAAATACCAGATTCTGTGTACGATCATACACCTCATTTCAGGGGACTGTAAGAAAATATTGATGGAAAACAAATGGCACCATCATGAACATTTTAACTTAAATCTTACGCAAAATAGTACTGAAAAGCTAGTAATTCTCAAGGTGAAATATTTCAGTTATAAGCTCATTATTGGTAAGTTATAGGTAACTGTGTGTTTAAAATGTTAGAAATGCTGCCAGCTTCACTAGATGCTGGTGCTTTTGAGACCACTGTTTAAAAGCCTAAATTCTGCAAGAACCTCAACTCTTATTTACTTTGAAGATAAATTTAAGTTAAATGGGTTGTAACGCTCATAATAAACTTACTTTGTATATTTTTCAGCCTTCTCTTTTACATTGGTCTTAGCCTTCAGATTCATTCGGACAGTTCTGGTCCATACTTTGATTGCACTGGTTGTATTTGGGTTGTTATGTAAGTATGTTTACCTTCTAGCATATGCTTAGTTAAATGGATCGTCTCACTGAACTGAAGGAGAGGCAGCTGAACAAACAGCTCTCCTTTTGCATTATGGCCATCCTCAGTAACCTTAAACTTACCACAGCCATTTCTAAGCTGAGCCCTGGTTGCCTTTTGGTACCAAGGTCTGGCTGTGCTGTTTCAGCCTGCTGAGTTTTGGGATGATGATGATTTCTATTTTTTTTGGCAGATGAATGCAGTTATGAAAATGCTACTGTTGCAAAGTTTAGTGAAGTTTTACACTGCTTACTTTAGAAAGGGAGACCTACAGGAACATGTCCAGCTAAAGCTTATCATTCTATGAAAGTTACAGCTTTGTATCTCTTATATGAAATTACATGCTGGAGCTTTTGAATAACTGCAAGAAAACCAAATGTTCTGCTGTGGTTTTACCTCAAACTAACAGACTGTTACATAAATTTTCTCTGTGAACACTGATACTGTGCCTTTCTGCTATGTCACAGTACTCCTGAGCTGAGCTTGGTGGAAGGATGGGAGACTGGCAAGGGAGGTCAGGCAGACATCAGCCTGCCCCCAGCAGTGTGCTGCAGCCTGGGGAGTGCTGCCTGCCTTCATGCTGTTCTTGTTTGCTTAGTTCTCTCAGGTGTTCTCTGGTGGCTCTACTATGACTACAGGAACGATCCCAGCACTGAATTGGAAACAGAAAAGGAAAATGAAAAATTTCTACTTGGATATGCTATCTTCTCAACAATAGTTACTGTAAGTAGCATTTTACCCTAAGGAGTGACAGAGGCCATAACTGGAAAACTTGAACTGCAGTGGTTCTGCAACAGTAAAAATAATTCCTCATTCCTTTCAGATTTGAAAATGAGAGTAATTTGTAAGATCTTCTTATACTCATTTAAATAGTTTTATATCTTCATTGTGAAATTTGTTTGTTAGCACGGAGCTAAGCCAGTGCTTCAGCCCTGTTCTGTGTTAGCACTGGTGCTGTAGAAATGCAAGAATTGTGTTCCATCCCCATTCCTCTCTGCATCAGCTAACTGAGGAGTCATGTTGGGTGAGCAAAGTGGCACTGGCTCGATATGAACGTGAGATCTCCGGATTCAACCTACCCTGTCAGTAGGAGGATGGGTGGCAGCTCTTGTAGACAGTGAAAGGGGTAGTGAAGCACAGACAGCAGTGTCTGGCCCTCAAGTTACGGGGTTGAATTCTGCTTTTCTCTCATGGGTCTTGTTTTCCAACAGAAAATGTTGAGTGTGGCTTGCAATTTTTAAAGTGATTTTTTTACTCTGGTGTTGCAATGTTAAAGTAGGCATTGCTCAGTGTGAGCCTACAGGCAATTGGTGCTTGGAGACAGTTGTCAAAATGTTTGTTCTTCTGTTTTCCTAAAGCAGAGTGAGATCCACAGATTGGGATTCACTGTATATGAACGGTCTGGCAGTTTACAGTGATAAATATAAACATGTCACAGATCAGATTTTTTTTTCATACCCTATATAAGATAAGACCTTTTTACTTCTGTTGATACTCAAAGGGTAAGCAAAGGTTCCTTTGTATTTGTGTTGGAGTACGACTGACTGTTGTTTGCAGAACTATGGTAACTTCCACTGCTGTAGGTTATGCTTCTCTTCAGAGCTGGTGGCTGCTTTGTAGACCAGGCAAGAAAACTAGTAAAACAACTGCCACTGGTTGCTTTTATTATTTTATAGATTCCAACTTTTCTTTTAATTGCTGTTCATAGTTCCTTGTTGTATACAAAGAACTGAGTACATTGTGGGGATTTTGACTTAGGGTTTTGTTGTTGGTGTTTGGCTTTTTTTACTTTAGTAAAAAAAAGAATTTATTTAATTTTCATATTATGTCTACTTTGCTTCCATACATAAAAAGCTCCCCAATTAGTTTGGTAGTGCTGCTGTCCTCTCTGTAGAAAAGGGCTGGTCCTCCTACCATTGCAGCCAGTGGCAAGCTGACCTGAGTAGAAAGGAAGTTTAAATGTCCATGCATACAGGGTATGTGAGAAGAATATGTAGCATGTAATGTACATTTGTGTTTGCTGTGAAGCAAAACAGACTGCTTCCATTGGGTGAATTAGAATTCTACAAGCCCTGTTTTGTTTCAAGGAAACAGTAACAATAATTTCAGAAAACCAGATTTTAATCCACAGGCTTTTTAACAACATAGGCAGTGTCTCAGAAAGCTTTTCCAGTTTGCAGTAAGCTTGCGTAAAATGCTTTCCTGTTATGTCTTTGTGAAATCTGTACCCCCCAATCCCACATTTGACAACTCTACTGCTTTTCTTAAGGGAAAAAACAATGTATCTTTTTATTTCCTGTAACAGGTTGTTCTGCTTTCGCTTATACTTGTACTAAGAAAGCAGCTTCAGTTCACTGTACGGCTCTTTCGAATTGTTGGCAAAATCATTGGCAGAATTCCTTTCCTCCTGTTCCAGCCACTCTGGACCTTTCTGATTCTCCTCATGTTCTGGGTATTTTGGGTTGCTGTACTACTTAGCTTAGGAACTGCAGGTACGTATATGCTTTCTGTGTTTTTGGATTAATGCTATCCATTTCCTAAATTCAGTTCTTAAATATGGGACCTCTTGGTTTTAGTGTACAAAATGTGGGCTAGCATTGTTACACAACTGTGTTACTCTCTCCTTTTTTTTGTTCCCTGTCCCCCCTGCCTCCTTGTTACAGTCTTCAACATTGCCATAGTTCTGTGAGTTGTTATGACATGAGAGTGTTAATCTCATCTGACTATAAACAATGTCCACTTGCCATGGAGGCAGCATGTAGTTTCTGAGCAGTAGTCCAGTGGCAAGTGCTATGATTATTTAGACTGGTACAACAGTCTAAATTATTTGGATTAATCCAGAGGTTTGTGCAGTTGTAGGGGAGGTGCTCTGTAGAAGTCGTCAGTCACTATGAAAGATATGCAAGATTTAGTGTATGGGAGTGGTATTACTGAGGGACATACCACTATAAGATCTGTCACTGGTTTAACCAGGTCCCTTAGCATCACACCATCCAAGGCAGAGGGAGGTTGTTTTTCGATGCAACATCACTCAGAGAAGGGAAGCTAAACCCCTGTAACATGCTCCTCATGCAGACATTACCCTTTGTACATAGGAAGCCTTAGGATTTGGTTGTGGGGGGTTTTGTGGTGGGATATTTTTAATTTTAAATTTCTAGTGCCCCTGCCAGGAATCAGTTGTTGTCCTTTGAGTTGGAGCTGATACAGAATTGCTGTGGATAAAGACAGTCATTGTCAGATTTCTTCATGGGGTTTCTATTTTCTGAATTTTGGCAGTGGTTTCTGTGTAGAAAACTAAGCACAGCCTAGCTCCTCAAATGCTCGTGTGTTAACATTTTATCTTGTGTTTCCCCCACCCCTTGAGACAGTGGCTGCCCTAACTCCTCTGTACAGGCGTAGAGATCCCTGATAGGCCAAAAAGCCTCCGACCTCTCTGGAGCTGAGCCCATTTGGCAAAACAAGCAGAATTCCCCACTTCCGTGGGTCAGGTACCTCACACCTTTTCCACCACAACTGCTTCCATCTCAGTCTCACCCTGTTCATTCTGGCTCTGTACAAGACTCGCTTCACTCGTAACATGACAGCCTGAGTCCATGCTGGCATTGCACATAACTCACTCATTGCTTAAGCTAGGCTAGGTTATGTTTCCCTCCAGCTTTCACTGGAGAGTCATGCAGGTTTGCAAAGGTGTCTATTTCTGCTGCCTTTCACCCAGTAGCTCATGACTGTCAGAAATGGCTTGAAGCACTTTTCTGGCTGATAATCTGCTTCCCTTGCAAAAGGGTCAGATCTAGAAAGGCCAAATGTCCAACCTGTTATGTCTGAGCTTTTCCTGGCTGACTTAAATGGCCAAGCAGATTCACTTAGCTCTAGGTGTCACAGCTATTCCTTCTCCACAGAGTTGAATTTTGCCTTTACAGAGGCATCACTATGTGCCAGAAACAGCTTTGTGTTTTTGTTAAGCTTTCCTGCAAAACCTTCATCCCATTTATGTGCATATCAGTCAGACAGCAGTAATTTTCAAACTGGCCTCGTGGGGTACCTTACCACTGTTTCAGACCAGTCCTTTATAAAAAGGAGCATCTCCTGAGCTATCAACCAACTGTTCATTTCATGCACCTGCTTGGATCAGATGCAATTTAAGATTAACTGTAGTAAATCTGGTAGCAGGTAAACAAAATGAATGGTAACACACAGATTTGCTAAATATATAATTAACAATAACTAACTATTAGAGGAAGTACTACATCCTTGATGCTAAACTAAGCAGGCCCGTTACCCACAGGAAAATTCACTGGGACTCGTAATGCACACATGAGGATGCAAAGCTTGCCCTTGATAAAGCTAAATTTAGGAAATGCCAGCTGAGTCTGTTGTATTCAGCAGCTTTGGGAATGCAGCAATCATGACAAGAGTAGAAACATTTCAGCACACATGACACAAACAGCTTGAAGATGAGTGCAGAATGGGGAACTAGTCAGGTATTTCCTGGATGCTTTTACAGACTTTGCAGGAAAGTAGTGACTCGTACAGTATCTCTGAAAGCAAATTCCACATGTATTCACAGGGAAATAAAGCCCAAGACAGCTGCCTTTGAGAGGCTTCTTATGTTTTCTGCATGTTGGTCATTTTCCTTCATTAGCTATATCCTTTGTTGCCCTGTTTCCTGCTAGATGTTTCCATTCAACTTTTTTTTTTCCCCCCTGCCTGCTTGGAGAGCAGGGTTCAAAGAGTTTGTGACCTGCTGTTACACTCACAGTGCAGCACACATCTCCTGGCCCAAAGGTACTTCAGTTTTTGTCCCCTCCCTGTCATAACAGGAATGTTATTTATCCAGCAAGCGATACAAGCAGTAGAGTACAGAAGGCAGCATAACCTTTCTGCACATCAGACCCATGTTAAAGTTTCTAGGATACTTGCAGTTTTGAAAGAATGACTTTCTGCAGATTTTGCATAAGAAGAGAAGGTGATTTCCAGGCACTCAACTATCAATATATTGCTCATATGAGGAATCTAGTGAAGCATACCTCTTGACCATAATTTTCTGCCAGGGTTTATTTAGTGTAGCTGTGGATCCTTGTAAGATTTTTCTGTTAACAGTTGCCATGTTAATATTTAGACGAGAATATGCATTTGATAAATAGTCCAAGTCAATTCTAAGTTACAGCCTAAGCAAGAGTGTAGATAAAAAAACGCCACTCTGTATATTTGATTATTTTTCTGGTTAAAACTCTATTAATTTTATCATTTGTATTTGTAATGTTTCTTCTTGTTACACTGTGTTAAAAGGTGGCTGTTGTTAGCCACCAGGTGTAAAGGGAATTCTTAGCAAAGTCCAGGGGCTGAGGTACTTAACGTAAGTAACATGTAAATGACCTGCAGCAGCCTCGATGCCCGCTAGGTGCTGACAAAGTAGAGAAAGTTTCTTCTGAGTCTGCTTAGTTGTTTACAGCTGTTTTTCTTACTGAAAAACTCCTCTCAAGAGGAGTTTGAAGACAACAAAGGCAATTTTAGCCTTTTAGTGATTTAGGAGGTGGTGAAGGATTGCTTTATCCAGCTCTCAGGTTGAGGAAATTTGTTGTGGTGGCACAGGTCAGTATCAAGAAGAAGTATGATAGCTGTTTGGATCTCAAGTCCCATACTTTACCTTAGATTTGTTTTCTCAAAACTTGGAGAAATGAATAGCAGGGTAAATTTGGTGTTTATTTTCAACCCAAATATACGACTCTTCTGAAATGCTGCCTGTTAAAGCAGCTCACAGTGAGGTAGCTCATTGGGGTTGTTTTGCTGTCCTGACTAGTACTTACATGTTCAGTAAAAGTAAATAAACATAGCACTCTATGGTTAATAATGCATTGGCAGAACAGCTTTGTATTTTCTACTAGTTTCCTTCAATTGCCATGTAAATGGAAGGCATTTCTTTTGCAAGTTTCAGGGACTTCTTGGGACAGCTGAGAGTACTTCTCTGAAGATCTCTTTGAGCAACTTGTTTTCTGTGTTGATAGTTGCCTAGCCAAGATTCAATTTGTAAAATACAGAAAGTGGTTTTCTTGGTTTTGACACTCTGACTTTATATTCTTACAAATATATTTTCTGGAGCTATGCAGACTATCTTTTAAATGTAAATACACAAAGAAAGCTGAAAAAATGAAATGTTTACAAAGACACTAGTCTTTTGTCTAATACAGAGAGATGGGCAAGTGAAATTGGCTTGCTGCTGTGCTGCACCTGTTCTTAGCATTCTCCTCAAAACTCCTCTAGTTATATAGCATTTATAGTGTCTCTGCCTCTTACAGCTCTGGTGCACTTGATCCTCGCTTCAGCTGTGGTGCACCTGATTGTTATGTGACCACACAGGCACCTTATTTACACCCCCTCCAAAAGTTAGTGTTACACTGAGAAAAGACTACCTTCTTGGGAGCTGTAGAAACCTATAACCCGTGTTTGGCAAGGTGCTCGTGCACATGACTAACTTGAAACCCATGGATAATCCTATTAAAACCAGTGGGACTGCTTATTCGTTTTAAGGTAGGCACCTGCTTAAGTACCTTGGTAATTCAGAATCTGTAAGAGCAGCAGAGACTGAATTCCAGACCTACAAAAGTCAGAGAAATGCCAGACACCACGAGACTGCAGACAACATTAACAGTGGCACCAGTTAGAACCATTACCTGGCTAGGAACGGAGTTCAGCTGTGCTTTGGAAAAGCTGTTATGTTGTAGGGTCATTGAGTCTTACTGTTTGCTAATTTGTGTGGCATTCACTGCAGAACTGAAGTGGCCATGTGGCACAGCAAAGCATGTCTTCCCACCTTCTGGTATGCAGGAGCTGTGAAGTGCACATAGCATAAATACTATGTATGTAATGTGGGATGAGAAGGTGGTGTGAGATTTTTCATGTAATGAAGGTGCATCCTACAGGCAAGTGGGCAGTAAGACTGCCACATAAAGCTGTGCAGTAGCAAAACCAGCAGTAAAAATGTATTTCCTGCAGGGTCCTTGACATTCCAATTACAGGCAGCTAGCTTAGCTGTAAATACCAGTACATGGAAAAAAGCTAAATAAAATAACACAATAAATTCTGTAGCAGGAAGCATGAAGATTCAGTGTGTGATGCCAAAACCTTTCCTCATTTAGCAGTGGGAAGGGCACATCATATTTTCATGTTAACAGGAACTGATAAACAGACTCTCAGTATATTCTAGTCAGTGGTTCTTTGTTTCTGATAAGGAAATTGCTGAACTAGACTTCCCAGGAATTTTCATCCCTTATAACAGCCAGCTGCTTCAGGCATCAGCAAAATCTTGCAGCAGCAGTTGCCAAATAAGAGCATCTGACATAAGTCTGAAAGTACTAAAATGTGTCTAATAATACTGCATGTGCACACAGACTCAGTACCATGGTGTTGCTGTGCTTAGTGACAGAAGGCACAGCACTGGGCTGCAGAGTCTGATAGAGAAACTTCTGAATTCTCTTGCAAACACTTGTGCCTGTTTGCATTGTTAACAATGCTTCTTTGAAGTATTTGCAGCAGAACATTTGTACTGATCAGAGGTTTTCAGATTTGGTGATTCAGCTGTAAGGACTTCAGATTCTCACTGACTTCTTAATGATATCACTAGGAGTGTATAGTACAGCAGGAAGATTTGTCAGCCTGTAGTTGGAGAAAAGTATTCTGTTGACACACTGTATTTCAGGGCTTTGTTGAGCTAGTTCATCTTGCATGAACAGGTAGATCACAGTGGTGTGATGAGAGAAATGGCAGATACTTTTCTCACCAGGGTGTTTGTGAAAGCTTTAAACTTTATCTGTGCTACTAAATCTAACATAGGAAAATAGCATTGCATGTAATTCCATGGACAAAACCGTGCATGCATGGTAGACCCAGAAGACAGGGAATCAGTCAGACACAGATGTTTACATTAGTTAACAGATTTCTGTGAGGTAACAAAAACAGTTCACTGCACCCAGACAGCAAAGTGATCAATGGCAAACTCACAGGTGGATGTGTCTGATTTCTGCACAGTTGTGCACGTGCAGAAGGGTAAGGCTGGCCAGGAAACACAAAGCCATTACTGTTGTTACTGCAGCTGGTTGTTTCAGCAGGCTGGTAAAAAGCAAACAGAATTATTTTACCATAAACACATTTGTCAGTCTTCATGACAAAACTCCAGAAGCAAAGCCTGAAATGTGCCTTTTTTTTGAAGAGAAATGCTCAGGTGGATTGTACAGTGGAAAATGCACTTTGCTACCAAATGGCATAAAAATGGGGAGGTAGGAGACCTTGTATTTCACTGATGTGTCACTTACATCCATTCCCTCTGTAAGGGATAATAGGTTATAGCTAATGACCATCTTTGGCTACATGTGTGTCTGCAGGAAAAAGTCTGGAGCCTTTGGAAGAATTACGGAAGATGAAACATCCCTTGAATTCAGAACAAGGAGGAATAGTATAGCACATAGATTCACTTACTTTAATTAAATTCCCCTTAAAAAGAACCCAAACTAAACCAAACCCCCAAAACCCAGCCAGATTTTGCATCCAAACTTCAAAGCAGGGAGGCAGGGAATGGGGAGGAATGGCTGAGTTTGCGAGATCTGAGGTACAAGCAGTAGCTTTTTCACATCATGAAACGTTTTGCATTTTACAGGCTTAAAATACACTTGAATATAATGAAAACAACAGTATTTCTGAGAATGAGCAGCCATACAGTGCTGCAGAGTTTAGCTAAAATTGATAACCTTTCAGAAAATAAAATAGCTACAACATTATGTCTGTGTTTGTGCTTCAGCCTTTGAAAAACAAGTCTAACACAGGACCTACAAACTCCTCCGTGAGGCCAGCTGTACTGTGTTGGTGGATGCGAGTCTTGATTACAAGACTGCTGAGAGTAAGATTGACTCAGCTTTGGGAAGAATGCTTAGTTTGTAGGCTGTAAATCTATTCATAGGCTTACTCTTCTCTTCTTGACCTTGAATAAGCAAGTAACTCTTCTCTGAGCATCTAAGAGGGATGAGTTTCTTGGAATGTTAATGTGGGAGTGAAATAATTCAATTTATTTAATGCAGATAGATACTTAAGCTAATGCTATAATAATGCACCCATGTAGCATTTTTTGATCCTTTCAAAGCACTTTACAACAATTCTGCAGTGCTAACATTTTTCATAATTTACAGAAAAATGTACCTTGTCTCTGAAGACTTACAAACCTTGACCAAACCTGATGGCGTTGCTGATAACAAATCTTTATTGTTTCTACTTTTAGCTGTTCTTTAGTATGAACTCTGTGACTATAGAAAAATGGGACACTGTTTCAGGTAGATTTGTATTCTGTGGTAGCTTTGAACTTGAAGGTGATGTGCTATCCTGTGGGAGAACATGAAGTATCAAAGCTTGTGGTGTTCTAGCAGTAATAGGCAATTCTATGTTTCATTTTGTTATTTCTTTCATGGAGTCAGAATAAGAAACCTCTCACCTTCAGAGATCACTTTATGCTGTGAACATGTTTATCTTTAAGGGTACAGTCGTAGGGCTTGGTGAACTAAAAACATAGCAGGTTATAGACCTAGAGACCTTTCACTAGGAACAAATGTCCTGATGCCATTATCCCCTGACCAGACTTGAGAGTCAAATGGCATAAAGAGGGTTATACACTGACAGGTCTGATTGCTAACTTACCAGAGTTACCTCACCTTTTGTGAAAAGCCATCTACTGAATATGCAATAAATTCTTTGTTATTAACAGAAGTGGAGGCAAATTTTGTAGCTTGAAATTGTCAGTGTTCCTGAATACAGTAGCAACATTGGAGCTTATGCAACAGATGTCTACCTTTTTTTTTTTTTTTAATTTGAGAGGGTGCCTTAATAAGCCTCTATTTTGCACAAAGATTGTGAAGTATGGAAAACAGAAAACTAGTTCCCATGGTTCTAATTAGTAATAATGATCAAAATAACAATTTTGTTTTGTTGGAACGGTGTGCTGTGCATCCTTAATACTTTTCTGCAGTGATTCTCTTTTGCTTCTTACAGAAAAAGTCTAAAGTATCTCATAAATGATTGCGAGTTTATTTCAAATTTGAGTTATAATTAAGATTTCTTTTACTTCTGAAGCATTTCATTACTCAAGATTTGAGTAAGGTTTTCTCAGAAGTCTTTATTAAACTGTAGCTGTCCTCTTTATTGGCAGCTGTGTTTCAATCTCAATTTAAACACAAGCTTTTGCTTTTTGTAAGATTTTATTTTTCAAAATTCTCTTTGAATTACAAAATGTTGGCTCTCCAATTTTGTTAGAATGGATAGAATTAAATAGCATCTGAATTTATTTTTCAATAATTTAATTGGAGAAAAGAGAAAGTGTACAGAAACACTTAGATGGTTTTTTATTTTGTTTTGTTTATTTTTTCCTTGTGTGGTGTGTTATAGTAATACAGTGATGTAATCCCAAATCCAGGTACTGCACAGACTACTTCAGGAGGACAAGTAGAGTACAGAGCTCTGTCTGGAATTTGCTACATGGCATGGTATCATTTTGTTGGCCTTATCTGGACTAGTGAATTCATTCTTGCCTGTCAGCAAATGACAATTGCTGGGGCAGTGGTTACTTGTTACTTCAACAGGTGAGTGCAGAATTCCCCCCATATAGTTTTGGGAATTTTCCAGCATTTAATTTCAATTTTCTTCTAGGCAAAATGGTCTCAGACTGCAATATATGTCCCTATCTCAGAACCCAGTTTAATGTAGAATAATGTTGCTTGTTGCAAGATCATGAGTAGGATTTCACAATACGTATGATATTAATGTGATTCACCCTTACTGCTGGAGTTACTGGGCCAAATTGAGCCTTGATACAAGCCAGTAGAGCTCAGCTGACTGGTGAAATGGCCGTTCATATTGTGCAGGCTGCTTTTGACCCTTTGCCAGGAGACTATGTTAGCTCCAAGTGGAGATGTGGTATGTAGCTCCTTGGTAATTTCAGGTATTCATTGACCACTTCCTAAGTGTTCATCATTGCCCTGGGTTAGCATTTGTCCTGACTGCATAAATGCCTAGTTTGCTACTTTTTTTTACGTTCTGTCCAGATATTTTCAGTTAACTGTAAATGCTTTCCTGAATTTTATATTACCCTGAAATACAGATGTGGAAGGAATCAGGAGAAGTCTCTGGTTTTCCTGATTTATACCGTGTTTTAGACTTGCAGTATTGTAAAATGAAATGATGTGGTTTCGTGCACCAGGGCAGTGCTATCCTGTCATGGCAGGGGAAGGTATAAATCTCACAATACATTAATCAGTTTTTGACAATGAAGAGAGTAGTATCCTGAAAATGTTTTTCCTCTTCAGTATTTTATTAGCTCTCTCACCCTCATTGCTCTGTTCTATGCCCAGTGATGAGATTTCTCTGATCAGTGGAAAAGCTCTGTCATTTTAAGGCATTTCTTCATTTTGTGTTTGAGGAATATGGTGATAATTTCTTGGAAAATTCACCCTTGAGGAAGGTGATGTGAGAGTGAGTTTGGGAGCCTGGCAGGAGAGGGTCTGGGGCCCCTGGAGCACTGGCCGCAGATCCCCAGGACCCTTGGGCTCAGGTGTCTGAGAAAGGAGGTTTTGGGCTTCTCTAAAACTTAGTTAGCAGATTTCTGTTGCTGGTCTCTAGAATGTATCCCTGGATTTCTCAGTTGCTGATAGAAAGGCCTCCTGCTGAACGGCTCCCAAATGTCTGTTCACTTCCAGCCAGCCAAGTCAGTAGCACAGTCGCTTGCAGGAGTGACACTAAGGGTCTCCTGCTGCAGCCAAAGCAGCAGAGGCAGACAGTCCAGAAAACCAAGGTGGGGCAATGTTTAACGTGTATTGAGCCTACCCCTGCTAGGATTCTTTATGCAGCCAACAGACAAGCCACTGAACTGGCTAGTAAAAGAGCAGACAGAACCTAAAATGCTATATTTTAAAAGGTTGAAATCTACAGAGTGACATAGTCTTACACTGGTATTTGCCATGATAGGACCTGAAAAGGGAAGAACTCTCCTCCCTTGTCATCTCCTTTTTCCTACTGAGGCTCTTAGCACAAGTAACTAGCATGGCCGTGGCTCTGTGGGTAATGGGTTACTCTTTTCCTTCAAGCAAATTGATGTACCTCCAGCTTTAGCAATTGATTCAGCGTCAGCAGCTGAATGCTGAGGCACTATGGGCTCATTTAAAGTGCCTTGCTTGTGAAAGCACAGGAAAGGAAAGCAGTTTCACTGACTTAATGGGTTGTGCACTGCAGTGCATTTTGGTACTATACGTCATCTAAATGCCCTAAGCAAAGGTGCTGTCCATATCTTCTTCACACAGAGCAGGGAAGCACCTGTAGAAACTGCTGGGATGACATTTACTGCTCTGTTAGGTTCTTCCGCTTTCCAGCTATTTTTTACTGCTGCAGGAACTGGCTACAGAGTACAAAAGGTTCCTGCGCCCAATTGTGTTGAAATAATTTTGAACATCTACTTTGGAGCAGCCCTCCCCTTGCTTGCCAGGTGACACGTGCTGTGCTGAGAGAGTTGTGCTTGGAAGGGGAAAGGGGATTTTTTCTGCAGGGGTGATCTCTCTTCCTGGCCTTCAGGCTGCCAGCACAGATCTGCAGAGACGCAGAGCACTGAGGACTGGGGAGAGTATGGTTAGCTGCAAGAGCAGTTGCACCAGCGAGGGCAAGGGTTATCTCAAGCTGTTCCAGCAATTCTGAGTTTGTCTGCTGTATGTTTTTAATGTATTCCCTAGGGCAGCATCATAAAGGCATGTCACAAGAGTTTGTTTATGATACCTCACAGAGAGGCTTTCTTCTTTTCTTGTAAGTGCTCCGAGGAAGTGGCACGGCCTTTCCCTGCGGAAACCCTCCCACAGCACACACAGCAGTGTGCTGCATGGCCAGCAGCCGCAGCCGAGCTGCCAATGGGGACAGCAGGGGCTCATTTTAGCTGGATTAACTTTACAGGTAGCATATGTTTGACCTGTAATACCACCACTGAAAGTGGATTTTACTGCATTTTATTTCAGATAAAACATGAATACATGAAAGATTTTATTAATTTAATAAAATAAACAGAACTTTTTTGCTTAATGGTTACTTTTTATGACTTATAAAAAAGGGCTCAGTCTTTTAAAAAACCTTCTTTGCTACTCTGTGGTTTTACATGAGAGTTTATTTTCATCTTAGCATGCTTTTATGTTATATGCGTATTTACCTTTTCAGTGAGATGAGACTTTTTCCATCTCTGGGATTAAAGGAAGGTGGTATGGTAACTTGACCCATGTTACAGGCATCACTGTCCTGTCCATGTTTGAGTTTATTCAGTAACTCCAGTGCATGTATATTACTGCACAGGGTTGAAATCAAGGAAGTATATAATCTTTTGTAGGATTGGGCTTTACCACCTGGCTCTAAAGTATTCAGCACTGCAACTTCCAGTAGATTCAGTGAGAAGTGAAATACATAGTAAGTGAAAAGTCCAGGTTTATGGATTTGCACCAAAGTCATTGAGAGATGAACTAGGACCAAATTTTTAAAGGATTCCTCTTCCCTTTTCAAATAAATCCTCAATATTTCTGAGCATTACTTTGCCCTACTTACATACTTGACCTAACTCAAGTAAAAGAGCCATCAGCATGTATGTAGTCAGACCTGTCCCCTGTGGTTTTGAGAGCAGGTAAAAGTACAGTTGGAAGTATAGTCTGTGTGTGTGTTCTCTGTTAGGCTGATAATGTCTGTTTTATTAAAAATCTTCTATTTTATTGTATTTGTTTAAAAACTGAGATTGAAGTATTCATATTTACTTGAGGAATATATGATTCATTACTTAATACTTCTGAAGTATTTCATGCTGAATCTCTTTTTAGGCAGTCTGAAACAGGTGAGGCAGGGTTAAAGAAAACTGTAAGCACAGCTCTGAAAAGGAGGATAGGCTTTTCAAGGAATGAGCTTTGTTCCCTCCTTCTTTCATAGAATCATAAAATCATAGAATTGTTTTGGTTGGAGAAGACCTTTAAGATCATAAAATCCAACCATTAACCTAGCACCGCTATGTCTGCCACTAAGCTATGTCCCTAAACACCACATATACCCATTTTTTAAATTCCTCTAGGAATTGTGACTCACCCACTTCCCTGGGCAGCCTGTTCCAATAATTGAGAACTCTTTCAGTGAAGAAATATTTCCTAATATCCAGTCTAAACCTCCCCTGGCACAACTCAAGGCCATTTCCTCTTGTCTTATCACTTGTTAGTTGGCAAGAGACCAACACCCACCTTACTACAACCTCCTTTCAGGTAGCTGCAAAGAGTGATAAGGTCTCCCCTCAGCCTCCTCTTCCCGGACTAAACAACCCCAGTTCCCCGAGCCACTCGTAAGATTTGTGCTCTAGACCTTTTACCAGCTTTGTTGCCCTTCTGTGGACATGCTCCAGCACCTCAATGTCTGTCTTGTAGTGAGGGGCCCAAAACTGAACATAGAATTTGAGGTGTGGCCTCATCAATTGTGAGTACTGGGGGACAATGGCTTCCCTAGTCCTGCTGGCCAGACTATTTCTGGTACGAGCCAGGATGCTCTTGACCTGCTTGGCCACCTGGTCACACTGCTGGCTCATATTCAGCTGGCTATGGATGAACAACCCCAGGCCCTTTTCTGCTGGGCAGCTTTCCAGCCACTATTCCCCAAGCCTGTAGCTTTGCAGGGGGTTGTAACGGTTCAGGACCATCTGCATCTTCTAGGTGTGTCAAGATTAAGTTTTCCCTTCACACAAAAAAAATGTTTTTAAAATGTAAGATGCACGTGTGATCATTTGAGTCGAAACTCAGTATTAAGAAAGTTACAGAGTGTCACAGCTCTCAAGAAAGGAGAATTGGCAGCACTGAAGAAAGAAAATAACAGAAAAAGCGATGTGCTACTGCTTACAGGTCTGCAGCATTTTGGAATAGTACTGTTCTGTGTAAATCAGATAATCCTGTGGTAACAGAAAATAAGAATACCCATGAGGAGAAGCAAGCCGAGGCCCTCCTCAGTCTTGTAACCAGTGCTGCCAGGCAGATTCCTTTTTCCCTGGCAGCCTGAGTGCATGCAGTGGAGTTTACCTGCACAGAATTCCCTGCACAATATGAACAATTTGGTATAGGTGGATGACAGAGCCATTCTTGAGCTCGTGTAGAGGCACAAGCATCACTTGTTGTTGTGTTTAGCAAGCAGTTTTCCTATGTGTTCTACTCTGAGCCATAAGTACAAGGAACATCTTTCTTCCTTTTTCAATCTGTTTGGAAGCACAGCAAGAAATCTGGTCAGACCCTCTTCTTGTGAGAATTCCTTCGCTATGAAAAGAAGATGTAGAAAAACATCCAAATGTGTAGAAATTTATCTAAACTAAACATCACATTTTTACATTCCTGCTTATTAATCAGTTCTGTTCAAAATATAAACACCCATCTTCATTTTTCCCTTTAGTAGCAAGTAAATTATTAACAAAAGAGTAAACTTTCTCCTTTCTATATTTCTCACCCTTGGTTAACTTTTAACTTGCAGAAACTTAATCTTTTATATACTGAGATCTGACTGAGACTGCTATGTGTAAGGTAGTGTACAGGGGAAAAGGAAATTACAGTACTATATGGATAGAATAACTCATCTATATTTCAATGTATGTGTTTCTAGCACAGAAACCTGATGACTTAAAAAAACCCACCCTGCAATATTCAGTGTAAAATTCCACTATATCCCCCCAAGCTGTTCCCCTAGTTGTAAGACCAAAAATAATAAATGCAGCAACTGCTTTGCTGGAATTTCCTATTTAAAATAATGTGGTATATTCACATATTTAAATACAACTCAGCTGCAAAGTATTTAGTATTTTGAATGAACTGCAGTGATACCTTCAGAATTCCTGTGTGTATAATTTAAATGCTTGTTGAAGTGAGGATTTAATAAAAATATATTTGTAGAGCCTTGTAGCCCCATCCAGTCATTCTCTTATTGCTATCTTTTTATTTTTAAATTTCTTGTGCCAACTAATAATTTTTCAAGATAACAGGTTTTGAAGGAATCACTTATGAAAACAGGACACCTTATTTGTGATATAATGTCTAACCTTTACTTAACTACTTAGTCAAACTGCTGCTGGTTCTGTTGCCTAAGTAAATTTTTCAGGGTTGGGCAAATTGCTTAAGAGTTGCTTTATAGAAGGGCAATTTATGACTATTGGTCAGTGGAATTTTTTTTAATCCTCTGAAACATGTTTTTAAGGTATTTATAGAGTTAACCTAATTGTTTGGGGTTTTGTACAGCATTTGAAGAAGGTTGGGGGGAGTGGCTTGAAGTGCATTTGTTTTTATATAAATTCTTGAGAACTGTGTCATACTATTCTGTAAATGATTGACATTAAACTGACCTTTATAAGGGAACCAAGAAAATAAAACTGTGTTTAGGCCAATTTTTTGTCTGTGCTTTTCAATTTTGGGAAACGTTTTTTCTCCAAATCAATACGGGTTAGTGAGGTAGAATTACAATGGTTTTTAGGCCAAATTACAATTCTAACCATATAGTATGATATTCCTTTTTTGTGCATTCTATTTTAAAACAAATCCTGTTTAGTGAAGTAAAAAAAAGTATTCATTGTCTGAACAAAACTTAAACCAAAATTCAACCAAGTTGCTACACTAAAAGTAGAAAGTAGATCTCAAATTTGTATGTGAGAGCTTGTGATATTTTTTTCTAGTTTTAATTTTAGCACTAAAGCAGAAAGAGGGGACTCATTCCTTCAGAATAAAATCTTGTAGAAGCAGCAGTTAAATAACAGATTGTGGAGAACAAGAGAGATGACAGAAACTGGAGGAAGGTGTTCAAGGAAATGCTCTCAGATGTTGTCCACTTCTGCTATTTTCCATTGTAGGTTTTTTCTAGATATTTTTCCATTACTGAATACATCAAAACAGCCATCGCTTAAGAATTAAACTAATCCAATAAAAGTTATAAACTTGGCTGCTTTCCTTTTTGGATTAAGGTGAACATTCAGATGAAGTCAGTAGGAAAACTGGGGTTGTTGAAGAGGGAAAGGAGATAGCAGCTTCATTCTGTAAATTTCCAAATACTGAAAAGATACAATGTATATCTTCTTAAATAAGTTTCTAAAACATTTTAAAACTGTTTGTTTTTCTTTCTAGAAATAAAAATAGCCCTCCACTTCACCCCATCCTGTCTTCCATATCAGTTCTTTTTTGCTATCATCTAGGAACTGCTGTAAAAGGCTCATTTCTTATCACAATACTAAGAATACCAAGGATTGTTCTCTTTTACCTTTATAATATCCTAAAACAAAAGGTAGGTATGTGCTTCTGTAACACTATAAAAATAGTAGTTAAAAAGTGAGCTTCATGGAAAAAATAGGTGAATAATATACTTTGCTTAAAAATTGATTCTATGATGTGGATTTTGTATTTTATCCCATTTTCTTCATTAAGGCTGGTTTTTTTTCTCTCAGCTCAGATGTCGGTGCTTCCTTTTTACTCTCAACTCAGATATTTTTAAAAGCAGAAAACACCAACATTAAAACCCACCTTTATTTAATATTTTAATATAAAGGAAAAAATTGGCAGAATGCTCTATTTAAAATTTTGTGTCATACATTTTTAAAAAAGTAAAGGTAAGAAAAATATTGTTACATATAAAATACCTTGTAGAAAAGGTTTCATCTGCCTTGTAATATGAGTTTATAGAAAGAATGTATGAAAGAACTATTCCAGAGATTTCTGTAGGATCCAAACCACATATTTTAAGATATATAAAAAAGTATAGTTGAGCTGTTTTGATTGTTCTTTACCTTCTTTCTGTCTTTAGTGCATTTCCACATCTCTCATCTTCTGCTGGAAAAACACCATTGCAGTTAGTTCTGGCTCTTTGGCAAGGAGAGAGAGAGTGCTGTCGTGACTGCACAGCTCTGATTTTAGAGGAAGGCGTAGACAAAGTTTTAAAATTTCGATCTTTTAGAGTTTACCTTGGTCTTGAAGCATGTTATGTCTAGTTATGACAGGCTCTTTGCATTGACCATCCCTGGTAGCTGTAAGGCATGTGTTTGGGGTATAGTTTTGAATGCTCAAATAAAAGCCCCTTGTAATAAGATACCTGGAAGATGTAGGAGTGTCTGGGTCTGTGTCACTTTCATATCAAAGCCTGGGTTATAAAATTTGGTGAGCTGGGTCAACTAAGAGCTTTGTGTAAAGATGGTAGGGGGGGTGAGTTGTGCTAGACAAAAGATAAGAGTATTTTCTGTCTCTAGAGGAAGCAGAGTAAGTGGACTTGGGCAGACAGTTTTGTAATCTGAATAGCTGTGGAAGATTTAACTAGCAAAACAAGGATATTTTTGTCTGTAGCACTGTGCTACAACCTCCTTTTAGTCAGATTGCCAAGAATTCAGCTGAAGATGTGACACGACCCGTAGCTGTAACTCCTGCTAAAGAGGCAGGAATGCTCAGGCCAGCTTGTGTCCCCAGTGCACAGAGGGAGCCCAAAAAGTACCCTTGCTGCATTCTTGTAGAGCTCACCCAGGCTTTGCCACCCTTGCTGTTTTCTGTAAACAGGAAGAAAAGCCAGGGGTCTGCAAGCTTGCAGGTAAATTCACACCTAATTACACCTACAGGTAAATGTTTTCTAGATTGCAGTCTTTGGAATCAGAGGAGATGGCAGTTGAAGTCCTTTGCTCTAGATTTTTAGTAAGCAATACCTACTAAGATTAATACACTTCTAGTAAAATCATCTCTCCAGCAACACACGGCAAGATTAAAGTATTTCTCTGCTATCAGGAATTCGCAAGTACAAAGGAATTACTCCTGGAAAATTTTCAAGAATTTCTTTGGAAAAAAGTTGGGAGATCTGTAGTTTCTGCATGAGCAATGGTAGCTGTGGGGACTTGAGGTTTTCATATAGTTACTACAAGATTTCTGCTTTCCAAAACAAAAGCATTCTGACTCTGGAGAAAGAAGGTTAAAAAGAGTCAAGTGTCACTAAACTGAATTTCATTTTGCTGAGAAAAACAGCCAGTTAAATTTGGGCAACTACCATGGCTACCAAGGTGTCCTTTTCTTGTCTTGTTTGGTAAAATCTTTATATGATTAACAGTTCTGAGCCTGTCATGTGATGGGGATGGGGGGGGAGTGGAAAAAACACCTAGCATTTCAGCTCTGGTTTTAGTATGACATTAATATAGATCAACTGTCTATGAATGGTCTGTTCTTTCCTCCTGTCCTGAAAAAATGAATGCATGCTCTGAGTCTGTGCAGATACATGTGCATAGAGGTGTTTCTGCCCATTCTTTTATTTTTGTTCATTACAGTACCAGTCATTTCAGAATTGTGAAGGGATTTTGATAAAATAGTTAAAAATCTGTCAGTGCACTCCCAGATCACACTGCAGAGCACTGTAAGGGTTACAGACTTGCCTGCCTTGTTTTGCTATGCAAGCAGCTGTTAGCTCACAAAGCTGCTTGCAGCACTTATTTTCTTTTCCCAAAGAAGAATCTTCCATCCACAGGAAGAAAAAAAAAATATGCTCAGCTCATCAGTCATTAATACTGAAGGGTCTGAATTAAAAGCAGTTCCCATAGTCCTAAAGGAACTCTCTGCTGCCCATGTGATTGATTCATTAGAAGTCAGTCACCTGTAAAGCAAGTTTTTCTAAAATGGCAGTTTTGTTTGAGTGTAATTCTGTCCAGTAACCAAACATTTTGTTTCATTGCAGGAGAATGCATGTGCAAAGTGCCTGTTCAAGTGCTGTTTCTGCTGCTTTTGGTGCCAGGAAAGTTGCCTAAGATACTTGAACCAGGTACACTCTATCATCTCTGTGTCACTCACCCATCTGCATACCTAGTCTAGAAACCGTGTGTGTGTGTGTGTGTGTGTGTGTGCACTAACTCCATTTAGTGCAACCAGAGCAACATCCTGTGGATTTAAGTCATAGTTTCCTCAACAAACAAAGGAGTCTTCAAGTGTAGATGGAACTTGTTGTGGAGAAACGGGGAACCATCAAACATGCAAGATGCAGAGTTGTAGAAAACTTGTTAATACAGCGAGAGGTGGCCCTTTCAGAGGGCTGCTGGCTACTGCTGTGGGTAGGAAGACTTAGCAGTTTGTTGAGTTGTGCCAGACAGACTAATGCAGAGGGTCGAGGTGGAAGGAAGCAATGAAGAATTCACTGGTGGGTAAGAAACCCACCTGGAGATGTGTCATTAAACTAGATATTTTCCACCTGCAAGTCCTGAATAAAGAAATGTGAACTCCTGGCTGATTTCCATTATCAATATATCTGGGAATATGATCCATGATGAAAAAGCCAGGTGATATAATATTCTCTTTCTTTTAAAGACATCTTTGTTTTGTTAGCCGTTTTGTTTCAAGTGGGTTTTATTGGAAATGAATGATTTCTGACATACAGCAGTTTTTCAGATTCTTTACTCCTACTTTTTCCTTCCTGATCCTGTTCTCCAAATGTTTTCTAGTGCTATATACATCATTGTAAATGGTTAATTTTTCTCTTTGTCAGTCTCCTTTTGTTACCTCTGGTAACCCTGGTATTCTTAATGTGAAAGGGAATCAGATGTTCATGCTGATTCCTTACTCTTGACTGTTGTGTTCTTTGTTTTCATTGCAGAGGGTAGTTGTAAAGTAAACAAGACACCTCTGATAAAGGGTCTGACTTCTCCTCTAAAGTAGGTGTATAAATTAAGCTTAATCTTGGACCACTACGAAGAGAAAGTTTTTCATGTAGTTCAGTCTAGATTGAATACTTGTGCAGTGAAATCTCTGGTTCTAGACAATGAATTCTGCAGACTTACTTTTTTTAAGGTAGATCTTATGGTCACTGAGTTGGTGAGGGATCTCCCGAGTTCATTTGGCTCCAGGCTTTCCATTTCTGGTCACCCTTTCCCCTTGCCTTCCTGCCTTTCAAAGAGATATCCAGCATCCTAGTGTTTACTTTCTCCAGCTGCTGAATGCTATGTGTTTGTGGGATAATTAATTACTGTAATGTTCTTCCTTTTGTTTTCAGAAGGCTGTATTGTAGCTCTTGTGCCCTTAAAAGACTTCCTGTTTTCTAATCTACTGTAGGCAAATTTCTGGTTTTATATGAGTTGCAGTTTTTAACCTAATGATCATAATACTGTGTTTGGTGATAGATAGTTCTTTTACCATCTTTTTGGCAAAGATCATGGTGTTCCACATGCTCCAAATTGAGGGCAGTTTGGGCAAGGTTGAGGGAAGAAAAGCAAGAATGTGCTGTAAAATTTTAATAGAAATTGTATTTGTATGAAGAGGTAACATTGGTATCAGCTTATTTTATTTCACAGAGTAATTAACACATATAGTTACGTTTGGGGATTCTTTTCCTGTAAAGAATATATTCAAACCTATTTGTTAAAAAAATAGACCTGCACTGAAAATCTTCACCTTCAGTTTTGTAAATTCTGCAGCCACATGTAAAAAAGCAGAAAAGAAAAAAGACAATCCTGCAGTTTCAAGCAGCTTAACATATAGTGGATTGACAGAAGTACTGAACTCTTAAGAGCTCTTAGGGAGATCAGTGAAAGCTGCTGGGTAGAGCCTAGAACTTTCACATAGGTGTTGAGCATGGACTTGAGAATAGGACTTGGGAGGGGTTAAAAATTGCTTGTACCTATGTTTCTAACATTTTCAAAGTATTTTTTAGTTCAGATTTTAATTTTTGTGTGAGTTGAAATTACTAAAATGTGGAACAGCTGTCATGAAAGTTTGTCCAAAGCTCATTGTGCATTAACGTTCCTTCCTGTGGTTTTGCTTGTACTCAAGTATTACTTTCAGTTTAGTAATAAGCATATAATTACCTGACACTCTTAAAAAAACCCCAAAACCTTCCTCATCACTTCTGCAGTATTTTCTTCGACCTGATGTGTTATTGCTCAGAAGCTTTGAATTCTTTCTGTTCCTTCATTCACAAGTTTAATCAGAATTAAACAGGACCCCTTGTTTGCCATCTGGGGAACTTGCAGATGAAGACCAGGTAATGCTGGTGATAGTGTGAGCTTCTTTCTTCTTATGTAGTATGAGCCAAGTGCTCTGTTACATTACCAAGGAGTACTTTTTGGATGGAGATGCCATCTTTCAGGTGTGATTTAACACTGACTTGGGTAGTTGCATGCACCTCTGAGGTGACTCATTCTCTGCAGGCCCAGCTAAGTTTTGTTGAGCTCTCCTGCAATGTAATTGAAATGAGGCCACGATGGTACCCGATCATCTTCCCATTGTGACAGAGTGCTGTGCTGGATGCTGACAGTTGCTATTTTTCCAGTGGCTGTTGTTGGAGGCGGGATAATGTAAACCCAACATCCTGTGCAGATTGCAATGTGGATAATTGCATTCTGCCTTCCTGAATTTCTCTTGGATTTGCAACTGGATCCTGTGCTAAACTGTGGTGTAGTGTTGCTATGTGCTGTTAAACAGTTCACTCCTTAAGCTGTTCCATTTCAGTCATGGGCAAAGTGATTCATGTGTGTGTATAATCCATTAGTAACAATTGTAAAGCACTCTGGGTTCTATCTGGATGAAAAGTGCTTTGTGAATATAAAGTCATTATCCTCACTTGACAGTTCTGTTTGCCAACACTTGTCAGAATTACCACAGATTTTTCATCTGCTGGCTCTGATGGCTTCAGTATGTTCCAGATAAACATATCCAATCATCTCGAGTAAAATCTGGGAGATTGAAATTTCTCTTCCGTAAAAAGAGCATCGCAGGTTTCTTAATGTGGTTTGGGAGCTAGGAGGTCTGTCTGACTCCGGCTTTCTTGAACTGTAGTGGCACTCTTAACTTTTGATACATCAAAGCACTTGGGTTTTTCTTTCCTTTGCAGTCTGGTTGCAGCGACTTTTTTTTTTAAACAATGTATCTATTTCAAGATAGTTTTGTTTTTTCTGAGTCTGCTCTGAGTTCATCTGCAGCCAGTTGGCAAGCTCTGCCCCCAAGTGCAGCGCATGGGCTTGCAAAGGGGTTGCAAGCAGCATGTGGTTTCTCTGTTGCCAGCCGCCCCCTTAGGTGCGGCGCAGCCTCCTGGGCTTGGAGGTGGCCTTACCGAAGTCAGCAGTGTGTTAGCTGGTGTTTGCTGGTACTGAGGCCCTTCGCTGACACTGAAACCCAGCAGCTCTCCAGTGTAAAAATCAGGAAGCAAGTCTGGCTCAGGGTTGTATGTCCATAGCAGTTGGTTGTCTCTTAAGCTTTGGCTGGAACCTATTAGGAGCTTGGGGGTAGTTGCCTTGTGGAGAAGTGACCTAGGTAAAACCAAAGTTTGTGCATGCTGCTGTAGTTCTCCTCTGCACTGCCAGACACATTGTGCCTCACCCCATCAAGCCTAGCACAGGGCCACCAAGATGATTAAGGGAGTAGAACACCTTCCTTATGAGGAGAGGCTGAGGGAGCTGGGCCTGTTTAGCTTGGTGAAGAGGAGACTGAGGGGTGACCTTATTAATGTTTGTAAATATGTAAAGGGTGAGAGTCAGGAGGACAGAGCCAGGCTCTTCTCAGTGATGGCCAGTGATAGGACAAGGGGCAACAGGTGCAAGCTGGAGCATAGGAGGTTCCATGTGAATATAAGGAAGAACTTTTTCCCTGTGAGGGTGACGGAGCACTGGAACAGGCTGCCCAGAGAGGTTGTGGAGTCTCCTTCTCTGGAGACATTCAAACCCACCTGGATGTGTTCCTCTGTGACTTAGTCTAGGTGATCCTGCTCTGTCAGGGGAGTTGGACTAGATGATCTTTTGAGGTTCCTTCCAACTCCTGATGTTCTGTGATTCTGTGACCAAGTACTTCTTTTTCCTCCCTAAAACAACACTGCATTTTAATGTCACTGGCAAAATTGCTTCTAGATGTAAGGCTGAATTTTTATTTATCTTGAAAATACAGTTCATCTTCAGTGAATTTGTATTTTAAATGTTTTCCCTCTACAGGCTCTATGTGTGTGCTTACAGGAAATAAAGTTCCTTAAATCATTACTTACTCTGTAGGTTGAGCCTTGTAGGGGATAGAGATAAACAAGACTGATGAATTCTTACTTTGATACCTTTCTCCTCTCCTCTCTCCCATAAAAAAAAAGAGAGAAAGAAAATAAAAGACAGTGAAGCAAGTGACCAGTAGTTTAGTGCTTTTAAGCAGAGTAATTTATAAACGGCTCTGTGGAAACATTCAATTTAGTTTTATTTCAGAAATCACAAATTCTAACTGCAGAAGCCACAGTAAGCAACTCTAGTAATGCTGAAGTCATGATGCAATAGGTACTTAAAGCAGGATCCTTGTGGTCCAACCCCTGTGGTGGTGGGTTTGAATGTCTCCAGAGAAGGAGACTCCACAACCTCTCTGGGCAGCCTGTTCCAGTGCTCCGTCACCCTCACAGGGAAAAAGTTCTTCCTTATATTCACATGGAACTTCCTATGCTCCAGCTTGCACCTGTTGCCCCTTGTCCTGTCACTGGCCATCACTGAGAAGAGCCTGGCTCCATCCTCCTGACTCTCACACTTTACGTAAGTAAAGTGCCTTCCAGTCTTGCATGTCCACATCTGTGTGGGGCCACACAGGTCCACGTTGCTCTGATTTCCCATTGCTGTCTGAGACATGATACAGCTTTCTCCCTGGGTCACCAACTGCTGTACAGCAAGCACAGAAATGTCACTGCCTCTTGCTACCACTGGATTGTGTTTTCAGAGGGGATTCCTCTGGCAGCTGTGACACTTGCAAGCTGAGACACTTGAAAGTCCAGCCTGAGCTGCCCAGCGTTGTAGCTACCCAGGGCAGACCCGAGGGAGCTGCAGCAACAAGATCAGATCAGGCTGAAAATACCAGCAGAGCAGAAAAAGCTGAAGTGGGATGTGAGACCAGCACGTCTCCTGCTTCTTTTTAAAGAAGGTTCTGTTGCTATGGCAATCTGCTCATTTTATTAAAGCAAATGTGGAATGGAAGACTGAATTCAGCTGTTTCACAAAGTAGCAATTATTCTCAACAATTGGGGAACTTATGGCCTGGAGCTGAGCCACAGCGCCTTTCTCATGAAACTAGCAGGTCAGTTTTTCCAAGACCCTTGACATTCTGTGTTGTGAAGCACAGAAGGATGTCTTCTTTAAATAGGGTTGTTTGGGGTTTTTTTTGCATACTGTGGTATTTGGAAATATGTAAACATTCACTTTCCTTATTTATTCATCCTGACACCGAGAATCTCATGTCTGGTTCCCAGGCTCCAAGCCAGAGGAGGTTTGTGTTCCTCACAGAGGTGGTGATACAGTACCAACTCACTGGTGCAAGCATAAAGATTGCTTCTGACCCAGTTTCTCCCACACTTTCTGATCAGTGGTATGCCATAGATGCCATTGTTACTTGTTTGTCACCTCAACAGAGACTACCACTGTAAAGCACCGATTCACCAGGCAAAGATTAAAAACATAATAGCTCTTAGCAACCTGATCTAGTGAAGATATCCCTGTTTACTGCAGGGGGGGACACTAGAGGACCTTTAAAGGTCCCTTCCAACCCAGTACATTCTGTGATTCTATACACTGGGCCAGGCTGAGTCTCCATCTAGCTGTGAGTAGAATGAATTTACATTTCCTTACCCATGTACTGTTTCCAAATGTTTTCAGCCTAAGAACTTCCTGAGCTGAGTATATTTGCTGTGTGTTTCATACCTCTCAGTGAATTGCTTTTCCTTGTATTTCCCAGTCTCCTTGAGCTCCTGTGAACTTTTAGCAGCTAGGGCACCTTTTGTCCAGCAGTTCACAGACTACAGACTTGCAGTGAGAAGAATCATAGAACCACAGGCTGGTTTGGGCTGTAAGTGACCTTAAAGATCATCTAGTTCCAAACCCCTGCTGTGGGCAGGGACACCCTCCACTAGCCCAGGTTGCCCGAAGTGCCATCCAGCCTGGCTCTGAGCACTGCCAGGGAGGGGGCAGCCACAGCTTCTCCAGGCAACCTGTGCCAGAGGCTCACCGCCATCTTAGAGAAGAATTTCTTCCTAATATCTAACCTAAATCTGCCCTCCTTCAGCTTAAGGCCATTCCCCATTGTCCTGTCACTCCCTGCCCTTGTAACCAGCCCCTCTCTAGCTTTCCTTCAGCCCCTTTAGGTACTGGGAGGCTGCCCTAAGGTCTCCCCGGAGCCTTCCCCAGGCTGAACAACCCCAACTCTCTCAGCCTGTCTTCACAGCAGAGGTGCTCCAGCCCGCTGCTCATCTTCATGGCCTCCTCTGGACTTAACTCCTACAGCTCCATATCTTTCTTGTACTAGGGACCCCAGAGCTGGACACAGTAGTACTCCAGGTGGGGTCTCACAAGAGCAGAGTAGAGGAAGAGGAGGAGAAATACCATCTGTTTTCAAATTTGGCCTCTAGTATTTCATACAGTCCTCCCGCTGCCTAGTCTTTCTTCTGTAAGAAATAACGAGCCATCGAACCCTCCCTACCCTCTCCACATTTCTCATCGTTTTGTAGCACTCTCACCGCATCCTCCTCTAGTCATCTCTTTTCCACACAGAAGTGCCTGGTGTGCTCAGTTGTTCCTCAGACAGAAGACATTCTGTGCCTTTTGGATCATTCCTGCTATCCTACTTTCAAACATTTCCAAGTCCACCAAAGCTTTTGTGCATGGGAATAGAATGCATTCTGTAGGAAAAAACACATTTAAATGACCTGTTTCTGAATTACAGCAGGTTCTTAACTGTGGCCTGCCATCTTAGCCTTTGTGACTCTCTTTTCTCAACTGGAGAATTAATGGAATAGCTAAAGGTCCAAAGTCCAAAGGCGACTGGCAAACTCTGGTAATAAGTTCCATGTGTTAGGTGTTCTTTGGTGGTAATGATGAAAAATCATTTGAGCTCATTTCTGTGCAACTCTGAATTTCATGGAAACACAGATACACTTAAATGTTAGACATGTCTTTTGTTTGTGAGAAGATGTAGCTTTCGATGTGGCTGCATGGGATCAGGATTTGGGGTCTGTAAGGGAGGAAAGTGCATGGAGCCACAGTCTAGGCTGAACAAGAAATCAAGATATTTTGTTTTGGGTTTTTTTGTTATTTTTGTCAGAAATGTGGTTTTTGCTGAAAGGTAACACTTGGCTAAGTCTTCAGCGTGTACTAGTAACATTCTTGCTTCCCCTATGTCAGTGACTAACTTTGTAGCCTTCAGCAGTTATTTTCTGTGTCTTTCTTACCCCTTCTGTAGTGCTGGACTATCAGCTGGCTGCCTCTCTTGCTTGGATGTTACATCTAGTTGATAGGTGATTAGTTGCAATTGCTATAAATGCCATTGTTTTTATCAACTTTATTGTGACAAGACAAATCCCTGTGCAGGTAATATTCAGTCTCCAGCATTATTTTCAATCTTTTGAAGATAACTGTGCTAGTTAATAAATATCAGAAATTCTTTTCATTGCACATTCCTGGGATACCAAAGTGGCTAATTCAAGAGTGCAAACAAAGGGTTATTTATTTTAAGTTTGGAAACAGTGTTTGTACAAGTGCATGTGCCTTTTCAACATTCTTTTTAAGTTTTAAAACATGACATTTTTTGCTATTTATAATGAATACAGAATCTCTCTTTAATTTATTGGCAGAATTTGTACTGACCTCACCGTATCAGGATCTGCTTTATGAATTCAATTCTTAAGGGACAGAAACAAAATTAGAAAACCCTTTTCCACTTTGTGTCTCCATTTCCACTTTGTGTCTCCATTTCCTGTCTGTTAATGGGAATGATGAAATGGACTCAGCTCATAGCATGTTATAAAGATAGGTCTATCCAGGTTTGAAATGGGAAGTTGCACCTACAGATGGAAGACAGAGAGGGAGCTTGACTTGAAGCCATCTCTCCCGTGCCTCTGTTGTGTGCTAACGTAGTGCTAAAATAATCCAATCCATGAAGGTAAATGTTCTGTGCTCCCCACCTGTCTTGGCAAGTGTCCACAAAGAGAAATCTTGTTAATACTTAAAAAACTATGAGTTCCCCTACTGTCTGTTGAAATTCCCTGTCTCTTTTTCTGGTGACATAACACTCAGTGTTCTAATCCAGGATCCTGTAGCTGTTCTTTACCAGTCATTTTCACAATCGGTTTAATCTCTCATGAAAAGGTTTATTTTATGGCTACAGCCATAAGCTGGAATTTCAGTAGCACATGAATAGTTTGAAAGGGCTGTGTAGAACAGATTTTTAATCATCACGTTTTAAATGCCTTGATAGCAGCATAACTTGATTGTTCCACCTACAGAGGTTGCCAGCAGTCTTTGAGATAGATACATAAAAAATAAGCAAGTGTGGATGGTGTGACTCTAGGTGACTAAGTGTTATCTGGTAATTGTGTCATATTCATTAACAAAAATTAGGGTGGTGAACTTTGCTGTTTTAAAATAGATTGGATAAAGGTGGGTTCAGAAGTGTATTTAATCGCTATTACAGTGTTTGCTAATGGTGGCAACTGTGTAGAAAAACTGTTTGAAGTTAGAAGCATAGTTATTATAGTCACTTAAAATAAAGCCACCATATTATGAAAAATAACTCTTTACATTAATAAAGTCAGTATTTCCAAATAGAGTTTAGGGATTTGCATTTTGCTGGTGTAAAATCTACATTACACGAGTCTTTCTCACTGCCTGATTACTGTCTCTCATTTCAGCATGCATACACAACTGCAGCCATAAATGGGACAAATTTTTGTACATCAGCAAGGGATGCTGTCTTTATTTTGGCAAATAATTCTGCTAAACTTACATCCATTAGCTGTTTTGGAGATTTTATCCTATTTCTAGGAAAGGTAAGAGAAAGAAAAGTACTGTTCTGTAAGAATTAAGTGAAAAATCAGGGTTTGAGTCTCCTTTCTTATATTTAAAGGAAATAAAGTTTATCTTCATTATATTCAGTATTACTGCTGTAAAGTTAGTTTGGGAAGAAGGTAACGTTTGAGGAATTTAATGCATTTCATAGTCTTTACAGAGCTATTTAATTGTATTACAGTAGTGTCCTTGGTGCCACTCTTATAGTTCCTATTCCAGTGAGTCTTTGGTAAATACAAGGTAACAGGTGGCCTCTTCCTGATGGAATTTACACATTGAATTAAAGACAAAATGTAACAACTGTGTGATGCTTAAACTGCATATCTGTCTTCCAGATGAGATGTGCTGTTAAAATACTGTCTGCATTTATTTGCAATAGGGTTTTGTAGATTTTGGCTGTTTTCTGTAGTTTTGTTTTTGTTTTTAAAATCTCCATGTGATTAATGAGGCTGCACTTCTCTCTCACTGCCCTTTCCAGGTGTTTGTTGTGTGTTTTACTGTTTTTGGAGGTTTGATGGCATTTAACTACCATCGGGAGCTGCAAGCTTGGGTAGTTCCTCTGCTGCTGGTTGGTTTTTTTGCCTACCTGATGTCCCACAGCTTCCTGTCTGTGTTTGAAGTGACAATGGATGCCACGTTCCTTTGCTTTGCTGTTGATATGGAAACAAATGATGGATCTGCAGAGAAGCCATACTTCATGGACCAGGAACTGCTGGTAAACATGTGGTAACAGCAAAGATGTTTGAGTCATTCTAAGCTTTTGGGGACTTTTTCTTTCCCCAAGACCTAGTAATTTGAGCACACAGCCCATG
This sequence comes from Porphyrio hochstetteri, assembly GCA_020800305.1. NCBI lineage: Eukaryota > Metazoa > Chordata > Aves > Gruiformes > Rallidae > Porphyrio > Porphyrio hochstetteri. Next base: position 19,486,252 of record CM036912.1, read on the forward strand.
CTATTTCCTTTCCAACACCTTAGAATGGGATGGGCTCAGGGATACCAATCATACGTGATTTCATAAACAGATGTAAATGGCTCCCTCTGACTCCTGTGGGCTGGCTATGATCTGCTGCCTTTTACATCATGCCCTGTAAGTAATGACTGAGGTTTTAGGCCTTGTGAGATATTTTTTTTCCAGTATGTTGTCGGTAATTACAAAATAGAAATAAATAGATGAGCTAGAGGCAAAGACTGATCCATGGGTAATCCTAAGATCAGATGTTTTATATGTGTTGTGACTTACTGTACAGGGATGAGCAAAAGTAAACAACAAGGAGCTGTTTCTTGCCAACAACAGATCAGGTATCTATCCACATCCTCTGGACAAACTTTGTGCAAATGCGAGTTGCTCTGCTTCATACCTCTACAGATTCTTGTGCCAAAATACTGTCTTCTGTCTCTTGATTAAATTCTTCTGCCTCTGAACTGATTATTTTGTGTCCTTACCCTCACAATGACTGTGCTGTATTACAAGCATTTCCATGGAGAATCATTAGTTAGTTAATAGTGTTAGAGAGCTTTGGTTAATAGCTGTCTCTGAAGCATTTGAATGTATATATGCTGTTCCTTTCATTTAAGAGACTACTTGCAGATGCAGATATTTTTCCTTTCATGCTCTTTTTGCCAGCTCTGTCTTTTCCTTCATAAACCATGTGACAAAGAAATTCTTAGTGATTCATGAAAAACAAACTCAGCAGCCAGAATAGCTCATATGATATGAATCTTCTGGATTAATTTCTTCAGGACAGTGTCACAAGAACGGTTTTGGATATTTTTAATGCTGCTCTTAGATTCCCATAATGTTCATAGAATTTTGTTGAAAACATAAAAAAAACCCCAAACAACCCAACCCAGAAAAGGGCAGCCTAAAGATAGGCTTAACCCTTTGTACAGAAGAAAGCAGATAGATGCTCTTTGGCTTTGATTCAGAACAGTACTTAAGCACATATCCTGAATAGGAATATGTTACTGAATGGAAAACTGAAGCCTTGACCTCTGCTGTTCTCTCTCTGTTCTGCCAAATGCTAAAATACTTCTTAAGCCAATTCTCCTTCATGAAACAAACATAGCCTTTCCTTTCTCCACTTCTAAACTTTGTGTTTGAAACTTAGTTTCTCTTTAACTCTAGTGTTAATTCCTTGTAATTAGCCATGCCCTAGGGTGAAGAGAGGATTTCCCACAGGGCTAGGGAGTCTTCCAAGCCAGGCAGGCTGTGTAGCCTTGTATGGAAAATCTGGGGGCAGCACATCCAAACTCCTCCTTGTTACATAATCAAGAGTAAGTCTGCTCACGTAGCCGAGGACTTGGAGTTTCCCAACACATGAAGGCATCAGACTTGGGACGTCTGCGTTACAGCCGAGTGACAAACATGGGGGTGGCAGGGAGGCTCTGCAGCCCTCGGGACAGAGTGCGGCAGTGGGCGGAGAGCTGGCTGGGGGATTTCAGACAGCCAGAGTCCTCGTTCCTGCAGGAGATGTAACAGAGATTCTTCATTTATCCTTCTCAGTTGCATTCATCACCCTGTGCTGCCTCCCAGTATCGCTCAGTGTCACTCAGCTAGGAACCAGTTAGTTTCTTCGCCCTTGGCTAATTATCTTCCTTTACCAGGTAGTTTTATTTACATAATGGTTTGCATTCCCAAATGATCTCACCTTGTTTTTTGCTCGCAGACCTTTGTGAGTCAGAGCAACAAGATAACAGAAGGGCAGAAACACAGACACATGAGATCTTTCCAGGACAATGAAGATGGGACAGAGCTCCAGCCTATGGTGAGACAGGAGTGTGGGATATGTATTTGTTGGCCAACAAATGTGTTTGCTTTTATGTCCCAGAAAGAATGAATCTAGGCTGTCATGTATCTTCTGATGTCTCTCAGCAACAGCACGCTGTACCCAGTATCCTATTGCTTTCCCTCAGGAAAACCTCTGCTGGTGCACAATGAATGGATCAAATATTTGTTCTCATCCTTCTTCCCATTCCCCAGTGTGCCCAGCAGAGGAGAAGGATCGAGGAATGGCAAGGGGGTAGGAGATAAATCCTACAGAGGTAGTCCTTCATACTTCCCATGTCTGCTGTAGGAAAGTCAGAAGAGTGGTCAGAAAGTCAGAAAGTGCCTGATTTCATGCCAGAACTGCTGAAGTCCCAGAGCTGCAAGACCTGAGCCCTCACCACCACCCTGCTTGCTTGCTTGCTTGCTTTCCTATCAGTGAATATATTTATTTACTCTATTTTTATGATGGAGTAAAAAAGCTGAGGTGCCAGAAGGGAGTTTCCCCCACACCCAGGCTTGGGAAAGTCCTGGAAGTAAATGCTCACTAACTGACATCTGAAAAATTGTTGCAAATTGCCCAACATGAGAAGCTGCCCCAGCAAGTTCAGAATCTGGGCGAATTTCCCTCCAGCATTAAGGGAGCCAAGCCAGGGCTGCTGGAGAAACATTCTGCAGCAACAGCTACTCTAGCACCTACGCTTGCACACTTCCGTAGTGCCTGGAGCCCTCCTAGTGACTTCTTACACCAATGCAACAGATGTTGATTTTTCTTGATCTGCTTTCAAGAGGTCCCAGGCTCTAGTGAACTCACACTGTCTCATGGGTGTTCTGCTATAGGCTGAGCACTGCTTCACTTCATTGCTGCAGTGAGGGATTGTTCTACTTAATTTTTTCATTGTTTGGGTCTGTTCTGACATTCTTTGGTAATTTTTTGCTGAGCACAGAAGCTGGGGGAGGAGGGGGCAATTATTCCCTGCAAGAGGATTCTGAATTTGAGACACAAAAGAACCTTAATTATTTTCCCAGTTTACTCTTAACGCCATTTCAATGCAGTAACAGAACTAGTGCTACCCATTATTTGACTCCTTTTTTCTTTCTTTGTAGACTTGAATGTCAAGTGCATCAGGAAGTATGAAGGCAAAGCAGCAATAACAAAACCATCCATAGAAAAAAACCTAAAGGTTACCAATACCCCAGGACAGGACAAAGTATTGGTTCTCTAAATGTCTGTTGTACCTTCTGCACTGGTAAAATGACACACGATCTGTTGTATGAATAATGTATATTCGTGTCAGCACATTGATTTTTTATTAGTGTGCTTGTTACCATGGTCTGAAAGTTGTTAATAAACAAACTCCTTGTAAATGTCTGTGTTGTCAGACTAAAAGTACTAAGTTGACAAAGTCCTTGAGCTGTCCTTTTCAGCTTTGTGGTGTGTCAGCTAACATGTTGGGGTTTTTTCAAGCTTCTCTGGGAGCATCGGGCTAGACCCCTGTATTGGGAAGTGTAGAAGCATTTGTAGAGGAGGCTCCCTGAGCTGCCCGTTCCCTGATTGATTCTGTGTATCTGAACAGCCAGTGCAACCAACTAAGGGACAGGACTGAGCTCATTGATGGGAATTACCACTGATAGAAATTCTCTGTAGTCAGAATAATTAATGGCTTGAGGTAGGTGTCTGTCTTTAAATGACACTCTTTTTGGAAAGAGCTTTTAAAATCAGTATCATAAACTATCTACTGGCTTCTCTCCAAAGGGCAGATGAGCAATAGTCCTTTTTCTGTAAAAAAATTAACTACTACCTTCCTTCTGCAATTGAAAGGACGGAGGATGCAGAAAAGCTGGTATTGGCTTTTAAAGCATGACAAAGAAGTAGCAGATGAGCAGTGGCTGGACAGAAATGAGATGCAACTTTACAGAAATGTTAGCTGTAACATGGATGTGAAAGACAAACTTTGTACCTGGACCCTGGTTATAATGTGCTTCCGTGGCTCCGCCTCAGACTTAGTGTGGGGTAGTTCAGCTTTTACTCAGTGGCATGTGATTTAATTATTTTTCTTTCAAAAGCTCCTTTACCGTTTTTGTTTGAGGAGAGGTTTTGGGTGGGAAGATGGCTCCTACCAGGGACTTCAGTAAAGTACACATCTGTATAGGAAGCAAGCCATTACTGCAGGTAAGGGACTCGTGAACGGATTGATAAACCTTTGATTAGTCACAGCTGGGAAGTGACATACAGAAAAACTCATTGATGACCTGAATGACAGCTCTGTTTCAGCTAAAGAAATGCTTGCTTTTTATTCTTCATTGGATTAACCTGTGTTTAATACAAGCCACTTTAAGAAGCTAAGGAGTATGGGATGGGTGAAAATGGGAAAGGACTAGACTGTTACTCTGCCTGTCAGGTGAAGCTGTCTGTGGCTGTGAGTTCCCACCTCTCATCATTCAGAACCGTACACTTGGGAACTCCTGGCGCTTGGCTTGTGGGTGCTGTGGGGACAGAAGCTCATGTGGAATGAGCAGTAGCGCTTTCACCATGAGGACGTGTGCAGAGCTGGTACTTGCAGGGGGCAAAACTTTTCTCCTGCCACAGGTCCCAGTAAGATTGCTTCCAAGCAGTAGTGTCTCCACCATGTAAAAGTGCTGTTTAATGGTTTACAAAAATACACTGTTTGCTCAGAAGTTAAAAAAAATCAGTTATTACACTTTTTTTTCCAGCCCCTGCCTGTATTTGATATTCACAGGGCGTGTTTGAGCTCCTGACTCGGGATTCTCTCAGGAAGAAAAGGAGGGAAATGTTTACAGAAGTATGTTCTGGGTTTCAGCAAGCCCTAGATGCCCTCCAGAGTTCCCTTCCCATCTCCATGATTCTGCAATTCTGTTCATTGCAATTATGATGCAGTGTCATGGCCTTCACCACAGTTCCTGGGTGGAGAAAGGACACTTAATATACCTCGTCTGATTTGCTTTTTAAGGAAGGAAGGTACTAAAAAATCCTAATTAAGCTGTGTTGTGTGTTTCATTCAAGCAATGCTGTACTGCCCACAGAACTTCCAACTGTAACAGTATGTTTTGAGAGCCATCTATAGTTTTTACAGAAGAGTTCTGAATGTTTACATTAAATTTTGTACACAAAGCTTTATAGCTTGCAGGTGCAACACAGGATCTTACAGTCTTACATACATCCCACTAGCAATTTTGTCAATGACCTCCAACTGCAGCATTCCTGTGTGGCAGTTCTCACCTGAGGTAGAGGGGTAAATCACCCACAGATGCTGGTGGTGTTTCACACTGGTTTCTCATCACTGCTTTCCCCTGTGGGGTAGTGTAGTCAGGAAACTGGGAAGTAGGTGCTGGGCTGGATGCAGGCACAGCTTGTGTGAGTAGGTGGTTGGTACTAGCCCAGTTACTGATGCTTGTCCAAGCCACTCCTGGTATTTCAACCTCTGCCCTGCAAAGCATTCCAGTGCTGTGTGAGCTCTGCTTTCCTGCAGCTGTGAAGATGGGATTCAGAGGAACAACAGGTACTTTCATAACTATATTCCTTAACAATAGGAAATGGGGACTACTGGTGCCTGTACACCAGGAAATAGCTAAGTGTCACAGCTTATTGTTTTAAGGAAGGCAGCTTGCGTTTGGTCTTGCTTGGTGTCTACTTCAAACTTGCACTTAATTATGTCTCTTTCTGTGGATGAAAGAAAACAGGCATACTGAGGAGACTTTCTGTGTTGTTTTGTCCTCTCTGTCCAAGTACATAAATAAATACATGCAAGTAGTTTAAAGCCCAAGTTTTGGATTCAGAGAGTGTGAGGCCATGGTTCAGGCTTTAAAGACACCCTGCTTTCACTGAAACTTTGAAAGCAACAAAGCTTTTGCTGCTCATAGCCCTGCTTTTCAGCATTCAGTACAGTAGTTCTGAATTGTTCAATACTATTCTTTTGAAAACAAGGGAATAGTACAGTTCTGGATAAGCAGGACCTAGCAGACATCTTGGTAATAATTCTCTTGCCTCAGATGCAGGACTTGGACTGGTGATGTCCAGAGGTCCTTTCACATTCAATTTTTGTGAAATCAATGAGCTTAAGACTTATTCAACAGATAGGTCAGTTGAAAGTCTGGTCACATCATCACACCCAAAAAGAACAGAAACTAACGAAGCAAGGCTTAAAAAACTTCTAGTTGTGAGGGAAGAATCCTTTACAAGTCCAGAACTTGCAAGTATCAAACATTTTATATGTTAATGTAATCAAATACTTCTAAAATACCTTTTTTCATTATTTTTTTACCAAAGTGAGGATCGGTGTGAGGAAGAAATAATTTCTTGTTTAGGAATAAAACTCTGCTGTCAGGAACTAACAAACTTGGATTGCATACCAGGAGGCACGAAGAAGACTCTAAAGCAAAGGTGTTTTGAGTTCTCAGTGATGGCAGGAAGGCTACAGGCTGAAGCAGAGGCAGCCACTAAATGCATGGGGTTCCACACAGGCTTTGAGAAAAAGGCAGGGATGTAGTGAACAGCTAAGGGTCTCTGGCTGTAACTTTGGTCATGTAGAGGGCAAGTGAACTCTGCTGTAAAGAAGCTGCATTCCTTTCCTGTTAAGTCACTGTCACTTGCTCCCAGGAGAGTTTTTACAAGGTTGCTAGATTAAATCCCATGGAAAAGAACTGAAAATGCAAGAGACAGCAGTTCCACATTAACACAGGCAAAGGTGATGCTGATGTGGGAACAATTTGTGTGTGGCACCTAGTCTTTAAGAATGGCAGTTTAACAAATGAGACAGGATCTTCTATGTACCTTTAAGAAAAAATATTTATTTATAAAAATACACTGGGATCAGTTTGAGAAGTGTGGCAATAAATACAGTTCAAGGAAGAAAAAGCATTTCTACATGGATATATTATGGCACAATAAAAGGTGTAAATGCACCGTCAATTATGGGACTTCTGTTGGCTCAAGACTTTGTACAAGCTCCCTTTTTAGTAAGACAACTATTTCTAAGTTTGGTCAGTGTTGATAATGGAATGAATACACAATCACAAATGCACACTTATGTCTAATGCAGGACTTACCATTAGCAAACAATACCTCAGAAATATAGTAATGATATTTAAAATCACTAATGTCATGTCTTAGGTTTAATTGGCAAAGACCACGTTTAACTTTAATCATGAAATTCTTTGATCTGGAAAACAGAAAAGCTGTAAAAATGTAAAATGAAGGCTTAATGTGGTATGTCAATACCTACTGAAGTAGAGATTGTGAAAATGCATAGCTCCTTATTAGACTGTACAAGAGCACTCCCCCTTTCACAGTATTCCTTTTACTTCATATGCAGTTATTGTTTATGCTGTAGCCTACAACTGTTACAGCACTAAAGGCAACTAGACAGGGAAAGGGCAGAGAAAAGAAAAAGGAATGTATGTAAGGCAATATTTCTTTAGGTACGTTAAGCATAGTGTGTAGGAAAGACAGGTAACAATTCCACAAGGCTAGTTTCGTTCTTACTGAATAAAATAATGGACTAATACTGAACTTCTGATGCAAAGCTAATAATCAATGCCCTGGTCGCTGTACTGACCATGGTAATCTCTTTGATAGTCATCTTGGTACTCTCCATGATAGTCATCTGGGTACTCTGCCTGATAATCGCTATCGCTGATTTCCGACCCGTTCGTTCCTGTTCCTTGGCTGCCGTTATGAATGACAGGTTCTGTTGGTGCAGCACAGTACTTGGGGTCATACACTTGTCGTCCAAGCCCATACACGCTCATTCCCTTCTGTGAAGCTACTTTGTTGGTACCCATTTGTAGTGAAATAGTCGAGTTATCCACAGGTTGCAATATATGCTTCTGATCGTAGATGTCTCTCCTGGTACCTGGTGCCAGCATACCAGCCTAACAAAACAGGATTGCAGAGGGTCACTGGGAAGGTGGAGAGCTGTGCTTACCAGATTTACAATTGCAACTAAGACTCTAGAAAGTAGGAAGCAAAGCGTAACAGAACACAGCAGCATGTGTTCACTAGGAGCTAAGTCGCAGCACGAAGTCCTTGCACAAAGGTCTTCTCTAATCCTCTGTGGAGGGAACATGCTAAGGGTTGGGACTGAGGTAGGATCCAGGCATTAATTTCCTTTTTGCCTCTGTCTAGATAGTACTTGAACTTGCTGTTTTCTTCTGGTGTAACACAGCCAGACGGAAATTCTAGAAACACCAGGGTGGTTTTATGCCTTAAGATACTCAGCACAGAACACCTTGGTTAGTGATAAGAAATTCAAGTACTTAGATTACTGCATAAAAGCACAGCTAAATTGCAGTGTCTTACTGCTGCCAGTTACGAGTTTGCTGTTGCACACCACTCACAGACCCCCCTGTCCCACCGGGCGCTCCCAGACTCTGTCACCCATGGTGCTGCTTACCTGACTGGCTCCTTTGTTGGTGCCCATCTGTAGGCTAATTGTTGTCTGGTCAAATGGCTTGTCAGTTTGCATTTTTGGATCGTAGAGGTGTCTTCTAGTTCCATAAGCAGTCATGCCTGCCTGACTGGCACACTTGTTGGTGCCCATCTTTATTGGGAGAAGGAAGAGATGGACAGAGAAAGTGATTTTTATTTGCACAGCAAACAGAGGCAAAGAAAACAAACGTGGTCGGTAGCTGTGGTGTGGTTACAGTGCATGCTTTCCTCGTGTAGCTTGATTACTACCTGTAATAAATTACCCTTTCTCCAGTCTGGGCTTCAAATGAAAGAATAAAGGCAAGTGTCATCCTAAGGCATTTCTGTGATTGGCATTTGCTCAACTGCCCGTGCAGATAGAATGGATATACACATCAAAATGTAACAGTTAACTTTTGCTCTGGACAGTAGTGATTCAATTACACTGCCACAACTTCTCTACCACAGGAATTTAAAGATTTTATGCCAGTTAATTTTGGTTTTATGACTATTAAGGAAAGTGGAGAGGAGGGAAAAAAGCTTTACCATATAAGGAGCTTAAGTTAGCCAAAGACTCCTACTTTAAAACCACTTTAGGGGACAGAGATGATACTGCTAATATTAGCTGTTCCTTTCCTCCTTATCACTCTTACTGCAGATGTAAAACAAACAGAAAGCCCTTCCAGGCAGTCACTTAAGCTTATAAAGGTAATCAACTGCTTTCAAGAATTAAAACCTCATACCTCCTACCATGATAAGAATATAGTGTAATTCTGCAGCTGATTTTCCATGAACAATATACTGGTTAATCAAAGCAACAAAGTTATTCTCAAATATAACAGATTAACTGCAAACTTCATACTTACCTGCAGGCCAATTACACTTTGTCCGGCTTTTAGTTTCCCTGCATCAAAACTTCGTGCTTGTTTCTCTGCATATTTGACACCAATATCAATTGTAGTATGAAAACCTTTAGTTTTTGCCTATTTAGGGAGAGGGAAAAGAGAGCATTCAGTGTTTAAAGCATATTTTCTGCTACTGGAACACTGGCTTTAAAAGGGTCTTGACTCTGAGCTCTCAAGTGATGCCACAAGCAGGTTTCTCGTGAGAGAAGGTAAGAGTTTCTCCTGCCACTTGAAGTCAGTGGCACGCCAAAGCTACCCCAGGACCTTGCCACAAGGATATTCTGCACAAAACAGAGCTCTCCTGTGAGCCTCCCCAGCTCAGTGTATGTACACACAGCTCCAGAGCACAGCTGCCTACAGGCAGGAATCCTTGCTCCAAGCTTTCCCTGGAGACATGCAGTAGGACAGAGCCCTCTGAAGTAAAACCTCTGCAGTATCCCCAACTCACAGTTAGTATCTGTCCCCTCCTGTATCCTGTTTTCCATATTTACATGAGTGTTACATATGCATCTGGACTGGAATGTGGATTTGTGCTGATTCTAGGGGTACAGATACTTACCAGACCTGCTAGTGCCACTAGAGTAGTTTGTACTTGAGTCATGTTTCCATTTTCAAAAAGATCATTTGCTTCAAAAATGTCATGTGGCTTCATGCCGTAGACTTGGATGGCTTTGATAAAATTCCCAATGTTCTCCAGCTAAACAGAAACAAAAGAGCCAGTTTTCCACTCAGTGTTTCAATTCTGAAACTAAGTAATTTTAAAGTTTTCTTGTGTTTGTTTTGCTTGTTTTACACAAGTTATTTGCCTTGTGCAAACTGAACAAAACAGTTGGTGTGGCTAAGAGTGACTGTTGGGAAGCCTGAGATTATGTTTCGTTAGTTTTAGATGGATTTATGAAGTCAGTATTAAGGGTTTATCTACCCTGGTCTCTCTCCATCAGTGAGAATCATACACGTTGTTAGAGAGGGCTTTGCTGATAAAACTGCCTCAGCCATATACCTGCAAGAGAAATGCTTATCTAAAACCTGCTTCAGATTGGAAAATTCAACATAGCGTCCAAACTATTTAACTTCAGCAACTGATAATCTTGAGTAAAATAAAAATATACCTATGTGGATAGTATAAAGGTTTAACTTGGTTTGAAGGCATTAGCTTGCTCACCTTCTGGGACAAATTCAGCTAAGCTTTTGGGCTTTGTTAGCACTTGTTAGCACTGTGTGCTATAGAAACTGGAAAGTAATATGGAGTACAGGGAGCAATGACTGGATCTCATCTTTCCCTCTGAAATCATAAGAGGTATTAAAAATTTTTAAAAACATAAAAATCCTCCACTGTGTTTAAAAGTCTTCAATGCCTATAAAACCAAGAGGCTGACAGAGCAGTATTGAGCTAGACCCAGCCACAGGAAAAGCAATCAACTCTACTAGCCACCCTTTGGATGCCTGTTCTAAGGGCACGTTGCCTTTGCTAGTCCCTCACTGTGGGAAGTGCCAGATAGAGCGCTCGTCAGGAATCAAGTCTGGGGACACTGAAATAAAACACATACTGTAGTTCGCACTGTATTGTCTTCTGAGTTGTTACACAGCCATGTCTTCTGAGACTACAGGCAACCTGTAGACCTAACACCTTGAGGCACTGCCTGGATGGAAAACTCCAGCAATAAAGAAGTTAACACTGTTTTTAACTTGGAAAAAGGCCTTGCTGTAGGGCTCGGTGGTGCTCTTCCATCTGAAATGTCACCTCACAGCTAAAGCACCACTGTTAAATGGGTTTAGTCAAATGCTGTTCATGAGCTATTCAGCTACAGCTGCTTTTTGTTAAATACCACTCGTGTGTGCTCTGTCCTCCTCCACTGTTACGTACGTATCACATACAAAACCTGGTGCTAATAAGATTTATGGTGTACCATGTTCACAGCAAATTTGTTAATACAGAAGAAAAGAACTGTTTGGGGGTTGGAGGGGTTAGAGGTGTAGTTTTGGGGGTTTTGGTTTTTGTTTTACCTGGTGCCAATTTAGTTTTGATTGATTAATTTTCTTCACTGATCCTGGCTGCAGTTTATTTATAAGCCTGGGGAGGTGAAAAAAAGGGAAATGCTTAAACAATAAATCTCATCCTTATACCATCTGTGCAGGCATTATATAATATTTTCACTCATGCTTTATTAGTTGCATTAGTTTCATTAACATGGTTACCTCTGGGTTATACGGAGTGTCTAGCTCAGACCTAAGGTCTAGTAAGTCTAACACACCGTAAGAATTTGTGTGCTGTTTGTTATAGAAAAGAGCTTTACCAATAAATTTAGAAATACTGAGGTATCTTTGCCAACACATAAAGGAGATACAAGTTCCATTCTTTTCCACAGTTTCACAGAAGCTGTCTTCCACCCTACTGTCAGCTATCTCTGACTATTAATGTTGACGTGTTTGCAGGGGAGTCTTCAGAAATTCCCTCCTTAGTTCCTCAAAGTGGAAAACTGCTGAAAATAAGGTTACTTATAAATACTTACTCGCATAAGATTATGCCATCTTTTAATCCCAGTTGAAAGTTTGCACCAATGCTCAGCCCTGTAACCTCTTCTATCCAGTTACGCAGATCTTCTTCTATCTGGGGGTCGTATTTCAGGGCAATCTGTAACACAAGTGGTCATAGAGTTACTTCATGAGAGTAAAATGCAACTCTTCCACTCCCACGCCCAGTCCATTTCAAGGATGTTTCAAATGCTGTTGCCTTTATCCAGTGAATTTTTTTTTTTTTTGCTGGATTTTAAACTGTATTTTAGGTATCAGAGTAGGGTGCAAGTCTTTTATCCCTTTCACTATAAAGTTAATGTTTAGTTGCAAATAGCACTTTGAAGCACATAACAGTTTATCCTCTTGTAAGAATTGCTGGAGCTTGTGACCTCTGTGGTTCTGAGAGCTGCTGAGGAGCGATGACTTTTAAAAAAACAGTATTCCACACAAGATGTACTTCAGAAAGTGAAAAAGTGACATCACACGTTACGAACAAAGAATTCTGACTTGCCATGCCATCAGTACTACTGCTCAGGTGGAGCTTCTACGCCGGAACTTTCATTTAGTAGATTTGAAGTTATTCAGCCAAAGATTACAGTGGGATTGCTTTTGCAGCTAGGGTATGAATAATGGAGATGAGCTGGTAAGTTTTCCCCTTGTTGCTACAACATTACCAGTTATCTTGCTGGGGATTCTGTGGGCTGTGCAGGGTGGCTTTTTTAAACTTAAGCTTTAGTATGCCTGCTACTTCTCTTTTCTCTGGCTTTGCTGGAAGCCGGATGGAGCAAACTCTGATCTCATGTCTTAACTGCAAAGAGAGAAAACCTGCAATGGGCTTTGAAGTTAAAAGCATTGGAGGCCCAGAGTTGTTAGCAGGGCGACTTAAAAATGTCTTTTCCAGATGTTCAGACTTCACTACTCAGTGTGCCAGGTTACGCTCCAGTCACCAGGAATCAATCCACGTGAGCACAGTACTTAAAACTGGTAAACCTCAGCACTGCGAGCAGCTGGCAGGGCCCATGCTCTGTGCTTGCCTGTCATCCCCCTCCCCTGAAGAGACTGAAAAGCAGCTCAGGATCCCTCAGGCTGAACCCGCTGCTTTTGCCAAGGCTTTTCACTATGGGCAAGCTGGAGGAAAGGGAATATAGCAGTGACGGCATTGCTACTTCTCTGCAAACAAAACGAGTCATCTGGCATAAATGACCTCCAGCAGTGCAGAGGCTGGCAACCGTTTTCCACCTTCATTAGAGGTTGTCCCACATGGGTCAGTGAGCGAGGCGGGAACCGGGAGCTACCCTGAGAAACCTGACAGGCAAGCACAGAATGTACTTGCTGGAAAACCAGCTCAGCTACCACCAGTTGCTTACAAATTCCTAACAAGAAACTCACGTAAAGCCATTTACATTCAGATCAAAGTGTAAATTTTACTTTTTACATAGAGTCTTAGACTTCGGCCCAGAAAGGCCAGATATTAGCAGCTATCTATGCTGCAGGCAATTATAATTCCGACCTATCTGAGCTACTTGGATAGAGGCAATTGCTACATTTTTCCTAGTGTTAGTAATCCCCAACTCCAAACTGACCAAACCAAAAATTACAGTATTCTGTTCTCTATTTTTCTTCTAAGGGGAATGGAAAATTCCTGTATCTCTGGCTTCACTTCAAAAACTTGCCTGAATACTACTTATTTTCCTTAGACTATTTGCAGTGGTGGTGCAATGGTGCCTGAGTTACAGATCAGGCTAATGAACCAACCCATTTGGGGTTAAGGTGTAAAATTTCTTGCATTATTATGACAAGTACCTCAGTGGTTAGACCAAGGCTGGTATAAAATAATCAATACACCTCCTTTCTCATTGAAGAACAATGGAAGAGAGCTCAGGTAGCAGCACCTAGTGTGAGGACAATGTCACGACTTCTTTATAATCACACCTATACGAGATAGCTACAATGAGACGCAGACTAGAAAAGCTAGCTGAGGCCCACAGCTTCACAGAGGAAGGCACTGCAAGTTTGTCTCTTGGGTGACAGGTCGTCTCCTTGCACATTCCTCAAGTTTAGCACAGGAAGCAGCACAACCACATTCTTCATTTACAGTGATGGCAGTAATAGTAAAGGATAAGCAGCCCCTTTTTTGAGAGGTTACCAGAAAGGTTAATGCCTTGAAAATATTGTCTGAGGATGCTGGTTATCATCTTTCTCCTTCCTAAAGTGGTGATTAGCTAACAAACTACTTTTCACACCTATTGTATTTCCTATGGAAACAAGGTTTATGTGATCAAACTTGGAGCACAGCAGCAGTCCTGGACACAACTAAGATGGTTATTGTGCGAAGGAGGTATCTGTGCAAAGGAGAAAGATGCTAAAACATCCCCTAAAGACTGAAACACAGCATCATACTCTTCTCATGCACCACAGAACCTACAGAGATCTTACAATAGTGACCTGGCCCACAAAATTTTAAGTTACATGTATATATTTCTGTACAGCAGTTCAAAACAAGTAGTAGGACTTACAGAGAGGACAGACCTTGGTATGTTCTGATGCTCCAGTTAGAAGACAGCAGACAATCTGGGTTGGTCATTTGCATGTTGATGGTTCATGCAATGTTAAAATCCCTGTTCTAAGATGCATGTGGGCACAAGGAGGGGTTTAAGCTAGTCTCTCCCATGATTCTTCAGTTAGAGATGATTATGAACACTATACTTCCTGAAAATTCTGGCAGTTTCTGTTTCAGTGCAGCTTAAAGACAACTCTTAAGTCATAGTTTATCCAACCTGCAGTTGGAATTGTCTGGAATATGACTGGAATTGTCTTTCTACAACTTGTTTTTCTATAGCTTCATTTATTTTTAAGCACTGGTAAAAAGAAGAAATTAAGTCTGTGGACAAGCCATCAAGAGACATTATTTTAACGATCAATCTACTCCCTCCACATATTAAAAAAGAAGTAAGCCAGTAAGAGAGAGAACTCTAAAGAGTCCTGCAAGTGTGCCTATTTTAATCTTCCTTGGCAAGCATGTAAAGGAAAAAAAATGGCAAAAATTTTCCTCATTTAATACTAAGTGCATTCTGTAAGTAAGATTACAACTGAGCTGGATGTTAAAATGCTTGGGGCATTCAGAAGTAATCGGATGGAATTTTATCACTTCTGATAAATATTTACTTTATGTTGAAGTGCTTTACTGTGTGTTCAAATCTTTAGTTTTTCAAGGGGTTTTAAATTGTCTTGGGGTATCCGTGCAGTGCTTACACAGAGAGAGGAAATAAAAAATGCTTATGCACATGAGGAAACTTGTCTTATTGCCACCAAAAGCATTACTATTAAATCTGCCAGGTTTTGGCACTGTCTTCACTATTGTACAGTTTGACTTAAATACCGTAAAGGTTTTGTTCTGACTGTTGAACTGGTGGGATCCTAGGTTGCAAGAAGTGAAGTGTGGTGGTAGTTTCTTTGAAAAATATACTCAGTCTACCTGAAAAGCCAGAGACACGGAAACTTTAGAATCTGATTTTAAATGTGACAAGAAGGGGTTAAACAGGGAGAGTGACAGGTAAGGTACTACCAGGAGCTTACTCTGAATCCTGAGCTCTTGATGGCACAACCAGAAGTTATGTAACACTGAGTACTTGATATTTTCCACGTCTGTCAGAGCTGTTCCAGTTTTTCTCTGGTTGCTATCTGTAAGGGGAAGCTGGAAGCTTTCATATAAATGAACAAATTTTATGGCTTTTTCCATTACTACTTATCAACATGCCAACAGTTGATCCTTTTATAGCACTGAACTTTCATGGAAGATACTTGAATCTTACAAGTCCAGAGCAAAGAAAACATCACCTACTAAAGATGGAAGCAGTAGCTAAGCAGCTTCATTCAAAGAGTATACATCATCAGTGCCGTGAAAAAAGTGGCCGTTTCTGAACAGTGTAGAAAAGATTCAATTGTAGCAATGGATGTAAGGATTTTATAGAAGTTTAAAACCCTATTAGGAAGCCAACTGTTTATTTCTGTACTTTGCCCTAACAAATTTTGAGAGAGCTCTAACACTGTAAGTGCTACCCTTTGTTGATGCTTTAGAGATACAGATTTAACAGTTAGAAGTATCTTTGAAAGGAAGTTTTGAAATCTTTGTGTTAAAAAAAAATGGTAGATGAGGTACTTAAGGATTGGTTTAGCATAGGACAGGAATGGTTGAACTCTTAGTGATGATCTTAAAGGTCTCTTCCAACCTTGTGATTCTGTGAAGCTAAAATTTAAACAAACGGTCAAAATGACAGGGGACCTAAGGTTGTGGGAGGAAAAGGTTTGAGCATCGCTTGCCTATTACATGCTGACAGACATACATTTATGGCAATGTATGCCTCAGGCAAGAATCCTTGTGCTAGACCTGATCCCTCTGTCAAACTTCACACTTGCATCTTGTTCTGTTTGGGTGGGACTTTCCTGTTTGGGATCTCTTGCAGTGTAAAAACCCTCCCTCCATCTGTCCTACAGGAACAGCACTCATCACCGTTTTTATCGAGTGTATGGATTCCTGGAAACAAATGAAGTTATGTTGGCCAACTTTAACAGTCTGTCTGCGTCCCTTGAAGTTACTCAGTGTGCCTGTAGCATGTTAAGTTTGAGTGATGATGTTAACCAGTATTTCACACCATAAATGATATAATATGAACTTTCAATTGTCCTTTTATACTAATCTTTTCCAAATTACACACTCTGTATGCTAAGGGCTATGTATATGCCAGATCTCCAGTTGAAGAGTTCAGCTATCTATATTGCTGCTACTCTGGAAAAATACTGTAACAGTATCTCAAGAAAGAGATTAAGCACACTGTGTAGCTTTGTACAAGTCACTGCAATGAATGCACAGCAACTTTACTAAGCTAAAAAGCAGATATAAACATCCTTTGCACTGGAGTAAGTACTGCCCTCAGGAGCGGTTTATCTCGCAGAGGCCAAAGATGTCAATACTGGTATCTCTTTAGCCTTTGGCACTGGTTTGTGATGAGATCTTTCTCCTCCCCTTCTAAAGGCTTTATGATGGTATGAGGAAAGATGAAAGCATCCTTCTCCCCTGGTATCAAGGCAGAAGCTCTCAGAAGCCCTTACTCCTCAGAAGTAGGAACAGGCAGAGTACATGTTCAGTCCCAAATTATTCTCCAGAATCCTAGCTGCCCCGTTCTGTTCATCACCTGCTGGTACAGAACGCAGTGCTGCACCTCACATCTTAACATTATGCAGCAAAATGTCTGGGACAAAATAGTGTTAAGAACTTACTGGTTATGTGAATGATCATGAGAAAGGCACAGAACAGCTTGGTGTTCTTTTCAAAATCAGGAAGAAAATTTCTCCAGATTTTTTAACATTATACAACCGAGTTAAAACTTTCTGGTGAAAGTTCTGTGGTGGTGGCAGATTACTGTACGTATGTAATCTTCAGCTTCAGAAGGAAGGGAAAGTGCCGTGATTGTCACAATCACATAATCAGTATTTTTCTGCAAAACAATTCCAGTTGTCTGCCAACAGAGTAGTTATTTTGTCCTATTAGAAATAAATAGCATACCCTTTAAGTAGAGAGAGAGCGCGCCCAAGACAGTGGGGAAAATAGAAGGGTTTGAGTTTTACTAAAAGTGGGTGAGAAGAGGGAGTGGCAGGATACCAACATTACTGTCAAGTGGAGCTTCCTGTAATTTGAGCTACCAACACAATGACCTTTCATCATAAGGACAAACTAAAATGCCCTGTTAATTTCATGTACATTGACCAGGACTTTGTACAAAAGCAGACATCGGAGGGGCCATATCTGTGCACAAGAAACCCAAAAGTAAAGGCACTGTAAAACTCCAGATGAAAACCGAAGTGGGTAAAGTACTTCAAGTACTGAAAGCCACCATTAAGTATGCCCTGGTGCGTGAGCACATCTTTTTTTGTCATTACGGTCTGTTGTACAGAAAGGCAGAATATACACAGTGTTAATGCAGATAATGAAAAGATCTCACTACATCCCACTGTGCTACTTAGGACAAAAGAAATTATAGCTGGACCCATTTGGGTTAACATTCAGTGGTACTTTTTTATGCGCAGTAACATTGATAACTTGCCAACCTCTCCCTGTGTTCTCTGTAAGTCAGAATTTAAGCTACAATCTGTAAAGGAGGGATGGATGAGCATTAATCCAAAATTCCTGGCAACCTTCTCATTGGCACCAGTTTAATGTCTGTGAAGTAAGAAGAAGCTGCCTCCAAGTTCACAAGTGAGATACCTGTAGCCACACGTGCCGTTTGCTGCTCCATCAGCAGGCTGAAAGAACCAAGTGGTCTACTCCCTGGCTGCCCATAAGATTTTGTGACAGCCTGCAAGCCACCACCTCTGCATCCAGAGCACACTGAGGACCCGCTGGTCGCCCGCCCTGGCACGGAAGCCTGGCTCCCTCTCTGTCGCTGCAGCTGTACTACCGCAATGCGTCGCCCATTCAGATCTGCAGCTTTTTTTTGCTGGCCCTGCCGCCACACATCATACTTCTTGACATCAAGTCCCTCTGCACTGTATCTTTAGTCTGTACATTGCTGAACCGTTTACATTTCTTTGCAGAACGTGGTTTTAGCAACATTCTCTACCTATTACTTGAAATAATTGCTATTTTCGTTTGAAAAACTGCTGGGATATGAAGTTTCTTCTCCGCTAAGAGAGCGCTGATCCAATGCAGTGCACAAAAGCCTGTTGTTCCCTGAGGAGAAGAGATTTGCCTTGCTTTGAAACCCCCCAGTATGACTGGCTTGAGCTCTGATGTGACCCAGAAAATATGGGCAGGCTCCAACATCTCCAGCCGTGACATCCCTGGAAACAACAGGCCGAGCACTGCACTGAAGAGACCGGTACCCTGCCACACTGCGAGACTTCCCTGATGCCTCGGTTGCTCTTGTTGGGGGAGGAATATAATCTAACAGAACAATGTGGTGCATAAACAGCAAACATCAAAAAAATGTGAAAACAATCTTGTTTTCCCATCAGCAATGGGAAGTGTCTCCTGTGAGGCTGGTGGAAGAAGGTAGCTCTCCAAGGCTACAGGGTGCCTGCGCACAGGGACTGTACCATCAGTGATCCATGTAACTTTCTGAGAGTACTTTTCTAATCTGTTGTTACTACAGCAATCCAGGAAATTGTATCTTCTTTCAAGTTTACTTATTTTTCTCCCCAGAAATAGCTTTTACAATAAGACATCTTACAAGCAGACTGTACTGTGACTCTGTAGCCCTTCCCCCAGGCCCAACTGTGTTGATGAGTCTTCCAACTCCATTTTCCAAACAGGGCTACAAAACCTGATGGTTTTAGTCTGAGTCTCTCCCCACACGTTTCTTTTCTTCAAACCCTCTTTGCTCACCAAAACAGAGGAATTCTGTTTTATGGCAGCAAGTGGCTACTTAGCAGCTCAAAAGTACCTCTCCAAGAAATTATCTGAAGGAACCCAAAATCTATCAATACAAGCTTTTCCTCTCCAGCAAGGCACAGGCCCTGCTGCATTTTCTCAGTGGCAAACCTCCAGCCCCTGCTGCTTTCACACCTCTTTTGCCCCCACCAGTGAGGTCGGATGCTTGGCTGTTCACTGCCACTTGTGATCCCAGGAGAAGGCTTGGCTGAAAGATGAACCAGGTGACATGGTAGGTCCAAGGTAACGGGCATTTCCCAGACAGTAGTGCTCAGTGTTTCCTGCTGACTGCTCTGATCCTATTTGGTCACCTGTCAGCCTACTGTAAGTATCCCTAAGTAAGACAAAGATTTATCTCTTTCTTACCACCACTTCATCCTTGCATAAAACAATGTAATCTGTGTTTTTTGTGATTTAGGCGATTGACACAATTTCTTAAGAAGTTGCTGAGCTTCCACTGGATAACGAAGTCTGCCTAGACTCATCTTTCATACAGGTAGTATGTCACAATCTCTGAATTGACACACAGCACGTTTTTCTGGTTGAGGTAATTTCCCCACATCCAGTTTTCTCAGCAGAAGCACAAGTAGTACACATTTAGAAGATCTTGCCCATTAGTTGCTCCATACTATTGTTTGGCTTTATTACCACCAAAAAAATCAGGAGAATGAATTCAGCGCAAAGGATGAAACATAATAATCTGGTTCTGCTGCTCCCTGTCCTCCCCTGCAGGTCCTCCCTTCCTGGGTATATCTCTGACTGGGGGAAGTTCCGTAGGGAACACAATGTTGATTATATTCCAGGAAATATCCAAAAATATTTTGGATACAGCCACCTTGGTCAGTTGTGCTTTAGCTACGTAAAAAGAGATGTAAGAATATGATCTACAGTTATTGTGATATTAAAAAAAAAAAAAAACCAGTAAGCATAAACATATTAGAAAATGTTTCCTTAATTTAGTAATAGTATCCATCTTTAAAGACCCACCACTGAAATTCAGGCAGCTCCTAGAGGCAGTTACACACGAATAAAGTCTGCATAGCAGACAGCCGGGCAGGCTTTTCTGAACATTTTACAGTTAGATGAACTTTCAACTTGACTGTTTAACAACAACGCAGTTCAAGTTACGTCAAAAATCAAGCCACAAGCGCGCTATGCTGAAGTTGGTAATGAGCAAAAGGAGGTACTGCTGCTAAAGCAGGAAAGACAAACGCCTAAGAGGTTCTGACTGAACACCCGCAGGACCTGCTGAGCTCTCCGGCAGGCGCTGGAAGAAAGTCAGCACTGCTGGGGCAGGGCCGCACGCACACGCTGCATCCAGAGCTCAGGGCACCGCAACAGAAATTGCAGTCTCGCTTTGCTGCACACCTGAACTCACTGTAGGTCTGACACACAGCAGTGTCTGTGGGCAGTGCTGTACACCCTCCTGGGAGAGGTCCCGGGCCTCGATCATTCAAGGTCCCCTCATACTTCCGTAGAACAAAATGCCCAGTGCCCTGGCCAAACTCTGCTCATTATGTTTTGTTGCCATTCTTTCCCATCCATTCAAAGACCATTTCTTTATTGCTGATGTTTAATCTCACAGCTTTTGTTAATTTTTTTCATTAAAACCTGATATGCTTTCAAACAGAGTATCTTTCCAAATCACAAACATTTCCATGCCATCGCTTATTAACAATAAAGGATACTGTCATGACAGACAGTTGTAAGAAGGCAATAGTCTGTTTTCTTTGAGTTATTTGTACTTTTTATTTGGGCATGATCAATCCAATGATGTCAGCGAGGTAAGGGGACAGCTTCTTGCAGAAACAAGCAAGGAACATTTAGTCTTAGAAAACCCGGTATGTGTCTGAACTACATGTGCTTCATTGACTTCACACTTTGTTGACTTTTCAGCTACGTGGTCCAAACATGCAAAGCAGGGTAGGAAGATGTGTTTAGAAACCATCTCTAACTAAGCCAGTTAGGACTTGCACTAGATTAGATCCCACCTTCATGAAAGTGTTTCAGAACAGCAAGGAAGTGCAGAAATGTTATGGTATTTGCCTGAATCTAGGAAATGATTTGGTGTTCGAGTTCAGGGTGTATGGACAAGCCATGTGCAGTTTCACTTCACAACAGAGATTACTCTGTAACCAAAAAGATGTCTGCCTAAAAAGTCCTCCTTTTTATACCACAGAAGGCCAGGTCAAGACTTGGAAGGGAAGCAGCAAGGTCATCAAACAGCTAAAGTCCAGTTTCCAGGAGAGGCTGAGGATCACGGACCAGAGGCCATCGGGCTCAGGCCTGAAGCCGGCTTGGCCCAGTCGCTGGGACTCGGCGAGGCAGTCTGGTGAGAGTCCAAGCAGGGCACTAGACCGCAGCTGTGAGCACAGCACTGCGCGCCTCGCTGCAACGGGTCTTCTCTTGCTGCCAGCTGTGTAGCTAAAGCCTTCACGTCTTTGTAATCTATACATCTAGAATCCTATCCATGTCAGGTAAGAGGCAGCTTTATATAAGCAACTGCAGTTAAATTATGTCTTCCCTCCTAGTATCGGCTATACTCTACACTGGTTTAAGGTGGGAAAATGAAAAGAGAAAGAAATAAGACAAAGGGTTTGTTAAGGGGTTCTGTGTTTTGCTTCAGGTCCTTTGTTTAAGGAAAAAACCTCCAGACATGGAACCACCCACCTGAAGAAAGTCAAAACTGTCTTTGAGAAAAAGACTGTAATTCAATCCTGCTAAACAGAAACAACATAAATTACTCTGAGGCATTACTGCAAAACCAAAAATATTTACCCAAAAGAGAGCATTTGCTGCTGAATATAGCTATACAAATTAAGGGTTGTTTAGAATCAGACACTTACAAAAAGCATTTTAAAGCAAAAGAGTCCCTCTTGAAGAAAAAAGAAGGGTTTTCACATGATCTCACTTAGAAAAAATCTGTTTCAAATTGCCCTACGTGTCCTGGCCTCAAGCCCGTTTTTACTAAAGGCCTTTCCTGTACAGCTCCATAGGGGACGGGAATCTCTACAAAGTTTCCCTTAAAAGGATGTGTCAGATGCATAGCGTATACGGTGCTACATATCTACAGAAGCTAACAGTTCTGCGTACAAACCCGTTTCTATCCTTTATTCTCCAAGGCAAATTATAAAGTATTGGAGGCAAGAAAAAAGCTGAAGTGAGGAAAAAAGAAAATCACTGACACACCATTTTCCCAAAACAATGCATGCATCCACCCATCTTTTAAGGGTATTGACTCAGCAATGAGACTGTAATAGGTATTTTTCTCTAAATCTATTTCTGGAGCCACACAAAACCCCACATTCATTTGTACATTTCAAATAAGCTAGCATTACTGTAATGCAAATTAAACTTTTTATTTTTGGGGAGTACTAATCCCATTTAGTCATCACAAGACTGTCAAACTCAGTTTGCTTTCTTCAGAGGTGGCCAGGCTATGGAAGGTATACTGTGAGCTTGCACGTGAAGGATGCAAGACTTATCCCACATTAACCTCAGCAAGGTTTATGTTTTTCTGTCACAAATAAAAGTTTTACCAGAAGTTTCTTAACGTAGCAGAACCAAGGTCACTACCATATACTTTATAAATTCGCAGAAGTGCAGACAGAGCATGCTGCCTAAGGTTAAACAGGACAGAAGCTCACAGCAAACATCCTCACTCTTACTGTACTTGGGCACTGTCTGGGCTGCCCTCCTGCACACTGGAGCAGACTGGTCTAGCACTCCACCTCTGCTCTGAGGTTCACAAGGCAGCAGCAGCTGAACCCAGTTATGCCATGCCATGCCATTTATCACCCTCCTAGAGAAAATGGTGTAAGCTGAGACAGGTCTGGAAGTTACAGCTATCACACGGGGCTTAGTACGGGGCAGTGTCCACGTCTTGCAGTCCAGGAATGGCAACATGCTCTTCCACATGACAGTTTTGAGACACATGGGGAATCTGTCAACTTGTCAATGACATGTCAAGATTTACTGGGGATTTAAAAAGACATTAACTCCTGTGTCAGTGGTTTACAGTGACAACTGCCAGATGTCCCCGTGGCAGCCGCTTTCTCGGTTCTGTTCCATCTCCTCTACTCAGGAGCTACTGACCAGTAAAGCTGGATACAGAGTATGCCTACCCAGTGGGGCTGAGCAAGGGCTCCCAAAGGTAAGTCTCCCTGTTCCCGTGCTTGGGCAAGCGTGATGAATGAGCAATGCTTGGCTGACAAACAAAGGAGGCGTTAAGCAGGTGGCTGGGGTGCCAATGTTCAGGTTGCTGGCAAGGGAAGTGTTTCCATGGTAAATTACTTGCTTCTGCTTATAAAAACATCTATCACAGGTATGAGCTGTCACATCAACGTTACAGAGGTTTCATCACCATCACCTTGTACCTGTTAGTAGCGCTACTTATTACTACTGTAGTATTAGTACTTCTATTGGAGCAGCTGCCGAATTGGAAACCTATACCTGATAGGTGCTCAGGAGAGCAGACCTGTCCTGAGGTAGGTGAAACAGTGAAAGAGGAAAATGGCTTAGACACACTCAGGTAGATAGTAAAGGATGAAGATGAACGAAGACATGGCAGTTCAGATTCTCCAGTGATGGAACGCTTTCCTCCTTTAAAAAAAAATAATCTAATAAAAATATGTAGCTATTGATTTGAGCTACTGCATTAACATGGCATCTCAAAAATAGAACTTCACCCATGGGATCTTACACCAGGAGAATACAAATTAATGCTTAAGCTTGTGTTTCACTGGGTTTCTTTAAAAACAAAAAAAGTCCTCTGCAAAATTTCAACAAAAGGCTAAACTCATGTTTCAGCAACTGAGGTGGCAAACGGGTTTGAGAGAGGCCCTGGAGGTGGAGGAAAGGACCACCGTGTGATCTGGAAGGGGGAGAGACGGCTGCAGCAGGACTGTTTCCTAGGAAGTGCAGCTGAGCCTGAGTTTCTGAAATATAGTACTGTCAGTCAAGACATCAGAAAGAAGAAACCAGCAGTGAGATCGTACATAAGCTGCAGCATTCTCGTCATTCGGTTGCTGACACATAAAAAAAAAGATCTTAAGACTAAAATACAATTTTTCATTGTTTGTATGGCTAACGTCTTTTAAGTGATACGTGTAGTTACTGCACCAAACATTGGCTGACGGTAAGCTTAGCTATGGAATTATCCCACTGTCGTAGTTATGTTTTGTGGACAGTTTTGCTTTTGAATTGATTCTCATCTTATGTTGAATGTGTTCTGTGTATCTGCTTGATAGATTTTGTTGACTACACCTCTAGAAGCAATTTTTGCTTAACATCTCGTTAATAACTTTATTAATCTTAATATCTTTATTAATCTCCAAGAAGTTTCGAGAACAGCTATTAAAAAACAGGATGCATGAAAATTAACACAGCGAAGAGATTTCTGGGAGTTGGTAACTGTAAAAGACAAAGTTATGAAGTTGTCCATTTGAACTGCACATGTGTTGCTTTAGCCTGGATCCAGACGAAAAAAATTTCACAGTTCTTTAGGAATAAATACAGGAGTTGAACACAGAGAAAAGTTTCAGTGCTACACACACTGAAACTGCTATTTAGCTAGTAAACGTTAACTTTGAGAGCTGCAATCAACTATCACAAACCATGAATTAATGGAGCAAATTGAAGTTCAGTGCTTGATCCTGTAAAAGCCTTTTGCCATTTCCTCTGAAATTCCCTTTGTAAAATCTCAGTGCACATATTTCTGATGGCACCGAAGTATTGGATGTTTAATTTACTCTCCATGTAAAAAAGATCTCTATCGTGGAAAATGTCACGTGGGCTGATTATATTTTAAACTAAGCACCTGAACTAAATTCAAAACTTGTAAATTAAAGTTATTACTTATTTAAAAGCTGTATAGGCACCTATGTACAGAGAATGGGGATGCAGAGATCCTATACTGTCTGTTGTTATCACAAAAGATAGCCACGTGTGCTCCCAAAGCATAAGCTTTCATTACCTTTATCCAAAACAGCCTCTGTTTTTATTACATTGTTTCAGACAATGTGAATAGAAATTCACTTCAGCAGCAGCAAATATTCTCACCTAAGGTTCATAAAATTCAGTGAGCAAGCCTAAAGGTTTGCTAAGGAAAGCAGCCTCCAGGAAGTATGGGAGGGGAAACAAGTATGTAGTAGCCGCGGTTATGTTTTAAGAAGGAAAAGGATATTATTGCTGTTTTCAAGGGAAGGTTGATGAGGAGGAAGGAGAGGGCCTAACAGTCCAACTACAGGCAGCCAAAACTTCACCTAGCTATTAAATCAGTAATTTAAAAAATCTGAGAGTTAACGATTCAAATCTGGTTCCCAGTTAAAAATATTTACAAAAGAGTAATTTCTGGACAAAGCAATTAAATCTGTTTATTTTGCCGGTAGCAAGTGAAATACAATGCAAGAATTTCCTCCTCAGCAGTTTCGGGAGGAACACAATAACTAATCATACCTAGGACTGGTTAGTATTATTCACCACAGACTTCGATTCCTTTCCATTAATCCGTGTCTTGCCCTGGAGATGGGAAGCAGGAAGCCCTACTGCCCTAGTGCACATTTGCAAAGTAGGGTATGTGCTGTTTACAGCCTTCATTTGTCTAACAGCCTCCAATTTAAAGTTTGCTTCCCTTCCTTTTCCATATCCTAGTGCCTTACCTTTTGGGGTGGCACCTGCAGGGACAGACTAACTCACCTGGGCTACTCTGGTGTCTTTAAAATGTCTGGAAAACTGTACTGGCCAGTACCAGCTTCCTGACCGAGGGATGGCCTGGAAGGAAGCTTGGAGATGAGTGTCAAGGCACGGGACAGCCAAATGCTATGCAGTTTAACTCCCCACACAGACCCTGTTTCTGCCCATCCTTCCTCTCACAGGGAGCTGAAGCTGGCTGTGTATGGAACACATGAGGAGGGAGAAGATAAATGCCATTTCCATGGGAAGGGTGGAGTCGCTAGGAAGCAGCCGAGTGAACTGGAACCTCTCCTCCTGCCCAGTGTTCTGGTTTTCTCCACACCCTGTGCAGCGAGACAGCGGAGAAAAAGCTCCTGCTGATTTCTTACTGACCTCCGTTGTAAAGCAGAGATGGACACATCACTTTGTGCCTTTAACTGCATCATCGTCTCACGCTACGCTGACCTCATGTACTACAGGAACTCTCCTGTTGCTTAAGAAGAAAATTATTTATTGCCTGCAGAAGAAACTATCCATTTCCATCAGCCAAAAGGGCTCCTCACTGAATATTTGTTCCGGATCAAGTATCTTCTGTGATCTCAAGTAAACAGGGAATCAGCTTCAAAGGGATTATGCTAGTTTGACCACCTACACATTTCTCATGCGGACAGGTTTCCTTATAGCTGGGAACTGACACACAAATTCCATCCTTTCTTTGTAGGAACAAGGAAAAGAGACCAGACACCTTATCGGTATGAGCTAAGGTAAGGAGCAAAACAGGAGAGGGGTGGAGCCTGAAAAGGAGAAAAAAGAAGAGAGGAAGAAAAAAAAAGCCCCACATACCAAACTAAACCCAAAGATTTTAAGCTTGGAGACAGACTCCACAACATCAATTAAATTAAATAAAATTCTTATTAAGCATCAGGACATGTTATATTTGTCTATTCAAATGCCCTGGCAAACAAAAGGTCTCTCTGAACTTTACTACAATGCCAAATGAGAAAATACAAAATCCCAATCCAAGAGACTTTTCTGTCCAGCACAGCCAGGCCCTTGGGCAGAATTCTGCTTTCCAAAGAAAAACACTGCTTGGGGATTAGCACTGAGAACTTCAAACAAGGGCATCTCGCCTTCGCCATCAGTCAAGCAGGGAGGTACCACAGCCACACACAAATGTTACACCACCACCATGTTTAAAACAATCCAACAACACAATGGTTTGTGCAAAGGTCAGGGTTATAGAAAGAAAGTGTGATTAAGATCAGTACCAAGCAGCGGTCCACCAAGAGATGGAAACTAGATGTTGTTCTTCAAATCTGACTTATGAGACAGAAGGATTTGGAAAAAGGAGTTCCTGATCTTTACAGAGACAGTATTGTTGGATCCTCTAGAATCAGAGAGAAACAAACTTCTTTAATGCACAGATCCATGCAAGACACTGGAGAGGTATGTGATCTATCTGCAAATAATATAACTGCTTTGAAATCTGACCTCTTACAGAAAGAGCAACATTCTCAAAATTCAGAGCTATAATTTTTACTCAAGGTTTTGTTGTTGTTGTTGGGTTTCTTTTGTTTGTTTGTATTTTTTAAAGGAGCTGAGTTCATTTGTCTTTGGTGCATTTGGGTATGTTTTTTACAGCACTGCTGCTGCACTGGCATTTCCAAGGACTGCAGCAGAGCCTGCATGCAAGTCCACTGAAGCTGCCACAGAACATCACCCCTCTGGAATATCTGCACTGAAGAAAACCAAGGAAGTGAGGGAAGTGACAGGCACTCAGTGAGGCAAAGTAGAAGGGCCTCTGCATGAAGGCATGGAATACACCAGCAGCCTCAGACCCCGTTAACGCACGGGCTTGGAGCCGCTCCTCTCGGGAGCTGATGACAGTAGGAATCTGAAAAGAACAAAGACCTTCTTCCCATCTTGTCCCTGTGACAGGACCGCTGGCAAGCCTACGTGGATCTGTTAATTATTTTTTTAAAAAAAAATCAGAACAGTGTTTGCTTTCTTCCTAGTTCATATGCAACCATACACAACATACGCTTTATTGTCTTTTTTAGACTGCGCCGGTGTAGACGCATGGCTGAGCTTAGACGGTGGAAGGACTCCCTCTGGAAGACATTTGGTTACATGATGACATCAAACTTTGCAGCAGACCCCACAGCCCGCTCAGGAATGCCAGTGAGGGGGGGAAAAGTGTATTTTGTAAAGCTTCCAACGTAACTCGGGCTTTCTGCATACATTACAGCGCGTACAGCAAACTACTTTTCTCTCTCCTCCCCCTTCTCCTCGGCCACCAGCAAAACAGGGTTTGGGGAGCTGCTGAAGCCTGAGCGCAGTCACGCGTGTGCAGCAACCGGCCATCGAACACCGCGTTTCGAGTTGAGCCTGCGAGCGAGGACACCGGCTGACCCCCGGCTGGGCGCCGGTACGGTTAGCGCGGGGGTCTCCCCTCCTCCCGGCGCCTGCTCGCTGCGGGGTCACAGCCTGCGTGGCAGGGCGCTAACGGAAGCGCCCGCCACCCCACGGGGCACGAGAGGACCCCAAGCCCCGCCAGCCGCTCGGTGCGGCGACGGCCGGGCCCGGCTCCTGCGGGCGAGCACGGGCACACGCACTCCCACCGCGCCGCCGGGCGCCCCCGCGCGCCTTTGTGTGCCCCCGCCGGGCGGGGCGGGGCGGGGCCGCGCGGGCAGACAATGCGCGGTCTGTGCGGGGCCCGCGCTGATTGGCCGCGCGCCGCCCGTGCCCATGATGTCATGCGGCTGGAATGCGCCGCGCGTCTCATCCGCTCGGCGCGAAGCGGCGGTCGGTGCCGGCCCCGCCGGGGTAGGGCGCCACCGGCCCGCGCCGACCCGCTTAGCTTGGCTCCGCTCCGCTCCGCCCCGCCCCGCCAGCCGCGGCAGGGGCTTGAGGCGGCTGCGGGCGGCGGGCGCTCACGGGACGTCCCGTGCCACGGCTGCTGGCGCGGGCAGGTGCAGCCCGCACGGGACCGGACGCGGCGCGAACCGCGGGGGCCGCCCAGCGCTTGCGGCTCCCCGTCCCCGCCGCGGCAGCCAGCTTCCCGAGCGTAGCCGGCGCTGTCCCGGGGCCGGCGGCGGGAGCGTCCTTCCCGTGCCGCCGCGCGGGGCGGGCGGGGACCCTCGCCGGGATCAGAGGCGGCTCCGTGCCGCGTCGCCTCCCGCCCCGCCCCCGCCGCAGACAAAGCCCGTTCGAGCCCCGCGCCGCCGCGGCCCGTACCTTGTTCTTGACCTCGGCGGAGAGCCCGTAGGAAGGCCCCTTGTTGAAGTGGGTCATGTCGGCGGTCTCCCCGCTGCCTGGGAGCGCTGGTCGCAGAAGCTGGCGGCTCCGGGCTGAGGCGAGAGTCCGCCCGCGGCCGCGGAAAGTTCTAGTCCCTCCCTCGCGGCCCGGCCCCGCGGCCGTCGGAGCCGCCCGCGCGCCAATCGTGGCGCGGGGCTCGCAGCCCCTCCCGGCCCGCCTGGGGAGGGGGCGCCCGGCCCCGCCCCGCCCCGCCGGGTGGTGCCGCCCGGGGGGTCCGGTCCGGGGCGGGGATCCGAGTGGGGGAACGTCAGCGGGAAAGAATCTGCTGCCGCCGAGGGCCGCCGCGGGGAAACGCTGCCGGGGGCTGCCGCGGAATGCGCCGCCGCCGCGGATTCCTTGCCGCGGGGGGGGGGGGGTGGCGGAAGGGGGGTCCCGCTGAAGCACTGGTGGCCCCGGCCCGGCGCCGCTCACGACGGGCTCCCCGCCCCGGCTGGCGCGCCGCCGGTACGCTGTGGGAAGCCCCCGCCGGCGCGGTGCGACAGCGCGGCCGAGGAGCCGGGAAGCGAAGGCGGCGGCTCTGCGTTGCGGGGCGATGCCTTTCCTCGGGGCCTTCCCCGCCGCCAGAGTGATGGGCTCCGAGCCCCCGGCCTGAGGGGCGAGCGGCCGCTGCTAGGACGGGCCCGCGCTGCCAGTCAGACAGCTCCGGTGCTGCTGGCAGGGCGGCGCTAAGTACTTTCGGAGTTCCTTTGAAAGGTTACGGGACCACCGGGAAACTCCGAAAATCACGGGGAGATAGCGGGGAGCGGGAGGGAGAAGCGCAGGAGTGACTGCAGCGAGACGGTGGCGCGGGACGCCCGCCCCCTCTCCAGCGCCGGTTCCTCCGCGCCCTGTTGCGGCAGGAACCCCTGGGAGAGCCCAGCACCGCCGCAGCCCGGCGCGGGTCCCCCCTTCTCCTGCCAACGCGGGGCTGCGGCGGCTGCCGCCGGGGAGGTGCCCGCCCGCTCCGCGACGGGAGCCCCGTCCCTCTGGAAAGCGCAGGGCATACATAACGTGTGCGTGCTGGGCATGCCAGTGGGACTACAGCAGGTCCAGCCCAAGGAGCGCTGGCTCCTGGCAGCGAGCGCTGGGCCACGGCTGGCCTGCGGACCGAAGCCACTCTCGAAGCGAGTGCGGATTCAACGCTTGGTTCACTGAGTGAAGTGCTGACCCGAAAATTGCAGCATTGTGTTTCCCTGTGTTACCGTCACCCCGGGCATGCAAAGTAACCTTTACAACACAGTTAAATTTTAACACATCTGACAACAATCATCAGAAGATGGTCTGCTGATAGGACTAGTTGGGTAGTGGTCTCTAAGTCTGGCTGCCGGAGCTGTGGGCCACCTAGCCAGCTACCTGGTGTGGCCCAGCAACCACTGGTCTGCACTCCCATTTCATAGAAATTCAGGACAAAGTGTCCGGTCTAGCTCCAGTTGAAGCCAACGGGGCTGTTTCAAAGACGTGCGGTGGGAGCCCCGTCAAGCTGCAGCAGCCCTGCGGGACGTCAGGCAGCCAGG
This sequence comes from Porphyrio hochstetteri, assembly GCA_020800305.1. NCBI lineage: Eukaryota > Metazoa > Chordata > Aves > Gruiformes > Rallidae > Porphyrio > Porphyrio hochstetteri. Next base: position 19,516,819 of record CM036912.1, read on the forward strand.
AGGTTGTTCTGTCCTGTGGATCAGCTCAGCTTCAACAGCTCCACCACTGCACAGCCTCTTAACGAAAACAGCCAGGGCTGTTCCTAATTAAAGGAAGCAGAACTGCCTGAAGTACCCATTGGGAAAAGGAAACTGTGCAAGAGAAGCAGGAAACTGAAGAATGGGGTGAGGGAAATGGCGGTTCACGTAAACATAATGAAAGTTCATTAGTTTTCAGACATTCATGTCAGGATAAACTCATCTTTCATGACCTCAGCAAACGTATGATTTAGGGCTAGATTCAATATCCGCTGGAGTCCTTGGAAATGTTTCCATTGATTTAAGTAAAGTTGGATCAGGACCTTATTTGTTAATGCTCTCAATCATTTTTACTACAACACACAGTGGCTTGGGAAGTTTGAGACATTTACAACTGGTATGCTTTTCTCGGCTCCATAAATTCTGTGTTTCATCAATTCTGAAGTAAAATGGTCCTGATTAGTAACAGACAAAAATATGGCATAATATTTTCTTGCTGCACAATCAGGTTTAAATTATCCTGAAATTTCTATTTTTTTTATCTCATCTGAGCAGCGTGCAAATACCAGTTGTGTGTTCTTACGCTGATACTGAACACCTCATAGGACAGTACCGATCTGCTGGGTGCTTGCTGCCATTTATTCTGTGGTCAGTAATATGCTCATGCCCCACGGGAAAAGGTTGTATGAAAAATATTTGAGCATAGTTAAAAGCATGTTCTGTTTCACATCACTGACAACACAAAGCGAATTTAAACCCATTGGTGCAGTACAAAACATACTGGGCAATCTGGCTCATTATATGTAAATCTCTTAGCTTTGCCCTATTTTTCTCCCTTCCTTATTACTAAGGCTGTTTGTACGGAAAGAGGATTTGTACAAGAATTATTCCCCACCTGAAATCATAATCCTCTTTGTGACACTGTAATAACTTCTTCAGCGACCACATGTAATATCATAAACATGCGCTGATGACTTCAGTTGGAAACTAAGGAAGAAGAGCTCTGAAGGGACAAAGTCTGTTTTCTTGGAAACATGGACCGTAATCTTACAAACATTCTTTCACATGAATTATTGTAAGCATATGCATAGTCTTATTAAACTCCCTGAGCCTAAATTATCCTCTGTGTAATTCCACCATAATCTATAGAATTACCGTGGCTCAATGGAAAGCGATCAGATATACGTTGTGATTTCTGTGTTCCGCTCGGTGCCGGAGCCATACCGAGTGTCCGTGATTGAAGATGTGCAAGGGGGTGACTGGCGAGTCTGACACATGGAGTCAGGCCTAACCACATCTGAGATGGATCACCATCTGGTCCCTGCCCAGCTGATCCTGATAAAGGGCCTTGGTTTAGTCAACTGGCTCAGCTGAAGAGGAGTGGGATGGTTTCCCTGAAGCATAGGGGGAGTTTGTTTGGGAGACCTAAACTGTGCACAGGAAGGTAATTTGTCATGACAAGTTCTAAAGGGTGATTTGTGTATAGAGAGAAGGAGGAAGGCTCCTCTGAGTGGGGTGATTGGTCTGAGGAAGGGTAGTAGGGCTCTGGCTTAGTGAGGGCACTGGCCATGAGTCTGGGGGAAGATGAAGAAAACACACTACTAATTGTGTCCTTGTGGTTGTGGGTGTGATTTTGCTGCAGCAGAAGGGTAGGTTACTGGGTGGGAGCTACAGTGCTTGAAAGTAGAGGAGTGCAGGAGGAAATTGGAGCAGGGGGTTGCACTAGCTTGGTGCAGCACGGGGTTGCTCTGGTGAGTAGTGGGTCCTGCACTGTGCTGCCATCGATGGAGCTTGCTGGCCTGCAGGTAATGGGTGGGGGAGCTGGCTAAAGAAAGTGCTATCTAATAACCTGGTGCCTTGAGGAAGAGACAGATGCCCTAAGCTTTCTGAGTTACAGTTATGTCCCCTCTGATGCTCAAAGGGAGAAAACAGTTGGATGAGTGCTAACCTGGTGAGGCAAGGAGCAGGCTGTGCTGCTCCCTTCCCCTTTGGAGTGCTTTAGCTGAGGAGTAAGGAGCTAGCTAACCCCTTAAACATTCCCTTGAGCTTGAGGGACTGTTCCCCAGGCTGTCCTGTCCCATGTTGTTACCCTGTCCTGCCATTGTGAAATGCCCTGTCCCAGGGTGCTAGGGACACTAATGCACAGTAATGCTTTAGCCTAATGAACTTATGGGACTAAAACAGTTGTAGGATAAATACAGCTTATGACTCTAGTGCTGGTTGATGCCTGTTAAGATGAAGCATTAGTACAGTGTGCAGCAGCACTGAAAAAACTGTGGAGTAAGAACCCTGCGGGAGAGCCAATGGCAAGCCCTGTCAGTACCCAAAGCTGTCCTTGGTTGTGCATTTATTAGGGTTCCTTTTGAAAATACCAGCATCCTGGGTAAGCTTGTGTAGCACCTGCCCATATGTTACCTCGAATACCTACTTAAAACATTGTGCTCATCCTGCTACTTAGTTTGGAAGGTTTTGGGGGTATGCCCTTGGTACTTTAGTTGAGCATACCATACTGTATTGCACCTCGACTACTTTAACAGACTGTTCTCAACCCATGAGAGATCCTCTTGCCTTGTAGAACAATTACTGGCTATGAGGTGTTTGTAGCCCACTCCTCTTTCTTCTGTACCAGACTACAGAAGACAACATTTTCTTGGCAGTCATTAATTCTACCTAAAAGGCCATCTTACAATGTCTTAAAATCAACATCTGGAAAAACTAAGTACACAGACTTTTTACAAATACCACAATCTGAATCATGGGGCCAAATTCAGCCTTGATGGAATTATTATCTGATTTCTGTGTTTTCCCTATATTGCTTGAGTGAATTCCCTTATATGGTGATGTCTTCAGGGATGCACAAGATGCCAAAACGTTCAGAGAATTGCACAGCACCAAACCTACAATACTGCAGTAGAAAAAAAGAAATATGAACCCTGACCTTTTTTTGAAAGGTGCTGGTGGTGGAAACCCCTGATTTAGGAAGGGGCTTTAAGCATCGGTTCTGGAAGGTGTAAGACTGGAAGCCTGAGTGTTGTTTTTGGGAAAGTTTACCCTTTGTGTCTAATTTTTAAGGACATAAATATTACTCATGTTCATGCTAAAATAACTTGCCGAAGTGAAAGACTTACCTACATGTTTATACTTGTAGACATTAGGCTTTTTTAGAATCAAAACAGATTGTTAAAATATCTAAATACTTGCTGCTTAATCCATCAGTCTTTCATTGATTCTAACACTGATGTTGTCTTCTGTCTCTATCCTCCTCTGAAAATAGAAGGGAATGTTGTTGTCTGCTGGTGCTAGCTGTTCATAAGTAAGCTTAAGGCAGAGGTTTAGGCCTTTTTCTTTTTATTTGAGACTCATGACCTTCCCTTAAAATGTGATAGCTGTGTTTTTATCAGTGAGGGTGTAACTAGAGAACAGTTGAATGCCAAAGTATGTTCCTGAATAGAACTAACATAAGAGACTAAAGATATAACTTAGCCTAACCTGATTAGTGTTGGAGGTCCTGTGTTGTCATCCACACCCCGCTCCCCCCGACTCATGCAAGGCTTGCTGCTGGCATTGGTTTTTTAACTTGCTAAAGCCAGTGCTCAAGCAGAAGGCAACAAAGGACTTCAGCTGCTTGCTGTGCAATCAAAATGCCTGATGTATGTCACAATTTTCTTCCTCAAGCAGTGTAAGAGCAAGTAAGTTTGTTGGCTTGCGGAAGGTAGGTCAGAGAGTCATTTCTCCCTCCTATTTGGTAGGCTTCACTTCTCCATCAGTAGGACTGAAAACGTTTGCAGACAGTCTGTGTCACCAGCATACACATATTGAAGTGTGTGACTCCATTTGTCAACAAGCTAAATACAAACAGCTGTCGGTTTTATGTCAGTGAAGTCTACCTACAAGAACAATATAGCAAGACACACAAGGGAAATGCCTGCAGGGACCCTGTGTGTTACCAGAACTGCCCTTAGTGAGGGAGATGAGACTTGTGCATCTTCCTTTTTCTTTTCTTTTTCTTTTTTTTTAATTCACAAGCATGAAAGAAAACAAACTCAGCTTTTGTATCTCCACTTAAGACAGACATTGGTAGGCAAAGAACTTGGCTGTGTATCTTTGTGCTCCTGTCAAAATGAACACTAGACCCCTTAAAAATGGTGGCTTTTTCCTTCTTAATTATTTTCCTTCTGATGGAGCTTCTTAAAGTTTCCCATCGGTCACACTGCTACTCCTCAAATTTACTGAGCTGCTTCTTTGGCAGCCCTGGATGTCAGAGAGCCAAGGTCTGGACCAGCGTACACCAGAATTCTTCCTCCCAGTAGCAGGGAGCAGGGGACAGGCATCCACACCACTGTTGGCAATGACAAACTGTGTTTGGACTGTAATGCTGCAGTTGCAGGGAGAAAGACCAAGTGGCCTTCAGGCTAGCTGGAGATACCAGCCTGGGAGCACGCTGCTCCGGGAGCTGAGGGAGTGCTCAAAGCCACAGGGCACCTCTGCCCTGATGGGAAGGGACTGCTGGCCAAACACCTTACAATTATCAAGACTTGATATCAAGTAAGTGTCCCACTCTTCTTAAACTCTGAGTGGGTGCAAAAATTAATTATATAACCAGTTAATTCTAATGCAGGATGACTTTGAAGCCTGAAACTTTCCTCATTTTCTAGGAAGCTTCATGAGGCAGTTCTCCACTGTATTTCAGAGGGGATCACCCTACTAGGGAATTAGAGGAAGGGAGAAAACAGTAACTGTGATGTTTTGTGCCTCTCTAATTCTTGGCATTTACCTACCACTTTAACTTGCCATATATATATATAAAATATATACTGATATCTCCACACATATATCTATTTTGAAGAGGCAACTTCTGGCTCTCCAGGGTGTGGGCAGAGGCTGTTTCATTTACCATTTGGCTGATGTCTGTGATCACTTTAGCTCCCTCCTTGAATTCCAAAGCTTGATTTTTTTTTTTTTTATGCCACTTGAGCATGTTCTTCTTGCTTTTATTTTTGTTCTTTACAGAATCTGGACAAATTCATGTCTTTCAAGGAATGGTGTGTTTGACCTATTTTTCTCTTAATCTTTCATTGTGTTCCCGAGTAGTAACTTCAGAACAGAATTGATTTAAAACAGTGTGGTAACTTCTTATGCAACTTCACGTTGCATTATTTAAGTTTATTTATTTGGATACCAAAGGCAAAATAATTAAGACAGATTGACCTATGAATAGGTCAGTTTTCTGATGGCTAAAATCTTCACACTCATTGGAACAAGACTGCAGTTGTGCAGGTTTTGTGCAGTTTTATAAAGCTGGTTAATTATCCAGTAATACTATTCCCTGAATAGTCAAATTCTGAATACAGGAAAAAGGAGCAGAAACCTTCTTGCTGCCTAATTCTGTGACTTCTTCTAATTCTAGTTATCTAGGCAGTATTTTCTAAATGACTAAGCCCCCATCAGAATATGTCCCACCTCTTACAAGCTTGAGAAAATACAGGGTTTTTGTCTTTTTGTTATCCCCCTTTGAACTCCGACAGTAAAGCTTTACGTAGCAGTTGCAGTAATTCCAGGAACAAATGAATATGCAGCAAGTGATGCTGAGAGTGCCTCACAGGGTTATTTGGGACTGAAATGGTGCAAAGGAGAAAAGGCTGCCGAGCGTTACACATGATGAGTGACTAGCTGAGATACAGTGGCATTTTGCCAGAGGCTGCCTACCATGGCGTGGAGACTTGGTTGTTACAATAGTAAGGATCCCAAATCTGTTTGGATAAGAGAGGTTTCAAATAATCCATGTCACTGTTAATGTACTTCAGTAGATGTCAGAGGATGTGATTCAGACTTGGGGGGAACAGAGGGAAAAAGGAATAGCTGATGCTCAGATAACTGAGACTGTGCCAGAATACAGAATCCTAAGGTTTTCAGCTGCTTCATCCCAGATCATTGCTCTTGTCCATTTTTTGTGCGTATTGCATCCCACAAAACTTCAGATTTTCTGAAAGATGTTGTGGGGCAGGGTTGGTTTTGGTGTTTCTTTGGGCTGTAGAGAAGTTTTCTGTTTTGGGTTGTTGGGGTTTTTTTTCCCCTCTCTCCTCCTAAATTGGAGCAAATGTTTAATATCTAAAGTAGCTATTTGCTTAAATTTAATGTAATCCCTGTTGTTTAAAGGTTGGTGTTATTATTACGGTGTAGTTTGTGTGTGTGAGGTGTGCTTACTCAGTAGCAAACACAGTGCTGGGGACAGTGCTGTTCTGTACCTGCAGTTCTCACATGGGGCATGAAAAGGGACAGGGGCAGGTGTGAGACCTGCATGCAGGGAGAAAGTGCTGGTAACATTTGCTTGTAAACACAAAGGAAGATTCTAGTAATGGAGGATAAAAACTGTAAGTAAACAGAGACAACTTTACTTTGTATCTGCATTGTATAATAAAATTTCTTCAGAGGAAAGGCTTGGGAAATGGGTATGATATTCCTTACATCACAGCCAGCACGGTTCAGTGTTAGAGACCAGCTGTGAATTCAGCCTACACAATGTGAAACCTGAATTACTTTCTGTTATATATTCTGAATCTTCAATAAACCTTTAAGAAGTAGGGGAGCAGGGCAGCAGTAATAATTTCTTTCCTAAAGTAGTACTTGACACAGAAGCAGGTCTGTCTGTGTTTCCTCAGTTTTCCTCTTCTACCCCATTCTCATTATTCAAGGGAAAAGTTAGATGAAGGTTTTCAGAACTTGTTTCTAGTCTGGAGTTAAATTAAAAATATGCTAAGAAATGTGGCTGTGCTCTGGGATAGCTGCCTTTGCTTGCCAGTGGCTGCCTTCAGTCTGTAAGAGTGGAGATCCCCACACCAGGTACTTCTGAAGGTATCTGTTTTGTATGTGACTGCACAGCAAAACCTGACTTAGCGTACCCTTTTGCAGCCAGGTTACTTTTTAAAGGCATTATTACAAATATCAGTGTAAAGCTGTTAAGATATCACTCACGTGCTTCTTTACAAATACTGCTGCATCACTTTTAATATTCTGCTTTTCAGTGTGGATATAAAAAGAACATTAACTGTGATTCCCAGCTGTCACACTCACTTTTTTACAAATGGTTGCCTGCAAAAACAGGCCGTGTTAACTGCTCCTGAATAGTAATTTCTGGACTTGATCTTGGCAGTGAATGCTGGGGAGATATCTTTTAAGCCACTGAATTGGAAGTTAGGACGTTAATTTTGGTGTCAGCTGACATCCCAGGCTGGATCATAAATGAAAAGCAGCAGAGTTCAATTGCACTGTGTAACAATAAAGCAGGAAACACTAATTGCCAAGCTACTGGGAGCTGAAAGCAGAATTTACAGTAATGCTAGCTGAGCAGATCTGACTGCTGTTATAACATCACAAATACCCACTCTTTCTTAAACCAAGTAAAGGGTGTGTTTATTTTAAGAACTGATGCATAGAAGGGGCAGTATTATGCACAACGTTGTTGCATGGTTAAAAAAGCTCCTTAATTCTTGGTATTAAAAAAGAATTTTAAAAGGAGTCCATAACACAAAGTTAATCTGCTGCATGGTGCAAGGACAGCATCATCTTCCTCTTCTCTTTCTGAAACTTACACAAAATCTTTCAGCACCTAAATCCAGTACTGTCCAGAACCTCAACACAAAACATTCCTTCCCTCTCTCCCCCTCAAAAAAAATTCCTCCAAACCCCAAATGAAACATTCTGTGAGGAACAGTGAAGCACCAGTTTGCAATAGGCTTAATATGTGTAATGCCTTAATTCATAAAATACTGTGATGTGTGTGAAACATGAAATATTTGTAGCAGAGGCTCCTCACGTCCCCCATGTTTGTCTGTTAAATATTATTGTCCCCAGTGTCTCTCTGTTTAGAATAACAAATGTCAAACATCTTGTCTAGCTTTGTTCCTAAGGTAGAGCCAAGATAACAGAAGGTATGTGTAAAACTGGTGTTATCGATCAGCAAATACATCTTATAGATACATGGGTGGGTTAAAGCCTTTCACTGGTGCAGCTTCATGTGGAATTGCTTATTCCTATTGAGTGTGTGTATTTGTCTGACCCATTAACTCGATTATAAAACATGATAAAAATTTTTGTGGTGAGGAGGCAAAAAAGATATAAGGAATACTAAATGTGCAATTTTATACTGTGCAGAATAGCCAGCTGAATTTAAGCATGTTAACAAAGGTTGATCTTCCTACATCACACATCACTTTCAAGTCCTTCTCCATTACCGTTGCAGCATGAAGCAGCAACGCAGGTGAAAGATGCTGTCCAAAGCTGTTACAGTGAAAAATTCTCGTGCAAAATCCTGTATTTTATGAAGCTGCTCTCTATGAAGATGACCTCTGCTTTAAAGGACTTCCTATTGATTTCAACAGTACTGATCATGAGGCTATTATTGTGCTGTAAGGAAGTATGGTGATATAAAAAGTCAAACCCAAGCTTTAGAAAGGTCTAGGTTTGAACTGTGCTGCAACCAACCAGAAGGGCTCAATGCTTACTTTCCTAGGTCCTCAACCACCTCCCAGAACAACCAGGTGCTTGTTGGTACAGTATGTGGCTCAGCATGGGCCAGCAGAAGGGGCGGGATATCCAAGTACTGAGTGAGAGCCAGGGAGCTTCTTCAAACATCTCGCACACTGCTTGCTTGTGCTCGGCCTTATGGCGACCAGAACTAGCAGTTCTCTAACTTCTGTGGCTGTCAGATCTAGCACAAGAATGCAGCTTAGGTTTCTTTAAATATACTTTTTGAAAGCTCTCATTTTCTGTTGTAAAACTGCTGACCTGTTTTTTTCTGTCCCATAATACAGACACTACCTTCCCACTGCCTTGCTTCAGTTAAATCATCTTTGTGTGTTTGTCACACGTGAGCTGTACCTCATTCACAGAGCATTACTAATGACTGGAAGGCTATTTTTTTCTGAAATAATAATTAAAAACTAATGTCCTAGAGAATGGTTGTCTTAACCACCACATTCAATACCAGCTCAGAATTGCTTCAATGAACTGGTTTCCTGAAGTCAGTTTGAACATGGAGATGAAGGGTTGTATGGCCTAGTCCTGGTGCTGGCAAGTCTCTGATACACATACCCCAGTGATCAAAGCTCTTATGTTCACCATGGTTGTTGATGTCCCTTGCTTGACTGGAAGGGAAAATTCTACCTGTGTCCAAACTAACAGTGAACATGTTTAGATCAGAGCAGATTGAGTTCATGCTGTCCCTGTAAAGCATGTTACAAGGTTGAAAGGGATACTGCAATCTGCTCTGGAAAATGTTTATGAAGAGAATTTTATTGCTTTTCCCTGCTACACTGCCTTTAAAGTAGTTAATGGTAGATAAAAAGCTAAGTTTCTGATGTGCACAGTAAGTTGTAAAGAAAGAAAGAGACTTTTTAAAGCACCGAGACTTTTTAAAGCACCAAGACTTATGCCATACATAGAGTAGTCTGTGTTTGTACTGTGGTACTGTAACTCCATAGCCCACCACCCTGACTTGGTTCCAAGTGTGATCAGCAGGGAGAAAGGCAGCGCAAATAGGATTTGAAGGGAATACCAGTAGTGTGCATACAATGTACTTGAGCAACTGTGGAGACATCTGGCAAGGCTCTGTTCAAGCCTTCCATTGCCATCATGTAGGAGGCACAGTCCTCAGACAGAAACAGTGACAAGCCTTTTGCACTATTTGTCAAGGCCTGAAGTGTGGGGCAAAACTGTGTTCAATTGGATTGTGCCACTTGGCACTGAACTAGCAAAGGTTTTTGTGCAAGTGCTGCTACCTAAGTGTCTCTGAGATACTCTTCCACATAGACTACTTTCTCTCCTGTCCCAGGAAAACAGGTGGCTGCTTGGATGCGATTTGTGATAGCACATTGGCTAAGGCACACTGATAAGCTGATTTTGGGGTTAAAAAAGGGTGGAAAAGATGGTCTCACTGGGTCTGTTAATATTCCATGTCCCCTTCCACAGATGGAAGAAGATGTTTTTGCTTTGCAAACTTGATTCGTATCTCACAATGGTCTGTGTGCTGTTTGTACGCAGCGATCCATTGTTTCGAGGCATTAACTCTCATCTGTTTTGACAGGGTGTTCTTGTATGAAAAACAGGTATATGAAATGTTGTGTGAGTACAGTTTCAGGAGTTACTTTTGAGACTTTGTTGACCTCAGAAATCCTTAATGGCTTGCAAAATGTTACAGAGCAACATAACTTTATTGGAATGGTCACTGTGGAGTTGTAAGGAATTTGGTTCATTGGCTGAAAGTAGATCAGTCTGTTTAACTTTCAGCTTAGTCTGTTTAGCTTTATTCTGGTGTAAGTTGGAAATAATCTTCTAAGCTGTTTTTATCAGGAGTCAACCTTCTCATATTGGTGTTTTATTACAGTCCAATTGGCGCTCCTACTTTATCCTCCCTCCCCCCTTATAAAATATAATTAACCTAGTCTTTTTAATGCACATGCCATATATAGTCTCCATTAAAAGACAACCAGGTGAAAAAAGAAGCAACTCTGAATATTTAATATTTGTCAACTAATGTATATCTAGAAAAAGAAATCTGATAACTAAAACTCATTTAGATTTAGCTTCCAGGCTAGGAGTCAGGGAAGGGATTTTTGGATGCCTTCTGTTCTCCTTTGAATTTTTGGCAGTTTTGATGATGATGTTTCCATTAAGTCACAGTTGTTTACTTTAAGAATATATTTCTTCCCCATTCTGCTTTAAATCCATAAGATATTATGTTTTAATCTTTCGGAAATGGAGAAAAAAGTAGTAACGTGTTTCACTCCAAATGTCCCTCACATATGTAACGCAAACATGTTTGCCTCAATGTTATTATTTAAGGAAAAGAATAACACACAGCAAAATCCAAGAATCTAAGCATAAGGAATCCAGTCAGCAACCTTTAAGTCTTTGGATAGACCCTGGGAGTGCCGTTTTCTGTTCCACGCTGGGAGCAGGAAGAATGCCATTTTCTCCCAGAACAATGACAGTTTGGTTGTACCCACCTACTACAAACAAAAGATAAGAGCTACTCAATAACAAAATACTGTTCTCTTCGGCTTCGCTGTGCTTTTGGACAGCACTAGCAGTTACTTGAGAAAATCTTTTCAAGGAAAAGTCCATCTAGTCAATAACAAGAGTCCCTTTAACAGAATTCAAGCCAGGAACTCTTTCTGTGCTCCGTCCCCTATGGTTGTGATGCAGCATTTTGTTGAAGGCTTTGGTCAGTTAGGCTGTGATCTATCCATTTCTGAGCCCTCCTGAGTAGTTCTAGCTGCTTCAACTTTACAGAATTCTGGATCATTTCTAATCCAAGTTTTCCCTTGCTAAGACTAGTATAAACCACTGGAAAGTAAGTGTCCAAAACTCAATTTGGCACTTGAACCAGTAATCATCAAGGAAAATAACAAATATAAAGAAATGGGTACTGTCCCACTCTCTCATAGCTTATTATCTGGATTAAAACCCACTTTGAATGTGTTATTACAATCTGTGTTTCACAGGTTGACCAGACAGAGTAAAGAACGTGCTGTTGGGGGAATACAGGGAGATATTATCTCAGCTTTGCTCCCCAAAAAAGGCCGGTAGTGAAGGAAAGGGGGAAAAGTCATCTTAAGTCCTTGAATATGAGATTCCTCCTGGAGCAGTTCAGTTTTTCAGAAAAGCCTCTTGTGAAGAAATCCATGTTACCTTCAGAGCTTTCACATGGGAGGTTACAAGTCTGAACAGGGAAGTGATTTCCTTTTGCAGTAGTTGTTGCCATGCAGGTGGAAGAAAATTCCTGGAACTCCCAGTGTTCAAAGGCAGACTCACAAAGTGTATGAACCTGGAGTTTGAAAGTGCACCAAAACACAAAATCCTCCCCTGGGCAGGGCTCGAAGGGAGGACTCAAGTGGCCAGAGGTACTTTCACTGAGGTATACATCTAGAGCAGGATGAGGATGGGCTATGTTCTAAACCGAAGCAGCATGTGAACTCAGTGCTCTTTGAGCCTTGGCTGTGTTTATGGAAGAGGCGGTCTAGGAGCCTTCCTTGCTGCCAGACCAGCAGGCTATTCAGGCACTGATGTGGTGCATGAATGGAAGCATTCATTGCCTTTCTCTTCTCATGCTTCTCTGTGCCTCGGGCATTGATCCTGTGCTCTTGCCCCTCACCCGGAGCAGAGGAAGATGCTGCCTCCGTTTTCATTCCCCTCTGCTCTAGTTCCCTTGCAAAACAGAACACAAGATTCAGCGCAGAGGGCACTCATCTAAAATAAACTACCATTAGCCATAACACAGCCCACCGTATCTGCAATTTACCAAAGTATCTGCAACTGTGCAGAACATCCTGATAAGACAGTCCTCGCTCTAGGGAAAGAAAGCCCTTGCACACATCAGATTTACTTCAGCCGGGTCGTTTTCAAGGACCTGAGTATGTACTGCATGGAGTCCTTCCCACATGGTCTTAGCCTATTAACTGCTCTTTCATGTCAGATATAATCTAGGTTAAAAACCACAAAAACTCTCTGTTCTGAGCTCACATGTGACCACATCAAGGGACTCTACTTATGCTGAGGATTACAAAGCCTGTTGAACAGGTTAGGATGGCTGCCTTCCCCACAGGGCCTTGCAATGTCACAACAGTAGTTTTCAGAATGTTTTCTGATGACTTTGAATGGTTTTCTGCAGAAAGCAGACTATTCCTCCAGACCCCTGTTTCCTAACAGCAGAAACCACTATGTCTGTTGAGCTGAATTCCACCCTTCACTCCCCACCAGAAGGGCTGCTGCGATGTTTTGACATCTGACGCTGAGGAAGAGGCGTCAGAGCGACTGTCCTGCCGCAGCAGCCAGGAGCTGCTGAAGGCTTCACCAGCGCCAGGCTGTGCACGCTGCAGCTACTTCTCTTTGAGCTTTTTTCTTTGTATACATTTCTGCAGCCAGACACACAGCTCTGTGTGCGTACGGATGACAGATGTGTTTATATTGCTTTATAGGTGGAAGAGTGCGTAGAATTACGTTTCGCCAGATGAATGTGAAATGCTAAGGTAGCCTTTCACACACTTGGCTTCAACAAAACACCTTTTAAAAGTTGTTTCAATGTACAGAATACCATTTTCCATGACAAAACCTTGAGTGCATATTGTAATGCTGAAAGTGGTTAAAATGAGAAAACAGGATATACTGAAAGTAAATTCACTGTACCAGGAATCGAGGGAAACTCTGTTCCTTCCCTATTACTAACACTTTATTTTTTTTCTTTTCTGTATTGTAGAGCCTGAACCAGTTCAATTTTCCCAAGTGACAGTTTGCTCTCCGTGATATAAACCTGCTCAGGATTTTTGCACGTAAGCTTTTAAGAAAGTACTTCTTAAATCTCTAAGTGCTGTGCCTGTAGCATAACGCTTGTCACCTTTTCATTTATCTTAAGAAGTGAGCAATAATTTTCAAAAGGTGCACTACAGATTATAAGGACAGCTTTGACAAGCCCAGAGGAAAAATGACACTGGTTTAATGCTTCAGGGGGTTTGGAAGACTGTAGAGTGCACACTGTCATGAAGCCAACTTAATATAACTGTTTCCTTTATACTCTAAGGATTCACAGGGGACTTCACTGCTAGCATACAGGAAATAAAGCCTGTTGTGCTAGAACAAGACTTTGTTTCTTACAATTTAGAAAACTACACAAAGTTTCCTTACAGGAAATGTTACATTCATACGAATCCCCATATTTATTTGTAGACAAAAATTGCCATTCACATGGCAGGAAAACTAGATGAAAACAGAGACAGCATAGACTTAAGGCCATCATGGGGTATTGGTGACCAGACCTACATGATGGCAATAAATGCAACTACACAAACGTGTATTTGGACATAGAGAAATCTTTATTATTGTCTTCTTTCCAGTACCAGCCTAATTTCTTAACAGGAATCCTTAACAATAGATTGCCACATGAATGCATTTCTTCAGTGAGGAGCTTGCAGTGTTTATTTTAGGTAAAGCTTCTCTTCTGTTGTTACACTATTCGCCCAAGATATATTGACTTGGGATATTTTTCCTTTAGAACAGGCCACTGAACGATGAAATAATCTGAAAAGTAGTACAGAATCTTTCCAGACAGGGATAAAGTTTCCACACGGCAGATGCTCTCTACGTACACAATGATTGCTCTCTTTATTCCTAGAAGCCCCAGAAGAAGAGCAGATATGCAGACAGGAACACATGTTCCTGGTCCATTGCACAGTATCTAAAAGAGATGAAACATTTTACAGAAGTAAAACAGTGAAGTATTAAAAGCATGTATATTTGTATAACATATGTTATTCCAAAGATTTTTTTTTTTTTTAAAAAGAAGAGGTAATTGAGTATGAAAGAAAAAAACATGGAGGGGGGAATGGGGGAAACAAAAGCTATAATTTAAAGTAGCTGCCACAAAAGATCACCTTTCTTTACAAGTCAAGGAGGAGGTGAAGAACTCTGAGACACCACAGTAATTTCTATGAAGGAAGCAGAATGCTTATATAGCTAAAACAGCTTCCAATCTCAGACACAGCTTTGTGTTGTATCCATCATGAGATTTATGCACAGATTAAGACATATTAAGGCCAGAGAAGTTTAATTAGGATTACTAAGCCTGGGATCCAGCTATAAACCCCCTGAACTTTGGCTTAAGTCAGCAAAATGCTTAAGAGTTCAACAAAAATGTGCTGATGAATTAGGACCTTCACTGGAATCTAGCAGCAGATATGAACAACTGGCTGGTTTTAGGGTTTTTTTTTCCTTTTTAATAAACACTGGTACACAGAAACACACATGTAGAAGGAAGGTGTTTTGGTAAATACTTGTCATGTCCATACAGCAGAGCATCTCAAATTCACTTATAAATGTTAACAGTAAAGGAAAGTGATCTTCCAATTTTTAGACATTGGTGAACTGAAAAACAGGTTGCTTAGAAGAAAAAAGGTTTAAACCAAGGTATATTAGGCACTCTGGCATCAAAATCTATTTCAGGCAAATAATTTCTTACTAAATTTAACTACTACCATGTAATCAGCACTTTTTTGCACAGCTGGGGGTTATGTGGAAATACAGAGTTCTTTTATAAAATCATGGCCTTATATCCTATAAACTCACACTTTTTTGTTCCACATTCACCAGCTTGTGAAAGGTGTCACACTGAAGGGGGGAGGCACGTGCAGAATCAGAGTTTCTGTTTCAGGGCTGTAGCAGATATTTCTGAATCTTTCCTGCTTTGTCTCAAGGTCCCACTGATAAACTGGCTGACTGCACCTTGCCTCAGACAAAAGCAGCAGCATTAGTGCTACCGCCTTCCAAACTCTCTCACGTATACTTTTTGTCACCTTTAAGATGGCCCCAGAAATCTAGCCTGGGGATGAGATGACCGTAGTGCAGTGTTTTCTCAGAATCAACAGATGTAATACAGGATGCAAAATTATTCTGAAAATTGTTGATCTTAATGTTCATGCAAGATTTTCTGGTGTTTTCTGAAAGACCCTTACAAGCAACAGGCTGCATACTCTTTTAATCTTGAAATTTTAGAGTATCACCCTACACAAATACTTGTTGAAAGAAAATCGCAACAGTGTAATTATTTTATATTAGCAATTCTATAGCTACCAAGCTGAATGTATTAACTTTGCATACTAGATTTTTGGATTCAGAGTAATGTACTATGGTTTCAAATCTCCTGCTGAACCTGATCTCAAGTAAATCCATGCTGGGACTTGAAAACCTACTCTATAATCTGCTGTGAACCAAGATGTTTTTTACACGTTTGGCTTGGCAAACATCAGGACATAAACCAACCCACATGCTGCCTTTTAGCATTTCAAAGAAACTTTTCCATACGTGTGAACTAAACCAGGCATTCTGCCCTGTTTCTTGGCAAGTTTGATTCATTTGCACTGCTGTTGGTTGTGCTACTGGTACATGGCTACTGATATCTCAATTAAGGCATGTTTAGGTATCTCTATTTGTAATAACATCTGTTACTTTAGTGCTACAGTGTAAACATAGGCATGGGAAACAACTTGGGAGAGTTCCGTGTTTGCAGGCAAAGCCCACCAGCCTCTCTGCTGCAGGATCCAGTCTGTTTCAGACTAGTCCATAAGAAGCACCAGACCAGTCCAAAAAAGCTATTTACTACTTTTTTTTTTAGTTGACTATTCAGCATGACTGCTAATTTCAGATTAAAAATTCAACTTTAAGCAAACATAAAAATATGCACCACTGCTAAACAAAAACTCTACTTTATTTCCTTTAGTAGAACTACCTGGAGCACAAATGTTTTCTCATCTTCATTGTTCCCCAAGCCCTTTTCCTGCTGCATTACAGTTCTCTTACGCCTCCCTTTCCCCAGTGTCTTCCATTTTGGTGTTTCTCTGTATTCTCACCCACCCCTCAGAAATGTCTCCCACCTATCTGCTTTCCTGATTTTCTGTGTGATCTCTGGTATTCATGTCCCTCTGCACCCCTCTTCCCAGGTGCCCTCCACCTGTCTTCCTTCTGGACACAAACTTGCTCTGTACTCTTTCAGCCCCCATCTCCTGTGAGAGCTCAACTCTGTTGTCTAAAGCAGGGAGAGAGCTTCACATTGGTCTCTTACTTTCCACAGTGACACACAAAAACCCCCATCACAGGTATGGTGTAGGTCAGGCAGACATCCTAACATCCTCCTCAGCCCAGAAGTTCAGAATTGCCAAACTGGTTTTATAAAAAGCTGAATTATTACAATCATGGTCTTTATCAACCTACTGTGCCATACACTTCATCCTACTTCCCCCCTTTATTAAACTAGGCCAGCAGCTCCAGTCTTTTTAGTATTTGCTATTCTTGTGTCCAGATGCTCACACAATGGTGAACACTAGAATGATTTACAAACTAAGCGTACTTACAAAAGAACACATAATGAAATAACAGTAAATGGGCCTATTTGTGAATCTGTATGTACCTCTAAGGACCACACTGAGTTGCTGTTACCACTTTGCTGAGATGCAGAAAAGCAATAATCAAAATGAAAATAAAATAGCTTCACAATATCCAGGTTTTGATGTCATGCACTCGATGTATACCTCCTACGCATGCTGTGTAACCTGCCAGCTGCTTCTCAAATGCCCTCTGACTAACAGAAAAGCACGCACTTGCAGGAAAAAGGACCAGGAAAATTAGTGACTAGGTATCTCCAAACAAAAAAGAAGATGTGATCATAATTCTTATGTTGTCTGCTCTTCCCCATTCCAAACATACCCGTTCAAACAAGACAAAGCAGATCTGGCTTGATAGGATCTCTGTATCTCTGTATGCAAATTGCCCATAAAATACTCTGATTACAGATATTCCTGTTCAAAAATGCTCAGGTTTGGAACCAATCCCAACAGAGACCCTGGTATAAACCTGGGGAAGGCAATAGGCAAATAGATCCCTGTCTGAATTTGGGGTCATGATCTGCTATTCATCAACCTTTCTGATCATTAAAAATTAACCTTCAGTTAACCTTCAGTGCATGTCTATAGACATGTCATACCTAGACTTGGTGCAGTTCCTCACGTGTTGGTGTGGCAAGTCCTCTCCAAAAATCTGGTCTGACTAGTCCTACTTACTCCCTCTCACACCATCAGCAGGGAGATCAGTGTTCCTGCTACTTGGAATCCAACACCATACACTCATCAAGGGATACAGGGGGAAATTCTGAGAAATCAAGTATGCACATTATAAAGAAGAGGAACTGTTGCAGAATCTGTAAGGTAGAAATGCTCCTGTTCAGCTCCTGCATAAACAAGCTTGTTGATGGTGGAAAGGAACTGAATCATCTAACCCTTCTTTGAGCATGTAAGAGAAGATGAGCTGTCCTCTAGTGAATTTGAAAACATTTCAAAAGTGAATTTTGGAGAATGATTGATGTCTTTCTACCCTGCAAAGACCAAGGCTTTTGTTTTCACCCTCCAGCAGAATACAAGTATCTCTCAGAGAATCCAGTGGCAGTTACTATGCTGGGGAGAAGCAGCGGGTATCTATTGGGCAAGAAAACACCAGGGCCTCTACAAGGTCAAACAGCTATTCAGGGTAAGTGTTTCCCAATATCTATTTACTTTAGCTACAAGGCTGCCAGACCAATACTCACACTGCCAGAGCCGTGTCTCGGAAGATCTCTAGTTTATTTGGTTCAGCCTTCCTTGGTGAGGCAGCAGAAAAGGAGAAAGAAGGGACCAAGGACAATTTTTTTGTCACCTTTGTGACCTCTTGAGCTGCAAGGACTTTCTTTGTCACTGGGATATCTGGCTTAGCTGCCAGCAAGCTGGACAGGATCACTCCAGAAGCCAGTGCTGCAGGTCTCTTTACACCATCTACATTCTAATGCAAAGAAATGCCCAACCCCATGCAGTGCTACAGGCTTGGGGGGGACTGGCTGGAGAGCTGTCAGGCAGAGAGGGACCTGGGGGTGTTGGGTGACTGCAGACTGAATGAGTCAGCAGTGTGCCCAGGTGGCCAAGAAGGCCAATGGCATCTTGGCTTGTATCAAAAACAGTGTGGCCAGTAGGTCTAGGGAAGTGATTGTGCCCCTGTACTCGGCATTGGTGAGGCCGCACCTCGAGTACTGTGTCCAGTTCTGGGCTCCTCACCACAAGAAGGACATGGAGGTCCTGGAGCGAGTCCAGAGAAGGGCAACCAGGCTGGTGAAGGGGCTGGAGGGCAAATCTTACGAGGAGGAGCTGAGGGAGCTGGGGCTGTTTAGCTTTGAGAAGAGGAGGCTGAGGGGAGAACTTATCACCACCTACAATTACCTGAAGGGAGGTTGTAGAGAGGTAGGTGATGGTCTCTTCAGCCAGGTGACAGGTGATAGGACAAGGGGGAATGGCATGAAGCTGTGCCAGGGCAGGTTAAGATTGGATGTTAGGAGAAAATTTTTTAATGAAAGAGTTGTCAGGGCCTGGAACAGGCTGCCCAGGGAGGTGGTTGAGTCACCTTCCCTGGATGTGTTCAAAAAAAGGGCAGATGAAGTACTTAGGGATATGGTTTAGTTTAGTATGTGAATGGTTGGACTTGATGATCTTAAAGGTCTTTTCCAATCTTGTGATTCTGTGATTTGGCTCACTGGCTGCCTGGCTTCACATTTACGCCTATAAACTAAATCCTACATAATAAAATCCTCAGCCAATTAAAGTAACAGACTTTTAAACAGCATAAGAAACAAATCAGTCTGTATATTAATGGAGATTTAAAAGTAAAGGATCAGAATACAACATTTATACTTGGCAACTCTCTAAATCTAATTTCAAATTAATGACTTTCATATAAAAATGGAATAGTTCTGGCCTTTCTGTTTCAGATATTTTCTACAGCTGTTGAAGGAAAACAAGCTAAGCCAGCAGTCTGGCACACTGGGAACACTGGCACATGGCACCACTGCTGATAAAAGCTGCTTTTAGAGTAGGTGAATGCAGCACTGTAGCAGAGTGACATTTACCAGCTAAAACACTGAAAGCACAGCTCACAGTTCACTGGGATTAAATGTCAGGCCACTGGCTAAACAAAAATGAGTAAAGCAGAAAACTTGCAGTTTTTCTCATAAATATGTAAACACAGAACTGCTGTATATCTTTAATAAACAAGTATTTGAGTACTGCTTGTGTTCCCAGATTACAAGAATCAGAGTGAGAACTACGAAAATCCCCTTAAATTTAGCAAAATGTAGAAAACTATTGTGAGATTTGCTTTGTATAACAAACTGTCAACACCTGCTGTTCTCCTTAACGACTTGCACAGAGATTGTCCTTTGCCACCTGGAAAAGAGCAGAAAAACTGCCCAGCTTCCTGGGGTGTGGGAAAGTTGCTTGTTGTTGCAGGGTGATGTGTATGTGAACTGAACAGGGTGCCTGCCAGCTATGGAGCTATCTCCTGGAGTATGTTCAGGATGTTGCTCAGGCCGCCTTAGTCCTGGTCATGTTCCCTTCCCTACAGTGCTAAGCAGCTGGAGAAAAGAATAAAGGAACAGATTGTGGTGACAGAGGACTACTAGAAGAGGCAAAGGCAAGTACGGTGATATAAGTTTTACCCAAACTGGGTTAATTATGTGGTCTTTCTATGTCTATGCAAGTAAACAGACCTACCTTTTAACAATGAGGGGAAAAAAACAATTAGATGTTTTCTGCTTCCTAGGAACAAGTGTAAGCTAAAAAGCAGTAATTTATTAATAATTTTGTTTATATATTTGCTGGACTGCTAAAATGCAGCATTTGTTGATCAAACTTCATTTCAATGGACATTTAGTACTTGAGAACAAACTGTAGCTGCTAAGCCTGTAAAGATATGAAAGCCCAGAAGATATTTTTGAGGGTTTGTCAGGAAAAACAAGGAAATTTGAATAGCTGTTCCTGATATTTTAAGGAAGACAAGGGGAAAACAAAGGGGATTAAAAAAAAAGGAAGGAAGCATGGAAGAGACAGAGTGGGAAACCAGTTTGAATTGCAACTGAAAAGTAGTTGGCATAGAAGAAAAAGGAGTTTTAGAAGATGACTGTGCTACCTTAGTCTCACAGAAGAGACTTAAGTAAAAAGCTTGCCAGTTTGCAAATAAGGCTTAATTTAAAAGCAAAGATACTTTAATTCCTCTATCTCTGAACAACTTAGACCATCTACAGACCTGACAAAACTCCTCAGCTAAAAGTGTTCTGGCTTTAGAATGAGTTTTCAGTGGTCAGGAAGGAAATGCACCAGAAAAAGCAGCTAAAGAGTTTGTAATCTGTGTGTTATGTATTTTTATTTTTATTGCATGTTCTTAGTTGATGACAAGACACCTAAATGTTGTGTTGGTGGTAGCTGGACTTGTGTAACAAAAAAATAAAAGTGCTATAGCAAGTTAGAACATGTGGAAACCTTACAATGGAATGGCCTCAAGCTGCACTGGGGCAAGTTCAGATTAGATGTTAGGAAAAAAGGTCTTCACCGAAAGGTTTATTGAGCACTGGAACAGGCTGCCCAGGGAGGTGGTTGGGTCGCTGACCCTGATGTATTGAAAAGATGGGTAGATGAGGTGCTTAGGAATATGGTTTAGTAGAGGGCAGGTGCGGTTGGACTGAATGATCTCAAAGGTCTTTTCCAGCCTAGTGATTCTGTGAAAATCAGCTTTAAGCGATTCGAGAAACAATGGCAGGTAAACATAATAAACATTCCCCAAACACAGCAGAAGTAATAATAAAATTAAATGACATACAAATACAGAAAACTAACAGGGTCCAGAGGACACTGTCCTGACACAAAGAAAATCTCCTTCCTGCAACTACAAATCTGATCACAGAATAACTTGAAGGACCTTTCACAGAGAAGAGAAATGAAAGAGAGAATGATTCCAGTGACAGGGAACCTGAATAGTTGCATTTAGTGAAAGCTGAGTAGAGGTCCCTGGACACTGAAAGGAAAACAAGAAGAAAAACAATACTAACACACTCATTTTTATGTCAGGGCCAGTTTTAGACTCCTGCATTCATCAGGTAGAAGCTAGGAGGTTTTGATGTTTCAGGAGCTGATTGCCTTTATGATTTCAGTGTAATAAATGCTTTTTGTTTGCATGTTTTTTGTTTTGCTGGTGGGAGGTTGTTTCTGTGGCACATGAAGAGAGATTCTGCAATGAATTAATCTGTATTCTGCTCTGTAAATTACAGTACTTCATGAGCTCAGCAGCCCTTGCTTAGTTTTAGTATTCTCTTTCTGTTTTGAAAACTTAACGTTAAGGCCCTGTGTGGTGAAGTATTCAGCTGACCATATTTTTTCCCTTCACCTACGGAAGGAAGGAGTGCTACCTGTGAGGGCAGCAGCAGTCTGGGCTCTCAGTCTTTGCTGTTCCTGTTTTCCTGCC
Organism: Porphyrio hochstetteri; assembly: GCA_020800305.1. NCBI lineage: Eukaryota > Metazoa > Chordata > Aves > Gruiformes > Rallidae > Porphyrio > Porphyrio hochstetteri. Next base: position 19,538,689 of record CM036912.1, read on the forward strand.
TGAGTGATTCCCAGGGACCAGGTTCAGCTGGTATATATATGCTCAGTGTATCCTGCACAGCACCCAAGCCTGTGGGAAACATAAGCGCAAACACCCCAGCCCCACAGTGGGGGTAAAACTTAAAATATCCACAGCAGCAGTGAACAAATATCTCATGTTTAAATTATAAATATATTTACCTTATAAGCTCATGACCAAGATACAAGCCTAGACGGTCAAGAAACCAGGTTGTACTCCCAGCTCCATTTCTGGACACACTGCAGGGTTTGGGGCACTGCACTTACTTTCTCTCACATTGGTATTTTCTACCTTTAACACCAGGAAAACAATAATTTACTCCTCACAGAGGATGCATCGAGGTTCCTGTATCTCCTTGTTAGTGAAGATCTTCAGGTATGGAGAGTACTGTTTTTATTAGCATGTGTTTTGATTCAGGAGTATAGTCTGAGAATAAGATAAAATATATGTGCTGTTTTCTTTTGAATACAATGATTTAAAAAATATGCTTAGACACAGCAGGCCATATCCATTAAGAATCAATTTCTGCTACTAACTTGGATGGCAACTTAAACCTGGATAGCAAACAGATAAAAATTGATACTTTTTTCATAAATTAGTAACTCTAAAAGGTTTCAAGAGATACATTGTTCATCTACATGGAGGTAATGCAGTTAGGCTAGAAACACGACCTCTTCTAGGGAATATAAATCTATTTGGTAATCAGAAAAACACGAGAAATCAGAGAATTAAGAGAGAAGGGGATTTCTCCTTAGCTCAAACACTGAAGCATGTGGGAGGGAGTGTTCTCCTTAAAGGTTTTGCTAGTTTAGTTCTTTAGCATGTCTGAAAATTAAAATTTTGAACCTTGAGGAAAACTAGCTTAGGATTTTTAATATTTTTTGTGGTTTAAAAAAAGCAGGAATCTTTTCCAGAAATTCCTTATTATTGTTATTGGTGGGGCTAAAGAAGAAATTTAGGTTTTGTTTGAACAATATAAAGGTCCTTAAACTACCTGCTGGCTTATTCTTTTTGAACAGTGGAGATCTTATCTACCTCATTTCCCTGCACAACCTGAAAATAAAACTAGCTAAGATTTCACACCCTACTTGTTCTTTGGATGGACCTGTGGAATGCAGGCTAGGATTAAAAAAAAAAAAAAAGAAACTCTAGATGTGGTCTTATGTAAATCAGGTAGTTAAGGTAGGATTGAATTATACTTGGGTTCACGGTCATCTTCTGTTCTCTAAATCACTTGAACCATGAGGGTGCTAAAAGATAGTTACAGTGTTCTGTGGCAGCAGCTTGTGCTCAGGCTGGTCAGCACCGACAGCTTGTAGCATTGCCATGAAAACCTTTCTGGTCCATTTCTGTGCACCTTGTTGGAATGGTTCCTGTGGCTGTTACCCCATGATACAGGCAGTAGGTGAGGCGCTCATCAAAACAAGCAGACACGTGTGTGGTCCTGCAGGCAGATTACCTAACTAGGATAAATAAGATCAGCGAATGCCAGAATGGGGAAGACAGAAGTGGAAAAGCAAGGACTCACATTAGCACACTGTGCAGTTGGGTTTCTAACATGCAGCACTTTTTCTCTGAGTGGCGTTTTCATCATAGAATGAAATATATTGGGGAGCATCACCAACTCCCTCATTTCCCCAGCTCTCACTTTATAAAAGCTTAAGAAGAGCGAGACAGAAGTCCTACCTCGTGGGCTTTCTACAGGAGAAAAGGAAAGGCTCCACAAAACCACCAGGAACTAGATTAAACAAGATTTAATTGTAGCAGCCCTAGGCATTGTCACTTCTGCCTTCTAGGCACTTACTAGATTGACCCACAGTTACCAGATTTACCAGCCCAATGTCCTCTGGGGCAAGAGAAGTTGTCCAGCTGATGTGACAGGGACCAGCATCCACATGTAAAGTAGTGAGGGAAGCTCCTTCTTTCTGGATCTCAGCAGAACTTCAGAACTTTGACTCTGCATGTGACTATTCGACACTCTAAAAACTTAAACAGCTCAGGTCTGTTTCTGGCTATGCCTAGGGGTTTTACTGATGAAAAGAAAGACAAGTGGGGTCACTAAGATACTCAGAAATTAGGCAACAGCTTAGTGAGGAAAGTGTGAGAATCTAGATTTAGACACATAAAGAAACATGCAGGCTTGACCTTTTTTTTTTTTTTTTTTTTTAATGAAGCTAACCTTAGGCACCCTACTTAACTGCCCACGTACTTCAGGTGAAAGGTGGCAGGTCTGTCATTGGGATTAAAAGATCTTTGGTGTGGTAGATTCCATCTATGTCTACTCCCCAGCCTAGCTGCCAAGTATAAAATAAGAAACACAGAACCAATCAATTTAAAATAATAAATGACAGGTGTGAAAATGGTACTAATGCTCAAGTCTGTCAGAATGTTAGTGGTGGTTATTAAAACATTCAACTAACACCCAGTCTGCCAGGGGGGACCAACCAAGCATCCTGATCTCTGCCAGAAGTTTGTGTCAAGAGTGACAAGACCAGTAAGTCTTGATAGAAGGTTGGTTAAAAAAAGGAGGAGATTACCAAGGCAGATGCAAGCTAGAGAATAAACTCCCTACCCACATTGCTATGGCAATTACTGTAGTGAATCGCTGCTGATAAATTATTAAGAACTAAAGGAAAATTGACTTCATGTGGATCAAAAAGTTGCTCATAAAACAATTCAGTAAAAGACTTTTGCCAACTAAATGAAATGGTAGTTAACAAACTACACCTGTGGCTACAAATACGAGATACCAGCTGTCTTTCAGCCAGCTGTTGTTGTTCTAAGTGTCACCTTGGTTAAGTCTGAACGTGACTGAAGTCTCTTGGCCAAAGAATGAACCTTTAATGAATAAACCTTTAATTGCAAATCTCAATGTGTCTTTCATTAGCCAAGCGCTCACTTAACTAGAACTTGAAAGCAATGATTTCCATTAGCTAAAGCTGGTATTTTATATGTATATAAACATCTTTGAGACTACTGCCTAATCACTCCAGTTGGTATAGCAAGAATCTGCATCAAATACCTGCCTGAAATGGCCTGGTTCAGTGGTCAGATTCAGTGAGACTGTTTACCTGAAACTGTGCTTTATAACATACGTGGGAGTGTGAGCATGGTACGTTTGGTTCAAAATGAACAGGGGAGCTGATGAGTCAAGGCTGATCCACCTTTAGTTTAAACTCTGCTTAAATCTAAGCTAAGGTCTTAGTTCATCTTTACTGCTGCTCCTAGGCACCCTCTGAAATGTGGTGTCTATAGGCATGTCTACCTGGCAGTCACTGAAAGAGCAGAGCTACAGTCTAGCTTTAACCAATCTGAAGACATGAGTTTCTGAGCTCAGCAGAGGCTAATTGTGGCTCCATTGTGGCTGCCAGGTAGCAGTACACAAAAGGAGGAGGAGGGGTGAATAAGACTCATATTTCCATTAACGCTGAGAAGTTAAACACCAATTTGTTTTAGCTTGTTTTCTTTTTAGGTTATACAATTTGTGTCACTGATGGTCTTAATCCAATGTTCTTACTCTTGCCTAGTTTGTCTGTTTTGATCCCAGAAGAACAATAGCAGATCAGACGCACTGTAAAATCAAAGTGGCCCATAAGAATTATAAATAGCTGGGAAAGATTCAGCGTACAAAAGAATTCACCAGATAGTCTTAATACAGCATTATACAAAGTTCACTTGTTATGAAGTGAACAGACAAAAATGCCACCAGTCAGATTTTGTAGCTTTCCTCAAAGTCCTAAGAAGAACCGTGACTTCAGGGACAATAACTTATTATTCACCATAATGATCTGTTAAAGTCTTATGAACTTCAGACATTTTGGGCAGGGCAGAAAGAATGGAAAATCTTAGCTAAATGAAAGAATTATTGCCTTTCATAAAGCTTACTGTGTGAACACTTCTGTAGCAACCCTAGAACTTGTTGTAGTCAGTTTAACCAGTTGGGGGACCAGGCATGTGCGATAGGATGTGCATTGATCAAAGAATCCACGGACCGCTACAAGCATAATCAGCTGTGCAGGTTTCAGGCTTCCAGAGGGAAGTTTAAAAAGGAGAGACCCACTCAGCTGCCAGCTGCTGGGGAAGGAGACAGCAGAGCTCGTTGTACTTGCTGTGCAATGTAAACTTCATACTACAGACTTCCCATGGGAAGGAGGCCCTAATGTGGAAGGACTGCCTTCTTTGCCTGACTTAACCCAGGCTTTTCCAAACAGCAGCGATCTGAAAATGTCCATTTATATCAGGCTCTGTAGAGCACTGAAGCAGTAGGTACTGCTGAGAAGTGTCCCCAGAAAAGTAAAAAAGAATCTGGCCCTATGGCTCCAGGATGCACAATCTGCTAATAAAATGGATCTTTATGCAGCATTTCTGCACAATTCTAGGTGAAATTTAATTATTTTAAAGGACAGCAAGTCGCTGACATTATCTATTACATAGCTCCTCTGTGGGTTGAAAACAAGGACTAGATGCTATCTGTACAGCTTTTTGCTGTGTGGTACATGTGTATCCTTTGTTTTCAGTTTGAATGTCAGGTATACCAGAATGACTGGAATAATGACCCTGCCAAAGGGCTAGATCACCTTGAGTCCTCGGTTCAGGGCTGGCAAATTGGCCCAGAGACAACAAGGCTAACAGTTCTATAAGCAGTGAGAGAACTGAAGACTGATTTCCTCTGAAGTCCATCAGTAGATGCAAGCATATTATATTATAGGATGGCTGCGACATCAGTTTATTCCATCCTGGACATCAAATAATCCATTCAGTAATTTCCTGTCCTTGGAAAACATCTCTGTGCAGCTTGTCTCTTTACCTTGGAAGGATTTACATCTTTCCCTAGATGGTAGATCTTCTCACATCTTATTCTGGTTTTACGTTTCTTCTCAGCCTTTCTCTGAATGAAGGCTCTCTTCTCTGACCAGCTGCCTGTTTTTATGGTAGGAGTTTGCAGTGTTGGAGGATACGACTGCATATTAAATCTGGCTGTGACTGTTGAATGGTTTTAAAAGTTTTTCTGGGGGAAGGAAGGTGTAGGCAGTATGCTGGCACAAGCCTTGCCTTCCTGGAATGTTAGGCCTCTGCATAGGAAGCCTATCTAAGGTTGACGTGTAAAAACTGCCCTGCATAGATGCGCCTGCAAAACACTGACACCTATATTTCTATAATTCTTTGCTATAGGAGCACAAGCTGATCATCACTTCTGACATCTTCATTTGTTACTTAGTTTAGAATCTCTAAAGAAACTTCACTTTGCTTTGTGCAGATGTTCATAACTCAGAAATGGGCCTCTCGGGAATGATCTCAAACTGAACAACTAAGCTAGCTTTTAAATTTCTTAAACTCTCTGGGGGCCCATTTCAAGTGTGGCTCAAGTCCTGCAAGACAGCAAAGGTCTCCTGGAAGTTATTAGCTCGTTTTGAACTCACTATCTTGAAGAAGGGTTAGATGGAACTGCTTTCTCATGCAAAGTAAACTAGGCAGCTCAGTCAGAAGATCAGTGTGAGATGCAAAAGAGACACAGTGCTCATGTAAATAAGCACATAAAAAGTAACTCCTGTGCAGCCAGGTTTGCTGTTTCCCCTTTACAGCTACTTTGGCTTTGCAGATATGCTAGTTATGCCAACCTAAGCCTATCTGCTCCAAATCTGACTTTTGCGCAACTAATGGTTTCAGGCTCCCTTTGCAGTACTTCTCTTATCCCACATTACTTGAAAACTGCAACATTTCTGCTCTTCTCTAGGTTTTGGGTGCTGGAGAAGCATCCAGCCATTTCTTCAAACATGCACATGTTTTTGACAAGCTTAAAAACAAGTCTAAGGATCTGGGGATCACTCACGTGTACTTAGAAGCAATTCAAAGTTGTCTTTCCTTCCTGCAGTTAACCAAAGCCAGTTGCCTGGACAGAAAACGTACAGTACCTATAAACTCTGATGTTTAGAAATATGAAGCTCTTGGCATGATGTAATACTGTGCTTGTTTCTAAACTCGGGTGTTGATTTCTGTGCCAAAAATTATAAAGGAGTCCTGTAAATGCCAGCCTTTGTCCCACCCTTTCTGGTTCTTTACACTACTAAGCATTGCATTTTGTGGAAAGTAGGAGAGTTGGAATTCACTGTGAATGTTGTTTATTTTCTAAAGACAATTAAATATTACCAGTTGCTTCCCATATGACAGAGAATCTTTCCACTGGTAATGTGAGGCATTTTAGTCCCCGAATCACTGTTCTTTAAGTGTTTTAAATCTTTATAGCTGTCTGACTTCTTATCTTTTACAGAATTCTTTAAGTTGAGTTTGCATACAAATAGTAGTATGCAAGCAGCTTTCAAGTGGTGTAAGAGTTGGCATAATGTCAGACATGCTTCTGGCAGTGGCAGTACCAGCTACTAGTGTGGTTGATGATGGTACCTGGCATAAAAATATTGGGGAACTCCCCCCTAGCTCTTCCCTAATAGTGGATAAGTACTCTTTGGATAGCATTTTGAGTCAGTGATTCCCTTTAACACTATAAAGGGCTTAAACTGTATCCTTAATTTTACAAGGACAAGTGTTTTTCAAAAGTGTTAGGCTTTTGACAGCTTATCACAGTGTATCAACTCCAACGCCGTTACTAATAATGCTTTGCCTAAGTCCCACGGTCACTTTAAATTTCTCTTGTAAACAGAGAAACCATGGAATTAGATTAGTAACTTCCTGCTCTTCCATGATGTGTCCTGTTGACACTTTTGGTAATATATTAAGCTACACAGTGAGATTTTCCCAGTCAATTTCTTTTGTAGCAAGTTTAAAAAGTACATACATTAACCAAATCAGTGACTTAGCAAAGTGATTCCTCAGGTTTTTTTTACTCACATCTGCTCTAAAATGTCTGCTTCATGTAAACATCCCACTACGCTTTCTGCTTCCCCCCTCCCAAATTAAAATCACTGTAAAAAGAGTTGTATGCCATCTCCTCTTCCCTCCCTACTTTATCTCCAGTTTTCAGAATAGGCTTAAAATTAAAGAACTGCAAAAAGCTACCTCTGTTGTTCTGCACACCAAACTGCTCTGGAAACTCCAGCAAACAAAGTAGCTCTTGATCTGACAGGAACTGACCAGTACTATTGAAGCCAATGAGATCAAATTATTTACAGCAGTTTCTCTAAACATTCAGAATATAATAAACGTACATGAGCCTCTTTAGAATTACCCATACAGTTCACAGTGAGAGCTAAAAAAGCCTGCTTACAAACATCCCCTGTGGGTGTATATATGTTGTCACTAAATTATGGAAAGTATTTTGCAACTGCATAAGTTTTTGCAAGTTACATGAAAATATTTAAATGACCCAAAATATTGTTTTTAGATGTTGCTAAAATAATGCTATTAAGAGAAAAAAAAACAACCAAAAAAACTCAAGTTTGGATAACTGACAACTTCAGACAACAACTCCTCTAGCAAAAAGCCAGCTTTAAACAAAATTTATCCTAAAAAATTCTAGGACTGACACCTGGGAGTCCAGTGCACTACCTTCTGAGTCTTGCATCATCACAAAACTTCATTGACTGGATATATCTATATCCAGTTCTATAATCCAGCAACCTTGAATGCTTCTGATGTGATTCAGTGTGTGGAGTATTTGTAAATAGATGTTGTAATTAGTATGAGAGGGCAGATTTGTGAACACCTTGAAAAAGTTACTGAAGTGCCAAGGAGTTGCCACTGCAGCAGTGATAGTTTTTGTCATTAAACAAGATAATTAACATCAGTCAGGCAAAGACTAAATAAATATGTATGTAGCTGAAAAGCCTGTGTAAGCACAAGAACTGAATCTGTATATATTTCTGCTGGTCTGAACCTGCCTGTTCCAGACTGGTCATACCATTTCAGGAGCAAGACCTGCCAACAGGATAACCAGGCTTTCAGGCACAGTTTGTGCTGTTGCAATCCTGAGGAGATATTATCAAAGAACCTGTGCCCTTGTCAGAGCTAGCTCTGCCTGCATTAACAAGGGAGTGACACTCTGATGTAACCTGCAGACTTTGAGAGGGGAAACTGGTATTTGCTACTCTAATTCACTAGCAGTGCAACTCGTTCTCTCCTTGGTGTGTTGCTGCTGTATCTCTTACAGCTTTAATTTGACATTCAAAAATACTTTTTGTGTGAACTGTAAATCTAAGCATAAGGTACAGTCTGCAATGTCTTGATATTCCAAATGGGTTTATGATATAGATTAGTAAATTCACAATAAATTAAAATTTACCTACCAAATCTGGTTTCCGTTTGTAGGTCAAGGGAAGGGAGTAGAGTATGGAGTACAGGGTTGTTACCACTGAGGATGCCCAGGACTGTCTAACCTCACGGCTTCTGGGAATGCGATCAAGGGTGAACTGAAAGACAGCACCACAAGCCAAACAGTTATTTTTCTAAGAACGTTGTTGCTTTTTCTATAGAGTTATTAGATCTGGCTGTGCCAAGTTGGGGTTTTTTATTGTTGTTGTTTTTCTTGTGCTTTTTTAAAAACTAGTTTGGGAATGTTTGGCTATGAAACCTTTTCTTAGATGCCTTATTCAGTGTTCTGCTTCCCGCTCCTGGCAATAAAGTAAAAAGAAATACTAGAACTATATATCTACTTTTTAATCTCTTCTGATGTTACTTTAAAACATTCCGAACTAATTCAGCTAGAACAGCTTCACGTAGTATGTTAACATAGTGCCCCACCTCGTGGTCGCCCCGACGCAAGTCTAGTTCTCATCAAACGCAATCCCACTGCCGTGGCTCTTCTGACTCTGGCCTGTTTAAATTCTTCCTGGATTTAGGCTACAGAAAATATAACAACTCTTCTCAGTCAACGTCTGGCGCATGCTACTAAAAACGTAACAGAAAATATCACTATCCTTTAAATGAGTATTCAAAAGATAGACAAGATCTGGACAGTGGTCACTATCTCACTTCATATGGGACATCAGACCACTACTACGCTACCACAACTCATTTTGGGAGTGAGAGACTTTAAATATCATTATAAATACTGAAAATTGCCCAGCTGCTTCAAATATACAATTGCTGATTGTCATAGCTTAGCCCCGCTCTTTTGTGACCAGGAAAGATTATGTTGCCAATATCTGTATGGTAAATACAAACTACAAATCAGTTTTGAATAGCAGTAACTTGGGAAAGAATTAAAAATCCCACCAAAAAACTTGCTTATAAAAGCAGAATATTAAGTTAATTTTCTTGACTGAAATTCTCCTGTTTCATTGTGCTAAGATTCTTTAATTGCAGTGATGCTGGCAGGCATTAACAGATGTTACAAATTGGTTGTTTTATGTTTTATTTGTAGATGTTGAAACTCCGATTGCATTGGTCTGACCACAGAATATGGAAAAATAAACATGCCCCCTGCTCTCCATTCAGCAGGATTCTGGTTATCACTGCCTTTCTAGTTCTTAAAGCTTTGGAAGAGATCAGGTGATAAAAAGAGATACTGTTAGTGGACTTTAGACCCTTGCATAGGATTCAGTTCTGCAAGAAGTATGTGTATGATAAGGTAGTTTTAGGCAGATCAAGTTTTAGTGGAACTATTCAGGATGCTCCCTTCACTGTAAGAATGCTGTTAAACAGTATTTGCTAAAAAAAAGTATGTGATTTTCTTCATCATAAAAAACTGATTTCAGCAAAACTTGGCAGGGACCCCAAACAGTATAAAAGTAGAAATTTACTTGTAGGATTCAAATAAAGATCAAATTGATTTTATCTATGCTCTTCAAAGAACATACTTGAAAACTTTGCACATCAGTGTCTAGGTTATACATTAGACCTTCTACCCACATATCAATCAACACTTAAAATATTAAGCTGAGAAGGAAACCAGATTTTTTTTTTGTTGTTTAAAAGCCACTGCCAGAGGCTTCTACAATCCCAGTCTCTGATTTGATTGAGTACTGTTAGTGTTCCAGATAAAGGTACCTCCTGCATCTTTTGCTGGAAAGCTGCCTGGTATGTCTGATACCAGCAACAGAGGAGTTGCTCCCCTGCCTGCTACGGTGCCATACTGTTGCGTCTATGTTTCCTACACCTTTAGTGAAGTCAGAAACTGGTTTGTTATTTGAAGACAAATATTGCAAACTGGAAATTCTGTAATGGGTGATGGTATTGCAATTTCAAAACCATTGATGCAGTCCTTTACCTGGTTAATGTTGTTTTGCAAGCAAGCAAGGGAAAGTAGGCGGAAAATTGCCACTGCTGTGAATTAATACAATGCGCTCAACTGAATATACTGCAATGCTTGCAAAGAAATGGGATTGATATTGTTCTTTTTCCTGCTGAGGAACAAGATACCTTTGTATGGCATCTCATGAAACAAAATGGAAAAGAACATGTGGTCAGATGAGCACTATACAAAGGTTACTTAATCTGGTTGCTCATCTCAAGCATGGCAAATGGGCGTTTAAGAGCTAGAGACGATTCCCTGTTCTTCTGTCAACACATCTAAGTTTTGTCTTTCTGCTGCTAGAGTAGGTCAGCAGGAGCTGAAGCAGAATGCCCCTGAATACTGCAGCTTTCATAACTGGGTTAGACCACAGATCAAAAAGAGATTTTTGCTTTTGTTTTTTTAAATCTCAGTATTTGTTAAATGTGTATGCTGATTTTTCTCTTAGGTTACTATTGTCATCTGTCTCCTGTCCAGTCCTTAGCTCCAGAAAAAGTCACTTCCTTGTTAAGGTCAGGAAGGGAATGACCACGGGTTGAAGCATTCAGGCTTTCCTCCTTCATTTATTCAAAGCTGCAAGAAGCTACTGACACATGGGTTTTAAATGCTTGATGATCTCCAGCACCCCCAGTGCCAAAACACGTACTACTTGAGAGCACGCTCTGAAGGTCAGCAAATATATGTTATAGGCAAGTGACCTTTATTTTCCAAAATTTATCTTCCATTTTTACTCTAAACCTTTTTCCTCAGTGGAAAAAGAATGGCCAAAGGAAAATGAGAATCTGTTATCCAGACAGCAAACTCAGATGCAGCCAAAAACGTTCCTCTGGCTTTCAGTGTTGAAGGAAAATATAACTGCATGATCTGTTAGCAGTTGGAGAGGGTACAGAAGGGAAGCTGCTTAGCAAAACTAAACAAACTAGTGAAAAACTGTAATTCTTTAATACTCAAAATCTGTATTTTAAAGAAATGTAGTAATTTAGGGGTGAAAAATTCTCAGATAAGTGAATACGTGTGAAAGACTAATTACCAAACAAGATTTCTATGAACAGGAAATACCTCCAGTCACTTTACTAAACTTTTGTCTTTGGTCCACAATGAGAGAAGAGACCAGCACATTTAACTTCAAAGTAAGCCAGCCCCATCTGATTCAGCAGCTTGTGGTCAGCCAACAACCTTCATCTTCCAAGGTGAAAGTGGGGTAAGCAAACTTAAAAATGTCATTCCTAAATTATTGTGTTGCTCACTTTAGCAGCAGCTGCTTTACATTAAAAGGGTTTATTCTGAAAATCATTGGTACTAGGCCCTACAATTTTTTGTCCCAGTAGCATTGCTGAAGACAACAGAAATATCAGAACTGCACCATATGAAATCAATACCACGTAAATAATTAACTTACTGCGTGTTGTGCTACTTGCCCTAAAAGATTAAGATTTTTGTAATCTGAACATTTATTTCCATTGTACTTTCTACTAATTTCACTGGGTATCAAATCACTCTTCAAGTCACCAGAGAGTCACAGTGTTGTCTGTTAATCATACAGCAAAGTAGCTCAAAGCCAGCAAACATTTGAGAAAAAGACAAATAATATATGGGGGGTTTTTTGGTGGTTTTTTTTTTTTGGGAGGGGGTGTTATGATTTTTAGTAGTTCAGCATTTTTCAGGTCATCAACCAGAAAACTGCCTGACATTAAGAGGTACTGCGTACTTTTTAAACATGTGTAATGCTTCATTTTCAAATCCAGCCAAAACAGAGTCTAAAAACATACAGTAAACACATTTTTAGCTATAATTTATTTCCAATTAAATACATTATGTCACTGAGGGAAATTCCACACAAAATAATAAACCAAAAATGACCCACCATATTTCTGCTCCAGTATTTTTATAGCTACCAGTAACACCTGTATGGCTATCTAGATTACAACATTAAGATATTTATTTTCAGTGTGCTTTTCTTGAGCAAGAGATAGCCAGCTTTGTATAGAAACTTTTGCAACAATTATGTTCCTTCACTGCTTTAAATGGATTAACATGTTAACATGAGGTAAAGTCCAGTTTAAGAGAAAGTAAGGAAGGTGGTAGTGAAAACTGGTAGCAAGATTCACAGAATTGTAGGGGTTGGATGGGACCTCCAGAGATCATCAAGTCCAACCCCCAAATGGCATTTGCTATTTTTAGGCATATTTACTTTCCATTTTCAGTGTCTAGTACAGCATTAATCAATAGTGTTTATTCAGTTCACTTTTAGAAACACAAAATCCAGCCCATACAGCGTGGTACCTTTAGCTGAACTTTAGTGCAAGTGGTTATCAATACCTAGAAAACCAAAAGCACCTGCTGCTCTTAAAAAATCCTTTTAAAGTAACATTTCCAAATTGACTTGAATTAGAATGTAACATTAAGATTATTTTATCTTACAAGAGCATATTTAACAAGTTACCTGGGAATTGGAGAATGTTTCAGCCCTTTTTTGTTCAAAAGAACGTATTTTAGCTTCACTCATCTTATCTGAGTCTGCAAAAATATAATGTCTGGGAGAGTATGACTCTGACAAACAGCTAAGTAACCTCAGGATTTCTGTTGTGTGCCCACCTGCAAAAACAAAAGAAAGTGCAGTGAGTGTATAAAAAACATGTAACTTTCAACATCTCCAGCTGAAGCAGTCACTTTAAAAGGAAAAGCTCATTAGTACTACTATTATCAGTGACACCCTCCTGAGAGCAGAGGATTCAAAGAAAGGATGGTTGAGACTGTTTAACTAAATGAAAACATTTCAGTTCCCACTGAACCTATATTGATGTTTTTCAGTTAAATGGGATTGAGCCAGGATCACACAGAAGTATGACACTTGTCTTTAACACCTTGTATAAGACACAAGAACAACCAGGCAAGGAGTTATACTGTAGTCCATACTCAAAAGCCATACACCATGGTGCAATGGCCAAAATGCAGCCAGATGGGATGTGGCTCGCAGCTGTGCCGTGGAAGCATACCTCCCACTGACTACACCCAGCGCTCAGACCCACGACCTGCACGAGCAGGGTCTGCTCTATCCCAGCTCGTAATATGGATAACAAGCAGGCAGCAGTCTCACTCTGCAACACCAGCAGTGTAAAAGCTGAGTGCTTACAGAGAAACAGTCCAGCACCAGCCAAGTGCTTTAACCACTGCCCTTGAACCGGTGTTGACAGCGCTCTAACTGCAAGGTCACTTTGTTCAGTGAGAGGCATTGGCACAGAGGGGAGGGTGTACTTAATGTGTTCCTTGGGAGCAGTGTTACTTTGTTGTTGTTGCTTGACTTTCCTGAACTGGAGTTACAGGAATAGTGGTACCAGTGGAAGAGGGAAGATTGTGTGCACAGGTAAAATGGACCTGACTCACCTTTTATCTGTTGGGCTGGATCAGCTTAACATTCAGTCCGCTGGAAGTCGCAGAGCAAACCAGTAAACCAAATGTGTTCCTACCACCTCCTGCTGACCAGTGTCGTTAGCCCCCAAGGAGACTTTGCTACAGAAACCAAGCGCTTGTAGCTCACAAATAACTGGCAAGCAGTGAGAGCTTTGCTGCTGCATTAGACATGGGAGTTTCCCAACTTTCCATGGAATCTCATTCCATTCCATGGAATTTCAAACGTGTTTGGTAGGACTTTTCTTGTGAGCAATGGTTTGTTGAAGCTTTCACAAATTTTAGTGCAATCACCTGAATACTCACAGAAAAGTAGGAGATTCCTACTTCAGAAAAGTCTCGAGGAATAGGCTGGGACATGATATTACTCTTAACTGACTTATGAATTATTTTACCCAGTAAACTTATGGACAGTGAATGTATTTTTAAAATATATACAAACCAGATTCCAAAGGACTGAGTTAAAATGAGAACATTTCCAGCCCTGGTGGAGAAGGCTGAAGTACTGACTGAGTTCTTTGCCTCAGTCTTCTCTGGCAGCCAGGATTCTCATAATTCTCAGGTCCCAGAACCTTGCATCCCTGGACCTCTAGGTGGGAACTGGGGGAGTAAATCCCCCCCCCCAACTGTAAGAGCAGAGCAAGTCCGTGACCGCCTCATGAGATTGAGTGTCTACAAGTCTATGGGACCGGATGACATGCATCCCAGCAGCCTGAAGGAGCTAGCTGATGTGGTTGCTGAGCCTCTCTCCATCATATTTGAAAAGTTGTGGCTGTCAGGAGAGGTCCCTGGGGACTGGAAAAAAGGTCATGTCACTCCCATTGATAAGAAAGGGAGCAAGGAAGACCCAGGGAATTACAGGCCGGTGAGCCTCACCTCTGTGCCTGGGAAGATCATGGAACAGATCCTCCTGGATGACATGTTGGAGCACATGAGGGATGAGCGTGTGATCCGGGACAGCCAGCACGGCTTCACTAAGGGAAGGTTGTGCCTCACCAATCTGGTGACCTTCTCTGATGGAGTGACAGCATCGGGGGTAAAGGGAAGGCGACTGATGTCATCTACCTGGACTTGTGCAAGGCCTTTGACACAGTCCCCCATCACATCCTTATCTCTAAACTGGAGAGATGTGGATTTGATGGGTGGACCATCCAGTGGATAAGAAACTGGTTAACAGACCGTAGCCAAAGGGTGGTGGTCAATGGGTCTGTGTCCAGGTGGAGGCCGGTGACAAGTGGGGTCCCCCAGGGGTCTGTCTTGGGATCAGTGCTGTTTAACATCTTTATCAGTGACAATGATGATGGGATTGAGTGCACCCTCAGCAAGTTTGCAGATGACACCAAGCTGAGTGGTGTGGCTGACACACCAGAAGGAAAGGAAGCCATCCAGAGGGATCTTGACAGGCTGGAGAGATGGGCCCAGGTGAACCTAATGAGGTTCAACACTGCCAAGTGTCAGGTGTTGCACTTGGGCTGGAGGAATCCCAGACATAGATACAGACTGGGAGAAGAGCTCCTGGGGAGCAGCCCTGCTGAGAAGGACCTGGGTGTCATGGTGGATGAGAAACTTAGCATAAGCCAGCAGTGTGCTCTTGCAGCTCAGAAGGCCAATGGTATCCTGGGCTCCATCAGAAGAGGGGTGGCCAGCAGGGACAGGGAGGTGATTGTCCCTCTCTACTCTGCCCTCGTGAGGCCTCATCTGGAGTCCTGTGTCCAGAGCTGGGGCCCCCAATACAAGAAGGATGTGGAACTGTTCAGAGGAGGCCATGAAGATGATTAGAGGGCTGGGGCACCTCCACTACAAATAGAGGCTGGGGGAGCTGGGCTTGTTCAGCCTGGAGAAGAGAAGGCTGTGGGGGGACCTCATTGCAGCCTTCCAGTACCTGAAGGGAGCACACAAACAGGAGGGGAATCAGCTTTTTAAAAGGGTACACAGTGGCAAGACAAAGGGGAATGGATTAAAGCTGAAGGAAGGTTTAGATTAGATATTAGGGGGAAGTTTTTTACAGAGAGAGCGGTGAGGTGCTGAACAGGCTGCCCAGAGAGGTGGTAGATGCCCCGTTCCTGGAAGTGTTCAAGGCCAGGTTGGATGGGGCCCTGGGCAACCTTGTGTAGACTCAGGCCTGGAGGTTGG
This sequence comes from Porphyrio hochstetteri, assembly GCA_020800305.1. Taxonomy (NCBI): domain Eukaryota; kingdom Metazoa; phylum Chordata; class Aves; order Gruiformes; family Rallidae; genus Porphyrio; species Porphyrio hochstetteri. The sequence goes on from CM036912.1 coordinate 19,554,431, forward strand.
TGGCCCTGCCTGTGGCAGGGGGGTTAGAACCCTATGATCCTTTGGGTCCCTTTCAACACAGACCAGTCTATGATTCTATGATAAAGATGACCTGGAAAAATATAAACCTGCCACTCAGACTTGGATTGCAGAAAGGTCCTGGGACTGACAGTCAGGGTGCAAAACCCGCGGGGATACTGAGGTGATGAAATCAAAGCTTGCCTGCATTTGCCAACTGTAAATTTTCAAGGCAATCTAACTCTTCTGAGGCAAATGAATTATCCTGCATCTTTGGGGAGGTCACAAGGCGCAGCAGATGGCTGTGTGTGCCACACCTGGGCAGTGGTGCAGCCTCTGCCAGACTCACCCGGGGCTCTCGCGCAGCAATGGGAGAAACGTCGTTTGGGTAAAACTATTGCAAAACGTCATGTATGCGAGGGGAGCGCTGCTCTCTGGAAAGCCTGGCCCTGAGCCACCTTCCGCAGCCTTCTGCCAGGAGGCCGGGCGGCTGCGCGGGTCTGTCCTGCACCGCCTGGGGTCCACGGCCTTGAGAGACTGCCGAAAGGCACGCGCCGTCTGAGGTCCCGGTTCCGACACCAGGCTGTCAGGCGTCGATACGCTCGATGACGCTTGCCAATCTCTCAAGAATTTAAAAATCCCGAGGACGAGCCCCGACGAGGGCGGCTGGGGGCCGGGAGCGGCCGACGCATGGCCTTCCCCTCCGCCCGCCCCGCGACTACAACTCCCGGCATGCACCGGGACACAGCGGCGCATGCCGCGCTGGCCCTCGCTCCGCGGTGCGTGCCGGGAGCCGTAGTTCCCGGAGCCGGCCGCGGGTGTACTGCAGCATCACCCTCTCCCGCTGGCGGCAACCCCAACTCACCGGAGCCGGCCACCACCAGGAGACTGAGGGGAGGTGTCCGCCGGCCGCGGGGCCTCGTCGCCAGGAGCAACAAGGGGATGAGCAGTAAGAGGAGGAGGAGGAGGGCGGCGGTGGCAGCGGATAACTGGGGCTCCATGGTGCGGCCGGAACCGTCGCGCCGCCCCGCGCGGAAGCAGGCGGTAACACCTCCCGGACTACGGCAGCCGGCGCGGCTCAAAGCTCCCTGCGTCTCTGGGTGCTGCCTTAGCGCTGCTGCCCGGGGGCTGCGGTAGCCCCGGGATAGCGGCTCGCGGTGTGGCGGGCCGGCCCGGGACAGCGGTGGCAGCGGGAGCGGCGGTCGGGCCGTGCCGGGGCTGCGGCGCAGGGCCCGGAGCGGGCTGGGGGCATGCTGCCGTCTGCTCTGGGCGCGGGTGGGTGCGTGATGCGTGTTCGCGCTAATAAAATGTGAGGCGGTTCCTCCGCCGGCAGCGGCCGGGTGTGAGCTCCTGCGTGTGTCTGACGAGAGCTGTCACCTGGCCACCGGCACAGCCTTGGCCACTGCGTCTCCCGGTCGGGCAGGGGCCCCCGAACGCTGGGAGCGCGACCCCGAGGGTGGACGAGTGCCGGCGGGTCGCCATGCCTCATACTGCGCCGGCCCTCCGTGCCCCGGGCTGCCCGCCTGCCGGGGCTGCGGTCAGCCGGAGGGAGGGCTGGCTGCGTTAAAGACTCTGAGAAACACACCCGTAAGAAGCGGTCCTGCGGCTCCGCCGGCACAAACGGATCCCCGCAGGGACGCGCAAGCGTGCGCCGGCCCTGCCTTCGCCAAGGTACGGACGCTGAGGTGGAGCTGTGGCTTCGCTTAGCCCGCAGTAATGCGTGAAATGAACAGTGTTAACGTTCCGCTGCCTCTCACGAGCCTTGTTCTCATTCATTCTGATACTGAGCTTGTTATTTCAGTAAGAAGTGTGGAGAGCAACGGATCAGCGCGCTGTCTCTGTCGGCGGCCGGCCTTTGCCGGGGAGGTGGTGAGGACCAGCCAGAAGGCTGGGCTCAGATGAGACGCGTGTTTGCTAGAAAGAGTGAGGCGATACATTCTGTGATTAGGAAACGGTAGGGTTTGTTCATCGCTGTCCTTAAATTATCTGCCAGGGAGCAGGGCCCTCCTCTTGGCCTACAAATCCAGATCAACGAACTCCAGAACTTTTGGAGTGGTTTGACACCATTGCTTGATGGGGTGACTCATCAAGCGTATGACACATGACAGCCGCGCGCTTGTACCTCAAGTGCACAGACACAACAGGTCAAGCATGCCACAGTTCTTCACCTGTCTGCCATGGTTTCTTTGGCTCTTTTGTTCCCTTGTTCATTCTGTACAAGTTGGACTTTCTGTACCCCTACCAGCCTTGGAAGCTGAACGTCTCATTTTTAACAACTCGTGTCAGTCACTGATTCCAGCTGTTACTTCATAATTTACAAGTAAAAGATGCACTTTCTAGCTAGTCTTTGCCATCTTAGGATCTGAGGCGAATCTTTCTAATTCATGTCTCCCAGTTCTACGTGCTATATTTTGGTTTTTCTTTACATTAGTGCAACATATAATTTTGCAGTTGTTTTAAGCCGAGACTATTAAAAACCGTGTTACCATGGTAAGGTCTTCCACCCAAATGAGTAACCTCACAAAAAACTATCTCAGTGTGTAATCATTGTTGACACTTGGAAACCACATGGTTTTAATTAATAGTTCTGGTGATGATGCATGAATTAAAAAAAAAAATTTTGCTTTCCACACAAAACTAATAATTAGGGACAATAGAGATGCAAGTCTCTAAATTACAGACGAGGAAGAAAGCACCACAGTCCTTTATTTCAGAAAATAAACAATCTTAAAATAAGAAATGAAGTTCTATAGGCAATTTAAATACTGATTTTTGTCTGCAGTGATCTTTCCCCTATTGTACCTTCTTAAGTGAAAATAGATTAATTGTTGTAGAACGTATCCCAGGTTGCCACAGGGGGTGTAGCTAGCAATTGTTTTATTTAGGGATTTTTTTTTCCCCAGGCTTTTTATATCTTTCCTTTGCTCTTATTTTTTCTATCATAAGAAGTGTAAAGTACTGCTTTTTATTAGGCATTTTATTCAGAGAAACAAGCCCAGAATCTCAGCAGCAGGGACTGATATAAAAAACTTCAACTTATTTTCTCCTTTTGGTGTTATTTCTTCTGTATGCATGTACTTCCACTTCTTCTGTATAATTCTTCCATAAGGCTATTTGGTGAAATTCATGGGAAGCATACCTAAAACCAGTTAAATTAGAATGGTGGTTGCTAAAAACAAGAGGGAAAAATAAGAGTGATGCACACAGAGAAAATACCTGTTGTTTAGACTAGAAAACAGGATCTGATAGTTCCTTGGATGCAAAGCAAAGATCCTGACTTTGAAGGAGTCTAAAAAGCTTAACCAGTGAGTTTGCCTTGTTAACTCCTAGAATAAGTGCTGAAAGTCTTCTTACTCATTTGGGAATTCTGCTTGAAAAGGCATATGGCTTTCAATTAGTATCCACAGCAGATTGCAAGGCACGAGGGAAGAGTCAGAGTTTGGTGAGACTGGTTAAATTAACCATTTGAAGTAACAGTCTGCAACCTAATTGCCATAAAGTTCTGAAGATTTTATTTTTCCTTTGTGAAAATTGAGTAGAACTCATGAAGATTCCTTTAGCAGCACAGCACTGCTAATTATGTCTTTTCTTAGTAGGACATACCTGTATTTGTGTTTCTTTCATGCTGGCAACTCCCTCCTCACTTGATGCAGGCGACGTTCTGGACCAGGGAGAGCGGTCCAAGAGCTGTAAGAGTCGTGGAGCAAGCAGATTGCTCTCTGCTCAGTCAGCTGTGCTGCATGCTTGGGGGTTGGATTCCCACCCATCAAGGGCCTTGAGAATACTTTGCCAGCGCATCAGACGTGTATGTGAGAGTTAGTATGACAATGCAGTAACTCCTGGTTTAGCAGATCATGGTCCATTAGCTATGTAGTATGAGGCAGGTGAGGTGGAGCATATGGGAATTCTGTGAGGAAGGTGATGGCTAGTGCTGGATAGTCTGAAATTAATAATACTGTAACCTGTTTGTTGGGGAGGAAGCAGTGCACATGCCCCAAGAAGTCATTTGACACAAGGTGATGCAAGTGCAGTAATTACAAGGGCTCTGTCTCTGGTACCTCTGCTGCTGATGCAGGAAGTTAGCTTTGAACTCCTTTACTGAAGGAGAAATAACCATGCTCATTCTAAATAATTGATCACTGTGGACCAAAAGAAAGCTCAAACTCTTGAATAGGAAAAAATTGGTTTTGTAAAATGATACTTTATTTTTTCCATTTACTGCTTGTTAGCCAATGTTGTGAAGGAAGAACCTGCTGCTCTCCGTGTTACAGATGAACATTCTCTGTGAAAGCCTACTAGTACACCTGTACATTTCTCCTGTGAAAGTTACGCTGGTGAGTACTAAATTGAATTGAGGAAAGCTCTCTCTCTGTAGTGTCAGTTTCTTTTGTCTCCAGTAGGAAAAGCTGCAATTGGAATATAAACAAAAGTATTCTTTTTCCCTTGAAATGAATTGTAGGCAGCTTTGGCTATCTGGTGGTCATTCACTTTTTGACTTTATGCTTTTAAGTGATCTAACTTGAAATTTTGAGAGTCTTTTCATGAAGCTGAAACACACCTTATATTCATGGCTTCTTAACTGCCGTTTTCAATATTTTTTTTGTCTTCTAATTATTAGTTCTAAAAATAGACCTATGAACAAGAGTGATTGTTCTGTTGTTTCCTTAAATGAGGTAATTTTTCCTTGTTTTGGCTTAGAGTGCAGCTTTACAAACAGTTGCATCAACACAACTGAGGGGTAAACTAAAAAAATGGTGAGAGGAGCTGGGTGAGGAAGAGGGCAGGAACCTCTTAGTCAGGCTTTGCTACTGGAAGTGTTGTACTGTGGAACCATTTATAATGCTAAATCTCAGTTGTGTATTAAATGTATCTAAATATTCTTAGTTTCTGCATGATAATTTCATAAGCAATTAGGAAAAGAAGACAGGCTAAATCAAGTAAACTTGATTTTCTGCAGAAAACAGATATTTCTTTTTATGTGTTTTTAGATACAAGAAGAGCAGTGATACTGCATTGCTTGATTAGTGAAAACCTGAAGAATTCTGACTGGGTTTCTAATGATTCTTCTTTACTATTAGCAATGCAAGCTGCACCCAGAAGAATAGTAACATCTCAAGTGTTGTAAAAGCTTCTGCTTTAAGTTAGATCAGTGGACGAGACCATTGGGGATCAGCTGGGGACAGAAGAAGCAGGCAGCTGATAAATATATAAGCTACTGGCTGATGTCACTTGATGGCAGAATTAAGATGTTATCAGAACCGGTCTGTGGCAAAATCTGTCCCTTTTAGCCCAAAGTAATTGAAAGTAACTGCTGCTAAGTGCAGTTTTACTTTCTTCTGAGTCATTACAATTACAGGAATGCAATCTTAGAAGTCATGATTTGTATCTGTAATCAATAACATCTGTAATATTTATGTTAACATTACAGTTAGCGCTGTGCTTCCTGGTATAACAGTGCTTCTCATATGTATTTAAAATTAAACTCATTTGTTTAGATACAAAGACACAGCATTTGCAAACACTTGTCCTAAATAGCCAAAAAGTTGGGACCAAGTCTCCCAAATAATGAGATTAATTCTCTGCTAAAATGGAATCATTTCTCCCATTCGTCACCCTTCACTCCTCAGTGGTGTGCCGTGGTGTCTGACATGGTAAATAAGGTATCCTTCCCTCCCACTGTGCAGAAATGAAAAGCCTGGCGATGAGAATTTCCCTGTGTATCGTCTGTTGAAGTGGGGGAGGAGGTTGTTTTTATAAATTTGTCTGGGTCTAAACACCGTGTATGAATTGAGAGTCAAAGTAGCAGTTTGTAGAGCAAATATTCTCTAACAGAGAAACCCACGCTGCTAGCAGACATAGCTTTCACCTACCACATCTGACCGCGTGGCCAGAGAGACGGTGGGTGTAGCTTTGATGACAGAAGGTTTGGTAAGTGTTTGGGTGCATTCTGAGTGTGATTTTATGAGGCTAGAACATCCATAGTAGACGGCATCAAAATTACATATTGCAACTTGCTCTAATTACTGGGTAGCATGTTTAGCGAGCAGTTGCTGTAACATAATGTAAAGCAATGATCCATCCATTAAAAAGCCAGGAGAAAGAGACTGTGGTTTCGCATCTTAATAGTACTGAGCATCCTGGAGGTCACTGGGTGCCTCTCAGCCTGTAAAGATAAGGCCTTTTACAAAAATATTACTAAAGATAGATTTGGAGTCTGATATTACCTTCCTGGAAATCTATCTTCAAATCTCCTTATAACATAAAATGAAATTTGCTGGGTACTTGGGGGTTAGGGTGTAAGGTTCTCTACACATTCACCACCGCTTTTTGACTGAGGTTTTCCAGAGCTTTCCACAGATCTGTTGGGAGGATGAGGAGAAATGCATGTTTAGCCTTTCCTGGATTCCTTCTGTCACAAACTGGCCATTGGTTGTGCAGGGAGATAGGCTGTATCCATGCACGCCTCTTCCTCTGTCAGGTAGTTGGGGGGTTGCTGCTGCTGTCACAAGTCGGCTTCTAGATTTCAGTGGCCAGACCTCAGCGTTAGGCTTGAGAGGGCTTCTCACCCTTCCACTCTCTCTCCATCCTCTCCTTACGGCACACAAAATGCATCAGAACTGATACCCTCTACTCTAAAGACAGGTTCCTGAGTTGAATGTGAGGATGGTTTTCTGAGCTGTTGAGGTTTCTAAAGGTCTAGCGCTGACATGCTGGAGCTGGACTGGTTGTATTAAAAGACAAGAATAGATGTGTTCTGGTTTTGCTCTACACTGTCCTTCATTTTCTTTTCCTCCTGTATCTTTTCTTTATGCAGTTGCATTTAAAAATGTGTCATTTATTGTTTTGGGGATGCTGCCAGCTGTGGCTGTAGGTTTGGGGATTTGTCCAAATCCTATTAAAGTCAATTGAATGTAATGACTCTGCTAGCTCTCAATGGAGATAAATGGAATTCTTTGTCAAGTTGGCAAGGGCTGGCCAAGTTATCTCAGCATTTTAATTTCTGTACGTTTGTGTATAATTCTTGAAAGATGAAATATTACAGTTTTGATATCTAAAATTCTTTCTATTGTCCGTTTAGTTAAAAATACCTAAGATGTCAAGCACAGCAAACCGTGTTAACAGAAAGCTGTCATGGTTAAAAGTCCAGCTATAGTCAGTATAACTCACTTTCTGTGCTACATTTTAATGCTTTTAAAATATGTGATAGCATAAAATTTAAAACCAGATACCTTTCACTTACATTTTTTCATCAACCGCAAGGGATGTGTAACACTTCTCTATGCTTGACAGTACAAGAGGAGAATGTTCTTGCCTACATTACAGCAGGTTAAATGAATGTGAGGAAATTGTACACCATTTGCATTAGGTATTGTGAATTTAATGCATTGTTAAGGTGTCAAGAGAGTTGGTTGATTCCTGTTGTTGTGAGTTAAGCAGTGATAATGAGACAATTGCTGGGAGGTAAGGTATGGTATTAGTTATTTTCCTGACTGATGATTAATATATTACTGGAAAGATAAAAATGTTATGCACGCAGAAATGCTCCTGAGTTTTCATGGCAGCTTCTGGTTTACTAGCTCTCACCAAAGAGTACTAAATAATAGAAATAATTTCCAAATTATATATAATTTGAATATATTAATATTTTACAAGTGATTTCATATCCTTTTTAGAATACTTCGCAGACAACCTATGTTGCCCTTTTGATTTTACCTTTGTTTGAGGATTGGTATATACAAGCAGTTCTTCAGTAGGTAATAGTAAAGCCAAGACTGTGTATAGGTGTTGTTTATTGTTCTTATTATCTTAAAACAAATCCAATGGTTTGTAAACTGCAGTCATCTTTAAAGAGGACTGTACATGCAAAGAAAAAACGAAGTTCATTGCCTTCTCCCTTTGTTGTGTATTTTTTGTAGTTAAAAATCAGATCATGAGAATCTTTGATTCTTCTGACTTCTGCAGTGTGATGGGGGGAATGAAGTACTGTGGTTTTGCACAGATTTTTTTTTTAAATTCTTACAGCATGCAGGAATTTTTTGGGACTAAGCTAAAGTCACATGAAAAGACTACCCCTGTTTTAAGGAGATTTATTGAAATACGTATTTTTTTAAAAGGAAGATTAATTACAGAAGGCACAGCACATTTTACTGCTCCAGTGTTTGTTTTCATCTATTTTCCCTAGAATAACTTGACATACAAGAGTTTGTTCAGTGCCTGGATGGCCTGTATACACTACCATCAAATTAGCTGGTATGTCCAGCACATCTAGTGAGTCAGAGATGTCCAGCCCAATGCTCAGTGCGTGTTGGTGGAGCACAGTGTGTCCAGAGCACATCTGACGTGTGCAGGGCAGAACACGGCATGGGACTAGTACATCTGGGTCTGCACATGTGCTGGTGCTGTTGCCCAAGATATCCTGACTCTGAAAGTTCTTGCTTTCAGTGGGGAGATTCCTGTTTCCACCGTGGCATAATTTCCATGTAGAAAAAGGGGACACCACCAGAGAACTCCAGGTGTGCAATACCCATTATCCAGCAAATCAGATGAATAGGTGCTGAAATGTTGGCTCTTTAGCCAGTCCCAGTGGAGTTCTTACAGCCAAATGTGTATGTGTACAACAAAGTAAGAGTATATGTGCAACACTGGGAAAAACCCCCCACAAGAAAAGAAACAACCGACAAACCAAGATGATGTAATTAGTGTATATTGCAATGCAATTTTCCTGCAGTTTAGTCAATTACACAATATCTTTGCTGCAATTCACAAAGAGACTTTTCAAAGCTGCTTGTAATGTTTGCATGATACACTTCTATGGTGAAACTCTTTTGCATAAATCATGCATACAGTTAGGATTATTCTTGTATCTTTATTTTCAATCATCCTTGGGTTTTGCATTCTTTTCTTTCCCTCATATTTGTAGGTACTTAAGTATGTCAGAGTGAGTGTTCATTAGCAAAAATGTATATGGTGTTGAATAGTGTTATTCGAAGTGGAAACCTAGAACATTCCTCACTTGAATTGAAAGGCAAGCTTTAATTCCATGTTTTAGCACTGATGTATTTAAATGTACTGTTTCTTCCCTTTCTATATCTTTCTTACCAGGACTTCTGTCTTAAATCTTAGGTTTGGAAGTTAAAGCACAGAGCACGATCTCCTTCGTGTGACTAGAATTGCGCAGAGGCACAGAAATCTGCCTGTATGAAATACCATGCAGGTCAAAGCTTTAGAAAGGGAGGAAATCACTGGTCCTGCCAGTATCAATGGGAACTAAGAATGAAGCTCTAGGTAAGAAGCTGGAATAGTGCCTGTACAGAATTTGCAAATAATTACAACATTGACAAGTGGTACTGCTAGAAGCAGAGTCTTTGCTAAAAGACATTATTAGCAATAAGATAAAAATGTTCTGGGGCTCATAAACTGGCAAAATTAGGGTATAAAGTATATTTCTTTTTGAAACAATGTGTTGCAGCAATTTTATATCCTGAAGTATGAAATTAAAAAGCTGTCATATATAAGAGATATCAATTTAAAAATCATGCTGTTATCTGAAAAATATGTAATTATTACAGGCATTATTGAGACCTACATGAGAAACAATTCTTTTTTTTTCTTGCTCAGGTTTTTTTTTATGGATTTCAACAGCATTTATACATGTATAATGTGAGTGCCCACCAGGTTTCATTGTTTCCTCAAGGCTTTCACAGATCACCAGAGGATGGAAAAAATGACTAAAAATGACAGGCAGATTTTTGCAAACCCTCAAAAATCAACAGACACTCACAGGAAACTATAGTCTGAAGAAAGTACTTCACCTTTTCAGGTGGATATGTCTGCCATTAAAATATCTTGATAACCCATTTTTTTCACACTGGGGTGCATGCTGAATAGTTAAATGCTGTGCAGCTGCTACGGCATGTGCCAAAGTTTAGACTGATCTAAGCGGGGCTTGGAAGCTATCTTTAGCATATAGATGAGTGATACTATCCCAAGCCTGTGCTCTGCCTTTTTACCTGATGTGCTGCCCCTGAAAATCTGATGCTGTCATGTAAAACAAAATGCCTAGTTTCAACAAGTGCTCTTTTGTTCTCTACATGAATTATGCTGATTTTAATTAACAGTCTGAATATTATAAAAAACGCTGCTTTCTGACCCTTTGTATGTTGAATTGTTAGGAAATAATTTGTTTGTTTTTAGCACTGCTTGGCACCAATTTCATGCTTTTCAATTGTCTGCCATTACAAAGTACATCTTCTTTCACTTTCTGCTGTTCTGACATCATCAAATTCTGGTCACTACCCCATTCTACAGTGCTCTTGTTGCTAAGAGCCTCGACTCACACAAGGCAAAAGGAAGTATGTGCATGTGAAGAAAAGAGTCTGGTATTATTTCAAGCTTCCTCCTGCTGTTTCTTGTGTGCACCATCTTGGAGATTAGGGAACCGAGAAGTCCCATTAATCTCGGAGCTCTCTGGTTTAAGCCTTTGGGAATGGGATGGTTTCTAGACCCTCAGTTTGCTGATCCCCGAGATGGACCCAGGTGCAGCTTTGCTTACTAAAGAGCAAACCACATCTAACAAAGCTGCACTGCTGCCTCTGTTAGTCCTTTGTGCGGGCACATCAGAGGAAAGAAAATGCACAGAGGCGTGTGAAGTGGACAATGAAGGAAGGCAGGGGAGTTTGACTGTGGGGAGGAAGAAAAGAATGTGACAGAAAAGGAAAAGGTAGTAAGAAAATACAGAATGGGGGAGGGGAAAGAGGAGGAGACAGAATGACCTATTTAAAAAAAAAAGATGTGTTCCTGTGAGTTCTGTGGATCATATTCAGCACATCTGTTTTAATGTGGTTTGATGTTTTGTCATAATGCTGGCATGGTGCATTGGTATAGTGGTTTGTAATGCAGCACAATAAACTGCAATGTGCTGTTTTACAGGTCTTTTGATAGCTTCTGGACGGTTATAATCAGGACAGTAATACCAGTAAAGAGGGTAATGCTGCAGGTGAGGTGTAAGTAGATGAAAGAAGCAGCGTGTGATAAATGGAGAAGACAGAAAAACTGGAAGAAAACCGAAGAAAGAAGAAGAGAGGCAGAGATACCGCAAGAGGTTAGTGACCAGACAGCTCTCCAGAAACAAGCCGTTCTTCCATTACTGAGATAAGTGCTACTGCCAGAAATGCTGTTTCCAATGGGGAAGTGACAGGAGCTAGGAAAGCTAAACTAACTGATCTAAGATGAAAAAGGCAGGGTGTGTTTAGAGCAAGTAAACTAAAGCAGGGAAAAATGAAGGTATTGTTTAGTATACTGCTACCTAAAAACGTGCCAGGATACGTTCCAGCGGCCGATGCTGGAAAGGTAAGCCTCACGTCCTGTGGCGCTCAGTCTGAGTAGGTATAACACAATATGCATCAACACGCAGAACGTGTTTCCTGTTTGGAAAATGAAGATAACAGTTCCCCTTCAGGGAAAGCATGTGGCTCAGCAACTGTTAACTGGATACATGCGGGGTGTTTAAATAAAACCCACAAACAAAACCCCAAACAAAACCCAGCATGCAGATTCACTGGGAGTTTTTATCTATGGAAATTTTTTTGTGAGACAGAGGGGTTTTTATAAATGGAATCTTTTTTTCCTTTTCATTCACCATTTTCCTGCTATTTTTCCAGGTTTTTGGCTAAACCCAAATTCAGATTCTTTCTTTTCAGTCTTGGGCTTTCTGAATTAAATGCTGCAATATTAGCTGCCTACAGTTACTGTGATTGGACTCCATGGGTGGCCTGAGCAATTTTCAGACAATAGAGCTGGTTCTTTTCTCACTCGCACCAGTGTAACTCGTTGGCTTCAGTGGGGTTACTCTTGATTCACAGTGTTGTGAAAGGAGAATTGTGCTTACTCTTTCATATATTCCTTCATCTCCATGATATTTTTGCTCACATGTATAATTGATTTTCTGGGAATATCTCCGGCTGCTGACAGGTAAACCTGCGAACTTTCAGAGATGGAAATAAATATAAGCATTTTTAGGTCACTGAGTTCAATCTACTGCTGCTACTACACCATGTTATATAATTCGTTTCATAAACTGAGAAGGCTTTAAACATTAATACTCTATTGTTACTATAATTGGTAAATTCCAACAGAAAGTTAGTGACTTTCTGTGTAATTTCATAATACAATTGAAATAATTTTCAAATGCTGTAGAAGTATTTTGCTTTCTCACATGTGCCTCACTTTTCAGTACAGCAACCAAAATAAAAGTTTCATTCTTGGCAGAGGTAGGCTCAGCTCTGGGAAAGCATGGTTCTGAAATTACAGGCGTCCTTAGGAAAGGGTACTGTGTAGTTTTCTATTCATGGTCACATCCCTCTCACAGATTTTAGTGGGAGTTACAAGCAGTCATCTGACAACAAATTTTTACCATACCTGAAATGCCATCCTGAAAGTCAGTTAGAGAAGGAGAAGGGTATGGAACAGGTGTATAAAATTTAGCTGAGGATGGATTACTGCAGACTTCAACTACCTTTATCTTGGGCTACCTTCTCTTTACCACCCTGTCTTAGCAGACCGCTGCCATTTCAGCAGAAATTTGTTCTTCATTTACGAAATACCTGAGCCTAGTAGGCATGAAGCTGAAAATTATCAGTATAACCAAGAGGTGTAAGTAAAATGATTTAGCAGAAGCCAACAGAATTATGCTGCAACTGTGATACCTCCGTGTCCTCCCTACTGTCCCCATGGTCTTCCAGCATACATGTCCTCTATTGACATAGAATATAATTTTATTTTTTACCCCATGTTCCTGAATTTCAGTTCTACACCTCAGCAAGCCCACTCACTGTCCCCCATGTTTCCCTTCCCTGATGAATCTCAGCTTTGAAAGTTGCATTTATTACTGGGGAACTTGGCAGTTGCCATTTATTGCATTTAGTTTAGTGCCATTTATTGCATTTAGTTTAGTGCCATTATAGTTTGTGGCTGATGGAAAATGGTGGCTGCACATCACAAGGGAGCAAGGAAGAAGTGATTAGATGTGAAAGCCAAACTCTGGTCATTGGGTACCAGTCCGCTGTGATACTACTCTGGTGACTGTTTATCCCACCCTGTGGCTACTGGATTTCTGATGCAGGAATAGCTGCACAAGTTGCATCATGGCAAGTACAGTAAGTTTCATGCTTTTAGGACTTACTGGAAATGCTCAGAGTAGTTGTGTGGTAAGTTCATGCAACACTTTGTAGGAGTGGCAGAGTGCTCTCTTGGTTTTGTTGGAATGGCTTTGCACATGCAACACAGGCCTAGGGTGTTTGCCTTTGGGATTGCTGGATATAGGCAGTAACATCCAACCTGATGAGATTATTAGATACCAACAATCCCAGATATACAGGCAGTTCTCAGAATCTTCCTGGACAGCACTGCTGGTTGATGAAGAGGACAGACCACCATTCTGAGCCAACTTAGACTTACGGTAGCCATAACTAAGTATCTTTACAGGTGTCCCTTCTGCTGCAGTGCTTTCATATCCCCATAGCCAGTTCTCCTTTATCTCCTAATTCTTTTTATCAAAAAGCTGAGAACACCACTGCTGTATGTTCACATGGAAAGCAGTTGCCAACCAAGAATCCTTGGTGCATCACCGTTCTCAGCTTTACAGTCTGCAGCGCTCAACCCAGCACATATTGCTGGGCTGTTGAAAGACAACGTTGCCTCTGGTCACGATCCGCTGCTTGCTTGACAAGGTGCTGATCATGGGCCAAGAAGAGAGCAGTGAGGCAGGTCAGACTAGTTTCTTTTACCCACACAGTGTGCTGGGCTGAAAGAATTGTAGGACACAGCCTGATCCAGAGGTTTGGGGAGATTCTGGTTTGTCTTCTAGGTGCCTTCTAACCTGTAAGTGTATAACGGTCATGGTTTATTCTGAGGCTCAGAGCTCTGATTGATGGTCTCTGGCAGAGTTACCTGTTCAGTTTAAGACGTGACCACTCCTCAGCTGTCTGCTTTACCCTGCTGCTGGATATTACCATGCTGTTACGGTGGAGACTCCAGGTCACTGGCGCATTAGAAACACTTTCATTGTTGTGCTCTTCTAGAATGATCCTGGCCTCAGGCAGTTGGGAGAAATAACATCTTAAAACACAGCACCTAAACAGCCAGAGCTTGTTGTTCTTAACCATGAGTGGAAAGTGCCCTTGCCTGTGCCCGCAGGGCTGAGGACAACCATTCCTATGGCGGCTGCAGGTCCTCTGTCACCCTACAGCTCCGCTGCTTGTCCGTATGGAAGGCTGTTGACATAGTTGTTATGACTTAAGAAGGCAAGGAGTATGCTTCAAAATCAGTGATACTGGATTAAGCAGAAATTGAAGATTGCTCTTGGGAAGTTAAATTATAGAAAAAAAAATCTTGGAATTTTTTAATAGTTTATATCATCTTGAAAGCAGTTTGTGATCCCACCATGCAGTTCTTAGGTTTTAGTGACTGTTCAGTTTTACTTAAAACTGTAGACATAATAGAAAATAGGTTGAAATCTTCCATTATATGAAGAATAAAATTATATGGCATCAGAGTAAAAGATGACATTTTAATTCCAATTTCACTCAGAAACAGTGTTGGTGTGATATTGCTGTGGTTATTTGTCCGTCTGTTTCTGGAATGAAGATTGGAAGCAGGAATGGTACCTCCTCTTTCACTCGGCTGAGGATGTCTTGTGTAATTTTGTTAACAAAACTCGGTTTAAAAGCCAGTCAACCATAAGACACATGTCCACAGGTAGTCAGGCTTCAGTAGTTCTGATGTTGACACACTTACCCAGCAGTTGATTTATGTTCAGCAATGGATTAAGCCAAGATGGCTTGAAATGGTTACCGGTGCTGGCGGAGCGCCCTGTCCCCCTCCTACAGGTTACCATTTCTACAGCAGGAATGGCTCAATGACTCATTAATCAGTACCTGAGTTTCTGTGTTTCGCAGATCGGCGTATGAAGGCAAGCCAGCATCAGTTTCTGTTCAGGCTTAAGCCATCACATGCCTGCTGTGGGAGACATCTTGCCAGAGATCAGTGTACAGAGTTCGGGTAGATGATTTCTTTCTCACGTGCAGCTGTATCTGGTGTGTGATATCTATATATATATAGATATATATATAAAAATACCTTCAAAATTGTGGTGTTGGAGAGAGAATTTTAAAATTATTGTTCTGAAAGATCAGGAATCCTGAATGGAAAAGGAAAGTTGAGGTGGTTTAGGATTTGTGTGATGGCAGAAGCGTGCCAAGAGGAGCTGAGCCCTGGGCATTACATGTACTAGTTGGTAAAAAAACCTAAGTTCATTGCCATAATTTTTTCAGCATGATTTTGCTTCTTTTTTTCCAATACCATGCAACCGTTTGAAATTGCAAAACAAAAACTGTTTTGAGAAGAATCGCAGCGTTTAACAGCCTGCAATACCTACTCTCTGCATGGCCGGTGTGTTACCTATGAGCCTACGCTGTGCAGTGCTGTCGAGGAGCGAGTGAATGGATTCCGAGGGCCCCTCAGTCCCACCAGCATTCTCCCCGTGGTACAGCTCAGACAGCGGGGCTGTATCAGTGCAAGGCGTAACGACTGAAACGGAGTGGGAAGGTGAGAGAACGCGCCTAACGGGAATCGTGCCTCCCCGGCACGGAGGCTGTTCTCACCCGCGTGCATGTAGCGAGATTTGGGGACGCGCGGCGTACGCGCACGGACTCCGGCAGCTCGCAGAAGCGGGCAGCGGGCTCCGAGGCCCGCGATGGCAGCTGCGGTACCGGGCTGGCCGGCGGTACGTCAGCCGGCTGCGGGCTGCCCCCCGGCGTGCCGCGCGGTCCGCACCGCGGTGGCTTCTTTGCGCGGTTAGTTTAAGGCCGGCCCCGCGTTATGTATTTTGGGTAGTGAACGCCGCTGCTGCGCGGCCGCCTGCCCAGCCCGTGCGTTGGGTGCTACGCCGGCCGCGGCTGCTGGCCCGCCCGATCTGAGCTCCGTGCCGGCGGGGAGGGGTGAGGGGGAGCTGCCGCGGAGAGGGAGGGGGTGGAGGAAGCCGCCTGCCTGCTTTCCCTCCCCGCAGAGGCGGCGAGCCGAGCCCGGCGGCAGGTGGCGGTGGCGGCTCGGTCCCTTTAAGGCTACGCCTGCCGTAACCCGATCCCGCCGCCACCGGCGGAGCATCCTGCGCCTGGGAAGGGCTGTCCCGTCCCCGCCGCCGCGGGGAGGCGTGGCGGAGGCGACGGCGCGGCCCCGGTAGCCCCGGTCCCAGGTGCGGAAGGAGGGAGGGAGCGAGCGGTGGGGCGCTGAGGCACCGGGGCTGGCGGGGCGGGGGCGGTGCAGCCCCTTCCCCCGCCCCGCGGGGTTGCGCGGAGCGGCCCCTTCCCTCCCTCGGCCACGGGCCGGCCCCGCGCGGCACCGCCCCCGGGAGCCGCGGGCCGCACCCGGCGGCGTTCGCCGCTCTGACAGCGCAAAGTACAGCGGCTGCCCCCCCTCCTCCCGCTGCCCCGGCAGCCCGTGGCCGCGGCCGGAGCGAGCGCGGCGGGTGTTTGCGGCGGCGGCGGCGGTGGTTGCCAGCAGGACAGCCAGCCTGTCAGCGGACAGCCAGCCAGCCGTCCGTCCGGGGCTGCCGCCACGGACGCGAACGGTGGGAACGGCGGGCGCCTCGGCTGACGGGGAAAGCCAGGTAATGCCCGGCGCGGGGGCAGCGCCCGGCGGCTTCTCTTCTTGTGGGCGCCGCGCTGCTCGGGAGTTAGCCTGCTGGGGTCCCTCCCCGCCCCTGCGGCTCGTTACCTCCGAGTTTGGGGGCTTTCCTCTCCCTGTTGCTTTCCGGCTGCAAACTTGCAGGTTTGGGGAAATTTATGGTGTAGGTAAGCGGTACTGGAGCGCCCAGCTCACCCTGTTTGCTCTACCTTTATGAAAAGCGTGCCTCAGCTGCTAGCTGCCTTGGTGTTTAAAGAGCAGAGAGGAAAGTGTAGTTTGGGGTGTGAGTAGTCTTACATAGAAAAAAGAATGGCTTAAGCTATGGGTTGAATTTTGTTGTGTGTCTCCTTAATGCTGCTTACTTAACTAAGTAAGGTATCAAACGCAGTACATCTAATCTATTCGGAGCAATAGAAACTGCCATTCAAAACCAACAGCACAGCAAAACTCAAGCACTGCAGATGTTTTATTACTAGGCTTATTATAAAATGTGTGAGCAGTTGGTAGTCCTACGCTGCTCTTTGCAAATCAGTGTGGCAAGTTTTATAGGGATTGGATTTGGCTTTTGGTTTTAAACAGATCAGGAGAGCGTAGGGCTGGAGGGATGCCCTGGTATCACTCACAGCTTTAGGGTGTAATCTTCTTTGGAAATTGATACAGCTCATGTTGAAATCCAACCTGGAAGAAAGTAAGTGCTGTGGCCTTACGCTTTCTTCTGCATCTCCTTGCCATGTCTTGTGGCTATATGGGTATGTTTCTTTTTTTATTAATGTGAAAACTTGATGTGGAAACAGTGAAATGAGAACATAAGTGCTACGTGCCGCTGATGGTACAATGCTTGATAACTCATCTGCTCCTTTATTCTTTTTCACCCAAGTGCTGGCTTGTTTCTGTCAGAAGTTCATAGTGGTTTCATATTGGGGTGAATGAATGTTGAGACTTAATATATTTGGGTTTTTTTTTTTTCTTCTAAATTCCAAGTAGAAACAATTGCAGGAGAACCACAGTGTGTTACTAGCAGATGAAAAGACTGTATTTTCAGCTCTTACTGAATGTGGTTGACAGGCTGTATTAGTGGCTTTTTCAAAATTACTGATACCAATAGAACAATTTGATACTACGCTGGGCATGTGTAACCAATGCCTTGCTAAAATTGTTAGTTTTAAGTGTTTGCTGGCCTTTATTTACCTAAAGACTACATTGGAAAGCTACAAGAGTGAAGTTCTGATTACTAGCTGAGTGGTTAAGACGGTATTTTTGTGTAGGCCAGGAAAAGACCCCTGCTACCAAAAAAAAAAAGTGGAGAACCAACCTGGATATAGTAGGGTTTTTGTGAATTAGAAAGTAGTTACACTAAGCCTCCCTCCCCACACAGCCTTCCACTAGCTCAAAAGCTATCAGCTGACTGAATGGTAATCAATGACTATGCAGTTTGGGGGATAAAGTGTCTGCTCATATATAATCCATGAAGTTCTGTATCTTGGTCAGAATTTGCCAGACAGCCATAAGAAGATACTAGAGCAGAAAAACACAGTATAGCTGCAGCTGCCTTTGACTTACTAACTTTGGCCATTGTCCTCGGGGCAAAGAAGTAGTATGTAATCAGAAACTTACTATGTTTCTTTTAAGTGATAAGCTTTGGTTCAACAGCATGAAGCGTTCTTCTTGCAAATAAAATCTGCTAAATGACAGTTTTCACGTTAAACAGGATATAGTTGAAAACAACTTGGAGAGATGAGCAAATGTTCATAGCTGTACTGTTCTTCCATCTCACATGAAACGCTGTTTACACCTGGTCTCTGAATTGAATTGGTATGCAGCACTCTTAATTTGCCCAAGTAAAAGACGAAATCATTCTTGGACTTCATACTTCATGTACTTAACAGGCATCTTGATAAGAATATATTAAATCACCTTCCGATACCAGTCTTACGACATCCTTGTGACTATTTGTGAGACCAGCTGCAGAGGCTTGGTGACCAGTTTCTCCTCTCTTTCTGTCATACCTTTCTCCCTCACTGGCACCATGCTCAGTACTTGCTGCTAAAACCACTAAGAGCTGTAGGTACGTGTATGCGATACTTCTGAAAGTCAGATCTTGCACTTTCCACACAACCACTTTTTCTTAAAACAAATTCCCTGTACAGGCTCCTCAAAAGTTAGTAGCAGTGGAGGCAAAGGGAGAAATATGTGGAGAACTGTGTAAAAAGTACTTGAGAGAATACTGAATATTCAGGAGAGTATTTGAAAGTGGAAGTTTTGACAGACCAGCATTAAAAAGTATGCAGCACTGGTATGCTGCTGAACTAGAACAGGTCATCAGATAAACAGCTGGAACGATCCAGAGTTTGTTGCAATGCCCTGCAGTGTGTGTGCATTCAAATTTTAGTTTGGAGTTAAAATGCAGTTATGAAAATCTTTGGATGGCCCCTACGTGCTGCCCTTTGCTTTGTGTCGTGTAGCTGTCCCAGAGCAGGCGAGCTGGATGCCTTTTGGGTTAAACTGAGCTGGAAGATAGGCCTGAAGAGCACATCAAATACAGTCTAACAACTGTGGAGTCCTGGGGACAGGGTTAAAGCTGGTCTGAAGGAAACATTTGAAGTCCGTGTGATATGGGTGCATGTTGCGCTTGGGAAATCTGCTCTTATTTGTCCTGCATTTTGCTTTTATAGCTGTAGCTTTTGCTGTGGGTACTAGTCAGAGGAGTTTTTGAATGCTTCACTCTTTTTAATTCTTTGGTTCTGGGGGAAAGAAAATAAAAAAGGAGGGAAACCAGTTTGAGATCATTGAAACTTCTGCTTCTACATCTTTGAAGACAAAAGTATTTTCTTTCTGATCTATATGTAATAGCCTTTTTGTTAAAGTTCTAAGTTTAAATGCAAACTGTATTTCAGTATACTCACCATGTATACCACCAAGTGAGAATATCACTTTTAACTTTTCTAAAAGTTATTTTAACTGGTGGGCTTTTCTTTCTGCTTCCCCCCTCACCCATCCCCGCACTTGAAGATTCTTTCCATCTGCAATGCAGATACAATTTCAGAAATCTAAGGCACATTCCCTCATTCTATAATGGATGTGAACTAAAGGTGGACATCAGTGTATTGTATAATTTTATCATTTTTTGCTGACCATTAGGTTGTTGTAGTAGAATCAAACTCTGCTAGCCCTTAAGTCTTCATTTTATTTTTGGGTAGTTTCTTCAGTAAAACGAAGTATTTGACAGCAGTTATTTAAGTGGCTATTAAAATAATTTAGACACTTAAATGAAACAATTTGGCTCTCAGCCCCCCCCCCCTTTTTATATTAAATTCAAACTGACTTTTTATGAGTTGGTAGCCTTTCCCAGTCTTGTAGTGTAGAACACTTCATGACACTATAAGACTGGAGATGTATGTCAGAAGTTTGTGGCTTCTGGGAAAATATAATTCTGTCTTGCAAAAGTACCCTCAACTCAGGAGGAATGGCTGAAGCATTTAGAGACTGACATTTAAGATTGGAATTGTTTAGCTGTTTATTTAGGCGTCATGAAATAGATAAACATCCAGCATCTGAAAAATGCATTAGCTCTGATGATAGGAAGCTTTTCAGCATGCTCTGAAATTGTGCAAAGTTTAGACTTTCACATAAAGAAGATACAAAGCTCAATAGGATAGCCTAAGCATTATCACAAAGAGAAGCCCTCAACTGTGAACAAAGCGCAAATGGAGAACTACTGTCCTTGTGAAGTATACAAAAGTATTACTTCCTGTGGCTTACCTGAAAACTTCCCTACCATGCTTACCTGGTTTCATTGCTGCTTTTTAAAAATCCATCAGCAGCAGTCAATCAGGTAAGAATGAGATGAGTTTTCATTTTGGAGCTTCTTGGGACAAGTGTGGAGGCTTCTGAGCCGGTGGTTGTACTGGTCAGTGGTCCTCCCTGCCTTTTCTGTCCAGGTAAAATACACATGACTAGGCAACAGAAATCTGGGTGGTTTTTTTTAGAAGAGGCAACTTTTATGTATAAAAGTTTGGGGAGACCTTTACATTACTAAAGCTTAAGTAGTAACGTTCAGCAGTATGAAACTAAGTGAATAATATCTCTATTCGTATATTAGTTGTCAAAAAACCTTTCTGTGGCTGCTTAAAATAGCTGAATGGGAACAGATTGAAATTACCTTCTGCTTCTCTTCACAGGCTGAAGAACAATGGCTTCCTTCAGCAACCTGACTATTGGCATTGCTGTTGCCAGTTTTACCATATTTCAGCTCCTGTTCCATGTTTTAAGTTCTTGGGTGTCAACACGAATAACACCTGGTTTTAACAATCTCAGCCAAAAAAGGAAGATTGAATGGAATTCAAGGTATAGTGCTCAAAGCAAAGTACAGCTAATGAACTACTTGAGACTGTCAATATCTAAATCACCTGATTTTGTGTGTGTGTGTGTATATATATGAAAAAATGTTAATAGCTAACCATCTTTAGAAGTTATAGGGATGGGTCTGGGCAACTAACAATTTCTGAACATGAAATGCTGAGGCCCCATCTTGAACACACAGCATTACAAACACTTCTACATTAAACACTTCATTAGACAGTGATGCCCAAGTGAAAGTCAATAGAAAAAGAAAACTTGACTGGTGAGACATAATAAGGTAAAGGGGATTAATTTTAAATGCCCTTCCCCCAAACATACATTAAATTCAAGAGTATTGCAGCTTATTCTAGACCTAAATGCTAGCATATCTCTGGTTGCGCTTTTGGGTGCAAAGCAAATTGCTCTCTGTTCTCCTGGTGCTGCTAAACTACACCCCGTTTTATATGGTTTTTAATGAATCTTTGGTGTGGTACTGGAGTGAAGCAGGAATGGACAGGTTCCTCTGTGTGTTGGTGGGGAAGGAGGATGCAAGAGGAGGGGGAAGCTGTGACAGACGCAGGTTACACATTCAGGAAGGAGTTGTAGAAACTCAATCTGAAACCTTCCTTATTCCCTTGGTGTTACTGCAGTTTGGTCACTGAGATGAATCCACCTGCATTACACTTGTCTCTTCAGACAGGGCACTGTTAGAAACTGGTTCAACCCTGTGGATCTTTCCTGGGTGCTTTCCTCTCTTAAGCCATAAAGGAAGTATAGGGTAGTAATTGCAAATGGGCTGATCACTGAAGGTTTCTTTTTGTGATACACTGCTCTGAAGGGGTATGTAAAGTTCCTCTGGTTGAAATGAAATGATGCAGTACAGCTTTGTGCTTGAGTAACCTGTTACGTCTTTAAAATATTTTTCAGGTGTTTCTCAAATTTTAAACTCATAACTGTGTACTTTGTGACTGTCACTGAACTCCACATGCATTAGGGATATCTTTATTCCTTCTCAGTGCCGTTTAAAGACAGTATCAGGTTGATACTTTTAAAGTTGTTTCCATTGTTCTAGGCAGCATCAGCAACTCAAGTAGGCTTGCCCTTCCATTTGGCAAGTGTCCACTTGCAGTGTTCTTAAAGGCACCGTCTTAAGTTCAGTTGGATCTTTGAATGATTACCTGTCTGCCCGAACCACTTTGTAGGATGCCAGGTCATGGTATCAGTGCAGCTTAGGCTTATCTCTGTGCTACAGTCGACAATAGAGGCAGACAGGGAAACTAAATAAACTGTTGTCGAGCTGGAGCTGAACTTTTGTCTCTAAGCCACATCAAGTGACCCTTGAAATGCATAACAGGCTCTCTGAGAACATATCCCATGCCTGGTAGCATTATGCTAAGTTGTAGCACTTTGCATAATAGGGTATGAATTGTTTCACACACCACAAGTGTGCTGGAAATAAGCTGCTCTGTAATATCTGGGCTACTTTGCAGTAAGGTGTTTACTCAAGTTGACAGGACGCTCCAGGCTATGGCCTTTCCCCCCCTGCTTCTTTCCATGTTTTCCCTCGGGGTTGATAGCAGATGTAGATGTTAGTGCACAGATGGGTCCTGGTCCAGTGCTGCATTCAGTTCTGGAGTAGAAGGTGGGAAACACAAAGCATGGTTCATCAACAGCTTGTTGGTGTTCTGCCTGGGGAGGGCATGAAGCGAAGGAAGGCGAGCTGTGCTCCTGTTTCTACGGGAGGTTGACTGTTAACTCTCCTGATGGAACATGGTGTTTTGTCAGACTGCCCCAGTGCTCCCCAAAATGAAGAGTATCTGATATGTCTGTATGCATTCTCTGAACATACATGTACTCTGCAGGCAGCTGTGCAGGCAGGGAAAGTTACTGTGTCCCAGTAAAATGAGTTGGGTCAGCATAAATGATTTAAAAGTAGATGTTTGTTATTTTGTCCTATATTGAACTGGTGTGGGGAGTGCTACACAAATGGTTCTGTTGGCAGTCCTGAAGGAAACTGGCACAGAGGATGGTTATGCATTTTTATCAGCTCAGCTGGGTCTGGAAGAGGGCATCTGCCTGAAAAGAGCTGTAGCATTGAAAATACTTTGTTGCAGTTTGTAATCAAGCATTAATGCTGCAGCTCTGGACAGAGTTTTCCGTACCATCAGTTTGTTCATTCTGACCTTCCAAGAATTAAGAACCAGCAAAATAATTGCTTCTGGAGTCTTAAGTATGTGGATGCTCCAATTAAGTTAAAAACTGTACTCTGAGACAGATTGAGAATAACTTAATTTGTTGTGCAGAAATTTGTCACCTCTTCTACAATAGTGTTTGTACTGCAATTAAGCAGTTCTGGGGGAAAAGAAAAATATTCAGTAATAAAGGAACAAGTATGCAACTTAACAGTGCAACTTTTCTCTGCAGTTTATTGAGGAGTTAAAGGATGCAAGCTCTGTCAGTAATTTCAAGGAAATGTACTGAGCTTGATAGCTTGACCTAGATTCCATATTAAAATGGAGTGTTGTACTATTTCTTTTCTTCTGTCCCCTCTTCTATGGAGAAACTTCAAAGTCCAGACTTATGTGGGAATTCTGGTTTTTTTTTTTTTTTCTTTCTTCCTTCCTTCCTTTTTTTTTTAATTTTACTTCCCCCTACAAGTGCTGTGCTTGGTATTGCTGTATGCTAAAGGCTGAGGTTTGGATAAACAGCCACTCCTGAGACAAATTGCAACTGTGATCCTATAAGCTATATTCTAGGACAAACTTGACTTATTTCAGTATTATCTGCTCCTGAAGTTCAAAATCCTGGGTATTTCTCAAACACTAGTATTATATGCCAGACTTTGTTTTAAAAAGGAAGCGATGCTTCTAGCTCTCTGTTAATTCTGTGTTGGAAGAGTAGAGATTTTAAACCGTTAACTATTGTTAAAATTCAGATAACTAATTTTCCTTTCTTTGTTTAAAAAAAGAAAAGAAAAAAACCCTGTGTTATAATGATTAGTTAAATGTTCTCATCCATCTCCTTTGGCTATTCATATTATATTAATCTCCATTCATTTTTTTGGAACACTATAGGAAAAGCTGATGAAAATAGCATGATGACATTCTTGAGCCAAATTGTAAATACAGATGTCTTTTTTTTTTTTTCTGAAAAGTCACAGAATCTTCTAATGCTGTAGATGATGATATAACTTCTGGAAGCAGAGTAGGATTATAACCTACTCTCTTGGCAAAATCTTCCACAGGAACTAAGATGTTTTCTTCAAATCTTGGACAATATAGACCCCTAAGAGTGACTTATATACATTTAAAATATTAATAACTTACAAATACGTATATTCAGTATGGAAAATGAGAAGACTGATAAAAGCATCCATGCATTTGTGTGCATAATACTGACCCTGTGAATATGGTGCAAAGGTGTTTCTGATCACACAGCATCTAACTCAAACTTTTCATCTTTTAAATAGTATCCATGATTCAGTAGAGCTATTTTGGCACATAATTTGTTCTCTTTTTCTTCCTAGTCATACTTAAAAAGTGTGAAAGCAGGCAGTAGCTATAGAGTACTAGGTGCAGTTGACAGTTGTGTTAAACCCATGGCTAGAGGAACAAGGTTACACACTTTGGGCCCGTGCCCATTGCATTGTTCTACCTTCCAAGAATACATGTGGACTCAATGGGGCAGGAATGGCCCTGGCCTGTGTGCTGGCAGAAACCCTGCTGGGGCCTCTCTAAATAGGTAATTCTCTGAAAGCCCTTGTTAACATTCAGGGTTTATCAACAGTGTGCATGCAGCCTGTATACTTGAGACTGATGTCTTCGGAGGGTGGGGGGGGGAAAAAGGCATTGACTACCCAAGTGTGGACAAGGCAACTCTGATTCTATGATTCTGTGATGCTGTGACTTTGTCTAGGACAAAAGGAGTGTAAAATAAAGGTACAAGCTGCTAGTTCATATGAACTGGTACCTGTTAGATCTCTGAGGCTCAGCTACCACGTTTTGTTAGACAGGTTTTCTCTTTGAAAACGAGAATCTACTTCAGAATCATTAGAAATTCTTTCCAAAACTGTCCTTGATAGGGCTTTTCATTTAATGCCCCCCTTTCCAAAACCTGAATTGGCAGATTTATTATAGGCCATCTATGAATTGGGTGACTTGAAGGAGAAACCTGCTGCTGCAGGACTTGTGGGGCAATCTGAATATGAAATGCATATAGATTTTCCAGCAAGTGTAAGAGAATGGAATATTATATTGTCTTTAAGGATTGATGACTATGTGGGATAATTGGAGGAAAATATAGAGCTCAGTTACTTTAAGACCTTACTTTCTATTTAACTGCCCCCTGCCCCGCTCTTTTGAGAAGGAATCAAAAAGATTCCTTCTTTTTGACTCTTTTCCCCACCTGTCACTGTATATGTGGTTGGACAAAGGGTAAAGAAGAGATGATTGTCTTCCACAGAGGTATTTGGATGGAGTTGAGAATGTCTTTGGAATCATCCTACCTTGAACATGGTATGTAAAGGTGAATGGCAGTACCTCCTTGTGACTGTGATCTCTTTTCCAGGACAGTGTCCACATTCCATGCCTTGGTGGTTGGTGGGTTTTGCCTATATATTTTGCTGTACGATGATGCTGTTAACGCTGACCGCCTCTGGTAAGACATAGTACATACACATAGTGTTTACCCAATAAAATATCATCATTGAAAAGGAAAAAAATAATCCTGCAGTGTATTAATTACTGAAATAATGGTTTCATTTCCCCTTAAAATAAGGAGATATGATGTGTCCATTTCACTGTCTGTACTGTTTGATAGTTCCAAATTCTTTTGTGAGTATTAATGTCATAGTGCATTGTGTCTCTGAAGTGGAATAGATAAAATACCAGCAGTTGATTTGAAGCATTTGAAGAAGCATATTAAATTACTAAAGAATAGAACCAAGACTGTAAGTTGTTGTGACTGAAACTGTGCAATTTATTGTAATAATTTCAAAGTGAAATTAAAATGGTGCTGCAGGTCTGGAGTGTGTTTGTGTGGAAAAAGCTGGAGTGTCCTATTATGTGTATGAAAATGTATGTCTAAACTGAGAAATTAAGGTGTTTGTATTTCTGCCTCCGATAAAACTTCTATCAATCTTTATTTTAAAATGAGTACAAAAGTTTCAAGTGCTGTCTTCACAAGCAATAGGAGTATTAAATTAGTAGAGTGCTAGTATTTTCCCTAGTTAGTAAAATATTTCGTATTAAGCTTATTTTTTCTTGATTTTTGAGTCATATTGTCTCATTTCACACTTTTTTGAGGGAGGAGGAATAAGATGCCTTTGTTTTAGTTGAGTTAATTATGGATTGCCATTGTTGTCATGATGTTTCACTTTTTAGCCTCTGGAACTCTCCCTACAGAAGGAAAGGGCCCGTGTTTTTCCTGAAGACCAACAAACTACTTTAAGTTTTATTTCATATTTTTGTATATAGACTGTTGTTTTTTAACCTTGTCAAAGGACTGCAGTGTGAGTCAGTTAATACTTACATAAATTTAACTTCTGATGCTTGTTCTGGTTTTTTGATATTGTAACTTAATGACAGTGCAGCGTGGACTAGACAGGGTAGGGTGCTTGAAGCACTCTGCCACTGACTTTTTATTTGGCTTTAATAAATAAACCACTGATTTATAACGCCAATTTAGGCAACATTGGCCTCTTCTGTGTGTAGTGATATATGATTAAATTGTTGGCTGTTTTGGAATATTTTTCATTGCATTCTGGTATCTTTAGAGAGAGACCAGATATAATCTGAATACCTTATGAGATCTGCTAACCATGTTGAAAAGCAGCACGTTATTTTAACACTCAGTGTGTGTTGTGGTAAGCTTCATCAGATGGAAGCTTTTACGCTGGTGTGTTTGAGTATACCTTGATCTAAACAGTACGAAAGAAGTCATGAAAGACAGAAATAAAAGCCTCTTGGATGGCAATAAATAAATTGAGTCTTCACATTTACTAAATTTTCCTGGTGTAATTCCAGGAAAAAAAGCAATTAAGCAATACTTTAACCACTTTTTATTCTTAGTAAGTTTGAGAGAGTTTTATTAGATATTTTTGTATATTGTGCTGAAAATTTAGTCTTACCTAGGGTGCCTTAATATCCTAGATTATGTAAAGAAAAAAAGAATTTAAAAGGACAAAATCTATCTTTGGGGGATATTTTTCTGTATTTCTACTAGTATTTCTAAATAGTTTCTATGTAGTTGCTATCAGTAGTTTTATTTACTTTTGGTAAGGTAAGCAAAACATATATTCATTAAAATCTTGTGGAATCATATTTAGTCTGTGTGTTTTAAATAAAATCTTCAGATTAATTTCATAGCAGTGTTTCTGTTAATTGTTTCATGGTAAGAATTATCTTAATTTTCAGGAATTTCTCAACCAAAAGTGCACAGAACACTCTAGAAGTGGAAATCACTATTTTTAGTTATTCATCTAGTAATTTTAAAAATGTATGAAGTATCAGTTAGTGTATTTAAAGCAGTCACAATTACTCAAATACATGTTCATGTGAGTGATTAAGTGCAAAGGAAGACCGAACATAATATTGCCCATGGCTTTACAACTACTTGTGTTTTACTTGCAGGCTGCATATGACTTTGTGTTAGGCTTTCCTCTGCCAGTGAAGCCAGAATTTTAGGGTGGTTTCCTCAGAATTTGCAGATGTACATTTTGTTCTAAGGTTGACTTCTATATCACTCTGTAAATTGAGATGGCCAGCGTTAGTCTGTGCGTTCCCCCCTATGTCTTACTGTCTGTGTTCCCCCATATCTCACACTGATTACCAGTACCCTGTAATTAAACCCTTAGCTGACCATTTAGAGCTTTAACCATTTTTTTTCTCCAGTCTGTTTTATGGCTTACCTGTACACTAAGTCTTAAATTGCTTATTTCTATATTGATTTGTAGCTGAATCCATATAGCCTTGATTTTAGTTGAATAAGGGGGAAAAAAAGCAGATGATATGGGGAATGCCAGGTGGACTGTTGCAAGGCTGCTCAGCCTGGAAATCTAACGCCCTTTTGAGACGCAGGCATAAGCTGTGGGACTTGGTTGTTCATGGATATGAAGGATGCATAAGCCTTTCTGTAGGAGTCTGTTATTAACAGTACAAGAAACATTTGCGAATTCAGTTTGAGTAAGTAAATGTCCAAGAATCCTTCATGCAGTTTTCTTGCTCTGTTCTAGCCCAGATATCCCAGACATAGATACAGACTGGGAGAAGAGCTTCTTGAGAGTAGCCCTGCTGAGAAGGACTTAGGGATTCTGGTGGATGAGAAACTTCACATGAGCCAGCAGTGTGCTCTTGCAGCTCGCAAGGCCAATGGTATCCTGGGCTCCATCAGAAGAGGGGTGGCCAGCAGGGACAGGGAGGTGATTGTCCCTCTCTACTCTGCCCTCGTGAGGCCCCATCTGGAGTACTGTGTCCAGAGCTGGGGCCCCCAATACAAGAAGGATGTGGAACTGTTGGAGAGGGTTCAGAGGAGGGACACGAAGATGATTAGAGGGCTGGAGCACCTGCCCTATGAAGAGAGGCTGAGGGAGCTGGGCTTGTTCAGCCTGGAGAAGAGAAGGCTGTGGGGGGACCTCATTGCAGCCTTCCAGTACATGAAGGGAGCTTATAAGCAGGAGGGGATTCAACTTTTTAAAAGGATAGACAATGACAGGACAAGGGGGAATGGATTAAAACTAAAGGAAGGAAGGTTTAGATTAGATACTAGGGGGAAGTTTTTTACAGAGAGAGTGGTGAGGTGCTGGAACAGGCTGCCCAGAGAGGTGGTGGATGCCCCATCCCTGGAGGTGTTCAAGGCCAGGTTGGATGGGGCCCTGGGCAACCTAGTGTAGATCCAGGCCTGAGGTTGGTGGCCCTACCTGCGGCAGGGGGGTTGGAGATCTATGATCCTTGCGGTCCCTTCCAACTCATACCATTCTATGATATCTGTGTAATGTTTTTCAGCTGCTCCGATTTTAGACTACTGGGAAGGTTTTGTACAGACACTTTCCCTCTAGATATTCCTACTATCTCCATGTAGCCATTGACTGTACAACAGTATACAGCCAGTTTTCTTCTGTGGGATTTAAAGGTATCTGTATCTATAATGGAAAAATCACAAGTTCTGAGCCTCTGTCAGCCTGAATATTGGGTTCAGGCAAAGCTTAAATGCATAGTGATGCTGATACCTGTGTGTCCTGAAAGGGATCAGGACTCCTGCTAAGGGTTTGGGTGCAGTAGAAAGAGGATGTGGTATTATTGTCAGGTAGTGTCTGAAACTAGGTACAAGAGATACTAACAAAGGCTAGTAAGACTGGACCATTGATGTTACTGGGAAGCATCAGGGTTATGTACATATGCCTTTTTGATGGTCTAGGACTTCTTGTAATGCTTTGCCTGTATTTTTCTGTATGTAACTGTTTTTGAGGTGGTTAGAATAACCCAGTAGAAAATGCGGAGGTGGTAGAGATTAGATAAGGAGAAGATGGAAATAAGTGGATTAAGTTGTAGCTTTACAGACAAGCAGACTTTTTCATATGAATGTCCACTTTACAGTCATTACACTTGGATGTCTAATGTTTGATTAGCATTTTATGACTCTGTATCTGCAAAGAAGTTTGAACAAGGTTGGTCATGTGGACTTTTGTTTGTTATATCTGCCTTGTGCATGTTGGTGTGTAGTTCCTTTGCCACATATACCTTCTTAGCCATCACAAGAGAGAGCTCTTCCCTCTTGCTTACTCAAGTTACTCCCTGTTTATCACTCCTGGCCTTGCTGGCATCAAAACTAGGCTGCAAAAATCGGGGCTCGTAAGCTCCATTGCACGTCCCGTTCAAGGAGACTGATCTAAAACTGACTGATCTAAATCTAGAAGATTTAGACTAAATTCTAAGTTTTACATTGATTTGGATTAATTTGGGATTCTAAAACAGACTCTTCTTGAAGGGTGGGGACAGATGGACAGTGCAGACATACATGTTGTTGAAGTGGTGTTTTAGAAAGTCTAGAGAAGGTTTGTTGCAAGGTGACTGCTCTCATGGAATGAAGGGAAGCAAATCATTCCCCGTCTCATCCAGTTTGGTCATGTTTACCAGTGTCAAGGAACCAATTTCATATACTCAGTCACTTGCATCTTCTCAGAATAATAATATGAAGGTTCCTGAGCACAGGCTCCATGTTGGTGATGATGTGCTGCAGCATGTTTAGAGCACTTAAAAGTTTGGTAATGATGCCGCTGCCACAGCTGGGAGCTCTCATGAGGGCTGTAACTATTCAAAGAGGTTTTGCTCAAGTTGTGAGAACACATCTGCCTATGTTCTGTGTCTAGCTGTGACCTTCAGAAGAGCTACACCTAAAGAAGCACTCAGCCCACAGCCTACATAGCTCATGAAACCAGGGTCTGAAGCCAGGGAAAAATAGTCCTGTCTCAAATTGTTGTGAAGAGCCTCTATGGTCAATCTTAAGAGATAGAATGAGCTCTAGGCTCTCCTGGTAGTGTTTGAAACCAGAAATCTGGTTTTGTTAGACCTCCTATCTTCCTGTAAGCTACCTTTTCACTCAGGGAAGCAGTTGGTTTTAGATCCTAAGAAAGCCTTCAGTGAACAGATTGTAATAATACAGGAAATCTCTTCCACTGCTTCATTCTAATAGGATTAAAAAGTAGTAGTTAAGTAATAGCATTGTACTGCTTTCTAGCTGAGATAGACTTCGTATTGTGAGCACAGTTATGTTCCTTTTTTTCTTGAAAGGTTTACAACGAGAATTGCTTTGGCATCTTGTCTTGAGCAGTCCACATTTTATAATCTCTAGACTACTAGCTTAGAGCTCAATTCATACTTACTCCAAACATATCTAGATTAGATTCACAACTTAGTTTTTAAAAAGAAAAGTTATCTGTGCCAGGCAAAAGAGATTTGCTTACCAAACTTCTCAAAGTTGGAATGTACAGAGGGCAGCAGAGGAGAGAACAAATGTTACTTGCTGTAATGTGGATGCTTCCCTTTTGTGAGCTGTATTCACAAGTCTAGGTTTGTTGAACATCCTAGAGGGACTGAAGCTGTGTGTGTGCACTACTAAGAGCTTTGCCTGCTGCATGTTTTGCACCAAAAGGGAATGGACAGAAGGTGTGAAACTACTCTGAAAAGCATTTCTCATCGAAGGTTCCTTGTCTGCAAAGAACTGGCAAATAATTCCTTTCATGTCTCCTTCTACTCTGTTTATCCCCATAAGCATCCATCCTGTTAGGAATGTGAAAAGCACCAGCTGAGCAAGATATTTTTGTCACCCGTAACAAAGTTTTAACACTAACAGAAGAACAGGAATGGAGATAGAGTGCCAGTTAAAGTGCTGAGGCACATTGCCAGGACCCTCTTCTCTGTCCTCTCCCAGAGACGCCAGCTCAGGGTACTTGCTGGGTTTAAGTGCTGGTCCCTAGCAAGGCTCTTGGGGCAGTCCCTACCCCAAGGCAGGGGGTAATCCTGATTAGGGTAGTTCGCAGATGTCTTATATCTGGGCAGAAAAGGAATCTGGTTTTGTGACTAGGACCTTCCTTAACCAAATCTTTTATGTAATGCCCTACTGGAGGGCCAAGAATAAGGTGACCTGGTGGGTATTACGTGCTCAGTATGTATACGTCCTTTGTAAATTACCATGTTATAAAAGGTGTAACTCTGTATTTTTGGTATTTTTACAGGGGTGACCCTTCAGTTGTGAAACTGAATATTGCTATTACCACAGGCTACCTCATTTCTGGTAATTATGCAACGTGTATACAACACACACAATCTGTATGTTTGTAATGAGTCACTATGCCTGTATATTTATACTGTGCCTCTCTGCTGGAGATGTGATAGTGTATACAATACACTTTCTACTGTGACTTTTAAAATTGCTAATGGAGCTGTGGGTTGTGGTGAAATCACAGGATCTTGCCAGCGGATGTGAAAGATGGAATGATGTTTCCCCAAGCACTGAGGAAACCCCACGGTGTGGCTTTATGATGGTTTGATACACAACCACCAACTCCAGCTCAGTTTTGTCTCCAAGCCAATCAAGAAGGTGTTAAAGTAGTGCCTTTCGCTCCCTTCAGGGTATCTATACCCCGTAGCTCTTTTATCACATGTTTCTTCCTGTGACCTCAGAATGGTGGCAGAAGAATTTTATCAACCCTCAGTATAAGCTGAGGCAAATGACACCACAGGATGCTGCCCGCCCACCTTTCAGGCTCGCTTTAAGCAAAAATTTAGTCATGTATATAACACTGACATTTTAAATTATTTTCTTGGTATGGCAATTACCCCTACATATGTTTTGTGTTCTTAATATTTACTGTCAACTAAAACTGGCATGGGAATTTCACTACAAAATGCTTTGGAGCTCGCTTTTGTGGTGATAAAGCATATGGGGATAATGCTATCTTAGCAAAGCAAAAACTTGCTGTGAGTTGGACTGTTTTCAGGGAAAACTCATGTTAGGATGGAGTCTCTGGTCAGAGACTGGGCTGTAGACTTTATTATCTCTCAGACTAGATTTCTCACCCCAATGGAGTTGATAATGTGATGATCAGTGTGCCCTGTTAAACTGTGGGTTGCTTTAAACCTGTTTTTTCCATTAGAACTACTTCAGCTCCCATGTTTAATTCATTGGTATCTATTTTTGAATAATTATGCATTAGACTTTCATTATGAATTAATGAATGCCTTTGAACAGAGACCTGAACCTGGCCACTCATTCTCTAGTGCTTCCTTATATAGTTAATGTTTAATTATTAGTAGGAAGTGGAGCAGCTATGTGAGATGACATAAAGTCCTGCCTGAGGACAGCTAATATAAAAGAGATCAAGGCACTGACCGGAGATAGGAAAGGTATAAAGTCTTTGATTTGGAACCCTGGTCACTAATATTCCAGTCCAAAGTTCTCATTTGGAGAAAGTAGGGGCAGAAATTGCCTATTCCAGTGCAGAAAAGAAAATCTGATATCTCAGACCATCATGAGACAAGAAAAAACTTTTCTGTCAAAGCTTTCCTTATAACATTAGCGTGCTTCTCATTCCAAGTGCTCTGTGCAAAATATTTTTGGTAAATGGTTCCCTGTTTGGTAATATAACTGCCTGTTGATTCAGAATTTCCCCATAATAGATCCCTGCATTTATTACGTGTTATTTGTATATTGGCTATGTCCCCTCTAGCATGCCCTCCCTCCCCGCTTTTTTTGTCACTTGTTCCAGATTTTTGGGTTCATAAGTGTGAAGCCTTGCTATGAGATTCTGGACTCACTTTTTGTATGAGATTCTGGATCTACTTTTTGCTTCCAAAATATTTCAGCTAAAGCTATTGCTTCTGTACTTCCATTGATGTGGACAGTAATCATTATGCCAACTGTTAGAAGAATGCTGTTGCTTAATGCTTTAACGAAAGTGTTTAGGGTAGAGATGTTCACTTCAGAAGAGAACTAATTCAGAGGGTTTCTACTGATGACATATGTTAGCCTTTATACCTCTAAAACTTAAACACTATTCTGAGGTCAATGGTAGTATAATGAATTATTCTTTATCATTATTTCTTTTCTCTTGTAGATTTGTTGCTTATTATTTACTACTGGAAGGCAATTGGAGACAAATTTTTTGTGATACATCACTTGGCAGCTCTGTACGCGTACTATTTTGTCCTGGTGAGTGCCGTATTTTCCCGTAACCTAACAAGCAACTCTGATTGAAGACAATGTTTTTGTAGATCTCATTTGTTTAATTCTTAAAAATATTATTTGTTAGTTGGTGTATTAGCCTTTTGAAAGGCATATTTTCAATCGTCATTACTCACTAACTGGTTTTATCAGTCATTTGTGGTAAGTGCCTGCCTTTTCCCTGTTACAGTTCTTCAGCAAAACTGTTCTGTATTTAACTGCTGTATTCAGTGTATTTAACTCCTGAAATTAAAACTCCTCTGAGATTTTCCTGTAGAGTGACTTTGACAGGTTTTTTTTCACATGATTGTAGAAAAAAGCTTCAAATAAAACTACAAGTCTGAAGATTTAGTGGAAAATTAGGGGGAGATGGTTTCAAGTGGTTATGTTCTGCTTGTGATTGCATTTGCCAGGCCATAGGTCAGTGATCCCTAACTCTGAATGAACTACAGTCAGTTGGCTGTAAGTCTTGTGGGGTGTCCTTTTTTTTAAATATCTGTTATGACATAAATTGTTGATTCTGGGGGAACAGTGGATGATTAACTATATACCTGTAAGCATCTATAGTGTACATACATTGAAGAGAAAATGGGAAGAGAAGGATACTGATCTAGGATTAAAGACTAAGTTATTCTTTGCTGCTGCTGGAATTTCTCAGATGCCCATGTGACTTGGTAGAAATCCTTTGACCTCCAGAATAATGCTTCTGAATTTCTTCTGAGAAGCTCATTCAGTAAATAAAGAAGTTTTATAAAATGCAATTTACTTCATTTACCACTTTTTCCCTGCCTACTGTGGGAATCTCAGGCTCACAATATTGAAAGTGATGAGATGCCAGATTGCTGTCACATTTCCCATGTAACGTTGTAAAGGGGATGAAGTACACTGACAAGTAAATACTCTGCTTTGGGTTGAAGATAATTAGATCTACTGATATTATATGGGAGAAAAGTGAATTAGAGCTGAATATTGGAGAAATGAAAATACCACTACCAAGGCTAATCCCTGATGCAGAAAATTCATTAGCTGTTTCTGGAGTAAATAGAATGCGTAGTGTTAGCGCGCACTTCTTTTAAAGGGGGTCTTGCTGCTTGGATCTAGCTGTGCCTTTGGATGTCTGTGTGTTAAACTCATTCTCTTATCTTCAGAGAAGGTTACTCATAGCTATCTTGTTTCAAAAATTGCTCTTGAAGATAGGAGAGAATTGGACTCAGAACACAGATCTCCTATTTGGCATAGTGCAAACTGACATGAAATGCCTGCAGTAGTGGATGTTAACGTACTCGGTGGGGGAGACAGAAGATGACACACACTCCATAGGTTGTTCAGGAGACCTGATTTTTTTTTTTAAGATGTTTTTATCTCTACATCTGCAAACTGCCGCTTCCCGAGCTGTTGTGCAATGGGATAACATTTCCAGCACAACCAAACGATAAGGCACAGAATACACTGTGCATTACTACTTGGAGGAAAGTGCTCAGTTACAACTTGTATCAGTGTAAAAGTACCACGCAGTTACCTGGATACTGGCACAGAGAAGATGTGCTCAGGGCATGGCAGGACTCCAGCAGAGATGATGGAAGGGCAGGAGAGAAGGAATGACTTTGTGCTCTTTCTGCTGCCATATATGAGCTGGGAGTTCATCTTCACTTTGGCAAATTATGTTCCTAAAACAACACAGGGACGTTTTGCTTTAGCTCACAGTGTTTCTGGTTGGGCTTGTTTCAGCACTGAGAAATCCAAAATATTTATGGTTCTCTTAAACAGTAATAGTATCATTATAATTATAACCTATGACTACTTGTGCCAGTCTTCTCTAGCTAGCTTGCCATGGTCACTTAACTGTAAGTCTTCTGAAGATTTTTATTTTTTTTTAATAAGAAACTACTGATTGAAGATACAGGAAGGACAATTGCAGCTTTTGTAGTAAGCCTCATTTTGAAATTGTAAGCAAGTTGGCCAGAGATGGCAAAGTCACTATTTGTTTTACTAAAGAAGTTGTGACACTCTTATCATTCTGTGTATACTTGAAGACTTTAATCAGGATTTCATCTCTACATTGTTGATTTGTATGTCTGTTTTGTTTTGCTAACCAGAGCAAAGGTCTGTTGGCGTATTTCGGAAACTTCCGTCTGCTTGCAGAGTTCTCCACGCCTTTCGTCAATCAGCGGTAAGTAGCCAGGGAGCTCCTGCACTTCTGAATTTTAATCTGTATTATTAGTTCTGTCACCTAGGAATTTTTATTGTTGAATATCAGCTGTTTTCTTTTCCACGTGGCTGGTAGAGAAAGGGTAAGGCTTGTAAGGGAAAGGGGAACTGTAATAATCCTCCTGCAAACAGGGTGCCTGAGTATTAACCATTGTGCATTGTGAGTCTGAACTCTGAAATATTTTATGAGACTGTAGCATTCCTCAGATCTCTAAAAATAAAAAAGACTGTGCTGAGATCCCTCTCAGACATTAAGTTGGCAAGTTCATCTTGCAGGAGGGCAGGGCGGGGTGGTGGAGCTCTCCAGAGGTCATTTGCCCAAGTGCAGTTGAGTAGGAGATTACAGTATAATGTAGTCTGTGCACCACATGTGCAGAGAGAGTGAGGAGTAAATAAACACATCTTTAAACTTATTTTAGTAATACAAGGAAGAGGAGAAAATGAAAAAAGCTGGGGGAATATTCTAAGCTTCTATATTGAAATCAGTGTCCTAGTGAATGGCCAGTCTCCCAATTGATTTGTACTGAGATAGGAATTAATCCTGGGTTTGCATGGTACCTATAGCAATGCTTGCCTTTCAGACTGTGGTGTTAGGAGTGTTGTGATACATCTGGCTGTTAAAAGTAATATGTTGTAGTTTCAAAATGGCTATGGTGAGAAAATGTGTCATGGAATGCCCACATTTACTGCTTTCTCAGAAAAAGGGAAATCTCTGTCGGAGATAATAGCCCCTTGCACTGTGGGATGTCATCTCATTAGTGCATGAATTGTTTGGTTTGGGGTTTTTTTTGGGGTTTTTTCCCATTAAATTTGAAGAGAACCAGACACTTAAGACAGGCGGTAGTGGATAATGATAATGACTTGCATGATGTTTCTCTTTTGCATTCTTAGTATTACCAAAAGAGCTGCTATTAAAATATAAAATGATGTTCTAATCTCAGAACTGTGGTATTTTCTTTGTATGTCCTGTCAATTGTTAGGGATATCTAATTGGAGGTTGTCTACGTGCCAAGTATTCAGGTCTTTTAATGTTAGTATCAGGATTTATGTAATTAGTTATGAGCTGTGGTCAGAAAATTTTAATGATAACTATGATCTACTGACTTCTATTTTTTTGAACTTGCTGGGAGAGGAAAGTTGCTAAGCAAATGTCCAGTTACTTTTTTCCCTAACATACCTATATTGGCACCTCACAATTTACTTTAAAAGCTCTTTTTTTATTACTTTTGGAATTTGCATTGTATAATACCAACAAAAGTACAGGCTCTGATTGTTGGTCTGACAGAATAAATCAGGTGACTCTCTTCATCATCCCAGTCAGTGTTTCTGTGGTGAGGTATCCTAATTCCCACCTGGACTGTAGCCTCAGTGCCTGCATTTCAGGTGTCTCAGTGGCATGCTTATTCAGTTCCTGAAGTGTTTCTGTTAGAGCTGGATATCTGGCAGATCTTTTCAATATATCTATAATTACCTAGGTTTTAATCTTTAGGTAATTAAAATTACTTTTAGAACCAGTTTTAGAACTGGTAAATGTGTTAAATGGTTTTACCCTCCTATCTTTTTTTATTATTCTACTTCCCTCCCCATCCTCCATCATGAATACAGTGATGTAAGTAATTTTCCTCTGGTTCTGTCTTTTATCTGCCATTGCTGCACAGATTCTTTTTGTTTCTAGTTTAAGTGGGAATGGTAAAAAGTTAGAGGAGTTTGTTCCTTTTTTTCAGGAATTCAACCTGCAGGTTCTGTGTGCTGGGCAACAGATAAGTTATACTTACCTAAGGGATTAATATGTAGGAATTTTGGCTTTAAGGCCATTTATGAGTAGTAGTGGGAGAGTGGCTTTTTAGATTTATCTCTGTTGTATAACATACCTAGGTGTGACACGATCCAGTGCATTTTACGATGTCTGGTTCTCAAGTTCTGGTGTCAGGCTGAACAGAAGTAGTCAGAAGATCCCAAATCTGAAAAAGTGGGAATTCTAGAGCTCGCTCTATATCACCATATCCAAATACAATGCTAGAATTGCTTTCAGGGAAACAAATAGAATTTTAGCTGCCCGTTGGTACAAGCTATAGTAACAAGTAATACATTTGTATTTCTAATTTGAAAGGGTAATTAAATTGCAGTGTATTACACAATAGTCAGTGAAAGGCACGCAGGTGCTGAATTCGTTTACAATTCAAATGAGGATTTTCTACGTGTTGTTCTGTGATGTACTGGATATTGCACACTGCTTAAGTGGTGAAACAAAATGCAGCCAAGTGGAAGAACCTGCAGCTAAGCCAAGACACAGGAATTTAGCAATGAGAGGGGTAGATGCAATTAACAAATTAAATGATTAATTAAAATTTAAAATTATTTTTTAATGAGATAGCTTCAAGTCTGCCTGGTATCTGTGAACACTTCTTTTGCAGGTGGTTTTTTGAAGTACTGGGATATCCCAAATCTTCAAAGGCCAACATGATCAATGGTGTGCTGATGACAGTTGTGTTCTTCGTGGTGAGGATTGCCGTCATGCCTATATATTACATCCATGTAATTTCTTCATTTGGAACAGAGGCTTTCCACAGATTAGGATTTGCAGCCCAGAGCGCCTGGATTATCTCAAGTGTTGTCTTGGATGTTATGAATGTGATGTGGATGGTCAAAATTGCAAAAGGATGCTACAAAGTTATTTGTCTTATCGGACAGGAGGAAGCCAAAACTCACAGAAATGGAAAATCTGACTAGAAATCATATGCATAAAATGAAATTTCTGCTATGAAAATAATTTGGGTTCACTGAAACAGTGCACATTTCTGCCATGGAATGCTCCTCTTAAGGAAACAAGGTATTACCTCTGTACTGACCTTACTCTTTCCCTAGCCACACTGCCTGCACACCCAGGGCCACGCTTTATGGATCCTGTCTGGTGAGGAATCAAAGCAAAAACTCACACAAAGGAGTTCCACATGTCTGTTCAAAGTAGCTTCGGGCTACTGAAATTAGAAAGGAGCAGACTGGTCACTTGCCTGTTGTCCACCAGTGTGTTCAAAGTGTTTCACTCAGGTTTCTCAGATTAATGTGTTTTATAAATCCAGTGAATACTGACATCTCTCTTTTTTTAGAAAACAAAAAAACTCTTCCCCAAACTCCTGATATGGTGCAATTTTCCTGGCATGTTTCTATGTTTCCTTCTAGGAATAACAATCAAGATTTCATTCTTGACAACTTTATAATTTTTGCAAGAGAAGCTGAAAATTGAGCTCTGGTTCTGTGAAGTCTTTTACTGCTTTTTGTTCTGCCTTACGTGAACGCAAACCATTTTGGGAACTTTATGAAATAATTTTATCTAAACTGCTGTATTATAAGACTACAGAATATCTTAAAATTCTCTGGTTTTCATGGTAAGGATTCACTTGTGCTGTGTCATATAACATGCAATAGTATATCTTCCAAATTGCCTGCAGAAATGTTCTCGTGAGCTACTATGGTAAATGATGTGTGGAAACAGCGTAACTCTTACTGGAGTGCTTTTTCCTTTGCTGCCACCACCCTGGAGAAGTGCTGCAACTGTCCTCAGAGATTTTTTTTTTTTAATCATTGGCTATTTGGATGTGAAGTTTAATTGTAAAGAGAGAAAATTAATCTGTAGATGTGCTGTGTAATTTACAGTAATACTTTATTTTCTTTTATCACAGAAATGACTCATTTTGTGTGAAGTGTTGAGGATTTTTTGTCACACTTTCCTTGTTG
Organism: Porphyrio hochstetteri; assembly: GCA_020800305.1. Lineage (NCBI taxonomy): Eukaryota > Metazoa > Chordata > Aves > Gruiformes > Rallidae > Porphyrio > Porphyrio hochstetteri. The sequence continues at coordinate 19,594,106 of CM036912.1, forward strand.
ATCACATCAGCAATCTCTGGTGTTGACTAAAAACATTCTCAAATTAACCGTGCCAAACCTCTGTAAAGCTGTACAATAATTCTGTAGCATGACAGTTCACTTCTGTAGGCAAACCTCTTTATTTTTATATTTTTTTAACCCACATATTTGTCCATAGGTACTCTGTTCTTCCTTCTGTGAACTTAGAAGGTTTGGAGAGAATTCAGAGAGGAACCTTACCATCTAGGCATAGTCAAGAATCTGATTTTTAATACAATTTGAGTAAATGTTGGTTCTTGTTTTAAACTTTTAAATTATTTTGAGAGGTGTAGTTGTAGTTTGGTTTTGTTTATTTTAAACCATACCTGAATTGGGACTGGTTAACTTCTGGTTTTGTTCTTGGTGTTTTGTCTTGTTTGGGTGTGTTACTGGGGCTTTTGGGTTTTTATGACATGTTAATATACCTTCTGGTGTGCTACAGGTATGAAACTTTCACTCAGTACTTCAGTGCACATCCCAACTATTGTAGCAGGCTGTTCAAGCCGTTTACTTTTAAACTGAAAGATAAAATACGTACGCTGGACAGCATACCCTCTGTCAAAGCTGGGGGACAGGGACTCTCCCCTCTCCAGTTGGAGGTGTGAGTGCCCTGATACTGTGCTCTGGGGTGAGGGGCACAGCGTTCCCACCTCCCGGGCACTGGGCACCTGCGAGGCCCCGCGAGCACTGCGTATGCCCACAGCAGTGGCCACGAATTGGGTTCTCCAGGTAAAACGACACCAGGGAGTTTGTTTGGGCTGGCACGCTGCGTGCTTCCAGGTCTAGTGGCAGTTAACCTGTTTAGCTGTGTGATCTGAGCAAGCGCAGTACCTTACCCCGGGTACCAGTAAATCCACAGCCTCTGGGGCTTGATCCTGTGACCTGCTTTGCTGAAAGAAACAGACTCCCTGCTACATTAATGTGCAAGAAGTGCACATTAATGTACGTGAATTAGTGGTTTCACTGCATCTAAAGCAAAATCTAGGCTATGTATAAAGGCTCTAAGTTTGTATCACCTTTATGATTTAAAAGTGTAAACGAAATACTTTTTTCCTGTGCTTTTTGAGTCACTAGATCAGGGAATCATTTTGTAGTAGTTTGTTCTTTTGTAAAAAAACCCAAAAACCCCAACAACTAAATTGTATAAATTCAAACATTTTGGAGAGCGTGTTTGAAAGTAGAGGTCTGCTTTTGTTATTCGGGAAGTAGGATAAAAATCTGATAAGGAAGATGATTTGGAGCAGCTCCTGAGGTGATAAGTCGGGAAAACTTTCTGAAATTCATCCCTTCTTAGCGTTAATCTTTAATATCTCAGTATTTAAATTTTTTGTTTCAGTAGAGAGCATTAGTTAAAAATGGATCATTTCCTTCACCTCTACATAGACTTGTGTCAGAGGGCGAGGGGGAAGTCAAGCTCTAACAAAATTAAGTTAAAACTAGATTTAAAAAACCACCCTTCAGAATACACAGTGGGCAACAATCCAGAATGGAAAGGCAGTGGGATAATTATTCTAAAACAGGTAGTATTTTCAACTGCTGTACAAGATTTGTGTAATTAAGACAATATTTTTGCAATGCATTAGGTTTCAATTTTATAATTTATTATTTTAATGTATTACAGCTATACCCTGATGCATCTACCATGTGTCAGAAGACAATTTTCTAATGAAAAAATTACTAACAGTTGTGTATTTGGCAAAGGCTGTAGTAAACAGTCTGCAAAGTTATGATGTACTGAATGCATTAATACAGGGCATGTTTTACCTGCCATTAAAAGCTTATAATACAGCAAGTTAGATAGCTGTGGCACCCATTTTTCAATTGCACTTTATTAATTTTAAAACTGTGGTGAAATATTGATGAAATTTCATGTTGCGAACTCGTGTCTTTGTTTTTTTTTATTAAAAAAGTAAATGCATGATAAGTAGCATCATAATAAATGCTACCTTTAGAATGTAATATTATCTTCTTAGTGGCTTAAAACTTCTATTTTCAACAGCTGCGTTGTCTAGCGTAAGAGCAGACTCTTGGTGTGTCACCAGGTGTCTTTACCATGGACGTATCGAATGGGAGGAGTCAATCTTGTAAAAAAATTCTGAGACACCTTGTTTTTCTTTTCTTTCACATTCTTCAGTACCAGGTGATGTAAAAGTAGCACGATGGTCATGGGAGTCTGTCCATGCCGGTCAGGCTGTATGTAGGAATGTAAGTTTTCTGTTTTTATGGCTTTACTTTTTCATCAAAAGATGAGTAAATACCACTTTCAGAACTGCTGCACGGGAACGGTGGGTCTAGTTTTGCTTCTGTGATTGACTGGAGGATGCAGTACTTGCAGAGAGGAAATGTACTTCAAACACTTATTTTCTCGGTGAGTGTTCCAGTGGGTTTCGGTGAAGTCAAGAGCCTTACACTACAGAGATGCTTTGTTGGGTTGTCTTTGTGAATTCTTCAGTGGAAAGAATTACATCTCTGAAGCCAACTCTACCTCTATAAATACATGCTATCTTGTGTGAGCTCAGTCATTTAATAACTTAATTGCTTAAAAAATAAAATCCATTGAATAATGAAAAATATCCTATGCACAGGGAAATGAGGGGAGCTGACTTCTATATAGAAATTCTTAACAACTCCAAATTTTTTATTAAAATTTATTAAGAATTAAATAAATTAGAGTGTCTGGAAGAGAGTTACTTCCATCTTTACTTATAAAATTATGGGAGAAGATTACTCATAGTGCAGAACTAACATTAACCGAAGAGTAAAAGTTTACACAAGTGAGCAGATGCATTCAAGCAGGTTTAAAAGGAGAGGTGGAGGAGACTTTGAGAACGTAAGTACAGAAATCCAGATGTCTTCCTACTGCTGTGGTTGGGCTGATACGCAGCAGAAAGGTTTAGGTGTTTCTTTATCTCTGTTCACAGTGGAAAATGAAATGCTATTCTTTCAGACTTTTAAGCTGTGTAAAATGGGTGATCAGTTTTTGATTGTTGTATGAAGAGGGCTTTTTCTCATGGACTTGTGTGTCTTTCTGTACATACAAGCTTTCTGTAAAAGATCATTTAATAGAGAAGTTTGTAAAAATTGTTTAGTGATGCTTCTGCTGAGCCTTTCAGATGAAAATAAAGGGCTGCTTGACAATTACTCCAGCTTAAGATCTGGTGCAGCGTTGGCTGCTGGTGAAAGCCGTTAATAAAGCAAATAGAAAAGGGCCTAGAATTTTCAGATGAAAAAATGAAAGCATAAAAGACTTTGAAAAGTATAGGCAGCCCTCTCTCATATTTTTAATAGTCTACTGTACAACATTATCTGGCTACCAGGAACCTCACAAGGAGAGATTTGTTCCTGCTGAGGTGTGTCTGTCTATGGAATGTATTTGACAGATGGAAAAAGAACAGTACTTAATTGCTGAGGTTCTGACAGCAGCCAAATGGAAATAGCGATCAGTATTTATGAACTTTAACATTCATCCACACCTGGCTAAAATCTTTGTTGGACAGGTGAAGGTCTTGGGATTTTGTGAAGGCAACTTGAAAGTCCTTTTTCTGGTAGAGAAGATGAAAGATGTGCTGCTTGGGATGTTCAGAGATCTGGGGTTCAGCATCAGGTCTCCCTTTTAGGTGGTAACACTTGGTAAGGTTTCTTATCCATTACACAAATACCTACTAGCTACCTCCTTTGACATTCTCTCTCTATTTATAATAACCAAGCACTTTATAGCTCAGTAAAGAATGGAAGGTAGCTAAGAAGAATAAATTCTATTGTTTGGCATGAGAAATATTTTGGCAAAATTTCTTCTGCGAATCAGTTTCGTTGTGTGATGTCCTGCCCTGAGAGGACATCTGATTATAATGATGTATATAAATTTTTAATCTAGTTGTAATGTAAAGGAAATGTCTTCAAGAGGGTGAATTTCGAAGAGTTTAGCATGGCTTGGTATCAACCATATAATGACTCAGTGTGCTATTTATAACTTCCTACTTACTGAAATTGAAAATATAAAAGCAAATAAAATATTCTGTAGTGTATCTTTATTTTTAATCTATGCGTGGGATGTCAAACATTGTACTTGTCTCGTGGACAGGACATGCTTTTATGAGCCTATAAATATTTAAGTATATGAGAATCTGCACTCAAGTGGAACATGTTGCATGTGAATTGTCTTCTAGGTTTTTAAATTTTGGTACTTTTAAAAATTTGCTAGGTTTGAAAGCAATGTTTAAATATTAATACTAAGCTGTAATACAGAACTTGACATTTTAAATGCAGTGCAGGACAGAATGGTTTTGTTTATTGTAACCCTATTTCAGTTTCACAAGAGAAATCCATCATGTGGTGAGGGGAAAGGAGGAAAAGGGCTAATCATGAGCTCAGCTATATAATTTGCACACTTAATATGCACACATCCAAATATCCTGGATTTGTTTCTAGCATGCATATACCAAACAGTGTTTTCTTTAGTATCTACAGAGACCTATATATGTGGAATAATTTAACACGTAAGCACAGCTAACCTGATGTAAAACCAAATTACAAAACCTGTTGTGAACAAATGAGTTAAAGTTAGGCTCCATAAGTAATGGAGCCTCTAATTAAAAAATTATTCTAAAATCTTCTGTCTAAAAAGAAACTCGATAGGTATATCTAACTTACGTGCAGAGCAAGGACGGAAACTGCAAGTTCTGCTAGACTGATTTGTGGTAAATCTTGACAATCTGATTTGCAGTACATAAATACTAATACTGTCCCAAAATGTCAGGATCAGGTTATTAAATTAAAATAGTAATGTGGCCTGACTCTAGTAGCAATCCTTATTATGGCACATGAACTTAAAAATGCAATATAACAATTCTGCAGATTGGTGAGAAAAGTAATCAGTTGTAATAAGGCAAATGATTAACTATTACAGATTTCAATGTACTTTTTATTATCAAAAAATCTGAATTATTTGTTTGCATTTCAGCGGTATTGTAAAGCATTTCTATAATTTGTTCCAATGGTTTAGGAGCTTGCATAGAATGATATTGGCTGATCCATTTTTTTCCCTTTGATATATGCAATAATGTCAATAAGCAATAAATTGCATGTTGTATGCAAGGTATTGGTACTTCATAATAAAGGAAAGGAACACAGTTTCTTATTTTGTGAATTATTCTTTCTTAATATGGTCGTAACTTATGTACCTATAACGAATGCATGATGAAAGAATGGTGTTCTTTGGGTTGGGCTCAAAGGCAAGTGGCTTACATGGTATCTTGAAATTTTGTGCTGTATCATCTTTTATTTAAAAACAACAGGAGTATGGGGTCTGAGCCATGCAGCTATTCAGGTGGCTGGACTTTCAAAGGGTAAAATTCTATGTAGGCCATCAGTGGGGCTAGGAAAGTAACTTAAATTATAGATCTTCTTGTGTATTGAAGAAAAACTGACATTAATAGTGGATCATATAATTACATTGCACTGGTGTAATACCATGTTCCAGGACATAAGCTGGACAGTTGTCTGAAGGCTGTAGGGATAGAGAGCTGCTGCTGTCAGCATATTTTCAATGTGATGCACTGCGTAATTGTGCTTTTTGGTACTCAGTAAGGGACCAGGTTCCTTCCTATGGCAGCTCCTAGATTCTATATGTGCAGTGAACATAGGCCTAGGAAGCATGAATTGTGTGGTGAAAACTCAGAGATTTCTCTGAGCATCCTTGGAGGAAAGTTGCTGCTGGTTTATTATCTTAACTGTTGGCTTCCAAGAGGATGAATTGCTCATGTTTCCTTGAGTTTTCTTTTGTATCATGCAATGGTTAAATTACTAGAAGAAAACACAAAGCATTCCAGTGGGTTTTACTTTTTTCCTCTTTTAAGGGGAATTTGATTCCATTTGTCAGCTGTATTCTTAGGGTATTACTTTTTTGCTGTTAGTGTAGAAAACTACTTATTAACTAATCAGTCTGTTTGGAAGTGACTCAGAACGGGAAACTGTGGAAACATTATTTGGGGCTGGGTACTATATAGGTCAGATCTCCAGCTGCTTGGAGAAAGGACAATGTGGGCTTGGTGGGAGGCTTTAGTATCTCCGCTGGGCATCTTTCCACATGGAGTGGTGGCAAGACTAAGCATGGCTGGGAACAAGGGGTGCCCTTCTCTGAGCCATTCATAACTGATAAAGTCAACCTTGCTTAAGGTGTGACACACACACACCTCTCCTGAAGATGCAGGATATAGAAAGTATTTTGTATATCCACTTTGTCATCTTCTGGTGCCAAATTGCTCTGTATTTTATTCCCTATTTTTTTTTAATCGCTCTTTGTGTTCTTGCTGAAAACTTTGTTTTCTGTACTTGTGTTGGTGTGGAAATTCTGCATTATTACTATTTTTTTCTCCACAGTGGATATCTATTGTGTTTCAGATGGCAAAGTAGGCTTGTGAGTATCTTTGTTCTGCTTTTCTGGAGTTGTCAGTGTAATATACCTAAGGGTAGATTGTGTGCTTTGCTGAGGTGTGGCCTTGGTGGTGTTTGTAATGCTTTACATTGAGGAGAAAGTATTTGCTCCTTGGCTTGCCTTATAAATTTATACAGTGACCGGTGAGTACTGCAGTCCTTGCCGCGGGTGGAGCGTGGTGGTGGAAAGCAGGGAGAAGGCATAGTGACACCAGCAACTTAATGCACTTTGAGAGGAGGGTGTATAACCAATTCCCTCTTTGGGAACATCAGAGAAAGAAAATGTGTTTTACCTTAGGGTTGTTCTGCCACTGACAGGAAGTATTTAGAAGCAGAGATGTTAGCTGGCCTACAGGAGGCTCTTACCAAACTGTTGTCAGGTGCAGCAAGTGAAGGTGAGGATGGTTCTGTCTTGTTCAGTGCTGCTAACGCAGCTGTTACTGTGAATGCAGTCTGAGACATGTCAGCAAAGCCAGACATGCCCAGAACCTGGGCAGCAATGGAGACAGTTGTAGTGTTTTCTGTGGCATGCAGGGACTTGGTTGCTGACATGGTGCCACTTCTGCAACTCTGGGATCTCAGTATGCTGTGCTAGTAATTCATGCATGCAGAAACAGTAGGAAACTTTTTACTTCTACATATAGAGTACTATAAAAGGGCAAAAATGAGTGATAGGATGGGTATTTGATACTGCTTCATACTTGTATTTTTGTGTTCACACTGAATGGCAGTGACAGATCCTATTTTGAAAGACGGTATGCAAACGTATTCCTAAAAGCACTCGAAAGGGATGTCTGAGTTTTTTAATTCAGTTAGATATGTATTTTGAAATAGTGCTTGTTAGAACTGCTTCCCTGTGTTTTAAATCAGTCTCTATTAATCTGGTATTTCCCAAAAGAACCGAGAATTGCTCACTTCCTCCTTCACACCAAAATACACACAGAGGGTCCGAGAGGCCCCACTTCCAGACTTGGATTTTCTTCATCCCCAGATAATGTGTTAAGTGGACCACTTGAAGCTTAAATTCCTTCCTACTTAAGTCCCTTTTTCCATGAAAAATACTCAGCTGTAGTCGTTCCGTATCAGTAACGTTTGTCTTGTGTGTTCCCACCTGCCTTCTGCCCCGGGCAGCCTGTGGGAAATGGTCCTGCCGGCTTGGTACCCACCGCAGCAGCCGGCACTGCAGGGGCACCTTACCGGCTGCTGGTCGAAAGGGGAGGGATGAAAGTAGTCTGCCTTGCTCTGGCGCGAAGTGAGCGCTGTTTGCCGGCTCGCCGCCCTGCAGTGTCACGCAATGTTTCGCGACACAGTTTAACTGCACGCGGCATTCTTTCTGCCGCAGCTGTAAGGGGCAGTGGTTCCACGAACCCCCCCGCAGCTCCTCCTGCTCCAGCCCTGCGGGCGCCGAGCCGTGGCTCATCACCGTTAGGTACTGCCGAACTCTGAACCGCTTCCGTGCCCTTCGGAGCGCTCCGGTCGTTCCCGCCTCGGGCTCTGCCAGCGGCTGCGGAAGACGGTGTTACGGTCCCTGTAGCCGCCACCCGCAGGACGGGCGCAGTCCCCGCTGGCTGCCTTGGGCGTGCGGAGTGGCGCTGCGGAGGCCGGGCCGCCGCAGCCCTGTCCCCGCCCCTCCCGGCGGCGGGCGCAGGCGCGAAGTGGTGCGGCGGCGGCCCGTTCTCGCGAGGCGGCGCGCTTGGCGTCGTTCTACTGCCGGCGCCGGGCGCGGAGGCGCGGGCCGGGCTGAGGTGAGGCGAGGCGAGGCGAGGCGAGCGGCCGGCAGCGGCTGCGCCTGGGGACGCGCGGCGGCGGGAGGCGGGCGCCGAGGGAGGGCGCAAGGCACCGGGCCGAGCCGAGCCGCGCCGCCTAGGCGGAGGGGGCGGGCTTGACCTTGCCCGCGGTCGCCGGCTGCGGGGTCGACCTTGCCCGCGGTCGCCGGCTGCGGGGTCGGTCGCCGTGCGTCTGACACGGGGCGGCGGCCTCCCGTGAGGGCCTGTCCGCCCGCAAGCGAAGGGCGGTGCGCGTCGCGGGGCAGCGGCGGTTTTTGGGCTGCGGGCAGGGCCCTCACACCTCGCCCCGCCACCGGTGGGCGTGCGGAGACGGGCTGGGCGACGGCGGCGGCAGCGGCAGGTGTGCTGCCTGCGAAGAGCCCCCGCTCCACTTGTCCCCGAGACCTCACCCGCTGCCGGTGCCGCTGGGTGCTCGGGCTGCGGGGCTTGGTTTGCGCCGGGCTTGGTTACTGCAGCCCTTGGTTTGTTGAATTAATTGGCGCTGCAGCAGCGTATCTGTGCTCGCGCGGGCCTTACCGGCGTAGTTACGGGTGTGTGCGGGTTTCTTCCTTAGAAACTTGATCGGGAAGGACGCGGCGTGCGGACGCCATGGGTTTGTCGGCATCCTCCCCAGCAGCTGCAGGTCAGCCGCCGAATGCGTCCAGGCAACACCAGACAGCAGCTCCACCTTCAGAGTGTCCCATGCACCAGGAGAAAATGAGTGGTAATTATTCTGAGAGTTAAATGAGCTCTTTATGTGGAAAGCTGCTAAAAAAGAAAAACTGCAGATAAAAATGCGAACTTTTCAGTAGCAAAATCAGTGTCAAGTAACCCTTCGTAAAAAGGAGTCTGTTGTTTACCAGAATAGTGTGGGCATTGCTTCGTACAGACAGCAGGTGCTTGCTGTAGAAGCTGTGGGTCGCTCCTGGTGGTCTCATTTCCCAGGGGTCCTGCAGATCTGTTCCCATGGGGCAGTAGGCCCACAGAGCATCCGGGAGGGGCAGGGGCCCTTCTGGAGATGTAACTGGGGGCAGGTGGTTCTGGCTAGGGAATACACATCTGGAAAAGGGCATTAGAAGGGTAGCATAAGGTGAAGGACATCAGCGATTCCGTTGACACAGTCCACGTTAGATTGTCATTGCTATAGGAGTTGTAGACAGCTCAGTACAGGGACCAGCATGGGTTGGGGAATGAGTGTTCAAGGACTACAGCAGAATCTTAGATCGTACCCTGGTGCTGGGTCCTAAAATAGGCTGGAAAGAGAATAGTTAAAATGGTTGCAAAGCTCCAAAGAAAAAGCAAAATATATGAGAATTCAATGAACTGGTTTACATTTCCTGTCATGTCTTAATGTTTTCATTCTGTAGCAAAATCTATACCATTTTCCCTGTGTTTCAGGTTGTCCAATGCACATGAAGGCTGCTGAGCACAGAACTGAGAACACAGATGATGTCCCTGCACATCAAGAAAGAGCATATGAATTTGTAGCATGTCCAGTGAAGTCTGGTGCATCTCAAATGACAGATGACATAGATCCTAGCAATATGGTAACTTTTGCTTATTTCAGATGCCTTCTTTGGACTCCTTTCTCCTGAAACACTACCCCTAAAATGTAAATAGTGATACTGTCCAAGGGGGAAACTGGCAGATAGCACTATTTAAAAAAATTTTAACACCTCCTTTTCTCATTCTGTGTACAAATATTTGTATTAAATCAAGTTAGATTTTGTTTAACATTCCCTTCTTCAGATTTACATCTTTTTGATAAAAGGTGGTTTTCTGTTGTAAATATCTTTTGCTGTCGGTTTTTCTTTGTCAGTTACATGCACAGTCTTTTTGCCACCTTAGTAGGTGTTAGGTTCTGTGTAAAAGCAGTATGGGTGAGTTCTGATTCAGATCTCTCCAAGGTTTCCCCTGATTTACAAAAAGCACTGCTGAAGGTTGGAGGTCAGATGTTATGCCTTCAGATGACAAACTTGTGCGGAGACAAAGAATTTTTGTGAGCTTATGTAAAAGATAAGCTGCTTAATCTTTGTAGATGCTGATTAATTATGCTTTGATTTTTCTCAAGCACTGTAACATAAACATAATTCATACTTAATATTCCAGTTTGTTGTTGATTCTTGTGTTTTAGATGCCTCCTCCTAATCAGCAGCCATCCCCAGGTCAACCATTTCCATTGTCAACTGTTAGAGAAGAATCTTCCATTCCTAGAGCACATTCTGACAAGAAGTGGGTCTACCCTTCAGAGCAGATGTTCTGGAATGCTATGCTAAGGAAAGGGTAAGTACACTGGGAATTACCAGATGGAGTCTGGAATTCACAAAGTAATATCATTAGGTATTATCAATGTTATTTAAGAGTTTGTGGACTCTAAGCAGGTACTAACTAGCTAGCTCTTTAAAAAAATTTGCTGTTCCTATAAACAGCTTTAAAATAAAGGGTGGGTTGGTCTCAAAGGTCACGTTTCTTCAAGGGATCAGGAAGATGGTAGGGAACATCAGGCAACTGACATGAGCTCAGAACATGTTTTTAAAAGTCAGTGCATAGGTGCAGGCAAACTCTGCATGATTGCCAGCTTTCAAACTCAGTGCATGCTAATCCACACTCTCTGCCATGGATAGCAAAAGTTTTGTGACTGTGGGAACATCTTAACTTGACTTTGCAAAATTGCTAAAAATGTGCAAGTTGTTTGAGATGTTTTCAGGCTTTGCAGAAATTTAGTGTAGGCAAGATCAGACTGAATGATAAATGTCTTGTGTGGCCTAAAACATGTTCTGTGCTGCTGTTTGCTCTTTCTTTTGTCATTTGTTTGTCATTCTCAAACAGATCAACTTTAAAGGCAGTTACTATAAATAACAATTTTTTGTTCTATGTAGCAGTATTGTTCTTAAGACAATGCGCTGTAAGCAATCTTGAACACACAAGCTTTGACCCTGTTAACACTTGAGTGTATCCAGCCTAAGCCTGTTAAAAAGGATCGATGCAGGTAGTCATAGTCAGAGATGGAAGGCAGTTCTAAACGTATGCAAAATATCTCCAATACAGATGCATTTTTTTCTTAAAAAGGCGTTTTTGTGAACACTTTGGATGTGCTGGTGTTTGCACACTGATAACCTTCTGATCCAGTTAAGCTGTTAATTTAGCTGACTAAAATTTGTGGATCTCTATGATGATAACTTTGATAACTACAGTTGTACAGAGAACATGAAGTGTTTCTCAAGATTCTTAAACTGATGAGTCAGATGTTCCTGTATTTGCTTTGTGTCTTTGCATAAAACCTTAAATCTCTTCATTCAAAAGCCCATCAGATGCACTGAGGCAAGTAGAGTAGTTATGCTGCAGTGCTTGTAAACTGTTTTCAAATTCTTACCTTTTAGGTGGAGGTGGAAAGATGATGACATAACAGGTGAGGACATGACCAACATCATTAAGATCCACAACCAAAATAATGAGCAAGCGTGGAAGGAGATTTTGAAGTGGGAAGCTCTTCATGCTGGGTATGTAAATATAAAATTGCTTTTGTAATTCTTTGAAAGCAGAATGTCGCTTCAGTCACAAAAATATCCTTTGCTGATACATCTCAAATGTTACAGTCTTGTAGGAGCCTGCATTTTGATTCATGTGGAGGAAGATTATCCAGAGGAACTTACTTAGAACCAAGCAATTACTTGATAAAACTGATGAGCATTTTTGTGGGGGGTGTGTGTGTGTAATTAAAATTTGGAGAAGCTTAACTTCTTCCTGTATCTGTTTGGGAATTACATAATTGAAATCTTTGTTACGAAAAAGAGAGGAGATGTAAACTTAGATGGAAAGTGACTGGTGTAAAACAAACAATGTCACGTTTTAGGTCAGCATAGTCCTTGTTCCAAGAAGAGACAGACTAGTTTAGTGTTCTATATGTAGAAATTTTTCTCTGAAATGACTGTTGTTACCCATTAGCTTGGATTACAGTTTTCTATTCTTTCATGGTTTTCTGTTTTTTATTAAATCTGTGGCTTAAGTTTGCTGGGAACTGCTCTGTTGGTAAGTTAGAACAATGGTGTGGAGCATGTCAAAGGTACTTTATCACACCAGCAGTAAGCGCTGTCAGAAACTGGAGGACTTTTCAAGCCTTAAAAAAAAGCTGGTTTATACTGCTGTGCTTTCTCCTTTCATTTTTTCTGTCACTAAAACAAGTTAGCATAGTGGTTTAAACACTTAAAAAATAAGACTGTTTTAAAAGATCAAAACTATTTTCTTCTCTAACTGTGCACAGGGAGTGCCCATGCGGACCATCGCTGATGCGGTTTGGAGGCAAAGCAAAGGAGTATTCACCAAGAGCCAGAATACGTTCTTGGATGGGGTAGGTGGGCAAGTCTTCCAGCAAGGTGGGAGGGCAGGCAGGAGTGTCGGAAAACATGGTGTAGAATTGGTTTTAAGAAGTTTCAGAACTGGAATTGCAAGTTCTAACTGCAGTAAGACAGAAGGACTAGGGGGGCTCTTATGCCGCTATCTGGGTAAAAAATGCTTCTTAAGCAGGACTTCAGCTCCCTCTCCCAGGTTCTTAATGTCCATTAAAGTATCTACATGTTGTGTTACCTGTCTTTCCAGATACGAACTTCCCTTTGACAGACATGACTGGATTGTTGACCGGTGTGGAAAAGAAGTGCGATACGTTATTGATTACTATGATGGTGGAGCAGTAGATAAGAACTACCAGTTCACCATCCTGGATGTTCGCCCCGCGTTTGACTCTCTCTCGGCTGTATGGGACAGAATGAAGGTAGCTTGGTGGCGGTGGACTTCCTAACTACTCCTGTGGTGTGCAATTGAAAACCACTTCCCTCCTAGGCTAAGGATGAGTGAATATAGGACTTGAAATAGAAGTTCACTGCAGCTGTCACTGTTTTCGTCATCACCACTGTTCTTTCGGGGTGGGAAGGGAGGATGGGGAATTCTATTGTTAAATACACCGATGCTTTATGGTGTTTTGAATGATGTAATAAAAGTTATAGTAGAAAAAAGACGTATCTTAATTTTCTTAAGAGCTGGGAAGTGTTTCCTTATTTTGTCACAGATTCTGCGTAAGCTTGCTACCCATTCATTTCATGACTCTGGTGCTGCACCAAATACATGAGGCTTTTGATGGGAATTTTGAGTATTACATAGTGAAAACTGGAAATTTCATAAGCAATTTCACATAGTTAGTGTTCGGATACTTAGACGATGAATAAAGGGTAAAAGACCTGGACTGTTTCGAACCGACTGTTCTGTTAACTGGATAAAACAATGTATGTGTTTTTGCATAGGCACTTTACCTGTTCAAATACACGCTTCCTCAGAAAACTTCAGTAACATTTATTCAGTTAAAGGCGTGGTATGAGTAGTTTTAAAGGTATGCTAATTTGAAAGTGTGGAGAATATACTCATGCCTTAATCTGCAGTTTATCTTTCAGCAGAAAACGTATCTGTTAGAAGCAGGAACTGAGTGTCAGTTATTTTTAAAACAACATTTCTAAAAGGAAGTAAAATTGATATTTAATGGCTATTTATCTGAGTATTTAAAAGATTTATTTTCTGATGTAAGAAAGCTATTTTAGTATTTTCATGTCTTGCAATGCATTCAGGACAGAATTAAGCCTTATGAAGATGCTGTCATGCAGTGTGTCTGTATTTTGCATCTTGGCTTCATCATTTGTACTGTAGCGGGTTTTTTTTAATATATATGTAAGATACAGAACTGCACAAGGGTGTATGACTGCACAGCCATACACATGCCTGCATAGTGATACAGTGAGGCAAGTTACAGATGCGTATGTAACTTGGCTACAGTGCTATCAAAAATGCTGAGAAATAAGGCTGATTTTTTTTTTTCTGAGTGATGTGTATTAGTGCAGTGTGGCTTAAAGGTTTGTTTGTGCTTAATAAGGGAAGCTAACTTTTTTTCCAAAGTCTTCCACTGAAATAGCTTTAAATTTGCATGGTTTGGTAAACTTTAGGTGCTATGTACCCCTGAATTTAAATTATTCCTCCCTTTCAGCATATATTGCTCTTGAGAATGAGTCCTCTGGGCAAAACACTTGGGAATGGAAGGAATAAGGGAGTATTGCATCGTAGCTTCTCAGGTTGGGAGAAGCTTCCTTCATGGAACCTCACAACCTTAACAGGGAACCAGCTGTGCATTCATTTGCTGAAGGTGGTTATTTTTAACTGACATTGAAAGCTTGTCTGGTAGGGTTTTGGGGACTTTTTTGGTTTTATTTTTCTACATGAGGGGAAAACCCCTCAGTGTTCCAGTCAAGTAGCTTCCCATATAGGAAAAAAATTACAGAGGGAAACTTCCATGCTTTGAGGTACTAATAGATACAAATGGTTCCCACTTCAAAGGCAACTGTCCTGCGTGGTAGAAGTATTACCTGGAAGTCCAGAATCCTAAAAGAAAACCATGATTTTACCCCTATCCACTTTCCTTATTCCTTTATTGCCTTTATAGTGATTTATATATATATAAATGAAAGCTTTTTTTTTGGGGAAAAAAAAAATCTCAATCTGGGTAGGCAATGTATATATGAGAGATCTAGGAGAAGTGTGTGAGCTTGTATGGAGTGTATCTGATACTGAAAGAGCCTGCTCCTCTCTGGTTTGACAGTAAAGACTGAGGCTTACTGCTTTTAGGTGTGTTGTAGGTTTTTTGTTTGTTTGGGTTTTGTATACATTTTCTAACTTGATAAACACAGAATTCTATATTTCTCATAACTGAATGTGGAAAAGGTACAGCAGTATAGGGAGTGCTTCAAAAGAATGAGGTTGCTTTGTTGATTTTGGAAGCATGATATTGAGTGCATGATGGAAAGTGTAATTGCTGCTAAATCTGGTGAAAGGTGTCATGTGCCACTTCGTGTTTGCCGTTTTCTGTTATGTTGCATCTCACATAAATTCAAAACTGTTCTTTTCTGTGTTGCTGTTAATGAAATGTACAGCTTTCTCCTTTTTGTTTGACAATCAAATAAATATACTTTTCTTAACTTTGGTATTTGGTGACCATATTTTTAGCTGTAAGAATTATTAAAGTGAACTTTTGTATATGTCACATGAGATTATAGTCTGTTTCAACTGGGGACATCTTTGAATATACAGTACTCATTCATTCAGGTGACTACAGAACCAAAACCCAAAGACTAAATGCAAGTGTTTGCCAACCAAGCCAGCAGCTCTCGGAGCATATGACAGCAAATACATTCATCCTGAGTCTGGCTAACTTCTGAAGAGAAATGCAAGATTTTTTTTTTTTAAATAGTTGAAGTGCAAATGAAAACAGTGTCTGTAAGCAGTAAGATTTAGGAGGTAAAGAAGGAGTTTTCTCTTGTAGGTTTGGGTTACTTCATTCTTGATGTTAGCAGTTAACTATTTTTCAGAAGATGGGTATCAGAGTGATTAGAATTCTAATGTGTACTTAGAAAACAGTGATTAAATAAATGGGGGTTTTATCTTTTGGATGGAGGTTTTAAATTAAATAAATGCATTTACATTCTTTCTTTGTAAGTACAGAAAGGTATAGAGAGTTCATGAAGCTCAAAAAAGTGAAGCAGCATCCTGACCAGGCCCTTTCAGGGAATTCTGCAGCATTATCAGGTTCCCAGTCCCAGTCAGGCTGAAACAGAAGTTGGGAACCCAGCATCTCAAACCAGGTTAACCTTGTGCACACAAAAAGGGAAAACATGGACATTGTCGCAGTGCTGCTTTTGAAAGGAACCATGTATTTAAGTATCTAAAGTTCACCTGTGTTCTGCTTTTCCTGTGTTCCTTGACCTACTGTGTTTTGACTCTTGCAGTTCAAGCAAGTTAGGAGAGCTCTCCTGGTGCATAGCTGAGGTGCATTCGTCAAGAATACTGCACTGCTCAGAAACCGCAATCTCCATGACTGATTGATGGGAAAGGACTCAGGTGCAACGTTCCAACTGTAATCGGGTCTTGGGTTGTATGTACATAGTCATGAGCAGCACTGATCTTTACTACCTTGAGCATTCTGCGTTCAAATACCTGGGGTTGGCCTCTTGCCGTTCCATTGCTTCAGGCAGCTGGTGACTGCCCTGCAGTCCTGCTGTGTGGCACCACGCTGCCTGTCCTGAGGGCACTCAATGCGTGACTGCTGTGTGCCCTCAGTAATGTGTGCTCAGCGTTCCATTCTTTGCAGAGTGTCCTGTTGTGCCCTGTTGTGCCCGGCCAACGTTACTGCCCTGTCATTGGCACGGAACTTGCCCCTTTGTCCTTCAGGATGCCAGGGCTTCCTGGCTATGCTGAATCATCCTGTGATGTTTTGCCCCTGCTTTGAGGTAGCAGGCACTTTGGAAAGGGGAGCTGCAGTGCTTCTGTCACCTGTTACTATTTTTTTCAGGTGTGTTATTTTCCTTCTCCCCTAGAAACAACTTTGCTCCTCCCTTTCAATGTTATGGCAATGGTCAGAGCTCCAGTCTGTTAAAGAATTTTTCAGCTAATCCCTGGAATTTCTGTACTACTTTGCTGTTGAAGACAGATTGTATTGCTGGTACGAAGGTGTTTGTGTCCACTGTTCATGACTGCTATTTTTTACTGCCAAAGTTTCCTGGGTTACTGGTTTGGAATTACGATGTGGAAGAGGTATGCTAGTTTAGTGCAAAATGGGACAACAATGCTGACTAAGATTTACGTGATGTATTTACTATCAGGACTTTCACATGCTCTGTAAATAACTATTTAAAGTCTAAAATACGGTGATGAGTATTGCTTTTCCTCCAAAAGGCTTGAGGATGGCAAAGGATGTCTTAGTGCTCTGAAAAGGATCGTAGTCCGTCACCTTACTCATTCCCGTTTTGTTCCTTCAGCTCTTTTGTCAGAGCGTGGTGCAGTAACAGCTAATGTGTGAGGCTTCCAAAGGTGGAGGCACAGATCTAAAAGCTCCTGTGGCTCAGCAGCTGAAAGTGAAGGGAACTGGTAGACGAAGGCACACTGACTTGGACTCTTACGAATGTTGTGTTCTTCACAGGGTAGAAATGCCCCTTTCAAAAAGCTTGTCATGAATATCACACAAGCATCTTTATATACCTGCTTTTTAAAAATACACAGCATTATTAGTTTTCAACAATTTTTGGTAGGTACTTTCGTGCACGTTTACTGTCACTGGGAGAAAATGTTCTAGTCTTACTTTGTACAAGGTAAATTGCAGGCAAAGGTCTACATGCAGTGAGTTTTGATTCTCTTGGCCATGTTAGCCATTAGCAGCCAATAGTAGGAACCTACAGTCATGCCAGACAGGCCATTTTGTAAAAAGCATAATTTTTAGTTTGTATGAAATAATTAACCACTTTTATGTGTGTGTCTGTCAAGAAAAAAATGGCTTGCCAAACTCCTAGAGAAAGAATCTTGAATTCTCTTATGAACGTGGCAAAGTACTAGTCTTGTCTTCAAACCTCAACGTGTGGCCTGGAGTGTGTGTGAAAGGGTGCAGTATTTACCACTGGAATCACTGGGAACAGTCCCACTGATTGCCATGGTGGCCACTCACAAGACATGTATTTATGACTGGAGTCTGAATGAATCCAATTTTCAAAGGATAATGGAAATTTATTGGAAGTATTGGGATTGTTATTAGGCCAAATTTAAAAAAAAAAAAACACAATAAAAGAAAATAGTTTCTTTTGCTGATGTTTGGTTTGGACCATGGGGCCTCTTAGAATCAGTGACATTTGTTTTTAATGTATTACAATGAAAACCTGAACCATTAAAGATCAAGTCATGATTTTTGTTTTCCAATGCCGATTTTGTGGTAAATACAGAAAGTTTTAGCTATTTTTCTAACATGACACTGCTCTTGCCTCCAGGTTCTGAAGACTGTGACCCCATAAACCTCCTGTCTATAGAGAGCTAATGCTTTAATTGATCATTAGTAGACTTTCAAAATGAGTTTCTATCTGCCAAAAGATTAAGTGTCTTAGGGAATTGACTTAGAGCAGTTTGATGCATGGAGGGTAAATGCAAGTGCCTTTAAAAAGCACTGCTAAACCACAGATCCTTGAGAAACTTCCTTCTAAAATACTTAAAAGGAAAAGTAATAGAAAATATTTTTCCTCTGATTTTTTTCCCTCAAATTAGGGAAGGCTTTTTTTATACGTCAGTGAGAATTCATTAGCTCATTTTCAAAAGCCAAAGAGCAAAACCTCATGGAAATGTTGAATTTAACCTTAGAAAAAAACATGGCAGCTTTAATTCACAACATTTTTTTTTTTGTTAAATGTATTTATTCTAACTTTAAAAATACACATGCTTTAGGCCAAAAAAAAGGATGACTTTTCTACCAGCTGTACTTGAGAATACCACAGAACATCTCTGTGATTTACCACAGTTTTTCACAATTACAGGACTTGGTTTTCCTCCTGTTTTCTTTAAACTTTTGCCTTTTAGCTTGTTTGTAGTGATCTTTACAGGTTTTCATGTTACTTTCTCTCTGCTTTTTTTTGTACAAGCCATTTTTGGGAAAACTTCTACCATTGCAATGACGCTTACAGTTGTTACCTCAGAAATAATGTCTTCTTTCTCAGGTATCTGAAAAATCAGTGCTATTTAACTTAGAACAGTTCTAGCCGGTAAGAACACTGTTTGGGCTGCATCAGAACTGTCAGTAGTGTTGTGGCAAAAAACAGAGGGACTGCAGCTGTCCTGTAGCTGTGCCAGAAGATGGACGTGATTCGTGTTGCATAGGTTACCCATCACACTTCCCTGTCCTTATGGGTTCCTCATTCATCTTTCTTTTGTGAATCTAAAATGGGCAACTGTGGTAATTTTTAGACTTCAGTGCCTCCTAGAGTATATGCATTTAGGACCACTTAAGTTGCGGTAGCTGGGACGGGATGTTGGCTAGCATGGAAACGATGGTAAAAAGATATAACTGAATGTTCCAAATTGACCTTTTTTCCCCCAAATGTCTGTCTAGTTCTCTTATTTGCCAGTCAGGAGAAAATGGGTCTAAATACATAGTTTTATTTATAATCACTAGTGGTTCTTGACACAGCACCTAATTGATTTGGGCTGTAATTATAGTGAGTGGAAAGCAACTGATACTACTTTTCCAAATAACATCATAAAGATTAATCCTACCTACAGATGAAAGGTTGCATTCTGTTTGCCTTGTCAGGCAAAGTGGAAAATACTGGTGTTGTCACTGGCTTTATGATAGGATGCTGGAGCTAGGTTAATATAGGCTGACTCTAAAACGCAAGATTTTTTTTGAACTTTATTTGCCATGTGTTGATGGGAAAGCATTAATTTTGAGAGATGAATATTGCTAATGTTATTCTGTCAAACACTGTAACGTTTGAAGAAATAATAAAAAAGAGGGAAAATAAGATCTTGACTTCTAATTTGATAATAATGGAATGTGAAGGCCAGATTGCAACTGTAGAAGTTCATTTCAAATTTAAATATTTAGCATTTTCACTAGTCTGCGAATACAAGAAAATTTATTACATTAAGATGGAATTTAGATCTTTGACATGAAGCTGATATTTTCATAGTGTGAAAAATATCAAGCTGACATTATACTGTCTCATTTGATGACTTCCAAATGTCAGAGTGCAGTAACTTATTCATAGGGACCTCAATGTCTGGTGATAGTGTCAATTTAAAAGACATTTACATCGACTTTTTTATTTAAACAGGTAAAATGGAATATGCAAAGTGGATGAGGAGAAGGGGGGAAAGAGCGGGGGCAAGAAAGTTCCTAATAATGGAAAGAGGAACTCTAAGGCTAATTTCCAGCCCGGCCTTCTGCCAGCTGCCTGTGCTGCTACCTGTCTTCTTGCCCTCCACATTCCTTCCCTCATTCCCAGCTCAGCACTCCCACGTTTCTTGTTATTCCTTTCTCCGGGTCAGGGATTGTCACTCAGAGCTGCGCACCCAGGACCAGGGTAGGGGACAGCGATGGCTGCGCCGGGCGGCCATTTTGTTAGGGGCCGAGGGAAAAAAAGCCTCCGCCACCGCCGGCGGTGCAGCCCCTCTCTGCCTAGGAGGCTGCCCGGTTGCTCGTTTCCGCGCCAGCGTGAATCGAAGGGCAGTGCCGGGGGAGGCCGCCGTAGGGCTGACGGACCCCGTCAGCAACGGGAATCTCTCCGAGCGACTGAGGGCCGGGGAGGCGGCGGCGTTCTGCCGCCGGCAGGGGGCGCCGCCGGCAGCCGGTCCCTCAGCCGCGGCCATGTCGGAGCTGGCGCTGGAGGAGCTCTCGGCGCTCGCCGCCATCTACTGCGAGCCGGACGCCTGCGAGGTGCTGGCGGTCTCAGGTGAACTCGACCGCGCTCCTCTGCCCAGAGCCGTGGGCCGCCCCGTTCGGCGGGAGCTCGCCGCGCTGTTCGTGCGAGACCCTGCGCGCCGCCTCAGCCGGGTATCCACCGGCCGCGCTTCCCCCGTCCCGGCCCCCGGAGGAGGCGCTCGGGGGCTCTGCCCAGCGGGGCCCCGCCGGCTTAATCGCTTGCTGTCTGCCGCAGTGGCAGAGACGGGTTCCCGGCCGGCAGCGTGTCTTCGCCGCTGGCCTCTTTGTAAGCAGCAGGTCGTAGCGGGGCCTCCTCGTTTGTAAGTGGCGGCCGCCTTCATCCCCTCTGTTGCCTTGCCAGCGGTAACCTGCCTTAGGTACAGAGCAGCGGTGGGGATGGGCTGGCTGCTGTTTAGGTAAATAAGCAGTTGCATTTCGCACGTGTAACATGCCCAGATATTTATCCTGTAGTATTTAATAGGGGTGCAGATGTTGCTGTGCATGAGAAGATTTGGAGGTCATCTCTGTCTTTTTCTGGGGGCAAGGTAGTAATCCGGGCTTTATGATGTGCCACATGTGCTCTGGTTTCAGCAATACGTGTGTGGCTCTAGGTTTTACAGGGTACTAAGGCTAATCTTTCATGTTTGCTCTAAGTAGGAAGGAGGGAAGATTTGTAGTGCTCGCTCCCATCAGCTTCTGGATACTGTAGGCTATAGGAACGTGGTTACTGTAGACACCTTTGGTCCCAAGTTGTCTGTACTAGCCATGGTGGCCGCTGATCAGACCATAATTTTAAGAGATGACTTTTATCAGCCTGTGCTGTCACAGGGCTGTGAAGATGCCCTGTCAACGAGGAAGAATAAATGTCAGTAGTTGCAGTGTACAACAGCAGTTACTATCAGGCTTCAAGAAAGTGTCGGGTGGAATATGCAAGTGGTGCATGTCTGTTCTGATACAAGCATAAGTAAATTTTGCTTAGCGCCTACTACAGATGTGACAGCTCAGCTACATATTTGTTGGAGTCATATATATACACACAGAGATAATATATGTATATATTCTCTAACAGAACTGAGATTGATAAGGAAATAGTTTTTTACTGCGAGGGTGGCTGAGCATGAGAACAGATTGCCCAGTGAGGTTGTGGAGCTTCCATCCTTGGAGACACTTAGAAGCCATCTGGACATTGCCCTGGGCAGCCTCTTGTAGGTGGCCCTGCTTGAGCAAAGATGTTGGACAAGATTAACTCCAGAGGTCCCTGCCACCCTCACTTGTTCTGTGAGAGCGAAAATAACGTTTTGCTGCTTTGGTGTGAAATTGCATGTAGCTGCTCTCCAGTGACTCACTTTAAAACATTACCAAGAAATTAATTGAATAAAACTCAAACTCTTAGTTGAAAATAGTTGTTGAAATAGATTTGCACATAGCAGCAAGCAGTTACTTGAAAAGTGGAGTTTGTGTGTAGACAGCCTCAGAGGGATGAAGATGTTGGTGTCTTCGAGGAGCACAATTAACCGGGGTAATCTAAAAGCAGACTTGTTTTGTGTCTAATCTGTGTGACACACCTCTTGCTCCAGTGTAGGCCAGTAGTTCTGCCATTTCATTGTTTGGGTTGGTATTTAGAGGTGTGTTTTTAAGATACAATGGATGAAATATTTTGGCATATTTTTATTTTCTTAAAGTTTGGAAATGTTATTTCAAGCATAGCTAGAAAATGTGAACATATCTGATCATTACATAAGCACGTCTGTTCTTCCAAATCTGTTAGAAAAATATATGTACATCCTTCTCTGTGCTTCATATACAGAAAAGTGATTTTGTCTGTGTAAGTTTCCAGGACGTAAAAGCCTTAGAAACCTTTCTGGAGCATAAAGCGAAGTGCCACAGTGCACAACAGGAGCAGGCTGTTATGTTGATGTGAGGTGGCCTTGCAAGGCCTTTACCCAGGCTGTGCTCATGGTATGTTAGGATTGTGCGTATCTGGTTGATTTCTGTCATTTTCAGCTGAAACTGAAAAGATTACCACAATGATTACCAGTAGTATTCTTACTGTGGGAAGTTACTTCTGTCATACTTTAGAGCTACAGAGTCCTTTACTTTGTGTACAGTTAACTTCTGCTGTATTCCTTAGCTTAGCTTTGCTTTATCTCTTCAAACCGTACAAATTGTCATTGAGGAGCCGTGCGCAGAAGTAACTTCCAGTAAGGCTGTTGTGTTACGCTCTCTCTAATACATTAAGAGTAATTTGCCTGTAGATCCACGGGATCAAAAAGGAGACCATCAGGGATTTACGGTTTTGCAGAACGCAAGAAAAGGCTTTTGCAGATTTCTTGATATGCTAAAAACTTTGGCTTTCTGGGATTTTACAATGAAGTATTCAGAATGTTAAATGTGTTTTTATCAAAACCCATGCGTTGATGAATTTAAATAAACTAATTACAGCATATCTTTTTTACCTTATATATCTATTTGCAGAGATTAGAGTTACAGATAGAAATCCATAATTTACTTGTTAATCTGTTCTGGTTTGCTCACCAAGCTTGCTATAAAAATATATTTATATATTCTAAGCTTGTACGTTAGTAGGTGCCATTTTCTGAATTTAAAAATAGGCTGCATGTGTTGCATAAAATGCCTTTGGGCAGGAGAGGAGGGGGATGTCTGTCTGGTTGACATGGAACATAAGAAAAAATCCAAAGTATGCTAGAGCTAAATATACTGATAAGCATGCAGCTATGGGGGAAAAATGAGGTAAAATGTATTGAGTTTAGTCTTATTAGCACATTAAATGCCAACGGAATGGTCATACCCGACCTTTTATTTCAGAAATAATCACCATTTTTCTGTGAAGACAACTCAGACCCTGTAGCATGTGCAAACAAAGGAGATATTCCTTTAGAGCCTCGTTACGCAGGGCGACGGTGGTTCACTCTTTGTTCTGCCAGCCGTCTGCAGTGCTGGTGCAGAAAATGGACGCTGGAATGTTTAAATAAACTTCAGATGCTGGAGCCCCACAAACGTTTTGAACCGATCCTCCTTTTTAAAAGTAAGTCTGAAGCAGATGTAAATGAGCACAGCTGGGATTTTCCCGGTGGCTCAGGGTGACACACCTCGGGATGTGATGCTATGCTGCTTCCCTCGGATTAGTTCATCATCACAGGGAAAGGTGTGAGGTTGTTGCAGGCTTAAGAATAGGATCACCGCAGCAGGAGGCCCTTGCCAAAGGGGTGAGGTTGGCCTGTTTATCCCTCCGTTACTTCTGAGTTGGTGAGATCTGTTATGACAAGCTAGTGAAAAAATCCTAGGAGGATTATCAGAAAGGTAACATGTTTTTCTGTCACTGTAATTCAGCTGGCAATAGAGTAGTATTCTTCAACTCATTTATAGGCTGTGCATCTTAAAATTTCTTGCTTATATAGTTTAAAATGCAGTGATTCATGGGCAGGAATACAACAATGTTGATGCTGCTGAGCCAAATACAGCCTGCTTTCAGCTGGCCACTTACCTGGTGAGGTTGCCCTGTGTAAGGGGCAGCTGAAGGATGGTCTGTGGGCACTGTCTGTGTGCAGTGAGATGCTCAGGTGTGTGGAGATGCTCTGTTGTGGCCAGGAGGGTGCTGGGGGTTCCAGGAGGTGCAGTGCAGGCTTTGCTTCTTGCATGTATAGTTATGTGTACCAAGCCTAGACTAATGGTAGGGGGGATAATGTTGCTGGTGCCTGGTAAGAAATGTTTGTCAGGGCAGCAGAAGACTAATTAGAATAGAAAGTCTTGAGGTCCTCTTGCGTAGCTGCTGCCCATGAGTGAGTGCTACATGTTAATAGAGTCTGTGGAGACTGGAGTTTCTTCCAAGGCTGGTGCAATTCTGAGGAATAAACTTGCCTTAAAAATAGCCTGGAACCTTTCATAGGGTCTTAGAAGACTGGAGACGAGCTCCTGTTGACAGGGAATGAAGCTTTGACATGTAGTGCCTGTAAGTATGGGCACAATTGGATTGACATCAGCTACTTTCACCACTGGAGTTTCTGTTTAGGTAGCAGTGGTTTGTAGATGTTTGGAGACTTCTTTATAGTAATGCTAGAGTTTGATTATTTGCTTTGGAGGGCTTGCTTGTTTTATTTTGTGACTGCTCTGACCTAGCAGTCACAAAATAAAACTTCTTGTATGACCCAGGAAGAAGGTTTGGAAATGAGCCCTTGGCTGAGCTCTCTAAAATACCTCTGTCTGTCCAAGTCACTTTTAGGTTCTTCACTTACTTAGTAGAGTTCAAATACGAAACCATAGAGAGCACCGGGGTTGGTAAGCGGCATACGCAATGCTAATCAAACATAATTCGACTGACTGGCATGTAAAGGAAGGCAAGATAAGGTAGGGGGACAAGAAGTCACTTCAAAAGAGCTCCTCTGAAAATCAGCTCTGCTCTAATCTGCCTTTCAAATCTGGCTTCTCCTGCCCTCATAGAATGAATCAACCTGACATTTTAGCGATTTTTAAAGAAAAGGGGTGAAGTGTTTAGAAAATATCAAAGGGGTGAAGCAGAGAACATCTGAAGAAGATCATCTTTCATCTGATACCCTCTTTCTTCATGGCAGAGGAGCAAAAGTAGGTTAGGTCTTTGTCCTCGCTTTTCACTTTTTGAAGTTCTGTATTGTTTTTCTGTGAAACATGTTTTAGTCAAGAAGGTTTTATTGCAGGAATTACTTTCATATCCATTGTCTTTTAATTATGTGATTTATCAGGAGGATGTGGTCTTGTGCCCTTCCTGCTACATCCTGTATGTATCCTTTTCACTCTGAAAAGAATTCTGTTCTAAAGCAGACCAACAACAGGTGTGGAGTAGAGCCGCAGATATATACACACATATTTACACAAGTATATGCATGTAGGTAGTGTCTAGGGTCACGTGTACAACAGAGATGCTTTCATTATGCCAATCTAACTGTTGTAAGTGTAGAGAAGCTGGCAGAAAAGAATTCAGTGCATTTTCTCTGAGAGTTGTAGGGGACAAAGAATCTGACTTTTTTTCTTTCTGAGTCCCTCTTTAAACTGCTCTTGAGTGGTTGTCTTAAAAAGTACTCAGTACTGTTTGCCTTGCGCTGGTATTGGTGTTAGAAGTCTTGCCGATTTCTCTAGGAGCAAAGTTAGGGCAGTGCCGAGTCCATCCAGAAAAATCTCTATTCTCTGTTGTCCTTGCCGCTGCTATTGAGCTGTAGAAGCTGACTTAATGTGTTTCTGAGAGAGGTGATTCTTTGTTACTGGCTGGTCTAGACTTTGAAAGAACCAAAAGGCGTGAAAGTTTTTCAGAATGTGTTAATAACTTTCCTTCCCGTGTCATATGGAAGTGTTTCATTTCGGGATGCCCTGCAAGTATAGCTTGAGCCACTACCCTGCAAAAAAGCCCACACCCCTTATTTTATATGGCATGGCAGTCATTTGGGTTGAATTGTTCAAGAAAATAACATGACTTAATATATATGTATTTCAAGTTCAAGCTAACTACTAATGTTAATTTTTTGATACTTTCCAGAGACGCATGGAATCACATTTAGAATTCAAATCACCGTGAAAGAACTGCTGGACACAGATGTGCTTTTAAAGCTGTTATTTCATTTACCAGTCAATTATCCATCAACTCCACCAGATATTTCTGTTAACTCAGACCAGCTTACAAGGGCCCAGTGTATCGACGTGAAAGATAAATTACTTGAACAAGCGAAGAAGCATCTTTCTGAACCCATGGTACACGATCTGATCCTTTGGATACAGCAGCATCTTAAATATGTCATTAAGCAATCAGCAACAGTTTGCAGTGAAAAAACTACTTTGTCAAAAGGAACAAGTACAGAGGATGGTATCTGGATGCTCCTTTTGCATTTAGATCACATGAGAGCAAAGGCAAAATACGTCAAAACCGTGGAAAAATGGGCTTCAGATCTAAGGCTGACTGGAAGACTGATGTTCATGGGCAAGATAATATTGATTCTTCTTCAGGGTGACAAGAGCAACATTAAGGTGCAGGAACAATGAATGTTGACTAGTTCTGTCGATTTTACTGCTGAAACCTATGTGTCTGAATATTTTGTGTGTGTTTTTCTAAGAGAAACAATTTTGGAAGCAGATTGATCATTAGGAGAGTAGGAAGGCCTGAAAACTATTTAAGAAAAAGAAAGTACTCAGTGAGGAAGAAACTAGTGATACCTGTAGAGCCTTTATTGCTTTGCTTCACCCTGTAATTACACCCCTGTATTCCCTGTATTTCCCACATGCTCTAGAAAATGGAAAATTGATGATGAGGAATTAGTAACAGACATATTTCCAACTTATTACTAACTGTGTCTTCCTTGGCTTTAGACCTCATGGTGCTCCTAGCACCAGATGCCTGGGCTTTGAACGTCTCTGTGCTTAGGAACCTCCCCTGTGTTAGGCAGGGTTTTGTGGTGATACTGGAGGAGAACGTTTTGGCTTTTCAGACTTGTGTTCTCTAGATCACTTAAGACTGCTTAACTTCAAGCTCATGAATGGAAACAGTCACACGCTTTTTGGGATGGGCACTTTGAAAGTTTGCTATGTTCTGAAAAAAATCTTTATGTTTCATGTAGACTTTTTAAGTTTACCAAACTTCAAAGATACTAAGATGACATTTAATGTTTTGCTCTTTTTTTGTCATTTAGGAGTACTTGATTCTTCAGAAAACTTCTAAGGTAGATGTGGACTCAAGCGGAAAGAAATGCAAAGAGAAAATGATTAGTGTACTCTGTGAGACAAAAGTACAGTCACAGCATAAAAGGTATAATTTAGTACTGTTGTGGATAGAAAAGTAACAGAGTCGATAATTACATTCTGACAAATCTAGGCATATTCATGAGTTTCCCTTTTACAATGTAGGTTTCAGACATTTGAAGTCAAAGAATATTCAACACTGGATGAACTACAAAAGGAATTTGAAACTGCAGGACTTACAACTCTTTTCTCCGAGTTTGTGCCTCCTCTCTTAAAATGAAATTAATCGAAAACACGGGACTTTGACCGAAGCAGTAGTTGACTGCAGATGCTGACAGAAGGACTAATTTGGCAAACAAAGCTTTTCTGCAAAAAATGCCAGAAGTGGCCATCCTCTCAAGAGAAGGGGAAGGCAATTCATACATGAAGAATTGGTCATTATTTTACATTTATGTATTCATAACCTTTTTCCAAGAAGTGTGGAGTTAATTGTGATAATAGCATGACCAGCATGAGAGATTGGGAAGAAATCATGGTAAAATAATGGTCATCTTAGACTCTGTTTTGCAATCCCTGTTTTTCAACGTTTTGGTTTCTGTCTTTCGTGGTAAGAGTTTTTTTCATGATGGCCTGCTAGAAAGCATGATTAATTTGCTCTGAAAGCTTATACAAAGGTATTTCTATAAATATCATAGCAAACACAGATTTGAATATGTGAGGACAGCATATACTTAATAAAGCTTAAATGTTCATCTGCTAATTTTTCCTTCTCCATTTATTTGAATGTAAATCTTAGATTGTTGATTTAAAGAAAAAGTTGGTGTCACTTGGGGCCTGAAAAAACTTAGAAGTGTCTTTGTTAATCTTTATTCTAAAACATAGAAGAACACTCAAGTGGAGAATTTAAATTGATTAAAAAGCTAAGGTAAAGCCAATTGTAATATTTTCTTTTATTGTTTACAGATTCCTTTTTTCACTTTATCTCATTTTACTGTCTGTGCATCTTTAGATATATTGATTCAATTAAACTGTCAGAAAAGTATGTATACAGATTTCATCTTCTGTCTCTCAAGGCTTCTGTCAAGTCTTCTGTCATTTTAAAAGCTGTTCAGTTACAACACCCTGTTAAAATTGCCTTCCCTTCTGCATTAATTTTTTTCATTGGTCAGTGGTCTTGGCCAGCTTACAATTTTTTTTTTATCACTAGTCCATGTTTCACTTCAGTATATTATAAATGATATACATCATTTTTATAAATCCAGTTGTGCAAGTTCTTTTCACCTAGGGATAATTGGATATTCATTTCTTATAATTACTGATGTCCTTTGGTTTCTGTTTAACCTGATACCGTTCTCTAGCAAGACTACATAAATTGTCCAGTAGCAAAGATCTTGAAGTCATAAGTTTTTCAGAAACAATGTCACTTCAATGAATTTTAGCATATAGCTAAACATGTGCTTTGCTGCCCTCTAAAACTCACCTCCAGAAGACAAATGTCTCCTGTATTCTTTGGTAACTGAACAGATTTGATCAATTCAGGATAAATTAATTTAGCTTCCATTGGGGAAGGCTGGTGCAGTTTGGTTAGTTCCTGTAGTGTGGCTTGGCAAATCATTATGCAGGACATTTTGATTTCCATTTTGACCATGAGATCATACCTCTTTCTTTATGTATATTAGAAAAGTCCGCAGGGTGTATCACCAATCTATCCAGGGTCTAATCTACGTGCCTATAAACCAGTTGTATGATGCCTCGGAAAGCCGGAATCAAAACTCAGTAGCCTTGGTGACTGTTAAGCAGGTATCCTTTATTGCAGCGCTGGGCACACGGGATCGCTTCTCCGAATGTGTGCGCCCGTTAAGGCCAAATATCTCATATTTATACAGATTACATATTTATTATAATTTCTAGGAAAAGGCAGAGTTATGCTAATTATTTCTAAGAAGTCATTTACATTAACCCCTCCCAGATAGAGCATGCTCAGTGACACTCAGGGGGTCTTCCGGTGGTCTTCATGGATGAAGGCTGGACGTCTTCCTTGCTCTCAGCACATGTTCTTTACGTTTTTCCTCCACGCTTATCTGGGCTCCCAACACCTGCGCCGACTAGTTAGTGCTTCACTGAAAACAAGATATACTCTGGCTCTTAATTGGTTGTTAGTCTTATTATTTATGACTCCTCTATCTCCTGCTTCCTCTAGTTTCAAGGCTGTTGCACTATTATGGTTAAGTTTTGTAGCCACTTTCATGAAACCGCTTATGTGATTACAGCCAAATTCTGCTAAAATTCAAAACCAATCTATTCCTAAAAACACACAAATTCTTACTTCTTTATCTTCAAGGCTGTTACTGTTGCATTGTTATGGTTAAGTTTTGCAGGTGCTCTCACAAGTAGCTTACACAGTTAAAGCTTTCTCCTAAACCGATCTATTCTTAAAACCATGAAAATTCTTATATTAAAGTTATATTAATTGTCTCTTAAGCTACACCTATATCAATCTATTCAGCATGATTACATTTCATTGAATCAGTATATGCTTTCTCTTGGTTTTGGGGGTTGGGTTGAATAGTGTACCTAATCATGTGATGTGACTGCAAAAATAATTGAGGCATACAGTTATTGTGGTCATCTTTCTTGCAAGCTTAGATGCATATTCTTCAACTTCTTCCTCCCTACTGTAACAGGTACTGTAAGTAGGTGTGTAAGAAAATTTCTAGGGGCAGTGGTGGCCAGTTGCACTTTGATATAAACTCATGTATTTTTTTGGGTATTGTGGGCGCATCTCGCTGCAGCAATCTGCTCGCAAAACAGCCATGGGAAAGCTTTGCTTCTTGCTGAACATTGAGACAAAGTAAATCACTGATAGGGAGTTAAAGCATGAGGACAAAACTGTAACACCAGCTCCTGGTACTGAGAAACTCCGCTGTGGTCATAGAAACCTATCTGTACTATGTAGATGGCCTTTCCCCCCCTTTTCTCCTCCCCATCTGATTGTGGAGCAATTGTGAAACCTCCCTTGAAGGTATATAAGCAGCAGCTGTCTGGAATAAAGCGAACTGATTGCTTTTAACCATATTGGTATGCAGTCTTTTCCTAGCGCCTCTCTGCACTTCCAAAGACCCTGGATGTAAAATATTTCCCAAGATCTGGATTTTGGACAAGGGGAATCACAACAGGGTATTATTGCTTCATGCCCTCTTGGTGTAACTATTTGGTCAGAGCTAACATTCTGCAGCACCCAATTAAAAAAAAAAAAACCTGTTGGAGTGGGTCCAGAGGAGGCCACAAAGATGAGCAGAGGGCTGGAGCACCTCTGCTGTGAAGACAGGCTGAGAGACTTGGGGTTGTTCAGCCTGGGGGAGGCTCCCAGTACCTAAACGGGCTTCAGGAAAGCTGGAGAGGGGCTGGTTACAAGGGCAGGGAGTGACAGGACAAGGGGGAATGGCCTGAGGCTGAAGGAGGGCAGATTTAGGAAGAAACTCTTCCTTTTGAGGGTGGTGAGGCACTGGCACAGGTTGCTCAGAGAAGCTGTGGCTGCACTCTCCCTGGCAGTGCTCAAGGCCAGGTTGGATGGGGCTTTGGGCAACCTGTGCTAGTGGAGGGTGTCCCTGCCCATGGCAGGGGTTGGGACTAGATAATCTTTAAGGTCCCTTTCAACCCAAACCAGCCCATGATTCTGTGTTAAAGAGCAAATGACGGTTAAGATGCAGCTGTCTTCTGATCTGTGCTCATCTTCTTTCCAAATGAAGTTGTAAGAAGGTAGGTGAATTCTGCATTTGATGGAGTTGTAAAAAGCAGTTTATATGCTGGATTCTTTTCATAGTTGAACTTGTTACTCACTAACTTAGATTGGACAAATGAACAAGTCCAGTGTAGGAAAGGGCTGCAGTTGTTTTGCTCAGTTTGATGCACTTCTGAACTAAAAATCTGATCAGCTTGATGCTGTTCAGACAGCAGAGAACATGAAAAGTGATATCAGTCTGATTCTGTCTAAGCACATGCTTTTGCCTACCCATCAATCAGTTACTTTCTTTGAAGGGTAGGAGGATATGTTGTGTTCAGACAAGTAAACAACACTTCTAAAGGTTGTTCTTTTGGAAGGATGTTGCAGCTCTCTGTTAACTGGTGGTTTCTTTGCTTTTACAGTAAAAAGAGATGGGCAAGCCTGTGAGCCCCTGTGACACAGAAGTCATCGACATGCACAGTGGTGCATGCTCCACCCTCCAAGGCAACTGAAGCAGACAGAGAAAAACAAAACATGGGGAAACAAAGTCAAAACTCCTGAGAATCGTTAAAGAATGCATATCAGTGTCTGAAGAGCTAGTGAGGTATATGTAGCTGTCACAATCAGAAAATTCAATTGCAAGGAAGGAAAAAGAAAACCAAAACGAAAAAGAAATAATTTAACAAATAAAAAGCTAGCTTTCTTCTGGTTATTTTATTCTGTTTTGAACAGTGTGGTTCATAAAGCCTCATTTCCCGTGGACTTTCCTGTTTCTAAACAGTTGTGCACATGAAGCCTTTCTTGCAGAAGAGACACTCAATATGGTGCTCTCCCAGGTAAGCTCCCCAGTGCTTGATAGGGATTGTGTTCTCTGCAGAAATCATTCCAGTATCAATAGCATTTTCCTTCTCTGCTACTGGTTTTCATCAAAATTTCTTTCAAGCTGTTAACCTTTCGTTTTACTTGAAATTAGTTGAATTCAAAAGTTTTTGAAGAATTTTTTAGTATAAATGGGCATGTTTCTATACATACAGCACAGCCACTTAACTGTAGGTTCCTGTGAAAATCAGACAAAAATGAAAGCTGTTGCAATAAGACTGACCACTTGAAGAACCAAGTTTTTGGTCAGTCTTTTTTTAATCTCTTGTCTTACTGAGTGTGAAGAAAACAAAAAAATGGGTTAAAAAAGAGAGGAAGATACATAGAAATAGGAGTAAAAACTCAAACCCAGGATCAGCCCTATTTGCACATTTGTTTTTGCATGAATACATTGTATCCAAAGCATCAATTCTGATCTGGAAGAGATGTGCTCAGTCTGCAGATGGCTCTAGTTGAACAGAGACCTTGGGTGATTATTCACCAGTCTCTAGAGGAGATGACACTGCTTGTGTTGGGCAGGTTTGATGGCAAACAGCACGTGTTCACTTTTTCTGCTCCCTTCGTATGATTCATGAGGGTTGTATGTCTGTGTTCTCTAGTATGAGAAGAAGGGTGGTCTGGTCATCTGAGGAGCTCTTCTCTCTCGTTCCCCTTTGTGCAGCAAGTGTAAACTGAAGTAATCAGAAAGGCAGCATCAGATCCAGGTAATTTTCACTATTATGCCTAACATCAGGTCTCGCTGCATATGTATGCTACCACCACAGCAGAGTAGTGATGTTTGTGGAAACAAGGGCCTTGCAGTGCTAGCAGATTAAATTACTCCATTCTGCAAGAAATCAGTCTTTGTTCAGTTTTGTTTTCTAGAATTGTTACTGACCCCCATTGTGACCAAGGTCTGTAGCTAAAACCATCTCTTGTCTTCCCAGAGGGAGGAGCAGGAATAAAATTCCCTTCGTTTCTGTATTAACCTTTCAAGGCATTATTTATAGCATTAATATGTACTATTTATTTTTAAGGGGTTTTATTACTGTCTCTTGGAAAGAAACCTTTATGAGTAGCGCACACTGTGAAGTAACCTCCCATTCATGAGAATGTAGTAATGTGAAGTTCCACAGGAGGAGAGTACTTTTAATGGGGGTCATCACCAGTATTGGGAATTCACCAGCTTTTTTTACTTATTGATTCTTATTAAGATTATAATGTGTACACTCTTCCCCCCCACCTTTGTTTTTTGCTGTTTCAGAGAGGATGAGACACTGTAAGACCTCATCGATTAAAATCCCTGACATAATCAATTAAAGTAGATTTGATTGTTTTGTGAATAAGAGTAATTTTCTTGGTTCTGTAGTTCTGCCTCAGTTTCTTGTCTTTTATTTCTGTGTGAATGACCCAAAAAACCACTGAGATTGGTATAAATTATATGCAGAAGCACTGTAATGAGCCTAAAGAAACTTCATAGTGGAAAAATATTTTGTTTACATTGTTTCTTTTTAAAATAGTTTAATAAACCCTACATATGGGTGATTTAAAACCTGGTGTGCCTTGATTTGTTCAGCTTTATCTGTGAAAATACAAACGTAATCGTGTTATAGTTCATTTGAAATAAGATGATGAAATGTTGCACACACTGTATTTCTGCCAGAGTTTGAGACTGAAATTGCATATATTATGAAATAGTGCAATTGCTGGAATCAATGTTCATATATCTTATTGTAGTATTAAGCATTATCATCCTGTCTCTTTGTACATAACACATGCAACGCTGACAGCACTCTGTTCTGGCTTTATATTTTATATGTATACTTAATTTTATGTTATCTTATGCAAGAGTTATGTTTTTTATAGGCATAATTATAGACATAAATGGAACTTGAAATGTAAATATGCTAATAGCGTTTTGTGGTTATTGTTCTGTGCTCTTTTCATATATTGGCTTTTACATCAGTTTGTGTTTTCTAACCTCACAGTATTAACCTGCAGTGCAGAGAACTCTTCAGAGGGACGGAAAAATTTGCCTGACATTAATTTAAGGAATTCTTTGGACTCTGAAAAGGAATCCCTTAATACGTTCAATTAGTTAGGCATTCAGGTGCTTTACTTTTATACTAATAAGGTAGTAACCATTGTAGTTTTGGGGTTTTTTTTGTTTGTTTGTTTCTTAATGTCATGCAAGTAATCTGTATCCTGCATTAGAACATAGCTGCTCATGGGACTGGGGTCAATATTTTGTTAGTATTTCCCATTATGAAGATCTGTGATTCATTGTACCTATGCATTGTTCTCTATTATAACTTGAATGCAAAGAGTCATTTTTAGATGAGACTTGATACAAAAGATCTCTGGATGAGAACAGTAACTCTGCTTGGTGCTTCCTTTCCTGTTGTCCCCTTTTACATTCCTGCACACGAGTAATGAGGGCTGAT
The DNA here is from genome assembly GCA_020800305.1 of Porphyrio hochstetteri. Taxonomy (NCBI): domain Eukaryota; kingdom Metazoa; phylum Chordata; class Aves; order Gruiformes; family Rallidae; genus Porphyrio; species Porphyrio hochstetteri. The sequence goes on from CM036912.1 coordinate 19,628,327, forward strand.
TTACATGGGATGTAGTCGAATGAGCACTGTTTTCTTGAGCTAAACTTAACAGGTCAGCTCGCTGTGTGGTAGTAGATCTTGGTAACCGCTGGTTAGAGTCGGGGGGGACCACTTTTGGCATCATCTAATTGCTCCACTGAAGCAATGAGCTGGATATTCCGTGAACTTTTGTAGAGAATTGAAGGAGCTAACTTCCCCTATGCAGAAAACAAATGGTTTACTGCTGCTTGATCGGAGCTTTCCATCAGGAGAGCAGCCTGGTGCTCCTTTTCTGTTGGTGCCACGGGGGCTCATAACCCAAAGTTTACACTTGTGCTAGTCACAGGGAGTGCTGCAGAGCGAAATCAGTGCCGCGATTTTAAGGCTGAAGGCGCTAAAATCGATGTACCTTTACTGTTCTTGGGATGCACTTAGGAAAAAAAAAGTCAACGCAAAATGATTTTGTTGGTCTCTGATCGATCACTAATCTATAGCAGTGTACAGAGGCAGGCTATGTTTTTATGGGAATTGGTGCTATGAGCACCCTTCAGTCAAGGTAATATAAAAAGCAGTTCTTTTTTGAAGTAGAGTAACTGAGTTACTTGTGAGAACACTGTCCACGTGAGATGCTGAACAGAAGCAGAGCTGCGTGGAAAGAGCTGTGCCAGAGGCTGATTTTTATTTGGTAGAAGTGGAGGTGTTAGAGAGGAACAGACGGCAATAAAAACACTGGAGATGTGGCTCTCGGAAAAGCCAAAAGAAAGGCTGTTTTTGGATTGATTATTCTCTGGGAAGAGGTTTGGGAATATGAGCAGAGAACTGCTACTGTATCCAAACTCCAAGTAGAAATGCCTGAAATAAATGCACAGTTTCATTGTGATTTTGTCTTTTTAGCAGAAATGACGTGTAGAACTGAGAACAAGTATTGGAAGTTTTCACAAACATAGAGATGACTAACCTCTCTCAAGGGCTGTAGGCTGTCCACAGAGGAATTAGAGCAATTCTTTAAAATTTACCTCAAATGACCCATGGGTGACAGGGGCTTTGTGGAGCCAGCAACCTCCAAAAGTCTCATAGGACTGTGAAATGAGGCTGTCGTGCCCCTGGGTGGTTGGGAAGATTGATGGAAGAGGTGACCAGGAGCAGGTTATCTGCAAATATGGGCATTCTGGAAAGCAAAGACTTAAAGGGGTGACAAATCACTTTCAGGGAAAAAGGCTGCTCATGGGTGGAATCGGAGAGCACAGGTAAGTGTTTAATTTTTGTGAGACTTTTTCTGTGTTGTAGAGAACCTGGTGTGGAGATGTTAGATGGTCCTTGCTCAAACAGGGCGTGGTGTCTTGCGAGGCTTATGCATTGCAGTTCCACATCGCTTGCAGAGATCATTCTGGATGGTAACACTGGTCAGTGGCATTATGCGGTTTAAGACATAAAAGCTGAAAAACTTACTCTGGGTCAGTGATTTGCTAAGGCATCAAGAGCCACCCCTAAAGTGTGGGTTAGATGAGGCACATCTAGGAATAGCAGAAATGGGAGGGAAAGAAAATCACTGGAATTGCTACAGGAGTTCCAGGAAGTTGTGTTTTTGAGGAACCGGTACGGCAAAGGAGGACGTCAGGGTCACCTCTGCATTGACAAGATGCCAAATGCTGCAAGCTCGGCTGGGTGTGGATGTGTCAGTCGGAGTTTCTGGGCTGTACATGACCTGCAGAGTGCCTGGAGCTTGGCACCCAGCGTGTCTTTCCTGCCAGCCACGCACCAGATTGCTTTATTTCTCCCTTTTTTTCCCCCCTGTTGTTTTTTAATTGAAAGGCAGCTGCAGAAAGGGAGCTGGAAGCTGCTTGCTATGAATTCTGTTATTTACTTCCTACAATACTAATTGTTAAAAGAAGCTATGGGTTTCTTTCAGGCTGATCTTGAAGAATCGGGAATACTTTTTGCAACAAAGGAACAGTGATAAAACCTCAGAAGAAAGTGTTTCCTTGCTGAAATGTTCAGTGTTGGGAGTGCGGCTCTGGAAAGCTGGTCCCTTGGGGTGTGCTTGGTAGCTGGCACAGAGAGGAGGGAGTTGCTGAGGCTTCTTGCATAGGTGCTGGTAATAGCTATGTGAAAAGGGGGAACTGATTCTTACTCATGTAGTTTATGGGGTTTTTTTCTATGAATTCATTGCTAAGTTGAAACAAATAGGTTGTGGGCAGTTGTTAAGCAGCAAAATGAAAAGTTTTCATGTCTTTATGTAGAATGTGAGATTGAAAGTCTGAAGAGAAGTGTTAGCTGTTAGGTTTTCTATGGATCTGAAGTAGGAATGGGTTACAGCTCATTGAAGATGTCTTCCTGACATCAAAGCATTAAAAGCTGAGCAACAAATGTTACAAAATTTTAGCTGCGGTGGAATAAACTACCACAGGGAAAGATGTGTGTGTGATTCCTGGTCCTTCCTGGTATTTTTTAGAGACTCTTAGGAGTAGCAAAGAGGTCTTAAGATTTTTCTGGACAACAATAAGGATTATTGCATTTGGGTTTTGTTGTTTTGGGTTTTTCTTTTCTGAGCTAGCAGCAAATGATTGTCTTTGTACCACTACCCAATAACAGGAAGAAAAGGGATGTACTTTTGGGAGTGTACCATGAAGGAGTAACAGAACTTTTAACAAATCTGCAGGCTTGCAAAACCCAAAACACACACAGAGAAACACCACAGTCTCCTTCTTTATCCTGAACAGATTTTTGTTCTTGTGTAACAGACTTTCCTTCTGGATACAAAGTAAAAAGGGTAGGCTTCCCAGTGAGAAGCAGGGAAGTGAGGCTGCGCAGGAGCAGAAAGCTTCAGCCACTCCGGAAAAGTCTTTCACAGGGTGGTAACTATAATGAATGTTGGGTGGTTAGCAGGCTGCTCCTCATCTGGTCCGTTTTGTTTCACAACCCTTTTTGTACTGAATGCAAACAGGAGAGCGATGAAACGGGCTGGTGTAGTGGCAGCAGCATCCCAGGGATTTCAGCGACGAGGTGTCATTTCCCCGGAAAACAAAGTAGAGGCACTGCTTCCCATGGAGGATGCTGCTGGTCAAGGCAGGCTGGGGTCACTTCATTCACACCTTTGCCAGTACTGTCCTGAAGAGGAGAGCAAAAGTTTGCTTGTTCAAGGGACAGGTTTGTGCTGACAACCGTGGTCTTCCTCACTTCCCTTGGGTTTGTGTAAGTGCAGCTGCTGCCTGGAGGAGCCCCAGGGAGGCAGGGTTTCTGGCTGGCTGGCCCCAGAGCTGAGAAAGCATCTCTGGCAACTGGGGCTGGGGCTGCCAGAAATGGGGAAGTGATGGCAGAGGGCACGGAGGGTGTCCTGGCAGTGGGTGTCCCTACCCAGCCTTGTGACAGGCACAAGGGGTTGGGAGGGCAGCAGGGCTGGTTGCAGGGCTGGTTTTAGGCTGTGAGAGAACTGATCCTGACACTGCCTTAGGATACCTGGCTGTTACCCCACATACATCATGTGCCACCTTATTCTGGTAATTGTCTGGGTTGTCACACAGGTTGTTTTCATATATGGGCAACTCTAGCTGTGAGACTGTGGACATCTTGCCATCAGGAGGATGGTGAGACCTTAACGCCAGAGCTCTGTGCTACAAAACACCATCCTTCTGCGGTTTTACTGTGAAATGACCTCCATTTGTAACGTGTAAGAAACTGACCAAATGGTGGAAGTCAGCTACCCAGCTAGTGCCAGCAGTATGGGATGCAGACTGTCAATCTGTAGAATCCCTCTGCTGTCACTTATATAAATGGAACAATAATTGTTTGTTCCTCTTCGGAAATGTGGTTGATGCAGTCTGTATTATAGAGGCAAATTATTTACTGCAGCGCAAGGGAAATTCTTTTTTTCCTATCTGAAACCAATTTAATATTAACTGATGAAACCATTAGAAGGTACTGAGCCCAGTGTGAATCCCTTCGGTGGAATACATGGTGTGGAGGAGTGGCTTATCTCGCAAAAAGCCTGCCTCCATTTTGGAGGTAATGGGGTTTTTTATTTTTCTGCTTGCTTAATAATAGAGGAAGAGAGGGATAGATCTGCTAGAATACTCTCCTTATCATCTTCCCAGCCTACGCTCTCGTGGAGAGGAGTAGCTGAGAGCTGAAGGGGGAAAAATCCTGATTGTTGTGCTTTCCCTGCGATAAGGAGTAATTTAGAGTCCCTTGTCTCACGCATGAAACCTGGTGAGAGGGAGTTACATTAACACATGGAAGAGTTTTGGGGAAAAATAGTTCTTAGCTTCAGGAGTCTGCTTTTGACTCTTGGTTTGTCTGGGTGCTTGATAGGTCTTTGAAAATGAATGCTAAACGGGGGACCGTGAGCCACACAGGCTGAGATTGCTGCGGTGACCTGAAGAGGTAAAAGCACAATTGAAAAGGTCTATTTTAAATGTTTAAGGAATTAATAATTGCTGAAAAGTGCAGATTACTAGAAGAACAAGCATCTTATATGCCGTGTTACAGACAGATCCGGCACTCATGGGAGGCGTTTGTGACAACAGTCTTTCAGTGGGTGACATTTATGTACATGATAAAGAGACAAGACCTCTTTATGTAAAATTTACAATGAGCTTTCTAATGCCATCAGTTTTTTTAGACTTAAAACATTCCTTCTCTCATAAAATTTAACTCCTCATGTTCTGTGATCAGCTCTAGGGGTTGCAGAGGACAGCCCTGCAGGCGTGTACGGCAGGGGATGCTCTGGGCGGCTGTGGGGCTGGGGACAGAGCAGGATGGGGCAGGGGGCGTGCTTCGGCCTGAAGGGGCTACTTGCAACAGTGGTCAGTGGCTGCTGCTGTCGGGCTGAGCGTGGCAAAGAGGTGGAGGCAAAAGTGTGTCGTTGCCCTTGTTTTTCCTGAACACATGTTTGGGAGTTGGGAAGGAGCTTTGTTGCCACTTCAGTAAAGAAGAAAATAAAGGAGAAATAGAGTGGAAATACTGAATGAGGGAGAAAGGGAAAAGACATCAGGCCCGAAACTGGTGCTGCAGCCAGTGTGAGGAACAGAGTGGGGGCAGCCAGGCAGCCGTGGCATGTGGGAGCAGAGAGGGTGGATGGAGACCACTGGCTGCAGTGAGGCTTTGCGTGCGTGCCAGGGCCCATGTATTTTCCTGTAAGGAGGGATGGTATGCATGTAGAAGAGACCTACTTAAAGGCTTCATTTATGTTCTCTTAAATTGGATTGTTGCTTAATAGCTTACACATGTTGCTGCTGGAGCAGTGTATGTTTCTGCAGCGCTCTGCATTTTGTGGTAGATCGAATTGTTATCACTTCTAAAATGCAGATTGATTTTTGTGTGGGTGCCAGGGGGCTGCGGGACATCATGCCTGCCCCTCACCTGCCCTGTGGGGAGCAGGTCCCACTCGCTGGCTGGCTGCTGGCAAGGTGGCCGGTGCTGGTGGTCACAGGGTGCTCTGGGGCTCAGTGGAGGGCTGCTCCTCCTGCTCCTGGCCCTGTGCCAAGGGAGAAGCGGAGGATGTTCCCAGCTGTTCCCAGCCCTGCTTCTTGTATTTCCTAACAGAGTCTTCCCCTGTCACTGCTCAGCTCCACACACGTCCTGACACGGTCTGGTGGTCTCCTCTCTGAGCAAGGTTGCTTTGCCTGAACCTGACGCTGCTTCTCCCAGCCTTTGTGAACCCCGGGTGTAGCCACTGGCTCCTTGGACCCGCTGTTGAAGCGCGTGGCTCCTCCGTGATGGAGATCAAGAGGAAACAGTGTGTATTGACTTTAATTAAAGTGGGATTTTCCACTCGTGGTGGAAACCTGAATGAGAGATTTGTGGCATTATTCACCCATAATACTTCTAGGTTTACAGTTTGTGGGAATTGGTAATAACTCTGAGTAGAAGGCCATAAACATCATGTTTCTTGAAAGCAGCAAGATTCTTCAGTCCCTCAAAACCTTTATGTAAACCCAACCCAGCAAATACTTGAGGTGTCCAGTCGGAATGAATTTTAGTAAGAAAAACCCTGTATGCCAGCGGTTTTGCTGGGTAGTAGGTGGACAAGGCTTTGGATTCTGCCATCACCTGACATTTTTATCTTTAAAAAGAAGTATTTTGGGTTAGGATATTGTAAGTTGCACCTGGGTGGAAGTTTGAAGGACAAATCCTGATAAACTGTCTCAGTAGGATCCATGCTTTTGTCTGACCTTTTTCTATGGAGAAGGGGGTACACACGGGGAGGCTGTGATTTGCAGGGAGTGGATGGTTCTGGGGAAGTGGTGGCATGGCAGGGTCTCTGACCAAGCACTTTGGCTGGCTGTGGTCCCTATGGACCCCCTTTATTCTATTAAATATGGCAGTAGTAGGTGCAAGGGAAGTTTTAGGGTGCGGACATGCATTCCCCCTGCTCTCCCCAAACAGTGCCTTCCCACAGAGCCTGCTGTGTCCCGGATTTAATCCCAAATAAGCTGCATTTTGCTAAGAAGTGCACTAACCCATTCAGATAGTGTCTTAGATCTGGCAGGCTGCAGCGCATCGGAGTATTTTGATAAGCATCCTGTCTCCTTGGAAACTACTACTTAGCAGTAACTTGATGCTACATTTGGAATGTTATGATTAATTTAGGCCTTGCTTCTGCAGAGACACACGGTATGGGCCTCCTCCTACAGAAGTGAGGAGTCTTGTTGAGCTTATCAGAACAGCTCGTGTGTTTGAAAGTGTCCCTGTGGAGTTTAGGAGTTCTCTGAATCTCTTCAGGCTCTGCTTTAAGCTCCTTGGTTATAAACCTCATTTGTTATCCTGAGGTATATTTTTAGGTGTCTGTTGTCTAATTCGGTATTTTAAAAACATTTCTAAAAAGTCTACCTCCACAGTTATGAATAAATATAAAGCTCCTTCTGAGGCCATTAAATAATAGTTTAATTAGGCTGGCAAAATTGCTTTTGGCTTGTCTTTAAAGTCTTTAGTATCTTATTTCTATTAACAAAATGGTAATCAACGTTAAACTCTAAAACGTAACCAAAGTAGGTCATATTTTTATTAACTGGAGATAGATAATGAATGTGCCCTATATAAAGATTTGGATTAAATCTTCTGAGATGCTGAGGATAGTGTTTTAATTAAGGTAATCCTTATTTGCATCTAACAAACACTATTGCTGCTTAGAAATTTAAGACCTTAGTGAAGCATATTAGTGCATTACCTCAATGAATCTAATAGAGATTTAATACTTGTATTTGAAGTAGCAATCTGTCATAAATTAGGAGCATTTGCATAATAAATTTAAGCCATGTTATTCTTTGCAGAGTTGTATATAATTAAATAACACATTCAGTATTAAAATTTTGCTGTTTTTATAGTGCATGGAAGGTGTACTTTGTTGTTGCTGTTAAACTAGTCCTTGGTTTCATCTGTTTGCAATAGAGAGAAGTCCAGCTATCACAGCAGTGTTACATGGGAGCACTCAGGTTTTCTCTAACCCGCCCCCCCAAGTATTTTGGGACACTTGGTGTAAAGAATAGGACTGTGTATGCCATGCTGCTGAACTCCAAAGTGGGGCTTGCAAATACTGCTCTAAAACTCGATAGGAGAGTTACTCATTTGCATCGTGAGATGTAACGAGTCCAGAGCCTGAAGCAGAGATTTGGCCTGGGATACTGGCACAAGGTCTGTACTCGATCCAGCACCCAGCAGTCTGTGGGAGTAGATGTGCACAAAGGCAGAAGTCAGCTGGTCCTGGTGAGGATGAACTTGGAATTTAAGTCCTTTGCACATGTTAATAACACGAGCAGAGGCTTTTACACAAAGCACATTCTGAGCAACATTTCCCATGAAGACCTTATAATTCCTTTTATCTCTGGGTTGTGTTACCTGATTTTTGAACTCTGCCACTGTACTAATCATGGGATTAACAGCTGCAAAGGGAAGCAGACAGACACCTCCTCACTGCTGCTTTGCCCTTGGTGTGCGTGGTGATGTCAGGGTTGGCTGGACTTCCAGTCCAAGTTCTTGTAATACCCTTCCCTGGGTTATGACAGTTACTAATTTTTGAACTCAGCCCGAGAAATACCATTCGGGGGGCATGGGGACCCTGTCTGCCTCTGCACTCGGTCCCTGAAAGCAGCCAATGTGATGCTTCTGGGCAGAGCATAAGGGATGGGAAACAGATGCAGAGAGGCTCTTCCCTGACCCACATCCTTTTGGCTTTTACTTGCCCTGGCTTCTCCTGAGGAGACCATCATCACTTAAAATAGGTGATGCACAGGGACTTCCTGGACACGCTTGCTCAGCCTCATCTCCAGAGCCCCACTCCCCACAGGGAGAGAAGGATGTGTCAGCAAATTTGCTGCCTTCTTCCATTAAACATGCTCTCCATGTTGTGTCCCTGTCATTGTGCTGGTTCTTCTTTCCAGTTCACATGGTGGGATGCACAGAATAGAGTCAGAGCAGCGTTGGGTGTGCTTTGTCGAGTTCCCCTGTGGGTAGGGATTTCCTGCCTCTCTTAGCTCTGCTTTTCCCATGGGGGAAAACCGAACTGATATGCAAACTTTAATTTTTGTTTGCATAATTTAACCCTGCTGCTCTGCTGGGAACCATGCATGGGTCTCATCTCTTGGGTATTTATGGCCATCAGAAGCAGTATCTTGCTTGCTCAAAACCAAAAACACAGATCAATGGGAAGACTATAAGATTACTTTATCACAGACTGTCAGGGGTTGGAAGGGACCTCGAAAGATCATCTAGTCCATTATTAGCTTCCTCCCTGCGTAACCACACAACCATAAACCAACATTGTCCCATAAATTCAAGTAAGAGGGTGCTCCTATTAAGAGTTTCATACTGTATGCAGTCAAGGAATACTAAATATTTATGTCAAAGTCACTGAATATAACCTTGTTATCTGTAGATGACAAATACCACGGCAGTGACAGGTGAATCTCTCTTTGGGGCTGGACAGCTTTGCTGTCCTATCTTGGCTGGAGATTCTGTTTTGGGGTTTAGTGAAGAATATGAAGGGAAACCAGGACTAAGTAGTACAACAGACCTGGCTTGTTCAGGCTCTTCACTAACTTAGTGTTTGCTATTTGTTCTGAATGTTGTCCTTTAAATTGGTAATGGATATATAAAATTTACACTCATTTGCACAGTTTGCTTTTGGCATCATTAGTTGGCAAATGACAGTCTTTCCTACGTGTGTTACACTTTGGATGCTGGTTGCAGTGATTCTTCCTCTCTTCTCTCTCTATTGTAGCGTTCCTTAGATTGATGCTGAAAATTACATGTTATTTTTCCTTCCTTCATAAAGCCATGTCACAGACGTAGAAAGGCCTCAGCTATTGAGATCAAAGGTTGCTAAACTTTGCTGGATGGCGTGGCATAAAGTTCGGGCATGATGAATGGTGCTAGGACTTGAAATAAGAGTAACAAGTCTAAGAGCATGAGTCACTGTGCTAGGTCTTCGTGTCTGCAGAAATTTGTGTGACCTGCTGGCTGAAAGCATTGACAATTTTCCATTAGTAATGAATTACAGTAGTAATTTCATTAATTTCTTCACCTCAGTCAGGATATGTTAGTGTAAGTTGCTTAACCAAGCATCAGAGGAGCCATTGCAGTTAACCTTTAGTCCTCTGCTGTGTAACCAGGACCAGTTAAGAAGTAAATTAGCGTAACATCCCTTTAAAAAAAATTACTTTAGATAAGCAGCAGACATAATTTTTGCCTGTTTTTAATTTAATAGCAGGTTTATGGTTTTATGCAAAACCATTCACATTACATCTGACCCTCTGGGAGCTGGGTTTTTTCGTCTGTGTAATTTGGTGTCTTTAATAATCTGCTGTCTGTTAAATCCAGCACAGGCTTGATTAATGAATTGTGATGAACCAATGCATTAATTTACAGGTTTGGTCTAATACCCTAAAAGGCTACATCAGTGCTTCCAGTTATTAATGCTAATAAACTTGAGAGAAAAAGCAATGTGAGGAGGGGTTAAGGGAAGGTAGTATGTGACAAATCTTGTCTCTATTCAAGCATTTATGGCTGTGGCTACTTTTCCTACCAGAGGACTGCCAAAGCCCTTGACAACACACAACATCACCTCAAGAAGAGCTTAGCAGCCTTTAAAAACACTGTAACATTTCTGAAGCTGTCTCTGTTCCATAGACAAATCCTTTTTCACTGCTTAAAGTCCTTACTGAAAACAGCTTTTCATGCTGTATTTTTAAATACTGCATAACATAGCTTTGAAGTCCTTTGCTGTTAAATCTGTGACTGAAACTCAACCCCGAACATGAATTTCTCTCCTGAACCCTGGCAGGTGATAGGTAGGTATGTGTATCAGGAGGCATATACATGAGAATGGTGGGTGTCTGACATTGACAAAACTTACTGTGACGAGCAACTCATTGCTAAGATGATATTGAAGCTTCTAAGATCATCCTTTTGAAGACTTTAAATAAATCTACAAGCAAAATTGCTAAATTTTGTTTTATTTAATTTTTTTTTTTCCAGAACCCGTCATGTGTCCATGGCATGTAATGATTCGGAAGAGTGTATTCTGTTAAGTCTCAAAAGAGCTGGTACATGGAGGAAAGGGAATAGTAATTGATTTATTTATTTTTTATTGAGAAAGTAGGGTTTGGGAATGGGATAGTAATACGGTGTGAAGATTTTAGGTTGGTGTAAAAAAAGTATGAAATTTTGTCTTTGATGCTGAGCCTTTAGATCTTGAAAACATCTTAAAACAGCATAGAAGTTCAAAGAAGGGGCTGCATGTCCTCTCTCCTTGGGTATTAGCTCACAATACTGTAGCTCAGACTTCTTCAAATTGCAATTCCAGCCTTGCCTTGTTCTGATAAATATAATCTAAGAATTATTATTTTAGACATTGATGTATCCATCGTTCTGTCTATTAAAATATAGCATGACGTTTAAAGCCCATTTTAGCAATCATGCCTCAGGCATTTTCTTTCTAGTGGGGCACAGGAATTTTCACTTGTCCTTGAGATAAATGACACCAGTATCCAATTGGCATCTCTAAGTCTTGCTTCGGCATCCATGTACCAAAGCCTTGCTGGAAACATCAGGACGAGACAGAGAATTTAACACTGTTTAGGCTGAACAAAATAATTTCCCCTGTTTCTGTTGCTTCTTTCGCTTCCTTACAGTTAGGGAGAGAGTGATCTCTGCTACATCTTGGCTGTTTTAATAGGATTCAGAACACACGATCACATTAGATACTGTACCTGAGGCAATCTGTGTTTAGACTGGTGATAATTACATGCAAAAGTCATTCAACAATGAGGCAATTAATGCTGATGAACTTTAATAAAGTCAGCTGTCAGCAATAGATATTGCTGGCAAGTTTCCTAATCCTATATTTATAATACTCTGAAATTCCCTTATGTTCAATTCTATAAGGCATTGCTGTTTAATGGGTTAAAAAAAAAAATCCAGGAAGTTTACCACCAGAAAATATTGCCAGCAACATATTTCTATAAGACACAAATATGAACAAAGAGGTCAGAAGCCAGCCTACTTATCAGATTTACTCCAGTGATTGGTGTTTACCAAGGAAGATGATAGACAGAACAAGGCAAATCCTCTAACTCTCTCAGCAGAGAGGAGAGGGAAAGCATTAGATAAGGGACGTGGGGCTTACACTTCCCCTCATTGTTGATTAACAAGCATTAAATTATGCTTAATGTCGGACGTAGGCAGGTCATTGTAACATGGTGTCAGTGTAAATTAGAAGCTCAAGCCAGTTAGTGCCTGGGATTCTCATAGTTCTGGAGTCGGGGTGCTTTCCTGCAAAGACAGCCTTGTCTGAAGTTCTTAGTTATCCCGATTGCTTACATGGGCAGATTAATTTTCTCATTGGAAAATACCGTTATAAAGCCATTACTCTTTAGAACAGAAAGCAGAGGGTAACTCCCAAGCTATTTTTGCCTTTTCACAGGCAACTGTGAAGTCAGAAGGGGTGGGCTGATGGGAGGAGTGAAGTGTCCTCCTCATTAAACTTTACTGAACATTAGAGAGGCGATGCAGGGCTGTGCACCTTTTCGTGCGGAGGGGTTGCTGTGGCTTGGTGGTCTGCAGCCCAGGAGCCACTGCTCTGACACAAGGTGGATGGGACATTGGAAAGAAACTATTGCAGGGCTCAGACGTGAGAGCTAACAAACGAGTACGTGTCCTCTGTGAAGCTATGTATGGAGTCTACTAAATGTGGGAATAGTTTTACAGGGGCAGAAATAACATTTATCTCTCTGCCAATCCAGAATAACACTCATAAATCATGTATCATTATAGAGCTCCTGTGCTTTGGGATTAGGGCAAGAGCTTGCTCTGGATCCCTGGGAAGAGCTCTGTTGGCAGCGCTGTGAAAAGCCATCGCTTTGGGGGAGGACTCCTTTTGTCAGAGGTTTTCTCTTTTTCTTTTAGGAATGCAGTGGGAAACGCCAGTGAGGTATTCTTCTTCTTCTTTGTATGTTTTCTTGTTAAATACAATGGCATTATCTTTAAGGCCAGAGATGGCCAGAGGGAATATCCCTGCAGGTGTGTCCTCCTCCTCTTCTCCGTTGGCCGTGGTTAGAGCCCTTGCCTGGTGCACTGGTGGTCTAAGCAAACGCGGCTCCTCTCAGGCTCTTCTTTTACCTGCCTGTGGCAGAACCAGCACTGGCAGTCCTACTGGGTGGTGAGTGGGCATTAAGTACAGGTTCCCTAGCTGACACTATGTGGTATTTTCCATTTTAGCTCTTGGAGTGTGTTAATCACCGAGAAACATGCACCGCTCCAGAAAATCTGGTGGTGACAGTTGGGAGTGTGTTGTGCTGAGCATTAAGGTTACGAATGATGGTTCATGCATACAAGCCCTTGGTTTCAGTTAGAAAAACTCCAGTATTTGGGAGGAGGTTAAGCTTCTAGGGTGAGGTTGGAGACGAATCACAGCTGGATTTTGGCTTTTGGCTTTAACGTCTACTAATCTTTTTCCAGCAGCTGACAGAAAGATCATATTGAACTAGATAAGCTGTACAAAATTCCTGCTGTTTTAACCTGAAATCATATGATAGAAAGGTTGAGAGTTGGAAATGAAAAACATAATGGAAAATGTTCCTCATGAAGAGTTGGAGGCAACCTGCAGCAGAGCCCCAGCAGGAGACAGGCCAGAGTCAGGAGAGACTCACCTCTATTTGGCTGTGGAAAAAGCCCTGTTTGGGCCTGTCTGGCTTTGGCTGCTTGTGTCCTTCAGGAACAGGAGGAGAAGGGAGAGGGGAAAGTGAAATAGGGACCCTAGGGAGAGCAGGGAGGTGGGGGCCATGACACTGGGAGACAGAAATGCGAAGGCAGAGGGGACTCAGGGGAGAGGCAATGAATGGAGAAAGAAGTTAATGCTGTGAAATGAAAATGGGGGGGGTCATCTCTTTTCCTATCTGCACTGATGCTGGTGATGGCAACATAGTGAGGCTTTTACTTGCTAGTTAGATCTGTAAAGTATTTAAACATCTGTTGCACTGTGTAATAACTCCTCAGATTGCTCAGGCACATACAGTAGAAGGCAACGCTGCAAACTGCATAAACAGGCTTGTCTCTAAAGTCAAATGCAGGACATTCCTGTGGTTTTCTTGCTTCCCCACCCTTTGCTGGGAGAAGTGGTCCTTTCCAGCAGTTAGGTTGGTTATTCTGACCATTGAGCAAGACATTTCTTCCTACGTTACATCAGCATGAGTGAAGAAGCAGTGGTGGTAAGCTGAAAGGGGAGAGGTTTGGGCTGATACGCAGAGGGACTTTCCCTGTGAGGGTGGTCCAGCAGCGCAGTGGGGCCCCAGGGATGTGGTGCAGTCTCCGTCCTTGGAGGTTTTCGAGACTGAACTGGACAAAGCCTGAGTCACCTAGTCAGGTCTCATGGCTGACCAGATGGGATAATTCAGCTGCTCATTCTTGGGAGAGCCCAGCCATGCTCACTTCTCCTAGTGCTGAGATGACCCTGGAGAGACTCCTGACTCCAGGTGAGGACCTGTAAGGTGAGACTCTTTATTTTGGGAGTATATTATTTTTTTTAAAAAAGATTGATTTTGCTCACTTGAATTTGAAAAATTGTTAGTCTAAGCTGAGGTGCATCTTAAATGCTGTGCAGCTACACTGCAGTAGCAGACTTTCAAGAATACTCTGCAAAATGCAGGGCCATACACTTTGTATAGGGAGAAACGGGCAAAGCTGGGGAGTTGCTTGTAGGATTCAGCTGCTGGTGCCACCTGAGCTCCAGGAGTGAGCAAAAGCAGCCTCTTTCCAGGAGCAAGAATGAGTCATGAATTGTGCTAGTGTTCATGGTTTGGGCAGATGTGCCTTGCCTCACATTTGCAGTTGGTATGGCTGCTCCTGCAGTCAGTTCCCGCGGCTCAGTGGCAGCACATGAGCTGCCCATGCTGTCCCAACCCAGAGGCATGTCGAAGCACAAACAGCATCCAGCTCTGTCTGGAAGAAGGAGGCAGGATTTGGAGAGCAGAGGATGTGTGGCACTTTGGTTTGTCCCCATGAGGAGGCTATTGCAAGATGTGCAGGCCCAAGGGGTCGCTGTGAGTGGGACCGAGCTCCCGAGCTGCCTGCCATGCTGACACTGTGCAGCGGCTCCTGTACTTTGCGCTTGATGTGTCCAGACCTCTGTGTTTTGGGGATTACAAGGACATAGGAGAGATTGTGTAGAGCCACCAAGTGCAGGTGCCTCAAGACTGCTAAGTGGGGTTTAGCACAAACCCCTCAGTCTCTGTACAGTAGCCCTGTGACTGCAACGGCTCTGTCCCCCAGTGCTCTCGTGCTGCCTTTGGATGTCAGGCAAGGAGCAACTATAAATCATTAGTTAGGGCTGAGTTTATTCACATTGTTTGCTTTCCTCACATTCATTCCTCCCTTTCGTGTTCAAATAAAGTGACATTTAGTAGAAACTTACAAAGGAGCTTTTTATCCCCCTTTCAGTGGTTTATTTGATTTCACTGATCTCTCTAAATCATAATCAAACTGGGTTTTGTAACCAGAAACCGTCTGATCTTACCACTTTCATTTTCCTGTGTCCTGGAAGAACAGTTCAGGCTCGCAGAGCTCAACAGCCTTTGCTAGGGCTAAATTTGGACCCAGGCAGTGAGGCAGGTAGAACTTTCCTGCTGGGTGGGCATGTCCCAGGGTGGGAGTGGGGCAGCCCCGGCAGGCTTGGCAGCAGCTCTTCCCCGGGGTGGGCGCAGGTAGCCAGGGGCATTTCACCCCGCCGCGGAGCCTGGCACTTTGGGGCTCCTGTTGGTGTCTTCGTTAAACAAGAGGTTCCTTGCCTAAAATCGGGCTCCACATTAGATCCTAAATATCATAGATGCCCTTTTAAACGCAGCGTGGGGCACGATTTGAGGACGTTTATTAGAGCAAGTTTTTAACAGGATCCCCCCTTCGTGTGAGCAGCTTGTCTGTGGACTCTTCTTTTGGAAGATAATGACACTTTAATGAGACGAACGGACATTGTTCGGCATTTCCCGCTTATTTTCTCCCCTCTCTGCGTGCCAGGAGAAGCAATGCCAGGTCAGAGTACCGAGGGAAGCCAGTCGGAGCCACCTCCGGGAGGGCTACGCCGAGCCGCAGCCGTGCAGCTGCCGTGCACACGCACCCCTCTCAAACCAGGAGCCCCGGGGCGGCCGGTACCGCTCAGCGGCGGGGGCTGCCCGGTTGCCGAGGAGCGGGAGGCAAGCGCCGCCTTCCCCCGGCTCCACTAGGGGCTGCTCGTGGACCGCGGCGGCCGGGGCCGCTGCCGGGCTGGTGCTCCCGCCGCCGGGCCGCCCCCGCTCCCCGCCGCCGGCCGGCCCCCGCTCTCCGCCGCCGCGCCCGACCCGGTCCCCGCTCCCCGCGTCCCCCGCTCCCTGCCGCTGCGCCCGAGCCGACCCCCGCCCCGCAGCCTGGGGGCGCTTCCCCCGCCGGCCCCATCTCACCCCGGCAGCGAGAGGAACGCGGGTTTTAGTTAATTCCCCGTGCCGCTCGGCCTAACTGCTGGGGGTTTAAAATGTGTTTGTTTGTTTGTTTGTTTGTTTATCCATCCCCCCCTCCCAGGACGTGAGTACGGCGATTTAAACTTTCGGTCCAAACCCGCTTGTTTCTTTCTTGGAAAGGCTTGACTGTCATTCAGCCTTAGAGCGATAATCTCACGGTAACGTGTTTACAGGGGATAACTAACGTGCCTGCCTTTCCCAGGGCCCTATCAGCGAGATCCGTATCTTGCCTGTGTACTAAGGACAGTGCTGTGGTGCCTGATTATTCCCCTTCTCATGCTTGTTGGCTCCTTTCTGCTTATTTCCTGTAGAGTAGCGACTCGAAAACGTACCGCATGAACAATGAAATTCTCCTCAAATGTCCTCAAAATGCCTTTAGCAATGCCACCACTCCAAAGGTTGATTCACCGCAGAGACCAGCATTAGCTGTGGGCTTTGATTCGCCGCAGTGCTTTGCAAGGTAACGCGGCATTGAGCGACGCCGTTCTGGTTCCACGAGGCTAACATCCCACTTGTAATAGTTCATGAGTTAGCGCCAGAGCTGTGGTAGGTTGGAATAAGCAAAAGGTAAGGCTGCACAGGTCGTGGTGGAATTTACAAAGACAGTCTGGTGTTAAGCAAAAACTCCATGTTTTGGGAAAGTGAAGTCACAGTACTTACAATGTTACATAATTTCGGTGTCATTGCAGGCTTATTCTGTTGCTCCTCAAGTTGTTTCTTGTTTGTTTTGGGTTTTTTTTGTTTTTTAATTCTCCAACTTCCACAATAGCTGCAGTGGGAAGAGCCCACTCAAAGAATTTTGTTTGTCCTGGTTTTATTTTAGTCCTGAGTAGGCTTCAGGAGGCTTGTTAGTAACTGTGCTGAAAAGCGTATTTGTGTAATAATTGTGTGCTCTGTTGTCAAAAACCTTAACAAACCTTTAAGTGAGCCTAATTAAAGCAGCCTTTGATAATGGCAATAATAAAGGATTAATTTACACTGTAATGAAAGGATTGTGCCATGAAACATGACAGTAAATAGTGGAACTAGTTTTTCAGAGTGGATAGAAATTGCATGCTGAGCTTTTATGATCTTGGTGAAGTCCAAGTGATCCTTTCACACCATCAACAAGAACTTCAGAGATGAGGTGGTTCCTCCCTCTTCTGAGAGAGACACGTGCGTAGCAGTTATCCTGTTCAGTGTTTCCAGCCTGTGTTTCTTCTGTAAACCTTGCACTGATGCCCCCAAAGCCAATCGTTTTAATGCAGATCGAGCCTGACATGCTTTGTGGTGTCTGAACACCAACTTTGGGCTGGAAACATTACAGGGTTGGTTTGATTGGTTTGTTTGTTTGCTTTCCCCTTGCAGTTTCTTTTGCTGTGCTTTGTTTCTTGGTGTATTGTCCATTAAGCCTGGATTGTTCCAGAGACATGAAATGACAGCTTCTTTTTCGGAGCACGATTCTAGATACCAATAGGATTGCCCTTCTCAAGTAAACAGGTTGCCAGCCTGTGAAGAATGGCATGGTATGATAGACGTGTCAGCAGGACATATGGCTTTATGCTGCAGGTTAATCACCAGAGAGCCTCATGTCACTTCTCCACTTTCCTGCCGTGGGTTCTGGTTTTATTTTTTGTAGTTTACAGAGCTTTGTATTTATTTTCCTGGGACTCTGGGTGAAGCCTGAGTGTTATGCTTTTGAGAGGGGAACTCGAAAAGGAAAAGTAAGCAACACCCGTTACATTCTGAGGTAAATTAGAGCCTTGAAGTTATGATGTATTTAATTTTCTAAATGTCCAGTGTTCCAGTGAACAAGCATGTGAAGTGGCTGAAATAGGACTGATTCACACATTGTGATGCTCTCGAAATGACAGGCTGTTACAAGGACTAAACCCATATACGTTTAAATATTGAGAAACAAGAAGAAGGTGAGAATCAGCAACCTTAGAGTGGGATATAAAACGTGGCTGCTGCAGCTGGGACTCATGCTGATTCTGTATATTATAGAGAAAACACCACGCTAACAATAACAAACAACAGACAAGCGACTAAACTGTGGATTCCAGGTTCACTTTTCAGTTCCACCTAACTCTTCATAACTTTACAATGAAAGATTCAGAAACTGGAGCCAATTACCATAATATGTGGTGGTTTGGTGGGAGCATGTTCTACATCAGACAGTTAAAAGGTTTTATTGCTATTAGGAGCTTGTTAATGTCCTTGATAATGTCTCTAGTTGCTTTGTAATGTCTCTTGTTGAAGTATAGAATTCTTTTATCTTCTTATTACATTATGCAGAAACTTGAATTGAAACGATATTTGCAGGAACATTTAAAGTAGTGCATCAATCAGTTTCAAAGAAGGGAAAATGTTCTCAGAGTAGCTTATAAAAGGATAACTGTCAGTTTTATTTTGGATGAACAAAGAAACCGACGTAAAAAGCACTTTATTGTAAAAGCACACTATGCAATTCAATAAATATTCCATATAAATATAAAGGAAAAGAAAGTTCATAATTATCTGATGACTTGAATGTAATTTAAGTAATACTTACAGAATACAGCGAGCGGTGAAGCACCTTTTTCTTGCCTGTGTATTCCTACCCCCAGATCAAGCCCTTGGTAGGAGATAGCTTAAATCATCTTGTTAATGATTTGAATGGATAAAGTATGGTTATGATTTAACATCATCTTCCAGGAAAGTAAAGCTCCTCACAAACCACCTCATTGCATTAGAAAAACAGCAGCACCTTCTTCCCTTGCTCTCCTTGGGTTTGTGGTTTTGGGTTTGTTTTTTTCCCCTTCCTTCCCCAAACATGATTTCTTGTTATTTGTTTTCCCTCTAGTACTTCTTACCTGCTTTAGCACAAGGTTATTTGACTATTTATACATTTGGATTACAAACCTTCTATATGACTCGGCTATAAAACACTTGCACGTGGTGTTATTATCCAGGGAAACAGTTGCAAATAGCCTGCTCCCTGAACCAGTAGTAGCTTGCTAGACCACACAAAATATGGCATGTTGCAAATCCCGTCTTGTAGCCTGTAAACCAGAAGCAGCTCTCCCCCTTCTTCATTTTCTAAAAAAAGGGAAAGGAAGGGGGAAAAAAAAAAAAGGAAAGAAAATGCCAGAGACTGCACAGAGAGAGTTGTAAATGCTCTGCTCATGCAGCAAATGCTTCCCAGAGAAATTCGAGTGTGTTTTGTCCTTTGGATCTGTCTTTTCAGAATCCAGTGTTCACCCCCTGACTTCAACAGAGCAGATTTCTAGTTTAGTAATTGTGTGTTTATTTCTGGAGAGTTTACTAAGGCAAAGAAGTAATTGGCTCTGAATGCACTGATTTATTTTTTTAAAAATTATTTTGGTAACTAAATTCCATGCACAAAGGAGATACATATATATGTTTTAAATCCTCAAAGGGTATGTAGTGTACACCTGTATTATTAAACTGTTTCTTTTTCATTTCTAAAACATGTCTGAAACTTTGAAAAGAGCATCTATTTTTATTTAATAATCGTAGCAAAATAAACCCACCTTGCTCATGCTCTGTTCTCAATTCTCAGCTTCAACCAAGGCATGCTTTTAAACTTGCAGGTGGTTTTTAAAATTACATGCTATTAAAAAAACCCTATGGGTTTTAAGGGCTTATAATAGTGGCTCCAGTGAAACCCGCTATAATTGATCAATCAATTCACAATATTCATGAGGTATTTAAGCTGAAATTGTATTTCCATGATACATTTTTCTACACAGACCATCCCTCCTCTAACTGCTCCTCTTTATTTCCGTGGCCATGCAGGAGCTCTGAGGGGGGGGATGGACCTAATGGCTCTTGCTCACCCCAGCTCCAGCCCCTTCACTTCCCTGTTCTCTCTGGGCAGACACCTGCCTGTCTTGGCACAGGTGTGGTCACAATAGCCCAAAAAAGAGTTTATTTGATAACACTTGATGCAACTTCTGGAGAGGAGCCTTTGTAAGTTACTGAGCCCTTGAGAAAGCAATAAATTACAGTGAGCGAGTTGGTGGGCTGCACGCATCTGTGTACTCTGCCTGGGAAAATAAAGGTGGTTCCCATGGCAACCACCACACGCTATGTATGTAACATACGTTGCTGGCAGGGCTGGGGCTTCATGTGAGGCGAGCCCTCCTTGGGCCCCACGTCATGGAGGCTGTGCCTCCTGCCGCTGCATGGGCAGGCTGGTGGGCATCTCCAGCCCTGCCTCGCCCCTGAGATGCTCCTCCTGACCAGAGCACGAAAGAGTCAGCCCTGCGTTAGAAACCCCAAACAAACATCATGGCTTAAAAAAGAATTGCACAGAAATTGCAACTGAGCCCACAATAATCTTGGGATCTTCTTACCAGAAGGTACTGTCCTTCCAGTCAGCTCTTCCCTCGATACTTGCTGCAAATTTATTTGTCTTTGCTGGCCTGAGGGCAGCACAAGGGGACAGTGGGGGGAACCATCGGTGCTTTCTCTGGAAGAACTCATCTGAAACCTGATGTGAGAAATAGATGGAAACCATGTGGTAAAAGCAGCTTACACTGTATCAAGCATCTGTTCCAAAATGTAGGTTACAATGACAAGTGTGATGTTGGCTGCTTTCGTTTTGCAGGGGGTAGCAGGTAACTTGACTCAGTGCTGTTTCAGAGCAGGACTTTTGTTTGGGGTGTCATTGAGCTCTGCTTTCCACCTAAACATGCAAGAGATGTAAAATACAGACCGACCTCAGGGAGACGGTGGTCAGGTGTTTCTAATCCAGTACGGCTCAAACAGAAGAGCCCTGTGGCACGTAAGGAAATACACAAACGTATATAAAATTGTGCTGGTTGAACTAGAATATCTCCTGTAACATGTAAGGCTTTAAATAGCTCTGAAAAAAAGAAAGGAGGAGGAATCTGGCTTTCCTAGACAGGAGCATTTTCAGATAGATGCTGGGAGGAGTAGGAGTTATGAATAGATATGACAAAGGCAACAACAAGATAGACGTTTGCATGAAGCACAGAAAGTCGATCTATTGGAGGAAACACTGTGGCTTGGGTGCTGATGGTGTGAACCACCAAGCACCTGAAAACCGAGGGGTGCTGCTTGTTGTACCAAGCGACTGCAAAAATAGAAAGGTTGCAGTGGCAGCTACAACACTGAGCCAAGAATGGGAGACGTGAGGGGCTCTTCCCCGGTGTACCAGTTCTGAAATCAAAATGGAGAGAAGGCGTAGGAAGGGAAACAGCTAGACTGAGGAGCCTTGGCTGGTGCTTATGCTGGCTGCTAATAATGCTGCTACAGGTGTGACCTGACCTAAGGTACCAAACCTCTGGCACAGGTAGTGAGCATCACATCGCGTTGCTGTGACAGAACGGAGCTCAGTTCCGATGGCAGCAGAGGAGTGATGTCTTAGCAGAAGAATTGAGTGGGAAGTGACAGCTCTTGCTGTAAAGAAAGTGGAGAGTGCATAAGAGTTAAAATAGATTCTTCTCTGAAATGCCCATGTAGCTTCAATAGCTCCACAGGAGTTTTAGGATTACAAATGACAGCAAAATTTGTGCCATTCTGCATAATTGTGTTCTCTACAAAGAAAGTTTCCTACACCTCCTTGCAAAGATGGTACTTTCATTAGAAGGAAAATAATTTCAAAATGACATCGCTTTGTGCCAATGATTAAAAAGGTCTAACAAGGAGTTCTAAAAAAATAATGAAGCATTTACATTGAATCCTTTGGTTTTACAGGTAGAATAATGACACAAAAATAAAAGAAATTTTTAATTGGTAAAAGGAGAGGGAAACATCTTAGTTCCTGGCTTGTCACAATGCTCGTTCTCTCGTAGCTCCCACCATTTTCACTGGCAATATGCAGAACTATATTTGTCTTTACCAAGGTTCAGCTATGTTAAAAACAATCCAGTTTTACCTCTCTGCTAATGAAAGAATTCAGCTTTCCTCAACGTGGGTCTGATAGGCAAGGAAGAACCCCGAATGTCTCGATTTGGCAGTGGCTCAATCCCTCATAGTTTTATTTATGTAAATGTAGTCGTGGGCAGCACGCTTAGGAAATGCCATCTCCTTTTGCCCTGTCGCAGCCTAGAAACTCTCTGTGATCCTTCAGTTGTCGTAGCTGGAGAACATGAACCCTCTGTGCTCAGCTTACAGTTCCGACTGCCATGTATGGACATTTCTAATTACTTTGGAGGCGCTCCATTTTGTAGTGCATGCATAATTAGTTAGTTATTTACATTTTATTTTAGCATCTTTTCTAGCCAGTGCACTAATGAAATCCCGGTGTGACATCAGAACCTTCCTGTTGAAGTGGGTCTTCCCTTCAGGGACCAGCCACCCTTTTAAATTAACGAGCTGCTTTACAGAAATCACTTCGTAATTTTATGTGTGGTGTCTGCAAGGAAATTTACAAATGGCCCGACACTTCTCTTAGAGCCCAGTCCAAAATCTGTTGAAATAGAAAGAAAATCCCCCACTGGTATTGTGTCCTTTGGGTCACCACCTAGGTAGATTTTTTAGTTCACATGTTTACACGAGCTCAGTAAGGGAAAAGGGTCCTTACACCTTCACACACACACGCAGAAGTAGGAGTGGGAAGGAAAGGATGGATGTGGAAAGCCACGGAGGCCCCCAAAAGTATGGAATGGGCTGTAGGTAAGAATAAATAACATCTTACTAACAAAGAAACTTGGTTTTCATTTGAAGACTGAGAAGAAGATAGGAAATGATAGGACACAGTTGCACTGAGGTTAGCCTCCCACAAAAGTGAGCCTTTTTTGAGGCATTATTTTGGTTAAAAACATGAAAATTTTTGGTCTTAACTTTTTTGTTTTTTGGTTAGAGAATTTGTGATAGCATTAGTAAAACTTTAAGCAACATCTCCCACATCTCTCTCTGCTCACATCCAGCACATCCTGGAATTTTTAAGTGTAATTGAACAAAAAAAAAAAAAGAAAGAGAGAGAAAAGGTGTTGCTTAGCAACAGCCTCATTCAAATGATCAGAAATTGGTATACTTGCTGGAATTTGGGAGACATCTCGAGGAGCTTGCCAGGTACACGGGCTGAAGAAAGAAAGGAGCTCATGCCCAAAATGGAGAAGGAAACCCCTACTGCGATGGGTTTAACCACATGCACTTGATCCAACTTGGTTTAAAAGGCACTGCCAGTTGCCTCAGTTAAACACGTCTGGGATTCCTTGGCAATTGTTTCAGTAATAGAGGACTTGCTTTATGGCAGGTAAATGTAGACAGTTGATTTGTGATGTTTGTAAATGTCTTTATTTTCCTTCAATTTTAGGTGTGCTTATCTTCTCTCTCCTCACTGTAGTCTCCTCAGGAAGGAAACATGTCCTGAAGACATCACATTCTGTTTGACAAAACGGGAGGACCAGCCGGGTGATGTGTTTGTGGTGCCAAATTCTGCCTCATGTTTTCTTCCCTGAATTCCCCTTTGAGAGTCCAACTCAGTGTGGGAAAAAGAGCAAAACCTCAGAGTGTGTATACCTGTCCATCTGGGTGAGGAGTAAGTGGAGAGGAGCCTGGGAGAGGAGGGCGTGAGGGTGACCATTCCCAAGTGAAATCCTCTTCTCTTCCTTCTCCTATGAGAGATGGCCCTTGTGCTGGAGGCCTGGGAGAGCAGCGAAGGATCTGCACAAAGCACGGTGGAAGGCTGCGCTTCATGGTGGTTTGGCCACGAGCTACAGCTTCAGGTGCTTTTGGTCCCCACGTAGTGCTGTCACTGCTTTGCGCTCTTGGGCTGACCACCCTGCTGTTGGGCTGCCCTGTGATAGCTGTTGTGTGACTTGGGGGTTTTTTTTAAAGGTTTGAGGTTCCCTCCCTTTCTTTCCATGGTGTTTCAAGGAAGGAGAGAGAAGTGACTCAGTAGCTCGTGTACACTTGATTTGCTGTTCAGCAGCCTAGGGAGGGATCTCCAGCCTCCACACGTCCTTAGGTCAGGCTGGATGAGGAGAAGCTCAGGGATTGGCACCCCAGATGCCTGGACTTCTGGAAAAGCACCGTGAGGTTGTGTGTTGTCCTGGTGTCACGGGCTAATCAAACTACTTCTGGTTTCCCCACTATTACTAGGGATCTCTTTAATATCACTTTAAATAGTATCGGTAAGACTGGTTGTCCTTCTGTCTGGACCCAGATGGGTGGATTTCTGTGTGCTGCAAGGGCTGGAGCATGTTGCCTCTTTGTGGCAGCATCGCCTTAAGTATAAACACTTGTAAGGTGCAGAGAAGGGGCTGCAGGAGCCTGCATGAAACACCACCTCTGTTTTGACATGGACCATTGCTTTAGTCCTGCCAGTCTTGTCACTTTTGGGGAAGGGCTGCCTTTCCCACCAAGCTCCAAGTAAGAAGACAGCAAAGGAAAAATTAGTAATTTACCCCTTGCGTCCTGTGAGGGAAGAGCTGAGAGAGAGGAACAGTGACTGGTGCTCACGGGCACTAGGAAGGAACCTAGTTAAAATTCTGTGCCTCATTCGCTTTGTAGGGAGAGAATCCCGTCCCCGCGTAGATTGACTTGCCAACTCATTTGCAGAAACAATTATAAAATGCAAATATTTATGAATCACTGTATATGTTGTAATCTTATTTCCAAAACAAACATTGCTTTGTACTGTGGCTTCTAAGTGTTGTGAGACGAGAGATTTTCCAGCATTTATCCCACTTTGAGCCAGAAGTTGCAGGGAATAAATGCTGGCAGTCAGACCCAGGGTTGATGCAGGGACTCGTGGAGCATCGTGTACTCCTGGCAAGTTGTTGTCTCTACTCAACAAGTGCTTTTAAATAGATTCAAATTAGAGTTAAAACTTGATGTTTTGGGGGTTTTTTTGGAGGGTTTTTTTGGGGTGGGTTTTTTTGTTTGGGTTTTTTTTCCCCCCTTTGTTTTGGTTTTTGCTTTAATTGCTATTTAGGCAAATGGTGTAGCTACGTAGGTGGTAACATTCAGATTAAATGTGGTTTGTAAGCCAGTCAGGCTCTCTGCACAGGCTGCTCTCTGTCTCGCATTTGGGAGTCCCCTGCCTTGGCTGCGGCTGTGGGCTTTGCGCTGCAGCGGGGTATGGACCACAGGACGTGAGAGATGCAAGGTGTGCTGAGAGAGCTCGGGGTAGAAAGAGCTTCCAGGGGAAGGGAAGATGGGAAGAGGACCGAGGGGACCATGGAGGTTTAGGACTGCAGCACCCATGTGATGAACCCCTGGCACAGGGAAAGGAATGCTTTGCGTGTTTGGTGTGTTTAGGAGAGCACAGACTTGCAGTCGGGGTGGGCTGGATTCCTGCCAGAGGGGTCTTTGTGCCTGTGCAAGGGTATGCCTCGCCATAGCCCCTGCACCCCTCCTTGGCAAACCATCCTGCCCTGCAGCACTGGAAAGGGGACTCCCTCTCTGACTGGGTGCATTGGAAAACCTTGTGAGGAAAAAATCCAGTTGTACTGATTTTGAGAGCAAACTACTTGTGATCCAATACATTGGCAGCTAGCAGGAAAAAAGTTGCTGCCATAAAGTTATATGATGAATATTGCTTTGCAGGGTGAATTCTGGTGCCTTTGTCTTGATTATATTTCCCCCTATAAGAGAAAATATGGAGGCTTTTTCAAAGGGTAGCCTGGCTGCAAGGAGCTGCATTATTTCTGCAGCAGTGGGTAATGTGGTTGTGTACAAATACTAATGGTTTGCGTGAAGCTCGAGTTCTCCAGGAGCAGAGTTAGTTATAAAGATTAAGACCAGGGCTGATAGACAGGTACAATGTCCTTTATCAAAATACAGTGCAATAATACAAGAGAGTAAATCAAAGTGTATGGAGGAAGCAGGTTCTTTCATTGAGGAAAATATCTCAAACATTAATCACTAACTTATTTTTGCTGGCCAGATGCAAATGTGACAAAGGAGGTGATTTCCTTCTGAGCTATGGTGCCCAGTGGTTTTTAAAAGGAAAATTCACCCCTGTGCATAAGGCCACCAGAGTAGGTGCTGGCCTCCGAGTTGAAGATTATGATGCACTTCTTAATTTGTCTCTGTTTATAATTAAGCTCATCACCTAGAGTTTGGATAAATCAGGGTATAAATGCATTATTAGAATGAAGTTATATAAAGTGCATGCACTTCTAATACTAATATGTTATATGTGTCTGCTGCACACAGCTGCATGACACTCTGTATTTATTAAAATCTCGCGTTTGTGTGTTCCTGTAATGGCAGATCTTTTCTCAACTGCTTGTGAGCCTGGGGGTATGCAACAGCCGTTCATCATTGTACTCTGATGAAACACTGATAAAAATGAAAACGCTGCAGAGAAATGTGGACCTGCTGTAGTACGGGAAGCTACAATTTCAGGGGCTAATACACTTCTGTATCTCATAAATTGACTTATGCCTTGGCTTATTTTCAAAGAGCTGCTCTGTAAAATAGGAAAGAATATGTAGTCTCTGTATGCACAGAGATAACACAAATGGGGGAAAAAAAAAGAAATGCAAATTGAACGTAATATTATGTATTTAAGATGGAAGGAAATAATTTGAAGAAAACCCCCCTTGTTTGATAATATACCTACTCAAATTGTACACAATGCTTTGCAGTATTCTTAAAAAATTGTGTTTACTTAATTATAAAATCGTAGGAGAGGAAACCAGGAAAGTCTGGTCATGTCTTTGGCAGAAGAGGTTTAGATCTCTTCCCCCTGTAATCCTGAGGGTACTCACTTTGTGTTCAGGTTGGGCGCTTGGAGACACGAGTAGCAGAGACTGAGAACTCCTCACTTCCTTTAAAACAATCTCGTGATGCAGGCTGGGTGGGGGGCAGCTCGGCCGTTCCAGTCTGGAATCACTGCACGGATGGAGCGTGACTCCAAGCATGCCTTTGCCTGTCACCTCTTCTTGCAGGAGGCTCCGCACGTCTGTATGCAAAGTGCTTTTGGGGTTGGTGGCCCCACCACGTGTTGTGTGCCCCACGTCGCGTCAGCACTGTGCAGCATTGTCCTCGCCTCACCTCCCCTCAGGCCTGGAGGGCTATGGTGGCCTCTCTTGCTTTTTTGGCTGGTTTTGTCTGCTTCATCAGTTCTCCAAGAAGTACTAATGTTTTTCCTGAAATGTCATGAAATGGACTGCAAAGGCATTCTTTATTTCATTGGATTGTGGTTCTAATGTTTTGGCTTTTGGGAAAAAGAATAAACACAATGAAGTTGCAGCTATCTCCCACGTTGCAGTCATCGCTGTATTTTTTGGAGTGCAGGAAATACAATGAGAAGTTTGATCGCGAGGTGTTGGAAGGAACAAGCCACACGCACGTGCTTTCTGAAACACGACGGCTGGTACTGCTTGCTGAGAATGTGACTTAGTGTCAAATACCATAGCATCCCTTCAGTTCTACCAGGACAGACAGCTTCACAGCTGTGGGTACAAGGACAGACCTAAAGACGGTCGGTTATGGAATACAGATAATAGAACAACTTCTGTGACACAGTCCAGAATCTTTTTTCTTCAGCTGTCACGCGGTGTCTCTCTCCTTTAGGTTTTCTTTTTAAACTCAAGCTAGACTGCTGAATGATGAGAGCTGGGTTTGTGCTTCATCATTTTCTCTCACAGGAGCAGGGAAGCACAATGCGTTTTATTTCATGTTATTAGCTGGGCTATCGCTGGGTTGCTTCGTGATTGCAGGTCTTTTCCTCTTGCCTCATCGTTTTCTGTCATAATGGAAAAAGCACAGTGGTGATGAAGGAAGCAACCGGCCATCAGGATGGGATGTAAAAGCAGTAAATTATAGTAGGGCAGAAGGATCTGTGAAGATCCCTTGCTCCCCTTTGCAGATATCTCTGTTATACTGGTCCTTGGAGGTCACATGAGAAGAGAGTAAAATTTTAAATAGAAAGGACTGTTGACAATTGTAGCACATTATTGCATGTGTATGCACAAGTGAGGACACTCCTCTTGTCACAGCAACATTCAGTGCCATATATCATCCTGCCTTGCCAGCTCTTACCTGTGCAGGGGTACTGGAGCAGGCTGAACCTTGCAAGGAGTGAAGATTTCCAAGAACGGCTGTGGAGGTCCACGTGCTGTCAAAGGGGTAGCTTGCAGTAAACATGGTTTGAAAATGCATGTTCCTAGCAAAAGCATCTGAAAAGTCTTAGAATCGCAGATGTAACAATGAATGAAAGGGGAGATTCACCTCCTTGGTAAGCATCTGTGAGTACATTCTGCAG
Source organism: Porphyrio hochstetteri (assembly GCA_020800305.1). Classification (NCBI taxonomy): domain Eukaryota; kingdom Metazoa; phylum Chordata; class Aves; order Gruiformes; family Rallidae; genus Porphyrio; species Porphyrio hochstetteri. The sequence goes on from CM036912.1 coordinate 19,656,458, forward strand.
CCAGAACCAGAAGCAGGTAAAGCCCTCCTTTCGGTACTTCCCCTCATCACTCCACAGTTGGTAATGTTTTGTAATGACTACAGGGTTTGGATTCTGCATTCAAAAGCAGAATGACAAAATAGAGATTGTCCAAACCTTCATAAGGTTGCTGATTATAAACACTACCCGGATATTGCCTACATTTGGGATGGCACCTAAGCAAGTGCTTATTTTGAACTTGTCCATGATTGCTTTCCTGAACAGAGATGGTTCCCTGAACTGGGCCAAGGCAGAGCAGAATTGATCACAAATCAAACTAAACAATGGTTTATTCTTTGTATTTCTTTAACTTAATGTGGCTAAATTTTCTGACTTTCCTGATTAAAATGGCCAACATATATCTTTTCAGGACTTAGACCGCCTGAGTATATCACTTTTAAAAGCTAATTTTTGACAAGACCTTGCAGAATGGCAATAGTAGTCTGAAAATTACTGTGTTGTGTAGCTGCAGCTCTGAGCTGTTGTCTGTCAAGAGGTGAGCGTAGCGGGTCAGAGTGGGAAAGAAATCCTAACCAATAATAGAGAAATACCAACATTCTGGTCCAGAGGAAAGTGTCCATAAACAAATATTTCCTAATGGAGTTCATAAAACAATTGGTTCTGAACTGGTGAAGGGTAAAATTGAGCCTTTATGCTTAGTTTTCCTGGGAGTAATTGTCACAGCAGCGAAGAACTGAAATGAAGTATTGGTAACTACATGGTCTGTAAAACCCCTCGCTGGGCTAAAACACCTATTGTTTGCATGGGACTGTAATTATGCTGTATGTACCTGGATGTGTTGGCCTGCAGTATCATCAGTAAGAGGTGATGCTCTGTTGACTTTTGGGAAGTTAGCAACCTTCAGGGACAAAATACCAGGATGGAGATGTATGTAAAGAGAAAAAGCTCAGCACAGACTTTGGTAACAACCTATTGACTCAAGGCAAGAGAGTGGAAGGCCAATCCCTCTGACAGGGCTTAAAAAAATGATACTTAAGGACAATAACAAAAGGTAACACTGATGTGATGTGTTTAATGTGACAATTAAAATACAAGTTTTTTGAAGATTGAGCATCCAAGAAACATCAAATCAAGAAGGAAAGAATTGTTCCAGAACAGCAAAACCTGATGAGCCATGGTACAAAAGAAACAAAAGGCAGTTTTAAAAGCAAGAATGCTATTCCAAAAACTTCTTATTGAAACTTTGCTGGCAGCACAGTGCAGTTTTCCAGCATTGTGTAAGGTTTTAAACAAAAATACAGTACTCCAGATCATAGGATAAACTATTTTTTTTTTCCTGTAGCCTCTAGTGCTAACCTCTTTTGTGCTTGACTTTCAGAACTTCCCACAAGTAGCTTCTCAGGTTAATATTTTGTCCTCTGAATTGCTGAAACGGACATCCCAGCCAACCAAAATATTTAATTACTCCCTAGGTTTTCCATTAATTCCCTAAAGAACACCAGAAGAAACTTTCATATTACCTCTGTATTTCTTTGCACTCAGTAGACTTCAGTAAAGAACTGACTGTTGCAGCCAACCCTCTCACCAATCTGTGGACAGATGGGCAGCCTTTAGGTAGAATTTTAATATTTGGATTTTATACCTGTCCTGCACTGGCAATAGCATCCTCTGGGGGAGGTTATGGATTTTCTCCTCGTTAAACCAGTCCATAACCTGCATATATTTGTGTATCCTTATTGTTATTAATGTCTGGGAGGTGACCCTGTTCTAAATGACATTCTGTGTTCAATTTCCCCACCACCTTTTAAGCAGCAGCAGCTCTATTTGCACAGAAACTGGAAACTTGGACTCAATTGTTTAAGAGGTTGAGACTGGGCTGAAGAAGGAAGTGGGACACACTGGTGTTTTGTGAGTGTTGAAAAACCAAACCATGACTTGGACCTTATGGTGGAAGTGCCTTCTTAAAGTAGACCATGACTTCTAGAGAGGATGGGATGGTATCTATCAGATTTGCAACAACAGATTTATCGTCAGGCATTCAGAAGGGAAAAGAAGAAATATGTCTGGAAAAAATAGTGACTGGGCATGCCTTAAAAAATGTAATCACTTAAGAGAGAAGAGATTTAAGTATGGTTTTCTTCTGAAAAGCAGAACAGTTCTACTAACAGTTTTCGAACAGATGATCAGATCTTAATAACCACTCAGTGTTATTATATGCTCTTCAGATGTTATTTTAAATTCTTTTCTGAATGATGCAAAATCTACCAGCCATCCACCAGTGAGCTGTTTTATCAGTGGCTTAGAGGAGGGTTGCTCCCCACACTAGCATGCCACTAGTGCAGCGTTCTTGTGACCAATGCTTTTAGGAAGTGCCAGAGATTTCAGATTTAATTCTGTAGATGCTATTTAAGCCACATTTGTGCTTTTCTTACGATTATTCAGGAGCTCTTTTGTGCTAGCTGTCAAGCACTTCATACATGTAGTTAGAGATTGAAGGATTTTGGTGCTTGAGCTCTATATATTCCTCTCTGTTTACGATCAAAAGGTTAAAAAAGAAAGGAGAGAGGCTGGGATAGTGAGAAGCTGGAGAAACAGGAAATACAATGATCTTGTAACACTACAGCCTTCTCTGCGTCTAAATGGAAATCCATTTCCTAATGCAATGAGCACTGCGATTTCCCAGTTTGGCCCCATTACTGTGTGCCTGGACCATGCCCCAGAGCAGGATGTGACGGCTGGTGGGTGGTGAGGGTGGCTCTACCACATCAGCCCCCGGTGAGGAACCTGAGGCCAGCCCTGCTCACCTCCACTCCCGAGGTCTTTACCTCAGTGCCTGGTGTTTCCCATGGTGTTTCTGCTTAAACATGCTCAGTCAGGCAATAAAACTGGGATAGTAAGTGGAGCATTTGTGATAGATACTGAATGCATGAAATGTTTCCTTGTGGGATGGGAGCCTCTGTGTCTGCAAGAACAGCACTTTGAAGAAGCAAAGAAATCTCATACTGATATTTCTCTTGTAATATATTAGAAGTTGTGTCATAAGTACAACTCAAAAGAAGTATTTAATGGCCTTAGAAAAGGCAGACTAAGAAAGTAGACTAACAGAGATATAAACTACCCACACAGTTGTAAATCTTGGGTTTTTTTCTGATCAGCACTACTCATGTACTGTAATGTCTGCCTCCAATCTTTTAATTTAGCTGACCAATAGAAATATGTATCACAATAAGCCATTTAGTCTGAAATGGAAAAAAAAAATCCACCACCCTTTTGAGTTAAAAATCATTCTTCAGAGTAGAATTTCAAGAATTATGTATAGCCTCAAGCAAGTCTCATTGCTTGATCAGTCTCAGCAAGGAGTGGCTGGGGAAGTTTGCCTGGCTCGGAAAGGGAAAAGGATGCTGTGAGTGTTCAGCGTGTCTGTCCCCAGCAAAAGGAGCACATAATTCTGAAGGCATCGAGTTTTGCTGCCTCCATAAATACTTATGCTTATTCTGAGGGTGAGAATTAAGAAAGTAGGTGTTATCCTTCCCACCCCCCCCAAAGAATGAGGAGGCTGTTTGAAGAAGCAGAGGCTTGAGGTGTGACAGTACAGTCAGTTATGCTAGGAATACTGAGGATTGATTTTATAAAAGTTAATTCTTCTTCCTTTCAAGGACTGAAGGTTGTATACAAGGGCATGAGAATATATTGACTGGCTGGGAATGAATGCAGAGCTTAAGGAGTCTGTGGTGCTTTGTGACACATGTCATTTCTGGAAAAATGAGCCATCCAGAGAAACAGTTTGTCTGCCCTGATGTGCCAGGGAACTTTATGTATTGGCAACAGTGATGGAGTGAGAGTGCAGCAAAAGCTAAGCATTGCAAAAGACTTGAATTTTCATGAGGGACATAAGCAAAAGACAGCCAATGCTGTCTGAAACACAGACCATAGAAACTGTGCTAATTTAGTGAGTCTAAGCAGCATGCTGGGGTAGGTACTGTAACGCAGGTGTACCAAGTCAAGGATGGTTAAAACCCACTCAGTTATGTAAGGGACCAAAAAGGAAGCTTAGACAGATACAGAAGGTCGCTGGGTGATTTCATTTTTCTCTTACTCTTTTTTTTTTTTGTAACTAGTAGTTTACTATCAAAAGATGCTTTTGCTCTGGGAAGATTAGAATTTTAGCTGCTTGAGGTCCTATTTCTTCTGTGGCCTTTTGAAATGAATCTTTTTAGTTCTGTTTACAGGTTTGGGAACCATTTCCATCTGATGGTGACTTGGGTTCCCTCCTTCCTCAGAATGTGAATCTTGCCTATCTCCTCAGTGCTTTATATCCTTAAGGAGAAAGTAATTTTTTGCTAGTCTCTACATGCTCTGCAAACAGTTATCTTCTATGTGCTTAGACTATCTTTGACCTTGTGTCCTGGAACTGGTCCTTCTTTCCTGTTCAGGAGAACAACAACATGTACTTCTTTCAGCTTCACACTGAAAGATGGCCAGTGTCTTCCTCTGTTTGGAAAGCTTTTAAAATATCCACTTGAAAAGGTAATTCTGCTGAAATTTTGTTTTCTGACTTAGAGTTTGCTATTCTTGCCTTCATTCTGGCAGGGTGGAGGTGGGTGTGGTAGCAAGGGATGTAATTTTTGCAGTTCTATTGTTTTGTTGAGGGAAAAGTATGCATTCCTTGAAGCAAAGAGAAGAACACAGAGAAAGAGAACACTGCAGGTGTTAAAGTAAAGCATGGGAAAAATATAAATACAACCTCCGCTCCCAACCCAAATCCCCAGCATCAGAGAATCTCCAAGTTGTGACTCTATAGTTTTCAGCACAGTTTCCTAGACCATTTCTTATGTGATGTTTCACTGTAACCTATTCAGTCTCTTGATTTCCACATGGACTGACTGAATGCAGCAGTTAGCACAATCAGTGTTTTTGAGGCTTTTAGTTGGACTCCTACCCTTTGTGCCCCTGGTAGTGCAGTTTTTTGCATCTGGCTTATATCTCTGGGTTTTTTTTTTGTTTTTTTCTTCTTTTTTTCCCTGTTGAGCAAAGGCTTCTGTCTTTGAACTGTGTTTTAACACACAACTGGTTAAAAGGGAAAAAAAAACCCAAGCAAGCAAAAGGGTGGTACCATCTCCCCTGCTGTGATATATGTGCAATAGCACTGGACATCATAACAGGTGCACACCCCCTTCTGAACTGGTACTGTAGGACTAGTGGGATGTGGCAAATTTGGGAGTCACAACAGATGAAAACCTGATATTAGAGGGTAAATCTCTAAGTGTTTGTTCTCTGTTCTGTACTCTGCTGTAAAAGAGTTTACCTCTACTCAGGAAGAAAACATGCACGTGAAGTTGGAATCTGAAAGTTAATGTTTTTGGCATTGTTTTCCTGGTACAGGAGCCGGTGGCCCTCTGATTAAACATGCACACTGGAGACACTTTTTTATTTTTTGAAGAACACCACATTACTTTTCTGAATACAGAGGTAATCAAAATTCAGTCAAGTGGGATGACTCTGTGAGTTCTGACATCAAAGGGCAATGCGTTTGATTGATATCAGTCAGATGGCAATATCGTTTGAAGAAATATAGTCAGAAGACTGGCAATTTAAAGGCTGTAAAAAGTTAGGGGAGATGCGAGTGCAGTGTTCCATACTGATTTCCAGTGTACAAGACTGTGTATTAGAGAATTGGCAGTAACATGGCAATCTTGTCTCCCTGACACATGCATCGTTTGAAAGGACAGAGAGGAAGAAAATCAAGCTCCTTCTTTTCAGGCAAGACAGTCAGTGGGGCATTAAGGCTACAGCAGTAAATAATTCTGTTGTCCTTGTGTTCCTTGCTGCATGAGACCGGGGTTTGTGTTTTGCTTGAAATATATAGAGCACGTAATATTACTGAACATTAATAAGCAACAAACAACTTTTTCTTCTTTGTCATAGGTTTATTTGTAGAGTAGTATTGATTCCACTGTCTGCATATAGAGAATAACAGCTCTGTTACGTCTTTCTGACAAATATCAAACATTAGCTGTATAGATACAGTTGGTTTTACTCTGTTTCCCTGTCTTGTTTTTTGTCTTTGTTTCTTAGTATAAGTAATGGAACAGTGTCCTTTTACTGTAAATGGTTCCTTTGCTGAATATGTCACACAGTCATTACTCCCTGCAGGGTTAAAAACAATGCAGAAAGCTACCTACAGGATAAGAACATTGCCAGCAAAGCAAGTGAAAAGAAATCATTCCAATTACTAGAAAACATTTTCCACTGCTGGCAAAAGGTATTGAAATTGTATCAAAATGATTATAAAAATAAGATAGTTTCACAATACAAAATTATGATAAAAACTTGTCAGAACAGCCATGGAATTTTGGAAGAATTCAATGTCAAGGTAAAATGAGTAAAGGCTACCAAATAAAGCCTTAATACCATTTGATACATAAATGCCAAACTAGTCATAAACACTAACTTGAAATATACTGGTCCAGGAGTCAGAAGCAGAGATATTATTGAAGAATTTCACCTATCATCAGGATTGTTCTTAGTATAACGTAATTGTGGCTGCTAGTGGAGATATGCTGAGAAATCCTGGTGTTCAACATGGACCTCACTACACCAGGCATTGCCCAAATATGAGGTAAAGAGTGACCTAATTTCAAAACAAAATTTAAAACATGGAAGATGGATATCATTGAGCCAGCATAGGTTCAGCATGGTCTCAGTATGGGTGGTTTCTTTCTTTTTTCTTTTGAAGGAGTAAATCAAAGCAGTTTTAAGGAAAGATATTTATGGGCTGCTGCCACTTGAGCATGAGGAACAGTTAGAAGGAAGCAGTATATCTTTGAAAATGTAACAAGTGGAAGACAGGGAGTCTTAAAAATACCCCAGTTCCATATTTTTACTTACAAGCTTTCTTTATCAATTTTTTTGTATCGTGAAAGGTGAGCTTGGGCTCAGTGTCAAAATGATGCTAATTTACAGAATTACAGAGGGGTTGAGATGGGAAGGGATGCCTGGAGACCATCCAGTCCACCCTCCTTCTCAGAGTGGGTTGCAACAGTAGATTGCTCTGGACCACAGCCAGCTGGGATTTGAAGATCTAACAAGAGATGGAGACTCCAGAACATCTCTGGTCAGCCTGTTCCTATGCTTGATCACTCCCACCATTTTGAATTTCTTTTTTTTCCCTTATGTTTAAGTGAAATTCCTTGTGTTTCAACTTGTGCCTGCTGCCGCTCATCCTTTCACAGGGCACCACCGAGAAGGGTCTGGCTCTGTTGTCCTTGCTGCCTCCCCACAGTTATTTGTATGCAGTATCCATCTTTGGGCCTGATCCTGTGCGAAATGAAGATTAAGGGTCATTCATCTTTATTTTCAGAGAATTTAGCTCATGTTGAAAATTCTGGGAAACTCAGGAGTGTTGTTCCTCTTGCCATCTACTTCCTTGCTGAGGAGGAGCAGGAGGAAAAGTCATTCAGGGCAAAGCTGCAAACTGACAGCAGTTTCCATTCCTCTTTCTACACTGATTTATCCTCATTTCCTCTCCTGAGGTCTTCATAGGGGGGCTGTTATTCTGAATATCAACATTTGCAGCTGAGGACGGTGGCATTTCGGATGCTCAGGCCTGACATGGTTCGCCTGTACAGGAGAGGAGGCTCTGGATGCAGCCTAGGTGCCGTGGCTTTTGTGGAGATGGCTGGAAGGGGCTTGGCAGGTGACTGGTGCCAGGTTTCTTTGGGACTCTGCTGCCACGCAGGGTGAGATTTGGCAACGAAGAGGGGCAGGGTCCTTTACAGAGTGGGACCCAGGCAGGCTGAGTATGCAGCCCCCGCTGTCGCGGGCTCACTCCGAACTCCAAAGGGACGGGAATAACTCCCTGTAGCTCCCTGGTTCCCAGGGCAGGCACTAATCCACCCCTGCTGAGCAATTCAGGTCTTTACACTCTAAATACGTGTCACTTTGTATAAAAGGCTCATTGCACCGGAGCTGTCAGCAGAACAGAAATAACAGCCCTGCACAATGACTAACTTCTGAGGGTGGGTAGGGGTCATACAGTATATTGTTGCTGTTCAAGAAAAGATAATCTTTCTTGGAGGTAACTTCACCGTTTCTGGCTCTCGAATATTAAGCTGTGCAACCTCACCAGTCACATAATTCAGGGATATTTCCTTCCTAAGTGAATGGAAACACTAGCTTGGATTTTTGGTCAGGCCAAATGACTGGCATTGCTGTGAAAAGAGGTGCGTTGCATGTTTGTATAAAACCCCAGCGGTAGGAGGATGGTAACACTGTGTACCTGATTAGTGTTCTGTCTTTCAATTCCAATTAAGTGCTAGTAAACCTGTTAACCTAAAGTTTTGGTTGTCTCTGTCTCTTTCTTTTCTTTTTACAAAAGGGGGAAGAAAAAAAAAAAGGAGTTTGGAAACTCCTTTGGATATCTCAGCATAGTTTTGTTGCCAACAAGCTGGGGGATGTAGGCTGACATGCATCCTGTTTCTAATAGCACACACACTGTTTCTTTATTTAGAGCCTCTTTACCAGTATCAATTAAACCCCAGTTAAATTTGACACATCTTAACCTTGCGTTGGATCCAATTCATTGCTACAGCAGAACCCATATGGCACTGAGACAGTTGCAGGCATCAATTCATTGCTTATGTAGAGTTACTGGCTAAATGCCAAGCAGTAATCACTGCTTTTTGTTAATAGACATGTTTGCTTTTGCAGTCGTTTCTATACACAGTGCTCTAGATTAATTAGAACAAAATCTGTCATCCATCTAAGAAACAACCAGAACTCTTGGGTTTTTTTGCCTCGGATTTAAAGAGAAATGAGTACTGGCAACCAAAGGTGGTGGTGGGGGAGAGTTACTTAGTTTATTCTAGAATAACCTGTTCTGTTTATTGAACACACATGAATCTGCTATTTTACTTAAATAAACAGGAAGGGAGGAATTGCTTGTAATCTAAAGTACACATACAACTTGAGGCAGTAGTCACTGAAAGACTAATTGTGGTGTTTGGTTTTTTTTTTTAGTTGGATTTTTTAGAAAGAGCAAAACACCTACTGCTAAAGAAGTCACAGTTATATCTGTTTTCTGCAGTTAAATGATACTTTTAACCTAAAGAAACGTTCAGCTTATGGAAGGACACATGGAGGTGGACTTGCAGATTGGTTTATTGAAGCTTCTCTTACTGTGCTCACAGTTTGAAACAACATCAGCTCTAGCAGTCTGGTATGTAAAAAAAAAATATTACCTGGAATTTTAGAGAGATTTTAACTAATGATGGTACAGTTCTGTCAGGCCTGATGCCTGAATAATTAACACAGTTGTGGGAACTAGTGGATACTGGTCTTCTGGTTAACCCATTAATATTTTAAGATCATTTTATGTCATATCCAGATCTGTTGTAGTGGTCAACACATACACAGTGACCGATGTTAAACCCAGAAGGTACTCGAGTGCTTTACAGCAGTAAAACGGCGACACTTTTAAGCTGCAGCATGATGCGATAGATATATCATAAACTTTTTCACTGCAGGTTCTATATTGGTGCCTACCACCATCAAAGTAGTTTAAGAAACCCTCTTGGGTCATGCTATTCGATAAATTGTGTAGTTTTATAATCTTCTATAATCAGTAATGTGTTTTATAATCAGTTGAGTCTCATCTTCACAAAAGCATTTTTGTGGCGATTCCTTCAGGCGAGCTGGTTTTGTTTGTGTGCATTCCCAGAAAGGTTTTTTGGTTAACCTGATTTGGAAGCAAAGCTTTCTGGTTCCCAGTTCTTCCATTCACAAATGTGTCACATAGGAGCAGATTAAAAATCCACTGGGGCTTTCCGTTTGATTCATTAGGATTTGGATGGTGTCCGCTGTCCTGATTAAAGACCTCAGACTACTGGTTGTCAAGCTACTGCTCACTTGGCTCTTACTTGCAAACACTTTGCAACGACTCAATGTTAAAAGAGAGACCTAAAAATACTCAGCAGTCAATGATCAATGGTAATCTCCAGTTTTCATTTAGAGTAGCAATACTATATATAAGCTTTGAGGTATTTCTGTTTACTTAAGTGATTTAATGCAATTTATACCTTAGCAGAGGGTCCTGTCAACAGCCACCCTTGCCTCTTCCTCAGTACTCCTGATTTAAGCTCCATATGTATCACATAAGAAAATGCATGTGTCTGCACATAGATGTATATGTACCATATAATTTCTCTTTATCATGAAAGGACAGTAAAAATACCCCTGTTTTCTGGAAGTTGTAATCACTTTCAAAACTTTTTCCTAACGTTGAGCTAATGTTTTAGTATTCCAGTGCTGTTGGTCCATTGTTCGGAAGTACAGCTTTATCAGCAGAATGTGTGGCAGATGGTTTACATTTGCATTAGCCTTCTGGAAAAGGAATCAGCTCCCACCAACATAAGCTTCAGCTTTTCTTTTCAAAATTTACAACAAATTCGTCAGAATGGCATTTTTAGAGGAAAAAAACCCCAATACGACTGTCTTTGCGTTCCCTTTTTGAAGAGGAAAAATGAGTCCTGTTCTAATGCCCTCATCTGCACATATATCTTCCATCCCCTCCCCCAGTGTTTATTAAAATGATTTAAGTATTTCATTATGCAAAATGACTTTTATAAAAAGACCTTCCTTTTTGCCCCACAGACATTCTTAATTTCGTTTGTCACTTGTTATAGAGTGGAGTTATGTGAAGCTAGGATATATTATTTGTTCTAGTCTGTATTGGATAATTTATTACGTTAAGAAACCAATAATTTTCAAATATAATCAGATTTAAGTTTTTAATAAGATTCATCCTCCCATTCACACTTGCTTAATTTAAGGATATTAAATCTGCTCAGGAATGAGCTGCCTCTCAAAGCCTCATGTGCCTATTAAAGGATTTTATTCCTGATGTGTTAATAGGATTTAATTATATTAGCCCCATAGTCCAGAGACACACCGCAATTGTTAAACTTGATAAACCAGACAAACGCATGCTAAAAGAGTGATGGCCAGCTCCTTAAAAAAATTAAATAAATTACAAGGTGTTAATATTTTAATATCTTTGGTATGCAACTATAGGCTTGCATAATGCTGAAATATTAAATCTTGAATGTTTAACAGACTGTAAATATTTTTTTTTCTCAAGGAAAAAAATAATTCAAGGCTAATGAGGAAATTAATAAGGCTTTTTAATGAGTGTTTATCTTTGTTTCTTATTTCTGATTCCCAGAGATTAATTTAGATAAACTTTCAGTTTTTCTCTTCTCATGGCATCCTCTTGTTGTATACAGACAAAAGCTGCAGCAAGTCATTCTGGAAATTCAGCATATTAAACACTGTCTCAATTTCTTTGTTTCCCATGGCTAATTAGGTTAATGGCACAGTGACAGAAACAGAAAAGGACGGCTTGGGACATTTTGTGGAGATGTGGTTAGGGAGAGGGAGGGAAGAGAAAGGCACAAACTCCTGTAGTCTGTAACCCTCCTTCGGCGGCACTGGCGTCGATCAGAAGTGCTGGGTCCCATCAAGCTCACCCGAAGGGTAAATGTACAGGAGTCAGTGCTTCTGATGGCTGCAGGCACGGGGAGATGGGGGAATGACAGGGTTTGCAGAGACTCGCAGGGAAGGAAGCAAAATTAGCAATGCGCCATCCGGTTGGACATTTTGCTTCCAAAATTAGATTGACGTGTGTTATGGCACATTTCCACTGGTAATCACAGACAGTCAACATGTATTTCAAGAAGATTTAGGCCCTGAGATTTTCTCTCACTTGCGCAGAGCTAGACTTTGGGCCTCTCAAAACATGGTGTAGGCTGCGTTTGTTTGGAGAAGCTGAACATGTAAAGTAGGCTTTCGTTTTAAAAAAAGGAACTTTCTGGCACTTTTCCTTGCCATGATAGCCTGGGAAATGTAAACTGATATAAACTGTTTTTTGGGTTAGAAAGGAAGTAGAAGCAGAGTTCTACTTTGCCCAGCGAGTGGTTGGTGAAGGAAGCAGTAAGGCATCATGCCACATTTCCACCGATCCCCCAGCCCGCCTGAGCCACCTAGCCAAAGCCATGGGCTGGAGAGCGGATGCTCTGCTGTGACAGCAGCAAGGAGAGGAGCACACTTGCTCTGGGTGGAGCTGCCGGAAGACACATGACAGAGTGTAGGGTCTATGCATAAGATAACTCTGTTCTTGCCAGTCTTGTGGCTCTAATTAAATGAGCTTTCTAAAAATACTGCGATTCCAGGGACTCTAGCTTGTGACAGAAAATATCAGGGACTGGCTGTGGAGGGAGCAGGATGGGCTGAGCATCAGCTGAGGACAGCTCTTGTTAAGGCTTCGGGCAAGGCTGTCTTTGAATCACCTACTTCAGACTTTGGTGTCAGCTGATGTAGGAACCGACCACAAGGTCTGTATCCAAACCTACAGCAAGAAGCTGAGACAAGCTGTAACCCAAGGCTGCCAGGCCTTGCTTTCCTGCAGACAACGCAGACACTTAAGCATCTGGAACAGGTAGTCTGAACCACAGGCAAATAATTCCGGTAGTCTTTTCATACCTAAGATGAGTTCTGCATTTTTGTACACTTGTAATGCCTTGGCTAGCCACACCATTCCTAATTTGTACTGGCTGTGAATAGGTTTTTAAGACAACATTGTGGTTTTCATGTTTATTGTTTGACAAACTCCTGATAAAATCATTCATTTAGGCTTGCTATCTACTGTTTGGGCAGTGTTATTGATCACTTTGACTGTCTGCATTGACATATATAAAAAGCTGGGTATATTTATTACAGATGAAAGGTATCCTGCTCAAAGGTGAGTGGCTGTAAACACGCCGGTTGTCACCATTTATACATATATTCCCTTTCTTCTTTGCCTGCAGTTCTGTGTGAGAAGGTCTTTCCTAATTTAACTCAGGATTTATAGCTCCACAGTGCTTTTTTCCAGTTAGGTGCCCATATTTCTTTTCACATGAATCTCCCCGGCATTTACAGGGGTGTTAGCTGCCTTGTGCTGCCAGCAGAACCAGGAGCTGAAACGGTAGCTGCCAGCCGGGATTAGCCGAGTGCGCTTCTGTCGTATCAGATACCAGGAGTGGGAACGCAGCCGTCTGCCAGGTCTGGCGAGGTGCTCGCCCCGCTCCGCCTCCCCAGCGCCCCCCGGCTTCCATTGCTCCGATTATAAATTATAAAAGCTGAAGTGACATAGGAACTGTGTTCCTGTGAAAAATACTGGGATTTTGAAATTCACCTCTGTTCCTCTCCCAAAGTTGCAAGCCTTTCTGCTGAAGCAGGAAGGGTGGTCACCGGCAGAGAGCACCGCGCCGGGGGCACAGCGCTCATCTGGGACAGCGGGGCCATGCCTTGAGGAGTCGGGACACTGGAGAAACTCTCACGTGGAGGAAGGTCTGAAAACACGTACCGGGGCTGTAAGCAATGCCAAGGAATTCAAACATAAAAGTTTAGTCGCAAAGGAAAACAGGAGAGGTGATAGGAGGAGATGTATTTCACACGGGCTCCCAAAGGAGAACTGATTTACAGTTTCAAAATTAATAGCAGGGCTGAAAAAAATCAATGTTCTTGGGCAGATAAAATGATAAAAATTAGGAGGCACTCTCTATAGAGACAAGGACTAGACTATTATGTGGGCAGAAATAGGTCACTGTGCACGCTGGGATGAGTGGGATTAGTTTCATAGCACAAAGTGCAAGGTCCTCTGTTGAAGGCGTGATAGGGAGAAAAGAGATGAAACCTTTGCCTATTTGTAATGAGACACTATAGCCCAAGAAGAAACATGCTTACATCTTGGGAGCCGGGGGCAGTGGGAGAGGAGGGAGGGACGTACACCCCACATCCCCAAACATCCCATCCTTGCAAACTGTAGCATGGCTTGGGAAGAAACAGCAACTTGACGTGCACTGCTGGTGGAGGCAAACACTGCAGTCTTTAATAGAGTTTTGAATTTACTCTGCATGTCCTTTTTATATGCACTGATGCATCTCTCTAATTCCTCATATGTGGGGTTTGGTGGGGAGAAGTATGTATTTGCACTTGAGATGCCATTGTAATTCTTCTGATCTGTACTGCACACACTTTACCTCTCTTATTATACTGTCAAGATCATTTTATCCATTTCTCATCCTTTCAGTGCTTACTTTGAATTTTCTTGTCAGGCTCCTGCATGTCTTTGGCTCTTTCTAAGTCTCTTCATCCTGACTTCGGTGTAAGTTGTTTCTGAAGTACTGTAGGAAAACCACATTTCAACTACTTTTCTCTACATGTCTTCTTGTCCTTCCCTGCACCCATCCAGCCTGTCAGGCATGTTTGCTAGTTGATGCCCTCCTTCATAAACATTCATTTGGGTTTCTGTTGGGGTCCATCCATCCCTGCTCCACCCCCCTCCCCATCCCTCCCCCAAAGTAACTTCAGCTGCTGTTTGGAGTCCTTTCCACATGTTTCTTCAAAGTGGAAACCATCTGGTGCTCTGTTTGGCTTGTTTCCCATGGGATTTGGGTAGGAGCAGGCACAACAACGGACCTCGTGTCCAGCCCTGTCAGGTGCTGGTCGGACCCAAGCTGAAGTTGCTTTTCTGCCTCCTCCTCTACACTGTGTTTGTGCTGGCTAGCATCAGCATCTCTCGCAGTTGCTCTTGAATTCTCATCCTTACTTCTGTTCTTGCAGACTTAAATTGAGGCTGAAGAAAAGGTCACATTAATAACAAAAGTATTAATTTCTGTGCGACCAGAGTTCTTCGCTTCAGTGCTACCAGGCACTGTTTCGTCTTGCTTGTGTGGTTCATGAACTACATGCTAATTTTCTTTATATTTAATTACCTTTGAATGTCTCCTGTGCTTCAGGGTACAAGCCATCTTCTGACTAATTAGGGCTTTTTCTCTGAACAGGCTACTCCCTACAAGTCTATGAAGGGTTTCTTGTAGTTTCCTTTGAAGCATGTGGTAACCAGCCTGTGCCAGCAGTAAATGGATTGCTGGACGCTCTGCTCCTCAAGTTCCTTTGTCATTAAATCTACAAATTTACACAAAGCAAAGTTAATAAGTGTAGCTGATTGAGCGGGCTTGGATCAAATCTTTGGCATGCAGATGTAATGGAGTGCATATTGGGTGAGCTATTGTGCTTAAAAGAAAATAAATATATTTTATCGTAAGACAATTACCCATTCTTTTGTGATAAGTGTGTGCTACGTGTTAAGTCCTCCTGATCCAGGCTTTGTCAGACAAGTCTCTGTGCAGGCATCAGAATTTCGCCCTCAGTATTGCTTGGTCAGTGATTAAATCTGTGTGTGCTGCGTGTGAAAAGCACCACAGCAACGCTAAATATTATTATTGATTATGTATATAGCAGTCAATACAAACATATTGTGTTTCGACTGCAAAAATGATCATCTTAAATTAGCTAATGATTTTTAGCCTGATTTCTCCACAAAATGAGACACTATGCAATTGCTCTTTCTGCCTGACTGTTCACCCTCTCCCCTGTCCCTGTCACTTCTGGACCTGTTGGGTTCAGTCAATGTCAGTCTGCTTTGACTGAGGGTGGAGATTTCAAAGGCATCGAGTCCTTACGTGTTTGAACAGGGCATCTGAAAGGCCTCCTGACAGGCCGGCGAGGGCAGCGCGGTTAAACCCGCTCAGACGCTGGAGCCTCCCGCAGGCACTCACCTCGGGAAGAGATGTGAGCCGGAGCGAGGTTTCCCTGTCGCTGTCACTCACTGAGCAGCTCAGAGGGTTCTATGAAAACCTGCAGCTTTTGATTTAGGAAGAGACGCTGCGTCCCCCGCTCTCTGTAAAGTATCTATCTGAAACACTGAGATGGGCAAAGGGCTGAGTCATGGATACCCCTCGCTCGATAGCTCAAGCTCATACCTTTTCTTTCCTTTGTAGATCTGGTTACCTGTTTCAACAGACGAACCAAACACTCGTGCCAGGCGCTGGAGTCACGCTTTCAAGAAGAACGAGACCCGTTTATTGCAGCAAATGGTTATATTCTAAACAACAGAAGCTGCCTCCCCATGCAGGAGTGCCCTTCAGCCAGTGGACACCTCCTCCTGGGAACTGTGTCTCCACAGCCTTTGTACAGAGACACGACCAACTCGTTTTCCGAAGTTGGGTCATTTCCAAGCATAAGAGATTCTTCAAGCATGAAATTCCACTTGACCCTATTAAGGCTTTCTCGGCATCAGATATGTACACTGCAGAGTGGATAATGTTCATAACTCATTTCACATTACCCCTGGGTAGTGCCAGTGGAGAAATCCTGTCTAGTCTAATGCAATCAAAGCTGTGAATACAAGGAAATTGAAACATCTGGCCAGGTTTCTCTGCAATGCCTCAGGAGGTGTGACATGAGAGATTCGGGTCAGAAGGAGAGGGGACAAAGGCATTGTTCCAGGGACACGCGTGCTGCAGAGAACACGTGTCCCAGCAGTGTCACCAGCAGCACCAGGGTGCAAGGGCCGGGCAGATCACCTCTGCTCATTTCTTATGCCTGCACTGAAGTTCAAAGGTGCAGCTGCAGTTCATCTGAACTGGTCTAAGGAAGCCCCAGAGTGGGCACCTGAGCACAGACAGCCGCGGTGCTGTAGGCTGGTGGAGCTCGTCTGGGCTAGCTGCATGAATGGTTGAATGCACTCGGTACGGTGGTGTGGAGGGGGAAAGTGCATGCACTGGGGTGGGTGCTGCATGCTGATGTAGATCCAAGGGCAGCGGTTTGCTCTCTGCCTCTGTGTTTGCTGGGGGCATGGGTAGGGTCATAGCCATGCAGGACCTGTGCAGCCAGAGCCTCTATTGGACCCAGCTCCTCCTGCAGATTAGTGTGTGCATGTGCAGGGATGTCTGTCCATCACGCATCCTCAGCACAGACAGAAACTGCCATTGCCTCGGGCAGCTGTTCTCCTGTGGCAAAACAGCTGTGGCCTTGTGCCTCTTTTGCCTGTGCCAAGGGGTGGCAGACATAGCAACTGTGGGCAGGGACAACCTGGTGCATGTCCCCAGGCCCTTTCATTGCTCTGGGAGAGCAGTAAGCCCTGTTTCTAAGGCCATCCCCTCTCCCTCTCTGGTCCTCTCCTTCCCACTGCAGGCACAGCCAGGTCCCAGCCCTGCAGCCACTGGGAACAAAATAAGAGCTGGCATGCACACAGAGTGCCTTGAGCCAGCACAGACCTGGCCGAGGGGACTGACCCTGCCTGTCATGGTGCCTCGGGTCTGGAGAATTCCCCTCAACACTGTGTCCCTTAGAAGCTGCTGTGATTTATAGTTTCATTTGCTTCCCATTTCACATTTTCTCCATCTTAAGATCAGCTTAAAAGAGAGACAATTTTTCTGGTGATTATTGTTTCAAGGACAGAGGTCTTGTCTCCAGAGGCGATCAGGGGAATTTATTCTTTGAAAGTTTTTGGTACTTTTAAGGGCTAAGGGTAAAAAAAACTTTAATGGGAGTTACCTACAAAAGTTTACTGGTACTGAATGGAGAAGGCAGTTGGTATGCCTCTGTGGCAAAGCCAACTACTCTAGAAGCATAATTAGTATAATTAATTTAAGCATAATTAAGCATAAAAATCAGAATTAAGAAGGTACATGTGTTTAAAGGAAAGTCAGCCATGAAATCCAGGGCTTTGTTAAATGCACCTCTGAAAGAAATGAAAGAAGGTGTATCTTTCTTCCCTGTCCTTTGCAGGCTACTTCCACTCAGAATTAACCTTCTGAGTTGTATGCAGTCCTTCTCCATAATTAGGTATTGTTGCCAGAGTTTCAAGTGTTGTGACAGAAGCAGTTCCTTCTGAAAACAACAGAACACTGTATGCCTTGGAAAGGAGCGGGGGCAGGGGAGAGAATGGTGATATCAGACTTCAGCTTTTAAAACCAATAAAATTTTTATCTAGTGTCTTCTAAAGCGATGCTCTAGCAGGGATTGATGACTGGATATTTCTAGTCTTACATGTTCTAGCTCAGTGAGCTTCAGTACAGAAGAGAGCACAAACTCGGTCTCACACAAGGGTTGTGAAGGACAGATGGGAAAAGCCATCGTTTGTGAAACTCGCCCTCTCACAACTTTGGGGGAATAATACTTTTGTTGTTATTGTTCAGCAGGAGTGACATTAGCTTAGCTGGATGTGATGGCTTAGCCGTATTGCTTTAATTAAAGCAGTTAAAGTGTTTAGTCAGAATGCGCCAGCGTGCCTGGGATATGTGTTTGCAAGGAATAAAAACGGGCTCTCCATAGAGAATGCTTTTTCTGAAGGATGTTTATAGCCCGCTCCCCAGGTATACTTCCTCTCTGAACACATCCAATTTTTTCAGTTACCACTGGCTGTTCGCCATGATGATTGATTACAACACAAAAACAAATAGTTATTTAACCATTAAAAAAAAAAAAAGGCCTTTCAAAATGAGCCTTGAAGAATGGCTCACTTTTGTATGGGTAGGGAGTAGGATTTTGCCAGGCTGCCTGAACCAAAATTAACCCGCTTCCTCTGTGTCAGGGAGGACATAATGGACGGCTCTCGGGGCTGGCAGGTTACTCCTGCCTGTCTGCCCAAAGTTGCTCCTTCGAATCTGGGCCAAGCTGACACAACTCGAGCTACGCTCAGGCAAATTACAGGACTATATTTGATGATTTTTGGGCTCAGTCCTACTCTCTCTGGGCATATGTTCACACAACAAAAATATGCTCCCTTTCCCTGACTTGACACTAATTACTCAGCCAAGAAGTGAAGGATTATGACTCTGATTTAAGCACGTACTCGAAGCCATCATTCTTCAGCACAAAAATCAGTGGCAGGTAACATATACTTGACTGCATTTTAAGTGCAGAAGTATACCTTAGGCATGTGCTGAGGCGCTGTCCTGAGGAGGATACTTTCCGAGTCCAGGCTGTGACCTGTAATTCCTTACTTAGAGCTCTCTTGTTGCAAATGATGAGACAACACATGGGAACAGCCTCAGCACCCACAACCTTTCCAGGGCTCTGGGGTCAGCAGGGAGGCACTTTCTGGAGCAAGTAACACTCTCTTTTATGCCCTCTGCATCTCCTGGGGGTGGTATATGTGTGTGTGAGTTTTTCTTCTTTCCCCTCCACTTCAGTTAGCTAGCAGGAGCCTTGGGACTTCCACATAATGCCTGGAAACTTTTCTGTGTTTTTATTAAAAACCTCCAAAATTTACAAACAGAAAACAAACTCTGCAAAGACTAGTCAGCCTCATGCTGCATGATCACTGGCTCCAGCACAAAGAGTGGCCACCAAGTCAAATACTCTGTAGAATGCTCAGGGTATTACTCTTCTGACTGAAACCTGTATTTTTCTTAAGAAAGGTAACAGCTGCTTGAAAAGATCTGCTTTTCCATAAAACCATGTTGTTTGACATCACACCACCTTACATCACTTTTTTTAGCTGCATCCTGGATCAGCCATTTCATTATTTTTCCCTGGATTCACGTTGGGCTGAGAAGTCTGTAATTATCTGGGTCATCTCATTTATCCCTGTTAAATATTGACAGTACATGCTTAATATTAAATATTGATACTAATGGGTGAAATGTAGAATTGATGACTGTACCAGACTCCTGGCCATAGAGCTGGCCAGGCAGGCTGGCAGCCCTCGCCCGAGGGCTCATGGCAAAGAGCCAGGCACCCATGCAGATAAAGGCTCAGGCTTGGAAGAGTGTAAAAATCCCCTCGGTCACTGCTGACCATTCTGATCACATGCTTGCTTTTTGTTTTGACAGGGTCTGAAAACTATTTAGGAGTCATAACAACAGCATCATTATTCCCAGGTGAGGCTGCGGCTGTCTGCGGCGTTTCATGGTTTCAGGCACTTTTACTGAAATCTGGAGTGCAAGGCAGACTCCTTTCTGATCAGCGTCCCTGGGTGATAAATGTAGGGCTATTCATCAACTGTGTTAGGAGACATCTCGCAAGTGAAGCAGCTGTAGTTACATCTATTTGGAAAGTGAAATCAGATCCCATAGGTACTATACGTGGATGACAAATAGGCAAGGGGTTTGTTCTAAGGCTCCATCCTTTTGTACATCCAAAGGTGTGTGTGTGAAGTGCCCAGCATCACCAAACAGGCACTCTACTTCTTCACCCTGTTTCTGCTGGTACATTTTTTACTCTGATTGCTCTTTCAGGGGTTATCCTACTCGTTAGCTGAATTAAGGCAGCCCTGAATCAGAAGGTCTGCTGTCACCGGATTGACCTATATCAGCCAGTTGTATTACTTTAATTTCTTCACATGACCTCTTGCTCTTGCATGACAGCCTTCTAGTACGTGGATGTTTTGTGGTGGAAAGGTGCTGAGAGAGGAAGAAAAAAAATTGCCACTCACCTAGAATGTGAATCATGAAAAGCTTTCCCAGAGCTGTCCATTCTTAATTTCCTGTGGACGGTCTGTCAGCAGCATTGCTGGTGAAAAGCCAATATGATCTGTGTTGCTGTTTCAAAACAAATGCCTCTTTATCCGGTAAGGTTATGTGTTCTTTCAGCTTTCCAGGCAATTCTACCAGGAAAGAAAAGAAAATCAAATGGCTTTCTTCACTCTCTCTTTTTTTTTTTTTTACGTTCATATTATTTTCCTCACTGTTGGAAGTAGAAATGCTTAAAAAACCCTAACCTTAAGGCTTATAAAATAATAATAGTAATAGTATTGTGTAGAGATATCTTGTCTGTAAATCAGTGGTGACAGTCAACCTGGAGTCCAAGCAAAAAAATGTGCAAATGGCTTTATTGAAAATCAATGTGCATTTGTAAGTGGGGATTGTTTTTAAAATCCTTTCTGTTCATTGCTGGTTTTACAGTGATGACACTTGTAGTGATGCTACAGCTTTGTTTCCAAGAATTAGTCTAAAAGTGCTAGAGCAGGTAACTGAGTTTCCCCAACCATTTTATTTTCCCACCTGCCCAAACTGGTGCTGTGCTCCAGTGAAGGGAAGCTGCGTGGAAAATGCTTCCCAGTATTGCATATGATATTGACAAGTTAGCAGACACAAGTAAGGACGTAGCTCCCTGGGCATGGTTGGCAATGATGTCCCCATGCCTGGCAGAGCACCACCCTTGTAGAGAACATAATCAGAAGCAGGAGGCTGAGAAGAAGCCTGGTGCTCAGCTGTCCTGCTCAGGACACTTGCTTTATTTCCATGCACATAACACTTCTGACACCTTGGTGGCAGCAAGTTTTCCAGCAGCAGTTTAAGACATTTATATCTCTGGTGGCTTGTGCCTCTGCCAGTCCAGTGGGGTCTGGCATATCTCAAATTGGTGTCAAAGGCAGACTTGCATCAAAACACTGAGTATGAGATGGGGTGGATAAGATTTTGGCACCTGCACTTACCCCCAGCTCTCTTGCAGAGCCCTCAGCATACCGCAGAGGGGTGCAGTGGGTTGGAGGAGGTGGCAGACCCGTTACCCTGCTGCAGCTGTGTGTGGGTGGGGGCACCATCCCACCTGAAGGTCCTGTTGGCTCCAGGTGTCAGAAAAGCAATTTAAGGGTCCCTCAGCTGAATAAACCTGTAAAGGCTGTGAGGTGGTCTTGGTGGTGCAGGTCCTCAGGCTGGGTCTCCTAGGAAAAGGTAGGGTTGGTTTTTTTTTTTTTTAAATACAGTTTTATATTTGTATGTGTTAGCAGTCTGTTGGACAATTGTTTTCCAGAAGTTTCCACTTCTGTCTAAGGTGGCTTCTGGCACTTCCTTACCCAAGTGTGGCTAGGGTCAGGACAGGAGCAGTCTTTGTTATTGTGCTGTGGTCCGAATCTGATGGTCTGACTTTCAATTTTCCTTCGTGTGCTGCTTCTGCTGTCCACTCCTTCCTGTCCAAAACCTTTTTCCTCTGCTTCTCCATGAGTCTCTCACTGACCTTACCTATTTCATTTTGAGTGTGTGTAATGTGGTGGACTTTCAAGGTTGTTTTTCCTCAGTTGAGATTTCTCCTGTGTTGTTATTCTATCCATGTGTATGCTATAAACTTTCAGTGGCCTTTCCCTACACACATCTATCAGCTACACGTGGACCTCTGGAAATGCTAAATCACAGGATTGCTGTAATCAGGTCTACATGCTCTGCACAGTTGCCAGTGATCGAGTCAGGCAAAGGTGCGTTTTTAGAAACTGAGTAATACAAGTTGAGTAAAAAATGTTTCATCTAGGGAGTGTGGCAATGGTCTGTCAAGAAAAAGGACTGTTCTAACCTTTCTAAAAAACATGGGAAGACCGTCCATCTTGTGACTGGAGGCTAAAACAGGGAATGCTGCTTTTATTTGACTCTTGCCTGACCATCTAAGCGGTTTCTCATACATGCCATGCTTTCAAATCTTGATCTGTATATATTACTCCATTTGTGTTACGTTTTACTTTAGTCTTTACTGTTCTGCACTAGGATTGTACTTGATTATAAACCCATAAAATAAGTTAAAACACCCGCTTCCCTATGTGAAGTACAGCACGATGTGTTTTTCAAACAGGAGTCCTAGCTGATGTTTTCTTGGCCTTTCTTACAAGGAACCTTCAGAGGTTATGCGCTGTGCATAGAAACGCTTTCTCACTACGACCTGCTGACTGCTTAAAACAAGGCTGAATTAAAAAGGAAAGCAAAATGTTTTCTGTAATCAAATCTACTTGTGCTATCCTTGGTCACTTTATCTGAGTAATTTTATATAAAAGTGGTAGCACTCTGTGGGCATCGTGAAGTGTTTCTGAGAAGAGGGGTAAAACCCCACCGCTCTTCACCTTGTGTGTGGAACAAAATGCAGCCTCAAAGCAGGCTATGGTTAATTATGTTCTGCGCTCGAGCTCCTATTGCCTGTGCTGCTGAATAAAGAAAGGATTCTGTAAGATGCATCGTTTTGCTTCAGAAACCGTTCTATCAGCAAAGGCAATCTCTTTGAAAGGACAAGGGAACGAGAGAGAAAACCAAATGAGAGCTACTACTCCAAATTATATGTTTGAATCCTATGCTAGTTGCTTACAAAATACCAGTTTTCTAAGGGAAAAAAAGTTAGAGAAAGCTTTCATGCTCTGCTGTCAGAGATAACGTGGCTCATTAGCACCTCTCATCAAAGAGGAATGAATTAAGGACAGCTGACTTGGATATCACAAGGATGAATGTGGCATAACAAACTGGGGAACAAGAAACCTACCAAAACATGGTGAATTTAATCGAAGTAGTCCTTTGGGGCATATGCAAAATGAGATAGAAAGCTTCATGTAATGTGAGTATTTTTAGTGCAGAGGGAGAGAAAAAAATGTTTTCTTACTCAATTAATGTACTCGAATGAACCAGCACCGAGCGTTCAGTTGATGGTACAATAGCTGCTGCTCCATCAGACTAGGAACCTTTCGAAAGCTCCTTTGTGGCTAAGATACTGAATCCCATCTGATAATCGGCAGGATTTTGGTATATCTCTGCTACCTGATGCATTTACTTGAGCTAGCTGTAAATTGGGTAGATAAAGTACCAGAAATAGTTGAACTGCAAAAACATGGCATATGTGGAGAGCTACTTAATCCCACTGGTCAAACATAGTGCGGCTTTTCCACAAGTTAGCAGCTGTCTAGACGTACCTGTAGCCTCCTAAAACACTTAGTACTTCTGAAAGTTTTACCACTACATTCATCGGTCATTTTATACGCTTTAGAAAGCCACGCAGTGACTGTTTAATTATGCAAAGTGAAGGTATAATTAAATTTCACTGGAACTGTGGGGATTTGAATATGATGAAATAAAATGGGTTTAGTTTTACGGGCTCAGTGTGCCACAGAGGAATTGCAGAGCCTTTTGATTTTCTTTTTTCGTATCTGTAATTCTCTCTGGGGGAATGGAGAGCTTGAGCCCAAGGTGGCTTTCCATCCTGGTGACAGGCAGTGTAGATGTACGCTCATAAAAGTTGGACTTGCCAAGCGCAACTCAAAGATGAGATTTGTTTTTCTCTAGGAAAGCTGCCAGCACTGTTAATATGTACATCTGGAAGTTCTTGAAACCTGGTAATGAGGACAGTGGTTAAAAGCCAAATAAAGAGTCAAAATAAGCAGATCTATAATGCAACTTTCAAAAATAGTAGCGTGAAGCTGGGTGCCCAGGCATGTGGCCTGAGTGTATAATACTGCCTCTTCACAGCACAAGAGCTGCAAGCTCAGCTGTTCTGGAAAATCGGTCTGCTTGCTTAAAAATGGATGCAAGAGATTGGCTTTTCCCTGAGGTTTGGAGCTTTTATTCTTGTCCCTTCCACTCCCTAACAGTAGAGCTGGCTATGTACCTTCTGCGTGCCTCCAGGCTCCTTACCACACAGGTTAGTGTGGCAGTGGTCTGCTTTTGTCTTTTTTCCCATTCAAGACCTAATTCAGAGAGAACAACTTAAAGCCAATGGGTTTAAAATTAAAGTTCAATACTAGTTCAGGTGGTGCTACTTTTCAACAAGACCAAGGAGGAAAAATGCCAGAGGGGGAAGGAGAACATAAAGTAAACAAGCTTTCCTTGTCTGGGCTGAGCTTTCCTGGATGGTGCTTAGTGGTGGTGGGCTGGAAGGTGCTGGCTTTCCTCTGTCTTTAGCTACAATGCTATCATCTTTAAAGGTAAACAGAGAGGAAGGAAGGTGTTTCATGGTGCTGTAAATGGGAGTCACAGTCCAAGATCCATCTGTGCTACAGTTACCTGCTATTGCAAGTGTATTGGGCCATGAGAAAAAATATGCAAATTGCACTGTATAGGTGTGATGGGCAAACTTATAACTTGCATCATGATGCTTATATCCTATGATGGTGTCTGACTTTGAAAACTTCAGACTCAACAGTCAACCGGGTATCTGGCTTTTTTGTTTCATTTAAAAAAAAAAAAAGTTTGACTTCATCCCTTTGCAGAATGTGCTGTTGTGGGAAAATCACTGGTTTTCCTCTGTTTCCCTCTCTGGTGTGCCTGTTCTCTTTTGTGGGGGGTTTTTTGGTCTGTGTTTTCTTTTTTGGCAAATTTCTTGTAATTAGAAGAGTTTGCAGAGTTTTTTCATTGAAGGGAAAAGCCAGCATCTTCATCCCTTAAAAAGGATGCTTTACATCCAGCAGACAAATCTGTGTTGGAGGCCTTCTAATACCTCCAAAACCTGCCAGGGTTAACAAGAGTGTGCTTTGAGAGCTGTACCAGGGCTCAGCTCCTGGGCTGCAGGAGCACCCGCTGTGTGCTGAACTCTTTCTTCCCCTGGCTGCATTTGGTGCTCTGGGCAGGTGGTAGCTGCTGAATTAAAAGTTAATTATATGTTTCTGCTTCAAGTGTGCAGTATGTGTGGGTTTGTGCTCTGGTGCCTGTATGCCCCCTTGGTCAGCCCGGGGTTCTGTTTGCCTGGTGGGTCTTTGCTCTGTGGTTGTCACTGCAGTGCCTCTCCATGGGTACCTGTCAATCCAAACCTGTGTGTAAGAGGTGACTGCGGCTGACAGCAGTTATCACAACACATGTGTACAAGACATTAAAGTGAGGTGGGATTTCTATATAGTTGTGGTTTACCTATAGAGTGTGAATCATGTACTTGTAGCACCGGATTGTGGATTATTTTAATTATGTGATGTCACTTAGTGGTCAGAAGTTGATGTAAATGCACTAATTTGCACAGACTTTGACTGGTGGATGTGTAAAATGACTATAAAACATGCATGAAAAGTGGAGAAATTATTTTAACTTGCATGGCAAACAAAGATGTTCCAGGAAAATCAATGTTGCATCTGTCCTGCAACTTGTAGCAAGAGACTTTGGTTACCACTCAAATGAAAGTGCTACCACAGATGCAGATCTGCCCTGGGTTAATTATTTAATTTACAGTGTTTTGGGCTGCTTTTCTGGTGCATGCTGGCCTCTCTTAATGAAGCATCTTGGAGATAAACTGTGTGTAGCTCTATACTGGCTTAGAATCTGATTTGTGGGTTTTCTGAATGGTAACAGGTGTTTAGGATTATTGATTTTTCTCCTTAAAACTCTAAATAATACATCAATAATTCAGTTGTATTTGTTTGTAATCACGCAGCCACCATAATCGTTTAAGCAAATGTTTTGGGGTTACCACACTACTTAATTACTCATGGGCAGAGAATAAGCATACGTGATGGGAAAGCCCTGCTGGTGTTAAGGCCTTGTGTAGCACTGCAAGGTCCTGCAGTGATGTGCAGCAAAAGGTTTCCCTCGACTATCCATCAGCTAAGGAGGAAAGTGCAATTCAGCAGTGGCATTTCCTGCCTCTCTTTCCTCCTACTCTGTTTCCTGACCTCACCTGTGGATGGGCTTCCTGGGGAAACATACTTGTGTTTATCTTTCCACAGAGCTACTTGAGCATCACTGTGTGATGATGGGCCATCCCCTGAGGGAACTGGCTCCTGAAGTCTCAGACTACTTTGTCTACCTTGTTGGTTACCAGCTGTGGTGTTTACACCATTTACTGACTTACCTAGCTTGAGCCCCGATTGAATGATTGCAAATAGGTATAGAGTAGCTTATGTTAAACTTAATTATTAAGTTTTCTATTAGAAAATTGAGGGACAAGTGAAGCTGAAATACAGTTGCAGAGGAAAAAGATGCTTTTTGAGACACAAGAACTGGTTCCACTCTGAAGCTTTTGACGTAGCTGATGTGTCTGAGTTTCTCATCATTGTCTCTTGGAGGAAGCACTGAAACACAAGTAATATGAGGTTACAGGCAAATTGACTAATTTAAAAAATGTGCTAAGTGTGCTCACCACACTCCTACAAAAAAGGGACATTATAATGGGAGAGGGAGGGACAGAAACTCTCCTCAGTGATGGCCAGTGATAGGACAAGGGGCAACAGGTGCAAGCTGGAGCATAGGAAGTTCCATGTGAATATAAGGAAGAACTTTTTCACTGTGAGGGTGATGGAGCACTGGAACAGGCTGCCCAGAGAGGTTGTGGACTCTTTTTCTCTGGAGACATTCAAAACCTGCCTGGATGTGTTCCTGTGTGACTTAGTCTAGGTGATCCTGCTCTGGCAGGGGGATGTAACTAGATGATCTTTCGAGGTCCCTTCCAACTCCCAATGTTCTGTGATTCTGTGAAACTAGCAATGTCAAACCACCAAAAAATTCTCAATAAGATGACGCAGTTGTTTACAGAAAACACAGGTGTTTCTTTATTCTAGACATTTTTGTCAACATCCTTGCAGTAGGGAAAGGAGGAAATCTGAATGGGTTCATTTGAGTTTAGCTTTTGATACTGTAGTCTGAGTTCTCTCTTTAATGCTTCAATGTTGGTATGCTCACACACCTTCCTTCATAACAGCCTGAGGTTTTTCTGCACTTTGTGTGGCTATCTTGGATAACTGCTGAATTGACCATTCTGAGTGATTTCTGTCACCTTGCCAGTGCTACCCAGCTCTTTCACCTCTTTCAAAAATGGGATGCTATCTCATAAAGTGATCTGTCATGTACAATAAAACTGGTGACGTTCTTCTGCCATACAATTAAACTTTGAACAAAACTCTTTGGGGCTTGTGTATGCATGAGCTATAGTTCCTGCAGGGAGCTTATGGCCAAGCTTGCAGATGACTAAATTGATTTGCTTTCAGAAGTATTGAATGGGTAGATAGCAAGACTTCCCACCTGGTCTTGCTTCTCTGACTTTTTTTCTTTTTCTTTTAAATGTTATTTTTTCTCTAGAATACCAAGCAGACCCTTGTTGATGTGTTCCTCTCTGGCTGGGGAAGCTCACCAAGGGTGACCTTATAAAAGGACCATCTTTCATTTCTATGAAAAAACCTTGTCTAATAAGGAAAAGCTTGGCTTGAAAAGTTGTGATTGTATTTAAGTAAGATTATATTTACCTGAGATTCTACAGGAGGAAAAAAGAAAATACAAGCTATTCAACTTAAAACTGTAATAAAAACAGTTTCTCAGCAGCTGGTGTCTTTTCATACTGCTAAATATCTGTTTGTTATACTGTTGTCCATCCGTGTAGGTCTGTTGCTCTTGAAGCTTCCTAGTAAAATGAGCAGATTTCCCCCTGAAATCAGAGTTCTGATGAAATCTGTAGACTGGCATTGATGAAGGAGCTGGTCCGACCTTGGTTGTTTCTTTATTTTTCCCAAGCATTGCTCCATCACATTCCACTGGAAGTATTGTCTTGTGGTGGGTGAGGGTTGTATTACAGCGTGGGAAAGAGGGTTTGTGGTGGCACTAGCTATGGTGAGAGACGGGAAGGGCTCTTTAGTGTGGGAGAAGTGTGCTGGGTGAAGAGGGCCTGAACGCTTTAGGATTTGCTAGAAGCGTAGGGAGGAAGGCAAAATCAGCAGTGGGCAGGGTACCTGCTCTTGTCCATCCTCTCTGAAGGAGGAGAAAAAAAATCAATGATAAGCTCTGGTATGTATGCTTGTATGGCCTATGGACTGAGATGTTCAATGACATGAAAGCACACCTTTATGAAGTCAGAATGCGCTTCTGGTTTGGTCTGTGGTTACTGCTAAAGCCTTTATACTAATGCTGTTACTGGGGGCAGCTGCATTATAGCACTACTTACTTATTTATTCACTGTAGTGACAGTTACGTTTCATGTAGCAGCTGCTGAAGCCCAGACTATTCAGCAAGGGCAAAATGTGATAAAACTTCAATGAGGTTTTCTTCTTCAATATTAAGTTCTAATTTTTTTGCATGGGAACAAATATTTTTCTACTGCTATTTTCAACTTCTGTCTCTAGTATTATCAAAGAAATTCAGTACCCACTAGTTAAGAATTTCACATGAGCTTTATTGCATTTGACTTCCTTGTATGTGTATCTGGTCTAGATGTGGAGCCAGTTTGGTGAAACCTAAATGCCTGAAAGTCATTATTATGATAGAAACAGCCCACCATGTGTTCTGAATGCCTTCAGCTTTTCTTAATTCCTTTTAGTGTAATGAGGGCTTAGCCTCTGGGCAGGGAGGGGAGAAAACCCTAGTGTAGTATACAAATGATTTAGGAAACTCTTGACACATGCAGGAAATGGTATCTGCTCTGAAAGGCTTATTGATTACTTCTAAATTTTAACTAAGCATTTGATGGGGAAAGGGCAAACTCTACCTTGGAGGATAGCAATGAGATGCTCGGGTTAGTGCAAATGTGACCAGAATGCCTGTGACTTTAGGGTCTTTATTCTGTTTTATTCACTTGAGGTTTTGGTGCAGTTATTTGTTTTTTCTGGAAACTAGATCAGGCATATCTAAGGGATGGGGTTGTTCTTTATGTTGTGTTTGGTGCTGTCTTTTTGGAGGATGGGTTTTGTTATTGTTTGTGGGGTTTTCTTTTGGCTTCGGTGATAGTGACTTGTGCTGCTGTAACTAAAAGTCCCAGGCTTGGTTCCTGCTGGCAGCTATGCTCTCATGAGTGGATCCAATACATTTGTTCACCAGTGTAAAAATATGTCTTTGGCTGGGTTGTGTTAAGCCTGGCCGGGGAGTCAGTAGTGAAGCAGCCAGGCGTGTGCTTGCATGGGCTTGTGGTGGCTGGCTCCAGTGCCAGACCCCTCCCTGGTTGTGGTTAACAAAGCTCAAGGTGGCACAAGTTGGTCTGCTTTTGGGAACAGACTCCAGACTAGAGTGCAGGTAATGCATTATCTTTTCCCCATCTGCATGAGGAGCTTGGCAAATGCCCAGTGATGAATGATACTTACAGGAAGAGTCTGGCCTGTTTCTGTGAGTGGTGTCTCATGCTCTTCACGTTAAAGCTGATACAAACCACACTCTTTGTTGTATATACTTATTTTCCTCTCTGAACTCTGGAGGACAGTTTCCATAACCCCTGGTGAACTACCAGCAATAGCCTCTGCAGACACTAAGCAAGTCTCTCAAGACGATAGATGCTGTATGTAAAATTGAGTCTTGCCCCTAAGTTGTTCCCAAAGACTTCACAGTTTTGCTTGCTGTTGAGCCAGGGAAGCTCCAGAATGAAACACTTTTGATTCAGGATTTACTGCCCTTTATAAAGGAGGCAGAATTGGCACTTGTGTTTTACATGCCAAAGGTCTGCAAAAAGCAGTGATGTTTGGTCTTAGTATATGACATCTACAGGACACCAGTAAAGTGACCCAAGTCAATGCTACTGTCCTGTCTGGAGATCTTGCCCCCTCGTGTCTCGCTTTGCAAGTGCTGTTACATCTCTGTAGGGATGAAAAACAAACTGCTATATTAACTCTATTTTTAATATACATTAGTAACAGACATATGTTTTATGTGTTTAGCTGTAATTAACACTTTTCCAAATTTATATTATCTAGCTTTCTGTAAATGTTTATTTTTGTACAGCAGACTTAATGTTATATTTGCAGAACCGGTCGGCAATTTTTCAACAAAACAAATGTCAGAAAGTGGCAATCTGTTGAAACAGAAACTTTCTTGGGGGATGTGGTATTTTTCTATGGAAAACTTTTTTCCAGAAAAGCTTTGATATGCCTGAGGAAGAAAGAGACTGCTGCTGTGGGAAGCTGAGGGTGCTGATAGGGGATGTGCCCATTTGACAGAGCAGTGAGCCAGTCCTGGTGGATCCCATCTCTGGCACAGTCGCACCCCAATGGGGAATGCAGAGATGTTAAGCCCCAAACAGATCCTGTGTGGGTCTAATTGCAGCAAAAACTTATTGAGCTTCTACAGATAGTAAAAGACTCTGAAGTGATGATGGTTTTGTGGGAGTGCTGGCACAGAGAACCCCACGTGGAGCTTGTGGGCAATGCTGAGCACTTGCAAGGTGCTTCTGACTACATGGGGAGGTCTGGCTCCTCCTTCAGCTCAGCTGTGCTTTGGAAAACAGACCCAGCCCCTGCATGGACCTGTTACCTGCCAGGGTGATGCAGGGATAATTCTGTATGCGAGGACTTCCTCCACACTAGGCCTCAGGGTGAAATAAACACTGTCTTGTGCTGATCTCTGAAGATACCTGAGGGCAAAGCCCCTCCTCTCCCTGAAACCTTCTGATAATTTAATTCTTTTGAAGTTTGGATATTGAAAATAAAATGCTGGACCTGGTTCTTCTCACTTATGCCAGTCTCAGAGGAAATAAATTCATAGGAGCTACTGAGAAGTTTGCCAAGCCCATTTCTCTACCTAAAGTTTTATAGCATAACAGCATCCTAAAACATCTTTCTTAGGTCCCTTACTTGTGATCTGTGGAAGGCAGGTGCCTCTGCTGCTCGCCAGGGGGCCCCAAGGGAGGGTTGCATCCAGGGGAGGCAGGGGTGGATTCACAGCAATGCTTGTGAGACAAAAGGCAAGTCTGCATCAAGTGAAAAAAGTTTGTGCTTGCAGGGAGTTCTGACAGTGATGGTCTAGTTTGCCTTGAGTGCGTGCATTTACCCTCTTTATTTTCTAACACAGTAAGCTGGCAAATTCTTTCCCTATTGAGTAGTTTCTTAGCAATAAGCTTGTTCTGTGTCCTCCAAGACAAAGTGTTTCTTCAGTGGGTTCCAATGGAGCCAGGACTTGATGTGGTTGGGCTGCCTGGGGTGTTCAAAAGGGCATTTGCTTCCTTCGCTGGATTCTGAGGGTGGTGTTGCAGCTTTCATGCCTGTTGATCTTTCCTTTATGACTGTAGGGTAAAGAAAACATCAGCACTTTGCTTCTGGGTCCCCTACTTGTTGCACAGTTACAGTCACTCAGTGCTGTGTTCCCTGTGTGTATTGCACGTGATGTTTTTGTTTTTTAACCTCTGAGCTCTGTATCCTTGAATCAGGGCACCACAGCTTCCTTCATTAGCTTCCCTGCATAGGGTCTGACTTTGAAAAGCACGTTTTCACTACGGTGGAACCATCTGCTACATGTGGGGAATTAGCAGTGCTAGGCATAATGATTCTTTATAGCTATCTAGAAATGTGCCCAAATAGTGCAATATAATCAGGCATAATAAGATTTAAAAGCCTGCTCAATGTGTAGACCCGCAGTAAGGCCATTTTCACATCATCTTACCTTGGCTTACATTATGTTGTATTGAATTTCATTTGGGGTTTTGTTTGCTGGTGTCATACAGGACCTGCTGTAGTTATCACCTCAGATGCACGTGTTTTTAATGATAGTGTTCTGAGATTCAGATATGGTTGAATTTACATGAACCAGACAATGAGTCTAATATAAGCTGCCCTGCGTTTGCTGGACAGTGAAAGCGTGCGTGTGGGTAGATACTGTGGAGTAGCAAATGTGCTGTAAATCCACACTTAACCTCCTAGGTGGAACCTGTTTGTGTAGCCATATCTAAGGGTTGTCAGGAGTTATAATAATATTATCGTCATTCTTTTCCTCAGCATTCTTCGGGCTCTGAGCTTGCTGTAAGCTTTTTTCACAATGGCTGCCTATAATGGTTTCTGTTTCTTTTCTTTCCTTTTTTTAGTATGTCTCACATACAAACACATATTCTTTTCATGGAGTATTGAATTACATGTCCACAGGCATTATACAAAACACTTTCCCCAATAGCTGGTGGCAATTCTGTGCATTTTCATGCCTTAGATTCCTCTTAGAGTCCTTTAAAAATATTAACTTATCCCTAGCTACACATTTGTAGGTAACAATAATCTGTAATTTGCAGAAGTTAAAATTGAGGCACAGAGGTTAACTTGCTGCAGATGTCAGTGATATAGCAGTAAAGCATGAATTAATCTTTGCAAACATCCTTGTAGAACCAGTAGTGCAGAATCCTCTTAGGCATCTGAAGTGTGCACCTTCCCAGCTCCCAAATCTCTAAGTTGCGCTGCTAATCTTCATATCTTTCCCTCTCTCTTTGCTGTGTCCTGTTGAAGAACAGCCCTCATGATGACCGCTCATTGAGAGCGATGCATGCTAAGCTGTTAGTTATGGTCCCCTACTGTCAGCATACAAAACCTACTGATGCTGAAAGATGCGGGGACACTTCTTGCTTGCTCCCTCCCTCCTTCCTGTTTCTTCTAGCCTAGTTGTGAATTAGCAATGTTGAAAGAAGTCATGAGGAAAGAAGGGAGAACGCATGACTGAAGAATACTTCAGATGCTAGAAAAGCGATAAGCTTCTAATGTCCTTTAGCTTCCTGGCAGGCTGTACCGGACCAGAAACCTGTTTTGAGCATGCTGTTTCTAACATTATCAAATGCTGCTGGCTGAGGAAAAGACTGTTGGGGCCAAAGTATTGGTTATAAAACATGCCTTATCTCTATTTTTGTTCTGGCTGGTATGGTCTATAAAAGCGACTCTCACGGATCCTGGTGTTCCGTGGGGAATTACGGGGAGGTGACTCCATTCCCGGCACACCAGGGTGGTGAGTAAGGCCCCCTTGCATGCTTGCCATCGCGATCAGGCCCTCTGTACCGGCAGGCTGGCACGTGCTCTGTGTTGAACCCTTACATGGTAGGGAAGGACATGAAACCATCACTGAATCTTCCTGGGTCAAGGAAATAGATGGGTTCAGAGCTGGTTTTGTTCAGTGAAATTATGCTCTCTAGAGAAATCTGGTCAGGTTTTACTTCCCTTTATAACACCTCCCTGCCAGTCCTGCAAACACTGCAGCTTCTAGCAGGGGTGGGATCTTGGCTCTGGAGAATTGCAGGCATTACAGAAGTTTGGCTTGGCATCGTGCTGAGGGTTAGAGATGGAGAAAACTGCTCTCTACAAAGAGAGGAAATAAATAATTTTTAAAAATCCCTTTGGAACTAGTGTCATCGTTAAGAGGTGTGGAAGGGCTTAATTCTTTCTTACAGTTAATAACAGCAAGCCATGTTCACCTGCCACTTGGGAAAGTGAAGTATTTTGAAAAGAAAGATGGCTGTAGGAAGAGTTTTGACAACAATGTATCAAAATACACGTTGAAAATGTTTTTATGTCCAGAAGACTGGCCTGAATCACCTTTGTACTTTCTTTTGTTTGAAATCAATAACAAAACCTGGTTTTGTTTGTCAGGTTCCCACAAAAGAGGAGTGCAGCCATCCCCTGAACCTGTGGGAATGCTGTTCTCATCTGTTTCTCCAGCCCCTTGAAACACACTCCGGTCTGCATTAGACCTGAGC
The DNA here is from genome assembly GCA_020800305.1 of Porphyrio hochstetteri. NCBI lineage: Eukaryota > Metazoa > Chordata > Aves > Gruiformes > Rallidae > Porphyrio > Porphyrio hochstetteri. Next base: position 19,690,397 of record CM036912.1, read on the forward strand.
TGTGTGAAGCACTACGCCTAGCGCTTTCAAGGGTGATGGGTCACAGCATCGTTCAGTCCTACTTCGGCTGTGGCTCCTGCCTGTGAGCTGGAGCGATGGCTGGCAATGGGAAGCACAGGCACTCCAAAGGCACTGCTCTCCAGGGTCCGTGTGGACAGCTTTTTGGGAAGGCAGTGCTGTGAGTATAGTTTTGAGCCTGCTTTGTGCAAGCTGCTGAAGGTGTACATGAGATGCTTGGATGCTACTCTCTAGTGACACATTCAAGTGGATAACCTAGAGCCAGGAGGTTTGTTTCCTGTTCTCACCCTCCTATCAGCTTTCCCTTCCCTGTAAGGATCCTCTGCTTTTGCCTCCCCCCTCAGTACCTCAGGGAGGGTGGCATGCAGCTTCTGGCAGCACAACCCTTCCAAAGGTGAGCACCAGACTGACTGGAAGGGTGCACCCAACCATTCTGGGCACTTGGCTTTACTCTTTCAGGACAAAAGATACTGCTGAATGAACTAAAAATATTTTTGTCTCATGACTGTTATTTTTTAATTTTTATTTTTTCCTTGTATTCCCAGTCAGTTGCTGAGTCTATCAAGGCACTTGGCCACAAATACCTCACTTAGTGGTTGATGTAAACGGTAATGGTAGCCTGACTGACCGAGGTGTAACCATGCAGATAGGAAAAAAGAGTCTGCCAAACACACATGGCTTTCGCAGCATGTGCTGAGAACTCTTCCTCCTGTGGTGTCCCACAGCTAGAGGTAGGGTGGACAAGATGTGAAGGAAAGAAGAGAGGAAACATAACATTATCCTTGTCGAACAAGATGGATCACTTCTGTTTATTCCTGGAGATATGTAGGATTACATTTAGGGCTCTTGTGAGAAGCAACTGCTAAAGTCAATCCCATTTTCACCTAGAAAATGGACAGACTGTCTCTTGGTGACAAAGACCCTCTGACAGGTATCAAAGCAAGTGAAGCTTGCCGTGTCACACTTTGCAGAAAATAAAATTGGACTCATTCTATAAATCTCCCTCTCTAACCCTCTTTGTTTTTTTTCTGCTGCACACCCCAGAGGACATGATTGTTATTGGATATATTTGTTTGTCATGTCAGTCAAGTGAAAAGTTTACTATGATGCTGTGGCTTGTTCTGAGCCCTGGGTAGTGCTGGGTTCAGCCAAGGCTTCCCTCCAAGCCCATAGGTGTGTGCATGCACATGTGCAGATACTGCCTGTGGTTGCCAGGCACACTGGAAGCTCCCTGTTACTCCTGTCTCTTCTCCATGACAGGTTTATTTTCCTCTGTATGGTTACTGTGACTCTTGCTTGTGTTCTGTCCTTCTTGGTGGCACTAACCTCCCCTTCCAAGGCTGGTCTAACACAGGTGGTGCCTTGCTCATCGGGTTACAAAACTGGCCAGGAAAATCTTCTTTGATGCTGATCTGAGACTGCTGCTGGATTCCTGGGCTTTGTTCTCCTGCTGAATAGCAACTTGGATTTCTTGACCTCTTCTCTGAGGCCCCGCTTTGCTGCTCCAGAGCGTGCCAGCCTTATTTGCCTTGCAGCATCTCCCAGAGCCACTGGTGTGTCACCCAGCATGCAGGTGCCTTGAACACCCTGCTTTGCCAGGCCTCTGTTCCCCACAGCTCCTTGGGGAGCTGTGTGACTTGCCAGGCCTCCAGGACACTTCCAAATCCAGTTTCTGTGCACAAGATGTATGTACTTATGAGAAAGCAAGTAAGCATGCTGTAAAAGGCTGCTGTGTATACATGCAGTCCTAGCTTGTCTGATGTCTTTCAGCTGTTGTCCAAAATGTCCCCAGTCTCTTTCTGGAGCGCGTTGTGCCTGGCCCCCATCCTAGGGTGGCAGGGCATGCATGGGTGAAGCAAATGTCTGTTTTTTTAACTTGGTGAATCTGGCTGTGGCTCGCTGGGGTGTTTCGCTGGGGTTATCCAGGAGTGATGAGGGGAAGCCCTGGTGCACCCTGGAACGGGAGCAGAAGCAGTGGCGAGGCAGTAATGACAGCTGGTGACTGAGCTGTCTCTCAGGTGGTGCCTTGTTCCTGTCCTCAGTGAACCAAAAGGTAGGCTCAGGACAAGGTCTGCTTTCAAAAGCTTATGGACAAGATCTTAAAACGGAGGCGAAATACCTTCTAAATAGGGCTCCCTGGCTCCCAATTTAGAGAACATCTGAGCTCTGGCAGTCTGTCACTATGCAAACCCCGGCTGGTTACTGCAGTCTGATATCAAACCTGCTGAAGTTTTCCTTTCTTAAAATCTGGCCTTTGGGATCTGTCACAGATGCTTTTAGCCAAAGTGAAGATGTGCTGGTGGTATGGATAGCAGCTCGCTCAGCTGCAGAAAAGACTGGGGAAGTGACCAATTCAAAGCACTAGACAGTCATTCAGAAGGCAGAGAGACTTGACTCTGTGTTTGCATAAACCCAACTCAAACCAGTTTTTCAGTTTAAAAACACTCATTTAACTCCTTATCTAGTCTTTTAACTCACTAGCGCATGAAGTGCAGTGTTACAAAGGATGGTAGCTCTGTTAGCAAATAAACATGTACTGTCCCAAGAAAGCCCCTCCTACAAGGATTTTACCTTTAGTTTGCTCCTTCTGGCTCCTAGAGCTTCCAATGAGATTCAGACAGTACTTTAGGTCTTGTCTGAGTCAAGCTACTTGGTATTTGCTTGACCCTTTACTAAGGCAAATTCTTCCCCAAAAGTGCCACCTGTGCATTGTGAAGTCTCTGGGGCAGCGCCTGGTGCTGTGAGCAGCAAAGAGCAGCCCAGGGAATGGAACAGATTCCTGCTCAACAGAGAGGACTGAAGGAGTTAAAACTTCTCAAAAATGGACTGTAGATGGAACTGAACTGTGTCTCTGAGATCTATTGGTTTTGACAACCTCAGTTATTCTGGTGCTTCTCATCATCTGTAAAGTTAACAAGGGCTGATAAGAGATGATGAGGCACCACGCGGGTTTGTATTTCAGAACTCATAAATATTTCACAATACCATTTTTCTTACAATCAGATACATTAATTTGTCGACTGTAGATGTTGCTGAATATTCACTTGGTGCAGAGGTTTAACAAAGGCACTGCAAGGATAAACATTTCTAAATCGGCAGATAGAAGCCACGGGTTGTGCTGCATGCTCAGCTGTTACATGTTTTCAAATGCATGTTCTAATTTTACAGAAATTGCTGATTTTTTGACCTGCTTTCTTCCTTGAAAATATATTATGATTCATAGGCAACCCCCTCCTCCAGCTGTATTTTTATCCCTTTTTGGTGTGACTTCGTAATTTCATACTAGCGAGTCAGATACCCAAGGGTGAATTTAATTTGAAACAAACCTTACTCTTGGCAGACCAATTTTTGCGAGGGGATCAAACAATGTAATATACAATTTTCTCAGGCTGCACGTCACCTGGAGATGCCTGCAACTCAAATTAAGTAAAGGTGCTCTTTGAAGCAGAGAAAATCTATGAAATATAGTGTGGACAAACTCTCCAAAGTAGCAGTTATTCTTTCTCCTGCTATAATAAGATGGAGCACACAAATATCACTTGATTAACAGCTGCAGTATTAATTTCCCTTTTTGGTTGCTTGACTCACAGCAAGCATCATGTCAATGCAGCAGAGAAGCAATTAAATTGATTTTAATCTTTGTCAGAGAAGATAACGTGCCTCTTTCTCTTCTCATTTAAATAATTAAAGTTTCAGCAGGTATTATTTCTGGCTTTAAAGAAATTGGTATCTTAATGTAATAGAATCCTTGTAATTATACACTTAATGGGTCTTAATAAGTTAATCATGGTTTTTCATTTAAAATGTTTTTTTACTTATTAAACTTTTATTTGCTTTGATGGTTATGCTTTTAAGAGGGTAGAAAATATTAAAAAAATAAAGTTCTTAAAAAAGCCTCATCTTCTCTTTTTTATCCAATATTCCTACATGGCCTTTCAAACTCATTTTCAGTGGAGTAGTCAGGTTTCAACACGTGCTTTAAAAATTATTATCCAGCGAAGCTTTTTGTTATGCTACAGTTAATTATTTTGTTGAAAAATCTTCATATAACAAGGAAAAACAAATATTCTTTTATCTTTGTTGTAGCGAAAGCTCCAATTCAGCTGGAGCACAGCAAACATTTCTTTGTCCCCTTTGATCCAAGCTGTTAGGCACTATTTGGGGTCCTCCAGGTTATTCCCATTAGGTGGAAAAATGGCTGTTGGAGTCAAGTGTGTCTTTGATGTGATGCTCTGTGTTGGCCCAGAGACATGTACAGCCGCTCTCCCCACAACTGGTAAGAGACACTGTTGCCTCCCAGTCCTACGCTTGCCTGTTCAGGCAGCACTTTACCCCAAAATCTTTCTCCTGGTAATGACTTGACATGGCAAATGATGTTGATGTCTTATGTTTTGAAATTTTTTCCCCCTTCCACTTACAGTGGGTTTGCCAGCAATCTTGTGTTACTTGTTCTGGTTTTCTGGCTGAGAGAGTCTTAATCCTTCTCGCTGAGCTGCCAGCAGACCATGTTTTTCTGGAGCATGCATGGATGCTCTCTGCTTCATAATGACCCACTTCACGCAGAAAAAGCCATAGTGAAAAGCTTGTTTGCCTTTTAAAGGGGACAGATGCCCTGATCTGTCTGAGGAGGACTGTCCTTGGGAGCTACATGGCTATCTGGCTGGGTCCCAAGGGTCTGCTGGCCTGCCATCAGCAGCTTGTACTTGCCTGGGGCAGGTGACTTGCTGGTGTGGAGCTGACTTTTCTGCTTTGGACGTGCACCTGTATCTCTTGTGGTGCCTCTTTTAGTGGTGAGGTGAGGGGATGGACTACTTTGCAAGGTTTAGTACAAAAGACTATAGAAATATTTGGAAAAGTGAAGACAGTTCCATATGGCAATACTTACATTTTGAGAATTAAACCATACAAAAAGGAATAGTGGCAAGTCATGTAAAGTTTCATTTAAAAAAATGTGAATATGTTTCTGTACAAGTAATATAGTTTGTATTTTATAATCACAAATTAAATACTCCTGTGCCTACTGTATGGATTACCAGAAGTTAACAAATCATGGAATCTGTATTTTCCCATATAGTGGATTTTCTCATGTTCTCTGAGACTTCCCAGTGACCTCAGTGGAGAATATTTTGTGATTAGCATCATTTAAATATCTGAGTTTACACTGAAATCTGTCATGCCTTTTTTCTTTTTGAAGGGATATTTTTTTTTTTTCAAGTATAAATTATGGTTTTGATGAGCAACACCACACATAAGCAGCAGGGAGCACACCAGCATCTGATTTATGTCCAGGCTCAAGAGCTGCATTGTATTTCTCTTATTTATTACCGTATCATTAGGGTTCTTGTTATGATTTTTTTTCTTTGTCTAGAAAAGTACTTTATATCTTTTCTCTGCTTTGGATAGATATAAAATATTCTCTTCTAAAATACCTTGTTAGCACTGCTGTGATTTGGAAGCTGTGTTAAAGTGACAAATTTCTTTTTCCTTGGATTTCATTACAGGCAATGCTCAACTGAATTTGGGCAGGGAGGTAGCCTGAACAGACAGTAGAACTACATGAGTGATGCTTGTGGGGCTTATGTGTATCCCAAGATACTCAAGTGGTTCAAAAGAAACGGCAGGAAAAGCTGAGAAAGGCCCTTGTTCAGTCTGTCTCAGCCCGGTTCCGATCTCTCTGAGCAAAGTCACTGCAGCGCGGGAGCTGGACTCGGAAGGCTGACACGGCTCTGCTTGGGAAAGGCCGTGAGCTCTCGATACGGCTGTGCCTGTTCCTGGGTATGCACGCTCCAGTCGTTCGAATGTGTTTTCATAAAGCAAACACACAAGTGAAGTCTGTTCTTTTTCATCCCTGGTTTTTGAAGGGAGCTGGCAGGTTGGATGGGGGAAACTCGTAAAGGAAGAATTCCTCTTTTCTGTGTGCAAAGAACGTACATGTGCAGGAGCCTGTTGCTCTGCAGCTTGGGCAACACCTCTATGCTCTGCAGAGGTGCAAAAATAGTCATAATTGAACTTAAAATCTGTTTCATGGGGTCTAATATGACCAATTAACTTAGTCTCATCTCATTTATATCATTGTGCCATATGGTGTGTGTGCAGGCAGAGATTTAGTCCAGGCAGAAATTTTATGGAAGAGAATTGCAAATGGGGAAGGGAGAGAGAAACAGTGTGGTTTATCAACAGAGATGGGGTTCTTGATAAATACATACTGTTTACCCTAAATAGGGAAAAGATACGCAACAGATGCTGAATTCTTTAGCATGCTTGGCAGCATAACACACTATATCAACAAAAGTATGGACAATGTAAGTGATGTAGCATATAGGAAAGGATGCTCTTTAACTAAGAACCAAGTTGGGAAGGATATTGCTTGTTGCCTTGCCTACCAACTCATTACTACGAGCATTACAGGCACTCTGCAGATAAAAGATAATACCGTCTGAATGGACTGACATTAGCAATTATTGTCTGTATTTTGCTCTTTGTTTTTCCACTTTCAAAATCTGCTCAAAATATGATTGCAATTGCTTTCCTGGTATAAGGTTTTGTAGGACAAATCTACTGTGCTTTGTATTCCCAATTGCATCCTAAGTTTTTGATCAGAAATATAGAGATATAAACTTTTATCTGAGTGAATTTGGAGACATTATTTTAAGAACAATCTCTCTTGGTTATCCAGGAACCTTAAATGTCAGCTAGTGGATATTTACCACTAGTAGTACAGTGCAGGAATTGTTTAACATGTTTAGGCAGTGCCTCTGAACTCTGTGGATTTTTTTTGTGATGAGCACAACTGTGAAGGCTTTTGACTTTAGTAAAAAGCCATTGTGCAGGCTGAGATTTCCTTGTTTGTGTAGTTCTCTTGTTGGTTTCTTATATGCAAGATAAATCCAGAAGCCCCAAACCAGGAACTTGCATTCTTACTTTCAGTCAAAATTTACATAAGACTGCAATAAAATGGCTCATGTAATGAAAATCACGTGTTAGACATCATTTCGCTGATAGATGACTTTGTTGTATTTGATGAGGTACAATTAGGAACCAATTTGGCAGAAACCCTTCACCCTCCACATAAGGCAGTCATATAAAATATTATAGTCAGCAAAAATCCATTGCAAATGCCTTTAATGACTTATGAAAAAAATTTACAAACTCGCATATCATATAAAGCAAACCCTCAAATCTTCATCGCTGTGTGTGTGTTAATAATGCCCTCGGTAACCTTGCGTGACATGCTGCTATCAGAATGCAAAAGACTTCCAATCCTCTTTGTCGCTTCACTTATTTGAATATTTTATCTAGGAGCTCGTGATTGAAATCAGTTGGTGTTTGTTTGGGATGAAGCTGTACTACACCTTGCAGCTTATCTGCAGCTGGGTTCAGCAGCCTCTGCAGAAACAAATTTTTAATTTCTTTTTTTCCAAAAGCAAATTCTGGTGTCCTGTTACTAGCATAGGTTAAACATTCTTGACTGTAGATGCAGTAATTTAAGTCTATTAGAAGTATCCACTTTGCCTTCATCTAATCCTTTGATTAGTTTTAGATGTGGTTTGAGGAGCTGGTAAGCTTTAGAAAAGGACATAAATGATATGGCTGCCTGATGACAAGAGAGGAGGCTCGACCTGGGCAGTCCTTGCCCATCCTACCTTCCCAGTATGAAGAGGTTTTAGGTAAATCACATCTGGCCAAGCCACAGAGCTCACAGCAAGGTGGGCTGTGCTGAAAGGGTGCCTGGGCTGGGTAGCAGCTCCACGGGTTTCCCTTCCAGTGCACTGTGCGACTCGGGGCTTGTGCTTCTTCCCGTGTAAAATATTGAAGTGTCTTGTGAGTTCCTAATGTGCTATGCCAGCTAGCTAAGGTGGAGCATTGGGGAGCTTAAAAAACCCTAAAAAACAAATGGTTTGATAGTCGATATGTATTTACTTTTGTGACCAGCAAGATGCTGACAGCTTGTCTAGGAGGGAAACGGAACTGGAATTCCAGTTCTGTCAGCCTTGTTTTTCTGCATCTTAGGCCTCTGGCAGCACCAAGCACTTCAGTGGACAACATAGTGCCAGTAGTGTTACTAACATGACCGCAGTTTACAGCACAGTTAACTTGCGTGCTCCAGACTGAGCACAGCTGCCTTACTCTTGCCCTCCTTGTGAAATGGCCCGTTCTCAGCGCTATGAATAGAAAGCATTTAAAGTAGCAGTGGGAGGATGTAATGTGGTAATAGGTGTGATGGAGGGCAGGCATCTGTTAAAAAAGGCAGAATTGTGGTTGCCGTGCAGAGGCCTTTAGGGCACAGTAGTTACAGTAATGGTAAGATGTGAGCCTCTGGGGAAGAAGTAGAGAGTATGTACTGATGGTTAGACTTGCTTTTCTCTGGTTTTAAGTATCTGTGTTAAGTTTTACTAACAGTCACTGTTTTCTTTGCTTTATTTCAAGGTCTTACTGTTTTGTCCTGCAGTGATTTGGTTGGGTGGTAGGCAGGGTGGAAGTGTGGGTGCTTTTTGGGAATGGACGTGGATTGCACAGGAGGGTTTTGCTTCTAGGGCTGCATACAATGGGTGCTTACAAGTCAGCAGCTGGGTGCATGAGATGATCAACTAACTCTTGTGCAGCTTATGGTTAGAGTAATCGTTTATTCTGCAACTAGGTGACACTCTTGCTTCTGTGAACTTGACCCTTACTTGCCTGTCTGGCTTCTGACATGTGACCTCATCAGTATCTGGCCAGTTCTGGCCCTGCTTTCCATTTGAAAAGCTTGGCTGTTGAGATTGGCTCCTGTTCACCTATCTCACATACCTGTGATCCAGTAGCCCCTTTACCTCATTGGGAGTCTCTGAAGGAGGACTCCATAGCAGCCAGTCTTTTTGGCTAGGATGCAACAATTGTTTCACTTCAAATCCCAAAATTGTCTAAGATTGTCCCCAGGTTTGCTGCTTGATCTGACGAAGACATGTTTGTCTCCTAGCTTTGGTTACATCTCTCTGGGGAGAACAGAGCACTAAAGGATGTAAAACCCCTTTATAAAATGAACTTTTCACTCAAAGTGTAAATGAGAATGGGGGACTTGCAGGCTTGTAGAAAAGTGAATGAGAATGTTTATACCTTCTTGTGGGTCCTTAGTTTGCATTTCTTCTAGCCTTCCTGTTGCGATGATAGTGGTGAAATGGCTTCTCTTCCATGATGTGTGCATGTAAGGCAACTCCTTTTTCCTTCTTTGCTGCTTCATTTCTGCATGGTGACTTTCATGTGTGGTCTCCTGACATGTTTGTAACATGACAGCGATAGAGCTGTAACTGCCCAAGAGTTGATGGAGACCTGTGCTGTGGGTGGCACTCTGCTCCTCCACAGCCATAGCTGAACCACAACTGGCAATCAGCAAATCAAGTGGAATTCTTGGTTTTTCCAGATACAGCCCAAATGCTGCTGCAGTACCTTCTGCAGGCTCATTTTATATGTTGCTTTGTCCACTTTAAAATATGTTTATGAAGAGAGGCTGAGGGAGCTGGGCTTGTTCAGCCTGGAGAAGAGAAGGCTGTAGGGGGACCTCATTGCAGCCTTCCGGTACATGAAGGGAGCAGAGAAACAGGAGGGGATTCAACTCCTTTTAAAAGGGTAGACAATGGCAGGACAAGGGGGAATGTGTTAAAACTAAAGGAAGGAAGGTTTAGATTAGATATTGGGGGAAGCTTTTTACAGAGAGAGTGGTGAGGTGCTGGAACAGGCTGTCCAGAGAGGTGGTAGATGCCTCGTCCCTGGAGGTGTTCAAGGCCAGGTTGGATAGGGCTCTGGGCAACCTTGTGTAGATCCAGGCCTGAGGTTGGTGGCCCTGCCTGTGGCAGGGGAGTTAGAACTCTATGATCCTTGGGGTCCATGGTTCCAACCCATGCCATTCTATGATTCTGTTACTGCCTTATATCCTCGGGATCACTATGTGATTAAATCTTCAAAAATATTGAAAAGACAGGTACACCTGGCTGACCTCTCTTATTTCATTCATTATATTTTGTCATATTGTATCATCTTTTATTCATCTCTTCACTAGTTAACTTTTCCCTTCTTTTTAATTGCTCATTATAAAGAGGTTTTTCCAAACCTGTAATACTTTTTGTTGCACCTCTGTGAACCTATGCTATTTTTGCTTTGTGTTTTGGTGGTTTTTTTGGTGGTGTGGGGTTTTTTCTTTCCTTAAATAATTGACCATGAAAGAGCATGGTGTCAAGATGAGCAATAATGATATGATAGCTGCAGTCCTCTTCTCTCTTATACACCCTTATGGCTATCACTAACATTAGGGAGTGCATGTTCATGACTTCTCCAGGAATCAGAGGTAAGAGAAAAGCAAGCAGGGGCTGGTGCATGCAGATACTAATAGAAGAGAAACTTCAACAGATAATATTCTCTCTCGCCTTGCTCTCTTTTTACCTAGCTGTGGCATGTTTGCATGTTTTGTCTGTTTCCTATGATTTTTTTATTTTTTTTGCTGTATGGTCAATACAAGTCCAGGTAAGCTCATTTCTAAGACTTGGCAGGACATGAGTGAGAAAACATGGATCAGTCTGAGATTTCTCCTCAGTCTTGCTGTCTCTTGCACTACCATGTGGCCTGCACCCAACACTCCCTTTACCACCACAACTATTCCTACTCTGTGTTGGTTGAGCTTCTGTTGTTTCTTGGGTAAGGATGCAGAGATCTTGTCGCTCACTGCCTGCTGCTTGGTGGATTCTTGGTCAACAAACCAGATGAATTATTGAGGAACAATTGTGACATGCAAGCAAAGTGCCCCAAATAAGAGCATTTTATCTTCCTGAAAATATGACTCCAACATTTCTAGTTTTGGAAGTCTAATTTAAAAATAATTCAGTGCTTTGCTGTTTAATTCTCTTGTGCTGTTGATCTGGGAGACTTCAAAGCTACAACAAAAATAAGGTAATAAAAGCAGACAATGACTTTGGTTATGTATTGTGTATCATAAATATTTGTGTCCCTGACTGGTTTCATTTTAGCTGGCTGAGGAAATATACTTGCTGAAGGCGGTTACCTTTGTTCAAAGCCAACTGAGACAGCACCAGCACTCAGTAATTACAGCCGTACAGTTTCCAGGAGACTCCTTCTTCACCAGACCTGTCGTCTCGTGTCCCCATTTGTAACACTGTTCATTATATTCAACCTGCTGCCGTCACTCCAGAGCTTTCAAAAGGTATTCTGTGGGCTATCGTGCTGCAGGACGTGGATAATGAAATAGTTAGACGTGACTTGTATTATAATCGTCTCACCTAACTTTCATTTGGCTTGAAAAGTAGACTTAATAAAAGCAAGAGTGAAAGGCATTTTATGTTTTTAATAAGGAGTCTCACATGGTATTACCTGCTGTTTTTCATTGTGTGTCTCTTCTCATGGTTTCCTTTTGAGGGACCTGACAGAAGAGGAGCAGTGAATGTCTCTTAATCTAAACGCTTTTTGAAAGCCTGCAGTGGTAATCAACAGTACTGATCAGGAACTCCCGACCCCAGTGAGAGCGAATTAAAGTTTTTACATCTACATCTTAGATGTTAAATGGATAATTATTTGTTTTCTGGTGAAGATAGTCCCCTTCATCAAAAATGAAACCAAAACATCTACACAGCCTAGAAAAAATTACTTGTTTTATCATGTCTTAACAAGTTTGTTAATACTTAATTAGAAGCTTGTGAATACCCCTCTGCCCTTGCACTATCTCAAGTCAGAGTGTAAAGGAGCTAAAGGAGTTTGTGCTGCTCCATCCCATGGCAGGACGGAGCCATGCTCCACAAAGCTTTAGAAATTCCTAGAAGTGTCATGAATGGACACAAGATCAAACAACAAAACCTAGGACCTGAGTGTGACAAGAGCTTTGAAAACCAGCTTCCTAATGTAAACCAGAACTCTTCATTGTAGTGGTGTAACCTTTTGACTAGACAGATCACTTGTAGCAGTGACTGTAGTGTAGGTCTAGGGAAGCCCTGTCCTTGCTGCTGCAGACTGGGACAATGCGCACACCACAGGTGCGAGGTGGGATGAAGCTCTGGGGGCAGCGTAAAAGGAAGGTGACGTGGGGAGGCAGCTTTTGCTGGAACTTCTAAATAGAAATCTGATTTCTGAAGTCATGTGCATAGCAGTAACAGCCCCGTTATGAGGAAGAAAAGCTCTGGACCCTAAAATGGGGAGCTGTGCTTTCAGTGGAATCTGCTCAATAGATGTAGGCATGCCTTCATGTGGTACCATGAAATGGGAGCTAAGGGAAAAGTACCTGTCTCGCTCTGTAAAAGGTGGAAGCACTGTTGGTCAGTGGTAGAAAGCACTCTGAGGGGTGGGTACCTGGTTACTTTCCCCTTTAAGGATACCAGTGCTTCCATGCATACCACCTCCTAGTTCTGTTGTCATTGTTCTGGATACAGAAACAGAGATGCACCACCAAAAATGCTACCTTCCAACTCTGACTGTTAAATGATGGCATTCATTATTCTTCTTGTCACAGCTGGTAATAGTGATTCACACTTCCTGTAAACTTCAGGCATGTATTTTGCACATTCTTCTACTTAGCATTGCCCTAAACTTTATCTGAAAGCTGAAATTGATGGAGCACTCTCCTGCTCATAATATTAGTTGCTTAAAGTATATGGTAGCGTTACTAACCACTGCCTTGTTTTGACAGTACTTGATGCATTGGTTCAAGTACTCGTGTCAATACTCTGTTATGTAAATGTCTTTTCAGCTGTGCAAGAAATATGCAGGCAATGGCTGGATTTCAAGCCTGCTTACCTTTGGGAAAGGTAGCATATGGAAGACAAGTATCTTCTTGATCATACAAGAAAACATTGTCTTATGTTTATAAATGCCCAGAAAAGGAGCTGGAGAGATCTGGTGATGGCTTTAGACAAGAACTAGCCCAAAACATTTAATAAAAACACATTTAAGAAATATTTTAATTTAACTTATTAAGGGGATGTCTGGAACAAGAGCCTTCATCACAGTCTTTGGAAGCACACTGCTGTCTTTTAACTCCCATCCAACCCCTCCCCCTGGAAACTTACTACCTGTCATCCCTTACCTGCTCACGGCCTCCAAGGTTTCCTACACTCCTTTCAGCTGCACTCATGCCTGACTACTCCCTGGCCTCTTATAGTCATTTATGGCTTCTTCCTGCCAATTCCAACCTGTTCCACAGCTCCAGCAAACCCAGGTTTTTCCCTTCCCTGCTGAAAAGCCTTGAGCTGGCTCAGAGATAGTCCTTAGGAACTCACTGGAGCCCAGCCATACCTTGACAGCCCTATAACCCCTTCCACTGGCTTTGACCTCTGGTTCTCAGCTTTACAGTTGTCATGGTTGTAGCTGGTAATGGTCTGTTTTTAGTTCCTTTAGCCAGGCAGTGTTTGTGTGGTGTGCAAGGGAATGCTGCCTCACCGCAATCCAGCCATTCAGAGAAGTATCTACCCTTTGAATTACAGGAAATTGAGTGAAGTATGACTTCTTGTATTGTTTTCTGAGTAGTGGATGTTATAATGTGTCTCTTCCACAGCTAAAAACATTGCTATTGAATACTGTCTCAAGAAAGGTCTCTGCAGTGGGAAATATTCAGCTGGTTGAAGTCAGAGATATAAGTCTGGTTGAATTCGTTAAGATGAAGATTCAAACACTAGTTTACAAATCGGATGAAAAAGAGCAGTAAATTAATCGGATCACTTGCAGGTTACTCTTCCACATGTTGCTAAAGCTTTATGCTACTTAGGCCAGCTTGGTAAAGCAGTTACTCTCCCACTGTGGTTGGCTGCTATGTGCTTCACAGCCGAAAGTGTTGCTGGACCATTCCACTGGCAATGGTCAATACCTCTGTGGTGGTGTATGCCCCATGTTGGGAAGGACAGAACTAAATCCTTGGTCTACAGGGAAATGGCTTGCTGCTTCATATGCTGTGTAGGACTGGCTGCTGGACACTGAAATGGACAGACTTCCCTCTGTTTACGGGTCACTCTGAGGTTTCAGTTACTTATGGAAGAACCATTGTTCCTTAGAAACATCAGTCAGAACTTTCCATTTTAATAGTATGCCTGGTTGAATTCAAAACTGGCATTTTATGTTGACACTGTGCATGAACTGACATGTCATTATATACACGCTAACCTAGATTTATAAAATAAAATCATCGTGGTTTAAATTCCCACAAAATATTGATGGAAAAAGTGTAATACACTTATGGGAGTAGCTTACTTGCTAATGTGTTTGCCATTTTTTACTGACCTTATTGTGAATGCAACCTTGCTGCAGGCTCCTGCAAATTGGAGCTCTGCTACAGTATTCCTGTTAATACCTGCGGAACCACATCCTTACTGAAAAAGTGCTCTATTCTTCCTCCCTTGCTTCTGGAATACATTAGCCTAATAACCAAAATGACAGTCTAGAATAATATATCTTTATTTATTGATGTATTTCTTAGTTCTGCACTGTGATAAGAGGCAGAGTGACTTCACTCAGGCAGTGTATGACATTGACAATTTCTCTCCATTTCTCCATCTACCTGAAGGAAAAACAGCCCAGATCAAGAAGAAAGTGTCCCTTTATTTGCTATGTTAAAATAAAGCTATGTTCAGGGAATGTGAAGCTTGCAAAGGTGCGCTTTCTACTGGGGAGGAGATTCCAGGATTAACATGGTCAGTGCCATAAGATTTAGGACTTTTATACTCATGCATTATGACGCTGCCTTTTGTTCCATTTTGTGTATTATTTCAATGTTACAGTAATTCTAGTAATGTTCTTTCAGTTTAAAACTGTCTTCAACTGTGAGAAAGGAAGGTTTTTCAGGGGATACTGAAGACAAAAGTCTGATCTTTATATTTCCTAAGGTGGAATGGTTGAAGGAAGGTAAGAGGAGTGGTATTCATTTGGAAGAAAGTGGTGGGTTTTCTAATGGTGTGATGTTACTTATCTCCCAGAGGTAAGAACTTAAAACTGGGAATGAGGTCACTTCATGGCAGATCCTCCACTGTAAAGCAATTAAAAATTGGAAAAGAAATCAAGCAGCTGCATGGCATTATTGGAAAAAGACCAGCAAAGTGATTGGCCTTTACTTGAACTCTTTTAGTGAATTGTTCTCTCTATCTTTATTTGACTGTGTTATTTGGCGATTTTAGGCTGAGGATGTCCCTAAGTCTTATAGAACTAAATTATAATTTTGTTGTGCCAACAGCATTGTTCTTTTTCTATTAACTCACTGAAACAATCATACAAAAACTATATCTATGGCTGGGTGACGAAGTCTTGGTTATGCATGTAAATAGAAGACTGTGTTTTCGAAGGAGCTGTGTGCCCACAAATTCCTCTGACTGTTGACATGCGCTCTTCCCTCTTCCTCAGCTACCTGACCGTAGCTTGGCTCCTTCCAGGATGGGGGTTCCTTTATGCTGGGTACAGGCAGCATGATCCTGGAGAGTTGTGTATATCGCTGTATGTACTTCAGCAGGAAAAAATAAAGGTGGGTGGGGGTGGGAATGGGGGAGTAATGTCTATGTCTGGGAAAATTACTTGTAATTTTACCCTGAATCTTAAAAATTAAATTTTATGTAATTTTGTTGTAGGGAATTTCTACTTGTGTTCTGATACCACAAGTTGGGATGGTAGATAGCAAATGATCCTAAGACATTTTTGTCAAGATAACTTACTAGGCATCCTCATGGAAAAAAGGAGCAACAATTTAATGGAAACATGCCTTTGAGCAGGTAAAGTCAAGTTGCCCCGAAATGATTGTGTCAGATCAAGGGCTGTGAGGAAATACAGATGAGCCGATCAAAGTTGTCTTGGGCACTATGTACCAGGGTCATTAAAGCCAACCTTCAGATACAGTAAAGAATTAATTTCCTAACATAGTAGGGACAGAAAGTGAGAGAGGAACTGAAACTAAGACATTTGTCTTTGAATTTAAAAAGGACACAGAAATTGAGGGAGAACAGCACCGAGGTGTTAAGGGAGGCACAGGGAGCTTGTAATGATCTTGTCGCCTGTATTCTGCACTAATGTGCAGCTCTTCCCTTCCTGTAGAGATTTCTATTGAAATTACCCATATCTATTCTGTTCTAATAAACCTGCTTGTAATTAGCTGGACCTGAGTTGGTTTCTGAAATTGACTTTGTAAAGAAAAATAGAACTAGCTGTTCTCAAGTAAAATGAACTTGATATTTGACTGTAGAAGGGGTTGAATTAGGATAAAAGTCTAATAATTTGAGATTTTAGGAAAAAATAGCGAATGCTAGACTCTGAAGAAACAGGAGCAAACTAACTTGGTGTTTCTCTGGGCTGGTGAATAGAAGTATTGCAGTTCATACAAAGGGGAATGATTAAAATTTCTATTGGAAAGAACAGAAAAATATGGTGGTGGGTTAGTAATGCATACACAGAGTTGAAAGTAAAAGTCATTATAAATAGCATTGGAATAAAATAATGATATTTTAGGAACAAACATGTTACGCATTTTGAAGAGGTAACTTTTTTAAAAATAGTTCAATAGCTTTCACATGATGAATTGCTTTGGACTTAAAACCTAATAGATATTTTTCCTTCCTTTTTAGAAATGTCAAAGGGAGACATATTATGAACAATAAAGGAAATAGCAAGACAGACTGTTTCTCTAATTCTTTCCAGAATTATGTATAATTTTACTAAGTTATTGTTCTCCACCCGCCCACCCCCTCTTTTTATAGATGAACGTGGATTAATGTGTTAAAATGGAAATTTAATTTAGGGCTAAGCACACTATTTCTATGGAAATAACAACATTGTAGATGTCCTTTGGTTTGGGAAATGTTCTAGAAAATGCAATCCATCTATTTTTCATCAGTCTAGACACAGGCCAGAAATAATGATGATTTTCCAAAAGAGTGTGTATTAATAGGAAACTTTGTAACTGGATTTTTATTATTTTGAGCAGCTGCAGTTTTTGGGAGTGTGTATGTCTGTCTATTCACACACATGGGTAAAAATGTCTTAAAACTCAGACTGTTTTTGTTAATGCTTCAATTTTTTCTTAAAGGAAAGTAAATGTTCATCAAGCCTGAAGTTTCCTTTGAACAGCATTAAGTCTGCAACTGTTCAGCATCACTTGTAATCTTAGCCATTTAGCTAATTCTGCTCAATTGAAGAGTCAGAAGCCTATGTAAATATGTGGTCTTGCACAAGACTAATGCCTTGACGTTATGCAGAAGCAAAATTCAGGCTCAACTTAAAGATTTGAAGAGTTAAATATAGTATCCATTCAAAAGTTAAAATCTGAGTTCTAGTTCCATAGCGTGGTGTGTGTGTGCGCACACTGGGCTTCACTGGTGGGTGCATACTGCTGGTGCTGGTGGAGCTGAGAAATTACACTACATCTTGGCTAGAAGCATGGTAGCATTCACTATGCTTCTGCCTGGTTCTCCTGGGTACTTCCAAATGGCAAAACCAACATGGGAAATGTATTCGCACCATTATCTGGTATAATTATTTGTACTTATTTATTGAGAAAAATACTCAAAATTTTGAGTAAAGTGATGGTGTTATTTTGTGTTGTCTACACTAATACATAGAAAACTTGTGGACCAAAGACTATTGTTCTTTCTTTTTTAAAAAAAGTTTAACATCCGGCATTTCCTTAAATGTCAGCGTATATAAAACACTATTTACAAAGCCTTTATAAATTACAGTCTTTACTGATGAGGCATATTCACATTGCTGCTCAATTTATTTACTCAGGAGACCAATTTATTTGTCTACCTCAGTGCTAACTGTTTCCATTGACATCCAGGTCCGCTTTGACCAAGCGACTGTGACAAGTTGTTTATTGAACTGTAAACGGGCACTGTCTGACTCTAAAAAATGGCTTTATCTAATTATGAAACCCCATGCATCACTTTAGTTCAGTGTTGTTGGTTATACAAACAAGATTTTAGTGTTATTGAAAAATTAATTTAAGTCTGGGTATACTGTGCTACAGTGAAAGATATTCTGCATTGTAACTTTACAGCCAGGTTGCTCACGCATGAAGTGAGCTGCCTAATGTTCTGACTGGTTTATTGGGCACACTGAATACCTGAGAAAGGACGAAAGAAAGAGGCATCTTATAAGGATATATAAAGAAGATGGAATAACAGAACAAAATCTAATGTTTATGCTTTAAATGAATCTGATGTTATAAAAGTGAACTCTTAAAAATATCACATAAGTACAGGTGTACTTATGGAAAGGAAAATTGGATCCTCATGAAGTTTACTTTTCTGGTTTGGAAGTTGTAGCAAAAAATGCACAGACCCACTGGAAGAAAACCTCTGCCATTCTCCCTGTTGCTTTGTCAGATGTAGGTAATTGAGTGCAATCAAAGCTTTTCTCTTCAGCTGTCAGTAAGTCAGCTTCTCCAGGTGTTTTATCCAATTATCACAGAAACAATTCAGAGGGTTTACTCTTCATTTGTTGATGTGGGATTTTTTGTTTACTGTTGGGTTGTTTGTTGGTTTTACCCCCCCACCCCCATAAAAAAGGCAAACTAACCCAATCTTAATGAACAGTTTTAATAACACAAAGCCTATATAAAGGCAAAGTGTGGGAAAAAATCCCAACAATGGGACTAGATATGTGAAGAACTGAAGAAGACTATCTTACTGATGCTGTAGTAACATACACGAAACATTTGTCCATGAGGGCAATTGTCCTTTGCAGTGAAAAAGTGCACAGGCAGTGCTGTTTGTAAACAGAATTCTCTTAATTCATCTTTATTGCTGAAGTAATTTTGGATTGCTTTTCGAGGCATTGCATAATGATCTTGTATAATTGGTTTCATGCGTTAAATCCCTATTGGTAGTTTCACTGAGATTTTGTTAGGATATATGAAACTCTTTAAAACTTAATGGTGAATTAATATTAATTTAATCAAATATTTTAATATTAAATCTGTTAATATTTCATCTTCTACATGGCTATGCGGATTTTTAAAAGCCATTCCAGTGTTTTCTGACAAACTACTCAGATGTTATACAAAAACTATTTAGAAATCTTTTTGCTTGTGTGTTTTTGGCACAGTAGCCAGGCTTCCCAAGTCATTGGCTATTTTTATTCAGCCTCTAAAGTGAATGGAAATGAGATGTGGGACATGGAGAAGCTAAAGAAAGTTTACCAAGTCTGATGGAGTCTCTAGTTTCCTTGTGCCTGGCTAGAATACACTTAAAGAGCCCTGCACGATTTTGTAGGTTAATCTCTGTTTGCAGCAGGGTTTGAGTCGTATCAAGCCTGGCATGCTTAGGCACCTGAGGGCTGTCACTGACAAGGGGCTGCAGGGAGATGGACTGCCACCGATTGGGTCTAAATGAGCCAGTTGCACAGAGCTGATAAAACCGGAGATTTACTGAAGTAGACAGGCCTGTGCTAAAACAAGCTCCTCTCTCGATTGAAACCCAGTCTGTCACTTTAATCAGTCATCTCCCCTGTCAGTGGAGAGGCTGGAACAGTGCAGGAGATGCAGCTTGAGAGATGGCATAGCACTGTGGCTGGGCCAGTGTGGGGTGGCATCCCCTCTGCCCACAGGGCTCTGGTGGGCAGAGGCAGTGCCATAGCATGGTGCTGGGGATGTTTTGTAGCCATGATGTGGTCCAGGAGGTGATAGGTAGTGCTAAAGTCCTGTGTTTTCAGTGCAGTGACGTTCTTGCATCCTGACTGTGCTTTTTCTATAACTGGACCAGTCTCCTGAACCTGTAGAGGTTACAGATCCATCCTGCTGTAAAAGTTGTAGTCAGGTATCTTATTGTATTCTTTCTCTTCCACAAAACTCGGTTTAAAAATGCAAAAATATTTGCTCCTCTTACAGTGGAGATATTACATGTTGAATGTTTTGTGTGCCAGTAGCTAAAACTTGTTCTCTGATGGCAGGGTGCTGCTGCCTGTCTTGGTGTCATGAACAATGTACCTCCTCTGCTTAGAGGAAGGCAGATGAAATGAGTGTTACTTTATTTCATTTTAAATAAATTTGATTTCATTCTTACAGAAATATGTAAGATGCCACGCTCACTTCATCAAGATATTAAAGGCCAAAGCAGTAGCAGAAATAGAAGAGGGGGACAGGGGGTGGGGGGGGAGAAAAAGACCTAATATCACAAAATATATCTGGCACTTGGTCATGGCACTTTGATGCTGCTTGGCTTCTCCACCAAAGTTAGCACACATATGGCTAATGAGCTGTACAGCCTGGAACAGGGAAATTCTTGGGAAATTCAGATCTAGACAAGAACTGGAAGGAGGAAATACTCAAAACTCAGCTCTGCTTCTGTCCTCCTTTTATATAAGGTACAAAGGTCCTGATTATCTAAGAGTTGTGATAAACCTTGGTACTCTTCTGTTCCCTGTGAAGCTTGACCAGCTTGTACTCTTTGGTACATGATACCATTCAGCTCCAGTAGCCCAGGCTGTGCTTCCCACCTTACTGGGCAATACATCCTCAGGCCAAGGTATGGCTGGAATGACCAATATGTGGTGGTACTTACTTTGAGCTGCTACTGTTCCTCATATGCATGCAAGGGCTTTAGTAGGTACCAAATACTGTGCTGGCTTCTCCCATTGCCTGAGCAATGCTAGGAAGGAGCGTGTGCCTGCTGCCACATAGGATCTCTGGGATTTTAAGGATCCTAGAGAGTGACAGTAAAGGATGAGATTGTTGGTTCAAATTTCCCTGGTAATGAAAGCCATGCTATAAAGTCAGCTGAGGGACAGTCCTTGAGTCTTCAGTGACATGAACAAGTGGCAGTCAGATTGGGTTTGCAGCAAGTTATCCAAGCAGGTGTAAATGATGAGAGGAAGAGCAGAGACCCAGGGGAGTACCTGGGTAAGAGCCATGACTTCTGCTCCTGCATGGAGCAGCAATAGCTCAGGTGAGTGTTTGGTGGGGAAGGGATAGGTGAGAAATATGACTGGCTGTAGGGGTTAAGCTGAAGGCTTGTGATAAGACGTGCATTGTGGGCATGAATAGAGTAGGACAGTGGGTGGGTGGTTGTCCCAAAGACCTGAAGCTGTGCAGCCTTGCTACAGTGAATTGACTGATATAACAGAATCAAATAGATGGTCACATATAGAAAATTTCACTGAAACAATGGGCTTTCCTCAAGAGCCACCAATGTTACAGAATTACCAGAGAGGACCTGAGTAAAGGGAGAGATAGATGGTGGGAACTGATGGTAAGAAGTTAAATTTGGACAGGAGATGTGAAAATGTCTTGAAAAAGCAAAGGCTCCTCAAATATTTACATATATGTATATATACGCATATGCCCCTGTAGTATTTGACATCTGAACATTCTCGTTGGGATTTCTCACAGAGATGATGACATTTTAGTTCCCAAGCTGATGGCAGAGCTAAAGGGTTTTATAACACTTGGAGTTAAACCTCATTGATAGTGGTGGGTGTGACAGTGAAAATAACTACCTTGCATAATGCTTAAGCATAAAGGACAATTCTGCTGCTTTGCAGAGCCCCCGGGTGAGGCAAGAGCCACCCAAACGGCTGCCCAGCAGTTGAGTTATGCAGTGTCAGCTTCTGTTGGGCTGAATGGAAATGTGGGAAATTGGAGAATGACTTCAGAGATTTGTGTCTGTGTTTGATATCTGAGAGAAAGGCCACAGGAGCAGAAATAGGCAGAGAAGCTCTCGCTGAGCATCTAGCAAAAGACCAAGAGAGGCAACAGTGGTAGAAAGTTGGCTTGGAAGAGGCTCAGGACAAGCAAAGGAAACGGGCCCTGTCTGATGCCTTCCGTGCCTGAAAAGCAGGATGATGTCTGCGCTCACGACACAACAGCGGCAGTGATGAGAGGCCTTCAGTTTTCTCTGTACAGAAGCAACGTGCACCAAAGCAGTACTGGAGAGCAGCTCTAGATGAAATACTGGCACAGAGTTTGTGTCAAAATGGGTAATGTGTTTGTTTTCACCCTTACTGAGTTCGGCTCTTCCTTCTCTATTATTTCTCTTCCCATATGGAGCTGTTGCTGTAAATACATATCTGAATCCTATAACAACACTCCAAAGCAGCAATCAGCAGTGAATATTGATAGAGTAAGGAATATTCAGGGTAAGTTTTTCGTCAAGTTTGGAAATTTCTGTTTTCTATTCTCTGTACTTTCCATTGAGAAATCAAAACTTATGGGGATACATAGATATAATGACAAATTGTGAAAATGTATGAAAAATAGCTTTGACCCTAGAAGCTCCCAAAATGCAGCAGACAGATGTACTTGCCAGAGCCAGAAGTAGTCTATTGAATCATACAAGCACCATAAAGTTATCTAAAGCGCTAATTAAGTATGGTTGTCTTAAGAGGAATTCATGCTTCATCTTGGCAAGATGCCCACAAGAAAAAGATCTGTCACAGTCTTGCAGACTGTAGTAATTAAGGTTTAAAATACTTCCTGGTCTAAAACAAGGATAGTTCAGACAGAGCTAACTGTTTAAACAATGTCCCTTATGAACTGACATTGCTCTTCTATTTCAGACTGACATGTTTTAAATTTTTTATTTTTTTTCTTGCTACTGACTTCTGTGCAAAATGTACAGATAAGCAGAAATTGGGAAACACTCATCAACACTTTTTATAGAAGCTGAGAGGCTAGAAAACAATTATATATGGAGTAGCCAGAATATTCTGTGTGTAGGTAGTACAGAAAGTAGAAAATTAAATTTTGTACCTTAGCATGGTTAGGAAAAAAGGTTATCTGTCTGGAGGTTTTGTTCTTTTCTAACTGAATGTGTGGTTCTGTTGATGTTAATTGGATCAAACATCTTCAGACTTCAAGGATTTAAAATTTATTTCCGAGTCTTATGTCTTGGCTCACATTCAAATCTGCGTTCTGGAGGAAAGAGATCTCCACTGGCGCTTCAGTCAAATTGCTTTAAGATTTTGATTAGTGAGTAAATACAAAAATGAAAGGTCAAGTTGATTGCGTGTGCCCCTGACTTAAATGGGATGAACATATACGTGTGTGTGACCTCCCTGTATAATTTTGGATAACATGTTATCTTGCTAGATCTCTCAACTCACACAATCTATTTTCCATTCAGAAAGGTCAGCCTAGTTTCAAGGATGCAAGGTATTTAGGGGGCCAAGACTGTGAACCTTTTTGTAGTGCCCTATTATTCTGTGTTATATTTCTGGTGTAATCCAATACTTGCCTCAGAAAAGTCTGCCCTCTGGCATAGTCGTTCCACTGTCATAAGAGTTTAGTTTTCTGTGATCTCAGTGGTATTTAACAATAAGGTTTGAACTGCATGTTTAGCAGAAGCTGTGGGAACATGGATGTCAAGTCCATTAATCACGGATAAAAAAATAAAAATCTCCAGGCTGGCCTGTCAGCAAAGGATTAGCTGTGCCCCCACTGCAAAACCTATTCAAACAGCGCTCTGGTTAGGTCAGCTTGTCCTTCTGCCCTGAGATTTGGTGGTGTGGGGTTTGTGGTTTTTTTTTTTTAAAATAATTTTTTAGCAGAAACTGGCAGTTACAGCTATAATCCTTACGGCATTGGGACTATGTATAGATACGTGATTGGAAGACCATAGGCTGTTCCTGTGTAATATTTACTTCACTGATGTCAGGCTGACACAATTGCATAAAATCGATACAAACCGGCATGTTCTGAGAAGCAGATGAATGTGAGTTGGAAGGGTTTCAGCAGCATTTCAGTAGCAGCTTGTGAGCCTGTTTCTGTAGCTCAGCAATTCATTTCTGGTCTGACTTTATTTGTAAGGTAAATATTAGCTGTATATATTTATAAAGAGGTAAATAAGACCAAATTATTAACATGTTTTCTAAATATGTCATTATATACTGAAGAGATTAACTTGTTGCAGTGATGATGTGACTTGACATAAACAAGTCAGAGGGGCACATGAGGAAATTGAGCATGCACTACAGAAATTAAGTCTGGTTTTGCTGCTATGGTTTGGCTAACAAAATCAAGCAGTGTCTGATGGATTATCTGTCTTTTGAGTGATGTGCTGGTGACTTGTTATGGGTGAGCTTGGGTGAGGCTTTGTTTTATTCTGGTTAAAGAGGGGTCACCAAGATGTCTTGCAATCCTCTGTTGTGGAAAAAGTTTTATTTTCCTCTACTGCAGCTCTCAATCAATGTGGCTGTTCTGCACGGTTAACAACAGAGCTCCAGAATCCTATTACTATGCAAAGTAATCTCAAATTATTTTGCAAACAAATTGCTCAGACTCTGTTGATTTTCCTGGCTTTCTAGAGTTATTGTGAATTCTTGGAACACTTGGCCCTATTCATTTTCATTTGCAGAATTATCTGTAATATGGAAATCAATGTTAATTATTTCCCTAGCCACTGCTGTCATCACTAGCCAATGCTGACATTTTAAATCTGTGTCTTACTAGCATTTGTGATAGTCACTCTTTCACCACAGTGCTGTGATCTGTGTCTCTGGCACCTTTGTTGGCTGCCTCACTCCATGCTGCCCCGAAGGTTGGTGGGGAGGTGGAGCTGCATGAGATGTTCCCGCTCTGGCCTTCGATGCAGTACTGTGCTCTCGCTGGCTGGCGTCTGCCTGCTTGAGGGCCTTCTCAAGGTGCTTGCCTCAAACCATATGGCCATAATTACTTCTCAGCCAGGCCTGGCAGATTCTGTCCCCTTCACCAGCTGCAAGGGTAGCTGGCGCCAGCTCCAACAAGCTCTGTGGGTATTTAATCTTGCTGGCTTGGGAATCGGTTTTGGACTGGTGTGTCAGGTAAGGGATGTGGGAGATGTGCCCAAGTAGTAGCTCTCTGCAGCAGCGTTTTGGATGCGTGCTGAGAAGGGCTTTCATTCAGATTTGTCCTCTTCGTACAAAGTACTTTTAAGGTGTGCCCTTGATTTTGTAGTTTGACATTAAGATTTATATTTTAATTTTAAATTACACATTTATTAAAAGGTTGAGGCAGACTATGAAAACATAAAACAAGAATTGAAATTAAACGTCAAGTTAGGGTCTGCAAAATTTGATGTACCTAGAATATGGCTTTAAAAGGTATAGCAGCCTTAATGAGTTCTCAAAATACCTGCATTTCTGAAGCCCTTCAGAAAGGAAGTAATTTTTCTCTTCTGCTAGATAATGAATGATAGGCCAAGCAGAGCAAATTCTGAAAGTTGATATTTTTTCAAAGAACCATATATCCAGTAAAATGATGACAATGGAACTTATTTATTAAACTAATGTAGTGATTTTATCACTTCGTTCCTGGTATCTTAGTACCTGATATTAGTCTGGTATGGTTACCATGGTAACTGAACACACTGTTCCTTTCATTTGACCTTAAGTTCAAGCCCTGCTGTTGCAGTAGAAATGCCAAGAACACCTCCACTTCTATTAAAAACAAAACTATCAAATACATGCAAAGAGAAAACTGGGTGAAAAGAAAGGACAATCTGATGTTACAGTGGAATAAAAAAATCACCCTCTTTTCAACTGAAGGACCCAGAAATAAATGTTAGGACACATATGATCATATAATGCTCTGCCTTTAAATTCATCTATGCTTGGATTCATTCGTTGCATCACCATTAAATCTACTATTAACTGTAGAAGAAGCTGCCCTTTAAAGCATTGCTGATATTTATTTGCTTTGAGAACCTGTTGGATTTGCTCTCAGAAGGGCAGCATTGACCTGCTCAGTTCTGCATACTGACCAACTGCCAAGGCAGAAAATGGTTGAATAGCTCAGATGAAGTCTAGGGACTTCTGTGCTGTTTCTGTCTAACTTGGTCACCCCACATAACTCTGGGGTCAGTGACTTTTTGGAGACTTTGATATACACATCCAAATGGAGTCCCTTTGGTCTTAGGTGGAGCCCTGAAAATGGGGAAATTCTTGCATATTGCTAGAGGAATGTCCTTTCCTGAGACTGGCTATAGCAGAGTGTGCTGGACTAGCTTCTGGGATGAAGTGGTGTAGTGTGGCCAAGTGTGGAACAAGAGGGCAGAAGGGGCAATCCAAAAGAGACCAGTGGATATCTGGGGTCTTAGTGGATAACATGAAGAAGGCTTTTTTCCCAGGGATTCAGCAGAGACCAGGCAGAATTTGCTGTGAACTGGGAAGTGACTGGAAGCTGCTGGGCTTAAGAGCAAGCCTGGAGGTAGAGATACAGTGGGCAGGATGAAGGGGGGGATGGCTTATAGTCCTCTGCTCAGCCTTGTTCAAAAATCTGTTTTTTCTCTTTCTGCAGAGCCCTGTAGCTGTAGTTTATTGCCAGAGCAGCACTGGGAGCTAGCTTCATGCTTGCCCTGAAGACGTGAGGGCAGACCTCCTTTCAGGCCCAGGATGGTGTGTGCTCTCGTTGTGCTTAGCTCCTGTATGATGGGTTGCTTCTCTGATGTGCTGTCATAAAGACGTGCTCAGAGCTCCTGAGCTGTTCCCCAGCTAGCTGTGGTTCCCAGCTTTAATTCCCCACCTTGCAGCACTGCCCTTCCTGCCCTCCAAGGTTCCCACACCAGGTAGCTTGCACCCTGGGAACCAGCCTAGGCAAGAGCTCATGCTGTACTCTGGCCAGAGGCCTGGGCAGCATCTGGTCCCTGCTATGTTCAGGAAGGGACACTCCCAGAGTGTTGTGGCTGGTTTCTTTACAACTTTCAAATTTTAGCGGTTGCTTTGTTCTGACCCTAACTTAAGGTTAGTGAGACAGCTTGTTTCTCAAAACGGGGATGGATTCTTTGTTTCTGAAGGCCTTATTACTAGTGAGGCAGCGGCATTTCTTAATGTTTCCTACAGTTTGATCCAGTAAGAAAAGGTGTGAAGGAACAGCAAATATTAGCGTATTGGAAAGACAGAAAATGACAAGAGCAAGGATATCTGACACCAACTAGAGAAGGACAAAGAAATGTACTGCTAGTAACAGGTGTAAAATGGAATAAGATAAAGGCTTATGAGTATGTAGGAAATGAGAAAATGGTTAAAAAAGGTAATTCAATTCTGCTACCTAATGGGAAAAAGAACAAATAATGCTTGACAAGAAAAATGATGAAATGCTTAATCGTTACTGTGCTTCAATTTTTGCTAAAAGAGATAATAGTTACAGGCTGTTTAATGCAATAAATCAATGAGAAGGAGAGATGAGAAGGTAGGAATGACCATTTCAGTACTCTGAAAATCAGCATGTACTCAGATCAGCCGAGTTTGAAAATGTGTGTTGTGCTGAGGGGAGCAGCAATGTTACTGCAATCTTTGAAGAGATTATGGAGATAAAATAAATCCTCGATGCAGCAGAAAGGGGAAACATACACCTTTCCATCTTTGCCTCTGTGTGTTGTGCTGCTGTCAGTCTGTCATTTCTGCAGCTTCAAGGAAGACATCCATCTTGTAACTCCACAGTGATCTAAACTGGTTTAGGTTTGCAAGAAACAACTAAGAGATCATTCTATAACCTCAACTTTGAAATTGAGAACCATGAAAATGACTCGGGGGGAAGAAAGTCAAGACTCAAGCAGTCCTAAAAATTAAGATCTTGGTACTTTATGCAGTATAGGTGGTTATGCCTGTCTGTCCAGAGAACACACTTTGCCAAGCCATGCAGCAGCTGCTCTGTTTTTGTTATTTATTGCAGCTGAACATCAGTAGGGAGCATTTCTGAGTGATGTATGTCATTGGCCATGCTGCCAATCTGCAGTGCATGTGCACAAACTGTGTGGCATAATATTGCATGTGTCAGCATATGTTTGGCCAAATCAAAGTGCATGGCTGGTTGTGTCTTTAGTGTTGAAGAACAGGACTGTAGGAGCTGATGATGGCTCTATTCAGCTACATAATGCTGTTGTAACCTGGGATGTTGGCTGTTGACTGAGGGCTGTCTCAACATTAAAATACAGGTGAATTTAAACAGCCTGTATGCAGTGGTTATTTTGGATTGGTGCAGAACTCTTACATCCAAAGACTTAAATCAGGACTACACACTGATAGTGAGCATGAGTTGAATGATAAACCCTTTGTCCTTGAGGACAGGTGGCATGGATTTGGCTGATCCAGAAGGGCTGGTAAGCTGAGAGTTGAGGATGACCATGGTGTGGATTGCTCGAGTGGTACCTATACTGCAGTGCATGGGGCCAGCCCAGAACAATGATCAGGGTCAGACACACAGCAGTGATTGCCAGGCAGATTCATGGTGATGAAGCAGATATGATGTCCAAAACAGATAGGTCCTATGGTAAAGAAATGTAGTCTGAGGGTTTGGTGTGTCAGGTTTTTGCATTGCTGTGGATTACGAGCATGCATCCCCTGTTGGTGTGTGTTTGGTTTCTCCCTTCTGCCTATTTTAAGACTTAGAGCTATCAGCTATATTGGAGTGTAATCAAAGGCCAAGAGTTACTAGTTTATTGTTGCATTTCCTCAGAATGAAATAATAGGCAGAATTCTGCATTCTTAGAGAATTATCTTTGTCCTTAAAGTGTAAAATGTGAATACAAATTAGTCTGCAAATATCATTCCAACATCAATAATTTTCAATTGAAGAGAATGTGAACAAAGTATAAGCAAGCTAATTGTTAGTCATCCCATCACAAATGATGCCTTATGAATTCTGATCTTACGGGAAACAGATTAAAAAGCAAAACAAATAGCACAAGAAACACAAGCATGTGAAAGTTATTCTGTGCTGTTGTAACAGTAAACCAGTCTAGGCTAATTTGGTAAAGCCCGAACATCCCAAAATCAGAATTTAGTCTTCCTTTCTATAGCCTGGATATAATTGTGATCTCAAGCCCTGAAATGCTTGACAAACTGTTATTTTTAGGATATTTTAGGAAAGGTTTTAAGCATCCCATTTATCACTTTCTAAAGTTTAAATGAATTCTGTTTTGTAAAAGATTTATAATGATCTTAAATTTTTGTTGGGATCTCAAGGCTCAAGACAATGTTCTCGTTCTTGTTCTCTTTCTCTGTGTGTGTTTTAGAAGTCCTGAACTGTAGTATAATGTAATTTTTGGTTTTCAGTTAAGGAAAAAGAAAAACTTGAAACAAATAACGAAGGTATAGGTGACCCTGAACAAAAAGTTAAGATGTGTAATAATATTAGTTGTATTTAGATAAGCTTTTAAAATTGGATAAGCTGGATAATTTAGAGTGCAAACTTGTTCCTCTTAGTGATTCTTTGGTTATGGGAAGGGAGGGCTTTTCTTTCTTTTCTCTTAATGCTGGATTTCTGCAGTAATTGGTGATCTTGATTCTGTGACAGTCTTAACCAACGTGTCTTTAGGTTTAGAACAAGAATCCGTTAAGATTGTTTTAATTGAAGCAGCTATTAAAAAAGGTGAAAAAAATTCTTAAAAATGTGATCTAAACAATCATTTCCTTAGGAAAAAAAGGAAAATTATTTGACTAAAGCTAGCAAGCTTAATTCTGATTCTTATTTTGCTTTCTATTTGCATATTATTTGATTAGAATCTTCTTGCACTAGCAATATTATGTGTTACTATTTCTCTTATATTCAAATACTTAAGACTGCTGTACTTCATACTTTAGATTGTTTTTGTTTTATATGACATTGTTCCATTAAATAAAACCAATAAATTCTTCTGGTATAACTCAACCTGGAGACAGCTTCACCTAAGAAGTACTATTGCCTAGTAGATGGCTGGTAGGACTAATGCAGCATTAAAAAGCATCCAAAGAAATAAGTAAAAACTGAGAATATTTCAAAGTTCCCCAAAAATAATATTTCCAGTGTGATTTATGTAACTGTCTTTGCAGGAAAAAATGATTTCAGTTTTGCTTAGTGGCTCAGCATTTTTGTGGTTGTTTGGGCTCTTTTTTTGGTGGTTTTTGTTTGGGATTTTTTTTTTTAGTATCAGTATTCTGGTCAAAAAGAATCTCAAGAGTGTGATGTTTAGGATGGCCCTGGCTAAGATTTCTAATGCCCTCAGTTGCTGCTCTGTGTGATATGTGGAAAGGTGACAGAGCAGCCTGTGACAGCTGATGATAGCACTCCCTCCTAAACAGCCTGTGTAAGGAAATGAGAATATTGTCAAATCCCATAAGCATAAAAAGGGCATATTTGTCAAGATATATTTCATATTATCCTTTATTTTTGTTAAAGGTAATCCAGATAATCGCATGTTATGCTTAGGCATGTCATTAAGTGAACTACATTGAAGATATTCTGAATCCACAGAGGACCCTGACTCGTGTGTTCTTCCAGTTGCAACTAGTAGAGGAGCTGCACAAGAATTACATGAACTATTCAAGCATAACTTGCCTGGCTAAACAAGAACTGGAAGTTTAGACTTGTTCATTCTCAATTTGACTCTTTCAAGGTATGTGTAGGAAGGGCATATCAAATTCAGTTTTTCACTGCTTTGCTGTGAAATCAGGAAAAATTTTACTTTCAACCCAGTTTTAGCAATAGCTCCTGTGTTAGCCTAAAAGAAAATGAAATTAAGTGTTGGTGCTGTGGTACTTGTATTTGGTACAAATGAATTCTGGAATGATCGGTGAAGGCTTTGTAGAGTGTTCATGTCTTATGTAACTGTAACATTTACAGTAAAAGTCAATTAGTCATTAAAGTGACCCTTTACAGCTCTTAATTATGTTTCACTTATGCAGTGTGAACTACTGGTAGAGCCCAGGCTCTGACTCAGTTTGGATGTGTCACATGTACCGGCACTGATCATCACCTGCTCTGCTAGCTCCTCGGGGTGGTTTCAGTGTCCTTGTGAGGTGTGATTACCAGAACCACGTTGTTCTTTCCATTTTGTTCTCATCTAGTTATCTGATCGCTCAGTGGGCTGACAGCATATCAGGTGATGGACTGGAATCAATGATCCCCCACCAGCTATTAAGACTTCGCATGCCAGGTTACAGACCTTGGTGTTGGATTTCTTATTTTTCAGGGAAGTGTAGATTTAAATGGAAAAAGTTCCTGGGTGAAAGTTATGTGTGTCTGGAGTTGAGGATGTGTCTCTAGCATGAGGAAGCTGGCTAGGACAGTGTGCTGGGATTCAGATGAGCTCTGCTTACGCTGTGGCTTTTTCAGAGAGATCCCATTTCTCTTTATTGCTGTGACTGTTTCTGCTGACATGATACAAGGACAAGTATGCATATAGCAAAGGATATTTTTTTCTTTTTGACCACAAGAAAGCTGTATTGTCAAATTCCAGTGTTTCAGGAACAAATTATAGTTTTACTACTTTACACAGTGGGTGAAGGCTCAGGCTGAGGCAGAGTGGTCCCAGGCCACCGTCCTGCTGCCCTTGAGCTCCAGAGGCTCCCTCATGGCCCATACCTCCCCTGGCTCTAGGCTACATCTGCTGATGAACCTGGGATCACTAGGTCAGGTCAGTCCCTGTGTGTAGGTTACTCATTGTAGCACCCCTGAATTTCTGCAAGGAAGGGAGAGCCTGCAGGGGTGGGCAGCTCTGACTGTCCCCTGGGGTGTGGGTGGGATGCAGCTCTGTCCAGCTCCCAGCCCACGTGGGAAGCAGCACCTGCAGGAACCTTTTAAAAGGGGAGAAAGTAAGGATTTAATTGGGGAGGGTGATCCCTGCTACAGCTCTTGATTATCAGTGGCCATTGTGTTACTGTCCTAAAAATAACAAGTAATAGGATGGTGCTGTAGTGATGGCACCACAGCTGGTGGGTAGCATATTGGAAGGGAGTTTCTCTCTGAACTCTATTATTCATCTTTTCATTGAAATGTGCTTTATTAAGGAGTATATTGCAACTTTCTTTCAGCGTTGAAGATCCTCTTAAATTCTAGAGAAGCCACTGTAAGTTGTGCTGGGAACTTTAGTATAGCTGTTCAGTTGGTGGCAGCTGTCAGCCTCACAGTTTGGAACTTTTTTGATGGAGTATAAACCTTGAAAGTGTTCTGCATGCACAGCTCAAAATATTAACTCTGCTCCTAGGAAAGTGTAGACAAGGGTGGTGAAGTTGCTAGCTGTCACTTTATTTTGGAATTTATTTATTTATTTTAAAAAGTTACCCTATTGTCATCATACAAGTGTAACGGTGGGTGGAATGGTGGCTTGTTTTTAGCTGCTGATTGGTGTCAGGGCTGCATCTGGAGTTTTAAAATAGTCTGCCCAGTGCTGATGGAAATATTTTTACCCATCATAACAATCTGACATACTTTTAAATATGGCTTGCATTTTCTGTCATGTCACATCTGTGAGAACAGATCCTAGGCTATTGTATCACAATTAAGCAGGTGTATTGTGGCTGTTAGATTACCTTTTTGAGATCTGCCATGGGTGTAATGTGGAATTTTGCTCTTAAGACTAATAAAAATCAATGCTTCCATCATTACCAATACCATTTGCATTTTCTGTGTCTCAGTCTCAAGATGAGATTTCTGTAATAAAAATTAGAGGTTAGAGGTTTGGGGAAATGAAGGAAATGCTAAAATAACAATATAATGTAGAGGGGTTTTTAAATCCTTATTTCTCAAGGAAACGAGGCTTGTGTGACTGCACTGCTAGCATATCTTAACTTCTGAGGTTGCCGGCCAACTTGGCAAAATCTGACAGGGGGAAAGAGGTATTGGAGGTGTTGAGTTTCTAGAAATTTTGTGAGAATAAGAGGCTGGAGAGGAGAGAGATACATTTGTAACTCAGCTGTGGAAAGAGCTGCAGGGTGAGCTCTGTTATATGATTAGAGCTTAGAGAATTGGCAGAAAGGAGTCCTGCTGGGGCTAGGCTATGGCTGCACAAGTTTTCCACTGATCTTGCGCTCTTATTTCATGTCTCCAGGGAATATCCCAATTTGAAACAAGGATCAGCAGGGAAGTGGGTTGTATGGGGCAAAGATGTCCAGTAAGGGGGGAGAGGACGCTGAGTCAATCCCAAATTCAGGAACACGATGCTGAACTCCCTAGCATTGGTCTTGACAGGCACCTTCACCTGTTATATCAGTTTTGGTACATCTTGGAGCCTGTTTCTCCAGGCACATTCCCAATGGGTCAGATCAGACTGGCTTAGGAAAACGCTTCTATGATGGAGAACATTTTTTATGGGAATCATTGGGCTATAGTCTGCAGTGCTACAGCATGGGGCTGTGCTGCCCACTCCTGCCACTGCTTCATCCCTAAGTGGTGCAAACTGAAAGTGCAAGTAGGGCCTGGTTGTGAAATTTCAGCTTTCCACTCCTGTATGAAAATGTATCAGGTAGTTCATTAATTTTCCTCTCTTGCCTGCTTTTATAGAAAGGAATCATGAAATGACTGCCCCGGTGTACTTCATAAGTCTTGGCTCCTGTCATGGTTTTGACCCTAGTTGGTGACTAAACACCACACAGCTGCTTGCTCACCCCTCCCAGAGGGGATGGGGAGAAGAATGGAAAAAATACTTGTGGGTTGAGATAAAGACAAATAATAGAAAAACAAAGGTAGAGAATAATAAAACACATAAAAAAAGTAAGGCACTAATGAAATTGCTCACCATGCGTGGAAGGAAAAAAATCCCTGATGCCCAGTCTGTTTCTGAGCAGTGACTCCACCTCCCAGTGACCTTCCCCAGTTACATATGGAGCATGATGCTGTCTGGCAGGGAATATCCCTGTGGCCAGCCTGGGTCAGCTCTTCTGGTTGTGCTCTCCCAGCTGCTTCTGCACTTGGCAGGATTTGGGAGGCTGAGAAGTCCTTGACTTTGCTAGGTAGTTGCAGTCCCTACACAACAACTGAAATCTTCGGTGTGTTACCGTCATGATTCTCATCCTATATCCAAAACACAGCACTATACTAGCTACTAGAGAGCATGTTAACTCTCAATCAGCTGAAACCAGGACAGCTCATTAATAGATCCCCAAGTGATTTTGATACACATCCTCTTGGGCCTGGTAACTATAAAAGAACTGCTATAGCTTTCTCTGTGGCAGCTTTTCCACAGAATCTATTTTGTAAAATGGCCCGTTAAAGGTCTTAAAATATTTCCCTATTGTTGCAGGCTTCCATGGTACCATCCTGAATGGTTTATTATACTTCTGCTCTTCCTTACACTCCTTAAAGAGCGCATTTTTTTTTTTATTAGGTCTTATTCCTCAAGATGTAAGACTCATTGTGCTAGGCTTGTTACAATTTTAATAGACTTTCCTGTCACTCTTGTACATGGGCCATGGAACTTCAGGAATCTCGGAGACTTAATGTTATTTAAAAAGTGCCTCCTGCTTCTTCTCTAATTAATTGCAATCAGAAAGGCTAGTTGGTGGACACATGGTGTCGCAGCTTCTGTGAAATACTGCCTGATGGCTATAAACATTGCCATATGCTCTCTGTGAAATATTGCCATAATCACTGGCAGTGGGAGCAGCTGATAGGAGGCGAAGGATTGGTTCTCTCCTCCTTTTTCAGATTTACTGGCAAAAACTGTGATGTACTTCCTGATCACCTTAGTGGTTTTTTAGTTGCTGCTACTTGTAGTGGCTTATTTTCTTATAAAATGTTATTTCAATAACTTTCATCTTTCATGTTACAGATGCCAGCAATTGCTTTGCATGGCGGGTCTATTTGCTAAAACCATGACTTAATCAAAGTAGGCAATTAAAGTGAGTTCTTTTTCTCCAAATTAAACAGATAATTTTGTTATAAAGCTAAATAGTTAAAAATTAATAAGAACTGTCAAAAGCTTGACAGTCAATGAACTATGGGTTTTCATCTAATTAGAAAGTTTCTGTTCTTCACTGTAACATAGGTAGAAACACAATTTTGGGGCGCTCTTACTGACTTTTGATTGTGAAAAAGTGAAAAGTCTTCAAGAATGTGATCTTAATTAATGTTAGCATTGGATTTTGGGTTGGCATTTTTTCCCAGACTTTCATCATAAAAGGGATGGCTGTTACAGTTTGGCAACATCCAATAGTGTTGGTATATAACCTTGGTTCCTGTGCTGATACTAGGCTACTGCTATAGTGCAATGAAGTTGTAAGAAATCTCATCTTTTAGTCAAACAGTGTATTTCAGATTGTTCATCAGGATTTCTAAAAAGATTTCTTTTGTAGGTTTTGCCTGTGACATTAAGTTTTTAACACGTTGGCCTCCATTATAAGGAGACCATTCATTAGAAGCAGCAATCTTCCAATTACTTCAACACAGCCAGAAGCCTCAAAAGACTGTTTCCACAATAAGTGTGATTCAATAAGAGAAAGGTAGTGCATTAAGCATGTAAAGTGTTTTTGTGTCTCTGGTTAGGAGCATAGGGCTCTCATGGAGGTAAGCAAACAGGATTGATTCTGCTCCTTTTATTAGAATTGGTTTCTTTTAAGCACTGCTTTTCTGTCTCAGATTACTAATTCTAATAGGGTACTTGCTAGCTCTGAGAAAAATTTAGTTTTATTAAAGCAACAAATGGTTTTACATGCCCCTCTATACTTTGGGAGTTGTGGGCTATTGAAGCAAGCTCTGTCTTACATGCACAGCTCAGGCTATTAAACTGTACACAGGTGATTGATCTCTTTAATAAAACCCTGTTCTTTAGTAAGGAAAGAGTGATAAAGATAAACAAATGTACTTGTTTGTCCAGTGCTTTGGAGATTACAGTAACATAAGGACATCATGAATGCCATTTTAATGAATAAGTTAGATGAAACATATCAATTTGGACTTCATTTTAAGCATGTCTGGAAAACAATATGCTTCAAGTTAATTTGATTCATGCTTTTCATTCGTTTGTAACACCACGTGCATTTTAACAGAAAACATTTCATACTTAAGCAAATAAAAGATCTGGCAGGTAGAAGATTCTGGCGCTTTGTGCATGAGGATTGAGCTAGTGAGAATCAACAGCTTCACGAATCTGCTTTCCTGTGGCTTGCTGTGGCTCTGGCTCCTGCAGTGTTTCGAAGGACACGTGTAATGAGCATGCCTGAGGGGGGTTGGCTGTGGAGCCATGTAGTATGAGGGATAGCTGGAGAGCTGCTCTGAAAATACAGTGCTGTACAGATCACTGCAGCCCTAATGCCAACAAATCTCTTCTATGCATGTATTGGGTTTGGTGCATTCATAAGGATGTTTTCTGGGAATAACTCTGCTGATGTCAATAGTTATAATGGGGTGGTTTTGTTTTTTCTAAGACAAGTGAGAATGGGGGAATCAAGTCCTCATTTATTTTGCTGTCCACTAAAAAGCATTCTTTCCATGGCAACCCTTGTTTCCATGGTACATACTGTATTGCCCTTCAGAGAACCTTTATTAAGAGACACATATAAACACACATGTGGTCATGTGAGTGTGGTCGTATTTCATAGCACCCTAAAGAAAAACTACAGTAAAATGCCTTTTTTTTTAAAGTTCTAGTGCTTTTTCACTATACAACACGATGCCATGACTTGGCAGCGTCATGGGAATGCAATAAAACGTGGTTCCTTCTATTATTGTTGGAAGGATATTCTTCAAACTGTTGTATTTACCACTAAACAAGATTGTTGTTTCCTGGAGTCTCTTTGGAAGTTTTGCATACAAAGTAATAAAACTCCTTTTACAACTTTAAATACATTATAAAGATTTTCTACTTCTAGGTTCAGAGGCTTAGCTTCCATTCTTAAAAGAAAAAGCGAGCCTACAGAAATTTACAGTGACTTCTTTATGACGTATTAGAAGCTATTTTGAGTGTTTAAAATTAGCTAAATTTACATAAGCTGTACCTTCATTTTTGACTATTAAGATGTAGATGTAAAACTACTAAAAGTTATATCATTACCTTTACCTTGAAAAGGTTCATTATAATCTCCACTTTAGACTCTTATACCTGCTGTCATTGTGAGCTGTAAGGGTCTATGATAAAAAGTGAGGTATCAGTGTTTTCAGAAAGGCTAAAGTGTGTGTTAAGGCAATGAATGCAGCAATGTATCAATGTTTTGGAAAGCTGCTTCATGTGCAGCTTTTCATGTTGTCTGGGACTGCAGTCTGACAAGGCTCGGTAGCTCCACTTTTGAGTCCGCTTAATGACTCTTTTTCAACAATTCTTTTCCAAACCTTGATCACAGAAAGTGGAGTAAGTGTAAAAGTATACCTTTGTGTTGCCTCATATCAGAAGTTTATTCAAAAGATAACCTCGATAAAGTCCTTCCAAAAAAGTCAGACCAAGTTCCTCTATGTAAAAGCAACTTTGTGGACTGAGCTTGCAAATGTAGGATAGTCCTTTTCAGACACCTGCCCTGGTGCTTATTTGCCCTTACTTCCTCACTGAAGTTACAATTAGGGAAGTAATATTTGTTGATTTGGGGGAAAATATACATCAAAAAGCTTGGAGAGAGTCTTAAGGAATTGCCACATAAGCAAAGGAAAGCAGTTAATAGTAACTCTGATGAAAAGGGTGGTGAAAGTTGAAGTAAGGTGATGAAATGTGTCAGGAGCTTGTTTTGAAGGCCTGTATGTTACCTTTAAAGCTCAGTTTATTAGCCAGTAGACTGAGAGCTAATATACAAATTAGAGGCTTTTATTTTGCTTTTAGATGTGCTGACTGTCCTTTCATCAGGAACACAGTTCCCTTAGCAGAAGTTTCATTAACAGCTCTTGGTGAGACTTATGGTGGGGTGTTTTGTTGTGTGGGGTATTTGTTCGTTGGGGTTTTTTTTGACAATGAAGTGCTATTTTAACAGTTTGTTCTCTTTGTAGTATGCCCGTAAAACTCTAGGTTGGGGAAACAAGGAAGGATTAAGAAAATTTTTTCTTTTAAATCATCTGTAGTTGTACTCTTTGCAGTACGATTCTGCAGTGGCATGGTGCACAGATTAGCCATGGAAGTCTCTGATGCCGTTAACCATAAGGCTGTGTTAAATTTTACTTTTGGTTTTGTGTAATCTAGGCTGACTGTCCTGAC
This sequence comes from Porphyrio hochstetteri, assembly GCA_020800305.1. NCBI lineage: Eukaryota > Metazoa > Chordata > Aves > Gruiformes > Rallidae > Porphyrio > Porphyrio hochstetteri. Next base: position 19,728,190 of record CM036912.1, read on the forward strand.
TGATCAAAGGAGAGTTGATCACACTAACAGTCTTAGCTGCTGGTAATGCTGAAGTCAGATGCATAACAAGCAATGCTTTTACCCTGCTTCTCAGAAGGAGAAAAAATATTTTGCTTCGCTTTTTAATTTTCTTAGTGCTGCACAGCTCTCTCTTGTGAAGGAAGTATTTGCCTGCTGTGTGCTATCCTGGGATGGATCAGCTGGCACCAAAGCAATGTGTTAATGCTGATAACCGCAGTGTCACTACCAAGGTGACTCGGGGCAGGGTGCAGGAGAGGACAGCAGCCAGTCTGGGAGACTGCTGGACCTTGCATTCCTCAGGATCTTGCTAAATCACAGTATGATGTGGATAGCTTAGTAAAATTGAACAATGCTGTTATGGCTACTTCTTATGAGTGCTGAGTAGGTCAGTAACCCAGCTGCTCCCTGCCCCAGGGTGGCTGGCCTCCCACAAAATGCTTGAATGGCATGATGAAGCTCTTGCTTGCTTGCTGCTCTCCAGGGATCTCTCTGTGTCTGTAGGTGGAGAATTTGACAGGGTCCAGTCCTGCCTTGGAAAGCTAGGAAAGCCATGTGTGGTGGGCCTGCTGCAGGGTGCTCGCTAGGTTTGTACAGACCCTAGCCTTCACTGCTGCTCGTTTGTGACAGAGATCAGGATTTCTGGGCAGAAGTGTTTCTAATACCCATAGCACTTGTAGAGAAAAATCTCCCCCCTCCTTCCTTTCCTGCTAAAAGAGGATTTACAGTGGGAGCAGGGAGCACCTAGGCCCCTCTCCTGCTCTGCCTGCTCCTGTGCCAGCCCCAGGAGGTGGCCAGGCTGGGGCAGGGCCTCTCCTGCCTCAGTGAGACTTGTGGGGGCCATGCTGGGCCCTATGTTCAGTCTGGGACCACCTCCATCCCCTCGTTTCTTTCTCCACTCCTAGTGATTTTTAAACATCACTGAGACTGGAAGTTCAGAAACAGGGCCTCTTGCCAGTACTGCTAAGTACCTAAGTACGCTTATGCTTTTTGCTTCAAGGTAACCTTTCACCAAGCAGACACAGTTCCTCAGGATTGTAACTAAATCCTTGTGATAGTGTTATTAATGTGACAGACACTACACAAGCAGCTCCTTATAAGCACAGCACCTGCATGCACGTGGGTGTCCTGTTGAACTGAACAGGCGCAAGGACCAACCAGCCAGGGTCTCTGTCCTGGATGCACTGCAGCAAACCTGCCCTGCAATGGCTGCCTGCCATGGTGGCAGGGATTGCATGTGGGGAAGTGGCCTCTTGCTTCCGCAGCAGTGCAGTTTACAGTACCAATGCATTCAATTCCACGTAGTAATAGTGCCCTAATAACAACTGAAAATATGTTTTATGGTGGATGTTGATAACTAAATGCTTATCCTATATATAGGAGTTCAAATAATTGGAAAATTTTATAGCCTGGATCCAGTTGAGACCACTGGAGGATACCTTGATATTGAAGGTTAAAATCAATAGAGTGTGTTTTGCTTATTTTTCAGATGCCTGTTATATGTTTAATATAGTATATTTGTATTGTGGCCTCTCATTCCTGTGAATCTGAGGTCTCTCTTTCTTGAATGAGGAGATAAGCAATTGAATTTGAAAGATACTTCATGCAACAGAAAGGCAATTTGGTTTCTGGTTATCAAAAGGCAAGAAGCAAACTAGCAATTGAATGCTCAATATTTATAGCCTTTATGTTGCCAGTCTGCCCTGTGCCTACAAGGAGCTTTGGTTTTGGCTGTGTTCCCAGGGCCCTCTGCTCAACTGGATGCCCATTGCCCAGCTGAGCAAGCTGCTGTGGTGTCAGGGTGATTCTTGGCATCCTAGGAAACGGTTCAGGATGTGTTCCTCAGTATTAATGTTTCCCATTTGATTTTTGTTTAAATAAATAAATCATTAAGAGCACCAGAGAGATTATCTAGGATGTGCTGTACCTCTGGAGACAGAAGCAGCATGGTTCAGGCTAGGGACTGGCACCTGTTGGTGATCTCCTCGTTTCAAGGCTCCTCAGGCTTGCTGTGGTGGCTCTCCTCTGCCAGTGGCTCCTCCAGCTGCCCAGTGCTGGGATGGGAGTGGAGGAGTCATCTGTTATTGCTGTTATTTATATAGCATCATAAACCTGAGCAGAAAATGAATGTGTCTGGATTTGGCACAGATCTTGTATTTATGCCTGTAGTGTTTTAGTGCTGTTTACTTCAACTCTAGTGTTGGGAGATGGGGGGGGAAAAAACCAAATTAAAAGGTTATTTGGGAAGCAGTGCTTAAAAGTCAGTTTGTCAGCGTGGCTATGTGTCTTTGCATTCACAGTGGTATAACTTAGCTGTGGTCTTCAATAGCATCTTCTGAGAAGGCTGTGATTAACTGTCATTATTAACTGACTATACATAAAATGTAATTATAGGGGTTTCATACCTTAAATGCAGCTTTTTTTTATTAAAAAAAAAGTTGATGTCAAGAAGTCAGGAATTGAAATGATAAAAGTAGCAGCTGGGTATGCAGATGTACAGGGGCTGCAATAACAGGAAATGCTTTTTAAGAGGAAGAAATGTAAGAAAGAAAATACCAAAATTGTCAGCAGTATTGTTTCTCTCTGGAAGTCACTGGGAGCAAAGGAAGGTGCATCTTGCTCATGAACCCCTCTCCTTTGCATGTGAACTAGAACTGTAGCTGTGGGTGTTCTGCAGGTGCTGTCCTACAAGGGTAGCAGCAGCCTGGCAGATGGCACAGGGCGAAATGGTGCCCTGGTTGCATTCATTGTGGCAGTGCAGGGATGACCTTGGCTTCAAGTTTTAAACTTTTTTGTTTTTTAAACAAAAGCCAAAATTAGAACAGACATGTTTTCTTTGTTACTTTATTTTGATTCTGTCATGATGTTTCCCAAAATCTGTATTTTTTTTTCTTATCAGTAGTTATTTCTTGACTGCAAAATTATAAAAATTGAAAGCTGATAAGAATTTTTTAACCCTGTTAAAAGAAGTCCACAAGTCTAGCATCATTTTGCTTAGAAATAGTTTAAATTATCTCATGAACTGGATGTTCTTAATAAAAGACTATGTTTCACATCACATTCCCTTTTAATTAAAGCATGGCTTTTAAAGCAGTAGCAACAAGTACTACTCATTGCTCTTTTATCCCCTGTCAGTAAGAATGACACGTATATGAAAAAGTCAAAACTGCTCAGCCACACCAGGGTATTAATATCTTGAAACTCGTTGTCTCAATCACACTTCAGATTCCTGTTTGAAGATAAAGAAAATTTTAATTTTGTAGTGAAGGTCTGTAGTCAGAGCTGTGAAATAAGAAAATCACTCTTTCCAGTACAGCCACTTTACATGGTTCTCTAGACTCAAGTTTATCTTATTCTGGGCTGTTGAGTTGGTGGAATTTTGTCTCTGCAAGGAGTGTTTGATGTGATTTTGAGCATTTTTTCTAAGACAAATAATAGATAGTGTTGTTATTTCTTCTTGAAATTCTTCATAAGTTTCAGCAAAATACGGGGAGAAAAGTAAAAAATTAAGCTCCTAGAAATAAATGTCAATGTGTAAGAGCAAATTTGAAATTGAGATCCACAGAGTCATTGGAAGCTGTGAATGTTGCACTTGAAGTAAATTGCACATAAGAGATTTCTGTGACAGGTTCACTTTGATGCTTCTGTGTGTTTCATTACGTTATTACTGCTTCTTTCTGATGATTTTATTTTTCTAATGGATTCTAGAAAAATGTCATTACAATTATATGTGCCAAATGTACTGGCTGTTATAAAAATAACTGATTTCTAGATCTAGTTATGAATTTTATTTTACAGGAGCTGTTAATACATGAAGGTATGGGGACTGGTGTTGTGCCAGAGGGCTCTTAGGATGCCTCTGCAGTGAACTATAAAGCTGTAAGGTGTGAACAGTAGTGCTGGAGCAGGTGTTAGACATGCAGATTCCTGTTCACTAAACAATGTTTCCTAGCATTGCCTTGGCTTACAGTTTTGAAGCAGTTAATGGGACACATTCCCTCAGTGCTCTGCAGCAAAGGTTTTGGGTATTTTTCAAAGAAAATGAATGTACTTTGCTTATCCTTTGTCAATGGTAGTTACAAATAGAACTACAATTTCATGTAATAGCTATAAACCATTACTCTAATGGTTTGACAAATACCTGTGAGGATTGACTGCAATATTTCATCTGAGAAAGGACTGAATATTAAATAAATGTAACCTCCCATTGGGTCCTGCTTTAACCTCCTACTGGTTTTGGAAGGTGAATTTAAGAGCTGAAAGCATTTCAGATTAAATGTTAGGGGAGAGGTTCAGTATGACCTAGACAGTAGATTAGCACTTTGTGCTTGTAATAACAATCCTTTCCTTCTTCCCATTATCACTTCAAACACATCATTGCAAGTGCAGAATTTAACTTGAGTCAGGTGTACTGTTGGCTTCACCATACTGATCATCTAATAGTTATGTGTATGGACAATTAATCACAATTTTTTCTGTTATTTTTCTTTTGTACTTCTGATGACATGTAGGACTGAGAATTGGGATTTCTCTATTAACTTAGCTGAACTTTTGAATCTAGTCCTTGATCCCAGTATGTCAGAGAGGAGGTTCTCAAGTCATGACCTATTTTGCATTAGAAGTCAGAAATGAAGTTTAAAATGTTTAACTGAAGTCTATTAATGCAAGCAGAGCAGGAGACTACTTCTCAATCCCAAGGAAATGTTTCCTATAAATTCTTCTTTTTTTTTTTTTTTTGAAAAATACTTGTGGATTTAGTTATCTCGGGGGAATGAGATAATGTCAGTTTGAAATATTTTTGTTGTGAGAAGAAAAAGTTAATTACTGACCATAGTAAAAGCGATTTTAAAAAAAAAGATAGTAACATAATATCGAAATACCTGCACATATATATATATATGGGAGAGACTTTAGAATAATTCCAGATCGTTTTAGTAACAGCAATAGCAAAACAGCTATCAGAATACCAAGCCCTTTAATTATAAGGGGGGAAAGAGGAAAAACATTAGAAACTGTATGTAATGTCTGTTTTCATTCTATATTTTTTGACAAGAGAAAGCTATTTTGAAAGGATTTGATTATTCAGGTTGTAATTATTGTAGCAGACAGAGAATCAAAAGGCAATTTGTCTTTCTAGAAATATGATGGTTATCAATTATGTAATACAGAACAATTTAAAAAATATTTAAGTTGTTCAGGTGCCTTTCTTGCAATCAGAGTAGTGAAATGAACCGATAAACCAAACTGATAAGCAAATCTCTCCCACTGAAACAAAATTGCTACTGTCAAAGTACCTATTTGCTAAAACCTCTGTTTCTCGTTCCTCTTCTGATACATTGCAACACCTGGCTCACACCCATGACAACTCTTAGGAGTTGATTTCTAAAATGCTTTGATAGAAACAAACGGACCTAGTGAGCGGCTAACAAACAAATGACCCCCTGTCTCTGGATGAGGGATGCATAGCTATAGAGAATCATGAAGAGTTTCTCCCTGTTGAACTATCCTGAATCAAGCAGGTAGCCAGCTTGCTCTGCAGATGGATCAGCAGTCAGAACAGCATGGTCCTGGTGTCCAGGTGTTTTGGTGGGTTTTTGTTCTCAAGTTGAGCCAGAAGCCAATCTTTTATAAGAAGAGAAAGCAATAATGACTCGTTCACAGATGTCTCAAACACAATTAGAAGCTAAATGTCTTCCTACTGTAGCAATAATAACATGTGAAGGCCATCAACCCAGTTAAATACAATTAAAAAAAATTCCCCCACTTTTTAAAAGTATTATTTATTACTTTGCAGTAGCAAGCATGATGGGCTAAAAGCTTTCTTGCAGCCGTAATATTCTGGTCTCAGCAAGGAGTGCATAATTTGACAGATGAATGTTGCTGAGGAAGGAGTGCAGAATGTAGGCAAGGTTGTGCTGATGAGGTGGTGAATATTAGTTAAATTGAAATAGCATGGTCAGGACTGGTTTTATATAGCCTGACCTTGCCCATTCATTGTAATTTTCTCTTTGTTCCTCTGGGATGCTTAATTTTGATACCTTGTTTTCACTAGTAAGTGATGCAGCCCCATAGAGCCACTCTGTGTCCATGCCTTCCATTTAGCTTGAACAAGGCAGTGGGAATCTATCAAGGCTGTAGATGAAGCCTCTCCAGATGTGGTAAGAGTTCCACCTCCAATGTCGTAGCAGCCCATGCACTGCTGAGGAAGAAGAGGGTTTGGGGAAAAGAAGCAGCTATTAGAAAAGAGTGACCAGATTTCTCAAATGGGACTGCTGTCATCTGCAGTCTCCTTGCAAGGAAGTGCTCCTGTAGCAGGGGTGTTTTCAGGGGTAGGAAAATCAGGGGCTGCAGTGGGAGCATGGCTGTCTTTCAGAGATACACCAAGCTGGGCTGTAGAAGAGGAGAGCATAAGAAGAATGCAAGTCCTCTCAGAGCATTTGCAATGCCAGTTAACAAGCAATATGAAGAGGTGGAAGAAAGAAAAAACTTACAAGTGCTCCCTCACCAGCTTTGAGGCCTAAAATATAAGAGGAGAGAATTGGACTGTTCGAACTGTGTGAAAAGATAACCTTGGAAAAACAGGCCTGGTGGAAGGGTAATCAGTGCTGCCAGGCTATATGAGCTTTATGGGAAAGATGAGAGGGACATCAGGGGACTGGTGCCATACATGGAGCATTTTATAAAGTGCAACAACATAAAAACATTATGGGAGAAAAGCAGGCCTGTGGAACCCCTGTGGGTAGAAATCCTGTGCTCTAATAAAAATGTAGTGCTAAGATTGTGTTACCAGCCCCCTGCTCAGACCTGTAATAGTGCTCAGGAAATGTGAAATGAGAGTGCAGAAACTGCAAATTCAGGACAGGCAGCAACAGTGGGAGGTTTCAACAGGGGCCCTGCAGAGACTGATTTGGTGCCTCATCAGGATGGGAGACAAGAGAGGATGTGCCCAGACGTGTGAAGTGGCTGCTTCCCAGAACACCTGGTGCATCCAGAAAGAGGGACACGGTCTGGAGTGGTGCACTGGAGCTGCTTGGTAATTAATGACCATTACAAGATTAGATTGAACTCCATAGCTGAAGAGAGCAGAATAAATACTTGCAGCATGTGGTCATTTGATTTCAAATATAGGGTTTGCAGAACAATGAGGCAATTGGGTAACCAACCCTTTGAATTAGTCCAAAAAGCCTGTAAGCAGCCTGCAGACTACTAAAAATACAGTTATTCTAATCAAAGTATTAGAAGCTTCCAAATATGTCCCACAATAAAAGGAGAAAACAAAATCATCCCCAGGAGCCTGTTTCTCTTGACAGTAACATCAGGGGAGGGTACTGTAGCTAAATGGCCAGCTGCTGGAAAAGGGAAAACCTGCCAGAGTGACCAGAAGAGAAAAGTCCTTAAAATACAGCAGGTCAAACACAAACAGGAAATTAAAAATCTCATAAAGAATTAGAAAAGAGCCTTATGAAGGAAGCTCAAGCTGTTGGCAAAAAGTTCCTGTGTATGTGAAATGCAGGAAATCAGTGGGACCGCTTGGTAACAGCAGTGTAACTGAGGACACTCAGAAAAGGCTGGGGCAGAGAGGCTCAGGGAATTCTTTGTGTTGGTCTTTATTGCTGAAGATGCCTGGAAGACCTTTCACCACCTCAGTTTGCTGTTGTGTGGGGTGTTGTGGGTTTTGGTTGTTTGTGGGTTTTTTTTTTTTTAGAAGGTAGATCAGAGGAGCTAAATCAATCTGAAGGACTATGTAGGAGTTGTGCTGCTGCCACTCCACTGGTGTATTGCTAAGGGCTGCAAGTCAGGGAGCTGGTGGGTTGTCAGTGTGAGTCCTCTCAATAAGAAAGATCCTACATGGGAACCTGGAAGCTACAGAGCAGTGTCTGACCTCCATCCTTAGCTAAACATAAATGCAAAGTCCTGCATCTGGGTTGGGGCATCCCACGGTATCAATACAGGCTGGGAGATGAAGGGATTGAGAGCAGGCCTACAGAGAAGGACTTTGAAGTACTGATGGATGAAAAACTGTACATGAGCTGGCAATGTCCACTCAGCCCAGAAAGCCAACTATATCCTAGGCTGAATCAAAAGCGTGGCCAGCAGGTCAAGAGAGGGAATTCTTCCCCCAGCCTCTGGTGAAACCCCACCTGAAGTACTGTGACCAGCTCTGGGGTCCCCTGTACAAGAAAGACATGGACCTGTTTGAGTGGATTTGGAAAAGGGGCATGAAGATGAGCAGAGGGCTGGAGTGCCTCTCCTGTGAAGACAGGGCGAGACAGCTGGGATTGCTCAGTCTGGAGAAGAGAAGTCTCTGGGGATACCTTATTGCAGCCTTTCAATACTTAAAGACAGTTATAAGAAAGATGGGGACAGACTTTTTAGCAGGGCATGGACAAGGGATAATGGCTTTAGGATAAGAGGGTAGATTCAGACTAGGCACAAGAAAGACTTTTTTTTTCTGTAACAGAATCTGGAACAGATTTCCCAGATAGATAGTAAACTTTCTATCCCTGGAAACATTTCAAGTTGGGTTGGATGGGATTCTGAGCAACCTGAGCTGGTTGAAGATGCCCCTGCCATGGGCAGGGACTTGATGACCTTTGAATGCTTCTTCCAATCCAAACCATTTCATGATCTGTTGGAGGAAAGCCAGCGGCACTGTGAAGAAGGGAAGTCCAACCACAGTGCCCTGATGTGAGAATGCTATGGGTGATACAGTGCACATAGCTTACTGCATTATCAAAAACCAGTGAGAAGCTTCCACTTAAAAGGTTGCTAAAGAAATTAAGTTATCACAGGATAGGTTGATGGTAGAAAAGCTGAATGTAGAACTGTTTACACCAAATCCTGCAGTACTGGAACATGGGGCTCTTGATGAAGGTAGGAGACAGTAACTCTTAAAAGCAGGAGAAAGTATTGCTTTGTAAAGTAGTGAACTCCTGGAAAAGTCTGTTGTCAAAGGAGCTAGATAGTTTCAATAACAGTTTGTTCAGTCTTATCCAACCTATGGACATGTTGTTCTAAAGGGCTAGGCAGGAATGTGTCTGCTGTTATCATTGATTTGGCAATTTTGGGGCAGTACTTGAGGGTCCTGTGCTCCCCCTGACACCTTCACCTTCGCTCAGAACCTGAGTGCTCGGCTGGCTGTGCCTCTGCTCTGATCTATTAGAGCATTTTATATGCTTGTTTTTCAAGTTACCATTGGTTATCAAATGAAGATGTCAGCTGACCTGACTGCATGCTTCCACACTGTATGGGATGCAGAATTCAGGATAACATTAACCTTCTCCAGTACAAACTCGCCTACTCAGGCTGCAGGCTGAGTAAAGCCAAATTACCCATCTCTTGCTGTAGGCTAAGTCACTCTCAGGCATTCACCAGGGCTCAGCTGACGCCCAGTCACTTGGTGACTTTGATCATGTGTTTGAATTCAAGCACTTTGTCAGTACTGTTGCTGGGGAAGGTCTTTCTGTTGCAGTGCAGCATGTTTTCATACTTATTGAGCTGTTTGACCGGGCTGTCAGTAGTGCTGAGAGGGAAGTAAGAAGTAACCTTTTTCTAGTGTTTGTAGCAATGCTACCCAGAAATGTCTTTCTCAAACACAATGCTATTGAAATCTTTATGCAAGGAAGACACTTGTTGTAGCTTCCTCTTACTTGGCTTTTGCTGCCTTCTGCACGTCACCCGAATCCAGAAGAGAATTGGTTTTATGACTTGCAAATATCCACCTTTGGACTGTGACCTTTCTGTTTGTGAAGTACGGTGCCTTCACAGAACCACTTGAGCCTTGGCTACCTTTATTCATTTTGCTTTCACTCAGCGTAGTTAAGGACTATTCTATTGCTCAAAGCCCTCCATTTCCTGTGAACTTTCTTGAGGGAACATAAGGAAGTTTCGTCTCTGAGTTTACTTTCCTCTGCATCAGAAGCTCTCTGCGAAATGCTCCCTGGATGTTGCTGCCCTTGAGTGGTAGAACTGTACCAAGGTTGCCTGCAGAGGATTTTAATTGCAAATGCCAGATTGCTATCATTACCACTTCTTTTTGAGCCTTTTGAATTTCAGGATGGGGGCAGGGTAATTCATCCCTCAGTTGAAGGGACCAAATCTGTTGAGACATAAGGTGGGAATGGGAATATCCAAGTAGGTCTCTAGTTTGTCTGTTTGTCCCCCGTGGGTATGTTAATCAGCTAATGAATGGAGAAACAAAATATGAATTTGTACTATTGTACCTGCAAACTTAAGAGAAGTATGCTTCTTGCTTGCTTCTTCCAAGAAAAACTTCTCAAGCAACAGGGTGTCTTAAAAAAATAAATCTTTATTGTAGTTAATTTTATGTGATTTTTCAGAAATCAAACTGTTGCAAATGAAAGTAGCTGTTTGTGTTGTTTCATTGGGACTATGTTACACAGGGTGCGTAAATTTAATTGCAGAGATATTGCTACATAAATACCATTAAATATTGACCACAAATATATAAGTTTATAGCTAGAAAGAGTGCCTTTCTTTCACTTCTTTTGTTGAAGTAATTATCTGCCCTTTTCTCCCTTAGGCAGTGATCTGGTTTGTTTATAACATTATGTGTGGGTCCCAAAACAAATAGTTAAAGCAAAATTTACATTTACTAGTTATAAATTCAATACAGAGAATGTGGTTTCTTTTATTAATGTGAGTATCTATAAAGCTCCTAGGCAAATCACCAAGAGTAGTAAGTCTATAATCTTCCCTGGCTATTAGAGCAGACATTTTCTCTGGCAAAATAAAAAACCAGTATAAGTGGATTTAAAAAAAAATTATTTTCAGACCTGGGTCTGGCTGATTCAGTTGATTTTTGAAACGCTGAGGATACCTTTAGAGCTGGTTTCTTCATGACACTGACTGTATATCTCTGTCTTGCATGAGGTCTTCCTTACATGAGGGAAAAAACCCCACCCCAAAAAACACAGCATGCTCTAGAATGTTTCAAAGTCAGCTTTCCTTAAAAGTATGTCAATTGTCTTTCTCTTAAGAGTTTGAGTAAAAGGGCACAACTTATGGAAAATTAGGCTAGACGGATTCTGAATGCTTATAGGACATTTATATTATCTCTAGCATTCCAGGTAACTTATGTGAAATATAGTTAAAATTGCGCTTTGATTGCAGTTGGTATGAGGCCAAAAGCATGTGTAGTTCAGGGCAGGCAGCACTGGGGTGGTGTGTGTGATGGCTGCAGTGACGTTAGATCTGTCTGGTACCTTTGAGGCTCTTTGCAAGACACTTTGTAAACCCGCTAGTAAATAGAGAGTATTGAGACTTAGTATGACCACTTTCTTGGATTCCCAACAGCCTTACAGTTACCAAAATAAGTAACAGGTTCTGAAAGACAATAATGAGTTTCTACAGGTTAAGAATATACTCTGGGTAATGTTTGACGATTTCAATTAAACTTATTGGTCTGAAAAGTGGATTTGATGGTTTCGATGTTTTATCTAAACACACAGAGAAATCAAAGCATTGTGTTTGTTTTTCTTTGGTGACTATTTTCACGCCCATCTACACTATGAAGAATGAGGGAAGCATGCACACATCCTGTGTACCACTACAACTGTGTTTTCATTGCTGAGTTTATTAGAGATCTGTGTGAGCTGAAGAACTGTATTATATGTACTTAGCGCCCATATGGGTTATTTTGACTTCATCATTTACTTGTCAGAGATTATCTATCTTTTGGAGATATTGGATAATTCTTGTCCTTTTTTCCCCACTTCTCTTTCCTTTTCCTCATTTTGGTCACTGAGTTTTGGCAAAAGCACCAAGCTTGGTGACTTAAAGTTATCCAGTTCATGACTTTTGGTCCACAGACCACCGCCAAGGCTGTTTGTCATCTTGTGCATAGGATTGTGAAGTTGCTTGTAAGATAATCATGACTAAAGCTCCAGGAGGTATTTGTAGGCCAGACCTAAATGTGAAGATGTTTGTTTGGAGACAAGTTTGGTAAATGGTGGATCTGTTACTTTATCTATGGTAGATAAATGATTCATTATGTTTCTTTATCTCACCTTTTACTTTATGCCATGTCACTTGAGCTGTTGGTTCCTTCCCATGTAGGAGGATGTTGGAGGTTGCATTAAAAACTACATTTTTTCTGAGCACTGTGACCATTGGTTGGGATTTCTCACATAACCCTATGTAAATATGAATTAATAAGTCCTTTCATTGATTTTAACAATTTGATTCTTTGTTTTCACAATTTTGCCCAGGTTCCTACCATTACTTGGCAGGGTTGGGGGGAAGGTGACTGTTTCATCTAACTTTTAACTTGGGAACTCATTCCAGGATATAGAAAACATACACAGTTGATTTCTTGGGCTAACTGTATAGCTCTGACAACTATGTCCCTTTCAGGAAATTATTAATATGCTTAAATTAAATGGTTTAGACTTCTACTGTTTTTTAATTCCTGTCTGTCTTTGGGGAACATATAAGAGAAAGCTAGGAATATAGATTAATTTGGCTGCCTCTTCATTAGTGCATTTGAGAAGCACTTGACAAAACTTTCTATGCTATTTGCAGATTGGTTATTTGGGGTAGGAGCACTACCAAATGATGACTTAAACTAGACATGTGCTCCTCTTAAACCATCCATGTCAGAGCTGATTTCCCAGGTATTTCCCCAGCATCAGTTTCCTTGTACTTGCCCATCTGGTATAAAAATCACTTCCATGCCCTGAGATGGGACCGAGCTGGAGCAATCCAACCCCCAGCTCTGATCTGCTGTGCTTGCAGGGGGGCAGATGCTGATGTAGCCAGGAGGGTGCTGGACTTCTCCCTTCCAGGAGGGGAGGTACAAGGCCTTACAGGAAATGCTGTCACTGATGCATCTGCTCTGTAATTTCTGCCATTTCTCCTTCCCAAATACAAGGCTGTACTTCAAGATGCCATTTATTCTTTCCTTTAGAACAGTGATGCTGTACCAATGTGGCTCTGAATAGTGCCTGGCCCCTTCTCAATCTTTGAAAAGAGCTGCTTTAAAAACTTTACCTGTTTGTTGTGTTGATCTTTCATGACAACAGTGACCTTGCTTTACCCCATCTTACAATTTATTTCCAAAATCTTTGATGATCTTGGTGCATTTATGGGAGGAATGTCAGTCTGCAGACACACATCGTGCAAAATCTATCAATTGGCAGGTGAAGACATGGAACAAGACTAGTGTGAGTTTGTTCTTTTACCTCAAGGTTAATTGATTATCCTGGAGAGTCTGTCTCTAGAAAGGCTTAACTGAGGGGCAGTAACTGTAGCCAGTGTTTGTCCTTTTGGCTTCTGTCCCTGCTTCCTCCCCCAAATTATGCTTGAGATGAAGATTTATCTTTTCTAGGCTGTTGGGATTGAGGCAGTCTTGGTTGGATTTGTTCTTCTGTGATGAGATTAAAAACAGTGCCCACTTTCCTAGCCTGACTTTAGAGGGGAAAGGGGGGGGAAAGAAGTGGAGATGGACTGTGCCTCTCTCTCCCCATACCTTCATTTAAACTGTCAGGGTGGTTGCTCTTTTCATAGAAGTAAAGAAACAGACAAAACTTTAAACATTGGAAAGAACACTCAAGTAAGCTGTTGTTTATATACAGACCATTGAGAAAATAGAATAGAAATTGGGAAAGCTTATGAGATAACATCTGTGTATGTCTTTTCCACTGTTGATCTCTTATGTGTTGGCACTCTTGTCTTTTCCTCAGGTTTAATTTGGTAATTATCTGAGGACATAAGAATTCACTTGGCTGTAGCTTGCAAAAGTTGGTGTGCTTTCTATATACTGTGTGCGTGCACAACTAGAAGGACAGCATGCTTCTCTGTTAAGGAATACCATTATATGGTATGAGAAACTTTATATATATTTGATGCTAATAAGATGATTAAAATCTGCCTTAAAGTTATATACTGAAGTCCACTTTAAAATGTTTACAATTAACATAGGAAAAAGTGAAATTAACTTTTAGTAAGATGGTGAGATATGCAGTCTTTTGCATTAAATTATGCGCTGATTATAATTAACTTCCTGTGCTATTAGAAGTTAACACATTAGAATGCTAAGATTTGCACAGACTTGCTGTTGTTGCACAGGATTAAATCATATTAAGGAGTGGAAAGGTTTTTACTACTGTGATTATTACTGGGGGGGTTCTTTTTCCTAGGCACTTTCAGGGACACAGCATGTGCTGGTTACAATACAGTGAGCCCAGAACAGAAGGAAGCGCATGACCACCTCCATTGTGGATGATTAGTGTAAACAGCTTATAGTCACTTCACTCCCAGTAAGAACCAACCCCAAAATATTTAAACATTCATAAATTTTTTTGGTAGTCATCCAATTTTAGTGAGATGAGACAAAACTGTTGTTGCTACCGAATAATATTGTCCTGGCCTTTAGTTGAATGAAATGAATATTAAGATGCCATAAAAAGATACACCCCCACCCCTCCAACCAAATGAAACAGAAGTAGTCTTGTTCCTTAGAAGTTTATTGATATCCATTTATTAATGGAATTTAGGAACCTGTTCTTCTCTTCAGGTTAGTTAGTAATTCCATGTGTATGAGAATCCGAACCTTTTTCATTTTAATTAATTTCTTTTCTTCTGTTAAGGTTCTGAACTTTGCCATGCAAATGCAGGGTGCAGAGCTGTAATGGCTACGGTTTTTGCCATGTATCAGGCACTGACCGTGTATTGTAGTCTATACACTCTTTATTTTCTCAGATAAAGATAGACTTTGACTTTCCAGGAATTCTTTTTTGTCAGGAGTTAAGTGCTTTTTTGTGTCTGGTTATTCACTCTTATTTGGATGCATTTTGTTAGAAAGAAAGAAAACTGTGAACAAATTACTTGAATTTAATAGTTGCAAACGTGTTTGTCTTCTCTTGTCCTTTGAATGTAATTCTAAAACCATGTCATACACTTAAATTCATATTGGTGTGGTTTTGCAATGAGTATTTTCTGTTAAGGCTAGCTCTGAAGCAGAGAATAGTCTTCCTGTAGATGATCATCTTGTTGAAACTTCATGTTGCACTGTTGACCCTTTGCAGTGTAGGCACTAAGGCTCATACTGATGATGCTAGCAACTCATGTTGCACCATGAAACGGCATAATTCAGGGTTTTTTCCTAACTGCTTCCACCCATTGTAATATTCACGTTCACAAACAAACTTTCATGATGTAGCAGATGCTTTTTCTTAAGAGTCTCTCCCTATTCATAAGTCTGAATCAAAACCAGCTTGTCATATTGACTAGGAGATAAATTTGATGTTGCCTGGTCCATCTCCCTGTACAGACACATTTTGACACAGTGTATTTGAGTGCTAATAATGACATTAGAAGATGTTGGAAAGAGATCTAATTCGGCATGCAGAAGTGACTTTGCTGTCATCTCCTATTTTCTGCACAATTGACAGCAGATACTTGGGGCTGAATTTTTCTTTCAGGTCAGATTTCTAAGGCATGAGGCTGTCTGCTAGAAAGAGATAAGACCAAAACCAATACCAAAATACTTGTTGGAAGTGTCAGCAGTGCTGAGAATTTAAAAAGGGTGCTTCAGTTTTCTGTTTATGACATGACACAACAACATATATTTCACTAGCAATGTAATCCAACCAACAGCCCCATGTCAGTTTTTGAAATTTCTTACTGGGAAAATTTAGTAAGAATAGCCTTGTCTGGGAAGAACAAAAATTTCTTTCAACTAGCATATCTGTTTTATCAAACTCTCTACCCAATATAGTCTAAAATTCTTAAAAAACCAAAATCAAAGTAGGTCAAAATACCATCATCATGATCCAAAATGGGAAGCTACATTTCAAGCTACAGTGAAATTGTCAGACAAATAAAATATATATCTGACCTTGCTGTTAATGTGCTAGACACTTAAAAATAGTAGGGAAATTATTATCTGAGGTAAAACCAAACTCAAATCCTTTCAAAAAATGCCGTAGATATTTCATACACTGATTCTCAAACAGCCTGTTTCATATCCTATATTTTCCTGAAAGGAAAAAAAAAAAAAAGCTAGGCTACTTCTAACTTCCTGTTGGTGGATGTTACTATCAAAATTAGCTGTACAAACCTTTGCTCAAAAAGGCACCTGTGAAGAATAACTTCTAAACAACCTACTTCTATATAGCCACCCAACAGCTGAGGTGTAGCACCATGCTGTGACAATCTGAGGTTTCCTTATCTGCAGCTTATGAATGCTGAGCTATATTGGGATTCTGCCAACATGTCAGCTCCATTCCTGATTCTTGAAGTCTTTTGTGTTTGCTGATGTCTTTTGACTTCCCTTTTGAAAGTAGGCTGAACTTCCCAAAGTCACATCATTAGCCTGGCAGCAGTGGTTTTCTCATGAAAGCTGTTTTTTATCCTCATATGGAGAAGAAATGTGATGTAGAGTGAATGTTTTTTTTTTTGAAATTTGTTTTCCTAATGTTTTAAAAGTGCATGTATCAAACTCCAAAATACTGTCATAACTAAAAGACTATCTGATCCTGTATCTTGTCTGGGAATGGATGGTACCTAAGAAACAGCAGAGAATGGTTCAAGAGTATAGCAGTGCTTCCCTGGTATGTTATACAAGACACCCCCCAAGGATTTGTAGCTCAGGACATGTTCAGTATAGAAGGACGTCTTTACATGTAACAGCTTTTGATAATTTTTCTCCAGACACTTTCCAGCCTAGATAAATCTTTATCACCTAATTCCTGTAACAGTTGGTTCCCTCAGTTTAATTAGTCAATGGGTGAAGTGACATCTCTCTTGATATTGCCAGTTTCACTTTTTGACCCTGGTTCTTGTGTTGGAAGAGATGGTGAGCAGTGATTTACCGCCTGCTGCCTCTGTCACTTGTCATTGTATACATGTCTATCACAACCTCTTGTTGCCTTCACCAAGGCTGAGGCATCGTGATCTATCTCATCTCGCAGACAGAATTTGTTTCATACTCTAGCCTTTGCTCTTACCCCTTCTAGCTAAAGTACGTAGCAGACTGGAACAGTGTTAAAGTATTCAAGTAGCATCAGAATTATATTTTTATAAAGATGCACAATGATATTATTTTTCTGTTCTCTGTTGCTTTCCTAATAATTTCTAACAGTGCTTTTTGACTGCTACTGAAATTTTGGAATAGTCCTGCCTCTTTGACAGTGTTACTCAGTATAACCCCAAAGTCCCTTTCCTGGTTACTGATAGTCAGCTGGAACCCCATCATTATGTATAGGAAGTTTTTCACTCATCCCACCCCTCCTTCCCCATGAGTATCACCTCACATTTTTCTTACTTGGAATTTAATCTAGCTTTGTATCTAACACCCAGTCACTTCCTATTGTGACTTTCTTTTGCAGTGTTTTATTGTTTCAAGTTTATTTGTGATTGTAAGGAAAGGCACATTTCCAACTAACATATTCTCAATCCTATTTACTCTCTCTCCAGACCATTTAGGAAAATTTTATGTTTCACAAATTTACATCCCTGTAAAACCCTGCCGGAGATCAACCTCTAAGTTTTTGTGCTTCATCCTTGAAACAAAAACAGCAGCCTCTCTTCATTTGCCTCTGTCACATGCCTCCTAAAAAGCTGGCTTGTAAATCACGTTGTTTGCAACATTAGCACAGTTTGGGAAAAGCATATGTTTACATTGCACTGGGATGTCAGGTGTAAATTGCGCTCTGCCATGTGAGGACAGGACCCTGCAGGAAGACAATTGGAGGATAAATTCTGATTCTGAAAGACACTCTAGGTACAGGATTTGTGCTCTGTCAGTATAGCAAGATGTCTGACAGCTGATGGACATAGTTTAATCAGGTATAAGAGAATAATTTCACAACTCCATCTCATGACTACAGTTTGAAGAGTGACCAGTAGTGCACTGGGCCAGGTTCTGTTGTCATTAGTTCAACCGCTGCTACTTTAGGAATTCATTGTGTGAAACTAGATCTTTGTTCTCTGGAAAAAATATGCTAATTTTTATTTCCCTATCCAAATTAATTGCCCTAATTAATTTTAATAGCTTAATTCCTATCTTAATTCTGTACTGGAAACAGTAGTAAAAATACTCCAAATCTTTCAAAATTCCTTTTGAAATGAAGAGTGATGTTTTTGCCAGTTAGAGTGCTCCTAACACCTTCCCCCTTTATTGGGATAATAGTTATTTGCTGAATAGTGTATATGCTTGTGAGGTGGGGAGGTTACGGGAGAGAAGGTTGGTTTTTTTGCTGTTGTTTTTCTCAGAGTGGGGATGGAATAGGGAATGTACAAGATCTATGGACTGATGTAGTGACCAGTTTTCCTTCTTTTCTGTTCTTTCCCTGCACGGGTGGGCTTCGAAAAATACTCAAATTATTTTGAGATTTTAATTAAAAAAATCAGGAAATTGGAGATTTTCGTTTTGACAGTTTCAAGATAAATTGTTTTAACTTTCATATCAAAACTAATTCTTCAACTTGAGACATCTTTTAAAAAGAGACAAAAAGCAATCACTTGTGGAGATAAATGGTCTTGATCATGGGTGATGTCCTGTTGGATTATGCATGTAGTTTGGTGACAGCCAAAGATACATTTTCTTTATACAAAAATAGAAAACGTCTAGTTTAGGGTTGTAATGAATTTTTTTTCGTAATCATCTCATAGTATTAAGGATATTACAGGAAAACCTTTTTTCCGAGTTCAACAGTATCTGGATTAAGCGTCCAGCAAATTGCAGAGCACATGTGGTGCAGAGTATCCCTCCCAGCAGGAGGCATGAGAGGACTTGCCCCACACTCCATGCTCATCAGCAGATCTTGGACAGCCCCAGATTAGAACAAATCTGACTGCTGATGGTTTTCAAATGAGACCTGCAGCTGACTTATGCATAATATGAATATTAATTTTTGTCCATCTCTAAAGGTGTTTTGAGCTCTCTTTCTCAAAATGCTGTTTTGTAATAAATTGCAAACAAATGACACCATGGGTTGTGGTGAATGTAGAGCCAGATACACACGAGCAGTGCGGCATGTGAACATCTATTAAAGTAGAAAATTTGCCCACAGCAAGTAAATATTTACCCTCTAGCTGTAAAATGTATTATGGGAGCAGTGAAGTGTTTTTTACTAGCTCAGTATTTGGAGCTGGTAAACGATTATCATCTACTCAAATGGCACTGATAGATCAAAGATCGAAATAGCTAATGCCATGCTGGGATATCATTTTACAACCCTATAAATTTCAAATATGTTGTTAGGGCCGAAAGCATAAACAAGTTAAATATTTTTTCATTTGATGGTAAGGAATAGAAATAGTTGAGAAATAGTTTTCTCATAAATGTGGAGTGTGTGACCAGGCTACTCCCTGCATAGTTACAATGAAGTGCACAGGGTATGGCAAAGATGAGGTAATAAATTGTTGGAATGCATTCTTTTAGTATTTTTTTGTATGTAATAAAACTTCATTCATTTTGCAAGCATGTATTTACAGGGGTTTTTTGCTACTGTTACCTTGTTTGTAATAAATTTTGCACCATGCTGTGCAAAGCAAGCAATACCACTTTGCAGTAAATACCACAATATTGCAAGCAATACCACAATGCAGTAAAAATAAAACCCTAATAACTTTCCATATGACTGCAGTGGGCTGGGAATACCCCCATCTGTGTTCAGACTGGTCTCAATCAAGCTCCGAGAGGTTGCAGGCAGCTAGCTCCATAACCTGGTTATTCAGCCTGATGAGGAACAACCTCTTAATGGCTCAACTTGGTTGAAAGTGACTTGTGCTCTGTCTGGGACCTGACTAGCACCCTGAGCACCCCACCCTGCCTCCCCTGTTCCTTGCCTGTGCCCGTGAATTGCCAGCATTGCTCTGCTGCTGCTCAGGAAGCAACATGGCCTCTCTGCTCCTTCCTGGGTTGCCTCTTACCATCTTAAAAAGACAAGCTTAACGGAGGTGGATGATACCTGTGCTCCACAGCAAAGTTCCATCTGCCATGATACTTAGTTAAGGTTAGTCTTCTGCTCATGTGCTTGTCCCTG
Organism: Porphyrio hochstetteri; assembly: GCA_020800305.1. NCBI lineage: Eukaryota > Metazoa > Chordata > Aves > Gruiformes > Rallidae > Porphyrio > Porphyrio hochstetteri. Next base: position 19,748,220 of record CM036912.1, read on the forward strand.
GAGCAGTTGCCTCGGTGAGGGGAGGCAAAACGCTGTCACAGTGTCTCCCAGTTTAACAAAATACCCGAATTAAGCTGGTCAAGGAGCCAGAACTGGTGTTGAGCTGTTAAGCATACCGGCACTGGTGTGTTTGTGGGTCTTGGTGGATTATTTTCCTGTTAGGAAGCAGACACAGCGACAGAAGATGCAAGCTTCTGTCTTCTATGTATACAGAGCAGCTAGGTGCAGTGCATGTATGTATGCACATTCAGCTGCCCTGCAGGTCTCGGGTGAGTGGGGCAGCCCAGGCTCCTAGGTTGTCTGGCTGCCTGTTCTTACTGGTACTGATCATGATTTTGCCACTAAGCAGCTTTAGCTCAAGTTGAATTAGTATGTAGGTCTGATGGATAGCTGATCAGAGCTTGGACACATGTTCTGTAAGACAAACAGATCTAACTCATGATTCAACTGTGGGATCTTGAGGGTTGTGCTCTGGAAAATTGATGAGAGTCCAAGTTGGAGGGAGCAAGCCATGCTGAGGTCAGTTTATACATGAAGAATATACATTATGATAATAAAAAAAGTCTTTCAACTTCCTATTTTGCCTTTAGTCTGTGGTGAATTCTCCCCCCCGCGCTGGACTTCTATTTCTGTGAGCAGTCAAAACCAAGGTAACACACTATGTTTAACTAGTCATGCAGAAACAATTTTTACGGTTGAATATATTCGTTTGGAAAGGGCTCTTCTCTGTTTTGACTGTGGTTAAGTTAGGAAAGATTCTTAATGTATGTGAAGCATGAATCTAGATGAGTTAAACAGATTTTATTTTCTTTCTGATTTGTATTCACTCAGTGATCAGTTCCTTTGTTAAGGTTCTTGTTGCATTTTCTTTGTTTTCCTCAAAGAACTGGTAATACTCCTCTCTTCCTGAGCAAGGTGTTGGAGGACAAGCTTTTCCTACTAAAATGTGTTTGATTTAATTCCAGTGGTCCAGCAGACATGCCTGCTTCCTGACAATTCCTGGGATAAGTCTGTTCCACCATCAAACTAGTTGGGCAAAAATGATGCTTAATGTGGCACCAAGCACCCCCTTGTCCCTTTTCACTACTTTTGGATGGGACCTGCCTCCCCAGGTGCCAAACATCCTGCGTGCCTTTTGCACCTGACAGGATGGGCACCAGCTGGGTTTGCTGCTTCACTTCCCCTTGGGGACTGCAGTAACTGCCCAATTTTTGCAGGAGTGGAAGGCCATGGGTGCATCCTATCCTATCTCTCTTCCCCCTCTTTTCTTCCTGCATGTTTCTTGCCCTAAGGTGGGAAACACTGGGGAGGGGTAAAGAGTCTGGGTACTGCTTTTGTGGGGGATGTGTTGATAAAGCTCTGACAAAGCTGCATTCTTAGGCCTTCCCTGTGTAAGGTTTGAGATTTCCATGAGGCTTTACTGCTGGTCTTTGTGCTTTGATGCCTAGATGCCTGTTATGTGGATGCCTTAAACTTTCTGTCTATAATAAGGCAATTAATTCTTTTGATATTTTGTTTTTTACAAGACTGTTACGACTTGGACTGCTTTTCTCATGACTCATGAGAATGGCAATTGGTAACCCACTAATATTGCTGCCCACAAGGGTTTGTAATTTTAGAAGTAATCACTTCATGGCTGATGTAAATTTTGTAATGAGAAATACTAGATTTATGACTGCAGGATTTCTCACAGACTGTTTTATTGCTTAGAGGAATTGCTTTCTCTGTTGGGAAAATCCATCATTAGATGTCTGCCTTGAATGTTTTGTTGGACCATTTATGCTTGGAGAATGCTAATGCAATCATTGAAACAATAACGATGATTTGAGATAGTATAATTGTTCCCCTTTCCTTCACTCCAGACACAGAAGGAGTTGCCAGTCAAGTTGGGCATCCATTTTTAAGGGGACTTCACAGCCAGCAGGTGAGCAATTGCAATGTCAATTGCCACAGGGCTCTCACCCTACCTTGTAGGTTTATTCAGCTTTACTGAAATAGGCAACTGATTTCTGTAGGTAGTAGCTGAGAAGAGTTGTTTTGAAGATACATCACCTCTGTCATTGTGATGGTAACGATTAATTTTGAGGAAAGCTTGCATCGCTGCATTTTTGTGTGGAGCCTGTCTAGGTAAAAATACTGATGTCCTCAGGCAAGATATTGGGGCTGAAACTCTTTGTCTCAGATGTGAATTTCTCACACCTGTGGGGGGGTTGAGGTGTTTCTGGGCACAACTGCTGAATGTGGTAATTTTGAGGCCTGCTTAGCTTTTGTGATGAAAATCTTAGTTTCTCCAGGGTTAGTTAATGTGGGTTTTGAGGGTTGCAATTCTGGTTTGAGATGTCAGGTAAGGGTACCTAATACCCACATCTTTTGTGGATTTATGGCCAGCAGATCTATGGGCATGTGGTCTTCCATGATTATTTGTTTTCTGAAGCAGCTCCTGCCAGTGTGGCTTTGCTGCATGATGCTGGGCAGCAGGCACTGCAGGGATGCTGTGTGTCCTCAGGCTGGCTCTGAGCAAGTTGTGGGTCAGTGTGGCAGAAGAGTACTCGGTTTACTCAGCTCTTTCCATTACTCCTGTGCAATGATGAACTGTGTTGGCCTGGGAGCACTAAGCAATGTGCACACAGTTATTGCCATTATTGCAGCTAAAGAAGAAGTTGCTGTTATATATGGTTTTATTTTCTGTTTATTTGATCTTTCACGGAGAGCAGAGTATGTGTATGCTGTTGTACTTAAGTGAAGATAACAGCTAAGCTTTCTGTTTTAATTTAGTATAATTTTGCCAGGTCTATGCCAATAGCATATCTCAGCAGAGAAACTGCTTCAGTCAGCAAGGTCTTTCCTTCATGGGTCTGTGTCTATAAAAAGAAACATAATGAGAGAATGATCTTAGAAACATCACACTTTGAAGCACCACCATGTAACCTTTAGTGCCCGAATTTCTCAAAGATATTTTCCCTTCATGCATCCGGTGGTGTACCTGCTCAGGAGAACTGACAGCCACGTAGAGGGGGAGGTGGGAGCCTTTCCCTGCTTGAGGCTCTCTCCTAGTCCTTTTGTGCCCTGCTGTATCTCATTTTGGCCCAATGCCTGCTTTTCTAAGGACCTGACTGAAGCCCTTGTGTCACTTGACTGCTTTCTGTGAAGCTGCATTGTTGCGTGCATTAGCATTTCTTTTCATTTCCTACTTTCTGTGTGCAATAGGTGTACTCTGAGTGGAAACACATGCTACTGGAGAATCACCCGTGATGTACTGGAGTTTTAAATCTTTGTCTGATTTGGCATATTTTTGCTTTTTAAAGTAATGCGTTTCTGCGCTGCTGATCTTATTCTTTATTGAAACAGCACATTTGTGTGTGATTTGAGTTCATTTCTGGAAACCAGTTTCAATAACTTTCATTTATTTAAACTATTAAAACAGTTTAAAATACAGAGAACAGTACCACTCGCTTTCTATTCAAATTGCTGCTCTAACCATTGATATAAGCTTGAAATAAAGTATCTTGGGTTCTGCTTGACCTGATTCAATGTAAAAGTAGAATTACTGAAAAGATAGTCAGATGCATTCCCTATTTGGCTCAGGCTATTGAAATGGGAATGGTATGAATTTGCCACAGCTATTAATATGTTATTAATCCGGGATATATTATATATTGCTTTTAAGTCTTATCTGAAGGACTGGATATCCTTTTGTAAAGTGTTCTTTTGCTTTTTCTATATGCTGACATTTTGTAGATGAACCATTTCTCAATATGTAAAGTCTAAATGGCTCTTATTCGATCAAGTACCATGTTATTGAATGCGTTACAAAGAGACTATATCCTCTGCACATTAAGTTTGTGTCTGGTGCTTATTACGAAATCCAGACTTTTCAGATGCTAAATATGTGATATATCTTCCAAGCTAAAAATGGTAGACTCCTGACAGTTTTGGGCTGTTGAGGCTAAATGACTCTTATGTCTGTTTTTCTCTCTTTTGTCCATATGGTTTCTGTGTTGGGCCCTGGTTCTTTGCAGCTAGAAAGCTGTTATGCTTTACTGTCTATTTTCTGAGTCAGGGCTCTTACTATTTTGACTTTGTCAATAAAATATTACTCTAGAAATAATATTTCTTAAGATGCTCATAGCTTATTTTGTGACTTAGCTTTGCTGTAGAGACTTTCATCTCTTATTTTAACTTTTTAATATATATGCTATAACTTCAGGTTGCTTAAGATTATTCTATCTTTCTGTTTCTGTAACTGGGTTTGTAGATGCACAAAGGACAGTTCCTTCACCATCTATATGAACAATAATTTCTGTGATATCTCCTTGCTTCCATGTAAGTATGTAGCTTAAGGCTTTTTCTCTCTTCTGATGAAAAACTTAAGGCACTTGTACCAAACCCAAAGAACAACCTTTTTCTCCTTTTATAAATGCTCCTTGGTTTTGTCTTCCAAAAATTATTTATTTTAAAAAACAACTCATTCTATGCCTGAGTTATAAATTTGTGTGAATAGTGTGTTGATGAGAACTTGATTTCCATGGTCTAGTCACAATGAGATAATTAAAACAAAAAATGTACACTCATGCTTTTCTGAATTCAGTTCAGCATCACACTGGCATCAGAGGCACGGCCTAGTCCTTCATCCTGTCCAGTGTTCAGCTTTCCATTCATCAAGATTAATAATAATCAGAGCACTCACAGAGGTAGAAAGGTATTGATATTCATTAAAATGTTGGACTGTCTTAAGTCTAGCATCCGACTCTGGATGAATAAAATTATTTCTTTGCTATGTCTGCTGTAATTTTACCTGTTTAAATAGATAAGTCCTCTGAAATAGTGGACATTAAGAAAGTTAGTGGTAGGCCAAATAAAATGATCTTATTTTGTTAGGAAAGCAGATACCCTTTTTAAAAAACTAACAAACATGGGTGTTGGGACTATTAATAAAGAGGTCAGAATGAACAGACCTACTAATGTTTAAAATGTAAAAAGTGAGAAGTATGCAAACTAGATTGTTCCTAAAAGAGATTATAAATGTCACCTCTTTTTATTTGGTTAGGTTACTCTTAAACAGTGCTGCATGTCTACCTATGTGAGCTTTGCTGAAAAAGCATAAGGAGTCTATACATTCTTCTCAATTGCTGCTTTTCCATAAATTCTGCAGCTTCTGCATGTGTGGGGCAAAATATTAATTTGGGCCATATCTCACTTCATATATGAATTCCTGAATCAAGAAGAAAAACTTGCTTGTATCTGAATAGAAAAAAAGTTCTGTCACAAAGCAGGAAAATGCAGTGGAACCACCACTAGAAAGAGCAAAGGGTGTGGATCAATGGTGTGACGTGGCAGTAGGTAAATACAAAAATAAATAAATGGAAGTAATGTTATATATCTTTCAGGTTTTGGTTGTTGCCTTTTCTGTGATTTGATAATTATGTTGCAGTGTTTGGTAATACTGTGAGTTTCTTCTTAGTACACTTTTATTTGTAACAACAATAAGGACTTCAATACAGAGATGCTAGAGCTGAAAGAGCAGAAACTCGAAGCTGTATTGTAGAGTGAAATAAGGCTTGGATTCAGCTCAGAAGCTAAATTGCTTTTGAAAAAGTGTTATGGTAGTCAATCAAGTCATGGACTTGTTTTGTGGATAAACTGGACATTACTGTGATAGGTTCCTGTTCAAAAGCATTCTAATACATTGCATTAACTTTTTATTTTGTGCTATGTGAGTAAATATGTTTTATACCACTGTAAAAAATTGAATTTGTATGTGGGGGGGAAAAAAATCCCACAAACCAAACCAGAAGGTAGTCAAATGTTTGACCCTGGGATTTGATAGCATCACAGCTGAAATAACTTGAAGACAGACCCTTCTTCTCAGTGTAATCTTTGCATGCCCTGTTAGCATTGCAGATTTTAGCTCTTCCTTGTACAGGCAGCAGCTAAGGCAACCCTGTTGCACTTACCACATTTCCTCTTTTAATGACTAGCAGGTAGAGAGAAAGATGTTAAAATCTACATGTGCTGTCTTAAAAAAAAAACCCAAAACCTTTCCCACCAGTTTCCAACTAAAATAACCCACAGACAAATGAACGGATGGTTACTCTTTTGTTTTCTGTCTCCAGACAAAGAGTTTCAGCCACATGCCTAGAGTTGTGTGAGGATTGCAGACCAGACTCGGGGAATGGAGATTAGGTCTCTTGGTCTGAGCCAAGTCATCCTCCTTTTGAGATGATGTATAACTGAAAAGGAGCTATATATACCTATTAGTTAAGATGCTTTCAGTAATCTTCACAATGAAAATGCATACCTATTTTGCTATCAGCCACCTCACTCTTTGCTAGTGCTTGTTTGGACAAGATTCTTTTTTCTTTGTTAATTACTGTAACTGCTCAGAAAGAGAGTGGGGTAGTGTGGAGGCAGTGGGATGGAAAGTGGGACATGAATACACTGTTTTGGCTTGGATAAGTTATTTTTCTTTATACGGCGTGCTCATGTTTCTCGTCCCTTTTCCAGCTTGCTTGTCTTTGCGTCCTCTGCCACACTCTCCACAGCTTTAAGGAGACTGGACAGCAGACATCTTTAGCATAGCAGGCACATTTCTCAAAAGCAGCAGTTGAAATAATCTGACACTGACTCTGTTTAAGGCTAAATTGTGCATATTTATCCTTAGCTGAAAAGGATCATTAGATTACGCCCCATGCTCATACGAAATCAATAGTAACATGTGCAATGAGCCTGTCCTCTCTTTTATGACATTAGACTCAAGTATTTTACACATAAATAGGGCAAGCTATGAAGCAGAGTGCATACCTCTTTGAGCGGGAAGACATGCACCATAAATCAGGATATGTGTGCATAATTACAAGATATCAGAACAAGTCCCAGGGGTGTTTTTAGCATTGTAAAATGTTAGATAGACCTGCTTTCTTACAGAACATTATCCTTCTCTTCTTCACTCCAAGGTACCAGACAGTTTTGTTGGTCAGATTACTTGACATGGTAGCAGTGTGATAAATTACGACTGCAAGAGTATACTGTGTTTAATTGCACAATCAGAGTTTAAAACTTCTTCTGATTAAATTGTGCAAAGCCTTTGAACTAATTGTCTGAAAATGTCTTCAGGGTTGAGCACTTTCTTAGCTAACATTTGGATGTGAAAATTCCATGGATTGGCTTTTTGCTGGTGTGCAATGTTTTGGGAAGTTAGTTTGATCTGTGTGAAGGGGAGGCTTTGGGAAATGGAGGGAATAACAATGTCATTGCTGTGCTTGATTATGTTTTTAGAAGTGTTTGCCCATTAGAAATTTAACTTATATACATGAAAAGTTTGGAAGGATTTGACAGGAGAGAATGGGGATCTGTTCTGAATTTAAAGACTAATTTTTGTCACTTTGCTAATGTAGGCCTGAATGAGTTTGATCATAATAGTACCTCATATGGTTTTGAGGCTGTTTTCTTCTTTTTGTCTGTTCCCAGGGTAGCCTTTGCATCCATGCGTTTTGGGGACACATCAGTCGTCTTCCCGCACCTTGTCCTTGTGTCAATGATGAGCATTAGCTGTACGTTCTTGGTTGCTGCAGTTGGGGATCTGCTTGATGAAAGCTGTCAGCAAATGCCCAGTGCTTAGGTTTACCAAGTGACACAGCCTGTTTGACACAAGCAGTGTCTTGAGCAGAATCCTCATTTCGATGCCTGTAAGAAAACAAAAAACCCAAACAACCAAGAGAGAGGAGTGAGATGAATAGCAACATCCCATCCGTTTGTATTGTCTGCCTGGGCTGCTGCTGTCTGGGGTGTCAGGAAGGAGGAGGATGGAAAACAAACCATTGCTAAAATGAAAAAGTATGAGAAGTATTTCAGCAGTAAGAAAAACAGAGCTTTTTTTTTTTCCTCTTCCTTTTTTCTTTTCAAGTAAGGGAAGCTTCTGTGCAGCCTGAGAGTGTGTATTTCCTGTTGCAGCAGGGTGCAGGGTTCAGGTTTAGGTGTGTACTGAAAGCTTTTACAAGATTTTTGTTCCTAACAACAGGTTTTAAACCTAAAGTTTAGTCACAACGTTGATGCTTACATCAAAACAGATGGGAATTTATTTTTTACCTGCATTATTGGCACTAAATTTCTAACCCTGCCCCACTGTAATGGAACAGTATTCAGTTCTCCCTTGCTTGTTCAACAATTAATTTTATCAAGAGGCCTGTGCCATCCCCTATGCTAACCTACATGTGCACAAAGCCAGGGCAGAAGTCTTACAAGACCTCAAAAGTAGTTATGCCATGTAATTTTGTAAGAGACCAACAAGCTTGCTTGAACTCTCGTGTGTGTCATTCCTGTTCAGTGTAAAAAGAAGCACCTTGGAGGGCAGGATGCCTTTAAATTGATGAAGCAGGTGTGGCATAAAAAGGGGATGGGAGAACAGAGGCACTGAGCTGTCTTCTCTTTCCTTGGGAGGGGCTTGTGATGAGAGAGGTATGAGAGATTTTATTTCATCCCCTTCAAGGAAGAGGGTCTATATGAAAAAATGCTGGCTTGCTCTTAGAATGAAACTTTCCACTGCTACTGCAACACCTGCAGTCTCCTCAATGAGTTTCTAAATGTGAATTACTTGTCATCCTTTTTTTCCCTCATCTTTTTTTCTGAAGGTGCAAATATAAATGTCTTAATGTGTTTCTAAGGTTCAAAAAGAAAGACCTCTGCACTGATTTAATTATCTGAAAGCCTCTTACTCTGATATACTTCTACCTTTTGTGGAGCAACTAGCTGTCATTTAGCTTGATTTAGCCAATTTACTCATATCAATTAATTGGATAATGAGCCACAGGCAAGCTTTAGATATCTCACAACTATTATCCTCACTTCATCATTTACTGCAAGGGAAAATAGAATATAAAATTTCCTTAAATGTTCTGAAAAGAAACGTCTATTTTAATAAACTGAAATTGTCACAACTTGATTTGTCCTCGCTGTTCTATATTATCCTCAAATCAGTTATTACATCATTCTTATTTTTTTACTTGAAATGTGCAAGGACATTCTCATGTCTTAAAGTGCTGAGGCCCCTCATATTGCCTGAACACTTGCACCTACTGCTTAAATTGTGTAGCTTGCAGCAGTAGTTCTGTGTCTGTTTATTTAGCAGATATTTTTTAAAGGTTAATCATGAAGCTAGTTTACTGTCACTTTATTCCTTGGTCTAATAGGTGAGAGAAGTCACATTAATGATATTAATTTACTGCTAGGGATGGCTGGGTGATTTCTTTTTTGTGGATTTTGTCACATGACCTAAAAGATTTTGAGGTAAAACTTGCCGCACCAACTAATGGGAATATTAAACAATATGTGTTCCTATACACAGTTCTTATTCACCACTTTAAAAAAATTGCAAAGAAAATATTTTGCAATGGTATTAAACATTTAACAGCCTTAAAAATATTTTTTTAATAACGGAGTGGCTCATTCCTCTAACCAAATAGGCTTTTGGATTAATTTTTGGAAGAAGATAATTTTTATGCAGTGGTAATATTCCCCTTCAGATTTTCACATATGCTGATAATAACATCAAAACACCTTTAAAATTCACCTTATGAAGCATTTGGGGAACTGTTTTATTGAATCTGGTACTTGAATTTTTATTATCAGTTGAATTATTATTTGATTTGTATCTGCCTTTTGGTTTTATGCTCTCACCTAGGTATATCAGTCAGTTTAGTTATACTAAGTGCTACTGATTTTGGCAAGAGGATACAGCTTTCAGTAGCAGTCCAGGGTTTCTGGCGTCTTCATGGTATAGATGGACTTCCAGGGTTCCTGGAGTGCAAGTCCTTTGCCACTTAGAGGGATCTTATCGGTGAGCAGATGATGTCAAAATATGTTTCATGTTACATACTGTGATTAACTTACAGGAGCCTGAAATATCACACTTGCTGTGTGGAAGTGCTGGAGCTATGACTTTTGAGTGTCCACATGGACAGACTCAATGCTTTTAATGTACAGTGGAAATGTATGCCTAGTGTAATTAAATATATCTAAAGATTTTTTTTGTCAGGTTTATGTAACTTCTTTCAAAGCATGTGAGTCATACATGTTCTTAGTGGGAAAAGTACAGCAGTCAGAAATTTTACAGCAGTCCTAAGTTAGACCTTGAAAATTAAGGGTGAGGGTTTTAAAGTTTTAATGTTTCCCAAGAATCAGTATTTTCTCTTTTGAGAGGATTAATGAAACTCTTTAAAGCTGAATTTTGTGATGGCCTGAAGCATATTACTGAGGGCTCATTATCTTGTCAAAGCTCATAAAATACAGACCCTGCAGGAGTGACGTTTTACTCAGTGAGTTAATACGGAGTTAGTCTTTTTGTGTGGTGCTACGAGGAAAAGTGCTACAGTAGATACAGATGGAGATGAAAATGCAGGACCCTGTGAGACTCTACCCACCGTACTGGTTCTAAATTAGTTTTGGACAAATTAGATTTGTTGCTCTTCAGTTTTCCTTCTGAAAACTCTCTTGTGACTTTATTGTCAGCTGAAGTGTTTACTGACTGAGAAGTGCCTGTATTTTAGTGATGGATATGGTGATCATGGTAAACAATTTGGGGCCTTCATGATGTAATATGCTGTGTAAGTGTTTGTGTCATTTTATGATGGAGTGTGCAGAAGCTTATTTAAATAGAAAGAATAAAAAGCCCGCAGTTTCAGCAGCCATTAGTTTCATTAAAGCTAGTACAAAGATAAGAATTAAATGATTTGTGGATATATACAAATGTCTTAAAGTAGAAAAGTAACGCAGAATTCAATGCCATTATTGCTGGGAGAAGTGCCAGTGTTCTCATTATTTTTAATGATTTCCAAACTGGGCCCTTAGTGGCTGATGAGGTAAGCAATTTCAGATGGGGAAGCTGATATCCTCAGTGCTGTGAGGTCCCGAATGTCTTCAGTTGTCAGGGGCTGTGGCTGTGTTCAGGATGCTCTGAGAGGCAGCAGACAAATTATAGGTTGAAGGCTACCATGACAACTTTTTAGGAAGGTGGAAAACAAAAAGGAATTTTTTTCCTTGGTTGTTTAATAAAAACAACTCTCTAGATGATGAAAATTAGATGTGATGACACAGCTCCTGAACAAACATCAATCACCGCAGTAATAGAGGTACTAAAAAATATCTCTTCAGTTCTCTGGATTTTGTCCCAATATTAAAAAAAAAATCAACAAACCCTCAAAACAGGGCAAAAACCCAATTTCAGTAGCTGTTTCTGTTTATTAAAAAAGATAAACATTTTATGGAGATCTAGAAGTCATTAATAACGAAGTGACGTGTGTGAGATGGGCTTCTGTTGGAAGCAGGTTGCCTACGGTTCCCATGTGCCTAACGTCCCCCTTCTGCACTGCCAAATGTGCTGGAGAGCTGCGTCCCTCAGAAATTCCACCGGCACTCATCTTGTTTGCTGGTGGGGAAGATGTGCTTAGGTATCTCCTCCTGCACAGGAGGGAGTTTGCAGAAGCAACTTCTCCAAAATGGCTTGGGGAAGGATCCCAAAGTGAACCCCTACTGACTGCCTGGGCTGCTCAGCTCTCTAGGCATTAAGGAAGACATGAATCAGGAGCATTGAACTGTAAATTGGGGGACAGCAGATGCTAGAACTTTTTTAATGGTGAAAAAAAGGATTTCTGCAGGACCTGGGCTTCTGGTTCTCTAGCACACATTTTCCAGTATTTTGAACAGGAGTCTGGGCAGCCCCTTGGCCATGTCTGCCCTGGGCGGTGTCCTATTCACCTGTTAGATAGCTGGGGGACAGGACACCCCTTTACCCTCCCTTGTGGCTGGGCATGTCTGCACAGAAACGGTTCCTGCTGTGCTCAGTATGTTAAAAATGAAAACACTTTCAGCTTTTAAAAGTTGCTAATCAGGACACCAGGCAATAAAAAATATTGCTTGGTGTGGTGCAGGGAAGTTGCATAGTGCTGCTCGCAATGATGAAATGTCTGCTTTGCAAGTTAAAATTACTGGACAGATGACCCAGAGATAGCACACAAAACCACAAATTTGGCAGATTTAAAACAAACACAAAGCAATAAATATGTATATTTTAATACATTAAGTGATAGAGCTTGCTGCCATGTGATCTGTGGGAAGATAAAAATATAAACAGATTGCAAAGATGTTAGATAAATTTGTGGAAAAGTGGTCAGCTGATGTCTATTAAAAATGACAGTTGACATGCAGCCTTCATATTGGGAAACTCATAAATCACCAGTTGCTCAAACTTGGAGAAATAAACCAAAGGGACACACGTGCTCCATGCTTCTCTCCTGATCCCTGGATGTCTGTGACTGACTATCAGAGAGACAGGGCACAGTGTTGGCCTTGCCCTGAAGCCAATGTTGTATGTCTGCTCCTGCCTCCAAAGGTTATTTGCAGGGTCAAACATAGAGGTGAGAAGTTCTGGTCTTCTCATTTATATTTCAGCTGGGAGCCTTGCAGTTAATGCTAAACCAAGTCAGGTTTGCACTGGTGGCCCTGCTCCTTTTCAGGCACCCCAGATATTTCCCCTCCAGACAGATAGATAACATTGCTTGCAATCTTAAAAGTAGCTTCTGCAGCTGACACTTGCACAGAGAGTTACAGCTAGTGGAAATTTACTTGAGCACTGTACTGTGTAAATTTTCACTACACTCAAGTATATGTTACTTTAGACACATAGTAATATCTATAATTAAAATGCTCCCTTGAAGTAAATAATTAAATGAGGATTACAGTTATGAGCCACAAAGTGACACAGGTGACAGGCTTACCTTAACTAGGACAATTAAACTGTAAATTAAAATTAAACTTCTCCATGAAATTAGAATATTATGTAAAGTAATTATCTAAGAGTAATAGGTTAGGTCTGTATACTGCATCGATAAATCCTTTCAGAGATCTCTAGTAACAGATTTTCTACTCAGTAGTTTTGCATCTGTGGCTTTAAAATATTTCAAATGGGGGGAAAAAAACCCCCAAAGTAGATTTCCAGTGTTCTTTGGCAAACCTGCTATTTTATGGGAGAAGCTTGGTTCAGGTAACATTTTCCTTTAGAAACTCTTCTATTTTAGTGTGGGTGTGGTTTTTGTATTTTGGTTTTTTTAATGTAGTAGAGATATTGAACCCTATGGGAGTGTTTGCTACTGGAGAGATGTTTGTATGCCTGAGCAGGGCTTTGGGTCTGGATCTGTTCAGTGTTAGAAAGAAACAATACCATCTTTGCTGCTTACTTGCTGAGAGAGCAATAAGGAGGTCTTGCTGTTGTCACCTGTGCGAATGCTTGAAGATTATTTAGTATCAGGTTTTTTAATGAATTGCTTTGTAGATTTTACACTTGAATTTTAAAAATTTTTCTTCAAAGATTTAGAAGACAAGTTTTATTTTATTCTATTTTAAAAGAATAAATTTATTCTTCAGATAAGTGGTGACCCTAGATCTTGGCAGTCCTTAAACCAGGACTTGTAAGCTAAACAGTATGTTCCCCACATGGTCCCAACATTTTTTTTCTGCATTTTTGATGGTTTTTTTAGTAGATCAATGTTGTAGGAATTACTACTAGTAAACAAAATTTTGGGGAAAAAATGGTGTTCTAGTCCCAATTCAAAAGACCCTTTCTGAACAAACTGTGCTGATTTTTTGAAGGGGGGAAAAAAAAGGTAAACAAGGTTTATTCTCCAAGAACATCATGTTTGAAAAACTGTAAATTAATGCTTCAGCTGGAAATGAGAAGACTAGTGTTGTTCTATCAAAAGAATGAATAGAATGAAATATAAATTAGTTTTAGACAAGGTGAATCTATTAATGAAACTCAGGAGTTAGGCAGGTGTAAGAGCTTTGGGCACCCTGCCTAGTGCTGACTTGAGGGCCCCTCCTGCAGCTCCAGCAGCGGCTGGCTCTGCCCCACAGAGCGAGGCTGAGGCTGTGTGCCCTGTGGGGCGTGGCTGGGGCTGCTCCTGTGTGTTCGTGGCAAGACTCAGCACCTCCTTACTTGGATTAATAGTCCTTCCTTGTGCGAGTACTCTGACTTTGTTCATCAAGCTATTTTTGTGAGTGTGAACGTTCTGAATGTGTAAAGGATCCACTTAGGTCCTCAGCAGGTTCCTGGCGTGTCACCTCGCTGTTTGTGCTCGTTGCCAAGCATGGCCAAGCTGGGTGCTGCCTTCCTGGGAAGGATGCACTGCTGTGGCTTGTTGGTGGTATCTTGGCAGCTTTGCTGATGTTTATCACAAACATAGAGTTGCTAAGATAACTCTCTGTGATATGCTACACATGCGTGATGTGGGGTTTTTTTATTTAAAGTTTATTAAAGTAAATAATCAGAAATTCTGAAATTATTAAAAAAAAATAGATTCTGATTAGTGTCATTCTATATGCTTTGATAATGTGACAATGTGAATCACACCAGCCTTCTAAATCAGAGCATCAAAACATCACAAAACGGTTTTCATATTTTACTGGGTCCTTTTATGTTGAAATTTTTAATCTCTGCATCTAATATTACATTTTACCCAATTTATTAAGATGACAAACAAGAAACTAATTTTGACAGCTTTGTTACTCTCAATTCAGGGAAAAAGGAACAGATTTTTTCATCTTTGAATGTACGATCTTAAAGCCTGGAACAATTTAAATTGCTTTTTAGATACTGTACTCTGTTTAGTAAAATATTTAGTGCTATTATGATAGTGTAAACCATTAGACTGCAATTACACTAACACAGCACAGAGACTAATAGTTCTGTTGGAACACAACAGTGATGCATGATTGCCCCATTAGGATTGGAAGTCTTGAAGCACTGAGGTTATTAAAAAAATTAATCACTGTTACAGTCTTGATTTTGTTAGATTGTAATAAAAATATCTTATTTATGGAAATAACTACTATTGTGTCAACCTGTTAAAGAAGTATTAAAAAAAAAGTCCTAATAAGGATTCGTTGGATTATGATTATGAGGTCTTTTGCCTTGCTGCAGCTGAAATCCAGAACTTCATCTGTACTTTCCCAAGCGTGTTATTTAGGCAGGTTGTACTGAGGCATGTTTTCAGCACTTCATTGGGGCTGTTTTCATGGGTAATTATTAGTGTAGTGTTTTAAAAGTTATGCAAAGACTTAAGTTTTATTGCTGTCTAGATATTTTTCAAAATTCAATTGTGCACCCAATATATTAATATAATTTTGGAGGCAAGTAGGAGGAAATATTTTCTTTTTTTCTACCTTGTTTAGCTTTTAAAACATTTAATAAGAGAGTTTATATACACAGACAGGTTCTTACAGCAACAGGGGAATAAGAAGCATTTTGAAAATAAAAAAGACTGTAAAATTTTAAAAAATGAGATCAGGCACTTAGGAGCTGCATTAACACTGGTAATAACATCTAGCAAGTGAAAAAGAAAATGGTTTTAATTTCAAATTGCTGGCATTCCTTTACATTTGTGCATGTGGGTGTCAGTAGCATATCTGCCTGTGCTTAATATACTCAGAGAAGAGACTGCAAAATGACTGAACTAGTCACCACTGAGCTAATTGCTGGGGACTAAAAACTGCAGGTATTTGAAGGTAATTCTCTCTCCAACAATCCATATACTGAAAAATAAAGCAGAATATCACTCTCAGCTGACAAATTTGAGAAGCTCATTTCAAAGTTTAGAAAGAATTCATTTCTGAGGGTGGAAAGAAAGGCTGAGTTTGGGGCTGAAAATTATTTGTGTGTACTTTAAGACTAGAAGGAGAATGAGTTTTGCCTTTGCTGACACATGAGTGATCCTGGGCTTGTGCTGGTTTTGCTGGGATGAATACGCAGCTGTCTGGGTGACTGGTTGGTGCAAGGGCTGAGCCACCCTCTGCCGCTGTGCTGCAGGAGCACACCCACTGCAGCAGGCGTTGGAAAGAGACAGGAGAAGTGGACATTGGAGGGAATGTGAAGAGTGAGAAAGATGGCCAGATGGAAAGAGTAAAGAGAAAGCAGGGAAATGAGAGGGCATGGGATACAGGCAGAAATGGTGATGTTCCTTGCCCTAAGTGATTCCTTGTTATGAGTGGTAGATGTTGTGATTGTGATTTTGTAGGCTTTTGGCAGTTAGTAGGTATAGGTTAGATAGTGATGTCCATGGCAGATGGTTGTGCTCGTTTCTCTTAGTTGATTTCTCCTTCACATTCGAAAGTAGTTCAGACAGGTGAAAATAAACTTTGGGATTTGACTGGTTAAACATTGTTTAACTTGGACTATCTGAAATATATGTAAAACATATATAGAATGTCAACTGTCTGTGCCTGCAATTAACCCCATGCTTTAGTTTATGATAAAACCCTGTTTCTGATTAATATTGAACAGGGATTTAAAAACGCGTGGGCAAAACTATTAATAGCTGTATTAGTGAGAAAGGGGTGCATCTTAATGTAGAATTAACAAATATGATTCAGGGGTAGGAGGTATTGCTGTAGAGAAACAGTACAATTTAAATAAGGCACCTGAACACATTTAAAACATCTTTAATGTTATAGATTCTACAAATTGTCTGCTTACTCAATAGCACTATGTTGGAAGTTAGTTTGTATGAGCTATGGTGCAGAAGTGATCTGGACCCTAATTAAGGGTGCTCTGTCATGGAGGGATCTTTGAAGAAGTGCTGAAATGAGCTGTATCCTGTGACATTCAGGGTTACGTCACGGTCCCTGTATTTGAACCAGCAACTGGCCATATCTGCCAAGGACCCACAGGCTTGGGACTCTGTTGGCTGCCACAGAGGACAGCCCTATGGTGTAAAGATACTTCCTTTCCTAATGCCTCCAGAGTGCAGGATTCTTGATTCTGGTTCTGCAGATCTTGTGAGACCAGGAAGAAAATGTGTAATTGGAAATATGGGAATGGTAGTGTTGACGGAACCTACTTCAAAGAGCTGGAAAAGCTTCGGTCTCTATGAATTCTATTTAAAGAATCCCAGGCAGAGTGCCTCAGTGTACACAGCACACAGACTTGTGATGTTTTTTGTGTATTTTAGAGACAAGTTGGATGTTCCTGCTTTGTTTAGGATGCTTTCTAACATGACTTGCCTGTCCTTGTGCAATATCTCTTATGTAGATAATCTGGAAGAACTACTATATAAAATGAAGAACAAAAATGCTGTGTAAAATGCTTTAACTTGTATATTAGCAAATGAATGTGTAAAAGTGTAGTCCAGCCTTTTAGGGCAAATCTGCTTCCTCCCTGTACCCTATGAACCTCTGATAACAACTTTAAGTGAAGCTTGGAGTGAGTCTGTACATTGGCAAGTGTCTTTAGCTGTCTGTGCCTTGGCTTTGGCTGCATCCCTGGCTGTTGTCCACAGTGGCTCTTACTGTGTTTTCAAGCTCTTTTAACTGGCTTGTTATGTTTTTGCTCCTAAAATTGAACTCTAGTTTTGAATATTGTAGCTTTCTGAAGCTTGATCTTTCACGGCACTCTTGCAGGTTTTTTGTCTGGCTTTCCATAGGAATGAGGTGGATACAGCCACGATGGTGTCTCCAGGGCACGCACTCGCTGTTGAATGCATTGCTGCATTTCAACCACAGCTGATGGTGTGGGACAGAGCCTCAAACACACGAAGTTTCTTGGAGTACAGCTACATAAATACTGTATAACTGCTCACCTTTAACTGCATGTTAGAGAGATGTTACACATGCCTGATGGGGAAATCTTCCTTAAGACACCAAAAAAATTCAGAGAGGAGAGATGGGGAGCTGTAAGCAGCCCAGCTGTTAGTGATGCTGCTGAGGAGCCCCTTGCTGCCCCCATGCCACTGGTGCTGGTCCTTGGCTGGGCTGCACGTCAGGTTGCTGCCCCTCGCCTGCCTTCCCCCTGCTGCTGCAGCCTCGTGCAGCATCTGCGCTGTGGCCCAGGATCTCAGGCAGCAGTCAGTGCCCATCCTGTGCTTTCTTCCCAAACACTGCTGGGGAGATGGCGCTGGCCGCTCTGGGGCATGTGCTGGCCTGGCCTTAAGGCCACATGGGTCTGGAAAGGTATCCTTTGTCTGACGTGCCCTTGTTCTCCTGCCCATACATGTGGCACCCTACCCTGGCTCTGTGCCGTACGTCTGTTTCCTGGGTCCCTGGGGTACCCCCACGTGCTTTGCTGGTGTCTTGTACTAGCAGAGCTAATCTTAGCACTGTCTTTCTTGATTCCAGTTTAACACAGTTACTTAGGATTTTTAAGTACTTTGACTTGTTTTTTCTCAAATACCAGATGTCAGAAGCACACATAGGTCTTGTGAAACAGGTGCAGATTTTGAACTGATTTAAGGGAAGAAGGGAGAGACATTTGGTAAATATTAATTGGCAAGCACGCTGAGAAAGGACAGCAGACAAAATGGATAAAAATGAGTTTGGGACTGCCTCACAAATGGGATTTCTTATCTTTAATTTATTTGTATTCATTTTTTAAGAAAAAGAAAAGGGGATGTGGATATCATTTGGTTCTGTTTCTGTGGAGCCCTTCATGAGGTTGTATCCCTTTGACTCATTAAGTGGATGGGAGCATTTGTTAACTAATTGTGTGCCACCTCACAGTCATTATCTTTTTCATCGCCGTTGTTCTTGTTTTTGATGCCTTCTATGTCTTCTAGTATTTTAAAGCATTAGTAAAAATGTGAACACTGGAAATACAAGGAGATTTTTTTTCTCCGGGTAACATACATTACACAAAGCTTACCTAAGAACTATTGAGCATGAAGTGAATGCAGACATCCCAGCCCATTTTAAATGCTACCTTGGTTTTATGACAACTATCTTACAGTTCCTCAACCTATGCACCTACCTTACAAGAAAAATCTGTAGATGAGATTTCATGGAGGTAGGTGAAGTAGGGCAGATATCCCTTTATTCTCTGATGATGCTGAAGTCTAAAAGGAAATACTATTGCCTGCATGATCAAACAAAAAAATGTTATTTATACTAGCTGGTACATTATTACATGTTTTTCGGTGCAATTTTTATTACTGGCTGAAATAGGAACTTTGACATTGGAAAGAACTCTTTGTGTCCAGACATCGAGAAGGATATGGATTGCATCAGCCTCTTCCCCCCCTTGTGACTTTTCTTCGTTTGTGGACTTAATCCTCCAGTATTTATGCGCTCAGAGTTTCACATGGAGCACTTCAACACAATGTGCCTGCTTTGGGAAGTGGGAGGAACAGTGCACTTTCCACAAGTGTCCTTGAGGCAGTGAACAGCAGGAAGGCGCATTGCCACACATCCTCCTTTATTTATGTACATGGAGTGCAAGGTAACTGGCACCAGGGTCTGCCATCAGAGAAGGTGCAGTGGTGTTGTGAAACTCAAAGGTCAATAAAAAGACAGACAGCCATGCAGCCTCTCTGTATCTGCTCTGCATAATGGTGTTTCTGGTTTTGCAGTGCTTGGACACTCAGTCACCCTGCGATTTAGTGAAGGACATGAAAAACAAGTGCACTTTCTGTACCTACTTCCTGCTGGTAGTCTGGAAATGGAGTAAGTCAGAGAGAAATGTAGCTTTTTAGATCATTAAAAATCCATTTTCATTAAAAGCCAAGTATTGCAGTGACATAATTATTTATACATTCATCCCCTGTCTGTCTATGCCTTACAGATAGAGTGAAGAGAGAGCCTTTTTATAACAGTTTTAAAGCCTAAATGAAAGAAAAGCATTCTATTTACCTTGAATTACTTACATGGCATACTTGTTGGATTTTTTCACACTGTATTGGATGGCAATTACTCTGCATTCTTTCTTTACCGCTAGTTTCTTTTGTCCTATGTGCGTATCATTTGTTTATATCTTCTGCCTATCTGTCTATTTCCTCTTTGTGCTTAGAGCTGGTTGCAAATTATATTTGTGATGCAGGGAGCTTTCAATCTGACTGTCTTGATATTATTTTATGCAACCGTGACTACCGTAAAAATTGGCTTTACTGCCTCTTTTGTGTTATTGATTCAAGCCCATTTCAGAATTAACTTGTTTGGAATGATCTGGCAACGTTGTGTGCCCCAGGTTCTCCCAGGAAAAAATCATATTTCATAACTAAATGCAATAAAATGTTCAAATATATCTAAACACAGTTATATTTTGAATTTAGATGAAAACCTTATGGAGTCAATCAAATATACAAGGCATGTGTAAGTTTTAATTCTAGGCTTACAAGTAATGTATTGCAGAAAAAAAAGTATTCAGAGACCAACTTTTTCCTAGAGGTCTGTCCCTTATGTATGCTTTATGAAATGCCTAATCACATCATTCATGTTTCCATCCTGAATTGGATGGACATAATTTTGACATTTTGACTGTAGGACTGTATCTGTAATTTGAGATTATTTCCTTAATTCATTTAGGGATTCAGTCTTTCAAATCTTAGTGTTCCATTTGTCTTCATGGCTAGGTAGAAATATTTGTGTGCTGACAGTCAGTGGAAAGTGATTTACAAAAACAAATCTTCCTTTGTTGATTGATTGACTGGGTGTGTTTGAGCTTTCTGTTACAAATGTAGAAAAGTAAATGTTAATATAAACAAGGAAATTTACAATCTGAGTTAGTTGTAATGCTGGAAGGCCCAGGTGATAGAAATTGTTCACTGACATCAGATCCCAGTCTCGAATTATTTTAAACTGGACCAATAAAACCAGTCATACACTGAAAAGCTCATCTTTGATTTAGTTTTTTTCAGGGACTAAAAAACATGAAGTACACTTCAAACTACCCAATGCTTTTAGTCTTTCTATTTTACAGCCAGCCAGACTCATCTGCTCAGATGCCCACCATGAAAACAAAAGCACTTCCCCAGTTGCAGACTTCTACTGTGGTAGCATGCCTTGGGCTGGCAGCAGCAGCCAGGGAGCCTCCTGGTACCCGTGCAGCCCTGACCCACCTCCCTTCTGCTGCTCACTGCCCCAGGCACCCGGGGTGGTCCAGGCAACACTTTGTTCTGGGAGTGGATGGGTTTTTTTGGCTGGTGAAACGAAGCTGTATGCCAGCCACCCTTTAAAATGGTTTGGCAGTCATGGATCTTGAATAAAAATTTTTCCTTTTTGCTTCCCTTCATGGCTTTTTTTTCCTTGACTGGTCTTAGTTCTTTACTAATCTTTTTATTATCTTTCAGAGCACCGAGCCTTTGAGTGTGTATATTAACTGTGTGGAGACGAAAAAGCTACCCAGCATGAGTACAAAACAGATGCATGTATATCCTGAGATGAGTGCATTATGGATAAAGAACTATTATAATTCTTCCCACATTCGCATTTCCGTCTACTTACGAGATGTATACGTGTGCCTTGTTAGCAATGATGTTATAATGTTAAAGCTAACGTTTTCATATCGGAGGAAACATATATTGTTAAATGAGCTGAGAACATTCTCCCAAGGGTTAGCATTTCTCCTGTATGTGTGAGATCCTACTGAAATAAATGGCCCTATTATTTTAATTGGATCTTTTGGTATTAGAACATCTTTCTTTGTGCTGCAGTAAAGAACCTTCTTTTCCTTCCCTGAAAATGTGAAATGAACAAACACAGGCTCTTCATCAAAACGTTTACGACTTCAGTGGTAGAAGACTGTACCAATATACACAGATGCATACACATATATAAATTAAATTTATATTTTATGATGTATCCTTCCATTATTTCTGAAAATATACAAATGGGGTTTCTATTTTTAAAGTCGGTATGATTAAAATTTTGCTTTTTCTTTTGGCTGATACCTTGTTTATGGTACTAAAAGTGACAATGGTGCTTAAAAAAAAAAAACCAAAACCCAAGCCAACAAACAAGAAAAAAGGTCCTGTTCTTTAATCAGAACATAATAGAAATTTTCCAGGAAGGATTGTACCTGTTTAATAAATGAATTACTACATGGACGCTAACTCTTCTAACCATTGTGAGTAGACTTCGGTTCTTCAAATACTTGGACTATGTATTTAATTTGATCTTGTGGGTGAGGGATTATACAGAATAATAGATTAAACTTCTGTGGACCATTCTAAGCTGTTTTGTAGGAGATGACTGAAGTAAGTGAGGAACTCTGTTTATCGAATTGTGATCAGAACCACAATAGCGTAGAAAATTTTCTCTGAACATAGGCTTGAAAACTAATTTGTTGGTATGTTTGTTTCCTCTGTTTTCTGCAGCTGTTCAATTACCAACTGTTACTGCTGGTCAGAAAACCAAATATCTATTCTCTAGGGTAGCTACATTGTACTCCAATGTTTGAAGATTTGGTTTCTTTTATAATTGGAATGAAATATTGATTTTTATTTTTTAAAGGAATTCTCCCACTCCTCTATCTGAATACAAGCTGAACATGCTCATGTATGTATGCATTGCATGTTTAATACATGGATACAGTAAAACCTAAACCCAAAATTAGTTGGATTTACAGAGGCAAAACGATTTCTTTACCGTACAGAAAAAATCAATGGATGAGCAAAACTGACTTTCTTTTAGTTTCTTGTTTGCTTTCTACAAGGTCTGATTATTTTATAAGGACAAATAATCTTTGAGAGGGAAAAGTCTTGTAGACTACCAGTTACCAAAACCTGGATAACAGCCCTTTTAGAAGTCAATGAATATTGCTGTTCAACCCTCCACTGAGGGAAGATCCTGTGGCCACACATGGGACGAGGACCACTCAGCTCAACTTCGGCAGGTCTATTGAGGTATGAGGGTCTTTGCACAGCTTCAATTGTTAATGCACAGCTTCAATTGCCATTGTATGCATGTGTAACTAAACACTACTGGTCATATGTTTATTACCTAAAAGAAAATACAACTGTGCTAACAAGGGCTGAATTGTCTCGGTTTGGGTGTTTCTCCTGTCAGTGGAAATGATGGATTTTGTTTTTCATCCCTTCATACAGAACGATCTGCTATTTTGAGCAAATTAACGAGATAACTTGCTACTTTACAAAGTAGGTCAGATTTGCTCTAGCATAAATTGCAGTAGCTCTCTGGGAATTAATGCTGCTTTTTCCATTTGCTTCACTGACAACCTGTTTGTGTGTGTGCAAACCTCCTGTTGGGTGCTGCTCTTGCTGGGTGCTGAGGGCTGCCTGGCTCGAGCCCACTGCTGTGGGGCCCTGCTGCCAAAGCATGGGGTGCCTTGCTGCAACTGTGCCTTGGCACAGCACGCTGGAGCTAACAGCGTCTTGCAGCTGTTTCCATAACAACACACTTGTTAGAAAATAAATATTTGCTCCACTTTCACAATTGTCATGTTGCTAAGAATTAATTGATATTAATGTTTTTCCCCTCTTTGTGTTTGAGAGCATTTTGGAAATAACCCAGAAGTGTTTATGGGACAATGCATCATCCAAGACCATTGCAGCTGACTGCCTTACCATGGATTCAGGCTGTTGAGGAGCAGGAGCTGTTAAAAAGCTCTCTGGTTTTGGTTAAAAAGTGGATCAGATCCTGATCAGCTCTGTAGAGCAGTCTGGGGTACAGCTGTGCTGATGGGACTGGGAGCAGCAAGCAGTACACCTGGTGGGAGAGTGGGGCAAGAGGTGGCTGTGGGGTGGGCACAGCTTCAGGCGGCCCTTCACTGATGTCCTCTGCCACCAAACTTGCTTCTCTGGTGTTCTCCAAATATTTATGGCCAACCTGTGTGTCACTGACCCATGACAATCCTCAGAAGTTAAATTTCAAGAGTGGGAAAGGTACTGTGGTAGTCCTGTAACAGCAAGTGTATGCTGGCTATATTTGGGGCTATTTTGGAATGGATAATTATGGATAAATATATAAAGGATAGTTATTTCTTGTATTACAAGAAATTTGAACATTGAAAGACTGTGAATTCAATTTTTTTTAAAAAAATAAATCGATCCTTCAAAATTCTGGGAATTTGACCAGTGATGCAGTCCTTCAGACTTGTGAATTTTTGTGCAACATGTGTGATTAGGTTTTTTTAGACAGAAATTTTTGGCTACTTGCTACTGGTTTTCTAGTTGTGTGAATAGGGACTGGTAGAACACCAGCCAGTTCAGCCATCGCAGCACTAGCAACTGCAGTAACTACTGTTATGCAGCATGTTATCAGCTCAGCTGTATTTTCTTATCTTGATCTATTCTGCCAGCAGGTCACCCAAAGCCCAAATGTATTTTCCTACTCTGGATTCTTCTGAATTGTGCCCACCCGTATGGCACCTGTGTGCCATAAATAACATGACTAGCATCTCTCATTTACTACCATAGGTGGAACTTATGTTTGTCACCAGTGTAAATAAGGGACAGTTACCAACCCACCTTTTGACAGAGCTCAGTACCCTTGCTGTTGTTATAGCATCCCATTCAGGATTGCTGAAGAGTTTGAGTCCTTGTGCCACAGTGTTTCATCTTTCAGCATTATCAAAAGTCTTTTATCTCTGAGCTATTAATCCAGAATGACCCAGTATAAGAGCAAATCTGGAGCAAAACTTCGACTCTAGTAGGCCAGGAATAGTTGAACTGACTCTTGCTGCTACACAGGCAGTAGTTATATGTGGTTTAAGGGAAGAAAAATATGAAAACTGGAGAAAGAATCAGTGGGGAGCATTTTTAAGAAGGGGGGCCTTACAGTCTGTGTGCTCTACACTTAATAGGTGTAATTTATGTAAAGATTGAAGGAAAAGGCATTTTTTAATTTGTCTGTCTTTCTGCCTGTCTTTCTAAAATCCTGGAAGTGTGTTTAATACCTAGGAGTGACCATTCTTACTGCAGGATTTTTCATTGAAATGCTGTAGATCTTGCAAAAGACAGAAGAATTTGGCTGCAGGTGGATAGGTCTTTGTCTTTGGCAGTCAAATTGTGCATACTGTGCAAATACTTCCTGAAGATGGTCAGAGACATTCTTGTAAGTTGATATACATAATGGGCTAAGTGAATACTGACCAACTGAGGAAGGTGAATGAAAAGGGCACGGATCAATTTGATAATGATTAGTTTGCTTAATGTCAGTCTGGTGCTTTTAAACCTGTTCACAGAGAATTTTTCGATTACATTAGGATTTCTGCAAGAACTAAGATTAAAGATGTATCCAAATTGATGAACTGGCTAACATGCATGGGGGCAGCTCTTGCTCTCATTTCTGCTGTCATATGTTTTATATAGGCTGAGCTTGTAACAAACTTAACAGCTGTGGTTGATCCAGGGGGTCTCTGCATACTATTAGAACAAGCCTGAACAATGCTATACAATTACACTGGTAAATCTGTATGTTGATATATTATAGTGAGATGACATAACGTTAATCTTGATGGAGCCTGAGCATAACTTCTTCAGCACCCGATGGCTCTGTCAACTGAACAAAGGAGATCTTTATTTAATAATTAGCCTGCTATTTATATTGCTAGTCTAACCACTAGAGAGAGACAAGGCCACATACCTAAGCTAGTAGACACAGTTGAATATTGACTTCAATATCGATGTAGCTGAGGTTGGTTTTTTGTGGCCTTCCTTTATATTTGTGTTTTAATTTAATACATTAGGAAGAAAAGAATGTTTGCATCTTTTCAGGACCTATTGTAAACATGAAGCAGTACTAAGAGGGGAGTATCAATAAAGAGTGATAAGTGCTGGATGAGCAGCAAAATAGCTAAAGGCTGGTACAATTTACATTGCAAAATAAAGTGTCCATAAAGGGGGTAATGAATTATTGTGGTAAAGTGTTTCAGTTTTCAGACCACATTTAAAATCTGTCCTGCAAAAATGTTCCTTTCAAAAAGTCTTTAAAAAATGATTAATGTTATATTCCTAGGCCAGTTGCAGACGACATACCTTTTGGTCTTTACATGTATCCATGCCAGAATTTTCCTTGGGGCAGAATCTGTGTCTTTTTCTTCATTTGCCTTCTGATGGAGTATGCTGAAAAAATCCTATTATGAATAGTGCTGGGGCTGGATTACAGAACAGGAGGGAAGGGGTATTACAGTAGGATATGTATTGAATCAAGCCCTGCAGTGTATGGGGAGAATAATGAAGCCCTAAAACATAGAAGCATAGTATTCTGGATGAGACCTGGGTCACATAGTGTATCTGGGAGAGCCAGGGGAGCCTTTGCCCCACTCTCTCAGGAGCTCCAAAGTGTACAACCCTGGCACACCTGGGCCATGTGTATTGCTGGTGATATGAAGGTGCCTTAACATCTTCATAGTGAAGAATTTCAGCTGGTTGGAGAGATACTGGAGGAGCACCCAGGGGAACCACTGGACCTGCAGGTATCATAAATCTGGGGGTCTGAGCAGTGGCCAGGCAATGAGCTGCACCAGGGTGCAATTGTGTTTTAACTTTCTCCTGCAAGACCCCAGTCCCATGTTTAACTTCTGGGGAGCACAGGGACTCCCTGCTTGTCTGCTGGTGAAAGCAAGTGTACCTTCCTCGTACCCAGGGGCACCCTGCAGCATGCTGCCCTGAGAGGAGGGTTTGTATGAGGTGGCTGCACCAGGTGTCACCCACTGGGCCAGGCTCTCTGACTAGGCACAAATCTATTGTTTAAGGGACCAGGAGCTCAGAGGATAGAAGGTGGCAGGTGGTAGGTAGGCATCCACCCCAGGGATGCAGGTAACAGGCAGCAGGACAACCATGAGCTAGCTTGTTGAAAAATGAAACGCGAGGAGGGATGGTTGCCCTCCCAGATCCATACAATATGTATCTCAAGCAGCAACCGCGAGGCTTAGAAACCAAGTTGTGCTTTTGTCAAAGCACACTAAGAATTGGGTCAGATGAATTGATGATTCTCAGTAAATAGTTTAAAGAGAAATTGTGGAAACTTTCTGTAAAGCGTGAGGCCAGCTTTGCTTGTCAACACTGATACACAGCTGAATTGGCATGGTAGGGAACATCTGGCCTGAATGTTATCCTGGCACAGGCTCTTCATTTGGCTTCTAATTTTTATTTCTGTTTACTTGATCATGGAATTTTGCTATTCTTTTCATCTAAGATCTAGGTTGGTGTCATTGGCAAGGAAAATTATTGGAGACAGGAAATGAGATTGCTTTGGCATGTATAAGGTGACCTAGAGAGGCAAATCTGGGGGACTGCAGTATTAGCTCTGTGTGATATAGGATATTTTTTCTCTTGGCTTAACAGGGAACAGAATGTTCCTAAGGGCAGGGTTTTGACAAAGTTGAGCTGTTTGTGGTTCTGGATAAACCACCAGGAAGGTGTGACCTCCACTCCCCTAAATGACCAAAACTGACCCGGCATCAACTTTCTGTATTTTCACTGAAATTCATGGGTGAAAAAAATTCTGCACGTGGCAGCCAGATGAGAGGTCTGTGGAAAAACATGAGGGAGGCTGTATCTGCAGGAGAGCACTGCTTTGTCAAGAAACCTGTCTCTGCTCCGTCTGGGATGCGTGGGCTGCCAGTGCTGCTGCTGCCAAAGCATAATGGCAGTGCAGGGAAGGTGGTTTCACTTTCTGAGGAGAGAAATAATTAAATATATAATTTATTTTTTTTATTTGTACATTGGCTGTGTTTTTGGGTTAGAGCTATATAGTTAATTCATTTTCCCTCTGCAAGTACGCATGGGAAAATTAATAGAGAGCAAGTAAAGCAGTAGCTCCCAGGAAAAAAAAGATTAGAAGAAACAAAGGACATCCTTTAAAGCAAAACATGAATGCTAATAATATTTTAAATATGCATTAGATGGATTTACATATTTATGTAATGTTAAAGACAAGGAGTGTTTTTTGGGAATTCTTCTTTTGGGTCTATACTTTATTGTGGTTTGTTTTCCTTTAAACTTTCAAAATAATCGGTACCTACTTTCAAATGGAGGTACCTTAAAAAGAACAACTAGATTTGGGGGTGTCCAAGTTTACTCCAGAACATGTAATTGCTGTTCACTTTTGCTGATTCAAATTTCTTAACGCAGGATTCTCTCTCTTCTACTGTGAATTGTCCTCTTAAAACCAAGCCTCCTGTGACAGTTTCAGTTTTATGCCAAGGATTTGTGTGCAGAAGTACAGTTTAATGAGACAGAATTCTACCCCCCTCCCCCAAGCAGAAGGGTACTACTAGCAGGTTTCTCTTTTCTATGATAAGCACATGACTTTTTAACTTGAAAGTGCCCACTTGCAAAAATCTATATCTCACTCGCTAGTGATTTTGTGCCCCTGTGTGGTGTAATTTTCCTCCTTCTTCCTTCTTTCCAACCACTTTTCCCCATCTTCCTCCTCTTTCTTTTCTTTGTTCTATACCTTTTTTTATACATTTCCCTTCCCTCAGACATTTTTATTTACCATTTTCAAACATAAAATAGGGCCTCTCTTCTTCTGCAGCTGCGACCCCATCCCCTGCTGTACCAAATTGACACTTCTGCGAGCAGCGGCTCTACCCAGTCACTCGAAGGCTGCTGCTTTCACAAGTGTTGATTTAGTGCAGCAGGGGATGATGTGCCAGCTGTAAAACTCAGACTATAATAATAATAATAATAATAATAATAATAAACCCCTATGAAAAATCTTATAATAAGAAGGAAAAGCAAAGGGTGGGAAGAGGAGGAAGGTAGGGAAGGTATCAGGTGGGGGGAGAAAGGGGAGCAGAGGTCCCTGTTGGGTGATGGGGTACCTGGCTGCTCAAGGGGTAGTGGGACAGGTGGGATTTGGGCTCTCAAGCAAACGCTGCTGCTCCACCTCATCGCTTTCACTTTTCACAAGAAACTCCTATGACTCACATGGTAGAGCAGCACAACCTCAGCACACTCTGTTTCTACCAAACTGGAGTTATTTTGAGGTAAAATGCTGGTGGTAGGGGGTGGAAGATTAAAATATAACTAGGGGAGTGAGGGACAGCTGTGCTCCAGAGTTACTTAGTCTTTGCAAATGCAACTTTTGGACAAGGTGATATTTGATGTTTTCATTCTTAAGTTACATATTGTATGGTCTGTGGGTGTACAGGCTGAATTTCTTAGAAATACACGAATAGTGTGTTGTTATTTAAAGCACATAAACAGAGAGTTCCTTCTAAACCAGCCCTGATTTACCCTCAATAATGTTCCTAGAGGAAATTGTTTACAACTTATTGATGTCAAAGTATTTAATAAGAAGTTGTATTTCTGCTGTAGAACTAATAGGATTCCTTAAAGCTTCTGATGGGCTAACATTTTCTAATGCAGACTCCAAGTGCTCAGAGTAATGTCTGTTTATCCTTATTGATTTATTCTTGTTAAGTTCCTAGGTATTTTCATAATGGAAGCAAAGTCCTGGCTTTCCATTCACTCACAGGTAGTGTGGCAGGTGCCAGTAATGTCTGCCGAGCACCCATGTCCTCAGAGATGCCAGCCTGGCCATGGCGACATGCTGATGTAGCGCATCTCCATGGCACAAGGACTGTGCCCTCCCCCAGGACAGTAGCTGTGGGGGAAGGCACAGGCTTGCCCAGTCTTCCTTAATGCCTCCTTGCTGCACACAAGGCACACCCTAATCAGGGAACTCGAGCTGCAGGACTGAGAGGGGCTCCTACCGTGCCTTTGGTATCTGTTGATGTTGGAGCAGCTCTTCAGCAGACACCAAAAAGAAAGAAAACCAACTCTTTGATTCAAAACTGTGTGGACCTGAAGTTTTGTTTTGTCAAGAAAAGGTTGGGAAAAAGTTGTTTTAGGTCATGTTTACTGATCGCTTTTTAAAATTTTCATTCTCACCCACTGACTCAGCAAATGAATCATTTCTGTGACATTAATATTTAACTGCCTATCAGTGGTCTGGAGCAATGAATGAAACTCACTGTGCTAAATACTAATAATGGTAGTGACATAAATGTATGACAAGACAGGATGCTATCAGGATGCACATGCAGCGCATATTTCAGAGTATACTTCCCAAAGTTCAGCAGATTTTTTTATTGTGTACAAGTCAATATAACAGCCTGTAATCTTCATTAATGCTGTTCTGTGTCACAGGTGGGTTAAACTAAATAGGAATTAGTACAGGAAGATGTGTGGTTTTGACCAGTGATCAAGATAGTAGGTCTTGACTAATGGAGCCTGTCCTTGTCAGGGAAGACTTAAAAGGTGCTGATACATGTGTAACAAACACTGCTGTTTGCTTAAATTTGATCATATGTGACGTTTGCCAGGTTTGTGTTTGAGAATGTGGAGATGTTCAAAGACTCTTGGGAAGCCCTTTCCTTACAAGCTTATTTCAGATCATAGATTTGAGTTGTCTTTAAATTAATGGGAAATATTGATATACTTAAAATTAAGCACATACTTGAAAACTGGTGGATTGAGATTGCATTTGGCAGGTTTTGGGGAAAAAATTCCATTGTCTGAAAAGCAGCTGCTTTTCAGCATTTAGAGAGATGCTTTGTAATAGGCTTTTGCTTTTTTTTTTTTTTTTCATAATCTTGTTCATCATACTAATTGAAGAAGTTCCTTCCTGATAACCTTTGGCTGTTCAGGATGTGTTTCTCAAAGCATCAAAAGCTGAAGAAACTTAGAAAGAGAGAAGACATAGTAGATCATTCAGTCCATTTTTCTGCCAATGTAGGATTATTTCATAGAGAACGTTTTTAGTGTTATGTCAACTTTAGTTTTTAAAATCCCAAGTGAAAGCTTCCATATCTCTCCTTAAGAGACTATTTCACAGGCTAATACATCTCGCTGTCAGGAAGATTTTCCCGATACTCTATTGAGCTTAAGCTTTTGCTTTCCATTATTTCTAGTTATATCCCTTTCCCTTGATGGCTTTACACAGTTCAAATATTTATAGATTATTAAATTTTTCCCTTAAGAAGGTGTTCTTGAAACTTTCTTCAGTTTATCAATATCTTTTTGATTTTGAAAAACCAACCAACCCTAAGACCTTCTAGGCTGAGAACTACATTTACTACCAAACCATACTACTGTCAGATGCTCACCACAGCATTTTTTTCAGGTCCTTTTTCTTGGGGTCCAACAAACATAGGAGATTCTAGCTAAGAGAAACCTGACAAGTAGAATATATTAATCTATGATTTGAGAAAGGTCCCTTTGCTTTCTGTCTGCCTCTCAATGCACAACTCTTCTGGCTGTTGTGAATGAGGACCCCCAGCTGCTACTTGATTCTTAATCTTGCACTTCTTGGTGCTCTGCTCCACAGAAAGGTCTGGTTTGGAAGTCCTGGGTTGAATTTTAGCTCCTGGTTTAGGAGAAACTAAAATATGATCACACAGGTAAATGCAGAGAGCTGTAAGAAGTTCTCAGGTGGATTTACTAGAATGGACCAGAACTGTGTTTGCATAGTTCAGGGTTGCAGAAGGGGGCAGCCCATGCCAGCTCTGAGTGCAGGCAAGGCAGTACATTGCTGGCACTGAGAGACAGGCTCTGTGTCTCTGGGCATCCGTCCCTGACGCAGAAGGGAAATGGTAGCAGTCTCTCCTGCTGTGTGTGGATGGACACTGGTGTTGTATGGACCATCTACTATAGGCAGCTGGGAAAACATGCTGTCTTTTTAATACAACTTGAGTTGTTATTGTTAGTGACAAGTGTTAGTTGTGGCTTGCAGAAAAGAGAAAAAGCTGAAATGGCTTACGTGGTGTTTGACTGTCATTTCTGGGCTGGTTTTCTGAGAAAATGGTGTCTGTCTGTTAGCCTTCTCTGATTACTTTCAAACACAGTGGACGGTTTCTCAGTTGAGTCTAGTGGTGGTAGAGGTCCCAAAGGGCCCTGTGTGATGGCTTTGAAATCAGCCAGGGTGCTTTAGGGTGTTGGACTGGCAAGCACAGTGTGTACCTGCAGGCACTGTGGCACAGAAGGAGCCCAGGAGAATTTTGCAGAGGCCATGTGGGGAAGGAGGTCATGGTGTAGGGAGTTTGGACACTTGTGGGGGAGTCACAAGGCAGAAAGTAGTGTTTTTCTGTTCAAAGAACTTGAGCCTTTCCCGAGGATTTTTCAGCCTGCTAGGCACCCAGTGCTTGTCTAATTGCTTTCCCAGAATCAATAGTTAAGCTCACATTGATTTCTACTGACACGCAATGCTTAGGATTCCAGCTGTATTGCTGAACCTGAGATCACCATGTTTCACAGAGGCTTAGCTGCCACAACTGCCTGCTGCCTTCTGAAGTTTAGAGCAGAGTTTTCCTGAGAAGCATGTATGGTGGAAATGCTGCTCCAGGTGCCCTCGTAGCCTTTGTAGGTGCTACCAGGCCACAGTTTCTCCATCCACTTCACAGGGAAAACATGTGCCTGATGTGCTTGTTCCCAAGTCTGCATCTCTCTGAATGGCAACTGTCTGCTATGCTCTTTCAAAGCATCATTCCTAGGTCTTTTGGCTTACTTTATGCCTTTTTGTGTATCTAATTTCTCGACACTGCTATGTATACTTGGAATATTTTCTGGTTTTGCATCTTCTACAGCACCTGACAATGAGATATACTGCCCAATACAGGCAGCTCAGTGCCTTATTCCTATATTTAACCTTAAGGAGATTATTTTCAATGGCATTTCTAAAACAGGTACAACAAACAATATTCGCTAGCAAGTGTCCCTTAGCTTCTTTTCATTGAGAAAAGGAATAAAAAGAGTAACGATTTTGCACTTCTGCTGACTACTCTGCTTGACTGATTCACAGGATATTTGCTCTTAACATGTTGTAAGAGTTAAAAAAAAAAAGTGTCAAACTTTTTTTGGCACCCAGCTACAGTAGATCCTGTTAGAAGAAACATATGGCCTCACACTAACAGTGTTAAAGCACTGCTAAAGTACTGCATGCATGACATTGACAAATTTCCTCCAGGCTTTTTGTTTTCTGTGCTATTAAGCATTCGAAGTCCAGTATTTCATTACCACTGATGATACGGAGAGCCTTATTGACATTCTATCCATCTGTTCATAACATGCATTATTAAATGTGAAGCAACTGGTAGGTAGGAGTGCACTTGCCAGCTGTGCAATGAATTTGCAGCAGAATGGTGCCCTCTATAAATTTTCTAGTATTCTGCTGGTTTCTCAATGTAATTTACAATGGGGATTTTTTTTTTTTCCCCTTTGCTGTGCATTGTACAGAGAGAAGGTGCTTTAAAAGAATTCTCTGTTTTGTTATCCGTAATGTGCAATCTTCAGATAGAGTTTCAGAAAGCACAGGAGGCATTTAACGTAGAAGGAACATCTCTGATCTCAGTAACCACGGTTTTGGTTGGTTTTTTTTTTTTTCCTTGGAGAAAATCTGCTGCATTACCTATGAGCAGGCCAGTGGGGCCCCAATGAGTCACCCTACTCGTGTATTTTTGGAACCCAGAGGAATTGGTTTGACTATTTACAGATTATAACAGTTGGTAGTTGAATGTTTTATTTTCATTCCCAGTTGGTACAATATGTTCACAGCTGATGCTAATGGCTTGCCCATTTGATATCACATATGGTCCACTGTTTGGGTCTCCTCAAGCTTTCTTTTGTGGTCAGGCTGCTTTATAACTCTCATATATTTAGGTTTGTTCTGTCTGCTGGGAAGATGACTATGAAACTCTGAAACTTGGCAGCTGTAAAGAAAATCAACAATTCTGTTGATAAAGATCCAAAGAATTTGGGTCAAAACATCCAAGAAAATATATTTTTATACAAAATTTAATACAAATGAATGCCTTTGTAAATCACACGAAATTTTAAAAGAAATATGCTTTTGTCTTTCTTGGTTTTTGAAGCTCTGATTGAGTTACCATCCCATGTTTCAGCACCACTGTCATCAAGACTACCTTCAGTGGGTTTTTAGTTGCATTGGAAAAGAATTTATGGAGAATTTTTGTTGCTCAAATCATTAATTTTATTTTTATTTGGATATTACTTTTATGGTAACATTTTCTGAAAGGAGATCATCTGAAAAGGCAAAGCAATTTTTCTTTTGATTTCTAGAATAAGAGCACAGGAAAAGTGAATTAAACCAATATGAGAAGAAAAATTAACATTACAAGCCTGTCTGAAGTTCTTATGATGCACAAGTGTTTATACTGACTCTAAACCATAACAGATAAAGCCACAATCTCATAAAAAGATTATTTCCAAAACTATTGCGTTACCCTCTGAGAGCTGAAATTCTCATTTATTCATAGGAGTAGATCATAATAGCTCTAATTCCCTGAGAAGTGGGCATTGTATGATAATTGAGCAGGCTAGTACATTAATTGTCCTCCACTTCACCTCTAGATGTTTAACTCCTTATCTAGTCAACCAGCAAACAATAATGCTCACTTATTTGTGCCTTACTGTTCA
The DNA here is from genome assembly GCA_020800305.1 of Porphyrio hochstetteri. Lineage (NCBI taxonomy): Eukaryota > Metazoa > Chordata > Aves > Gruiformes > Rallidae > Porphyrio > Porphyrio hochstetteri. The sequence goes on from CM036912.1 coordinate 19,782,374, forward strand.
AATAATTTTTCAATCTGAGCAATTTATTTAAAATAAAGGAGAATAAGTGTATTCATATGGAAGGGACTTTGAAATCATGCTAGATTAACATTATTAAATGCCATTTGTTGGTAGGATGGTGTTCTAGGGTTGAGTTTTTCAGCCATACAACTTCAGCTGAATAACAGTGATGTGATTTTTGCATGCAAGAATATTTGTCTAATAATTTGTCGAATGTGGGAGAATTAGAAGTTTTTACTGCATGGCTACTGCTTTTTTACAGCATCTCTGTTCTCTGTCACTGATGCTTATTAGGACAGCAGGTAAACATGTGCTGGAAGCAGTGTGTGTGCCTGCAATGTTTGGCTCCCATCATTGGACTGAACGAGGCAACTGGTGGTAGCAGAGAGGCTTTGGCTTGCTTAGTTTCAGATGAAAATGTGCATTTTGCTGGTTTAGAGTCAACCCCATGAAGCAGATTGAAATGGAGCTGGAGTAGGAGCCTTTTCCAAGGGAATAGAGTTAGTATTGACCCTGGAACGCTGCAGAGGAAACTGCTGTTTTCCCTTCAGGGTAAAAAAACCCCAACAAACCCCAGTGCTTTTGCTAGTGAAACTAGTAGATAAGTAAAATTTTGCCCTCTACTATAAGCAGTCTCAGGCACTCAGAAAATGACAGTAACACTTTTAAGAAACTCCCTGACCTTGAAATGTCTTTAAAAAAGACCAAGGAGATCAAATTATTAATGAATAATCTCAGCAAAGACTGGCTGCCTGACAATGTGGTACAAAGTATTTGCTAGTCAGGATTTGGTCAAAATCTGAAGAACTGACTGTGTACCCAAGAGAGCTTAAGAAGTTAGCAACATGTTGCTTATTACAATTTATTAGAGAGAAATGGAAGATTACACAGGAAGAGTTTGGACTCACTCAAAACAATTTAAATTAATTGATGTTCAGGAAAGGACATGTTTCTCATAAATAGCAGAACTAAATGTTAGTATCTAGAAACAATACTGTTGAAATGTTATTTTCTTGTTCTTATATAAATTAATTATAAGCCCTCAAGCCTCCAGAAGCAGTAACTTGTACTTTGGATTGTGGGTGTCTAGCAAAACTGGGACATATCAATGTGGAAGTGGTCATAACTTGGGTATCCTATGTACATCAATATGTCCTCAGGGGTCCATACACATCATATTTGGGGTGCCTAAGCCTGTTTTGAGGGTGCTGTGATAGTCTTGGCATGGTGCTGGGGCTGCACCAGCATCACTTGTACCTAACTAGCTATGGAAGAGCAGCAGGGTAGTGCTGTGCAGCCATAATGCTCATCGTGGAAGTGGTGTGTCTTGTGCCTGCTCTGACACCAGGCCACCCCGTCTGGAAGCAGTCACATCCCCTGTGTGCTGGGCAGCCTCTCCTTCCCTCTGCTGTATCAACTCTGGCCTGGTTGTGACCTAGGGGCAGGAGTGCAGGAGGGTCATGCCAAGGTGGGTTTTGCAGAGTATTGACTGTGCCAAGGGGATCTCGTTAGAAAGAAGGGTTATGCTGACTGTCTTCTTTCACTAATGAAGCACAAATTTAGTGATGAGAGCTTAATACCGTTTGCCCTTAAGATGTCAAAGCAGATGAGGACATGTGATGTTCAAATTGACACCAAGCCTGTGTGGGTTGCTGGACCAATAATGGAAAAGCATGACTGAGATGAAACCTCTTGCCTCTGTGTGTTGGTGCCACAGGCTTGGATTGTAAACCTGGACCTGTATTTTTGAGAATAGAAGAGAAAATGGGGAGATCAATTTGGCATTATCTTACAGTGTGTTTGTAAACAATGCTTTGTGTTTCCACACGAGTTTGTTTTACACAATTAAAAACCAAGTCACTCCACTCCAGGCAGGCCTCTCTGTTTAAGTTAGAGTTACTCTCACCATTGAACCACTGGTATTTTGGATCAGTCCTCAAGCATTATATATCACTTCAAAATCTACCTAGTTAGTCTGTCTAATACAGGCTTTGTGGTGCCATCCAACCAATTTTAGAAACACATGCAAAGACAAGATAATTTCTGGTTGGTACTTGGAGAATTATGTGTTTCCTGGGACACTTTTCCCCTATTTTAAAATATAAATATTATTATTATTAATTAATTATTAATTATAACTAATAATAATTATTTTCTTTTTTAAACCACCCAAAATGTGAGTGCTCCAGCAGAAGCCTCTTCCTGTGAGATCCCCTTTCCCTCTGGGACGACACAGTGGGTGCGTGGCAGCTTTAGGCACATCCCTGCTGTTGGGGATTCTTTCCAAGCAAAGCAGCTGCCAAAAACCCAGATCCCCACCACTGATGCTTCTGCAGGCAGGTTGTATTTCTTGTATCTCCTCAGCTGAGCTGTTGTTACCCACCCCAGGCCAATGCTGAGCTGTAGGTCAGACCTCTCAAACAGCCACCAAAATACTGACCTTTCCCTCTGCCCAACAGATTATTTCCTTTCAAAGCAACAAGATTTTTGCAACTCTCCAGTAAACGTACATTCTTTTTCTTGTGCCACCAGGGAACAACCTGAGGCTGGAGCTTGCTCTGGAGGAAATGACCCTGTGGGAATGCTGTGCTTGGCTACTGTTGGCACGCTGTAGAAGGTGAGGGGTGGGATGCACTTCATGAAGGAAGCCTCATCTTGGCAAACAGTTGATTAGAAAAATGGGATCAAGCTGTAATTTATCAGCTCTAGATATATTTTTGGGAGTCCTCTGTCCTGAATGGGATTAAATTACAGATAGTGTTAGTGCAGAGTCTTCTACAACAATGTAAATGAGTTGTTAACATGGCACTTCATTGCAATAATAATTCAAAGCTACTAGCAGGCTTGATGGGTCTGCAATAAATGTTTTATTATTTAGGAAAAATATACTCTACAAGTTCCAATGTGCCATGCTCATTCATGCTGTAAATCAACAAAGATCAGCAGACTGAATAGGAAAATGAAAAGCTTATTTAGGAACTGACACAAGCTTTCAGATGAGCAGGGATGGCTGGAGTTAACTGCATTCATTTTTCTTTGCTTGTCACAGTTGCCACTTGAATTTCACCACTAAAGATTGTGGGTAGTTTTGCTTTATGAAATTATATCTACAGAAACAGTATTTGCATTTATATAGGCTTAGTTATAATAAAGTTAAACCTGACACACCCCCTTGCCTCTGCAAACAAACAAGCGACCAGCCAAACAGAAACCTCAGTGTTGAAATAATATTTACCCCTTGGTTTTCATAGATCTGAATAAGATTCAACTAAATGGTTCCCGCTGGCTGCTTTAAAGACCTGAAGCTGTTGACCAGGGGAAACACATGAGTGCAGAGCTATGGCCACTCCTTCAACTTCAGCTCTCCTCTAAGGCTACCTCTGCTTTCACATGGATTAAACCAGAGTTCTCTTTAAAGATGTGCTTGATGAGCAGTGAGTGAAGGTGCAAATTGGGTGGAAGGGGTGGGAGGCTGGGAATTAACATGGTCTTCATGATGTGGTGATGAAGTGCTTGAAATCAATTCTGCCACCATTCTCTCTTGTCTTCCCCAACACCCAAAGACCCTTGTATGAAGTTTGCAGCAAGGAAAATGCAAGTGCTGAATACCTGTCCTGTGTGTGATAACATTACATAAAACACTTTGTGAAGTCTGTGTGTTGGTTTGAGAGAGATGTGACTACTTTGCTTGGTCAGGGGAAGGAGGAACCTTGAGAAGACAAGTCAAGATAATGTGTCCTGTGCCTGTGTAGGCTTGAAAAGGACAAGCCTACTTCAGAAATGTTTCCTTGCCCCAAAAGGGCAGAAGAGTATATGGAAATATTTTTATTAAAGCATTTGCCTGCTGACAGCACACCCCTGGTCATGGGTCTCCAAAGGGACAAGCTTCTGTGTACACAGCAATTCCGATGGACCTGCCTGATGAGGATGGCAGCAGGGACTGGGGATAGGAGGAGGATGTGCCTGGACCAGACAGGGACAGAGCAGAGCTTGCCCTGATGAGCATGCACTAGCCTCTGGCTGCAGCACTGTCCTGAGAAAGCTGCCATTTGGTGGAGGAAACTAGGAGAAAAGCCATGAGGTCTCTGTTCAGGCTTGTGCCCACTGGTGTGTGCATGTAATTGAATATGTATTTGTATGAATGTGAACATTCACGTGTGCAGGTATACACAAACAGAGCAATTTTTGATTTGCTCTAATCACATGTGAATTTATTCCAGTTCAGCAGCTGCATGTGTCTGCCAGTGAATGGAGGTTTTCACAGTGCTCTTGGTTGTAGAGTTATCTGGCTACAAGATCACTGACCAGCTCAAATATCAGTCAGTTAATATCACTTAAATACACCATGATTTTTTTGTGGTGTGCCTGTAGGAGAAGAGCCTCATCTTGTAGCCAGCAAACTGCCTCTGTTCTCAGAAGGCTGCTAAGACTAGAGCTTGCAAATGATGAAAACCCAACAGTTTTGCTGCAGGAAGCAGGAAATTGTTCCGCTGACTTGGTCTTGAAGCTGGTGTTGGGCTGTTCAGACAGCATCTCTGGTGTAACCACCCTGTGGCTAGAAGTAATCTTAAGGCAGGTTGTGTGCCCTCCAGTGAGTGGTTCTGGGTTGGGTATGGTCCTCCAGCCCCTGGGATTACTGGTGAGGCCACGCTGATGTTGCTGCTGCTGGGGCACCACAAACTTTGGTGGCTGGGCAAATCTGAGGTCTGGGCGTCCTATCCCGCTGAGGAGGCTTCAGGAGCAGTGACTTTTCTCACTTTCTTGAGTTTTAAATTCTGAATTTTAACTTCAACCACAGAAATGTTTTAAGTATAAATGTGATGTGTGAGAATTCCTTGGAAGTGATGCGTTACCTTCCTCAAACTATTTAACTTACTTTGTCAACCAGGACAGTAAAATGCCATTTACTTTCGAAATGCAATAATGAGCCCTTTGTTTATAGGAATGGTATCTGAAAAAAAAAAAAGAAAATTGGTAAGCTGTCTTGGACTTACTTAAAACAGAATTTCCCAAAGCTTTTGTCTTCATGATAACTTAAAAGATGGCAAACATAAGTGAAAGACTCTTAAAAAAAAAACCACTGAGATGGTCCACAGCAAAGGTTTTGAGTTTTTCACAGAAAAAAAAGTTTTTCCTCTTGAGCCATCCATTATATGCTAAGGAAAGTCCAATTAAGATGATTGAATTGTAAGTGTCTCAAAACAGAGAAGGCAAAGGATGTTTAATTATAGCTGTGCTGCCAGGCAGCAAGGTAACAAAAGAAAAAATGTTCACCTACAACACAGAGCGCTGCCCAATATGCTCCGTGTAACAGAGAGACAATATATGGTCTAAACACACACGTCTGGAGTTCAAAAAGCTGTGTCTTCCCATTTGCATGAAGCTGTTTTCCAATCACCAACCCAGTTTAAGTAAAAGTAATATCTTTTAATATTGAGACCTTCAACTTTGTTCAGGGGTTGAGGAAAAGGCATCATGCATTAAGACAAAAATGTTGCCTAAGAAAATGGATTTGTGACCCAGAAGAATGTATAATTGATGCATGTGGTTGTCTGGCTGGTAGAATAACGATAGCAACCATTAGAGATGAGAACTGGAACTAGTCAGGCAGTGAGGCAGGATTGTTTTATAGGTCATCTGGGCTCCATTCAGAGCTACAGGTTGCTATTCCTTCTCCATACTTGAAAGCATTTAATGGATTATTATAAAAGGAAAAGGATGGTATGCAATAATGGTTTAAATTGAAGATCTGTATATATATCACCACTGTGTGACTTCTAAATGAATGCTTCATTTTTGAAATTCTCCCATGACATGCTCAAAAGTTTGCCGGAGCATCAAGGAACTAAAACAATGAGTCGACCAGTGGCAAGAGTAAAGGACACTGAATGGTACAGTAAAAACAGTTTTTCATGACATGGACAAAAACAAGTAAGAAAAATTCACCAAGAAATATTTTTACCAAATCTGCTGCCTATCCTCTTCAAAGCAGATGAACTGGATTTGTCCTGTGTTGTTTCATAATACTAAATTTAAGAGGAGAATTTTGGGAAAAGGCTTAACTACCAAATGATCAAAGCTAAAAGGACATACTACTGAAGTCCAATTCAGAATCCCTGCTTGCCTAGAAAATGCTTCTTTCACAGAAAAATTGATACAAGTTAAAGGGTGGAGAATCTTTTCTGCTTTGTTTCACATGAACATAAAAGTTTTATTCCTGCTTTTAATAGGTAGTATTTTACAAATGTAATGGAACATAATTTTACCAGGTTTCCCTAAGGGGAAGTCATGGCATGATTCACAGGCAGTCCCATCTCCTTTAGTATAATGCTTACAATATACATGCAAATATACTTAGGCAGCTCAAGTTAGAGGTAGATTGAATGGCATTCAGATGATCGTAGAGCAGTGCAGATGCTGAAGGAAGTTTGCAGGAGCAATATGCATTGCAGGACTGGTGCCTTGCAGCCACGCATGCCCTCACCTCCTGTCTCTCTGTGATGCAGCAGGTTCAAGCTGTGACAGACAGGAGTACCTGGCATGTGTATGCTTGATGGTTCAGACTGGCTGCCTCAGCTTGGCCCCATTTCAAGTCCGTATGCTAAGTAGGTTTTTGGTAGCAAAGATAAGTAAATAAGAGCATGGAAATCTATGCAAGTGAATAACTTAAGGATGCCCAAGGGCAGATTATTGGCATTTTTGAAAGTGTCCTAAGACAGGAACCTTGTGGCTTGAAGGAAGCATCAGGGACAGCCTGGAGAAGGAGCGATCCCCTTACATGCAGAGTTCTCTCACTGGCCCTCAGGATAACTGACTACAGAAGGGGATGTAGGAGGGCTCCGTGAGCATGGGAGGAGGCTCAAGCCAGGTTAGGTAGAGGCACAGGGTGATAGAGCTGGGAGTTTCAGGCTGGCAGAATTTGCTTTCCAAACTCCTCGCCCAGGGAATTTTTCAGCTAGGGATTAAATAAGTATTGAAGTTATAAATCCTAAAGTAACAGTTTAACACGATATAGTGCAAGCCACAATTCCAGCATGCTGGGTGTAATAAGCAAGCAAAAAATCTGTGCTATAAAGCTTGTATGAAAGGTCTTATATATGTTGGAGTTGTAGGGGTGCTTCTTCTGGGGTCGTTTGTGCATTGATGAATGATGTACCTGTAAAAAAAAAAAATAAAATTCTGACTCCTGTTTTATTGTAGGAGAAGATTAAGCAATTTAAAGTCAGTCTAATGGCACATGTGAGAGTAACTTATTCCTTCATTCATGAGCAATACTTAGTCTTTTGCTTCCAGTTTGATTGTTTGTGCTGAATTCATGCCAGAGTCCCCCGATGTGGCTCACATTTAGCCTGATGCAGATCACTGTAGCATCACAGAGATCAGAGAAATTGTCCCAAGCTTTCACCAGTGAAGTGGTGTAAAAGTCTAGTCTATGTGGACTGAGCCTTGACACTGGATGTTTGGAGATATGTGGAGGAGGCAGTGGTAACCTGCTTGGAGCCAAAGTGACAGACGTTTCCGGAGCTCTCTGTGGAACTGCTGGCAGCAGAGCTGCTGCCTCTGCACCAGGTGCTCAGGGCTGCTGCTGGAGCTGACATCTGGATTGCAGGTGTGAGGTCAGCAGTGGGCCTGGCAGCTACCACACTTTGAATAGGCTGATCCTTTCTTGTCCTTTTAAGGAAGGTCAAGGAATAACAAAGAAATAATAACAAATGAAGTACAGAAGCTGTCTAAGGTAGATTTCTCTTAAACTCTCCCAGTGTTGGTGTTAGTAGCTCAGCTCTGTGGGGAACAGTGATAGACAGCTTAGTGCAAAATATGTATTACAGATGCGTGCCTATATCTGCTGTGGAGAAACAGGATAAAGACAATATTTTAAAAATGAGTTGCTTTTTTGTATAGCAGCTAGTCCTCTCTGTTCCCTGACACATCTGAAATCTGCTTTTTAGGGATCAAGAGGAATGTTTGTTTAATATGTTTTTGCTTGATGTTCTTTGCATGTCTATTTGCCACATCTCAATTACTTGCCAATACTTGGGAATGTGACTTATCTGAATTTCCTTTTAAGTGTGAAATTTATCATTTGGATAAACTAACGGCCGAGTCGGTATCAGGCTGAGAAAGGGTTTGTTTTTTCTTGTCCATTAGTTACCATTTCATCTGTGAGCCTGGGATGGGTAAATTTCAGAGTGCATCTTATTTAACCTCTGCAAGTGTGTCCTCACTGGGTGACAAGGGGTACCCCAAGGTTCTGCCTGCCCACCTCAGGCTTCTAGAGGACAAAGTTGCCAGATGTTTTATCCCCATGAGATTGCCTTGCTTACCTGTCTTTTCATGTCTGCGGAGATGTTTTCAGATGGGATGTAGCCCTGAATTCAAGCTTTGTTTCTTTACTTGCTTTTCAAGATTAGCAACAGCACTGAAGCTGATATCCAGCCAGGTCTCCCAGGCTCTGGCCCGCCGCTGTCATCTTCCCCTGTAGTACAAAGGGATGGCTTCAGTTCTGCTGTTTGCAAAACAGCTTTAGCTGGTTTTTACAAGACATTTGTAAACCAGATGAACTGGCAATAAGGTTTAATATCAGACAGAAATACAGTAGGGGAGATTTTTGTTTAGCCAGGGCTTGTTCCGATGCAGGAAACTTAAGACAAATGAAAGAAGCATGAAATAAATGCACCAAAGCAAGAGTGCTTTAAATGCTGCTGGATGATCTAATTCAAAAGGAAAATGGCCATAGTTCATGGTAGCCTGCTCGTCTCTCTCAGTAGTCAGACCATTTCACCTCTTGGTGAGACTATCCATGCAGGAATTTAAACCATTTTAACTTACCTGCATTGTCAACATGGGTTGAGTTAACTTAACTTTCTGGAATGATCTTTTTCAGAAAACCCCATAGGCATAGATATATAGTATAAGCTTTATTTAAAACACAGTCAGGTGGTCATGCCCTTTCTCATATGGGGTTTTATGTAATCACGTTAAGTGACGGGTGAGGATGTCTCTGTAAGTTGTTCCTATGCATCCTGATCCCACAGGGTAACAAAGTTAATTGTCTGTGACTGCACTGCCCAGAAGTAATTGGAAAGCCTCAGTATAAGGGCTTGGCATTTGCTTGTATCCTGGGCAATTATAATCCTAACATGGTTATAATATCAATAGAATGATGGAAGCATCTTTCAGCTTGTGTGGAGAGCTTTGATCCATAGCTGAGTGGAAGGAAGGGAAGAGGAAACACGGACTATGCCTTTTCCGAGCCTATCTTTGGAACACTTTTCTTTGGGGGAATGACATTTTTAATGCCAGACAAATGGTAATGACCAATGGGACAAGATAGTGCTGGAGGCATGCAGTGCTCCACAATGTCAGCAAAAATCAAGACTGAAACCCCAAGTAAAACTACAGGCTAGGTGGAGAATTGGGTGGATTAAGAGCATCCCTGAGGAGAAGGACTTGGGCGTGTTGGTGGACAATAAACTCAACGTGAGCCCACAACGGGTATTTGTAGCCCAGAAAGCCAACCGTAACCTGGGCTGAATCAAAAGAAGCATGACCAGCAGATCAAGGGAGGGCATTCTGCCTTTCTGCTCAAATGAGACCCCACCTGGAGTACTGTGTCCAGCACTGGGGTTCCCAGTGCAAGAAAGACATGCACCTGTTTGAGCGTGTCCAGAGGAGGCCATGAAGATAACCAGAGGGCTGGAGAACCTCTCCTATGAAGACAAGCTGAGAGAGTTGGGCTTGTTCAGCCTGGAGGAGGGTTTGGGGATACCTTAGAGCAGCCTTCCAGTACCTAAAGGGGCTGCAGAAAAGCTGGAGAGGGGCTGATTATGAGGGCCAAGGGGGACAGGACAAGGAGAAATGGCCTGAAGCTGAAGGATGGGAGATTTAGATTTGATAGGAGGAAGAAACTCTTCCTTTTGAGGGTGGTGAGGCACTGGCACAAGTTGCTCAGAGAAGCAGTGGCTGCCCCGTCCCTGGCAGTGCTCAAGGCCAGGTTGGATGGGGCTTTGGGCAACTTGAGCCAGAGGAGGGTGTCCCTGCTCATGGCAGGGGGGTTGGAACTAGGTGGGCTTTGAGTTCCCTTCCAACCCAGACCAGTCTGATTCCACAAAGTCTGCTTCTGAACAGATTAGAACACTACTGACCACAAGGATGTCCTTACAGCAATAACATTTCTTGTTGTTCCTCAGCTAATTCAGTTGTTCACCAAGGCAAATGGAATGGCATGTGTCATCACCATGATGCTTGCCTCCTGGATGGTAAGTACCAGCTGCCTTGGAACACAGCTGGTAGCTTTGTGGAGCTGTTGTGATCAGGAAGTCCTACAGCTGCTTCTTGGCCTTCCATAACCAGTCTCAGTGCTCAGCAAAAGAAAGCAGTGTGAGATGATGCTAGGCTGATGAGTCTCCACGGGTTGTTAGTGCAGCATGATCCTGAAAGGCTGAGTACGTATGGCTTTTCCTCTCTGTGGCTAAAGGAATCCTTTACTAGAAAGCTGGGAAGGAGGAGGTCAGTATTCAGAAATAGCGGCCGCATGAGAAATGCTGAGGTGGCTGCTGTTTCCCTGGTCACTGGTCCCAGCAGAGGGGCTGTGTAGGTAGCACTGACAAATTTAGACTGTTATGTAACCACTACTGCTGCAACACATTGCCTTTTATCCGGGTTCCTCTTGTCACAGACAGGAGGTGCAGCATGTGCGAGGAGCAGGTTCCCCAGTACCCCACAAGAGGAGTAAGGGATTCTGTGCAGCTTGTTTAAACCTCTTGTCCTGGTTTTGGTGTCCTTGCTTGAGCAGTTTACATCGCAGTGACTTTGGCCTGGAGCTGAGGGCACTGATAAAGCTGCTATATAAAAGCATTATTGGTATTTGTGGAATTAAGACTGTATTTGAGGAGTTAGTTTGCCCTGTCTTATGCTATCTGTTATTTCAGCAGTGTTTGCGTACCATGCTTTTTGAGTTAAAGCATAACAACTCAAGTTGGCTAAAAGTGTGTGGCATTAATGAAACTGTGAGCAACATAAAAGACTAAATTGCTTTTTCTCTTTCTGTAATTGCCACTGCAAGAAAAGCTGCCTCTGCTGTAAAATTTTTCAGGGTTAACCCCTGCTGAGCTCCCAGCTTGACAAGGGAGAAGTGTGATTAGAGGTGCGTAAGGGACGAAGAAAGGGGAGAACAGCTGACTAATAGTAATTAGAGGTGCTCAAAGCCTGTAGACAGCAGAGGGCAAAAGCTGCAACTGTGCCCTCTGGTTCCCAGATGAATTCCAATGTAACGAGTGAGAGTCAGCTGTGGTTCCTCAGCTGAGAGTTTTGGCAACCCTGCCCTACTCGTATCAATGGCGGAGAGTGATGGGAAGGGACTGGCAGAGATGGTTGGGGCAGGAAGTCAGGAGAAAAAAGGAATAGAGGTTTTTCTATTCTCTGTGGCCAGTGTTTTGAGTAATAGTATAAATATTTTGGAGTGATAGTGCAAGTGGGTCAGTCCCCTTACATATATGTGTGGGCAGAGATTTCAGCCAGCAGAACCAAGGGAAGGATTTGGTGGATGTAGAGTATTTCCTATGGGATAGGCATGCCTCCACCCCAGTAATTATGCCACCCCTATAGTATTCCTACATATAAACAAATCTTTTACAGAATCATCAACAACATGTGCATGAGTGTTAGATAACTCACTGCATACCAAATGTTGGTGATATAATACATTGCTGGAAGTTAAAGAGTGCACACCAAAGGTATATGGGCATTGAGCTAGTTTTACAAATCTACTTTTGTTTTTACAATGGAATAAAAATGCCATATCAATATAACCTGGGGGGGACTGCCTTTGCGAGAGTGATTGAACACACTCTTTGCAGTATTCACATGGCAAACAATGCAAATGCTAACAAACACTGGTGATGAATGCTTACTCTGCTTTCAGAATCCTGTGTGATTTGTTCTGTTTTGATATTTGGTTTTTTCCTTTCTTTCTATTAGAACAGAAAATACAGATTTAAAAAAATGTTTTAAATACCATTTCATCTGGAAAAAGGTTTAGACTAAGTAACCTGCCGTGTTCACAAAGGTTGCTAATTATCTGAATTTCACTGTGGTTTAATTAGCAGCATCTATGGTAAGACGTGGGAGGTGGTGCTTATCACCTGCCAAGGAAAATGTTGTCTTTCAGAGCAGGGTAAGTGATTGTCAACCAAAATACAGCCTGATTTTACATTTTCAATAACATTCCCTTTAAAGTCTTTTGATGGGCAGAGGTGATTTTACCTTTAAGCAATTAAGAGTGTGGGGAAAAGAGGTATTAGTGCCCTGACTGTCTGTAGCCCGAGCCTGAGCAGGTCTGAGAGCTGCTCGCATCCTTGGTGCTGGCTGTGAAAGGAGACGGCTCTCAGGGCACAGTTGGGTTGGACATGCTGCCCTCAGCAACTCCTTGCAATTAGAGGAGAAATTAGAACAAGTGGGAGTGTTGGTTCAGGTGTATCAGACTGATATTCGCTACCTGTGAACAAAAGCATGTTAGCAGAGGCAAAATATTTCTGGGAAAGTGTGCTCTGTCTTGATGCTATGCTGTCTTTGTTGTCCTTGTTAGCTGTTTTAATACATGCGGTCTGCAGTTCTCTTTGAATGTGTCTTGCAGCTAAGGGAGTTGGACATAGGTAGTGGCCATTTGTTATAGGGAGCTCTGCCCATAGCAGCTGGATGCATGGAAATGCTGGAGTTGTTTTAATGAGGTGACAGGTCTGAGCTGGAAGTTGCTGGGGTCAGCAGAAAGGTGGCATTTAATGTCCACCAATCAAACAAAACAAGGTTGAATCCTTACCTTAGCCTAGACTTGCTAAAGTTTCTGGAATCTGAGATGATAATTTTCTTGCCTGCTCTGTGTTTTCCAAACACTTTTATTTTTCCTCCAGAAGTTGGGATGTGTAAGGCTGGTAGCCAGGGTAGGCACAGTCTGCTGAGATACATAGTGGTTAGTATTTTAGCAATTATTTAATGTTCACAGAGGTGTTCTGGGCCCTTTCTGTTTGGAAATGTCAAGCAATGTGCTTAACATATTTCTGCTTTGGAATGGAGGAGAGTAAAATGGGATATTAATCTTCCATAAACAGGGTTACAGACCAAGAGATATTTTGGATTTCTTTATGATGGTGTCCATGATGATTTTGAATGTATTAGGCAAAGCAAGAAAAATAAAAGCAGATCAAAAGTAATTTTTCACTGATTCAATCCATGAACGCTGTCCTGGTTCTGGCCAGGCCAGAGTCAGCCTCCCTAAGCAGCCAGCCCAGGTGAGCTGAGTTACCCTGGGCTGTTTCCTCACCACCTGACATCACTCCCCCATAAAAGGGGCTGGCTGGGGAGGGTTGCTCCTGGGTGCTGAGTTCAACCAGGGAGTTGGGTCGGTAAGATACTCTGTTATCACCGGGTGTGAGTTTAACTGGCCATTATTGTTCTACCTTCTCAGTGCTTTTGTCAGTAAACTGGCCTTGTCCTGACCCAGGGAGGCTCTGTCTCTTTCTCTTGGAGTGAGCGAGCGGCGTGTGGTGCTCAGCCACTGCTTGGGCTGAACCACCACAAATGCTAAACTTAAAAAAAAAAAGCTTTCTTTTAATTAGTTTGATATTTTTGTGATAGGGATGCAGTTTTAGCTGACAGTGATACTATGTAGTCTTTTTGTGTTCCAGTTCATTTTTCATAGGTACCAGTGCTGGGGCAGGCTTTACCCAGTGCACCCAGTGGGTCTGTGGGAACTGTGTGAGTGAGGCTCAGTGAGCCCTATGCACCACAGCCAGTCCTTTTGGGGAAGTGAGGTACAGGAACACTGTTCTCACAGGCTGAGGGTTTTTGCCTTTTTTCAAAAGCCTGTCTGTACTGACAGCTTGAGTTTCAAAGCAGATTTACAATTCCTTGTTCTAGGAGATCCTAAAGAGCAGAGACCCAACAGAGAGGGGCTGGCTTATGACATTTATAATTTTCATTCCCTTCTTGCAAACTTTTCCTTCCTGTCCTGACTATCTGTGTTTCTCTCATAGGAGCAAGTGGCCTCTGTATGGCTTCCTGTGCTGGTGACACTTGCTGCTCCAGAGGTGCTACTTGTCCTTTCCTCTCATATCGTCTAATTGATAATATAACAACTCTATCTTCCCAACATGCTTTAACTGCAGTTTGCAACCTCTTTTTCAGACCTAAAGAATGGCTTATTTGCTTGTGTATTTTTTTTTTTTCCCCCCAACTCTAATAGTCGGTCTCATAAAAGATATTACCTCTTCCCATAAACCTTGGCTCTCTAGCCTGCATATGTGTTCCTTGGGGGCAGCAAGCAACAAAACAACCTCCTTGAGTCTGGAGTTGCCTCGTAGGAACCAATTGTAGCCACTGAATTATAGATTTAATCATTAAACTACTTCTCTGACCCCATTCCTCCCAATTTGAATATGCATTGTACTTGACAGAGGAAGCAGAAGGATTCCCAAGATTTTCCGGTCTGATGCTGGTTTGAATTACCCTGTCCTGCCTGCACAGCCAGAAGTTGTAGCAGGGAAGGGCTTGAAAGCTGTGGCCATGTTTTAATGGGAGGCTGATGGGCACAGGAGTCCTATTCAGAGGCAGGAACCCGCCACCAGCTGGGGCAGGAGTCTGGTTGTGGAAATGCCAGTGATGCCCCAGAGAGGCCAGAGGCATACAGGGGAACAGGGACAGTTGGTGTAGTATTGGTGCCTAGTCCTTGCCCCCCCGGTGTGTCCCCTGTGGGTGGACGGGGGCAGAGGGAATTAGGGTAGGGCTGTGCCTGTGGCTGTCCTCAAGGTTGCCATTTATGAGAAGTGTGGCTTTGCTCTTATATATGTGTGTTTTTGTGTTTATTGTGGGGTGTGAGGCACCCATCGTATCTGTGCTTGTGGGTATGGTTTGCTCGTGGGAAGTTGGCTGTGGTACTGTTTAAAGAGCTTTCGGGTGGAAATACTTGTGGGGGTTGTCCCCTTACATAAGTTGCATCGGCTGTTTCTAGCTAGTCAGCCTTGCCAGGTGAGTTGCACCTAAACTGTTTCTTAAACCAGCAAAACAAAGCAGTGGGTCTGACCTTGTGCCAGAGCAACCTTCCGGGTGATGAAAAGCAGTCAGACTTCATACCGAAACTGGTGGCTTGCAAAGTGCTTTGCCCATCTGTATCTTTTGGAAGTGGCTTTATCAACTGGTTGCCTTTCACTTTTGACAAGAAATGTTGATGTAAGAGATTGGTAATGTTTATGACTCATAGCAGTACTTGCTTCACTCACTTGTAATTTCTAGTGTGAATGAGTAAGCCTGCACTCAGCTGAGGTAGAAACAGCAGTGTACAAAGTAGTAAGTAGAGCAGATGCATTAAATTGGCTGTTCTTGTTAACTCTTTCTGGTAACATAAACTAGTAACATTGCATTAGTTCAAAAGGCAACAATGTAAACAGATATATCATTATCTCTCATTGCCCTCATGTGTTGTTACAGGACAGTCTCATACTTAATTGATTCAAAACTGCCTGTTATGTTAAGAAGCATTAAAACATGTTTACAAACCCTTCTCTTCAAGTCACTGGCCAGCTGCACAAAGAAGTTTGGACAGTTACTCTTTGGTACATAGTCTTTGTAGGGTCTCTAGCAGTATCTCAGTGATGTTTCCTGATGCGGGGGGACGAGCAGACAGCACCCAGCAGTGTGTCACAGACCCACCTCCCCATGCAAGGGGCAATCCTGACACCTAGCTCTGCTGTTGCTGTGTAACGTCTCCCAGTATTTATACCAGTTATGTAAAATTCATGAGTACATTCCTAACTCCACAAGTTTGCTGATTCGTGCTTCTCACAGAAATGTTTCTTGTCACCTGAAGCTGATGAGGAAAGCTGATTTAGGGCACAAGGGAAATCCCACCCTTGCTCCCAGCTGCAGTGAGGATGCTCTGTGTGCAGCTGGTGCTGTGTGCCTTTGCTCATGCTGGCCCTGCTGAACTGTGAAACTCAGGTAGGAGGGGGGCTGAATTTCACACCTGTTGATCTCAGGGAAAGAAAAAAATGTAAAGGAAGGTACAGTTTGTGTCTGTAGCTCAGAAGTGGGCAGCTTTGCTGTTTCAGCTCAGAGCCCCATAGCAAGGGGCTATTTGGTGTTTGTGGGATACCTCTGGGCCACCAGTGCCCTGTGCATCAGTATGGAGGCTTTACAGCCTTCCCCTTCCCAGCTTTTGGCACTGCTGGGGCAGGGAGGCTGGGGCAGGTTCCGTGCTGGGCTGCATGCAGCTGGCAGGGCAGTACGGCCAGCCCCAGCCTGGCTGAATTGCAGAACAGGTGTGGTGCTTTGGGACACAGTTTAGTGGAGGACACGGCAGTGCTGGGTTAATGGTTGGACCTGATGATCCTAAAGGTCTTTCCCAACCCAAACAAGTCTCTGCTTCTACAATTAGGTGTGCTCCAGTTTTACTGGGCTGCTGAAGTTTCTGTTTCTGCTCCAAGGTGCACTCTGCTCCCTGAGACCTGCACAGGAGCTGTCACAGGGCCCTGTTCCACCACAGCACAGACGGCTTTGCACCCTTGCAGCGTGTGCTACGGAGTAGTGCAGGATGTCACAAAAGCTCAGAAATCTGACTTTTTAAGGCAACGTGTTCTGCCATTGCCCAGGATGCAGCTAGGATAGTGCAGGTGGTGCCACATATGGGTGTGTGCTGTCTGGGGCATAATGCTAATTTTCATCCGCTCACAGTCTGGCTTGCAAACTTTAAATGCAGGAAACCTCTCAGAAGCAAAAGACCTCATCGTGACTGAGTTCCTGGAAGCGGGAGGGTTGTTTGTGGGGAGCCGAGGAAAGCTTTGCTGTGTGAAGGCTGGGTGTTAAGAGATGGTTATGGTAGGGATGACTGCAGAGCTGGGAGGGAGATATGAGGTACGGAGCAGAAACAGCAGCCAGGATCAGTACGTCTGTGGCTTAGCCGGCAGCAGCAGCCAAGGCCAGCCAATGTTTAAGCCATAATGGACAAGCAGCAGGGCTGGAGACAAAGGGAGAAGTAGGGAAGGAAGTGTGGAGGCGGTGAGTGGGAGACAGCAGCAGAGAGCAGCATGGAGCTGTGCTGGTGCAGCCGGAGGTCCGAGGCAGGACAGGCCGGCCAGGAGGAGCACGCGGCAACAGCAGGACGGCTCTTCTGGGCTGGGAGCTCCGCGTGGCATAGGGGCACGTCTGCTCGCTTGGCAGGGAGTTAGTGAGGATGCCAGGTTTGACTCGGAGCGGGCAGGGTGACGTTTCAGTGCTGCAAGGTGCCCTGCAAACCATTGCTGTTCCCACCATCCAGCACGAGGGCAGTGTGCGTGCCGCACGGCTCGTGATGGAGGCACCCTCACGCCTCTTTGTCCGCTTTTGTTTGGATGCATCATGCTGCTGATCTACTTTGCTGAAGGAAAGCCTTTGAGCGCCGTGTGGAAAGAATAAAATTGAAGTTGTACTTTAGGGAACAAAAATGATCTCTTTTGGCATCGCGCTGTTATCGCAAATGCATGTGTGTGATTTATCCTAATTAAAAAAATGACAGACATAAGCCAGAGAAATGTCTGTAAATGACACAATCTGGTCCTGCCTTTGTTTATCACTATCATAATGCATTGCTGGTCTCCTAAAATTATTAACCTTTGGTACTCGCTATCAGCCACAAGCTTGTGCTTGTGGAATTAAAAGGTGTGCGATAGTAAAACAGAATGTGAGTATTTCAATGTGGAATCAGTGGTTCACTTAGTTATGCTCAATCCTTCTTTATTGCTTTTTTTTGATTAATTTTCTGCCTGTTTTTTTAGTGGGCAGGACACAATTTTTCTAGCTTGTAGTTGAAATGCAGAAATCTGAAGTGGTGATCAGATTTTTCCCTTCAATTTTCCCTTTCTTGGAGTGAATTAAAGGGTTATCCCTGCTACACAAGGCTACCTCTACCAAATTAACACTAGTGATTTCCCCGTGTGTGTTGAGTAAGTTTTCAGATCAAACCAGACCTCTGACAGGATATACACTGGTGCATTAAAGAAAGATGCCGCGATATTCTGTATCAGAAAGGTTAAACTCATCGGGTTCTATGTAAACAGTCATTTTACCCCAGCTAACCTGTAAAGATTTCATTTTGCTTCATTTATCTTCTCCCTTACCCTATGCTAAACCATCCCCAGCTCCGATGAAAGAATCATGTCTCCATTCATTTCCTATCTTGCTGAATTGCCTTCGCATTTCCTATCATCTGCACATAATCCTATTCTCTCCATTATTGTCTTAATACCAAGTACAGCACAAGATAATGGATAGGCACTGTAATAACAGTGTGGCCTGTAGGAGCCCCTCGAGGGAAATATCTTTGACGCTGGTAGAATATTAATGCATCCCAGGTCCCTGATCTTCCTCTTTCACTTCATCTCCTGTTTTCTAAACTACATAATGACTTTCATATACATGACAAAAGCATTAGAACAGAAAAAGACTCATTGATGAGCAGCAGGGCTGTGTGATATTAAGAAGCACTATTCTCAGTTCTTTGTACAATTTTTGACCACCATCAGAGACAGTGTATGCAGGTAATTTCTGATTTGAATAGATACAGGCATAAAAGAAGTATTATCGTACTCTGTTAATCCGAATGCCCATCACAGGCACTGCGTGAAAATAAATTGAAATGTAATTCTTCAATAATGCATCTGTCTACAGGATGATTTTCAGCAGATTAAAAACAAACAACTTGACATCACTTAGAAAGGCTAGTGGATTGTTTTTGAGAAGCTTAATCATCAGCAGATTATGAATGGAACAGTAAATCAAAGCAGGGTATGTTAAACAATGTAGATTGTGTTGTAGCGGCAATTTACTGTACATAATTTTTTAATAAAAGGGAAAAATTGATTTTTGTGAGCGTAAACATTGAATCCTGTGAGAATTTAGCTGCTATTATTGAAAAGGGGAATGTTAAAAATGCTATTCTTGTCATGTAGGAGCAATAACCTTTCATTCCTCTTACAAGAAACGTAAGTTTGCTCCCTTTAGGGCTGCCTTTACCCAGAACTCCTTTTCTCATTTTTCTTTCCTGTTTTTGACAAACTCTACCTTTTGCAGTAGCATTTTGCTAAAGTATTCCTGATTTGTTCCTCCCCAAACCAGGATGCACACCCTGGCAAAGGGCAGAAGCCCCCAAACTTTTGTGCTGGAAGGAGCTTGCCAAGCTCACGCGGTTGGTACTCGCTTTTAAATACAGGTATGCTGGCGGAGACCCCTCACTGCTTGTCTTCGGGGTCTGGTTTTAACTGTTCCCAGTGCTGGGTTTTGAGTGAAACAGCAGGTCCGTTGCTCTGCAGCAGCCCTGCCTTTCCCTGCCTCCTGCCAGCTGCTGCAGGAGCAGAGCTGCTACTGACCATCAATCATTATAGATAATATCTGAGGAGAAAGGGAGAAATTATTTCAAATCAAGGGAACTGAGGTAGGAGCAGGAGGCGAGCAGCACTCTGGAAAGGAGAAAGACTAAAGTCTGGGAGAATCGAGGCTGAGAGCTAATATAAAAACGTCCTGATGGAATGTGGTTTTGAGATTAAAACACGTGCTTGAAAATTAATTACATATTAAAGCAAAGATTAAGAAAACTCTCCCAAAACGCCCAGGTATCGTGTGCTTTAAGAGTGAGGCTGTTTTTCCCTTGTTTCCTGCTAAGTAAATGCTAAGAAGCATCTTCTAACTTCAGCGTTCAATCCTGACCCAAGGCTCACGAGGGGCTCCAGGGAGCCCAAGGAAATGTCAGGGCGAGCGACTGAAGCCATACTAAAAGAAATCCATCCCAAGAGGAAAAGAGGAGACAGTCTGTCTATTCCTGGGCCTACTTTGTTTTATTTACGCTCTAATTTTATTTTCAGATAATTCATTTGATTGATTTCACTGCTTTTAATGTTATTTCTTCTGTTTTGAACTCATGTGGTACTGTGAAATAGTCTAATATTGAATTATGCTGCTTCTGCATTTTAAATTGTGCTCAGCAGGGTAGAAAAAAATACATGTGAATCTAAGAGACATTGTGCTGTACATCAGAAAGCTGAAGATGTCCCTTTGAAACCTGGTAAAAACTATGTTAGCAAGTTCTGTTGCTATCATTATAAATGCAATGTCTTTTCTTTCACATGTGTTTACTTGCCAAGAGAAAAAATGACATCCTGTGTGACACTGGTAGTGTGGGATCCCAGTTTATGAGACTGTAAACAAGAAGAGGTGAGAAAGAACTCAGTTCGTTACTTTGAGAATTCACTTTAAAATTGTTACAGTCTAAATTTAGGTCTGGAATCAAAATATTAAGTTGTTTTTTTCACTTCCTCTTCAAAATGAGTCTGTCGTATGGCTTCTGTTACTCTTCCATAGCTGCCCTAAAATGGGGAGAGAAATTAGTTTAAAATAATGTTCTGAAAACCAGACCTCCCAAAGTCTTCTGCAGCCTCCTCATCAGCATCAGGGGGGCTGCAGCCCTGGGGCAGCTGCTCTCCTGGGGCTCTGGGAAGGTCCCTGTGAGCCTGACAAGCCAAAGTCTGGCGTACTTCCAGAGGCCCTTAGTTGTCTTTATTGCCTTTAGTCACACCATGATGTAGGAATTATTACTAAGGTGGTGACAACAGGAAAATCGAAGACCCCTAGCAGAGGCTTGAGACCCAGTGCTGCTGGTTTTGCAGAGGCACTCAGAGCAGGAATCAAGCAGCTTTCCACCTACACAGATGCAAAAACAGGCCTGGGAAAAAGGAGAGACTGCCTTTGTTTGTATTTGTTCCCTTCCCACTGCAGTCCTGGAAACCCAAGGTGACCATAGTCCCAGGCCTCAAGAGAGCTGTATCTTTTATCTTGGATCAACTTTATCAAATGAAGAAAGACTTTGAAGAAAGGTAAACCTGGATGTGTTTGTTTTCAGGCTTGGTCATGGGTGAAGCCAAGCCAGATAGGACAGGAGTCTGCAGCAGTTGGGAATTTATTCAGGGTGTGAAAGCAGTTTCCTTGGGGTGATCAGTTTTGGGTGGTCATGACTTGGGAGTTGGAACTGTGTTTAAAGAAAAATACGTACTATCTTCCAAAGGCTTGAATGAACAGATTTCAATTAAACTCCCTATTTTCAGATGTATTTCCTACCACGTGTATTAATTAGGTCCCTGCGATCTGTTCCACTGTCAGGTTGCAAGGCTCAGGGTGGAGGGTTTTTAACTGATCACAGTTACTGTCTTCTGCTTGTGGGGCCTTTTGTCAGAGGAAAGCGTGCCATATGTGTCTTTTGGAAACCCCTGCTTAGCTTGGCTCCTGTTTGTTGTTTCTGACTTGTTAAATGCTGCTAATTGCTGCTGCGTTTTTTCCTCTTACTTATAATCACCTTCGGGTTTTTGACTGGGGAAAAAGTGCTGTCTTAGTGGGGGTGAAGTACAACTTTGATGTCTTTGGTACTCTGGGATCTTCCTGTAACCTCTGGCATACAACAAAACGATGTTTTACATTCACTTCACATAATTAAGATCAATTTTCTCATTCAAAAGCAGTTTTATGAAATGAGATGAACTCCGCTGATGACCGCTTTGTCTTTTTTGCTTTTTAAAAAAAGATTCTGAATTATGTAGTTGAACTTTGAAGTTTAATTGAAATATTATACCTTGCTTTACAGCTTGTTATGCCTCTTTTTTAAAAAAGTATACTGCTAGCAAGAAATCTAAATAAATTATCATAAACCATTTTCTCTATATAGCTGCATTTCTACTCTTAAGAAGAAACACCCTCCCTTATGGTATCTTTGATACTATAATTTTTCATATTTTAAGAGATATCGCGTGCACTGCATGTGAAACACTTGAAAGGATTTTGTTTGTGATAGCAGTTCCTGGTGTTTCTAATCTTAATCCAGGCATCAGTAATTTCGTGTTTGTGAGTAAACACGATAATGAATGAGAATCCTCCTCAAATTGTAATTACTGTCGCTTTTTTGTATTCTGGGTTTCAAATCTGTGTGTAATTGCCAGTGCCCTATAGAAATGTTAATTATCTTGTATAATCCTGTTTGCCTTGATCAGGCTGGAGCAGCCCTAATCACTAGGGAGGTGTTACCCAAGAAAGTTGGAAAAGAATGTGGCATTAAAATGATGCAAAGGATTGGAGAGGTACAGTTGCAGCTAGGCTGGGGAGTGCTATGGGAGGAAAAAGGAGCATGAGCTGTGCTGGCTTTGGTGCTGCTGCTCAGAAAACTGTGCTTGCTACCGAGTCTGCTCCTGTGTAACTATGCAGCTTCCTTGGCCTTAGTTCCATCGGCGTATGTAGAGACCGAAGCTGGTGGAGCATCTCCCATGGTGTTGGTTAACAGCAGCCAGACTTTTAGTGATGGTGAGTGTGAGTTGCAGTAGGGCGGCTGCAGCAGAGTTGAGTCAGTGTCTGCAACGTGTTGGTGCGCTGGGCTCTGCTGTTGTAGGACACGTGAGCGTGTGCTGGGTGAGTGGGATATCGTGTAGGCTCCTGCTCAAAATGGCAATTCTCAGTCCAACTGCAAATTTAGAAGTCAGCGTGCAAAATCTAAACTTGGCAGTGAAACAGAGCAGTCTGGATCATTGTGCTCATGGGTTTGCAGAGGGGGCTGGGCGACCTGTTATCTCAATGGTGGAGTCCTCTGAGCTTCCTTGAGGTGGAGGGGTCAGTCAGTCAGTTTGGGGAATAATAAACACTGCCTGTTAGGATCCTCTGAAATCTCAGGAAAAAGGAGTTTGAATCAATGTTTGTGAAACTTTGAATCGGTGTGTTCATGATACTGTGCATGGCAAACCCCGTGTTGCACTGAGGAAGGAGAAATTACTGCTCTAGGACACAAAAATGGCTATGCTTTGGCATGACTTCTTTATGTGTTAATGTAATGTTTTTGATTAGCTGCTTCATATTCAGATTTGGATTGCAAAGGCATGATTTTTTGTTGGAAAATGGTATGTAATTCCATTTAGAAAGTTGTTCAATAATTTGTAATGTTTAGTGATTAATTTATGGTTTATTTGGCATGGTGCTACCCTAGTATTTTCCATCTTTGTTATTTGCTGATCCTGGGTTACACAGTTTTGGTTCTTGGGGATTTCTGTGTTCTCCATTCAGTGTTCATTGTTTCCACAGCCTGTGTGGTACAGGTTAATGAATTGCTACTTTACTGTGATGTCTGCTACTCAGTCATCTGTTTCACTTTCTGGAGACAGTGTCTTGGGTAGCAAAGTGGAAGCAGAGATGTTTCTAGTGAAGTCAAGCAAACCAAACCTTTGCCATGTGGCATTGTTGGGCCCATTTCAAAGACTTCAGTGGGTACCTGCCATTACTGGGGGCTCTACCTCTGGTGTTGCTCTATCAGCATCCCATTTCCTTGGAAATGGGGGTGACTGAAAGCTCCCCCCTCAGCCACTGACGCAGGAACACTGATTACAGTGGCACCTTCTAATTTCAAAACTGGAATGCTATACTTTTCTCTTTAATGGACTTCTAGACTCTACAATATGGAGATTAATGTGAATTAAAAAACTGCAAGAAATCTTTTATAAACACTGAATTTTGCACTCACATTAAGCCTGTTCTCAAATCACTCCCTTGACTTCTTACAGATAAAGTTTCATATTTTTTCAGAATGTGATTGATCTCATTAAAGAGCATTAATGCCTCTTTAATCCCATCAGCAAATTAATCCCGTTGATACTGTTAGTATCTTTGTAATGAAATACGGAGAAAAATAAAACTGTAATTTGGCCTTTTCAGATTTTCAGTGTGGCTGAACTGACACACCGAATTGTACCAGCCCTCATGCTGTCAAGAGATGCCCTAAAAAAGCTCTTAGCCCTGATTATCTGCTGGAATAATGGCTGTGTCTCTAATTTTAGACAGCCCCAAGCAGGGTGACTCTGTGAAGAAGCAGGACATTTTGTGCTGCCTTCCCTTCTCAGGAACGTGAACTCTTCTCTGCCTGCTTAAAGCCCTGCTGTTTACAAGCCTGAGATCATCTTGTGAACACACATGGTTCTGCGCCGTGCCCTTGAACAGCTTCAGCATTCACCTACCCACAAACACCGGTGCTATACCCTTGCCTCTCTCAGCACTCAGCACCCTACTGTTGGTACTTCTTAAATTCCATGTTTTTATGTAAAAGCTGAGGTGTCTGGCTGTAACTCCTGTACTGCTGCCCTCCCCCAAAGAATGCCTTGTGTTATCATGTGTGGTTTTCCCAGAATAACGTTTTCTTTTCTCAGAAATTCAGATTGTAAATATTGTCCTATAGCACACCACCTAAATCAATGATGTGGTGTCGGCAGGAGTTCAGCTTTCATAAAAATGGCATTGTCAGGCAAGGTTTGAACGGCAGCTATGAACTAGTTGGGGAAGAATCTGAAACTGTGGATAATTTGTTATCTGCATATCCCTGATGACTGAATTGCACACCTGTAACTCAGAAGACTCCTTGTAACGCTGCTTTTAAGTCGGAAAGTTACTGAATATACCAAAACAACTCCCTAAAAACCTTAACTGTAAAAGAAGTCGAGTACAGATTCGGAAGAAGGGATATGTAAAATGCCTAATTAAGAATAAAGAAAAACCCCTGTGTTGAAGTCTCAAAACCCAAATGAGCATTGTGTGTGGAGATAAAGCATTCCCAAAGGCAAATACTGCAAGAAATTATTCTTGGCATTTTCTATTCATTTCCATTACCTTGATTTTAAAATCGGCTCTTCTAAAACATACGTTTTAAGCAGTCATCTGCAGTGTGCTGCCATGAGCAGTGTCACGTTGAACCAGGGCAGGCTGTCCTCTACTCACTTCCAGGTGATGTTCTTGGCACTGTTTTAAATCGCTCTGTCCACCTAATGGAAGTGATGGCTGGGAGTTGATGTTGTTCATGTCTCTCAGCTACCCACTCATTGTCTTCGGTTGTGATTCTTTAACTTCTAGAGTGTATTTTGGGCATCGCTGTTACACAACCATCTGGTAGCTCTTGAATTTACAGAATCTGCCAGGGGTACATGTGCTGACATTCAAAAAGAGAGTAAAAGACTGTTAGCCAAAATATTCCCCCTTTTGTTTAATAGATAATATTTGGCTTGTACTAGGCACACCAGAAAGTTCTTCTTTTGAAGTAAAAGTCAAATTAAAAAGATGGTGTAATACCTGTAATTCACCAGGACGTGCTCTAACTGCTGGCTGACCTGCTTTCTTATGGATATCCCAGAAAACAGTTGTGAAATCTTCCATTTAGTGCTATATTATTTTATATACATGCGATTGGGTCACTTGTGTTTTCAGAAAATCCCTAGAAAGCAAGTTGCGAACTTTTTAAGGTTAAATAATCTTAATGAAGTCTAACAGAAAATGTGTATGGAACTGTCAGGCATTAGATAGAGGGACTGCTTATAAATGTCTCTTCTAACTTACATGTGCTGCAAAACTGCAGTACGGTTTTTAATATCAACCCTAAATCATTAGGAAAAGTCATAGGATCTAAAATCCAGCAGAAGATGACCCTTCAGCTGAGATGAAATGTGGTCTCAAAGCTGTTCAGGAGGTAGCAGAACAGCGCTGTGCATGGAGCTGTTTCCCTTTCAGAAAGCTTTAACAAGGACACAGCACCTCTAGCTAAGCGATATTTCGCATATGATGTGACCATGTTATTTTGCGGTGGGTGCTGGCACAAATCAGTGCTCCCTGCTAGAAACACCAATCTGATGAGTTCCCCCTGGGCACGTGGTTCAGGTGGATTTTCCCACCCCAAGCTTGCAGCAGAGCACAGCACACTGAAGCTGCATGTACAGCTTCAGTGGTGGGACATGGCGATGTGGGGTTTGAATGCCCTGATGAATCTGGGCAGAGGGAGAAGGCATCAGTTTGGTGACCAGACCCTCTGCGTGCTGGTCCAGTGAGCTGGGATGAACGCACCAAAGGAGACACTCTGACAGGCTGCGGTAGGGTGACACAGGCTTTACAGCTTCTGTGGCGTCTATTACTGACCTCCAGTAGTAACCCCTTGGCTGGAGTATATTGCGACAAGCTTGACAGTACAGTTTTGAAAGAGTAAATAATTTATCTGAAGGTTCTAGTACTGCTTCAGCAGACCGGGCTGGGCAGGATGGCATGGTGGCAGGTGGGCTGAGGGGGCTGCCCTGGCGCTGTGTGGGGCAGGCAGTCCTGGGTCACCCTCCCTGGGGGCACAGGGCCATCACTGTGCCGGCAGCTGTGAGAGCCTGTTTCTCCATTGGTTTTGCCCCATACCATGGTTGGATTTGTGAGTCTGATTGTGGAAAAGTATTTCTCTTAAACAGCCACTTTATTCTGCATTTGCCTTCTCCCTTGGTTTAAACCAGGCAGAAACCTTAGCAAAGCATGTTGAATACTGTGCCTTCTGCTGAGACAGCGTGGGTGTAACTGAAAGCGTGAGGGTCTTCCTGGGCCTCAGGATTGCAAGCAACAACTTCCTTCCAGTATACCACCCCTATAAGAAACAGCATGTTTCACCTTGGAAAGAGCACTTTAGGGATGCTGGACTTGTACATCTTACCCCATGCCCAATGCTGTAAGTACTGGCTGGGATGTTTTGATGGATTTCATTCAGCTGCAGGTAAGGATACCTTGAATAATGACAGATGCTTAAATCCTCAGCACTTACTATTATCCTTGTAAAAACAATTCTATCTGTCTTTATAACTCCATAGACAAATACTGGAATTATCCATCAAATGTATTTTTAGCATAAGCAAGATGTTACAGGTTTTTTTTCTCCAGCT
Source organism: Porphyrio hochstetteri (assembly GCA_020800305.1). Taxonomy (NCBI): domain Eukaryota; kingdom Metazoa; phylum Chordata; class Aves; order Gruiformes; family Rallidae; genus Porphyrio; species Porphyrio hochstetteri. The sequence goes on from CM036912.1 coordinate 19,809,142, forward strand.
CATATGTTAAAATTTTAACTTTCAAACTGTTTTCACTGTGCTTTATTTCTGGAGAGCTGGTGGTCAGCAAGGAGAATGGCTCCACAGCGACTTTTATTAACAACTCTCCGCAATGTTCTTTGCGCTGTCTTGGTGCAATTAATAATTAACACCACAAGTTAGTGGCGATCACAGTGAGAACCTGGGGAAAACAATAGAAGGCTCCTGTTTTAATTTAAACAATGCAAGAACCACAGTAGTACCATTAGCGCTTCTGGTAGAATATTCTGGGTACGATGTGATAACTGCCAAAGGTAGCACAGTTAATCCTCACACAGGGTATTGGCTCCTGCCAACACGGACCACTTAAAATATGGTTGAAAAGAGATAAAATTATTTTACAGTGTGATAGTCAAAAAGACACCTTGTCATGCCTGTCAGTGTTATAGCTATTTGAGGTGCTGGAGGTAATAAAATACTATACGTTAATGTGCGGGATGGTGATTTTTCCAGAAGTCAAATCCTTTCTACCAACCTTTTCCTTTTAAAGGGTGAGGGGAAAGGCAATCTTTGTTTTATTTTGCCAAAACCTCAAAATACGTGTGTGCTGATGGAGCCATGCAAATGAGGATATATTGGCCAGGGAAAGCAGAGGAAACTCCAGCTTCCTAATAGCTTCAGGATTTGTTTGCTCTTACTTCCCCTCTAGGTAACTCTCTGGCACATCCTGCACAGCACTAAAGGCAAAAAAGACACTTTTTTCATTCCTGGGAGAATTGATATGCAATTTCTGTGACTTCTGTGGCAGGGGGAGCACATGGCCAAGAAGCTGCACCCTTGAGGTGCTGCACCCACCAATTGCAAGGAAACAAGGCAGAGGTTGTGCTGAAGGAAACACTCCTCTCCAGAACATGATGCAGTCCAGGTACCTTTTGAGAGGGGCGCTCTGGGAGAAATGCAATGCTGAGGCTGTCAGTGAGGCATGCTCAGCTGTGATGGGAGGTACAACGTGGGGACATGGCAGATATCGAGTTGCTTAGGGAGTGCAAGCCATTGGTCTGCTGAAGATGCTGCTGTCACTTCAGGATGTTGTCCAGGGCACAGAAAATATTATTTAAAATGCGCTAAAAGTAGATGGCATGCAAGTGAATTGTGATGTGTTGAGGTGAAAATGCGATAAACTACTCTTAGCTTTTGACAATACTCTGTGCCACTTCAATTCTTGGAGAAAATGATAAGCTTCTGTTAAAATAAGAAGAAAACCAGAAGGAAACACAAGCCTATCTTTCATCTGCTTCCATCTCTTTAGTTCACAGAAGTGAATGCTGTACAGGAGCGAGAGGCAGAGGGTAAAGGGGGATTGAGGCGGGAAGGATTGTGATTATACCGAGAGTAGGGGATACGATCAAGGAAGATAATAATCAGGATTAAAAAAGAAAAATACTTTTATACAAAGCTTAAAGGGGAAGAACCTGGTATGCTGCAAAACAAGAGAAGAATAAATAATTGTTAGTCTATCAGGTTCCTCCTGGTATTATATACATCTAATATAAATATAAAAAATGAAATGTATTAGTCTTTCCAGTGGGGCTGCAGAAGACTGTTGCTAAGGGATGAGCTGCCAGAATAACAATGAAGGCAGTTGCTATAAATTCTTCTAAAACAAAGAGGATTTTGTTGTTGTAGTTGTTTGTTTTTAAGAGTAGTTTTACTAGTGTGACATTACAGAGGAAGTTTTGAGCAGAACCGTTGTCTTAGAGCAATCATTGCAGGTTAACGTGACCACATTGAAGGCAGAACAAGCAATCACGGTGTAGCGGTTAGGTGTGAACTACTACCAACATGTGAGCTGAGTGATAGAAGAAACACCAGGGTAAGTAGAGGAGAGGAGCGTTAACAGCTTGGACTCCTCTCTTTCTGGCTTTTGGAGGGATGGTGGACAGGCAGGAGGAGAAAGCATTAGAATGAAAAACTATAGAAAAAATAACATAAAATGATACAAAAGGTGTATAGAACCTGGAGAGACATAAAGGGTCTATTCCTAATCAGTAACATCTTCAAGATACCAACAGTGCAGAAGACAGAGGAATTATTTACCATCTAAGATACAGGAAAGAAAGAGGGTATAGGCAAATGCATAAAAAGTTTAGGATAAATGTTAAATATTATAATATTTTATATTATTTAATATATATCTTATGAGTGATATTGCTTACTCCTGAAATTGTGGCTGTCCTCTGTAACATGCAATGTTTTGATAAAATGCAAAATTGACTCCTGAATACGTTTAGGGAAAAAAGATCATAAACTGAGATTCTCCATCATCCTGTAATCAAACTCTGCTTGGAGACTGGATATACAGGATAGCATTTCTCCTTGCAGGGTATGGAGGAAAGCTTATCCCTTTCCAGTGATGAGCAGGATCATTTTGGGGAGATGCAGCCAAGTACAGAGTATTATACACACAGCCCAAGTTTGGAATAAGGTGGGGTTTTTATGGGTTTTTTTGGGTAATGCTTCTCCTGCAGTGATGGGCTTTGTGGAGGGTGTGATGCAGTGGTGGAGGCTGTGAGACTTCTACCTACATGTGATAGAATTCAAATGCTCTTGAAAGACACAGAGCTGTGTTCAACAAAGAAGGCAGGTATAGCCTGGAATTCATAGGCTTAAAAGATAGGCAAAATAATAAGTAGAAAGGGAAGTATAACCTTTCTTTTTTTGCCTTCTAACCTGTTAGTTTCAGTGTCTTCAGAGGAATCCTTACTTGGGCTAACGTTCAAGCTGTTTTGTTCATACAACAAATTGCTGGTGGCTCACATGATGAGCAAAGTGGAAGAGACTTCTATGAATAAAAAACAAATCTAAAAAACAATTATTTTTATCTAATATCAGCAGATGCTGACCCACATCAAGTGACTTCCTGTAATCTGATGTAATGTTCTATGTTTATGCTCGCAGAACCTGTCCTGGAGGAGTTGCTCTTTTTTCCATGAGGAAGACTGAAGACATTAGGAAAAATATTGGTAGGGTTTTCTTCTGTTCCTCTCTTATGTTTTCTGCTGGGGCTGGACGTCCCTGCACGCATGACACTTCGGTGGTGCTGTGTGAGGGGGAGTAGTGGTTGCTCTGGGGTGCCAACCTCTGCAGTGGGTTTAGGGGGGCTCTGCTTTATGTCAGGGTGTAGGGAGTTGCCAGCAGAGGGGGGCAAATGGTGGGGGAGATGATGTTTGGTTTGCAAAGCAAGCTCACCCCATGAGAGAGGAGCATCAGTGATGATCAGTGGCTGTACTGGGCTTTCAGGAACTCAATTTTTGTCTGTAGGGCTGCATATCCTGAATCGTGTGTTAAGCAAAGGCTCCGACAGCCTAAACTGCCAGTCCCTGCATGTATTCCCATGAGCAGTGGCTCGTGCCACAAGTTCAGGTGATGCTGTTCCTTATTCAACACAACCACCAGCTTCTTGGAGCATCTGCCTTTTGCTCACACCGTGATGAAATCGTACAGGGAGAACATGTGTTTCTCAAGTCTCCCTGCAGCCCTCTGGATATGACTGTGTTTTGACAAGGGGAGGCGAGGGCGCACATGAAAGCGCGTGGTTCTGATTTTGCTCTTTTTGGTGCTTTCATACTGCAAAGATCAATAATGTACCTGCTGTCAGGTGAAACCAGAGATGAGTTGCATTAATTTTTGGATGCCTGTATAGTGTGTGCAAATACATCTTACCTTGCTGGAGTTCCGTTTGCAGCCCTGCCGAGTGCTGTTGGTAGGGGATTTGCACTGTGCTGCGCTGGCTGAATGTATGGCTTATAAAGCACTGTGTGTGAATAAACATTGCTGTTGCAACAGGAGGCAAGGAAGAGGGAGGATCACTGACAAACTGATGCTTTGATGGGGCTGGGTGCTCTTTTGGTTTGGGCTGCTCATTGGATTGGATTTTTCACCCAAGATCATTTCTTTTGGTTGGTTGTTTTCTCCTCAAATATACCCTCTGCTCTTGGTTTAGCTCATCACCTATATGTACTGCCTAGAGCTTTAGGGTCATGTCTAGCACTCTCCAAAAGGCCAGTCAGCCCTTGCTCAGCTTTCTGTGATTGCCAGCACTTCCTGTAGGCGACAGGGGTGCAGATATGTCATGCCTGCATTCTGGCAGGGTACGTTTTTGGCTGAGGCTGGAGCAAGTATTGTGGCTTGCCCTGGATGCCTTGGTGCAGCAGCACAGCAGTGGCCGAGTGCCGTATGGCTCTGAGCCGGTCAGCACTCAGCATGTCCTGGATCCGTCCCTGCCCTGCCATGTTGCCCAAGGTGGGGATGGGGTGTCCAGTGCCTGTGACTCCTCACAGCTGGCTCTCTGCATGGTGGTTCAGGCTCACCCAGCACTTAGGAGCGCTCACTGTGGGAGGGCAGCACTGCCTGCCCAGTGTCATCCTCTGGCGGTGTGGAGGTTCCTCAGACAGGCATTTTGCTCCGTTATCTCATTGCAAGTACTATGCCTGGCAGATATTATAGTGCTACCTAAAATGCTGCTTGCTTACATTATTCTGAAAAAACGCTGGCAATAATCACCTAGCAGCAGGCAGCGGCTCCCTCTGTGTTCAGAGGCATCAATTGCCCACTGCAGCGCTGCTCGTGTCGGCAGCGCAGGAACTGCCTTAGGTCCATGGTGATGCTCTCTGCGCTACCGTGAATAAATGTAATTCTCTGATCACATCTCTCATTTGTGCATTGATTTTGAACTAATGATGTGTTTGTGTGTGTATACCTAGGGAAAAAAAAGTATTATGTGCTAGAATTCCTCCTCTGTTTTGGATTGTATTGCTTAGGGCTGTCATGGAGGGACTGTGTGTAGTGCTGCTGCTGTGCCTTGATTTTTATCAAGTCCTTGGAAAAATTTAATTAAAACTGTTTTCTAGAGTTCATCTTCTGCAGGAATGGCCTTTTATAGGTTCTACCCATGGGGTATTGTTTATCCAATTTAAGGTATTTAAAGGCAGAATATTATTCCGCTGTATTTATTCCGTGGAAATCTAGACTTAATTTTTTCCCAAGCTGTTTGCCGTTATGTGGAGCAGATGAAGCACAAGTCTATGATAGATGAGATCGAAGTGAGTTTGAGTCTCTTCTGTGCTTTGCCAAACACCTGCAGGTAACTTGGCCTCGCTGTGTCTAAACATCAGAAGCATTTCTTATACTTACATAAAAGTCACGGCCATTTCTCTTATTCTGTATTTAAACGAATACGTTTTTCTCCCTGGTATCTTCTCCAGTTGCGGTCACTGTACTTCTGTTCAGCTTGCCTGTACAAGCCATTCATTCATCTCTATTGCTTGCTTGCAGGATTTGCTTCAGAATGGAACATTGTGGCATTCCCAGGTGTTGTCACGAGTGTGACATGAGGGCACACCTCTTGCACCAGCAACTCCGATTCCTGGTGTTTCTCAGTGTGCGAAGCTCGGCTGGCAGCTCAGCCACAGCTGCACCAGCACTGTGATGAAAACACCCACTGCTCTCCTGCACTGGAAATCCCCTTGTCAGACTTGGTTACCCACAGCTCTTTTCCCCATACATCATCATGGTTTTGCAGCTTCCTCTGCTTCAGCAAAACTCTCACCACAAACACAATTGACTTTCCCACAGGAAATTTCTTACATGATCAATTCTGTTCACCCACAAGCTAGGACTGGCCCTTTCCTTCAGACCCCAGTCAACACCTCCTTCTACTCTGCCTCACAGGTACTCCTGTATACAGTGAGACACCCAGGTCATGCCTCGCTTGACTCGCGCACGGATCAGGCTTGTACCTCTCCTGTGCAGGGTATCTCCAAAGTCTGGATTGTTCTCTTTGAATATAATGCAGTCCTCCTGTCTTGGCAGACCTTTTCCCATGCCAGAAGCTCACCCTGTTGAGGCACCTGCTATGCTCCTGGCTTGGCCCAGCATGTGGGTCTGTCAGGTTCTTCCTGGCCTTGCTGAGCCCCAGCCCTCAGCAGGCTCTGTCCAGCCCTCAGCAGGCTCTGTCCAGCCCTCAGCAGGCTCTGTCCAGCCCTCAGCAGGCTCTGTCCAGCCCTCAGCAGGCTCTGTCCAGCCCTCAGCAGGCTCTGTCCAGCCCTCAGCAGGCTCTGTCCAGCCCTCAGCAGGCTCTGTCCAGCCCTCAGCAGGCTCTGTCCAGCCCTCAGCAGGCTCTGTCCTCCCCAGATCTCCTTCCAGCTCTTGCAGGCGAGCAGGCAGGTCCTGGGTGAGACCCTGGGACTGTGGGGCTGTGCTGGGCGTGATGCTGCTCCCTCTGGGGAAGTGAACGGAGCAACTCCCAGTATGTACCTGCTGCTGACCTTGTGTGGTTTTGAGGTGTGCTGTACGAAACCCTAGGCTAGCTCCTGACGCTTGTGGTGTCATTTCCCCGTTAGTTTTCATTTCCTAGCACGGTGCTGGGTTTGTACTGTTATTCATTTTACGTACCCTTTATCATATTAGTCAGTAAATCCCCAGCAGACGCGAAGCAGTGGGGTGTGTTTGCGGCACTACGGCTACCAGGGCTTGGCAAAATAGCAGTGTAAAAATCATTTGCATTAGAGCTAATAAAGACAGCTGGAATGGACCCCAAAATATGTTCAATAAACCGATAAGAGAGAACTGCTGATTATACTCCTACTTTAGTAAAAAGTAACTGGTTTTCATTCAATGTTTAGAGTACTGTAATTGTATAGTGTAGTATTTTACCCGCAATTTAAATCTAATATAATGGTCAATGCCTGCCTTTAAATGCTGACAGTTTGCTAACAATTTCCAGTCTCATGCCTCATGCATTTTATTTTCCCCATATAAGGGCAGGGTGAATGGCTCACCATGAGTTTGCTGTAACTCCTGGTAAATGCTGATTCTTTTATTGTGACCATTATAGAATCACAGGATCTTAGAATATACTGAGTCGGAAGGGACTCATAAGGCTAATGCTGTGGGGAGTAAGGGTGTGTTGGGATTGCTTTTCACCCCAATTCCTGTATTCAAGCTTTTTCGGAAATCTTCGAGGTGGACAGAGATCACCCTTAGGAAAATATTTACATGAATTAACCAATTAATAGAATTATTGGAAAATCTAGATGCTACCGTGCTGCTGTGGATTCCCTCTCTTGTTTTTCCCCCATCAAGTTCAGCTTATCCATCCCATGGAAATGATTTATTTAAAAAGGAAGTGTCAGACCCTGAGACAATAATATCCTAGCAAATCTGCATGTGTTCAAAATACATGCTTATTCTGAAACATGCACATATTGGCTTTCATAAAAGAACATGCCTGGTTTTTTTCCTTGTTTGATGCATGCCAGCAATTTTTATAAAGAGGGTAACTGAGAGACATTCTTAATAACAATGACAAATAAATAACATCTCTTTCCCACAATGCTTGACAGTGCAAGGGTTCTGTGCAGGATTCTTACAGGCAAAAATAACGAGCAGAATCCGTCTGTACCCCGCGCCGTATGTGAAACAACAAATCAGTCCATACTAAGTTCATTTAACTATATTTTATATCTTCTAGAACTGGAATTGTGTAGCCTACAAAACAATTTATATTTTATCTGTACCATCTAATTAATTAAATGGCCCCAGAGTACCAGACTCACAAATCTCGTTAATAGCTGAATACTGAAATAAAGGCTGTTCACCCCTACTAGAATAATATTTGCATATCTCCACCTGCGATGGGTAATAAGTACCTGCCACAAATCAGAATTATGAATTTTGTACGCCTAACAAAACCGCAGGGGAAATTATACCTCAGACATTCCATAATAATTGCAGCTAAGCTGTTTAGTGCCATCCACTTATTCTGCCTGAAGTGTTTAAAGCAGCAACAGTTGTAAATGAATTCAGGCACGCATTCAAGAGAAAATGTTTTAAAAAGTTTTTCTGTCTTGCCATATGTAATTATCTTTATAGAAATGTTCAGCTACAAGTTATAACATGCTCACATTTAAAATTGCAAATTAAAAAGTAAGTTCCTCTGATTAAAGTACATTTTATAAAAGTGGGGTTTTTTAAGTTTACTGTGATGATACAGGAAACAGCTTGGGCTGTGTTTATCCCATTGGTCTCCCCAAATCGGCGATCCAGCCTATAAATGTCTGCAGCGAGGGGCCTGCTTTTGCAGTGCTGCTTTCCCCAATAATGTGCAATGCCTGGGGGAGAGTTAACAGTTAGGGCTCGGGCAGAAATGTGCTGTGATGTGGATAGTCTTTCGTAGGCCAGGGAATTGGGACATTGAAGTAGGCAGCATGACTTGCCTCTGTTTTGTGGGGATTTTATTTTCATGACAGGAACGGAGACTGCACAGGGAGCAGGGCTGGGAAGGAAGAGCAGTGAGATTCTGGAGCTGATGATCTTCAAGGTCTGTTCCAACCTAGTTATGCCGTGATTCTGTGAGATGCTGGTGGTCCCTGGTTCTGTATGGGAACGTGAAGGAATGGTAGCACCAGAGTTTGCACTTTATAGAAGGTCTTGACTCCTAGAGAGCCCCAAAGCTCTTTATAAAGCGTGCCCTGCGCAGTCACCCGTTAGGACAGCTCAAAGAACTGGACCATCCTTTCCTTTGGGAATACAGGATGCTCTGCAAATGTGGAACAGGCCCACCCTCTGTGTGTGCCTGCGTGCCACTCATGCCACTCTGACAGCTCCCAGTTAGCAAAGAGCCCCAGGCATGGTCTTTCTGTGTGGTGTATGTCTCACCTCTGTCTGCAGAGGAAGATGGGGGACATGTGGCAGCAGCTGTCCCTGTGGGGCCTGGGTTCCAGCCTGCCCCTCTGTACGAGCTGCTGGTGGGGGGCAGGTGTTTGTTACTGCGGATATGAGGTGTTAGGCAGCAGACTGATGACAGTCCTGCTGCCTCTTGTGATGGGAATGAATGAGTTGTTATGTTACAAATTTTAGCAAAGGCAACAGACCAACAAAAATAACTCCTCCCCCAGCCTGGTTCCCAGTGAAAACTTTGTGTTTTGTGAAGAGCTGGGCTTCCCCTCCCTGCAGCAGAGGAGAGCAGAGCTGGAATTGCAGTCTGGATGGTGTTTGTGATTTGCTGAAATCAGATCATCATTTTAAAGCTAGTCTTCTGACTTTGAGGACTCTTCTCTGAGAAATGCTCAGCACGGGCAAGCCTGGGGATGCACGTTTAGGCTGGGGTGGTGATGCCCTGAAGGGAAGCACGATGCTGGGAAACCCTATCTTCATCATATGAGAGGGAAGAGGCAGCCCAGAAAGGGGCACGGGGTTTGGGGGGACAGGTCAGGATGTCCCTGAGAAAACCATGCCCTGGAGGGGGGCTGGCAGTTTGGGTAAGCATTCAAACACCTGTGTCTGTACAGACAGCCAAATCACCTCGGGGCTAGGTTTAAGCTGCTGTATCATGAGGATACAAACCTTGCTGTGATGCTTGCTGCCCCTCCAGAAGAGCAGCTGGAGAAGCCAGGCGAGGACCATTCCTGGAGAGCCAGGCACCCTCTGCCCCCAGGAAGGGGCCCCTGCAGTGGCTCCTGTACCTGTGAACACCCACATCTGTATGCTGCGAGGGTAGCAGTCATTTTGCCAATGTTCTAGTAAAGGATTAAAAAATAATTAGGTTTTATACATGTTCAAAAGGAAGGGGGCACAGTGCATCAAGTCACAAGGAGGTGATTAAGTCAGGTTGTCTGGTTCTGCCTAGACTGACAGCAGTGAGTCTAAGGGGTTAGGAAAATAGCTGATAGCCTATTACCATGATGAAGTGTAGCTTAAAACTACATTTTGTATTTCAGAGGACTAACAGGCGAGGTCCCTGTGGATTTTAATTTTTTTTCATACTACATAAAATGGCTATAGAAGCTGAACCATAATCTCTTTCTAACTTACACATTAGCCCAGGGCAATAAAGATGTTTTTATTGGAGGCAGATTTCATGAAAAGTTGTTCAGTTTTATCTCTGAATATTGTACTATGCTGAAGGCATTTAAGTGTCCTTTTGGGACGCTCTGTCCTGGAAATCAGTAACTCTCCAAAGGAAGGCGAGGTTACTGGAAAGGCTCTCCTTTCTGCCCAGTGCTGTAGGATCCTGCCCTTTCCCCTCTCCTCATCTCTGGCTCTTTTGCCTCAGCTGCCAAGCTGCACTTTTAGCCTGCAACCCCTGCTTGCCCTGTGATGGGTACAGAACTGTCACCGGCAGTCAACTGTGGCTAAAAAGGAAGGCCCTGGCCCTCCTACCTGCTTCCTCAAGCCTTACCAAGTCCTCCTTCCTTGATGCCTCTACAGCAAGGATGTGGGTCTGCTCTTCACTCCTTTTGTCTGGGCTGCATCACTCAGTGCCAGCCTGTGACTGTCCTGGCACTTGCTGTCATTACAGGACGGTAAGGTTTTCTCTCAAGCCCTTCCTGCTTTCTCCCCCTATTCCTGTGCTTTCTCTCCCTTTGGTTGGCAGCAGTGACTCATAAATATCCATAAGCCTGGCTTCTCGCTGTGATTCAGCACCACACGCGTGTCCCCGCGGTTTGTGTGTTTAGAGGACTAATGAACAGTTCAGGGGTCCTCTCGGGTGGTCTCTGCTTCCCCACAGATGCTTCGTCTCTCTCCTGGGCTTTTGCTGTCCTGCTTGGTTCTTGTAGAGGCTCAAATATGTACAAAAGGTGGGGGAGTATCCTCTCTAAACCCAAAGACTTCAGACCAGACTGCTAGCGGCTAATAGCGTCAGCAGACGCTCATGGTACTGCTTTGTGAAGGCAGCAGCGGATGGCCTTAGCAGCAGTGTGACTTGGGCTTAGTCCCTTTCCAGCTGTATTTGTATCAGCTCACTTCTGTCTGGAAGGCAGATGAGGAGTTGGCGTTAGTGGTTTCTTTCCATAAACTATTATGCAGAGGATAATCTCTGATTGATGAGGTCGTGCCCTGCTACCTTACAAAGAAACACATGTGTGTCTCCTAGATTTAAACCTAAGGCCATGCTTGGCAATCAGTCAGCAGTTCCTTATTGATTATGACTGGCAGGGATTTTTATGCTTATTTTTCATTTTATTTCCTTCATTTATCTAAATCTGCCAAATATTTCCGTTTAATCTTTCGATCTATAAAAAGTACAGATTTTATCTTATGCGATGCTTTAGTACGTATGATAAAAAGATGGTTTTCCCTTTACCTTGCACTTTCCATTCATATTGTAATTTTTTGTTCAAGCTTAAGCAGTCCACATTTCATTAAAAAACCCCACACTATTCATATTTCTTTCATCCCTATAAGACTGTAAAAGCAATGTTGCTTTGATGAAATTTGGCAGGTAAGAGGATCTAGTTGAATCATCTCAAACCCCTGGAGTTTTGGGCCTCCAGCTATTATGGTAGAGCAGCTATGAGTATTCAAAAATTGGTCCTTTGTTTGCACTGAATTTCCAAGCCATCTGTAGCACACAAAAGCCACAGCTCTCTTTATAGTTCAGAATGAATATTTAAAAGTTCAGTTTTAGATTTTATTTGTAGCACTTCAGATCTCTCTATCCCATCTGTCTTGTGTCTCAGAGCAATTGCATTAAACTGTACCCAGCAAAGCTGGAACTTGGTCTTGGAATTGAAGGTAAATCCTGGTTCCTTTTAATTTGGTACTGCGCAGTAGAAACATGCGTGATCAGGGTCTGCACAGAGGACTCAGAACATATGGTTTTATTTATTTACGTGCTGTAAATTATTGTTAGAATACTAACAAGCAGCTGCAAATATCAGGTCACCCAGTCTGAACCTTGCTGTATGGTCTTGTAGCATGGCAAACATCTGTATGAGTGCTGCTGGCTCTGGAAGGGCTGGATGTGGTAGAGGAGCGTGTTGGCAGCACCTGTCCTACCCTGGCTGACCGTACATAGGAAAGCTGTCCGTTAATTTACCCTGTTAGAGTATCATCATCTGCTTGAATCAGATTCAGTATATTGTATCTAAACCTTAGCTGCATCAACAGTATGTGGTTTCGTTTTCCCTTGTGTTTAACCAGATACCTGGAGTCACCTATTCTGAGTCAGCTGTATGAAAAGAGAAGTGCTGCATCTCTTCATAAAAAGTGGGAATCATCTCCATCTCATGAAGGCATTCTTCAGCTCCGGTAAATCTTCATTTTCATTCTGTGTCCTGTCCTGAGTTGTATTAGGATGTTTGTTAGACTCTAGAGATGTAAGTTAATTACTTTCCTAAATGGAGTTATCTTTCATATTTTTAATATATAAATACATATGTTTATATACATGTGTATCTCCATTTCTGGAAAAAAATGTGCAAAACACTTGTGTTAGTACGTACTGCTATGAAAAACCTCTATTCCAGCAAGTTCCTAAATATAACCCAAGTATTGCAATTCCCCTTTGTAAAACCTGTCCTCATGGCTCTGCGGCCTTTGTATGAAATGAATGAAGACTATGGTATCCTGAACTGACGGTCTTGGGAGTACCTCCAAACCTGGAGATTGTAAAACCAACAGTTTACATTATTAAGAGTAAATTATATATCATCATCTCATCAGTTAAAATTAGAAGGCTCATTTGGATTATTTTTCAGTTACTGTTTATAATGAAAAAAGTTATTTTAGCATACAAACAGTTCTACAGTGTTTAATAGTAATTTAAAGTAGATTCTTATAGTTAGAACTTCAAGGAAATTCGTGTGCTAGCCTGGTAGGCGTGTGTCTTCATCGTTTCTCACTCAGGTCTTCCATGAAGCCAGACTCTTGCTTTCCAAAGATGAGCCTTTTATATAACATTTTAACTAACTTTCGTACTAATCTGGGGAGGTTTATATGGCTTTAAAGAACAAATGGAGTAATGAAAAAAGTAATATATTTTTGCTGAATTGAATAAAACACAGGGAATTAACTGTTGCTTCTGGTAGCGCTGTCTCTGACATGGAGCTCTGAGCGTTACAGGGAGTCATAGCAGAGCTCTTCATGACTGCCTCCCATGATGAGAAAGGGTGTTTTTACAGTGGTGATTTGTCTCCTTTCCTCATGAAAGGCAGTGTTACCTTCTGGCTTTGTATTTCCATACATGTTCTTGTGTGAGGTGGGATTTTTTTCCTTAAGCTTTAAAGCAATGAGCTTCTCTTTTCCACACACCCTTGTCATCTGCTGCTAGTGCTCCCTGGAGAATAGATGGTCACCAAAGTGCACTGCATTTCTGGGTTCATGTGGCATCTGACACTTGAGCCTGCCCCTGCTTGTGCAACCATTTCCATAGCTTCAAGCGAGCAGCGAGGTATGAGAATTTGACTCTAAATACTGTTTTGAGTATTTGTCTTATTAAGTTCGCAAAATAACACCGAAAAACCTAGATAAGTAAACATAGATAAGTAAAATCATGTAATGCACCTAAAGCACTGAGTCCAACTCAGCTCACGTGGCTGCAGCAGTGCCATGTGGATGAGAAGAGCAGGTGCCAAACATGCAGGTGGTGTTTGGGGCTGTGAAGGGTGAGGTGAGGAAGGAAATCTCGTGGTAAAGGCATTTATTGATGGTCAATTGCTTCTTGTCAATGGGCATCTGTTCAAGAAAAGCTTCACCTTACTGTACTTCCACATGGAAATGGGGAGTAGGCTTTGATCTTCAGATTGCAAACTCTAAGCAAGAAAGAATTTAGAGGAAAGATGAAAAAATAATTCAGCTGTTGGATTCCTTTTCTCTGGAAAATGAGAGGGGCAGAAGAAAGAATTTATGGAGGATGGGAATGCAAGCTTTTCCAGCTGATGGCCTGGCTAAATTTGTCAAAGACAAAGTTTTCAGAGTGAGGTTTGCTAGCACAAGGCTAGCTGCAGCTGACTCAATATCAGGTTTTCACAAAACTCTTCAAGTTAGAGAAATAGTTTAAAGAAAGAAAAATATCACTAATTCCCCAGCAATATAATTGCAAGTGGAAAACATAATGGAACATCAGACTGAGCCTTACGAAGCAAGCATGCTCAAAAACAAAGACAACATCAAAAAGTCTTTCTCTGGGGAGCTCTGCGCCCTTCCGGCTTAAGCTGGCCTACCTTGCCCCAGTGGAAAGGCTCGAGCTCCCTGGTGAGCAGCCAGGGCTCTGGCAGCATCTGCCAGCCTTTGGTCTGACTAATAATACTTAGAAGTCTCCAGGGCTGCCTGTAGTCTCAGGAAATATATATTTTTTTCATTTATTCTTTTATGAAACCTTTGTTCCTTCCACAGAGATGTGTGGCTGATCCATTGTAAATCTTTGTTCTATATGGTATTTTTAATTCTCTTGCTTTGCACGTATAAAAAGCTGCGTATTTCCTGTGCTTTGCCCAGCTTTATCCTCAGCAGTGAGGCTCCTTTCACAGCAGAAAGTCAATGGTGTGGGATGGCCGCTTCTGCCCAGCCTGTTTGTGCAGCTGTCCAGGGTTGGTCACCACCTTCTGCTCTGTAGTGCATTTAAATATCAAGATGGGTTTGGTTCTGGTCTAGGATGTTTAAAAACAGGAACCTTGAATTAGGTACTAACGTGCACCCAGAAAAACTGACTGTGTTGAGGTTCTGACTGGCCTCAAACAACCTTTCTCATAGTCTAAATTTTGCAAGACTGTTATTTTTTTGACATTTCAAGCATTGATTTTAGGGGTCTAGTTTTAGACATCCAGTCTTTTGGATCTGGCCCCGCAGGCCTATAGGTGCACAGTGGGATGCCAAGCTGTAGTCTCTAACCGGAAGGATGTTGGAATAGGGCTCTTCTCTTCCAGGTCTACTTGTGCTCCCCTCTCCCGCCTCGCACACCAGGAAGGCGCAGACAATAGCAGTGTTTTTTCATTGACTTCATGCTGGCTGATGGCATAATCCAGCTGCTTCAGTGTAAATCAAAAAAGATTTTGAAAATGTGCAGGTATCACGTGCTGACAGAACAGGCATTTACACACACAGCAACAGTGAGATCCTAAGAGAACACCTAACCTGAGTTTTCCAGTTAATCCTGCCCATTTTGTCCTCTCCTTTAAAAAGTGAGACCTGTGGCTGGGGGACACACAAGCTGTGGCTGCTGCGTGCCTGGGCTAAGAAAGCACGCTTCTCCAAGGGTGTTCCGAAATGGTTACCTGGAGTAATTATTCTTTTAACATGTTGTAACCTGGGGACCAGTTTCTTTAGGATAGCTAATTCTGAAATATTCATCGTGTTTTTCGTGGTCAGATATGTTGCATCTTCTATCCAGCAGTGCAACCAGTTAGGGCAAGAGGAGAATGATGGCTCAAAAGGAGAAAAGTGTCTGGCTGTTAAATCCTGAACCCTATGTGCTAGCTGCTTTTCCTGCCCAGTCTTCCGCACAGTGATGCTTTGAGGGGGAGAGCTGTGGAGGGTGAGGCAGTCTGGTTTTTGGCTGTTTCAGCAGCGTGGACTTTCTCCTGCAAAGGAGGGGGAAGATGGGGAGGAGTGTGGGTCCAGCTGGGCTTACAGCTACCCACAAGGGTTGAGTTCAAGCGCTGTTTCTCAGTGTTTTGCCAGGCTGACACGCGCTCGTGCTGAGCGTGTGACTGTGCTCCCAGGCCTGGTGTGGTCTGTGCTAAGGGCTGGAAGATGAAAAACTGAACTGGGGAGAGCAAAAGCAAGGATGGAGCCCCTTACTTCAGATGATTAGTGTATTTAAATTTTTAACCATTGTAATTTGTGAATGAGTGGGGCAGGTCCAAAACACTCTTTGGTGTGGAGCAGTGCACAGCCCAAGTGCCAGCCCGGCTTGGTGCTGAGAGCCTACCTGTTACCTTGTCCTGGGTTAGAAAGCTTTAAAGGTCACCTCAAAATGTGGAGGAAGAGAAGTAGAGTAGCAAAAAGGCACAGTTGAAGTCACAGCACTAAGATGCAAAGTGGCTAGAGAATTTTTTAATCTTTGTGTTTTTAAACAAAATTCCCCTTTTACAGCATGATCAGCATTTGGTCCCCTGTAGCCACAGTTGAATATTCATGTAAATTTTGAAAAAGAATAAATGGTAGACAGTGGGGGGTTGGTGGTTGTGATTATGATTAACGCTGGAAATGAGAACGTGCACCTTAAACCACGTGTGTGATTTTTATAAGCTGGTTTACAAAGTTGCAGTGGAGGAGGATATTCAAATATTTACTTGTTTTGGTTTCGACCGCGTATTCACAGAACTTCCAGAATTCCATCAGGCTGCTTGTATGCACTTGTTAGTCCTTAAACTAGTAAGATGTCATTAAAACATTCATTGACACAGCCACTGTCTACTTTACCTAGACCTTCAACATTACTAATTCAGGTTTTCCTGCATTTGCATGCAGCACCTCAGCTACATGGCTTTAATGCTGTTCTTTGTTTTGTTCTGCTGTCAGGTATTCAGCTCTAGTGTCTTCTTCACTGAAGAATTTCTATATTACAGCTCTGAATACAATCTGTTTTGTATGCTCGTGAACTAGCTCTAGGACTTGAAAAAAACCTATTTTATATTCTACACTGGTTAATTTTTCATTTCTCTGGCACCTTGGTGAAAACTAGTCAACACAGTTAACAATATACATTGTGCAACAATAAATATTTTATTGGATATATAATCTGCACAATTTATAAGTTGATTTTTCTCTGGAGTCTGAATTAATCTGTAATTTTGAATATTTGGTGAAAACTCATTTTTTATAGTATATTA
The DNA here is from genome assembly GCA_020800305.1 of Porphyrio hochstetteri. NCBI lineage: Eukaryota > Metazoa > Chordata > Aves > Gruiformes > Rallidae > Porphyrio > Porphyrio hochstetteri. The sequence goes on from CM036912.1 coordinate 19,825,737, forward strand.
CTCTATAATCACTATGAAACCTGTGATTGGCTTTTTAATGGGAGCTATAGACTTTTTTCCTAGCATTGCTAAACTCTAATAAAGCTATTTTATGGGGAGGGTAGTCTGGAGCAAGAAATATGGAGGTTTCATCCTGGGAACAGTATATAATTCACATGCTAGTGAATTATAGTGTATTCCTTACATGAGATAACTTTAAGGAGGTTTTTAAAAATGTATGTGTCTAAATACTTATATTTCTAGTTTATATATGATTTTGATATACATTTGTTTGGTTTTACTGTGTTTTCTGGTCTATTCTGTTGGAATTAATAGATTTCTTTGTCTAGTTTGTCTTTGCCATCCTTGTCTTAATGCCCATTGTAATAAAGGAAAAAAATCTTTTTCTACTCCAACCTTTCCACACTACACCTACAGGTTTCTGTTTTTGTTCATGGCTTCGTATACAGGAATGTAGGGCTGGAGATTGTTTACCTGCTTTATATATTAACAGATTGGGCTTTTACTGTTGCACACACCTAGAAACTGTACTTGATCCAGGAGACAAAAAGATAAATGACTCCGTATGCAGGGTATTGAACTCCTATCACTATATTGTGATATATTAATTCTTCTTTAATGTATTTATCCTCACTGTGTGCTTGGGAGATAGGGAGGCTAAATCATACTTATCTCAAAGATGGGGGATTAAGCCACAAAAAACCCTAAGCAACTCGACTGAGGCTGCACAGGGTATTTGTAGCAAAATAGTGAATGATCACAGCTCGGAGTAGCGTTGTGAAGTGTGGGATCACTCGCCTTCTGTTCCAAGGCTTCAGCTCTTGCCTCAGAAGCTGCACTTTCCTTTGCCTTAAATAAAATTCCATTTGAAATGAACCAACAGTAGTAATTGCAAGTATTGTAGCCTGCAAGCCAACCAAGGGATTTTGAATTCCGTGTTACCGGGCATCGTTTTCCCCTGGTACTTTTATTTTTTGGATCTATTGACCAAATCTCTTGACAGAGCATGTTGATGTTAGTGCCTATTTGAATATAAGCAAGATTATGAAAAGGTGATGTAGCAGCTGACGATTGTGGATGGGTTTCAAACATGTAAAGAGAAAAATATTTTCATATCATCTGAAGTATGAGCCAAAAAGGAGAAAATGAACAATCCCTATCAGAGAAAAGTCACCCAGCGTAGCTGGCAGCGGTTAGGTTGGTGAATACTTTCCAGAGGATGGCAATGGAAGCTCAGGTGCTCAAACAGTTTTGAAATTAGACTGGTGAATGTGTTCAGAAAATAATTTGTGATTAAAGCAGGTCTGTTCTGAATCTGTTTGTTTCTGCAAAAGAAACTCATATTTGGCAATGTGTTTGTTCCCAAGCTGGTAACCTAAATATTGACGCATGTTTGCAAAATTGTGCTGTAGGTGCAGGGATTAGCTCAAGGTTTAGAATTCCCCCAGGTAACAGGAACTGTCAGTTGTTTCTCCCAGATGAAGATGAATGTGTTTACTGTTGACAAAATAGTCGTCTTTATTCTTGTAATGGAGAACTTTAAAACTGCTTCTTTTAAATGTCATCCGCCTTCCCAATATCTTTCTTTTCCACCTTATCTGCTCTCAAAAACTCAAGATGAAGTAACCTTACTGAACACAAACAGTTCTTGAAGTTTCATTAACCTCCCTTTGCCTCTTTGTGTGCGCTTAGTGACTGGAAGATCTTTACAACCACTTTAAAAGTGATTATTGTTCTGACAGTACCCTCTGCGAGGCTTGCTGTCTTGCCATTGAACTGAATGGGCTGTGCACAGAACATTATCTTGTGTTTTAGCTAGCAACAGTAAGCCAGAGATAAAGGAATTCAATCATCTAGCTATGCTAAGTAGTGCAATTTCTTTGATTTTAGACCTATGGATCTTTGTGTAAAACTCCTTCTGCAATTTCTCCTTCCTTTACTATCACCTTTTCTGTCTCCCATCATCCTTTCCTGGTTCTTCCTTTCCCTCATTTAAAGATATGGCTGTCACTGAGCTGCCTCGCTTATCATCAGCAAACCCACCTTTCAGAAAGATCTACCTTTTTGCAATGTCTGAAGTCAGTAAGAGTTAGCCTTGTCATCCTTTATGAGAGCCCCATCATTGACTATAACCCCATGGTTGACTGCTGTGTTATGCAGAACGAGGCAGGCTGCAAGGATGTCAGATGCAGTATTGAGTCTGTGCTTTGACAATTGGAAAAGACACTGAGAATGAGATTTCACAATCCCAGAAGACCTTCGAGTGATCAATGAATTCTGAGTAAGTGAACTAGTAAGTGAACTTCTGCTGGTATAAGGGCAAAATCAAATTAGATCCATCAGCTGTTTCTGTCCTGGATAGCCACTGTCGCCTAGAAATTATACAATAAAAAAGTAACTAAATCTGATGTATAAGACAGGGGATCAAAGATGTGTTAGAATAAATGCAATGTAGCAGTAAATCAACTACCTAAAATACAAACCATATTCTAAAAATCTCGCCAATAAAGAGACATTTTCTATTTACAAAATTCATGAAAATTGGGACTCAGCAGACTATTTGGGGAATAAAACTTGTTCAAAGTTTGCTTAGTAAACTAGTAATGTTACGAGTCTGAGGTTTGATACGCTAATACGATACAGGCTCATCACATTACAAGGCCACGTTCTGATGTGAGAACGCTTGTCTCATTATTAATAATTGACAGAGCACATAATGTTATTCACTACAGGAGCCTATTAACGGAGCACTGGCAGCAGGATACAGTTGAAGGGAATAGCCTGTCCTTAAACATATAAAGCAAAAGGCATCAACTAACCTATGTAGTTTCCATTCAGCTCTTGGGACAGGGCCCGCCTGCCATGATGGGAGTAGATTGCTGTGCTCAGTCTGGAGAGCACCTTCTCAAAGTCTGTACCCGCCCTCACGGCTTCTCCGCTGTCCCAGATTTTGCGTTAAAGAGTTGGGGGTTGTGTGTGTGTGTGCAGAATTGCTGCAGTAGGACTGAAGTGGAGCCACTGACTATAACTAGTATTTATTAACTTGCCTTTAGGTGTCGCAGAGAACACCCACCAAGGACCGAAGCTGCCTGTGCTTGGCTGTATGCCGATGGTCACCAATATAGCACTTTCTTCCCTTTCTGCCTGACGTGCTGATGATGGGTCATGAAAGAGGCAACTGAGTAGGATCTGGTGACAACTATGGTTTGAGAAAGTTGAAAGCATAATTCAATGCTCAGATCTGAATTATCAGCTTCACCCATATCATGAGTTATTATGAGGAGAGGTAAGAACCAGATTTTTTTTTTTTCCCTAAGAGAAGGGAATAATACTCACAACTTTTAGCTCCAAGGTCCTTAATTGGTTCACAATCTATCTGCAATTGTTCTTGGTTCTTTAGGGACGAGAAAGCCTAAAATATCCTGGTTTATCATTAAAATGAACAGATTTATAGAACCAGTATTTTGTAATCAGTATAGCCTGTTCTCCCGAGTGGCAGGCAATATTGATGACATGTCTGCAGAAGGCGGGGGTTAGATGTACCGAGCTGCTGTGTAGTAGCAAGGGTGCCGATATCAGTGAAATGGAGCGTTCTGCGCTAGGAGGGAGCTCGGGAGGGAATGTGTGGTCTTTCCACTTGGTGGTGGGAGGGCAGGGAAAGTTGTTTTCCTCTTTTAGGTTAATCTTATTTATAAACTATTAACTTTATGTCAGCTAACTAGCAAGATGAATTTTTTTCCTAATAATAAAGTGGCAAGAGACTTGTAGACGTACTGAGTTACAGCATCTATGGCATCTCATTATGATGTAGCAAATGGTCCCTAGATACTATAGTATATTCAGACCAAACATATTTTTCTTCACTTCTGTTCTTAATTAGCAACTAAAAGATAAATAATTTTGCTGTCATTGCAGCACAATAGCAATCGGGGCAAGGCAATGCCCAGTGAGCCCTGCCCTAAATCCTGTAGCACTAAATGTTCAAACAAACAAATCCCGCCACCCCCACTCCTTACTTTGATTTATTAACTTGAGAGGAATGATTTGGCTGTCAAAGTCTGTCAGTGCCATGCAATGAAAATAAAATCGGTGGCAGTGCCCTGTGTGTGAAGCCATTCATGGTATCTAGCCTTAGACATTAGCGCTGGAGCTCCAATCCTAGTCTGCTCCCCACCCCCATTCATTAGCTTTCTAAATCCCCCTGTCTTTGTGGAATCGCTGCAGCAAGTTGAAAATGATATATGTAATGAAAAACCCTGTCTGCCTAGTGCAGAGAGGGTGGGGAAAAAACTGTGCTTAGCAGTCGCTGCTGTGCTGATTCCAGCAACAATTAGCACAGACTTCGTTAGGGAAGCTCACCAAGAGTGGAATATTAAGGCACAAAAGGGGAGCGTGTTTTTCTGAAGACTTGCGTCTGCCTGACTGGTTTTGTTTCCTCTTACAGCACGATGACCAGATGCACTTAGAGCCTTCAGTGGGAAAGAAATGCAGATGTCTTTGAGCTTTTGTTATAGTTTGGGGCTATTTTCAATATTATGCTATAAGTACGTCATTATCTTTTCAGTATGGGTACCTGAAGAGCAAGAAACCATGCAGGTTTTTTTTCAAGTGCAGGCAGAGGGAATGGCACTGCGCTGTTTGTGATGTGGTTTCACTCAGTAAATGATGGGTGTGGGGAAACACCAACAGATAGAAATATTTCTGAGGCTTTGTGAACTATGTACACACAACAATGTGTTGGCTATTTAAGAAGAACCTTTCAAACTCTTCTGCGTGCCACACAAAAGATTTGATTTTTCAGAGGCGCTGGATTTCACAGTGCTGATCTAAATCAATGACAGTGTGGGTGTTCGGCATCTCTGATGTGAAGCTGTAATTGCACTTGATAAGCCAGGGTAAGGAATTTAGATGTTTAAAAATCTTGTGCATAATGGAGGACTCGAGCACATCCTGCCTCACAAAGCGGAACAAAGGCTATCTCATAACTGTACAACAGTGGCTGTTTTCTTGGTGGGAATGTAAATTTATTATAGTCCAGATGCAGCATAAACTAACAGGCCAGCAATGCAGCTTTAGGGCTTGAAGCTCTATGGCCATTGCTTTGGTTTCATGAATCTACATACAAGCTGTTGTGGTTTGGGCACAGAAGGTTTGAGATATTTGCATTCATGCGTAGACCACCATGCTTTTCCTTCAGGTGTCTGGACAAAATCTTGTCTGTTTCTGAAGCTCTTTTGTGTCACTGGACTGTAGAATGTGTCTTGGAGCCAGATGTTATTCTTGACTGCTGGACTTTGTAGTCAGATTGCATTGTTAAAGATGCTTTTTAATTGACTTGGTATTTGTCCCACATTACAGCATATAATCCAACTGTTGTTTGTATCCTGGTATACCTTAGGGTGCCCATAGAGATAAAAGCTTGTTTAATGCCAAACATGCTGGAAACTTGTATTATGAAAAAGTCCTTGCCCCGAAGTGGTTTATATTTTCAACTAGTGTGATGTGAAAAACAGGAGGAAGGCAAATGGAAAGCAAGGGGAAGTGAAATGAGTTGCCCAAGTTCTGGCAGCTGGTTTCCAGCTTGTAATCCAGTCCCTGAGCAATGAATCACACTGCTTACCAAAGGCCAATTTGTGAAGGAATGATCTCCTACTGGGAAGCAACAGGCTAATACATGCCTATTGACTTCCCTGCCAGATCTTCCCTGTCTTGGCTTTGTGCTGTGCTTTACCACTCGACACAGTGCCCAAAAATGTTTGCAGCATAGCTCAGAGGTAGCAGCAGACACAGAAGAAGCCACAGATGACCCTTTTGTGTGTGTCTGTGTGCTCTGGATGCATGTGTACAAACTCTTTGGGATGGCAGAACGTGAGAAACAACTACAGCTACATTTGATTAATGTCTTTCTCAAAATCCACTTTGAAAAACAGCCTCAGGTATTAAAATGACAGACACGTAGTGCTAATCAAAATGATGCATATTTTTAGGATGTAAGAACTCTGGGCTAACTGTGCTGTGCTGAGAAGTGCTTGCTTTTCCTCATGCTCCAAGATCGGCTTTTACTGCTGTAATCTCAGCATCCGGCTTCCCGAACACATTGGGCTCTTGTTAGGGTTTATGGTCAGATATTGCTGAAGAACAGACAGCTCCTTTGGAATTGAGTAATATGGAGATATTTTTACTTTCAAGTTCTATGTCTTTTAAGCTATTGTGATGCTTAACAGAGATTCCTTGGGAAAGATTTGTTCTTGTCAAAGCAGTAAGTGTAAGAATCCACTATCTGTGCTGTTTGCCTTCTTTCCCAGTATGATTCCTCCCTTGCATATATTAGGCACTGATTTTTTTTTCAGTGAAAACATCAAAAACGTGTTTATGCCAAATGCTCTCAAGTTCTGAATCCTACGTTCTGCAGACTGTAGGATGTGCTGCTCTGTTGTCTTTTACCTTTTTCCCTCTGACAATTTTATTTAAAAATAGCCAGAGAGAAACAGACGACAGCCTAACAAGAAGTCCACGCTGTACCACATCCCCTCCTCCTCCAGCCTTGAGCCTCTTGTTGTAGCAGAACTCCTTTGCTTTCCCCTTTGATTCGCACAACTCTACCTTCAGATTTTTTCAGACATTGCAGTGCATTAAACACTACAGCAGATGGTGCTTTTTGACGATGCCTTTCTACATGAAGCCACATTTTGTAGTGTATGCTGCATTATCAAAAAATCAAACATGTAATTATGCAAATATGTATGCCTTTATAATAATCAAGTTTTATTGTAAATGGTTGATGCACATCAATTTGATCCTGTAGTGCTGCTTTAAGTGCAGTTTAAGTGGCTTTTCAGTGTACCCAGAGGCAACACAAATGCATCTCTGGAATATTAATAAAATCCTGAATCTTTGAGACACCAACTGGTACAGCATTGCTTATACTGATTGAAACTAAATGCTAATCCTTTCCTTTATTTAAAAAAAAAAAATCCCCTTTGTTATTTAAAACACTGATATTAGTGTGATATGAAGGGCCATTTTATTTTAAATTGCATTGTAATGTAGTTGTTAAAATAATGCCTAATCATACTATATTCAGATTCCACAATGTAAATTTGATGAGACAAGAATCCAATCATTTTACAGCCATGAATACAGAGATGTGTGTTAAAATGTCCAGTTTTTCTGTTTCTTTAAATTCATTAAGGAAATATCTGTTTTCAGGTTTCAATCCTGAGTACTAGAGCTTCCAAGTAAGCGATGCCCGATTGCTCACTGGAGATGTATTTGCTTGTGAAATTCAATAAGCTAAATACTCATGGAAAAAAAAAGAAAACTCAGCAAGGATTTTGACATCCATAATGAAGTGTAAACTTTATTACTGGCCTGATCCTGCCTTTTATATGTTGGTTAACTTCATTGGTCTAATGACAGCCATCTCTCTGAATGCACACACACACATTCTGCTGCGGTTCGAGTCGGCAGATGGGCTGTGGATACAGATAAACCAAGACTGTAAATTATATTTTGCCTGTTTGTTCCTCCTGTTCCGGAAGGCAGGGCACAGAAGGAGAAGGTTGCATTGCTCATGGAGAGAAAGCAATAGCTGCACCACATCCCCCTTCCCAGTTCTGATGGACCGGATGCGTATTTTCTGGGGTTGCTGTAAGCAGAGGCTCTGTTTAACCTGAACCCCGATTGAGACAGTAAAGAAATGTGTGCACCTCCCTCCTTGCGCTGCCTGGGCTTTCCCCAAAACTAATTCCTTGTAAACATTGTACAGCTTTGTAGGTTGGACTCTCACTCTAAAATTTTTGCCTCCATTTTGGATCTCATTTTGAATTTACCTTCTTCGCCACCTCTCACCCTGCTATTTTTCTTTCATGCTCCTGGTTCTTGTCTCTCCACCCTTTGTTCTTCCTCTGACTCCTTTCACTGCTGTTTTTTAACTTCCACCCAGTGTCTGTATGTTCTCCACCCTCTCTCCTCTTCCCACCACCACAAACCCCAAATGCTTCCCTGTTTCCCCATCTGGCTCGTGTATCTCCTCGCTCCTGTTCTGTTTTCCACGTTCCTTTAGCAGGTTTTACTCTGATTTTCTGTGTTTATTTTTTTACTTTCTCCCTGCTTTTCCGAATTCAGATCAGTTAAAATACTGCAGGAAGCGCTGCTTTTGTGACTCTTCATCCCGGCTGCTCGCAGAGCAGCTCCCGTCCTGTCCTGGCATTTCCAGTGTGGAGTCAGACCGGAACCTAGATGATGGGAGGTCCTTAGAGGATCAAAACTCATCTTCGGAATGCTGCCCAAAATATTGTCACACAGAACTCTACAGCCAATAGTTTCTGAAATCTCTTCTCACAGTTTTGACAGGATCTAGTATTTTAAGGGTGGTGTTTGGTTTTGGGCTTTTTACCTGAAGGAAAGGGATTTGTCTCTCCTTATTTAGCATTCTTGAGACACTGAGGCAGGGAAGAGACATCGTGTGCCCCGAGAAGGCACTAGGGCCCCTACAGTTTGCAGCACAATTTTGCTTATATTCACAATACACAAAACCACACAAATGCTATTTTTTGAAATGCTATTGCAAGAAAATTCTGGGTTAACAAACTGCCTTCTCTTGCTGAGAGAGGAGGCTACTTACAGTAATCCAAGATGCTGAAAAACAACTGAGAGTTTTTCCTGAACAGAAGAAAGCTCTCCAGGAGCTGCAAATTAACAGGAGCATTTCATAAAGTTATAAAAATGAAACATATAAAGAACCAAATTTGTAAAAGTAAATGACTATTGCCTTCTGGTGTTGCAACTTTGTTCTCATGTGTGCAAACCTGAAAGTACAATTGATTAGCAACAAAAGTGAAACTTGATGACTTGACATTTTATCAGCTGTGAATGCCATGAACTTGATTTATTTTTATACTGTATTTTGTCTCATTATCTCAAGTGACCCTTATGGCAAAGTTACTTGGTTTAACAGTGTGCCTTCTAACCTCTAGGAGCCCTTTAAATCCTGTGTATCTGTAGCGCTGAACCAAAGAACCTACCTGAGTTAACTTATTTGATTATTCACAGAAGAAACGAACCAGATTTTTGAAGCTCAATGAGCAAATGGGTTTTATCAGTTCCATAAATCTGTTTGTATATGAAAAATCTATAAGTGCTATTACCTTTTGATTGCATTTAGTATTCAGAAACTAAACAATACACTGCTCTGCTGCTGATTTGTATTTCAGTTGCATGATGTTTCAAGCTTAATTTGAACACAGTAATAGCCAAGTCTACATCCAATGCCTTGATTTCATTTGTAAAGCTACCTAGACAACCGCACGCTTCAGGAGGGTTTTTCTTGAAGGTTTTATGTCAGGGAATGCTTTGTGTACACTGCCTGAATCTTATGTGGGGCAAAGCCTTAATTTAAAAGAACATAGTATTTCAATGTGTTTTTTCACCGCTTAAAAAAAGAAATAGCGATAAAACAATAATTTGATAAATGGCAGGTGAAAACATATTCCTGAAGATCTGTACTCTTGTAAGAAGAAAAAAAAATATATTCTTAATGGGTAAGGCTTGATGTCTATATGTATTTACAAAATATGAAATGATAGGCAATGTTCCGTCTTTAAGGAAAAGATTGGTCATTTAATACAGTATTTCATAAGATGTTTGACTTTCTGCATTGGTCACGTAACAGTGGATAAACCACAAAGAAAAAGCTCAGTAATTGCCTGGTGTTTTGTTCTGTATATGCAAACTTCTGATTCCTGGTGTGGCTAGCCATTTGGTAGACTTTCTCATGCAAGTGAAGAAGCCTGGTTCAGGCACAAGTGATTTTACTTCTGGCTTCTATTTGATGGTGTATCAGCTGTCCTCATCTCTTGGTTTGCTTTCAAATGTGTTTCCAGACTTTATCCTCTATTCTACATGATCAGGTGGTCGGTATTGTGTTGCAATCACATCTCAGTTACATGTCTCAAAAAGAGTGTGAACAAGGTTTTTATGTGGTTTGCGGATCCAAACCCTTTAAAAGCCACCCTTCCCTGCTTGTCCCAGCACAAAATCAGCTCTTTACTTCATGGTGAGGGTATCTGGTACCTCTCCAGTAAAAACTCTTCAGCAAGCTCAGCTGCTGAGTTCATTGCTGCAAGATCTTCATAATCATTTCTTCTGGTGGGCTGAAATGCTTTAGCTCTGACTCTTTATGAACATATTTACTCTTTTGGGGAGAACTTACCTGATTTCAAAGCCTGAGCTGTGTCAGTGCAGGTGTTCTTATGTGAAGGTGGCAGGCTGATTGACTGCATTGAAAATAAATCCTTTATAATACTCTTCAGAGGAGAAAAGGTAAAGACAGGCACTGTTTATGTTTTATTTTTTAATGAATTCTACAAACTCACACATTTTACCATTTCCTTCTTCCTTTAAATTTCTCCATGGAGAAATGTAATTGTTAAATTTAACAGAGATTAAAATTAAGAGAAATTTAAATTTTCTCTGTGGAGAAATTTAAGTGCAGGAATCCATTGCTTTGTACTGATTACTTTTATTCTCATTTTTTATACATTATTTACAGCTGTGGTGTAAGAAATGCTCTCTAGAAAAACATGAACAAAACCATTTTTTCTCCCACAGAGTCTTCTGCTGAATTCACCTACTGGTGCAAGCCAGGTGCTGTCCTCTGCTGTGTGTTTGTTGGGCCTGGAGCCGTAGTCTAAGTCCAGGCTGTGAAAGCTGTCCTTGCACAGCAGACCCGGGCTCAGCACACTCCTCTCTCTAATCCCAGGTGCCCCAGCTCAGCGCACCCACCTGCAGCAAGGACAGAAGGACTTCTGCATTTACGAAGTCTGTCAGCACCCTTTGGGTGGTGTGGCCAGGGCTGGGAAAAGGTGTGAAAGAAAGCTTCTGTGGATGTTTTAACTATGTGGTTGGGGATTTCCCCCTACTCCTCCCTGATTTTATAATTTGCTTTTTCTCTCTTTTCCTCCTGGGGAGGTAGCAGAGGACTTGATCTTATGATTTATGGGAGCAGTTGCAGCAACTCAATGCACCTCAACTAATAAGGAAATGAGTAAACCAAATTTATATGAACGAGTTAAATAGTCTTGAAACAACTTCTGCTCCAGGCTGTGTTCAGGAATAAGCATGCTTGGCTAGTAGTATATTAATTTTTCAATTTCCTTGTGAAAGCAAACTTCTGAGATCTGCAGAGTCCTGCTGAGAGTCATGAACTTGCCGTGACATTCTGCCCACATGGAGAAAGCTGTAGGATCTGGTTTCCTTTAATTATGATTAGAGCAATCTTTCTTGAGAATTATTCAACAAAATATCTTTTCAAAAGAAAATAATTAAAACCAAAGTTACTCTCACCCCTAACCCAGGACAGCCAGCTGCCCAGTGTATTGGCTCATGGTGTAACCCAGGCAAGGTTACTCCAGGCACACATGGATGTGGCACTCTGCAGTAGGGCTCCTGGCTATGGAGGGATAGGTGTCTCGGCTTCTTGAAATTTTACAATGAAAGTGGCTTTTCTTCTCAGTATAGTTCTGAAAGTATTGAAATACCCTATGAAACAGAATTCCTGGTTTCTGACTAATCCAGCAGTTTAAGTCTGGATTTTCTTCTGACCCTGAAATTCTGATGAGATTTCTAGATGTGTTTGCTGCTGTGTTTTTAAAACAACCCAAACAAACCAACAGGCTGAATTTCAAGGAAATTTCCATTGCTGTTTTGTTCAGGAAGGACCTATGCTTCTGGCAAGCAGCCCTTCCACAATTCTTTGGCAGGCTCTCACTCTGCATTTTAAGGTTTTAACTTCAAATTTGGCAGAAGAATGTTTTATTGTCCTGTTTCCAAGCAAAACGAGACCTGTGTGGTGGAGCTGAGTTTCTTTGCTTCTCTTTTCCAGCGCCTTTCTGCAGATAACTGCTGAGCCAGGTGACCAATTTCAATGAAGTCTGACAGAAGGAGAGAGCTGTAAGAGATGTGAAGTTTAGGAGGAAAACAGGTGCTTGATTATTTGTGTGGGACCCAAGTTCGTGCTTCGACTGGGGAAAAGGCAATCTGAAAGCCAGGAGCCACTCACCAGCCAGCCCCTAGACACTGCACCAGCCTCTCAGCACAGGCTGTTACCTGCTCCAGCAGAGAGGGATCCTGCAGCAACCTGGCACCTCAAGGACACGGGAGGGACCAGGGGACAGTGGCACAGCATGGTGTTTGCCAGGGGGTTTACAGCAAGCTGTTGCTCAGGGGCCACTTGCTAGTTTGTGCTTGGGTCTTCCTAATGTGATGGCAGCCATGTAATGTACCTTGCAAGAGGACCGAAGAACATACCTACCTTGGGGTTACTAAGTTAGCCAGAATGACAATCAAATGCTAAATAACGATATTGTTTTAGCTATCAATTGTAAGTGAATGTTGTTTTTAATTGCACTTTAATAATGTCATGCCCTTTATAACCAAAATTAATGTTTTCTGTCTCTCTGTTTTTGAAGTACATGTCAGTTTAATTAAACTATTAATGGTAGACAGATTTTAAGTACTTTATATTCTTCATTAAATTGTATCTGTTCAACAAGCATAAACAGGAAAATAGACTCAGTTAGAAGCAGACTCACGTTCTGCCTGATAAATCATTCATCATCAGATAAGATGATGAGGCATGCTTGTTTTTCTGTAGGCTCACAACGATAAACAAATCCACTTTTATATTATAATATTTATTGAGTTCATAGAAAAATAAACAAGACTGTTCACTTTTAATATTAACAACAGGCCCGAAAGCTGTTGTCTGTGTTTATGACCGGGCAGTGAATGGAAAGCAGTATCTTGATGGTCTGAGGGTCAATGTTAGTTCATTTCGTCTGAGGTGCTTGTTAGCAGAACATTTCTCTGGTCTCAGATAGAGTTCTTTCAGGGCCATTCAACTGCAGTAATGATGAGTATTACTACTGTTCCTGCAGCGTTACCTAATTCTGTCTGTAAAGAATTAAAATATTTTTTCATTTGGCAGAAGGGATACATTTATAAAGCAAGTGTTGAGTAAGTCTCAAGCCTTATAAGACCCAATGCAGGAAGGGTGATGAAAACAATTGTACAAGGCAGAATTATGGTTAAGGTTGTTTCTTCTCTGGTGGTGAAGTCTGCAAATCCTAATGGGCTGTTAGTGGGCTAACAGGCAGAAATTAGGAAACAGAGCAGCAACTGCTCATGATACATTCCTGTGCATATTATACAGGCAGACAAAGATGTAACCGGTTATAATAGAGACAACAACATCCTTCCTTTGTGTGGCAGATCAATCAATAGCCAGGCATGTGATCTTGTTCACTATTATGTTAGTAATGAAACCTTCTTGTGATGTGACAACTGTGGAATAACATTTGGTCACAAAGCTGGTGTTAACAAGCACAACTGGCACTCTGGTAATTAGACTGATTTCTGGTCTACTTTCACAGATTGTCGATAAATGCAGTAAACAACAGGCTGCTTTCTTTCAGAACAAGTTATATGAAGTCGTCATCCATTTGGCGGTATGTACTGTACTCTCCATTTTTTTATCAGACTGTGGCAAGGTGGGGGGGATATACATGGATTTATTTACAAAATCATGTTTCACAATAGGAACTTTGCATGCATTGCTCAATGATCACCTAATTAACTTCAGCCTTTTTTTCTCTTGGGAAGGATGCTGATTTCTCACTTACAGGTAGGCAGTTAGATGGAGATGTTCTTCCTCAAATTTTCAATATTCTCTCCTCTGATAAAGCTCTGTCTGCTCTGGTCTGCCATTGATACTGTTTGAGGATAAATTGAAGTCTTGGAAGCTGTAGATTATGCTTGGTTTTAAAGGCCAAGAATGTAGAGCATATCCAATTGCCGTACAATTTGTTACATTAAACAAAACAGCTAAATCCAGCCACAGATGTGCTAGCCAGCTTTTCCATCACCAATTCACGACTTATGTCAAACATCATTTGCTGTGTTTTGCTCTTCCTGGAGATCTGAAATAGTAGAAAGATGAACTGCAGTTTGGTCTTTCCCCATGTGTGGCAGAATAAGGAGTGGAGCTCCTTCCCTTGATCCTGTACCTCTCAGCTCACAGCCTTGCTCTGCACATGGGAAAATGTGAGAGTGCTCTAGTTGTGCCTTCTTCCTCTCCAAAGGAGACATATCAAGTCAACTGAGACATGTCTGGGGGAGCTGCTCAGTTTATTTTGCATTGGTTACATGATAAAGCTTAAACTGGAGGCACTGTAACAAGTATGCCACGAACAAGCATGGATTTCTATGCTTGCTGTCCTTTCATAAGGTGATAAGGTGCATTCAGAAACTGAGTGTAGGGGGCACTGAGTAGTTACAGTGTCGTGGCATATCTGTACACTGCTGCTACATGTCACTTTCCTCAAATCTGTCTGAAGTCCAGCTCTATGCTGATCTCAAAGATCCTTACTGGTACAATTTGACTAAGAAGGGTTTATTTCTCATGCTGGGTTGTTTTGACCACTTAGTTATATAAAGTTCACTTTATAAGATCAAGAGAGCAGTGATCATCTCTTCGTGGCTGTTATTGATGGTTGCCAGATCCTAATTCCCTGTGCAATCAGTGAAAAGCAGTAGAGAGGAGTGTTTTGCAGTAGGTACCTAATTTTATGCAGGATTAAGGCAAGAAGATGTCTCATGAGCAGTCAGTGAATGCAAAAACTATATCCGTGCTTCTAAACTGGGGAGAGGTTTTGGGCAAGTTCACTCAGCCGTAGGTATCAAGAAGTTGGAGAGTATCAATAGCAGTGAGTGCAGAACATTAATCTGGATAGTTGACAACAAAGATCAGAGGTGTCCTTCAGAGCACTCTGTTCTGATGAACTGCTGAAAAAGACCAGCCAAGCATGCCATGGCCTCTAGGCCTGTACCACTGAAAAGCCTACAGGCTCCTAGGAAAGGAGGGCTATGAGAAGTAAGATATGAATATCTTAACTGCTATTTGGGCTGACAGGGCAGAACAATGTGTAGGAAGGTCTATGGGTGTAGCAAAATGCCATGTGTGCAGGGAAGGGACAAGGTAAGAATCTCTTCTCACACTTGTGGCTGGCTGAAGTTGGTGGTACAACTTCGAGTGAGACCTTGTGTCACACAGTGTCAGCTTGGTTGGGAAGGGACTGCAGGAGGGCTTAGGTCCAACCTCCTACTGAAGGAGGTCAGACCAGGTTGCTTGGTTTCATTCAGTCAGCTCATGTGAACATCCAGGGATGAAGATGGTGCAGCCTCCCTGGGACCCTGCTCCACCACTCTTCCTCTGCCCAGAAATCACACTTGTAGTATAAATGTGTCTTTTCACCAGTGTCTTCAGTTCCAGCATGATTCTGTTTGGAGCCAGTGCTGCTCAGACCTACACATAGATTTCTATGGCTAAACCTATTGACAAAAGAGTCAAATCGGCTGCTGATGCAGCACTGAGACTGCATTCACCTGTCAACGGGAGTTCATTGGCAATGAATCTTTTTTGCTGTGGGAAGTCAGAAAACAAAGTCTTAGTTCCTAGAAGAGCTCAGGTTCAAGCACCACTAGCTGCAGCAGGTAACAAGAATGACCATGTCATTTAAGTAAGAAATGGTTGGTCAGAGCATGTGTGGAAACACCCCATGTTTGGAGGAACAGCTATGTATGTGCTTGGAAGGTAGTTGAAGAAACAAGACAAGGAGGTGTTTTGCCATTTGTATCATTTAGGTTTTGCTATTTTCAGGAGGTTTTACCACACAAATGATTTTGTCAAAGGATGGCAGTGTAGAGGGCATCCAGCTATGCAGCTGGAAAATCTTAACCATAGCTACATGTATTTAGGTCTTCCTAGAGCACTGTCTGTAGAAAAGGTTTTTGTCAGGAGAGAGCACAGTGTTCTCCATTCTTAAGAACGTGTATTTCACATTCTGAATTGATTTCAGTGAACTAGAATTTATTCAATCTTACCACAAGCTTTGATTTTTAAAGAAATGGAAGGAGCGGAGCACAGCTAGTGACAGAGAAGTTGCCTTGGCATTCTATGTTTATTTGCCATCAGTTACTTCCGTGTTAAATTGTTCCATTTACAAGCTAGTATAATTTTTTTTCTAAGTGCCTACTGCTCTGTCTAGTTGAGTAAAATGAAGCTCAGTTGTTTATGACCTGCACTTCATCACTAAACTTCAGCAAGTGTACAGGCTCAGGAATGAGAATAAAGCTTCCTCAGTGGTGACACAGCATGAGGCAGAATATAAGGCATATTACTGTGGTACACCTGCTCTGGCTTTCCCTTGCTTGTTGTGATAAAAAGTTTGCTTTGTTAGTAGTTAAAATAAGTATAGCTCATGGGGCCAATCTCTGATTGGAGTATTTGGATCCCATTAACATTAATGAGTAAAATGGGCATATATTGGGAAGAGAGCAGACACTTGAGGAGACAGATGAGTGCGAGAACAAGGTGACATTTGTATCGTCACTTTTCTGACTATAACTACTCTTTAACAGCCTCATAATTGAACTTTTAGACTCTCTAAATGCAAAGATTGCAAAATGTTTTTATATTACTTAACTGCTGGCAAAAATCTAGCAAGGCTGGCTAGGTCTACTCTTGACTTTAGAGAGAACAAGATGCCAACTTCTCCCCACCCCATGCCTGTTAGGCCCGTCTTCAGTAACACACCTCTTGGCACCCTTCCTGCAGTCTTAAAAATTTTCATCCTGTGGAAATAATTAGTTAAAAATTCATTATCGACAAAGCTGGGTCACTATCTAGAGATCTCGGATTTTTTTTTTTTCCTTCACCTTTTCAGTCTGGTATTGAAGGCTGCAGATGCATGAAAGAAGGTGATGAGGGGAAGGATTCTAGTGATGGACAGAACTGTTGCAGTTCTTTGGGATTTCCAGCAGCCCTCTGTGTCACAGCTGTCTGACCCTGTGGACAGGGAGGTGGTCAGTGATGGCCAGAGGGAAGGGATCAGCTCTCACTGAAATGACATAAGTGGCAAATGTTTCCCCAATATTTATTTTAGGTAAAGGCAATCTCTCTTAATTTTTCTCCCTTCCTTCAGATGTACAATATATCTTTCCAATTTCACACTGAGTGTTAGATCCTGAATTTCTAACTAGACTGGATAAGGCAACTAGCCAAAAGAAATAAGAGATCAGCCGAGGAAGTTTCTAAACTAGGTTTACTGGGGAGCCTCAGGCTCCTTCTGGCTTTTCAGGCTGCAGCGGTAGCCAAGAACATTTATTCCCATTTCCACTTGGCAGATAAGATTTCTTTTTCTTCCTCTTTTTCTTTCAGATATGGGCTTTGCTGCAGTTACTTTTCTTTCTTTCCCAAATTCAACTACTGAAAAACTACTATTTGGATGCTTTTAGCTTATACTCTGAGCACCCATTTAAAAGAGCTAGGCACAGATATGATGTGTAACAGCTCTTTGGTGTAGTGGCAAAACTGAACCCAACCCAGTTGAACATGAATTAGGCAGTTTAGTAAGTTTATTTACAAAGTTAACAGAAAACAAGATAGGTATTTTTATTCTACATCCAAAGCAAAATCCTTAAATATTTGGGGTTTTTTCTCTTTTTTTGTAAGTATTTTTTTCAATCCTAACACATTGTCATTTCATAGTGGTAAAGGTTTTTAGAAAAAAACCCCCACAACCCAAACCACTTTGGAATCTCACTTTTAAAATGCTGAAATTGTTTTTGTTTTAAAAAAAGAATAAATATATATACACATATATATATCCTCCTGCTTTTACAGCCAAAGCTATGTCCTGTACTGAGCCAAATAATGGGAATTGTCTCCATTGCCCTGGAAGTCAGTTTGTCAGCAAAGGCAGCCCTGTGGGGTGGGGGGACTGCATAGCGCTGCCTGGAGATGGTAGTCAGTGCCAGACACTGCCATAAGCACTGCTGGCGGTCTGCTCTGTCCTACATGTGTTACTGCTGTGCTCCACAGACTTGCTAAATTGATTTCAATCATTTTCTAGGCTCACCTCAATGTGCCACATTTGTATCTATGAAGCTCCTGTGATTACAATCTAGGCAGGGCATGATTAAAGAAGAGGTACTTATGCTCACAGCACTTCCAGTGATTTTATCAGACTCTAACCTCTTTATTTAAAAGTGTATCTGTAAAGAAAACCTTAGTTGAGCATCCCTAACACCAGTGGTGTCTGCATAAATATGTAGCCAGCCTGACTCAGAGTATCAGAGGGGGTTGATTGCCCCGTGTGTGTTCCTGGTGTGTTGGTCCCAAGGCTGTGCTATGGAGGGACTGCAGCCTGAACAGGCAAGGAGGACAACCACCACCACCGCTGCCCTTTGGGAACAACTGTCACTGCTCTGCCATGCCTAGCACAGGGCCACACACTGCCGCTCTTCCAAGCTGTGGGAGGTGATCCTGCTAACTCTCCTCCTCTGCAGCCCCTGTGTGACTGTGACTCGTGCCTAGAGATGTTGCAGCCTACCTTCCTGCTGCCCACCTGAGTTTTATGAACTTCTGAGTAAATTCAAAGCCTGGTTACTTTCTCAGTGTTTCTGCTGGGGAGATGGCTTCCTAACGCATTTGAGATCCTCTGTCATTTGGAAACATTGAGCCAATTTAGTTAATGTTTAAATTTTTTTCTGGATTTCTAATTGTTGTCATGTGTCAAGAGGTCAGTTCAGACAGCTTGGTAAGCTGGAAAAGCTAGCAACAAATCCAATCAAGTGAATGTCCTTTCGTTTCAATGGCTTTTCCTCTCCTTGTTTCAAGCCCAGGAGGAGGCCTTAAAGTTGATGAGAAGATAAATTCAATTATACTTAAAGCTGACTTTGGCTCTTAGCTCTCATACTACCTTTCCCCATCTTTGCCATCCATCCTATTGCGGTCGTTTAAATTTGCCCCAATAGTAGTTTGCCTATTAGCTTTGCTAATGAATTTACTAGTGCAAAAGACCACTTGCAGGGCTGTCCTAAACATAATGAATGTAATTATTTAGCACAAAACCAGGGCAGCATCTTTTTCTCTCTTGACAAGAATAATTCTTTATTCTCTCATTAGCTATGTGCCTTGGTCTCAGTAAACTAGTTATTGACCTGCTCATTTAAGGAGCTTCACTCTAAATGCTTCTTCCCTTATTTAACTCAGACAAGTTCCTATAATTTCCCCTCACCATGCAGTGCTAGCCGGTAAAATGTAACCATTGTTCATTTGTTGTGAAGAGAGCTGGAAGACAGGAAGCTATTCTTAGATGGATGCTCAGCCTCCTGAGCCCGGCTTGCTTGTCCCTGGTTATAATGGATACAAAACTGTATGGGGCTTAGTAGACATCATGTAAACTCTACAGGAAATCTGAGCCAATGAATCATGGAGACAGACCCCTACTGAGCATTGTGTGTCTGGACAGACTGCAAATAGATAGAAAAGCAGCTTAAGCAAGTGGCTTTCATATGACAAGAATGCATAAATTAGAAATGAATTGAGAGTATCTGTTGTTTTAAGGCAGTTAGATTTTTACTTTCTGTATTGTTTCCCTGTTGTAAGAAACCACTAATTGCTCAGACTGTGCTGGAGGCTGATGCAGGGTTTCTGCATGTGCATAGTTTTTGTCACTCTTTCAGCATTCTCTGCTGGATTGTGCTGGCTCAGCCTGGCAGTACTGTCCCTTGCTGCCTCCCCAGCAGCTGTACAGCTACCCCATCCTGCTGGCAGCATCTGCTGGGGCACCTTTGGAGCCTGCCACTTGGAGGCACAGAAACCTGGAGAAAGCAGGACTCCAGTGGTGTCAGGCCTTTACAGGCTCACCTCCCAGCCAGGGCACGCAGGTCCCCAGCCCTGGCCAGGACCACAGCACTGGTTGAACTGGGATTATCCTGCAGCAGAAGCAGCAGCCTCACGTCTTGCCCTTGCAGTAGTCAGCACTGGGTAGCAGTCGGTTGCCTCCTGCTCTCCTTGGGCCATTCAGTACACTGGGCTCCTGCCTGTTCCAACCCTGAACATCAGTGGGTATATCCTTATACCTGGCATTTCCAGGCTGTCTTCTCCTGGAGTCAGCCATAGGCTGACTAAAGGGGACATGCTGTGTTGCCAAGGAGCCGAGCCTCCTCGATCTGGATCTGGGCTGCCCCAAGTCAAAGGGTGGGTTGTGGTAGAGAGGCTCAACTTCAAGTGCTTGCCATGTAACGGAGGCAAGGGTGAGGAAAGACCTAGCCTTTCCCCAGCCTCTTGGTAATAGGAGGGATTTTTTTTTTTATGGGAGTTCCTCAGTGCTCCTCTGAGAGGGTTGTTCCCTTACTGCATCCGTGCTCTGCTGGTGGGGAGCAAACAGCACTGACAAAACCACATCTGCTGACTACACATTACCACCATCCACTCAGCGACAGCAAGGCAACCACCCCAGAAGCAGCTGCCATCTCCACAGCTTTGTCTGCAGCAGCAACACAGATTAAAGGCCAGTAGTGGTAAGTTTTTGTCCTCTTGCTCTGCCTTTCCAGCCAAGGCCCAGTGCATTGTCTCTGCCATGCCTCTGGAGCCTCTGTCTCCCGCTGCAGCCCTGTGTGATGCCCATGGGGTACAGCTGGTTGGGGGTGTAGAGGGCCCTGTACCAGCAGCAGCTCCAGCGAGGCACAGGGGGGTGAAGGGTTGTGATGAAACAGCCTGAGGAATGGCTGGCAGTTCTGTTGCAAGCTCAGCGCCCAGCAGTGACAGGGCTTCGGGATGTTTCCCTTTGGGGCAGTACCATGTTGACCACATGAGCTGACTACCAAGGTAGGGCAATGGTGCTCCCAGATCCTGGTGACTGTGGCTGGGTGCTTGTGCTTGCAGGAGCAGGGCTGACACTGGCACTTGCTGTGGCTTCAGCAGCAACAGAAGTCATCTTGCTGCTGTGGTGGCTCTGGTACCCAAGAACTGCTGAGTTCAAGGGCTGGCAAATAGAGCCCAGTGCAATGGTTTGTCATGATTTTGCTGCTTGCTTTTTCATTCTTTGCTAGCTTTTTTCAGTGCCTTTTTTGTTAACTTTGCTGTTTTCTAAGTCGAAATGTCTTGTCTATAATTGTTCCCAGATTGTGATAATAGACTGTGGGCAGATGGGCCATAGTCTGTGGTCCAGCAATTGTATGAAAGAGACAGATAGCAGCCCTTGGATGTGTTTATAAATACTGGTGCTGCAGAGCTGCTGTTTCTTGTGGCCCAGTATGGGTCCGCATCACCTCCTGCTGTTATGATCTAGGTTTTTCCTGGAGTTGTTTGTGCCAGAAGCCTGCATGAGGTCCCTGGCTGTATATCATCTGTACGGCCTCCTGATGGGCCTGGGGAGCAGCATGCTTCCCCTTTGGGGAGGCAAAGAGGGTCTGTGTCTTTTCAGGTGGAAAGAAGGCAACACCTGAGTGACTCCCCAGGAGGCTGGGGGGGGGAAGGGAACATCCAGGGCAGGTGGGACTCATCCCCTTTGGGGGCAAAAGCCCTGTGGTGAGGACAGGAAGGGAAACCAGGGGCTGTGCCTGCAGGCAGCCTTTGTCTTGATGTCCCACAGACACCTTGCCTCATCCAGCCCCTCTGCTGATGGTATCATAGGAGCCTGTGCCAGGCCTACCACCACGTTTGGAAACGTATTTGGCTTCCTATGGAGCGTTCACCAGGTCCTGCAGAACCCAGTCCCTTCGACCTGGGGGGCTGCTCTGGGGTGGCAGTTGGGAGTGTGACCCACCCTGTGTGCACCTGTCTGCATTATGCTCATTGCAATAAATCTGTGCAAATGCAGCTTACACAGCAGAATGTAAAAAAAGCATCAGGTTTTGTTTTAGAAGGGAATATAAAATCCAAACTTACCCACTGCAGAAAGTCACTGCCAAGGTATTCATATGCACGAAAGGAAAATAAGGCTGGTTTAGCTGCCTGGTTTTCTCAAAATTATTCTTAAAAATCTGATGTCTTTAATATAAAAGCTTTTAGGGTAAGTATTTGATATGAGGAGGCTTACTTTCAAGGTGTTTTTCCATTTCTCCTAGGTAGATTCAGGAAAATAAATGCTTTATTTTAAGCTAGCATTTGTCTGTTTTAATGTAATTGTGCTGCAAAAACTTAGCAATAAACACCTTCACCTTAGGGAAAGCTGGTTAACATTTTCGTTGCATTTTTATGTTTGAATAAGGATGGTTTAATATATCTTTTTCTTGACTGTAATTCCAACTCTTCTTATACAAGTAACTTGGCTTTGACAGTACATGAATTCTAAGTCAAAAGAGATGAATTAGGAAGAAGTCTATTGGCATTGGAGAATGGGCAGCAGGGCAAGGTGGTATGATTAAAAAGTATTGTTCAGACCAGTCTTCACCCTGACATTTAGAAGGTTGTATACATTGGTTTTTTTCAAAACTGCTTAATTACAGGTTCTGTGGATCTTATTGGTGTATGTGACTGCAGGACCAGGTCTCTGTTCTCCAGCTGAGACTCATGGAGCTGCCCGCTGTTGTGTGGCTCTGCAGGAGATGAGAGATGTGCAGAGGTAAAAGTGATGCACCAGGTTCTGAACCGCTCCCTGATGTTCTGCCGTATCTGAAAAAGGCTTTCCTCAGGTCTTGCTGAGGACATTGCTGGGGTTTCTCACAACTTCTTGTACCCTGAAAGGCAAAATGGTTTTTGGATGACAGCATTTTTCTAATGGCACCAAGTTTCATTTGTAATGGCAGCAGCTGCTATGAAGGTAGCATGTATGGAATACCAATGCTTCCCAGTTCTCAGTAGAGTGAGTGTGGTCCTGCAGCATCATGTTTTCCTGGTTAGTTGCTTTGTAGCTCTGATAGATGCTCTTTGCTAATCCCTGTTAGTTAATTCATGTGAAACATGAGTAAGGAAAGAAAATAGGGCTATTGCAGTCACTTAATTCTACTTACAGATCTTTCTCTTTCTTAACAGTAACTGTTTATCTATGAAAAATGGTTTGGCACTGAAATATTATAGTCTAAATTGTGAGAGGAAGATTAATATGTCTCCTGTCTTGGCAAGTTCTCCCATTATATCATTAGTACTGAGACCTCAAGTTTAGCTTGTTTTTAGAGGTTTGGCATAGCTCAAATAATTTTGAGGCTAGTTTGATTTGATTAGATTTCTTCTACTACTAGACTGGTCTTTAACGCAAGATTAGTTAGATTTATTTATCTGCATTTGAGCAGAATCAACTGTGTTTCAAGCAATTATTTCTAATATACTTACAGCACTCCCACAGTTAAGTAATTGCTAAAATGAGGAGCAGGGCAAAACATTGTGTGTGTGTGTTAGGAAACTGTGCTGAACGGCGAGTTCTGCCTTTGTGATACAGAAATGTGATAAAGGTAAAGGGGAAAATGTATTCCCCAAGATTTGTATTTGAAAATGTGAATAAAAAAAGATAAAGGGTGTAGGATCATTTTTACTTTTAGAGGGAATGTCCTTTTGAGGGTTAAGGTGCAATCTGTTTCTTCATCTCTAGCAGTGGGCTTTGCCTCCCACCCACTAAGAGAAGAAAGTGCCCTGCGACACTGTGCAGACCTTTGGTGAAGTTCCCTTTTTGAGTTGCTCTTCAGGAAGCCTTTTCTTGTTCCAGCTTGTGAGCCTCTCAGGTAGTCTCATCAGAGCTGTTATTTCCAGCCTCATTGTCCACTTGTGGTATGGTACCTGAGCTGGGACTCTCCTGTAACAGCGGAGAGCACAGGGACATGTGTCCCCTGTCACAGACGTCACGCTATTTAGCAGAGAGAGGAGAGACAAAAAGCCCTGTAATCACAAAGGCTAGTGCTGTGTGATAACCTTGAATCCTTTACTTATTTTTCTTCTCTGCAGATGCATATTTGTATCTAAACCCATCCTTTCAAGATCCTCTCATGAGACTGATCATTTCTTGGCATCCCAAGAGAAGGGGGGTCACTCATGTTTGGAGGAGGAGCTTGAAGTAGGAGCATTATACAAAGCATAAACACTTTAACAGTCAGTAAATGAAAGCAATGTGCTTTGCTCCAATACTCATCAAACAGAAAGAAGACTCTGTCTCAGCATGCTGTAGGATGATCATTAATTTTTAATAGTGTTAATGTTTATTAGTGACAGATGATTGACTTTAAGTGCCTTATGAATAATAAATAAATGATGTGGATTTTGGGCATCTGCCTTAGATTTGTATGCAAAGCCAGTGGGACTAACCTTCACAGTTTCAGAGGAGCGTAGCTTCGATTCCTCAGCATATGCCATAACTCAGGCTTTAAGACTTCTCAGGTTTTAGCTCTGATAAACCTGCAAGGCATCTCTGGACCCTTTCTTAGGGTACATCGATCGCTCGGGGGCCTGAGGGTGAGAGGGGAGCTCATTGCAGCTCTTTTGGCTAAGGCAGGACTGCTGGAAGGTGCATTATTCACTCTGAGGCTCTGCTGGATTTCATAACACTTAAACACCTGTGTCCATCAAACAGAACACACAGGATCGCAGCTAGAGCTGCTCTTGACTTTGTAATTTCATTGACTGACAGTTTAATATCTATTTATTTTCACATCTGACTCCAGTAGAGACAGGCTGGCATCCTGAATGTCAGGATATTATGCTGACAACTGTGCTTTTTCATTACTATAGGAAAAAAAAAAGAAAAAAAGAAAAAAAAAAAGGATTCTTCATAAGTAAAGAGGTTCTTTTCAAGCACAGCAACTGTAATAAAGACCAAATTATACTTCATATAAATTTGATAGTAACCAGTGATAGGTTATATGGACGTATTTTTATAGGAACTAGGGCACAGTTTCAGATGTTCTAGTAATCTGTCTCTTCTATACTGTGAAATGCCATATAATTATATTGTTTAAATAGCTGGAACAACTGCCTTTACCACGGACTCTCAGAAGCAGCACTATCTTTGCTTAAATTAAATGTTTAAAATTGGCCTCTTATTTTGATCCAATTTTCTTTGCTTTCTAAACAGAAACAAGTGGCTTATCCCATCAAAATTCTACAATATTGAAAGTACTTAAGAGAACGTTTCAAGAAGAGAAAAGAGAAATACGCATGTTTCGGCGAGGCTGTGCTGATGTTTAGAGAAAAGAGGGTAAAACTGCTTCCATATTGGGCATGGGCCAAATGGCTGATGACTCCATAATAATGTTCTCCAGATGTTAGGCAGTTAAACCAGACCAAAATGGCTGTTGCTAACTTGCTGTCATTCAGTGCTTACTACGTAAGCAGAAAATTTGTATTTAATTCCACTTTAGTTCAATGGATTGTGATTAATATTGTAATTACCCTGATTCAAAGAAGTTTTTAGACCAGACTCTTCTGGGTTTTCTCAGAGTGTAGCACTATACATCAGCCCTGATTACATGATGTATCGTATTGGGAACTGCCCTGTAATCACAAGCCCTTGCGTTCCCTGGACTACTGGATGTTATGGGAGCGAGATACAACTGCACTTTGTAAAAGGTTTCAAGATACTGAAATTAAATTTCGTCTTATTCAGGGGAGGAAAAAAAAATGCTCTCAAAATTCACAGCATTTAATTGGGCATCAGGTGACACGAAACCACCTGAACTTGTCTGATTTCTCAGCAGCCACACTGTTAATTACTGTCATTAATACAAGGTCTTGCTTATAATTTTTGAAGTGTTTTTTCATGCCTAACAAATAAGTGCCCTATCTCAGTTTCAGGGTGCAGTCAGGGCATGGTAGTGTTGCATGCATGGTCAGAGGACAGGTCACTCTCCTGCCAGGACTCAGAGCATTGTGGTCCCCTTTTGAGCAGAGAGATGTTATGGCAGCAGTGCCCCTTTTCACACTGCATCTGCCCCCTTTTGTCCGGCCCTGGATTGATTCATGAAGCCATCCTCAACCTGGCTGGCTGCTCCTGAGCACTTGGTTAGAGGGCTGTAGTCTGGGCTGTCTGTACAGGCTGAAATGTAGGCTCCCCTGTTCCTGGCAAGGCACCTCGGTGCTCACAGTGGGTTTCTGCACTTTCAGAAGTAATTGCACAGCTCGCACCCTAGGAGAGCCTCAGGGTGTCATGCATCCCTTCAGGAACCTGCCCAAGAGTGACAGGATAGAATCATAAAATCATTTAGGTTGGAAAAGACCTTTAAGATCATCAAGTCAACTACTAAAAAACAGCTGAACACACACTTGGTGTGTGGCCTCATCAGTTGTGAGTATAGGGGGTTGATTGCTTCCCTAGTCCTGCTGGCCACACTATTCTAGTACAAGCCAGGATGCTGTTGGCCACCTGGGCACACTGCCAGTTCATATTCAACTGGCTATGGATGAACAACCCCAGGCCCTTTTCTGCTGGGCAGCTTTCCAGTCACTATTCCCCAAGGCTGTAGCATTGCAGGGGGTTGTTGTGACCCAAGTGCAGGACCCGGTACTGAGCCTTGCTGTACGTCATAAAGTTGGCCTCGGACTAGTGATCCAGCCTGGCCAGACCCCTCTGTAGAGCCTTCCCACCCTCAGGCAGATCAACACTCCCACACAACTTGGTGTCATCTACAAACTGACTGAGGGTGCACTCCATCCCCTCGTTCTTGTAAAGATATTAAAGAAAACTGGCCCTAGTAGTGAGCTCCAGGGAACACCATTGTGATGGGCCTCCAGCCAAATTTAACCTGTTCACCACAACTCTTTGGGCCTAAGCCACGAGCAGCCAGTTTCTCCAGAGAAAGCTGCGGCAAACTGTTAAAGACTGCTAAAACTTCAGGTAGACAATATCCACAGCCTTTCCCTCATTCATTAAGTGGGTCACCTTCTCATAGAAGGAGATCAGGTTAGTCAGGCAGGACCTGCCTCTCATGAACCTATGCTGACTGGGCCTGATTATCTGGTTGTCCACTATGTGCTGTGTGATGTCACTCAAGATTATCTGCTCCATGACTTTCCCAAGCACCGAGGTCAGACTGACAAGCTTGTAATTCCCCAGATCCTTCTGGTCTTTCTTGCATATGGGCATCACGTTTGCTTACCTTCAGTCAACTGTGACTTCCAGGACCGTTAATAAATGATGGAAAGTGGCTTGGTGAGCACTTCCTCCAGCTCTCTCAGTACCCTTGACACCTAGGATTAGCCACATAATCCTAAATATCTTCAAAAAACAGTCCTCTGCCAGATGTTGGGCAATTAGCTGTCACCGTACTACACAAACATGGATGCATATAGACTCATCTTGATAGTCAAAAGTAAAGAGAAACACACGTTTCTCTTAAAGTAAAAGTAAAGAGAAACATACATCTTTGAGTATGTAACCAAGATTTTGTGTGGAAAAAGATGTCTGTGTAGCTAATCAAAGGGGCAATATTTTAAGTCCTGGTACGAGCTTGGTGTTCTGTGTGTGTTTACAGAAGTGTCAAGAGTATAGCAAGGACAAATGGGAATCTCGCATGATCTTAATGTTCCTATTTATATACACATAAAATAGAACAGGATTTTAAAAGCTAATGCAATTTTGTATTATAACTATACCCTTAATAACAATATGGTTTCACAGTAGAGATATAAACGAATATAATAGAAAATGAGATAATGCCATAAAATAGATGCATTATTTTTGGAATTTGAAGGACACGTGCCAGAAAACATTTACCAACTTTTGCAGTCTGCAGCAAATGAAATACAAACTTACCTTCTGCTGTTGCCTGGATATAATGTATTTACTGTGTAGTTGCTGTGGATTTCTAACATAATTAGTTGTTTCTGCTGTCAAGTGTGTAATACCTGACCTAGAATCCACCAGAACTCACTAAACAAATATTGAAATCAGAAAAGAAGATTTTTAATTCATTGGAAGATACACAACTGATAAATAGTGTGTGTTCCCAGGGTAGAGCTGTACACCATCTAGATACGCTGTGATTATCTCAAGCATTTTATTGAAGTCTTCTGTTTAGATTTTGCGTATGCTTTGCTGCTAGCTCAATTGAAATTAACTCTAATATCCAATTAAAAATTAGGGTTGTCTGCTTTAGATTGCTAACATTAAAAATAGTGAGGATGAAATAAGAGCTAACCTGAACCAAAACACATCTTATGAGCTCATTGTAACTAGCATTTGTTTTTAGAAAATATTACAGATTTCGTTTATGAAATGAGCTGCCTTCCTCTTAGTACTTAATTTGTCCCTTCTATCTTTTGTTTCTTTTTTTTAACTGAAATCACAGAATACTAAAATTCTCACGAGATCTTGGTTTTCTTTGTAGGTTCTACTTGAGTTCTTTGCTGATTTCATGTATCTGTTTCTTTTAATCATTTACCAGTGTTTTGTCACGTAAATGTCCATTTCTTTCTCTCTTATGAAACCTGGGGTGCTGAAGCAGCTTGCTGGATGGCATTTATTGTCGTGCATGACTTTAGTATGTCTTCACTTACCCACATTCTTGGCATATTGTTGCTCTGTGCTGATTTTCCCTCCTCTTGTTACTGAAGAATACCCAGGGAAAAGGATCCTTCTCCCACCAGATGCTATAATGTGCGTTGGCCAGGGCAGGCTGGCCCCTGGAGTGGAAAGTGATGCTGCAGAGTAAGAAAATACAAAATTTAAAAAATGAAGAATGTCTCATGCCTTTGCTGTTGCTGGGTGACCCCTCTTGCTTTCTGCCTGGTTTAAGGGCATCGGAGCTTATGGAGGGCAGGAGAGAGAAGGAAGTATTTGTTTCTTGTTTTCTTAAGTATGGTTTGTGATGCCCAACACATCTGGAGGTGGGCTTGGAGTATTTGGCATGGAAGGGATGTGTGACCTGGCAGCTGCAGTTGTCTCAGCAGCGTAGGAAAATCAAGAGCGTGGCTCTGCAGAGGGCCAGATGGGAGGACAGATGATGTGGCTGTGAAGGGGACAACACCGGGCTGCTGTGTCTGCTGGGATGGGGGCAGGCAGAAATTTGAGGCATCAAGGAGTGATGATGCCATGCTCATTGCTGTCCGCCTAGACCCACTGTCCTAAGCAGTGGCCTGCTCGTGCATGGCCATGTCTAAAATGGGCTCTGGGAGATGATTGCTTTAGAGACAGAATCAATACGTCCACCTTTGCTCGAGTCCTGGTGCCTTTCTCCCTCTCACACAATGGATTATTTTATTTTTCTGGTGCTCCCAGTTGTCTTCATTTCACAGATTATCAAGGCTATATACCACAGATGCTCTCCTTATTATAAAAAATGCAGTTAGGTATGTAAAATGTCAGTTTGAATGCCTCCTTTGCCTGTGCGATGTAGGTTTAAATCTCAAGCAAGGCATGTGATTTCAACTTGCCTTAAGCGTAATAAGGAAGTAATTACTCAGCTGTTGGGAAAGGCCCTAATATCATTACAGATAACCTGAATGTCCAGGCAATATCTGCCTATTATTTGAAATGGTTTCAAAATACGTTAAAAAAAAAAAACCTCACATTCAAATCACATGGAAATAATATGAGTTATCATAAAAAAGTGTTATGAGATAATTCTAAATGTCAGTTTAGCATATTTTAGCCTATTGGATCTTTAAACAGAGTTGAATAAATCTTTCATGAAGTAAATCTCTTTTTGGTAAACTGAAAGGGACAATAATATTTAAAGGTCAGTTAACATGGAGAGTTGGTTCTAGTCATTATTATTAAAGATCCAGCTGTATTACCTTTACACAACATTACCCCACAAATCCTTATTAAAACTGCGAGAGCAAACCATGTCTTTCCCTCTCTTCCCTCCCTCCTTCCTGCCACAATCCTGAGATCTTTGATTCTGCCTTCTCTTTTTTTGTGTAACAATTTCTCTAGTGAATAGCACTGAATGATCCTCACCCTGCTCCTGCCACACTGCATCCAAAAGAGTCATATATTATAGCTGCTGTCAATGCTGCCAACTAGGAAAAAACCCTCTCATTTCTACATTACATTTCAGTCTCCCACGTGTGACATGAGCTACCCTGCAAACAGTTGTTTAATAGTTTTGAGCTCCTTAGGAAATGGTAGTTGATTTCAATTTTTTTATTTAAAGAAGTTGCAGTAGTGTGTTGTGCAACTGCTGCTGTGTTTAACGGGGAACGGGCAGGCTGTCTGTCTGCCCCTCTTACTGCCCACCCATCTGCAGCCAATGGGTGTCTGCACAATGCAACGATCCATTTACACACAAGCACCTTCCAGACGCTGAAAACTGGCCAGGGAAGGACTCTAGAAGGGTCTGTGCATCCTCAGAGGGTCAGATGGGTTTGCAGAGGTGTGCTACAGGCTGGAAGCATGAGGTGGGTAAGGTAAGGGGGTCTTTGCCCCTCTGCACCGTATGATGATGGCTGTGGGGGCACAGCTGTGGGGCTGGAGGAGGATTTCTCCCTGCAGCCCCCTGTGCAGCTGGCTCTTGCCTGGCCCAGTGCCTGAATTGTGCTCTGCTTTGGTAGGTTTGCCCCTTGTCCTTTAGCCACCTACTCACAGGTGGTAATAGATGGAAAGGAATAGGAATTAGAGAGCACCCAGCCACCATCTGCCTTTGGAGCCCACAAGAGTCAGTATGAGCAGTAAGGGAGGTCTGGTGCACGGGGTGGAAGAATTTGCTCTGCATTCATATCTGCGTCTGGACACTACTCTCTGCTGTGCTCACAGTCCTTTCATTACCAAGCCAGCCTTGAACAAAATGGTGAGTAGTTGTTTTTGCTGCGGGTCCCTGGTGGGAATTCACTGCCAGGATTTGGCACTGCAGCAGAGGGTGTTGGCATGAGCCTTGGGGGGGGGGAAATGGGGGGCGGGGATCTGGGTTGTGAGTGGAGCTATGAGCCGGGGGCTGTGGTGGGAGGGGAACAGGGACCACGTAGCTCATGCATCCCTGCTGGGATCCAGGTGCTGTTTGCCCTTACCTTAGGAGTGGAGGTGGAAATGTAATGGTCAAAATAAGAAGATGCTTTCCTCACAGTGCTGGATGTGGGGAAACTGATGTGATTTGGGAGCCCCTGCAGTCAAGGCTGGGCTGGAGCAGGCTGTAACCCTGCTCCTGGACACCCTGAGGAGGAGCAAGGTCAGTGTATGCCAGGCACTGTTCCTGATGGGCAGTTCAGTTGTAACCACCCTATTTTAATATATAGAGAGACTTCAGGTAAACAGATGTGAGCTGTACTGTGTCTGATGGGGACAGCCTGGCGGCCCTTTTCTTCGGTAGTGATGTAGCCTGTCTCTCCAGAAATATTGAAGGTAAATTTCCTGGTGTTCAGTGTGGTGAAAGCTCTGTGCTGAACAAGTCTACCAGTTGCGTTGTGCAGTTGGTGAAATGGCCACAATCAGACTGCATCCTTGGATGCAAGTAATTACCCAAACTGCCCAATGGTGCCAGTCAGGAAAATCACCCACTTGGAGACCTAGTGTGGCTCTTCCACACAGTGTCGTCTAGCAGCTGGTCATGGCTTTGGAAGAGGGAGGAGGGCTGGGAGCTTCCAGGCATTGCCGCTGCTTCAGCAGTTGTTTTGGTTCCCCGAGAGCTGTCTTCAGACTGTTCTAAGATGTGAAGGACTGTATTAGCTTTGTCCGTATTAGCTTTTGTGTATTAGATGGGCACAGACGGAACTCAGAGCCACAGACGAGGAGCTGGGACACACAAGCAATTGAGTGCTTGCAGAGCTAAGAAACGTGTCGTGCCATCTCTCCAGCCAGCCTGCTCTCTCTGCACTTCTCAGATCGATTCTCCTGGCCCAAGCCTGTGCTGCTGTTAAGGCAGTCAGGCTAACAACAGATTGGCAGGTAACAGCAGCGTGGGCAGCTGGAATGTGTTGGGGGCAGCTCTGTTGGAAAATTGCTTGCCCTCAAGTATTTTTGCAACTGTTAAGGCTGAGGTTGGCTGATAGGGCTAATGGGGCACTGTGAAAAATCTCCCCTTTCTATTGAGATAGGAAGCTCTAGAGTGCTAAGCCCAGAGATGCTAGTCTAGTAAACAGTGAACCCCCTGGAAGTGTTTAGCATTCAGTTTTTCAGTGCTGCGGGGTTTCTCATGAGCTCTATATCTATGGTTATGCACAGTCAGAAAATGTGCTTTCTTGTTTGTGTTTTTCATGGCTGTTTCCAAAGCATCCAAACTTCCTTTCTTTGTTTTGTTTCTGGATGAAAATCCAAAACCATGCGAGCACTTAGAATTTATATTTCCCTGCTCCTGGTGTCTTTGGCTCCCCCTAAGCGAAAGATTTTAGAAGTGCCACTTTCGCAGCTCGGTGTTCTCTTCCCTCTGGCACTGGCTTGCTGATGACCTCGCTGGTCTAAACATAGGTTCACCTCCTCCAGGCACGGGAGAGCAGGACCGCCTTGCAGCTGTGGAGGTGACAGGAGTGTTGCCTTTCCTTTTAGCAGCTCTGTTGGTTTCTATGATCAAAACAGCATCTTCTGCACTGCTACTGCATCCCAGCATTTAGGCAGCATGGGGTTACTGCTCACCACCAGCTGTGGGACTGGGCAGGGGCCGCTTACCTCAGTCTTCAGCAGTGCCCTAGCCCAACCCCAACTCGGGGTCTGCAGGCGATGTCGTTTGGATCTGGACGTAATGGATGGGTAGGCAGGGCTGAGGGCTGGGACACCTCCACCTGCTGAGGAAGGGTGCACAGCTCCTTTGGAAGGAGGTCTGCAGTGGGGAAGGAGTTTGAGGACAGTATCTCCAGGACTATGGAAGGCTTCTCTCACTGGGGAAACACAGAAAGCTGAAAGATCCTCCATCTGTCCCTTATCCCTCCGATAAGTGTTCTGCCCTGTGCCCTCCAGACGCGAGGAAGAAAACACGATTAAAGAGTTGAAATGTTTTATTTGTGAAATATTAACTTTGTGTAATATATATTCAAAAGCAGACACTCATTTAAAGGTTATATTTAATATACCTCTGCTCCAGTTTTTCTTTTTTATTATTATTTTCTTATACAGCTTTCCACTTTCTAAGGCAATGCTCCAGTGACTACTGCAATATAATAGCTGCTTTCTCTCTCAGTACACAATTTGACAGCATTTATTCTTTCCTTCAGTGAACATAATTACTTCACATATGGAACCTGTGATAGCCTACAGGCATCTGAGAGAAACCAGAATCATACAATCTGTCCCCTTTGTGAGCTTAATTTACATTCACAAGTGTCATTTTAATAGTGCTGGCAACATGTAGGATAAAAATTACAGGTCAGCTGCAGCATGTCACAGGGAACTGTGCTTAAGTCAATAACATGGTATTATTACATTCTGGATAATTTTACAAGGTAGATCTCACAGGAGGAATTTGACCCCTATTTCTTTAGTTTTCTGCCTTTTGGTTTCCTCCATAAGGTAATTCATTTAGAAATGGATGTTGCAAAGCTGCAAACGCATTGACAAAGAGGTTAGGCTGTAGTAGGCATTTCCAAATCTGAAAGCAACACCTTTCCCTTGCCGTAAATTATAGCAGCACTTACAATTACTGTGCATCTGGCATGTTTTAAAATTTGCACTGTTAATTCTTGAATATTTTTTCCTGATATATGTAATCAAAATACTGCAGGTCATAGCCTTCTGCCTTCTAATTTCATAGACTTGACAGAAGTCTCAGCTTTTTGCAACTGATTAGTTTTCAGCCAGCTAAAGTGGTCTCAGGTTCAGGCTTTTTACAGATGTTTTGTGCATGAAAAATAGTGAGCGTTGTGGAGACATGTTGTGTACAGAGCTATATATAATAGCTAATTTAATAACAGCTAATTTCTCATACTGGCATCTGCAATATAAATAGAGGTGCAATATAGAGTCTAATAAAACAACAGGTGATTGGTTTTAGTAAAAATTCAGGTTTGGGTTGAGTTCTGAATCCAAATATAAAATCAATCTCCGTTACCATTACTGATTAATTTCAGTTTTTACAAAACCCATAATTTACTGCAGTTTAAGTTTTCAAATTTTGTTTAGGGGGATACTCAAGGACTTGTATATTTTGTCCATAGTACTCTGATATTCACAAAGTCCCTATATGCACAGACAAGGCAAATACACCCCCAGGTGCCTCCCCCGGCACACACATACCCACACACTTCCATTCTCTGAAACATGCATTCATTCACTCCCCCTTAAAATTTGCATCCCTGTCTTGCTGTAAGCACTTTTACTCATTCCAGCAGCACAAGGGAGAAAAGAAAATCTTTTATCTAATGATTCATTTTCATATCACAAACAGTGTTGGAGTTTGAGTGTTTTTTTTAATTAAAAAAACCCCACAACAAAACAAAACCCAAAAAAAAAAACCCACAAAAAGCATTTTGTTCCTCTGAGGAGGCTAGACAGAACATACTTGAATCTTTAATAAAAAGGGTGACAAACTAACAGCAAGGAATTGGAATGACCTGGCTGTATTTTCTTGGTGAGCCTTCTGCTAGAGTACTCTGTCCAGTGAAAGGATGGAGAAAAATTCAAGTAGGTTCAAAAGAATTGAAAGAAGGTTTGAGGTCTCTGAAATGTGATTTTTTTTTTTTACAATGAGAGCTGGGTCAGTTTATTAACTCATCAAATACTTGGATACGTAAGTACCTAGGTAAAGTGAAGATGCCTGCTGCCTGAGGACTTAGAACATGGCCAAGGATGCGACAAATACATATCAAAAGACATAATACTTGAGATTAAAGCCAGGAAAAGGAAAACTGGAGTAAGTTGGACGTTTTTGAGAGTGGAGGTAATTAAGCACTGGACAGGATTCTTGTGGAGACTGGTGGATTACCTATCAAAACTCCATGGCTTTCCAAAGGATGTCCCCACAACTGGAGGTCAGTCAATTCTGTTTTGTTTTTCATGTCTAAGTCTATTCAGGCCATAAATCATCTGAAACCACGGAACCAACCTCTGAAGCCTTTATTTCCATGTAAGGAATGTATCTATTAGTCATGCTCTTCCACGTCTGGTGTAGGAAAGCGTTTGCATTTCAGATACTCTCTGTGTTAGAGAGAGGCTCTGGTTTTGTTTTCAGCTCTCAGTTGCTGCAAGGGTGTAGTCTAGGGGACAAGAGCTACAAAGGGCTGGCTGGAGATGCTGACGCCACCTCTGGAGGTCCCACACACCCCCATCTTGGCCGCAAAAGTTCTGCCACTGATGCACACAACAGCAAATATGCAAATATTAATATTTTATCTGCCTGATGACCTATTGGCTAAACTGTTTTACCAATGAAATATTCAAAACATTAATTTTTTTCATTCTTTGTGATGACCTCTTATGATTTACAGTTCAGTGCAGAACTAGTTTAATTTTTCCTTGTGAGGTGTGCTGGAATGTCTTGTCTGCCTCTTTAGCTTCTGTCTTACCCCTTGTTTGACATCAAGTTTATTACTTGCTTGATTAATGGTGGTTGTGTCTGGTTTTCCTGTTGTAGATAGTTAAAAAAAAGGAGGGAAAAAAAAAGAAAGAAAAAAATGTTTGCAGGAGAGACTTTGCAGACAGGACAAGCCAAGCACAAGGCCCTGCCTATGAATGGGTATCCATGCTGCTTTTTAAAAGGTAAGAAATGTGGTCCAGGTTTTGGCAGGACATCCTCTTCTCACAGGTAGCACACAATTATGTTGATAACTTTTGTGAGAAGAGGCTGAACATGCAGTAGATAAATGATGCATTTGTGCCTGGGACTTTTTTTGGTCTCTCTTTGTCAGGTTTTGATGTCAGGCATTCTAGAGGTCCTTTCACTGTCACTGCCTGCTGAGTGGATGCTTAATGGTGGAAACATTATCTTAAGAGTTCTTAAACTAGTTTTGAAAAATAGGTGTTGTGTTTCTTCAGAACTAGGTTTGAAAAAAAGTAAAGTCTTTACTGGCTGGTTTCAGAGAAGTCACCAGGCAGCCGGGAGGTCCTGGTGGCTCATGGTTACACCTGGTGACCTGTGCACAAAACCAGTTTGTTTGCTTTAGCAAGATGAAATAAGGAATTACTGTAGTGACACTGCTCAAAACAGAGGTGTTCCTGTGTTAGGGAGAAGTTCTGTGCTTGGCTTGGATCGTGATGCTTGGTTGCACTTGTCTGGTGGTACCTGGAGCTACCTCCATGTGTGCTGCAGGTAGCACACCCTGCCCCAGTGCAGACCCTTTCTCCCAGTGTATAGTGTGCAGATGGATGCAAGAGCCTGGATCAGTACAGGCAGTCTTTTGTATTGTATTTTCTGAGTGGTGGATAAAGAAAAAAAAATCTGCAGATCTTGTTTGTGCTGGTTTAATTTATTACTTAGAGGATGAAGCTGAACAGGGTCTGTCGTTAATATAAATTTTAAAAAGATGATGAAATGTTTTTTTTTCCCAAGCTGACATACAATCCCTTACTCCTCCTCCAAAACCCCCCACCAAGCTCTTGTCTCTGATTTGTTCATAAATACAATATCAAACACCTCCTCTGTGCCTCTGATGTACGCTCGAGTCCGCGTGCCACTGTGCTGATTCATCTGGAGGATGCCCTGCGTGTGAGTGGCTTGGCACAGTGTGGTACGGGAGAGGAATCTGATAGTGGGAAAGGCAGCAGCAACGGCATAATTATGAAGGATTTTTTTTCCCCTCATACTGCTGCTGCTTATTTATTCTGCTCTCCATGTTTCCCTTGGTTATTTCTCTTCCTGAAATGAAAATAACCTGGCAAGAAAACAATGTTTCCACTCTCGTCATTTTTTAGGAAAGGAACACCAGGCACGGGGGTTTTTTAACATGCTAACTGACGGATGATTATTCACCAATATTTTTTGTTGAAGCAAGCAGGCTTGTTAACTGTGGTGACATTTTTAGTGATGCCATGATATCTCTCTGTCATTGTTTCTTGATTTATCAGTGTCTAAAGGATTATTTTGTTGAAGAACTTACTATGGAACTTGTGTTTAAGGCTGACTTTATATGCGTATGAGTGTGTGTCTATGAATTTGTATGAAAATAAGGGCCAGAACTGTTAAGATGCTTCTGTTTTGGGCTTTTGACTATGCGTTATAAAATACAAACTGTAGCTTCCAATGTCTGTGCTTTAAAAGGGAATACTTAAAAAGAGAAATTTTGTAATTGCAAGCAGTTCAGCCACAGCCAGCCCACAGTTTGCATCTATTTACTGCCTCTCCTCTCCACATTCCTGACTCACCTTCTCTCATCCCTGTACTTCTACAGGACTGTCACTTGCCACCCTCCGCCTCCCCACCCACCCACACTGCAGATGCGTGCCACACTTGCCCTCCTCAACACAGTCCCCGCCACCTGCAGCGCATCCCAGCCAGCAGCCTGCTGCTAACTGGGCACCCCGCAGCTGGGCACATACAGCTGTTCCTGTGCTGGGCATCTCTCTTTGACGTGTGGCTCTCATGGCTCTTTCGAGGGTTACGGCCAGCATGTAGGTGTGGTTGGAGGAGCGGGATGGTAGTGATGTTGGGGAGTCTGTGGGGTCACCCTGGCTCTGAGGGGATGAGGTGAAGAGAGGATTCTGCTCCGTTGGAGGCTTGGTGAGAAATGACCTGGGGCAAAACACTGCTGTAGGGTTGGGTATGATGAGCTCAGGAACACCAACATGCTCCAATTGACCCTTGTGCAGCAATGCAAGGGGTAGCTATGGGCAACTCAGATGGCCTTG
This sequence comes from Porphyrio hochstetteri, assembly GCA_020800305.1. NCBI lineage: Eukaryota > Metazoa > Chordata > Aves > Gruiformes > Rallidae > Porphyrio > Porphyrio hochstetteri. The sequence continues at coordinate 19,863,212 of CM036912.1, forward strand.
AAGCGGTAGGTATGATGAGTCAATGCTGGGTAGCTACTTGGAGATGCAGCAACCACAGGCAGTTTTAAAAAAAAAAAAACCTCAACATTCAAAATTGAAAAGAAGTGACCTTGATCCTTTTTAAACTCAGTGGAAGCGAATATGCTTAGATTTCCTGGGAAAGACGCTATTGGAAATTCTGTGTGAGTATAAATGCAGGAGCCAAAGGAGGCAATTTTTTTTTCTTTATTATGATGATTAAAAAGAAAGGCAGCCTAGAGATTGAATGCCAGCCACAGCCAGAACACCATGATGTGTCCTGTCCCTTTTCTGTCCTCCAGCATCCTGGTTGCCTGCCTGGGTGAAACATCTGTTCTCCAGGCTGCGTGTCCAGCTCAGGCTGTATCGCCCTTCACCCACCTCTTTGCTGGTCCAGCCAATGTGATAAGATCTATTTGTGCCATGTCCCCCCCCCCCCGCCTGACATAGGCGTGTGTAGCGAGCACCATGTACCCACAGGGCTCAGGGGTGCAGCTCCCCCATAATCTGCAGCTCCCTCAGAGCTCCCTGGGAAATTCAGGTGCTTTTCAGTTCTCTGAGTCAGGTCTGCAGGGGCTGGTTTGCTGTATTAAATCCAGACCTCAAGGTTAAAGTTACACAGATAGAAGGGACAAAGCGCCTTATTCCGGGTGGGCCATCAAAATCAGATCGACTGTCAAAAAATTGTTTTGTCCAGAGGAGAGAGGAGGGGGGAGGGAAAGACAGAGCACATTTTAGGGCCACTCGGGAGCCCTTTATGAGGGTTGTGGCCATTTAGTCTTCAATAAAACATGAATGCTTACCATAGCAACCACGGCAGCCACCTCTGAGATACCATCGCTTTAATAAAGATGGACGTTCGCTGAAGAAACTCTAACAAACACATGTAGACCTTTTATGGTGCTGTACAAGAAAACAATCTCGTTTGAAGAAGCAGTTGTGTTTTCCCAGGAAGGGTGTAAGAGCTAATGCAATATGCTGCCAGCTTTCTCTGCTGCGTGCTCACTCTTGGAAATTGCAGTTATTTGAGTGGTGGGAGCAGGGGGACGGTGGCGGCAGGGTGGGCATCCAGCACGGCCCTGATGCCTGTGCTGAGGGACAGCTTGCTGCCCATAGCCAGGACAGGATATTTTGAATCCTTTCCCATTTAAGCTTGTCCCAAACACCCCTTGTGCACATGAAATCTTGTGCCTGGCAGCTATTTGCCTGAAATGCTCCCTTTTGCTTTAATCCCCACATACAGGAAAATGCAAACAATTTTGTGATGTCTCTTTGCTCTGGGGAGTCTTGGGTGTGTTCACCGAAATCTGGGGCTTTTTATTCACCTACCCCAAGACCACGTTGGGGTCCCTCAGAGTGAGCAGGTTTGGATATGAAATGATACTAGATCAACCTCCTGGAAAGAGGATGCTTTGGTTTGTAAAAATTTGAAACCAAAATATTCATTGAGGAAGTGTTAGATTAGTCACAGATTAATTACAATTGTCAAGTATTATTCATCTGTAATAAGAGTGAATTCTTCACTCAAGATTCATAGGAAAATAACATTATTTTTCAAATAGAAGTAATTTAAATTGAAGTAAGACCTTCTAATACCACCATCTGTACAAGTAAATTACTTTCAGAGTAATTAAATATGCATATCTGGGCTGTGTACTGTACTGATGAACCAAGTTTTATGGATGCAATATGCTTATAAATCCCTTAGGTATTAAAGATGAAGAATCCATGGCATTTTGCATTCATATAACCATGAATAAGGATTTTTTTTTTCCGTTGCATAATTTTTAGGAATATATTTTTCCTGGTTAATTAATATTTTTGCCAAATAGCAAAGATGATCACCATATTTATTAGTCTGACATTTCACAGGGATTTAAAGCTCCGTAAGAAATTTCAGCGTTGTGTGTGTCTGAATTTATGATCATGACACAGTCACTCATCTTCTGCAGGTTCCCAGGAAGCAGAGCAGCGCAGTGAAACTGAAATCATTATGTTGACTGAATTTGTTACTGCCGGACTCGCCCCGCCATGAAATAGGACTGCTCAGCCAATTGGGATTCATGGTCACAGCCCTTCATGGGATCATCAGGGTTTATAGTCCATAACAAATACAAATACAGAAAGGAACAATAACAGTGTGATGTATCTGACCTATTATTCTGCCTTGCAGGACTCCTCGTGAGTGCCTGAATAGTGACTGGCTGCATGGTTTTGGTTGTGCAGACGAATGGGACAGTCACGTAGGAAAGAGAAAAACTGTACCTCAAAATAGTGCAGTTGGGGTGGGCTTCACTGACTGAAAGCCATCTTTAGGCTTACAGCACATCGTCTGTGATTTATGTAAAACACCAGCATGTAGGGGAGCTTAGGAGGTTTGCTGGGAGTGTCTGAATGCTGCGGAAATGTTTGGTTAAAGAAAGGACTGAAGTCAGCTCTGCAGAGCGCTTCAGAAGAAGCCTGAAATCCCAGCAGGTCACCCTTTTCAAAGCAGCAAATATGACCGTCTCCATGCCACCAGAAGGCAAGGGTGAACTCAAGCATCAGGAAGCGGAGTCGGCACAGCCTCTGCAAGTCAACCACTCTGTGCTGCACAATGCGACCGGTCCTTAGGTATTTTCTGTCAGCATAACATTTCTTATGGAACACAGAGATTCCCTGTCATCAAGAGAATTTAGCCTTGGATGTGGACTTGGGTGTTTATATAGGCAAGAGGAAAACTAGTACAAATCTGTGCTAATGGATAATCCAGGAGGTATTGAAGTTTGAATGACTTAATTTCTGATTTAGTGTAAGGTAGTAGTTTGCAAAAAGATGCAACGGGTGTATTCATGTATGTGTATTACATGGACTTCCTTCATGTGCTTTCCCAATCTCTGGGTCTCTCTTCTTTGAGTGTATGGTCATGTTTGTCTCTATTCTGTCCCTGAGCCCAGCCTGCAGACCCCAGCATCTCCTTATGCTCTATGGCCAAGGATTTATTTTGTGGAGCTACAACTGGAAGACTAAATACATATTTTATCAGATTTCTTGCAATCCTGAGGTTTGAAAGAAAACTAAAGTGGGAATTTGGGGGTGGGTGTGCTGGATGAGTCCTTGAGAAATGGTCTCTGGCAGGTAGCTGTGTGGAATTGATCCTAGAAGGGCTGTATATAAAGAGGTTTTATAGGACTCCTGAGCAGACCTGATTTTCAAGTCAAGGCTTGACCCATAATAGGCAGTATACACAATAATACCTATTGCTTTCAGGCAGCGAAGTGCAAGTTGGAATTGAAGAGAGCCCTATAGCAAAAGCCCTAGGACAGGAAAATATGCAAAAGAGACTCTTCATATTGAAAAAGGGAAAGTTGAAACATGGATCTCTGTTCAGCTTCTGGGTGTTTGCATGTTCTTGACACTTTGCCATGCTTAAGTACAGATTTATGCTAAAATATAATCAGCTCAGCATTATTAGCATAACATAGCACAGTTCCCAATAATTTGGAAATGGACCTTGCAGTGTGTTTGAAAATGCCACGGCAAGGCAAGGACATGAAAATCTTCCTGTCTTCCTGTGTCACACTGTCTTGTGTTCAGGATGTCTGGTGTTCTCACAGAGGCTGGAGCGTTATTTTCCATACACTTTTCCTCCCATTTAGCTTCTAGGTACTTAGACAAAATTGAGTAAAGAAGCCTTTACCTTAGAACCTTTTTACTGGTTGCCGTGCTTTTAAAGCTTTAAAAGCTTTTGCTGAAAAGGTACCTATTTTCTTATCACTTTTTTTTTTTCTCTCTCCAGAAAAAGGGCATCATTTGAAGTTCTTTTTTGGCAGCTGTATTTCATCGTGATACATTATGTCAGGGCACATCAGTCACATGAAGATTTTATGGAAAAAAACATATCCTTTTTTAGATGTCCCTCTCTGCAGCCCCCTTCAAAATACAGTGCTTTTTCAAGAAACTCTTCAACTATCAACAGCATTATGATACTTGAAACATCGTGGGTGTAATGGCTTCATCTTACTCAATTATATAAATGCTACTTAAAGAAGGAATGTAGAATTTAATGTGGTGAACTTAGTAATTCTAAAAAAAAAATTGACCATTTCACCTTTTACTGATGTTTACTTTTCAGTGTTGGGGAAGGGCTGCTTTTCTCTGTAACCAAGCTAATCCTGTGCTGTTCCTTATTTTACCATAAAATGAGATGCATTCTGAATTCAGATGAAAATGAGGTACCTTGATGAAAGTGGGCTTCAGGTGTCACACACTAAGCATTGTACATTTCTATCTGCTCTGATCCTCCAGCGCACATAAGATTTCACCTCTTCACCTTTGAACAAGATTGCACTAACTTTGATCTTTTCAATTTTGTTCAACTCCAGGGAAGGAGAAGCTACTTGAAACATGTTATCATTTAGATGTTCAGAGGTTCTTTTTTTTTTTTCTTAAAAAAAAAGGCAAGGGTGGGAAGACATTGAAAGCATGAACTAAAAGCTGCAGTTTTTTAACCTGAGCATCAGCTTTTGCAGCTAGTGTGTTGTGCTTTAATATCAAAAGCTGCCTCTATATGTAGAACAAAACAAAATGTAGATTTTAAAAGTATGCAGAATTATTAGAAACAAATTTCATTTGATGTAAGTGTTGGCCCACAGTAGTGATGTGGCTATGCTTTCCCAGGCCAAAGCAGAGGCTTTGTATTCTTACTGCTTTGCTTGTGGTCTGATCATGTTATTTCAGCCTCCACTTCTGTAATATTAATTCATGATACTGACAGTTAATCTATTTTTATAACTGTTGTTATCTGAGCAAAATAAGAAACTAGGTTCTTCATTTTCTCTTGAAGTCTGAGGACATGTAAGTGGAAGCAAAGTTAAAAGTATATTTTCAGGATCTTACATGTTTTAGCAACGTTCTTACAGAAATTACCACCATGTGCCAGTATGGTACCCTATTTTGCTATTTGGGGGGTATTTTTTTGCTAATACAAGCCAGGTTTTCACCCAATATACTTAAGAATTTTAAATTACAGAAGCCTATTTCAAACTGCCCTTCGCCTTCTGGAGAAGAACATGGCTGGTAAGAAACTAGGAAGTTTCATCAAAATTCTTACATTAGCAATTGCTGATAGTTTTGAATTTGTCCTTTGTTTCCTTTTTCTTCTTGCCTAGATTACTCAGGCTTGCGTTATTTTATGCCTGTCTTCTCTGCTGAGACTGCAGTTGTTCAGGGGTGCTCAGGGTAAGTAGCTCTTTGTGTCATCCTCTTGCTTTATTTTGAGATTTGCTTTGCACAATGGTGCAAACAGGAACAGTTTGCCTCTTCTGGGATGTGCTGCTTGTTGAATTCACTTCCTCAAGCAAGTTAATACCATGTTAATTTACTCTTACATCTGATTCTTTCTGCCTGTTCTAGGGGTGCTGAGACAACAAATCATCTCCTAAATGGTATTTCATAAAAGATTAAAGTCCTCTCCCCCAGAAAAGTGTAACTATGATTGTTAATTCAGAAGAATAATTTATGTAACATTGAAATACTGGTAATAAAAGAAATAAAGTAAAAGATGTTGTTAGCATACCTAATATGGTTAAAATTATTGAGAAGTAATCTGTTCAGAGATGCTTGAGGTTGTTACTGGGACCAAGTAATATACTGCTATTCATTGGCTAGTTATCCACCCGCCTTTTTCTTCCCAGTGTTCTAGGTGTCAGGTAATTCTGGAATCAGGGATCTCAAGTCACCTTTCATCTTCTAGTTTCCCTGAAAACATTTATTTGCACACTGAAGTTACTGGATGCATGTTCTGACAAAGGTATTTGTCTACACACTGCTTATTAGGAGCCTTTGATCTCTTGTGGACTGAAGCTTCATTGAGACTTTTGTTTGGTGCTTTTCATATCTCTTTGGGCCTGATTTTTCTAGGCTAATTGAATAAGGTATTTTGAAAAGTACTTGATTTTTTAGCCTCACCATCACGTACCTGTTTTGCAGGTGAAGTCCACTTCTAAGCATCTTCTACAGTGGCCAGCTTCTCATCATCACTGATTGACTGGCACCTACTCAAAAATCACCTTGGGAGGGTTGTCATGAAGCCACTTGGCCTCTTTGGTAATTCAGGACGTTGGCAGCTGTAGCAGAAAACTTCAGGTTCTCTGTCAACTGTAAGATAAAAGTAAGTGGAAATGGCTAAACCAGAAGTACTCCTGAAAGACCAATTGCTCACTACCAATTCTGGGGAGAAAAAATGACCCTCTTTTCTGGGGTACCTGGTACTGCAGTGTGTGGGCAAAATAATCTGTGAGAGAGGCAGAGGCTATCACTTGCAAACCTCAGGGCCAAGAGAATCCTCCCATATCTCAGCATCTGCTGGCTGTAGTTCCAGACTCTATCAGTGGGGATGGGAGCACTCTGCCCATAGTCTCCTCCAGAAAGTTTGCTGCTTGGAAGCACTCCCAGGAAGCACTGTCATTTCCAAGGTGCTCAAGCAATGACCAGTGGTGACAAACTTGTAGGTTTTGATGTAGATGTCTTCATCCAGGTTTAATGACAACATTCTATTCCACTTAAATGCTATTCATCTTTCATTCCATTTGCCTATTTTTTCCAGGAAAAAGTGCAAAACCAAATTTTCAGTCTGCAAGACAAAGATAGTTCATTGCAGCACAGCAGAGAATTTTTAAGTGAAAATATTATAATTTCATTTTTCCTCAGCATATACAAGCTAGTGTAGCATAGTATATAGGACAGTGCCTATCTTAAAGGCACTATTATCTAGATACATTTTTTTTTTTAGAGTAGTTGGTAGTTAAAAGCCATCCTTATTGCACTGAGGAAGTAAAATCCACACTTGTTAGGCTCTTATTTCATCCTCTTTCCTATAGTCTCACCTTTTTGGCCCTGCTAACTTTCATGTCCATAATGAACTCCATTTAGCTTCCCTGCAGTAGGACCTTGTCTTTGTTAATCACTGACCCAGCGGCATGAAGCTGCATAGGAGAGCGGGGTTTTTACTTTTGGGGTTTTTTTTTTCTAGATTTTCTCTACTTCCTTCAGCAGTTGTAACTTCTAAGAAACTGCAGAACAAACAAGTATAAAAGATCAGGAAGATGGCCTGGAAAAAATAACCTTTAAAGGATGTCTTATTCATTGTAGTCAGTTCTCTACTAGCTGCTGACTACAGACTGATGGCTGAAATCTTAGGAGGAGTTAATGAGATTAGGTCTTTGGCAATTGATTGCTCGATGCTGTCTTCTCATGCAGAAGATCTTTTTATCTTTTTTTCTTCTTTTCCGTAGCCATATAGAAACTTCTCATGGAGATCAGCTGGGACTTCATGTTTAAAATCACATTTAAAACAATTGGAAATTACTTCACCTTGGCCCAATTCACAGCGTAGCAGCCACCTCCTCCAATCCTGCTGTGAGTCAAAGGCATTTTCTGGGCCGTTACTTTTCTGTGCTGAATGACCTTGAGCTCCTTGCTGTCACCTCTTCTTTGCCTGGCTCAGCATGGGCACCCCTTGCTCCTTGTAAATACATCTGCACGCTCTCCTTAGACTGCTGAGGATCCCTTTTCCCAGCAGCTGGGATACCGGTCCCTTCCCAGGCTTTGCCATTCACATGTTTCAGTTCAGAGATGCCCACAGGACCTTTGCATGCTCTTGATTGTGTGGAGTTTTTTCAACCTGATCAAAAAATAAGTTGATAGTGCAGATACATAGTACTTCGCTACTGGTGTAATTCCTTTCTTCCTGTGCTTGTAGAGTGAGTGCAGATCAGGTGAAAAAGTAAAGTAGTAACATTTCATGCCTGCTTTGCTGGGGCAGAAATGACTGCCAGATTTCTGAAGCAGGAGAACATCAGCCCACTATGATGCTCATCATAAATATAATGCAGTCAAGAGAGCCTGGCCTGGGTGGTGTGCCTCCTTCCTAATTGGGAAAGCTAAAATGCTAATTGACCTCTGGATCTGCTTCAGGTTAGGTAACGGTCATCAGACTGCTGGAGACTGTTAGTTCTTTCCATGGAAGCTTTGAGATTCCTTAGGATCCTGCAGAGACAACCAGTGCGTTCAGTTATGTGGAGAATCACTTGCTGGGAAATAGCTGGCGGAGCCGTGGGAGAGAGACGTGGGGACAGCAGCGGTGTCAGAGGGGATATCTTCCAGGGCAGAGTCATTACCCGTTGCTTTTACTTTTTCATATTAAATACCATGGAAATGCTCCTGTGAAACAAAGCTGCTTACTCTTTGCCACCAATCATCTCTTTGATCTTTAGTCTCTCCCAAAAAGGCTGTGTTAGCCTTTCCCAGTGCTGAGCACTAGGTCAGACTTGAGCACAAGCGGAAAATAGCAGGGTGTAAGATGGGGCAGATGCAACGCTGAGCCCTGTGCAATCTCTAGCTGATGTGGTGAACCTGGTTCATGCCCAGCAAGGTAGTCTGGTGTGCACATGACTTAAAGCATGTCCTGCTAAAATGCAGGGGCTATTTGTGTGTATAAATATATGTGCATGTTAAAGTGCTCTGCTGGGTCGGGGCCAGGCCGTTCAGCAGTGTGCAGGCTGAGCCCTTCCAGATGACTCCAAAGACAAAGTGAAAAGAAAGCAACAGTCAGTCCCAGTTACAGGGAACACAATCCAGCTTTTAAAAGGCTACTTTTGATAATTAGGTATTTTGTGTACTGTGGCAAGATGTGAATTATAACACCACTAATAATAATGTAGTTCAGTCAGGGTAGCCTTGAAATTAGACCCCTGGCAGAGAGGTCGTGCTGTATAATGATAGTACAGTACCATTTGTTTCAACACATTTAGCACTTCAGAATGGGATTTTTTTTTTGTTAAACACCAGATGTTCTAGTGACCCAAGTGCTGACTTTAAAAGAAGACACAATAGAATAGTGTGTCAAGGTCAACAGCACAAATTAATCTGTATTATCGTGCTGTCATATTATACCGTATGCCCCATATGAGCAAGATCTATTGCTAATGCTTTCCTTACATGCAGCTGTACGAGGTGGTTTGGTATAGAGATGTTGAGCTTCCCAAACGCTCAAATTCTCCTCCTGAAAGAAATCTGGTTATTGCTTTGATAGTTTAAATTTTAAATGTAGGATCCTTACAGAGAATGTGTGGGAACGTGACTTTAATCTTGCAGAACCGGGGAGGCACACTGCAACACAATGCAAATTCTGCATTTAGGGACTCAAGAAAATAATCTGGGTAGCTTGGTTGTCTGCATTTTTCTCTTGACCTAAAAATGTTCTAGGGCACAAATGAATAATCATTTACAAACATTTGAAGTAATAGTTTACCTGACATAGATGCTTTTGTCTCTGTGAGTCCCCCATATCCCACCTCTTCCCTGCCCTGTGACTTCTATGCTATTGCTGCAAGATGGCAAGATGTCAATGCCTCCAAAATTGAACTTGTGATTTGTTTTTCTTTGATTTATGGGCTTGTAGTCAATAAACTTTATAAAGGAAAGTATCAGACTGAGCAATCAATCAAAGATAAGCAGATTCTTGTCCTTTAAAAGCATTTCACCCCAGTAAGCAAGGGCCTCATTCATCTTTTACAACCACTCTTGCAGCTTTCAGCTGAGAAAGGACTCGCTGCTGACTACAGCCCCTTCTGCTGAAAAGTCCCCTATTCTTGGACCTGAGCTGAGATTTTTAAAATTCATTGCAGCAGAACACTTCCCTTCCATGTTATTTGCTATCTCTAAAAGGGCAGATTGTTTGTGTGTTGTTACTAAAGGTAAATCTCTTGCTATGTAGGCTTCTGTTTTAAACCGTCAGAGGCATGAACTGTTGTTCTGCAGAAACAGTATTCGTTTTCTTTGTTATTTTACAAAACAAAACATAAAAAAGGGTTCCCATTTGTTCTTTCAGTAGTATCTGAATTTCCCTTTGAGTAAGGCAAATGTTATCCTGCATGTTTTGCTTCTCTGAAGCACAGATGGTGTGCATATGCAGATTGGTGATTTTCTAATCAATACAGTGACACTTGGGAATATATGTAAGTATTGTAATAATGCATTAGTCAGGAGTGATGTTGTAACACACTGAGATCATACACATAAATCTAAGACACCATGTCTAGACACCCCAGGGAAGATGGCATGCCATGGGTTAGAGCAAGCATTAAGGAAGTGCAATATTTCAAATATGATGGGAAAATAATGCAATTTGCAGACTTTAATAAAACCATTGGGGAATTAATTTCACTAAGGGTGCACTCTCTCCCAAAACATCCACGTACCTATGTTTGCTTCACGGATAATCAGAACGAGAGACACTTTATCTGCTATCTCAGGTGTAAAGTGTGATATCTCTGAATTGTACAGTATCTTTAATGTGCTAAATATGAAAATAATCCCTTTATAGGTGGTGCTTTAGCAGTATAAAACTGCATTATGCACACAATGCACAGGCAGCATAAACCTTGGAGATTCAGAATTTGAAGAGCTTATAAATTAATCTCATAAGTGTTGATTTGAGCATGCTCAGGGAGTGCGCTCAGCTGTAAAACTTGACCAACCTAACCTTCCTAGTTTTAATTATTAGCTTTCTGATGATCAAATATTAAATGAAGCTGTGCGATTTACGACTCTCTCATATGTACAATTTTCTTTTATCTGAAAAGATATTAATTCTTTTTTAAAAGAATCTTTGCTGCCCCATGGCCCCTTTTGGTTATTTTGTTGTCTCTGTTCAGCTCTTGGCATATAATTTTAATCAGCCAACCTTCTTTTAAATTTTTGCCAGCTGATAACTACTCACAAGCAAGTAACTTGCAGTACCATGCCAGGAATGTTGTGATAAAAATGTCAATTTAAACATGGCCAAGGATGACAATCATAACTATTTCCAAGTGAGAAACTTGAACAGAATACATAACACGATAGTGCTTTTTGCTTTCTGCCAGTGAGATACGTGATAGAACCTGAGAGGTTCCTGTAACAATAAGCATCGCAATCAAAACCGCACTTAAAAGTTGGCTGCATTGGTACCTCCATCAGATGCATCATCTCTTGTCATCTGAAAGGATGATAGTAGAAAATCTTCAATACAGCTGAACATTTCCAATTAAAATATAATCAAGTCAAATGCTAGCTGTAATCAATCCTATTAATTCTGCAGCTACAGAAACTAGTGAATGAGGGAGTGCAGGTTTTCTGTCGTGGCAATGGTTTATATCCTGACTAACTGAACTCTGTTACAGAAAATAAGAGGTGCATACATCATCATGGAGTAAACCTAACCAGCGGGTATTCCCATCCCCTTATCACTCTCTTCCTCCCTGCTCTATAAAGCCATTAATCCAGAATTCTGTGCTTGGTCAATAATGTAATGTGTGATGACACTTTGAAACCAAAACCTGAAATGTTAGGGGTTGAGACACAGGTGATGTTTCAAAATGCACCTTGGGAAGAGAGGGTTGCCAGAGCTGGGACCATGGTGTGGTAGCAGTGCTGCGAAGCCTCTCTGCAGATAGACCTGTAGATAGCCTACCTCCTTCACAAGATTGTAAAACACTGCTTACACCTAAGCTCTTCCCATTTCAAAGGAAGGTTTCATCTTCTAGGACATTCAGGAAATCTGAATGGGCCTCAGGGCTTGTGCAGGGGTAGAAATATCTCTGCAAAATAATAATAAGGAACAGCTTTCATGAATCTCCATGGAGATTTCCTCCCTCTGAGCATCTTCCAAGGCCTTTGCCACAGTCAGGGCAGAATGTCTCTGTTATTAGACTGATCTTGCTATTGTCCTCTGCCTCTTCCCATCCAGCTGGCACTACCCAGCTATTATTATTATTCTTTATTATATATTCATTTTCACTGTCCTCATTATAACTGTGAAGTGTCAGTTGCACATTAATGATCATCCTTTAACCTTATTTTTGCCCTCAAGAAATGTTTTCTAGTCTCTTCCTCTTTCCTTCACTTTTCCTTACTCTGGCACTTGATCTTTGTTGAATTTCTGCTGCGTTTCTACTGGCACTTCATCCATGTTGATTACTGTCATCCTTCATATTGCAGTTTCCAAAGTCCACCCACTTTAATCAGTATCACATAAAAATGCACTAATGTTTTAATTTAGAGGTGGTTTTGCTAATATCAGTTCTTGTGAAGGAAATGCATCACAGTCAGGTTCAATAAATATAATCTTCACCACTTGCTAGGATAGAAAACAGACCCTGGATTCTTCTTTTTTGTGGAAGCTTAATTTTGGCATTTTTCCAGATTAGATGGATCTTTGCTGTATCTCTTGGCACGCATACAGCTTCCACGCAGCAGCTCCAAGTCGTATACACTCTTGTTTATAGCTCCTGGCTGCATCCCACTACATCTGCCTTTTCAGTAGCATGTTTGTGCTCCTCCTCCTGGACTTCTGCAGCAGAGGGATGGGATGAGTAAGCTGGGCTTACCTTCTCTTCTAGTTCCTTATGCATGTATGTTTTGGATCAGAACATCCTATAGATCCAGTTCTCTTGCTATGAGAGTGTAAATGATGGCACTGCCATGAGATTGGGCTCAGTATAGACAGTCAGATGTGGTTGGAAACAGGGCGTGATGGAGGTGCCGCAGCCCCTCTGCCCAGAGAGCACATGTCCCTCACCAGTCTGTAGGAGACAATCATTACAGCTGGTCATAAAGAATAACTTGTCATCCTGCAGGAATATCAGACACTAGACAGAGCACTTTAACCTTGCTTGACCTTTCACTGTGCTCTTCGACTAATTAGATGAATGGGAGTTTTATTGGTGTTGCTAGACCTAGATCTTTTACATGTCAGTTCTGTGTACCTGAGCAGTCTAGTGCCTTACATTTTGTAGATCAATAGAACTGTATCTATTTTTAAAAAGCTAGAAATGTTGGGGGTTTTTTAGGCCTACTATCACATCCTATAAATAATATTGATTTTGTTTAGCCTGAAAAAGCGTTTAATTCTGAATTGGCTCACCTTGTTAGTCAAATACAGTTCTCTGCACATCCAGACATGATTCACGTGCATCACACTACATTTATCCCCTGTGGTATATGCAAACATGATGTCAATAAGTTGAGAATGGGATCTCCTGTGCATGAAGCTCATCTAAATTTTCACTTTATAGTAGTTTTTTCAGACTCCTGGATTTCACTAGTGAACAAGAAAGCAAAGTTTTAGCAGATTGTATAGTCTTATCTGCAGATGTTATGGGACAACGATGGGAATGTGCAATGTTAAGCAAGCCCTAAATAGTGTTCTATTAATTGCACTAGCTAGGCTAAAAAGAAGTAGTTAAATCCTGATTTCACATTTATGTGTTAAATATACACTTTTCCTGGCCGTTATTTTTCTCCTATCCTTCCACCATTGCGTTACTGGAAGTACAAATACTCTGCCATTTGCGATGATCTGAAATGAAGGTTTTAAGACCAGATAAAATAATAATATTCAAGGCTAGGGCCATTGCTCCATCTGTTGCCTGCTGTGTTTGACACAATTAATATTATATGACATGTGCAACTAGAAGATACCAGTACAATGATGTTCGTTTTGTGTGCTTCAGACACTTCTGAAGGCACTTTTGAACATAACTTCTGCCACCTGATGACATTTCCTTACCATGTGTTCCAGACTTCAGTACCAGTGTTTTCGCAGTTTCCATTCTGAACATGTGTGACGTAAGTAATCCAATGTTCAAAACCAAGTCCAACGAGACAGTATTTCAAAATACGTTTCTCATTATCCATATCCAGCTCCATCATAAGATTCTTATACAAGTCTTTGGACTGTATGGTAAATAAATTCCCATTTATCCTGTTTACATATAAGAGACAAAATCCTGATTTCATTATCCTCTGATAGTAAATATTTGACACTTCAGGTACCAAATAGGTTATCTGAAGATTGACTCTATGTATTCAGGTGCAATAGTGAATTTCAAGGCTCATTTTTTATATTAGTCTTATACAAATGAAACTGAGAAAGTGATTGTTACGCTTCTCTGTTGAACTTGGGAAATGTTAGTTTCTGTATTGTTACTTACAAGTAGCTTTTTAATTTTTACTGCTATTTGCCTTTCTCAGTGAAGACAAAATATCAGATTGCGTGGTTACATTTTATGTGGGAAGAAAATAGGAATTACAAGAAGGTCAGTGTCTGAATTTTTAAAGAGACAACACAGAGAAGCTAAACAACTTTAATTCCTAGTTCCAGAAATTAACACATAATACAGTTTTCCTAAAATACAGCATCATCTCATGGCTTTAGAAGTGACTGTGTGAAAAGCACAGAAGCTTAATTTGTATAGAAACTAAACAGAAAGTATTCATTTCTTCTTGTCAAGGGGATGCCCATAAGAATTTGTGATAGGCGTCTAAATACGGAGGTAAGTAATAAGCAGGTATTGAATTCTATTGAGATCAGTATCGAGATTTGTTGACCCAAAGAGGTTACAATTGACTGAAGAGTGAGGGCAGTAAATCTTGTTATTGAACAAAAAGCAAAAGTCAATATATGTATTATTATAAACATTTTTCTTTTGGAAGAGATAATAAGGGTGGAGTGGTTTAAGACTTTAGATTTATATTACCGTGATAGCATACAGCTTCTGTTATTTAGTCAAAGGATAGAGAATGCCTGTTGTTTTGGTGGTGTTTTTTTAAAATTTATTTATTTTTAATACAGCTTCACCAATCATGCCAAAGCAGTAAAGCCAGCATCAACTTTCACATCATAAACCCTTATTCTCATTGTTTTATAACTCAGCTATAATGATTATTTTCAGATTTAAATTTGGCCTGCAAGCTCTTTGCCTAAGAATCATTTTTTCCCCAGAAGGGGGAAAGGAATAAAGAAGATCTATTGAACTATTTATTGAATTTTAGAGGAGCACAAAAAAGACGTGTTGTGATTTTTATATAATTCAAGATTTAGATTGTATTCTTTATTGAATATTATTTTCTGCATAAAGCAAGGATTTACTTGATCATAAAGGTGGAGACTGCAAATGTTCTTTCGGTAGTTTCAAACACTTGCTAATATTAATCCATGCCTTGTATTGTAAACAAGTATTTTTATGATTCTTATATTTTAGTCCATTCCATTACGCTCTGGTCAGTGCATTATAGTTAAGGTTATTGCTTGGAAAAATAAAGAGGAGACAGAGCAAAGATGAAATCAGAAATCAATCCAGCTGAAGATATTAGGCTTATTAATTAAAATCACATACATCCCATAGTGAGAGTGATTGTGAAGAAATAACTGTTGAATTACTCTTTTACAACGTTTATATCTGGCACTATCTTGACTGCCAGTGGAAATGATTCTTCAGTACCTCCAAAATTCTCTAAAATAAAATAATTTGCTGTTTTCCATTGCAGAAGCCATCTGCCTCCTGCCTTCTTTCACAAGACCCTCTCACATTTCTTTAGGATTCAGGAGCATGTACTAATTTAGGGCATTCACTGAATCTCTTTAGCAGCACAGGCTATGATAAATGTATTAAACATAATCTCTGCTCTTTGCACTGGCTTGCTGTGAAATTTAAAAACAAACTCTGGCTTGCAGACCTTATCTTGGAGACACTTTGTGGCCTGGTCCTGGTGCAGATGAAGGCTGCTCAAAGCTTGGTTGTGCCTGTGGCACATTGCCGCTGCGGTGCCAGGCACAGCTCTGCCAGCAGCATGATGTGGTTTGCGGCAGGGGTGAAGCTTCCTTCTACGGAAGGCAGAGAGGAATAATCACCCCATCCAAAACCTGGATCCAACTCTGTTCTGCTACCTGGTGAGGTGGTATCTGGTGATGGCACTTTGATTCAGTTGCTTCCTGCACTTCCATGTCAGTGGTGTTGCTTGCAATGGCATTAAAAGCTGTGAATTACTTCACTGCGGCCTGTGGCCAGGACATTTTCCCTGCCATATTTCTCCTCATCTTTCCTGCAGCACCTGGGAATGACATAGGACTTACCTGGAGTTTATTCTTTGTTCTCCTGGTGGGTGATGGACTTGGTCTTCCCTGGAGAAGTTCTTTTCTTGGCTCTGCATCACATAAAAAACAGTATAATTGTGGAAATTATTTTTCTGTCAGATCTCAGTATCTTGAAAGAGACCTTGGAAAATGTATCTCCCACAAGAGAAGTAGTTCCAAATTCACTGCAAAAAATGGCTTGTTCTGAATTGAGTACTATTTCCTCTTTCTATTTATGGATGCTCTGTTCTGGAAACATGTAGGAAGGAAGGGCGACTCTCATCCCCAGTTTTGCCCCATAGGAAACGGGCATGCACATAAACCCCTTTTCTGTGATGTAACCTGGAGATGTCAACTATCCCCAAGGTTGGTCAGTGTTTAAGGTCCTTTGACTTTTGTCCTTGAAATAGGAAAGGGTGAAAATGCAGAAAAAACCATTGTACAATCATGAAAATATGTCACAACTATTTTATTTTCTTTGTAATATAGAGGTACTGGTATTTATTTGTACAGTGCATCAGGTTGGGCATGCTGGTCTGGGTAGACAATGTGGTGGCCTTCCTCCCAAAGATAAATGAGAAACTGAGCTTGTACTCTTACCCAGTATGGACAAAGAGACTGACATGTTTCCTTATTTCACACTAAATATATAAGTTACTGTATTTGAGTTTGGCCAGAGAAGGTTGCTATGGAGAAGTTCGGCTTAGAGTGACTTGGGGTCCAATCATAGTTAACCAAATTAATGGAATATCCTACTGTCTGATTCTTCCTATTCCTTTCAAGCTAATGTATTTCAAGATTGTCTGCTAAAATATGTAGAGGTGTGATTTCTTTTCCAAAGTAAGCATCTCCCTGGGAGCACGGTAGGCTTTCAGAAAACCATTGCATCGAACCATGCTTTGACCACTTTATTGCACTTTCTGTCTGCTGACACTGATGAGTTTAAATCAGTTGCCATTTCCAAGCTATTATGAAGACTGCTGATGAAAATCTTCTATAGTTACAAAGTGCTCACAGATTTATTTGAACCTACTGAAACTTCATTCATTTTTGCTCACGAGACAGTTTCCAGCCTTCCTCTATGGATATGCATGCTGTTTAATGGCACACGAATTAGCATGTCTGCTTGTTGGTACCAACATGGTAATGGTGGCAGTTGCTGATACAGGTCATTAGATGGAAATAAAGGATCTCAGCGAAGTTAATGGTGAAAAACATCTGAATTTAGTAGAAGCAGGTCTGTGAATATCAAATGAACCTTTCACTTATAGAGCTCCGGCATCCTCAGGTTCTGGGTTGTGACTTCTTGGTGCGGGGAGACATATTTTAAATTCTGGTTTTATGTATTTTTGTTTTAGAAAATCACCTACTTTTTGGTGTATGAGCTGTCTAAATGACTTTGTCTGCTGCTTTCCATTTAAAATGTGCTTAAAGCGAGTGAACTGTAAACAGGATTTGTGAAATAGAAGGGAAAATCTACTTATGGTGACATCCTTTTTCTGAAGCACAGGCAGGCCAGCTCCGCTCCTTCTGAGTCAGGATGGTTTATATGGAGTTCACTTGTATTCACAAAGACAGCCAGATCATGATTGTTTTGATCACAATTTGCTCTTCCTGATTTTCCACTGTTCAGAAATGACCGTGCTTAAGCGAGACAGGAGCTGCTTTCACCACTGTTTGCCAGAGTGGGATTAATACTAGAATAATGTCGAGCCAGAAAAACTTAAGCTGGCAAAGTAACTTAATTTTTTAAAAAAGAGGTGGGCATAGTGGGTTGTGTGGCTGCACAGAATCACAAGGCTGGTAAGCCCAAAGGAATTTTTTTTATTCTAGTCAGTGGGGGATGTTTGAAAAATGAGAAGTTGAAGAGCAAAAATGCGATTCTAGTTGATTCTTGATCTCGCTGGGGGAGGCTTTGCTTTCATTTCTTTCAGGAAAGCACAGTGCACACCTATAGTATTATATAAAACATTACATAATTATGAGAATAACACCCTGAATTTTCTCCCTCTAGTTCTGGCCCAGCCCACCGCTAATGAAGCAGCAAGTGTGTGGTGGTTTCACTCCCATCTGCCTTCATGGCTTGGCTTGCAAGTGTGTGAATCTATACTTGTTGCCCTTGGCGTATATTTTTCCGGTGTTGCTCTTGGTTATTTTGGGGAGAAAGACTAATAATGTTCCATTAAAACAAGTTCACTAGTCAGGCCAGATTGTTGTCTTTTCTTTCCTCCCACACTTGCAGCCTTATTGTATTTAATAACACAGTTCAGGGCTTTCCTTTCTCTGCTCCTTGTCACTCAGAGGTATTTAAAAGAGGATTTAAAATGGCTATTTCTTGTGCTTAATCCTTGATCCCTTCTGCCCCCCACCCAAGCTTGCTTATTCTCTGGAAATAGCAACCTAAGTCCACATTGTACTGCTCTAGTTTATAGTAATTTTGGCTTATGCCTTTGGAGTATAAATGATTGTTCGATTCAGACATTCAAAATTAAAGTGAAGTTGCCAGTGGAAACGGGTGACTCATTATGCAATGAGTGAGGACAAATAAAAAGGTGCCTGCGTATAATAATCAGAAGATATTGACTTTTGTTGAAGTCAGGATCACAATTTATTAACCCAAGAGGTAAATATTGACTGAAACTTTGGGCACCTTTTTTTTCCTCCTTTTCTTATAGTCCAGAGAAGACTGTAGAGGATTTACTAAATAACTCCATCTGCCTGCACAGCGAGATGGAGACTTTTGCATTTTGCCTGCAGTTTTATGCTCGCCTTTTGTTCTGGTTCTCCCAAGGGCAAAATGATTTATAGCGTATTTTAGAGGAATATTTAAAATCTTCCTAATTGCTGCTTCTTTGTCGTTGATCTTGCTCTTGTCAAACCAGACCAGACCCCTTTTCCTGAAACAGGTTTGTTTCTCAGGGTGTTGTGCTGGTTTTGGCTGGGATGGAGTTAATTTTCCTCATAGTAGCTAGTAGGGGGCTGTGTCTCTGATTTGTGCTGGAAACAGTGTTGATAACACAGGGATGTGTTTGTTACTGCTGAGCAGTGCCCACGCAGAGCCAAGGACTTTTCTGCTTCTCATGCCACCCCACTAATGGGATGGCTGGGGATGCACAAGGATTTGGGAGGGGATGCAGCAGGACAGCTAAAACCCAGTGGCCCGAAGGGATATTCCATCCCATATGGCACCATGCTCAGCAGATAAACCTCGGGGAAGCAGAACAAATGGAGGGGGGGACATTTGGAGTGATAGTGTTTGTCTTCCCAAGTCACCGTTACATGTGATGGAGCCCTGCTGTCCTGGGGATGGCTGAACACCTGCCTGCCCATGGGAAGTGGGGAATGAATTCCTTGTTTTGATTTGCTTGTGTGTGTGACACTTGCTTTACCCATTAAACTGTCTTTTTCTCACCTCATGGGTTTTCTCACTTCAACTCTTCTGATTCTCTCCCCCATCCCACTACGTGTGGGGGGCACAAGCGAGTGGCTGCTTCACTGCTGGCTGGGGTTAAACCACGACAGAGGACTTCTCCGGATGATCCTAGCACTGGCCTAGCTCTCTGCGTTTTGTCTCCTGCTCTGGCCATTTCCTTCCCTGACATCTCAGAGTCCTTTTTTTCTTTTGTTCCACAACCACCGGAGTATTGTAACAGCCCTCAGAAAGATGCCCTTGGGAACAGTGATTCCGTGTGTCACTAATACCTTGTTTACTCTCCAGAAAGAGTTGAATTCAGTGGAATTATTTGATAGCTGCAGGGTGCCTCATTTTGCTAAACTCAGCACCCAAACCTGCTATTCTGCTATTCTCCTCAGACAACCAGGCTTTGCCAGGCTTCCTCCATCTTTGACTGTAGCTTCCTTGCAAGGGGCTGTGATGCAGTCTCCATCCTCAGATGCTGGTAAGCCTGCAGTTGGCACAGGGTGACAAATTCCTTACTGCAACTTCCCCTACTCAGTTCTAAGGCAGTTTGTGCTGAAAGGTATGTTCTGAATGTGCAGGCATTTATGACCCTTTTCTGAGCAGGGTGCTCCCCTCCTTCAAATGCAGCCACATTTTTTGCTCGTGCTTGCCCTTCGGTTTTGGTGTGACCAGCAATTTATGGGATGACAGCAACATGGTTGGCACCTTGTAGGAGGGACTGGTCCCTGCACCAGGAGCCGCACAGCTGCAGGACCCTGGCAGAGCTGCCCAGGGACCAGGGGGTGTTGGCTGCTGCCTCATGGCCACTGCCTCCCCGCAAAGCTTGTGGCCTATGACCCTGCTGTCTTTCAGGCCAAGGGTGATGGTGCAATGAGCTTTAGCCTGGCTTTCTGCTCTTACAGGCTGATTTCTAGATGTGTTTTTGTTCTGTCCTGCCTTTCCTCCCCCTCCTTCTCTTTCTCTAGTTTTGTATTTTGTCAGATAACCTGATGCTACTTTCTGTGTCCTTATCACCCAGTGGCTGGTTTCTTTGCTCCCACATCCTCCTCAGAGGAAGTTTTTTTGTTGTTCAGAGTTTGATTTCTGTGCGGCAGTGCCAGACAGGATTGGGTTTCCATGCATTTTTAAACATTACAAAATTACTCTGTAGAGTTTTTAGCAGGTGAGGGTTGCTTAGTGAGGATTGGAAACGTGCTTTGAAAGCAATTTCTGAACCTGCTGAACAAATCCATCTGTGAATAAGGAACTGCAAACTATTAGCATCAAATTGTTGTATATGAGAGCAAAGTCTTAAATCAAACTTTTTATCTGTGGATTTCTAAGAAAGCTTTCAGTTGAGGTGTGGACACCTGAATAACAAATATAAGCATCCTGAAAATAAGTTTTTCCTCATTACCCCTGCAGAGCCTTCAGAATGAATCTGCAGATCCCTGAACATCCGTGGACCTCAGATGGGAAACCACAGCCACCGAGCAGCTGAGTGCTCTGTGGGGTCTAGGAGGAGCTTTCCCACTGCAACACACATTATGGCTTCACTGGGATGAGGAACCTGCCCCAAACGGTGACACAGGCTGACTTAAACATTGTTTTAATCATTCAGTAGGGGTAGAGACTGAAGTGCAGCTGTTGCATGTTGGAGACTCCAAGTCTGTTCTGCACACTTCTCAGTGACTGACTTGTGCCTGGTGCAATGCAGCCTGTGTGACCTGATCCAGAGATACCCATTACCTCTGCAGATGAGGCCCATAAAACACTTTTGGAGTCAGACCAAAGTAAAAGGGGCAGAGGAAATGAGTTTAAAAGCCTGAGCGCATCTCCCAGTGGACATAACAGTTCACATCACAAAATTTATATACATAATTTGAAATAATTGGCAACTTTAGGGAGCAAAGCAAAGAACAAAGTGTAGCCACTTTAGCTGATTATTTATGACCACCTTTTTTCTCAGATGCTTCTGTAAGGAAAACCTTGCCCGTTCAGTGGTTCAAATCATTAATGCTAAAGCTAAAATAGTCTGTTCTCTAAATGAGAATCACACAGTCACCATCTATTTAACAAGCACATTTGCTGTATTTTTAAATTTAAATGATTTGTCTCCCTTTATTTCCCAATGCTCAGATGGAGACTCTTCCTCCCCAGACTCTGCTACCTCTCAGTTGCCCTCTAAGTATTTTGTATGAAAGGTCATGGTCTCACAATACTGACTCCTTGCAGAGTTCAATTGGCTCTCTTTTGTAGGATAACACCATTCCCCGTCTCCGCAGCAAGGGAGGTCCCCTGGCAGCAAAACAAATGTGGTTAGTTATGTGTGGCATGAACCTCAGTTGCACTGGGAGCTCAGCTCTGGGTAACATGCAATGGAAATGTATCTAGAATTACAAGGCTAACCCATCAGACCCTTTCAAGAAATTTGACTATGAAATGTTTTATTTTGCCTAGGGAAAGTCTGTTTGGGTCTATCATCTGGTTTCCAGCAAGGTCCTGCGCTCCTTGCTCCCCTGTTCCTTCGTCGGATGAATGACATATAAAGAGGTCAAAGAGACTACCAGTGTCATGCCATAAATCAGTGGTTCAGCTTAGACCGCAGCCCAAAAGGCTCCTGCTCATCTGGTGTAAACTGACTCATTCTGCTGCAGTCAACAGAGATCAGACAGATGCAGATATTCCCCAAGAGCTTCTGAATTCCCACTTTAGATTTATCTAACTGGTATTTCAGATACCATGTTCTCTGCTGTCAATGGTGGAGATTTTATTAATATCATCCTAATAAATATTTTTCAACTACAGCTTCCTAGCGTGTCCATGCTTTCCCCCTGCCCACAAATATTACATTACGTATATGTGATTATAAAAATAGCAGTAGCCAATTTAGTTTAATTTAAATTTAGATTTTGCCCTAAACAAATACTGGTTTGCCCTGTATATTTTTACTGCCAGATCATGATTTACTAACTCCATTTTGGGGGTTAAAGAGAGCACGACCTTGCTCCGTATGAATATTTAAAGATTACCTTGCACATGAAATCAGATGCTGACACAAGTCTCAGAGGACTAAGAGGTTTTTAATCTTTTGAAGAAGCAGTGCCACACTGAAATATGTATTACTACATTCAAAACAGAGCATGTAACAAATGTCCCACTAGCAGGCATCGGAGACTGCAAATTTCATTCAGTGCAATCTGGTCCACAAATATCAACTTTTTTTTTTCTAGAAGGCAAATTGCAGTGCCACCAAGGCCAATGCTTGACATCATAGTAAAGGCCAGCGGCAGCATCTTAGACGTTGTAGTAAAAAGAGTTTGCCATCTTGTCCTAAATGCAGGAGCCATTTAGTGCCCTTTTCAAAGCAATACAGGGATTTTACTCTTTAAAAAAAGTGAAAGTTTACTTACATTTCTGTACAAATGCAATTTAGAACAGTTTAGGAACCATGTGATATTTGTTTTTATAACCACACAAGCCTAGAATATGAAAATCTCCTCGATTTCTTTTAATACAGTTAGTGAAAAAGAAAGCCAGAGCTGTTTTAATATAAAACAGAAACAGCTGATGTTTAACATAAATGACTAATTTTAAGATTGGTTTAGAGCATAGATATTTTCTTAAAATAAAAATCAAAGTCAAGCTTAGCCTATCAGCATTTTTAACTCATTTCTTTCCACTCCACCTCAGTTTAAAACAAAAATATATACTGGCAAACTATAGAAGAGATTAAGTAATTTCTCATTGCATTTTGGAATTAGTCACCTTATACGATGTTGCCATAGAGGAGGGCTCTGATTGCAATAGTTTCTGTGTTTTGATAGCATCATGGAAGTTTGCAAGATTTAAAAATGATAACATGCTGGCTCTTCCCCCTCTCCTTTGTGGTAGAGGACAGACATGGCAGCCTACTGCTCCCAGCCTCTTGTGCTGTGTTTTTGACAAGTCATTGCAGAGGGTCCCCAGCTGACTGGTGCTTCTGGAAGCTTGGTACAGTGCTGCCAGAAAGCACTGGTGTAATTTGGAGGTCACCAAGGCGTTAGATTGATGTGGAAGAGTCTGGGCATTAGAGGATTCCAGCCCTGAGGAATTTGGAGCCTGTGAAAACACATACTTATCTCCAACTCACCAGCTGAGAGTCATCCCTGTATTTGCTCAGAATTTTATATCTAACTGCAGTAGTCATTGAAAGGGAGGAAGAGCTAGATGCATTGTTTAGGAGTTAGGGAGGCAGTGCTAGAGGACTCAGGGCAAGGAGAGTAAGCTCATCCCTTCTTGGAGATGCAGCTTTGCTTGCCATGGGGCACCGAAGGTTCCCAGCTGACCTCTTGGTGTTGGCCGTGCTGTTGAAGGTAGCGGCGTCCTAACCTGACTCTCACCTGGACATTTCACAAGGAGGGTGCACCTTCTTTGTTCCCTTTACAATCATTAAGGTTGTTTAATCTTCCTTTTCCCCTGGCATGTCCTCCCCAGACCCCTCTTCCTCCCATCTGTCCCCTCCCCCAGCAAGATAATGAGGCAAGGGAGCAGATGCCAGAGATATGTGCACCTTCTAATTGAGTGAGGACATAAAAGGGGCTGGCAAACAGTGTGTGGAGACTTTTGCTTTCAGTGCCTTCCAAACATTCGATCTTAGTTCAACACATTTGCTGGTCAGCTCATCTATTTCCCTCTAAATCTGATTATCTCCCCAGATTTTTGTGGAGACAACATTTGTTAGAAGTTTTTTGGTCACTGTAAACACAATTTGATCTATTCTATCCTAAATGAGTGTTTTTCTCAGCATGACTGACTTAGAACATCATACTGCTAAGTCTCAAAAAAAGATTTTCAGTGAGTCACAAGTGCAGCAGGATGGCATGATGCCCTTCACAGAAATAACAGCTACAGATGCAGAAATGAATTGGAATTTGAGAATCTGAAGTTCTTTGCAAAATCTGCAACGTGTTTATCATCAACATTGCTGATAGTACAAATGGGACTAAACCAACTGATAAGTGTTCTGGCCCAATGAATTCACTTACTGTTTATTATCCCTCCAGTCATATTTTTAACTGGTTTGGCATTCCCATTAAATCTCCCTAAATATTCTTCTTGCTGGTTCAGTGCTCTCGACCAGGAAGCTTGTGAGTTTGTGAGGATTTGTACTTGATCATGAATGATTCATGAAATGAGCTTAGGAAACTAAGTTTAACATCTTATTCAATGCCGAGGAAAAAAAGAGCATCTTCTCCTGTACTTGTAACAACTTGGCTAAAAAGGAAGAGTCTCAATGTCTCATTTTAAACACTGAAATTCAGAGCATCTGTTGCCTTTCCAGCTAAAACTCCAATCTTCTGAGAAGCAAAGGAGCATTTTAATTTACTACTATAGTCAGGCTAAACCCAAGAGTGTTGTTTTCCATTTTTTGTTTTCGAGTTACCACAAACCCAGCAGCATGGCACAGCCAGGCTATCAGGGCACAGCCTGCTGCCAGTAACTGCCTGTCTTGTCATTCCTTACTCATGTTTAATTGTGTGTCATGTTTTTCTCTAAAAGCTCTGTCTGAAATCGTTCAGTCTTGGTTTTAATTGTTTATGGCTGATTCTGTATCCTTGGGACAACAGAAAGCATAAACCCCAGGGTGTTAGGGACTGGTGCCTCTTCCTTCTCCTCTTTCTTGGGCTCCTTGTGCATACCAGACAGAAATGCCCTGTTCTTTACAACATTTCTAATGTATACGTATGGCATTTGTAGCCTGGGAACGTAGAGTGCTATTTCCCTGCTGTGCATATTCCATACAGATGATGTTTGAGTCTTGGTTTTTGCACCAGCAAAATGGGGATAATTGTGTCGCTTTGATGTACTGATAAAAGTGCTTTGTGAGAGCTAAATATTTCTTTGTGGAACATGCCATAGTGTGTTTGGAAGCTCTGTATAGCAAGGAGAAGGGGTAGGAGGAAGACAGAAATGGATGTGATGCAAAAAAATCAGGACAAAACAGAGAAGGAGGTCCACAGTTATTCCCTTGCTGTTCTTTGTCTCCTGTATTAGCTCTGTGAGAGGATGAGGATTTTTTCTCTTCCTTTGCTGAATGGAAAGATGACAAGACAGCATATATCTAGGGACACCTGCGGAGAGACTAAAACACAATAAACATGATCATGCTATGGTGAAAGATATATTTTACTTGTTCAATAGACATTTTGATCCAGAGTTATAAAAAGTTTAAACATAACCTGTAAATTAAAATAAATTCAAAAGCTTTTGTTATTCAATCTCGGGGGGGGGTGGGGGTGTGTTGTTGTGCTTTGGGGTTTTTTTTAAGCTGGTGAAATTTTGATCTTGTGGTTAAGAGAATTACGAAAAAAAGAAATAGAAGTACTTCTAAATAAGGTCTTCTAAGGTGTCCCCTAGGACTATGATTTTAAACTGGTCTTGCATTAATTGCAGTTTCTCTGGCTGTTTGTTAGGCCATTGCCATGCTGCGTTAAGGTCTCAATGCTTTTATCTAGCCCTCCCCTATTCTCTGTTTGTTCAGCAAGGATGAGAGGAACCCTTACAGTATGCAAATATATAATGCTTTCTGTGCTGCTTTCTTTAGAGACATAAAAGGATTTTTTAAAAAGGCAAGTTGAATATATGGCAATAAAGACATAAATCTTCAGAAGCAGGCAAACTACACTCCCTCTGCACTTCACAAATGAAGCATGGCTTTTGCAAAGAAAGAGTTTGTTAGGAGAACCACAGAAAGCAGGATTTCCATAATGATTTGCAAGAAAAAATTCTGTAACACATGGCACCGTATTTCCTTCAGATCCGCAATCCTCTTGGGCCCAAATTCTTTACTACTTAATCACTGCAGTAATTAGAGATGATGTTGGCAAGTGTTCATTGAACACTGTGTCATTTTACATCTTAAAACATTTTGGCGTTACTTTCCATTTCCTTTATTCGGTGCATTCTGGTCCGTCCCCTGGATGATTAGACACAGCCGGCCTCTTCTTTGGGACCAGGTCAGTTTTGCAATTAAGAGCTGTGTTGGTCTGTACTGATAAAAACAGGGACTAAATCGTTCTATTTATGGTTTATGCATTAATTTTCCACCAAATATTTTTTTTATAATGACTCGTACACAAGCGACATGATGTGAAACAAATCTCCAAGTGAAACAGAGGATTCTAGGCACAAAAAATGGCCTTATCCTGCAGTGAGCCTCCAAACATGGTGAACTGCAGCACCAAAGTATGAATAAACATCAGTCTGGATGAAGCAGAGCTCTGTAGATGGAAAATAATGCCCCAGGGAGTATGGGCAGCAAACGGGGTCTCAGTCCTGTTGTGCCCAGGGACTCACAAGCAGCATCCTCATAATGCTGCTCCTTCCCCTCTCTACTGCTCAGCATCATGCTGCTGAAGCGATGTCAGGTGAGAAGAAAAAGAAAAATGAAAGGGCTGTTCAACCCCCAGATCTGTCATTTTAAACCTCTGGCAGTAAAGTTTGGGGGAATTATTTTTGTGGGCTTACTGGCTAAGGAAGTAGTGTAGCCTGGCTTCTTGGCCTTTCAGATCTATGCTTGCAGCTGCTACTGTAGGAAAGTAGGAAAGACTCTTCTTACAAGAGATCATAACAGCTGAAAACTATGTGCATACCACTGGGTTTCCTAAAATCCTAATATCATTAATGATGGTAACTGACTTATCAAGGCAGAACTGCACAACAGAAGATCCCTACACTACTCTTGTTAGGCTTAGTCTGTCCTTTTGTGCTCTGGCTCCTAATCTTCATTTTTTTCAAAACATTTCTGTGTGTATGTTACTTTGTTTAATAGCTTTTGATGAGATGCTGGAGCCTTTCAAAGGTTAGATGCGGAGGGCGCAGCGATTGCTTGGCTGTGATGGGCACTTCTCCCCAACCCCATGCGTTTGAGCATCTTTCCTGCTGGCCAGACAGTTAAACCCAGCTGAGGTTGCCCTCACAATTTGCCTTGGTCTTGGGCAAAGAGTGGTTCTAATTTCCACTTTCAGTCTCATTTCTGACAGGCTGAAACAGAAAATCCATAGAATTTAAAGTTCAACTTAAATGACAATTTGTGTGACTAATGACCTTTTATAAAACAAGGTGGTAGATTATAACGTCTTTTGAAATGCTTTCAGAGGAGAAAAACACACAGTAAAAATTATATGACAAATATAAAAAGGGGAAACAAACTTGGTAACATAAGCAAGCGCTAACAGCCATTATGCTTTTAAATTATCTGTTCACAGCCTACAAATCTTTGCTTTGACTCACGCATACCATACATCTAGCAAAGAGAGAAATAATATTTTTTTACCACTCAATTATAATTGATATACTACTGTATCATTTTAAAATGTGTAAAAGCCAAAAAGCACACACAAAAATAACAAAAAGGCGTAGGCAAGGAGCAGTGCATAAAATGTGATAGAACTTTCCACGCTAGTTTGATATACATCCCTCTACTGCCTTATATATATGAGAGCAATTCTGTACCTATAGTTAGAAACATGTTAATTAGGCAGACCAAAGAGGTAATCATGGTATAACATACATAATCTACAAGGCACCAAAACTCTTACAATTTGATAGGAGTCTGATGTGTTTCAGAGTTTCTATACAGGCATATATCTAAGGCTGCTGAACATCCCGTTTGGGGCATGCCCTGCCAAAATCACATGGGCTGAAACGCAGTGATAGTACTGCAGTGGTACCCATCAGCATGTGTCAAGGCACAGGAAAGGAGAAATCATTTTAACAAACATATCTCAGTACTGTAAAGTACAAATTCCTCTTCATATAGGAAAACCGCAGAAGTCTGGGGACATGGAACCCGAGACAGGCTGTTACACTAATTCCAGACTTAACCTAGCACTGTGTGTGCTAGGGGCAGACAAGAAGTCCTAATGAAAATTAGTAGTGTTCCATACCTCAAACCTGATTAAAGAAAATCACCACTCCTCTTAATTCTGCTTACAAGCCTTTTCTGCAATATTGATTTTTTTCCAAGGTGTAAGTGATAGTGTCTATTCTTTCTGCAATTAATCCCTAAGTTCATTTTGCACGGTGTTTTTAGAAGTCCACTGAGGTCCCGAATTAACAGGATTCTGATATCTCCAGAAAAAAAGCTAGCTCTGTGAAAAAAATCTTGCCTAAGACTGATCTCTGCTCCTATGATTAAGACATTTATTAGTGTATTAGTGGCCTGATACACTCAAGGACAAGCTGTGGAATAATTTGAAACTAGGATTCAGATTGTGTCTAGCCAATTGCTTCCTTTCTCCAACACTCTTAAACTTCCAGAGCCATGGCTAATCAGCAAATGTGTGTGACAAAACCACTATTTATGATTTTGTTTGCTACCCTAAAATGCTTAATTTTTCTTTTTTCCTTACCATTCAGAGTTGGCCGTGTCTATAAATCTTCCAAGAGATGGTGCCAGTTCTGCACTGAGCTGTACCAGTCTTTGTTACGTTTATAACATCTGCTATACTGATGCTGAGAAAGAGGATATTTTGAAGGATTTTTATGTAGCCAATTAAAAATTCAGACGCCTCAAGACAAATTTCTTTCTAACAGCTCTAATTATTGTTTCCTAGATTCCTGTGCTGCAATATCCCATTCTATGCGTCTCAAACAAACAAGCAAATGGTATGGTTTGCACCTTTAAAATGTAAGTGTTACTACATTTTGCTACTTTTCAAATACAAATGCTCCTAAGTGACCATGGGGCAGTAGGAATTAGTGCACACACCTTGGAGTGTTGAGCACAAACTGAGGGCTGCAAGCCAGGTACTTTGATACTGTGGATGGGAGCATAAGGGCTCTAGAAGTTTCCAAATCTAGGGGAATGGTGTAATATAGGCAAGTTTCTTATCTTACTCTGCCTTGGTTTCCATTCCATTTAATGCTTTTACATCCTTTTATTGAGTTAATAACACCAGAATGTGCCTATCCCTGCTGTGCACCTTCTCCAAGGCGACCAGCTTTCCTTTTCTTTAAAAAAAGCCTTTGAACAGTGTAAACATGGGTGCTCACAGCTGGGCTCTGCCCCACATCCCCTGTCGCCAAACAAACAGCGCATTGGGCAGGCTTTGGCTCAAGCTCCTGCTGCAATGGCGCGGTGAGTAGCTTGCTCCCGTGCGATGTTAGCGGGGGCCAGGATCCGGCGGAGTTCAGTCGCAGCGAGGGCAGCCTCCCTGTGCTGGACACAGCCTGGCGCTTCCCTCCACGGAGAGGAGCAGGCTCACACCGTCTTCAGTGCTCTGCCATGTGTGTTATTAGGGTTCTGGTAACAAGAAGAACCTCCTAGTCACATCTGCATGTGAGTTAAAAATCACCTGAGAAAGGCAAATGGCAGAAATACAGCCCCAGGATTCATTTACTTCTGACCTCACTAAGCTGTCTGCTTTTAAGCTCAGGATGCAGTTTGTTACCAGCTGTGGGAAAACAAAACAAGACAAAATGCATCCTTTTCTCATTGAAACAGGTGACCTATTTTCTCTCTTGAGGCTCAAGGACACCCTGCTCCAGCCCCCAGAAGAAAATAATTTGGGTTCTGCAACAAAAGAAAAGACAATCTTAAAGTAGCCTCTGCTTTTGGTCACTTCAAATCCACGTGGTATTTTGCACACTATTCTTTGTGCTGTCAGACAAATAGGAATTCTACTGTGTGGCAAAAACCCTGTACGGTGTAGAAATGAGCTTTGGTTTTTAAGTCATGTCACAGCAAATTGCCTTTGAGTGCATTATAAAAATTGCTGTACTTCCTGTGGGAAAAGAAAAGAGCTGGAGAGGTAAATTTCCTGCACTATTTTTTTTTTTTAAATTTCTATCTGTTGCTTCAGAAAAAAGAAAATCTGCAAAACTTTAAACAATGTTTATCTATAAAAGCAGTAAATTCAGAAATGTCCTCTCTATTTTAAATGTTTTAAGTTACGATGGTGGCACAATTTTCAGACGTGTTTCGTATAAATACAGATTAAGTTAATGTATCAGGTTGAGCTGAAATTACCAACCAAAATCCAAATGCTTTGGATTACTGAGTTTCTTAAGTGACATATGCTTTTAAGAGTTATATCCTGAAATGAAGGATGCATATGCCTTCAAACCATGAGACCAAGAGCAGTGTGGGTGAAAATCAGTAGTAATTGTGCAGTGGGTTATGGCGGTGTCAGAGTCATTTATACTCCCATACATCCTGCTACAAGAAGTGTTCCCCTGGTTGGGGGCGTCAGCAGAGAGAGGTCAAAGGCTCAAGGCAGGTGTAGACTGAGTTACCTTCTCAGGCTTTCATGAACTTTGCCAGGTCAATCTCTGTCACCATAGTTTCCATTTTTTTCTCTAGGTAAGAAATAGAAGCATTTCAGTGTGTAGTTCACAGGGGACTTGATCAGTCAGATGACATAGATCCTGACCTGTGGTGAGGTTTAAGGAACGAGAAGTAGCTGTGCAGAGGCCTGTTGTGTCCAGGTAAAAATTGGTCTTTTTGATTTATTTTATTTTATTTTTCCTTGTTTGCTTTTAGCCATGTATCTGTTTGCAGAAGCTTGGTGCAATACATTTGAGTCAGCAGCTTGGTAAAGAATATCTTCAGCACAGCTTTTTAAGAAGCCTTGTCTAATTATGGCATGTTGTAGAAGGTCAGATGTTGCACATCTGTCAGTGGCAACCCCAGCGGCAATTTTGGATCACTTTATTCCCATGCCAGCATCATTCCCCCTTCTTTCTTCATCTTGGGGCAGTGGCCAGAACTTCAGAGTTAATGTAGGTATTGTTGTGCAGAAGCAGTATTCTCTGTCACTGCTCCTTTTACTTAATAAATAGATACTGTCCACAAGAGAAGAAAGGAATTATGTGTTTTCTTTTAATTTATTTTGCAGGCATGGTTAAAAGGTAGGGAACTCATTATGCTTCAGCCAGACAGGAAGTTTTATTTACAATTTCTTACCTCAATGCAATCGTGGCAAATTATATCAGCCCTTCAATTCGTGCATTATCATTACTTCCTTACTTTCATACCCTTTCCAGAATTACACTACCACTGACCTGATGAACCCATTTTCCTTTAAAATCACTCCCATTTTATGTTTAGAGATTGCTTGGGAAAACTCAGCAGCAGCTAAAAGAGCAGGCAAGCTTGCTGTATATAATCAAAAGGTCAGAGTCTATTTTCAGGTGCTTGTTTGGGACCACTGCTGAAGAAAGCAGGGAGCTGTCTGTACCCAAACGGGTGTGGAAAGCCCGTTCTCACACACACCACATATCCAGCGCCAGGGAAAACAGCCATTGACTCTCCTGATGCCTCTTGTTTGATCATGGATTCTGGAGAGGGCCTGAGAAGATGCACATCCCAGGACACCACTTTTTCACCTTGTACCTGCCCAGAAGCAGTGATTCATTTTTTATGCCGTTGTTCTGAAGGAAAGGGACTCTCGTCCTTTCACAAGCTCTGACAGCTAGACTGATGGATGGAGCTGCAGTGGATGGGTGACGGTATGATAGGGATCAATAACTCTTTGAGGTTTACATACTTTTTCTGCAGAGATCAAAACTTTCATTATGAACTGCCAACACACAGCCACTTGCGTTTTATCCTGCTGTTCAACTAGCCCTGTAAACTCCATCAGTGTGGAGCAGCAGCCAACACCCTGCTGGGACAACCACCCCAAATCTTAATTCTGTGCTGGCTGGCTGCATCTATTGCCCCAAGCTTCAGCATCTCAGGGTCACTTCCCTTTCCTTGGGGTTCCTTTGCCTGCTTGTGTCTCTACCTGGGAAACAAGCTTTAAGACTGTTCCTTGGCCTTGTGCTCTGCAGCATAGGGCAACGCCATCCCAAAGGCCGCTGTAGTTACAAGCTCAGCTGCCTCATGCATGAGGACAAAGAATGGTCACTGCTGGCATGTTACAGGTCAGCTTAGTGCTTGCCCTATTACCTGGATTAACAAGGTGGCACTAAAAGCTATCTCATACCTGTCTTTTTCCTCAGAAGAATGGCTGAGAGCTTGATTAGTTAATTCTAATTATCTACAGTATCTAAGGATGCTGCCAATAAGGAAATAGGCTGCTATTATACAGTAACTAACATGCCAAATTATTAGAGACTATACCAAAGAAATGTATTCTCTTATTGAGTACACTTTGAATTGCTGTTGCTCAATTTGCTCTGAGTTGTGAATTTGCTCTGAGTTATTTTTACCAACTGAGAATTGCCAGGCTTTATACCATGTTTTGCACAGGAACTCAGCTGCCCTTTCACTCTTGTGTTTGTAGTTCCCTTCCAAGGATGCTGCCTGCTGTTCCCAGGTTTCTCTTTCTCTTTCCCTCTTAGTATCTCCTTTAGCTATGAGAAATGCAAATAACTGATTTGAAGTCTATGTTTTGCAGAGAAACTTCCTGCTGGGGCTTGACTCAGGCCAACTGACGTCTTCTCCCATCCTGTAGAAAAACCTTTGTCCTCCAGGCTGATGGTAGACACTTAAAAGGTAACCTGCTTGGTCTGGCCACATTAGCCAGCAGTAGGAAGGAGAAAATTGCCCTTTCCACATGTTCTGCACTTGCACAGGATAGGGACTGTTTATTTGACTTGCTTTCTTCTTTCATACCATCCAATAGGACAGGCTGAGTCACACCTCGATTCTCGCTTCTCTTCCACATGAAGGTTTCATTTCCCTTGGCTTGCCATGAATCTCAAGCAATGTTCCCGTTCTTTTTCAGATAGAAGCCCTCATGTTACTTTGTACCTCCTGGATAGGAAGCTGCAGAGAATATTTGCGTGGGCTCTGAATGCCATTGCTTGGGATGATGGGGGAAGGCATCGACATGAGCTGCCATTTGGCACCACCTGGGAGAATGTATGCTGCTTATTCATTGTGCTTTGGTACAGATAAGGATGTATTAAGTGACTGGTAGACATATACTGGTCCCCAAAAATGCATGAGTTCAGTATTACTGTAGACAAGAGACAACAGTTTTATTTATGTCCTTAAGCCTGAATAATTGTTGTTAGTGTTGCTGATGATCCTGCTTTGCCAAACGAGACCTTAGCATAATGCTTAAGGGAATATTTTTTAGTATTCTGTTTCTCAACCCGTTGTCTTTCCTTCACCCACAGTAACTGCCAACAAGTTTGTGGGTTTTTCATTTGAACGAAATTTCTCTCTAGCTGTGGGCAGAATATAGAAAAAATCAATAGCTATTAAGACACGTAATACTGCAGGATATGGGATCCTATTGGTAGAAAAAGCGAGGACCCTTCATTTATTCACACTCCCAAGTGCCAGCCTTCATTATCTGACCTCACTGCCCCTGTCCTGCTCCTCCCCCAGGTTTTCAGAGGGGTTTTTGTTGCCAAGTGCAGAACAGAGGGTGTTTTGCCCATTGCGCTCTGCTGCGTTCTGTGCTAGTTCCTTGTGAAAGTGCCTAGAGGGGCTTTTGCAGGGCTCACATTTTTTGTTCAAGAACAAGTTAAGAAAGAAGAGTTACTGGAGGTTTTAAAACCCATTTTCTTTTTATCTAGTGTTCTGTTCAAGCTTTCCTCCTAAGCAGCTTACAATAATATAAACAACCTGCAGAAAAAACTCACTGTCAATCTGCTGCTATAAATTCCTACAGGTCCAGGGGCTTCAGGAGCTGGATATTGCACCTACAGGCCTCGGAGTCAGAGATAAGTATCAGATAATTCACTTCTTTAAAAAAATACTCCCTTATGTTCAGAGCAGAGAGCAGGAAGGGGGAAGAGAAGAAGGTGTGTGTGCTGAGAGCAGAGGCAGGAAAGGGGTACCCGATGTGTGGGATGAAGATGGTGAGCCATGGGACTCATGTCCTGCAGCTGAGTGAGCACTCACCTCTCCCCAGTGCCCAGGGCTGAGCCCTTCAGCATGCTGCTCAGCGGCACATCTTCCTCATTATAAAGCTTCTCCTTCCTTCTTTCCTTCCGCTTGTGAGGGTGCAGACCCCCATCCCAGCCCCTGGGTCTACTTTCACAGAGAGAGCAGCCATGTCAGCAGCCACAGGCGAGCAAGGTATTGGCTGGGGGTTTCTCCCCTCAGCTGGTGTTACTCCGTTGGCCGCGGGCTGACAGTGCTGCACCGCGGCTACTGGGGCGTGCCGCACCCGGCAGTGCTGTGCTGCTCCCGCTTTCGGAGGTGCTCAGGAATAATGAGCAAAATCTAATTAAGAAAAGTGAAATACAGCAGGTTAAGCCAGCTGCATCAGAGTGTGAAATGGAGCCATTACAAAACAAAACAAAATACTGTACAGCGGCATCTCAGGAGCTCCACAGCCTGACAGTGATGCTGCCTGACTTCCCAGGCATCGGGGCGGGGACGCACCGGCAAGAGCTGTTGTGTTGGACTGTCACTGACCATGGCAGGGCTCTGCTGCTTGGCACAACTCCTGCTCAAAACCGGGTGTAGGAGGTGCAAAGCGTGGCGTGGGCACTGCAGCAGCACACTGGCCTGACCATGGTGGGAGAGAAGGAACAGGAAAGCGGTCTATGAGAAAGCATTACTTCAACAGAAAGAAAAGCTGGGCGGTATGGGGCTGAACATGAAGGGCAGGTGTGAAGCAAGGCTGAGTCTTTCTGCCCTGAAGATGAAGAGCTCTGCAGCTATCGGTGCACATGTTTAGCATCTAAAAGCTGAGCTTGGCCTCGCCTCTGCTAGTGGCTGTAGGAACACTGCTCTGCACAGGTGGCAGAAGAGGCCAGGCTGAGCACAGGCATGGGGACACTGCTTTATGCAGGGAATGATTCAGTGGCTGCACATGTGTGCAAGTAGGCCTCTTCAATAATACTTTTTGTTTTGTAAAGAAACGCACAAACCATTGCCACAAACCCAACAAAAAACCCCAACCTTTTTAAGATCGCATCCTTCTGAGATCAACAAGTAGAACTTTAAAACAAAGAAATCACGTTTGTTCTTCATGACCATAGTATTTGAAATGGTAGGATTAATTACTATTTGAATTGAACTTTAAAAAAAGTTTGATTTAATCTTGCTGGAAAAGCACCTTTTGAAACAGGCAGGAATAGTTGCAGAACCCCTAAAATATTTTTAATGGCAATTGTTTGCAGTTGTCTGTCTCTAAGAGTTGGAGGAAGGGCACCTCGAATGTATGAGAGTCAGTTCAGCACAAGTGAAACTGCTTTTAAATGTTAGAAAGGATATCCACAGTAACAGGATTAGTACAAAGAGAACATGTAGTCTTTGTATCTGAAGTCCTGAGGCTAATTTGTCTTGGTTCCACCCCTCCAAAAACTTTTGTAACAAATTACTTTTGTCAGGAACACTTAATGATGTTTCACTGCTAAAATGCTCACAAGAAATATCTAATACCTGCTGGGAAAATTATCTGTAAAGGTTATCACAGTAAGGCTTGGATATAAAATGTCAAAGGACAACTTTATCTCTTTCCCTTCTTTACCTTCCTGTCCCAGCTACAGGCAGGAAAATTGGGGGAGCTTCTGCAAAGCCATCAGACAGGCAGGTGTCTGCTTCCTTCCAGCTTCTCATCACTCTTGAGAGAGCCCTGGGATGCATTTTATTTAAGCTAACAGGCAGAAAACTGAAGGCAGATAAAATTAGTAATTCACTAAACTTTGCGCCTGGCAGAAGAGCTCGATGGCTGCCATCGTCCTGAAGGACAACTTTACAGCAAGGCCAAGAGACACCTCCTGCTGAGAGCTACACGATGCTGGTGGAGGGCAGCACTGGGTGTGGACCCTGCTGCTGCAGGGGTGCAGGCACAGGGAAGGATTACCTCTGGACACATGGTAATAGCACATTGGCTACAGTCCCTTTTACTTCAGGTCTCAGTACCTCGCTGTTTCCCTACTCAGGGAAAAGCATGGCTAAGCACATCACACTCCCACTCCCACAAAACCCAGTGTATTTAATGCACCAAGTGGTATCTAATGGGCTTTCTGATCCTGACCCCAAAACCAAGACACTGCAGTGCAATGTTAAGATCAGTATTCTGGTAGTAGGTTTTTTTGTTATACTGAAGCCTTTTACTTCAAACAGATGCAGCGCACTTAGATGTTAAACATTTTTGTTTGATAACTGCAAATATTTGTTAATGTACCCTTTCCTGTAGGTGGGAGACCTACATGTATGATCAAAGTCACTCACGGAAGAGTCTTTGCAGTGTCAGGTCTATGCCATGATCCAACCCTCTCCAAAGCCACAAGGAAGAAAGTCTCTGCATGCTTCTGAGGTCAGCGTTCATTCTCCAAATTAGCCTGGGTGTTGGTTGTTAACATATCCACCTGTAAGTAGTTTGCATGACGAAGACCAGCAGCGGACATTATGGTTGAGCCTGGCTGCAGCCTTTGACCTTGATTTCTCTTCTGATCATGTCAGATCTGCACGAGTCCAGCAGTCAGAAGCTTGACGTAGTCTGCTCTTTGCAATGGATGTCTTGGCCCATGCAAGCTCTCCATGTTGGGTGTTGGAGAAGGAACCCCTGAAAGCTGAGTGTACTCTTCGTTACTCCCACTTGGCAGCTTTGCACAGTCATAAAATCAATCCCTTCACATGGTTGATCATTCTGGCACCCCTTTGTGAGCACTAGCTAGGGCTCACTGCTATCTGTGTATGCAAAGTGGTTAAGACTAGAACACCTGGGAAAACAGTTCAGAGAACCTGGGTGTCTAAAGAAGGGGATGGGTTTGTGGCCATGGGGATTTTTCTTTTGGCAAAGGCAGCACATGGTGTGAGATGCCTACCAATCATGGGCAGAACTTTGTCCTTTTTACCACCTCATTTCCTGGCATTTCTCAGATGGGTGAGTCTGGTTTTGTTTTTTCTGTTATTCGGGTTCTATTTATTTCTTTACTTTGTGTCGTGTCGCCAGTGAGCAGCCACAAGTGTGCGATTAGTGGGGGTTCGGTTCAGCCACATCCAGTGGGTAAGTGTTAAAATCAGTGCTCTCTGCTCCTCCTCTTGGGTATGCTGCACTGTGCAGTGACTTGTCAGGATAAAACACCTCACGTGTATCTGCACGTCAGAACCAGGCCAAGGCACTTCTGCCCAACACGGTCTTTCTCTGTCAGTACTGTTTCCTACCTTGATGTTTCTGTGACAAGATTATTGTTTTTCCTGTGTAATGCCTTCATAATCAGGCTTACTGGCTTTACCTGATACAGGCATTTTGACTCTGTAGTAAAGAATTTTGAAGAAAGAAAGTCTTTACAAGACCCAAAAGCTGTGAAAGCTGTCCAGGTATGTGTTTGATGTATGCCATGTGGAGGCATGCTCTTGTTCGTTGTGGTTGAGATACCTGTGTTCACAATCGGTAACAAAACCATAGAAATACCTTGGGAGTGAAAAGGGACTATTTCTGTTCCTTACGCTTTGATAACATGTTGACATCCTTGCTGAAACTACAGAAAGGGTCAACATCCTTTGCTGTCTTTTCCAGTGGCACGTTTTGGAATCTCTCTCTTTTTACTCACGTGCCCTCTCTGTTTTCAGGTGAATACAGTTGTAGCTGCTCTCTCAGGGACAGCTTTCTTCTGTTTTGTGCTGTGTCATGCAGGTACAGATTTCTGACAGCTGCAAAATGCTCCTCAGATAACTCATTGAATGCTGGTGGCATGGCAGGCAAAACCCTTGAAAACCCCCATTGTTTTTGAAACTGCATAACAGGAAACCCCGGACGTTGGGTTCATAAAAGATGGCTTTGCAGGACTATGAGAAAATCCTCACTGTAGTTTTGGATGTCTTTAAAAAGAGAAATTTCTGCTATTATTTTTGTTAGAAACAAAGTTTGCATCTTTTTCCAAGTTTATGACCTTGACAACATAAATGAACATAAAACTTCATCACTGGGATGATGTCTTGTTATGGCTTTTTCTTCATCAGTCATTTTGCCCTGTAGATATCCTTGTCCCTTATGCCAGCCTCCCCTGCTTGTTTTTTGCAGTGTGTGAAAACACTGGCTCCAGCTGTTCTGTTGTTTGGATAGACCTGAATCCAGCTGGTGATTATTTGGGGACAGGCTGTCTGATGGGCACTAAAGGACCAGGGGGCTGCCAGGAGCTCCCTGGTCAGTGGGCAGCACTGCTGCTGGCTGCAGGGAGAGGCCACGTGCCAGTGTCATCTCTGGGGCTGCCTTGG
Organism: Porphyrio hochstetteri; assembly: GCA_020800305.1. NCBI lineage: Eukaryota > Metazoa > Chordata > Aves > Gruiformes > Rallidae > Porphyrio > Porphyrio hochstetteri. Next base: position 19,901,690 of record CM036912.1, read on the forward strand.
GGCACAGCAGCACTGACATCTGCTGCCTTCTCCCAGCTCCAAGCCACAAGCTCTTCTTAGCCTCAGGAAGCCACTTCACTCTCCTATTCAGTTTTCCCTGTGTGTAAGATGGGGGTGAGCTCAATCTTCATCCTACCTGCTGTTCAGCAGACCACAAAGCAGGTGGTGTACAAAATGACCAGAGAAAGGCAGCTTGTTCTTCTGGACCCAGATTTTCAGAGCTTTGTGAAGGTATCATTAGGTGCAAACACAGCCTTTTCTCTGAGATGGGATCCCAGCGAGCACTGCTGTGGTGGTTTCTGATTTGGCACTTTGTTCCCCTTTTCTGGATTAATATCACAAATAGAAAAACGTTTCTCATAAGGTACCAGATGCCCTTGTGATGCTAGGAGTGTCAACTGTTGCATGCACACCTCCCAAACAACTCTACTGCAAAGGAGGTTTCGGATTTTGTTCTCCCATAAAAAAACATTTACAGCCATTCCCATATTATTAATATTCATCAGGGGAGGACAATGGCTATAGTCAATAACAGTATCAGGAGAAGGATTGTATACATAGTCATGCAAAGCAGAAGGCTTGTCTCTTGGAGAACTGTTTATGCCCCACAGATGTCCCCTGACCTTGTGCAGAAATGCCATCCCTGGAAGGTGAGGATGTTAATGATGGTTAACAACGGCACAAAATTAACTCAACCATAGATTCTTTGGTGCTCACCCACAGCTTTCAGGTGGTTATTATCTTTTCTGCTCTTCCTCTCCATGTGTTTGAACCTGCTGACTTGGAGGGGAAGATCTGTGGATGTGGCTTGCAAGGAGCCAGCTTGTAGCATGCTCTGATGCTGCATGTGTCTGGATGGTTTCTGCAACAGAAGCTGAGATAATTAAGCCTTAAAAGCAAGGGCTGTGTGTGTGTGTGGGGTGTGTGTGGGGTGTGTGTGTGTGAGGGGGCAAACCAAACCAACCAAAAAAAACTTCTCAATCCAAACTTTAAAATGATAGCCAGGCCTATTCCAAACCTCCATCAGCAACGCCGAAGTGAGCTGGGACATCTCTGATAGCAGAAGTTGTAGGTGGAAAAATTTCACCAAAAAAAAAAGGAAAGAAAGCATATTCACAGCAGGCCTCTGAAACAGCAGTGCTAGAAGACAATTTTTAAAGGTCAGAATTATTATAGGACATTAATTAGCAATCAGATAATGCTCAAATTGCCTTAGCAAATTTAGACACTGTGTAAGGCCACACACTGCAGCGGGTGCAGCCACCTGAAAAGAATTTGACACTTGAACAGAAAATATGTCCTGCTCAGAACAGAGCTGGAAGAACAAAATGAGAAGACAATATGACTTCTCTAAAGTAATTAGAAAGTGGCAGCAAGGGTAAATAAGCTTTTGCCAAACAAAATATGAGAGAACCAAATAAACCAGGAGGCAAGTTTTCTGCAAGTGCAGGAAAGAGGTTAACAGTGGTACTTGAGATATTAGCAAAAAGTCAAAGTGTCTTTGCAGAGTGGAAATTGCAGACCGTATTGAATATACTTAACAATTTCTGATCCCAAATGCACCAAACTTCATGTGGCCCCGAGAGAACTCAGGTGGGTTACATAGACTTTGAGGACAATAGATGACATGTGTGTCTAGAAGTGAATAAAAAACAATTTGGAAGCATTATTTTTGCCTTGCTCTTAAATTCAAAGTAAGTCAAGCCTGGACATATCTCTCCTACAATTCAAAAGTTGCTTTGCCACCTTTTTTGATAATGTGACTTTGAGTAAATATTTAGTTACTGATTTGGGGGAATTATCTCCTTATCTGGTCATTCTATGCATATTTTACCAAGATAATAATAAACTGGAGAAGAGTATTAATCAAATTTAAGTTTTATTCCTTTTCATAGGAAGCTGAACTGGAGAATTTAAAGTGAATTTTGAAGCTGTTTTTATTTAGGCAGTTGGCTTCATTTGTTGTAGTGTTTCTGAAACTTGGAATACTATTTCTAGCCTTTCAGCTAGATTGTTGTGTGGATGTCTCTGTACTCAACCTATGTATAGATACATAGGGTTTATAGGTTTTGCCAAGAAATTAAGTACTGCAACGTCATCTTAAGCTGCCTGTCGATGTGAAAACTACAGCTAACTTCTCAACTGCAAGAAAAAATTGTAGTTAACATTTTACCTTGAACACTGTGATAAAGAGTATAGAAAGCGTTGGAAAGAGGATACAGCTTCTAAAACATGGAACAAGGAGTTTGAAGTTACTGTGTCTGCTATTTTTCCATTAGAAATTTCCATTGAATTGGCTCAAGAGCCTGAGATAAAAACACCTGAACGTTTCTTTTTTTTTTTTCTCTTTTCGTTTAGATGGGGACATGTAGATTGAGGTGAGAACTCTCCAAAGATTATCTGCAGAGTGCCAGCTTTTAATGAATCCCATTTGTTTTCTTGATTAAGTCTGCTATTACCCCTGTTTAGTATTGTCACGAGCCCATTAGCTGGAATTTTCATATCATGGTTTAGAAGAGAAATTAGCCCAGAAGAGCAGCACTCATCATCAGTCAATTTTCAGTGTATTTAATATGGTTTACAATTTATGAATTCAGGAACCTGTAACCTCATACATACATAAAAAAGGCAAACAACTGTTCTTTGTAGTAAAATTCATAGACCAGTAAGGGTTGTGCTTCAAATTATCAGTTTGTGGTGATAACATTGTATATTGCTAATACAGCCACAAGGTTTCTTCAGTGAACTGGCATCCGACAGGCTATGTCAGGTCTATGATTTGTGAGACAGAAGCTTCTTTAGGAAGAAGTGACTCTCAAAAGGTTTGACCTCTTATTTTCAAAAGAAAAGCATCCAGGAGGCTTATCAGGCCTTGTGGTCACCAGGTACTCAAGAGCTTTGGAAGTGCTTAAAAGCCATGTGATGGGTACAGCGTAAAACCTGAGCAGGTATAGCAGGGTTTTCAAATCCTTGACTGTCTTGAAAAGGCTGTGAGAACAGCCCTTCAGGAGATTTAAATATCTCCATCCCTTTTTAGATTCTCTAAATGAAAAGAGCAGACTAGGGCGAAATGTACGTTTTACCTGACATTTTGCAAATTTCAAGAGATGCCATTTCAGCCGCTGCTGGAAGTGAAGACTTGGACAGTGGAATTTGCAGAGCTGCCACAGATGTATTTCATCAGGGAAAAGAGCCGGAGAGGATCGCGGCTGAACCACGGGCTCATGCCCCGGCATTATTCTGTAATGGGAAACATGACTTTGCCAGGTACTGGGAAGCAAACATTGCAAATATTTGCCATTACTTAATATTACATATTCAATGCCCTCTTCCTCTTTTCTTGTTTCTTTTGTGCCAGTCAAATGACTAGGCTGGCCTGCTGGCATTTCCCTTCTTCCTTATGCTTTTCTTCTTCTCTACCTCTTTTCCGAAGTCCTGAAACAGAGCGGGATCTTGAACACTCCACCTCTTCTCTTAGGGCTCCCACATCATTTTCTCTTTGATGAACAGTGTGAGAAACATCCTGTAATCAAAGTGAAAACAACTCCAATCATATCTCTATTCCTCAGGAGCTCCCGAAGATGCCTGGAAGAATTTGCTGCGTGTCTGGGCCCAGAGGCTGTTACAGAGAGCACCGGTCGGTAATCACAGCTTTTTTTTTTAAGCTATCTGAACTACTGAAGGAAAAATCCTTTCCCATATCTTTACCAGGGTTGGATTGAAACACAAGGACCCATTTAATAACTAACCAAGTCTAAAAATTCAGGTCCCTGCTCAATTTCTTGGCTGGATGGATAATAAACATCTTTATAAAACTGGTAAATGACCATGACTACCTCTCCAAAGAATTCTCTTCTAAGAATAATCCAGATGGTGTAAGAGAAATGTACCTCTCGCAAAAAGCAGCTTTTCCAAAACCCTGTAGTTTCCCTGTACAATATTCTCTCCATCAACAAGGCTCTTTTCCTTCAGTAAATGTATTATAACCCTTTCAGTCTGTTCTGCTTTACATATTCGGCACCATGAATCTCTAACAAGGTTAGGGGTGAGTAACAATTTAAATCCACTTTCAAATACAGCTGAAAAACCTATTATAGATGCAACCTTGAACTTTAATTGTATAAAGACATCTACTTCCTTAGCAGTCACACAAGTGATAGAGTTTCTCGCTTGTAAATCTGCCTGGACTTTATGGCTGCATTGGCAGCTATTTATTTCACCTCTAGACTTTGAAAAAAGAAATGCATAGGTTTACACACCATAACATTACAACACCTATTGAAATTTGTAATGATGAAGGTTGTTAACATATTTGAGTCAACCTGGTTAATTATATGTTATTCTTCGTGCTATTTTACTAGGCTACACAAGAGGCTGCTGAAATCCAGCACTTATTTTCAGATATACATATATATGTTTTTTAAGGAAATAATTGTAAGGCCAGAGAATGCTTTGAAATAGTCTTTGTCAAAGATTTTTCAGCATTGGCACAGACTAAGGAAACAAGAGGAAGCTCAAAGGATCCATGAAAGGTTAAAAAAGAGTCTCTTTTTAAGGCTGTTTTGTAGTAGGTAATGGAAAAAATCTTGAGGTATTTTTGTGGTCTCATGGTTTCAAACCTTTCTGGTACATCTGATAAAAAATTCCAAACCCATCACCACAAAAATCTACCCCAAACCAACAGAACACCCAAGTCAGTGTCTCCAGCTTGAACACCCATGGTCTGAAAGCTCTCTTCAGTACCTCTCCCACGGCAGTAGGCATGGTCTTGAGGGAAACACCAGTTTCAGAGCTGAAAGTTCGTGCTTCTCACCTGAGAAGTTCCCATTAAACCTTGTGGTCAGCAAAGGTGTTAATATCCTTATGGAAGTGAAAATCAGGCCGCTGCTAATTCAATGCAAACAGCTTACAACGAGTTGGTATCAACTATGGATCTGTGCAGCCCTGGAGTAGCTGTGTAAAAGACCAAGTGAGATGTTCAACATGTTTTGTTTTGGTTTTACCTGTTATATCAGGCCTGTTAAACATAGACATAAACATTTTGCCTTGAAAATATTTAATCAAATAATTCACCTATTGTTTATTTAAGAATGTGTTTATCAAGCTCATTCATTTTCATTAAGTTGAGGACAATGTTTTATGCATAGGTCTGCCCCTCACCAGTGCTTTTGGTCCCAGAGAACTACAAGATGGAGAGCGCTGTAGCCCTTCTAGCACTGCCTGGAATATCACTTGAGCCTCCGAGGTACAAAGCAACACTCCGAGCCACTGACCCCTCTGGGGGAGCACATATGTTCTCTGTTACTTGAAATTATAAATTTGTAGTATTTACAGTTTGAAACTTCCTGCTGTTTTTGTCCAAGGTACCCTGATTCAAATTTATTAGAACACATAGATTAGCACTTGGAAAAAGAAAGCTGGATTGAGAGATACACAGAATTTTTGCGGTCCCTAGGCAGAGATTTGAGATCTCTGTGTTTTCTCTTCATTCAGAAAATGAGACATGGATTTTAAAAATGAGACACATTTTGGAAGATTATTATCTAATTTGATAATTCAGCTAATGAAATGCAGCTAAGTGGGTATAGCACATGATATCAATTAGTAGCAAGATGTATGTCCTCTTTATGATACTTATCAACAGCATCGGTGAAGAGATGTCAGCAGGAGCACTGTGGTGTTAGCGCTGGGAATACTGTGTAATGTTGCATGCACCGATCCTGAATAATATTGACTTGTGTTAACTCCTAGATCAGCTCAGCCCCTTCCTCTTACCCAAAGTTTTCCCATCTGGAAGAGAGATTCATTTCTAGGAGGAATGTAATGAGACAGTACTCATGGTATGGGCTTTTGAATGATTAAACAGTCATACGCCAAGTCCCTTTATGGTGCCAGAGAAGGAAGAAAAATTAGTAAGTACATTACAATTAATAAACTACATCAGCTAATAAATAGTGTGGCTTTTCAGCTATACTAGAAAGTTCTAAAAACGTTAAGAAGCATTTTGCTTCCCTAAATGTTTTTTCTTTTGATTTGTATTGAACAATTATGCCTCTTCAGAGGTGGTTAATTTTATGAACGGGTTATTAATAATTTATAAGTGTGTTAAAGGTATTGATCATACAAGGGTAGAAGCATTATCTTTGAGTTCCTTCTATAATCCATTAAAAAGTAAGAAAATTGCTTCAGTTTCATATTAAAATATGAGGCTAGCAGGCTGTAGCTTAAACCGTATGTAAAATCGTTTTCCTGTTTAAACTGCAGTGATCCATTGCTGATCTAGTGGTGACACTTGTGGCACCACTGGGTCTCTGCTGCAGGCATTCAACCCAGAGAATCTTCTGCTCCTTCTCCTGGTACCACCTCAGTGCCCTCCTCCCACCCTGCCCATGTGGCTGGTCTGTGTGCTTGCTCCCCACTCCGGGCATGGCTCTGCTGACGTCCTCTGGGAACCTTTAGGGGCTGATTTCAGAGGTTTCAAGTTCTTCTGTTTGTGACTCCATTTCTGGGGTTGGGACGCTGCACTTGGGAGGTCAACAGGCTTTGTGTAAATTCTCCTGGGGAGATGGTGGGGTTGTCTGCTGGGGGACCAGAACTGTAGCTTGTCTCTGCTTTTTCCAGCTCTGACCTTTTTATTCTCATGTTTGAGCACATTCATGAACATTGTATTTATGCAAGGTGAGTACTTGCAGCCAGGTCCGTAACGCTTACATAGATCCAGGAATCTACCTGCTTGTGACTTTTTGCTGCACCAGGGACTTCGTGTTTTCATGACTTTGGTTTCAACACCAACGTCCCTTCCTGTCATAAACATCCTAAAGTCCCAAAATAGAGGAATAAAGCTTTATTCATGCAACCATGGTAAAACAGGGGACCAATCAGTGCAATCCCTATTCTTCTATTCCTGTTCTAAGACAGAAGGAAGAATGATATAAACCAGAGGAAATAAATAATTGGTGAATAATTTTATTAATCAGATTCCTTCTGGACCACCAATCTCATTATTTGTTTATCAGCCAGGCTTCTACTAAATCTATTCACAATTTAAAAAAAAATTACCAAGTGAACAGTATTGAACTGATCCTTAATTAGGGCAGCTGAGATGTCTTGTATAATTAACTGGGCTTTGTTCATAATTATTTCCTGATAGTTGGAATTGTTTTCCACAAGTAACAGAGCAATAGTAATGGTAACACTAAGAGATCTTTGATTTTTCAGAGTAAAATAATGGCCAGGCTTACTGTGCTTAAGTTGTATAAGACCTATTTGTTCCCTCTGACAGCCGAAAGTAATCATGTCAATTTGGCTGGACCACACAGGAACGTTTAGCAAAACCACTTCTTTTAGTGTGGTATGCATCCAAACCTTTAACACCTGGCTTTGCTGATCTGTGCTTTTTGATGGTCAGCCTGAGATTACTCCTTGGGCGGCCATGTGTGACTCCTGGCACATCAGTAAGAGTTTCCTTCATCAGAAACCAAGAGCTTAAAGCCAGTGCCTGCCCATGGCCACACTGGGACTTGCTCAGGGGAATAACTGAAATCAGCCATTGCTGATACACTGGAGTGGAAAAGCTGCTGTGTGGCAAAGACCTTCCCGGACCTCTTAACTGGCATGGCCTCTGCCGCCACGCTCTGCATGGCCCATGCAGGGCTGCAGCCCCATGGTTGGGGTGCAGGGGATGAGGTTCTCCAGGAGGTGGGCCTCACACCCATGGTCATACCGTGCATCACAGCTAGCACCGTGCACCCATCCTCCAGCAGACACAGCACTTGGACTTACAGTAAGGGGCACATGTTGGTTGGTAGCTCTAGAAACCTGCCCTGATGTCTTAACTTTAGTAAGACCTCACTTCTGTAAGTGTTTCTTTGAAAGAAGCAGGGAGAGATGTGGGCAGTAATGCTGGAGACGAGGTAAATGGGTTTTATTTGCAAGCTATCACTACTCCCTTTGATGCTGGCTTAGGGTGCAGCTTCAGAGAGCTAGAAGAAAGCCACAGCAGTGCTGTATGCGGTAAGTCTTACTCCAGCATGCACCCAGCCCTCCATGGGGAAGGTGCAGCAGAAGACAAGGTATGGGCACCTTGGGAAGAGGTGTTTGCTAGAACATTGCCTCTGATTTCAAAAGAACTAGTAGGTGCTCTAATGTAGGAAAACAGTAGTCAAGTTACAACCTGAGGTTGGTTGGGATTCATTATGAAGCTGCATGAAAGAGCATGTGGGTTAAACAGGTTCACTACTAATTAATACCTTTACTCCTAACGAAGCAGCTCCTTGCTCCTGGGGTTAGGCAGAGTGTGAGAAGAAAAACAAGCAGGGAGCTGCCTGTGGGCTCTTCAGGACTGAAGCAGCAAATGAGTTACGTGTAAAGTTTAGGGAGCTGAGCACCAGCAGTTGAGTACCTGACCCTCAACAGCATCAGGGCTGTGGGGCTGTACTTGCACAATCCAAATTCAGACAGTTTCTAAAACTCCAAAGTGCAGAAAACCAACATGGAGGTTTTTTTGTATCATTTTCTCTAAGATTTCTTTAATTTGAGTAGTCATCCCCAGAGAGATCTTAGCCCACGCTACATTGCTTTCAGGCTAGAAAATGCAGAATGGAAGTTATGAGAATTATTCAGCTGCTGCTGCGCTCTGCCTGGCAGACTCCTCTAGTCTGCTTGTGTATGAGAAACATGGTGAATGTAGCACAGTGCTTTCAGATCGCCCTGTTGCCAACAGCGAAGCCAAAGTCTATAAGCAGTGGAAACCTTTCAAGGTGTCGGGATTGCTTGGGCAATGTGACTCTTTATGCCCGGAGAGCAGAAAGAGCGGTGTGCTGGGGTGACCTGACAACCCCGCCCATTTTCGTCCTGTTCATGAATCAACTGACCTGTTACCTGTGGATTTTATGTTGGTAACTAATGTCTAATTATTTTTTTCACTTTTGAACTCCTTGCAGCTCTCTGAAGTTTAGTCAGTAAGAAGATTAAAACATAAATGCCATTAAATATGCTTTAAATATCAGACCTATCAAAATATTACCAGGTTCTGTATCCTCTTAAAAAATAATCCCCATTCAAAACAGAGAGGAAATGTCATCTGCATGAGTGTCTTCTGAGTTTAAGATTGGATTATACAGGGAATTATGTAGAGTAGCTTTGGAAATCTGATAATTAAAAAAACTTTGGACTCTTTTATTTATGACATTTTAAACCCCTGTAGCATTTAGGGAAGTTTCCAGTGTTGTACGTGTGCTGTTAACCTCACGTGTAAAATTTTCTTCAGTAACTGCATGTGAATTAAAGGTCATAGAGCCTGAATTCAGATTCAGTCAAGCTGCATTTGCTGGGATTTGAAGGTGATTCCTGGATTTGCATGAGGCTAAAGTGGGGGTACAGGCTCTCAGCCACCACATGTGGGATGTACTCCTGCTCCGTAGGGAAGCCAAGGAGACAGTAGCCAGAAGTTACTATTATCTGTTATTAATGTCCTCCCGTGTCATCCTCTATGGGAATCCTGCAACATCCCCAGATAGGGAACCTCTACGTTTCAGTGCTCATTTATGAACGAGCACGGTGAGTCCTGGGAAGTCTCTCTGAAAAGGACCGAGCAAAGTCTCATTACAGCCATTCCAGTTTGCATCTTTAAGCAGCGTAGAAAAGTGCTTGCAGAGGGTTGGGACAGAGCTCCCCAGCTGCCCCAGGCCCCAAAGCTCCTGTGCAGCACGGGATGCAAAACATCTGTAGGATGCTTTCCTTAGGTCTGGCACCAGAGCAGGGGAACCAGGGGGTCCTCACGTATATCTGTTGCGCTGGAGAACAGGGGAGGAAGAGCAGCCAGGGTTACTCTTCAATGCTGATGGATATTCTACTGTGTGGGGCAGACAGTAAAACCTTCATGCCAGCTTGGCTTTTTGTATCCATGCATACACAGTACAGAGTTTGGCAAAATGTAACAGCACTGGGAGGAGAGCACTGTGATTGACCCTGGAGCTTGGGGGTGGGCTTGTCAGACCCGGGGCCAGAAAAACCATGATGTCTCTGTGTCTGCAGCCACCTCTGCAGCCAGTGTTTACTGACGCCCAGCGCCCTGTGCCTTTCCCCTCAGCAGCACCTGCACTGGGAGATGTGTCTGCTTGTGGTCCTGATAAATACTGACCAGGGATTTTATCATTTTATGCAGTGAAGCTATGAGCCAGTGGGAAACGTTAAAGCAAACATGTTTAGGACAGAGGCTTTCAAAACAGGCCAGGCAAATTCTTATACCAGCAAGAGGTGACATGCGCCTATTCTTTCTTCAGCTGGCTAAGCAACAGCGGGAGTGTTTCCTACTAAACAGCCTCATTAGCATAAGAATAACTACAGGGTAAATTTTCAAGCTCATTCCAAGTGAATTCAAGGGGAGGGGGGGAAATATTCTTTTAATATGCGCAAGTCATGCAAACAATGATATGAAACTAATTCATTTCATCATATTATCACCATATCATATTAACTTAAAAGAAATAATAATGCAACATGGAAATGTTTGCATATTAGAGAGAACTCTCATTGTACCCTATTAGCACCATATCGTATTAGTATTGCATTAGGCTATTATGCTCCAGTGCTAAAATGATGAAATCCCACTGTGAAAACTGATATTGAATTCTTGTAATGTTTCAGAACCATTTTTAGCACTGCATATAAATAATTCATGGGAGCAGATCTAATGAATTGATGAAAACCCCCCATCCCTTGACATTGTGAGAGTATTTATGAATGTAAAGTCATGAACAGGATATTTTTATTTTATTTTTTTCTTAAATGGAGATGGGCTGGGACTGAAATATCTGGCTTATCACCAGACCCAGCTTGTCACATGGAGCACAGGGTTGGATGGCTATGTTTCTCTGTTAACATGGCAAAGGCAGTGTCTATGAAAGTGGTCTGTCCCAGGGCCAGGGTGCAGAGCTCACCCTTCCTGACATGCTGACTCGGGTAGCCCTCCATGAGGTACTGAGATGTCCAAGCAGGGAGACCCCCCAGGGAGAGATCACTGTGCTAGAGCTGCTCTGATCCACCTGCATCTGCATTCTGAGTTGTTAATGAGAAATTGTAATTGTATCTAACTTGAAGGTTTTTATGGAAATCTCTTTTCCCTTACACACCATTTGGGCGCTACGGAGTGACTGTAATGGACGTTATTAACGTATGCTGCACTGAACTCATTTCACAGTGACGTGTTACTGCTAGACCAGGCCCTGGTGACTGTTCAGGAAAGCAGAGGGCTCTATGATGAACCTGAATGAAAGCTCACTCAGCTTTCATGGGCCCATGAGGAAGAGCTGAAGCAGGTGACATCATCCATCCCCATGCTGGGGAAGAGAGGGGGAGTGGCTGTGCTGGCATGGGAGCAGGTGACCTGGGTGCTGCTGTCTGAGCTACCATCGCTGATCTACAGTCTGAGTTACCATCACTGTGTTCCTCCCTTGCTGCTCTCTGGTATCTCTTGGCTTGTGCTTCAGCTCTCCTGTCTCTCCTCTGGCTGCCTGCTTTCATATCCGATCCCACGCAGTGCTGGGGACCCTTGATCCAAACCATGCTGATCCACGAAGCTGTAGGAGGAACAGTAACACGGGATCCCTTCACAAATACCTTCGCTTCCTTTTCACCAAGATGAAAATTCGGAGCAGGAGATCCGTAGAAAGCAAAGCTGAAATGCTGTTTGCTTTGCTTTGCTTTCCAAAGGGGCATGAGGGTGCTGACAGGCTCAGAGACAGGAGCCCTTCTGAGCCCGTGGGTGCCATGTCTTGAAAGTTTCTTGTGCTCTTCAGGACAGTCCTTACTTCCATAGTCTGGGATGTGCTGCTGTGCCTGCAGCAGGAAACATAAATCAGGCGGTGGCAGTGGCTCTATTTTGAGTGTGGGGGAAGTTTCTCTAAAGGTCATTGGGAGTCCCGTGCCCTCAGTAGTTCCCACCAGTCTGGAGATTTCAAGGAAAAAACTTGACAGCTGGCTACGGAATGGCTTTGGTTTTGCAGGTTAGAAGGTCAGTGCATCTTGGCCTTTTTTGAGCAGAGAAGGAGCTGATGTTGTGTGAGATCACAGGGACAGCATCATGCAGAACAAGAGTAAGTGAAGAAATATGAAATGTAGGGTGTCTCGTGACTCTTTACAGATGCGCTGTACACATAGCCGTTTTCTTTAAGACTGGGTTGAGAAATGGATCCATTCAAGAGAAATTTGATGGTCCAGTAGTGGGGGAGTGTTGGTTGTCTCTCTGCTCATTTTTCTCCCCAACCACAGCTTTGGTTTTCCATCCTTTCCTTCAGCAAACACTGCTGTACTGCCTGTAGAGATGCTGCAAGAGCTCTGCTTACCCCACATTTTTTGTGTTCAAAACTTAGGAGGTAACCAGTGCTTGGAGCTTATCCCAACCAGTTCAGCTACCTCTAGTTTTCACTGCTGATATTAAATTACACACACATCACTAGTGAAAATAATTTCAGTTCTTCCTATAGTCAGAATATAAAGTAAAAGAACATGTTAGAGACCATTTTTTGTGCTTAAGTTTTAGCTAAGTTGAATACCAGACTTCACAGTTATTTCTAAGGTGCATAGAGGAGGGTGTTCATCTGTGAGCTGCAGAGTTGCAGAGAGGACTGAGTGTTCAGCTAAAAAGTTCATACCAAAAGTCAAGTAATGATTTTTTTCATGTTGGTGTATGAACAATAGTAGTGGTACATGCCATCTTTACACCAGTAAATGAAAACATGCTTATTTCACCAGAATATTTATGCATATATACACATAAATATATATTTATGCACATATATATGCATATATCTATGTGTAAATATTCTGAAATGGAAATTGGAATGGACCCTAAGTTAACAAACCAGTCAGTAAACTATTTTTGCTCCGTGCTGCCAAAGTATTATTTTAAATAAATTCCAGCAGCTTGTTGTGGTTTACCGAATTTGTATGTGTGAGGCAGTATGGCCTAATGTTTTCCTGCATGAAGCTCTTCTCTAGTTATACCCGTGAATCGTTCTAGGGGAAGGTGACAATTCATGAATTGTTCCACAGCTACAAATAACAGACATTTAGAAAATACACCTTAACCTCTAAACATTTGCTGCTGTGCTTAACACCAAATATCATAGTAAGCCAGGAACAACTGTTGCTGCTGGAGAATGTGGTGTTTCATTGGAAAGGTAGGAACATGGCTGTGCCCAAGTGGGACTTTGGCAGAGACTGATGGAGAAAGGGAGCGCTGTGCTCCCACATGCACAGCAGCCGGGACAGGGTCGCGCTCAGTGCTGGCATGCCCTGGGCTCGAGGCACAAACTGAGCCCCGCTACACAGCCCAGGGGTGGCTGGCGGCCACTGCTATTGAGCTTGCTCCGAGTGCTGTGGAGGGTCTGTGTCCCAGCTGCCCTCCCACCTGTCCTGCCCGGTGGGACCTGCCAGCCCACAGAGGGGAGAGATCCCATGCTGGAGAGATGTGGTGTCCTCTGCCTGCGAGGGAAGCTGTTTGTCAGGCAGCAGGTATCCGAACTTTAAGAAATGCCTTTTAAATTATCAACTAACTATTACCATATGCTTTATTAAATTTCTGGCAGTTTCAGCACAATATCTAATAGGAAAAACTATGGCAGTTTTGGACTGTTTCAGTGCTGGAATTATTTTTGACATTCATGAACAGCTCTTCCAGTGGCATATTGGATCTCCCGCAGAGATTGGTATTCAAACAGCTTACAGTTTTCTGGGCACAATTCTCACGTCTATTTGCCTCTCTAAAAAAACCCACTCTTTAATTATGAGTTTGGAGCTCAGATTTTGGTTCTGCTCTCCGTGAATGAACACGACTGGTGCGAGTCTGCTTTTACGCTTCCTTGGATTTGGCTGCTGTGGGGATGGGAATGGCTGCAGTGTAAGTCAGCAGCTCCAAAACGTGTTTTGTTCTTTCAGCATCTCCACAGCTCTACGCTTTCTACCAGCTTCCATAAATGAGGACTTCTGACCTCCTCATGCTGCTGCACATGTCAGTCCCACGGCAGGTGAGGGATACCCATCTGCAGGGCACATTGCACCCAGAATAGACCTGTGGGGCTCTGAAGGAACTATCAAGGCTAGATTTCCAGATTTCTCTTCTTTTCAGGTAGCCTGAGTCTCTGTATGCTGTGCTGAGGTGCAGACATACTCTATCCGGGTTGTATTGCTCTAAGAAAAATTCCTCTTGTGCATGCTGTATTCCTTCATCTAGCCAGGAGTCACTGGGAGACTGGGGCAGAGCCAGTTTCTCAGACTCTTCCCCTGGATATCTATCCAGCCCTTTTTTCTTCCTTACCTTAGACACATCTCTCCCATACATCTACAGCCTTTGTTTCCCTGCTCAGTCATATTTCTGATGCCAAAAATCTAAAGCCGGACCCCTGGCAGTGCTGACCTCCTTGTGCCTGTCTCCATTTCTAAATAGCAGGGGGGAGAATTTCTATCAGAATGAGAAAATACATGGGTTGAAGATGTCCATAGCTCTGTGTGAGCTGGATTGCAAACAGCTCAGCTCCTTAAAAATTCAATTTGGTTTAGTGTGGTGAATACAGCAACCCCCTCTTGTTTTGCAGAGCATCTCTCAAACGTGTGTGCACTCGGCCATGATGACGGGCCTCAACCTGAGCCCTTGAGCTGGGGCTGTGAACTGAGGTCCCCGGGAGCCCAAGGAACCTAAATCTAGTATGGCATTGGTGCTTCTGTCTGTCTGTCTGAGGTGCAGTGGGAAAGAGGCAGTATAGCAATGAGGAGGGGACCAGAAGATGCTTTGCACCTTCTCCAGCACAGAGCTCTTCCAAGTAATACAGCAAAGCCCAACGGTAGCACGCCTATGGATTTCACATGGATTTCATGCAGCTTTAACAGGCTTCTGCACAGAGAAAACATCCTGCATTTGGCAGCATAATAGCTGAATTGCTCAAAGCCCAATTACAATCAAATCTTGCTAATTTGTGCCCATAACTGGAGATTCAGTGAGAAAGACAAAACTTTAGCAAGTTAGGGAGTAAATGGTACGCACATTTTAAGAAGTGAGGCTAATGCATTACAGAATTCATTATCACCTTACAAACTTCTTCACACTCTGGAAAAGGATGAATGCTCTTAATTCATTTTATTTTGACAAGGTTTGTTTCTTAAACATCTTTTGTTAGAGCTGATGTTTGTAGTGCTAAAAAAAAAGAGGAAGGAATTGTAATTAAGGAGACATTATTGTAGCCCCTCTTAGCGAGTCTGTGCCATTTTTTTGGGTACAGACTGTTGTGGGTGCAGACAGAGGTGAACGTGCAGCTCTTCATCCTGCTCAGAAAAGCCACTGGTGTAGCCAGTGCCTGGCAAGTCCTTTCTGCAGGACAGCACTACCAGTGTCCCCATTTGTCTTCCTGCTGGGGGACTGCTGTGATTTTAAAAAACACAGACAGACAATCAAAAAAGGTCTCATTTGGCGTAGTATCCTTAGGGGGAAAGATTAATTTGAAAAGGGATCTTCCCTATCACAAGGAGGGTATCTCTGGCACTCTGGGAATGTGCCATACAGAAGAAGTTTGACTGAATGCTTGTTACTATTCTTAAAATGTGACCAGTGTGCGCGCTGCTAAACGCGTCGCATCTCATTGAATAAGAAATACAGTTTGGAGGAAAACAGATCAGATCTGCAGGTCAGGGGCTCTGCAAAAATGGGATTTGAACCCAAGTGCAGCCTCCTTGAGGCAGGGCTGCCCTTCCTTGAATGCCAGATGTGCAGTGAGGGTAATTACCATCACCCACACTGGCGCTCCGGTTTGGATGGCCAGCGAGGCAAAGGTCAATGCACGGCATGAATCTTCACGCTGATACCTAGGCTGTCCCGGGATGCAGGCAGGCGTGTTTCTTTCTTGCCAGTAGCTCAGTGGTTGCAGATACCTGTATCCGCCTGTGTACCACTTGTAAATCTATAATTAATTACCAGAGGTTAAACAGACTGAGGAAATAACTGGAGTCTTTTTGAGGAAATGTAATTGTCAATATAGCAAGACCCCTGAATTATGGATTCAGCAATGATTGCTATTACAGAGATGGCGTTAGACGAGTATCATTTTGTCAATTAACCTTTTACAATTCATAGTTTATTATAGCCTAGAACAATCCATTTTTAAAGACTTTTTTTAAAAAAAAAACCCCACGACTCTTGCTGCTTTAAACACTTATTACCTGCTCTTTAGCCTTTGAACATAGGCTGTTATACTTGCTTAGCATAATGTATAACCCTAGGTCACAAAGCTAAAGCAAAGCGTTTTAATTTATGGAGGATTTCATTTTAGCTGAATGTTTTGAAGAGTTTCCTAACTTTCTGATGGCACATCAGGCCGACCAAGGATACAAATGTATCTGTGTTCCTCGGTCCAACCACTTTACCCTAGTATAATTTAAGCTTTAATTTCATAACCTAGAGTGCCCTGGCTACTTAGCGAAAGAAAAAAGCATTCTTAGTCAAGGCTGTTTAACTCTGCTACAGCAGATAAAATGCCAATGACAAAGTAATTATCATAAAAATTATTCTTTTCTAAAAATACTCCACTTTAAAAAAAAAATCAAAACATCTACTGTAGGAAAGGGAATGGACAGTAGTTTTGAGGAAAAACACTTGGAAAAATGGCGATACGGTTTCTTTGCTATACACATACAATTATTTTTCTCCTAGAAACAGTGTTGCTGTAGCTGCAATGGAAGAAGTGTAGGAGAGAGGCAAGGTTTGCAGGGAGAGGCAATATTTTTTATTAGAACAATTTATATAGTTGAAAAAATCAGAAACGCTTTCAGGGGGCTTGTGTGTCTGAAAGCTTTTCCTGTATCAGCTGGTCTAATAAAAGATATTTCCTCTGCTTGCAAACCTTTCTGGATTTGTACACAGCCATTTCTGTGCCTACAATTTGCCCACTAAGAGGACAAAGAATTCTGCAGTTTTAAAACTGGTACAATTTGGTAAAGATTCATTCTAAAATGCTAAAAAGATTTAAATCCTTCCTTAAAATCCTGACAGTTTAGGATTGGCTTTGTATTTAAAAAAGAATAATCACAACTTGTGAAGGAACTACACACATACCATAAAATGTGGTCAACTCTTCCTTTCAGTAGCTTCGAAGCAGCAGTAATCTAACAAAGCACCTTGCTCTTGCTGTGCTGACAATGAGTCCAGTGTACAAAAAAGAAATTAAACAAAAAAAGACATTTTAATTTCAAGGTTCACTGGAAAAAACATGAAAAAAAAATCAATGTTTGCCAAAGAGAAAGACAAACTCTGAAGGGAAATAAAAAAATGTATTTACAAGATTCAAAGATAGCTTTATAAATAATGGGGCAATAAAAAATGAAATAAAATATTTGTCCTTCTTAACTCTAAATGTGCATGTAATACGCCCAATAAATTTACCACATGAAATGACCTTAAAGGATCATCCAATTATATTGTTATCAAGGAATTATTAGGAAAACCAAAACAAAAAAAGCCTCAGATGGAAACTCCACAGCTCTGACACAATGAATGGCCAAGGCTGGATCCTGCCCTTGTCTCATGCCTCTCGCTGCTCCCCGCACCCGCTGGCGCTGGGGCCTCTCCTGCTCTCTCCCTGCCAACGCCCTGCCTACTCCTCCATCTCCCGTGTGCCAGGAGCTCATGGAAGAGCGTGCAGAGCACTTCCCTCTTCACTGCATGGCTGCATCACCCTAGAGCTCAGGGGAGGCTACGAAACCCCACGGGTTGCGTGCAGGACACGCAGAGCTCCTGCGCAGCTCCGTGCCCTGACAGCCATGGCCCTGGCCCATGGAGTATGTCTGCAGGTGTACGTGCTTGTGATTTCAGGATGTGCTGGAGTCCCTCAGCCTGGAGCTTCCTAGAGTGTGTGCTGTGCTCTTGACCATGCCTGAGCTCCACTGTGCCTTGCATCCTGTGTGGGCTGCAGCCACCTGGACTGCAGCAGCGACGAGGTCTGATGCAGCAGGCAGCCCCCTCCATGCTCAGCTGCCTTCCCCCAGGATGGCCGTGTCAGACAGAGGCCTGGTGCGACGCTCATGCACCCCGAGCTGTGGCAGAGAGCCTGTGAGTAACCATCCAGGGCAGGCTTTGTGGTTATGCTGGTCTGGCTGCGACTGTGCAGCTACTGTACGTGAAGCCTGTAGAGAGAGCTACAGCCTCAGCTATGCATCAGGCACAGTAGAACGGAAGGGCTGTGGGGTCTAACACTTCATCTGTGCTGACATCTTTGTGCCCGACTGCGTGCACCCAGAACTAGGGTGTGAGTGGCAGGAGGGCTGGGGGGGATGACGGCGAGGGGGAGGGCAGCAGTGGCTGCAGCCATGCGTGCCCTCGCTGCTGTGGACAGAGGTCTGTGGGGCTGGCTGCCGAGCACCAGGACCCTCGGTGCCACCCTGTGCCCCAGTGGCACCTGTAAGCACAAACCAGGTCTTCATGCTACTGGCTAATTGGCTGCAAAGGTGTTTTAATTAGATCCCCCCAACACACAGTCTTCTTGCATAGTATCCCATGGACAAGCAGGAGCATAGAATTGTATGGTCAGCCCCAGGAGCATGGCAAGGGGCTGGAATAGCACCTTCCTGCCTGTACCTGCCTGCTGCCTGCAGTTCTCTCCCCAGGCGGCTCTTTGGGATTAAACTGAGTTTCCACAAGTGCTGGTGATGAGGATCAGACCTGGGTTCTCTGGTAGGTCTGTAATGCCTTTCTCCCTATTAGTTTTCTGATATTCAGCTATCGGAGCTTTCTGTAAGGACGTTTAGGCTTTATACATACTTTGTCTGACATCTAAAACACTTTATAAACTTTATCCATTTAATTCTCCTACCCTGTGCAGTGTGCTGTAGTGGCATTATCTTCACTTTACTGATAAGGAGATTTACATTCGCACAAAGCTGGGCTGGAAATGGGGTAAGGACCAGGCTCAGAGCTCCAGATGTGATGATAACCATCTGCCTGCTTACAGCAGTAGCTTGTACAGCTCTGTCTCTGCCCAGCAGGACACTGCAGGTCAGGTCACAGATTTCCTTCTTACAGGCACTTTTTTGTTTCAGCTTGGTCTAAACCTTGCTGAATGCATGCGGATTTTTGGGCCCTAACCAAAGGCTACGCTTTATGTCAGGCAGCAGAGCAGGTAAGCTGCTTTAGGGAACCAACATGGCTCCAAACTGAAAAGGGCACGTGTATTGCTGTCTGCAACAACTGTGTCTGTAAAATCATTCAGAAACGTGAACTAGGGGGTTTGCTGGGTGCCTGTGCACAGTGACGTGTGTATACACAGAGCGAGAGAGAGAAAAGAAGCAGCACAACGGTTCAGGGAGAGAACAGTGCAAAGTGCTGTCCCCTAAATTTTCCCATGACCGAGGCCCTGAGGAAAGCATGAGGGGTGGTGGGTTTTTTGACTAATTCCTGGCATGTAGTAAAGGACTGTAAGAAAGACCCTATCTCTGGTACTGAACTAGGTGTATGGGAATGCTTCCCAAACCAAAAAAAAAACCCAAAACACTTAATTTGATCTCCCTAAATAAAACAATCCAACTTTTGGGGGTTTTTCTTCCCCCGCCCCCACCACTAATTGCATGTGTCAGAAGGGATCACACTATTTAGTTTACAGTCATTAAGTTGGACCACCTGATCAGCATCAAAAACATTTACAAACTGTGGGTTCATCTAAGCACATCAAGTATGCTGTGCTAGCCTCAGCCCTCTAGAGCATGCACTGATGCACTTGGATTTGGAAATGGTGTTGGTGCTGCTTGGCTGGCTTGCATCTTACTCCAAGAAGGTTTTAAAGAACCCAGCTCCTGAGATAGACAGAAATTTAATGATTTAAGTGAAGCAACGTCTTGTCAGTTATGGGGTTGGTTTGGGGTCTGTAAATCTGATCAAATGCACTGAATACAGTCAAAGCTGGATTCACAAC
Source organism: Porphyrio hochstetteri (assembly GCA_020800305.1). Classification (NCBI taxonomy): domain Eukaryota; kingdom Metazoa; phylum Chordata; class Aves; order Gruiformes; family Rallidae; genus Porphyrio; species Porphyrio hochstetteri. Next base: position 19,921,639 of record CM036912.1, read on the forward strand.
TCTGGGAGGAGAAATCAGCTCTTACTGGACAAGAGGATTTTATACCCAATAATTAGGCTAAATGAAGCTGTTACACAGAACGGTGGCAAAGAGCCACATTTTGCTGGCATGCTCTAACATCACATAATACATGAATGTGGCGTATGCGGTAGGTGCTGCTTTCTCCTTCCAAAATTTATATTACAGCCCTAGCCACTGACACTTCGTTCTCTGCCAATTCCTCTGCTCCCTTCTCTCATGCTGGCAAAAACATAGTGGGACACCTAAAGCTGTAGGCCTTGGCAGGATCATGGGAATATGCTGAACACATACATGCTGATTAATTCATTGCCTTAGCAACTGAAAAGTCTCAGATTATTCTCCCTTGTTTATTGGCCCTTACAGAGTCAATGTGAGCGGTAAAATCATCCACAGGCAAAATACAGCATCCATTAACTGCTTGCACCTGCAAGGGCCAAAAAACTCCTTTGATCCCAAGAACTACCTGTTCCACACTACTCAGATAAGCATGCTTTGATTGAAGCGGCAGCCCCTGCGCACACTGACTCTACGTGCTGCCCAACCGAACCTTCCATGGTGCCACCACTGGCAATGCACAGAGCTTTCCCTTGCTCAGAGGGCATGAGGGTGACTGTTCCACACCAAGGGAGGAGGGAACCTCACCTCTGGAAAAGAGAGGGCAGGTGGAGCCCTTGATGGTGCAGTGTCACCTTGGTTTCTTCTCTGAAAGCTCAGGGATCTGTAGAGAAAGAGTCACCGTGAGCAGGGCATTTGGGTGCCTGTCTGTGAGTGATGAACAGTAACAGCAGCCTTGCAAACCCCATCCCATTTGTAATGGGACAGCTGTAGCTCAGTGATGTGCAGCACCGCGCAACACGGGCCCTATGGCCGTCGGGCTGCTGCGTGGCACTCTGTGCTGCGGCCAGGCAAAGGCGGAGCCGAGCAGCGCTGTGCTCGCGTGGAAGTGCCTCACGCGGGGCCTACAGATGGGCGCGCTGGTTACTGGGCAAACAGCACAGGAGGAGCCGGCTCGTTAGATGGGGAGGTCTCAGTTCCAGGTCAAACACTGTGTTCATGTTTCAGGTTTTAGCTTCAGCTTTCACAGCTTGTTTGCTGAATCTTGGTTACCCAGTCAGTGTGTTGCTTGACGCAAAGGCCAAGGATGACAATATCTCCACCTCTGCAGGGATGAGCCATGGTAGTGACAGACCACTTTTCATATTCTTTGGAACTTCTGCCTGGGTTTCATGCTAGAGCATCCCACTGTCCCTCACTCGTGTGGTTTTGTTACTGAGGGCACCTGGGAGGAGTATCTGGTCTGCTTGCTCCCCTGGCTGTTCTGCTTGTAGGGCCAAGGGTGCATCTCTACACATGAACAAGTCCTAACAAAAGTCCAGACAACTTTTTCTGGATGACTGTCCAGAAAATCTCCTTTCTGTGATGATCTGTGTTTGCTGGCACTTGACGCAGCTGTCCCCAGTCCCCAGACACGTTGCTTAGTGTCTTAAGACCCTGAAAACATACAGGAAAAAAAAAACACTCTGCATTTCAGCAGCACAGTGACGGACTAGGGGATGTTGTTCCATGTGATAGTGGGGAAAATTCTGGGGATTGCCCTGAGGACTCCTCAGTGGAGCCACTATTGCCCATCCCCTGTCGGAAATCTCGCTGTGATCTGCTGAGGATACCTGCACCTGCTGCCCCACTAAAATGCCTTTATACAAATGCACGCAGCATGGGAAACAAGCAGGAAGAATTAGAGATCTTTGTGCGGTCGCAGGGCCACGATCTTATTGCGATCACAGAGACGTGGTGGGACAGCCTGGATGACTGACATGCTGTCATGGATGGCTATGTGCTTTTCAGGAAGGACAGGCTAGGGAGGCGAGGTGGAGGAGTTGCTCTTTATGTTAGAGAGCAGCTTGAATGTATTGAGCTCCATCTGGGGAAAGATGACCCATCAGTCGAGTGCTTGTGGGTAAGAATCAAGGGTCACGCTAGTATGAGTGACACTGTTGTGGGTGTGTGCTATAGGCCCCCTGATCAACAGGAGCAGGTTGATAGTGCTTTCTATGAGCAGCTAGAAGTAGCCTCGAGATCCCAGGCCCTGGTCCTTATGGGGGATTTCAACTACCCAGATATTTGATGGGCAAGCAATATGGCCAGTCGTATGCAGTCCAGACAATTTCTGCAGTGTGTTGAAGACAATTTCCTGCTACAGATGGTGCAGGAACCTACAAGGGGAGGGCGAGTGCTGGACCTTGTTCTTACTAACAAGGACAGGCTCATCAGGGAGGTGAAGGTCGGGGGCAGCTTAGGACAAAGTGACCACGAAATGATCCAGTTCAAGATCCTGAGTGGAAGAAGCAAGCCAAAAAGCAGGATAGCTACCCTGAATTTTGGAAGAGCTAACTTTGATCTCTTCCACAGCCTTTTAGGAGCTATCCCGTGGGCTACGCTGTTAGAAGGCAAGGGAGCCTGTGAGAGCTGGCTAGCATTTAAACAGCACTTCTTCCAAGCACAGGATAGGTGCATCCCTTTGAGTAAGAAATCGGGAAAGAGAGGCAGAAGACCTGTGTGGATGAGCAGGGAGCTAATGTGTAAACTCAAAGGGAAGCAGAGGGTTTATGAACTATGGAAACTGGGTCTGCGCACCTGGGAGGATTATAGGGATGTTGTCAGGGCCTGTAGGGACGCGACTAGAAAGGTTAAAGCCCACTTGGAGTTGAAACTGACAAGGGATATAAAGGATAATAAAAAGAGTTTTTTCAGATACGTGAATACTAAGAGGATGATCTGGGATAATGTAGGTCCCTTGATGAATGAGGCGGGTGTCCTGGTATCGGGTGATGATGAGAAGGTGGAAATACTGAATGCCTTTTTTGCCTCAGTCTTCACTCCAAAGGCCCCTCGGGACCCGCAGATCCTGGATGAAAGTAGGAGTGTTTGGGGAATGAAGAGCTTCCCTCTAGTTGAGGTAGGGGTGGTCCAGGAGCGGCTCAAAGGGATTAATGCAAACAAATCCATGGGCCCAGATGGGTCACATCCACGTGTGCTGAGGGAGCTGGTGGAAGTGATTGCGGAGCCGCTTGCTATCATCTTCGACAGCTCTTGGAGAACAGGAGAAGTACCTGAGGATTGGAGGATAGCCAATATCACTCCAGTCTTCAAAAAGGAGGACCCTAACAATTATAGGCCAGTCAGCCTCACTTCTGTCCCTGGAAAGGTTATGGAACAGCTTGTTCTGGATGCCATCACCAAGCAACTGGAAGAGAAGAAGGTCGTGAGGAGTAGTCAGCATGGATTCACCAAGGGGAGATCGTGCTCGGCCAATCTCATAGCCTTCTATGATCTCATCACCGTCTGGGTGGATGGAGGGAGAGCAGTGGATGTCATCTACCTTGACTTCAGCAAGGCTTTCGATACTGTCTCCCATGACATCCTGATAGAAAAGCTAAGAGATCATGGGATAGATGAGTGGACAGGGAGGTGGGTTGAGAACTGGCTGTCGGACCAGGCTCAGAGGGTCGTGATCAGTGGAACAAAATCTGAATGGAGGCCTGTGACTAGTGGTGTTCCCCAGGGCTCGGTGTTGGGTCCAGTCCTGTTTAATATCTTCATCAACGACCTTGATGAGGGAATAGCATCCACCCTCAGCAAGTGCCGATGATGATACAAAGCTGGGAGGGGTGGCTGACACGCAGGAACACTGCGCTGCCATCCAGCGAGACCTGGACAGGCTGGAAAGCTGGGCAGGGAGAAACCAGATGAGGTTTAATAAAAGCAAGTGTAAAGTCTTGCACCTGGGGAGGAATAACCGTCAGTATCGGTACAGGCTCGGGGATGACCTGCTGGAGAAGAGCTCTGTGGAGAAGGACCTAGGGGTCCTGGTTGATGACAGGTTGGCTATGAGCCAGCAGTGTGCCCTGGTGGCTAAGAGGGCCAATGGGATCCTGGGATGCATCAGGAAGAGTGTGGCCAGCAGGTCTAAGGAGGTGATCCTCCCCCTCTACTCCACCCTGGTCAGGCCCCACCTGGAGTATTGTGTCCAGTTCTGGGCTCCCTGGTATAAAAAGGGCAGGGATCTCCTCGAGAGAGTCCAGAGAAGGGCTACGAAGATGATTAAGGGCCTGGAGCATCTCCCGTATGAGGAAAGGCTGAGTGAGCTGGGACTGTTCAGCCTGGAGAAAAGAAGAATAAGGGGGGACCTAATTAATGTTTATAAATATCTTCAGTATGGGATGCAGGGGGAATTGGCCAACCCCTTTTCAGTAGTCTGTGGAGACAGGACAAGGGGCAATGGCGGTAAACTGGAGCACAGGAAGTTCCGCACCAACATGTGAAAGAACTTTTTCACAGTGAGGGTGACAGAGCCCTGGGACAGGCTGCCCAGGGAGGTGGTGGAGTCTCCTTCTCTGGAGATATTCAAGACTCGTCTGGACGCCTATCTGTGCAATATGTGCTAGGGAGCTGTTTTGGCAGGGGGGTTGGACCCGATGATCTCTCGAGGTCCCTTCCAACCCCTACAATTCTGTGATTCTGTGATTTTTTGCCCTGGTATCTTCTGAAGCCTTCCAGCCCAGCGGCAGGTCCCGCAGCCTTCTTTTTGGGACCACAAGCTAACAAAAGGTCCTATCTCTCCTAGAAAGGATGAGAAGGTTCCAGTGCTCATGCCCCATTCTCTACAGGACCTACAACAATTTCACTACTTTTAAAGTAGCTGCTGTTGTTTCTCTATCTCTACACAAACAAAAGCTGTCCATTGGTAAACTTGGAGCTTAGAAACATCTAAGTGCTGTCAGGAGGAATCCACATTTGCTTCAAGTAAACTAGGTGACTCATCCCCATGTCCTTTCTACGTCTGCGGGGAGGGAAGTCAACCCCCCTTCATGACTGGGGTGAATCAAACTCCCAGCCATCCTTCTATGTATAAGCCCAACCTGAATGCCAATAGACATTTCACAGGCTGAACCCAGAGATGTAGTCCTTGACACAGAGACACCATATTAAAGGTGTTGAAGTAGAGGTTTGTGTAAGCCTGAGGGGATGTACGGAATTAATGAAAGGAAAGCAGCATACTCCAGGCTTTGTAGACCACAACATGAAATAATATCTGGGTTTCTTCACACACTTTTTTGTTCCTGCATCTATGAAAACCTTGATTCTATATAACCTAATAAATAACTAAACGACAGCACTCTGGCCCTGGTGAGACAATTCCTTATAGGAGATTTTCTTTAAATTTGCAACTGTTGGCTATTAGAAATGGTTTAGGGATACTGGTTTTGAAATCAGACAGTTCTTCCTATGTATTGCTTCTACTGCCCTTCGTGAAAGATGCACTGCCTAACGTGACTTTTTGCAGGGAAAAAAAAAAAGAGTATTTGAGTTTCGGGCTATGAAAAATAGCTTTTTATGAAAAAAGTGTAAGACATGCAGAAGCTCAGAGCCCACTGGGGTTGTATTAATTGATATCCAGAGATGAACTAGTCTTCTACCTTAAACCAGTCCTTCTCCTGCAGGTAGCATGGAATAATGAGAGGGGCTGACAGCAGAGTACCAGGTAAATGTTGCCATGGGCCCAAGGGCTCTCCCTTTCCCTAGGGCGCTTTCTGGAAACAAGCAGATGACTACCAAATAAAAACATATTTACTTGATGCAAATAGCAGCAAAAAGACTGGTGTTTGCAAATGCAGCCTCCGGTTTCCAGACACGGTGCAAAGTCCAAATTTCTGCCTCTGATGGATTGGTTTCCACTGAACGTATTTTAACTCTTTGTCAACAGTTAGTTTACTGGAGGGGAGGGATAGCCAATGCTGTAGAAGCTCTCTTCAGCTGGAAAAGAAAAGGGTGAAGAACTAACACAATTTCAAGTCAGTGTACTTTAAACAGAGCTGCGACTAGGACTTAGCCTCCCTTTTTGTCTCCATCTCTTGGTGGGAGCTGGCATTGGTTTTGCCTTCGGCCTGGTCTGTGTGAGCAGCAGTGAACCTAGCTGGAATACTGATTCTGCTCAAGCAGTGCTCCAGGAAATTACTGGTGCTGCCTTTGAAAGCCCTGCCTATTTTACAGAGGGGGGAAATACTTAAAACTCAATGATATGAAACTAACTAGATATATTTGAAATATTGATTACATATATCTTCTGAAATAGGGTAATAGGATATTCTTGGATGCTATATGCATGTTTATACCTCTCTGAAATGTTTGATTAATGTGCACCTAATCTTTCTTTCTGCTAATAGACCATCATATTTCTTACTAAGAAATGAATTATTCGACCACTGGTACAAGTGGCTGAGAGAAGACCATTTATAATGCTGCATCTTCAGCTAGTGTTTCTTCAGCAAGTAATCCTTGACCTGGAATACTGTTTCACTGAAAATGACTAATCTTGCAATTTTATTTTTTTGCTTTGAATATGTTTTTCTGGTGGCAGTCTAATCTATCCTAAAAGACTTATTTTATACTTTACAAAATTGGTAAAACATAAATAGGAAATAGACAAAGGAAAATCTTCATGAAGCAAATCTTCAATTCTATTTGTGGAGATGTTAGCCCAGAACTTTGAATTTTGAAGTGCAAAATAATGTATTGGCAAGAAAAAAGGGAAAAAGAAACCCAGAACTGACTAACCCATACTTTTCTTTGACATTCAATATATCGTCATTCTAAACTGGTTTTGATTTTGCTTTCCATTTTTCTTTCAAGATTGTCTCCCATTTGTCTAGTTTCATCATGTTCTATACACCTTGTTTAGAGCAACACCACTTTTCATATCTCCCAAAACTGCTTCGCTAAGAGGTTCGACAAATCCCAGGTAGCACTAAGAACAGTTGCTCTCTGCCAGCCCCCATCTTGCCATTTATACACCATGAGCAGCACTTCTCCATGCAGTCATTTGCAAAATTACAGTGCTAAACTTTAGGGAACAAGGATGTTCCCCACACTTGCAGGCCCCGTCACAGGCTTGGCTGCAAACACCGAGCTCTACACAGGCAAACAAACCACAACATCCTACGGCTGTGGGGCTGGGTGGATTTCATAGAAAAGCTGCCGAGGGTTAGTTTGATTCTTGGCATCTTCTGTAAGAGAAATTGAGCGTTTGCATGTGTATTTTCAAGAGCTCAATAAAGACCAATAGACAGCGTAATCCTACATCACTGACCTAAAGGTCTGAGCACTCTGAGTTCAGGTCATGGCCCTGATGCAAGACCTAGTGCCCAAACTCTCCTTCCAACCAGCAACTGGAAAATGGTAATTTAGTATTCCCATCTTGTTTAATAAATTGCACAGATTTCAGCCTGCCCCACATCCGACACTGAGAGCACATTAGAGAGTATCCAGTTGTCACTCAAAAGCAGGAGCATTTTAAAATGTAGGCCTTTCTTTGAAAATGGAAAGCACCCCCTGAATCCACCTATCAATAAAATACAGCCTTGAATTTCAGATGACTTCAGCTTTGGTCTGGGGACAGCCAAGCCTTTTCTGCACTAGATCTTTCTGGGAATGACGTCCACAAGAAGTAGCAGTAGGTTACATGGCATTTGTTGGCTTTGTCACGGAGCTTTGGAACCCATTTTATGGATTAAAGTTCTTCCTATTGTGTCAACACAGACTTTTATAAAGCAGAGGAGGGCAACTTTCCATAAGGATGTCCACCCACCCATATCTCCAGCTCTCTCCTTAAACCTCTCAAGAACTTTCCAGAGGAGGAAAGGAAATCAAGTTTAGGAGGACTGGGAAAGGCAGCAGGTGTGATCAGTCTCTCAATAAGATAACTACTAGCAGCACTGTTAAAAGGGAAAGGGAGGGGAAGGATAAAGTTCTCATAGACCAGCTGTGTAGAAAGAGCAAAGGATTATGGAGAGCTGGAGCAGGTGAGTTAATGACCTCCTTTCCTGTACCACCCTTTCTCCTCCTCCCCTGCTGTGATCTGGGGAGCTGAGAGGGGACAAGGAAAGTGTTTGGGGCACTCTCTTGAAGACATGAGTTTGTAATTCAGCAAGCTATTTCTGAGCTGAGAGAGTTGGGAAGGAGCTGCTGAACCTGCCTGCCAAATGACCTGTGTTATGGCCAATGTTGATGCTTTTTAGCTGTGCAAGTGCTTTAATTAGTGATGTGTGTTTACCAAATGAAAGGCGGAACAGTATTCTAATTGCATGAAAAAATCATGAGTAGGCTTTGTTTTGTTGGTAGTTTTTTTCCTCAAAAGCTCCTGTTGAAATAGCAAAATATCTTTTTGATAAGTGAGAAGCGTCCACTTTCTTTCCCCTTTAAAAAACCTGCCATCTAAGCCTGTCTGGGAACCTGGGGTAAATCTCTGCTCTGTATTTTGAGGTCTCTTGCTCGCTCTTGGGAGGAGCACGTAAGGAGCTAGGGAAGGTCTGAGTACCTCCAGTGAAGCTGACTTTGCATTAGTGAGCTGTGGGCCTGCTGGTGTTTGCAGAGGAATGAGAGAGAAACTTTGCTTATAGAGCATGATATAAGAAATGGCTTCTGGAGATTTCTTGCCTTTTCTGTTTTGAAAGCAGCCTATACATTTTTTTTTACAAAGAAGAAAAAAAAAGGTTTCTTTTTATTATTTAAGAGAGATACTTCATAGTGAGCTCCTAAGCATTTTTATCAAGCTCAGTAGTAAAAGAAAGGGAAAAGAAGCATTGAACATAGCACATGAACAGCATGGGAAGCTTTGAAAGAATCAGCTATTACAGGAAACATTAACATAAAGTACCACTCTCTTAAAAAAAAACCCAAAAACCAACAACAAGTAAAAGTTATTTCTTTTCCTTTTTTGATGTGTTACTGCTAAGGCTGGGATTGTCTGGGAGAGGCAGCTCCTGTGCTCTGAGGTGATGTGAAAGCCTGGCTGCAGTGGGATTGTGGGGCTATTGGGCAGGTCCCACCTTGAGGTCTTCTTGGCCTCAGCTAGGTGCTTGGGTCCTGGTGATGGAAGAGAATAAATGCCACCAAGTAGGAAACCTTGTCCCTAGAGCCCCAGCTCCTCCTGGCTCACAAGATGCATTGCTTTGCTCCCCAGGCTGGTGCCCAACCCCAGATGAGACCCTCCTGCAACAGCCACCATGCTCCTTGCTGGGGCATGGAGCAAAGCCAGCATGTGCTTCAGGGTGGTGAGGTGAGCTGCTAATTAATGGGAGGAGAAGGAAGCGGTGAGGAAGTGTCTGATTAACCCACATCAGAGCAAAAGAGGCTGCACGAAGCCTCTGTAAATTGAACCAAATTTTAGGAAAGCATGTCACTCTCTGGGCTAGCTTGTGAGGCAACAGGTCTTGACATGCAGTAAAGTTGAATGAAAACCTGGAAAAACAATGCTAAGCTTTTGAATTAGAAGTTCAGACACAAGAGGCAGAGAAATGTAAATACTTTCAGCTTTCCTCTTTTCTTAACTGCTCACAATTTTTCTTTTCTAAGCTGTGATTGATGTGTTCATATCCTCCCTTGAGAGAAAGTGCTGGTACCACATCTGTGCCTTGGCTCTGGGCAGGGGCAAGTGCTGGTGCGGCTGAGCTGGGCTTATGTAACAGAGGGCTGTGTGAGGGGACAGCAGTCCTGACCAGTGCCCCTGGTCCGAGGAGATGTGATGGTGTGGGAGCAGCAGGCAGATCTGAAGGTGGAGCACAGCACCTACCACTGCTGCAGGCCAACAGGCACCTTCCCACGGAGTCATTCGATTTCCCTGGAAATAGGGCTGCTGCCGTTTTTCACTTCTAGACATTCTTTTTCTCTTGTGCCCATGTCGATCTGTTTCACTTGGTATTGTTTTAGAAATAACTTCTGTTGTGCATGCAGCTTTGGTCCCTGCCTGTACCCCTCAGCAGCCAAGGAAGGGCTGGGCAGCGTCCCAGCGTGTGTGATCGGCACCTACCCACTGACACAGGCACATCTCAAACCAATGGTGTTGGAGACATTCTATGGAAAGCAAGCAAATAAAGCTCCTAAGGGGACAGTTATGCTGAGAATAATGAATATCAGCTATTCCAGAGGGGAAACTTAACTGGGACTTAGGTGTCAGATAATTAAACAAAATTAAGATAATTTAAATAACTTCTGATGCTTCCTCCTATCCAGTGTGGTGAGAAGCAGAAAAAGAGATGGGGACCCTGTAGGGGACCCTACAGAAAGCCACCTGTAAGGCCTTCACATGTCAAAAATCAAGCTTTTGTCCCCTGCCCCCTCAGGTACAAGCTGTTTTGAATGACAGTGAAACATTAGAAATAAGGAAAGATAGGTGGGATTTTTTTCCCTTCCTTACTGGTTTCTAAGAAGCGTGGTTTATAAGCTGTCAATCATTTCCAATGATCTCAGTCCAGTGTTTATTCAAAAATCATGTTTGGTGTAGCTGGAAGTGTTGTTACTAACTGATGAGCAAGTCTGAATGCTGAGAATGAGAAATGATTGACATTCTTTAAGGTAAAGAAGGAGACTCTTCATCCAGCAGAAGCTGCCACTGCAACAGATGCTGTTATAGCTTCTGACACTGATCGTGATGAGTGGTGTGTAATGTCAGTAAAAGATGAGAGGCTACAACAACAAAGTGAAAAGGAAGCCTCTGAACACGAATCCCATGGCACCCTGGTAGCAGTTAATAGCCGTGACTTTCCTGGCTAGAAATATGACTTTAAAAGGTCAGGCATATATTGGTTAACTTATCACCTACTCAGTAAATAAGCACAGGAGCTTGCTAATTAGTGATCTATTATTATGTGACTCTGGGTTAATTTTTTTAGGCTTCGGTTCCTTTTTCCCATGGCTTTTGGCAAATATGTTGCCTGGTTCCCTTTTTTATTTCAGGTTTTTCTTTTGGTTAAATATAGTAGGTATTTATAGAGAATAATTCATAGCAGAGCTACACATGGTCCTGAATACCATGATGTACTCGGGGGTAATACTGCATTTTGAGCACCTTGCTAGCAATATCAAACAGCAAGTTTCCACATGCAGTTATAAACTTTCTCCCTAAGCAGGAATAGTTTTAGGTTTAATACCCCCTCCCTCATTCTGCTACAGAAACTCCCTTGCCAGGTGTACTGGAGCTGCAGGATTTGGTGCAAGGATCCCAGCAATCAGCCTGGGAGCTGTGTGGAGCCAGACCATGACTCCCAGCCTTGAGGAAATCTCCCTTGAGCAAGGGACCTTGAGATGCCACGGACAGGGGCCTTTTCGTGGAGCAGCCTTTCACTGAAACCCAAAATTGTTGGATGTTTATTTAAGATGACAAAAAAAGGCATGTGTTTTTTTTTCCTCTCTCTTTAGGGAGCTTTAATCTATGATCTAACTGTTGTCCTCCCAGCTTTGGTCTTGCAAGTGGAATTGAAATTGTTCTGTAAGTTGTATAAATATTTCCACTGTGGCAACATATAAATCAGTCTCTTGTAGTTAGTAGTAGAATTTGATCTGGTTATGTTCACATACCCTTCTGACGTGTGCATGGGGTAAGAGTGAGGTGAGTGCTGATCCAGGGCTGAAAGGTGGAACATAGTTCCTTGTCAGCCAACAGCTGCAGCCATGGGCATGTGCTCCCAGCTGCTGTGACAGGGGACATACTGCTTCGTTCGCTGCCTCGGGTGAGCTGGGGATAACCCACCTGCCAGCCCCCTTGTTCCCACCAGGGTGGCACAGCCTGCGAGGCCCCATCCTGCCCACCTTGCTGGGGCAGAGCCCACCACCTTCTCTCAGCCTTGACTTGTGGCTGAGCACCCTGGGGCGCTGCTCTGGAGAGGACTCAGGCCCTTACCTCTGCTCCTGCAGGGAAATGCCACAAGGCCCAGTGGGGTCATGTCAGTTCCTGCCCTCTGGTTCTCATCCTCCTCTTCATGTTCCTTTGAGCTTCAAAGTCTTTAATTGCTGAGCTTACTGCTGGGCTGTAGGGTAGCTATAATTCTCTTGTCTCCATGTGCAAGAACTCTGTGCTGCCCATTTGGGGACAGTGTGTTCAACAGCACAGCATTTCTTTATAAAGAAGTGCTTTCTCACTGGAGAATTTTGTGTGTGTATCTCCAGTATCTTCTCATACCCAGGGCATGTCAGGGATCCGGATACATTGTGAAAGGCTGGATTCCTGCTTCTCACTCTTCTGTTATACTGCCTGGTGAAAATAGCTCTGGAGCTGGATGCTACAGAGTTTTCAGTGGTAACTTCTGTGTTAGTCATACTTAATATCTGTAATGAACAAAATTTACTCCCAATAGCGTTAGAGGGCTTGCACTGGGGATGTTTCTAAGAGGCTGTGTGTAGGCATGGGCTCCCTGGATGCTCACCTGTGAGCCAGGCAAGCTAATTTTTCTTCCCTTCCTGTTCTGGGGTGTTTGCTGTATGAGGAAGGTAAACTCAGCATCCTGCACCTGAGGACCATGCTGTCAAGTGTAAAGCATCTTTACCTGGATGGTAGGAATTGGTGTGAGCAGATTCACAAAGTTACCAGTCTGCTGGGGAATGTGTTGCCCAGACTCATGCTTTATGTACCATTAGCATTGAATTTTGAGAGATGCCTGATGCATAGTGCCTGGAGGTTAGCCCATAGTCCCAGAGTCCTTCCAGCCTTCTGTCCCGAAGCTGACATACCTCCTCCAACACAGGAGACAGTGGCAGTATCTTTTTGTTACTTGTTTGTGAAGCACAGGCAAATCTAACTTTTCAGAAGGCCTCCCACAGAAACCTGGCAAGGCCTCGCTGGTCTCCTGCTAGATGTGACCACCTCCAGGAGTTTTCATTGCTTTCTGCACACGGAACACAACTTCCCTCCCTACTCCAGCCTTTCCCTTTGGAATCCATCTAGTTCAAAGACCCCTCTGTAGGACCATGGGCCTTCAAAGGAGACCCTTCCTTTGTACAAGGGATTTGCAGCTTTGATACAAGGGAACCTCAGAGGTTTAACTGCCAGATAAAAGTAGAGTGCATTAACCCCTACAATTGCTCTAATGAAGTCAGGGTGAAGTTGTGAAGTCTGGGTCACAACTAATGGATGAGCCATTAACACCTCTTCAGGCATAACAGCACTTAAAAATATCAAACAGAAAATGCATTTAGTGACTTTCAGGTGCAGAACTGGTCACAGTGTTTTGAGAGCAAGCAGTCATGAAAAGACTGCAATTTCTCTGCCTCTCCCCCCGTCTGCTTCCTGCCTTCCCCATATTTGTGTTTAAGGTCAATTCTACTCTGGAAGATTTTTGCCACCTTGAAGCTGCCAGATGGCAGGTTACTTTTTTGTTTAAGTGCTTAACACTTCAAGAACTTGTGTTGATCCAGAAACTTTTTTCAAAACTCCAGGTCTGATCAGCAGTCTGGGGCTGGCAGGTGTTTTTGCTGATGTATTCACTGAAGGTTCTCCTCTCATCAGAAATGATTTCCTAGTGGGTAAGGTAATTTTTTTTCCTCTGACACTGAGGGACTGGATTAGGACCAGTGGCTTTCCACAGTGAAGCTGAGCGCCGTGGGCAGGGGAGGTTGTCCAAGCACAGAGTATGATTCATTGCTGTTCTGCTGCAAAAGTTCTTGCTCCCTCCTAGACTGCTTGCAGAGACACAGGAGCCTGTTTAAATAAGAGATGATGATGATATTGAATGATGGAGGCTATTTCACAGGATAGTAGGCTCTTACCAGCAGGGGTTTGCTGCCTTGGCCTGGGATACAAGCTCCAAAAATGGCTTTGTGCAGGGGAATACCTGGAAAAAAAACCATCAAAAAACTGGGTGAGTTGCAGCTAGCATGTGTGCAAACCCTACTGTGTGCCCATGGCTCAGCTGCTGTGGTGCTTGTACACCCTGTGTGTAGGTAGAGGCTCGGCCATGCTGGCTGGGATATCCTGGGATCTCCTGAGCAGCAGCTGCTGCTCGGGGCACTGCTCAGGTGGTCTGCCCTGTCATCCCATGCTCTGACATTATGGACACTCTTCTCTTACTGTCCTCTGTGATGCTTTTGTCCCAGGCACCCCAGAAAGACCAGTTTCTTGCACTTGGCAAGTACTTCCAAGCCACGGTTGAGTGCATGTCTTGCATCAATGGCCTCATTGCAGCTCTGAGTTAATTGTACTGACCTGGGAGAGGATGCAGTTCACTGGGGAGAGCTGGGAAGGGGGAAGGCTGGGAAAATGCAGACATCCATACAGATGCATCGGACCCCACCCTGAGAGCACGCACTCGGCGTGGATGGCTGTATAAGGCTGTACATGTGGAATTCCCTTTAACTCTGCTTTGCTGAGGTAAATGTGCCTGGCATGTTTTGGCTTTCACCTGCACATGAAGAGCTTCCCTTCTCCAGCTGTGCCCACTCTGCTGCAGGCAGTACTATGCAAAGCTGTGGGCAGAAGCATTTGCACAGAACGTTCCCTGCCCTTCCCTCGGCGCACAGGTGGGATCCCACAGTCGTAAGGAGAGATGTATGTTTTAATTTCCTGCCAGCAGTTTGTTAGTCTATAAAACTGAAATACGAAATTGTTATTTAAGCCTTCTTTGTATCATTGTTTTCACACTGAACAAATGCTGTGTACTAAATTTCCAGGGTGAGACAAGAACAGCATCACTAGCATTCCCAGTGAAGCCCTGTGCAGTGGGAAGGTGTACCTCAGGCATCATTCGCCTCTTGTGTGTCAAATTCCTGCCACTGTCCACGTTCAGAAGGAGGAACTGCTGCTGTACAACTGCAAAGCCTTTTGGCTTCGCTATGAATCCTTGGGGTATAATTTAAGGAAACAGGGTCATGTGTTGGACACTGTGTCTTGCACGATGGTGTCATTATCTCTTATGTATTAGCAGGCTACTAATGCTGACATCTAATTAGCACCAAGAAACTGATTAACTCTCAATAAGGTCAAGAGAAAGCAGAAAAATAGATCTCAGGCAAGCAATTAGGTCATTTATTTAATAAATTAAAATACTTGTGATTATAAGCTCACTCTGGCAATTTTTTTCTGTACCGTGTGGCTGATGGCAGAAACAATGATAGAATTCAAATAATAAATATAACGCTGTGTTAATGGCTGCATAATCAAAACAGAATATGAGAGAACCCGCTTGAGCTTTCTCTAATGGATAATCTATCATCCAAAATAGATGTGTTTATTAGGGGAAAAGTTGCATTCAAATACCAGTAAAATAAATGGATTCTGTTCAGATTTCCTATTCTGATGCTCAGGTTATTCCACACTGTGGAAGCGAAGTACATAAAAGATGCTTCAATACACACTTGTTACATGGCATTTATGTTTATTACATACCTTTCTAATCTGAATGCTTAGAAATGGCAAGCCAGGTAAATACTGAGCAGACAGCGGGCACCATCTTTTTATGTCAACCTTGCCCTTTTTTTGAGGGGTGAGTTGGGTTTTTTTTGTTGAATAAGTCAAGAGATTATTTTTGTCTTTCTGTGACACTGAAATGTGAAATGGACCCGCTGATGCTACCGGGCCGTGTGTGTGACACACAGCACCTGGTGCTTGCTGCCCTTGCTATAATGCCCCAGAAGGATTTGGTGTTTCACGTGGAGCCCTCCAGAGCTATCTAATAGACAAGTTGCACATACTCCCTTCTTGCCTTCTCAGTTTAAAGCATTTCTTAATTGGGTTCATTTAAATGCTAATTTTATTGAATGCAGACTCCTCTAAATCACTGAGGTGAGTTCTTGCCAGACTCCTTTGCTAATAATAATATTTCAAAAGGTTTGAAGTTCAGATTGAGATTGAATAAGCAATGGAAGGTGTGCTTGTTTGCATGTCCAGCTTTGACTGTGCACCATGGAGCATCTCCCACCTTGCTTTCTCCTGGCTTCCTGTGCAAGCACTCTTCTTCTGTGCTGCAGGCCCAGTGACCTTGTCTGCTCCTTTGAAACACTCTTGCTGGTGTTTAAAGGCCACCTTTTAAAAAAATAAAAATAACCAAAGCCCCACCAAAAACCACCTAACATGCTGCCTGATATCTATGTGTACTACAAAGAAAGCCCCGAATTCATGTTACCAAAGAACCAGGTAGCCCTTCACAGCCACTTTCACAGTTTACAAACAAAACTTTTTGGCACGAGGACTGTGTTTTAGTGCACAGCTGATGGCACCATGTAGTTACGCAGTGTATGTCACAAGCGGCCCATAGCAAGCAGCATTTAGCAAGCCTGTACACGTATCTCTGGAGGCCTTAGACTGTGCTGGGGACATACAAAAGTGATTTTTCTGTTTGACTTGGAAGGTGAAGCCTGTAATGTCTGCAGTAAAGGGGTCTGCTGGAGGGTGCAGATGATGGAACACTTTCTCCCCTTGCTTTTCCTTCCTGGTCTCTAGCTCTGTGAAGTTTGGGTTCTGGTTTTCCTTGAAACAAGAGAGCTTCCCTCAGCTTTTTACCAGGGATACCTCTAGAAGGTGAAAAGCGCAGCAAGGCCTCTTCCAAGGCTCAAGATGAATTTGGAGCTGTCAGTGAACAGCTGGGAGAGGGCTTGCTCCTTCTTTCCAGCTTGCCTCAGTTGCGTTGGGAACAGTGGCTGGCGAGGGACCCAGTGTGGTCCCACTCATGCCCCCATGGCAGCCTCCCTGCTGCTGTTGCTCCCCAAGGCACTGGTGTCACAGGGTATTCGAGGCAGGGGAAAAGTATGGGGTGCAAGGCTCTGAGTTGCTGCTGTTGCTCCCTGCAGTGCTGGTCTGGAAGCAGTGGTTTGGTCAAACCCTGGAAGCAGCACCTCTCTGACTGCCTCCAGCAGGTCCAGAGTTAAGTCCTGGCTAGCATACCCATCTCTAGATGTAACAAACAGTGCGGCAAAGGTTGTTTAAAAGAGTAGGAAAATAACCTCTCAAAGCATTTTCCTTCCCTTAATATTTTCCTGTTGTTATTAAAACAAATCTATCGAAGGATACCTACATCTGCTTCACCACTGAACTGTCTTTACACAAATGCACGTAGCATGGGGAACAAACAAGAAGAACTAGAGATCTTTGTGCGGTCGCAGGGCCATGATCTCATCGCAATCACAGAGACGTGGTGGGACAACCTGGACGACTGGCACACTGTCATGGATGGCTATGTGCTTTTTAGGAAAGACAGGCTAGGGAAGCGAGGTGGAGGAGTTGCTCTTTATGTGAGAGAGCACCTAGAATGTGTTGAGCTCCACCTGGGGAAGGATGAACCTTCTGTCGAGTGCTTGTGGGTTAAAATCAAGGGGCAAACCGGTACGGGGGACATTGTTGTGGGAGTGTGCTATAGGCCCCCTGATCAAGAGGAGCAGGTAGATAACGCATTCCATAAACAGTTAGAAGTAGCCTCAAGTTCCCGGGCACTGATCCTTATGGGGGACTTCAACTACCCAGATATTTGCTGGGCAAGCAATACGGCCAGTCGTATGCAGTCCAGACAATTTCTGCAGTGTGTTGAAGACAATTTCCTGCTACAGATGGTGCAGGAGCCCACAAGGGGAGGGCGGCTGCTGGACCTTGTTTTCACTAACAAGGATGGACTTGTTAGGGAAGTGAAGGTCGGGGGCAGCTTAGGGCAAAGCGACCATGAAATGGTTCAGTTCATGATCCTGGGTGGAAGAAGCAAGCCAAAAAGTAGGATAGCTACCCTGAATTTTGGTAGAGCTAACTTTGATCTCCTCCGCCACTTAATGGGGGCTATCCCGTGGGCTACGCTGTTTGAAGGAATGGGAGCCTGTGAGAGCTGGCTAGCATTCAAACAGCACTTCTTCCAAGCACAGGAACGATGCATCCCTTTGAGGAGGAAATGGGGAAAGAGAGGAAGAAGACCTGCATGGATGAACAGGGAGCTATTGAGCAAACTCAAAGAGAAGCAGAAGATCTATGAATCGTGGAAAAAGGGTCTGAGCACCTGGGAAGAATACAGGAATGTGGTCAGGGCCTGTAGGGATGCAACTAGGAAGGCTAAAGCCCTCTTGGAAATTAAGCTGGCAAGGGACATAAAGGATAATAAAAAGGGGTTTTTTAGACACGTGAACAGTAAGAGGATGTCCAGGGATAATGTAGGTCCCTTGCTGAATAAGGAGGGTGTCCTGGTTACGGGGGATGCTGAGAAAGTGGAGATATTGAATGCCGCCTTTGCTTCGGTCTTCACTTCAAAGGCCCCCCGGGACCCACAGACACTGGATGAGAGTAGGACTGATTGGGAAATGAAGAATTTCCCTCTGGTTCAAGTAGGGGAGGTCCAGGAGCGGCTCAAAGGGATTAATGCACACAAATCCATGGGCCCAGATGGGTTACATCCACGTGTGCTGAGGGAGCTGGCGGAGGTGATTGCTGAGCCGCTCTCTATCATCTTCGACAGGTCTTGGAGGACAGGAGAAGTGCCTGAAGACTGGAGGATAGCCAATGTCACTCCAGTCTTTAAAAAGGGCAAGAAGGAGGAACCTAGTAACTATAGGCCAGTCAGCCTCACCTCTGCCCCTGGAAAGGTAATGGAACAGCTTGTTCTGGATGCCATCTCCAAGCAATTGGAAGAGAAGAAGGTCATGAGGAGTAGTCAGCATGGATTCACTAAGGGGAAATCGTGCTCGACCAACCTCATAGCCTTCTACGATCTCATGACAGGCTGGGTAGATGGAGGGAGAGCAGTGGATGTCATCTACCTTGACTTCAGCAAGGCCTTTGATACTGTCTCCCATGACATCCTGATAGCAAAGCTGAGAAAGCATGGGATAGATGAGTGGACAGTGAGGTGGGTTGAGAATTGGCTGTCGGACCGAACCCAGAGGGTTGTGATTCGTGGAGTAGAATCTGACTGGAGGCCTGTTACCAGCGGTGTTCCCCAGGGCTCAGTGTTGGGTCCAGTCCTGTTTAATATCTTCATTGACGATCTTGATGAGGGAATAACATCCACCCTCAGCAAGTATGCTGATGATACAAAGCTGGGAGGAGTGGCTGACACGCAGGAGCACTGCGCTGCCATCCAGAGAGACCTGGACAGGCTGGAGAGCTGGGCAGTGAGAAACCAGATGAAGTTCAACAAAAGCAAGTGTAAAGTCTTGCACCTGGGAAGGAACAACTGTTTGTATCAGTACAGGCTGGGGGATGACCTGCTGGAGAAGAGCTCAGTGGAGAAGGACCTGGGGGTCCTGGTAGATGACAGGTTGGCCATGAGCCAGCAGTGTGCCTCGGTGGCCAAGAGAGCCAATGGGATCCTGGGATGCATCAGGAGGAGTGTAGCCAGCAGGTCAAAGGAGGTGATCCTCCCTCTCTACTCTGCCCTGGTCAGGCCCCACCTGGAGTATTGTGTCCAGTTCTGGGCTCCTTAGTATAAAAAGGACAGGGATCTCCTGGAAAGAGTCCAAAGAAGGGCTACGAGGATGATTAAGGGCCTAGAGCATCTCCCCTATGAGGAAAGGCTGAGTAAGCTGGGACTGTTCAGCCTTGAGAAGAGAAGACTAAGGGGGGACCTAATCAAAGTTTATAATTATCTGAAGCAGGGGATGCAGGGGGAATCAGCCAGCCCCTTTTCAGTGGTCTGTGGGGATAGGACAAGGGGCAATGGCTGCAAGTTGGAGCATAGGAAGTTCCGCACCAACATGCGGAAAAACTTTTTCACAGTGAGGGTGACAGAGCCCTGGGACAGGCTGCCCAGGGAGGTGGTGGAGTCTCGTTCTCTGGAGATATTCAAGACCCGCCTGGACGCCTATCTGAGCAATATGAGCTAGGGAGCCTGCTTTGGCAGGGGGGTTGGACCCGATGATCTCTCGAGGTCCCTTCCAACCCCTACAATTCTGTGATTCTGTGAAGCTGAAGTACAGTATGTAGCATCAAGCGGTGAGGAATTGTCATTGGTACCTATTCTTCAACAGTTCGGGGGTTTTTTTTGAGTGTCTTGAAAAAGTTGTCATAAACACCAACAAATGCAAAGCAGCTTTCAAGATGACTTTTTGTTATAGTCATATTCCTGAACTATTCATCTGTGTTAAATGCATTTTGCCTTGAATCATATGTCATGTTGCCAGAAAAGAGTTGTTTCCATGCCAACTCATTTGCAACATGGGGGAAAAAAATCAAAGCTACTAACATCTGCAAGATGTCAGTACTGATATAAGCCACTTGCAATGAAAAACACAGAACTGCAGGAGGGTTTGCCAAATAGGCACTATATATAGGGTAGGATGTCATAAACTAATCGCCGAACAGTGCATTTCCATTCCTTTTTTGGCTGCATTCTTGATCTAATCTCTTCACCAGAAAAGGCTTGCAGCAAAAGGAGCATCAGTGTCTTCCACATGCATTTTTCTTCTAAAGCAGGAATTACTTGGACTTTTTTTTTTTTGACTCAAGCCTCCACAAAAGCCACTTAATTTAAAACACATAAGAACTTGTACAAGAAACTGCTGCTTCACTTTCCATACTATTTCCTTTCAATTCTCTCAACTGCGGGGTCTCCTTTTATAAAGATCCTATTCATCAGCAAGATTAATGAGTCCTGGTGTCTGAGACCGTGGATTCCATTTCACAGCTACTATTTCCTCTGTATCCCCCCCCTTCTTTATTTTTTTGATAAAAGAAGATTGTTCATTTATTACCCAAGTATTATGAAATGCCAGAGGCTGAGGCTCTGTAGACTGAGCAGTTCAAATATCAAGGTATATTTAATTTTGAGATGATCCAGGCATTGCTGTACTGGGAGAGCCGTTGGAGGCACCGGTACTGTTTTGGGTTTTTTTTTCGCTTGGAGGTATCAACACAGGTCTAACTTTAGAACCTGCTCTTTAATACGGGGATGCAAATCCATTATTTCATAGCTCGAAAGTATAGAAGATGCTGAAGTCGCTTGATGCTTGTGTGATACACCAGAGGCATTGTCATCATACCTCTGTGAGGCTGTATCATGACATCCCCTTGATGTGACACATGGGGTTTGGTTAGCAGGGTGGTGTGTGTCTGGACCAGACTGAACGCTGGCCACGCCAGCAGCCAGTCATCCACCACTGAGTGCCTCAGGGAGCACGTTGTGTTGGGGTCCCCAATACATACCTGCAGCAGTCCTGTGCCCCCCAACCCTGCTAGTCTTGAGTGTGAACAGATGAGACAGTAGTTCCCTTTCCGAGAAGGCTGTCATGGGGTGGTGTGATGTGCCCAAATGGCCCTTTGCAAAGCCTGTCCCTGTGGTGCTGGTGATCACGCGCCGCAAGCCTTCCAGTTATGTGTAATTGCTAAATTTCACAAAGGAATATTCATGCTTTCTGAGTATTGCTTACCCCATGAAAGCAATTACCGGAGTTGTCACGGCAGCGTTACGCGGCAGTGAACGGAGAGGAGTTAATTTCATGGGAGTCGTCTTTGCATAAGAGAGATTTGAAATATCAAATTGAAACATTTATAGCAAAACCTTTTGTAAAGGGAAGGTCCTGACCAGCTTTGCTTGCTGGTAAGGTAGAGGGGGGTGGGAAAAAACCGATATACTGTATTTCAAATATTTCCATAATTTCACTTCTATTTTTGGAATGATAAAATTCTCATACAGATCATTTTTACACTTCATAAAGATCTCAATCCAAACTCATATGACTTTGCTTTATTAAAATGCTTCTGCTGAGGCTTTTTAATAGAAGGTTATCACAGGCAAGCAGAATTGAGAGCAAATGTAGGAATTGATTCCTACAGCATGCTATTTATTTCACTGAGTTTTGAAAGTTAAACCACAAGTAAGACCACTTAAGGGTATGGAAAATTACCCAGGTTTATTTTTTGTAATGACAATGAAATGCCATGAGCTTTTCTATTACCGAACAGAAGTTAATGTTACAGCACCAAGGCCGTATAGTACACAGCTCATGATATTGGCTTTCTGTGTAACTTTAGTGTGTGTGTATGTATTTATATGTATATATACATACCTATCTCGCATATTTATTAATATGCATATTAATATGTGTAATAGGTTAAGCAAACAATGCGAAATGGGCTTCTATCTGAGGCACACTGTGGTTAAATCTTTGAGACAACTGTAATTGAAAGAGATTAGTAGGTATTTACTTTCTGCTCCTTAAAATCTATGTGTTTTGTACAGTGACAACAGTAGCCTTATAACTAAGCGGTTCCTTTTCTCCTGTGCGTGTATTACCTCAGCAGAGCAGTGAAACATCTTTAGAAGAGGAAAATATGACTGTAAAATGATTTTTAAGAGTTTGTTTGAACTCAGTCAGGCACAACACCTAGAAATGCTTTAAATTGGATTTATTTTTTTTAAAATCAGATTTCAGGTTGGCAATGTCCTATACTGTTATGCTTAGAATTATAACCTGGGCTTCTGTCGCACGTTGCCTGTCGCTGCTCTCAAATGAGTGCTGCATCTCTTTGCCTTTGCACAAACATTAATGCAAACAGAGTAGCTCAGTTTGCATACTCTGAGCCTTGAAGAAGATTGAGTATCTTTTAAACGGGCTCAGCTTCAAGAAACTACATGACAAGATAGTGATTATCAAGAAGGGCTGAGCACGTGGTGTAGGCTCAAAGGGAGGACCAGCTCAGCAGGTCGGTCTGGGGGAGCCCGTGAACCCCTGCCTTGCTCATTACTCCCCAGGTGGGAGGAAGCTAGCCCTTCATCTTCTCAACTTTCTGCCCCTGCTAATGAGGGTGTGGGCAAGGTGAGGTTGAGGCATGACAAAAGCAGAGCTGGCCTTTCTGTGGTGGGGCTCAAAGCACTCCTTGTGGGATAACTGAGGCAGTTCTGTAACTGCAGACTCTTAGCATGAGCTCTTGACCAAAGGGGTTGATCATGCTATGTTTTTTACTCAAAATAAGTGGTTGGTATGACTTAAGTATGCTTCTGAGAGAAAATGGCTGGCCGTAGGAACCCAACAGTGCAGCTTTCTGGATTAGTGTTCCATGTGTGCTCAAAATGCAGAAATGTGTGCAAGGAAATTCATATTAGCCGAAGTCTGTGGTCCTGAGGCACCCCAGCCTGTGCTACTGTTTGACACTTGCCACTGGACCTGCACCATCCTCCATTCTCATTCCAAGTTTGGCTCTGAGTAAGGCTGACCCAAAACATAAGTAACAGCATTGGGACACAGTTGTGCCCTGGTAGACTATTCTGGTAGCAAGGATTTCTTTAGGAGCAACTCTTTCTTTCCTTTTATTTTTCAGAGAGAAGAATAATGGCAAGCGAAGGAAATGTGCCATTGACTGTCTTTAGCCTTTTGCTTCATCCGAGCTCTTGTGGCTTCCCCTCTCTGAACATCAGGCCGTGCTGTTGCCCAGGACCAGCTCTATTGCTGTGCTGATCATTTATCGTCTCTGTGATTCATCACAGTGGATTTTTTTTTTTTTAATTTTTTTTTTCCTATCTGAATTTGAGATGTGAGCTTCTGGCTTTACTGCCATGCCATGCCCATTGCTAATTTAGTGTGACCTGCATTGTGGTAGGTTATTCAGTCTCAATTTTCTCCTTTTAAGGGTTTTAACCTGTCTGTCTGCTAGGTGGGACACTTGCATAACAGCAGTGCTTTACTGATTTCACTCGGTAGCGATCACAAGGGTTTTAAAATAACATTTTTGTCTAGTACATGCATTTCCTAAGGCAGCAGTCACCGGATGAAATTAAGGATTGCTACTAGGCTCTTTTACCAGAAGTGCCTTCCTCACCCTTGGCTGGTAGAAAAGAGAATCTAATGGGCTATTCTTACTTCAAATTATCTTTTTTTTTTTTAATTTTTTATGAAGGAACATGTGTTTTTTCTTAAACCAGTTACTGTTCTAAAGATCTTTGATCCATCAGTAACTATATCAAACTGGATCACCAGTAACTGATCCATTGCTGTGTGACTATGATTTTTTGGAGCTGTCCTGTGTGGGGAGCACATGATGGTAATGTCAGAAGGTGATGTAGGTTGGTGCTTTTTACTTCATTTGCAAAAAATATCTGTACTTCTATCAGTACTGAATCAGGGTATGAAGTATTATCCCAGGATGTTATTACTCTTATTGTCAGTATTTTTTGCTTATTTATGAATAATTCTTTAAAAAACCCCAAAGCACGCAAAAAAACCCACCCCGACACACAACAGCAAAAGCCATTCCCGTCTCCAAGAATGCCATTCAAATCCTGGCTCTTGCTTCTTTATTCCTTGTAAATCTTGTTTCTTTATGTCTTGATTTGATACTGGTCAGCTTCAGTGTAGAGAAGGCTCTTGCTATAAACTTCTGCAGGTTGCCCAGGGCTCTTGCTTAGGAAACCCTCAAGACCTCTCATCTTTATGTTTGAGTATGGATGTTAGTCTTTAAATAAATAAATAAATCCGCAAATCAAGTTGTAATTAGCAAAATAGTTTTTCAGGTTGACTGCAGCAAGTTTTCTGTATCTGTAATTTTTTCAATTGACCTTTATTTTAAAAATTAAGCACTCAAGGAACATGTTACTCTTGCACGTCTGTCTCACCATCCTGGTAGTTTTGAAGGACCTTGCCTAATACTTTGGGGTGGGTTGGTTTTTTTTTTGGGGGGGGGGGTTTCAATAAATTTGTCCTATAGGTGCCTTGCACCTGTATTTTGGATTGGCTTTTATCAAGTGGTCACCTACCCTTAGACTGGATGAGGTTTGTGAGGAGGCATATAGTTTCAAAGAAAAAGTAATCCTTGAAGCATTTCATGTCTGGAGAAAGATTTGTATGCCTAAACTGCTTTTCTCCCTATATTCCCATGTCTAGTGTAAAATATTACTTCAGTTTACACAGCTTGTTTTGCTTGCATCTTTAGATCATTATGGCTATAACGATTCTCATTGCTACAAATACATTTAGACACTTAAAATTTATTTTGGTTCTAGTAGTGTCCACAATGGGTGCTGAGTCTTTCCAAACACTTAACTGCAATCCTGAGGGGCTTATAACCATTCTTTCCCAGGAATCAGCATCTGCTGCTTGTTTAAATGTCTGTCTTCCCTCAGAGGACAGTATCTGTGTGGGAAGACTATGCACGCTCTAAGGATACGTGTGCTCCCTTCATCTCTAGTAGATAAGAAGCATCTCGTGTGTGTGTCTCAGATGGGTATGATTTATAAGACAAGAGGGTATGATCAAGCATAGTCTGCTTAGGATGTAGGTAGGTCCAGATACTGCCTGGTTAAACAACAAAGTACACCACCTACAGTTCAAACACTATTTTTTTTTTGCATGGAATGCCCCTCCATGATGTTCCTCAGATACTAAGCTTCCAAATACTGAGTTGAATGAGTATTTGCTTGTCCCTTGATGAAATCAGGCTCTTAGTACTTGATGGAACTCCTCATCAAACCATAAATGGCATCACCAGCCCGGCTCCCTTCCTGTAAACCCAGGTCTGTTCCATCAGCCTATGTGTCGTGTAGGGGAGCAATGATGAATGTCATGCCACCTTCTGCTTGCAAACAGAAACGTTTCTGCTTTGATTTCCTGGTGTGAATGCCTTGTTCTGTAGCACATTTCAGTTAGCGGTTCAAATTTTCAGATTGGAGCATAGGTATTAGGGAGGAGGGACAGAACTAATTCTGTGCTAAAACAGTAGCCCTAAATAGAAATACTGCTGATGCAACTTTCCCTTTTCACCTTACAGGGGGAGATTATATACACATCACCTTGGTTGTACTGTAGCCTGTGCAAATATAACTCTTGCAACAACTTGAGGCTGTGTGTGCCATATTTTAATACTACAAATCTGCAGCTGTTAAGAGGATGTTTTACTGACATGAAATGCTTTGATCAAATGTGTGCTAGATATTGTGTGTGAGCAGCAGAGGAACACAGAAAATGTTGGTTGATATTGCTCGTAGAAGAAAACAAACAAACCCAACATTATGTAATACAGTCGACTCTGGAGATACCATTCCTATTAAGAGTGTGGCTATTAAGTTTAAAAAGACCAAATACATACACTTCTTTTTAAAGTTTAATCTGGTCCTTGAGAACCTTATATGAGGCCATTAGCACTAAGAAGAATTCTACTGTCAAGAAATTGCAGTAAGGGACTAAATTGAAAGCAGAACGGGAGAGTCTTATTGCTACACCACGCCAATTATATCACCACTTTTGTTTCTTTACTGCAAGACTGATAGGGACCTACAAATGCTTAGATCCCAAGGGGTTGGATCAGGTCTAGTGAAAATTGGAAATCAATAGGAGTCTATAATCGCAAGCAAACTGCATCATTTTCATTGGGGTGAACGATAGCAGCCATCCACAGAGATGCCATGGACGTGGGTCCATCAAGTGTATTTGTTGGAGCCTTCTGCTCAACATGAGAATACAAGGACCCAGTTTCTTGGCAAATTAAGCATATCACTCGCCTCTTAATTAACAAGGGATGAGGAAAATGTTCACTGACCTTTCCATTCAGATGAATATTTTGTAGCTTAAGAGGAGAGAGGAAGATTCATTTTCTGGATGCGGATTTTAAATGTATTGGCAGTCTTGCTGAGGAGGCAAACATTGTTTAGTTTCCAGTTCTGTCTGTAGACTGCAAATTCATCTCGGGTCTGGCTTGACGTAAGCTTCATCTCCAAAGCCGAGAGGTAATTCAGTCTCCAGGGCTGCTCTGCCCTGGCTTCTGCAAGGGGAAGGCTACGCCTGGCTGTGACAGTGAGGATTGCTATCCGCTAGGGGCCAAGCTCTGCCCGCCAAACCCTCGCTTCCTTTCGGCAGCTCTGCTCTTCCCCGGCTCTTGGAATGGCACGGTTTTTTCCTTGGGTTTTTTTTTTCTTTTTTTGAGCCCACTACTTGATGTATTCAATTCCAGACTGTCCTTGAGCTCTCCAAGTCTCAAGCTGAAGCCACAAAATGCACTTAACTTGTTCTAGAGAAACATGCAGCAATTATGAATATGTATTTGTCTATAGGGCAGGCAAAATACAGAAGTCCAGCTATTGATGATGAACATAAGAGATGTCAGTTTTCAGAGATGGGGAAATTACATCTATTGAAGGCTCAAAACCAATTTTTCAATGTATGTAGGAGTTGAAATGGCCCTGCTCACTGTGTTGAAGAAGGGATCGTGAAAGGTCTCAACAGGAGATGACTATAAAGGTCTGATTCAAAGCTCAGTGAAGTCAGTGGGCAGCCCCTCAAGCTAAACGTGCTCCTAGTCCATGTGTGTGCCCCTTGTCTGTGTCTCTGCTGCCTTTAGTGTTTGAGAGAGCTGATGAATGGAGGAAAGCACTACTGAGATGCACCAAAGCACTCACCTGTTTAAATGTAGGTGTTCTCTGTGGTCATTGGCAAATAAATTCTAATGCTGTGGGCTTTTAACAGGAATTTGGCATAACTAGCATCCTGTATCTCCCTACAGAGTCCAGAAACAAGAATTCTGAGGTTGTTCTTGAGCTTTTCTTTCTCCCACAAGGTACTAACAAATGAGCTATTGGATTAGTTACAGCTTTCATTAAAGTGTAATTAAAAGATGTCATACTTTTATAGTTGGACTCAGCTGTAGCCAAACATATGGGCATAGTAAAACATTTCACAGAGCTGAAAGATTTTTGTGATCCTGCTGAGAAAATGATAGCCTTACAGCTTCTCACTTAATTATTCTAAAATTAATAATAACAATTGTTAAAGTTTCCCTCATTCTAACAGAGCAGCTTTTAATATTGCTGGCTGAAAGGCTCAGTGGTAAAGGCATTATTCTGCAGTGGATACAGAACGGCTCCTGAGCAGCTCGGTGTCCTCACTCCTGCCTGGTGGGAGACATCTTGCTGCTCTGAGCATGAAATACCATGTGCCTTCAAGGGAAGGAACCTGAACCTCCAGCCTGGAGAGGACATCCTGGCTGCCAGGTTTGTTGTGCTTTGTTTCATTCTCTGCTGCTGGAGGTGTGCTATTGGCAAATTACTTGGGGATGGGGGCAGGCTTATTTAGGTCACTTCCCTGGAATGGGGAAAAAACACCTGAGGCTTTATCCCAATAGTTTGAAGTTAGTTGTACAAAGACAAGTAGCTGCAAGAGGAGTAAAATCTGTGCTAAAAAAGTGCCCATGCATCTGGGGTATGGGATCTTTGGTTCAAATAATTCAGGGATCTGAGCAGGGGTTCCCCGTACCACCGCAGTGCCCACGAGGCTGTGGAATTATGTGGCTTTCATTGCTGGCTTCATGCCTTGCTGTGGACACACAAATGCCAGGACCTGGGTGTCCCCACTGGCAAGTCTTGCTCTGGGCTACTTGGTAGCTGCAGCTTAGCCTGGCTGTGTGGTCAGTCCTGCCTGGCAGCAGGAGTGCAGGTACCTCTTGAGGCGGGCAGTGGGTTGGTAACTGCTGTGAGGACATCAGCAAGCACCCAACAGTAGGCCCATGCATGGATAAGCACTGCTGTCCATCCAGCCCCCTCCTCTCTACAGAGCTGGCTTTAGGCATAAACAAACAGGAGAAGACCTCTAGGAGAAAGCAAGTGCCCATGAGATGTGGGGCTGAGCGCTGACTAAAACAGTCCTCCCCTGCCTGGGCGGCCAGGACAAGGAGCTGGGCTGCCACTGACTGGGGTGGGGGGAGGGAAGGCTGCAGAGGGGGGATGCCTGCAGTTGAGGGGTGCTGTAACTGCCCCCATCCTCAGGGTGCAGGGGCACCCAGCATGGCTCCCTGCAGCACCCCTGCTCTGCCCTCTCCTCCACACTGCCCCGAATGCCAGCTGGGGAGGGGCCACTTTGGAGGAACACCTTGGGGATGCAGGCTTTTTTCCCTCTATTTTTTGGAAAACAATAATGTTTCATCTCCTCTGAAGATCTTATCTGTATGCAATGTCCTCTGTACTCTGTCCTGGGATCCAGCTAGGGTATTCTGAATTATAAATGCAGAGAGAGTTTGTTCTTTGAAAGTAATCGGGGGGGATGCTCGTTTATTCTAAAAGCTTCACAAATTTCAGCATGGATCCAAAAATTTAATTTAAATATGCATTACTTATTGTTATTCACTTTTTCCACTAGCTTGTAAAACTTGTTCAGAAATGAGAAATTGCATCATGTACTCATAGCAGGTGAAAAAAAAAAGTATAATAAACAACCCTACTGCAATCTATTTGCATGGATTACCTGAACATTTATAGTAACTAATCTGTTCAGAGGAACCAGAATCAGCCTGCATACATGAAAAATGCAGAAGTTGCAAACTATAATTTGAGATAGAATTAACGGCTTGCCAGTAGCATCACATATTGCAAGTCCCAGGAAAAAGACTTTGCCACCTTGTATATAATACTGGGATACCAAAAGCACTTGCTTGGACACTGCAGCTGGCATGTGCACGGCACAAGCAGCCCTGCTCTTATTGGTGCTAATTAATTGGCATGAATAGCTGGGTCACAAAGCAATGACAACAAGGTAGAGGGGGCTTCTCAGTGCCAGCACCTCCGGCACATGTGCATGTACCCGTGCACCCAGCGTCCTGCCAAAGTTCTGGGCATCAGGTCCTGGGCTGGGCCAGGAGCGAGCAGCTGTGCCCTCCCTCCCTGCACACAGCTGGATTGTGCGAGAGTGTGACTGTCGCTGCTTGGGGCCAGGATGAAGGTTTTGGTGGGAGAGTAAGATCAGTAGCATTGGCAGGATTTGAGATAGTAGGAGAAAAAAGTACATTTTTTTACTCTTGTGACTGGTAGATGGAAGATGTTTCTACTTCACAGAGCTGCTTTCCTGAAGAAAGCTATCAAAGCATTACTTTAAACAAGCTGTCTTATTCAAAGGACTGTACCAAACCCATTTCATCTTCTGTGTGGTTTTTGGAAGGGCCAGAGCATGAGCCCTCGCCCTCCAAAGGCTGCAAATCAGGGAAGGCTAGAACATAGGAATGGCTGAAGGATGCAAAGTTACAAATTAAGCTGTAGTACAGTCAGTGTTATTTGGGGTACAAATTCCAAATAAATGATACAGTGTGGGAGTGACTGTTCAGATATTGTGGACATCTGCCTGGAGATTATTCCCTAACAAAAGAGTCTTAGAGATCATTCATATAGTTTGTATTCATGTCAGGTTTTGGTCACAGACAAATTCACACATTCAGCAATGTAGTTAATCTCCTAGATACCCACCACGGAAGAATAGGGATTAATACATTTATCTTGTAAAACAATGCAGTCCTCCTCTGAATTACAACCAGAAATTAGACTGTAGTTATCAAATATGCTCAGTGAGGTTATGAATCAAGTCACCGCATTGTTGAAATTCCCGTCTCTTATCGCCTCCCGTTCTGAAGGCTGCCGCCATCGGAGTGTCAGCTGCCAGATGGATTTGCTGAAGGCAGGGAAGTGCCTTCTCCAGCAGTGAATTTCTGTGTGAGGGCAGAGAGAGGGGTTTGCCTTGCAAATGTCATCCAGAAGTCCAGAAAAGATACTGGGAGATGCCCCTGGACTCGGTGATCCATAAAACCTTCATGAAAGTCAATGACTTTCCAGCAGGGATTGAAGCCATCGTTTACATGGCATGCCAAGGGTGATAAATCTGTCCCACAGAGGCGCACAGGACTAGCGGGTGTCACGCTGCACGCCTGCTGAAGTCTCTGTTAAGCTCAGAAAAACTTATACTAATCTCAACATTAAAAAAAAAAAACCAAACCAAACAAAAATCCCTCACTCAAATTAGAAATCACAAAGCTACTGCTGGCTATAAAGGAACAAAGTCTTTTGGATTGTAATTTTGGAGAGGGGAGAGAGGAAGGGCTCTTTCATTTCCTTATCCCTACTAAATGCATGTGGCACACATATTTATAGGTTAATGGTACCTTTGAGGAAATGCAACTCTTGCAGTGATTAACAGAATATTTATTTTCTATGAGCAGCATTATAAAATCCACATAGTTCCTGCCTCCTAAATGATAATTAATCTGCTGGTATGCATTGCCCATCTCAAGACTTCCGCAGCGCAGTGCTGGCGTTTCTCATTAGAATGAATCCTGGAGGCACTTTGTTATTGTTTAGACTGTGAAAACCACTGGGGTTTTTTTGGTGGGTTTTTTTCCCCTTCTGTGTGTTTTGTAAGTGCCAAATGCAGGAGGATTTTAGCATGCTCTTTAAAGGACTGTACATTAATAATACATTCTCGACCACAAAAAGAAAATCAAGTTGCTGAATGGTAGTTGTATAAGTCAACAACAGTCAGGATAAGGCACTGTCCCTTTAATCTGTGCTACAAAGAGATGCCCTCATAGTCGAGACACTGTCATCTAGAAGTCAACTGATTCTTGCTTTATGTCCTGCTCTGTTGCGCCTTTCAACAGTGCTTTAGGGGGTTATTTCAACAGCACCATGGATGACAAGGCTTGGATTAGTGAAATTTTCAATTCTATCTTTGTTTTTTAAAAGGCTGCCTGCTGTATGAGAGCACTTGTATGGCCTTTTTATGCATCTCTGTCTCTTGCCATAGGTAATTATTTATTAATGTAAACCCTGCAAGAAAGATTGACTGTGTCAAGAGGAGAGCAAGGAAATAATAATCTAATAAAATTCTACCCTGACGCCCTTGTCTGATCCCAATATAAGAGTCAGTAGTTTGGTTTTTCACCACATTGCATCAGCTAATTCCCAAATTCAAAAGCAGTTTTGTTCAGTAGTGCTAAGACTACACCAAAACGTGCCTGCTATTAGGATCCTCTTTCAGTTAATTGATCAGAGTTAATAACATTAGCACTGTTCTGCATATAAGCCCATGGCAATGCTGCAGGATTTACACAATACGGAGGATTAGGGTTAGTGGAGCTGCTGGTAGCTTTCTGAAATCAGCTGTCACATGAATAAAGTGAACAGGGGAATACACACTAGGAAGTGGGTTTGCTCTGGGCTTAGCTTTTGTTTTCACTCCTAACCCCATCAGTGCTGTATGCTTCCTTGACAAGTTTCTTGACTGAAGTGCTACGATCTGTCTGGACTCTGATAAAGCTGTCTATGGACCATGAACTTGTTTGAATGCTTCTTGCATCTGCTGGCGTGGTCCTTCTCTAGGCTCCCATGGCAGCAGCTTCCAGGAGTTTGCCACTTGCCCTGTGAAGAATCGCTTCCTTTCACCTCTTTTCAATGAGTTGTCTTCATGTTCCACCAGGTGCCTCCTCATTTTCACACCACAGGTATAAATTCTGAATAAAATTGGGATGCTGCTTTGCACTTGTTCCACCCACAAGCAGTTGACAGGCTTTATTAAAAACCAAATTTAAATCTTGCAGCTCTTCAGAGAGTGAAGGTACAGCGAGGTTTGTGCAGGCTGCTGAAAGACAGGGAGGTTTTCAGCTGCTGGGAAGTTTGGCAAAAACTCCTAAACCAGATATGAGTTTTCGGTTTCAAATGACTCTGAATATAACTTCTCTTGGTCACTTGGGGATGTGTGTGTGGGGGGCACAGTCAGACCACACAAAGCTTCCTAATTTTACTTTGTCTTAAAATAACTGGCAAGCCAGTGGTCCCTTCAGTCATGCCATATGGCAAAGGGGCAGCGTGGTTTCATCAGGTAAAGTTTCCCTTACATGTGAAAAACTTTGGGTTAGTTACAAAGGAAAACTTCATTAATTCCTTCTTAGGTTTTTGATTATTTTTGTTTCCCCCCAATGGCAAAATGCCCAGTGCAAATCAAATCCTTCAATTCAGCTTCCAAAAAAGAAGAAACTATCATGTATGCCTGAAATATTAATTAAAAAGAAGCAAAAAAAGAAAGATTTGGACAGATCCCAAACCAGCTACTCAAATATAAATGTCTGCAACTGTCATATGAACTTCTCAGTAAATGAGACTCTAATCCTTCCTTCCTAAAGTGGAAATACTATTTGATTAGCCCAATTAAGAGAGGATTTCTGACAGAATATTACTTTAGGATGTATTTCCTAAAGGATGAAAAGGTGCCAATTTAGCAACAACTGTATGTAACTAATGTTATTAAAAAATAGAAACAAGGAATGACATAGTAAATTAACCAGTGGAATTACACAATGGCTTGAGTTTCCTTCCAAAGCAATATTAAAGATGCAGAGCAATTAGGCTATTTTTGGACAGAGTGAATTGGTAAATCGATATCCTTCATTAAGCTTTTAATTTGCACAAGCAGAGCACAACCACTGATGTGTTTTGACTTGTTTGGTGGTGGGTTGGTTGGCTGGTTTGGCTGTTACCGCTCCCTTGTAGGACTTCTGTTGGCATGCTGTCCTGGAGTAGATGATCTCCAGCGGTCTCTTCCAACCCCTATCATTCTGTGACTGTGATTAGAGCGTGGGCAGGGTGGGTGACTCTTTCTCCAGTGCATCCTTCCCAGCAGGCTCCGGTGTGCAGACACTCCTGCTCTTCCCGAGTGTCAGAGTATTTCAGTGTGGCTCAGAGCAGCTCAAAGCTGTTCACAATACAGAAATACACAGTTCCTAACGTTACTGAGTCAGGAGAAAGCTGTTCACTTCAATAAACCCTCACTTGATTCAGGTAGTCTTTAGTTTCTACGCATTAACTTGGATGCGCTGCCACAGGGGTTGTGTGTTGATGAGTTGTTTTAAGAGGTCTGTGTCTATTCTTGGTGAACGTGCACGTAAGCATCTGAACTGTCTACTTATGAAAGACCGAGACCACTACTGATCTGAGCTGCCTCTGTTTCGGTTTGTTTGCTTTAAATGCTCGACTTTGCTCCCCCGTTACTGAGTCAGCCTGAGGTTTCCTTGCAAGTACTCTTGAATTCTGTGTGAGGCTCAGAGAGAAGCTACAGGGAAGCCTTACGCCGGTTTGAATCGCAGTGTACCAGCCCCAGGGAGCGCTGGGGGCTGCGCGGGCTCCCTTTGGGGCAAAGCGGGAGGATGCTGCCAGCACCTGGGGGTGATGCCAGGCTGCTGCAGGCTGAGTGCCCGCGGATGCACCCTGCTCTCGCCCCTGGCACAGCAAAGCTCTCCCCGGCGTCTGCCACACAGGGAGCTGATTTCCAAGCCTTTCTTGTTTTGTGCGTTACAGTGTAAATATTTTACAGGGTTGCTTAAAGTTCTCCATGTTTGTTTAACTTCATCAAGGCAAGGAGTGTTAATTTTCTGGGACTATTTCTGTTCCGCACGATCCACAGAATTTCATATTGAAAGATTGTCTATCCGCACAACCACGTTTATTTTCCAGTTGCCCAAATTAAGACAATCTATAAAGAAATGTTCATTTATTAGCAACTGGTGTTTGACAGTTTATTTCATGTAAGCCTCCAGCTTTCCTTGGCAAGCTTATTTGCATAATGTGTTATTATGTCTAAATGGAAAACTAAATGCCTCCATGTGGTCTTTAAATGACAAGTGCTTGTCAGCTTCATGCAATATTCAGGAGTAATAGATCCAAATCACAACAGCACTCGCTGTGATGTACAAGGAGAAAAAGAAACAAAGCCCAAAAAACTTGTTGCGTATCCTTCCCTGACAAATTTACACTTTGGTACAGAATTGTCAATTAGAGTTTTCATGTGTTAAACAGTTGAGTTCAACTGTGAAGGAATTTACTGTAGCTTTATTCTGCACTGCTTTTGAGTAATTACAATTCACACTACTTCTTCCCTCCCCCCTCCTCTCTCAAACAATGTAGCTTGGGGAATAATCTTCAGAGGACCTTGGCAAGATATAACCAAGAGCTTCTGCCTTAATTACTTCTGAAAACATGAATGCTCCCTGACAATGGTTATAATAGCTTTGGAAGATCTGTTGTGAAGTTCACATTTGAAATAGTCCTTGTGTCTGAAATTTGCAGAGTTACGCATTGAATTAATGCTTTCTTAAAATAGAGAACTGGCATGTTTGTGTGCGGCTCCAGGTTATTAGAGGCTTTGGGAATGAAAGGTCTTAGAGTCAGTTCTCATGTAAACATCCTCTCTGTGGGCTTTTCCTGCATGTGTACATTGTGCTGCTTGGTCCCTTGCAGCCCTGTTCCACCCTGAGCACACCTGAAGCGTCAAAGGGGCTACTACGAAAGGAGGCAAAGTCTAAACTCCACGTCCTAGACCAGGGCAGAGCATGGTGTGCTGGTTCAGTCAAGGGCTGGGGTTCAGCCCAGGAAAAAAACCCTGATAACAATTAATGGTACAACACAGTACAGTGACAGGCAGTTCTGTGCTTAATCAGCACTGCATCTCCCTCTTGATAAATGCTATTGTTCTTGTCTCCTGTTACAGGTTGGAAAAGCACACTGTATTTTACATATCACATTATTTTTTAACTTTTAAAATAAATTGCTATCTTGTTTCCGACCCATTGAGCTGCACAGAATATTTTCAGGTGGGTTTGACATTAGCAAACACTTTTCAAGATAGCATTACCTGATTGAAATGGTTTGGAGAGGGAGGTTTGGTTGTACAAGTTCTGTCTTTTTTTTTCTTTTTTCTCTTTATACACAAAATCCAGAGTGAAGATAGGGAGGGAACAGAAAAATAGTAGAAGGAATTTGCTATCTTTGGGATAAATGTGGGGTGGGAGAAGAAAGGCCAGATATTGCTCACAATTTTAGTGCTACTCTTAAGACCCAGCAAAAATGTGTTGGTGTGGATTGTTGAGTTTGTCGCTTCTCACTGCCCTTTCTGGTTGCTCAGTGTTGCATGGCAAGGAGATAAGATGATGTGGCCAAAAAGGGCAAGAGGAGAAGAGAGGAGACGTAAGCAGATACAAAGCAAATGTCATGTGAGGGCCATGGCAAGCAGCAGGGACTCTTGTCGTATGTCCCAGACCGACTTGGGGGGTCAGCCCACTTTCAGGTGCCATCAGTCATCACCATCTGGCCATTTTGCCTCTCAGAAGCTACCAACAAAGGCTCAGAGAAATGCCTGATACTGGTTTTTTTTAGGTTTTGGGAAATGATAGGGGCAGTAGGGAATCAGAAAATCCTGTCCATGCTTCCCATGAGCTATCTTTCCTACCCATTGCTTCAGGCACTGCAGCCGAGTAAGCTGTCACTAGCCACACACCATTAATATTGGCCACTCAAAAGTTTAGGGGTTTTTTGCACCTCTCCTCTCTGCACATGCTAGGCTACCCTGTATGTCCATTGAAGACCGGAGGGGCTGGAAACACTCCAGGTTTGTGTAGGGTGTGGGATGCTTGGCAGCGGTGGGCTGTCTGGCTCTCAAACGAGCCCTCATTAGGGGAGCAATGGGAGCTGCAGTTAATGAGGAGGTGGGAGCTCCCAGCTCGGCAGCGTGTCTGCTGTGAAGGAAGGCGGTGTGCAGGTGATTCCCTTTGGGAGGTCAGGGACAGACATAAAGTAAGGGAACAGTTCATCAGTTTTATTAAAAAGCATTTCAGTCCCAAGCTACAGCTTCCCTCGGTAATTTCACCGGCAGCTCCGATTGATGCAATCAGTGTAATTAAAGCGATCGTATCACTTGTAGCAGGCCCGGTGTCCGCGGGGCAAGAGGCGTTTCCAGCACTGGTGACCTGCGCCTCGCGGTGCCTTTGACCACCCGAGCTGAACTGGCAGCCAGTGGAAAGCTGATGCGACGCCTTACGCCAGGTTTCGCAGTTAACTAGGCAGCGTGCCGTGCTCCAGTGACCTGACTTGATGAGGATGCTCTGTCACTTGCTTCTCCTCAGGTTAAAACCTTCACTCCCCCAGTGAAGGAAAAGCAAACACTCCAGCAGCGACCAGCTGGGCAGGTTAAGTTGGTTTTGACCCATCCCCGACCCGGCGCTCTCATTCTCCCCCACGGTAGGCCCTGCAAGAGGTGGCTCTGGGGAGGGTTTCCCCTGGCTGTGGCAGGGATGGGTCACCCCAAATGCACCTTGTGTCATGAACAGGCAAAGCAGGCAGGTGTCCAGGCACCACTGGGGGATGGCTCAAACATTCTGAGCAGCACACACAGTAACGAGGAAAATCCAGAGGCTGCCTTGCAGATAGGTCACAAGTAGCCTAAAAGGATAACTTCATTAGCTGTGTGACCATGCAAATAACTCTACTTGCTTTAAGAATCAGAGGTGGGCTGCACAGACTGTGCCAGCGGGTGAGTTCCATGCTCCATCTCCAGTTGCTCTTCCAGATCTGTGGCTCAAAACACCGTGTAGTGATACGTTCTGCATCTTGTACCCCTGGGTGGCTTCAACGGGAGTTCCGAAAAGTAACAAAGGAGGTCTCGTCTCGTCTCAGTGTGAACGGTGTTTGTAGGGGCACGAAACGAGGATAAACTGCCTGATGTTAGAAAACAACAAAACACAAAGCTTTCTACTGCATCAGTACGTACCTTTCCCTTGCCAAAAGAATAGGTGGAATTATCTGAAGGAGATGGCAATCAGACTGGGTCTCGGAGTAAAGTGTCCAACAGGGTGAACTTTTCAAAGTACTGCTGCTGATTTTGCAGCTATTAAAAACCAAGGCATTTCTTTAAAAAATCCTCACCTTTTAATGGTACCCTTATTTGAAATTAATTATGTATGTAAAATTCTCAATGAAGAATGCAGCATTCAAGGAACTCATGTTGAGTTTCAGTAGTTAGTCCAGTGATATTAAAATGAAATGGGACCAACTTTGTAGGGGGCAATTATAACACATTACGGTGTGAATTGCACACTGTGATTAAACTCATAGGAGGTACTCAGCAGCAGCATTTGCTTTGAAAGGGGCACTGATTACCATTTGTACTATGCATTTTGGTAATCAGAAATCATTATGGAAAATATTACATCAACTAAACAAATACCCCCTTAGCAGCATGAAACATACAGATTTTTAAATCTTTTTTTTTTTTTTTAAAGTAGCCTTATGCACATAAAGAAATAATTTCTTCGTCCTTTACGGGACTAGAACTTGATCAGCACATGGAATTGGCATGCTGGCAGGCTACAGCAGGACCACGTGCTGCAGAATGAATGGTTTAAAGTTAAAACACCTCCTGGGGTTGAGTTTGTCTTTTATGTCTTAGCTTCAGACTGGTTTCAATTACATTATAAACCATCATTTACTTGTGATTTATAAAAATAGCATTGTGGAAGAATTAAACGAGCAAGAGGTGTTAACATTTACTTTAGAAGTCCTGAGTTATTTCTATTAAATGGCTTTCCCTAGGATTTAAGATAGGGGAGTCTTAAGGTTCTTACTGCCTATAAAATACTAATGGGCCTGTGTTGCAAAGGTACTATATTTTTCTGGCGTGTTTCAACACCTAATATTTTAAGGGATTTGGAGGTAGGTTTTGTATCGTGGCATCAACTGTCTTTATTAAAGGATTTTTGCCACCAATTTCGTGTCAAATGTGTCAAATGTGCACATGCTCAAGAGAAGCATGTGGCCGGGGCCGCGTCTCCCCAAATGTGGTGGTTTTCATTGCAAAGCAGCAGTGAAGGGTCAGGCTGGTGACAGAACCCCCCTGCAATTACTCAAGGCAAGCCTTGAGTGGGCTTGTGACAAAGAATACCTGTTCGCTCGGGGATTTCTTTCTTTCCTCATTTCTTTGATAGGATGTAATCTAGAGGAAGTGTAATGTTAATCCTGGAACGTTTCTGGCTGTCGGGGACTACGTGATTGCTTTAAAGATGCAAACTCATCTTCACTGCATCTTGATCATCTTCCCTCCTTTTCATCCTGCCATACCATTTTGATTGCTTAACATAAGGTCTAATGTCAAGTAATAATAAAGCAATTACAAGAAATACAATTAATTCTAAAGTGTATTAAGCAAGAACTAAATTAAGGCACATAATTAACAACAACAACAAAAAGATACATTCAGGACAAAATGTTTTAACCCCTGTATTTCTTCCAGCATTAACTACCTTGGCATTAACTCAAAACTGGTAGGCAGAAAAAGTATAGATTATATGCACAGACGCAGGAGGGATTTTGGTGATATATGTAGGGAAAGTCACAGATCTGTCATGCCCGATCCTTTTGATAGACTAATATGCTCAGTTTAAACTGTCATGCTAATTTTTTTTTCTTGTCCATCTGGCCCAATTATTAGAAAATTGTACTCAAGAAGGCTCCAATAACAAACACGAAACAGCTCAATATTTCAAGTTGCCAGTATTTTTCTCATATTTGTTCTTTTTAATTAGAGAGCGTACCAAGTTCTAGCCACAGGACCCAGGCATTTATTAAGTGATAGAGAAGCAGCACTATTTTATTGACTAATTCCCTAGGCTTTTATTATGTTTCCTAGCAAAA
Source organism: Porphyrio hochstetteri (assembly GCA_020800305.1). Lineage (NCBI taxonomy): Eukaryota > Metazoa > Chordata > Aves > Gruiformes > Rallidae > Porphyrio > Porphyrio hochstetteri. The sequence continues at coordinate 19,960,644 of CM036912.1, forward strand.
TGTGATTTATAGGAAAGTTAATAAAGGTATCCTCACCTACTGCACCTGGAGACAGGACATTTACAAGGGGAAGACATTTAGACTAATAAGTGAAATCACAAATCTGGGAGCTGAAATTGGATTTTATTTCTGAAAGTGCAGCAGAGAACTGATGCAGGCTTGGGCGTTCAACATCTCTGCTCTTAACTGGCTCTGCCTATAAAATGAAAGTTAGAGGTTATCTGGACTTTCAGAAGCATTACACTAACTGATTACAGTACTTAAAACTTTTTGAAGTTTTAATGCTGCAGGCATCATTGAAGCATTGTTTCCTCTTTCCATTTGCTCCTCACAAATGCTTAAGATGTTTTCCTAATTTGTTCCTGATTAGAAAGTAACCACTTGAAAACCGTAAGCCAGTCCCAAATTCTTGTCACATTTTGACTGTTTGGGTTGCTTGTGGTTTTTCCCCCGTTTCCTGGCATTTCCTTTGGTGTTTGCCTATGAGCCAAGCGTTGTGCTGTGGATCCTCACAAGATCTGCAGGCTCTGCTGTGCCTGATGGGTGCCACCAGGACAGAGGCACGCTGGGAAGCCAGTCCCCCCCGATGTACGCCAGTTCCAAACCCAACTATAACAGAAATCTTAATACAACAGAATTGGACAAATGCAATTTAAAATAAATGCATTGATTCTGATTCTTAATAAGGTTAGGCATGCAATTGTGTGATGACTAATTTGTGTGCCTAATTACCATGATTGTATGTGCAAATCAAGTAATTATGGAAGTAAATAACCATAATCAGTTATTTTCATGGATAATTATTCAATTTTATGCACAATGGCAATAATTGGGTGTGCAAATTAAGCATGCAATTGTGCATGCATATTCAACACACACTTGTGTGTCTAATCTTTTCATAAATCATCCTTTTTTTTTTTTCCTAAGGATTTTTCTCATTCCATACCCCTAACTCTCATGTAGCGTTACTGAGACATTACTGCTAGGGGTAAGGATTTGGAAACTCTTCTATTCCAAACCTTCCTGTCATTTTAGTGGTGCATAATCCCCCACTGCAAAAGGAGTGCTCCCCAGAAAGATGGCGATTTCTTTCTTGTTCTTAGCTCAGGTGCATTTCTTTCTGATTTGGGCAGGGAATTTCTAAAGAGGAGACTGAAATTCTTAACATTTCAAATACGTCATTTTGTACCTATTAAAACCACTCCAACGCTTCAAAATGCACTTTTTTTGCACTCATGTACACAATTACCTTGGGGTTTCAGATATACACAATGGTATCTTTGTTACCAGAAAGGACTTCATACTGCACTGCATGGAAGGAGATGTCCCTAAGCTGTCGTTAAAAGCAAGGAACACACTGTACCTGTTTGCTTACCACACAGGTCTGATTTACAAAAGCACTTTGGCACTGACCTAATTCAGTTCCCACCTAAGACATGTAGGAAGAAATCCCATTGACCTCAATACAAGCAAAGTTTATCACCGCTGAGTGCTTCTAACAATGTCACCCTATTCTTTCTGCCTTTAGACCTGAATTTGTAGGCATATAATTATCTTTAAGCTTATATGCTCAAATGCCTCTAGCTTAGGAGTCTGAGACACTTTGTTGACTGCGATATGCTGATGCCCAGGCACCAGGTTGGTTATTTTGGTGTTGCTCCAGTGAAGGGCTGTCCTGGGCAAAGCTGCTGGTCTGTCCCGAGGTCACGACTGTGGGCAGGATCCAGCACAGGCAGCTCAGCCAGCCTGGCAGCGGCTGGTTCGGGTTCTTGTCTGTGCAGTGCCCACTGCCAGAGATGATGTTATTTGTTGATTCTTTCATCCCCATCTCTGCCTGCAGCAGAGGGGCGGAGGAAGCCTCGGTAGCCTGAAGTCCATCTGCCTGCCTTTGGAATAGTCTCCCTGCTCTGTTTAACCAAGGGATTTAATTTCCATTGTTTGTCTTTTATGTCCCTTTTTGTTCTTGATAGATTTTCCCAGCCTCAATGATACTAATCTCATTGTCCAGGAATCAGCAAAGGGTAATTAGCTGCTGCAATAATGATCTATCTGTCACAAGATGATGGTCGTTCATCACACACCATCTCAGATGTTTTCAAACTAAGCACAGAAATTGGGAATCACTGCTGAAAAGCAGCATAAATGTTTTGGGGTGTTTGGTGTCAACTGCAGAAGCTTGGTACGGCTTGTGGGAGCAATTCCCACTGCTGATACGGGGCAGCCTCCTGGTCCCAGTTTGGTTTGTTGTCAAACTAGAGGGGATTTCCTGGTGGGCAGAACCTGACCACCTTTGTGGCTAAAAAAAGGTACCAATAACAACCTGTTTTGATATTTCAAAGGAATAGCTTTTTAATTTGATATCTTAGCTACGAAGTGACTTTTCTCAGCATGGTATGGTTTCCTATAGTAAAAGGTCAGGGAGGTCAAAACCAGAAGACATCTCATTTTCATTGAAATGAAACATCTTGTTCATGTGCAAAGCATCACTACCGGCCATTTCACTTTGTAGGGAACTTTTAAATTCTAGGTTTTCAAGCATTCTGAAATGAAAAAAAGACAGATGGAAAATCAGAACTTGGTATAAACCAAACTGGTCTGCTGAGTGCTTTCCTGGCAGCCGGGTCACACAGTGTCACAACTGGGCTTCCCAGCTTGGGATGAAACCTGTGGCCTTGTGCAGAGGTGCAGCACATTGTGCTCAGGTCTCTGAGGTCAAACTGTCCCAGCTGTACAGGGGGTCGTGCTCTACCATGCTGGCTTTTCCAGTCAACCACGATTTCTTTCTACAAAGAGGCGTGGAGGTGTTTCTTATTGCCAGACTAACCTGGCCTTCTTGATGAGCCCTTCAGAGGGTAGCATGCTCAGTGCTGCATTTCACATCACTGAGGAGCTATGTAAACTATTCCTTAAAAATATAAAGAATGAGACGCTTTCTTTCCATAGAATGTTTAGCTACACTTTCAGGGAAGGGGACTTATTTTTAAATTGCATCAATCCTACCCATAATATTACCACCTTTAAACATACAGAAACACACACAAAATAATTTTGAATTATAATCCCTAGGATAAGATAGTTTTCAAAATATCTATAAATTAGGATAATTGTGCTGGGTTCCTACATAGTAATATGGCTGCTGAAGTTGAAGTGGTGAGATAAATCACTAATTATAAACAATAAACACTGGATGTTGTCATTTCACAATTCTGCTGACTTCACAGAGCCGCAGCTGTCTTATGGGATGTCTTGGTAATGTTTCTTTGTGTCAGAACAATTCTGCTTATATAGCCTATGTTTTCTATATCTCCTTATCTTTATTCTGAGTTACTGGAAGCATTTGCATGAAAAAAGTATCTTTGTTTCTTAAGAGTTCATCTGCTTTGCTGCTTGACATGCACATGCGGAGAGAATGAGAGCAGCAGCGACAAGAAGACATGTGTTTCCCCAGGTTAAGAAACCTTCTGCCAGAATGAACGGGAGCAACCTGGAGATTGTACCTGACCCAGTGCCCTGTCTTCTGCTTCTTCAGGAGGATTCAGTCAGAGATATTGCTCTGGCCTAGCAGCATGTGACCTTGGGGGGACCCTGGGGGGCTCAGGACAAATTGGAAACCTAAGCAATTTATTTGGAGTTAAAATATTACTCTGGCCATTCATAGAAATCTTCCCTTTGAAGAGGTATTGATCTCCAATAATGGCAGGATAAACAGTTGAACAAGAATCCTAGAAAGCCGGTTTCAATCTAGTTCTTCCTTAGGACTGGGGAGATATGGTAAGTTTATGCTTGTTCAGGAGCCTTTTCTGGATTGCCTTTGTGTGGAGAGGCTGGGGCATGGTTGTCTCAGAGCAGCCAGAGATGCGCCGCACAGAAATGTGTTATGTTGCTGCCGTTTCTGTAGTGGGAACGCTCCAGAAGTCCCCAGAAAGACAGATCAACAGAGTTCCAGGCTAGCAATGCATGTGATTGAAAGCCACCGTGTAAATGGAGGGTGCCTGGCCTCTCTGCTGACATGAAGGTGGCCCTTGCAGAAGCCCTGGCGAGCTGGGGGCCAACTGGTAGTCCATGCACTAGGAGCCCTGGGCAAATCTGCAGCAGCTGTGCAGGAGGCTGTTCCTGCTGTGACAGGCCAGGCCCCACATCGTGTCCAGGGCAGAGGGCTCCTGCCTCCAGTTTGCAATGGAGGAGGAGGGGGACAGTTCAGTCGTGAACCAGATGCAGCACTGACCAACCCTGTGGGGAGCTGATCCTGTTGGTCCCCAGCAGATGTGGTTCAGTGAAGTTATGCAGCTGGGCAGCTCAGCTGGCTGTAGGATGAGGGCCAAAACCTCAAAGTAGATGCATTTTTGGCAGCTTGTCTGGTGAAATGTAGTCTGTTCACCCCTGATGCAGCATCTCCAGAGAGCCACATACGTATAGTCTAAATACTCCATCCTGGCAGCAGGTGCTGATGCTGTTAGGAAAGCAGAGTTCAGCCTACGAGCTCACCGCTCTGCTCTGCTGGTCCCTGGTACTGCAGGAGCCTGGGCTGGGTAGGGACAGCGAGGGTCTCAAGGAGCAGCTATCTTGCAAGAAAGGCTCAAAACAATGTGATTGCATTAGCTACTTCTCTGCTAAGGAATGATTGCCTGAACACAAGATGGTTCTGTTGTGGGCAGAACAGCAAAGGCAGGTGGTTTCTCCTGGGAAGAAACCTTTTGTTTGTCAGTACTTTTTGTTTCACCATAGCTTAACTGAAAGTCCTTGCTGGAGAAGCAAAGATGTTTGGAAACAAAAATGCAGCATTCACTGAGACCAAACTAATGCTAATTTAGTAAAAAAGTTTTCAAATGCCTTTCTACTTAAGACCATTGACAGCCATATATCTGGAAGATGACTGCAAATCACGTCATGCTGCCCTTTTCCCCAGTAAAAGGCTTTGTGTCCTGCTGTTTGTCACACAGGTCTTGTTACTCTTGATTATGCCTGTTTGAGAGTTATGCTTTGACTTAAGTAAAACAATGCTGTTTCCTCAGCGAAGCTGTCATTTGTTTCTTACAGCCACTGAATGCCATCCTGGGGCAGGATCATGCTGTTGTGTGAGTGTTGCTAAGCTTATGTGGTACTGAAATCGAATAATAAATCATGTGTTGGGCATCCTGTTTCATATACAGCCCTGTCCTGCCCTCCTGGCAATGGCAGGAGCATTCCCCACTGGAAGTAGGACTCTGTTGATACTGAGGTGTTGGCAGCAGAGAAGGGGGGTGATGGCTCAGAGAACCGTGCCAAGAGCGGTTGTTAAATTTATCTGCAATGGGTTTCTACTTAACGTGCATTTGAAATGTTAGTCGTTGTCAGCAGCTAGTTGTGCCCCCTGCTTCTTTTATAATGTAAATGGCTTCTCCATTTGCAGTGGCTATATTTCACATGGGGCATCTCCTGCACCTCTGCACACTTGAAATGATGGGGCTCTGGAGCGGGTGGCTGTAGGTCACCAGGACATGCCAAGCAATGGGAACAACAAGAACAATGCAAGTAATGAGTTAACTAGAAAACTGGAAAGCCATGAACTTGTTGCTTGCCCATGCTTGTGGTACAGTTTATGGAATCACTTCAGACGTGTGAAATATGAAGCTGTGTAAAATAAAAGCTGTAATTCCTGGCTCATCATAGAAATCTTAATTTCAAGACAGTAGAATTAGCTTCCACGTATTCCGTATTTCACTTGTGTTTGGGAGGACTATAAGAATATGGAAATGGGAATTTTAAAGTTGCTTAAGACTAGAGATGGGTTTGTAGCCTTTCGCATGCAGTCTGGCAATGCACACAACCATGTAGGTGTGCTGTCCACTGGCAGGGCAGGAGAGGATGCAGCTGCAGAACCTCTGCCAACTGCTTTAGCAGGCTCCTGTTTGCTTCCCCTGCGTACCTCAGAGGAGCCCAGCTCCTTGGTACTGAAAACTAGAGCATCTTCCTCTTGCTCCTCACCTATAAAACAAATTGAGTCCTGTTTGCAGTGGCACAGAGGAGAGTCTGTGACCATCTGCTTGAGGGTGGGATTTGCCTCTGCATTTCTCTTGCTATCACTTAGCTATAAAACGCAGGAAGTAATCTTTTCCTATGTCATAAGGATATAGGCAGCTCAATTAAAGTTTATGAAGCATGATCCAAGATCCTTGGAGCCAGAGCGTTATGGATATGCAAAGCAAGACTTTAAGTTACCCATTACTGTTTATGATACTTTGCATCTTATTTTTACAAGCAGAACAGTAGCTTGATCAGGAAATAGGTCTGATTGCATGGGAAGGAATGTGATTTTGAGGAGGAGAGAAATGTGGTCGTTATTAATTATACATTTCATCCACATACCTGAAATATGCTACACAGACTGGATGGTAGAACTTTATGCTAGGATTTCTCTGTCTCAAAAAATGTGCTGTTCATGTACACTTGTCTGCAGGAATATGCTTGGAAGTATTTTTTGATGTAACATCTGATTTTTTTCTGTTGACAATGAACCACTTGAGGTCACATAAAATACCTCCTGGCTTAGATCTGACAAGGAACACTAAGGATTTGTTTATGAATGGTTTAGAAAAGAAGATTTACTTTGCTTTAAGGGCAGCTGGGAAGACTCATTTGATTGGATTACAGAAAGTGAGAGCAGTAAATAAAACCTGGGCCCCAATATTTAATGTATCAGTGTCATGAAAGAAGAGAAGATTAACTGTCACGCTAAGATGCGGTAACTCTAAGTCTACTGGTTGGCTATTTAACTGGTAGCACTAAAGGAGGAGCAAACAGAACCTGTCTGCCCACCTCTTGCTTTTCAGAAAACCCTGAAACAAGAGCTTTCAGTTTTGACAGGCGAAATGTTTTCTGATTGTTTGCCAGCTCTTTCTCATCTCACTGATTTGAGTTGTCCTGCCAAGTTTCATGAAAACAGTATATTTAAACTGTCTCCAGACACTCTGCTGGACCATTGTAGCTCCATTATTTGCACAGAGCTATGTAATTTTGCATCATCAGAGCACCGTTCCTCTTTATTTATGCTCACCATTGAATCAGGAAAACCTTATCTAACATATCTGGTTGCGTGGCACTCATGACATTATTAGGAGCAGGTGAAGCATCTCCAGCCTACTCTCATTCCCTAAATTGAATCTGAGTTTTCTGGTTTGTGCTTTGTACAGATTGTAATGCTAATGCTCTTTTTCTAACTAGATTTGAGGTTCTATCGCAGCCCTGAATCAGCTGTGGAGCCCCTGTAGCAATGAGTAAGGTAAATTATGTACATGGACTAAAAATAACAGGGTGATACACTAGGACCTGTCGCAGATTCTTTCTGCATTTTTACAAAGCACAATACATTAGCAGTGAATAAAATCCTGTTATAGAACTCTTAGAAGTGATGTAAAGCTGGTTTTGTTGGCATGTCATGGTAAGGGCTGTGATCCCGACAACCTATTTGATAGCAGATAGAAAAGTTCAGCTTTCTGCCTCAGAGCCTGCTGTCATTCTCCTGAGATAACTGAGCATCCGTGGCTTGAACCAACACGACATCTCGATCTGCTCTTGGCTCACGTCAGTGAGGGCTGGTAACAAATGAGCACTTGTTATTTCACTTGAACATCAGGTATTTACAAAACTGTAGGGGTGTGGTCATAAGTACATTATAACTACATTTTTCTACCATCTTTTCTTGAACTCTGTGTCAGCAGTCTCCGTACAAAAGAACAACTAAAGGCGGTTTGGTTGTGGGCTCAGTGCTGCCACTTCAACTTTCTGCCTTCTGAGCTGAGATCTAATCACAAAGCATGACTTGAACTTTGTGGCTATGTACTTAAAAGATGATCAGGCACCTGTAAATCAGTTCAGCCCGTGGGCCCAGAGGAGAGAAAAGTCAGCTCCGGAGCGCACACAGATGCACTGAAGCTTTTTCATCCACATGTGGGCAAACTTTTATGCTGAAGCTATATTAAATTGCTAAAGGCAAACAAAGCTACTTTGTTAGGTAGTCTTAAAGTTTATTTTTACCTGATGATGACATTTGCATTGGGAGTGAGGTACAGCAGCAGAAAGCCCAGAAGGGCAGCATCAATGGAACAGACACTGAAAAGAACAAAAAAGCCTGTTCTTTTTAAGTTCTCCTGACTTGTAAATGTGAGACCTAGCACTGCAATAAATGAAAGGGTCGCGAGTAAATGCACTAGGGGATGATGAAATAGCATAGGTGTGTGAAATACAATACTAACTTTCCAAATTTGTTTTTAAGATTGTTGCAGCCTGCCCAGCCTGTGCTGGCTCTGCCCAGAGTTTACCTAGGGGCAGGGTGCCTCTAGTGCTGCCCTGAACAGCTCTGTGGATCTTATTGTCTGCTACAGTATTTTCATGATCCACATCTGTTAATAACTATATGTCTCACTGCTAGCCCTACCTTGGGCTTGCAGCCCCGGCTCCTCAGCCCTTCCCATCCTTTCCCACCTGTTCCTGGTGCTGTGAGAGATGGAGCAGGTTCTCCTTCCCTCTCTTCAGCCTGTGTGGCCTGTTCACAGCCATGTCTGAAACACTTAACGTGAATCCCACCATTCTGGAGCCATCACTAGGCTGTGGGGAGCCTGCACATGCTCTGCTGCATTCCCAGGGCACTTCTGGAGAGAGGTAGGAGAGCAACCAGGGAGTAACGCACAGGATGAGCTCCATCCACAGGGCTGCTGCCAAAGTATCCAAAAGGCTTGTTTTTAAAGGCGATCTGATTGCACATCGGAGTAATTTCAGTGGCCTGCGCTTCTTAGCTCTTATTTTGTGTGTTGTGGTGTGTGTCGGCGAGTAGAACTTAATAATACTTCACCCGCATGAACCTTGGTGATTGCAAGCAGCTTCAGCAGAGCAACAGAATTAATTCTCTGATGACTTCACAGTAGTTTGAGGGGATAATAAGCTGACCTTTTGCATTTATTTTGTACATAGAAAACACGATTAATTCATTAAGATAGGGATCTGCAGACTAACATTTTAAGTGTTATTGCAAACAACAAATTTTGTTATTTGTAAAGGTTTAAAACGCTACCTACTCAAACCTGTTAGTGCAAAAAACTTAAAACGCAAGTATAAAAATGTCATATAAGATTCAAATGTTTACAGGCTTCTAAAATTTACATGCCATGAATAGCGACTACAAATAATGTCAGTGAAGAATACAGATGATGTAAACCCTTATTGGTTTCTATTCTGATGATAAATCATTCATTAATCACTGTTCGTCTATTGCCTCACTTATAAATCAGTTACGTAGATGAAACATACTCACTTGTAGGTCATTCTTTTAATGAAAAATTCTACTGGTACATCACCACACATTGTCACAATATGGTAATCAATAAAAATAATAAAATGCTAGCTTATTTAGTGGCTAAATATAACAAATACTATTCTACGTAGATCAAAATTTCAATTCCACACGAGCTACAGTAGATCCTTGTCCTAGAATTCCATATTGCTTCTTATTTTCACTATTAAAGATTTTTTTGTAGCAAGACAGAGACATTTCTACGGATGTGAGTTACATCACTTGTTATAACCAACTGCACATGCTCATGGTTGCCTGCTCTGGGATGTTTTGCTCCTCAGAGGGGGATTAGGGCCAATGCTTGTACTATTATCTTAATTGCTTGAATTCTCCAGCACACCCTTTCTATTAGAAGAAAGGTCTAAGTACACAGAAATATAGTCCATTTGTAACTCAGATGGTGAAACTAGTTGGGAGGTTTGCTGACAGCAAATTTCATTTAGCTGGTTTTACTATAAGCAACTTACTCTACATGTGCAGTTTGCATTCAAATTGTTCTTTATTAAGTTCCTTCCCTAATAATATGAAAATGTGTTTATAAAGCCTGTAAGTGGTTTCTATAATAAGATTTTTTAATGAGTTGGAATATTAAATTAAGTTCTGTAGAAATGCTTCAGGTATTGTTATAACTAACTCACAAACTGTACACCATTAACTTTATCATAAAGAGTGATTTTGGCTTCTCCTCATGCAACAGTATACAGCGCCGAAGTAGTAACTATCATCTGCTTTCCTCTGCAAATTGTGTTTGGTTGACTATTTAGCAGAAACATCTGTGGTTCTGGTATCTGAGCCCTACTACAAGTGTTATCCAGCTGCTGGGTCGGCCTGGGGTGCTCCTGGGCTGTGTGCTCAGGAGCCTGTCCGACAGCAGTTCCCTGCCCAGTGTCAGCTTGGAGATTCCCGTTCTCTCTCCTTTGCTTGTAGTGGAGATTCCTTAGAAATAAGAAACTGTGCAGATGTCCCCATGTTTGCTGTCAGAGTGGACAGCAGGTGAAGCATGCCTTAACCTTACACAGCTTGCACGTAAATCAAAATGACTGATGTGATTGCTTAGAAAGCAGAAAGTAAGAGTTGTGCAGAAGTGTTTTTGCACACTGTAGTTAACAGTGAAGTATCTGATTTATACCACCCATAGACAGTAGTGAAAGGGTAATCTAGGAAGTTTAGACTTCTGAATTTTAAAACTCAGGGGAAACCCCACCTGAGGGTCCTCCAGAAAAAACTAACCTTGCTTGTGAGTTGCTGCTCTCTTTGCTCCCGGTGCCTCAAGATGCCATGTGTTACTGCCCAGTGATTGCATGCCTGGTCCTGTAACTAGAACTCCATCTATGTCCTATGTCCATATGACCAAATGGGAACATATCCCATGGCCCGGTGGATGAGGGAATAGGGAGTGCTCTGTTGTTTGGATAACAGGCCAGCAGTAGATGAGGAGGTGAAATAATCTGCATAGCACCCGATTTAGATGCCAGAAGCTGTCTAAAACAGATGATATGGGTGCCTTTCCTAGAGGTCTTCTAACTCATTTGAAAATCTATGGACATCTCCTGTCTGCTATTACCTTGCTTCATATACTCTTTGTTTGCCTTCTTGCTTCTTATTCTTTTGAGGTTTCTTATACCTCAAAGTGTCAGGACACTGAAAAATCTCCAGTAACCTGGAAATATAACATGTTTTGTCTTGGGTTTGACTTAGCTCCAAGAAGCTTGGGATAGTGTGAGAAAAGCTGCATTCCTCCTGTGCTGTGACAGTGGGCCAGTCACAATACCTTACCCTGTCTCAACTCCTCCAGCCACCAAATGATGGTAGTGGTACATGCCTCTGTTGAGTGCTAGGAAAAGAACAGCTTTATAAATAAGAGCAGCACATTACAATGAGCTGTTGTGTAGATCTTGAACCCTAGTTGAAGTTACTAACCTCAGGAAAGCAAGGGGCTGTTGGCTGTGAAGCACTGGAAGTGTAATGCTCTGTGTCACTCTGGCAAGATCCACGTCCTAACCAGAGAAAATGATAGCTAGAAATGATGAGTCCTGGCATAGGGATGGTGATGGCTTTTTCACTCCAAACAAATAAAAGGATTTTTTATTGATATCATTTGGTTGAGGTATACTGTTATTATCACTCACTTTTAATTAAAAGATATTAAATGCTGCTAGTAAACTGGCAGTGCTGAGGAAGCTGCTACTGAATATTCAGTGAGGGGAACTGCAGCTACGGAGGCACCTACCAGTACAGCAAATGGGCTGCAACAGCAGACTTTAATGTACAGGAGCAATGCTCTTAGGCTGTGGTGCAGCTCAGCCGTACTGCCGCTCTTCATGAGATTGATGGGGATTCTGCTGTGCTTGCCACACTCCAGTGCAGAGCACTGGAGGGCATTCAGCATGTTGAGAAAGGTCAAAACAAGACTACATCAGCTTCTGAACCTAAAAACTCTGAACTCTTTGCTACCTATTAGAACGAACAAAGAAAAGCTGTGTTTTGATGTGTGACATCCCAAAGAATTGCTCGAGGCAGATGAGAAAGTTACTGCTACTTAAAGGAAGGAGCAGTTGTCTGCAAGCTGGATCTCTCAAAGCAAGTACCACAGCACAGCTCCAGCAAGCTGCCGTTTCAAACAAAAACTATGTCCTTGGTGAACTGGCTGGAGGTTGGGTAATGAAGCGCTCGTTTCAACAGTTGTTACAATTTTGCCATCCCTCATCTTGGTTAAAGGCAAAAAAGCTCACTGTTTATTTCCAGGTATTATGGAAGGTAGGATAAACAGTGTTTAAAGAAATATGCCACGGCCTGATGCATGCTACTGGTAAATCATGCTGTCTAAATACCAAAAGCTTGCAATGTGCATTGTCCCAGATTGCTGAGAGAGGTTCTCTCTTTAAGAACATAGAAACAAACCTAAAATAAAGGCAGTGGATATGTAAAACCTTGGCTGTGGAGTGAGGGTGGCAACAGTAGGGAAGGCAGCGTTTCCCAGGGCCGGGATGGGTCACGCACCATTTGCAGGGAGGGTATTCAGTTTGGGGAGCATTCGGGTACTAATTAAGTAGCTATTTACTCCTAGCCAGGGAATCTCTCCTCTCCTCAGAGCTCTGGACTGAGTGTCACCCAGCTGGGCTCCAGTCTCGCTTGTGTCACCACTTACTGGAGGGGTCACTTCAACTCTGGGAGCCTGGCTGGCCCTTCCCATGTCAAGGGCTCTATGAGGGCTCTCCTCGACCGCGAGCCGAGTGCCGTTACCACAGCTTCGGCTGCTGTCTCTGATGCAAAGATGGGAGATACTCACTCTTGACCTATGCTTATTTGTAAATATTTTAATTTTTTCCAGGTCACTAACTGCCCTCCATGGCTTTGGAAAAATATTTTCCTTGTTTTTCTTCCTCACATAAAAATGATATTCTAGACCCTGGCTTCTAATATCCTGGCTGTTATCAGCACTGGTATGCTTACAAATAGCTAGAAAGAGGCAGAATAAATGTTCATCTGTTTGCCCTCATCCACACACGCTCATTCCAATACCTCTGACGCAGTGTTTATATAAGCTATGTTTTTCTTTTTTATATCACATTAAATGATGAGTGCTCTGAGAAAAAGACAGACCTGTGCTGGTCTAGGAGGAAAGTAGTGTGGGAGCAGCCAGGGACTGACTCTCTTAATGTCATGCTGCTATTGATGATCTACTTACATACTGCTTCTTTCTTTATAAGGATGTAGGCTGGGGCAAGGCAGTAATGGGAAAAACTACCACAGCGTGTGACTCAGGGGATAAGCATGTAGCTAAAAGCTCGCAGCATCACAGCTACGGTCAGCGTAACACCCGCCAGGAATTTCTTCTGGCATCTCTACCAGGTTGTGAAAGAAAAATATTTTGAAAAGTTTGTTCCACAGCTTTCCCTCTCATCTGTCCAGAAATCCCACTGCATGAATGCAACGGTTTAACCAAGGGGCTGCTGCAGTCGCTTTCCTTCTTCGTCTTTTCAGGAGTACCATTTTCTAGATTTTGTTAAAATTGTAATGAAGAGTGAATTAATAGTGTGTAATGTTTTTCAGTTACAAGTTACGTTAGAATTTCTGCTAGTCTAATTACATTAAAATTAAGTAAAACCCTGGATGTAAGAGCAGCTCTTCCCATCTTCAAACTACGTTTACTCTTGTGACATTTAATAAAGGTCCTATGTATCAAGAAAAAAGAACAACTTAAATTCTGCAGCCAGATCAGTGGAGTCGGTGCTGCTCTGCTGGAAATTCTACACCACTTTCAGCTTAATTAAAATCTGCGTGCTTTTATTAATAAGCTATGATGCTTGCAAATGTAAAGGATAAACAGAACATAGTTCTTTTTCAGCACTCTTCTCTCTCCTTTCTGGATATTCTGTCTGCTTGGCTCACGCAGGTCATCCAAAGGTACATCTTGCGTCACCATCACCTGAACTGTGCAGCTCGCCTTTTAATACCTACGGGAATGGAAAGCTGGCACTGCAAAAGCGTTCCAGTAACTGGGATTTATAGATCGTTACAGCTACAGAGATGGAAGAGTGTGGGTTTAGCCACTAACTTTGAAATCTTACTCTTAACTGAAGCCATGCTAAAGTAAAAGTGAAATATTTCTTTCCAAAATCCAAAAATAGACAAACTTACAATGGCAAATATAGGAAGAGAAGTACACCTATCTCAAAATCAAATTTAGTAGCTTATCCTTCGTCTCTTCTCTCTATGCAGCTGAACGGCTGTGGGTGGCTAGCTGATCCACGTGGTAAGGAAACGCACTTGCTCAGCCCCAGGGCTGCAGAGAGCCACCAGCCCAGGCACCCACTAACTGTCTCCCTCTTCCTCCTGCTTCCCTGTCTGGTGGATTGCTTTGCAGGTCATTCAAAATGCAATCTCCTCTCCCCTCTGCCTCATGTATTACTGATTTTTCGCTAATTTAGGAGACAATATCAAAGTTGTTTTTCTGGATGATTCAGGGGCCCTACATTTTTGGGTATGTTTATTTCCCTTTCGTAGATGTGGCACCAAAATCCCTAGTACTTAATGAGACTATGTAAAAATCATTGTCTGTTGAGAAGTGATATACTTTCTTGGTAAGACAGTGTCCAGATCCACAGTGAATCTATAAATGTGTCATACTTTGTACAAGGCTATGATGAAGATTAATGCTTGTGGTTTTTTTATTTGCTCTTGGTAGACACTATGCATGATCATAATCAACCTTTTTAGTATTATCATAGATTTGGGGCGTTTGACTTCATGTCCTACCTTTTAGAGAGACCCTGGTAGTCTCTCAAACAGTTAAAAACCTTGATACTTGTACCACTAAGCTGATGTTTCAGCTTCAGCTTTGTAAGGCAGCTCACACACCTCAGGCTGCCTGTACCTCCAGGAGTGAAATGGTTTAAAAATTATCTTTCTGACCATAACAGTTGGGATCATTATATTTTTCACTGAAAAGTGAGCCTACAGAGTATAATACCACCATAGTGGAAGAAGTCTGTAGCCAATCAATATCTAGGCGTTCTTGCATACTTGGTAATTCAAAATATCATTTTTGTAAGTCCCATAAAATTTGCATTTTAATTTGTTTCTTTATGGAGTGTTTTATTGTTGTGGATATGAAAATCAAAGGTATGACTGTCCTCTTATCAAAAAATCCCACTGTGAGTGTTACAGTATTCAAGGTACCATTGTGGTTACAGTGAGACACGGGACTCGGTTCTAAACCTCTTTTTCTTCCTCTGCTGCCATGCTGCTGCTCTGTGACTTGAAATGAATCAGTTTGTGCAACAATAAAAACATATAATTATTATTATATGTCTTACAGAGAACTTATGAGCCTTAATTTATACTGGTACAGCATTTGTGAACTTTGGATGGAAGGTGCTTCGGGCATCTAAGTGCAATGCCTTATTAAATCTTCCCATCTTGGTGCAAACCCCTCCTGACCAGAGAGTTCCAGCCAAGCCTTCGCTGTACGTGCCTCAGCACCTTAACTGTAGCTAATACTCAGACTAGTTTGCTTCAGGAAGAATAAGCCCTCACACACGAATGCTATTAACTCCTATGTTCTGGGGAACCTCAGCCTGCTTTGTTTTACTTGTGTCCTTAAGAGAATAAAAGAACAAAAGCAGCAAAAAGCAGAGAAGGCAGAAGAGTGTGAAAATTAGTCCTGAAGCTGTTGTTGGCTTTGTGTTTTGTTGCTCTCAACCTCCCCAGCTAGATATGATTTTAACAGGGCACTGCATAGGGTGCCACATCTAATTCCCCAAGTGTCAGGCTGAGGAAGTGTGCTGCAAGTAAGCGGCAAGCTGTAGAGCAGACGTACCCTGGATACTGTGATAGCCTGGTGGTTTATTCTACTGTTTACCAGTTATGAAAATACGTGGCGTCTGAATAGGAGCAACTACAACTTTTCCTTTTCAACTGAGCACGTACATCTGCTGTTTCTCTACCAGTAAGAAAATGCCTTTAGCACTGTCAGACAATCCATCAAAAGCCAGAGGTTTTAAGGTTTAGGTCTGGTGGTCCCTAAGCTTTAAGTCTGGGATGATCTCAGCAACATCTTGAAATATAAATACAACAAAGAATGAAAACCAGTGTGGGGCAATTTGTGTCTGAACTAAAATAATAATACAGAGCTAAAAAGGAGTCTGGAGATATGTAAACAGTCTGCACAGCTTTTACGACCATGTTTGTGCAGAGCCATATTTTGTTCAGCAGCGCATGTCTTTAATCGGAGGGAGCTGCGTTGCCTCGGTTTGGGTTGGAGCCATGAGATATTCTGTGCCTTCAACTACCCCGTTCCTCCCCAACGAGCACTTCCATGTGTCAGCGGCCTCCATCCCCTCTCGCTCAGACAGTGACCTCCAGTGCTGGAGGCCAAGGCTTAACTCTGCCGGCCCTTCTGCAGAGAGTGGGGGGATATGACTACCCTGAAACTCCAGTTCCCCTGCAAACCTGCACTACAGCAGCGCAGTATTTTGATTACTTATCACAGGATGATGACATCTACGTTATATGCTCTGTGCCTATAATGGTTGTAAACTATCAGTTTTGCCCTTTTAAAATCGTATTTTACATCTGCTAAGTCACCACATCAGACAGCAAGTACAATATTGGACTGATACTGAACTAAAAAATAAGTAAAGAGCTATAGACATGTAAATCTGACATAAAGACCATCGCTACGGTCCAAGTCTTGAAGAGCCAACATAACACTGGACCGCACCTTATACTGCTGACAGTATTTGTTAAAAGTTGCTGCTGTTCGTGGGGGGACTTGAGATGTGAGCTGCTGTTTATTCTCAGAATGCAGATATCTCTGCTGGGTTCAGATGTTGCAAAAGGTTAATGAGATATTATGTCACACATGGCCAGAAATTCTCTGAAGTTTGCAAGCAGACAGTTAGTAATGCAGTGTGACAAGCTGCTCTTGTTCTCCAGCTACCTCAGCACTCCTAAAGGACAGCAGACTACACAGAAGATTACTCTCAAAATGATAACGTGCATTAGTTTTGGGGATGGCAATCTGAAGGTTTAAAACAAAGTAATATCCATTCTGGAAACATAATGAATTTAAGAACAGGATTATTTCCAACTTCCATCTCCAATCTGTTGCTTTTCCATCCAGTGCACATTTTTCAGATTTCCAGAGTGCATCGATGTGCCTTTCACTACACAGTCTTTCTAAGACTGTTTATGCAACATAAGAAAGCAAGCTGTATCTGCTGTGTATGGTCGATAGAGCAAATTACAATTTTCAACTGGAAAATACCATTTAGTCTAGAGAGGAATATTTGCGACCTCAGAAACATTTGGATTTTTCTATCATTTTCAAATTACAAAGACAAGAAGATTTGATAAGGAAAATTACTGAGGTGCCCCGATCTGTTGTCCCTACTTTGCCATAAGTGAGATTTTTGTTTGCTTTAGCAGGTCAGCTTTAAATTACAGCTAACATAGCATGAAATTTCTGTGGAGCATGAGGAATAGGAAAAAACCCACAATCCAACAACAGAACTTTATAGTGCTTTATAGTGTTTTTTTAGCTTTGTAGCCTAAGGCACAACAAAAGTCACTAGTTCTGCTTGTGACAGTGAAGTCTCATCTTATGGTTCCTCAAGCATTCATGCTCGTGACACCACAGATCCCTGCTAACCAGATCAGCCCTGCCACACAGGAGCTGCCAGGGTACCCACCTCTCTGAAAATCTTGTTTGGAAAGTGGGAGTAAATTTACCAGGTGGATCTTGAGCAAGAGCCTGGGAAGGGGCTTTGATATTTTTTCACAGATTGATGTAAAGCACTGGGGATGATGCTGGGAGAGTTTTAGGTGATGAAAAGCTCAATGGTGCCTGCAGTTAAGGACACAGACTGGCAGCTCTGGGGGCTGTTGGGGGGCTGTGTGTTGGCTGCAAGAGGTGGGTCAAGGGGTGCTTTCTTTGGTGCCCACAAAGGCAGGGTGCTGCATCTGCGCTAGCTTCGTGGGTGGCAATGAAAGCCTGCAGCCTAGTTCAGCAGTTTGGTGCAGTGCAGCAGGAAGGTTTTTACATGCAGCTACTTTGGGCAGATTGTCTTCAAATGGTCTCACAAGGTATCTGTAGCGTTTACTTAAATTCTCGAAGTGTTGCCAGTTGTGTTGACTGTGTTTATTCAGTGACTGAATAGACTGCAATAGCAACTGAACACCACAATTGGTCCTCGCAATCTGGCCTTTTTTACTGATACGAGGTAAACAACTATTCGTGTGTACCTTCTACTCCTTGTGGCTGGCTGGTTTTCTAAAACCCAAAATGAGATCCTGGTTATAAGCTACTGTTTAAGAACTTGGTTGTATAGGGTGTGCCATTCAGGTCAAATTTGCCTTCTGTGTATATGTACGTATTGCATCTCCTGCTACTGACTGCTACTGGAATCAGTGTTCTGTGAAACGGGTATGTATTTCAGCTGAGTACATATGAATGAATAATTTTATCTAGACTATTTAGCACAGAAAGATGTTTAAATGATCCTAGTTAAATTGCTGCTAGACAAACAGACAAGTGGGAAGAATATGTACAGAAAAGCGATTAAAAACCAGAGTGCCACAATCCATCACCTTGGCTGCCTTTTCCTAAGGGTGTTTGCGATACTTAAATCCTGAAGTGAGGAGCGTGTGAGGACAACACAAGAGGACAATAGAGGAGAGTGAGGGAGACACTATGTTGTTTGATACCCACTCTATTTTTGAGTGTAGAAACTGTGTGAAGGTGGTAGACATCGCTGTAGGGTCACACAGCCAGGAGCAGAAGCTGACTCTAATGCTGCTCCCATGAGCCTCACAGGTAAGAGAGAAAGTGGCCTCTCAGGTGGGCAACATGTACGTTTTCCCTCTAATTTCTGAATTTCTAACTCAAAAGAGACTGTGTATCTCCAGCTGCTTTAAACACATATGTTTTGCCCTGAAAATCATTTTGGCTTGCCCTGGTCTTTGGGGTCAGCTGCAGTTCACTCACACTCCAATAGCTGGTCTAGCGCCACAGCAGTCAGGCTCTTTAAATGATACTATAGATCCATCTCCTTGCATTGCTCAAATAAATGCCTTGACAGGAGTCATCTTAAAACTTGAAGTGCTGCCAGCTGCCATGACTTTTCAGTGTGGCAAAATGAACAAGTTGTCTTTTTATTGTTTCCTTTCTAACCCAGATATAGGCTATTTGCTGTGTTGTCACATCCATGCTTCTACAGAAGGATGCATGATTTTAACCAGAAATGATTCCATGGAGTAGTTGGACAAAAATTAGGAATGGATTTCCATCCTGGGAAAGCAGTCCAGATTCCAAGACATATACTATTCTCAACTGGAAAATATACTGCAGAGCTGCTATTTTCTGTTAAAAGTCTTACTTTTACAACAAAAGTATTGCTCCATGGGAATATAATTCACAGAAATATTTCCAACAAGCTCCACTCCATGGACTTTCTTTCTTACATCTTTAAAAATGAAGAAGCTGTTTTCAAGTCAGCAGTGGGTAGGAAACTGCCCGCCCTGTGATGAAAGAGTATTCTGCCCCCAATGCCTTCTATTGTTAAAAATATTGTAATAATGTAGTTTAATAACTTTGTGATTATGATAAAAAGTTTTAAAAAAAATCTTTCTTCCTTCTTGTAAGGGAAGTAAGGGTTGATCACCTCTGCAGTTAACAATGGTTCAGTCCTTTCTCCCTTTAAGAACACTCTATACTCTGCCAAGGAAATACTGCCTTCAATTTTAGGAATGGTTTATTGGTTTCAAAGTTTTCGTATCAGTTAAGAGATTTCATTTTCAAAGATTCTCCCTCTGGAGGAATGTCCCTTTGAGGATTTCCTCACAGAAAGTGGTGCCTGCTTTGAAGATTTAAATTTATTTTTTTTTAAAGTCGCATTTCTGGGGTGTCCTCTTTGAAGACATTTTTCTGTAACAGTTAAAAGGTTTCCATTTTGAATATCTTTTGCCACTGTGGACAGCATCCATTTGAAAAATTTTTTTTTTTATTATAGTATTCTTGATAATTTATAGAGTCTTGCAGGAGTCCATAAAATAATACCTATTAAAAAAACCCAGGAGTGTTATGAGAGCACAGTTTTGGAAAAAAAATGTACAAAAATATTTCTATTTTCTAACATCAAAGAGTAAAGTGGAAAGGTGAGCTCATCTGTCACTTACACGACCTTTTAAAAATTACTGTGAGACATATCTTACTCCTTTCAAATTATTTGAGTTCAGAGTTCAAGTTCTGGTATTCCTGAAATCAGTAGCAGAAGTCCCATTTCAGTCCAGCTGTGCAAAGAACTGTCTTTGGAATTTCTGGGAGTTTTCTTTGTTTGAGAATTTATTGCTATAATTTACTATGTTTTTGGGGGTTTGGAGTCTTTTCCTTGGTGGTGTTGAGTTTTTTAAAAAATACATGTTTTCTCCTTTTTTTTTTCTTGGTTACCTTTTCAGTAATCACAATTACCATGACTGCAAAACTAGACAACCTCAGACCTTGTGCAAGGCTGGGCTCATTATGTATTTTACATCAAGTCTTCTGTTCGATGCTGGTCTGTGAGCTAGACAGAGGGCGAGTCAAAATACATCTAAGCAGCCCCTCAAGCATACATCTAAGCCTAGTTTTGAACTATATACTTAGGCTGTGGCTTAAACCTCTGGCCTGATCTTTCTCCTCTCTGCAGGGTGCAGAGTGGGAGAGGCTCTCAGACTGCAAATGAGCCGTTGGAGGCAGGAGGGTTGGGGTCTTCAGGGTCTTGTCTGATAAAAAATGACTCTGAGTCCATCTAGATAGCTTCAGTGCAAAGTCAAACCAGATGAGTTTAGATCACCTGCACCAGTGGATTTGCTTGATTTTGCACTGGAACAGAAGACAAGTCGTGTTTCCCAAAGCCAAAGCAGGCATATGGGATGAGGAGGTTGGTCATTGCCTCCTCTCTGCTACCAGTCACCTCCTGTGGAGACATTATGCCAGACTGGGCAGTAATCTGCACAAAGCAGCAGCTTGCCAGGTGGTCAGTGGGCTACATGACTGAGCTCAGTTCTGTTAGCCAAACCCTTGTATAAAAGTGCCATTAGTCAAAAACAGGTATCTTCACATCAAAAATAAAAATCATCTCGAAGACCCTACTTTGTGAGATCCTCAAATGGAGACACTTTGTTACCTGCAATACTGATCAGCAAAAGCTATGGCAGTAAGGAAGGAGTCTCTAAGAATTAAAGCCAGTCTTTCCTGATTGGGGGTCTCTTATGTAACTCACACATGAAAATAATCATTAACTAATGATTTTAAAAGTATTTTGCATGGAGGTGTTTTGATGGGTTGTATGACTGCCAGGTAGGTAGGACAGCTATGCTGTCTGCAACATAAAGATCTCGGCTGGTAAAAGCACACATCATTAAGGGAGCAGCCCTCACCTGTCCTGCCAGCCATACAACAGTCAGGTGAAAACCAGGTTCTCAAAAGTGATTAAATTACTAACACCTTGGAGAGCAATCGCAGCTTTTCTGTTGGAATACTTCACCTGTGTCTTGCAGAGTGCCAGGCCAGCACTTACATACCTGTTTGTGACTACAGAGGGATCTAAACTTCATTTAGGTCAAGAAGAGACCTTCCTACCCTTTGCCTTGTAACTTCAACAGACACCTCTGCACTCAGAAAAAAAATTCTTCATATCCCTTCTTTTCCATGACAGAGTACAGCACTCTCTTCCCAGAGCTGCAACCCTGGCTGTACACCACCCACAACATGATCTTCACTCCACTACCAATCAGCTGTGGCAAAAAAGAAGAAAACCCTATAGTATGAAAGATGCTTGCAATCACCACTGGCATATAATGTTTGTAGCAGAAAGTAAAACTGATTACCAGCCCTGAAGGAAGTAAATGTATGGGTATTTAATCACAGTGGTAGAAAAAAGTGAATTTGGTCTGGAAAATAAATTTCCAGGTGGGTATTGTACAAGCAAGAGAGGGAAAGTGGACAGGCAAATGATAATCTGGCTGTCAGGAAATGCATCTTTGGCCCCATATGAATGTTTATTGAGGTGCAGTATGAGCTATGTCACGCGTCTTGGTGTTTGAGATGGTAGAGAGCAGTAAGGCTCCCAGCCCGCCCAAGATAAGCTGTCTTTCTAGCAAGGATGCTAGAAATAAAATGCTGGAGAGCAGCCTGTGGGATTTAGACCAGCAAGACGAGTTCTGACCTGAACTTGAAAAAGAGACATTTATTTAGGGCACTGTGCTTGTAAGAGCTACTCGAGAGCTTCAAAACGTAGTTCAATAAAACAAACTAAATGAACACAGACTGCTGGGAAGAAATGTTGATGAAGGATATTGTTTACAGGAGCACAAAAAGATGAATAGCTAGTAATAAATGTTGGGACTTTGCTCAAAGGCATCTGGGGAATTTATGAAGTGGGTAAGAACTGGCTTAAGATAGAGTAATGTGGTTTAATATAACAAAGACTGGTAAACCAAACGAACAACCTTTCCCATAACATTGAGAGGATCTGTTTGTACTAAGCAACACCGTTCAAGGACACTGTTGTTAATAATATGAGGAAACTAAAGAGACGGGGCTATTTAGTTTGGCGATAGGGACAAATGGAGACTTGTTATGGTGTAAGTGCATCTCACAGCAAAAAGTATCATGTTCTCCGAAGGAGTCACTAAGTATGAGTTTTGGCATAGTCTGATTGAAACAACATGGTATCATTTTAAAAAAAGAATGTGTTGAAATCCTCTACTCAAAGCTCTTGAGAGATACTAAGCTGATATAGGATTACTGGGTACATTATTTGATATATTAACAACTTATTATTATTTATTAACACTAGATTATTTAAAATATTAAAGGAAGGGCAAGAAAAAAATGGTCTATTTTTCATACTAGTGGGAGGTCACTGGCAGTGTACCCAGGGACCTGCGCTGTTCAGCATATTCTTAAATGATCTGGAAAAAAAGAGTGATTATCGAGGCAACCAAGTTTGCTGACGATGCTGAATTATTCATGGTAATAAAAACAAAAGCTGACCATGAAGAATTGTGGAAAGCTCTCATGATACTGTGTGACTGAATGATAAAATAGCAAGTTAAATTCTGTGCTGAAAAATGGAAGTAATATGCAAGGGAAAAAACAAGCCAAACTCTACATGCAAAATCCAGGAATCTAAATGAATCACTTCCACACAGCAAAGAGTGCTTGAGCTGTGGAGGGTTCTGTGAAAACATCAGCTCATGGCTCAGCAATGTTCAGACATGCAAATCAGGAAAAAAAAAAAAAAAGGAATATAAACCCAGAATTAAACAGAAAACATTTATTATGCACTTATATAAAGCCACTATATTTGTAACTTGAATAATGAGGACCATTATGGTCTTCTAGAATAGGACTAGGAACAATGTAGAAAAAGGCAAAACAAATTATTGAAAATACGGAATGACATCTAATACAGGAGACACGGAATTTCCTATAACTGAAGATGATATGATGAAGGCCCGAGCATTCATGAACAGCAACATGGCTAAATGAACAGGGAAAATTATCCATCCTTTTTTTTTAAGAAAGAAACGATGGACATTAAAGAACATTTATTGGACAGTGGGTTCGAAACAAACAAAAGTATTTTTCATGCAAAGATTTCTCAAATTGCATAACTTGCTGCCTGAGAACACTGCAGATGTCAAAAAGTGCTCAGGTAAATTCTCAGACAAGATATTCCTTACGAATGTGGGTGCTATTCTTTCCCCTAGCAATTCCAGGGACTCCATTTGGAACAATGTAATGCAGAAAATATCTTTGTGTGCTTCCTAATTCCTACAATCTTTCACTAAGCACACACCACTAACTACTCATACAGCTGCTGAACTGCACAGACGATTATTTATTAGCTGTTCTTGAAATAGAAAGGAAACAACTAATGAAAGTGAAACATCTAACTGCATCCATGATCAAAGGGAATTATTTCAGAAAGCAAAATATTATTGCTGCAATAAGATTACTAGGATTTAAAAAGTGTGGAACTTTTGTAGACCTAATAATGATACCTATGCTTAAGTTTTGCTTAGATTAAAATGGGTAGAGGATATAAGCTGTCATGTTTCATAATATAGCAACTGAACATAGAGGGTTTTGCTAGAGGTATTTTACTGAGAGGTTACCTATTTAGTAATAGGTACAGAACAGTTTAGCCACCTTCAGAAACATCTGATGCAGGACTTCAGCAGGAAGGCTGAAGGTCCTAAGGACAAGGGGCTGATTTTGGCAACAGTTATTTTCCTGACCTTCTAAAATGTGAGAAAGACAAAACAAAGAAATACTCTACTGAGAAACAGATGACCAAGTTATTGTTTATACTATCAAACTGTCCAAAATATGTTAGACGTTTTACAAGGCATCCAAAGGCATGCTAAAAATAATCTAAAAGTATGAAAAGGCAAAGTTCCATGAAGATGCAAGTGGAATACCACTCTGAACAAATAATAAGCTGACCGTTATCTTTTTTCCCTTCTAAAATTAAATGCCGTAAGTAAAATCCTGATCGATTAATTATTTTTTTGATTATTTCAGGGGAACTGGGGTTTTGCTCTATGAAGTCAAATCTGTTATTTTACCAAGATCTGCAAACTTGGCTCCAGTGTCTGTTCCGCTTTAAACACTCAACACACGCTCCTCAGACTCCCTTATATGGAAGAGCATCTAACTCTGAGTATAAACCGAATGAGTATTAGCTCACTTAATCAGATGGATTCTGGTAGGTGTCATGAAAGGCGAAAACAGGAATATTACAAAAGAAATGAGAAACACAGGTTCAGAGATGGCATTACTATGAAGGCAAAAGAGGTAAGCCAGGCAGGCAGTGAGATAGAGAAGTCAGATGAGAATACAGATTTTCTATGAATTGCTAAAAAGTAGAAGGGTCAGTACGTCTAACAGGAGAAAACTGGACAAGATGTGTTTAGATTTATAAGGGAGGAAAAGAGAGAAAATCTCCAATACAATGTGGCAACAGACAGGAGTGAAGGCAGTGGCAACTGAGTGAAAGCAACTATAACCCCAACCTCCATGGAATCTACAAGAATGATACATATGGAGTAAATAGATAAAAATGCACTGTGGATTTATAGAGATGGTTATAAGCAATTCTAAATCTCTGAAGTCCTTGACGTTACTTTCATGCATAGTACTTTAACACATGCAATTGGTAAAGAATGCTACAACCAGATGCTTTGTTTAAACAAAACCAAAACAAATCATAATAATGCTGAAAGCAAAAGAATAGTATTTTGCACGATTAACTTTATATACAGTCTAAGCAAATGGAATGTTTAATAACAATTTTGTAAGAATGAGAATAGTAAATCATTTAGTCTAGTGGTCAGTGATGGATGTCGAAGAGTTGCTGAAAGAGAAGGTAGGTACAGATATCCAAATGATATTGGCACTTAGGAGAAGCAATTATTATTTTCCACCCAGTAAATTGATTGCTGCAGAGAACCACAGTGACTTTTCTACAACAGAGGAACAAAGAATCAGGCTAGAATGAGAATTTGCATGTACTCCTAATTGTTAAGTTAGTTACTGAGCTACTTACAGGTTGGTTAGAGGAGAGGGAGACAGGGGTAGTACAACATAGGGAAAATATCCTTGTTATAGAGATAGGCACAGGTTTTTTGGCAGTAGTTCCAATGACAGACTAAAAGGCTTACACTAACCTGTAAAGCTAGAGTGATTTCAAGGAAAGAGCTCCCTCCTCAAAATGTATTTCTGAAACCGGTATAGCCAGATCAAAATAGAAAAAATACAGAAGATGTTTTAAATACTTTGTACTATCCTCCTGTGTTTGGGATCTTTTAGGTCCCTTTGAATCACATTTTCAAATGTTTCTTCATAGCTATAAACCCTTTAGTTTGACATTTTGTTGGAATGCAATCCAGGATTGCCCTGTGAACAGCTCTTTCTAAACTTGTGGCAAAATACTGAGACCTGGCAAAAAATAATGGTGGGAAAAAGTCTTTCCTAATGGCCCTGTAGAGCAATGCCCTGGTCTCATCTGGGAGTTACTTTTTTTCCTAGTAGCTGCTATAGTGCTGTGTTTTGGATTTAGGTTTGGAGTAACATTGATAAGGCACTGACATCATGCTCCGTACATAACTGGGGGTTGGCTGGGAACTGAGCTGATCCTGGTGATGAGCACTTGCATTATGCCTCACTTGTTTTGTATATAGTATTATTATTATTTTTCTGTCCTATTAAGCTGTCTTTATCTCAACCCATGAATTTTACCTTTTTGATTCTTTTCCCCACCCCAGTGCACAGGAGCAAACAAACGGCTGCGTGGTTGTTTTAGCTGCTGCCTGGGTCAAACTATGACAAGCAAATAGCTTGTGCTCTGATGTGGTAGTTTACGGAGGACCACGGCTGCCCCAGTTCTGCGAAGAAACAGCCGAACTTACCACAACAGTCACTTTATGTGTTATTTTAATTATTTATTTGGAAGGACACAAGCGGTCAGCTATATAGTCAGCGGGTTGTTTCCTTATGACTGACTAAGCATGCAGGTGAAGGCACGGGGTGGTGAGGCCTGTCACTGCGGGCCCCCTGAGGACACGGCCTGAGCTGGGGTGCCGGGCCCGGCGCGGCCTCTGAACCTTTCCCAGGGCGAGAAGGTACAGGCTCCCTGCGCCGGGAAGTACCGACACCGAGAACGGAAAGCCTCTCCGCGCCACCAGCGCGGTCCGGCAGGGCAGCTGCGGTTCCGGGCGGCGCGGCGGTGACCGCCGATGGACGGAGGAGCCCCCGAAGCCGGCCTGCCCCCAGTGGCCTCAGGCGCTCTCCCAGGCAGGACCGTAAGCCCAACTCCTCTGAGGAGACCCCTCTCCCGCACACGCGCTCCCGAAGCGGCGCGCTGGGGCGGCAGAAGCGGGAGCCCCGCCACCCTGGGCGTGAAGAACTCGCAGCCGCTTCCCGCCCCTAGCGGGTCCAGGCTCGCGCCGCCTCACAAGCCGACTCGACCCGGACAGCTGATGGCAAAACCTTCAGTGGCGCCCGCGGCGCATGCCCAGGCGGCTGGCGCATGCTCTGTCGCGGCGAGAGGCGAGGAGTGGAATCCGGCGCTCGGCAACGTTCGGCGGGTTTCGTACAGGCCAGGCCGCCATTTTCTCACAGCCTCCCCGAACGCGCTGCCTGCGCGGCTGTCTGTCCTGCTTGCCCGCGCTTTGTCCTGCCCGGCGATGGACGCGTAAGTAATGACCGGGACGGTGGAGGTGAAGGCGCTGCCGCTGTTGTGCCGTCGGTCGGTGGTGGGACCTGACCCGGTGCTGGGGGCTCCCTCCCTGCCGCGGCTGGCTGTTAACGGGCGTCTCCGAGGGTGTGGAGAGCGGCCGTGGCCCCCGCGGTGGTGGGGACGGGAGGGCCTCCATCCCGCCGCGAGCAGGCGAAGCCCGAGGCCCAGTACGGAGGGTGGGGGGGGAGAAGAGTGGGCTCGGGTTCTCCGTAACGGGCGATCCTCAGTAGGGTCTTCTGTTTAATTTGCCGAGGGCTTTGGGCCGCCCCCTGCTCAGTGTAGTTCCCGAGACGCCGGATCTCGCTGTGGAGAGAGCGCCGCGAACCAGCCCCCAATTACCGTCCTTTCTGGAGCCTCTTGCCCTCTCCTTCCCCCGCCTTTGCTTTCTTCCCCCTCGCCCCAGCCGTGGGGCGAGGAGGGTCACACTGTAGGGCGCGGGGTTGTTTTGGAGCTGGCTGGAGGGGAGGAGCAATCTGAGCGGGAGCCAGATGTCGAGCTCTTTTGTTTTCAGAAACTGCCTAATAAGCCCTCTGGCTTCCCCCACTCCAGGTAGAAAGATGCCTTTGTGTATGCTGGAGCCTGGCTGTAAGAGCCAAAGAAGGGAAGGTTTTGAAGGAGTCAGCCATACGGGACAGTGAGGGCCCTTGGTCCTGGCCGGAGCTGGGTGGGCAGGCGTTATAAACAAGGCCTTCTTTCTGTTGGACCTGGAAAACGAGGCTGCTGGTTGTAGCCTTCATCCCTGTAAATACAGCACCTTCCAAATTTCCTATTAAGTTGTTCACTGTGCATCAAACAGAGGAGTACTCTCTTTGGCATGCTGTAAGCATATAACCTTTCAACTGTGAGAGTTTTAACAGCTTTTTACAGTTACTTGTGATTATAATGTTGGGAGTTACAGTTCCTATCTGAGAAGTCTTGTCATTAATGAGTATTGCCTTCTGGAATGCTTTCACATACTAATGGGGTTAGTTCTTTTTTTTTTCTTTTTGGTGTGGACTTGGACTCCTTTTAGGGTTGTGTTTACACACTGTGAGTTATGATGTCACAACCTCTAAGAAAGAGGCACGTTGACATAACCTGTTGCATACCTGTTTGTATAGGTGTACCCAATTAAATTTCATTGTTTCATATAGGTATACCTGCTAATGTGTTCCTTTTTCCAAGTAAATTTGAAATAATTGTTTATTTGAACAATTTGGACTTCTCTGCCCTAAGAGGAGCTGTAGGGTAGTCTATGAATACGGGTGTGTGAGAGAAGTTCTGTACTTCAAATTCTTTTATTTTCACCCTGTGATGTTATATAGTCCAGAAACCCAAGTTTCCTAAATTTCCTGGCAGTGCTGTTCTGGAGTAACAGTTACTTGAAACTTTGACTTTTTTGGAAAAGCCAATAAACTGGGGGAGCTCAGTGACTTTTACAGGTTTCTTTCGTACTTTCCCTTAGCCCTGCTGGTTTTTTTGAACATATTTTCTTGATTGGGGAAGGTATTGGCTATTTTGACTCCTCATTTTTTGGCATTGCGGTACATTGAAAAGTGGTTTTATGAGCATACATTGGTTGACTTGTGTTCTTGTTTTTTTTCTTTTTTTACAGAATTGTCACTGATGTTGCAGTTGGTGTGAAGGTAGGATGTACACTTAGCAAATACGGGGGCAAATTGTTGTTACAAAATAAACTACTTTGAGCATCAGTAATTGCAAATTGCAAGATTTTTAACTAGTCATTGTCAGCTGATACTTAGTCAGCAGTATATGTTTTACTGATCAAAAGCTGAAGTGGTAAATTGGAGGCTCTACACAAAAGACTTCTCTAGGCACTGAACTGTAAACAGTGGCTCTCAATTAATGTACTGGTGTCAGCTTCTTATCTTAAAGCTTAATTTTGGAGATTTTTTCAAAACAACACTTTCTTATTGTTGTATGTTGACTGTAAAAGGCATGCTTTCTTCTCCCTCTCCCCATCCTTTTTTTTCAAAACAGTTATCACTGAAGTTAAAAAAGAAGCGACTGTTTGTAATAACACACAAAAATATGGGAGGTAGGATTTGTTATGTAGACAGAGAAGTGGGTGTTTGCTTTGCTCTACTTTCCATTTCTCAAGTTCAGTTATGAATTTATCATATTTGTTATAACAAGCTAAGATCTTCCAGATGGCTTTTAATTTACTACTTATTTCACTTTTGTATTCAGATCTGTTGCAGGAGTTAGATTGGTACTTTGTGGAAGCAAACTGAGAAACAATGAGGACATGGAGATACATATATTGGACAAGGGAACTTTAGGTTATGTTAATGAATGCGTTCAAACAAATCTGTCAGTGGTAGAAATGTAGAAGTTTTCTAGTATATACAGTTAAGTCTGCACATTTGTCCAGGGACTTTGCAGCTGTCCTACATAGCTGCCTTTTCACCTGAAGCTGATCAGTGTTAACTACTTGGTAAGTCAGGTTTTGTCTAGTAAAGCTCTTTGGCTCAGATTCAGTATTGGTCCTGCTGGATTTGGACTGGTTCTTACATAACACGGCTAGCCTGTAGATGCAGCAGCTCTTCTATCAGATGTACCTGTGTTATGTTTCTGAGTAAGGTAGCTTCTAGGGGAGTGTAAGAAACCAGGTATACAGATTCTGGATCCATCTAGATAGACATTTGTGCAGTATAAGCGTAAAATCACTCTCAGAAGTATTTCTGTGGGAGCTAATCTCAATCAGAAATATGAACTGGTATGATTGTTCCTCTGTTGCCCGTGAGAACAAAGTGCTAAGTGATTAAAACTTTAGGAATGGAGGAATACCTAAGGAATTCCAAGTCTTAGAAGTAAACTGCTCCACTTGAGTAGCTTTGGGCCAAAACAATTTAGAAATTGTCCTCAATAATGTCTAGTGAAGAAGCAATTCACTCTTAACTCTTACTTCAGGAGAAGTCAGTGGATTCAGTATCCCTTTCATTCTTAACTGTGGATTCAGTATCCCTTTCATTCTTAACTGTGGATTCAGTATCCCTTTCATTCTTAACTATGAATGACTTAGTGCTGAAGTTCTCCTATGATTCACACCAAATAAGCTGTAACATGATTTTGGAACTGTAGTTTCAGATACTAGCCAGATAATGAAATAAAGGCTTAAGATGGCATAACTGCTTCTTTCTGTTGATTGTAGAAGTTCTATTATGAGTATATACAAGAGATGGCAGGACAGGTGTGTCAGAGGTAGTGATTGAAATAAATACAAGGAAGGACACAGAAGTGTCAAAAACGTGTGCTCTTCCCCTTGCAAAAATGGACTTGTTCTCTGAATTTTAAAAGGAAACTTTGCATGAGAGTAGTGGGAACAAATAAAAAGGGTGGCAGTTTTCTGAAGAAATCTGTCAAATATGGAAACTGGACAGTGTTCTGGATCTTCTGTAATTATCTCAAGATAGTAGCAAGAATGGAAAATTTAATTTCTCGCTAATTGATACATGCATTTTGGGTAGCAGTCAATGCTTACCTCAGTCATGTTTTGTGAAAGGCCATGTGAAACACTTGGCTTTTATGTTCTCTGGTTCTTTCCTTTTGATGAACTGATGTTTTAAAGTTGGGGAAGATTTTACTTATAGGTAGTATATAAACAACTGGGAGTGTTCATCATGCCTTTCTTTAGCCATTATCTTTCCTTCAGGAATGAGTAGGGAGCATGTTTTGACTCCAGTGAGTTGCTTCAGCAGTTCTAATGCTCTTTGATCACTGCTTTTGTTGTGTCTGGATAGCCATTGAAAGTGGGCAGGGATTTACCTGTGTGAAATCAATTTATCCAGGATATTGACCTGATGTTTTCTTGAAATTTTTGCACCTTCTGTGTATATGTTGATTGTATCACATGTTTGTGATATATTCAGTTATACTTGGAGAAAGGAATTGTGACATAGGGCTGGGGTTGTGACGTATGATCCTTCTCTTTGGGAAACTTGCTTTATTTTATCATCAACGGTCAGGTCCATAAAAATTTGAATATTCATTATTTTCTGTCTGGTTTCTCTTTTAAACAGAAAAGTGAACATGTGAGTTGGACTTGATGATTCTTATGGGTCCCTTCCAACTCAGTATATTCTTTAATACTATGATTTTTAAACCCACTTGTAAAAGAGTAATAGTAGAAGCTAACTATTGTAGTCTGGGAATTGTCCTTGAATTTAAAAAAGGGCTTTTGAGCTTTGGGGACTGCATGTAGGCAAGGCAAGTATTAAGTAAAAGGAATAGTTTTTTTATAATGTTTCAGTAACAATTTTGTAGTCTCAGAGTTAGCCGCTAATAAGACTACTAAATTTGAAGCTATTGCTGTTTATTTGGGCTGTATGCTTTGATTCGATTTAAAACAGTTTTGTTCATCAAACTGTGAAATGTTTAATCTTTATGTGCTGAGTCACCAGAAATTGACACCAAAAGCTGTGGAAAACCATACATCTGAAAATGGAGATGGAAAAAGTGACATAGACTATTTGAAAACTTGGTTTACATAGAGTAAATGTGGGGATTTGCGCAAGTCAAAATATGCAGTGGGAGCATGCGTCTCAGTTAAAATCTGTCAGAGGAGCAGTGCGCTTTAATTTCTGAAAGTGCTAGAACATGTCAAAGCCCAGTCATCTTGTAAGTACATCTGAAATAATTCATATGTCATTTGGTCTGTGAGGTCTTGTTTTGCTTACCTAGAATTCATGGAGGCAAGGAAATTTCACTCTGCAGGTAGCTCACCCCTTAATGTTGCAATTTACAAAAAGTAGGAAAAGACTGAGCTTTAGCTCTGTGTCTGATGTTACTTTGTGAACTCCAGTTGTAATAAGCAGTTTGTGTAAAGTATTTTTGGATAGAACAGAGCTGAGGATTCCAATAATGATCGTATGTTATATAGTCCATTGATTTATCTTTTTTAAGTTCTTGGTTTCTTGAAGAAATTCTGTACACTTTAATTTCCTAGATTGCTTCGTGCATAGTTTCAAAAATTGCCATATTATATAAAATGTTTTTTTGTTTTAAAAAGATACATCTCAGTTACTCTGTTTTTATTACATATGATCCATAGTCACTGAAAAGGAAATGACCTGCTAGTTAGCTTGTAGTCTCAAGCTTCTCATTGCTCACTGCCTATATAGGTTTGAGTATCAGAATCTATATAGCTGTAGTTTGAATTGCTGTCTTGTGTTCTCTTTACAGTTATGATGCTTTAATCTGAATAAGTATACTAATTTGACAGTTTGGAGTGATAGATCCTTTTTCAACCCTTGAAGTGAATTTGTGGAGCATATAATTTATCTTTTCTCTGGAGTAATTGAAAGAATCTTTGAAGGGGTATAACATGTAAAGAATACACATCACAGAGGTGCAGGGAGTAACTTAAGTGAACTTTTGGTGCATATTGAAGATGATAGTTGTCTTTTACTGTATTTCAGTGTGTGCCAGTTCAGTCTAATGTACCATCATCTTTCTTCAGGATGACATGAGTAGCTGTGCAGTAAATGGAGCCTCAACAAATGTTTGACTCGTATTGTGTATGTGCATTGCACATTTCAGAATGGCTGAGGTGTACTTCTACCTGATGGGAGAACAGGAGCACTCATTCCTTCATGGATGCATTATTTGGTACATGGCATTTGGGGATTTGTGATGTTGGCACAGCTTTGGGCTGCATTGGTCAAAAAACGAGCTTCAGCTGCCAAATGGGGACACCCTGTGAACATAGTTTTTGTAATGTTTAAAGATGTGGGAATGGCCTTTTTCCCCAAAAAGTCAGGGCATGAGCTTTTGCAGTATACTTAAGAGGGACTTCTTGGTGTGTATTTATTTGCTTATGTTAGGGTTGCAGCACTGTCATAGTACTTTTAAGGAGTTTTCCAAACAGTAATGTGTCAAAGTTCCCTTTTTTTCTGGCTGCTGAAATTTAACATAGGGGGATATAATAGTATGGAGGAAGGACAGTAGCTAAAACCAGAAGAGGTATGGCTGGTGGAAAGAAAAAGAAAAAAAAAAAGCACAAAGAGGCAGTGTCTGTAAGCACTCTTGAAGTGTTCTCCACATTTTTTTAAATCAAGTTCTGAGGGATAATCTCTTCTCTTACCAAATTATAGAACGCTGACTCTTTTTTGCTTGTGGCGGAAACAAGTATTGTGGATATATCGTGACTTTATTTGAACTGTATACACACTGTATACATACAATAATGAAAACGTGTAGGAAAAAAAAACTTTCAGAAGTTCTAAGAAGTTGTCAGAAGATAAGTTTAGGCTAAACTTAAGAAAGGAGAAAATTGCATTTTCCTTGCAGTTTATACTTTTTCTGAAATGCATTTTGATTTCACTGTTGCCATTGTAGATATTTTAATAAAACGGAGTGGTAGGATAAAAACCTGTTTGACTCATTCATAAAGACAAATGCCATGTGATGGTTTTATTGTATTTAAAACATTAGAATACTAATTTTGAGCTATCGTTTCATGTTTAATATAGTTACTAGTAGATTTCTGATAGATGAGATTCTACTAAGGGCAGTGATAAGAGAAAAATAGTCTGTGTGTTTATTTAAAAACATTATCTTAGCTAACAGAAAATTAAACTTTTGTGTTCAATAATACTTGGTCATAGTAAAAGTAGGTAGTAAAAGATGCACAGAACATTTTAGCAATGAAGTAAGAATGGTGTGGTAATGTCCAGAAGTTTAGAACTGGCATTGTGATTTGTCTTTTCAGCCATGGCATGGGGAACGTGTGCTTAGTGGCAAAAAATAACTTCTTACAATGAGAGACATCTGCTATGTTTTAACAGTGACTTCTGTAAATTGACCCTGTTTGAAATTATGTTGATGTTTATTCCCACAAGAGTCTACTCCATTTCTTTTGGGTTTCTTAGTGCTCATTCTGCCACTGTAATGTCTTTCGAAAAATGAGACCTGAAAATGGAGAGAAAAGAAAAATGTTGAAAATCAGTTTGTGTTCTGTAGCAAGTAGGCATCAGTGTAAGGAAAACTTAGTACACCTATTTGGTAAGTTTTTATGTCTATTATTAAGAGGAAATCACCTATTTTTCATTTGTAACAAAAATCCTATATTTGAATTTAATTGGGGGGCTTGTAGGAAAAGAAATGTGATCACCTGCACCATCTGAAAAACATGAGCCAATACCAGCATGAAAAGTACCTTTTTCACTTCTTAGAGCTTTGGGCAATGTTTTCACAAGCCAATCAAGCTGTGTTCCAGTTTTCTCTGTCACTGTAATACACAACAAATGTTTGGGCAACCACTTCACAAACCTCTCTTGGAACTTGCCCAGGAGAAAACTAAGCTGACACAACAGTGAGTTAGATCTTTTTAGTCAGGTTTGTACCAAAGTGTATGGTTGCATAAATGCTTGTAGCAGTGTAGAAAACCAGGGAGCACAGAATAGGAACAAGTTGCTGGGGACAGGGAGACAGTAGGACTGTTGCTTTTGGTAGTAGTTGACTCAAATGAGGTTGTGTTTTTGCAAACTCTGGGCTTGGGGTGGTTGTTTTTTTTTATAGCTGCAAGTACATACAGCTGCATTTAGCTTCTCATAAAATCAGTTTTTCTATGAATATGTAACATGAATATTGAGTTATACACAAACTAGCACCTTTTATTTATTATTTTGAAATAGACAATCAAGTAGAAAATACTGCCCTGGTTGATATTTTTTTGAGATGTAGAGACTGCTACTGAAGGACCAAATATGTGTATTACCTGCCATCGGTCTCTAAGCAGAAATCACATCCAGGTGATATCTCAACTGAGTTGTTCTCACCTATTCTAATTTAATACCAGTTACGTATGGCTGCTTTGGAGTGCACTTTCTTTCCTGGTAAAAGTGGCGTAAAGAGTCTGAAATACTGGAATAAATTACTGTGTTTCTCTACTTCCTCCTGGATGTTTGACATGTCAGCTGGAATTGGACTAGATTCTTGCCGGAACTTTTCATTACAATTGGAAGTTTGCAGGTTTCCAAATGAGGCTGGGTGGCGTGATTTGGTTCTTGACTCTTCAGCTTTCTGGCTTAATGGTCTATTTTGATCTCCAGATGCTTTGAGAGATTTGGCTCTTTTCAGCATTTTATGTTGAGAACCTGAAGGCTTCAGAGGAATTGAGCCTTCTTTCAGCCTTAAAGACTTTCTAGGTTCCCTTGGTAGTATTTTCTTAATTTCTAGAAACTTCATTTCTTTTTTATAAATTGTGTACATGGCATATACAATGTGTATAGTGGCAAGAAAAAAGAAGAAAAGCTTAATTTTCACCTAGATCTTTCTGAAAAATTATGAATGTAAAAATAGTGAAATTAGCTGTTAGGATATATGAACAATATGTGGTTGCCGAAGGACAGTATGAAAAAGAATTGAGGTGCAGAAAAAAGATGACACAGTGTATGAAAAGGTGGTTGTACTTTATCCAGTTAACTTCATACTGAACTTAAGCCCAAGTGATGAGTTATTAAGCAGCCATGTAGTTGTGGCTTGTTTGTCATCCTAATATAGTTAAATAGTGTTGTCTTAAAAAATCCCAAACGCATAGGTGAACTCTTTGTATGTAAGGTTTTGATGAAGTGATAACAAGCTTAAACTGTATGCTTTGTAACATCCCTGTGAATCTGCATGGAATTTGTTCTGGACTCTGTATTTGTCCCTGTCCTGAATGAGTCTCATGATCTTACAGATATGAGAGGTATAACAGTCTGTTAATTAAGTAATTTGGATCTTGTGTTTTGACAGTAGTTCATATAGTCAGAGCATAAGGCAAATTAAGCATTTCTTACTCACTGAAGAGTATGTGAGGGTATATTTATGCATTGTTTCAGTAAAAATGTATCCTGTTAAAAATGAGCCATTCACTAAATTCTGAATGAAATTTACAGATGCTGTGTTTGGGGGTATAAAGTTTGTTGTTTCCAGTTTTCCTTTTGTTTCCAACATCCAGTCCCCAAAGTTAATTCAGACATCAAATACTGAAGAAGCGTGTTTACAAGTGTGTATCTTATCTGTTAAGAGGGAAATGTTTACTGTCTAAGTTGGAGTTCTCACATGCTTTTATTCCTCTCCCATATTGTCAGGTTTCTGGCTTTTTCTCTTAAATTGTTCCAAGATGTTGCTAGAAATGAAGTGTTTTACAATGCTGTTAGACTTCTTTAAGTCCTGAGATCTATCTCCTGACTTGTCATACCACTTGGGAAATTCATGCCTGTAGGCTGCGAATGACTGTGGTAAATGCGCAGTGCAGCTAAAGTTCTCATTTTCTCTTTTATCTGGGGGAGGAGGGTGTAGAGAAGGAAGTAGTGGGGGCAAAAGCATCCTGTTCTTGAGAGAGGTTTGTAATACCAGCAAATGAAAGGATTTATCAGAAAACTTATTTTTCAGTACCTTTGAGTATATTCTTTATCTATTCTAGTGGGAATTAAAGAAATTATTTTAGATGGTGCTGTTGACTTAACAAAAGGCAGTTTTGTCATTTGTTTACTGTTTCTAGTAGCATTGCTTATAGAGTTGTCGTAGTGCATCTACACATGCTCCTAATAAGCCTCTTGTAATACACGGTTTGTTAGGTTCAGCTGTAACTTCTGGTCAGAGTCTTCATAGCTGTAAATTATTGGGGAAAGAGGTGATGTTTTCTTTTCATGTCGTTGTCAAAAACCTCTTTGGTAACTCAAAGTAACTTTGGTAACCAAAGTTCTTACTCTTGGTTTGTTTTGTTTGTTTTTACCTTGGATGTAATAAAGGCTAATGAATGTTTGAAATATTTAAAGCTTTCCCTGGAAAGTGAGGAAAATAGTTGTCAAAGACATTAAAATAGTATATTTTTCTTTTAATTAGCCTGGAAGGATAGTATGACTGCAATGACTTCCTGAAATTGCATAGCTACTTAATATAACCTATGATAGCGTGAAGCTTTGTAGTCATCTGTTACGGGGAGGAAATGAAATCTGAAATCCTGCTACATAAATCCAGCTTGTGTAGTGAGGGCTTTTGTGTTAGCTCCTTACTTTAACAGACATAGCTAGGAGATTAATTTGCTAAACTGGGGATGACTTCTTTCTCTTTGTATAATTGATTTTGTAAATTGTAGAATTAACTGAAATATCAGTGGTGTCTTCAATTTACAGTACATAAAACCTTTTCTATGTATAATTTTTAAGTTTCTCTGAAATTTGGGTTCAAAGTCTGAATTGGTATATTTTTCATTTTTTCCTGAATTGTGATCCTCATATTTACATAATTCCATTGTTTGAATAAACCATACATTTTCATGCTGTTTTCATACCATGGAGAGAAATGCTTTCATGGGGTGTGGTAACATGGTCTTCATTGAAAGGGCACTATTGGCTTTGCAACAAATTTAAGATTCACTCACTGCTGTAAGTTAGTTTGGTAATGCCCTTGTTTATATTGAGTAATAGTATTTTGGCAGGTGCTGATTTCATGAAGAAATGTTCTGGATATCTCAGATCTGAATAGTTAGTGATTTAGCATTTATGGAGGATTACTATAGATTAATGTTCTTGACATTGGTAGGAATAGAATAGTGGCATTGAAAACTTGGAATGTTGAGGCAGATGACCTATTAATAGTATAATAGCGGTTTGTACTTTTTATTTTGTCCTTCATGGTCACCTTCCCCCATGCTAAAATGGGTATTTAGTGTCTACCATGTTGCTATTATAGGAAATTTCCTTTGCGGTCTATGACAGAATAAAAATAATTGTGGTGGGTTTTGTTCATTTGTTATTTTAACTTAATTTGGAGATTTCTGTGGTCTTTGTGTTTGTGATCTTCAGTCTCGTCATATAATCTCAAACTTGCTTTGATTCTTTAGAACACAGCAATTTGTACAGATGCTTTCTTTATCTCTGAAATACTTGATAGAATTTAACTAAACTAGCTTAAAGCTTGCTTTGCATAATTTGACTAGCAGGACTGGCATGCTTGAGAAAAAGGCTAGTGAATGTTCCAGATGCTTGGGAAATGGGTTATAATTCTGAAATTTGTTGTGAGATGATGGAGTGGCAAAGAGCTTTGCCCTTGGAGCAAAATACCAGTTCTTTTTGTCCTAGCACCCTCTTAAAGAAGATGCATGTAAAACCAAAACCAAGCACCCCAAAGCACAAATTGCATAAAGTATTATCTCTGCTGAATAAAAGTAAGTAAAGTAAGTATTTTTGTCTATGCTGTACTTCAGGAGGTGCTTGTGTCACATAGTAGCGCTGGGCTATGTAAGAGTACACATTGACTTACTCAAAATGCTTATATTAAATTGTGTTACTAGACGACACTCATCCTAAGAGAACCTTTTTGAAGTAAATAATTTCCAGGCAGTTACTGCTTTTCATTTTGTAGTTTAACCTCTCTGTGTCTTAAGTACAGCATGTGTCTTTTGCTGTATAGCTGGTTTTAAAGTTAGATACTGAATTAAATGCAGAGGTTTCTAGGCCTTTTAAGAATGGCTAAGGAAGAATAACCACGTGTACCTATCAAGATGATTATTCACATGGTAAGAGATACCTTTGTCTCTTATCAAAAACTTGACGAGTATTTTTGGGAGTGAGTTAGCAGAGATTTGCTGTATGTTTGTGAATTCAGGGTGAACTGGATGAACATACCACATACAAAATTCTATGTTTGTCAATCAAACCTGTGAACACTGATTTGTGAGAATAAAACAAATAATGCAGAATGTAATACATTCCACTATAAGGAATTCAAAATGTTTTGTTCTTCTGAAGCAAAACTGTAAAAACCTTTTCAAGTGTAATGACAGTCTTGTGATTGACTTTGAATGCATTCACAAAATGTGAAAGTGATGCTTCAGAATGAAGAGAACACTTTTAACTGTTCATGAAACACAAATACAGTGACCAAATATCCTGAGTAATTTATGCTCCTTTTGGATTATTCTGCTGTGGGTTAAGAAATTAAAAGCCTTTTGAAAGCCTCATTTATGAGGAACCATTTTTAAGTTCTGCTAGTCAGCAGTTGCTGATATAGGTGACTCTTGGAAGCTGAAGACAACTTGAAATATTTCAGTATTATGAAGTTCCTTCAGGTTTTGGAAAGAACGTTCATTTGGTACTAGGCACGCTTTAGCTGTTTATGTGGTAATTCCTGTATCGTTACAAATCAATGCTTGGCATGTTAAGGAAAACAAAAATTGCTGCTGAATTATCTTGAAACATCTGACTATGAACTGATTCAGTCTGTCCTTCTCCTGTCTATTCACTTGAGCTGCCCAGGCTACAGACTAGGGCTTCCAAACAAGGCTGAGTGGATAGCTGCAAGTAGAACTAACTGCAGTCATCACTGAGTGAGCTAATACTGCTAGTAATCTTGAACTTTGTAATATTTTACCCAAGTAAATATTGTGTTAGAAATATAAAACATTATAGAGAAAGAAGGAATGTTTGTGTTTCAATTTACACTAATCAGGCGCTCAGTATATTATATTTGTAGTAGAAGGCAACGTAGTTTAAATACTGGAGGGGTTCCATAACTTCTCTAACTTGTTTCTGTTTTGTCCAGACAGTTTTTTCATTAGTTACCTTTAATCAGAGGTCTGTTACTACAGTGAGAAGCACAGGACATGGTCCTTCTGGTGGTCCTACCTAATCTTGGTATTTAGGCATTACTTGAATTTTAAAGAAATTCTGCTGTTGATTTAATAGGTACAGCTTTGTTGATTGCTGTGTACCCTTAAGAGCTTAGAGAATTCAATAGACTGTATAAAGATTCTTCAGAGTTTATGTTGAAACCTAAGTAAACTTCAGAGGCTCTGTTTGTGCATACACATACATACTGTTTTTTAAGAGTTCCTGGATTTCAGGTGTGGATTAAGCAGTTTAACATACGGTTCTGTATGTGGATGCACATACGGTGCGCTGTGATAAAATGACAAAGGTTTGATTTTATGCGTCTTGCAACTGTGCTGCCTAGAAAGGTCACGTCCTCAGGTTAATTTAGTATGCAGTATTGAGGTGCCCTGTAAAATATGTTCAGTAACTGTTCTTGAGATTCTGTTGTAGTGTCCGCAACAGAATTAAAAATGTTTATAAAGATGGGTAGTAACAGCTTTCTTTCCTCATTTCTATTTTGCCAGTGACCTGGATTAGTGTTAAGGATGCTGGGGAAATATTTTTAAAGTGGGGAATGAACCAATAAAAAATTAAAGATAATCTTAAAAGGTTGTCAGGTTTATTCCATTCT
The DNA here is from genome assembly GCA_020800305.1 of Porphyrio hochstetteri. Taxonomy (NCBI): domain Eukaryota; kingdom Metazoa; phylum Chordata; class Aves; order Gruiformes; family Rallidae; genus Porphyrio; species Porphyrio hochstetteri. Next base: position 20,000,976 of record CM036912.1, read on the forward strand.
AAAAACATTTTAAATGAAAGATCACTGAAATATTACGGGGACTTTTTGAGACATGAAGTCTTAGGGGATGGAGGGAGTTGGAGGGTGAAAGTGAGGAAAAAAATGCCTGAAAAGAGCAAAAACCTCTTCATCTATGGCAGATAATCCATCTTGAAAATAGTTTGAGAGAAAAATACTGTCTTGTACATACTTACAAACCCTCCTCTGATTTTTGCAGCCCACTTTTGAGTCACCTGTAAAAAGACCATTTAATTTATATTTGTCATGTTTTAAGAATTAAAATGAAGATGTAATTCCCTGCCCTAAATTGTGTTCTGCAGGACAAATGGATGTCCCCAAAATCAAAATTGATAATTTCCTATGACCACAAATCTTTCTTTTAAATAAGGGAGTTAGAATTGAGCTAAACTTCATATTTCGATTTATAATTTCAGTTAGATACAATAATTTAATATGTGTTTATAATAATTTAAATGTTATTGAAATAGACTAAATATAATTATAATTTAATTTGAAATGCAGGACAAAATTATTGTTCAGCAGTTCTTGTGTATGAAGGTGATTATGTTTCAGTGGTGGGGGAAACAACTGTGCTTAAGCTGCTCTCATTTCAGATTGCCATGTAAATATACTGCTTTACTTAGATTTTAAGTTGTTGCGCTTATCTGAATAAAGGAAGTCTTCCAAATCTGAATGGGTTTGGTTATGCTTGCTTAAGTTCTTCTAAAGGTTTTCCCTGTCAAACTGACATTTTTAATATCATCTTAAAAAAAAACACAAAATAGAGGAAAAAAAAAAATCTCTTACTGTCTCTTTCTTTTTAGAGAGGATCTGACGAACTTCTTTCAGGCAGTGTACTCAATAGCCCGAACTCTAACATGAGCAGCATGGTAGTTACTGGTAAGTGATGCCCTTTCAAAGGAGAAATCTATCATTTATATTTGGACTCATTTCCTGTTTACAAGGGGAGAAGACTGAAATGAGAATCCATTGTGCTATATACAGGGATAAACTGTTGGAATGCATTAGTCTGTAGTGACCTTGTATATGCTCACAAACCTTGGGTTACTAAGAACAATCCTATAAAACAAAAGGGAACTTTCAGATGTCTCTACGCTAAATTGTTGGTGGATGACAAGATGAAAAATGACACTTGTACAGCTAGCTGCCTTCAAAGTAAGGAGTCGCAACTACCACGCAAAGGTAAACAGTTTAACGACTCCTTCATAAACGTAATCAGCTTTTTCCATGCATAGGCATCTGCATGTCTGGGCATTACAGGGAAGAACACTGTCCCAGTTTCGTAATACATTATGGATTCAGAAAAACAGAGTTTTGCTCTTTTTTATCGTAGACTGACTTGCTAATTCAGTCTGAGATTGTGACCATAGAATCTCAGAATGCGAGTGTGGTTGTCCTTTAGTCAGATTTCTGGTGATGCTAGAGGAAGGCTTTTCATTAATTGGCACATACTGAAATGCCTTCTATTGCAAATAATGCTTCTGTACGTTGAATGTGCATTGAGTTCCCTTGGAGGACTCAATCCAGAAGTCTTCCTTTTCTCTCTTCTCCCCCACTTCTTTCCTTAGAGATGTGGAGGAATTGGTTCATGGCATCAGTGTTGCTGGGCTTTCCAAATAGTTGCCTGGTTCTCTGTTTTAATATGCCTGATGAATTTTTCCATATTTATGTGCAGTATAGCTGCTGATTGTAATAGCAGATTATTTCATTATAAGCTAGTAGTAAAAAATTGGGATTTAGGTGCAATTTCTCATTATGTTTAGGGTGCTGTGGTGGCAGCTATTGCCAGAATGGGTAGTTCTCTTCCCTAGCACAAGCAGGAAAAAACCACAACCTACCACCAACACCAAAAAAACCCCAAAAACTCCATGTCTTTGTGCCCCACTCTATGTTGGAGTGCTCCCACATTTGCAGAATGAGCGAATCCAGCATTAAACTGTACTGCCAGGGTGATGACTAGATCCAGTGTGATGTGGGGTGGAGGAGGAGTGTGGTGGCTGAAGATAGGACAACCACCTTCTTTGTCAGTTCTACAGTCAAAGGTGACGAGATGGCATCACTTTGGAATAGATTAAAAAATGTAGAGTGGTGCATTCATAGCCATGTTAGAACCCCAGAACATTTGATTGTCTCCTCTGCTTTTCTTGTGGTTCTGAAAGAGGTCCCTCTTTCATTTGCTTTATATCCTCTGCAGGCCTGGATATTAAGAATTTCAGCAGTTTGCTTTACTTAAATGAGAAACTAGAGTGAAAAGGAGTTTGGGTTGTGTATGTGTGTGTGTGAGGGTTTGGATTTGGGCAGCAGGAGGGGGGAGGGAAAGCACTGTTGCCAGGGCAAAGTCTCCATATGGTTTCAGAGAAATGTAGTTCAGGAAAATGTAATTTAAGTTAATTTATCTGGGGGGGTGGGAGGTGGGAATCAAAAGCTAAAGGGAAAAAATTCAAATAACTCAAAAGTTATAATAATTCTTTTCAGAAGAAAAAATAAGAAAAAATAGACACTTGTGTAAAAAGCCTCAGACTTTAAGGAGAAATTCTTTTCTTCTCAAAAAGTTGCTAAAATGAGTGCCTTGATTCCTTATGTGGACTTGGGAGTTTGACATACTTAACAAATACAGATTCTTCTCCCCACTTTGTTTTTTTCCCACTTTATAAGCTGATTTAGAGTGGAATTTTTTGTGTTACCAAAGAATAAGCATTTCTGAGCGTTTTCAAATTAATTGGCTCTTGACGTTATATACAAGTCAGTCCTCTTTATGTCTTTAGGCATCCAGAACCATAAATGACTTAGAAATGGTATGGTTAACAAACAACTGTGGTCTCAGTAGTGGCCTGGTTCCTTTAGTCAGTTGCCTGCTATAGAAATTTTCATATTTATTGCATAATATATTGGGGGAGGGTTGGTGAAAAAATAATCCTAAACACAAACCCCCAATCTGAATGCAGTATTACAGAGGTCAGTGCAAGTGGGGCTAGTTTCACTTGGGAGTTTTGTTTTTAAGCAATTTCTTGGGATTGTTTTCAAATTTCTTTTTTGCCTGCCTACTTTTGTTAAATTACATTAAAGAAAAAACAAATAGTAGAGTAAGGTAAATGCACGGTTCTGTGTTGTTTCTGAATATATCCTCCCATATCTGTCTTGTTTATCTTAAACATGGAAGTACTTTTTCCAGATTTGCACGGTTTACAAGTTAAGATTGTAGACTTTAAAGTAATTAGATCTGAAATGGAGACCCATGTATTATTTTTTCTCTGCCCATCTCTTGAAGTAAAATAAGTTCAAGTATTCTTTATGTCCCAGTTAACGTCCTCCTTTCCCTTTAGTTCTGTTGTTACTTTTCTCTTTAGAAGAATTTAAAACTTGTGTGAACACCGTTTTATTTTCACTGTAGCCAAGGCTTAGTAGTGATGGATCTTAGATTTTCTAGGGTTTAAGAGAATCTGTAATTAAGTTCTCTGTACAGGAGACACGTAGCAATCAATCTACTCTGTAACTCTTAAAACTAATACTTGTTCTTGCCTTTTCATTCTTAGAGTTTGCAAGTGTCATGATTTTGAGACCTGGTCATTGTTTTCTGGAGTACTTAAAAACCTCTTCTGGTTTTGACCTTGGTATTTTCAACATCTGTTCCCATTGTATTTTTCCAAATAGATACTTAGAGGAACAGAAGAAACAGTTTTTAAGGTGCCCTGCCTAATTGATAAAAGTGTATGCAATCTAAAAAACCAGTTGTCACTTGTGCTCTAGCAGGCTAAACTTGGAGCAAAACCTTGTGAATCACAGCCTCATGTCTTGAAATCTCTGCTGTAGAATTAGGATGCAATGGCCTCCGTCGTGGGGCAAGAAAAATAGACCTTTGCATGGAAATTAATGTTTTTGGTAGAACTGGGGGCTGTGTCTTTAGGGATAGGACTGAAGATGAGTCTCTTAAAACTGAGCATCCCACCATTTTATTATGGTAACAGTGCCATTAGTTTTGTTGTAGTTTTTTGGAGGGGAAGTTTAGTTTTTCCTGTTCTGAAGTTCACCTGCCATTCAGATAGAATTCTCTATCACTTTAATGCTTTTATGAATACTCTTGTTCTTCCTTTCTTAGAGAAAGGCATAAAAGGTACATGCTTTCTCTGCCCTGCTGGGAGTCTTACATGTGAATCCCTAATTTTTTTTGTGAAAGAAACTTGCAGAATTGTTGGACAAACATTTGTATTCTTACTATTTGTTTGAACCACTAGTAGTTTGATAAACAATATGGAATTAAGGAAAAGGCTTGCGCATTGGACTGTTGTCCAGGTGACGTTCCTCAGATTACAAGGCCTGATCCTTGAGAATTTTCTAATCAGCTGTCACTTATCTTCAGGACTCTAGAGATGAAAGGAATCTGACAGTATGTTGTGTTTACACTTGCTATAGGAAGTACTTTCTGTGTCTTTTGTAAAAGAACGTTAGGCTGGCATAATTGAGAACAACTTCCATGTGAGTTATTTGCCTAAATTCTGAACCCTTTTATCTTCTGTTTTGGTCTTCATTTGATTCCTGTTGTTGTGGAATTTCATTTCAGTTAAGCATTTGTATTTAAATATACAAGACTTTTTTTCCTGAATTAGTTTGAGTAGTATGACAGAACATCATTCGGTAAGTATTGAGGATAGAATCCCATCTACTGGAAAGGGAAGACCGCTTGTAAGGTCCCAGGTCAGCATAAACTTCAGATTTTCTAAGACCTGCTCCTTTTGATGTTAGATGTTTAAGTTTCTGAGCTTTTTAGTACCAGCTGACATTGATAGGTTGAAGTTGTATTGTTAGAACCACAGGTCTTTCACTGCTGCTAGAAGTACTGTTTTCTCTGAAAATATTGTCCAAGTTCATTCTTATTTTCTGTCATAATCTTGGTTGGCTCTGATCTCTTTGGAGAGCATAAGCCTCTCATAAAGACCTGTGATTTTTTTTTTTTTGAGTTTTTTTTTTTCCCCTGCATTGATGTACAGCTGACAATGACTAGAAAGGGAGTTTAGGCAAACTAAACAGTTTGGTAACAGAATTCTGAAAAACTAGAGCTGAAGCGAAGATAATTAAAAAATATGTTTTACTCTGGACATTTTTAAAGACAGTAGTTATAGACATTGTAGATGTTGTGTGTAATTAACTTTTTTCCCCTGTATGTTCAGCAAATGCACAACTGCATTTTGCTTATTTTGCAGCTTTCAAATCTAAGAAAAAGATGTCCATTCTCTTAATAACTATAAAAGGTGTTCCCTGTGATGAGTTACTTTTATGCCTAACTTCTTGTGAGGCCTTTTTAGTTTCAGGTAGAGAGGACTGCTTAACTGAAGTTTTAGGAACAGTTATATGTATGAAAGTGCTCATGCCCTGAACTGTATTGCTGAAATCCATACCCCCAAAAAAAATTCAATGGATGTACATAAGAAGTGAAAAATGTTGATAGAAGTTTTGTGAAAATTGGCTTATCAAAGGCAGTGGATAGTAGCAGAAGACTTGGCAGGTTTTTACTATAGCTGCCTGCCACCAATTTAATTGTTCACATTTGTGTGTTTAAGTGCAATCGGTAAAAGCATTTCAAAAATAATTTTGCAACTGAGCTTACTGAACTCCTGGAACTTTAAAAGATATATTAATCTTGATCTTGTTTTTACTTCATTAGCAGAGAATGTTAGCAGTGGCTTTGGTAGGTAATGCATTGTATCAACAGAATACTTAGCACTGAGGCGTACAAGATAGTAATAATTCAAGTGCTGTGTTTAACTTGAGGAATAAACATAGATGTGCTAGTTTTGAAGCCATATTAATAAAACTTGTTATTAGTTAACTTTAATGATGTCTAAGCATAGGTAATTTACTTCTGAAGTTTGCAAATTAATTACAATTGATAGTAATGGAAAAAATTTGAAGGAGCACAGCACATTTGATTGGAAAGTGTAATTTAATAATAGACTATAATTTACACTTTTCTACAGATTTACATGGGCTTGTGAATGTGGATTAACTAAATTTTAATGTTCTGGATGTCTGACCAATGTATCTTTTTTTTGTAAAGTAAGATACTTAAGACCCAACTAACGACAAAACAAAAATCCTCAGGATGGGAGAAATAAAGTATGGCCTTTATTAACTTAGTTGAATTCTGACTCCATCACTATGTCATGGTAGTTTTTTGTTGCACTTCAGTTGCATTTAAGTCTAGCTGTAGTATTACTACATATTTTAATGGCCAAAATGAAGTGTATTAGGTTTACATTGTTCAACTTTGAACAGCCACTATGCTGTGTTGTGTGTTAACCATAGATACTTTGAAAACTTACCATTGCACAGTGGATTTTGAAACAGAGGTGCAGCCTATGTGCAGATGTGCCAGTTCATGTCCTTAGAGAAAGGCTGTGTAGTTATTTTTTTAATTGCTTGATCACATTTACTTAGTTGATTTCCTATTTCTGATAGATATGCTTTGTACTGTAAGATAGTTTTATTGTTGATGGGTCGAGATTTTCCTCTGCATATAGCCCATGTCCATGGTAAAAATCTACCGATTACTACTTGGTTAATGCTTTAGTTCAAGTAGTAACACTTCCACAATATAGTGGTGGCTCAGCAAGGCACGGATAGTTGGGTATAAAATACTTGAAAGGACAATATTTTGCAGGCCACGGTTCTTCCTCCAAGCCCCAAAACAACAGCAACCCCCCCAAACAATTGTAATTAACACTAAATATATAACCTTTAATTTTAAGGTTAAAAAAGCAGACTTCAGACAACTTCACATTTCTTCATGGTTTTATCTTACTTTTGGTTGTAGTATCTCCTTTTTTGTTTTTTTCTCTGAACGTTTTAAATTCCAGAGTTTAGCTTGAACTTTTGAAAATGTCTGTATTAAAGCAGAGGTCCTATTTTTCTTGTTTCAGGAGCTTGTGGGAAAGTTTGTTACTGATTCAGACCAAAGGTCTTTTTCCTAGGCTCTGTCTGTGACATGAGGCCAAGTGTGTGTATATGTGTAAGGATAGAACCTGAGAAACAAAACCACGCTAGTCTGTTATACCTTCCCAGTTTGTGGTTGTCTTTGGTGTCTGTAGCTGGTTGATTTAAGCAGATGGTTGTGTTCAGGGGCCACTGCAATATATAAACTTTCTATCTGGCCATAATCCAGAGTTGTAAACTAGCTATCTTGTAATTCTCTTGCCTTTCTCCTGGTTAGGTGTTTCCTTTGTGGATGTGGGTCCCATATTCTACTTGTTGATAACTTTAAATAGCTAATGTGAAGCAGGAAGTGCTTTCTACATTACCATAAGTAATATTGTTAGTGAGCTTTTTGTCTTTAATGTATAAACTTTTTGTATTGGAGGATGAAATAATTGTTTCAGGAAAGCCTAGTGTTTGCTCTTTTTTTTTTGTATCTGGTTCTTATGTGCACTGGGAGTTGTGAAGCAGATTGACTCCTGCAGAAGGGATGTTTATTAATTATTTTACTATTGCAGATATAAGGGAATTTATATTCAGTGTCTTGTGATGAATTTTTACCATTTTTCCCCTTCTTTCCAGGAAATAATAGGTGAAAACATAATTTTACTGTATACAAAATCTGTGCCTGTAGCTACATAGTTATATTTCTGTATTAGGAGTTTGTGAAAATGAGAAAAGGCTGTTGTGAAAGATAATTACACATATAAAATAAAGGCTTCATACATTTTTCAAGGCAAATCATATATTTTGGGCTATAGAATACTTCAGATTGTATTTATCTATTTCTTAAAAAAATAAAATTGTGTGCAGAGAAAAAATCCTTAGGATGAAATCTCGTTAAAAATGTTTTCAAAAATAGTTATCAGCAGGAAGTAAGTTATTCATAATCTGCTAGGAGTTACACTGATCTGCTGAACTTTAAATCAGTTTTTCTGCAAAAAACTACTTGGGAACATTGAATCTTCTGAGCTTGAACAATCGAATACCTCAGACTTAGAGTACACCTTGTGTACTGTTGTGTATTGCATATGCATTCTCTTGCTCATATGTATAGATTTCTGTTTCTGTGTTTAATAAAATAGGAGTTTCTAAATAAAAATGTCAGGGACCGAGGTTGCTTAGATAATGGCCATTTTGTGGGCTTTATCAACTCTTAAGTATTTAATTTAAACAACTTGATTTATGCTAACTTTAAGGAACTCTGCAAGAGAGGGATGTGGCTTATGTTTAGACTATAGATTGGCAAATAATGCTTTGAATGCTATTTGTAGGGATGAGATTTTGTTTAGAAATGGACAACTGATGTCATATGGAAACTGGGTTTTAATTCTCCTTGTTGGAGAGCCAAAGATAGCTTACATCAGTGTTAGAGAACAGGGGTTTTTTGGTAATCGGAATTGAATATAATGAATATTCAGGGTTAGACTTCAGGGTTTTTTAAAATATTTTTTATTTAAACTATTTAAGACTGTAACTTGACTAGTAAATAAACTGCTACTAACACAGCTTTTAGTCATGCTATTCTCATGGTGAGTCTTTTATATTTTTTTTGTCAGTGTAGATATTGTAGCATTACGCTCTTCAGTGCAACTTCATTATTTGTTGAATTTGTGCCAAGAGGTTTGACTTGATCAGACTTTTCAAGTTTGGTAAAAGCCAAACTGCCTGGTGAAATAGCTCCTTGCCAATAAGCTTCCAGTTTAATAGCAGTTCCTCAGCAGTAATTATTAGTTGGCTTGTGAGATTTCCCTCCCCTTTCCCCCTAGTTGTCTGCATTTTTGTTTTCTGGATTGTTTATCTTCATTGACTCCTTTCCTACCACAAGACAATGTTGCTCGAGTGCCTTGCTCTTCTTGACTTTTAACCTTTATGGAGACTGATAACACTGGTACAGTTTGTTAGGGATTGTAGTTGTTGTTTTAACAGTAGTTGGAGTTCACCTTTCAGCGCCTCTGAACAAGTTGTGTACCCATGCTTTAACAGTTGTTTTCTGTTCCCAAATGCAGTTTAATGATGTGTCTCCAGCTAAGTACCATTTAAAATGACAAGTAAGAGAATAAAGTTAGGAAGAAGGTTTTCACACAGTGCCAAAACCTCTTGATTGTTCTAAAAGCTACATTCATTTGTTCTACAAATAACCAATGTTGTGTTAATTTATTGTCATCTTAAAACCCAGTGTTAAATGTTTTGGGGAAAATTTTAACTTCAGGAAGGTGAGATTAATTTTATGTGAATGTTACCAGTTCAGCTTTCATTGTGAAAGGTATACTTCTGCCAATAAGTTATGAATAGCTTTTGTTATGGATGCTTGCTCTACTGGTCTTTGGACAATTACATAGCTCTGGGAATGTGTGTTGCTACTTCCTCCCCCATCCTGTGTGTCATGTCCATGTCTTCCCCAGCCTGTTTTTCAGATTTGTCATATGTTCTTTAATACATAATTCTGTCTCTTTGTGTGTATTATTTTAATACATTTTTATATATGCATTTATATAAATGCTTTTTCACTTAACTATTTTAGCACAGGCACGTGTCTGTGTAGCTCTTTCTTACAGTAAGTGAAAAAAGTTTAAAGAGTAGTCTAGTGGATGTTTAAGATAGTTTAAAAAATAAAGTCATGTGAGAGACTTTTATATAAAAGTTAAAGCAGTTAACTGCTCTTTAGGAAAGTGTATATGTATTGAGAGATATACATAGAGAGAGATAGTACAGCAAAATACTACTTTAAATTAGTTCCTTTCACTTGCAGCAAAAGTTTATAAACTGTTTAAAATGTGAACATTAAATAGCAATGCTAATAGATGGAAAAACAATTTACAAAAAAATTATAAAACATTTCTTTGCAAATATATATAGTGAGTGATTGTATAGGGGCCGGTGATACTTACACTAGCAACAGTGGGATTACCTAGAGACTAATCCAAATACAAGCTTTAGTTTTAAAAAAAAAATCATCTTTAACATTAAGCTATGGAAAAGTTAATACATCAAAGTTATATGTTGAAAACTACATAAAAGACAAAGCAGCTCTGTAAGGCCTCATCTGAGCATTCATGATATGTACTTTTCTGGTGATGTAATAAAACCAGGCTTCTTACCAGTTTCAGACAACCTTTTAGTTAAAAAACTTCCTGCTTTCTCACTTCATTTGTGTTTCCTGTTTGATTTTTGGAAACTGTAATGAATTAAAATAATTTAGCAATCTTGGGTGTGAAAGGCATTGGAAATCTAGTTTCCATATTGCTGTAATTCTTTTGTTGTTTGTGAGTCTGTAATGCGTTGTTAAGCTTTTCACACTTTACAATGTTTTCCTCTTGTATTTTGTAGAGATTTAAATTGAGAACTAGGGAATGCTATTGTGTATCAAGCATCAGGTGAAAATTACAAGTATTTTTTCATGAACTTGAGTTGTCTGTTGCTTTGAGGATTAAGCGGTATATTGTATAATTTTGAACAGGTGAAATCTGGTTATCCAGAAGCTCAGTCTCACCATGTTTTCCAAAATGGTACAGGGTTAGAACCTTGTGTAGATGTAGGATGGACTCGATCCCAGTTCACTGTACTTCTCTGCGCTCCATCAGTTTGTTCTTCTGTACAGCAGACCAAAATAAAGTATATACTGTTGCCTGGATTTGACCCCTTCCAGCAGTGTTGTTGGAGATACTGCTAGCTGAATTTTGACCAGTTCTGATGTTACAGGTTTTTGTTGTTTTGTCTTCTGTGGTAAGTTGGGAAAAGGTGATAAAGTGGTCTACAGTTCAAGAATTTTTTTAAAAAGCTTAGTTCTGGATTTCTTTCGTGGAGGGAGAGGGAGGAATTTAAGATATGACCGTCCTCTAAGCATATTATTTTTAACTAAGAGAATGTCTTGAATTTTAGATTTAAGTAAATCTGAAGATGGCTGAAGTAGAATCTAGAAACATTAAAATTGGAATGAAGATGTTTAGTTGTTAGAAGAAGTTGTCAGGTTGTGATGGAAACAGTTCCTTGTGTTTAGATTTATCCTTAGGTCATTATCTCCTGTAATGGAATGACCTTATTCTTAAAATGTAAAAAGTATCTTCATAGGCTTGGTCAGAGATGAGCTTGCCCATTTTCCTAATAGCACTGAAAAGGTAGTTAAAAATAATTCCTGGTTTGGCTCTTTAAATCCAGATCGGGAGTGTGAATGTTCTTAAACTGTAAAAATAAAGGTCCATTTGATTATGTCTTTATAATCTTGAATCAGTAGGCTTGGTTTAGGCAAACTGAATTGAGAACTTGATTTCTTGATTATGATTTAAGCATACCCTTAGCAAAGCTTTCTGTGCTCAAGTAAGTCGTAACTGAAGGCAGTATTTTTATGCAGGAAATCAGATTAGGTGTAAATGATCATCCTGGCACAAATTCAGAATTACATTCTGTAGTTACAGCTGAGTTGTAATTCAGGACTTTACTCTCTTCCCTCTGGAAATTGCAGCCATCAACTTTCTTACAAAGACGAGGCTTATGGAGGATTTAATGTACATAAATGCTTCTATTGATTTGCCCCCCACCGCTTTATTGTTTCTACATCTTTAGAGAGTAAATAGAAGCAGTCTTGTTCATAATTTTTAATTTTTTTAAACAATCCTCTTTGGTATAAGCCATCAACTCATGAATTTGAACCCAAATAATTACGAATATTTTTCTACTGGCCACATTTCATGTGGGTTTTGGAAATACAGGTAGCTGTAATCTTCTAACATTAAACCAGAAGTTGAATAGCTCATATAGACTTGCATGTTTTGTATCCAAAAGTAGAAAAAAGGAAGTCTTAACAGTTGCTTCTCTTGTATCTAAATGCATCCTGATGCCTAGTATTGATTGTTTCATTATCATCCATGTGTCTTACGACAGCGTTCTTTAGCTCTTGACTCTTTTTGATGTTTACTCCACTGACATATTTGTAGGCACTGGTTGTGTGACCTTCTGACCAAAGTAAATTTATTTCCTGGCCTGCTTTCCAGAGTACTTTCTATCCAACTGGCTACCTCTTTATTGCATATGTTCAAGAAAAATTTACTCAAGCCAGATTTTTACTGGAATTTTATACAGTAATTCTGCACAGTATTTTGAATATCATCTTTCTGGTGCTTTGTACAGTTAATGTTAATACTTCCCTGCTTCTGTTAGGATGATGTTGTCTGTCTGTCTGTCTGCCTCCCTCTTCCTCCCCCCCCCGCCCCCAAGTTGTTTTTTCCTTTTCTGTGAATGAGCCTGTAGTTCATAATGGACATTTTTTCTTTTTTTAGTTGGTCCTTAAATTCTGAGGTTGTTGATTTCATCAGACTCTTGTGATGTCAGCCCTCTGGGTCATCCCTTCTCTCCTGTGTGATCCCTCTCAGCATTAATAATGCTTTCTGTCTTGCTTTGATACTTTCCTAATTTTTGTGTCTGGCATTTAGTGTGAACAATCCTTAAAACTTTCCTTCTCTCCAAAAATTCTAGTAATTAGCCACCACCGCTTTTTTCTTTCAAAAAAATTGTGGGTTACTGGGGTTTTTATGTACTTCAGAGGTCTTATGCAAGCCATTCTGACTCATAAGTAATGTTCTTACGTGGTATTATAAGAGATACTTAACTGAAAGTGAGATGGAAAGGATTTTCTGTGGCTTTTGTCTTTTTGAAAAACTGAGTTACCACAGAGGTCTGAGTTGAACAGTCCACCTTTCCTGAAGCTACATGACATTTGTCTATTCAGAATTTGGTTTGAACCCTTGATTTTATTTAGATCAAAGAAATGGCTTACTTAAGAATTATCTCACTTATAATTAAAAGCTTTCTTAATAAAGCACTATTAACATCAGTAAACTTTTCAAATTGAGTCTGAATATGTCTTTCAGCCAATGGTAATGACAACAAGAAATTCAAAGGTGACGATAAAATGGATGGGGCTCCTTCTCGCGTTCTTCATATCAGGAAATTACCTGGGGAAGTGACAGAAACAGAAGTTATTGCTTTAGGTTTACCTTTTGGTAAAGTAACCAACATCCTGATGCTGAAAGGGAAAAATCAGGTAATTTGTTGCTTTCCACTTTTTAGTATGCTGTAAGTGTTTTAAAAAAAGCCTTTGTTTCGTAATTTTTTTTTTAAATGAACTTATACTGTCTTTTAATTACTTGTTTTTGAGAACAGGGTATGTTTAGCAGCTATATAAAGCAAAAAGTTAGCTGTAAGATAAGTATTAAGTCCTGCATCTCCACAGATTAATTTTTTGGAGATTGAAGTAGTTGAGCAAATACAGTTGGTATATAGAGAATGACATCTTCTGAAGACTGGTATTTGTTAAAATGTGTTACTAATATGAAGATTATCTCATTTGTAAATACTGAAACTTAACGGTTTAATTACAGGCATTTTTGGAACTTGCTACAGAAGAAGCAGCTATCACAATGGTTAATTACTATTCTGCTGTGACGCCTCATCTTCGTAACCAACCTATCTATATCCAGTATTCCAATCATAAGGAATTGAAGACTGATAACACACTTAACCAGGTATATTTATTGCGATGTAGTATTCCAAATGCAGAGAGTAGAAAATGAGGCACGGCATGCATTCTTGGCTCATGCAGCATATGTTTAAATCATTTGGGTTTGTGCATGTTGTAGTCTTACCTATGATCATTCCCTTTTTTTGACGTCGAAGGGGATTTGCTTTCTGTGTGGTCTTTCCATTATGATGATGTTTCTTTAATGTAAAAAGAAGATGATTTTTCAAGTGTGTTTTAACTTCGTATTTTTTCATAAAGTAGGTTTTAATCTGCGCTTAGAGGCAGCAGGATGAAAAAAATGAACTTTCTAGTTCTGAAACTCAAGATTCAGCTGCTGATTTGGATTTCCCTAGTGATAGTGACTAGTGCCAATGCCAGTGCTTTGAATGACTGCTCTGGTAACCTCAGTTTTCTCAGTTCCTGGAGAAGAATGCCTTAATGATCACTGTAGAGACAAATACAGTGATGATAAAGTTTTGCTCTTCCCTATCCAGAACCTATTCCAAATTTTTAGTAGAACAGGAAAATTAATAAAAGTACATGGTGAGCATTTCACACAAATTGTAGGGGATTAGAGACATCAGTTTACCATGAGTCAGATGATTTGTTTTAAGATTAATTTCTTAAATTTTCTTTCTAATGTTGCAAAAGACAATGTGAATATCAAGTTAGTTTGTTACTTGTGTCCTGGCTTAGGGTAAGGTATGTAAATAGTAATAATTTAGTTGTTGTATAGTTTTTAAGAGTGAAATTGTACAATTTCAGGGTAGTCTATTGATAAAGACATCTTGGATCAAATCAAGTGTAGTGTTGATTTGCTTGTTGATCTTTCTAAACATTCTAATTCCTTAGAATCTTCTGATAGTTTGTATGTTAAAGATACCTTTTAAAAAGTTAGATTATCCCCCTCTCCCCCAAGTCACTTATAAAGTAAATGGCTTCCTTTACTTTTCAAGAAAGAGAATAGATTAATTCTGCCTGCACGTAAAATGGATGGACGTACTATCCAGAGGCTTTCTCTTACGTTGTCCTCTAGCTTCTGTGGTGAAACTGGTTTTGTACTGCATATGTCCACCTTTTGAACACACACAGTGCGCAGACTTTTTAGTAGCTTTTGTGCCACCATATACATTAATACCCAGCTTTAACATATTCTCACTCTTCTAGGTCTCTATTTCTTTACTTTAAAACTGAATAATATGAATAGGTACTTAGCAGTAAGTATTCTGTAATTATTATCTCATGAGGAATTCTGTAAATGCAAGGTGGTGTAGATATTGCTTGTACTCTACTTTTTTAATCTGTATTTGAAAGCTTTCATATCCAGCCAAATTCCTTTTGAAATTGTCTTTTTCTGGATGTTTAAACAGGAAGATAGGAAGAAGTAAGGATGTTAGCACATATAACTGGAAAGATAGAACAAAAAGTTGGAGAAAGCTGCATATATCTTAGCTATAAAGAAGAGAGAAAAAAATATATTTAACCAAGGGGTACTTTTAAATAGACAGGCCTTTAGAAATAATGAAAGTGGGGAAAATTCCATTTAGCTATGATATTCTGAAGTAGTTTCCGAGATTATTTTTAGCTGTGTAGTCAGAATGATTTGGCTCTGAATAAACAGATCCAAATGGGACAATTTAAGTTTTCCTTTCAGCTTTATAATTCTATGAAAATCTCTTTCCTGTGAGACATCAAAACAACGTGAGAGCAGTGTTTAAACTCAGATTTAAAGTAACCATCTCTTATCTTACTTCATAAATTTACCAAGACTCAAAAGAATTGACTCGAATGACCTCTGTAACAGTAATTCTCTTTAATTATCAGCCTGTCATAAATGCATGTGTTTAGTCTTTCTGCACAGACATAGCAACATTTAGAAATAAATAAATGGCACTCTGAGTGGTGTAGCTTATCTTTTTAAAATCAATCCAAATTTTGTAAAATTAGTAAAAAGCTTAACATTCTATTGTCCTTAAAAGTGGCTATTTATATGTGATACTAAATGTTCTTTAAATGTGTTTGACAAAGCACTCTTACAATCTATAAATTTTATCCTTTTTGGCAATGAGTCCTGTATTACTTCACATGTTCATGTTAACTTCAAGGGCAGGAAATACGTAGAGGCATAGATGGATAAGCTAACAAGGGTTGTGTTAAAAGAATCAGAAGCTGTGAAGTAAATTTTGAGTTATACAGTCTAAACTTTTTCAGTTACTTTCAGTGAGTTTTAACTGATGTGTGCTCCTGTCCTTACAGAAAGAGTAGGGAGTAAATATCTGGCCATCTTGCAAAGTTGTGCATTTCATATGTTATTGGGAAACATGTTGTCAAAAGATTACAATTACAAAATTATAGTAATTAACATTAAACATAGACGTAAATTTTGATTTCCCAAGTAGTGTTCACCAGGTCTTTTTTTTTTTTTTCCCCACACTTTCCTTACTCATTGATTCGTTTCAGTATGAGGAATATCATGTAAGTTGTAAGACATGAAATTGTCTAGTAGTTCTCATACCTTTAAAATATGCAGTATGCGTTAATATGGTGGTTGTTATTTTTACCTGGCATGCTCACTTGTCTCTTGTATTGTTTTGCTTCATAAGGTTATTGTTATGAAATTATTAAATGGAAATCCTTTTTTCTGCACTTTTTCTTTCTCAGAAAAAACCATCTAATCTTTCTGATACTGTCAGTTTTGGCAGTGGAAGTAGTTACGTAGATGTGTGTTTCTGTGATGTCACTATGTAGTTACCTTTGAATTCCTAAAAACAAGCAGAGTTTTAAAAACCCAGAAAATCCCCACACGTGGAGAGGATTTTGTTTTTATGATAGAGGATAGGTATCAGACACCAGTTTGTTTACATCTCTATGGATATACTACTTTCTGATGCTTATCAGTCTTGTGTAGTATTTCGTTGTGTTAAAAAGGAAAAGTTGTGGAAGTGTTAATTTACTCTTATCCCTTCCTCTCAGAGCCTTCTGCATAATTAAGATGGTAGTGCAAACTTCGCTTTAGTACAATCTCTTAAAAAATAGGATAAATACTTCTGGATTCTGTAGTCTTGGTTTTTTGTTGGTTTTTTTGTGTTGGGGTTGTTTTTTTGGGGAGGTGTTGCTTTTTGCTTGAAGGGGAAAAAAGTCTGTAAATTGAAATCTACAAAATCCTCATTTTCTTTATTCTTACTAGTAGAACAGTAAACTTGCTACTAGGAAAATTGATATTGGTGCCGTTTGAAGTGCCTCCTTACTGTGATATAAGGATTAATTGACGTTTTCATTTTTATTGTGTCTTCTCACAGAGTTGGACTGCATTGCACTTCTGTTGTGTTATGTCTGTAGCTCTGGTTTTTAAATAAGTTGATTATTTTATGTTTCTGAAGTTAACTGTGTTAATATTGCTAATTAATTTCTAGCTATCAACTTGATATATTAAAAAAACCCAATCTGCCTTGTGTCTTTTTTTTTTTTAAGCGGGCCCAAGCTGTTCTTCAGGCAGTGACGGCTGTGCAGGCAACAAACGCTCCCATTAGCGGGACCACTGTTAGTGAGAGTGCAGTGACTCCAGCGCAGAGTCCAGTACTTAGAATAATTATTGACAATATGTACTATCCAGTAACCCTGGATGTTCTTCATCAGGTAAGCCAAATTTCATTTTAACTTGAGCAGTGATTGGGAGGAAGTTGCATGTAAACCTTTACCATGTTTTTGACAGATATTCTCTAAATTTGGTGCTGTGTTGAAGATAATCACATTCACAAAGAATAACCAGTTTCAAGCTTTACTGCAGTTTGGTGATCCAGTAAATGCGCAGCAAGCAAAACTAGTAAGTATAGTTCCCTTTTAAAGCTGGAGATCTTACTATACTCTAAATGTTCATAAAATGTTAATATAACAGGGTACATGCTAATGTGTCATGCTCTTCTAGCACTTGAGTGGTTTTTTTTTAGATAAAAAGAGGAATTATTTAGTAGTTCTTACGTTGTGTGAAATCAGTGTTTCAAGATACTATGTTTAAGGATAGTATGTCTGAAGAATGGTTAACATCTATAATTATTAACAAATATAAGACCGTGCAGAGATGAAATAATATGCAAGACTTGCAGTAGTGAAAATGCCAACCAGAAGTAGGATGTAATGTTGAGGCTTAATTAATTCACTGCAAATCTAGTAAACCCATTGGATTATTGTTGGCAGATACTTTCTAAGCCTCAAAACAGATACGATTTTTGGATTGGATATAGGTTTGTGAAAGCATTTAGTTCTAGTATCCTAAATTTTAAAAAAAACTCTGGACTTCATTATAACTATAAATACCCAGAAGAGAAAGTGCAGCCTACTCATGGGACCAGACAGTGAAGAAGCCTCACAGTAGTGGCAGATGAGAATGGGATCTTTTTGTTTTATAGGAAACTCCTGTTGTGGGTAGGAGAAGCAAGAGCAGGTAACTGGTTTCACTCATAGCAGGAGAAAGCGTACAGATAAATTATGACAAAGATCAGTGGCATGTTATCTAGACCAGATGTTTTGAATTAACTGAAAGGTGTATGTTCACATCTCTGGCAACAGGAAAGTCGAACCAAAGGGGATGACTAGATACTGTTTTTAATTGTTATTTTTTTCCAAGAGGTAAATGGAATTAATTTGTATTTTCAAACCTTCACGGGCAGTCTGGATTTGTGGAAGGGTGGTTAAAATTGATGTGCTGGTTAAGTATTGCTTGACAGCATAAAAAGTGCTTATTGCTCATAGATGACAGAACAGTTGAGAACTTCAGGAAAAAGTGAAAAGCTCATGCCTTTGACTAACTTGGCAATTAATACCTCTTAGTAGGGGAAAGAAAAAATAGGCTTAGTTTTCTTTTGTGAAGAATGATTATTATATTGAGATAAAGGCCTTGATTATTATTTTTATCCTCATCACCAAATGAAATACTGGGTATTGTTTAAAAGTGAGAGGTGGTTGAGACAGGCAATCAGAAAAGAGAGACGTTTTTCAAAATTGAGAAAAATTAAAGTTAGCCAAAGATGAGCTTTGCAACTTGATTTATGATGATCTCCTTTAAGGAAATCGACTCCTGAAAAGTAGTCTGGAAGTATTTGTAGATTTGGAGTATAGTTTAAAGTAAGGATATCCTTTTCAGAGATTAATCATATCAAATACTAGGTTGTGTCTCAGAGTACAGGGAGATGCAAATATGCTGCTGTACTTTACAAGAATTTGATTGTATGGGATACAACTTCAAGATTGTAAGTAGGTTTAAATTAGTAATACAGAAACTAGATTTTTATCCTGCAGTTGCTACAGAAATTGGATGTAGTCATTTAGATTGATACTTGAAATATTTGATAAACAGTTGCATAATGATGTGCTGCAGAATGTTATAATTCATTCTTGATTCATGTCTGGAATATTATTTTTCAGTAATAGATGTTAATGTTGCTTTTAAAGTGCATTCTTTAAGCAAATATGACATCAAGTGATATATTTTTTGACTTCATTTTTTGAGTTTTACACATACTTTCAGAAGATGTAATGGAAAAGATGGCATCTCTGAATTGGATTGTAGTGATTTGAAAATTATCAGTATAATTCTAGGAATGTATTATAAAGAAGTGACAAAATAACAAAAGGATGAGGTATGTAAAAAGTATGAAAGGAACCTAAGAGTCTCTTGCTGTTGTTGACTTCTGACAAACTGATCCTAGCTCGTGGGATACTGTATTCATCATAATTAAAAAAAAAAAAAGCGCATGTATTTGTTTCTGCAGTTTTGCATGTTTTGGTGAAGGTTCAGTAGTGGTAGCTCCTGTGTGACTAAACTTCATCGAATAACAGTGATTCCTGCATGTACAGCTGTTGTTGAGTGATCTTGGAGCCTATCATAGTGACAAATTGTGAAACAGTGTCAGGTTTATAGTTTCATATTCTAACCACATGAATAGACGAAATGCTAAGAGTAATACTACCTGCAGGTGTTGAAGAATGCTGAAGTTGAAGGTTTGATTTCCCCACTACCCTGCCAAACTAAATTGAGTAAAATCAGTATAGTTCTTATGTTCGAGCTACTGTGGTAAAACACGAAGTGCCACCAAAACAATAATACCTAAAGGAAAGAACCAGTCAAATGTTAGGAAGAAACCTCTCCAGTTTAAATACATCTGGAAATGAAGTAGAAGAGGATGTCTGTAAGCAAGAGGATGCCATGGCTACTCCTAAGTTGCATGGAGTTCAATTAAAAGCATGGTAAAAGAATAAAGAAATGCTCGTTTTCCATCAGCGGTTACTATAGAAGATAATGGGGAAATTTAATTTTCCACTGGCACTCTTCACAGGAAATCAGAATGTGGCCTTAATAGAAATTGAAGACTTATTAAGGAAGTTAAAGAGCAATTTGAAAAACTCAAGTGATGTAAGTACCAAGGAGAGATGCTATTCATTTGAAGGTTCTGAGAAAATAGTGACATTGACAAGAATGTACAATACGAAGCCTCTAGTCCGATGGGAAAACTTTTGTTGTTCGAATGAGCAAGTAGTGAAAAATTGCATACCTGCTCCACTTGCTTTGTGAGAAACTAATTTCATATAAAAGTAGATTATGGCTACGCTGAGTCATGTTTCATGACCACCCTCAGATGGGATCATTATATTTTTTTATACCAACAA
This sequence comes from Porphyrio hochstetteri, assembly GCA_020800305.1. Lineage (NCBI taxonomy): Eukaryota > Metazoa > Chordata > Aves > Gruiformes > Rallidae > Porphyrio > Porphyrio hochstetteri. The sequence goes on from CM036912.1 coordinate 20,021,143, forward strand.
GTAAAAGTGAAGACAACAAACTTCAGGTGCTGTGCAATGCAGCAGCCTAGCCATGAGCTGGAGAAAGATCAGAGAATGTGCAACAGTAGAGCTCTGAACTACTGTGCTTCTCCTCTCGAAATGTAAGGTGGTGACCCAGAGATGTCTGTACGCACAAGGAGATACTCTATAGATCATTTTCATAGTAAATGATCAGTACCCACAACATAAGCAGCAAACAAATTTTTAAATACCAGTGATCTGGTATATCATAGAAAGATTAGAGTGCCAGTGTTTCCATCTGAACAGCTGGCAAATCCCAAGTTTTGTCTTCGTGTTAAAGCACCAAAAGTACTCTTGACAAATCTTGGATATTGACACAGTTGTTAATGCCCTGTCCATGGAGGATTAACTGCGACTCATGTAGCCCATGACAGTCATCTTGGCCCAACATAGGTTAAAAGTATCACAAGTGTAATTGAAAGTTTCTGCTATAGCTGGCCAGTTGGTTCTTGCTTGTCTCGCAGGTGATTCAGGGTTTGTCTACAGAGATTATGTTGAAGTTTGACTCTAAATTCAAGAGTTATTATTTCCAGTTGTTTTGAGTGACAGCTTCACAATGGCTCTGCACTAGTAACAGTCTACAAAAGATCTCTGACAGGCTACATTGCCCTAAAATCTGTAACAGCAGCTTCAGGTCCTCAGGGCATCAGATAAGGTCTTTAACTCAGGGCAATTATCCATGATTATTGCATTAATAATTTTTGGGCATCTTGAATCAGAAATGATAAGTAGTGTTCAGGTAAACAGAAGAGTGCTGGATGGTATCCATCGTATCAGAAAAAGCAGGAAGTGCAACAACAGTGTTTTGTTTCCGGAATTTTCCAGTTCTGTAGAAAAGGGTAAGTTAATGCAACTGGCCCTTCAGTGAAGGAACTGCACAGTTAAAAAAAAAAAGTATAGAATGTGGTTTAGAGACACATTTTAGCCACAGAAACTTCTCATATCCAAGATAGTTGTCTCAAAAGAAATAAATTTTATTCAAATGGGTATCTGTAGGATGCACTTGGGGCACATCTATGCCAAGAGATAGTTACTATATAACCTTCAGTTATGTTGAGTGATGTACTTGATATGGAATATATTTTGTAAGAATTTTTTTATTTAGTGCCTTAAACTGTTATGCCCTTTGAAATTTTTTTTAGTTTTCCCTGCTTTGTGTGCTTTGGGAAGATAAGAAGAATAGAGACTAAATTTTTTTTCTCTCTCTCTCTCCTTATGAGTTTGGAGGGAAGGCAGTGGGTTTCTTGTGTTGCCTCTCTAATTTGATTTGTCTTTATCAGACCTTGGTAAATGCTTTCAAGCAATCCCGTAAGAGATCTGTTTCCATGTCTTGGATCATCTCAGGTGCCTACAGTGCTTGACAAAGAGTGGCAGATAGACTTGCAGCTTGAAGCTGTGTGTCTCCAGATGTATCTGCTAGCTAAATCTCTGGACTCTGTTTCTGAATTTGGAGATGAGAATACCAAAACATGAAATAATTTCTTGTCTTCCAAACTGTGTTTTTGTCTGTCTTATAGATACCATATGTGAATTAGCAAAAGAATATTGTAAGTGGCATATCACTTCCTGATTTTAGAGGGCTACTTTGACCCTCCTGTAGGGACGTTTCACTCCACAGATTGATGGTATTTTACAGGCCTTGGGAGAAGCTCATCTGAGCATAATTCCTATGAATATAGCACTTTTTCAAGGGAATCGTATTTCACAAGGATTTGCAGGTATCTTGAGCCCTGAAAGTAAAAAGAGCAGCAGTGAATTTTATACATTATATCAGAAAGCTCTTCGTTCAGATGAGGAAAGTCTGACAGAAGAAATGAGTCTAGCAATATTCTTCCTCTGCTTCAGAGTCCGACACATGCGATAGATGTCTTACCAGCATGAAGAATTTGCATCAGTCATTCAGGACGCTACTACATTTTCTAACTTTTGTAGAGTACTTTTTGCCATCTGAGATCGCCTTTGTTGCTCCTGCTTGTCTCAGCATCAACAATGACATTGGGAAAGAAGAACAACAAGTATTGTGATAGGAATTCTTACTGTCCTTTTTGCAGAAAAGCTTGTGTGTGGCTGGTGAGCTCATTAGCAGGACAAAAGACTGTTATTGAACTTTTTTTTTTTTTGGAACAGTGTTGTCTCACCTGTTAGTCTGTGGGGTCTTTTCTCAGCAGTTTTCATCTCCATGATCCTGGCTGCCATGAGCAAAAAGATAGCGGTTTGGCATTTTTCTTAGGAAATGAGAGCATTTTGTGTTTTGTGGTGCAGACCTCTATTTCACTGATATTTTCTGTATGGTTGTTTTTTGCTGTCTGTGACAGTCATAGACCAGTGTGGACCCTTTCAACTTCCCAGGCTCTTTCTGCTCTTTTCTCTGTTGTTAGCCCTTGCTTGCTTATTCTTGCCTGTAGTGAAACCGGGCTGCCTTGAGACATGAGCAGATTTTGGATTCTTTGTGAATATAACTCTAGATGTGAAGACCCTTTTAAAATGTTTTGAATGTTTCTACAGTAGTAGTTGCCTAGGAAATACTAGCTTCTTGACAGCCATCTCCACCATTTTGGAACTTTCACTAGAATTGGGGATTGCGATTTTCTTGATTTCTGGTTGGTTCCCTTTCTTAACCGTGTAGCTGATGTAGAGCCGTGCAGCATGCCTAATTATTAGGAGTCATGTTGTGTTTGCTTGTTTGGTACAGGGTTTTTTGGATTTGGTTTATGGTGGGTTTTTTAGGGGGGAGGAGTGTGTGTGTGTGTGATCTTTTCCCCTACCAAAAGCAATCTGAGTAGCTGTAGAGAAACTGGTACGGATGGTGGTGTGTTTGCACTGAAGAGTTAAGGTCATTGTGTTAGTTCAGGCTTGCATGCCTCTTCTTGGGTTCTGTGTTAGTCTGAATTTGGAACGGATTTTTGTTTGATGTTATACCACTATTTTCTGTTGGTCTTCTCCATATTCTACTAGCTGTCTTGTTTGGGTGCTCCAAATACTGCAGTGTGTTTTTCCAAGAATCTGCTGGCAAGGTTCTGGCAGGAGGTGAGCCCCACTCATCAGAATCATTTTCCCCCTTGAGTCAGTACCCAAGAGAGGGGTACTTGGTAGTAATAAGGGGGAGGGAGGGAAGGCAGGAGCCTAGAAATCATTCAGTATCATTACACTCATGATATATTGATGTAAGTTTTGATACTTCTGTCATTGAGTCTTAAGTAATGGATTTGCTGGCACAGGAAGGATAAAGAATGGTACATTTGCAGAAGAGTCCCATGATGTTTGATCTCCTTGATTTGGCATGTGTGTGGTATTTGCTGTGTCACATGTGAATGTATGTATAGACAGATGCTTAAAGAGATGTTTCTTAGCAGTAACTACAGTTCTTTGAGATGTCTATGTGTACATTCACTAACAGTAGGGCTACTGTCTTACCATTTTTTTTCCAGGATGTCTGTTTGAGAGGAACAAGGTTTGAGGGTTTGCTGCCCGTTCTGTTATTGTCATATAAGGAGGAGATCAGGCCACATGTGTTCCCAGTTGTGACTTTACATGGGAACAGTAAATCTTGAAAAATCCCTAGTTGCTGGTAGTCTTTTTTGCGTTGTGATTGGAGGTGCGTGATGCTGCTGGTAGAGGTGGGTCGGTGAGGTTTTTTGGTTTGGATTTGTTGCGAGGAGTGCGACTAGTGCTCGTTAATAGTGTGTCTCTTTCCTTGCTGGTTCAGGATGTTTTTCAGACTGTCTGCCTTGCAACTACAAGGGATTTCTCTTGTGCAGTATTCTTTTGTATATACTTTGTTCTCTTCAGTTTGCCAGAAAGAGGAAGTTTCGCTGTTGCAGCGTAACTTTCAGGTTTTTATGCGGCTCCCTTTAAACATTGAATACCCTGGAAACTACAGACATGGGTATATTTTGGTTTCCTACTTTTTAGAACTAAAAGACTTTCATGAGCAGCCTTCAGCCAGCCAGTAGTCAGTGTGTCTACATACTCCACACAGACATATAATATCAATCTTAAGTGGGTTTTAAAGACCTAGAGCTTTGTATCATCACGGTCCTGTCATTTGGACAAAGCTTTTGGTTTCATTCATACCAAATTTCCTTCGGCATTGCCTTTGACAGTAAGTAAGCTCTGGTTGCATAAACTGGATGTACTTTTAATCCATCTCTTAGTGGGTTTGAGAAAGTATGAAGTCTTCTAAAAGTGGTTACCGATTCTCAGCATGTACGTGTTTTTTTTTTTTTTTTTTTTTTAGATGTGTTAGAGTGAGATTCTCTTCCCAGATACCAACATTAGGAGGTTTGGACTCTGTTTTACCACAGTTTAAAAGAAAAGCTAGCAAATTCTGTAGTCTATAATGGTGACATCTACCATCCCCCACCCCCCTAACAATACAGAACTAATCCTGAGCTTGTATTCTGAGTAAGATAGTAGATTTTACTTTGTCAGTATTGTATAAAGAGTTGTTTTAGCCATCTCAAGCAGAGGAATTTTTCTTTAATTGCTAAGTATTTGTTGTGACAATGTCTAGATTGTCAGGTTTCTATACTTTTTGATTATTATTATTTTATTTTCTAATAATACTGACTTACTCTTGTACATTCACTGTTAATGGTGGTAATTCTTCTAAGTGGTTTCACAAGCCCTGGAGATGTCAGCTGTGATAATACATTTTGTAGGAAGGGACAGCATTGCTGGCCCAGACCTAGCAGGGGGGTGTCCGCAGGATGTTCCATTTCCAGATGCCTCACTGTATGAAAATAGCTATGTTGCTTCCATGCCCAGCAGGCACACCAGGTTCATGCAGTGCTTGGTTCGTGCAGTGCTTGGCTCAAAATAGTAAGTCCTACCAGAACTTGAATGTGTTGGAAAGTGCATTGCAGCTGTAACCGAGCTAGCTGTGCAAGAGCTAGCTCAGGTCCAGAAGTGGTACATTTCAGACCAGCATTAATCAAAAGAAACAAAAGATCGGACTATTGTATTTAAAAGTATGATTTATTTGGCGGTTTTTACTGTGTGTGTGTATATATATATATATAAAAGGTAGTTCTGTATTTAACATAATGACTTGATTGAATAGATTCATTTTTAAGATGAGCTATATCTTCACTTCCCAGCATTTCTTAAGAATATATAAAAGTTACAAAAGTTTCCGTTTTTTTAATCTCTCATATTTAGCTGTGAGTGTTTCATGTGAAAGGAAGGTATGCCCAGAATGTATATGTAATGAAATTTAGGTGTATCAGTTTGCCTGATATATAATGAAACTAGACAATATATATATAGTTAAGCCTTTATAGATAGTGTTTTCATAGAGTTCTAAGGGATGTCATGTCATGTGGATTTTATTGTTCATTCACATCCTTTCAGACGTACCAATTAATTGTGAAAATAGCGTTTTGTTACTGCCCTTTTAAAGAAAAATACTACGTTAGCAGATTAGGCTACTTTTCTTTCAATTTTGGCTCTCAGTTTTAAGGGGAGAAGGAAAACATGCAGGAACAATGCAAATATTCTGCTTTAACAGATACCTGTCTAACTTGGTATTTAAATATAGATGTAAAAAGTTGTTTCCTCAGTTTTCTGTGTAAATACATACTTCTGTGTTGTTGGGTTTTTTCTTTGAGAAAACTTGAGAAACTTACTTGGCACTATGACTGTACTATAGAATACAGGTTAATTGAACAGACTACGGACGGTCTTCAAAGTTTGACTGAATTAAAATGTCTCTTGCCACTTGCTGCATAAACAGTTTCTAGGTAAGAGGGGTGAACATCAAGCTTCTGGAATCATGTCAAGAGAAATTGATGAATTTTAATCTTAATTTGGTTTAGCCTAGATGCTAAGACAGATAAATGCTGACCTTGTTTTAAAAAAAAAAGTAAGTTGTGCAGTCAACCTGTATTATGTATTTTTAAAATACACTGACTGACTCCCTTTTCCAGGCCTTAGATGGTCAGAATATTTATAATGCTTGCTGTACCCTACGGATTGATTTTTCCAAATTGGTGAATTTGAATGTCAAGTACAACAACGATAAAAGCAGGGACTACACTCGTCCTGATCTTCCATCTGGGGACGGACAGCCAGCGCTGGACCCGGCCATTGCTGCAGCATTCGCGAAGGAGACCTCACTTCTAGGTACGATTCTGGCATTGCTATTCTGTATTGCAAAGTAACTTGATGAAAATTTCTATTAATCCTTTTAACAGTTAAAAATCTTAAATTACAGTGGTGTCCAAAATCCCATTAAGGGTTCTGCCTGTGTTGTGCTCTGAATTGTAGTAACAAAGATACGGTCTATAGAAGTTCTGCCTAAATGAATGAGAGAATATGACAAAAAAATAAATGCGCAAAGTATAAGGGAAAGTCAAGTTAGTTTTGCTTTTATTCCCAAGTCTGTCCTCCCCTCTTTCATAAGTTCTGTCAGCTGCTACCACCCACCCTCCTGTCCAAGTTTCTAACAAAAATTTAACATGATTTCCATGTTTCATTCATACTAATGCTTATTTGTAATATCAGGTTATGAAATTAACATTTTATTAATTTCCTTCAGTGAGGAAAAATTATGTTTTTTGCTTAAATTTTTCATGCTTTGTACAGGATGGGCCAACTTAAAGTAAGTCAGAGCTACTGTAGTAGAGGAGTCTCTGCTTTCACTGTGTTAAAGAAGTTAGAAGGCACATACTGAATGATGTGAGCTCAGGAAGAGGGTGAATATTATAGTTAAGGCTGCTGAATGCTGTGCTGTATCATGTTACTTGAAAGATACATGTCGCATCTAGTTGCAAATTACACACATGCCCACCTCCCACAAAGTTTGGGAGTGTTTGACTTCAGATCCTCCAAATCTGACTTGCAAAATGGTGTATCACTTGTAGCTACAGCAGAAGTTTTGGAAAGAAAAATACCGTAATAATATGACGTCTCTGAAAAACCTGTAGCTAGTTTACTTTATTTCTCTTTTAACTTCCTGTTGCCTAAAAATCTCCCATTTCATGGATTGATAGGGAAGATAAATGAGTGCTTGTGAAGAAGTTTGTCACCATAGAGATGAAGGCAGTAAAAATGCTTGAGGCAGTTGGTAATTCTTTTGTCAGCGTAGTATGACTGTAACACAGACGTGGGACTGCAGTATGAGTAGTAATGAGGCAAAAGCAAAATAAAGCTATCTATTAATGAGCCTCACTGTATTAGGTATTGTAAAGCAGTGATGGAGAGGAGAGTATTAAAGATTCATGATTTATAAAACAGTGCCAAATGCAGCATTACTTACGTAACTAATTCTGACATTTTTTTGAATCCTGAGAAGTTGATTTCCAGTATCAAGCTTACTAACATATTTCTTTGTGTATAATGCTTATAGTATGCATTAAATTAACAGTTTAATTTGCACTCTGAGGATGCTTGAATCATTGCATAACTTCAGATACATTTAATGTTTGTGGTTATTGTACTTGTTATAGTGACCAAGTGCCACTGACTTTAGCAGACTTTATGTTCTAATGTTTTTAATCAGACATGTTCTTCTGTGTGTAGTAAAGGTTTTTGATAGTGAAAATATGAAGATGAAAGTTGTATTAGCTAGTTAAATTTTTTAATTCTAACCCTCTGGATGGACCTCTTTAAATGCATGGTGTTTCCAAGCAGCAGGAAAATAAAAGGTACACAACATGAGTAACTTCCACTGCAGCTGTGCAGCATTTTCAGAGCATCAGTGAAGTCAGTCATGTTTATTTTAATGTGTACTGGAGATTATATATCCTGGTTGGTTTTTTTCCTCCTCTCTAAAAACATTCATCCTGTTCAAAGAGACTTGAGGGAGCTGGGTACGTTTTCTAACTCTGCTCGTGGCCAGTTGGGTGAGCTTGGTATATTGAAACTGTGTCGTCTGGTAAATGGGATGAATATACAGTGATTTTTTGTTTGTTTGATTTTGTCTCATCTGGGGTTTGTGGTGTTTGGGTTATTTTTCCCCCCTGAGTTGCCTTTTTTTTTTTATTGTTACAGAATTTGAGCTCTACAGCTGAAAAACTTTACAAAACTGCCTCAGCAGTTTGGATAGATGTCAGAATGGGAATGGTGCTTGTTAGAATATGGAAGAACAGGGTTCTCCTCCTGGGCTGGTTACTGCACAAAAAGTCACAAAATACTAGTGACATAAGAAAGGACAAAGGAAATAGGAAAAAAACCTCAAAAGACTAAATGGAAGTTGATGCATATAATTTATAGCTGAATTTTTATTCAGATACTCAAAAGGAGAAGAGTGAGAAAACTTAAAAGGTCAGAGAGTTATAAGATGGAGGTTGGCAAACTATGATGTGTGAAATATGGCAGAGTGATAGCAGCAATCCCTCTCCTGTTTTTTGTCATCTTAACATTGTATTTAATTTTATTTGCTTTAGATTTCTTATTTTTGTAATGTTGATAAAGATACGTATTCAGAGTGTACTCAGAGTGTCTGCCATGCCCTATTCACAGATAGTTCCCAAAGAGCATCTTTCTCCATGAAAGAGTGGAGCTCCATTTTGAGCTTCATGTGATCCACTTCAGGTTCTTTTGCATGCTCAAAAAGAATGCCGTAAGTTGAACCTGTGGCATTCTGGCTGTAGCTGTTCTCTTACATGTGTGTAATGAAACTACTAACTGAAAATGTGGTAAGGCCACAGTTACAACTTTTGCCTGTGTTTCGCTATTACAGGCTGGATAGTTGTACTACTTGGTGCCTTTTGGTGGTGTTTTTTTTATGGTATACTGTAATTATTTGTCAGAGATGAGGTTTAGATTTAGTGTCATTTTGTGAGTTGAGTTTTAGTGACAGGATGTGAGTGCTGGTGTTTAAATCTGCGTTAACACTAAACCATTACATATTTTAGTTTCCTTCGGAATGGAATTAACCCTTCCTTTCAGTAATTGTAACTATGATGTAGTGCAGTAGCACTTGCAGCTTTACAGGCTGCTATGCAGAGATTTTAAAAGAACCTACCCAAACCTATTCAGGCGAAGTGTAAGAAACAGGAGAGTAACAAGTAAAAAAGATGGTGGTTACTTGACAGAAAGCTACAAGCAGGGTTCAGAACAGGACTAGGGACAAAATCCAGTTCAGAGTTACGCGTATCTGTCGTGCAAATGGTACGCTGAGAGGGGATAAATAGTGTTAACATGCTGCATTTAAACTTCATTGAGGAGAAAGACCTAAAAAGGCTAGGTAAAAAAGTATTACTTGTTATGTTTTCATTAATATCTGGAAAAAGCAAAAACCTGTTTTCTGTATTTGCTAGAAGCTAAAATCAAGCTAGTGACAAAGCTTTCTAATACCAATTGATCATGCTGACTAACTAATATTTCTAAATAGATTCAGCTAAGTTTTCAAATCTTCAGCAGCGTGTTGCGTGATAACTAGTAATCAAAATACAAGTTGTGTTTCTTAAAATAAAAAATTACTTGTTTAAATCAGAATAGAAAATCAGAGTGCAGTGGTGACCTACAGAACAAGAGTTGTGTTTTCTGTGGGTTTGTAATTTGACCTTTCCAAGAAATGAGGTCTGTGTGTGCTATGTAATCGGTTAGAAACGTATCAATCAAGTAGATGATCCTAGCCTGCATGCATCATTACTCATTCATCTACTACATCCTCAGTTGTATTGAAACTAAGGTGTCAAAAATCTTTGAGACTGTAAATTGGACATCTTTTAAATGAATCTTGTTATCTTTTGAAAGAAGGAGAAAATCACTAATGAACAGAACCAAATAAATTATCAGAAGCAGAGGGCTGACTTTTTCCTTTTTTCTCTGTTCATTTTTTTCACCTTGCATGTGAAAAGATACATACATTCTCCTTCTCTTGCGTCCCCCAAAAGTTACAGATCTTACAGAAAAAAACCTCAAACCTTTGAATATTCAAACAGCAACTGTATTGCACTGAACCACAACAAACAAAAGATTTTAAATAAAAACTACTTACAGTTGCAAATACTAATATTTAATAATGCTTTAACTCCAATTTAGATATTTGCTTAATATTATATTTGGAAATGCGTTGTTGTGGTTAGGACACCCACAGCTTTATCCCTTGCTGTCATCACCGCCTTTCTTTATTAGCACTTTATGCTAATGCCCCTTATGATTTCCATGGAAAGAGCCATAAAAACTTCACAACTCATCTTTAGATCCCTGTGTTCCTAAAAATGTTGGACTAGCTTAAAGCTTCTAAGGATAGGGAAAGGTGCATAGACACACTAGAAGATCTGAAATGTTCTTGGCATGCTCTAATACCTAAATGATTGCAGTTGACCTACCATAAAATAAGTTGCTTCTCCTCAGATGGGCATCTGCTGTGCCTTACTGTCATCCTTCATGCTGCTGTCTGCGGAGATTGGCAATGGACAACACGCAATTCAATATGAATTTTAGGTGAAGCCATTTATTGGGTGCAATCACACAGATTATATAAATTTGCTACTGCAAACGTGGCAAGCTAAAAAACTGCTAATTGGTTACACACACTGTTTACATCCCAGTGATTGGTTAGGGATTATAACGAGCTCTGATAAACATATCTTATAGCTAAATATCATTAGTTTACCTTTGATGCCTAAAAGCATCCGCACACCTGCTGTTTTGACCATCTTATTATGGTTGGTTCTTAACATGTTCTGTTATTCCCAAGTACCTTCCCATAACTTCTTGGTTTAGAGCAGTCTGTACCCCTGTCATCAAGGCTGCCGTGTTTTGAGAATGTGATTATTAAGATCCTCTCAGCATGAGTAACTTTTCCTGTCTCATGGGAACAAGAGGGTCTTGTCAGGGCCTATGTCTTCGGTGAAGAGAGCTAGGCCCCCAGCAGGCCTGCTGTCTTCCCTGACAGCTGTCTGTGTGTCCTCTACAGTAGCTGAGCTTAAATAAATGTGACGTTCAGCATATGCAATGCAGGGCACTCAGAAGTACATTTCCAAAATTAATTTTTTAGAACACAACTGGGTTTCTCTAAATTTGCTTGAGTTTAATTTGATATTCCCAGGTTTGCTTGTGTACTACAGTCTGGTGTTGGGAATAAGCATCATCTTACACAGCTTTAACCCAGGAGCAAAACATGTCGTATTTGTGTTAGATTTTTGTCTTGCTATTAATATACATAAGTATGTAGTGTTATGTTTTCCTTCCACACAAAATGGATTTTGAGGCACAAAATTGCTGTGCTTGGACTAGCAGTGGTCCAGCTAATTTCATATCCTTTCTCTGATAGCTGGTGTTACTTCTGTGTTCTCTGATGGAAGACCTAGCACCGCCCTCATAACAGATGATCATACAGTAGCGTACCTGGGGGAGTGCTTCCCTAACCCCTCAGTAGCTTGTGCTTTTGGCTTACCTGATAGAGCATACTGTATGTCACTGGCTAATGTAACTGGCTGTTGTTTCCACAGGCCGTTTAAATAGTCTCAAATCTTGTTTTTGCAGGATGGAAGGGAGGAAGTAAAAATAGTGTTGGTGTGCCCCCCGCTCTTTTTTTTTAATACTTATTTTCATTACAGTCAGCCCCACAAATACCACATATATGCAATGAAAATATCATGTTTGTTGCTTTTTGATTCCAGGAGATTTTTCTCCAATCCTGCAGGAGAGATGTCTAGAATTGTCGTTACTCTGAATTTTCTATTTGTCTAGTTTTGACCCTTGGAATACCAACATTTTTAATATTTTAAAGTTTATTGGAAAGCATTCCATGTCTTTGTCCTTTCTTTGAACACTTCCTGGTTTTTCTTCTCTATATGGTTTAACTGGAAATGACCAGAAAGTATTTTTCAGTGCTTGATCGGTAATACTGTTAAACAGTGTCGCAGAGTGGTGATAGATATCCTTTTCCATTTGAGGCCTCATTTGGCCATGCCAGCAAAATATACGTTTTTTTAATTGTTTTTCAAACATTTATGTAACAAAACATAAATAAAGAATTGGAATAACACTTCAAATCTTTTCTAGGAAAATAAAAGATAAATGAAGAAAAAAACCTGTAACCTTGTTTACTTACCCCCTATTTGTGTTCCCTTTTGGTACTGAATCTGGGTTGTGTTTTTTTTTTTTTTAACATTAATGGCTGAATGCATTTACTATCATCTGCTTAATATTTTGGCATTGACTGATATGGAAGAATTTATTTTATCTTCTGACTTCCTTTAAAATAAAACTTGATCTGGGAAGGAGAGCAGTCTTAGGTACGTAACATAAAGGTTATACTTAGACTGTCTACCTGGCATACTGAAAGGTTGGTAAGAAACTTGAGTTAGCTTAGCATGATCATACAAACAGTCGAATCTTTCAGAAATACTGAAATCTGAGAAACCAGTTGCAGTAAAATAAAATAAAATCCTGAAGTTATGTTTCCGTATTTATACACTGTGTCAGTGTCCTTTTACTGAACTCTGTAAAATGTGCAAATAAAATATTGATCAAATAATAAAACTCTTCCTAGATAAACTGTGTACAGTACCTAGTTACCCTAGTGACTTGACCAGGAACAGCAGCAGGTTTCTACATGTCCTTGGAAAAACAAATATAACAGCACAGCTGAAGGTTTATCTAACAGTAACATGGGACTTCGGGGAATTGGATTATGAAGCCACAGAACATACTCAGAGGTGCGATCTTGCATCTTGAATTTAGGTTACCCCCTCACCTTGTTTATGCTAAGGCTCTGAGATACATAATCCTCTTTGCATGGCCATCTCCAGTGTTAGATATTTAGGCTGAAGTATCAGCTCGAAGTGAGGAATGCCTCTCAAAGGATGATGTTGTGATGCAGAGAGCACAGTTAGTATTTCTTACTGGTTTGATTGACTTTTGACCATTTTTATAAACTAGACACTGGATGCACTTGAGAGTACAGTGGAGAGTTTTGGTGCACAGCAATGTTTATTTGAAAAGAATGGACTTCTACACCTCCTCACTTCTTTGATGCAATTTGAATTAAAAAACTGAAACCCATTTCTCTTCATGTTAATTTAACAACCCATTGGATGATTAACGATGGACTGGTCTGCCTGGTGGAGGGTTGTATGCAACACTTTTACTGATATAGGTATGTTTTTAAATGACTTGTGTGTATTTCGTAAAATATGCTTTATTTTAAAATTAGGGCTTCCTGTTGCAGCTGTTCCAGGAGCACTGAGTCCTTTAGCTATTCCGAATGCTGCTGCAGCAGCTGCAGCTGCTGCTGCTGGCCGTGTGGGAATGCCTGGAGTTTCAGCTGGTGGCAATACAGTCCTCCTGGTTAGCAATTTAAACGAAGAGGTCAGTGAAACAATTCTTTTACCACTTTTCCCCTCTTTAGTCACACTTCATTTGTCAGTATTTTATAATTTATTTGCATTTGGCCTCTTGCATTTGGATTGTAAGCTCAAAGTATTTTTGCCGTTTTTTGGGTTTTGTTTTGTTTTTTAAATAATCCCCCAAAGTTAATTTTAAAGCCATTATTGTTAAATACTTTTGTTTTCCCAGGTAGCTAACAACTTAATGTCCTTTGATAGTCGGCTACCTATTTTTTCTAAGAAAAATGTGGTAACTACTGCATGTTTGACATTTGAATTGAAAGCTTTATTTTTACAAAATAGCAATTAAGCTTTCATTTGCAATTATAATCACAAACTAGAATTTCTGTTTTGTTTCTTCTAATTGTGTGCTGTTTCATTTCATGCTTGTATCTCACGTTTTAAGGTCTTAATTTATGTGAACTACTCTAACACATTTTTCTTTGAAGGTTCTCCCAAAGATCTTGACGAGGCACTCTTCCAGTCTCTCTTAGTAATTTTTTTCTTTGCAGTTACTCATTTGTCTTTAAAAAATAATAATAAAAAATAGTGGCAAAGCATTTTCACCTTAACTGTACCTTTCTTGCTAACTCTGAAGTCTAAAGGGGTTTATTTAATTTTGCATTTTTACTGTCCTGTACTTTTATTTTGATGGCTGTGAAAGCTGGTATGAAATGTTGGAAGTTTGTATCAGTCTAGCTGTTCCATTTTTAACTGGCCTCTGTCACTGTAAATCATTAAGCTTTTTTTAATCATCTGGTACTATTTTGTCATCCAGTCTTGCATGCTAAAATGTTTTAGATCAGAGTGCCATTTTGAAAGATTTTTGCCTGCATTTCATAACCAGCCATGCTTACGCAGTTAAAGATCAAAGTTTAAGATTTCTATTGCATGCTTTTTTTTATTTATTTTCATGTCGAGATGAAATGCTGTAGTTTACTCTTGATATGAATGTACTTTACCCATATTTGTCTTGGGTGACTACATTTTACTCAGTTTTTCTTGTACAGTACATAAACCAACCATTTTCTGACCAAATTCCTGCATTTCCTATGTACTGACCTATATTTTATTTTTTTTGTTCCCCACTTCCTTTTTTTTTTTTCTTCTGCATTGCTGTATTCCCCATTTCATCCTTTTCCCTTTGTGTTCAACTTCCCTCTCCTTGTCTTTACCCAAATTCCCGTGCCCCTCCCTGTCTTACCCTTCTCCTCGTCTCTGTCTATGTTCCCTGTCTTCATTCCCTATGTTCATGCTTCTGTGCTTGAACAAAATGTTCCTCGGACCAACTTGCCCCAATTAACCGCCTTGAAACCATGATCCATGACCACCTCACCATTCTGCGGGAACCACCCTTCGTTATGGATGATCTGTTCATCTCCGCTCTTCCTCGACTCTTCTCTCTTCTTGTCTTACGCTGCTTGCTCTTCTCTCCTTCTAAAGATGGTTACGCCCCAAAGTCTGTTTACCCTCTTCGGTATGTTATTGTTAGCACTATACTTTTATTATTGATTTAATTTTGGTTTTGGTTTTTTTTGTTTGTTTCACCTTAATTCTTATTTGTAGCTAGCACTTTGGCTTAAAGTTGAATAGTAAATCTTTTGCTATTTTTCTTTTGCTGTTTAAAACTCTCCATAGACACAAATTTTCTTTTAATGCATGCTAATATATTTTGCATGGTCTTTAATTTAATATCATTCACATAGCTTTGAGGGTTTATCAGAAATTATTCTTTTCAAAATTCACTATTCAAAATCTTTATCTCCTTTATTCATTTGTGAGAGTGTTGAGTTTGAGCGAGTGATCTTGTTGCTGTCTGAGTGTTCCATTGATATGTCAAAATACATTACGTTGTTGACTGGCTTTAAAATGAACTTTTTCTTTTGGGTTACCTTTGACTTTGAAAAGGTGTTTATGGTGATGTGCAGCGTGTGAAGATTTTATACAATAAGAAAGACAGTGCTCTTATACAGATGGCTGATGGAAACCAGTCACAGCTGGGTAAGATTAGTTTTCTGTTTATATTCTCATTAGTCTACATACTTGAAATTATGCTGTGCAAAATCAGGTGAATTAAGCATGTTTACCTTTGTCAGTTTGTCTCCTATCCTGGTTACCCACATGATCCAGAACCTTCCTACATCTATTTGTATTTCAGAAGGTCTGCACAATGTCTTAAATTATTTCAACAGCTGAATCTCGTGTGGTATTTCAGTAAAATGAGTCCTCGAGCAGATCCTGCAGACAGAGTTCTTTATTCCAGTCTTAGCACACTGACCTTCGGTTTACTTGGGATTTTTTCTTATTTGCGGGGTTGTATGATACACCACAACCTATTGAAAAGTAACACTGAATTGAATAAACCTTGTCTTTCAGCCATGAGCCATCTTAATGGACAAAAAATGTATGGAAAGATTATTCGCGTTACCCTTTCTAAGCACCAAACAGTACAACTACCTCGAGAGGGACTTGATGACCAAGGGCTGACTAAAGATTTTGGTAATTCACCCCTGCATCGCTTCAAGAAGCCTGGTTCAAAAAATTTTCAAAATATATTCCCTCCTTCTGCAACACTTCATCTCTCCAATATTCCGTAAGTGTTGGCTGTCATTACCCTGTAGTATTCGTGTGAACAACAGCACACTGACTTCTTGCTATGCTTGTATCCTTTCTGTCTGTAGACCATCAGTAGCAGAAGAGGATCTACGCACACTGTTTGCTAACACTGGAGGCACTGTGAAAGCATTTAAATTTTTTCAGTAAGTAACTTTTTGTACGTAGCTTTAACAAAAGGCTGCCCAAGTGCGTTACTGGGGCATGTCTTAAGGAGAAGTGCTGGAGAATAGCGAATGTTAGGAGCACACCTGTGCTGTTCAAGTTCCTAATGCCATTATTTTGTTTCAGAAGAGATCACAAGATGGCCCTTCTTCAGATGTCAACAGTAGAAGAAGCTATTCAGGCTTTGATTGATCTTCACAATTACAATCTTGGAGAAAGTCACCATCTGAGAGTTTCTTTCTCTAAGTCAACTATTTAAAAAGGCAGATTGAGAATGAGGGTGTATTGCATTGTTTGGTGTTGTCACCTATTGACTGTTCAGGAAAGTGGGGACCAGAGTTTGTCTTCTGTTGGTTTTTTTAAATTTTTTTCATGCTGTTATCATTCCTTGGTTGTTTAAAAAAAAAAAAAAAAGCAGTGATACTAACTGCTGTTGTTCAACAGTTGTTTAGATAAACCATCATTTTGTTTAGAAGATTTCAAGTTAAACCCAGAGTTTTTCAACTTAGTTGACGTACGTGCCTTAAAAGGGAAAACTAGTACTGCTGGAATTGCATAGCTAGTGGAAAGGAAATTTGGTTGTCTGGGGCACATTGTTACATGAAAATTTAAATATGTTTAGGCAGGAGTGTGTAAAAAGGTTAAGTTTTTTTTTCTCCTGCTTGATAGATTTCTTTATATGCTGGCTCGTCACTTATTTTTTCTTATTAATTGGATAAGATGCATAATGCTGAAAGAGTAAAATGGTAATACTTGATTTCTGCTACTTGATGCTTTGCGCTTTTTTCTTATAAAAAAAGGCCTTTTGTATTCCATGGTTCTGGTCTAGATTCAGTTATGAATATAGGCATTAGTTAAAATTAACAAGGTACAGAATATTAATTTTTACAAGGACAAAAAGTGAATTCTGTGACTTTGAGCCCTGCGTGAAAAGCATTGTGGAATCTTAACCTTTTCGTACACACTCTTGTGGGATGTATCATATAAATGTCAGCACTAAGTAATGTCTTGTTTGTGGCTGAATATTTTTCGTAGATGTTTTTGAAGTTGACATGACTTACGTGCATTTCAATATATATTGCCATCTTTAGTTTGTAATTAAGATATGGAATATGGTTGTGGATTTCTGAGCATGTACAGACTGGTCAAGCTAGTTCAGGAAATGGTGCATGTATTTTTCAATGATGAAAGTTTGCTGCAAATGCTTGCAGGAAATTTTGTGGCAGTTTTCTAAAACTGACAACCAGGTGGGACCAAAGTTTATGTGCCTTTAGTCTTAATTTACCTTGCATTGTAATATTCAGTTTTAATAAATCTCTTCAAAATATTTTGTATTTAGAAATTGATCTGACTTTGCTATAAACATGGCTCAGAATCTACAGATCCAGTTAGTTTGAAAGCAGTTCTCTGTCAGTCTGAACTGCTACCTTGATTCTGTTTAAATGACCAATACTTTTTGAAATTGATGTACTTAGTTTCAAGGTTCATAGATTCTGTTATCTATGTAGAAAAAAAAGGTCATGTATATTTTCTATTAGTTGAGTTTTTACATCTTTAGAATTGTAAAATTCAGTATAGTTTGAAAGTGGCACAATTAAAAATTAATTTTCTAACAAAGTTGGGAGGTTTGACGGTTGTTTAATTTCATTTTGTGTGTACTCTGCTTACCTCTGTAGCATGCTCAATAAACACTTCTGTAGCTCTGTATTCACCTTTTCTGTCTTTCTCTGCTGCTTTCTATCTCTCCTCTTCTTTGTTTTTCACTTCTACTGTGCTTCTAAATTCATGTTTATTCTCTGCCAGGGTGGGAAAAGCATAATATTAAAAGCCACAATTTATGGCTTTTTACCATAAATCTGATGCTGTGAAAAATACCAGCTCTTTGCCTTCAGAAAGATAGCGACCCCTTTGCAGGCATATGTTTCCCACCCTGTTGAAACTTACTGCTTTAAAGACATAACTTTTATTGTAGTTCGTTAGCTCTCTCTTTCTATCTTTTCAGTTTTTAAGCAGATTTATGCACTAATAGATCTCTCAGGTTTGCCATGCTCTCTTGCTGCAGTTTCATCTTTCATTTTTTTGTGTCTGCTAAAGATTTTCTACTAATCATACAGTATACTCATGGGTTAAAGTAACAGATTTTTTAACGTGAGATTTGTGGACCATACATAGTCCAGACCAGGATATTTCGCCTGCTCAGAGACGTGGGTTCAAATGAATGTAAAACCAGTATGGGCACTTTAATAGTGTTTCTTCATAATACTTGGAACTGATTCTTGTGGGGTTTTTCTCCTCAATGAGAAATAGGATTAAAACTTCTACACAGTCCCCTTGTAAGAGTAACTGTATGATCCTGACGCATTACATTTGGTATATGCTGTCAGTCTTCAACTCGAAGCGTTTCTGTCACTTCTCCAGTACAACTACTGTAGATTTATTGATGTCAGATTACTTTGTGACCTGATGTCTCTTCTTCGGGTTGGCTTTCAAATCAATAAATACCTATCAGCTTTTTAAAGGTCATGGTATAAGGTAGGGGACTTGTATTAAATAAAATGCGTTAGGTCCTCCCCTGTTTTATCAGAAATTCACCCAAGAAGGTATACTCCAGATACGACAGGCACCACCCGATCTGAAATGCTGGTAGAATCAGATTCATCCACACTTGAAACTTGAGATTCAACATCATCTTACAGTGCAGGCACCCAATCACGCTCATGTAGCTTATCTCTTGGTTGACTCAACAGTAGTGAAGGTTCTGACTGAGCTGATTTTTCATCTATATAGTGTAATGTCCCATATTTTTAAAAGTAAAAATGTGCTAGCTTTCCTTTTGCATATCAGAATGTGCCTGCATGTTTCGAGAGGAAGCGGGAATCAAAATTGACCATTCCGGGGGTGCAGCTTCTGCCAAACTATTTCCACTCTAAAACATCTGTATCAGATAGCATAAAGTGGTTGCCATATATATAATTTTGAAATAACATCGATAGCACTCGAGTGTTTACAAATGCAGGGGTTTTGTAAAATGGTAACTTGCTTGCCTCTTGCCAGGCTTATTTACTTAAAAAGAAGTTTTCTATACTACTTTTCTCATTTTGAAAAATTTTGTGGCAAAAACCTCAAGGGAAAGAATATGTATTGAATTTGATTTGTTACAAATTCAGTAGGTTTTATTACAAGGTTATATTTGTATCAGCCAAAATTAAAAGTAATGGCAGTCATAATTGGCATGGAAAGGTTTTCTATTAACTCAATGAAGAAAATCATTGTGCAGTTATTGATACTTAGTCCTTAAAGCGGTATCTTTTCAAAAAATAGAGCTTTAATGTCCTAACTGCTACAACTTTCAAAACCTTGTTTTTCTTGAGGTGGTACTGCATTTTGTATAGCAATTTGTACATTTTTCTTGTTATAAAATGTAAATAAGTTTCTGTTGTATTTTCAGCTCTTCAGAATGTGAAAATGCAAAACATCATTTTTATTAAAATTTTACTAAAAATGAGGTTTATGAATAACTTCTTACGCTCCACGGAATGTGAGTATTCAGATGACTTGAGTAGAACTTTACCACAGGCGTGCTGATACTCCAAACTCAGGTTCAGATTTGGAAGATAATTCTGGATTTTGACAGAGGGTGGCTGCTGGTTTCCTTGTTTTCTTTGTGAATTGTTAAATTTTTCTCTAATGAAGCAGTGAAATTGGTTGGAGAAGTTAAAAAATGATTCTTTGATCAGGGAATGTCCACTGGCAAATACAATATATTGAATGAAGTAAACCAAAATCTGATAGCATTCTGACCAAAAATGTCGAAGTTAAGTGAGTGAACCTTGAAGTGTTTCTGTATATTGCAATTTAACCGGTTACTAAAAGGCACCTTTGCCCTGCAGGAGTAACAGCTCATATGACTATTGGTAGATTGTAGTTTTAATACATTATTTTAATATATAGCTTTATAAGCTATCATACAAAAAAATCCCTCTGACTCCTTGTAGTTTTCCTCGTGTCTATTAGAGTGTGTTACAGCTTGAAAGCACCAATCAGGCATTTACGTGCAGTGTTTAAGGCACTGCAGTTTCATACCCTCCTTTACTCCAGATTGTTTGTCTAATTCTATATTTAGATAATAAAGGAGTTCTGTTGAAACAGCAGGAAAAGGTTAGGGGTTACGTGTTTCTCTTCAGACAGGTATATAAATCCACTTGTCTGTCTCAAGAAGTAGTTTTCCCAGTATTAAATGTTTTTACAGTGACCAAGGCTGCTTAAAAGAGTTTGGCTTGTGTTAGGTGGGGATGAGGATGAATTCTGTAGCTGGCTGTCTGTTTTCCATTCTGGAGACTGAGGCAACCTAAAGTTCAAGAGTTTTCCTGAGGTGAACAAATTCTCTTTTAAAATATGTGGCAGAATGTCCCATCTCCTGCAGTCCTGGCCTGTGTAGAAAGCTCTCAGTTGTGAGATTGTATTTGAAGGATTCCCCAGGTCTTGCTCATGCAACATCTGCAGTATAACACCCTCTTGGTCTCTTGGGGAGCAGCTGCAGCCTGCTAGTGCAGCTCTCGTCTGCCCTGGGCATAAGGAGAGAGACTGATTTTTTTTCTGAAACAGGGATTTGGCATGCTGCATTCTACTTCATGGGTCTTGGTGAGCTCTGCAGTTACCTAACTGTAGAGAATGATAATCTATTATAAATTGTTCTGTTAGTCTGCAATTAGCTTGCTGGAACCAGTCACAAGATTCCTGCCTTGCTGAGGAGTTCTGTGCTGCAATCATGAAGCTTTAGAGAGTTCCTTGGGTGGGTTTTTTGAGTTTGGTTTGCTTTTTTAAAGGAAGAATTCATTCAGAATTACTTCATCAGAGTCACTTGAGCTTTCAAAATCTCTGCGGTGCATTACACACATGCACGTGTTTGGTCTTCAGGATGATTAATAAATGGAGCTTGGTGAGTTCCTGCTTCACCTTAAATGTCATTTTACTGCACAATACACCTTTGTTGTAACTTTCTGGATGTAGTGAACTTTCCCAGGGTCAATAAACCAGACTGGGAAGAGGATTCTGTTGCTTTGGTTTTCCTGCTTCAAAGTTTACAGCACACAATGTTCAAAATCTGCTCTTTCTTGATTAGTTCTGTGCACAGGCTGCAGAAAAAAAGCAAGGAACTTTTCCCTCAAGTAAATGTGAATTAAATGTGGATTGGTTTAAATATCTGAAAGAAAATGAGCTCAAAATAGTGCTCCTATTATTGAAGAGTTCTGCGTGTTCTATGAGTTTTAGCCTGGTTTCATACAGAGATGAGGCTTGTGTAATTGCCTGTGTCTCCGTGTGAATGTCCTGTTCCCTCCATGATTCCTGCCTCCTCCCTGTCCCTCCGGCGCCCTTTGGCTGGGTGTCTGCCCTCATAGGGGATGGAGGTCGCAGGTAGGTGTTACTGTTTCTGTGCACGTGAGTAGTTGGCTTGCTGGGTCCAAGCCCTTACTTTACTTTTGGTGCTATAGGAGAGGAAAGGAAAATAACTGCTGCACTTGTTTTTTTGGCAGGAATTATGGCACGGGCACCTGGAGATACCTAACAGCCTGTGGGCGTGATAGGCCTGGGGGTGCTGGGTGCAGAACTGGGAGGGAAGTAGTGGGTGTAGAAGTTGTGCGGCAGGAGCACTGCTGGGCATTGAGGGAGTTTCAGTAAGTTCCTTTGAGGTGTTTTCATGCCTGCATCACCCTTAAAAATTGTCAGTAAGGCAAGAGTTACTGGTTGAACTGTTTCGGGGTTTTACAAGTCAGGTCAAAATCAGTGCAGCTGATAAGGTAAGTGTGGTAACTTTCCCACTCAGCAGGTATTGAGGTATCAGAGCTTAGCAATTGCATGCAGAGTGCTGCAGAAGCTGCTTTTCCCAGGATGAGTGCTGATCATCCTTGGAAGCCAGTGAGACTGCAAGCCTGGAGCCTCCAGCCCTAGGATAGGCTGCATGTCAGGGTAGTTCATGATGATTGACGCTGATGGCTTGCCAAAGAGCTAGGTAAAGTGAGCTAGCAGGATCTAGCAAGAGATTTGTTAGAAGAGTCATCGGAAGTGACACATGTTGGGAAACTGGCGTTTTTTCATGAGAAAACATCTGCAAAATTTCTGGCCATCTGTATTTCATGGAACGGTGCTCCAGCATCCTTTGACCTGTCCCATCCCCTTGAGTTCCTTAAAGCCCTGGGCTTACCTCTTGTAGCATCAGCATCCTCTGAAGATTTCCATTGTGCAGCTGAAATGCTGGACTGGTTGGCTCTTTCCTGAAGCAAGAGCTGTTTCTTGGCAGCAGCACTTGACAAGCACCAGCGATTTGCTGCCTGTGGTGGGACACGGGCCTTGCTGCTGCTTTAAAGCATTGACACGCCACAGCTAGTGAATAGCTGTGGTGCTGTGCCAACAAAATCAGCATGCTGTGCTTTGTTGTCTGAATATTAACCTTCAGATTTGACTTCAAGGTAATTTGGGTAGATTTTTTGTGAACAAGGATTTGGCTTCAAAGTGTGTGGGCTTTTTCTGTCTTTTCCCCTCTCTTTTCAGAGAGATTTTCCTGCTAATGTTTATAGAAAATAGACCAGAGGACACTTTCACCTCCCAGTTCTGAAAAAAAATTCTGGTAAACTATAACCATTTTGGGCAGAGCTTTGCCTAAGCTGTTCTTTAAACTCTGAAGACAGAAGTCACACAACTTCTGTC
Organism: Porphyrio hochstetteri; assembly: GCA_020800305.1. Lineage (NCBI taxonomy): Eukaryota > Metazoa > Chordata > Aves > Gruiformes > Rallidae > Porphyrio > Porphyrio hochstetteri. The sequence goes on from CM036912.1 coordinate 20,043,954, forward strand.
ACCAGTTTGTGCCAGTGCTTTGCTGTGCTTACTCTTGGACCATGGGGAAAAAATTACGCTTGACCTAAATCTCTCGCTGCAATTTAAGTCCACTTGGGTTTTTAGAAAGCGATTATTTTCAAATTCCTCTGTTACGGGTAGCTAAGCCTTATCTTTGGAGTTCAGTTACTTCAAAATGCGTGGTTAATAGTAGATGACCTTTTCCTCATAGGTAGCCCTTCAGTCGTGATGGTCCTTAAAAACGAAGGTGTTAGTGGTGCCATCTTGTTGCGCAGAGGTGGGTGTACCCTGACTGAATTGCTCTCTTGATTACAAAAGGAGAATGAAAATGGTTAACACCAAGCACCTCTGCACTGCTGTGGGTGAACTCTAAATAGCTTTTTTCCTCCAGGTTACTACCTGCCTTTTTTGAGTAAGTCTGGTCCACCAAGTGATGTACACTCAGCTGTGGCAGTGGGACAGTGTAACATTTATTTGCCATTTCCTTATGGATACCTGGGAACAGTTAAACCAATTCGCTTTTCAGCCCAAACATGTTAAAGTATTGCAGCTTCTTTTCCACAGGAGCATAGACTTTTGGTTTGTGTAGGTTGTGAGCTGTACATGGCTATTCTGAAGGGATTCAACATTTCATTTCTGATTGCAGCTCTTGCAAGCTTGGAGCCAGTTGAAAGCTCCGATTTTTGCTGATCTGAAAGAATACACCCCTTGACAGCCTTTTTAAGTCCACAGCAACTTCCTCTCTTTCTGAAGGAGGGAATTCTGTAAAATGGGTTTTCTTTCAAGGTAACTTGGAACAACATAGGCAACTTTATAACCTTTCTTCAGCGGCGGAGTAATGAGATTTTCATCCGAACTTGGAGTGGGTCTCCAGCTGTCTTACAACTGCTCGATAAGCTTCCAGACAGATGCACTGGAAAGGAAACACATTGTACTTGGTGTACTTGCACAGTATTATAAAGCCTAAATTATCCTCAGTGAGGCATTGTGCATGGAGCAAAACCTGATGGCGTAGTGCAGCTGTGAGGTTCCTTGGGATCCACGACCTGCAGACTCTGTGGCTTCTAGGACTCTTCTCCAGTGTTGCTGAGATCCTTACATGGACATAGCAAGTTGCACCCATGACCTCAGAACTTTCAGGGCGTGTGCTGTAGAAGGAAATAAGGACTGTATTCCCTTCAGGCTCTGCGTTAAGACACTGAGTAGCCTTAGAAAAATCTGTGATCTCTCCAGTCTGGTTTGAGACTGATTGGAAATCTTTGGATCTTGTTAGTCAAACGAATTCTGGCTGCTGGAATCCTGAGCAACCAACACAATTGTCATACTAAGACAGAAGCTCTTCAAATGCTTCACATTGTTTGAATTGTTTCAGAAACTCAATGTTACGCTCTGAAGCATTCTTTTATAATAATAATAAATTTTTTTAAAATCCTGTGTTATACTTGTCAGTCCTCTAATTTGTAATTTTTTGGTACATCTGTCAGTAAATGTTCTTACACTGATGTTAGTAGAACTCAATAATAGCGTAGAACTCAATGAACTTTCAGTAGGATTAGCACTTGGAACAATGGGCATTAATTTTCTGTGCTGGAAAAAGAGAGTCTAGACTTCTGCCAGTTCAGGGCTGTACCTAGGCAACAGCTAGCTGAACGCAGAGGTTTTCTCTTTTGTAGACATCTGCCCTGCCAAACCACATTTCTAGGGAGAAGAAAAACTTCATCCAGATGTAGTGACTGAGTATGCAAGGGAAAGGAAATGGAGAAAATGCTGCAAATACTGAATTGCTATGCAAGAACTTCAGCTCTGCAGCGACGAGACAGTAGCTCAGAGCTTCCTCTGCACGTATCGGGTGAAAGGAGACGGGACCTGCAGGACAAGTGGCCTTAGCCGGTGTCAGCCCCTTTTAAAGACTTACTTTTGCTGCTTTTTCAATTTCAAAAGTGAATTTGTAACTTTTTAAATTGCCATTTTCAGAGGTTTTTTCAACTTGCCAATCGGCGCTGTGGGGATGGGCTGTGGGGCGCTGTGGGGCCAGGTGTGAGTCACGTAAAATCTGAAATTTCCAAAGCACCGAGGTGAGCTGAGGCTTCGCAGGCTGTTGATTTTAGTAAAATGTTTTACGGGTAAACAGTCATCACAAAACCAACTCTGGTCTTCGGGCTGCTGTGCTCTGTAATGCAAAATCCCCCTGTATTTTTGTAAAGCTATTCAGCAACCACTTGTACGTCGAGGTGCCCTCCTCTGTCAGGTAACAGCATGTGCCTCTTCACCACCCTTCTGTTGTTCAGAAACACCAACAACCTTCCACTCATAGAGAGCTGATGTTTTGAACTGCCTGACTTACGTGAGGTACCAGGCTTGTTCCTGACTTCCTTAGTCTTCCCCGGTGTTTGATGCATTTAGAAGTGTCCCAATGTCTTAACACTTGTTAACATTTAACTACCTCCTTTTGCACTTGTTTCAAGCAGCAAGGAGGACACAACAGTTATAAAATTAAAATATTCTGGATGTCAGCCTTGTTCCAAATCCAATTTTTGATGCTCACACTTAGATAACCCCAACACTGCCCCAACTGCCATAATTAATTTCTTTGTACAGAACATGTAATAATTAAACATATTTTATTATCACTGGAAACAAGTTACTGAAAAATCTCCAAACTATATGTACATTCCTAATGCAGAAGTATTTTGAATTCGCGAGCAAGACTTCCAGTTTTACATCCACATGCTGAGTACTGAGAAACTGATGTAGGTGGCCAGTGACAAACACTATGGCTCTTCTTGCCATATGGTATATATGCCTGGTCTTTGGGAATGAATCTGGTGAAGCAGTACCTGCCTTCTCCATTAGTTATCCATGTAAAGATGACACAGGCTGCTGTCACCTGAAACGTCTTAACATTATTTGCACAAATGCTGAGTCAGTTATCCTGAAAAATGTCTGGTTTGTGCATCTGGTGGGAGTGAAACTCTGCAGGATTATAGGTGCTGGTAAGAGGAAGGCAGAACCGCTATACTTAATGCACGTAAAATTGTAATGGGATTTTTAAAGTGTCTAAAGTACAACTGCCTGATTGCTTGAACAAAATGCGATGTTATAGGAAAGATTTATCTACACCCAGTATATCCTTCACTTCAAATATATTGATACTAACAACGTAACCCAATTCTCTCCCTAATCCCTTCACTGATGTGGTTCTCAAGGACAGGAGAGGGTTCCAAAGGCTCCTCTGTCACTGCAAGAAGTAGCCTGGGGCTGGTCAGGAGGTGCCCTGGCTTTATGGCCAAGCTGCTCTCATGGCTGCTCCTGCTGAAGGTGTTAGTCACGTTCCTCCATTCCTAGCTAAGTGCTGTTCTGCCAGCTCTGATGCCGGTCTTCAACTGGATGATTCGACTTGCTAAATCGATAGCCTCCCTACAAACGCCCCAACGATCTCTCTTCTCCTCTCCCCATTTTTTGGTAGTTTTTTGCCCTTTAGTGTACTGAAGCCAGCCACCAAATGGTTAGAGAAGTGCCGGAGTGGCTGGAGCATACTCCTGGGAGGAAGGGGAAGGCAACACTGCCTGCCTGGAACGTAGTGAAACCTCAGCTTTAAAACACCTTGTGCTGATACAGTTGTTCCAGTCCAGAGGCTGAACTGCTGATGAGTTAGACACAGGTGGAAATATTTAGCTGCTCTAGGACGTAAGCTAACATGCCAGTGTTCATTGACCTAAGTACCCATACAAACCTTATTAGGTTCTAGATGCTAATAATTACTAAAATACTAAAATATTATACAAAGATATAAATTAACATAATAAACACATCACTTGATAACAGCAGTTTATGAAATAGTTTGCCACATGCTGCCAAATTAGTGGATTTTATCAGCTTCATGGGCTATGCTGAATGTTTTGCTTAAGTAAAGTTATTTAAGTTCTTAATATGTTTTTTCTTCAATGAGGCAGGAAAAAATATTTGTAATCATGGATTAATGATGATGGTCTCTGGGATGCTGATTATTCTGCGTGGGTTTTGGGGTGGGGTGTGGTGGTGTGTTGTGGTTTGTCTGTTGGGTTTCTTCTCCTCCCTTTAGTCTGTCTTGCCACTGTTGCTGTGTTCCTGCCATAGCTGCTCTAGGGCCATGGAGGATTCTCTGGGCACAACTTCTTTAATAGTTTCTGGTTGTCCTCCTGGCAGGATTTTTGTGGTGTTCTGTTTCCAGAGATGCTTTTTTGAAACAGTGTGTTAGCTCCTTGTTAATATTGATGCGAATGAAGTTTGCTTTACCCAATGGAGTCGGGCTGGTATTTATACCTTCGGTTTCTTGAGGCAAAGCTCTCTTTCTCTTTGAGTCACATTTTAAAGCACATAACAATTCTCAAAGAAACATTTCTGATTTTTGCCCCTTGCTGTAGTGTAAGAGGAGAATGGCAAGAAAACGGTGCTTCTTGAGCCAGGCTTTTACTGTTTTGTGGTGACAGATAATGGTAATATTTACTACTTATGAGCCATGCACATAAATCTACATATTTATGTAGTAATGAATAAAGTAAAATATTGTGGCATTTCTAGTTAGAACATAATTGCCATGTATATTAACACAGATCTGGGATCTGGATGTCAAAGAAAGTGAGCCAAAAATAAAGCTGTTTTACCCAGTTGATTCAGTACTATGAGAGTATTTTAGGAAGCTGTAATAAGGGAGGTTCTCAAGGAATAGACTAAGATTTCTGTTTATAACTAGTGACAAAGTAAAGGTAGTAAGTGGTGTCATACTTACAGCTGATTACATGCTACAGAGGTAGCTGTAGACTAGTTCCTGTACGAAATTTCTGAGTGTATTAATAGCTCCGTTCTTTTGAGCTGAAGCAGACTGAACGTTAGGAGAAAGGAAGAGTTCTGCTAGGCTCAGCTTACATCTTGTCTGAAATTCTGCACCTCCTCCTTTTTACTCTTTCTCCTCTCCTTTCCTGTTTTCCCATCTAGCTCAGGAGAGATATGTTAAACCTTGAAGAAAATGAATGTTGTTCTTTTCCCTACTGCAACACCTGCCTGCTGTCAACCCCCAGCCCCTACCCCTCCCACCCCAACTTTTGCAGTGTTTGCACTCTGCTTGTTTTTTGAAAGCTGCTCTCCTGAATCCTTTCCATCTTGTACTTCCCTGTACCACCTTCTCCTGGGTTTGCTGCCTCCTTGTTCTCTGTACAGCATCTTTCCCCCATAAATGATCCCCACGAGCTTTCAGTGGGCTACCTGTGCTCCCTGGTGAAGGTGTAATGGTCTTGTGGCAAACCCGGTTTCCAAATTCTGTTGTTGGCCATCTGCGGGGGTAAGGCCCTGGGAGCTGTTGGGTGAAGTTCCATCAAGCGTTTGTCTTCCCCAACCAGAACTGAATAGATCTAAAGCTGAACCCAGAGACTGCTGCCTTCTGATGTGCCGTCTTCATCCTTCAAGTCCCGTGTATGGAGTAGTGGCCCCAGAGACATTGTCTACAAGCACGTCAGAAATTGTGCAATGGGTGACTTGAGCAAGACCCACTGTGTGAGGAACACGGCAAGCTTTAGCTGTGAGGAGTCCAGGTAATGCCATCGGTCTTAATGTTGGGGGTGTGGGGTGGTGGGGAGGAACGTTTGGGGTTCTGCTTTATATGGATGTACATACAGGATGAATAGAGATGTTTTACTTGACGTTGCAGTGGGGGTAGCAATGCTTCAGGAAACACACTCCTCACCTTTACATGTTATTGGTGTGCAAAGCCAAATGAGTTCTATCCCGCACTCCCATCTGCCTGGGCTGTTTCTCAGCAATGGATGTGTTTCTCATTGGATATGGTGGAGTTGCTAGTTTAGTTATTTTAGATCATGAGAATCTACTGATCTACTAAAGGGAGAGCTGGAAATGAGAGAGGGTGATTGCCAGTGTCAAAAAGGAAGTTCTCTGAAAGCAGTTCCTTTCGGCATATTCACTAATGATCTTGAAGGTGAGGTTAATTTGATATTGATCAGATTAGCAAATGTAAAATCTTGTAAATAAAAGCAGTTAATTAAAAATAGTGAGGAGGACAGTAATTTGTTGTTGAATGAAAGCAAAAGGAGCTTTCACATAAGGGGATGATGCTACAGAACTGCTAATGCACCTGAAGTTAGGGACTACCTGTGACTACTTGTCACTTGAGGTCCTGCTGGAGGGGCTCTTTGTGCTCCATTGTTGGATGTTGTTCACCCTGAACTAACCACCGAAGTGAAGTGGAACATCAGGTCATACAGTCATAGGATGGTTTGGGTTGGAAGGGCCCTTACCTGCCAGGATTTTTAGCTGGATTGCAGGTACCCAGATGTTTTTCGCAGACTTGTATTTAATTGGAGGAAGGGATCTCTGGAGCTGTGGCATGTCATGTGTGTCAGACTTGCTTGAGATTCTCCTACCTATGAGAAAGATATTAGAAATGGGTTGTAGCAAAATAAGGATAACAGACCTGGAAACATGCAGCTCCAAAGACCACACTGGCACGTAACTGGCATTGAGGCTTGCCTGTGATTTCTCTGAGACCCCTGCGTCCTGGGATCCAAGGGCTGAGCTCCGCAGCAGTTCTGGGCAGTGCACAGGTCTTAGTTCTAACATGGCCCAGGAACGGAGAGGAGGTTTTGAGCTCCTTATATCTGTGTTACATTGAAGTACTATAATAGTGTGTTGTGTTCTGGGGTACTGAAAGAGATGGAAGGGGATCAGGATTTAACAGGTCTGTTTTCGGAGCATTGGCTGCAAACCTGGGGTCAGACACGGGTATCCCCATGTTTAATATTAGTGTTAGTCTTAGTTCTCTCTGGCCTTCCCAGCAAATGTTCTGCCTTTTTGCTGATAACCTCAATGTGAGGGCAGGGTGTCACACAACTATGCGTTCTCATTTCCTTGACTGGTGCGAATCCTGATTCATTCCTATGGAACACATCTCTCCAGAGGTGCTGGCAGTGCACGAGAGTAAACCTAGCCGCATACCCCATGTGATCCCAACATCCTCCCTGCCCAAACCTTGTAGTCTGTTCTTTAAAGCACGCTCTGTCCTGGGAGGTGCTGGGCATTAGGGGAGGATTGACAGCCCTGACAGGAGGCAGCCCCAGTTCGCATTGTGCACATAGACCTGAGTGGAGGCTTTAGGCAAATGCTTTCTCCTGCTGTTGCTGCTCTTTGTGCCCTTTGCATACAGTGAATGACCAGCAAGAAGACATGAGAAAATCGGGGAGTGAAGCCAGACCATTAGCTTTCATGCAGCAGGCATGAAGTACTGCTGCCTCACAGGCCATCCTCATCCTATGACTCCACTGAAAGGCCTTTCATGTTTCTGTATTAGGCACAACGCTAGCAGGGAAAATGGCCCCGCCACGTTCCGCTCTGTACATCACGACTGTATCATCCTTTCCCAGGTGCCTGTTTTGTTTTTAAGAAAAACGATAATAGAAACACTAGAGGGGAAAGATGGAGCACAAGCAATTCCCACTCTTCCCTTTGAAGCGAGCAGTTTAAAACTGGGCTTATTTTGTTAGAATTCAGGGTAAGTGCTTTTCAATAGATGAGATATACTTTTGCTCAGTTCCAACGGACTCCACCAAATCAACCTCCCACTCAATTCAATTAATTCCCTCCCCCCTGTGTGTGAGGAGCAAGGTTTGGATATAAAAACACTGAATGTAAGATTAAAATGTCTACAGAGATGATCAGAAGGGAGTCTATTTTAATAACCCTCTCAGATTGCTGTGCATGAGATGTGGAAGAAGGAGGTTTAATCTCAGTGCAGTGCCTTTACAATTATAATCAGAATTGAGCAGAGTATTGGTCAATAGGAACTGTGCTCCTCAGGGTAGGGAGCGTACTGTAACAAGAATTAAGTCTCAGGATGTTAGTGAAGGAAACCATCTGAAAAGAATAATCAGCTGCGGTGGTATGGATCTCAGGTCCATGGGAAGAATTGTTCAAAACTAAACAAAACCCCGTAGCAAGAAGCAGCAGAAAATTTGCAGAGACTTAGATCATCATTGTGTGAGGAGGAGAGAAACACCGGCCACAAGTGCGTGATGCTTTCCTTTGGTGAATTTTTGCTTTGAGATATTTACAGCTGGTACCAAGGTAAAGGAAGGAGTTATTCAATCTATCTTTCCTTATGGGCAAGACTGGTTCCTATAAATCAGCACAGGGTGCGTGAGAGTTGTCATTAATTTTAGGCAGCTTGTGGGCTGTGGAAGCATATAAGGTGCTAATTGAAAATATCACTCTGCAGAGCTTTTTCCTTCTTCATCTCCCAGGCTAAAAGTTTGTGGAGCTTCTCCTCTTTTGTCAGTGATGCAGGTCTAGTGTCTTTTAATTAACTTTGGGCTGCTGGTGGCAGCTGTTTTTTCCTACTCAAATTTATTATTTGGAGTAAGAGATTAAATATGATTAGTGTGAGTTCACTATTCCTACTTACAAGAACTTTGTGATGAGCATCTTACAGTGTCTTTTAAAACTCAGGAAGTCTGAAGTAATCTATAAGGTGCTAGAATCCTGAATGATGTCACTGGCTTGAGAAGCACTCTCACAAACTCAAACTGAATTATCAATTCTGAAGTCATCAGAGAGGACTGGAATGTCCCATGGAAGAGGAGGGAGGAGTATTTGCAGTTTATATCTTCTTTTAAAATGTGTAAGGTAAAAGAGAAACCAAACATCTAAGATAAGGACTATAACTTCTATGTACTCTTACCCTCATTATGAAGGAGAACGGGCTCCACAGGTACAGTCTAGTGGAGTCCTTGAATATCCTAAATAGGCGATTTAGGGTATATGTATACAAGGTGTGCAAAAGAGAGGAAAATTGTGGGTGCCCATCTCTTTATTTGCAAGTTCCTGCTAAGACACTTATTCTGCTTCTTGTGCCTATCGCTACCCTCAGCCAGGTCTGTATTCACAGGAAAGATGTAACTGCTGGAGTTGTCAGGTGCTTGGATTTATTCTTCATGCTCAAAAGAGAGGAAATGTTATTAGCAAAAGTCACTTTTCAAAACAAAATTTACTTGAATGGCAGTGCATATTCATGAAAATATGTTTGCATTTCTGCAGGTTTTGACCATCTATAGTATTTAGCACTTCACATTTTCAAATAAATAATAACAATTCAGGATGCTCTTCATGCCAAGGCAATTTTCTGTGGAGGTAAGCTATTGCCTTAATGCCTTTCTAAAGATGAAGGCTTTTTAATATCAGTCATTAATCACAATTGCTAGTGCTTCATGATTTAAATTGTGCAGTACAGATGCCAGTTTCTTATGCAGAAGCAGTAAATGTGGAGTCTGGAGTTTAGTCAGTGTTTCCTTAAGACAAACTTTAGTCACATGATGAGATGCTTGAAATTATCACTTCAATTAAAAACAGAATCTAGTTTCAAAGAGCTGACAGGTTTCTCTCTATTATATATATATAAATGTATGTGTGTGTGTATATATATATATATATACACATCACTGTTTCTGAATAATGAAATTGCTCCTTGCAGGCAAGAAATGGGATCAGGCCTCATCTTTGAAAGCTGCCTCTGCTGGGAACAGTGCTGCAAGGGCAACAACAACTAGGCAACCCTGACACTTGAGACCACATAAGGCTGGGATTGCCAGGGAATTTGTTAGATTGGGGCACAGAAACCAGCAAAACTGGCACCAGAGGGGCGAGGGGAAGTTATTCATGGCAGGGTGTTTATTTTATTTGAGGGTGGGACAAAGAAAGCAGGGTCAAATAACAGGAAAGGAAAGGCAAGGTAAGCTATGCAGGATTCCTCCATCTTACTGCAGGCTACAGGAATCCCTCCAAATATAAGAGCTCCAAGATATAGCCCAAAACTTCTGAAGCTGGGCACAGTATGAATACTGTGGAGTGAAAGTAATCTAATTATTTGAGAGTTCATATGTAGGTGATTCTAGTTTTGCTTAAAAATAGCACTGATCCTCTGGAATTCATCAACAAGCATTTAAAGAATTATCGATCATATAACAGGGATTTATTTATGTTTTAGTTTTCTTTCAGTGTGGAGGTCTATGGAACCACAATGTCTTCAGCAATTTATAAGCAGATGTTAGCAACAGAGCCTGACTGTGTTCAGTGTTGCTTGAGCTGCCTCTGCTTCCCCGGAGCCTGAAGCCGCAGCAAGTACCACGGTGCCTACCAGGGCCAAAGCACCAGCTTGAAATAACCAGTGAGAGACTGGAGTGGCAGGGAGAAGAAGTGCCCTAAGTCTTGCCCCAGTGTTTGCCAGAGCTGATCTCCCCTCTGGGCAATGAAGGTTTCCGCTCTTAGAGGAGCACAAACCGGAGAGGGAGCTGAGGCCCAGGATGTACATCCACTCTGCTACCCTGGCCCGGTATTTGGATGATTGCAGCATCATTTGGTGGCACTCTCATAAGGCACCTTTGAACCCAGACTGCCTTAATCTAGTCCTGAATAGGAGTTAATTTGGAGCTATTCAGAAGCTAATTTAGAGAGATTTACTGAGCTCTCTTCAAAGGAACAGTCTTTCAGGATTCCATTTCTAAATCGTGATTTTTCTTTTTACTGTGATTTCCAGGCTCTGCTTCAGGGAAAAATGTCTCAGTTGCTATTGCAGCTCTTCAGGTGGTGGTTACTTGCTATCTTTTAAGCAGTGCTCGCTTCTTCTGGAAACACTGACACTGCCTTTACACAGTGGAGGGACAATCTATGTGTGGCACATTTGTGTGAGTCTCAACCCCACTAGCATAGGAGGAGGTATCAACAGTAGCTGGCAGCATGCTCCTGGATTGCAGCAAACGCCTAATCTTGTGTATTTTTCCCCAGGAATCTTACAGTCACCATTCTTGTTACTTATATCCTACCGTTTGTCATCTTCCCACCAGAAAGGCTCCTGAGGTGCAGTGATGCTGTTAGAACAGACCCCTGACCACTTTCCACCTGGTCCTGCAACTTTCTGGTGAACACGGGGGTTACAGAGGGAAGCACATACTGTTTAGAAACTCCCAATATTTCCCATAGCAAACATAAGAGGAACTGACACTGTTTTTTCTGGAATGGTTTTTATGCCAGCTGTCTGAGGACTTTGGAGGTGCCTCATTCAGAACTTTAGGCTTCCGTTTCTTGAGGTCACCAGATGCAGCAGATGCTGAAGAATAAGCAGCAAATGCATTCGAGACCAGGCAAGTGCCACAGGCAGGCACCTGGTCTGTAAGCTGTCCCTCCAGGCTCTGGTTTCTTTTGTGCCTGTGAGGTTTTGGCAAATTACTGTGCATCCATGGAGTTCAGAACAAGGACTGTACCGCATGAGTTATGGGGCAGCATAGGAACAGGGAAAGATGAGTGTCCCCTACGTTGCTGCCTGGCTGCAGGGCAGGTAAGGCTACACTAATAAGAGAACAGCTGCTCTGGGGGGGATGGATGTCTTTTCTAGCTGACCCATCAGTGCTTTCTGACTGCAATGTCTCTAAAATAATAATTCTTTATGTTAATACAGGGTGACCAGAAAGATAGTGAGCCTGGAGTGACCCAGCAGCAGCTGGAAGTGCAGCACTGAGATGCCTGCTGAGCACTCACTGGGCTATGCAGCCGCAAAAGCCATGTGCAGCTCAGCCCAGGACAGCTGCCGTAGGCAGAGCTCCTCTCCGCGCAGCCGAATGGTACCTGCCACCTCTTCAAATGCAGCCTGACCTACTGATGGGATGATTTGTACTGATCTTTAAGGTATTTAAATTCGTATTTAGCATGACGAAGAAAGAGGAACTCAATTGCTAATATTGCATACCTGGCTGTGCCCATGTCGCCCAGTCTAAGGTCTGGCCCTAAGTCCCAGCTGAGCAGGACGCGTGCTGCTGGGGCCAGCAAAAGAGGAGCACGTGCAGACCTGTCCCATCTCCTGCAGGAGAGTGGGAGGAAGCAAGTCTGAGAGAGCACAGCAATGCTCTCGGATATATCAGGCCGGTGGGTCTCTGGCTTGGGGAGCACTGTGGAAGGTGTGGGGTGACACTTGTCTGCCTGAGTTTGGGTAAGGGATTGAGCACTGGGTTTCTGACCATGCTAGGTAGGGGAGCATGCAGAAATACAGGATTTGGGCCTTCTTAAAAGCTTGTGCAAAGCTGCAGTGCAGGCAGGGTGTTGGAAGGAGAAAACTAGGTGGCTAATTCCCCTGTGGTATTTTTGAGTGCTCTCTTACTTCCAGCAGTGTCCAGTGAGTGTCAAATTCAGTCTGAATTTGGCAGTGTTCGCAATGAGTGGTTCAGTTGGAAATGCAGTACAAAAGGCGGAGGTTATGCTGACCCAGTGTGCTTGGGCAGATTTTCTTGCTTGAGTTTTTCTGGGGTGTCAGGTGGGAGCTTGATTCTTGTTTTCACAGAGAACTTCCTAAGAGTGTGATCGGTAGAGGAGTTAACTTGGGCTGAGATCCTTTCTTTCTCTGTTACTCCTTCCAATCAGATAACTGAATTGATTAAAAAGCTGTTTTTAAACTGCTGGATTACTCAGTCTTTTATAGTTCCTCTTGCAAGAAAAATGTGCTCAAAAATATAAAGGAGTCTAAGGTTTCCAGTAGAGATGGGCCTGTAATCTTTGTGACTATGAGTGGGAAGTACTTGAAAATTGCCTCCTACGGGCAGATTAGTGACTTGTTGGTGGAAGGAAGTTTCTTTAAAATTATGCTTTGCATAAACTTTAAATTGCAGAAAACATCTACTTACATGTGAACTTCATTATTTAGGTACTATCTGAAACAAATGTCAGGCTGACATCTCACAAATTGTTTGCTACTGATTCTCCTATTACTTTACAGATGTTCCAAAAGTTTTCACACCAGCTTCTCCATAAAATACCTAAAGACGAAGGCAGGTTTCATTCTGTAGCATCGTTGTTTTGGCAGGTATGCAGAAAGTTGAGTGGGCTGATCACGTGCTTCCCATCTGTCAGCTCATCACTGTTAATAGGTGCTTGAAGGAAAATTGCAGTCATTTTACACAGCACTGGATGCTGAAAGTTCATATGTCAAGAAAAGATGGACATGGAAAGAGCAGAAAGTGTTTCATAACAGACTTTTTATCTACAAAAGACATCCATGTGCTGCTCCATTGGGAGTAGTTATCTTTTGTGCAGATGGGATCTTGGCTTAATTTGGACTTGCTGATGCTCATTACGCTCAGTCTGGGCCTGCCTACCCTCAGACACAGAAGCGCAGAGCAGGATTTTTTCCCGCCGTGCAGAATTGCACCTAAAGGCTGACAGAGCACTACAGAGCGCATCTTTTCCTGATTTCCTGGAACTATGGCTCGCTCCTGAGTGCCAGCTATTGACACGTCTCTCTCAGCCACTGTGCAAGTTGCTGTTTCTTATCCACAGACTCGTGCTGTAAGGTTCCACGGTTCCGTAGGAGCAGCTCCATATGTCTCCCGTGGATACAGGTTCCTCCGAATGCAGGTTGGACTCTACATCTCTGCTGATTTCGGTGACTAAACACAAATTTCCCTGGCTTTCCTTGCCTGAAACCCATTCTAAACACCTAGACAAATTGCCCACATCAGTGGTTTCCTGGGCTGCACTTTATCCCAGATGATAAATACAGAAAGCTGTGCTTAAACTGGATTAGAGGCATCCTGGAGTGTTTCAAACAGCTCAGGACTTACAGGTTTTGGTACGGCATGTTACAGCATGACAGTAGCATGACTAAGTCATCAAAATGGCTGGCTTGCCATTTGTAGCTCACCACTGAAATACAACTTGTCTTCCTATTGGTTTTTAACAGCAGCTAGCCAAACTCCTGTGTGATTCATCTCCCCTAAATTTAGCTGCCTAAATACTAGACATCTCATCTGAACCAGTCATCAAGTGTAGTCTCAAAATTAGTCATCAGATAAGCAGCTCAACAGGACAGTCTGACCTGTGTTGAGATGGGTTTCTAGCAGAGATAGGGCTTTAAGTCATCTCTGGAGGTAACAGGTTTTCTCCATTGGTCCTGACTTCATTTAGTGACTTCAACAGCAAGGTGGGGGAAGCTCTGTCCTTTGCTCTACTTTCCAAAAGTATCTTTGGAACTTAAGTTATCAATATTCTTCCTTTTAATAATGTCTTTGTGTTTGAAGCACGGAGCTGGATTTGCTGACATAATTTTTTTATTACTTCCTCTTATTTTCTTAGTGTTTCTTCTGATTGTGAATTAGAATAATTTGCAAGGTAGGATGAAAAAGAGAGATGTTCTATAGTCTTTATTTGAACACATTTTTCAAGTAATCAATAGCATAACGAGCTATGGGTTTCAATGTTTTCTCCTTAAAAACATAGATCAAACAGTATTGTGAAGCCATACATCTTCCCTGTCAAACATTTAATTTATTGTGCTGTTCATTTATAGCTTGAGACTAGAGAACTATTGGTTGACAAAAGAGGATGGATGGCTTTTTTATTGAGTCCTTACACAGCTGGCAGAAGATAGAAAACGGGGTAAGAAAATGTGCAGCACTCATTTCCAAACTTGTAATAAATTGTGGATGGCTCACAGGGAGTTTATGCTAACTTAGATAACTATCACGCTGCATTTCCAAAAGGCTGGGTGCTGGCAGTCATTTGTCTCATTCACCGTGGTTAAACCGAGCATCAGAAAGCAGGTTAAGAACAAACATTTATAGTGGTACACAACAGTTCATGCTAATAGATATGCAAATAGACAACATGATTAGAACTCTGTTGTGGCTGTTGCTTCATCCCTCTGACTTCAAAGCAATACTAGCAATAGAGCAGTTCTTGGTTGGTGTTATTTATCCCGTTTCCCTCCAGAGCTCCTTTTCAGGTTAGCAGTGGCTCTGTCTGTTGAGTTTGTGCACAGGGGGGTCATGCTGTTACAAGGCAGTGGGCATCCCTCAGCCTCTACTCCTGTAGTCTCTCTTCCTCTGATTATTTTAAAGTACATAAAAGTCTTATCACTGTAGCAAAATGCAGATACTTACTGATTTGACGTAATAATCTTGTGGTTTAAATATTTTTCTGGTTTTTGCAGTATCATGTAGTTTTCATCCTCAGTGTTGGGGACCTTTGCGACTCTCTTCCTCTGCTTTTGGCTCTCCCTATCCTTCCTCATCTTTCTCTTTGTCCATAATGATGTTGCTTCTGTTTGGGAATTTTACCTACCTGTAAACTTTGTGTTCAGGCTGAGCATCCCATAGGCATGGACACCACACTTGATTACCTTTGTTTGCAAGGTCATTTGCATGTTAAATGCATACTCTTATCATCATTCCTAGGGGAAAGAATGGACAATTATCACAATTATTACTGGATTATAAAAGGACCGTTCTTAGCTGGAGAGGAGAAAAAAGGTAATAATTTGTCTTTTTTACCCAATTTCTGCTCCTTTTGTTGTTAAGAGATGAAAATATAATTTGGAAAAGGAAAAAATTGAGAACATTATTTCTCAACTGGGAATGCTTTGTCACTATACTGCTTTCCCCTTGAAGGAAGCTCTGCCATAACATTTAAAATCCATATTTTTTTAAATTCTAGACCACAGGTTATTGGTGGGTATCAGCCACGTAATCTGAACTGCAAACTGCTTCAGGAGCAGGAGAAGTCTCATATCCTGTCTCTCTCAATCACTAGAGGGGGATGAATCCTATTTAGCTGTAGCCATTAAAGAGATTGCAGTTGGTTTCAAGTTAGGCATCCCGATGGATCAGTTAGAACAACAATCTGCATTCTGCAGCTCCATAACGTTCCTGAGTTCCTTGTGTTTCACTTTTTCTTCAATGAATCTCCTATTTAGGTGCATTAGTTAAAGGTAATATTACAGTTTACACACACATGCAAACAACGTGTAAACAACTGAATAACTATTAGCAAAGGGTGTTGCAGGAGCCACTATGCTGATAGAAGTGTTTCTGCTAAACAGAAGGTGAACTGGATATGCATTATACCATAATTCTCATCAGAGTGTATGCAGGAAGCAAATGCAAGGAAAGTGGTAGCCAAGCCTTTTAAATTAAGTGAAATTTCTGTTTGGCCACATCTTAATAACCAGAAACAGGCTAAGCTGCATTTCTTTTATCTGCACAAAACGAGTGGCATTTCAAGCAATAAACCCAATAGTGAAGAGTAAGCGGCAGTAAATATGGAACTTCAAATGTCAAATGTAGTAAGTGTTTAGAAATACATTAAAAAAATGGGATTGGTATGCGTGTTTATTTTGTAGGCAAAATATCCTTGCATAGTAATCAACACTGACTATGAGAATTAGATGGAGATTTAATTATGTGATTGATGTTTTTGAAGTGAAGAAGGCTTTCATATTCTCCAGCCTTATTCTCCAGCAATCAGCCTGGTGAGATCTTACAAAAGGTCTCATAAATGGGACAGCACAAGTCAAGATAATTACCTTTATTCCAATTACATTTGGAAAGGTTCCTGTGTAGGCTAGGTAGAAGAAAGGAAAAGGAATGGGTGGCTGGGGTGTGCGGTCGCAGAGTTCCCCGCACTTGCCTGAATTCAGCCTACCTCGCAAGAAAGCCGCTGGCCAGACTTCGCTATGTAAAAGCTTTCAATACCTTATTTTAAAAACCTTATGCACAAAGGGAGAGGGCTATGCCACTTCTATGAATTAACACTTCAAAGATCTGCCTATATACGTCCCAGTGTGGAGCACCTGTTACCTTGTCTTAAGAAGCAGACTGTGTTAGTGTTTTCCAGCACAGACTTTCTGTCTTTCAAAATTGATGGAACCTTATGTATAAGGTATATATTTGTACCTTGTAGGTACAAATCTCCAGTCTTTCATCTGGAGAGAGCCTCTGAGTTTGTGCAGATGGCCTTGGTGAATATTTTCACCCTTACTCTCCAGTGTCAGAAAAACTTGCCCAGCCAGTCCCTTCTATGTAGCTTTCTATCCAAAACTGCTTATGAAGCTCTTCTCATCCAATGGTAATTCTGGCCCACGCTAGCAGCTCTTCAGTGTCCAGTGAAGCAACATTGGATGTGTGGAGTCGTACTATCCTAGGATAGTATTCTGGGACTGTGCCTGTCCACCACACCTACTGTGGTGTTAGCCAAATGTGTCTGAGGACTTTGTTAGCCTAGTGTAAGAGGAAGCCCCACAGCACCGAGGCAGACCAGAGCAGTGTGTCAGCAGTCATAAGTTCCCATTCCTGCATGTCAGCAGCCCTTGTGCTCCTCCATGATTGGCCAAATATTTTGACTGTAAAATATGACCAATCTTGAGCAGCAGGTGCAGAAATGAAGTATACCCTTTAGTCTACACCAGACCAGGACTATTTGGCTCACCCACAGGGCTGATGACAGGTCTTACCACAGAATCAGCACTCTTGGCGATGAATATACTCCTCCAAATTAGTCCTCCAGTTAAGTAGTCTGAAGGAGTGTGATGGTCTGCACTAACTCTTTCTGAGGACTATGTTTGTGGATTCTAAGTCACTGATAGACATCATGCAAGCTTAAGGTTTAAAGGAGTGAGTGACTTCAACACCCATAGGTAACCTGGACCTACCTTCACGTCCTGAGTCTTGTACTATTCCACATTTTAAGACACTTGGTGCATTCAACATCTTCACAAGAAAACTAAAAGAAAAAAAGAAAAAAGCAAAAGCACTCTCAACATACTTCATACGAGCATGTTCCCAATTTTTGTTTCTTTTCTTTTTAAGGCCTATGTTGAGATAAAAGAATATATGGTTGAGAACATAGCCATTAGAATTAAACTACCATCATTGTAAACTACTGTCAAACTTCAAGTATTCCTACTTTCCCCTTTCTATTCCTTTTATTTTCTCAATAAATAATGTACTTGCTCCATAAGTGAAATAGACTGCTTCAGTAGCCCATCATTTATTTTATTTTTGCTAAACTTTTGGTTGTGCTTTTCATGTTGCGTGACTTTAAAAAGTCTGTTCTATCAGACTGTTTCTCATTTGAACTTATTGCAAATGATTTGAAAGGTTTTGTTTGTCCCAGGTGCATCTTAGTTTCAGTGCAGTAGTTACCACTGAGTCCTTGATGGCAGAGGGAGATAAACTATAGGATGCATAGATACTTAACACTAGTTTCTGAAATTCCTGGTATATCCGTCCCCACACTGCCTCCCTGTTCCCCCCATAACCTTTTACACAGGTTTACATGCATTCTCATAATTTTTTCACAAGGTAATATATAACCACTTCCCCACTCTTTTAAATGTCAAAGATGTACACTAGGGAAAACACAGGAAAAGGTTTTGTTAAAAATAGCCTTGGTAGCGTTGAGGCAACTGATGTTTTATTATGTTGCCTGGTGAACTCACCCTAGAGCAAATCATGCAGGAAGATGAATATGTTTTGAAGGCCTTTGAGAACAATGATTATTCTTCAAATGTATCCTAACTGTAGAAGCATGCCTAAAAAACATCTGATGATTTACACAGGGAAAACTTATAAACTGTTCATTATCTTTTAGCAAAGTTTCATTGCTTGTCTTATGTGTGAGCCAAAAACCCTACCTTTGCGTTTCCACCTACCTAAATATTTCATAGACGCTCCTCCTGGACCCTTGCTGGTTTGTTTTCCAATCCCTAGTTGACACCTAGAGCCAAATTTTCATGATGTTCAAGAACATACATGATCCTTATGTGTCATACCCACCTCCATGTGTAGGTGATGAAACAAGTCTGTGTCCATACAGCAGATGCTGTGCCCACTGTTTAACTTTTAGTACAGCATTGTAATGGAGTTCAAGCACGACAATCAACATGACACCTCATGGACATCTTATAGCTGAGCCTTAATCACACAAAGCACTGTATCTTTTTTTCATTATTCACACTTTACTTTCCTACCAAATATCCATTGTGATATTTTTCCGTAAGTAAACATATATCTTCCTCCCCAAGCAATATTAAAGAGTAAGAAAATTGTTTCTGAAAGTAAAATGAATACTAGAGTTTGCTACATGTGTTTTAAGCTTGAGTTAAATGTTAAAGCTTGGTTGAATACATGCAGAATATTCACTTTGTGTTTAAGCGTTCTTAAAGTTTAAAAGGGTGAGATGGGTTGTACTTTATTTTCCCGTTGCTGTCTTTTTGGTGCATCCTCACATAGGGATGCGTTTGTCTCTTGGGAAGTTGGCAGTGTAAGTGGCTGACAAATTAGCTAATAAATCTGAGGTTAATAGGGCTGTAGACAGCAAAGTACATAGGCATAGGAAGGATCACCAGCCACAGAATGCTGCACATCTAGAAGCTGTCAATACAGAGTATGAAAAATGCAAAGGACAAAGCAAAAGTAGGAGAAGTTCCAGCTCATTTTTCTGCTTGCTGAAGCAATCTCTCACATCAGCATAACCTGGTCCTCTAGGGAAGATGTATATTTAGGGCTTGATCTTGCTCCTACTCATGCCAGAACAAAGTCTCCTTTTCAACCTAAAGTGGACAGGATCAGGTCGCTAATAACTTTACCCCCCTAAAATATAACCAGAAAAAAAGTAACAATGCTTCAGGCCACACCAAAATGGTGCTTCTGTGTGAGAATCAGTGCTCTCTACTTCTTGTGTAAAAATTAGTTTGAGTTCATTTAGGGGTATTTAGAGATGGGTATTAGAGCTTTAAAGCTGATTATTCTAGTTCTTTAATTAGTGGACCAAATGCCTGATACAGCTGCTGTGCTCTCGTGGTATTGAGGACAATTTCTGTCTGGGGAAAAAAAAAAAAATCTTTTTGAAGAAATTTTCTGTGTAGTAAATGAAATCCCTTGAAGTAGCTTGTGGCCAGAAATTTGAGTAAGTCAGCATGGTGCTCTTGAATTCAACAGAGCCATGCTGATGTCTGTCGCCTGTGGTTGTCATTGAATAATGCAATGAAATTCTCTTAATGCATGAACACAAGTATGAAATAGGAAAGGGTGAAAGGATGTTACAGCTCTGCTGAAACTGTTCAAAGAAATAACGATTGCTAAAGAGTTGCATCTTCGATATACTCTCCATTTGTCTAAATCCACCATAAAAATAGCTGACTGGAGACTGTGCACATCATAGCACTGCTAGGGATAGGGAAACCTTCCCTGCACTAGGAAGGCTGCCAGGCTGCTCTGCTGGTTCCTTTGAAGGCATGATGCCCTGAAGGCTCCATTCTCCCCTCTTCCTTCCCTGTGAGACTCCTCAGATGCTTTTTGATCATGGAAAGACCTTGCCAAGGGGTCATCATTTCAAAGGGAGCCAGAATGCCCCACACCAGCTGGTCTGGACTAACTGCCTGCCTCTGGGCTCTTTCCAGGTGCTGTGGACAGCATCCCATCTCATGGCCTCGTACTTGCTGCAGAGCACCAGCAGTTTCTGCTGGCAGCTGCTTATAGCCAGGGAACACTTTCCACATGGCATGGAGTAGTAGGCAGCAGGGACTGAAGCTGCTGAAATGTAAGTCTAGGTAGCAGCCAAGTTGGCTGGGAGCTGCACCCACAAGGTTTATGCAGGGCAGTGGCCTGTCATGGCCATGCCACCATGAAGCACATCTTCTGTGCGCTTGTGTTGCAAGACTGTATTTGTGCACTCAGTGGTTTTGTTTGGTTTGGGGTTTTTTAAATAAGTTTGATGCTGAAGTACCGGTTTTGGTGGGCATGAGAAATAGCCTGCTTAAAGGGGAAAGGGAAAAGACAAAACTATTAACCACATAGGGCCACCCGTTCATATATATGACTGTCTTGGCCCTTTGGAAGGGTGATTTGAAGGAGGTGCTCATGGAGAGCATCGTGTAAGCATGTAATTTAGTGTTGCATGAGGAATCGCTTCACTATAAATGGAATTAAGTGCCCGACTGGGGTCTGACAGCAAATCTGTACTCATAATGTTCCCTGAAACAGTACGCTTACCCAAAACAATGTCCTGTGTGGACACTGTGTCATCTTCTGCAAGAGGTTTCCCCTAAAAATATACACTGATCAGAAGGCAGAGCCAAGGTGCTAGTGCATTCCTCGGGCAACTCAGTGGGTGAAGTGAGATTGCAGTAACAGAGGTGACTGTGCTGCTTCATTCCCTAAAGATTTCCATTCTGTGACAGGATTAAGATTTGCCCACGTCACGCTAACCGGATTTGTACTGGCACCTGAGATGTCCTTCCTCATACCTAGACTCTCCGCTAAGTCTTCACATAACAAGAAACAATTGTGCCCATTGTTGGTGATTCAGAAGAGTACGCACACCGACATACTGACACAAGGCCTGCTCTACTGGAATATGAAGTGGAATGCTGTGGCCTCATTGGTATTCTGTTGTGTTTTGTTTTGGTGTGGGTTTTTTTTTTAACCTGAACATTAAGTGTTTTGACAACACAGATGTTGGATATGCAAATAGTGCAACTTCTGATATTTCTCAATATTAGTATGAGAAATGCTTGCTCTAAGGGGAAAGTGATGATTTCCAGGCCCTGGAGCATTTAACAGCAAGGAGAAGCTAGTATAGATGTCTTGTCTTTATCCTTAAACTCTTTCAGTAAGTGTCAAAGATGGACCACTGTTAGAAGAGGGACCTTTGGTCTGATGCAGCGTGCTTCCTTCAAGCTTTCAAAACTAACACCCCCACCCTAAAATTAGATTTACATTAAACCTTTACATTTGCAAAGGCTTTTTATTTTCAGTATCGTATTGACAATTGAAATACATTTTTCATTTATTTTAAAATTATAGTCTCTTCTTTCATACTCATTTTCTGCAATGAAGAAGATTCTTTTGCCTGTGACCACAAAATTTGTTGCTGGATAAATAAATGTTATGTCACAGATTCAGTCCAGGACTTCAGTGCAGGATCAAGTGCAAGGAGCAAAGAAGAAGTGTCTGAAATAGAGACATCTATTAGAAAAATCCATTTGTTTTTGTCAGCCCTGCTTGAACAGATAGTTCTTGTGTCAAAATCTCCACTTAATGGGAGTATAGGTATTTAAGTTTTGCAATGACTTTGTGCTCCAGGTTCACTGAAATCAGCTGGAAGGTCCCTATTAGTTTCAGTAGAATTCATCACTGGTCTCCGCTAAAAATCGTCACGTCTGGAGATATGAAACCTAAAAGATGTTATCAAAAGTCCAAGGGTTTGATGTGTGACTCGCTTTCAAAGGATTCAGATCCAGAGCACATTGGATTCAGTGCTTTTGCTTTCTCTCATTAGACAGAAGGTGAGTGAATCACGTCCTAGAGCACTTAGAGTAAGATTTAAAATTGCCGGATGGTTAAATACTGAGGCATCAGAATTCTTAGTTGCCCCAAAATCTGAAAGTCTGGCCTTCCTCAGAACTTCCTACACAAACTTAGCACGCCTTTGACTGTTGTACTTGCAAATGAGAAAAATGTGTTCTGCAGTAAGATTTGTCTGGACTGCCAATTAAAAATGTTAAAGGAGTATTGGTCTCTAATTTTCACATTTACTTTCAGTTGGCTGTGGTTTTATAAATCAGCTGTTTGCCTCTCACTTGGTCATTGCTGTCTCTATATGCTGGATATATAGTTCAGGCTAGTTGCCTATGCTCCCTTGCCTATGGGCAGAAGCAGACAGTTCTGCCCAGGGCAGGGAGTTAAGTCTGATATGCTGAATCGTGTGCTTGGAGATGGCGCTGACTATGGCAGGAGTTTTAGAAACCAGCTGAGATCAATTTACAGATGGGTAAAGTCAGGTGAATCGTATGCTACCTTCAGCAAACAAGAAATGTGATTGGAAGCCTTTCTCTCTCTGACCTACAGGAAAAGATGCGCTAATGAGCAGCAGTCAATCCATCAGCCAGCGAATGGTTGTATTTTCACTGAAAGTGGGTTTGATGCTTAAAGGGGAGATGGATAATTAAGACTTCATCTTCCAAAATATTAAATATTGATTTGTAGACATTTAGCAGCAGGCATAAAGCTCTCCTGAGAACTGGCAGCAACCGTCTAAAAGATTATAAAAGATTTTACTTCTCCATGTAGAATTTAGCATTTATTTTTTTATTTAAAATTTATGAAATGAGAGTAAAATAAATCAGGAGGTAACTTCTAGCCCTCTGAGCGCGTGTTAGTTCTGCTCCATGTGGCCATTCAGAGGCAAAATGGATATATGATTTTTTTTTAAGGTTTGTATTGGCTTTTGGTTTATTGAAGTGTCAGGAGGTTTATAAGCTCTTCAACTCCAATTTTGATTGTTTTATCCAACTACTGTCACTTCTTATCAGTATTAAAGGCAGAAATCAAAGCATGGGACCCATGGGAAGTAGCGTTTCAGATGTACACCACTGCTCTTTTTTGTCACTGCTCTGAACTATGCTCCTCTGCTCCTGACAGTAAGCCCACAACGAGATAAGGAGGTGAGTTTCATACTTCATTAATTCATTTGTGAATTAAACAAAGGCATTTTTAACTAAAGTGTATTACTTTCCACCTGCCTAGTCCTTTCTTTACGAGTTGTGAAAATTGCTGAAGTACAGCAGACACCACGCAGGGTTGCTTTGCAACCAGGTTGCAGCCTGGTTGTCTCTTCACCCTGTCACTAGTTCTGTGTTGGGAATCTGCACGATTACATTGTTCAAATAGGTGAAAAAAAAGTTCTCCGGCTTACCTACGGCTTGTGGATATTTCTCCCCAAGAGAAAGTAACCCAGATTTATTAACTGGATTTGAAAACTTAATGTTTCCAAAACCCCAAGTGTGATACTTGGTCTGTGCAAAGTTAACCAGATGTTCAGCTACCAGAGAGCTGCTTGGCACAGGTCGTGTCCCATCCCTTACCTGGACACTGCTGCCATACTGAGGATGCAGGTGTGAAGCGGTTTGAAAAACCCTGCCTCTGCACAAAGAAAATACTTCAAACTAAAGGGGAAGAAAGAGTTAATTCTCACTAGGTAGTGTCTGGGTGGGCACTGTGAGGTTTTACAGGTGGGACCTTTCCTTACAAAAATGGCTGTACTTTTCCTGAGAAAAACTGCAGTATTTTTAACTAAATGCTCATGGTTCTGTGATTCAATTTGTGGAATGACAGTCAGTCTTGAAAATCAAGAGCTTTATTAATGGTAAAGTGTTTGTGCAGCAACTTTTTTTTTTTTTACTGTTGTTGTTTAGATGTCTATGCATTAGAAACCAACATGAATTTTCACAGTCTCTTTTATTTGGGCTAACAAGCATATTGAATTTAAGAGCTATGACATTTTCCATGCTTTATCTGCAGTAGTTTGAAGTTGATCAAATCCATTTCAGAATGTTCCTCAGTTTACGCAGACTCAGAAGAGTGAGTCTGCATAAAGTGTAAGCAAAATACATTCATTTTACTCCTGGATCATCTTATTAGGTTTTAAAAGTGCATTTTCACTGTGCCATCAACAGCAGTAAAGGGAAAAGGGAGGAGCAGTGAGAGAAAATCTATTCGACAGAGTTAATAGTTTGCACATATGTATACATAGGTGTGTGGGTTTATATGGGCAGAGTAATGGTGATGGCACTGATGGAGGAGACACGTTTTGGTGTTATGACAAATTGTAACAGATTATGCACTTTAAAAAAAGATGATGTTTATTGGAGACTTGTTTCCTACCTTCACGAATGGAAAACTGACACAAGAGAATCCAGGACGTTAGGGTCCAAACTGAAACACTGTCAGTCATGCCTACACGGTAAGTGAAAAGTTATTAAAAATGAAAGCCACCAGTTTTAGAGGGGGTAAGAGAGAGGCAATACAATTAGCAGTCAATGCTTAAACCTTACTTTAAACACTGCAGTTGCAAAAAGCATATATTTTATAGCAAAGATGTTGCAATGGCATAAGCACTGGAAACAAAGGCACTAGGGTGAAGCATACAAGTCTACGTGTTTGCACGTTTCTAAGTAGACTTATATACAAGATATTTTTGAATCCTATGGGTTTTATAAAATTCTTTACCTCCTTTGACCATTTCAACTGGGCTATAGACCCAGGAGGGACGTACATTTTACGTTATTTTCATGTTGACATTTTTATTACTATATGTTGTGCACCAAGTTAAATTTTTTTGTGCTCAAGTTTGAATACTTGAATCCTGAAGTCTTTTTACTCATCCTGTCATCTGTCATTGATGTAACTGACTTGTGTGACAGCGTTGACAGGATTTATCTAAGTTTGCTGGATGGCGCGTTTTATAAAATCAAATATAAATAAAAGGGTCCGTCATGTGAGGGATATGGGATTGGAAGTCAATGGGTGTTGATGGTGCTTAGTTTCACAAAAAGCTATTCAACAACTCATACAATCACCTCTTACAGATTTATCTCTTTTTATGTATGACCATGTTCATATTCCCTTCAGGCTGGGGAGCAAAATGTCGGGTTTTTTCTTTTTTTAATTTTCTTTGCTGAGGCCTGCTAGATAATCAAATATGTACCTGCATTTCTTTCTGACATTTCAGAAATACTAAATATTGTATTCTGGTGATAATGCTTTCTGAAGAAGGAAGGAGATGGCCCATTTAATAATGTATACTTCATTTACAGTTTGGAGCGTTAGCCAACTACTTGTGATGATACTTCTTCCAGTCATAATACTGATATATGCAGAGTTCTAACTACATTTTTAAATAGAAAAACAACTGAATGATACATTCAAAATAATTCATGGAGAGGAAATAGATGTATTTCAGCATGGGAGAATATTTATGCATTATTTAACAGCAATAATGTTTGAATTCATACATTATGCAAATGCCATTATAATCAGGAAAATGAAAGAACTTGGACTGCTGCAACATCTTTAAATCTACCATTAGGTACTTATTTGTGCATATCATTTAATACTGCACAATGTTACAGTATGTCACTTGAAGAGAGAAGTTATCAGAGACTAACAGATTATAAAAAAGTAAAGCTGATGAATTCCTGATTGCTACCTTGATGCTAATGTCTATAAATTTATCAGCAAACAAGGGTAAAGGCTTTAATCGTAATTTACATAAACTCCTCTTCTAGAGATAAGTAACCGGGGTTTTACACACAGTGTTCACATTTTGTGTTGCAATCCTCATCCATCCCCACCCAACAGGCCAGCACAGTGTGGGCTGACACTGCCAAATTGTATTTTCTTAATGTATCAGCAGCTATGTTCCAAAACTATCACAAGCAGCAAGTCTGACCATATAAGCCCAAAGCTGCTTCTGTCTCCTCTTGTCTTCAAGACAAAAGATGTATTAAAAAAACCAATCCAAAAGCCTGTAATTTGGTGAAGCACACTACTAGGCCTCCCAACTTACCCGTTAGATCTGTTTATGTCTCTGCTGAAGTACATTCATAAACCCCCATATATGAAAGCGTGCACGTCGCTGCAGTGCTTTTGTGCCACATTTCCTTTGTAATGTCCCTGGCTATGCAGCCAGTACGAATGTGCACACGTGAGGGAACAGGAACATGAGATGGCCGTGCATATGGCCCAGGCTGGCTCTGTGTTAGCCACCTCAGCCTGGGGCCAAGCCAGCGTGGCTGCCTTCTGAGGTGCTGCTCTGGAGATACTGGGCACAGCAGGTATGAGCCTGGGCTCAGGTAGCCCTTGGCAGAGCTGGCCCCTTGCTTCGGGACCACAAGGAGGGCAGGTTTCTGCCCCGCTGTTGTGTGTCTCTTGGTTGCTCACTGCCACTCTTACCTTTTGTTTCCTTAGTCGTTCTGTTTTTATTGGTGGTTTCTTTTCCTCCCTGTTTTAAATAGCTCCTCCATTTCTTTCTTTCTTTTCCTCCATTCAGCCAGGCTTTCTACAGGCTAAATATGTACAGGATGCAGGAAGAACAGGGTGTGTGGGTCCTCCTTATCTCGTGGAGCATACTGGAGTGTTCGGGTCTGGTGAAGAAAGTTATGATGATTTTTCTTTTAAAAACAAAAAAAGCTGCAATTTTTTATGATCTGGCCTTCTTTTTTGTTATGGGAATGAGAGCTTGAGAAGTAGCAGTGGTGATTATCTCATGCTTTTCAGTCTCCTGCCTTTGATAAATATATCCTGGAGGGAATAGGCTATGGATGATTTTGCCAAATTGGAAGAAAACATTGCATCTGATTTTTTTTTCTTACCAAACTTAATGCATGCTTAATGTATCGGCAGAAAGGATGAAAAACAAAGGAGCTTCTTGGTCAATTATGTCCTCTGCCAGGTCCTTTCTTCGCTGCCTGATTTTTAGGTCAGCATTTGGGAAAACAAAACCATCAGTAGTCACAGGGGTGCACAGTGGTGAAAGAAGAGCCAGACTTTCCCCTTGCAGTCCATGAGTGAACAAAATTTCTTCCAAATGATTCATGTAGCAAAGCCCTTCCTTTTTATTAACTCATATTTCTGTTAATGGTGACAATGAGAAGAATTAGAAATTAAGAACAATTCTAGTAAGAATGCAACCCATTTTCTTAACCCGTTAAATAAAGCTGGCCCATCACTTGTCAAGAAGTCAGTTACAGAAACGGACAGCAGAGGGAAATTTACACTCTGATTTCCATGTGTACTTATTGTATGGCAAGAAGAAAGGATTTGCATGCAGATGCCATCAATCCAGCATGTCTCATAAACACTATATTCCCATAATAGCTCAGGAATTCAGAACAGATCTTCTTGCAACTGGGTGGCATTTGGACACATTTTGGGCACTCACCAATTTGAATCCAGTCCACAGCCTGGATTTTTTACTGTGTTAGAGTCTTCCAGAAATGATTACTTTTTATGGCAGAGTGGATGCAATACTGTTTGCTCCTCCATCATAAAGATTGTGCCAGGGCTTCTGCTATAAAATCTCTATTGCTAACAAGAAAACACAATTCAACCAGTATATTGTGCTCCTGGCTAAGAACTGGCATGCAGGAATTCATCCTGGAAATTTTTATTTGCAGTGGATGATACTAATTTCTCAGAGTGCAAAATAATGCATGAGCTCCCTTTTGCTGAATATTAACTAATTTTTATGGCTGTGTAGCAATCAGTTGTAAAGCTGGTTGGAAAAAGAGAGAGGGACAGCAGGATGCAACAGGTACCAAGGATGCAATAGCATGTACCCACTCCAGTGCCAACCGGAGATCACCAGCTGATGACAAAGAGGAGACAGGGCTATAGAAACTGGAGTCAATATGTCATGCAATGGTAAATCAATTAATGATGTATTTAATTTGGAGTGGTTATATTAATGTCTTTAATGCAGACTTTGCTGTTTTAGGTAGCTTTGACAGTGACAGCTGAGTGCTGGCTATGCAAGAAGGTGGAAGCTGGTTATCCCTGCAATCCCTTTATGGTACTGCTGGATGGATGGTTGTGGTGTTTGTGCAGAGGTGGGCTGAGATTTGAGTCAGTCTCAGGTGGATTTCCACATCCACAGTGTGTGGATCCCACACAGTGGGAATGCCTGGCCTTTGCTGAGATGACATCCTCATGTCACTTCAGTGCTTCCTCCTGGCTGGTGTGCTTCTTTCGGGTGAGCAGATGGTACTGCATTTCATGGAAGCTGTCTGGAGTGTCTGTGTTTTCCCTCCGATTACAGCTCCTGAGATGACATTTCAGAACGCACCACGCCCAGCCAGGGCTCTGTATGGTTAACAAGGACATCGTCCCCACCAAAGAGCCCTGCAGGGACTGCTGCAAGCACTCAGCAGAGGTGCTTGGGAGGACTGAGAGAGTCAATGGTATGGTTAACCCTGAAGCTGTCACGCTATACAAATCCTCTCTCCTGCTTCATGCAACCCTGTTGTTTTGGCAGCATGGGCAAACTCCAGCTGGAGGAAGTGCCTGCTTGGCAAAGAGAATACAACCCCCTTCTGCAAAGTTATGAGAAATTAAGATGAGAACTTTAGACTTCTATAGACTTAGAAGAGGGTCTTCTAAATGATGATGATAAATTCTGCACAGCCAAATATGGCAAAGCAACGTCCTTAGGATTTTGTTTAATGGTTTGGTAGAAAGCGTGGATGTGGAAAAGCATCTCTGGGTTATCTCCTTTTCTCAGCTCATCCTTCTTTGGAGAAAGGCTATTGCTCTTCTTACTTGTAATAGGTTCTGATTGCACTCAGGACATGCTTGAAAATTCCCTGAAGTCAACAGAAAAATTCCTGGAGAGCCCAAACCCCGAATTTATGTGCTTTTCCCCATTTGTGATCATCTGGTGTCTGTCCCAAGCATGCCAATGTATGTCCAGGGTTACTTGCTTTTTGAAACAGAAAAATTAACTCAAACAGAAAAATTAACTCCAACAGAAAAATTGGCAGTGCCTTCAAAAGGATTACCCCAGTCAGCTATGTACTGGCAACCCTTGCTTACAGCACAGCTTTAACATATGTTAAATTTTATGCTGATAGTTTGCATGTTCTTATACTAAATAAACATGTACATTTTTGTACACTGTGAGGTAATGGCAATTTACATCCCACATGACCATTTGACATTGCTTCTCCTAGGAATATATAATATATACATCTCCTCAGCTTCATGGGAAAAACAGTATTTCAGCGTAACAGGGTATTTTAATTTCAGATAGACAGAATGGTGCATCTTTATCATAAGGGTGCCTGTGGTTTGTGGTATGGCTTTTATAAGTTTGTTAATTCTTTTGGGCTTTAATTAGAAACACTTCAGCTGTATTTCCTTAAAACATGCAAATGCTGAGGCTCCCACAAACAGTATTATTAAGATGGCTTCTTAATTGATTTTTCTTTGGGAGCAATTTGTTTCTCTTCCAGTTTGTGGCGAACACTGGCATTTGTCACTTCTTCCAGTAACTGAAGCTTTTTGCTTTAATAAATGCACATATTAGATGCTATTCTCTTTCTCTGCTTGATAGGTGTATAGTGTCAGGCAGAAGAAGGTCACAATGATGTTAAATTTGCTGCTAAGCAAAGGATCAGAGTGTAAATGAAATCTTGAAAGCTGGGAAATGAGAATGTGCAAGTGTAAATAATGTATTAATTATTGACAGCTAAGGGACCAAAGAGTCCTATTTAGTAATGACATCTTCATTGTCACACTGCCTGACACCATCTCAGGTATTTTTATTTTAATAACAGGTTTTCCCCCCAAGATAGTAAGTATTTCAATTTACCAGTGTAATTTTATTGATATTTTTCATTTTCTTTGGCTTTTCTTTATCAGACTGCAGTCTAGGTGCTTGGTGCAGGAGGGGACGGGTGAGAAGCGAATCCTCTTATTGGGCTAAGTGATATTACTATGGTACAAAATAGATTTTAATTTTTTTTTCTTATACTAAAAGAGCACAATACTGAGGTGCAAAAAGAGATCCCACCTCATTGGTTATTTATGGCACTTAAGATATAGCTTAGGAAGAGACACATGATTGCTCAGGGCTCGGTTTTGCCAACCGGCCTTCCCAGCAATAACGAGTGCTTAATATATGCCAGAGGCTGCACTGATTTCACCATGGCTTTCCCTAGTGAAATGTTAGGTAGGTTAAGGGAAGGTGTTTCTCAGGTAAAAGGCTTGTAATATTCGGTACTTTCTGAGCGTTGCACAAAGTCTAGGAGTGGTAGTAAATTCTTTAATATTGAAATGATCTTTGTGACAAATTAGTGCAGAAAAAACCTCCCATGATCCCAGAAAAGGTCGTAGTAGAATAGCTGTTTGCATAAACCTGCCAGATGTAAATAGCCAGGAGCTTTCAAATATCGAGATTTAAAAAGGAAAAAACCAAACCAAACAAAACAAACTAAAAAGCCCCTACCAAAGGTACCTCCTGAACCTTGTTTGCCACATGAGCAAAGAACTTTTCTCCTCCTGTGATTTCAACTGGTGGAGGGGATCTGATCTCTTCCTTCCCCAGCCCTTCAGACGGACCCTCAGGCAGAGGGCCGCATTGCTGCCATGCAGCCTGGTGCCACCTCCCCAGCTCCTGCTTTAATCCCACCAATGGCTTTTCCCACAAACAGTAGATTATGTCCCTCCTGCAGGTAGAACATGCAGCAATTCGTGAGGCTTGCCAGGGCTCTGGGGAAAGCAGTGCCATTCCTTTCCCAGCCAGCAACCTGGTGCCATGTCCCTGGAAGGCAGAACGTGCTGGGGATCAAGGAGGAAGAAGCAGCTTCTTCTGATGCTCTCCAGCCCGGTGCTAATTGTCTTTGTCCTTAGTGATGAGAGCTGGGTGGCAGCTTCCGGTCAAATCCTGCTTGCCCTGAAGAATGCAGGTTCTGGTCTGTGGAATTGCTTAGCAAATTTCTATCAGCTTTACTGAATTGCTAGAGCTGGTAAATCCTGGTATGTGGGGAGCTGGAGAAAGTGAAAATGTTTCATTTCACTGTTTTCAAAACATCGTTTCAATTGATTGCATCGGAAAGACCTTCCGTCTGCAGGAGACTGGTTTCTTTGATTACCAAATATTAATATTTTTACATAAGCTAAAATTAATGAAACCACCCGCTGGAATTAATTTTCCACGTTTGAGTTGAGCAAAGCCCTGCCGTGTTTTCGGCCAGCAGCACGTCACTGGCTCTGGGAGCAGCGGGTGCCTGAGCAGTGCCTGGCTTGGTGAGCACTTGCCTGGGTGCTCCTGCCTGTGTTCTGGTCCCGTGCCGCTGGTCCTGCCACGGTCTCTGTGGGGAAAAGAGCCGATTCACAGAAGAGGGGTGCTTCCAACTGCACCGCCCACTTTTGAGGTGTTATGTACAGGTGCTAACACCACGGAGGGAAAACGCGACTCGCTTCTCAAACCTGTTGTTATTTACAGAACATGTGTCTCAAACGTTAAAAAATGCCATATGTGATGCCGAATATAGAGCCCTTCTTCCTCTGCCCAGGAATATAACTTTATCAAAATGAAATTTCCTGCTCATTTGAGCCAGTCTCCATAGCAACGGTGCTGTACACCTGTGATGTACAGGCACAAGCCGTTACAACCTCTGAACTAGGCAGAATGAGCTGTCCCCCATCCCCCTGTCCAAGGAATAAGCACACTTCCGATGTACCTGTGGCGCACATTTATATGCTACATATGTGTGGTCTGTATATGCAATCATTTTATTCAGAATTACCCTACTTACATTTGGTAAATAAATGCAAATGCACTACTTACATGAAGTTACACACTTGCAGAAATTCAATATATTCTTGTCCTGAGGGAAGACTTTCTAATGCAAACGTTACACAAAAATAAAAGCTCGTGCTTTCATTTGCTTCTGTAAGACTTTTCTAATTCAAAAAATTCATAAAGCGCCTCATTCTCTGAAATCTGTCAACCTGTTAATAGTACATCATTAAAAAAAGAATAAAGCAACTGCATGCTGAATTATTTAAATATTGTTTTAATAGTAAACTGGAAATAATTACGCACCTTTGGCTATCCAATATTGTAAATAGGCTGTTGCTGTTCATTCCATAACTTTTAGTGAAATTGAACTCACCAATAAGAAACAAACGGTTGTATTTTAAAGAAACCTGAAATTATTTCCCCAGGTCATTCATAAGGTAGATCATTACAGAGAAACATTTTCTTATGCAAAGAAAAAATAGCTTACTAATGCAATGGAAATTATATTTTAAGCTCCCTACATTTATTAGCTTACTTTAAGAAGAGGCAACCTTCAAAGAAAAATTTTATTGACATACATGCAGTATAAAAATCTACCTGACGATGGGTATTGCTCTCAGGTATCCTATGTATGACTATGTAGCCATGAACTGTCTGTTTCTGTCTTGTGACATTTGCACGTTCTTGTCTTTGCTTTCAGATGTGGCCCCTTGTACCCCAGAATTTCCCATTACTGAATGCAGGGCAAGCCACAAGCAAAAGGAGTGAAATATGATAGATGATAGATGCATCTTTTCAAAGTTGATTGCAGCAGGTTGCCTGGATTTTTAATACTGTTCCTTGATACAGTGGGCTTGAGGTTTTTTTCCTGTTTTATTATAACCCTCACTTCTACACCAGTGAAAATGTGGCTCATCTTTGTTCTCATCTTTGTTCAGCAAACGGGCAGACAACGTTGCTTTTCTTTTACAGGGGACAGAGAAGCTGAGGCCTGGTGACTCCCCCTCGCGCAGACTGCAGCCAGCACGGCCTTTGCATAGCAGTGACAAGGGCATGAAAAGGGAAGGGAAACCACTTATTTATTTTTTTACTCTCAGTTTAAGGACAGGAGACAACTATCTTCGATTTTCTGGGGGGAAGGGGAGGTTGTTACGGTTGTTTATTTTATTTTATCTTCCTCAAGTGCGGTTGTTTTCAGATTTTCTACGAGGAAGAATCTGTCTTATGTAAGCTGCTAATACTCTGCTTTAGGCAGAACACGGTGCTTGGAGCTTACGAAGGCTGATTTCAGGGAAACTAGCAGCATTATTGATTTTCATTGGGCTTATTAGGATCAGCGTAACATGCACTTTTGCTATACTAGATTGTATTTGGCTTTCATCATGAAATCTCATTACACTAAAAAGAAATGGAAACAAGTTATGCAAGTAAAAGATTTTGTGGAGTACTGTAATGAAATTACTCTGTGTCTGTGAAAACACACTTTGGATGTAGGTCGTTCAGACCCTGAATGCTGCTGGGCCAACTCTGTTCTCAATTGCTTTAGAAAAATTAAGAATAATTTTTCCAATCTTAGTGGAATTATTTCAGACTCACGCTAACGTGACTGAAGGTACAGTTTTGCCCTTGAAGTAGTCATGCTCTCTGAATCCTGGTGCTGAATAGGTGATTCACTTGGAAAGAGAAGTCCCAGTTGTTTCTCTGCTAGCAGCTGGGATGGAGTATGTTACGACATTACAAAGGTGTGAGTTGCGTGTGGCTATGGACATGCTCCTCCTAGACCCACCCCCCAGGATGAGGAATGAACAGTAAGTTTGTTATCACCCTTTTTGCTCTCGTGGGACATCAGTTGGTTGTGATTCACCTACTGGAAAGAGCAGAGAAACATGAGCTGTCAGCACAGCATACCTCCTCAGCGCAGCATCAAGAGCCTAACATCCTCCCTCCTGAAGCTCAGAGGAGATCCGCTTGCCACCCCAGCTTCCCTCTTCTGAGCCCCATTCGCCACCAATACTCCTGTGTCCAAACCCTGACCCGCCT
The DNA here is from genome assembly GCA_020800305.1 of Porphyrio hochstetteri. Classification (NCBI taxonomy): domain Eukaryota; kingdom Metazoa; phylum Chordata; class Aves; order Gruiformes; family Rallidae; genus Porphyrio; species Porphyrio hochstetteri. Next base: position 20,077,935 of record CM036912.1, read on the forward strand.
CCAGTATTCCTGTAGCTGCAGACAGTGCTGTGGTGTCTTGGGTTCTGCGGGCAGGGTGGAGGTAAACTTGCTTATATGATTCCCAGCCCATGAGTCCCTGGGCTTTTTTGGGAGAGCAAAACTCCTCTGCTGTGGGTGCCCCAATGACATTGAAATAATGTGCCCAGGGCTGCATGGGGCTGGGGATGGCAGTGATGCCCTCCTGCCCGCAGTGGGGTGACAGCAAACTGGGGCATGTCTCTGTGGGACCAGACCTTGTCTCTGGGCTTGTCAAGCAAGTTCACAGGGTTGAAGAAGTGCTTTTTTTTTGTTTGACTCATTTTTTCTTAGCACTTGAAATAGGCGGTAAGGAAACCATTTCCCCACGATCTCTACTTACTCTGTAAGAATGGATCAAGACTCTTGAGCTGTCAGGGAAAAAATATCCTCCTTTGACATGTTTTGATGATGCTTCTTCGAATCGCACAGATTTCCTAACAATCAGGGTGCTTTTATTTTCGTAGATGTTCTACATTTGATGAAAACAGCATTCTTTTGAGAAAAAGAAAATTAATTTTGAAGAAAACTGAGAAGCAACTCTCAGGCTTCCGTTCCCAAGACATCAGTTTATTTCAGATCGTAGAGGACCAGCTATATAAGGTACCCAAATTAGCAGAAAGCACCTGTTTAAAATCCAAGGTTAGAATAGATGCTATGAAGCACAAATTCAAGATACAGTGCTGTAACTGCAAAGTTACTTGGGGAGTACAGATTTTGCATTATTGACAGGCTGTGATTGAATGACACTGCATCGTCAGCTCTTGGTCAGTCTCAAGGCATTCCCTGTTGGTTCAATGACACTGTGCTCTTCTGCTCGGCATTGCATACCCTTTTGGGGGGGTTTATGGAGAAACATTGGTATCATAACGGGGCTGATCATGTCCTAGACTTGAAAGATTTTTTTTCTAGAATTTTTCACACTCAGACAGTAAAATCCTAAAGGGCAAGATCCCCTGAATATACATGTGACTGTCTGTCTCCAACCACTGAACACACAGCTATATAGAAAAGACCTCTCCTGTATTGCTGACAACTGGTATGCTTTTCACTTGCAAAGTGATGCTTTCTGCTAATGCTACAGTATAGTAATCAAAAGAACCTAATCCAGCTGATTAAAAATTCCCTGTTGGGCTTTGCTGACCAAATGAATACAATTAGTAAGACATTTCAAGTAGAGAATTTCCTGCAAATACTGATATTTGTGGACTTTAAATTAGAATTATGAGAATTACACGTCAAATGAAAACAAGGTCTTGTTTCCTGGTGCATCTCGTTGAGAGCCATTGCTGATGTGCAGCAGGAGAGATTTTTTCCTGTAAGAGCAGGTAAGCTTTTTGCTGGGGTCTCAGCTTTAGAATCAAATGGAGTGATGAAAGCATTTTCCTTTTGACCTCCTACCAAAGAAACCTAGGAAAAAAGCTCCCTTAAATAAGTTAGCTCATGTAGGCAATGGTAACAGGTGCTATGGGTTGTTGTTGGGTTTTTGTTTGTTTAATATTAATCTAAAATAATTTAAATGGCATCTTAATAGCCTTATTTTATGTCTCTTATTTTGATTTTAAAACTCGGTGCATTCCCCTTAGTGCAGTTAATAGGGTCAGTCTGTGAGCCTGTGCTGGTTACCATGCCTTCAGTCATGTGGAATCCAAACACCCATTATAATTTGTTTCTAAACAGATCAAGAGCTATTTACCATCTCAATGTTTTGTGCACAGCTGGGTGTCTGGCAAACATCCAATATCCATTAACATTTAAAAATTAGTCCCATAATGCATCTTTTCCATGGCTTGAGGAGTATACACACTGACACATGTTGGGAACCAATTATATTTGCACCACCATTAGTCTGGCTGCATTCAACTTCCCAGTAAATGAGGGCTAATTTAGTTTCCAGAATGGTGTATCTTAAATTCATGCAATGACCTTAGAGAAAGCAGAATATCTGAAGCTTTAAAGAGGAAGGAAATGTTCAGAAAGAGTAACATTTCCTTTTTTCTGCCTAAAACATAAGAGTACGTTATTTTATGACTGTTCCCAGCACCCATGCCTGGCCCTGAAAACCAGATTCCTCTAATTCAATACTTCTAAAATTCATGAGCAGAATTTAGTTGGGAGGAAATCAGACTAATACTGTAAACTAGCACACCCTCCTTGCTCAGATCAAACCTGCTAATGGACCTTTTTATAACAGCAATTTAAGACCTGCCTGTAGCAGGCCTAACTCTTTAGGTTCCCAACTGGTTTAAAGTGTTCTATTTTCCTACCAGCAGGAAAATAAGAAATACAGATTTCACAGTAAGTGCTGTCTACGCTGCTCGTGAAATATATTCTAACGATGCCGTGCAAGTGAAATGACCTTCACAATTGGCTGTGTGGCAAAGAAGTTTAATGAAAACAGAGAAACACAAAAATATCTTCTGAGAAGGATAGTTTGCCAAACCTCTGTTGCCATGAGAAATTCCTTCAATAATACCTGCGGTGAAATGGGGTGTCTAGCTTGGATGAGTAAGTGAGAAGAGGGTTTTTTCAACCCCTTTCCTTGCAGCGTGTCAGCACAGCTCTCGGTAATCAGGTTCTAGACTGATTGGTTTCTGCTCCCGATGATGATTCTGCTGCAAGACACTGTACAAAGCTTTTCTTAACTCACTTAGTCTATGCCATGCTGCTTAATAAAGCTAAATTGCCTCCACAAACAGAAAGCTCTTCTGCAGCCTTTTAGAATTCAGAGACGGTTTAAAAACACCATTTCCCCCTAACATTCATCCCAACCAGTTAGAAAAGCAGGAAGGCAGGAATTTTCTAAATGGGCATAAAGCAATACAGTGGAGCGAGCCTCCAGGTGAAGAGTCTGCTCCCTCCGACAGCGAACATCTGCAGTAACTCCGTCCTCTTGGCACAGCTGTTTGGATGGAGTAGCTGTAGGAGTCTGTCTGGGGTGAGGCTGCAGGTTTGCAAGTGAATTCAGGAAAGCTTAATGTACATAAATATTTATTTACAAATTTTAAAATGCAGTATTTAATATGCATATGAACATGTTCTCCTGCTACAGCCATGTAGTTCAGAGCTGCACCTTTGTCAAGTATTTCTTTATCGCATCAGCACTCCTCTTCCTTTTACTTTTAGTGCAAGAAAGTAGCTTTTTGGTGAAATGACTTATTCTTTGAAGATGCTCTTTTGGAAAAGTTCACTGTTCAGTCAGTATTTACAGATGCTCTTTATATTATTTTTCGCTTAAAATACATGGCTTTCTATTTTACTGCTTTCAGTGAAACCCATGCTTGTAGTCCTTAACAATAATACATTTTCATGCATCATTGGCAATATGAGGCTTCATTTAGGCTATTGATTAACATTCCTACTGTATTAGGACTTGTTAGTATTTTATACCTTTTTATTGTTTGGTGATTTTAAGAATTGACCTTTGCAGATTTTACAGTACATAAGCAATTAGCCAGTGATAGATTAAATTGATAAAGAAGATTCCTATCAAATTTTCAGGCTTCACAAATCTATCATCTTATGGTAGTGTCCATTTCTTTCTCTGTTATGCACAGCTGCTGTTACAAGCTGATGTCCGTGCATGGTAAATCCTGCTGAAGGCTCGAGTCAGGTGCAGGAGGATGATGCTGCACAGCACGTTTATGATTCGCTGGGTAAGTGGGCAGGCATGAGAACTGGCAGGAAGATTTTAATGTTTTCGTCTTCTGTCTCAACAGACTCTCTTGTTTTTCAGATGTGGATTTAACAAAACAAAACTAGAGCTAATTTTAATTTTTAATTAAAGTCAATAGCTTATGTTCCTGCTGAAGTATTTGGTATGAATAAGAATAAAAGAAAATACAGAGAGAAACTTGAAAGAGAAATGCATTTCTTGGGCTTAATTATTTAGCTTCCAACTAAGAAACAGCTCTGCAGAGTTCGATTATCCTTCAGGGATATCTTAGAAGAAGTGAGCAATTAGCTTGATTTTTCTGTTGAATATGTAGCTTGTGACTCAGTATGTGATCTATTAAACAGATGATCGTTCCTTTTAACTATACCCTGATATACATGGAGCCTGATGCTGAAGGTAAAAGTCAGTGGCGTAATCCAGTCTGTCACCATGAGACACAGCTTCTCTGTCTTGCTGCACCTCAGTCAATGGTAATTTTAGGTCTTCTAAGGAGCATGAGAGAAAGGTGATGCTCCTCTGTTAGAAGGTAACCTGGGATACCACTTAACACTCTGCACTGCTGTAAGCATACTTTCCTTTAGAAGTGGAGTCTAAAGGAGGGGCAGAGTTTCTCTGGCGGAAAAAATATTTCCTTGCAGTAGTTGTTTCTGTAGGAGAGCAGTGACCATTCTGCCCCCAGCAGCCTGGAGTCATATGCAAGGCTGTTAGTAGAGATCAGCAGCTCGGGAGACCCCTCAGACAGCCCAGCCTGTGCAAGGCTATGTGGAGGGGCAAGGGAGGGTGAGACTTGCCCTGCTACCTGTCACCTTCCGAGGGGAGCTCTGGCCCTCACAGGATGGTTGCTGGGGTCACCGCACTGGGAAGAGCTCCTGGCCCAGGTGGCACTGGGAACACTGGTTAAGAAGCAAAGCAGGAACTGGAAGGGAGATTTTTAAAAAGAGCTGTCTGATAAACACATTTGCTAAATACCAGCCCTGGCACAAACCTGGCCCTGGGTGCCAGTCCCCTGCGTCCAGGTTGCGGCTGCTGCTGCTGGACTGCAAATGCCCAGACTGCAGAGCTGGGTGCGTGTACGTCTGCTGGCACTTGTGTTGCACAGCTGGGTGGCACATACAAATTCACAAAAGGTCGAAATTTCACATAGGAAAAGCAGAGTGCACAGTTTTACAGTTCATGTCTTAGGGTTTGGTTTTTTTTTTTTTTGCTTGAGTTGGGTTTATTTCGGTAGGTTTTTGTACTGTTATGACACTTTAATTTTACCACAGGAGAAAACAGAGTGTTTGAGCTTACAAGTGAGCTTTAAGAGACTTGCATCAGGATGAAGCTTGCAGAAGTAGTACCAAAACTCCTGCTCAGCTCGCTTCCGCTTTGAGCACCTCAGTCAGTCAAACCATGCTTATCCAGATACACAGCTGATGCTCAGCCCTTGATGGGCCAAATTTAGTAGGCACTTGTGTTTCTGGCATTGAGGCTCCTATTGTATCTGATATCTTGCTTTTCTGCTCCTGGTTAGAAGTGCCTCAGTTTTGTCAGATCTGACCAACATGGTACCTAACTTGTACCTTCATCTGCAACATGAACCCAATGCTCTAATATTGCGTGACAGCGAAATCTGGGCCTCATCCTTCCAATGCCTTTCTGCATGTTACCTCGCGTAAGCAAGGAGCAAACGTGACCTTTGCTGTTTTTCCCAGAATTGCAGTAGAGTGTTAAAAACACTTTAAAAACTAGTTTCAAGGCCCTATTAAAGAAACATGAGTTTCCCAAGTTCTTCTCTCCCGTGTGAGTGTTGCTGGCATTGGGCGCAAGTGGGCTCCCAGTGGCACAGCGCCTCTGCTCCTGGCGCAGTTTTCCCCTTACCCTGCACAGTGGCTGGTCTTCCTTTGCCCCTGGTCCCATGGGAAGACCCTCCTTTAAGTCCCCTTTGATTCTGCTTCAAAACAAGCTGGTGCTGCAGTGGACTGCCCAGCCTAGGATGTGGTGGGATCCAGGTGTTCATCAAACTGGACACAACTTTTTTCCATGAATAGCAGTTAAAGTCACAGCTTATCTGTGCATCTGATTGTGCATCATGAGAACTACTGGTGCAAAATAGTCTGTCCTCCTCAAAGATAAATATAACACTGGACACCTACTCACTGCTTACCTACAGCTGAGCAGAACCATCTTGTGTCATTTCCAGAGTGTGCTGCAGTGCAGAAGCAAATTAGATATTTTCTTGTGGCCAGGAGCCCAGGCAAAACCTCTGCAACCCTCAGCTAGCTTTTTATACAGACGGCATGTGGCTTCCTGCAGTTGTGTTTCCATTTGTACTGAAAATTATGCTGGATCTGGCATCACTGGAGCTTTGCCAAGGCTAATGGGCCCATCCAGGCCCATGCTAGCTCCTTCTTGCATTGCTGTTCCCAGTGCCAAGGAGCACTGGTAACTGAGGCGTGTGCAGGCAGCCCAACCCAGGATTATTATTTGAGCTTTTATTATTCTATTTGTACTAATATTTATTTTATTATTTAGACACCTCACATCACTGTTGGCTTCAGGAAGGTGGTTGCACCCAGTCCTGCCTCTGTAGGCTCCATGTTATCATTGAGTGTGGGGTAGCACCCGTGTGATGGCCATTGTCGTGGTTTTGCCCCAGCCGAGGGCCGCACCCCACACAGTCGCTTGTACTTTTAAAAGGAAGGGGAGGGAAAGTTGGGGGAGGGGGAAAAGGGAAGGAAGAAAGGAGGAAAAGAAACCACAACCTAGAAACCAGAACCACGCAGGTTGGGATAAGGATAGTTTACTAAACAATAACAGAAAACTAGATATAACAATAACAGAAGTTTAAAGTACAAAATAGATGAAACTGGTGATACACAATGCAGTTTCTCACCAAACCACAGAACTCAGGCCGCACAGCTTAGAGCCCGTCCCGGAAAAAAAACCCGACCGTCCCCCAGAAACTGCACGTCCTGGCGTTGTCTCCTCCTCTTCCCCCCAGTCCCCCTTTATACTGAGCATGACGTAACTGGCATGGAATATCCTCTTTGGCCAGTTCGGGTCACCTGTCCTGGCTGCATCCCCTCCTTTCTCATTAGTAAGGAAGTATGAAGAACTGAGAAAGGTCCTTGATTGCCCGGCAACAACCAGAAACATCAGGGTGCTATCAGCACTGTTCTCATCCTAACACCCAAACATGGCATTCCATCCACTGCTAAAAATAAACTCCATCATAGCTGAAACCAGGACATTATCCACCCCTTATTCCATACCATTTACGTCATGACCAGATCCAACAATTTTCTTTGGGTACAACCAGTTTCGTGTTTCACACACCCATATATGTATGTACACATGTATGCATGCATACGTGCATACAGATCTTATTCCCTCAGTCTGTTAATCATCCCTCTGAAGTTGTTGAGTTCATTTAGTCCATGATTTTCAGGCTCCATTTGTCGTAACAGTTTCTCAGGATAATTGTATGTTCCATTGGCTCGTTGCATGCTGCATCTCAGGCTCTTGACTGATACACCTGGCATGGTCCATGCTCATAGTCTGTGGGTCAGAGTTTATTTTCAAAGGAAAAAAAAAAAGTTCTTGAGAGGCCAGGCTTTAGTTCCATCATCATGGCACTCATTCTTCATTAACTTGTATGACTCCGGCTACAATGCTATGGTACAACATACAGCAATCATAACAATAATGAATATACAATAATGGGTTATTTGGCAATTATTATAATTTCTACTTTATTAATTATATTGGCTATTCTCACCCAAAATCAAATCCCCTTGAGGTACGCATCGAACTTCTCCATCCCTCTGCATTACCCACCAAGTACAGCCAGGTCCTTGAGCAAAAACAATTCCAGACATGGGTTTACCTTTGCCTGAAGCAGGGATGACCCAAACTCTCTTTCCCAATACACTCTTCATATGCACTACTGGGACTCCGTCTCCCTCTACAGTACGTGGAAATTTTGACTGGGCAGGGCCAGCCCGATTGTTAGATCCCCTAGTGTTAACTAACCACGTGGCTTTGGCCAAATGTGTATCCCAATGCTTGAATGTCCCACCACACATTGCTTTCAGTGTAGTTTTTAAAAGTCCATTATATCGTTCAATTTTCCCAGAGGCCGGTGCATGATAAGGAATGTGGTACACCCACTCAATGCCATGCTCTTTGGCCCAGGTGTCTATAAGAGTGTTTCGGAAATGAGTCCCATTGTCTGACTCGATTCTTTCTGGAGTACCATGTCGCCAGAGGACTTGCCTTTCAAGGCCCAGAATTGTATTTCGAGCGGTGGCATGGGGTACGGGATATGTTTCTAGCCAGCCGGTAGTTGCCTCCACCGTTGTAAGCACATAACGTTTGCCATGGCGGGTTTGTGGGAGGGTGATGTAATCAATCTGCCAAGCCTCCCCATATTTATATTTCATCCACCGTCCTCCATACCAAAAGGGCTTTAACCGCTTAGCTTGCTTGATTGCAGCACATGTCTCACATTCGTGGACAACTTGTGCGATGGCGTCCATGGTCAGGTCCACCCCTCGATCCCGAGCCCATCTATATGTTGCATCTCTCCCTTGATGACCCGAGGTATCATGAGCCCATCGAGCTATGAATAATTCACCCTTATGTTGCCAGTCTAGATCTACCTGAGCCACTTTAATCCTAGCAGCCTTATCTACCTGATGGTTGTTTTCATGTTCCTCCATGGCCCGACTCTTAGGTACATGGGCGTCGACATGACGTACCTTTACAACAAGTTTCTCTAACCGAGCAGAGATATCTTGCCATAAGTCATCAGCCCATATAGGTTTGCCTCTACGCTGCCAGTTGTTCTTTTTCCACTGCTGCAACCACCCCCACAGGGCATTCGCCACCATCCATGAATCAGTATAAAGGTAGAGCATTGGCCACTTTTCTCTCTCAGCAATGTCCAGGGCTAACTGGATGGCCTTCACCTCAGCGAACTGGCTTGATTCACCTTTTCCTTCAGTGGCTTCTGCTACTCTTCTTATAGGGCTCCATACAGCAGCTTTCCATCTCCGATGCTTACCCACAATGCGACAAGACCCATCAGTGAACAGGGCATATCGCTTCTCATTCTCTGGCAGTTCGTTGTAGGGTGGGGCTTCTTCAGCGCGTGTTACCTCCTCATCCTCTGGTGACATCCCAAAATCTTTGCCTTCTGGCCAGTCTGTGATCACCTCCACGATTCCTGGGCGATTGGGGTTTCCTATTCGAGCCCGCTGTGTAATTAGTGCAACCCACTTGCTCCACATAGCATCAGTGGCATGGTGTGTAGAAGGAACCTTCCCTTTGAACATCCAGCCCAGCACCGGCAGTCGGGGTGCCAGGAGGAGCTGGGCTTCAGTTCCAATCACTTCTGAAGCGGCTCGAACCCCTTCATAGGCGGCCAGTATTTCCTTTTCTGTTGGAGTATAATTGGCCTCAGATCCTTTGTAGGCCCGACTCCAAAACCCCAGCGGTCGACCTCGAGTCTCCCCTTGTGCTTTCTGCCAGAGACTCCAGGTCGGGCCGTTCTCCCCAGCTGCAGTGTAGAGCACATTTTTAATATCTGTCCCTGTTCGGGCGCCAAAATGACTGTCGTGGTTTTGCCCCAGCCGAGGGCCGCACCCCACACAGTCGCTTGTACTTTTAAAAGGAAGGGGGAGGGAAAGTTGGGGGAGGGGGAAAAGGGAAGGAAGAAAGGAGGAAAAGAAACCACAACCTAGAAACCAGAACCACGCAGGTTGGGATAAGGATAGTTTACTAAACAATAACAGAAAACTAGATATAACAATAACAGAAGTTTAAAGTACAAAATAGATGAAACTGGTGATACACAATGCAGTTTCTCACCAAACCACAGAACTCAGGCCGCACAGCTTAGAGCCCGTCCCGGAAAAAAAACCCGACCGTCCCCCAGAAACTGCACGTCCTGGCGTTGTCTCCTCCTCTTCCCCCCAGTCCCCCTTTATACTGAGCATGACGTAACTGGCATGGAATATCCTCTTTGGCCAGTTCAGGTCACCTGTCCTGGCTGCGTCCCCTCCTTTCTCATTAGTAAGGAAGTACGAAGAACTGAGAAAGGTCCTTGATTGCCCGGCAACAACCAGAAACATCAGGGTGCTATCAGCACTGTTCTCATCCTAACACCCAAACATGGCATTCCATCCACTGCTAAAAATAATTAACTCCATCATAGCTGAAACCAGGACAGCCATACAGCAGGTGCAGTCAGCTCAGCAGGGACTCAGAAAAAATCTGCATACTGCCCAGAAACTTCCACTCAGCCATGGCAGCAGTGGACAAAGCTGAAGCTACCACCCATGTCATTGTTTCACTGCCATCAGACACAGCCCTGAGAGGGGAGGCAAGAGGCTGACATCCAGGAGCACGTCAGCCCCTAAGGTGAGTGTGGTTCCCTTCCAAAGCAGCATCCCCTCCTGGCACTTGAGCATCCCACTTTGGGATTTGCTTCTGGATTTTGCCTCCTTGAAGTCATGGGGGGGCAAAAGGCACATAGTCTCCATTTCATTTCCACAGCCTTCTTAAAACGGAATGAAGTGCCCACAGAAGGTGGAGCAGTCTTCTGTTTACTTAGGGCATATGAACTGGAAGGATGTGGATGGCACTACTGTCAGTGCAACTTCAGTGCTGCTTTTTTGGTATCAATTTTTTGAAGGAAGCCAGCAATAAGGATGGAGTTTGGAGAGGTTCTCAGTACTTCAGTGAAGTACACCTCACAAAATGATGAACGTCATCTGAAAGGGTTGTGCAATTACTGATTGCAATGTTTTACTTGTTTGTTTTCCAGCAAGACTGCATCCGCTGTGGGAGAACTGCTCCAGTCCCGCAGCTGAGACACAAGAGACACCAGAAAATGGACAAATTTGCCGTGAGTGTGATTTGACTCATTTTGGCTCAGCTCCGTTAAGGCTGTGCTTCATTAGGCAGTGGCTACTGTGGAAGTTACAGTAAGGTTTTGAGAGAGGTTGCCTCGCAGGCAGCTGCACAGTGTGGTGCACGTGGAGCTGTCTCCTGAGTACGTCTCGGGTCTCGCGAGAGCTGGCATCCCAAAATGCCTGTGCTGTCAGGCTGAACGTTCAGCCTCTTGCTTTGAAACTAAAATTAGTAGTAGGAAAGGCTCAGCCTCTTTTCTATTTTTACTTTTTCCTGTTGTCCTGTTTGTTCTTGAGTGGCATTGCCTGTGATAAAGCTGGGCCAAGTTCAGCTTCTGTACTTCATCACCGAGGGAAAGTGTAAGGGACAGACAGTGTGCTGAGCTGCATGACCGAAGCAGGGAGGTTTTTCTTCAAGCATCCATACCACCATCCAAGTGCAGTGTGAATGCTCAGAGCCTGCCTGAGAGGTCGTGCTTGATGGTGCTGAGGTCCTTGCTTTTCTCTGAGCCAAATGAGCTCTAGACTCAAGAGGAATTAATGGTGGTCTCAGGGACAGAAAGGTTGTGATTTTCTGTAATCACGGTTAACACCAGTTAGCTGTTTTCTAGTGAAAACTGAAACTTTCTGAAATCAGGGAAAAGCTGGGAGGCAACTGAACACGTGATGAAAGGCAGTGGTGGTGAAAGAAGAAAACCTGCTGAGCCAGCGGGGTGCTGGATGGCTGGGTGTAGCCAGCCCAGGGTGATGTTCCAGGAGCGGGGCTGGGAGCATCCCCAGCCCACCCCAAGTGGCAGGGAGAGGGCTACCCTTTGGACAAGCACGCCAAAGGGCCATGGGCAAGGTAGCGAGTGATGGGGCTTCACAAGAGGTTTGAAGTACACAAAGTCCATTGCTTTTGAAAGTCTCACATTTAAGTCTTAAGGAATTAAATTAGTATGCAAGCCTTTCCTCTTTGTTTATGCTGAAGTGTGACAGGGGAAATGTTCTGACCCAGAGAAGCTAAAGTACCCGATTTTCTTAGAGAAATAAAACTATAGTGTATTTCCTGTGGTATGACTGAGAGGCTGTACAAGAGAGTCCTCTTGCAGGACGGAAAGAATTTAAAGAAATAGGAGCTCTGTCTGTTCAGAATGATTCAAGCTTGAAGATAGGCTACCACTGACATTTTCACTTCAAGTATCACTTCATCGATATTTCTGACATTTCGGAGTAGGAGAGTGAAAAAGCCAGGGATCTCTTCAATTCATTCAGAAACATCTTCCTGGTGTTTTCCCAGAGTGATGAAACACATTCCAAGGAAGTATTTATATATGCAAAAGCATATATAAATATTAGGCTTTATTAGAGACTACGTTCTGGAGGAAACAATGTGACAAGCACAGCTGCTGTAAATGGTACAAATCCATTAAAGAGTGTGAGTACCAGGAGCTGCTTTTGTGTTGAATAAAAGTTCACAAAAGCTAAGGTTGTCTCTGGATACAGAACTAACCTGCGAGTTTGGATTTAACACTGACTGGACCTGTCATATTTCCCCTTAATGAGGCTCAGCTCCGAAGAAAGGGAGGAAAGGAAAATGGTTGGTGTGATAAGCTGTACAATGCAGTAATTGGATCAAGCTGAGACACTGGTGGCCTTTAGGAGCAGCAGCAGAGACTTGTAAGCAGGATGGCATATGCAAATTGTTTTCTCTATAGGATTTCCTCAATACAACTTTTATCTTTCCTCAAAACAGGACAGGCAGAAAAATCAGTTTGTGGATTCTGGGAGCGTTACATGTTTTACTTCTCAAGGTGGTAGGACGTAGGTTGCTACGCCTTTGCCCAGAATTTGACCTCTCCATGCCTAGAACATTTATTGTGAAATTTTGGGAGCCATTTTCAGTGCTGCTCAGTGGCTACAAGTAGGTTTGAAGTGAGATACCTACAGGAGGAACTAGGTGACAGCTGCACAGGTTTAATCCTGGTAAGTCCAGACCTCAGTACAATAGTTGAAGCACAAATATTCTCTGTGGGTGTTTTCCAGCTCTTACCAAGAGGTTATGGAGAATATCTCTGGGAGTAATAGAAGCCCGTATCATTGTGCAAATCAAATGATGCTGATGATTATTTTTTCTGATGTGGCTTAAGACACTATGTTATCCTTGATTTCAGTTTGATTGGATTTTGGGAATAAAATTCATGCGTGAAAATAGGATAAATTTAGTTTATAAGCATGTTTAGGATAGAGCACTCTAATTCAGCTGAGACCCTGCCACTCTTTCCTAGGTCAGCTGCGGTGCAGACCAGATGCAAATTAGTAAAAATGTAGTAGATCAGTAGTATCCTGTTCTGTTCATTTTATCTTGTAGATGAAACAATCTTCCTTTAAATTTTTAATTTGGTACTTCCATACTTGCGGTGTACTTCTCAGGCTGCATCCTGACTCTTGGCTCTCCCTTCCATAGGTCAGCATCCAGAAGGCTACAAGCTGGCCAAGGCAGGGTAACTTCATTCACACCATTTGGGAAATCAAAAAAAGGTGTCAAGTATTGAACTAGCACAATAGTAGCTTACTAGTCATCTACTAGAAAAGTATTTTTTAGTTTTAAAGTTAGTGTCATGCTTGTTTAGTTTGTCTATGATATTGTGGAAGGAAATGCGGAATTGGTCGAATTACACCTATGCAGAGAGTAAGTCACAAGCAGAGGGCCCGGGGCTGTAATACTTGTGGTTCCTAGTAAGAAACAGTAAGAAAGACCTCACCAACTTTTCCTCGAGTCTGTGGCAAAATGAATCAAGTCGGCACTGTCAGAAGGCCCCCTGAGCTTCTACCGGGACTGGCTATTACAGTTTCTATTTCTTACTGGTAGTTTTATAGATTGCAGAGGTTGCACCAGGATCTTTTGGTCCTCTGTGCACTAAGTACTTTAAACACATTGCAGAAAAAAGTCTCAAAGCACTGACAGTGTCATTCTTTTCTTTTATTTTTTTTTTCATTCACAAACTAAATATATTTTCCACTGGATAAAAATGATTGACGTTTCTCAAGTTGCCACTAGCAAAATTCTTGAATCCCCAAATACTTTAAAATAATTAAGTTATCCTCACACAATTTCTTCAGGGATCATAGTGGTACTACTACTGAAGCTCGGTTTCCTAAGGAAACTCAATCTATACACTCATGCTGGGGATCTGTTAACTCGCTGCTGCTCCTTTTTTTGAACTTTTCAAATATACCAACCAATTCCAAATAAATCTGACAGTATAAATAGCTCAAAAGTACAAAATTACCACAGGATCTGCGGCAATCTGCAGTGCCATCACTTAGGGACAGTGGGGTTTTACACTTAACCTGCAGCAGTGGGGAATGCAGAAGGGGAACGAGTGATGCAGATGCTCCAGCACCAGAACAGACTCCATCTGGCACGCAAGCGGCACTGGGTTCTGCAGCGCCCTGGGGTAAGATGTGAGCTCAGGGCACTTCTGCCACTCCCCGAATGGCTCTTTCACTGGCTGTTTTCCAAAGAGACTGTAATGACTTCCAGAAGATCAGACCATGTCTACCGCTTGATGCTGGTGTCTCCTCAAGTGTTGGTCTGGATAGGCATGAGCTGGCCCCAGGAAGGAGTCCAGGTACGCTTGTTCTTCTGCAGTGCCTTCTCAGGTGGCTCATGATGTGTTTGTGAAGTCAGATGGAGCACTTCAGTAGTGTTTTCACATTCTTCGGGGAAAGAAAGAATGCAATATAATAATGTTATCAACTGGAAATGTCTAGAAAGGACAACTGGGTCGGATTAGGCCTTTTACAAGCTCCAAGATTTTATAACTCTTTCTGTTCCGTTGTGATTTGTTTTGTTTTGTTTTAACCAGACACAGTGACATCCTGCCTGGTGCATGTAGGTAGGTAAGAATGGGGCTCTGCTGTGGCTTAGTTTATTACTGAGAAATAGCCCTATTGGCACCAAACGAGAGATCCCAATGCAAGTGCTGTGACACCAGCCATACTTGTGTATCTGCCTTGCTGCCCAGATGTGGTAAACTCTTCTTGTACATGAAATTTATCTTATACATATGCACCTAAGTGTTTGTGTGGAAAGAAAGTGTGGATGCAAATCTCCACTGGTACGGTATTACTCCTGTACTTAATCTAATGTTATTTTTTTAAAGAAAGTTTTTGTCAATTACAAAATTCCAAGAATCTTTGCTTAAACCCCCCAAATAATCCTGCAGCCTGTACTTCCTTTGAGAGAACACCTGGGATAGAGCTCACCCAGTCTGCATCGTGATCCTCAGCCCCGATACTCAGCCCTGTGAAGGGGAGGGATGGCACTCTGCCCCCCTCACATGCTTCATGTTGCTCCTGCCTCTTTGCTTTTTCAGAAGCACGTCTTTTCTATGTAGGTAGGGATGACGTGCCATCTGTCGGGGAGATTAGCATCCCCAAGCCAGAGCCCTGCGATTCTCCTAGACAATATAGGGTATGTATTACCAGAATGTAGCGACTTGTATTTGCATTTCACACATTTAGCTTTGCTTCACACTTTCCTCTCTCTCAGACATGATAAAGGGAAGGGAACGCTCTATTTCTTGTCAGCGTGGATAGATGGCACCCCTAGAAGAGTATGCATTTGAAGCAATATGTTCTGCATCACTGACGTAAGCGAAGATGCTGTTAAGGCCGGGCAGGTTTGTTTTCCTATTCAGTGCTAGCGAGCGGGGCACTCAGGGACTTGGTGTCCTTGAATTTAAAGAAGATTGAAACATTGCATTGTTCAGAATAAAGAGAACAAGGATGGCAGCAGAATGATGCTGCGGCAGATGGTAAACACTTGATTGCGAGAGCTGAATGGGCTTGGCCTACATTTTGTATCTCACCACGGTCTCTTTTATTTCACCCGTCTGTATTCCCTGACTCTGCTCGCAGTTCCCGGTTTGCTCCTGTAGTTTCTCCCACATTTTTCTTCAGGTCTGCAGTGCTGAGTGTGCATCTTGGCAGAAGAACAGCCCTGTGCCCAAGGATTTATGAATGAGGGATGCCAGGGTAGTGATGTATACAAGATCATTTCTCCCTGTCTGTGTTTTGTCCTTTTAAGGTTGAAAATTGTCCTCATGAGATTCACTTGGTAGTCTCTAAACCCATCACTTTACATCTCATGGCGGGGCTCTAATGGCCAGGGTGCAGAAATGTGCCTGAATTTCTAAAGGAATATTTTATCAGTAGCAAGCCCTGTCCTTTCTCCTGTTCTTCCCACCAGGCAAGCCCATCGCTCCCTCCTTGTTTCCCATTCCATCCGGTGTAGACACCGAGGAACTCAAAACTAAGCACTGAGTTCATCTGCATCTTGCCAGGGCCACCACTCTTACTGCTTATTGGTGCCTTTTGTTGGAATAGCTAATAAAGAGGGAGTGAATGAGGGGGGCAACACCTGCCGAGGAAGCCATGGTAGTTCCCAGCGTAATTCCTTTATATACCCAGATTTTTTTCAGATCTGTCAGTGGAGACCAAGACACATGTAAAATCATAGTTAAAGCTAAGATGGGAAAAGAAAAATGCTGGTTTTTTCTAACTGATATTTGACAGCAACCACCAGTTTTAATTCAAGGGAGATCTAAGTTCCTTGCTGGAGCTGAAGGAAAGAAATGGAGACAAATTTAATGTAATGCATTTGTAATAGAGAAAATAAAATTTTTGACATATTCACAGTGCTTGTTAAATGGTTTGCTCCTGCAAAAGTTTCTAGAACTGCAAATTATAGCTGGATTTACAGATGCTTGGAGGGACTTTTGAACCTTGTCTCCTGAATATTAGATGGATGATTAGAACAGTGGCAAACAATCACGACTTACTCATCCTTTCCTTCTTTATATACAAACAAAAATGGTTTTTTGTCAATTTATTCAATACCTTACAGTAGATCCCTGAGGTATCTGGTAGAAATGTCCCTGAGCAGGATCATCCTTTAGAATGGTATCTTAAAAATATATAAAATAAGATGCTGCATGATGCATACAAATATATAAACAACAGAGTACACAGGAGGATGTCTCCACTCTTTGAAAACAATAGCATTTCCCAAAGCATCTTTTAATTTCAATCAACAAGTTCTGTAGGATGGGTTTACAACTAAACTCCCATCACTAATTCCTACAAGTATTTCCCTGGTAGTCAGTGCCACAATCGCCTGAGCCATTTGTCCATGCTATGTGCAGGATTTGGGGAAAAAAAAAATTAAAATAGCTCAGTATAGAAGCTAACATATTGATTTCTCTCTGAAGGCTTTGCAGTATTTGTATTTGCCAAAGCTGGGGAAACTTCAAGACACAGTTATGGCCTGTCAGTGCCTTGAAGGAGTAACTTCAGGCAATGGCTGCGT
Source organism: Porphyrio hochstetteri (assembly GCA_020800305.1). Lineage (NCBI taxonomy): Eukaryota > Metazoa > Chordata > Aves > Gruiformes > Rallidae > Porphyrio > Porphyrio hochstetteri. The sequence continues at coordinate 20,094,898 of CM036912.1, forward strand.
GGGATTTGATCTGTGGATTTGATCTCCAGCCATGCTTGCACTCTGGACATATCTTCCTTACGGCTGTTTGGAGAGGTGTTCAAGCCTGCATCAAACAATATGAGGATGAGCAGGCCTGAGGCATGGACCCGTGTAGATGAGTGCCACCTTCTTCCCTGGAACACGCCCACCAAAACCAGACACCACAGTCTAAGATGTGACATTTCCTATTGTGCCCTTCAATGCTCACCTGTAACTTCAATCAGGGGCAGGGCTCCAGACAGAGTTGGAGATCCAGCAAACGTGTGTGAAGATCTTCCTACTCAAACAGCTAGAGACTAGGAAGAACTGCTGGTTATACCGGATGGAGCGGGGCTGTCACTCAGAACTAACCCTGGGCACGACACTTACCCAAACGTGGGGAGAGGGTGGCAGGGGGCTGTGCTGAGAACAAGTCAGGTGAGGTGGCAGTGGTAGCTGGTGCTGCACGAGTGATGGCTATCCCGGCTCTGAGCATTAGCCCCACTGCACAAACTGCTCGGTTGCACTTCTTGGTGCTCTGGACTGTCTATGTCCTGCTGACTCCTCATGCTGCAGAGCATGACACACGCTAAATGCAGTAACACTCCCCAGCATAGGGTGCTTGTGAGGGCTGTGCAGTGCTAGGGACCAGCAGCAGAACAGACCGGGGTTAGGGAGAGACTGGGTTGAAGCACTTCTTCTATAGACAATGTTAGAAATAATAGATCTATAGCTGAAGAGAAGACGTTGACCCGAAGAGACAAGAGCTTTCCCTCCTCCCGTCACTTTGCAAGGCAGACGTCCAAAAGCCTCAGCTTTGTTTCACTCTACATGTTCATTACTACTTTTTAATGACTGAATTCTCACTCAACCATGAAATAATTTAGGGAAAACTGCATTAGTAAGCAGACTTGCTAAATTCATAATTAAGGTATTTTCAAATATTATGGATGGAAATTAACTTACTGTGCTGTCTGTGGAAACAGTGCAGAAAACAGCAGGTTGTCTTGTGGAATATTTATTAAATACTTGCTGGTATCGGCAGAGGACGTAGACAAATCCCCAGTGGTGCAGCTGTGAGGGTGTTGGTATTTGTGTAGCCTGGGAACATTTATTTCCACTGTTCGAAGAGAAATCACTGCTCACAGTAACCAAACAGGGTGCTGTTCTGGGGCGATGCCCCGCTGCAAGTGGCTGGGGAAGGGGGTGAGGCCATCGCTGCGCAGGCACTGCTGGCTGCAGGCACAGCAGCTCCATGGCAGGGGAGAAGGTGGGTGGCACAGGAGTTTTGCTCTAAAATTGAGGAGCTGCCTGAAAAGCACAGATCCCTGCAGGCCTGTCAGGGAGGGATTTTCTGGCTGTAGACCTGGGGGGACAAAGGCAGCCCTGCCTTCGGCAGCATCGCCCCACTGGAGGTGCCCACCCCAGGGAAGCAGTCCCCCCAGGGCTCAAGCCCTTACTTCACTTCTGTGGTGCTGGAGCCAGGACCAGTTACACTGAGCTGGCGATGATGTCCCTGAACTAATGGGGTTTCTTTTTCCTGTTGTCCTGGTTCTGGCCAGGCCAGAGTCAGCTTCCCCAAGCAGCCAGCCCAGGTGAGCTGAGTTAGCCTAGGCTGTTTCCACACCATCTGACATCACCCCCCATAAAAAGGGCTGGTTGGGGAGGGGTGCTCCTGCTCTGCTCTGGCACAGTCCAAGTGTGGCCGGGGTGTCGGGTTGGTCCTCATGTTGGTGCAGCACTGAGTGTTATCATGGGGTCGGTAAAGTTCTCTGTGCTATCACCGGGTGCGTGTGCTTTGTCCTGGGTTTTTGTTCCTGTGGTGCTTGTCAGTAAACAGTCCTGACCCCGACCCATGGATGCTCTGTCTGTCTCTTCTCTGGGACTGAGTGAGCAGTGCATGGTGCTCAGCCACTGCTTGGGGCTGAACAACCACACCAGTATAATCGTGCTTCCCTTTAACTGTGTCCAAGGGTGTCTTTCTAAGAGGAAATCAGCAGCAAGTGTGTTAGAAGGTCCCTAGAGGATCTTAGTGACAGTATCACATGTTCTCCTGTTCCTCTGCAGCTTACCTGAGGGGCAGCTCACCTTCTCTATTGCCTCTGCCAGGAAAACCGGGAGTGGGGCTGGTCAGAACATGGGCAAGGAAAAGGTTTTTGCAAGAAAAAACATTGTTTTCGTGAAACCATATTGTTCTACAGCAATGACAGGCATTTGATGCATTTATGTTGGATAAAGGCATGAAAAACCTAATTTAAAATCTTTTGTTTGGGATATTGTTGTCTCAGATAAGGAAATGAAAACTTCACTTCTGTGTGTTTATTTAAAAGTGACTTCTCAATTCAATATTGACTACTGTCATCTTAGGAATGGGAAATAATGTAAACATTCATTTTCAGCTTTTAATTTAGAAGTAATTATGAGCTCAACCTGCTGAAAATGAATGGAGACACTGATCTAGAAGAAAAATGGCTTTTAGTCAGTTAGTTCTAAGAGGCAGCCATCCTTGCTGATTTAACATGTGGCATAAAAGAATAGAAAAACATCAGCATTTCTATTCCATGAGGATTCCAGTAGGTGATGCCATGAACTGAATATTCCACAGCTGACCTGGTAGGGTGGAATGGAAAATAATTGAGAAGATTCAAAGTGAAAAATCTGAAATTGGGATTAAGATAATTTTGGTATTTTTCCAGATTTCTTGGATTTTTGGAGAAAAAAGAAATAATTGGAACAAACACAAACTTCCACCTGTAAACATCCTGCAGTGCTTTAATGCAACAGGCTGGCAGTATGACAGGGTGGGTGAGCTGAGGTTAACTCAAAATAAGTGTGAGCATTTGGAAGCACGGGAGAGAAAAAGCAAGGCAGAGTAGCAATCCTGCTGCTGAGGTGGGTGGAAAGATGTAGCTTCCCCTGCAGCTGCAGAGTGCTTGGGAGAGGCTGAGAAGCCATGGCACTGATTGTACCCCCATCTACCCTCCTGGAGCTGTGCCAGGAATTTGTCTCCAGCAGGATTGGCAGCGCCTATAACTGGAAATCTGTACGTGTGCGTGTGGTCCATGGGGACCCCGCTGGGGAGTCAGCAGTTTCACTAGAGAGGGCTGATGCCAGCAATGTGAGGTGGTCCCCTCTCATGTCTCCTGCTGCATCAGGCTATGAAAGCAGAATGGAGAAGCAAACGGGAGGTGTGTGTTCTGAGTGTGCTTTTAAAATGGCAGTGGGGAAAATTTCACAGGCTGCCTTTGAGTGAGGCTGGGCTGAACCTAGAAGGGTTAAACTGAATCACAAAAGGCATCCACGCTGGTAAAGACATGTTGATGATCTATCACTGAGATGCGATGTCGGGATGTGAAAATTAGGACTGGAAGTGATGTGCATGTGACTACAGGCACCAACTGGTGCTGGGTTTAATGCTGCTGTCAGCCTTGTCCTGGGAGGATGCAATGCTAGCTGGGGGGTTGGGATCCGGTTCCGCTGCCCTACACGGCCTTTCGGTTGTGTCCCCAGTGGGCTGGCCTGTGGGAGAGCTACAGTTAACCGCTCATGTCACTTTATGACCAGCACATGTGACAAACAAGATTACCTGTAATGAGGTTATAGACAGGCTAAACCACTCATGAGTTCATCTTGGTCTGAGGCAATCCTGGAGCAACTGTAGCACCACAGAGGGTGTGAAGTGGTGCTGGCTGTGGCTTTTCCTTCCTGGATGGAAGGAGTAACCAGGGAGCAGGTGGCTGTGAGTACTGCACCTCGCTGTAGGTGTAAGATGCAAATGCACATAAAATCTTTAAAGAATCATCCCTGGTGAAAACTTAGTATGGAGCCAGGCACCAACCCTCATGCTCAGACTGGGGACGGCTGTAGTGGCCTGTCACCCACCAAGGTAGGAGTGGCTGGAGTAGTACCTGCAATATGTTATTGGAGGCAAGGGAGGGAATGGATGGTGCCTTAAAGAAACATAACTGGAATGAGACACCTGACAGCACGTGTCTGTGCTGCCCCTGAACAAGCACACTTTTTATCTGGGCTGGATTAGGTTGCACAGGGAAGGGGAAAAAAAAGAAAAAGAAAGAGCAACCTGGTAGCAGAGTGAAGTCTGCGGCGCCAGAGAACGAGTCCTGTGTTGTCACTTCATTCTCTCAGTGTGTTGCACACATCTCCTCTAGAGGGACCTCTCACAGAAAACAGCACGGGAAATCAGAAACCCGAACAGGGATTGAGGAAAGGGGGCCGAAGCTTTCCCTGGGGAGCCCTGCGGTATTCCCACTGGAGGCACAGTACCACTGTGAGGAGCTGCATGGGAGCTGAACACACACTTTGCAGACCAGCTTCAGACAAGCTGATGTAGTTTAAATCACCGACTCTGACCTCCCATACACTTAAACCAGCCATTAGATCTCTGTGGTCTTACGGCAGCGTAAATTCAATTAAAATCTGTCCATGTAGTGCTGTTGCAATGAAAGGCTGATCTGGTGGTGGTTTCATGCCAGCTCAGTGTTATCCATCCAGCCTGTCCCAGTAGTTCCCACTGGGAATACATCTGGGTTAGCCCGAAGTCCCTGCTGCAGTAATGCACAAGGCAAATGGAGAATTATTGACATTTTAGCAAACACCATTTATATTCCTGCCACTGCCACTTGCTGGCTTTGGACCCTCCATTTCCTTGGCAAAATCTCACTGTCATCAATCAACTTTTTGATATTCAAAATCTAAATCAATTTGGTATTTTTTTTCCAGTCAAATATTAAATTGTTATCCTACATTCAGCAATTAGTCTGTTTAAAACATTCTCATTCTTTTTTTAACCGAGGAAAATATGGCCCAAAAGTCTTCGAAGCCAACCTACTCCTTTCTTTTCCTGTTGCTTTTCACCTAACACTGTCTGCAGTGCCAGACTAAAATTATGCTGCTTAAACTTGATAAAGTACTGCATCAACAACAAAAAAGGAAAATAAGACAGAGAAGAATAGAAAGCAAAAAAATCATGGTTGCCAGAAAGGCTTTTCTTTCCCATCTAATATTATGCAGTGTGCAAAAGTATCCAATTTGAAAAACTGACTCAGAGCAAACTGCTAGTGAGAGAGCAGGCATAAAAGCAGATACAAAACTGCTCACAGCCTCAGATTAAGTGAGCTTCTTGCCAGCCCTCCCCCACCCCCAGCATATTACAGATCAGAGAATTAAGCAAGCTGTGTCCTGCAGCGTGTGGGCACGAGTCACGTCAGATGCATAGTGAGGGACTCGGATTCATCTTGGAGGTTTTTCAGGGCTGGAGAGGCCTCGCCAGGGTGAGCCCCTGGCTCCCAGCATCGCCCGGGGTGTGGGGCTCCGCTCAGCTGCACCCACGCTCTGCCCAGGGATGGGTGGGCATCGTTTGCTTGAATGGTGCCAGAAATATAAACTAGGTAGAACAGTTCTGCATATTAAATTGTCTCGGTGCAAATTGAGAGTAAGCACATGAAGAGGAAGATTGGTATTTGCTATATTTCTCTTTCTCAGAAACCCTATTAGTGATCTCCCACTTCAGCACTTCACTTGTTGGTTAGTCCCCATTCTCCAAATGCCACTATGTCACAGAGGGAACATCAGCCCAGAAATAATTAGTATGGCAATTTGGCGCTCACTCTGCAAATTACATCTAGCAGTTGCATGCAAAATTGTCTGTAGAAATCATCTGGCTCTTACCAAGAGTTAGTTTAATAATGGAGCTTGTTTTGTTACTGCTGCTATTATGCTGAAGTCTGTGGTTAAGATTTGCTTTCCTCTCTTGCTGATGGAAACATCTCCTAGCAAAAGGGAGAGAAATGAAGCCTTTCGGCCTCACTGTGCTTTGTTGGAGTGAGGAGTCCTGATATAATGTCTTTTCAATATGTGTTTGCTGATGTGGACTCTCTGGGGAGACCAACCCAAATGGTGTATTTCATGCACAAAGTAGGCTATTGGAGCTCTTTGTCTTACCACTAATTAGCCATTTATTGCTACAGAGACAGCAGTAAGGTCTCCCACTTCTTAGGTGACTTCTGAGGCTGAGCTGAACTCTGATTCTTCCTGGGAAAACAGTATTCACCCCTGAAGAGGAACCAGCTCTTCATTGCAGTGGGATACATTGCCCTCAACTTGAAATTGACCCATCTCCATCCTGAATGGATGTTCTTAGAAGACAGATACAGACTATACTTTTCTTTCTGCCAACAAACCCCATCTAGGACCTGAGGAAGCTTCTACAGCGAAAGTGGGTTTTGCCCCAGCAGGTAGAGTCATCTGAAAGTGTCCCAGTCCAGCGTGTTGGCATCATCCCAGCAAAGAATTTTGCTTGGCTTTCAACCCTTCCTAAGTGACCTGGCAATCAGCCTTCCCTGTGGTAGCAGGAGGTTCAGCAGTAGACGTTGTAGGTGGAATTGTAAAATAATAAATAATCATAATCAGTAATAAAAATAGATAACCCCCAAGCTACCAGCAAAGAAAAATGCATCCTTACAAGACAGACACTACAGGATTTCTGAAGCTGCTTTCAAAATGTGCCCAAAGAACACATCCAGCAGTGCAGGGCCTCCAGAGAAAGCAAACAGGCAGATAGTCACATTGCTCCAAATACCAACTCATGGGAACTGGAACGAGCAGTTTGTCTCAAATGATCTGTCTTGCAAGATGACAGAGCCTGCAGAGGCAGGGTAATGTTTCGCAGAGCAACACTTGCCTCAGAACGGGCTCAATCCTGCAAGCATCTGTGGGGCGGTGGACTAGGGACCCCGTCCTCTAAAGCCTATAAGGGCCTGTAGAGTCTTGATCCCAAAGCAGCTGCTCTGACAGACATCGTGCTCAGGTGGGGTCCTCATTCGATAAACCATCTGGACACTGTCCCAGCAAGGGCAGCCCCTCGGCTCGGCAGCCGCCCTGATAAGCAGGATGCTGTCCTTATCTCTCTCTCAATTTCCAACCTTATTCTCAGCACATAAGATGAACAGTGATTCTAATTTTGCTATGTTCCACTAATTGTAATCCATTGCTCCAAGTACATGGTGTGGTGTGCTTTGTTTGCAAGCTTTATAATTCCACTCGCTTTTAAGTGAAGTTGTGCTTTGCTTGGACCTGTTGGGTAACCATTGTTGTACAGTGCAGAGGATTATAGAAGCTCATCTCACCTTGAAAGAGGTTAGCTAAGAGAGAGCTAACCTAGTCCCTGGGGCAGGTAGAAGAGGTAACTCTGCACAAACCCATCTGCTGGGACAGGACAGACAGGTCTGAGAGAAGGTTTTGGTTCAGCTGCACCGAGGCTCCTCTCTGAGAAGGAGTTTAGAAAGCAAGGGGGTCCAGCCTGAATCTCCCTGTTTTGCCCACGTGGTGGGACCTAACAATAGTGTACTAGCTGGAGGACAGCGAACAAAAAGGAAAGGGATAGTCTGTGTGTGTGCATGTGTGTGTGTGCACACTCGGGCTTCTTGGGCTTTGCACACACATGGGAGCTATGAGAGGACAGCAGGTCCTGTTCATCAGCTAGTTCTGCACAACTGTGCACATGGTTACCAAATGCCCAGCAGTGCAGGTGAGCTTGGGCATCTTGCCTTGTCTTTCCTTGCAGCTCTGCTGGTGGGCAGTAGTACCCGTGATTTGGCTGCATCACCAAGGGTATGCATATACACTTTTTTTAACACATGGAAGAATGAAGGGCTTTAAAAGCACACTGTGAAAACACCTTCACATGGGAGGTACTTCAGCTGTGTGCTCTGGCTACTGCTTAGATTTCACATGTTGCTTTCTTCCCCTGGGTTAAAAGAAATTAAGCGTGCTGTCACGCCAGCTGTGTGGCCTAGGACCTGGGTGTGGAGGGGCAGAGGAAGGTGTGAGTTTCACTGTCCATTTGCTCCTTGGTGGCAGTACTTGCCTGAACTGCAGTGCGATTAACCAAACACCTGATGCTTATGCATCGGGGCACCTCACGGCGTTTGTAATGGCACTAAGTTATGAGCGCTCACGGAATGGGGTGTTGCTCTAATCGTTGTACTTTACTTCTGGCAGCCTTTAACTCCCATTAGATTAGTAGCTCCTATAACGATTATGACTGCCAAATTAAGCCATCTGTAAACACTAAAACTTGCAAGCTCTTACCAAATTCATAACAGTCATGTTTGGGAAATAAGTTCTGCATCTTTTCAGCTGAATGCCAGGAGAAATGCTCAAATGGTAGGTGAGTGCCCTGGTCCCTTCCTCCTGGAGCATCCTCTCCCCATGCTATCACAGCCGGCATCTTCTCCACTTGGCCGCTGCGGTCTTTGGCATTTGCTCTCTCAGCAGCCTTGGCACACCATGCTACACTTGTGCCTGAGCCTTTCTGTAAACATGTTTTGGCAAATACTATAAAGAAGTCATTTGACAACACAGTTGTTTGAACCCGAAAGGCTGAAGCAGAAGTGCAAGTAGCTTTGCCACTCAATGCCGGCTTGTTATGTTTGTTCTATGTATGCTGTTACTGCATCCAAGTGATATTTTTCAATTAGCAAGTGAAGTGAAGAAAGAATCCTCCACTGCTGATTCTTCTTTTGTCATCTGCATAGCAAACTCTGGACTACCACAGCCCTGTCCAGTCACGCAGTGGGTGCAGAAAGCATTGGGGACCTCAACTGAGCAGCCAAGCAGCCAGGGCAGCAGAGGTCTGTGAGCCCCTGGGTGGCTGTGCCGGAGCAGCTGCAGATATGGGGTTCTTGCCCGGCCAGGGAGGGCTGGTGTGGGCCCTGGCTGCAGAGTGTTGATAAACCGTGCAGTACTCATGGCTCCAACATGAGTCACAAATGAGTTAATTTGCTCCTCTCTCCCCCCCCCCAGCGATTGAGACAGTCTGCCTTGCAACATATGCATCGAACAATTCAAGTGCAAAGGAGGGACTAAAGGCGTGCTGTGCACTGTGACAGAAACAAAAGGCTGGGCTCATCTTTACTCCTTGCAGCAGCCATGGAATAGGTGACAGGAGCAGCTCAGAGTGGTGTCGCCATGCAGATCCCCCCTCTGTAGCTGCCTGTCCTCAGTGCACGTTGTGGTGACCAGGCTCTCTGGCTAACCTCCAGTGTCCGCCGGCCTTGGTCTGTGCAGAGCCAGGCCGCTCAGCTGCCCCTGTTGGTCGGCACTGCATACAACTAATTGTGTGGACGAAAGGTATGGTGTCATAACTGGTGGCTGCTCACACCACAACAGCAACGTTAAATGCCTCTGGGCCACTGTTCAGGAGGGAGGGTGGGTTGGGGCAGGACTGCTGAGGAGGGGAAGGAGAAAACCTGTGCCAACACTGCTGGAGCCACGGCCCTGTTTTCTGCTGCTGTTAAAGCATCAGCTGGCTCATGTTGTGGCATCCCTGTGAGAACACAGGGTCAAAGAAAGCTGGGATTTATGGTCAGGGCTTTACATGATGAGACTTCTGCTTGCCACCATCACCATGGAATTGCTGGGCAAGAAGCTCAGTGTGGGACCAGCTCAGCGCTTGGGCCAGGAGTGAGCACTGCCTGCCAAGGGTTAGCAGGACAGAGGGCAGTCACTGTGAAGTCCCGCCCCAAGACAACCCAGGGCTTTGAAATTGTCCTTAATTTTGATTTGGGGTGTGCAGTAATGAGCAAGGCATGTGATGAATGCATAAAGCTGAGAGAAGGCACAGGCGCCTGTAAAGAACTAGGATAAGCAAGGTCAGGAGAGGTGTGTGGGGTGAAGTGATGTTTCAGAGGCAACGAGCACGCGAGGCTGGCTCATGAGCTGAACTGTGCAATAACCGTGGGTAATTATTGCACACCAGATAGGAGAAGGATCTGCATACACAGCACACTGGCCCACAGGGCCCATTTGGGCTCTGGCATGCTCTGCTCACAGCTCAATGCAGACAGAGATGAAAACCCATTTCCAAATAGACCCAAGGTTCTGGGTGTTTCTAGATCCAGCTTCCAGACGTGATGTTAAGCTATGTCCTGCAACAGTGAAAAGACAGGTTGCTGCTGTCTTCAGAGCAATGCAGGGCAGAGAAATGCCTGTATTCACCCCCCAAACATACAGTTCTGGTACAGAAGCGTGCTTCTGAACCAGTAGAGAGGAATTCACTTGCATGCCAATGTATTTTTCACAGAAGTGAAAACAATGGCAGGCCTGATAAGTAACGCAACCATGTAGGGCAGGAGCTCCACAGCAGCACAGGTGGTAGCTTACCAGCCGAGGAGCAAGGGGATGCAGCAGGAAAATAACCCCAGTACCTTGCCTCTGGTGCAGCTAAGGACCTTGTGTGATTTGGGTTTAAGTTACCTTACCCTCCCTTGGTCTTGTCCAGCTGTGCAGCTGGGTTGGTGCTGGTGGCAGTGAAAGGGAGTGTTGGTACATAAAGACGTGGGATGGATTAATTCTGTCCCTAAGTGGCTATCTGAATCTAGAGAAGAACACGGATTTTCTGTGTGCCTATGAAGAGACCAGGCCTTGAAAGGGGAGCAGAGCTGCATGTCTCGTGGTTGAAGGGCAGGTAGCTAGCCTGATGCATCAGATAGGAGCTCCTAGGAAACCCCCACCAGCCACTCTTTGTACCCCATAACATGGCTGCAAAAAACCCAGGTGCACAGATGGCTCTTGCTAGGGAAAGTGGGGTGTGCGTCCATCAGTACCCCATCACTGTTTCGCTCCCCCAGCTAGGCTTTAAGCTGTAGCTGCTATAGACAAAAGTGTTTGGCAACAGACAGCCTTTTATCAGTGTCTCACACGACTTGCTTAGAAACAGAAACCTAACCATGAGCAATAATTAGCATCTGTCTAGACTTCTATATGAAATGTGCAATATATAAACCATATATAGACACATGCGCACACAGTGTATTGTAGTTAAGTACATATAAGGCACTGTTTGTGTACCTAAGATTTCATGCAGCAAAATACCATTTCAGCTTAAGTAATATGAAGTCATACTCTTTTGGCTATAATATAGGCATTTTCAATCTATTTTTAGCTCCGTCTGGCTAATTCAGTGGTGCTTGGGTATCAGTAATGCTTTCCCTTCCCTTCTTAGAATGCTAATTTTATTCTGGTATCCACAGTCTCTCTGGCAATAGCTCTATCTCCTGCTTCATCTGTACTGATGGCCGTTGGAAAGTTAAAATACGCTGTGACTAATGTCACAGTACCCGAGCGCGTGTGCTGCTATCTGAGCAGGATAAAAAGGGAATGCTACGGAGTCACAGGTACCGTGGGCAGATAACCAATGCTAAACGGTTTACTTTTAAGACCTCAAATCCCTATTACGGGTAACTGGGATGAAGCCAGGCATCCGAGAAGAGGAAAAAGAAAACTCTCTCTCCCTCCGAATTTAGCGACTCGACAGCAGGTACTCTGTCACGACCCGGGGGTGACACCTTTCAATCATTACCGAAGGGCAGCTGCGGACTGCACTGGAATACGGTATTGAAGCGTTCACGTAACACCAGCGATAAAATGTCAGCAGCAATACCAACACTTGGGCTGCAGCGAACGCCGCCCAGTCTCAGGCTGCCAGGGAAGTAAGTAGTGAGCCGGCTTAGCAAGCCTGCCGCACCGCAAGCACTGCGCGCCTGCCATACCCGGTTACTAGCTGTACACCACGCAGTAGTTTGCCTCGTGCGTTAAATTACTCCGGCTCGAACAATTAGCCGATCCCCACAATTAGCGAGGGGGAGGCAGCGGGGGACGCGCCCAGCCTCCCGCGGCAGGGCCCGGGGAAACGCTGCCCTCTGCTGCGGGAAAGGCGAGCGGCCGGCGCCGCCGCACCAGGCTCGGCGCCGCGCACCGCGAAGGGCTTCCCCCCGGCTCCGCTATCGCTACGTGTCATAGGCCACCCGGTTGCCTCAGGTGTGTGAGCCCGCAAAACCCCGATGAGCGCCGGGACCCGACCGCGGAGGCGGCCCCCGGGCCGGTGCCCGCGTCGCGGCCCCGGCTGCGCCGCACTGCGCTCCAGGCGGCTCCAGCTCCTTGGCAGCCTCCCCCTTTTCGGTGTGTGTGCTGCTCACAGCCCTCCGTACTCATGTGGGTATTTGGAATTAGCCAAGGTCTGCGCTAGACGTGAAATAATACCCACTGCGGTATAGGCACAGCTTATTGTTCAAGTGTTAATCAACCTTAGAATAGCCCTCAGGAGAGAGGGAAGCAAGTTTTTAACCTTCGTTTTGCAGAGCGTAGAGGGAGGTTAACAGAGGACAAGGACTTGGCTTTCCTGAGGCTCCCAGCTGCAGCCGATGCTGGTGGCAGATGAGGCTGTGCAGCAGTCGGAGCCACAGAGGCACGGCATGTGGGAGCCCTGATGCTCTGCACCGTGGCAATGGGGTAAGGAAGGCAAGGCAGGCCCCTGCTTGCTCTGAAACACAATTATTATCAGTTATTTCTCCTCATTTTGGGACAAGAGGAGGTCTGATGAGTTATAGCCAAGGGTTCCCCCCACCAGACAAAAAGCACTCCATCATCTAAGTTGTTGAATGTCTAATGCACCCAACTGCCATTTTTTTAAAGCATAACAAGCTCTAGTAAAGGATAGAAAAAGGTTATTAAGGTTGAAAACATAAACATTGTAATGTATACCAGTTATTGTACCAGTATTGATGTCTGTGTGGGGAAATGTTTAGATGCAGTGCTTTTGGGAGCCAGAAGGTCTCTTGCATTGCAGGAATTCTGGCTAAACTTATACCAGATGACAAGTTGCCCAAAGCTAAACCACTGATTCAAAAGCTTAATGTTAATGTAACATTTAGTAGTCCCAACTCCTCACTATCACTTCATGATAGGTAATGGTAAAATTAACTAGGCAGCTGGGAGGATGCTTTCCATATACAAAGAGAAACAAAGGCGGGAGGAGAGCATGGCACTGGCGTGATCCGCAGCATGCACAGAGCCTTTGTGCTTCGGCTTCGGTGTCCAGGCCAGTCGTGGTCTCTCAATTTGCCAGCTATGTAACTATGGCCTTCCAGGTCTTTGGGCATTTCTTACACAATGACTTGCCTAGGAGGAACCACTTAACATTTAATTCAGGTAGGGAAGGCAGCACACAGGAGTGATATAGACTCTACTAGCCCTTGTAGATTATATGATTTATACATTCACTCAAACAGCAAAGAATGAACAGCCTTAAAGCAGGCAATATGCTGTTGTGCTGTTACTTCTATGCCTTGTCTTTTAATGAAAGGGTTTATACCTTCAAAGTTAATTAACTTATTTCTCAAAATCATTTACACATCTGCTCCGTTTCCAGTAAAACTTCAGTTTCACATTACTAACTTCAGAGGTATATTAGAAAAAAGAAAAAGCAAACACTCATCAGATATGCTACTGCATTTGCACTGATTTTGCATGTGGAATGGCTAATAACGATGAATTTCATGGGCTGAAATCTGGCCCACACTGTTGCACAGGTAGCTGCTTTGGAAGGACAGCCAGATAAATATTAGCCAAGTGCCTGCATTGTACTTACTGTCATGTAACTGACGCAAAGCAAGCCTGACCAGCAGACCCAGTCTTGGGGTGTCGCTGGCATCCACCTGCCAGCGAGCAAGTCAGAGCCGAGGGGGTCTCCCATTCCCACCTGTGCCCTCCCTGTTGTTGCAGCCTCCGTGGCTGCCTGGCCCCGGTATATGATATGACCAAGTGCTTTTCCAGCTGACCACGGGGCCTGTTTTTGTTGCTGCCGGCGAAAACCCGAGACTGCCAAGGGGAGTGTGAGATGCTGTGGGGGGTCTCAGCCACTACAACTGTCACAGGGATGGAGATGGTGGGAGGGCTGCTCCAGGAGCAGCAGCACCTGGAAGAGCAATGCAAGTGGGCCGACACCGCTGTGCCCACGCCACACACCGGGAGAAGCCCTGCTTCCTTCTGCTGATGGGCGGACTTACTATTTTAATTAAGCTATTATTTCAATAACCATTGTGACATGTGGGCATGGCTTGGGAAACATTAAAACCAGGGTAAACAAAGAGTGTAGTACTCCATCTGCTTTTAACGCCATGGTTCAGCAGCACGGCTGTTTGGGCAGCATACATAGCTGAGTACTGTTAGTATTTACAGTGGAGCACACCATGCCAAGTTTAGCCTACAAGCTGATCACAGGCACAAGGTTTCTCTTTTTTTTAAGTAAGTGATTTATTCTTTTCTGATGCGAAGAACACCACTTCTCTGCACCGAATGCTGCCTGTGAAGTCTGCTTTGCCACTTAAAGGATGCTAAACAGAAGCTAGCCAATGAAATGAGGGTAAATTTAATTACAAAAAAAATATAACGTTCTTCAAAAACAACAGCTCGCACGCTCTCTCTCTCCCCCCAACAAGGAAAAATACATATAAAACCCCTTTGGCAATGATGAGGAAATATCTGGGGCTGGGGTGAAAGGGACACAGCTTGACGAATATGCTGAAAGCTGAATGTGGATTACCCCGAGTGCAAAAATGAATAAATGTGGTTTATTCCATTATATTAATGAAATGGTTAATTCAGTTGCTATAGCAACAAAGAGCAGCCGTGCTAAAAAGCTAAAGGGCTATACATAATGCCTGATACAAGGTCTCTCTAATTCTAAAGCTGATTTTCTTAGCTACAATGGAAGTGATGTGTGTTTTCAATATCATCTTAAGCTTTTGCATCAAATCCTTAAGCTAATCCAATAAATAGGCTCGTAGCATAAAATAGCATATAGGTTTGCACCTCATAAAACTTATGAAAGGGGTTTACCTATGCACAATTGTAAGAAAAGATCCATGGAGTGCAGCATGGGGCTCTTTATATAGGCTGATTGGCATGTGATGGTGAACTGGTGACTGTGTTACGATGATGGGAAGTCCCTACAGTTACGAAGCAGGTGACTGCACAGGAAAACACTGCAGCGCCTGGCCGGACACTGGGGTGTGATGGTGCCTATTACTGGGGTAGCTATGTCACCTCATGGAAAATAGCCTTTGTATTCTTTTCACTTGCACGTCACATGACTTTTTGTTTAAAATTGCTAATGCTTAATGACTTCAATAAGGAATCCTGCAGTGCTTGCTTTTGTATTAACATTAAGGTCATGCCCATGTTTTTTCCATCAGCAGAGCGGTCAGACAACAACTCTCAAAGTCTCTGCCCAAAGAGGGCGGAGGAGTGCCTGGCCTGCCTGTCAGAGGGATCCGGGCAGCCCCTGCATCCCCCGTGCTCCCCTGGAAGGCTGCTGGTGCTGCCCAGCCCCAGTGCTCCTGTCAGGTGGAGCGCAGGATCACTGCCATTTGCTCTGGCTCTCTTTCCTAACACTGAGATTTGTCAAATGCCTAAAATAAGAGGTTAGCACACCCTTAGGAAAAACAGAAGATGCCCACGTCCCTCACCAAACTCAGATGTACAAAATTTGATGTCATGAACCTGGGAAAAGTGGGTGACATTTTCCACAGGCCATCTGATTGGCACAGTAACAGGAGTTCAATTGTGATATGAAGGTTTTGGTGACGAGGCCTAAACCTGTTTCCAATAAGCAGAAGAAAAAGCTGTGCCCATGAGTAGTCTCTAGACCAAACAGTTGAGGAAAAAAGTCCTTTCGGATGATGGTTATCTTTAGCTGGTGGTGTGACTCTCAGTAGCAATCATCACCAGTGTGAGCGGAGGCACTTGGTAGGGATGTCTGCTGTCTGGGCTGCAAGGCCTGAATGTGCTTGCACCATTGACGGCAGTAGCACTGAGGAACAAGCAGTTTCTTTAACTGTAACACACTGTTGAAAAAGTAAAATGTTCAAGATCAAAAACCCCACAAGACAGGTCAATGGTTGCCGCTCTTTTACTCAACTTGTATGACAGTGGTTTATTACTTATTAAGATTCCCCTGTGTTACACAATACCTCGCAAACAGGTGAGCCACAGCTTGGCACTCTTTTGCTGCCCTTGTCTCAAGGATCCTGGCTGCCAAGTGTGTGGCGTGGCCCATGCCTGATGAGAGCTGCCTACCCTCCACATCTGGAGGCAGGAAGGCTATCGCTGCAGAGGAAGCCCTCACCACATAAGAGGCAAAAGCAGCGCTCATTGCCTGCAGTGCTGAGTGTACACAAGAATGTCGGTGTGTCTACAGCACTACAAGAAACCCGAATGAGTTCAGAGGTATGTTAGCAGTCAGCAAAGCACAGATAAACTTATGAGCTACAGTTTTCAGCTGCTGAGCCACAGTGGGAAGGCCTTTCTTCTGTTCCAATGCTCAGTCCAAGTTACTTCATGTATCATGCCCAGCCCTGGTGTCTGCAAGCACCCAGGTAGGCATATCAAGGTAAAGTTTAACAGCTTGCGGTCCTTATACATGAACAATTGCCTTTCCCTGTGGTAATTTGCCTAGTTGCTCTCCAGCTTCACTGCTGGTAGCCATGAGAAGCTCTGCTCCCACATCACAAAAAGTCAAGACTGGCAGGTTCAAACCTCCAAGAAAGAAGGAGGGATTAAAAACGGGGTCTCCGCTACTGGGCACGGCCACTGTGGAAGTTTGCACAAGACCCAGCACACCAACCTGAGGAAGAGTTATTAAAAACTAATCTCCTGGAGAAATAACCAGAGAGTTTACAGTTTCTCAGAAAAGAAAGGAAATGGCAACAGCAAAGACAAAGTGACCCAGATGGCCCATAAGCAGACTAATTATATGAAAGAACCAGAAGCAACTCTGAAGTTACCAATCCAGCTGCTGAGAGAGACTGCCAGGTTGCCAGATGTTGCCAATGAAAACCTATCTTCCACAGTTCATCAAAGAAGGGGAGCAGCCTGGCGAAGTGAAACCTTTGCCAATAAAATAAATATTTTATCGAAAAAAATATTTTATACTAGGAAACATGTTGAAAAAAATATAAAAAATTAATAACATGCCCAACTTTGTGTTACAGTAGATTAAATAATGAAACACACATACAGAATATATTGATAGGATCTTCTTATTGATGAGAAATATTGTATTTCCCTTAACATTGTATTTCTAAGGCTGCAGTCTTGGATTGCATTAGACAAAGTGGTTTTATGTGGTATGGGGTTGATGGCTCTCAGGTGGGGTTTGGATAGCTTGCCTTGAATCTAGCAATCACTTTTGCCACCCTGAGATAAAACGCTTAAAGACAACAAAGGTGGAGGAGCCAGAGGTGACAGCAATACCTGCAGGAAGGCAGGAAGACTGCTGAAATGACAGTGAGCCTCTGTGGCTGCCAGGTCACCTTTCCCGGAGGCCACATGGTGGAAAGCCCTGTGTCCTCCAAGACGCAGCAAAGAGGGGCAGCAGTTCCAGACAAGTAACACACGTTTTGTTCCTGCCAGATTTTATGAACTACGCAATTGTGTGGCTCCAACAAAGGCTCGCTCTAACATCAGCGCAAGGAGCAGTATACATGTACATTGGCTTCAGTGCTGGAGGTACAGGCTACCCATCAGATTCATGCACAAAGGCTAGCTTTAATTTTGCTAAGAGCTCAAGTTAATATTTCATTTTAAATCAGGAAATTATGTCTTTTTAAAAATCGCATGTAATTTTTCAAATGTAGCTATTTACTGCCATTGCCAGTGTGGTGCCTTGGAAAGCCTATGTCTGTTCGGCCTAGAGGCCAAAACCCAAACTGCCTGTATAGTCTGTTAGCAAGGCAAAACATCTCTTTTTCCAATGAACATGTATGAGTGCACTGGGATTCACACAAGCGAATTTGGCAGCTTTTTCAAGTATTTCTTGGACTGCAGAGCATACACTGAACACGGGGAGCTTTTTCTGTTCAGGAATATGATGTGAATAAGAATGTGCTACGGGAGGATGGGCTATGGCATTTCTATCATAAATTGTCAAATGTGGTTTATGATCTCTCATAAGAGTAATCAATAGGATGAACATGTCTAGGACCTGTGAGGGCTGGGCTTGCAGGATCTCACCCAGCATCTCTTTAATAATACATAATTCCTTAAATGTGCAACTAAATCACTGAAATACATGAGCTTAATTTGGAACCTTTTACACTCTGAAAATTGATATCCCCTTTTTAATAACTGGCTACAGCACTTGCAGCATAGACCAGATTTT
Source organism: Porphyrio hochstetteri (assembly GCA_020800305.1). Classification (NCBI taxonomy): domain Eukaryota; kingdom Metazoa; phylum Chordata; class Aves; order Gruiformes; family Rallidae; genus Porphyrio; species Porphyrio hochstetteri. Next base: position 20,112,917 of record CM036912.1, read on the forward strand.
TCTGATTCGTTTCCTTGGCTCTTGAATGCACTGAATGGGATGGATTCCCCAAGACGGATGCGAAAGCCCATAAAACCTGGAAATGTGTGCTTTGTGGCTCTCCCTGGCCTGTTTACACCTCGCCTTACCCTGATGACTTAAAGACAATCCTGCAGGAGACCTAAATGTGGCCATTTCTCTGAGTTCCTGCAGCACACAGATTTACTGCTGACTGTCAGAGCTGGAAAGTCTTCATGTTCGTTTGGGAACATGTTTTCTGAAGCTGTTAACTGACTTGATGGAACAAGAGTGGGGGAGAGGGTGGGTAACAAGAAAGAAACCTGTTTAATACAACCCTTTATTCCTTCTTTGGTAAACAGTTCATGGTATAGTCTTGATTCATAAAGAATGTCTCTAAGCCCTCCAAAGATTGCTTTATAGCTACTTGGGAATACTGGATATCCCATGACTACTGAATGTCCCAGGAAAAGCTCTAATTTTGCTGCTACATTTATGCTTTACACGTGCTTAGCTACTTAAATTAGGTCTCTTGGCATTATCCTGTATTTAAAAGAAGCCACACTACTGGATGTGATGCCTTCAGGATAGGCAGGTAATCAGGTCTGACCACGCAGCTGCAAAAGCCCTGGTGCATCCGGCCAGCAGAGTCGCAGGTGACATGCCGCCTCTCACCCTCAGGGTTCCTGGTAGGTAGGATACAGAATCAGAAGTACATGGTAACAGCCTGGGAGAAGATAGCTACTTTTCCTTGCATCTGCTAACTGCAAACATAAAATGTTACCTGCAGACGATCTGATTTTGATGGTTATTTTCCTGCCCCACTCAAGGGCATGCTGCCTGTCAGCCAGCTCCTCTGCAGAGGTACAAGCAGTACACACCGAGACTCTCCAAACTTTGCCCCTAAGGGTCACAAAACAGCTTGTTCTTCCTGTGAGTCCTCTATAGCTCAGGTAAGATAAAATAAAAATACGACCAGACGACTGAGAGCTTTAAAGAAGTTTCAGGCAAGTATCTTCTAAGCAGTACAACTATCTGCTCCTGTTTTCATCTGAGTGTGAAAACCCCACAATGATGAAGAGAAAAATTAAAATATGAAGAGAAAGCTATTAGTGGAGACACTGGGCTTGAGCCTGCCAAGGGATCTCATCAAGCAAGCCCAAAGTGTCATCAAAACCGCGTTGTTGGAGCGAGGATACAAATGAAATGACACTTTGAAACATTATGATGACACATGGTGTGCATATGTGTGCACACAAATGTGTGCCTGTGTCCGTGTGGGGAAAGGATGCTAACGGAAGACATGTCAAAGGCAGACAAAGAGGTGCCAGAGAGGGGCAAAGAGCATGTTACATTCTGCACTGCAGGCAATTAATGGAATAATGTACACATGAATTAACTCATTAATGATTCCTGGAGTGAATCTTAGAGATCATGAAACACCACCTGATAAGCCTCTACAAGAAAAATCTGTTTATTTATTAAATAAAAACCCCACACAAACAAACCCAAGTTGGTTTCAACATTTATTTATAATCTGGTGCACAATTCATAAATCAAGAAAGCAAAGTCAGGCTGTATTTTTAATCAAAGCTTTTGCTGATCACAACAGAGGGTATATGAAATTGAATTGATAGATCATTTGTTATTACGGAACTTAAAGGCTTTATATTCTTAAGTGGAATAAAGCAGACAGCAATACGCTCGTATTAGAAAGTTCCTACTGTGAATGAAAAATGGATTAAACCTGAGATATTGTTTAGCAAGACAGACAACTCTATATTTCTTTTGGTTGTGAAATTATTATAACCATACATAACCAATAAGTATGAAAAATTGGCACTGGGGGAAATAATCTTTCCGGCTTGCCCTGTGTGTTTGTGCTTGGCGAACGCCGTCTGCAGGGTGTGTATTCCATTTGCACGTAATCAGATCTCTGACCTGTAACGTGTACATTCTGGAACATTAATTGGCACAATTAAAAAGTTATTTAGAGGATGAGCTTGGAGCAAAAAATGTTGTCACATCTCAGAATCCTGAAATGCAACCTGGACTTCATAATAAGCCAGTTTAACTGTTTTTAGAGAGATGTTATGAGTGTTCACTGGGGGGGGGGAAAAGTGACGATCAAGCTACCCATGCGACACACAAATCTAAAGAGTCCAGCACAGTCAGTGCACAGCAAATTTATTCTATAAAGTGACTAGTGTGAGGAAGAATTAGAAAGGATTATAAAAATACACTACCATATGCTGTAGTAGTTGAAAGCGATTAATCCAGTTCTCAAATCCTATTTTAAACTCCCTTTCATTTCTTCCCATAGAAAAATAGAAGCCACATTGCTTTGTTTGAATGCTATGTAGTTAATTACATCTTCTAAGAAACTCTTTTAAAACTAAATGTAATGTTTAATTACAAAGTGCCTCCTTGAAACCCGTTAGCTTGTACATTGATTTGTAGTTCATTAAAAATGCTTTCTTAATTATATTTACAGCCAGAAAATACATAGAGATTAAAGAGTCCATAGAGAAATTTTGAAATTACAGCATGAATTGTAAGGAGAAAGTTACACTTCAAATAGTGGACAAGTCACAGCCACGGCTGACTAATTATGGCCTTTCTATAATTTCAAAACTTAATTGTTGTAAAAATAGTAATTGGAAGACGCGGTGCTCATCGTAACGGCTATCAATACTGCGTTTTTTTATAAGAGTAGATTTTCAAGGACTAATTAGAAAGCAAATCAATTGCATCAAACAAGTGTAAAGTTCACATTAGCTGTCGGACCGATCACCTCAACACACGGAGTTCACGGCTAAGGGCAGCCCACGCTTTGGTTCGTAGGGTGTTGTCCTGGAAACCATGCGGATGCAGTCGATAACAGGGCAGACGCTGAGACACAGGGTGCAGCCTGTACAGCTGTCAGTAACCGTGGGCAGGTGGGTTTCGGGATCAAACTGGATAGCCTGCGAACAGGAATAAACATTATTGATGTCACTCATGGAAAAGGTCAAAATTGCTCCCATTTTAGCATCTGCATTTCCTGTGCTACAGCACTTGGAGACATCTTGGTGCGATTCTACGCTGCAGCTATAGCAACTGTTCAACTGGCAGGGAACAAAACAACCCCTCCTCCCGACACTTTAAAATTAGATATATGGGCCAAACGCTAGCTCGGCAAAAGCTCACGGGTCACAAGGGCTGGTTTCAAAAGGAGGAGTTTGGCCCATGATGTTTAAACTCCAGGGGGCTATTTCTCCTTCACATGAAGGAGTATTTCGTAAGAGGGTGATTTGCCGGGTTGATTGGTTCAGCGGAGGCACCAGAACATGCCTGCACGCCTTCTGCACAACGCTGATCACAACGTGTTCTCCCGACTTTTGTTTTCAGCACAGAATAAACAATCTAATTTAATAAATAGTGGAGAAAAACACAGCACGCTGTGCCTCATGTGATTATTTTCCTTTGCGAATCTTCAAAAGGGATATCTGAGTTTTGGGCAGGCAGAGCGTGCTTTATTTCTCACGTTTCCATGCAGTGAATCCTCATTACCAATTAGTGTGATAAGTGTATTTGAATGTGGAATAACAATTGCAGCCTCGATGAAGTAAGCTCCTGGTATAATGGAAATGGCAATTAAAAGCAAAACCAAAAGCAGCAGCCAACTGCAAAGGCTTCAATATCTAAGAAGCAAGTCTAGAAAAGTAAAAAATAAAAAAAAACCCTCTCTACTTTTAGGAGTTCGAGGAAGGAAAAGCCAGGCCTGAAAGCTGAACTCTGGCTGTGCTGCAAACAAGCAGTCCTGCACCACCCTCAGCGACTGGGGGAGCCAGGGAGGAGATGGGAGGTACTTGAGGGTGCTGCATGCTGGCTCCCAAGGCAGGTTGGGGGCATCTGGGGTTTCACTGCTAGGAAAGCACAGAAGTTGCTGTAGCAACCAGCAAGAGCCCAAACTAGGTACTAACTGCCTCGAATCCACAAATTTGGGTTTAGTTTGAGCACAAAGAGAGCTTTGGTTTGTGAGTATTTAGGGCTCCTTCCTCTCTCCCCAACAACACTGGACATGCTGAAAGGTAGTTCAAAGGAGGAGAGGAAGTCCGGCCTGCAGTGCCAACTTTAAATTAAGGAAAGCTTTTCTGTTGGGAGTCATACAAGGTGATAGCTCTGCAGGGCAGCGTGGATATTTTGGAAACAGAGAGAAGCATAAAGCCGATGCTGTTTTGAAGGGGTGTGTGTGATTTCTTTGCAATTAAGAATTTCTTTGCAATTAGTTGCTTTTAAATTTCCTTAATTAAGTTTGGTTTGGGTTTCGTTTTATTTCTTAGAAAACCTACCATGGTTTTAAACTGATTATTTTGGTGCTGGGGTTTTTTTTCCCAGTTATAGAAAATAAAGTTTTACTAAATATAAACTCAGTCTTTTGCTCTCCAAGGGCTTTATCCTCCCCTTCACCGGGAATTCTGCAAACTTCAGCTTGCTGCTCTAAGCCCTGGCAGCTATCCTGGAGAAAGGATTTGTACCTCAACCGAGATCGAAACAAAAACCCACCTGCCTGAAACCTGAATTAGTTCAAGTTCAGTTACACTGACAAAAACAAGGACTAGCTTTCTTTAAAAGCATTTGGCAATAAGAACTGCTCTTGTTTTCCCACGTCCCCTTGGTGGGAAGGGATGCATTCTTCCCTTTCTCCTCATGCACTTGAAAACTACCAAAAACTACCTGTCAACTCAGGCCCCCCTCACTTTCTTCCTCTTAAAAAGAATCCCACTTCCCACTTACAGTATGGGAACACCTGGGAGAGTGACCTAGAGCATGCCAGCCAGATGCAGTACTCTCTGCATAGCCCTCCAGAAGAAGCCACGCTGGGTGGTGGTCTCACCGCTGTGCAAGGAGCTCAGACAGGCCTTGTGCAGCATAGCCTGGGAGCACGCTGGGGTTTGAATCCAATATTTTAGACATCTGTTTTTACCACCTGCTCATTAACAGAAGGTGGATTCTTTCTTCCCAGCAGCAGAAAGATAACTCATTGTGCCTTTCTGCTAATTACAGCTGTGCTCTTACCTGGTAGCCAGAATCATTACAGGTCATGTAACATTTGCCACAGTTGATACACATTTCCTCGTCAATCAGAGCCACAACTTGCTCTGTGTTGCAGAGCTCACCATATGTTCCAATATACTGCAGTGCTTTTCCAATTACATCCTAGGGAAAAAAAAAAATTATCCACTCATTTAGAAGATACCTAAGCAGTTCCTATAATCGCGCAGGAGTGCTTTCTAGGACTTCAACATGGAAGATTTGGCCATGCATTGTGATGATGTTTAGGATTTTTCTTACTAATTTTCAAGTTTCTGACCTTCACGTCTCCTGCAAATCATGAATAATACTCCACGGAGACACATTTTGAACGTAGGCAGCTCTAGAAGTATCTATTTGCATACAAAGACCTCCTACAAATAGGTGGCACATTTAGTACTTCATTTTGAATGCACTACTGTTTTGCCATTATTGTGTGAAACCTCAAGGAGCCAAATGGAGCACAAACCAGGAGCGGCACACTACAAACAGTAAGATCATTCTTGGCTATTTCTCATTAGCACAGATTTAAGAACTCATAGGAAGAAAAGAAAAGGGCATGATCAAATAAACAGACAGAGAGAACAATATCGGCTTTTCTCTCTTCAGTAAGATGTGCAAATGACGTGATCATCAGTTTATCACAAATATCGTATGGAAGTAAGCTGTGGGTCTCATCCTGCAAGTCTTGATTCAGTCCTGCTAATGTCACAGTGAGGAATCTGTTGCATTGGCCTTACACATTCATCCTGCAAAACAGACAGCTGGCAGGACAAGGTATGGGTACATACCACAAGGGGAAGACATGGCCTCTGTAAGAAGTGGTTTGGGACCTACCTGATTCAAACTATCTCCCCTTTACATCAAGGGAAACTGCAAAGTTCAGTGGCAGTTCAGCTTCACTGAGTAAGTGGTCAAGATGGGACAAGTTCCAGGTCCTTTGGGCTACAGCTATCTCTCAGTTTAATTAGTTTAACTTGTGGAAGGACAGCACAGATGATGGACAGGACTGCATTTTAAACGACTGACTCTGTATTGGTTGCCTGGATATTTTGCGAGTTTCCTAAGCACACATCTACAACAAGCACAGGTCTACAACACTTCCCGTGTTGCTAAACAAGCTCAGGTTAATGTGCAAGATAATACATTGTTAAGATAAAACTGGGCTCAGTGCATGAAGGTTATGTGATGAAACAATACATTTTACTTTTGCTTTAAAACAGGGTATAACTGTTAAGTATTAGAGAAATCTCATTGAGTGATAGGAGAGCAGAACTAGCTTCAAAAGTCATTCTACTGTAATAAACCAAGAAGCCATTAAGATTTTGATTTTGGAATTTGATCCAAGTCAATTGAAAAATGCTCAAGATCAAGCCAAATACGAGACACAGACAAGTCTGCCCAGAATTATAAGCTTCAAAGTGTTTACCTTTGGTCTTGCTTCACCAAGAAACATGATAAGGATTTATTTCTGCATTCTGTTTCTCAGTATATTTTGAAGAAGCAATACTTAGCTTATTCCTATCAGTCAAAAAATTATTCTGAAATGATTAGCAACCATTTTAAGTGTGTAGTAGTACAGGTTAGCCTGTATAATGTATAACTGCATACAATGCTCTGCATATTGTTTTTAATTCTCATTGCAGAAGAACCGGATTCCTGTAACTTTCATTTTCATTGCATACCTTATTTTGGGCAGCCTTACTTTCAAACAAACCAAACATTCCTAATTATTCCTATGCCACACCAGAGCAATTGGGTAATGTGACTTTATCAATATTAGCCCTAAAAGGGAGCTCTGCTACATATATTCAATGCAAAAATGGGTCCAAACTTGTCTTCCTGAGTCTACTGAGAACTTGCAGAATGAAGGACTCCCATTCATCTCAGAGAAGTTTTAACTTTGAGGACTGCCTGGCCTTCAGCACTGAAATCACAACAGCATCTTTATGCAATGAGACAAATTTCGTTGTTCGCTGGATGCTGTGGTAGGATTGATGAGGTGGCTCTTAATGACTGTTGAGGTAGGAAATTCAACCATATCCTAAGCCCAGGAAGAAGGACAGGGAAATTGTACAGTTTTCTTGTTCCAAAAACACTCCAATGATTTTTCTCTGCCAATCCCCTAAACGGCTGATACATGGAATACCTTGGTTGTATTCATTCAACACTAAAAGCCTTCCAGTTCTCAGCGACATGTACGGAACATTACTGCTCTTCCAGCATAAAACGGCGACATCGCTAAAGGCAGCATGATGCATGTGGGCAGCTGGCTGGAAGTGAGCATGTCACCACAGCCTAATGAGTTAGCACTCATCAATAGATCTGTGCAAGCTGATTACGTGCCTGGTCCAAATTCACCGCAAATTTGAAGTAAAACCTGTTTACTTAAACCACTGTAAAAGGTCAATTAACTGCTATTAAAGTGTTTCAGCTAATACTTTTTACTTTGGTATTGCAAAGGAGGTGAACACACAGCCCTTTGCTGTGCGTCCACTGATGAGCTACAGTAACCAACTCAACCAAATGTAATCTCTTAGGAACTGCTCACACCTCTCCATTTGCTTTTCCATGTCTTACTCAGAGAAGTTCATGGATTTACTGGGAATTGCTCAGCAGTTTTCAGGTTGCTACAGTTCTAAGGTTTTTTCAGTCTTCATTATCAGTTGAAGAGTTGTAGCTGTAGGATTCAGCTCTAGCTTATTTCAAGTCTCATGTAGGCTTGTCTGTGTTGTACCTGCTACAGGCTTCAAAACGAATGTGTCTTTGTGTGATCTACCACCCCCAGTGATACCAAGTATCCTATAAGCCTATTTTTTTGTTGCATATAGCCCCCAAACACTCCATTGCCTGTCACAAATGCACGTGTCGTGTATTGAAGAATTTGAAGAAATGATGTAAAACAACATACAGTGAAGTAGCTTTCCACTGCCTGCTCATGTTGTAAAAGCATCAACATAGGGAAATTCCTGAAAGTGTCAGGCTTTTTAATCTAACAAAAGCTGATGTTTAAATAGCACAGGTAATTAACAATTTTCTTGGGGAGGTTCTGAATTCACAATTGTATTCTTTAAATGTCATTTGGATGATAAGAAAAACCACAAAGCTCAAGCAAGTTGCAGACATGAACTACTCAAATAATCATGGGATGGAGGGCCTTGCTTATGTGAGAAGGCAAAAGGAGCCTAACAAGATGTTGAGCCTAGGAAGATGAAGGCAGAGGGGGACTATGATGTCTCTTTCTTTATATATAAATATTAGGGAGGGAAAAGAGCAATTTAAGTTAAATGACAATGTTGGCACAAGAACACCTATTATTAGCCAGCCATGAATAAAGGTAAAGCTGGAAATTAGAAAAGGCTTTTTTTAAATGGGAGAGGAATGATGTGATTAATGGCCTTCCAGAGAAGCAGCTGGGGGACATGAGGAAAACAGTCCAAGGTTTAGGATAGCATTAGATAGTTCAGGAAATGGCTGTTTAGAAGAACGTGATCAAAATGTATTTTTCCACCTACAAACTTACAAAGGGAGTAATGAAAACAATGCGTATGACATGGTGATTTCTGAATTTGTAACTGAGTCTCACTTCTCACAGCTCACAAAATACACTTCGGGGGACTTAGAATCCCAAGTAGGGAGGATGATGGCATTTTAGAGGCCTGAAAGTGATTTCAAGCAACTGTGCCAATGATGTACTGCTCATTTACACTCCTGGGTGTTGTGTCTTTTAATCACTTCTTTCTTTCAAGCAAAAACTGTATCTTTATTAATTTGCAAAGTTTCAAGACTTTATCGACTAAAAAAGCAATGGCACTTAAAAGATGTTTTGCAGGTGCAGTCTTTTACAGCATCTCAAGCTATCTCAGAGCTTCTTGTTTCCATCAAGTCATAAACATTTGGAACAAAATAAACCGTGCAGCGAGAAATAATCACCTTTTGCTGTTTAAAGTGCAGTTTCACTCTAAAAAGCAACTGTCTAAAATGGCACTATGGGATTCCACACTTGGTATATCTCAATGGCCTCCAGATCAAATTTGCACTGTTTACAGTATTATGGGTTTTATGCCAACTGCCAGACCTGTAAACAGAAGCCAGGTTTTGAAAGTCAAGCTGTGTTCTTTCTGGATTATGCATTACCAGCAGCAATTAAAAAAAAAAAAGCAGAAAAAAAAAAAGCTGGAAGTTAAATTTTGTCCTAAGTTACACCTTTCAGTCTCGGGGACCTAGAGTGCTCTTTATGTTACTGCTGTGCTGGCCCACTCTTCTCAACAAAATTGTACTGGGAGAGGAATTTAGTCCTGCAACTGGAACTGGCAGGGAATTCAGTTGCTATGGAGAGAATCAGAACAGAATCCATTAGTTTTATGTTACTAATGAGTACAGAAAAAAAAAAAAAAAGCATTTTGTCACTAAGCTAGGCAGATGTGGGTTTGAGTATACACAAGGAGCAGATCTGTTTAGTAGGATATTATTTTACAATGGTATTTTTATTAGCATAGCTGCATTTTTAATGTTAATATATCAAAAATTTTTATGGTAATTAACTTTTCATTAGCCATCTGATTAGTAAAACTATATTTGTAAATACAGTCCATGGTTTGGGTACAGCTCCTTGTAGACCTGCTGTGTAGATCTTCACGCAGACCACACTGTAAAAGACCACACTGTGCTCTAGAGATGATGAACATCACAGACCTGTAATTAGAAACCCATACACAGTGCAGGTACTGCATCTCATATAGCAAGTTCAGAGGGAACACACATGCTTTGCCCTCGCACTGCACTTTCTGAGTCACCATAAAACAAATTGCATGTCACGCTGTGTTCGGAGAAAGGTTCGCTGACTGGGAACTCTGTGCACTCGAAGCTGACAGCCACAGCGGGCAAGGAAAGCTGGGCAATCTTTGGTTTGCCAGAAGTAGCAGTCTGCTGCTGTGAATAGTCTGTCCTAAGGACAGGCTGCCATCTCGGTCTTCAGGTCTCCGAGGGATCACTGACCATGACACAAATGCTGAAGTTGATATAACACCAAGTAATATGAAAAACTTCTAACAAAGCATCTGACATTTGTACAGCCAAGTTGTACGCTTGATCCCAAGTATTCTGTTTGTTTTATCTACGGGGTGTTTGGGCAGGTCGCAGGATTCGATAGGTTGTGAAAGTACAAAGGGCTCACCAGGGTACCGAAAGAGCACAGAAAGGGGATGAAACATTGCAAAGAGAGTATATGGCTCTGTACCAGTGTTTATCTTCATTAGGGAGATACCTGATGAAAAGAAGAAATGTAAGGAAAAAATTACAGATTAAAGAAGAAAAGCTCACCAGAATCGGAGGGTACGTGACCAAGGTCAATTTACTGTAAAACAGCTAACAAAAAAATGTAATCTCATTAAAACTAACTTTACATTGGAAGATTACAGATGCTTTTCTAATAGTTAAAAAGGTTATTAAATGTTCTTTGGGATTTAGGGACCTCTAAAGCCTTGTTTCAGGAAAGCATGTAAACCAGTTGCAGTACTAGCTAAAGAGGAACTTACAAAGTAACTCAAATGAGCCTTTACTGCTTCATTCAATATGGCTTCTGTAATGAAAGTTATGCCTTGTGAATCTATCACAATTATTTATGAAGACTGTGAGGCAATAAATAAACAAAAAATGTACATTTTATTTTTCAACAGGCCTCTGACACAACGGAGTTCTGAAATTTAGTAGCCACAAAGTAGGATTGCAAGTTGGCTAAACAAAGAAAAAACAAAGAGCTGGAATGCAATGATGAATGTTCAGAAAATGCAAAAGATTAGCAGAGCAAAGTGTCTCAATTTTCTGCTTTAGATCTGATGCTTTAGATCTGAAGACAAAACTGAGAATATTCTCTGCAGTACTGTGACAGAGAAGGGATCATTAGGGGCTACTGCAGGAGAGATTACTGCTGTGATTCATGTTGGAGCAAATACTTGGGAGAGGCAGACTTAGAGTACCCATAAATTATGGGAGAGACATGCATAGTTCTACCTGAAATATGCAACAACTCCACATTTATGGTGACGATTGCAATATGGTCTTTGCCAGGTGGGCAAGTACAAGCTAAAACTACTCATGTTGAACCACCCAAATACATGCCAGGAAGGATCCACATGGTAACCTGTTATGGCATAATATTTCTGTGCCTAGATCAATAGAGAGGAGGTTTAGACTGGATATTAGAAAAAAATTCTTCACCAAAAGGGTTATCAAGCACTGGAACAGGCTGCCCAGGGAAGTGGCTAAGTCACCATCCCTGGAGGTATGTAAAAGACATGCATGTGTGGTGCTTTGGGACATGTTTAGTGGTGGGCTTGGCAATGCTAGATTAATGGTTGGACTCGGTGATCTTAAAGGTCTTTTCCAAAACTATTTGGTCTTTCCAAACAAAACAGTTCTGAGTCTACGATTCTCCATCTCTCACAGCTCAAGAGGATTTTATAGATTAAGCACAGCACTGGACTAAATGTGGCTAGATGCCTCCCAGGGTGCTGGTTTCCAGCTGGGTGCTTAGGGCATCAGGATAAAAAGACTTGCATTTATGTATGTGCAAAAGACCATGTAAACATATCTATAGACACAAGGGTGAAAAATAGTTCAAACCCAAGGGATTCAAACTTGAGGATCTCTATGGATATTTTTCCAACAGGTGGAACAACATGTCATGCCCTAGGTAAGCTGACAAACAGAGCTATGCCTGGGTGCTTAAACTACCAAACCGAGCAATTGCTACAGCAAGACTTGTGGGCTGAGAAAGGAAGAAATAAAATCAGCAAGTAAATGGTGACTGAGTATTATGGTATAGACCCTGAAGGACAAAGAATTAAATTATTCGGAAAAAACCACAATAATGTATATGGAAAGAAATAGAAGTAATAAGGAGGTAACCTGAGGTAGGCAAATACATGCGTGGAAGCTGTACAAAATTCAACTGAAAAGAAAAGATCCAAGGTATATATCCACATCCAGCAGAAATTCTGATATTACAGACAAATGAGAAAAGAAGAAACAACTCTGCTGAATATCAAAGTATGTGGTTTCAATTAATATGGAAAAATAAAGAAAATAAAGAGAAAAACCATGGGAAAAGCCATCCAAAAATTAAATTAGATTTTGGATAATCACAGAGGATTTTTAAATCTATAAAAAAGGCATTTTGGCAGCCTGTGGAATTTAAACAAATGTTGGAATTTACATATTACCAACCCAACAGTCGATTAGACAGATGAGGGAGTTCTGGGCAGGCATCAGGAAATTTGCAGCAACTCTCCAAAAATACCACCAGCCAAAGCAGGGGTCATAACTCTTTCAAGGACAGCAGTCCCTCAGGTCTGATCACACCTACCTTTCGAGCATACCTCTTCACTGGTCCAGAGAACGAGAGTTAGGCTGGGGCTAGCTATAAGAGCTGACCATTCCCACCCCTCATCTGAACTAACAGAACATATTCTTTCCTCTGTCTAGAGGGTCAGCCAAGACCAAAATGCTTGGAGCCTGTCTAAGATTTGTAATTCTAAGTGTGAATACTTGGACAGTTACAAATAAATCTCTCAAGTCTGAGCTCCTCTGCCTCTCTCCACGGAGAATTCCTAATCAGGGAAGGGTATCAGATAAGTCACCTTTTTTCATTAAGCTTCACTCAGCTTCCTTAATGCATATTCTGAATCTTCCTGGCAGATTTTCTCTACAACATAATAATAGATGGATCTATTAATAATAAACTTTATTAAAACCTCCCTTCATAGTGGCAAGTTCCCTACTTCAAGCAAAACCCAAGCATTTTCCTATTTCATAGCAGGCACGCCTCACTGGTGTTTTTCTCATTATGGTTAAAACATTCCCTTCTAAAAGAGGTGGGCAGACTGAAAGACTGTCAAGGATAAGCTTTGGTGGTTCCTACCTTCTTCTAATTGCTTCAGTCTTTTTCAGTCTTGTTTAAATGAAGCTGTGAGAAAGACGCTAACCTGATTTCTCTGGCTGAGAAACTCCTCAGATACCACACAAAAAGTATCCAATGTCTTTATAAACAAAAGTTTTTGTTTTGGGGAATTCATTTTCCTCTTCCCTGCAGTAGGGTCTCTTTTCTTCTTTTAATCTATCTCCTACTACTTGGTTCTCTTTTTGCTTTTGTACTTAGAGTCAGGCTTGATAAATTATTGACCTTAACTTTTTATTTATGGTTTGTTGTTTTTTTTCAAGTCTTTATGTCTGTTTTTCCCTCCTGCTAAACTTTTTCCTTCTTTCAGTTTATTTGCTTTGGGATGGTATCAGTATTTTGGTTCTTCTGCTGTTTTCAGAAGCGAGCTATCTCATTGAAAATTCAGTTATTGGCTGTTGCTTCTTCTTTCTCTTTTTCCCTACATCAATACTCTCCCTGCAAAGAGAAAAGAACCATAAAACCTCTGAGGTCAAGTAGGCTTTGAAAATGCTCATCATAGCGAGAAAAAAGAAGAAGATTGCTGTTCTTCAGAACTTTCTGTATACATAAAGAAGGGATCCTCAGCACAAGAGGAGGGGAGCGATTTTCCATAGCATGATATAAACCAAAATAAGCAGTCCAAAAAATTGAGAGAGGTCTATAGAAGTGGGAAACTATTTAACTTAAACAGGAAGATGACTCATAATTTCTCCTTAGCTGCTTCTGCAGTTCTACCAGTCGGCTTGGAATACTGTCCGTGTTGGTAAACTGCAAAATTCCTTTGGTAATTCTATGCATTTTGAGCTGCTGCTTATATTCTATTTGGCCTTATTTTTGCAAGAATTCTTACAGGTCTGATCATACAGTGAAAGTTACCTATCTGTAGCTATTCTAACATATGAGGAAGACAGTAAACAAGCTCAAGAGATAGAATTTTCACACCATTTTATAAAAGGACCTACATGAGAATACTGATTTAAAAAAAAACCCAACAAAACCCAAAAAAAGTCCTGCCCACTGCTTTTTCCTATTCAGACATGAAGTTTAAGTAAGGTCTGAAGTGAATACCTAGAATAATTAGCTTTTGACGTTTCATTTTATTGACATTTATTGGCTACCTAAGGGAAGGGAAAAGCTCCAATGTATGGATTATGCAGTAGATGGGGTCACAGGCTTTATTTTCACCTTGACATTTACTCATTGTAGACAGTGGATCAACTACTTAGACAAACATTCTCCAGCTTTAAAAGTTCAGTCTGAAAACCTATGACACAGCGTTCATATTTACTGAACACCAACCTTTTCCATTGATCCTACATGAGAAATGGAAGCATTTAGCACATGGCAAGTAATCAAAAGGCATCATGCAAAACTGAGCTCATACTGTAGCATTCAAATAGAAAGAAATTGTTAACAGTTCTACTTCATTCTTCAAGGCATTACCCATGCCTTGTTCTACAATTACTGCTCCATTGCCTGAATACCTTCATTCTGAAAAATGACATTAGGGAAATACCTATACATGTACATCACAAATCATTTCCCATCGATTTTTGTTAAAAGCTAGAAAGTGTGCATAAATAGTTGTCTTTGATGCCCTCTAACAAGCTTAAAAGCAGTAATAACCAACTCAAACTGCTAGAAATGACTGTGCATGTCAACTGCCTGATGGCCGATCATTTCTTATGCGTAAGTGTGTATTTTTGTTACCTTGATTGCTGGAATGGGCTTCTTTGGAATGAAATACTTTTTCTCGGGAAGCACAGCAGCCACGCTCTGTTCCTTCAGTTTAATCTTGTTCTCAGCTATTATCCTTTTCCGTTGTTCCAGGTAAGGCCCAAAACTGGGTAGTTTCTGAAACAAAAATCCGGAAATATGGTTATGCTTAATGAGCAGGTGAGTCCAATCCCAGGGCGAGATCCTAACTCCTTGCTGAATGTGACTTGCTTCTTATTCAGGAGCTTGAAATTGAAATCAGCGAGACAGTGCCAGAGTGAGAAGTGAATAAAAATCAAATATGAACTTCAGGATCTGACTTGAAAATATATATTGAATATTAAAATATTAATATACCACAGCAGAAAAATAGCTGAATTGCAGGTCAGCATCCAACAGTCTGATATTTCCCCATTGCATACTTGCTTACATATAAAAATGTACCATGTTAAATAATTCAAATGTGTAACTTTATTTCTATAGTATGTGGAAAGGTATCATAAAACTATCAGTTTACTTAGAAGAGTTCCACCAGTGTGGATTATTCGTATGAATATATCAATATATATTTTAAAGCTCACAAAGATGTATTTTGCATTCTGATAACAGAAGGCTGTCTTGACCTGTCAAAGCAAGGCTAACAAACAGCAGATGAACTGAAACATATTCTAATCTCCTAATTTACCTCCATGTCCCACTTGCAGTCTTTTCTGCAACATCTAATACTTGAACCCAATTAAGCAGACTCTAGAGGAAGATTTCACTGCATCGCAAAACTCCTGTCTCACCCAAGAACATGAAAACATTGGTGCAGACTTCAGAAAACACCCAGCTTCCTGAAAGAAAAGGTCCTTTTGCTTACCTGGCAGAGACACAGACCGCCGCAGTGTGCCACGATCACAGAGTTAGGTGAATGAAAAATGGTAGAAAAGAGGGATTTTTACTTGATGCAACAGACCGTGCCCTTCCTACCCTGAAAATACTTCCTTACTCTGCAAAAGTATTTTATCCACCTAACTAAGGCCTGTCAGAAGCTACTGCAGAAACTAGCAGGTAGTAACAGGGGATACGTAGCCTCAGCAGTTGCCAGCATTAATTCACGCTAATAACACAATCTCAAAGAGCATATCGAACAAGATACGGTACTGCCATGGTCATCAATTTTTTAAGAGGGAATTCAATGTGAATTTTAAAACCAGAATTATTTAAAAATTTAAAATTATTATTTTTTAAAATGAAGTAAATCCAGAAGAGGTTAGCCTGCTCTTCTGCTAATCCTTAGGAGAAAAATTCTTCAATGAGCTCTGTCAGTCACGCTACCCAACCTTGGGAACTCAGGCTTCTTGTTATGACAAATAAAAGCTTTCTTGGCTGCCAGGCTTTTGGCACGCCGAGTGTACAGCCAGAGGGTGAGGTCCTTGAAATGTTCCCGTGCTTCCAAGGCTTGGGTTGTGGCCTCAACACATTTTTAACTTCAAGTCAGATCAAGACCAGCAGTCCATGGTGCTCCCCAGAGGTGCCCTCCTGTGGGCTGGCACTGAGCTGCACTCTGGGACAAAGCCTCACGCTAGGCAAGACCGGAACCGCGGGGCATGCTGCAGACCCTGCCTGTCCCAGATCTAGATGCAGCCAGAGTTTGCCCATCGGCAAAGGGCTCTTGTTTTGTCTGTTTGGTGGGAACTTTGCTCTTGAATGTCATGTTCAAGGGCTTCCTTGCAGACATCAAACAGACTTGCCTTCTTGTGCAGTTGCCATACATGATCTTGGATCTTGGAAAGGAAATGTTCCAGGATGTCTTTCAGGGTTTAACTAGTACGGCAAACAGCAGTAAGGTAGTGGCATAACATACCAGAGTCAAGACAGCAAAGCCAGGGTTATTTTAAACAGGAAAACAAGTAGAAGAAAGAATTTGTCTAATTTCAATCTAATCAATAGGCTCTGAAGCACACACATAGAGGGTCATTTTTTTTATGACTTTAAGAAAGCCTAAGACTTTTAGCAAGAAACTAAATATAAATTTTGATAAAAAGTGTTCTCATATGTCTGAGACCAGATGCTAGGCTGCATCAATTAGAAATACATTTTGGTTACAAATAAGTAGTAGCTGTGTCACTCACAAACTATTTGCTCTCCATAATTTATGTGCTGACGCCAACAACTTTGGGCTTGAGAGGGCAGGAGACCTGATGATAAAGCATTTTTGGACTCATCCATGTCTGGCCAGGAATTGAACTGCTGACTTTCAGAGTAGGTGGCAAAGCTAATTTTGCTGAGGTTTTAACTGAAGTAGTAGAGAGGAGACAGTTGTTCATGGCTTGACTGACTAAAGATCGCCTTTGGGAAGAACAGCCAAATCTCTGCTGAATAAATCCTTAACTTTTCTGGCCACTTAATGTATGCCAAATCTCCTAATTTCTACAGACAGAAATACTGAGTGTATTGAAATGAAATAGGTAATCTAAGGAAAAGTGTGGAAAAATAATACTTTTTTTGTGGATAGCTGAAGAGTGAATTACAAAGGCAATTAAATAATTCTCTAATTTGTGAGATGGAAGTACTTGGATTTTTACATCTAACATAGCTGCTAGGTGGAATGTGCAGCAGACATTTTGAAAAGTGTACAATGCCATCAGCACTGCAATTCCAATGTTTTGTGATGACACACATGCAGTTAAATGAAATTATGTAAACTGTATCTTTTAAAAATAAATGAATTTATGATTAATCTAGAAAACTAACATCCAACCTTAGTCTTTGCTGTGCATTGCTGTTTTTCCATCAAGAAACTGATTAATGGAATTTAAAACAAATAAGAAGACTTGGGCACACACAAAGAAACTTCCACAGACTTAACAGAAGGTGACTGTGTGCCCATACAAACAGTCTGGTTAATTTGTGTTTGGAAACCAGCAGCTCACAAGCAGCCAAGCCACATTTCATCAAACAACGCTGAAAACCAGCAATCTTTACTGTAACCATAGGACTGCTTATTGCTCAGAGTTGTGATTCCAAACTTTTTGCAGTTAAAGGCCATTTGAAATGGCAAATAATATTTTAATGAAGTGAGTTACTGGATATAGCGAAAGTGGAAACATGTTGAAATAACTGCTGAAGAGACAGATGTTTAGGAGAATTTAATATCAAATCATGTCTAATCATTGCAGGGGATATCTTCCTAAGCATGTGAGAGATTTAATTGGCAAGGAAACCACAAGTACAGTACTTGGTGACTTTAACTCTCTTTGCTTTTGAAATATTTCTACAGTACTTTTTGGTTTTTTTAAAATTTCCAGATAGTTCAATAGCATTAAAATCTCCATACACTGATATCTTTGTCATATCAACATCTGCCTAGGAAAAAAAAAACAATTAATATGAATATGGGGATTATAGCAAGTGCTTAGA
Source organism: Porphyrio hochstetteri (assembly GCA_020800305.1). NCBI lineage: Eukaryota > Metazoa > Chordata > Aves > Gruiformes > Rallidae > Porphyrio > Porphyrio hochstetteri. The sequence continues at coordinate 20,131,050 of CM036912.1, forward strand.
AAATTGCAACAAGCAGAGTAATTAGATAATTCTTGTCTACTTATATATCTGTATCAGTGATGTCTATAGCTGCATTATTTGTATCCATCTGTCTCTATATAGCCATAATTCAATGTGTTTCTATTGGAGGGATAACATCAAGAATGGAGCCAAAATAAATATATGAAGTGGTATTATTTCATTGTTTATAATCGCATTATCACAAAATTGGAAGCTTGAAATATTGTGCTGGAGTATTTTGCAGGAAAAAAAGGAAAAATCAAAATCCTCCCCCACCCCCCAAGCTTTCCAAAAGCTGCCTTTTAACTGATGAACTGTATAAATCTCCAGCAACATTGTGATTTTTGTTTCAGTAGTTTCTCCAGGGATTCATCATTGATGAATTTGTTCTCACCAGAAAAGCTAAATCCTACTCATTTATAGATAACAGTATCTTCCACTAAAACTGTCTCTATCCAGATATAAAAAAGCATTACCCTCCCAACAGAAAACTGACAACATAATGAATCAACAATGAGACCTTAAGCCGGGAGAGCTTTAAGGTGAATAAGTCTGTTTTGATTATAATTTATTCATGGATCAATCTAAGGGTAATTGAGCATATTATGAACTAAAGAAGGTGCTTGTTTCCTAATGGTAAAAAGTAGAAAGAATCCTCCACTCCAGATTGATGCAATTTTTATGGGTGCACCAGGAAGTAGCCTAATCGTCACGGAATCGCAGAGTGGTTGACATGGGAAGGGACGTCTTGAGACTATCCAGTCCAACCCCCTGCTCAGAGCAGGACCAACTGCAGCACGTTTCATCAGTTTGTCTCTGAGGATGCTATGGGAGACAGTGTTGAAAGCCGTGCTAAAGATAACACCTACTGCTCTCTTCTGATCTACCAAGCCAGTCCTTTCATTGTAGAAGGCTGAATTGGTTTGCTCTACATAAATCCATGCTGACTGCTCCCTTCCTGGGAAGAAGAGCTGATCTGTAGCTGGTTTAGCTACCCTCCCCAAATACTGCTCTCTTCTGTAAATGTGTAGCAAACCAGGCTTTGTCCTTTTGCTGCCTTGGCAGGACTACACTGGGGAAGGTTTCTTCTTGGCTACTGAGAACTGAGGAGACAAGCAGCTGGGCAGGTAAACGCTAAGTGTGAAACAGCTTGGGAGGCTATGTCAGACACAGTTACAGCTATGAAGATAGCAGACAAGAAAGACCAGCTCTGAGAAAGGTAATAGGTGAAGCAAGACCCCTAAAGTGGAACTGCGGTACAGAAAGGCAATCAGATAAGGGAAACATTAACATTTAAGCAAGGTAGGCTGCTGCCCTCACCCAGGAACTGTAAGAATTTAAATCAGGTTTGTATGGGTCATTGTATATGCCCTCAGCACAGAGGTTTTAGTAACGTTTGACCCCCATTTGTATAAAGTTTTCCAGAGAAAGCCGCTTCAGTGATTCCGCCCCCCCATCCCCCCAAAGTCTAATGTGTTCAAAAGGGCTGCATGCATCTGGAATCCTTATCACATGCTGCATGCACTTGTGGCCTTGACTGCACTTTACACTGCACAAGTTTCCATTCAGTGGTCTGCCTCTGCCCCCTTGCAACTTTTCAACAAAACAAACAAAAAGATTACTAAGGTTTCCTGAAGCACTATCTGCTTTCTTCCTTGTTCTGGTAGAAGACAATGAAACATGACTCTGACATTTCCAGAGAAGAAGAGAACACGAAGTCCCAGTACCAAGAACAGCCACACTAACAACAACAAAATCTGGTCACAATGTCAAGGTATCTGCTGCTCCTCCTGGGGAAAAAACCCCAACTCAACAATAAAGCCCAAAGCTGAATTCTGCTCCTCTGAAGGTGGCAAACAATACACATACTCATAAATATATGGAGAGATTAATTTGCACAAGCTTTCCCCACTAATCAGGTAAACTGCTGTCTAATGAAAAATAAGTATGCATGGCAATGGAGAAAGGAAAGCTGCTAATTCTTACTCTTTTAGATGTTCTCACTCCTTGGGACATTCAAAGCTAAATTCTCTCAAGTAGCTGCCCTTCTCTGTGTCAGTCTGGCAAGGCGAATGCACAGGCCCCTCTCTCGCAGGGCACAGTGAGGGCCGGTGGCATTGCAGGGGCTGCCCAGGTGTCAGAAGGGCTCATGTCAAGCCCTCCAGCCAGGAGTCCCACCAGCGTCCTCCCCATAGCATGCGGGAGAGGATGGGGTAGCTCACTCCACCACTTTCCATCTGACAGTGAGTTTCTTGGGCCCGCACTGGTTGTTAGAGCTCCCAGAGCTGCTGTAGTTATGTTAGCAAGAAGCTGCAGAGTATTTGTCCCTTCCATGAAAGCGTTCACACATTCTCATGGCTCTGTGTCTTAGTGCTGAGGCATCACTGCCTTTAATGATGTGGAAATGCCTTCAAAATAAAGGACACAACACAATACAACAATTATTCAGGAAAAAAAAAACCCAAAAAACCAACTCTGCCTTTCAGTTATTTTGATTTTTTTCTTGGAACTTTTATTTGCTTTGTAAACAGCACTGTCTCATCAGTCTGTAATTACCACACAGACAGTTGTTCCTGTAACCTCTGGTCCCTGCTCTGTGTGTGTATATATACCATTGCATTTAGCTACTCCACGATTCTGCCCACTCTTTAGACCATGATTATTTAAAGCGGGTGAGCTAACCCCCAGCCCAGCAGTAATTCTGAGACTAAATGGAACATTAATGTGTGTTCTAGGAAAACATATTGCTGTGACCTCACCGTGAGATATATAGTACCATGCTTGAGCGTGCAGATAAAACCATTATTTAAAATAACAATTATTTCTTCTTTCATCATTTTTCTAATGCTGCCAAAATTTTCTTTACTAGCTCAAAATCACGAACAAATTATTCTCCACATTCTATCTCAAATGTTTGGGGTTTAGCAGCTTACATATACCAAGTGAAGGAAAAGATTTTAGGATTATAGGCTTACAGTAGTGCAGCAAAAACTCACATTCTGCAAATGTACTGAAGTCATGAAATATTCATCAATAAAACAAAAAGGAGTTAATATTTGAAGCAAGCTTAGACATTTACAATCAAAAGGCAGGATGACATAGATGATAAAGAAAATGTTACCTTCTGGGGTGAAGAAAAGAAGATACTGATAGACATTACTGTGCTACTTCATGAACATCTTCCAGTCTGCCACTTAATAGACAACAACATCTTCTCTAAACAGAAGAGACTTGAATTCATCAGGGATTCCTGTAGTACAGTATGTGCTTAACTTAAGTACCTGCTTTCTGTGATTTCCATAGATTACCATATTCATGACATTGTAGAGTGAAAGCATTCTTCTCACTCTCTAACCAGAACATGCAAAAGAAATTAAAACATTGGCAGGCACTTTGTCTCCAGTTTGTTGGACATGTGAGGAAAGGACTTTCCACCCATTTATGCAGATGAAATTCTGTCAGCTAAGCAGCAGCGTAACAAAGATGTCAGCAGGATGGCTATTAACAAATATCTGGCAGGCGAGCAAATATAACTGTATTCAGATGCGTTTAGGAAACTTGGATCAGCATCAGTTGAGCTTTAGTATGGGAAAAGACTGTGTGCAGACAAGACTTTGTACTTTCACTGTCCGGTATCCACATTTTCATAGTGTGTATATATATCCATACATTCAGCTTACAAGTTTATCATATCAATGTTTTAAGTTACCTGATTGTATGAAAAAAATGCCATTGCTAGATACTTTTACCCATCTTCTCCTCAAAACTGGATGGTAACTGAGCTGGTCAGAATGAGCCAAAAATCATCTGTTTCTTTGGATTTAGCCATTCTCTTCTGAGGTTGTGTGTACCAAGGAGACTGAATTCTAGAAGATCCTAATGACTGTCTGTTTTCTAGGTCCTTTCAAAGAAGGTTCAGAGGTGCTAGCTAGACTATTTAAAGTGAAAAAAAAAAGAAACTTTTCTTACAATTCTAAGAAAGCATGAATATCTTTGTGGCTATGGCTACACTAGTGATTACCAGCCAGCCTGTCAATCATAGATGCTGTTGACCCAGCAAGGTGAGAGGAGCTGTATTAAGCTGAATTTGCTAATTCCACTTGTGCTAAATGAGCTGGGTCAGGTACCAGGAGCAGCCTAGCCCTGTTTCTAGAACTGTGAAACTCCGTGAAGTTGCATTCAAACTGCCTACATGACCCATGTGAACCTCCTCAAAAGCTCCTTGAGCAACCTGACACTACCACAGAGCCCAAGGGCAAATACTCCCTGTGGGCAAAGACATGGTGAAATGCAACATCTATATCCTCCTTAGTTCTCCCACACTCCCTCCCAGCCTCTCCCTGGTGGAAATACAGCTCTAGACACCCTGCAATACTCAGATATAGAAAGTCTATGAATGCACCATGGCCAGAAAAAAATACACAGCCTAAACTGTCATGCCCATCACATTTGTGCTCCCAGCTGAATGTCAGACTAGGCAGAGAGGGCAGCCAGCAATGACCTCTTCCAACCTCTGGAAGAAACCAAGACACTGAAAGCCACTCTACGAGGCTTAGATTATATTCAGCAAAACATCAGTTAAAAAAAACTCCTGCTGCCACTGTGTGCGAAGAAAAGTACATTTTCACCACTGCTATACATGTTTTAGCTGCAAATTTACCTATCAGACACTTCTTGCTACCAGTCAAACCTTGCACAAGTAGTAAGAATGTGTGCTTTTCCCATCTGCTGGAACCTTTGCAGATTTCTGTTTTGGTTTTGTATTGATTTTTGTTTATCCTGCCTTTTTGTTTGTATGTATTTTTTGCATGGAAGCTCCAGATTTATTACTGACTTGCCTATACTGTAAACAGTGTATCATTTCAATATATATAGAAATAAACTCTGCTTTCCCCTAGCAGATTATACATCATACAACTATACATATATTATTGCACTAATAGATTACTGAAATGCAAACCACTGCTAATAATTCCTAAGCAAACCTTCTTCCACTTCAGATTCATTGTAATCCATCTCTTATGGCAGATGAACTACAGTACTTATCCTCCTGCTGCACAGACTACAATGCTTTTCCTCATTCATCTCTCACACACAGTAATCCTTCCATCTCTACTTCACACAATCCTAATTTAAATGTAAAGTATTCAGTGCAGACAAATGAGCTCTAGTCAGCTCTTGCAGTTATGACCAAGAAGCCTACCATCGCCTTTTAGAGTCTTCAAACTCAGTAGTACAACGATTCTTATCATCACCTCAATAATCTAAACTCACTAAATTTCATGCTAAGAGTCATAAGACAGATAGTTCTGGCATTAATAGCAAGTGCTTCCACCCCTAGATAGTCAAAACTCCCACTTCAGGTGGTGAGAGGTAGAAGAAAATGCTGAATGTTCTCCTACAAAGGGTTTGGGTATTCTGCTTTCATTAAGGCCTTACAACAGTTTTGAAAATGTGACAAATCAACACAAAAGACATTAAAAAAATACGAGAATATAGCCAGATGGTAAAATCTGAACGGTCCACTGAAAAAAAAAAGATGATAAAGAATTTTGATCATTTGAAGTTATTAAAACTTCTAATCAGATCTGAAAAGAATGACGAATTTGCTAAACCATTTAGAATGAATATTATATCAAACTTATCATATGAATACTCATATATCGTATGAGTATCACTGCACTGATATAAAAGCTTCCTATCGCACCATCAACCAGTGAGGAGACGTCAATGCGCAGGTACCAAAGTAACAGATCCATATAAAAAGCTAAGGCAGACAAACAGAGCCTGTTAGAATCAACCTTCTGAGTCCCCCCCGGTGCCTCTCGCACATGTTTATGTGTCTTTAAAACTGCTGAAGTATAATATCTAAAGCATCATTATATTCTGAAAATGACATTACAATGGTCATATGTTCTAAAATGCTAATTTGATTGGATTTTCACTCAAGTCAATCAGAGGAAGAAATTGATTTTTTAAAATCTAGCGTGCAAATCATTAGAAATACAGATCATAGACATACATCACTGTATTTTTAAAAACTATCTTGTTTTAAATTACTATAATAGCTTTAAAATGAGTTCTGATCATCTTGTTACTACAAAACTTCCCTGATTTGTATGCACAGTTGGGCTTGCTAGTCTATGCACTCAGCTTGCCCTCTGCTATTAAAAATAACCACAATCACATACTGCTTCCACAGGCCATCTACTTTCTCACTTCTAACATGTTCCTTACAGATGAACAAAGGAGATACAGAAACCTTTCCTTTACCTATCCCTTTGTGCCCTGTGCTCTTTGGGATTGCCATGGCACAACAAACTACCTAATATATACCTGCAAAGAACCCCCTGTCCGGATGCTACAAGCTTTTACGCGTGGCTGACCTTTAAGCAAGCAAGTAGTTACAGTGACCGAGGTTAAGCTTCCGTGCAGGGACCAGGGGAACTGGGTCATGTCTCGCTCACTGACCAGAGCCAAACCACTCTCCTTGGACACGCGCACACGGTTCCACCTGACTTCATCCCAGGAATTGCAGGTGCCCAATGAAAGATAAAACAGAGCGTGCAGTGCACACCTCTTCCACGATGTTTCAAAAAACTGTCATGTCTTTAGCTGTTCTGCACCCAGATCCTTCCAGGTAACATACCTCTTCATGGAGGAGTGCTCACACAAGCCCTACAGAGCTTTGCCACTCAAAAACCTGCCATATTAAAAAAATTAATCTTAATTTAAATTGTAAAAACGAAATTATTTTTATTTCTTGCCATAATTCATTTTGTTAAAGTTATGCCAGATATTTATAGCGATTCAATCTACAGCTTAAAAAAATCATCTATAGCCATTTCAACCATACGACAAAAAGGGACACAAAATTTTTCCTCAGTGCAGCTTCTCTACATTAATGCTGTCTACAACAGTGCTGCTGCGATAAAGGTCACAGATGACATAATTTATATTATTATAGATAATCCATGTCGTCTGTCTGCCTGACTTTTTTTCTCCATATTTTATAGAGGTGCTGTGTATTCTGACAGCTAAAGCTCCTAGGAGAGCTTCAGTCTGAGCAGCTTACAAAGGCGGGAGCAGTCACCACACAGGAGAGATTTGCTGCTGCTCCCCAGGAAGGCTGGGACCATTTCCTGCCTCCAGAGAAGATGCAATGAGTGGTCCTCCATGAGCAGTAAGCCCGTTCCAAATGCCCACTTTTTCGGTGTGCAGATGATTTCAATGAGCCACAACACCACAGCAGGACAAACTGCTTCCCATCGGGTGTGTGCCTGGAGCAGGGTGGGCAGGGACAGAAGGCGGGGGGGATAATGCAACTTAGCTTCATGGGCTTCATGGATACCCCTGGCACAAAGGCAGCTCACAGCTGTGCAGTATTTCAGCAGCACTTGATTTTGCTGGAGGTGGAGCAAGGTTGCCTTCCCATGCCCCATGGCTGTGGGAAATGCTTGGTGTGGAGCAGGAGCGCTCGCTGACTAGCAGGAGGGAAGTAGGGACACGACTGTGATGGGGAGCAGTGAAGGGATAACCTTCAGGGCTGTCCCAGGCATCAGCAGCACCACGTCACATCCCCCACTCCCCCCATGCCACCCCAGGCTGTTGCCTGTTCTGACAGTAACTTGACTGACGGAGCAGCTCGTGCCCCTCAGCCACTGTTTCAGGCTATCTGCAGGCTTAAACAAATATTTTTCTCTGCTCAGACCTCAGAAGTGAGAGAGTGCACCTCACTCCAGCCTTTAATCCTTCTTCCAGGTGGATTATTTTCTTCCAATCCCTTTTTTGAAGCAGAGTTCTCTGAATTTCCTACACATAAATGCGTTCATGCAGGAATAGGCAAGCTCATTGAGGTGACATCCCTCAGTTACGTTTAGCTGAGATGGCATTATTAAGCACAAAGATAACAGTTCTCTGTCCTTAACCTGGGGAACAGCACATACCAAACTTCGTAATTATTACTGAAAAAAAAAAAAAATTCCATCTCAACTTTCTTGTCAATGTGGGTTAGGAGGATTACTGTCACCTTCAATACCGCCCAAAACAGAACTTGCAAGCAACATAAAGCTTGTGGGGGCACCTTCTGCAGAGAGACTGCCTGGGACAGAGCTCTCACAGTGGTCTGGAGTTCCAACAACTTGACTGCAAAGTTTGTCAGTCTTCATCAGTTTGTGTTCTTCTATCCCATTGACCAAGCACTGGTGAAAACAGTGCCTCCTTAGCCATACCTTTACCTCCTGCTCACACCATGCAGACGTTCAGGGTAACACTAGAAAATAACACTCACCCACTGCTGCTTTAGGCAAATTACAGGGTGTCATCAACGTGGGTGGCTTGCCCTCAAGTTCATGATTTATCTTCAGGAAAACATTTGACCTTGGCAGAGTCCCAGGTCATACTTCTTGGTGTCTGTTAGCCTCCTGATCATGTTGCCCTTGGTTTTCTTTTACTTTTGTTATTCCTCTCCCCACTGCCAGCCGTGCTGCTTCCTGAGGCAGCAGGCAGTGAGGTACACATGTATCCTGACATCAGAATGGCACCCGGAGACTCTGAGCGCTTCCCGGTTCCCACTGGAGGCTATTTTCCTCTTGGCTTTTATTTTTAAAAAAGCGATTTTGGTGCCTGTCTTGGTTTTACCATTCAAATTGCTGCAAGGTGAGGGTAGGGACAGCTGTGATGAGAAGTGGGCTAGATTTTTATTCCCAGGTTATTTGCATAGCTGAACAAGAAACAGACCAGGCTCCACTGTGTCCAAATGCAGTCTGATAGTGGGGCTGCAGATGGTGAACCACACCATCTGCAGCAACTGCTGCAAAATGAGTGTCAAGCCACAGAAGTCTGACTCCTATAGCAAAGGTTACGTTCCGAGATTTGTTATTGAAGTCAAGTCCTTTGGTCTACTTCTCCTCAAAGCCTGTTAAGGCTGCAGAGAGTGTTTATGTCTCTCCTTTCTGTTAGGCCTATGCTTCTCCAGGGGTAACACAACCACCTGCACAGCTACATCTCCCCAGTACACAGTCATCCTTCCAAATGGAGTGCTCTGTCCCAGAAGAGCTCTGACAGACACTGAGCATCATTTCTGCTCAGCGATTTGGGTGCTGTAACCCAAACACATACTGTACAGTTACACTTGCCTGTGGGGTTGCAGCACTCCAGGAGAGAACAGGATCTCTCCTGCTCATATGGCCAATGTGAAAGACTGATGGGCATGAGCTGACACTAAATTTCTGCCTTGTTCTTTTGAGGTTCTTTTGTAGCCCCTGCCTCAAATGGACAAATATCCATCTTAAGTAATACTTACAAGGAACCTCCTCATTTTCTCCATTTCTATTATTTTGAGAATCTGACATACTTGTTCAGTCATTCTGGTTTTGTACACAGCAGCCTGGGTAAGAAGTCAGGGGCGTACATCTCAATCCCCTTCCTGATCTCAATGCACATCACTGCAGGTTTAGCAGCATTCCTGTGTGGTTGCTGAGGGGGTGCTAGTTCTGGCCTTATAAAATGCTTTCTAATAATCGATGGTCTCTTTAATTCATATAGTTTCCTGCACATAAGGATGGAAGTTTTCACTTGCACACATTACTTCATGTCTCAGCTGGGTTGTTCCTACACTCTGCTGGTGGATGTAGGTGGCTTTTTGAGGAGTTGTATTCTACGTGTGCCTCACAGCAACAGCATGGTATTCTGTTCTTACCTGCCCTGCCTTGTGAGACATAATGCCCTCAGCATTTACACGCTGCAATGCTGCACCGTGGGATAATTTGTACAGCTCCTTTGTATGTCTATGAGAAGACTGCAGTGAATTACAGCTGTATTCATGGTGTGGTTTTGTTTAGTAATCACCTCACACGACCGTACAGATCTGAAAAGTGTGGAAAAGTATTGTGAGATGGTTTATGAATCCCACTAATCTTCAAACTGACTTACCCATTTTCAGGTGTGGGTCTATCCTGCATGGTTTTTACTTTTGAGGAGCTGGGTAATAGCCTTTGGGAGGTCAGCAATTATCCCAGTGCTCCAGGAGTCAAATGCAATTTCATCTCATTTTATTTCATTTTAGATTTATTGCCTTGGTCATTTCAAGCAGATAGATGAGAATGCAATCATGATCAGCTACAGCTTTTGCTGTTCTGTTTCTGCATCTATACAGCTATGGCAGTGATCCCAGCTAGCCCCATTAGTTCTTGCTGAAACTGCTGGCATTCTTCTACCACAGGTTTGATCTGAGATTGCATTTTCTTCCACCTGTATCCGCCCTAATGGATGCTCAAAAGGTACTGAGAAGTTGCTTTCTTTAGTTCTTATATGGAATACATTTGCAAATATATGAGTATTGCATCAGAATCTGAAACTACTTTTACTTTAAGATGGAAAGCATATTACCACCTGCAGGTCTGTATAATGCCTTGTTAAACTGCTTAAAGACTATGCATATGTACAGCTTCCCATCTTCTCTAGTTGGCTCACTGCCCATCTGACCTGTGGCTCTGGAAAACCTCTGCAAGGAGACTTGATGCCCTTCTTACTTTCACTTGCCTTAATGATTTTTTCTCTGAGTGCAGAGGACGTTCTATTAGGCAAGTGCTCTCCTGGCTGCGTCGCTGTATCCATTACCAGCTCCTGTCTGCCTAGAAGACATACCAGACCTTTAAAACATGATGTAGATACTTTACTACAGGGGTCTTACAGCTTGCTAACTACTTGAGTGAAGTTTTCTGACTTTATGTATGCAACTATTATGAATCCCTTGCCCCGGTTTAGTCAGATGCTTCACTCATTTGCTTGATTCAGTTAAAAGCAGAGTATCTGTGTGTTACCTCTATTTCCTGTTATTTAAATTCATTTGAGTTTTCTTGGTAATTTACATTGTCCTGCTACTAATTTGATTTTCTACTGTGGAATATCATGCTGTACGTTTTTGTCAGCAGTTTCAGATTCTCACAAAAATGCCAACAAAGTCTCCATTATCTAGCACTTACTGACGTTCAACTGTCCAGCTGGCATTCAATCTCTCCTCTGCTTTTGTGCTGCTGTCCTTAGTTTAAAGTTCAGGCTTGTGCAAATGGCACCACGAGTGTATTTTTGCCTGTGTAGTGCATCGAAGCCAGATATGTGCAAAATTACATTTCCTGAGCCCGTTTATTTTCCTGATGTGGTGCATGTTTTCTTTCTGCTATTGTAAGCAAGCTTTGGCAAAACAATTTTCTTGCCAATGCAAAGAATCCCACATGCAAGACAATTACCAGTAGATTTTTCTGCTCTGCTTTGTGCTAATGCATTGATGTTTGCACAAAATTTTTCCTTGTCTGTGCAAACATTTTCTCTTCTGAGTGTTTAAGGGCTTCTGCCTGCTCCACTGATGGCTGGCCCCGGTTGGGCCGCTAATTGGGCACATTAGATCTGCGTTGCTGCGGTGCCGCGCCGTGAGCTCTCTGGGCGCTTCTATGGGAGTGGTTTGGTTTAGATTAGGAGCACGCTTTTGAAGTGGACATCCTGATTATCCCCACATACTGCACTTTGGTTCTTATGGCAGTGTGGTCTCAGCAAGCACAAACTGGATTTGATTCTGGGTGAAATGAACCCAGAATTTGTGCTCCAGGACTGCACACAAAATGAGCTCCAGCTGCTAATGGCCATTTAGCCCCTGAGACCAGACTAGAGCTAGAACACAGTAAGAACCCTGGAATGCAGACGGCATGGACACGAATCTGCAGCACCAACCATTCCATTCTGTAACTCCATTCCTATTTGTCCTATTTGTCTGCACTACTTCATGTAAACACAGCTTCTGAGAGCTCTCATATGAATCACTGCAACTTGGCCTCACCTATAAACTGAATCCATCCATTTGGAGCGATGAACTCAAGGGTTAGCTGTTTCATAACATTCGGAAAGACAGTGAGCTATCATATTTTTAGACTGTCCATGTTTGGATAATACATATATATTAGTCACACCATACAAAAATATGTATATTAGTCACACTTCTATATTATATTACATTACATTCTATTATATTTTGGACAGAAGATATTCTGGAGATTTTCTAAAACCTCTCACCAGTTTTCTTGATTTTGGAGCTTCAGGCTGAGAGAGCTCTTTTTCCCAGTGCAATTTTCGCTAACATCCAATATAGCTCATTTTTATGTCCATCTGTCCATCTTTCATGCCCACTCACACTACCATAATCATTGCTTTCCCTTTCTTTTTTTTGTTGAATCTTTTGCAAGACACTCAGTCTATATCCACAGCAGTAAATCATTGTCTGGGAATGGTCCTGGGCACAGGGATGCTGTCATCAATCCTAACAAAGCGTTACAAGGTTTTCTTGCTTGCTTTTGGCCTGTGCTGACTATCAGTGTCCCAGGCAATTCCTGGAGAGGCTTTGGAAGTCGGCATGCTCCCAGCCGTTCCAGGAGCTGTTCCCAGCCGGCAGCCTGCCTGCACCCAACCTGCTTTGGAGACTAACAGCTTCTGATCATCGGCACAGGCTGCTCGGTGCCAGCTGGCCTAAGCACCTAGGAATATTCCTGGGCACATTTAATTTGAAAGTACAGACATATCTCTCCTTTCTGAAGTTAGGTGCCTATAGGAATCTAGTAATTTCTGATGTCAGTGCCCAGGCAGAATGAAGCAAGTGTAACATCCAACTAGTTTCAATAGACGCTAATCTCTGTCATCAGGGACTTTCTGGAACCAGAGTTACAAAGCTTAATGTGTTACCATAAAAAGTATGTCCTAGTGTGGAGTTATTTATCACAAATATGATTGCATTTTTTAACATTTAAGGACATTTTGCCTTTTTTTTTCCCCCCAAAAAACAGAACTACATATACAGCTTTAAAAAGCCAAGAAAATACACAATGTTCCAGCATGAGTCAAAGGATGAGCTGTATCGTCAATGTAGTCTTAAAGAAAGCTCCTGTAGCAGGTGTATCCTTAAAATAAATGATTTCTCCCTTCTACAACTACTTCAAACCACACAGGATTCCTTTCACACTCTGCAAAATGCTGCTGTAGTCTTAATCAGGAAGCAAAACAACCTCAGGATGCTATAAAGCTTTTGACACTTGGACTGGTATCAGTGACACTGATACTGACATTGATACAGATGGATCATAACATCATAATATTTTGATTTAACTCCCTTTTCTAAGTGAAATAACAGCTTAAAAATGTTAGTATTGTTGATTACTTCCACAGGAATTCAGCTCATTTAATATAATTTGCTGTCAATTGTTTTTTTCCTTAGGAAAACTTTGCTTCAAAGTCTTTAAACATTTTCTCAACAGAAATAAGTAGATTTGTGAGTCCACTGACTCCTTTTTAGAACAATGAAACAGCTCTGAGATATGCCAAATGCTTGGCAGGTCCTAATGACAATACTAGGAGTATGTACCATAGAATCATATCTGAAGACTAGCCTAGATAGCTAGTTCCTCTCTTCAAGAATGAGAAATGCTTTGAGAATTCTGCTTATAATGTCTTATTTTTTTCAGAAAATAATACAAATTGAATATGCACAGAATCACTCAGGGCAACAGAACTGGGAACTAATTTTCATTTCCTTTCAGTATTTAATTAGGTTTCTTGAGCCTGCCTCTCAGTGTCTCTGTTTCTGTTCCAGAAGACAAAAGAAATGAGATAAAATGGACACTCGTTTCATATTGTTGTCTTCCCTTGCAAAGGTTTTAAGCCACCTTCATCATTAAAATATCCCAGCAGTGTCTGTTAACTAATCGACTCCACCTATCTTGCATGGCTCACCTGCTCCCTCATTCTCATTCTTTGTGTATGGGACAGGCTGCTTTGTTTCAGGAATGATTTTGCAGTTTCCTCCCTGTAAAAACACACCCAAGCAGCAACACAGATACACTTCTGCACGGAGAAGGCAAAGTTGGAAACGTGCTTTTTACTCTCGGGGTGAAAGGCAACGGCACAAACAGAGTCTTAGGTCCTGTGGGAGCTTGTTCCACAGTTGTGGACATGCCCCTAAGCCAACTTGGTCACCTTACACAGTGGTATTATGAAAAACAGCATTTCTGAACAGCCAGCAAGCACAAGGAGTGATAGCCTTCCCCTGGGGTTTAAGCTAGTATGTATGATACAAAAGGATCTTTGCTACTAGCTGTGTTGAAGAAAGACTCAAGAGCTGGTTTGCTATTCTGTGCTGGGACAGCCCACCCAGGACTTCCAACCAACACTCCTCATTGCCAGCACATGCAGGGGAACAGGGTAAAAGAAGAAAAATAAAAAGTGGAGGCCATACAGGTCAGTGCTTCTCCTGAGATGGCAGACGGATCTTTCCTTCAATGTGTGCTGAACCTTACAGCTGAACTGCTATCTTAGAAAATGCTGGGAATCTGGCCTAGAAAATGGAGGGAGAATGGCACGGTGTGCTCACAGCAACTTTGGTTTCTGAGCAGGCATGCCACGGTAGCTGCAGTTTCCAGAAGATAATTACAATTGCTGCTTCTTCATACTTTCCCTTCTTTTACCTCTTAGTACAAGGTAAATCACAGTAATAATAAATCCTTCTATATAAATGCAAAGCAGAGCTAAAAATGAAATTGATGTCGCAATTTTAATTTACCAGTTTCATTGTTGTTAATTTATACACAAGCTGTGTGCCATAAGTTTCCCCTGGAAAATACTTTAATTCCTTTCAAGCATCCCCCGTGAAAACCAGATACAGACACTCAGCCTGTCATACCACATTCTTTGTATGTCTTAAAAAACTTCTTATTTTTCTGTAAGTTTGGGAAAAGAACATACCCTTGTAGCGAGATGAAGCCAGGCAGGCTTCAACCTTTATCTGAAGTTTCTGATTGCCGTGATAAGGGATGAAGAATAATTTAAGATACCATCAGCTATAATAGATCACAGTAAATTTACAGTAGCCTTTTTTTAAGTCTTACTGTTCTTATGCATATAAAAGCCATCAGGGGCGCAAACAAAGTTGAACTTTTTGGCTGAACTCACTTCACAACTATCAGCTTGGTTCCAGTGCAGACCGCTAAGCTACATGTTATCTTTCAAAAATTCCTCCAGACCTTAAGCCCAAACACCACAACATAAAATTTTCATGGCCAGCCTGCCTTTTACACAGCATGTTACACGCAGTGGTCAGGACCAGGCCGCAAGGGCTACCAGGCCGCAAGGGCTACCAGGCCTCACCGCAGCAGGGTTCATGGTTCGGGGCGGCTCGTACAGAGCATCCCCCGGGCCTGGACTCATAGGGTGAGACGGGCAGGAGGCCATGGAGGGTGAGCCAGCAGCAGACACTGTGGAGCCATCGCAGGAGAGAAAGCCCTGAAATATTTTGAACTTCTTTGCAGCTACGCCTGAGAGACTCTGTCCATGGAAAAAGTTCAAATGTCTAGTAGTCCAGCTGATTTTGGAGGGGAACCTCCCTACCCCTCCCAAATTGGAATGAAAACTTTGAGCTGCAGAAACTTCTATCTGGGAGACTGTAGATAAGCTATGCTACTCAAGTCAGCAGACTTTCCTACTGCCCATCTTCACCTTCAGGATGACCATGTGGTATATTATTCACTTCTAGACAGGAAAAGGAGGGCAGCACACCTGAGAGCCATCGAGTTGTTTTCTCTCCTGGGTCTCCAGAGAAGGCGGCCACATTTTGAAACTGATTTCACATGAAACAAAACATCTGAAATTTGGTCACCACCATTAGTGTACTATTCCCTTCACTGCAACGCTTCTTAATTACTTAACACTTCAATCTGGATGAGTAAAGTCTTTCATCTTCCTTAAAACTAAGAAAAACATTTTCAAAAGATAAACATCAGGAATGAGTCCTGTACTGACTGAGCTAAAGCTAAGTCGTTTGCAGCAACATACTGAAATTATTCAAGTGTTTAAGCAAACGTTTACAAGTACTGTTAAAATAAAAATTCTTAATTTTCTTAACTCTAAAAAAGAATTCTATCCCTTCGTGATTGTAAAAGCCAAGTAGAACACGAATGCAATAAATTCATCCCAGCCTAATATTTTAATTTAGTTCTTCAATAATTTCTATTTCTTTGCATTATTTTTACTTTATTATACTTTTATAATAGCCTCAAATATATCTATAAAACTTTACAGCCCTTTTCCAACAGCATATGGTGTGAGTTGTGAAGAGAAGCATGTTTATGAGCTGCAAAACAGGAAGAAAATTGAAGTACCCTTATGGGACTGAGGCATCAAGAGTTGACAATGGTTATGAGCTGAGATTTTGATGTATCCACCACCACCTATCTAATTCCTAAGTCTACAAGTTTTCATTGCAATTGCATTAGAGAATTATCTTGTGCTGGGTTGAGAACACTGTATAATCCTTCAATGCTTGAAACTGAAAGCAAGTTACGTTATGATACAGTCCCTTTCACAGCAGCCACTGAGTACATCCTAGTTAAATGAACAAAGCTCGCCCTGAATGAATATAAAATTAATTTTAACTGAACTAACACTTATTCCACTAGAGATATGGAAGCAAATATTCAGGGTACCTAGGTATTCAAGAACTGTATCCTGATCCGATTCCACTCTCTAAATGAACATCAGTCAGTTGGGATAAAATCTAACACCAGAGGCTTACTTGTCTTTGAGCTAGAGGGGCTTAAATGTGGCTGGTCACAGCTCTCTGTTCTGGGAACCCAGACACAGGACACTTTCTAAATGGAACTGTCCAGAACAACCTCTATGGCCGACACTATTTCTGGGGAGAGTGACTGCACAAGGTGGTCACATCAGCTATAGGATCCAAGTTTTTGGAGTCCTCTAGCCTCTCCTGCACCCCTAACTCCAACAAGAGGGAACCTCGCTGGACACATCTGCAGAACACCTGAGAAACACTAACTTAACAAAACACTTTTTGCACATGCACACACATACACATGGCTGCACATAGGGGTTTTTTTTCCTTTCAAAAAGCTCTAAAGCATTGGATGACATTTTGGACAAATGCCTCAACCCCTTCAGCCTCACCTCCTCACCCCTAAGAACAGTAAGCCTGGTCAGTATTTTGCTTAGACTCTCTGCTCACTCTGGAGAAGGAATGATCTCCCTGGTTGAGAGACCATATGCTTTTGGAAACAGGTTTCTGCATCCTGGGTGTTTCTGTTTGTCAGGCTTTCAGTGTCTGAGCCACATTAAGCTCCCGTGCAGGAAAACGTTCATCCACCACAGCACAATCCTCTAGTACCATGCTCCAAGATCCAAACCTGAACACATTCCTCAGATACCTGTAGGGTCTTAAATTTCACTCTGGGTGTGGAATGTTCAAGGTCCTGGTTCTATGTTCACGGTCAGGGACTTCACTCCTTGTGCTGGAGACTCCTAAGGGCAATTCAGCCACTCAGATACTGTAAACTGAGGCTTCTCTCCATGTATGAACTGGGGATGGCATTTGGACAGCAGAGTTGGGTGCTTGCAATAGACTGTGTTAAGACTCCACTGCAAAATATATGCTCAATTCTGCACTAAAAGTTATATTCCCAGTGCATGCTGAATTATGAACCAGTTCTCTTACAGTTAAAATAGTGGTCATGATTTCACATGGGCATCCCCTTCCCAACAGTGATTTGGAACCAGACAACTAAAGTCATAGACTGGATGGGATGGAAAAGCTATTGTACATGGAAGCAGAGAGGCAGACCTGCAAGCCTTTTAGACTGCACGTTCATCACTTGGATGTTGTTATAAATACCTTTGCGAACAATTCACACTATGTGGACAAAAATACCTCAGTGATAAACAATAGAGAAACAAATTAAGTCCTATGGAAAAATGTAAACACCAATTTTTTTCCTCCATCTGCTTTATCCTGGTAATTACGTCCAAAATCCAGCAGCAGGAACAAAAGTACACCCACAGACCAAGCACTGAAGGTCAAAAACCACACTATGACAAAAACACCAGTCCATCAAATGAATGATTATGATTTTGTTGTGAAGGGAGAGGGCAGTTCTAGAGCATGAGGCATTTATTAGCCCTGCTCTGTACCACCCAGCAGAGCAGCTCCGAGAGCCCATGCTTACTCCTGGCTGCTCTTTCATCAATTACAAAAGGTACACTGGCACTACAGTCCCCACAGGATGTCTTGTTGCTCCCGCTTTAACAGGGAAGTTTAGAGGTTTCAGAATATCATTTATGCCAATGTAAATGGAATGCGAGTTGTTTACAGTTTAGCGACACATTTTTAGTAAAAGAGAAGGCGCGGGTGTATTTGTGCTTACAGAGCTCTGTGGGTTTACAATGAGCCTTCTGGTTTTTCAATTTACAAATGGAAATTTTTGAAACGGACATGCAAAATGCCAGGAGCGCTCAGCATTTGAAAGAGTGCTCAGCAAAGGCAGTGAAAAACCGCTGGAGAGACTGGAGTAGACTTTTGGCCTGGAACTGGGAAAGATGCCTTTTGGCGGATATGCAGTAATTCAAATGAGAGCACAACTATTCAGAAAATAGTAAGTAATGGTTAGCATCTAGGATATAATGCTCTGTGCTGTAATGATGGGTAGCATAAATAATATTATATTAGATAGGTTCTGGAATTCAACTACTTTTACCTCAACAGCAAGGTCTTGTCTTGAATGATCTAAAAGAAGGTACTATTTCAGTGATATGCTTCTGGGTTTCTCATGAATCCAAACAACAAGGTATTTTATAGCTTTTATGCATAAATAAATCAGCAACTTGGAAGAAATACAACATAGTAATAGAAAAAAATGCATTAATTATTCCAAGCAGTCAAACAGGAAAGAGACAACATGATTAATGAAAGAACAGATATACGATATGACATAGCCTGACCAATATACGGTTATGCAGTGATTGACTTACACCGGATAGTTCCAGATGTGGCAATCAAAAACAGAGCTGTGGCATAGAAAATAAAAGGCAGCTATTTCATTAAAACTTGTCTGCTGAGTTGAATGAAGGGCAAACAAGGTCTTACCTATGTGAGGACTGGACACACCTTCTTAATAGCAGCTAGGGTAGGTGTTCGTAAAAATCAACCATCAGAGTATCCAAGTGCAATCAGTCTGAATGAGATCCCAAGAAATCAATAAAATTCTTGCCAGGCCCCTTCAAACTATTATACAGCCCCAATGTGCTGCAGAGCAGCAGATTACAGGCTGACTGTAATTGTTCCCTGGAACAACCCAAACAGTTCCTGGGCCTTAATGAATTCTGTACTGCATGAATAGGTCAGCAAGGCACAGAAGTCTCTTTTCTCAACTCCTACATGCAGAAATGGGCTGCCCAACAGCTCCATTTGGTTACTGGGGCAGTTGCCCTCTGCCAATGTATGACTAACAGACAATGAAACAGAATGACGTTTTTCATCCATTTGTCCATAAAAACTCAGGAAGTATGGCTCTGACTGCTGAGGCATCCATGAGGTTGGATCAAAACCACACAGGATTGCAGGAACACCTTCAAGGGCTTTTTATAGCAACAAAAATAAAATAGGTGAAAAGGATATCATCATGTTCCTTAAGTATGATCTTAATATTTAAGCAAAAAGACATTTCATTGCATACTATTAGATACTGTTAGATCCAGTGACTTATATCAAGTTGCTACCTGAATACTTGGTTAAGATGAAGTGGCTTCCAAGCATAGCCCCCAGTGTGAAGCCAAAATGCTGGGAAGGACCACAGGCTAGCTTGTGCGAATCAGACAGGAAAAGTCTACAAATCCAGCACATACTCCTGACAACTCAAAATTTCTCCCAGCAGTATTTCTGTTAGACTTCAGGCATTCAAGTTTTAAAAGTCCTCGCTACCTTTAATCTCAGCAACCCAGCATGAAACCTCCATCATTTCTACAAAAAGCCTTTCTTTCCAATCAGGATAATTTTTCTTCTGCTTTTCCTGACCACATTTTTTTTTTTTTCCCAATTCAGCTCATCAGTCTTGTTTGAGTTCTCACTACATCATAAAATACCCCTCTCTCAATTGATTGCAAACTTCAAATATTTGAAGACCACTGAGTTCTCCATCTCTTATGTTTACAAGCATCATTTAGGCAGGACATATGGACACTGAAGAGTTTTAGCTTCTTTTGCCTCTCCCCACAAATCACTCCTAGATTTCTCGTACATCTACGCATGTCAGTGCATTTAGGGCTGTGCTTAAGGGCCAAATCTGTGCCTAAGAGAATTAAGAGATGTTGTAGTTAAAATTCCTCTCAAAATCGGCATGAGAATAACACAATTCTTGGAAATCTGGCTGGAAATAATACTAAGCCTGCTGTCTATGACCAACACTGTGGACTTTGTTTTGCACTTTCCTTACATGAAGCAGTGTGGCCCACAGAGCACCTTGCTGGGGGGTTGGACCCGATGATCTTTTGAGGTCCCTTCCAGCCCCTATGACTCTATGATTCTATGATTCTATCCAAGTAAACAGCTTGCTTAGACGAGAAGTTTAAAGGGATAACGATTCTTTTGGAAGCTAAATGCCCAAGTCTTCATCAGTTAGTATGCCTGTGACTAGCACCATAAACAAAATGGGAACACATAACTAAAAATAGGTTTTACTAAGAATAGGTACCTGTAGATACAGAAGAGACATTTCTGATTGCATAGCTGCTTCTAAGTCATCTGGTTGTCTGTAGGATATATCCTGCAACTCTGTAAGTCTACATCTCCTATACAATTGAGCATTTTACCAGTGCTTAGAAGTACACAATATTGTTAATAGATGACTTCCCTCACTAGGGTAAGATTCTAGAGGAAGAATTTCATATCATCAGGTTCTCAGACTAGTAATTATAGCTTACATTTTGAAAAGCACAACCTTTCTTTCACAGATGAAATTTGCATCAAAATCTGCACTTACAAAATCAGGGAGAAGAGTTTTGCACACATAAATTAATTGTCAACACATTTTCTAGTACTTGAACTGTAGACAATTAACTATCAATCACTACTGACCAGGGCTTTCCTCAGTGAGGGGACAAAGAATAAGATTCTGCAACTAATATCAATCCCACAAATACTGCAGTGTCCAAAACAACCCCAAACTCTGTGAGTTTAACCTGACAAAGAAAAATCTCTTTGGCAGTAAAAGCTGGTACAGAACTGAAGGCTGGAGAAAGAGCAGGGAGAGGGAGAGGAAGCGAGAGACACTGATTTGTGCTCAATGAATATGAAAAAGCTGATCTCTGCCATTGAGGAAAATTCTTGCACCAGCAAGTGCTGACTGATTGCAATGAGGAATGCTTTATCACCGAGATCCAGACACCTTTTCATATGGTGATTATTATTCCTGTCATGACCCTCTGGTCATCAAGCCACAGTGTCTTTTGTCACGAAACAACTATCCAATAAGGAATAATCTAGGAATAAACCTGTAGCATAATATCTTCTACTTGCTTATACACACAGCAGGAGGAGGAAAATCTTCCTATGAGTTATTACCTGCTCTAATCCACTTTGGAAAATAGCAGTATTTCCTTAATTTTGTGAAGCATGCAAACATATTTTTCACAAACCACAGCTGCCTGAATAGCTCAGCCCAGAGCTGAAAGCAAATCTAAAAGCTCTCTCAGGTAGTAACAAATAATCCAACATCACCATCAAATCCATGGCAGCACAGAAATCGTCACATATTCCCATTAAAACTTTATAAAGACATGCACAGGCTGAATTGTGTTCTGGCTCACCTTTACATTTAACTTCATATTGTCTTCTATAAGGCTGAGGTCTGGCCTAATTCCTGATGTTGTTCTTGGAGCAACAGCTCTGACAAACAGAGGCAACGCATGTACAACATCCCAACAAACAGCGCACACCAGCTAGCAACATTAGCTCTGGTTTGGCTCCTATACAATAAACCAGAGCTAAGTTCTTCAGAATAGAGACATTTTATATTAACACCACCATTGTCCATATTAATATTACCCATCTAAAAAATTCTGTAGAACTCATTTAACCTTCCACGCATCGTTTCTCCGGCTTTTCTAATTCAGCTGCTCGAGACAGGGGCTACCACTCCACAGTTGCAGACAGGGAGCACTGAGCTGAAAGCATCCAGGGGAAAAGGGCTGGGAACCCCTGCTCTGGGAGCAGACGTGAGAAGCTGTGTCTGGCCACTCAGGTCAGCTCTTTGTATGTCTTTTCTGTCCTTATCACTTATGTAGATCACCTAACACAAGGACTGTTTCGAATGATTTTATCCAACCAGCAAGCTAACCCTAAGTAACAAATACAACAATACATATACAACTGTACGGAATAAAAAATTAATGGTGTTAGAGAAGGATGATGCACAGAGACATTATGTGTGACACCGGGGAGGAAGTGGGGGTAAGTGCGCATGGTTAATATGAAAAGATGTCAAAAAAAAATGAAGCATAATAATAGTGCAATTTATCCTTGCTAAACGTACCGCGCTGTGCTATAATTAAATATGAAAACCTAAATTTATCTCTATGTTCGGCTGTCATTAACTTAACAGGGAGTGCACATGTTCTAATCTAATGGCTGATTTTTTTCTCCATGTGCAGCATATTAAAATGTATATTAGCCTCAAGGTGCATAAACACAAAATAATAGACCAAAGGTTTTGGCCTGTGGAGAAAAAAATCCATGCTCAAAGGCCGTCAAGTAGCTGGTGATGCAGGGGAGACACTCACTTAGCCTCATTAAGCCAAAGCTCTCTTTTGCTTGTCTTTTGTTCTGCATGACAGCAGCCTCTTTGTTGTATAATAATTCATTCCAAGTTCGTTCCAAGCTACCGAAACTGGTGAACTGTGGCCATTTTAATGAGCAGTATTGGTGGTATGCATAATCTGGAAGCCACGTGGACCAAGCAATCACAGAGCACTGCAGCCAGCAAAATGAGATACTGTCGAAATCACAAATTTGTCAAGTTGTTTTTGGACAGGGTATTATAATAAGCACTAAAATATGCATCTTATTACTCTGCATCTGCCAGTCAAAGATCACTGTAATGAATGCATGCTGCAGGGTATGACCAGGCCATTTCCCTAAGTAAAACAAACTGCAGAGTACAAAAAAAGAATTATGTATTTTTGGCAATGCCTGGATTTTTTTTTTTTTTTTAAATCCTTTTGCATCAGCAGTTGGATTTTCCTGGCGTGGTGTCCGTTGCCAGCAGTGAACATGCTCAAACCACCACAGCCCTGGACTTAACGCGAACACATTGTTTCTTAATAGCTGCATTTACTGGCTGTGAATATGAAACTTTAAACGTGGTCCTCGAAACAAATTTAGCATACGGCACATATAAAACCCACAAAGATTAAACTACCTTAAATTCACTTTAATAATCCTACTTCCTTTTGTTTTATCCATTTCTACTACAAATGGCTTCACTGTTAGGGAAGATACATTTTATGTAACGACCTGCGGTCTCCGTGAGAAACAGCGCTGTAGATAATCACAACATAAACTTCCATAATAGACCAGTTAGGACGAAAAAATAATTTTAGAGAGGTCTTTTTTTCTGCAAATTGGTCAGGCCAAGGATTGCTCGTAATTGCTTTTGGCTTGCAAACGCTGGGAGGATCACCAATGGTGGCAAAGCTGGCAGGCGTGACTTGTGCAGAGGTCTGCTCTGCTGGTGCTCCCCAAAACACTACTGGGGATGCTCCACAAAGGGACCATTAGGCTTCCCCCTGGAGCCAGGCCTGCAAAGACCTTTATTCTCGTCTGGGGAGGAGGTGGAAGCCTGGGACTGGGAAGCAGGAGGAAAGGACATACTTCCTTAGCCGCCTGCAGATGCTGGTTTGGATGTATTTGGTTTGGCAGAACCTTATTTTTGGCCAACCCAACAAGCATATGCTGCAACAGTCGAAGAGTGCGCTGATGCACAGTTCCCATAATACCATAAAGCAAGAGGTTTCTTGATCAATACTGGCTTACCTTAAGAGGCTTTGCGTGTCTGAAAGCTACTGTTCAGGTGCAAGCCTTAGCTAATGGGAAAAAGGATCAAACAGCCTAAAATTAATTTTTTCCCCCCTCTAACTCTTTTTCAGAACTGGTGACAGCCCCTCACTACAGGAAAGACATTGAGGCTCTGGAACGCGTTCAGAGGAGGGCTACTAAGCTGGTGAGGGGTCTGGAACACAGGCCTTACGAGGAGCGTCTGAGGAAGCTGGGATTGTTCAGCCTGGAGAAGAGGAGGCTTAGGGGAGACCTTATAGCTCTCTATAACTTCCTGAAGGGAGGTTGTAGTGAGCTGGGGGTCGGCCTCTTCTCCCGTGTAGGCAGTGACAGAACTAGAGGGAATGGTAGCAAGCTGCGCCAGGGGAGATTCAGGCTCGACATTAGGAAGCACTACTTCTCAGAAAGGGTAGTCAGGCACTGGAATGCACTGCCCAGGGAGGTGGTGGAGTCACCAACCCTGGGGGTGTTCAAGGAAAGACTGGATGTTGTATTGAGGGATATGGTTTAGTGGGAGCTAGTAGTAATAGGTGAATGGTTGGACTGGATGATCTTCTAGGTCTTTTCCAACCTTGATAATTCTGTGATTCTGTGATTCTGTAATATGGGAAAAAAGGTTTCTTCACCAGTGTCAATTTTTTATTGCAATCTCTATACCATCCTATGATGAAATAGTTTGTATTTCTGGACATGGTCACAAATACTGTTTGTTCTGTCTTCTTTATGCAGCGCTGGAAAAGAGGGAATAGTTCTTTACCATACTGGACAAGCTTTCCTTCCCCAACAACCAGGAGCACTTCCAAAAATGAAGGGTGAAAACCCCTGCTCAATGAAGGCAGTCAGAGATCTTGAAGAATCTAAGGGCAGCCAAAACTTGGTGCATTCTTGTATGGCTGGGATTTCACTTTAAAAAAAAAAAATTATTTATTTATTGAAAGAGCTAATTTAATAATGTGCATGAAATCTCAGTGGTACAGCAAGATTTTTTCTCTGCTGTACAAAAGGCTATTTAGATTTGACTGCAACCGAGTTAGAATTTAGCAGGTCTGTGCTCTTCAGAAGACGCAGCTTTTAATACCCACAGATACTTGAAGAAAGTGCATAGTTTAGTCTTAATAGGAAATCCGTGCATTCTGAGAACAGAAACAGCAGCTCATTAAATTTAAGGTGATGAGAACTTTTGTTGAAGTCCATACACTATGTTCAGTGTTTAGGATCATTCCTTCTCATCTGTCTGCTGGAGAAAACCACCTTCTATAAACGTGTTTTCATCAGATACAGTTTTAACATTTTAAACAGTTTAACATTTTCAACTTTTTCATTTAGCACAACCTTAACAGTTGAGGTGGATCCACTAAGAAAACCAGTTTTTTAGGGTGTTTTGAATATTTCTGGATTCAAGATGCTTAAGTTATTATGGGCTTGCCTTTTCAATTTTTTAACCTTTAGATATGATCAAACAAACGTCAGTTTTTTGTAAAATTCTGGTGCTGAAATCAAGGTATGAACCATCCATATATATTTATCTCTTCCTATAAACCCACACCTACTGACTGAATACACTGCCATATTTTTAAGTTTAGCTCCCTGGCATGTATAGAGGCCGCTGCGTTAAGTATGATTTTTATAGCTGACATTAGGTGGAAGTTTATACAGAAAAACACTTCTGTGACCGCCAGCTGACACCAGTGCATTTCTGGGTCATAATCACTTCAGCTCTCTGGAGTAAGATTAGTGAACAACTAATAAAAGAGTCCTGTAATAGAAAGACAAGGTGAGACAGTGACTATACACAGGAGATCAGACTCTTAAGTTTGGGGAATACTGCACCTTATCCAGATACCTGGTGAGAACAGAGTTATCTTTACCACTCCTGGTCACGTATCTTCCTGAGAAACTCTAGATAATCATGTTAATTTTGGATTATAAAGATCCTACCTGTGCTCTCTGTCTCTCTTATGCAGCCACCCTAGTAACTTTGGCTTGCAAGTGCATGTTCTACATCTCAACTGTCTACCTTGGATCATGCACTTGATCTCAGTCCTAAATTCATGCTGAGGTAAGTGTGCTTTATACAAAAGTTCTTCCTCAAGGGAGTCGGGGAGAAGCAGTGTGGTGTCATCATTACCTTGCCACTCTCTCATCTCAGTGCCAAGATTTGCAAGCTGAGATTATAGCTGAGACAAGCTGACAAGTTTTATTCCATGCATTTAATGGAAAGTTGATTCAGAGGTTATATTAATGACAGTGTCAAAGCTTCAAATACTGGGTCCTCCCACATTAAAAAACAACAACTAAATAAGTCATCAGAAAAGCAATGATGAAGGAAGCCCGGAAGACTGGCTTTGTCCACCTTTGTGAGCCTGATGCAGCCTCTGTGCTAGGACACTAGAGCAGTTATGGATAAGGTTATGATAACAGGAAGGAGTGAATAAAATTGGTGGAGGTTTGGAAAACAGTAACAGCCAGTGACTGGGAGCCATGGCTGAGGTTAGCATTTCTAACTGGGAATCTCACCGCTCTTACAGGCGGTGTGGTACCACAGGTTACATCTTGGACAATGGCAAGTATTGACTTCAGCAGCAACTGCTGTGCTAGCAAAAGGGAAAAAGCTAGCACCAAAAGGGAAAAGACTAGCAGAACATATCCACTGGCTGGCACAAAGATGATAAATGTAGGATGTAGATACCAAAAAAATGCATTCTGCAACAGCGGAAAACATAAAGAGAGCACTCAAATTCCCAAAATGTTTTCCAGCGCTGTGATGCTCCTCATATGTTATGGGATATAAATTATCAGATGAAAGAATTAGTTTCCTTAATGTGTAAGCATGGACAGGTATTAATCAACAGGATTCTCTTTTTCAGCCAAAAGTTGTTATGTTTGCTATTAAACTGCTTATTACTCTACATTTTTTAGCATAGTATTTTTAGTTTTCCTTCTGTTTAGGAAGGAAATTATTGTGATAAATGTAATAACTGGCAATGATTACTGTTCAGTTTGTGATTTATCTGGTGACTGCATGGCAAGCCAGCTTCAGTTTGATGTCAGGTGTACCATTTAGAAGAAAGTATCTTTTAGTTTACTCTGGTCATCAAATACTCCAATAGTTCATGACAAAACCCCACTGTGTCACTCTCCTGTGGCAACACTGCACTCAGCATCTGTTTGATGCTGAAACCAGGACAGAAAATGAATTATCAAGAGAAGAGTGCACTGCTATACAAAAAAAAAAGAGAGGACATTAACATTTGATATTGCACTGTGAATCAAAATAGATACTATTACGAACGTACTTAGCTGGGAATAGGACTGATTCTAAATCTAATATATTCAAAATTTGGAGATGCTCAATGAATTTGTATACAAACAGAATGCAAGTGGTTCTTGATGCTGTTGAAAATAAATCTTGTCTCTCAGTTCCTTCTCATTAAATTGTCAATTGCCTGAACTTCTAATCCCCATGATTCTATATGAAAATGAATATGAATTTTGTAACAAAATGGAGTATGATTTCATTATAGTTTTACATTTACTGCACCAAAAACACAACACATTAAAATTAGCATCTTCACTTTTTTTAATGCAAAAATTCACCAGCTGTTTAACACCCCATAGGGTCTCGCTGAAGAAGGTGCACCTTATCTCACAGTAATACTAAGACAAACTTGGACAGCTCCTTGTAAGATTTTTAAATCATAGTGCAGGATTTTGGTGGTCACATTTTACTCCATGTATGATATATACATTCCTACACATTACTTTTATCTATGAGAATATATACATCACATCTATGGACCACCTTCTTTTTTTCCAGAGTAAGTAGATGCCTTTTAGTGAATTTATTTTAGAAAAGGATTCAGAACTGTGAGTTACGACTTGCATAAGTGAGCTCGATATTTGTGTTTGAGTCTAGATGAAACTGCAGTACTTAACTAAATTTACTAGGCACAAGTACATGAAATCCAATATTGATAATAATTTATGAAGGTAAGAATACTGATTCCTATAATACTGCAAACTTAGTTTATGATAACATAATTAGTTACACTAATAACACTGCTTAGGCACAGTCTTGCTAATTATGATATTATAAATATTAATGATATCAAGCCTTTGTATTTGATTGCCCCTAGTAGGATCATTTATCATGGTATTTCCTTTTACCCATGTTGGATTATTTTTCTTCCTTTTCCCTTGAATGTTCATTCCTGGACAAGCAGCCATCCCGAGCTTATGCCTAAATATATATCACTACCTTATCAATGATGCATCCCTGCTAACTTTATATGTTATTATTTGGTAGCAATGATCCAATGATATAGTTCAGTGCTAAGGGCAATCAAATACACAATCAGTTATATTCCATATGCCTTGTTCCTTTTAAATATCTAACAGAGCCAGCCAGAGAAGATTACACAGGGCTTTGTTTTTCATTCCTTTTCATGTGACCTGTTTCAAGTTAAGATTCCTTTGAATTATTAAATGCTTCCTTAAAGCATCTTTTCACGCTACCTTTTTAAAGTTAATTATTGATGTAGTGACAAGCGGAAAAGACTAAGAATTATTTTGTTCTCATACAACAGGACATGAGAAACATTTCTGACAATGGTTGTCTGCTTAGTGAAATACAGAGGTAACACAAAGATAGAACACTGAATGCAGCTTTAAAGAAGAATTACAACAAATCTCTGTTACATGAATTGGAAATGCTGTATGTGTTTCTACAGGTGTTAAAGGAAGGAAGTTTAGATATAACCCTTTGAGCCTGGTTTAACTGCTTAACATTAAGCAGATGAAAATGAAACTGCTTATATCTTCTTTTATTTTTAAGCAGTGTATTATCCAGAGCTTTAGGAGGAGGATTGTCTTTTCTCCTGGAAGGTAATTTTATAATTTTCAGAGCTCCACAGAGAACAACAACAATACAGAAGTCTCTAATCTCCAGCTAAATCCAACTCCAGTCATCAGCAATGATAAGCAGAGATTTGCAGGTGTTTGACACTCCAAGTCCTATTCTTTTGTAATTCTTTACTTTTTACAATGTTTTCAATAGTGTTATATCAGATTTTTGGAAGGATAATCAATAGGCATGATGTATAACCGAAATCAGTCTTCAAAGTGATCCCCTCTAGTAACCAGAAACAAAAGCTCAGCCTCCCTGCTGTGCAGGTATTTTGCTTAGAGCAGGAGGCAGCAGGGGAGCAGTAGGAAGCCAGTTACACCTCCCTGCTTCTCAGCAAGGATCAGCCAGTACCCTGTGCAGGGGAGAGCAGTACCAGGGTGGCTGCAACCCTCTGCATCTGGCAAACATCTCCAAAGATGCTTTTGTAGCAGGGAACTACTAGACCAGAGAGGAGAGACAGTGCAGAGGTTAGGATTTCAGAGAGACCGTAATTTACATTCCTATTTCACTAAAGACTTTGTAGGTTTAAATGATCTTGTGGAATCTATTAAATTATTTAGTGTCATTGCTCCTCACCTGGAACTTGCCTGCCTTGCAGAGGGTCTGGAAGTCAGCACACATGAAAGACCCGGAGACGCTCACTTACGATGATCGAAAGGTCACTCCTACCTCATCTAGCATTCCAACTAAGAGCTGGTCAGCTGTCAGCTTCAGGTCCAGTGCTAGAGATCTTTCACATCTCCTGAATGTCGCACCCTGGCTGGACACCCAGGAACTTCTGGTGCAATATCAGTATCAAACTGAATCAAGTTGAGTTTCATTAAAACAAGCAGTTCCAGAACTTGTTCCACTGTATTTGTAATTTTCTATTGCACACTTTTTAAAATACATGTTATGAATCCAGCAGAGTGATCATATTTATAGTAAAAATGTCATTCCATATCAAGTAATTTCAAGTTTGTCTTATTAAGCTGCCCTCAGGTATTTGTTAACTCTCAGAAGGAAAAATACTCGGTGACTAATTGCAACAGCAGCAGTGGTTAACCAAGGTTAGTGGCAGCAACTGCATACAATTATTATGGAATTGCATTCAAAGCCATGAAATAGCATCATTATACATCAGTGACAATGAAACAACATACCTTTCCCATCAGATCAGCAATTCGAGGTACTGGTTTTCCTTTCTGATGGTGCATAGTTGCAGGACTCTGTCCATTCCAGTCTTCAAGTTCCTCAATGCTTTTCAGGTAAAGAAGAGCTTGCAGTCCAGTGCAGTAGTCATCAATAATAGTGAAATCTTGATTCTGGATTGCACTGCACACCTATGAAATATAAGTAGGTTATCAGGACCATCCTGGTAGAGGAGCATATGGAATTAGCAAGCTCTTTGGACTTACTGATTATCAGATGACCATTCCTGTAACATCACTGGGAAACAACCACAAGAATTCAGGATATTTAAAAAAGAACTCAGTAACACTAGTTATACCTTGGTTTCCTAATGGCAGCCTGTAGACTAGACCTGAAGGCTGTTCAGAAGTAAGCCTGCAAGCCCAGCCCCGAGTGTGCCTTCAGGGGCTCTGGTACTGAGCAAGCCAAGCACGCTGGGAAACTGGGAAACCAGCAGCTATGCTCAGACCTTTGCCTGCAGACAGACAGCGGTATTCCACAGCCTACTCTGGTCAGGAAGAACAGACATATCCAGTTAGGGCCCAGACAAGGAAATCACAGAACCACAGATGTGCTGAGGTTGCCAGGCATCTCTAGAGATACCTCAAGCTCAGAGAAGGGTCGACTAGAGAAGGCTACTCAAGACCGTATCCAGTTGGGGTTTGAATATCTCCAACGACAGACACTATACAACCTCTCTGGAGAACCTGGTCCAGTGTTCAATCTCCCTTGCAGCTTTTTCTTATATTTAAACAGAATTCCCTGTGTTTCAGTTTGTGCCCATTGCCTGTTGTCCTTTCACTGCATGCCCCTGAGAACAATCTGGCTCCAACAAAAGTGTCTCAGAAGCAGCACCCATTAAATCGATCTGTTAGTATGGGCGAGCGTTGCCAGGCACCGAACAGAACAGTCCCCTTCTGCTCATCACCAGTTGCCATTCAGTGGTGATGGGAGGCCAGGCACTTTATTTTAGATACTTTAAAAATACAAATAGCAATATAGCTTTATAATCATATAAAGCAATGATCCCTGAGTGGCAGAACTTAACATGTAAACACAAAACTGACAGCAGAGACTAGTCTGAACATTCACATGGATTTTTCT
The DNA here is from genome assembly GCA_020800305.1 of Porphyrio hochstetteri. Lineage (NCBI taxonomy): Eukaryota > Metazoa > Chordata > Aves > Gruiformes > Rallidae > Porphyrio > Porphyrio hochstetteri. The sequence goes on from CM036912.1 coordinate 20,162,156, forward strand.
GGACCACTTTGTGGATATCAACTCAGATTTAAACCCACAGAGAGCCCCAACCAAACTGACAAATGAATAAAAAAAATCCTGACTCTTCCCTGAACACCTTCTCATTAGCTTAAGTCTAATCATTCATCAGTGACAAGGTGCAGGGTTCGTTGGGTGCCATTAATTGTCAATCTCTGGAAATAACTCTGAAATTCCAGATGTCAGTGATTTCAGCCTCTGATTTAGCTTTTATTCAAAAGCTAAAAGGAAAGCTCCTGCTAATACCTACACTTCAATACAGGTATCATGAACACAACAAGGAAACAGCCTATTTTAGAACATGAATGTGTGCACGTGCACAAATACATTCACCCTCCTTGGACCTGAAAACACACCTTGGATCATAATGGATATCTACACTTAAAAAATACAGGAAATACGTAACTGGTTTTCATATTTCAGAATGATAACACACCTTGCAATTCTGAAGTCAGGTATACATCACGTGGTAAAACACCTTACAGCTGTACAAGGGAAAAATAAGGGCAAACTGTAAGATAAGCACCAGAACATTTTCTATGCAGTGCATTTACATTGCACAAAATCTGTTTCTCTGGAGAAACTGTGGGCATTAATTAGGTCTGTTACACCTTCTATAGACATCAAGTCTTTTTTTCCAGAGCAATTATAGAGATCATCATCATAATTTCCTGTACAGATTACTTAACTGCAAAACTCAGCTGATATTTATTTAAACCTTCCTATTCACCAAGGGATTCTCTACTTTTTTGAGTGCATGGGTAACACTTTTATTAGACATTCTTGAAAATACTAAAACTGTAAAAAAATACAGTTAAAAGCTGTGTCACGTCACTTGAAACAAGTTCAGGCACCGTTGTCAAAATCCTGAAATATTTTGACAGGATGTATACACATGAGATACACTGGAGGATACCTGTAATAACCTTATAAATAAAGAGGCTTTTACTGTTTTCCATCTCGTGGCGCAGTGTTACGAACTGCAATAATACGAAAATGTGCAGAAGATGGTATCACAATAAGAGCTAACATTTGGTCCCTGTGATTCTCTGTGCAGTGCACTGTTTGCCTTCCTTGGAAAACCAAGCAGATTCCAGAACCAAAGGCAAAATGCAATTTTTAAAGAAAAAATGTAGATCTGTGCACTAAAAAAAAAATGTTATCTGAAATGGAAAGACTTAGAAACAGAATTAGCAAGTAGTTTCAGATGATCCTCCTCTTCTGTAGGAGCCTTATTACTATGGTGCCAAATGGTGCAGATAATTAACCAAAGACATGACTTTCACTGATTTCACTGTGATAAAAGCAACCACTTATGTTTATGGCCTTTCCTAGAACAAGAGAGATTTAAACATTAAAACACACAAAACCAACAAAGAAAGTTTTGCTATGGTTTTAGCAAATTCCAAACCGCTCTGAGCTTCGAAATCTCTTATGTTGTACAAATCAGACAATGTGCTTTGAGTTTTAGGCTTACAGCATCTTCCATGAATCAGTGTAGAAGCCTTTGCTGCATTTTAAAAGGTGGTGATCAAAGTGAAGATAAAAGGTCACCCTGACCCATCAGCCATGACAATTTCTACACCACAGAGAGAGGTTTTTAGCATCATACCTGGCTGCCTCTGAATCACCAGTTTAAATGACACTGTGCCCTCTTTTCAGCACAAGAGAAGTGGCAGGGCAATAGACCAGGTGAGACTCAAATGCACGCATCCGGAAAAATCACAGACCTGAACCGACTCGTCTCCACACATCATTAATGCCCCCGCTTTGCTCCTGCTGCTTGTGTTGGGACCAACCGTGCTTCCCCTCCCCTGCAAAGCTAAACGTTGAGCCCCCTCTTATGCTGGCATCTTATTTGATGGGTGTGAGGAGCAGGAAAAGCAGCCCAGCTCCACCCATATTTAAAATGGAATTACCTTTTGGTTGCTACCACCTCTCACTTAATGTCTTATTAAACCACCTCAACAGGAGATAACGGCGAGCAGGGCGCTGCTGTAACAGCTGTTGTCCGTGCCTTGCACACTGATAGCAGCAGCAGCATGAAACTGAACTGCAAGCAGCCCAGCCCACTCTTCTCTCCTCAGCATCATGCTTCTACCAACCAAACATAGCAAAACGTGCTTCCCTTTAAACCCCGAAGTAAAGCCTGAACAGGAATGTAACTTCACAAGGGAGAACATACACACAGTCACACTGTGCCAGAGCAGCAGACTGATCCTGTGGCCAGCAGAAGCTGCTTATGGATGACTATGAGACAGAGCAAGTGTGCATCAGTTCCTCACGTGGGTTATCAGCCCAGGTTCTGGCAAGCAGTAGCACTGGGACTTTTCCATGGCTGAGTTGGCACCCATTTAATATTCCTTGATCCTAAATAATCCAAGTGCATCTATTCTATGAGTAAATTAACATTCAACTTTTCACTGACCCAGACTTTCACCTGAAACATTTATGTATAAAGTAGCTTTTTCTTCTTTAGAAGATGAAAGAGAAGGTCAGCAGCCTACGGGGGTGAGGTCCAAATCACAATGAAGCTGTTAGCTGTTCTGCTGACAAGTGCTGTCCTGCTGTCTTGTTTCTGGTTGTCTCTAGCTCTCAACTAGAACTTTGGCTAGAAGAGAAAGGTGTTACATTTTTCCTGATTATAAAGGTAACATATATTATTCGTATTGCACTAATGTACAGGGAGGCAATTTTGCACAGGCTTGGGTTTACTGCGTTGCCTGGCTCTGCCTTGGCAGTAGAACTGCTGCAATTTTAAACATCTGAACTCCTCCCCTTCCCCCAGATCCAGACTGCAGCGTTTGCCCCTTGTGTCCCAAAAGAGACAAGCAGGCCAACACACTATGTGTGATCAATTATATCGTGCTCTCAGTATTCTGAAATGTAAAACTGTTCAGTATAAATTGCAGGCGCAGGTTACAGTTCTGATCTATACAGACATGTCTGAGATACTGAAAGACACAATGCCTGCTTTGCTGCTGGTAAATCAAACACACACCGAATGATCTCATTGGGGAGTGGGGATGTGAAATGAATCACAGGCTAAGGCTCTAAGTAAAACTGTTCTGCAAAATATAATGATGGGAGAAGCACGCAAAGGTCCCTGCTGATGTCTTGCATAAGAAATGACCTGTCTGCTCTATTACTAAACAAACATAAATACCGAGTCTAACTTTGTCAAAGGACCTAGAGCCATTACAAATCTTACTTGAGGAAGTGGACTAAATTGTCAGGAGATTATTGTTCTGTAAAAAGAATTTTACAGGTTACATGACTGTTATTAATCATTCACATCAATCTGAAACTTTTAATTTACATATTTTGAAGAAAAAAGTTCATTATTGGTGACAGGTACTACCACATCAGTTATAAAACATTGTAAATGCCTTTGCTTTTAGCAGAATCATTACACAACAAAGAGATGCCAATTTCTGAAGTCTTAACTGAGCCAAATCTCCTGCACTGTTTACTGAGAGCTCCATCTGTGTAAGACCTTTTAGGTTTTGTCCATAGTCTGTGTTTCTAGGAGCAACAGGAAAAATATCCAGTCATTGCATTTTTATGTTTATTTCTTTTCCTCTACAAAAATGGATGGATGTGGTTCAGCATATCCTGGGGGACTGTGCGGAAGACCAGTGCCATCCGTGCAGAACCCAGACAAAGTCGCTGAGACATTTCCAGCCAGATCACCCACTAAAGCAATTTCTATTCAGTGTTGTCCTTGCATTTTCCCACTGGGGCTGTTGCAGAGGAGAACATGCTTTCTGTAACACAAGAAAGAAGAAACAATGCACTCCTCCGCAGGCATTACTCAGTCTGCTCTCGCTTACCCCAGGACCTTCAGTTTTTACATAAACTCATTATTACATGGTGAAATCCCAGCTGGACAGGTGATGGTGGGGAAGATGGTGCCAAAAATGCACTCAGTCCCCACCTGTGCTCTTTCTATTCCAGCAGCAGTGGGGATTTCAGCAGAGGCAGCAGAGAAGATGCAGATCTAGACATGCTTGTATCAGTTCTTCCCTAACGCTACTTCAGCTACCAAGAGGCAGTGTGTAATCTCATATACTGCTAGCTCACTGCAAAAGCTGGGAGCAGGTCAGAGAATCTAGCTTGTTTAATAATGTGTTGCTTTGCAAGAAGAGTAAGAACTCTTGGTGTGACTAGATCTGTGAGAACAAGAATGCTGCAATGTCTGGCAGCAGTTGTCCTACCATTCAAGTTTGTCCCAAAGCACTATTAAAACCCTTCGTCAACAATGAATTCATGGTAGAAGACAATAGCTTGGAGAAAATTTTCATTTTCAGACTCCTCTGGAATGTATTTTTCTCTTCAGAATACAGGTATAAAATAATTGGAATTTTTATGAAAGCAGAAGTCAGAGTAAGGAGGCAGACGGGTGGCAGTGATACATGGTCTAGAAGTGAGAAGATTGATGGGTATATATTTGTATATACAAACGCAAATCACATAGCTTGACTGTTCTACCATATTAGTTTCCATTTGTTGTAGCTGTAGAACATCAAAGCAGTGATGTCCCCATATATTGCATTTAGTGGTAATGTAACGGACTACCAAAAAAAAAAGGAAAAAAAAAAAAATCAAAGTGAGAGTTTCTAAGTAGTTTCCTGGCAATCGAGACAGCAGGCTCTTTCATCTGTGCTGTAACTGTGGCAGTGCATTGATTTAAACTCCTTCTGAGATCTCAAATGCTTTTATATTCTTAGGTCTCGCTGGCTGCTTTCTTTTTGCTTTTTTTCCCCCTTCAAATCATAAAATTCTAGCATTTAGCAGAATGCCATCTTGCTTCCCCAGAAGACGGAGAATTATTTCAGCTTTGGTTCTAAACTGCATAGGATCTCTAAATAAAGTAGCTCTCAAAATGCCATCTGATTAGGAAATTGGCCTTTGACTTCACAGTTTCTAATATTCTTACCATAGTAAAAGGATAAACAACTATTATTCCTCTGAGATACCTGTGAGAGGTTTTACAATGGATTAACAGTTTTGCTTTTCCATTAATTTGGCTGACTTCCTTTGAAATATTTTTACTGATATGTCCAAATGGTAAGCAAAAGATTAACTGTCTTGATTTATTATTATATTTTAAATTTTAGCATTATTTATCATCTTTTTATAGAAGCTTTCTTTTTCTATTAAAAATTCTTCCTGATAAGTATTGAAGACATAAATCCACCTTCCTGTTACAGAAACATTTATGAATTACTCTAAGCTGTTTTTCAATGTTTAGTTGACGCTACTGCTTTTTTGATTAGTGTCTATTGAGTAAGATTCTGGTGGAAAAAGACTGAAGCTGCAAATGAATGCAAGGTGCTTCAGGAAGGATTCTATCTGTGCCCATCTGGCACAAATTCATCTGGGTATGCATATGAATTGACAGCCTTAAGAAAATTAATTTTATTGTAGTGGGCAAGAGCATGATTATAATCTGGGTGCAGTATACATACAATTTAAAATCTATTCTCAAAAGCAACTAGCAAAAATTGACTCAACTAAAGGGAGATCTTTCTGGACCATGCAATCCATATGCTGCGTAGCTCTTGCCCATGGAAATGAAAACATTTGTTTTCCAGCCCCTGTGCAGTGATTGAGATGTGCCCAGATCTACAAAGTAAAAAGCAGTACACACCGTGTTGGTTGTCTGGCATAGTTAGTACTCATAATAATGAGAGAAAGCAGACAAACAAAATCTCCTCTTAGAGGGGTGTCTGTATTTACAATCTTGAGGACACCAAGTCTATGGAAAGGCTGCCTGTATAACGAGGGTTACTCCTCCTCATGTCTCGTTGAACACTGACTTACCCGGTACATTAAACATGTAGCCTAAATTACCCTATCAGCAATTATTACTTTGCTAGAAGGTTGTAGGATTAAGAACATTAGGGGAAGTGGATTATCAGACAATGTGGTGCACTGTCTGGAAAAAAAAGCAAGTTTCTTTGTTTTAAAGAACAAATTTGTAAGTAAGAAAAAGCTTCCCAAATATTGATACAGTACAGATGGAATGATTTGATTCATTCAAATTAGCTGCATAAATGACTCTAGAGATACAGGTTAGCAGATGGGATGTTACTTAACAAGGCTTCAGATACTGGATCAAGATGCAAAACTGATTTGGGTGGTAGCTGATAGCCTTTTAAAAGCATTAGAATTGTGCTAATATATGTGAATTAACGAACCACTATTTGTTCCAAAGTCTAGTTACGGCTTTCAGAAAGCAGTTGGAAGGACTCAAATACTACATCTAAGAATTGTCTGCCTGAATTGGGGGAAAAACCCCACATAATCTTTTCTACCGAGTCCGAGACTTGAAGTCCTAATGAGCTAAGGGCTTAATAGTGGCACTTGAGGGGCAGCACACAGAAGAAAGATTCAAAGATCCTAACAACTCCAGGCTCTGCAAAGTAGGCAACCATTCACATGGCGCTTAAGAAATCTATATTAAAAAAAATGAGTGGATGGTCCATGTCATATAGGTGTCAGGAATGAAGTGTTTAAGTCAGTTATACCTCACGTGAATTCATCAGACAAGCTTGAGGTAAAGTGTCATTCTAATCAGAAGTACAGGCTAATATCAGCAAGCAATGGAGCCTAAAAATGAGTTAAAAGGAGAAGGTCTCCAGCCCATGCAAGACAAGCTTGTAAGAGCTCTATGTCCTGTACAGCTTGGATCCTCTCTACAACAGGACACCAAAGTGCTGACGTGGTGTTCAGCAGAGATAAGTTGACAATTAGGGAGCATCGAGGCAGGGACCACAGGTAGGAAATCAAGATGTGTCAGCCGGGCGGCAAGAAGAGTCACACAACTTCTGCTGAAGCCACAGCACCTCCTGAGACAGGCTGTAATGAAAAGCCGCCCGAGCACCAAGGTGATGGTTACTCCCAGTGACACAGAGATGCCCCAAAGAACCTGATTTTTGGGGGTGAAAAGACCTTTTTCTATATTGAACTCCAGCATCCTTGGGCAGCTCTGAGTGGCAACTACGAAGGAGGAGAAAAAAAATCTAGAATCCATTAGCCACTTATCAGACAGGGCACAGCAGGGGATAAGAGCACTGTGAGGGATCCTTTAGGAACGTTATCTGACGCATTAATTCCTAGCCTTCTCAAATGTATTTTCCTCCCCTTAAGTTCTTCTCTGCCAATTAATGTATCTTTGATCTAAATAGCTAAACTGGGTGTTTGGGAATGGGGAACTGGTACTTATCAAGGGACCCTGAACGATGCAATTTTGTATCCTGTGTCTTTGAGAGAGGAAATGCAGAAGAAACCAAGAATTTTCAGAAGGCTCCCTGAGGTAATTGCTGGGGTTTTTTCCCTGTCAACCACCCCTAGAGGAATGGTTATGTTTCCTTATCTCACTAAAGCATTCTGTCAGTTCTTGGAACTACAAAGTGGACCTTTATGCAGTAGGTGGGCACACACACTGATAAAAGTGCTGATCGCGGTCATCTTTCCTAAGAAAACAAATATGATTCTACATGCCTTGAGCATTGAAGAGTGTGGGAAACAGCCTCATAATCAGCCATCTATAGCAAATTGTATCATTGTACTGTAAATTTACAAAATGAAAGATATCTTTGAAAGCAGATGAGCTAACTCCCCCGTGTAAACAGTCCAATCACATAAAAATGCTCTACAACTATCTTTAAGTATATGTTGAACATCACTTCGTATTTTATTTATTAACACCCAAAGGTCTTGCCTCTCTCTTATAAGTACTGCTGTGGAAAATTAAATCCTTCAATTCTCCCAGTGGTTCTGCAGCTGGTGGAGCAGCATCAGAAGCCGTGCCAGGTGGATGTGGATTCACTCGACCCATTTCCATTAGCTGTATCCTCCAGCTCCTCCAAAGATATTTCTAAAGTGGGTATTGGTTAAGTCACTCAGTTCTGGTGGTTTGATATTAAAAGTCATCAAGCAACATAATGAATTTAGCTGTGTTTTTTTAGATTTTATCTTCTGAGAGCTAACCAACAGGAACACCATCCTCTGTGGACTGGAGTTGGTCTGTTATTCCATTTTTGGAAAGGCATGTTTGTCAGAAGCGAGCGTGGTTCTAGGAAAGCACGCTTTTCAGAAAAGAATGTTCTGAAAAACGTGTGGTAAGGAGTTTCAGAATTACCAATATGTGCTGTTTGACAACACGGAATGCAACGGCTCCATTTAGCTTAAAAATGTCTGTTTTACAATCCAAGTTAATTGGAATGAAAAGGTCAAAGCTAAAATATGTTGCAAAATGATTGAAACAAAGATTTGATTCACCCAAATATTATTTTTTTCTTTAAATGTGTTAATTCCACACATTTTTAGAATTTTGATCAGCAGTTTAAGCTGGAAAACTTTTCTATCCTTAGACTTCCCTGCGACAGCATAACCACTTCCTGATCACTAGCAACACTCAGGTTCATCAAGGCATAACGGATCCAGGGTAAAGCTTCAGCATTCTTCATCCCACGACATTCGGAATCAGACACAGCAGGGACCTGAACCCGGATCTATTCTGATTAAATGAAATTTGTCAATGAAAAACAGTTTCCTCAAAGAAGTTTTCAACAAACTACTGAGAACCATTTACTGAGGGACATCCTCCTGTGATCAGAATTTTGAAAGCCGCAGACCTCTCAAAATCAAACAGAAAAGCAATTTTTCCATTTTGGAACCTCAGTTCAGTCCTGCAATGATTAACCCCTCATCCTTGTGAGTCTTTTCCTCTAGTACTCTCACATTTTATTTCAGCTAAAATTACTTTCATCCTTTATCAGTTTGCCTGTACGAATTCGTACAGCAGCTGCTGTGTCCATTGAAGAGTGAGATTCATGTGAATAAAATAGTTCTGACCCTCTGAGTCCTTCGTGTCTGAGATAAAAACCCACTTCCACATTTCCTTAGGGATTGTTTTACCTATCTCTGTCCAAATAATAAATATCAGCAAGAAAAGTGGCGACATAACTCAGATATTGAAGGAAGTTAAATCCTTTCTTAAATGTACTGCCAGCTCCAGAAAAATGGTTTCTCTGTTTGTCTCTCTCATTCAAATTGCATGGATAAGAGGACCTCTTACCACCCAGATCAAGCTGTGTCAGGGGACTTGTGTTGTAGCAGGAAAAAAACTTCAAGAAGGCACCAGGACTTCTATTCTCAGACTGCTCTCTCCTGCCTAGGCAGAAAAAAAGATTTCTCTCCCACTGGGAAAGCTGGTAGATTGGCCACTAAACTCCAGCTGGCCATGTACTGAGCCCAAGCTGAGCTGCACGGCAGCGTACACCCGCGCTCGTGTGGGTTCCAAGACCTCATCTTCTCTGAGCACAGCCTCTTCCACTGCTCACTCTCTCTTTCTTCCTTTCACTCCTCTGACTGAGAGATCAACTGAGCTGCTACAATACAAAAAGGAAATTTTCTTACATGTCTATTTGCTTTGCATGACTGATGATGTTTCTGAGAATAACTTCTCTGACGGCAAAGCTTTGCAATCCTGAATGTTTCACGTGTTCCTGTTTTGGAAAACACGTCCCCTGCAGTTACAGTATGTATAATTCAATACCAACACAGAAATCTCCCTAAGTAATTATTGGAGATGGCAGCAACAAGAAAAGAAACTCAGCATTTTCCACTGTGCTTATCTTTCCTACTATTCACATTTTCAACATCCAACAAGGAGCTGGGTACATTTTCAAATTCAATTTCCAGCTGCCTGCCCATTGGTACACAAGGGGAACTCTGTCTATAACAGAGCTTAGCTTCGGGTCTGAAAGCAACCTGAGTTGCTGAGTAAAACAACTTGCCCACGATTTCTTCAACTCTTTTTCTGAGCCTCTTCTGAAGAGTCATCTCCATTCTGATTTTGCTTTGTAAACTTTTAAACAAAACTCACTCAATGCCAATCCATACCATGTGGTTTCATCTACAGAGAGGCAGCTCTGTGCCTGTTCATATCAGGTAGCCGCAGCATGAATCCACATCAGCAGTGTGAGGCCACATTAAAAATAGGTGCAGCAGTACTGGGGCTTGGAATGTCGTGGATCCTTGTGAGAGGTGGAAGGAGCATGTCACCAAAGCAATTATCCTTTACATCTCTTCAACCCTTAAAGTCCTTGTGTCACTGGACCTGGGGAAGCAGGGTAGACACCTGGGCAGAAGGGGGGAGAAGCAGGTTCAGTGTCCTCTGTCTGCAGAGGCTGGGAGTGACAGGTATAGGACAGCATTTGAGCTGGTGCCCAATTGAGACCTAATTGTTATTAAATAATTATTACCATTCGGTGATAGTTAAACCTACTTTGCATGAGAATCCATTATAAGAATGACAAATAGCAATTGTTACGGAATGAGCTTGAATTCATTCTTACGAATTTATGAAATAATCCTATCTATGCAGACCTCATTTACTAGCTGGTGAAATGAGCAGAAATAAAGGAAAGCTAATAGATAAATCCCCTAAGCAGCTCCAAATAAAATGTAAAACTACCGCAAAACTGAACAAAATAAAAGGCATTATTAGCTTAGAGCTTAGTCTGTAACTCTACAACGTGCTGATTTAAATATTGCAACTTTTCAATAAAGGTGGTGAGATAATAAAAGTAAAAATCAATAATGGCTTGAACCTGTTCTAATTTGATTTTTTCCCCCCAACTATAACAAAAAAACTTTTTAGATTGTTTTTGTTTGACAAATTCCGATTTCCATTAAAAGGAATTCGCACAGAAAATTCTCACTATCAATTAGCAATTTCCATCCCAAGCATCTGTAATGGAGCAAGTGTGGCAGTCCTCTAATGACTTTTTTTTTTTATTAGCAAAGACAGACAGTTGAGAACAGGTTGAGTTTCTGCAATTAGCACCGAGCTAAGAAAAAAAGCAGAAAATAATGAAATGTTTATCAGAAGTGATGGCTTGAGTATGTCTGCCCCAACTCTTCTCTCTCTTTCACGTTCGTTTTTCTTTTGATTTTAGGTCGACATGTTCAAACAGCCCTTTGTTCCCTCCTTTGTTTCTGCACGTACTGTAAATTTCCGCTCTGCAGAGATGGGCCACTCCATTCAGCGCTGTGCCCATTGAAGACTTTTTTAAGCGCGCAGCTCTGTGAGCAGCGGAGCTAATGATACCTGGCTTCCAGCAGCTCTGTGTCTCCTGGATGGGTTCTCTGTCGTCTAATAAGGTGTGACTGCCAATTAAAGCCTTTCCTGTGGCTGACACAGTCCTACCAGTGCTGTCCCATGTGGATTCTCAGAGGTCTAATAAAGGTGAGCTCGTAGCGCTCATGCCTAAGCAAAGGAATGCAGGTACGCTCTCTCGTCTGCCTGACTTTTTTGTTTTCTCAAAACTTGTTATAGCCCGGCAAGCTTCAGTGAAAATGGCCACAAAGCTCAAATGTGACTGAGGAGACTCAAAAGGACACACAAACACACATACCGAGTTTCTTTGGGAATACAGACTAAAAATTGCTACTTCGACATAAGACTACATTTATTGTGATTAAAGGACTTAGACTGGAAAAGTGGTATCTTGCTTAAGTGGTATATTTTGTACTTAAAATTGTTGGTGGATGTAAGGATCCATCCCTTCAATCTTGTCTTGCATCATTTTGGTGGCCTGCCACTATGTCCAGCAATCTATTCCTCACTCATCCATTTAACTGTCAGCTCCAACATATTAACTTCTCTTTATCATGGACAGCTTTGTACAGAAAGGTTTTGTTTTTCTACCCCCTGAGTAACAGAGCCTGCGTCAGAAACTTCATGATGTCCAGCTGTGCCAAAGTTTGCCTGTTCTCAGGCTTATCTGCCTGTGGAGCACTCCCTGACTAGCACAAAGCAAAACCTTCAGCCTCTCTTTCCCTCCTGTGCTGATGTAGGGATGGGCTGGGAGCAGAGGAAGGGTGGGCTCTGAGCAAGTCCCGGCAGGAGAAGTCCAGCCTTTCTTTGCCACCTCAATAGCAGCCTGTGGTTAAGACCTGCAGCCACACATCCGACATCATTCTCCTCATGCAAAGCTGAGATGAGACACATGGAAACACTGAGCCCTTCCTCTTCATTCAAAATCATTGCTATTAACTGTAAGAGTTTTTTTTTTTCTCCCAAGTGTCATGAGTATAAACTTAACCCAGAACTGCAAAACAGGGCCTGCTGCTCTGCCATTGCCTTGATTTCAATCTCTTAGTTTTTCACTCTCCATACCATTAAATAGGGGTTAGACTAGATGATCTCCAGAGGTCCCTTCCAACCCCCACCATTCTGTGATTCTGTGAAATGGCGTAAACAATAATTTCTGGACAATAATTTTTTAACCTCATGTAGTCCTCACTTAAGTATCAGTGACTTAACAGACACTGAGACAGACTTAAAAGAACACTAATTAAGTGCATGGAGAATCTGCTCGCTACTTCGCAGTTCCATAGCCATAAAAAAACCCCATAAATTGCCTTTATGAAAATTTTTTTAAAAATTAAATGGGGAAAAACCATGATAAATGATTACAGCACACATTTACTTTGTGGTTTTTGTGGTGTTGGTTTGTTTTTTGAGATTGGGGTAGAGAAAATGGTAGCATCTAAGCCTTAAAAAGTGACATAATGTTTACAAAATATTTTTTCCCACTGTCATTTCAGAGATTATATTTTCAGAGCCTTGCTTTTATTTTCTGATATCCAGGACATTTTATACCATGTAGAAGGGTTCCTCACAGGGTTTCACATTTGCACAAATACAATAACAATGCTCTCTCATAGTTCAAGTCCCACTATTTTGTGATGGAAAAGCTTGTTTATTCACACACAAAGGGCCATCCTGCTGTTATAAAAATCCCTCAGCTAAATGCTTCAGTAAAAAGCCTGCTGAAGATAAAATAATAATCAAACTGTCCTGAATCCCTTAAGACTCTGGCTTCGAAGAGGTACCAACAAGAATGCTCCTTGAAAATATTAGAAAAAACACAAGTAGTTTCATACAACCAACCACGTTCTGTGTTGGACGGAGACTTTATCTTGCCGAGGCAAAAAATGTCACTATTGCTGTCCTGGTTGGGAATGGTTTTCTTCTTCCTCAGAATCCTCTGAGGTCTCACACACAACTGGTGTGGGGCAGGAGAAAAGGACACGGGGCAGATCCAGCGTACTGGCAATTCTATGCTGCCTCTGCAGTGGCGTATATTCCCACCCTATTCCCTTGCCTGAGAGATGAGGGCAAGAAAGTGCCCGCAGGGACAGGACTGCAAGGTTCTACATCCCATCCAGGGCAAGTGGGAGATGGAGATAGGTGAAGGTGGGGCTGAGACAGGGCTTGGTGCAAAGCTACAGGCTGCCTTGCGGAGAAGCAGTTTTGTATGGATAGATTTAAAATGGTTGCTATATAAAGAACCTTACAGGCATCCATCCTGGCGCATCAGGGGACACGTGTGACCTCCATACTTTGTACGAAAAGAAATTTGTTTGAAAAGAAACCCAGATTTGCATGTTAATGACCAATATTCAAGATTAACAAAAGTATTCTATCCCAGAATATAATGTTAAGAAACTCCACCATGAAACAAGTATACTTCAGAAAGTACCCCTTTGTTCTACCTTTTTTTTTTTTTGTTACATCTGCTAGAAATAATGACTACAGAATCTCTTTCAACAAAAGGTCATTTATGTCAATGGACAGAACACAGAGGATCAGATCACCTGCGGTAATTGCAAATTAATGCTCTACTGCTAATGCATTAACTACACAATATTGATCTACAATTGAATCATACAGGCTACTGTGAAGTGATTTTTACTTTAATATTTTTACGCTTTTATTGCTTTTTCCATAATGTATTTTCTCTTTCCACTGGAATTTTCTGTAATTGTTTCCATTTTTAATTTCCTACAGAGAGATGACTTTGAAAAATGTATGTCTCCTTCAAAGCTTTGCAAAAAATCTAACAAACCATCAACGTGACATGGTAAATTACATACATGATGCAAAAGATGCAAAAAAATCCGATATACATCTTATTTTGATAAATTGTGGCTTTAAAAAAAAGCTTACGTAAATTAAAAAAAAGATACTTCAGCCTCACTGGAAGCTTACAGTAATGGATTGCACCTCAGAAAGATGCAGCTAGATATTTCTGCAGTTTTTGGTGTGCAATGTGTGCGGGATTATCTCCATAAATAAAGTTGTGGGTTTTTATTTTAAATTTCGTGCCTGTACTTAAAAGGGATTAGTGGATTTGAGTATGTTACAGAGAAGTACAGTGCCCTGAAAAATTAAAAAAACAAGGGGGATCTTTTTGCAACTATTTCTGAAACCCATAAAGTGGAAGAACGCTCTGTTAACTTGCTGTATAGCATTTTAATCCCAGCTACTGACTACAATGATCCAGTTTGTTTTCTATACCTGCTGCAAAACTTCCTTACACATGAACGTTTTGGCAATAATGACACTAAGATGTTGCCCTCCATCTCCCAAAGGAGGGGATAGGACACACTTTGAATACTGAAATTCCCTCCCCATCCATTCCCTCATATGCCTGCTTAATACCACTTGAGGTGGTTGTAGCATAGATCAAAATATGCCTTACCACCTGACTCCTGACTTGTATTCCTGTGTATGATGATTTTATAAATGGAAAAATAAATCCCCACGCTTTAAAAATAAAAGCAATTGGGAAAAAATAATGGAGAACTGATTGTAGGTGAAATAGCTGCAGAGGAAAACCTGATCTTGCTTTTAATGGAGGTACATTTATTATTCATAAACCTCTTCTCTAAGAAATATGCCACACTGCAATTAAATCAACTCACACAAAGCCTTCATATTATCTTAGCCCATGAATGTCACCCTCTCATGGCAGAGAAGGCACGGGACTACTGTCTAGGCCAAACGAAGGGAAGCCCAATGGCCACATGCAAGTGCTGCTCTCCCGGGCTCTCTAGCTGGGCTCCGTGAATGGGCCAGTACAACCCCTGCTGCTTAGTGGTATCAGACTGTGTGCAATGCCAGATGAACTGACATTCCCTACCCTTCTAAAATACTGCTACTGCGGAAACATCCACATGCCATTCTGTGTCACAGGGCAGTCACAGTAGTGGCAGTACCTGCTTCCAGGTGTTGAGACCACTGCTCATTCCAGCATTGCCAAAGCCTGGGCTGCTTGCCTTCTGCTTCTGGACTGGTCAAAAGGTGTCCTCGTGGTTTGGGAAATGTGAAGTAAGTTAGACGAAATGTGCAGTATTGTGTCAGTCCAACTGTCTATTCATCACCATCTCCAACAGTGTCCAAAGCAGATACTTAAGGCTACAGGACACAGATGTAATTCCCCCAGTATAGTCCCCGTTTCTACCTACTTAACTTGGGGACTTAGGTAGTGAATCTTAATAGACAGATTCATTTAGTAGATCATGTTATTTGATGCTGTTGCCAAATTCTGTATTTGCTCTTTATTTTGATACTGAGAAAGCAGAAGTGAACTGTCAAAGCAGTTCAAAACAGAGGTTTTGATTGTTGAAGAAGGAGCAACGTGAGCATTTGATACCAAAGACACTTGAGAGAGAGATCAGAATTCAGGGAAAAGTATATTAGCCAGCTATTCATATGACCTTGTTAAGAAGGAAAACAATGGTAATGATTCTCATAACCCTTATTGGGTTCCAAAGATGACCTATGAAGATGAGACTGTTTTCAGACAGTCTCAGAAAATAAAAGTTTCAGTCTACTCCTGGTCAAGTACATTTCCTTTAAGACTGTTTATAGAGGTTACTTGTTTCCTTTCCCCTCCATTTGCTTTTCCCAAGATGAGGAAAAGACTTATGGCCTGTATACATGATCTTGCATGAAGTTTACTAAAGGCTTATTTTTAAATAAATGTAATTGAACTAGTTCAGACCCTTACCTCCACAGCAGCTGTAGAATCCATTTATCTCAGATTAGTTCAAATGACTTCCCTACTTCAGTGAAAGAGAAATAAACCACTCAAACTGAGAATAGGTTTCAGGATAGGCTGAGGAGTTTAAAATCAGTTCTAGAGATGATTTAAGTTAAACTGGTGAAGCCTAAGGACAAGAAAGTATTTTTTTCACCATGGAAAAAGAGTTTTTTCACCACTGGGAACAATCCGTTGAAAAGAGAAAGTATTATGTAAAGGGCAGAAGACCACTATAGATCCAAGTCATTTCTGAAAGCCAGTTCCAGACAACTTGATTATTACTAAAAATAAAACAATAATTAATGCTTTGTAAATCCAATATTCTTTCTCTTGAACACTGTCTGGGATGTCTGCATTAACTGATATTTCAGAATTTTCCATTATCATTGGAGCAAACCAATAAAAAAGAAAATAATAAAAAAAACCCAGCTAGGCAGTCTGTATAAAGTAGAAGTGAATAACTGACATTAAAAAAAACCCTTGACTTTTAGTCATTCCAAACAGATATGGCAGCCATAGAACAGAAAACGATTCCGCTCTGTATAATTCAGATCATGTAACACTGATACAGACAAACCCATCAAAACTGTAGTTCTATTAGCAATAACAAATGAAAGATCTATAACATTAAAAACACTCCCTTGCTAA
This sequence comes from Porphyrio hochstetteri, assembly GCA_020800305.1. Taxonomy (NCBI): domain Eukaryota; kingdom Metazoa; phylum Chordata; class Aves; order Gruiformes; family Rallidae; genus Porphyrio; species Porphyrio hochstetteri. Next base: position 20,178,733 of record CM036912.1, read on the forward strand.
TCCCACTTTTTTGTAGACAAATGCTGCTCCATAATTTGTACCATTACTTAATATATGTAAGGAAGAAGTTCTCAGACTGTTATGTAAGAAAGGTAGATCTTTTGTCTGTCCATGGAGAAAGAAGAGTTTGAAGCATTCTAACACAAACTAAAAAAATAGGAAATGGTATTAATAAATCCAAAGAACACAAAAAGTCTGTAAAAAAGCAGTAGCCTTCTACTTCACCTCTCAGAGATGCTAACTTTGATGTGCATTGAAAAACCCAACCAAACCACTGAGTTGGCCTACTTTAATTTTTTTTCTGAAGCATAGCAAACAAATGACTAATCTCAGCAGTCACCATAGCTGTGCAGAAAGGATGGTCACACTGAATCTAATTTTAATGTCAAAGTGAATTGTGGGAATGAACCCACTCCAGTCATCCTATGGAGTGACACAAAGCCGATATCCACAGGATCCACAGTTGCTGTTGTCTATGATGGGAATGACAGATAAAGGGGACGAGTATCTACCAGAATAAAACAATATATAATGGAATAATATAAAATAACCACCACCTGCTTCTTACAAGCCACTCTAACATACCTGCTGCAATGCCTAGTAGGGCAGGTAAGGGTCTGATTTTCAGCCAATTTCCCCATGCCCGTAACAGGCCACCAAGGCTTCCTTCCATGACAGGGAATAACTAACCATGCCAGTGGTCTGGCCAGGACCTCAAAACAACCTATCAGGCAATGTGAACAGCCTCAACTATGGCATGCAGTCCAACACCTCACTCAGACACCACAGGCTGCAATGCCAGCACCATATGCAGGAGGTACAGCTCTGCACCTCCTGTTCCAAAAAACACGCTTAAGCAACACAGATGTCTGAATAAACAAGAGTTACTTTACACTTGTTCCCAAAAAGCCAGAGTAATGCTCTTTGAAATCTCTCTCCCCTTTAAAAAGCTCTTTGCACAAAACAAAACCCATGAATAAAGGAAGATCTGCATCAACCCTGTTTGTATAAGGGAGAGATGTTTAAAGTTTAAATCCTATAGGCCAAAGAAAAGAACCAGTACAGTAGTCATGGCTAGCCTCTTCCCAGATTGGTGTTGGGACACCATCTTTTGGCAACTAGTCCTCCTCCTTCATCTGAAGTGAATGCCTCTTAGCAAAGAGCACAAAGCGAAAAGTAGGAAAAGTCCTTTCAATGATACAAAATCCCCACTATCCTAACATTTAAAGGAAAATATATTATGATTTTACTTACAGTTATTTTCACTTCAAAGTTTTAAAGAAAGAAAAAGTACCTGTAAAACAGAAGCCCCACTGTGCAGAAACTGGAGCCCACTTTCAGCAGAATCGATGCCTCCAGTTGCCAAGATGGGAAATCCTGGGAGAGCACGGGCTATGGCAGACACTGCACGGAGGGCGATGGGCCTAATCGCATTTCCTACAGAAAACCAGAACATTCTGTTAGCAACGTCGGATCACACCCCAGTGTAACACCCATACCCCAATGCATACCCCAATGTATGCATCCCTCATGGTAGGAACATCAGGAACTAGCATGTAATTCTGAGGTGCAGAGGTTATATTCATTTATAAATTGATATCAAGAGGGTTTCAAGTGGTATCAACACTTGGAAAACACCATGAGTTTGGCTGAAATAAAGAAAATTGCAGAAACATTTGGATGAACATTGCAAAGTTTGCTTGAACAATTTAGGTGATGCTCAAAACTAAGACTAACAATGCCTGAGAGAGAAAACAATGCTTTACCCTACAGTACCCTGTAGACAAAGAGATCTATGTTTCTACGTAAAGAATCAGGTTGATTTTTTGAGCACAGATGTTGTCCAGGTAAGAGGGAACATCTCATTTATTTATGCCTGACTAAAAATTGTTTAAAAGTGCCATTTCACTTCACTTGACATTTCAGATATTATTTAATATGTTTCCCCTTTGGATGTTTGTAGATTCAGATAATCCTTCAAGTAAGCCCCCTTTAACTATTAACACAACAGTCAGAGGCTCAAAAGAATAAAACACACTGGTGTTTTATGGGTGCATCACTAAGACTGGGGCTTGCATTTTCAAATGGTATAGAGAGGTTCAATCAGACAACTCCCTGCCACATTTAGAGGAATTATGATTAAAGTCTCAATACGCTGTATCTCCAAGGCACCTGCTTCGGCTTCATCCTATTGATGGCATACAAGCATTTAAAATATGCATACAGATCCTGCTCATTAACTGATGGATAGCATAGACAGCTGACACCTTCAGTTATTTACTTTTTTAGGTTAGTCTGTATTATGAAAGTTTCTACTTACTTTAGAAAAACTTTAGGATAATTTTTTGTTATCATTGGACGACACAGTATTGTAAGGGAGGGACACATTGCTCCCAGAGGAACTGGCTGGCTGTCAACCTATGTAAAGTAGTATTTTTTTTTTTAAAATTGTATTAGGGAACTTGGAGAAATACCATGACATGAAATACTTCTGAACACCCTTCATGCGTATTTTTATAACCTTTAAGGATTTGACCTTCTGCAAGAGCAAATAAAACTAATACAATGAACTAAGCAAGAGGAAGAAGAAACCACAGTTCGGAGGTCTGGGAACAGAGCCCACACGGAAACAGTAGTCGCTGCATTGTCACACCTCTGCTTAGATGCATGGCCACCACCCTCATCTGCTTCACACAAAACTTCTTCAATGCGAACAAGCCATGTAGCTGTTCCTTCTCTGCCTTTTCTGAGACAGAAGTACTGCAGTCTGCTGGCTGCATTTTTAATCTAAAAAGTCTTCAGTAAAGGGTAAGTGGCTTTTTTCATGCAGTCCTGTCTCACTGAGCCCACCACCTACCCTCTCTCCAGTGTCCCCATCAGTTCTTCCTCACAGGCAGGTCCCACTTACTAGTCCCCACGAAAGACCTGCTGTCAGCTTAGGACTCTGCTCTCTAAAAAGAACCTCTGCCTTGCTTGTGCATCAGCTAAGATGTCCCCAGTCTAGCTGGAAGGGTCAATGAGGAGAATGATCCCACACAAGTTCAGGTTACAAAACCTGTCATGTTTTGCTTTAAGTAGGACAGCTGCACTGTCACTTTGTCAAGAAACTTTTTAAGGTAATTTTCCATTACAGAAAAATGCAATTCACTTTGTCTTAACAATCAAAAACACTGTCTTCAGCTCACATTGCAACAGACCACTGGCCTTCATGTAACACTAACAGACAACACTGAATTCACAGGAGACCCTGGCCCATCAGTATTACACACATTCACACCTGAAAGCTCAGCTAAGCAGTCTCTATTGACACCTTCTCTGGTGTCAATATTATCTTCTTGAGCACAAAATTATTGTCTTGGGCAGTGACAACTTCTGCTGTGTCAGGATAGACACCTTCTCACTGTATACTTAATATACCTCCTCCTTCTTCAGTAGCTGATCTCTGTAGCGGAGCAAAAACCAGGAGATGCACTATCTGATCAGACAGGCTCGTCAACCTGCCACAAAGACACACCACATGTTCATCCACGTCTATGTTAGGAATCAGTTCTCCTCACAGGCAGATACTTCTTGCCAGCTTAAGAGACCGTATAGAGATATCATTCTTTCAGCGTAGACAATTTCATTTGCATAAATGGACAGCCTAACCGAAGGTACACTATCAGTGTGTTTAGGTGAAAACTGGAGCCTGGTTCATAAAAATTAGAAATTTCACCAAAACTGTCTTAAAGAATCTAAACTCTCACCAGACCAGATCACAGAAAGGAAATGGAGCTGAACCGGAACTTTCCATAGGACACTAAGGACTATTTGCCATCATTTGAGCTAGATCGATTGTAATATCGCTTTCAAGGAACAGAATGATTCCCTGAAAGAGGATGACTGCTAGTGTCTGTGTCCAAAGAGCAAACATTACAACAGAACTGATGGTTCAGCTGTAGAGAAAAACTGCAAAGAAAAAGAATGGAACCATGTTGTTTGCTCTCATAGACTTATTTAGAAAACCTTTCAGAGGATATACATGCCAAGACATACAATACACAACCAAAACCACTGAAAATTGTCTCATTGAAAAACACTAATTCATTAAATTCTTCAAATATTCAGTTGAAATTGAGGGTCCAGACAAGCCTCAGCCCTGCTCTATTGCTTTCAGGCAGTGACACAGCTGCTCCAGAAACTCACTGTGGTGAGTTATTTTTTAGAAAGGTGAAAGAATACAGATACTGGTAACTCTGAAATCATGTGGCTAGAGGGAAATTTCCTCCCAATCTGCATGAGTTAAAAACTGCCATCTGCCTTGAGGCATGAAGGTTTATATTCTTTTAACCCCAATGTAACTCTGAGAGTTTGCATTCAAGCAGTTTTTAAGCTTATAGACCCTTGACCTTAATGAAATCTTGAGTTCCACAAGAAAATATTTCCAGAATATAATTTTTCATTTTATCAGCCTGATTAAATTAGGCACCTTCTCTCTTAATTGACTGTCTCTGTGTGGTGGTCAGTAGAGGAGAAGGAGCAATGATGGTTTATTTAAGGTTTCAACACAATAGGTAATCAGAAAGGCCTTCATTCAGCCCAAAGAAATCAAGCAGATGATTTGATGAAGCCTAGGAGAGGTGGCAATGAGCAATGAGACTTAGAATTTATTATGGAACATAGGTACTTTTTAGCACTAGCTGCACTTGATATTCATAATACGAATTACTTACATTTGGTGATTAGTAAATTAGCGATAAATTGGTATGATCGCAAAAGTATTCCATTCATCTATAATTCTCCCAAATGAATTTAAAAACATTTCAGGAGTGCTTCTGATGAGAGTAAATAAATGGCTCTAATGACAATCAGAGGGTTGACTGAGGTGTCACTATTCATCCCAGCAATTTTTTCTGTAGACTACAGAATATGGAACAAGCATATCAGAAGGTGCAGCCATTCTCCCGTGCATGATCAAGAGTTCAGAAGCATCTCCTTCTGTAATAAAAGCTGCTGGTCTGGAATACAATGTGATTTAGTTGTGATAGAGATCAGACTGCCTAATGAAACAGTGAAACAACCTTCCAGATTAAAGAAAAAAAAAAAAAACAAAACCCAAACAACAAAAAAAACCCAAACCAAAAAACCCCCCCAAACAATAGTGATGCCAAGCTATTAAAAAAAGCAAATAAAAAAATAATAATAAACCCCCCACAAATAAGCACTGAATTTGACCTGTTTCGTTGCATTTTCATGAGTACCACAGGAAGATAATAAATTCTATTACAGATATTTTTGTGGAGTTCTTTTAAAAGGTTGAGATAAAGGAGATTTAATGCCAAATTTTAAAAGACCTGTAAGTAGCAATGGGAATTTGTAGAATGTTGTCTGATAAATCCAATGTATTGGAGAAGATGAGGTCCAAGTCCAGCATGCATTTGAAAGACAGCTCACAGCTTACAAGCATCTACCAAATACTTTGACATGCTGGGACCTGTAATTCCACTAGTTAAGCGCCCGTAACTGTGGAAGCTGCTGATATGGTACTCTCTTGATAGTAGTATTACAGCTGCTGCCAGATGCTAGAGGTGGCTATCATTTACGTTGCTGTAAAATAATGAGATTTAATACACAAAGTCCATTTACCCAGACCTCAAGCAGGTGAGTGAGATTTGAAAATGAAAGGCAGACAGACAAATACCTGGAGATGATATGCTACTCTATGCTGAAAACTCCTCTTCCAAATCTCTCATTCATTACGGAACAAATACTTGTTATTCTATGAAGATTTAAACAGTGAAATAATTATATGATGCAAAAGTCCCTGACCTTTTTAGTGCCTTAACACAAAGGTTTTTCTATTTTATTTTTTTTTTGGGTGACTATCAGGGACTGCAGTCAAGGAAATCCAATAGGTAAAATACAGTATGAAGTAGGAGCAGAACATACGACAATCAAATGCCTCTCCCTGATCAGCACAGGTAGGCAGAGCTGCCCTTGTCCTCTGGGGATAGCAGACTGATGACTAACTGATGAGAGGTATTATACCTACTTATTTGTTTGACTGTCTATTTTTCCCTAGGAATTAAAAAAACCCTTTGCCGTTGCCAGAAGACACAGATTTCAGTATGACTTCACAAGTCCTTGGAGTCCCCAGAGGACTCAATCCTGTCAAGTACCAAAAGTGTTCACTAGATTGAGTTTTGAGAGCCAAATGTAACGCCTTCTTCAAGGAGAAGCCTGGTGTTAGGCTTCCAGCAATAGCTTTGGATGTTCCTAGCAGAAACAATGTAGATCTTCCTGATCCTAGGGATCCATCAGTCTTGAATACTACATTCTAACTTCCAATATATTGCACCAACGTGATAGCTAAAGCCTAGCACATATTTGCACCAGGTCTCAATGGCCTTTAGGTAAAGATGATCCAGGTGATCTGAAAAACAGCCAGCAGAGCTGAGGTGACTCAATTCAGACTGATAATTCTGAGCCTGAACCTTGAAACAGTCTGAATGGTCTTTATCCAACTATCAAAAAAAGAAAGAGATTTAAAAGGAAAGCAAACTCTCTTACCTTTGGATAGTAAATCACTTTAAAGCAAATTTTTGTATCTATGGTTACCAGACGGAATTTGTGCCATAATTCTTCCCATTCTGTACATTGTAAAGTAAAATTAATTTTAATTTGCATTTATTATATTAAATTACACTGCAGTTCTTCTTTACAAATTTAATATCAGATTTAAAGCATGAAGCCTAAATATTACACAGAAATTTTTAATAATAAATTACTGATAAAATCTTTACTGCCCCCCCAAAATAAAACTACAATATCTAAGCCACACCACCCCACCTTCTCTCCCTCTGTAAATACATTCTTGGAATACAGCTGACATTGTTATCTCCTTCACTGTTAAAATTAATAAAGCTAAGGACAAAAGAAGCCAATGACGGGAAATACTAGACTTGAGTGAAACAACATTACATAAGGGAATTGGTCTGGGAAAGTCCAGGCATTGTAGATGATTGACTCAATGCTGAAGTAAATAGATAAGAAAGTTTGGGGATTAGAGAAAAAACCCACAGAAAACAGAATTCCTTGTTAAGACAGTTTCTGCACAAGAGGTACGCTGCCTAGTACTGGTGATCAAAGTACTTTATTAATACATATGTGTGTGTATATACAAATATATAAAAAAAAATCTGCATTTGCAAACAGTCCAGGGAAAGGTGCTGGTTACACACAACTCATCTGCACTGCATTCTTTCTGACTGCAATTATTCTGTATGTTCTTTCCCTCTCCTACCTGTAGGTGGCCACCATAAGCTGCACTTATCAAATAACTCATTAGCAGAGTTTTCAATACTGTCATATCCAGATAATTAGCAATTTATTTAAATAACCAATTTCTGTGGAAATAATTGCCATGGAATGCCCTGAACCTACTTTTTATAAACTATAATAAAAGTGTTAAGATAATCCCTGACATTTGCAAATGCCATTAGTTCACCTTTCCTTTTGATAGTGCTATGGCATTATGTTTAAACAATTACCCGATAACGCGGCAGTTTAATGAAACAGTGTAGCAGGCACATCCTTCAAAATGGCCCGAGAATGCATTTATATGCATAAGAAAACCCAATGAATAGACATGCTTAGAGGGAAAGACTACCCACAGCTGTTAGGAGGTCCCCAAATGGGACACACAATCTTCAGTGCACTAAAAAATACAGGAAGTGTCCAAGGAGCAAGTTCAAGATGGACCTTGCCACGGCTTCGACGGTGCACAGCCCAGCACTTCTCAGAATCCAGAGAAAACTCTCTTCACTGCTCCCTTTCTACTTCGCAGCCTGCTCAGTCCTTCAGTCCATCAGTGCTCACACATTAGGAGCCATTTGCCAGAATCACCAATAATAACTATGTTTACTCAGGCTCTGGCTATTTCTAAACAAAATTTTTAATTATTCATTTATCAAACAGAGCATTCAAGGGGTCATTAATTTTATGGGATGGCTCTACAACAGTTACCCAACATCTTCAACGCAATGGCTACCTAGTACTTAATTTTATCAATAATTATTGGAGGGTGATGTGCCAACAATATCAAATCAAAAGTTCTGCTGAGTATGGTGAAGTCAGGACTTTCCGCCTTTAGCATAAAGTTAATAATTCTGCAGGTCTGAAACAATTTCTCACTCAGCTGCCACTGGCTCTTGAAAGCATATTGACTGAATGTATTCTACTCATTTTTGTTAGTGTATCATAACTATCTATGGCATTTATGGCTTGATAAACTGAGGGTGAGTTAATATTTTCTCTGATAATTATTTACTCCTCCTTTTTATTTCAAAGCTTCTCATTTGATTCTGTTTGGGATACCTACAGGTTTGAGTCCAACCTGTGACTAGAAAAAGAAGTCATCATTTTATTTCATTCTCCCTTAAAAGAAAATTTACTCAAATAGAAAAAAAAAAGGTGGAACTTTCATAGGCACTGAGAAAAATCAGTGTCCTTTTTAGAATTTATTTTAACCACTTTTGAATTGATATTAATCATTATTTATGCTCTTTAAGCTGAAAGTTCATAAAATCACTAGAGTTCTTATTCAATAAATGTTTAGCAGTCATCAGAGACTTCTCTCAATTAAAAAGGTTAGAATCAGTGAAGGAATGAGGGGAAAAGTGAATTTTTCTTATCTGTAAATATTATTTATCCAGGAAGACCTGAGGGAATTTTCACTCATATCAAAATCAGTAGGAAAAATCAGGAGGACAGATACAAATTGTTTTGTGATTGCTGCAAGAGCCAGTTAAACATTTTCTAACAAAGCCATTCTCTCACTGAAAACTACAGATCCACTAAAAATCAATACTTCTGGTGATCTGCATGAAACCCAGCAAAGCATTTTCTGCTGCAATTTATCAGATGTTCATTATTTAATTTAATTCATGCTTTCTACTTGGGTTTGACTTAAAGCTCGGAATTGCCTCACACTGTGCTTTACCCGTTCCTTGGTCAGGTCGGTGTGCCCTTTCTTTTTCCACACTGCTTCCCTATTGCTCCCCATCACAAGGCAGAGGCTGAGTCACCTGGTTTGGTGTGGAGGAACTGAGCATGGGTGCTGCTGAAGGAGGTCCAGCACCTTTTGCCCTGCACTCCTTCACTGGGCCACCACAAAACTTACCCCTTTTACCTGTAGTGCTAATAAAATACATCAAGTAACAATACCACATCCATGATAAAACAACAGTGCTAGTAACTGAGGTGTGCTTCCAATGCAATACAAGGAAAAAGGCATGTGAATTAGACCGACATAAAAGCCGAGGGACAGCCCATCTAAGAAATTTTGCCCCCACTGCAAGACCACTGCTGCCATCACTGAGGGACCATTGAGCTCCTGCCACATTCTGCCGGGCAAGCTTTCCCCCCAAAAGATGTGAGAGCTGCACTTTAACAGACAGTAGGTCTCCTTGCCTGTTTATTTCGGTGCAGACAGGTGTGTTTAACTCAAAGTCTAGTAAAAGTGTTTGTGGCTATTTACCCAGAAGCTTACAGATTTGTTCAAATGCAGCCTTGCCTCCGCCAGCCTCAGAGGCAGCGCTACCTTTGTTTGAGCTGGTGTTAACCTCCTTAACAACAACTACTATGGTCAACATGACCCCGGTGCCGGAAAGCGGGACGTGCGTGTGTCTACGTGCATGCACTTCAATGCATACGTAATTCTAATCATACAGAGGCAATTTAGTATGTCTAAGGACACACCGGAATAGTGGCGACTGGCTCCTGAGCTGGACATTAAGGCTCCTACAGTGTCCTTAAAAATAAAAACATTATGAAAAATGCAGTCCAAGAAGTTTTTGGGTCATTTACAAAACCTGAAGCATACCTTGCACTGTTTAATAACCACTTATCTAACAAGTCCACTACAGAGAAGGAAGCAGAGTTTATGAAAGTATCGCAAACTAAAGAAGATCTAAATATTTAGAAAGCTCAGATGCAGTATTTCCTTCTCCCTTTATAGAACTCAGGATCATTCTTACCCTATTTTGAGGTTTGTCTATTTTATTTTATCTCTGTATATATTCTATCTCATCCAGTTGCTACTATCTAGTAATAAACCGTTTAATGTATGGAGATACATGTATTTATAGATAACTAAAATATATTAAAAATATGATGGCACAAACACAAAATTTTTGTGAAACAAATTACTCAATTTGAGCAGTAAACCCTGTATTTGCCTGTGCAATAATGTGCCTGCACACACATCTACCATATTATTATTATTACATACCCATATAATCTGTGTGAGTATATATATATACACATGCACACTCAGAAGATATATTTCCATATTCACATATACATAAAACAGTGGATGACACGTCCCCTGATAAAACCTGTTATTTCAACACTTCAAGTGAAAAGTGTTAAAATAAATGGCTCATCACATACAATGTGTTAAAATAAATGTTTATTTCAACACTATGTGTATCATAGCCATTTATTTCAACACTTCCCGTTTCTCAAGACTCACACAACCAAGAGTAGGAGAACTGATAGCTATACCTACAGTAGTTGAAGCACACAGCCCTACTCATCTGCTTGCCATAGGATGAGTAGGAAGTTATCTGACACTTTTTTTTCTCCCAGCAATAAATGGAAACTACCTACCTTGACTGTTCATGGAGATTTGCATGTGTCTGTAAGCTGGTGGGCTGTATCATCGTTTGGAAAGAAGGGCGGCCACACCAGAGTCTGTTGAGATACTTGGAAAGCAAGGTGCTGCACAGAGTAAGGTTGGGAAAAGAAGCAAAGCATGGGGGCTTTTGACAATTTCACTTTGCCATTTTGGAGTTTGACACAAAGGGAGCTGGGCAGGCAGAGACTTGTGTGAATAAGAGCAAAAACTAAAGCTGTTCATACTGAAGGCTGGATCAGGTATGATTTTTGTAGGACCAGTTGCAACTAGTAGAAGAGCTAGGAGAGAAGTGCTGGGTTCCTGCAACATCCTGCTGAAAATAGTTTCTTGGAAAGGTCCTTCAACAACTTGCCTTATTTATTTGAAGGATCTTTGGACAGGAGCTTTCCAACTTTAGGTGGTCTCTAAAGCACAAATATAGCCATTGGGAACTTCATATTGGTGGATTTAAATTAGTGTCATTGTCTGAACTTGCTCCTACAAGCTGAGCTTGGGCATTACATTATATGCCAGTGTTAAACTAGCATCAGTTTCTTTCTCTGCCTTAGTCTGGGAGGAAAGCACCAGAAGCTCCCATTCTCTGTTAGCTCCCGCTGGAGGACACTATGCTTTTATTGATCAGTCTCTAAGGGACAGAGGCAGGATAGGGATGAAGAAATTTAAATAATGCACAAAATATGCACAAAAACTCCACAAACTATGAGTCCCCTCTGAGCAATATTTACTGCTAACTTGCCTGCAACGGTTCTTACAGCTTTCCTCCTTTGAAAAACTCTCAAAGCATGATTTGAGACTGCTTAGGCCCTCACAAGACAGTGTGGCCTTAAGAAGATAAACACTTGGTGAGGGATTCTCTTTTCTTTTACTTGCATTTTTTCTTCCCTGAAATTGCAGATTTGTGTGCTGGTCTGGACAGAGCACAAACCCTCAAATTATACTAATGAAATGTTAGCAAAGACTTTGCAACAAGCACACCCTGTCAGAAGACTGTTTTGCACCCAGACAATGAAAAATTGAGACCACAGTTTCATCAACCCACAAATAAATTTGCTGCAAGCCACTGCACAGTACTAGTTGCCTATATTCAAACATCTCTCTTCCTGTAAAGTTATCTTCCCCCAGTGTCACCTTTGGCAGATAAAACACTATAATCATTTTGTAGCAGAATAGTGTACAATGCAATGAAAGTTCTCCAGAAAAAAAAAAAAAAAAGTGTTTTCACCCTTTCACTTTCTTCAGATGTGATTAGCTCCAGAAAGAGGAGGTATCATCACTCCTTTGAAGGCACTGTAGGCTATAAGATTGGTCCTCAGAAGTTGGCAGCGTGTAATAAAAGTGCTTTATTCCGAAACATCAAGCAGTTTCAAGAATGGCAGTTGCTCACAGAATGGTAATAATGGAAATATTCAGCTAATAACTACTGTAGACATTAAAACACTGTATGACAGACATGCGGAGCTCGTTACTCAAGAACACTTTCTTTTAATTATGGTTTTATAACTAGGTACGTAAGTTTCTAAATATTTAGTTCCTTACACTTTGGTGTTTTTGTAATGAAATTTACATGAGAATACTTGGTTCTCTGTAAAGGAAAAGGACTCCCCCACTCCAACAGAGAGTTGATACCTTGGCTTTAGCTGAGACCTTGGCTGCTTGTGGATGACAATTTTAAAGAAAGGCTTTTTCTTCTGTTCCTTCTTTTTAATAACCTTCACAATTACAGGAAGTTTCACACCATATCTTTAGCTGAGAGCGTACAGCAAGCTGAAGAGTTAATGTATTAATGGAAAACAAAATAATAGCTTGTCCATGCTGTGTAAACTATTCGTGGCATAAAGGAAGCACAAGTCTTATTTGCGGAGGCCTTTACTAGCTTTGGATATATTATCGAGGGTTGGTAATTAAAAAATGGTTGTATCAGTCCTGCTTGTGACCAGCCACACAACTCAAGGCTGATTTCAAGATGAAATTATACACCCGTATCGTAACTCTACTTTCTGCATTAATAAAAAATAACAGCATTAATAGGCCTAAATACTCATTTGTTTGATGGATTCAGAGCAACATAAGGGGATGTGAGGGAATTTAGTGCACTGCTCTGTCAGATCATTTTAATTGTTATCCAATGAGGGCAGCTCAGAGGGTAAGGGACTTATTTATGTACTTAGTCATCCCCTCGGCTTCCACTGAAGAAAAATGGTATCAACACAACTCCTAAACTGCATTCACTGGTCTTCAGTGCTCAAAGCAAAGGCCAATTAACAGGAAGCCAAGGGCCCACAAAGTGTTTGTTGATTTTAAGATACTGACCAGAACACACCCCGCTGCTACTAAACACACACCAGCAATATTTGGCACTTACACAGGGCCTTCTAGGAAAGGGCACCCACATGCTGTATGAAGGTATAATATTTTAATCTCACAGAAGGCAAAAGGTGCAAGGGGAGGCCTGGAAATCTGTGTGTGAAGAGAGCAATTCCTGAGCAGAGAGGCAGCGGTCAGCCCTCGCGGTCCCAAATCCCTTTGTCCCAGGATGTCATATTGCCCTTTTCCCTACATGTGTTGGCAATTTGAGGTGTACCATTTCAGAAGCATGCTTTGTAAACCAACTTAGTCAGTCTTCTCTTAGACGTAAATTATGTACTAATGTCCCGGGCACCTTATTCTGTGCATTTTCCTGGATGAATTTTTACACCCAAACCGCAGTCTCAAGAACCAGAATATGTCTGTTCACAGATGCACACAGGACTGTTGCTGACTGTTGCTGTCACCCATAAAGGAGTTACGTTCTCCTTCCTTCCTGCTGTTCTCTAATTTAAAATAAAACAAATCTGAAAGAACTGATTCACTCTGGGGGCAGTATCTTTGGGCAAAACTGGGTTGCTTCCCTGTTGTTCTTGGTCACATAGATTTATTAGGAATTCTGAAGGTTATTTCAAGCAATCAACATACACATGAAAACGAAGAGATCCCATTTGCATGAGCTATCGCTGACATAATACCGTGTATGGAAAACTCAAAGAGGAAGACTCACAAAAGCATGAATGTTCCATGTGAAACTCTAACACATCTGTTCAGCACTGAAAAGCCAGCATTTAAGTCCAAAGCACTAGATAGCCGAGACAAGTGCATTTTTGGAATCAAAACAAATGCTGGTAATTTAAGAAAATACTATGAAGCACACAAAGACTGTACAATGCCATATGTTCCACAATGCATCTGGTAATCAATTTAGTGTGTATGCCAAATTTACTAGAAGCCCAAATAGGCTTAAGTTCTTTATTCAGAAATTCAAAAAGTAAACTACAAGCATTATAAACAAGGTGCACTTACAATTAGAATAAAAGTGGATTTTTCTTTTTACTCACAGAACACAAATAAATCTCCTAAATTATATCCCATAATGAATACAAGTCCAAGCTTCACTTTTGATCAACAGCTTTCACAGACTCAGTTTTAGGACATGGTGTGTTCTATAGCATAAAAGATAAATGTGCTCTAAAGACTACTTTACTCTCAATGTTTACTTCTATTTTGAAGGTTTGAAGTTGTGAAGGTTTTATACCATCATTTGTGATTCTATACACATTATTGAAGATATCATCACAAGCAAGCTTGCATGTGCCGTGGTCCTAAATCAAATATGAATCCACAGTTATGGTATTAAAAATACAGTAGAAATACCTAATTCAAGTGGACAGTATCACTTATAAAGCCAAAACAAATGGTGTAGGATAATAGTTTTCAGACTTAGGTTACAGTGTCAGTGCAGAGACTTGAGCTGTGTTAACTCACCAAGCTTGATCTTGCTTGCCAGAGCATGCTTGTCAATATTTAGCTCCCAGGGAGCATGTCACAAGTCTTTACAAAAACTAGCTTAAATACAAAATACTATAGCAGCTGCTGTGATCCTTTTTCTAACACTGAGATTAAATTGCTGAAATTTGTTTTGAGCTTTTCAAACCAGAAGCGGTGTGCCATATACCTACTGTAACAAGAATATGAGAAACAGCATTAAGGGATTGCAATGCTGTTATTAGGGCTTATTAAAATATAGAAAGCCACCAGATGCTTTACATTAACTGATTGGAAGATACTTTAATGTCAAACATACTAATATCACATAGAGGGGTAGAAAATGGACTGGGCTGAAATAAGATACCTCCTTTTTTTAAAAAAAAGACTAACCTGCACTAGAAAAAAATGAGTCATCTACTTGCCTAACCACCAAAATTTCATCACAAAATGTGGGCACACAGTATCTTAGGCATTTGATATAAGTACCTAAATTAGGAATACAGTAATCTCAAATTTCTATGTGGTCAATGGAGTGAGAAAGGAACCCACCTCAGAGAAAAGGATAGACAATGACAGGACAAGGGGGAATGGATTAAAACTAAAGGAAGGAAGGTTTAGATTAGATATTAGGGGGAAGTTTTTTACAGAAAGAGTGGTGAGGTGCTGGAACAGGCTGCCCAAAGAGGTAGTGGATGCCCCGTCCCTGGAAGTGTTCAAGGCCAGGTTGGATGGGGCCCTGGGCAACCTAGTGTAGATCCAGGCCTGAGGTTGGTGGCCCTGCCTGTGGCAGGGGGGTTGGAGCTCTATGGTCCTTGGGGTCCCTTCCAACTCATACCATTCTATGATTCTATGATTCTATGAAAGCCCACCTCCTTACAGCAATGGGGCAGAAGCTTAACAGCTCACAGTTGCCCATGAGATCCCAACAGCGAGTGCATCTCACTGGCTTAGCAAGTCCTTGGCCTCTTTGGAGACAGCCCAGAAGGCTGCTCAGACACTGAGGTGTCCTGATAATTACAGCAGCTCAGGAAGGCAATGTAGGTAGCAGAAGAGAGCACCACTACTGCCCAGCAAACTTTTGGCTCAGTGACTTTTATTTATGAGAAACAGAGAGAAATGGAAAAGACACTGGAGGCAGTCCTGGAAGAAGCCATGGTTTGGAAAAGAGATTGCAAGAGTCACAATTTCCTTTTATTTCTGAAGAACCTTTTGTCACCCCATACTTTCTGATTTTAATGCTAAGCTGGGGATGCTCTCAGAGCTGTGAAATACCGAGCCTAAAAGAAATGAAAAACAAAGACATTGGAGTGAAATTGGTATTCTAGCCCCATGCAGGAGGGGACTCCTCCCTCAAATTCCCCTCAACAACATGGAGTAACACTTGGGGTAACTCCCCTCCTCTGACAGGGTTGCCTCCTCTCTGGATAGCTGCCAAGGACCGATCCTCTAATGTATTTATGAACAACACAGATGCACGCAGTCTCTTCATTATTTCAATGAACCAGACTGTACCACATAGCCCTTTTTTTCAAAATATTTCTTAGAGAAAATAAGCTGCCACCAGATCCTCCTTGGAGGTCTGAATTCTTCAAATCTCACCTTCAATAAGTTCTGAAGAAGCTGCTCAATTTATAAGAAAAAGGCACCAATTCTTAAAAGTCTTTTCTGGCAATACCTTGTCTGCAAGTGCTCCTGCTGCACAGAATTTATCTGGGCCTAGAATGAGACGACTTCTCTGAGTACTCCCTATTAAAACCTAAGCAGCTCTCGAGTGGGCATATATCCAAAAATCGGTGCAAATACTGCCAAAACTGGTGCAATTCAATAGGCAGGCAGCTGACGTGGCATTAACAGAGTAAGCACGGCCATAGCTGACAGGGAGTAAGATAAGCTCAGCCCAGCCAAAATGTGGACTGGAGTAATTGCATATTCTTTTGAAAACCAATAGATTATTCAATAGGGCCATGAAACATATATTAATGGCCAGACACAACTCTAACACGGTTAACCATGACCTCATTGGCACATGCCTGCTTACAAAAACCTCACAGCTTTCTCCTCATTTTGAGCTGTCCATAACAAAGTTCTTCACAGCATCAGCCTTACCTGGGTGCTGAGGCAGGAGCGGTACCGTACATTTTATGGACAGATCTCCTGTCATTAAATACACCCTCTCTATCTATCTGTCACAGCTGCGCCATGGATTTCTCATTCTGAAACAGTGGGACACTGCGCTCACCAGTTCTCACTCGGCTCTCACGTGACCCAAGTAATGGGGGCTCAGCCCCTCACTGAGTGTCTTTGGGGCTTTAAACAGGGTTTAGCAAAGATGGTTATACAGTGCATGTTAATAGGGAAGACATTTGCAATTACCCAGCAATGCAGAAACTGCAAATTGATCGGAAAGTGAATTACTACAGCAGGTTTCCTACAGGACTTTGTAGGCTATGTTTGTGTAGCACGTGTGAGAGCAGGCTATCTGTACAGCTTTTTCTATACAATGGTGTGCTTGCATGAAAAGGTGTATTAAAATGCAGATCCCTTAGCTGACTACTATATATTAGTTGTATTCCTTTGAAAGCTTAAAAAAAAAATTCTGATGGTTGTGAAATACTTTTATAAATGCTTCTGGCAATAACTCGCCAGGCATGACATGAGGTCCAGTGAAATACAAACCTAGGATCTACCCAGTTAAACAAATCTGCTATATTTTGTGTTCTGTATTTTATGTCTTAAGTTGGCATTAGGATTTATTCATCATTCAAATAGGATACTAAAAAATACAGAACGTTAGCAGGATTTAGGTGAATAAAGATATATTCACTCTGGTAAGTTCATCATAAATCATAGCTAACCAATGGTAGAACTTTCAAAGAGTACATGGAAGCAGAACAGTAGCAGTAACTGCATAACCGTGTCTTTTTAGTGCTGCTGGATGTAAAGCAATGCCCTGGGTTTAAAGTAGTTCCGAGGAATTTTTTTTCTCCCTGAACCCCCATATCTGATTGTCAAAATAACCTGCAACTGGATTAAACTCAGCAAGCAGTCTCATGTAACTGTGAAACCTCTTCAAGACACCTT
This sequence comes from Porphyrio hochstetteri, assembly GCA_020800305.1. Classification (NCBI taxonomy): domain Eukaryota; kingdom Metazoa; phylum Chordata; class Aves; order Gruiformes; family Rallidae; genus Porphyrio; species Porphyrio hochstetteri. Next base: position 20,196,290 of record CM036912.1, read on the forward strand.
CTGACCCATTTCTAAAACACAATAATCCAGTCTTTTGTAGGTAACAAGAATGGCAGGAGCCCCAACAGCCTCACAGAGACCCCTAAGCCATTGAGGCTACTGAAGATACCGAAGCAGGTGGAGGAGCTAGCACACAGTACATATGTTGGGGTGGATTTTTAGCAGTGGCAGTATCCCCAGACAGCAGAAGACAGTAGCCAGTTGGCCTATCCTGCTGGCACAGCTATCCCACACAGATAAGGAAGAACAGGAGGAAGCTCCACGCTAACAAATGTTAAATAAGAAGTAATTTTTCTATTTATTTATTAGCTCATATTTTGATGTTAAACACATGGCCTTTAAAATATTTTTTTTCATGAAGGTAAAAACGTGTTTATTCTTCAGGTAAGATGAGAATTGCCCTCCACTGAATGCAGATGGACTCTACAACCAGTATATGTCACTTGGTGACTAGAGAAAATCAATATGCAAAGTAAGATATGGAAAAAAATGAACATGCTTAAGACACACCAGGTCAGTACTCAGGGGTTTTAACCTCTGCTGATACAACTGTTAATCAGAATTGTTTACAAACTCTGCCAGATTCTTGGGCGTTTTTTTGGGAATTACAATTAGAACTTCTGCTCTGTGAGTGACAGGTACAGTTTATAATTTCTACAGAAGACAGTTGCCTCATTGATCACTCTCAAGTACCACCTGTATCACAAACCCTGCTGTTGATTCAGGCATGGAATAACAAATCAGCAGAAAAGATAATTATGGGCCCTGCACGATCAACAGCGGGGAGCTAGTAACATTGACAGGTATTCACATGAATTTGGACCCTATTTCCTTTGTCAGATCTTTTTCTCCTGTATTGAAACTCCCTAAACTCTCATAACCTGTATTCCAGTTTGAATCCACCATGCATGTACGCTGCAACAAAGCTTTGCCTATCTCCAGGCCAACTTGACTGCTACCCCCTGAAATTATCTTCTCTGTGCTCCAGCCCATGACCATAGACTTAACCACTTAGATTTACTGCTTCTGTACAAAAAGAACTTCCACAACACTGCCTGCAACACTAAAAGCAGAAATCTAGGCAACAGGTTGCATGACTGCTGGAGATCAGCTGGCAAGCCAGAGCAATCCTTCTACCCAGGCACTAAGCAGCCGCTGAGATATTGCATGGCCCTCAGCTCTTTCTGTTCAGATCCTTTTGTAGTGAGTCGTAGCCTTTCAACTGTATGGAAGACTGGAGAATTATACTGCATGCCAGCACAGTCTGGTCCTTGTTCAAGCTGCACCTGGAAGTCAAAACAACACTAATGGGTTCAATCTTGCTGATACTACCAGAAGGAGAAAAATCTTCTATTCCTAACTGATTTACAGCTCCTCCTCAGGTCACAGTTTGCATGCGGCACATTCACCTCTACCCATTACTGTAACCAAGTTAGAATACAAGCCCCTGCTCCACCAGCCTTCAAAATGCTTTGACAACTCTTTTACTTTCTCTATTCATTTCCATTCTTTGTTAATCAGATTATGCCTCTGAGTTGCTACCTATAAAAGCACTCTTTACTTAATCATGGTAATCCATACCATTACATGAACCAATTTCCCATTTTATCTACCTGCACCCAGATTAAAACCACATGTTCTTTCGCTCAGGCCTGGACAAACTAGGCCACATCATCCTCTCTTCTTTTTACTGTATGATGTCTGAATGGAATTTATGATTTTATCTGAATCACCTCCCGACATTTGCCTTTGGTAGCCATCAGAAAGACTTGACAGTTTAACAGCTAGCTGTTTATTAAAAAGCCCCACTCATCTGGGAAACAAATTATTTCAACGGAACATAATCTATATGAGCTTTGATGTAAACATTAAATCCAGAGTGTTCAACAACAGCAGTTTAGAGATTAAACTAATTACAGGCTATTAAAAGAGGAGAATATAGCCGATTGTATTTCTAAAACCCTGTACAGACCAGCAACAGTTAATGATGTTTTGATGATTTTATAGGAGTTTGGAACAAATACTTGGCTTTTAGTCTGAGAGCAATGCTGGACATTTCTGTCTGATGCTTGGGGGATTCAGCCAACTAACAGATACATTTGGTGAAGAATCTCATTCTAGTCATGCCCTCCCTTCCTAATTTCCCTTTTCACTGTTTTGTCGTCTTTGCCTGTTCCTCAGGGAACAGAGTGATTGATAGCCTAATCCAATGACTGTATTACAGCTGCCTCAACTTGGACTCTTTTCCTTATCATTAGCAGTTAGCCTATGGTTAAATTCACAGCTCACTGCTTGGTACAGCCCCTGAGATTTAAGGGTCTGGCCTTTAGAAAATATTTAACATAAAATTGAAATCTTGACATACTGAGAATTCAGTTCTCCGCAAGGCTTCTTTAATTAATCCAATGTACTGTACCATTGTTCTATATGAGGCGGTGACATGGTGAACTGTTACTGAAGCTCACGGAGATGTGTAATTCTAAATTAAACACTCCCTCACATGTACCTACACTGCAATTGTTTCCCGAGTACATGCGCGTGAATGTGAAAATTTAAATTCAATCTATAATAATAATAAAAAACAAACCAATTACACTTCAAGAGTAAAGACTTTTCATTCATATCGGGCTTGGAATAAGCTTTTTTCAAAGTAACAGGAGGAGAAAACATGGCTTTGTTCAAATCCTGTATGCAAAGACTCCATTCTTTTTCCAGGACTCGTTTAATCTTTTGGTGAAGGAAATCAATTATGATCATTTTTAATCAACTAAAAACGGCACCTGTGCTAAAAATGCAAAGAGTTTTCTTTGTGGGAGAGACATTGGCTAAAAAATTATTAAAAGTGGAAAAAATATGCTTAGTTCCCTGACCTTATCTGGAGAATAATACTTATTTTTAAATAGCTATGGGAAGGATGTAGACCTTGATCTATGCTGTAAACCTTTGCCCTACTTCCAGTCAGTCGATGAGCTGCAAGCTTCTATGAAAATGGCAGCTGAGTCCCAGATGAAAAATTTTGCATCTCATAAACTGCTATTCTGCTGAAATGTCAAGCTATGGCAGGGCTGTACCTCAAACTCAGCACTTGGCATTTTCCTTCTGTCTGCTTTGTTGCCATGAAGCAAACATGAACAGTGAGGATTTGTGTAGGGCAGGTAGCAGGCGAGCTCCCTGTCAAAAATCTATTATTAGGGCTCTGATCTCTCCTGCACAGACCAGTGATGGCAGAGCACTAAGAGAAATCAGACTGCTGCAAGGACACGGCAGAAAACAGAGCACTCTCTGTGAATCCTGACATAATATATGCAAATAAGGGATTTTTAATGGCTGAGCAACATTTAACAGAAATAATAAAACAAAACTAAAATTGTACTATGGCATATATTTGGGTTTTACTCCTACCCACACTGTTTTATAAATATATGTTAACATAAATAGTCTTTGACACTTGGTAAATATTTATATTAAACAGAAGTGCCAATGCACAGAGATGTTTTGTTTCTGGTGGTGGGCAGCTTTTCATTCATTTCTGTTGACCAAAATCCACACTGTATGGCCTTCGAGAGAACTGCGATCAGGAAAGTTAACGCTCTTGGGTTTCTCTCACTTTTCTTTTAATGATGTGTCATAAATTTAAAATTAAAAGGCAGCCCTTATTATTACAACTTCAAGTTTTCTTCTTTCAATATAATTCATACATTTCAGATTAGAATATATGCCCCTGTTAATAATGTCAGTTAGTCGTCTAATGTATACATTTTAATTTAATGAAATAACACCTGCAAAGTGTTCCCCTAAAGGTCACAATTGCTATCTGACAGTGTTTTGTTGAAGAAACAGACAGCTCCACTAACTTACTTCAAAAGTAACTAAAATTAACTGCCTCTCCTGGTTTCCAACAATAATACATCTCCACGTTTAATGACTGAGCCGCCTGTCTAGGTATGTTCCTTCCGACATCCCTTGTGACTGGTCAGCTGTGAAGTTGTAACACATAACTTTCTGAATTTCTCTTGCTCTGGAAAACATGCAAACATACGTTCTCAAGAACCTCTCTACAGTATATTCGCGCAAATAATGCCAATATACTACAGAATGTAATAACTGGACAAAGCAATAAAGCACACAGACATGAGGTATTCGAACTACTACTGGAAAATACTGCAGTATTTTTGCAAGAAAGCATGAAGAGGATACACAGCGAGTGCACCATAGAGAGATTTGCTTTTAGCCTAAGTATTTTTGCTAAGTCCAGTGTATGGTTTTACAAATTTATCCCCTAAGGATCTGGCTTCCAGAAAAAACAATGAAACAAACAGATGACAAAGAACAAAAAATCATGGAAATTCAAATCGAAGCTCTGCTCTATTTTGCCTGCAACAGATATCCTATTGTGCTGCAATGTGATGTGTTTTATAAAACACATCTGGAATATGGAGGCACAGTATGAAAGCTCACAAAGAGCTTTTTTTTTCTTTTTTTTTTTAATTTTAAAATACATTTAAAAGAAACAAAGCTTAGGGAAGTATATAGCTGCTGACAGTATATTAACAATCTCTGGGAAACCCAAGATCTTATTCTAGTACCTATAAAAGATGCATTTTCGAAATAAGTTAGACTTATACAGACTAAAACATCTCTTTCAGAGACACAGGTCATTTCTTGTGAAGACACAAAACTAACATTAGCTTCTTTTCAAGAAAAAAATACCCTGCATGGCAGGTATGCAGGAAGAACTCAGGGTAAAATCTCATGTATTCTATATTCTCAAACCTGAAATACTGCTGGATCAATTCTAAAAGCTCCTTAATGGAAATCAGACCGTGTCTCTAATCCTGCAAATACATATGACAGCTATACAGTTTGGGAAGCCATATCTTAATTTTTAGTATTTTCCTTCCATTGTAAGGGCTTCTTTCCTTAAAACTATTTTGGAGGCTTCATTAGGACATTTCCACTTTTTGAGTAATGGGCAGTTCCTGAAAACTTATTAAAAATGGATGAAGACAGGGAACCTCTAAGCACAATGTCCTCTCACTTAACGGGGCCACAAAAGTCCATAGGAATACCACTGCCCTGGGGCTCAGATCCATGCTGCTAATTAGAAATGAATTTTCTTTAGAAAATGATTTGTCAAAATTAAAGTGAAATTTTTCCTGCAAATATATATATATTTTTTGCAGCAGGATAAAGTTAGAAGGTGAAGAAAAAACAGATTTTACAATGCTCAATAGTTGGAGGGCAAACTTGGAATCCAGGGACCCAAGTGGGACATGGTCTCACAGCTGGGGTTCAAACCTGCCTCTCCCAAGTCTGGCTCATGTGCAGGTCAGCGGGCTGTGCCAGTACGAGTGTGTAACCTGTGAGAGCTGGTTCACGTTGTATTAATAATTCAGTATTTGCAGGGAAGAGGAGAAAAAAGAAAGACTAATCCTACAGTCTAGTGTTCAAACATCCACCTGGGACACTGGGATTCTTCCCTGTCAAAACCACCCAACAAACAGAAGGGAGGGAAGGAGGAAACCATGGTGCCTCTTACAGCTTTGCAATTTTCAGCTCATCAAATTAGATCAAAACAGGAAGGTCACTGCCCGAGCACTGGCTGGGGAGAAAACACTGACTGTGGTAACTCAAAGCTAAATGCGAGTTTTAAAGTAATCTCATTAAGTCTCTCCTTCTTTGAAAGATTTTTTAAAAAGTGCTTTAAAAAGACAGGGACATAAGTCTGTTCTCAAACCATCTCAGGAGCTGGCAATGATGCCAGATGTGTGTTAGACAAACCATAGGAAACTACATGTCATTTAGTAATTTAAAAGGAATTAAAAAGAAATTCCACTTTCAATCTCTCTCTTCTGGAAAAACACAATCCTCCTGCATATAGCTGCTTCTGCACAAGGCAGACAAAAGGGAAGAGGCCGGGGGGAAGTTATATAGTGAAAACATTTCTTCAGCACGTGGCCCTGTAAGTGCACAACTTTGAACAGTGGAGGACAGGGAAGACCAAGAAGGTCAGGTTGCTGCTAGGTCTGGCCATTAACACACATTCATTGTTTGCTATTTGATGGAAGCCTTCATCAAATGCAGCTACATGAGTTTGCACTCACCTGGAGAAGGCAGCCTATAGTGGATCTATAAAACACTGAAGAACAGCTTTCCTTAAGGAGAACAACTTCTCTGCAACATGGTGTGTTCCCTGCCCTGGGGCTGCAGAGCTTCCCCAGCACACTGCCAGCCACCAGCCTCTCAGCAGTAGCTGCCCACCCAGCTGGGCACCATGACACCCCTTCCTCTCCTCAGATGACAGGGCTTGTTTCCTCTACCTGACACCAGGAGACCTACTCCTATGCTAGCAGCCAACGCTACTGGAGGTGGGGAGTCTCCTGTGATTTCTGTGTAAAAAGAAGGGGGGAAAAAAAAATAAGCAAGACCAGAATAATCTGAAATGCCATTCAATCTAGCCATCCAGCAGTACTCCATTGCCAGGAATTCCTCACCATCTGGGTGATGCTGAGGGTCATCAGCGTGAGCCTGAGTACATTTCAGACCTCACTGGCACACCTGACTGAGGGGACACTATGTCAAGACCTCCAGAGGGCTGCGAACCCGCCCCAGCCCACCCACCGGCAGGCAGCTCAAGAGCACTGAGCCCCAGGGTCAGAGTCCTGCCACACTCACTGAACCTCCATTCCAAGTGAGCATCATCTCTGGTCCAGAAACAAATTAAATCCGTGCAACTGGAAAAATTCCAGAACACGAGATACAGCTCAGCTACACGCTGTGTATGCTCTAGGTGTGTGCACCAGAGAACATGACAAACTGCCTGTGCTTTGGTAAAACACATGGAAAACAGACCAGACTTATTGCATGGACTTCCACTTAAAAAGATAATTCTCTCCTGAGAGGAATTATTTGGAAAAAAGATCAACAAACACTGACTGACTTTATCAGATAATAAAATACAAGAGGTTTAAGCACATCAAAATAGAAACCCAAAGCTTTACACTATGAAGTGACTTCCATGCCAGGACCACAGAGCAGGTCCCAACAGGCCTGTAGGCATGTGAGTGGTGTCACTGCCATTTCACAGACAGGAGAAATAATGCATGGAAAGGTCAAGTGTCTGGCTGCAGGCCACGCGGCTCAGCCCTTGTACAGCCAAGAACAGACCTCAGAACTATGGCCATCCTGCCCTGCGCTCTGACAAGATCACATGCTCTCCCATTTTGTGTCTTCTTGTAAGCATGCTAGCTCTCTTGATTAAATATTGCTCTCCTGCTTTCATAAATGTGTACACTGCTATACCCTGATCACCAAGCAGAAGGTACTTGCAATGTGTTGCAGAGCCTATGGACTTCATTGGCTCTGTGGCTTTCCTTTCCATAGTGACTTGTGGGACTGGAAACTTGTGATGGCAACTATCAGCAAGAAACCTGTATGTATTTGTCTGTAACAATACATTCTTTCAAACCATAATAAATTGACAGCACTTCCAGTGGTTTTCATATTTTTTAAATAATCAGATTTGCATCGTAAGTAATGGTGCACCCTAAAATAATATATTCTATCTCCCCCGATACATGTAAAACTTCAGAAAAACAATACATTTTTATACTTGCACACATACACACACACACATATATAAAAAAAGAATAAAGACCTTTTTGCTCAGGTCCCACTTATAACAGAACTCTAAACCACAGAAATGCTGGTATGTCCTCCCTTATAGCTGAGCATCCAGGTGTCACTGTAATTTACGGCACATACATGTTTCAAATTTGTGACATGAGACACACTTTTCATAATGCAGCCATTTTATAGATTTTATTAGACAGACTTATGGTAGGAAGGAATATTCAGAAATTGCAACTTAAATGAGAAAATGTGAATGGTGTTACTTATATAAAATACTACTGCAATAGTTCTTTTATTAATTTTTAATGCACAGCACCCACTGTGACCTCCTTTATTCTTTTCCTGTCAACATGGCAGGCTAGAGAAATTGAAATGCGCTTTAGCTGTTCTCTCCTTGCTCCCCTCGTCCTCCCATTTTGCATAATATTAAAATATAACATCTTATTGGACTGTCACTGTGAAATAATCATTATGCAATAGGCATAACAATTTTTTCTGATTGTTATCTCTTCCTTACTTTTCAGCTCTGAAAATTTCCAAATTCCATGTAGTTATCTAAGGCAATAAGGCAATTTTCCACTGAATACACTTGTCTGAATTAAAGTTTGTTAAAAGTTATCTTTTGCTACATTCCCTATGGTTCTCCAAGGATAAAAACCAGTCACATAAAAGGAAGCATTTTTTGCCCGTCTGGTTTCCTCTGGTTATGTTTTTGGGGTGAAGTAGGAGGCGGGTCCAATCAAATAGGGTCTGACTCAAGGAGGAGGATGCTATTACTTCTGTTATGTATATTTACTGCTATGTCTATCACCAGGGAGACTAATCTCCATACTAGTAAAGTCAAGAAGCTCATGGTATTGTCTTTGCAGGGCCAAGTTCATGTTGTCACAGTAACAGAGTGCACAGGGTCAACAGATTAATACATTAGCGTGCACAGGCACTGAACTGGAGTGTAAAAGTTTTGCTGGTGGCTTTAAAATTAAACTGTGAAGCAGGACTTGGAAACATGTCCTACACAAGATATTCTATATCTCAAGGAATAAGCTACAAAAATATGCATATATTTGCCTAATACAGCCTATGATTTTTACCGCAGTGGGAAGAGGAGGAAATAACCTCCTTGGAAGAGGTACACTCGGTGGGAAGGAGGGAGGAAGGTTGGAGTGCAGGCTATGAAACATACACTGCATTTGGACTGTTGATATTTCCCCCGCGATGCCCTTTCATTAGCCTCTGTCTAACGCGGGGCCTGACAATTGTGACAGAATGAAAAATTTGAGGAAAAGTGAGGGTCACAAGAGAAGAGATTTCCTTCCCTCTCCAGTGACCCTATCACAGTATTCTGATGCAGCACTTTACCATTAAGGAAAGGGCAACCCAAGAGCCTTCACACTTAATCTGTTCCATCTGTCATGACTATTAGAAACATTGACCAGCAGTGAGCTTTAAGGACTCAGTGCGACTGCAGACATGATATTCTAGCCCACTACAAGGACCTCCTGATGTTTTGAAAGCCTCCGAGGAAGTACGATGCATCAAAAAGGGCAACACCTACCTGACATGCCACCATATGTGGTCCTCAGTCCTCCACCAACTGCTGGCCAAGGTGTGCTGTCTGCTTTCAGTCCCATCAGTCCTGACACAGTGTTGGTGGCTGTAACACCATCTGCACCACCTGTGAAAGAAAAGGTCAGTCACTTTTTGTTAAATCATGCGTATAAGAACAAGAGAGGAAGAAAAAACAACAGAAAAACTGTGAAACCGTGAAGCAACTAGAAATTCAAATAAACACCTTAAGACAAAAAGCAAGGAATGATAAAGGGATGCACAGAAGGGTCCTTAAAACCAATCCTGGGCTGATAAATTTAACACTCGCTTTGAGGCAGGATGCCTCAGTTGCAAGAGCTGTAAGGGCTATGAGACAGCATGTGGGAAACACTGGGGCTGGCAGGCACATCTCTGCTCTTCAGCTGTATGGGGCAGAACCTACAGTTCTGTGGTTGTCCAACACCTGGAGGTGCCCCAGTATTGGGGTCTCCTCACCCAAGCTTGTGAGGAGCAAGATGAAATGAATGATGTGACAGAGAAACGGTGACCACGGTTGTAAGTAATGGATTAATACACCTACTTGCAAACTTAATTTCCTGACATGTTGTACTTTAAGCTCTAAGGAAAAAAAAAAACAAAACAAACACCTTCAAATTGTGTATTTCTGTTTTCTTAGGACACAGACCCTCTTTTCACTACTAAACATAGGACTAGGGGAATTTACAGTGGCATGGTGAATGTATAAACCTAATGGAAATAGGAGCATGCAGACAAAAACACACACGCATGCAAAGATATATGATTTATTGTCTAATGTACTTCTCATATATTGCTATATTCTCGATTCACGGACAAAATTAGGAAGCCTTTGATCATTGTGCTTACGCTAAATCCATCAAATAAACTAATTTTATATTAGTTTCTGTTGTTATTTGTTATTATTCCAGCAACTCGCCTTTCTTCCCCCGTCCAGCAAATTAGTAAATCTGCACAGCTTGTGCACTGGAGTCGGTTACCTTCCTGCGCAGCCATCGCAATATTCACAATATCGGTGACATTTGGGGTCAACTTGGCAAAGAAAGGAATCTGAACAGCTTGTCTAACCCAGCGACAGATGTTTCGCACCAGCTCTGGATCCTGTTCAAATAGGTCAGATAAATATAGAACATAATTAAAAGTAATATGAGCAAAAGGTATACCAAGGAAAGAGAAAACTTTGCTGTAAGTGGCTATGCTGCGACTTTGTGAAATTACACATCAGGACTGAAGCTCATCTCATTAGTTAACTTATCTCAGACACACCGAGTAACTGCAAGTCCATTACAGAAAGGTTAGTTCATGAACAAAGAAAAATTTGCTGCTTTTTTTTTTTTTCTCCAAATGACAAAGATATCACAAAATGTTCCCAGAGAGCAGAAAACATCATTTTAGATGACAGAGAGTTTCTTTACCTATTTATTTTTAAAATTACTTTTCAGTTTTAATGACTCTATCTATGGTATATTGAAAATAACCAGTATCATATAAAATAATGTGAACCAGGCGTGCTGGCTGATCGTGCCCTGATCAGCACAACAAGAATGAGTTGAGGTTGCAGGGCTATCAGAATGCAATTCAGCATTTCTGAACTCTACTCTGACTTCAGAGAATAACTTGGGATGACCATGGTGTAAATGAAAGATCAAAATCTTCTCTGTTAAAGCTAGAAATCGAAATCTTCAAGTGTTGGCTTTTCCCGATTTCCAGGCATTTACTTCCCTTATGGAATACATCTCATGTAGACAGTAATCAGCTACCCTTTCCACTGAAATCAGCTCAGTGGAACCAACCTTCTGCATCTGGCACGTATAATGGTTATTGTTCAATATAACTCTTACGGTATGGGTGGCTGGTTTTTTCTGTTGGCTATTGATAATGTTCTTCAACAAACACCTTGAAATTTGCAATACTGATGCATATAAAACGTGGTGCGTGATCTGGTTAAAAATTGAATGATGCTATTACAAGATTTAGTAGAAGTATAACCTGTGGGTAGGCTAATTGGTACTGCAGCAATTATTTACATTTACTAAATCTTTATCACTCTCTCAGATAATTAAGTCTGTCATTTATGAATAATTTTCTCCCATTTGGATATGAGTAAAAACTCAGTAAGCTGCATTGCTTTGTATTAACTGAAAATGCGATGATCCTAAATGAAGTTTAGTTTAAAACAAGCCAGTGGACACCAAGATTGTCCATCTGGTGAGCACTGGGAAATATATCCCCTTCTTGTTTTTCCTTTTGACACCAATGGTTAAATACAAACAAAAAACCCACAGGCTGTGTTCCTAGAAAGTACACAGTGCTTGACATGAATAGTAAAACCCTGAGACTTAGCTGTGCCTTTTCAATAAAAATGGTGATTTACCTGCCCAAGCTACTGCCATGAAATATGTACGAACGCTGCACTGGCAGAATGAAAGTAGTTGCATCTTTGACTTTCATTTCTGTTTTGAATTTCCTTGAGACCCAACGCAGAAACGAGAGACCTTCAAGACAACGTGAATTGCATATCCTTTATATTAATTCTTCTCCTTAGAAATCCTTGTAATAATGTTCAAGATGTTGGCACCACATAATTCATTATGCTGACTCCATCATGCTTATAGTGCTGCCATAAAAATTCCTACTCTAACCCTTGCTAGCACTTAAAAAAAAATCCCAATTATTTTAATCCACATTGAATAACTTATTGGGAGATCGCTTTCATTCACATAAACCCAATTTCCATCCTACCTAGGATAATTTAACTAGTTTGTCTTTCTCAATAAATAATAATTTGGCCCTTTTTTGCTGGTTTTTTTTTTCCAAAAAGTAAGTAAATACCTTAATTTTCTGCTTCTCCCACGCCAAGATTAATGCAGTGAATGCAATAGATGGGTCATCATTCTTTCAAGCTAGCAAACAGTTGAAATATCTGATTGCACAACACATACTTAGACAAAGCCCTTTTGAAGACCTCATTTGTGTCAGTCTTGGAAACCTGCCCATTTTTGGTACCCATCAAACCACAAGTAACTTGATAGGAAAATAAATTGAAAACTCAACTAAAGGAGGTGAATTCACACAAGAACGTGACTTTCAAGAAAGATTTAGGTGATCAGAAATAGAAAATTAACTTCTAAGTACAATCATTGACTAAAGAAATTATCCCAAATTGAAATGCAGTTCAAAATTTAAGATTTCTGAGAATATTAATTGATCATATTCAGCAAAGTTTTAAATTCTGGTGCAAATTTAACAAGGTGAGCAGCCTGGTACCAAAAACTCATTTTAAAGAGGCTATGTACAGGCTTTGTTTTGCCTAATTCATTTTGCTGACTCAGGGCCTCCCACCTACTTGCATTTCTGGAAGATTGACCCCAATTTACAAATTGCATTTACTGATTCTTAGCAGAGATTAGATTTATAAAACATTCAAGGATGAGCATATAAGTTGTAAAAGAACAAATCTTGAGATCTGTAAATCATGTTACAAAGAATACCTGCCCCTGCTAATACAACATAAAACTCCTTTTTTTACCTCAATCCAACTTAATGAAAGTGCCTACAGCTTTTTATCATTGATAAAGTGGTTGACGCAGCCTGCATATTTAAGAAATATTTTCTAAATGTCTCGATATGTAAAATGTTATTAGCCTTAAAAACAGCTGGGCATTTGCATTTGCAAAACCAACAATATGAACTAACTAAAATATTATTCTGCTTAATGTAGTGCAGGATTTTAATGCTTTTGGTTCAAAGTCTATCACATTGCTCTAAATTAACTTCTTCTATTACACATAACGATGTTTGTTGGTCCTCTCCTTAATGATGACACAGTGTGATTGTTTCCAAGTATGTAGCAGAATATTGCTCTGTGTGTCAATCTAGAAGAATGAGCAAATGTTTCAATGGATCCCAACACCCATTGGTAACACATTTCATTTATCTATGGTGGTTGTTTTGGAGTTTTTTTAAATAAATGCCATCTAAATAAAAGCTTGGTGAAATTATTATCAGCTAAAACATAATATTGATTCACACACTGTACCTACAGGAATCTGTTGGTAATTTAATATCATATAAAGTCTCTTTTGGTATGAGATGTACATCAATGTGTCTTCTATCTTCCTGCTCTTAATCAAATATTGCTTGTTTATTCCAAAGGCACAGAAGATTTGAATGTTACAGGGGTTGTCTTTTTACTTCCCTAAGCAGCAGTACAAAATCCTTTTTCCTGAATATTCATTATAGCCTTGGGCTAGATGGAGCTTTTAATCCTAACTACTCATTGCCAATGGGTAGATATACTAGAGGAAAAACAACTATCCACCTTTTTTTTCTAAATGATCATATGATAAGCATAACTACAACCGTAACTATAAGAGTAAGTCCTCAGAAATTAAAGCAGCAAGTTGTCTACTGATTGCACTTGGCATTGGTAATGAGATGAATCCCACATCCTATCACCCCAAGGCAGATACATCCTGCATGTTTAAAAAGGAGTGTGAAAATGCTGTGCATAGAGTAGGTCATCTCTCCTTCTGTGTCATGGAAAGAAACAAAACTCTAAAGAGATTACCACAGAAATGTCTGCCTGTAGATTTTCAGAAGTTTTGGAAATTTTTACTATGACCTATTTTCAGTGTTCTTGCAGGGTCCTCATTTTTGCACAATTCTGTTACTGCACAACCTTTGCACTATAACCAGAACACCTCTCTGAGATTGGGAAGAATTATTTAACAAATGGAGAGAGGGGAGTCAGATACTCAAGGGCACCTCCTCAAACTCACCTTGTTTTGGTGCCCAGTTTTTGCTTAGTCATTTGTATAAGGCTCTGAAAATGTTTGTCTGGGAGAAAACTGCACTTGGTTCTTCAGAATACCTTAAACTATGAGATACTTCCCACATCAACAAAATAAATATTTTTAATACTAGAACTCAATTGGTTTTTCAGAGTGTTTGATTAACACAAAAGATCAAAATACAATTACTTTAGGGTAAGGAACATGCTTTTCTTAACTATGCAAACAGTCCTTGGGAAGCACCTATGTATGAGTGTACGCACATACGGATGTGTGAATACAAATGTCAGAAAGACATGTCAAAAGAATACAAATGTCAGGCTGAAATATGCCATAAAAATAAACCTGTTACAGAATTTCCCCAAAGAAGTTCAGAAGGAAGGTTACCACTCAGTAGAGCACATCAGCTGAACTTGTCTAATTAGTGCTACAGAAAATGGACCATACCATACAACCTTCAGTCCACCCCTAATTACTATAATGGTGGCACTTCTGTCTGCTAAGAACAGTGTATGCACTTATTGAAAGTATAAAGCCATACCTCTTCTCAGACAAAATCTTGATTTTACATATGTATGAAGGCTTTCCTACATAGGACTACTGGAGTTATCATTACAGGTCACACTGATGATTTGTGCAAGTCCATTACCCTGACAGTGATGATGTTCTAGATGGCACAGGAAATGATGCAAGATCCATTAGAACCTTGCATGTAAAGTCCTTAAATCTCATCCATCAGTGACTACAATGACCTAAAAAATAAAGTTTCAGAAATTAAAATATTTAATGCAAGCATAAGTCTAATCTTCCTCATAAACCTCAAGTCTTTGATGGGCACAAAGCTACTCTCATATATATTTCTTGTGAATGAGCTTCACGGCTAAATCCTACACTATGTTAACATGTTTGCATTTTTAAACACTGATACTGTTACAGAGGACTTACTTTCTGTTAATTTAACACACATGAAGCTCACGTGGGATTTCTTATATATGGTTAGTAGGCAACTGGCATTGCATCCCTCATCAGAGCATTTTTTTCCAGAAAAAAAAAAATCCCCTCTTGTTGCCCCCTTACATCCAGTATCACTGGAGGAATTTTTAATGCAAAAAATCTGCAGTTAACTTCCTCTTTCTGTACAGCAGATACATTTTCCAAAATAGTATGGATAGCTATGGGAGAAAAAGGGAGTGCTTTTATGTTCAGGAATGATATAGTCTAAGATAAACTTTCTAAGTGAGAATTTGCAAGATTTTGCTTATAAATTTAATTAATGCAGTACTCCCACTTCACTCTTTCGTTCAACAATAGCCTACAAGGACAGAGTTAAACTTCTCCTCAGTCAAATTGCTGTTTGAGAGCCCACATGGACTCAGATGCACCATCATCTGAAAAACAAGGAGAAAAGAATCTTTCACCATCTGCAGATAACCTCCAGGCAACAGGTAGACTTTCTTCCAGGCCATGCTACCCTTCCCCTGTGAAAATTACAGCAGCACTACCTGTGGTGCAGGCAGGCAGGGGCAGGATACACTTGGAGCAGCTTCAGAAAGTGAGAAGCGATCATTTCTATAGATGCCTCACCTATTTGATATTAGGTCTGGATCTGCATCTCTTTCAGAGATCCCACAGATGTCCTGAGGACTTGTTGAGGACAGCCCATAAGCTGTTAGTTTAAATGCTTTTTATATGTGTCTATCATTTATTTTCCAGATCAAACAAGGATCCATATATACATTAATTTAAAATAAAAAAAAAGATTTAAATTAACGCTCCATGTGTGAAGCGCTGCTTTTTTGCTACTCTTTCAAGCATGAGGAAAAAGCATGGGAATTTCAGCTTAAAGCATTGCAAATAAGTATCTTCAGTGTTGGTCAGGGTTTTTTAAAATATATTAATATTTATTACTATTGATCTTTTCCACAGCTATTTTTTCTCCCTCCTCTTATGAGATGTCCAACATTACCTTCATAAAATTCCCTCTAACCCTACTCAAAATTTCCATAGTACCTAAATATAAAATTGTAGTCAATCAGTATAGCAAAAGAGACAGCATTTCCAAATCTCATGGTTAATTTTGCTGCCTTCTCACACCCTAGAAAGGGGCATTTTAGGTTGTGTATTTGTCCCATTTCAAACTTAATTAAAGTTAACAATTTGCTTAAAGCCTGTCAAATTAAGAGAAGGAATTCCCAAGATAGGAGACGAATAACTCTCTACTACTCATCCGGAGTAAAAAAAAAATGCTTCCTCATTTCTCAGGAAATTTGACAGCTTTTGGTCAACATCTATTGACCGCAGCTGTCAAAAAGAAAGAAATGAGGCAGTTTAACCTAAGGCAGGAATAACAGTTTTTGCAGTTGTATGTGAAGCTATCTATATACATTAGGAAAAATTTCAAAAAATGCCTAAATGACTTCAGAGGCTTTGGGTCAGCCTGGTCAG
Source organism: Porphyrio hochstetteri (assembly GCA_020800305.1). Lineage (NCBI taxonomy): Eukaryota > Metazoa > Chordata > Aves > Gruiformes > Rallidae > Porphyrio > Porphyrio hochstetteri. The sequence continues at coordinate 20,212,744 of CM036912.1, forward strand.
CCCCACAAAAAAGTAGCTGCTAGATGAGAGCTTATATCCTTCTGGCTAGAATCTATGACATGATGTGATGTGAAACCAATGCCAAGAAATAAACTTTAAGTGATAACAACATGAGAATTCATGCCTCGTTTTCAGTCAATATTGTATTGCCTTTTGGTGTGAGATGCAAAGTGCACCAAAGGTAGTGAAAGCCTTTTCCATTGGTTTAGCAAAAAAATCCCCAACAACCAAAACACTCAAAATCTTATTAAACATCTTTAAAAAAAAAAAAAGTAGAGGAAAATCTCATTCAAAAATGTCTATGAATTCATAATTTCGTATCTTGTTCTGGAAGGATCAAAATGTTTCATTCCAATTTAGGGCTTCAGCTTTTATTAATTAACTTGCACTTTGAAACAAGAGGTCTTTTCAATATAAGGAGAGGTTGTAGGGTTTGCAGGGTTTTTTTGAAGAATTTCTAAAAGATCAGAGATTCAGATGAGAAGAATTAAGCAAGGTCCACATAGTTACCATTTAGCTACACTACCATAGCAACAATATGTACTGTGACTATTGCTCACTGGCTTAATTTAAGGATATTCTTATTTTCTACTCTCTTACAGACTCTAAAAGGCTCCTTTCTTTTAAAAGAAGTCTACTGGGTAAATTCAGACATACACGCTATGTCTGCATAGTAAGCATTCTCTTAATAATTTGAAAAAAAGCTTAATATGTTTAAACTGAGCATGTATCATATGGGTTATATAACCAAGCATGCACTATTAGTGAAGTAAGCACATTTTTGCTTACAAAATACTGCAGATTAAGATGCAGAAGTACAGCCTGGAAAATTCCCGTTAGCTTTTTTCAGCCTACATTCTTTCTTTTTGTTGTAGTCTTTTTAGTCAGGCAAAAACATTACCACTTGAAGACCACGTAAAGACTATATACACATATATATATTTTTAATAGGGAGTAATGACTCCCAATTTACAGATGTTTTTGCCAAAGTAAAAATCTAAGCAATAGCCTAGAGACTTGATTCAACTTATTGTTCCAATTATTATTTTCTGTTGTCGATTCTAAGAACTAAGCCCACCATCTAGCTCCATTCTTACATGCTATGACTTTGTTTAAAGTAAAGCTGAAAACACGGTGCCCATGGTTTGATCAGCTGCTCTTCAGATCTGTCACTGCAAGTTCCATTTGGGGAAGCCTAATTGACCAATGTGTCACTGGACAAAACCAAGTCACTGGATTATGTCCAGGTCATGGCTGAGCTGAGAAGTCAAAACACTGAGACCCTGTCTATACAGGGAGAGATAACAGTGGGCATTGAGAAAAGCCAACATGAGACTATGACATTACCGTTGTTCCTAATTTTCAAAATTAGGCTACTCTGAAAAACTAAAGAAAAAAATTGGTGCACAAAAAAGAATAGAACTTTAACAGTGTTTAACAAATAAATCTTAAAAGACTCTTAAAAGGTTTTGACAGAATCAGATTTAATTAACTTTCAATTTTAGCAGACCCTCATCTCCCTTTCCTTTCTTACTTTTAATTTCTTACTCCTTTCTTACTCTTATTTGGTATCACAATCACTACTTCTCTCTCCTCCGGCTCCATAATTACAACCTTTGAAAGATTTTTAAAGCGTAAGACAAACAGCCTTTGATCACCTCTCTCTATTCCAAATGAAGAAATGAGAACAATAAGTTGTTTCTTTACCGTAGTGTACTACCAGAGCTGCACAAATGAATGATGCTTAACAGCATGTTTTAAAAAAGCCATAAAACAAAATAACAAAAAATGCTCCAAAGCATTTTAACATGTCTCATCTAATGGCTGCCAATATTAACATAGGTCAGTATCAAAGCTCAACAATACACTTATCAAAGTGCTATGTGGGAGATCCACTTTGGATACCTTATTACCAGCACAGCACTCCTACACCCCTTCTTTGATAATGTAGCACCTAATGACCAAAAAGATAACCAACGTGAAGACAAGGTCAAAAATGAGCTGGAAATTTTTGATTGACCGGTAGACAAAAGTACAAAATGTAGATTTGTGTTGGGAGCCAGAGCAACGATAAGAGGGATGTCAAGATCAAGCACAACAAGACTTGAAAGGTTTGTGGCTGTCTTTACTCAGCTTTGCAATTACTCCCATTTCAGATCACATAAAAGCTTTTTGCTTTCTCCCCAGCACTAAAAGAAAAACAATTGAATTTATTTTGAAATCTGAGTTCTCTTCCTGTGTAGGTGGTCAAACCAGAACATCTTTCTTTATTCCAAATTTGTTTGGCTTAGCTTTTTTAAAAATAAATTTACAACGTTAAACTAAGCAACCAGAAGAACCATGACTGTTAGAAAAAATTATTTTAAATTCTCTATAAGGTGTGTTGGGGTTTTTTTTAATTGTTATATGCTAGGCAAAGCTCTCTTTACTTTTCATTGAGATAGGTCAGTTAAAACTGTATCAATCACTATTTACAGTTATTGATTTTCAGGCAACTTTAAAGGAGTTGGATACAACCATTATTTTCTTTGGTTGTCAGAACAAAGGTTAATAACAGTTGGCCTGAAAGGGTGAAGCACAGATTGCAAGTTCAAATTAGCAAATGATTTGTTCCGGTGCGAATCGGGCCTAAACATTCCAACTGAAAAATGTGAAACTGCACGTTTACATTTTATAAATTTGTTGGAGACACTAACTGGAAAGGCGTATTTATCAAAGGCATTAGTATATGTACAGCCTTGACTAATAAAAATGCCTTTTTATCGCTGACAGGGCAAATTATTCTATCTTGCTTGTTTCTAGCCAACCAAAATAATGTTTCTCATATCACTGTAAAAAAGTGGTATGCAGCATGATTAAACAATATTTCAGCTCTTTAGTTCATGCAGAGGTTACCTGCTAGAAGGCATAAACGTTTGATTAGGTTTACGTCATACATGAAATATTTTAGAGGGAAGCATAGAACTCAAATATATATGAGTGCTGCAGCTACAAATAGCTTTTTCTTGTGGATAGGTTGGCAAGCTCTCAGCCCTTTCCTATAATAAACAGGCAGAAAATACCAAATAATTGAGGAAACCATAAGCCTTTGAAACCACTAAACCAAAGAATTTTAAACGTATGCTCTGAGAAGGATTTTCCACTCAGTGTTCAAGTGACCATAGATTTGGTCTACTCTAAAAAGCAAGCCTCCCCATGCACTAACTTTACTTGGAGGTGAGGCAAAATTTAGAAAGTATGAGCCAAGTCGTGAAAATTCTTGTGTAGGCAGGGAAGAGACTAGTTAATGCACTGTTAATTAACTTCAGCAAATGGTGGCATAAAACTGGAACTACAGAAAGAGCGAGCTATTAATGTGCACTGCATAGTTAACTTCTATTATATATCAAGATGAACAATCCTGAAATATTTTATTTTAACTGCATACAGATACTTGTTGCTGATCATTTCTTTTGCACTAATTCCTGTCACCAGACATCACTGGTATGAACAACTGCAATGCATTACACTGCAACCATCTATCCAAAGGCAAAGTGGTCCACAGGATCTGGTCACTTAACCAAAACATTGAATTACGTAGGCCACAGAAATACACTTGCCTGAGTTTTCTACATCTCCCTTTTCTGAAAGCTTCTCAGTGCATTAAAATAAAATTGCAAGAATAAGTACAGGCTGTCATTTGTGGTTGTTTGTATTTTTTTTTAAATCACAGTTTTCTTTCTTTCTGGAAAGCACTCACTGTATACTCCATCATAGTTAGGCTACTGAAGTGTCATTCAAACAGCCCAAATCTTTTTGTTTCTTTTTTAAACAACGGCAGGTCACTGGTATTTTGGCCAAAGTGACCTTCTTTGTGACATCTGTCATCTATAATGTGAATTCTAGCTGAAATGCTTCCATCATACTGAGACCGAAAATAAGGTTATCCCCAACTTGATTTCATGTCTTCATGAATTTCGAGGAAACAGAAGCACTTAACATTTTCTAAGAAAATCCATTCTGCAAAGAATGCTTTTCATATAGAAATAGAAAGTCACCACGGATAAACAGTATTTAAAACCTTATTAACAGCCATACCATGTCACTAAAATTTTCAGCAAGTTGGTAGTGTTGTTAATATTATTATAATCCCTTTTTATTTTCCATTTTGTCTTTTGAGTAATTCAATTAAAAATCTTTCAAAGCAATAACAGTGGATTAAATGTTGTCAAACTGCAATATGAAATTACAGAATAGTGTTCTGATGATGAATTTATTAAACTTTGCATCTTAATTCATTTCTTCTTGAGTCTATGAAAAACAGAATTCTTAAGACAAAATACCAATTAACTGTCATACCGCATTATTAGGTATTGTCTCTTTCTACAGGTTACAGAAAACACTATATATGAGCACACAAAGGACCTATGGAACTAAAGACATGGAAGAAATCCATTTAAATCATGACATTTAATCACATCTGAATCCCATGAGGGCAACAGAAAGGAAATTAATCCTCGGGTACTGGAGGGAAGGTGAGTGATATGTCACCAACCCAGGAATGACCACATAGTCAGCAAGATTTTTCTTTAGAGATTTCCAACAAAACAGCTTTAGTCAGTAGTTACTTTGATGGCAACTCAGCAAAGAGTTTCCTTGGGGCGGGTGGGGCGGGAAGGTGTGTGTGTGCGGTTAAAGAAAGAGGGAGTGGAAAGAGAAAGGGAGGAGACACATAGAAAACCAGGGAAGATGAAAAACTCATCCAAAGAGGTTAAAACTATTGTAAAGGATGACACATGGCCACGATCATTGTGGGAGCCAGGAACGTAAACCTACAAAACTCATCTCCTGGCCTGTGAAAATTTGTGCTTAGATCTCTGTTTGTGGGTGGCCACCAGCAGCATGCCTTCTCCCTGCACAGCCCAAACACCCGCCCAGCAAAACAGCACCCAACGCAGCAGGCACATCCTGCAGAGCAACACCAGCCCGGCCTGAGCCAAGGAATCCTTCTTTCTGAGGAGCCTGCGCCTTGTGATTCAATTTCCTGCGTCTGCCTGAGCTTTGCCCTCAGCCGGACTATTAAGGCTCCTGCTCACATCCATCAGCTTGGGCAGCAGACAATGTCTTGCCTCTACCCTACTGCCTAGTTTCATGAAACTTAGAGAAATTCAGTATCTTTGAGATGGTTACAACTCTGACAAACACGACTGAAATGGGTCTCGTGCCTGAAACAGGCCCCAGAGCAACAGAGGGCATGGACAGACAAGGACTGAGATCAGCTAGGACTTCTCTTCTTAAGACCCTGTTTCCCAGAGGCCAATGGAAGAGAGCAACAGGACATCTAAATCCTGAAACTCCACCACAAACAGCAACACAAACCTTACTTTGATTATTCTGGTTTATACTGGATTTTGGGTGTCAATGTTCCCACTGCAGCTACAGCATAGAGTAACACCGCCCTGCTGTATTTTGCATTAATTTGTTGCAGCAACTGATACGAAAGAGAAGAGAGAGAACTAATACTGCCTGAAGGACTCAATGAATTATACTTAACCAGCATATTATTGTAGGGTGATAGTAGAATGCCACATGAACACAGATATAATCAAATTCTGTTTGGGGCATCATTTATTTAAAATACTTCAAGCTCCTTGCTGGCAGAGCAACAGCAAATTAGCATGCTATGCTGTGCACTTCAATTAAAAGGCAGCCTCATCTTTCCTATTTCCAAGGTACAGCAGAGCAAATCTAATTGTGCCATGCAGCCAGTTCTCATCTTGCAGAGTAACCACGGCTTTTGTGGTTTTTCCTTTTTTTAACAGATTTGTCATCTTCTGAATGAGGCAATGTGGGCTTTTATGAAACTTGCCTCCTAATTGCAGGCAATAAACACGAACACAGCCAGCAGCAGAGGCTGCAGCAAGTACAGTTTAAGTAAAGTGAAAATAAAGATAAGAAAAGAACTACAAAGCAAGTTCATTTTACATATGATTTGAATAGTTAAACCACCAGGATCTGGATTTCAGTGCTCACAAGAGACACACATATGCCTCCTTCAATATAAACTAAAAAAGCAAACAATCCCCCAAACCTATAGCTTAAATGCTGAGATAGGCAAAGATTTTTTATATTCAGGGGTTAGAAGGTATGACTCATTAATGAGAAATATTTATAAGCCAGGATGTTATTAACTTTTAAAATATTTGCTTATAGCATAAAGAATATCTGTTCTTGTGCTTAGGCTGAGATCTTTGAATATGAGATTTGTTTTTTTAAAAAAAATTAGAAGCATCCTCTATGCTTTGGAAATTTAACTGATGTGTTGCTTTTGACTGGAAATCTCTCATACCGATCATCTCTCGCAAGTGAACAGATGAGTCCTCATGCTTTCCATTTATGCCCAGCTCCTTTCCTATTTCTGCAGTATCTTTCCTATCGATGCAGGGCCTTTGGACAGGAACCCAACAGAATCCACACAACTACGGAAACATTTGTCTGGATGGACCTCTGGAGTGCAGCCAGTGCAAGCTCCAGCTGTGAGTGGGACCAGGACCAGCACCATTGAGGCCATGGCTTTGCCCACCTGAGCCCTGCAAACTCCAGAGATGCAGCGTACACAGCCCTGCTAGACCACAGGTCCCTCTGCTGCATTCCTCTCTTGGTGACTGTTTTTTCTGATGACCAATCTGAAACACTCAGCCAGCCATTTGTGGCCATTGTCCCTTGCTGTCATCTGATACCACAGAAAATCATCTTTCCCTCTCTGTAGCTACTCTTCCAGCATCTTTGTTACTATCTTTCAAGCATCTTCAGGCTGCTCTTTTCCTCCCTCTGTTGTTTTTCACAACCCCCCTTAGGCCAAGTAGACTCACTGGTATTTTTGAAGACTTTGGACATCTCTTGTCCCAGTCAGTCTTATTCTAACGATCCTACGTACATGCACATTGCACTTACTATGCCTGGAGTTTCATTCAAACAACAAAGAATGAGACAGAACTTATCAGGGATGTTAAATAAAACACAGATTATTGACTAAATTCAACTATTTATTTGTTCTCACCAGAGCAGCTGGAGAGACTGTTGACTTTTGGACCAAAACCAAAAAACCAAACACTTAAATTTGTTGATTTCATGTCACAGTAATGGTTCTGAATGTTTAATGCTGGTTTTTAGAAGGACAAATTAAAAGAAAAAAAAAAAAATTAAATCATCTTTGCATCATTTCCAGTGAAGAGAGAAAAAGTGCACCACAAATACACCATCACAAGTTAGACAATGAAATGTGAGTGCTACCATCTCAGATGTTTGATTGATTTAATATTTTCATGATTTTATGCTAGAATTACTACAGTAATGAGCTATACTGGGAAAACGATATGGTTGGGTTTTAATAAACTGCTGTTGACTACGTTGTCTTTATGTTTACTATTAAACGTTTTGTACACTTACATTACTTGATTCAAAGAGCACTGGAATAGGCTGCCCAGGGAGGTGGTGGAGTCTCCTTCTCTGGAGATATTCAAGACTCGTCTGGACGCCTATCTGTGCAATATGTGCTAGGGAGCTGCTTTGGCAGGGGGGTTGGACCCGATGATCTCTCGAGGTCCCTTCCAACCCCTACAATTCTGTGATTCTGTGATTCTGTGATTAGCGCTGCTAGACCTAATGATGGTAATTCTATTACAATTTTTAATTATATCCAACTTTTAGACTGTTGCAGATTGTTATGAAAGAATACAAACCTTAAATTTATTATCATTAATCAGCATTAGTAAATATAATTGACATTTTATACAGAACCAGCTTTAAGTAACTTATTGGCAGCAATACAGATGCCTCTTAATATTACCCTCTGGCTAGCTATGTTGTTTGGGCGCCAGAGTGTCTGCACTAATGACTTGGAATTAAAATCAAATAAAAGCTGAGAACTCTAATTCGGTCTAAAACAAACAGGCCTGCTTAGTACCAATTCTTCATATATATAATTTGGATACATCTGGAATTTTTTAAATTTACAGGGGATATAAAACATTGGAAGTGTTTGAGACTAGATAACAGACTAGGATAGAGAGAGAACAAATCTGATGTGCCCAGATTTCTACGCTTACCCTTAGGCACGCCATAGGAATTGAAATGAAGAGAAAAAGTAGACAGTGTAATTAACCTTTCCTTTCCTTTTTTTTTTTTTCCTCTTAAGCAGCAAAAAAAAAAAAAAGTCAGAACATTTTAGACATTATAAATAGTAAAGATACACATACATGTTTTTCTGCCATTATTTTTCATCTCAGCAATTTCTGTAGTTTCCTGAGGATTTAATGTGCTTAGGCAGGAAAAGGGACCTAATCCTTAAAAAAATTTCCTATGAAGACGTGGATTATGTTATCAAAAAGATTTAAGAAAACTTGCTTCACTGTAAAACCAGGAAAGCTGCTCTGTCTCTCAAAGCCCCATGCTCCGACTTCCAGATATCGAGTGGTGGGGTTTTTTCCAAAACACATCTGAGCTTTCTCTTCCCCACACCACCTGTGTATGACCTATCTGACTTCAGCTCTGCTGGTAAAAAAATAAAACTAGGAATAAAGCCAGAATGCTTCGTAGTGCTTTACTGTTTTATGGTGGGGCCTCCAGGGAACACCACACGTGGAAGCCCCTGAAGAGCTACTGATGAGTCTTGTTGCATATTTTATCCAGTTTATCCTCACCTTTTGCTTTGCTAAACTACTTTTAAAGACAGTATAACTTAATTGTAGCCATCCGTGTGGAAGAACCTCAGGATCTGGCCCCCTAAAGACAGCTTGCTTTATTCATTTATTTGTCTAAAGAAGTAGATTTTTTTCTGAGCTCTCATTTTGGTGAGACAGTTAAGAAAATACAAGAATATATTTAAGCAAGAGTAGTATATATTAAACATTCAAAAGGATATCCATATTGTATGGGGAAGAGAGAAATTTTATTATTATACAAACATATATGTATATATAATGTAATCTTCTTCTTGCTTTATGGATCTGATCTCCTCCAAGGAGAGTCACAAATCCACACGATAGCCCTGAGTGCTCAGATTTTGCATTTGGTTCTCTGATTTTACAATAGCTGAAAGATATGTAAAAACTCATGTAGCCAGACAGCTCCCTACTGACTATACATCTAAGCAACTTCACATGCATATATTATTCCAACCAGTGAAAGCTGGAAATTACATATGCCTAAAAAAAAAAAAAAAAAGAAAGAAAGAAAGAAAGAAAAGCAAGCCTGAAACGAGCCCCTTTCAGCTTCTGTGTGAAACCTTCAGGGCTCTCCCTAACCAAACTGTACCCTTCTACAGCGTGCTGCTATCTCAGGTGGGACAACACAAACTACACAGTTACACTCTGCAGAGTGAAGGATGGGAATTGCTTCATTTTTATAAAAAAAAGCTACACTATAGCTCTTTGCTGCTGAATGCTAATCAGGCGAAAAAAATAATCATACCTATAACCATCTTGCTTTGTCCTGGGGGGGGTTATAATTCTCTCCCAATTTTAATTATAACTTTGGTAAAAGACCACTGGCCATGAAAAACATCCAGATTACTTTCATTAAAAATAATAATCTATAGCATGGAACAGATTGACATAATTTTGGTCACAAAAAATGTCCCATGCACAGTGCCTGACAGTACTATGATAAAGCTACACTTGAAGTGTGTCCACAGTTACACTGAAACGATTCTAGCTCCTACCACCTCCCTACTAAAAGTTTTAGATAGTTAATGGTTTAGTTTTCCAACCACACCTCAATTCTTAAAAGTTCTGAGTTCAACTGGGGAAGTAGGGATGAATTAGGATGTCTGTTAGTCCCCTCCAAGGGGATCAACTGAACAGTATGTGTCAATTTTTGGGCATGTAATCAAGATTTCTATTCTGCATCTCACTCCACTTCTTTTTTCCCCTCTCCCAAAAATGTAGTAAGATTAGAAATTAAACAGGCTTTAGACATCTGAAACTGATGGTTAATCTCTACAAAATCTTTCCCGCTAGACTATGAACCAAGATTTTTCAGATACTTCCAGGTTCAGCACATTTGGGCATGTTTCAGACCCAAAGTAGATTTCAAACCATAACCAAAACATGCAAAAATCTGAAAACTTCAAAAGGATATTAGTGTGAGAATTGGCTTTTGCATACACATCTTTTGTTTTCATAGGCAAGCCAGGCATTTCCTCCTAACTGAAGCCACGGGATGTACTGATAAACTGCATCAGGTTTCCACACAGCCGATCCATCAGGCACGGATAGTTCAACCTATAAACCAACTGCTTATACAGTTCAACTGTATAAACAGCTTCACTTCACAGAACACAGGCTCTTATAAGAGAAGACACTGACTGTAGGTGGCACTACCAGAATGTACGCCCTGTTGTGTGATTCTAAAACACGGTTAAGGTTCATATGCTAAAAATTGTGAAATCACGTGTGCATATATCTCATATCCTTCAAAATCATTGTTGATATAAGCAGTAGTTACCCGGTTGTGATCTAAAAGATATCTACAGGGCACTGAAATGGAAACAAAAAAATTCTTTCCAAGTGCTTTTTGGGTATTATTTGTTTTCATCTTGTTCCTTGTCAAATACATAATGCATTTTTGTTCTCAGCAAAACTAAGCAGTTTGTATATTCTCAGCTTCAGTAGTCTTTTTTTTTTTTTTTGCTTTCAGCACTAAATATTTAAACACATTCAACCTAAAAATCTCAAGCTAGTAATCTGCTGCTTGCGTCTTCCCCGAGGTGTAACTATCAACGTGGCAGCAGAGGATTCCTGAAGAGACATGAAAGAGATTATGGTTCCAGTCCTACCTGCCCACAGGCCAGGCCCATGCCTCTCTCCCCCATACCATGAGGACATGATAAATTTAACTCCAGCGCATCTGCACCAGCAGCCTATGAAACATGCAAAAGGAAAAAAAAAAAGCAAATTTAACTTCAAATAATGCACTTTTTCCTGTAGCATTTACTGTTCATGTTGAATAGATCTCTTTAGACATTTGATTTTTTTTTTTTAAAGGAGAGAAAACTAAGGTTATGACAGCCTGAAAAAAATGTGTTGATCATTACAGAGAAAAATTTCAAAAACTGACGTGGCTTCCCAAAATTACAAAGGAAATGAAAATAAACAATAAATTAAAAAGACATAAGGACAATAAGGAGTTGGTTCTGGAAAATGTTAAAAAATGAAAAGCAATTACAGGGCCTTAGGGCAGCACTGAGAGCGAGGTTTGGTGGTCTGTGCTACACAGGCTCTGAAGAACTGTGACTCAGGAGCAAATTTCTCTCTTCTGCTTTAATGAATTTCGCCTCTAAATTTTCTACAAACACCTGTATTGTGCCATAGCCTTTATCGTTAAATATTTTTGTTTCTGAAGTCAAAAAAGAGTATACAAGCATATCATTCATGCTAATTTCTGTTCAGCACCCTCCATCAGCTGCAATTAAAAAGGCAAAGGAGCTGAGGTGTGCAAGGGCAGCAAACACACACGCTCCTCTTCCTTCCTCTGAACTGTTCCAGCCTGAGATCAGGATGTCTCCTGTTGCCTTCCACGCAGCTGTAACTAGTATTTGGGTTTGCATTTGCATTTTGGTGTTGCTTATTGAACTGGAGTAACTTTGCCTGCTGTGTGGCCATGGTTCAGCAGCTCTCCAAGCGCATGAGCGGGGAGAAGCCATCCATCACTTTCAGGCATCCTCCACATCCTGGCCAGCTCTGCAAGCCCGGCCGTGCCGCACTGATGCCGGTGCTGTCGGCATCCGTGACAAGCTGACCTTTCGTATGAATAGGTCGTCCTCCTGCCGAGAGGCACTGCGGTACCTTCTGGGGCTCCTGCTCTTTGGAAAGCCACATCCATTACCTTCTAGGTAGGATCCTATGCGGGTGATTAAATACCACTGCTCTTCAGCTGTGGGCTCCAGAGTGCCCCAGACAGCGTCCTGCTCTCCACAGGGCAGAGACTAGCCACTGCTTGGCAGGAGAAAGCTGCATCGCATCCCTTACACATTATTGAGTGCGTGTGAATGACTACTTTTTTCTAAAGGGTAACATAAATACAAACACAAACTGAAAATACCTGCCTTAAAGTTGGATAGCAATGCCACTGGATTAAAAAAGAGGAGCAAATGGCACCATAAAGCCATTCATCTTAGTCAGTTTAAAAGCAGTACTGCTCCTGTCAAGCACAGATTCCACAAAAGATTTCATGGTCAATTAGGTAAATACAGGTATAAAATGGACTAGTGTTGAAGATCACCAAGCTAATTACTGATAATGTTTAATTTCACTTCCCTAACTCCCCAAAGTGATTTTTTTTTCCTCAGAGGTATAAAATGGCCAAAGAAAATAAAGAAGTGTCTTCCCACACCACCCTAGGAGGGCTCAGGACACTGTGGATAAAGAAATGCCAATGCCCAAACAAACCCATTCAACCATATGAAAACACGAATTCAAAATATCCACAGCCATATCGACATACATATATTAAAATATACAGAAAAGAGATTTATATAATGCTTAGAGACCAGTTATATCTAAGCCAATGCTAGCAATAATAACAAGCTAAACTTTTTCTTCACTTAAATTTGTTAAAACATTCCTTTATTGACCTGAAACTACACTTTTTATTTCCTCTAGATTCTTTATGTGGAAAAAACCAGTTTTATTAAAAACAACAACTTTGTATTACATTCCGATATAGACACCTTTCTGAATGAAATTACTGTGGTCTTAATCAAGTATTTCTTATAGTATTCCCTACGGACACAGGTACATGTTTTTAAATAGGGTTTTTTTTTTTCCTTCAAATTGAATCAAAATTTCAGGTGCATAGTCTGTTTGCATTTGTGTAGAATTCGATTTATATTATAGGAAGCCTGCTGACTGCTATTATATATGCTGGCTTTCTCTGCTATCATTTTGAAAGTCTGTATTAAAACTAGAATAGCATTAAATGAGCCTTTATACTTTAAATATTCAAGAGGTTTATATTCAAAATTTCTTCTGGTGCTGTCAAACTAGTGTGCCTGTAGGCAAGGTAAGATCAAGTTAGGCTCTCAAAGGTAGAATTAAATTTTATCAGAGCATCCGTCATAACATACAGTTTGCTTAAAATGCAAATAAAAAGTATATAGATTCAAAGACTGAAGGCTTTCTAGGTACTGCTTACAAATCCAAGGGACCATTTTTATGGAACAGATTTCCTTTAAATTTACATTTCCATCATTTTAATGAAAACACAGAATAAACAAATTATAATGGACGTGCCTGAAATTCTCATTTTTCACTTTGAATCTCTTTCTTTCCGGAAATTCCTTATCACAGCTCTTGTTTTTAAGGACAATAAAAAAGATGCAGAAACACATTTAGGAAGCCATTACCTCAGCCATTTTTGAAAGTTCCGTCCAGTCCTCTCTGCTGTAGCTGCACATGACACTGGCAATCAGAATCTGGAAAGAACACATGAGCAATCGTTTTAAGCAACACTACTGGATTTTGTAACGCAGTCTTTTACTGGGACTCCAGACATTAAGTACCCCTGCCTGCATATGGCAGTGACCAGCATCTCCAGTGAAATACAGCTGTATACTTCACTGGGGCGAGAAATAGTACAGAAAGTTGTCTTTTTTATCGCCTTTTATTGAGTAATTCAGGAAAACCAGCAGGTACAGTCACACACAGGGAAGACTTCTCTTTGGCATGCAATAAAGTGAGAAGCACAGCCACCCTGGACACAGAGCCCTCCAGGAAACCTGACAAACATACATGTTTTGGGGCTCACAGGAATTAAGTTATTTACTATTTAGACAACGCCAGGAGCAGTTTGGGCTCTTTAGAAGTAGGTAAGGCACTGGTGCAAGACCTGACAATCTGATGTGCAACGTAGGAACACAAGCTGACTTCAGGGAGCCAGGACACATGGAAACCAGCACCCTGGAATCTCATACTGTGCACCTTAAGGACAGTGCTGGGAGCGTTTTGTGTAGGGGCAACTCAGAGGATACTCACACGATGTGGGGAAAATCTCAGAGGACTGGGAAAGAGCCACAGGGAAATTCCAGCTTTTGTTTTCCCACAACAAACATTTTATTTGTGATTTGCTGGCTGTGGCCCCAGCTCCTCAAGCCATTTCCGTGCATCCCCTTTCCTCCTACTGCAGCTGCTGCTGCCTCCAAGATCTTATTGGGCTCAAGTTTTTAGGTAAAACAAGTTCTAATAGGATTCTTCTGGAAGGACAGCCAGACACACACCTTTCCAGTTGCATAAAATGCTATTTACTGTTAAACAAATGTTAACTACTCCTCTGGTCACTGTCCAGCTCAAGTAACAAAGTTAATTTCTATTAAAGAAAATCACTTTTTCTGGACCCATCAAAGATCATCAGACACTGAATCTCAGTGAGTTGGTACGTTCATGGTGAGAATTCAGCCCAGGAACTCCTTCACAGAGGACTTTTAGAAGGATGAGGTTAGCAAGAAAACAGCAAGAGACTTTTATTGCAGCAGCTGAAAGGTTAAATCAGGAAATCACGGGGCCTAGAAGCAGACAACTGGTTTAGTCTGTTCAAAGGAAACACCAGGAGAGAAGAACAGAAAAACATCTGGTCACAGCTGCTGATTTGGCTCTCTTATGTGAAACATATTAAAGTTTTGCATGTAAATACTATCCACAGGTAGGATGAAATTTGGTTTTAATTTTGCCACTTTCCAAGCAAGTTTTACTGATGGCATTAATATCTGGGATGAGCTAAGTCTGTCCCTCCCAGTCAGTGTAACACTTCTCCTGAACTCTCCCATAATGCTGATGGTTAATGACTCATTCATGTGAGGTAAAATACTGAAAAGCCTGGCGTAGAAAGACTGTCCTAGACACACAATTGTTGGAAATGGTAAGTCCTTAATTATCTCCATAAGAAGGATGAGATATTTAGTATCTTTAGAAGGGAGGCAAACATACTTTAAAAGGAAGGCAACTATGGAGAAAATTAGACATTGTGAGGTTACAATCTATTCATTCAAAAGGACAATACCACTTATCATCATCATTATTTCCATTATTTCCATTGTTTTGCTCTGATGAACCTCTACCTATCAATCTACCACCCACCTACTTGCAGACTACCTACCCATCCACCTTTGGGCTGGTTTGGAAGATGGGAGCCTTTTGAGAAGGAACGCGTTTGATGAAGTGCCTGCCTTGCCTGCAGGTGCCCATTTGTGTGCACTTCTGGCATAAATATAAGACCAAGCTTTTCATTAAACACGCACAATCATTACAGGCCATGCTTTTATTTCCCCTTTGACAGAGGAAGAAAAACCCTCTCTTCTAACAGATATTTTTCCTCTGTGAAAAACCTTATATAGCTCTACTGGTTAATTTTTTCTGGAACAAAATTTGCCCTATGTTCTATTTGAATATCCAGGATAATTTGAGTACTGATGAAATAAATATAAATTTGTTTTAAAAGGCCCTAATATTTTTCAAAACACAAATTGTGAAAGATACATTTAGGAAAGTATATATGACAAAAAAAAATAGTAAGAAACTAGTTAAAATATGCACTAGAAGTTAACTAGAAACCATATCTTGTCAAAGTCACACTTTTTATAAACTAACTAAAGCAAAAAAACCAAACCAATTCAGACACTGACAACATGATAAGGATTTTCGCAGTTGCAATCACAATCCAAGTATATCAGAAATCTGCACAATTCAGCTTTAAAACAAGCCCAGTTTTTTCAGCAGGGAAAGTTGTAAGACAACAAGGGTGTCTGACGGAGTCACGAGTAGCCGAGTTAGGTTATGTCAAGGGTTATTAATGAAATTTGAAAATTCTGCTGGGAGTGTACAAAAGACGAGGAACAAGATCTGTGATGTTTCAAAGAGCTGTTAATTAGAGACAACATGTTTATTTAATATTGATTAGTTTCAGCATTCACATTTAAAATTAGGTACACACTTTTGACAGAAGCAGTGGTTTGCAATAACAAAAATAACTGAAAGCAAAAATTATATTTCTGCTGTGACTGTTCACATGAAAACCATGATCTCAGAGGGAATAATGAAAATTTTAAAATAGCAGAGATTTTATTCTCCCCTTTTCCCCAGTGTTCTCTTAGAACTTGAAATTAAACTTAATTCCTAGGTGGAAACAGATCCTCCAGCACTTCATGACAACTTAACTACTCTTCCTCAAGTGACTGTTCTTGCCCAAAATGCCTCTATGGTATTTTCATTTGGGATCAGTACCCATGACAAAAAAAAAAAAAAATATTATCATACTTGGACATTTAGAGGGCACTAGCTGTGATGTTGCAGGTTTGAATCTACTCCTAAAATCTCACACGGGAATTTATAAGGAAAACATGGACTATTATTTTCTATTACCTAGAAAGAGAATAGCAAGAAAGGAGTAAGAATAACAAGCTATAAAAATGAGTTTTTATTGGAAAGTAATAAACAGAAATTGTTACCACATTTCAGCCTTTCAGCCTATTCTCACTATTTTAATTATTCTCTTTTTTACATCTTCGGTGCCTACAATGCCATGTAGCACATTACCACCCCTGCGACTTTAATAGCCCCAAGCAGCTGGTATCTCACAGAAGTTCAGCGCATGGCACAGCCCAGGAGCAACCCTGGAGAGCACATCCTTCCTCTCGACGCCTGAAATTCTCAGTGGCAACCTGACACAAGTTTAATTACAGTTGTTTGAACCACAAGTGCGAGGCTGCACCACACTTGCCGGGCTTACAAAAGTAGACTACTGACAGATCTTACAATAAAGCTGCTGCTAAAGTGTAGTAAGTGGTAAATGAAGGTTGACTAAATTGCAGCTTTGTCATAGCGTGAGTGAGGGCTGCCTGCGAGCTCGCGCGTGGTTGAAGCACAGCGGGATGCCCAGCCCATTCCCTAATCCAGATCAGAAGCATAGCGGCATACGCTGTTCCCTCTCCTTCATCCAAACCGCTATTTTGCCTATTGTCAAGAGATCCTGCCTACTCTGCCCCACGTCAAGGAGCGTGGCAGCCCTGTGGACCCCACTCCCTCCCCGATCATCACCGTGACAGACATTGCTAGACAAGGTCTTTATGCCCTGACGTTACACGAGGTGATAGACAATTGCTCCAAATGCCAGAGCGAACAAGCGCACGTTTGTAATGCCAGACGCTGTTGTATGCACGGAATTTTCTTGATCATCCATGGAAGAAGGTGGTCTACAATAAAACTTTTTTTTCTTTGGTTGGAGGGAGGGGAGATGGAAAGAGGAGGGTATATAATGTACCATTTAGGACATGATTCTACGATGAATATACCGTAGCTAAAGCACTTAGTAAAAAGCTACATTTCACACGATTCTGTAACTAATGCATTAGTAGTTGTTCTACTTAAAAGGACACTGACAAGGTACTTCTCATAATCCTTAAAATATTTTTTCTCCCTGTTTATAATAATCCCCTGGAAGCTTAAACTAGAATCTATTTCCCTTGTGAATGTTTTTTTTCTCTTCCATTATCTATATGTGGATGTCTCATGAATGCAATAGCATTAAAAGAAATAAAAAGGATGAGGTTTGCCACTGTGTATGTTGTCAAGAGATCTTTCTTCCCTAACACACGGAATTCACTGCAAGAGGTTACAAAACAAAAGGAAGGAGAAAAAATATAACTGGGCCTACTTTGGGTCAGACAATCCTGAGAACATCTATTTAAAGCCAGACAGCAGTAAAACTCTGGGTGGACAATTACCATTTATCCTGTACTGCTCTGCAGGGAATAAGGGAGTTTCAGTACACTCAAAGAGGCTGAAAAAAATCTCAGGGGGCTGGATTTAAATGTGAGCACTGTCAATTCCTGCAAAGTTAAGAAAACTTCCCAACAGACACAATGGAATCACACTCTTCTACCCTCATGGCTGTAATAACCATATTTATTTTGGTCATACAACACCAGCCGTAACCCATACCTTTTCCTAAGCTGTTCTTCCAGGTCTGTGTGTAAACTCCCTGCGCTTCCGGAATATCAGCTGACCATGTAATTTCTGCTTTCTCTTCCCTGCCTGCCCCTTCTCAATGATGCACTAGGCTGGAGGACAGATCTGCACCCTGTGTCCACAGATGCTCTGTTTAGACACTGCAACTGGCCTCAACCTGTGCCCCTTCTGCTTTCTCAAACACTTGCAAGAATCCCCAGGATTTTAGTTTTGATATGCATAAGCCCTTGCAGAAATAAAAACAGATCCTTAATATCACCTTTAAGAGACTGTTCCCCTGGAAGCTGTAAAATCAAGGAGATTTCAAGAGGGCTGAAGGACTGATTTTTAACAGCTACCTTTTTGGGAAGCAGAGTGATAGAACAGGATAATTGCTATGGATAGATGGAGTGCAGAGACTGAGGACTACATTAAGAACCAGATTTCAGATACCCACAAAATTATTCTTGATCAATCTGAACTTCAGAAGGTGTTTGTGTTTAGGTCAGATGGAAAGACCTCAATCTTCCTTTCAAGATATGTCTCTTTATCCCCAAAACCACAATGTAGCCTCAGTAGACGACCTGTCTCGTCAGAACAAACTCAAATGTTTTTAACCCAAATTCCTCAGGAAGCATTTACTAGGAAGAAGCTTGGCACTGAAGATATAGCCTCTCTAAAACAATGGCAAAAATAACATACTCGCTCAGCAGTGAAAAGACATTTACATCCTTACAAGCACATTAGGGAAGGACTCGGCAGCTGTATCATTATTTCACTTCATTAAAATCCCCTGTCTCTCCCAACAAGGGGTATGGGCTCTCAGCTCCAATCCACCCCATCTCTCACTGGCACACCACAACAAGCTGACACAACCGGAGCACTTCCTGAAGGTCCTGTACATGGGTGCCTAAAAGAGTATGTGTGACACCAGGTTCCTGGTGAAGACTTAAGAATGTTTTACTGAGCAGTCCTCAGTTATTTCAGTGACACGATAAACATCCTGTAAATATCAAACTGGAAAACACTCGTGTTGCATATAGACTTCTCACAGTTTTTTTGCACATGGAAGACTGAAACGTAGGGCCTGTAGGCTGCATCCTGCCCTACCCAATACTCTTAGATACAGCCTCCACAGCAAAGAGTGAGAAGCAAGTGAAAAAAACACCACCACAGGACTTTTTGGGTTGGTATCGATTTTCCACCTTGTCCAGATTTGCACCATTAGCCTGCATCTGCAAACCTGCCTCTCGCACATCGTCGGGTCAAGTCACAGCTATGGCACATCTTGCCAGCAGAAAGATTCTTAGAGGCTGACTGCCTCTCAGTGCCACTTGTGGCAGTCCTCTGCCTTTCCAAATGGCCACTGGCTGGTGAAATTATCACCCTCAAAATCACCCAGCAGGAACTACCAATGCACAGAACATTTCTAAGAGCCACCTCACAAGGTAAGAACGTGCCTGCAGCAAGCACTCTGTATTGCACAGACACACGTAAATGTGCACTACTGAAAAACTATGGGATCACAAAGATTCATCAGTGTAAAACAACCCAGCCTGATTTTGGTGCCTTGTAGACCCAACTGGGTTTTCTCTCTACTCCTTGTTGTAATTTTTGATTTGTTGCAGAACTGAAATAAAAATAAGCTTCTTATTAAAAACTACCTAGAACATCAAATCCCATGCAATAAGAAACTTAACAATTGTAAACCCTGTCATGTCTCTGAGAAGCAGAGGAATTATCTTGTTATCAATTTAATAATGGAACATTGAAGTAAATGATGCCATCCACTGACACTAGTAACACTGTCTCTCCTGGGAAATTCATGTTGGTAAGAACTGTCAATCTAGATGGATATGGACATATTAAACATTGTACCTTCAGTCCATAAATCTATTCTTTCTATGCTGCCTTAATAAAAAGATTCTGCATGATGATAAAGAAAAGCAATGCAGAATGTCTTGACATTGCTGACCTATAATTCTGCTTCTGTTCTCTCTTTTTTCAGGGAGTGGAGAGCAAAGGATTTCACAATCTCTAACCGTGCATTATTTTCCTACTTAACTTGCACTTAAAATACATTTAAGATAATTTGAGTAAATTAAAATAAGACAATTACAGGATATTAGTATGCTTATTATTTAGCTTCCTTTTTGTAGCAAAGCTTCCAAAAAAAGCCCCATCTTTACTTCGTTACTTTATACTGAGATCTCCAGTTTGTTTTTTGAGGTGAAGTGAATGCGAGATACAACAGATTGACACAAAACCAGGCCAAACATTATCAGCACACAAATAAATCTAGGGAAGACGATGATAGGAGTTTAAAAATATTACTATTTGCTCACCCTACCACACACACAAAATCAGCATGAGCGGAAAAGAACAAAGATTCAGTTCTCAGGCTAAACAGAGATGTTTATTTTCAAAGGCAGTTATTTCCGTATGATGACGCTACTTCTATCAATGAGATTCCATCTATTTAATGAGATTATTTGATGGATGTCAGTGAGTACACTGGGCTATAGCTTCAAATTAAAGCCTAGAGTTGTTATGATCTAACAACCTCAGAAAAATAAAACCAAAGGGTTATGAACAAACCCATTTCTTTTTAAAATACCAGAATGCTGTGGCTTTGACGGGAGCACGAAGCCAAATAGATTGCTCTTTAGGACTGACTGCACCTGTAGGAAAACAAGGGAGCAGCTTGGTGTTGTAATTGCTCCTCTGCCACATAAAACTCAGCATCAGCCACCATCAGGGTGAGAGTTGAGCTACCATGGCCTTGGCCCTGCTTCTCTGCATAGATCACGCACATGGCAAGTGTGGCTGAATGAAAAGCTAACTTTCCATTACAACATTTAATGAGAGTCCTACCAACCTGAAATATGACTGAATGCAAAATGAACGGACAGTAAAACCTTCTGATGCACCTGCACCTCCTACGCTTCAGGGCACTCTTTAATTAAGATGTGGTAATTTCTTAAGAGTGAAAAAGAGGCCGTGGAGTATGAGTTCCCCAAACCAGATGTTTAATTAAAGAAAATATAGCACTTGTATGAAACACTTCAGGGGAACTCAAATATTTTATGTGATTAGAAAAAGTATGTCCATTTTATGACAGACTATTGAAAATGTCAGTGCTTCAGGTAAACCCTTCAACTTCCATTGAAAATTACCCATGTGGTTGCAGGCTCCCCTGGAAATTTGACAGAATCCTCAGGAATTTCTTTTGCATAGGAAACCTCTCCTTGTCCAACCCTTAGTCTCTTTGGTAATGAGTGAAAACAAATACACAGGTAAATGGAAATTAGCATTATCGGGAGATGCAACTTAACAAAGGCTGAATTCAAGAGAGGAGTGAAGACACATACTAATTTCCAGCAACCAATAATAACTAATTTCCAACCCTCCAAACAATACCCAAAAACCCTTGGATCTGCCATGCCCCTGCTGTACTTCTGTGCTTTACCTAAAATAAAGAGGAAACAGAGGAGGCCAGTACAATATTGGAGAAGCTAATAGAAAAAGGACGTATCTAATTCTACAATGCTTTAGACACCTGCTATGACCTGTAGCAGAAGCTTTACACCAGGGTGCTGACACATTATTGAATCTTCAGGCCACATATGGAAAACCAGGCTGGCAAAAGACAAGATAAATCTGTGATTTTTTTCCTCCACCTTTAGAAATTTTTCTCTCATCAAATTATCTGCCCAGACAGACACACAATACTTTTAACCACAGTTCTCTGAGCGCCTCGCAAGTTGTTACTGTTTATTCTCAGGGTGGCACAGGCAAAGCTTTGCAGGGTGCCCCTCTGAGATGGGAAGCCAACTGGAGATGAGTACTTTGACGGGCTGTAGGCTGCTCTGTGGGGCAGTGAGCTGCCGCTGACTGAGAGGAACCCTAAGATCCCTTTCAGTCCCTGACTGCTTCTAAATACATGCAGATGTATTTCCTCAGTAACTTAGCTGCTTAACTTATTAGAAAACAAATTCAGTTGAAAATAAAAAGAGACAAAATGAACACCAAATAACTTTGTTAGAGTTCCCTAACTCCTGCATCCAGTCAGCCAGCAATTCCCCAGGTCAAATCTGTCTCTTTGCATCCCTGAGAGGTCCATCCTATCTCTTCCCTTGTTCCATCACCCCCAGGGCTTCTTCTAATTCACTTCCTTGGATTTGAATGCTCAAGAAAACTAGCAGTATTTGTGCTAGCAGAGGAGAAAAATGTAGCTCAGCAAGGAAGGAGAAAAACCCCTCACTTTTACACATTGGAGCCCTGTGATCTACTTCACTGTGTGACATTGCTGATGCCAAAGCTATGCCTGGGAGGAGTAAGTGATTTTGTCAGCCTGACTGCATCCTCCACATCTCACCCATTCTCTCTGTGCACCATTATCCCCGTAGCAACATACTGAAAAGCACTGATAATTTACCTGATTTTGCACAACCAGCTCTTAGGTCAGGCTGTTCTTTAGATAGATGAGGGCATGGACATAAAGGTGGTGTGTGGGAAGAGACTTTCTTCAGGAAGTTATCTGAGGGCTTTATATGCCAGCTGCAGGGGGTACCTATCGGTCCCTTTATGCTATTTGCTCCTTTCTGGTCTAGGTATCGAACATCACAAAGAGGAGAGCTTCCTCACACTCCAAAATCTGCCTGATTATCAATGGGAAGGGTTTACATCATGACAGGAGTCAATTTGCAGAAGTTCACAGGGCTGGAAACACAGGATCTTTTCGAAGGCTGGAGCAAGATCAGTGCAATCCATCCCCACCAGAACTTCACTGAGGATCTCATATAAAAAAATTTTTCTGGGTTATTTTCCTGTTCGAAAGCATGAATGAAAGGATGGTAGAAAGCTACAACACACACAGTAACATGCTAATAACCATTCTATTTATTGATCGTTTTCTTCTGAAACTTTTGCCTTCCTCCTCCAGACACTAGAATGATTCTTTCGCAGAGCACTTAAGTTTCCACTTCTTTGGGCATCCTCTCCAAATCCATATAATTTTCTTTGAATGGTCTGATTTCGTAAACAATTTACTTTGAGCAGAAGGTTGGGCTAGCTCACCTCACCTCCTGAGGTTCCTGCCAACCTGAACTTTCATATGAATCCTCCTTGAAAAAAACACACGTGACCAACAAGTATTCTTGCCTCATTCTCTTCACGATCACTTCATACCCGTGCACCAAGCAGAGAGCCACCCGTCTTTAGCAGTTCTGACACTGAGCCTTCCCCAGGCACAGGAACCTGCTGCAGTCTGGTAATTATTCAAACCTGTCTTTCATCTCTGTATTTTGCCTTCTGCTGTCTCACAAAATCTTCATCAATCTTTAACCATAAACTAGAATCAACAGTAGCATTTCTTACACAAAATTAATCATTGCACTTTTCAAATTATTAGCAATAAATTAAGATGCAATAACATATTCCTATTAAGATATTTTAGGAATTTTTAAGTGGGAGAAGAGAGAAGATAAGGCAGCGAGGCAAGGAAAAAACATGCTTTGGGGATTATACAAAAACTTTAAAAATAAATAAATATTTTCATTTGGAAAAAATGTTTCATATATAAATATTTCTATAGCTAAAATTACACTACAATAGTCCTTTAATAAAGAAATAAACTCTATGTTCTGTCAGGCACGGAACCTTTCAAGAAGTGAAGGTGAAAACTCTTGTTTTCTGTTGAACTTGACCTTGTCGTATAAAGTTCTTATCATCTCTTGGTATCTCCCTGCTGGGCCAAAAATTCAGCAAACAGTGCCATGATGCACTGAACCTCATGATGGCAGGTCCTTAGTGCTCCCATCTGAGATATGATCAGAAAATCTCATGAGTGGGTAGCTTTATTATTTTTGTCTGCAGACATTATAATTAAGTAGCTAGTTGTTATGTTTGATGACCCAAGTAGTTTTCTGGCTACCCTCCAGCAGCAAAGAAGACACAAAATTAAGGGCTGGAAGTTGGCAGCTAACTTCTGACTAATCTTTCCTCCTCAACTGCCAGTTCCACCTACCTCTTCATCTTTTAGGGAAGCTTATCTGAAGATGCTGAGAAACTGAAAGAGGACTTGCTGTTTTCACTAAATATTTGGATGTTTAATAAAATTGTTATCTAACTTGTTCAGGACACAGCTATGTGATTGGACATTTCAAAATTAAAATGCGTTGAACAGTCTATAGGATCGCAGTCGCATTCAGAGGAAAGCACTGTAGGACCAGCTGCCATCTAATGTTGGAAAGATTTTATCAATGACCCAGCAGTAAGTATATGTGTTCCCAAAAAGACAAACCAAACATGAGCCATGTGAAATGTGGATGCCTCAGGCAGAATCAAAGGCAGAAGTCCTTCCAGAAACCAGAGGGGTGCTGACAGTACATTAGGGGAATGCAAATGTGACTTATGCTCATTTTTAATGCCCACCCTTTACCCTGAGGTGCACAGGCTGCTTACAGGTAGGAATCTGGGGTACCCATAAAATTCACACGACCTCTACTCTCACCTGAGCTGTAGTTAAATGAAACATTCTGCACATGTATTCAGATTTCAACATGGAGATGTATCTCGCACGAATGGCTAGGTGGCCAAGAATGGTTTGGCTAAGAATAAGTCTATCAGATTCTTACACTGCAAGAAAAGCACTGCAGATTTTTAGAAATGCTAGCATGAAATTTAGGAATAGAGCCTCAATATAATTTTTTTCCAAACCTAAGACCTTAATTAGGCAGAAGCAATCAACATAACAAAAAAAAAAAAAAACCCAGAAATGTTAAACGTAAAAAAAATTAAAAGAAAAATAAACAAAAATTAAACTTGAAACAAATTAGTGTCCCTGTGCTTAAACAATATGAGAAAGATGTAAAAACAAACCAGCAGAAAAGTATTCTTCCAGGGAGTTGTGAGACTGGCAGGTGCAGTGGCAGGAACTAGGACAGAGAAGTACTCTGATGGGTTCTTAGAGTTTATGTTTAACTTACTGGCTCATAACAAGGGATGTATTTAGGTCTCCTGGAAAGAACCTTTTGCAATATTTATTAAGGTTTAAGTGCTCAGTAAATAAGTACTTACTGTCACATTTTTCCTTCAACAATTAAAAGAATATTCCATCTCCACTAGATATGCACACAGGGCTTAGATGCACAAACAAGTTACTGCCGATTGATGAGGTACCACCCATTGGCTCACCTGCAGCCATCCGCTGCTTCAGTGCTCTTCCAAACCCCATAAAACACAAGGTGAGTCCAATTTGGTACGTCCAAAATTAAAGAAATTCATATTAACTTGAATTAGCTCATATTTGCTGCAAGATACAAATATGCACACAGGTAGTTACCTGTTTGCTACCCCACGGTAACTTGTTGGCATGTCTGTGTTCACGTTAACAGCGTATCAGATTAATGATATATGAAGAGAGAAAGAATTTTGCTTCTTGAGTCCTGCTGGCCACCTGATTTGGCACATTTAGCAGCTGCTACTTAACCTTAATAGCAAGCACAGTTCATTAGTTTCAACTAGAACATAAAAATTCATGAAAATATAAAAGGCTGAACTGAGATCTAGAATATGGAAACGTGACAGAAAAGAGAAGTTTGGTGAAGAAGACTATGTAAAAGTTTATGATCACACTTCTTAAATTCAATGTGTATAAAAAAATTTCAGAAGCTCCCAGCAGCGCTGAGGGTGTGGATTAAGATCAATTCAGAGCCCACCAAGAATTCTTCTAATCTACATGTTCCTCTCAGTGGATAAGGAAAAAAACCCCACATATTGGAACACTTCCTTCCCACATCTTGCTCTGAATTTGAGATCTTTCCATAGCCCCCCTCCCCAGAAAGCATAGGAGACTGGGATATAGTCCAGCTGCTGTCAATCAGACTGAAGAGCTGGCTCCAATTGTGATAGATTCAAGTATGTGCCTCTGCCTTCCTTGTCTAAGCTAGAACATGTCTGCACAGAGCCAGTTCTCCTACTATCGGCAGAGTTCATATCAGTAAAGTAAACTCTTTACTTGCTTCTGAACAAAAATAAACTGTTTGATGGTATAACTGCATCTACACCAGGGTTCTGCCAGGACAGCAGTTAGATGCAATTTTATTTTTAGTATTCCTAGCCTACATAAGTGTGTGAGGAAGGCTTTTAAATATAGACCTAGCCTTCATATTTTTCTTCATTAGAGCTCTAGCAGAATGCCTAAAATGTAAACCACATCACAAAAATTAAGTGCAGAATATGGGCTACAGGAACAGCATACACTTACTACATTTATCAGGTACAAATTTCCTTTCTTATTATTACTCTAATAGACATTACATAAAACAGAAAAAGCAGAATTATCTAAATCACTCATACATATACACTCAGTGACTCACAGAAGACTAAAATCATATCACAGCCCGTATAAATGAACATCAAATCTACCGTCCATTTTAAAAGATCAAATTATTTAATTTACCCAATTGCCTATGACAAACATGACACAAACTGGGGAGAAATATTTGGGGGTAAATGTTTTGCACAGGTAATAAGGCTGGCAGAATTTTGTCCTTCTTACAAACTTTGGATTTTAAATTTGATGGGATCATTGACTGTTTATAATTTTAAAATTTTGCCATTTGGGTGTTTACTTTTAAACACTGCCACAAGGTCATTTCCTCCCCATCCAATGGCAACTTCTACATCCTATTATTAGAACAATAACTACCCAGAAAAGGGCATTTCCCAGGGAGTAATGACTGGCTGGGAGGAGTTGATGGCCCGAGGCACTGCTGAGGGCCATTAACCCTGGCCGGTTATTAATCGCCAGGAAATGCCCTGCACCAAGGTTGTTATTGCTATTTTAAGCACAGATTGGGAGGGTGGGGGGAGCGTGAAATGGACATCTTAGTGTACAGAATTTTTTAACGCATGATGCCACTTCCTTTGTTGCCATTTACGGAGGACATTTCTAGAAAGAAAGAATGCTCTGCCTGATACCCAGCCAGATTTCACAGATCATTTCGCAGCACTCTATTGTGCACACAGTAACTTACCAAACTGAGAAAATAGTTGGGGATTTTAAGAGCTTTTCTTTTCTCTCTAAATAATAGTCTGCATAGAAAAATAAAAGGAAATTCAGGCCTTAATAAGATGAACAAAAATATGCAACTCTTCATGTCACTGTCAGCAGAATTACATCCTAGAAATATCTTTTTAATCACACTGTCTTTATGTTTAGCGCATTTCCTTTGTCGATACTCCCGCTTAATGACCATTCACATATCTCTTCAAAAAAGGAATTTTTAGCAGCAACAGCCAAAGCACATCCTGAACCATCTTCAGCTGATGCTAGCCATTAAGGAGTTTGTCTTTTCCAATAATCAAGCAGATTGGGTCATTTTCTAGGAGATGGTTGATGAAGTATTTCAGAAACTGCTTTAATTTTCTCCTAGTTCTTACCCCGAGGCAAAAGTTTTAAAGACATGTTCATAGTCCTCACAAAACTGTGAAAATTGTTCTTTTCTTGCAGGGATCAATAACTCACTCTCCAAATCAAAAGGATATTCTTAGCGTATGTACAAATAGCCCGCTGCCTTACTGAACTACTTACCATTTGTCAAACCTTAGCTGCGAAAGTAAAACAAACAAAATAAGTCATGGCTTGATAACGTGCACAGGAAGAAAGCACAGTTCTGCACTGAACTAGTTTGACAGGTGTCTTGAAAAAGATGCGGTTTAGAAGTGCAAAACATCAAAGATCTTCTCACGCTTCTCCTCAAGGTCCTAATTTGTCACCACAAATGTGTACATTTGAATCATAGATTGATTGTAAAAATCTCACTGAATTTACCATGTGGCTCTATTCTCAGTTACAATTTGCATTTTCCAGCAAAAGATATGTGCTTTCTTATTCCCTACAAATTCCCTGCAGTTCCCTCAGATTGATGGCTGGACTGTGTGCTCCCACCTCTTTTGCCAGATTAATAACATAGTCCTTAAAAAACAATAATAACAAAATCACCAAAGCCAGTATTGTAGCAGTTAGTACCAATCAGTATGACACATACTGCATGACCATTTGAACATGCGTGAACAGACATTGTCTCTGGGGAAATTTTTAGTGGACTTTCTTGTGTTTCTATATATGGGATCATCTGTGGTGACCCTCTGGAAGTGCAGCCTTTCAAATCTTAGTAAATTGAAGGCAGCACTTGAATTACAAAACCCTTAGCACACAATTTTAAACTAGTATAAAATATATCTTCATCTCAGCTTGAGTTCAAGCAATGTAGTTACATGCTAATCAGGTTGTCAAAATGTAATACAGGCACAATGATCCAAAGGTTGAGACAGGACTGGGAGGTGGAGAGGGTTTCTGATCCTGGGTGCAAATCTAACAGCTCTTCTTTGTGCATCGACGATGTAAGCCCATAGGAACGGGTTATGTAGCTCAGAACCCTTTCACTGACACACACCAGGGCCAGCTCTCTAGGGCAAGCTTACGGTAATAGTTCCCTAGAAAAGTCTCCCAGCATTTAAGAAATCTGTGACACAGGAATTCCCTGAGCCAGAGCTGATGCACTCCATAGCCTGCTCTAAATAATTTTTCCAGTTGGTTCTTTCTCAACCCTTATGTACCTCTGGCACTTGCATGCCCTGTGAGAATGAGCTCCACAGCCACAGTGGCACGTGGCCAAGTGTCTCCTACTGCTCATTTCCACCCATCACCCTGCTGGTTCCAATCCAACTACACCCTTGTGAGACAGAAAAATCTAACCACACAGAGTACTCAAAATGTACAAAAAACAAAGAAAAAACCTAAAAGAACCAACGTGCCAGCATAATGATGGTTTTTGCTTTGTTCTCTCTTCTTTTTCAAGAAATTTTGTGTTTGATATGCTTTATTTCAGCATTAAGCAGAGATTTTCACAGTTCTCTACTGTAACCCTAGTATAGTTAGCTTAGAATCAATCACTGTATATATAAATTTAGTGCTGTTTTATCCCATGTGCATACAACATTTATCTTCATTTAATTTCATCTGGCAGTTCATTGGCCAGTCACGCAGTAATGCAAGATCCTTCACAACCCTTTACAGTCAGCTCTTATCTTTATCTCCCTAAAATACCTACTATTGCCAGCAACATTTAGATTCTTGAAATTCTCTTTCTTTTCCAGATTGTTAACAAACATTTCAAATAGCACAGATCCAGAGAGAATTTTACTGGAGCTCCCTAGCCACTGTGAAAATTGAGTATTTATTCCTTAACATTATTTTCTATGTTTAACTAGTTATTTAATCATGTGGGTTTCTTCCCTCTAATCTTATGGAAACTTACTTTTCTTTCAAATCCTTCAGTAAGGGACCCTATCAAACACTTTCAGAAGCCCAAACTCACTTTATCAGTTAAGTCTCTCCTGATCCTCTGAAGGAACCTTTTAAGTAATAGCATACTACAAAATGGGTTTCTTTACTCTTTTTTTTTTCTTTTTCTTATTACTAATTCTATTTTTTTGAAGATTTTATGCCAATTTGCACACAATGATAGAAGATTTAAGGTCTGTATTTCCTCTGATGTCTCCCAGAAGGAAGTGTTATACTGACAGTTCTCTGCATCTTGTCAAGCCTCAAGCAGATCTCCTATGGCCAACACTACCATCAAAAAATGCTGATGACAGATAAGAATTTTCCTGTATTTTCTTATTTGTTTTACTAACACCTAAGCCTTGAGAAGTGAAAATTTACAGCACCATATTTTGTAGCTCCACCCAATCTCTATTAAGATTTAGGTCATATGAACCCTGACCAATTTTTATGTCTTATGGAAGAGCCTTTCCCAGAAAACTTCCTTCCTTATAAGAAAATGTGATTTCAAATATCCAATACATCAGCATTTCTGTTACCAGGCTCTGCTTTTGTTCACTTAATTTTGCAAATAGTATCTGCTATGCCTACCAAAATGGATGGGCACTTGTGGTGCAAATCCACTGTGTAAATCAGAGTCCTTGTTGAATTCCTCCTTAGCACACAGGAAAGTGCGTCCTGCTAGTTCACAAAGAACTGATCCAGTGGCAGGACAATGAGGACTCCTTTGGGATGGGGGAGAGTGAACGCTTCCTAGAATAGGCAGAGGTATATTGTTAATGTGTCTGCTCTTTGTTCATGTCAGCTCTCCTCTCTCTCTAGGAAGCATCTGTCTGTACTGGCTTTTGACCTCCCTTTTTCTTGTGCTGAAGGATGACATGAAAAAGGGCAGGTGGTCATATGCTCCATGCTCCAAAACCTCTTCTTTTCTACTCACCACAGTATTCACTGGGGATTGAGAAGCCTTGGTCACTCCTGCATTCCACACTAGCTATGGCCACGTGGTTTACTACCTGGGCAAGGTAGCCGGTATGTGTGCCTTATTTCAACCTCATCCTCCCTCTCCAGCTAGGATTTCCTCTGATCTTAAGGGACTAGGCCCACTGCCAGTTTCCTGTAGTGAAAGGGATCTTTTCCATATGGTGAATTTAACAACTGCTGTGTGGGTTTTTTCACCTCCTACCAAGCATCCACGATGGCTGTCTTTGGGAAGTTTAAGCTGCAGCAATAACAACTTCTGGAGTTTTTTAATGTGATTTGTGGATTTGAAATTCAGATAAAAGCACCCAGGTAGCTGTCCTGCACTGCTGGGCACTTCCACGACAGGGAGTGTGTCAAGCTTCCAGGTAGCCCAGCTTGTGACCTCATCCTTTGTGCTCTGTCCTTTTCAGTTCATGTGAAAAGCATCTGGGCTTCCAGCAAGGGTCCTCTGACAGGCCCAGGAACACGTTGGCTGTACCGTCCCCATTCAGGGCCACAATGCACTGGTTGGTACCAAGAGATGTCCATGTGGGCACAGCCCTACCTGGTTTAGAAACCTTTAGTTCCACGCTTGTAGCTTTTGTGGCTTGTCATGATGACTGTGAACTCTCATGTGGATGCACACCTCAGGAAGTATTTGGAGTTAAAAGTATCATTTAATTGTGATGGAAAGGCAAAGCTAGCTATACCAGCCCTACAAAGAGTAGGTGCTTACGGAGAGAGCTGGCTGATGATGTAATCTTCGCTTCTCTGAACATGACGCCTGCAAAGATGAAGGTTCTCTGCATCAGCTCACCTAATCCCCTGTATTACAAATGCTGTTCCAAATTCCCAAGTATTTCAAATTTGAAACCCAAATGGTAAAACAGGCTATTTATTACTTTTTATAACATGAATCAAGTCAGTGAGTGCTATCTCAAAATGTAAATACTATGTACTCTACGCAACATCCCACAGACTTCTGAACACCCATCAAAAGTAAAAGCTATAATAATGCCTGCAAAAATACACAAATTATTTCTAATACATCCAGTAAGAAACCCAATTTTGACCTTCTCACAGTAAAGCTGTGAAGTCTGTGATTCCTCTAGATTTTAATTCCCCCCACCACCCCACCCCCATTTTATGTTCCTTAATTTTAAGCCTCAAAAGAGATCTACAGCAATTTTAGATATTCTGGTCAATTCCTCACAGTAACCAGATTATAAAGTCTAGTGCAGACTCAGAAAGGGAAAAGGTTTCTATAAATATAAATATACAAAGGTTGCACGTCTGTAGAGAAAACCTGCTATTGGTCTTACACATAATCTTCATATGTAGGACCCCACTTCAGGGATCATTTTGGCATGCTAATCAAGCCTTTCCATGTAAACCATCCAAATAACAATAGTCCTGTTGTAAATCTATTTCTATTAATCTTATAAATTCAGTAAATCTTTCTGAACATAGCATTTTTCTGCCCCAAAAGTTATTTACAGGAGCAATGCACTTCCCTATTCCTGTTCAATTATATTTTACTTGCTCTACAACCCCTCATTTCTGTCATCACAGAGCAGAACTAAAACATGGGTTTGTTACCTAAATTTAAAAAAAAAAAACCCAAACAAACCAAACCCAACCCAACAAAAGACAAAAAACCCAACCCTGAACACCAAAACCAAACAAAACTGGCTGCCCCTTTTCATGCCTCTGTAGTGGAAAAAGATGCAAAAATTAGAAACGAATTTCACCATTCCAGGAGATTAAAAAACATAACCCCCCCAAAAAACCCTGTGCTACAAGTCAGTTATCAGCCTGGGATCCAGCGATCTGTTCTCGCATGCTCTCTAGCACGGCTACTCCTGACAGGTGCTCCTGGGACATTCTGAACAAAATGTTAAACAAAAATATATCTTTAACAGTTCCATCCTTGAAAAGCTGCTGTCTGCTGAGTAACTGTCAGAGACTGTCAGCAACATTCTGCAAGCAGCAGAACAAACATTAAGATGACAAGAGTTTTCAGCTTAGTTTTGGGGTCCAAAAGTACTTAATGTTTCTAGCAGGAGAGGTTTCTCAATTCAACACATCACGACACTGATACCCAAATCACAGAGTCAGTGTCAGAGCTGACAATCTGATACATTCCTTAGAGTCATACAGTAGCCCAAACTCATTTGTGTTCAGTCAGGAGGCTAAAAAGTTACTTTTAAGACTTCAGTATATTAATACAGCAATATTGGAAAATATTCAATTTGGCATCTCCTTCCAAAATCCCATTTCCTTCTTGCAGTACAAATTTCTCAGACACCTGCCTGTCTGTGATGGACTTCTCTTAGCCCGGTAGGGAATGACATTTCCCCTGCAATCTGTTTTGTTTCATTAATTGTCCTCTCAAAGCGATGTATCTGTACTGTTGTGACCTCCGCACACACTCAGACACAAACTAATTTGCTTATTGAGGTTATTCATAAAATTGCTTATTTTTTTTATCATCTACGGGGCACCAAATACAGTTTTGGGAAGGTAGAGAAAGACTACCTGGCAACTGTGTCCATCACCACCTTACTAAACCCTCAGTTCACATTTTTCTGCAGAGAAGTGTTTTACCGCTTCCAAACCTTGCTGTCCTCAACCTTGTTCTCTCCAGTGCAGATGCTTAAAGAGGTTCCAGGGCAATATGAAACCTTAAAATATTTGGCCAGCTACTAGGCAGAGTAAAATATATACACATGCTTATGAAACTGGAATAATAGACATCTGTGTAAGTAGATGACCTCCCAACTGAAATGAAAAGGCTGAGCTACGGTAAACAAAGTTTTTGACAAGGAACTGCATTGGTTTGTATGCTTTTTCTAATGAACCAAGTGCTACCACCAACATGTCCTATTCCCTCAGTCACCAAAAACGATTCTCACTGCTGCCAGCTTCACTGTGCACACAGCCCCTTGTGTCACCGGCAAGCAGAGACATACTGCCACCGCCAGCATTCACAGCTCTCAGCACAGCACTGGCCATATTGTAGCTAAAGCCAAATATCTGTATAGAAGCTTCAGCAGTAAGTTCTCCTGCAAGGTTTTATAATTTCCTTTCCAACTTTCTCAGCCACTTCCTACTGATTACACTTTCACTAAAGTAAAAGTCAATTATTTTTTTTTCCCTGCATAGTTTTCATTCCTAATCACATTATTAGGTGAATTCTACCTGGCCAGATTCATATTTCTTAAAGTAGTTTCTTAAATATATACCACCAACCGCCATTTTTTTCAGCCACATTTTGGCTGGGAAGTAAACCAATATACCATATAATCAGGTATCACCTCAGTAAATAGAACATGGAAGTAAGGAAATGTGGCATTAGTGTTAGATCTTTACTCCCACCACCTAAAGCACTTCAAATATTGCATGTTGAAATTACAGTCCAGCCTTTTTAACACGGACTGACAACTTTACACACTTTCCATCTGTGGTGGGTTGATGCCAGCCAGCAGCTGAGCCCCCACCCAGCCACTCATTGTCTCCCCAACTTCAAATCTCCCCTCTGCCATTTCAGATCAGTCTAAGCAGGCCTGAGAAAGGGAGAGTTTTTCTATTTCTCATTACAGTGTTGAGATAATATTTTTATTACACGGGAACAGCTTTTGTTGGCCTTGGTCCTAAACATCCCTCTATAGCTGGGAGTAAAGAGAACAGACTAGCAGACCATGGTTAAGGTTTCAGTCATCATTCCTCTCAAACAAGGACTGATTAAATTTCAATCTGAAAATTCTGACAGTTGATACTTTTCTTTCATTTTTTTTCTTGAGTCTTAATGTAGCATTTTACAAACAACGTTTTTTGGGGGAGTAAGGAAGCAAAATTTGAAAATAAGGTGTCAGCTTTATACTAATTCAGAAGAGATTTTAATATTACATTTAAGACTATGAAATTAATAAAATAATTGTTCTGTCTTTTCTCACTGTCAGGTTCTCAGTCTGCATTACTGAATAATGAAAAAAATTCCATTTTCTCCTAGTTAATAATTTCACAGAATGATAAATCCTGTGGTATCAGATGCTATGTGTGGCCACAACACAGAAAAATGTAAATACTTAATAGACTCTCATGACTTCCCCCCCTTTAGTTAGCCATGTAAGGAAGATGTTTGGATATCACAAAGACAGGCCAATATAAATAAGTAAAACTACAATATCTGGGAAAGTGAAGAGAAGAGACAAATACAAACAGACCAATTTTCTTCTTGCTTCCACAGCTCTCTGAAAGGTTATTTCCTCGGTATGTAGGAAAGCAGTGGATACAGCATTTTTAAAACTGCATCATTTGAAAATTTAACAATAACCAATGCTGAATACCATATGTTTTAAATGGTCTCAGCTAAGTTGCTGAACTAATACCTTACTGAGATGACTGAAGCACCAGAAGGAAAATAATCCCTTTCTAAAGGGATAAATTTGAGAAGCACCTAATCTAAAAAAAAAAAACCCAACCCAAAAAACTCTCCCAATCATCTTGGGCCTGCACTGTGTATACCATCTAATTTCTTTTAGTATGTGTGCTTTCTGGAGAAAAAAAAAAAAAACCAAACAGTAATACTGATATTCAATTAACTCGATTAAAAAATAAATTCCAAATTGAAACAGTAAAGCTTCTGATGAGACTTCCCAAGCAGATCTATGAAATCCAGATACATCCTCTTCCTGCCTTCTTCTGCTTGGAGCCTTGGAAATATTTCAGCCACTGCTGGTGGCATTGAAGCAAGTTTCTGACTGTGGTAGCTTTTGCCCTAGTCCACTTGAAGTGGATTCAGGGTCAAAAGGAGAAGCTAACAGAAGAGAAGACTGGGAAAGGCTGCCAGTCAGAGACAATTGCAAGCTACCAGCCAGAACTGGGAGTCAGAAGAGCCAAAGAAGGAGGCCACGCACTACAGGGATGAAGGAAGCACAAGGAAGATGCTAGTCCCTGATCTATAGGGGCAACATTTCACGGTTACATGAGATTATCCACTGAGCTGGGCCTGGTGGCCCTCTTTTGTGCAACCTCTTGCAAGTTTAGTTAAAATCCTAGACTTTGTTGGGGAAGTTTAACTCTTTTTGCTTTTTCCTAAAGGCACGTGGGTAGGATACTGTTTTGAGATCATCTTCTAGTGAGGTATCTATTTTGCTCATATCCTTGTCATCTGTAAAGCATATCTTACCTTAGATTACATGAATTACATAGCAAAAGTAATTATGTATAAATTTTTATTTGTTTTTAACAGTAGCAAGAGTAGGCTTTTTACTGTACTCACTTGTGTCCTCATCTCTGGCTTTCATTTGAGCAGAAAATGTCATCCTTTGCTTGCTAATTAAGTTCACCCAAACAGTTCTCAGAACTTCTTTTTGGTTTTAATACCACCCCCTCCCCCTGCAAAACCACCAGGTTTAAAAAGCCTTTCTGGAGGAGTGAACAGGCATTCAGGGGAAAAAAAAATCTGCAAGCTTTAATTATATGGGATATTTTCAAAATAAGCACCAAGAGCGTTCTCCTCAGTGAACAAAAATCTGTTTTCAGAGAGCAAGGAATTTGCCATTATAATTGTGACAGTTCTTGGATGAGTTCATGGGCATGTTTTAAAAATCCCTCTGAGTAAAGCCAAGGTCTGCTGGACACTGCTTCCCCCATGTCCACATAGGTGTCAACTACCTCAAAGATGCTGCAGCAGCCGCCACAGCCAACATGCAGGAACTGAATTCACAAAGTAGTAACTCACATAGTGAGGGATGATCAGAAGATGCTCGCCCTGGAAACTATGGAAGAATGGGACTTCATCCCGCACAAGAGTCTAGGTCTCAGAAAATTAATTTTGAAATTGTTGCTAGTGCTTTTTCCTCCCAGAAGTGCATGGTTTGGTCTGCAGTACAAAATGCTGCAATACATTTTTGGTGAAGATGACAATGGGAGACCCTTCCCACAGCAGAAATGGCCAGCAGTCTGCCTGCATTCAATACCCAGGACTATGACAAGGTTAAAATCAAAGTCGGAGAATTACAATATTATCTTTGGGTCATGTTTTCACTATTATAGAGTCCAGTAAAAAAAGTGACGCAAACCTCATAAAAAAACATACAGCCCATTCATAGTGAAGTAGGATATTAAACACACAGCACTTAATTTTTATATATACCACACATACAATGTGCTTAAATATTTTTGTACGTGCCAATTGCGTACATTTAAACTCCAGGAATAAGAAGAAATAGGAAAAGAACCAATTGATTGTCCTCACACCGTAATACATTCAGGAACATTCACTTATATTGTTCAAAGCTGAACCATGGAGGTAATAACTTCAAGACAGAAGATATGTAGGCTCTGGGATTTCAAGCTCTATCCATTTGAGATAATGATTGAGGTGAATTTTACTTTCCACCTCGTTGTTCTTATTCACTAGAACACAGTAGCTGAAAATCATTTATGCCAGCTAGCTGGTGTCATTGCTCCCAACTTTGATTATTACTTTCTAGACAGATATTCCCCATAGCCAGCAAGGCTCTAACAAAACTCTATCCTTGTAGTGTGTTAACTTTAAGTCAGCATTGTGGGTTTTTTCTCCTGAAGTGGCCAATTGCTTATAGAAATATTAGAGGTTAGAATTATCTTTTGTATTTGGATTAAGAATGAAAAGAGCAAAGATTCCTTTTATAATCAAATTCAATTCACAACAAAAATTATTATTATAGGTTACCTCTTTAAGTATGATCTTAACTACAAAATTGTTCACAGCTGAACTGACAAGCCACCACGTTGGGATCAACTCTTTCCCTTGATATTATTTAGCTGAATGTAAACATCAACCTAACTAAAAAATCATGACTGTTCTCTGCAGAATTCTCTCTGTAGAATTTTCGGTCATGAAGATTATTTGGATGGGTTTTTCTGGGTTTTAATATTAATTTTAATAACATACTCCTAGCTCAATAAAGTAATTGGCATTTTATTTAATAAATATTAGATAGATGAGTTTTCATAGATCTATAAACGGGAGATTCTCAACAAGTATATAGAATCATTACGACTGAGAGGTACTTACATGTTCTGGAAAGTCAGCCTTCAGTTCAGCAATACTCCTACACCAATATGCTGCTGTTTTCTCGCTGATGAGTTCAATGTTTAGAAAAGAGCCTTGTCCTGGGCCGTACATAGGACCTGAAGTAATTCCACGCACGATCCTCGGAGAAACATTAGTCACAATGTCCTGAAAAACAGTGAAAGCTTTCAGATTCATTTTGCAAAGTGAAGCATACACATATCAATTATGTCTATGACATCATAAATACTTAAAGGTATCAGGTCCTTTAAGAATATACTGTTATTATGAGTAAAAGCTGCAAT
Organism: Porphyrio hochstetteri; assembly: GCA_020800305.1. NCBI lineage: Eukaryota > Metazoa > Chordata > Aves > Gruiformes > Rallidae > Porphyrio > Porphyrio hochstetteri. The sequence continues at coordinate 20,250,400 of CM036912.1, forward strand.
TATAGACCAGTTCTCTGAATTAGCAGATTCTCTGATTATTTTCTCTAGGTCAGAGTGGAAAAAAATCTCTGCTCTGTGTGTGAAATAGTAACTACCGAGAAAATGCCAGTATGGGACTGCCATACAAAACATCATTTAGATAATGCTTTTGTGCTAGGTAGAGGGCATACAAGACTGTGTAAAAACCTGTGTAGGCCCCCCTACACGAACTATCCCCCCTGAAGTAGACCAAAGCCCATGTCCTACACTTACAGGTGAAGTGCAGAGAGATGCTGGCCACCAGCCTCCCCAGTGGAAAGTCAGTGTCACAGGCCCAAAAGTGCACCTGTGTACTGCACTTCACAAATTAAATTATATGACTAAGAGAGACCAAAATCAACAAATAAAACAAAAAATAGGGAAAACTGAGATCAATATTGCAAAGGATGACATTTCTGAAGGTCACCATGAGGTTAGCAAAGTATTTTGAAACATACAGTAAACACACAAAATGTTGATTTGTTTAGTAGTCTTAATTAAGCTGCAATGTCACTGTATCTATATTAACAAAGAACTGTAAATTCTGACATTATTTAAAACTAAAGGGAAACATACATGGCAAAATGTTCCTTTTGCCAATTTCCAATTAAAAATAATTTTGAGTAAAGGTCATTTATTTACAAATGTATCAGAATTATTTGTTTAAGCACCCCTCCTCACCATCTTGTCATTTTTAGTGAGATAACATGAACCTCCATTAGTATATAGCAATTAAGGTCAATTTACATATTTTAATTAAGAACCATCCCATATAAAACAATTAGGGTAATAGGCATACTAACTGGATTTCATAACATTTGGACGTTTTTCCAACTAGATAGACAGGAAACCTTAATTAGCATTAATTAGCACTGATCTGCATATGTTTGATAAGGCATACCCTTGCCACAAAAGATTATTTATTCCTGAATCTGCCAAATGCTGCAGTTACAGAGGATAAAGGGACTTTTCTTCACATTGTATGTAAATTTGAGAAAATCTTCATCTGCTTATAAAGTTGAATTATTTATTATACAGTAAATATGCACTAGTGTTTTATACCAATAATTATACGTCCGTTTACATATGTAGAAATCATACAAATATTTTTGGGTCTAAGTCTGGAACACGGACATCACAATAATCCATAATATTCCTAATGTAATATTTTCCCTTCATCAAAAGAGCTGCACCTCTCTCTCAACAGGTAAGTTATATTTTCAGGAAAAAAATAATTCAGAACACTTTCTGAATTCATGCAAACAAAAATGAAACAACAAAGTACACTCCCCTCACTCCCAAAATAAATTTCTATGCAGAAGAAGTATTTACATCAGTTTGCTCCCTATTATCCTCTTGAGCATTTCACTCCTTTTAAACTGCCTCAGAGGAGCTTGTGCACTGACTTCATCCCAGAAAGCTATTCATAAACACACAGCAGTGCTATCACATCATCCAGCGTGAGGAAACATGCAAAGTCAGTGATTTAAATGCTGGCAATCTGACCTTACTCCTGCAAGCACAGGGTGCACATGGCCATTTGCCAACACATAGGAGTTACTTTGACCACGCTGCAAGTGACCATGGGCTTCCTTTTCCCATGCTCCAGAGCAGCCAGAGCTACACAGCTATGGTGGCATGGCACTAAGCCTGAGCTAACAGCCTGTCTGTTGTCAGAATTATTATTTTTGGGTTCGGTGCAAATTATGGTAAGATGCACATGGTATGATTTCCATTTTGTGGCTGGCTTGTGTACACAGTATGCCAGACAACGCTTGCAGCCACCTACAGTACTGTTTGCTGTTATCTTACTATGTGCATGTTTTGTTGTTCTTTCAGTCTCTCTCATTTTACTACAGGTAAGAATTGGAAGACTGAGATACTATAGCCTAGATTGTACCTTTTGTAGGATACTCACAAAGCCTCAGGCTGCTTCCCTGCGAAAATACTGTAAAGGTTTTGTATCCGCCTTGGGTCTCCAGACAATCTCTTCTCTCTTCTAAGACCAGAGCCCCCCGCTTAGACCCTATGACTGCTGCCAAATCCCTGTGACTCCAACTCACTCTTTCCCAGAGCTCAGTCATAGTGACATCTGAGTGACAATTTATCTGTCTGGAATCCCACAAAGTTAAATCAGGTACTGCACAGGCTTTACAAATGGTCTCAAAAGCCACAACTCTTCACATTAATGACCACAAGAGGTATACAGAGCCATGTGAAACAATAAACACATGTACATCTCTGCCTGCATTTCCTCACTCTTGAATTTTCCTTGAGATTTTGTGAGATCCCCTTTGGTGCTCAGGGACCTTCCCCTTCTGTCCCGTGCCAGCAAACAGCTGCTCCTTTGAACGGCAGCTTCCCTACTGCCTCTGTATCACAGGACCACTCCGCTGTGTCCGTGCATCACTTTATCTTTCCTGACCAAGCTGCTTCTGCTTCCAAAAATCCTTCCCAGCTTTGAAATCCAAACATTACCACCTGGCTGCTCTCTCTTGGTTCCTCCCGAGAGGGATACACTGTCCTTATTTAATATCCCATTCGTCACTTGCCTCTCCTAGCTCAGAGTAAGCTAGATGGAGAGAGTCTGTAATGACTGACACGCTGGCACCTCTCCTGTCTCTTGTTAGCACATGACAGCCCCAGACACAAGGAGACTCACAGTTCACGGAAACAAAATGGAATTTATAACTCATGTGATGATTCAAGGAATCTGTCTATGTACACACAGAAAAAAATCACAGAAGTGACAGAAACGAAAATTGTCTCCTTGAGATGAGTGTGAAATACTTACACAGAACCTGCCTTACCATCATCTTCCTCTTCAGTCTCCTGACACATCTATGAAAGCTAAATAGGGAGAGGGTTAGGCAAAGGATCTATTGGCTGAGCTTGGCCCACTTCAAGTTCGTTGTTATTTGAAGTGAATTTTACATGGTATCATGGGACCTCACACCAAGATGGGTAATTCTGGTGGCTACCCAATTGTTACTGCTGTCTCCAAAACAGCAGGTAAGGTCAGAGCAGCTGAAACAGCCACAAGGTTTCACAGAATCACAGAATAACAAGGTTGGAAAAGACCTATAAGATCATCAAGTCCAACCATTCTCATCCTAAACTAAACCATATCCCTAAGTACTTCATCTACCCTTTTTTTGAACACATCCAGGGAAGGTGATTCGACCACCTCCCTGGGCAGCCTGTTCCAGGCCCTGATAACTCTTTCAGTAAAAAATTTTTTCCTAACATCCAATCTAAACCTGCCCTGGCACAGCTTCATGCCATTCCTCCTTGTCCTATCACCTGTCACCTGGCTGAAGAGACCATCACCTACCTCTCTACAACCTCCCTTCAGATAGTTGTAGGTGGTGATAAGGTCTCCCCTCAGCCTCCTCTTCTCTAGGCTAAACAGCCCCAGCTCCCTCAGCCACTCCTCATAAGATTTGCCCTCCAGCCCCTTCACCAGCCTGGTTGCCCTTCTCTGGACTCGCTCCAGGACCTCCATGTCCTTCTTGTGGTGAGGAGCCCAGAACTGGACACAGTACTCGAGGTGCGGCCTCACCAATGCCAAGCACAGGGGCACAATCACTTCCCTAGACCTACTGGCCACACTGTTTTTGATACAAGCCAAGATGCCATTGGTTTGTGACAGACCATCTTCTGGAGGTTTAATTGAATCCTGATTTTCCCTGTTTCATATGAATTGTCCAGTGAAATGCTGGCACTCATCATTCCTTTTCTTTTCTGAAACCCCAGATGTTCCTTTTAACTCAACTATGCACACAACCCTTTTATTGTTAAAAAAAAATAATTGTTGAATGCATAAAAAGCCACAATGGAACAGAAGCAAGAAGCCTGAGAGGAATCATTTCAAGGTGTGAACCTGAAAACTTATTTGATTTACCAGAAGCTGGCTGCTACAGCAAAATGTCCTGACTGATGAGTTGGTCTGGCCCCCACATGAAGTTGAAAGTAGAGACCCACATACAGGAACAGAAGAATGTGTCTAAACTCTACAACGAATCCAGTATTTTAGCTCTCCGTGCATTGGAAGCAGTAAACAGTCTTTGGAAAAACGAGCAGAAAGCTTTCAATGTGCTCTGAAGACCAAGGACAGAAGACTTTTAGAAAGAGCAACTAGGGAAGAAAAAAAGCTTATATCTGACAATGACTAAAAAAAAAAAAAAAACATCATTGGCAAAAGTAAACAGAATGGTCCATAGAAAATTGTGTGCAAATCTTGCAAATTAACCTAGACTTGGGGATTAGGGAAACTATTCAGTATTAGATTACAGCAAAGCAGCTGGGGGAGTGTCCTGGGTTTGGAAAGTTAATGCAAATGAACAGAAACAGTGACAACAAATGGAATCAAGGGCCAACTGTGAAACATGAATATTTCAGTTACCAAATTTCTTCTTTTTGTCTCAAAAGCTGATTCTTTTCCCCAGGAGAGCACAGCAGAAACAGAAATATCAGTCCCTCAAATATGCCTAGCTTTGGACAGTGGTGCCACACAGATAAAAGCACGAACATCCTGCTGCTTTTGGATTCCCCTCTTCTGCTCATGAACAAACCTGGTATTCTGGTAACTTGAGACTGAGTTAATTTGCATTATGCATATATTTCTGTTCCTGTTGATTAATTAATTAACACACCAAGAAAAAAAAAGACCCAAGGCATTGATCAGGCCCCATTTGCTCTAATAATCTCTGAGCTCTGCAATCAGATCATTGAATTCTAAACTACTTAAGTCTAATGGGCTGGGAGGTTTGAGACAACATCTTAAAGATAAAGCCCAAACACTCAGCACTTTTTAGCCAGTTAAATTTAAATAAAGGTGCAAATCAATTCATCAGCCCGTGCCTTACTGTTCACTCTAAAAGTTGTTTTGCTTCACACAGCCCATATTTGCAGTGAAGAACTGCCACCAATTTTTGTACTGTAGAAAGGCAACCATGCTGTTTAAGAGGGGAGAGAGAAAGAGACCTTCACATTTGGGCAGCAGGGACATTTTGAATTTTAAGGGACCCAAAGGGGTGTCCAGGTCAGTGTTAGATCATGCGATAAGCACATTCATTTTGTGTTTCTCCTAAACTAATCAGCAGGGAAATAATTCACTTTGTGAATATTAACGTTGTCATCTGTAGGCGTGGAAGTTAATGACCTGTAAAAATTAATCAAGCCATTCACCTCTCTCTCAGAGTTATTGTTTTAGGGGAATCAAGAAGGCAGCTCTTCATTAACTGGGTTCACATTTTTATTTCATAATCATGTCTCCTAGAAACTAAAAGAAAATAAAAACTTTGGAGAAAAATGTTATGTAAAGAGGTCAGTTGCAAGAAGATGTAAAAAGAGTGTCCCAAAAGGTATACCATAGCCTCAAGCCTATGTGATTAATGTAGTCATATTAGAAAAATATAATAAAAGAACTAAAAGGATAAACCAATATGATATTTTATACCAAAGCTCTGATTGATTTACAGAACTTGAAGCATTCTTTTTACTCACCTATCCCAAAATATTACAGCTAACAATATTGCAATGAACACTTGAAATAATAAATTTGTTTAAGAGAAGACATAGGGAATGTTGGGGATATGGAAAGAAGATGAATTAACTGTACCTTTAATTGATACATTAACCTGTTGTACTAGAATTCACCTAGAACCTACAGGTGTTCCACAATATAGATATCCGCAGCACAGACAATTACCGAAGTTTCGAATCAGATTTCTGGATTTCCAAATTACATTTAATTACACTTAGAGCAGTTTTTTCACTCTAAGAGGCTTCTATGAGAAACTGAAGCTTGCCTTGCAGCATCGGCCCCCAAAGTCAATGAAAGTCACTGCAAGTCACCGCATACTCCAAATTAAGATTTTCTCATCTTTAACTTATGAAAGCAGATAGGAATTAGTGACTTTTGTCCATTTCTTTTCAGTAATATGAGAAAAAGATTTAATACAATGAGCAGATTACTACTTTTTACAAAGTTAAGTTATTTGACCTTTCATTCTTCTAGGGAGGGTGGGCATTACACTTGCCAAACAGAGTATGCATCTGTACATTCCCGGAGTTACTACTTACTAAATGTCAATACAAACACCAAGGCAGCTGCACTGGCCTCTTTGTGAAGAATAAATACCTTATTAAAGACACTTTAGTCAAGTATCTCAAAACAACACACTGAAAGTTAGTAGACAATAAACTGCAAAGTAAAAAAGCCCAAATGCAGGTTTTGCCTTTACTATACTCAGTAAACCATCTCCTTTACTCGAGCAACAAAATAGGGTAGCTGAAAAATGCAGGTATGTAACAAATTGCAATGTACTCCTTCTCTCCAGATTTTCAAACACATACTGAAAAGGCTGCAAAGATTTCAAAATCCAGTATGTTTGAGATGTTTTTAGAGCTTATTTTCTAAATGCTTTAATCAACCCCCCAACATTAAGATTCAGTTTTCCCTACAGTTTCTGCTAATTACAGTAGAACTTGATGTACACTTGCACCTATGTAAAAATATGGAGAAGGCGACGTCGCCCTTTTCTGCCTAATATCACAGTAGTTAGAGCATTCTGGAAATCTGGCTCACTGCTGTTTGCACACCCTCATAGATATGAATGGCATCACAGACTTATGTCCTCATAATTCCCTGCCAACTCTCACTCAAGGTCTTGCGATGATTTGCCTCTTCTGTGACTCAGCTGTCTAGCCAGACTGTGTCTAGTATCACCCCTTCTGGAGTTGTAACCATCCACAAAAGGCAAGTGAAACCTGAAGCAACAATACCACTTCACGCAGCACTGTTCCTATACATCCCTTCACAGAGCTGTTCCTCACCTTCTCTCCCCATCAGAGCTGAGACGTGTCATCTCCGTAGGGTTCCTCTTCTGAGGCCTAAAGCCCCAATTTGCTTTCCTGAATTTCCCCAAGCTCAGAGATTTTTTCAGCTGAGTTTGTCAAGCTCCTTTGAAGACAAAGCTAAATCTACAGCAAGGAACTCTACAAGCACAAAACCATCCCATCCAACTGTGCAGACTAACAATTAATTTCCACGAAGACCGTATCTGCTAGAGTAGGATTTTTACAACATCTAGCAAGGCTTATTGGCTCATGGAACAAGGCAAGAAAATTTGCTTACAATCTCTGCCCAGAGAGGTCTGACGTAGACACCAGCGCCTTCCAGTGCACAAGCCACTGTTACAGTGCACACAATGCTGCCAGTTGAATGCATTTAACATTCTATTTTAGTGAGAGAATTGGTCAGACTTTATTCTTCCCATAGGAGCACAAAACCTGAGGAAAGTCACTTCCTTACTCTCTCCTTCTCTTTCCCTCAGTAAATATAGAAGTATTTGTTAAAAGCTGAAACCACCGTGACAGAGAAACTTATCTCAGAACATCCCCCATGCAGAAACTGCACTAATCTGTCCACTACCAGATATGAGAAATTTAGTACCATAAAGGCACCTCCTTTTTTCATTGCTTTTATGAATGAAGTTTAGACCTAACCCTCTCATTCCTCTTCACTGCTTTCCTTCTCTTGAAGACAGATAGCATACAATGATAAAATGAGGTAAAATACTTGTTTTTCAAGTTTTCTCACCAAAATAAGAACTGAACTCAAAAAAATCTATTATTTCCTCAGCCTCCCAGGATTGCTCACACTGGTGATTTAAAGCACAGGTGTTCTGATCTCTCCTCTAGTACAGAACAGATCTTGGAAAAGATCCTTGCTGTTACTTACAAATTGCACTTCTTCAGGTTTTATGTACAAGATCTGGCATGCTACAGAGTAAAAAAGGATACTTTAAAAAATATTCTTAACTGTCTTCTGATGGCCGTTTGTCATGTGTTTGCAAAGATGATAGCACCCAAATCTCTGCACATATTATATCCCAAAGGTCTAGAGTACAAACAGTGCTTATAAATCTTCCTTAATATTCTACCGTATTTCTAGGCTGAATAAACTGAGTTATGCAAACTGTTTAAAAAAAAAACAGACTGTTACCTCATAAATGTTTTTACAACATTAAACTATCCCATTTGTGTTTATTAAACCGATTTAACACCACAGCTCCAGCAAGCAAGCTAGCTAGCTTTCCAAGTTAGCTCAGAAGACTGCAGCCCCGTAAGGGAAAAAGCAACGCATCAGGATTCTGGAGAAAAACTGCTGAAGCACTCCTATTGTGTGCAAGACAAACGACAAGTTAGAGGTTTAGTTACCAAGTATTTGATGCTTTTCTATACCGTCTCAGTACTTTAACTATGAGAATACACAAGAAACTTCAAAATTTACAGACATTGAACTTAACTTCTACCCAAGCTTTTATCATTGCTCCTTGCTTAGCACACTACCTTTCTTCCCAATGCAATTTTCATGGCATCACAATCAATAATTTATGATTAAGATAGAATCTCAACCTTCTTTAGATAATCTCACTAGAGTATTAAAAAAAAAAAAAATTACTCTCTTTTGGCATAATCGCACCCCCACAGCAAGTCAAGTAAAAATGGTCTTCTGCCCTTAACAGCAGTGCCCCAGTTATTAATTCATACATGATGGTTTCACCTGAAGTCCTAACTTTATAAACTAAGTCTCCCTAAAGTAATAAAACCAGACATTAAAATACAAAACAGAAGCAACACAATTTATGAGCAAAAGTACAAAAAACTGGAAGACTTGGTATAGTGTTTATGCCAAATGTACAAATACTTATTTTCTAGTTGAGATATATTTTATAATAAAATGAAGTTTAGATCTTTGTTTACAATTATATTCGCTTCATCAGGTCGGGGTGGATTTTTTTAAGTTTTCATAATACAAATCCATAATGCTTTAAAATAAAACCAACACTTAATATTTTTCCTTATTTTTGACATATTTGCTTGTTTTCTAGAAATTAGAATGTAAAGACATTTGTACTGTAATTACAAAAGACCATTTTTAAATTGTATTATGTCCTACAGCACTTTGCCTTGACAAACAATTACTAGATATCACATTCAACGGAATACAAAAAGCAATCTTTATCACAAGGTTAAAATTAGTCTTTGAACAAAAGATGCTTTCAAAGCAAATCCAAATTCTCATCAGCTTTATATCAGTTTCTCTGGGAGAGACAGGGGAAGCGAGGGAGGGAGAGAAGAGAAAGGAAAAAAAACCTGAAGGACATTTGAAAAATTTCTTGCTAATGTTCACTGTGAGAACACATTTTATCAGTTTTCTGATAAAAGGTGTAAGCAGTAGGACATGATTAAATTTCTGCTGTCAGACTGCATTGTGGTCAGAAACTATACCCAGAGAAGAAGAAAGAAGTAGACTTACAGCTCTTGAGAGAAAGTTGCATCTGTATTCAAACATTCACTTTTGGATCTGTTTCTGCAGTGTACGATTCTTAACATCTTGCAGTTCTGATATACTAAATTACCTGATCGATGAAGGGTTGATAAGAAAAATATTCAATAACCGTCTCAAAACTTTAATTCATTTTCAATGAGAGGCCACAAGAACAGAAAGTCACATTTAAACATCCCAGACTTGTGTGAGAAAGAAATCTGAAGCTGATCATCAGTATTCTTGGGCTTTGGTTGTAGGGTTTTTTAATCTTAGTTTTACTCTCTTACAAGTTATAGTTTTACATCACCAAAGCATTATTTGTGTAGCTTGGGTGAAGTACCTGGGAAGCTTTAACAAAAAAAACTAAACGCTAACTCACTTATGTTCTCTAAAATATTTACAAGACATTTCTGGATAATAATCCAGAGCAGATGCTCCCAAATGATCAACATGATGAGACCAGATTCTATTACTCTGCTGCAAGCAAAATGCTGCAATGCTAATGATTTGAGGGCAAGAGAATGGAATAAAATAGGAGTAAATATCTGCACGGCCTGCAGCTTTTGATCTACATCCTAAAGCAAAAATTCTGAGGCATGGCTTTTAAGGACCTGTGTACATTCACAAATGTGGAAAATTAAGCATAATAAATAAAATATACTAGTCCAGTTTATAATACTTACCCTGGGGATTCCAGTGGCTTTAGATCATAACATCTTAGCTTGACTTAAGAGATTAATACTTGTATAGACATCTAAAAACATTAGTCCACTTTGAGCTTTCAGGGAATATCATCATCAAATCAGCGATCCAAATTTGTTGTGAAATGTACTTAACGAACCAAATAAAGGAGCAGCAATTCTAAAGGTTTCATTCTAAACCACTATTGAAAGGTCTGTGAAATGGGAAGGAAACGACAGTTTGGAAAGCATGAGCCTAAGAAAAACAGGCAAGAACCAACACACATAAGACCCAAAAAAACCAAACCAACCCCCAAAATTAGGAAGACCCAGGAAAGAGAAGGAAGAATTACACAACACCTTTGCAGCAGCAAGATTGGGAGAGTTGCTAAAGGAGTTATGCTTACAAGGAGAATACAAATGGATTCTCTTCTTGTACTTTAAGAGGAGGTCAAATTAACACACACTTTCAAACATCATCATTAGAGACAACTCATTGGTTTTCTTCTCTAATACGGTTTTGTAATTGCTAAGCAAAATACTGTAAGATGGCAGTGGGGCAACATCAGTAGTGACAAGTTCCTAAAGGAATGAACTAAAAGCCAAGACACAAAATGCCCCAGAATGAGGATGTGTAGATAAAAAATGGAAGAGAATTGCAGGTAGACTCACAATTCTAACAAAAGTCCTGATAGACACAGCAAACCATGAGAAAATGGGTTCTTTAAGGCGCAGAACCTCTAGGATTTTGTAGTCAATGTAAGACACAGAAATTAAACAAAAACCCCCAAAATCTCTAACACTGGAATTCTAATGTCTGCTAATTAAGCATTAGCATGCTAATTCATGCTTGTAAAAAGCAAGGAGGTAACTATTTATTTAAGAGACAATACTATATGGATTAACAAAGCTCCTGTCAACAACTCTGGACACCTGTACCAAGCTCACTTATTGCCTAATTAAATATTAACATGTTCTGATAGAATCTGTGGTATAATTTTAATTACAGTTTTCTCATAGGAAAGCCATATAATCAATGTTTTTCTAGCTGTTCCTAGAGGCTGTTTTGTAAAACTCCATTAGTAAATTGTGAATCATCATTAAATATTTTCCTCCAGATTGCTATAAGTAAATCAAGACTATTATATTCTCCTAGGAGGAAGGAAGAATAGATGCTTCCCTTCAAGGGGAGAAAAATTATTTTTTCAATAATCAAGAAGAAAAATCTTTTTAACAGCAATCCCATTCAAAGGGTTGCTAAAATTCTTTCACAAAGCATCAACATTGGAAAGTTACAGAAGACTGAAGTTATATTTAAATTTATGTATAATCCAAAATATTCTTATTGCTGTATCCAGTAATTAGGAGAATCACATGACTTCCTTGAAGCACGTATTTACATTTCTGCTGGGGATGAATTGCAAATATTGAGGTACATCTTTGTACCGACCTGCAGCATTTTCTTTTTCCATTAGGATTAAGAACGCTTAAATACTGTGAACATTGATTATGATTTGTGTAATTAACATTTAGGGGTGAGAAATGCAAGGAAATTATACTGATTCTATTTGGGGAGGTATCGAAATAACAAGCACTATCATTTTCAAAGCATCAGTTCTCCAGGTGGCACTAAACAATTACAAGTCCTAGATAAAGGGGTACAGGGAAGGTGGAAGGGTTTCAGTATATCTAGGAGAATGTTTTGTTTTACATTCCAATGATAATCTACCCATCCATTTTGATAACCTGAGCTTTTAAATGTTAACTTTTTTTTGAACATACTCCTTTTATCCTTCCCTACGCAGAAGTCAGATTGAAGCCAAAGGGCCTTTTGCAGGAGCAGGGATTACAGGCTGAGCCCCTGACCACTCTCAGAACCTGATTACACATAGATCTGGACAACAATTGTGGGGGGAAAAAAGCCATGAATATATCAGCCCTTATGAATGTTAACTCAGCACTTCAACATATTGTAAGAGATTTAAAACTATTTTAATTCAGCACTAAATTTTAGACAGGATGTTTAAAATATATTTTGATTTTTACTAGAGGCCTCATCTATTTTAAAATCTATGAAATAAAGCTAGTATTCTCCTTTTGCTATTGGCTACCAGTACGGGGATACACATAAGAATATTGCATGCAAACTGTTAGATTTTATTTTCATAGACATAAAAGTAGTTAAAGCAGTACCAGAATAGATTTAAACTAAATAAAAAAACCAAATAATTGACAAAACTCTTTCAAAATTACTTTACTATGAATCAACTTGTAAGGAATCTCAAATCTTTCACTCCAAATTAAACCGTCATCCTGACTTAGTAACCATTTTTGTAATGACTAACAGTTTTTTCCAGACCCCCTGGCTACCAGAATGATCTCTGCTAGCAGAGGACACAGTACAGATGTGACTGAACTTGGGGCACCATGTGTACATCCCAGGGAGGCTCTTTGGGAATGCAGATCCTGGGTGGGCTGCACTCAGGAAGGGTACAGCCAGCACATCTGGATCTGCCATCAGACTAAGAGCACTGTGTGTTCATCCATCAGTCATCACAAGAGGCACCACACATAGGCTCCATAATCTAGAGAGAGATGACTTTTTCCTCTCAAGAACCTCAACGTGGAGATTTCCAGCCCACTGGTCTGATTCAAGTTTTCCAGACTGAGCTCTTAATAAATAAACATTCAGTGTTTGCACAAGTTTTAACTCCTCTGACAGACAGGAATCCATGTAGAGAAGTGCTGAAGAGTACATAGAATTTTTATGCCAAAGGACGAGCTCTGATTTCCGTCTGCATGTGGCAGACACAGAGGCCCCAGTCTCAAGTCTTGTTTTCCTCTGGGTTCACCTGAAGTTTTCATCGCATAGGTTAATCATTGCCTACTATTTTTTTTTTAATGCCAAAGAAAAATGATGTATTCTATTGGCTTTTAAAAATCAGCCCTGTGGGACATAAAGCACAAATCTAATAAAGGGAAAAAAAACCAACCCAAATTTCATTAAAATATTCTTGTAAGAACTGAAAGTAGCCACGAGATACGGAAATTCCTAGCAAGACAATTCTCCTGTTTACCACTGAGAAAAAAAACCCATATTCTGAGCTGGCCATGTTCTTTCTCATTAAAGGTATAATAGGTCCCAAACCCCAGCACTCTTTGGAGTCATTGCTCAGGTCTGTCAGTTAAGTAAATATGTTCATCAGAGGATCTAGCAGGCACACGTAGATAGGGTTGACATGAAGTCCGTTCCCCTTGACATCAACAGGAAGGTGGATGTCAGAGACAATGGTTGAGTTAGGGTTTCATTTGGGGAATCTGTGGTAAATGTTCCAACTCCTGCTGCCACAGGGGTGTAAGAAAGTATATGATGGCTGTGGCAAGATCTCTGGCACTATTAACGTCAGAGTCGTCTGGGACATCTTATGCACACTCAGAAGGGGAATACTAGGAATAAATCTGTCCGCCGGTAGAGAGGGCAGCCTGACCTGCAGGCTTTTTGTTTATTCCAGTATAATATTGATTTAAAACTGGGACACGGATTCAAAAGCCTTCTGATGCTAAACGTAAAGAGTCATGCACAAAGTTGTATACAGAGAGATAGGGGTCTTTTCCCCCACAAGAAATCCTTGATTAGGAACAAATAGGATAAATTGGACACAGGGCATGTCTTCCCATCCTTTTTCCTATCACAGAACTGCAGAGTTAAAGCACAGCTCACTGCAAAGCCTCACTGAGGAACAGGATATACCTGACACATGCCAGATCACACCAGCAGACTCATGCCAAAAGAAACAAAGCAAGTTTGCATCAGGAGCAAGCAGAGCTCTGTAGCACAGCGATTGGGCAGTCGTCCCTATAGCCACAAATGACTGATCTCCTCAGCCCAAAACCATATCCCCAGGTACAGAGATTAATCTGTATAGTATAGTCAATGCTCACTTATCTTAATGTGCAAACAAGAAGGTATACAGGCAGGTATGGATTGCATAGGAATCTGGGTTTTTACATCTCCGCTTATCTTAGACGACTTTCCCCTGGATAACATTGGTTTGCACAGTCAGTACTGAGCAGGGCAGGCTTCTCAGCTGCACATGTAGGAACAGCAAGGATAAGACTATTTTACACATACTCTGATACAGCAGAAACTTGATCCCCCCTGGTATCTAAATGATATTTTGAAAACTACAATCCAAAACACCAAACTACAGTATCCCAAGAATATCAACAACTTTTTGACAAATTCTTAAACTGCAATCACAGAATCTAGAGTTATTGAAGGAGGGAAACCAATCGGGCATTATAAAGAGCTTACTTTATGCCCCATATCTTTTCATGACTTATCGTCATATAGTTGAATTTTACATAAACATGTATGTACTCTCTCTCTCTATATATATATATATGCATATTTGCAAAATAAGTTGCAGAACTTTGAATTTGCACATATATTCATACTTTAGTGGAACATTCTTTAACCCACAGCTTCCTTAAGGGAAAAAAACCTGTCTGTTTTAAATTTGAATCTTCCCATTATTCTATGATATTTAGTGTCACCAGTGGTAATAACACTTCTTAACCGGGCCCATTCCTGCAATTAATTTAATCTTCACAGTTACACATTCCACTACGGCTTCACTGCCAGACCTGAGCCGTATTAAACTACTACCATTTTAACTTCCACTCCCTGCCCCTGTGCACCCCCCACCCCTCCACCCCTGCGAATAGAAGGATGCTGAGAATGGCTAACTTCCTACACATTGTATGTGAACAACCATCAACAACCCAAACCCTTTGTGACAGTACTGGTACATAAATATGAGTGCTGCTCTTCTTTAAAAGTGACTTCTCTCTCTCTGCAGCCATTCTGTTCTGTAGTAACATAACACAATCTGTTTATGGAAATATATGCATCTACTTCTTATTTACACGTACTGGATTCTATACCATGAACTCACCTAATTTTAATTACACATCGGTACCTAGCAATACAGATAACAGAGTTCCCCCATCTAAATTTTGAATACCAGCATCTCAAAAGATTTTTTTTTCTTTTTTTTAAGTGAAGATAAGTTACTGCATTAAAAATAAATGAGCTATTTTTGTCAGTTGATTGGACACTGAGTACACATAATAAATCACCAAGAGCATTGTATGCTAGTCTATGTGCTAACCTTGAGCTGCAGTTTATCTATTGCCTGCAATTCAGAAGACAATAAGGTATTTTACCCAATCAGCTGATCAGCTGAAGGAACTCAAAAGACTGAAATGGCTTTGAAATACACAGGCTTTTAGATATCAAATTACCTCTGGAGCCCTCTACCCAGAAGTAACTTGAACAAAACCCATTTGAAATACAGCTTCAATATTCAAAAAATCAATAATTTAAACCACAGGTTGAACATTTTTACTGCTTCCACTGCAGACTGTCGTTTTTTGAAATGAAAATGCTAATGGCACCAAAGGGGAAAGTTCCAGCCAGGAGAGATACATGTGTGCAAGCATGGATTGGCTAGAAATGTGGGTTTGCTTTCCCTCCCCCAGTTACGTTTACATAAGATCTCTTAAAATAAACAACTCTCCATGACTTCAAAAAACCCCGTTGTTCTTTGTTGCACTTAACGTTTCTGTCCAGGAGAGCTTAGCTATATCAAGACACTTCACTGTAAACATGATGCTGAATGCAAACACTACATGCTCAATTATGCAATTAAGTTGCATTATTTTGAAACAGGCACTAATGTCACGCTTTTGAATGCCAGCTAACACACTGTGAACTCTTGTTTTATAGATAGAAAAGTTGGAATATAGGTGATGTTGTGTTCCAACATCTACATCAGAAATGGGAAGCTATCCAGCATGTCCTGCAAAAACCAAGCAGGTACGGATGGTCCACTGCCCATGATAAAGGCTCGTTTAAGGGCAGGAATGACTGGTCAACAAAAGACTTCTTGAAAGAAGGGACAACACATAGGGAAGAGACACGGTGGCAATGAGAACTCTTAAGTGTAACTGAAGCAAGCTACACATGGAGGATGTCTGACACAGAAGCAAGGCTCTCCTCTGCACAAAATTGACCACCAGACAGATTCTTCACAGAGCTTGACGTCCGTCAGCCTCTTTGTGTGAAACCTGTTGTCTTTTGGTAATTCAAACCTCACTAAATCCTTGCACTCTGGCACTAATTTCTTGAATCACTTTAAGGGAGGAATGCAATAAGCAAAAAAACCACCCAAAAATATACATCACTCGACAGAACTTGTGTATCTACAGGTACGCAACTCCCAACACACACCAAGAACCATTTTTGTTATGGTAGCAAAGCATCACGTTCAGTACTTGAAGAGAGGGGAGTAAGAAACAAGTATATTTTACTCTCAAATATATTCTAACTTTTTCATCTACATTTAGAGTCTTCTCCAACTGTAGGGTTAGAATGGAAAAGAAAATGTAATGATATTATGAGGGTAAAGTTTCTCAAGTAAAAAAAAGCCTATCTATTTGGATACATACAGCCTTATTGTAAAGTGAAGATTAAGTTTGCATTTCTAGGTTAAACTTTCTGTTTCTAGAAAAAAAAAAAATCACAACATTCTTTCATGAATTTTCTGGCTGATAGATTTGCTCAATTTTAGCCCAAGATAAATGCAGATTTTTAGCCTGGAATAAGAAATGACAAAAACATAGCCATTATAAAACTGTGACACTCAAAAATGCATACTCCAAAAATTTGGAAATGGACTCCAATATTCTTCTTTTCCTAAAGGCACAAAACTTTTCTGGCTATCAAAGGAAAAAGTCCATAAATGTAAGCAGAGAAATTCATCTGAGTTTAGATCTACCCAGAATATAGGAAAATAAGATTTTGTTTATTTATGTGTTTGAGATCTGTATTACCTTCATGTGAAACCACCTATTCCAGGTACTCCTGGCAGTCTTTAAAATACACCTCCTACACAACAGCACCAATCAACTGACCTTCCAAAAACACTGCTCTTGGCAGCAAGTAAACTTAAACAGAATAATAAAAAACCTAGTAGCAACTAGGAAGCCAATATTCACCCTTTCCTCAAGTCTTGCTAAGTTAAGGAGGAAAAACAAGCTCTTCAGGTTTGTGCTTGAGTTTTGAGATGCAGGCTGTTACAAATCACCCCAGGGCAAGAGCTCCAAGCATATGCAACAGTGCTCAGATGAATTGCCAGCATCAACTTGCCCTCCATCCCAGTGCACCCAAAACAGCCACTATGGGCTGGGTATGTTTCTAATGCCCCAAAGAGGCACTTTCATGGCATTGAAACCGCCACATTTTTCACCACTGACAATATTTGGATAGATTTAAGATGCAGCCCCATACAGGATGTATTTGCAGTAGGTTAATCCTGAAATATAAAGCACGGATACTCTCAGCAAGGTCTGCATTTGGCAAATAAAAGGGGTGTAGGCTCCTGGCTCTTATCTGCTGTTGCAGCTACAGCCTGGAATGGAACTGCATCCCTCAGACGAAGGACTGATAATTCTTTGCCCTAGCCTCTGGGTGTTTCCTCTAACGATCCCAGCATTACTCCTATCTTGTCTGGATTGACTTTTGCTCAGCATGCTCTCAACCATGCCCCAGTCTCCCACAAACACTGAATAATGCAATCAACTACTCAAGCTAAATCAGCCGAGAGTTATAAAGCTGAGTTTCGACATATTGAAAACACTTCAATCAATGTCACTTTACAAAACCTTCTCTATGGCTTGATATACACATTAAATAAAAGGGTGGCAAACAGGAACCCTCCTAAACTGCAGAGGGAGAAAACCAGCACAGGCAATAAACTGGAGCATAACACCCACAACGTGACCATGACAGGTTCCTCTGACTCTATTGTTTAAGCGTGAGATTTGAAAATGGACACTGAAGATGCTTTCAGGGCGTTTGTGTTGTCCCAGAAACATTTCCATTTTTGATTGAGTCCACAGTAAAGCACAGATAAATGATAAGCTATAACTGCCTACCAAGATATTACTACATTTTAAAACCCCATCATTTCTCAAAAAAGCTGTTTAACAGCAGCATTATTGCCATACAATTTTTTGGTTTTACAGATTTTAATGTTGCAATCGGGCTCTACATATACATACATTTACTATACCATGTGAATTGCCAGAAACATTTTTTCTATGTTTGCGTGATTTATTAAATCATAAATCATAATAGCATGTGCCAGAAATTCCTTTTGAAGGATGTAATAAGGTAACAATTATCCTCTGAACTCCTTTCTCTGTCTTCAGAGAATAAAATGCATTAGCAACGTATCCGTTTGCTGCCCCATGATAGAAAATGAAAGCAAGTGCAATGGTTGCACCGTATGCTTTCAGTTCCTGCCGTTGGCTGGTGAAGTGAGCTTTGTTCCTGAATGTGCTGCCAGAGACAAAAAGAACAGTTTCTCCAATATTTTTAAGGAATAATCCTTAAAAAACAGTCAGGAAAAAAAGGAATTGGTTTGGTATTGCACATGTGCAGATGGATGTGGAAAAACATGCACGTAACTGTCAAATGTAAATTTAAAATATACTTCATTTGAAAGAAAATCAGGTACATAGGGCCTCCTTGTATGGTTTCTGACTTGAATCAATGAATTACACCTCTTCCGTTTTGTGCACCGACTCACAGAACCCGATGCAGGGGAAGCACAGAGTTTTATTCCGTGCAAACGCACACAGAGGAGTAACACTCCCAGTACTGTTATGATCCCCTCAGAGGAGGTCTGAAGCCTTCTAGAGCAGCCTGTTGGTGCTTGGAGTCCCGTGTCTGATGACTGGCACAGTGCAAACACTCTTAGTGTACCAGGCTTTTGCCCAATTATTTTTGAAGGAACAGCGATAAACAAAAATTCACAACACAGAGGGTGCCACATAAAGCATTACTACTGCAAAGGTGCAGATCACAGGATTCATAATTCAAAGAAAGGACAATTTGCGCCCTCAAATTTTGATATTTTTTAGAAATTCTGTTTCAGTGGGAGAAGACACATATTTATGGTTTAAATTAAACAGAAAAAAAATAATGAAATCAACAGTTTAGCAGAACTCCAGATCTGGAATTCACTCTCTTTCCTTTTTTCTTCCAGGAAGACACTGTGCCCAAGCCTGTAGTGCAAAGGCGAAAAAGTAAAAAGATGGGGACCTTTGAAACAATGTATCTTTTCCAAGACTGAAAGTGGATATTAAGTTTCACTTTGCTCAAGTGACATCAAAACATTCTTAATAAATACATACATACATACATACATATACACATACTTTCTGTAGCTGGTTATATACAAAGGAGCTATTTATTTCTCAGATTCTGCTGATACATAGCTCAAAATTAAACCCCACCATCACATCAAGACCCAACCCTGCATCTTGCCATGCTGACTGCAGCAAGCTTGTGCTTGTAATCACTTGGGAGAAAGTGCACGTACTGTGTTATTTTACAGACTTACAAATTTAAATCACAGCAAATTGATGGTCTGCTGAGTTGATGCCTGTACCCCTGTACTGCCCAGGTTCTCACTGTTTAATGCTCCCTATAGTTTCCATAGGCTTTGAGTCAGAATCCGGACTCTAGATACTTCCATTAATCAGACTCTAGTTATGCGTAGTGCATACACATTTAATTCAGAGCATCATTATGACCTGTTCATACTCTGTCACATCTAGGGATGGACACAATGCCTAATGAGGACTCAGAGTACCATGTATGATGCTTATGATGGCTGGTGAGCATCCTTATTATCAGCTATATTTTTTCAACATCAACATATAAATACAGTATCCTGGGAAACAGCTTCATCTTGAGACTCCACTAGACCGATGACAATACAATTACTGACCTGGCCAAATGGCACAGTGTGGTGAAGTTCTTTACGTAAGAATTTTGATACCCTGTGTTTTTCTGAAGTCCAAATTCTGGCTAAAATATGAGAAGAGCACATGTCACTGCTTTTCTAATATTACACGCTTAAACCTTGTTTTATTTACAGCTTCCAGCAGCTTTCAGCTAAATTTCTCATTGCGCCCGCTGCCATGTCGCTGGAGAAGGCTAACAAACCCCTCAGTGTTCACATGACAACCTTTGTGCAAACGCATCCTTATTCTGTCATCTACTGGCAGCGTGCTTCCCAGTCGTGTTCCCTGCCAGTCCTTACCAGTTTGCCAATTACACAAGCTGCTTCCCAGACATCAGACAAAAATTCCACAAGACTGCTGTGCGAGCGTACCCTAATTAACCATCAGCTTAATTAGACAATTTACTGTGTAATTAGCAGGCAATTAGTCAACACCTCTCAGATCTTATTGACTGCTGTGACAGCCTTCTTTAGTCTACACATTCCCATACGCTTCCACCACCATGATCCCAGCTCCATCCCGTACAACAGCAAGCCTTGCAAGGGAAGGGAAATCATATTACAAAACAAGGGAAGAGGGAGAAAAATCAATATATAGCCTGTTCATTTATTGAACTGTCTTCTAGCCAAGACTTTCTTTTTTCTAGCAATAGGTCAGCTGCTAATGAAAAAACATGCAGCTATGACACTGGCTTAAGTATTTTTTATTTGTAATATGTTTTAGGAAATATTTTTCTTTTAACTCTTACATTCCCCTGAATTATCAGAGTTCAGACAAGCAGGAGTTAAGGAAAAAATAACTTGTAAACTTACTTATATATTGCAAGTTTAAGTATATGGCTCAGAAGAGTGAAAAGGTGCTGATAGCTGTTTTTGGAACCTATAGCTAGCACTGTCATCCACTGCTTCATAGTCTGAAATCCACCAAAAAAGTCAACACAGATTAGCTTTAAATATAAAAATTCAATACTCAACAATAATTCAAGAACATTAGTGTAATTAAGTGGAAATAATTATTTGAAGTAGTATGAAATCCTCCACACAAATCTGAAGTTTTATGTCCTTACAATGCATGATGCAAGAATGTACAGTTAAAGACTATCATAATATGTACATTAAGGCAATATTAAAAAGTTGTGTTCCTTTTTCTATAGACAAAACCCTGGATTTTGCAGTTAGCTGTGACAAAAGCTTTTTGGATAATTCTTAAAGTAGTAATTACAAAGTTCATGAGATGGACACACTTCTCTCCTGCTGCAATTAACTCTAGAAGATTTATTCACATAAATCCTACACTTTCTGACTGAAGTATTGAGTCCCATAAAACCACAATCTCTATTAAATATTTAGATAATTATAAATCTCAAATAATGATAAGAAATGTTATTTAGAATACACTCACATACATATTTGCATTAGTAATAGGTATTTTAACATAAGAACCTATCAGGATTTTTAAACATATGGGACTTCGTTCTGCTTTTGCAACAACGTCAATCAGGAGTAAAAGCAATTATATCACTATGAGATTCCAAAATCAGCTCTTTGCTTTCTTAACTTCTTGTGTGGGCAAATCAGATGTTAAACACAGCCCTACCAGTTTCATTTACCAAGTAGGAACTCGGGACCTGAGATGAGTCGAGCATTTAGGAGAGGCATGCTGCCTTTACATAAAAGCTACACGGGTATAACCAAAAATCCCTTGAAAAACGATTAAGCTAAAACCCTGTAAGCCTGTGTGTGGAAACATATGCCAGTTTAGAGCTAGTTTTATCCTTTCCACTTACGCCTGCAAACTTTCTAACACAAAGTATATACCACCACATACATGCTTGACACTGATTGCAGAGTGCCCATATAGTCATTTTGGGACCACATTTCTGCAAACATGTTGCAAGGTTGTGCAGTCCAACCAGGAACCTTTGGGCAATAGCTGTTGCATGAGACGCTCCAGCTTTCTTATGTTTTTCTTGGCAGCGATGGGGAAAAGCACTCATCCAACAGCAGGGCTGCCATTTAACATGCACAGCTGAAGCAAGAAACAGCCAGCTGGTGCCCAGGGGAGAAGGCACGGTGCTGGAAGCATGTCTTCCCCAATACATTTGCAGCCTGATAATGTCAGTGCACAGAGGTGGGGTCCAAAAGTGTCTTGCAGAAGCCAACATTTGACCACAGCTATCTACTTCATGGACAGGTTCTGGACATAGACCTCAGCAAAGATGCTGAACTGTAAATTAGAGGAACTGAAGCATAAAGACCACTGTTCCTTTATTCTAATTCAGTATCTCACTAGACCTGCTGAAGCCTGGATTGCTTTCTGCACTTTCTTTTATTTAAAATGTGGAAATGAGGGGAAAACCCAAAATCTCACACATGCATTTACTCAAATGGGGGAGGGTGGGAGGAATCAATGACTTCTTAATTCCAGAATGGCAAAATAAATGTATCATTTTCCCCTTGAAAAGTCTGTGGTTATCTATTAAAGTGCATCATGACAATTCAAAAAAATGGGCAAGTTTATTTAATTTATGTGAAATAAAATAAGTTAACTATGGCCTTTACTGTGATTGCCTTGGATAGGCATTTTTAAAATAAAACTATTAAGAAAAAATACTACTTTTTCTAATAAATTATTAAATAGATTAATGCCACTTAAGAAAGTTATACGCAGTCAGTTGTTCTGAAGAAAGCATAATGGAGTCTGAATTGAGAACGAAGCTTAAGCGTGAAAATTCTAAAGTACAGAAATGCATTTGACAGTTTCTGGTTTACACTGAAACTGCCTTTTTAGCTGAATTCTTTTATGACAGAAAATTATTGGAGGTATTGCCAAGATTACCAACAACTGTCCAAGGGCATACAGAACAACTACAGAAAAGATATCTGAATGATATTTTACACAAGTATGTTACATATTTGCTTTTTAGAATCCTGTTTATTCAGGATGTAATATTATAAACGTTGAGTACTTCAGATACAGCCATCAGGAGCTGCAGATTCTCAGTAGTTTTGGAAAATCATGCATGTGTGCTTTCTCTCTCTCACTAAATATTTGCAGGTATTTTCAGAGGGATGAAGTAAATAAAGCAAAGGTAGTAAAGACCAAAGCAGCTTCTTCAATATAAAAAGAAACACTGCTCAGAATTTTAGCCAGCTGTAAAATATGCATCCATTTTGTCTGACTGATCGGCTAATAGTTGCCCTATGAATAGAAATCACATATTCTCTGAAGTACTGGCCATTTCCAGAACACCACATATTATGCTGAGCAGGAATGAACACTCCCACTTTTGGCAGCTATTTTTTACAGAAAGACTTCTGTAGCGAAATACTTGGCATTGCAATCTCTAAAGGTCCTCCAAATTCACTGGAACTGCTTCTCCGTTATGCCACTCGACGTGCACAATGAGTTTCTTCAAAATATGCAAGTGTTCATATTAAAAGCTACCTAAATAATTGGTTTACAAATCTTTTATATATTAGCTGCCTAAAATATTCAAGTTCAAGGTTCCTGATCACATTTGCACTTTGTAGATGTTAGTGGACTGTTGCTCTACTGTTTTAACCAATTTGTTCCAGAAGAAAAAAAAAATGAAAAAGAAACAATCTCTAAATACCACATAAAAACCCAAAAGATGATTGAAAAATGAATCCTTAGACAACAAGATAATTGAGGAACCTGTAGCCTACCAAGAACCAGTTTTGGTCATATACCTAGTTCTATCTTTGATGGCCAGCTTCATGTGCAGCTTTGAGGAAGGTATGTCACTGCAGGCTCTATGGAACTTACGAAACAAGCACAAGAAGCATAAAAGTTACAGGCAAGCTGTAAATGGAAGGAAAAGAGAAAATGAAGAAAGCATTCTGATGGTCTGTTCGTAAAAATCTGTTCTTTAGCACAGGTGAGGTCTACTGACTCAATGCCCACAGAATGCCCTGGCAGATCCCTCTTTGCCTTCCACTGCTGAGTTGTTGCATTGTGCTCCACACCTTGAGATAACAAACCATGTGAGACTCTGTGCTGTCTCTCACTGCAGCAGAAATGCAGCATTTCTGTGATTTTTAATGCTACAGGAAGAGCAGGACTAAACATGTGCTCAGAGGTTTAATTTTTATCACAAACTTGTAAAAAGTTTTTAATTTCTGAAGTAAATACAATCACAAAGAGAAAGGCTTTTTACAGACAGTTGTTAAACTCTTGCTTTAAAAATGCAGTTCATTATCTTCAATGTTCAAAGTATTAACTGGCCAAAATAACCAGACTTACTAATGATAAAACCAGGTTGTTAAAATGGTTCAAACTACCTCACTTGAAATTTCATTGTTGTCAAGAAGCATGCTTGCAACAATTTCAGGTTACATGTACTTGGTGCAGGCTTGAGCTGTCATAGGAAGAGACTCAAGTTGGTTATCAGCAGCAACTTGGTTAAAGCTCTCAGCCCTGGTCTCTTTAGCCTCTCTGCTTTCACCCTGTTCAAAAGGTGCTACGTCTCTCCAGACTGGATTCCTCCAGGGTGAAGATGAGCCAAGCCCCAGGTGTACCGACTGAGGAGAAAGAATGGTCAAACCCAGCTCTCTCCAGTTTCTCCAACAGCAATTTTGAAAGTATTAAAGTTACTAGCATTTAAATAGAGCCTCCAGGCTTCTTTATACTGGGTCAGGGATAGGGTAAAACTACATAGAGATGAGATCTGGCCCTTAAGTTGAACAGATCAGAGAAATAGTTTTTCTTGGGGAGAGGGGAGGAAAATCTGTTTTCCTGCCACTTACTCAGATTCACAGAATGATTTGTTCCTTTTTTGAAGCCAAAGAACACGTTTTCTGTATAAAAATATTCAAGTAAAATACAGTGTCATAGCTACAGCATTTTAAAAAATAATAATTATATTCTGCTGCATTTTCTTAGAAGAGTCTTTTACTTCCCCTGTTAAACTTTATTAATTTTATGCAATGATCTAAAAATTTTTAAATTGGCAAGCAATAAAGCTGTATTTCTTATTAAAATCTTTGAGAAATATGGAAAAAAATAAGGTCCATAAATAACTCATAAGAATAGCAGGACCAATAATAATCATTTTAACATTTGTAAAACCAAAAAAATATTTCAACTCATAGAGCTTTGTGTGCTGAGGAATCCCAAAAAACACCCATTTTTCTGTTCCAAAAATGTAGCTAATAAAAGTTGTCTGATGTTATTTAGTAGAAAGGCAAACAATCTTTTTTATATTTGACATTAACAATCTGATCATTTGTCTCCCCAAAGAAAGCCCATACAGCTTTCATACAGACCACACAATAAAGAATAGTAATATTTCTGTTTACTGAGATATCAACTGGCATTTCGTTGCAAGTCAATGGTCTATCTTTGCTACAGCATACTAGACCTCAATCTGGCATCTACAAATGTCAAGAGTATAAAAAAAAATTATAGGATGGAAATCAAAAGCATATTCTAAATTCCTAAAAAACGAAACAAAGTTCACCTAAACATATTTGCTGCAGAAATCAGTACAATATTCAGCTGTCAATCTTGAAAAACAATGAGGGAGCGATGCTGTCAGTAGGACAGGATAATAACATTTCAAGCAGATGTTCAGGCAGGGCTCTAATTCTCACTGAACTCCCTTGGTAAGCATTTAATTTCTTTATCATATGCAAGCTAGGCAAATTGTACTTCATCAAAACTGTATTGTGAAATATTAATATTTCATATTATAGCAAAACTCCATAGAATAACCTTTGTCATATTAAGAACATCAGAATTTCAAATGTCATGGTTCTGCATTTTAATGCATCTCTAAATAGCTTTTTGGCTTGGCACCATAAATTATAACTAGTTTAATCTAAATTACTATGCTGTGGTATCATACAAAAATATACATTTTGTAATACAGATTCACTTCTGTGAAATACTAATGTTATGGAAAACAATGCGTCATTGTACCATGATTTTTTACCACCTTCAATTATGAAGCGAGGTGCACACAGTGCAAATGTACAGAGAAAGAACTAGTTGGTGCCTGAATATGTATATTGTAATAACAGCACATAGAAATGTAATATATCCTGGGTAAATTAATTAATTCTCTACCAGCAATGGTTTTAATTTAGAAATGGTTCTGAAAATACATTGTTAAATCTACATCGGCTAATTGTATAAACACGCATTATGACTAGAAAGTTTTCTCCACTATGGTTTTGTTCAAATTTAATCTAGTTTAAATTGTAGCTTTGTTTTTAAAATCATCCATGCAACTTGCTCCATATATAATAAAAAAAAAAAATTAAAGATTAAAAATGAAGTTAGTCTGCATGTTGATTTCTGCCGGTTCTCATAATAAAGGCAACTGTTTCCACATTATTGAAAGCGACAGCATCACAAATCAATGCATGTCACAACAGAATAAAGACAGATGTATCTGATTAATCAGAATTAAATTTTAGAAGTGAAGGAAGCATCCAAAAAAATCAAAGCAAACATTTCTCCCATCCCAGTTTTTTTTTTTCTCTAAGCAGCCCATATAATGCCGTGAGAGAACAACAAAGCCTGAATTCAGTTGATAAACTCCAAATTTCTGCCATAAACTTCTCACTGTGGAAATTAATATGGTACAGAGATGTGCACAGTTCATATAACCTCTGACTTATTCTGATACTATATTTATACAAACTTTTTGATTACAGGTTTTAATGGAAAATTTGTGTACTAAACAATACTCGCTAATAAATGGTAAGTAAATAAACCAGACCAGTATAAGACTTCTGCTAAAAAACTCCCACTTACAGTTATTTATATAATTAATGCAGCATCTCTCATTCTGTGGATAGTTTTCTGTTCATCTAAGCTCTAAAAGAGGTAATAATTGGTATTCATTTATTGTGGACTCCGAGATGCAGCTCCCCCATTTCCCGTCAATAGCTTGCCAACAGAATTTACAAATAATATGTTGCGGCACAGAGTTATCTGAATAAGACAGAAATACTATTTGAACCAACAGAGCAATGAGCTATTGATCCTGCAGTCAAAAAGGGAAGACACGAACGCAGGAAAAGGTGTGTGAAGGGGCATTTTTATTCTGCGACCATTTGTCTTTCCTTCAGTGACAGTCCCTTTTAAAGGCAGTTATTCTAATTTCTGGAAGAAATCAAATCTACTTGATACTAAAGCAGCTGGGAGAAGGTGTTCAATTTGATAAATAAAATTCTGCAAGGCACTATCCCTCTCACAGATACCTACACACACCCCTAGATGCAGTATCCTGTAATTAACATTTGCATTACGCTGTAACATCCAATACCTTATTTAAAGTGCAGTATACTTAAAGGTAGAAATGTTCTGAAGGTACTTCAGCCATTTCTCCTGTTAGCTCATCTACGATAGCATGGTGGTATGCAAGAACAAACTTTTGCTGAATCACTCACCCTACAAACAGAAACTCTACACAGGTTTGCCTTTTGTTGTGAAGGCAATTATGCAGCAAAGTATGGGGGTGTTTGAAAAGGGAGTCAGCATGGCATGAAACAGTTAGCTCTGTGTTAACTCCCTCTGTGGAAACATGGGATGCTTTCAAGGTGAGGCCAAGACAGATGAGGGTTGAGAAGACAGGGAAGAGTAAATTATGGTCCAGGGACTAGAACTGCAACATCACTGTCCAGTGGTTCCCTTAGGTAAGAGCATATGGCCACAGATGGGCTGCAGGGATCCCCAGCCTAGCATTTCAGAAGAGTTTTCTGTGCTAGTCAGTGAAAGAGGGAAAAGGAAAAGAAGTTCATATGAAATGAATCTTCTGTCTTATAATAATCACAGCTCCCTGGCTCCTTTTATCTGTCCTTGGGTCTCCTTCTTCCAAGATCTATCCCACTTTGTTCTCTGATCTTATTCCATCACACAGTAGTTAGTGCAGAGAAATCTGTGTACACTTTTCACTAGCTACATGTCACTCAAATTTAGCCTGCATCAGTCACTTTCGCTGAAGTACCAAAGGATGCCCATGGTCAATGGAGAAGCCACTGGTTTCCCTGTCAGTGGTTGAACACAGTGGTGAATTCAGTAATGGGCTCTGGAAAAGGACCATTTCTGGTGCTGCTGGGCTCCCCATCGCCACACAGGCAGTTCACGCTGTGCCTTTAACTATTGCAAATAAGAAGGAAGCCCACAAGTCACACCTAACCAGAACAGATAAAATGAGGAGATGAGGGATGAACACATAATCAAAGCTGGAGGACCTTCAACTGCCACAAACTGTCTAGCAAGCTCCCTTCGTCCCAGAAGCTGTTCCGCTGGTGGGAACTGTTCTGTCTGGAGAGCAGCTCTGCCTCCTCCCACTGACCCTGCAGGTTTAAACCCGGAAATTGTTCCTGGTCCTGCCATGCAGTTAGCTGTGACTAGCTGGGCAAGACAGCATTTTGAAATCTCTACTTTCATATGTACCACAGCCCAAGAGAGCATTCTGCTTCCTGCTGAACCCTGCACAAGATTTACAGCTACATAAGCAGAAGCTAAGGGTTTAGTTTTTTAAAATTTAGCACGTTATTCCAATCTGCATTATTCCAACTCCTTGTTCCAGCATTAAGTCAAGGGCACTAATTGTTCATGTAAGAACTGCTGTACCTCATCGAGCTTTTCTTCCCATTTGGTACATTCATTTTTGTCGTATTAATCACCATACTGCTATTAGAAATAAAAGCAATTTTATTTCTGTAGCACCTCACAGCCTAGACTCTCAAACCATGTCACAAATAAAAAAGCTTGACACCTGTGGGAAGAGCACTACTGGGAAGAATACACTAGTGGAAAAACTGGGTAGGGCTTGGACAGAACACAATCCTACTGCACACAGTATGATTCAGGAGTTTTGGAACCAGAGAAAGACTACTGCCTCCTACTGAACTTTATAAGAACGCTAAGCTAGAAAAAATTATCACTGAACTAGAATTCATTCAAAGTACTTTTCTGAACTTTTTATCTTTAAAATAAATACTACTGGCAATGTTTTGCATCCTACTACATCAAATACAAAAAAACCAAAACAAAAAAACCCAAACCTCAACAAAACCAATAAAAGCCAAACCAAAACCCAAAACAAAATGCATTTTATAACCACGTAAGATACTTGCTTTTAGTAAGCCTCTCACTTGAAAGATCTCCATCCAAGTCACACCTCCAGAGCACAGCATCCAGAAGAACACTTTGCATTTGCCATTTGAGAAATGACTCAGAGTCTGCTGCTTATTGGAGTAGCAACATCACTTCCTACAACATGCATGTCTTTCCTCCTGAACTACCACCCAGGCTGGAACTCAGCCAGGGTCTGTTTAGCTCTTGAGATACACAGCAATCAACGTGCAGTCTGGCAGGACTGTGAGCATACCAGCAATAAAAACGATAAATAAATAAATCTCAGCACTTGCTATGAGTTGCCTTTAGCCTAGGCAATGAATAATTACAGCTGGCGGTATGTTACACACATAAGTCGGTTGTAAACACATTTGAATGACATTTATGTCCTAAAAAGTGTTTTAATAAGATACCCCATGAAGTAGATTGGAATCTTGATCGCAATCCAGAGGAACACTTACTTCCCTGGAGCTACTTCAGGTGTAAGTGACAGCAGAAGCCAGTGTGACAT
The DNA here is from genome assembly GCA_020800305.1 of Porphyrio hochstetteri. Classification (NCBI taxonomy): domain Eukaryota; kingdom Metazoa; phylum Chordata; class Aves; order Gruiformes; family Rallidae; genus Porphyrio; species Porphyrio hochstetteri. The sequence continues at coordinate 20,279,945 of CM036912.1, forward strand.
GTTTTACAGGACGCTGTAGTAATATAGCACTTTTGTCCTCACACCTTCCTCATACTAGAGGGCCATCCTTTGTAGTTAATTTACTTAAGGTACTTACCCAGTAAAAAATCCACCCTTTGTCTCCTGCTAAGGCCTCCATCCATCAGTACACTTCTACACCCCATCTCTGAACCAACAATAAAAGCCCCTTGTTTGCAAATTAATTTCAAAAGCTTACTTCAGCCCATGCTACTTTGTCACTGGTTGACCACACATTACACTTACTCACACTGATAGTCAGGCCTATGCCCAAGGACTTACCTTTGACCCTCTTCCTCCCTCCACAAGTCGAACTATACCTACAACCCAGCTCAAATCTTGTTTCTTTTCTCTGCAATACATTTATCAAAATGGTTTTCTTTCACTGTCTGAGTTTCTTGCCCAGTCTCATTTTGCCATTTTGAATGTAGTAACATGAAAGCCATCCTGAATGCAATTCTCAGGTCAAACAAGCGATTAGATACTTTGAAACCACACAAAAGCTTTATTTTAGGTACCACACTGAGCCATAGCCTTCAAGTCTCAATTCTAACTCCTTCCCCTTCCACTACATGTTACTGAAGGTTTATGTCACTGTAGTACAAGCCTTTGGCACAACTGCTTTTCCTTCCTTAGGCTTGTTTTACGTTGCCTCCATCTTTCTCTTCCACTACCCACCCAGCCTCAAGCTTACTCCCACATTAGCACATTGCAACTGTAACTCAGTTCCAATGGCTCATCTTGGCAGTCCTCCGCACAGAAGCCGCCTTTCACGAGTTGTGTGACAAAGCTGTTACTCGTTCCCTTTGCGTTCTTATCCCTCACAGAAAACAATTTCACTGCAATATCTTTTTTAAAAAAGGAGTAGCACCCTTCCTAGTTGGCTAATGTTAAAAGGCTGGGGAATAAAAGGGAAGAATGTACAGCAAACAAAGCCAGACATTTTGCCACCTTTACAATTGTGCTGCTTGAACCTCCAAGACTAGTTGGCCTACCCAATGATGTACTACTACCTTTCCCTGCTACCTTCATGCTAGCTACATTCAATACTGCCATTCCCAAAAGATTCAGATTTTTCAAATATACAAGGAAACGGTTACACACTAAATATATCTTAAAATGTTTCCTTACCTTATCCAGGGAGAAAGTTTTAGTGACTGCAAAACCCCATCCAGCTTCAAAAGCTCTTCGAATCATTGAAGAGCTAGTAGTAGGGGTTGCACTGGCAAGGCCAAAAGGGTTTGGAAACTTCAGTCCAGCCATTTCTACACTGATGTCTACTAAGTCGATAGGAGTATAGAAGAGTGGTAGTTCTGGAACAGTAGAAACTGCAACACCATGTAAAGACTGTAAAAAACAAACAAACAAATCACAGGGATTTATTTCTGATTCATTTTTAATATAATTTACTATTAGACATGAGAAGGGAATAATTCATATATAATAACCCAATATTTAAGTACTCTATTACACATTCAGACTTGCAAATCAACGAAACATGCAAACATTTGCATATGTAATGTCTTCTGTCCAAATCGCATTCATGCTGAAGCATTATGCCATGCTGAAGCATTATGCTGTGCTGGAAATAACTGAAGAATAATATTAATGCAAGAGTCATTCTACAGCCTGTACTGCGAGCCTGGCTCAGTCCAAAGGTTTGTTCAGCCATTCTGAACAGCCAGTTCTGTTCCCTACAGCAGTCAGCAGCAGTGAGATTGAAAAAAACCCAGGGTACACGCAGACAGACCCTTTCTAGTTTCCTTCCCAAGTACCAATCCATGAAAGTACAGGAACTTGTGAAAAAGGAAGGCAGGCATCCACGTGCAGGATCACTCGGCTCTAACTCTATTTTGAACTCCTACACCTTTGTTTTTCCCCCCTTTTAAAGATTTTATCTAGCCTATGCAATGGGATACCTATCAATATGTGAAAAACTATTATTGTTTTAATATCTAATTGTATCATGCTTTAAGAGAAACAAAAATTAGACTCTGACTGGGGCTCAAAGAACATACACATTATGGCTGACACACCATAGTCACTTTTCATTCACTGGTGAGTCAGTGAAAAGCTTTCAACGTAAATGTTGCTTCTAATACTGTAAAAATTGCAGAGAGAAAATCTTTTTCCATTTATGGATACTGAGCAGCACTCTAACCAGGCTTTGGTAGGTAGAATTAAATCTTTGCTCGCTCAGATGGTTGAGTCAATAAAATAATAAAGAAATAAAGCAGGAATTTCTAACACAGAGAAGCCCTACTCAGTCTGTGTTCCTAATACGAACCAGCATAACAACACAGGAGTTTCTTCCATCCTCAAAAGTGAAGATTTCTTCCGGAGGACAAAAAGGACCACTACTGGAGGTGTGGGGAGGATTTTTCTGTTACAGAACTTAAAAACCTTAGTCACTTACAAATTGGAGCCTTTTGGGTTGTGTTTTTGGTTGGCTGGTTGGTTGCTTTTTAAAAAAAATTTACCCCATTTTTGGCTATGAAAACTAATAAGCATGGATAAAATTAAGGAGGTTTTGTCTGGTTTAGTACCTTTTTTTTCCTAGGCTGGTTCAAAACCTGAGAGTTCCCATGTGTACTTTGTTTTGGGACTGCCTAGATTCACGTCTCAGATTCTGACCCCAGATCTTTGATTCCGTGGACAGAAAGGATACATTTGGGGGCCAAATGTTCTGATGGCTTAAAAGCGCTGGAAGTACTGGAATTGCCCTAGCCTGAATGATGTGAAGCAGAACATGTCCCTAATGGTGGGCATTTTGAGAAAAACTAATTTTTAAAGATCCCTAAGCACTTGGGACCAAACTCCATTCAGTACCATGACCTCTCCCAGCCAGCAGCCAATGCTGCCACACTTTATAAATAAAGCCATACATCCCCATTTCCTTCCTCCTGAGCTCTCACTGCATTCTGTGTGTCATACACCACAGGGCTGGTTTCCTACACCAGGAGAATCTGAGTTCTGAGAATACCAGAACACCAGTGCTCTACATCTCAAAAGCTTTTGTTAACTCACAAATCAAAGAAAAAGAGAAGATGATAAAAAAAGTAAAAAGAAGTATTGTCTTTTGATTATTTTGGGTTTGATTTCATCCCTTTAACTTTTTTTTAGTCTTTCTTAACTGGAATTTCAACTGCAAAATGTCATTTGCAATGCCAACACAGAGTTTTCTGGACCATGCAACTGAAATTCAAGCATTTCAGAAACGTTAGCGTTTTTTGTGTCCTACATACTTGGAAGTGGAGAAATTTGCTGAAACTAACCCTGATATACTGAACTCTTACAATGAACTCTTTGATTTTGATTGGTTAAGAATGACAGGAGAGTTTTCATAGAAAGGTTTTCGGCCAATTCCACTCTATGTGCACATGTGAGTAATAAACCCAGTTCTCCCAGTTATTTGTTAATTCTCTTGCTATCCAGAATTGTTCAAATGTTCTCCGTGAATATGTTTCAGTCTACGGATTGCTCACAAATTATTCATTGCTTGTGTAACTGTAAATATTGATTGCTATAGACAGACAGACGAATCAAGTGCTGAATATGCAGCTTAAATTACACTGTAATGCTTTTTCCCCAATCAGGACAACTAATCTCTAAAAGTTTTCTCTCCTAAAAAGAGTGCTGCTGGAAAGTGATTCTTAACTAAAGACCCCAAATGCACCTTCTGTGATAAAAGAGAAATAAATCCTATAGAAGACAAAATCCCAAAATTCACCAGAGCAGTGGAAGACTTTTGAACCAGGTAGTTGAATACACACAGGCAAAAATGCGCCTTGCCTCCTCCATGCCATTAAGCCACTTCCCAAACCATATGCAAACAGGCCTATTCTTCCCACCAAACTTCCTCAAGAAGAGCAAAGGCACAAACAAATCCACCCAGAGACACTCAAGCACCGCAAGTTGTGACCAACGGTTTGTTAATGAAGAATTGAGACAGGTGGAGGTGGCAGGGGTAGGACTAAAAAAGGTTTCAATGGAATAAACCAAGTCTTTGAAAACACACAGGGGCACGATGCAGCTGAAGGTTCAGTAGCCAGTGGCTATACATCCTCACAGATTTATCTCACTCCTTCTTCTCACTTCCCTTTTTGCTCTATTTATTTTTGCTGGTTTTTCCTTTCAGCACAATGCTTATAAAAGAAATAAATTCACTAAGCCCTGATGTGTTGTTTTCCACAAAACAAAACTTTTGGCAAACTAAATGCTTTATAGCTTCCTGAAAGCAAAATCATCTTTATAATGAAGGATTTCCCTGACATTGCACAAACAAATAGGAAAAGAAAGCCTGTAGGCAAGGGTTTATTTATAATAACTCTTCCCTTGATTTTTAAAAATAGAGAACAAAAAGCGTGGCCCATTCTTCCTCTAATTTGATGCCAACCGGCTGAGCTAACAATATTGCAGGTACTTACTGTTCCCGTCACAGCAATTTTTTGGATCCAGAAGAGTGGTGAAAATCCCCCATCCATTGCAGTCAGTGGCTCTACCTTACTCTAACAGGGACATGCCGAGAGGCAAAAGCAGCGCAGTCTGTAGCGCGGGGCCGAGAGATGGGAACTCAGCTTTAGCCCTGATACAATTTTGTGACATTCATTCTCTTCAGGTGGAGAAAATTCTTAACCACAGCAATATGGTGTAACTCCATTTTCAGGCCTTTAACAGAGAGTGAGAAAGCGAGTAGTTGTATTACCATTATTTTTCACAGAGAGCCTTCTCTACAAACCCCGCTGCTTGGAAGAGTTTCCCTCAATACTTGCATCCACTCCTACTTTCTCCTACTTTCTTTTAAGTCTGATCTTAAAACATATCTTTTCTCCCTTGCATGTGCTGCTTCCATCTTCTCTCATTATCCATTAAGTAACTTTGTCAAGTATGTTGACATTTTGTTAAGTGCATTTTTGTTATTTTATACAACCTCCAAATGTTGTGGTTGGAAGGGATGCCTGGGGACCACCCAGACCAACATCCTTGCTCAGAGCAGGGTAGCTAGAGCAGGTGACTCAGGCCTCTGTCCAGTTGGACAGAGATTTTCCAAGGTGCTTCCTGGCTTTCTGTTTCTGGAATAGACATACTGCTTACTCAGGGGTAAACAACTAAGATAGCAGGTTTCCTCATTTGCACTTAGTCCACCTATTTGCAAATGGTGCTTTGCTACTTGCCTCCACGCTAGCGTTTCACATATTGTTCTAGCTAAACCTAGAAAAGAATCAGACAACAGAACTGATGGCTACAAAGACAAGCTTCCTAGGAACCGCTCATCTCTGGTATTGATTATGAAATAATGTACATCCATGCATGCTCAAGGAATATATGAGAATGGTCAGCCTTCATAAAAGAATCAACAACTACACTCTTCAGATACAAAGCCCATATATTTTTTGACAGCACAGATAAAGAAAAAATAGCAAATATACAATACTGGTGCAAAATAACACAGTGATGTACTCAAAATTCATATTGAATAGCTTCTTAGTGAAGTGCAATTTATATCAGTTGGGATCCAGCACTCTATTCTTTAAGTGTATCGTGTACATTTTAGTCTAGGAAAACTATAAAAGAAACAGTTCGCACTGGGGAGATTACAGTAAAGAAAAATAGATCTAAATAAAAGAAAACTTACTGTGAACCAGGGAGGAAAAGTCACTTTTTAAGAGGGATTTTAGTGAGAAGATGATGGTGGCTTAACTGTCCCATATGGGAAACTGCTCCATAGGAAAGTGGCTGAATAGAGCAGGAGTGATGCAGTTAAGGCTGGTGCAGTGGTCCAGGAAGAAAATGCTGGAAGAGTCGCAATACAAGGGCTGTCTCAAGGCAGGCATAGAAACTTAGAAGTTAGTCCTGCAATAATTGTGAATTACCCGGAATGTAACTATCATACTGCTAAATCCCATTTGCTGATCAAAAAGAAATGAACGGTAACTGAGGCACAGAAGAGAACAGCCCCGTAAAGTGTTTTTGCAGAAGACCATAAAGTCACTTGGATAAAAATGAGAACCATTACCATTTTAAACTAAATAAATCACCAACATTATTTTACAAAAGTTTTTTATGTCATTCATGAAATAACAAAAAGGTTGAATGTGAAAAAACATTGTGCACAGTAGACAGTTGCATGGATTGGTTGATTCTATTTGGTTCTCTGATGACTTGCAAAGAACAGTTCTAGAAAGACTATTTTCTAACAGGTTCTACTACAGCTATCCTTAGTTGGGCTTTGTCTGGTCATGTTTATAGAAACTAACCTGACAGCTGCAGGCAACAATTTCTGAGATGAACCTATGCTTCATTTAGTGGGATGAATATGTTAAGAGGCAGGAGTTATTTAGGCAACTAATGATGGAAAGTTTCCAGCATAAGAGCAGCCAAGAAGCTTCTGTAAATAACTCCCAATTTTGAACATAAGGCATTTCTGCTGGAGAGTCCTTGAGTCTGGATCTCATGCTTCACTTGACCATGTGCCAGAGCTTGCAATGATTGGAGTTTCGGGGCACATATCAGGCCCATCTGTTTGCTTAGCCTTTTGCCTGGAGTAGGCTGGGATACAAGCAGCGTGCCGTTCAAACAGCACGTTCTGCAAGTAGTTGGGATGGTGGTTTTGAGTTTCGGTCTTTGACATCGGTTAGGGTTGGCTGAGAAATCCTACAGAATAGCTTTATTTTGCTAAAGGCTGACTGCATTATTTATAGACCCTGGTGCTAAGATAGTTGATGATTTTGGAATGGCTACCTATTCCTGTAACAAAAATGCAAATGGATAGATGGTTTCAATGTATTTCTTTAAAGTTTAATGTGCACTTGATTCAGACATTCAGATCACAGGAAGGCTGCTTGTCTTAGAAAGTCACAAAAGAGAGAAAATAAGGTAGTGTGTAAGGGTGGTTTTCATTTCATAATGGAATTTTCCAGAATACAGGGCTGTGAATTGAACACACACACGTGCACAAAGGCATGCACAAGTGCAGATACCTACCCCTATGAACTCAGGGCAACACAATCCTTCTCTAAACAATGTCTTTAAAAATCAAACTGTCCTTCAGTCACTAAAATTTCTACCAGGTCCAAACACTGGTGAAGTAAATTGCCAAATTACAGCACTCTGCACCACGGCAACCAGATTTTACAAGGGCTGCACATCCAAATAAATGCCCCTGGGCAACCCATTCATCTAACAGCTGGAAAGGTGACACTTGACATTTGGAAACTTTCCTGTGAAGATTGCTGTAAGGCTTTCCCATTAGCTTCCTGGTGAGACTGTAAGGTCGAATAAGCTGCCTTGAAACCTGCAAAGGGTAACGGAAATGCTCTAATATCACAAGCCTACTTGATTTAAAATTCTAATTCTCAAGCCATGACTATTCAGATTTTTTTCCAAAGTATTAAATACATCCCAGAGGGGGAAAAAAAAATACCAAAAAAGAAAAAAACCCACCCAACAAGCTTTGAGGAGGAAGCAACATGATAAAGGAGGGTTTTTAAGTGATGCGTATATTTCTAGAGGCTAAAGAGAAAGGAGAGAAAGAGGAGGAGATACCCCTCTATCCCCCTGTCACAGTTACTCAAATTCGCTGTGCACTAAGAAATTAAGCAAGCAGGTCAGGGATTAAAGATGTTTCACACACAGCATTTTCATAGGGTCTAAGAAGGCAGGACACAAACAGTGCTTTAGAACAAGTGAGAAAAAATATGCACAGATACTAACAACAAGCTTTCAGTTGAAGTATTTTTAGGAAGTGAAATCAGACCCCAACAGCATGAAATTGCACAAACATGCAATCAGGGAGGCTTTGAGCAGATGGATGGGGGAGAAAGACATCGAGCTGTTACAGTCCCAACTTCAGTTGTTCAATCTCTTTTTGTGGGAGAATGAATCATGTATCATGTTTCTAAAAGTTCCTTGCACTATAAACACACTCTTTGTCAGCTGTTTCTCCACACACAGGCTGTCTCTCCTGTCTCTGAAGGTTCCTCTGCAGCTCCTCTATACTTTATGCTCTTTCTTTTACTAGAAAAATTAGGGCAGAGATGTTCAGTTAAGCATCATGCAAGGAGCACCAAAAGGGAGCATGCAGTCACCAAGCTTTTCAGGTCTGTACCCCTTAAACTCACATTTCTCAGGTAGATTCTCCTTTGCATTATTTTCCTCTGTGCTTCCAGTGTTTATTTTCTGTTGAGCTCTTGTGTCCAGTTAATCAGCCCCCTCAGAGTACACTTTGGTTCCAGTTTAGCCAATCTGAGTGCTCTGCAAACTGCTAGTCACTAAAAACGACTTCCACAGGTAACAACATTGGCAGTATTTAATTTTTACTTTATGCCCTGTTGAGAGATTTTACTTTTTAGTACCGATGGGCTCACTTCCCCAGTTAGGACTTCTTGTACTGTGTACTATGCAGGGATGCTTGCCACCCCTGAGTGGAATTCAGAGCTGGGGCCAAAAAAATGTTGCTTGGACTTTAGTGTTAAGATAATATAAGAAAGATGAGTTCAACTACTCAAACTCAGGCATGTGATCCAAGTTGAATGAATCTGTAAGGTTCCAATCATCAGATAATCAAGATATTAGCTTCTCAAAACTCAAATATTTAATCTAAACCACAATGAAATTATTTTTAAAAGTATCTGAAAGTAAATAGAAATGGGAAAGAGAAAAATATTTCAAAGGAAAATAAAACTCACTTGTATGTATCTGTGCATGTACCAAGAGGCCTGTTTTCCATCATTTACTGATTCCACTGTTGTGTTAGCCAGACCACCAATGTCTCCCCCTGCAAAAACCCAGGGTTCACTTGTTTGCATTGTTTCCGGATCTACTTCAGGGAGACCCCACCTGTTAAACTTGATAGGTGCCATGGCCTCTCTGACTGTAATCAAAGCAAATGATAAATACGTTAACAGAAGAAAGATAAAACATGCTAAAACCTGTCAAATATACACTGATAACAATTAGAACAGTAGTTCCAAGTTCTTCCACTTACTTAAATGTAAATTCACAGTAGAAATAACAAGTCCTTTTATATACATAAATGTTTTTGTTGAGGTAGTGGAGGTATGTAAGTACTAACAGAACTCAGATAGAAAAATGGCATATGTTATCAGAAAAGCAACCAGTCTCCGTGTGTCTGCAAAGCCAAACCTATGTACAAAATAATCCCACATAGGTGTCACAAGAAGTGACTGATTGGACGCAGGCTCAAGAAATAATTGGTGTTCGTGTCCTTCTGGTCACTCCCTGAGAACATGCTGCATATCCCAGAAGCTGGGATTCACAAAGTCATTCCCACTGGCATCATTCATCTCCCAGGGAAAAAGTCCAGCACTTCTGAAAATCCCATTAATGAACACTACCCACAAAGGGAAAATAAATGCTCTCCCTTTCCCTCCACCCATAGCTTTGTACGGCACTTACCACATCAACATGCTTTTGCTCCTGAATTACCTCCCATATACTCTCTTGTGCAACTTTATACGCAGCATATGATTTTTGACATTTAAATCAACAAAAAAGAATGTTTCTGATACAATTTCTAAAAATTAATTTAGATCTCCAGAATTTATTTGCCACATTTATTAACCCTCACAACAGAAATGATACTCTGCTACTTTTTGACAGGTCATTATTAAACCTGACTGAAAATTTTCAGAGGGAACGTTTTCCCACCAGGAAATGTTACGCTATCAAAGCTTTGGCTTTGACAAAGTGTGTTGGTCTTAAAGAAATTTAAATCTGAAAAAAAGATGTATTTCAATAAAGTCAAAACAATCCTGACTTAATATTTAAACTCATAAGGATCCTCAAAGGAAGGCTCATTTTGAAACTTGTTATATATATTAAGAATAAAATCATAAAAATACAATCAAAATTAAATCCTTACACAAAGACAATATATTTGGATCTTTCACTGCAATTTCTGATTTTTTTTTTTGCATCAGATAATTTTTTCATGTTAGTTAGCAGTATACACAGGCATTCTGCACATGAGCTAGCGCTGTCCTTGAAAATAATACAGAAGTGAAAATGAAAAAATAATTTTTTATACAACATGGCATTGTACAAATTGCATTAACACTCATAAAAGCATAGAAAGAAAATTCTTGCTCTGTATCAACAGGATTTTTATTATGTATTTTTAAATTATGTTTTTTACAATCGCAAAGACACTTCAAAGTAGCTTCATGAAGAGAATCCCATTTTCAACAAATATTTTTAGCAAACGTTGATGGTATATATCAAAATGAGGGGGATTTATATAGCTTTGTCTACAGGAACTGAAGATTCTGCAATAAAATGCAGCTTAAAATTGCAACGTCCCTCAGGGGCATACCGCTAGCAGATGCAGATTGCCAAGGTCAATTAAACTGATGTAGTTGTGCTGTCATATATGTAAAAGAGAAACCTGCCAGTTTAAGACAAGAATATTTCTCCAGTACGAGGGCAAAGTCACAGTATTGCCCCAGTGCACGCCCCAGTAGACAGCAAGCTTCAAATGCATCTTTCTCGCACATCATCGTGATGGAATTTTCTTCCCAGGCTCTGTATCTCCCTTCCCCTCCAAATCATGTATCAAAAGTCTATTTCAAAGCGGGGGCCTTGTATAATTAGGGGCAAAACAATAAAAGAGGAAGGCAGCACAAAAACACTGTCACCTCCTTGTCCCACCTATGGTCTCCTCCTCACCCTTGGCACACACAAACATATACCCAGAGGACTCAAATCCAAAGTACCAGTTTACAAATGGTTCTGAAGCCAGAATCACAGAAAACAGTTTTTAAGCTGAAAGACTGCAGCAGGTTTTCATACCAGAAATATTTAATCTCTCCCTCCCAGCCTGCATATACTTGGGGCTTAACTTGGCAAAAAATAGTATTTGCGTAGTAACAGAATCAGAAACTTATGAAATGGTTTCCTTTAAAAACATTTAAATTACCGAAAGATCACACCAAACATAAACTTCAGACTGAGACATTTTTCAGTCTGGAAATTGAAATATTTTGTAGTTTGTTTGTTTTGGTTTGGGGCTTTTGGTTTCTTTTTTTTTTTTTTTTTTTTAAATAAGTACTGATAATGGCTGATAGTAGTTTTATTAAGAATGCTTCAACAATATTTACAAATCAATACATTAAATTTCTCTTTATGCCGCTGACTGTCTGTACTTCAAGAAAGCTTTTGATCATCTAATATTTGTCATATATAGGATAACTTATTGCATGCAGTGGTACCATCTCAGCATGTGGTCCAGACAGTTCTCGCAAGCTAAATATGAATGGGCTTGTAAAGACATGTTTGGAAAAAAACCCAGAGGGAAACTTGGTGCTGCAGGATTTGCTATCAGGGATTTAATAGATGACTTTTGTTTCTCTGAGACAGGACTGAACCACAGTGAAGGTGTTAAAGGGCAACATGCTATTGGAGATGCGGTTTTTTCAGAAGAAATGATGTAAAACTGCAAGTTCTGACTACTTATTTCATTTTGTGGAAAAATAGGGTATTAACTGTGTTATCCTGGATCTATTACATTTCTCAAATCTATCTTTGGATTGCTTTGTGCTAAAATAGCTGCCTGGACATAATTATACCAAAAGATTTTGAGTGCAAAGAACGTCCAACATACCTTCACCTGAAACATCTCCCTGAGGCCTGGGGATTTGTCTGCCTGATCAGTATTTTTAAAAACGGGAAAGAACATTTCCCTGGTGCCAAGGCTGACATGGTATCTGGCAGCTATTTCCTTCTTTCTTTTTTTATAAACTTCAGGGTTTGGGTTAAGTGAAAAGAAGGGCATGATCTTCTCTAAGAATTCCTAACCACCTCACAATTTGGATACCTGGGCCAACTGTGAGGTTGAAGGGTCCACCTCCTAGACCACCTGCAGAAAGGAGGAGAAAACCTAGGTCTTCACAGAGGAAAGTTCCTTCTCTGCCCCTGCAAGGGATGAGGAGAGAGTTTAAGAGACAAATCTGAGCTTCAAAGGAGGTGACCCCAACTATCAGTTCTCTGAATTGCTGTTCTGACAAGAAGCAAACTAGATATCTAATGTTTTTGTTGGTGCATGATTTGGGAGAGCAGTATATAGAGCGTCCTTTAAACCCCTGCACCCTCAGATCCTTTAAAGTTTAAAACTAACATAAGCTTTCCTCTCAAAAATTCAAAGTAAAATCCTGTGGCTGCACTGCCTTCTCCGTGTCCTGGTGAGATACTATATATAATTTGAAAAGAACCTTCTGCAGGGGGGTTGGACCCGATGATCTCTCGAGGTCCCTTCCAACCCCTACAATTCTGTGATTCTGTGATTCTGTGATTCTGGATGAAAAACAACATACAATTGAATTATTCTGATAGTATCAAGTGATGCTAACAAAAATTACACCAAACAAAAGGACAGTTCTGAATATATATTCCAAATTTGCTGTATCCACAGAGCAAACAAACACAAATGGAAAAGTAACAGCAAATTATAGCACTTGCAAAAACAATATTAAAATATAAGTGAATACAGAAAAAATATTTTAATTAACAAAACAAATCAAATGGAAAAGATTCCTCAAATAAAGCTTTAAAAGAGAGTCTGTGTGTGTTTGACTGCCATGACTAATTATGTATCCATGTAATGTGTGTTCAATTTGGGCTTATTTAAATAGCAGAAATGCTCATTAGCTGCAGTATATCTGTGAAGCTTCAATAAACAGTTTAATGGTTTTTATGTTTAACCAATTTCATAAGTTCCTGTAATTTTAGCTTTAGTAGCTCATTAATGTTATTTTTGATATCCATCTTACAGACTTCCTTTACAGTGAATAGTAGCGTTACTTCAGAAAAATAGAAATATACTGTAACTTTCTTCATCTCAAATGTAAAACTACAGCTGTCACATGCACCGATGGACTGATTAACTGCTGACATTGCCCAGCCTCAATGCCCAGCAAATAAAGAGAAGCGCAATCAGTCATGCTTCCCACAGGCTCTGCTCCACTACCATACTGAACCAGGATTAAAGAGTGCTCTGACCGGATAAAGCCAGGTCCAGGTATGCTAGGAGAGGCTCCTGCTGCCAGCTGGTACTGTATGTTTTCTGCCTGTCGCCAGCAAGCAAATGTGTACTGATGCCTATCAGGCGAAAGAGCAGAATTCCTGCTCTAAGTTATCCAGGCTTTAGAAGTCATCAAACAGCCACTTTCGGATACTGGAAACAGGTAATCATTTCAGGGTGTGGAACTGCTGCGCTCAAACTCATTCAGTAAACCCATTTGTGGAGAAAGATCCTATTCTACATGACTCAGCAGGAAAACTCCTACCTCTTTCACTGGGAATCTTCTGAATCTATATAAATTTCAGTTTTATATAACGATATTCTGGTGACTAGAAGTCTATTCTGTCGGCACAAGGCAGATGGTGTGCTACCAGGGAGACACCAGGTCATCCCCATGGGTATTCCCAGCTGGGGCATTGCAGCCAGCTCTCGTCCTCCCTCCTGGTCTTCCATTAGATAGTCTAGGCTTCCATGCTTTGAGGCTGAAATTGCCTAGTTGACAGACCAAACTGGAAGAAGAAACTCCACACTCATCAGGTTCACTGCCTTTTGTACCCTTTGAAGTTCTCTCTTTGTACAAAGGAAAACTTACGAGCTCAGAGCTCTGCAAACTAGCGAATGCTTCTCAATCTATAGAAATGAATATTAAGTAGGATGAGCTAAATAATAAAAATGTAAACTACTCAGGCTATCTCTTTGCTATATGTTGAACCATACTCTAGTAAGCCTTCTGGGGTTTGCTGCTGCAATTTTCAGGTAAGGTGACAGTGGTACTAAAAGTAAAAGCAAAATATCTGAAAGTTGTGACTGATTCCAGGAAATATGAAATAAAATTTTGCCCTTCAGCAATAGCTAGGTACTACCAAAAATTAATAAAGCTTATTTTTTTCTCACAAATAACCTATCATTTCTGAGGGGTTGCAAAGGCAGCACTTGGCGTTTGCTTGAGTATTTTTGCATTCCCCCTTTCTTTCTCTCCAGAGAAATAAAGGAGACCTTATCATGCTAAGATTCAGTGCTCTGGTAAATGGGAATACTTCCTCCTTACTGCTGCCTGCTAAGCAGAGTACTGAACTCAAGTTATGTTGCCAGTTCAATACCTTGCCTTAGTCCCCTGTCCTGCACTGCATTTTGTAGTAAGTTTTGAGCAAGTGTACTATTTTCCATAATATCTCTATGGTTCTCCTCAGAAATTCAGGAAAATAAATCAGAACAAGGACAGTTGTTCCAGTGCACAATTTTTTAGTCCAAAGATATTGTTCCCTTTTGCTTTTTGGACTAAAACAGTTAAAAAAATGATTATTCAAGGTTTAGACTTAAAAAAACCCCAGGACTTTTGATAAGTAGGATGTTGAGGCCATACAGAGTGCCAAGAAGCACGCAGAATTACATTTCTATATATTGAGTAGTTACAATTTGGAGTGGTGACAGAAGATATTTCAGTAATTCATTAGTACACCACAGGCCTCTGAAATAACAACCCAAGCCAAAGAGCAGGAACACAAGGAAAGGAACAAAATTCTCTCACACCTATTTGTTTATGTGGGTCAGTTATGATGGCTTGCAGGCTATGTAAGCTATGCAATAAAAAGCAGCAGCCTGTGCTTGCAAAATCTCTTTCTTTTTTTTCAACAAGAAGCAAAACATTTTTCTTACTCCATCTGCAGTAGCTTGATTTGAACAATTTGTTGGGGCTCTTTTTTTACTGGTTTCAGTAAAGCGGTAATGTTCTTAAAACAGTCTAGAAGGCAACTCTCCTGTTTTGTCTATTAGCAACTTCCCGAGCATAAAATGGACTTAGTAAAATGGACTTAGGAGTCCATTTTTTAAAATTAATGATGCGTTTATGTGATTCCCAATTGGAGGATGAATACCTACTAGAACTGTTGCTTAAAAACACAATCAGTATTTTTATTTTAACAAAATAAAACCCACTAAAAACCTACTGTGAGCACACGGAATCTCAGCTGCAAATTTAAAGTTACCATGCAAGAATAAGAAACATCTTGTTGAGGATAACCGACTAGAAAAAGCTTTCCAACCTATAAGCCATTTCTCCTCAGAATAGCAGTCACCCACTTTGCTGAACTGGGGCTAAGTCTGATTTTTAATCCCCTCGGATTCCATAGTATTTGCTTTATTCTTAATTCATTAGCATCAGCATTTAACAATATTAATAACAAATAGGACAGACCCTGCCCATACCAGTACTGCAGATTAGAAGGGCTCTCTTCTTCAAAGTTAGATCAAGTTCCAAGTCAGATCAGTTTGCTCATGTCTTTGTCCAGTTCTGAGGACCCCCATATTTTCATCTCCATCTTTTGATGAAGAACACCTGATATCTACATCTCCTTAATACAAAAATGCATTTCCTTTTTAAAAAAAAAAAAAAATCAACCCCCAAACACTAAGAATATAAGATGCTTTTGGTAGTTTGGGTATTTTCCCCATTTCTTTTTGTGATGTATGCTGAGGTATCCTGGAGATTTAGCTGTAATCCAGCTCAGTGGTAAGAAGCAAATTTGACTTTCATTAAAACAGCTTAGTCAAAAAATAAAGATTTAAAAGAACTGAAATAGTAAACTCAAAATAAGTTCTTTATTCCCTTAAGTCTTTGTTTATTTTCACTTTCACAACATAAAAAACAAATACCATGCATTTTGCCTTTTAATTTGATTGCTATTCTAATAGCAGTTTCACCAAAAATACAGTAGGAAACTGAGGTGTATTGCTCACCCCCAAGGTAAATGACTCTCTTCTCTCATGAGCAGCTCATTGCATGACGCTGGTCCCCTCCCTTTTTATGTTCCTATTTAAAAACCTCAGAGCAACTAATTTAGACGGTGAACACATACTAGGGGACACAAGACTGGCACAGCTTTAAGCTGGATAAGCAACACAGTAAGTTCAACCTTTTATCTGAAGCAGTTTTAAATGTGGGAGAAAATGGAATCATTTCTTTATCACAGGGTCTATGAATCACAACTAAACATACTGGTTGCATTGGCTAATACTTGATTTACCTGTGGGGTTCTAAAAAACCTTCCAAAATACCTAAAGACAAGGGCTTAAAAACAGCAACAAAACTTTCCAAAATTCTCATTCAAGTGAACTCCACCACTGGAGGATTTTGTGAATCTCTTAAGGATTAAAAGCATACTCTTCTCCCTGGTTCCTGGGAGGTTAGGCTGAACACTAAAGTATGACCAACACAGGTGCCAGACTCTTTATATAGCAAAACATCTCCAAGTGGAATGGGAGTCTGTTGCCTTCTGAGCAGGGGCCAGGTTCCAGGCAGGAGGCACCCTAAAGTAATCAGCACTGGCTCTGTAGCTGTGTGTCAGTGCTTTCTAGGTAACAGCCCAGGCTGCGTGAACCTATTCTGAAGCAAAAGTAACACCCACAAGACAGGAATGCTCGTGGAATAAACTCCACATGTTCCTCAAGGAACCAGGTTGAGCCGTTCTTTTTACCATAGGAGAGACTTTAGACTCTTCTCATGGCTGTTCAACTTGATATACCATTGGACTGGTAAAGAGGAAGCACAGAGTAGCTCATTCAGATTACAGGCAATCTGCTATTGCCTGTATTCTGAAATTCTTCTGTGACCTGTAATTTAACTCCATTAACTAACGTTTTGTCTTCCTGTGAGGTCAGTACAGATTCTGTATAATTCTACCAAATTACTCTATGAAGTCTTACTATCAGAAAACTCATTTCTTTAACTTCATTTAAAACATCATCATCTATAATGCACACACAGGAAACACAGATGTGAAGTGATATATCTTATACGTGCCTGAGGTATGGAAACAAATGCTGTCAGATTCTGCTTAGATTATTTTAGATTTACAATTTTTCTTGATTGAAAAGATTTACAAAACTGCATTATGCTAAGAAATTTTGAAATTCCCTTTGCACTGGGCAGAATCAGCATTTGATTATCAATTTTTCTGGTGACGTGCACTCTGAGGCACTTCCCAAGTGCCATGTCAGAGCATTTATACCCAAAGGTCCATGACAACATGTCATGGGGTAATTGGCTGGCATGACTGTGCCCTGGAGAGGTAGGCACATTGATCACTATGGCTTTCAGAACCTGCTAACCTTGATGAGCGTCTCCAGGCTGAAGATCTATTCATTTTATCAATCTGGCTTCTGCTGAGTCAGTGTTTTTTACTTTCAAGGCACATTTGATGTATGTGCCTGAACTCTTTAAATCTAATCTAGTGTCAGAGAACAGTCTGAGCTCTGCTCAGTTCCTACATTCTTAGCTGTACTCATGTTCTTCAGCTCTCTTTCTGCTCCATCCAGACAATCCGTTCAGTCTCTGACATGCCATCTGTGTGCCAATTTCTGTACCTATACTATAGAACAGTGTAATTGTTAATTTTTAAGACCAAAGCTTGTGAAGTGCAACTAAATAATAAGACAAGCGGAGACAAGCACAGGTGAACTTATCAAATACTGTATATATAAGAGAAGCCACAATTCTCTTGCGTATGTAACAAGAAATGAGTGATAGCCAGACCAGAATAATGGATCTGTCTTAATTCTTGCTTAATTTAATAGGTAAAGCAAAGGTTTCAGAGATCACATCAGTTCACTTTAAAGTTGTAGTATAATGAGCTGCTCTAAAGATAATGAGACCAGAAGAAATCCCCAAGAGTATTCTTTGAGATATCACTTGCACTGAGAGGAAAGCAGGATGTGTACTGAGCAACCGCACCTCTAATCCGAGTTCCTGTTCTATACAGCAACACACAGAAACTGCTTTGTTGCCTCACCCTCATGTTTTGGGGAATACCTAAAGGACAAAGAAATTCCCGTGAAGAGGATGAGCAGTCACAGACTGCAACTTCCAGAAGACACGTTTCACAAAACTGTGAGAGGACAGGAAAAGTCTTTGGCTAAAATAACAATCAGCATTTATAGAACACATTAGTCAGGGTTACCTTTAGTGTCGCTTAAAACAGAGCCAAAGGCACTGATCACTACATCAGCTTTCAGGCGGACAACCTGATCCTCGTCTTCTTTCCAGTTTCCCTCATTGTCTTGTTCAGTTCGAACAAACTCCATAGCAACAATTTGTCCACCTCTAAGTACAACTTTCCGAGGGGAGAGGAAAGGCAGAAATTCACACTTCTCTTCTTTTGCAAGTTCCATCTGTGGAGTAGAAGCAATAGAATATATAACTTGAACTTACAGAAAAACCAAAACAATTTTTGAATCAAGATCCTACCACGCATTCTTCTGTAGTAGAAGTCAGCTGTGGTCGGTATACCATCATCTTAATACCAGCTCCAAAGCCTCCCCTGCTATTAAATCAAACAATTCTAGACAGAGGCACTAAGTAAATTTGCAATGCAAATATTTCTCCAGTATGTTTTCTTATTGTTCCCTGTTACTTTGAATATGTATAACTCCTTTGAGGGCAAAAAAGTTACCTTATGCAACTATCTGTGTCTTTTAAGAAGCAGCTTAGTATTAATTAAGTACATGACCTGATTTGTGTTTACTATGATTTTAAGATGTTATTAAATGCTGACTACCATGTGCAAACAACTGTTTTCTGAGTGACTATCGAGACTTACCATCTTCTGAACATTCTGCTGTGGTAAAACTGCTGAAGTCAAACAGTGTTTTGTCTTAGCAAAGTCTTCAGGATTTGATTAGGTTTACACAACAAAACTTATCTTGACATGTAATCTCCAATCTGACATCATACTAGCATAGCCATTACTAGCTAAGGCTACTTTTAATACACTTCTTTTCAAGGTCACTGCATGACTGGATAAATATAAACATTGACAACTTTTAGGAATCTACCCAGGCTGCTGATTTGTGGTTAGCAAGAATCTGAGCAGCACATGAGTCAGTCTGTGCAATGGCTTCAGTATTCTCATTGTATATAATATTCTTAAATGCAACAGAAACAGAAGTAAATTATGCATCAAGAGACCCTCTATTACTTTTTTGCACCCCCACTTCCTTTCTGTGAGATCTCTAAGATACACACCCTCTTGAAACAGATGACCAAACTACCATAAATCTCCCGAGAAAGAGGCATTAGATGTGCCGATATCCTCAAGTATGCAAAAGTGTGAAGTATGTACCAAACAAGTGGTAATGGAAAAAGCCCACCAAAAATAAGAAAATTTAATTTGAGAAAACCTCCTGCAGTAGAGAAACACCGAGATGTCCTGATAAATGCTGAATTGCAAAGCCAAACTAAAAATCAAACTGAACCCTGAAATCTGTGATGAATGGCATTGTTCTATTGCCACTGGCAGTGATTTCAAACCAAAACCACTGTAAATAATTTTCTTACAAGATTTTATAGGCTCCCAAGGCAACATCAGCATCACTGAGATCCATTAGACAGCAGCCAGAATGGTATAATTCTAGGATATAACCATCACCTGAAGAGTCATCTGCAATACTCACATTGTTGTTTGATTTGTATTTTTAAATTTAATTTAAGAAATATCCTCTGCATGCAAATGCATCTCTCTGACTTTCCAGGGAAATTATACAAAGCCTATATACAGTCTTTAATAAACATTTATACATTTTAAGAGAAATTTTATAAACAAAACCTGTGTAGATGTCTTGTAAGTACCTACAGCACACTTTCAGGGGCCATAGAAGTAACAACTGATACTCCTTTTCATAAATGCTGCTATTCAATTTTACCTCTTCTGGGACGGCCCTGATATTAGTGAATCCCTTCCTGAAGACCACAAAGACACGACGAGCTCCACAGCGTAAAGCAGATGTTGCACAGTCAAAAGCAGTGTCTCCTGCCCCGAGTACAATCACAGTTCCATGTATTGATGGCAATGGAGAGTGACAGGCACACATCCCTGAAAGATGAAAGGAAAACCCTATTTTCAAGTAGAGAAACCATTTCTGCATGACAGCTCAAAAGGTACTTGTACTCAAAGCAGTGTAAAATTGCATCTTACAGTTTCCAAGCATGGAGTGTCACTATCAAATTATTCTGCTTCACTGAAAGACAGTTTTATTCCCATTTTTAAGATACGCTCATATACATAATTTTATAGTCAGTACTCTAAGCAGCTGCACCTTTCTATCTGGAAAGAATTCAAATGACAACACGTTTGTAGGATTGTGGGTCCTGTCACATTGAAATTAGCATTGTGAGATCTTTTTTATTCAAAAAGTAAGTTTCTTTCTTATCAGAGTCATTATCCTCCCAGCTAAAAAAAAAACAAACCCAAAAAACAAACCAAACAACAAAACAAAAAAAACCCCAACACCTTTTATCAGATTATAAAGAATTGTAGCTGGTATTTTTCAAGAGAAAACCAGCTGTTGATAGCTTTATATAATACTTTCTCAAAGTTAGTCCCCTCAGTCAGTTTTCTTCAAGGCACTGACACTGTTCTGGCTAGGAGATGGCTATCAGAGGCTATGGCAGAGCTCTATGGCAGCTCGACAGCAGGCAGAAGGAATATTCTGATTTCAGTGATTGCTAGATTAGTCTAGGACAGACCAGCCACAGCAGCCCTCTTTGCTCATGGTAACAGGGCCACTCCCAAGGTATCACACATCCATGTATTTGCAAGGGGAACCCCTTCTGGAGGAAGTATATTAACTACTGGCATTCAGAACTTAATAAGCTGGCAGAATATGTGCTTTACTGTAAGTCTGTTAGGTCTATTATTTAGAGAACTGTCAGAGCAAAAAAAAAAAAAAGAGGATAGAGCGGGATATAAGACATATATATTTTATTCTAAAAGTCCATGCTTTAGAGAGCAAGAGGTGGCTACAGCTAGAGACAGACACTAGGAAAATTAAGTAAAAGAGCCCATGTTAATTAACAGACAACACCAAAGAGCTATCTATTACTGTCAGTCAGAAAAGGTTAGTTCTTCAAAGTTCACCCTTTTTTTTAATTGCAGACTTAATATAAAAAGAATATTATTAGATATCCTGGCAAATCGAGAGCACTACTTTGCAGTGTTTTAAGTGATGCAGATCACAGTACATAGATCCTCATGCAAGCAGGCAAAGCAGTGCACAAGTGCTACGTGTCAATACAGAATTCTGAAATGTATTTTTAGTCAAATTATTACGAGAGGGGGCTGTTTTGCAGAATTTTTTTCCTTTGCTAATCGCCAAATGTTTTGAGTGCAGATTCTCAATCTGTTTCATTTTTAAACATCTCTTTCTTAAAAAAAAAAAACCCAAACCAACAAAACCCAACAAACCCAACACCCTTTTCTCCCAACGCATTTGAGCTCATGTTGAGCATACGAAAACAGACAGAATTAAGCATCTGATCAAAAAGGCAGAGAGATAGGGCAGATGTGACACAGAATTTCCCTTCCAAAATGTTTTGCATAAAATGGGGCAATAAATGTTACTTCTATATGCACAGTAATTCATTGCAGAAGATATATGCTTGGAATAAAATCAGTTTGTACATAAAAATGTGTGTGTGGTTCAATATGTGGTCATACGTACAAGATCACATGAGGGCACTAAGTATATACTCAGCAAACTGCATGGAGAATTTCTGTTTTATCAACACATTGGGGAATCTAGACCACGAGGGAACATAGCACAGAAATCATAACCCTCATCTCAAACATCCATCTGGAGCTTATGACTTCAACATTTAGGGCCAGTGAAAGCAGCTATACTCCTTAGGGAGCAAACACAGCCATCTCTGTACTCAAAAGACCAAAAAAAGCATAAAACAAGGATGGATTTGATGGCTGTGAACTAAGCATTGTCTTATTAACTCCTGGCATACCATTGTTGTCCTGAGTCTGTAAGTTCTTTGGCTAAGGAACTCATGGTCCCTTAAATGTGTCTGTAAAACAAGCAGCACATGACTTGGGATCAAGTAAAATAATTTATCAACACTACACAAAGCAGCTGCTCATATGGGTTGGCAATAACTTCTTTAATGTTAGATTCTTTTCAAGATCATCTTATATATAGTATTCATATCAAGATAATTTATACAAATGAGAAGCTTATGACATCTTTTGAATATAATTCAAAGTAACAAGTATCACTTCTTAGGGGTAATAAATTGCCACGTGCTTAGATTTTTATTTATGACTATTTGCTTTACCTAACTTTCCTAACCACATTCCTCAGGCTGCAACTCACCAAGGGAAAAACCTGCCCCAGACCTGTTCACTGGGAGGGGCTTCCTAATTAGATGTGCTGCTCTGTAACCAGCTGTCCATTTTGATATATCAATAACTGCTAATGATTTCCCAAACATGATTACAACAAACACTTAATATCACATACCTGGCTTACTTGCCATTGCTACTAAAGGTAGGAAGTCTTTAGATGTATAGAATCCTTGATCCATGTTCAACCCATGGAATATGCTGTCTCTGTTTGGCTCTGGTAAACCTAAAATAGATATTTTAAAGCATATCAGATCTATAAGGGACATTTCACCAACCAATATACATTTTATATTACCTACACATTCCCAAAAACATCCTCAAGTCAAGCACTTTTACAAACCCTGAGATGTTTCTAAAATAATATCACAAATATGACTGTAGCTTCATGTTTGTAGTCTGCCGCTTATATAACTGGTGATCTTTTAATAGTACTGGCACTTGAAAATAAGGTTGTTGGATAACCTGTGTACTCATGTAACTCAAACCAAAACAAACGCAAAGGCAAGGGTTAGAGAGAACAGGATATACGGGGTGCAAAAGCAGAGAAGCTACTGGGGAAGACTCCTGTAAGCTTTTCTTGTGCTGCTTTACCTGCACATGCATATAACTCTTCCTGCTGTGCAATGTTTTTGTTCCCTTTGTTTTGAGGCATTTTTCAATACAGCTAGGCTGCAGATAATACAAATGAGGGAACAACAAACAGCTTAACCAATGACAAGAGGAGGACAAACGGCAATGTGATGGATCTGTTCTATCTGCAAGTGTTTGTATGGCATCATTTTTTGCTACCCTTGACTGTGTTCTGAAAACCCCAAAGTCCTTATTGGCTGATATTTATTTATAGTTATTCATAGCACACATACATACAGAAGCCGTAGGATACAGACAGGGGCACATTTCACAACCAATAACAGAAAAAATACCTTTTAATTAAAAGATGAGGCTGGTGAGGCACTGCCACAGGTTGCCCAGAGAAGCTGTGGCTGTCCCCTCCCTGTGTTCAAAGCCAGGTTGGATGGGGCTTTGGGCAACCTGGGCTAGTGGTGGGTGTCCTTGCCCGTGGCAGGGGGTTGGAACTAGATGGGCTTTGAGGTTCTTTCCAACCCAAATCAGTCTGAGATTCTATGAAAGTAGCAAAAAGTCTCTTCCAATTACCAAATTATCTCTCTTGTTGCTATGTGAACATTTGGACAGCAGAGAAAATCAGCCTGGCTGACACAAAAGTTAGAACTTTTTCACACAAATGCACTGATCTATCAGGGTATTTTCAACAGTGCCTCAACTTTCATATTTACATCTAAAACCTCATAATATTATCAAAGACTGCTAATTAATAATAACACACTGAAATGGAGTAAGTGTCAAAAATATTTCCTAGAAAACACACTAGAACTGAGGAGTCCTGGGAGCCAGCAGGCTGAACTGGAGCATGCAAAGCAATCTGTGTTCCCTTCGTTCTCAGGCATGCCCAGCAGTGGACTAATCTTTCTCCTTTCCAAACACGCTGGTACAGAAAAGCCCAGTAACGCCACGTGAGCATTAATACTAAAGTAGGACTGAACTTTGAGGAGAGCTGTACCGAGTAGGGAAGGTTTAGGGCCTTTTTATATTATTGAAGCAGCAAAAATCTGTCTCATTACAGCATAAGATCAGGACTCAGTTCTAAGAAAGTTTTGAATTCTTTTCATGAGTCACATGGGAAGTTTTTTAAAACCCTAGATTCCTAATGAAGTTTCTATTAATTCAAAAAGAAGAAAAAGTATATTTTTAGTTTTAACAGTTTCAATGAAGTAAATGAAAACACACTCTCAGTGAATCCAAAAGGCTTACAAGGCAAAAAGCAAATTGGAAATCCTCAACATTTTTGTGTTTCAAAAATCTTGTCTTATTAATCACTTTAATAATCTCTATATATGGAAAAAATCATTACTCGGTGAACACCTGACTTTCAAAATACTGATGATTTACAGTTGGATATTTAGAAAAATAAGGTTGGAAAAGACTAGCACGTAGTGAACTTTAAGATCTTTGAATGCTGCACTTCCTGGGTAGACTGGAATATCAGCTAATGAAGAATGAATAATGGATATGTTAAGAGGTTGAGAAATGCTTGGTGCTAGTACAATATGAAAAATGCATTAAAGAAATTATTTTGAAAACTGAATAGGTTTTACTCTGTATATTTTTTCCTATATATTGTGAAACTATTGATGGAAAGAAGAATAACTTGGGAAAAGCTCTCAGTGACTGCCTACAGGCAGAGGACAGAGTAATGCAATTATTTCTATTGAGGTATCCATAAAACAGCTCAGAGGCCTCAGTTTACTCTAGTGAGAAACACTTGTCATTAGTCTGTGACGTGCAGTCTGCATTAAAGATTATCTCCTTTCTACCAAAAACCAGGGAGAAACCCTCAGAAACATTTTTTTCCACTTATTTTTGCTGCTTTTATCATTTCCCTAATGAAAATTATTTCATCTCTAACAGCACCCATAATTTAGCTCCATAGGCTGAAGAAAGAGTAGAACCAAAGAAATGCTGCAATCTTCATGGTTCAGGTTCATTGCTAGTTTGGTGTCACTGACATCAAAGGAGTTGGATTAAGAATGCATTGTAATAAATATGTTTAGCTTGCTTCATATGACAAAAAAAAACCCAAAACCCCAAACCTAAAAGGTAGTCACTATACATGGCATTTTCTGCTATTTATTTTACTATTTTCATTATGCTGAAAACTCCATGAAAACCAATTTTGCAATATTTACATTCACAGGAAATGCAGGGGATTTTTCTCTTATACCTATGAACACCCGGCAGAGTTTCAAGCTCTTTGCTAAGCATCTGCTGGAAGTTGTACTGGATTCTGCTGTATCTCCTTTTGCTGTTTCGTATTTGGCATTGTAACAATTGCATTTCATTTTGTTAAAATACAGACATTGAGTACTTCTTAAAGCCACTAGGCTAGCTAAGAAAGTGGCAGACAAACAGAGAAAGAGATCAAGAACTGATAAGATCCACTTTAGAGAGACACCATTTCATAATAAACAGCCACCCCACAGAAGAAAGCTTAACAGACAGATCAAATATTGATAAATAGCCAACAGCCTCCCTCTCAGGAGAGAACATTTCACAAAAAAAAAACCCAAAAAAACCAACAGAGGAAAAATGTAGTTTCGAGCAAACACTTTTAGAGAAGAAATAAAATTTTAAAAAACCCAGTCATCTATGAAAGACACCATTTAGGTCAAAATAATGAACCAAGAGGAATACCCTTTGAAGATAAATCAGAGAGATCCTTTAGCAAAAGGGAATTCACACACAAGTACAAAATAGCCAGGAGCCACCCAAGAAAAAAATGCTTAGAAAAACATGAGGTCTCTCCCCTAGGTTTTAGACTAAGGCCATTGGTAGTCAGGTCTCTGCAAGCCATCTAAAACGCTTATTTATTTATTACTTGGTATTTCTTGCCATGAAACAACCTTTCACTATTCTGTCTCCTGTCTTTAAATAACCTATACCAAAATCTACTGATAACATGTTTCACAGAATCACAGAATCACAGAATTATCAAGGTTGGAAAAGACCTAGAAGATCATCCAGTCCAACCATTCACCTATTACTACTAGCTCCCACTAAACCATATCCCTCAATACAACATCCAGTCTTTCCTTGAACACCCCCAGGGTTGGTGACTCCACCACCTCCCTGGGCAGTGCATTCCAGTGCCTGACTACCCTTTCTGAGAAGTAGTGCTTCCTAATGTCGAGCCTGAATCTCCCCTGGCGCAGCTTGCTACCATTCCCTCTAGTTCTGTCACTGCCTACACGGGAGAAGAGGCCGACCCCCAGCTCACTACAACCTCCCTTCAGGAAGTTATAGAGAGCTATAAGGTCTCCCCTAAGCCTCCTCTTCTCCAGGCTGAACAATCCCAGCTTCCTCAGATGCTCCTCGTAAGGCCTGTGTTCCAGACCCCTCACCAGCTTAGTAGCCCTCCTCTGAACGCGTTCCAGAGCCTCAATGTCTTTCCTGTAGTGAGGGGCCCAAAACTGAACACAGTACTCGAGATGCGGCCTCACAAGTGCTGAGTACAGGGGGACAATTACCTCCCTGCTCCTACTAGTAACACTATTTTTGATGCAAGCCAGGATGCCGTTGGCCTTCTTGGCCACCCGCGCACACTGTCGGCTCATGTTCAGCCGTGCATCAATCAGTACCCCCAGGTCCATTTCCTCCACACAGTCCTCCAGCCACTCTGCCCCAAGTTTCCTTCACCAGCACTGAAGAACAACACTTCTGAAGGGTAACCAAGAGGAGGAAGCCTAGAAAGACAATTCCCCAGGTGTTGTTTGGATGGACTTGGCACACCTGCACACAAGCAGAACACTGTCCGCCTTCTGTAGCCAGAGCCCTGGACTTCTGAAGCCTCTGGCCCTTTACCTGCTGATGCCAGGGAACACACTTCTGAAGTAACTGATATCCAAACCACACAATGAAGCCTCGTGGGCTGTGGAAAATGGCATTTACTAAGAATAGAGAAAGTAGAAACATCATGAAAATAACAGCTTGCATGACAGATCTAGTTCAGCTTTGCAAAAACTAATCTGGGTCAGGTACAGCACAGAAAGCAATTCATCTCCATTCCTGACCCTCTGGCTTGCTAGGCCCTGCCTTTCACCTCCAGATGCTCCAGCTATCTCTCAGTAAGCATTTCTCCCTTAGTATGAAGCCTTCTTTCCCTCATCAGATCCCCAAAGCCCCTTCTCCAGTGGGCTATACCTCAGCACCAGTGTCTTTCCCATGTCTGACATGCCATACACATTCCAAAGTTATAGCCACCATAATAGTGGCTTTGGAAAACAGATTTTAGCCTTCCATTTTTGTATATATTTGTATTTAAAGGATACAAGCACAGATATATATATATTAGAAAAAACCAACATCTGCTTCCTATCAAGATACTGTACTCTGTTTTCACAATACTGATGCATGCTAATTTTCTTAACCGGCAATGTTCAGTCCCATCGTCTTCACTTAAAGAGAGAGAATTTAGATCCTCTCACAATCCCCTACTCCAAAAGAAATACAAACAACTGAATGATTAGTCAGTTTGTCAGACATACAAGGCAATATACAGGAGTGATGCATATACAATGTATGGGATTGGCATGCAGAGCAATGCAGCTAGTCCGGTCAGCTGCTGCACCAAATAATTCATCAAGGCACGTCAACCCATCAATCAGCTAAGTCTGAAGAGGAAATAAGTACTGCTGCTATTACTGTAACTATTAGCCTGGTCTGAAAAGGAAAACTGAAGTGGGAGTAAAGGCACAGCATGTCTCTCTCTCCTATTTTGATCAAATCCCCTCTCTCCAGAAACAGGAATGCCTTCTGAACCTGAACTCATTGTTTGGATTACTTAAATCTGACATGTTTGGGCAGATTTGCAGTTTCAAATGAACTTCTCAGCCAGTCTTAATAACTGACATACAAAATAAGCCCACTTCTTTGGTAAGGGTCAAATGTAGTTTTCACTGGCAGCTGACTGAAAACAAATCTCCAGACACATAAAAAATTGAGCTGAAGTTGAAGTGTAAACATACGGCAGCCTACAGGGACAAAACTTACTACAGCACCGTGAGGTTTTCTGGTTTTCCTCACAGTGAACACTGTAAAGTTTGGTTTCCTTCATTATTAATTGTGACAATACCACATTTTGGAGAAACTTAAGCTGGACCAAAAAAACAAATGAAGAGCTAGGATCTTTTCAAGAAACATTCCTGCTCTTTCCATTTCTAGTGTTGCTATCCTGACAGAAGAGAGTTTTCAAGATAAGAACTTGCTGAATTGTTTCTACCAACCCCTTACTTTCAGGTAAAAATGTAAATTCAGGCTAGTGAACGCCAACTGTGTTTGAATATAACAAGAACTATTTTTTAAAAGCCAAGATATTCTATTTTGACATTTTTTTTATAATGAAACTTTCAACATCATTTCAAAATGACAATACATTACAAATTTGTCCGAATTGTACTCAAAAGAAAACAAAGAAAAAAATTGATTCACTGGCTATGTACATCCCTTTTTCTACCTTTTAAAACTAGCATACTAAACCCAGTATCAAAACCCACTCATCAATTTATGGAACTTTTTTTGTCTTTTTTAAATGTTCTCATGTCATAAAAATATGGAGCATTAGGTAGAAATTTAACAGGTATGGAAGCCTTTCCACCTTTTGCCATATCTATGAAAACTGCCCCCTCATGAACCCTGGAAAAAGAAGCCACTGAAAGCTGGTAGAAAGAGACTGATAGGAATTTTAGAGAGGGACTGACCTGGTCTGGTAAGTTATTTTTGTTAACAGTATTTGTTTATATGATAGGCTCTTATTTTCTTAAACAGATGTGCTAAAGTAGATACAGAACTATGATAATCGCCTTCTGAAGTCACCATTTCCCTTCTGAAAGGGTCATTTTGAATTAACAACAAAGTTCCCACTTTGTCCCATCTCCCTGCCCTTTTATGCACCGAGCATTCCAACTTGCTCCTTGCGTTACCATATAAAAATATTTCAGATGTCACACTTCTGATAGCATTTCACACTTGCCCAGAGACTTGCAGCTACAGGTACCATATGGTCGGAGTGTGACTACAAAGGTGCATAGCAGAGAAGGAAGAACATACTGTGAATTCCAAGTGCATAAGCATCCTTTAATATTTCTGAATGCTCTGCTCTTCTTCAACAAGTCTAATTTGCAGTCAGGGGAACAAAGGTCAAAAATCTATGTATTTAAAGCAATTTTATATTATCTCATACAAACCATGAATTGCATAAACTGGACCATGAGTTTTAAGCACATTATTTTCCTAAAAGATAACACTGAAAGAGTAAATTCTCATAACCATCAAATTTATTAGGGTTTTGCCTGGACGTGACAGAACCTATTTGTATGCAGCGGCATATGCTCGACCCATTTGTTTATAAGTCACTTTCATTCATATCAATATTGGTAACATCGCTGCCCATGGATCAATATTACACGACGACTTAGATGTGAACTATACCGAAATGCATTATCCAAATAGGGTACCTAAGCTGTACCATGTAGCTCGCTGCATTAAACACACGGTTACAACTCATGCTGTGACACTCAAAAATGGAACAGAAAGCCATTGGTATCTAAAGAGTTACCAGCCCTCTATTTTTAAAGGTTTGCTTCTGAAAGACTAAATGCACAGTAAAGTTGCAAATGCTCTGCAGGTGCTCAGCCTCTCCTGAGGTCAGTCCATTAGTGATTAACACATTAGTAAATACTTTTGAGGCTTGTATTTTTTAAAGGATCTCTCTGGTTTTGCTGGAGTTTTGTTTTTTTTTTTTTTTTTATAGTGGCAGCTTTGTTACTTCCTGGTGTGAGGTTCAATAGAGTATGTTTTCTAGGTGGTTGATTTTTTTTTTTTTTGTTTGCTATGTATGTTGATGGAGATAAGTGTTTTAATTACTTTTTTAATGTCTATGCTTTTGTATTTTCTTCCTCTGTCTGTTTATTTCCTGCTGTTGAGATTACTGCCTCGTCTCCACAGCAGGTGGCTCTTTCAAATTTGTTTTCTTTGTAAGCCTGCTAGATTTATTTTGTAATATAACTGCTCTTTTTACTGTTTTTTATTAACAGTTTCTTTACTTCAGAATAGGTACACTAGTAGCAAGGTTTGTAGGAGTAATTCCCCAACGATGGCTAAAGGCCTCATTCATAGAAAAAGGAAAAGGACAAAAGTAAAAGAACTACAAGACACTTGGGTGTCTTTTCTTATCCTCAAGTTAGAATGAACACCGTACAGCCCATGTGAAAGAACACCCTTCACATGTATCAGCAAGAGCCATACACAACTGCTGCAGTGCATTCTGTCAAATGCCTATGCCCATACCATGATGCTTTTTAAAACCATCTGAAAAAAGTAGCTGAGCTGAGTCTATAGGTGTCACACCCTACTTTGTTGCTAAACTGGACACGGAGTCACACAGCAACAAGGATCTGAGCTCCTGCAAATGGCACTGAAGTTACAGGAATGAAGCGATCAGATCAGCCAGAACCAAATTTGTTCTTACAGTCAAATTCTCTTTGAAGCCAAATTCTCTTTGAAGCCAATTGTCCAACCCCAGTTTAGATGCAGCTAGAATTTCACAGGAGCTACTCATCAGAAACTGCAGATGGGAATCATAGGCAGAGAGATTAGAATCAGTCTACATGAGTGATGGAAATTAGGATTATGGCAATGTGGTCAATACTGCAGGTCTGAGCTTGGATTACAAAACACTGCAGCCTTGTGGTCTGTCCTCAGAACACCTAGTGATCCCATGATCAGAGTACACTGACATCTAATGTTGACCACAATGTCCAAAGATGAACTATAATTCACTAGCCCAATCAAACATAGAGTCCACCCCTAACTGTGATAGAATAAAGTCAGTTCAGCTTTTCTCAAGGCTTTAGCCTACACTCCACAGCCTACCTCTTGTCTTAATTGCTCATCTTCATTTTATTAGGGTCAACATATGGGAGCTGCACTTTGACTATTATTGGGGTAATGCTCAAGTATGACTAAGGTAATGATCTTTAGTGAAAATCATCAGTGTTTCAAGATGATTAAACGAAGATCTGAAGAATTAATGTGGTGACTTTGCAGTTTTCACTACCTGGGAATACGATTAGGCACGATAAAGATTTTCAACTGCCAGTTTGACTTGAACACTTATCCTCTAAAAGCACTCTTAAAATGCATACCTCAGAAGTGAAGCATACAGTATCACTAAGCATTTTTAAAACATAATTCTTTAAAGGACACACTCAAGGAAGTGATTCTAGGCTGGATGAAGACACACAGCTTCCTCAGGTTGGAAACTGATACTTAATGTTGCCCACGTATGAAGTAATAATCAAACTGAATAAGCTAGGAAGTTAGATGGTAGTGCTGGTAAAAGGACTTGCTGAAATGTGAAGTTTACTATGAAGAAAACCTCATCATTGAGAAGGATGAATGCAGAAGTCTGCTTACCTTCCCTCTGGTTCTGTTCTACTGGTATTGTTTATTGCAGGACTTACAGCACTGAAACAGGTTGCTATGAATCTTGATTTGTAGAACATAAGAGTTCTGTAAATTGTAATACAGAGTAACTGAAGAAACATCTGCTGTAAAAAATAAAGTGGAATATTGCTGCAAACCTTTCTTATGTCATCTTAGTAACATTTATTATACCGGCGACAAATCTGAAAAGGTCACTAGCAAAAATGCATTTAGTAGTCTCAGTCAAATCCATCTCTAACATAAGAAAGTACCATTCAACCCAGGAAAAAAGCTTCCTCCAGCCTGCTTACAGTAGAGTGGAACTGGGTTCTTAGTCCTGGCTGGAATTTGGTGACTTCTCACCACAGGCATATGCTGTCAGTTTTCAGGAGCATCCCTGAACTGGCATAGCAGGGATGCTCAAGTTTAAGATGTGACACACTAATTCTGTCAGTTCCTTTCCCTCTTCCACAAGTACGTTCCTAGCACTAGCATGCCAAAGGAAAGACACAGGGGGGCTGTCTTTCCTCCAGACACCAGCCAGATACTATTTGTCAGTGTGATATGATGCACCACACTAGAGGTGAAATAACTGGCCTGAATGCTTACTTTTGTTCAATAAACAGTGCTGAAGTGAAGTTGCCACAAAAGCAAGATCATCTCCTTGGGGACTGTCTATCAGTAACTTGAAGGACACACACACACACACACGAAAAAAAAAATCTATCATCTCAGAAACCATATGTCACAGTGAAGTGATTTTTCTACAGTATAGAAAATTTGAATATGTAGAAAAGAAAGCAAAAGAAACTGGATGGAGAGATTGGAAGCAGCAGACTCCTGAAAAGAAAGCAGAAAATATGATAATAGCTGTTTGCAATAGAAACAATGTCTTTCCCCAAGCAGATTCATTATAACCTGTCTAATATACCCAGTTTATAGGCAGTCATACTGGCATACTGGAATAAATGAAGACAGTGAAAATTTACAAAGGGAAAATCAACTGTAAGCATAGAAATGATCTCTTCATATTAATTTTTTTACTTCAACAATAATTGGAAAAATCTTGAAAAGCTGGATCAATAGAAGCCACATATGGTAAATATACAGGGAATATATAAATCTGATGGAAAGCATTCTCAAAGGAAAAGCCACAAATGCTTAGTTGGCATCGTAAAGAAAAATAAATACTGGGCCTCTGCATTGTTGCAAAAAAAATCCACCAAAGGCATCAACTTCTTCCTGTGGAAATATATGAGG
Organism: Porphyrio hochstetteri; assembly: GCA_020800305.1. Classification (NCBI taxonomy): domain Eukaryota; kingdom Metazoa; phylum Chordata; class Aves; order Gruiformes; family Rallidae; genus Porphyrio; species Porphyrio hochstetteri. The sequence goes on from CM036912.1 coordinate 20,312,498, forward strand.
AATAATTAAGTTATTAATATTCTGGACTACCACCTTTGGTCCGACCTCAGGCACTGTACAGCAAGGACGCTGCAGAGAGGTGTACTGAGACAACATCAACTTGTACTAGCTAAAACCCAACCTGTACTTTTGATATAGCAGCAATATAATAGCTGATAGGTGGTGTCAAAGCATCACAAGTATAGTCACTGATTTTTAGAATATTGTATGAATTGATGAAATGGAACAGTTCAGAATCACAGAAATACCTAACCACAGCCATTTCTCCTAAACCCACTTCTATTACTCTGGCTATTACTTCCATAGCATCTACTCTATTTGAATAGGGTGACCATGAAGCAAGAGGCTGGATAAATTACAGCTTTGCACCCTATGCAACTGTATCTGTATTAAATACTTGTAAAATCTTGTCCAGAATAAAATTCCCAAAATCCCTTGCAAAACATAACTTTCTGGCTATTCCTACATTTTAAAAATTAACAAGGATTCACCCAGCCCTTTTTAATGTAAAAGTCTTTGGTATGAACCAGCAATCTCTTCCCAATGCCACTGAATAAACCACTCCATTTGAAATTTCGATATAGGAAACAAATATTGTTTCCCACTTCTTTGTTAACATATTGCATTGTCTTATCTAAAGGCTTAGGATATTAATACACTAGTTTAGTCCACATGGAAGAACAAAAAGATCCTATAAAAGCTTATTCAGTAATTACTCCTGTATCGTTCCACCTACACTGCATTCTTGAATCGCTTCAGGTAAACCATCTCTATGTATATTTTAAAATGGTGCCTCAAAAAAAAGGCTTCCAAACATTACTCATTTTTCCGCAGCACAGGTCCACAACTGAAAACCTATCATCAGTGCATTCTGATGAAAAGGTAATAATTAAATCTTTTTTCCCCTTCTTCTACAGCACATTATTTGACCTATGATAAAACAACCTATCAAATTTCCATTTATTATTTCTACCTGAAGGGCTTTGCCAGCTCACACAAACATAAATCTCCATTTGTCAGATTTAAACTGTACCTGTCCCAGCTGCTCTGAGGGTTCATAGCTCTTGTCCCTTAAAAATTACCGAATAGCATCAAGCGACATAACCTCCCTCCAGCCTTTGCTGACCCTTGCAATCAATAATATTTGTAACCTGTACGCGCACAGCTAAGTAGAACAGAAGCCCTGCACTATCCCAGTTAACCACATTGAGCTGTGATACTAAAATCTGCTCCCTTGTGTCTCCTGTGATCAATTTTAATCTCTGGACCACGAATAAAAGGATGCAGCCCCTTGTTTCCAAATTCATCTGAAACGGATGTTATAGATTTGTAGGTCTGCACAGGAGCTGTGGATTTAATACAACCAGCGGTTCAAGGAAAGAACACATCTAAGCTATCATTCGTTCTCATTATCCTCAATGTATATTGGATCTTCAGAAGGCAATATAAACCACAGGAAAACACGCACGTACAGGCTTAAAGCAAGCTCGGTTTGTTAAAATACCATCAGGTAACAGTTAGTCGTTAGAGCTGTATCTGTTACTGCCACTGCAGGTAAGTGGAGGTCAGTCATTCCACTATGATTGCTTCGTTAAAAGGTTTATTAATAGACTGCCAATATTCATTCATTCTGGAAATATGTCATATATAGTAAATTAAACAGAAATTCCTTAGAAATAATAAAGCCTAGTTCTGCTCCATTAAAAAGAAACAATTATTATGGAAAGAAAGAGTAATTCAGGTTTCTGAAGATATTTGTTCTCTCACCTCCAAACTAATTTTATTTAAAAGAAGGCAAATTTGCCAGCCAATTAGTCTAATTAGACAACAGTATCTGAATACAGAACAGGAAGAAAGCAACTGTAGAAACCTACTCTGGGAGAAAAAGTGCTTTCTGAATTTGTCACACTACCAGAACACATCTTTCCAGAGTTCTCGTAACTGCATATTTATAGGCTTGGCTATATTGGCTCCTCAACAGCAGCTCCAGTGCCATGAATCATCTATCAAAACATTTGAGAAGACTTTCTTACTCATTTCTTTAAAGCAACATTCTGAAGAGACACTTTCAACACGATTATACTCGTGTTCACTATCAATTAAGAAAAATAGCACACAGAGTTTTATAATTGCAGGTGAATAAGAAGTATGCATCATCAGAGGCTTTATCTTCTCAGATTATCACATGCTGTGTGTCAGTTCAGAGTACACTGCAACAAATACGACATTCCTGTAACGTGCTGGAGGGTCAATGAGCTTCCTCACTCGGGTCATTTACCCACTTCACATCAATGTCCTTATCATTAAGCACATATTTATCCGCCTTTTCCTTTTAAAAGCAGCTGTAGCAAGGACTTTTATGCAAATATCATGTTAAAGTGATATTCTCCTACACAGGTAGATCCGTTGAGAAACATTAAATCAACTATATAGCTACCCCTGCATGCTCTTACCTACTGGAAATAACTAAGCAAGGTCACACTTTGACCAGACCCTATTCTGAGTAAGGGTCAACGACAGAAAGAAACTGTAATAGTCTAAGGTTGGGTTTGGGGATGTTTTAATTCATTAATTAAATTCGCATTGCTTTCCCAATATCAGTGTATGTTATTTCATATTAATTTTTTTTTCAAAGAGTGTCTTTATTAGCCAATTATAGCATTTTTGTCAGGTGTTTAACACACTGCTGCCAGGGCACTAAATCTGGTCCTTTGGGTCAGAAATATAATGCAGTTGAACCTCGAATGCCGTGAGATTACTATCAGAAAACAGAGAAAAGGCAGTGAAGGTCTCCAAAGGCCTCCTCAACACCCCATAAATCAGGAACATGAAGTGACACCACTGTCACTGAAGATCATGGATCAGGTACTTGGCTTGTGGGTGCAGAGATCTGCACAGGCACACGCCAGCACCCTCCTCCAAAGTTTATTCTTTTGGTGGCTAAGGAAAAAATGCAAAATGGGAAATTCACAGTTCTTATGCTAAGCAATTAATTTTTGTGATACTTAAAAGAGGTAAGAATCTATGTCCCTTTTCAGTGCATGAAGATTCAGACCTGTCCAGAGACATGGCTGCCTCAGAAAGATAAAACTAGATGCCTGAAATTGCCTGCAGCCAATGGGGCACATACTCCCAAGACAGCATATGCTTCCCCTGACACAGCATCCAACTCCTAATAATGTTAGTCCAGCCACATGAACGTACCAGGGAGCAAGCACAAGTCCTTAATGTTGTCTTGGTGCATCATTTTTGTATGTGCAGTACTACTGCAGGAAGATTTACTCCCAGAGGAGTTTCAAATGGTAACAAAAACAAGAAGCATCTGATCAATAAATAGAAAATCAAGTTACACGGTCCCAACAGGTCCCTTTAACAAGGATTTCTCTCTGAAATGTTCATGCCTGTCTAATACTGCTGCTTTTAATCCTTTCACACCAGTGGGTCCTACATGCTTGCATTAGTGCTAATGTAAAACAAATGAACATTTTATACAAGGATATCCACTCTCTCCAAGTAAAGGGGTTAATACCAAAGTAAGCTTTAGGAATGTAAATTATTTTTCCCGTGTGGCTGAAAAACTACATGAGTTATTCATTTAAAAATTATTAGCATATAAAATCATTATTATCTCTGCAGTTAATGTACAGTTCACTGACAACCTTTTGGACCATTACAATTAAGAAAGGCAGCATCTTTAATGAAGTTACAAAACACATTGTTTATTAAATAGAAAATTGTATCTTTAATTACCTTAAATATTATAATCCGATGAAAAATTATTTCATAAACCTCAAGACAAATTATGTGAGAGATGGAGTATGCATTTTGTTCCTCTATGAATCCTAAGCAGCACTTTCAATTTGCTTACAGGTTTCTGTTGTATGCAAATCTACCCTTGAAATTGCTTTCAAGTGCCTAAATCCAATGCCACTAGCATAAATTTAAGATGCAGTTTCTGCTATTCGTTCTTTTAAAACAGATTTAATTTTTGTCAAATGTAGAATTTGGCAGTTCTAGTAAATGCAGCTTTTCTATTCATCCTCAGGAGGTAAACTGAAAATAGGTTTCAGGGCAGGGGGGATTCCCAAAATCAGACTCAGTGAAATAGAGACTATTTGGGGGGGTCTAATGTATTATATTATTTCACTCTTCTATTTTGAGCTAAAAGATCACTTGTTCAGAACCATCAAGGGTCTTGCAGATATGCTATAATTCAAACAAGCACATACTGAGGTAATTTTAAATATTCCTTTTTTTTAATACAAAGTAATCTCTGCACACTCTCACTTTTTGCTGTCTGTACAGTATTATGTTATATTAATTATATTATTATCCACCTGCTTGATGTGCTGGCCACTATCTGAAAAAGGCTGAGTGCTGCACAATTAAAGAAAAAGTTTAGCTGTTCACATCATAGTTGTGCTTTGGATCAAACCCAGACCAAAGTTAGTATTAAAATGCATTGATTTCTCTATAAGTAAGACAAAATTAATACATTCAGCTTTGATTATATCAACATCAACTTGCCACTAAATATTTGACACTGTTTGGAAACCCTCAGTTAGCTATCAGACTTCCTTGGGCTAATCAATGAATCAGGAAACCACAGAGATTATTTTCAATTCCTTTACGTTAAAATGGCTCCATTCTATCTACATCATCTTTAGCAGAAATAATTGCCCATGCCAATTGTGAAGAGACACTGAGGAGAAACAATTATTCAGGGTAACACTATAAAACTAAATTTAAAAAAACAACGAAGCTTTTTTAAAGTTTCTGCCAGTGGTCAATAATTGATATTACACCATTTTATGTAATTGTAAAATATAATCAACTGTTTAGGGTTGAAGCAAAAACACACTGCAGATCAAAAGATAATATATATGCTTACTTGCAAAATTAGTACAAAACTTTTGAACATGGCAATCTGTTCCGAAACATACTTGGCAGCCTTTTGGGGCTACCTATGTGCCAGAAGAAAAACCCAGCTGGGATTTGTAGGCAAGTTGGGTAGTGAAAGTCAGGCACATTTGTGAAAGCACTCACAATAAAATCAAGCTTTGAAAAAAGTTTCTCCGCAAAAATCTAACCCTAACTTAACCATTACACTTTTATGGACCAAACTGCAAAGAGTACGTGAACCAAACCCCTTCCCAAGTGTGCACCTAAATCCTCTGGATCTGCAGGATCCATACGTTGTCTTCCAAAAGATCTGTATGTATGTACATTACTGATGTGCTATTTAGCAGAGAAACTGCCTTGGAGGCAAAGTACCTCAGGAGTGCCAGGAGATTTTCAGAGCAAGCCTTCTTACATATTCAAAGATGTTCAAAACACAACTCAATATGGTCCTAGGGCACCTGCTCTACCTGACCCTGCTCTGAGCTGGGGGGCTAGACTAGACCTTCTCCAAAGGTCCCTTCCAACTATTTTATGATTCTTTGAAATACCTCCCAGTTGAGATCCTAACTGGAAAGATTTCTGTATTTTTTAATCTGGGATTCAAAAAAAAAAACCCCTAATACAGTTAGGAAAAAGAAAAGTATTCCCTATTAGGGCATAGGTACCAAACAGTCACAGAAAATTAAGATAAATTCACAGGCACTTTGCCCAGGCCCTCTACATTTCTACCAGTTACACAGCCCTCCCACTCAGTGCCGCTGTACAGGGATCAGTCCTGTTCTTCCTCTGTGCTACAAAGAAACAAACCTCAGGGATGGAGAACACAGCTCTCATGCAAACTCCTTCACTCCTAAACCTCCTTCAATGCTTCTGTTTCGTACCACACATACTTGTCTGCAGAAACCACATCTTGCCACTCACAGTCCCTTTCCCAGTAAGTAATGGAGTTGGGCTTGCCTTATTTAACAAAAGTACTCACTAATCTTGTAAAATAGCAGTTTAAAACAAGGCCAAAGTCTTTAAATCAAAAAAACTGAATACAATTTTCCTCCACTCTCCCATGACTTATTAATGTTTAAAAACAACTTCTTAAATATCACTTCCTACAGCCATGGATGTTTGCAACATCTAAGAGCAGTATTTCTACCTATGATGTAATTTTCTAACAGGTTATAACTGATACTGCTTGATACTGAATCTTACCAAAGTCCACGTAAAAATCACATTGTGCAGATGGAAAACGTTGCCTTGTACATCCACTGCCCTATTGACAAAATTGTCTTTCAGAAGTTGGGCATCACTGAATCAGTTACACTGAACCAAGCCTTTCACACCAGTATTTTTAATGATAAATTAGTTTTGCTTCACATATAAAATTAGACTATGCCTGCTTGAACACTTGCCACAGAATGACTTTAATTAACCTTAGCAACGACAACGGTTGTGTGAGAAGCGAGAGAGACTCTGATAAACAGAATCCTCTGCTAAAAAAAAATAATCTACCTCTGCCTTCTGCATTCCGGTAACCACCACTTTATTTCTGATTACAGTACAAGTGTAAGTTGAAAACAAGTACTCACTTATGCATTCAAATGTAAAATCAAACCTGTATGTTAAAGGTACAGCATGTGTGATGAAAACTCTTGTCTTGATAACCCTGCACTGACAATCACATCACCAAGCGTATGCACACATACAACTCCACACCTGTAGCACCAGAAAGCTCATGCCCCCAAATTTTTGGAGGAAGGGATTAGGATTATAACGGCTCTCAAGTCTGCAATCAAATGCTGAGCAGATATATATTTGTATATCAGGCAGCTGCTTTTTTTCATGGTCATCTCTATCACCAACTTAACAGAAAAGAAAAAAAAACATTTTCAGAGACTCACAGCTCAGGAGCAATGTAATGAATTAAACCAGGTTTCAGAATATTTGAACGAAGAAACTCTTGAAGGGGCAAGAAACAAAAATGTTTCTGAATGCAGTATTTGCAAGATAAAAAAAGATTACTGTCGAGGCACCATAGGGAAGGTTTGGGTGACTTCACTGTTTACTTACTTATCTGTTTAGTCATTTACACAGAGAGTTTAGAGCACTGGACTGAAACCAAAAGTCCTAATTACATAGATTTTACAGAATAGGAGAATGTTAATTAATAAAAGGTAAATCATACAACAAACGAAGATTACTTCAAACCAGGAAAGAGATAAACAGAACAACGCACTCAGCAAATGGAGCTATGAGAAAGATGTCACAAATGCAATGCTCTTGACATTGAAGAAGACAGGAAGAAAACAGGATATTTAAAATTTCTGAAACCTTGTAATTAAATGTACAAGAAATGCAACGTGCAGAATTTCTGGCTGTACTGCAAAAGCCATAAAATTTACAAAATGAAGGTAGTGATATTATAGCAGCACCTTCCCATTTTCATTGCATGTTGAAATGCAAATCAGTCAGGCAGACAGCGAGCTATACTCTACGCTTGGCTGCATGAGTTATTTCGATACCAATAGTAACAAATAGCACTTACTGTCTGTAGTGCATTCTATTTTCAAGGTGCTACCCAAACAGTCAACCCTCAAAATATTCAGCATCCAGATAACAGATAAACATTTATCCCTGCGCTTTACAGATGTGCAAAGAAATTTAAGTGATTTGCTGAGGACCATACATTAGAAGCAAGGTTGAGACGGCTCTTGGGCATTCACAGAATAGGATTTTAAAATGCTGGAACAGTGGATCATTCATAACCGGAATCTTTACGGTTTAGGAAGCACACAGATTATTTCCTGCCTATGATAGTGCAAGCACTGTCTAAACAGTTTTCTCCTTGCAATTGGAGTTCTGGTGGCACCCAGACCACCTCTGCCTTACACAGGAATAAAGGTGCTGAAAAGAAGTGGGCAATGCCCATGGTAGGCCCCTCACCATGGTCTTAGAAAGGCCTTGGAGACTGGAGAAGCCCAATGACTACAGACAGGAATAAACCCTCCAACATCTATGAATTATTGCAAAATTGTTATTTTTGCACCTATTTTCCCCTCCTTGTTTTAAGGAGATGGATTGTATCTACTGGCCACTACATAGCTATTTTGCCAGTAACCTGTAGAGAGCAGACACAGGTAGAAAGAACTGCTCATCTCGGTGAGCAGATACAGCCTCTGTCTTTGGGAAACACATGGGAAGGCTAGTATTAAAACCCTAGGAATAATACATTGTCAAAGGGTTATTCAGACAGCAAATAAAAAATAGCACCTAATTCCCCCTATTTCCACCAACTCCACACAGAGCAGGAAGAGCTCAGCTCAAAAGCAGGTGGGTGGTGACTATTTAATGAACTGTACATTTGAATGAGATGGTCATTTCGTGTCAGCACAGACAATGGCAACCTTCCTTCATGATTACTAGTTTCCACTATTTGACTTCTTTTGGACATGGCTAATTATACATTTTCTCTTACCTGTCACCTAGCAACCTCAGCTGTGATTTAATTATGTTTTGAAAAAAACCCAAAACAATACATTTTCTGACAAAACAATATGCATATTCTTTGAGTTGAATAAGTAATGTAATAAAAAATGATGCAAAAATCCTCAAAGTGCACACATTTACACATCTGTCAACTTCTTACAGATGACCAGTCAGGAGAGGTATTTTTATAGTATTTATCTAAATACTTAATTTATTATTTTTTCTAAACTTTAGATCGTATTTGCTATGTGTTATGTATTATTTGCTTATTTGTTATATGTGACAAATATTTTACAAAGAACAGGAAGGATCCAAATTCAGCAAAAGATATCCATTCAATTCATTCACTCTCTTTCTTTAAAGAAAAAAACTGACATCTACATTATCAAAAGAAGAAAGCCATCGAAAATGCAGCTAAAATAGTTAAATGAGCTTTTTGCTTTATTTTAATCCTTTCCATTTTTATCATCTTTATGGATATGGTTCAGGTCTTTCAGCTTTTATTTCTTCAATTTGCTTTTCCCCCCTCTGTTTCTGCATTCTATCATATCTAATTTTTCTTCCTTTATATATCCTTACATTTTTCAGTTCCATTTCCTCATAGATACATTTTACTTGTTTGCCTCCCCTTTATCCACTATTTTTTTTTCCAACTCTCATTCATTTTTTACAGGGTTTTCCCCTTCAGCCTTTCTTTTCTGGGCTCACACTGCCAGCATTGTCTCTGCAGCAGCTGAAAGCAACAAGACTCAAAAACCACTTGCCTAGGGGCCCAGGAGGTTGTCAGCTACAAGATGCTTTGGGGAAAAATGTTTTCTTATAACTTAGTTATATCATTGCCTTAAAGTATGCCAGAAGAACTTAAAGCATTCTAGGTTGCTTCTTTAAAATATAGATAATATGTACGTAAAAAACCCCAACATACTACCAAACATCACAAAAGCAAATAAAGCTTTTCCTAGCCAAGTAGTAAGTCTAGTGGAGAAGTAATACCTCGCATTTGAGGACTTCGAACTTTTTTCAACCTGTAGATCACTGCAAGGGATTAATGAGGCTGTGGAACCGGCTCACTGAAGCAGTTAGGATGTTGTAACAGCTGTATATGGCAGTATCTATTGTAGACAGTGTGGTGAAGGCATGAACTTACCTGATACCAGTGAAAAATACCATATATATTTTGGCAGATATCCCATTAGTTTAAAATACTAAAACAAAAAGATACATAGCTAATTTTATGTATTTTTTTTTCTGCATAAAGCAAGTGCTTTGAGCAGTTTTTCTTGTTTCAATATCACAGATTTATTGTACTGCAAGCATTTACACTCACACTTAAGTCCACGCACAGTAAGTTCAAATGGTCTGTTCACACTGTCTACTGAGGTAACCCCGGAGTCAAGACCAAGTTGGCTCCCTGTACAGAAAGCAAGTTCGCCCTCAAGCAAACCTTGTTCATGCACCAGTCAGCCAGACAGGACACGGAGCGTGGTGTGTGTAGTCACGCCAGACATTGCATCAGAGCTATGTAGACATAACCGTAAATGCCAGTGGAATTACTCGCATTGTGTAAAGCGAAGTCGCTGCATAAGCTCTTGTGAGAATGAGGTTTGACGTTGTTTTTAACATAAAAACATTTCACACAACTCCTCCCATACTTCTTAAAACTGCATCCCTAATTATGGAGTGTGGAGATCTACTATAAGTGATTGATGTTGTTTTGTATGTTGTTATGGAAACAAACCAAGTAGGAGTCTCTGCTTTGCGTATAGAATTTTGAGTCAGATTTTACAGTAAATAACTAAGCTTTCCAGTGTATAAGCAACAACACCATCTGGCCATTAATCTCTACCCAAAGACTATGTCCTCACTTGCCACTACTTGTTAAAATTAAGGTCTTTCCAGGAATAGAGTAAAAATCAATGGACCCACTCCATCCTGTCACCGGCCAGTGAGCAACAAAATGTGGTTGTCTCAATTAGGGACAGTTCATAAGTGTAAACATTTGACAAACTCAATCAAAATTTTCATAAGAAAGCAAAGTTTAAATCAAACTTGAGTTGACAAATTCTGCAGCTCTCAGGACAGAACACCTGCCCTGGAGATGCTATGGCTGTACACAGGAATTTATGGAATGTAAATTCCCATCAAAGGAATGACATATCTAATTTAAAAGAAATTTACTTTGGTACTGAACATGTGTGATGTGGGTACCTTCCAAACAAAAAGGAGACCAGTGTTCCCTGAGGAACTCGCTATTCAATAAAGAGAAGTTCACAAAAAGGTTTTAAGTGAGACGGAAGGTAAAAGCCACATGAAGGAAGAAAACATCAAAGGGGCATGGTTTATTAAGAAAATAACAATATTAATTTTGCTTCAGTGAGAGTTAAATGACCTGGATAGACTAGATCATGATTCTTGTCCTAATCATTTTTCGTGTGTGCACACAGAGACAAACTTCAGCACTGCATATCTGAATCCAGCCATGCATTGTGTCTGTCTCCTCTCCCTGTGCCTAACAGGACTATCCCTTTCCTTTGGGTCTCCTCTGAAGACTACTGTAATTCCACAAGGACCCTCTCTGCCATCAAGAGGCATTACTGATTACCTTAGGTCTTATTTTCTACACTCATGGACAGGTTCCCAAGCAGATTGTCGTGGTTTTGCCCAGGCCGAGGGCCGCACCCCACACAGTCGCTTGTACTTTTAAAAGGAAGGGGGAAGGGAAGTTGGGGGAGGGGGAAAAAGGAAAGGAAGAAAGGAGGAAAAGAAACCACAACCTAGAAACCAGAACCACGCAGGTTGGGATAAGGATAGTTTACTAAACAATAACAGAAAACTAGATATAACAATAACATAAGTTTAAAGCACAAAATAGATGAAACTGGTGATACACAATTCAATTTCTCACCAAACCACACAACTCAGGCCGCACAGCTTAGAGCCGTCCCGGACAACCCGACCGCCCCAGAAACTGCACGTCCTGGCGTTGTCTCCCCCTCTTCCCCCCCAGTCCCCCCTTATACCGAGCATGACGTAACTGGCATGGAATATCCTCTTTGGCCAATTCGGATCACCTGTCCTGGCTTCGTCCCCTCCTTTCTCACTAGTAAGGAAGTATGCAGAGCTGAGAAAGGTACTTGATTGCCCGGCAACAAATCGGAGACATCAGGGTGCTATCAGCACTATTCTCATGCTAACACCCAAACATGGCATTCCATTCACTGCTAAAAAAAAGTTTAACTCCATCATAGCTGAAACCAGGACACAGATAAAAATATTCTCCCTAGCATAAACCCAAAAAGGGAAGGTACATCCATTTCCTGATGAACTGTGTTACCAAACAAATCACCACCAAATATAGTGACCACCAGTTTATACATCAGTGGAAGTCAGAGCCTGGCCTGCTCCTTTGTCGCTTCTTGGATTCATGCCAGACGCACTCCTGGATTTGCCCAAAGTGATCATTACTAACTCAAACATCGAATAATCATTACTGCTCCCAAGCAGTATCAGACAGGCCTCAACTGTCATCAGAGAGAGGCACCTAGATCAAGTCAAAACCCATCCTGCCATTAAGGTCCATCAGCAAATCCCAGCAATGGAGGCTCTCTCAATTAAGTCCAATGCATGCTTTCAAACACATCACAAATCTGTCTTAGTGATATCACATCAGTTCCTTGCCAAAAAGCCAGCCACTTCACCCCCACAGGACATGACCACTTCCCTTACATCCCCAGGATCTGCAGGAGGAGAACAGAAACTGCCCCAGCCCATGCTGGCTCTTGATTCTGCCACCAATCACAATTTTTCTTGTTCATATTTTTGCTCAGAGGGAGTGTAATGTCACTCCAGTTAGGGTGACAAGCTTCCTCACCCAGTCCTGACCAAGGGACACTTCTGCCTGGGAAAACAGTAATAATGAGCCTCTTTTGACATTGGATATTTATGCTGCCCTAGCGCCCTTTGCTGCATCCCTGGGTGATTTCTAACCAGGCCTTAATGTGATCCCATTAGTTATCCTGCAGCTTTAGGGACATCTAATATACACCCTGTCTGAGTGTGCACAGCTACAGCTGTAACCCCTACAGGCCTCTGCTGCCTCCTCCTAACTCTCCCTGCTGCTAATGCAGACATCAAGGCTGGAATCTGGCTGAAGGACAGGGCTTAAGTATCCTTCCTGGTGCACAGAACAACAGCGTTTCCATCACCTGAAAAAGCCTTGCAAAGTATCTTTACAGTGAAACGTTCCAGAGGACTTGGCAAAATAACCACGAGTCCTTTGGTTGGGCTTGTTTGCAACTGTTTTACAGTGTTTGGGCCAAGTTTTTCTTTGTATATTAGAGGGGAAAGCAATGACTTTTGTATGGCACAGGAGGTGAATCAAAGGACTTGTAAAATTACAGAGGCAAGTAATAAGAATATTATAGGTTGTTTTATAGGTGATATAATTGCAGTTATTTTTGATCATAAAAATCCACTGGAATCAGGATTTGAATTACACATAAACGTAGCCATAGGGCTGCGCTTCTAAAATCTCCGCTGAGTACTCAATTCTCACCTAAAAGTGAAACCAGGACTGAATAACCAGCAGTCAATGCTACTCCTCTACAGTAAGAATAACTAATATAGAGGGAGTGAAATGAAAAGAGCTAGCAATGCATTTCCCCCCCAGCATATCAAGCAGGTTTTCATACGGAAGCGGTGGTCATCAATCACTACCTCATTACCAACCTGTCATCTGGGTTTAGGCTAAATGTATTCTGGCTTGCTGCCATACTAAATGTTCAATGAAACATCCTTAAGGCTCTCTACAAGTTCAGCTGAAGTCGCACATGCTATACATCAAAGACGAACATTAGTGTTATCATAGCTTAATAAATAGTGCCATTCTGGCAATGTAATCCTATGTTCTAGAGCTATCTTCCATTCCCAGTATTATAATGCTTAAGTAAACAATCTTGCTGTCTTGTGTGAAGTTTATTTAGTGATAAATGCATGTAAAGATAATTAGTCATACTGTTATAGATACACTTCCATCCCAGCAGAAGAACATGAGCAAAAATAGAATAGGATTTTAAAAGTACACAATGACATAGTGAACTTTATCTTGAAGTATTAGTTCATAATTCTTGCATATTTTAGTTTATTATCAAGGTTTCGCTGCGTTGTAAAACAATAACAGTTGAAGGACCCCAAATCAATGTCCTTTCAAAATAACATCAGCTTGAATATGGGACTGTTACGTACCTCTGGGATGCAATACAGCCACTAAAATGACTGCAAAATGTATCTCAACAGCTGTGAATAATACTTGCTTTGGGAATAACTCCTGACTGAAGTAAGGATACTTATGGTCATTCATTTCTGTGCACACGCGGAGTACTAACTCCTAAATCTGTTTTCAAAATAAAATGCCAATAAAACATACATCTTGATTCTAAAGTTTTTATGTATGTGAATTTAAGCACTGAAAAATATTTTAAAAAAATGAAAAATTACGTAGAAGTTTAAGAATATTTTCTTTGCTCATTTAAACTTTCTTTTATAAACACTACATTTTTTTATGCAATCAGCTCATATTATTCCTTAACTAAAATATGAGAAAAGGCTCCTATACGTTCATAGATTTTTCAAATAAATTTTTCTAAAGTATGTAGCAGGAACCTTGTCTTGACTTGTAATCTGGGATTGTTATATGCAAAACTCATTGAATTTAAACCATGAATTCAAGCCCTTATCTGTATCTGACACTGTTCCTCCTTCCCATTGTATATTCACCTAAATAGAACAGTAGCTGCACCACCCTTAAGTACAACGGGTAAGGGAGAAAAATCACAAATCAGCATCTTTCCTTTACTAATACAACTGTAAAGAAAAAGTTACATTCCAAGGAGGGCTCTCCACATTACAGTACATCAAGAGAAACTGGGAACAGTTTTCAACAAGAATAAAAATTGCATGGTATTTGGATGGTGTCCTTCTTGAAAAGGGAAGGCAGAAGATGCTGTTCCTCTTGGGAACAGCAGAAGTGCAATCCATTTGGGAGTAATATAGGAATGTTGTCAGAGTATGAAGGGATACAACAAGGAAGGCTAAGGCCCACCTGGAATTTAATCGGCAAGGCATGTCAAGGACAACAACTGGTCTTTATTGTTTAGGACAGTCCTCAAAAATCCCAGACCCTGAAGGCAAGAGAGAAAGTCAAAAGAAAGGAAATTTGGCCCTTGGTTGAGGAGGATCAGATTAGAGATCATTTTGGCAAACTCAACATCCACAAATCCACTACTGCATACACAGTCCTGGCACTCCTGAGAGTAGTAAGAGTGGTCTTTGTGCAGTTCCTGCTCAGGACTGCAAGGAAAAGCCACCAAAATTGCTCTGAGCAGTGTGAAATAATAAAGCTTACACAGATTTCATTTAAGCCAAACATTATATGCAAAACATCCTTCCATCAATTGTTTTAGTAATAACTTCAGTGGAAACAAGATCAGAATTTATATTCTTAAAAGTTATACATTTCTAGGCTGTACTTTTTATTATTATCTTTACAAAGATACTAAAAAAACTATGAAGGAAAAAAACCCCAAACTCATTGCATGTGAAATCTCACTAGGTTCTCAGCACAACCAAGACTGTTCCATAGAAGCACAGCACTGAACATTTCTGTCCTTAACCTCAGCTTAATTCAATGGCATTTTAGAGGTCTCCTGCAACACTTTCAGCCACATTAATACAGAGGCTGAAACTAACCACTAAACACAACAGTGAAAAAGGACATTACAAGTTGTATCCACTAAAGGCATGCTATAGTTTTCTTGTCTATTTGGTGCACAAGAGGAGGGGAAAAATTATGCTTGGCTTTCTACAAAAACTTTTACCAAAGCAGCTGGCAAATGGGCTTGCAGCAGGTCTGTCCTTTTCAATAACTGATAGCTTATAGGTTTCATCGACTGACCAAGGAATTTGGATCCAGATCCTTCAATGCAGAAATTATCAGATTTACAATGCTTTTGACAGCTTTTGCCTCTGAAGTTTCAGTTTGGCTGCCAGACTAAATTACTGAAATATCCATGTGACATTACTATAAATTCTGATGATCTACTTCTTCAGGTCTGGTTGGGTTGGGTTTTTTCCCCCCTCTCCCTATAAATATACATGGGTCAGAATACTGTGAGAGCTCAGAGGACTTGGTGTCCAGCTGTTCTTCCATATGTTCTCTAGGCCAACACCTGCTGCAGAGATACTACCAAGACCTCATGGTTGGCAAGCTACTCTAATTCCACTCAGCTTGTAGGTTGAAAGGTCACTCCTTTAATGTAGTCAGTTTGTGGCTTCAACATTAAAGAGAGGGAGTTGCCATCACTGCTGGAGCTCTATTTTATGAAATACAGTGACAGTAAAACCAGACGCACACCACTTTCATAATTGCTTTAACTGTCCAGTACATCTTAGAAAAATAACTTCTAGGGCCTGATGAGAGGACGAGCCAGCCTCTCCACGAACAAGAGAACCTTCTAACTCAAAGCTATGACATTACTCAAGGACCCTAAAGAACTGGCTGAAGGCATGGTCTGAGGACAAGATTAATTTTCTCTCCTTTTTATTTCAAAGATACTATGAAAAGAGAATTGAAGATAAAGAGGCTTTTCTGTACTCTCTAACTCCTGCTATAGAGGAGCCCGTAAGATCAAAACAAGTTGAAGAACAGAGCAGAAAAGGCTGTGCGTGAAGAAATCAAACACTATGAATAGAATATAACAGGATCTTAAACAAAACTTCAATAAACAATAATGACCCTAAGTAACTAAATACAATGTGAGTACTACGCTGTAGCCCTTCAGCCCTAAATTCCACAGACAAATCAGAGTGTGTAAATAGGTTCAAGGGGCATAGCAGTACATCATCTAATGTTACTAAAAATCAGCACACCTTATTAAAAACTTTTTCAGGTTGTATGTTCCTGACACAACCGGAAAACATGTCTTTTTTCCCAGCTGGAGTTTATACACACTTTAGTAATCAGTGCCAAACCACAAGATAAAATGTTTTAAATGTCTACTCCATTAGAACAGAAAAATGAGAAAGTGGGTAAGGTATACACAAATAGTAGGTGTAGATTTATGGAACAGCACAGACCAGAATTTCCAAATATTCCCCACTGCAGAGCAGAGCTCCACAGTCACTGACCCGGCAAAAGATGAGAAAATGAGAAAGCAGGCTGTATCTTTCCACTGGCCCACCAAACCTGTTTCAAAAACAAGAGAAAAGGAAGTTTTGTCTAACATGCGGGTCAGGACACTCCAACTTGTCTGAACAAACATTGCAGCTTCATGGAGATGAATCTGTACCATCATTAGCTCTACGTGACCCAAACTCTGTGGCAGCTCTGAGTAGTACCAAGGGACCTGACACCAGATCCACTGACAGACACATACCACAGAAAGAATAAGGTCACTTTAAAAAACAAGGGCAGTCTAGAAGACTACAAAGCAACTACAAGACTAGCCTAGAAGTTGCAAAAATAAAACCTCCATCTATAAGTCACTGTTCAAACACACAGCTTAGGTAGGGAGAAGAGTATGACACCTTTGTTCAAACACAACTACCACAGATTTAACAAACATTTATAATGCTACCTTTTGATGACATTACAATGAATCAATTTTCCTGATTTCAATGTTAAAATTGCATCAATACTTTTTTTTGCACTTATATTTCTGAGAGAGAATCCTTTCTGTTCATATGTGCAGTTTGAGCAGCTGCATATGATGCCAAACACAAACATTTAAGGGAAGTTCCAGTGTATTAAGTTTAACCCTCATTTCTGTCGCAATGATAGATGCAAAAATTCCATCTGGGTTGATTTTATGAACCAGTTAAATGATTTGTATTCAGAGCAACACTAAAAATCCCTATGACAAAGTGTACTTGAACAAAAATACCCTGCTTGTGACACATCCTTTACAAGTAATGTGTTTTCATTTTTCACATGTTGCATCTCATTTATTTTATTCAGGCACACGTAGTTAAATCTACAAGATATGGTAAGCTTCCAATACCTTTGAAATAATAAATCATTTCTTACAGATGTTTTCACCCACTGCAAGGCTGCTGCTCATTAATCAAACATTATCAGTATCTATCACTGCCCAGTGCTAAGCAGGAAAGGCACCTCATTTTGAGTTTTGACTTTTATTCACTGGTTAGTCCCTGACCCTTATACTACCGCATGCTTATTAGAAATATGGAAGCCTCTACTGCATGGAAGATCTTACTACAGGGAGTTTTAGAAGGAGTGTTATACAAGCAGAGGCATATTTTTCTTTGAGAACTGAAGGAAACAAAGTTGCTCTTCAAAATGTCAGTACAAATGCAATCTGGTTGTCTTCCAAGATCTTTTCCAACATGTAAGTAAAATGTAACCATGTAAGCAAACTATTTCTGGTCTAGATATTTCATATCTGAAATGCTGAAATAAATATATATTAGGCACTATGCATGATATGTTTCATTTTTGATAAATTATTAAAATTTCATTTCAGAAAACAGTACCTAGAATATAATACATCTTTAAAAACAGCATAATCCTATGGAGGAAAATTTAAAGAAAATGGTACAGTGTGATAAAACTTTGATAAAAAAAATTTCAACTTCTTTGTGATCATTGAGAAATAGCTGGATTCATGCCAATAGCACACAATAAAATCCACATTATTTAATTTGCTATTTTGGTCATTACACATCTTTTTGAAACACTGAAACAGAAACAAAATTTGGCAAAACAGCACAAATAGCAAGTGGTTAGGAATGAAGATTTCTGTACCTCCAAGGAACAGCCTGAATGTTTGCAGCAAGAACACAGCCTAGCTTCTCCACAGCACTTTTACAGTACTGAGCACTTTTATAGCTCCGTTAGTGCTAAGTCACTATTCCGATATGATAGTAAAGAAGAATGAAGAAGAGAGCCAGCCAGGAGGCCAACAGCCAGAGCCCAAGTCTTCCTCTCAGCAGAGCATCACACCACACTGCTTCCCTCCAGTGATCCACTGCGGTGCATGATTTATATTTTTGTTATTAGCCAAGGGAAAAATTAAAGGCAATGAACGTGGCTTCCAGTTAAAAACAACTACCATCTCCTGCCACAGCTGCAATTCACTCAGCTCTCCTTTAACTAAACATTTTGTTTGCATATTCTATAGCTTTCTGAATGAACACTGAACACCACACTTGTATCTATGATTATTCACTCTGCAAGGCTGATTAAACACATTCCATTCTTGCAAGCATGGCAGGTCTACAGAAGTGACTGAGCTACAATGTGTATTTTCTATGCTTCAATACAATAAAGGGCACATTCAGCACATGCAAAAGCCTGTATTTGCATTTGAAAAATAAGGAACCAACTTGCCAATGTAGTGGGTGTACTAAGACTCTTATGTCCCTGTGATTTAAAAAGTGCTAAGATTTCAAAACTTCCTTTACTAAATTTTATTGGGCTTTCCAGAAAAAGCTGCACACAAAGAAGGCATGGATTGTAACAATTAGGGGTGATTTCTTTCGATTCTATCTACTGGGGGAAGGAAATCTTTTTTTTTAATGCAAATCAACACCATGCTTTATTATCAAGCAGCTACTACAGCAAGAGAACAAGCAACTTTCTCCCAGTGATTAGTACAGACACCACGAGTGAGCGCTGTAGACTGCCCAGGCTGAATGGTCACTGTGCTTATCTCCACAAGTTTACTTCTGCTAGGAGCAATTTGGACAGAACTCAAACTCTGAATGGAAGATGACAGACCAGCAATTTAAAATCCCACAGTCTGTGACAAGTAGTAGCCTTGAAGTGAAGCTGACCACACTGAGCCCTGGCATAGAGTGCCATGCCCAAGCCGCTGGGCTGAAGCTGCCCAGGAGGCTGCAGGAACTGGGCTCAGCCATCGCCTGGGGCTCCCGCATAGAAGAGCTCTGCCAGCTCACCAGGGCATGCTGAGCTTTGCATGGAACACTTGGGGGACAAGCACCTCGTTTTGGATTTGCCCTTTTTCTTTTGCCACCAAAAGTGTTTCTTTTACAGCACAGCTGCAGAATATCAAAATCAGGAGCCACAAGCAACTTAAAAATGGAAACAACTGCTATTTGGTTGCCCAAGTATGTAAATTTTCTTGGGAGCATATTTTGGTTTTGAAACAACCCTTCTCTAACTTTCTAAAGGTTAAGAAATCTTCTCCCAGATTAAAATTTGGCCATCATTTTTCATCTACAAGAGATCTGTATTGGGCCATAATAGCAGCATCAAGCCTGTGCTTCCCAGGGAATAGAAAAGCAATCACATCTAAGTCACCTGGATACTGCAACAATGACTTGTGATATTTTCAATGTCTAACTACTAAACATTATACTAACTATAAAATTAGAATGTTTCTTTTATAAGATATTTTCCTTTCTCATCTTTAAAGTTCAATGTATTGCAGAAAAAGCTTTAAATACTGTACTATTGAGAAATGGTCTTTGATAATGGTTAACAATGTAATCTCAATTTAAACAACCACCAGGTACTGAAATTTAACTATCTACTAAACTGTTAGAATCTATCTAAAAACACACATCACACTCAAATAAACAACTATATATTACCATCAGTCACAAACCAGCACTTAATTATTTATAACAAAACCCAAAAAGATACGAAGAAATCTGTAGTGATATTCCATTTTTCATTACATCAATAAAACAATAATACAACACAATCATGGTAATTCTTAGAATTGTAGTAATACACCACAAGTTTCCACTCGGTAAGCGACTAGTAATTTCAACACAGTCGCAGTATTAACATTAAAGATTAATTGGCTGAAACCTGTTGATCTTTAAATTCTCATTATTCTTTTTTTTTTTCCCTATGAAACTAAGCACCCAAGATCATTAAAGTGAATGTTGAATCATCATACTAGCTGTTGAACGCAATTTCACTTTCTCTAACAGTTCATGTTCAGCTTACTACATTTTTAGCACAAATGAATGAACAATAGCCACAAGATTTCCTGTGAAAGAAAACACTGTCAAGGACAATGTTTGGAAAATATTTTCCTTTGTTAGATAAACATGCAATTTGTATTAGTATTATCCAAACACTCCAAGTACTTAGTATGCTTATTTCTGTCTTCTAATCTTGTAAACATTGTTTTATAAAGACAATTTACAGTAAATTTAGCATTAATACGCTGAAAGCAGTAACAGTACAAACAGTGAATTTTAATTATCTTCTATACCCCACACCTTGTGACATCACCAAGAAAGTGCCAAATTTTGAATATGGTTTGATACTATAAAATGTGTACAGAGGAGTTATCTATGTGACGTTATGCACAAGGAATGTCAAATTTGATCTCAAGCCTATAGAACACACCAGTTTGCTACACAAACCCAGAAAAATATTTGCATACATGTTAACCTTTCTTTTAAAAGACTTGACATGTGATACATACTATAATATTTATATGCTCTATCCTAATTATATACACAGTCTTAGTAATCATTAACATATGTATTTACACAGTGCCTTTTAATTTCACAGTAAAAGCAGCCATATGACTGGCATCTCTGAAAAGTATAGATTAGAATAGTAAAGAACAATTTTCAAGTATCAGGACCACCGCAAGTGGTTCAAAAGCCTGGATAATCTCTATCTACTCAAAATTCAAGACAGCAGCAAAAATATTTACATAGCTGAGTTAAAGATTACTTACTATAGTGAACACGTAAAATTTTCTTCTCAGGTATTTCTTGCCTTGAAAAACTACCAACCCATGAAAACTAAAGAGATGTGGGAGGCAGCGGATGTGTTCCCATGATGGCAGAAGGTACTGTACTGAATAAGAAAATTGCAAATACTACCAGAGTAGGAAAGCTTTTCAATTAATGCAGTAAGCCTGAAGGAAGGACTGAGGGATTCCTTCAGTAGGTGGCTACAGGTCTCAGAAGGCCCTTGGACTATGCACCCCATCCAGACAAACAGAATCACTACAGAGTGAGCCCCAAGTTATAGAAAGGACCAAAACTGCCCTCAGGCACACCCAGATGCCAGGATTTACCCCTGAAATGAGGAAACTGCCTTTCATTGTATCAAACTGTTCCTAGACCAACCAACCAATGATGAAAAGGGAAACAGGTGACTTGGAAAAACAAGACAACCCTGGGTTAGACAGAAGCCTTGAGCCATGGCAATACCCAGCAGTGGCTTCCTAGGGAGCACTGTCCTGAAGTAGAGAAGTGGCAGAGCAGGTGGGTTTCCTAAAGCATCCTTCAACAAGTCCTACTAAAAATCCACTACACAAATCCAGGTTTTGTCTTAACTTGTCAATTCAACAAGTGGCTACCACACTTGTTGAGTGGGCAGTGAAAGGACTGTGAATTCAGAAACATTAAATTTATGAAACATAAATGTGTACAGGAAGATTGCTTACAACTTTATTCATTAACACAAAAAAGTGCTTGCCATCTTCTCACCAATAATTGGCACTAAACAAGTGACTTACTACTTCTTTATAATCTCTAAAAATAAAAAAAATTTGAAGGCAACAAACCTAGGTTTCCAACCAACCTTTTATCCTTCGTAAGCAAGACTAAGAAAAGTAAGTATTT
The DNA here is from genome assembly GCA_020800305.1 of Porphyrio hochstetteri. Classification (NCBI taxonomy): domain Eukaryota; kingdom Metazoa; phylum Chordata; class Aves; order Gruiformes; family Rallidae; genus Porphyrio; species Porphyrio hochstetteri. The sequence goes on from CM036912.1 coordinate 20,334,515, forward strand.
CTAAACATATTGTTTAAATTTGGCATTGTGTCAGTCATCCTATAGTATTAGCTAGAACAATAATTCAGAAAGTGTCTGATTTCATTAAATATATGTTGGACCACATGCAGTCTCCTTACAAGGCAAGAGAGCTCAGCTAAAGTAAATGGATATGCACCAACTTACCAGCTGTATTCTAGAGAGACAGTCATTCTCTGAATATCAACATGGAAGTAAAAAGATGGCAACATAATTGATACTTGTACATCTAAGCAATGAAAGTAACTGACTCGTGTTTCAAAAACAACAGGTAAGCAAGCAAAGCTCTTTAGGTGTAACATTAGAATATGAAAACACAATATCTAATAATCATTTTCATCTATTTTCTTATGTACTTCTAAAACATGAAAATGCTTAAAAATAAATGCCTGAATCAACTCCCCAAAAGTGCTAAATAATGTTAGATTAAGTGAACTACTGAGATACTAAAAAAATTAACTATTCTAAAACCAATATGAATAAAATTGATTTTGTCATTATATTTAGACGAGCATTTCTTCAGGGAAACTGTCCAGCATCTTGGAAAGAGACAGGAGAGTGTTTTGTAAAATGTGCAGCAGAGATTGTTATGCTAAGTAGTTCTTTGGTAGCAAAGATAAGTAAATAAGAGCATGAAAATCTATGTAATTTGCAAGTGAATAACTTAAGGATGCCCAAGGGCAGATTATTGGTATTTTTGAAAGTGTCCTAAGATTATTAATAATAAATAAGCTGTTTTGTGCATCTGAGCCATAAAAGCTTTCAACTGCCTACTGCTTCCGATGTGTATGAGGAATGTTTCACCAATATCCAGAGCAGTAGTGAGGACTACAGTACTGGAAGAACAGCTTACTACAAATGCCAACAGTAGAAAGAGACGCCTCAAGCATAAAATTTCTTGGATGTATGTACATCTCTCCAGGAAAGATGCTGCACTGGGAATAAAAGCAAATGCAATCATCTGCTGTAAGCACATGAGAACAAGCTCTTTCACAGAGTTTCTTTCCTTAAATTGATACACAGATACATTCCTTTTGGTTTTTTAATAATTAAATATCTTTAGATTAAAGACTAGCAAAACATGAATACTGTGGACTAATGAGTTTTGTATTAGAACCAATTTATGTTATAATTTGTTTATAATACTCTTCATATGCAACATGAAAAAATAAGAAATGTGCTATTATAGAAGGGTGCATGCATTCTCCAAGCTGTAATATAGCAATAAGCTAAGGCTCTCCAGGAGGTAGACTATAAAGAAGACCTATACTTGACTGCACAGATTTGTATAGACCTTCTTCCTTGGGATATCATTTCCTGCAGTTGCAACTCAGTGCACAGTTTTGATCCTGTTCTGTACTAAACTGCAAATGTATCTATCAGTGGCCTTCTCATGGATTGTTTTAAAAAACAAAACTTTTAAAGTTTAATTATAAAATTATTCAGGTTACTGTAAGGCAATTGTGAAATATTTTTAATTGGCTTTGTCCAAATCCTGCCACTGTTCTTTGTCACTGCTGCTCTTCAAACTGTTCAAAGTACTCTCTCAAACTTCATGACTCATCCTGATGACTTCATTCTTGTTGTATCGAATACCAATGTCACACAGGTTTTTGCAGATAAATGGATTTGAATATTTTGTATTGTTACAATAAAATGTAATTCCAGGTGTTATCCCTGGCTCTGCAGCCTGTATTTTCTTTTACTGCATAAGGATAGCGATGCCTGGAAGACAACCATTGTCACCACTTAAAATCCTGGGTGAAAAGCACCGTCTTTGCAAGACAATCCTTGTCTACAAGTGTCAATACAACCAACCCAGAAAGCAAGCACACATTTATTTTGAGTATCCAGCTGATCACGTTTCCAGCAACATCATTCTTCCCTGCACCACCATCCAATATATTTTTTTCCCCCTGCTTGTTCTACCTGGTCTTTAGGCTACCTTGCAACAAAAAAACCTATCATCTATGAAAGTGTCAAAATACTTCTGAGATTATAAAATAATATAAAATGACACCATACCCCCTCCAAAACCAGAGCTGAAGTTCCTAAGAGCCTAAGGCTGCACACTTGTACTACAGTTCCATCTTTAACCAAGTTGCATTATATTTTACACTACTTGCTACATTACCACTGAGCCAAACAGGTCTTCGCAAAGAGGCCTAAAAGCATAATTTTAGGGAACATCTTAAATGCCAGGAAGCAGAAAACAAATCCTGTAAAACAACTAACCAACAGATACATCCGGATACGTTTTCAAATTACTCTGCCTCTAAACTTTTTCCTTTGGAGGTGGTAAGTGAAATAACAAGCAAAGAGAAAAAGAAATCTCAGAAAAACAAGGCAAAACAAAACCAGAGAAGCAAACAAATGAAAGTCAGCTCACAACCTGAAATGAGAACTATTTCAAACATGACATATTTCCTCCATAAATGTCTGTGCTGGCCATGGGCCTACAGGCCCCATATGCAGATTTCATGTCCTCCAAATTTAGTTTATGAATCAGGAGTACGATGCACAATTTTTTTTCCTATAGCACAAGCAAAATGAACATCTGTTCGCGTTTTGCCACGTCGGTTTGTATGTGTGTGGGTGGGTGCGAACCGCGGTCCCGATGTGCAATGCTGTCCCATATGCACGGCAGGTGGCACTGCATAGTTAATCGGGAGGCGGCAGCGGCCGGGGAATCATAGAATCATAGAATATGTCATAGACTGAGAGGGAGGGAGATGGATTTCTGCGGGGGAAGGGCTGGAAATCAATCTCGGGGGGGCAAAGCAAGGTACTTCCATGCTCCGACTTTTAATTTCTTTTTTTGGTGTGTAATTTCATTACAATCAATGGAATCGTCTGATCATATTATTGTTTGAATGCTATGTTAATTAACTATGAATGACTGCAATTATCACAAAGGTCCTTTCCACAAGGGATTTCATTTTTTTCTTTTTTATGTACAGTTTTAACCCTTGCAAGCAAGGATATACTATTTAGGATATATCCAATCTAGAGTCTGCTTGGATTTACTCTGTATGCTCATCTAACCTGACATTTTGCGGTATTTAACAGGACCCCTAAGTACTCTAATACACTAAAACTGACTTTATAGTAATTCAACATCACAAGATGGAGGAATAAACAAGAAAGCTTCATTACTCACTGCATTTGCCCTATAATGAGAAGTTAGCTAGAAAGTTAGTTAGGGCTGACAGTTTAGGCCTATGGACACTAAAGTGTTTAAGCAATTTCTGGGAATGGGGTCTTAAGGCTTTCCAAAATATTTTACCAAATAAAACAATCTTTGAAGCCATATTTTTATCTGATCTTTATATAAAGAGAATGGAAATTTTGCATAAACCCCCTATGTTATGATAAAATGCTGTGGACTAAGGATAGAGAGAGGTTCATGTAAAAGTCTGCAGAAAATACGTTTATGGTGACAGCCTTTCTGTGTCTTTGTTTGAACATCACAAGAAACATGTGCTTAAGCACTTTAAATATTTAGGTCATTCATTTTCATTCAATTAAATAGATGTTAAAAATTGTTTTGTATTTTCTCCTTCATAACTATTATACAAAGCTTTATGGATTCTTAAAAGACAGAACCACAGAATCCTGTTTTCCAAAGAACGTAGCTGAACATCAAGAAGGATGAGTAATAAAAGCCCAACAGCTCTGCATTTGCACAGCTAGCCAAGCAAGGCACATACACATAAACATTCTTTGTAAAGACAGGAAGTATTCCGACCCTGGAAATCAACCATGAGACACAGTAACACAGAGCGCTCAGACTAGTCTGTTCTCTGTAAGATGCCCTTCACTGCCTTACTTTGCTGTCTCTGAGGACCATGTGCTCTCTCCTCTAGCCCCTCACCCCATCATTGATTTCTGCTTTTGCTCTCAGCATGCCGATTCTCTATTGCCCTGACTCTCTACGGTGTTTACAGAAGGCAGCAACTGATGCAAGACTGCAAGACTATTTTTTTTCTTTTTAATAACATTTTCAAACTGATTTGTCAGCTCAATCACAAATCCTTCAAACATTTCTTACCCAAAAGCAGAGCTGATTCTAGGTAGAGTACGTGGAGTGTAGTCTATCAATTTTTTTTTCCATGCATAGTTTCAGAGGTAAGTTTTAAAACTTTGAAACATCAACTGGGAGATTTTATTCCAATTCATTAATGTTTGTTAAAAACAAAATAAAAAAAAACCTTGTAACTGGAAAAATAAATGGAATTTTTAAATGAAAATTTTAAGGACTCTAATTCTTAATCAGTATTTTTAGTTGCCCATTGAAAAAGACTGAGCAAGTTTAGAAATTGCACCAAACAGAATGGCAGTGAAAAGAGAACTGGAAAATATAGGTGGGTTGGTTTTTTTTTTTTTGGCTGCTGCCTGTTAGACCTGGGAAAAAGTTCTCCTGTGCTATTGTCTGTCTTCAGTTTTGATGTAAGAAACTGACATTCACAGACTACCTATTAATATTTATGTTAACTGCAATCTGAAATCAGAGGTGCGGGAGGAATACAGGAGAATGGTCTATCTCTTAGGTCCTTGTATGCAAAACACAAGGTACATCTGCTGACACATGTAGCAAAATATTCATTTTTTTTGAGTCGAAACTGAGAGCACATGAGAGTTAAATGAGGGACAGGGAATTCACATACTGATCTTCTAGAAATAAGGAGAAATACTGTATAGGGAACTAGTTGGATGAAACACAGTTCAGATAAGGCAACAATCAGGAGATGGAAGAAAAGAACTACCAAAAGCTAAACAGGTACCAAGCAATCCTGTGGATGAGATTCACCTACCATTTGTTCTGAGGTTCTGATATCAGAGGGCAGCGTTGGCTTCCAGTGCTGTTGCCTAGATTGATCTCTTTTGTTATAATTTATCCATGTAATCACAAAAGAACTTCCTTGGATCTAATATTTACTAGTTCAACATACATCTTTGCAAACCCAAATTCCACATCAGTCTGTACAATGTTATACACACAGCCACAGCCTAATTGGGAAAGATAAGATGGTGCAAAATAAAATAGTATGGAGGTACGGTGTGACTCAAATCCAGACCCCAGAAGTTGCCAAATGTTGGTGACACATCCTGACCATCTGTTTCATTTTCAGGTCTAGCACAAGGTGTTTTTCTGAGCTTCAAACAGTGACCTAAATTCACCAGACCTACTGGCTGGGGAAAGCCTTTGCCCTTAAGATAAACCATCCCAGGCTCACCACCTCAGTAAGAAAAGTTAAGCAACTTCTTTTATTATTTATTTTAGTATAAGGCCATTAACCCATATTCCTGTGTGAACTTAGGAATTCTTAACCTTTCAGGTCAGCAACCGAACAAGTACGTTGACTAGAGCACACTTTTAATACCATTCCCAACAGCTCTCACAACAAGCCTTTGCTATTCATTTTTCTTCAACATGGTCACTTGGTAGAAGTGACCAAACCTCAGTCACCTATTCTTTAACTTCATTAGATGCAGCTGATGAGTGTACATGCTCTACCTCACAGGACATTCCCACAGAGGAATAGATTTCTCCTAATGCATAACAATACAGAAAATAGCTTTCAAAGTTCTCTCTGTGTCTCCACTTGCCCTCATATAGCTGGCTATATAAAAGTGCTCTTCTTTCCTTAATCACATATGGACTTTCACACAAACCTGACTGATAAATTCTCTAGTTCCATCTCATTTGCAAGACTAAAGGTGTGCTCTTCAAATATCACATTGCCATGAAAAAACCCTCTCACAGTGTCCTCCCATCAGGGACTTGATTTTCTTTTACACATCCATTCACTTTTTCTTTCTTTCACTAATAGGGAAAATTGAAAACTACCACATGTATTTTCCATCAAAGTACAGTGTCATTCAGAAGCAAATTACAACCACCTTTAAAAAATTTCTTCTATTTTGTGGAAGTAGTGTTCTCTAATTACTTTACTCCCATGATTCAGGGTAATGTTTAAATGTGACGTTTCATTGAATGTATGTTTGTTCAGTAGGCAAAGAGCACAAAAAGAAACAGCACACACTCATTATGGAAAAACTGCTGTTGAGAGTTTATAAATGCTCTATTGCATTAATATAGTTAACCCCAGAAACCTGGAAACCCTCGGTTTGTTCTCCACATTTTACTACCACTACATAAGGCCACATTACTGTCCAGTGTCTTAACACGGTACTGAAAAAGAGAGATGACAGGCAGACAAGGGTACAGAGAGGGACTAATTTCATCATGAATGCAAGTTAGTTTCCAGTAACAAAACTTTGTAAGAACACATAATCCTTCATTAGCATTTATACCCTCTGTTTCCTAATACAATCAGTGCACACATGGTTTACAGGAGAATTATGCTTCAGATAGCTTCTCTTGTTTATTAAAATTCTGGCTGTGTCCCTTTACCTAACATCTGTGCAGTACAATGTTGTCTATATATATTTCTAACCAAAAATATTTTATATTAGGATAACTTTATTAAGGTCAGAAAAGAAGCCCATGTACCTAAACCAAACATTCCAATCCTACATGTGATGCTCAATGGTCATTTTTGCTAACCTTTCACTGGACTGTTATTTTACATTTCTGAATCAGAGATGCAGGTAAATCATGCTGATATTCAAAAAATTCCTTTTTTTTCCACCTAAATGCTAGACCCTCAGGGAAAAAAAGTTTATTTATGAATTAGTCTCTCATTGGTGAGATTTTCCAAAGCAGTTTGAAAGACACAGATTAAAGCAATAAAGAATAAAAGTTGGACTATTGCTTTGTCTATCATTACATCAAAATATGACACATCAGAATTCCTATACATGTGAGGTCTCTAACAATGAGAGGATTTAGGATTATATAAATCACAACGCTCTGTACTATAATCACATGACAGAATAGACTGCAAAGCTTATTATACTGCATACCCAGATGGTAAACAACAGTTGTCGCTGTACTAAGAATTACATCTCTGTAATCAATAATAGGAAGGAGGAACAGTTGGACAACTTGTTTCCTATTATGTTCACTTAGGCAACGTCTAGATCAATAAACAGCATTAAGCCTCATACCAACTGTAGACGATGCCTGCTCAACATGCCTATCGTATGGCAGCGATGGGTCCAGCTGTACTTCAAAATACTTGTAAAATGGATAATAATTCTAACCTAACATTAAAAAGAAGCAATGATTCAAATAGCAGACAGGTGCAGGACTTATTTTGTATATGACAGAAGACAAACCTATGATGCCTGTCTTAGCCTAAGTCAAAGTCAGCTTATTTTGGTAACCAGTCCCATAACTGCCCTTCACTACCACCTCTCTGAAGTATGTTACACAGTTTATATGCAGGCAAGAAAAAAAAAAAAAAAATCAACCAAGCATGGTATCACTAGCTTACATACAGACTCAGTAATTACATAGGTATAGTAAGCTGTTTGCAAAAATTGAAAACTGAACTCGTGTATCACTTCATGCCAATACAGCAATTAATTATGATTTTTTAGTTCATCCCTTTTTTAACTATTTAAACAAACAATAAATCAACCCATTCAGCTACATTTACATCTTACCTTAAAATGTATCATATAAAGGTGAAAATTCTAACAAATCGCTATCTTAAGACAGCTAGCTTTAGCTTCCTGGTATTTCAACTTTCCTTGTAGTGTATACTTTCATAATGCATCAAATTCAAGCTGTCTCACATCATGCTATTAACACAGACACGGGTCCCAGTTTATTCTTAGACAGCCATTCAGTTTGAAGATGACAACACACAGGACGGTGAGCTCTTCTTACCTATTCCAATAAAGACCACTCCATAGCCATCATCTTTCAAGGAACGTAGTGTCATCCCATCCATTGCAAGGCCTTTGCTAAAAATGACCTGAAAGAATTAAAGGTCGCTCGTTTTTAATGTGGTAATATGAAAATAATTTCTCCCATGTCCTGCATATAGATATCTATAGAAGACTGAATAGAATAGTGTAGTAATACAGATATCTCACAGCAAATTTCCTCCCCCCACCAACTCATGCTTACAAGGCCAGATTGGCTCTGATTAAAGCAAGTGGCCCAAACTTGGTATGAGCAAAAGCATCTCCAGATCACCCTCATTTGGCGCTCACCACAGGCTAACTGGGTTTCCGTTCAAAACTAAAATAGTTAAAGCAAGCTAAACAAACAAACAAACAAAGCCTGAATATGGAACACAATACTGATGTAAAGCTAAAAATGTCAGTTTTCTACTGCAAGTAAATGGTTGTATTCGGTCCCAACTACAGAAGTTTGTATTCCCACATGAAAATCAGAAATTAAGAAACATGATGCAGAAGCAAGAACCCCCTTTAGAGAACATGTGCTAAACCCTGCCCATCAACCTAAAACCAAGCAGTTTAGCTTTTTTGCAGAAACATTAGTGAAACTAGGAGCCTCTTACAGAGAAATAAACTGAAAGACATGATACTATTTTTTATTAGTGGGGTTTCTGAACAAAAAAACCAAGCAGTGTTTCCCCACACAGCAACAGGCACTTGGTAGGCCTGCAATTGTGCAGAACACAATGCCAGTCCAGAAGGAAGGATGATATTGCTTTGTGCTGAACTCGCAAAGCTCACAGCCTGAATTTTCCCCTGAGACCATTAGCTACAACACCTCAGCGAAGCCAATGATGGTTTTGTGGATTCAGAAAACCTGCCTGCAGAAGTCTGGGCCAGCGCAGGTAGTAAGTCTGAAGAACATTCTGTGCAAACTACAGCATTCCCTACCTGCAATGAAGGAGACCATTCTGTGTAGTAAACTAAGAACGATTTTCAAAATTATGAATGAGGACAATTTTGATTTAAACTTGCAATTCTAATTTAGACATGCAACGATGCCCAGAGTGCAGTGACTGGTGTTCATTTATTGAAAGAAGTAATTCACAGTAATAAAAACACACCTGCAATCTAGACTTGTTTCACTTCAACTGCTATTCACTTCCAGAGACAAAAGCTGAAACATTTTTGTAAAGTGATGTTCCACCAGCAATCCTGCTGCACAGGTCGAACAACTACAGTTGTTATGAGTGTAGAGACAGAGCAGAGTGTTTGCTGCACATTCAGCAAACCAACTATAGCTGTCTCCTGTGTAGAGGTCATGCAATTGAGCACACCTTTTGCTTGTCTCTCCTAACCCCAAGGCTTTTGAGCACATAAAGCATCTGTTTCCTCTTCTGATATTTTGTACTCCTTCACATGGGTATGTGGGTTTTTATCTCTGAACTTGAATGTTTTCCCTCAGGTTTTTTTATATCACTTGTGTATTCACTTTATAAAATACCATGCTCTACTGTGTAAGCAGTATACATTGCGATCTTAACAGTTTAGTCGTCATGTCACTGTGTATCTTGTTTCTTATTGAATCTGCCTATATTCTATTTAATATACCTTTCCTATTGGTGAAAAGAGAGGCAGGTGTAAAATACAGAATATGATATTTAAAACAGCAACTTTTTTGTCTTTGAAGATCCAGTATAAATTTTATGAAAGGTTCAAGAGCTGTGTACAGTTGTAATCCTTTCAAAAATACAGACTCACTGGCAAGAAAATACATTCCATAAATTGACATTACATTTTTTTTATCCTATTGTGTACATATGTTATGAAAACCTAATGAAGGAATTTAAATGGCAATACTATTTTATGTGGGGATTCATAATACTCCTAGGGCCTAGCTCTGTAATCCTTATTCAGCTGACTAATTCTTAGTAATTTCAATAGAATTACTTGAATAAACAGCACTACTGAGCATTTACACAATATAGCACCTTCCAGCACATATCTGAAATGCTTTAAGTAAACACTAGAAAATATTTCCAGCTTATAGAGGTATAAAGCTAAGGTACTTACTTAACCAGCTTGCCAAAGGGTCAATTGCAAACCAATGGCAGATCTTGGAAGTAAACTGACATTGACATTCCCTGCTGCACTTCAAAACCACACAGGACTTGCTGGTCAAGATGACATGGTGGCTCTATCAGTCCCTTCTGGAGACCCTGACATAATGGAGCCCTGGGAAACCAAGTTTTGCACAGGGTTCCCAGGATTGCCCAGAAATTTTATCTAACATTTTCTCAGCACTCTGATTTTAGCCCCATGATAACTCAACCTCCATTCTGTCAAGGGTTGCAAAGGGATCTTTAGAGTAGAAAACAGCATTTAAAGCCTTATCTTACATCTTACCAACAGTTTTATAAAACTTAGGCAGGATGAGGTTCTCACTTGGGCCTTGTGACAACAGTCTACTGCTTGTATAATATAAATGAACACAAAAGATTTCAAGAATTCCTTGCTTCGCTGAATACTTTAGTATTCTGTTAAAATTATTTCATCCAGTGATGCATCCTACATTTGTAACTTCTGTTTAAATGTGCAGCAGTTGAAAATGCTATCTTCAGCTAAAGCCCTAAATTAACAATAAAGCAATGTTCCCATTATCTATAAACAACACACATTTGTTTAACAGAATAATACATAACTATTGCTTTTCAAAAAGTTGAATGACTGTTACTGTTTATAATAGATGATCATGTTAACACTTTGTTTCATTTGATGCATTTTATTATAAAATGAACTTGGACACAAGACTGTATGAGAAACCACTACAAAAAAAAAAATCAGGGACGGGGAATGAAAGGAGAAGTATCAAATATTAATGTTTTAAGTAGTGCCAAACTTGCATTAAAAAACACAATTAAAAAAAATCAAATCATTCCAATAGGTACATTGAACCCCTAAAGCAATTTAAGAATTTGTTTCTTACAGACAATTAATCACATGCAGGCATGCCAGATGAGAACTATTGATTGCCCTTTTCCAAACTAGTGGCATTCAGACAGGAGACAGACAAATGCCCTGAGCAAGAGGAAGCATCTTCCTGCCTCTGTCTAGCATAGCTTTTAATTGTTCTTTACTAATGTGCATGACATTTTGCTGTTAATCTTTGGAAGAGTTCTTGTTCTTTTTACTTTGAGCTATGTATAGGCAGGATATGTTTTTCATTACCTTCACTCCAAGATCCTTCATAAGCTCAGCTTCAAAATTCACTATATCATACGGCAATCGGAACTGGGGGATTTCAGACGTACTAAAATGAATAAAAATGCTTGTGAAATACTTCCAGCTATTAAGAAGAAAGGATTGTTTTATTTGTTAAAAATTCAATAGTTATAACACACCTTAGTCAGTTCTGACATATGTGAATAGAAATGTGCTGAAGCTTGACCGTTGGCTTTTACAAATTGTTAGAGTGATAAAACAGCATTATCCACCTAATGCTAAAAATACCAGCCAGGAAGGCAGTTCCTCAAGGCCAATCCTACTCATACTTGCAAGTAACCACTTAACATGTTAAGCTTGGGTTCAAAAGAGCTTCAGCTCCATTCCTTTTGCTCACCAGAATATGGAACACCAAATAAACTTAATACATTTGTTTAAGAAAAGATCTCATAGCTACTAAAAGTACCAAACATTCATTAAGCTATCCAATAAGCATCAAATTTCCCCTACTTTTTTTTTTTAAAGTGTTGCATATGTTATTTTGAGCGACAGTATTTAAAACTGTACCCTCCTTCATCTCTACTTCATAAATATTTTACACTCTTTTGGGATGGACAGAGTCGGTAAACTTCCATCAGTTTGAAGTCTGCTTTTTGACTTAATGTTTATTAGACGACATTTTTTCCTCCTAGAGAAGATTATGAATGACATCTCCAAGTTCCCGGAATCAGAGATCTGGACAGGAAAGCTGTAGTGCCAGTGTAGAATCTCAGTTTGCATCTACTGGTACAGATTTTTCTCTCCAATGAAATGACATTTACTTATGCCAGATCAAAAGCTGCAGAGTAAAACATATTACAGGTAAACACAGCGAAGTTCTATTTTAGATACTTCCCTTCAATGGAGGTAAAAATCCTGAATATGCAGAAAAGTGAAAGTTGCTCACCAGATATTTCTCAGCTTCAGTCTAATCTGCTTTCAAATTAATTGATCTATAATTTTCATGACAAAGCACTGGCACAAGAGATTCGCTGTGGCTTCATTTTGAGTACTATTTGTTCCCACACCATCTTAAACATCTAACTTTGATAAACCAAAAGTATTTTATTTATTTTAAGCTTTAATTATATTGATAAGAAATTGGTGTTCCTCATCACCATTTCTAATACTGCCCTTTTTTCCCCTTTCCTGATCAGTGCACAATAAAACGTGTGGTAAATATTAGGTGTGATGAATGCATCATGACAAGAGAACTTTCACAGATCATGCTAAGTAAAAAGGTGTCCAAGGCAGAAACTCGTATATCGATGTGATTCTGCAACAGAAATTCAACAGGAAAATCTCATACAAAAGGAAAGTTCTGTTTTCCAAGCCACCTATATATTTGCTGCAGGACTGCCATTTCCATGAAAGACAGTGAAGAACCCAGAACACCACTGGCTGTTACATCACTGTCAGAATTTGTAAACAGCTGTTTGCTCTTATTAAGCATTTACTTACGGTTTTGTGGCATGGAGTATACCCACATATAAGTACATGTAAATGTACATGTACGTTCATGTGCAAATACAAAGTTCTGTGGGAATATATGCATGCAAATTGACCATGAAAATTAGCATCTTGTGAAAGCCAACTGGTGGATAAATAATTCTGACAGAATTTCTTTCAGCATCAGAAGTCAGTCTCTGACTCTGCAATGGAGAGACCGAGGGGAGAAAGAAATAGGCAGAAGGTGCAGGAGGTATGCAGTGGATGGGAACAGTGTCTCATGAATTCAACTCTTCCTCAAATCTGATCCACGTTAGAGGTGCTTGGACAGGTGCTTGGTATTTCTCAGTGATTCCAAATTACTTTTGCTCAAGGGATACTGAAATATTTTGGTGAATTGTAAACCAGTGACATAGTTAAAAGCATGAACACTGAAGCTTGTTCATAGTCACTAAGCAAGAGCATGATCGGCTCTTGCCTACTCTACCACACAGCATGAATTTTACCCAACTGGTGAAATGTATAAAAACCCACCTATGAATGGGAAAAAATTAGACATGTTCAGACCACAGACTTAAATATCACACCACAGCAACTACAAACATGTTTAGTTAAAGTTAGCTATCATGTAACATGTATGTGAAGAAATATCCTCGTTAAACACATTGAAAAAAGGCAGAGCAAACTAAAAAAGCGCACGAGCACTGCCCTTCCAAACAGCTGATTCCAAACACAAAATTAATTTGCTCTTGTTAGCCATTTGCAATAGTTTATGAAGCCTTGAAAACACAACCATCAATAACCTAAACTTGTTAAAAGATGTACTGCAAAGGCTTACAAATGCAATAATGGATGATTGCTGCCACAGGCCAGCCTCCCTTCCATTCCAAGATTAAAATAAAGACAAAAGGAATTGATGCCCTTAAACCAGATGTGAAACTGTCTACAATGAATGGGAGTAAAATTTGACCTTGATTGCTGTTTGTTATTTAAAACTTGAAAGAAAGAAAGAAAGAAATTTTAAAATGCACTGTTTGACCATCAAGGATACAAACGAACAGGCGAAACAGTGTAAGGGGTTTTGCAGTAGATCAAACAACAGACTAAGCTTTAAGCTCAACTTAAGATCACATTGCTTCAAATAAGCAAGCACACAGTAAACAGCAGCAACAAAACTGATTTTAAATCTGGTATTTATGAAAACAGGTGAGTATGTATTTCCTATACTAAACTTGAAATCCTTTATGGCAACCAATTCAAGTAAAACAGCTCCACGGTTAAATGCCTATGTATCAACACCTTGGTAATTAGTTAGAATACTTCTGAACCTCACTGTGAAAAATAGAAGTAATCAGTTCAACTTCTCCAGCATTGATTGTCTATCTTCCAGAACACTGAATAAGTATTTGACATTATGGATCAAATTCGTTAACGGTGTCAACAATATTGATTTCAGTGATGCTGTGAGAAATGCAAGCATGTCATCTTCTTTCTCTCTTTTCATTTTACTTTGTAAACACTTTAAAAATGTAAGCATTTACATTTTACATTTACAATATGTAAAAATTAATTTTGATTTTGAATGGGCTGGTATCCACTAGTCACTTTCTGAAATGCTTTCTTTTATACTTAGGGATTCCAAGAAACTTAAAAGATATGATCACAACCATTGCTACATTGGTAAAATTGGCTGGAATTCCATTGTGCTGCATGTCAGGTGCTCTCCTGATGACCTGTGATCCTTCTCCCACCTCTGGGCATCTATTGCTCCCACTGGCACCAAACTGGTAGGAGTGAGATGGACTGAGGTTCCCCTTCTCTAGTAACTCTAATCTAAAGCCCTCTTCAGGAGAGAGACATCAGATTTTCAGTTAAAGCTTGCCTGTAATGTACTTGTTTTAATTTGAATGATGACCTATTTAAATAAAAAAAAGTTTTCCAGATCTGAAATTTTCTACTCTCTTCCTTTGGTAAAGGTATGAATTATGTTTGCACAATATTTTTTGCTATGCTTTCTACAATCATTGGAAGCAATGCTCTGTTGTCATTGTTTCTTACCTTAAGCCACCAACATAGTCCTGCTTTTCAAAAATGGTGATGTTCGAATAGCCCAATCGAGCCAAAAAAGAAGCACAACTTATACTTGCAGGCCCTGCACCAAGGAGTGCTATCTTCACATGATAGGCTTCAGGCATATCTTCTGGAGGAGGTAAGGAAGGGTTTCTGATCTGAGGAATATTCATAGCTTTGAATACCTGAAAAGAAATACATGGTTACATACTTTACCTCCTTAAATTTTATTCTGAATAACATGATGGAAGCTTCTGCTAGTACTGTCACAAATCATTGACGCAATATTGCAGATCACTGCGTAACATATTAAAGGGATCCCCCAATGACAGGGTGTGTGCATTTGTGCAGAATGTTGTAGTTGCAGGGTCTGGTCTTTCTATGGTTCTTTTTGTCTTAAAAATGCCTAAAGTCAGATCTTTCCCTACAGTAAATTTTACAGAGAAATGGAACCAAACTACCAGTAACAGAATAGTAATACAAAGCCAGATGGCAAAAAATCTCTGTAACACCTAAAATTTCCTTCCAAACAATGTTCAGATTGTCCTTACTACTAGAAAAGAATTTCTGTGAGTAACATAAAGGATTGAAATGACAGTGAAGAGGCTTTGCTTCTTCAGGAGACACCTTGCATGATCCCAGATAAACCACTTAGAGTTTGACTTTGCAGAGGTGGTAGATAATTAACCTTAGGATGCTTTGAAACTTTTCTAGGAACTGCCCCTAGTCTTCAGTTCTATATTTTGAAGGGTAACCACTACTTCAAATGTCTCCTCTTAGATAATTTTAACAGGACTTATTTCAAGTTAGTTAGGTCATCTGTTTCAGATGCTCTCTGTTTTACTTGGGTGTCCAAAAGTTCTAGGCATACCTGAAAATTAGACTTTTCTCCCTAGGCTGTGAAATAGTGCTGATCTGCTCTATTCTGTCTTGGCTATTAAAGGTACTTTGGGACTGTCTCTGACCACTATTATGTATTTATACAGAACCCAGCACCACGGGCTCCTAACCTAGTTGGAGCATCACAGAGTTTAAATCAGCTCTTTGCTCAGGCACACAGGTAAGAAGCTAAGGCAGAAATATTATAAGAAATATTCTGCTGTGGCAGAAATATTTGCTGACCTAAACTTCACTGTCCTCTGCATTTACATACACTGAAGGAAAAGAAATGGATCCCTATCTTGTACAGCCAAGAACAGAATGGACTCGCAGTCCTTGCAGGCTACTAAAGGTAAAGAACATGGAAGCCTGTAGTTACATCTTCATATTAGCAGGGAAATATTTAACTCAAGGAGCCGAAGCACAGTATTATATCAAAAGGATACAAGAGGTCATTGCATGGGGATTCTCACTCATATCAAAAACACCTCAACAAGGCTGCACCTCAAAAACTACCAGAGGATAAGATTGTTCCCCATCTGTTTCAATACAGAACTGTATGTTCCATAAGTACTACTAAGACCTTAAGATGCATACATTCTCATTTGTGTTATTAAATATAATATTTAAGCTATTCAACAAGTTTACCAGAGGTTTATATTTTCCTTAGAACTCAAGAAGCAAAGGCTTTTCAAGTTAAACTTTGACAATTCCACTTGTGAATAGAATTTTTCATTTAAATTTTGAATCAATGTTCATTTTCTTCATGCACACTTGAGCACTCATGCTAGGTAAACCAATGATTAGTTCCTTCCCTCTCTAAAATTTCTGTGTCAAATTTTCCCAGTCTTTGTAAATTGACATAGCATTTTAACAAACTGCAAGAAGCAAGCGACAGATAATTGTTTTAAAAAAAGAATCATTTAAACCTGACAATTCATACAATATGGGAAGGTTTAATGTGGTTATTAATGGATTTCACAGGCTGAAAAGCTCATATTGTGCTGTGAAACTAGACTGTGATAACCAAAATGCAATAGGATATTTCTAAAATGTCTGCTTTGTTACATTCACACAGAAATGGCTTGAATGATACCAAATTTCCATTAAAGCCTCACACGGTTGTTTTTGAACACTACTCAGTAATACAGTTCATATAACTTGCATAGCTAATGTGTATATTGAACACTATGAATATGCATCTGCTTAATAAATTTATCACTAAATTTACTTTATTGTTAGCATAATTATTTTTATATTTATTACTGAATAGTCATACCCATCAACTAAATGTTATACTAAGGTGCCGCACTACTGTAGCAGGGTGTTAAGCTTCAGAAACCAAGCACTCATGCAGGAAATCCTAGCAGTTCAGGCTGAATGGTCAACTTTAATTCTGCCTATTTGCAAATAGGGTGAAACTGTCTTTATGCAGCACAGCCAGCTTGTGCGGCGATATCTTGCCATCTGGAATTCAGTGGCAGTTTTGCATATTAAGGCTGGCAGGATAACTGTGTGAAAATAGCAAACTGCTTCAATGCATTTCAAAAGATTTTCACTCACCTCATGGTGAAGTTTCCCTACACTGCAATTCACCTAATTAAATATCAATGAATTCTTCTCTATGGACCCTTTGGTGTGCAGAGATGACTACCTTGCAAGCAAGTGTTCAATGCCACATTACATGCAAGTGTCCTCTCTGATTTTCATCTGCTCAACCTGCAGTCAGGATGCAAGTAAAATTTAATACCATTGCTCTTCTTGTTGACTTGCCCTTCAAAAAGAGGATTTAATTTTCATTTGGATGGAGTTTTTCTTTTGTTTTGCAGTGCTTTTTAACCAAGATCCATTCAGGAAAATGAGACCAAATAATGAATTCTAAAGCTGAATCTCTCAGTGAAGAGACTCAGCCATCATCCCCTTGTCTGCCTTTCCTGCTGGCTCTGTCTCATACACAAACAAAAGAGATTAGCTAAATTATTAATAGACATTAATAACACTGAGCATTTATTCTTTAACTTTTTATCAAATACTATGTAACCTTCATTACTTCACCACCCTAGGCCTATTCAAGCTAAACCCCCTGCAGATTCCAGCCACTTCTTACACTCCATGCCCACTTGGGTCTGTCAAACAGACACCCCAGTTTATAAAAAAAGATTATGGAACTTTTGTCCTCAAGTGATATACAACTGGACCAAACCAAACCAGCCAATCAGTTCTGCTAAAGTTCCAACAACTGAAACAAATTCTCTCTTGATTCAGACACTTACATTACAGTTTCCCTATCTGCATCACTCCAACGTGTAAAGGGGTGATTACACTTGCTCAGTGTTCTCTCCACTGTGAAACCAGAGGGAGGTTGTTCTCTCTTGTTTGTCTGAAATCTCCATTTGTTTCCCTTGTAAATCAAACACCCTTTCCTTAGCTGGTTCTTATTCCAAAACATTCAGCATACTCGATAAGAGCATACTTGTAGGTGCTGTATGCAAACACAAGTTTGCATTAGGTTTCCACGATATTTCCTGCTGGAGCATACTAGGGTGGTTTCAATTGCTGAGCACCTGATTCAAGTTTAATTTTCCTGGAAAGTTTTAGCTAACCCACTTTAGCTGTTTTTCAGAAGGCAGACAGGGAAAAGCTTATTGTTCTCCTTCTTCGTGTAATATAATTCTGGTTCTTTTCTTCACCACGCAACTCTAGTATTAGCGTGTTTTGATAAAAAGATGTGACATTTGGCAGAGAGTGGCAGGTGACTCAGAGAAATGCATTTTGCTAACCTGATGAAAATCATTTTATGGCATAGTAAGCATGATTTAAATTAATCTAAAACATTTTAAACCATTAGAGCAGGTTAAAACTGTTATTCAGAATCATTATCTCAGGTTTTATATGAATTAGAATAAAGTAACTCACTTCAGTCACTTTTGAGTTTTCTGATCAGAATTTTTCTAAGAGGACTATGGTGTAGATACCCTTCACCTATTTGTAGATTTCAAATAGGGTCAGACAGTTTTACTCTAATTCACCTTTATTTAAAACTCTATTTGGACTATGACAAAGAATGTGTTGAATAGATCGGTAAATAGACTGAACATTTAACCTCAATGTTAAAATGTAAAAAAGTCTTTTCCCAATCCTATGAAACAAGATAGGCTGCTAAAAGCATATTTGGTAGTCTCTAAGACATACACAGAAGGTCATGTTTCTTAAGTAAAATGTGCATCTATTTAATTTCTCTTCTTCATCACAAAACCACGATCAGAAATAGGTTGAAATAAAAAAAAAAATGGGGAAAATGGAAGGAGCAGTGGGAAAATTTAATCTTTTAGTAACATAAGTTTTGACCTCAAAACTAAGTCCTTTATATTCTTGAGGCATAATGCTTGCTTCCATGCTTAAAAGGCTACAGAAGTTTATCTTTCACATTTCCCGTTAAGTATCCTTCACTAAGACGATGAGATACCAAACAGCTTCTGATTAGAGTCTAGCTGGTATTTATGTTAGTGTGAAACACTTTAGTATATTCTGGATTGTTATCAGATTTTGCTAGTGCACAGAAAGAACATGGGCAACGGAATCAGTAACATTTAGGAACTGATTGTATTAGTTTCACACTTTCCCACTGGTTTCCATGGATATTTATCTGTAGGCTGGTTTACGTTTATCTGGGGCAGTTGAATATTTAAAGCAGAAAATAATATTCTGCACAGATTTTAAAAAAAAATGAAGCAAACTAATCTTGAAGTTGTCAAATGACATGATCACACAATTAATTTCATTTAACAGCAGTGGATAGCACAGCATGTGCAGGAAGTTTTTTTCCACAAACGTGAGCTAGTTGTGAAAACTTGTTCCTCCACAAGTTACCAGATAAAACTGCAATACAGCAAACTTTTATGGAAGTAGATGAGTGTTGATAAAACTAGGGCCTAAAGCATCTCACTAAAGACTTTTCAAACCTACATAACAGCAATATGTTAATACTATCCCAGTCCAAGAAAGCCCACAGATCTAGGTCATTGCAGAGTCCATACATCAACATTTCATGAATTTCACTACTAAAAAGGACAGAGCAACATCCATGTAAATACCTTTAAAAAAGCCAAAGAATGTTTAATGTCTGTAAAACATGCTGTAGAGAAGTATGTATAACTTATCCAAACATCAGCAAGTATTTCTGCATTAGCCCAAGAAGTTGTCCCCTGAAATATTATAGAAGGCTACTCCATCCCCTTCAGTCCAGCCTAAAATTTTATAATTGATTATAGGTTACAGTATGATTTAAAAGAGAAAATAAGTTACAATAAAAGCTAATACTAACACAGAGTTTTATTTCTGTTTGTCCTGCTGTCTTAGCTCCCCAGAACAATACTCATCTGCTGATGGAGCTCACCCACCCAAGATGGCAATGGTGAGGGGCTCAGGCAGGCATCCCAAGTCTTTCCAACTGCACATGCTGCAGTTCCAGGAGAACCACCTTCTCCTCACACCTATGCTAGGACTGATCAGAGCTGTCAATATACAGCTAAGAGGGACCCAGAGCCTGAAGGCACAGCTTATCTCTCCGTGACAAACACTCTGGACAGCTGGCACTGCACAAAGCAAAGAGGGGGACCCCCACCACAGAGCCCATCTCCCAGGCCAGGTGTTCTGCTGAGACACCCCAAGGTTAGCAGCAGGTAAGCTCA
Source organism: Porphyrio hochstetteri (assembly GCA_020800305.1). Lineage (NCBI taxonomy): Eukaryota > Metazoa > Chordata > Aves > Gruiformes > Rallidae > Porphyrio > Porphyrio hochstetteri. Next base: position 20,354,701 of record CM036912.1, read on the forward strand.
TACCATGCATCTTTTCAGAAAAAAACCATATCAAGTTTCCTTTTCCAATTTCTTTCTGCTGCAACAGCAGCCAGAATATATCTCCAGAGAGGAACAAATCACCAGAACTGTAGCTGGTGTAAGAGTCACAGCACTAAATGATCTAGTATTTAAATCTAGTATGCAGCGATTAAAATAAAAGACATTGTCTATTTAGCTTGTGCTGCTCTGTTAAGAACAATTAACTAGAAACACTGGCAAACCTAGAAATGTAAGATTTTGAGGGCAGCTCTTAACTAATACTACAACAGACAATGCAATAGATCATGCTTCTTTTTTACTGCAAGCTTACAAACTTGTACTTGAGTAACCAGTAATTTTAGTTTATTTTGTGGGACTGACAGTCCTATAGCTCATGCCTGTATGTATTGTCACGGCAATCTCGCTATATTTTCACTGAACTTGTGTTCCAAACCCAGAGATGTTTCCTGATTTTAAAGTACTTGGGCAAAGGAGACAAAGACATTAATATAATTTTGACCTGTGCAGTAGCAGGTGTAACCTGCGCTTGACACTCATCATTTATAATAGTGAGCTTTTACTCCATGTTATTCTCTAGATGGAACAGTTACCGTGGTAACTGCATCCCAGTATACACATTCTACATCACAAATACAAACGGACATTTCCCTTTTTTCCACTTGAACGTTTAATTGTCTAAATCCACATTTCTTTCAGGTTGGATTACAGTTTACTTTGAGAATGAGCCTAACATATATAAAAAAACTATATGGAAGGGCAGAAGGAAAATGCAGGAGGCATGAGGTGCTATTTTTTTTGTTCTACCGTATGCAAGACAAATATTTTACAATTAGGGAGTTTTATCTGCAGTATGAACAGATGATCAGTCATTGTTCAGAAGCACAAAGGGGCATACGTCATACCCATATATTTTCCATTTTAAACCCACATTCCTGCTTTACTGTAATTTTATCTTTTATCTCAGCTAGCAGTTGTGCCTTTTTATTATCGCTCGCTCTCGTAACGCATCAAGTGCATGATCCTCAGACTAATTCCAAGGAAAAAAAGTCTAAAACTGGCTTTATGCACAATGGAGTTTTCAGTAAATAAGCCCCTGTGGGACAAACTATTACACAGAGCATGAGAATTACCACGCAGCTCTCATTAAGAGTAACACATGTTGCACACCTAAATTACACAATTTGCAAAGTTACTCGTACAGGTAGAGCTGTGAACACACTTGGCTTGCAGTATCTGGGCAAGTCTGCATACGAGCAGTAGCAGCTTATGATACTTTTCAGTATTTTAATCTATATCTTTTATAACAATTTTTACTTGGAAGAACTCACATTGTTATATCTTTTTTCAGCTATTAATACTTTCACAGTGAAATTTACTGAATGGAAGCTAAAAAACAAGTATTAATTACAAAAGTGACTGCCTATTTTTACTAACTGTGAGTACGATACGGATTCTTTATTAAACAGTGTAAATCTAAAGGTTATGAACAACTGCTTTTAACATTTTAGGATAGTATAAAAATACTAAGGATAGTAACATTTACAGAAACGTTATTGCTGTTACAAGTGCTAAATAGATCTGCATAACAATTTTATTTTGTTAGAACTCTTGACACTAATATCACTTTAAACAAACTTGAAACATTAGGAGCAAAGCCATTCTGAGCTATTCATCCTCTGCAGTTTTCGTATCAATCATTGTGCTAGCACTGAGCTTTTTTAATAGATTTCTAAAGATTTTTGAAGAAAAATGGCAGATATTTAGTGTTATCTATCAAGCCATAATTCCTCTCTATTAATCATAGGATTAGGGCTAAAAGGAGACACAAATCAAGTTTTAACAGATATTACTTGCATTTGGTTCCTAAACACTAATATTTCACCATTGTATTTATCATCTACTTGACAACTGTTTAATCTTTCTTTTTTCTTTTTGTGTCATTTGTTGTTTCTCTGGTTTTTTAAAGAAAAAAAATTTAAAAAGTCTTCCACTTTGCAACAAATACTGAGTTTGTACATACAAGGAGTAAAGGCCATAGGCAGAAAAGCTAAAAGAAAATAGAACTGCCCCTTAACTGATAAAACCCAACTATTGAACATATACATGGAACAAATACAGTTCAGTGTCTCTACCCTCATCCTCTAAATGAGAACTTTGTTCCAAATTGTGCCAATTCTTATGCTTGTATGTTCAAATCTCAAGAAAATCAAAGCAGATAGCTACTTAAATGACAGGGGGGAGAGAAGGTTTAACAACAGCCAGCAGAAAAGTTTAGCAGGTGGTCCAGAAGCTTTATAAGTCTGCTGGAAAGAAGAAAAGAGGGAAATAAACAGATAAAAAGAGATCTGCAGCAGGTAGCAAGGTTTGCTCATCGAATCATGACCCAGAGCCATTGAGAAGGTTTGAAGTCTATGAATGACAGTAGAGGAAAAAAATTGGCCTTACAGATATAACATCTGTTCCTTCCAGATTGATTCATATTTCTATTTTGGTCTGTTCTACGAAGTTTTTTTTTCCTCAGGCTTTGTAAAGGTGACTGGAATTTCATCATATACTTGTAAATATGATCTCCCAAAAGGCTCAAGTCACAGAAGAGGGACATGCTTATTAGTTAGGACTGTATGGAAATCTTAACATGTCCATGTGCCTCTTTTTAAATAGCCACAACTTCCTCACCTCTACAGAAACTAAAATCAAAATTTTTACCCAAAGATACTTCAGACAAATCCAAGGACCTGCCAGCTGAAACCATTAATTTGGTACAAATCCTCCATGCCCTCAGAGAAGTAAGCTGTAGCCTCCATCTTTCTTCAGACGGAAATTGTAACACTGAAAGTATACAGTCACAAAACGTGCACATGCATCATAGAAAACCTTGAGAAGACTTCCTAAAAGTAAGCAGCAAGTACGAAACTTTGATTCTGTAGTCAAAAGATATACAATCTTTATGAACTAATACATACATACATGTGTGCGCATCTGTACCTATCTAGATAGGTGCACACTGACACATTTCAGGTCAACCGGAAACCACTTATTTACTTAGTTTTGGCAAATCTTCTCCTTCACCCCATAGGCAGTAGAATTGCACATGAATTCTGCAACAGGATCTCCTACTCCTCTACATGTCCTTAACATGCAGTTAGAGATGCAGGTGTACTTAATCTTTTTTCCTTATGCAGCCTACCTCAGTAACATCCACAATTTCACCTTGCTTAGATAAATCCAGCAGTATAAAACAAGTTGTCTCAACTACTAGTGTTTCTAAAGAGTTATCTTGTTCACAAATAATGTTCCTTCTGTACCTAAAAAGTACTTCATTATGAAAGCATTTCTAAGCTGCTGAATGTGCTCTAAGAAAAAGGCTAATTATTCTAACTTCCTACGCCTTTATTTTATTAGTACCACCTTTTTTTTTTAAACAAATCATTAACAAAGGCAACCACTTAGACAATACTCATTGGTACATACAAAGAATTGAATACAGTTGCAAATCCTACCTACCTCAGTAGCAAACTGCTGCAATCCACCAATATTAATTGGTCCCTCCTCAGTGGCATACAAATTGCAGCCACCAACACAGAGATCTGATGTTGGACACACCATTCCGCATGTCAGGCCAAGTGGATTGTCAGAAAGAATCATTTTGGCAGCTCCATAGTAGTTCTGAGGGAAAAAAAAAATAAAGAGAGAAATATTCACACATCAAGGAAACAAAAATGCAAAAATTCAAGAGAAAATACAAAATACTTTTTCTTTAACTGTCTAGTTGAACAATATACAAATACATTAAAGAACACTGACATTATTTAAATACACTGACACGTTATACAGCATTTTATGTCAAAGACACTGGAAAGAAAGTTGGCAAAATTGTTAACTATGTAAGGATAAAAATTTTACTTTTACGTTGAAAAAGAGTTAAAAGCATCTTCAGCCTGAGGTGGTTGTGCGATTTTTAGTGGTTTAACAAATCTACGTTTGAAAAATAATGTGCCTGCATAATGTACTTGTAAATACTTCCTCCATTTCTAGGTCAGTTGGGCAGCAGCTGAGTTCACAGAATCACAGACTGATTTGGGTTGGAAGGGACCTCAAAGCTCATCTAATTCCAACCTCCTCCCATGGGCAGGGACACCCTCCACTAGACCAGGCTGCCCAAAGCCCTATCAAACCTGGCCTTGAGCACTGACGGGGAAGGGGCTTCCACAATCTCTCCAAACAACCTGTGTCAGTGCTTCAGCAATCTTGCAAAAAATTTCTTCCTCCTATCTAATCTAAATCTCCCCTCTTTCAATTTAAAGCCCTTGTCCTGTCACTCCCTGCTTTGTATCCAGCCCCTCTCCAGCTTCCTTCTCCAGGCTGAACAACTCCAACGTTCTCAGCCTATCTTGATAGGAGCGATGCTCTAGCCCTCTGGTCATCTTTGTGGTCCTGCTCTGGACTCAATCCAATTTTGCAACCTTTGTTAGAGGTCTAACCAGAAAGCATCAGTTAAATTATCACTTCTTTGTGACACAGGTAATGAAAAACTTATTTGACACCTCTGTGTAACTCTGTGGACATGCCTGTCCTTCACACCAGATCAGTGCCAATTATCCTGGACCCGTAATGAGAAGAGGACAAGGTTTCCTATGTAGCTACCTGTAGATAATGCACTACTGAGTTTTTCTCTTGAACTCTTTTCTTTTCCTCAGCACAACTGATCAGGGCAAACATTTATTTTCCTGTTTCCCCAAATAGCAAACCAGGAAACTGATTAAATTCACAACTTCAAAGAGTCTCAATATTCAGTGCGCATCTTCAGAAAAGGAACAGTTTCCTGATATATGACAGCCAGCAAGATTTCATTCCATAATAAAAATCTAAGGAATGGACATTAGCAAGCTTCCAGTGCCTGATGATGAGAGAAAATAACCCTTGGTTTTTTGTTTAGACCGGATAATTCTCTTAAGAGGGAACATCAGAGGAAATGCCATGAAGTCTCATTTAGAAGGGGAGAACAACTGAAGGCTGGTTCTGCATTTATATTACATTTATAGTAATGAAATTACGGTGCAATTAAAGCAAACAATTTACAGCCTATCTTTTGTTCTGTAGCCAGGATAGAAGTTTACTTAATTGCGTACTCTGTTTTTTTCCTCTTTTTAACACTCCTCCCACCCACTCTAAAAGCCCTACCACAGAAAATCCATGAGGATGGGTTAATGCTAGAGATTCCTTTAGGGCCAGAAGACACCACAGTACCCCTTAGCATCAGCACACAGCCAAGCTTCTACAAACATTTCCTCAGTGAGAAGTTAATGCTGGGATCTCATTCCAGCTTTCTCCAAACTAGTCATAAGAGATTAAAAACCAGTATGTCTCCTTCCTCCTCCACCACCATACTCCCATTTTTCTCACTAACTTGAAGACAAAATGCTTTTCAAAGAATTGCTGTTTGGTTTGATATTTCATTATATATGAGTTATGTTTTCCCTTCTTGCATTGTCCAGGATTATTTTTTTTATTATCTTCAACTCTGGTTCAATGGAAACAATTACAACAATGTGCATTTCCATTTAAGTAAGTTCATTAAGGATTTTCTACACTTTTTTGGCTTTGTAAGTAAAATCAATATACAAAGCTAGTTATTATGCCTTGAATGCAAAGCTGTTAAACATTCCTTCTTAAAAATTATTTTTATTACATATCTGTAAAGTATATTCTCACACTTGAGCTGTGCCACTACAGGTAGCATCAACACAGCTAGCACTTTCTACTTCCTTTTCAAATTCAAACCAAACTTTGAGTACACCTATGCTACAGAAAAACAGGGTATGTTAAAGTAGCAATGACTTCAGAGAGATGGGACAAGGGCTGTTGCAGGTATAGGACTGAGATCATGACTTACTGAGGGGATATCTAGGGGAACCTGTCTCAGAATATCATACCACAGTTCTGAAAGAAGGGGGCTAGGACTGAAGTCCTAATAGGTGTAAGGCCAACTGCTGCTGAACGCTTAATCTGGGGGACACGTGATGGAGTATATGAAGGTCCTGATTTGAGAAGTTTTGAGATGCTGCTGTTAGGAGTTGCTGCTACTAGTAGCAGTGGTAACACCTGAGAAAAAGAGGAACCATGTCCTCTTCAGAGAAGAGTACCAAAAGGTACATAGTGCATGTTGAAACATGCTAAATATTAAAACTGTATCAGAGAGTATATTTTTTCTAGTCTTAACACCTGAAATAAGTTTTAATGACAAAAGACAGTCACACCTGAAGTCTGAAGTGTTCCATTCACCTTTGGGAGCAGCAAGGCAAATCTTCTGCACTGCTACACTAGTGTACTCTAACTGTGCTAAAGTGGACATCTCTAAAGATGAAAGGGAAGTACAGGTGCAGTGCTGACTTGGTTTCCCTGCTTGCCAAAATAGTCGCCCTGTGCCAATTTTACCACCAGTAAACTTAAAAAATACTCACAGAAGAACTGTGTTTACCTAACTCTCCTCTGCCACCTTTCAGAACCCCTGTGCAAACACTGCTCCCATTGCCACTGATACCATCCACTACCAGTGAAAGGATACAGCCACGTGTGGCTCCCATGCCGCTGTGCAGCGGCTCGAGAGCAAACCCATCTGCAGCCTTCCTCACACCCTGGGCACAGTCCAGCACGGAGGCTGGATTGCAGGCCAGACTTCAGGAGCTCCAAGTTGCTTCATCTCTTTGTCCTTCCATTATATTTAATCATTCAGCCTGCCTTTACTGTGTTGCTTTATTATCTAACCTATTGAGCATGATTAGAACAGTGTTCTCCACTACTTGACAAAAACTGGCACGGAAAGAGAGCACAGCCTAGTAAGTTACACTAAGTGGTGTTACACAAACTGTGTTACAAAACTGCAAATCACTGTGTTACTACTGTAATAAGTGAGATTTTGCAGTACATGTACAGTATATGTACAGCATCGTAAATGTTCAGTTGCACGAATGCTTTGTGCCTACATAACTTTTTCTTTAAAGCTGAGAACATGAATTAATGATCATTACACTTACTGCTGACATTAAAGGTAGAAAATTCAGCCTATTCACATTTCATAAAAATTATTGATTGTTTTTACTTCACAAAGCCAGGGAGCAGTAGGCTGCACAGAAAATAGACATGGGATGCAGACTTGGCAAGCTGGTAACTACACACCACATGTTGTATGTGAGAAAGGATCAGAATTAAAGGGAGGCTGGCTTCATTAAAGTGACGAAGCTACTCCAGGGCGTGGAACGATGCAAGCTACCTTAAGTTTGGAGTAATTTTTTTTTTTTAAGATGCTGAAATAATGAGATGACTCAGTTGGCTAGTTTCTTACAGACGTCACAGAGGAAGCAAGTCTAAAACTAGAATGTTTCTGAATTTTTTTGGGAGAGAAATGTCTGCTCGTGCCTTTGTTCATAGAATCTTGTTTTTCCTGTACACTTCCACAGAAATAAATTAATCTAACTGGATAGGATGTTTTGTAGTTTCCTACATCAAAATGTCAATAAATACTACATTGCTAACACAAGGAACAAAAACAAGTCTTAAATAGACATCAATAATCAGTGGAAACCAGGCAGAGGAGGATCTCCACATGTATCATTTGGAAGCATTATATAATTTGCATGCAAATGAGCCTGTTTTTTACTTGAAAAAAAGCCTATTAAAACACATAGGATCAATACTGAGAGACCAGAAGAAATTGCATTTACTATCAGGACATGCTTATAGCATCTTTTCTTTCAATTCAATTCAAGAGCTTTTTTATACAAATTCATTATGCATCACAGTATTCTGATATTGCAGTTTTCTCAAAAACAATGAAGACTATGCACTATTATGCTTTCTATAGTAAAAAAGAATAAACTGATTTCATCAGGATTTTGGGACTGAGTGAATACTTTAAAAGAAAAGAAAAAAGTGGTAATTTCCTTTTCATCTAGGCTTAGCTAAAAAAAGGGAGACATAGGAAAAAATATGGGGTAATATCACCTCCTTCTATCCTAGTTCATGTTCTGTGATGGCTTTAAAATTTACTCAAGATGTATTGGATTAAAATATTTTCACATACCGTGGAGCCACTATTTAAAGTACGTTGTTATATAAGTAGCATTTTTCACATTGACACACACTAGTTCAAATATAACAAGAAACGCCCCCAGTCTGCCAGCCCCCCCCAAATATCTTCCAAAGAAGAATGAGCAAAACATAACAGCAACTTATCAAATCATACATATTCTATATTATAATGCTGATGATTTTTAATCAATCCAGAAATCTTTCACATCATTTGACTTGTGTCATCATAACAGGACTGTAATTTCACACAGTGTCACTATCTTTTTATGAAAAAGAACGGAAGAAATATCTTGTACTGTCATTTTGTCCTTTGTAGTCTAGAATGTGAGAGATTCCTTAATTGACATAGTGTCATTGCAAAAGTCTATTCTACATAATTACACTATGGCAACTGAAACCAGCTGTCAGCCATTCCATTACACTAAGTACAAACAGACATCTCAAGAAAAGTCACTGTTTCAAGTGCATCAATTTAACACCATTACTACTTTCTCTTTTAAATGTTTTTTTGTATTTAGTGACCTGAAATATACAAAGATTAACAGAGAAAGCTGAATAAAACAGCGCTTTCAAAAACCTGGGGCCTCAAAGTAGTACTTAAAGATTAATTGTGATGCATATCTGTATATAATTATTACCAATCATCGAGCAGCTTTCTGACTTCCACAATCCTTCATTGTATTAACAGTATCCCACTTACAGTATTTTACATATGAACTGTGACTCATGATTTTCAACAGTCTTTGCAATGGCATATAGATGTCCTTTGTTAATTTACTCAGAGTTACTCTGGCATAGAAAAACCATCATTCTGTTTCTCTCACCTGTCAGCAGCCTATGTCTCTCACCACCCTTTCTCCCTTACAATCGTTTCTTCATTTCGTTTTCTCTTAATGATCCCGCAGCTCTTTGTACCTTGCCTTCCTTTGTCTACCTTTCTTTCCCTTCTTTCTCATTTCTAGTACATCACCACAAACACTTTTTCCTTGACTCAATCTCCCAAGCTTCAGATTCACCCTTATCCCTCAGTATCCATCTCTATCTTACCATTTGTTCCTTCTCCCATTTCTCCCTTGAAAAAATGGATTTCTTTCTTGAAAAAAAAAGAACCTCCACATATTTTCTTTGTTTTTATTGAAAAACAAACACTCCTCTGAAATCCTAACATTAACCCTTGTGTTCCAGAACTTTTTCTGTACTGCTCTTGGTGTTCATTTCCCTCTTCCCCATTTCCCTACCAGCATTTCCACAGTGCAGGGACAACCTTTTATCCAGAGGGCACCCTGGATCTGTTGAGTTTTGGTGGTGGGAATATTTTTAGTTTTCTGGTGGGTTTTTGTGGGGTTTTTCTCTGTGTTTTCTTTTTGAAATGCTGACCACCAGAAGGCTTAAATCCACCTATAATTTCTATTAGAAAACAGTTGACGTGTCAGCTCAGACCAGTTTATCTTTATTATTAAGGGATATGGGAGAAGAAGGTCTTTCTGCACAAGCAGAAAACTGTTGAATCAATGTCAGGAATCATTGTAATACTGCGAGACTTGAGATAAAAATGTGAGAGCTGGCAACAGAAGGCTGCAGCGACAAAGTATGAATTCTGAGTACTGATAACACAAAAGATACTTCTGCACCCCCAATTCCTCATTATAGACTCACACTATAAAGGCTGAGTCACTCACTCCTCATGCCTGTGCCAAGTAACACAACTTAATATCCCCATGCCTGAACTGCACCAACAGTTGTTTTTCAGTGCGACGAGTCAACCATAAAGGTGTCATAACAAAAAGCTCCAAGACCATCTCACTGAACAGTACAAAGATACAGCATGGGAGCAGCCAATGCTTTCTAATGGGTAGCTTTCTCTGGCACACTTCTGCTTAACAGGAGGAAAGATGGACAGGATGCATCTTTTCAGGCCGAGAGCTGCTTCTGAGCAGCTGTGGGATTTTCTGCTGCTGTACAGAACTTGCATGTGCCAGCCCTAAAGGAAGACGGGTGCTAGAGCTCCGTTACCAAGTCCTCCTTGCTTATATATATATATATAACATGGTGAAAGGAGGATATAAAATCCTAAAATCACTCCTAGTACTCGTTCAGGGGTCAGGGGGTACAAAGGCTTTCTCCTGCAGCAGCTGAACACTTTTTTTTTTCCTAGTGGGGCTTTTTCTCCCCCCCCCCCCCCCCAAAGCAATAACTATGATGGGACTTGTGCATCATAAAACAAAGAGGATACACTTGGCAGTAGGAAGGCTGTATTTAAAGAGAGGACAGCTGGAAGTCAGAATACTTGTTTGCCATCTTCTGATACTTAAAACAAAAGTAGTAATGTGCGCATGGTGAATTTGAAGTCTGGTCTCTCAGAGACAAAATTGCACGCGGTCTGTATGAACTAAGAAACGCTGACAGGGAAGACACAATAGAATAGATTGTACCTTTATAAAGTGGAGTTGTAATCCAGTTTGTATGGAAAAAGAGAATGGAAGTTGTGGCCTAAACTCTACAGAGTCACGGCAGCTAACACAATGCCGCATAAGTGACATCCTTTTTCTCCAAGAGGCTCAAGGCTCATTGAGTCTGGCAATTCAATTACCCTCTCAACCCAGAAACAACCCCTCCTCCTCTGTCCCTCTTCTACTCCTGAGCTCAGGTCTAATGGCAGAACAGTCAGAACAGCTACATTGTACATGGTCTGTAAGTATCTAAAAAGCCTCAGGCTTAGGAGAACAAGAATCCCTGACCTTTTATGATTGCTATAGCAGCTTTCCAACAAAACAAACTACATACAATAGAGCTCTTAAATACCTGACAAAGTAATTCATTTCCAGTACGCTGCTGTCTAAATACTCTATATTAATAATGAAGCACGTTTAAATAAATACCTACGTGCAATACTGCTTACTGCTTACACAGGGATGAGGACAAGGAATTTATTGAACTGAATCCCCTCTAAACAAGTAGAAGTAGCCTGCTGAAAGGGAGTTTCTCAAGTGAATGATGAAGAAAGATGCAGAAGCAGGAGAGGAACTTCAATAAGCCTAGAAAGCATACTCCAATTTCCTGGATTTATTGACCTCAAATACCTGAATGTTCCATGCCTCACCTATTTATTTCACCTAGAAGCTACCAGACATATTTATAAGGTTTTGGATAAAAAAAAAAAAGCTTATTTACAAAGTGAAAACAGAAAAAAATTTATGGAAATATTTTCAATGACATATGACACATCCTTGATCATATAAACTAAGTACTTTTGTGAAAATAACACAAAAATATTCAGCAAGCAGATTGCTAAATGATATCCAAAGTATTACTATTTCAATAAAAGTTTAGAAAAATGCATAACAAAGTGAAAACTTAGTGGTTCCATTAAAAGCTTTCAAAATGATGTTAGAAGTTCTAGTGCTGTTTTGAAAAGCACACCATTCTTGTTTTCTGTCTGCTCTAACAGCATTTGGTGCAGGTATCCCAAAAAGCACAGCAGCCAAATGAAAAGAGGGGAGAGGACATTCAGGAACAGCCGTGGTTGTGGGCTCTCACACAGACTCTGCCAGGGTCATCTCTTCAGGTGGATCATCTCAACTTCCCCCTTACATCTATTGCTTGCTTGGCAGAAAGCTAGGAGTCTCTAAGAGCAGTAGTGAAAACACAGTAGTACGTACCTACCCAGGAAAAAAGTCCTGTTAATAAAGGAAACCACAAGAATTTACCAATACTTTTTCTGTTATAACAGAAATATTTTCTAGCAAAGGCACCAGAAATTAATTCATCTAAAGGGAAGTCCAGCCTAGCAGCTGCAGCCAGCAAGGCTGGGTTCCCTCTGCACACTGAGTTGGCCTGAGTAGTTCTTCGGTACACAAATTTCAGGAGGTACAGCCACTGACATGGACATGCAGGACTACGTAGCCTTGTTTCTCAACCTGTGACTTCAGTTATTTGCTAAATATATCTGATGGTGGATTTTTCTCACTTCCAGTTTTTCAGGTTTGGTTTTTTTGTTTTGGCTTGATTTTCTGCTTGTTTGGTTTTAAAGTCAGCATTAGAGCTGTTGCAGAGAAATGCTTCCACAAACCATGCTCTATTAGATTTCTTCCAACAGCGTAAGGAGAGAAAGGAAAGGGAAAGACTGCATATAAAAATCACACTTTGAACTCGGTTTCACAGAAGCAGCACTGACTTCATGCAGGCAGTCTTCCATCCTTTCGTCTTGGCTAGCAGAAAACAACTACTTCACTTCTTAAAAGGTCTTGTGTGTGAACAATTCCTGCCCTCTATGCAATTATCAAGCATCAACACAAGGTAAGTCAGGAACATAAAACCATCGCATACTTTTATAAAACTAGTTTCAGAATGGATACAGAAGCTAGTGATAGATAGAGATAGGGTCCAAAAAGAAAGGCTACAGGTACATTTAAGCAATCTAAGATACTTAGATTTTTTCCATAAAGAATGTTAAATCTCCTGAGAGAATAGTACTATACTGCAGTTCTTTTCTAAAGCAGCTTTTCCTGATAAAACAGTAAGTGATCAGGTCACCTGCTCAGGGCAAAACCAGAGTCTTACCAAACATCTGCAGCTTCCAAGATGATTTAAAAGAGTTATCACAGAGCCCAAACTCTGTAAGGTTGATCCATCTCACTGACAGGTTAAATCTGACCATATCAAAACCGCTAAGAATGTACCAGACTTCAGCAAGTCAAAGACATCACACCTTTGATGCAGTTTCCTAATACTATTTCAGCATCTCTTTGCCAAAATACAACTCTCAAAGCTCTGTAGCTACCTCACCTTGCTTTTCTCTGCTCTGTGATGGATTCACAGAATTCAGGATAAATCAGCTGTTAAAATGACCTACTCTTTCTGCCAAATCTCAAAGTGACATGTTACTGCTGAGGCTAAAAGACCCACCAAATTTCTCATTCCAGGATGCTGCTGATCTTTGTTCTTCTGACACAGACTGTTGCAGTCTTCAGTCCATTTTCGCTACTTCCTCATTCCAACCTTCTGTGTTTGATAACCTGGCCCTTTTTTTTTTTTTCCCTCACAAACACATCACCCTATCCTACCTAAAGCAGCAACATGACTAATCCTAAATAAGAAAAGACCCTCCTGGTAAAATACTTCCATAAAATTTGCTTTAGGTTTCCTAAACAAACTGTAGCATGATGAAGAGATGGAGACTAGCAGTTTCATTGCTGCCCTGTACCTTCTTTGCTCAGTTTGCCTGGAAGAGGTAATAAGCAGCAATATGCCACATACTATACTATGGTTGCAAACAGATGCCTACATTCATGAGAATACTTGCTGCAGCGACAGGGTAAAGATCCTATCAGAAAACTGTCTCTATGCAGGTGCCGGGTCTAATGCCTGTTACTGTAAAGTACATCAACACATACTTGTGTTATAATTGATACATGTATCTTAATATCTCTTCTTATCCTAGTGTCTCTTGGTAAGGTGCAGAATTTACCGGTGTCTTCTCCATACAGCACACAGAGTAGTAAAAGCAGTGTGGCTGTTAACTCATGCATGGCAGTGCTGCTGTTGCCCATTTCAGCTTAATTTACCTTAGACCCCTTCAGCTGCACCTAACAGTGAGACAGGTTAGATTATGAGTTTCGTTGGGTTCATACAAAGAAATCACATGGCAGCTAATGATTCCACAGATGGGAGGTAAGTTAAAAGGTATGGGCAAATCAATATCCTGTCATCTTTAGGCTATCCCAGACAGCCTAATTAATCTTGTCATATCAACTTTGCAATCATCTTTCTTTTTTTCTGTTTCTGATTCTTAAAATCATTTGAAAACCACAAATCAGAATAACATTTTTAAGATTTTATTATGATTGTAATAGTCTAGTACGAAAGGAAAAAGTACAGTACCTCCAAAAACAGGGCTTCAATTTATTCCTGTAGTATTTATTAACAGTCTAAGTGACTGACTACATTCACATTAACCAGAACCTCCTCCTATGAACTACAATGTTGCTTGAGATGACCGCCTTCATGCCTGATTTCTCCCCAAGGCAAACTAAAATGATAATAACTTCTTAAAAAAAATTTTAATGAAAGAGGTTTGTAACTGTAGCAACAAAGTTAAATAATTATATTGTAACACTCTTTTTTTTAAAATATCATTAAATTTGAAAACCATCAAAACCAAAATCTTTATAGAAAAAGTGACATGAAGGAATAAATTTGCACTGTACACTATCCATACTGGCACAAAACAGCAGTAAAAATAATTAAAAATTAGCTGACTGTTGAACCTTAAAGCATCTGTTGTAAACACTATTTTTTTAAGACTTTGCAAAGATAAACCTTGAAATGCAATCTCACAGAACTGCAAGTAACTGCTGTTATCTGCTTCCATGTACTACCACAAGCCTGATTTTACCTTGTTTGCAATACTTGTGATGAATGACTTGATGTCCAGATTAGTTGGGCAACTCTTCTGACAGGGGGCATCTGCACACTTTAAGCATCTACAAAAATAAAAGAAAACGTGTCAAGGAGACGTGGAATACAAATGCTGCCAATAGCATAAATAAGGTTTTCAAGTTAGCATGGTAGAAGATAAGCAACAAAGGAAAAATACAGAGCATTTTCATAACATTTCTATCTAAAACCTCAAAGCACTACATGATTATTACTGACTTGCATTCAACACTGATTCGCTACATTCTGTTGACTCCACTTTACAAAGGAGGGCAGTAGGGTGCAGTTGCAAACACATGGGCTACACAGCTAAGTATTAGGAAACAATGTCTAATTTCTTCCCTGGAAAATTCCTAGGATTGCTAAACTTCTGATCATTTTCATTTTCCATATGAAAAACATCTGTTTTGCAAATCTGAATTTATTTACAAAGTTCTGGAAGTGCCACTGTGGATTACATTCTGGATGTCGGGCATTCAGACTTAAAAAAGCACCAGTACTTCAACAGAGGATGGAATTGCTTTGTACTTTATGTGCCAAAGAATAAGAATGGCTGACAAATTTTCAAGTCACTTTTCTACAAGCTTCCTGCAATACGCCTGTGACCTCTGAAACCAAGTCAGTAATCTTACACATACTCCCCACCGAAATAAACCCCTAAGACTCTCCTCTCACATCCCTAATGACAAAACTTAACTGTATATTAAAACATGCAAAGTAGAAAAGATTTCTTTTCTGCTCCTGCAGAGCCATCCATGAGGATGTAGAGGTCCAGCTGCTTGCACAAGTCCGATCTAATGATAAATCCCTGAGCGTGGGTCTATGCAACATGCAGTAAGCATGCCTAACAAAAAAGGTAACAGTCAGCTGAAGAAGTGAAATGGTTCCCAATGACACACCAGTGTATTTGTACACACTTCTGGTTTTACATATCAATGATTTTCACAGGTCAAACGCCACACTACTAATTATCTCAGAATTCATTAAGTTATTCCAGACATTTTTTTCAGTACTACTTTACTAACATGCATAATTTATGTAAATTGTGGGTTTAACAATCTGTGGAAAAGGAAATAAAATTTGGGTTTTTATATATTATCTGAGCACAACTACTTTCCTAAGTTGCACAAGTCCACCCTAATTATTGTTACTTGGTGACAGAGTACTGTCAAACACAGAAAAGCTGCACAGACTACACACACTCAAAAACAAAGAGCGCATTAAAAGAAGTGAAATGCCCCAAATACCTGCAGTGAGAAACTGGCCTGACTTTGTCAATCACATGCATTGCTTTTGTTTTGTTTTTTCAGTTAAGGGTGAAACAAGAGAGAAGGCAAAGCCAGTTAAGTAAAAGATTAGTCTTTCATCTTCCTATTCATTATCATCTAGCTGTGTGTTGCAGACACCATGGCACCAGCAAAATCTGAAGGCACCTGTGGTAGGCCTGTTTGGATTTTCTCACAGAACTAGTACTGGGGAACAGGTCCTAGAGGGAATAGTTAAAGGAAAACAGGTCTCTGCAAAAGTTGGGAAACCTGCTAAAGCCAAATGTAGGTTCAATGCCATAGAGGGTTACTAGTCCAGGTAGGCAGGATGTCAGAAGGCTCTGGCAGAAGAGCACTGCAGGTTTAGCTGTGGCACATAGCCCAGCACTACCCACCAGGAGGCATGGGTTATAAATGCCGTACCAAGAAAGTCAGGACAGGGGGGACTTCAGAGGGTTGGTGTGGTCAGAGCACCAACTCAGGCGGATGCTCTTAGCATTCTACAGTCTTTCAATCTGAACAGATTAAAAGATGGCAAAGTTTGCGTACCAGAAGCTAGAATAAAAAGATATACACTAAACAAAATACAGCATTATAAGGGCTCAGATAATCATTTTGCTTGTGTAGAGAGTAAGGAAATAACCGAAGTGGAAAATTGCGCGTTTAAAAAAAGGCAACAATTCCATTATGACTTTTTGCTCTCACTTTCCTGAATGTGGTTTCCTTTAAAATACAACTGTCCTGTATCCAAGACCAAAAGAATGCACTTAACATAAAATACATTTCTGTGAACCATATATAGATCAATCTCGTGTCAGAATGGACTAGCAGAATAAGCAGTGTACAGATCACCCGTCGTGGCTAGCAAGCATCTTTACCAAATTATTTCTCGTTTGAATTTTGAGCTGGTTCACAAATAACAGCTGTTGAAAATGTCAGCTATTGGGGGGGGCGGGTAACGCAAACTTGAATGCAAGCTTCGGGGAGGAGGGGAGGGTGCCATGAATATGCCAGTCCAGACTTTCTCTTATAATAATACCATCTTCTGATTCTCTGAGCACTCTGCAGACTAAAGTGCACCAGGCTGCCATTAATCCCACTTATCACCCTGACAGCTCAGTAATTACACTCCCGCTATAGCTAGGTACTGTAAGGTACTGTAGTCCTAATAAAACATCAAGCACTGTGCAGAATGTGTGCTGGTGAGGTGTTTTATTAAACTTAGGGGTTGATCATCAAGTGACATTAGCGTTGACCTATTTTTCTATCTGACAATAAATTATCCTTTGACCATACCATAATAGATATTACAGAGTGCGTTTACTGTACCAAGGAGCAAAGGTATTGCATTCTGGTGAACCAGGCAAAAAGCATAAATAAAATATTAGAATCACCCACCAGAAAGTTATTACATAAATTGCTGCAAGTGATTGATCCTTTCAAAAATCACAGGCAAAACACCATGCTTAAGGGAAGAGGCCGACAATTAACATGAGCCTCAATTCCACGCGCATGTCCCCACATGCAGAAACATGAAGTACTACACTTCTTTCCTTGGTCTGTAACTGTCCTCCCACCCTATGAAATCCCACCTTGCATTTTACAAGGTTATTCCATTACCATGGTTTTAATACAAAATAATGTAAACAACTAACTAGACATTTAGATTCTATTTCTCTAATATTCATCTGCTAGCTCAAATCAAATTTAAATGAAGATCTACATCCTCACTACTTGAAAAAAATTTTAACAGGAAGAAAAAGAAACAGCCATGGTTTTAAGTGGACTTTCTGGACTGCATAAAAAACCAAAGCATTAGACAAAGCCAGACCCATGCTAATCTCAGAGTATCTCTCTCAGCAATTTTTGTTAAAAATATAGGAAAAAACTTTCCAACTATCAGAAAACACCATATTATCAATTTTACCCATATTTCTTCATGGAATAACATGACCTTTAGAATCATATGGGCTATACTGAATATTAAAAGATACTGTATCTTCACTTCATATGCATATCGATTTCCATGTAAAAGGCAACACCATAGCCTCTGCACTACTAAACCCCAGCTTGAGGAACTCAAAGAAAAGGAATGAAATTTTCCATTTTGGAAGCACTTAGTTCTTGGTACAACTCAGTCTCATTGTCAAATGGTAAATTAAGTTAGATATAAACCCCCTACAAATGCTATGCAAGTATAGCATATTTATATAAATATTTATGCAAATATTATCATTTGGCATAGCTTTATAGACATGCCTGTGACTATATAATGACAGAAATTCACGTTTCCCACACATCGAAGCTCAAAATTTACATCTTACTGCACCGTGTTAAATTATACATATGCATCCCCAGTGAACTTAAAATCTTTAACTTATTTTTAAACACTGCAACTCTAAAGTTATTTATTGCTTATTATTCTTTAAGGTGAGCATGCTTGTAAATCTCTTTCAGGTACAAAATAATGTATGCAAAGGATACTTATGCAGCAGGTCAACATTATCAGCTATCAGGTTTGTACCTATCAATTTTGTCAGTGCCAAATAAGCACCTAAAATTGTGCATACATAAAATTATTCGATTGACCTCTAATACCATAAGTACTAATAAAAACCAAATCAAAAAAAAACCCACCCTCAAAACACACAACAGAGACCAGTAGATAACAAACACCTGAAGACAATAAAAGGCACTTCAAATTTAGTGATTTTTTTTCAATGTCATAAAAAAGAAAAATAGGATAGACAAATAAAAATTGCAAATTTCTTGAATACATACTACCCATTGCAAAAAGAGATGTGAGAAACCATGTGGTATGTCTATGCATAAAAATAGAAAGCAAATGAGGACGGGAAAGAATAAAAATTAACACATTTTTGTACATCTTTCCTTTAGGAAAAAATTGATACCAGTAACCAGTTCTCTACTCTTGTGTACAGAACAAAAAGAGAAAAGGAAGCCACAGCCAAGACTAATTTTTAATTAATAGTTTTCTTCGTTTAATTGTAGAAATATTACCCAATATTTTATCTTAAATTTAAAGTACCTGATCAACAGATAATTTCATTTCTTGGTCTAGATCAGCTCTTAACACATTTTTGCTTCTAAACAAAGAAGGGCAATTTAGTTACAGGGTTACCTGAATTGCAGCAAATGATTGTCTAACTGGCAATAACATTACCTGAAATCATATGTATGCTGAAAGGCTGAGGGTGAAACATAATCTGGAGTAATATTCCACAATGGATTGTTGCTGATAACCTATCAAATTTTCATATATCACAATACAGACTAAATAACCTTTATCATGGTTACCGTTGACAGAGGTTTCAAAACAGATTAAATCCTAATCCATTTATGTGGGTTTCTGCAGGACATAAACATTCATTTTGAAAAAAGGCTTCCAGCTCTACTATTTGCAGAAGGTTCTAAAACTTTATCCAATACTCGGAGAAATAGCCCAGATACCCACATAACACTTTTATACAGGTCTCATAACAATGTTCTATATAGACTTCCTGAGGCTTTGGTCAATTAGTTTTAAGATGATTGAGCTGATTCCTCCCAACAAACTAGAGGCCAGTTTGCACAGGAGACCCAATTCTGATGTCAAGGCTCTTCTTGGTTCCAAGTCTCTTACACCACAATCTAAACCCCGAGTTGGAGATAGTAAACAGTGGAATAAGAAAGTCACATGTAAGGAAGAAATCAATCTATAGTTTCTATTTCCAAGTTGAATGTCCATTGTCTTTGATGACAGAAGTGAAGAACACCACAAAGTTTTCTCCTAAGGTTCAATCCTTTAACCACGGATGTGCCATCTTGCAGAACTTCAGCTTTCTTCTGCCCATTTGAGCTTTCTGTACATAATCAAGGTCAAGAACAACCCTAAACAGAGATGTGGACATATATACTCGTATAAAAGAGACATCAGGATAAAGATCCTCTATTGCAATGGAAAGCCATTAGTGAGAATCTACTGCCGGCAGCTAAAAAAAACCCAAAACAAAACAACTTGCTGCCATTATTGTCTTTATTAAAAAACCAAAACCACCCCAAACCAACAATCAAATAAAAAATCCCATGTCCTTTTGTCTTCCTGTTCATTGTATTTCACAATGGAGAGAAAAGGATGAAAACTTTCTAAAACAACAAAGATATTTTATTGCCAGGTTTAAATACTGAAACAGAGTTGATACAAGGATTTGACAATTACCAAAAATCAATGATACTTAGAATATTTGTTTTCATTCAAAGTCAAGAAGCAGAGAAATGGACTCTCACACGCAAGGTGAGAACCTTGTTGTGCATGTGCAATGTAACAAGGAAGACAAAATAATCGTAAATTAGAATAAACTATGAACACATAATTTTGCACCATAGGAGAAACCGATATAATCCCCAAGAAATGCCTGTGAACACAAAGGGAATCAGAAACTGTACAAAAGGCAGTGAACAAAGACTATATAATCAAGCAGGTATCATGGTCCTGGATGTACAGTACTGGAAAGAAACGCCCAGCCTGTGAGCAGTGCACAGGAACCCATGAACCAAAACATTCAGTATCACATAAATTGTCAATACCAGTTCATATCTGCAGAAAGGAGGAAAGCCTCCCACATCATCATTGTTGCCTCTTCAATCACTGGGGTCCTGTAAGCCTCCTGCAGGCCCACAGAAAATGGGACGACCTGTCTGTCAGTAAGTTGAGTAGAGAAAGCAAATTTTAAAAAGAGATGCTGGACAGGATTAGAGACAGATAAGACATTGCTGCTGGAAGCTACAGGAGGTGTAAGGGAGGTGCTTTTTATTGAAAGGAAGAAATGCTCAGAGTTGAAAGTTAGTCTTCAGACACAAAAACCTCCTACCCTAGTGCCAAATAATGGCACTTACAGACAAGGTTATTTTCGGACACTTAAGAGGTAGCGAATCACATGGACATAGACTCCAAATCATTCCCCTCATCAATGACTCATCTTTCTCTTTTCTTCTTTGGCCCTTTTACATGTCTATAACTCTTCTTATCTACTTCGGAGTCCCCCTGGAGTGCAGAAGCTCTCCTCTCCCCTTTGCATCTCTTTGCTTTCTTCCTGCTTTCTGTAGTCTTTTTTCCCCCATTCATCCAAAACTTCTCCACTTCTCTGTCCTATAACTTTTTATTATTCTTCAGGATAACTCCATTTTAAGGGATAATGTTGATAACACAATGTCTGCCAGCAGATACTTATGATAGTGGTGCAGAAGAATGTGCACCAGTCACTTTTCAATCAATTTTCTGAGGTCTTGCCATCCACCATGGCCCTCCAGAACGTCCATTTCTAGTAGGTTCCTGCACTAGAACTGTCCTTGCCTAGAAACATCTCTTCTACATACTCAGGACCATGTTATCTTGGTCTATGACCAGACATAGGTAAACAGCAGCCACCAGAAAAAAAATAGCTTGGTGGGATTTCCTCTGAAAACCTTCCCGAATTGTGGGAATGCAACCAGCTCTGCAGGCAGCTGAGAGGCTCTGAGCACCCGCCCATGGTGAGAAGCCTCTTCCAACTCAGTTCATGGGAAAATATCTTCTGTCTGCTCTTAAATTCCTCCTGTCATTTTTACTAGGACACAGAATTTTTCACTTAACATACTGCAATGTAGCCTCAAAGACTACTGCCTCTCATAGAGCTTGTATATCATTACTTTAATTGTATTTCTACATTTTATAATGTTACAGAATAAAACTGCTATATAAACTAGAGTTGAATAAAAATAGAAAAAGCAGTGCAGCTCACAGAATGTTGCAGCACAAAGCATGTATATCAGAACAGGCCAGGAAAGCCGTAACATCCTTTTGATGTATCAGTAATCAAAACTATTTTTAATATATAATGCAAATCATTCCAACCATCTTATGCCTTCTCATAGACTCAATCTGTGAACAAGCAAATCAAATAAATGTTTCACATATCTATTAGTAACTATGTTACATGCAGCTCACACCAAATCAATATTATTACTAAAAATATATTTAATTTAACAGTACCAGTCCCAGAATCCATAGGGAATAGCTTTCACTAGCACTTCACTCCTCTCACAGACTAGCTCTTCTCTGGAGTTTTACTAGGGTGATATATTAGTAGCATCTTTCAATCTATCCTTTTTTTTTAATACTCTATTTGTTATTTATTGCTCACAACATTCAAAGTTTTTTGATTTAAAAAACAAAGTTGTTAGGAAAATATTTCACCAAAAATCATCGCTGTGGTGCAGGAATACAATGCTCTCAGTTTGTATACAGGCCTGAAGTCCAGTCAGTGTCAAAATCTATTTGTTCTTGCTCCTTAGTGGTGGATCTTAAATAGGATCTGTCAACCATACAGTTCCTGACAAGCATGCGATGTACCACACAGCTCCCTTATGTCAAACCCATCTACACGCTTTTACCTGTGGGATTTATTCCACCTCAGCCTCTATAACATAAGTCACAAAATGAACCTTGGACGTTTTTCATTTGAATGTTATTCTTTTCCATTTCTTGCATTCATTTCCAAGTGACAAAGGTTTCTTTCCAGTTACTTGGCACATTATGTTTTGGGAGGGACTACTGAAAATAATCATCTTCTCTTTCTGCTCCATCCAGGACCATGGAACATCAAATGCTGCTTTGACTCTCGTTTTTGATGCTACTGGTGTCACTAGGTTTACACCAGGTACCGTAGTCAGAGGAAGTCAGACTTTTGCTCTAGGTAATACAGAAACAGCAGTGATGAGTCCCAGCAAGACCAACATCTTTTCCTTCAATAGCAATCTGAGGTTATTCTCAAATTACTGATATCAGTTTGGATGCTGCTTGCCACAGAAAACTATCATGGGAAACAGTATGGGAAACAGTACCTGACGTGCACAGGAGACTCCTGGTCTCCTTATCTTTTCAGTTATTTCTCATTGTTTATCCTGTGGCACCTCCCTAATGAGTTTTGGATGGTCTCTGCATTGATATTCTGTCCCAGACTAGGGGAGTATTACTGTACCTCTTTCAAAAAGCTGTATTTTAAAAAGATGCCTCTTACTTTTCTTGCTTTTGTGCATCTCTTTCTAAACTATTTTTTAAAAATCCTCTATGGAAGATTCTGTTGCTTTAGCTTGTTGTGAACATTAAGAATCATAGAATATCCTGAGTTGGAAGGTACCCATGAGGATCATCAAGTCCAACTCCTGGCTTCACACAGGGCCAGGCAAGTCAGAGCATGTGACTGAGCGCATCATCCAGACACTACTTGAGCTCCGTCAAACTTGGTGCTGTGACCGCTTCCCTGGGGAGCCTGTTCCAGTACCCAACCACCCTCTCAGTAAAGAGCCTCTTCCTAATATCCCGTCTAAACGAGCCTAAAAGGAATTGTAAACAATTATGAGATGTCTGTACAAAACTAGCAAACCTACTTACTGATATACAATACACAATGTTACCAGATGTGTTTAAACCGAAAACTCAACAAATGAGGTGCTTGAATTTCTGTTTTGAAATATAGTATTAAAATTAGAACTTAAGTTTAGGGACTGCAATTGCCCCTCACATCTTATACCTATTCATTCCTTTGGACTACTTGCTCTCAACAAGTGCTTGGCTAAGAAGTTACCATCGCTCTCTGGAAAATGATTTTGTAAAATCCTTACAGCAGGACTCTTAAGATTGTTGCTTTGTATAATAAAAGAAAAGGTACTTGGGAATCTGCCTCTTCAAATTTAGTTCTTTTAAATAAATGTAAGAGGAAATTAAACTGAACTTAGCGACTTCCAAAAGTAAGGGATACATTTTCACAAGAAAAAATTACTTATCTGGAGTTTAATTTGCAACTTTATGTTTGTACCTACACAACTGGCCAAACTCAAGAATGCCTAGGGAAAAGCAAGTGCTTTGTTGAAATCTGCACTGATGAGTCTAAGGGCAACTTTTACCTGTACATGGGAAATTAAGTTCATAGTCTGGATAGCTATCATGCCTCATTCTTACAAAAAACCAAACCAAAACACACCACAACAAATTTGCACCTTAGGACTACAGGATATATTGGGTAGACTATTTTCACCAATTCACTTCAGAGCTGGAAGAGGTATTTTTTTAAATTTAAAATACAAAATTGCTAAATAGTACAGATGTAGACCAATATTCATTCTCAGCATTGTTCACATTTTCTTGTTTCTTATTAAACCTTATGAAATCAATGTGTTTTCAAAAGTATAAACTGTCCCAGAAAAAGCTAAGTATAGTTAAAGTATTTATTACTGTCAACTACAGTTTAAATAAAACTTTAGAGCTTTTAGAGTTACCCGAAAGAAAAAACATAAGTAGTTAAAAGTCAATTTGCCCCTCCTCTGGAGACACCAATTACACTTCACACTACATATTAATTAATATTTTCTGGACACCATAGGAACACAATATAGTTTTTTTGCTTATTATGCCAAACTTGATGGCATGCTATATTATTCCAGTAGTGCAAGAGACGCACAAGAAACAAATTCATCTATAAGACTTTGGTTCTATCCATTTAGAACTCAGGCTATGCTTTTTCAAGTCCTTGAAAGCAGGACTTTATCTGCCAAACTGACCACTTGTGGCTCAGTCACACCCAGCCTTATGGAGCTTTTTAAACGGGTGTATTTATGTTCACCACAATAGTGATCCCTTTCACATAGGAGACAGCTGTTACATGATGTTCAATATCCTTTTAATCCTCTATAGACCTTAGACAGAAGGGTTGACAGAACTGACAGTTTTTATTATAGCTTGCCCTGTACACAATAATCTTCTTTCACCTGGACTATTCTCCCAGAAGTGTTACAGACTTTTGACTTATATCAAGGATTATTTCCAGTCTTTTTAGGAGAGAAGAAATTATTTTTATGTGGCATGATTCTTAGCCTGTGTAAATTACCTTTGCAAAATAAGAAACACCTGT
Source organism: Porphyrio hochstetteri (assembly GCA_020800305.1). Taxonomy (NCBI): domain Eukaryota; kingdom Metazoa; phylum Chordata; class Aves; order Gruiformes; family Rallidae; genus Porphyrio; species Porphyrio hochstetteri. The sequence goes on from CM036912.1 coordinate 20,379,458, forward strand.
TTGTTTGTCTTAATGCCAATGGGGCTCCTCTGGGTTCCCTTCAGGAAACACACCCTTTACAAGTTCGGTCGCAGACATTTTTTCTCCCAAAATACTTTAATCATATGCTTATGTCTTAGAAATGGCACTCTGAACAAGAGATCATCAACAACAGGAGTACACAGCTACCTGAACTGGAAAGATTTACTAAGATATATATAAACTATAAAGTATAATGTAACTAAAATGCATTAATTGAAAATTTAAGAAAATGTTCTCAGTTAGAAACTACAAACAGAGAAGAAACCAATTTCCTCACTACAGCACCACAGAGACTCTAAGGATCAGACCAACAGTGGTGATGTTCATCTGTCTTTCAATTTAGGCATGCCAGCAATTAACACAAGAGTGATTTGAACAAAGAACCCTTGTGGAGAAGTAGTCTTGGGAAAGGCAGTAACAGCAGAATAAGCCGTTTCCCTTATTTTTAGGACATGAGCTCCAAAGCATTCTCTGGCTCTTTCTTTACCGTCACATTGTCATTTCTCCAAAGAACTGATCTGATCTTACTCTAGAAGCCAGCCACCTGCACGGCAGACTTCACATGATGAGTTCCCACCATTTCCAAAGCCTTGATGCTATTAGCAAGGAGTAGAGGATGGCAAGGAGGAGGGAAAGAGAGAAAAAGCCCAAGGAGATTTATGCAGGCTTTGCTGCTGGTGAAAATTTAACCCTATGTTGAACATACCTGGAAAGTAGACAAAAGCACAAATTACCTCATTGAACTCTGCATTCAAAATAAGTTTCAGTTTCCCATAAATTTCAAACTTGTGGAAAAAAATAACATTTTTGGCTGCTGCTACAGTTTAGTACTCTGGAGAAAACTAAGAGGTCAGTCACATTTGTGCTGTGAACCTAACAAAGGTGCTTCTTCCCATGTAGGAGAGAGTTATTGACCCCAGTTGACCAACATTTTTTGAATTTTAAAACTCGTAGCCAGAGTATCCTTCATAAAAGCTCTGTCCTGCCAGATGGTGGATACTCTCTCTCATTACCAGAGTGTTCACTGTGCTTTATTTAAATATATGTTGCCCCCCACCCCGTGGCACTTGGACCATTCATTTGCTTATAATGAAACCCTTAAGTGATTTGTTAAGCCAATCTAATGCAAGTATTCCAGAAGTGAGTTCCCAGCATCCAGACTAGTAGGAACAGCTCCAGTGTCCTCACGCTTTTCCTACCTTAAAATTGATGTAGCTACATAGTTGAGAACCACATGACACTCTTCATGTCTTTCCCTGTGAGCAGCTACTAGTGTGGAAACTGCCAGAACTCAGCAGAGAATGCTAGGGTTTAATATTTTCTCTAGAAATTGTATGTGTACAATGACTTTCTTCTAACTTCTTTGCAAGTAAAGAGGTTTGTCTAAGACACCTTTAAAAGTTACACTGCCACTTGTTAATATGTTCAGCCATTCTTCTAATTTTCTAAACTACTTATCATTTATGTAACTTGCCACATGAAAATAATGCTTCCCTGTTACATATTATGATATATAAGCATCTTTATTAAAAGGTGGCTTCTCTTGCATGCTTTGCTGTTTAAGGAAATTAGTTGACTTTGCTTTTCCAATCTAAATTTATTCAAAAAGTAAAGATTCAAAACGAGTATCCCCTCAACAAATGAAAAGAGCTTTATGACACAATAACAGAAATCATATAGGCAAACTACAGAGGTCAGCACAGAGCAGAGAAACTTTCTACAAATTGCACTAAGAATCAACATTGCATCCTTAATATTCTGAGTTTAAAGGATCATTTCAATAGTAGACAGTTGAAAATTCAGTCTTGTTTGTTTACAAAAATTAAATACACTAACTCATTAAGACTAACTGATTGGTACGTATGTGCTACATTTAGATTTTGCTATAATCACCTTCACTGTCAAGCATTTTACAACATTCACAGAATGATGATGTAAATAAATTACATAGCCAAAAGCCACTCTCCAGAATGTTGACACATTAAGACAACACACAAAATACAAATCCCCTGGTTTTCTGGGGTTTTTGTGATGTGATTTTTTTGGTTTTTTTTTTAAACTAAAATTTATGGAGAGAGCAGTGGTAATCTGCAGACTCACTTTCTATTGATCTGAGTGGTCACCAAATAAATTTGGAACATGATCTTCTTGATGGCAAGGCTGGTTCACAGAACCACCACACTGCATACTCCTGCCTGATCACAGCTTCATTCTTCCAGAGTAGAAAAACCCCTACGTGCAGACTACATAATTGGGTATATAAGATAACTGTCAACATTTAAAGTCTCACCAACCAGGACTACTGTAAAGTTACATAGACAGAAGGCTGGACTAGATGACAGAACAGGTTTACACTATCTTTGCCATTTCTCCTAGTACGTTGAATAACGGCCTTTAAAAATGGCAAATTTATGTCTGGTTATCTATCTGCAGTTGAGGTTTCCCACAGAGATAAGCAAACTAAAGAACTAAAGAGTACACATGTCTCTCAAGTTATGTAAGATTACAGGAGTGGCACAAGTATTGGCTTTCCTTATGAATTAAATCCCTCCTTTATCACCTTACTATTCACTCCAAAATTAGAGTAAATTAAACAACTGTAGTTAAAATAACAATACACAGAGGATCTAATATATGAGTATTATATACCTGGATTTTCAAATACAACCATCTGATCAGGTCTTTAAAAGGGGATTGATTTCTAAATGCTAGAGCATGGCCTTTTAAGTGGACACATAGTGGCAAAGAAAACTCCATCTAGTAGCTTAACAGAAAATGCACTGGCCTGCTAATGTCAAGAAGGCTTAGGTGCAAGAAGAGCACATCACTTCATCTGTGTTTGCAAAAACAGGACAAATGTTTGTTGCTATAAGGAAAACAGAAAAATCTTGCAACCTCAATCAGAAGAACTTTAACATCCTTTTAAGAAGATTATATGAAAGACAAACTATTTGTCACATCCCTCATACTGAAGATAATGGCGTAAGAATGAATAAATTTTCTGGGATGCCTGGCAGTTAAATTTTGTCTGAAAAGTATTAAAAGAAATGGGTTTCGTTTCGTTTTGAGTTTTTTTGGGGGAGAGGGTGTCAGAAATGTGGTTTACAAAAATTTTAGGATTGATTAAAAAAGGTGTTAATCTGTTGATTCACCGTGGTTTGATAGATCACTTGTTCTTGAACATGTGGCATTGTACTTCTTTGTATATGCTATAATTGTTAGACCTACAACAAATCTAGCAATCCCAGGACTGTAAATGTAGAGCAACTGAAAAAGCATTCTTTTCCCATTTCCCAAAGGCACTGCATTTTCAAAAACCCGCTGGAAGGATTTAAATATTCTCTTTTGGTTTATAGTTTCTTTTGCTACAAATGAGCAGATGTCTGCCTTTTGGCAATTCTTTTTTACACAGTTATTTGAAAACAATTACAGAAAAATGTTAAAATTGATATATATAAAAACTACTTCACAAAGATTCCTCAAAAAAAGTCACACAGAGATGTTTCAGAAATCCCAGAAACAAGTATGAAGTGCTGCTTCTCTTCTACCCTCCCTTAGTACCTCCACTGCCTACACTAAAACACACAAAGTACACAGTAGCAACTTCCCAATTGTTCCCACATCCCAGTCTTAGACATTGTGATTTTAGTGTTCTTTTCTAACCCAGAAGCATTAGGGTTCAATGATCTGATAACTTCCAGCAGCTTCGTGCCTCAGGATTTATAGGATACTACAATACAGCCTATGACACCAACACAGTCACAAGTACAGCTTCCTTACCAGTATCTCTCCTCCATAAAAGTGAGGGCTGCTAATTGTTTAATCTATACGAATGCCAAAAGAAAAGGATATACCTTCAAGAAGACTCAGGCGACTCTTAAAAAGCTCTTTGCAGAAAGAATCCTGAGGCTCTCTACCCATGCCCTTTTCATCACTGCACCACCACTGCTCTCCCTGTCTTCACCATTACTGTGGCTAAAAGCCTTCATTGCTTCCCTGGATCTTAGCTCTCACCATGAATGAACCAAACAGGAGAACCTCCTTGATGATTACTACTGTCTGTCTGCTCCATTCCTGCATCCCTGGCTCCAGCAAGCCAACAGGGAAGCCTAGCTACTGTTCCCCCCCGGGTTGGCCAGCATCTACGGGATTACCGTAGACTGATTGTGAATGACAATGATGATTTATCAGATTCCTTTCTCAGTCAGGAATTGCCTGGCTAGCGATTTTAAAAGCAGTTAGCTCACCTGCATGAAGGCATCTTGTTAATGGCTTCCAAGTTGTAAGCAGTAGAAGGAAAGATATTTTGTGTTAGAATCCCACTCCAGCCCCATCTCAGCCATATTCAAGGGTTGCATTTTCTAGGAGGTGCTGGGTGACGTTAAACATTGTTCAGTCAAGAAAAATACATAGATACACCCAGAAACTACACAGGTTCCATCTTCAGTCTGTGAGTTCTCACTAAAGTTACGCATTTCAACAAAGAAGATCAATATAAATTCAAGCCAACACTGATAACTTGTGCATTAGTTGTGCCGCTGATAAGTGTAAAATTACATAACATGAAGTGGAACGGAAGACGACAAATGCAAGTGAAAGGTGTTTAGTCACCTGTAATTCAGTCAATTTTTTTTTCCTTTGCAAGCCTAGAATAGCAGAAGGATAGTTAGCCACTCTTCAACTTCCCATTCCACTATGGGCTTGAAATGTACTAGTCACATTATGACTAGAAAGACATTCTTGGAAATAGCTGCTATTTACTATTTTCTGCACTCTGAAATAATTTCTTGCATAATCGGAAGACAGGATATTTTGCCAACCATGAGATTTTTGTTTTTCTGCACTAGACACGTATGAAGAACAGAAAAGCTTGATGTCTTTTCTTCATCCTTTCACTTCCTTATCCATGACTAGCCTTGTCATGCCTTTGAAGACCAAGAGCTTTTCAGAGAGACAGGAGTTTGACAGTTATCGCTCAAAGAGAAAAATAAAAAAAAAAATCAATTCCCCAAATGCCAAAATAAAAATATCAAAATCAGTAAGCAAGAGCAGAATTCTCTGTATCTTTGAAAGATCTTTCCACAAATCCATTTTGGTGCTTTACACATGCTAAAATGCAGCAACCTAAATTCTACTAATCTGTGTTTACAAAACCTGACCACACAAAACTCTGCCCGCTGCTTCAAACAAAAGCAACAGAAACATGCACAGTCTCTTACAGAAGGCAACAAAACCCTCTCATCTTCCAGTAAAGAGGAAGGAGTGACACTGCTCTGGCAAAAACTCTACTGATAGCACAGCATGATCATGCGAAATACACTTAAGTATGTTTACTAGCAGGGTGCAAGATGATGTACCAGCATAAACAGTTAACGCTGAACCACTGAAATCAAAACAGATTAAGTACATTATGTGATACATTATTCTTCTTTTATTGTGTTTGTTCACTTGCTAATTTGCACAATTCAGTAATTCATAAAAGGGTCTCTGTATCATTAGTGCAAATTAGTAATTTTCTAGCACATAATTAAAAATAGGCATTAAATTTATACTTTACATTGCATGTTGCTGCCTTTGTGAACATAAAAAATGTTACATGGTCAAATGAAATTCCAGGGCGATTATTTTGAACCTGAAAATAGCTCTACACAACCTCCTGACATATTTCTCAACATCAGTCTGGTGAGTACACTATACCATCACCAGTGTTTTTCTGCTTAGCATGAAAATGTAAAGCTATTTTTTCTGAATAGCTCCTGATAGCACTATCTATTCATATATTTTAAACTGAAATAATTTCTTTACTGGATGAATCCTATGACTGCTACATCAGTAACATTATACCTGTCCTAATCACAGAATCACAGAATTGTAGGCGTTGGAAGGGACCTCGAGAGATCATCGGGTCCAACCCCCCTGCCAAAGCAGGCTCCCTAGCTCATATTGCTCAGATAGGCGTCCAGGCGGGTCTTGAATATCTCCAGTGAAGGAGACTCCACCACCTCCCTGGGCAGCCTATTCCAGTGCTCAGTCACCCTCACTGTGAAAAAGTTCTTCCGCATGTTGGTGCGGAACTTCCTATGCTCCAACTTGCAGCCATTGCCCCTTGTCCTATCCCCACAGACCACTGAAAAGGGGCTGGCTGATTCCCCCTGCATCCCCTGCTTCAGATAATTATAAACTTTGATTAGGTCCCCCCTTAGTCTTCTCTTCTCAAGGCTGAACAGTCCCAGCTTACTCAGCCTTTCCTCATAGGGGAGATGCTCTAGGCCCTTAATCATCCTCGTAGCCCTTCTTTGGACTCTTTCCAGGAGATCCCTGTCCTTTTTATACCAAGGAGCCCAGAACTGGACACAATACTCCAGGTGGGGCCTGACCAGGGCAGAGTAGAGAGGGAGGATCACCTCCTTTGACCTGCTGGCTACACTCCTCCTGATGCATCCCAGGATCCCATTGGCTCTCTTGGCCACCGAGGCACACTGCTGGCTCATGGCCAACCTGTCATCTACCAGGACCCCCAGGTCCTTCTCCACTGAGCTCTTCTCCAGCAGGTCATCCCCCAGCCTGTACTGATACAAACAGTTGTTCCTTCCCAGGTGCAAGACTTTACACTTGCTTTTGTTGAACTTCATCTGGTTTCTCACTGCCCAGCTCTCCAGCCTGTCCAGGTCTCTCTGGATGGCAGCGCAGTGCTCCTGCGTGTCAGCCACTCCTCCCAGCTTTGTATCATCGGCGTACTTGCTGAGGGTGGATGTTATTCCCTCATCAAGATCGTCAATGAAGATATTAAACAGGACTGGACCCAACACTGAACCCTGGGGAACACCGCTGGTAACAGGCCTCCAGTCAGATTCTACTCCACGAATCACAACCCTCTGGGTTCGGTCCGACAGCCAATTCTCAACCCACCTCACTGTCCACTCATCTATCCCATGCTTTCTCAGCTTTGCTATCAGGATGTCATGGGAGACAGTATCAAAGGCCTTGCTGAAGTCAAGGTAGATGACATCCACTGCTCTCCCTCCATCTACCCAGCCTGTCATGAGATCGTAGAAGGCTATGAGGTTGGTCGAGCACGATTTCCCCTTAGTGAATCCATGCTGACTACTCCTCATGACCTTCTTCTCTTCCAATTGCTTGGAGATGGCATCCAGAACAAGCTGTTCCATTACCTTTCCAGGGGCAGAGGTGAGGCTGACTGGCCTATAGTTACTAGGTTCCTCCTTCTTGCCCTTTTTAAAGACTGGAGTGACATTGGCTATCCTCCAGTCTTCAGGCACTTCTCCTGTCCTCCAAGACCTGTCGAAGATGATAGAGAGCGGCTCAGCAATCACCTCCGCCAGCTCCCTCAGCACATGTGGATGTAACCCATCTGGGCCCATGGATTTGTGTGCATTAATCCCTTTGAGCCGCTCCTGGACCTCCCCTACTTGAACCAGAGGGAAATTCTTCATTTCCCAATCAGTCCTACTCTCATCCAGTGTCTGTGGGTCCCGGGGGGCCTTTGAAGTGAAGACCGAAGCAAAGGCGGCATTCAATATCTCCACTTTCTCAGCATCCCCCGTAACCAGGACACCCTCCTTATTCAGCAAGGGACCTACATTATCCCTGGACATCCTCTTACTGTTCACGTGTCTAAAAAACCCCTTTTTATTATCCTTTATGTCCCTTGCCAGCTTAATTTCCAAGAGGGCTTTAGCCTTCCTAGTTGCATCCCTATAGGCCCTGACCACATTCCTGTATTCTTCCCAGGTGCTCAGACCCTTTTTCCACGATTCATAGATCTTCTGCTTCTCTTTGAGTTTGCTCAATAGCTCCCTGTTCATCCATGCAGGTCTTCTGCCTCTCTTTCCCCATTTCCTCCTCAAAGGGATGCATCGTTCCTGTGCTTGGAAGAAGTGCTGTTTGAATGCTAGCCAGCTCTCGCAGGCTCCCATTCCTTCAAACAGCGTAGCCCACGGGATAGCCCCCATTAAGTGGCGGAGGAGATCAAAGTTAGCTCTACCAAAATTCAGGGTAGCTATCCTACTTTTTGGCTTGCTTCTTCCGCCCAGGATCATGAACTGAACCATTTCATGGTCGCTTTGCCCTAAGCTGCCCCCGACCTTCACTTCCCTAACAAGTCCATCCTTGTTAGTGAAAACAAGGTCCAGCAGCCGCCCTCCCCTTGTGGGCTCCTGCACCATCTGTAGCAGGAAATTGTCTTCAACACACTGCAGAAATTGTCTGGACTGCATACGACTGGCCGTATTGCTTGCCCAGCAAATATCTGGGTAGTTGAAGTCCCCCATAAGGATCAGTGCCCGGGAACTTGAGGCTACTTCTAACTGTTTATGGAATGCGTTATCTACCTGCTCCTTTTGATCAGGGGGCCTATAGCACACTCCCACAACAATGTCCCCCATACCGCTTTGCCCCTTGATTTTAACCCACAAGCACTCGACAGAAGGTTCATCCTTCCCCAGGTGGAGCTCAACACATTCTAGGTGCTCTCTCACATAAAGAGCAACTCCTCCACCTCGCTTCCCTAGCCTGTCTTTCCTAAAAAGCACATAGCCATCCATGACAGTGTGCCAGTCGTCCAGGTTGTCCCACCACGTCTCTGTGATTGCGATGAGATCATGGCCCTGCGACCGCACAAAGATCTCTAGTTCTTCTTGTTTGTTCCCCATGCTACGTGCATTTGTGTAAAGACAGTTCAGTGGTGAAGCAGATGTAGGTATCCTCAACGGCCCACAGCGAGATTTCTGACAGGGGACTGGCAAAAGTGGCTCCACGGAGGAGTACTCAGGGCAGTCCACAGAATTTTCCCTACTCTCACGTGGAAAAATTCTTCTCTAACACACTTTTGCCATAGTGTAAAAGCCTAAGTCACTGTGCAAAGATAAATCTCAAATAGTGGCAGGTTCCACCGAAAAATTTAAGCATTATATTTTGATTTTAGATTCAGACAAATAATCATTCAGCTATAGTTCAAAGTACTGCTTTGCAGAGTGATAGAAACAGTTCACCATAATTTTTTTTGAAGAATAAGGGTTATTGTTAATGTATCTATCTCACTACTACCAGGGTTCACAATCAAACACTACAAATAATAATGAATAGTTCAAATAATTTCCACGTTGAACAGAAGCAAATCAGATTTATTTTTAGATGTTGTGATTTAATGTTCTCTGTTAAGAAAAAAAATATCATGAGTTCTGGCATTTTCCAACACAAATCATCTCAACCAAATAAACTGGTATCCATGGATTACACGTGAGAAATGCCCTCAAGTATTCCACCTTTTTATATAGTCAGTTCATAAAGGCTCATGCTAGTATCTATTAAATATTTTATTAATTTACCATGAATATAAAGTATGACATTACCACCTTTTTCTTGGAGAAATAGGAGATTAAATTACTGACACACTGTATCCAGAGGCAGAGGGAAGAAAGTTAAGCAGAAAAAAATGTGGAAAAAGGAAAAAGGAAAGAAAAAACAAAAGTAGCAAGCATCAACTAACACTTACCTTACTGGGCCAAATTTCTCAAGCCAAACCCACCCCAAAACCTCCGTCTCACCATGCTACAGTCGCTAATTCTGGAAGCAGCACCCACAGCGCAGACACACGCGGTTCTGATGTATAATGTGCTACTACTAATTTGCTGATTCTAAAAAAATAGCCACACTTTCACAGTTTTATTTTAAGGGAAAACAGGTATTTGAGTTATATTCCAAAATGCAAGTGTTTTATTTTGCATTATGTTTTAAGAGAGGGCACACTGTGTTTTACTAAATCTCTGTATCGGTACATCTTCAGTTACTTGACAAACTCATTTCTCTAATTTTCTTATAACTCAGCTGGTCTGAATTGTCTTGTCCCATTACAGATCACTATTCCTTTAATAGAGACCAGCAGCATTGCTACTGTAGGCTCAGAACCTAGCCTTATAACCGCAGCTTTAAAAGGACTGACACATCTTTTGCCTCACTAACCAACAGACAAAAGCGCTGAGAGCCGAACCAAGTATCACGAACCAATGAGCCATTTTCAAAAATACTATTTTGTAAACCATGACTTCTGGCCAGCATAAAACCTGTCAGTGTTGTGACTCCAGTGATTAGTGTTCAACCTGAAAATCGAAAGTCATCCACCGTTTTGAACGTAGAAAGGTAGTTGTTTAAATCAAGTCAAAGAGCCTTATACTTTGACATCTCCTCAGCAGCCATGAGAATATAACAAACTGATTCTCTGTGTGTTTCAGATCTGCCATCTTTGGAGATGTGGACCTGGTGAAAGCAAAGTGCCAAAACCCTTCACTTTGGACTTGGAAGTGGTATAGTTAGGTCAGTGCCCATAACCACATGTGGAAGAATTAGTTCTGCCCTTTTTTTTTATTCAGCCAGTAAACCTAAACTCAGCATAGTGCTGACACTTCTACTATTTTTCTCCTTGCCCAGATTGCCTGTAGAGTGTCCATCCTTGGAGATATTAAAAACCTGGCTGGACATGGCTCACAGCAAGCTTCTTTAGTCAACTCTGTTCTGAGTCCTTCCCAAACTCAGCGAGTCTGTAATTCTGGAGGAGACATGTAAACTCTCTAGTCAAAGGTAACTTCTTTCTGTATGCCCTCCCTAGGGCTTCTTATCACAGACCCAGAGCTATGCTAACCACAGCTTTGCTCTCTGCTAACCAAAGTCAACTCTGAACTCAAGTCAAAGCAAGTTCACATCCATCCAAAAGATCATGTTTATCCCCCTACATTTATGAAGGCAGTCATCATCAACAGAGCACCTTAACATCTCTCACCCTTAGTTTGAACTTCTCTCTGCATCACAGCTATAAGGCAATGAAATACCAGTTCAGTTTTGACAATGAAGAGCAGCTAGCACTCTAGCAGCTTTTAGCAGCCTACACCACAGAAACCACTTGCATCAAAGCCTCCAGCGCAATACCAGAACCACTGAGTTGTCACTCATGCCTCAGTGCTCTGATGGACCACCAAGTTAGGTGCTATTGTCTTAATTTAACAAGAGCTTTCTGAAAATGTTAATTTAAAAGCTACCCTGATCAAGAGCAGAGCTCTCAATGAGCTGCTCCAAGCAAACAAAACTATGGCCCCAATGAAGTCAATAAGAAGTCTGTCCCTAACTTCACTTTACCCTAAATTGAAATTATAGAAACATTTTTGCTAACTTTAGCCATGATTGTTCTGTAGAGGGAAGGAAGCTCAAGAGTTACCTGGACTTTAGACTGTATCACTGATCATCAGGAATATTGCTCAGTGTCAGAAGAAGAATTCTTGTCATAGGCATTAATATGACAGTAAAAAGGAAGAGTTTCATTTTTAGACTGCTGTTGATACTGGAAGCCTACTGATTTTTAAAGGAAAAAATAACCTGTAAACAGAACCAGAAAATTTAGCAGTCATTGAGTTTTAGAGTTTTATGATGAGATTTTAAGAATTTTTGGTTAAAAGAATAACTCTTTAATAAATAATGTCAAGTTACATCAATTTTTGAATTTCATATATACACCTGTGAATGAACATTGACTAGAGCACCAAGGTAACTATTTTAACACCTGCATGAGGACAAACTATTAAAAAACAAACTATATCTTAGCATGTCACAGTTGCTTTCTAGAGCTAAATCCCACAGTATGGAATATAACATTTTTCAAATTTGGCTAGATGATACAGATGTAGTCTCAACAGTATATATCAGCGTTATGCCAGGTAATAAAATATTTGTTTCTGTTTAGGTGACAGAGCTGTAACTTCTGAGACATTTCAAGTCTCTAAATACCAACTTTTATTGCTCAAACACGTCTTATGACCATCACTGTTACAATTTTCTGATATTTTTTGAAGATATGTCAAATTACTGTTAGGATTAAAATAATTTCAGATTCTGTATTTTTCATAAGTAATTTTATTTGCATGGTTCTTTAGACAAAGAATCAGAAAGTATGCTTGAAATTATTGGTAATGAGGAAAGACTGGGTATCTTTACATTGCACATAAAATTCCATTCACTTGACGTTGTTCTCCACTACTTCTAACTACAGCAGTAATTATTGCCATAAACAGTATGTTCTCACACTAATGAGAAATTCTACAGAATAATTTGTAAAGTGTTTACACTTTGATGATTCTTCTATCGATTTCATCACTTGGATCTAAATATCAAAATAGGAATCATACAGGGAGTATCTAGTAGGTTCTGTGCTAGTTTCAGAACAAAATAAGGAGCAATTTAGCATGTATGCATACTGCATTGTGACGTTAAAAGGTAATTCTATTTTACATTTAATTTGTTGTTTTGTTTTTTTAAATAAATACCTGAAGGTAATGAATGTTATCAGGCTACATTCACTGTGTTTTGTAAGTAGCCTGGTAAAACACAGTGACTTGTACACTGCAATTATCCCATGGAACAACATGATTTAACCCACTCAAATATGATCCCAAACATATCAAAAACAGTATTAACATGAAGCTCTCTTTTAGTTAAATAGGAATCTAAACTGAATATTCACACATATTTATTAGATAGCAATACAAATAAAGCCTTTTCTAGCGATAGGCAACATTTTGAAGTCATGTTCTGCATGGTAGATTCTCACTTCTCATCTGAATTTAACATTAGGTAACTTTCTTACCCATTTCATAACACTTTAACACAACTAACTGCACTGCTACCTTTGGTATTTGCTACACACTGTAATAAAAGAACTAAGGATCCCTCACATTGATACAATACCACGCATCAGAAGAGAGCCAGCATGTGTGCATTTGTGTACAATAGAATGCACAAATCAAATGTTTTATTTGTTTTGGGGCTGGCACAAATCACTAGCTAACAAAAGCAGAAGCGCTATCCTGAGGCTGCACTCTGCAAATAAACAACTTTGAAAAGAAACTGTCCTGAAGAAAACCTCCGCTTTCCCCTGTCACATAAAGCATCCATCTGTCTGATGTTCACTTACAGAATGTAAATGAAATTGAAGTGTGACTGTGGTGTCTAATAATTCTATTGAATAACTCTGAAGGTATTCAATAAAAGGGGAGTTTGTGAGAAGGAAAAAAAACCCCTTCCATCTAATCAGACTTTTAAATTCTTTCAAAAATATGTTACTTCAGTAAATTCAAAATCCAGAATCTCCAAATTAAACCATCTGTGGTATGAAGACAAGCTTAGAGATGACAGGCCTCAGAGTTTCCCTGTTTCCAGGACCTACGTTAACAAACGGATCTTCCTGACAGAGCCATGCTGCCAAGGAGCACCTAGAAAGCAGAATACTCCAGAGAAGAGCCTCTGATGGCTCTAACCACCAGTCCCTTCTGAAACCTGCCTTTAACTGCTACCGGCTGCTGCAGAAATACTTCCAGCCTAGGGACTGCCAGGCTAGGTGAGCAGCAGTTTATGTAACTTCCTACACCAAGTGAGATGCAAAGTAGTGTTTGAAATTAAATTCTGCACTGTGAGAGGATAAATTCTCCAAGAATGTCTCTATGAGGAGTAGTGTGAGGCTTCTGCAATTGGGAAGACATTAAATGGAGGATATTGCACCTTAATTTATTGACAGTGATATAAAAATACATTGTGTGTGAAGTAAGGGCAGATTTTTTCTGTACAAGGGTTTGAAATAGTGCTGTATTCGTGAATATCATAAAAGCACACGTACTACAATAATACATCATATTCAGAATAGATGACAGTGTAAGGAAATAGTATTTTTCAATGCATTTGGCAGTATGCTTAAAAACCTGTCTGTGGCTGTTTTCTCTTTGTTTCAATAATGATACATACTTTAGTCACCATGAGACACGCTCTTGTGCATACAGGGGGCTACTTTTACTGAAGCAAATAGGAAATCAGTTGACTATTAGTTCAGGAGCATGCTTACATTTTCAAACATTTTCATTGCATTACTCTAGGGCTTAGAACTGAAACAATGTTTCAAGAGCCCATTCTGGTTTCAAGTCCTTGAGCATACTGCTTGATTAATCTAGAAAAGGTTAATCTTTGTCTTGTTTTAGTTCTGCAGCTCGCAGAGATGATAATGCTTCTCACAGGGGCTGTGAGCATCACCGGTCACTGCAGGATTACGCCAGGGCCACAGGCACACCGTGCTTTGCTATTTGGTGCATCTATGCTACCGCTTTGGATTAGCAGGGGACTTCAGAAGCAAGCCTCCAAGGAGAACACTCCAGCTCCAGTTGTAAAAATGCCCCAGCCAGCATCCAGTCTGAGGCGTAAGTGGCGCACACAGACACTACACACACACAAACCAGGACAATTATTCTGTGACGCTACTCACATGGTCCCTGGGGCAGCAGCATCACCTGTTTGACAGCACAGTCCCGCTCCAGCCCAGCATCCCGCCGGCTGCACTCGGCCCCTCTGCTGCGCCAGGGCCCAGCTCCACACAGAGCAGGAGCAGCGCTCGCCGCACCTCGAGGAACTCCCCACTGCGTGCCATAGCACTGGAGATGCAGCTAATCCTTTCACCAGGTAATACCCTATTCAACACGCAGTAGCATTTGGACACATTTTATATCACTTAAAAGGTTTTCTTCCAGTGTTCCTGAAACAAGGGAGCTCCTCTGCTGAAATATTTGTGGTCTCAGAAAGTGTCTGTCTCCAGACCATTTCCTGGACTCCAACTCATTTAGCTACATTCAGTATCACTGTTTCCAGGCTTCACAGCTTGCTTTATATTTTCTTGACAAATACCTCTGTCAACTACCATAAACTTGTTTTTTTTCTTTTATTTTTTTGAGAATTCATGTGGATTTTAAATGCAATCTTACTAAATAGCTTCACTACTTCAACATTTTTCTTCTTCCTTACTCCTTTATTTTTATGGCCACTGACGGATGCCCTCCTACATCTTAATGGAAAAATCCATTATTGAGAACAGAATTACATGAAAGACAGTTTCACTTTTCAAATGCTACACAACAATTTTTCAATAGTGTAATTTCTAGGTATTGCATAGGGTTTTTTCTTAAAAGAAAAACATCGAATTTACAAAATTATGCCAATAAGGCAACACTTACAGCTTATATTAATTTCTAAAAAAATGTAACTCAGCCTTGTTAGTGTAACTTGGGGGAAGAAAGGTACATGAATGTAAATATTTTACACTGAACAATAAATTTATTTTTGGAGACTGAATCTCTCTCTTTTCCTCTATAAAAGAACAGGTCATCAATTAAGACTGCAGCTATTCATTACTGAGCCCAGCAAGTCCAGAAGAAAAGCAAGAAGAACTTTTTGAAATTTTCCTAACATCAGCTGCTACACCATCACAAAGCCCTAGGTTGACATCCTGGTTGCCAAAATATCCCTCGAAACAACCAACCCTAAAATAAGTTTTTTTCAGTCTATAATACCCAGCACAATTTTAGCCTGTTGCCAAATATCTTGCTTACTTTATGTTTTCCTTCACTTCTTAAGACATCAATCCTCATGTAAACAAGCAATTAGAACAAACACAGCAGAAAGTTCCTGCTAGCTTTCTCCTAACACCAGGAAAAGTCTGGGAACAGAGAGGATGCTTGCAGGACACCCTGATGGTGACCAGATCCAAGCCGTGGCAGACCCAGGAACAACCTGAGGAGACTTTCACTTGAACTAAGGTCCCTTACCTTGACTGCCCAGCACAACATCAGTTCTGTTCTACCACATTAGGAAGAGTACCACCCCCCCAAAAGCTAGTTACAAATCACTGGTGCTTTTACATCTCTCTCTAAAATAGACACACACACATCTTAAATGCTGTCCAAACCCAGGCAAATACTTATTCGGATCACTTAGTAAGCGGCATGCAGTCTTACCCTGCATGAGTTTCTCGTTTTAAGGAGCTTGCAGGAGACAAACACAGTTATTCTTCCTTCCACAGACAAGTAGGTAACAAGCAGATTTTACCACTATAGATTTATCAAGACTACCAAGGACAAAAAAAAAAAAAAAAAAAGGAAAGCTGAAAGACAGACTAACCCAGTTATGCCAGAGTTCAAAGTGTGAAACACAAGCTGTGGCCAGTTAATGGAAGACACTGACAGCGTGGGAATCCACAACCCTCAGCACTATAGGCTCCTACAGACACCAAAAATACATGATCCAAAGAAGTAACATCAGAACAGAAAGGTTCCTCACACAGTTTTCTTAAACCTTGTAACTAGGCTTGCCTGCAAATACATCTACCACAAGATGCTGCCCAGGAGTATGTGGAAGCTGGACAGCTGTTTACTTGCAACTACCTGTACCTTTCATACCCTTGCTACCTCTTTGACAAGCGAGGAATTGCCAATATGCAGTTCTCATGCAGTCAGTTCTCACAAACCTTATCTGCTCTTCCCTAATTAGACCTTGCTGCTTATCGTTTCTAGGTCAGTCGCAGAGAAGGTGCAGCCTTCTTCAGACACTTTTCCAGAACAAAACTGGGTGGCTTCAGCCTCTGCTACTTAAAGTAGCATCTGAAACTTTGTTCCAGTGCAGAGAAAATACACAACACTTACAACACTGACTACACAGAGAATGTTTTCCAATGAATATTTCTAAGAAATATTTCACATAAAACTGTCTGGGTTCCTACCAGTAAACCAAACAGATGATTTCCTCTAAAGCTCAGAGGGAGGAGGGAAGAAGCTATCTGCACATGAAATGTCATTTGCACAGTCACAAGTAGTTTGGGTTAATTACTGCTAAGGTGTTAGACTACTCAAGTTTTAATCAACAGAGCCCTACTCTGGTGCAGATGTTGACATCTGTAAAACTTAGTGCTATTTTACCTCCTCCAGGCATTGTAAGCACCTGGAGAAGCCACAGGGAAGGCAACACGGATTCTTCTTGAAATTACTGCAGCAGCTGTCAGCTCAGGAGGAGGTATATACCAACTTGTACCAGACAGCAGCACTGTACAAACCCACACTCTCTCTTCTTAAATACAGTCTGAGTATCACTGGGCAATCTGTAATGAGAGCACAACTTACCATATGACAAAAGTACTACTACAGACAAAGCACTGCAGCCCTTCCAATGTGAAAGCCATATCACAATCACAAAAGACAGCAAGCAAAAGCTTAAAATAATAGATATTTGTTGGGAATTTTGCACAATGGTATAACAATAATGATCACGTTTCCAGCTTAAATTCCCATCCAATATGTCTGTACAGAAATAAAAGCTAATATTGACAAACCACTGCAGTGGCAGCAAGGAAAAAAAAATCAAAGCAGTATCATCACTCTTGGGCTTCCATTTACTTTTTAGGCAGTTATCCAAACCCTTTCCAAAGCCCTAGCATCTGAGCACAGGGTCGCGAGAGAGCTAACTTCATCAGATTTTTGTCCAGGAGTATCTGGAGTACCACAAATGGAAAAGTACTCTTGTTTCCCTTAATTTCATAACACCAGAATGCTATGAAATAAAAACAAGCAGAGAGCAAGGCCGGTAACTTCAATATGTATCCCCATCAGTAACAGCATAGCCTATCATGTCTCATAATATTTAAGAGAGTAATCATGTCAGTGCAGCAAGAACAGATTCTTCCTTGTCCTTACAATAAATTGCTGTTAGCCTCTTCCTAACTTTACAGAAATTCTCTTTGAGCATTTCCATTGTGTTACAATAAATAACCTGAACCTGAAAGCTGAAAGGTGCAATACTAATGCCATGTACTGATATAACTCAGAACTTCAACTTTTTTTATACTCTTATAAGTCAATCTACTTCTACAGGAAAAAGAAAATAGATTTCAGGCTACTGTTTCACAGAAATGTGACCCCTGTAGGGTTTTGAAAATATTTTCTAGTGGGTGAGAGCAATTTCCCAGATGTACAGTACACATATGAAGCTTATTCTGCAGGGAAGATCAACTTCTATTCCTGATCTCAGTCTATGAACACAGTAAAGCTGACAATTGTCATTCTCCAGTCAATCACCATCGATCTCAATGGGGTAGTATGCAAAACTCAAGAGAGATAACAGATATTACATATTAATGAAGCTATAGATTATCATCATTATTTGTTCAGTGCTGCATTATCATACTTCAGCTCACTTGGGGAAAGAAACACATGCCCCTCCCTTTCTGAACACCGTGTTACTGCGCTGCATTTCCCTTTCACTCACTTCTCTGCATTGTCTTAGGATTTCTGAATCTCTCTGCTACAGCTCTCACTCTCCATTGCACGCTTCACTTTTAGCCTCTGCCCAGCAGATGCACTGAGATGACCACTTATTAAATACATACACCACCCATACGAAAAACTAACAATACTAAGCAATCACTAGGCCTTAGAGAGACATCCCAGAGACATCAGAGCAGGAAGCAACATGCACACCTCCCAGACATTCTTTAGGCTGCTTTCAATGCAAATCTCCACAGCAGCATCTAAAACAGAGATGACATTGGGATGGCTCCTATCATAAAATATCTCTCTCCTGTGGTCCCGGGCCAAGTAGTGTATCCAGAGGAATTATTTTGAAGACTTAATGCTAATACTAAAATTATGATTTAAAAGAAGGTGTTACAAGCTGTGTATATTCAAAACTCAGAGAACACAAAAATACATCTCATTTTCACTTTGAAGGAGATAAAAGAAGTTATCCCACCAGGGTTATTGATCCAGTGACATTTGAAGGGTTCTGAATGAAATTCATAAATGAAGAAGTGTGAGAACTTGAATATGCCCCAGCTGCAGAGATTCCTGGGCATGCCTGAAGGACATGCAATTACTAATGCAGCTCTTAGACTCTCTTTGCTTTCCCTCTCCCATTTGCTTACACTTGTGAAAAACAGAGGGTTTGGTGTAGAAAATTGAGGAGAGATGCAAATGGGCACATAAAATATAGATGTGGGTAGAATCTGAGAGGAACTGATGTCCAGACTGAATCCAGCTATCCAAGATGATGTCCCCTCAAGCTGTTTGAATTCACTTCAACACAAATACAACTAGAATGATAACACTTATCTTGAGAATTGCAATAGACTTAATTGTATTGCTACCAGAATAGAATTACCTTTCCTCAAATCACACAAGCGATTTGAATTACAGGCTCAGGCTAACGTGCCATCTTGAAGACAGAGTAATAAGACACAATAATAACAGTTCCATAAGTTAAGAGGGATTTTAGAAGACCCTACCTTCCTAATCCTACATTTTTCAGTATAACCACTCATTCACAGAATTAGCTTCTGTTTTGACTGCTAGATCTTTTCTGCCATTCAGGCACATGCCACTCCCTTTCCATGAATTCAAAATTCAAGTATAAAAGTAATCTTACTGACAATGTTTCATCTTGCAAAGGCAAGATTGGCCTTGCAATCCCAAAGTTAACTAAAGCTAACTTCCAGCTGCACCTTTTGTGTAGCAAAGTAGTTTGACCCAAGTTAGATGCTCAGGCTCCAAACACACTAAAGGATCAGACAGAGCTGGTAGGGGTATACATGGGAGCTTCTCAAAAAACAGACAACATGCTAGCCGGAAATAGTTTAGTTGCTTAAAGACCTGAAATGGACAGAGACAAACCAGAGCCATGCCCCCTTCCTTCTCCAAAAGTTATCATCATGGACCTGCTCACAGAGGAATAAAATTACACTTTGCTTTTCCATCTGAAAAAGAAAAAAGCACAGTTCCACATCAATCACCATCAGACAGCCTATGATTGAACCCTGAGATGTACAAGTACTAAATTCAAGTTTTTATTCAAAAATCAGGAAAAGAATAGATTTCAACTCACATATTTAGTATGCCAAACATACTTACCAAGCCTCTAAGCTATTAGCTTTCTGTATCAGATAGTTACTAGCTCCTTCTGTACGTCTAGCTTGGTTAACCTGGAGGGACTGATGTGGAATAGGAAGACCCCATTTGGAAACCTACTGTAGAGTTCAGTCTGGAGAAGCTCATAAACTCCAGAGCAGTGGAAGTACTCAGACAGCCCGTAGGTGCTCTCAGGCTTTAGGGACTTAAAGGGGCAACTCTTAAGTTTACTTTAATAATCAGCCTGAGTCTCTCATAACTAAGAGGTATTTTTTTCTGACCTGGCAATTTAAAAGATAATCTAATATTTTAATAACCTTCTCAATATAAAAATCAGTTAAATCATTGGTCCATTTCTTTGAAAAAAAATTTTCAACAAATTTGAAAAATTATATATAAATTCTGTTGAAAAGTATTTCAAAATCTCATTTCCAAAGAAAAAAGGTCCAAATGGATATTTCCAAGGATGCAAGCTAGATGCTGCATTCAATAGACATAGCTATTTATACTTAGCATGACATGAAGCACTTTTAGACACTGTTTTGGTGCTATATATGGCACATTACTCATTCTGGGAAATAGTTAGCATAGTATTTTACAAATGGAAGAAAATAGCTACTTGCACATACAAAGCCATCATTTAGGCAATGACACCCATCCTTCACAAGTTTGCTATGGTGCATGCTTTTTTTATAACACTGTTACATACAATGAGAGAATCTGAATATCCAACATGGTTATAGCACATCAGGCGGTTCATTCTAGCACAACAATGTGATGCTGGATAAGCTCCTGATAGTACGTCAACCATTCCATCACTCATTAAAATATCTCTGCAGCTTTCAGGAAGAGATGATCTTTTCTTGGAGGTCAATGCAGCTTGACTGCTGATGGGTCCCCAATCTGACCTCTAGATCTCAGGTGAGCATGCCTTTCTTAATAAGGAATAAGAACTGATAAAGGAACTTGCTTCCTTGGCATCATTATAAATGTTTTTTAAAGAACAAACCCCCTAACTCTTGTGTTTATATTAACTCATAATATAAAGCAGGTAGAAAATACCATTTCATAGATGCATTTTTTTAAGTTAGTACTCCTGGTAGCAATTTGGTTTTCCTCTAGGCAGTTCACCTAAAGACAGGCACACTTGACAGATAAAGGGAGAGCATTTCTATAATACTATGATATCTGACATAACCCCACTACCACCACTACTACTACAGCCTCTCAAAAATCAAATATGTCCATGAACTAAAACTAGTAATAGAATGCAAGAAAGCCATGCAGGATTTTACATACATCTATGGAATGGTCTTGGTTTTGAGGCACAGATAAAGCATGCTTAGTCTGGTCTGAATTACTGCAGTGTTCTTGCTAAAAACCATCATCTGTCTGAGATTATCCTATTTTACACAGAGAGAACATGCATTAATTATTAATCCTACTCCTCACAGAAACTTACTCACACAAGATCAGGACTATCCATGGTGTGACAGGAGTATTAGTGTTCTTAGCCTCTAGATGAAACTCAGGACTGATCCCTCGAGTACTTTCAGCAAGTGAGCTGCTGCAGGGCAGGCCACTGCCCACGTGGCAGGGCATCACCACACAAGAAGCAACAGCTGAACTCCCAGGTCCGAGTCTGTTTCCATGAGCCAACACGGATACTACACACAGTGCAGACATCACATTTGCACACTTAAGCACTGTGGCCCTGTGCTGTGCATATACTGAAGCACGTGCTCAAGTTCAAGCAATGAATTTGGCTTCATTGACAATTAAATGCAAGCACAGGAGCTTTCGCAGTGTTGGCCAAGGTGCTTGGCACTTCGCTGAGTCTTCCACACGTGCTGAGGGAGGAGTTTCATAGCTGTAAAGAGCACACCAATGTGACAGATCTAATTCATCCACAATGAGAAGCTGGTGATAGGCAAAATAAGATGACAAAGCAAGCTCTTCATAAATCTTAGTGAGGGACAACCGAAAGACATAGTTCTTCCCAAAGGAATCCCCTAGATTAGCTGAGAGATCACATTTTGCTCTAAGGCAGCTTTACCTATTTGGCATTGTTTGAGTGTACACTTCCATATATTGCCTTCAGTTAAAACCACATTACTACTGAGCTGCTTTTCCACTGGGCAGTGGAAAACTGACCAAAGCGTTTTACAAACTTCTTGCAGGTTTTAGTATTCCAGTGAGAAAAACTCTGCAAAAAAAACCTACTGAGCTAAGTAATTAAGAAAAGGAAAAAAAAAGAG
The DNA here is from genome assembly GCA_020800305.1 of Porphyrio hochstetteri. Taxonomy (NCBI): domain Eukaryota; kingdom Metazoa; phylum Chordata; class Aves; order Gruiformes; family Rallidae; genus Porphyrio; species Porphyrio hochstetteri. Next base: position 20,401,503 of record CM036912.1, read on the forward strand.
GTACATTCTTGCCATATAGAAGTAGCCAATAGGAGACAGCAACTCACAGCCTGGGCTGTATTTGGTACAGTAGAACCTCTACCTTACTATGAAGAACAAAACTAAAAATATATTATTGATTCGCCAAAGAAGAAATAGGACATGTCAGAATGTGGAAGACTCTTCTGGATAAACAGAAAATACACTAATGTCCATAAATCTCAAGGCTTTTATATAGTTTCTGGTTTAAGTTAATCTTAAATTACAATGTCTATACCTTTCTGAGCAAGGCAATGGTTAAAATTCTTTCTTTCTAAAACCAGAAAATGCTCCCCTGAAAAGCTGCCTAAGCTGCCAAGCATGGAGAGATAGTACTCCAGTTGGAACTCATTACAGAGACAACATAGGAGAGCTGATCCAGCTTTTTATTTACTGTAGAGGCAGAAATGACATGAACATCTTTCTATGTAGACCTAGAAAAATATGTTGGCCCTGAAGCCAAGGATCAGAACATTACCAACCCTGCCAAAATGAAATAGGTTATTTTATTTTTTTTAATTTAGCAAGATTTGGCACTGATTTATGTATGATTCCCTGGAGAAGAGGAACTATTTATACTCTTCAAAGCACAGATGATAATTGTTAATTTTCAGTGGCCCTGCATAAAGAAATAGCAGGTTTATAATTCTGATAAGAGAACCACAGTTTTCAACCTGATAAGGACAACTTTGTGTAAAGCCATTTTAAGTCGCTTCCAGTAGGTGGAACTTCCAAGTGAAGGGTTCTTTTTTTGAAGTAAGTGTATGTCCATGTCTCTCAGGGTCAGCAACAGGAAGGAACACACAAGCCCCATGTTAAAAGTTCATCTCCCATCAAGGGAAACATAGGTAAGGACTTCTCCCATGGTTCATTTTCTCCCTGGATAAATTCACATCACCAAGCGGTGTGTCAATAGTAAGAACACAAAAATAATATGTGTCTTGTCCTCTGACATTCTGTCCATCAACATTCCTAAAAAAGGATTTTACCTCCCCTTACACCACCTTTCACATACTATGCACACTCATCTGTACCTCCAGCACATAATACAGCTCAGGCTATATTTCCAGATCAGATTAGGCTGCCTCTCTCTGACAGGTAGTTCTGCCTACAGACAGTTCAAAGGGTTAAACTGAGTACAGGACAGCAAAGGGACTCAGCTGTTATGTAGATTTTGACCCCTTGTATGCCACCAGGTCCTAATCCACTTCTCTAATGGTCTAATCTGGACCTGGGCTTTCCTGCTGCTTCTGCCCACCACTTTGACCATTCATCAGCCCACCAGAGACTGAAGGAGAAAAATGTAAGATCAGCCTGGAGAGCTGCAACCTTTCCAACAGTTACTGCATAAGCAAAGGAAAGATGACATTACAGGACTTGACTCAGTCCCTCTGGACTAGGTAAATGACATAAGAAATAACAAAAGAGTATGCAGGAGACAGACACACACCACACATGAGGAAAAACATGCAAAGGAAACAAAAGGGGACATTAGCTGGTTAACACCAAAGAAAACTTATTGTTCCCTCCTGTCTTCCCATCAGGACATCTGAAACCGGTCATCGCGGGTGAGGAAAAGAGATCATCAAACTAACAAGCAGAGAGCATTCCCTTACTTGAAAATATAAAGAAGAGACCTATCCTTTCTTGGTGTTCTAAAGCAGCAGATTTCTCACATCCAGTAGAGAATTATTATTTGCCCAGTAAACCTGAGAAACCATAAATAAATGACACCAAAAGCAATAAAATAATTAATGTTACCTATTTTGCAAGCAAACGATTCTTAGTTATTGCTCTATAGTTATGGAGATATATTTTTTTTTTGTATTCATATACAAAAACCCAAGAACATTATTGTATCTACTTATGTTAAAAATCCTGCCACTTCATAACACTTACCCTGAGCATGACTGCTTGTTTGGTCACCAGTATTTGATTTTGATGATCAACTTGAGCTTCTCGCAGATCACTGGCAACAGTAGAAGTTGCCCAGAGTCCCACAACTCCCTATCTATTAAAAAAATGGGACTACAAGCACCTTTGGCACCTCTGAACCTTCATGACCTGCCTCCACAATGCTGAGTCCTAACAGTAGCATCACAAGGATTGCAGCAGATTTTCTAGAAATGTTTAATAAGACCAAGCTGTTTCTTTCAAATGAAACTTAGATGGGTTAAATATCACTGTACATGAGCAATAATGTAGCATTAAATATTGACTTGGCTCTTGAATATCTAGAACAGATAAAAGTGGAGGGTGACAGGAAGAAAATTTTTAAACAATCAGATTTTTTAGAGTATTCCCACACAGTCTAGCTCACATCCATATCAAACAGCAACCTCTCCATACTGCAATGAATATACTTGTCAAAAATCCTCTAAAAAAGAGCAATACCAGGAGTCATTCTACGAAGCCAGGTCATTAATTACTGCACAACCTTCCATCATTATTCATCACATGGATAATAAACGAGCCAGAACATAAGGTTTATTTATCTTGTGATTACTTTGCCCTACACCATCAGTTGCAGAGGTTTTATGGTACCGGTGTATTCCATCAGTGCAAAACCAGAACAGGTGGCATTGACACCCTCCCAAAAAAAAAAAAATAAAGGCAAGAAAGAATCAGAAGATTACCTGTCTAGAGGCAAACTTACAACTATCAAACTACTGAAAAAAAGCCCTACTACTGCTTTAAATGCTTCTTCTCCAGGTACAACAATTCAGAAAGACAGATCAGTGGAAGTGACTTTTTTCTTACCAATTTGTGCATTTCCAATTAAAAGCAGAGTACTTTGACGCAGAACACCACACTGCTTTTAATTTTGTGATTACATAGCAGGCTTTCATTAGTTTGGAAGAAATAGCATCAGAATACTGTTGTTTCGAAAAACACGGATAATATATATTGGAACATTGACACACAGCATGGCACTTTTCTTTACATTCCATCATCACTGGGATGGTGATTCCTAAACCACCACACTATTCTTTCAAAAGCTTTGTTACAATTTTCTTTGATACCTAAAAAAACCCCAATATTCATGTTGTTCATTCATGCAAGGGGGAAAAAAAAGGTGCAACTCTATATTCATACAAATTTACAGTGAAATCTCTGCAGCTCAAATCTTGGTGATGTAGTATGGATACATGCTTTAGAAATACTCATGAACACAGTCAGCTCCTTCAGAACGTTGTTCATATTTATTCCTTCACAAGTCAATTCTCACAGAAACAGGCTGATCAAGCTGTTCTGTATTTCTGTCAATGCAATATAACAAGAACTGGGGAAACAGATTCGGTTTGCAAGCTATCTTGCAATTTAAAAAAGGACTTCAAATTTAATTAAAAACATTTTTTTGCAAGATAATATCTGAAAAGTCATTATAACTAAAGCAAGGAAACACTTTCTCCAATTCATTTTTTTAATATACAATAAAATATACATTAAGAATTCAAAATTTAAAAAAAGGGTGTCATTAGGAGGGTATAATTCAATTAGGGTTATTTTTCAATGATGTTTCACTAAATTCTAAACTAGAAAGAAAACTTCCCCATTACCAGAATCTTTTCCTTCAGGGAAATTTATCTTGTACCCATAATGTGGATAATAGTGTGTTTTCATATGCATAGAGATTTTCACTTGGTTACAGACTTACTTAACCAAGTTCCATTCACTCAGTCTTTTTAGGAAACAGTAGCTGTTTTTTTTCTAAAAGGCATGTCTAAAGTTGGGTGTTTTTTTCTTCTTTTGTATTAAAACATTTAAAGCTCTTGAATTCTCAGCAATTTTGAAGATTTGGTCATTAGCCACTTACCTAGAATGGGAATTTTATAAAGAGCTTTCAAGTGACCTATCCTTAGGTGAGCAAGTGGCACGCCTAAGCCCTCTGCGCGGACTTTTGAAACTCCCAGTCTAAGGAAGGGGGAAGAAAAGAAGAAGCAAAGACCCAAAAAAACCCCCCCAAACACTAAAACCCACAACCAACACACCAGCCAACCCACGGAGCTTACCTCTTCAAAAGCACATCACCTAACCTGCAGCCCCCCAAAGCATACTTACTTCTGGTTCTAAAAGAGCGATACAAGGAAGACCTGTGCCAACTTCACCACATTATGTGACCTGCTTACCTTTTGCCATCATTAAGCCTCAGGACCTGCTTTGTTTTTAACAAGGTCCATTTTTCAGGGTTAAAGATACTTTCCATCTTAAACTGGGAACAGTGTCTTAACCTTACTCCAGAAGCTTTTTCCTACATAACAATCTAAGAATATATAATATAATCAAATACCTCTGTCTCTTCCACCAAACAGCCTCCATAAAATGGCAGCAAAGAAACCTTAAAATGTCCCTCAATAAAAGTAACTAATCCAAAGCTCCCTTTTTGAAATAAGATTCCCACTTTTCACTTGAAAAATGGAAAAATAAGTTTGATTTTTCTTTTTTTCAAAGCTGCAGATCCAATTCTGGGTGAGGAGAGTGGACAGGCTGCAGGGGGTTTGGGGTTTTAGTCTCTTAAGTGCTGTTTTTCTTTTTTCGTCTTTTTGTGTTTTGTTTTTGTTTTTTTCTTTAGACATAACCATATTTAGATTTCATTTCAAAGCACAGTTCTAGTTTATAGTACATAAAGACACCCCTGAAGCAGAAAGTACTGAATCAGAGAAAGGAAAGCACAGCCCATCCCACAGTGGTGACATGAGTTATTTGCATAGTTGCCACAAAAGTAATAATTACACTGTAACTCAATGGGAACAATGGTAATTTCACAGTAGCTCATGTTGTTGTTATCACCCTATATCCTGATAACTGTGAAATTAATTTGTGGCACCACTGTATGTGTCAGCTTTAAGCTGTTCCCTAGGTAACATTACGCTACCATAGAGAAGGAATGCTTGGCAGTAAAATGGGTAGCGGCAGATTGATTATACAAAAAGAATCTTCCCTCTACATACAAATAACTTGGCAATCAGAGAAGATGCTGAGAAAAAAATCCTCCCCACTGCATGTTTTGTTGGTGGTGGTTTTAAGAAAAAAAATATTCATGGAGTTAATGGCATTAACTGACCATTATTTCCATATGCTGTAAGGATGCGAGCAAACTACCAGATCATATTTAGTGCCACTGCCCCGTTGTTTTAACTACAGCCACGACGCAGCATAAACATGCTGAAAATTTCTTCTTCCTTCTCCTAGTCATTTCCCACATTAACCATTAAATGGCAATTTTAAATATAAAAGCAAATATACAGCACTAAGACATATTTAGGAGAACAACAAGAGCATAGGTTATGCTTTCACAAATAATTCTCATTTCATCTGAAAGGCACAGTCCTTTCACCTCCTGAAGACTCAACATTATTTTGCAATATCACTACTGCCAAAGAAGAGTTCCACACTAAATATAAAGGACAACGCTCTGCCACACAATGCATGGAAATGCTAATAAATTAACTGGTGAAAATTCAATGACACATTAATTGAAGGTCTGGAAAACATTAAATCATAGAATTTAAGGAGGGAACTTATTACTGATTGATAACAACAAGCAAAAACCTGAGTTTAAACCTTCTCGTCATTCTGCTTGGTGCAACAGGAGGTATGAGGCTTTGAATTCAAGAAACATCTTATTTATTTTGATAGAGTTTGGGTATTTCTTTTGGTTTTAATCCCGTCCTGTTTACATAGCATTAGAAATGCATACTTTACTCTACCCTGTTTGCTCACTGTATGTTTGTCTGTAAGGAAATAGGTGAAAAAAAAAAATCACAGCATGTTACATATACAGACTCTGGTTTAGCTGGAGTTTTGTTCCTGAAAAAGCAGCAGCATCTCAGTGTCAGCACCAGTCATCAAAGCAAACTAAGGTGTTGAGCAGATACTCTGATCCAGGATACCCAGGGACAAGCATGTTTTGTCACTCTCTAGTTTTGATCTTTATCTCTGACTGATCCTCCTTTTGTTATTGCTACCACAAGATACTGTCCCCAGAACCCCTGACAGGTGATGCTCAAATGTGGGTTGCTTTTTTTATCCAATCCAACATGGAGTTCTCAGAGCTCTGAAAGCAGCTGTAGGAGCCTAAAGACAGCTTGGACAGTCCCAAATGTGTAATCATCATTAAATATTGGCACAATCTATGCCAAATTATGTCACTACTGAGGGGAAAATTTTGACCGTCCTCTACTCAATTATTCATTGGAAAGGCACTCTGATCTTTGCCACGATCAACCCAGGAATTCAACCTATATCCTTTGCCAGATCAGCACATACCCTCACTCCCTCTGCACTCACTCTTCTTCCACTCCCCACTGTATGAACCAATGCTGATGCACACAGACCCTTAAATACCGACAGCATACACAACACACATTTGCAGTCAGCACATTCACTATATTAGCTGCATGGAGAATTTGCTGGTGCTCTCAATGCTGGTAGAAATTACTAAGGGATATCAGTACTGATTGATCCACTTTTTCAGGCCCATTAATAACTGTCCACAGTTATCTTTGCTCTGCTAAACCACTGCAGAGCCTTGATGCTCAGCTACCGCCATGGTCATTTTTTTTTTTTCCACACACCCGACACTACTTCTGCCTGAAGGAGCATGGGCCAAGCCTGACAGTTGGCTTTTTAACCCCTGTGCATCTTCTCTGTTCTTTATTTTCTTTTATACACTCTTCAGGTGTCGGTGCTGAAACAACTCCAATCAGTTGGAACAAACACGCCTCCCGGAATGACAAATGCTGCCAGTGACAAACAACCTTCCATTTGCTAGATCAATGCTGCCAAAGGCATTCAGAAATGCTTCAAGAAAGGGGTGCGTGTGTGTGTATGTAACTAAAGATTTTTGGAAAGCTTTAGACACTAGTAGCAATTACTGTTTTTACTGTAAGCCCAAACTTACCACCACAGCAAATAATGTCTGCGACCAAGAGGTGTCACATACTCTTTTTAGAAAGCTGATTGAAAAATTAGCAGTGGGGATAAATAAATACATACATGCCTGAGATGAGGAATTTTACCTTTATAATAATTAAATCATAGCAGGTGCAGTACAGCTGGTATTTTTACCTACGACAGCATTTGATAACCTGCTTGAAACTAAGTGATGTCCTCTGAGCTGTCTGCAGTTCACAACAAGAAATCCCAACACTGTTTTTAGCATGCACTAGTAACCTCTGTACCAAGACTGCTAATAAGGCTGAAGATTAACTCCTTAATTTTGAACGACTTGCTAATACTCCATAAGTGGTGGCTGTTCCTCATCACATTTGAAACCTGGAGATATGCCACAGAGCAGTTTATAAAGCCACCCCCATTCAATTTTAAATTTATATATTTTGCTGAGGACTGTCCAAAATTGGAAAGAATATTAATGTATCTTTAAGACAATTGTGGTTGATTGACTGACACAGTAAAACAGTGATGTCTACTGACTTGGGGAATGGCTTTATAACGATGTGAAAATTAGTCAAAAAATGAGACCAACCACAAAAATTCTGAGATTCCTATCCCATCCTTCAGGCCTGAATGGCAAAGTCACTACCAGAAAAGCTGCCTTGCCACCCCAGCTGCCAAATTGCACATACATTACTTGCTTTCTGGGCATCAAAAGAGAAATGAGACAGTCCGTTGATATTACAAACATATTTTCATTTTAGATCTTATTTTAAACATATTTTTCCTCAGAAATAGGACCTTTTTTTGAGGAAAAATTTGCATCAATTGATCAAATTAATGGAGTAGTTCATTCTAATTTCATAAGATTCAGCAGGCTCTTGGAAAAGGAGCGTAAATGACCTCTAGCCATACAGAAATTATATTTGATTACTAAAACTACAACGCTGTAAACATAGCATCTACAAAAAAGCTTGTTCAAATATCTCTAGAATACCATAAAGTCTCGAAATTAAGATATAAAATCTCTGCAGTGGAATGACATCAAATACATTTCATAAAACAGTCTTCGCATACGTTCAGGGAGAGTTATTAGCCAGCATGCGAAGTCTTAGAATAACTTCCCTTGCACTTCCAGCCAACTGTAAGCTTGACGCATTACCTTGGAAGAATGCCACATTTCCTGCTGTGCTAAACTTACTGAAACAAATAGGAAAGCAGCATTGCTGTGTTACATCCCTGCTTTACTATTGTGTAATTGGACCACACTACGGGAACAACACTTTATATTACAAACATTGAGTTACCATTATGAACTTGTGACTTCACACTCTCAGCACAAGAGAAATGAATTTTTGTCTTACATCAAGAAATAAATGAGTATGATAGAAAAGAAAATATTAAGAGAAGTTGCATTTCAAAGCTCTGCTTGCAGTTACAGTTTTAAGACCAAATAAATTTTATATGTTATGACATTGTTACACTAGCAGGAGATGGAATGTTTAGCAACGCCAATAGCAAAAGATTACTCAAGCCTTTCCAATTTAGGGGTAAAGTCTTCACTCTCCAATGTACCCAAGTAGAATAAAACAATAAAAATTGATCACAGAGGCAGGGAGTACAGGGAAGTAGTTTTACACTTACTGAAATACATCTAATTCAACTAGAAACGAGAGCAAAATACTTACACTGTATAGTTCCTGTGGTTAAATGTCTTCCTAGATTAGAAATGGAAAACCAGGGTTTTAATCCACAATTGGGTGAACAGTAGTTCCCTCCCCTCCCCTGGAGTACTAACCAGCCTTTCCTCACTGTTTTGGTTGCAGAAGAATTTATCCCCAGAATGGTGACTTCTCTGATAGCAGAATTTACCCAAGGAGGACATCACCTATATGACCAAACAGTGCTGTCCAAGCAGTGGGGGGTCTCTACAGCAAAATCATTGGCATTAAGACCTGAGCTGCAGGTAGCATTTATTTCAGCCTGGCTCTAACCTAGGCTTGTAGGCTCGAGCAACCAACATGGACATCCGTGCCCCCGCAGCTTCATGATGTGGCTGCCTGCACTGGCTGTCTTGGAGACAGCACAGAGGGGCTCACCGGTGACAGCAGGGCTTGCAGCAGCAGCACGTCCCCGTGCCTGGGCATGCACTGGCACGCTGGAGACAGAGTTAGTGAGGATGATGCAGTGGCACCCCGCAGGTCCACCATGACTAAACATACAGGAGCTGTTTAAGCCTGTCTATGTCTATAAAGAAAAAAAAAGTAGTAGTTATGCTAGATAGTGATAATAGAGCAGCTGCATCTCAGTGCAGGCTGAAAGATGCCTTCGAGGAACGGGAGCCTCAGCTCTGCTTTGGCTATTGCAGCCACATGGCTACCAGCACCCAGGCATAGTCACACAGTCACAGCTCTCTAATGGAAAACACTCCACAGAGCCAGAATCTCTCATAAATACATTATAGCTCCTATCGAAGTATTTTTAAATATCCCTGTACAGTTTGTTAATTATCAGGAGAACACTTCCCACCCCAATTAATTATTTTATCTGAGAAGAAATCACAGGCAAACACACATCAGGACAGAAGAGGGTTAACATCACCAGCAGTTGCCATGCAAGTCCACCTGCAATGGGAGGACTGAGGCACAGCCCAAGATCTAACAGCCAGCCATGACCCAAGCAAGATGCTGTATGTCCCTGGGAACAGCAACTGTTTTACACGTCCTCGAGTGCATTGCCTGTGCACCCAGATCATCAGGAAGAAGCACTCAGGAGCCCCTACGCACTCAACAGTAAGACATACCAGGTAGGAGGAAAAAAAAAAAGAAAGCGTGGAAAATTATTTTATCCGTACACATTTTTAAATAATAAAAATATTCCTCAAAGTTTAAGTGTTTTCTTGACCTTTTGGTAATACCAACAAAAATAATATTTTATTTTATTTTTTATACATTACCAAACACAAAGCAAGTGCTTGGTTAATACTGACAAATGTGGAAAAATCTTCAGTTGGTAAAATAGCAGTAATAAAAATAGTAGTAGTATTAAAAACTGCCATTAAAAATTACTACTTAATAATAGTAATAAAAGTAGTAGTATTTTAAAATATAGTTATAGCAATTATTTTATTACATTATTAAATATAATAATAGTAATCATTATTGATAAAGTAATAGTAGAAATATGATATACTATTAACAATAGTAGTAAAAAAGTAGTAGCACTATTTAACAATATTTTACAGAAATTTACCAGTACTAAAAGATTATTGTATTGTAATGGTGTCAGTGTAAATCAGTGTCTTGTCTAAGTATTCTGATGTAAATCACATTACAATTCTTTCCATTACATTCAGTTTCACATGCAGATCCATTATTAGAACTTACTCGGATGGTTCCAAATTCTCTGGTGCTATTCAGAACTCTTCAGGGTTTATCTTACATAAGAAAATGTCTTTTTTTTTTTTTTTTCTTTCTGAAAAAAATGATCATCTAAAGGGTCTATCCCAACCCAGGTGATTCTATGAAAAACCTCAAAGTTCAGCATAGCATTAAATGCTGCAGCTTGACTGCACAAGCTAAACACATACAAATAGAAACTTACTGGAAACATTTGCTCCACAAAGAATCTTGTCCCTGCCATAGTAAAGCACATCCTAAACAAGTAGTACTGGACATCCAAGATGGCAGGAGATACTGCTCAAGAATCATTTGTTCCTTCATTCCCCACACCACCTCCTATGTTTGTCTCACTCTGTAAGCAGCTCCCTTTGTACAAAGGGCTGGCTGAAATCATAGAACTCCTCCGTCTTAGGGGTGGTAAAATTTAGTAGCCTTGCCTGAGGCACTAGCACTGAAAGTCTCTGGGTGTTATCCTGAAAGGCCTAATGTGATCTAGGGCTTAACTGGCTGCCCATCAACTTTTCAATAGCAAGGTCCAATAAAAGATTTTCCTGTAAAATGTCTATGTTCCTCAGAAATGCAGATGGAAAATTGTTTCTGCAGTATTTTGTAGCCATATAGCTAAATGTGTGGTACTGATGCTAGTAAATCTTCCTTTAAAAATAATTTATTGAAAAAATCTGATAAATGTTGAAATCTTATCATAAACAGGTTGACTCCATTGGAACATTAAATTGAAATAATCTTTTCTTGCTCTCCCAAATAGCCTCAAGTAAATAAACAGGATTTAAATTCAGAAGTCTACAGGGGAAGGGCAGATTTTCATGAAGTTAAATAATCTTAGGGAACACTTGGACCCACAGTTTGAGGATGCTGTCCTGTGCAGCCTGTTCTAGGTGATCCTGCTCTGGCAGGGATGGTGGACTAGATGATCTCCAGAGGTCCCTTCCAACTCCTACTATTGTGTGATTCTGTGATTTCTGAAACAGCCTCACCCCCAATATACAAAACATTTCTAAGAAAACAGGTATCTTTGCTCTGACATCCAAAGCCACAGCAGTCAGCATAATATAGTTAGGAATCTTGAGATGATGTAAAAAACATACTTACATGTAGCTACTAATACTCATTATAACCAAAGAGTTCTAAACACACCATAACCAGAAAAGATAATGATGATCTGGCACAATGTAAAAACACATGCTACCTAATAAATTACTTCTCAATGGAGACAACGTTTTTCCTCAATCCCCTAGATTTGCTTTGTATCCTGAACTCCAGAGATGCCCATGGCAATACAAAGCCCATCGATTTCAAAGGACACCGTAAAGAATGGAAGAGAGACTAGAGTTTTTGAGGAATTTGAAGTCTGAAAGAAGAGCAGATATATTTAAGATAGTATTTGTAAAGACACTGGTTTCTGACTGTACACAAAACAGAAGTTACTATAGGAAATGGGGTTACTTGAATACACATGGAATGTGCTATACTCTCAGTAGACCGGCTACAGTGGAGAATAAATTTGTGACTTACAAATAAAACAGCATGAGCTTCAACAGCTTGAATTAAAAAAGACAGCAAAAGCTGTAACACACCCAGCTTCTTGTGTACATCCCATATTTTTATTATGGTGTAAGATAGTATAAGCCACTTTCTAAACTAAACCATCCAAAGCCCTGAAACATAAAATCAAACATCAATAATCTACAGACAGCCATGGCTCCAGCAAAACCACCAGCAGATTTCTTTCTTTCACTCATCTCCCAATGTATTTATTTTTTAAATTTTTATTTAATGAACCAAACCAGTTTTCAACGTATAAAGACTGCTGAAACTAATGTGTTCATAAGCCTGTCAGTCCATATTGTATTTATCACCTCTAGCAATCCAGAGCTGGTTTTCCTTATTGTTAATGGTAGCAAAGAAAAAATTTCAGAAATATTTTAAAACCTTGATTTTAAAAAGCAACAAAGGGGGAACCCATAGAGAGAACTTAAGATTCTGTAGCACAATTTTCTACCCTAACAGTTTGCGGACAAGTGGATATTAGTCACTGAAAGGTACGACGCTGCACCCACTGCATGCCATCTTTGGAGTCTTTGTGCTAAGCCATCTGCCAGAGTGGTTTTCAAAATCTCTTTCACCACCAACATCAGACAACATCTCCTGCAGTTTGCTAAAAAGCAAAATTTTGACTGTTATCCAATTCTTTTCTTTAAATCATAAAACTAAATGGTTCAGAAACAGGCTCCCCTCCCTTGAAGTGACAGAAAAGTGGGTTTTGTTTTCTTTTCTCCCCTCTGTGTTATTTTTTGGGAACAGTACACATGAATACAGCAACGATGTGTTCACAGAACAGAACTGAAGCATCATTCAGTCACTGTAATACATACAGGAAAAAGTATGAAAAACATGCAAGATTTTACCAAAAAATATTCATGTAAGATCTTGCATAAAGCATGCCTCAGTGTGACAACAAAAGTAGTAATTGTAATGAAGGTTTCCAAAACGATTAATATGATTTGTTATTTTGCAATATTGCTTGCTATTTTGCTGAGAACACTTTTGTTCTAGATCCATATATTGTTTATATACACTACAAGTTATGTCATCCAGTCCTCTAATATAAAGTATCTGTGAACCTATGTTGCCAATCAGAATTGCAAAAAAATTCAACATCCTTTTACATCTGCCAGTCATGAACATCATCAATACACGACTTTAGGTCAGTTAAAGTTGCAGTTCTTAGTTTATGCTAGCTAGGTGACTAAAGGAAAGGAATTCAAAAGAAAACAATCTAACTTACCTTGACCCCCTCCCCCGTAATATCTAAGGAAACAAGCCTATTCTCTGTATACAGCACTAGATCAAAAATAAATTACAATTCATAAATTAAAAATGAGAAATAATATACAATATTTTGAACAATGCATGTGCAAACCTCAGCTGAAATAAACTGGAAATGTAACTTGGTATCAAAATTTCTGAACAAAGTATTATGAAGTTGATATTCAACAGAACAGCCTATCTCATAATCAAGCTCAAACCAAGACCCTTTATAGTTTTCTTGATTTCTACTTTAAAAAGATATAAAACAATGCAATTGCATTCTAAAGCACAGAAGATAAACATTGCTAGTTCCATAAGATCTTCAGTATGAGTTATACCTGTGATTTGAAACAATGGACTTGTCATATATTAAAACCTTCTTTTTAATTGCAAAACGAAATACAAAGTGCTTTAATTCTCCATGTAAATTATACAGAGAGACAATTCCAGTTCAAATAACTATCACAAAAATAATTACATTAATGGCACAGGTTCCTATACATGCTTGGTGTTACGGCTCTGCGCAGTGTCTGCCTGTAGACAGAAATAATTTCATCGTGGCAAGATCTAAGACTTCTAGGTCCCAACAGGGTGGCTTGTGGGTGACTTGAGAGTCAATCAGCCAACACAGAGCAAGGTAAAACTGCATGAACACAGAACCTCATTAGTGCCACTAAACAGCTTGTTCAGTTGTGGCTACCCTTATGCGAGACAGTCTTGCCCTGTAAAGACACATGGCCAGTGTCTGGCCAATGCAAGTGAGGCTGACAATCTGTTTGATCTGTACTGTACCGTAAGGATGATAGCAAAGTTCTAATTTTAAAACCGTACTGAAAGCAAAATTAAATTCATTTCTATTAGCTACATAGGTCTTTATTATAGAACTACTACTGAGAGTTCCCAAATGCTTCTAATATTCTGCATGTGCTCCTATTCAGTACCAAATTTAACTAGCAACACTGCGTTCTGCAGCATCTGTTTCTTTCCTTATGCTATCAGTAACATGGTGAATTTATAAGATTGTCAAGATACATGTCTACAAAAGAAATTCTAAGGGGAACATGGTTTGTTCTCTTAAATTCTACTGGCTTTTTGGGTTCTTTTGTTTTCAGTCTGATAACATGTCCTCAATTGTATCTTTGTTGTTGTCGTTGGTTTGTTTTAAGGAATATCCCTAAGCCAAATGTAGTCTAAACAAAGGTGTAAATGAATAAGCCTATATATCAAAGTGGTTTACCTACTTAGTATGTCCTCTGGGGTGAGAGGGTTTGGATGGTAGTGAGATACGCAAGAGGAAAATGTGCTGGTCACCCAAGAAGGCATAGTGTGTTGGACTTCAAAAGCAGCACATTTTTGTTAAATACATATGAAGCAATCACTTGTTTCTCCCCTAAAAACATGCCCTAAGCAACATTTAAATGATTGCACTGGAGAGAAATGTAAAGATAGAAGAAGGTGTAAGAGAAATTTGAACTTACTCCCTCAGTCCCAAATAAGCACACTAATCACAAGGCTAGTGGCTACTTTGGATCACTGGAATTCACTCCAAAGGCTTCCACCTCCCCTGAACATGAAGGATTTATTTGAACAGATGATCTCTGAGACCTGGATCAGGAACCCAGAACCAATTATCTTTACTCTTCCTCATTCACCTTACCTTTCTACTTACCTGAGATTGGTCCCATCTCTCAGAACAGCTTAAGAACAACACAGGAAAGCTGGCATACTTTTAACATGACATTTTTCATTATTCTCATTTTCCTTATACTTCATGTTTGCATTTCTCTAACTCTACAGTTCCATATAGAGTTTACCCTGCAGACTAATGAATACTTGTGAAATCACAGAACTTCTTACAGAGCAATTTTCCTGAGTTTTGCCCAGACACAGAAACTGTTTGTCAGATACATTTGAGAGTCTAGACTATATTAAAAGAAGCTTGATTATTACTAACCCCAGCTTATACAGTTGTCAAGACAACAGCGAATGTCATCATTAACAGTAACTGTTTCTATCAACTGGAAATCACAGTTGAAGCCTCTCTCCCATGTTCAGATTATCCAAAACCATATGCAAATAGGTGAATGCAAAATTCCAAATGAACTTTGGTGTCTTTTTATAATGATCTAAACAGACAAAGGAAACTTTCTTTCTCCATTCCCACTTTGAAGTAGAAAAAAAAATACATTCAGATTTTCCTTTATTAACAAGAAGTCTGTACAAAAATAGCTTGGATTTTTACTTGTTTTTATTTTCATCTACTAACTCAGTCAATGTTCACAGGACAGATGTAGAAATATTCACCTACAAGTAGATTTGTGTGTTTAAAACTTCAGTCTTACTAACTGATTGCTCACAGCCATGGTGACTTACCATCTCAGTTGATAAGTAAGTAACTGCAACACCAGATTCAGATGATGTTAAACACTATGGTTTCATTTGTCTGATACCAGGTTCATGAAATCTACACTATACATGGCCTAAAGCACATGACTAGTATGGTGTTAAAAAGCAATCTATCATCTATTACAGTGGTTAATACTGCAAAGGATTGCGCTGCTGCTCAGAAGGACCTCAACAGGTTGGAGGAATGGGCCAACAGAAACCTCGTGAGGTTAAAAAAACCAAAAAAAGGACCAACCCCAGGCACCAGTACAGGCTGGGGCCAGCCAGCTGGAGAGTAGCTCTGCAGAAAAGGCCCTTGGGTTCCTGGAAGACAAGTGGAATGTTAACCAGTCCTTTATCACTTCCTTTGGAATGAATTCCAGTGATCCAAAGTAGCCACTAGCCTTGTGATTAGTGTGCTTATTTGGGACTGAGGGAGTAAGTTCAAATTTCTCTTACACCTTCTTCTATCTTTACATTTCTCTGCAAAGGCCAGCAGCATCCTGGGCTACGTTAGGTAAAGCATCACCAGCAGGTCAAGAGAGGAGATTCTTCTTTGCTGCCAAGCACTGGTGAGACACATCTGTAGTGCTGTGTCTTGGGCTGGGCTTCTCAGAGCAAGAGAGACACGGACATACCAGAGCAAGTCCAGCAAAGGGCCACTGAGATAATTAAGGGGCCAGAGCATCTCTCAGGTGAGGAGAGGGTGAAATAGCTGGGAATATTTAGCCTTGAGCAGAGGAGGCTCAGGGAGATCTTCTCAATATATAAAAATACCTGACGGATGGGAGACTTCATAGTGCCCAGTAAAAGGGCAAGGAATAACAGGCACAAATTGAAACACAAAGAATTCAACAATTATTTGTGAGAAACAGCAAAAAACCAAAACACATGCCCTCCCCCCCACCCTGGGAAAAAAAGGGGGAGGGGGCAGTTGTTGGGTGCTTTTGTTGTTTATTGTGAGGATGTTTGGTCACAGAGTATGTGGAGTGTCCATCCTTAGAGATATACAAACCTAGCTGGACACAGGCCTGAGCAACGTGCTGCAGTCAATCCTGCTCTGGGAGGAAAGCTGGACTAGATCAGTAATGTCTAAGTGGAGTGTGCACGAGACAATTCACTTTGATGTGGGAAGAAAATATTTTTTGTACCATTAACAAATATCTGAAAAAAGTAAGTAGCACTTATTTCATCTTTATCTCTTCCTTTTAAAATTTCTATTGTGTGTGTTTTCTAATGAAAGTTAATATATTAGTGCAGTGGTACATGCATGTAATTTATAGAGAAGTAAACATGCACATATTGGGGATGCCTGCTCAAAAACATGCTGCTGCTGCACAATCAAAAATGTTTGGAGACCACTGGTCCAAATCATCTCCAACAGTCCCTTCCAACTTCAGCGAGCCCGTGACTCTCTCACGACAGCAACAGATGCCTGCACACAAAGTGAGCAAACAGATTCAGTGGGAAAAAAAATGTTCCCCCTCCTTATCAGCTGATTTTTGCTGCTTTCCAAAATTTGTCTTTCACTTCATTAAACCCAGTAACTACCTAAACTTCTCCTTCTTCTTAATTGATATTAATACTTGGGTTTGGATTTCTTCCTCACTTTTACTAAAAGTTACTTTATAGTTTGAGGGGGGCGGAGTGGTGTTCATTGTGGGGTTTTCTGGTTTTAGACTCCTCAAGGCTACTTTACCCCACTTTCCCAGAGGAACAGTTACTGCAGCAGTCCACATTCTGGTTTTGCCACCTATGAAAAGACTGCCAGGGTCAGCACACAGTTAGCTCTGCCATTTCCTCCTCCTCAAATAATTATCTCCCCATAGCAACCAAACCAGTCTAAAAGCTCTTTTAAATTTCTAGATGAAGCTTCACTGAGGATCATGATCCAGATTTTTTTACAGTGATTATATATAAAGATCAAATTGAGCCCTGTTTAACAAAAGTTTAATGCTCTTACTTAGACAACCAGACATTACAGGTATGTATCTATGCTATTTTTCTGCCAAGTTACTACATAAATTATTGTATACACCTTCAAGGTACCTGAAGCAATTGTCTGTCCATTTATAAACTCAAACTCAAAAACTAATGTATTTTTATTGTTTACATCAGCTTTGTAGCTGTATCCAAATATAATAATAAATAAAACATTTAGAGTACATTAACAAAATAAGCAAAACATTAACTGAATTGAATGCTTTACGATTTTATGTGCAACCATAAATACACCAAATTCTTACAATACCACTCTCTATGTACTGAGTAATAGCAAACTACTATCGGCTCATTATCTCATTGAAGGTCTAAAATAATATGCAAATAGAACTAGAGAAAGTTCATATGCTTTACAGTAATTTCAAAACCCTTCAGAAAGTTTATTTTGCATACATCTATATACATAAATGATAAAGATTATTTTCATGTAATCCTTAATTTGAATACCACTCATTTGTGAAGAGCTGGAAAAAGATCAAGACCCTTCTTGGATACTAGTGTTTGTTTATGCAGAGCACAGTGATAGTCATAGACTAGCAATGCACTGAAACCCATAGTAAATTGACCATTTTTCTCAAAGAGAAAGTTAAAATAGAAGGTCTCATTCCAAACAGGAGAACTGGGAGAAAATGTTCATTTTATCTCTCATCTGACAGACCAGTAGTACCACTCTGGGAAATCAGAGAGGATTTGGACAGACTGCTCACTCAACTTAAGGCTCATCTGAGATCCACATATAGCTGCTCAGCTATCCAACTAGGATTTTTTTTGTTGTTGCTGTTTTCATGCCCACACGATTTTAGTGCCTTTGTTCAATGTGCAACCCTCTCCACATGCCTTCCTTACCAAAAGGAGGCAGGTATCTCACAATACCAAGGCCAGCAAATCTGCGTCCTCCTTCACCTGGTCTGATGTCTGCTAGAGTTATGGGAAAGCAAAACGAACGTTAGCCTGTCAAACTGGACCATTTGAATTGCATATGCTACCCATAATCTTGGGATCCAAATAGAGAAACGCAGTCACTGAGGACATGGGGTGCCTATCTAGCAGTTGAAAGAACCATACAGACTCAAGTAACAAGTGTCTTTTACACATATTTTGAAAAATATGTGGACCTACATGCATATACCTCTCTAAATAAACATTTTGTACCTTTTATGTGTTACTCAAGTATATTATAAAAACACTACAGTCTTAATTTCATAAGTCAGATATTTTCTTTACCTCCATAAAAACAACAAAGAAAAAATCAACCATATAATGTTGACCGCAATTAAGAGAATTCCAACCCTGAACAGTATCCGTCACACTTCACAATCAATAACTATTTCTCAGAATGGCTTATACACTAACAGGAATAGCCAAGATACAAATTTATGAGATAGTAAAGTGCTTTTTATTGTATGCACAGCATAGAAACATGAGAATCGTCTATAGAGTCCTTGTAACAGAAACACGACCTTTGAAATGCCAAAGCTGCCTTTGCTAGCAAATGTTTATCACCAAAGAGCTGTCAGCTCCAAGTTTTTAAAAGATTAACTCTGCTGATTCATGTATTGCAAAACACCTCAAACCTACCCATGGAACTCTGTTACAGGAGAGCAGAAACTTGAAATCCAGTTTGCTCAAAACACTAAAAGTAGCTTTGCATGTCAAAAGTTTCCCAAATGCTTATTTTAAACCACTTTCCATTCACCAGCACTATGCAAAAAATTTACATATGCAGATGACAAACCACATAAGGAGAAAACCCTAAATATGTGAGGCCAAACAAGCAAAACGCCAGAAATCACAATTAGAAAGGTGAATGCTACTATTTTTACAGTTACTTGCAATACTAGTAGTTGAAATGTTCAGAAAGAAAAAAAATATAATTTTGAGGTAATAAGAAAGGCTTCAAGAGAGGCAGGTTGCATTTCACGTCCAAATACTTTCACAAACACTTATTCATAGCAGCATACGTGAGGCAAGAGAGTCATGAACATAAATTCAGAGTCATGCAAATAAAATCATTCGTACGCAACCATAAATTTAAAGGGATTATGAACATAATCAAAACAAATGGGTGTAATTAGTTTTTCAAGAAGATTCTCAGTAATTTTTGTTGCTGTTTTAATTTTTTACTATGCTAACGCAAGCCTAAGTTACTCTGATATCAGGCAAGTGAAAAGAAGCACTATGTTTGCATCATTACATTTTCTGATCCAACTTTCAAAACCTTTAAAAGCACAGGTTACTATAATTTTCTAATCCACAGATAATACTATAATTAACATCTTCCTGATTATGCAGTGAGTTACTTTTGAAAATCTGTCTTTGATTCTGCCACTGTTCAGCATAGTAATCATTCCCTTTTCCCAGTACTGTAGCTGGCAAGTTTCTTTGGAGTCCGGTATCCAGACACACTGCACTGCAAACAAGGGTGACAGAAGATTCATGTACTGACTAATTTTGCCCTCCTAATCAGTGTTAAGTGCAATGATATTAGGATATTAAGCAAAATATACATCTCTACAATATATGAAGGACCAGATAGATTTTAACGTTCAAAAGCAAAGCCAAAATCATGTAAATCTGACTCAGAGTACGTAGGAACTACATACATAAAAATCAAATCCAATTTAAAAGCAAACACCAGTTTGTTCAAACAGCAATGTACAATCGCTTTAACACTTACAGAATTTAGATGAACAATATTTTCATTCACTCACAGTTTAGTATAAATATAAAGCAAGGCACCCCTTAAGCATTTTAAATAACAAATTAAACATTTACGTTTTTTACTGTGCAGTCAGGCTTAACATTTATGCAGCTTCAAATCCAAAGTACAGCCTCAAGGGAAGCCTCTCCACTGACAAATTAATACCTTAGAGAATAGAGCTGAATGGTGGCAATGAACTCATTTGTTCCCCCAATAATGAAGAATGACTCTTTCTTTACCACATCTGTGACTGTTGCTATGGTGACCCAGACTTACCTCATTGCTTCTCGAAGTGCTCCTCGCTCACTAAGAGTCGTGTGCTTGATGTCATCAAAATTATTTTCTAGTTTCTCACAGTTCTGCAACAAACGGGTAAGTCCATGTAAGGCTCTTAAACAGTATACTGTACATGTATTCATGTTATTCAACATCACGCAAACAAACTGATTTATATTATGTAACCTGAAATTATGCATTCTGTTTTAATTACACAGGAGTCATTAAAAAGACATTGAGAACTCAGAAACAAAGTAAACATGAATCTTATTATATGGCGGTCATGGAAATCATCTCATAAATGTTCCATGATGAAATGTATAGAGCTTCTACTTTTTTCTTCTTTAGGGAAAAATTTTTTTTTTTCCTTTATCAGAATGCAAGGCTAGAAAGCTACTATTCACACAGAGTGAGAACAGAAACCTAGATGTGCACTGTAGAATTATAATAAAAGTTATAAATTCTGTCCCAGTGAAACAGGCAGCGTTGTTGGAACAAGCCCATCATATTTAATTCATATTTAATTTTTAAAACATAACAGAAACTGCAAAGATTATTTGTAGACACCTCAACCGTCTAATGTTTTTTGTGGATTCTAATGTTTTTTGTGGATTCTAATGTTTTTTGAGCTTGCCAGTGTTTCTAAAGTAATACGAAGCCAACAATTTTGTGACAATAAGTGAAATAAAACGTTGTTATATTCTGTTAATTACTATCAAATGCGTGTCTGGTTCCACTGCTCCAGAGTGCTGATACTTTTCTTCTTCTCCCATAAAGGCAGCAAAATTGATTCAGAAGATGCTGGGGAGTACAGAAATTTCTATCTGGGCAAAGCGAGTGTGAAATACCAGCAAACAAGAATTCCCTCATCATCTGCATCCCCCATAGCATTTCTATATTCTCCTGAGATTTTGTCAGTACAGGAGGCTCCCGGGTTACCCCTGTTCCTGCAGCACCTTTTTCCAGTTCCAAAGCGTACCTCTGGGAGGCAGGATTCTGCCGTACGGGTGTCAGGGGAACACAAGTCGCAAGCCGAAGAGCTACCACCGCTAACACCCTCGAAGGCAGGCTCAGCAGGCTCTTTATGCAGGAGCGCCAAAGAAAAGACGGGCACTATTATTTGATCATATTGCTTTCACGGACTTTAATAGCTGAATTAATTTTCAAGTCCACATCTTACAGATAGTTATAATAAATACAATAAAAGTTACCTATTGTTATTTCTTCTGTGCATTGATTCTTTATTTTTATAATTACATTCAATTTGAGGCTACAAAAGCACTACTGGAAAGGAAATAATTAGATATTTGTAAATGACCTAAAAAGATATTTTAGCTTGTACAATTAACATTTAAAACTTTTTTTTTTTAAATAAGATTATAGGCTTTTTAATACTAAGTTTTAATGCTATAACAATACATTTCTGAGCAGGAGAAATGAGCAGAGCTACATTTGGAACTTTTGCAGTCTCTTCTCTCCCTTATAAAAAAAATGCATGTCTTAAGTATGAGTAGTAAATCTTATCTCTTAAGTATGAATAGTAAATCTTATCCCATGGCTAATCTGCTATTTTTTTCTTTGTTTATATTACAATCGGCTCTCCTTTACATGGCAAAATCCTACTCAAAAACTCAAAGGGATTATGTGAGAAAGACGGGGAAGCTCTACAATGAAGCATTACATTATTTAGATCATCATACATTGACCTTCAGGTTGAAGCACACACAGGCAGGTCAGTCGTTTAAAATATACATAAGATAACCAAATTGGAAATACTAATTAATAAAGAACTCCTGATACTTTCCTTTTAGTACTGTTGTATCTGTGCAAGCAAAATCAAGCCTCCCATCCTCCAAGAAACACCATTTGAAATATTGTTCCAAGCACCAAAAGAACTAAAGCCAGTGTTTTAACAACCCTGTGCCACCAGCATCTCAGGACAAGTTCAAAAATCTGAGCATCACACAGTTCATTTCTCTTGACCTTGTGGTGTAAAGCATGTAGAAACAACAGAGAACCCAAAGCATACAAGATTCTTATCAAACACAACTAAATCTTCTCTATATCGTACAAGCTAAAATAACTGATGCTCTCCACATGGAACATGCTGAAAAGAGTAAGTTCAGTTGGTATTTCTTCTATGTCTACATAGACCATACTGTGGTAATCAGCCAAAGGGCAACAAAAGGGCCCATATCTGAAGAAAATGGTGTGATCATGTAGCTTTACACACACAAATATTCCATCTTAACTAGAAACCCAAGGTGAAAATGAGTAGATAACCCAGAATGAAAAAATGGAACAAATTTTACAGACTCAAATAATAGATGGTGTACCCATTCATTTGGCAAGAAGATGAATTTCTACCATTTCTGAGAATTGTTTCCAGACAATATCTTTCTCAGCTACTTTCAACCAAATAGCTCTCAACCAAGATACAGCAGTCGGAGAGCTAATAATTCCATCATTAGGAGAAAAAGAACTAAAAATTGAGCCAGATGCAAATTCCTGAGATGAGATGACCTTATTGTACTATGTCATCAGTTACTGCATACATTCTGAACAGGATCAGGTATTGCTTATACCCACTGCCTTCCAGTTAGACCTGCAATCATCTAAAACAGTATGTTGGATCCTCTCAGAGAAAAGAGAGCAGGGTGTCTTAAATACCAAATACAAGCACAGCTACAGGTGTATGAATGCCATTTCTTCATCGGGCTGAGTATCAGCTCGCTCACTACATTTGTAGGTTTTCTGAAAGGATATCAGTTTATAAGAAAGGCTACCAAATATGAATGACATTGTGAGCATTAAAATAGTCTGAACAATATGTCTGGGAAATGATGAAGCTTCAGTGAACCATGACCAGGGTGAGCTTTACATTCTTAAGTATCAAATCAGTAGCAAAATCGAGCTCACTCTATTCTCCATGTTATCAAATAGATTGATATCTATAAACATTTTGCACAAGGCAGTATGTTCTGGCCCATAATAATTCACAGATTTAAGTAAAATGAACAATTAAACTCCCAGGTGGTTCATTCTGAGAAACAGTTAAAGTAAAAAAAATTAAAATAAATAAAACACAAGCAATGAAAAAATTGGTTTTGGTGGCTTACTGCAAAGTGTCTTTCTGTGGGTTTCAATAAAGTCTAGAAGTTTTAACTCTGATTCAGCAATTATATAGTACCCTGTATGTTATTGCTGGTGGTAGATCTATAGTGCTGTATCATGCTAAACTAAATATCACTTTTGAGAAGTTCAGGAAGAAAAATAAGTATAGAGATGCAATTAGGGACATGGTCGTGATAAGTCAAACTACCACTGCCTGCCAAAAAGCCACAAAAATCTAATTACTGCTTCTTAGAGGATTCGAGCATACTTTGAGGTTTTTAAATGAACCAAAAAGCAAGAGATTGGGTAAGCAATCTTATATACAAATAAATGGCTTATTTATTATATGAGATGTGATCTCTAACTCCATGACCAGTTAAAAGGGAAAATCAGACTGGATATCCACAAATATCTGTGGCATCACACAGCATACTGGGGAAGCATCTAATCAGAAATAAGAATGGTGAACGTATGAAGATGAGGAAGAAGGAAGACTAACAAACAATTGGACAAGCTTTTCCTACCATAACCAAAAATACGACTTTTTCATACTGCAATTTATTCCTATGAATAAAATAAACCACAAGCCTTGGGAACAAGGACTATGTGCTCATAATCCTATGTTTATGAGGGTGATGAGGCACTGGGACAAGTTGCCCAGAGAAGTTCTGGATGCCCCCTCCCTGGCAGCATTCAAGGCCAGGTTGAATGGAGCTTTGGGCAACCTGGGCTAGTGGAAATAGATGATCTTTAAGGTCCCTTCCAACCCAAACCATTCTGTGACTCTATGAAATCACACAAGTATTGTTGCCTCTCTTCTGCCATAACAGGTTTTGAAAAGACTGTAACTCAAACTCACCCATTGTGTAATACAGTGATAAGTGACCCCACTTCCATTGAAATCAACTTTAAATCTTCTATCAAGTCAAACAAAAGTGGGATCACACTAAGCCATGTCCTGCTACTATAACTCTATCCTAAAATACTTCACATAAGACTTTCAAAAGTATTAGTATTACAGATAATGTCTTACACACATTTTGAAATAGATGAGAAATAAAATCTTTTGATCTGATAACAGTGTAAGACTATTCTAAGGCAGACTGCATCACTGGAGTAGATCTCGTATCCTAGTTGATACACTGCCAAATCAAAAGCCTTATTTAAAATACCACCTCTCTTCTATGAAAGAAATTTTAGGGAGGTAGGATTTCCAAATTCTCAGAATTCATTGCTTCCACATGGATATTTTCTTAGAAAGCTTCACTTTTTTGCAAACATTTGTGAAAGTCAATCACACATTTTACTCTGTGTACTAAGCATAAGGAACATAGAACAACTGAAAGATGGAAAGGCTCTCACCTGTTTGTATGTACTATTGCTGCTAATGCTAAAACAAATTCATTTTTCTCTTCTTTTCTCCTTTATAATCCATGTGAAAGGTTCCTACAGCATATGTTGTATCTTAATTTGATAATGTTTTTGCACACAGATTTAAAAATGTGCATATTCAACATATATGCACCTAGATTTCTGAGTACTTACAATGAGACAACCTGGTCCAAATTCCAAAGGATGTAGTAGCTCCCTCTGATATTTCAATTAGTTACCTTTAAGGACATAGGCTCAGATTGCCAAAACTGTTAGAGACCTATAGAATCTACAGATTCAACAAGAAAAGTCTCAAATTTTGGACCAAAAATCCCTTTAAAAGTCCCACTCATGCCACAAGCCAGACCACATTACCTAACTCCTTTGAAAATGTTTGCCATACTGTGGAAATGATCCCCTTTAAAAAAGTTGCAACAAAAAAGCCAACTTCTTCAGGGGACTGTGTAGAATGCTTATTTCCACATTGATCTTCTTATTGATATACAAAATGTTAACACCAATAATCACTTGTTATTCTGGAAACGTGAATTATTTCATCAACAGAAAACTTTAGAACTAACTAACTTGTGTTTTATAAACCTAAAGCAACATTATAATAGTAATCTAAACTGTAATATATTGCTGCAAGGATAATTATTAAGGGAAAACACAGCTGACATTTTCTGATTTATGCACACAATCAGAGATGGAGTCCAAGGACTGTGACATAATTAGCTTCATGCTAACAATTTTTGTAAATCTCTTGACAGAATTTTAGCTAATTTTAAAATGCCTTCTGAAGATTAGCACTTAAAACTGTTGGGGAAAATAGCACAATTTATTAGCAAGGGTATAATTGTAAACCTTCCAAATACTCATTGTGAATATCATTTAGACAGTA
This sequence comes from Porphyrio hochstetteri, assembly GCA_020800305.1. NCBI lineage: Eukaryota > Metazoa > Chordata > Aves > Gruiformes > Rallidae > Porphyrio > Porphyrio hochstetteri. The sequence continues at coordinate 20,427,397 of CM036912.1, forward strand.
ACTCCTGCTTTAGCAGCTGGTATATAAGACTCCAGTTTATGGAATCTTGAAACAACAGAGTAGAATCTAATTAAACAGGATACATGCCAAAGCAAAATTATTAAAAACAGACTAATAGACAATTGTCATGAATTTGGAATAGCACATCTACTTCTTTTGATATGAACTTATATAACACTGTGCTTTTTTTCAAATGAAACCTAAATATTCTTAGCAGACTTCTCTCTCGATTTGGAACAGACTGTCTTCCTACACTGAAACAACATAGAAAGCTAAATGGTTCCATTGATCTTCTCACAGACTTGAGCACCCATCTGCTATAGGGCAAACTGACTTACATATATTGCATTTATTCTAATGCTGGTGCTACAGCATATTAAAGTTATCCAGTAGCCAACAGCTGTATTCCATACAGAAAGCCCCTCCAAACCCTCTTCATATCAAGGAACTAAACAAAATCGATGTAATTTGCCAAAGGGTTTTATCTAAGAGCATTCTTCAAAACTAAACAGGTAAAAGGCTTGTTTGATCCTAACTCTACTCATACTAAATTCCTCCTTCCTATTACCTGTGACCCATTTGCAAAGGGTTCTTATTCCAAACAGGGGGGAAACCAGCTTAAAACTGATGCCTGACCAGCTGTTCACAAAGGAAAAATAGGTATTTTTTAAAAATATGAACATATTCCTAGTATCTGCAGAAAGTATATTGAGCCCTCAGGTATTTACATAACATTTGACAGCATGTCATTCATAATACATGAACATTTGTTATATCAATTTTTTCATTATGTGATACAGCCACATTGGCTGCACAGACTCTTCAAAAAATACAGATATTAATACATCAAAAATAGCAGACTTCCAACAGAAAACTAGCTCCAATTGTTAGTAATCAATAGAAAAAATATTAAATAGAATTGGGGGTGGCTGCAATCAATGTCTAATTAGCATAACCACGTTAATTTTTTCAGGGTTTTTTTAGAGGTATAGTATTTTTTAAGGCACTAAAAAACAGTGTACATGCAAACTCCAACACGAGTAGCACATTTTTTCCACAAACAGGAATATATTGCTAAAACAGGACTGACACCAGGAAGCCCTGCTGCATGAAAGGTTTTCTCAAACTGGAAGTGTGTTTTCTAATTACCAGAAATACTATCAATATGACTGGGGGTTCTGAAGCAGAAGCACACAATATTTGATTTTTAAAGTTTTCTCATTTTAAAATAAGGTGCACTTAATCCTTAAAGACAGGTAATTATACGAACGTTAATTACTTGCTAAACATACATAATACTTCAGTTTGCAATTTTACCGGGACTGTGAAAGATCTTTCAATCTGAGATGGCATTCTGCTAACTTCCTTTTCATGTTCTTTCACGCACAAATTTCAAGTGGCAAATTTATAACAGCCTTCATGTTCACATAAGGGTATGGTATCTTGCTTGCATTCAACCTGCTGTTGTCAGAGCAGATGCAGACACCACGTGTTTTGGCAATGGATAACACATCAGATAGTAGTGATACAGGGAAGATGAGAAAACACATTCTGAAAGGACCAAGCATGCAACACAAAGACTAGTAGACCAAAGAACACAAAAGAAAAGAATGAAAAGCTACAAAAGATATGCAAGACGGCAGAGGCACAGCTGGAAATAGGAAAGGAGCAGAGAATGCAGGTGATGCCACTAGACAGGACATTTTATAACATCCCTCCCCTTGTGACTCAGCTTTAAAAGACAGAGAAAACTTTGAGAACAAAAAGGAAGGAAAACCTTTGCCTCTCCCACTGTTTTCCTTCTCTTCCTAGAACAAATGTTAAACTTGATCAGTAGATGAATGAAGAGGATGGCAATGAGCTACCGGTCCCTCTGCATCTGAAGGAACAGTTTTAAGATTGCTTCCCTGTTTGGGACAGGGCACTGCAGCATAGAATAATACACATCATTTCTTAGAATATGGCAAGCTTTGTCTAGATACTATTTCCTTTTTAATACAGCTTTAGTTCTGCCTTTTCCCTATTGGAGAGCCTCAGCGCTACACAAGAGCCTTCACTGAAAAGTTTAAGGTCCTGTGTGGGACCCATTCTTGACAGCTGAATCCTCTGATTCTCCAGTACTCATAGCGTATATTTACAATTTAATTCTTTAAGGGCATGAAGTCCAAATAAAGAGACAGAGGCTCAAGACAGAATTTCTAAACATACTATTTTCACTTGACAGTGAAATTATAACTAAGTAAAGATTAGTAAGAAAAAAATTAACCCAAATGCTGTACTCCGTCCCAGTACTTTCCTATATCTCAAACTAGCTTGCTTTTCCCTTGGAATTCTTTACTCTGCTTAGGCAAATATTCCCCTGACTCATCGAGATTAAATAAAATGAGAGTATGTAGGTAAAGACCAAATTCATATTGCGAATTAACATTTACAGAGCTCATAACCTGGAAAAAAGGAAGAATCTTTAAAATCCAGGTAGGACTGTACTCCTAAGGAACAGATTATGTTCTTGACCTTCAACAAAGAGCAAAAGCAAAAAAAAAAGAAAAAACAAAAAGAAAAAAAAACCAAAAATCCACATACCCAAAATCCACTGCTTTTTTAGAAGTTGAATGACCAAGAATTTAAGGAATTAACCCCCATATTTGGAAGTACCAACTTACAGGATCCCTCTTATTTTTCATGCATAGCTACAGAATTATTAAATATAAGATCTTTAAAACATTAAAGGTAGAATAAAATGCTTAATCGCCATCCTGAAACCATTCACTCCAGCCCTGCTTAGAGGGATAACAGCAAATTACATGTAGCAAGCTTGCTTTTTCAGCCAAAGATGCCACCTCTCATCTCTTGCAAGGCACAATTTATTCTCCAACAACAGTATTTTTCAGAAGTGCCACAACAAAATATTTTCTTTCATGGTTCTGTGTTCACCATGCACTACAGCTCCATGTAGCTGCCTCAATATATATTAAAAAAAACCACAACACAGCAGGACACAATTTTCCCAAACAATTCTGCAAAAGGTAATCTGCCTCAGCTATTTCTCATGATTTTGCATAAGCTTCTTTCCCAAATAACTATGAGACCAACTAGGCATCTGTGCTGGTTTTGGCTTTACTTATAAACTCTTTATCTCAGCCCCCGAGTTTTCTCTTTTACCTTTGCAATCTTTTTCCCCATCCCACTGAGTGGGAGGAGCGAGTGAGAGGCTGTGTGGTACTTCCTTGCCAGCTGGCATTAAACCAGAACAGCAAGGTCCTACAAGGTCCTTTTCTCCTAATTTTACAGATGATGCCTACAGCTATAGAAAGACACACACCAGCTACACCACATTCCAAGTACTGCTTACTAAACTCTGTACTCCAAATTCTCTCCAACATCTGAAAGGCTTATGTGAAATAGTCTTTAAGTCCCCTGGAAGAACCTGAAAAGATGCTAAATACAAGGTCAAGAGTCAAGGGACTAGACTAATGTACAGAGAACACTGTAGGATTGATGACTTCTGAGCTTCAAGGAACCCAACGCTTCTGTCCTGCAGGAGGGGTGGGAAAAATCCCATCCTCTGCTTATATTAGTAGAAGAAAAGAGTGACAGCTCTGCATGAAAAATACTGCAGTGCCTGTGACAGATGATATTTCTTGCCATAACGGTATGTGGTTATATGTCACTGTTCTCACTGGCCAAGTCCTCATAAAGAAAGGATCATGCTTCCTCCAAATTTTCTTTGTAAAAACCTGAAACAATTCCTTGAAAAATACTATTAAAATCCCATCCTCTGACTTGGTGAATTACCAAAAAAAGTGTATATGTACTTCTATTCCAGATTATCATGTTAGCTAAAAATCTGTATCACAGAATAAAAGATGACTTAGATAGGAATGAAACAAATTTCCTCATGTGACAGTTGAGAGTACTTACCACAGGCAAAGCCAAATATGAAATGGAGACTAGATTTCCCCAGAGGAATAACTGGAAATATCAAGTCGGGTTGAGAACTATCTACCTAAATCAAAGGAATAAGAATTAGGAAGTAGACCCCAACCCTTCTATAAAGATGCTGGGGCAGTTGTATTACATGCTGGGGCTCTGTATCAGATTTTCTACCAATTGAAAGAATCTGAAGCCCATTCATAAACAACGAGAGCCATATGCAAACACCAACAAAATGTTACCTCAGCTCTTATGTTTGAAACTACACAGGAATAAACAGTATCTGTTTCTATTCTGTAAGAAATTACAGGAATGAGAATTTTCCTATACACAGAAATGAACAGGGTTCATGTGTAGCTACGTTTGTCAGCAGGGTGTTCAAAAGTTCTTTTCACAATGTATGTTAGAAAGTGCATTAGGAAAACGTTGCTGTAACGCTGCTTATTCACATATAGATTAAAAACAACATCCAGGACAAATACGTAGTCTCAGGTCTCAGTTCCATTTACCATCTCAGAGAGATGTACATCTAATAGCCCAATACGTTGGACTGGCACTATGAACTCTTCTAGTTCTGTGTCCCATTTACTGTCTCCTTTGTAAGAGCTGGACTCATTTGGAAGCTTTCATGTCTCAACCTGAATAGCTGACTTCTCTCAAAGCCTTCTGGCCTGCCTTCAGACAGCTCAGGTTGCTGTATTTCCCTTCTTGCCAGCCTCCAAAAGTGGCTGAGGTGAACAATACAAGCACGCCCCAAAGTACCAAGTAAGCACCTTCCCAGCAATTCCCAAGCAAACAGGGATATACAGAGCCAAGATTCACCAGAAGAGAAGTTTGATGTGAGTCTCCTTGGTATGAGCTAGGTTTAGCACTCTTTGGAGGAGTCAAGTTCAGGTCCCACAAACACCACTCAAGACCTGGGCTAGGTAGTACAGTTCCTGAGATAATTAAGTGGGTGTCTCAGCAGGGTTGGCTCTGTCACAGCATTCTCCTCACATGGCTAAGCTACTCCAAAGTCTAAAAGCGGCTCCAACTATTGCAGGTGAAGGGCTTTTAGTTCCCAGAACACTGCACAGGACAGACCTGCCTCTGCTTACTGGGTTTAACTTGGGGAATATGAACAACCCACTCCCTTCCTGGTACTAGAATTTAACCTAGTACCCTTAGTACAATAATCCACATCTTACAATAAAATGTAATAATGTAGTTTTCAAAATGCTGTTTTCCAAAATACACAGAATATTTTTCTAAATAACACTGAAACCCTTACTTTAAATTATTCTTCCTCTCTGGAAAACATATTGAACTTATTAATCAGTCCCCAGCTCCTGAGTGTCACTACCGCTATTGCATATGTGCAAACAGAGTAATAGGAAAGAGCACAGTGGCTGAAAAGCAAAAAGAAATAGAAATCGTTATTCTTTTAACAGGATTAAAAAATTTCTTTTCTTCTGAAAGCCATTTTTATCTCTGATTTATAATTCTTATTCTTATGTAGTAGTTTCCCCTGTTTCCCTTGTGTATACACTGTTTGAGCTTTCAATTTTTGATTTTTCTTCTTAGTGCCCTTTCTTTCCTTTCCTTTTTTTTTTTCCTTCTTCATTACTTGGGCTTTTTCCTCTCCTGTTCTGTTTCCTCATGCTTGTTTACTTTTTCCCCCTAGTCCTTACTAACTATTTCATGTCTCTTGCTCTGTTTCATTTCATGTCATGGCTTTTCCTTTCTTATTTTTTTATACTGCATTCCTTTATTCCACTCCTGCAGCTCTCTGATTTCTATGTGCTTGCTTAACTATTACCCAAATGGCTCCAAGCAGGACACACTCAAACTGAAGAATAAATAAATTAAAAGAAAAATACTATCTGTGGCCATGCGGTGTTGCCTAGCAACGCCCTGTACCTCTCCACGGCTTTTCTAGAGCCCTGGTGGCAACAGAGCTTTTCAGACTTATTGCTACAAATTATATGCAAGATCCTTCTTACATTGTTTGTCCGTTCGCTAGCAAATAAATCCAGAGGAAAATATAAACAAGAAAGAAAAGCTCCAGAGAAAGAGCCAACAACAGGACTATCCTTCCAGCACAAGAAATGCCCACATACTCTCACGCACGGTGCCCCTTTCTCTCACGTGCTCTGTAAAACATGCACAGTTTACATTATTACTGTTCACTCATATTACTAGTTACAATCTTCAAAAAAACAGAATGCAATTAAAATTTGTGTTAAGTTCACTCAACTCAGCTAGTATTCATTACTGGCTGAGATTCATTGACTTTACACTCTTACAAAAATCCGTTTCTGAAACCTTTACACCAAAGAAAAGACAGCAGGTAGCTTCCAGATAGGAAAAACGGTCCAAGCACTGTCAAAAATGCAGTGGGATTATTAAGGAAGGGAAGTTCATTCCTAAAGCTTATAGATCCAATCTTTTCATAAATCCAAGATTTTCAGTATCTATTATTTCTAATGACTTCAGATGTGACAGAAGTGAAAGTGAACAAAAGTTGACCGGCCTCATTCTTCAAAGTTAGAAACAATTGCTCATTAAAGGTCCGTACTTTGCAAACTATTGATGATTCAGCATTAGCCAGATCAAGTTTCAAGAGGATAGATACTAAGCCAACTTCCCTGATGGTCCTTTTTTATTCCACAGCAATGAAAGATTCCTTCCAACAGCCAATAGCAATCTCTGAAAATGAAAAGTCCTTTCAATTTTAGGATAGAAATAATGCTTATCCAGGGGACTACAACATTAAGGGTATTAGGAGTCCCAGAGGGGGAGTCAAGAAGCAAAGCATAACTACAGAATTTAGCTAAGGACCAACCTGTGATGAAGGATGGAGAAAACGTTCACTTAACATGTTATCCATCTGAAGGACATAAGAACCAGTGTTATTACCTGGGAATTTTTTTATATAGCTAAATCAGCCTCAAAGCAATTTGATGCTTGCATACAAAGTATCAGTAGCAAGTGAAATGAGCACTCAACAGAGCACATACCTTAAAAAGATACTTAACAGCACCAGTCTACACCTCTCAGCTACAAATTGTTACGTAGTAAAGCAAAACTGCAAATGACCCTTACAGGTAAACCAAGGCTGGAAACGAATATTCAGGTACATAATCCCAGTTTATTAACATCATTCCCAAAGTATTTTTTGTGGAAAATAAAGGTCAAACTACAGGTATGTAGAGCTGGTTGGAGAAGACAGCAGGCCCCATAGGTGATACAGGCCACCAGAGAAGAAACATAGATATTTGAAAGCCTCAAAAGGCTTGCTGTTTCACATGATTCGGCCCCTACACACATATGCAGCAGAAGACCCATTTTAGTGCTACTGTCGTACACTATTTTACACAGTGGTGCTGCCTGACTCAGAAGACAGAGTGCTCTCCTCAAATTGCCTTCCAACAGCTATGCTTAAGAGTGTAGCCTTATTTACTGTAAACTATTCAAAACTTTACGTAAAGGTAGAACTATTTTCCCTCATGAACATTTTTAATGACATTCATCATTATGGCATATGAAGTGTTTTAAAATCAATTTATTCTCCATACTATGAATATCTCCCTTTAACAGGTAGCTATCAGCACAAAGTCTATCGAGCACACTATGTCAGGCTCCTATGGTCCAAAACACTGAAGTATATAGGAGACTGGAAATTATAACATGGGTAACCAGAGTTACACTCTTGCTTTCACATTCAGTTCATCTTCACATTTGCTCATCCAGTTGATGGAACCTCCACATTCTGATCAGCTGTTATTTAAATCATCTTCTCTCTTAATTCCAACTGCTAATCCTAGACATTCTTATCCTCAGCCCTTGGCTGTACAGCCGACTAATTGCACTTTAAATTTATTCTTATCTTTTTTTTTTTATTCCAAACTCCAGTGCCACACAGTTTTTTATGATGTTCTAGTTCCTTCTGTATTGACAATGCCTGTCAACTTTCCTGTAACATGCTCCTAATATTTATGTCAAGCTCATTAATGAAAATATTAAATGGTATGAATCTCAAGACTGATCCTGCAATAAGCTCTGCTCAAAGCCCAGAAGCTCTTTTGTTAAACACTACTCATTCTCATTTCCTTTCTAGCCAGTCGCTTACCAATGTTACTATTCTAAGCAGACGATATTTCATTATTTTTTGGCAAAAAATACCCAAAAAACAACTTGTCAGTGTCATGATCTATCCCTAACAATAAAGTCCAGTATGTCTTATTTCATCCTATACTTACCTTAAAGCAGTTAATAAATCCTTGCTTCAAAATTTGTTTTCAGTTTTGCATGCTGCTGATACAAGACTAACAGACTTAGAGTTGTCCATCAATTCTCCATCTCTGAACACAGCAAAACTGCATCAGCTGTTCTCTAATGAAGTATCAGAATACTCAGCTTCCTTTACTCTTAAGCCTGTAAATTCAAATGCAAGTTTTTCTGTGATACTTATATGGACATTTTGCTGTCCCTTTCATTTCGGGGATGAAACCTCTAAGTTTTCCTTCTGGCCTGTCTGCAGCAGTTTCCATTTCTGCACTTGTCTGCCATTAGCCACCTCTTGCTTTACTCCCATTCTACCGAAACTAGGATGATTTACAAAGATTTTAGACAATACTTAGGATGTTTAATCCTATCTTCACACTGGCTTTCCTTGTTCTTTCATTTCTTTTAATTTAGATAGCTTAAGAACCTTTTACTATTTGTTTTATATATCTGAATAACCTTTTACTATTTGTTTTAATTTCTTTCTCCAGGTGTGACTCAACTTGACTTTTGAAAGTTCAAACTTTTCCCTCTGTACTTCCTGCTTTGTCCACCAACCCCATTTTTTCAATCCTTTATGAGTTATCCTCATACTCTTCATATTCTTTTTGAAGTTGTTTTCCAGTTCAGAGTTTCCAAAACTCTTCTTTACAGGTTGAAGTGCAAATTCCAAATAACTTTTCTATATTTAAATTAATAACAAATCCTCAAAATTCATGTCTTTGAGCTGCTTTGTTCAGTTCTGATCTAAACAGGTTTTCTTAACTTCTGAGTTTATCTTATAAAATAATAAAATATGTTTTGTCAATTCTTCTATAGAATTTACATGAAATTAACTCAAAAATAGAGCTTAATGAACATTATATTTTGTGATTATCTATTTTAACTTCCCTGTTTGCTAAATTTAAGGCTGAAGTCCATTCAGCTTGATACCTGTATTAGTAAAACTCAGTACTACTTAAAATTTTATGTCAGCACTTCTGATTTAATGACAGTTACTAACAGAGTTTGTCAGTTGTCACATCAATGGGTACCTGCATCATACCATTATTAGAATCTGTGGTTTTCCAGGCCATGTATAGAAAGTCAAAGTGTCTTACAATTGCTTACCTCTCTAATAGCATTACAATCAATTCGAAGTACAGAAAGTTGTGAGGATAACAGAATGAGGATGGTGAAGTATGGAAAATATAATTATCGGAGAATCAAGGATCAGGTTGGTATGTCTCTGGAAAGATAGACTGATCAGTAAAGGAACATGGGAGAGAGGGCAAGTCCTGACAGAAACGCGCAAAGGGAAACTACTCCTGAGCAAACCTTTAACAGACCTTTATGATCATACCATGATACCAACTCTACCCCGTGACCTGGAAATGGGGTAACTATAACACATTCCTAAGCCTATACATTTCTAAGTATAAATTAAGACCACGAGCTGTAGGAAGAAAATCAGAAAGCTAAGGCATCAAGTAAATTTCAGTTAGCAAGAAAGAAAAAAAAAATAATAAAATGGTCCGCTATACGTGAGAAGAAAGAAAAAATATACACAGAAGTTTCGGTTATATACAGGAAAGGAAAACAATTAACAAATGATCACACAGAATCACAAGGTTGGAAAAGACCTTTGAAGATCATCAAGTCCAACCAATCCCATCCTCAGCTAAACCATATCCCTAAGTACTTCATCTACCTTCCCTGGATGTGTTTAAAAAAAGGGTGATTCAACCACCTCCCTGGGCAGCCTGTTCCAGGCCCCAACAACTCTTTCAGTAAAAATTTTTTTCTAACATCCAATCTAAACCTGCCCTGGCACAGCTTCATGCCATTCCCCCTTGTCCTATCACCTGGCTGAAGAGACCATCTCCCACCTCTCTACAACCTCCCTTCAGATAGTTGTAGGTGGTGATAAGGTCTCCCCTCAACCTCCTCTTCTCCAAGCTAAACAGCCCCAGCTCTCTCAGCTGTTCCTGATAGGATTTGCCCTCCAGCCCCTTCCCCAGCCTGGTTGCCCTTCTCTGGACTCGCTCCAGGACCTCCATGTCCTTCTTGTGGTGAGGAGCCCAGAACTGGACACAGTACTCGAGGTGTGGCCTCACCAATGCCAAGTACAGGGGCACAATCACCTCCCTAGACCTACTGGCCACACTGTTTTTGATACAAGCCAAGATGCCATTGGCCTTCTTGGCCACCTGGGCACACTGCTGACTCATATTCAGTCTGCAGTCAACCAACACCCCCAGGTCCTTCTCTGCCTGACAGCTCTCCAGCCAGTCTCCCCCAAGCCTGTAGTGCTGCATGGGGTTATGTCCCATGTGCAGCACTCTACACTTGGCCTTGTTAAACTTCATCCCATTGGTCTCAGCCCATCGGTCCAGTCTGTTCAGATCCCTCTGAAGAGCCTCCCTACTCTCAGGCAGATCAACACTTCCTCTTAGTTAAGTGTCATCTGCAAACTTAGTGAGGGAGCATTCAATCCCTTCGTCGAGATCATTGATAAAGATGTTGAACAAGACTGGACCCAGGACTGAGCCCTGGGGGACGCCACTCGTGACCGGCCTCCAGCTGGATTTTGTTCCATTTTCCACCACCCTTTGGGCTCGGCCACCCAGCCAGTTTTTAACCCAGCTGAGGGTCCACCTGTCCAGGCCAGTAGCAGACAGTTTCTCAGTCAGAATGCTGTGAGAAACTGTGTCAAAAGCTTTACTGAAGTCCAGGTAGATCACATCCACAGCCTTACCCTCGCCCATTAAGAGGGTCACCTTGTCATAGAAGGTGATCAGGTTGGTTTGACAGGATCTACCTTTTGTAAACCCATGTTGACTGAGTCTGATCCCCTGGCCATCACACATATGCTGCATGATAACTCCCAAGATGACCCTCTCCATGATCTTCCCTGGGACTGAGGTCAGACTGACAGGCCTGTAGTTCCCTGGATCCTCCTTCCGGCCCTTCTTATATATGGGCGTAACATCTGCCAGCCTCCAGTCAGTGGAACTTCCCCAGTCTGCCAGGATTGCTGGTAGATGATGGAAAGGGGTTTGGCAAGCACATCTGACAGCTCTCTTGGTACCCTCGGGTGGATCCCATCTGGCCCCATTGACTTGTGGGTATCTAACTGGCCAAGTAGGTTGCTAATCATTTCCTCCTGAACCATGGGAACTTTGTTATTCTTCCCCTCCCTGTCAGCCAGTTCCTGAGGATGAGTACCCAGGGAATATCCATCTTTATTATTGAAGACTGAGGTAAAGAAGGAACTAAGGACCTCAGCCTTGTCCTCATCCCTTATCACTAATGTTCCCTCTGCATGCAATACGGGCTGGAGATTCTCCTTGCCCCTCTTTTTACTGTTAATATACCTATAGAAGGACTTTTTATTATCTTTTACAGAACTGGCCAGTCTGAGTTCCAGTTCAGCTTTAGCCCTTCCGACTTTCTCCCTACATGTTCTCACTATGACCCAAATTATTCACAGCCTTCCCAACTCTCTGTATAAAGATGACATGGTATAACAATAACTATTACTAAAAGTGTTATTTTCAGCAAGAACATGGGATTCAGATTTAGGTAGGAAAAGAGAGGTTTAGAATTATTCTTTTTTAATCAGACAGATGCAGTCCATATATCAGTGAGTCATTAAGGAACTAACTAAAGCAATCCATGGACCACTATCAATAGCACCAACAGACTAAGAGCTTTTGGTAACAAAAGGCCAGAAGAGACCAACATTATATTTCTCTTCACAAAAAAAATGAACAAAACCAGCAAGTATAGCAGAGAAAATGGAATACATTTATTTAAAATGATAATGTGATATAAAAAAAGCCAACATGAACGTGTAAAAACTGAAGTTAAATCAACCTTATTTTCTGTCCCTAAGATGAATGGTCATGTGAAGAGTGGTGTATACCAAAAAGTATTATACACCGTATTTTCACAAGCCAATCAAAAATGTAGTCTAGATAATACAAATATCCAGTAAGAGCACAAATTACTGAGAAACAACCCCTAACTTGTTTTCTATCATTCAAAAAGGACCAGAATCAAGATGCTTCATGATTCACACTGGACCCCAGTGACTTTGATAGCTAGAAAAAAAGAATGTACTAATGGTTTCTACTGACATTATGTTTGGTGGAATAAAGGAAAGAGTGAAGAAGTTATTAAACATTTTAAAACTCAAGATAACAACTTAAAAGTCAAGCCAAACTTTAGGCCATAAATTGAGAACAAAAAATCCAATGCTTTTCTAGAAGGAACAGCACATTGTGGGATATTTTAGTGTGTGAGGCAAATAAATTACTATTTCTACTCAGTGCTAGCTAGGTCCCAGTTGAAAAATGGGGTAATTTTTCATCATGATTAGAGAAAGATGTAGAAAATTAAAATCCAAAGGAAAGAAACAAAGTAACAGTTTCAGAAAACATGACCAGCAAAGAAAAAGTGAGGGAAAATAAAGACCTGGAAAGATACCTAAAAGGCATCTTAATATAACAGATTTTATACCAAAAGGGAACAATCATCAACTGTTCTGCAAGTAGGAAGAGAAGGACAAGAAAACAACTTGATCTTCAACTAATGAAATAGAGTATATTTCAGGAATAGTTGCTCTTGCATTGATGTACACTAACAAGAATTAAAAGTCAAACATCACACACCTTTGGAAATGGGCTATACAAATATCTGTTGAAAATTGTCTGGCTATATTTCATTCTGTCCCAATCCAGAAATTCTTTCACAATCCTTCTCAAACCTAGAATCATTTTTTATGATTCTATGATTAGACTGATTTTTATTTACAACCACAGTCAAATTCAAACCTGCTGTGTGGAGAATCTACAACATATTCTCAGCACACTAGAAACAAGTTTACTGCCCTTCCCCAAGGACATTTTGATCCATAAGGTTCAGTTTTCCCTTGATATCTTTTTACCATCTGTTGCATTATTAACATAAAATGCTTTACCTTTATGTTCATCTTTCTTGACTAGTTTAGTGCAACTAGACTATTGGAGATGGAAGGATTGCAGAAAACACATACATGTAGCTTTCTGAAGACAATGGAACTGCTGGAACAGACACGCAGCCAGAAAGACTACGAGGGAATATGCTTTGACATGGCAACTCCACAGCTCCAGAGGCTGGACCACTCACCAATGCCCATTTCATCAATATGAAGCACACACAGTGTAAGGAAGGTTTGTGTACCAAGGCGTACCAAGCATCTTTGCAGAATGAAAAATCTCCAAAACATTACTTCTGGTATCAATACTGGATGGGATGTTTATTTCCAACCCTATATTAAAACAATGTATCCATTTACAAAACAAAGAAAACACTACGAAAGTTTCAAGTCACTCCAAAGGGATGAGGCAGTTAACTGCTCTCCCACCGAGGATTTGACATTGTGATAAAAATACAACACAAACTGGTCAAGGTATAGTTTTCAAATCTTCTGCACAGTTCTGTTGTAACAACATATTTTTGCAATGCCTGCTACACATCCTTACCTTCAAAAGCATGAGGATTTCAGTGCTTTTTTAAATATAATGCTATCAGGATTGGTTAAAAGACCAAAACCAAGCTTTTCTGCCAGACCTGTTTGCTTATACTTAAAACCAAGTGATTTTTTGATATGCACGTATGACTGATTTTTTAATAAAAGTACTGATGGACTGGTACTCAGAAAATTTTTAGTCCAAATATATGGAAAGTTGCAGACAAAGTACAAGCAGGAACTTGCAATGAACACTTCAGTGCAACTTAATATTGGACAGTGCTACCAGCCCTGCTTAAAATACAGCATTCAGCAAGCTATGCTACTTCCTTCACACTAAAACTGGTCTCTCGGCTCCGTTTACTTCTAGGGAGCAGATGTCTTCCTGGACTTAGACAATATAAATAGATTTGAAGTGAGTAATTACTAACAGGCTAATAACAATGGCACTCTATTCTCCAAGAAATGAAGTTCAAGCACTTACAATCTCTCAGCCTAACGCTTGCAATCATTTTTAATTTTATATATTTCTAAACAGAACAGAGATGGGGCTTTCACTGTACAAGAAGGAAGTCTAGAAGAGGAAAGAGCAGTATAGGTTTCAGTATAGACAATGGTTTACAAAAGAAAGAAAATTGGCAGTAGAGGGGCTGAAAAAAAAGAGAAGCTGGTCTTCTTGTTATTTATTCTGTTTTCCAATGCGCCAACACAAGAAGGCACCTTTATCTCTGTCCAACAACCACAGGAAAGTGCACATACTGAAATCCACATCTAAAAGAGTATAAGGCTAAGCAGAAGATGAAAGTTAACAGTGAAGATTATTTCTGGTCCTATCTCTACTCTCTGATCTGCTCAGCTTTAATGAAGGGGAATGATTTGATCAGATTTACCTAGAATTCAGTATTTGTAGCATTTTTCATTATCATATATGTATGTGTAAAACCAAACAATTTGCAACTCTGAGACTCTTCAGTTTTGAAATGGTTAAGATCAGAAATACACCTGGAACTAAAACCTTTGGTGAATGTGGCTCTATAAGAAGGGGAATCATCCCACATAAAATCTGAAGAACACCAAACCCGAAGAACTCTGAACAGAGGAAGTTAAATGGTCAGAGGTGGTTTTCCACAGGACTACAAGAGACCCACAAGGTAAGAAGAAACCTTTTGCAGGGGACTAAGAAAGGATTTGGTGTAACTTGCCATCAGCTAGTATTTACAATTTGATACTGAAAAGGTGCATAAAAGCATTACTTTGTAGCAGCAAGGCAAGTTAGGAGCTATTGAGAGACTCTAATGAAAATACCTCAAGACATTGGAAGAAAAATATCACAGAAAATTCAAGGATTATAATATGCATTTCTTAGAGCAAGTATAAGTGATATCATATGTAAACATGTAAACCACTTTATTCTGGTAAAATGGTTCTAAATGCCAGCATATGATATCGATACAAGAAAATGCAGAGTAATTAGTTAATCTAAAAAATGCATGAGTAGGAATTTGACTGCTAAATGATTAAACTGGTACATTTTAAAATGTTTATTAATATTTAATTATTGACACTATGAGAAAAGAGAAAAATCTCTTGATGTTACTTCTCAGCTCTTTCTGATACTCAGTATTCCATGTATTATTCATATGAATAGTTTGTGCACATACAGTCAATCACCAGTTAAATAAAAGAATCATTCTCAAATTCCCTAATCACCTCAATAGATCCTAATGCAATATTTTCCACATTTGGGAATCAGAGTGTTTTATTTAAGAAATCAGTCTGGCCATGATGAATACAGTGCAGCCTGAGCAGACATCAGTTCAAAGAATCAGATGTCAAAGTGCTCCCTCTAATGTCCCTTAATCATCACACCAATTAGCAGCTGAATAGTGATGTGATTAAAAAGACTGCTGCTATCCTATACCTATTCAGACTAGTAGAATTCTACATATGTTCTACCAATTAATGTTTGAATAGAGCAGCGATTAGAGAGACATCTGCCATTGTATATTCATTCAGAAAAGAGCTAAACTTGCATATTCATATGCAATGAAGACAAAAATAAATATTTGCAAAGGTAAACTATACATTTAGATTATAAAGATAATTGAGTTGATTTCCTTTAATGAGTGTTCTCTATTTTACAATATTTGGGATTATTTTTATTTATAAATATATAATCTTTCATCAATACGTGTCTAGAAATGGCCAAATTATTCACTGAAAAAACATTTATTCATTGAACTTCCTGATTTCAGGCCTTGGGTGAACTGGGTTTCATATCTACTTGTATGCAATTTGCACTATTTCTGCTTCAACACACAAGTTATTTGTGAACTTTTAACTTGATTATTCCGTAACTGCGATACATGATCAGGCACAAAAATCCCACAGCATTTTTCCAACTCACTGGAAGGCAACACTTAGAGTAATAAACTGATTGCAGCTGAGAAAGAATAATCTTATTTATAGGTTTTCCTATGCAAGCCCAGACATTTGCACACTAAAAGGTCCTTACACAACTTTTTTTTAAATAAAAATTTTTATTACAGATGTTCATATTTAGCAGTGACAGCCACAGAAATACTATCCAAGTAAAAAGGAGTTTGAAGCTTTAGCAAATGATTACTACTGTTTTAAGAGAGCAGCCTTGTCCTCTGAATTTAAAGAGCAATGTGAATTGTTACATCTCGGATGAACTGCAGATCTCACTCTTCACCATTAGCACAGAGCAAGCTGGTAACTACACCTTAATGTTGCAGAGAAAAAGACAAGGTGAAGAATTTGGCGCTCTCTAATGTCTGGGAGGAACTACAGAACAGTAAAATACTCTTGCCCAAAAGTGACGTCCCTGCAGAAAAACATCTGAGCTTAAAAAATTATTTTGTTCAAGGAAGAGAGGCTCTTGTCACACAATGCTGACCGGGCTTAGCAAACCTAAGGATGAAGAACAATGCTACTACTGCCAGAAAATCAATACTGTTACAGGCTATGGCAATTAACTACAAACCAATTTAAACCCCATTTCCTTTTCACCTTTCTTTTCTCATTGAAATACTTTCAACTCTTGCATCTGAAGCAATTATTACTATTTCTAAATGCAGAAACTGAAGAAAGTCTGAATACATAGATGGGTTTGCAAGATCTGCTCACTTATCCTTAGTAGATATCTACAAGGTTTCAACACAAAAAAAAGGCTGGACAAGAAAATCCCGCTGAATTCTGTGGTGACAAATTTATAAAAATTGTGGCAGTGAATTTCATGAAAACACATACCTGCACATGTACAAGGTAAAAGCAGAACTTGTCCAATCATGCTTAGAAACCCTATTCATAAAGCAAGAATTTGGTGTGCTGGATGTAATGATAATGTACACAAGGCCTGCTCATCTATTTCGTAATTGAAAGGCCAGCAAGCATAAAATACACACAGAAACGGAATTATAGGGATTTTGGAACCATAAGTAAAAACACGAATCAGATATCTAAACAACCCTGAACTGCCTAGGAAAACACTGAAATCAAAACAAGTCCTCACATCATCCACAGTCCATTTCTTTGCTTTAGTTTGATCTTTAAATTGATGACCTAATGTGAGCTACATTTTGCTTCCTTCTCCAAGGTTTACTATTAGTGTAGCCATCTCAAAACTCACCTACTTTTACCTTCATCTGACCAACGGAAACATTTGTTCCCCCAGGCTAGTGGCATTTCTTTATACCATCTTTCAGCATGACTCAGAAGAAACCAGTGTTAATGCTTATGTTTAGTATGGTTACCAAGGGTGACTCAGCAACACAGAGTTTGCCTACTCTGATCTAAATCTGAGTCAAAACTTCTGAAGGAAAGCTGACTGATCTTGCACCTACAACTATAAACCATTTTTACAGCACAGTTTGGTTGCTAACATGGTAAATAAACAATAGCATTCACTGAAAGCATAATTGAACCTTCCTCTCTCCTAGGAGAATGTGTCTCCAATGTTGAGGAAAGATACTGATACTCAGTTTCCACTTCAGAACTCATTTAATGGGCAACCCAAAGTGTCTCAGAGCAGGCTAGGAGTTAAAATTTCACTTGTGTAATTATCCTGAGGAAATATGTAAGACTGCCATCTGGAAGTGTATTAGACATTACAAAGTCACTGTGTGCATGCCTCAGCAGATGCAGCTTTTGTTCGGAGTTTTGAGGGCTGTTAATTTAATTAGTTTTGTATTTTCATATTCCCACCTTCCCTCCAACAGTAATTCTGCAAAGGCAGCATCAGTACAGCTTTAAAAGAATCCAAAGCTAAAAGCCAAATTCAGATTTTAAGGAAATGCAAACAAGTATACTTCCTACCGACTTCAAATAGAGCTTGACCTGTTCATTAGAAGGACTAAACATTACTGCCCACGGCTTTTTAGACTATAACAGAAAATTGTGCTCAATGTATCTTTTCCTACATTTGGGGTTTTTTTTATTTTAACAAGGCCAGAAAAGCATACTATCATTTTGTTTTCCTTGCTTATTAAAACCACTCAACAGCGATGAGAATGTAAAGTCTCTCATTTTTTCTTAATGCCTTTCCTGTAATGTGCTACCAAACAAATGTTTAAGTTTGATTTTTTTTTTTGGTCTTTTTTTTTAGTTTTATAGGACTTTTTCTGCCAGAATAGTAAGTCTTGTGGTAAATCTTCCACAGTAAAAGCTACATATTCCTGTGTAAAGAAAATTTTGATAGTTCTAAAAACTAGGACCATTGCTCACCTAAAAATAAGGACTACCCTTTTACAGTTTCTTCAAGCATTTTACATTTCTTATAGTGATTTGCAAATTAAATAACGTGACATTTCCACCAAGTAATTCATAATATGCAGTATAAGAACTACCTGAGATGGAGGTAAGTACATGTACTGATATACCTAGTTGCTTATCTCTAACCTTTAACCCTGTAAGTTGTAACACATGAGCAGATTTCTGTCAGTGCAGAGTCCTAATAACTGCACAGATCTCCACACAGTAATGCAGAACAATGAAACCAAGCTGTTTATTAGATTGTAATCCTGTGCCAAAACATCCTACAATATTTGACAACATTCAGAATTTCTTTCAAATGAAAATCCAGCCAAGGCACGCAAGCTAGCAATGCACAGCCCAAGCAGCTCAGGCCTTGGAGATCCGAGAACATTTAGGACAGTGTGAGGTATGCAAGCACAGCCAAGAGCAGGACTGCAGGAAGGGAGACAATTTCTAGAAAGCTATGCACTTTCATAATCAACAGCAAAACCTTCAAATATCAAACATTTTATGAATAAACTGAATAGAAAAATCAAACAAGGCTGATATTGGGCTAAGTCCAGAGGTAATCAAGAGGGACTGTAAAGCCCAGAAGCTATAGAAACTGTGTGTTAACACACCCATTAGGAAGATATATATGTGTATGCTATAGTTTGAAGTTTAACTCACTAGGATAATTTACATTGGAACAGC
The DNA here is from genome assembly GCA_020800305.1 of Porphyrio hochstetteri. Taxonomy (NCBI): domain Eukaryota; kingdom Metazoa; phylum Chordata; class Aves; order Gruiformes; family Rallidae; genus Porphyrio; species Porphyrio hochstetteri. The sequence goes on from CM036912.1 coordinate 20,446,559, forward strand.
TAATCAGGTTATTACACCTAGCTGCCCTACTGCATGGATACCAGAGCTTCCTAAAAAAACATTTCTGAAAACAGGCATTTACAGCCCAATATTGATTACAGGTTGCCTGAAAACATAACAATGTAAACTGCAGCTGTCCAGGAGCTGCTTGCTGAGCAGCTCAACTAGCTGTGCAGCAGGGACAATTGTGGGCATCAGACATTCTAAAATAATCATCCCTGTTCACAAACAGAAGCTGTTCATGTACATGCTTAGGATAGCCTGGGTTGCTCCTCCCAGCAAGTATTTGTTGGTCATAGTGGATTTAATCATTTTGAAAAACTAAGAAGCTTTGTGGGCTTTTTGGTTTGGTTTGTGTTTTGTTGGAGTTTTTTTTAAATAATAAACAAATATCAACTATCAAACTTGAATTTTCCTACTCAGTGGGACATGTTTTGGTAACACTATGGAAAGACACAATAATATTGTACCCAGAAGGGACAACGTTTTCAGACAAAATAGTAGTGCTCTACCTAAAAGACTTCTGAATTTAGAGGATTATCGAAGAGAATCTGTAGGAAGACAGAAAAAACGCTACAAACCATCTAATCAGGTGAGAGGTCAAAGAGACAAGGAAGTCTGATAGGATTAGTCAAATATCACACTGAGAATAGGAATCTAAATACCTAGAGAGATAATGATGATATCTAATGGTAGAAATACTGAACAACACAGATGGTTTCTAATAAAAAAATATTTATTCTAAACCCACCTGTTTCCTGAAAAATACAATGCACAAAATTTAAAATCCAGAGCTATATTTTAATACAAGCTTTATGTATTTATACATTACCATACATATGGTCATGTATATATGTATCTTTATGTATACATACACACGTATATAAAACAGGTGCATATTATGGGTTCCCCTAGTTCTGCACTGAGATAAAACTACTTTTAAAAGTCTCAGAAAGCATAGCTGAGTGCCGCTCTTCCCAGTGTTACTCTGGGAAAACAGAAAGAAAAGGAGTAAGTGGGCAGCAGCCCTGCTGGGTATGGAAGAGGCAGCTGATGCCGGCTTCCCAGGGAGAGCCAGTGGCTCTGCAAGGCTCAGGAGGTGGCACGTCAACTGTGACTCCACTTGATACTTGAGATGGATTGGACTCTATAACAAAAGGGAAAATGTTGCATCAAAGACTTACTAACCAAAAAGGAAACAAGTACTACATGTTTTTCATTCTGAAAAGTAAATAGTTGATCACAAAGTAACCTATCTACAAGAAAAGAACTGGGTGCCAAATCTGGCTACTGAACAACACAGGAAAGTCAAATTTTAATTTCTCACAAAACAGATTTCGGCATCAATGTTTTATTGCATGTTCCAGATGCAATAATAAATGTGCACTTACTGGACAGCTTTTGTCAGAATTCCTTTTCCATCGCTTCTTGACTTGTTTCTTTGCTGCAGTTGAATGAAGAGTTGCATGCATCTGTTTCCGGGGATTTAAAGCCAGAATGTTCTGTAGAAAGAAAACAGAAAATAATAAAACACAGATAAAATTATCAAAAACATTGAAAGCGTCTTAAATCCCACTTCTCATACTTATTTACAATGATATGCAAAACCAAAACAGAATAATTCAATATTATAGACCAACTTCATATCAATTTGTTTAGATTTGTATTGTCCAAACCACTTAGATTTTGAGTATTTAAAGACACTTCTAGGACTGCTAGAAAACAGAATTATATTTAGTGGCCATGATAATGGTTTCCATTCCCGGATGTTTGTTATGTACAGCATATAGAAACACATAATTCTGCTTCATTATATCACTCCAAGTAACACTTGCAAAGCAAAACAAGCAAAAATATTTTAAAGGATCTGGGATATTTCTGGAAGTTCCATCATTTCAGTATAAATACAACTTTCCCCTCACAGGAATCTGCTTCTATGCCTAGTGAGTTGATAAGTTAACTTCATTTCCCTTACTATGCTTTTATTTGCAATAACACAAACAAATGTTGCAAATATAGCTGTACTTTAAGTGACAACACTGGTCTGACAACACAGGAAGAATGAAATTTATAATGTCTTGCATTATACTCAAAAAAATTAAATCAGCTTTTTGGAACCCAAGCTCAATTTCAAATCAGGCAAATAACAGGTTTCTAGAGCAAAACTGACATTTAATTCAAGGGGTGAGTGTGAACAGCATGCAAGGGACAGACACAGACTCAGGTCTGTGATGGAGAACCAAAACAGGCATAATGTTGGCTGTAACCCCTGGAATTGGTTCTGTAAGTTTTCCTTAAAAAAAAAAAAAAAACCCAAAAACACTCTTGACTCTAGCATGATATTCCACTGTGGTGAATAGGGTGTGTTTATTCTGCTACTGTATGTCAGAGAAGTGTGAGATTTACAGAAATGGACAATGAATGTAATCAGTCTCATGGAGTTATGAATAGTCCATCAGGATGCTTATTTTAAAAGGCTGCTTGAGCAGGTAATAACGATGAAGTAGTAATCTGCCATATTAAGATTTCATTGTGTTGATGTTTCTGGGGATTTAGGGTTTTTTTAAATGCAAAGGGGTCACTTTTAATCAACTATTTAATGCTTACTCTGGACTGATCGGTAATTCATTTTTCCCACAAAACAGAAATCTCACCTACTTAAAAATTCTACCTGCAAATAACAACACAGCCCAGTACAGTAACTCCCAGCTTGCCTGAAGCACAGAGACACAAAAAAGTAGGTTATAACATTCATAAAGGTATGGACTATTTAGCAGCCTGCGTGCTGTTGACTTTCAGGAAGAGTTAGAGGGTATAATCAGATGTAGCTCTGCATTTCCAGCAGTAAAGATTCTGTTCCATCTCTGGGTGTTCCTCAGCTGAGTACTTCAGGCAAGATGTGGCAACCAAATGCATTCAGTGGTGGTTTATGCTAATTTATTTCATTCTTAATTAAAACAGAGCAGGGACATTCACATAAGGGATGTCACTTACAGCATCTCAGTTGCTACATTAATTTCTCAAGATGATCAAACTCAACTGTCAGAGCACATCTGACTCACCGGTGATAGGCTGTTGAGTACCCAAATCACCCAAACGAGGCAGTAGGTCCTAAATCACACATACACTTTAGCAAAAGTTTGCCTACTCTCTTTTGTAATCGCTTAATGCAACACTCTTGGCCATGAATATTATAATTATTTTAGCAAACTGAAATGAATTGCAAATTTCTAGTAATAAACTGTAACAGATGTACTCCACTGGGTACAGCACCAGTTGGTTCAGAATGTGGAACAAATGGTGGGGCAAGCCAAGGACGGAAGAATCCCCATATGTTTGCTCCTGTTGGAATTCTGCAGCAGGAGCGTGGCTCCAAGCGCAACAGTTGCATAAATCCAAAAGGACTACATAGTGCAGCATGTCCCAGAATTAAATCTGAAATAAAACTGGCACAGAACATACTAAATCACATATACAATAGAAAAATTGCTTATATTCCCACTACCTAAATAATATACTATCTGCCTAAACCTTGGATCGCTGACCAAGGTGGCTGTTCCAGCTAGAGGCCCCTGGTGTTTAAGAACCACTCAGAAGTTAACTGCCTAAATGGGATAGTAATGTAAATGCTTTTGGGTCTGTTAAACTGTCAGAAAGGAAAATTGGTGAGGGTGTTTTCTTCCTTTTCATTTCAGTTCCCTGGTTGGTTTTCTGCAGCTTATGGCCAGTCAGACGTTTAGTAAATTTAACAAATAAATTCAGGTAGGTCAGCCAGTAAGTAGAAAATTACTGAGAAGAAAGTTCTAGAGAGAGTGTTGCAATCAACACTTAATGTGTGCATGCAAGAAAAGAATCCCAAGACCATCAATCTCTCAAACACACGGGCCATCTGAGCAGGAGGAGAGCTCGTTGGTGATGAGTATTATTTGGGCATCTGTGATCTTGCTTGTTATGGTCCCATGCTTATTCTGCTACATAAATTCTCGTTCTTGTCAGATGAGCTGTTGTTTGAGCTCTCCAGACGTTGAAAGGGCAAGATTCAAGTTCCCCATCGGAAAGTGTGGGTACGTAATACATCACTTTTCAGAGTACTATGAACTTTGCATTTCACATTAAGATGTTATTTGTACATTAATGGGGAACCTATGAATTATATATTTAATATTTTACATAAATGGCCACATTTATTTCATTAAAAATAAAGTAGGTATAAAACAACTATCATTAACATCTGCAAATCAGACTATAATGTGGCTGTATTTTTTTTAGAAATCTATTTAGGTATATGTTGATGGACAGAGAAATAGGGCTATGAGTAAGTACACAGAAGTACATTCAGCCCATGTTGAGTACACACTTGTGCCACAGCTGCACCACATGCACAGTAGAGTTAACTTGCACCTTTGCACAACACTGATGATTACAGGCAACACCAAAGTATTATGCTTTCATTATTCCCATAGATTAATTTAAAGACTTCACTTTGGGAAGAAGGCCAAGTCTCTACAGAACATAATATATAGTGCAGATGATTCCCTCAAATACTACTACTTTATGGAATTTCTTTAATAACCACCCACGACAATGATTTCTCCTTTATCTTTTAAAAGGCAAAGATTATTATAACCTAAAAAAATATTTTTAAATTGTTTAGTTCCCTAATACATACTCTTCTAGAATCAACAAATTCATTATGACTAATATATAGTGATTTAGGTTGCAAGCATCCTAAAACGCCATAAACTGCTCCTGTGTAATGTACATTGAGAATGACTAGCATGTATAAGTGATAGTTACAGTTTTTAAATTTTGAGAATTTAGTGATAAATGGTTATGTTGATCTGTGCCAACACAGTAACATAGCTTCTGAGAATAAACTTGCCATAAGCTATTCATTAGATGTTTATTGCGCAGCTTCTACTTTAAAGGCTATGATTAAGAAGTCTACACAAAAAATACTAGCTCTAATCTTCACTATCATCTATTAATGAAAAGGCCGTAAAAGTTTTAAAACAGCATGTTATATCACAGTGAGTAATTTATCAGGAATTTGAATTAATATTACTCCGAAATATGTGATTTCAAGGCAGTCAGTCAGGATAGGGCTCATCCTGCAGTTGGGAGTCCTATTTGTGATACAGCATTTTCAGATAAATCAAGACAGGCTTGGCACATGCTCTCTGGTGATCCAACATAAATTTCTGCTATAGAAATTTCATTTAATTAAAAGTGTCACACCCATTTTATTCCCATCTCATAAAGCCATCCTTTTAGCTGAAATCATAAGAAGCTATTGCAATTAAATCTGATTTTTAATTAAATGCATATTCAGCAAAATAAAATATAAAGTTATGGAAGCACTGTGCTTATTAAGAACACTCTAACACCAACCAGGAAAGGGAGGAGAGCACAGAGAGGGGATGGTGTTAAGAAAAAAAAGCACGATTTCCTCAGCAGTCCCACCTATGATGTAACTTCCAGGCAGTCATCATCACATTGGCCTTATAAAATATACTACATTTTTGAAATTTTTGAAAGCTTTTCTTTAAACTGCCAAGCTTTAAAGTCTTTGGGGTTTTGTTTGGGTTTTTTTTGGGGGGGTGGTATTTTTTCCCTGCCACTCCAAGGCACTAGCCCTAGCAAGGTGTCCTGGTTACATGAACCTTATCCCTCATTTGAGACAGGAAATTTGGTAAAAATTCCATAGTAAAGATTATTCTGCTTCTGGAAGAATTACTACTGAAACCAATGAGTTACATCAGGAGCATTTAGTCCTTAGCAATCCGCATATTGTTACTGGTAATTGAAAGCCAGAATAAGGATCAGAAAAACCCTCTTCGAGCTGTCACAAGTCACAGTATTAAAACTGTATTGGCTTCTTAAAAAGACAAAGTAATAATTTGCTCTGTTCATGGATTCTGTCCACTGTCTCTAGCTTGTTGGGGAAATTTCTTATTAATAGCCCCAAAATGCCTGCTGAAGGTGACCATAGATCAATAAGCATATAGCCGCAATGAAGCTGCTGAAAACACAACTGTTCACGTACAGACTATGATGACAGACATAAAACATGGTCCCACATGCTATTTGCCTTTTCAGCATACAGCACATTCACCTAGCACAACCCCTGCAATACACAGGTTATATCCTAGTTTACTCCAGTTGCTTCACAGAGGATTCTCTGCTGAACTCTTATGTATATAGCAATTAAAATTCAGGAGTAGGCTAGGCATGTTAGGGAATGCATGTGGAGAGCAATTTAACCCACCCCATTCCATTAATCTACCCAATTTCCTTAAAAAGAGTTGTAATCTCCCTCACAGCAAGTAACATTAAACGTATTGCAAGATGCATATGTTCACCAAGTGAACATAATGAGTACATATTTATTTTTTCTAAGAGTAATGAGCATACTAAACAATTAATTTCAAAGCTATGCAAGTGTTAATTCACTGACAGAAACAAGTACCTGGGGGGGGTTCCCCTGATATTTTCTAGTATATCTGAACATGAAAATCATTTTTATTTGTGTTAGTCAAAGACGAAAGGACTCAAGACAGAAGTATTTGTTTTCCTGAGATTAGATGACCCAGAATAATGACTGTTGTTTAAAAATCATGTCAGTTAAGAAAGAGATGACTAACGCATGAACTCTTTTTATTAATATCTTATTTGAATTGCCTAGTTCACATTTTACTTCTCACATCTAATCTGCCTTTTGGAAAGCTGCACGAAGCACTAACAAATGCAGCACTTGAATCGCCATACAAAGTCCCTCAATAATACAAGGGGAAGTGTTATTACCAAAAAAGAAAGAGCAAGTTCTCAACCTTGGAGAGTTTGTAACGCTAACAGATAAACAGGATTCAAAAAATAAGTATCCATTGTGTCACGTCTTCTAGAAGCTAGCTCTGTGTTATCTTTCATTATTGAAAGAATATAGGAAAATGTTGTGAATCTTTTCCTCATGCTTATGTATGAAAGAATATCTCATAAATCGATACTTATTTCCTTACTGAAGATCTGAGCTGCTGTGAATCTTCACAAACAATGTATATAACCTGGCTGATAATATATCTTACAAATTCATCCAAAAATTTCAGAAAGGGGAAAAGACTGTGCTTTCACAGTGGTTCAGGCCTCGTTTAATTAGGAGGCAATGAAGGCCAGAAAAAGCCTGATGAAATGTGAAATGACAAAAGATGTCAGTCAGTAGTGTGGTCAGCCTTTGGAGAACCCAAGTCTAGAACCAGAAGACACCTGGCAGAAGGGAAAGCCACCAAGAATTATTTTTGTGTATTGCCACATATGTTTCCTGTTACTCAGAAAAACAGCTGCATGTGTGAGCAAAGCCATGACCTGACTATGAACCCATTTATGTTATGGTATATCACAGCATGACAAGCTGCAACCCTCTCATCACCTCTCAACAAGGATAAATGCTCCAGGTGACCCTCCGTGCCCATGACCGAGAACTAGCAATTTACATTATTATGGTATCTTCAAACCAGAGTCCCCAAGGTCCATAGAGTTGGAAGATGGGGCTCCACTTCTGGCACAGCCAGCCAGCCTGTGAGTAGGACCAGTGCCAGAAGAGCAGCAGTGCTGCAGCCTCCTGCAAGACAGGGGCTGACAAGCTGACGGGCTCAAAGGACTGGGGCCTGACCCCAATCCTGGTGAGTATAAGGGCCATGAGGGAGGCGAAAAAACACCTTGGAAAAAACCCTCAACTTTTAATAAAACAACTTATTTCTTCTCTGAGCCACACAAGCTCAGAGTCGTAAAACCCAGTAAGAACTCCAAGGCCACTGGATGATCTTGCGGTGAGCATATTCTAACTGCGCACTGACAGTTCACTGCCTTTAGCACAGTACTTCAGTGTTACATCTTCACATTTCCACACAGCTTTGCATTTCCCCATAACATAGATTGTTTCTATACCAGAACAAATCTCTTTCCAGCTTCTTACATTCCATACACAGCCTCGAATATCTAGTAAGACTGTTCTTTATCCTGTACTCCTATCATAGCATGCGAGTATGCTAGAGGTGTAGTCCTAGATCCACCACAAAGATACTTCAGGAATGGGGTTTCCAAAACAGATTTACCACTGCACATTTTCATGGTCCTCAGACTTCCCTGCAGTATGCAAATACTGTCTCTTCACAAAATGTTTTCTAAATCACTCCCACAAAAGTCAGGAAAGTCTTGGTTACAGATATATTAACAAAGATACCTCAAGCACTTGGTATTACATAAGGAAAGTTAATGCATTACAGTGTAACAAAGTAGCAAAAAATTACACAACCCTAAACATTGTTTGCCTAATTTTGTGGATACATTAACTTCCAGATAAGGAGATTGATTTCTCTCAGCAATGCACTTACGCTAAGTATAACTGTAGCTTCTAGAAGGTTTATTAAAATAGAACACCAAAAGTGTTACGTGCTTCCCATAGACGCCAAGCACTATTCTCTGGGTGGTAAATTACACCACTGGAAACTCTGCATGCTATCTCCTTGATGCAACCACGCTTGGCAGAAGTGCCTTGACCCTCACAGGGAGAACGAAAAGTGAGTCCTCACCCTCTGTGCTTAGCTTTAAGTCTCTAAGCAGTACCCCAGCATTCAGTGAACTATTCACATATTTGACGCAAGCACACATACAGTAAAAGTACCGTAAGGTGAAGTTCTCAGACCCGAGGCTTCTCTGAGAACACGTGCCTGTGGTGAGATGGCGTTTTTACACTCGAAACAATACACTACATCGAAAGCTACAGGGGTACACACAGCAAGTTCGGAGAAAGCACAGCTGAGCACAGCTCTCAACTCAAAGCTGAATTCACTACTGTGTCTTAATTTTGTTGAGCTAAATATTTAATTGACAGCATTTGAGAAACAGAAGGGTTTAAAAATTGGTACAGCTAGCCTTCTACTCCTACATTTAACACTTTAATACATTTTCTCTCTACTGGACAGTCTTTAAACATCCAACAAACTGGCTAAGTGCAAAAAACCAGAGAAATTCACAACCTTGATTCTCAGCTTCATGACTTCTGTTACTTTAAACTAAGCACATGCACGGTCTCCACAGTCTATGAAACACATTATAATCAAAGTTACTTTTTTCATCTCCTAATAAAAATATCTTCCTTCTTTACTAATCAAAACTAAAAGCTTTGGAAAACACTTTGGTTTGCATCACAGGTATAACACACATTTTGGGTTTCCTCACTGTAACATTTATCTGCGCCTGGATCACTTGCACATCAAATTGCTCTGTTACATGAGGAATACTAAGTAACATTTGTAACTGCTCACTCATATGGAGAGTCATTAAATGAGTATCTCACGGAAAAACGGATCATTATCATACACATACATTTACACTTCCATTTTTCTGCAAGACAACAAACAGACTGAAAGAGAAAGCAAGCTCAGTTGCCTTTGGAAATAAACCTAGTGCCAAAACCAAAAATCAGCCATTGTATCCCCACAATCGAACCTCTCAACTGAACCCTCAATTGCACGTGTTTGCTTAACCAAAACCCAAACTTGCATTAGAGGCATGTCAGTTAATGAAAAGTGAATGCTCTACTGACTTTTGATTATAGGAGAGAAATTAGCATTAAAAGTTATTACTGCTTTAAGTTTAATCATTGGCAAAATCAGCGGAACTAATTTTAGCTGAGCAAAGCAATGTTCTGAAAACTTTGTTAAAAGGTGATTTTCAAAGTCCAATAAATGAACCTGAAATGCAGGGATGAGAGTGACAATATACATCCAAAAGATCTAGTACATTCAGTGCTTGAAACACATATGAACGCTTGTATTTGTTCCAAGAACATGCCAACTATCTATCAGTACTGACTTTCTAAATCTGTCGCAACATCAAGCAGCAACAAGTAAACTTACCTATGTTGCAACTAATGTGCAAACTTCTACAAAAATTTCAGTATTGACTTTTTAATACAATGGTAAAATACAAAACCAACAATGGAACTACTGATTTCCTAGTACTTTTGTGCACACATCAGCACATCCTAATCAAAACAGAAACAAAATCAGTAGGTAGAAGGACAATGGAAGTATGAAGGACTTATTAATTATAAACAGTAAGTTACATATTAAAATATTACCAAATGTCTGATAATTGAAAAAAAAACACAGACAATTTTCAAGCAATAACACTTAATAGCCAATGCAACCAAGGCAAGAGAAAACTGTTGCAAATTTTTCCTTTTCCTTTTAACATGTCATTGGCTTCTTTAGCAGCAGCTCACAGTGATCCTATGTTGGCACCTCTGAGCATGTGACATTCTGGAAACACATAGGGTGTCACATGCATTATACATGACAACGGAACATACATCAATAATGGGGAATATGAAGCAATTCCCTGGAGTTCATCAATCTTAGTCAACAAATTTTATTTTTAAATCTTATTGACACTAAATACTGCTGAATGTGTGGGCCAGAGGCAGAGGTGATACTCTTAAAAACATAGGATTAGGCTGCTCAACCTAAAAATGTGCCAGGGAACATCTGGATCCTTATCTATCATACTTTGTCTCCTGCTTATACAGAAAACTTATTTTTAAAACAATTTATAAAGGATGTTGTATGTAGTAGTATTATTTACCAACTCTTTTACTAAGACACATCACAGTTCTGCCTTGAGACTGCTGAACAGGGAAGAATTATTATTTTTACCATTTGCAAGGATTTCTAAAAATACAGTTAAGTAGTTTGGCTATAAACAAACCATAATGAATATAAAGCCTTGGATTTCAGCTGCAGAAAGTTTTAAGCATTGGACTTCCACAAAAATAAAATTCCTGTCTTCCTGACAGGACAAAGCTCTCTGTCCTACACTGCAAGATACAAGACCACAAAATTGTTGTAACAGGAGCAGCTGTAAAAGGAGTCACATTATTTAGTACACTGGAAACCATGCAAAGAAAAATTACCCAGGTAACTGTTATGCATGTGCTTTAGCTGTCTTCCTGCTCTTCTCTACCTGACAGCTTCAGAAGCACACTAGAGGAACCAACAACTCAATGTGGATTTAGTCTTCACTACCTTCCGCTTGACTTTAGGTCAGCTCTTCTTTCAGCTATTGTTTGCTCTTTTGCATAATAATCTAAGGGTTACTGCAGTCCCCTGGAAAGAGAAGACCTCCATCCCCATGTTCCTGCCTTCCACTGACCAGGACGGAAGTCAAACCTGGATGAGGTTCAGCTGATGAGCTGTTCAGCTAAAATGACAAGAGCAAATCAGAGAGCAAATATGACAAGAACACTGCTCCAGTGCTAAAGAGTTTTGCCCCAACTCTCAGGACTGCTTATGTATTTTTCATTAAGGGCTCACTGATTAAGTGCATAAAGAACATTATTCTGGGAGTTAAAAATGAGCTAACTTTGCTTCTGCACTAAATACTTCCTGGGGTTCCTAAATCAATTCATCTTATCTCTTCACCTGGTGCCAAGTTTTAGCAGCGTGCAACCTACTTTGCCTTACTTAAGAACACGTATTCTGCAGTCTTCTGAAAACGATTTTTTATCATATCTGAACAAAGAGGAACCGTCCTTCAGCACTCAATGGTATTGGTTACTGCTGACTGCTGACATTTTACTCAGTGTTGGGTTTTTTTGAGAATAGATAATATTTTCATTTTTTCTGTTCTGTATTCATTTCATTTCTGCATTTTATCACCAGCATTCCAGAACAGCTTCTGTTGTGGTTATCTTGTTTGATTTTTTTTTTCCCCTCCCAACTCTTTTGTCACTCCCTTGCTTCCATCTGTTTTGAAGAGCTATGTATAAGCTTAATAAAATCTTTAAAATTTTGTGTTTTCAAATGGAACTGAAAAAAGGCAATATCAAAAAATGTGAAATAAGTCTGGGAACCACCTCTAATCTCCCATCTCGTGTTCCTGTCATTAGCATGCACACATACCCACACGCAAGTGTGTGAGAGTGAATTTTCACACGTTTATTTTGTCCCCCAGATTCCGAAGACTGAGGAGATTACCAGGGAGGGAGGTATGCCTTTAACAGGGACAAACAAATCTGCTGAAATCAGATCCTGTATTCACCTGCAGTTATACTCCAAATATTATACTACACATGACACTTTGTGCACAGATCCTCACACCAATTATTGACACCATTCCTTAAAAGCTAGTAGATAGACCTAAAATGGCACATGAAGGACAGTGTGCTTTAATTTCATCAGAAGTAAATCAAAGCCAAATCTGGTAGTCATTCCTATTTTTGCCCTGAGCAGTAAGTGATGGAATACTTCTTCAACACTGATTTAATTTACAATTAGAGTTTCCCTAAAAGCTCACAAACCTCATTTTTAAACTTAACATGTAACATAATATGAAAACTGCTGACACAAATAATTGACTGCTTTATTACAAATAAGAATATTTAAAATTATTTTTAAATGCCTCATAAATCCATGTTAAGTCTACTTTATTGATTTCAGAAAAGTTCATTTTATTTTCATAGCAATATTCCATGATCTGAGCACTTTAAAAAAAAAAAAATTCACTTTTCTCAGTTTTAACTGTCATTGAAATATCCTTCATTTCAAAGATATCAAGAAATTATCACTATTCATTTTCAATACAAAGCCTCTTACATTTCAGCTGTCACTTTCAAAAAATCATACTGAAAATAGTGTTTCTAAGCAGAGTTCAGTTGCAGTGTAATAAGTAATAATTTCATCAATTAGCAGTATTCAGCATCCACTGAGAGTTCTCTCACTATTATTTTATTCATAGAGTCCTTTGTGGAAGTAGCATACTAAAAAGATCCATTTATCCTTCAAGGTTTTTCATAAATGTGTCATACATCTTAGAAAACAATTGGTTATTATTCTTGCTCAATCTAAATAACTATAATAACTTCCAGGTGTAAAACCTCTTTTTATACTTCCAATCTTCTTTACCCACATTATGGGTCTACATTTTTAATAACCTATTCTAACCCTTCTACCTACTTTCACACATGCACTCTGGAGTTTTGCAGGGATGCTAGACATGCCTGGATGGGAGGGTAGTCAGCTTATTGTTAGGAGCAGAATGGAATTGGGTTTCATAGAATGCCCTTCACAATCAAGGTAAAACCAAGCATTTTATAATGAGCTGGATGCTCGCGTAGATGTTAACAGTGCAATGGCTGCAAAGGAAAACGCTGCGACAAATTCAGCAACAGCTTGCTTGCAGCACCTATTTTATTTCTCCTTCCTTCTAGACCCCTTCACATATTTATCAGCCAGCCCATTTCTCCTCCCTCAGAAGGACATATCCTACCTTCTGTCCTTTCATCTCAATACTACAAAAAGGTTCCCTCAGAGCACAATATTATCATTCCTTAATCAACTCACACAGATGTGACTGGGCGGTATGAGGACCTCTCTCAAGGCTGGATACGCAGCCATGTGCAGAGCATACAACACAACCAAACACCTGTGTCTTAGGAAACAGTAGCCCAAATTTCATCGATGCATCTCCTACACAGCCTTCATTCTCCTGCTTCATTCTCTTCAAGCTCGGAAATTGTTCTGACAACAAAATCACAACAAAGAACTAAGGAAAGTGTGCAGCAATGTGTTAAGAAATAAACTAGGTACCACAACAACCTACCCAAAAACAGTGCAGAGTCCAATCTCTGTAATAAATATAAACGTAGTGACATTGCTCATATGACCAGTACTTGAAAGAAGTGCACCATTAGGTAGAAGAGATTAACTAACATCAAACTTTCAAAGCAGCTTGCAATTTTTCCACCTCATTTCTACATTCTCAAAGTGGTGTGCACAGGTACCTCTGTTAAAAAACACTGCATACACTGGCAAGACATGTAAATCAGACAGCTTGGCTGTCTGGACACTCCTCCTTTTAATTACATATATAATTGGTTTTGAACCAGAAATTAAAATGTCAGAATGCACCACAACTGCCTTTAACTGACGACTACCATCCCTTCTAAATGGAAATATTTAGATTCAACACCTAGATTATTTTTTTTTAATTAGCTTTCAAATGGAGTCCCAGGCAAGCATGTCTGCCTTTGCCCATTTGTACTGTTGGTGTCAAGTTGAACTGGAAAGGCCAACCATTTCAATGAACTAAAATAAACGTAATTTTAAGGTCAAGTCACTTGTAACACTTCAGGCAGCAAATGTCATACTGAAAATAAAATTGAACCTTGGCTTGAGCCGAGATGAAAGGTTTGGCATTTCAAGGACTTAATTGTGTTTATCATTTTAAATTTAAAAATAAAACACCGGCATCACATATATTAATATTTATCATACTAATAAAGCTTTCTGAAACTATACGTATGAATACTGGAAGTACTTTTTAAAACAAAACGCTTTTATAGGTGGGCTTACCCTAATTTCAAATGGCAAAGTCTCTGCAAGACCTAAAAACACTCAAAATTCCACATTGGCATAGCAAGTCATCTCAGACCAGATATTTCATAAGCCCAAAAAACAGAAGTGGAATTGCCCGACTCAGTACAGAGCATAATAAAACAAGGATGTTGAAAAAGTGAGTTATTTTGTTTGCTCTGAGACTGCACATTAAATGTATTGGTGTATTCCTCCATATCCCCAGCCTGAGCAGTAAGACCCATCTAAGGGTTGGCCATCTAAAGTTGACATTCTACAGCTATCAGAGTAAGTCACCTCCCACTACTCACAATGTGCTCTAATACACCGACATCTGAGGAATTAAAACATCTCACAGCTTTGACCAAGGGCTACCACTTTTTAGTGCGGAACCTCCATTTACTCTAAACCCTTCACAAATACACTTACAGGTTTGACACAGACATACTAGTCATCCAGATGATGCATTTCCAAGGCGAATAAACCCCTGTTCGGTTGTAAGGCAGTTAGGGAAGCTTATGCAGTGATTTCTGAGCTATCTCTGGAACAGAGTACATATCAGAATCACTTCACAAAGAGATTTTTCCTGCTTGCAAGGAAAATTGGATCCTTTTGGTGTAAACCTGGGCTGAGAATAGTAATTCTACTACAATTTAACTGGGTAATAATATTATCTATTTCTTGGGCTAAGAAAAAACTTGTATACATATCTCAATCTACAGTCCCCAAATGTACTTGGCTTTGGCATTTCATCCTCGTGTCTTCTAATTTTTCTTGTTACAGTTGTGTTTTTTTCTAATGATATTTAAAGCAGTTTGCCCATTTGAATCTTACATTCTTGTAAGAGTCTATGAGCAGAAAAAAAAAGGTAATTTTAACATTAAACTTAAGACCCAATCTGAATGAATTACATGTTATTTCATGAGAGAATACACCTGGCCAATTTGGAGGCAAAATGTTCTTCTTATTTCTAAATAAGCATTATCCTAATAAGAAAACCAGAGAATTTAGTTCATTACCTCTACTTTACCTGCTTTCTTTTCCAGTCCCAATTTGACTTGGATATATCTGATTATTTGTTATAGATTTCCATTCTGAGTTATGACATTGCATTTGAACCGCACACAGACCAAGACGGCAAAATGCCCACCAAGATCTGTACAGCCGATCTCTGTTGGCACATTTCACACACTGATCTCTGCACATGTAAAGATGCCAGAGATTTATGCAGTGCTGATCTGCAAGAAAAATTCTGCCCTTAGTGTACAAATGACAGCAAATGAAAATGAAAAGACTTTGAATAACATGCCCACACAAACGCCACCCTCTGAGCTTCTGATAAGACATTTATAGCCAAAGGTTTCCTAATCCCAAATGTTTGATTTCTTTGCCAAATCACATACTTGCCGAAGTCTCATATAAAGGCACAAATCCTGCTCTTCTCAAAGGCGACAGCACAGGGCAGGGAGCAGAGTGTGTAACACCGTACTGATGAAATAAAAAAAGGAATAGAAATCATATGCTAATAAGAGGAGGGAGGTTGCCAGGCAACCAGGGAGGGAGAGAAAGCAGTTTTTGATTTGAACTCTGTGCTGTCAAAGGGTTAGCGTAGCCAGAACAAACAGGGCACATTCAATCCAGCTTCTCTGCAGCTACCAGGAATTTCAGCTTTTCTCAACATTTTAGGTGGAAGCATGTTTGCAACTCGGTGTCAGCTATGTTTGTGTTCCCTGGGTCATTTTACCAATGCTGGCAAAATGGCATCAGATAGGATGGACAGTAGGTTTTTGAAAAGCTTCCATTTGAAAAGGAGCAGCACGTGCCTTTGGGTGGTGTAAACCACACCGTGCATGTAGACTGGCTTGTGGGGACTAACTTGTGGGATGAAGACAGCTGTGCAATCTTGGTTCCAAGCAAACCCCAGTCCATCAGGGACAGCCACACCTCCCTCAGCTGCACTAAAGCTGCGCAAGTTCTGCCCTACTGCTAAAACCACACTTCAAATGCTTCTCAAAAGACTGCCCAGCACCACTGCATTCCTGTCACACCTGAAGGGCAAAACCCTGCCTTACAGATCTCCGCTTCCTATGCCAACATGTACTTTCTTAAAAGATGTAACACTAAGCAGAGCAAAGAATACAATTCAAGTACAGTCTGCAACATAAAATCATCATTAAATGCAGAAATGATAATGAATTCTGTTCCTTCTTGTTTTCAGAGTTATTAACTGCAGGGACAACCATCATAAGTCTCATCATGGCCTGTGTTTCTCAAGTCCCAGCCACGAGAAAAGATGGAAGTAGCAGGTCTTGTTTTAAAGACTTTCTTACAAAGTGAAAAAATTTTTAAATGTGGAGAAATAAAAAAGAAACTGAATTGAGTAACATCAAAAAATCAAAGGTCAACAGAAAATGAAAAGCACAAGAGTTGATTCCGTCCCCCAATATTATCATTGCAGAGAACTTGACTAAATTTCAGTGCTACAATTTAGCAGACCATTCCCAGTGGAGGTAAGACATTGCACAACTCTTTAAGCATCAACAGAGTCTGCATATACAACATGAAAAGATAAAATGTTTCAGTCAAAAGACTTTCCTTCCTACTTGCCAGACCAGGTTTTAACCTGATGAGTAAATCATATTGTTCAATTCTCTAAGACAGACATGATAATTGCAGTCTATAATCTTCCATGAGGTCTTAGTAATCATGCTATAATTGCTGTTCCACTCAGCAAAAAAGTAAAACCACTAAAACAATGAAAGAGCTTGATAAATTCATTAAATAAAAATAGCTAAACAGGAAGTTTTGTTTCCTCACTGATTGCTCGTCAAATGACCCTAGAAAGACAAAACTATCAATCTGGAACAGCCATCTGATCATCATGGCAAGCTGAAAAGCAACACCTTAAAAAAAAACCCTACACATTAATGCTTCATTATGGAACTTCAAACAACTATTAGATATCTACAACAGTGAGATACACTGTAATAACTGGGGCTTTTTAAAATAAAAGTTTAGCCTAGATCAAAGAAAACTAGCTTCAGCTATTTATTCACATAACCTTTGCTCAACAGTTCTGCGAACCATGCTGACCTGCTATCTTGCTGGAGGTTTCCTGTGTTTTTCCTGTCTATGTTTCAATCCTTGCCTGCTTCCTCCTTTATCGGACACCAAGCTTGGCTCTCAGACAAACCTCCAAGGCACCACACCTGCAGTCTTTTACTGTTCTGATCCACTTACATTAGGAGAAGAACAAATCTGACAAGTAAAACTTGCTTACCTTGCTGTGATAGCCCATGCTTTGTAGTACGTTGTACAATAAAGCTTCTTTGGGGGCTTCAGGAAGTGCCTAGAGGCATTTCTCAGGTGGCCCTTGCATGAAGCAGGGCGCATGGCACAAGAAGTACTGATCCCCCACCTTCCTGACCCTGCAACAAGCTGTAGCCCTTGAGATCAGGTGTGCTGACAGCATCACAGTGAGCTGCTCAAACAGGTCATAACCTCATTCCACCTTCATTAGCAGACTTCAGAGAGCAGTGTAGTATATCTTGCTGCTGAAGAAACTCAAAATCAACACAGACGTGCATGAAGGAACTCCTAGAGCCTCTTGTGTCCTCACTAAGGTCAGCACCCAATGGGCACAGGCTGGTCCTTAAGAAACCCTCCTCTTCACCCTCAAGTTAATTTAGTTTGTAAAGCATTTGTCCACAACAGGCAGCAGCAGTTTACGTGTACCTATGGATTACATTACCACAGAAGAAAAGAGTACACTGCATGAGAAGCACATCAAAATTTTAAAACAACACCAAATAAAGCTATGTGGATTAATTATATATTAACTTTTCAGATAAAAACATGTCATTTAAGAGTCATCTGTACTTTCTAAACCTAAATGAAGTAAACTTTGACACAGTTACAGCGACAACATTCATCAGATTATATGTGAAAGCTCCACAAACGCACCCTGGTAATTTGTAGACAATTCCCAGATTGCTATTTCAGAACATGGCTCTAGCCCTTCACATCTTTCCTTTTATTCTCACAAATCAGGCATCAGTGGTAACACTTGGAAACAGCTGTGACAGCACACTAGGCACCCAGCTGCTGGCCCAGCAAGGAATTACCTATTCATCAACACCCAGCTCCCCTTTAAACATACGCAATAGACGATTCAGAGGGGAGGTTAGATCTGAAATGCCAACGTATCCTCTGTTTCATACTAAGGTATGTTAGGGGGGTGGGTGTTAATTTACTGTCAGTGTTTTAGCTTTGTGACAACAGTGTGGCAAAGCATCTCTGCTCTGCTGAGAAGAAGCCCTTACAAAGGAAGGCTGAGTCCTACTCTCACTAGCTGTAGACTGGATGGCAAAGAAATAGAAAGCATCTGCCACCCAAACCTCACTGAATGACATGACTAGAGGGACTGCAGCAAAAGACTGGAATGCAGTCAGAAAAACAGCATGTAGAGAACAATATTAAGTAATAGAATCATAGATCCTATGTGTGGAAATCAACACACACAACAGGGCAACATGCATGCCCTCCCTAGAAAGAACTACAGCGAAAGACCAGAATGCAGTCAGGGAGACATAGCATGCAGACAACAATGTTAAGTAATGTCAGTCAAGGTCATGTCTTCCTGCATGAACTCAAGCAACCGAGATTCTACTTGGCACTTAACAGTTTTGCCATTCATTAACTTCTGAGTACTTCACCTGACAACTTTTATACCTTAAAGAACCCTGAAGTCTCCAACAGACATAATTATGTAGGGTTTACACACAATGATAGTAAGGAATCAGCTGGGAAAAAAAAGAAGGCAAAAAAGGCAGACTTCCTTTCCCAGAGTATCACTGGGAAAGCCTGTCAACACTATCTGGAGTTTGAATGTACATTTAACATAGAGTTTCACATTCCAAGTTAGAAACAGACTCTTGTCCTCATACCATAGATTTCAAATTTTCTTATACAGTTCTAGAGATGCAATAAATAAAAAGCCAAAACAAGTCCTTGCACTATACATCCAAGATAAGTAATTTCACCCAAAGCTATTTCAGAATGGGCTTTCTTTCCTTTTGCTTAGAGATTCTGCACCCGAGGAACATTCTCAGCATACTCTATCAGATTTGACCAGATTCCACCTCCCCCTCAAAAAAAAAAAAAAAAAAAGCAAAAAAAAGCTAGCATTTGGGTTTTGCAGGAGTTTGGCAGTTCCTTGGGGTTTGGTTTGGAGATTATTTTGTTTGTTTGGGTTTTTTTAACTTTTTTTTTTTTTTGAGAAGACACTCTATTTTAATCACAACATTCCATGTCTTCCTACAGTTTGGAAAGCAGACTTCTAGAACAAGATTATCTATGTAATTTCTTCACCTTCTTTAGCTAGGCCAAAATATTTCAGGAACAGGATGCCCAGGAGCTGCTGGCTAAGTTAGCCAAGGGGCGTGAGATTGCTCAGGGACAGCTTCCTGGAATTTTTTTCTTTTATTAAAGAATTTGGACAATTCACTGTCCAAATCTGTGTTACTCCTAGCACAGATTCTTGGCTCCCTTTTAACTAGTGACATCAGTCTTTTTATCTGGCCTTTACTATCTAAATAAATAATAAAGGAGTATCAAGACTCCAAAGGTCTTATTTCATATTTTAATTATATGAATGATGATGTGCGATATGCTAACCACTAGGTAAGTTTCATGAATTCATTCATTCATTCATTCAGTTTTTTATACCGTAGCCATGAAACTGACAAAAACATTTAAGTTGTGCTGCCAGTGTTCATGGTGAAAGACTTCTCCACTCAGCAACCACATTGCTGAGGCTATTATCTGCAAGGATACAGGCTTAGTTAATATGCACTTTCCCTACTTCAAAGAAAAAGAAAAAAATAAGGTTTTAATGAAAATACACTACTTTTTTTTCCCAAAAAAAACCCGCTGTGCTGGGGAGGTGGGGCAACAGGACAGGAGGATGGGACACGCAAAAAAACAACTGACAAAAAACCCAAAACGAGAGAGTTGCAATTAGACTATCAGTAATTATTGATATATTCATCTGGGAGACAAATCATAGTGACTAAATTTACTCAAACAGATGGGGAAAGGACAATACATTTTGTTAGTAGACTGCCTTGATTTCCTTGTTAATTTAAATCAGTGCTGAAAACAAAAACAAAGGGAGATACTGACCAAAGTTTCTATTTTCAACCTGAAAGTAAAGCAAACATTAGTCTTTTTCAAAATCCATCAGCTAAAGTCTTCTAAATCAAGTACTGCTGCATGCTATTACAAACAAATGATCCTACAATATATTATCCTTTGAATGTCATAAATATCTAGAAATGCAAATTAGTGTAATCCCAGAAATATTTTGCATTAAAATTTGAGGAAAATACTCAAAAAGCTGTGGTGCTAAAAATCAAACTTTAGCAATAGAAAAGTGAACTTCAACACTTGAAGTAAGATCCCAGACTGGCTGCTCTAAAAGCACTGAGCTGATACAAGGCAGCCAGCACTGACTTCATACTATGGTGCCTCCCTACTCCCAGGACGACTTCTCAAAGAGTGTGATCTTCCCATCCATTCCATGTTTCAGTTTTATCAGGGTACCTGTAAGTGCATTTCTGGAGATCAGTCATTGTTTCAGCAGCAGCTCAGTTAGGAAATGGGACCAGACACAAAAACTTGGTATGAGAATTGATGATAAAACTCAGTCACAACGAGTTGCATTCAAGCTGCTGCTGTGCACATTCACGCATTATGCCTGGGGCTTCAACAGTCCATCCAAAGTCCGTACTAGCAAAAAGTTGTGTCAGGCTGGAACAGGGCTGTTAAACTACAAATTGTTTTGTCATCACTTTGTTTCTAGTACACTGCCTAAAAGAGCTGAAACTGACGGTCACGTGCAAGGTCCTGCCAAGCATGGAGGAAAGCCACCTTAAGTCCCAACCAGGCAACCTGGCTGACGTCAGGAGTTCACCACTTACACAGCACTAGCCTTGGTCACACTCCAGCTCACAGCCACCTTGCACGGGGCCATATCCGGTGCCTACTGCCAAGCTCCAGGTCCGGCCAACAGAAAACGTTAAAGCACTGGAAGCCACTTGCAGGGAGGATGCTCGCCCTGCCCTGCAGCTCAGAGTTACGTGCAACAGTTTTACTCCCAGGAGGAGACGTGGCGCAGTATGCCTACCCGACCCAAAGCACGGCAGTGAAGACCTAAGGGCCCGCACACCTCACCGGCAGCTGCGGGACACGGAGGCCAAGCCGCCAGGCGCTGTGCGAGGGTCCGGCCTGGCAGCCTGAAGTCCGTGGGGCCACCCTGGGCCTCCTCCCAAGCAGCCCTGCCCGCAGGAACCCTAGTCGAGCCGAGAGGGAGACCTCACCGCGAGAGACGGGGCTCACCCAGACCCACCCCTCGAGTTTGCCGGCGGGGAGTGATAAGAGGCGGTGAGTGATAGGAGGCGGTGAGGGGAAGTGCCGGGCGCCGCCCCCTCACACCCCTCGGCCGCGCAGCGGCCCCGCTCACCGGGGAGAGGGAGGGGAACGCGGGGCAAGAGCCGGAACGGTGGGTCAGGCGGCCAGCTCGGACGAGGGCTGCGGCTGCCCGGGCGGCAGACCAGCCACCGGGGCTGGGGCTGCCCCTGCCCAGCACCGCCGGGGCTGCCCGCGGCCGGCCCCACAGCTGGGCGGCACGGCGGAGGTAAACCCCGGACGCTGCCGACGGGCAGCGGCAGCAGCGGCGAGGCACTTCCTAACGCAGCCAAACTTTGCAGAGCGCTCCCGGCTCGGGCGCCGCCGCCGGGCAGAGCCCCCTCCCCGCTAGCGACGGCCGCACGTCCCGGCAGGCGAGTGGGTACCTCAATGTCCACCGGGTCCCGGCTCAGCACACGAGCCATGGTGTCCGCACCGCCACCGCCTTTCCCCGGCTCCCCGCAGTCCCAGAGTGGAGCGGAGCGCGGGAGGAGGCGGAGCCGCCAGCCCGGACAGCAACGCCCAAGTGGGCGGGCGCCCCCCGCGCCGGGCCGGGGCCAGGGCCGCCCCGCCGGGCAAAGGAGCGTCGGGTCAGGGACCGCCTGGTTCGGTGAGCCGTGTCGCGTCGGGACGGGAGAGTTCCCGGCCTGGCTCCTCAGCGCGGCGGGCGTCGGTCTGCTTTACCTCAAGCTGGCGTCAGCGGTCACCGAGGGGAGAGGGCGCGGCTCGGCGGAGCCCCGCACGGGGGCTTCACGGCAGGCTGCCCCGCTGGGAGAACGGCCCCTCCAACCCAGCGTTCGCATGGCGCAGCAGTGGCACTCCGCTGCCCCAAGAGCAATGCCCCGGCCCTAGCCTCGCCTCCGTGAGGCGCCAGCGCCCGCAGCCTCTCACCCTGTCCCAGTCCACACGCATTACGCCCCGGGTTCCTGCACCATCATTCTCTCCCTTCCCTGCCGGTGTAAGGGCAAACGGGGACAGCGCCCAACTTCATGCCGGTGATTTTCCACCGCCTGAAAATCTCACCAGAGAAGCCTGCACACCAGGGCCCCCGCCAACACAGCCATGCTCAGAGAGAGGAACCCTCTCGGGGTAACACGCCTTGCCAGCAGCACTGGCCTAGGATGCTCCTGAACCTTCCCCCTGCTCCCGGCAGGGACAGCAAGCCTTCCCTGCACTCCCTCAGAAGTCCCTACTGAAGCCATCCTGCCACAGGCAAGCAGGCCAGGTCACACAGTCCCTGTACTCTCTTTCCCAAACACTGTGATTGTTTAATAACACAAACACAATATTTATGGTATCATTGAAATAAACATTCCCACTGCAACATGCCTTCAAAGAAGTTCTGTCTTCCCTACTATGTTAAAGTAAGTATTGTCCATTTAGAAAAACAGAAGCCACCAGCAAATACTATAACATGAGTTTCTAGACAGCACTTTCAGGTAGCCATATCTCTGGTCCCCCAAAATGCAAGAGCTTTTCTCATCATTTCACAAGAATAGCGGAGCTTTAATTAGGACTCATCTTTGTTTTTCTAGTTACATGTCAGGCAACTTCTGGAGTTCTTTCTCCCTCTCTCAAAAGAGAATCCCAGGTCTGGTCTTCAGCACACTCTTTACAGCACTTATTTTATCCATTTAGCTTTCATTTTACTCTTCTTTATTACAGCATAAAAAGGATAAAAAAAGTGCTTCCCACTCTTATTTGCTTTATAAAAAGCCTGGAAAAGTGTAAGTAGCTTCTGGACACTGATGACCCTTTGGGTGCAGTAAAGAATAGGTTTGTCTTTTCTCTTCCTTTCATGTCTCCGGAGAGAATGCCTCTCACGGACTAGCATGGAAATTTTTCTTTGCATTGTAATTATTTTATTTCCTTCCATCTCTGTAAATAAGCACTTTTGAGATGCCCAGTGGAGATTTTGTTTCCCTTGTAAGATGCAGAGAAATAAGGTTGTGGTCTTTTGTGTCTCAAGTGAGAGCTGTGTTTTCTCAAGTCTCTGCTTCAGCACTATCGCATAACAATTCCTGCTGATTACAATCACCCATGCAAAGCAGTTAAAGTGTTGGCAGGAAAATCAGAAGCAGGATCCCTAGCATTGCTAATACTTATCTCTAACAAATCCAAGAGTCGGGTTCAGGTCACTGGCACTGCTGAGCAGCTCAGTGGTCCTGGGTACTAGTTGGGGAGTATTCGAGTGGTATTTGTTCCTGGTCTAGTGCACTATATTAACTGTATGAGTGCATTTGGCCCATAAGTAATTTTCACAAGGAATATTTCCATGTATATGACCTGGTTTGCATCCAACCATCGACAGCTTGCATCCATTTATTCTAAAGGATTCTCTAGAAGAGACTAGCCGCTCTGGACTCTCCAGTTTCATTCTGCCCTGCCATGTTTTTGGCTGCCACAGATAACATCACCCTATTGAGCAACCTCCACTTCTTTTTGAAAAGCATCATCACACACATTTTTAATTTTGCTCTGCAAAGCCACAGTTACACCACCCCCACTCCATTGCCTAACAAGCCACCTGTGGGTCAGAGAGGGATTCAGCCACCTAAGCATACCCTGTCTTACCTCACAATTTCTATGTCTCAGTAGAGGGGGCTCCTCTTATTTCTCCTCCCACACATTTCTCCTGAGGATCAACTTACTGTCTGCAAACCATGGCAGCAAGCCAACCCATGTCTGCAGTTGCCAGTTTTCCCTGGCAGCTCAGGAGAGCTGGCCTTCTGCAGATCACCCTTCTGATCTCCTGGTTCTCAGCTGTGGCAAATAGTGCTCCTACCAGAGCTGAGCATCTCTACAGGTGAACTTTGTTTCAAGAAAAACACGAGCAGAAACAGGGAAGCATGCACATTAATCAGAGCAAGTATTCCCACTTTTCTGAAGAAGTTATAAGAAATTTGAATAAGTGTAACAGCCGAAATATAGTTTGGGTTTGTTTTCCTGAAGTGCTATGCCTCTGATTTTTTGAGCTTTTTTCCTTCCCCCAGCAGGGTTCTGAAAGCAGCAGAAATGGAGCCGTGATGCTGAAGCCCCAACTTTCACTTCTGGCATGAAACGGTGTTGAGGCTTGATTGAGTTACAGGCTTTTGAAAATTGCCATAAACCTTTGGTTCCTTGTGCTCTTCAGGTAAAAATCTCTCACATGCCAAAGAAATAATCACACATGAACTTTCTCACAAAACCTCCAGGCCCTCACTGCCACTGCAGCAGCAAGAGCGTTGTGCTGGGAATGGCTGCCCCACTGGGAGGGCAGGGCAGGGCAGCAAGCAAGGCCATGTCCTTCAACTTCAAATGATTCCAGGAACACAACCTGCAATCTAAAACAAAAGATTTCTCCTCCAGCCATTGCAGTAGTTAATCTGTGAGTGTAAAGGGTAAACTGTAAACTCTGAAAGTTCAGCATTCAGATTCTGGCAGTGATATATTAGGTGGCAGAGCAGTCTCAGTGTACTGACATATACAAGCAACTCCTAGTTTTTTCCTCAAAACTGCCCCTCATTCACATTAGTTTGAGTACTGGAAAGAAAGGACAGTCCTGATTTTGATTTGTTGTGCAGTTGTAACTTCAACCTGGTGGACAGTATTTAATGACACATCGTTTCTATTCCAGAACCAGTTTCCTCACTCCTTGCATACGATGAAGAGCGATGGTTAGAGTCTCACAGCTATCACATCCCCACATCTGAACGCTTGATTTAGCAATCCAGATTACTCATTACACTTAAGCAAATTCATCTGTCAAATTCATGGTATTCAGGAAAGCCTGACGTGAACCCAAGTTGCTCTTTTACCTTCTTTGAACACCTTCCAGAGCATGCAGATTTACATTTCAGTTATTTGCTGCTGCTTCTGCCCTCTCAGTTTGGCTCGTCAACTCCCAAGTGCAACAGTCTAAAGGTGATATATCCAGTATGCAGAGGGTTCAAGAGAAACAGGATTAGCAAGAAAATACCATCAAGATGACAAGCTGCTCCTTACGAGAAAGCAGCCTTGTTGACAACAAGGCTCCCAACAGCCACTTGGATGCCAGTTCGATTTCTTCCATTAAGCTAGGTGTCACATTAGTAGTGGTGTTGACTTCCCTAGGACAAGGCAAATCACTATTGAAGTTGAAAGACCTGATTCCAGTGCCAGATCCATCAACTCTGAAGTCGTCTGTGTTATGTGTCTACACTGCACTGGTGCCAATGAGGAAACGTGTATACGCATGGAAAAGTTGAGGTATGGGAGGGAGAGGTTTTACTGTACTGTTTCTGAAAGGTCTGTAAGTGAGGAGCCATGGAGTAACTATGCCATCCTTTGTCCTCCCTCATCCTAATCCAACCCAGGGAGACTGGATTTCAAGGGTTCATTTCAGAAAGCTTGCTCTCACTATCTATCCCAAGTAGCAGTGTTGAAGTTGAAGTTACAGCTTTGTGCATTTCTTTACCAATCTAAGGAAAACACTCAACTTAGAACATTCACATTAGTTAAGAAGTTTGCCTTGCCTTTCTAATCTACTTGTTTACAATTGGATTTTCAGTGCTTTTCAGAAAAAGTACCTACACAGGATAACCCAGGGTATGCCACAGTACAGGAGTATAAATGCTCTTGAAGTGAGATACACATAATTATAAATTCTGTTAGGAGGAAACTCTGACCATTACTCAGATGTAGCCTTTGGGCATGGAACTGTAAAGCACAAATAGATGAATAAATAACATAAAATGGCCACCATGTGAGCTTTGATAAGTATCCAAATGCATTTTAAACTGAAATGAACTGTTCTTTAGTAAGTCCACTAATTTATTCTAGCCATCTGTGGCAGTGTAAACAAAAGCTTGTCTCCTAAACTGCTTTATAGTTTTTTTTACATGTAGCAAGGACCACAAGTTTCAACATGGAGAAAAAAATTAAGCAGAAAGAACCCACATATTTTCACACCACAAACATCTTTTGATAACCACTATCATGCAATTCAAAGAAATATTAAAAAGTAAAACTTGTTTCTGGCATAGCTTACTGTTTTCCTATTTAAATGCCACCAAATGTTTCTCTAGGATATTTTAGGGGACAGAAAAATCTGTCTATTTTTTTCCCCCCTCCAGTCTCCAGTGATGACATCTGTAGACAAATCTTACACTTATTAGTAGGCTTGAAAATTGTTAAATCAATGTTCTGGGTTTCTGCTGGTCCAAGAGTTTTCTCTTTATGTACCTCAAATTATTTTCAGTCTCTTAATTAGCTTCTCATGTTGCTGGACCTTAGCTAGGTAGAATAGTCAGGAAATCCAAGTGTTTAGAAGCTGAAAAGTATATACATTTAGCATGAGTCTTCTCTGGATAAAAGCAAGTACACATCTCAGATTAAGATGGGATTTTGAAGCATTGAACCTGGGGAAGATGATGTTCAGAGTACTTCAAAAGAAGAGTATGTTGGACAATTTTAGAGATACTGCAGCCACTCAGTTATATCAGACCAAATTACCCTTTCTGGACAAAGAGCAATTCCTCTATAGGATCTGAAAATTCTAAGTCACTTAGTTGCTGCTGAGACCTCTCATGATTGCGGTGGTGAGAGGAGTGGGGCATCCATCTCTTTCAGCCCCAGGTGTTAGATGTATGCACCTCTGATGAGGAGAATGAAGAATAAGTTCTGTTTGGAAGGATCAGACCATTGGTCCTGAGGTCCAGTACACTGTATTATTTTGTATTATTTGCATTTGCTCTGTTCCCGTTCTGACAAGGGTAAGGTCTGTCCCTTTGGATGTGACCCTGTTTGGAGTCATTTCATTGTGCAGCAATGAAGTAGGACAAAATGATACTGAATTCATCCAAGAATCCTTCAGATGTCAAATGGCTGTTGTCTTTGCAAATGGACTTCACAGCCCA
Organism: Porphyrio hochstetteri; assembly: GCA_020800305.1. Classification (NCBI taxonomy): domain Eukaryota; kingdom Metazoa; phylum Chordata; class Aves; order Gruiformes; family Rallidae; genus Porphyrio; species Porphyrio hochstetteri. The sequence goes on from CM036912.1 coordinate 20,474,310, forward strand.
CCCTCCCCTGCACAGAGAAGGTTTCCAAATCTCCAAGAAGTCAGACTGCCAAGAACAGATTTGCTACATAACTGCCTTCTGCCAACAGAAAGTATTTCTCCATTCAGGTAAATATTAGAGATAGTGAGTTACTGCCTAGTTTATGACCATGTAAAATTAACTACTTTTGTGCTTGCTGTTTCAAAGGGAAGCATACAGTGAGATCACAGGAACAGCCACCTCTAAAATAGATAGCACAAATACATTCACTGAACCATTGGTACAAATTCACTCCTAACAACAGCAGGAGATACTTTTCTTAATAGGGATTCTGCCCCTGCGTTGCTTTCCAGAGATACTGACCCGGTGCAAACTGGCCTCTTGAATTATTTACAAATTACCACTACTATTTACTGTTGGTCTCTCTAGTTGCAACATAACTGGTTGCATCTTTGATAGCTTTTCAAATGCCTTACAAAGCAAAGACCTGGCAAAAAGGCTACTGTTTGTTTATTTTAAATTACTATTTTGTAAACAAAAACTGCCACAGGATTAACATCCTTAAATAAACTATTGGTGTGCTTGGATTGTTGTCATTTAGTAGTTCAAATAGGAGGAAACAGGTTTGTGTTTTCCTAAAAGAAATATGATAACTGATGGTAACTTAATGTCCCTTGTAATTGAGTAATTACAATTAGTCTTTTGTCTCCCTTATACATCCATTCCGCTCAAGGCTGAAACCCTAGCCCTACTCCATAATGGTCAACCATGAACAGCAGCAGTTTTAGGCTAGGCTAGTACCTTTTTAACACCTTCAAATATGCCTTTTATCCAAACAATAAATCCAACAGTCATTGCAGAATCTATTATTAAAGTACTAATGAGAGCACTACAAAGGAAAAACCATAGCAACTGATGAGAACTATGCACTAGCCTCATTGTAAGTCAACTTGGTAAGGCAGGTTTACCAGAGAAATCTTCGTTTTAACATTAAAGGCAAAACAAGAACAAAGAGTTACCTTGTCCAATTTTGTAATGTGAACTCTTTCCTTCTCCCTAGCATATGTATAATGTAAGACATTCGCAGAGGACTATCTGCTTGATTAAAGATGATGCTTTGCCACTAAAACAGTGAAGATTTTTCCCCCCACCAGTGCTCTATGTAAACACTAAACAGGATCTGGCACATTTTAAACCCACAATTTTGCATGCCTATGAGTTTCTTTCTGTTAGAAAGTTCCATTTACTTGTGAATTGTTTATTTACACTGGCCTGTAGCTTCAGCAGATGTGGCCATGCGCACAGTGAAATATATTGCTCCTATTGCAAGATTGAAAAACAGTTAAGAGGGTGTAAATTGAAAATAATTTTTTAATAGAGGCTACTGTCTTCTCCAGATCTTTAAAGTGCTCAGTGCAACAGACCCCAACCGTAACTTGGAATTTATAAGTATCCAACAGCCATTAACACATAATAGACACAGGTAATTATCTTGGATATTTTATCTAAACCAAGGAATGAAATATTGCTGGATAAAATCTGTTCTTATGGTCCTTTACATTGCATCAATAATTGCTGAAGTCAAAGTCCCCAAAGTGCTAACCAGTACACTTTTGCTCTGTAGCTTCCAGCAAGTAGGGCAAAAAGAACAAAAACTTGACTAAGTTTTCCATAGGACAGCTCAAGAAAATTTACCTTCCCTACGTTGCTATAGAGCTGACTTCTAACCAGGACCTATACACTGCGCAGAAGAAAGCTGATTTCCACTTGCAAGTCTCAGATGTGGCTGTAGCCCTCAACTTTTGGTATAAGATGATGGATAAAGACTATCCACAGCCTCAATTATTGACTGGAGAACTGATACTCAGATAATATGAACGACTTGCAGTACATCCCTGTGTCCTTGCTACTAGGCTGATGGCAAGCTAGTCATCCATCTTGGACTGTTTTGAGCAAAGTCCTGAAGCCTATTTCACCACTTCAGAAATAGCTAACTTTACAATCAGCAGCAGTTATTGCCTTCTTGGCAAGGTTGAAATGAATAGGAGAAATTAATTCCTGCCCAAGGTCCCTGCAAAAATATGGGCAAGACGTTAATTCTCTGCCACCCCAGGCTAAGGTAGTAATTGTCAATAGGAGAGACAGTCTGCATCATCATTTTCTCTCTAATTCAATCAAGGTCATATTAGATCACTACATCAAATCAAGCAGCATCAATTTGATAAAAAAAAAATCTGAGTTAAACCAGCTTCCTTCTGGAAATTAACCCTTTATCATAAACATTATCCATCAATGCAGACCACCTTATTTCTACTGAAAATCACTACTGCTATAGAACACACCCCATGCTTTAAAAAAAAAAAATCCTCTCCCACCAAATAAAACAAGATTCTGTTGTCTAATCTCATGCCCAAATTTTTAGATCGCAATCAGATTCAAAAGTTTAATTCTTCCTTTTATCTTTGTTTCCTCCAAAACTTCTTTTTCTACCTTTCTCTTCTTCTTTGCCTATCTTAGGTTCTTAATACCAGTCAACCTTACAACAGCTTTTCTAGAGAAATATTCTTGCATACACAGTGTTGTAATTTCTCTGATCATCTATCGTTTTACATGTTTGGGTGGTTTGGGTTTTTTCCTTGATATACTGTATTTCAGTCTCATGCAGGAAAACAACAGCCTTCATGGAATACCAAAATGGATGCCTAATAAAATGTGCGGTATTATGCTAGGTGTGTGCTATTTACCTCATACAAAATAAGATCTTAAAGAAAAAAGTCATGGATGTGTCTACTTCTTACACAACGGAAATAAATAAAAGGTTCTGTGTTTTCTTCCTGTTGGTTTGGCTCATTGGTTGGTTTCAATGGTTTGTTTTGGCACTGGGTGTTTTTTTGTTTGTATGCTTTTAAGATTATGCCTGGTAAAGCTCCTTCCCCAAATTTGTACCAATTCTCTTTTCATTGCATCACCTAGATACCACAGACTTTACTCTAACTGCATAATAATCTATTGCTATGGCAACTTTTGGCTAAGCTGCATTCCACCTTCCTGCAGAATGTCTGCAGTTAGGTGGACTACAGCCACAACAGCCAGCTGGGAAAGTGTGATCTCCACCTGGCTGGGACTCACAGAAGGAGAGAGGGGTGCAGATACTGTCCTTTAGCCCACACAGCAAATTCCTGCTTCAAACACTCCAAAAATTTGAAGGATCCCTCCCACATACCTTATAACACCTACATCAATAGCTTCTATAGCCAAAACATTTTTTTTAAGCTTGTCAAATACTGACAATGAGATCATATATATCTGCATACTTGTCATTTCACACTTATTGCAGAGAGAACATATATCACCGTCACTGGTATATTCACCATAAGCCTGAAGGGAACAGAATATCATAGGATTTAAAGGACCTTTTTATTTTTTGTTCTTTTTCTCAATCACAGAAGAAATTAATCATCATCATACAAATAAAGCTATTGTAAATACCAAAGTCAATGGAGCTATGACAATTAAGATTGACTAAGGAGCTCCCACACACACACAGAGCCAGACCTGCAGTTGAACCACGTTATAACAGACTGGCTGGCCCATCTGTTTGTTACGCTTGTTTGTTATTCTCCCATCATATACTTAAACTGTCAGCTCTGGTTTTAGGTTATATGCTTCGCAAATACATGCCAGCCATTTAAAGATGATGAGCTTCCCCCATCCCCATTAAAACCATGGCAACACAATTTACCTTGGATCTGATTTTGCACTGCTTGAGTAACATGACACTGAACAAGTACTACTCACTACAGCTGTAGGCTGTGATCTTGTGAGGGACAAGCCTTAGTATCAGCAGGATGAATTGGAAAGGATGCAAAGTCTGGCAGAGGGAGACGTATCTGGCTCTGCTTCTTCCAGTATCACTTTTTTCCTTCTAAGTTCATACCTCCATCTCATACTACTTCCACAGAACATGACAAATAGGGGACTAGTAGGCTAGAAATATTTGTGACTAATTACAACCTCGAAGTGTTTGGAATAGGAACACTTGAGATAACTGCTCTAAGTTCTATATAGATCCAGGAATTTTGGAGAGCTGTATTGTAGTGTTTCTCTTCTGTTTGTTTGGTGGCTTTTTTCTTCCTCCTTTAAGGTTGAAATAAAGCACTCCTGAACAAAACAAAACCCACATAGAATCCTTTTGGTCAAAACATCGTCTGCCACTTAAGATTTCTACAACTGAATTACTTTTTAATATACAATTTAGGGCTCTATGTGTGGATTGTTATCTTTATTTTCAAAATCAATTATGTTATTTTTGCTATCTACCAACTATAAGAGGCTATATTTTACTACCAAGATATTGTAATGGGCCTCTAGTTCAAGATCTGAAAATCTGTATATACCTATTAATTTGTAATTCCCTTCTGCCCATGGTTGAAGGGATTTTTAATTTTTTTTTTTTCAAAGTGTATTAACATTGCAGAAAGTCTGTCTTGGTTTTTGATGATAATTAGCTAGAAAATTAGCCTTTTCTAGAAAGTTATTCATCAAAATACCATTGAGTCCTGGAAAGACTGCAAACCTCTTTTAGAAAGTTTCTCAGGTGCGGGCTACTTGGTTAAGTCAGGTTTAAATTACATAGAGCATTGATTAAAGTGTTTGTCAATTAACTACTGTTGACTTGAATAGCCTGGTTTACCCTTTATGGGCCTCTTCTTTTAAGGGAACATCTAGCAACAGATTCTTGACTACATTAGGGCTCAGTGGTATTTCTCCTCAGCACATCAGAGAGGCTGCTAAGGTGACAGCTGCTATTCCACCCTGATCAAGCCTCAAAATGTGTGTGGGGTTGCCCCATGGCTCAAATCTACTAACAGTGCCCATCAGCTGTGCCTTGCCTCATTTGTAGCAGCAGAAAAGGAAGCAAAGGATAGCATTTACATATGAGCTCAGCATCAGGAAAATCAGGATTAAAGCTTCTTCTGCAACTTCTCTTTTCAGGACTCCAGTATGTGCTTTGCATTCTCCAGTTTAAACAAGCCTTGTTAGGAAGTGCTTAATTTCTGTATATCAAAAAAACTTGCTAAGTCTGCCAACTCCATTATTTGGTGTTCTGTTTACTGAAGTCATTATCTGTGGTATCTGCTTGTTGCAAAACACAGTGCACATTCAGAAATCAAGGCATTCATTGATGGAACTTTGAGGGGTTAATTTTGCCCAGTCATCTATAGCTGCAGTAAAACTCTGTATCTTCTAATGAAGAAGCCTTTAGCAAATAGTTCCTACTCAAATAAGGAAACTTTTGCTTACAGCACGAGTCCACTGAGATGACTTGAGCCATCTTTCTAGATGACTTTAGATAGCCCTCAACTACACAAGCAGTCAGGTCCCTGACACTTCACGGCGTGGTTAGAAGGATGCGCTTTATGACAGGAGCTCAGGACATAACCAAGAGCATCAATTGCAATATCATGAATGGTTCCTGTTGAGTAACCACTGAAACAGTTAGAAAGGTACATCGCTAACCTTAAGAGCAATCACACTAAATGGAGTTTTCAAACACAAAACAGAGTTTTAAACAACAATTTCAATTCAAGCAGTAACAACACATACTTCTTACGCACTTTCTCAGAAAGTCTATGCACCCAGGGTTGCAACCAGTAAGCTAAAATTGCTGGCAGAAGCCTACACATGGGACAGACAAAAGCTAGCAGCAGAAGCTAAACTCTTACCGCATAGTCTCTCTTGAGAGACCTTTAAACTTTTTGCACAGTCATAAACAGACTCTGGACCCATTTATTTTACTGATAACCCCACTAAAGACAAGAAAAAAAATCAATTTGTTTCCTTGCTTTTATTATACAGAACAGCACGTGTATTTTCTTCTAAAACAATGTGTATATGAAGATCTTCACAGCTAAACTCCAAGGATTTGCATGTCTTCCATAAAAGATGTCAGTGATATCAGACACAAAGAGTGAAGTGCTCAAAATATGAGTCTATTTGGTGCAGGTTTTAATACTGTAACACCTCGATTCCCACTTGAGTAAATGAGCACCTGGAGTTACTACAGTACAGCTATCACTTCTATTACCAGCATACACTCCACAATAGGGTTTGTCATTTGGGTTGGGTTTTTTCACCCCTTTTGTGGTTTTATAAGTGGTCTGTACCTCAGAGCAATTCTATCCTAAAAATCAAGCAACATGAAGCCATTACATCTATTTGTACTCTTCCTACCTCCATGCTAATGAAGCCATAGGCTGTTTAATAAAGTAGTAGTGCAGGAGGATGTATAAACAACTAGATGTTGCCTTATGCTTTTCTTCTTATTTCTAACTCTTTGTTACAGGCTCTCATGCCTCCCCTTCCTCTTTTCATCCTGTCTTTACTACCTCTGAAAGTTAGTCAGACCTTTTTTGAAGTGCCGCAAGCATAGCCCTAGGGCTTAGCATACTTCCTTGGTCTAAGCTTCTGTCTTTAATATACTTTTCGCCTTATTTTGTTCTCCCCTTCCCTTGTTCCTCTACCACCTGTGCATCATCTCTCACTTGCCCTTTTTACCACGTGGAGCTTTTGCTTTTAACTCTGTCACAGCATCAGGAGGGTTTTTTTGCTCTACCTGTGATGAACAGTTTACATTTGACTCAATAAAACTCCATCTAGTTTTACTATTTTTCAAGCATACCATGGCTGCATTTGTAGCATTTATTTTAGTAAATAATGGGTCTGCAGGACACAGAACAGACTTCTAAACCAAAGTAAATCTTAAGATGTTAAGAACAGTCACCTTCTATCTGATTGACTTTGAGTCTTTGGGGATGGTCTACATCTGTTATTAGTTGGCATTATCCTCCTATTTGGAGAAAAGCCAGTGAACTGGAAAAGGGATTTAAAAAATAAAAGGAAAAAAGAAAAAATCATAACCAAACATTCTTCTGATAAAGATGCTTTGGATGTAATGAATTAATCAAACAGCAATGTGAGATGCATAGTGGTCCTTTCCATCTTAGGTAGCTTCACAGTTTCTGTGTAACTACAGAAAAAAGGAAACATGCTAGTGGGGAAACATTTTTTTCTTTCCCCAGTTCTATGGATGAGCATTAAGTAGTATTTCTTTCATATTGAGTTACTCATTTCACCTCATACTAGCCTGTGTGCTGCAGGAGGGTGTGAAGCTAACATAGTGTAACATATGATGAGTTTCTGCTCCATGGGAAGCTACAATATGTGCTAAATTGTTGTTAAAAACACATGAATTCTGAGCAACTGCAGGACTTCCTTCCTTGCAATAAGGCAGCTTAACACATTTCTTATTATTACATGCTCAGAGAAGACTGAGCTAGTCCTTTCTTTAGCAAAACAACAATAACTAAGAAAAACAAAGTGATTAGGATATAAAGGTAAATGGCCAGCAATTTGACAGTTCAAAGCTAGCCTGTGTCTGGAAAAATGCAAATCAATACTAATTAAGAACTTGGCCCAATGTTGGCAAGCAGAAACAGAAAATAAAGCCAAAAGGCAGGCTCAAAAGGAATCTTTATAAGTTAAAAAGGAGGTAACTATGACAAAGAGGCATAGGCATACAGAGACACTGCTTGGGACAAAACAGAGCAGGGGACTTACTTCTAGTTTATTAAAAAATAGAGTAGTGTAAGTATTAATGAAATAAGGAGGGTTTGTTTTTTTTTTCTAGGACCTCTATGCTACACACCCTATAGAAAAATCATCACTGAACTCTAGTCACAGGTACCAGGGGAATTGCAAAAGTGAAATCCCAGACTCTTTAAAACAGTTGCAAAACTCACCTCTGTAAAGAAGTTCTCTAAATCAGTAAGATTTCAGCAGACACTGAAGAAATGATTAAGGAGATCCTAACATCTAGCAACTCCCCATGTTGGAAAAGGCCTTTGAACCCACAAGAGCCTGTTCTTACCCACCTTGAGCTCTACGAGCCTCTAGCTCCTGCTAGGCACTAATGGGTGTCAGTGAGAACAGGTGATCTTAAATTAAGCAAATTTATCTCCAATTCATAACCATATATGGAACTGCCTATCAGAAGCAGCAACTGTTTCAGAATGGAGTTTTTCTTCAACCTCACCCTCTCCTGAGTTAGAGTAGAAGATGTGGCAGAAAAGGGAACTTCAGTGTTTGGGCTTGGTTTTTGGGGTTTTTTTTCTGTTGTTGTTGGGGGTTTTGTGTAATTTGAGAACTATACAGGAGGAGAGGATAGGTCCTGATCCCCTGTGCTTTCACTTTACAGTCTGCACGCTTATCTAAGGGAACTTGTGGGCAATAGAAAGCTTGCTTACAATGAACATGCAACACACCAGCTGCAAATTCCTGATTCATCACCTTTAAAGTGAGCATAGGCAGCATTAGGATAGATACAGGTAACTGTGAGTTTCCACCACTCTGAGTCAAGTAAACACTGTACAGCTCATATGTGTTATTCCCAAACTCTGCCTGTATGACACAGGGGTATAATGTGGATTACAGTATACCCCTGTGGTTGTAGAGAGAGGTAGCACCCATTGACTCTTCTTGTGTCTCTTAAGATCTTCATATTTGTCATTCATTTAATCAGATGACATGATGGAACCCATCATAATTTACTTCCCCTTCTATGTCTATGTTTCAACTCTATAAAAAACATTTGACTCTTTTTTTGCCATCTTTTTAATGTAGTAAGACTTAGTGTGAAACATTTTTAAGGATGACAAGAAGACTATTTTATTTCACACATCATAGCATCAGCTATTTTTGCAACTGCTTCTTGTAATCTCATAGATTTGGCCATACCTGTACTTGTATAACCTGTATACCATGGTACCAGAAACAACCACTTTTATTCTTGCTGATCTTGTGTAATAAAAACATGTGATCACTCAAAATTCCATACGTAGACTGGTCAGATAGCCCTTATAAATGTCATTCTTATTGGGGAGTTTCATTTTTAGATACTAAATAGCATGGTATTTCATGTGCAATTGTCTTCAAGTCCATGGCATTTCAGAATCACTGTGCCTCACCTTCCGTCTGCTCATCCTCCAAAGGATTGCCATGTTGCAGGCAATTGAGGAAGTCTCTAAATAAATAGAAATGGCCCCTTGCACCAGCACTTTTCCATATTTTACTTTTTCCTTTAAAGAATATTACAGATACGCTATCAAGGAATGACACTGTTCATCTGGTATCTTTGGCATAAACAGACAATATGAATGAAGGCTTTCTAATAAATGCTATAAAATGGATTTCTTGAGCAGAATAATGTGTTATCTATGGCTAATTTCACATGAAAGTAGAGACTATAATTCTGATTAGACATGGATATTATCTTTTCCAGCATGTTTCTGTCAATGCACTGATTCAGCAACCATTTAGACCCCAAGGTCAGGACTGTTCATAAGTCCCATTGATTTCAAACTTGAATGTCTGCCCAAGATGAAACACAAAGAGGAATGCTTTCCTAAATCAATTTATTTAAGTCTGTATGTAAGTGGTCTGTTGAATCAGGGCCTAAAGTCAGCAACAAATCAGGAAAGATAATGAGTTTGGGCCAAATATGTGTTATTAGTAACCAAAGCGCTTATCATGAGACAAGGAATATCGTTGTTACTTGGATTTGAACCCAGGTCCCCAAATGTAATCTAACCAGATCTTGAACTTTGATTTCTTTTCGAGCTCTTAGGTTAAATCCAAATGGTGAGACCAATTACATGTGCTGGAACACATTAGGATAGGCCTTGGTTGTCTCCTGCCCTGCATATGGCTGTGCTTCCCAGAGAATTCACAATACTAGTAGGTAGGGCAGTGCCTGCCTGAGTTTTATGTTGCTAGGATGGTACTGAAGATCTGCTTCAACTCTGGAGCTGGGGAAGACCCTGCATCCCTCAAGCTCAAAGTTGTAATCTTTTGTTCTCTGCAGTATCTTCAAACATAAGTATTATTTGAGTTTCTGTATAAAGCAAGTAAAAAGTCATTGTAACAAACACAGGAGATCATGAATTTGACAGTGCACAACATAGATCAAAAAGGTTTTAATCATTACCCCATTTTAATTACTACTTGACACATTATCTCTATTGTCCTTCTACAAGTTTGTCTTTTGAATGAAGTTCTAAAGGCAAGTCACAGCTGAATATATATGCAGCCTAGAAGGAAAATGACTTTGAACTATTTGAAATTATTTATTGTCCACATGTCTTTATGAATATTTATTTGCCATTGTCAAAACAATTTGATAAAGAGAAAACACGAGGACCAGCTAACTAAACATTTGCATACACTTACAGTTAAAAAAGGGAAAAAAAATAATATGGTGTGTTAGAATGGTGTTAATGCTGTGGTTCTCCTGTTTCCTGAAGTTAGCTCCAAATACCGCATGTGTGTGAGCAAAAAGCTATGGCCAAGATTTAGGAACTGAGATCTCAAAGAGGAAATATGTAAACATCCTACAAGTGTCCCTAACTTTTACACATTCCTGGTCAGAAGGAAGCAAACATGTTTGCAGGGGTATTTTCAAGGCTGGGGTGGAGTCTATCATTTTGTTTCCACTCCACTTCGAGGAGCTGGCTATACAAGTTTCCTTTTTGCAACAAGCACACACACTCTAAGACCTCATCATGTCAGGACCAGAGATCGCTCATTACCTGATACTCCTCAGAGAGGTAGCAGGTGGCTCTCAAAGGCAGACAGGAGCACACAGAGTATTTTGCCATGTAAAATCTTGAGTATTTAAGCATGGCTACATCGCCAAAACCAAGATCACATGCTGCTTTCCTTCACTCCTCGGTGGAAGAACAGAGATTTTCATGGTATGTGCCCTCATTTCACCCTGCTTGAATTAATTTGATCGACCAAAAAGCACCATGCGTTAGACTTGGAATGAACTTTGTTCCTCAGAGCTTCTTGGTGATATTCTGATACCCAGTCACAGATGGGGCCTTGACAGATTTTGTACTGATTCTCATGATTCCTTTTTTCTTTCTCTTTTTTTTTTAAGCAGGATTGTCACTGCTTGAGAATTCAAATGCAAATGGAGATGTTCACAGGCACTTTTTCATAAGGAAGCTCAGCTGGTTGGTTTTCAGGGCTCATAAACTGAATATATCACACAGTATTTGGAAAAGGATAAACTTGATATATAATAGTTCTAGAGAAGGATTGTTACAGTAGTAAAACAGACTTTGGACAAATACATAAATTCTCTATGCCTACATCTTCATTTCTTTGGAGCAAGAATGATAATAATATTTATTTATAGTAATAATTATCGTTATTATCTACCTAAAACCTAGCTGTGAGGCTAATTCATTAATATTTTCAAATTACTTCATGATCCCCAACTGGAATTTGCCCTGGAAGTACTAAATATTATAATTTGCTCTGTATGCCTATTTCATTTTGCTCTGGAGAAAAGCACACTTAATGCGCTGCTCTCTTTACATTTGTCTACACACCACATTTTAAAATTCTAGCTGTTGAGCTTTTCTAGAAGTTAATAACAGCTGTATTTTTTGCTTATTCCTCCACTTTTGTCATAGCAGTTTCCCCCACCTAGGTATCATGACACCTGATCTGGGGGTTTGTTACTGTTTGTACAAATGTGTAAGCTGAGACCTACACTTGCTCTTTATTTCCTTGCCTGAATCTGGAGTTGGCAATGTAACCACACATTGGTTCTCTGAGGGCAGAGCTCTCTTCACGTACCATTTTAAATATATTGTGAGTAATCAGGGGTTTTCTTTATGTTGCACACAGTTAGAAGCTACTGCATATTATATGCCTGGTTATACTTGTAAGTATCCCAAAAGGTTTTTTTTTCTTTTGGCAGTTTACCGGGTCTTCCATTTATTGGCAAAAGTGTATCAGTTATTCACGATTGAAGATACCCAGATCCATTTCCTCTGGCTGTTATCTTTTGGATAGCTAGAGTCTAATGGCTAAAATCTACATCTACCAACATAAAAGCCACGGGATATGACACTGGTATCTTGTGGTTCCAATCAGCCTCCTGGTATTATAGCATTACTTTTTATTTAACTGTATTTCTACTGAGCTCAGCCTGCTCGAGTCACGCTAGCTGTTTTACATTGCATCTGCATTATATATTGTGATAATTGAAATCTCCACACAGCCCGGAGCCAGCAGCACAACAGAGCAGGAGTGGGCTGGGGCACAGCTCGGAATACGACAGGCAGGTGGCATCGAGCAGGGCAAAGCTGGCCCCAGCAGCGTCTCCGTCAGCAGTGGAGCTGGGCCGGGTGCATGGTAGCTGGTTGTCCTGTGGCACGGGCAGCTCCAGGAGCAGCAAGCATCCCACGCAGCAGCCAGGGGAGGCGGGGATCTGGGTGTCGCTCCATCATGGGCTGATATCTGGGAGCACAGACTGTAGGCAGGGTCCGAGGCTCTACCTGGAAAGACCACATGGACAGATCAAAAACAGATTCACAGCCATGCACTTCACTGACAGCTGCCATCCTGCACACGTGCCCACCCCTTAACAGGGTGGTTCCTTTTCCTGAAACATCATCTATGCCAATGTTAGCAGAGAATGGGCAGATAAGTTTCTTCCAGCAATTCAGAAAAGTAACATGTATCAATAAATATCACTTGCTATTTGAATGCTCATGATAAGAATTAAGACAAATTACTTAAATGACTAGAGTAGGGCACAGTACTTCTCATTAGCTTGTGTAGAAATAAAAAATGCCTGAAGTGTAAAAAGGAGACAAGAAGAAATAATGAGAAAACAAGTTGTAGCATGAAGACGATGAATGTTTCTTGCCTGTCCTCTTGGCTCTATCTGTGAAGATTTTGTCCAGCAACCTCAGCCAAAACTAGTTAGCAGGTGATTTTTGTGTGTGGCTGGTGGAAGATCCAGTTGTCTTGGGGGGCTGCCTCGCAGGCAGGAGGATTTTCCAAGAAGCAGACAAGGAGATCTCTGTGGTGGGAGTCACAAGCTTTTCACCTGAGCTGATGGGATGGTTTGAAGGGGTTAGATGTGGCCCTACCTTGTAGCAGCACCCCCAGAAGTTGCTGATGTTCCCACAGTCTGAAGATCTGTAGCTTTCCATGGGTTACTTGGCATGGCGAGGAAGGAAGACGGTCTAGTCCAGGAGACTTAGTCTGTACAGCTGTAACATTGAGACAGGTTGAAGCACTCCACCAGCTAGGGCTTTCCCTCAAAGGTACGCTTTTATAAACAGGTGCCTTAAAGCACCCAGGGGAGAAGGTCAGACCTGTTCCTGCCCTCTCTTTAGCTCTGGCCTTTGCCTTGGCTCTGCTGTCCTCCTCTCTGTTCCTATGGCAGCCTGTCCACAGCCAGGTAAAGCCACTGCCAAGACCCCATGAGACACCCCACACTACACCATGGGGCTCCATCCTGTCCCAGGCTCCATCTCCCTACAGCAGCAGAGCACGGTCACACCCCTAATCCTAGAGGTTAGCTCCTAGATGTCAGTGCCTCCGAAACCTCTTGAGGGCAAGGTTAAGTAGCACAGGTAGGAGCAGGCATCAGGGCTTTTGTTCATGTTTTTATTTCCTAGCTTTCTGCTAGAAGCACGCCCTTTCAGGGCTCTCTTGAGCTGTGTGAGTAGGTGTGATCATGTATATTTCCTGCTCGTGGCACAGTGTTAATTAATCATTATTTCTGAAGTTCCTTTTAATTCTGACAGTGGGATCTATTACTTTCCTCTCACTATTCTCTTACCTTTTTATTCTTCTGTTTAATATAAGGAGAGTCATCAGTAGTGAACTGATTATAGGAAACTAATTTATCTCGTCAGTTCAGTAGTAGGACTTACTTCTGAAATAATCTAAGATAAATACTTTTAATTAAGCAAATGTCCTACTCAATTCACTGTGGACAATCCCATCATAATGGATATTACTTCTGCATGCTAAATCTTAATCTTCACCAATACTGAATGCACAACGCAGAACCATTATAAAAAAAAAATAGGCTTACTGTAATATTGCTATTTTAAAGCTGCCAGCTTTTATATTCATTAATATGGTGACAACAGACCCCTGGCTAACAGATTTTTACTACAAATCAGAATTTTTATCAGATATGTATATGAGATCAAATCCATGCTAGCATGTTATTTGCAGTTTTTATTAAAAAGTTAAATTTGGATTATTATAAACTCTCCTCATAATCCTTAATAAAAAAAAATTAAAGTTAAAATCTAATGAGATTTCCTGGAAGCATTTTAAAAGGTTGCAACAGCAGTAAAGTCAGCAGACACGACACAGCAAAAGGAAGTATTTACTGATCAGAAGATGAAGGCTTCCTCCCCCAGAGTTTAATGGGTTTACATTATATGGATTTTTAAGAGAAAAAGAGAAAGAGAGAGGAAGAAAGCAAGAAAAACTCCAAACCAAACCAACACTTTCCTCATCTAAAACATCAAATTTCTTCCTGATTAAAGTTTTCAAATTCTGTTGCAAACTGACTTCTTGCTCTTGTGACCAAAACCTCCTCTCTCTCTCTCTCTCTCTCCCCCGCCTCCCTCCATCTGTTCAGGCTTGGATTTGGAAGTCCCTACCGCAGACGAAGGAAGCCTGATCCCTATTGCCTCGGTTGTAGCATTGAAACCCATTAATATTCCTCTGGCAGGTACCCTGACCCTGGTGCCCTTGAACATGCTCGAAAACATAGGGTATTCCTGAGCCTTTGTCCCTGGGAGGATTAACAGGGTTGCCCTGGAGCCAGCCTGGAGGTGTTTTAATAGGTAATACGGGTGGGCCGCACAGCTGACTTCAAGCTTTGCCTCAGGCTGCCCCTGCTCAGCAAGGTAGATGCAGCCATTGAAATTCGGGGGTAATGCATGGCTCTGGGTACGAGTTGGAGTCTGCATCAGAATTCAGGGGATGATACCTGCAAATATCTCCTTCCCCCAGTGGGGCAGACATCCTGATGGAGGGAACCCCGGCTGGAGACCTGCCCTGTTTCTGCCACCGATGACTTCACTGACCTTCAGTTGGTTACTTAAACTGTCTCTCCCTCTCTGTTTTTCTTTCCTCTCTGGCCTTTCTTATGGCTCTTAAGCTTAGATATTGTCTGAAGGAGAGATTGTGGCTCTCTGTGTGGTTTTGCTATGCTTAGCACTAGTAAATCCCAGTCTCAGATGGGTCCTATGGCTATATCATAGTAAAAGTAAATAAACAAGTAATAGTAGTAACAATGGTTTTTTTTTTGGATGAACAATAGGATCCTAGTGGAGGAGAAGCCTCTCCTCTGAGGTGCTTTTTGTCTGTGAGTGAAGGTCTCTCTTTCCTTGCTCAGCTGGAGAAGATACTGCCTTTGTAAATCAGACAAAACTTATCATGTAAAATAGAACACATCTTTGATTATCCTGAATACTATCCTGTCTCTAATTTACCCTTGCTGCTGCAAAGGACACAACATGATTAAGCTAAGAAATGATAGACTGAACATTATATGTCAGGATGGAAAAAGATATTTCCTACCTAAATAGGAAACAATCATCAAAAAGCAGTGAAAATATACAAGAAAATATTTCAACATACAATAAACAAGCCACCCCGCTGTTGCCTGGTGTTCTATTGTTGCTCTCCTTGCTCAGATTGCTGCAAATACTTCTCCTGTAGCCTACAATATTCTTTAGGTTTTTTTAAAGAACTACAAACTGTCATGATTTTTTAATGACATGAGTGTCTTTCCTCCATAAGTGCATATGTTCTGTTGCCTGCTCGGTCTGCCAACTCTTCTGTGGTTCCCTGGGTGAGTCCAGATTCTCCCAGTGACATTTCTCAAATTGTAGATCTGTGCAGTGTATTTTCCTGGAGCTGTTAAAAACATTGCTACTTTACTTAATAACAATGTTTAGCAGTACCAGCTATCACTTGTTACTGGGTATACGCCAGGTGCTCCGCACAAGGGGGAGAGGGGTCATTATCCCCATTTTACAGACTGGGAAACCAAGGCGTTGCATTTGACAGCCATTTCCCCAAAACATGCCACAGAACATGCGAACAGGAGGAGGACCAAATTCCCTTCAGCTCACATTTTATTCTTTAGCATTTGTTACTGCTTTTTTCTTTTCCCTGTGATACTACCACCTGCAGCACTGTGCCCTCCCCACAGCATCACAGAGAACGATCACAGCAGAGCCAAGTGCTTTTGCGATAACAGATCCAGATACTGCAGGAAACAATGCGAGTAATTTTCCTAATTTTGGAGTGCGACTTTGCCATGTATGATGTTTAGTAACTTCCATCGTGTCTCTGATGATTTCTGGGTCTGATGCCAATAACATGATACATTCCTATCCAAATTAGCATAGGATGAAATTTTGTGCTAATATTCAGATGATAAGGTCTGTTTGCTGTTCCCATATAAATGTATCTTTGACAGGAAGAGCAATTCTATAATAAGCCCAGGATGAAAAGCCCATCAATTGAATTGGTACCACATTACCATGGCAACAATATAATGCTAATGAAATTGTGACTGTTGAACCTTGTTTATGGAACTCTACAAAACGAGCTTCATAAAAGGAGAAATCTTGTTGATTAGTAAATGTTTCAAAGCATGATAAAAACCTCATAACCACATGTGCTGTGACTTATTAACCACGTTATCATCCTCATTTAAGATAATACACTGCTATTAGTAAGAGCTATAGCTCTCTCAAAGAAAAAAAAAAATCATATAGGAAAATTTATGCCTCTCCAGGTTTCAATGTGCACCACAAAGACCTGCTCAGCTCCATGCCCCGATTCACCAGTCAATTGGCATAGGTGTGTATCTAGTCATGCAGTTGATACTCCTTGTTTAATCTCTCTCAGAATCTATAAAATCTGCTGCTACTCTACCTGCAGTAAACACCTTTCCTTTAAGACAAATACAGCTTAGTTTATATCAAAACATACCACAAAACCATATCCTTTTAGAGGAAGCCCTACACAGAAAAGGTCTGGTAGGAGGAACGCGCTCATGGTTTCTCCACCCTTTATTACTGCCATATAGGGTCCCACCGCAGAGGCAGGGAGTCACCCTCCCAGAGGGATGGCTCTTATTCCTCAGCACAGTAGTCCTTCCTGAAGGCAACATTTGATATTACATCTTGCTTTTAAACAAAATAATGCTGAGCATTCAGATTTGCCAGCCACTCATGTCATGACAGCCAACAGGCTTCTGGGGAGCTGCCTCACCTCTAAGCATTTGGGACTCCAGTGTTTTGTACAGCAGAATCTCATTTTTAGCCAATAGATAACTGTCCCTATTGTTTTCACCTTGGAAATAGAAAGAGTGTATTTGACACTATGAAGTCCAGGTAAATCAGAACAGAAGAGTGCATGGACCGGTGAACAATGAGCTCAGTGAGGCAAGGGAACTGGGAATGTGTGCCTACAAGTTGGGATTTTTTCTTTAGCAGACTAATAATACTGTAAAACATTCACCACAGTGGTATGATTCGGATATTTAGCACAAACAATAGGAGAAAACATTACTTGGTTTAGTGAAGTCCTGATCTACGTGGCACAGAAGTCAGCATGAATCTTAACCACATTAGATTTAACAGGCTTTAAATCGGGGCTTTAAAGGGCTGATTTTGAAAGCTCTACCCTTCATCCTATTTGGAAAAGGAAGCACTTTCTAACATTTGGTTATGCCCAAGGTTTGTGGGAAAGCAATGCACTGAATTTCTGAGTTGATAGAAATATAATGTAATGTAATTTCACTTAATATATATTTTGCATTGGCTGACAGTTTTATTAAGCAGAACCAATAATCATCATTATTCAGTGTAATAACCATCTCATTAGAAATGGTCTAATTTTCCCTAATTTTAATTTACCTCCTGGACTAAGCTGTTCTAAAATTACTGAAGTGCCTATAGTTGAGTTTTGTAAGAAGTAAAAGGAAACAAAAGTCTTCAGAAAGCTACTACTGACTGCTTGCCATTAAAACAGTGATATGCCAGAGCTCTGTGAGAGAAGGAAGTACAGAACATTCAGGTTAGGAAATTACTACATCACTTTTATTTTCTTACTGTCTTTGAAGTAACACTTTCTGCAGCCGTTTTGCACATCGATAAATTGTATGGTTGCCTGCAAGCCTTGCATGTACTCACTCCCCTTTAATAAAGGGCCTGGCGAAGGATCACGCCAAGGAGTGCTAGTAAGGAGGAGCTGACAAGCAGAAATATTTCTTAGGGAGACCGAGAGGGAGATGAAGACACCAATCAAGTTTCATTATCCTCCAATGAAAATAGGATGTAAACTGTGACATCCAGGCAGATTACATATGTCAGGCAAGCAGATGTGAGCTGAAAAATGTAGACGCTAAATCTCACCTAATAGGCTTACTCTGTGGATTATTCTCAATGACCAAGGCTATGTGAACTGTAGTTAACATACAGGATATAAGAAATATGTATTCATAAGTGAATCTAGGGACATTTCCAGCTGTGCTGAAGTTAATGCTCTTTGGTATACCTTGGTGCATCCTAAAAGTGCTTTGGGCGTTGTACATGTCATACAGACATCACAAAGAGCACTATGCTATATAGCTTTAATTCCAAAATTTCAAAGGGTGCTGTTTTCTCTAAAAACACGCTTGAAAAAATTCATATTCAAGCAGCACTTGTGTATGCAAACTGCTACATAGTTGCTTAGCTACTCAATTTGTTTGTGCCAGTTCTGAAAACACATTTGATCAACAGACTATTGTTGCAATCACACAGAAAAGTAACCTCATATGAAGAAGGAAGCAGTTTGCAGGTTATGTTAGAAAATAGACAAATTGTTTAAAGGTTTTGGTTATCATAGGATGTTACTCTTTGTAGTTCTGTGTCATAAAAAATAACTACTTGTTTGCTTTTTTTTAATATATATTCCCCAAAAATAATACAGAAAAGCCAGTCTCTCCTGTGGAAGCACTCTGCTTATGAAATCTCTACTCTTTGAAATTCTGAGCCTTTTCCAGCTGTAGTATTATTTGCTCAGCTATCAGAACACACAGTACAGCAGCGAAAAGCATTACACTATTATCCCAAGATAATTTGATAGTCTGTAAATGTATTTTCCTGCCTGCAGTTCCAGGCATTATGCTCTCACTTGAAGTAATGGTTCACAGTTATCTTATACAATTCAAGTTAGCCCATATTGGTTTCACTTTGAACATTTACCTGCCTGATACAAACATGGCTTATTTGTAGATTGTACAAGCTAGACTAGATCAGTGGTTTTTACAAGCCAGACTAGATCAGCAGTGCAATGGGATGCCTACCATAGACAGCTGGCTTCTGGAGGAAGTGGTGCGGTGACTCACTGGTGGCTGTCTCCTGCCTGCGTCAATTTATCACACCCGTACATCAGCATGAGTCTGCTGAAAATGCTGAATTTTAAGTCTGACACAAAACCACAGCTCTGATCTGATGTGGCTGGTAAATACAGCATGGCACTTTCCAGAAGTACTTACCCTGCTTTTCTCTTTGGGCTCTGTGTGTGACGTGAAAGCTCACCTTAAATTCCTCTTGCATTTCCGGAGCTTACCATACCATTCCCCCAAACACTGGAAAATGAGTTGTCCAGTGCTAACTGGGTAGTTTTTTCAACTCTGCTGCACCCACATTTCAGGGTGATACCGTTCCTTTGTATAACTTGTAATGGTAATGAGTATGGACATGAGGCTTTGGTTTTGGATGGGCTCAGAGGTCACCTCCATTACCCTTGCTTTGGAGCCTGCGTTGCAATAAATTTACATGAGGAGACAACAACCCACGCCTGCTTTTAGCTGATCAGCAATGGATGCAACACCCCTTGGTGCTGGCAAGAAGAAAGTCTCATGAGAGAGTCCTTTGCTTTCTCCATCCCTGGTGACACTCCTCTTGCAGCCTGGGCTGAACTCAGAGGAGTCATGCACTGGTGACATCCACTGAACTCTCTGCGGGTGTGAAAACACTCAGCAACACAAAAGACACAAAATGTAATTTACACTCTCTCATTCCAGTGTCGTAAATTCCTGAGTGTCACCCTGGTTCGTATTTGATAGAGAAAAAAAAAAAATGGATGTCAAGGGAGTGATTTGCCAAAGGGCACAGTCCTGGCTTGGTGTCGCCAGCAGCCAGGGCAGGAGCTCCCACCTCTGCCGTCCCACTCCCCCGTCCTCATCTGGAGCAGCCCCCAGTGATAGGGATGGGAAGCACTGGAGGTGCTCGAGTGATACAGGTCTGTCAGCTACAGGGACAGTATCTAAGGAGCCAGGAATTACTGTGTTCCTGGTTTCACCTCCCTTGTCTGTTTATGGTATCCTGGATTCTGCTGTGGCATTGCAGCCAGTTAATTTAAAATGAAATTTAAAAAAAACTACGTGGATATTCAAAAATCTACTTCTGTTATGCTGAAAATCTTGAAAGTCCTTTATTTACTAAACTTGTCTTTCCAGAACACAGTGAAGTTTAAGAACAGCAGCACTTAAAAAAATAAAAAGGGCAAGAATCTCAGTTTACCATCCCAATGTCAGTTTATGATAACATTTATGACATTAATATAATGGATTATGACCTTTCTTGGATTCTCTGACTGACAGTTGTTCATATATAACATGGTACTTATCACCTTGGTCCTTCCATAATAATAATCGCTTCAATTTTCTGAGCTGTGTCATCAAAACATGTTCTCGTAAGTGTTGATCTCATCTCTGGGAGAGTAGTCCTGGGAGCTCCTTTGAGCTTTATGACACCTAAAATCTAGAGTGAAATTGAAGCCCAATTGCAGAAAAGTACCCTGTGTCTAACTTTATCCCACAGGCTGCATAATGGCAGCCCTTATGATTTTAAATGATTTACTGAGGCCTGTCAAAACGATGTGCCTCTCTGTGTGGAAGTTATTGAAGTTCAGAAATGTCATTACTCTGTGCAAACCTGAGAGATCTCAAGGAAATACACAATAGCTAGTGTGTTACAATTACTTACCTTGACCTTTTTTTTTTATTAATCTCTGGGTTGACAGAATAAAATATTTTTTCTTCAATATTTAAGGTGAAAACTTGCTGTGCAATTTGTGCCTGCTTTTCTTGTGCCCATTTTCACTAAACGAGGTGTCGAGATAGTCATTTGAGATTAGCAATTTCACATGTATCATATATAAAAGATAAAAGGTGAAAATTTTGGGTGTTTCAACTATTTAGCAAATCCTAATGACGTTTGGGTTGATAAGGGGATGCTCAGCAGACTTGGATTATACACTGAGGTCTGCCCCAGTCCTGCTACACAACCTTGTTGCTTCCCTGTTTGCACTGAGCCTCCCAGTCTGCTCGGTGGCCCCCAGGATGTTCCCCACTGTACCCTGAGCAAATGAGCTGGGCTAGTGCCATTGCTGTGCCGTGTGGAAGACATTCACACCACAGGGTCAGGTCTGGCAGAAGCCAACGCATACAGCAACAGCCCCATTCATTGATTTAATTCAATCCCCTGCCTGGGGATTGCACCAAACACCTGGCACCAGCAAAGCAGAGCCATCTTCCCGTGTGAGGAGACGGCAGGTGCCTCTCCCTGAGTGTGGCAGGAGGCATGACAGGCCACAGATGCAGCCACAGCCCCCACACACCAGCATGCTGGTCGTTACATAGCACAGGCGTTGCGCATGTACGCGAGGTAGAGCCAGCCTGGCAACAGACACACCCTTTGGATAGTAAGCATTGCAAAGAAATGTAACATTTTTAAATCAGTGAAGAATTCCAGGTAGCAGAGAGGCACACAGAGATAGGACATGGTGTTCAAACCAGGGCTGCGTCCCTGCAGACAGGACTCTCCCTCTCGGGCCCTGACTGTTTCCCCATAGCTACGCACCAGCGTCTTTCTGGTCCGCGCATCCCACCTACAGGGATTCCCAGTCCAAGAACGAGCCTGTAGCACAGCGAGGCAGTGCTGACACATGCTGCTGAGAGGCCTCTGCCTTCTTTCCCGTGTTTTGTCAAGAACATGACACGCTAACTTATTTTTGTTTCTACGATTATTTTATTTTTCAGATGAACCAGCCAAATGACAGGGTGGCTGCCCACAAGGTTTAGGGGTACTGCTGTTCTGTGGGCTGACACAGCAGCTCAGAGAGGTGCTCTGGTGCTCAGCTGTCACCTTCTGAAGCTGCCTTCAGCATGGTGAATCAAAGTGGTTCCTCAGCAACAGATCCTGGGCTGGCTTTTCAGGCTGGGTGCTGATGAGCAGCCATTTCCATCTCAGAGATGGGTGATTAGTTTTATTTGGCTGAGAGACAAGTAGTTGGACATTTGTCACTGTTTCTGTGAAAAACGTGGGCATGTTTTCTTGGGCTATCAAATGGGACATATGGGAGCTGGATTCCATCTTTCATTAGATCTTGGAAATTGTGTCCTCCTAAGGCAATTAATTAGTGTGATGTTCTTGGCTGCTAATGGTTGCTTTCAGATTTCAGTGGCAACAGACTTGGCAACATAATTTTTGTGAGGATAGTCTAATGGTTTAGGGTGTTAGCCAAGGCCTCCACACAGCTTTCTTCAACCCCTCAGCTTTTACAGAGTTCCCTTATGTGCACAGACAGGTCCCGTGGTTTCTGTCCATGTCTTAGCTCTTTGAAAAGTAAATATAATAGTACTTTCCCGCCTCACAGGACAGATGCATTACAGATTGTACCACAACTGAAGCCAGACAGCACCACTGCAGTTCTCTGCCTCCCCATCTTTCCATAATTTACGACAAAATCATTTACATTAGAAGTTTGTCAAGAGAACACATTTCTATTTGTTTATTTTCAATTTGCCCACTGTAGATATCTGCAGTCTGTACATGCCACATCTGTAGAAAAAAGGCACATTTCCCTATTTAAGGAAGCCATTTGATGTAGGCTCATGTAAGATATACACCCCACAGCTGGCACCTTCCGTGTGTGATCAATTCCAAACTTTACCTTCCTAAACCAGCATAATGTACAAAGCCACACACTTTTAACCTCCAAATACAATCCAGAGATACAACCTAGACTGCTTGCTTTGTTTTTATTACCTCAATTATATCTATAATGTTAGATAATTACAACAATTCATGTCTGAAAAATAGCGTTAGTTACAGCCACAATGTCATGCCACTCTCAAAAGCAAATGTAAGCAAGACATAAAATATCTAACCAGTACAGTTGTATAGTGAATAACACATCCTCCACAGGGAAAAACACACACTTTTCTTTGGTATCCACTGATTACTAACATAGGGCTGAATTTTCAAGGGAAGAGGAGGTAACTCTTTCAGTACAGTAGTATGCTAGTGCCATTTTGTAGATGCATTGGTTAGTACTATTGCAGATAAGTAGCTGTGCATGTAGGAGCTCACTTAAGTGGCCATTACTGCATGTGATTTGAACTCACAAAAGGCATATTACAAAGCTGTTTGAAACAGATGTGTTTCTACCCTCCATTTAAAATAAAACTAGTCCGTGGTGTTAAGTAACCTTTGCAGTCACTAATATACAATCACACACTTTTTAAACATGTATGAAAGGAATTAGGCAGAAGAAAATGAAAATAAGACTAAACAGTAGTTGCAACATTTGATGGTCCTTGCAGATGGCTTGTTCTTATTTAAATGGAATGAGAAAATGCAAAATATTAAGTGCAGGAGTATCTATTTTCACTTGATGTAGATAGGATTTATAACTTAAATACTCTGGGTTTGAACTTTGTTTTCATACTCCCAGACAAACCTCCATTAATTCAAAACAACAGAAATACAAGCAGGAGTTAACTTATCCTATATAATAGACATACTCCTGCCATGCTTTTTTACACTTCATGCTACTACCCTTATTAGACCATGGTATCTTAATGCAGTACTTCTTCAGACTCCTTATTCCTCCCATCAGTTCAGGCACAGAGATCCATTCCCGCATACCCAGCATTCAATCTCCAGCTCACTGACATTCAAACTGTGTCTTTTACAGACCACCAGGAAGGATTTTGCAGAACAGTGGCTGAAAGACACTTATTGTGCAACTAATAAGAAAGGTTTAAATACCATTAGAATTCTGACTTGTAGTTTAAAATGCCATGAAATTCTGAATTAAGGCTCTGCCTTGTGTCACCAGTTGCACAATTGCACCTAAGTACTGCCGACGGTGTAGTGAGATCACAGGCTGCCCGCAGCAACAGAAAGACGCAGGCACTGTGGACCACTGCAGCCTTTTGCTCAGGCTCCTGACGGCTTTCTTGGGAGCCCAGCCACCATTATGGCTAGAGAGGAAGGCACTGAGAAAGGTGTTTAAGCTCTGAATTACTCTGATGATTTTACTTCAGCCTCCTGTGTCTTTGAAATCATAGCAGCTCTATGCTCAACTATTTAGTTTAGACCTTAAAATTACACTTGCCCTTAAACTGTTCACAGATGATGAAGGAAAAAGTAAAATAATACAATGTTCGCTTTTTAAGCTATCCACTTTAAAATTCGGGAAGAAAGCACACCTAATATTTCAGACTGTTCTTTTGAATCATTAAGAAACAATTTGGTGAGTAGGTATCATATTTATATGATGGGACCAAGGATTTTCAGTTTATGGAGTCTTAAGATCTGCTGTATGGATGGCAGTATACATATGAAAATTAAGATCCAAAGAAGCTGCATAAGAAAAATCATTATGATTAAAAATTGAAGAGCATTGATCTACATTGACTAACAATTGTAAACCTTTCATTTTACAGGAGAGCTGCTTCCTATTTTGTACACAAAAAGCTTCAAAACCATTAGCTCTTTTCTTTACAGCTTTTAAAAGTGTAGTTAACTAGATAGAGCATAAATAGTGTTTAGATGTTGACTATGGGGCTAGACTAAGCAATACCAGCATAAGAAAAAGAGGCAAGATATTACAGTGCCATTGCTTACAGAGCCAACAACCAGCCTGGAAGTGAGCCGCTCTGATGACAAATGTCCAAGCATGACATAAGCCTCTCTTTTGGTGATGGTGGTTTAGTAACTTCTATTACATTTTTAATTGATTCCTAGCAGCACAATCTGTATACATGTCCATTTCACAAGGTTATTGGCTTTCAACATTATCTTGTTAGATGTCACAAAGAGACAGATTTTTTTTTTTTGCACAGATTGATGTCTACTGATGTTACATTAGTTCATCAAGGTTACCAATCACACTGCATTGCACTACATTGCACATTTGCTGTATCATGACAAGAGGTTTATAATATTCACTCTGGGACACATGAAGTGCCTGCTACCCATCCCTTGGATAAATAATTTAAGAAATTGTTTGGGAAATCATACCTAATTAGTAGGATCTGCACTCAACAAGTGCCCTTTGATTTAAATTGTATTTGTATTTTGATAGGTATTGATTTTATGAGTAAGAGAGATGAATAATACATTCTGTGTTTCTCTACTGTTCACAGCAATCATCTGACAGAAATAACGGAGGAACACTCCTGTGGCAGAGGCTGTCTCTTTGGGGACCTGCATGCCATTCCCTAGGAAACCCATGGGGCAGTTAAAGGCACTCCTAAACAGCATGGGGTGGCCTCATCCCTTTTCTTTCATTGATTTGCTGCATCACCCTGGACAAGTCACTCAGCCTCTCAAAGTCCCTCCTTTTCCATCTGTAAAATGGGAGCAGAACATTTCCTCATCAGTCCACAAATGTCTGTGAGACACAGGGAGAAAGGGAATAGCTATACTTACATGGGGATTGTTCAAGTCCTGCCTGACATTACCAGATGGAGCATGGGGAGCCACCAAGTGAGTCTTTCAGTGGGCCCAGGAGAGCCTTGCTACCCAGGCAAGGGCTCATGGTGGAACTGTATACCCCCAAGAGCAGCAAGGCAGAGGTGGGTGTCACGCAGCACATGTGAACGCAGGCAGCCTGCCTTCTGTCACTGCTGCCAGTACTAATGTTCTGGTCATTTTGGCTACTCACTTCTTTGGGTGAACTGATAAAACACGATTCATTTGTTTTTCTTGATCAGATGCTAATCTCTTAGAGCAAGAAAAGCAAACAAGGCATAGGTTGTGAATATAATCCAGGTAACACACACAGGCCAATATCTTCCTGAGATGACAGTCACTCAGCATTCAGGTATGCAAACCTGCTCATGTGAGTGGCCCAGGGTGAGGAACAGAAACAGGCAAAAATATCTCTGAGATTGAAACCAAATCAGAATATATATAGGTATTTACAAACACCAGTTTCCAGCACACCAGCAGCTATAACAAATGCAGGCTCTATGAGATAACCATAATTACAGAAAAGCTTTATTTATTTTTTTTCACCCAACGCCAACTCTGATTAGAAGGGAAAACCGTAGGCTCAACTGTGCAACACAATAAACCATGGCATCAAAACAAGCATCAAAGTGGCCCCTCAGCTGCTGGCAAACAGTACAGTCATAAGAAAAGAGACAATGAAAATACAATAAGTAGAAATAGCAGGTTTTTTCCTCATACTATAAACACCATAGACATTCTTTTAATAAAAAGAGAAGCTGGATCAGCAGTGACAGCTTTAAATTTGCCAAGTATCACAAGAGGACTGTAAAATACATCCTCCCCAAACCAAGCTGAAGAACCAGAACAAGCCAAGACGTTCTCCTCAGAACAAAGGCATCCCTTTTCACAGGTCTCAGACAGTTAGCAGGCTTAATTTATTTTTTTATTCATATCATCGTTTCTCTCACTATCTTCAGCAAGATGTCCTGAAATATCTATTAGGGCCTGTTTATGCAGGTGCAGTCCACTGCACCAAAATCACTTTGTGGTCTTAAAAAACCAGAAATTATATTTAAGATGTTTTACTTGAATATACAGCTTCGAAAAAAAACATTCCTGAGTAGACAAACAGGAGTGAGGACCATGCAACTCTGAAGTGGAGGTGTTGCTGTCACATGGAAGAGCAGACGATTCAGATGCGTTTGAATCCTCAGCCTCTCACAGAGGAAGATTTAAAGAATGCATGGTGGTTTTCTTTGTGATGCTTTTCTCTTTTCTTTTGGTGTTAATATTTTACATTCTTTTAGAAGTATTACCTGTACATTAAGGGCTATCTTCATATAATCATGAGTGACACGCAACTTCTCTTTCTCTCCTTTCCAGTTCCAGGCAGATTTAGAGAAATAGAGACCTGGCAACACATGGCTGAGGTGCAGAGAAGCACACAGCTGAAAGCATAAGAATGGGGCTGCTTGAACATCTTTTTCTCCCTTTTCTCATTAAAGTTTCATCTGAAGAATTTTTGTGGGAGGCTTATCCAGTGAAGCAGCACTCGTCACTTTTAGGCTCCTGAGCAGCAGAGCAATAGTGGCACAGGGGAGAACATTTATCAGACAGACACGCTCTTTCTTCTTATGCCTGCTGTAACCCCCCAGACACAATAATTCACCCTCTTCCCTCTATCTTTTCATAAGAGACAAGCAATATTAATTATCCTGAAGTATTTTTTAAGAGGATGAAAACTGGAGGATTTCTTACTTATTTCACAAGCTATTCTGCTCTCCAAGTAAAATGCAAAGTGACTGTAATAAGTTTCATTTTAAGGCAATGCCAGATACCTCCTGGGTAACCTACCTAGCAAAGGCTGATTCCCAGTGAAGCCAACATGAGAACCATACATGCTTTTATGAATGCTGAATTGGTCCATGAATCTCAAATAGTACTGCACCCTCTGTTTTATAAATCTTTCATGTGTTTTTCTTCAACAAATACATATATTTTGCTTTTGAATCTTGGGGCCTCTTTTGAGCTTTTCAGCTCTTAGAATCTTAATAGAAAAGTAGCAGTATGAAACCAAAAATAAATGCTTTTAACAAATGGGGAAAGTCTATATTTCAACAAGGAAAGTGTGGTTTAAAACAAAACAGGCTCCTGCAACATCTAAATCCTGCATATTTTCTGCAGAGCATGCCACAGCTATTGACATGCTGTTGGTTTTATATGTCCCAGGATGCATGAATTATTACTGTCATTCGACATTTTCTATTCCTAGTTCCATAGCCTATAGCAACACTTACTGTTAGCTGTGCTAGATGATACCAGACCTCTGGCAATGCCTCTTATTGATCAAGGACTACTCGATGTTTGCCTGCTCAGTAATGCAAAGACATCCTAATTCTCTAAGACAGAAAACCCACAAGTTGCTGCATGTGGGATTTCTAGGCCTTTCAAAAGACTCAAGACACAAAACACAGATTACATATACATTCTCCCTTATCAGAAGGCAAACTGATATTTGTCTTATGAACTTCAAGTACTACAAAAGAAAGTGCATTGCAAAATACTACTGAAGAGAAAGGCTGGCCAAGTGCTAAGACGCAAACTGGTTACAAAAGGGACCTCAGGAATGAGGGAAACATCATAGCAAGAGTCAGTGGGCTTGTGGTCACAGGTTTATTAACTTCTTTACAAAAGGACCTAGACAAAGTGAGTAGTATGGAGATCCCAGTAGCAGGAAAACTACATCAAAGGTGTTTGTTATTATGGATTTGAAGGAAGAAAACTAGCTCCATGCTGACTTGGGTGAAATTCCCTGAAGACAGCAAGAGCACACACTTATGTAAATAACAAAAGAAACATCACAAGTCACAGGACAGCACAGAATACCACAGCCATCTGTGAAAACATCCAGCACAGCAGTGACTGGTTTCTGAGCTCTGCACACCCACTTGAGTAAAAAGGGAAGGTGACCTACCCGTGACATGGGACAAGTCCTATCAGGCACAGCAGCTCCTCACAGCAGCACACCAGCCTTGGCCACTGTTCCCCAGAGCTGTTTTATCACCTGCTCCCTTACCCCAGCCCACACACTTCCCCTCCCCTTGGTGCTGCCGCCTCTGATTTCTCTCTCCTCCTTCCAGGGAGCAGCCATGGCCTCAGCAGGCCTCAAAACAGCCACAGCTGTGCTCCCGGCACAGGCCTGGGGTGGACCTGGTCAGAAGGCAATGGGAGACCAGAACTGCAGCAGGGGAGAACCATGCAGAGCCTTTGACCCCTTCCAGCAAAACCAGCTTTATCTCACTTCTTTAATTTCCAGGTCATAGCTGCAAGTAATTGTCAATGAGGCATGTCAGCAGTGTTCTAATCTTTGTTACACCTTTATTTTGTAGTTACATTCTTAAAATATATCCACACATTTGTAGCTGAACTGGATTCACCTGATGCAAAGCCAAGAGGGCCAAGACCCCAGCTGGAGTTAAAGTGCCACTGCAGAGCTCCTGAGGCAGGGGGGACTCAGGGTGGTGACCCCTCGCTGCCCTGTAGTGCAGCACATGTGGACACCATCTGGGGGAGCAGGGCAGCTGGTGCCCTGAGTGGAGGAGCCATGCTGACGCCCATCATTGTGTGCTGAGGACCCCTCCTGAAGGGGTGAGAGCTACCACTGTACATGGGGGTGGTGCCAGCTGCTCCACACATGCAGGGTTCTCTTGTGTGTGCACACCGCTGCGGCCGTGTCCACCTGCACAGGTCTGGTGTGACAGCCATGGGATGCAGCCCATGGGGGAATCCTCAATGGATAACCCATATGTGAGAGCACTGGGGGTGGTGGCTGAACCTTGCCAGGGTTCACTGCAGACCCTCAGAGCAGTACTACAGCAGCAAGTGCCCTGTGAGAGGACAGTCAGGAGCCAGCTCTGCCTCTGAACCACTGGTCCCAGGTTTTTCCCTCAAAGTCATGACATCAATTAAGGGAAGGGACCTGCCTAGCTTGTCCAGCTTGAACCACTGGAGAACTTGTGCAAGGACAGCTCAGCTTCTCCTCTTAACCTCATGATTACCTTTCCTCGGGGGACCCCAGGGCCTTCTGCTCCAAACCCCCAGTCAGATCGTGCTTCACACTTGGGGCACCAGTGCTCACATATTTTCAGGGGTGGTTGCTCAGGAACTGAAATACTCCAGCAAAGTTACATCAGCATTCACTTGGCCAGTGATCAGCTTTAATGTGCTTGTGCAGTGAGCATCCTGCCTGGCATCTAACAGTGCCTCGTGCCAGCAGCTTGTGCGGTGAGGGCCTGCCCCTGTCCAGGGACCCACTGGACAAATGCTCAGGGTGATGCAGACTGGGGATCTGACCCCTGGAGTCCATGCCCACGTTGACTGCACCTTTGCTCCACTTTCACTACAGAGAGCAAGCAATTACAGTGCCCTCAGGGCTGGCTAAAGGTCTCTTCCCTCAGCTATTGCTTCTTGTCCCACAGCTCTGAGTGCAAGCATGAGCAGGAAGCATAGCAAAGGGTTTTCTTGCTTGCATTGCACCTTTCTCCTCGCTCCCTCCCCTTGCCTGTCCCTCCTGTTTCCCTCACCTGCCTTGCCAGTGTTACTCCCACCCAAGGGGCCCCCACCATTTTTGTTTCCTGGCTGCATCTCTTGGGAAGCATCATCAGATCAAAAACCATTTCCTCCAAACACTGACTGCATCTGCTGCCTTAGCACAATGATAGAGTTGCTTAAACGGTCCCAACTTGCTGCAACAAAAAGCCATGCTCCTTCAATTTATCCGGCGAGTTTTTATTATCAGTTGCAATAGAGTGGCACATCTCTGCACCCATAACATCTTCAGAGACACTTAATGGCACAGCTACAGAGCACGAATCCAGTTGAGCTCAGCTGAACACAGAAGGTGACTTCTGCTGTTGGAGCACTTTATCATCACTTTAACACAGGCTGGTGAGGCAGGGAGCATTGGACTAGCAAAGCCTCTTTCTTTGACATCCTAAGTGGGGAGCATGGCTGCACGCAAATTAAACCTTTGCCAGCAAACAAAAATGCGTCGCTTTGCCAAAACATTATAATGGTGATCTTGTTCCTGCCTTTTGAAGGGATGTGATTTAATCAACAGAACCATTCAGCCCCTCAGCCAGCTTGAAGAAAGATGGTTAATGACAAAGACCACTGGCATTTGCACAGTCCCACCAGCCTCCTTGAATGGATAATGGCCTCTTTGGTTGACTTCTTCCAAGGAGGAACCAGTTTCCCACTATCCCCTGGAAGTAGCAGAAGGTGCAAACTCCAGGCTAAAGGCAGCTCTTCTCCACTTCATGAGGATCATCCCATTGGCCTCACATTCCTGTTCCGAAACATGCAAACCAGCCCCCAGATTCAGGCACCTGGTAACAAGAAGGTTGGGGAAGGATCTTCTGCTCCAATTCATTGTCACTAGAGTCAGCCAGAGCCACACGCTGAGCAGGACAGTCAGAGGCTGCTACAGGCACTGGCAGGACTCCGCATGCTCAGAAATGGCACTGACTGTGTGGCCAAAAGCAACCTCTGTCTCTTTGTGACACAGTGCAGTATGCATATAGTTTTAGAAATACATACACACATTTACATACATCCTCAGCTACACATCATGCATGTGTACGAATGTATGTATAGAAACACATAATGGCAGCTCTACATTTTCAGTAAAGAAAAAAGGTATTGTGTGTCTGTGCAAAGACGCCTGCTGAGTTTATCACCTGAAATGGGAAATTTACAGAGCTCCAAGTCCTTACTTTTGAATCTATCAGCGTTTTATGC
Source organism: Porphyrio hochstetteri (assembly GCA_020800305.1). Taxonomy (NCBI): domain Eukaryota; kingdom Metazoa; phylum Chordata; class Aves; order Gruiformes; family Rallidae; genus Porphyrio; species Porphyrio hochstetteri. The sequence continues at coordinate 20,505,797 of CM036912.1, forward strand.
AATTTGGGAAGAATCTAATTTTGACTTATTGGCATGAGTGCATTCACTGAGTGAGAAGGGCTGACTCCCACCATGGTATCCAGTGAACCCTCATATGAAGAAACAAAATGTATTCAACTTCCACAAACAGTGGATGTATTTATACATATAAAATACTGTATATAATTTTATTTATTTGTCGTTCTGCCTCTAAAGATTAAAAGCATCTACTCTCTTCCTATGATCAAAAATCAATCTTTTTAGGAGGCTTTATAATCTTTCATTATAAAGATATAAAAGCAATCCAAGCTACTAAAACCCTGTAAACAGACACATTATAAAAGCAGATCTACTTTATACCCAGCAAGCTAAAAAAAGACACACAGAGGTCTGAGATGTTGCAGGCTAAAAAATCCTCTCTGGAAATGAGAAACTGTAATCAAGCCCTTTTGCAGATCATTCAGCAAACCACAGCCTGAAGGACCCCGCACCCTGTCCTGGGTCCCAGTTGTAGGAAGTTGGAAGGGCCATTCACCTGGCAATATAAACAGGTCACAAAGCAAAGAATAGGTGCAGTGCAAACATTTGCATCTGTTTGCAATGCAGTATGCTTCAGCTGACAGAAGAAAACTGAGGAGATCGTTCCTCCTCCGTCCACAGCCGGCTGGGCTTTGTTCTTTGGTTTCTGCCTCTTTCTGCTCAACTCCTTCATCCAAGCTCTCTAAGCTTCCTATTAGGCCAGTCTTTAAATCAATTTGTGTTAAACTATTACTGTTGCAGACATTCTTTCTGTCTTCCTGCTGCCCAGTAGGAAGCAGACTTAGCGGTGCCACCCCAACTAATGAAGGTTTATTGAAGAACAACTCAAACCCATTAAAAACTAGTGACTTGATCCCACCTTACTCAAAGCCTACAACCCCCACCCTGCATTGAGCACCATGGTGTCTAACACAATACTATTGGCCAACCTACCAACACTATCTCAGATACATCTTTACTTATATTAGTTGCATTAAATTCTGCTGTCTTCTGGCCTGGTTTCATGATAAAATTGCAGGAGCTACTTGGGACTCAGCCCTGCACTCCTGACATTTGTGAAACTCTGTCATCCACAAAGTATCACCCCACGTCAGCCACTGCAGTCAGGATCACAGAGCAGCTCATAAGCATAACTGTATTTTTAACATCCCAGAAACCGTTTCTGCGTCATCTCCCTTTATGGCTTTCCCGGAATATTCTTTATATTCTCTGGTTTGTACAGAACACTGCATCTAGGATGTTAACTCTCCCTGCGCAGACTCGATGGGTTATTCTTGCCCAGAGATGAGCACACAGCCTCCCTCTTAAACATAACATATTGATTTTAAAATTGCTTTGATGACTTGGAAAGCAATGCACAAATTGGGATCAGTGCATTTATCAGAGCTCTGTTCTTTGTGCAAGGGCAGCTCATGTTCCTGATTACCAGAGGAGCATACTGGTCTCTGCAAAACACAAAGCAAAATTTTATGGAAGATGTGCTCTTATCACTTGTCCATCCTGAGTCCAGAATTCATTCTCAACAGGTTGGAAACGCTGAGTCAAACTCCTTCAAATCTCATCTTAAGCAGGGCTTTTTACAAGGGCTTATTCTCACCAACAGGCCTGCTTCACTCTCAGTAGTCAGGCAAAACTCCTCAGGTTGCTACTAGTTTACTCTGTACCAAAATTCATTAGACTTTCACAGTTTATAAGGTAGGAGCAAGTAATTGTACAGGAACATGTGTTTTCATCACTCCCATCTGTATTTGTAAGAGGGCACAGTGAGAACAGAGATAGCCTATAAGCACCTTAAAAATAACCTTAGGGCTTTGATAAGAGTGCATTGAGTCACCTGGTTATCGCTGTGTATTTGTATGAACGCACTAAATGTATATTTTATTTTAAACACTTAGCTCCTCTAAATCACAATAACTGGGGTTTTTTTCCTTCATATTGACAGCAGCAAGACACATCAGATAGCTCTCCTTTTAGAAAAGGGGGAAAAAAAAGCTCCAGCTCAGTATGTGGTCAGACAGGACATTACTTCATCTTTTGTCATGGTTTTGTAAATGATAAACCTGCTGAGCTTTAACTGGGAGCTGGCGCTTACTCATGCTCCTTGTAGACCTTGGGTCGGCTGAACGTGGATGAGCATCAGAGAGCCCGTGACCAGCAGCAGCTCTCCAGGTCAGCCCACGGGCGGCTCTTGGGAACCGCAGAGCCGTGCAAGCCCCAGAGGTAAAAGGGAGAAAAGCTATTTGAGACAGGGCTGGGGTGGCAGGGGGAGGTGGGGGCTGTTTCAAAGAACTCCACAAACCTCCAAATCTCACTGAGCTCCTGCTTAAGGACTATGCTGAAAGATTAAGACTGAGAATTAATTATAGAGCTTACTCATGATTATCCAGTATCTCCTTTTGTTTTCCTTTTTTACTCCTTCTTCCTCTCCTGTTTTATTCCCTTGTTTCTCTGATTCTCTTTTTTTCCCCCTCTTTCCTATTTGTTCCCTTCCTCCACTATTTCCAGTCATTCCCTTCCATGCTTTTCCTCTTCTACTTTTCCCTTTGCTCAGGTGCCCTGTCCCTCTCTTCTGCTCCCTCCAGGAGAGGGGAGATGGGCACTGCTGTGAGTAAGCACCACTTCCTCTCCTAGCCTAGGATAAGCAACAAAATAAAAGAAAGGATAACAAGTATTTTTTTTGAAAAGTGTCACAGGTCCTTTAGGACCCTCATTCAATCCCTCCAAAAAAAATGAGTGGCAATTTTTAACAAGCACCAAATCAAAACTCAAAGGTACTGCTCCTTCAATACAATAATGAGTCAGCCAGTTCTAGAAGTTGTGGGATATGGGAAACATATTTTGCCAGTTATTCATGGACAATTCTGCAAAAATGAATCACAACCATTATTTAGTAAGCTCTAGCACAGGGACTTTGCCTTTATTCAATCCCCTTCTTTCATACCTATTCAAACACTGAAAATAAAGATGTCTATTTACTTAAGCACATCTTTCTGAACATTTTTAAATGCAGTAAACTCTCGATTTTCTGCCTTAAGTTGCACCAAGGACAAGGCAATATGAACTAACAAGGGCTCTCACAAAAACATTAGATGCACTCTAACAATCCATGCGACTATCGCATTTTTAATACCAGGTAGTATTTTACACCTCAGATTTAATGCAGACAGAATAGTTGCAAGTACAATGACATTTGGATAACAACATTTAGAAGCATGAAATTACAAGTGTACTGGCAGGTTTTTATGGGCGTCCTTATAGCTCAGAAGCTGCTGCTCTTTGACCCCCACATCTTTTGTGTCAGAAGCAGCACAATGCTAATAAATCTCAAATATATTTTGAGATTCATAGCAAGGGCTGCAACACCCAGGTGGAATTTATAAACCTGTTTTATAATTGTTTCTGCACCAGCCTGGAGCACAGAAGCACAAGGAGAGGTCTCTTTGCCCTCTTGGTAGATATCAGAAATGGACGTAGCTTCATGTCTCTGCCTGGGACATGATCTCTGATACACACAGAGCTGTCTGGACTTGAAGGAACCCAGGTCTTGCTAGAGCAAGTCTGGGCAGCACTGCATGCCGCTCACAGCTGGCAGAGATGGGCCAGCCCTGCAATGCCGCCTTCTAGCTCACTCAGTGAGCCAAAAATCCTTTTAGGACACTTACTGTAAGTATTTATGAGTATTTACATAAGGTAGCAGCATGGCTTTAAAATCTGGCAGTGCCTAGACTTCACAGGATGCAAATCTGCTACACAATTAAGATTTGGGGTTAGATTTCTATTTAGGCATTTACATAACCTCAGAAAGTGCTTTGCTTAGAGCTGTCAGTCAGAGAGGTTCCAGCATCATTACTGAAACACTGAGGGAGCCAGTTAACCCAGAGAAGGGATGGAACTGCAGGGATTTATTTTATGCGACAAACAGCTTTTGTCCTGCGAATACCAGGCTTAAATCATTGTATGGACATATCCTCTCGAAATAATACTCAGATTTCCAGAGCTTTAGAGTAGGTATTTGAAAATCCACCAGTAGAAACATTGAGAGTTACTATAGAGAGGTCCTTAGTTGCAGTTTCTTTAACCGAGACCCTCCTCTTTTTATGATCACTTCTCACTCCATATTCTAAAGGTAATATTAAATTTCTGGAAAAAAATGCTCTGAATTTTTAAATCATGAACATATGCATTTAGCATTGAAGATAATTCACCGGCTTCCCTAGTTTCCTTCCATTAAAACCCTCTAACACCACACTGCGCCTTATGCATATGCAAGAGAAAACCCGAGGTCGAAAGCACAGAGGCCCTGCGGATGCTATTGAGCCGCATCCTTTCAGCGGGGCAGGGAGGAGCCGCGATGCCCCTGGGGAGCTCCGCACCGCCTCCCGGCAAGGCCAGCTGCTGCTGCATGGCCCCACGGACAGCATTCCTGCCACCCAGGCAGAAGTCTCCCACCCAGGGAAGCAGCCCGAGGCCGGCGCACCGCGCCATGCTAGTCATGCCTCTGTGACAAGGGCCAAGCTAAGGCAAAGCAGCACCTGCCCACAACACCGTGCCCCGAGCCTGGCAGCAGCAGGATGGGAGAAACCCAGGTGGCTGTGGCATTAGCCCTTGAGGATATGGCTATACGTTATTTTCCTGAAGGATTAGGTTGTATCTGTTCATTGCAATAATCCACCACCTGACCACTGAATATCCACCAGTGCTTCAGCTTCTGATGTCCTGGCCCCAGCAGACCCCTCCTGGCCCTGGGGTTATCACAGGGGAGAAAAAGCACATTGGCCCTCTGTAAAATCCTTCAGTTCACCACACTCATGTCGTGATCAGCAGCTCCTTGTATCCAGCAGCATTCAGCAGTTTACACAGAGCTGTCATCCTGCCAAGACCTTTTCCTTCCACGGGAGAGCCATTTTTCCCCCTTTTCCCTTCAGCTCTTACGAATAAAAGGAAATAATGGAAATGTGGGGGATTGTTAAGTTATAAATTGAACATCAGCAAATTTAGGCTGCCACACGGCCCCTGTTGTACAGGTACTATGCCCAGCCCAGTGGGGAGTTGATAGTACATGTCATACTGCCAACTTAATTCAGCACCTAACTTCACGCAAAGCTGGGCTACCACCGTACATGTGTACCTGCACACACAGGTACACACTCACTATAAAACAGAGCTGTTTTAAGAATAACAAGCATGTTCAAATTCCATAATATCAATGTAGCCTTTTTTCACTTGAAAAAAGTCACATATTTTATATCTTTTATCAATCGCAGTGTCTACATTTGGGGCACCCAGATAACATACTCACCAATTTCTCAGTCAGCTCCTGCATTTTCACTTTGATGGTATTTTTCAACCCTGACACCGAACAGATGAGCAAATTATGATCTGACACATTAAAAACAAGAGCAATTGCCCACATGCCCTGGGCAGCAGAGCTGCAGCCCCTGTGGGGACAGCCCACAGCCCTCATGCAGGCAAGGCTCCCACTGAGGGGTGCAGGACTGCAAGTCACTAACACTGCCGCAGCAGCATTGCTACTGGGGAGCGATCTTGCTGTGTGAACAGCGTTTGGGTTTTTCATTGTGAAAGAAGAAGAGAAATGGCTTTATTAGCATTCTTCCCAAAAACTATCCTTGATAATAATAGCAAGTCAAATAAATCATCATATGGTTTGGTTTTCTATATAAGGGTATGTTAAACTATCAAAGGATGTAAGATCCAAGGAGAGCCAAGCGATCTTTCTTCCCACATCTCAGGTTAAATAGGGGCATTCATATTCTAACACTTGTGCTACACACATATACTTTAAAGTCCTTTCTGAAGCTCTGGAAGCGAGGCTCTAAGCAGGCTGGCACAACCCTCAGAGCTCATGTAACACCACAAGCTTCAACAGAGTTTTAGACTGCTTTAGGAAACCGTGGTTCCCATTTCTGATGCTGTCCTGGCTTCCCCCGCTTGCAGTGTTGGCACAGGGAGCAGACACAGCAGCACAGGCTGTAGCACACTCCTCTACATGGTTACCCAGGCACAAAGCAAAGGTCCAAGAGTCAGGAGCAAGGACCTGCCCAGAGAGAGGGCAGTACTGAATTTATTACAGGGTATCAGAAATTTGAAGAATTTTTCTTTTACTTTGCAGGAGCTCTGAATTAAAATAGCTAGAAAAGGTGCAATTTAGTAAAAATCACATCAGATTTTTCATCATTGTTTTCATCTCCTGAAGCCTTGCAATAGCTTTAGTGGTTTGAAAAGAGCTTCTCAGAAAGAGGTTTTTTATCCTGGGTACCCACTACCCAGCAAAGGCAGACCCCTGCCTGCCAGCAGGTCTGTGCTTCCTTCCAACCCAGTTTCCCTGCTTCTGCATCCAGAAGACCAGCTGCAAAACGATTCACCAGTTTACATGGGCACTGACGTCTGCCTGAGTCCAGACATCCAAGCAGCACCAGGAATAGCAAACATTACAGTGTTTAAATCTGTCAACAAATAAACCCATGCATGGCAGCAATGTTCAAACTGAAAGGCAAAACCGCCAGCTGTAGCGGGCTGTAGCGCAGCAGCTCTGTACCCACTGTAGCCTCCACTGTGCCTCTCTCTCTGCAGCCCGGCGCAGGATCTACGTGCCCCCTCCCTCAAGTAGGACCCAGCATAGAGGGGACTCGGGGCAGGTGCCCATGCCTCTCCAGCCGCATGCTGCCTGCGGGAGCCCACTCAGACCTGCCCGTGGCAGCAGGAATGGGGCAGCCCAGTACCACCCTGCCACCAGGCCAAGACACGGCTGCCCCAGCCTTCATGGAGCATGCGATTCCAGAAATAAAAGCACTCCTCCAGGGTTGGATTTTCACATCAAGACCTAGGAGTTACAGAATAACCCTACAAACCAAGTTATATGGCTGAGACCCTCTTTCCCCACCAGGAGAGAAGCAGTTTCGACCCCTGCCTGTTCTCCAGCAGCCTGTCCCGGCAGGTGAGCAACCCGCAGCGCTCCACCGCAATTAGCCGTGGCCCTTGGCTTTTGGCAGCAATTTGTTGTCGATTACCTCCTTCAGACAAATCAAACTGTTATCGCCATTTATTTTCCACCCCTTTCTGATGCCAAGTGCGTATCAAATGTTCACAGGGCATCAACCATTGATACTGCAAAACTCCAAAGCAAGCCCCTGGTGAAGGCAGGCAGCCCAAATGCTGTGTGGCTCATCCTGGTTCATAGCCACGGGCACCCACAGGGACTTTTTCCCAAGACGTGCAGACACTGTGCCAGCTCTGCTGAGGTTGGGGGAAGCTTACACCTCCAAACAAAATCACTGCCCTCCTGCCCCAGGCTGGGGCAGCTGCAAAGCAGCAGCCACTCCTGTCCCATCTGAACCCTATGAGTTGCCAGCTGACATTAAGCAGAGACCAGACAAACCTGACAGCAGCACTTCCAGGGTAAGGAAATGGAGAAAGGATCTGCAACACACTGTGGATCCTAATTGCATTTGCTCTGCAGGCTCTGAAACGTCAGTCAAACAAATACACTACCGCCTGTACTGCTCTGCAGTTGCCATTTACTATTTCGCTGGGAAATTGTCCAGAAGAGGAATACTACCTAGAAGGGAGCATTATGCCAGCACTAGAAACCAGCAATATTTCTGAACAAGCCTATGGGCCCACTGTCTTTTCCTACACTGGAGAAAGGCAAGAAGAGCCAGAGCGAGCAAATTCGTGTCCATGGTAGCAGCACAGCAGCAGCGGGTGTGCAGGCAGCCCAGGCCCCAGCAGGAGCATCTGAACTGGTGCACACACTGGAACTGTGACAATTTACACCAGAGAAGAGTATGAGTCAGTGAGTGGAGGGGAAAAAAAAAAAAGCCATCCTAAACTAAGCTCTTTTACAAGCTTGAGTTTCGTAACACAACTTCACCGGAGTTCACGAGCACTGGGGTAAACTGCATGAGAAGGAGAGCATGCCCACTCCCCAACACTGCCAATCCACAGAGCCAGCAATTTCCAGGAGGTGCAGGTGCCACAGAGCAGGCAGGTTTGCTGGGAAAAGCCCCACTAACTCCACTGAAACCACTTCTTTTCTCTGGCAGTGCCTCTTGCTCTCCCAAGAGCTTGCTTCCTGCTAGAGGCAGCGCCTTACTACTTAATTACCTCTCTGCTAGAGACTCAGAGTGTGTGAGTTATTTAACATGCAGAATCAGTCTGAGTCACCCCATTTTGCCACTAGTTTATTTTTCCTCTCAGTCAAAAGAGCATAACAGAGGGCACACAGCCTATTTCTGCCTACTGTAATTCAAGGGGAATATTTTGTGCTCCCCACAAAGAAATACAGATTTACCTGCACCACATCCCAAGCAAGACCCCATCAGTCTGTCCTTTCCTCTCTTCAGATAGGAGAGCTAGTCCCAGGGACACTTTCAGCTCTACTTATAGATGTAACCTCTGTGAGCAGGGGGACCAGGGATTGTGCCCAGCACAGGTGAGGAGAGAGCCCTTGAAAGAGGCAGCTCCCACCCGTTGGAAATCAGCCTAGGTAGGAAAACCTGTGCCCTTCACATCAGCACCTTGTGCTCTGTTTCCAGAAGACTCAGCAAACATTTTATTTCTGACATATTTTGGTTTTCATCACCTTGTCTCTGTCACTGGAAGCTCTGGTGGAACAATGCTCAGTTCAAGCTCTCATGTTGGGATGCTCTGTCCCTGAGGCAGCACTGATGAGGCCACACAGTGCCTGGTAAGCAACGGATGGGCACAGGGATGGGGACACCACCAGCAGTGCTGTGGCTGCTGTCTGGCATGGGGTTGGCTCTTCTGCCTAGAACCAGAGCCTGAGCTGCTGCAGCCTAGGTGGTTGGTCCATGTTCCCTGCATCACAGGGGGTTACACCATAAGTATTTGGTCCCTACCTTATGCTTTGCATACCTTGTTGGCTGTAGGTATGGTTCCTGCAGACATACAAGCTGATATTTTTTTCATTCAAAACAAAACAAACACTATGTTTTATCATCTCTTTCTCCTTCTCTCTCTCAGATGGGATTGCTTAAATTCACGAGGGTTCCATATTTTCATAAACCTCATTGGCTGGAGTAAGATGTGTTTCAATCATCATTTAGAGAATTGAAGATTTAATTTCATGGTGGAATTAAGGTTGACGTTTCCTTTTTATTTACACTACACCAAGGGTTAATAAGGTTACTATAACCTTAATCTTTGATAGCTCAACAAAAGACTACTCTGGGATTACTGCAAAAGCTGGCTTTTAACTCTTTTAATCCCATTATTGTTGATAATCTTATCAATGCTGTGCCCCACTGTAGAGGTGGAGCAAGGAAATCTCAGACTCTGCAATTCCTTTCCACGGAGAAACAGTAATGGTTTGAGCAGAAGAGCCAGAGACAGTTGCTTGGTTGATGCCTGCAGTGAGGTTCACAGTTTGCAATAGGGCTGCAATGCTGCTTTTAAACTCCTTGTCAGAGATCTTTGCCAAGAAAAACATTGGTCCAGTGGCATATGTTGGCGGAGCAATGCAAGGTTCCTCTGATTCCCTTACTTTGTTTTTCCCTCCTCCCATGCGACAACTACTCCAAGAATCAGGCTGCCAGTCTGGCAAGTTGAGATCCAGAAACTTACTGCTAATTACCATGTTTACAATTCCCAACCTGTCTGTTGGTGCCAACAATCAAACTGCATCCTCTTGAGTGCACCAAAAGACACTTGCTGGCAGTAGCTTCCTAAGGTTCCAGGCTGGCTACATTAATTACTGTTAACTTAATTTTTGTGTTTTGAGAAGCAGCTTTAATTAGCGATTCCATGGATTAAAATGATCCTTTTATGAGTTTCAAGGAATAGCAGCTTGACTTATAGACTGCTTACCAACCTATATGTCTGTTATTTGGAAACACAAGTGGTACTAAATTTATATGTGGTCTGACAAATAAAATAGGCAAAGGTTTAATAAAAATCACACCAGGAAATGAAAGGTTATGCATTCCCTTTGAAATAAAATAAGCAGCTCTAGAAAGGCAGGTTGGATATATTTTTATCACTGCTCAGTAAACATTTGACTGGACAAACTAACCCACACTCTCACAGTACATCACCAAATCAAAGTATTTAATGATTTTTTTCTAAAAAGGCACATGTTTTATGAACTCAGTGAAAGAGACCCCAAATTCAAATAACCGCAGGGCAGAGCCTGAGCAGAGAGGATTGCGTTTGTGCCCTTTGGGTCCCAGCCCAAGACTCCTGACGGCCATCTGTCTAATCAGGCAAAGCCAACTCAGATGGGATCCCCTTTAACAAAGCACATGCTTCAGCACCGACAGGATCAGCGGGGCGTACTGTGCCCGAAGGGTGGCACATCGCAGCAGCCAGGCGGGCTGGGGGGCTTAGGGATCTGTGTGGGCACCCCAGGACCCAGCCAGTACACGGAGCTGTGCATTACACAGGAACGTGCTACCCACCAAAGGCCCATGCCCCTGCGGCTGTGCCTGCAGAGCCCACCCACCGCCCACAATTACCCCCCTGCAGTTCAGACCTGAATTTTCCACCACAATGGCATTCACAGTCTCCATGATGCCAGCCTTAAAAAGCTGCTCAGGATTTCACGAGAACTGCACTACAACCACCTCTCTGAAGATGGTATTTTTCTGTTCTCTGACATGGCTTGGTGCTTGTGGGGCAGATGTGCTGCCGGCAGCTGCACAAGGCAGCCCACAGTCAGCTCTGGACACACTGGCAGTGTGGATGCCTGCCCAGCCACTGCCTCCCAGATATCCCTGCCTGTGTCAAGCCTGCAATCGGTCTCCTCTTTTGAGGGTAGTTGGGTTTGTCACAATTATCTGGAAATTGCCCTTTTTAAGAGGAACCCTAAGGTCAGTCTGTACAGCAGAGTCGTGGCTATATCCGCTTGTTTGTGATAATGCCGGTCCTGCCTGGCTTCCAGTATTCAGCTAACTTTTGAATGTGTAAGGATGGATTCAGGGGTCTGATTCTAAACACTCTTTCTTCAAGTTTGGTCTAACTGCACATAGTTAACTAAGAGGTGCACAGGGAGGCTGTCTCTTCTGCCCCATAGCAGTTACTCCACCATCCCATGGAGTCTCAGGACAGCAAGCAATTCCCTTGCTCTCGTGGCGGCATCTCCCAGTCTGCCAGCCACTGCCAGGCTCCCACCCTTACACCATGGTCCTACTCTGTGCAGTTGCAGTGGGCCACTAAGGAAAAGATAGCCCGGGGTAAACTCAAATATATGATAATTATTGTGGGGTCGGGGAAGCAGAGCCAAAGCAGGGAGTAAGCCAAAGTGACGGACGCTAAAGCCAACAGGAGTTCTGACTTACAAGGGGAGGAAGAGAAACAAAATGAGTCAGTGCTCCCAGAGGAGACAGTCTGGATCGACTCTGCTTCTAAAGCACAAGAGTGGAAACAAGCATTTAAGAGCAGTTCATTTATACAAGGCGTAATGAATATGCTGAGCAAACTACCAAAGGAGGCAATAAACCTACATCTCGGAGAATGGTCTAAAAGGAGTTAGATCGGCACTTTAGAGGAAAGAGATATTCAAGGCTGCAAAGGCAAGCAGCGGTACATGGGGACGTGTGGCCAGAGGCTCATGTGGCCCATGCTGATGTGTTTTCCCTCCCCAACCCAGCATGCTCAGCTTGATTACTTATATTTCATATAACTTATAGACATAATCTAATGAGAGTCAGCCAATTTCCACTCAATTTATAATTTAGACAGCAGAGGAACTTGTTTTCTACTTTACATAAAACATACATAAAACTGAAAACAAAAATAGCTTTAGAGGATATGGGCAAAGTACACCAGAGCCACAGAGAAAAGGAGGAGTAAAAAAGGACATGGAGCAAAAGCCCCGTCTGGATTGTGCTTTGCTGAGGGGGTTTTGAGTGCCTTATTTGTGCTGAACATCTCATAGACAGGCAAGCTTTCACCAACGGGCATGTGGCAGCGCTGCACCTCAGCCTCGTCACTGGACTGTCAGCCACACGGACCTACATAGCCAACATCAAAATGCTGGATGGGCCTTTTCTACTGCAGCCTATTTTTCTAGGCAAAACAGAGATCTTTTTTTTTAAAACCTTCTGCCATGACATGGCAGAAAGGCACCGGTGTGTATCAAGCTAGTACTCCCTCCCTCCCATTCCTTCTTGGACATCTGCTTTTCTCACGAAGAAAGGCAGGGAGCTCTCACGCTGTCAGCATGATGCTTCGCTGGAAGCAGTAATGGGGATGCGCTCTTGCCCCCCCTGCTCTTGTGACCATTTCTCCTCCATGACTGCCAGGTCCTGGCTGAGTCATTGAAGCCATTCTCTGAGAGGAGACACGGTCTGCCAAGTGCCAAAGCTGATAATCTTCCCCATGGCACGGTAGGCTCCAATTCGTGCCTCTCTTCCCCGTCTGCCTGAGGAGTCATCCTGGGTACTAACAATAGACTCCATGGAGGCTGGTGGAGCTCAGGCTGCCTCACCAACTTCTGTTTGAATTCAGTCATTTCCACCGAGCAATATATAAATAGATGCTGCCTCGTTATTGATGTATATTGTGCAAAGGGTTTACTGGGGATGAAGCTTGCCTACTTCCCTTTTATGGATGAAAAGCGGGATCCCAGAGCCTTTATGTGAGATCTCTGCAGATGTCAATAGTGAAGATTTCATGTTCTTAGGTCCTTGTTAAACAGCAGCCACAAGGCCACGGGAAGTGTGGATGGGAATGAAATGCAGCTCTGCCTGGGAGTGCATGTGTGTATAGCGCTGACACACATGCACACCAAACTAAATGAAAACACATCAGGAACGGTCACAGCCAAACTTCCCTGTTCCTTTCCAAATCCCAAGACCAGGCTGCTGTCTGGGCTACTCTGACACAAATCTCATTTGACATTATTATAAACCACTGATTTGCACTACCCCGAGAGCTAGTCTCTGATTTAAAAGCAAACCGAAGGCCCAAGTCTCTCATCCCTTCAGCCCGGGTGCGGTAGCACACTGATACCTGCCAACTAAATTTGATCATGAACTCAAGTGAAGGCAAGCTATCGATATTTGAGAAAGCCATTCCTCCCACTTCTGAGCAGCAAACGGCCCATCACTAAGAAGGCCAAACCCTTGTCAGCGTGAGCTGACTTCTATGAAATGAAATACTGACCTTAGTACTAGCTCCAGAGTTAATCTCAGAAGTGAGATTTTATTAGAGAAAGCAGAGGTATTATTCTGAGCATCTCACATATTTAAGTTTCTCATCCAAGGAATGTGGAATATTTTAATTAGAGTCGCATTTGGTCAAAATGAAAACCTAAAACCTCCAGCTAAGCATTTTGTGAGGGAATGGGGTTTTTTGTTTGATTTCCTTGGATTTTGCATCACGCCCATTCAGTCTCCTTTCCCTTGTTGGAGTTTTTCCTCCCTCCGTAGTGAGGAGGCTGGAGCAGAGTGAGCAGCACTGACTCACTGCAGCTCCAGCAAGTGGAAATTAGACATGTCTATTTTCAGCTCTGACTGAGGGTCTGGACTGGTCCTGTATCCTTCACTGGTGAGAATTTACATACACAGAAATGATGAGCATCTAAACAAGGGCAGGAAAAGGGAGTGGGTTTGTTCCTTCCTTCCTAGACCAGAACTAGCAGATCCTGTGTTCACCAAGGGGCTCTGTAAATGACTGAAGGTAAATGGGTTTATGTCATCACATGTGCAACAGCCACATGATGTCATAATGAAGCAAAGGACCATATGACATGAGAAGGCAAAAAGAAAAGTATTGTACTAAAACCTTGAAAGTAATTATGTTAGTCCTCTGCGTAGCCCAGACCCCTGGGAAACACATGCAGGGAAAAAGGTCCCTCGCAAAAATGGGAAAATTGCCACCTCTTAAACTGAGGTCTGAGAAAATTTCCTCTGCTCTTCTCTGTAGTTCAGAAAAAAAAAAAATGAGGAAATTAAATGATCCTGACATTTCTAAAATAAAACATGTTGAGAGAGAAAAACCTGTTCATCCCCTCAAACTTTTTGCACGTACCACAAAGAGGAAGGGGGACAGCCGAGCAGCGGAGGAAAGAAAGTGGAGGAACAAGAAACATTTTTTCCCTGCAGTAGTACAATTTTTAACAACCAGAGCAACACGACTATAATAACTGTTGCTCCAGTAAAACAGCAGGCATTGAACTGTATAATTTTGGATTTCAGAAGAGTGTTCTTGGCAATGTGATGAAGAGGTAAATACTGCTCTACATGTCCTTGGAGTAACGAGGTAAGTTATCTCTTGAAGAATGATTGTTAAAGGATGAGTTTCCAGATGGTGTGAAGCATTAATGCATCAAGCCTCCCTGCTCTGATTATTGCCCACCTAACTTCAAAAAATAAAATAAATCCTTTATAATGCAGTAATTACAGCCATGCCTTTTTACTTGAATCTTCTATCAACTTCTTGTTAAGAGAAAGTGAATACTTGCAAAGCTATTACTATCAGATAATCTAAAAGAAGTCACATGAAATCTACATTATCTATGTAAATGCCTCTGTAAGATGCAGTGAGATGGTTCTTTTTTTGGTAACAGGCTGCACAATCAAATGCTGTACAGTTCTGGTTCAGAATGTCCCTCTTTCTCCAATTAGCAAAGACCAATCCCATGGTGATGACTTTGTCATTGATTTTCAGTGATTTAAAAGATAGACTTGACCTATGAACATTAATAAACTTTGTGATATTGTCCTGATTTAGTAAGAGAACTGCTAATATTCCAAACAAGGTTATGAATCAGCAATTCTTAATATTAAAGTCAGCTATATTTTTTCCAACATTTCACGCCTAATGTAATAATGTGAAAGGGGTGTACATTATATAAAACTCAGAAGAACCGCTACAGAACAATACTGTGGTGACAACTGACCTTGAAACAGATAAAAGATTAAGTTTGACTTAATCTGAAAGACTCTGAGAGAGTATCTTGGAAGGTTTAAGTAGCCTTTTAAGGGCCTACCTCTTCCTTCCTAGTGGTATAAAGTATTGGGGAATTACTGGGCCCATTTCAGCTCCATGGAGGTGTGTCACAGAAGTCAGAGGCAAGAAGACTTCCCCAGGTGGCTCTCCAGCCCTTGTAGGGTGACTGCTGCCTGCAGTGTCTCAGCCAAGCTAATTTTATATCTCCCAGGCCTGGGCTTTCCTGCCTGGAGATTGCTCCATGACTTTGAGTCATCCCCGCTGGCTAAAGAGGTATTGGGTTGACCAAAAGGAAGTGTTTCTTGATAGCCATGCCGCATTTTCTCCCTACGTAGCTCCTAAGTCTGTTCGGACATACTAGGCTACATCACTTCCCTACAGACAGGAGAAATTCTGGCCCCACTGAAATTAATGGAAAATTCCCACTGGTTTCTGTAGGTGAATTATTTCAAAAGCAGGATACTTGTTTCATTTATCTATATGGGCATTATTATGTAATTTTGGCTAGGTATGCATATTCATATACATATAAAAATCCTTTCAGCTATATATTCAGAGCTCTTATTTTCCCCATCAATCAACCCCTCTAGTTTCTGGAACATTTCACCTGATTTCTGTTGGCTGCTTCTAACTAGATAATTTTTTTTCCAGAAAGCAAACTACCAAATGTGTGTGAAGCTCCAGCCCTGGTTCCCACACTTCTGGAGCATTCTCCCAGCGCCACACTGCGATACCTCCTTGCCTGCTGTCCCTGGTGTCTCTCCTCTTGTCTGCCCTGCAGCTCTGCAAAGCCGTGGCACATCTACCCTGTACCACCACCTCCAAGCCTCTTCTCTTTACCTTCCTTTAGGATCCTGTCTGTCCTTTGATGTCAGACTCTTCCCATCACCTCTGTGAATTCTGGCTTGGGTTTTCACTTTTAGACCTCTTATTTTTGGCCTTTCATTTAAATTTCTTTGAGTCATTGTTATTATCGAGCCAATATTTATAAATAGCTTTATGCATTGCAGGTATGTGATAATCAAATCCTTTGATTTTTGAGCTATTTGGTTTCTAAATGATAGCAATAAAAAGCATGCAAGCATCATGGGCGTTTGCCTGGGAAATGTTTCCACCATTAAAGCTTTCAGGAGGCAGATGCCGAATCTGGGAAAAAAAATTATGATTTTTAATAATGAGTGCCGTCATTTACCTTTACCACACTAAATGGTGAGGTGTTGTAACAGCTAAGGGTAATATCTGGGGGGGTGCTTTTCAGAAAAATAGTAATTTTTTAAAAGGAAGAGAAGAAAAAGCCTTTTGTGTGTGTAAAGACACTATTTATTTTTAAAAATGCATGAAAATTCAGTTGCATACATTACTCCTAGTGTGATGTGAAAACCCAGAGAAAAAGGCTAGTTGGCTTATTCTTACAGCTGCAAATCGTGTGCATAGCTGGATGGATATGTAGGTATTATTGTTCTCAGTTTCCTTAAGAAAACCCGATGAACCCTAGAAGCCCCCTAAACCGAGACGGAAGGCAATAACCTGTTATGGTAAGAAACCTTACACTCCCCTCAAAATCAGATGTAGCCTTAAAAGTGGAAAGCAAGCAGAACTAATCCCAAGAAAAGGCATCTGCATAACTACACCTATCTACCCGCAACACCGTGTGCATTTATTTTAGGCAAATTTGCAGGCAGCAAGAGGAATCGCACCACCAGTCATATACGCACTGCAACGGCAAGGCCCCTGCCGAGGTGAGGGGGAGTTGTGCCTCTGTCAGGTCTGGGAGAGTGGGGCTTTTCGCATTATGCTGTAGCCTCCCTTTGGAGAGATGTGTGTACATACATATATTCACTCCAGTCAGAGATACGTGTATGTACAAGGGCTGTAGGCTTAAATATTTATGGCAAGAGCACCTGAAATCAAACAGCAGTCCTCATCACCCAATTTGGGGTAATGCTAAGCAGAGCGATGATTCCTGTTACAGGCAGACCCAGGCAGGGCTGTTCCCCTGCCTGCCCAAGGCAACAGGGACCAACTCTACTCTTCCTGCTCCCACTCCCACTGTGGGGCACAACGTGCCCATGGGGCTTGCAACACAGCCCTTTCAGCAGCCCCCCTCTCTGGCAAGGCCAGAGCCGTCACCACCTCCCCGACGCTGAGCAGGGCGGGGAGCAGCCAGCATCATGGTGGCTGCAGGGGGGCCCTGCAGCACCCTGCTCTGCGCCAGGGCGGCTGCCGCCCCACTGTCCAATGCTCCATCAATCAGCTATGCTGCTACGGGGGCCCTGGCGCAACAAAGACTTACCTATGGGAGCGGCCTTTGAGGCTACTCCAGTGGATAAAATTACCCAGAGATATAAATCTTCATAGGATTATGGCCTTTAAAAAAAGGCTAAATTCAAGTAATCATTTTGGGGCTAATTGTTTATTTAATTTTCTACCAGGATGCAGATTACAAAAACAATTTTAGAACAGAAATTTAGTATTCTAAATTAATTAAATATGCGCTCGCCAATACAGCTGTTAACACACGGCTGGTGCTGTCACAATCCTCATTCTAAAATGTTGTCTTAGAAAATGCTCATACTGGCACAATTAAACCCCCTTATTTATAAAGTAATTTCTTACTATGTCACCCTATAGCCTTTTAGTATAATTTTTTTTGCTGTTAATAAAATATCATTAGACTATTAGAGGCAGGGGGTTTTTAGACTCCTTTTTTAGCACACAGGATTCACAATTTCTAAAGCAAAAAAAATAGGAAGTGTAGTGTTGTAAAAATCCCTTTCACTAGGGGTCTAATCTTTCCCGCAGTGAAATCAATTGCATTGAATGGTAGGATTTGGCCCAAAATATTTTAGATTTAACATGAGCAACCTCGCTTCCCTGAGCAGTCCAGTGGAAGCTAAGTGCATTCCCGGGATCAGGCCCGCAGTATAAATAGTCCCTTCTTAGAGGTCTGTTGTTCAGAAAGGACTGCTTCTGTCCTTCAGCGTACATACGTGACAGACCCCAGGAACTGCTAATGAACAAGGAGAGCCACTCTGAGATCATGCAATTGGGAAACATCATTCTAAGCGCCCTTACACAATATTTTATAATTATTTTGGTAAGCATGTCCAGTATTTCTCCAATCAGACCTTGCAGCTTCACTCTTTTAACCCACATATACCAATTCCCAAAAGATTTCAGAGAAAAGAAATCTACAATCATCAAAATGTTAATTTCAACAATGACAAAGAGTACACGCATTAAAAATGCATCAGCCTTGTCATTAAGGCATTATTCAGCAAAACCAGCTCATCATGCTAAACAGAAAGCAACTAGAAGAAACCAGGTATTTTGCTAAGCTTGTATTCATGGGTACCAGTCCAATCCATACTGCACAAGATACTCAACCAAGCAAAGAGCAAACAAAACCACATCCTTTATGTGATGAAACAGGAACTCCTGATAATACTCTAAGTCACGACTCAAGGGAAAATGTCAACTAAAAGCTCAGATCAGAGGAAGGTTTGTAATACAAACCTGTATGCTTAAAATACTGCTTCCATCGCTGTTCCTGCAGCATTTGTGAATGTGGCTGTGTTATGGTGCTGAACTGACTATGATTTAGCAGCCGATCATGTCTTTTTTAAAGCATAATTTAATATTATTTCTGAGGCTGTTGAACATACTAAACTACAAGAAAAAAAATCTCCTTTCAAGTGGTATTAGAGAAACACGAGGATCAGAGTGCTAGCATCAAAGATGTGTCTAAAGAATAACAGTCTATGTAACAACGAGTGCTCCACTCGCTACTGAAGGCAACAGAGTAAGATTCCTTCGGCAGTTGTTGGAAATAATTAAGCAGAACATAGATGGCCTTTCAATTACTAAGCAAGAGACAGAGAACGACATTCTCTATCATCCCACATCGCACACACAACTTAACGATCACCCCACATCCAGCTCATCCATTTTAAAAATCATTCTAAGCCTCATCGTAGCTGAGCTTGTGGAAGGATCCATTCAAAAAGGCTATCTCATCACAGTACTTTTGGTCTTGCTTTAAAATGGCTTCTGATCTAATTTACTTAAGGCTGAAATCTGGTCTTGCAATTGTGACTACATGGCAGCAAGACCTGGCAGAGAGATCACAGCCAGGGAAACAGGGATGGTCGCACCCTGCTCCTTGTCTCTGGCAGTTTCGGGGGCAGAGGAGCGGGGGAAAAAAGTCTGTAAGTATGAATGCTATGCCTGGATTTTCCAAAGCAGAGCACCTGAAAGGCTGACCAGGCATTTAACCAAAGCCCATGCCCTGCTCCTGCTGAGAAGAGAGCGACAGATGCACCTCTTCTTTTGTGTTAAAGAGGTGGGACATGGCTTGGCCAGTAATGGAAATCAACATTCCCTTGGTTGTGTCTCCCACCTGTACAGCTGCAAGTAGCACTTGGGGAGTCCTGAGCCCCTGGGGGAACCAAAGAAGCCACCACTTGGGTTCGAGGGGCCATAACACATTATTTCACCCTAGGGCTGACAAGCTCTGCGTTTGGGCAGGGTTTCCGGATCTGCTGAGTTGAGGCTGGTGTGAAGGCAGGTTCTTAATCCTGCCCTCACCAGGTTGCTGCTGTAGGGTGAGGATACTGGGGCAAGGGGGGCATTCCCCCCCGAAGCAACTGGCCACAGCCTGCTCCCCAGGAGCTCCCCAGGTCCGGGTGGCTGGACTCCTCGCAGGCAGGAAACAGGGGCTTCCCCGGGAGATAGGGCGCAGCCACAGCCGTGCGGAATACCCCTCGCCTCGCTGGCATGGCTACTCGGCACCCCTCCGCCCGCGGGCAGGCCCCCAGCCCCGTACGACCCGGCTGCTGTGGGCGCAGGGGCCGCGGCCGCGGAGGGGGCGGCATTCCGGGCTCTGCCGGCGGGTGCGGGCGGAGCCGGGGCCGCCCCAGCCCTGCGGGCAACCCGTGTCCCGGGAAGGGGAGGGGGAGGACACCCCCCGACAGGCGGGGCCGGCCGCCCCTGTCCCCCCCATCCCCGCCCCGCCCTCCCCGCCGGAGAGGGGCAAGGGGCCTCGGGCGCCGGGCGGGCTGGGGGCTACCGGCCGTATGCCGGGGCTTCCTGGGCGGGGGCGAGCCCCTGGCCCCGGCGCAGCCTGCAGAGCGCTGCCCGCGGCGGCGCACCCCGCCATTGGCACCGGCTCTCCCGGCCGCCCCCTGCCCGCAGCCCCCGGCGGGCCAGAGCCGCCTGCGACGTGCCCCTGCGAGGCTTGGCGAGCTCCCCCCGGCCCTCCCAGCGCTGCGCTTGCTCACACACACACATACACACACACGCGCGCGCGCGCGCACGGGCACCCTCCTCCGCAGGGGACAGGGCTCCCCCCGCCCGGGCAGAGAGACAGACAGAGTGAAACATTGCAAAGCGTAGGAAAAGATGGAAAAGGTGCTACCTTGGCAACTAGAGGAGGTTAGGAGCCAGCTGGTGGGCTGGGGGCGGTCACGCTGCCTGCCTGCCTGCCCGCCGCCGGTACTCTCCTCGACTACGCGTATTCTTAAGCAATAACAACGTAATCCGTATTATCCACCCAAGAATACCCGTCACCGAAGAGAGTCAGAAAGCTGCTGCTGTTGCTGCTGCTGGAAGTGCTGCACCCGGACAATAAATCCATAACTATAATTCCCCTCTAGAAGAAGGAGAATCCACAAGGGTTGCCGAGTGATCTTGTCCCATATCCAACGGACGCTGAACCTTCCCATCCTGCGGAGGCAAACGAGAGGAGCAGGCGTTTAATACACACGCGTACAGTCCCTCCGCTCTCCTGCTGCCTTACTGGAGCGGGCAAGGTCTTGCAGGCGAGGTGAAAGGAAATAAATCAAAGTAAGGTTGAGTTTACCTGGTGATTGCCTGGTTTCTTCCTCTGTGCTTCTCTGGCTTCCTATTCCCTAGCTGTATGCTCCAGCAATTCTCTCTGGGAGCTTGCAAGAGATGACACACGCAGCAACAGATTCCTGTAAAAGAGATGCACGGTTAAGCACACAAATATTACAAATCTGTTTGCATAGGTGGGCTTGGGAGAGCTCCGATAAAGCAGCAGCCACGCCTGAGAGACTTTTCATCTGGGCTTTGGAAACGCATTTTACAAGTCCTGACTCACACTGGCTCGATGTGCTACCAAGAGGAGGGAGGGCGGAAAGGAGAGCGATGAAGAGAAAGAAAATCAAAGAAAGAAATAGCAAAGGCTCAGAGCTCAGCAGAGGCGCTCCTCTGCCAGGCCTCCCTAGTGCCACGAAAATCTAAGGCGAAAAAGGCTTCAAAGTAGGAATTCAGCGCACTCCGCTCCCCGCCTGTGCCCGCACGGCAGAGCCCAGCGGCTGCGAGACGCCGAGCCGGGCAGGCGGCTCCACGGCGGCGGCGGGCGGGGGCAGCGGCAGCGCACCTCCGCACCGACACCTGCCGCCTCCCCTCCAGTGTTTGCAAAAGGCGAACCGGGGCGAAAAAAATAATAATAAAAGAAGTTATTTCCAAATGGCGCCTGCGGCTCTGCTTGTCACCCGGAGCAGTTCCCTTATCAGCAGCGCTCGTACTTGGGGGAGGCGGGAGGGGGAAGCTTTGTCTGATGATCTGCCGCGGTGATAATAAACGTTTATTGTTCGCCAACTAAATAGAAAGGATCTCTGCAACGTCATGGCACAGCACACTTCGCCTGGCGATTAGGAACTTCTCCGGGTTATTTCACCCCGGCTCCTGATGCTAAGGACAGCTTCTGTGTGAGTGACGGGAGGGGGGGGGGGTGGGTATGAAACTAGCAATGCACGGTCAAAACCCGCACTTAGCAGGGGTACTCCGCACTTCTTCAGCCGTGAGCAATTATGCAGCACGTACGGCTCTCATTATCCACTGCACTCGGTAACTGACCAGCTTGTTGATTAGATTTCAATTGAAATTAATACAAGAGGCTTGCTTTTTCTATAGATTCCTTCCTTAACATGAACCCTCGCCTTCCTTGACGTATTACCACTGTGCTTCCTATGAAAACATACGAGAAGACAGCATTTGTTTTGTAACACAGACTCTTCTCTGAATTTGAAAGAAAAGAGAAAAACAAGGAGAAGGAGGAAAAAACCCCAAACTTTCATAGCCATATTACCGTAATTTTTTTAGAAAAATGTTTTCAACTCACTCTCCTCTATTTTAATCTTATTTCAGGTGTAATTTCCTATATTCCTCAATCACAGCAAGCTTTCAAGTTGCATTTTAAATGGCAGATAGAAAGTAAATAACAAACATTGTAATTTTTCCCCGCTGTGAAATTGAAGGCTGTAACCCCATTAGCTGGCGTTGGAACTCAAATAACTGATGCGGTGGGTTTCCTTCAACTTGAACAAAAGCCGTTTGAAAAAGTAAAACGCACCCAGTCGTGGCGAAAACACTCTACAGTGATACACCTAGACCGATATTCTCCGAAATTTGGAGGCGCTCCAGAAATGCATCGAGAATTAGGCAGAAATCCAAACTTTGGGGTGCTTGTTGTTTTGTTTGTTTGTTGGGTTTTATAAATGCTAAAGATTGCGATTCTCGGGAAAATAAGACCTGCGCGGCGCCAGCCTTATTCTCGCCGTGTCCATCTGACACTGCCCTTCCCCTCCCTGAAAAGCACCCCCCGCTCCCCCGCCGATACGGCGCCTTCCGAAACTTCCCCTGCCCAGCCCCGCCGCCGCGGTCGCTCCGCACCGGCCCGGCCCGCCGCACCCACCGCCCGCCGGGCCCTTCAGCACCCGCGGCGCCGGACAGCGCCAAGCCCAGCCGCCGCTCCCCGCGGCCGCCCGGTCGGTCACCCGCGCCTCCTCCCGCCGGCGGGTCCCTGCCCACCCCCGCGCCCCTGCCCACCCCGGCCCCGGCGCGCCCGAGCGCAGACACACACCACGCACCCCCCCCCCCCCCGGCACGCCGAGCACCAGGGGAGCGAAACCCCCGGCGCGCTGCCCGCCTCGCACCTTCTCCGCCGCATGCGGGAGGTGCCCGCGGCGGCGCGCCTCGGCGTTAAATACCTTTGTTCACCGGCTCCGGAAAGCCATGTTTATCGGCGCTGCCGCCCAGCTCCCCTGCCGAAAGAGCCCGGGGGCCGGAGCCCCAGCCCGGCGGGGCCGGGGAAGGGCCCCGGGGGGCACCTCCACCGCCTCTGCCGTGCCGTGGGGAGGGGCGGGGGGGGGGGGAGGGGGGAGCAGTGCGACGGCAGAAGGGAGGGGAACGGATGGAGGGAATTAAAGAATTAAGCTATCAGGAGCGGAGCTCTGAGCAGAGCTCGGGTTTGCCACGAAAAGCAAATTTCAGAGGGGGGAATATCGATCCCATCCGTCAATAGAGAAGCACGATATCTTTCCGTGCGAGAAATTGTTCTGAATTAGGGGGGCTCACTGGTGAAAGGGGGAGGGGACACAGGAAAGGAAAAAAAAAAAAAAAAGAAAGGGAAAAGGAAAGGGGAAAGGAAGAAAGGAGGAAGGAAGAAAACATTCATTCCCGCTCAGAGTCAGCCCCTTTTAAAAATCGCCGGGAGCTCGCTCCTTTTGCCACCTACCCAAGTAACCACCAGAAATCCACCTCTATTGAAGCGCTTACCCTTTAAATCCAGGTTTCGAGCAGAACTCCAACTGTGTGTAAAACCAGGGAGTCATCTGATGTGTGATGGGGAATGGGCTCTGGGCAGCAGAAAGCGGCTTTCTCTCCTGGTGCCGGATTACCATGTTAACAAACCCCGGGAAGGGACCCCGGCGCCTCTGGCTGGCCGTGTCTCGTTGCTTTCACACATCGGCGGCTGCTCTTGCTTCCCATGTCCCCGGCGATCGCCTCTCAGATGAATGTGGGCTTCCAGAAAAGGAGTCGGGGGGGAGAGGAGGAAAAAAAATCGCCTAATGCAATCAAATCGATCTGATCTACACCATCTGTCGCCTGCCACTACACACAAGCGTTAAAATAGGAAAACGGGAGACACTGACAGCTCAGGAAGGTTGTTCTGCAGAGTTCATTTTTAGCAGAGCATAATTGGGTATGGACAGCATACAGTTACCAAAGCTGCTGTTAACCATCCAGTAGAGGATCCCAAACATGCTAATGGTGGATTAATTGAGGAAGATCTGACGTGCAAGCTTCATAGTCTCTTATTCATGACTTCCCAACGGGAAAGGACCAATGCCGTGTGGGACTATGGTAACACAGAGTCAAAAGAGCTGCTAAGAAAATGGCTCTGTGTTCATAGCACCTCTCTCTGATAACAAACATATGTCGACCAGAACCGTTTAGCAGGATGGGGGAAATGAAATTTTCTTAGCCGAGGTTAGCAATTCCCATCGCTTGCACTTAAAGACAAGTAAAAAATGGACTGCGGGTCTAAGGCGCTTTCGAGTGCTGGTCTCAGGATTCGCAGTTAGTGAAAGCAGACGGCTCCTGCTCAGATGGGGGGAGGAGGGTTTAAACCCCAAATCTCTTACTTCTTACTGTGACCAAAGTACATCCATAGCAAAGCTCTAAACATGCAGCGCTGCTAATTTCATCAGGAATGACGCAAGGTCGTTTTAATGCCAGGAACCCTTTTGACTTTTTCCAGCGGGAATGGCTTTTGGGCAAGACATTTCCGATCACTGAAATTTGACATAATCTCAGATAAATATGATTTGGGGTGGGGGTGGGGGGGAGGAAGGGGGCGGTGAGTTGGGAAGAGACGGAGTGTGCATCCAGACCTGCAATCACCCCTGCTGCCAACACTCCAATTTGCTCGCGTTTTCTACGCTTTCCTGAATAATGAGATTATAGAGACGTATATGCAATTATTAAAGCACTATATGTACACAAGCCGCAGACGTCTACGGCAGCCGCGTTTACACGCACAGACGGGAAGACAAAGTGCGCCCGTCGGGGTGCTCTCTTCCACTCGCTAATAAATCCGTCACCAGCGGGATAAAGGGCTACTAGAAATAACAGGAGGCGAATTCCTCCCCAGCCCACCCCAGCCCTGGGCCGGACTGCGCGGCCGGGGGCGGCGGGGGAGTGGGGCCGGGGCCAGCGGAGCCGGAGCGTGGGCACCAGAGCCGGGGCTGGAGCGGGGGCAGCGTGGAAGCTGAGCCGGGCGCTGTCCGCCCTCCCGGTGCTGAACGGCAGCGGCCCGGCCGCGCAGACAATGGCCAGGCGCGACGCGCCCGTCACCGCCGCGCAGGGCGCCGGGCGGCTGCCGCCCCCTCCTACAAAGTCTGCGCGGTCGCCCTGTCAATCGCTGCAACAATTGGGAAAGCTCCCGTTCCCTTCCACTTCGCCTATCTGATTAGCAGAGAATAATAACGCTAATAATAGGAATCCAAGCTGCTGAATGTAAATGTTCCGGTAAACAATTAGTGTTTAGGGCAATTCTGGAGTTAACCGCATGCCCCTCCTGGAAGTTTGTGTTAATCTCTTTAGAATAAATCTAACAGTTATGAATTCGATTAGCCTCTAAAACCTAGCCTAAAGACAAATCAAACAATTTACCCTATCTTTTGTTTCAATATACATTAATTAAGCACCGCTGCCTACCTACACAGCGTTCTCGGGTCCCGGCCACGGTGCCGAGCCAGCGAGCCCCGCCGCCTTTGTCAGCATTTGCGTCCAACTATTGCCCTCTGCAGGTCAAGTCCCCGCCGCGGCGAGCGCTCCGCCGCTGCCGGGCGTGCGGCAGCAGGAGCCGCGGGCGCGGTGCCCCACGGGTCCCCTTTCCGAAAAAGATCCAACTTCAGTTGGTTTTCGTTCTTCGCCACGAGGGCTCGGACGTGCTTCTTTAGGAGCGGGCTGCGAGCGGGAAGAGGGGCAGGGCACGGAACGCTGCCCAGGATGCCCTCAGCCCCAATCCCGACCCTGGCCGGGAGAGCAAGACACAACAAGGCGAGGTGCCACCCTGAAGACACGTTGTTTTCTCTCTCCCCTTCTCTCCACACGACTACGGGAAGGTTCTTGGGCGAAGCCTGCCCTTTCCACTGGTTTGCCGAGGAACAAGGCAAGAACCCGGCACCAAACAGGGCCAGGCGGGTGCCGGCGCTCAGGATCCCTCCCGACGCCCTCCCGCCGGGCAACTTTTTCCCGGGCACAACTTGAGAGTTCGCCTGTCTCGTTCCCGGTCCCAGGGAAACCTCCCGGGAAGCGAGGCGGATTGCGGCAGAGGCTGCGAGGGGGCAGCCCGGCAGCAGCCCCTCCCTCTCCCTTCTCCCCCTCTCTCTCTCTCTCCCCACCGCCCCGGCCCCGCTCCCCCTACCCCGAAGGGATGCTTTCTGCACCTGGGAGCGCAGCGGGAACTTTGGGCACCGCCCGGTGCCACTCCCGCAGCCCCGCTCTCCATGCCCCCGCATGCCTCGGCACCGCTTATATGGTAACGCACAAAATGCTGTAGCAGAGAGAAAAAAACCCAGCCCCACGTTAAAGCGATGTAGTTATCGTTACTTGTAATTCAGGAGCGTCAGCGCCCAATAAAAGGTGCCCGCTCCCCGTGTTTTTCTCACCACATCTCAACACCGGCTCGTACGGACTCGCTTTATTCCTTTCTCCGCTTTCTACCTGGGGTTAACACCGTTCATGCGGGCTTCGGCATCCGCCCCGCAGACCAGCACCGGAGCCGCCTGCTCCCGCCGGCTGCCCGCGCCCAGCTGCACCATGGCCGCCTACTACCGCTAATAACAAGACGGTCTTTTCTCGGGAGCCCCGAGCTCCCACCGCAGCGAGGTGGGGAGGGAGGCTAGGCCGCGGCCAGGGCGGCGGACCCGGTCCCTGCCGCAGGCTGCCCGAGGAGGGGGAGCGGCCGCACGCCCCGCGCTGCCGCAGAGGCGGACACACGGCGGCCTTTTGTCTCCCGGCAGCCACCGCCTTGCCCGGCCGGGGGCGGCCGCTTCGCCAGCCCCGCTCCCGCATCCGCGGGCCGCGCCGTGCGGAAGACGTGAAGGCAGGCTCTGGGCCCGGCGCGGCGCAGCCCCCTCCGCACCCGCGCAGCAGCGGCAGCCCCACCGCGGCGGGGGACTGCGCAGGGGCGCCGGCCAGGACCCCTCCTTGACGGCGAGGGGAGCAGGCGGGGGGGAGGGGAGAGCTGCTGCCGGCGCTGCCGCCCCGTATCCCCCCCCCGCCCCATCCCGCCTGCGCGGCGCGCAGCGGCGCGGAGCCGCAGAGCCCCCTGCTGGCCGCGCGAGGCACCGCAGCCCGCGCAGGCAGGCGGGGCCCGGGCCCGGCCGAGGCGCTCCCGGCTCTGCGCCGCCTGCCCCCGCCCGGCCCCGCGAGCGAAGCACGACGCAGGGCGGCTGCGGCTGGTGCGGGGCAGCGCTTGCCAGCCGGGGTGCTTTGCGGGAGGCGAGACTCTGGGCGCAGGGAGGCCGCGGGACGGGCGGGGAGGGGACGTGCGGCTGCGGGAGCAGGACGGGCTGCTTGCCCCAGAAACAGCCGCCCCGGGGGACACGGCCAGTAGGCTCTGGGCAGGGTCTCTCCTCCCCGGGACTGCTCAGGTGGAGCACAGGGTCCGGCCTCCGCGTCCAGCGTTCAGCCACGCGACGAGAAGTCCCCTCAGCGAGCACGAAGCGCGCCACATTCAGCCAACACTGCCTTGATCTGTTTTATCTCTGTCCCTACGCTGGCACTTCAGAGCAGGGAAGGATCACCTGGAAATGTTGAAGAACATGTCAAGTGCTAGGCTGGCGGGATACACAGGGAGCCAGAGGAATTCGAAACAGAGGAGGCTAAAACCGAAATATGGGTGATGCAACACGAGATACGTTGTTGCTGCCTACTTCTATTTCCAGAATATCACAGAGACATTCTAGCTTGGTGATGTTCTGGGTATCACCTGGGAACACTGGAGTAGTGTGGCCCAAGTGCCTAGCTCCCTGGGCGTCTCCAGCACGATACCCAGCTCATAAATTGATCGAGATCCATTTAAAAAGCACTTACTTTCTCTGGCCCTACTATTCCCTTTGGAAACCTGTTCCAGGATCTCATAACTTGGTGTCTTAAGATTTCCAGCCTACATTTATTAAGGGGCCCGTTTATATCCATTTGTTCAGATGCCAATTTTGTCCTTGAACTTAATTAGTTCTGATATTTACTCCCCTCACAGTGTACCAATATTCCATCTCATCATTTCTTTTGTTTAAATCAAGCTTTTCGGTCTTGTCTCATAAGATAGAATCTTCATTTCCCTGATTATCCCCATATCCTAGCAACTTATGAAAACTGGGTCGTGACCAACACCCAGAAATTACAGTTTTCAAAAGGGTTCATTATTCTATCCATTTTCAGTTTGACCAAGACACAAGTAGGGAGAATGATTAGCATAAGGTCAGACAAACCACAATTCTCCTGACTTCAAGTTCTTTTGCAATCTATCAGGGACATGAGTTCTGAAAGGCTTGTGGTTTATAACTTGACATTACATCAATGTACATTTATATACCTATATATCATGCTCCAGAGGGGAAGAATGGCCTTGTAGTTAAGAGGGTACATTAGAAAGCTGGAGATTTCACTTTGAATGCCAGGTCTGCCATAGGCAACAGAAGTAACTTTGGTAAGTCCTTTAGCCTTTTGCCACATTTCACCAGTTTCAAAGCAGGGACAGTAATATTCCTGTTCTCACCTCTTCTTTCTTCCCATAGACCCACTTGCATCACATGCTCTCAGAGCAAGAGCATCCTTTCTGGATTCTCCCGATGTCCAAATGTGTCTAGGACTCCTATAAAATCTACTTTAAGGCTGTATCCTAGAAGCTGTTAGGCAGCAAGCACAGTAGGAACTGGAATTCCTGCAGCTCATTGATTATGTTAAAAACTTTCTTTGTTACTGAACTAAACTAAACCAAACCCCAGGGACAGGGTCAGCACAAAAGTCAGAGACACTTAACAGCAAAGCTGCATCCTGGCTTCTGGTTCTCAAGTCTTTGCCTGGTTGAAGATGAAGGCAAAACTGTATTAACATTATATATATTAAACACATACACAATTTGACACCTTTTCTTCTCCAGCTTTCACTTCCGATGACAATTTTTGATCACCTGATACAGCACAGAAACTGGGCTAAAACTGAGAGCCCTGACAGCCTCAGAGCTCGCGTGGTCCTGGTAATAACAAATATTATCACTGTCCTTCCCCAGCAATCTGAGCATGGAAGGTTGAGACTGAGCACAGAAATAGAGAGCACTCTGTTGAGCTGAGGTGAAGCAATGATATTTATGGGAGTAATTATCACAGAGAAAAACTGGAAAAATATGATTACTGCAAATTGTAACTCTCTCAGATATGTTCTTTGTCGTTAGAAATAGCTCAGCTGAGACCAAACCAATATGAACAACAGACTGGGAGAGCCAGACACTGATTCTCCGGAGGCTGATACCATCAGACCCTCTGAGCAGAACAGGATCCAACTTCAGCATATTAGAGAGCTGGGTGTCAGCAGCCTGTGCTTCTTCCCAGCCATTCTTCTGGTGTAAAAACAGTTTAAAATATATGAGACCCGCACTGGAGATGCTGCCCCTAAGGACCCCTGGTAGGAGAGGTAGAGCTGGCCAGCTCCTCTACACTTTTCCATCAGCAGCTGTAGCCAAGAAGTGCTGCTGAGCGGCTGGCAGAAGGTGCTTGGGCTTCAGAGCAGATGCAGTAGGGTGACATGGCCGTGCGCAACGCCTGTTGCTGCACTGGTGCTGCCTTTCCATTTGTTGTTCCTTTCGGCTTCAGCTGCTGTTTGCTAATCATGCGGTGCATCCAGAGAGCTCCTGCCATGGACTCAGGAGCTCACATGGGAGCAAGGAGAAGCCTGGTCAGATGAAGGGTTCTGCTGGAGGAAGACAGGAGCCCAAAGCAGAGTGTGAGGCCATAAGCTGTAATGGGGCGCTGAGTCTCAGGACCTTAAAGGAAGTTAAAAGGAACCATAAGCTCCTCAAGCCTGGGGGGGTTGTTTGGGAGAAGAGGATGTAGCTAAAAAAAAGCAAGCCTCAAAACTATGTGATTGCTTCAGCAGCAATTCTGTTTGCTGGGTATGCAGAGAGGTTTTATGCCTTCATATTTATGCAATGTCTTGTCTTGATGCAGGTCTTCTGCACCAGGGTGAATGTTGTCTCCCCGAGTCAGTTATTTGGGGAGGTAATTTCACCACTCTTCCATGACAGAATATTTTACATGCTTCATGCAGTTAACATCTTGCAACAGACATTTAGAAATTTTTAGAAGCAATAATCAATATTGTGTAAAAACAAAAATATCGCTTAATAAAGTAGTGAACTGTTCTCATTTAAATGTACCTACCCCATGGATCAGATGCATCAAAGAAGTTGTTCAGGCAGCTTGAGAGCTCTGTAGGTGTTGTTGCTGCTCTCAAACAGTCTGTGAGAGGAATTATAAATGATATTTACCTTTTAATTAAACAAAACATCTTGCAAATTAAACACATGCTCTTGCACATCAAAATTTAGTTAGCATCCATTTTTATTGTGCATCCTATGGCTCTATGACAACCTATTGAGTCCACAGCCAAATCTGAAAACACAATGGTCGTTCCATTTTCCCCTACATTTTGGGCATCACGTGTTAGATTTTATCATGTTTGAGGGCAAAAAAAAAATGTTCTGTAATTGACAGCTAATACTTAAGCAGATCTGGTTAATATTCTTGTTGCTTTAAAAAAAAAAAAAGTAAATATATATAGGTGTGTCCTGGCAATGGCAGAGAAGCAGTTTTGGACACTTGTGTGACATACGTCTTATTATCTTATGTAGAAAATTTGACAGTGAATGACAGAGCACCTTAGAGGGATTTAAGAAGATGATAAAGGCAACAGCTTTCACATGAATACGGAGTCTAGCTCCTAACAGTTACAAGCTTTTTTTACATGCATCCTTGTAATTTGACATTTATAATTCACTGTAGTGCTGAATCTCTGTCATTTCCTCACTGTCAGGTTCTCTATACATGGATGTACATGTCTTTTCTAATTAGTATATGTATTTGAACATTTAATCTCATCTTCTCTCCACCTTATTATGCAGTTACACATTGATCAATTCTGTATCAACAAATGCTTTTGGTAAAACACGCAGTTCTGTGTGGCTTCTCTTTCTAAACAAACAGGTTCCTATATCTTCTCTTTGTTTGGGCTGTAAAACCATTTTAGCCTATCAAAGGCATTAATTTACAATGGATTTAATATCAGGTAAAAATAAATATCCTGCAGAGAAACATTAACCCTTGAGATTATATTTTTATATACACACACTGTGCATAGCATCTTCCTCACAGGGAATGCCGAAGACCTTTTTGGAGGCATTGATGCCTTTGCAACACTGATAAACATTAGACCCATTTTATTCTTGCTCAAGGTAAGCTATGAAAACAGCGAGACAGCTGCAGACAGAGCGAGCCCCGAGGTCTCAGCACCTGACCTGAAGCCTACTGGAAAACACAATCGATAGGAAAAGCAAGTTGCATTTGCAGGCCCCAGTTCCAGGGCTGACCTTTCTCTGCTCGCTCATCATTTTGCATTAGCAACTGCGGTGGTGCCATGCCATCACCTGATATTCCTACTTATTACTTAACTTAGTTGAGATTTAATTCAATTGAAACGAAGGCCTTTCAGTATTACGTGGAAACAGGCAACGAAAGACACCTTTTAGTAACCATCGAGCTATACTGAAGTCACATAAAGTATTTACTCCAAACGTTTTAAATGTTATTGCTTCATATTTGAAGTAGGAGATATTCAAGCAGTCATACTGCTTAAAGCACAGAATAATAATAAAAGGAATAAGGTGGCTGCTATTACTTAATAGAATCAAAACTCCCCTTTACCAGTATTTAAAAAGATATCTTAGGGATGAATTCAAAGCAAACTTTTCACAGGTTTCAGCTGATCAGGAATAAGTGTTTTAATACAAATACTGACAGCCATTTTAAATGCTCTAATGCAACTTGTGGTTTTGACAGATACCAGGTTTACTTCAAGAAGAAAGCAAAGCCCGGTAGCAGCACAGAACAACTCACCCATACAGTTTAGAAGAGTGCGTGGTGGTGATAAAGACTGTTTTAAAGAAATGGCATGCACACGGATGTCAGCCCATTGTTCATACAGTTCAGTGGAAGAGCTGGGATTGTTACTGGCAGCTTGGCTCTGTGCTGATGGCCTCAGAATCTGGGACCATGAGGCAGTTCCCATGCTGCCTCCTCTCAGGATTTCCCGCTTCAGTCACGCAGTAGTCTCAGTGGGGAACAAAATCTGCTCAGGCCAATGACCTTCCCAGATATTGATCTTTACTTCTGCTGATGTGTAAAGCAGCATAAAAGAAATTTTGTTGGGGTATTTTTTTCTTGCTTGGGTCTAATTATTGATCTGCGAAGTTCCACTTGGTTTACACAAGATTAATGCAAAAAAATGGAAGAAACCAAGTTTGTTTTCAGAGCTCTCTAGTCTGAGCAACTTTTTCAAGTGACCTTGATGGTGCTGTTGGAGGTTTACCTCTTTATATTGCTCAAAACGTCTTCTAAAATATAGTCTTAGTAGCACCTATTAAATAAAAAACAAACTGATGAAAAGCTGCCCTGGAAAATATAAATAGCCTCAAATGACATCCACATGTTCCTAAATAAAAAGTGGAAGGTAAATGACTCATTTATGCATTTTAAAATAAAAAGGAAATATATGCATCGTATTTTATATTTATATTCTCCCTATTCTTTTATGTTAATCTTTAAGAACAACAAATGAAATCCCTTCTCTCTTTTAATTTCTGACTTGGGAAAAATTCCCATTCAGTCAGTGAGGATTTTCAGTAAGTAGAAAATGATTAAGGATTTTAGAATACATTGCCTGGGTCAGAGGT
The DNA here is from genome assembly GCA_020800305.1 of Porphyrio hochstetteri. Lineage (NCBI taxonomy): Eukaryota > Metazoa > Chordata > Aves > Gruiformes > Rallidae > Porphyrio > Porphyrio hochstetteri. Next base: position 20,538,570 of record CM036912.1, read on the forward strand.
GTCTTTGGAAACAAGACAAGTCTGAATTTTCAGGATTTTTTTCCATGGCAGCTCAATACGATTTGGAGGGTTTCCAAGCCTAAGAAGAACAATGCATTTCCATGGCCATGCTCACAGAAAGCCATGGCACAGCCTTGAGGAAACATCCAGAAAAGCTACAGCTTCATTGTAATCGTTTGGGTAGCGTCACAAGTTCTTTCACAGATGTGAAACAGAGCTTTTCTTTGAAGATAACATTTTTTTTAATTAAGAGTTTGCTCTACCCCAATCCCTGTTTTGCTGCTTTTTCACTCGGGCAGGTTGTTGTTTCTGAGATCTGGGAGCGTGAATCTCTGCTTCCTTAAATGCTGAGTCCTTCCAGCATTTAGTAACCTAAGTCAGGCCACACAATGAAATTACCTGTCATGTTGTGCTTTGTCATGGAGGATCTGTGCTTCGCCCGAAGGCAGGCAGGCTGCCCCCAGGACCAAACGGACAGGCTCCTCAGAGCAGATGTCTTAGCACAGGACTGCAGTACGAGGAGCACACTTTGTACTTGTGAGCATTTACATACAGTGTATGAGGAGTGCTGCAAGAGAAAGTTCACTAGTATGAGCCTATGTATCGTTCTCTTTGATATCTATCTCCTATTTTCTGATCCCATTACTTCAGATCAGCTCCAAGTCTTACACCTAAACAGTCAGTCCAAAGGGAAAGTCCCTATTTACAGGCTAGATTAAGAGCTTTAACAAAAGGCAAGGCAGAAAGCCATTCGTTTATTATATAAAGAAAAAGGTCGTCTTTGTATTTCATCTCTTGCCAGCATCTTCCAAATCTTTTTCCTTTATTCTCTTCCCCTCCAAACAGAAAGCAGAATGGGAAGTTCCCATTTCACAGCATGGATCAAGAAAAGGAAAAAAGGATATTGTGCAACTTTCCCTTTTTGCCTCTAATGGGTTTACTTTTGCTTTGCCCCTCAGGGCTCCTGGAAGCATATGTGTTCAGCTGAACCGCTGCACTGCCGCCTTGTTAGACCTTTTCCCAAGACTTTTCTTAAGAAGTGGGTATTTGGAGGAGAACACAACTGGAACAGAGCTGCCCTCAGCTGAGCCAAGGACCAGTCCCTCTCCACAACATGGGCAAAGGAAGGAGACCCACCACCCACCAGTGGAGAGGCCAGGCAGTGGGCAAGGAAATATACAGCACAGCGGGAGCTGCAGCAAAGGGGAGCAAAGCAATTCCAAAAGATCAATAACATGATACATGGAGTGAGCGTGGTGGGGACCTCTTCTCTCAGGCAGCCTCCGCACAAGAACACCCTGGCAGGGCCTCCCCAAAACAAGCACTGCCAGTCCTCAAGCACTCAGCAAGAGAGGGGTGAGAAAGGATTGCCCCATCTTGGATTATTTATTTTGGGGAACAGAGCAAACATAGAAAACAATTAAGGCTTAGTTGAGAGTAATCAAAGTTTCAGTTTTCAAGATACCAGGATATTTGCTTTAACTTTTTTTTTTAAAGTCTATTTGTTTACTAGAAAACTCTTTGAAAGAAAATCTTTCATTTCAAAATGGCTGAAAGGGATAATTTTGACAATTTATAATGATTCGTAATAACAAAAAGCAATTTTTTTAATAAGCTTTCTCTTACAAAAGCTGTGCTAAAAATAGTAATAAGATGAACTAGTAAAAATTCTCAGTGATACACCTGCATGGGGGATAATAGGCAGGAGAAGAGAGGCAGAAAGCATTACTTTGTGACTCTTTCTCAGGCTAATTTCCACAGTCTGGCTCCAATTTGTAAGGTTTAGCCCAGGTGAGCTTATAAAATTGAAATTCTCATTAAGTTTTACTCCTCAGTCCGCCACGAGCCAGCCTGCAGCTTGGTGAGCCCTCACACATACCAGGACCTCCAGCCTCAGGAGTACACTCCTTCTCCAGCACAGCCCCAGCTGGCCCTGCAACCCCCACAAGCCCTCATCTTTTGTACATACTCACTGTATTTCCTTACAGATCATTTTCATGGCTCTTCTCATCAACCCCAGCACCTTTCTTTACCTCCTGGTAAAATTCCTCAGCCCCAGCCACCACCCTGGTTGGTGAGCTTGGCCTGAGTCATTCCCTAGCTAATGGGATCTTTAGTATGTGTCTGAACCCACATCACCTGTGTGGGAGCCACCCGGGGGGTGGGGGGAGTGATCCCTCATTACCTCTGCTTTGGGAGATGGATAACACCACCCTGACAGCTCAGGATGGGTTTCAGCTATACAGATACTTCCATGATAAAACAATTAATCATGTCAACCAGCATTTTTCATTAGTGCGTCAATGTAGGCAGGATATTTTTAATAGCATTCATTTCTCATGGGTGCCTGTTTGGTTCATCCTACTTACGTTCTCAGGATTAACTGAATTACCAGTTTCAGAGAGAGTGAAGGGAATTTCTTCCACATTTTCCCATTTTTCCTCAGGTCATCACAATATTGGCAGGCCTTCTTGAGGCATTTGGGGGCAGGATCCGATGATCTCTTGAGGTTCCTTCCAACCCCTATCATTCTGTGATTCTGTGATTTTGTTCTTACCTGTAATGTGGCACTCCAGCAAATTTTATTTAAGAAAATCCCAGCCCTAGTGGGAGCCCAGCACGTGGATGCTGACCTTGTTGCTACCTAATCTCTTTTAACAGCTCATCACTGTTGCTGCATTTGGTCTGTTGGTCTTTATCTCTTCAGCTGTAAGGCTCGGAGATGCTTTGGAAGGCCTGTGGAATGTGGCGTTGTGTGCAGCAGACATTCAGCAGACAAGCACACCTGACTGCAGTGGCAGGGAACTGGCTTCTGTCATTCAGGTGGTCTTTTCCCATGGGAAGTCTCGGATGACCTCTCTCACCTGACAACAGAGCTAATGCAACACCTCTTGCTCATTCCAGCTGGAGCTGTGCCAGTCCAAGATGAAACCATCTCTTTCCTTCTGCTTTCCTCCATTCAAGCATGAAGAGCTACATGACCAATGCTAGCTCCTTCCCCAGAAACAATAACAGAAATCCTTCATTTTGCTCTACTTTCCCCCTTGATGCAAGACCCACTAATATGTCACAGAGCTTCCCTTTCGCCTTTCTCAAGTCTCTCGCCTTTTTGCAAAACAAGAGGACTCATTAGTGCTTTTCAGTGGTCAGAAGCACTGCAAAACCACGTAGTGCCTTCCACATTAAATTGACATTATAGTGAGGCATGAATACAATCTACCCAACAGATATTTTATCGTGAAAATTATTAAAATTCATAGCTTAGAGGTGTGAATGCTTCTTTAAGAAAGGTACTTATGTTATCCCCAAAATAGCACCAGTACCATGTGATGTTCCAGTTGCTATGGTTACCACAAATTTGTTATTTAATAGCAAAGAAAATAGATGCACAAAACATGCTAATTATAACTGGTACAAATTTTTCTAAATGTTTTATATGAATATGCATGCATGTTTTATGCATAAGGAACAGGAATGCCCTTTTTCAAATAATTCTTCAAGTTTTTAGAAGCATTTTAGTAACTGGCGGGGAAGTACATTGTGTGACTCAGTAACAGAAGGAGACCGAAGAATTAAGATGGGCATTTTCTATAAAACAATGCAGTTTTCTATTCAAATAGCAGGAGAATCCTGAGAACCTAAGATGTTTCAATTTGTCAAACCCATGTACTTTCCCAACTGCATTTACTTGGTTTCTTCTGCTCTTTGCTGTGTTGAAAGCGTTCCCCCTCCGGATTCAAAATTGCAGGAACATTTGAAGTGAACATGCCTGTTATGAAACTACAAAGTTAATATAACCCAAATACAGAAACCAAGTTACTGCCAGAATTGACACTGTTTGACTCAGCTACAGCCCCCCGTGCCGCGAGCCCCTGGGCTCCTGTCTGCATGGGGTGCTGCGCTGGCTCTTGCTGGCCGTCTGGAGGCTGCGTTTGGGGGTGCAACCTGAGGTCTGATTGTGCCCCTGGGCTGCATTTGGGGATGCAGAGGCCTGAGTGAGCCCCACTGGTGCTTTGGGAAAAGCACTGACTCCTGCTGTGGAGTCTTGGGGGTCTCCACAGACCGGGACCTTGGGTAGTGCTTTGCAGAAGTGCAGTGTGGAAAGATGCTGCTGGTGGGCTGTGTGTTGAGCAAGAAGAAACACGTAGGGCTGGCTCCGGACGTGCAGAGGAGGGATGCGTGCCTGCTGGAAGAGATATGTATGAGAACAGATCTCTTACAATTTCCCTTTCCTTTCTGTTCTCTGCCAGATGTTCCCAGAGATAAGTCTGGGGGACAGAGTGTGCAGTACTTTAAGTGCTAGAGCTATAAAACTCAGCAGCGTCCTGAGGAGGAGCAGGAGAAATCTCGTTCCTTTCCTTAGCCCATCTGTGGCTGCAGTGAAAAGGCTCTTAAGCCTAATTCAAGTCACTATATGACTGTGAGTTGTGGGGAGAGAGCCAGCGGCTCACGGCTGGTGCAGGAGAGCTACAGCGTGCTCGTGCTGGCAGCGGCACAGCGTGCTGAGCCAGCCACAGTGCAGGGTGTGTCCGAGCTGATGCCTTGCTGCTCGATGCGGGGCAGCCCCAGCTGCTCCTGGCTGCCAATCTGGATTCCCACCTCTTCCCGGTGAGAGGGGGATGATGCACATGCCTCTGGGGCAGGAGTATCATATGGTAGACTGCCACACTCAGGGGGTCGTTGCTGAAAATGTCACCACTGTCACTTGAAATCAAACCCACTCTTCTCATAGAGGCTTTTATCTCTTCCCTTACGAGGATGCAACAGCCGCAGGCAGAATTAAAGTCGTGTGCACGTGTTTTGCTGCCAAATGGCCATACTTAATGACATGGATACCGAAGGCATTTACTTATGCTGCTGGTTTTTCCCTTTCACACCCAGAGCACATGCTAGCCGGCTGCCACATTTCAGATGTTGCAGTGTGTCAGTGATACTGACAAAACCTTCTCTGTAGCTTGCTGTCATGCCATGATTGATATCAGCTGTAACAAGATAAAATGTTGTGGCACCGTAATTCTGCTTGATGCAAGGTAGTCTTTGATCTTTACCATTTTGCAAAGATTATAATATACACTTAGTTTGATAAATAATACCCTTTCACTAGAGTCACAAAAAGTGGAAGGAAAATTGACAACTAAACTTTTGAAACTTCTCTGATAAAGATGTTGATGTTTTTAAAGCAAAAGTTTAAATAGGAAAAAAGTCCCACTCACCTACTTATAAGTTGATATAAAAAATAAAAGCTCACCAGACCACCAGCCCTTCTGAGCTGGCTTTCATGTGAGCATGTGCTTTACACCAGCATCAAGGAGGTCAGCTCCTGGCAGAGTACTGCAGCCATGAGAGCAGTGAGGGGCTGGGGGGGTGCTTGGAAGCCCTAACCCCCAGCCTCACACAGAACAGGAGGGGAACTTACTCTGGATTTTCCTATGGCTCAAAACTGCATGGTTGTAGAGAAATTCACCCAGAGAAATTCAGAGCCCAGGGAGCAACACATGTAACAGCACTCACTCACCTGGCTATGGAAGGGGCCCTTGGACAGGGACGGAGGCGCAGGTCTTCCAGCTCCCTGGACAAAAACCAAAGAGCATATGACACGCCCAACACATTTTCCTCACCTTATCAACTGAGGTGAGCTGGGATTTAAGTTTCCAGGTGCCTTTCTAAAGGTGGTTAGATCTAAAGTTGTCATTGTATTGGTTTTGTTCTCCTTTTTAATTTGGATGGTTATTTGAATCGTGGCAAAAATGAGCAAACTCCAGCAGTAGTCATGAGAAAGAGTTTTCATCAGGTGATCAGTTCTTAAAATGTTTTATTCAGCTGGCATAAATATGATTGTCATCAGAAAATGATCTGCACTATCATGTCAGGAAGTGATCTACTTTGGGAGTTTTTCTTTATCATTATTGTTGCCCTTCCACACCCAGTGAAGTCCACTTGATCAAGACCCACCACCTTTGAGGGGGCTTGGGATGGGAGCAGCCCCCAAAGGGTGGGGCACAGCCCTATACTCTCCTTTGCTGTGTGGCTTTGCACAGCTCTGGGCTGCTCATCACAGAACAGGACTCTCATGCATCTTGGGAGGCAGCGTAGTGTTATTTCACCCGAAGCTGGATGGCCTGTGAGGCAAACCTATTTGCAGCTGAGCTCAGATTTCCAGCAGGGGTTTGCCAGTGCCGTCTCAAGGGGATGGCCGCATTGGCAACAGGGTTTAGCTTCTGAGGGTACCCTGCCAAATCCATGAAAGATTTTGCATAGCAAGAACGGGGTGTAACTCCAAGGCCATGATTGTTTTCCATGTAAATGTCTGTTTTGGTTTGTGCTTAAATGATTATCTGTCATTGATTTGTGTGCCTAACTACAACCGCTTCAAGCTGTTTTCAATTATTCCGTTCTCAATGCGATGCGATCCCAAGGATTAGCCATACCGAGTGCCACAAACCACCTTGCAGCAACAGAGTCATAAACTGAAGAGGACAGAAAGGATTTTAATGGGAGATTAAAGGGAAGAAGTGACTCACTGGATGGGAGAAAAGAGGGAGTGCGCAGGCTTTGACTGCAGGAGAGCTGCTTCGTGATGCCTCCGAGTGCACTGAAGACCCCAGGTTAATATAATAATTCTTCTTTCCTTATCATGCAGGTTTCTGGTAATGATTTCATAATTAGGGGTGTATTTTAAATGGGCTTGAAATGAAGTGTACATTCTGGCTTTGCACTAAGAGGAGGTGGCTAGTTGCAGTGTAATGGTGGCAGGGCTCATTTCCTTGCCTGCTGAATTCTCTTTGTAAGTTTTCTGTGGTTTCTCTTTCTGTGTTTTTAAATGAAAGCCCGTGCTTTGGAGAGAAGCTATATTTCTCCTTGGCAGTTCTCTCTTTCACCAGGACTGATAGTTTAAGAGTAAAACAATGCTCATCTGCTCCAAATCCTGTGTGCTGGGAGGGGGTAACCTGAATGGTCCCAGACCTCGCGCCTAGGTGCTACTGGCAGCGCTGCTTGTTGTGGCTGCTCTAGGGTCTGTCAGCTCAGATCCTTAGCATGCTCCTTCAGCATGCAGGAGCAGAAAGCGCTTCATGCTTCTCTTTACCCACACTGGGTAAAGTCTTCATGCACTTGGAGTAAGAACCTAATTGCTGCAAAGTAATTAACTATGTACACTTCTGCAGTAGCCATTTGTGACAGTATCCATCAACTGGGAATAAGTAACTGTTATTGAATTCCTAAGAACAGCCATTAATATTCCGACTTTAAACCAATTTAAATATTTGAACTTTCTGAATGCACAGTTGAGATGAATAACATGGAGAAGCACACTTGGATGGATTAAATCCTCTATAGATTTTATCAATACAGAGAGTAGGAAGAGAGATAAGTTATTTGTCTGACATATATATATATATATTTGTAGCAGATAAAATCAAATGTGTTATCACTATCTGCACTCTGCTATGTATATTTTAAAATGTTATGAGTGGATAGGTACATACACAGTACTAGTTTACAAGAGATACCATCATTAATTTCCACATAGCTATATGTTTTCATGGGCTTTTTAACCTTTTAATATTAAGTAAAATAGCAACTACAGCACTCTTCTATATCCTTGGGAGTATCACAGGTTTACGAGATTTCTGTAAGGAATGCAGGAAATGCCACTGCAGCACTCATTGGGAAAGTGAGGTGCAGGAGGTGGGGCTGGATTCCTGGGCTGGCTGAGCTCCAGGAGCTGCTCAGGCTGAGCTGACCAAGCCACAGCGGGAAGCTCAGAGCCCAGACCTGTCACTGCCTGCTGGGAGGCTCTGGGCAGGGGTCAGCCCCATCACGCCAAACCACTGGGGCTGTCCCTGGTACTTGTGGCTGCCCCTGCCCACTGCAGAGCCTCTGCCTGCGCAGGGCACAGGCTTTCTGCCTAATTGGAGCTTCTGGGCATCAGGAAATCTGGTGACAACGTGGAGTGATAGCTCTCCTCCTGGAAACAGCTGGATCACCTTATATGAGAGAACTTTTTATTTCTTTTTCTAGGCCAGCATTCAAAAATCTGTCTGATCGCTTTAATCTGTTGAATTTTGAGCAAATTAAAATAAAATAACCAAGTCTCCAAAGCAAAGCTAAACTCTAAACACCCCAGTACTGAATCTATAAGATCAATGAAAACAACAGGGATGTCTGCAGTAGCTTTTGCAGAACACAGTAGTTGGGTCTCGGGCAAAGCTTTTATCTAACTAGGCTTTTCTCATGTTACGCCATATCCTTGTAATCAGCCTTCAATCTGATCTCTAACTTTCGGTAACAATAAGCTGCAATGAAGCTCACCCAAATGAAAAAAAAAAGAAAAAGAAAAGTATGCACAAAAGACTAAAGGTCCTTACAGGGTGGGGGTGGAATTTCTGATCTGCCCTATCATAGGGGGAGTTGATTTATTTTTCAAAAAAGAAAGGCATCTCCCCCCAGTTACATCTGTCCTTGTTAGGTTCAACACATTGCTGTTTCTAAACCAAAAAGAAAAATGGGCTGAGTTTTAAGAAATAACTAGTTGAAGAGACATGGTCAAATAGCTCAGGTAGATGTTGGAACTGCATCTGCAAAAGTATTTTATAACCTGTTGAGCAATGTTCTCTGAGCTTCCACAAAGCAGGATCGGAGCTCTTGTCTTTCAAATTCCCCACTCCCAGTGACCATTTAAAAGAAACAGGTGTGATTTTGGAGGGTCTAAAACACACACTGGCAAAGCAGAACTTCCTGAACATGGGTAAATGTTCCCAGAGCTGTTTTGACATGACTGAAAAGGCACGTACAGATGTAACAAAATAAGCTGAAGAGATTTACCTCATCTTGTGACCAGTTCTTGCTTTGCTATGAAGCACAGCCTGAAGCCCTAGATGCAGTAAGTCCTGCGCAGCCTTGGCAGGTGGTCAGGAGGCAGCAGCAGAAGACAAACCCCCTCATGGAAGGTGGGTGAGAAACACAGCTTGGGAAGGACCCAGTAAGTGTGCACATCCAGCTCTAGAGTCAAGCCTCCAAGTACCCATCTCACACCTGCTCTGTCATAAAGCTGCTGACACCAAAGAGCGACTAAACATGGAAAAAGATGACCGAAGCAGGAGGGAATGGGAAGGGAAAGGGAACAGAAAGGGATGCCTCTGCTATCAGGGACAGTCCCAGCCCTGTCAGCTGTGGACCTTGCTTATGCAAAGCTTGCAAGATATGCATGCAGGACCTGGTGGAAAAATGGAGAGGAGCACAGCTGATTCCTGCTGCAGTCAAAGTGCACAGGTATTTAACATAAATAAACAGAGAGGGCCCAGGCTATGGTCTGGCAACCCAAAGAAATACTACTGTGGAGACAGTGAAAAGGAATTGCCAAAGCAGCATCTCTTGTCCATGTTCCCCACACCAAACCAAAACATTTTGAGTACTACCAAGTTCACAACAGCAAATGCCACTCATGCTCACAAGGCAGCAAGCCGTGCTGCTGCAGCAGGGCTGGCTCCTGCCCTGCTATCCCACTGAGCTGGTAGCTGCCTGCAGTGCATCATCCATAGAAAAACATGGCTGTAGAATGCTTTTGATTTTAATAAAACCACCAGAAACATCTCAGACCAATGCCTAAGTATATGTATTTCATGAGAATTGGGCCATTTGCTTTTAGAGATATTTGTAGACCAATACGCATTTGAGAAAACTCTTGAATTAAATGAACAATTCATGAAGCAAGACCTTCTCTTTGTTTTACTGGGTACCTTGTCATTGGAAAGCAATAGAGAGCCCTTACCTTATCACAGAGCTCCCCTTCAGTCACAGCCCTGGGGCTGCTAGATAGCTCATTCCTGTGATATACTTTAATGGGTGTCATGCCTTTTTAAAAAGTCCAAACAAAACAGTTAATAAATCCTAAGGGCTCCCTATCATCATATCTATAATTCTTGGCTTTCTCTTCTTCAGCAGTGTTGATCATCTTCTTGAAACTCATGGTGTTCTCATAACTCTCTTTAAATAACGATCCGTGTTTCAGGCTTTGATCCAGCACTGATGCGGCTTCTGCACGTTTGGCTGTGCAGTGTCTGCGGATGAGTCACGGCTGATTTACACCAAGATGAACTACGTCATCCGCGGTAGCCCGTGACTCCGAGCACGGCACTTGCTAATCGACACCGCCAACGGGGTTTCCTATCACTACCAGTTTGGAGGATGCCACCCCAGTTTTGGTCTCCATGGAGACTGTTACGAAATCTATTAATCCATCATCTATTGGTTCCCAAAAGGATGTCCAGGAGTTCAGCACCTCGATGCAGTTCACAGGCCCTGAAAGAGGCGATAGCTCCGTTTTTTTCAGCAAGGACAAGAAGGACTCTTTAAGAAATGGTCACCTTTGCCATAGATTAGGGGAAATCTCTGGGTGAAGATAGCTCTTACGTGTGTGTACAGTGAATAAATCTTTCACAGTGATTTTTCCTTTTTTTCACTGGCAATTTTTAGCACTCTTCTCCTGTTGCTTTCTGGTGACACTGCAAAATATCCACACTAAAGTGCATTCTGTTAGGAAAGTAAAATAGCAAAATGGTGTATTTTAAGTGGAAATCTAAATTATATACTTGCAAGAGCTGGCCAAAACCCAGAACCTGAACAACTATTCATAGGAAAGGCAGCTATTTCACACCCACCGCAAATGAGAGCATCAAGCCCCATTTCAAGATATGCCAGAATAGAAAGAAGTTTTTAAAATTAACTTTGAACTGACTTTTGGTTGGGTTTTTTTTTGTTTTAGCAGTGCAAACCTGAGATTTCCCAAGCATCCTTCACAGGGTGCAATCTGCTCTAGTGTCACGCTAGCAGCAGCTATGGGTTCTACTAGCTGGATCCACAGGGACCCCCAGTAGTCACCCTTGCTACAGCAGGACCACCACCTCCTTGAGCTGTCGCATGGACCTGACTGGATCTTTCCATCACAATGAGCTCCCAGGGACGTCCTCTCACAGTTTTAAATTCAGATTTTGTTAGGGCGGGACAGTTTGCTCACTGAATACTCCTGGGGGAGCCAGGGAGCCCTCCAACAGACCTCACATGACCAGCAAGTCTCCCCAACACAGTCTGTACGTTATGCAGTGCGACAGCTGAACTTCCCTGCGATTTCACTTTATATTTACAATGCACTTTATTGTACTAGATCTTATATTTAAGATGCAAAATTAATATTTAAAATCCTATTATCTAGATCAAGGCATCTGTTGCTTGTTTGGAATGAAACACTTTGACTTACCTAAGTTTCTTGTTCAGACTGTCCAAGAATTGAAGTGTCTCATTATAACAGAAGTGGGAGATGCTTTGATCTAGCAAAAAAAAGGCTTCAAATCTGTACTTAATAGCTGGCAAAGTTAATTATTCAAATAATAATAATATAAAAGTTGACGACAATAAAGTATTAGAATATTAAATGTCATAAAAAGGCACGAGTTGATATACCCCATGCCATATTCTTACACAAATAATAAATATTCCTGAAGAATAACAGTTTATATTATCATAACGTGTACATATGTGTGATGGACTTTTACTCCATGAGCCCTGGTTGTGGGGTGAACCTCAAAGTATTAGGCAAAATAGGAAGATAGTACCTGCTGCTAAAGCCTTACAACATAAGTATAAGCCAGGAAGCAAAAGTGGGGCACAGAAAAGTGGGTGAATGCGTACAGGGGAAAATAAGATACTGAGCAGCAGGACAGGCAGAAAATGAAGAGCCTAATAGCAGTTATGAAAAGAGGGCATGGAAAGTTTCACTGCGGGATGTGGAAGAGGATGCAAGGCAGGCTTTCAGGATGGTCCTCTCAAAAGTGGGAGGCAGCAGGAAGGAGCTTGGGGTGCAAGCTTGGGCACCCAGCACAAAGGCTACAGGAGATGGCATCAGGGTCACTCCAGCTGGCAGTACTAAGTAGCTTTTGATAACTGAAAATGGACTGTGACAGAGCACAAAAATGAGGACAAACAGGCAACATTTGGTGCAATACAGAAAGAGGAGATGGAGGAGGAATGGACAGAAAATGGGAGATTGATGGGCAAAGATTATTTCCAGTGTCATTTTAAGTGGGTAGCAAAAGGCCAATGGCGCATTTGTCAAGGCCCAATAAAAAATGTGTTGCACTAATTGAGACATAGAAGAGGCTAGACAAGGGCCTTAGCCATAGGGACAGACAGGAAAGGCAACATCTTAGAGATGCTAAGCAGGAACAGTCAGCGGGATTATGCCATAGCCTGGATGCGAGGACCTGAGAAAGGGTCTGAGTCAAAGATGACACACAAATTATGGGCCTGAGTGACAGGCAGGGCGGTGAGGTTGTCCGCAATGATCAAAGAGGGGACTAGCAGGGAAGACATGAATTGGGGAAGATTAAAAGTTCTGTCTCATCCACATTGAGTTTGAGTTGACAGATGGCCATCTACATGAAATGACAAGGAAAGAAGCCCAGAGCTGAAGCTGGCCAGAGGAGACAGGTCGTGAGCGCACAGGTAGATCTGCGAGTCGGCTGTGAAACGACAGTAGCTGATTGCATGCTTGCAGATGAAATTACAGAGATGCAGAAAGGTGTAGAGGGAGAAGGCAAAGAGGACTGGGTTCTACAAAACCACCATAGAAAGTAATACTGCTAGTGGCAGAAGGTAAAGTAAGGTTAAAACAATAAATACTCAAGAAGAATTCAATTTCAAAACAGCTTTCAGTTTGTGATTTTACCTCATTTTCCAAAATAGAATTTTCCAAAGGATCATTTGAAAATTTTTTTTTTTTTTAGAAAATGTCAAAAATTAATGTAATTTCATGAATATGTCAATTTTGACAAAAGAAATCATATTTCACAGTGGAAAAATGTTTCAACAACAAAACCCACAAAAATTTGGACCAGTTTGCTTTTAGCTCTAAACATAGATCCTACTACTGTCAAGTAACATCTTTCATTATCTTCTTTATGTCTCAAACTGCATTTAAAAAGTCTAGAGGTTTTGCTGATTCTGTTGTAATCAATCCTGTCAGAATTGTTATTGGGTTTATCTTGGAATCTGAACACCAGTATTTTTCACTGTTGTTTTAGATTTTCATCATGACTGTACAGCTAACGCAATCAAGAGTATAAGAAGATCTAAAATATGCTAAGTTGAACAAATAAAATTATTAAATGACGATAAAATTATCCGTGAAGCTTTCTTGGCTCTGAATAAACATCAATGACTCTTATTTAGTGGACTTTAATGAAATGCAGGTCTTTCCAGGTATGAATTAATTTAAAAATTATGTCAGAGTAAAGCGGGCTTGTATTTACCTGGCTTCTCTTGGTATAGAGGTGTTTAAACATTTATCAAAATAAAAGCATGCAAGCATAGCAGAACCAAGTGACTCTGTGAATGAAATCAGGCAAGGTTCAAACGCTGCAGAAAACCCCATCCAAACCCGAGCACCACACCACAAGCCTCAGCCTTCCAGAGCCCTGGATGGAACAGCCTAGCTGATGCACAGCATTGTTTATAAATCATCCATATGTCTTCATAGGCTTCAGAACGGTACAGACAATAAAAGGGAATTAAGATGCTTAATGAGGTGAGATGCTTCCCACAAACTGGTGTCTGTCTGTCCTTCTTTCTCACACCCTGGGATATAATTTACTTTCTTTTTCTTCCTATCTTTCATCATTCCTCTTGTTAACAAGGAGCCCAGCTTTTCCTACTGAAGAATGTGATTAGCTACAGCATCAGGCACATGCAAATCATCCATCTTCCCATTTCTTGTACGTATATGCACCCTTCATAACATTGCCGCCCTTGTTATTATATATGTTAGACAGATTTGCACAGGCTCTCACTCTGCTTTTGCTGTGATATTCCCCCAAAGCATATGCAGTTAGTTAAAATTCCCTAACCAAAGTTGCCCTCTCCACACGCTGGGGACAGAAGCTGATCCACACAGCATTGCCCGTGGGCTCGCTGTCCCCTCATTGCCTATGCATGCCATTAGACAGTGTCACATATAATATCATGTAACTTGTGTCATTAATAAAATGACAAAATAAAACTTGAATTACCACTCTCGGATGCGGTTTACTGGAGCATCAATACATTTCTTGGGCTATTGAAGTCATTCAGCCTTTGCAGTCATGGCTCACAACGCACCCGATGTATTATTAATGTCCCAGTAAAGCACACCCTGTCGTGTCTTAATGCTATGGCATAAGATGCCTGAAAAAAGTAAACAGCTATGTAAAGCGGAGTGGTGACTGTTAGAGAGACGAATGGGGGCACATTACGGTTTCGCTCACCGCACCCATGGCTCCAGCAGTCTCAGGGATACCTTGGTAATGTTTTGCTGTGTATATTCTGCAGAGGATTTTTTCCTGTGTGTTTCTAAACATCTATAATTTATAAACCATTGCTACCCTGAATGATGCTTCATGGGTAAGTAAAGGAACTGTTTCCTGCCCCTCATGAGGAGCTTACGCTGTGGCCATGCATGGGGCCAGCTGGGCAGGCAGAGGTGCAGGCAGGACTGCTGTCTGCTGGCAGCCCCCAGCCCCACTGTACCCACCTCCCCACGTAGCTCATGCCAGCACTGGCAGGGAAGGACCCAAATAAACCAACCCGGCAGCATCACACTGGGCTGCTGTCATTTCCATACTGCTTATGCAGAGCCTACATCTTAGATAAGCTGTACCTCTCCGAAACAAGTCCTCATATAATCTGAATCCTCATGTAATTCGCTGCTACGACTGCCACCACAGCTGCTGCGACACAGTTCGCTCCCTCCCAAAACAGCTGCAGGTCCAGCAAATTCCTTCAGTGCTGGAAGACAGAGCCAGCAGGAGGGAGGTAGGGAGCCAGGAGGCAGAGATGAAGGGGACAGCCGAGGCACTGAGCAGAAGATGGGAGGAGAGAGCAGGGAGACTGTAGGAGTTGCTGTGTGGAGGGCACTGTGTGCACTACCTCACACGCATACAACCCACATGCCGCCAGAATCAAAGCATCTTTTATAAATAACCCCTGGAAAGAAGGTCTCCACAATGACAGCTGAAAAGATCCAAAGCAAAACATACACAGGCAAGGCTGTTCTGTTCCTGAATATGAGAATTTCCTTGATTTGCTTGATGGTGGGTCATAGATGTCACCAGAAGGACTCAGAGAAGCCTTTTGGAGAAGTCTGAAACCCCAGAGTCAGGAATTCATGAGAAACATGGACAGCCATAATCTACTTCCAAGGCTGCCAATTATTTATTTTTTTTTTAGTATTTCTGATTTTGGCCCAGTTTTTTAGTTAATACAGAGTCCTGTGGTACAAAGACTAACTTTCATCTGAAGGAATTATCTTCTAAGAAAAAGGCAAAACAGAGGGAAGGCGCAGAGACAGATGAGTAAAATTTAGGGGTCAGGCTGCAAAATAAACAGCCAGTCTGTACATCCACTACAGTTGGTGCATGACACCAGTGGCTTACTGGGTGGAGCTGGGAAAAGAGTTGTCGTGAACCTTAAGTTCTGTGACTGAAAAAGTCCAGGGGGTAAACAGATCAGTCAGGTCTTGTCCTTCAACACAAGACAAAATGTTGCTTCAAGTTGGGGTGATTTTAATCCTCTACCATAATTCCCCCCTCCCTCCCCCTTTCAATTCAGTTTGCAATCGAAAAATGAGTTTCAAAGCAAAGAGTCAACAGACTCAGGGTTTTGAAGTGTCAGAGTAAATTGCCTCAAGGTTTACAAAATCTTTTGCCACCTGCCACTTCCCAGATATTTTTTCCTTGGCTGAAAATTTATTGAGTCTGACCCTAATTTGTTAACAGTTCTGATTCTCCTGAAATGCTATTTTCCAGAAAATTTACTGTTTATTACTGAACAATTTTAGCCTGCCTACTCCTCCCCTTTTCCTGTGGGCTGCTCAGTGCAGTCGCTGTGTCCTCAGCTGCCCCCAGTTGCTCCCCTAAGCCTCCCCCGCTGGGCAGCAGGCGTTTCAGCACTCCCAAGCTCCAGCAAAGATTTGGGGAGGGGTAAAGCTGAGAGGTTTGGGTATCTTTCTACAAAGCTTTTTAGTGCTGTGCACACTGGGGTGGGAATACCTGGCCAAGTGTGAGCAGCAATGGAGTGAAATCCTGTTTGGGGGCTAGCGAGGAACAGCCTCCATAAGCAACAAGGGCAAGCTTGTGGCCAGATCATGAGGACAAGGGGGCATTTGGAGGCCGAATGAAAAGAAGCTTGAGGGGGACACCTCTGACAGCCATGGAGGGAAAGTAGTAACAGTAGTTGAGCCAGGAGAGGATGAGAACCTAGGTAAGAGCTTCGATGGTCTGGAGAGGAGAAAGCCTGGAACACAAAGGGGTTATAAAGGAAAATACAGTAAAGGCATGACCTGCTTAGTGAAGAGCATGTGGCAAGTCCACACTCCATACTGTAAAAAAATGTCATAAAGGAACTGCTGAAAGAATGCAATGATTAAATCAATATATTCTTCTCCTATTTCTAAAGCCTTTCCTTCCAGTAGTTTTCTAGTTCAATAATGTATGTGCTGTGACAGATACAGAACAGTCAATATTAACAGCCCCCCTCCAGCTGCAGTTAAATTTATTTTAAAATCTCTACATTTTCATATATGAAATAGATGTTTAAAATTAATCAGAGAGTTCAACATATTTATATTAAAACAGATCCTGTTTTATCAGGCATTTGAAACGGTTCTGATAGAGCCGTGTGCTTCAGCTATCAATATTATTGTCCTTTGACAGGTAACCGATTGCCATGTATGCAGACTCCGCATGCAAAAATAAAGCCCTTCTCTCCCCTGGATATCCCCCTTCTTTTTAGCCACTTCTGCAAGAGAAGCAGCTTGCAGAGCTTCTGTGTTCTGCACTCACAAAACAAAATGGCACGGTGCATCAGCATAAAGGGTGAATCAGCGCCTCACATCCTTCCCTGTCCTCCTGTTGTGCTGGTCAGTCCTTGTCCAGACCCTTTAATAAAAAACCTGCTTCCAAGAAGAAGGGTGGAGAAGGAGTGGCTGACATCTCTTACGATCTTTGTAGTGCATTTGTGCACTGTGGCAGCCTAATCTCTATGAAAATCAAAATGGTGTCCTTTTTCCTTTTCGAGTACCAATTTGGCAGGCCCTTGCCCACCACTTAACTCCTTTCTCTACGCTGCCCACCCAGGGCAAGATTTCAGCAGCATCCAGGAAATCTGGGTCTGCTGCTACAGACGCTGGGTAACCAACTGCCTCTAACTTCCAAGTTGCCAGGACAAGTTGCAAAGATCACTAAACTCTCGGAGTGACAGGTGATCGATATGCTGAACAATTAGTATCAAATATACAGTAAATGATGCATAATATCATTGGTGAAAAATGTTCTATTTAGGCAGAATGTAGATTGATGTCAGAAAATGCTCTTTAGTGTGTGGAATAATCAAGTCAACTGCTTGATGGATGTACTGTATAGTCTATTTACATAGCTTGGATTCAATACACTTACACGATATTTGCATCAGAAACATATCTATAGTCAACCAATGGGAAAGAATACATGATTTTACCAACATGCTTATACATTAATAATATTACTTGGCAATCTGATGTTTCAAGACCCAGGGTGAATTACTTATTAAAAACCCATATACAGCTATCTGTCTTTATCTTTCTTTCTGTGTGAGCCATAATGGCCCTGATTGTTTTCAAAATTACATTTGGCCAGGATATGACTGTTACATGAAACCTCTTAAACCAATATCATTTCCCTCACTGATAAAATACATTATACTGCTGGGTGCATTGAGACAAACCATTAACGAAGGAAGCTTAACCTAACCTTTGTGCTGTTAGAACCGTTAGAGCAAACTAACATTTCAGAAATTGTTTAAAAAGTGGAATTGACATGATTATGAATATTTATACTAAGTCCACTCATTTCTCGAGCTTCTCCTATCACCCTCACTTTTAATGGTTTGAATTTTGCAGGAGACAGTTACTTGTGAAGATACAAGGAAATGTACTCCATTTAAGATTGTTTAGAATCGCAGGCCAATGATAAATTAACCAGATAAGGTCAAATTAAGCGTGGTCATTTTTAGAACTTGAATTCAGGATGCATGAGAAAAACAAAATGCATGTATTCAGTACAAATTTGAGAAAAAGTGATGTGATGGAAGCCACGGAAAAACTTCAAGTCAAATACTTCTTAATAATTGTGATGCTATTTTAATAGACCATGCCTGGCTCTAAGAGGTGGCAAGTCTCCCCAGGCCTCCAGGCCAAGACAGTAGAGTTTGTCTGACAGGAAGCAAGTGGTATAGCATCAGTGAGAAACATTACTCTCACGAGGAGCTGAAGAGGCTATTTGCTGAACTAGATCCCAGTGCTCCTTCCTCTCCCATCAGGTCACCATCATGATGGCTCCTCACAACAGAGGGAGGAGGCTGATCATCACTTTCATGCTCAACAGATGAACTGCAGAGCAGAAGTAAAAGAAAAGGCAAGGCTTACCTTCAAACATCAATAATGCATAGCTTCTGTATAGCACTTCTCTTTAGGTGTCCAGTGGCTTTACAGAGCGGGTCATGGCCTATAAGAGCTTGGGGCAGTGGCTTGTTTGTGACATATACAAGTGGACCATCTCGGGATCACTAGGAGTGAGAAGGCGGAACTGGGGATCCTGGAAGAAATACTATGCAATTCATTGTATATGCAAACTGGCAGGCACCGTGGATAACGCAGTCTCGCCGCAGGCATCTCAGCCCACCAGTCTGAACAATTTCCAGAGGAAAACCATTTCAGAGGCTTGATACTTATTTTTTTTTCTTCTCTTGTTTCTGCTGTTCATCTGCTCAGTTGTTGTTTCAGAAAACAGTAAAAGCACCAAGCATATTCCTGATGTAGGCAGATGCGAAACGAAGCAACACACTGCTAATTGTAGGGCATGAGAGGTACGTAGCAGCTTCTGCACTTGCTAGGACAGAAGTAATTTTAGTCTGTACAGCTGCAATTTTATCAGTGTAGATACCCAATTTACAGCAAATAAAGCACTGTGGTTCTACCTTAGTTCCTTACTCCCTGTACGGGATCCTGTGGCAGCAGAACAGTTCTGCAAGCATGATGGGAAGGAAAGCCAGAGAAACAAGCTGAAGGGCAGTGGTGTCACACAAACACATGGCTTTAACCTGGCTGTGGATGCTCAGTCAATACAACGGTAGAAAAGGAGATCATCTGGCATCAGCCCTCCAGCAGGAGAGATCCCTGCTCCCAAGGAAGATATCCTGATTGATACAGCCGCCATTTGTTCTTTTTCATGCTGCAACTACCATCTTTGAAACTGGCAGGAAAAGAAAGCGGAGAGCGGTCTTCAGAGAGCTGCAGGAATCCCTCCCCTCAGACACCCCCCCACACCTGACCCCTGACCCCCATATGCCCCTGCAGGCACCGCAACCCAGCTGGCACAAAGGCGTGTGGCTGTGCCCAAGAACCCAGCCATCGTTCCTGTGCAGTGGCATGTCAGGACAGACAGAACCAGGGTCAGGCAGGTGGCAGGGGGCAGTGATGAGGAGGGAGCAGGCACCCTCATGCCAGGGGTCTCCACACAGCCAGAACATCACAAGCAGCTGCCTGGCAGGCTGGAAACCAGGGGCCTTCTCCACGTCACGTTTCCTTCCATGTTCAGAAGAAATCACTCTCTTGCACTGCCTCAGAGCAGCACCTGATCCCCTCTCTGATTTCTTCTCTCTGGAAATAATGCTCTGGACCCCGAACCTGGCTGATGGCTCCAGCTGAAATGAAGCGATGCTCTTAGTGCTGTCAAGCAATCTGAAATGGAAGCTGGCAGTTGTCCTTCCAAATGGCTACTGCTCCATGTAGCCCAGAAGTGGTAAGCTAAAAAATCTTTTTGTATTTGAACTCCTTCCAATTTCATTCAACTGGATACTGGCAGGCCACTTTTCCTGTTAATTATTTCTGTCCTGATTGCCTGGCCACGCAGAGCACTGCATTGACAGTATCACACTTCACCATTTGTTAATGCTTCCAGCTGAACGCAGAAGGAAATTGAAATAAAGGAATTTCACCTAGAGACAAGTCTCCAAAAGTCAGGGAAAGGGAGGGAAGGTGCCAGTGGAGTCAGAAGAGCCACGCGTCTCCCAGATCTGCATTAATCCTTCTGTGATTTTAGAAATCCCTAAGAGCAGGAGAACGACACAGTATACTGCTCATTGGAAAACGCTTAATGGGTCTGATCCTGAAATGAATTACAGTGGCTTAAATCTGGAATGGCTCCAACAAAGTCAGAGATTAATCAAGAAGAACTTTTAATGCCTGATGAGGAAAGACTGCCTTTGCATTGCTGGCAGGTACAAATGAGAGGACCTAGGCATAAAATTACCTCATTGCTCCCACAAATCAGTGAGCTAAATGGCTACATCTTGACATTCGCACCAGCAGTAAATTATAGTCAGGCACAAAAAACTGGGAACAATTAAATGTGGGTGCAAAACTGAGACAAAAAGCCAGAAGGTATTTGAATCCTGTTAATACAAATATTACTTTCTAATGCTCTCCATAGCATCATGCCTTTGGAGAAGCACCAGTTCTGACTGCACCTGCAGACCAAGGCAGTCTGAGAACATAACTCATACATGCCACAGCTCTGACATTTTTACAGACTATACTACTGGCCCTTGAGATAGACCTCACCAGAGACAAGTGCATTTCTCACACAAGCCAGGGTTGTTTGGCCAAAATTAAGCAAAATTATGTAGGGGCTGTGGCACATGCCCTGAAACATAGCAAGCACCTGGAAAGGGAAACCGAGCACCCTGCAGTAACATAGTTATTCAGCAGCATTCAGAACAAGAAAAAAAAGCAATTGAATCCTTTCAAATCAGACACAAGTACTGATACTATCAATAAATTTTAAAATTACAGTTGAAAGACGGTAGTTAGGATGACCCAGCCTCCACCTGAGGCGTGAGCTCCTTGTTTCAACAATGTGTAGAACAAGGTGGTGAACAATTCATTAGCACATTAGTTAAAGCAAACCCCTCACCCTCAGCTTCATCGTTGTGGGGTTAAATGGGACATTTCTGAAGAACACAGAATCTCTTCACACACAAGAAATCACAAATATGTTCTAACAGAAGCCTGAAGAGTCTCCTTTAGAAAACCTAGTGGAAGCATGTTGCCATGGTGTTACATCAGGGCTGCTGACTTCCCACACACAGCTAGTGAACTGGCACTTTGGTAGGGAGAGCACTCCAGGAGTTAGTTGGGGAAGATAATGAATAGCATGGCAAAGTGCCAGGAGCACCACAGCATCGGGCTCCTCACCCTAAACACTTAGATTGCCAATGCTGCCTTCTGAACCAGCGTTGCTCAAGGAGGTTTGTGTCACCAAACCAGAAACTTTCCCACTTGTGCCCCTTCTCCTCACACGTAATTCAGTTGAGATTGTCAATAGTAGTCATCAGGGTGATAATTAATCATGACTTTGTGCACAACTGCCAGTAAGGAGGCAGGGAACCCATTGCTGCCCCATGCAGCTCCTTCCCACAGCCTGATCTCCCACATAGCTTATGGTCTGTCCCTTCATCCTCCCTACTCCGAACCCCAATGATGCCAGTATGGTAGCTGAACAAAGACACATGTTGGCATGCCTATGAGATGGAGATAAGCTCATTAACAATTGTGCAATACCCATTTTGGTTTAGGAATTTTGTGGATACTGAGGTTACAATTTCATCTCTTTTCTCTTCATGGATTTAACTAAATCTCACCCAGGATTTTGAAACATGCCAGAAATACAGAACAATCTCTTTAAACATGAGCTTATTTCTTACACTGAAATTTTTCCAGATGGGATCAGCAATAACAGCAACAGTTTTAAGGTCTTCATAGCAGCCAGTATAACAGGGCATACAAACCAGGTCTGGGCAGCCTGGGCTTTGACTGACTTTAGCTGAGCTCTGGGTGCTCATTTTGGTGAAACCCAGTCCTCAACTCACCTGAACCTTTGATCTGTAAGTACAAACTGTCTGAAGAGAAACACCATCAGCTCATTAGACTATAAGCTCCCTTCCCCAGGAAATCTCTATCTCAATGCTGTGGAGTTCAGCTGTAACACAATTTGGTCGCTATCACCTAACCAACAGGAAATATGAGTGAAAAGAGGTCCTAGTGGAAAACCTGTGGGCACAAACTTAAAAACACCCTTGAAAAATGTAGCCACGGGAAACATGTCTCATCCATCAGGTGAAATAAAACCATAATGTGAAACCTCACTTACAGAACAGAAAAAACAGTTGCATCTTCACTGCTGCAAAGAGCCATCCGGAAGGTCTAGGTTAGGCTGGTGGTCCACCTGTGCCTGGTAGCAACTGGCCTTTTGTCCCCTCTGGCTTCCAGCTGGGTAGTATCCCTGTCCCTTCAAACTTCCTTGGAAGTATTGGCTAATTGGCACAGGAGGGTTAATTGCCATGTCTTAGCGTGTCCAACAGACCCTGCTGTGCCTAGAGAACTGCACTGGGCACCCACAGACAGGAGTGTCAAACCAGGTGGGGTGTCTTCCCTTAAAAGTGACATCTTCCAGACATTGGCTGTAGCTGGAGGTACAGCCCATCCACCTTTAGGAGACGACAATGGATTTGGCTGGGTGCAGACCCTTTAGTGCCTGGCACTGAGGCTCTCCTGACTACCAGATCCTTGCAGAAGAGGGGAAGGCTCAGGAGGTCTCACCTCATGGCAGAAGGTAAGTCCAGTCTCTCAGCACAAAAGCCTTTCTGTCCATTATCTTGCACCATTCTTCTGCCTCCTCTGGTTTTTGGGGGAGAAAAAGCTTTGGCCTGACAGCTCCACACAGGTGGTCTGTGCTTCAGCCTGGGAGAACAGGAGCGGGTAGTGCAGTACATACTGAGCCACTGAAGTCTGGTTCAAACATACTTCAAAGCTCATGGAAGTCAACAGGGGTCTTATGTATCGCTACTGATATTCACATCAATCCGGAGCACTTTGTCCAAGTCCACACAGTGGGATCTCTACAGAGTTATAAATAGACCCCAACTCTCAGGACTCCCACTCCCCTGCTCTAAGTCCTTCTTATCATTCCCTGGCTACACCTGATGCTCTTGGATACTCTCACCTTTCCTGTGACTACAATTCACTTCTAAGGAAAAAGGAAAGACCCAGTTTTTCTTGGACACTGGCTCACCTTTTCATCATGCTCATCTTTCTTTCCAAGAGTATGTCAAGAAGTGGGCTATTGGACAGGCGGCTGGAGGAAAGAATCTTGTCAGAACATGTCATTGCACCTCTGAAATCCCATAGAAATTCACTCATATTTTTATAATATATATAATTAATCTTTACCAATTCATATAATTCATATAACTAATCTTTACCAATTTATATCTGCTAAATATTGATACCCTTTTTCAGCACTCCACATTTGTTGTTACCACAATTTAATTCATGTGACCATCATGCTGTCCATAGACCAGCTCCACACATGGCCAAACCATGGACTGTCTGTTGAACAGTCTAGGACACACCCTGTGGCTGGATGCCTTGGAGTCAATAGCAGTGCTCCTGTTTTCAATGAGACCAGGACAAAGATCTGTGTGTTCATTATACCAAGAGGTAAGCACAAAGTCTAACAGGAGAAACAAAGGAAAAAATACAGTGCAGCCAGTTTTACCCAAATTGTTGTAGGCTTTTATGGAATCGTAAAGATCAGTAAAATGGTCCTTGTGTAACATACCACAACTCCAAACATAATAAAACTAAAATCAATGAACATTCTTTAAAATGAGTGAATACACCCACACAGTTCAAATTTCATTGTGTTTAGACATGCAGTAGATGTTCTGATACATCAACTTTGATTTTGCCTTCCCCTCCTCCCAGATATTCTTTTTATCAGGTTGCCTGTATGAAATGCATTGAACACCATGGGGGGGTGGGGGGTGTAAGCAGTGTTTGGTTTTAAGCATTCATTAAACATCTGTAGGAGTTAATACAAAGGAATAGTCTTTGAATAAATCTAAAAATTAGGAAATTGTACTTCTGATCTTGACTTCATCCTCATGCATCAATGAACACATTTTAATTTTGTTCATCTTTATTGTGTTTAAACCAAACACTGAAAACAACAACCCTCATCCAACTGTTATATATCATTTCTAATGACAGGGTAGCTTTTGTTCTAAATGCACATGTAAAAAGACTTTCACTTTAATATTCTAGTTCTCAGCTCTTCAAGTTAAAATAGTGCTTTACAAGTGATCTCTACTGATAATGACATACATTTACATTAGAATTCCAACTTGATTCTCTACCTTTCATAATCTACATATATCTTTTGTTTTGTTTCAAATTCTTTTTCTTGCAGGTTATGTAGATTTGGCTGCAGTAGATTTTTCCCCCAAAGAATATCCAAAAATACACGTCTGCATAGCATAAAGTTGGAAGAACTGTTTGTCGCAGTCTGCCTAACAAAACAAGACCTTTTTCTGTTTGCAGATTATTCATGAGGAGGCATTCAAGTTTTACAAATGCATTCATTATTAGAAATCATTCTGTGAATTTCATAATTTAGGGCCGAAAGGCACTATTAGTTCATCTAGGCTGACCTCTTGTACCATACAGGTTAGTATATTTCACCCATGCACTAAACTCAAAGACTTCATTAAAGTATTTCAAGTCCTCAGATTAAATTGTGCTCCACCGGTTGAGAACAAGGAGGACAAACCTGCCAGTAATACCTAAGCCCCCTGCAATAGCAAAGAATTATTTAGATGAGAGATGCCCAGATCATCTCAGCAGGTGAGGCTTAAATTTAATGAGCAGTAGGACCTAGACATCTGACAAAGATCTTAAGAAAGATGATACTCTGCACCAGAGCACTCATCTGCTCTGGTCCCAGGGTAATTAAGGAGGGATTTGGGTCTGTAACCATAAATGCCTAGTGCCACTTGCACTTCACATAGGGTAGGCTGGAGTGTCTGAGCAGAGCACAGCAGCAGGGACCCACACCCCTGGGAGGGCTAGGTGAGGGCAAGACGTGCGAGGCAGTGACGAGTGCCTATAGACCCTTTGGTTTACAGCTGCCTGGAGTCCCAAGGATGGGATTCAGCTCCTAAGTCTGGGTGCCCCACACATGGCTCTGGGCTTCGTTTGCGGTCTGTCGGGATTTACACAACTCACCAGAGGAGTCTAGAAAGCTGTACGTGCACACCCCCCATGCCCCCCAATCACAGACATGAATATTTGGTAAGCTGATCAACCGGCTGGTCCCTGGGCTCCTTTCTCTGCTGATTAGCTCTACATTGCCCAAATCTCACCCTGAAAGGCTCTAGGGCTTCAGAAGGATGTAAGGAAACAGAGCTCCGTGAACTCTAGGCAGGTATATGCACATGCAAAAACTGCCTTCCCAGACCATGAAAGCACATGACCAAAGCCCTGAAGCACAAAACATGCTGTCTTAACCCAAAAAGTGAAGATGGCATTGACACAATACTGGCAACCCCAGCAAAGCCTGCGACAGGACTCAGCAAAGCCTGTGACAGGACTCAGCAAAGCACACCATGCAGGCTGGTTGCTGACAGCCTGCCCTGGTCAGCTTGAGCAAAGGGTGTCCTGGTGATCCATCACCCACAGCGGGACATTAAGCCAGTATATTGCCTGCTGTAGGGCCTTCTGGGAAAGTCTTTTCCCCTCACTGTTTCCAGTGGCAAGCAGAAATCTCAAATATTAACAGTCTCCCAGTTACAAGCCCACAGCTTGTACCTCAAGGCAGGCTACAACTGGCCTGGGCAGTTTGGTCCCTGCCTCTCGTAGGCTTTGATACTCCCTTTCCCAGCATGCTGACAGGGGTTTGCAGACCAGGCCTGGGAGAGCACAGGAGCATGCCCATCTCTACTTAAGAAACACTGTTTCTTCATGGCAAACAGTCAAATTTCACATTGTCTGTGAAATCCAAGAGATGTGAACGCAGTGCAGTCTTGCACAGCTCTCCTCTCAGAAGTGCGAAGCAGACAGCAGCTCCCCATAGCCCCCACGGCTATGCATTTCCATAAAAAACAGGAATCAAGGCCTTACCAAGTATCAGAGCTCTTTAAATCATAGGTAAAACTAATCTGTATTCCAATTTGAAGAAAGTCTCGGAAAGGACAAAACATGCATGTTGATGGCAGAGAAAAAAAATCGTATGTCTGTTCATTGGGAAAAAAATCCAAGAATATTTAATGTGTGAAAATAGGACTCCAGTTATGCTGTTAAGAATAATGAAATCTAGGGTGCTAAGTACTGTATGTGTTGCTGTACAAGTTAAGCTGCCTGAGGCAGTTTTAATTTTTCTAGCCAATTTTTCTTAAATTTTCTTTAATTTACTCACCAAAGTTTTTATCACCTGTGGAGGAGGGGGCTGGATGGGGTAAGCCACAGAGCTCTTCCCTCCACAGCCAGAAACCCCCAATGCCGGGCGCACAGTGCTGTGCCTGGGGTGCATGGCCTGCTCTCCAAGTTGGGCACTGGGAGCAGGGCTTGCCAGGAAGCTCCAAAATGAAAGGGGGTGATGCTCACTGGCACCTCTGGGACATGCTGGGAGCTGCCCCCTCTCTGATGTGACAAATTTTTTTAGTCACAGGCTCAAGTATTCCTCCCCATAAAGATAAACGCTGTACCGGTCACAGCAGCAGGCAGAGGGGATGTGCCCCTCCTGAAAACAAATGGCCTTGGAGATAACTCCCAGAGCCCAGGGCTGGTACTGGTACACACCTAGACACCAGGAATCAAAACCAATCCCATCTGTTCCAGGGTTTGGTGGGAACAGCATGGCCAGAGAGGCAGCAGAGGGGAAGGAGGGCAGAACAAACCCAAGGGTGCAGCAGAGCCTATGAGATGGCATCAGCCCTCACCTAGGTTGCAGGACCAGCTGCTCCAGAGGTTTCTCTGGCTGCATAACCTGTACTGGGTTGACCTGAAGTGCTGTAGCCATTCTGTTGAAGACCCAGACAGGAAATACCTAAAGCATTCTTAAATTGCTAAGTTAGGAATTTTTAGTTTTACTTTATCTTTTTTTGGAGTAACTCTGGTTTAACTGAAACCTTCCACCTTCTAACAGCACACAAATTGGCTGCTCCAGGACCTTCAGTCATTTCTCAGCAGACTTTATGTTCCTCTCTCTTGGCAAAAGAGATACACTTCAATATTAACGTTTTCAGTGGTCACGAGATGCAAGTAGCTTACCATGCAATATCAAGCTATTATCTCACTGGAGCATTTCCCTCCTTTTTGTTTTTCATTCCTTGGAGCTACGATCCTTGTCAAGAACAGCCTGAAATTAACTTGTCAAAATTATTAAATTTGAGAGGCAAACATAATCCAGAATTGGATAGACACAAACAAGTGACAGTGGCAGGAGCTTGTGCTTTGGAGGACTACACCAGGCACATTTGCATTTTACTGGTGAAACACACGTTTACCTCTGCAGTGGGGCTTGCTGTGGTTGTAGTTCCCAGGAGTCACTGAGTTTAAGGCAGAAGCCTGCCTGCAGAGTCAGACCCGCTCCAGTCTCTGCCACAGGTGTCCTGCTGCAGCTTGGGAAAGGGTCTTCAGTCACCTTTGGCCCCCATATCTGCAGCAGGAAAACTGTTGGTTTAGATCTGCAAAATATTTAATGTTTGTGACCTACTACCTTGAGCTGTCACTGTCTGGGCTTGGCTCAGTACACAGATCTAAGTGAAGTAACTGCAGAAGAAACAGAACAGAGGTACGTGCTGTGGAGAATCCACAGGTATGCCCCAGCAGCAGAGCATGGTGGTGGCACCCTCGCAAAATGCTCCGTGCTGGTACCAGAGGCCACCTGACCAGGAAAAGGACAGGGATCAGTAAGCATCCTTGACTTCACAATAAAGCCAGGCATGCTGCTTTCTGGGCAGGGACCTGCTGCCATACCGATATGCACAGGCAAGATGCAGAAGGTGGCTGTTAAGTCCCCATTTTACATTCCACCTCCACCAGCAACTCTGGAGCGCTGCTTTCTCCTGAACCTCCTGCCCCCCAGAGGTGGTTTTGGGTCCCAAGAAGTGAGGGACAACTTCACCCAGCGTGGTCACGTTAACACGTATCTCACCCCTCAGCCAAGCCTGAAAGCACCCGATGCCCTTTTAGCCAGCTCCACGCTACAAGTCAACAAACTATTGGCACAGACACTGACAAGACCTCCCTGTTTTCCTCCCTCTTGTCCTCAGGTTTGCCCATGCATACTGCAACTCGTGGGAGTTTGGCAAAGACTGCAGGCAGCAGTCCCAGCCCCAGAAGGGCAGTGCAACCATCTTTATTGCAGCCCCTGCTACGGGGGAAGTTCCTCTTCAAGTGGGAGCACTGAGGTGGGGGTTGGACCTCCACCCCAATGGTAACACCCCAGGTATTTCCTGCCAGCCCCCACCACTGCCAGCTGGAGACAGGTGACAGCAGGCCAGGAGCCTAAGATGAGGAGCCTAACCAGGTCAGGGGACCTTCCTGGGAGGCCTCTGTTCAGCTTTGGTTTTGTGCCAGGGAAATTCCTGCACTTGTCTGTCTCTGAGGACAAACTGCCTGTATCTGTATCCCTCATCTCCAAGCCTTGCACTGTGCCCCAAAAGCTTCATTTGAATTTGTCTATACCCTATATTGAGTTTGGGCACAAACCAGTGTGGGAGACCAGATTCACCACTAGCATAGTTTGACTTTCATACCTTAAGTCTTTCTGCAGTCGTATCCAAATTGCAACAAAAATGGACCTTGTTTGTGCCCACCATTTTCCAAACAGGAAGCTTGGAGTGAAACGGATTGTGCATGTTTTTCTTCATTTCAGTACAAGATCCTCTTTTCTTCCCTGCTCCCATCAGCAACCAAAAAACATCTTCAAGGCTTTGATGGAAAGACAAGACACGAGATAGCATGTTATTCTGAATGGAGTTTCTAGAGCAGCCGAAGTTTTGAGCTCACCTACTGTTCTCTCTCTAGTTTGATTCAGAATCTAATTTGTCCAAAATTTCAACCGTGATGAACTTTCCCAAAACAGAAGCAGCAAGCTGCTTCCCACCATCACATACTTGGCCTGTATCCCATCTATCCATATGCAGCAGATGTAAATATAATTTACTGGCACAAGCAGCTTTCTGCACATGGCATCTTTCTGAGTTGTCTTTAGTATCCATGTGAAGAAATAAATGATTTTATTGATGCACTCAGAGACCCCAATAATGCTTCATAATGACCTATAAATAGCAATCTTTCTTAATATGCATCAATCAATAACTCATATAATTGTCTCATGTCATTTTGCTGAATTGTTAACAATTTTAACCAAAGCCGTAGCGATTCCTTATAGACAACATAAGCCTTCCTGGACCCACATTTTGCTGGCTTCTGTATATTGTAGAAGTGCACATACACAGATTCAGCCCAGGCACCAGTCACATCCGTTCATTTTGGTCATGGCCTCTTCCAGCTGTGCCCAGTCACGCAAGTAAAGCTTGCAAAGTCTCCCACCACACTAAGAGATGTTTTGGAGAGCAGACTGTAGCAAAACCAGACAATTTTGGGTTTTTTCCTATCCTGTGGAAATAAAATGGTTAGTAAGACAGTGCTTTAATCAAGCAGAAAACCACTATAAAGTCAGGATGAAATACTCTCAGTGGAGACAACCTGTCTGGTGGCAATGGGAAATCCTGCGTGTCAGCATATTCATTCTTGGCTTCATCCTCGCTCACTGGATGTGACTCAAAGGAAACGCTGGGCTTCAGTTTCTTCATCAGCAAAATGGGGATAATATTTCCACTTATGCAAGTCACTTTAAGTGGAAAGCACTGCATTCATGCAAGATAGCTTTATCGTGCCAGTACACCACAGAGTTTTTCACTTTCTGCCTGGAACATTTCATAAAAATCCCTCCGCATATGGAACAGAACAAGTATTGCAGACTGCAGAAAATGTAATTTTTAGGGAGCTGACAGCGCCACTTACATTCATGTATTTTCACATTTCGGATGCAGTCAGGTTTGGCAATGAAACTCACGATCATCTGGTGGCTTTTATGAAATGAGCTGACCACACCGCTCCAGGTTTTGCCAGTTCCAAGACAACCCCACTCCGCACGAGCCCTGGCCCCTGCCCAGGCTGGGGCAGCACCCACACGTGGCTGGCAGGTGTCAAGCAAAGCCCCGAGCCTCACACACAGGTTTTGGAGCAGAGACAGATCGTTTAGCGCTTTAAATTCACCTCAGCAAGACGGTTGTGCAGCATCGATTGTCATTCCAATGCTTATCCCTAGCGCATGGAGGAGAGCAATGCTCTAGCACCTTGCTGCTTTGCTTCATGGAAATGGAGAGACCTGGGGCTTCGGGCAAGCTGCAGACCCTGCCCATCACAGTGGGGTCCCACCATGCCCCAGTACATCCTCACCTCCCCACCAACCCTGAGGGACTGGTTGCTGTCCTCAGCCCAGAGCTGCGCCGCAGAGGAAGTGCACAGCCCTGCCTAGCAACTCTCTGTCCCTTTTCTGGTCTTCAGCACAGCACTTCATTAACGTCAGGAGACTGATACATGCCCAAAGAGTTCAACTTTCTGCTTTCCCTCCCATTTGGGCTTGGAGCAAGGCCATAGACATGTACCATACATCATGTAACTATCAAAGACAGAAGAATTATTTTTTAATTACTGTATTTATCTCAGAGAACACAATGATTAGTTTTTCTGATGAAAATAAATGTAATAAAGGCTAACGGACTTTTGGTAGAAGAGCCATTAAATCCTCTGTCTAAATACGGTCTAGATATCTGGGGTGCAATTAGGACAGCCACACTGAGTGCTTCTTGGGTAAATGTACGGATGCACTCTAACCTGAATATAATTCTGCTCAAAGGCCAAGGCAGAGGAACGCTATTTGTGTTCTAATGATTTAGTAGAAATGGGCAACATCACATTTCCAATGCCTTTTGGTCAACAAGCACGTTAAGACTTTCAGTGCCTGCTACTCAAGGCCTAATTGCTTTTACCAACTCTTTCACAGAAAACTACATCATCGCAGCAAACAGGGGGCTCGTGTGTGAAGTCAGACCCAAAGCAAAGCAGTGGCTATCAGGAAAATAGGACACACCATACAAGAGCTTTTGTAGCCAACTGCAAATCCAAGACATCAGCATTAGGCCTCTACTTGTAAAAGCAGAGCTGAACAAATAATTCAAAATGAATAATTTATTTGATTAATTTTGTCTCTCCTTGCTCAGGGAATATATAAGCCAATCACACCATCTTGAATTTATTTGTTATTCAAATATATTCAGTAACTCTCTTTTCACTATATTTTTTTTACCGTATGGATTAATTGGAATATTTAAAATTAAAAATACACATTTTTCCTGTGATTGGCCAGACATGCAACATGACACTACTTTTCTCCTACAAGCAAGTGAGTACGCCAGCACTTCTGGAGCAATCCTTATGCATGCAAAATTGAAAATTCGGTTTTGACAAATATTTGCATGTGCATCTTTGGAATTCACTTGCTGCCAAGAAAACTGTCAGTAAAATTCAGCACCTCTTAAATTTGTAAAATGTGAGAACTAAAACATGCATTTTAACATTTGCATTTCGGTTTTTTTTTTTTCCAGTTTCATCCGGAAGTTTTATAACATTGTATTTTCCCTGAAAAGATTCGGCACTGCCTACCAGGACTGCATTATCATTTTCAGCCACTCCTCTTAATATCATTTGGCTCAGCCAATGGTCTGTTGTCCTAAGAGCCTGCATGCATTGTGTGCAAGGCTTTCAAAAGTCAGGGCTTTTTTTCCCTAGCCAGATGATATGTGTGTTATTCCTGCATCAAATAATCCCTCAATCATTGAATTATTCTTACTTTATTGTTAGGAAAAAGCAGATTTGAGAACAACTCACCTGAAAGTGTAAAGTATGATGTTAGCATCAAACCAAGCCACCACAGAAAACGTTCTTCTCAACTTTTTGATTAAGAGCAACTGTTGAAAGAGCCCTCATTTATCTGCTGTGTTATTTTGTGCAGTGCCCCTTTTCAGGGCAGAGCCCAAGTTAGGGATTGCACTACCTCAGGCCTCAAACCGCACGTATCTACAAAGGTGTCCCAAGGTACTTCAGGTAGCAATTGCCCAGCTCCGGTGTAACAGATACAAGGGGTTGTATGTGCATATGTGTTTGCCTGAGAACTAACATAGCTATCTGCCAGATTTATGCATTCGTATATCCTACCATGGGCAGCCTGTCCTGCCTGGCTGGGGAGGGGCAGCCAGCACACTTTGGGGTACCCTAAAGTAGCAACTACTGAAACCTAGCCTTGGGCAGCGAGATGGTTATCTGCTGGTGCAAGCAAAGAGGGGGACATCAAGGACCACAAGTGCAGCTAGAAAACTGCGGTGGGTAACAGGGTATTAACTCGTTCAGTAAACGGAGCTAGTGCTTCAGTTACCAAACAGGATGATTTAAATGGCTTAATTTACACATCACAGCAAGCTTTTCCTACTGCAAATCAATACATTTGCATAGGTTCTTAAAATAATCGGCAACATGCTCCTGCATATATTTTTTAAATGGGTACAAAATTCCTTAATGAAAGACAGAATCCCATCATCAGCTCAGTTTTTAGTTCACCTGCTAGTTATATTTATGAGGCAAGATGAATATATTAAGGTCTGGAGCTAAGCAGCAGCTTTGCAGCTCATTTCTGCAGACAGCAGGACTGCAGGTTCTCAGGGGCGGGGTACAAAGCCCCCTCCTGCCACCCCAGGGTGCCCCAGCACAGGCATAACTTACTGAGCACTCACAGCAGGAGCAGAGGAGGAAACGCAGATGAGATTCTGTGTACATCTCTTCCCAGGGACCAGGCACGCAGCAGGAGGGATGGATGGAGATCGACTTCCAATAGCAATAGCCTTCACACAGGTCCAGCATGCTTTCCACATGCTTTCCTTCTTTCCTTTGGTTCTGGCTGGGATGAGAAATAGGAGCTCTGGAAATGCCACCAGCAAAGCTGTCCTGGCAGCAGAGGTGTGCACAGCTCCCAGAAGAGCCTGTTCTCAACAAGGTACCAAAGCAATGTTGCCAGCTGAAGGTTAAAAACATTTGACAAGCATCCTGGCACTTTGGGCCTCACCTAAGCCAATGCAAACATCAGATGTTGTTGAGTTATCCCCATAGTTGGCCAGGACAACTGTAGGGCAGCTTTGTACGTGCACCGGCTATTCTCCCCCCCTGTTTAGGTGCCTCCATACATGCAGTTAGAGTAAGGACTGACCCCTCCAGGGCTTGAGAAAGGGGCACAAGCTAGGGTGGAAATCTTGCAGCTTGGCTGGGTCATGGAAAGACACTGCACCTGTGGGTCAGCTGGGCACAAACGGGGCTGTCTGGCCAGACTTCCAGCAGTGGCTGCGTGCAGGAATGGCGTGTCACGGGGGCTGACTACAGCTATACGCTGCTCAGTCCAGTCCTCTTGTGGTCAGCTGCAGCAAAGAAAATAAAAATCATGAAGGTTAAGAAAGAATGAGAAGGAATACTTCTGTACTTGGAGCTGTGCAATGATTAAGAGCTTTGAAGTTAATTTTTAAGCAATTTTTTCTCCTCTGCTGGGATGGGGTCACTGCAGTTCAACTAACACATGCCTTACCAGAGAGCAGGTCTCTGGGTGGAAGACCATGGAGGCACCTCTGAAGAGCAGCTCAACCCTTCATCTTGCTCCTTGCCCTCCATACATGGCCCCATACAGAGTCCGACAAGGACAGCCCCCAACTCAGACTGCTTTTGCCATCTGGAAATGATGCAGGTGAGCAAATATGGAAAAGAGACCCTATTAAAGTCTTGTTTCCTGGCAAGGTACTACCTTGCTCTCCCCCAGTTCTTTGCATTTCTCATCCTTTTTCTTTAATTGGAGTTTTCTAATATTTATTACGTATGGGTGAGTATTGGTTTATGGTGTGTCAAACTTGACAAAACTTCAAGCAGAGGAAATGATTAAAAGTATCTTGAAAATCGTATTTGCCCCTTAATTTAATTCTGTAGAAAGGGAAATCAAAGCATCACAAATTGATTGCTGTGAAACAAATTACAATTATTTCCACACATCCAAATAAATCTACTAATTTTAGGCGTCTGACTTCAGGCATTAGATGGAATATGCAAATGCACACGTTGAAATGATGGCCGTGTCTTTAGAGCTGCTCCCTTTTTTCTCTGTTCTTACTAGATGCTCGATAGTTTCCGACTGCTAGTGAGGCATGCAGTAAATTAGCTGCTCTTAAGCATCGCTGTTAAAAATATTAAAAAGAGTGGCTGTAAAGCATTGCTGGCAGTTTTAGGCACCTGACACTGACTTTTCTGGAAATTCAGACTCTAGTGTCCACTGTCACTCTTCCCAAATCTGCTTCCAATTAGACTGTGCTGTTCTAGAAACCATTAACTGAAGCCCTCAGCCCTGCTCTACCTTTTAGAAAGAGCCTGGTGCGCAATGAAACATCCCTGTTGAACACAAGTTTTCCACATACATTTTATGGAGTGTACTTGTTCAGCTGTCACACTGCCTCACATAAGAGGAGTCATCTGATATTGTTACTGACATAGTAGTCTAGTGTGGCATTTAATATTAGGCTTTATATAACTCACAGGGACAGCAGAGCAATCTCAGGTAATCAAAATAAATGAAGACAGCCTGAATAATGCATTTGTTAAATCTAAATAACATACAGCGGACACCTTTAAAGTGTTTTCCAGGAAAATGTGACTCAGGTGCAATATTGATTGAGAAGATAGACAGGGGTTTTCGATTCCTATACTATGGAAGCAGAGAAGACTTTGATAATGTAACAATCATCTTTTGTTATTTTGCTGTAGTCCAATACAGCTAGAATCAATTTTTCATTGTACTCATTTACTGGAAAAGGGGATAATGGCAAGGACAACACAACTTTAATAGAAAGAATAAGTCATGATTTAATACATACATTGTACTACAGCTACAACTTGGAAGATATATTTGTATATACACATACAATACAAAGGAACCTGCATGCTTTCAAATAGAAGTCATGGCTCTGCATTTTGTCATGGCTCTGCATTTCTATCTATCGGTAGTTAGGTGGAATGATGCAGCATTATCCTGGCAGCAGTAGGAAGCAAGAACATTTTAAAGCAGAAAAAGACAGCTGTAGGATTATGAACAATCTTTATAGAAAAAAATAAAGGGCAATAGTAAAAGGGCACGTTTAGGTCTTCATTAATATTTGTATTTAAGTAAAAATGACAAGCAGAAAAATCCAAAGAAAGGCTAAGTTCACAATCAATGTAATGCTTTTCTGCACAATTGAGATCTTTCTCAAAGATCCTGGGCATTTTTGATAAATTTTCTTCTCATGGAAAGCACTCAGAACGATGATAAAATAATGATTTTTTTTTTTTTCCTGGCAAAATAGATTGCTTCATGGCTTCTTGAATGAAACACAAATCTAAGAGCGATAGTGTTTGGGGCCGGATTAGTCTCCTGGGGTTGCATCCAGTGTATGAAATTTCATAGCTTTTCCAAGGACTTTGATAGTGCTTTTCTCTGTGGTGAGGCACTGCTGAATGACCCCTGAAAAACACACCCCACAGACCGCATTTCGCAACATTACTACCAAGAGCTGCTGGGAGTTAATTTAACCCAGGTGTAGCCCAGAAATATTCTGCATGGCATGTTTCTGAACAGCACTTAAGTCAGCCTAAATCTGAATTTCAGCACACACTTCAGAGGAAATCAGGATCCAAGTCAAGTTTTAGAGCAGGTTCCTACCTCTAATAGACCTGTAGCTGAGACTCAGCCTTTCCTTTTAATGAGCACCTTCTGCATCGAAGCAGACAAAAGAAGTGAAATCCTTCCCTGGAATTTCAGGCTTTTCTTTGAGACTCTGGTCTAGTCCTAACTCCTTGCAAGCTGAACCCACATTCCTCTCTGAGAAGCAAAGAGAAAATGAGAATTAAACCAAGAAAAAAAAAAATCAGAGGAAAAATTAACCCCTTTCCCAGCAGAAGAAACCTCTCACCAGCATTTCTTAGTCTTTTTAAGCTGATGAGAGGGATCACTCAGCTGTGTCTCAGCAGGAGAAACTTAGGGAGGCATTTCCAGCCTTCAGAGGACACCAGGGATTTAGATCAGTGACCCTACACCAACTCTGCAAAGCTCCTGATATGCTGGGAGGCCTTGGACAAGTAAGTACCTTTGCCCCCTGATGAAGGGGGTACCTGCCAGGTTGTTAGTGGGCAAAGTGCTGGAAGCTGCAAGACCAGGGTAATTCTGTAGGACCCAGCAAACAGAAATGTTCAGTAACATGCAGAAGGTGTAATGTGAGGACAGCTCAGGAGGGTTAGAGATCCTGCCAGGCAGAAGCAGAGATATCCCAGCTTGGCATAGCATGCTGCTCAGGCTGATGGGGCACTGCCCACACCCAGGATCCCAAACTCAATGAGTTTGTACAAGAGCTGTTAAGGTTTCTAAGCAATCTTAAAAACATATTTTTCATTTCCTTTACACTGCTGTTTCTCAGTCAGCCAGCTGAGACTTCATGCATTGCTCCCCAAGCCACAGGGCAGGTGCTTTGTGAAACCCTGGCCTCTGGGACTCACCTGCACCTAGCTAGACCAACCACGCCAGGACTGTCTCAGAACAATGCTCGAGGAGGCCATGAAAGCTTCGAGCCAAGCACCAGCAACCGCAGGTCTGCTGACTCTCGAGGCAGGTCAGGGTAGCAGTATGAGGATAGCCATTGCATGTGCCATGCCTTTACAGCCTTTAAGCGTGCTGCCATGGGAAGAGAGGATATTTGATTAGGGTTTCCCTGGGCTAAGAGATATGTTGAGTCCTATACAAGAGGGCATAATTGCAGTCACATTGCCTACTCCTGAACCCAGCAAGGCCTTTCATCTCTGATCTGTGTTGCTAGACACTGGAAAATAATGGCATACCTACCACCTTTTGCTTACTATCACAGTTCATGGCTGGCTGTCTCACTGCCACACATCTGCAGGGACATCTATAGCCCCTCCTCACATGCCCTTTTCAAGGGCCTGAGGCATTTGGAGGAACAAGCTCTTGCTCACTGCCTGTCCAGCAACTACAGTACCACTGCAATGGTGAATGGCCTTTTATATATGTGATACATTCCTTTTAACAGGGAAAGGGAAAACTTGCTCTTCGTTAGAAGGAACGTTCCAGCATTCTCTGTTTCCCCATCCTTTTAGACAAATGTGTTTTTATGGACAAGCTTTATATTCTCCCCATTCTGTCCTAGTCCTATGGCCTCAAGCTGTGCCAGGGCAGGTTCAGATTAGACATTAGGAAAAAGTTCTTCACCAAAAGGGTTATTGGCCATTGGAATAGGCTGCCCAGGAAGGTGGTTGAGTCATCATCCCTGGATATATTTAAAAGGCAGGTAGACAAGGTGCTTAGGGATATGGTTTAGTAGAGGACAGGTAAGGTTGGAGTCAATCTCAAAGATCTTTTCCAACCTAGTGATTCTGTGTTATTCCCCTTTATTTTTCACTCTGTCTCCAGTGTCTCTCTCCTGGTTAAAGGTATCTTCATAGAGAAGATGTTTACTTTACAGTTACATGGTCCCAGTAGATATTCCCTGTAAAACCAGATCTTTCTTCCTGGGGATGTGGTGAGGTTGGGTATTCAGGTTAGAACTGATGAAAATCACATGAACTCAACAAGTTAGATTTGTTTTTCCTTAGTCCTGTCTTAGTTTAAAGGAAGTATCTCACCAACTCCAGTCTAGCAACCACATGAGGCATGGTGAAAGCCATGCCCTTCCAAACACTGCTCTGAGCTCCCAAAGGACTCTTCATGCCCTACACAGCTGAGTTAATGTTAAGATGAAACTAACACAGAAATAGGAAGATGGAGTAAAATCATTAGCAAACTTGTCATACCTTGGTTTCATGCCACTGTCTGATCTGAAACCTGTTAGCATGTGTACTTCTGGGCTAGAAAGAATCAAAGATTGACTTCCTTACATATATAGGTGTTTCAATTTCCTGGCAAGAAAATAAAACTGATACAGAGCACTCAAAGGACCCTGATATCAACAAGAATGTCACTAGTAGTGCAATGCATTAAAGAAGATCATTGCAACAAATCAAGTTCCTAACCGTGACTTTCCCTTTCATGCAGAGAATGGACTGATTCATTCCCCAAACAATGGAAAATTTTGTGGAGGCTCTGGAACAGATTGCTCTGTTTGCTCCATTACTCACAGATCAGCTTGCCACATTCAGCAACAAAGGCAAGGGCTAAACTCATCTTATTTGTTGTCCACAATTTATGAAAAAAAAATCTAGCTCATAGGAAATGAGGGGCTTCAAGAACTTGCTGAAGTGAAAGCATTTCTGTCAGCATGGATTCAGCTTCAATATGATCTGTGCACTACTATTTTATGCTGCGTTGATCCATCTAGGAATAATTGTGAAGACTTTACTGGGTTTCTTTTACTGCTACGAAAAAATGCACTTAAGATGTGCTGTCTGACCGTCCCTTGACTTGTGTTACAGATCTCAGCAGGACACAGCCATTGCATTGTTTGGGCATGGGCAGGCCTGTTGTATGACATCTGGTATCAGTAGTTCACTGACAATTCTGCCTCCTGAGAAAAAAAAGTACCATTTCTGCATGCATAGGCTTTCCTTTTATCTGTGACATGCCCATTTTTGATAAATTTTTTGGCTGCCACCACTTGGCAATACTGTACCATCACCTAAGCATGCAAAAGCAAATGAGACATGGCATGTAACCCATTCAGTACTATCAGCATTTAACACCAGTGTTTTCTGACTGAGCTTTAGGAAACCTTCAGAAAGTCAGCACATGGTTTGGAGCAGCCTAGAACTAGAAGGGAAATATCTCCAAAGCCTAGCACACAGATGCCATAGGGCTCCACATTCAAATCCCCAGCATGGAACCTTCCAGCCACGTCCTCTTCTTCCAGCATGGAACCTTCCAGCCTTCCTCTTCTCTGCAAGGAGAGCCCACAGCAGCCCAGTCTATGCAGCTACTCCCACAGAGATTTCTTTTTGCAATACCATTCACAGGGGAGCTTCCAGGCTCCCAAAAAGCAACTCCCTCTGCATCTTGTTTCAGTAGCACTGGAGAGACTACAGGAAGATCATAGCCCATTGCCCTTTCCCCAAAATTACTTTGTTGAAGTTTTGTGCCTAGGAAGAAGTACCCATATAAGGAGATCATTCTTCAACCTGCATAGGAAATGGGCATAGAAAAATGGAATGTTCACTTCAATCAGAAGAGCCAGTCTTTCAGAGACAAGTTCTGAGGCTCTTAATCATATCGAATATAGCATAATCCTAGGAAAAAATCCCATGGTAATCCATGCTTTTATTCAGAAGAACATTTTCATTGTTAATACATCAGATTTTGCTTTTATCTGACTTATGCTCAGCGGTTATAACATAGACATAGTGTTTGCATATGAAAGAGCAAGAAAGGGGTGAGTTATAGTCTACAGAGGAAGGATTGAGGATGGATGCTTGCATTGGTAAATATTATTAGAAGTAATTGTTTTCAAAAGCATTCAGGTGCATCTCATTCTGCTTCTATATAACTAAAAAGGAAGACACTGATTTGCAACCTGGGATTTGAAATAGCTGAGAAAAAGCCAGAAAATAATTTTTGATAAAGTACTTGTTCAACAGCTGCAGCATCATGCCATACCTGTTGGGCAAGTGCCAGGCTACCTACTTAATGTCTGGTGATTGACAACTGTTAGGAATTTGATGAATGACAGGTTGAGAAGGTACACACAGTGCCTGGGCTAGAGACAGGCCTAGGGATGATAGCCTGTAAAAAAATCCAAGAAAAAACAAGTGCAAGTTTTAAGTTAATTTAAGACTGATGAACAGTCTGCTGTGTTACTCATTTGTTATTTTGGGGTTTCTCTGCAAAGAAAAGGTCCTGAAGGCAGCCTGGCAAGTGCTCACTGATAGCTGTCTTGAAAATAAAGCTTTTCTTTGTCTTTGGCAAATTCTGAACAAATATCCCAAGATATCCAGAGAAACCTGGAGTATCACACATACCCCAGGCATCCTCTGCATTCTCCTGTGCATCCTAGTCATAATTCCTTGCTCAGTGACACAGAACATTTGTGTTCTGCACAAGGACTGGAACAGACAAAAACCCCACCATGCACAACCCCACCTCCCTCCTTCACTAACTCTGCTCTGCGTGCAGGGTCCAGAAGCCATCGTGCTCACCAGTGTTTGAGTCCAACATACCAGTCCCACAGGCTCCAGTGAAGCCAGCCCAGACTGGTGCTGCCTTTGCCCAACACTTTGGACAGACAGACCTGTTCTCTACATCACTCTTCCCAACAGCATCACAACTGTAGTTTTGGCAGAGGACACTGACATTGCAAAACAGCAGTGCTCATTGCTCTGGGGGTTGGATGAAGAAGATAGTGCTGCTGCTCAATTAATGTCAATGCCATTTTGGGGACACTTGGTCTCTCTAGCACATAGTGAGCTGAGAAGGTTCCTTCCATAGTTACCTACTCTAAATTACCTTGCAGAAGAGCTCATGTCTCTCACCTGACTCTACAGGGAGCCCAAGGAGACCAAATCCCCTTTTAGACTTGAGCACAGCCTTCACATACACAAGCATGTCTGTGGGCTCCCTGCTCAGTAAGGCTACCTAGCAAAATGAAGATATGATCTGCATGGGTATGCAAGCCCATTTCTACATTCCTTAGGCTTTCTCAGAGCATAGCACAAAGGTGTCAGTCATCAGCATGGACCAGGCAAAGCCCCTGTGCTACCAGGCTGCCCCTTGGTCAGCTGCAGGGGTTCTTACAGGGGTGAGCCTAACCCAGGTGCTGCTGCACCCCTATTGTAAACACAAACCTGATGTTATGTCATGGGAATCCTGCATCTTCCCTGAAGAAATAGGTGAGTGGGAGACTTCAAGCATTTTGCATCTGGAGCTTCACCTCAGCATAACTAAAAAGACAAAAATCCCCAATCCCAATGAGATAAAAGATAGCCTTGAGATATGTTTAGATGTGTACACACACAGAGCAGCTTGGATGAAAATTTGAATCCAAAGGACTAAAGTCTCATCACCTCTGGATTTTTCTTCTGGAGAGCACCAGCACTATTTCATCAGAAGCAGCAGTCCAGGGAAAGCTGTTTGACTTTGCTGTTATTAACTCATGCTTTGTTTCCCTAATCTTTTTGTTTTCAGTATTGTCAAATAAAAGAGATGCAGAGAGATTGAGAATTCTAGCCTAAAAGCCAGTTTCCTCTGTTAACAGCAAGTGTTATCCTTGAGGTCAAGGATTGTCTGAATCAATAACACACCAATCTCAGTAGCCCCATTTAAATGGTGAGTCAGTTCACATAATCCAACCATATGTCAGACAAAAAAAGAATGGTTTAGCAAACACTTTGCAGTCATCTGGTTTTTAGAACTCAGTAGTAGTAAATTATTGGATATCAGTCTATTGTTTCAACTATATATCTTTACACAATAGCAATTTTTCTTATAGTTTTCTCCTGTTCGGCTGCTTATTGAGTATTTTTATAAACCCTATATTTATTTTCAAATACTATTTTAAACTATTTGCTGGGATTTATCTACAGAACTTTCAAGGTACTGAGTCCAGCCAGAGTCCACAAGCGCATTTCTCAGGCAAGGGAAACTGATGCTAAAAATTTTGCTGCCCCACTAATTCAGAGTATACAATGACTTCTGGTCCTGCCCTGATTTAGGAAGAGCCTTTGCCTCCCAATCTAACTGCATTCACCTGGGCTGTCCCAGCCACACAGGCTTCTGTTTGGAAATTTAGTAGGCTAGAAAATGAGGCACCAAGAACATCTGAAGCAGTATAAAAAGAGTCTCTGGTATAATGAAAAAGAAATTATTTAAAGTTATAGAAGTTGCACAAAGAAGTCGCTGCCAACACTTCACAGGTATATTTGTGGATCACACAAAGGCAGTCAGTGAACAGAATGGCAGTAGCAAACTCTTCTTCCCTTACAGTGTAACTGTGTGGCACATGTTTAAGGATTTGCTCTGGGATCACTGAAAAATACATGTGAATTCGAACAACGTTACTGATGCTCTAGTGAAGAAAATCCTAGACTCATGCTGGAGCCACCCTGAATCAATAGCCTTCACAAACACAAGCAAGTTTAAGATCTGGCCTTTGGCAGCCAGTGTGCTGCACCTGGATTGTTGACAAGCAGCAAGCAGTGAAACAAACCTGTGGAGAGAGCAGCTCCTCGCATCGCGTGGTGGGGCTGGGAGCACTTCCTGCTTCTGAGGAGCAAAAGGCCAAGCAGGAGGGATCTCTTCTGTATGACATGTGTTTTGGGAGGGCAGGATTTCAGGACACACCACACACGTGACAGCACGCTCTCCACTTCCTTCGCGTGGTAAAGGACAAAACAGCTCCCTTCTTAGAACTGAAGAGTTTTGGCCAGCCATCAGAGAGGGGCTTCAAACAAAGGAAAAAGCCTACATCAGTACTGGCTGTTAAAATATCATCAGAGAAACGAGCTGCATCACAATGCATGTCATACAGCACTGGACATCTGAAGAAACGCTGGCTTTTTACAGGGATTGTCTTCCCAGTTTCATGTGAAATAGCAAGTTAAATGAATGCTGCATTTCCCCCCCCCCCCCCCCCCCAAATGGCTGATTTTACAGGAACATGAAACCTCATGGGATACAGTCAATGCACAAGTTACTGCTTCCCTGTCAAAACTTGCCAGCAACAGAATATATTGTGACACCCTGTCTCAAGCAGATGGATACCAAATCTGACATTAAATACGATGCAAGGTCTGACTAATACCAGGTGAAATCTGACACAAACATCAAACCACAAGGATTTTCAAAGTTGTGCAAGCAATGCAAATTTTGCTAGGAATGTTGTGTCTTTGGTGTGGATATCTGTGAGTGTGCATTGCCCACTTGCACCACAGCCAGGTCACTGCAGCACTGATTTCCTGCTCATTTTTGGCATATGTAAATCCTGGAGATTAGGAGCCGCTTTGTAAAGCTATGCTCCTACCTCTCAATTGGCTGCTGTGGAATCAGCAATTAGAAGTTAAATTTCATCATGCTTAAAAATAATCCTGTTTTTCCCTGTGGTCTAAGGTTACCAGTCTTAAAAGAAGGCAGCAGACAGCTAGAAACAAAGGAACACAGAGCCCCAGGCTGCAACAGACACTCTGCTTCTCCCATCCAGACATCAGTCCTCAATTCCGCCAGCGTCAATAGCAACTTTGCTGCCAGCAGTGGAGTCACAGCTGAACCTCAGAAGTTTCCCATAGCTCCATAATGGCCAGAAA
This sequence comes from Porphyrio hochstetteri, assembly GCA_020800305.1. Classification (NCBI taxonomy): domain Eukaryota; kingdom Metazoa; phylum Chordata; class Aves; order Gruiformes; family Rallidae; genus Porphyrio; species Porphyrio hochstetteri. The sequence goes on from CM036912.1 coordinate 20,581,951, forward strand.
TTCTCAACATTGCAGTGAATTTCTGGAAAAATGAATGTCTCCATCACATTTCTACTATGGCAGCCAGGAGAACAGGGCCACTCTTGAAGCATATGCAGCTTGCACAGGGACTGACTGCATCTTCAAATGAAGACCTTTAGAAAAAAATTTGCATTGTGGTTATACCTTACTAACTTGTGAGGAACAGAACACAGGCACTCTTTGAGCTGGTCTCAAAGAACAAAAAAAAATAATTTAAAGAACAAAAAAGTCAAAGGAGAAAATCATTCCAGCTCTTAAGACGCATCAGTGCTGGTAAGACTGCTATCTTATATTTTAAAAAGCAAATTACAATTCTTCCTTAACATCCTAGTAACAGAACTAAGGACTATCATCATCAGTGGGAATCCAAGCAGAAAGAATAAGTGCCTAGACCAAGGTAACAAAAGCAGGGTGAGGAATGCAGCCTTGTGACTTTGTGCACTCAATTGCAAGCCAGCTATTTAGAGTGATATTTTCTTCTTCCCTCTCAGCTAAAGACATCTATGTACAATGCTGAGTTATAGCATCCTTAATGGCTGGAACACTTCTGTCTTTTAAGGCTTAAGAAACTTTTTTCGTGCTTTCTTTTTCTTATTCCTAAAGCATGTTGAAACATTACAGTCTCACAATTAAGATTTAAAACAAAAAGATGAAGTTGCCTTAGTCTTTAGAAACAACTTTGGTTTTTTACTAGACTGGCCCCTCCACAAGTTTGCCCCACAAAAAAAGGAAATGGCATTAAAAATCACCACTATCTTCTGAATGCCACATGGTATAGATATAAATTAACAAAGTATTGGTGTTTTATCAGTAAGAACCACCATTCTGGAAAGCAGTACAGGGAGAACATAAAATTCTCTCACTTTACAGACTGCATGGTACCATGATGTCCAATTGCTTCTCAGAAGCTACCCACATCGCTTCACCTCCACGTCACACTGGGAAAAAAAAAAGAGGACAGAGCCTGATGCTTGCTTACTTGCACACCTTGGGTTGTCGACTCCGCTCCAGCTACATAAAACCAAGGATGAGCACATTTCAAATGTGAGCTTCATGCTCGGCAAGGAATTAGAGGTCAAAGGGTAGCAGGGAAAAGCTATTTGCCATTCAGTTCTAATTTCCCTCATAAATTATTAAACAATCCCTTATGCATTTCCATCTTTGATAGTCTTGTGGTATGAAGTATAAGTCAATGGATAAGCTAATTGCAATAAGCAGAAGTGGTATTTAATGCACTGGACACTTTCAATAGCAAAGTAGTTCTAATTAGTGTTTCTAACTGATGTGACAGCAGTTTACAGAGCGCCAAAATAGTTCCTCATTTGTCAAGTGGGTCTGAAGCTTATGGCAGCTTTCTGATCATCTCCCTTGCCGCAGGACCTGAAAGCACCTTCAAAAAGCTTTCTCTCATTGATCTTTAGTCAGATGCTGGCTGAAAGGCACACAGCTTTGCCAGAAAGAAGATAGATAGATGCTGCACCAGCATGAAAATGTCACTTGCTTAATGAAAAAGGGTATCTGCTCGTAACCCCTCTGTATGCATGTATATGCACACACATGCACATACACAAACCCAAACAGGCAGTGGCTAGAGGCATTTTTATTAAGCATTTGAGCGTGTGTGTGTAAAGTACTGTCTGCATAAACTTATCACATCAGGTCATCCCTATAGACACACAAATGGCATCACACAGTCTGTGACTGAAACACAGATTTTAAAAGGTGCATTAGGCTCTTCCCTCTAAAGTTTTCGTTGAGTATCAGGCATGCAGTGCATCAGGAACTACACCATTAGTTTCAAATGTCAAAATTTACTTTCCTTGTCTATGATTTTTCTTCTAATTTATCAATATTTCAGATATCCTGCTGTTCTGAGGGCTGAGGGAGTAAATGATGGCATGTCAGATAAAGAGCAAATATTTGCTGAATACAGTGTCAACAAAGTTCATAACAGTTTTCCCTTTGTTACACTTGTTTTATAGCCATCGTTAAATAATTAAATATTGTGGTTAGTTATGGGATAAACTATGACATTTCCCTATGGAGCTCAGACAATATTCAAAAGCAACCTGAAAGCATTTATGAGACGGGAGGAAGGGGGAATTGTAAATCTGCTGCCATGAGGGTCTCTCAAAGGCCACTCTTTACTGAAATACATGTACTGGATACCAGGAGCTGTGCTGATGTGATGCAACCAGCATTATGATTGTACCATGTGTGAACCATAGCTTTACTGGGATGGTGGAGATCCACCACTCCCTATGATGCAAGTTCCAGAAGTCTCCCAATTTCTGAAAATGAGAAGAGGGCTTGCAAAGAAGTGTAACAAAACAGTGAGTGGTATGCATCCTGCCAGGACACCAACACCTGCACCACAGGGCTTCTGGACAGGCACCTTGGCTCCTGGGTTTTTTCAGGCAGCCAAATATCTGGTGCAAAGCAGCATCTTTGCCTGCCTTTCACCAGCAATCCTTTGCTGGGTTTCTTGGAAACAGTACTCAAAAGACAGCAGATAAATCTGAAGTGCTAGTGGAGCCTCCATCAGTCCACCGAGGGAGGCTCCCTGCCTTAGGTTAAGTCAGACCTGAGCTATACCCTGTCCCACTAACCAGCCTCCTTAGAACAAAAGCTGAATCGAAAATGCATTATTTGTACCATATAAGGATTAAAGCAGTAAAAGAATTACAATATCCACAATCTCTTTTTCATCAGGAAAGAAAAGAGAGCTTTTCCACTGCATTTCATATCCAGACCAAATCCTGAAAGGACATCTGCTCTTTCCACAGGCAGAAGACTTGGTATCTAGAACCAGAGAGAAAGACAAAAGAAAAATAAAGCCCCGTTTTCTTTCAGCACACCAGCAGGCTTTACTTAGCAGCTTTTCAGACTCCAAAGGTCTAATGCAGTCAGCAGCTACTCAACTGATGTCAACACCTCTCTCTCCTAAGGCTTATAACCCAGACTAAAAACCCCCACAGGGTATAGATGACTTCTAGGTTTCCTTGATTTCTAGGTATGGCTTTATTTTTAGTAACTACTAGAAGTTTAATGTTCCATTGCTACTAACAGCTTTGAAGCAAGCAGGATGCCCAGCTGAGAATAAGGCCCACTGTCCCAAGAGGTGACCACTTCCAACCTCTGAAGTCTCCCTGTAAATATTCTATCATTTATAAATACACAGTTTGACCAGCTGAAGGAGTAGAGTCATTCCCAATCAACCACAGAGGCTGATACAGATATTCTCTGCTCCTGCAGGAGACCACAGCTCATAAAAGTGCATGGAAAGCAATGTCACTTAGTGCAGCACAGGCAATTAGGAGTATGGAAGGGACTGGGTCAGAACACAAGTCAGAAATAATAGAGAGTATGCACTAATTGGAGATGCTTTTTATTTTATTAGTGCTTCCATGTCAAATTAGTCAAAAGGCTTAAGCACTTACAGAGTGGCAGTGAAGTATGCACACTGCATGGCTGCCCAGCCCGTAGCCACATGCACCTTAACACCTCTCTACGTTTTGTTTTCTCCCTCTGCTTCCTGGACTCAGGACCCTGACTCATGCAGCTCCTGTCAGTGTCAGCCTGGTCCCCTTTCAGAGCCAGTGGTTCAGTTTACCCAGTTAAAAAATTAGAAAAAGTTATTTGACTGAGGCACCACCTGGAGCTCACTGTTGAGCCAAATCTTAGTGGCTGGACCCCATTAGCTTTGCAGTCCGGCTTTACTGGGGCACAAGGGAAGCAATGCATCCTTAAACCCATAGTGCTACAAAATCTGCCCATCCCACCCCCAGGCTTGGCACACCCCATGATAAAGGGTGAAATCAGTGACACTTCAGTGAACAACATCCCAATAGCCACATTATGAGGCACAAGCCTGGCCTGAGCCAAGTGAGCATAGAAAGCTATTGTCTCCCCCAACACTGAACAGACCCCTCCCAGAGGCAGAAGAGCTGGTGGGGCAGCCTGGGGTTACCAAGCAAGGACCCATGTTTGCCCTGGCTTGCTCTAATTCACAGCACTTGCATGCTGGCTTTCAGGCTAGGCAGAAGATGACCAGCAATCCTTCCCCCCTTTGAAATTCTCATGCCAATTTTCTAAAAGTGCTCTAGAATGCTGTGCAGCTTTTTTAGATTGAAAAACATTGCCAGAAAACTTGCTTTTGTAATGGAAGCATACTCTCTGCTTCTGATGTTTATGGCTTAGAAAAGCAGGTAGATTGCAGGTGCTGGAGATCCTGCTTGACAGGTTCCCCTGTTCTTGTCATTTCCCAAAGACCTTTGCATCAGACAGGGCAGAAGTAGCCAAAGCACCATCATTGTAGCACAGTTTAGGTTACTCTCAGTGAGAAAGCCATGTCATGGTGGGCCTCCTGTATAACTTACATTTTTCACGCTCTAAAGATTGTTATTCTTCTGCTTAGGTCTCAGACCTCTCTAACAGTTGTCATCTTCCCAGCCCCTGTCTTAATTATTACTCTTGTATTTTAGAATTTGTCCTTTTGTCATTTGATCCACTTATTGACTTCTCTCTGATCCCGTTTTGTGTTGTCCCAGAGAGTCTCCCTATCCTTTTATCAACTAATGCCCCTATACTTTCACACTAATTTCTTACTAAACAATAGCTCTCCAGTTTCTTTTGTAGCTCTGGATCTGTTATGAATATTAATAGCTTCTTGCAAGCTTTATTATTTGTGGAAGAGTGCTGGTGTTTGATCTGTGGCTTTTTCTTGAATAAGCTAGTATCTCTGCAATTGGGCTATGGGTCCCTTTTATGTTTTTCTACCAGATTCCTTTCTTCATTTCCTCATCTTTCCATTTTATTGCAGGGGTGGAAGCTGTGGAGGACCTTTAAGCATTTTTCTTTATTAAGCAAGCCTTCTTATACTGGCACGGTCTATGGTGATTTCTGCCCTCATTGTGGACTATTTCTGTACATTCCCTGAAGGCATCAAGCCATTCAGGTGGTAGTGTGTAATTTGTTTTGTACTGTGGAGTTCCTGCCATGCCTATATGTATTTAGACCACAGGCAAACCAATAAAGTTGTCATAGAAACAAAGCATTTCATGAATAAATCAATTCATAACAAACTTGTAAACTTCGAAGAACCCACTGTGCTTTAACAACACATCTATTATATATACACACACTAATCATGTTTGTAATGAGCAATGTACATATACCACATATGTCCATTTGTTTTGTCCTGTTGGGCATCTTATAAATGTTTTTAACACTTTCCTGCACATTGTGCATGTCTCCACAGTATGGAGCGACAGAATCAGATGTTTGCTTGTATGATAATGTAGCAGCAGGAATTTTTCTATTTCTCCTTTGATGTGCAAGATGGAGGTTCAGCAGACTCTGAATGCCTTTTTTTACAAGCCAGCGAAGACAGAAAGTATCAGCACAGTAATTCTTTTTCTAGTCACAGACAACTTAATAGTACTTCATATACTCTTCATGTAATTAGAAAAAAGCCCAGTTGATGGGAGCCTGATAAAAGCAGCAGATAGCATTGCTGGAAGCTGATAATACAAGCAGGAGTTCAGAGACAGGGTAAATCCTACCTTCCTTTACTCCAGTTTAGGCTCACTGAAATACACACATCTGAGGTGGAAATGCTGCTAGAATTGATTGTAATACAATCTCGATACTTCACCACTTTGAACATCATGTTCTCACCAGCATTTGGGTGAGATGGGTGCAAATACTACCTGGTTGACACAGCGCTGTTTGTCTGGGTGGGAATGACCAGGTCAGACAGGCTGAAGGCTTTCCCAAGCATCTGAGTCTAACAGTCCCCCATTTTCAAATGGATATTCGTGTGGTAAGGCACCGTTTGCTGTGCCTTGTGTGGTGCCTCTGAACTCTTAACCTGCCACTGCAAAGCCAAAGCACAGCTTTTCAGGCATGCCTACGAGCCACTCACCTGCCAGCAGGATGAAAGAAAAGGAGCCCCTGTTTCAGGATGCAGGGGGGATAGAAGAAATAACATTATTAAAGAATGGTGAGCATTCAAATCCAGGCTGGAAATCTTCCTACCGATAGACACACAGGATTACGGCACAGTCCCATACTAGAACAGCTTTGTGGGGACAGTCAGTGCAGGGGCCCAGCCACCACAGCAGGTCCCCCTCCCAGCACCATACCCTTTCCTCTGCAGGTACTGCAGAGAGGGTAAGCTGAGGGGTCTGTTACAGGAAAGTGCCTATCCACCTCCTCCATACGGCAGCACCTGTGGAAACAGATAGGAATAATGGGGCTAGGTTTAGGCACCTATCCCAGAAAATGTGGGACTGACTAACAAATCCATAACAAATTGGTAGAGATACAAAACCCCAAACAAACCGGAGGAACATCTTTTATAACTGCAAGTTCAGAAACACCTCTCCTTCGCCAGCCAGTTAAGTGTTTTTTCTGGTGCCTCTAGGACATTCATTAATTGCCTGGCAGTTAAAAAAACTCCAAGTATTTAGTTGTATTCTGGGATGTGTTCAGAGAGACAAACAAGCAAGAATTTTAAAAAGAAAACTCCGCCACACATTAAGGTGGCCGGCTTCTCTGCAGAACCCTCCCCGCTCACAATGGGAAGCTACAATAGGGAGCTCAGCTCGCAGACACACACTGCAGGTTGGGTGATTATTTTTTTAGCCTTGTCTATGCACAAGACAAAAGCTCTCAGACAGTCAGTGCCGTCCAGGAATATGCTATGGGGAGCACAACTCGAAAGCAAAAATATCATCTGCTTTCGAATTCAGTGCCTTCTTTTAACTACATATTTCACAGATATGTTATTTCCAAAGAACAATACATTTCCCTGTAATTAGGTTCATTTATGGAATCAAATCAAGGCTGTCTACATTTCTGCTGGGTAATGTTCTTCACAAACAATCCTCTCTCCTGGCTTCTCTGATTATTTTATGATTCCTCTTGCTTCTTGTCAGTACAGATTAAAGGTAACACATACTGCTGGGAACAAACATAATTTTCCAGCAGCAGCATTTTGTTTTCCTTAATAATTAACAAGTGCTGCTGACTAACCTTCCAGTATAAAATGTGCACCTTATCGAAAGGGAGCGGACACAGGTTAGAACAGCTCACTTGGGATATCAAAATAAGAAGTGTGATTAAAGCATTAAAGATTTAGAGGTTGACATTAAGGGATGAAAGGTGGAATTACTGTAAATATAAAACTGTTCAGCATTAAATAGAATGTGTTGCACTTGAAACAGTCTTTCAAAGTGCTAACATTTCACCATTAATTATTAATAGAAACTGACAGCTCATTTTTAATTTGAGCCTAATGACAAGGTTCCTTAAGAGATAAATACAACACTGACTCAGAGGGTTTGTGGATCTTTTGAAAGGCTCTCTAGGATGTCCAGGCCTTAATCTGCAAATTCCTTATGAAAACATGCTGTCCTCAGAGGTAAACATGGCCCTGGTGAGCACCAGCCTGAGGACACTAGAAGCACCTCATGCCATTGGCAGCACCCCTCCCCTCTGCTCCTCATTCAGACGAACCTGGAGAGGGTCCCAAGGGTGCACCACCAGCCACTCCCTGCCTCTGTCCCCACCAGGCAGTGGCTTTGGGAAATGTATCTAGTCTGAGTGTTTTTCTTGTTCGGGCACCGCAAATCCCCTGTCTGTAGGGCAACCACCAATCTCCTGTTCCCATTTACCACGTTGTGTCACAAAACAATGAATTTTAGGACTCAGTTCTGATCCCACCTCAGTCTCCATCACCCAGGTGTAAAGTCACTGACCTCGGGAATATGATAAGGACACACCCCCCCCAAAAAAGAAAGGTTAGGATCTCAGGGTCAGGCTGGGTAGAAGCACCTTTGCTAAGAACTCCTGCTGTGTTTCCTCCATCGCTCAAGATAAACTCTTGAAGTGTCAACTACCAATAAAGATTCCATTACTTTATTTCTGATATTGAAACTTTAATTTCTATATTCAATGCAAAACACAATTTATATGTGAAGTAGAACATTGTAAACACATTCAGTCGTATCTGTTGTATAGAGAAAGCCATACTAAATAGATTTTTTTGTTAATAGAAATATTTGTAGTAACACCTCAGATGCGCTTTTGGGACATCAGAAGCCTGCTAGGAGTGTGAAGTTCTGAATAACCAGCCAGAATGAGGGTCAAACTTAGCTCATTAGCTTTGGCAGGTAGAAAGGCAGTGAGTGACAGCATGCTTTCCTTCCAGCCACACAAACAAATTGCAGAAAGGAGACTAAGTGAAGATATATGGCCACAGCACTCATAGGAGAGCCAAGAAACAGGAAAGATGGAAAGAAACTGGATGGGGCAAGGAAATAAAATGAAAGAATACCCCATGTTTTCAGATATGGTTGAAAAAAAACTGTTCAGAAGCAAGAAAACAGAAGGAACATGCTGATGGTTTTATCTGCCTTTACTGACACATTCAGAATTCCTCGGGGGCTGGAAAGAAATGAGGCAGTTTGCAAGCTGGGCTTTCACTGTGCTCAACCCTGTTGCACAATACGACAGGAATTAACTCGTGTCTATGAAAAAGCAATATTTGGCAAAGGAGGGCACTGAGGCCACGGGGCTGTCAAATTAAAGGACATTCAGGGAAGACAAGCGCTTGTATACCAGTTTAATTCAACCATCAGGGTAAATGAAGAGTAAATAAGGGTAATAAGAGAAGAAAGTAAAGAGAAATCACTGCTTGAAAATACATTATGTTTTCACCGGAAAGCCTGCCGACGTGAATCTTCTTGGGCTTGGCTCTTCTGTTTATTTAGTGCTTTTGTTCCCCATCAAAGGGATCTGTGCTGGGCATAGCATGTAAGGAGTAGCAAAGTCACAAGACTTCCAGAAAAACATTTAGCTAAAATACCCATAACCCAGAACTTTGCTCCTGGTGGCACACGCAGCCCCTCCTCGATAGCTTACAGGAAACCTGATGAAATCAGATGTTTTCCCCATTGCTGCCAAACAATCTAACTCTACCTGCTCACAGCAGCTAGGTACAGTGTCTCTGGAGTAATTAAAAATATCATTTGGGAAGCAACTATTTTTGGTTTTGTTAAAGTGTTTGGCAGAGAATGCTCCTATGCATGATGTCACCCAACTAAACACCTGTACCCTGGCAAGTGGAAAAGCTGAGCTAAGAAAAGCTTTTTGGTTTATATACAAAATAAAATTGCTAAATTCACCTAAATGAACCATTTAAAGCAATTTGCTTTCCCAGATATTACTCAGGACTATTTGCCATTTAGGAGTTGTTGGAGAAGTATGAAATATGCCTAATGAAATACACAGCTATACAGAAGTCAAGGCTTTTTTTTTAAAGTCATTCTTTAATGAAAGATGAGGCATTTTCTTGTAAAAATATTACCAGTGTGCACATTTCTAAAGCATATTAAGAAATGTACAATCAGAAGCAGCATGCTGTTCTATCTTCTGCTCATTTCCTTGAAAAAGTTACTCTCACAAATAGAAATGGTATCTGAAAAGACTCAGTGAGTGCATCTTTTCTGGGAAAAATAAAAGATTTCCTCTTCATTTGAAGATTTGATTCCAGGGATGACAAGGCAGTTTGCAATTTCAGCATGTCTCCTGATTTTTATAAAAGACAGGAACAACACAGCTTCAAAAGCCCAGCTCCCAAGTATGAAACCCTTTTGTAAGTTTGCCTCAACTCCTAAATGTCTGCTTAAATAAGCTAATTTCAATACATACATGTCGCTTGCAACATGAGGATTAATGTCCAGGCTGGATAGTTGTTCTGACAGCCCCATCCCATTTTGGCTCTCCAAGAGCCTTCTAGGCTCCCCCTCCCATCATGTTTTATACATACAGTCACTAACCTAAACCACAGGCATCCTGCATCAACACAACGGCACCTTCCCCACAGAATGGGAGCACACATGCGCTATGCCACATTTGGAGGATGCTCATGCTACAGCATGTGTCAGTCTAGTCACTTGCTCCCAGGCAGGATGTAATCCTTATTTTGGCTAGGCAAAAGATGCATGCCAGGAAAAGGGCCATTATATACTACCTACACATGCCTCTTGGAGGCTATACCACCTGCTCCTGTGGAAAGTGTAGGCATCCCATCTTTATGGCATTTTAAATAAGGGCAGCAAGTGTTGATTTTGCACATATCTTACTACATCAGAGCCCTGCAACATCCTCTTGAGGGCTTTTAAGTTAGCAACACATACTGTAAGTGATCTGCCTTGCATGCAGACTAGAAAATATTCCACACATCCTCACCTCTCCTTCCCTCTTCCCAACCTCACAACCACCTTATCTGAACTTCTGTAGAAGACAATGTGACTTTGAACAGACAAAAAAAGAAATTTCAAGCTTTACTGTCTTAAGAGCTGCAACAAGCCTTCACTGCCAAAGACCTGAGCACCTTCCTGACTTTTCCAGTGCACAGAATGGACTGCCACTAGCAAATCTCACGTATCCTTACAGGGTAACATCTCATGTTGGGATTCAGAAGACAGCAGCAGCTCTAAGCTCATGGGCAGCAATATTTTATTTTTCTAACAGGATATTCATCAATAAAAATCATGTGAAGGGCAGCTCTGAACACACAAAACTTTGTGCCCAGATTTCTCATTTTTCAGTGTGATCCTCGTTTCTTTCTAGATCTGCCATGAGTTTCAATGAGAGGTAAAATAGCCTCGTTAGCAATCTCCTAGCTTACCTTACACAATCCCCACTGAAGGCCAGGCCTCCAGCCAGCAGAGACCCCAGCTACACCCCTTGGTGTTACTAGAGCTTTCCTGATGCGCTGCAGGTGGGGATTTGGCTCCTGCAGCTCCGGTGTATGCAATGGCCCTTTTCAGTACATGATGCTTTATGGAGGCAGCATTAATGCAGACACAACTCCCTGCTCTTTGAAAGGCAGACACATCTCCTACAATCTGACTCAATTTATACACCTGAAGGGACCCAAGTGAAATGGCAGCAGGAACCTGTTTTATTATTACTTCATCTTGTCAAGATTAGAAGGTGTGCATGTTTGAAGTGGCACACAAAGGCTGTATAGTGGGAGTTTAAGAAGCTCTGCCAAGATAGGTGCATGCAAACTGCGTGTTTGGGGCACTCAGCAATAGGCTACGCCGGTCTCTAGGAAGCGGTGAGACACAGGGAGGGGGAAGACAACAAAACCAAGGCATCACAAGGCAAGTCTGAGCCCTGGAGACTGAGAGGCACAGGGCATCAGCCTGGGAGGAAAGGCAAGAAGCTGAGTCTTCTCAGTCTGTGACACTGGAGTGCAGGAGAACATCAATGTGTAGATGTCTGGGAGACAGCTGAAGCCCCGAAGATTTGGGGTGGTGTAAAGCATTGATTGAGTTGGGAGCTGTCAAATAGGGGCAGCAGGTTAAATCACATAAGAGGAGCTGGTAGGGAAAGAAACGGTCCTGTAAACCACAAGAATCAATAAAATAGAGTTTAAAAGGAAAGATGCTGCTTATAGCAATGCTGACTAATAAAAATTGAATGGGACAATGAAAAGCAAGACAGAGCAGAGCAAATACAAATCACTGCATAAACAGGAAGTTCTAGTAAATATTTTCTCAGAGACCAAAGAAAGGCCAGCACTCAGCTAGTGTAAACTGGCACAGCTCCACAGAAAGCCAGGATACCCTGCCCATTACTGCATCAGCCCCAGTGATGCCTTCAGACTTCTCCAAGCTTCTTGTGCCCTGTCCCTCAGTGTTTTAACTATATCATATCACAAGTGGAGGCATACAAGGCTAACAAAGCAGTCTTTCCCCTAACCTTAAGTGTCCATAAATTGTATTTGAGGTAAGTGGTAAAGGGGGAGAAAAATATTTGTGCTGACGCTTATCCATTACTGAGAGATGCTCCCATAAAGAAAAAACTGAGGAGGTATTTTGTGTAATTGTTCAACACAATGATTTACTGTGCAATACAGCAAAGCTTATCATGTAACTTCATTGTGAAACTCCCTGATTTACTGTGAACACAGCAGAGCTTATCACGATGTAACTGTTCTGTGAGAAAGACTTGGCACCAGCTTGGTGTAGGGTTTCACAGACCATTAATGATGACTGACAGGTTCATTTCAAATGAGTTATAAAGAATTCACTGTACAAAAATCACTGTACTGCCTGTGTAATATTCAGATATTTTAACTTCAGTGCTATATAAATGCTCCTTGCCACCAAGAAATTACCAAACAAGCACATCTATTATGAGAATGCACTGGTTTACATTTCTCTTGTGTTTTATATATTATCATTAGAGTCAGTCTTCACATTTTCATGGTCTATACATGAAAAATTGAAACATTTCACTTTCCATTCCAACTGGACCAGGTGAGATATGTACAACCTTCCAAACCAATTATGACATGTTAAACACTGTTTAAGTAAAATATTTCCAAAATCATAAATCTGCATTTTTGAAGGCCAGGAGACATGTCTGTAAAATATGAAGTAGGTGTCTGACAAGTCAGATAAACAGCAGCATAAAATAACACAAGCACCATTGAGCTAACCGGTCACCTGTTTTCCTTCAGCCTGGCTGGGCAGTGGTGCACATTAAACTTGGAAAAATAGGATAAACCTCTGATATTTGTGAACTCACATTTGATGAGGTCCTGCCAATAAAATTCAAGTCTGGTACTGACTGCTGCAGGTAAGAGGGGAGATACCACCAGATTTGGGTGGCTCTCAGCCAGTGCCATGCTAGAACTACACCAAAATAACAAGTGTGTCTTTTTATAGCAAGTACTGAAAAAGAACGGATGGAAAACAAAAATACCATTTGAATTATGTAATCAACATGTTGAATGTTAAATGCAAAACTGAAGACACCATCCAGCAGCTACCACCAGCTCAAGCCATTCATTGCCACTTCTTGCATTCACAGATTCACGGAACAGCAGGGGTTGGAAGGGACCTCCAGCAAGCTCAGAGTCCAACCCCCATTCAACACAAGGAGAGAAGACTGCTCGATGAAGCTGCCTGCCGGGGCCAGGAGCTGTTTTAAATGTGTATTTTTACCCTCCCCCTGTAAACGGCAACTTGGCCCTTACAGAAGATCATCTCGCTTGGCCACACTATGAACTGTGGGTCACTCTGCAGTAGAAGAGCTCACACATTAACCTTACTGGCACAAGCAAAGGGAAGATCTGAAAAGTCCTGGTTACATTACTGTCACAGGCACTGGATCTTTTCTATTTTCAAACAGGTGGATGCTAAGATTTGCTTTCTTTATTCTGGACAAAAGCCAGATCTGCTGTAGGTCATCAGATGCTCTCAGCACTCACTGCATTGCTAAGGATCCAGCCTCTGAGAACCCACATATCTGGGCAGGATGCCTTTCCCAATGTGGAGAAGCTCAGAGCAGCCTCACAGGCAGCAAGGTACAACCCAGAGAACAAATCAAGCACCCTCACAAGATAGGACCAAGCTCCTAAAGCCTGCTCTGTGCTGATATGAAAAAAATCAAGCACAGCCCTGGGTTTTATACCTGGTCTTTTCATGCTGCCACAGCTGTGACCATCAACACTCAGTCAGGCCTGGACTTGGCAAATACATAGGGGCTGCAAGAGCAGCAGCTGACAATGGCAGCTCAGGGCAACTCTGTCTCCTCTGAGCTTTTGTGGGAGACTTCCACTCCAGGCAGCCCATGAACAGCCCACAGCTGGTGAGGCAGTGACAAGAGGCACAGCAAAAGCACGCTGCTGCCACTCTCACACAGCCCCACAACCACAGCAAAGAGTAGCTTTGCTTTACAAACAAGCTAAACTCACTACAAAGGTGTTTTCAGGTCACACTGCACTAGCCCCAGCTGCAAGAGGTGTCTTAGAGCAGTTTGATTCTAAAATCCTGGGTTTTCATTGTTCCTGTTGTGAACAAGTACAAAAGCAACCCTTGCACTGTTACCAGCAAAGAGCAGGGAGCCAGCACGGCCACAGAGCTGCCCAGGCTTTCTATTTCAAGACATCAGTGATCCACTTTTCTTATTTACACTGGCAAACAGTGGGATTCCCAACTCCTCTAACCACCTTCCAATTCTGTACAAGGCTGAGCACCCGGCCCCACTGTGGGCGAGGGGGACAAAGCACAGAGCAACCTGCTCCAAGAGAGCCGGCCCCGGGAAGCGGGCAGCAGCGCCTCTGCGGCTGCTCCGCGCCATCCCGCCTCCGCGCCTGACATGATTCACTGCTACTTTGCCACTGGACTAGCTGACCCATTAAAAAATGTATCTGGACATACAGCTGCACCCTGTGATGTACAGTTAACTTTGCACCGACAGATTGATTTAGGGAACAGGAATATGCTTATCTGGAAAGGTAAAAATCACAAGGCAGGAGAGGAACAGCTGGCAAGTCTTAAAGACAAAGGGGAGGCTCTCTTCAGACACTTTTCTTGTATAATTTATGCTGTAGACATTTTACTCTGTCTAATTGCCCCATTTCAATCTAATGTCAGTTAATCAATGACTTCTGCATAGCATGGAGGTGAACTCTGGATGCAGAACAAATGCATAAATTTGGTCTGCCTTTTTGCAGGCTCTACTTAGAGCTTCATCTTTTGCATTTGCTTTCTGGAGTTGAAATTTCTTCTCTTTTGACTCATCCCCAGCAAACACCCACACTCTCCCTCCTTTGAGTCACAGTGTTTTTGTATTTTTAAATCATGATTACACTTCTGTAAAATGTAGATTTTATTTTTTTTAAGTACCCCACCACTGCTTTTTACTATTATTGTTTTATTATCCTGTTATTTTTATTTGGAAGGTCTGCTTCTAAGCCTACCCAGGTGGTAAGATCCCAGATGTATCATGAAATGAAGATTGTGACTTTTTGCTTTGCTTCCAAAGTCTTGCTTTCATGCCTTTCTTTCCCTTAATATATTCAAAAGTACTTTTAAAATGAGAATACATTATCCCAAGTGCTTGGAGGGACCCACAGGTTTGTTTTTTTCATCTGTGAGGCTAATCTATGTAGAGCAGCTGGGAGTAAAACGTATTTAGAGATTATGCCAATTAACCCCACATGTAAAGGATCTGATTTGGCAGGTGCTACCGGTTACAGCTGTGTGGGATGAGGCCCATATTATTCTGTTACGTCCAGACTAGCACTCCATTTAACCAGACACATCCAAATTCACTTGTAGATACCCTGAAGGAGGCCACTGCACCTCTCCCACATGAGCAGACACTTGCCTTCCCCTCAAACTCACCCTATCAGAATCTGGCAAAAATTAGATTTTTTTTTTTTTTTCCCCCTACAGTTTCTGAGAAATCCAAACTTTTGGGGGGCAATTCAGAAAATCTGCCAGAGCAATAGTTCAGCTGTCTGCGTGTCATCTTTGAAACTAATAGGTATTTTTCCTCTGTCTTCCTCTGGAGGCTAGATCAAGCCCACTGTGGAGCTGGACAAGAGGAAATGGAGTTAGACAAGACAGAGGGCACTGCTGCCCATATTTTTTCCAAATGGTGGGGAACTCAAAGTGTTTTTTTCTTCAATTCATTTAAATGGTCTACACATTTTAATTTCTCTGCTTAATGTCTGAAATAGTGCCACAGGTTTCTCAAGGGCTGGATATTTATTGAGGAGAGGCATTTAGAGGAATTTTAACCTGAACACCACTGCAGCTCTTTTGAAACTCTTCTGCTGGAAATCACTGCAGTTCTCTTGAAACACTCCATAGGATTTAGACCAACTCATTGCCTATCACACTGTCCTGAAGAGAGCAAACCGAGACGGCCATCCAGCTTCTTTTCAGCTCCCAAGCACCACTTCACCACCACACCACCCCTTTACCACAACCCACACAGGCACCATGGGCATCACAGAAGGCTCATTCTAATTTATTCAACTCCCAAACAATAACTTGGGCACGTGTGAGAGTAGAGAGACACAAGGCCAAACAGGTGAGCAAGCAGAGCAGTACTGATTGCCAGAGAAACCCCTTGGCCACACAGGAAACCAATGGAGAGCATAAACTCAGCAGCACCTCAAGCTTCAGCCAGCTGCTCCCTAAAGGAACTGCAGCTTCATGTTTCTGGGCCCCAGTAAGCCTTGAAAACTAGCTATGGAAAGCTAGCTCACATTCACATGAGCTGGCATGGTCACAGCAATTGTCCTAGGATATTAATTCTAGCTGCATTCTTAGTCTCCTAAGAAAGTTCAGACATCTAACATATGATAGGGGATAAAGACACAGAGCAGGGCCAGTTCCTCTAGGTTAAGCAAGTTATATGAACAGATTTATATACCTTCAGTAATCCGTGTCTTCTCCCAGCAGGACTAGGAGGCAAGAGCTGAGGGCAGTATCAGTGCCAGTCCATCCCAGTAAGTGAGGAGGTGAGTGGGGGACCTTCAGCCACAATTCCACAGCATCATACACATTCATGGTGATGACACAGGTCAGAGACCAATTTCAGTGGTCAACTCACAGGTCAGGTTCAGACATATTCCAGAGACTGCCAGACAGATCCATAGCAACAGGGCAGGGCCACTACCAACCCAGGAGGTCCACACAGAGGCCAGAGCCCAGATACCAGGGAGCTAGAGACCAGCACCTCTACAGCACTGCTGAGAAAGAGACAAGTAGCCCAAGGCTCATCTTAAATAGAGCTCCTGGGCCATGGGTGGGGTCCCAGCTGAGGCTGATCAGGACCACTAACACTTACCAGTGCTTCAGGGCACCTGGCATTGTTTCATTTAATTTCTGTGCACATTACCAGCAAAGTGGGTGTTTACACTGCATACCACATACCTTAGAAAGCCACCCAAAAAAGCCCCAGGTACCCTAGTGAAACTGTTGAGAGAGGCCTCTATTGAAAATACCAGCTGTGATATGGAGCCTCAGATGGGATTTGAAGTTTTATCCGATATTTCCCAGTCGAACCCTGCATTCTGCACGGGGAGCTGCAGTCAAAACCTCCTCTTGTTTACCACAACAGCCTATTGTACCACGTCACATTGTTGCTGGGACAGAAAATATTTAACATCAGTTTTGTAGTTGTAAATTACAGCTCCAAAGTTTTCCATATGCTTTACCCAATACACACCGACCTGTTATGTTTATTGCTCCAAAATAGGTGGAATTTGCCATAAAAGGTCTGATCAAGATCCCACTAACTTCAAGCTGCCTTTTTCTTCTGCGTGAACAGAATAGGACTACCTGGGGATATTTTCTCCATTGCCAACAGAGAGAATGAGGCTGGTGATAGTTTGGCTCATCAGGAAGATGTATAATGTATTTTATCTTCAGCTTTTGAGAAAACCCTGTGTCAGAAACGTGTGTTGTAGGTGGAATAAATTCACTGCTGTATAAAATTAGAAATCATTCTGAGATCACATGTAAAACAAACATGGTCAACAATAAGGTTGTTTTAAATGCTATTGGATTTGTGGTAATATTCTTCTTTGAATACACTATGATTAGTATTTTATTGATCTAAAAGTTCTTAGTATTTCAAAAGGCTCTGATTACAATTTTATCAAAATATGAGGAAAAATCTATTGTACCAATTACACGAGCAATCTGAAGTCTGCAGCGTGCGTTGCCTTTACAGGACAAAACAGTAGCAAAAGGAAATAAAAGCCAGTGTCAATCTTCAATGAAATTAACACAATTTAAAGCTGCTCCAGGCAAAACAATGAAATCTGTAATTTATCAGCACTGGATAACATCACCAGGGGAATTATTTAATGATTAACTACAGTGGGCTGGAGCCTGGGGTGAGGCATGGTGGCTTGAGGCTGCACTGGGAGTGTGCTCTGCCTCAGAGCCGAAATGGCCATCCCTTGCCACAGAGAACAAGCCCCAGCAAGAGCTGTCGCTAAACCTGAGGTGTCCCTCTGTGTGGGACAAGTCTGGAGTGAGGGAAGTCCAGGGATGTGCTCTCCATCCACTTTGCAAGTGTGCAAGGGCTCTGGACCGGCAGCGAAAGCGCTGGTGTGTTGGAACGGCTTTAAATGCAGAACCAGTAAAACCACTCACCATAGGATGGGCTGAAGCTGCTCTGTCGCTGATGCAGATTTTATCGTCGACCCGTGTAGAGGCAGGATTTCACACCAAGTATTTTTTGCTATAAAGAACTGAAAAGGTGAAAGAGCTGCATGCTAGTATTTCATGCTGTAGTGTAAGTACTGGCAAATTGCATTTCTGTGCTTCGTGGCAGCAATCTGCTCCTGTGACTAAACAGATTTCTGTGGCAGAGCTTAATGACGGGGCTCAGAGTGACCGGGGGAAGCCATGGGGAGGGGTGCCGCGGTTGTCAGCCTCCCACGGGATGTGGAAACACAGCCGGTGTTCCAGGGCTGGAGACCAACAACCTGTCTGTACCCCTGGAAATAAGGAAAACGGGAATATCACGCTCCTGGAATCACAGACAGGCAAAAGGGATGTAAGGGAGAGCCATCGCACGCCCTTTGCGAACACACATGCATGCTGCCCCCTCTCTCCATTGCAAGGGGCTGGGTCGCTCAGCCGTGGTGGCTGGTGCTGGGTGCCCCCTCCCAGCTCCCCAAAGTGTGTCTTCCACGCCCGTGTGAGGAGGCTGGGCCAGCCTGCAGTACCTGTGGGGCTGCCCACGCCCCAGCAGCCCCCAGGAGCTTGCTGCTGCCTCTGAAGCAGTGTCCCCAGGGCCTTGAACAGAGGGCTGGCCTGTGCCAGGAGTCAGAGAGGTCCATCCCAAATGCGCCCCACAGCAGCTGCTCTTGGGGGCAGCCGGTGTGACATTCTTTGCAGCAGGTTAGAGCACTGCAGACCCGAAAGAGACCAATGACAAGCAGTATTTGGGAAACTCAAAAGAGCTGTTGAATTTTCCACCTGGCTGAACTGCTCCTAGCTGAAGTCTGAGCTCTGGGCTTGGCCCTGGCACTGTCACTGCGGTTTGGCTGCAGGGCCACCTGCGCTTGCCCAAGGCTGCTGGCTTGGTCCCAGCATCTCCCTTCTCATGCAGCTCAGGGATGGGGATTCTGACTGCAGGTGTGTGGGAGACTCCAGCAGGACGGAGCCACAACAGTTTGAAGCACATGCATTTTCTCTCCTGGGAGCAGCACCTGTTTGGGAAGCTACGCCTCTGCATGGCTTTTTGTAGCAGATGAGCAAGGGAGACACACAATTCTCTTTAATTTTGTTTTGTAGCCTGAAGAGAGTGGAAGTGTGAACCAGAAATATCCTAGATCAACTTTTGAATCACGGTAATCAAATAGTGCATGGGTTGTTGATCTAATAATGCATTTTTGCTATAGAGACACTAAGAGTATGTAAAGTATCTCTGATATTAAGTGTTATAGTCATTACAATCCATTGGGATGTTAGCTGTGTTGCCTGCATCGTTTTGTGTCTGAGTTCTCTTCAAATTTGTCATTTTTAAGCATCCTCAGAAATGTCTTCACTTTGGCAGATCTTTTGTCATCACAACTGCTGTGATGAACACCAACAAAGTTCTTGTTGCTACAATTAACAAAAGTAAGGCTGTGTCCCCAAAAGCTATCTACAGTAATTTCTACAACACAGATTGTACTATTCCCCCTCTAAATCTTGCTGCTGATTAACCGGGTGGGTTTTTTTCCTGAAGAATATGTTGTTTTTCTAGCTTGCTATTAGCCTCCACAAATGACTGTGTGATGCAGTTTGTGTCTCCAAGCCTACAGTAAATGAGAAACATTTTGTAGAATTTTCTTTTGCACTTGAATTTTTCAGCATGCACATGGGATAAGGATGTAACAAGACTCCGATAGAATTTTATAATTGGATCAAAACACAGTTCACCCACATATGAGCTGGATTGGTTGTGATAGATGTCAGGAGAAACTCTAAGGCAATACTAAAATTCTTTTATTCCATAACTGCCAAATAAAATAGTACTAGAAGCCTGTAAGCAAAAGCCTCTCGGTTTGGCTGGGTTTGAATAGGAAAAGAGCAGTTGGGTAGTGGATGGGGCCAAGTGGTAAGATTGCCGCACCATCCTCCCTGCCTCCATTTCTATTCTGGGTCTGAACATACTAATCACTTGCACCTTGATCATTTGCACCTTGAATCCATACAAGGTATGTCTCCCATCTTCAGGAAGAACCAAAAGCTGAGACCTCCTTCAACCGTGTGTAACATCTGCATGCAGCTCCTCCAGCTGCCACTGGGACCGTGCCAGGTCTGTCCAGCCTCATGGATGCAGGACTGGCTGCAGTACACGTGTCCTCAGGGTTTTGTCCTAAAGCTGAAATTCTGACTTGCCTGCTTCTGAGGCAGAGGCAGTGGCCTTGCTGCAAGGGTCTGCAGAAGGGTGCCTGCCCCACCAGACAGGGCTGAAGGGCTCTGCTGGCCCCACACTGCAAAGCTGTGATTTCAGGGGTCCCCCTGCACCGGTCCTGCCCCACAAGAAGAGCTGCTGACTGCCCCAGCCCTGCTGCCTGTCCAGAGCTCCCTGGCAGCGAGGCTCAATGTCTTTTCTCTGTGCAGTGTACCTCCCAGCCTTGCGTACTGCTGTTGTCCCACACAACCCCATGTGTGCTGATGTGGGGAGCCAAGGTGGGCAAGCTACAGATGCCACCCCTTCCTTCTCTGACAAGCTACCAGGAGCTGTGCCCGGGGCTGTGCTCCGGGTCAGCCCTGGAGCCATCTTGGGGGCATTGAGCTCATCTCCAAAACCGAGCTGTGGCAAAGTCAGCAGCTAGTGAAATGCTCCTATTTCTCCATGACACACAAGGAGAAGCCGTGCTGGAGCACCCATGATCTGCAACAAAACCCCTCCAAGCAGCATCCCTGGAGGAGGCTGATACACCACGGCCACACGGGACAGAAGGCTGAGCTCATGCCATGCCACCCATGGTGTGCAGCCAGAGCCTCGCCTGTTCGTATTCGCCTTTCCTCAGCGGAGATGTCATCACTCTGACCCACAGCCCTGGAGGAAAGCAAACAAAAGCAGGGAGGGGAGAGCAACCATTAGGCCCTGCTGAAGCTCTGATGCAGCTTACCTTTATTGTGTGTGCTGCCTAGATTTTATGTCAGTGATGCAACACAATTAATTAGATCTAGACTGGGTGAGAATACATTAGGCACAGTGAGACGCTACCTTCCTGCCTGTCCATCCTTGGAAGAGCTGGGAACAGTTTCTTTCCTTATGCATATTCCCTTAATAATATATTTGTCACAAGGATTCTTCCTACACCCATCTGGCATATAGATATTTTTCCAAATTTGTCATTTTTTATGTTCCAAAACCTATTTTACTTCAGATGCTTTCATAATGAAGCAGCAAAAGCCTGCCATAGCTTGATATATGGAGCAGAAATCACATCTGTGCCAGGCTGTTTTCTAATCAGATAAAGCACCAAATACCTGCAGTGCTTTTTTTCCTGGCCTTTGAGTAGATGCACCTGAGTGACTTTCAGTGCTAGTCTAGCCTTGCATTCACAATCAAACCACAAACATACCATTCTTAATTTTAGCTTCCTGCTAATTTCAGTGCTTTTACAGGAAAAGAAAAAGAGCTGTTAGAATTGCCTGGTGGCCCCCTGCACAACACAAACCAAGGAAATTCATCCTGCAACTTGGCGATCAGCCCAGAAACCTGTACTTGAATCAGAGTGGACCTTTCAGAAGGGCATTTTCCCTTATTTCTCCTCTGAAAACTGTCATTCACACCACATAATTTAGACATCTGCCTCAAGTGAGCACTGGAAGTGAGTAACAGAGTGGGGACTTCAGTGAGTTTGTTCGTACCAATTTTGGGCCCCAGACAAAAGGAGAGAGAGTTGTGATGTCCCATTTTCATCAACAGCATAAGTCTATGGTGCAAGGAACTTCACTTAACCCAACAAAGTCATTCATAGAGAGGTGCTTCTGCTTTTCTTAGAGCCTTCACCTGCCCTGCTGTGGCTTGGCTCCTCGCCACTGCTTGGCTCCTTTGCATGCACACAACCATCAGGCAAGATGGATTCTGCAGGAGATAATTTCATCTGAAGCCACATTAACTCCCCAGACACACTGTCTGCTCCTCATGGTACGTCCCAGGAGAGGCTCCTCTGGCACAGCGGAGACAGGAAGGCTGATGGTTTATGGCACTCCCTTATGCCAAATCCCGGGAGAGAGTTCTTCCTACTTTGAATTTCCTCTGTTCATATAAAGCAAAAGGACAATCTGAGACATTGCTCTCAGTATAGTTCAAAACACAGTTTGAAGTGTGAATTTTTCAATATTTGAAGCATTGGCTTTTATGATTTATTTATTGATATTCCAGGACAAGCATCGCAGAGTGGAGCTGGTGCCTACTCCAAATATAACAACAATCAGTGACTGAATAGCAATATTCTCATGGACATTTTGTCCATTGCTATACAGAAAAATTTCATCTCTGTATAATAGCACAAAGACATCAGGAGATAAGATCAAGCATTTTTGAGAAACACTACCCACAACCCCCCCCCCACCCCCCGACTCTGAAACATAACAGTTCATATTGTTTCATTCTGACAATAGTGTGTACTTTATGAGCAGAACCCGACTTTGCACCGGGTGTGACTCAGGCGTGGGAGGTGTGCAGGGTTTGCTGTCTCTTATCCCTTGAGTCCACCGTGTAATATTGCTGGTATCCGTGTGTAACAGATAGTGTTGTGCACTGGGCTGGAAGATAATAAATAGATGTGAGCTGATGATTTACAGGAGGGTGCTTGGAACTCCTTGAACCACTCGGGAAGGGAAACTGTGCCGGTACAAGGTTGTGCTGTCAACCTCGCAATAGTTTTTCCTCTCTCCTGAGGGCAATTTCTCCAAGATGTAACTTGCTTCCTGCCTCATCATCTGGAAATTCACAAATCAGAGGAATTGTGGTTAATTACTAAAATGGCTGATCCATAGATTCTTAGCTGTCAGAGCCAGGGCAGGGGGAGGGGTTTAATTGTTGTTTTTGTCTGAAAGAATTTCTCCTAAAGTGATGAAATAACTCACATTAATGAAGATTGCAAATAGAAGACTTTTTTGATTATTTCCAGTTGTTGAAAAAATTGCTTACTTGAAATGCATTGCTTTCTTACGTGAGGAAACTCAGATTTCTCCAAACAGCCGGAATAAATTTAGCCCTAAAACATTCATAACGACGGATGGATGCATATTCAGGCTAACACTGTATGTGATCTCTGATCATACAGTAGTTAAGTTATACAATCACAGTGATTTATGGTACTAAACTGTGGAGCCTCATATCTGCAGGAGTGTGGGTAAAGGGGTGGAACTCTCATCAATCAAAAGACTATACTTGTTCAGCATTGGGATAATTAAGGCAGACAGTAAAAAAGCATGAAATAATATCCAAAAAATGAAATCAGAATTTCTATTTGCATAGTGTTAATAAGCAATACGGTGCTGAGCCACCTTTACAAAATGCTTGCCTAAAAAATCCACTTATTACCTTGTAGCGCTTGATGTATGTGTTCTTCATATTCATGCTGAGGGTATTTGTAGAGTAGTTATATAATACACATACTGTCCTCCACTTCAAAAACAGGATTACAAATAATGGCATCTTTCCACTTCATTCCAAGACAGAGATAAAACAAGAAAGGAAAAAAAAAACAAACCAACAACCCCAGAAGCAATTTTAAAGCACAAGTTTCTGAAATTTCCATCCCCCTGTCCATAGTGCTCTTCTCCCAGCCCAGCACTTTCAGGTAGAGACAGTCGGACACAACGAGGGGCTAACACAGGGGAGCTGCATTAACCAAACAATGTTCAAAAAAAAAAGTTTAATTAACTGCGTATTTTGTAAAAGCCACATTTCATTACTGTTTGTTAGGAAGATGGAAGCATGCACTGGAAACACTAATTCTAATTATTACTTCAAGTGGGAGTTTTTGGCACAAGGTCAAGGAATAATAGAAGAATGTGTGAATCTGTGCTACAGCATAGCAGTAAGACTAATCATTTGAATAAAGCCAGTTGCTTTTTCTTGGACTGTCTGTGTGCTGTTCAATGTTCTGGATGAATCTAACACAATCAGCCTGTTCTCTGGTGTATATCCACTTCCTGCTGACTCAGGGCAGCTTGCCTCTTCTGCCATTTATTAAAATGAAACATTCCTATTAAAACACCATTTTTCAGAGAGATGACCAAATAGATATTAGTAATGACATTATTAAAACTATTTTGTTTAAAATGAACTGTCACACTTGTGTGTTGCAAAGCAACACACACACAAAAATCTATTTCATTTAGTGAGAGATTGCTTTGAAGAGCTGGATTTCTTTCTTTCTTTCTATTAGAAGGTATCGCAGAGGGGATGTGATGTGTGCTCCAGGAAACTGCCAGCTTTTATAGCTATTAGAAAGCAGGAATACTGTTTCTAGTACTCTCCATAGCAAATAATGTATAATTCATGGATTTCATTAACATGCAAATATGATCCATGGTCTCCTATGTTTATATCTCCTAATAATCTATTAATGGTTTTAAGAGTAAAGGGTAATGGAAACATTTTGTATGAGCAACATTTACTCATGCTTCTCTGTGTTTTTCTCTTAATTGTATAGTATAAGCATGTATAGAATTAAAACAGAAACAATGGAAATTAATTAACCTGTGATTACCAAATAAATATTTATTGACCATAAGGTCACACACCCAATAATTTGTGATTCTGTAATGAAAGACCATATTATCACTAGATGTCAATATGCCTTAGAAAAACCTGTGCTGGGGTAGTGGGGGTGGGTTTGTGCCAAAACCAGTGCTTGAAATGACCCCTAGATTTGTAAACAGTATTTTGTATTGAGATGTCAACACCCCCCGCTTCCACCCCCGAGAAAACAAAGAAATATCAGATTTGTCTTGAAGCCTTGGACTTTCTCAGGTTTCTTTGCTATAGGTAAGCAGGACAGGTAAGATTTCATCCTGATGCAACCTTGTCTAGCATTTTAGGATCAGCTACTTACCCCTTCCATATTCTAGTTGAAACTTTAGGTTCATCAGCCTGAAAAAATGCCAAAACCCACTTTGTGCTATTGTCAGAGCAGAGTCTGTGCAGCACTGGCAGGCAGATAGTCCCAGATCTGGGCACTCTGGGCACTCTGGGCACTCACTGCTTGCAGGTTTGTGTGCCTTTCCTCCTAATCTCTGCAGTGCCACTGCAGAAGCCCCGTGCCCGAGTGCTGCTGCCACACTGCCCTCCCCTGCTGTACCCTGCATGGCTGGTACCTCAGCCATGTCAATGAGTCCCTCTCCTTCCCGTGCTTCCCCTCTCTCAAACTTCTCGGGGGGAACTGCTCAGGTAGTGATTTCACTTCTGTATTTATCAGCAACGACACAAAGAGAAACAGTGCAAGACATGGGCACATCTGCTCTTTGTAAAAACACACAAACAGCAATGGTGCTGTAGGCAACAATAAACCATTTTAATCAACTAATGGAAAGAAACATCCTGCCAAGGACAGTTCTGATGATTTTCATATTACATCCCATAAGCGCTGGACAGCATTTTAGACCAGGGTCGAGGACCTTTTCTCTGAGGTTGAAGAGTTTGTCTGAGCATAAGGTGAAAAAAATAATGTATCGATCCCCACAGCATCTCTTTATTTTTAATAACAATGTTCCTCATGTCACATAATGTTGGGAGGAATGATGGAATTCTAAATATTTATTAACAAATAAATATAAGGTGGGTTTTTTTAAAAAAAAAGCTTATACACTGTAGGAGCCTTTTACTTTACCAGCTACTTCTTTTCTTACCTACTCCTTTTCTCAGAGAAATGAGAACAAATGACTTTGGGCTGGGAAATACAGACTGGACTTTCACTCAGCATCCTTCACTTGCCCCTTTGTGCTCCCCTTGGTAACTGTGGCACGCAGACCCTGACCACAAGCTTGTGGCAGTGTTTTAATCTTCTCCATGGTGACCTTTTTCAGGTTAACTGTGACTAAAAAAGTCGGTCTCTTATCCACATTCTCGGATGTCACACCTCTATTACATCTTCCTTCTCTCTGAAGCATGGGAGAACACTTAAGTATTTACTTACACATCCAGAAATGAGACTTGCCTGAAAGCTACAGCTGCATGAATTTGGGAAGCTGAGTGGTGGGCCCACCAGGAGAGAGGCGGTTCGGAACACAGCTTAGACACTGGTCATATTGACCTGTATGTGCAGAAAAATAATTGATTGGTTTAGCAGAGGCTACCTGTCAGTATAAACAAACACAACCACATTCACAAGGAAAATACGCTGATTTTACACAACAAAAAAGCCTGTTGGTACATACACTTCACAGTTCGTTACAGGTTTCCTTAATTAAATGAATGTAACAAGTTGATTAGACTTTAGAAGCTCTGAGAAAAGTCAGATCCACTTATACTGAAAAGTAGGATTCAGAAATAAATTATTCACAGTTGATTAGGCTAAGACAAGCATTTCTCAAACATTTCTCAATACTTCAGAAAAAGCGACATATTGAACTCTATTTTACTGTGAGACTCAAAATGGCAATTAACAGTCCTAAGCTGCATATAAACCCCAGTATGAACCACGTTTACAAGAACATTGTGTGTGAATCAAATTACGTTATCTTTGGTTTGAAGAACTTAGAAATAATTGCCAATAAGTATTCATGTATAGGACCAGTTTTTTGAAACAAGTTATTTTAATTACTACTAGTGTCAGGAGTACGTGTAGGCGATTTTATTAGACTTAATGTGTTTAGTGAAGCTCCCTGAACTGTATCTAGTTCATGTCTGTAGAGGATGAAATATTTAATATATCTTTATTATTCTTACTTTTTAATACTGTATTTATTTCTAAATTAAATCCCAACACTTGATGCTTTTGCCACTTTCTCAGAGTATCACAGAATCCCGGTATGAAGCACAGTGACATATTATCACAAAAAACATCTCAACATCATGTAGATTTGGGTTTCTATATATTACACTTGTAACATAAATACCCTTCACACTATGTGTGTTCAGGCCCTCTACATTTGTGCCCAGACCTGGATGCCCGATCCAGAGCTATATGGGAGCCCTCCCATCGAAGGATGTGACTGGGAAAAGAGGGAGATTGGGAAAAGGTCGCCGAGAGGTAAACGCCTCAGTTCTGAAAGGTGACAGAAATACTCATTCATGTAGCAACATTCCTCTGAAATATGGAGATCTTCAAACCCTCCACATCCAAATTGTAAAACCAAAATTATCAAACAAATGATATCAGCAAGTCTGTCAATAAATGATTCTAGGAAGGTCACTGCAAGATATCCGTACATGCAAATGATCTTAGCCCGTATGCCAAACAACCTTTCAAGTCACCAGGTCTGTGGATTGACTTCCTTTTCTGCTTTTCTTTACTGCCAAGGCCATACATCCACACAACTCCAGGCACTGCAGTAGCAGTCACACAGCACAGAGCAAACTACGCAGCCCAGGACGTGCCATTATGTCACGCTGCAGCTGAGAAGGAGAAGGGCAAGGCCACGTCCTGCCTGACACGATGACATGCAGCAAACAGCAACGGCACAGGCGCAGTGCCGTGGCTTCCTCCTCCCTCACGCAGGAGCAGGCCCAGCCAGC
Organism: Porphyrio hochstetteri; assembly: GCA_020800305.1. Classification (NCBI taxonomy): domain Eukaryota; kingdom Metazoa; phylum Chordata; class Aves; order Gruiformes; family Rallidae; genus Porphyrio; species Porphyrio hochstetteri. The sequence continues at coordinate 20,609,515 of CM036912.1, forward strand.
CCTACACCCACAGCACCACTGAAGGAGTAACGCAACAGAGGTAAAACAACCTGGCACTTCACAATAATCTGTATTTTATATCACCCAGTTCCAGAGGGAGACCGATTCCTTAATATGCATTATCTTGAATATGTCAATCCCATGCAAAGTTTTACAGCCAACTGCAAACACTCATACTTAAAGAACACAATACTTCTGCACTTTACTGGTGTGATATAAATTAGCAGTTTCCCACTCTTCATTGCCACAATAAATCCACACAGAAAGAACTGGTGGTATATACAACAACATCAAAGAGCCTGAAATAGTAGTAGTGAATTGCAGTTATAAAAATAAATTTCTAAAAAGAAGAGAGAAAAGGAGACGAATGTTCTAATCTTACCTTCATCATAATCTTATTAGCATTTCTCAGTGAGTAGTTCAAGTATCAGTCTATACTCTTATGAATCTGTCTCATAAATATGTCAAGTGCAAAGTATAGTTATTTTAATAGTCTGTGTTGGTGGGCCATCGTGGATTTAATTAAGAGACAACTAGTGTATGAAATATGACACAAAAGCACCAAACTAAATGGAGAAATGTTTTACTGCAGATTTAAATCAGGAACACAGAAGTAATGATGATCTGGCCTTAGAAATCCTACTTAAATTTAATTAATGCAGACCAGCACAGACCTGTTCATACTGGAACAAAAAAAATACAGGCATTAAAAATAATGATTTAAGCTATACTGTGTTATTTATAAAGACATTTGCATTATCTCCAACTGCATGATGTTATTTATAAATGTGTGTTGGTTTGTGGCTCTTAAATTAATTAAAAAAGGCTGGAGATGCTAGTCCAGTAAAAATTGTTAAAATATGATTTTCAGCTATGTTTTTTTTTTCCAAAATGAAGCCCTTATTATGCTTCCTGCCTTATTTTGAAGGGTCTCAGAACACTCAAATCATTCTGCTACAAAATTGTGTATCCTTCTAAGGTTGCAATGAAAACTGTATTATTTTCCACCCAAATCTGCTCTTTCTCCATCTTTCTCCATCTTCTGAAAAAGCAAGAGCATAGTCAGCACTGTGAGCATGCAGGATTAGATCTTCAAGCACTGCACAGTCCTTCCTGCTATCATTTTGGTGCACTGTTTTGACTTCACAGGAGACTTGGCAAGATACAATGTTTTTAAGCAGCAATGCAAGAACTCATATTTTCACGCAGAAATTCCTTACTATGTAAGTATGAGTTTAACACTGGTTTAGAAAGAAAGAATCCAATAATTCCATGAAACTATTCCAATATCTCGATCCCTTCTTGCAAAATCATGGACTGACAACAGCCCCGGTTGCACTGAAGTTGAAAGCAAGGCTTACTATTGATTCGTAAGGGCACAGGAGCAGACTCTGAAAATATACAGCTAAGTATATGCCTGTCTGGCTGTAAGAATTGATGCCTCGGCCGACTATAGGGACTACATTTGTACATGGTTTTCATGTCTAAGATTTTCCATTTTATTAATCTGATCCAGCAGGTACTAGCTATTGCATGTTAACTTTCGCAATTCAAGTGGCTTCCAGTCATTTAGATTAGAATAACCTTTAATTGGTTGGCTGCTCTAAGCAGGCAGTTAAAGGATTCATAGATTTTATTAACCTTTTATTACTAAAGGAGAAGAAAAAAGGCAGTGGCCAGAAAGCATCATTAAGTGAACTTCATCCTTATTTTCAGGAAACTCAGAGCTGTGGACTCTAGCTGCTCTCCAAACACCATAATTTGGACTGCCAGGAATGTAATAAAAACTGTAAATTGACACAAAAATGAAAGTGCTTGGGAGAAATAAATTCATAACTACTTTTATTTTTTGGTGAAGAAAACATCAAAGGTGTGCAGCTCAGCCTGGAAGGCAAAAATGGATAAAAGGATAGTGCCTATAGTTTCAAAATATTTTTCTCTTTAATGAACAGTTGAAAATATCCATAAATCTCTTCCAGTATCACTGTATTTAAAAAGCAGTCAAGTCTTTTGTGCCTGACATGTTTATAGTAAATCTATTCTCATCTGTCGTGTTTGCATAAATTGTCCAAAAGTTCATCCTGTCTTGGCTGTCTTTCAGTATTCATTAGTATTGAAGTCATTTTTGGAGTAAATGAAGGAAAAAAATGTCCAGAAATTGAGATAATGCATAGAAAGAACCAGACTTCTGATGACTAACAAGAACAAACAGAGCTTTATTCAGCTAAATTCACAGAAATTTGTTTCTTATTGCCAAGGATGAACTAAACAGCATGAATCGTGTGTGCAAGTGCATAATAAATAAATATAGGCAATCAGGATGAAATTCTGAATAATATATGATAAGGTAATAATAGAGTCCCAAATAGGTATTTATATGGACACCTGACTAATCAAATAGCTCCTGTCAGAGGTCTGCTGCGAGCCGTCACCTGGATTTAGCACACCTTTGTACCTCCCTCTGGTAGTAAGACTTACAGTGCAGAAACATGACGTCAACCCCAATCTTCCACCTCCTTCCTCAATCAAGGAGATGTATATAACAAAAATGAAGAAACTAACATGGAAGGAGTACTGCCATGTGGGTACAGCCTGAAGTGTGGGGCTGGCTGAAGCCCCTGGGGAGGGGTGGCACTGCACAGCAGAGACTCCCCCACCTTACCATGGGATAAAGGACCGGGGAGCCCCAGGGCTCAGCCTGGCTTGTCCATCTCCTCCATCCGGGATTTTCACTGGCACTCTCAGCCTGGGCAGCTGCTGTCCCAGCTGCAGCAGCTGGAGACATCCCAGTGCCCCTGCCTCACTGTGCTCTGCTAAGCCTGGTGTATGTTTGTGGGAGGCCCTGCGAGTATGGCCCCCTTCCCGTCGGGGAGGCAGGAACAAACACTGAGCTTTCATCTTCTTAACAAACACTCCCAAATTCAAAAGCTTCCTCTCAGGAATAATTAGAGCCACTTTGGGCGGCATTGTAACTGGAGCATCTAAACACATTTTAGGTTACTTTTAGCACAAAATATTCACTTGATAAGAAGGACTGAAGATCAAGGACATCATTTGCTGAGTGACTCAAGTAATCAAGAGGTGAATAGATAAACCGTACAGCTGCACCAAAGCAGCAAGGAAAACAGAGCTTTCCAGTCTAGACTCCCTGAATCAAACCTGAAGATGTGCAGGCAGAAATTTAGCCCGTCTACTCCCTGCACAACGTGTTCATTAGATTTTAAAATAATAGTGCACTATATCTCTCAGCCTCAGGGCATGTTTTCTGTGATTGCCATTAAAAGTCTTGTTGACAGTGAGGTTTGTTCACTGGAGTGCGAACATACAATGGTTCTGCACAGAGTTTTACAGAGAAACTTGCACTCACACTAAGCTACCCACACCTCTGTATCAAAAACAATTTGCAGAATTAAATATTTAACAAACAACTTTGAGATGTGCAGTGATTAAATTAGTGAGATAATTAGCACGATATTTAAGGTTAATGTTCACAAGTAGGTTAATTATATCCTTCCCCAAACTTCTGTTTTCATTTTGCTTGACACATGTTGCAATAACAGTGAAAGTGAGGCCACACTTGCAGGCGAGGCAGTGCATACCACACAAGGTGTAAGTCCACACTTGTGAGGGAACTTCTCTCCAACGTACAGTCTCAGAGCTCTATATTTTTCATGTCCTAGCAGTTCTCCATCTTTTAGGGTGAATTCCCTTGAATAACACTTCAGATCTGTAAAAAGAAACATTCTCTACAGGACTTGTGGGATTTCTTAGCTTCAGGATTTCATACAGCTCTCTAACATAATTACGAAAGAGACAGCACTTAATGCTTTATACTGAATTCAGTCCACAAGCACAGCTCCTACATACAAGACTGCAGACCCAAAGTAATCTAGAGACCTGATTGGACTTCACTGAGGTTACTTCACATTTATTCTAATTAAATAAAGAGCAAAATTTGCTGCAATTTTCAGCAGAATGGCTGTAGAGAATCGAGCAAGGGATCAAGGACTACAAGAAAGTTTTAAAAATCTATCTAGTAGTTATTTGTGCACAGACAATGGGACATGGCACCTGGATTAGCTGACAAAAAGCTATTTTGCAAACATGGCAATCCGATGTGACTGTGGGACTCTGAGAAACCAGGGAGTACAGCCACGTACATGGCGCAATGCTCCCCAGCATAGCAATGTTCAGCAGCAAAGCTTATGCCTTTTAGAGAAATGAGGCCTTCCAGTAGCATAACAAATATTTTTCAACGCATCTGAACTGTCCATTTGTTTTCTCCTCCATGTATCAGAGCTCAGGGTCAAACCTCCCAAACCCTGGCAGAGGGGTCCAACAGACCAAAATCTCACATACAGGGCTGAGCTTCAAAATTCCAACCTCTAAAGCAAGGGACGTGGAGACCCAAATACTGCCAAACATTATGACATTTCATACACAGATCTTATTTATGCAGTGTGTATAATTTGCAATCACTACATCCACCCTAGCAAATTTTAGGGGGCTTCCCCCCTGTAAAGGTATGAGGTGTAAACCGCTCAGGGCTTCCCAGCCTAGTCACCCTCCTTGGCAACATGCAGCTGACTAAAACATTCATATGGCCATTGTTAGCAATCTTCCATATAGAAAGAGGGCTTCACTTCACATTTGACTGGGGTGCCATTGGTATGCCCATGCTCAGGAGCCACGCAGGAGCACGGGCAGCACATCCTGCCCCAGGCCCTCCGTGCGAGAGTCATCGCCTGTCACAACGGCTGTGGGGTTTCCTGAAGGTGCTGTGCTACCGACTCAGCCTGACGCAACCCCTGGCAGTTTATCTTCTAAAAGAGTGTCCCTTTGTTCCCCAGGAAGAAGGTATTCCCTGGTTTTTAGTTTACATCTACTTTTCCTTATGCTGACTTTTGGCCCAGCAATTCCTCAGAGGAGTGAAGACTGGGCAGCCATGTTCATCCTGTCCAGCTCCTTGTGCCCCTCTACTGTGAGGTCACAAAGCTGCTACTGGTAAAGAAAAGCAGACTCATTGCTCTCCAGGGGAAGAGGGAAGCCCTGGCAGTAAGGGACAGCTGAATAAAATGGTTTGTGTCAAATTTTCTCCTGCTACCATTTTGCTGAGCCAACGGATGGATCCGGAAGTCTTATCACCCACTGTAGAAGCTGTGCTTTTATGTGTCACTGACTTGCAAACATCAAACTTCTGAGCAAAAGGAGTCGCCTTCTCAGCTAGAGCTAGCCACAGCTGCTAGTTTTCAGGTTCTGCAATGTAAGAAATTCACAGCACGTGATGTAAATTTGAATTGTTTTCTGAATTTTTTAAGCTGCAAAATTTTACTCATCTCTGTTTTATTTTTTATATCAGTATGGTGCTGCTATATCTAAATTATTTCATCATTTTGCCACTGCATTACAAAACGCTAACTTGCTGATGCCTGCTGGACCCTGCTGATAAGGAGGCTTACAAGAAAGGAGCTGGTGAAAAATCAGTCTCTGTCCTTTTGAAAAATTAGTTGAAGCAATTTCACATTTTTACTTTCCCAAAGAGACACTGCAATCATTTCTCTTTCTTTCTTATTTATTGTTCACACCACTGCAACATAAACATATGCCTCGCTATCCCACATACCTGCTGCCACAGACAGAGCCCTCTTCTGTATTATTTCAGTGGTGAGATGCTCTGGGCTGCACTGTATTTGCACAGGCGACTGCTGTGAGTATACATGCGAGTAGAGCAACTGATTTTTCAAGGGCAGTTAGATACCCAACTAGTAATTGTGTGTACAATTACTGTGATTACACATGTAATCATGGTCATTGTGCTTCCAAATGATGCATGTGCTATTCTAAAAATTCGCTGCTGTATTACTAAAATTAATGGGAGCTTTGCCGTCAATTTGAATTGATGGAGGATCAAGCACTACGTATTGTAGCAGCAGTCTTGATATATCCAAAAGCAAACACAATTTTTGCATCCAAAATACTACATTTTCAGAGTGTATTGAAACAGTGGAAGAGGGATGGAGATATAGTTTCTTAGCATAGCTAGGTATAGGTATATATTCATTGTGCATTCATTAATAAATAATCAATTTTGAATAGGGTTCTGGATTTGATTCAAACTCCACCGACATTAAGAGAAAACCAGGGCTCTGGATCAAGGCTTCTTCCTTTAATGTTTCCAATTAGCTCGGGTTATACAGCTGCATGTGCTTTTGTTCGTGGCAAAGTCTTTGCCTTTTGACTGTCTTGTCTTTCAAGAGTTAAATGGGATTTTGCAGCGAAGATGCCGTGAGATACAGTAGGTATGGTTATATGTAGTATTTCACATCTAGTCTTTGTCCATGTTCTAACAATGTGCATTAAATGTCTTACTATTGTCTCTTTTTCAGATTAGTTTACAGCCCTGTAGTTCCAGCTGTTTTATTCTGAAACTCTAAAACCCTATCACTAGGGAGTTCTGTGTAATTGCCCATAATATGCACCACATTATCCATTTCAGGAACTGTGCTGAAAGACAGCAGCAATAAGGGGTTTTCTAAAGGCAGTCTGGTTTACACTAATGGATCTAACAGGAAGGAAATGCAATTTGAAAGAAGCTGATGCATATGTTCTATTGTTGAATATAATGTTTGATTTAATTATTAACTGTCTGTGATGGAAAGTCAGATCCTGCTCAGTTCTGCTTACAGTTTGGTACCCTGCTACCAGTAAAAACAGACAAGATTCTGTCTGAGGATTTAAGAGTTCTTTGTAAAATACTGACATTTAATTGTGCTTTTATAAAATATCAGCTGAGGAACCTCAGTCGCATGCTTCTTCCATACAAGCTGGCTTTCTTTTATCAAGCTAAATATACAATATAGAAGCTGACTCTTTCCTTTTTCACTTGTGTAAATCAGGAGATTCTCAATGATCTGCTGTAATTATTTAAATAAATAAGATCCAAATTGAGTTAATATTCACTGCTGTTCATGACCTATTCATTTTTACTTTATTTTGTATTTCATGTCACACACATCGCACAGCAATATATGTTTGTATCACTGGGGAAGCACCCAAAGGACGCAAGTGAATTTTTAGGAAGGAGTTAAAAAGTGCTGGCATGACTTTACCTACCCTTCTTGTATCAGGGATGGAGGATTTGGCAGCCAATTTCAGTCCAATTCTATAATTGGTGTTTTGTGATTTCTAGTAAATTGTTGCATTGTGTGACAAAGGTCCCTAATTCCATGTGTGGGTGTTAACATGGTGTAAGGAATGAATTCATTATGAAGAACTCTTACCTGAAATTCCATTATCCTTTTCTTGCCATGGTGACTCCTATCAAACTCATTCATCTAACGTAACCTGGAAAGGAATAAGAATCAATGCTAAACTGCTGCATTTTCAGGGGAGTTTGAAGGTAAAAATCATAGCTCTCCTGCATGATTCAAACAAAACCAGTAGTTTAACACTACTAGTAAACAAAATAATTGAGCAACATAATTTCAGTGTTGTATTTTGTATCTGTCTGGTAAGATTATTATCTCTGACACTATCTTAAGCAGATGCAGGACTGGAGTTGAAATTAAACAATAGTAATGATATTTGGAGTGCATCCAGAATGATCCTCACTGTTTGTGAGAGTGGCTTCCACATCATTATTTGATCCATAATTTCTCATCTTTCGCTAAACATATCTTTCTACATGTAGTGCACACAGCATCAGCTCTGTGGGATGCATCTTCCTTTGCAAGCTCCAAAGGGATTGTCTACTTTTGTCAGGAGGGTAACAGAAAGAAATTAAGTTCTTAGGAAATACACCACCATCCCTCAAACACCTAATCAATTTAGACAGCTTAAGAAAAAATAGAGACCCCCTCCACAATGTATTCACATTCTTGGTGTCAGTCAGCAGACTTCAGTCAAAGAGTACAGAAGAGCCACTGCAGCAGAATCTCTCTGATTTATCTGGAGACTTCTGCCTGTAATCTGTTCTCTGTGGCAAGGATTTGGGAAGATTTTAGGCTTTTTTTAAAAAACCTCAAACATTTTGAATATTTTGGTTTAGAGAAGTACCTGAGAGCTCAGATCAAAATTTAGCCAGAGTGCTTTAGCCCATGACGCCCATCAGAGCAGATTTCTGCTGGGTCTTTCCTGCGTCAAGAGCATCATAAACCCAATCTTTCTTAGGCTGTTTGAGGACACCCTGCCACAAACCAACAAATGCCAAGGTGCATGATTTCTTTCAAAAGCTAACAAAAATATACAGAACAGGTACAAGCTGAGGTCAGCTATCATTTTGGCTGAAGTTTCCTCTTAGTTTCGCTGTTACTCCTACTCCTAATTAAAAGTTTATTGAAGCACTTTGCATACTCTAGTGTATTGAAGAAGCAATTGTTGGAGTGAAAAGAAAAACTGTCAGTTCTGAAAATAGCTAGGACTGCTCATGTGTCATTCTCAGTATATGCTGAAATATCCAGAAAAACGTGGCTCACACTGTGGATTGCATCAGATACCCACACATGTATAAGCAACCCTCTCCCCGCCTTCTCCTGAGGCTCATTTTCACAAAACACATGGTTAGAACTGAGCTGTGCTTTCTGCCATTGGAGTAAGCTACAATGGAGCAAAGCACAAAAGAAATCTATTTCCCTAGTGTATGTAGGATCTGGCTGTAGAGCTCAGTGTGAGAATTAAGAACAGACACTTATGGTAACCAGCACACTGCAGGGGCAGGGGGAAGCAGGCTGCTTTGTTTTCTTGGATCTCGTGACCAAACTTTGGGTAAGGCTACATATGCGCTGAGCATCAGATCACCTGTGGATCAGGAATGCAAGCTTTTTGCCCAGGTCCTGGGAGCTCATCCTCCTGCCCCAGCAGTGCCAAAACACATCCTGATTGAGCATCCCCAGTGCACGTGTACAGGAATAGCTGGTGTGACCAGCCCACCTGTCTGTTCCCTTCTCCCCTTCTCAACATGCAGCACTATTTATGCTTTGCCTCCATCCCGAAGTACCACCCAGTGTTTGCTGGCTTAGGCATGTCCTAGAGGGAGACAAAAGGGTTTTGGTGGCTACACAGATGGCCAATTGAAAAAGAGTGTTGTGGAAATCATATTCCTAGGGAAAAAGAACTGAACTCAGGCAGGTGTTTCTCCATTTCTGTGTGACTCCTCTAGGCAGCACAACAGGTGAGCTTGCTGCATGCTAATCAAGGAAAAGAACATCTGAAATATGCATCTGCACATGAGCATCTGTGCAGAGCTTCTCCACACCAGTTCTCAAGTGCATTTTTTTTCCTGTGCGGGCCTCTTTTGTACTTTGCTGTGCCAAGAGGCTTATTTTGTATAGGTGGAGAGACCCCTATCCACCAGCCATCAGGGAGTGCTATTAATATGCAACATCTTGAATGCATGAGCTGAATGACAAGCTGGCAGAGTTTGAGACTGTGTGGTCCAAGTTTATGTCTCTCCCTGAAGAGGCGAAAAGCCCCTTCCCAAACTCTCTGCCAAACTGTGCAAGAGATGAAAGGAAGGAGAATGGGCAACCTATTTTTTGTGTTTCTCTCTTCCGAATATCTTCACACTATCATTTCTTTCCCCTGGCCACAGTTAACGTGAATGGTCGATTTCACCTCGTTTCCTACTGAACTTCAATATCAAAACAGAACACGATAACAGAGATATTAAATTATTTTTTTTAACTGCTCATGGAACTAATTGGAACTATTTATTGGACTTTTTATACATGTGCTGTCTTCTGGATGCAAACATTGACCTCTGCCGTCTGATTCGTCCCTACAGTAGTGGCTTGAGTCCTTAGTGTCACCACGCAAGGCCTGAGCTAGTTTTTCAGCCCAGATGAAAGGATACCTGTAATGTCTCATTGTGTCCTAGTTACAGCTTAGCCTAGGAAGAGTAAGTGAGTGTTTGTACTCTACTCACCTAAAAGGGAAAGATGCAGCAGGAGAAGGAGGAACCAGATTGCCACCATCCCCAGCCTCAAACCAGGCTACTGCCTGGGGCTGTTCCCAGCCATCCACAGGGGCTCAGGAGCTGGGCTCTGTTTGTGCAAATTAGTTGTACCTGCCGAGATGTTCACCTGGGGCCTCCTGCACCAAAACACTCTGGATTTTGTTATCATGAAGCATGACCATGCTGTGGTGTGTGGAACTGGTGCCTTAACATAGATCTTTGGCTATCACCAGCTGTTCAGCTTTGGGGAAAGAATTAGAGAAACAAAGATCCACAAATCAAAAATTTGCTTCAGAGTCTTGTGATAAAAGAGACAGAACACAGATGGGCCTGCACATGTGCACCTAGCCTAGCGGCAAAGTCTACTGTGTGAGCAGAACGGAAATAAGGCCACCCCAGAGACCTTTCCTTGGTGCAGGCATTCCCACTGAGTCCCTGTGGCCATGCGTGGGACTGGCTTGTCTACATGGCACTGTAGGGTTAGGATCAGGTTTTTCTGTACTCGATGATCCCAATTGCATCGGGCATCACAAGCTGCAAGTTGCAGCCCAGCGACTCCACAGCAGCATCCTTCTTGCTAGCGCCTGGCCTGATCAGTGGCTCCACCCCAGCCTCCACGCAGAGTACTAACGGGAACAGCAGCTGTTACCCTGGCATCACTGCCTCCCTCTGCGCGTGCCTTTGTCATTCCCTGAATCTCTGCCCACTCCACAACTCTTGGATTCAGCTGAAATGACTTTCGGGATGTTTTCCTCTTGCCTTAAAGGACTCATCTGCTTTGTTCTTCCCTCAGTCACAGCAGAACGTAGAAAATGGTCTACATGGACAATGTGAAAAATGGTTTCTATGTAAATTGGAGGTAATGTCAGCCAAATCAATTTGTTAATTTAATGTCTAAAAATAATTTTGTAGTCCCCATTTACAAATTTATATTCTTTCTTATGGGGATATATTTCTCCATATTCAATCAATTTCTTAACTGCTCCAAACATTTTACATTTTTTCACTATTTCACAAAGCAGGTCCATTTACAAATGATGCTTATCAATCACAAGGTAAATTATGTGTTTTATTCCTTTTTATCAGACTGAAGTCCTAGCCCTTTTCTGGGAAAACTGTAAGTATCTTACAAAAAATTCCTTTCGATTTAGGGATCATGCCCTGTGGGGAAGGTCAGACAAATGCTGCCAGAGGAATAAAATTACTAGCCACAGTACCTCAGCTTCAGGAAAAAATTGTTACAGTCTGGGAGCTGATGTGGGACAAGTATAAACCTAAGCTTGCATTTTGTATTGTTAAAAAACCCCTTATAAATACATACTTTCATAATACCATAGATTTATATGACTTTATTTAAAATTATGTCGTGCAAATCTATTAAATTTAGGCAAGTTTTTAAGAATCCTGTAAAATAGACAATCTGTTAATAGGATTGTCCCCAGCATGCAGGAGGGGCTAGCAAATAACTTTCATGGATACTTTAGATTTGGGAAATTCTGATTTTTATCACCTTGCCCACACAAACAGTAAAGAGATTTTCCAGCATAAGAGTCACCTGGGTAATTTAAACTTTCAGGCCGACACATCTCTGTTGTTGAGCACATGTAACCTCCCTGAGATCACAGGCTGATGCTAGACACGGGTCTTCCACAGAAGAGAAAATCAAAGCTTTGAATCATACATTCAAGGGCTTCTCACTGAGAGAGAACTGAAATAATTTTAAATAAAATTCCTAGGTATTGAATAAACACCAGCGCAGTGCAGAGCTGGCAGCAGAAGCTGGCAGGTACCGAGGCTGTTGCCCCAGCTCCAGCCCCAGCTTTGTACAGCACCCTATCCCCGATGGGGGCAATTCCAGTGGTGCAGAGCCGGCACAGGAGCATCCCCATGAGCAGACAGATGAGCTGCCTCCTGCAGCAGGCAGCACCGACCTCTGCCCACTAAACAGGCCATGCCTGAAACATTAAGCATCCTTTCCCTGGGCACACTGTTGTGTTTGCTAATTACACCACCTCTGCATAATGCCAATATCCTTACAAACATCTCATTCTTTCTGTGAGCTGCAGAAAGACAGAATTGGAGAGAAAACATCTCCTCGGAGTTAAAACATACTGCCTCCGCCTCCTGCTTGGCTCTCCCATGGGGCAGAGGCTCCCAAACACCACACACATCCACAGGCCAGGGCTGTTTTAACGACATCAGATAGACTTTGCTTACCCTGTTGAGGGTGTCCTCTGATGTCACTACAGAGGGGAATAACTTTCCCCTACACTAACTGTCAGCAAGAAAGGTGTGGATCTCCTTAAAATAATAGAACTGAAAATAAAAGGGTATTGATTTAGGTTATCATGTCAGTCACAGAAAAGAGCAACCCAGCACGTTTAATATAAGCAGAGTTTGTAAAAAAATATGCATTTGATTCTAAAGACCATCAGACATATCTGGTTTTAATGCTGGTTGGACAGACTATGAGCTTCTAAAGATTTCCTGAGAAGAAATATTTTGCTGGAGACAAGCAAGACCAAAAGAACAAGTTCTCCACTGGACCAAAATAAAATGGTTCCACCGACAACTTCATTAGCACCATCATCAAACAAACCATCAGGAAAAGCTGAGCAATGTGCTGAACTGAGCTCCAAGGGCATCTGGTACCTCTTGCCTTGTGCCCTCAGCTGCTGTTGGCACTCATGCTTTGCCCAGGTTCCTGAGGACCCTAAACTGATGGGATTCCTAGTTATCTTGAGATGTTACTGACACAAAGGTCAGCAGCCTTACATGGTTTGGATGTTGCCGTGTTCCCCCTCTTTTGCAGCAGGACGGATTCTGCCAAGCCTCAGTCATGGGGCTCTGCGCTGTCTCAAGTAGCCCCTGGGGCATGGGAAGGCAGCACAGGGGCCCGTGGCACAGGGTGGCACAAACAGACCCACAGCGTGAAAGACTACAGAGCCTTTGCATTAAACAGAGCTTCAAAGCTCAAAAAAGATTAACACCCACCAAAACCCAGAAGCATAAAGGTCCTTTATTAGCCCTATGCAGCTCGTGCCACGAGCTCCAAGTGCTTAGTGAGGAAGTGACCTTTACAAAATTGTTGTTTATGATCTCTCTGCGTGTGCCAGTATAGGCACAAAGAGTATTCCAATTTATTTAAAAGGTTACATACCAAAACTGAATATGCAGTACCACTGCGTTATCACACTGCAGAGCTATTGCACCGGAAAGCCAATCCTTGGCATGTATGCATGCCTTCTAGGCACATAGGCTGGATTCATTCAGTATCAAAACTAAAGATGAAGAAGTAATATGTAACCAAGTAATTTATTCATCCTTTCCTTGTTTATAAGTTGTCTACAAATCACTTGGAAAACTCCCTAAATAATCCCTAACTTTAAATTACAAATTTCTTCCAGTAAATACTATTTTAGCTTGCAGAATATTTGAACATGGGATTCAGGGCACTGAGCACCTCTGCAAGCAGAGGCTGTTCATGCTGAATAATTTAGTTGTCTCAGTTTCAGAAACCTGATCTGATTTCTTTTGAGTTGTACGACCCTCTTAGAGTACCTTATGTATCATAAACAATCTCCCTTTTGCCTGCTGCTTGTTAGAGGCACTGGCTGTGCCTGCTGAGGGAGACTGACCCAGCACTCCTGTTACCTGCCCTCAAGCTGACTCTAGTAACTAGGTGGGAAACCACTCCCCTGCTCTTGTGTGCTAGTGCATACTTCACTTCTTTGCTCATGTGTAAGAAAATGCCCCGAATCAGCCACAGGGAACGTGCCTTTCACATGACAAGGTCCAGCAAAATAAGTGGTCAGACTCTTGTGCACAATATTGGACAATCTCACAAAATAAAAACTAAACCAAAAATTTAAAAGTACATTTCTAGACTGCAGTTATCAATAAGGACCTCTCCTAGCCCCTGCAAGATCAGCAGCACAGCAGGCTGGCAATTACAGGTCCAAATCTTTCCTTGACTGGTCACCCCAAGTCGCATCCTTCCCTCAGTGTGGATGAGCTCACCTCCTCCAGGCTAGCCTGGTAGGTCCTGCGGACACCTCTGCGGGCTGCCAGTGGCTTCTCTTCCCAGCATCACTGTGTGTTGCAGCGCCGGCCAGAACTGACTCCCCACTGAGGGGTCGGGCATCCTTCCTTCCTTCCCTTGTTTCTGGGAACACAAGTGTAAACATGCTGATCAGGACACCTCCCGTCCTCCCGCCTCCCCCACTGGGATGGATTCCTCCCCCGCTATAGATGATCTGCTGAACTGTCACTGCTATCAAATACTCTTTTTGGCTTCAGGTCTTCCTGCAAGCCACTACTCTCAAGTAAAGCTTAAATCGGTGTAACATGAGAAACGTTGTATACCGGAGTTAGGGTTTCTTACTTAAGTTAGCTTCTAATTGAAACCAGACATCACATTTTGGGGGTCCAATGACAGTCACTGCATGTACACCACTTTTTCAAAGTTACCCCAAATTATAAGCCATTGCATTCTGTCAAGATTCCTGTGTCTTAAATGGTTAAAAACCCGACAAAACCCAAAAACTTTCTTAAATTTATTCTGCTTGGACACAGTCACTGAACTTGCCAGTGACAACCTCTTAACAGCACAAATCAGGAGAAACTGGCCTCTAAGTTTACACTGAAGTGTAATGTTCAGTACACTAAACAAATACTCCTCAAATAGAAATTTGAAATCTGCATCTCAAATAGAAATTTGAAATCTGCAGGGTTTCTTATTTTCTTTTATCTTCTAATTTGTTTCTGCTTCTGTCAACCTGCAAAGTACAAGGTAAAGGTTCTCCAAAGCGCTTCATCCAGATGAAGCCTTCCTGCAGTCCTTCAAGCATGCAGTCCCATAGAATAGATCACAAATACCAGGCCACACCATGCGAAATCCAAATCCCACAATTAAATATTTCACTGAAAATTTATTTTCTGCAAGTATCTGAAAAGTCTAATTGAAAATTTGCTTTTGCAAATATTCATGAAAGGTAATTTCAAGTGCTTGTATGCTCATAGAGAGCAAATCCACAGAGTCATAGACATGATCAATTTGGAGTTAATTTCTGAATTTAAATGAATATTCATAGACATTTTTAACTATTCCTTTAACTTCAATACAGACTCATCAGTACTCATTTGCACCTAGTTTTTATTAGTGAAAATCAGGATTAAAAACATTGAAATCAAAAGTTAACCATGTCTGGAACATGCTTAAAGAAGACAGAATTAAGCCATCCTTTCTTATCTTCAGAATGGAATAAATCTAACTTCCTTTTTTATTAAAATTTGAGAATAATTTGTGATCTTTTGAAGTTATTGTTCTGCTGTCAGCTAAAGCTATTTATATGCTTTGATACTAAACATTCTTTTACATAATGGTGTCTCTTCCTTCCAATCCCTTAAAAATTACTCATCTGCAATACTTTTTCTCTCCATTTCCTTGGATTCAGTTTAAATGAAGCTTACAAAATTCCCATTAAACAGTCTATTTTTTAAAGCTGGTTTCAAATGCTGTAAAGTTGAGTATTAAGAATTCTTTCACTAAAAATTTGGTAGTATCAAGAAAAAGAAGGAAGATATTTTAGACAATAAATTTAAATAGCTGTATGACAATGAATTATTGAAACATTTTCTTAAAGAGATTACCTACATGCTTCAAGCGACCTAAGAGCTCGTGAGATATGATAATGCAGTAAAATCCAACCCCTACGATTCTGTGATTCTGTGAAAATCACATTGTTTGGAGGAGCTTTAGTCCTGGAAGTTTATTGTCTTCACATCTTGTGATTTATTCTTTCTCAGTTTGAATCTGAACAGAGCAGTTCCTCATTTTATTTGACTCCAAATTTATCTGAAAACTCTGGAATGACCCTTGAATCTGTTTGGAAAGAAAGGACTGTATTAAAGGTCATATTTTCAAAAATATTCTAGGTGATCTAGAAATATAAAAGTCTATTGATCTATAGAATTCAAAATGTCTTAGTCACTTCTAAAAAGAGCATAAATCTGGGACTATTTGGCTCTTTTGACTGTCTTCCTAACTTTACTTCATCAAAGCAAAGACTGATGACATACATTGAGTTACATCACAAGAGCTAACAAAGGTAATTGTTAATCAGGTTTGTGCACTATGATGTCAACCACAAACCTGTTCAAAATGCTTCTGATAAACCTGATGCCCACCATTCCTGAACAGTAACCAACCTGTTCTTTGTCCTTTCCCCTGCAAAGCTGAAGTGATGTAGAATAGCATCTCTTAAGAAAATATTCTCCAATATCACAGTACCTTCTAGAAGTTGAAAATACATTAGTTGCAGTTACTGTCTTCATTTGTAAGAATCTAGGTGCTTCTCTACAAAGGAATTTTCTAGAAACCTAAAAAATCTGAACTGAAGAAGAGATGGGCTTTTTCTTTTTGGTTTTTGTTGTGTGCCTTTTTTTTGTAAAAAAAAAAAAAAAGAAAAAAAAACCAAACCACCATTTTTTTTAGATTATCCTAACATCTAAAATCAATATTTTTCTCCCTACTTATTTTTACAGTACCCAGCTTCTGGGCATGTTTTATACAAGGCAAAGTGAAAGGCTTGGCTTTGAAGTCACAGAAAACTCACTCGCCAAGTGCATCAGCAATTCATGGAAATACACATGAAGGCATAGAGCAGAGAATTGGTACAGATCAGAGAAACTACACAAACCTCTGTACCAGTTCAGCCTCATTTATTAAAAGGAATTGACAAGATACTCGGTATTGGAGTCTCTGATATATTACTTACAGAACAACAGGTCAAACTTTATGAGAAATTTCTGCTGCTGCCTTTTGCAGATGCAAAGGTCTTTACCACAGGTGGATCATTTAACTCCCCTTGGATATGACATTTTAATTCCATCCAGCCTGATCACTCTTTACCTTTATTTCTGAGATCATATTCACCCTTGTTGCAATAATCACTGATTATCTACAGTTCTGAAAATACAATTGAAACATGACAACTCCTTAAATCCCTTTCTATTATTAGAACACCTATTATTGTAAGACATGCATATACCTCCTATGCTAATTGATCAGCTAAGATACATCTTAGTAGAGGAAACTGGTTTTAATTCAGACTGCAAAATTCTGCAGTATCCTTTCCCATTCAATACAAGTAATTTTCAGCCTTGTCCTCTTCACTTCTTCATTTGCCCCACAGTCATTTACTCAAGTATGGGGTTGTGAAGACTGCAGGAACTGCTACTCTGCATGAAGAAACCGTTATATCCATACCAAATATATGATATGCAAATATACCATTGTAATTCATCTGTTTCTTTAGGCTAATTTATATTTTAATGAATTTGATCATTGGGAATTGAAGTACTTTAGCTTTAAAAATAGAGCTTGTTCAAAACCTTTTGCTGAAATATATAATTATCAAGCTGGTTTTCAACCATCTCAAATCATTGTTGAGATTCTTTATTTAGTGAATCAACACTTCAATAAATAAGACAGAGATACGACTTTTGTATAGCAGCCCATAATTTTGTATATGAGATATAAGGACAGAAGAGAAAGACGTGCACCACTGGGACAGTCAGGCAAGCTATTTCTGAGGTACAGTGTGTAAACCAAATTTTGAAAATTATTCTTAAATTACTTTGCGATTATTTTGTGGCAGGACTAGTCTTTTTCAGAAGAAAAGTTAAATTAATTTAAAAGATGCCATCAAGATTTAACAGACAAGTTCTAGTCATAATTGGGAACCCAGTTACGAGCATCTCATGTGTCAGACAGCTGCAGCAAGGGACAGATGGGAACACTCACAAGGCAAAAGTGGCGGCTGCTGCAGCCTGGCTTCACCAGAGCTCATCTGAGGAAGACTATCTATATGAGAACTCTCACTGTAAATTCAGCACAGTCCTTAGACTGGCATGTGACACAGTATTTTGGTGGGAATATCCAGAACTCTCTTCGTGAAGTGAATTGAGGCATTAATGAAATTTCTTTGTCAAGGGATGTAAGCCTTTTCCACGCCTTGAGTGGAGCTGATTAGCCAGTGCCTTCAGAATTCACACTTTGGCATTACTTTCCATACAGAAAAGCACCAAATTTGACTTTTACCTAGGAACAATTTAGTCCGACATCTGCAAAGACTGGATTTTCCATTGGCAACACTCAGCCACAGGAAATCCGAGCTTTTAAAGAAGCCCCCAGCCCAATGGGCATTTTGGAGCTCTTGCTCATTACCTGGGGATTACTGATCTTGCAGCTGCTGGAAAGCCTGCAGTGTCATGGTCACGCTGGAGTCATGCGTGGTGGCAGTTGTCGGCTCTTTAAACAGATCACTTCAGTTTGGACGGAAAGAACGTGCAGATTCAAGATCACAATCAGGAGGATGGGGAAAGAATACGATTAGGAGAGATATCACTAACAAACCTCACACACTGAAAACAATGGCAGTAAAATCACAATGACAGAACAATCATTTATGTCATACCAGTTTGAGAGAACATCGATTTAAAAGGTGTAATCAGATCCCTTTATTGTAGGGGCTAAAAAACCACGGGAACTGTGAAAGCAAATACAAACACATCCTCTGCTATATTTTAAACCAGCAGCACAGCTTTACCCAATTAGATTGAAACCCATCTTCTAAGAAATATCTAATTATATATGGTAAACTTATTTTATTTCAAAAGAAAGACACTGATGACTCCTAATCACACACATCCACGTTCCCCGAGTGGATGAGGCCGCGGCCGCGGGCGGGCCCTGTCCTTATACAACAGCGTCACCTAGCGGGCAGCGCGCGGGCGGGGCGGGCCCGCCGGGCCTCGGCTCCGCGCCGGCCCTGCCGCTTCTCCCGCGGCTTGCACGGTTTCACACAACACAACGCTCGGTGATCTATCCCCTTCACGTTACTGACAGGCTTTCCAGCGTACCAGCCGAAGTCACGCTCGGACCGGCGGCCGGACTCCGGGGAGGGAAAGCCTCTCCGCTGCCAGCCCCAGGGAAACGAGCACTGTGCCTGGCGCTTCCTGCCCTCCTGGCTACACGGACGGGATTTTAGGCTGCCTCCCTGCCTTCGGACTTGCCCCCTGCAGTCCTCTCGGTCTAGGTTTATAGTTCGACTCGGGGAAAGTCTTGCTGCCAACCGTGTGCGCTCAGCAGAGAACCGATCCCGACGGGTCCGCGCTGCCACGCAGCCCCCGGGCCGCTCCGTATCTTGCCTCGCCAAACGGAGAACAGACAGACAGACACACGCACACCCGCTTAGCTGAAGAAATTCATACCAATTCACGCACTCAAGCCCGCAGTCCCTTGCATCAGGCATTTCTGCTCAACACCTCGATTGTATTCAAGAAAGCTTCGCTAATACTGGCTTCCTATCAGCCAGCCTCCGACTGCAACGCCACAGACAAACCGCCCGGGGGGTAAATAATTACATTTTACAGACCTGCATCCTGGAAGTATTTGTAATTAATAAACAGAGAAAAAAGATGCGATGACAACACGCCCTAGAAGCAATGCATCCCCATGGCCCTGAATAACCCGCCGTCAGCTGAGCCCTGTACCTACCAGTAAATCTTATTTTCTCAAAAAGGGCTGGCTGGAAGTTCTGGATAACAACATTGTGAGCGTACAGTCTTCAGAGGGCACTGACTGTAGGCTTTGGTGAAAGCCATCTTTTATAAGGTATATGCCTCTGAGATCCAATACCGATCGTAGCGCCAGACATGCAAAGCCAGACAGTATTTCTCAGCTCCATCCTGTAACAGGCTACTCCTCTTCCCAGAAAAGCCTTAGGGCCCGATACCAGCAATCTTGACAAATCGGACATCACAAAATTGTCAGATTGGCAAGCTGTGATCTTTGAGATATACAAATAAAATTCAGATTCCACCTCAATTCACAGGAATGTTGTACTATTTCCAAGAGTCTACTAATTCAAACATATTTCTGGAAGACTTCAGCCATTATTTCCTTAAAATAAATGTAATAATTGGGATCATTAAAAAACTGGATTAAATCTGGAAGGTCTTTTTGAGTACATTCTACAAAAATACCACAATACTTTATGCACAGATCTTTAACATCCACCAATTACAACTAGTAGTATAGGGAAAAGGAAAGGGAAAGGGAAAGGGAGAAGAAGAAATCTTGTAGAAATCAGCTTCTTTCTCAAGATTTTTTGGAGGTAAGAAATAAAGGAAGGGCTAGATTTTATGCTCCAAATCTGATCTCTAACCAGTATGGTGTTTTTCCTATTCCCTGCTGCTGGGTCCCACTTTACCCAGCTTTTTTTCTTAATCCAGCACTCCTGCGAAGGGCTGCACTAAGTCAGCATTCTTTGACTGGATTGTTCCAGTGATCAATAGAGAAAGGCCAATGATTTATTTATAAAGCAGCAATGCAGCACTGCAAGAATTAGTTACCTTCTGGAAATGTTTCCCATTTTATGCATTTCCTACATTAAAAAATGCACAATAAATTTCAGCATGAATTCCAGCACAAAACACATTTTAACTTTAGCCCTTCATTTTTTTTCTCTTTTGGAAGTATTGCACGGGGTTTTTATTTAAAGCTTGTGGTATATTGATTTAGCAAGGAATAGGTAATAGCCATAGAAATTTTCTCACAGTGAGATGTATTGGTAGAAAAACAGTTTTATAACTAGAAACAGAAATGACTGATCTATTGGCTATTATGACCTATTCTGATTACGTTATACATAAACTATATAGTTGAACATGGACAAGTTTTGTATTTTAGATATGCTTCAACTAACATAGGTGGTATTGTTAAGCAACAGAGAGGTCCATGTCAACAGTATAATACACTCGAAATTGGTATTTTGCATAGGAAATGGGGCATTTGTCTCCAAGTTCCTTATTATGTTGATTATCAATATTTGGAGAAATAACATGCAGTATTATTAGGACAGTTTGAGAAACACAAATGTATCTGAATCTGCAAAAAATACAGCTCATAAAAATCTGGGTACACACCTGGTGTTTCACAAAAAGCAAATGGGATAGAAAAGTATGGTTTACATCTTCAAAAAGAGATTTTTTTTCCTTCTTTTGGGTTACATGTTTCTTCATAATCATCATTTTGCAATATAATGTCAGAATGAAGCACAAAAGGGATTTTTTTCCAAGAATTGGAATTGCCATGGCAACACCCCAGATCTCAGATAAAGTTTGGTCCTGTACCGATAGTCACATTAGCATTTGTTTTTGTGCTGAGTGCAATACTGCATGGGAAAAGCACTTTGGTCTCTCTAGTTAAGTATAAGGTACAATTTGATTATTTTAAAAATGTGAGCTATAAGATTTTGACAGCTCCATAGAAATCTTCATCTTTAAAACCACATATTTTTGAAATGACACAAATCATCAAAAGAAAATTAGGTATGGCTATCAATATTAAGAGCAGTTGTTTGCATCTCTAGTCTTAATCATACAGAATTTGAAGAACTGTCGATTGTCCCCTTTCCAGCAGCATTTAACTTTCCCAAACATGTTAATTTTCAGCCTTTGTATTCACACACACACAGAGATACATATAAACAGATGAAATTAAGTGATGCCTTTAAGCTACTAATGAGTCAAAGGAGGCTATTTTTCCCAGATACCATTGTGAGTATAATTTCCTTACACTAATGCAAGGAATGAGTTGAAGGCACACAGAGGCATTTCTTCTCTAATGCTTCAAACCCTGTCCAAGATATAAGGGAATTACAAATTACAAATATTCTAACCTGGTAAATCTGTATATCTACCAAGCATATTTAGAATGTGTTCAGGAGGATTTTATCCTGTAACACTACTCTGTATGCTTGCTGAACAACCTACCAGAAACAAAATACAGAGGGAGAAGATACAACTACTCGACCTGAAACTCAATTCCTCCCCAAACCAAAACCAAAACCTGAATATGCTATCAAAGCAGCCTACAGTTCAGATTTCAATTACTGATTTTCTCAAACAGCAAGAAAACAAAGACTTTGTGTTAAAAAAAAATATGCTGGAGATATCTACAAGATAAAGTACCAAAGCACTTAATATGAATTTTAACAGTTCTGATGACAAAACAAATAGTACAGAATGCACAATGAGACTGAAATTTTGTTGCAAAAATGAGATTCCAGAAAGATTTCATTATCCATCACCAGGCAAGTGTCATGAACCCTACAAAGGAATGCAAATATGTGGTCTTGCTATACTCAAGCAGGTTCCACATACTCTGTAATACATACAATGAAGAATATAATAGGCAATGTTTCCAGCTGGAGAGGGAATAACCCAAATGCAAGACCTGTGTCTCCTTTCTCTTTAAGGGACAGCTGGCTAAAGAGTATTGGCTGGGAAAGGATCTCAAGCACAACATTAAATGAGGCAGTCATGGATGTCACTGGAGAGATGCTAAATTCTAACATTACATGAGTATACAGGGTCTGCTTGAAATACATACTGGTGTTTGAAGTGCCACGATTTTCCTGATCATATTATAAATACATCATGGGTCTAAGATGACAAGCTTCACTCCTCAAATGAAAAAAGAAGTGACAAGTTGCAAACTGTATTTAAGGGGAGAACAAGCTAATAACCAAAGCCAAAAGCACACAACAAAGAATATGAAAAGAAAAAAGCCCACGGCCAGGTACTGTTAGCTATCTTGGGGCTCTGTTTCCAAGCACGAGGAGAACTTTCAGCACCCATTTACTTGCCCCAAGAGGTGAGCATTGCTTTTTACTGAGAAGCTTGTTGCCTCGATACACTGTCGTCCCACCAGAGACACAAGTACTTACTTAGGTGAGGAGCCCCAAAATGCTTTTGAAATGAACAGCCTCAATAGTTGCAAAGCCCTTGCCAGAGAACTCCTGCCTGTCCCAGATGAGGTCCTCATAAGCCAGCAAGGTGTGCTGCATTAGAACCCACCTAAAGGGGATTCATTTTCAGTATTTACTGCTGGATACCAGGAAAGAGAAGGGAACTTTTTGCTACACCTCTTAAGCATTATTAAACTTTTTTTTTTATCCTACTGATTTCTGTTCTGCAGGACAGGTGGCTAGCTCAACAATGCAACAATCATTGCTTGGGTTCAGCCCTGCTTTGATGAACAAATTCTTAATTAAGAGACCTTTCTTACAGAAAAGGCAAAGCATTTCTGTTAATACACATTTCCCATTCTCCCAAGGAAGATATTTAATTTGTATGGGAAATAACTGGGATCTCCTTGAGGACACAGGCATACTTTGAATCCACTTTCCCAGATTTCATGCTGTTAGGCCCAAATTATTATTCCTTGTGATGTGAGGCAATGACTTGAGTCATGAAAACTCTACTTTGGAGACCGCAAACCAAACCAGAAAACTGTGAGGAAGCTGGGAAGAAAAGACAGTGATAATTCAGCACTGAATGTCTGGGTTTTTTTACCTTTCCTTGCTGCCCTACACAATTTTTCTAGCAGCTCCTCTTTGAAGGGAATAGTATTTAGGTAGCTGTGTCACTGGTAACTATCTGCAACCATGCAGTTGTGATTTTATTATGCAGTGTTGTGTTTTAATAGCCATTTGAAAGCATTAGTGAAATATTTCATTGCAGATTATGACGACTCTTGTACCAGTAACTAAAGATGTAATCCCCAGGAAGTGCCATTTATTTCAGTGGAGCACAGCTGCACTACAGGAAAAAGCCTGGGGCACCCGCAGCAGCAACAGGGAAGCAGAGGGAATCAGCAGCTTCTGTCAGATTTGAAAGAGGAAACATCTCTTTTAAAGTATTTATTTGCAAACACCATGCACAATTACAGACATTTCTAGAGGAGTATCCCGTATGTTTGATTTCTGAATTAATTTTTCTTCAGGTGTTTTGATGATTTTACTTCTTCCTCTGCAAATAAGTCTATTCCTTGTAAGAAAAGTCTAGCAGTTCTTTCTTTAGCATCCAGCATGCCCACACATGGAGGTTACACACTGAAAAACATATGCCCCATTTCAATTTATGCTTGTGCTCTAATGGAGAAAAAGCAGCAAGTCTTTGAAGTGCCTTTCTTCCTAAGCAAAAGTTTTCTTTTTTCCCATTTTAGAAAATCATTACTGAAATGACAACTGGAAACAGTATACTGTTTCTGAAAACCATTTCAATGAAGTGTACAACAGCCACTGTAAACAGTTATAATTATTTCTGTAGAGAAGCACAAAAAGGATAAAAATAAAATTCAAGCCAATTCCAAACCCCTCACCTTTTCCTCAAAAATCAGGATTACATTTCTGGTGAATCCAAATTTTGTAGTTGGGCTGGGAATCTACTTCTTGTGCTGTCAAAGTTGTGTGTTGTGATTTGAAACAGGTCACTTAATCTGTATCTGCTGGTTTTCTTCTTCCTTCCTTTGCTGTCTAATTTATACAGTGAAGTATCAGGACAGACTGTAACACTCTGCTGCTGATACAGCACATAGGAAAATGAGGCATGATCTTTTAAACACAGTGTTCATTGTAATACTGGCATTGGAAACACTTTCTTACAATGCAAATAAGAACATCTTTGTTATGGAGGTTACATACACACATCACAAGCACATTTATGGGCAAGCAAATAAATGAAAAAAACAGAAGAATCTGAATGATCACCAAATTTTACAGGGTAAAGATCTGATCACGAAGGACGCTTGCTGCAGTGTGCATAATGGAGGGTACAGTTTATTACGTTCCTCAAATGTGTACATTTTCAGTGTGTACAGCTTCAGTAATTAGAAATTTGGATGCTCGAGTTCCCATAAATAACAAAAATCATCCAGATGCATTTTTGTCTGGTGAGGTTTGTTGGGATTTGTATCTTGCTTCTAATTTTTTTTTCTCTTCATGTGATCGAGAGATTAAAGTCCAAACCACCTAGCTGTATCTCTGGCAAAATAAGTCCTGCGACACGCTCAATTTTTAGAGTCATTAGCTATCTGCAGACATCATCTTAAGCAGTGGAGTTAAAAAACCTGAAGAGGAAAAGACAGAATGTATCTGAGGGTAAAAAGCCTTTGTGGGTGTTGATGGAAGTATATGGAAGAAACCAGCAAGAACAGTGGATAATGGAAGATTGCTAGTGCAGGTAGTAGGCTTATCTATATGACAAATTGATGAAGAATGAGGAGGAAAACTATGTTGATTTAATGCTGGCAATTTGAAGCATAGGCTGCACAGCTGTTTCAGACAGAAATACCAAGATAAATTCAGAAGCAACCCCTGCTCTGACAGATTAATAAAATACCAGGAATTATTTGAGCTTCTTAGAGGAAGGGATCACTAAAGAGCCCTTCGAATACCCAAGATATTGCACATAAGAATAAAAGAACAGCTCATCCAGCCCTTGCCTGCCTGTTATCAAGAACATGCTTTAAACTGATAGCCAAGCTTTTCTAGCAGACGTGAAAAAATACATATTAGGAGGGGAAAAGTAAAGAATAAAGCAAACACCTGCTACTGATGCAATTTTAGTAAAAAACCTGTCAGTGGTACAGCATTCAAACAGGACACCTAAGAAAGGCTTACGTAAAGTAAGAAAAATACATCATACAGGGACTTGTGTTTCAACTTATGCTCCTTAAACTTGCTACCAGCAATAGGAATGCTTATCCAGGTAAATGGAACATCCAGACTTTTTACACTTCAAAAATAAGACAAACCAAGTCAGTGTAAACATTTTCACCAGTGCTTTAAATATGCCTGTGAATGCTGAGCCCTTCATTCTCTGATCAAATATGAAAGACCACATTTCCCTGGTTCTGTCAGGTGTTTAATAGGTGCTCTGCATGCTCCCTGCTAACAATGTCAGTCTACCCAGTCATCAGAAAATATATTTTAGCTCATTTTACTCAACAGCCAGCCATGCTTCTTGGTTGGATTTCTGAAACAAAGTTTGATCTACCAGCATTTTTGTCCAGTTCCAAACAATCCAGCACTCTCAGAAAGGCTATGCTGCATCAGCAGCTTTCCACTGCTCTGCTCCAGAACCCTTTGGAAAAATAACATGAATTAATTTACAGACCAAAGGATCAGAACTGAGGGTTAGTTCTTTGCTGGGAGAGAAGCTTGCTACAGAAGAATGCTTAGGAAGTGGTAAGACTGCAGGGTAGCAGTAAAACAAGTTTAAAAAAAAAAAAAAAAAGAGTAGCTTTGGTATCCCTCCCTTCCTCCCCCAAAAGAAGGGAATACTTCTATGGAAAACTTCAGTGTGATGGCTCATTAATGAATTATTCACAGAAAGGTAGGATAACCCTTTCCCAGGGGTTACAACAATGTCAAGTGAAAACATGTCAGTCTGCCAAGCAATACCAATGGTGTGGAATAATTCTACTGGAGATGACATAATTACCCCTCCAATGATAGGCGCTCTTTTGATGAGTGTATCTGAACTACATTCCTACAAACGATGCCAGGCATTACCAATAATTTGATAGTTATTTTTGGGAAAGCTTAAAGATTAAACAAGCTCCTCTAAGCAACTTCTAAAGCCATGTTTTATTTTTAATTTATCAGCATTGCCTAAACTTATTATTCATTGCACAGTCCTCTTCCAGCACTATTTTTAACAGTATAAGCACTCTAAGCATTAATTTTAATACTAAAATGACCTGCGTTGTAAAAATGCCCACCACCCCCTCATCTCAGTTCTGGGAAGAGCTGCTCAAACAGTCCAATGGACAGTCCCAAAGGGTGGGGAAGAGTATAGGTTGCAAAATGTGACTTGCTCTCTGATACTTGGGTTGAGCCTATTTTTCTCATAGACCTTATAGTTGTAGTACAGAAAATGTGATATTTAAGATGCTTTTTGTCGGGCTGTTGTGGTTAAGAAGGAAACTGCTTTACTGTGGAACCTACTGGCATAGGTCAGGTCCGTTGTGGGTTTTTACCTCATTCAAAACATCAATGTTTAAATAAAAATTTATAAATAAATGCAATCTTTTCAGGAAAAATAAAATTTACAACTTAATTTACGCTTAGTGCTAGTAAGAGGTCTAAAACACTTACCTTACAGGGCAAAACTTGAAATTCATCTGGTGGACTACATTCTTACAGGAAAATCTTTGTCAACCCAAGTGTGTCCTTCCCACTCACTCACTCTTATCCTCAAGAGTAAAGTTAAGATCATTTCATAGAGCTGCATTTCAACAGCTGCATTCATGACAGTTAGACAATGAATCAGCAAACCTGCAATGGTCCAACACATATAACCATAGCTGGTATCAGCCAAACATTTGCAGGTACAGGAACAACACCCTTCAAAATTTCTTCTAAAGCCTCAAGGTTGGACTAATATAATTACCTGGACCACTTTTTCTTCTCCCTCATCACCATGTACTTGCTGTCACGTAGCATCAGATATGAGAGTCCATGAGCCCATCTCCTTCTGGGCAGGAAACTGTTGATCACCATCCTTCACTATGTTGCAATGATTTTTATTTAAAGGCCCGTGGATTCATTCCTACAAGGCAGCCTCCATTTCCCATCACAGTCAGCGGTAGCATTTCTAATGAAGACAGAATAAAGCAATTTAAGACAGAATAAAACCTGGTCTAGTAAAGGGTGTCCCTGTCCATGGCAGGGGGGTTGGAATTAGACAGTCTTTGAGGTCCCTTCCAATCCAAACCATTCTACAATTCTCTAAATTTGTTCTTAGTGTCACATTTGATCTCTGAACACCAACCCAATGTTCTTAGTGGTTTGTTTCTGAAACTGCTTGCTTAAGGCTGGGTAATTTTATATCCAGTTTAATATACGGTGTAAGTTCTAGCTCTGCTTGATTTCTATTCAATTCACCTGAACTCTACGCTTCTTTAGCTCTTTTGTGTAGGTTTCTTTGCCTGACCATCCTTTCTACAATCCTTTTTCATTCTGCTTGTGTATTTCTAATTCTGTGGCTATTCATCCAGTTAGATTCTTTCTGCAATGTTTCCTTCTTTGTTCTGGATATTAATTCCAGATAGTTTTGAAACTTCTGAGTAAGAAATTTCCAGAACTCCTCCACATTTGAGTGTCTGAACTTCCTTGGTAGATTGACTTAATCATTCACATCCACAGAGCATCGAGCTTTGAAATCCTGTTACATATCTGTTTGTTTTACTCATGACATTTAATTTTATCTGAATCATACATCATACATTCTTCAATCAGCTCATCTCAAATATCTTCACTACTTAAACAAGACCTTAAAGTTGGCCTCTTATCAATGAAGTGAAAAAAATGTCAGCTATTACCAACAGAAATAACCAGTATTAACATTTGTTCTCTGAGCTATACTGAAGAAGTTAAATACTTCCATATGTGGCGCTGCCCACCCATATGGTCACAACGCCTGGTAGTACTTATGTTTTAACATTTTGTGTGAGGTTAAAGCTTTAAAATGCTTAAAAAAGATCCCTTTTAGTAACCATGTCCAACCCTGCCATATCCTACAGACTCATGGAATTAATAGAATTTTTCTAACTCTCATTCCCTGATTTTGAAGTGCTTTTTATTCAAACAGCACAGCTACATTATTGCTACTTTTTTCTTTAATGTCTCAAATTCATGTGCAATTCTATCTTTCTTGATTACCACACCCTGTTCCACACCCGTTTTTCCACTACATCTTTGTAATCCTTCTAACATCCCATACTTCCCTGGTCCAGCTCATTCTATTTGCATACATTTTAGTTACTCTTTCCTAACCATCATTTGTTACCCAGATTAATCAAAATACTTCTGCTGATTATTGCACCTATCTGACCTGTTGCTTCAGTGGGGCAGGCTGTAGTTTCCTTGCCAAACCTCTGGCCATTCCCCCCAGCTGCACAAACAGCTGCCCCAGCCCCACTGCAGAGGAGATGTGGGTAGCAGTGGCACAATGTGGAGGAGAGGCAGGTAGCAGTGGCACAACACGTCTCCCTCGGGGGCATGTGCCTCCATCTGTGCAGGGCTGACAGAATCAGTCCCACCAAGGAATCCAGCCCTCACACTGTTGAAGCTGGACCAGACTGGTGTACCCAACTGTTGTCACACAGACCACTCACTATTTTCTCTTCTTCCTGCCCATGTTTCCACTCACTGTTAACTCCATCATCATTGGGAGACTCTTGAACTCACTTTTTCTGTGTACAGGAGATAGGTTGGGCTGTCCAAAAAACTCTCAGCCTTACCCCTCATTTCTTAGTTTCAGACTCATTTTAACAATTATGCCAATTTCAGTCCCCAGAAGCAGATTACTGATGCTATTTCCTTATTTCCAGCTTTCTCAGTATGCAGCAGTACATGCCATTATTTACCTTTTGATCAATTGGGAGATAATTTGTATCTGTTCCACTCTGCATTTTGGTTAGCTAAAAATTGACTGATTCATTTGTAAATAAGTATAATTTTGTTTTAAAGCCATTACTATTTCAGGCCATACTTTTACTGGAGACTGATTCCTTCAGCATCTGTACATTACTTTTTTGTACTATAAAAATAATAATGAGAAAAAATGCTTTATTAACTAGATCATACTTCTAAATATCTTGGATAGCAAAAGGATTATTCAAACCTCTTTTTCATCTCGGTTTAAGTTCACAGCTACTGTGTTTGCTTTCATTGTTTCCTTTCACCTCATTTCCTTGCTCCTATCAGGCATGTATTTGTGTTCAGGAGTGCATGTAAAATTAAGGAAAAGTGAAAAGGCATCCATAGACCAGCAGGACATTTTTGTGGAAACCTGAAGCCAATTCCTTTGTTGCCTTGCAAGTAATTTGCATTGGTTCTACTAGAGCACAGGAATCATGAATCTTCTTGGGGAATGCTCCTAAAGTCCAAAAAACCACATAGATACTACAGAAGATTTGCTCCAGTCTACCCAATAGCTCCTACTGAGCAGAGATGACAGCTGGAGGCAAGAGTGGCCTGCTTGTGCCCCAGTATTATATCCAAAATGCTTGTGCTGCTTTATCAGTAAAGGGCTTCAGTCAGAAACCACACAGCTTCTCAGGAATTATATTAGGTGTTTTTGGCAGAGTGGGAATCAAATCAAAGTCTCCCACATCTTATACCAATTCCTTCTGGAAGCTTCAGTGGTTTTCTGCAACAGGGGTGCACATTCACATGCAGGTACTCCTAAGCTATTCCCACCTGCCAAAGAGCTGAAGGAATTCCCAGCTGATTCACTGTGACCCTCTTCCCTACACTCACCTGCTGAGGCTGGCTTAACAGACCCTGCCATCTAAGAGGCAGCCTAAGAGATGCTATAGTAGTTAAACTGGAGTTTCATCTTGAGCAAACCCAAAGGTGTTCTCACAGATGTATATAGAAAATGAACCCTTTCTACCAGTTGTTCTGTCCATGGTTTATTTTCCCCCCTGTATCACACAAGAACAAGAAGAGTCACTGATCTAAAATTCTAACCTGTTTCATACACAGTTTAGAAATGTGAACAATTTGGCAGTATAAATCATTAAGTCAGTTGAAAGAGGAATTCTTACAGAACGTCAAATCAACTACTGCAGCATACATGGCCACAGGCTGAAAAACACAATCTAGCAGCTAGTCATTTGCTGTCTTAAGTGATAGGACATAGAAAAAAACATTATTCTATTAAGGCTTCAAAAGTTCAGTAAAGCCAAAAATAGCACGCAGCTTGGCTTCACAGATAAGGAAAGCACAGTTACACACTTTAAGTAGGAGGAACTGACCCCTCTGATTTCCAAACTTTTTCACTCTATGGAGTAGGTTAAGTGTACTCCATGTCTTCCAAGTTATTCTATATCCCTTCCATTTTCTTAGGTCTATAGCACCCTTCTAGCAATCGTTTATCAGAAAGATGAATAAAGAAGAGAAATTTAATGTATTTAAGCTTTCATCTAATACAACAGGGATTTACTTCCTAGGAGGTAAGGAGGTACACCTACTCTTCCCTGCAGTTTCATCTTGCCTAGAAACCTTTTCTCCCAGTGGAAAACAAGTACCAGTGCTAACTACAGAGCTCAGTGTAACTCACCAGAATACAGTATTTCAATGTCACAGTCCATCTACAAACTTCATTTTAAACACAAGTTCTCTTGCAAATCTACTGGGTCAACGTCTTAAGTATCCTTCTATCACATCACCCCTAAGTGCAAAATCTGTTGAATAAAATAGGGACCTAATTAATCCCATTTGTTGTGGTTTATCCTGGCAGGCAGCTAAAACAACCACACAGCTGTTCACTCACTCCCTGCCACACAGGGTGAAAAGAACTGAAAAAGGAAAAAAAAACCACCCTAAAACTTGTGGGTTGAGATAAAGACAGTTTAGTAGGACAGAAAATAAAGACAATAATAATAGTGATGATGAAAAAAGACTATACAAAACAAGTGAAACACAGCACAAGTGCTCACCACCCAGAGCAAATCTTCAGTCAGCTCTCAAGTTGAACTGCCCCCTGGCCAACCCCTAGTTATTTATGGAACATGACATCATATGGTATGGAATAGCCCTTTGGCCAGTTGGGGTCAGCTGTCCTGGCTGCATCCCCTCCCAGCTTCTTGGGCACCCCTCACCTCCTTGTTGGCAGGGCAGCAGGAGAAGCTGACAAGTCTGTGACTGCTTGGCTGCAACTAGAACATCTGCATGTTATCAACATTACCTCATCCTAAGTCCAAAACACCACACTCTACCAGCTGTTAGGAGGAAAATTCACTCTATCCCAGCTGAAAGCAAGACGCCACTGTTTTGCCTCTAAGATACAGACCAATCTTGTCTGTCTCATTTTCTCACAAACCAAAACTACTAATAGTTATGAAGAGAAAACTGGGGGGAGCATATGACTGGTTGTGCTGCTACTGTAAACAATATCTGTCGGAGTACTTCCTTCCCCACCTGATCTACATCTCTTCCAGTTGCATTCTGACCACACTGTTCAAAGTCACTCTATATCTTGGATTACATCTTGGCATAAAGCCTCACGATTTAAATTGTTTCCTCTGCTATTCTTTTCTAAAATTTGGCAATGGCTCTTCTTAGTATTTGGAGACAAACTTCTCAATTTTGAAGAGAAAGAGTCTCCAAAACTGTACACAGTGCAGTCACACCAAGATATGCTAAGAGGAATTAAAATGAAAAAGAAATTATTCTTCAAGCTACAAAATTAATGAGGTCTACTCTCCTGTGTACTTGTGCCACACCTCCTAAGTTCACTGTGTAGCATTCCCACCTGATGTATGACATGCCTTTGCTAATCCCAAGCAAGGCTGGCAGTGGCGAGAGCGCAGGCAGGACCTGGTTCATTGTACTTCATTTGTCCCAAGCACAGGCAAACAAATGTTTTCTGGCACTTCACTGCCCATAAGAGCAGCTGATATTTTTAAAGATTTTTTTGGGGGTGTTAAATATAAAATAAAGGGTAAAGAGTACAACAGCTGTCTACTACACTATCAGTTTCATAGGAAATTACAACAGGAAAATTTTGAAGTTTCCCAAGAAGCGTTGCCTAAATAAATGGTATGAGATCAAGTCAAAATGTAAAAATTATTCTTTTGTCTATAAATCTATGTCAGCTCCTTTTTGGGTTTAGTCATCTCTTAACAGTGTTCAAACTATTTTGAGCTATTTAGCAACTTTATAGCAAAAACTGCAAAGAGAAGAATCTTCTGTTGGACCAACTGCCAAGTTTTAACACAAGGGTTTTTCCACATATTAATATTTGATAAGGAAATTACCCTAAAATGTTGTAAACACAGCTGTTTCCATTCTAGGATTGATGTCTTCAATGATGGGCAAGCTCAGTGCTCACAAAGTGCCCTAATATTACTCGTTTCTATATTTTACTTATTCATAAGCCTGCTTCCCTGTCTAATCATATTTTCTGATAACACACACTGTGCTAAGTCTCACCAGTTCCCAGATTTTTAAAACAAACCTCCACTATTAGTTGACATGCATCATGTGTAAGGACTTTACAGCGGCTCTTCCTAAAGAGAGAACAGCCTCTGCCTGATAGGTTGGGGAAGAAAAAATAATCAGTTACACTCTGCATAGATGCCAAGAAGGGTATCCATGAAGCAAACTCAGGTGTAAAACCTGAAGACGCTGCAGTTACCCTGTCAGGCTGCGTGGATTTCCTCCCAACTCTGGCAGGCTGTAATTGTTTACTTAACCTGGGTATTGATTGTAGTCAGACTGCTGGCTTGCTTCCTTCGGCTGCAATTCTCATTTTGGCAGTTTCACACACATCACTTAAAATTCCTCTCTGCAGCCATGCTGTTCACATTCCCTCCTCTGGGTCACAATCTCCTACCCATCACCGTACTTTTCTTGCTGCATTTTGAGGATGGCAGAACTTTGTACATTTTCTGATCTCTGTAGAACAAAAAGGGGCAGAACGACCCTTAGCAAGAATGACCTTGACCCACTGTCCTTTACAGTTAGCATGCTACAGAGTTTCATGGAAGAGCTCAGCAATGCAAGATGTAAGTTAGAGATTCTGTGGCACTGTAGCTGTAGAATGGGTTTTCCACGTTTTATGAATGACTGTATATGTGTAACTTTCTATCAATAAGTATTTAAGTGTTTACTAGGTCTCATGTAGATCCCAATTTTGTGTCAATAATTCAGGTGTGAATTTGAGAACTAAACAAACCTTTCATATAAAAAAATTCTTAATAGTCACCCTGGTAGTAATAAACTATGGCAAAAGGCACACAAAGTTTCTGTCTTTAAAAATATCAATTTATTAGAACATCACAAATACAGAGGGTTAGTTCAACCACGATGCACCTTCTGGATTGATTTAACTAGGCTCACCGACCTGTCAGATCCCTTGGGTAAAGTTTTTTTAGGGTCACTGAAAGTGTGTGTGAACAATAATAGATTGTTAAATCCTTATAAAGCAATTCTGTACAGGCTAATAACCCTTGAAACAATGGCAAGCCCTGTGCCTAAAAGGCCAAACAATGATCACAGGTTTGCACTGTTTTTTCAGAGCCTGAAACAGTTGAAATACAGAATTCTTCAATTTAAATTAGTTATAAACAGACATCTGCAAATGATTAAGATTCCTATCAGTCACTGTCATTTCTTCTCAGGTCCACAAACAAACAGGACCACACCTGGACATTGATAAACAGGTTAACTGAGATCCAGTAATGCTCTGTTTCCTTTTACCTAAGGTTCAGAGTACCCAAACCAGGCATCAGGAAAATTAAACCCAGAAAGAGCTCAGATTCATATATGAAATTAATTCATACTTTTAAAAGTATGCTAAATATTAATTAATCCATTGCATATTTTCAGACTAAAGAGATATTCTAACACTTCAAGCCATGAAGTACAGATTGCTAAATATACTGTTCAACAGCAACTATTTGGAAACACGAAGCCATCCCTTAAGCATAAGAGACAATGCTAGATTAGAGCAGACAGACTCTGACAGCACTGCAAAGCATTACCAAAAAAAGAAATCAATACTTTCATATCCAATGAAGCTTAGCAACTGTTTTTAGATATTGTAAAAATTATGAAACCAAATAATACTTCACCTGGAATATTTTCATGTCCAAAATTGGGCAGAGTCACATAACTTAAAAGGATAGCAAGTCTCTAGATATCGATCAGGGCTTTGTACATCTACAATGTCATAAAAATGATCTGCAGCTATAAGAGAGATAACATGATTATGAGCACACTACACTGTAATTTCCTTTGGGCAGTCAGAAAGCCAAGACAGTCTGATAGTCTCTGAAAAAAATAAGCTTGCAGGATATCCACTGTCTGACAGATAAATAATTTTACAATATTTCAATTAAAGCACCTTCCAAAGTTAAACTAATAACAACAAAAATAACAGAAGAGCTTAACAGTTACTTTTCAACTAAAACACAACAGGCAGCTGAAAAGCTTAAGCAGCTCACAACCTACCAGAGAGCTTTAATGCTCCGGCTCCTTTGCCAGATGAGGCACGGAACACAAAGAGTTAACCTTATTTTGAGCCATTATATGGAGCTTACTATAAAGCTTGCTCTAATAAATGGTATGATATGAAGGTC
This sequence comes from Porphyrio hochstetteri, assembly GCA_020800305.1. Taxonomy (NCBI): domain Eukaryota; kingdom Metazoa; phylum Chordata; class Aves; order Gruiformes; family Rallidae; genus Porphyrio; species Porphyrio hochstetteri. The sequence continues at coordinate 20,644,476 of CM036912.1, forward strand.
AGCCCTTAATTCACCATCAAAATATCTTCGGGGTGTAAACATAATGACTTCTGCTTACACACTATACAACCCTGACAAGAATGCTACTTGACAATGCATTTCAGACCTAGAAAAATGTCCTCACTTGTGTCAAGGTGCCCAGTGTCAGCAGATTCACTAATATGCTTATTATTTGCACTGCAGTGATGGAACAGCACAAACCACCGCCAGCCCTCCATACCCCACTACTGCCTGGCTAGGGAAGACGATGAAATAAAACAAGATTTAATCCTGTTCATAACAGCATGCAGTTGGTGAAACTCCACAAGTCAACATTAAGTATTCAAAGTGGTATTGTGGCCTAAAGGGATCACATGCAGCCTGCACATGAGCGCGAAGGAATAGCTTGGTTCTGCTTCGGTGTTTGTAAATTTAATTTGTTCAAGAAAAAGCAACTCAGGAAGGGATTACTAGCTAGGATCAACACTCTTACCAAAGAAAAAGGGAAAATGCAAGTAGGAATAATATTGACATTTTTGTATCACAAAATAGCTTTTCGGGCTTAGGTGAATAAATGAAGTTGGAGGCAACAGCAGCTCAGCCCTGGCACATCTGAATACTCCACTCTGTGTTCCTGAGGAGGGCCTGCACAGGATGGGGGGTTCCTGAAGATTGTAAAATGCAGTGTTTTCTGCAAAGTGTTAAAATTTATTTAGCAAAACATTGCTGAGTATGGTCTCAGTGCAATAGATCTTTATGCTAAATATTGCAGGGGAAGAGGTGCTGGCAGCCCCGCTGGGGCTCTCATGGGAGGGAAAGTTGCACTGACTCCCCAGGGCCCTTTTGATAATTACAGACAACTGGCATAGAGGGAAGAGAGACAAAGTGATGGCAGAATGGTCTCCTGTTTTCCTTTGGCATGGGGGCTTGTGATGATTAAAGTTCCAAATAGCTGTTAAATGCAATGTGCATTTTCCTAGAGCGAAGGACAATGAATACCTTTCCCTCACAGATTGGTACTTCAAATATAAAGCACAGAAAGATAAGCACCGCCAGCGAGGATTCTAAAAATATGTCTTGTTAAGCTTGATTAATGAGCTAATAAAAAGCTATAATAAGAAAAAATCCAATTAAAGCATCTTGTGAGATTTCTCTCAAACAGAAATAAAGAACCCAAGAGAATGGTAAAACTTTGAAAAATTATGATGATCCACATGACAGCCTTAGTATTCAAACCTACTGTACATCAGTTTTATACTTTCTTTGACTGGCTGTCCTTTATTTATCATCTCTGACGCGTGCTGTCTGGAATTCTGATCCTCAATGAGTTTTACTTTGTTATTGCCTCACAAGTCTAACATCTGAATTTAAACAGAGACATATTAAAAACTCTGGCATTGTATGGGTTGTACGTACTTACTCTATTTGGAAAACCTGTGCAATGTATGGCACTTGGAAACAGTGAAATAAGGGCAAAAACTCATCCATCACCCATATAGAGTCAGAAAACAAACTAGCTACACTTGTCTTAACACTGATGTACAAATGGCAGAATGGAAAGTGTATATGCTGACATCCACTTTTCATCAGTATCTGGTACCCGAGGGTAACCAGAGGATACAGGAGCAGGGCAGACACTGGAAAAGAACTGAAAAAATGTGCAGAGGTGGGAAGAGCTGTAGGTTTGGTACTAGATGAGAGGCACCTGCATCACGAGGAACCGCTGCCTGCACTTGGGGTGAGCAGCATCGAGCCGCCGACCAGTGGCAGCCTGCGTGGAAGGCAGCACACCAGAGAAATCCGAGGTTCCTAACAGGCTGGGGCACAGCGAAAAACAGCCGGGCAGGGATGACCTACACAGGGTCAGAGGGAAAGAAGCCCGTGGATCTCGTACCAGAGCCAGTTGTTATTTTAAAACTACAAGAATTGCCTATTTTAACTGCTGAAACGTACTCTGCCACCGGCGAGGATCCAAGCGCCCAGGAAAGGTGCATCCCATCTCCCTCTGGTGGCTGGTCCACAGAAGAGAGCAACTTACTACGGCAAACGTTTGTCTTACACAGAAGTGATGGCACACATTTTGGCTAAGGGTCCACCACCCCCCAACCCACACTTTCCGCTAAACAAACATGAAAATGTCGTGGCACACATTCTCTAATTACAGAGGCGTGTTCTTTTTCTCTTTGCACGGTTCAGTGAATGTTTAGCGTTTACTTTCATCTGTTTCTTTCAAGTTGTGGCTCGAGACTTCACTGAAAAGCATGAAATACCAAATAAATTTCCTCGCCAACTGCCAGGAGTGTTTCACAAACGAATGCTTTTGAAAACACCTTCACTTGATTACAGGGTTTGCCTTTTCTAAACTGACAGGGAAGGAACCAAGGTACACAAAGATTACGTTGTATCTGTCCGTTTAAGCACCCACCCAGCGCTCTCAAAGCCTACCGTAACAACAAAGTCCCCATTGACTGCAGACCTTTCAGATGGAGCCTGTAAAGCCATACCTTGTTCCACACTGTGCAAACGTGTGCTGCGGTGCCATGCCGAGCTCCACAGAGGAGCTACTCTGCTCAGCATGAAGCTGGTCACCCAAGATAGAACCTGCTGAACCTCAGCACAGGTTAGACAAACTTTACACATCCCAGGCTCCTGCAACTAGGACCACCGCTCAGTACTTCCTGCTCAACGCCAGCAACTTCAAAATCCCTCAATTCTTATTTCCACTTTCTGCAGCTTTACTCTTTTTAAATGCTCGGTGTCCCTCTCCCGGCTCCTTTTCAGATGTGTCAGTTTGTTCCCGCAAGTAACCCTCTGACCCCAAAGTAATCTCTGGCCTCTGCATCGGAAAGCACGCCGCACCCCTGAATGAAGAAAGGGGTAACCAAATAAGCTTCCCACCACAAACGACACAACGCTTGCTGCCAAGGCAAGGCGGCAGGCCTGTTTCCTGGCTGCCGGCCGGGCGGCAGGGCCGTGGGGCACGCAGCCGGGGCACCCGGCGGGGAAAGGGGCCAGCCAGGAAGAAGGAAAGCCCGGGCCCACCCGGCCCCGCCGCGCAAGCTGCCGGCCGCCTGGCTCTGCGGGTCTCCCCAACCCGCGGCACAGTACACGCTGTTTCCGGCCACCCAGGCCAGCAGCAGCTCATTCCCCGAGCCCAGCCCCGCGGGTGACTGACCCAGGGCGGCTAACCCCAGCCTGACTGCCCCGGCCGACCCATCCCGGAGCCTCGGCAACGCTGGAAGCAGGAAGATAGCGACACGCGAACGAGCCCGACGCCCCACGAAAACGCCCGCGGGCGCAGTGAGAAGAAACTGCCTCCTCCCCTACGCACGGCCAGCCTCCGCAGAGAGGCTGCGGCCTTGGCCGCAGTCCCACCGCCCTCGAAGGGGCAGGCCCACAACCGGGGCCTGCCGGAAGACAAGGCGCGGCACCGCACAACCCAGCAGAGCAAGGCAACCGTCCCATCCCCGTTTCCACTCCTGCGCACTGGGAGCGCCCCCCGGGCCGGGGGCGGGCCGCGGGCGGGGCCGGGGGAGCAGCGGGCGGCCAATTGCGGCCCCCCGGGGAGCGGCTCTGGTGGGGCTGTTGCCCGCGCTCGCAGGGTAGGATGGAGGCAGAGGGCCGGGTATCGGCGGCGCCGCATCCCCCGCCTTCCTATGGCGGCGGGGGAGGAGCCCAGGACGACCCCGACCCCGGCGCGGGTGCTCCCGGCGCGGCCCGGGGACCACTGCTCGCCGCCGCCGAGGTGCTGGAGTTGGACGATGAGGAGGAGGACCTGGAGGTGTTCAGCAAGGTACGGCAGCGCCCTCCTGGGGTCGGGCCGGGCCGCGCCGGAGGAGCGGGGCGGCTGCTGGCTGCTCCCTCGCTCGCCGGCACTTTGCCCTGTCGCGCACCGGGCGAGCCAGGGCAGCACCGGGGGACGGGACGGGACGGGACGGGACGGGAGGGCCCCACCCCGGGCGGCAGCAGCGATTGCGGCCTTTGCTTGGCTGCCCCGCTTTTGCCCGGGCAGCCTCCGCTCGCTTACCCGGACAATGCAGCGCCTGGGCAGGGCCGGGCGTAAGCCGGTGCCACACGGGGCTCCGGGGCCGCCGAGCTCAGCCCGGCACGCTCAGCGGAGCCCCGGGTGACTTTCTGGTCACGAATAGCGGGGTTGTGCAAGTCGTAACTGCTCTTACCTTAAATTTGTAAAGTATTCTGGACTCGCTGTAACCTTACCATCACGTTTGTGATGTACCGTACACGTATCTGTAAATTAAACAAACGGGCGTGTTTAGTAATTGAGGTTGTATTTAAATATAAATAAACATTTCCGAGTGTCGGCTTGAGTTTTCTTTTAAAAGATGAAGGCAAGTCTAGCACCTTCACATGGGAGGTTCAAGAAGGTGACATCTGTATTTTGATGAAGGGAATAAAACAAATGTAACTGACAGTATGTTAGGGTACACGTTCTGAAAGCACACAGGCTTGGTTCAGACGAGACTTACCTTGTGCCTTCTCAGCCACTAAAGAAGAGAGCATGTCATGGATCTGTTTGCCTTACCAAGCCAGCATCTAAAACATAAGGACATACAGGATAGGTAAGATGGAAAAATATACATAGTGAGCTAAGGGCCTGCTCACCTGAGACTCCGGAACTGCTGTGTGACAGGACGTGTGACACTGCAGAGAAACAGCAGACATTTCAGATTTGAAAATAGGCCATCAGATGTATTTTCAGATGGACAGATTGTCACAGGAATTAAATCTGTACTTTTTTGTATTTCTGTAAATGAGATACATTTTTTGGCATGCATGAATAAAAATGTTGGAATAGGAGCTTCAATCTCGGGAGCTATGTATTTAAACTTTGACTGTAGTAAAAATCTTGATATTCATTCATGGATTTTAAGGCCAGAAGGGACTATTATGTGATTTAATGGTGTGTAACGTGCAAGAGGTCAGGCTAAATTTTCCCAAATTATCTATGTTATTCCGAAGCATATCTAGGGTCTAGCTAAATCATAAAAACACCAGTCTTGATTTGACATAAAGAGATGAATGGTTCACTGAACTTGCATCCAAAAGCAATGCTAAATATAATTGTAGTTGTTTTTTCTTACTTTGAATCCTTTTGCTTTAACTAGGTAAGCGCAGGCAGTTCTGCAGGCAGGTAGGTACCTGCCTATCAGTACAGCATTTCAGCAGTTACGCTTCTTGCTTGTCAAGAGTGATGCTCCTTGGGAATAAAAAATAAATCCAAGTATCCTTGATACAAGTTACTGAGTTACTACTACTGATACATGCTAAACATCTATAATTCATGCCAAATATTTCTTACTTATATTACATCTTAACTACTATTAATGTGTGCCACATGATAACTTATTCCTGCAAACAAGAACATTTGTTGTATTATGACAAAACACTGCATGGGACACCTGTATCTAGTGGTTATATATAGACCAGAAACTCAAGAGTTTGCTGTCGGGCACTATTTGGGGGCTGATCATTCAAGCTGATGAAAATCCATGGGGTTGATTTGGGATTACACCTCATTTGTTCATGTTCTGTGTGTTCAAGGGAAACTGACAGGCTAAATGTAGCTTCAGACTAACTTTGGTAAAACCAATTTTTCCATAATGTACTGTTCCAGGACCACCTTGTTTTAAATTGTATCTTGATGGGGTTCCTTATGCCACTGTCATTAAGGTAGTGGTGTGGCATTTGCAGGCCAAGCAGGACAGCAGCGGCAGTGCAGTGTTCAGTGCCTGACACTGACATCGACTTCATTTTTCTCAGTTTGGTCAATGAAATGTACCAGCTACCAAAATGGTGAAAAATGAGATTCTTTAAAATTGTCAACCTCAATACCTTAGGTTATTACTCAAGATGTAAACACAAGGCTTTTATTTTATGGAAATTCATAGACGTTTAACCTGATAGTGTCATAAACCATTGACCCGGGATTCTGTGACATATCTCAAATATTACAGACTAGCATCTTCTTCGGCAGCTCTGATAAAACATTTCATATTGTGACGTGCATTCAACTTTATCCTGGTTTCTGTTACCATGGAAAAAGTTCTGAGGCCTTTTTAGCAGAGATAACTTCTGGGGGCTGAGTTATAAGTCACACAAATACAATGTTTCCAACCTGCTTTCTTCCATTAGTTTCCAAGTATTGAGTACCACAGGCATCGCAGTGCCAGTTCAGTTAATCTCTGCCTGCCTTGTTAACTGATACGGTGACCTAGCATTGATAAAGCTGTCAGCACTTCGGTTAATACTTAAAATCTTGATCAGCTCTTCTTTCAAATTCTGTTTTACAGTGTTTGTCTCCATTTCATAATGACAGAAAACTTAATTAATGGTATTTCTGGAAAAGATGTACGTGCCACTTCAGAATTGCTTAGAGGCTAATTTTTCTTCCAAAACAAGTTGATTTCAGATTTTGGATTGATTTATAAGTGAAATTTTCTACCAAGGAACTATTCTATCTTCCTGAATTTCTTTGCTTTGAAGAATGCTCTACCAACTAAGCTACTATCTTATAGGACGAACTCTGTCACAGAATCACAGACTCACTCTGCCACCATGTCACAGAATCACAAGGTTGGAAAAGACCTTTGGAGATCATCAAGTCCAACCAATCCCATCCTAAACTAAACCATATTCCTAAGTACCTCCTCTACCTTTTTTTTAAACACATCCAGGGAAGGTGACTCAACACCTCCCTGGGCAGCCTGTTCCAGGCCCCAACAACTCTTTCAGTAAATTTTTTTTTTTCTAATGTCCAATCTAAACCTGCCCTGGAGCAGCTTCTTGTCATTTCCCTTTGTCCTATCACCTGTCACCTGGCTGAAGAGACCATCACCTATCTCTCTATAACCTCCCTTCAGGTAGTTGTAGGTGGTGATAAGGTCCCTCAGCCTCCTCTTCTCCAAGCTAAACAGCCCCAGCTCCCTCAGCTGCTCCTCATAGGATTTGCCCTCCATCCCCTTCACCAGCCTGGTTGCCCTCCTCTGGACTCGCTGAAGGACCTCCATGTCCTTCTTATGGTGAGCAGCCCAGAACTGGACACAGTACTCGAGGTGCGGCCTCACCAATGCCGAGTACAGGGGCAAATGTCCTTTTATCTCCAGGCCTTCTTTGGATCCCTCACCTTGGAAGACTGCAAGCTCTAGATCCTTGCCAGGAGGGAGGGACGGAGGCAACCCTGAGTCAAGGATCTATGCACTGGGGAGGAGTGGCATTTAAGCTAACTCCATAATGTCTTCTACAGGGAGCTGCAAGCTCAGCTGTGTGCTCAGCCTCTTTTGAGGCTGCTTCCGCTGTATGAGCATTCTCCTTCTCTTATTTATTTTGGAGACTTACTGACCCATTGCAGCCAAATGTGAGAGCAAGAAGAGGGTAACTGCAAGTATTAGAGTAAGGACACTCAGAACAGAGCTCTTGTGATGCTAGGAGTTCGTTGATTTTCTCTCTGCTTGGTCTCCTGGCCAGTAAATCAAAATGCATGAAACTATTTTCTGATCAGCACACACAACTCTGCCAACTGTTCTCAGTAGTGAACGGGCTTGGAAAGGAGAAAGGGTATGGCAGGTAGGTGGGGCTGGGGTAGATGTGGGAAAGGATGTCATTCTCTGGGACAAGACCTTGTTTCTCTTTGCATGGCTGAAAAAGAAAGAAGTTGTGGGGTTTGTTTTTAAATTATACAACCCAAGAGCTGGAAGAATTTCCTGGTTTTCCTATGCCACAGAACTCCTTTTGCCCTCATCTGTATGCATACAAAAAACATAGTTCCAACCACAAAATTACAGCTGTACAGAAAACTATAATCTTTTTTTACTGTGTTTCTGTGTTGACATCAGACATACCACACAAACTTCAAGAACTGCTGGAAGTGAAAGTGAAGTATCAAGAGGATAAAGAAAGAGAAACAGATGCTTGTTTAAAACACATGCATTCCTTCATGTGCAGATGAACACTGGAGCTGTACTACAACAGAACTGAAGACCCGCTTATTCTATGGATTTTTATTGCCTGTGTTTTGTTTCACAAACCACATATTCATAAGACCTTCCATGGAAAAATATACTTTCAGAAACCTGCCTGCATAGAGAATTTTTAGTAGCAACCTAGAAGGAGGAACAAAACATTAAGGCATCAATGACCCATGGAAAATAATAAACTACGAAATACATTTGCCTTGATCCAGTTTAGGCCTTGCGGAGTCATTATTCCTCAAGTTAAATGGCTGTTCAAGTCCCTTACATGCTCACATGCATTTTTCTTTCATTGGAAATTTCCTGTTGTCTCAGCACTGTGAATTCCAGGGGCTGCTCTGAACTAGCAGTCCTCATTCTTCATGCAGAGCATGGCCAGCTAGCGCTAGCGAGCAGTGAAAACAGCTTCTCTATCTTCCACCACTCAGGACAGTGCTGCCTAGATACCAGCATAGAAATGGTGTGTAGGAACACACAGAGTAAAAATAAAATGATTTACAGGTGTACAAGTAAGAAGCTATATAATATTTAAAGCATTGCCTTTAGTTGTCTGTACTGCTTTTGTCTCCCTGTTTAAAGAACTGTGCCTAACTCATGGGAGAACTGGTCCATCAGTTATGCTTTCTGTGCATAACTCTCAGTATAAATTTCTACTCCATATTTGTGGGAGTACATTGATAAATCCAAAGGAGAGGGATGGCGATAGGCAATGAGGCTTAAGGCAGGAAAAGAGCAAGAGAGAAGCTCGTGTCCAGAGAAAGTTTTGATCCAGTTGTATTTAAAGGAAGAAAAGCATCTCTCACCAAGCTCAGCAGCACTGCGGTGGTGTGACTTCACTCCCACAAGACTGGCTTTAGGATGGTGCTGTGTCTAGTTTGTGTGGACCCCCACATTTCCAATCCTGTTATTTGTGTACTTTCTCTTTAGCAACATCCTGTTTCTTCTTGCTTCGTAGTTAGTGAGGGACCAGAAAAGGCATCTCCTTGCTGCTTGGTAGTTGGTGTAGGCTAACTACACTTCTAGAAAATGGATTAATTTTAAATCTTATTATAAAAACACTTCATTGCATTGGATATATTAGAAGAAGTGTATAAAATATTTGATATCTAAAACAGAGTGATTGAGAGAGTCAAAATATCCTTGGGCTTGTTTGGTGGCAAAAGGTCAACCAGCATGAAGTCTATGACTTGCTGCTGACCTGACACTGTTGACAGAATATGATGCTATTAATTGGAGTTGCAGGCAAACAGCCTAGGGATATTTAGGTGGAACTTGTCTATCATAACTGCCAAGTGTGAGGTTTGGGGTTTTCTTGCTGAGGATGAGGTGTGTAGGGGTCTCAGTCTCTCTCAGTGGGAACATGGCGATTCACTGACTGTGGAGCTGTGGCCATCAGAGGAGGACAGGAGGACAGGAAGCCAGAGGAAGACCAGGTGGGTCCTGTAGGGAGAGCTGAAACAGTTTCTTGTTGATCAGGTTGAAGACATCTAAGCTCATTGCAGGGGTGTTGGACTAGGTGACCTTTAAAGGTCCCTTCCAACCCAAGCCATTCTGTGATTCTTTGGTGGGTTTTTTACAATTTATTAATTTATTATGCTCTTTTGTTGTGTTAGTGAATTTATTGTCTGAGTCACTGTACCCTTCAAGATTTTAGATTAGTGGATCTCATCTGGACTTGCATCTAAGAAAGAAAATGAGATTTTTTTTTTTGCCTGTTCCTAATTTCCACTCAGTTTTGAGCATCTGAGTGTTCACCATGGAAGACACTGAGCAGAAGCAGCGGCTATGGGGAGATATTATTAGAGACCTGTGGTGGAAGTGGTTGATGCTATCCAAAAGTGGTTTTCCACTTCAGTGAAACAGTGGTTTGTCTGTTTTTCTAGAAATTAGGAAAAAAAATTGCAGTGCATCCTTACTTACAATTTTTCTTATTAAAAATATTTAAATTTATGTCTCTGTAAATGTTTTCAATTTCAAACTTTATTTTAAAATGTATGCAAACTGAAATATCCAATTCCAATAAAAATTCTCATTTGGGTTTTGTTTTGTTTTCTTTTAAAATCATCCTTTTTTATCCACCCTGTTCAGGTTATTAGAGATAATTCAAACTTTGTAAGTTCTCAGTAACTGGTTTGAACAATTAGAATAAAGCTGGTAAGTATCCTACCCAATTACTGGGTGCTTGGATTTGTAACTAATTTTAGCATTCATAGGCAAACTCTCTTTCTTGCTATGCATAACATCCTGGTCAAATGGTGGCATTTTGCTCTTTCATTAGTTTTAGAATAAATCTCATTTCTTACTGAAACAAATACAGAAAAGGATTACATATTAGCCATGTACTATGTAATTCTTTCATCTGCCCTATGTTCTATCTGTTTTACCAGACTATTTAAAAGCTTGCCATTTTAGCATCTGAGATATGTGTGTTTGCGTATAAAGATGTATTGATATGGATGTTCTCATGTCTTACCTGTAGGATACATCACTGGCTGAGGTAAACTCATTCAGTCCTTCAGTGCCAATATCCCCCTCATCAATGATAAACCAGTATAAATTTGAAGATGAACCAGAATTAAGAGATCTCTTCATTACAGTCGATGATCCTGAAAGCCACATTACAGCCATTGAAACATTTATTACATACAGAGTAGTCACCAAGGTAAGCACCTACTCACGGCTATAGAGGCGTACCCTGATAACAGCAGTAGCATTTTCATTTGCGTATCGTTCTCTGGGATAGGACTACAATTAAATTGTACTCTGGTTTTGCTGTGAGTTATTGACCACTAAAACTGTATGAAACTATGCAGTAGATTCTGAAAAAAAAATGTCAGTGTAAGTGTACACAAGTGCATGCTTGGGTTTGTTATGCTGAGAAAACAGCTAATGATTTCTCAGCAGCCAAATCAGTTATATATGAGAATAACATTTGCTAGTGAATATGAAACAGTGCAAAGACTGTTTCATTTCAAAGGCACTGAATTAGCCCAAGATTTACGACTTTTGGATCACTTGCTGGCTAACAGTCTTTTGTCCTGCATAAAGTCTTTCAATTCCATTCTCTTGTCACTACAGTGTCTGCTATCCCGTGGACATTTGTTTCCTGTTTACAGGTGCTTATGATTTCTGAGGCAACTGCCACACTTCTCCAATGAAAAAGTAGTATTAGGAAACAACTAACTGGATACAAATTATTGACTGGAAACAAGGAAGAAAGCCAGCCTTGTGAGACTAGACAGCTCCTCTGGGATTACCAGCAAATATTCTGCAGGCAGCATTTTGAGAATTGCACTGTTAATTTATTTTACTTTGAGTTCTTTTTAAAAGATTCATTTAAAACCAAATTTTCAAATGGGAACTATTCATCCTTAAATAGGAGGAGATATCAATTCTTCATAAAATATTTAAAGACTAGGAAGAGAGTTATCTTCGTTAGGTTGCTAGCAATAATTTTCACTTTATGCATGTTTTTGTAGACAAGAACATTTTTTCTTCAGGCAAGTATGGAAGGGCTGAAGGTGGATTGCTTTGGTTTTTTATCTATTCTATCCTTTCTTATCATATTTAATTTGAAGTGCTGGTTGTTGATGATAAAGTAATAGCATTCCTCCCACATACTTCGAAAAAAATTTATTCAGCCCTCAAAGATGTTTAGATTACAAAAGCGTGTTTTGAGGTTTTTAGAATTTACTTGCATCGCATTATAAATCGTGCAACAATGAATGCTAAACAGCACGCATTACTTTAATGAAAACACGGCCTCTTTGTGGCCTGATTCTAGAAGATAGAGCAGTGATAAAATAAATCTCATGGTCTGACAATTTTGCAACACTGTAATAAGCATTTTTCCTAGGCATTAAAGGTTTGCTGGCAAGTTCTAACAAAGGGCTACAAAACTGGAATTGATGATGGAACGCAGAACCCATTAAGCAGTGCAGAAGTGTTATTGCTATGATATGCTGAAGTTTTCATGTTTTCAATGGGGGGATGGCTGACTAGTGTCAGCAGGTCCCAAGGACCCGTGTCAGCTATTTGGTTTTTTTTCAGAATGCTAAAAAATGGACTTTCCTTACTTGTAGATTACTAATCACTTTAAAAGAAATGCCCTAAAAGTAATGGACATAATTGTGACTGTGTAAACGAAAATGCCACACAAATAATTATTGAAGCCTTTTGGAAACAGTGTGGTAGGCAAGTTATTATCATTCACTCTGTGTGAAGTTTAGTACTTGCTTTTTATTTTATTTTATTTTATTTTTTAAAATAGAACTTTGATCTCTTGCTAAAATGGGATGTGTTTTATCTCCTCAAGTAGTCAATCACTGCACTTAAAAAACAGCATGCAAATGACATTCGCAAAATACAATATGTATGCATTCCCTTCCAGTAGTCAGCTTTCTCCAAAATCTAAAACTCTCTTGTTGCCTTTTCCTGGTATTCTAAGATGGGCCTGTTTTTTCCTGCCTCTGGTTTTCAGACATCTCGTGGTGAATTTGATTCCAGTGAGTATGAAGTTCGAAGACGGTATCAGGATTTCCTTTGGTTGAAGAGCAAACTTGAAGAAGCACATCCAACACTGATTATTCCTGTTCGTTTGCTAAAACCTAAGTTGCTTTTATTTATTTATAAGATCACTCCAGTTTTATATACAGAGATGTTTGAGGTCTTTTTTCAATTTCTGAAGCCTCAGAAGCATTAAACCAACCTATTTTCATTGGCTCTATATTTATGTGATAATTAAAAATCCCACAAAGGTATTTCTTATATTTGTAATTGTGCCATTTGCAGTAATTTATGTCCTTCTTAGTTGTACTTGTTCTTCTGCACGGTGTGCTACAAGAACCATGGTGTACCACTGTTGAATATAACTTTGTAACAGTTTTCTGCGTGGTCACTTTTATAAGGTATACCTATGGTTTTTAGTAAGTAGAAGAGCTAGTGTAACACCCTAATATTATGCAAATTACACATATATTTCTTCTTTTTTCCTTAGCCATTGCCTGAAAAATTCATAATGAAAGGAATGGTGGAACGGTTTAGTGATGAATTCATTGAGACTCGAAGAAAAGCCTTACATAAATTTTTGAACCGTATCGCTGATCATCCAACTTTAACTTTTAATGAAGACTTCAAAATTTTTCTTACTGCACAGGCCTGGGTAAAACGACTTTATTTTTATTTAGAGTTACAGGAAACCACATCTTGTGCTAGTAGAATCTGTCAGGAGTCTCCCTAGCTCAGTATTCAATAGTGTCCTCCCACGGCTTGTTACAGACGTGTCAGAAGGCGGCAGGGAATTTATGGAATGTTCATCCTCTGAGATAACCTTTTTTTCTGTGCTTTTGGTTAGCATGCATGTGGCCATAAATACTGCTCTACTTTCTGAAGAAGATTTTGTTGCTGCATTTTGGATTTTTGTGGCAAATTCACATCCTTTCAACTCTGCATGTTTTTTGGTATACAAATATGCTTCCAAGATTATATGAAAAGTAGTATTTTAAATGAATTCTTTTTTGGCATGGCACAGTCTTTTTCGTCTGCTTTTTTTTTTTTAGAGCTTCACTAGTCTCATGAAAGAAAAGTACAGCCTTTGAATTTCCTGTGGTATTTTTGCAAGATGTGTCCAGTTGAAAATTGGAGTTTTGTATTCAGAAAAGTCTGCCTCTGAACTTCAGCAAAGGTTATTCTAGCAACATATAAAGAGAGCTACAAAAACAATAGATGGATTACTTCTTACAGCAGGGACATTGTTTGCTTTTCTCAATGACTTATTTCTGCAATCATTACCTCTGTGTTCCTGTTCAAAAGGCTAAATTGCAGACTAGGTAACTAACCCTGCGGGATGAAAGGGTAAAGGTTCTCTGCCATCTTTAATCGTTCTTGTGAGAGCGTGATACACAGCATGCTTGTGTTTGCCCAGAAAGGCTTAGCTAATACATGCACATGACAGGTACCGTTCTGACACTGGTCTAATAATTTTAAAGTAGTATTTATACACTAAGAAGACACTCAGAGGAGTAGGAAAAAAAAAAAGCTTTCCAGTATGCATTATTTTCAGCGAATTTACAAAAGTACTTGGAAGTAAACATGGCTTGTTGTGTCTTTAGGAACTCTCCTCACACAAGAAGCAGGGTCCCGGTTTGCTGAGCAGGATGGGACAGACCGTCCGAGCTGTAGCCTCCTCAGTAAGAGGAGGAGTGAAAAATCGTCCTGAAATGTTTACAGAAATGAACGGTTACATGGAAACATTTAGTCAGAAAATAAATGTACTAGACAAAATAGCTCATAGAATTTACAAGGAAGAAAAGGGTAAGTAGAAAGTTTCCATTTTATTAATTTAAGAAATTAATCTATTGGAAAAATAAATTAGTTTTCATTGTGCTGGGCAAAATACTCTGTCCAGCAAGCAGTGGAAAAGGAAGACTTGTGTTTATACTCTGATTTTTATAATGGTTATTGTTTTGGCAGACCTTCAAGGTAGTCTGAATAACTCGTTAATAGGAAGAGCTTTAACGTCATTGAACTACTTGATAAGGAACTTAGAAGAAAATATATGACTATCTTTTTACTTGTGCTTTTTGGAAACCTGCATAACCTTTTGGTTTGTACTTTTGGTGGAATGTGAATAGTCAGAGTTTGCTATGCTATCTTCTACAGGCATAATGCTGTCTAGATTCCAGAGCTCTCAACATCTCTTTTTTCTGCACCTTTCTTCTTTGTTGACCAAATGGATTTATTTTTAATAGATTTACTGTTTGCCATAATTTCTGTCATGGCAACTGTGTCTATTAAAGTTTTCTTAAGAGGATGACTTAATCTCAATTTTTTCCTTAGTGACAGCTGTTTGCACACCTACCTGCAGTGCTAAACTACTGACTTTCTGAGATTCACCCTGGTCTCAGACTAGGTCTGTTCAGCAGAATTTCCACTGGTCAGCATTTGAGGGATTTTGTCTATATAATATAATTTGAAGAGCTGCACTGTGTTCTTTAATAACTAAGCCCTTGTTCTTCATTGTGCAGCACCAGAACTCAGTGTCCCCTCACTAAATTGGAGAGGGTCTTCTGAAAGGAAAATGCACTTTGGTGAAAACAGTTCATTTTAATACCATTCATTTCAGTGGAAATAGCTGGCTGAGGTCTGCAGGTTCAAGGCATCAGTGCCAAAATATTTCTTGGAAAACCTTACGATTTTTGACATGGTCCCAAATGCTGTAAGTTATATCTTCTTTCTAGATTTTCCAAATAGCACTTGGCAAAACGCTTGTGTGCAGGGCCGCACTGTCCTGAATATGAACTGCTGATAGCCATGATTCAGAGAACATTCCTGCTGCAGTAACTTAACATGGGATTCTTAATTACATCTTCCATGGAGGTTTTTTATTGCCCAAAGTAAAAACCACAAAGTAAATGTTCCACTTTTCATGCCACACGTCTGCTTTGCATCTTTTCTTGATATTTCTTCATTATACATTCAGTTGTGATGGAATTGTGTTTTCAGTACATGACCAGTGTGTTCACAGTACTCTCCTGTGAACATGCAGCTTCCAGACCGTATCCAGCCTTGGCCAAGTTTACCCCTACCAAACAGCACAGTGAAGTCTGGGCTTTCTTTCTGCTTTCAGGTTATCACTTGGCCTAGAGACCTAAGAGATGTAGGATATCCTTCTATTCAGATTAATTAAAACTACTGAAGGAGATAGTGCTTGCAGAACTGGAGTGAACTTCAGTGTCTTCTGAAGCTTTTAGGACATACCAAGGCTGCTAGTTTTATCAACTGAGACAGGGTTCAGAGCATTACTGCAGCAGAGGAGTTCAGGGCCATAGAGGCAAGTCTGCTGCCTGGGGCTGCTCTAGCTCCTCTCCCTCTGTATGAAGACAACATGAAGTAATCCAGGTTATTGGGTGATGTGAATACAACTCTTCAGGTCTGCCTGAGTATCTATGTCCCTTTGGAATGACTGGGTTGTTTCTGCTGATAGATTCCTAGGAACTACTTAATTACAATACATTAATTCATTAGTTTATTCACATACAATGAACTGCAGTTTACTTATTTTGGTCATTTGAGCAAATTTAAACATTAGCTCTAGTCTCTTGCTTTCCTGAGAGTAAATAGGAGGTCGCAATTAGTATCTCTTAGGTATCTATCCATGAACAAAAGATTAACATGGGTATATGTTCCTGTTAAGAGTACTTCAATGAAATGAAGGAATACGGCCCCATCCACACGCTCTGGTCAGCATCAGAGGAAGATATAGCAGACTCCCTAAAAGGTGTTGCCAGCTGCATCGACAAGTGTTGCAAGGCGACGGAGAAGCGAATGGCAGGGCTCTCAGAAAACCTGCTGCCGATTTTACATGAATACGTTCTCTACAGTGAAATTCTGATGGTAAGGTTTCCTTCAGGACTCCATATGGTGGTACATAAAATTTGGCTTAGTGCCAAACTCTAGAAGAAAATTTGTAACTGATGAAAATGATTGTTACTAAAGGTGCACAGCATGGGATGGCTGTCCCTTAGCAGGGAATCTGGTTGGCCCTGTTTCCTTTGTGAATTGGGCAAGAGGCAGCCCTTCAGGAGAAGAGCTTGATAGATTTTGCATGACCGGCAGCCTTGGTAGCTGGGCTGAGGAGTGTCTGGTTTTGCCATCCTCAGAGAGCTTGGCATTGTAGCAGAGAGGTGGGAACACAGAAAGGTTTGGGGAACAGCAGCTGAGAAAGACCTCCTCTGACACTGCTGAAATAGGAACTCATGGAGTAACAGATTGTGTGGGGGAAAAGGAATGGAGAGGTTTTTCCCTTTCTAGGAGATGTTCCTAAACTCTGTTTTCTTTTTCCAGAACAGCAGGGAACTTCCAGTGCCTGTGCTATTACATAAGCATGTGTTAGTCTTTGCCATAAGCTGATGGTCTCAGTTGCCTTTATACACACACTTTTCTTACTCTTGGAGAGAATGTAGAAAATCTGACTACAGAGTTGATAAACTCAGTGCTGACAGATAATCAACACAATTAAGTAACTGAATTCAACATATCATAATTCCCACTATGGTGCCTCCAGAAAGCGGAATGTGTCTACAAAACCCTCTTTGTCCAGGCTTTGAGCAATGCAAGCTGAAGTTTCTGTTCTTGCCTTTCTGCTGGGAGCCCACACCCTAAGGCAGAGCAAGACCCAAGGTAACTCTGCCTTGCTGGCACTGTGCGGGGCATTGCAAATTTCACACTAAGGTGTAGCTTCTGAGAGGTTAAGAATTACTGCTGCAGTGACTGTTGTCTTTAAAACAGCAGCCTTACTGAAAGAGGGGCCATGCAAAATGTCCCATAGCTCACAGGCCCCATTATTTACATGTACATGCAGGTAGATGGGGCTAGGTATGGCTTTACTTAAAGGTCTGAAGAGATTACCGTCCTAGCAATTGCTGGTCTTCTTCCTCTCCCCCACTTCTAAACTTATTTTTCAGAAGTGTTGCCCATGAGTGCTCCTGGCCTTCATGCTACTGAAGACATGCTGCCTGCCCATTGCCTTCTACTCTGTAGCCTGGCTCACCCTTTCTCAGGTGCTCTCTTTTGTCCAGAGCACAGAGAGGTTTCTGTGGACAAACCCCTGAGTGACTGCTTGGCTCTTCATGCACACGTTGCAAGCAGCTGTTGCCCACTGCATTTTCTGCTGGCAGTGTTCTTCATGCAACACTTGCAATGCTGCACTAGGCTGCCATGAGGTCCTGTCCGGAGGAAAATCTTCCTCCACTAGGTTATTCCTGCTCTGCAACTGTTCCTTTCCTTTCGGTCATGGTGGGTTTTTTATTCTTCCTACAGCTTACTTCCCTCTCACAGTTTGGAGAGGGAACCACTAGTCAGGATTAAAATACAATGGGGGAAGTCATGCACTAGTAAAACCTGCTCTCAGAGGTGTGCTTAACCCCTCATCACAGGGACCTTTGTGCCGTGCTGCCAAGGTCATGCACGAATGTGCCGAAGAAGGTGTGGTCAATACAATACAATCTTTGTACTTTCCAGCCTTAGGAGTTCAGTCTTAACTGGGGAAAGAGATGAATTCATAGCTAAAATACTTAGATCTGGATTGGCTCCTTCCTAACTGACTCACAGAACAAATCTGGGGAGTGCAGAGTAATGCTGTGTCTCAGGGTGCAAACTGCAGCAATAAATTGGTTTTTGGCCTCCCCTACACGAGGGTATTGTGGCAGGGCACCCTTAAATATTACACCAAAAATTGTAAAAGTATAGTAATATGTTTTAAAAGCACCACACTTCTGTTTGCCATGAGAAGTCAGCACTTGTCTATAGTTGTAGCACATTAATGTTAAAATAATTGTGTTTATCTTACTTTAAGGAGTAACTATGATAAAAGTTGCCAAATAGTCACTACAACAGTTTTTAAAGTGGCAAAAAAAATAGTATAAAAGAGAAATAATTTGTAATACAAAGGAAAGCTCTTCCAGATATACTTGCTTTGCTTCTATGCTTAAAGCTAAACATTTTCTGTATTTATCTAACCAAAAGATGTTCTGCGCTGTTGAAACACAGATTTATGAGCATTAGTATGTATTACTAATCTATTACTCAGAATTGCCCAAAGTCAGGTTTACCAGTTTCTTCTAGTGAATACCTGTTCAAAAGGAAACACTGAAAAATTACTTGAAAATTAACCTCCTAAATTATTGTATTATGTTTGTTAAAGTGACAAGATTTCAAAGACAACTCAGTCAAATAGAGACAGCTAGAGAAGGGAGAGCTGCTTGTGCCCTGTGCTGTTTCAACATGCCCTATGCTAGAGGTGAATACTGAAAATCTCTGTAGTATATGCAGAAGCAGTAAAACCAGTTCTGGCAAGGTAATGTAAAAGGTTTTGAGATTCATAATCGTCACATATTCCCTGCTTCTGAATGAAGGAATGAGTATGGCAGATTCTTGCTGCACTGGTTTTGGAAAACACCTCAGATAAAATACATGTATTGAAAAATAAATCTTCCTTTTTTTTTTTTTTCTTGAGGAAAGTACATGTATCATGTTAAAAGTATTAAATAGCAACATTCTGTGATGTTGCCTTATTAAATAGGCAAGTTGTAAGATGGTTTTCTGAATAGATGGTTAAAATTTGCTGCCATTTACATTTCTGTTGTGTTTGTTTTTCTATATTAAGGGTGTTTTGAAAAGGAGAGACCAAATTCAAGGCGAGCTCGACTCCAAAGTTGATGCTTTAGCCAATAAAAAGGCAGAAAAGGATCTGGTGAGTATGTACAGAAAGCCAAAATCTTCCAGGCCTTATTGTAACTGCAAAAGATGATCTTCTGCAGGAAGCATGTCCTCTCAAGGCATGCTTTGTGACTCCACGGTGCCTCTCTAATTCTCATTCTGAGATGATTTGGTCTTTGTAGCTACACATGCCTGGCAAAGGCAATCATGAGAAAGATGCAGAGATTCAGTAGATAGGCTGCTGGAGCAAAGGCCTGGTCACAGTGGGTGACCACGGTGTTTTGTCAACACAGACAGTACCGCAGCTTATTTTTACCATTTCTGTTTCCTTCCACACTGAAGTTAAAAGAAAGTAAGTCTTGCTGCAGTGCTCTGGTACCTGCTGCTCCACTGATGTAGGGGGCAGAGCTGTTCATTATAGTTATTTAAAACAGAAAGTTCTGAATTCTGTTCTTTCAGGCTTCTGTCTCACCTGGTTGGGCCCAGGGATATTTTTTTACCTTCGGTATGACGCCTTCATTCATTCTAGTGAAGTCAGATGGTAACTGGCAGCCCATGGGGGCAGGCGTCCCCAAACCCCTCAGCGAGGCTCAGCAGGCCAATTAAAGGGAACTTCTGGGATGGGTATTGCCATTTTTAAATGTTTTTATTTTCGCTCTCCAGCCTAAAGAATGTCCTATTAGTGCGGTGTTAACAAACAGTGTTATACAGTAAATAGTACATAAAGATGACTAAATAATAATCACTGGAACTTTTTAGTACATGAAAGGAGAAAGTCCTTGACATTTCAGATACTTTTTATTAGGGTTGCCATAATTAGCTTTCATGTAAAGATGAGTTTTTTAGATAGCTTTTGGCACATGAAATGCATATTTTTATTTGACTTCTTGTCACTGAGCTGAATAAATACATATATATTACTGCTGTCTGCTATCTGTGATGGCTATGGTATATTTTGTAACATTTTGCCTCTGTGTGCTGCAGTGGGACAGTAAGTAAATCTGGTTTTGTTTTTTTCTGAACTAGAAATTCTGTCTACTTATACTGTCCTCTCGTTTCACCACCTTTCTGTTCTCTAATGGTTTTTTTTTTCTCTACTTTATCTGCTGCTTCTCCTGTCCTTTTTTGTCCATTTATGTATAAGGTTTGAGGCTGTTATCAACTGTATGGTGGATAGGGAGCTGGAGAAGGACCCTAGGCTGGGAGCTGGCGTTGCAATGGCAGGTCCCAGTCCTCTGATGGCTGGAGGCCCGATGCTGCCTTGGCAAGGCATGGGCAGACCCGTGTTGGGCTCCTCCTGTAACCTGCTCATGTCTCCAGCACCCCATGCCATGGGTGCCCCATGTGCCAGCAGCACACATTCATTGCATTGCCTGTAACGGGACTGTATATATTAACAGTGCTCCTTATAGGGCCCTTCCAACTTGAGGTACTGTGTGATTTTATGATTTAATCTGGCCGAAAGGAGTGCTGTCTGTCAGTTATTTGTATGCAGCTAGTAACAGCAGCTTCTCACCATTGTGTCCCTTTTAATCAGTGCTTCCCATTTCTGTGGTTTGTTGGCAACCTGCTAAAAACAGCTGCATTTGCACGGAGCGGCTCAGCGATGAATTCCAATTTCACGCAGCTTGTTTAGCAGCCAGTCATTGCTGTCCACCATAGGGAAGGGAACATTGCCCAGCAGGACGTGGCCTTTTCAGGCTGTATTTCTGCTGTAATCTGATGGAGTCCTCAGACAAGGTGCATGCACTTGCTGTTCCTGAACTGTTGTAGACAAAAAGGAATGTATTTCTCTTTAGCGTAGTATTGATCATACCACGTTGATTGGATATTGACAATGGTTTACTCCATAATGAGATGTTCCTACTTGCTTCCAGTAAAATTTTGAGATCAGTTTGCACAATCTGATCTTTTTTCACTCTTTCTGTGTTTCCAAAACTGTGTTTACAGTTTTGGTAAAAGCCTTTGGACAGTGTGATTAGCCAGGTGATCAGATCTTTGCTTTATCTTTCCAACCCCTCTATTTCTTACTCATTTCAAAAAGTTACATTTCTGAGAGCCTGATTCTCCTTGCAGTCTCACAAAAGCAGTAGAACATATGTCTGTTGGTCTAATCGGATCATAATAGCCTGTGTTCTCTAATTGAGTGGCAGCTGTATCCCAAAGTCTTTTTCTTAATTAGAAGTTGAAGGCTTTTTTTCTTAATGATAGTTTGGCCACAGAGAATGGTGTACTGCTGTTTTCAACCATTCAAATAACTTTTAACTGTCTTCTTAATTTTTTTACTATGTTTTATTTTTTATTAAGTGTTGAAATATTTTGCCAACATTTCCAAGCAGACTTATTTCAGAATAAAGGGTGGTCCTAACACAGGTACTGTTACTGGAATTGGTGTCAAACACTAAGTTTGGCACATTGCTATTCCTGAACAACTCATGTAGCATCTAATAATCTCATAGATGTCAGATTGAATTTGTCAGTGCAATCTAGTAGCCTGAAATTCTGCTGACAATGAGTGGCATGAGTTCTAATCTCATTTGAAGTACATTTCCACCATAGATAAGGAATCTCAGACTGTCATTAGAGCTGATAAAAGGCTGTGAGATCTTTAGTATTGGTCATGGCAAACGTTAAATGATTTAACAAACAAGAGGCCATACAGCAGAATACAAAACATCCTCAAGGTCAGTGCAGCTGAAATAGGCTGGAATCATAAATTAAACCTTATGAGATGTCAGGCTTATTGGCTGGGAAAAAACGTTTTCTTGAGCTGTGCTTCTGCTACTTTTCAGAAGCATCTTATGGTATTTTCTGAAGAGCCAAAACTTTGTCCCTCACTTCAAAATGTAGTCAAAAAAGTTGAAAAGACAAAAGTTCTTTAGGGTATGGAAGGACGGAAGACTGATTTTGCACGCAGGCTCTGACAGAGATATTTGTGAAGACTCCTGCTTATCTAGACTTTTCTTACCTTCAGAGCTCTGGCTATGAAGACTTCGGAGTTCATGGCTCTGTCACTCCCACACTCCATTCTGAAGGCATATAAAGCAATGCTAGTGCATCCCTTCATGGTTTGGGAGTTTTTAACAGTTTTGGTGCTGCCACTAGTGCTGATAGTAGTTCTGACAACAGGTTGGTATAATGTGCTCTGACAGAACCAGATAAGCACTAAATTCTAACTTAAGGATTCTAGTGTTCAGGCTTGAAACTGAGTAGTGAAGAGATGAAATGCTGAAGCCATCACATTCTGAATGTATTTTGTGTTTTATTGCCAGGCTAAAAAGGGTTAGTATTGCCAAGCTGTGGGATTAATTCATGTAGCAGAGAGAAATATATGGTATTTTGCATAGCAGGATAGTGTAAAATGCCGTGTCGCTTACTAGGGTGTTGGGCCAGGGCTGTTTGGCTGCAGGTCACACTGTTCATGTCTGGTAGTGCTCTGCCCCAGGAGTGTCTGGCTCCCACCTCCCCGTGCTGTGGTTGATGTCGGATTAGCACTGCGCTGTCTTTGGAGATCACTGACCCGAGGTTTGATTTATCACACTAGCTGCCTCGGTGAGATCAATGTAAGGAAATGGATCCAGAATCATATTTAATTTTCAGGATAAAATGTAACAATTTACACTTTGTAAATGAGGAACAGACTAGGTGGGTGTTTTTGTTGAGACCAAACCTTTCTTCTTTGATTCCTGCTGTCATGGCAGCTGAAGAGGGTGGCATGTATGTTTCACTTCAAAAATAACCCAAAACCCTCTCTACTTGAGATGATGAAGTGTGTCATAATTCTGTCTTTAGACCTTAAGCTCAACCCTTGCTTTAATATAACACAAAGTTACTTTTGGGCTTTAGAAGTAATGTTTAAATCACATATCCAGACAGGGATGTAGAATAGAGTCTGCCTGTCCACATCACATTGTGACTATACCACAGAAGAAATCTGTAGTTCCTAGAAAAGGCAAGACAAAAACATACTGTAAAATAGTGTCTTAAAGATATGAAGAACAAGATAAAGGTAAGCTGCCACAGCCAGGACTTGTAAGTCAAAGAACTTTACATGTGTAGCCTAGCTCATTCCCATATAGGGACTTCTTGCAAAAGCAGAAAGTGGATTCACTGCCTTTCCTACTCTAAATCATCTAAAAATATTCACTGTTTTCAGTATTCTGTGTGCATTCATTTCTGGTATCTGAAGGAAAGGCAATTACCTAGCGACATACCCTGTAATTCCTTTAAAGGTGATTTCCCTACATTTAAACGACTTGGATTAACCTTTTCATATTGAATACAGTGTTGGTAGTTGAAGTTACCCTTGTCCATAGTTTGATACTGGACTGGCTAAATAATTGAACTTTTCAGTGAAGACAAGGGACAACAGGCATGGACAGGAACACAGGCAGAAGATGGCCTTCATTCTGTGACTGGGTACCAACCAGAATTGACACAACTGATTACCAAATGTTACAATAGGTAACACAGTCATTGGGAAGACTAGAAGACTCATAAAGAGAGGGTGCCTGTCCAGTTGAGGGCGTATGTCCAATTACTCATTTCCGTTAGCAGCTGGAGGGTCACTTTAGGTATCTACAGTAATTAGAAGAAAATAACATCTGTTGAGTAGCCCTCAAGGATTTTGATCCTGGACTGCTGTGAAAGAGTTTCTTCTCTGCAGAAGTTCTTTGGCTTTATTTCTTTCTCTGCTTCTGCATTCCTCTCTCCCTCACATGGTCACACAGAGGTTAGTTCCACAAGAAAAGATGCTAACATGACAAGCAAGAATGTTTGTGCTTTTGATTTCTGCTGTCTTCTCCCCATTGTGGTTTCTTCTGAGGTTATCAAAGTTTCTGTTTCTGGGTTTTCTCAGTTTTTATGGACAAATCTAACCGGTGTAAGTTGATTCTGCCTCAGTAAAGCCCTCTATATTTTCCTTTTTTAGATGTACTACTGTAATGCTAGTAAAAAGCTGCTGGAGTCTGTAACTTCTCAGTCAATATAAGATTCTTCAGCAACACTTTTAATTCTGGACTAGAATTTCTGTAACTAATATTTTGGAAATTGTACCACGTTATTGATTAGGAATAAAATTTCAGTCTATTCCTGGGGAATGATTTTCTATTAAATACCAGCCTTGGTTCCGCAGTTCTGTTTATCTGAATACAATCATGTGATTTCAATCACTTTAAAAATGGTGATTTTACTACTACTTTTTAATGTTTGCAATTCATATTTAGTTCTCAGAAGAGATCGGGAAACTTGAAGACAAAGTCGAGTGTGCCAATAATGCTCTAAAGGCCGACTGGGACAGGTGGAAGCAAAACATGCAGTGTGATATGAGATCAACTTTCACTAATGTGGCTGAGAAGAACCTCCGTTACTATGAAGAGGTAAAACACTTTCTCAGAACAATATTGCTTTTTCAGTGATTATTTTGGTGGAGAAGTCCACGGGTCATCTGTAAAGTGGAATTTTTGCATTTCAGTTCAGACTTGTGCTGACTTCAGAATTAGTTTTTGTGGGGAGAAGGAGACAGATATCCTTAATTTGACATGTTTGAAGCAAAATGTGTTTTATTTGTGCCCAAGTGGTTGGTCCTGAGTCCATCATCGACAGAGGGCACTCTTGGTTTACTAACCACAACCATGTGGAACGTATTTTTCAGTTCAATGTCAGCTGCTATATTTCAGTTTGGAAACCTTTTGCTGTAACTGCATGAAAAAGCCCTCTGGAAAGCTCAAACTTGTGTAAATGATTTTGTATGAGCAAAACGTTCAGACAGCCCATTCACAAAGTCCTCTTTGCTATTTCTCTAAGGAATGGTCTTTCATGAAATAATCAGACTTCACAGGGATACAGAACCAACAATACAGTTTTGAGAAGTCAATATAAAAAGCTTATTGCACTTGTAAAAATATAAATGCTGCAAGTACATAGAATTAGTGCATTGAATATTTTTGTAATTAAAACTTCTTACTTCAGAAAGAAAAGTGATTGAAATTAGATTTTTACCTTCCACCCAAATGCCATGGCTCATATCCCTGGTAAGGATTCCCTTTTCCAAGAATAGATATTAAGAAAGAGAACTTGAAAACATGTAACAAAATATGTTAAGCATTCTATGAGGTTTCTTCAGGGGGAGCGTGTTGTTGATGAAAGTGTGCATTTTGAAAATACCCCAGGACTTAAATTTTTTTGAAGAATTCCTCCTTATTTTGGGGAAACAATTGGAATACACTAAGCCATCTATTAATCAAAAATTCCTAATTTTCACAGATATGTGTTGACATCTGTAACTTCCAATCCTGTATTTTGAACTTTTTATGGATTGCCCGTTAGCCAATGACAGTGTCCTGATTTCACAAATCATTTTGTTAAAACATAATTGAAAAGACAGAGCTCTTGATCATCAAGTCTAATTAATTAACGTACAGTCTGTGAGATGCACGGACATTGACAATCTGTTGTTACATATTAAGATCAAAATATTTTCTGAAATCAGGCAGCAAGCTTTTGGCATCCTCTCACATTTTCTTCAGTTATTGATGATCTCTGACTTCTATACCAGCAATATGTATGTTAAAACAGTGCTAAATAGACTGGAATATTTTGTTAATGAATGATTAGCTAAATTAAAACACAAAAATAATTCTTTGGTCCTCTTTCCTGTCTATAGATGCTTTTTGCTGAATTAGAATTTTAATTCAGAATGCCAAAGCTTGTACTGTATGTGAAATTACTATCATAAGTCATAGACTGCAGAAAATGGTTCAGCTACCTCTGTAACTGCCAGTGGTTCTTCTTAAATAGCCTCTGAAGTAACAGACAACACGGTTTATACTGAGGCATTACTCTTTGTTGGTGCTTTTCCTCAATAGTGAAATCTGCATTAAATGTTTTTGCTGTTATATCTCAGTTGATCTAGATTTTAGAAAAAAATACCTTATTTTACTGCAGCTGTTGAAATAATAGAAAACATTGTGCTAACTACATTGCTCCTTCTTTGCAAAGTGAGGGCTTACCAGGTTTTTTTCTCTTTTATCGGAAAATCATTATTTTAATGCTGACATTTAAGAGATTTATACAAAATTAATATTAGATTGGGATTTTTGATCCACAACATGCATGTTTATTTGAGACCTGTGGTTAATGCTGATGATTATTTGTTGGAGAAGAGATTGCTGTCAGAGGCCCTTGGATCACAAACTTCAGGTGTGTAATGCTTTCCTGACAACAGCAGAAAGAAGCCCTGGCATCTGCTTTCGCTGTTTGGAAGGGAACTTTCAGGAAGGGAATCTCACAAACCTAAGAATCAGAGTATGATTTTTACACTTTCAGTAGAAAACAAAGTCCTACCTTAAAGATAATAGCCTCACTCACTAAACTCATGCACAAGCACAGTGCCTGTTACAGTGTTTTTCACTTGTTCAGCCATTCCGTGCATCATTAACCCTCTCTCACATGTCCGAAGTTAAACTACTTCTTCGTGCTTTTGATGCCCCATTTGATGCTTACTAATCCTTTTCTTGCTGTAGCATTCCTCATCTTATTTCTTGCTTTTTTTTCCCCACCCCCAGACACCATGGATGCCATGGATATGATTCAGTTGCCCAGCCCTTCTGTCCATCTCCCACAAGGACTCATCTGCTCCCTAACTCAGTCACTACCTGCTTCTCCTTTGCACACCTTCACCCCAGCACCTCACCCCAGTGCAACTCCTATTCTTCCCTCTCCTGGAGCAGTGTCCCGTTCCCTTCTCTATGGCAGTGTTTTACCATGCTGGTGCTTTCCTCAGCCTTGCTGACTTCATTTCCCAGGTGTGCAACCTCACCAGGAGTTATTAACTATTCCTGGTAGTGGCCGTTCTCTGTATCCCTTACATTTCTGAGAACTACAGAGTAACAATCTCACATTTTCTGTTGGCTTTTGCAGTAGAGATCAAGTACAGCATAGCAGTGTGTCAAAGTACACAAGAATTTCTAAAATGTAGTTTCCCATTTGTCACCATAAGGAGAAAGAGTACAACCTTGCATTTGTTTGGATTTTCCCTTAATTGTAGTTGCCTTAGGATTCAGCTGTCAACTTCTCAAGCCTAGCATAGAAGAGTACATCCCCCTTAAGCTGTAATGTTCACATCACACAAAGTGCTACTTTAGTGTTGCCTGGAGTTATATTTCTCTAGATTTACTAATTAAAACAGGTAGAGGTATTTCTGTAGCCTTCCAGTTTATTCATTATCTACGTTTAATGCAATTGAATAAGAAGTGTTCCTTTGTTTCTACAGTAGTGCAGTCACCAATCTCTTCATGTATCTCATTGCTGTGGTAACAAAGGCACTAATTAAAGCCCAGTGTTGCAAATTTACAGGGTGCTCCTATGCAGAACTATGAGAATGAAGGCTTGCTTGTGATCATGTACAAGTTATGTTATGTTATAATACATTTAAATATGTCACTTAGTAGCCAAGAATTACCATGACTGACCAATTATTTGGCATTTCCATAGCTGGTCTCAAGAGTTCATAGAGTTTTCTACTTCCCTTACTTTGCTTCTGGAAAAGAGTTAAAATACACACTTAAGTCTCTTTATTCCACAAAGGCCTAAAGCCAATAACATACTGCATTAATAAAGACTGTGAATGCATTGCTAAAATAGAGATGACTGTTACAAATCCAGAACTCGACTCCTTTTTCTGAAGCAAACAGCTCCCACCTGTTTGCCTTACAGGGAGAAGTTGACTGAAGTATGTGTTAACACCGTACCATTTGTTTTATTGCTTTTCCCCTTGCCCTATGGGTGACACTGTTGTCTGAAAACTCACACTGCAGTCCAGAATCTGCCTAACAGCTGGAATCAGAAATTGTCTGCAGGGTGGAACTTAGAGCTGAGAAAGCTGATGGTCACCTGGAGTATTTTCATTAAGTTAGGTATAGATATTCTGCAGAGCCCTAAAGATGCAGCATTACTAAAACCAAAACAAGAAACAGAGAGTTATTGGTGGTATTGGTATTATTCTTTAGCTAGCATGTCTGCAGTGTTCCTGGTGCAAATTAGCAAAACCAAACCTGGCAACATTACACTCTAGCTTCAAAGACAAATTAAACATTTACTAAATTTTTCCTTTTGCTTTTCTTCTGCATTTACTGTAGCCTCTAGGATATTTACATCATAAAAGAAAAAGAAACACATTTATTTTTATCAGCAAAGAACATTTTTAACCTGTTCTATTCAGAAAACACAGGAATAAGTGGCTAGATTTTGCAGGCCTATCCAAAAATGAGTTACATATTATAACTCCAGCAAATATACCAGGGTTTCATTTGCCACTGCTCATGAGGCACTCATAAATACAGGAAGATTGGTGGGTTTTTTTCATAACACAGGATGATATTTAATTAGTTTTGGCATTGAAAGAACATGTTTTTCCTTGTGCATGTCTGAGCCTTTTTTTTAAATCATAGCCTCTAATTTTATTTTTCACATGTCAAACCAATCCCATTAAACCTTTGCAGCTTAATCAGATAAAAAGCTAAAGTTATCTTTTACATTGTGACGTTCTTTTTGGTATTGGAACGGCTTACTCTTCCAAAATGATAAATAATTTCCGGATTTTCCTAACTATTTCAAGCACAATTTAGTTTATTTCTCTGACCTACATTGTTGTACAGGCATAAATTGATCCAAAAGATTCATTAGGGCGAAACAATGCTCCTTCCCCATTGCAGCAACTCCCCTCTAACTCCAAAGCCCTTATGTACCTCTCGATCTAATGTGAGCTGTAGAAAAATAGATGAGATTTGTTGTTTGCCCTAGAGGGCTTTGTAGTGATGCATTTAACTAGTCATTTGGTTGCGTAGCAGAAAGGTAGCTGCTCATGCATGTTGATCACTCCTACCTTAGCAATGCCTGGGAATTTAGCTAACAAATTTCATGTGATTTTCATCATGATTTTCATCACACGGCTGAGCTGGTTTGTCTCTGTGCATGTCGCTTCAAAGCCAGGATCCATCTTTGAGCCCTCATTCACTTCAACCATGAAAATTTATTCCAAATACTTTCAGGGAGACTTTTTTTTATAGTGGAAATTGCTATTTCTGTGCACTCTAGTTTTTGTTTCCTTGCACCCAGAAATTATGGAAGTATTTTTTGTCTGTCTTTCAAACATGCACAAGATTTCATTTTCAGATTCCATTTCAGAAAATGCCATCATAAATGATATTTTTAAGGTATCAACCATGGAAAAGAGGGAACTGGAACAGAAACACACATGGCATGTGACACACTGCTTCTGTTATCGTCCCTACTACACATTCTATTTTTAGATCTCCTTTTTTGTTAAACAGGCAATTGTACTTGATGAAAACCTTTCTGCTATTTTTTTCTAAAAATGTTGTTGCAGAATAGATGTGTGAGCTGCAGTGATAATCAGAATATTTTAGGTAAAGTAGCCTTATTTAAGCTCTTGCTATTTCATTTTGTGCATTTAGGATTTTTAATGTCTTCTGCTGGGCTTTTACAAGTAATTGGATTATGAATTTCAATCCTAGGCATGCACATTTAATTTCCTGGGTTTGGGTTTTCTTCTTTTTCTCTTTCTGCCTCCTTTGTGAAAGCTGCCTGATCCTCTCCTTAGATCTCCCATTTTCAACGGCATGAAGTAAAATCATTCTGTAATAATGTTGAAGTATACATCACTAACCCAGTGTTGTTCATGGAGTTCATGCTTCACAGTATAAAAAGCTTGAGCCTAAGGCACAGAGACCTAGTTTTGTTTTGGTGTGGTTAATTATAAAACTTGTCAGCTGTGTCAGCACTGTGATGTCTGACAGTGAAATGAGCCACCATTGTTCTTATATTTTGGAAAATGTCTTTTGGTTATATAAATGAGGATAAATTAAAAAACAGAATAACTTGTGTAACTGAACAAAATGCTTTGCATCTTTGTCTGGAGAGGCTTCAGTAGATTGTATCTCTCTGGTTAAGTAACATATTGTGATTGCATTTTAACATGTGCAGCTTGGCTCAGTGCTGCAAAGAGAACAGAAACCATTTTTACATTCTGGCCAGTGCTGATACATGTGTTTTAGTGCACATCACTGAAATTACACCATTACAGAACATGGAGTTACATGGCATAAATTAAACTGCGATTCAGAAAAATAGTCCATCACTGCCAACAAAAGACTCTTGAAGAAACAGTGATCATTTCTTGTCCCACACCTAGGTAAAACTGAGGAGAACAGATGTGCCTTGCAGCTTTCTAGGACAGTAATCCAGCCTGGGCTCTAGCAAACAGAAATCTGAGTCTGAGCACCACAGTGAAGACACATTGCTGGCAGCTGCCTTGTTGACATTTCAAAACCAAGATGCCACCTTCCAGCTCAAGCGTCTCAGACTCAGCTGACAGTGTCACGTGAAGTAGGGGAGAATCTAATGATCAAACCCTAAAGGCTTTATACAAAAGGTCAAAAAGACTTTGTAAGTCAGAAATCAGTTTGCAGTACTTGCAGATCACTCTTCACGCTAACACCATTTTCACCATTTCTACCTCATTTTTTTACCATTTAAAAGTAACATTTCTCCAAGAAGTCAGTGGAGAAAGCAGTTTTCCACATGAATCTTACCCTCTTATTCCTTTCTTTTCACAGTAATTCAAACCTTAGATGGGCACTGAACAGCAGCATAATGTTGTGTGCAAAAGCAGCAGAAGCTAGTTGGGGATTTTGTCAGAAAGAACAGAAAAGAAAGATTGGGGGAGTAGATTCATCATTTCCATTCAATATATGAATAGCAGGAACAGTCTGTAACATGCCTGATAACAACTAAAAATCTATGGAGAAGTAAGCTCCCTGATAGTTTTGTCTTTGTGATCTCTTAGGCCAGTTGGCTGTTTTGACCTCTCTTGTTATCTTGCAGACCAACATCCTTTACTTTTTTATGTCTTGAGAGACATAATCATGGATGACTTTAATTTCCTGTTTCTTGTTACCTTTGTCACCAATAATCCTATTGGGTATCCTTGGTTCCACATCTCTGAGTCATCATGGACTCCCCCAGCTCCAGCTATCCTGTGTGTCTCCTTCATTTTGTTGTCTGAGCTTATACTTTATTTGTGACTACAAGGTCTTCCCACTCATCTGCTTGCACACAGCTATGCAACAATACCAGGAACTAAACTTTTTAGTGTAATACAATTAAATCTACGTATTTTATGGCAGAGTCTTGATGTCATTCACAAGAAATGTCTCATAAGACAGTGCTAGGTGGCTGTAAGTTCGAGCAGCATGAATGCTAGTGTACCTTCCATGTGTACTAGGCATTGACAGTTGGATGCTAGGTACTTCATTGTAGCTGGGCATAGGAACTTACTGTGAATAGCTTATGGCAAAAGTTTTCACTTAGGGAATGATGCTTTTGTCAGGGTACTGATTTAATTCAAAGTTCAGATAAATGCAGTAGGCTGTCCAGGTTTTAATATAAAGGAAGATATTTCCTAACAAATTTCAGAAGATTTACTTATTGTGAATATTTCAGATTCATCATGAAAAAACTATGTACAGTAAGTATGTACAGTGAAGTAGTTTTCTTCAGTAGCATCAAAACAATAAAAATTATTGTATGAGCTTACCTGCCCTGTGATAATGACAGGCTTGAAATAGTGGAAACCTGTTACTTTGGGTAACAAACATCAGCACACCACAGGTTACCCAGTGATGGCCTTGCCATGACTCTCAACACTGATCTATGATTTGTAATGGTTTGCCAAGCTGCCAACACTCATTTAAGCCAAACTGAAGTCATTTGGGGATTTTTTTAAAAAAAGTATTTTGCTGCCTACAGTTTTGGTGCTTCAAAAAAAAAAAAAAAGTTTGTACAATTATAAATGCATTTTTCCATAAGGAGAGAAATGCCATTTGTTGTAAGGATGACAATTTCCCCACCCCCTGCCTTTCTGGTCCCAATTCTTTCCCATTACTCAGGGGAAAAATGAATTCTCTGCGTGTTTAGAAAAATGTTTTAATTTAACTTGGAAGGAAAATTGGGTATACAATAGGAATCCACAGAGATTATAAGGGAACCGTGCCTGACAGCACGCTTTCTATTTGGAAGAAATCTTTGCCTGTAACTAAAGGGAGAGATTAAAGAAGAGCATAATTAACGTTAGCATCTTCCATGCTAACACATACAATTACAGTGCTCACACTGTGAGCTTGTCATAATGTAAAAGTGACCTTTACAGCTCACTCAGCATGTTGGCTAACATTTTGCATATCACTGAGCTGCCTAGGAAATCATATTTTGCTCTAACCATAGTCCCACAAAAGCAGCTTGTGACAATGGATATGTATTCTGGTGGGTTTTTTTCTCTTTGACTACCAGTTTTACAGGAATCTATCTGCTATATTTGTATGTATCTATAGTTTGGTTTTTGGTTTTGGTTTTGTTTTTTAAGTGCCTTGCTACATGGGAGTCCTTCCTAGCATCTCAAACAGTGGATCTTCATGTGGAAGAAGATTCTGAAGACAGGCCTTGAATACTATCTCTGCTTGATCTCTGCCTTTTCCATGCAGTTTCTCCCAACCAAAGAAGTGCTTTATACAAGATCAGATACATTATGAAATTTAACTGTTGAAAATCAGTGAAATGCGGGAAACCAGCTCATCGAAAACTCAGGTATTATAGTCCTGAAATACATTTTGGAACATGCTATATATTGCTTTATACTGCTTAGCTGTGATTTTACATATTTTTATGCAAGTGTTTGCATACAATTGTTTC
The DNA here is from genome assembly GCA_020800305.1 of Porphyrio hochstetteri. NCBI lineage: Eukaryota > Metazoa > Chordata > Aves > Gruiformes > Rallidae > Porphyrio > Porphyrio hochstetteri. The sequence goes on from CM036912.1 coordinate 20,677,427, forward strand.
ATAAATATTGCATAATTTGGATATAAAGTATTTTAAATATGTAAAAAAGCTCCATTTTAATAAAAAGTTTAATAAGGAAAGATTGTCTTCATTCTGTGTCCTAGTCTTTACAAAGTACTCTGGTATTTTAACATGCTTGTTGTACTCTCTTTGTTGAGTAATTTCCTGTTCTTACAGAACTACTTTACTAGATTGTGCCAGTCACGCGATGGCAACGCAGCATGGAAAGATGCTGAACATGTTTTGTGAGATTAATGCTGCTTTAAAGTACTGTTAATTCAGTTTTCAGTATTTCCATGTCTATTGAACATCTTCCAATGGACTTTTTAAAGGATAAATCAAAAACTGGCAGTTCATGAAACAGACTTGCAACAACAATACAATGTTAGTTGCTGCACAGATCCTGCCAACACAAAAGCTTCCATTTGGGGTTTGCAGGATCAAACCTTTTACTCCCATGGTGTAATCCCTAACTTCCTCTCTCTCTGGACAGCCAGCGTGGAAGAGGAAGGGGTAAGAAAGAAAAAGAGGGGTTTTCATTAAAATGATTAACTGATTCACTCGTGCAGTGTGCATTAGAGTGTTCTGGTCATTGAATTATTCCACCCAAAAGGTCTGTCAGTCCACACTTGTAATTCCTCAGTTGTTCCCCTGGTAGTTAAGTTGTTCCCCTAAGTCTGAACACGGAAAGAATAAGGCACAGGAGTCAGGGACAGCCTAACTGCAGCTCTGGCCTGGCAGATCAGGGCTTCAGCCATCACCTTCACCTTTGTGGTGGCATTTTGTGAGCTTGCTCATGTCAGTCACCTGATGGTGATGGGGGGTCAGTTCCTGAGCACGCAGCTGCACATGCGTCACTGTGAACCTGTCAGACATGGACGAGTTGTTTTGTGGCTTTGATTTTCAGGAATTTAGATTGAAAGTGAGGCCTGGAATATCAGCACAGCCTTTTCAGCAATGCAGACAACTGCTCTCATGCTGTCCCCATGACGTATTAACAAAAGCTCAGCTCTTTTTTTCCCCAGCAATAAAATAGCAGTTAAGATGCTTCTTAAATACCGCAGGAAGCAGGCATCTTTCCCAGTGTGGACAGCTCACAGGCGAGAGGCGAGCCCATGTTAGGAGGGAGGCAGTGTAGTGCCAAAGGGCTGTGCTGCGCAGCATCGTGTCCAGCAGCTGCTGGCAGTGGATGCTCGCAGGAGGCACGGAAGCACAATGTGGCTGCACCATGCTCTTTTTCCATTCTATCCTTCCCACTATTTTTTTTTTACATTAGAGCTTCTATTAATGTGCTTAATAACCATTAATGCCTTTCCTGTGCTTTATTTCTTCCATCTAAACTTTTAGGATTTACCATGCTGAGTATCTATGGATTCCACAAATTAATTTGCAGGAAAAATCAATTCATTTTGTCATTTTCTAAACCAGCAACCCAACAATTTCAGGTAATTCCCCCTGCCTCTTTAATTGTGAGAAGAGATGAGCAATTGTTTCCTATTTGTTTTCGCTATGCCACTCAAGAATTTCCAAGCCTCTAGTGTGTCTTCCAAATGCTGCCTCTTTTCCCAGAGGAAAAGCCATAGCTTAGTATTATCTTGTACAGAAGGCATTTTACATCTCTGCTTGTTGTTGTTGCTTTTCTCCAGATTTTCTAGTTCTGCTACAACCGATGTTCAAAATGCAGGTACACCAGAAATGTACATGTTGCCACAATTATGCTTTGATTTTTTTCATCATTCTTTCCTACAAATTCCTAATTTATTTTTTAAAGTACCCCAGAATGCTGAGCTGCCATTCCAAAGAACTGTCCACTAACATTAACAGCTATTCTGAAGGTTACTAAATAATTTAACTTACATCAGTGTGTATATATAGAAATGGCTTTTCCCCAGTGAGCATTAATTTGCATTTATTAGTAGTGAATTTTTCCTGCTGTTTTTAGCTCCTAATCTCTCAGTAGTGTATGGTCCTATAAACAGCATTCCAACAAGATAGGCAGCAGTAACGCTCTGTATACCAGGTAAGCGCAAGGTCAAGAAATTGAGCTGTAACAAGCTTACCAGGAAGGATATGAATATTTAAGTGTAACTGAAAATCACATACCATGACTCTAATTTAGGCTCCTCTAAGAAAAAGGTGAAGTCTGGTTGCCTGAGACAGGGAATGCCAATGCGTATTGCACGGATTTTACATGTCTGTTCTGCCAGAGCAGAAAGCTGAGCTCTGAGGCCTTTGAAAATCAGAGGCACCATCAGGCATTTTGCAACCTTGGGAAAAATGCAGGCTGCAGTTCATTATGTTCATGATTTATTTTTCATTTCTCTTCCTCGCTAGCTAGGCCATAACGTACATAGGAAAAGGCTTTAGCAATCAGTTATATAGAGGCTTTCTTGTGACCAGGTTGTTATCACACAGAATGACAGAATCACATAATTGTAGGGGTTGGAAGGGACCTCAGGAGACCATAGAGTCCAACCCCCCTGCCAAAGCAGGTTTCTTAGTACCATCGCATGGTGTCTAGAATATCTCCAGAGAAGGAGACTTCACCCCCCCCGCCCCAGAACGCCTGTCCCAGGGCTCTGTCACCCTCACTGTGAAAAAGTTCTTCTGCATATTGGTGTGGAAATTCTGATTTTCTAGTAGCAGTACCATCATGCAAAACCAAGGTCTATTGTTAAGTACAATCAAACCTCGTCCTTTCAGTGTTGTGCAAATACTTCTGAAACTTACAATTTTAGAAAGTCTATTGTGTATTTATACCTGTTTCCAAAGACTTTTCTTTTATGGAATCCCAACTTCCTTAGGCTAACATACTGCCCACTGTACCACTGAAACAGTCTCTTGCAGCACACTGGAGAATGGATGAGGGCAGAAATCTATGTATAGGCTCCTCTCATACGTTTCAGGGTTACTCAGAGAAAACGACTAAATAAACTCTTCTGACAAATGGAGGAGCTCCTGCCTGGTCACTGGTGGGGCTGACTCGAGTGACTAGAGGATCAAATTGTACAGCCATAGCAGAAAGCACCTGGATAGCAAAGCATTCATGAAGCACTGCGCAGCTGCGAAGCTGTTAGAGTGTGAACCAGTTAGGAACTGCTGACAGGCTCTCTGCAGCCTTTGCTCTAGCCCTGCCATCCTCAAGGGGAGAGAAGAGCCTCATCTGTGCAATCCCACAGAGGCAGCTTATTAAATAAAGAGTGATTAAAAGAAATGTGGGCCAACAAACGGAACCTTCAACTCCTTCAGGAAACCTACTGTGTTGCTTTTTCAGGCTGCACCGATGTTTGGGTGCAGCCCCACTGTTGGCAGTGGCTCAGCCTTGCTGGGAGGAACAGAGAGGCAAGACCCCATCTGGACTTGGAAGGGGCAGGCACAGACTTTCTGTGGATTTTGCAGGTTTTGGAGACATGAAAAGTAAAGGTACATCCTGGTTTAGGTAAGATACGCAATTAAAGGAATGCAGAATGGTAAAAGGTTGTCCTTGTTCAAAATCTAATCAGAGAAATGATCAAAAAAGCATTGTATTACTCTTCCCACAGGCAAAACCCCTTACTTTGAAGTTTAAAATTTTTGATCCAGACAGTGGCATGACTCCGATATTTCAGCAGGAATAATTCCTTTGATAACTATATTGCTTAGAAGGTTAGTTAAAGAAAAGCATTATTATGTCTGCACTAATAATTATCCAAGAGTTGCCAATAAGCCATTAATTGTCAAAGCCAAATTAAGAAACTTCCCTGAAATCAAGGCAATGTTGATTACGTCGTGTGGGGACGACTCACTGTTCTTTAAGTAATTGTTGTAAGACTATGTCAGCTTAAAGAGCAACTGACTTGCCTTTTTGAATTACCTTCTTTCATCAAAAAAAGTGGTTGCAATGTTTTTTTGGTTTTTTTTTTAACAAAAGCAAAGCATCTCACCAGGCTCTTTTTCAAATGAAAAGAAATAAGATGTTGGGGTTTTATTTGTACTCTGGAATTGTGTTAATTTAAATAATAAATTAAGCTTTCTCCAGGAGGTAAAAAAATAGTATGTAAAATGAGAGCTGAGCACCAAGCTCCATACACGCACAACTATCACAATGCTCCTTTACTTCTAAGTGGAGAACTGTTTTTTCACCCAGGCACTGCGTTATTTGGCTGTTGGGCTACATGACAAAGCCAGACCTGTCCTGACCACCTGCACCTCCTGCCCAGGAGCCTGTATGAATTGCTCAGGCCCCACAAAGCTGGTGCTTGGTCCTTAAGGCTGACAGGCACTACCCAAAAAAGCAGCAGCCCATTGAAGTTTCAGAACCACTAATGCTTTTTCATGTCTTTTTATTGCTTGATACTTCAATACCTAATAAAAGCAAAAGAAGGAAGTTTATGAGGGTTCCTTTCAACCTAAAAATATTCTAAGAGTCTGTGAAATAAAGTGAAAATTGAGAGTAATTCTATGAAGAAAAAAAATCTTACAGGAATTTAGTACATCCTCTCCTACCTTTGTCCACCAGCAATACCTTTTGCAATAAACAAAAAAACCTGGCAGATACTCTGCTGACATAAAAGCAAGGCTAAAGCAAGGTTAGAGAAAGAATTGCAATTGAGTTTGAAAGAAAATAGGTAGGTGAGAATAGCTCTTTGGAGACTATATAGTTATTCACTGACAGGACAGTACAAATTTTGTAAGCAAATTCATTGTGACAGCTTAGCATATTGAAATAAGTTGTTCAGTATTTATTGGTGCCTTCCAGCATGTTGCTTCATTTCTGTGGTTGCACTTATTTTCTTACCACCTCATTGTGGGGAAGAAAAATAATGTTGAAATATGAAAGGGAAGGTGCAAAAGCAGGAAAAGCCTGGCTTCAGAATCTCCTGTGATGATGACTATGGCACACAACTGTTAAAAGGATTTAAAAATATACCCAAAATTTGTGCCTCGTTTTGTCATGTATCAGTACAGCAAATGAAGAAATACTCTTCTGCTGAAGACTGAACCTAGAGACTTTTTTTATATTAACCTGTTTTTGCTGGAGCAGAGAGACACTTAGTACAGACCAGCATCAGTCCTATGCAGAATATCTAACACAGAAAGGCAGTACTGGGTCAAACCAGCAAGTCTTAGCCAGTTTCTTTGAACTAAGGTAAAAAAAGCCAGGCCCTATCTGGCTAAACAGCAAAGACACTAGTAGAAGACATTCTCTGATTTTAAGTTTTTTTCCATGAGAGCCGCAAAGCCACTTCCTACAGATCCCACGCTGGTTCCTGCTCACCTGCTGGGCACCTCACCCAGGTTTAATAAGGACTTTTGCAGCCACGTTAGGACAAGGTAGAGAGTTCCCCAAGAGGGGAGCTGGAAAAGAGCAGGGCATGGAGAGCTGCGCCAGGCATGCAGTGGGGAAAGGTAAGCCCGGTTCTCTTAGCCGCAGCGCTGCCCCAGTGCTGGGAGAGCTGCTGAGGAGCACAAGGAGCTACTGTACGTTGTCTTGTTACTCAGAAGAGATGCTGGGAGTGGTACAAAGGTAACTGCCATCTGTCACTTGGATTACAGTCTCTAAAGAGATTTCAGAGTATTTCAGATCAAAAATGTACAGAAGGAAAAAAATACCTTAGAGACAATTAGAAGGCTATTTGCTTTCCTGATTTAAAATATATTTAGCTAGGCTTTTAACCCTTAACACAAATGTTCCTGTTCCTACTTTATATGGCTTGTTACCTTCACTGAATGCGTGTTGCATCTGAAGTTTGTGAGGGTTGCTATGGGAATTCTGCCCTTACTGCTCAGAAAGTCATTGTCTGCAACCTGACAAAGCTGATCCACATCACTGCTACAGATGTTCATCTGCCCTTAGAAGCATCTGTCTTATGGAAAACACCTTTATGGAAAACGGTATTATTTCCTGCCTGCTTTTTCATATGTAATCTCATTTATCAAAAGTACTTATTCAACCACAAGGCTGTGACAATTGTCCTTGGGAGCCCCTCTCCAATAACATAGATCTAGATGTGAGATGGTTGAGTGCTGGCGGCTGACACGTAGCTCGTGTGAGGAGAGCTCTGCACAAGGAACGTTTCACTGTTCATTTTAATTTTAAAAATCTGAGATCAGTTCAGAGCAGAATTCTCTGACTAATTCTAACAACACAAATGTATTTGTACGGCGGTTCTTCTTTTTTTGGTCTGTTCATTCAATCTGGGATATATGAATATTCCTGATGTGATTGCTGACCAACCCATCCAGAATCCATGGAAATGAATGAAAAGACCAAAGACTCTGTTCAGCTGCTCTAATTCAGTCTCCCAATTAAGCAACACTCAAATTATTAATAGTATTTGGGGAAAATTTGCTCATTAAAAAGGAGCCAGAGCAGGAAAATATAATCAGGTTCTTGACTTTACTCTGGTATTTTGTAGTGACCACAGTGTTTCTGACGTTTGTTTCTAAAAGGTTGGAGGGTGATTTTTTTGGGGGGGGAGCATTTTCCATTGTTTCATCTTAAGTATCTCAGCTGTTCCCAGTAGCAGCAACATGTGTTTAGAAGGGAAGCAATAAAGCCTTAATTATAGGGCAGTGTAACAGCTACAAATGCATATTCTACTGCTACATGTTCTTCAGAAGGATGTAATCAATTCACACTGTTTTTGAATGATGTTTCATATTGTGATCTTGTAAACAGATCTTAAAATAGCTAGTTTATAAAGAAAGCTAAATCTCTATAATTAGGAAAGCTTTTCTTTTTTCCAAATTAACCCTAAAAGAAAAGTGGGAGGATGGAGGTACAGCAGCTTTGATTTTGAACCCCCTACTGAAGTAAAAGAATGCTAATAATTTGAAAATTTCCTTTGTTTTGGGTTTTTTCAGAAAAATGTGCAGCCATTAAACATACACAAAATCTAAATGTGGTGTGTCAGAGATGAACTTCTAGTGTTTTTCCTGCAATGCCGAATCACCATGAACTAGTTCAGATAGGGAAGTGACACTGCTTTGGATTTCAATACAAAAACAAGAAAACAGAGTTGACACAACTCAGCATTTTCAGAATTTGTTTCATACCATATCATTTAACAAGTAGCCAGTTGCTTCTGCTCCACACCATGATGGTGAGGTCCTGTTGAAAGCTCAGATCTCTTGTGAACTGAATTGTAATCGGGTTTTCAACACGCCACCAACCAAGGCTGATAATGTACCATGTACCATCCAGGAAAAAACTAATGCTTAATTACAGCAGATTTTGAGAACACCTGCAAATGCCACAGAGATGGAACAGCTCTACCCATGACCCTAAGGGGCATGAAGATGCCTAGTTGCTTAGGCATAGCTCCGTTTTGGACTCTAGCCCCTCTCTCCTTTTCCACTTGCCAGCAAAATTGAGCACAGCTCTCAAAAAGCTGATCAACATGCTTAGAGTTTCCATATTTGCTACGTATGAGTGTTATTTTGTGGAGCAATAGCTTCTCATCAGGGTCTCCCACGTAACAAACTTCAGACTAGAATACCTGTCTGCCTTATTTATCATTTCTATGCCAGGAGAAGTTCCTAAGTATGTTAATGACCAGGGAAAGAAGGTATGCCTATTTGGAGAATACTATGTCTTTTTACAGTAAGAATTATTTTTCTCAAAGGAATATCACCAAAAGTATTATAATAAACTATAAATTCCTTTTGTCTAATATCCTGAAGTTTCTTAGGACACAGTGATATCCCCACCCTGTGGCAGAGGGCAAGGAGAGCTTCTCACTTTTCTGTCTTCGACAAAATACATAGTAGGAATGAGAAAGGCTGTCAAGTCTCTTGGCCTTTTCTGTTTCTTTTATCATGTACTTCTGCAGCATATGGGTATAACTAATTACATTTTCTGAGCAGATGTGCAAAAGATGGATTGATATGACAAAGCTGGTAGATGTCCAAGGAGGAGGAGACCGGTGTGCCCATGACAGATTTTGTAAATGAGACATTTATGGAAATGATGAATGTAAAACATTTCATTTCAATGTTATTCCCATTAAATAGCCAAAGTCCATTGCCAGTGGGGAATAAGTGTGTAACGTGCCTTCATTTCCACTTCTAGAAAAAATAGTTTTTTTCAGAATCTGTTTGGACTATGTTGGGTTTTTTAAACTTGTTCCTTGCTTCTCTCCCTTTTTTCAACTTACTGTTGAAAACAAAGGTAAGTAGAAAAGGATTTGGAAGGAAAACAAAAGTTAATTCCTTCTCACAAATGTTAAAATGAAGAGTCAACTAATAAGACCAGTGAGTCTGTACACACTGTGCCTGAGTAAACAGCAGACAAGGAATGAACGATGTTGTTATGTGAGGGCAGATTTGCCAGACCACTCAGCCATGTCTAATGCAGCAGCCAATGCTGCTGAATGTGCCTACCCAAAGAACAACAGAAGCCTCATGGATTCTGTCCTTTAAAAATATATATTGTCCTAATTCAATTTTAAGCTGGTGAGAAAAGTAATTTTGCAAAATAAAAGTAACACATTATTTGACGTTCAAAATGGTATTTTTCTCCAAATGTCATGGCCCTTTTGTAAGTTCAAGTATTTCAAGTTCAAGTTTGTAGTATTTCTGATCATGTGATTCCTGTTTGCCAGGTCTTGGTATGTTCCCACCTGGGTAACTCCAAGGGGTCTTCCCTTGTTTTCTTTGTTCTGTTTTTAAACAGAGCTGAAGGAAGTTTGAGAAGCTGGCATACAGCCTATAGAGAGAGAAGTAAAGAGGAAGAGTATTTTTGCCTCTCATGGTGATTTGTAGTTGTCACCCTTTTTATTTTCTCCCGTTAGTCTCTTCATTATTATTCATGTCTCTCAAATCTCTGTATTCACCTTCTCCAATTTTCAGGTGCTTTTCCTTCGTAGTTAATTTCTTTCTTCAATTCAAAAGCCTTCATTTCCCTCCGACACCATGTAATATTTATTACATTAGTGCTAAAGCTGCATGAATAATTTATCAACTATTTTGCCTCTTTTCCTATTCAAGTATGGCCCATAATGATTTACTTGAAATATTCATTATTTGAAATGTGTTGCTGAATAATTTTTGCAAATAATTCTCAGTCTGCGTATTGTTCAGAGGTGCAACCAAAACCCCAAGAGGCAATGATCTGACACTCCCATCCAACTGTCCCCTGATGGAAGCTCTTCTGATCCTGTGTTTGGTGCATCTACCAAAAAACACCCCCACTTGACTCTGGCTTCCTGAAAATACTCCTCAAGGTTCATTGAAAAGTTTTGATATAGAAAAATAGTACTCACCACAGAAGGGCAAATTTTCAGATTACGTGGAAAGGAGGGACATGAGAGTCAGTGGTCAAAAGAAACTCATGCAGCAGTGAGAGGGAGCTTGCTGCTTGTTCAACTAGCTGATGGGCTGCCAGTGCTGTCTGCACTCAGTCACTCTCTCCACTCCACAGCATCATCAAGCAGTGCTGGCCACCCCAAGTGACAAGTTCCTAAAGAGTGAAACACTGTACATAATATTTACATAGCCATCCTCCAGGAAGCCTGAAAGAGGGAATGCTGATCCTAAGACCGAGGACAGTGCTGGGGAGTTTCCTTTGCAGCATCGATATTCATGTGGATGGATGTAAGCAAGAGACTTCACTTATATTTAGCCACATATTTCACAGCCACCAGTGGCAGCAGTGTATGGGTACTGTGTATATATGGATGAGGGATGCGACACTCTGAGGAGCGAGGTGCTGGACTTTCAGGAATCTGAAATCTGATGGGATCAGCAGGTCCAGTGCCTTGTTCCCCACCTGTGAGCAGCTGGGTTTGCAGTCACTGTCTGATCTCATCAGGTAAACAGCCATTTCCAGTGTCCCAGGCTATAAAACTCTCTGTTAATGAGATCCTCAAGGAAAGATCCTGGGACAAGCCCATCTTCACCTTTCAGCTAATTTCTGTACCTTCGTAACAGGCAGCAGCACTTTCTTGGCTAATTTGGCTGCTTTGGTGAGAGAACTGGAGCCATAAATAAATAGTGACAGCAAAATTTAGTAGTAGCATGGTATAAGCATCTATGTAAATACTGCAGTTCCTTAGATTGTCAGCTTTCAAGGCCAGGATGTATTTCAGTTTTGGTGATAAAGCATTTAACACAGCAGTTTCTGCTTTCAAGTTGGGACTTCTACTTGCTGCTACAGTGCAACTGATATTACCTATATGTATATACATGTATATTTGGAATGTCCTAGGGATGCAAATTGTTCACATTTGTAGTAAGAACAAGCAGCCACCGTAAACTCAGGGCTAGGCCCCAGAAAAGCGTCACCTATAAAACGCAGTAAGGCTGTTTGCAAAATACCGCCAACTATAAAGTTAGTTCTCAATGACATTTCTCCCCAGTGAGGAGGCTGCTTTTAATTTAATTGCTAATTAAAAGTTCAATCATTTGCTTCTTAATATTCCCAATTTAGCAGTAAATGAACACTAAGTGATATAATTGCCGCTGAAGTCCCTGACCAAATTGGAAAAGGAGGGGTGGGGGGCAACCTTTCAAAGCATCAGGGCTCTCTGCGCTTAAGCCAATTTTCCACCTTCTCATTTTGTTAGCAATGCTACATGGGGAGTGCTGACCCTCAGGGTTAGTTTCACTTGAATGAAGAACGGGACGTTACGTCAGTGTGGCTATCTGCTGCGGGCTGTGAGAGCTGCCAGCTGTACCTGTGCTCTGGAAGTGTGTCCAGGGCAGCGGGGAGCCACACACCGAGAGGGAGAGACAGCACATGTCAACTGGAGCTGTGCTTTGAGGAGGACAGAGAGAAGAGAAGATGCTCTGTTACATACAAAGTAAACAAGTGGGACTAATTTGTAAGACAGTGAGGAAAAATATATTTTTTCTTTCTGAATTTCTAATAAACCCATGATTCAAAGAAATGTATGTTAGGAAGACCATGAAGTAGACAATTGGTACTGAGAAGTAAATGATTGACTACAGAAGCTGTGACTTTTTGGAATCGTGTAATTTTTTTCTGTTAGACTGAGCTGTCACCCTCCGTAGCCAGATTCCCCAGATGAATGTGTATCCTGTAATTAATTATTACTTCTTCTTTTTCTGTCTGACCCCTGGAGTGGGTTTTTATAAACTGCAAATTGTCAGAATCTGATTCGCATTCAGTGCTGCTGACAGTAGGAATGATCAGAAGAATTCACTTAACAAATAGAGACGATAAAATAAAATGTCACATTTTATTACATACTTTTGTTCCATCTGTCTGAGCAATTTTAAATGCCAGATTTAAAGAAGTGCCAGCAGGCCATGTCTTTCAGGGGTGCTTGCACATAGCTGCACCGTGTTTTAGTATTTCCTTTCTATTAATAAGGGGATAATTTGGCGGCACAGTTAACGCCTGGAAGGGGTCAAGAGCACGTGTGTTTGCAGTGGGATGCTCACCCATGCTTCCGTCCCTGTGCCAGCTCCCAGGGATGCACAGGAAATCACACCTCCCGACTTCCCTCTCCCTAGCTCAGGCAATTGCTATTGCCCTAGTTGGGAAGCTGCATCATTGTTTCCATGGAGCTTTTGAAGGTCACCATCACTCAGCTCTGTGCTGCTTGCTAGTAAGGCTTTCTCTATCAGTCACAGAATTTTTCTTGTTCACGTAACAAATATTGAGCCTCTGGAAAATCTCCTGTTATCTTTAAAGTGCTTGTGTGCCATCATCAGTGAGGCAGAGCAATGCTGGCAGTAGTTAGGTGGCAGGTTGTGGTGCATTTTTTGCTCAGGTGAGCACTCCCCTCCAGACTGCTCTTATTATGCTCTGCTCCTTGTTGGGATGGTCCCTGCCCTGCCTGACAGGGCTGCCTGACCAGCTGAACATGCTGCCCACCCCATCCTCCTGACCAAGGAGGGAAGTGAATCCACCTCAGCCCTGAAGTCCTTCAAAGACTGTGGGTTTTAAAGTTCAGCTCAAACTTCAAGCAACTTTGATTCATTTTCTGCTTCAAAAATTATGTGAAAAAATGAACAGGGAAAAAGACCCAGAGGAAATAGCAGTAGAGAAAAAAAAAAAAAAGATTGGGAAACGGAGCACAAAGAGGTAGAATAAAAAATGTAGAGTCTCTGATCAAAGAGAGGAGATAAAAAAAGAGAGCTAATGAATAAGTAAGTAAATATTACATACTCCATGTCCAACCTATACTTTCTGTGCCAGCTCAGTGGCATTTTGGCTCTGATCACTGATGCACAGAACTGGCACTACAGAGGGAGGAGAGGTTTCTTCTCCTTGGTAAAATCTGACTGGCTTTCAAGGGAGACAATGATATTACGCAGGACAACTTGTTACTGCCCCAGCCTTAGTGCAAGTATGAACCTCATGAAAAACAATTCTCATGGCACACTTGACCCTTTGCCGTCCTGTTTGCATTCCTTTTGAGAAGTGGCAACTTATCAAACACATGAAAAACACCCAGCCATGTTTAGGACTTGAGAACAGCTAGAGAACTTCCTCTCCAAGCACACATGGGTTTCACATGGAGAGACCTTAAAAGGTGCAAAATTCCAGCCCACAGATCCTTACACTTACTGAAAAAAAGATTCTCTTCTTGTATCACAAGTCACCAGCTACTTGGAAATACAGGCTGTAAGTTTTTATGTGGTCTTCCATGGAAATTGTAATTGCATTTCAAAGTTGAAATTTGCACCTACTTTCAAGTGCTAACAGTATCTTGCTTTTTTAAAAAATTGTGTTATTTCAGCTCATTTTAGGTGTATGTGTATAAACAGGACAAAGTGTGATGGCACAACCAAAGCCATTTATTCCTCTCGGGCCTTAATTTTCTATATTGAATTAATCAGACTTGGACTTCCCAACAGCGTAAAGTTAAACTTTCATATCTGTTTCTGTGAACTGGAAAGCAAGATGGTAAATTGCTTTGGCTGCCTTTGAGGCACCTAATGTATTTTTCAGCCTTTCATTTAAAATCTGGCTGTACAGTGGTAATGGTCAGAGGGGAAGATGCCAAGCATTTATCAAGTTAAGGCTCATTTTAAAAAATATACCAGGAAATACGCCTACTGGAGCCAAATGTGCCACATATTTTAACAACCATTGAGCATGGCTTTGCTGAAAGGGAATACACTGAATTTAACAAATACTCCATCCTTCATAACTAAATCTTTGAGAAGACATTGAATTTTTTTCCCTGGTTAAATTTTTATCTTCATGCCTGCAAGATCACTGCAAATAATACCAGAATCAGGGCCCTTGTTCCTGAAATAACGCAGATTATAAAGGGAGGTAACTCTAGTATTGGGATTTGAACGTGAGAACTTTGCTAACTCCAGGCTACTATTAGTTTTGCACCCTGCCAGTGAGTAAAGTATGGATTAGACTAGCAGAAATACCCCCAACTGTGCTTATGCCTCGGGGCGGATTTAGATCAGACTGATTGTTCCATTAAGCTCCCAATCTGGTGAGAAGTCACACTAGTAATTTGCATCTTCATAAAAGAATTAGCAGGGCTGTTGCTTTGAAGTTCAATTATCCATGTGCATGTTTAAAGCAGAATATTGAAAATGCATTGTGCTGTTTGCACAGCTGCAGAGAGCTAAATACATGGGATGTTTGGAGGTTTGCTATCAAACTTTCTGTGCAGCCAGGGAAACACAGGGCTATTGTGAAGTCTGCAGAAGATCTAAAACCATGGGCAGGCATTGAAGCAGAAGTGAAGCTCTAAAGAAAGTTTATAACTTCATTTGTGGACACTGGGGATAAATCCACTTAAGTGTTTATATTATGAGGTGCCAGCTGCAGCACTATAGTTAAGGCTGCATTGAGCTTTGAATTTAAATCAGAGGTTCGACTTCATTATTTATGTGGATGATGTGGTTTTCTTTCTTTTTTCCCTTGTCTTGAAATTTACAGTACTTGGTCTTTGAGTCATGATGGATTTTGTACTAACTAGAAAGTAAATTAAGCACTTAAGGCTTAAAATTAAACTGTGAAACAGATCCCTCATGAAATCAGATTTTGTTCAGAATACTACTGATTTTTCACATTAATGTTAAAAGTTAGTTATGCAATATAAAAAATAGCTGAAAAACACATGAAAATAATTAATCAATGTTTATATCATTGCTATGATCAACAGCTCATTTATACTTGCCGGGAATATTATGGTATCAAATCTCACACAGCCTATCACCCCTCTTTGCCAGCACAGCCACTCATTGCCACAGCACTCCAGGTTACAGCTTTCCATGGCACACTACTCTGACTCAGAGGAGGGCAACAGCCCCTTTAAAGAGATATCTTGGCCTAGCCACTGCAGCCCTCACACCTTAGTGATCTCCTGCCTGTGTGGCTGCTCAGGTGTGACTGACCCCAAAAGGCTCTGTGAGACTCCCTGCACTGCTGCAGCTCTGTATGAGACCCAGGCCTGTTCTACAGAGGGCTGGAGGCAGGGGGGGACACTGGCTGGTGGTTTGGCAACTCAAAGCCTCTTCCTATGGACCTGGATCAGGTCTCCGTGCGGGAACACCTTGTGCTCCAGGCAGGGCAGTGCTCAAGGAAGCCTGGACCTGGAGCTCCCACCCGGCATGCAGCCAGGCACCACCTCTGGGGCTGGTAGCAATGAGATCACTTGCAAAAGCATCTGAAAAATATGCTGATCCTGGCCTGCCCACCCCACTGAGAGGTTCCACAGCTGAACGGGGGTTTGGAGAAGGCATGCAGACTAGATTATCCATTATGAAGCAGTATATACTGTGAGAAAAATTAATATTAAACAGATTGGTCCAGGTAAGCTGTACCTACTGCTGTCTGTGCAAGGCACTTGATATATGTATTATTTTTTGTCCTTTATCCTTACATAATTGACAAAATCATGAACCATTCTTTACTGCTTGCTTCCACTGTGCCATATTTTGGCTGCTGGGCATTTTTGCAAGGAACAGGAGACTGCCAAAGAGGCAGGCACGACACATAATATTTGTCTGTGAGCAAGGAAGATATTTTGATGTGACTTTTATATTTATTGCTAGTGATTAATCAAAGTTCCAGCTCAACATCTGCGGATCAGCATTTCTAATTTGCTGGCTGCCTATCTCTTAATCAGAGCAACATCTTAACATCAAGGATCCTGCAGCCTGCACCATTTGTTCTGGGAATGTACTTCATCAGGAACCTGAGAGAAACAGACAGATCTGATCACAAGGAAACAAAAATACTACAGCTCTGATGTTATCAAAATTAAATGACTGCCTTTGAACACACCGCATTTTCTATAGCAAAGACAATTACAAAGGGAAATAAAACGGAGGAAGGTTTTTTGCAGTGCAGTAAGTAACTAAAGAGATCTCATGTATGAAAATCCAGGCCATTTTGTACAATTTCATGCATTGATGAGTCTTTGCCAAAAGGAACAGAATTCCTTAAGCTTACAACTGTACATGTAATTAAACACATCAAAATGATAACCCAGGGGAATTGCCTGGAGACATCATCCTTTCAGGTCTTGTGGCAAACTATTTGTTTGACAATAAGCCTAAAATATTAGAGAGTCAGATCTGCTCAGTTCACACATAGCGTGTTCAGATAGCTGCGTCTTTCCAGATGAAAAACCCCAGTGGAAGTGATAACAATGCCTTTATTGTATAAAAAACTACTGATCCTCCTAAAACTATCTTTGGGGTTAATCAGATTCACTATAGTTTATTACTTTATGTTTACAAATTATTGGAAAAGCATCAGATCCTGGGGTGCAGTCAAAGCCCCTGAGTAAACCACAAATCAATATAAAAATTGATCCAATCCCTTTTCACTGCACACATCATCCTTTTGAAGCAAGTGTAAATATTATACAGCTTAAACTAAATCACTGCAAAGAATATTAAGATTACAGCTGATTTCTATCAACTGCTGAACAACTGTAGCCCTGAAACCACACTTTCATTAACTGCAGCACAGTCTTGACACATTTCTTTTCCACAATTCACATTCTTGTAATCTATAGAATTATTTCTTGTCTATTTGTAGCACTGCAACAAATAACACCTTTTTACTGTATTGTAATTTTTTAATATTCATCAGTGTTCACACTCCTATGGAAAAAAAAGTTTTCTATAGTTTTTAATACTGGAAGGAATTCTGTCTGGTGAATAAACAAAGTAGCAATGCTAAACAAAAAGCAAAACAAAACAAAAGTTCAAAGTACTTTAAAGAAGTCCCTGTCAAACCTGCAGCCTACTCCCACACTTGCTTATTCCTGCAGACAGATAAAAGACGGGTTTTGCTATATACACAAAGGACTAATAGATCAAACTGATGTTGAATGTGATACTATAGAAAGATCAGATGATGCCCACATCTGACTTCTTTACAGGTTTGTTCCTGACTAGTCATCTTTAAATTAATACTTTCCTATTATTACTTATTAAATGAATACTTGACTTACTCTTCACTAGAAATCAAAATGCTCTGTTGCTACATGTAGAGCAACTGTGTCTTGTCCACTTTAACAGTTGCAAAAGTCAAAGGGAAGGGTACCAAATACCATGGGAATGACTCCAACACCCACTCCTTACATCATGCCCTGCTATGAATTACGTTATCTATTTGAACTGTTTATGATTTACACACTATTAGCTAGCAACACAAATCATGTTTGTCAACCTGCATCATTATTGCCCCATTACAGTGAGACTTCACCTTGTATTTTCTCACTAACTGAAACCAGTGACAAAACAGACCAAACAAGGGTCTGTCTTTACCAAGTGATTGTATATTTAGCCAGACAGACCGCAGGAACAATTCAGCATTACAGATTTGCTCACTTACAATCTGAACAGTTCAAACTTTAAATACTACACATTTTAATGAAGTAATTTGTAGCCAGTTCACAGATATACAATAGCTGAGTGAGGATTTCTAAGTTCAGACTAGACCCCAGACCCAGCATGAGGTCTCTGGTGGCTATTGGCACTGGGCTTTTCACTGGAGGTTGGGTAGGAAGTAACAAGCCTATAGGAAAATCTCTCTCTTCAGGACTGAAATTTAATTTCATTGTAAACAGCTTGAAATCTTATCTACAATAATCATAAACATTTCCATTATCTATATATCTAATTCATTTTTCTGAATCTTACTAAGCTCTTCGCTTCATCAAAACCCCATGGAAATAGATGCCTGGAGTTAATTTAAAAGGTCATCAGTTTTAAGCCTGTGTCACAGGGAAAATCCTCGGTACACATGGCAGCAGCTCCTGAGGAGCAAGAGCTTCTCCTTTCCTCATTTGCTTGCTTTCACCACAGCCTCTTGTTGCCACACCAAACTAGACTCATGTTTCCCTTGGGAGAAAATGTCTGTTTTGCAAAATTACATCTCAACACACACGATTTCTCTCAATACTCTTTCTTTGATAAGGATATATCCAGATTTCTTGATGAAATGTTTTGCTTCTGTTTTCTTGAAGCAAAACCCATACACCCTGATGAACACTTCTTTTTCTATAGCCTCATTCGCTGAGCAAGGCACACACATCAAAAGGCAGGTAACATCACAGTTGTGTAAAAACTGTGATGGAACAGAGCACAGTGCTGCTAAAACCCAGACACTGGGGGTTTCCAGTGGCTGCAAACCTGCTTCAACAGTCCTGAGCCTTCTGCTTTCACTTGGGCCAAGTTTCAGCATCAGCCAGTGAACTGCGCAGAGCCATGGGATAAACCATCTGATGTATCTGACTATTCCCCTATCAGAAATCAGGGACACAGAAGGTGCTGCTGCTCATGAGGAAAAAGGATATTTCTATGGTATTGTCTAGTCTGTCTAAAGGAAATGCAGCTACTAGAACACAGGCAAATTGCCAAGCCCCTTGCAGTGTACCAGCCCCTAGTGAGAAAAGCCTCTGAGGGCAAAGCCGTTCTTCCCGACATGCGTGCAAAGGGGAGTGCCAGCTATGAAGAGCCCAGTTCCAAGCTCAGAAATGGAAAGGGTGAGCCTCATCTTGCAATTCTGTCAGAAACTTTTCTGAACCACCCCTCTGCCCAACATAATGTTACTTCTGCAATACAACATCTAAGGAACAGTGGGGCCTCAATTCCTGCTGAAAAGATAACTCCTCCTTCAGAAGTGCCAGCTCCAAGCCTGTGCCAAGCCCCTAAGAGCAGAAACAGGGTGCCCTTTGGACAGCACTCCTTGTGCTGCTGGGGCAGGGCAAGAGGATGGCCGGGTGGGTGACAGCTCCCATCACAGCACAACAGCTGCTTCCAAACCCAGCTGGAGGGAAGTGGAGGCAGAGGAAAATCGCCAGGGTGGACAAACAACTCTCAGAAGCCCAAATGCCCTTTGTAGCAGCATGGTGGTAACACCTGTGGGCACAGAGGGTGTGCTGCAGACACAGAAGTGATTGCAAACAGTACACAGTGTCCGCAGTAACCATTAAAATAAATACTCAGTAATATGTTGGGAATAGCTGTAAGAATTGTGCAAAGGGCATGACTGAATAGGGATAATTTCCCTATCTCATTTCTTGCACTTAAGGTTTCTTTCTTTCTCCTCTCATCTCCCTTAAGAAGTGAATTTTTGTTTGTAAGTCCTGAAGGGGAAATGTAAAAACAACAAAAAAATAATTATTCAGTTGGCAGCAATTTGGTGCCAGAGAGAAATTATTGACCCTGAGTCAATAAAAAGAAAATGTCCACATGCTCTATTTGGTTCCTCACCCATCAAACTGTTTCAGGGAGGTGATGTGTGGAGGAAAACTATATAGTTTAATTTGGTATTATTATCTATAAACTACTAGGTAGGCCCTGAGGTGTTCTGAAATGACCTGTAAAAGGAAAAAGCATCTGCAGTAAAGAGCATGAAGAACATAATTTTTTGCTTATTTACTACTCAGAAGTATTTTAAATCTTGTTTTTATTTCCAAGTGATCTCAGCCTGCAAATGTACAGTGCACCATTATCACAGCTGCAGACGGTATTAAGACAACCGAATTGCAAGTACATTTTGGAATACTGCACTGAATCATCAATGAGTGCAGGAGAACTGTTCTCCCATTATTTTAAATGTGTACACATTACCAAATAAAATAAAAATATTGTGTATTATTGGTATTACATTACAGCACAGCGAGTAGATTGCATAGAAACCAGAAAAGGATAACCAGAATGACTCAGTTGTTAAAATATTTTAATAAAGTTTAGAGAGGTTAATCTGATCTGTTACCTGAAAAGAAATTACAAAAATGAGATATAGATATAGGATCTACCCCTGATCTCAGAAGGAACTGCACTGTATTGCATTATATAAGATGCTGAGCTTCTGCACGATTTTCTTTATAGTTTAATCATTGTAGGCTTCTCTAAATTAAATAAAATGTTCAATTGTTTGGACAAAGAGGCATAAATTATCACAAATACATTAGAAAGTATTTTTAATAAAAGCCTGCTAGGCTATGAATGAATGGTGGTGAAGGCTGTAAAATTTCATTTTAATGAACCCTTGAACATCAGAGAAACATTCTCGTGCTTAAATGCAAGCACAGAGATTTTTCTCTAACATGGGACTATTATTCTGCAATGGAATGATGGAAATGCCATAATATGTCATAAACACAATTTAATAATTTTTTCCATTAGAAGACTGCTTGCAGGCACAAAGAAAAAATTATTACATCAAAACCACTGGTGCTTTCACAGTTAATGCCTGATAGCATTTTCATTTAAGATTGGGGTTTTTTCCATAGTTTGTAAATTTTCCCTGGATCAAAACATGATTCTCAAGAACTAGTGGTAGGGACCTCATTGAACCAAATTACATTTAAGTCTGTATTTTTAAAATAGTGGGAAAACATTTCCTGTGACTGAATCACATTGGCATGTGACAATTCAGGATGCATGGGAGACTGATGAGATGGTCAAAATCCAGTTTGTGCTCCAGAGCAGTTTAATTATTACCCTTTCAGCAGCATCATAAGAGTTACCAGTCTGGCCCTGAAACTCAACATCCCTGCATCTAGGAGACATTGCTTTACTTCACCACTAAGAAAATCTTTTGGCACTGGGAAAAGACCGATGATCATCCACACTGCAATGTGTGAGCAATTAAAACACAAGGGGCTCTCTGTCTTCTGAAGGGCCATCCATCCTCCAGTATCTCCTCTTAGATGCCTACTCACTAGCTGTGGGATGAGTCACAGGCTTTCACTTCCAGTGACCTGGCCAGGTTTCCACAGATAGTCTATGTTAAAGAAACAAAACCTCTAGCCCTCAGTCTACATGCCAAACTACCACTCAGCTTTCTAAACTTTTTCTTCTCTCTTCCCTCCTTCTTCCAAGAGATGCTCATCTAGACTGGAAGTTTCAAGTCAACACTAGTGGTATTGGCAAATGAAGCCCTGTGCTGTTTTCTTTCTGGTTTATTCAAAGACAAGTAGGGACAAAAAGATTACTAAATAACCCCTGCTAAGTGCATGATGGCTGTATGCTGCAGAACCAGGCTTCCCAGACTGACTACTGCATAGCTCTTTCCTGCTGCCCTGTAATCGTCAAAACCTCACAACACACATTAGAGGCAGAATGAAGCTTTCCTTGCTTCAGAAGCAATATTCCAATATGGGGCTTAATAGATTTTTAAAAATCCAGAAACTGTGATTTCAAGAAAGGGCTCGTCACCATCTGCAAATTTGGCAGTTAGAATTCTCAAATGAATAGAACTTACTCTGCTTTTCAAAAGCACCCAAAAGTTAATCCACTGAACTCCCACTGCAAGCTAAAGCATTTGACATTTGATATGTACAAACTCCTTAGCAAATCCCTCAGCTATGGTATATAAGCACCTTTTCAAGGCCCAAAGAGATTGCCTCCTGCGGAGACTATGTTACAGCCTAAGAGGCTGGCTGGGCAGCACCGGCAGCGCGGCCAGCACACACGCCCTGGTAGCAAGAAGCAAGGCCACTCTACTGGGGAGAGCACGTCTTGCCGTGGTCATGCTCAGGGCGCATGCTAGAAGAGGGAACTCATGGCCTGCCTTTTCCACCACCCTGCTGGAATGAGGTTTAATCTCTGCTTTTATACTTTTCATTCCTGGGAATCTTTCCAGGCTAATCTGTTCTGCACAAACTGTTTGGGCCGTCTCTGCCCCCACTAAATCAGTGATGAGGCACTCATCGCTTTCAGTCTCTGCTGGCTGTGTCCAATGAGCTCATCAAGAGCTTGAGACAAATCCAAAATCTCAAATTGAGCTCCTCAGCTTATCTGGAAGCCCTTTTCAGACTGTGTCCCACAGTAACATATTTCCACAGCTCTGTGTCCTATGCAATCATCTTTCTCTGCACAGAGCCAAAAAATGACTTTCAAGCTGATACTTGTAGGGTCATTCCAGCATCAGCTCCTAACTGCCAGTACATTGAGCCCAAATCCAAGTGTTCAGCCTAATATTAGACACAGGCACATTCACCCAGGCATAGGCACTTTCATGTACATGTGGGCAGTTAATGCCTTTGGAAAAAAAACTAACATTTGAAAGCTAAACTGCACTTGAAAATTTAGACCAAGGATGCAGAAAGGTAAAATTGCTACCAACAGTTTGCAAAAGCCCAAGCAAGCTGGAGTTCTGCTAAGCTAGCTCAACTAAGATAACTCCATTATCATCTGTTCAAGCCTAAATATATGAGTACACTAATCAAAATGAGATCCATCAGTAAAACATTAGCTATTACATAAAATTATAGAAGTAACATAACTTCTAATAAGTGTTTTAAGTTTAAAAATAATAAAGAACAACTCCATACAAAGTACCAATCAGAATGCAATTTTTCTCCGAAGAATAACTCAAAGCACAGGCTACTATTCTTATATTCATTGCTTTCCAGACTGAAAGTCCTGCTTGAAATGCACTTTCCATATTCCCAGCTCTTTACTCCCCATGTCTCCTCTTGTGCTTTCATACTTTACAATACTATTTTTCATGTATTTATTTAAGTATCCTTCAGTTAACTCTATTTTCTACAGTAAGCCAGATCCCAAGGTGTGAGAAACTTTGCCACCAATCTCTGCAGACTTCAACTGAACTTGGAAAGGCACAGCTAAGTAGGCTGCAGAATATGCAAATATGAAACATAGTAAACTACAAGCTGCCTTTCAAAATGAATTTATGGATCTCCTTTCCTTTCCCACAGACGGAGCTTTCCTTCTAATATTTCTCCTCACAGCTCTCCTTCATGGATCATGAAAATGTTTCCAATCGGAGTAAACATGAGGCAAATTTCATGCTCAAAAAACAGTTTGGACACAGTTGATGCATCTGTCATTCTTGTCAAAGTGCCTAAGGACCTTGGTATCTCCTAAGCTAGCAAGCTCAGACCACTGACCAGCACTGCGTCCCTGGGTATTGGGTGCTGGGCCCCAGGACAGACACCCTCTTCAGCCACTACCATTTTTGCCCAGTGACGACCCTGGGTTGGCTGTTGTAGTGTTGCACAGCAACACCATCCCAAACTGAAGAACAGGGAGCAAAAACTTTACCAGTCTGTTGGTGGCACTGAGTAAATTAAGCCAGGCAGAATACACTTGGCGGTTAGCCAGAATACAAAATGTACTACAGATCTTACCAAAACAGCTAAGATCTTGGACTACAACTCAGAATAAACTGCATTTTGAAAAGGAAACAAGACATAGCTACAAACTATATATATACACCAAAGGGGACCTTTATAATACCGTTTTTGAAGAATAGGGGAAGAGAAAGATGGGCTCAGATCTTATTTTTGCTGTTGTCTGAAACATCCTGTTTCTTTGATACTAGCTGAGACATGAAGACCAGGAGAGCAGAGAAATGGAAACAAGAGCAATGCTCACTTCTAAAAGCTGCTGAAAAGAGCAAGTTTCCTGAGGAGTGGATTCCCCAGGGCGATAAGCAGTTTTTAATTAGAGTCAGGGAAGACCAGCCAAGGGACCAGGCCCTTTTCTATCAAAACTAATGCATAAGAATCAAATTGGTTCCTTTGGCTGAAAAACTAGTCAAACTGCAATGTGTCCTGATTACTTGGGTGACCACACTGGTTGACATCCAGCAAGCCAAAATCACGTGCCATTTCACATCTGTTCAAGCATCTTACAAGCAAGCATACATTTGAGGGGGGTTTAAATTGTTTTAGGATTGTATTAGGTGAAAGAAATAAAAGCAAAGGAAAATAAACCAATTATTAAAAGGTATTTTTGTTTTGAGGAAATATGGCTTGCAGTGTTTCCTCTGTGTTCAGACTTTCCCACAGGAGTACTTAGTGAAATGCATTATTTTTAGAAGTTTCAAGAAAATTCAATGTGTTGTCACCAGTAAATTTTACTCTCTCCCACTAATTCTGAAGGGTTTACTAATCTGCCAGCTCAAGCCAAGGTCTTCCGTTGGCAGGATCCTGTACTTCCAGACCCCAAGCTCTAGTTCATTAGGCTAACTGAGGAGAGGTACTAAAAGATGCACAACTCAACTATTACAGAGAAAATATTTTAGAACTCCCTTGGTTCCTTCAAATGGACCTTTCCCTTCTCTGGAGTGTTGCAAGTGTTCCAGAGACTGAGCCGGTATAGCAGGGAGCAGTTGACTATATTAGGATGAAAAAGATGTCTCTTATCATGATTTTTCTTTTAGATACCACAATGACCAACTGCTTTAAAAGATGACAAGTGTGAATCCTCATATAGCACCTTCTCACAGCTAGAGTTCTGTAAGGCAGAGTACCTTATCTGACAAATGGAGCCCTACACCACTACTCAAAATGCCAAGTTAGCAGTCACACAGTTGTAGAACCACTTTCCTCATGTCCTCTCAGCCTATGCCTGACAAATCCTCCTCCTACACCTCTTTAGAAATAAATGAACAGCAAGAAATGTCAGGGATGTAATACCTGTAAGTCAAACTGCATCTAAATTGCCTGTTTGTTTAGCTAGAAGGCTCTCAACTGCTCTAATTAGAAACTCTAATGCTATTACCAGCAGTGGCAGTTTCTATTGCTAAGGTCAGAAATTGAGTGATTTGGTTTTAATCTTTGCAGGAGTATGTGTGTATGGTAAGGGAATCGGTGAATGACGTATTCAGGAGTCATCACCTCCAGCTCCTAAGCTGATTTTTATTTAGCTGATAACAGAAGTCCTGGCTGCACACCCATATTCAGCAAAACTCCACTTGATTGCACATAGTGATCATGATGAGCTCCATTCAGGGAACAGTAGGTCAGAAAACAAATCCCTGTTACATAAATATAATCTGCAAATATAGCCAATTTATACTTTTGTACACTGATCATAGACTGCAATTTCCTGTATAGGATGGCACAGTAAAAGGCTCAGTCTCAGAAAAAAGGCAGAAATCTATTTGCATCTATTTGTGTTTGCATGGGTTTTTTTGATAAAACATTTGGAAAGCTCCCTTTTTGGTGCAGACTTTTTTTGGTAATTTTTCATCTGATATGCTTAGTTATTTCAGGTAGAAATGTCTGTCCTTCAGAATCTTAGGATCTAAACAAGTCTCAAAATTTTTAGCTATGTTTTTTTCTCCATTTTTGCTTTCATGCCTTCCCCCTTTCATAGTAATCCCAATTTTAAGTCATCACTAGCACAGTTCAGCAGCATAAAAGATTCTCATGTATCCTTGCCTGTTCTTTCATGTTCACAGCCTGGCTGGAGCACTTCAGTGATGTGTCCACTGTGTCAGGTCTGCAGATACTGTGCTCAGCAGTGGGATCCCAACTGTCTCCTAGACAGATAAAAGTGTCTATAGAACAATATGGATGACATTTATAGATCCCATTTGGGATGAAAGCTCCATTTGACGAGGTGCCTTGCAGATTGTCCAGTTCTGGACTATTCGTAGTGCAAAGAATCTACAGTCTAATAGATATAAATCACATCACACTTGTAGCCAGATATGTAGTATGTAACAGTGCTGCTTCTGCTGTGTATTGTCTTTGTTGAAATAGAACCAAAGTCAAAGGGACTAACAGTAGTGGGGGAGTCACTAGAGGAAGGAAGACGAGGGAAGAGGGTCAATATTGTGTTTCTTCCTTTGTAAGAGCATGGTCTGTTGTATTTCAAGGGTGGGTGCGAAAAGGGATGAAGTGATACTTGCACTAACACCACATGCTTGCATGAAGAGGCAGACAACAGAATAGAAAACAGGGACCCTATCTCTTTCTGTCATTACTTAATGCACTTTGACCCTCCTGACAGAGAAACAGAAGTCTATGGGCAAACCAGCAAAATATAGCTGCTACTGTACACAAGAGCAGGGTTCCAAAGGGACCACAGCAGCCTGTGACAGAGCTTCCTCAGTCTCACAAGTGACTGTGCCAGGACAGCCACAAGGACACCGCTGCCCAGGCCAGGAGGTCTCTCACTGCTTTTCAAAAGTCTCACATTTCTCCTTGCTGTACCTCTGCACAGAAACCAGCATTCATGTCCAATAATGCACAAACTGGCAGAACACCATAGTTCCTCTACTGCCACAGGGAGATGGGAGTTTGGGTCTTGGAAAGTGTGAGGCAAAGCTATCCATTTGTATGTGATATATTCTAAACCAAATGCTAAACTGCAAACCAGCATCAACCAATGAAGAAGATGACATGCTTACACACTACTGATGTGTAAAGCTCATCAGAGAGGAATGGCACTAGAGGGAAATGGAAAGTTTTTTATGCCAGAGTAATGTATGCTCAAAGCTCTTTATGCCATCTGGTAATAAGAGCAATAAAAGTCCAATATGGAAGATTGAGTAAATTCGAAAAGTAATCAAGAATAAGAAAATGATGTATGAATAAAAAGATGGCATCTATTCCATACAGAGAATGAATGGGTATCACATCTGTCTCATACTCAAGGCATAAGAAATGGTGAACTGAAGTCTACTCTGATAACATACTGTCCTGGAAAAGGGCTACGCCAGGAATTCTTAAAGCTTCTGAGACACCGCTGACAAATTCACATGATAATTCCAGTCTCCATCTGGCAGGTGAAAGGGCCTTTCCCTGTTCCAGGGCTAACAACCAATCTATGTAAGCTTGCTGCCTCCTGTCACTATTAAGCCTGTCAGGAAAAATGATACCAGTGTAACAATACAAATGTGCAAACACTCATCAGCAACTAAGACCACGGCCTGCTTTCCCACAGCATGCTGTCCCACCAAAGACATTTGGGTTCATTTTACTCGAGCAGGAGGGAGTGTGGTTGGTAGAGCAGCTCTAGCTGCAGAACAGGGGGAGCTGCATTTCTGTGTCCTCCTCACAGCTAATGCAAAAGCTGTGTTTGAAGCCTCGCTAATGGTTTGTGAGTGCAGGGCCAGACCAGATGCACAGGAGAGGAGGTACAGGATACACATCAGGTGGCCTACATTTGAGGTCTGATTCTATGACTGATCATGGTGGGGTATGAGTTTCAGATAGCAGGACACACAAAGTAGCTGAAGGGGAGTGATCATGATTAGAATTTTCTTGTTGCCTCCCATACATCTTTTTCGGTAGTGTTCTTTGAGTAGCTCCACACAATAAATTTGCTTTGGAAAGGATCACTTATCAGGAGTGCTGCTCCCAAATAGCACATGTACTTGAAAGCATTAGCAAACCTATGGTCTAGTTTGTAAATGATAAGATACAAAACCACCCCTCCCACCCTCCACTATGTCTCATATCTAAATCTGGAACAAGTCCCCTGACTCCCACCCAGAGTTACACAAACCAGAATGGACAAGAACAGTATCTAGTCTTTTCTTGACCAATTTTTGTTTCTGCTATGTTGCAAAAGGCATGACACACACAGCCTTGCACAGATTTGCCTTTCTATTAGTTTGTGACTTGTCCCGAATTTGGGCCATATCTGTGCCTGTAAACATGACTGGCAGACCCCTTATCTGCAGGATCTGCAGTGTCACGAATTAATCTAGTGTGATCTGTTAGCTTTACCAGCTGTACAGGAAATTCTCATCCAGTCTACAAAGTCATTGCACATTATATCCTTTGAAATTCCACTTGTATTCAGATTTAAGACTTAGATTATCTCACTCACATTTGTTATAAAATTTTCCATACTCCTCCATTTTTTCTAAAACAGCCTCACTGTCTGCTGTTGCTCTACTCTCATTAGAATAATTGGTACCTCACCATACTTTTTTACTTTCATATTTGTACCTGCACCTGAAAAATCCATTTTATGTTGGAAAAGGCCTAAGTCAAACTATACTTGCTGGTTTCTTCATAATGTGACACAGCAAGATGCAACATCTAATAATAAAACTAATGCCAGAAGCCAAATGAAAAAGTGAATGTAATGAAACGAGCAGGTATGCCAAACTCCAATGAGGATGAGGAGGAAAGTTTTGTCATTTGTGTTGACACATATGTTTCTCAGCAATCTTCCTTCCAATTGAAACCACAACCATAGTGAAGTGAGCAGTACATCAAATCATACACCTGACATCAAGCAGATCATAAAGCACCTCGTAAGCAACCAAACCCTTGCAGTATCTCCCATCACAGTGCTCAAGACTTGTAGAAGCTGGCTCTTCCACCAAGCCTGTAAAGGTGACCCTTCCCCTAAACAACTTTTAGGGTTTATAGCAGTTTACACATAGAACTGAGTTTACAAACCTTATTTTTGAAAGACATTACATCCATAAGGGTGATTTTCTTAACCTCTACATGCAGATCACCAGATTCCAGAAGAAAATCTCCATTTTATTCATTCAAAAATGCAGAATGCAACCTTTTACCTTAAATATGCAGGGAAGGCAGGTCATCAGGCAGCACATCAAAAGCAGCAGTATAGTGTCCAGTGCCATGGGAGTTAATGACTTCTCCTAATCTGACAAAGAACTAAAGATCAAACATATTGTGATTATCTTTCTTCTAAGGAAAATTAATTGAAATGTATACATTATAAGCAGGCAACATTCTGACAGGAGATCCAGGATAACAGAACTCTGTCACATCATCAGCTGACATCAAGTCCCTACTCTTTCATTTCTTTCCTAAAAAGATAGTGTGAGAGAGCCCTCACCCTCCACTGACAATATATAGTTAGTTTAGTACTTTTATTTCCCCCCTTCTGCACTAGTGTTCACTGTCTTTGAGTGTGATTCTATAGAATAAACATCATATAAAACCAAGGACATTCCCTGTTTCTCTCTGGAAGACTATATGCTCCAAGACTACATCCTTATAATGGTTTCTCTAATTGCTAAAAGATAAAAACAACCTAAAATCTCAAAAAAAGATCTATCAGCTTGTCTTGACAACAATACAAAGTATTGCCAAAAGGCAAAGGTCTTGTTTTATTCCTCGTTTCCTACTAGGATTAGCTTCAAGCCTCCTGTCTTCAGTGAGAGCCAAAGGGGTTTTCTTTTATTTTCCTAAATAAGCACTTCATTCTCATCACATCAGACTTATTTTTAGAATATTTGAATAGAATATCTTTAAGTTGTCAGTTGCTACTGTATAAATAGAGGTTGCTAAGGAAGCAACAGTAGCTGCTTCCTTAAGCAAGAGAGGATGAAACAGCAGATGATTTCCTAGCAGAAACAGCCAACTAAGAGGAGCAGTTCTCTTGTACTGCAGTATTTGAAAAAATGTAGAAATTCCATCCATACTTCAAGTTAGAAAAAATATAGCAAATCTACCTCAAATTAGCACATTTGATAATGAGTGTAAGAC
The DNA here is from genome assembly GCA_020800305.1 of Porphyrio hochstetteri. Lineage (NCBI taxonomy): Eukaryota > Metazoa > Chordata > Aves > Gruiformes > Rallidae > Porphyrio > Porphyrio hochstetteri. Next base: position 20,706,058 of record CM036912.1, read on the forward strand.
AGCAATTTCCCTGTCTCTGAAATTCACCCCCTTCTCATTTTGTAGCTTTTTCATTTTCTTTTACAATTGCAGATGTTTTCTCTCTTTTTAGGGTCATTTGCCTACTTCAGAGCAATCCTATAAATTCATAACTCAAGAATCTCACATTCAGAACCACATTAAAAATTGCCAGCAAGGCTACCAGATTCCTGTAGCTGCAGAGAGTATGCATTTAGGTATAATGCTCATATTTAGGAAGAGATTTGTCAGAAAAAGGGTTTGGTTTCACTCATTCATTCCTTCATTCAGACCTGAATGTTGCCAGATGAAACCACTGGTGCAAAGAATTTGTTTTTGGGGTCTAGACCCCTTTACTGGGACATCTACTGAAGCCCACCTTTCAGAGGATGGATTCAATAATTTCACAGTTGGGTATTACCGTCGTGCCGGAAGCTTAATCACTTTCAGAGCACAAGAGCAGTCCTCTGCACTCAGTCCACTAACTTTTATTATCCTTCTGCTGCTGGGATCACTTCAGGAAGCTGCCACATGCTGGTCTGGCTGTAGTCACTGGGGGAAGGTAGTACAACAGTAGAGCCCCTCTGGGAAGAAAATAGGCTTAGGACTTGTCCACATGGGAGGATGCAAGATGTTTTTTCTGAATTAGCTAAAGATATGATGTGGATTAGTTTGAACTGTGTAACACTTCTGTGTGTATACTTTTGTTCAGAATTAAATTGTCCTAAGAGATTAAGTTGTCCTGAGATTAAGTTCCACATATTTTACACAGCTAGTGTTAACAGATCAGGAGCTGATGAACACAGTCGCTCTCCCCTTATGCCTCATGAATATCACATCTCACAGCAGAATATAGCAAGACAAGAGCTGACAACTGCAATGGAAGAAATTGGGTTCAAGGACATGACAGGTAGAGAACTGGATGTCACCATCACCCTCAGAAAAAAAGTAGTTGGAGCCACAGCACTAGCCAGTTATATTGCTTGAATCATCAAGCATGCCTAGATCACAGTATCTTTTTAGGCAAGTGGGAGTTAAGTATCTTTGAAGCCAGTCTTAATAACAGCTATCTTACCACCAACTTGTCTGGGATACTGATCATCAGACATTGGAGATGGGTTTCATACAGGATATACTGCACTTCCTAGGATTCTCTACAGTGAGAGAACAAGCTCCAATATTAACAGGGAACCAAGTATCTAATCCTCTGTGTTGGAGGTGGACTGGGGCTCCATGACACAAATACAGGCAGTTTAGTGTTGAAAGCAAACCTGTCAGTCATACCTTGGCCTGGCAACTCAGGGAGTGCTGAGAAAACAACAAGGTTTATCAAACCATCACACTAGGGTTTCCAATTCCCACCCTGATAGGAGTATTTCTGGGCTGTTCAGTTTCCTCTTTCCAGAACATCAGGTCAAGCCTGGAAATATTAAGGAGCTTTTCCAGACATCCTCAAAGAGGATGCAGACAGCAACACTATCTTTACATGTAAAGTCTCTGGTGGCCAATAGCAAGAGTGAAGCTTACACAACTCTAGGCATGCAGTGAAGATTTAAATGGGCAGTCAGACTGTGAAGCTCTCCTTTACTTTCCTTAGTGGAAGCCTCTGAAAACCAAAAGACCTGGAAAGAGAAGGAGAAGGCCAAAAGCCACAGCTACAGTGGGGTCCCATTCATTTGGATTTCCAGTTGTCCAGGCTGGCTCCAGCCGCAGTCATGCTTGTAGCACATTTCGGGGTGAGAGCGCTGTATCTTGCCTGATCTGTCTGGTTTCTCAAAGGTGCTTGAGGAGAATGCTGGTGTTCAGCAGGTAAGTTTGGTGCATTTTGATCGAGTCAGCTGTCAGAGGCATAGCCTGGCGAAAATGCTCTTGATGTGCTTGAAGAGAGGTGATGCAGGGCTGAGAGGTCTGGAGGTCTGCACACCTTTCCACCTGCAAATGCTTCTGAGTGTCCCCAAGGCCAAGGCTATGCAGGTGGCCAGGAATGTATCTGAACAAAACAGATGCAGGTTATCTATTCCTAAAACACAGCGCGCTCTTTCTGCCTGGCAAGCCTCAGAAATACCAAAATTACACTTCAGAAGAGTATAAAAAGCTCCCTGCTAACATAATGTGCAAATGGACTATCACACTCCCTGTGATCTTGGACAGCAACAGAATTAGAAGCCAACAGCAAGCAGCAAAGAAAATTGCAGCTGAAAAATACCAACATTATCCTCTTTTAATGTGTATTGTTAAAATGAACATTTTTAAAAGCTGAAGAGATGTGAGCCCAGATGCTTTCGCCGTATGTCTTATGCAGTTCATGATTACGAACAAACAGCAGAATACATATAAGGGAATCTAAACCGGTATGGATACGAGCCCAGCTGGTGTCCCCATATGCCTTATGATTTCCATTTTTAGGAACACAGCAGCATATAGCATTAGAGATGCTTCTTAAACATCTCATAAATAGAGTGGAGCTGTTTCACTTAAGTCCACACAGAACAGGTCCACAAGAGTCATAAAACCAGTTGCAATCAGAATCACTGAAAGGGTTCAACCAGTGGTTTTATTAGGAATCACTCTGCACCAGAATACTCTCTGAAGGAGGGATGCTGCTTGTTTATATAGGCTTCTCACTGATTTTTTTTTTGTTGTTTTTAAGCAACCACCAAAAAGCCATGTTAGTCAGAAAATGTCAACCTACTCTGTTTTGGTAAACTGTTCCTACCAAAAGCTTTTCCACATCCAGAATGGAAGAGTAAATCCTGTTCCAGGGCAGCAGAGAGGTACAAGTATAGGAGAGGTAAATTCTTGCCACATCTGAAAAATCAAAGCACGTTCTGGAGCCTGGACCATCCACATCATGGGGAGAGCTTTTCACCAACTGTCTGTGGACTCTTCTGCAATACTGGTCCTCCTTTCCCGCTTTTCATCAGAACCACCTCTAAGGGAAGGTAGTTAAATGTAGGGATTCCTGGTTAATTGTGAAAGTCTTATCACCAAACACAGTTGACTTAATCATAATTTCATTACATATACTATCAACTACAATATATCTAGAACAGATATCTGAAAAAAGATACGCCTCATGTGAATGAAAAATTATTTTATTTAAAAATACATTATACAGCAGAGTGTCTCTCTTTTTGTTTTCTCACTGCTGGTTCACAGAGATAATATGATAAATTTAACCCAAATATTTGACTGGGAAAGATCCTGAGAGAGAAAGAGACCAGTTACAAGCTGATGATATACAGTACACTGAAAGAGTCATCTCTTTTAACATAAAAGAATTTCTTGGTAATCTTATAAATCAGATATAAAAAATGCAGGTTTGCTACCATGCAAAAATGAGTGAAGATTTCATTTAAATCTGCACACAGAGAAATCATTAGTACCTTGGATCCTAAATAGCTAGACTAAGAGAAGGGTAAGTGTGCCTAACATGGTGATACTAACTGTGGACCTACTACAATTTTGTAAACACAGTTGATAGTCTAATAAAGGTGGATTTTCAATTACCTAAGTAACATTGTTGTAGCTAAGGGCTCTATTCTAGGACTTTTCTCCCCGCTGATGCATTTCTTTACTCCCTAATTCTCAGCTTAGCACAATGACTTCATGAGATATGCTCTATTGCACTCAAAGACGACTTGGCCTTGCCCTGTTTGCCAAGCGTTATTTAGGTAGTTAGATTTTAGTGAAAGCAGAGGTTAAAATAAAAAGTAAATAGCAGGTGTTACCTGGATGACTACATGGGAATACATTAAAATTCATCATACAAAATATATACCTGACTCTACAGCCTTATGCTTCAAACATCTTCTTAAAATGATTAATGCACAGGAAATAGACTGAGTTATGAGAAATTTAAGGCCTAGAAATGTTCAACAGCCTGCACTGAACATTGCTATTCTTAATGCATCTCCAGCGCTAGCACTGTATCAGCTGTCACAGAGGAAAACTTTCTGGCAGCTGCTAAAAGCACCTTCAGCATCTACAATATTCAGATCCACGTGGTGCTCCAATTTTATAGGACACCTTCACTACGAGTAGTCAGCGAGGCTGTCTTTGAAGGGGAGGCTCAATTTGATTATTCACAGCAATAACAGGGATATGGTAACAATGCCTGATGGTGAAGACAAATAAAGTTGTCGACATCACACAGACTGAGAGAGGATTTTTTTTTCCCCCCAAGAATATGGCCCTGAAACACAGAGATAGAAAGCGCAGTAAAGAGAAAGTCTGCCCGTTCCTGTCAGACTGCAGAAAGTTAATGAAGCCATTTTGTTTTTCCATGAGTGCTCCAACATGAAAATGGAGAGTAGAAACTCATGCGTGTATTTCTCACTAAGCCAGCAACCCTGTTCTTATGTCAGCATCCATTCTCCCAGCATAATATCAGGGTGTACAATAAGTTTGAGAAGATGTGGGCTTCCTCAAATAACTTTTTAGCATGATTTATGAATAGCACGGCTTCCCGTCAGATATGCTGAGATCAGAATGGAGCCCTTAACCTTTCATGGGATATCATTAGTAATAAAAAACATATCAATAATCAAACTTTCTATATAATTTTCATTTCTTTTAACCTAGATACATATATATCATCCAAGACATTCAAGAACTACAAAACAACAATTCAACTACAATTATGTCAGGAAAATATCCAAATAAATAAACTTTTAATTATGATACAATACTTATTACAGTAAAAATTGGCATTTTTTTTCTTCAAAAGCAGAAGCACCAGTCTTACATGTAACATACTGTTTGAATGATATCTTACATGGAATACAGCGTAATACAATGTGCAAACAGCATTTTCATACAGAACATAACATTTGTCTTTTTTATACACTGAAATTGCCTCAAATGGAAACAAGTTCATGCTGAATTAAAAGTGTAGATTATAAAAATCAAAGTCAAAACAAATTATGAAGTACTGTTGGAATAGGTACATGAATCATTAAAAACAATGAGAAGCCAAAATAGAGGGTATTTTCAGATAAATATAATTAGTGCTCAGTTTTCCCATTCCATCAAAAAGTAAACAGTTAATATTTTTGCTAGAAAGTAAAGTGACGTTCTAATATTTAAGAATTCTTCAAAATGTTGCTATCATTTTAATGATGTAAAAATCAAGTCAGAAATAGGACTTCTAAAAATTTCTTATTTTTGATACACTGCAATTATCGTGTGTGGGCTGTGAAAAGAGATGAAGTCCAATGGAGGGAATATACATCAGCGTCAACATCATGTGACTTCTGCAAAGGCCGTGATGTGGTTCTACGAGTTAAAGGAAAAACAGAGAGATAAAAACCCAGAAACCACACAGATAGACATCAGTCACCATTGTGAAAACCTCTGCCTCTCGAGCTTTCGGGACAGCCTTATGCTTGGGGACTACTGCAGGATGATGTTAACAGAACTGGTTTTCACCGCAGTGCTCTCTCTCACCCCCATAACAGCTCTTTGTAACTGCTGAAAGACTGGATAGGGAAGTAATTGGGCATGACGGTTCTACAACATTTTAGTTTTAGATGGGTTTTTTAAAATTAAGTAATGATGTGAATAATTGAGTTAGCTTTACTTACATTGCTACCTCACATTCTAAAGCAAAATATCTAGAAATTAAAATGATGGTTCCTGACAGATTATAATACTCTATTTCAGTCCTAACATTTTTAATGTTGCAGTTTTTTAAAGATTAATTGCTCCCCATGAGTTTGATGGCACAGCAAGAAGCAAAATGCTACAACGAAGTTGCATTCAGCAACCAAGAACTAATATTCAGAATTTCTTTTTCAGAATCACTACCTTCCTCTTCATTTGCAATGTTATTCTCCTCTCCTTCAATGGGAAGATTCTTAGGAACACAAAGATGTGTATCAGAAGGTGAACACACTGCATGTGACTACACAGTGCAACTGCAGCATCCCAAAGAGCTTTATTACTTTTTCATATTCTAGCCTAAGCAAGTGCCTCTGCAAATATTTAGTAGGTGAAGACACAACTGCACAGAGATGTGCAGGATCCAAAGGAACTGTACAGTTCCTTTAGGCACACAGCACCCTTGACTACTACTATTTTTAATAAAATATGCAGTGTGTAAAATTAATAAAGGGAACCTTGATGTTAAGCCACGTGTCTGTTCCCCAGCACAAAAACGTACAGAGGGAAATACTACACAAAGCACTGCAGATTTCTCTCATTGCCTCCCCTCCAAAGGGGAGAGACCAAAGCAGACCAAAGTCAGAAGAGAGGAGATATAAGCTGAAGGGGCAGGGGATGTAGGTACCTCATGGAGAGTGGGACAGACCTCCCAATTTTGCTTAAAGGGAGCTGTTCTAACTCCTTTGGAAAATCCCATATCACACACCATAGAAAGGGTTGGAGAGAAACAGTGGCCACCACATACATTTCTGTTTCTCAGTTCTTTAAACTACCTGGATATTTGTCTGTCTGTGTGGGGGTAGGCAGGCCAACATCCTTGATTTTCATGTTACAGAAAGGAATTTAGAAGTACCCTGAGTGGGAGCACCGGAGAGCTGCCTCATTTCCCATCTCCAAACAAGGCTGTCAGCTTTGCTCCCTCTCACTGTGCCATAACTGTACTGGGTCCAGGAGGAGAAGCTCTCTTCCCCCTCTCGCCTGCATGCATTTTATCACAACTTTCATGAAAGGACACCACCAAATAGTAGCTATGTACATTATTCTCCAAATCAGAAGATATTTTAAATAACAACAATTAAACCGTAGGCAGCAGAATTTTTAAAAAAGCATTAGAAAAAGGAAGAATTAGTGTGCAAATTGCTGTGAAAATGTTTTTAGTAAATAGTATTAGCAAGTGTCATTGTTTCCAGATTTTGACTCTGCAGAAGAAAAGCAAAGTTAGATTTCCTCATTAGAAAACAACACATTAACATTTCAAAGCGTTTTAGTTGGTTGGCCATCATGTGCTTTCAGTACTGAAAAGTCATACACTGGGCAACCTCAAAGACTCCAGAGCTGCTATTAGGCTACTGCAAAATTTTCTTCACAGTATTTATTTTTCCTTATTTAGACCTGAAAATTATCCTGTCAACTTAGACTGGCATCAGTCTAGAATTATTCACCTTGTTGAAACGATAGTTTGATAATGAGGAATTAGAGAGGAAAAAAATCCCTTCTTATTTATTCTAATCAATTCCTTCAAGTCCTGCTATGCTCTACCCTTTCCTCTAAGCAACATGCATTTGTCGTGACACAGAGAACCAAATGCTCTTTCATGTGGCATTAATTCAGGACTGGGTAGCTATTACTCTGGAAAGGAGAATGTGGTTCACACTCCTGCCAGCTATACTTCCAAGATGAGGAGGTCACCACCCACCCTTGGGAGGGCATGCAGAGCATAGGATATAACAACACAGAAGAAAATCCCATTTCTCAGTAAGCTCTCAGAGCAAGCTGCTGAGCTACCAGTCACAGAGCTATTGATGTGGACCCTAGCAAAGACTTGTCAATTCACTTCGAACAGACTCAGCAGCCTGATGCATAACTAGGTCAAAACTAATCACTTGCTGATGGCAAGAATCAGTGATACAGATTCATGCAACTGTCTGAGTACTCATGCTCTTTCGTATGTTACTGTCTCAGGCACAGCTACAAATAAGTCTCACTGAGACTCTACAGAAAAGAAAAAACAAACACAAACAGCATCCCTCTTGAATAACTGCATTTCCACTCTCTTACTATGGTCTTTTACCACTTCTTGGATTTACTGTGACAAAATTCAGTGCAAGATACTAACCACCATCAGCACACAGATTCAAACAGATGCACAAGACAAACAAAAAACATGCACAAGACCTCAGCTTCTCCGACTCTGTGGGAAATTATTTTCTCTACATTACTTGCAAGAATTAGAATATGCTGAGGGTCTGCTCAATAGCAGCAGTTTCAGACAGGCACACCAGCATTCACATTATTCATTTAAAACTGACAGTATCAGCTTGGCATCAGCACCATATGAACAAAGCATGCTTCATAACCATGCTCTCACACCACTAACAAAACCAAAAAGCTAAAGGCTAAGCCTTGAGTGCAGGTTTTTGGAAGTATACCTTCTGTTAAGATTTTAATTAAATTTATGCTTATAAGTGATTCTATAATATTAAAGCATTGAAAAAATCCACAACCACTTTTTTTCTGGTTTTAAGTTTTCACTACCTATATTTCAAATATTTTTAACCTGATTTTTTTTCTCTTTTTTGTTCTCACATGAATAGAGTTAGAAATATTCAAAATTAGTCATAATGCATAAGAATATTTTTCCATTTTTGAAAATAGGAAATTGCAAAGTTGTCCTGTGTAGTCCTTCACAAGTGGAGTTCGTTAAAAGAAATGGAAAAATACTGCTGTTGTAGTAGTTGAGGCAAATGATAATTTACCATACATTAATAATAATGTTATACAATTCTGGGTCAGTGAAGAATATTTTATGCTTTTCCTGGATGAATCACATTTTTAGAGAAAAGAATGATTTTGAATTAAATTTCCCATTTAAAACATTGCAGACCTGCACAGAATGCTGCCACACCACATCTGCCTTTGCTTCAGTTCCACACACACTCATGTGTGCTCTTGCACACATGTCTTTATTGCCTTATATGAAGCTGTTCAAAACGATCTGTTCCTGATATCCAGGAGAAGAACCTAAGGAAGCGTGCTTTGAGGGAGTTTCCTTGCAAAGGATCTTCTTGATTGGTACTAGTACCTTGATTCTGTAACACCTATAACACGTATATTTGAGGAGGTCACACTGAACATACTGCTCCACTTCCTGTGTTTAATTATTTTATTTGAACATTAGATGTGATGATCACAGCTTGCACTCAAACAGAAAAGTTCTTGTACAACCCCCCCAGAAGTAAATTTAAGCTGAAGAGTAGGACATGAATGCAAATTCAAAAGCTTGACATTGAAACATAATGGCTTATGGTCTTTTATGAGCTGCTTCTCCTGGGTGTTTCTGTGAGTGAAACAATGTTCTATTATATCTCCTTTAGCTTACTGCATTATCAAGAAAGAACCATTATGACAACAGAAATCTGAAAACCTGTCTACATAGGTCCTATAAGTTAATGTACACCATCTGCAGATACTCATACAGGTACTAAAACACTGTATGGATACCTGGGTACACTTTTGGACAACAAGCACAAGAGTATACTTCAGATACTTCACAACCAAAATATTTTGAAGCAGCAAAACCAGATGCAAGGCCTCTCCCCCATCTGCACATAGTAAGACGAGCTAAAGCATCTTTGTGTTTTGCTTTTAGCCTGTGAGCTCAGTGATTGGTGAACAGTCTCCCTGGAGAGCTGGAGGGACCAGGCCCAACTCCCTAGGCCATGCTGTCTGTACACAACTGCACATACCAATGACACACTTCTTAGTACCAAAACGCTTACAACCAAGGCAAACACTGAGAACTAAAACTTCACATACCTTTTTCTGACACTATGAAGAAGCTGTTCTGTGTCTTGTGAATAATTAAGGTGGAATAAGTAGAAAAAACACTATACCTTAGAAACAGATGGGGAAAGCTTCCCCAGTTCTAAAATACTATCAGAATCCATTGCAGTATCTATACTTAAGTTCTGTTAAAATGTTTTATCACCATCATTACCTTTGGCACATGCACAATAGAACAATAACCATAGTGTGAAACTCAACATGAGACCATCTCATAGTCAGCAGTAATAGGTGCAACAGGCAACAAGAATGTCACATATTGTTGAGACGAATCCCAAATACTTATCACCATTAAAACTTAGAAATGGCTGTGTCAGAGAGAGAGAGAGAGAGAGAGACCCCAATCTGTTTCTAGTACACAGTCTAGTACACTGTTGGTGAGTCAGTCCTATGGGCTGAGTATAAGAAACCTCAATTTAACAAGGACCAGTGACTATGTGAAGGCAGTTTGGGCACTGCTGGCAGAATTAGTGCTATGAAATATCTGCCAAGCAAAAACTTGGGGGATAAATGCAGCTTAGCTGTCAAAGAGAGCACTGCAAAGAACCCACTGTGCAAATTAGCAATATTGAAAAGCACTGATGATCAGACACAGTAATCACTTCATCCCAGAGGAGATGAACCATAGTGCCTCTCCTAAGCCAACACTTCCTTCTAAAACCTCTTACCTCAGTATTCTATCTGCTGCCTCAGTTAGTACTAAAATGCTCCACATACCCTTTGTATTTGTTTTTTTATTCAAAGCTAGAAAATGTATTTTTAGAAAAAAAGGCTAGGAGAGTCAGCAGCTACTACAAGACGTGTATGAGCCATTTGTAAGCCCTGGCCAATTTCAGGTGACTTTAGCACGAAATAATGCCAGTATACCCTTTATAGAGCTGAACTTTAAAGTCTTCCAGGTACCACCCAGAATATCCCTATTTCCCAGTAAGCCTAGCAAAAGAACAGGAATGTCTAACCTTGACTGTGGTAGGAAGAGAACCTCCTCTCTGTAGGAGAGTGCCAGCTATCTGAAACATGAATTGTCTTGTAGGAGATGAAGAAGGTCAGAGACAGGAAAGAAAAAGGAGTAGATGAGTGAGTGATGAAATTTCTTGGCTTTCATTCTTCTCATTACTTCTGAGGATGAAAGTAGTTAAGTGAAAGCAATAAGTCTGAATTGCTGAGCCAGCTCTGGCAAGGCTTCTTCAAGGAGACACTCTGCTACTATGGCTTATTTGAGTGCATGAGATGTGGGTACCCATGCAGAACAGCTAAATCATCTGCATGCACCACAATTAAACAGAAGTGTCATGCAAACAGTGATCTACCCTTGTCATTAACCAGCAGCAGCTCAATTCAGAAGATTACAAGTACACATATTCCTATTTAAGTGCACTTCAAATGTAGCTCTTGACCTCCACCAGAACTCAGACAGTGGCAGCACGGAGAGCATGCCAAGCATGCCAAGAGCATTCATTCTCTGGCAGGAAAAAGCACTGGGATAGCAAGAACTAGATCTGGAAACACAACTGAGGTGCTTCCAGATCTGTGTAATGCACCATGTACTTAGACATTTATGGATGAATTCATAACAAAATTGCAACGAGTGAGGTCCCATTTGGCAAGCATTTCTAATAAACGCATTCCTTAAGACAGCATCTTTGAATTGCTTGCTCCCAGATACCTATATAGTTATTATGCTTAAGTACCCAATAACAAACTTGCACAGCTTCATGCTAGCACTGCCTTAGCCCAGGATAACTTCAGTCAGGCAGAATTTGTGCTACTCTTAATAGCTAACTTCTGACAGTAAACTGCCTTTAATACTGACACAGGAGCTTTCAGATTAATAAGGAAAAATAGACTTACAATAAGCCAAAAAATGTATGTACATTCAGAATATGGAACTGGAAGAGCCCCAACTGAAACACAGTTAACAGTAACTTGCATGTGGCCAAAGCAGGCAAAGGCGAGTAGCACATAAAGTATTTAGCATCTCTCTGTCTCCAGAGGAGAACAAAGAATGTACAATAAGAAAGGAGTTAAAAAGCAAAGACTGAGTCAATAATTCTTGCAGTGTTGGTAGCTAATTGAGATGGTTTAATTTAGATCTTAGTTCCACATAAGTATTATTCTTAGTGTCTTTTATTTAACAGGGTCTGGCTTCTATCTTAAATTTTAGACTAAATATTTTTTTAAAAATCCACAATATTTCAACACCAAAAACTCTCACATGTAAGTAACTTTTTCATCAATTATTTCTTATTTAAAATTTCTGAGTGTGGAAACAGAAGAAATAATTTCACAACAAAGAGCAAATGTCCACATTATAATCCTCCTATCTCATCCTCTCTGTCTGGGAAGGAGAAAGGCTCTGCAACATGAAGATGATCCCATATACTCAGACTTCATTGACTGTAACACCCTGAAAACAGCCCCAAATTTATCTAGAGAGAAGTTCCATGACAGCAACAGCTACCAACTACTGTCACAGGAATATAGGTTCAGAAGACAGAATCATTTGAGAATGTTCTGGAAAGTTCACAAATTGTAGAGGTCATCCTCAAGCAGAGCAAACATTTTTCCTGCCACTACCCTTCCATATTTGCCCCTAGCTTTCCCCACAACCTCTCAACCTTGCCTAGGCCAGGAAAACCTTTCTTTTCCTGAGATAATCATAAGGGAGGGAACATTGAATCAGGTAGAAACACTAAATTAACATGAGGTCATTATTCACAATTAACAAAAATTTCAACAGTACATTACTCATGATGGCTTTTGAACTGCAGAAATAGTTTCTATTGCAGCAGAGCCAAGTATGAGAATAAGACATGTTCTTATTAATGTGGTATGTCCCAGGCCAACTGACATCTTGTTTTGTTTTCACATTTTACATGAAGTTTACTGAATGGATTATTTTGAAGATGCAAGTTCATCATCTAAATGCTTGTTCAAGCAAATGAGACTGACCTCCTTATGACAAGCTATCAGCAGAAGTAGCTTAGACACATTTGGTTCAAAAAAGCATGTTAGATCATTCTGAAAAGAAATCTTTCCCTTCAGTGAAAGGAATAACAAACAGGGCTAGCAGCAATTCTTACTAAAGGACAACTTCCACTATTTCCAGCAATGAAGCCAGACTGGGAAGTGGTTAAAACTATTTCTTATTATGTTTAATATGAAAAAATATCAGGGGCAATTTGGATTTAAGAGAATGTCATAGAAACATACTTCTGGTGCCCTACTTAGTGTAGAATCGTTTACGATCTTCAAGCATAGGCATAACAAATAACAGCAGATAAAAAACATTAGAAGAAGTAGAATTGGTTTCAAACTTTGCTTTAGTAGTTCAAATTTCCCCCCCGAAAAATGACTAAAATGTTTTATTTGGCTTTGCTATCTATTTCATTGCTCATAGAATTGTTCAGACATAATCTTACCCAACACTTACACAGTAGAACATCATCTTCAAAAAGCATATATTTTTTATTACAGGAAACTAAAATTTTAAACACATCACAATACTTACTCATGCCAAAAGCCTTGGCATATGCAGGAGACTAAAGCTAGCATGTACTGGTCCAAAATCCCATTTGCTTTGGCAATACATCACAGCTTTTGTGCAGTTACTGTATGACCCATGTTATTCTCTATTATTATCATTTTCATTAAGTTGTTTGCCCTGCCACTGCAGATGTCAGATCCCCAGTGTTTCCAAGTGGGTGTACCATCCCAGAGGTAGCATGTCCCTGATAAAAGCCCCACAGCTGATCCAGAGGAGACTGCATCCCAAGCTCTACATTAGCTTGAGGACATACCCAAAGAAATAGGACTAACGCCACCTGTACCTGAATTGCACAACTCCTTGGGCTCAGAGGTTAGATTTTCGAACTACTTCAAGGCTTGTGGAGTCTCAGGCAAAGTATTAATCAAACTTACTTGAGGAACATGAGGAAAGAGGGCTTCAGACCTACTCAGCCTGAGTCCAGGGACTTAGCAGTGGCTAAAGCAGTAAACTGGACTAAAACATACTGATTTTTCTTGGAGGTGACATGAAGTGTCTCCCAAGGAGTGCCTCTGAATTTATTCTTCCTTTCTTTTTCCTTCATGGCATGTCTCCTTACTTTACATCAGATAACCTTGGCACTCTTGTCAAGACAGTTTGGGATCAATCCTTCCAGGAAAGCTACATTTTATTTAATTGCTTTTTAAAAAAAGTTAGACATTACCTTTTCTAAAGGGCTTTCTACTCGGGGTATGCTGATCATTGGCATCTGGGCCAGATTACCCATGTGAGAATGTTCATGTTCTGGCTGACGTCCTCTGAAGTTATTTACCACACAAACAACCTAGAAGGGATTAGAAGATAAACAGAATAGCTAAGGAACAACTCATTTTTTTGAGCTTTGATCCTGACATCCATAATTAGGCAGAACTGACACCAGCTTTAGTCACAGACTACAGTAGAAACACAGAAATGTGAAGTTCATGTTTTACAGAAAATCCTTAATTAATATTTCAAGACAAAAAAGAGTTTCAACCAATTTATTGTTACATGCATCATTTGGGAACCAAAGAACCCTCTTATCTAAAAGCAAATCCATTCCCAAAGCTGAATAACAGAATACCAATTAGCAGCAATGTCATGAATAGGCATCCAGAGCATGTGTAGCACAATATGGAGTAACCTGAAGTTCCTATGAAGGGTCAGCACCATCTCAGTTTTGACCACCAAATAGAGAGAATAAGGTGACAAGGGCCATTCCCAACTTGAACTACACTCTAAACTTGCTCAGGGCATCAGTGACTCTCACACAGAGACTTAGGAATATGATATATACCACTTGGTTAGTGTTTGTACTAATTCAGACACTCAGCTGAGCAGCAATGTTTCCCCATTCTATTTTCTTCAAAACACAACTAGATTTTACATCATGCTACTCAAGGAATTTATGCAAAATACAAGAAAAAAATGCTGGGATAGATTTCTGTTCTATTCTGTTCTCTGTTACGACTTTAGGGGTACTCAGAGATTGAAGAAAATCCTTAAAAACGAGCAACCAAGAAACTCCTGCCTACCTTACGTGGAAGAAAAGGAAGTATTTGGAATGCAAGCAGGTATATTTTAAAGCTGCCCTCACATTTCTCAGACAAGTGAAAACACCCACCTCGGCCACCCCTGTAACAGTTCTCAGCCAAGGCACGTCTTCAGTTCCAAGATCTTGAGCTCAAGACCTTGAGATCCAAGAATCAAGCTCAAAAGTTATTTCACTGGGAAAAAATTCCCAGGTGTATTTAGTACTATTAAAAGCTGCCAAGGCAGACAAGCTTGCCAGCAGTAAACAGCAGTGACTGTTCTATACCATAGTCCTGCACTGAAGTTAGCAGTGAAGGTGATGAATAGATCAGCAGCAGCTTTCTGACACAGACACTAGTCATAGTGAACTGTGACTAATGATCTGGTTTTGAAACAGAATTCCAAAAAAGGAAAAGGCTAGGAAAGGATTTTTGATAGAGAGCAACATAAAATTTCAATGTAAACGGGAATTGCATGAAAGAAATTCAATAGGGTTTCTTTAAAGCTAGGAGAGAAATTCTACTTCTCTGGTCAGTGTACGTATCTTGACACCCAATCTAATACTTTATACATTAAACCATAACTAGACCTTGTCCTGAAGGTTATACACTTCAAATGGAGCTTGATGCAAAAAATATTGGCTGAAATGATACAATCTTGTTTATAAGGAAGTCAAAAGAGAACATTGGATCAGTCCTTCCTTGACTTCACATTGCTGAGTGTATGTTAATTTAACTAAGGAAACTGATAATTAATTAAAACCAAAAATTAGAAACATCTCTTTTTTCATTTAGTTGTCTGAAAAGTTAAGGCAACCAATAATTTTTTTTTAAGAGATACAAAGTTATATACTGATTTTTTTTCAAACCAAAGTAGTGACACAAACATACACTTACCAAAAATACTGCTATAGATATTCCAATTATAAATCCTGCTATTACATCTGACCAGTGATTTCGATACTCTGCTACTCTGTTGATTCCAGTAAGGAAAGCCAAGCACATTAAGCCCAAACACAGAACAGGTTTTGCAAGCCTTGTTCCTCTGGCTTTTACTGTGTTGGTGATATACATCTGAAAATTAGAAAGGAAGAAATTATAAGACTGATGGATACCTCCCACTAATTGGTGAATAAAATATATACATTGTGTTTGAATAGACAATATGTATTTGGCTTTTTTTCTGGGTTTTATTTTTTTGCAAATTAAAAATAGAATGCTAGATAAAGTCATCACACCCTTTTCCTAGGAAAATCCTAGAAAAAAAATCTGACTACAGTAAAATTACATTTTATGTGAACCTGAAAAAGCCTCAAAAAACCCAGAAAAGTTACACAATCCTATCACTCCTAATCTCTGTTTGTATTTATGCAGAGATGCAAAGTGACTGATTTTTCACCACACCATGTTGACAAAAAGAGAAAAAGATCTTTACCCTGAAAGGAGCTACATCAAAATACCTTTCTTTCATACACAACTTCATGTGATTAGAGATTTGTCAAAAAGCAGTGAAAAAAAAAAATCACTAAATGCCAGCATCTACTTTTATAAATAACATTCCATAGTTTCAACAAGTGCTGAACCAATACACCCCTGTACTTTACAGACAGTGACTGAGGATGTTTAGTACTGATGTGCCCCCAGCACAAAAGCCAATCTAAATGCAGAAACTTCTGTGTGTCAATCTGAGGAAATCAACCCGCCCTGCTTGTAGTCTAACCTTCCCTTGCAATGCTATTGAATTAAAAGCACTGCCTGATGGTAGAGCAGCTCTTCTGCCCCAAGAGTGCATTATGAACTACTAGATTTAAGCCATCACTTTCCAAGTTCTGATAGGCTAACAGAAAAACTGAATACCAAATCTTTGAATTTCCATTCTCCTGAATCTTGACATTTGGGGTGGCTTGAAAGTTCCACCCTAAAAATTACACTTCAACAAAATTTGTAAGAAAGAATTATTTACTTTCTGCAGATGATGTTTCTCCAACTAAAGCACTGAAATCCCTAAAACCGTCACATTTATTAGACAGTGCAGAAGTTTTTAAAATTGAAAAAAGAAAATATTTTCTATGGAGCTTCACTAGAGACTGTGTGTAACTCCATCGCTTTGAAATACAAATGGAAACAAGATGAATCTGCTTTGAAGTACCAGTATCTTTTTGGCCAACAAACAGGTAGTCCTTTGGGGTGTTTTTTCTGAAACTTGAGATGAATTTACTGGGTAATCAGTTACAAAGTGCCGCAATAATCCAGTCAAGAAGTTCCAGAAGCATGGTTAGAGTTACATTAAGTGAATCAAGTAATGGTCAGAGTTTGTCTGAAAAGAGCAACATCTGACAGTAATTTTATCCAAAACACTAGAGAAAGATCCATGGCTTAGAGGACAAATCAAAGCTTAAACTTAAAATCATAGCAGCGTACTGCACCAGAAACATCTTCTAGCGTACCTTACATGATGAAGAGCAAACTCATCACAAGCTTTCAAATAGTGCAGACAGAGCAAAGGTTTGGGAAAAAGAAAAAGCATCCTGTCCTCTCTTCTTTCCAAACCACTTCAGAGATAGTCTTTCTCTCTTTGCTGATTATCCTTTTATCTTATCTCCTTATATTTTTGCAGGCTCCCTTTAGTGAGTTACTCTTACCACGTGGAACACTGATAAGACAATCACAACTTTAATTTCCAGCTTTTTAGCCCCACTGGTTTTCTTCAAGCTACAGAGAGAGCAGTGCATGCTAAGATGCTCAGCAGCCCTCTATTTTAGTGAGTCTCATTTAGTGACCTGATCTCCTCTCTTGGCAGCCAGTGATAGAACCTGTCAGAACGCTAGGAAGCTGTGACAGGGGAGGTTTAGGCTGGATATAAGGAAGAGGTTCTTCACTGAGAGGGTGGTCAGGCACTGGAACAGGCTCCCCAGGGAAGCGGTCACAGCACTGACCACGACTGAGTTCAAGAAGTGTCTGGACAATTCACTCAGTCCCATGCTCTGACTTGCCTGGCCCTGTGCGAAGCCAGAAGTTGGACTTGACGATCCTCATGGGTCCCTTCCAACTCAGAATATTCTATGACTCTATGATTCATTGCACTCCTGGATACTATCACAATTATCCACATTCACACTACACATTGGAACATCTGGTGCTAGGGAAAATATTCTAATATTTTGAATACGCAGCAAGATCACGATTTTTCAAATACAGCTTGTGTGTAGTTGACACAGGCAAGTTGGCAGGAAGCTATTCTGCATTTAGTTCTGTGTTGTGGCGTATTAAATCAAAATGACTACTGAGAAGGAGAAATCCACTCAAAAAAGAGTGTAGTTTGTTTAAGGTAGGTCTTTCTGAGATATTTCACTTATCTGTAATACCTGGTCAATCTCAACTTTTATGAGGTCAGAACACATTATAATACAAATACCTCATTCAGCAGTCAAACTTCAACATTTTTAATACAAAGCTAAAATGAAAAGTGCTCTGCATAAAAATTCTCAGAATCTTTTTAAAATCAAGCATGTCCTTCAATTCCCTTCTCAGGCAAAGCACTGAGTGAGCAGAAACAACTGCAGACTTGTGCTGTACCTCACGAGAGTAACAAAATCCCTACCTACATGTACAGCCAAGACCGTCATGCCCAGTCCATTATGCAGAAGAACCTGAGGGTTCTGCCAGCACACATACCATTTCTATCTATCCTTTAAAGAACAGATACCACTGATATTAAGAATATTATATTAAAATATTATTAAAGAATCAACAGAAATGGGGTAAATTTTCCTGAAACAAAATAATGAAGAGACACTTTATTTGCAAAGCCCTACATAGCAAATGTAGGCTCTTCCAAGGCAGGATTCATAGATGTCCACTTTTAAACTCTTGCAGGTCTAGCACAATATATTAACACAGTTAACTCAGTCAAAAATATGATTTGAACTAAGAATAAAATATAATTAAGCAGTGTTTTTCTTCATTCTGGAAGAAAAATATAAACCATGAGAGTCAGTAATTGACAAAGAATAAACATCTTGAAAAGATGACAGGATTTTTCTTCTTTTTTCGTAAGTAATAAAACCAGTATCAACAAAGAAAAATACCTCAGTGATTAAAAACATTAGAGGGAATGACAACAAATTTTAACATGGTTAAAGATGTTTACGGAACAAGTCCATCTCAGTTCCTTTTAAAAATGGAAATAGGGAGAGCACTCTTATTAAAGAAATCTTTTAAGTTAGACAACAGCAAGACCAAAAGCAGAGATATTGTATATATTAAGGGTTGATACAGTAATAAGAATTGATTTTGCAGGCCGCACATTCTCCTGCAACATCAGATCAGCAGTGAATTTTCTCTTAAAGAGCTTCTGCTATTTCTTTTACATATTTCCTGATGTAAGATTTTTAGGATGAAATGATATGAAGGCAATACCAGCAAGCAGACACTGGCAGAGAGTCATATAAAGAGGTGGATGTTATTTTATCATTCTATATACCAATATTTACTAGATTTTCAAGATACACAAACAATTAGCCCTCAGTCTTCAAGATGCCAGAAGTGAAGACTTCAGAGAATCTCAAATTGAAAGAAAAACTTTAATTGACATGGTTTTGGAAATATGTGTTTGAAAGAGTCAGGATCGTTACCATGATGACCACAGACAAAGCTAGCTGTGAGGTTTCTGACATGACTGTCTCAGGTCATAATATAAGAACTAATCATAGTGTTGGCACTTTAGCTTGTACTGGGAAAGCTTTCAAAAATGCCATGTTGCAAGTTTGACTCATGTGAAACAGGTCCTAAATCTATTGAAAAGAAAAAAAATTCATTCTAAAACATATAAGAGAACAACATGTGAAGTGCAGGACCAAGTGCCCTCCTGGGCTGGGCTACAAGCTCTTCCTACTTGTCCTGTTTCAGCTAGTTTTAGCCTTACCCCCCTACACACACCCCAGCTCCCAGAGTCCCATTTTGGTTAGTATGGAGCTAGTCCAGCACCAGCCTGGGTGCACGAGCCAGAAGGGAGGTTATTTTTCCTAGCCAAAAAATTTTCCTACATCAGCCTGGGGCCCAGGAATGTGGGTAGAAAGATCCACTCTGGGCTTGCTGTTTCAGTCCTCCCTAAAGCAGATGGTCTGGGGGACTGACAAAGAGACAGACCAGTCCGTTTGTGGGCAGAGAATAATGACTCATGAAGTGACAAGCAGAAAGAGGAAGGAATCACTGTACAGGCACCTATCCCAGGCACTGCTCCAAATACCTTGTTTTGTTTTACTTTTATAATGTGCTATCATTAAATAAGGGATCTTGAACTATTCAAGTAACATAAGTAATGTTTGTTCCACCTGAAGAACGCAAAAGTTTCAATACTCATCAAACCTACGAGAAAAAGAGATAATTTGGAGATCAAAAGGCTTGAAGTAGTGAGCTATGGTGGAGGGCTGTCTATAACCAGGCTTGATATTTAGTTATAATCCTGTTTGACAATATAAAAACTCTTCAGCTTACTTGATTAATAATTATTGGGTCAAATTATTTCTAGGACAAACTACACTCACGTTCTGAAATCATCTGTCCCTTTCCACAACTGGCCACTGAAGTGCTTTTGAAGCCTCCTACATCTTTCTCTACGTTTTGCAGTAATTACTGATGATCCTAGGTAAAAACATGCTTTAAAGTCAGGGGTCTGGGTTGGCTACTGGAACAGAGAGCTCTAGAAATGCAATTTCTCATTATGAGCTCCCCACAGTTGTCAGTCTAAACAACTGGAGAAAAGGTGTCCCTCAACATAGCAAGCCTGTAAGATACACCCAAATATGAATTAAAGCTGATTCAGTATACAGAGGTCATTATCTCGAGCAATTGAGTCATAGCAAAGAACCAACTGACAACAAAAATCTAGGGGACTTTAGATAAATCCCTGAATAAAACTGCAATTTTACTATCCAGCCTGAAAGTAACTAATACACCCAATATCTGTAGCTGGTGATATATGCTGTACTGAAAAAATATTTCACTTTCCTTTTGGCTGCATTTTAGGGGCAGTGTTAGAATCCTTTGATTCTTCAATTTCCTAACAAAAAATGGAGAAAGCCAAGTCAATAAGAGGGCTCTGCTACTCCTTTTCTATGAAGCCTGTCAAAGTGAGGCCCATCATGCCATTGCCAGCTGCCCACTGAGCAGGAGCAAAACAGGCACTTGAGGATCAAGAAGAGGTGAGATGAGGCCTAAACCTAAAGACTGCATCAAGGAATAACACTGAGTAGAACGTCATCATGGTGCCAGCATTGTGACCCAGACTGCCTTGCAGTCTTTTCTCAGAGACTTACAAACACAGGAAACAGCAAAGACCACACAGCAGAATGCCAGGAGCAAGAACCTTGCAGAAAAGAATCAGGGGGCCTAACAAAAGCTCTGCAGAGTGGAAAAAAAATTGTCAGTTTTATCTGCTGGCCCTGCCTGAGGCTGTAGTTGAGGCCAAGGATTCACTGTAGAAAGCAACAAAAGCAGCATACAGACCTAAGGGCTATGGCAATTATCAAGACATTAAACCTGCTCCTCTATCTCTACAAATCCAAAGCAAGTTTGAAACGTATGCTGTAACACCAAGTTAAACACTACCCTGCAGATATGTTGGCTGCCATCTGCTAGCCCAACACAATAAGAATAAACCAGTGAAAAAACCAAAGTTTTACAGAATAAATTAAAATTTGCCTTAAACTAAAACTATCAATGACCAAACCCATAGGTCTGAAGCACTAAAGGACAACTGTTAGTCATGAGTTTCATATTTAAATCCATGGCAATAGACTGACTAAATCTTCATGTATCACTTTGAAATCCAACCAAAAGGGAGACTTGTGACTTCTCATTTCTGTGTCTCAGTTGTGGAAAAAACCCAAGTGTGCACATACTTGGCTGCTTCAACATACACCTCGAATTGTACAGGCTGTGTCATCTTACAGATATCAAAATTTGGTTTATACAATTATATTCTATTTAATAACCTTGCAGCATTTGTCTTAATACCTGTGTTAACAGATGTTGTTCCAACTGAGAAAGCCGGAACTGCAGTGCTTATAAGAAGTAAAAGCAAATGCAGTCATTAACCCAACTCAAGCAAAAAACAAACATACAAACAAAAAATACAAGATGAGCTGAGCAGACATCTAAGGGGAAATCCAGGGAGCAGGAAGCTTGGTTAGAGATTCTGGAATAGACTTACAGTATGTCATTTTGAGGACTCTTGGCACACTGGGAAAGATAAACCTACAAGTCTGAAGACCACAGGTAATGCATCATTGAAAGTGTCTGTGTTTGCAGCAGGGTAGAAAAAACACCTAACCGCAGTGCTGCCATTCAACATTTCCATCGCTAAGTCTGTCTTGATAGGTACTAAGACAAAATAACGGAGGCAAACATTACACAGAGGTCTAAATATTAGTAACACAATTGTTTGAAAAAGACTGTACTTTCAGCAGGAGGGGAATTCAGAGTTACCATAGCAGCCACCCACTCTCAAGAGAGAGGAGGGGGGAAAAAAGGAAGACATAAGAACTTAGATTAAAAAAAAAAAGCAGCTATTGTTAACAAGACAATATGCACAGACGCTAGGTGATAGAGACGTGCCTGCCCTTAAATGGAATGAGATAGGGGAATTATTAGATAAAGTATAGGCTTTGTTTTTAAATGGGTGGGTTGGTGAAATCACACAAGTCTGAGTTGGCCCCCTTGGAGAGCAACGGTACTCTGGATCAGCTTGTTGCCTGTTTATGTCTTTAAGCTGGTTTTGTTTTGTGCACAGCTGGTTAAAATGTCCAGGGAGAATTCTGTAGGAATCCCTCTCTCTCTCCCAAATATTTCTGTTAACCAAAAAAGAAAGCACATTTTGTATCAGAGATTATATGCTTATGAAATAGTAGCCGAGTAACATATGGAGGTCTTTATGTCCATGCTCTCAGTAACTCTTGTACACGGCTCATACAAAGCCTAGACTACGTCTACTCCAGTGAATAGCAATGAGAAAGTTGTTATTCAGGGTCAGCTATGCTGATAAATATCATGACAGTTTAAGGACATGACCACAAATATTGGAATATTGCGTTTCCTTCCCTCGTGTATAATAAACAGTATTTTTAGCTGCAACCATGCAAGAGGATTAAAAATATTACTAAATAAAAAGGACTGGCTATACAGCAGCAAGGACCTAAATTTGCAGGCTACAACTCAGCTGACACATCGTAGGAATTCACTTTGTGATGCAGCCTTTAAGAATCCATAAATCCTGAGAACAGTTTATAGTGCTTTAGCTGATGTCATGCATCATGCAGCAACACAGTAATGACATAGGATATATTCCTTTTTGTGGTTACTGAATTGATTGTAAAATCATGAAACAGATCACAGCAGTTTTAATCTTTGATTTATCTAATTGTATATTGCTGTTGCTAACAATTTGGTGAGGCACTGGCAAAGGCTGTCCAGAGATGCTGTGGCTGCCCACTTCCTGGCAGTGCTCAAGGCCAGGTTGGATGGGGCTTTGGGCAACCTGTTTTATTGGAGTGTGATCCTGCCCATAACAAGGGGTTGGGACTAGATGGACTTTAAGATCCCTTCCAACCCAAACCAGTCTGTGGTTCACAGAAAACACAAGGTTTGCATTATGTACTCTTTCTCATGTCAAAAACCATTGACACTCAGTATTAGACCTTACTAATGTCTACTTTTTGCTTTTAAAATGTATTAATACTATTTTCCTTCCTGCTTTTCAGTAGCTGAACAGTTGGTCTCCTTTAGTTACTGTGACTCATGGCAACAGTGGAAATCCAACTTTACAGATGGATGAGAAAAATAGGAGCAATTAAAGTGAAGAATGCTGAATGTTTTCTAAAATAGCTTGTGCCAAATTTAGAGGTATGTTTCAGTGAAGCAAAGCCTTAGATAGCTCCCCAAATAGACAATACTATTAGGAATCTTACACTCGCCTCAAGTTAGAATAGAATTTTATTGCTCATCTCTGATTTGCAGATAACACTTGAGTGTACTAACGGATGATCCATCCCTCAAAGCAGACATTTCTCACCAGGAACTTTTGATAAATGTTACTGTCAGTGCTGCAGATTTTAAGCAACTGGTTCTAAAACCATATTCAGAAGCATGGAGTTGGCACACTGCCTGTGGATGTGGTTGGGATCTTTGCCATGTTGGCAAGTATCAGCTTCCATCTCAATGAGGAATTGCAAGTCAGGTCATTAAATATATGTTCCAAAGCAATACATCCTCATGTGTACGTGTGTGTGTGTGTGTATAGGTGTGCACACATGCGGGCATACATATACACACACGCACAGACAGGCCACTGTTCAAATACTGAGGAAATTTAAAGGGATGACTCCTGCAACAGCCACAAAGGTATCCATACACCTGCCTAGCTTCCAGTGACACTATGAAGGCAGCCCTGGGCTTGTCCAAAGGGCTCCAGAGGGCTGTGACTGCCAGCGCAGGTCAGGAGAGAGACTCCCATACGCATGTGCTGGAGACAACTTTACCAAGAACATGATGTGCTTCTGTTTAAGACTAGAATGATGTGTGATCCAAACCAAGCCATGGCTGCTGCACAGAATACTAGAGTGAGATTCATTAGTCACAGTCACTCGGCCTCGCTTGCCTCCCCACATTTCTCAATAGCCTGTAGCACAGTGCTGATGCCAGGCAGTAAACACCGGTTTTTATCTGAGACCTGCTCATCGCTCCCTGTATCAGAGAGGAGGAAGGGAAGAAGGGCTGCATTCTCTTTTAGCCCACTTCATTGCAGAATAAGAGCCAAACAGACTGCACGAGCACCGAGGTACCTATAAATAGCAATTCTAGTACCTAAAGACATTCACAGATCTTGGGAAACCTGTCAAGATCAGACACTTAACATATGCCCACTCTTCTGCTTCACTGCACCGAAGAATATGGGTGCATGCAATTCTACTAATCTGTACTGGATTAAAATTTGGAAAGGAACTACTCCTGTCACAGGCAATCCCTACCCTTTTTAACTACCCAACAAGACCTCCTCCCACATTCTCTGGAAATACAGAAAAAGTAAAAAGAAACTGGTTTTCCTAAATCTATAACCCTTTTTCAACAACTTGCCTTCTCTCAGCATTGTCTTAGCTTTCAAAGCTCAGAGAATCACTACATCTATAATTATCAGAATTAAGTTCAATGAACCAAATTTTCAAAGGCCTCACAGTAACTCGTAGAAGGTTTACATACATAAAATCAGCCAATAGTTATCTTCTCCCCATTCCCCCCTCCTCCCCTCTCAGTTCAAGCCATTTGCCCTCAGATATATAGTGACATTAAATAGTACAGTATACTTACAGCCAGATACATAGCTGCATATATGCTTAGTGCTGCTTCTTTGGATGGGAATGTCTTTCTGGCTTTCATGATAAGGTCTGGATTTCCAGTACAGGCATGTACGCTACTGATGAATTGTGTGTACTGTTTACATCCAAGTGCTGTATAGTTGGGTTTACAAAGTGCAAGAAAATGTGGTGCAAGATTCCCTGTTACTACTTGTCCAGCATTTACAAAGATGTCCGTAGCAAACAGTCCAAATGCGTAAATTCCTGAAGAGGGAAACAAAGAGTTAAACTTCCTGATAATTTAACTCCAGGGCAATAAATTATAGTATTTATCATAATAATCTACCAGCTCCTTCCATTTAAGGACATGAAAAACCCTCATGTGTATTGAGTATTCTAAAGAACCTGGCTCAGCCTGGAGATGGTACTTCCCTGCACAACTGCGGCAGCCATACTGCAGAGTGCCCACATACCTGATCTCTCTCCATCTTTTGGAGGAGCACGCTGACCTCCCATGCAAGTAACCCGCTCTCCTCAGCCCCCTAGCTCTGAATCTTCACTGGTAGCTAGCTATACTGGTACCTAGCTTCTGCCCATGTTCACTAAACAGAAGTGACAGAGGCAAATTCTCCAACCTATAAATTTGGTTGAGAACCAAGCAAAAGTCAAGTGCTGATGGAGAAGTAACTTGAAAAGTCGTAACACATACTGGACAAACATTTTCTTCTCCCTTGCAGCTCTAAAGAAGCTGAAGTACTGAATAATTTAGTATTGCCACCACATGTTGTCTCCATCTTTCTGCTGCTGGGGACATCTCTGTGCAGGGCACGTTAATCACATCAACAAAGCGAGCTAAAGATCTATGTATATGAGGAGCTACTTTACACTAAAGAGGTTCAGGTTTTTTATCAGACATACCAGCAAAGCATTAAGCACATGTACTCATTAATTAGAATGGAAATGGATGATTCTGATTACTTGAAAGAAAACATGGTTCTGCTATTCTGAGGTCCCTTTCTATCCTTTTGGAAGCAGAAAACGATCTCTGGAAGGAAATGCAAACACTGCACTCTGATTTGGAAACAAAGCCAGCAGGTGTGTTTTCAAAACCCACCTGAGCTACAGATTCTTCCTGTGTTTACACAGGCAAATCACTTCACCCTTCCCATACTTCAATGCTCTGTGAATACAGCATGACTTCTAGCAGTTCCAAATTTCATGGGGCAGCACAAGTACTTTAATGGATGTACACTACAGCAGACATGATCCCCCAGAAACACGTGCATTTCTGAAATCTGTTCTTTTTCTGATTGAGGATGATTTCTGGGATCCTGGCTGGTCAGCAATGTCACACTACTGTTAATTCACCCTGAGCTGCTAGACACTGGTGAACAGTGGATTGTGCCTAGCCAGTTGCTGCACACAAGGGCCCTTTCAGCAAGCCCTGAGGGTATGTACTGCCCCAACATAGGTGGCCACATCACTTTGTGTGAGCATGATGGGTAACGATGTCTTATTTGGTAGAAGAGTGTAGAGGCCACTGTTCATTCCTTCCCTCACTCCCAATATTTTTTTGTTTCTGTGAGCAAGTAGGGCCCACCAAGCGGGAAGGAAACACAGGCACTGATTACACACAGAGCAACTGGACCAGGAAGAGCTCCTCATCATCATTTCCCACCTCCTCTGGACCTCTGCAAGACAGTCTCAATGACTTTTAGCTGGCACGGCTGGTGCACAAACACTGCATACACAGACACAGCTGCACATCTCCCCCCTCCCCCTGCAACTGGGGCATGCAGGAGGATTAGCTGCTTGGCTTCATCCCTCCAGCTGCTTCTCCTAGATACAACTGCTAGTGAGAAGCAAACAGCAGAACTGAGCCCTTTTAAGGCATCCCTGCATGCATTAATAAGGAGCACCTGAGAATATCCAAAAGACACTTTGAGTGGTGGTACTTCTCCTTCCAAACACATTTACCATGAATAAAGTAGAAAGGATGACATCTCATATCTGTTAAAGTCAATGGAGGAATTACAGCTGACTTGAGTGGTGCAAGGATTGTGTATAGTTTTCTATTAGAGACTAAAACACATTGTCCAGGCTAAGTACCTAAACCAGGCTTGGCTTCAAACACACCTTTATATCCCAATGTCTTCAACTTTGGTTGCTCTGTGTGCATGTAACCAAAGAAAACCAACTCTAGACGTGCCTCCAGGATCTCTCTCCACACCACTCCAGGCCTGCTGGCTGTTTCTCCTGCTAGCAGTCCGAATTGTTTACAGTTTTACTGTTGTTTCTGCAACTATTGTTTGAATCCAAACTTCCAAGAAGCTTCTTTTGCTATCCAAAAGGACAGAACTCACTGCACGTGTGTTAAGACTAGACATGAAATGTTGTATGGTTATCTGACTATTTTCCCCAGGTCAAAATTAAGACATAATTGATCACTCTCACCATTCAGAAAACAAAAGCATTAACTTTGGTCATACCAAGGAATCTGATGGTCCTGCGCACCAGTGGATTTATATAACAACAGTCTCCAGTTAATATTGTTTTTTCTTGGTTTTCAAAATCCTTTGTAGCTAACTGTAGACAAAACACTGCAGTTTCTCCAATGATAATCTTAGGGAAGGAGAAAAAAGGGAAGAGAAATGGTATGTCAGATTACAGCAAGTAAAATATACTAATATTACAGAGAAGGCTATCTCATCTTAAAGAAACAAGACCAAACCAGGACAAAAGACAATATAAGTGGATCAATTTCTGTACATAATCTACTTATGAGAGAAACAGGCCTTATGACTTGCTTTGCTTTATTTGCATTAAAAGAGAATAAACTTCTGTAACCAGGACTTACAGCTGACATAACAACCTAGTTTTCAGGATAAGGGGAGAGAAAGAAATCTATTAGTTCAAGAACAACAGATCGTGTAACACACAAGATGTGGACCAAAGTAAAAGCCTAACCCTGGAGAATGCTGAACATTTTAGTTCCCACCTGGCTTTCAATGACACTCAGCACTTCACAGGGCTGAGCTTCAAGTTTCAGAGCAGGGCTGAGGAGGAAGAGTAAAAATAAATCACAATATATCTCCTGTTCACATCAGAGGATCGTTTTGCCAGGGTTTGATTCATATTTTGCCAACCAAGTTTATCAAGTTTGGCTTTAGCTTTGTTCCTCGTGCTTGAGCCAAGTGTCACCATTGATATTTTATCATTAAGCATGGCCTGTGTTCACATTTATTGTGACAAAATGAATAAAGTTCTCATGTCTATAGATCATTCACATTACAGTTGGTGAAAAATTTTTTAAAAAACCCAACACAGATAAAGAAAAATATAATTTGGAATGTAAAATAACCCAAGATGTGTATTTACCTGTACAGCAAAACATGACCTTTAATTTACACGTCAGCTATAATATTGGGATTTAATAGCCAGAGTCAAGCCTTACACATGTAAGCTATCCAAGATATCTAAAGCTATGACACTGAGGCTTTACAGCAGGTAGCACAGGTATGATCAAAATGTGTAGAGAAGGGTCAAATACTAAGTGCTGTATTACAACTTTGATTCCACTCTTCTATACAGAAAGCAATAAAGCTCATGGATAGGTACATCATACTTTGATAAACAGGAATGCAAACCAAACTGAATTCTTAATACTACACAAATATATGAAATAATGTCATTAAATCTGACTCACTCACAGGCCTTTTCTAAACCCCAGGCCTAACAGGAAATTACAAACATTTCATGTATCACAATAGGTCTGAACAGTTCTACAGACAGCACAGGTAGCAGAGGACAAAAACCTATGGCTAATAAGCACAGTTTGTTGTCAACAGGAAGAAGAATGCCATTAATGGCCTGCTTTAGCTGTATGTTGATCTACATGAATGACATTGGGTTAAACTGTGACAGAGTAGGAAAATGCTTCTCATAAATAATGTGGCACAAGTAACTGTGGTGGCAAACGTGTAAAAGCAAAATTCAGTTTGTCAAGGAAACCATACTCATCTATTAGTTTAGATTGGCTTCAGATCCCAGTGGAATTTTTAGATGAAACAGAAATTTCAATACCTGAACTAGCAAGTATCCTCCCAATACTGTGATGTAAGCAAGTTTTTAGCATTCCCTCATCTATCATTAACAACTGGTCAGTACACATGAAAACGTAATTCAATCTTGAATTCAAAGTCATAAAATTATGACAATGATAAGGAGAATTCAGGCCAATGACTCCTACAGCTCTCATGAAGAAAAATATACAAAATCCCAGTTTTAATACAATTCACAACAGTGAGAACCAAAACACTAAGATTTTTTTTACTGTGAGTCACACTAACTCCTTTCCTCTGGAATAATGAAACATAGAAGACTAGGTAATCTGAACAGTGAGATTCTGCAGTTAAAGTATTTATTTATTTTCTGCCAAACTCTATTTCCAAACACCAGGAAAAAGCAGAATCCAGCACAAGGGAAGCATAAGTGATCTACAGTGCTCAACCTTTTGCAAGAACACAAAGTGCTCCCACAAGCTCAACTCTCCAGCTCTGAGCAGAGTCTCTGAATCTGCTGATGTAGGAATAGAGATGGTTCTTTTTGGTTGGTAGGGAAGCAAGTGGGAGAACTGCTCATTCAGTTATAGGAAAGGAGATCATCACTTCCATCTTCGCCAGCCGCTGGCAACAATTTTTTTTTTGTTACATTTCCTGTCTGATGATGACCTGACTGAAGAGAACCTGCTGCTCTAAGAATATCAGGGGGCAGGGTTCAGGTTCTTAGCTGACCAAAAATACTCTTGGAGGGGGTACATCGGTGCAAGGGTCAGAATGATGTGGAACTCAGCTGAAGACAATGCTCTACCCTCAGAAGTAGTCAGTAGGACATGCCAGTGAGCACCACAGGCATTCATCTCTCTGCTTCTGTGGTTTTATTTCAATAGAATACTCCTAGAATTTGGCACTAAATACAGGTTCTGTATTTTTCTGTACTGGCAGCTCAGCTAAAGCTGTTCTCCTTCCTCTATCCTTCAGCACAAGCACTGCTCATCTCAATAATCAGCCTATTGATGCTTCAGAAATGGAAGGAAAATCTTTTCAAATCTCAGTAAGTCCCAGGAGACATTCGCTTTCCCTGTGCAATCTCTCCCCTTCTTCTCTCCAGCATCACTGGCAATAATCAGCAATACAGGATAGAGGAAAGGGAGGGCAATCTCTCTTTTACCCTTTATCATAATTTGCATGCCTTGTATATTCCAGGAAGGAATAATTTCTGTATTTCCTCTGGCACAAGGACTGTCACTACCTCTCCCACTGCATATGTGAGTAGCTACCAGTCAAAAAATGACATTTAATAGAAGGGAATTACTTGTGTATTTCTCAGCTGAGTCTTGGGGCAAAAAGCCCTTGGAATATTCCAAATCTGACAGTGGAGGATTGCAGTGGAGAATCTGAAACCTCTGACAACAAAGTTTTGGACAGAGCTACACAACTATAGGTACAGAAACATAATTATTAATGGAAAAAGTGAGGATATTAGAAGTATCTTTTACCTTAATTAAAGGGGGTCATACTACTTTAGATTGCTGTACAGATTTCCTGAAGAATGATATACATGAGAATTCTTAGCTCACGGATTTTTTAACAGGTGTTAAAAGCACAGACCACCCTTTCCCAAGGCTGGGAAAGCCTTCTGACATATAATTAGACCATGTAAAGTCTAAGGAAAAGAACATTTATGACCTGAAGACTAAGAATACAAAGTGCAGGCTTTCCAGTATTCCAAAGAACATTTATATATATAAAAAATTTTAGATGCAACACAAAAGAACCTTGTATTTAGATACAACTGCAAGGTACATAACTGTTACCAGAAGTAGCAAGGCAAGAATGATGGCCCTACAGGCATCGACCTAAGCTCTGACAGGCCTTGATCAGGTTCTTGTTCTAACACAGCTCCCCTCTGTAACCACAGAAAAAGCCCTTAGTCCTGGGTCACCATATAAAACGTAACAGGAACAATACAAAAATCACCCTACACAAAGGTATTTTGTAGTAACATATCCTTCTTAACTAGAATTTACTTTCCTTTTATGGAAGTATAGAAAAGAAATATTAACCCAGCAACATCTAAATTACAGGAAAAGTTCTTGTAACCATCTCCATGGCAATTGCATCCTGTCTGCAATGTGACAACCCATTAGACAGCCAGGAACAGAGTTTGGGTGGGGTGAGATCTAAAATTAATAGTTCTTCTTGTTTCACCTCTTTGCTCCTGATGAATTTATTAGCTGATTGATTTTTGTGGTGGTTTTGTACTAGTAATATGTTTATTCCCAACTACCCAATACCTGTCCCTTCCCTTATCTTCTGCACAGAATACTTACAGCATTTAGCACCCATTCCCTACGTTGATTCCTTTCTCCCAAATAAGTTCAGTTTTTTCTGTATTAGTCATTTTTCTGAATTCAGGCAAGCTGTTCCCAGTTTTAGCACTGCATGTCAATTTAGAAATTTAATTTGTCCTTCCCAAAAATCATCCATAGAGTATATTCTTAACTTGGTTTTAAATTCTGAGTTCTTTTTCAACTTGAAATGTCAAACCTGACTCATTCCAAATATTAGAGCTAAAGAAGCTCTGACCTTGTTCATTTTCCAGTAAACTGACTTCATAAACAAATTTCCCCTAGTGTCACATATGGTTTACAACAGTCAACACCTATATAAATAAATGTCCTTAATTCTGCACTTCTGAAATACTAATGAGGTTTATTTTATGGACTATCTTCTCATATATGATGTAACTTCCTATAAAAATCCAGGATTCAAGTAAGAATTCAACATTCATTTGTATAGCAAAGATATCTGAGGGTATATTAATGCATTTAAGATAAATCCTGAAATTTAAAACCAACAATCGCTATTTGGGATTGCCATGGTTTAACCCAGCAGGCAGCTAAAACAACCACAGAGCCATTCACTCACCTGCCCTCCCTCACTACTGGGATGGGGAAAGAGAATCAAAAAAAGGTAAAATGTGGGTTGAGATAAAGATAGTTGAATGTAACAGAAAAGGAAGATGTTATTGTTATTATTATACAAAACAAGTGATGCACAGCACAAACTTCTGTGCACAAATCTTTCCAGCTAGCACCTATTTTAGGGTATACAAATGTTCATGAAATATTTCATATGGGCCAGGGAACATGGTAGAATACACGATTCTCTCTGCCAATTTTCAGGGTTATGCAGTAGCTACAGCAACCACTCAGACAGACGAGTAATACTGAAAAGAAGTTATTGCATAAAAAAAGACCACTAAATATTCACCCATGTTCTGAACTTCTGAAGTTAAGAACAGTTGACAATACTGTGTCCTGTAATTTATCTTCTGGCTTCTTCTCATTCATTGTATTTCCCTCATTTAGGCATGACTTGAATGCTAAGCAAGGCTTCTGTGAGACCATCTTCAAGAAGTATCATGGCAAAGGATCATCCCTTTGGGGAATGAGCATCTCAAGTAGCCTACTGCTCTGCTTTTCTCTCAAGAATAAGCTTCATCATATTTCCTTAGCAGGGAGGACAGGATGCTGAGAACTGGGAGCTAAAAATCATGGGAATGATCTGTGTGTCTCTATGCAAATTGTTATCATTTAAGTTGCATGGCCTCCCCATTCATTTCACTTATGAGTTCCCACTTAAAAAGCAGGGGGTAAATTTATTTTAAAAAGATGGCTTCCATAGACTTTGGTGTTCCTCTTCATCTTTTCTTAACATTCAGCAAGACCATGAGCTATTTTTGGCTTATTTCCCCTTTAAAAATGCCATCAACACACCAGAGAACATCGTGGTCTGTAGAGTTTGTAAATCTAGCGGCATAGTCTTTAGTGATGCTGGAGATAAACTCCACTCTCTGCTTTAAGCTAAAATTGCTGTGTGAGGTGACAGCCCTGGCAGGAAAAGCAGCAACAGTATTTCCAGCAGTAGCAATTTCAAGTTCATTATGCAGAGCTTTCCCTTGAGGGCACTTTCTTTGTGGTTTTCTTGTTCTCATTGCTTCTTGCTTGCTTAAACTGACAGCAAATGCCCTAGTTGATTTTCACAGTAGTACATTTTCTATAGTAAAAAATGACCAATAGTTTTGAGGAAAATGAAAAAATAAATCCTAGATAAATCTGTCTGCTATTGATTAAATACAAAGTATTCCCCCTTGTATTCAGCATGAAGATATAGGACCACACTGCATAGCAGCTTCTGAAGGTCTGGAGAAAAAGATGTGAAAAGAAAATTGCTTTCCTAGAAAGAGATGTGGAAAAAAGTACTCGGTCTTTTCTTTCCAGTAAATTTTGCTTTAAAAATATGTATGCTTCTTTTGAGAAAAATAGCATCATAGAATGGTCTGGGTTGGAAGGGACCCCAAGGATCATAAAGTTCCAACTCCCCTGCCACAGGCAGGGCCACCAACCTCCAGGCCTGGGTCTACACTAGGTTGCCCAGGGGCCCATCCAACCTGGCCTTGAACACCTCCAGGAACGGGGCATCCACCACCTCTCTGGGCAGCCTGTTCCAGCACCTCACCACTCTCCATAAAAACTTCCCCCTAATATCTAATCTAAACCTTCTTTCCTTTAGAGCTTTAATCCATTCCCCCTTGTCCTGCCATTATCTACCCTTTTAAAAAGTTGATTCCCCTCCTGTTTATAAGCTCCCTTCAGGTACTGGAAGGCTGGAATGAGGTCCCCCAAATACCAATGTTGTAATAGAGTTCTTGGTATACATTTGGCCACGGCCATTTACAAAAGATAAAACATCAGTATAAGATTATGTATCTAATAGTTAAATATAATCTGTTTTACTTATTTTTCCTGTAGGCAGAGTATGTCTATATGCTACTAAACACTAGTATTACTTCTGACAGGGACATATATGCTTTACTTCTCTTTGTAATACATTGTACAGAGAGTCAGCATGTAACAACAGTCACATAACCACCAAGTATTTATAACCAGGGAGTTTCAAGTGAATCCCATGAGCGCATAATCAGAGACACATGGACCACCTCATCATTCACCAAATTATCTTCATTTATTAGTCTACCATACGATAGAAAGAAAATAAAAGTAGTATTTTTCAAGTGCGATGTCTCTAAAAGATTCCCTTCCCCTTCCTTTCCCCTCCCCCCTCCCATTCTTTTTCTTTGTTTCCTAACCGACCGATGGATCGTGCATGCAAGTGGCATCTCCTCCAGAGCATGCTGGCGTCACCCAACAGGTGGGGCCTCTGCACAGCAGCACACCGTCACCAGGGCTGGAATCACTGCACAATGCTGGAGCGAACCCTGGGCATGTAAAAGATCATTTTGAAAAACAGGTATCAGAATCCTGCTATTCTGAGAGTAACTGAAGAGAAGGGCCTCGTGCCATCTCCAGATAGGGTGAGCCTGGGTGCAAGACAGCAGGTCCTGCATCTGATGCTTTGTGACAGAAGCAGAGGGGCAGGCAAGCAGCCCCACTGGGTGCACCTGCCTCAGTGGGAACATTTGCTCCACATCCAGCCCACTTCACCCACTGTGCTTGGCTTACATCTCCTACTCACAACTACTAAACATTTAATATCATTGGGAGAGGAAGAGTATCCAGCTGCTCCGGCCTGCGGTTCTCCAGGGGATTAGAAATGGCCAGGGCACTAGGCAAACAAGCTCAGTAATGCTAACATGGCAGTCTGAGGGCCAACTAAGTGTCTGGGACCTGGCTCCTAACCATCTAACTGCTGGCACCGTTCCACAGTGCTGAGGCAAGTATTCTAGGGGAACACATTCCAAGAGGTAGTAGATAACAGATTTCAGTGGGAGATCTTGCCCATGCACTGAGCTTTTCTAATTTTAAAAAGTTATATCCAAAAGGTAGGGGGAAAAAAATTCTAGAAAAAAATTCTTGACGTCTAAAAACCATAGTATTCTTTTATCTGAAATGATGAGAGGAAGATAGAATTCAAAACTGCCTTCTAAAACATCAATTCACATTTTAAAAGTTAAAGTTACTTCAGTGTGAAATATTCCAGATAAGGTGCTTATCATAGGGAATTCATAAAGGTTTCAAGTGGTTCTCATTTTCTTTTTAGAAAAAGGATGCCATTATCCAAAGTTTCTAAGCTCCACACTTCACCTGACAAATACAATTCATTAGAAAAACGGGTTCAATATGGCAAAATATCAACTAATTTTAGTCTCCTGATCTCCGAGTGATAGTTGGAAAAGTTTGTTGTTACACAAAATTATTTCATTAGGGATTCTGAAAAAGAACTTTGCGTCTAATTTCTTCTTTTTTCAGGTGCTTCGCTTCAACTTTCAAAATACCACAGTATCGGTGAAGGAAAAGCAAAGTGTTCAAAGCCTTACCATTTATCTTCCCTATTAGATAGAAGACGAACTCCATACAGTTTGTTCAGCTCTGCTCTCAGCTGTATCAAGGAAGTCTTCTATGGGACTTAAGTGATACATGTGAAAAAGACGGTGGTTCCTTATGGCCTGGCAGTGGTAAATACTTTTGTTTCTTGCCCATCCAAGAGAACAGTACTTTGTTCTGTCTGTTGAGGGAGATGGGTTTTCTTAACCCTTCCGTGCATGTTGGAAACATTATTCCTTGAGGAGCACAATCCCAATGCTTAGACACCCATACCAACGATCATTCCCAACAGCGACATTACTTTATGCTTTGAACCTTAGGTGATCTACACAACTGCACTTTTCCACCCAGGATGAACATTCAATTGCAAAGTTCAACATAAATGGTCTTTCATCCCTGTTTGAATAAAACATAAAAGGCATCTCTTAACGATTCTGGTCACAAAGTAGTGGTTTTACTGTCAGTATATGACTGGAGCCAATTGTTCTCGGAGTCTTAGAGGAAGGAGAATATCTGAATTTCCTGCTTTTCACACTGTCTTACTTCTATCTCACTTCTACTCAAGGCCAGCCACATTTTGCAGATGCATTATTCCCGAGATCAGTTCAAGGAAAGCCACTTTCACTGAAATGCTATCATCAAACAACTGAAACTGAAGAACCAAACACTGTACCACTATAAGCACCCTGTGTTTTAATGGAACTAGGAGAAAAACAGGCTCTACAGACAATTAATACCCATAAGATTCCAGAAAAAGTGTTTTCTGGATATTTGTGGCAAAGTAGAAGGATATGCAAAATATACACACATAGCTGGTTTTTACTTATGTCTGCTGCTGTCAATTAGTATCTGACTCAAAATGACAAATTTAAGTAGACAGCTCAATAAGAAAATTCTGCAGTTTTTATTAAAAATTTTCACACCAAGAGAGCTGTCTTTAAAAGCACCTAACTAGCTCCACTCCTATTTTTATAGCCTCTGCATAAGCATCTCTTCCTTTACAATTATCTCAGGCTATAGTATAATTGCAAACCAAAAAACACATTAAGGCTGTAATCTTTTTCCAGTTGAAATCAAAGGTAACATCCCATAAATTCAATGGATTGGTTGTGAAAACCTATGGCACTCTTAAGAGCAACACTTGGGTCAGAGTGAAGAAATGGATTGTAGCTATGAATGCCATCCCAAGAAGATAATAACTAGGAAGCCAAGCCACTTTTAAAGGGCAGTAGTACTAAATATTTGGGGAAAAAGATTTAACAAGTCAGCTAAATCAGAAGAAAGTTAAAACTGTAATGCCTACTGCTGAGCATGTTACCTTAAAGTCATTCTTATGTAATACTTTACAGTCTTCACACTGAGCAAAGGATCCAGGTGTCACTAAAAATGAGTTAAATACACTTTAAAAGCCATTGCATAGGAAGCATCTGATCCAGAACTATTGGTTCATTCTGAGCTGTCTCACATTGGGGTTACTTATGTGGAATGTGTATGATCAGCACAAAACCAGTAGTAAAACAGTTACTGAGTAGCAAAACCTGACAGTATTAATCCACATATCTAGTGCCTGTGAGAGCCAGGAAACAAGTGACCAAATAAAAGCAGAGACTGCAACTTATATTGACACTTCAGTGACACAGTTAAAAGGAATGAAACAGTGGCTCTACACCAAGGCTAACTTCTGAAGCTTCACTAACTTCAGGCAGAGGGGTGTGATGTTATTCCTGGAATGGTCACTAGAGATGCTGGTCAGTGAGAAAGGATCAGAAAGGAAAAAAAAAAAGAAAAAAAAGAAAAGAGATCAGAAGTCCTTTTTACTTGCAGATGTGTCCAGATACAAAACAACGTGTGACCATTCACGCCTCTCCTCAGAATGGAAAGCTGTAATTTCAGTGTTTCTCCTTAAGAACAGTATTACAATGAATTAGTATACTGAAGTGATGTTTATTAGAAACAAAATCTTAATGAAGGGTATAGAGAGGAGAGAACCATTTATGAACATCAGTTTTAAAATTTACCCCCTCTTCTCCTAGCAATGCAAGGGTGGCGAGTCAGCCAGCAAGTTTTTGCACATAGCAGCAGCATATCCCACTTGTCTTTATTTGAAACATATAGAAAGACCATCTCAATAATGAATCTGTATATACTGCTGATAAAATACCGGGCATTTACTTTATGGTTTTCTGCAAATATGATTTGCAGCACTCTTGTCACTCTTTCAACTTTGCCACACAATGTCTATTTTACTGCTCCTGCCACAAATCCAGATGGCTGCAGATGTGCAGCTGGCAACACTCTGTTGTCTGATCCTGTTTAGGAGTTTACACAATGCAGTGCTTGAATTAAGAGGAAGTCCCAAGTGCCCTCATTAGCACAGCAGCCAATGAGCTGACAGAGGAGCAGCAAGACTGGGAAATTTTAGCAAAAATTTCCTAGTACAGGAAATGCCTGCAGGACAGAGGGGAGATTGTATGCTTTGCTGTGAAGACAGCAGAGCATAAAAACAGCTCTTTTAGGCATGCAATGGTATTCTGAAAACCAATCGCGAAGTCTAAAGGCCAAAGTAAGCCTAGCTACTGCTCTTCAATATGTGACTATCTCCCTCCACTCACAATAGATAGATCATAATGGTTTACCTTAAGATTCACCTACTGTCATAGAACTGTAAATTAATAGTAAACATGTTGCTGGCTTTATCAATAAGTGTATTTAAAAAATTTAGATCTTGTCAAGCTTTGACAGTGTCTGTCTTCAAGGAAACCTATCAGAGATAGCATTTGGTCTCCTCTGTGTAGACAAGGGAGATATTAGAAAAAAATACATAATTCTTATGTATATATATAAACACACACAGTGTTGTTAGTGTTGAATGTAATCTCTCATTGTTTGAGCAGTTTAAGTTTTTACTAGAAAGACAAGTTCAACATATGCTGTGTTGAAAGGTGCTTTCACACACTCGGCAATGTATGCTGGTGTGGTGAATTCTTTCAGGCATTACTTTTTTTTTTGCCATTGGCATTTAAGGTTAAACACACAGGTGAACTAAACTATTGACACAAATCAACCATGTAAACATGACTATTTCCTGGCAGCAGGTTGTGCAGAGACACTCACACGTATAAATAGATTGAGTTTATGAAAGAAATAGTCTCTGCTTTACAACTTACTTCTAATCACACAGCAATCACAATCAATTAATAAGCAAAAGAAATACTGAGGAAAACTGCAATACAGACTCCTAGAATGAACGCAGTCCCATGGCGCAATCCTATCAGCCCCACACACTCACATACACTATTCCATCTCAGGAAAGCCTTGCAATTTCAAGTAGCACTGAAGCAATCAATTAAACCCCACGAATACCAAGATAACTAATCAGCAATTATACTAGCTCTTGTATAATTCTTTTCTTGTACAAATCTCCTCGCACTTTACAGAGAAGCCTAGTTTCACAATTACCACTTGACAGCTCGGAAGTAAAGGCTAAATGTACATCTTGTTTGGGTGGTAAGATCCCCTTATCAAGGCAAAGCTTCATATTGCTCACAAGCTAGCTCCATACATTCATTAAGCCAGCTGCAGATGTCCACAAACTATTTACATACCCCAAAGTCAGTCTGCCTACAAATCTTATCTGCCTTTGCTAAACGCTCTAGAGTCCCCATGACTGACTGAAGCACTGATTTCAGTCAAGCACAAGCATTTGGCAGAGAGGACAAAGACAACCATCGCAGCAGCTGGACTGTCCTCACCACCAATCACATCAGCATGCTGGTGGCCTGCAGCACAAGCTGCTGATTCCTACCTCAGACCATTCTCACACTCATGTCCGGGCAGTCTGAATGCACAATGGCAGCAAGCTCAAGCCTGGCTCATGTCATTGCCCAGGTTATCATAGAATAGAATCATAGGGGTTGGAAGGGACCTTGAGAGATCATCGGGTCCAATCCTCCTGCCAAAGCAGCTCCCTAGCTCATATTGCACAGGTGGGTGTCCAGATGGGTCTTGAATGTCTCCAGAGATGGAGATTCCACCACCTCCCTGGGCAGCTTGTCCCAGGGCTCTGTCACCCTCACTGGGTAAAAGTTCCTCTGCATGTTGGTGCGGAACTTCCAGTGCTCCAATTTGCAGCCATTGCAGCTTGTCCTGTCTCCACAGACACGGAAAAGGGGTTGGCCAATTCCCCCTGCATCCCATACTGAAGATATTTATTAACATTAATAAGGTCCCCCCTTAGTCGTCTTTTCTCCAGGCTGAACAGTCCCAGCTCACTCAGCCTTTCCTCGCAGGGGAGATGTTCCAGGCCCTTAATCATCTCCGTAGCCCTTCTCTGGACTCTCTCCAGGAGATCCCTGTCTTTTTTATACCAGGGAGCCCAGAACTGGACACAATACTCCAGGTGGGGCCCGACCAGGGCAGAGCAGAGGGGGAGGATCACCTCCTTAGACCTGCTAGCCACACTCCTCTTGATGCAGCCCAGGATCCCACTGGCTCTCTTAGCCACCAGGGCACACTGCTGTCTCATAGCCAACCTGTCATCAACTAGGACCCCCAAGTCTTTCTCTGCAGAGCTCTTCTCCAGCAGGTCATCCCCCAGACTGCACTGATTCAAATGGTTATTTCTTCCCATATGAAGGACTCTACACTTGCTTTTGTTGAACCTCATCTGGTTTCTCCCTGCCCAGCTTTCCAGCCTTTCCAGGTCTCTCTGGATGGCAGCACAGTGTTCCTGCGTGTCAGCCACCCCTCCCAGCTTTGTATCATCGGGTACTTGCTGAGGGTGGATGCTATTCCCTCATCAAGGTCGATGAAGATGAACAGGACTGGACCCAACACTGAGCCCTGGGGAACACCGCTGGTAACAGGCCTCCAGTCAGATTCTACTCCACGAATCACAACCCTCTGGGTTCGGTCCGACAGCCAATTCTCAACCCACCTCACTGTCCACTCATCTATCCCATGCTCTCTCAGCTTTTCTATCAGGATGTCATGGGAGACAGTATTGAAAGCCTTGCTGAAGTCAAGGTAGATGACATTCACTGCTCTCCCTCCATCCACCCAGCCGGTGATGAGATAATAGAAGGCCATGAGATTGGTTGAGCACGATCTCCCCTTGGTGAATCCATGCTGACTACTCCTCATGACCTTCTCTTCCAATTGCTTGGAGATGGCATCTAGAACAAGCTGTTGCATAACCTTTCCAGGGACAGAAGTGAGGCTGACTGGCCTATAGTTGCTTGGATCCTCCTTCTTGCCCTTTTTAAAGTCTGGAGTGACACTGGCCATCCTCCAGCCTTCAGGCACTTCCCCTGTTCTCCAAGACCTGTCAAAGATGATAGAGAGCGGCTCAGCAATCACTTCCACCCGCTCTCTCAACAGATCCAACAGGTCCAAGTGCAGCCCCCACAAGAAGGGCTGAGCAGTGGAGAGGGTCTGGACAACAAGCTCAATCTAAGTACATATGATCAAGCTGCTATTAAAGTATGCACAGAAACTCAGGCATGTCCACTCGCTGCACTTGTGCAGGGCCATGCACTTCAGCAAATGGGGAGGTCAGACTTCAGATATCAGCCAGGAGCAGTCTGACCATATTAGTCCCCATTTGCCAACAAAGCCATGCTATGGACAGTCTGTGCACCCACTCTGTAAAACCCAAAAAGGTAACATAGAATCCCTGACTGGTTTGGGTTGGAAGGGACCGCAAAGCCCATCTAGATCCAAACCCCTGCCATGGGCAGGGACACTCTCCTCAAGACCGGGTTACCCCAAGCCCGATCCAACCTGGCCTTGAGCACTGCCAGGGAGAGGGCAGCCACAGCTTTTCTGGGCACGCTGCGCCAGGGCCTCCCCACTCTCACAGGGAAGAATTTCTTACTAAAGTCTAATGTAAATCTCCTCTCAGTTTAACATATATTGGTCTAAGTCTCAAATACTTCACCTTGTGCTCCCCACAGGCTGCAAGTTGCACATGGTTGGTTACTGCAGCTCAGCTGACCCATGATTAACAAATCTTTAAGCAGAATTAATTCAGTCATGTCTGAGCCGTAAATTGATATGGACAGGTCACAGAAATCCCTAGTACTACTCAAAATAACTATACTGGGAATCTGAGTTCCACTTACTAATTCCAAACATTTAATACTTGATTTACAAAGAGGCCAACTACAAACTGACCAAAGAAATTCCTCATAATATTATTCAGAGTTTGAAGGACCAGAAAAAAATACGTATGACTCAAATCCCTTTTAAAGGCAGCATGAAATCTAACCAGGCTAAAACAATGGTTGCCTCAAAATTGTAAGTAGAAAAACAAAAAAAAACCCCAAAAAAATCAGAACAGCAGGATACTGTTGTCCCGACTTCTGTCCTTGATAGTTGCAGGGATTTATATTATTATTTAGAAAACAGAAAGCCTCTACTTTAGGTATGACTGCCTTTACAATATACAACTTAATCCTACATGGGTGAGGGGCAAGAAATAGTATCGGCAGAGAAGGAATACTACTATCTGTAAGGAAGAAATCCCTTAAAACATACCTATATTGCATTTATAATTAATTGTGCATTAATAAATATATAAGGTTAATGAAATTTTCATATAAACATATAATGCATAATAATTATACAACAGATAGTTATGACATATTTATAGAATACATGCAAAATTACAGGTGAAAGTGTATGTTGTCCAAAATGGTGAGCAGAGAAGAATCCACGGCCGACTGAGTTTTCACTCAGTATAACCAATGGGGGGAAATTGCATCCAGGATTGAGACTCAATCTCAAAGTAGTACTGAACAATGTATTAGATTAATAGTAGATTAAAATATTAATATTGCAGCATTTTTTTCTGCTGATTTGTTAGTGCTTTACACTGGAAATAAATATTTTTCCCCACCTACAGGTGAACAGAAATTATTTCAAAGCCAGGTTGCTGATCAGAGGTAGCAAGTGCTTTACTATTCCTTCTCCAATGCCATGTTCACCATTCTATACATGAATATTAAGGATTAGTATGGTCACAATGGATATTCCTGATTAAAACAGCATGTCACATGCAAATGTTTTCTGAGAACTGCAGATGTGGTATACCCACCTTAGTTAGACTTTTTCTTTGCAATCTAGACATCAGTTAAATAAGAACCACTTATGATAAAAGCTGGGGCATCACTCATTTTAATACCTCTCAGAGATGCTGCAAGAGCATTGTAAAGCTTTTTACACATCATGCTGTTTTTAAGGCTGAAAAACACAGCTAAATCTACTTAGAATTCTACTATGACTGTCATTTATTATGTATCATATGGGCACCCATCTTCTCAATCCTGCATGATGTACAATGAGCAAGAATTGTTTGGTGCGAAACTGATTATTACCTCAAGCCTACTATTTTAGATGACCAACAAGGCATACAAATTCCCTAATCGTGCAGGATCAGTTGGATTAACAATTTCTCACTTAAACATAAGTGCATCATTTATAGGACAAGCAGGCATTCAGCTGTTGCAAACAGAACCCTGTCCGCCTTCTTCACATCTGCTTGCCACTTCCAGAGAGCCCATCAAGGGATGAAGCATATGGCCTTGGCATTGTTAGTGTTTGTAAACAGCATGCATAGCAAGCACAGCAGAAATTATACATTAAATTGGAAGTACAAACATAACTTCCACAGACAACATTCATGTAAGCCATGGCAGCACAAGAGGAAGACAGACAGATAGAGAAGAATTCCCAAGAAAGCCCACAGTGGTTCTGAATCTTTTATTGTTTCTCTTGGTTACAGCTCTGTTGGATTAGCAGTTTTATGCTGGGATAAAACCAGCATCACACTATCAAACCACGTGTTGGTCTTGCTACGTGTCCCAACAGGCCAATACTGACATCTGGTACACAAAGTTACTGCAGAGCTTAACAGTGAGATTTATTTTTTCATTCTTAAGTAAAGTTGCACTGAAATTATCCCTTCACAAAGGAAGGGAATGATACAAATTGTCCCTTAGCTTTAACATCTCCTGCCAGCATTCTCCCCTTCATACAAAGTGGCTTTCTGAAGTCCCCAGCATTTGCACATTAATAAAATAATAATAAAAACCCACAAAAGCTTTGCATGTCTTTTTTCTCTCCCCCCACCCAAATGTGCGAAGGGAAGACAAAAACTACCAAGGAAAAAAGATGCAGCTGCGTGCACGGGTTGAAACGATGAAGACAGCGACCACAGGGGCCCTTCAAGCACAACACGATCACAGAGTAAACAAAGTACTCTGGCAATTCCTTCCTCATGTAAAGTCTTAGTAGCTGTCAAATGTGCCAACAAGAAAAGGACACATAAATAAGCTTTAGCTAATCAAAGATACTCCAGGATTACCAAAATAGGTCACATATCAAGAAGCTAAAGAGTTTCTCATACAAGTAAAATGATTCTATTTGATTTCAGAGGATAAGTTTAGTCTACCCAATTCATAAAAATCTGGCTGCACAATTCTCATCTTGTATTGCATTACCATTGTCACTTCAAAAACATCATTGGGAGATGTTCAAATACTGCACCTACCTAGCTAACAAAAAAGCTTACTGCTCCCAAAAAGAGCACCAGGACACTTTGCTGGGTGATTAGTTCCTCTAACTTGCTCCAGATATAGATAAAAATGAACACTGAAATACCTCACCACATATTCTTGGAATTTTGAGCCCTGTAACACAGGGCTGCTGGCAACTGTGTATCTTTGCAATATTTATCATGTTTCCTTAATTTCTCAATGAAGTGACGAAACAGTTTAGCCTCCTTCAGGATGCCTAGAAACTACTTCTACTTCAAGTAACAGAGCAGGAGAAAACTGTTCAAATCTGCCCCTGTGCTTCAGTTTTTCCAATAGTACCTAAGTGCCCATAGAAACTCAAGTGACTTGGTACCAGCCAGAAAAATAATCAGCCTAAAATGGAAGAACCATTTGAAAAGGTAGTGCTTTCTTCTATCCAAGGTCAGGGATTAAAAGCATTTAGAGTTCTCAGGTGTGAAATAAATCTACATATTCCTGGCACAGCAAATTCACAGTGGACAGTTCCAGAAATACTTCTTTTTCAGAACTTAAATTCTAAATTGTTAATTGTGTTTTCCCATAAGTTGTAACAAACAGATAACATAATATTTTGATATCCCAGAAATGGATCACAAACCAGCACCCTTCTTCACATGTAGCACTAAGTTACATTCAGAGTAGAATCTCTGTTAATAAAAGCTACCCTGACAACAGCATTTTGAAAGTTCCGCCTGATAAAATCAGAAGAGTCCCTGATGCCACAGCATATGGAATTGTAGGTGCCAGAAGGAAAATGGGGGCTAGCAGGTTCAGAAAGGAAGAGTGAGATAGGAGCATGCCTAATCACATCAGCTAGAGCTACATGTTGGAAACAAGCAGTGCATCTCCTTCAGGTCTCTGCATATCCTTCAACTACTCTTGAACTGCTCAGACTTGGAACTATTAAGAGATCAGCAG
Organism: Porphyrio hochstetteri; assembly: GCA_020800305.1. Classification (NCBI taxonomy): domain Eukaryota; kingdom Metazoa; phylum Chordata; class Aves; order Gruiformes; family Rallidae; genus Porphyrio; species Porphyrio hochstetteri. Next base: position 20,750,871 of record CM036912.1, read on the forward strand.
AGACACTGAAAGACACGCAGGCAATCTGTGCCGATCCTTAAAAAAATAGATTCTCTTATTTTTCACAGAATGAAAAATCTTCATTCTCCTTAAAGCATCAAAGTACAGTAAATTCCATACATGAACAATGATGTTCCATCTCTCACTTTACAGTTTTTTGCCAGGTTTCAAAATTCCTTCCTCAGATGATAAAAAAGGATAAAGTTACTAAATAAAGCTAAGCTAAAGGCAGAATGCCTGGTTTTTTACGTCCATTCTTCATTTAGAATCATAGAATGGTATGAGTTGGAAGGGACCCCAAGGATCACAGAGCTCCAACGCCCCTGCCACAGGCAGGGCCACCAACCTCAGGCCTGGATCTACACTAGGTTGCCCAGGGCCCCATCCAACCTGGCCTTGAATGCTTCCAGGGACGGGGCATCCACTACCTCTCTGGGCAGCCTGTTCCAGCACCTCACCACTCTTTCTGTAAAAAACTTCCCCCTAATATCTAATCTAAACCTTCCTTCCTTTAGTTTTAATCCATTCCCCCTTGTCCTGTCATTGTCTATCCTTTTAAAAAGTTGAATCCCCTCCTGCTTATAAGCTCCCTTCAGGTACTGGAAGGCTGCAATGAGGTCCCCCCGCAGCCTTCTCTTCTCCAGGCTGAACAAGCCCAGCTCCCTCAGCCTCTCTTCATCGGGCAGCTGCTCCAGCCCTCTAATCATCTTCATGGCCTCCTCTGAATCCTCTTCAACAGTTCCACATCCTTCTTGTATTGGGGGCCCCAGATCTGGACACAGTACTCCAGATGGGGCCTCACGAGGGCAGAGTAGAGAGGGACAATCACCTCCCTGTCCCTGCTGGCCACCCCTCTTCTAATGGAGCCCAGGATACCATTGGCCTTGCGAGCTGCAAGAGCACACTGCTGGCTCATGTGAAGTTTCTCATCCACCAGAATCCCCAAGTCCTTCTCAGCAGGGCTACTCTCCAGGAGCTCTTCTCCCAGTCTGTATCTATGTCTGGGATGTACCAATGTTTAGGATGTACCAATTTAAAGATTCACCCAGCCTACTTAAAAAAACCCAATCTTTCATGTCTGAATGGCAAATATTTTTTCAATTATGGTATTAAGAGGATTATGCTAAAACAAATTAGTCTTTAATTTATTTACAGAGAAAATATGAATATGCTAGGAATTCAGCTAGGCAAATAGAACAGTGTATATTTTATGAATAAGTAGTGTAATCATCCACTTGTTACTTTGAAAAAAACAAACAACATTTGCATAATAAAACTGTTTGCACATCTTAATGAAAGTGTGTCATTACCTCCTCCTGGCTTTTATACAACAGTCAACGTACATCTTAGGTCCAATACACTGAGTTTTACACCAATTGTTGCTTAAACAGTTTTGACATTAAGTAATCCATATTAACACGTGGATTCATTAAAAGAATCCTTGAGTGCAGTTAATGGTATTTTGAAGAGGTCAAATTTATTAAGATCAAACAGATAGAAGTAATGCAGACCTGATCACTTAGTAGATTCTGAAAACATGAGACACTAGCCTCACAGTTCTACAAATCACTTCTACTGGAAGCTAAAGGATTAGACTGACGTATATTTCCCAAGCTACATCTGTCATAACAAGTCTAAAAAAGCAACCAGCCCACTGAGCAAGAACTGGCACTTTGGGAAATGGCTTAAATAGCACTGAGCTCTCAACTAGCACTTCTATGCTTATTACAGATTTGAATATCAGGAGTGTGTTTCTTGTCACCTTCACATTTGACTTAAAGATAAAAATTAAGAAGAAAAACGATAAAGAGTATCAAAATCCCTCAGTATGTTACAGATTTTGGACATTAGCACTACAAACAGTGCAAGGACAGAAACAGGGAGACAGCAACACTCTTTCGACCCTGAGTCACAAAGACAAATGAGAGGAAGGGAGCGCACAGGGGCACTACCTCTGTGGGAGTCTCACTCTACCACCACAGTATCTCATACTTAGGTCTTCTACACTCTTCTGATTGCAATTTCAACCTCATCTACATTTGGTAAAAGATTTTACTGTTAGGCTGCCTAATACACCTGATGGAAACACATTATCTACTCCCTCAAGGCATTATTTACTTAAAGGTATGATTCAGGAGACCTTCCATAAATAATAGTCTGACATTGGAATAAACTATTTAATTTGTTATATGTTAAGCTGCAGTTTTCAGCCTTTCTTAAAAAAATAAAACAAACCAACCCAAATGTTTGGGTTCTCAAAATTCTCCAGTGGAAGAACTCAAACCACAGATCTAACAGCTAAGGAACAGTACATACACACTTTAGAGATTGGAAAACAGTGTTATAACGTATCCTGCTTCATTTCATGGAACCTGCATAAAAGATGGAAACCAACTGGAAAAAGGGAAAAGAAAAAGCTCTTCTCATTCTACAGAATGGTTGTTGGAACCCACAATTACTGTTATACCTATGAATCGTGGAATAGTTTGGGTTGGAAGGGATCTCAAAACCCATCTAGTCCCAACACCCTGTCATGGGCAGGGACACCTTCCTCTAGACCAGGTTTCCCAAAACCCCATCCAACCTGGCCTTGGACACTGCCACGAAGGGGGCAGCCACAGTTTCTCTGGGCCCCTTGTTCCAGCTGCAGGGACTTCAAGTAGATAAGTCTATTCATGGACAATAACTTTTCATTGTTTAATAGCACAACACTTCTTACTAGCTGCTACATGTCCCAGAAGATATAATAGCACAGAATAGCTCAGTTGGAAGGGGCCCACAGCAATCATCAAGTCCAACTGCCCAACCAAATTCTTGGTTAATACTTTGTAAATACTTGACGAAATACCACTATATGTACAATCCAAATCCCAAGTGCAGAGTACAGAACCTCCTTCGTTCAGCTCCTGTTTCCCTTTCTCACAACAGAGCACCTGCAAGTCAAACAATACAGTGGCAAGCAGTTTCTGCTTCTGCACCACAACTATTTCCCTCTTGTGACCCGACAGCCAGCTGCACCTGACCTTGGATGGTGTGGGGCAGACAGGATGGGGAAGCAGACAGGCCCAGGAACAGAAGGGTGCAATGATGATGTACTAGGGCTGCAGGGATGTGTTAGTAGGAAGTAGCATTTTAAAGACTAACCTGAAAGTTTCCAGGACTAACAGCGCTCACAGGTCCATCCTCTGCAAATGACCCAGCTCATTATTTATGTCTCAGCACACGCATATGACCAAACACTGAGCTCTACCACATGGCCTGACACTCAGGTCTGCTACTGCAGCTCTGATGTGGCACAGGAGTTTTGGATAAGCAGCTGTGTGACAGCCTTACAGCAGCAACATACCCATTGCTCACCAGATGCTCGTCACGACAGACCCAGCTACTGCTATGCTACTTTTTCAGGTTTTTTAATAGCAGGCATGTGGAAAGCAGAAAGTTACTGGAAAAACTCATTTATTCACTGATTTTAGAGCAACTTCATTAAAACTCAATGTAATAAAGCCATTGAGTCACATAAGAGAACTTTGGTTACTGTGAGGCACTCTGACTTCAATACAAGAAGCCCCATACCTCAAAAAACCCGAAAAAACCAGTTATCCTGAACACCAAGGTAAAGACTATTTTTTGCTCTATCTCAAAACTCCAAAAATAGCATTAATTCCACAGCCCAAACTAAGAGAGAGAGAAAAAAATGTATTTAATAAACTATCTTCTGCAGCAACAGTGATTAAAAAAAGAGAAAGTACAAGTTCATTCACAGAAATGCATTTCCTTCATTGGTCTACCTTGGTATCTTTACAGGCAGAGGTATGGTTTCTTTACACAACACACTTTATTTCATTTATAGAAAAAATAAAAAATACACAAAACATCTATGTTCAAAATTTCATAGACAAGAAAAATATTAAATAGAAAAGATCTAATCCCTGAAATCCTGGGAAGAAGTTCAGCTACTTCTAAAAGGATACAAGGTGCTTTGGTGAAGAAATATTACCTTCACCACTTCTTTCAATGAAAGAAATAAGTAAATGCTAAGTTTGTACCCTGTACAACTGAGCAAGAGCTGTCCCATGTAAACGCCAAGTCCAGGAGAATTGCCCATGGAGAATCAGAACAGAATTCTGTCTGAAGCCTGAAATATGTTGCCTTTATTAAATAATGTTAACAATAATGTTTATGTTGCTGAAGTTTTGAGATTGATATTCCCAGGAGTTGAATTCTTCATTTAATAAAATAAAAATTAATAAAACCAAAACAACAACCACCAGCAAAAAAACCCACACACCAAGCAGCACAGACATCTACAATGGGGTTTTCCATGCCCTGACCTCCCAATGCATGTCATTTGCCCAACAGACTTGTGATTGGGAGAGGAAGCACTGTGAAATATCATTAAATTCTATTATTAGCTTTTTAGCACAGCCAATTACAAGACTGCCAACCCAAAATGTCATGGCGATTTCTCTGATATAATCATCTAGCACCCAGGAAATGAATGGAAACTACCAATCCATTTTGCTGACACACATTAGGAAACAGAGATGCTTGACATGAATATCTGGCAATCTTTTTAACTTCCTGAGCCAAACAAAATAAATAGAATTAAAAGCATAACAATCACTACATGCAAACACCAACAAAAAAGCTCCAACTTTAAAATCTCAATGACAGTTGGGGGTTCAAGAGAACAAGCAAGTAAGCTGGTAAATAAAGCAGTCAACTAATCAATGTTAAAATAAAAGTAAAACAAACCCAAAGGCTAAATAACATGTTTTGCCAAACGATGTAGCTCAATCCCTAGGAAAAGAACAACAAAGTATTAAATACTAAGGCTGAGCCGGACCATCAGGTTTATGTTGGATACCATCTGAGACCTCATGGTGCTACAGGGAATTGTGTCTGGGATAACCACAGTATCACCCTGATGTAAGCTTTCCCTTCTCATAGTTTGGGTTTGGGTTTTTTCTCATATCTTTATGAAAAGGAATTAATCTGTGAAACTACTAATTACCAGCTTAAGAAGCCTCTTCTCATTACAATTTTTTTTATTCTAATGCTTATAGCTGACTAAAATTCTTCACAAGGAGTTCCTATATGCGTAACCATGCGTGCACCTAGTGAGTCCATACATAATCCACCCCCATGGTTGAATACTCCAATCTCATTCCCTCTCAGATTTAGCACCACAGTATGGTCAGAGGTTATTAAATGATTATGTTATCTGACAACACAAACTGCACATTCAACAACTTGAAGGGAAGACATCTCACTGCTCTTCCCTCTTAGCTGTTTTCCAAAAAAACCCAAAGAAAATCAATGAAATAAATCTCATTTTAGATACATCTATTTAAACCTGACTGACTGAAGATCACATTCAATTAGAGACACACAGGTTTAGTTTGCATACATATCAGTGACTGTGACATAGAGAGACAACTAATCAAGCAGAAGCATTCCTTCTTCCTTGCATGTATTGGTTTATTTTCAAAGAATAAACTGACAAGAGGGATTTTCTATTTATTACTGAGTAAAATACTAGTAAGTGGTTGCTGACAAGCACGTTTCCCTCAGGTAGCCCATCTACCTGCAACTAACACGCATTTCAAAAAAGAAAGATTCTTTTTACCAAAGGGAGTCGAACGGGGCTGGCGATACCGGCACTGGCAGTTACATAAATCGCTGCTAAAAATAAACTTCAGAGGCGCGGGGCGGGCAGCGGCTGGGGCCGAGCCCGGCAGCGCCGTCCGCCGAGGCCCGCGGGGCCAGGCTGCAGCCCCGCAGCACCAGGAGCACGGAGGGTCCCCGCCCGCCGTGCCCACCCCGGAGCCACCCCGCCGGCGGCGCTCTGGTCGGGGCCCGGGCGAGGCCCGGCTCGATTCGGCCCTACAAGTTGCCAGAGTGGGGACGCGGACGGCCCCTGCTTACCACCAGTACGGGCACGCCTGCGGTCAGCGAGTAGAGAAGCACCGGGGGCACGGCGCTGCGGTCCTCCGGGCCTGGGTAGGGCTTTCGGTACGCGCCCTCGTAGCAGAAGAAGCCTTGCACGTTGACCGCGAAGGTGTCCGTGTACTCGAAATAATAAGCCAGCATCACGGTCCCTGCCATGATCACCATCTGGAAGTAAAGCATGCTGGTGAGCGGAGAGGGCACTCTCATGTACGTGGGCTCCGGCGGCTGCGGCAGCCCCGTTCCCCGGCGGCGCGCTCCGCCGGCTCCCCGGTGGCATCCACCACGGGAGAAGGCGGCGGCTCGGCGGCGGCCGGCGGCGCGGTCAGGCCCGCGGGGCGGGGAGCGCGGGCAGGGCAGGCGGGGGCCCGGCCCGCCGCTCCAGCACCTGCTCCAGCGCGGGCGCCGGCTCGTGCAGCGGGCGGGCGGAGCGCGGCGGCAGGAGAGGGCGGCTCCGCTCCGCCCCGCCCCACCCCGCCCCGCCCCAGGAGCGGCCACCGCGCCGGACCCCGGCCCGGACGGAGAGGAGGTGGTCCTGCACCAGCTGCGAAGATCAATCTGAAAGTTCCCCGGCACCGGGACGACTCCCGCGGCACGATCCCGCGACCGTGACTAGTAAGGGGACGCTCCCCACCTCCTCCCGCATCCTGCGGGGCAGGAGTACGGCGGGTCCCTCTCTCTACACCGACACACGCGCACCTGTGTGACGGGCGTGCACGGGCAGGGGGTCCCGGAGCTGCCAGCCGCCCCGTCCCGTCCCATCCCGCCGCCGCACGGCCGTGCCGGGCGCTCGGCACCCCGTGGCCAGGACACCCACAGCTCAGACCTGCCCGGGCAGGCACACGGATCCCCGCTATTTGCTGGGGGTACAGGCCTCAACATGGAAACGTTGACTCTTTTGCATGTGAATGGCTATTACAGCAATTAACTTTTACAGCTTTCATTCACATAAAGAAAGTCGGTAGCGAGGCCCAAACGTATCCTCGCCCGAGGAACTGAAGAGTGAGAGTCTGCTCCAGTACTGGGAGAAGTCACACATGCACAAACACAACGGAGTTCCAATAAAACACCCATGTTTAGCACATACACACCGACATATGAACAGAGCACTGTGCCCCGTGCTTGTACAGTTCCACCTGTGGCGGGGTTTTCCTCAAGATTCCCAAAGCCAATAGATAAAAAGATAAAAAGTTACTTAAAGGTATTTCCTCCACACGCCAAAGTGTTACATGGCTGGGAAACCATCCTTAAAGACATACTTCAGCCTTAAAGATTCGACTAGGCTTGCTTAGTAAAGGCTTTATAAATAACAACTGAGCGTGTGTTACAATGTGCAATCACTCTTCTAGTGGTGTATGCTGGCTTTAACTGTTCGTGTTCTTCCCCTTCCTGGAGAATTTTTTCATATTCAGAGATGTTAGTCTCCATGCATTTATTTTTAATCACCCTTTGATGAACACACTCTTCTTGCCTGGATTCCACATCCAGTCTATTTTTATGTGTTCTTAACATGCTGCGCAGAAGAATCTGAATCATGTCATTCGCATTACGCTCACCAGACTTAGCTGGATAGCTCCCTACCCTCTTGAAAAGTATGCAGTGAGACATGAGACATCTTGTGGCGAGTTCTGCCTAACACAGAGTTTATTTTCCCCTTTTCTTGGGCACAGACCAATATCCATTACCATACACTTAAAAGTCTTAATTTCATCCTGGAGATTGGATACAAATACCCCCAGTGTGAGGACATAAGGCCTGATCCAGAGGCAATAGCAGGATTGCAGTGAGCACTAGACTCATCTCTTGAGCTCTATTTGAGTTGATGCCCCCTAGAAACAGTGGTGGCACATTGCTTTCAAAACTTGGCACTGGGGGAAATCAACCTTTTCCCAATAACCTAATAAGGTTATAATAAAGCTAATAAAATACTCCTGTGTTTTGCCATTACAGGCCAACTTTTATTGATGGATATACCAACTGAGCTACTGCATATAGGAATTAGATGAGAGAAAACCTCCTGATTTTATTTTTAAAAAGCTACAAAATTAAAGGTACCATCAAAATCTCTGAAGGATTTTGGGTTATAGATTTTGGAAGGAATCCTCACAGAGCAGCAAGCCCAACCACTGCTCAACACAGGTCCCATTAGATTGGGCTGCTCAGTCCAGTCAACTGTCAAGTATCTCAAAGAATGGAGATTCCACAACCACTCTAGACAACCTGTGCCAGCATCCAACCACTGACACGTGAAACATTTTTTCCTTATATTATGGTAGAATTTTCTGTGTTCCACCCTGGACCTGTTGCCTCTCCTGTCACTGGGAACCTGGACAGAAGAATCTGACGCCCTTTGCATATGCCACCACAAGGTAGATGTAAACAACACTAAGAAATGCCCTTGGTCTTCTCTCATTAAGGCCAAACTAAATTAACAACACTTCTGGTGGTACAGAAATACATCTGTAGCCTGAGTGCTCGGTCTTTTCTGTTGGTACATGCCGGGGCTGAAGTTTTGCGGACCCGACGCGGATCAATGTGATCAAATGCTGAGCTCCTTCATTGAAACACACACGCAGCTTATACAGGTTTCTATATCAGTGCACGAGTTACATTACATTGGTATTGGTTGGATGCTCTGTCCACTCGCCTTACATGCGTCTCACTATTGCTAATAATTGGTTAAGGCTACACAGTCACGTTGTTCCTTTTTAAGGCAGTTGTTAACATTCTTGCAGTTTCCTATCTTGTTCTCAGACTTCTGCTCTTCTCCTACTGCATTCCAGTTGTGCCTTAACATATCTTCACTCGACCCCCAGGCCTGATTTTATGGGATTCAAGCCATGTGGCAATAAATCTGGATGGGCCACAGACCCACTCCTCTACATACATCGCTACAGGTACACAAATGCTATCAAGGATATATTTGCTGCCATTAAATGAAGCCATTAAAGGAATTACTAAGAGGCATTACAATGAAGAGAGTTTGTCTTTATGCCTTTCTCTTACTCTACAACAGGGACACGATTTAGGCTTTAATATCTAGGTTCCAATCAGTTAAAAACATGGTGTGCAATGGGTCAGAATAAATCTGTTAGATACAATTTTCACTTGTACTCTTCGGCTCAGTCTAGTGCCCATGTTTCAAATACTACAGGTGGACTTGCCATTTAATAGTGTTACCCACAGGATTTAAGTCAAAGAGGAGTTTTAAAGTCTTCTTCATCAGTAGTTAACTCAGAGGCAGCTCAGACTGTGATCTGAGTCAGCTCAGGTCACTGATGAAAAAAAACTAAAACATTAAAATATCAGGTTCTGGTTTTTATTCAAAAATGGTTCTACATAGGCAAATTGATTGATTATCAATTTTATGATTCACAGTGGAGTTAAGGGAATTAATTATTCTCTTTCTCCAACCTCCAATTTTTAGAATAAAGATCATTAGGTGAGAAAAGTAGGTGAGTCATCTTATTGAATAGCAAGGAGCTCAACTAGAGAGGTGACCAGATGCCAAAAAATTTTAAAGCAGAAAGTATATAAAATTTTTTTTTTCTTTTAAAGTTCTGTCAACTTATGACTGTTTCTGAAAATAATGATGAACTGTGTATTTATTTTTATACAGGTAAGGCTTGCTCTGTCACTGTCATTGTTTCTCAGGCCCTTCTACCTCTTCTCTAGTTTTGAAGGATTTTTTTTTTTTTCCTTAGAAAAAGTCCTGTAGCTGGTAAGTGAAAATCTGGATTAGCTTCTGTCTGACTTGCACCAGTCAAAAGCCACACACGTCTGATGCTTGCTACTGTTGTCTTCATAGAAGCTGACTGCTGCCATATATAGACTACTATGTGGTATAATAAGGGAGGGTAGAAATGCTTAGGAATGTATAGGGAAGGCAGATATAAACTTTGCAAGATGCTCAAAATACTACAAAAGCAAAAAAGACAATAATACCAAATACCGGTTTATTTAATGCTCATAAACAAAGTCCCATTGTTGCAGGCATACTTTATGAGGACAGTCTGCAAACCAGTGGCTTGCCTTCATGAATATACAGTTAGCTGATCAAGTAAAATCAGAGTTATACTTTTTATTATAATGAACATGATGTTTATTGGCTGCACAGCTGAATATGCAAACATATATTAAATCAAACAAATAGAATCACAAGAACACAATCCCCAGTGACTAATGTAGCCAGCTAAATATATTCTGCAAGCACAGTATTCCCTGCTGATTTATATGTGATAGTCAATGACAGTGGAATGGCAGAGAAAAGCCCAGAACCAACAATTTTTGTTTCAGAAGGCTATTGATAAAATTGTCAGTTGAAACTCTGGTGACAGATGGACTGTTTTTGAAACTAACTTTCTTGGGAATAGTGCCACTAATCTCAAAGCAGGACTTCCCCTGATAGATATATCTTGTTCTTCTCATTTGCTACCTAATTTTAAGTAAAATATCAGCTCAAGAGACACAATGTTGAGAAGGACAGACAAAGAGAAACTTAGCTGCACTGTTTTGAAATATTTTGAAATCACAACCTTCATTACAGGAAGATATTTCCAATTCCAAACTAAACCCACTAACCTTTCATGTGTTTAACATCACCAGTGTTTACAGTATTTTCTATTTATAAAACACTGCTATTGCAGAAGGCAGAAAAGAAACAAAGCCAACTCAACAAAGCCTTCTCAATGGGAAGAAAAATAAGAATTGATATCAAATCATCCCACTGTTTTTACCTTTCTGTTTACCTCTTTCATGCGTTATCAGATTGACAGCAGCTGCAACCCCTTGGTTGTTTCCCTATTATAGCTCCAACTAAACAAGCCCTTTCTGAAGGGAATATTGCATCTGCATTGATGGCACAGCAGCAGAAAAGAGTCAGAATGAGCTAAAATCTTTAGAGACCTCCTGGCTTTATCTAGGAAGAAAATTAGGAAAAGCCCCTTACTTTGGCAAACAGGAGGAGAGAGATTTAGTTACATACAACACTGTATAACACTTGGTTAGTTGATGTAAGCTTTACTCTGCTAATATACAGTGGTCTTTTCCTCTGTATTTAATAACAGATATTGTTAAGAGATAGCTAAAAGGACATCTTAATTGTTTAATGATATGCTTTATTCAGCAGGGATTTAAGTCCTAAAGCCTGGGGCACCTACTGCTGAAATTTGTGCTTGTAAGACCATCATAATGCAAAAGGAAAATAATTTTCTAGCAGTTGAGGCACAACATAGAATCAGAAATGGGGGCTTGCCCAGAACATTTGCACTGTGATTCAAATAAGTTAGGCACCAAATCTAAGCTTTTCATATAGTCTTAGCATGTAGTTCAGCAAGAGAGAGACAACTCCAGTGGGTGACTAAGCTCTACTACATTCAGACAGGATGACTTATCCTCTGAAAGTGTCATTCATTCCATCTTAAGAAATACCAGCCTCTGATCATACCACTTGCAACAATAATGAAACAAGCTTTGATGACTAGCTAAGACTAGCACCCTTCTTTTAAAGGGCTCTAGTGAGACGTGATCAATTTTACTCTTAACTTTCATGTAGCTAAACTAGCTCCAAAATAGGAATTATTTCAAGAGCCACACATGGAGAAAAAAGTCAAATTAGTAGCAGCATAAGCATTAATATTGCATTTGTATTGCAGTATTATGTAAAGCTAGACCGTATTTCCATATAAGACAACATTTTGCCCCAGGGAGCTTGGGCACCTCATCCAAACCAGTGCAAATATATGAGAGAATGAGCAGATGGAGCTGAAACAAATGAGGAGGAGGACAAGGCAAGAGTAAAATGATTGAGTTTGATATAATGAGTAGCAGTCACAGCACACTAGTTCCCTAGTCAGTGTTTACACCAATAAGATAATTAATCTTAAAACTGCTTGCTATCTTCAAATTAATGAGAAGTATTATTGCATGCAAGTTCTTCGCAGGTTAGAACAGTAATTTGGGATTCCAGAGGGACACCATGTACCTAAGGCATCTTGAGAACTAAAGCCTGTATTAGCACATCTACCACCATACTGTCGAAATGAAAATATACAGAACACAACTTTGTCAATGCAAAATGAAATTAAACACTGATATTTGAAAGCTCAAATAATGATTATTTAATCTGACCTAAAATAAACTTAGGAAGAAGCCTACCACTTAGAAAATCACTGCAGCTATGAAGTTATCTTCACTGGTAGACATGTTTTTGGTAAGTGCAACATTATACAAACTGACTGTAAACTTGGCAATCTTTGGCACAATTGATTTGATAAAAATCATATGAGTAACCTCAGGATTTTGGAATGTTTCCTCATTTCATTCACCCAGAATATCCTCATTCTTACAATTTTTTTTGATGAAAGAAAACCCCTTTCTGAGGTAATCAGCAATACCTTGGAGTGCTGATACAGAAGATTACTGACCAGTAGCTGACATAAGCAGAGCAGCAGCCTATTCATGGTGCAGTAGTCAAGCAACAAAAAAAAAATCCCAAACCAAACCACACAGACCTGCTCTGTGCAGTACACTGTATGCATCTGTTCAGAATATTTTGTACATCATCCAAAATTAGTGCAGACATTTGTACAATGCCTGAAGGTTTTACAGACCAGACCTAAAACTCCCTTTACTCCCTGAAATTAATTACTGAATTAATTTCACTCATTTGAATATAGCAGTTTGCTGTAGTTTGCCTTCTCTTTTGAACCTTTTTTATTATGAATAGTGAGACTAATTAATACAATTTATCAGCAAATATTCTGTACAGCCTTTTGGGTATGTGCTTAAAGTAAATGTTTGCCCACTCCTCAAGATTCTACAGTCAATATAAAACCTCCATGTTGGCATGGGACCCTGCATGGAATTGTGATGACTTCCTTCCAAGACTGAGGATTTCTCATTTCAGGAGCAGCTGCCTAGTAAAACCTGCAGAGCTATCCTTCCCATAACTGGCTTTGGCTCTTAGCAATTGTATCATGAACAGGTAAGGTATACATACTCCAAAGATACTTTCAAGCACAAGTCTGTACATAAGTTTAAATTAACCCACTTACTAACTTGGTCTCAAAAGGGAAAGACAAATAGGCTAATATTATAAATTATCCAGCTCTGGTTATCATTTAATGTGTGCAGCTCATCCTGGCAGGAGTCCAATACATCCTCTGTTCCAGTTTCTGCTGGATAAGCTCACACACACTTGTGCAGTGGAACTGCTTATGTTCTTACAAATTATACCAGACCCTTCTCATTAGCATTACACCTGAAATCCCTTTCCCAAGTTGGGTATTATCTTCATAAAACTAAGATGAAACGCATAGAAAGAGCAAGTTCAGGATACCTTTAGCCAGTGGTTCAGTGGAGAAAAAGGAAAAAAACCCAACTGACAGAACTTCCCGAACAGAATTACAGACACTGTTCATTGCTACCAGGGAATTGTTTGAGAAAGCTAGATAGAGAGAAGATTTTTTTCTTAGATTACTTTGAAAATTTTAAATATTAAAAATATTTTAAGTCTAATTCATAATACTCATCACCCAGAACCCAGCTGTTCTGTACCCTGGTGTAACTGTCAGCACTTGTGATCCACAGACCTACAAGAACCTCAGGTATCACACATTTCCATTCAGCACCAAGACATTCAGGTTAAATGCATGTTTTCACACACATCCTTTCTCTGAAAAAAGTCCCTTTTCTGTATCTTGTTCATGAGCATGCATCAAAGACAGAAAACTCAAGATAGAGAAAAACTTAAGGCCTAATGACAAAAAGCAGTCAGCTACAAAGCCACAAAGCATTCGTACAGCCCTGTGATACTACTGTGAGTGACACCATCACCAAGGCCACTGAGGACACACATCACAGGAGTTTCCTATACTGGTTTGTTTGACAAAGCCACATTATTCATGCCTTCTGCAGGACAAATGTCCCCACCTTCTGCAGAACACCACCTACACTACTCCTGAGTACAAAGCTAAATCCAGAGCAGGACTAAACTGATCTCCTTTGTTTAAGGTGTTAGGCCTGCTCACACTGAAGTTAGTAAGTGCATCTCTCCAAATAACTGGATTCCTACAAAACAATAATTTCAGGAAGCATCCATTTCCATCCATCACTATTCAGATACTTTTCTACTATCCTTGGAGATACTAAAAACTGCACTGACAAGGATCTGTGGATTACAGGACTGCCAGGAGTCCCCTCATCTATTTTTTTTTCTGTGGTTCTGTGAATGACTTCTGATTTACTCCAATCCATAGATTTGCAGCCTTTAGTCTTAATAATTACAGTTCATTCTAATGGTGATTCACTGCAATTACTGTAATTCATATTTAAAAATAAAATCATATTTCCTCTGTATTGGAGTAGCAACAGCCTTTGCTGCTTTGAGAAGTGAATCCTAAACTGGAAACGTAAAGAGCCAGAGTAATAGTAAAATAATAAATAAACTATATTTTGAAGATCCTTTGTGGAAATTTGCTATCATTGGTACCATGAAGTATTAATAACCAAAGCTTTCAAGCTCTTTGCTAAATTAACTTACTTCAGACTGCTTCTCATTTAAAAATGTTTTGTGTTTAACAAATTGTTAGGCTAAAAGGTAAGAAACTGATTAGATTAGAATATGAGTATCGCTGATATAATAGGGGACACTGTCAAATTATTATGTAACAAAATACATGTTCGCTTAGTTCATACACAGCTCTTTACTTTGATCACTGCTTTTGCAAATCCTTATTCACTCAATGCCTTATTCATCCAGCTAACCAGCTTAACTCCTGACAACCAACTGTACTAAAAGAAAGAAGTGGCAAATGATCATGTGGGAAATCTTGTTAAAGAAGGAAAAGTTGGGAGAGAAAGATTTGTGCAAGGGAACATTTACAAAGCTGGTAAGCACATCAGAAGTTGAAATTACAGGTTTCTTGTGGGAAAAGGCAGGAAGTGGGAGATTCTGTAGGCTCCTGCCAGAGCAAAAGGATTAAAAGGTAGCAGCAAAACAGCTCATGGAGACAGCCAATACACTGGCATGACAGCAGGACAATAAAAAGAGAGATTGATTACAAGCAACCTGGCTTTTCATAGGCCTGGCAGGTGGTGAAAGGGTAAGAAGGTCATACATTGGGACAGATCAAGGAATATAAAATATTTTCAAGATTAATTTTGGGAGAGGATTAATTGATACCTGCTCTTTTCTGTTATGACCCCCTAGTGACTTCACTGTTTTGGCCTTAAAGCATCACGCAGTTTTTACACGTTTCACATTGCCAGAAGGTATCGTACTCAGAAGCATATAAGGCTCATCTGCTTTGAACTGACTGCTGTGTGGTGAAGCTGTAAGTATGAAGTACAACTACCTCAGAAATAGAGAGATGATAAAATAGTATTGGTGTTTGGTCTTTCCCTCCCATAAGAATTCTGTTAATTTAGAGAAATTACAATCAGTAGATCTAAGTACAGAAGGGCTGCAGAATTTCTCACTAAGCCGCCACAAAAATTAACCTTTGGGCAGTGGAGTGGGCAGTTGCTAAAAAGATAAAACCATCTTAGGACACATAATTTTTATGGCATTAACCTTTTCTCCATTGAGCGATGCCAATATCCAGCACGCTGAATACCGCTGTTACAGTAACTAGGACAGTATCCAAATTGGATTTAAGCAAATTATTCACCTTATTAGGTATCCCAATGTCCAGTGTTTCATTCCATTAGGAAAATCTAAAATTTCAGTTAGGAAAAAAAAGAAAAAGAAAAGTCATCCCACAGAAAAGGGAACAATATCAGATTTGTCCCAGCTGATCTTGGCATTGGTTACATGGCAAACTAACAGGTCTACAAAAACTGTGTATGACTCTAAAAATTGGATATCATCCACACCAGTTTTAATCATGCACTCTCTACTTAGTGTATCAACTTCCTTACAATGATGGTGCAAGTAGCAACTCCAGAAACAAGGGTAATGAAAATGGGAACACAGAGCAGCTTTTGTCATATAATCTTCCCAAAGAGAGAAAAAAATCTTGGAAGGAGATTTTCATTGCTATTGATACACAGCAGTTTAATCCTGCACTGGTAACTGTGTCTTACTAGTTTCAAGTAATGAATAGATACTTCTACATAATCTTTTCTTTTCAGTTTTCAAGAAAATATCACCAGTGGGGGTGTTTTAAAGAAATACAGAGTAATTAAGTTTATAAACCAATTAAGAGAGTTATACTACGAAAGTTCTTAGAAAAGACTTCTGCTATCTAAAAATATCCCTAAGCCTAATAAAAACATCCCACAGAGAAAGGGAAGTTCAACTTCATGTTCATATACAACAGATAACAAAACATGTGATGCCCTCTCTTCTTTTAGGAGAGCCAGCAGGAGAGGTTAATGACAATGGCACTGGATGCCAGGAAAATCTTTCTCCCTGTATTTCTCATGGTCAGAATTGGAAAAATAATTGAGCAAAAATTCTGGAAACCTTTTCAGACTTCAAGACAATTCCAGAAAAAAATCATACATGGATTACTTTCCTCTGATTATACCTCCCTTGGATCCTGCTATCCTTGGCATCCCTGTTTCCTGCCTTCTTATGCTTTGATGTCTTTCTTATAAGTAAACCAGGCATTATGAAAAGCAGGAGAAACAGCACCTACTGCATCTTATTGGCTACAGCAGTTGCATTCAGTACCAGGAGGTGCAGAACAAAGGGGGAGGTGGCTCATTTCTGCATTGCCTGGATGACTGGCACAACCCTCACATGCAGGATGTTTACATGCATCTGGTTCTCTCTTATGCGAGTCCTTGAACCATTATCTGCTACAGTGAAATTGCTTACTAGGATGTTACTGGTTTATGAGAACTAAGATCAGAAATTGCTTGGGAAGGTTACATTACAAATAAAGAACACGTATTGAATTTTTATGCTTTATCCAATTCAAAGAAGAAGCAGCTTTCCAATGCTTGCCTCATCAGTAGATGACATTAAAAATTTTCATTAGCACAATTAGTGCCTTTCATCCGTGTTAGTTCTTTCTCTCTCAGTTGCATTGCTCTCAGTGAATGATTAGTGTTGAAATCCTCTTCTCTCTGAATGCTTATCATCCTGTTAGATATGGTTGGAAGTTTAATTTTTCAGGGCATTTTCAAGTAAAATGTGCTGCTGTTTTTGAAAGTAAAATACTACAGAGATAGCCAGAGCTCCCCTGGGCACTGTTTCTAGCAGCAGACTGTTCCTGTCTACCAATGATGGAACAGGTATGTATTGTGGCACATGTATTTTTCATTGTAAAGTGTAACTAAAATGAATTACAGAAATTAGCAACTGAAAAGAATTATCAAAGAATCACTTTCATTTCTACCCAAAAACAATTTAAATGAACAGTGCAGTAAGAGTAGGCAGTGACATTCCCAAGGCTCAGATTCTGAGCAGCTAAACTTTTCTATTTTCACAAAGGGTGAGAAGAATCTATTGGAATGGGAGACTCATGCACAGTTTCTAGAGGTGTATTTCCCTCCATGCTTTGGGTCAAATGATGGATATATTAAACTCATCAAGATTTTACAAGGACCAATGATTCTTTTTTCTGTTTCTGGAATGGGGTTAGTGGACAGTCAGTCATGACAATTGCTCTGTAAGATGATTTCTATACCATCTTGGACAGTTTTAATGATAAAGACTGCCTAAGCAATTCACTTCCTACTTCAAAGCTCATGTATTTTCCTAAAGCAACATCTTTGTGCCACCTTTTAAGATTGTATTTGTATCTTAAGTCCTAAATTGGGAGTAGTTAATGGGATGCAAGATTAGAACTAAAATAAAAAGATCTCCCCAATTCAGATGCTCCAAGAATTACGCAGAAGAGTCAAAAATATTTTTCCCTAAGTCAGAATGAGTCAAAGGGCTCTTTGTAATTGAAGGAACAGCTTTTTGCCAAACAGCAAGCCAAGGGCAGCCAAAGTCACTGAAAGCTATGGAGTAGGGTTTTCAGCTAGAATTTATTATATTTATTTTAATTTTCTGTATAACTTCAATTCCATCAAAGGCTGTGTGCATTTGATCCCGTCCTGGCATAGGCATTTATCTATGGTATCTAAAGCACTGCAATGCTTTGAAACAGTTTTCTTTCTTACAATATAATTAATAAACTGATTGTATTTTTAAATTATTGATGGTTTTTTTATTATTATGATGGTAAAACCATTATCATAATCTTTATATTTTCTGTAATTCCTTTCAGAACCTGCACTTTGCATTCAAGTGGCTATGCAGAACCTTAAGAGCTAAATCATGAACAAGAGATCAACAATATCTAACATTATTATTAGAAACAAACCTGCATGACATACTGCACTTCCCTGTTCATGTGCTGTTTCATTTGACATTGAACTTTTTTAGTTACCAGGCATCTTAGTCCATACCTAAAGGGGATTACAAGTCTAGGAATGGGAATAAATGAACACAAACAAATATATTTGGTAGAAGCAGAAACCACATTCTAACTCTGTTCACTAAGAGCAGACTCCAGTAAACACATCTAGTGTTTCACTTCAGTGCAATATCTTCCATTGGAAAAAAAAATTAAAAATTCTAGATTTAAAGAAAAATATATTTTGAGAGTTACAATTTAAAATAAAGATTGCTTGATAAGTTGTGATTTTGAAGTTTGGCTATTTTGATGAGAGATGTGAAATGCTTCTTACTTCCTTGAGAGACATTATTAATAATGTCCTTAGGTAGAAAATAAACCTTTAGAACCCAAAGGGTAAAGAAGAAACTAAGATTGACCTCCTACTATTGAATTGTCTTAGTCATCTTGATTCCCAGCTATGAAAAAGCTCACAATTCAATGAAGAATGAATTGCATAAAGAGCTCTGCAGAGTGCAAAGTCAAGGCAGAGATGAATGTCAGCCAGGATCTCCTGAGAAGCATGAAAAAGAGCCACTGCTGTATTGCAGTCGAACTCTACTCCACTCTCATGACACTCCACCTGGCAGACAGCGTCCAGATCAGGAGCCCTCAGCACAGGAATGACAAAAACCTGTTGGAGCGGGTCCAGAGGAGGCCATGAAGATGAACAGAATGCTAGAGCACCTGTCCTACGCAGACAGGCTGAGAGAGTTGGGGTTGTTCAGCCTGGAGAGAAGGCGGCTCCAGGAAGACCTTATAGCACCTTCCATTACCTAAAGGGGCTGCAGGAAAGCTGGAGAGGGGCTGGTTACAAGGGCATATCACTTTAAACTGGTGGAGAGGAGATTTAGATTAGATCTAAGGAAGAAATTCTTCCCTACAAGGGTGGGGAGGCACTGGCACAAGTTGCCTGGAGAAGCTGTGGGAGGGGGTTGGAACTACACGGGCTTTGAGGTCCCTTCCAACCCAAACCAGTCTGGGGTTCTATATCCTAATAAAAAATAAAAAAGGACAAAGCCTCTGACCATAGTTATGCACAGTTCAGAGCTCTATGCCAAGAAGTCAGAAGTCCCTTGCAGGGACTAAATTTTTCAAAAACTTTTGATAGACAGTTAATGAATGTAACTCTGAAGTATCTTAAGTACACAGAAGTCACTACTCTAACAGGCACTTACGCTAAAGGACCCGAGTGCCAGAGTTAGGAATGCAGGAAAATTCTAATTCCTACAATTAAAATAGGTAGTTTTGGTAATTTCTAAAAGTTAATAACAGGTGAAAGAATTATACCTTCTCTAGAGGTTCCAGTGAACATATTTATATGCACAAGTAGAAAAAAAGATAAACGTAAAATAGATTGTTTAAATAGTATCACTTAGTGCTTTTAGGAGGAGAATGCCTAAGACTAAAACTGTGAAAGTGTGCAAGATTAGAAAAAGTTTGCACCTAGTGATACTTAGATCAAAGGAAAACTGAATAATAATCTTGGATAATAATTGCCCTTTGGAATTTATGGTCTGTCATAATAGCAACATGAGTTGGTATTGCTGGGGAAACTAACTTCTGACATTGCATGGCTTTGAGGAGATTAATCTCAAAATCTGATGCTTACATTAATTTCTTTAATGGAAAAGGTTCTAGCAGGAAAACAATAAATAAACAAGAGCTGCGACATACCATAAGGAATCAGTGTCTGATACAGAAAACCAAGTACAAAAGAGACTGCATAAATGATGCCTTGAACCAGGAGAAGCTCTTGACAGCAATAGCATATAACAAATGTTTGTACAGCTGAAGTTCTGCCATGCAGATTCAGGTTTTGAGCTTTCAAAGTCTAACAGAATTTATATTTTTCCCTCCAGCTTGGCTAGTCAGGTACAGACTCCTAGTTCCATCCACTAGGATCAATAGATAAAAAGAGGTTCATCTCTTTGAATTACACTAATGAAAGTATCTGGAACAGATGACAGATTATCAGGTGCATCTTTTCTATGATCTGTGAATTGAAGAAGAGAGAGGTTTTCAGAACAGTTGAGAGTAGTAGCTTACAAGACTGTTCTGTACAGAAAAGCTGACATTTTGAAAGATATCACCAAAAGAATGAAGCCTACAGAGACCCTGATTTTCTTACTACTGAAAGTTTCTGTATTATTATTATCTATTTAGATTTATTATTATATTTATTATATATGTATATACGTTTATTAATATCTATTTAGATTTTGTATTTTCTATTTAGATTAAATTTCTCTCCCAAGATGTGAAATAACTTAGGAAAACAATTGCACTAAATATTGCTAGAAAGTCCAAGAGCAGAGAGACTAGATCTGCCAAATAAATTACCTCCTGGTCTAACATCATTGCCTATCAGATGTGAGTCTATGCTTGGGAGCAAGCTCTAAGAAGTGCAGAAAATCTTATTCTGCCTTGTTGCAAGAGACGAACTGCTTATGGCATTCCCCTACTGTAAATCAGTCTGATATCCACATTTTCCTTTGCTCCTGACCCGCAGGCTACTCATGAAAAAGTAATATTTTTCTGAAGAGACTGAAGTAGAACCTGACTAACATGTATGTAACTATTCCCTGCTGTAACTTGCAAAAAGCACCTTCACATCTCCTTCCAGGGGCAAGGCACTTACTGAGCTTCATACAGCATTAGCTGTGCTGCTCCTGCTTATCTCGCAGCCAGGAGCACTGGGCCCAGCCTTTGCTGAGGGCTAAGCCTGTGCTTCCCAGCTGCTGTAGTGCTCAGGAGAAAGTGCTGCCAGGACAGAGGTGGCGTGGAGGGCAACAGCATCTCAGACACGCTGCTCTGAGAAGCAAGCTAGGACTTGTGAACAGTCCTGTGTCATACCCTGTATCCCGTTTACATCTCCTCAAATGTTCTAATATACAACTCAAGAAAGGATGACATATTTCTTAGGAAAGCAGAATTTTTCTGTGTCCCATGCAAAATAAATTCTTGAAATACAGACTGGCAAAGCCCCACACAGCCACTTAGTTACTATTGTTCCCCTGCAAATAAACTGTTTCTCTGACAGGTAGCCCAGTCCTATAAACTTTGCATACACATCAGGTCTCTACAGGCAATCACCACCAGATGACAATCACCCCTACTGCCATCGGCACCTCATGGCTTCTATTCCCCTTTCTCACTATAGAGGACTTGGTTTTGTGGCTGTATGGCTGCAGACACTTTGACTCCTACCTCATACTTTCTTTTGCTCTCCAGCTGCAGCCTAAGGCACAGTTCTTGCCTTATCGTGTCTTTTATGTATGCGAGTAGACTTCTGCTAGAGGAGTGAGGAACTTGCAATGAGGCTTTTAAAGGAAGGCTGAGAAAGCTCACAGACCTTCTCATCACTCAGAAACTTAAACCCTGGTGCTCAAATACATACAGGGGGAATTGGCCAGCCCCTTTTCAGTAGTCTGTGGAGACAGGACAAGGGGCAATGGCTGTAAATTGGAGCACAGGAAGTTCCGCACTAACATGCAGAAGAACTTTTACACAGTGAGGGTGACAGAGCCCTGGGACAGGCTGCCCAGGGAGTGTGGAGTCTCCTTCTCTGGCGATATTCCAGCCCTGTCTGGATGCCTATCTGTGCAATATGTGCTAGGGAGCCTGCTTTGGCAGGGGGGTTGGACCCGATGATCTCTCGAGGTCCCTTCCAACCCCTACGATTCTGTGATTCTGTGATTCTATGATACTTCTCTTACCCAGTTGCTTTAAAAAAAAATTATGCCTGTTAAAATATTGGATCACCTTTTGATCTTGGAGAGCAATGATAACAAGTGATTACAGAACACAGTACTGGTACATATCTGTTCTCTTCTATCTGACTATCTTATCAAATGTGGGTGCAGAATTGCTATTCAGATTTTACAAAAAAAAAGCAGAAGTTGAATAAGGCTAAACAATCCCCCTCACAACATTCAGGAATAGAAATTACGTCTCCTGATCCCCATCTACAGCTCTAGCTGATCTGTACCACCTCCCTAGTGATTTACACGACATTGACTTACGTAATAGTATCATGACATCACCGGAGTTTTGGATCCCCAATGCCATTACAATTCATGGTACAGAGGTGTGCTGGTTCTGGCTGGGATAGAGCTCATTCTCTTCACAGTAGCTATGCTTTGGATTTGTGCTGAAAACAGTGTTGATGACCAGGGGTGTTTTCATTACTGCTGAGCCGTGCTTACAGAGCCAAGGCCTTTTCTACTGCTCACCCCACCAGTGAGTAGGCTGGGGGTGCACCAGGAGTTGGATGGGACAGAGCTGGAACATCTGACCCCAATTTACCAAAGGGATATTCCATCCCATAAGATGTCATGCTCAGCATACAGAGCTGAGGGAAGAAGAGGGAATGGGGTGGGGATATTTCGAGTGATGGTATTTGTCTTCCTAAGTAACAATTATATGTGATGGAGCCTTGCTATCCTGGGGATGGCTGAACACCTGCCTCCCCATGGGAAGTGGGGAATGAATTCCTTGCCTTGCTTTGCTTGTGTGAGCGGCTTTTGCTTTACCTTTTAAACTGTCTTTATCTCAATCCACAAGTTTTCTCACTGTTGCTCTTCCTAATGTCTCCCTCATCCTTCCAGGAGGGGAGTGAGCAACTGGCTGTGTGGGCCTTAGTTGCTGGCTGAGGTTAAACTACAACAAGAGGTCACACATCTTGATGCTGTCTCAATGTGACATAGCACAAGCAAGAAAAGCCAGTGGATGTGAAGTGATTTGTGTCACAGTGGATCACAAACATTACTGGAAAACAGTGAACATAAATTGCCAAGTTCCAAAATGAATTGAAATGATGTGACAGAAATAATGCCAGACAATGAAGCAATTTTCTATCCACATGGAAGCCACTTCCAAAAAGTGCTGATGAAAAACTCACTGTAATTTAAAAGGCAAAGAATGACTCCATGGAGGATGAAAATTTCTTCAGGAAAGGTCACTAAAGTCATAATGTTTACACCATAAGAGACTTTTCCTTGGCATGTTGCCATGTTCTCCCTCAATTTACAACATCCCCCCCTCTCCATATATCAGATGTCTCTAAAAGTACCAGAGAAGGATCTAAGTGTCAGACAGCAACCAAAGCATTGCTTTCCTGGTGCTAGTGTGAAGGATATAAATACCAAGACACACACATAGTCTTCAAACTAGATCCACAGGGGAAACTCAACTTTTACTTTTGAAGTACAATATTAGGCACCACTGAGACCCCTGGAATAACTGCTACCAAATTGCTTAAAATCCAGGCATAACAATGCCCAGTTGCAGTAAGGCTCAAAGTAGCATGTTGGATATGGCACAGGAAATCTGTGCTTGAGCAGAACACTGAATGGAAACTCCCCACCATCTCTCAGCCAGAGCAATGTTTATCTGAAGATGTTCTACTTTGATCTGCATTCCACAGAATCCAGTGATAACAGTGTGCACAAGTACATCAGGAAAGATTGTGCTCAGAATCTAACTTAATTGCCTCCCTCAGCTACCCTCACACCAAATCAGCTGGCAACCATCAGGATTTTTTATTGTAATTAGCATACATTAAAAGATAAGCAAAATGGTACCTGAATTTTATATATGATCCAAATCTTTTGGATTTAGGAATGCTTTAAGAGAAATGGGAAAGAAACCTCTGCCAATATAAATGGGTAAAACTACCCTGAGCTACCAATGTAAAATCTGCCATATGAAGAAGTTATATTCTCCTTCACACCAATAATTTTATTGGGTTCCACAAGATATGTATTGTTACAGATTAATATATTTGTAGAATACAGTTTGGTCCATTCTCTAGAAGTGAGCTTGTACCTAGCTGGAAATGAGACACTTCCCCACCACAGACCTTGTGTGACTTACACTCAAAGTCTAGCATAAGATTTACTACAGGGACTAAGGGGCTGTACCTGCAATCCTCACACCCTCGAGTGCAATGAGTCTGCTCGTGGCCACACACAGAGCTATGGCTGTGCAGCATCCTTATCCATACCCTTCTGGATCTAACCTTGGCCAAGCTAGCTGTAGCATAGTTAAGTTAACAGCGGGCATAGTTAACAGCGGGCATACAGCCACAGCAGCCAGGCTCTCCAAAATCCTGGCAAGCAAGTTCTGCTGAGTTCATGGTGAGGCTGAAACGAGCCACCTTAAAGTCAGATCAAATAGAGCCAAATAGATCTATGACATGGTGCACTTCAGCTCCACTGCAGGGCTGATGTAACTGGGTTCTGTTCTGCTATGAGTGCAGCAGAGCATCAGAGTAAATAAAAGGAGTTTTTTTATAATGCCTCAGTAAAAGTAGTCAAAAAAAAAAAAAAGAAAAAGAAACACAAGCTGGTTTAGATGGTGCTTAAGCTATTCAATACGCATCATTCCAAAATGTCTCCTGTTCTAGACTGACAGAATAACTTTGAACAACTAAAGGAACTTTCTGTTCCACTGCTCCCTATCTTTAGAATTAAAATAACGATATTTACTTTCAAATGTAAGGTGGTTTAAGAATGATGAACAAAAATAATTATAGACTGATGGGGTATTATTATTAAGATTTAACCACCAATATCTTCAGCACAGAGGTACTTCATTCTCCTGGATTCTGGGACTCCAGAACATTTAAAATGAAACTGAAAGAATAGGGACCCCCATTTCATTCCCTTTCATGAAAGACCTAGGGGAAAAAATACAGCATGGGGACAGAAATTTTATTCACAGCTGCCATAAGTGATTGCCAAGTAGCAGAAAGCAGTCCATGTTGAGATAAACACAAATATGTTGGTAAAATATAAATCTGTTTCTGCTGAGAGCATTCTCTTAAAAAATACACCCAAAAACTTAGCAATGTATCTACAGTGTTTTCTTACCTCAACTAATATGAAGCATGGGAACATCATGTAGCTTCTCTGAGACTGATGCCTGCTGTTTGAAATCATGTTCCCCTATGAAGGAAACAAAGCATATTGTGTCCATTTGTAAGAAGCCAGCATTGTCTGGAAAAAGCAATAACCTCCTGGAAAAAAAAAGCCTACACTACTAATCTCTGCCATATTTTTAAAAAGAGCAGAAATCAAAGGACTGTGGATGTAATGATCCTAGGACTCATCCCATGACTAGAATAGTAAATTGACTAAAATCTCCAGAGGAGTTAGCATCTTCAGAAATTACAAAAGTTCTAAACGCTGGGTAGCCCTTTAGATTGATCTCTTCTGGAAAAAAATTAAAACACCAAACCACAAACCAAACCCCTAGTTTTAAAATCTTCTCTCTAGCCTCTTCCTAAAAGATACTGAAATAGTCCTTTAGCCCTCTTTTGCTCTTCTCAACTGCGCCCCTTACTGTTCTTGACTTCACTCTCACCATTCACTGCTTTTTCCTATTCCATCCTTCCAGTCTTCATGTGCTCTCCCTCCAGTTTCTTTTTATTCTTTTCACACACTCCCTTTCCTCACTGAGCTTCTTACATGCACTATATCTTCCAAGATCTGGCACCTCCTTCTGTCTCTCTTCCATGGCCTCCTAAAACCATTTTTGATTCCCTTTCTCTCTCTGATGCTTTAGTAAGCTGCAGGTGATTCTTTCTCCCTCCTGTGCCCTGCCTGTGGATGTGCATTTTCCATACAGGGCTCGGGGTTGAACAGTCCAGGAGGCAGCACACTAAAGAGAAGGCAAAGCAGACACTTTCCAGCAATATCAGAAAAACAAACCCTGCTCTCTGTGTGTAGCCTGTTTCCCAGCAATGCACTGAGCTGCTTTGATGGTCACCTCCCCTCTTGAAGGTGGCTGAGGGAGTCTGACGCTGTGCCACCCTCCCCTTCTGTGCCACTTAGTAGAAATGCAGTAGCCCTGCAATGAGATTTGTGTGTGCACCTGCTGGGGTCTCCCTGGGAGCTGTGAACTTTTCAGCTGGAGCCTGTCACTCTGGGCATTTTTAACCCAGTCTTTGGTGCTAACACAGCAGTGGTTATCTGCGTTCAGCTTGTGTTTATCCAAGGCAATGAACAAGAAAATGCTTCATAAGCAAGCAGTATGGTATGTGCTCTCAAAACCTCTCTCAGATTGTTAAGTGCTGAACTGACTTACCAAGCAAACAGAAAATGGTGGCCCTGCTGCTGATCAATTTACTTGGATGCACCCAGGGCCAAACTCTGCTGTTCACATTCTATTCCATTCAAATCCTCACTCAGGCAAGAGTCCCAGAGACTCCTTGACACTCTGTTTTATGGTTACATAATAGAACCATTAATATTGCAGATGGTGATGTGCAAGCACAGCTACTGCACATTGGGACTATAGGCTCAGCTCATTAAAGAGACACCAACATAGCAGTTATTTATTATTTATTGAGTGCTAACAGTACATTGAAGAAAAGAGAACAAGTTCTGAGCATTAAGGACCAATACATGGCTGCTCTTCAGCTGTTACTTCAAGAACAATAAGGGCCTAAGATTCCTCTCCTCCAGCGTAGCATCAAGGGAGCCACATGTTCCTATTAATGTGTAAGTACTGCAGATAAGTGTCTGCCATTGCCTAAAGCTCTCAGTGCAACAAAGTGGAGATGCAGAGCCCGAGGTATGTTCCAGAATTTTCTTTCCCATAACATGGAGATGGACACTGTTTGGAGACTGGAACACACTTTACACAGGAAAAACATATACCATATGTGAAATTGCCTTTCCAGGGTTTGGTGCTATGACTTTGGAGGAAGATGAGTGCGCCTGAATGAGGCATCATAAAGCCATCTGTGAGGGCATGGTTGAAATACTACAAGCACCCTAAAAATAGCTCTTGGTAAAGAACTAGTTCTGTTTTAGTAATATGTAGTCTTTTCACATAACAAGTTACTAGGCAGCCTATGAGGCAGTTTCTCTGGCAGTAGCCCACTGTCTGCATCAGGCAGTCTGCCTCCCTCCAGCTGCTGTTCTGGGGGTATGCCTAACAGCAGCCTACAGGATCTCTCCAGACAAGCCTACCTCTGCCACATGTCATCACCAATCTGCCTCACTGCTAGACTAGGGAGTCATGTTCACATCTGTGCTCTCTCTGGTTTTGGAAGAGAGATTGCAAGCATACACCTCCAGGAGGAGCTCTGGAGAAGAGTATCTGACAGAGCAGCGTGCCCCCCTGCAGCTCTGAAGGATGGCTGGTTATGAGCCGCAGGTGAATGTCACACTTGGCAGCCTCAGGCTGAACATCTTCAATTTATACAGTTGTTGTGAACATGCTCACAGTATTCCTGATCCCATTTGGATCAAAATCCATTCAATTTATAAGATGCCTCAGCACCATTCCTCAACATGAGAGAATTGCATTCATGTTTCTAAGGTAGATTTTTTTAACTTTCAGCTGCTGTATAAAGGGGCTAGGAGTTTGGCAGGAGTTTTGGCCATGACCAGAACAGCAGAATGTTTTTACCCAAAGCCATCACTGCCCTGCTTTTAGCCTGGATATCAATTCCATAGGTGATTTCTAGGCATGCCTACTGGCTCAGCTGCTTCCTGTTTGCGGGGAGCTTTCTCTTTGGATGTGACATCAGCAACGAGCTCTGGGAAACTTGAAACAATTTTTATGGTAAAAAAGTGAGATGACAGAGTTTAAACACTTACAGCATTACTCAGAAACAAGAGGAATCGCTTGGGGTCACAGCTTGAATATGACCTCAAGTGATTTCTGTAATATCACATTTCTGCCAGAGCTAAAAGATGAACTCAAACATCATTAGTTCTGAAAGGGAGTCCCCTAATCTTGCTATTTTACTACTTGTATTATCCACAGTTGTCATTTGTATGATTGTGTTTTGGCATGTCCCTTTTTTGGTGAAAGCCAGTGTGAAGACAGTCTCAGAGCCTGGTGCTCTCAGATGTGGAAGATGGGTATCTTCCAAAGCTCGTTACAGAAGTTCCAAGCAAATATAAGACACTACTGTATTACCATTACAAGATGTCCCATCACAGGTTTCCCTGTAACTTAGGATTCAGCTAGAAATACAAATGGCATATTCTATTTCATTCATCTCTTTCTATTTATGGACAAAGTTCACCTACACCAAGGAAAAAGTACTTATCAATAATTCAGGAGATGTAAAGATATGCTCTGAACTAAAAATAATCTACTAAAATGCAAATAAAGCTCACTAGAACTATCTGTAGCACTTATACTCCCCAGTGTGGTAAAAATGTAATGGCTTGCCAGAAGGTAAACAGAGAATGTGTTTGGGGAGTGTTGAATTTGTCAAGAAAACAGGAAAATAAGGTCACTGTGCTATGAAGAAAACAAATCTTCATGAAAGGAAACAATTTTTATGTGCCAAATCTATATAGTCTTCATAAAGGTAAGGGAGAATGGAGATTATGGTGGCATTTTAATAAAGAAAAAGAGAAAGAAAACAATAAAGATACTTTCCTTTGAGATACTGACATTTGTATCTCTCATTTGTATTATTTGTATCATTTATTTATCTTCAGAAGCTATTCATAAGGAGGGCTAACCTGGTCCATAAATGCAAAGCACAAGAGCTTAGAATTTGTTGGCTGAAGGATATATATATAGCTATATCATTAATTTTCCTGGATGAACCAGCTGGAAAGTCTCTGGAAGGTCCAGATTCTGTGCCCAGGTTGATAATCACCACATTGAAACACACCAATTGATCTGGGCACAGCAGAAGCTACATAGGAAAGCTTTCAGGACAGTCCAAAATTCCCACCTAGATAGTTCCTATACCAATTAGTCAAACACTTGGCTGTGAAGGTGGCTACAAATTCAGTCTCATGTTGGTCCATTGTTTCAAACTGTCCGCTACTTTGTCTCTGCAGCTGACCAGGCTCAGAGTTCGGGCCCCACCCAGTGGACTTGCCCTGATGAGCACAAAGGCACATCCCTGATATTCAGCTACACAAGAATTATCGTTACAGTGCAAACTTGAGGAGTTTCATACACAAAACTTATATTTCATAGCGTTTATCACTGCTGAATTTCATTGGGAAAAAAAATAAAGTTAATTTTCACAGTAGTTTATACTCTACTGATGGCAAATAGTGTTAGTGAAGATTTTTTATTTTTACCTATGATCCAGTCACCTCTCTGTTCCATGCCTATGTACAGACAGCTGCTTTTTTCACACTCTACTCAGGCTTTCACAGATAATGAAGTCTGTTCTTGTATCAGAAAGAGTTCTTACATGATCTAAAGCTGACTTTGTCAGCTTTAGCTAATTTTTTACCTTCTCTATGGCTGAGAAAAATCATCAGAGAAAACTATTGTAATAACCTGAAGCATATTCATTGTGGAAACAGTGAAATGTATATTCAGAACAATATACAGAAGAACACAGTTCATTAGGTTTTCCACATTTTCACACTATACTGAACTTCCTCCAAGAAGATTTCTCTTAAATATTAAGCTTTGGTGCTGCAGTGATTAAAAGTCTCTTTTTCCTGGTGCTGATATTAGTGTTGATCTTGGGGTGTGAGGAAACAGGGCAGACAAAGCAATGGGAAGATAATTCTAACCCTATGAGCAGCAAATGAGTGCTCTGAATAACTGACAGAGTAGAGATGAGCCTGGTATCTAATGCAACCTGAATATAAACTAAACTACAGAATATCAAAGAACTCATCTTCAGATAGGTGTGATAAAACAGAAGATGTTTTACAGTAATGTCTGTTCATTTTTAATGTAAAATGGGGAGTCTATTCTCAGCCAAATATGCGACATTTTTCCAAATTTTTCTCTGATTAAAATACTGTAAAATATAAAAATAGGAATGATTTCAGGCTCCAGATCTGCCAGAGTAAGAAAAGCACCACACAGAAGTCAATCCTCTGACTTATGTAACAGAAGAAAGGAAAAGAAGTAACATATCTCACACATGTTAAAGATGCTGGGGGACAAATGGCTAATTAAGATAACTTGGACACAGATCTTACAGATCAAAGTCAACATTTTCAGGTATATTCAATAAAACAGTGTGAAACTAATGAAAAATAAACCATGCAAGTATAGGTTGTTGTCAGCCAAGAGGCACATGAAAGAACAATTGCAAATCACCCTGATGAGAGCAGGAAAAGGCACTCTTGGCTGCTTTTACTACCTGAAAATTCATGAGTGCCACTAACTGGTGAACCTTAGTAATGAACTCAGATGCTCTTTCCATCTGAAGCTCAGAGCAGTTATTCGCTTTGCCACTTCCTCCAATAACCTCCCACCTCACAAGTGTATTAATCCTTAGCTATAGCCGCAACGGTCCCTGTAGCATCTGCCGGGCTGCCAGTGACTGCCAACAGACAGCAACATCTAGGTCAAGAGTAAATGAAACACAGAGGTGAATGTTAGCAGCAGATTGGAAGCAGTGCAACAGACACCAACACAACACTTTCCCCAGGCATATCCACATACATTGCACAAATGCCTCTTGCTTCTTCATTCTTTGCTAGCCTTCTAATGGGTGTACATTTGTGATGATATTGAGAGCTAAACTGTGCTCTTCTGTCTTGAAATTAAATAAAAAGTGTTTTTTTAAAAACTGTAAAACAGTTAAAGTAGTACTGAGAGACAATCTTATTACCATGAAAGATGAAAGCTGGGAATCAGAGAAACTATATTCCTCTCTTTCTTAGATTACTCATTATCTGAAGATTAGGAGGACCCGGAAGCCTGTCAAACACCAAGTAAAAAGCTCCCATAGGAGTTCAAATAGTGGAAAGTGCTATCAGCAAGAAGAGGATTCACCGGATTATGTTAGTAGCGACAGGATTAAGTTTTGCCCAACAAGCTGCCTGATCAGAAATAACAAGGTCATTTTTATGTTAAGAAGATGAGGGAAGAATGCACTTGTTTTGCAAGCAGGCAAATTAATATGGGATTAAGCAATAAAAAAAAAATCATAAAATTCATTTGTGAAATCAAGGCAAATCTTAATCCTATAGCTTCGTACTGACATAAAAAGACACCACTGGAGTGAAGGAGCTGCCATGAAATCCCATAAAACACAGATGTGACAAAGACCCTCTACCATAATAACAGAAAGCTCTTGAGATTCAGAAGGGACCTACAAGGACACCTTCCCACAGTCAGGCAGCTGCAGAGATAGTTAATATAGTTAGTTAATATAGTTACTAGAGATAGTTAAAATAGTTAACACAGTGTAACTGTCTGCAACAATTCCCCATATAGTTCTTGGAATAGCTTATTGTCTTCATTTTTCTCTCTGTTTTAGAATCAAAATATTCAAATATGTGCAATGTTTTAAACAGCTAAGCTTAGTCTGCAGCTTGCTCTGCAGTCAGGAATGAACTTCCCAGGCAAGGCAAAATCAGCTGCAGCTCCCTCTGTACTAGCAATGGCCAGTGAGGTATGAATGACACAGGCCATGCAATGGGGTAGCAATATCGGGTCTGTTTTAAACTCAGTGTAACCAAGCCTTGAGTCCTAAAAGTTCTGAACAAATAATTCTCAAGTAAAACATAATGAGGTGAATTTCAACCTTATTTTTAGTTACATACTTATGACACTAGAATTACTGCTGCCAAGAGTCCCTCACAGTCAAGGCTGGTAGTGTTGTGGAGGTGGTGGGTGAGTCAAGCTTGCTTGATGCATCCATTATTGTACCTACATACGATAAATGTCTTCTGTCCCATGATTCATTGCCTCACTCAATGCTCAGTTGAGTATTTAGAGTCCCTGAAGTACTTTGTAGCCAGACACATATTCTCTATTTACGTTCCATTTTTCCATATAGGATCTGCAGGGACATTGGTATATTGCTTCTTTTGACTCTGGGGCTCACGAGTCACAGTCCCGACCAACAACTCATGTGGAGTCAGTCCACAGTGAGCAATGGACATGGACATACTGTCACACAGCCTCATCTGGAATCACATGTGAAACAACTGCTGATAAAACTTACATGATTAAGGTACTTTCTGTGTGTCTCATTAACAGTAATATTAGAACAAATTAGTAACACTGTGAGGTCATGCTGTTGTTTCCTCAAATTTATTCAGAACTGACTTTTCATTCCTGATTTTTCTATTCTTATTATTGCCAAATAGCCAAATTTTTGGTTATGCTGATCAGTTTTGTGTAGATGTAAATATCACAGATTATTGTTTCTGTCACAAGGGTCAGTTCCACCTTGTATTCATTAAAAGTTATCTCACATGCCAGCCTGTAAAATTTGCTGGTTTTAAGTATTTTTTGCCAGAAAATCAGCTGGTCTAATATTCACCATAAATATATACAAAGAAGAAGCAGAAGCCACTACAGTCACATGTATATCAAAATTAATTTCTATTTAATAACAGCTGCATCTCAAGCTGTCTAGAACTGCTGATCTGCAGAATTCCTGATGGTGATT
The DNA here is from genome assembly GCA_020800305.1 of Porphyrio hochstetteri. Taxonomy (NCBI): domain Eukaryota; kingdom Metazoa; phylum Chordata; class Aves; order Gruiformes; family Rallidae; genus Porphyrio; species Porphyrio hochstetteri. The sequence continues at coordinate 20,783,580 of CM036912.1, forward strand.
TTTGGGAAGTTGGGCTGAACTCTAATGGTTTTCTCCCCATCCTTTAGCCGCCGCCTTTCTTTAAACTGTATCTTAAAATACATTAAGTACATGTAACTAAGCAAATACTGTATTGCCAAAAAGACATGATGCAACTGCAGATGGGAGTGGGTATAATTGTTCTTTTTCAAAATCAAAGAGATGCACCATGTCACCAGTCTGAGAATCTGTATGACATTGCAAGAATCTATTTATCAATTATTTATCATTTAGATAAATTTGAGGGAGGCTGTCCTGAATAAATCTCTATATGCTATTACTTCAGATTCCACTTATTTTTTCTATTTTCTTTTGGTCAAATAAACTCAGTTCATGTCAGCTTATGTAAGACTAAAACCTGGCATTACTTCTGCTGAGACAGAATTCACTGACAGTTCTCAACTTCTGCATAAGGCCTAATTTGGGTGTAATAATATGTGTAAAAAGCCACAATTAAACTTCAAAGAACTTCAGCATGATATTCATCTTTATACTTTGTTAAAGCAGTTATGACTTAAAATTTTATTGTATAATTGTAAAGTTCTCAGTTAGCTTATGTATTTTTTTCTTCTTAATCTCTGTTCACTAAAAAAAAAAATAAAAGAATCACCATAAATATCTTAAGGAAAGCAAAAAAGGAAAAAACCTGAGCTTTTTTTTTCTCCCCACAGGGAAAATTTAACTACAGACCTATCAGTGAAGGTGTCTGATTTGATTGGCTGTGTTCTGGGCCTGCCTAAATACTGATCCACTGCCCATCCTTATGTAAGTGAGCTGAATCCTAAAGACTTGAAAAATGTGCAGATTTCAAAATAAAAGTGAAATAGGACTTCTATGCATTTTCTAGTGATAAATTATGTACTTCTTATTCAGGCAACAAAGACACTTCACAAAGGGTGGGTGCGAACTGCAAGCTTTGCTATCTGTGAAATAACAATATGCTCACAGGAGTATACAACCATACTATAACTTAAGGCCAAGTAAACAGAAAATAAAACCTCAGCATATGTATGTGAGGTTCATCACAAACAGTTTGTGCTGTGGATCTATCCATAAAAGATTCATTTTCTAAATATGTCATTGCAGCCAGTGATTCAGAAGTAGAACACTTCCATCTGGCAACAGATGGTCAAGATGTATCTTATTAGTAAGAGAGTCTTCTGCTAAAAGAACTAGTCCTCCCCAAAATCTGTATAATCAGACAAGCAGCTTCTTTCTAGTATTACTGACATGAGAAACCACACCAGCACCTTATCTCACAAGATCAATCAAACCTATATACACTTACATCCCTACTTAAGTATCAAACATCCTTCTATGTATCACAGCCACTTCGGCATTTCACACCTAATTTTGTAGTTGATAACGTGCATATTATATGTCTAATAGCTGTACAGTTTCCCTAACATGCTAGCTGGTGCTCTGAATCTGTGTAGTATTCAATTATATGTTGTGATGAGCATCTCAGTAGCTGTTCTTACAGATTGAGGGGTGCTCACAACTTCTTACTAGCCTTTGTCAAGGGTGTGCAAACCCATCTTCTCAGACGTAACCTACTGCATTGTTTCACATGTTTTTAATCACTCCTGCACAAGGCGGCAGTATCTGTGGGAGTTAACAGATGGCTGCTAACAAAGTTGGTTTATCCTCTTTCCTCCCTCACCATCCCAGATATGTGTTGCCCACTGCTGGCTTTCTTCTCTAAAGGTTTTGTGAAGAATATTCCAAAACTCAGCACATCCTAACCAATCATTCAATATTTACTTCTAGTAAAAATCCAACAGATTTTCTTTCACAATAACTGGGAGAAAAAAAGGGGGGGTTAAAAAAGGGGGGTTACTTTCATTAAATGAGTTGCTCCTTAGGAGTTGTTCACTCAGCTCTAAGAGAAAGGGCTCAAACCACCTCTAGTGGAGAGTTATGAGTCATCTGATACGAAAATTCAGCTCTCCCATTTTTATGTGGAATGGCAAACAAGAAAAGCACTGCAGAATCAATTCAAGTGCTTGCTTTGGTCACAGAATCTGAAGCGACTGTTGCCATGGGTACACAGAATCAAGTTCTTAAAGGGGATTTAAGGACATGACAGAGGAGAAAAGAAAAGACAGCATGGAAGATTCAAGAATTGTAGATCCCTGAAGAAACTGAAGGTCTGAAACACAGAGACCCAGAAAAGAAAAGTAGCCATTAGTGCCATGCAGACAAGGTAAGAGAAAAGACAGCCAACGGAAAGATCAAGGTGGAAAAATAAAGAGAAGAAACTAGTGGACACACCATAGGGAAAGAAGAGCAGCTAGCTCCCTAAGGAGGAGAAGGGGCAGGGACTGGATCATGCAGACAATGAATCACACTATACAGAAAATCGTGACAGAGATCAGAAAAGGACAAAAATATAGGACAGAGAAATAACAGATGAGGGATAAGGAAAGATGCACATTGATAATATGAAAACCAGATCAGTATGTATGATCGGGGATTTTCATTAAAGACTCAGTGAGCAAGTCATCAGAGCTATTTGGAGGAAAGAAAGGTATGTGGTATGTGGTGTCCTGAACTACAAGAAGTTGACAAGAAGAATCCAATAATCCTACTACATGTTGAAAAATGCCATTTCAAAATTCCATCAAGAACAGAATCAAACAGCTTCCAGCTGGGAAAGACTGGCTTATCTGGCCTTTAATGGAATTCTTCCAGCCACAAGTGAAGGAACATTTATGAAATATAAACTTAAATAAAGTGGGAGATAAAGCAGTGACTAATTATAGAAGGAAGGCTTTAGGTTGCTTGGCCATTTGATAGAGGATTTTTTTCTGGAGGAAGGACTTTTTAAGGAAGGGACAGTAAGGAAAAACAAAAAAATATTAAGGAAAACATCAAGTCAGTCAGTGATGTAGCTGCAGACATCTGGCTAAAGCTCTTAAAGGGCTCTCAAAAGAGTTTATATGCATTCATTGAGAACATGATGGGGTTTTAAATATGATGATCTTTCAGATTATAAATCACTAAATTTGAGATGTCTTTTCAGAGAAGGGATCAATAAGACATAGTCTCTATTTATTGTGCTTTTTCCTTAAGCATTCTTTAATGGTCACAGACAGAAACAGGAGACAGTCTAGATGGCTCTCTGTTCTAACTCAGCATGCCTGTGCTTTGAGTTTGAGACGGAAACATGCCTTTGTCATGGAACAAAGAGGGAATAAGATCACTTACATCCCTGTTACTGATTGCCTGTTTTCTTTACCCTACGGAACATGGGCAGGGACACGGTGATCAACGAGCCTTCATTCCATAACCTGTTTGCAGTCAGAGCTAGAGGCTTAATTTGATGCTGGTAAAAACAACTTCAACTCTACACTCTTAGAGAAAAAAAAGAGAAGACTTGAGAGTTGGAATGCTGTCTGGAAGTTACAGTCTCATCCATGTATACTTGTGGGACTTCATGAAGTGACAGTGCAGTCTAAAGGGATGTCTACAATATATGTGTAATTCATAAAAATAATTGAAATATACAGTTCATGTGCTCTGGAAAAGTAATGCTAACCTACTATTTAGACCAGGTATCTTTCTTTTTCCATAAAAGACATGCTGAGAAAAGCCTCCTTCTAACAACTGTCAATTAACATTTTATTTCACTAACAGGGTGTTACTTTTTGTTTATGACAAAGATTGCTGCATATATTTTTATTGCTATATAATTTTTCACATGAAACAATATTTTCTGAAAGGAAGCTTATACTGTACCTTTGGAGAGTAAGGCTCTCTTACTATCAAAAATATGTTCTTTTGCCTACCTCTACTGTCAAATAATTGAAGACAGATCAAAAGAAAGTTATAGCATTGCTACTACAACATCTTAATACTAATAAACCACCTTTCATCTTCTTTTTAAAGAACTGTGTGGTTTTCCTTCACAGTCAACAGACTTTCAAGCATTTAGGTCAAACATGCTTCAGCTGGTTGAGACCTGTTGGAAAGCATCTTGTAAATGTCTTCTGTACTGTGTGAGTTTCTTTGTGATAATGAATGCTGCAGTGCCATGTGGCTCTGTTGAAGCCTGTAAAGATGTTCCATAATTAGTAATATTCATTGAAGTTTCAATAATACTCTAAATGTATTAACTGCTGTCCGGGCAGATAAAGCTAGTCATTGCTAGAAGCAGTTTGTAAATTAAAATAAGTAACAACAAAGGTTCTATCATACCATCCACACTTAGAAGGAAAAACATTTAGCTGAAATGTTTTTAAAAGTATTTAGGTTAGCTAACAAAGACTACTGGGACAATAGCAGTACTTGAAAATGTGCAATGACCTATATTCATTTGAATGAACCACTGAAAGCTTTAGCATACTCTGCAAGAACAACTGTGTGGGCAAAGAAGGATGCAACCTAAAATGACTTCTGCGCAATTAAGCACACAGTTCATAATTTAGTACACGCTGTATTGAAAAATGACCTTTCAAAATGTTTTTAACTATGGATAGAGACATGATCCATCTTCAGTTTAGTTGCTGCTATGATTTATATTCCTACTAGGCTTCTGGCTAACTTCTGTGAAATACATGCATAAATGGTAAACACCACAGAGTGAAAAAGGGTGCAAATGCACCCTGCTGTTTCAGACAACCACAATTTTTTTCCTAGTGTTTTTGTTTAACTGACATTAATAAAGTATCTGTTCCTAAGGCCCAGAAGCTATTGCAATAAAAACATTACAAGAGATGGAAAGACAGATTAACATCTTGCTGCATATCTTTAAAAAGAATGCACTGTGAATAGACTCTTCTCAAGGTAGGCAGCAGCAGTAATAATAGAATAGGCAGTGACTACCTGACACTGAAATCTGACTCTGACATTTGAAGGATAACTTGAATTGTGTATTTGAAAGATTCTGGAAGAGAACTTAATGGCTCTTGATATGGGTTTATTTTTGCTATTCACAGTTCTTTCCAAGTCAAAAAAGAAAAAAAAAAAGAAAAAAAACAGAGAGACAGAGAGAGAGAGAGAAAAAAGACTAATGATCCTTCCTTCTGTTTAAATTAATTGGACTTTTGGCCTTAATGGGCAGAGACACAGAACTCCATCTTCTGCTATTTTCTGACAGGTTTGGGGTTATCACTTTGTATACCTTTGTGCATAATTTCAAATACTTTGTGATAAAATTTCTTGAGGTATAATTTATACCTTTTAAAAAATGGTCTTTGGTGCTGTTAATACTGGTGTCATCCAGACTTACTGGTTAGTGAAGTGCTAGCTTGAGGTGTCCTGAACATCTGCTTGTTAGTTTTATAGATAATGAATTTTAAGGTGTGTTTGTAAAATAACAGAAGGGGGAATTAACTCTTGCAAGACTTCTTCCTCTACCTGTATATCTGCTTCTGTCAATTCACAGAGGGTAAATACTCTCATCCTCTTCAACTTCTACATATGACTTTCATGCAATGAAGCTCTCAGTCTTTACAGAGCTCACATTCAGTATTGTCAACATGGACTAACACAACTGTATCAGACTCTTTTGCTCTTCACTGCAAAGCTTCAAAGCTTCCTGCTATCTCCCAAAAGCACTGAGTCATGTTCTGGGTCTCAGCTTTTATCCTTAAACTGTTAAACACTTTGGTCAAAACTGTGAAAATCTGCTGCAAATCTGGGGATAAAGACAGGGACACACTTTTCTACAGATTTTCACTGAAGAAACTAGAACTCTTCTCCAGTCAAGTTGAAGGCTATGAAAGAACTACCAGAGCAAAGCTCATTCATCACCAGCCTCACTATTTCCTGCTTCAACTTCAGCAGGAGGACTGCCAGCTCCAGGATAAATCTAGGACAGCATGAACATGTGTAGGCTCTCTGCTTCCCTTTTATAATGCCTGTCTTATACAATTCACACCTGAAGGAAAGAATGAGGCAGAATGAACTGATGTTCTGAAAAAAATAATTACCTGGCCCACTAATCTCCTGGGAGGTTTGCAGAATCTCTGGTGCTGATGGCAATACCAGAGAAAAAGAAGGTAAAAAGTGAGACCTATGCTGGTAAAAGCCACATTAATTTTCCTGGGATATTTTTGAGATTTGAAATAATGTAAATCATGCTATTATCTCTCCTTAAATGCCTTTCCAAAACTTTCCAAAAAGCATAACTCAAAATCATTACATTTCCTGTCATATAATTTAAAAATCTACAGACATGTATCCTGTAAAAGATTTCAGGTTTAAAATACCAACACTACAGTATCACTAAATAAATGGATATCACCTAAAAATTAATACACCAGTGGATCTTTGAAATCCAGTAAATCGGAGATGAACTTTTATGAACAGTGTAGGAATACGTTTAAGGAAATTTGTAAAGTGGAGAGCAGGATGTAATAGAATTGATTAAGGCATTACTCTTTGCCTGCAAAACTCTGAGAAAAAGCCTGCCTTCATTTCCAAGTGTGATATGAATTTATAAGCACTCTTAACCTTGCCTGTATTGAAAATTTCCCTGTGTCTTGTTCTTACTGGACACTCTGATTGGTTGGCTAGAGAGAGAGCTGGTCGGCTTGATTACAGTGCTGTACGTCAGGGAAAGGAAAGGAAAGGAAAGGAAAGGAAAGGAAAGGAAAGGAAAGGAAAGGAAAGGAAAGGAAAGGAAAGGAAAGGAAAGGAAAGGAAAGGAAAGGAAAGGAAAGGAAAGGAAAGGAAAGGAAAGGAAAGGAAAGGAAAGGAAAGGAAAGGAAAGGAAAGGAAAGGAAAGGAAAGGAAAGGAAAGGAAAGGAAAGGAAAGGAAAGGAAAGGAAAGGAAAGGAAAGGAAAGGAAAGGAAAGGAAAGGAAAGGAAAGGAAAGGAAAGGAAAGGAAAGGAAAGGAAAGGAAAGGAAAGGAAAGGAAAGGAAATTCTATCTATGCAGGAATAAGTACTGCTGACACCAGTGGTCCACCAGGTTGACCATGTCTTTGGGTGACCTTACATTGGCTGGTAACTCTTCATGCCACTACCTCCCCACCAATCTCTACTAAGATGTCTCTCCATTTTCCTTTGTAATTACTTTCTTCAATTATCCAAAAGTATGTACTCAATGATTTCCAAGAATAATAACTTTCTAAGTATTTCCAATGTACACAAAAGAAACCTCATAGTAGGTAGATAGTAGAAAGCTAGTAGGAAGCTGAATGTTACAACTCCTGTAAGAAGAACACTTGTGCTTGATTTTTATGAATGGTGTACAAACACTACTATAAAAAAAGATTACATTGTTACTACTACAAAATAGAATATTTTGTTTCCTTGCCAACATGTTATACCATGGTACTCTAGAAATATCTTGGAGGAGGGGCTGGGCAGGAGCGAGTCGAAAATAAATTCTGTAGCATTTTGCAGCCTTAGATGTCAAGTAGGCATTGCTGTAAGGAACAACACTTGTTATAATGCCCAGTGTACCTGTACTTTGCGCATACTCAGCACCTTTCAATTTCATTATTGAAAATCTTTTCCCAGGAAAATATGGATAATGGATGTAGCTCAAGACAGACTTCATACAAAACCTCAAGATCTTTTTGCTATAGCTAAATAACTAAATTTGAAAAAGAAGCTAGTGCCCATGACTTTTGTACGTCCACCCATTACTGTTATCAACACCTGTATCTCTTAATGTTCCCAGGTACCTTTTGTTTCCTTAGACTGTGACAAAGGCACCTCTGTTGCTCAGAGGTCTCAGCTGTGGACAGACAAACTGCTATGTTCTTCCATCACAAAAGCCAAAGACCACATGCTAATTTTCCATCATCATCATCATGTTGTGCCACAGCTGACAGGCTCCTCAGAGACCTACCTCAAACCAAGCTGCATGTCTTTTCCTAGTGTGGCCCCATCCTTTAGGAAGAACATCCCAATCATGATTATGATGGAAAAATGTACTACAAAATCAATATAGCACATGTGATTGAGGTAGGAAGATGGATAAATAATGGACAGAAAGGCATTTTGTGTGATGGGAATAGTACTCTATGTGCATGCAGCTTAGAGAAAAATCTAAGTGCTATGTGATACACCTATTTAGTGGAAGTCACTCCTCCTACAACCTCTTAGTTTGGTTTCTAATGAGAATTTTAATAACGAATATTAGGAAAGTAGTTGTTTTAACATTCATCTACGACACGAATAAACTCCTCACCTAACCTGCTGTCAAAATCAGGGAAGTGTTAGATTCTGTTCACTCTGGGTCTATGGTAATGGTGCATCTGGTGTTCAATTACAACTCATTATACCTATGAAAATAATTGAATTGTTCTCCATCCAGACCTGAAGGAATATGCCCATTTGGCCTATTTTGGGTCACTTTATTGATCGTTATTTCAGTTAGGGAAAAATATTTCAGGAACCAGTTTAAGCTCTTCTTCTTATTTAACTAATCTTATTAGGTCCCATCCTGGGTGTCTAGTCGGGAGAGAAGGACTACATAAGGTAGAAAGGCATTATATCTGTCTAGTGCCGTAGCAAAACAAATCAGTGACCTCAGCAGAAACACTCTGGTCATTGATGCATTTAATGGAATTGCTATTTCTTTTCTGTTTTCAGAGAAAAAGGTTTTGTGCAAGGGAAGGTTTAAAGGCTGGAGAATGAAATACACTTTATAATTTTTTTTTCTGATAAATATTCTGAATACCTATTTAATATTTTCAATTTTTTACAAAAAATATGTTCTGGACCAAATCCTATCAATTTGGAGATTTAGTCAATGATCTTCTATGGAAGATTTTGTGTAAAGGAAGCAAGGTTTGTGTGGAGCAACACTTGAAATATTTCTTTCCATTTCAGGGAACACTAGAAGCACTATAAAGGAAAGATCGAAGATCCATCTAGCTTTATATCTTTTCTGAACAACTACTGCTCCAGAAACATTAAACTCCAGTAATGCACAATTTGATAGAAGGATGAACTTTTTCCCATTCCAAGTAGCTGATCATTTCCTGCCCCACAGCTTAAACATTCTTGGTGCCACAGTGCATGCAAAACACACCCCAGCAAATGTATGTAAAGTTCAGTATGGAAAAGCATCATATCCCTCATAAATTTAACCACTCTACATCAGAAAATATCTTCTGTCAACATCCACAAATCATATTTGAATTTGTAATTGTATATTAGAAGGAAAACCTACTGGAAAAAAATGTGCAAATATAGAATATTTTATGTTTAAATCCCATACATGGCTTTCCAGTACACTTTATTCCCAATTCATTAAGCTCTTGTCATCAGCAAAAACATTGCTGTTTACATCCTGCAAGCTTTATGCAGATTCATCCTGTTAGATGAACACCCCTAGAAATCAGATTCCATTTTTTCCAGGGAAGTTGTATCCAGTTTTGCTACAGCTGTGTGATGCTTTGTCTTGTTATTTACATACCAATCCATCACTCATTCCATACAAAAAGCATTTTAAAAGCCATACAAATATACATGTGCCATATTTCAAAAAAGGTAGCCTGTCTTGTGTCCTACACTGTAAAGATTTCTGAAGACACAGCAAGGTTGCATATCAGCCCATGCTCAGTAGAGCAGTCTTTAGCTATAATTAGCCTTCCCAAACACTAATCAGAATTTCATCTATGTGAGTACTTATAATATATTCAATTCCCCAATGCATTAAAGAGCATTTCACTGCATATTTCAATCTCTTTGGTTCATTTATTCCAGAGGATAGATAATTTTAGGTAATTAAAAATATGAAAAAGTATTACTGTCCTTCTTAGCAGCATTATTTACCTTTGTGCCTGTTAAATCAACATTATCAGAATCAGGTGCAAAATAACAAGGGTTTTTAGGAAGTTTCCATATGCTTTAGGTATCTTACATAAAAAAACTACCTTACATGCCTTTATTTAAAATAAGTGGTTCTACTGAAGAAAAATATGGTGCCAAAACTATTTTTGAAAGGGAGTTAAAGGAAGAGCCAGAGCAACACATGGTGCTGGGTTGGGGAGTGCAGGGCGACTGGCAGCACATGCTGCCCACAGGGGTGCTCCAAGCACATAGAAACTCTGTTCACCATGACGTCTGCTCACGGCTGCTGCAAGGACTAAGGAGTAGCAGCATCAAAAGGAAAAGCTCTAATAGCATGTTACCACTTCTAGATTTCATGGAGTTACGGGGAAATAAAACAAAACAAAAAAAAAAAACAAAGCCCAAATGTTTGGGATTTTTTTTTGACTCAGTAGGTTTGGTGCATGTTCACTTCTGAATTTCAAAATGCACTGTTTTGATGCAGTGGAAAATCCCAACAGCAATTGCCAGTGCCAGCTGAAACAGGATTATGCACACATGACTGCCAGTCCCTTGTAACTAAGGAAGAAGCAATGCAAATCAGTGCTGATTGATTTTTACAGATCAATTACACTCAAAAGACAACATATTTCTATCTCCTGTAGCAGAATTCCCTTTTGGCTGTTGGAACACCAGGGTTAGAAGTAGACGTGGCCCTTGGCGTCACTCTTGCTGTGTTTGAGCCACTGCTGCCACCACCCATGCTCATCCCCCTCAGCCCCAGCATGGGCCCACCATACTTTGTGGCAGCACTCTCCAGGCCCCCTTTCCTCACCCTAGCCCTGTGAAACTGCAAGCCCAGGGCAGTGCCTATTGCCTCCACCTCCTGCCTACTCACCCTGCACATGGATCCCACAGACCAACAGATGAGAAGCTGGGCAAAAATACTAACGACACATTCTTGCACCATGAAAAGACATTAGGAGAAAGGGAGCAGAGCCTGAGAGGACCAAAAATGAGCAGATAAATACAGAGAGGAGACCAATATCTCCATTATGATCAAGAGCTCAGTGCTCAGCAGAGGGCTCCAGCCTTGCATGACAGCAGCTGCTCACTGCTGCCTGTGCCCAGGGTGCTGCAGGCAGCCCACACGCAGGAGTGAAATTGCAGTTTATCCATTCACAGGAAATATAAACCTCTGCCTTGAAATTAGGGTTAAGATATTGTTGACTTGAAAGGATGTCATCTGTTCACACCATTGTCTGGAGACCATTCTTATTGCTAGCAGAAAAAAACCAAAACAACTATGATGTTCCTGCACTGAGGAGCTGCAGGGACTGAAATAAAATAGCTCGTGTCCTTCCAGTTGCTGTGAAACATCCAACACAGACAGAAAAAAAGCAGACAGCAGAGCAGGAAGCATGCCTGGTTTCACGTGCCCATGCACTCTGTATTAGTGACATAGAGTAACTTGTTCTGCTCGAGTGAACAGAGGGAAATACTCTCATTAAAGATGTTCTAAAAAACATGCCTGGATGTCACTCTCTGCTTCCATCTCCTTCACTGAGTGCTCTCCAGGCTACAGAAAAAAACATTGAAGGAGTCAAATACAGAAAAAAATGAGCCTTAGTACAGAAGAGTAGTACTACCATTCCAGGTGTTGATAATAACCGCCACAAAGTGCAAACATTTGAACAGCTATTTAATTGAGCCTAACATGAAATACAGAAGCAATCTGACTTGCCTGATTTTGAGTGCGTGCTGGGATTACTCCCTTCACTGCAGTACAGTGGCTCCTGAAGTGTGCCACTGCAAGTAGATCAGCTCTTAGTCTAAATTAAACCCTCTTCACAACAATATTCAGAGTCCATACCCCACCCTTGATATAGTGCTTTGCAATATATGTTGTCTAGAGGGTAACACAAACAATTATTACTTCTTTTTATTACAGTCATACTTAGACTTAAAAAAAGAAAAGGGCAAAGTTTCTTTATGCTTAGCACTGTATATTTACTCAGTGATATATCCATTGATTATTTTTGTGGTGCTTAATTGTACAGTAGGGGGCAATTGTACAGTAGAGGACAGATGTACAATTGTATTTCCTTCCCTACCCCCATACACTAATATTTTTATTCACAGGTTTCCAACAAGCAGACTAATTGTGAGTGCATAAATACGCATATGGATTGCTATACATGAAACAGGGCAAAGTTACAAGGGGTGTGCAGTACACATGCATATGGGCAGCCTTCACATAGAGTATGCACAGCCGAGTTGCAGCAGTTACAGATGCAGACGTGAGACATTATCTGAACTGAAAGCTGTCTGTAGGTTTAACCCTAAAGAAAATCCTGAGGATTCTGACTGTATGTTGATCCCCCATAAAAAAATCTCATGGAATTTAATGTACACTAACACATTTTGCACTGTTTTGTAGTATAGGGCAGTAATTAAATTCACCCTGAATTTCAAATTATTTTTGCTTTACAATTCTGTAAGATCTTTATGCCATTACTCTACAAGATTTTCCACTCGATAAATGTTTTCAGCTTTATATAAATTTAGATAATTTTTCACAAAGGATATCTTATACTATTAATAATATTCTCGTTTCGTATTTATTGTAAAAAGCAATCCACCTTCCCTCCACAGAAATTCTAGCTAGGCTGAAATCACACTCAGAAACTCTCACTTTATGACTAGTACCCTGGAGATGAAGGTTTTCTCTGGTAGAGACGTCCAAAATACTGAGGTTTTGCTCCTCATGATGTTCAGTGACACACATGGCAAATCTGTTGGTTCACTAGGCAAAAACATTCAAAGGGGAAAAGACTTGCCCTGCTGGTCCATGTAATATGGCAGATCATGGTACTGTCAATGCTGTAAAACACGAACATGTAGACAGAAGATGCCCTGATCCCACAACCATCTCTGCAGGCAAACTGCAATTCAGAAGAGGCTAGAAATAGCAGGCTTTCTCATGACAGCCTGTCTGTATGTATTGTAGCCTTAATGTATGTATCCATGCAATGCCTGGTATTCTTACCATCCTTTTTCATTTGGACTACACATACAAGACTATTGTATATTTATTTCCTGCTGAATTTGAAAGATCACAAAGAAAATCCAGAAAAGGGAAAATGCAGCATTGGTATGGGAATAAAGTTAAGGGAATGCTGCAAGTCTTGCATATTTCTAACCAAGTATAAACAGGGATTCCTCACTCTTTTTCCTGAAAGTTCCATTTATTTCAAGGACACTATTTAAATTAAAACAGGAAAATTTGAAACACTCCATTCTTAAAATGCGTGTCCCTATCCTTCTCTGGTTTTTATTAAGAAAAAAGGGAGATCTGGAGTAGGCTGTGAAAAGGGTATGTAGTGAATTATGCATGAACAAATGAGATTTTGAGTGAATATAGTCATAACAGCTCTTTACAATACAGGACTTAAGATTGTCATATTCTGAAGTACGTTAGCACTGTAAAAAGAAAGAGTATGCAATCTCAATAAAAGTATCTATTTTAATTACACCACCAGCAAATTGAATAGAAAACATGCATTTTAGAGTTCATTTTAGAGCTAAGATGAGAGGTGCTAAAAGCACACAGTGCCATGTATCATGCAGATTTTCCTCTTTGGTTTGCTTTGTTTCTGTGATAACAGGAGTTAAAATTTTCTTCTCCTTTTTAAATAAGAGAAAACTATCAGGACCAAGTCAGTAATTTTCAAGGGGTCCATCAGCCTATTACTGAGAAAGAAATGTAACAGTTTATTAAATGTAGCTCTGCTCTGAAACCCTGCATCACAGAATGCAACAACCTGGACGTTTAAAGTTAGAGTGCAGTTAAAGTAACTTTCTCTTACTGAGAAAGGACAGGAAGCTTAACTCCTACAGGTTGATCATGTCTTTTATCCCAGTGAGATCTATGGGGAATGAAATTCTCCATTTTGGAGAAAGGAAGAAAAACGTCTCTGCATTGAGCTGAATTTACCAGTTACCATGGTCTAGCGAAGAGTAGCAGCTGCGCCAGGAAATCTGTCCTGCCTGGTGTGCTTTGGCAATTGGAGCCCAGATAGATCCCTGGGCAGACATGAGCTGCTGTAACAAGGATGACTCTGCTTCGTGAAATATGAGGTTGTGATTCCATATTTCACATATATATATATATATATATGCACACATTTCCACCACAAACATAATTTTGTATGACATTAATTGAAGATAAATTCTAACGATTGCAAGTCACAGTGGGTCTTAGTTTAATGCTATATATGTGAGACAAATTCTTTTCAAATTAATCCTGACACTCTAATAGATAGATATCTCCTGGCATAACTCAGGGGATAAAATACATACCAAGGCCTGGATTTGTCCAAATTTATGTATTTAACTGAAGTACCTCAGCAAGGAGCTTCCAACCATGCTAAAAGTCAGCACAACCTCAGGGAGTATTCCTGGTCCTCCTAAAACCCTAATCGCCTTCTGGAGATGCTTCTCTGTGATGAGATGCACTCACACTCTCCACTGACTATAGGAAAAGCTGGGCAGTTCTTAAACTTGGGCAGAATTAATCTGTGCCCAGATACCTGTCTCAGATGCCTGTGGTCTCCATGTGATGTGGAATAATACAGTACTAAGGAGAGGTGTTGTCATACAGAGAATGCTAGAACAGACAGATCACAGTCCCCAGGAGGCATCCAAGAATAATGCAGCTTATACACTGCCCCCAGCTCACTAGGAGGTAGCAAAACTACCCCTTTTCTTCTGTGAAAGATGTTTAATACAGCTTTACCGTGAGTCCTTTTTCCTCCCTTATTTTCATTAAACACAGATCGCTGCACTGCTGGGCTGATAGCATAAAAAAATTATCAGTTGACCATAGAAAACTCCATAATGATATTTTTTCTTTCCAGCTCTACTAGATTTATATAAATTATAAAATGCAGTTATTCTCCATGCCACCTCATGGATTTTCACCACAGCATGTATCACTGAAAACAACAACGATCTTTGCATTATAGGTGCCATGATAGCCTTGCCTTTCCAAGCAGAAGGGAAAAAACCTGACAGAGGAAGGTGAAGACAACTATATATTTTTCAAAGTACATATTCCTTTTGGTACTGCATCTTCAGACCAATTGTTCCAGTTTTCCCAGATCTCAACTTTGGGGCAAACACACAGGAGATTCAGAGAGATGTGGCTTTACAGACCCCTCAGTCTACTTCATATTTTTAAATTAATATGACACAACTTGACCTAAAATATACAGTAAATAAAGGTCTAAAATACACATTGGAAGGGAATGCATATTTTGTTCCTGCCAAGTGTTCCAAAAGGACTTTCTGTGTTACAACTATACTAAGTCAGCTTAGAAGATCCTTCATTCTGTGGAGCTCTACAAATCTGCTGAATTGATAATCTTTGCGTAAATATAGTTTGGAGAGACATAAAAGAAAAAATAAACTATGTCCCCAAATCCTACTGCAAACAAAAGGAGCTATTATGAAACACTGGGAAGTAATATTTGGTTCTAATGTTTTTTGCACACAAGGTTGTTACGTTCAGAGTAGTTTCTACCAGGAAGATATTTTGAAAGATTCATTAGATCCATTGACTTCAGTCATATGCTAGTTTCACTGGCTTAAAATAAAAATGAAGGCAGAATCAGGCTATTTCCTGGTTCAGAACACAGATGTTCTCCCCCGATGGCATAACTAATTCTTTTAATAATATTCAAAGCATTCTATAACATCATATTCTAGCAATTTCCAGTTGTCCATTACTTTTAGTTTCCCCTCATAATCAGACTTGACTGAGAGAAAATGGGAGGAAAAAATACATACATTATGCATGTGTAGTGCATAATAGCTGATCTATGATGACATTTGCCTTCGTTTGTGCAAAGAGACAGAATCATTTTCTCCTGGCTATGCTTCTCCCAAGTTTTTCTTTCTCTTTCTGCTCACAGAGATATGTTTTATAGTAATGATCCAAAATTATGTAATACTGAAATGATGCAAGCCATGTCAGCAGGGCAAGAAGTATCAACACTATTATAGCAAAGTTTGATGCTTTGAAAGATGAATCAAAATTTCAGAAAAACCATTTGAACTATATCATAAAACATCTCAGGCAACAAAGAAATGTTAGCCTTATGGATTTATGATTTAAGATTTTTCCTCCCTGGTATTCTGTTTTTCAGCTTAAAAAAAAGAACATTCAGTAAGCTATTTCCTCCAAAGGAGCGCAGGTCCTCATGAAATACTTTAAATTACAGTTAGACTGAAGTCATTAACTTCAATTGGGCCTGGATTTTTCTCTCTCAAGCACAATACTAATTTGAAAAGTGATTATGTTAAAATCATCAATTTTTATATGGTAGATCACCTCTATTGAAAAATTGGGTAACTTCTTTTTACTATAATCACAAGACTACTTCCTTTAACTCCTAAGAAAACATGAAGGAGCCAAACCCCTTTTTTGTTGTTTTTTATGATCAGCATGATTATTTACTAAGAAACACATTTTTGAAGGGACTGTGGCTGTTTTGCCTAACAGCATTAGTGTCCCAGGCCCTAAATATGGCACAATCACTTAAAAATTCTGGGAGCAGGGTAATTGACTGAAGATGTGAAGGTTTCTCTCAGGCATCTCAGTGAAATCCCTCAATAAATAAAACTTAATGTCAAAGGAGCAAGGCCAGAACACACAGGTTCCTGAGATTAATTTTTGCCTTCCTGGAGCCATTTAGCAATGGAAGTTGTAACGCAGTCGACGAGCACCCAGGAGCCAAGACAAGGCTGACTCGGCAGAGGGCACAGCTGAGCAGTATATATACACCCTGCCTGGCACTTCTACAGAGCAAGCTGCTTGGGCCTAACTCTCACCAATGACTCTCACAAACCAT
The DNA here is from genome assembly GCA_020800305.1 of Porphyrio hochstetteri. Lineage (NCBI taxonomy): Eukaryota > Metazoa > Chordata > Aves > Gruiformes > Rallidae > Porphyrio > Porphyrio hochstetteri. Next base: position 20,800,250 of record CM036912.1, read on the forward strand.
CAGAAGGCAAACAGCACGGTACAGGGGGCAGCTCAATGTAACATGAAGGTATTGATGTTACCAGGTATATGTGAGTAACTTATACAATCAGCAGCACCTTGATCGTAGCTGAGGTACAATTCTCCCATCCAAAGTTAAGCACTCAAGGCTGGATGTGAGGACAAATGATTTCTGCTGGTTTTCAACAGTTTCTACAGGGCCACTAGTGAAGGGAATGATGTTGACCAGCTGTGCTGATTCCTGTAAAATCCATTCAAGACAAAAGTGGCACTTGCAGTACCATTTCACTCCCAGGAAGTTGAGTAGGTTATTTGAAAGGAGGTGGAAGAAGGCAGGGGTGAGGAACGGCTATGAATACTTCCTTTTAATTTTTGCATTTACTGAAAAATTAATGCAAGTCACAATATATCAGTTATAATCTGCACCTCTCTGATCTGTATCTTATTACAAATCTTTGTAGGGGTAGATTAACTAGCAGCAAGTAACTTGGAGAAATGCTCGTTTCTTTTCTTTTATTTTTTCTTTCTTTTTTTTTTAAACACAGTAGCCTATTCACTATAGATCTTGTGGTAGCAGGGTTGACCTGAACATCTTTGTGACTTGCATCCACAGAGCCATGTGGGGATTCTCCTCCCTCCTATCCCCATACTTTGTATAAATCACAAGTGATTAGAATTTTAGTTACAAACTGCATAAGAATCAGTTTCAATTTCTCCCATATTCAACAGTTTTCCAAAATACAAAAGCTGATCTTACTCAGAGCTGATTTCCATGACATTTGATCATAAGACTGCTAACACTACTGTTCCAGCACATTTCCATAATGGGACAAATTGGAAAAATAGCTACTGCATTTGAAATAAAATTTCATCAGTGCTTTGCAACCCTAATTTCTTTCCCCTTTTACATTTTAAAAAACTCCTTGGAGACCCAGAAAAGATTTAGGAAAAAAGGACTTAAGAATTCAAGCATAGTAAAAGATGATAAATTTTTACATTTATATAATAATCCTATGTGCTTTATTTAAAAGGAAAACCTGTGAAAGGAAAACCCATATTTCTTGCTCTCTGTGAAATTTCTACATGAAAAATCATCCCTTTGTGGCATTAAAAAAGGGTCATTGCATTAAAAAAGATACTAGCCACGGAAAATACACTTTTGAAGGCACAGCCTCAGGTTCACTGTCAGCTAGAGGAACTTTATGCATTATAGGGATATTCTTCTGGGGGGTTGGACCCGATGATCTCTCGAGGTCCCTTCCAACCCCTACAATTCTGTGATTCTGTGATTCTGTGATTCTGGAGACGCAGAAGTAGCTAACAACTGCTGCATTACCAACTGGTGGCAGCATAATTAGCTGGAGTAGGGGGTGAACCTCTTGTTATCACACCTGATTCTAAAAATTCTAGGAACAGGTGGAGGGTCCCCATAGCTCATCTGCAAGAGGACTCAGTATGTAATAAAAATGTATAGAGAGGCAAAGATTATAAGTATGTGTTCTAGGCCTCCAACACCTTTAGAAGTCCCTGAAAAATTGTACCAAACTGAGTATCTTTAAACATTAGAGTTACAGTAACAAGAAGAGACTTTTTTTCTAATGATCTCACAGAACTGAATTTAATTATGGTTTGCATAACCCCCATATCATCCCCTGAGACTGAAAAGGATATTGTCCTCATTTTACAAAACCGTAAACTTCAGCATTGAAAGCTCATGAAAGATGAAAAAAACCCAAGACGCAAAAACCAAAAACCAAACATGGAACAAAGTTAATGAAAGTAATAACAAAAGTTTTATGCATTGGACCAATGCCACCCTCCTGCTTTTTGGAGAGTGATTTTATAATCCCATTTTTCTGGGTTTCAGGAATAGTCCCTCTTCAATTACTCTTGGAAAGAGCCACATAAACAAGTGGGAAAACTGAGTCACTGGAGAAACAAATTAACTACACACAAATAATTCTCAGATGTCCAAATGAAGCAAAGTGAAAAATAAATGAACTTTCTCTAATTCTCTGTGTAGAGATGTTGCTTCCTAAAACAGATAATAAAAATACTCTAGGCAAGAAATATGATTACTTAGTTGAGAATGCCCGTGAAAACAAAGTATTGTTAGGAGCAAAGAGAGGTAAATGTTGATCCTTTGTACCTGTCTATGTCTCTCACCACATCTTCAATACACCAGATATCCATTACATATATTCTAAATGAAAGGTTAGGTCAACAGATTGTAAAAGTGTTCTTAGCTGTCAGTTCATAATATCGACAGCAATGCACAGAAGCACATTTAAAATGCATTTCCCAAACATTTGAAAACAAGCAAATTGGATGGAATAAATTGGATGTAGCAAAGCCCACTGGCTTTGCGCATCTGAGAACTTTAGCTAGGCAAATGATCAGCAAAGATGGACACTGGTGATCTGTCTGTAATTCCATCCCTGTGCAGAAATTGCACATTCTTTCTGCCAAACTTTGCAAAAAGACATACTGCTTTCCACTGTGCTCCTTACCTTCTTCCACTGAAGTGGAGTCAGAACTGCAGCTACTGACTCCAGCACCCTGAGGTGGCTTCCTGGATTCTATTATCTGGTCACAGATCAACAGACACCTGCCTGCAGACTGCAGTGGAGTTGCTAAGATGAGAGAAAGAGAGGCTTCCTGGCTGTGTCTGCAGCTACTTTCCTGAAAAGTTTAGTGCTAAAATATTGAAGGGGTAAGAAAGAAAGACAGGACAGGACAGATGGGACCTCTGGCCATACCTTGGACAGCTCCTCAGCGTCACTTCTGCCTGCAAAAATGGGATGGTGTCAGAGTGGCAGCGATCACCTTGGTACAGGTAATATTTAGAGGGGTACAGGAAGCACTGGGGACAGACATGAGTATAGAGGAAGGTGTCGTATTGCTCTTCACTTTCAGAGCTTAATCACCTGGTTTCTGCTTACTGTCTCATCTGACTCTTGCCCTGAGCAAGGCTGGTTGGCTGGCAGTACCCAGGAGACAGTATGACAGGGAACAGCAAAGTAGAGCACTGTGGAAAGAAGGGCAGGGAGTTTGGAAATAGATGTGGCAAAGGTAAGCAAATGAGGGTGAGAAGATTAAAATGGAAGACTGAAAGAGCTGGTTGAGAGAGAAGGATAAGGAAGGGAGGATGGGAAAGGGGGCAAAACAAGTAAGAAACTATGTAGGAGGGAGTGAACAAGACATGAAGATAGAGGAAAAAGAAAGAAAAGGTGTGTAGAAATGGAGTGATAGAACTGAGATGATGAAATGGCAAGGAAAACTGGAGAAATTATATGGAAAAGCCATGAAAAAGAGACGCACAAGCATCTGGAGAGAATAAAATAAAAGGAAAACATACCAAAATGTGCAGCATGAACACATAAATTTGTAGCCCAGATTATAGGCAGTGACAGCTGCTTCTGGAGCACCACATCCTTTCTCAAATCTCCAAATCTTACATCTATATCCCAAGACAAATCAATATTCACTGGTTCAGCCACCAATCCATTAACAGATTATGGATACACTTGAGCTCCTGGGAAGGTGTTAATACTTTCTATCCTCTTAACAGTGATCGTAATCTTGACATTACAGTGATTAAAAATGTAGCATTTTAACCTGTTTAATTAAGATGATAGGTGCAATCATTGCTTTTGATTTTGCTCTTGCAGCATAGATAAAGTAGATGATCATATCTAAGAATCATAAATGATTTCCATCTGGTATCCAAGATGGTGATATAGTTCATGTAAAATCTGAACTTAATTAGAATGTGAAAGAAAGGAAACATCCCCACACTCTTATTTAATTATTATCAATTAAGTGTAGAATTTTATGTCAAACCGGTAAACATTCCTGTGGCTCAAGTGGTGTATTAGATGCAGAAAAAATAGTAGAAATAAATTATTGTCATTAGAGAGATAAACAAGCCTATTCAAAGAACAGCAAAATTAAGTATTAAGCAGGAACAAAAATATCACCTCCCTCATATATTTTCCCACTTTTTAGACATGTAATTTGTCATTGGTCACAGTTCTCTATTTATCATTAGAGTTTGTATCCAGAAAGCATTCTGCAAGGGCAGGAAAGCAAATAACAGTAATGAAGAACACATGAAAGCTACATTCTGCCAAATAAGTGCTTATATTGATGTTATGTTACCAAAGACTTTTAAATCCCAAACAAATGCATCCATCAATCATCATAAATGAACTCTTGGGAAAGATAAAGAAAACTACACTATTGTATATTTGGACTAATTTGGAATTAAGAAAATATTTGTGAGGCTTTTTCAAAATCCAAGTTTGCTTTTTCATTTTAGTTAGATGAAATATAAAAATAATTCTATTTCAGTGCAATTCAGGGCTACTACTGAAAATTGGGCAGGGTGACATCCATTTGTCCGCAGTGGGAAAGGAGATTCTAAGCAATTTCTGGTAATTAAGCTGCATTTGAGATGTTAGTATGTAAAATGACACAGGCTTTTTAAAGTAATACTTCAAAGAAGGAATGCCTTGCTTTTCATGGATTTACAAGTGTTTGGATAAATAACTTTTTTAGTTCAGTAACAGTTTTTACCAAAGCAAATCACTAAAGAGCTCCCTTAACCTACAGCGATCTGTTGCATCAAGGAATGCACAGCTCCATGCTGCACAGCTCCATGCTCCACAGCTCACTGGAAGCTGACTTCCTCTTTTGTAGATCTCAGCACCTAAATCATAAAACCTCTCCTCAGGTTAGAACTCCCTGGGAATGGCAGCTGAATTTTGCTGGGCTACACAGCATTTCCCCTCTGAAATCAATTCAGGTATCTTTCTTAAGTATCTGTACTTACTCTGCTGATGTCACACATATGCTGAAATGGGTGCATCCTGTACTTCTCTATGATAAAAATTCTTGATATTAAGACAGATCATGTCCAAGTTCCAAAGCTGCTTATTGCATTCAACACCCAGTACAAAGAGAGCTCAGGTAGAAGGGAGAAGCTCACATGGTGCAGAATGAAGCCTCCAGCAGGGTAGATGAGGTATTCATTCATTCAAAATCATCAAAGAAGTTGCCACCATTTCACTCCCACAACTGACAAGAAATAAAGTAATGGATAAATTTCCTGAAAATAAAGAATTCTTATGGTTTTAAGGGGACATAATTTATTTAGAGGAATTGAGTTTCTCTAGAAAATACTGCAGGACAAGGTTCTGGTACCTGAAAGTATTCAGATAAGCAATATCTTTATTACTGATCTCTTTCCTTCAGGTACCTGAAAGGGCTTTCATCACTTGGTTGGCTTTAGTGACTCACTGCAGAACGTTCGTGGATACAGACACTGCTCTTGTTTGTCTCATGATTGTGTGCATCTACATTCAATACAATTTCCATTCTAGATACAGAGTTTGGTAGGAATAGGGCTAAGGCTTCTTGATTTCCTGTCACCATTTGGTTACAATTATACCAAGGCTGTCTGGAGAGCCTCTACTGAGCCACCTTCTTATGTCCAAGTCACAAAAGATTTTTCTGAGATTTTGAGGCTGTAGAAACATTTTGAGCTATTCTACAAGATGAAGAAACAGTAGAGCAATGTGGCTTAATTTAACATAAAGCATGTCTCTAATGATTAGACTACAGAGAACTTGGAAACAGTTGATTTATTTAGTTGCTGGGGCATTACTAAGATGCCAAGCTTCAGCTATGAAACAAATGAGGTATAAGTTTCAATCCAATCTGAATGACTAAGTCATTGCAGAATTTATGGATAAAGTATTAATTAAAAGGGCTACAGTACACACAGATTGGGATTTTGGAAAAAATATGGAAAACTTCATAGATTATGTTACCAAATTATTAAAGCACAAATGGAATTGTTACAGAATCATCAAAGTTATCAAAGTTTCATTATCTAACACTATTGAAAGACTTGAGTTTGGACTATTTGTAGAGCTAAATATTTCTGACACTGTCATTTAATGTACTGTGCTAAAAACTATCCAGAGTACGAGGATATTTCTAAGAAGCATGCCTATTTGGCATACCTCTGCTGTTCAGGCAACATTGATAGACATAATATTTAACATTTAAGTGCTAAATCCTCAGTTATTTTCACTAATGATAATGCAAACTGAACAGTCACGTATTTATCTATACCAAAGAATAATTACTCAGTTACTGCTCCCTTTCTATGGTGAACACCTGTTGACAGTTTGCATCTACATTCCCACTGTTAACAGGCTTTTCCCCATTTACTTTAGCAATGGTTGATTTTACCAGCTTTCTAAGCACTATCACATGATCACAAAGGGGTTGAAAGCCACCTGACAGCTTTTCAGACTCACATTACAGAAATAAAATATAAAATGATTGTACAGCCTCTTATATTCTTGCAAAAGTGTTACTATTCCATAAATATTCAACTATTTTTTACAACCAAGATATTTCTATTCAACTTATTCAGAGATCAGTTTTTTTCACTTTTAGTCTAATAAGACTGAGAAACTGATTCTTGTGCTGTGCTATTTCTGCATAACACTCATTGATAATGAGTTTTTCTGCTGCCTGCTTATACAGAATTTTTTCAAGGAAAATGTTAAACAAAGACATTGTGTGTTAAACACACATTTCATGGTTTGGCTTTTTCTGTTAGTTTAGAGATAGGGTTCACTGGTGCTAACACAGTATAAATAGTTAATACTGATATATACTGAATGCTATTGGGGAATTGCAGGCACGTTTGACTGACATGCTTTCATTCAATTGCCACATTGCATATAAGCCTTAAGTATATAAAAACATATTTATGTGTATAAGTATGTATAAGGTAGGTTCTTGTGATTTGGTTTTAATAACTAACAGTGAAAATATATATTTAATGGTGGCAGACAGGAGTTTTCATCAGTTCTGAGGCCACCTAATATGTGCCCTTGACAACCAACAGCACTGTGATTACAGACTTCCAAAATAATTTATGTTCTCATGGGATATTTACGTTTGACTTCAATATTGCAAAAATAAAAATAATTGAATTTGTGATTTTGGAACATCTAACATTCTGAAAAATACATATTTTAGTATTTTAGACATTTTTCCTGCCACCTTTCTTCTGAAATCCATGCATGAAATTTTTCTTGTTCACAGAATTTGAAGCATACATTTAATTTTCATTAAAATGTATTAAATAATATTGTGTTTATGCATACTACTTTAAGAGAAAAAAAATGAGAAGGAGGTTATTTAAATCAGAAACATGGCATTAGGGACTTGGAAATGGCAAAACTAAGTTCAGGTGCAAATACATATAGTGGTTAGAAAGGGATGGATTAATATCAACAGGCTATTGCAGCAGTACTTGTCCGAATGTCAGACATGGGTATCAGCCCTTTCTGACATGGTGTTTCATACAGACTGTGGGGCAAGCAGGATTCCAGTTGGGACTTCTGCATTTCCAGTTAGACAAATGGGTACTGCTGTTAATTGCATGATTGTGGGTTTTCTTTCTAGTTCTGCCTCAGCTCCTGCACCATATCTGGTGATAAGTAACTTGCCCAGATTCAAGCAAAATCTCTGTGACAGGTAACTGCAATAAAAATCCAGATCTGTGCCTTACCAGAATCTACATAAAGTTGCCTTAAAGAGTCTATATCCCAGAAACAGCCTAGGATTTTCACATTCTGATGTTTTCATGTCTTTATACCTGTAACTAAGATCTTAAATCCAGATGTATGGAGGTAACTGAAAATATGCCATTATCAGCTTCAAAAAAAAAGGCATGTTTGGCACAATACATAACAAATATAAACTCTTTTTCCCATATTCCACATCAGCCAGCCACAAGGCAGTTTCACTAAAAGCCACATAACCACTCAGCCTGATGCTAAATCTGACTTAAGGTGAAGCAGTTTGTACTGCTGCAGTTTAACCCAGTGGGCAGCTAAAACACACACATAGCTGTTCACTCACTGCCCCCCTGCACAGCGAGATAGGGGAGAGAATTGAAAAGAAATAAAAAAAAATAAAAAAGGAAAACTCATGGTCTGAAATAAAGACAGTTTAGTAGGACAGGAAAAGATGAGATGATGATGATAATATACAAGTGATGCACGGCACAACTGTACACCACTAAGAGATATTGCTCAGCTAGTTCCTGAGCTGCACTGTCTCATGGTCAACTTCCAGTTACGTACAGAGCATGATGTCCTATGATACAGAATACCCCTTTGGCCAGTTTGGGTCACCTGTCCAGGCTGTGTCCCCTCTCAGCTTCTTGGGCACTCCCCCCACCTCCTCATCAGCCAGGAAATTGAAAAGTCCTTGACTGCTTGGCAACAACTAGAACATCTGTGTGTTATCAACATTATCTCATCCTAAATCCAAAACACGGCACTATACCAGCTGTTAGGAGGAAAATTAACTCTATCCCTGCTGAAACCAGGACAACCACAGTCCAGCATTATGCTTGCACAGCAGCATAGCTTGCAACCCAAAACTCACCTCAAGCCAGAAAGCACAAGCATGTCTGTGTGCAAGATACCATGCAAATGTGTTCATAGGAAGTATTCAAAGCCACAGATTCAGAAGAATGATCCTAGCATGACTCGTACAAAACAAGAAAAATTCATTTTCTAGACCAAACACTGCAGTGTAAAAGGCAGCAGGAAAGCCAGGAATCATTCAGTCATCTGCTGTTTAAAAGCTGTGACCTATATCTGATAGCCAAAGAAAAGACAGAGCTTTACAGCAACACATTATTAGGCATAGTGGAGAAACAATCGCTTGATGCAATTACAACTGCAAAGCAGAATTTAACACTCCATCTGCACTGTGGATCTCTTTTGTATGTTTCAGACTTGTTCCACTATGAATCGCCCAGTGCTGTCACATGCCATCTATCCAAGAGTGCTGTGTGCTGCTCACATGGGAGCTACAGATGGGTCAAAGTGGAAAATTTTTCCATAACATGAAAAAGTAAGGAAAAAATGTTATTGCACTTGCAAAAAGCTGCAAATGTTAATAATTAAGGGGGTGCCTTGATATCATTCAGCTATCCAATTTTTTCTATATCCTGTAATTTTCCCTTTCATTGCAATTACTGGGTTTATATGAAGGGTACCTTGTTAGGATGCTAGAAGGATCTTCCCTTGTTGTCTGACATGGACTTTGTCTTGGGAGCCACCACTTTCTTTTCTCCAAGTAACAGATTTATTAAAGTAGTTCCAGCAAAGATTAGAAAATCTTTTCATGAAGTATTTGTAAAAATGTAGTTGTTTTATGACTATCACAATCTTTTAAATGAATGACTGTAAGACAAGCAATGCCCTCTCACTTGCTCAGGGCAGATTTACTTGTGGAATAACATGTGAATTCAATACATACAGCAAATTCTCCCAACCAGACATTTTCTTGAGGGACTGGCGGGGGGGAAGTGGAAGAATATACATATGTGTGTATATGTATATATACACACACTGCTGCATTTCTGATTTCTAGTATGGCAAGCAAAGCAGAACAGAAATCATTTGTCAGTTCCACACAGCAGAGCCCAGTTCCCATATGCCACTCTTTCTCCAGAAGAGGATTACTGTTTTAATATGGTGAATTCACATCATCTAGTCCACACTCAGTGGGCAAAACAAAACCAAAAAATCCATCTATATAATATAAAAGAGTTAACCCTGATCCACACACATAGTCCCAGAAATGGCTTTTGTACAGTGGAAATGCGTGGCGACCAGAGGAAAGCAGGTTTTCTTAGGCTCCCAATCAACAGTAACTGCAGCTGCTGCCACAGCCTCTGGCCAAACGTGTGCTTGCTATAACCCCTCCAGTGCCATTGACTGACCAGTGGAACTGCACAGCCATAGACCCACTCTCAGCCAGTTCTAATTCTTTTCCAAATTATTTCATCCTGCTTTTACAAGTGAGGTTATTCAGTGATGTAACACAGGCCCCTGCTTATGCAGTGTGCTTTCTGTTCCCATGAAGCAGTGAAACCACAGCCATTGCCTGTGTCCAGCACTTACCACAGCCTGGGAATACAGGCAGACTTTGCTGCAGAGCAAAAGGAGCACCTGGATAAAAAGGTGACGGCCTGCGGTCACATTTTATACAGTGCAGCTTTGCCAAGACAGTATACTGTGCTAGGAAATAGCTTCAAATCATGTTTCTAATAACTGTGGCAGCTGCTGTCTGCCTGACAAGTGCAAAGAAAGGTGCTTTCTTCACCTAAAGAAGCTCCATTGGCAACACTTCTTTTTTTTGGGGGAGTGATAGGGGGTGAGGGAAGGAGTGTGTGTAATATTTTGTGTCAAGCTGAGCTCTTAAAAATCACCTTGGAATCACCAGGGGCAGCCATTGATGGCCAAGTTTGGTGTGGGGCTTTTTTGGAAGGAAGAATAAATCTCTCTTCTTAAAATCTTATTCCAGATGAGTCAGAAGAGGTCTGTATTTCAGATCTATGAATTTTATCTTTTAGTTCGCCAACTTTAACTTTTGCCAGGAACTCAACTGGTTTTGCTGAAGCAAAGTGTAAACAAACAGCTTTTATGCTTTATGCTAACGTTTCCATGACACTTTCCTGTTACAAAGATTGCTTGAAGGTGGGTAAAAAAAGCTGTCAGCGTTAGTGCAGATACTGTGCATATGACTGTGTACTATCCTGCACATAGATGACTTAGATTTGTAAGCCATGCATCACCACACTTCCTTGTACTGAAGTGGACAGGAGGTGTTTCCTGAATTTTTTTACCACCAACACATTTTCCTTCAGAAGATCATATAGATGAAATCCTCATTTACACAAAAGCTATTTCACACTGTTGTATTAACATTAAGGGAATTGAATAAGGATATAAATGTATGTCGTACCCATTTGAAGGCTGCTTATACTTCTAAAGCAATTCAATGAGCTTTTATGTAAACAGGAATCAACCCCACAATTTCCAATAACTAACTGTCATAAGAACCGAATACAACAGCACTGGAGGGACTTGTGTGTTTCCAGGTGTTAATGCACAGGTGCATCCCTTAGTCCAAAAGCCGTATCATTACATTCAGCAAGGGATTTTTTCCCTTTTTCCAGCAATATTCATGTGCTTGAAAGAGGACACACAGGAACCTAAATGTCAGTCTTGAGAAGTAGAAAAGTACTCCTATTCCATTATGCCTGTTCAGGACATAAAGATTAAATGCCTGGAGCCCTCTCTGGGTATGTGAGATGAAGCGAGATACAGAGCTTCTGCACAGAGCCCATCAGGTGCTACCCGGCGAGGCCAGGGCAGGTAAAGTGGAAGCTTGGAATGCATTGCTGGCAGCACAGCAAGGGTGGAACAATGAAGTGGCACCTTAGCTCTGCCTTGGTTATTTACTCTTGAGAAAGAGTTTGCTATAGCTGAGTCTCAACAGAGAATAAGTGAAAGCCCAGAGAGAAGGGTGGGAAATGCACCCTCGCCATGTCCATACTTGCCCATCAGTATCACCTTTAGACTAGTGCAAGGCAGACCTGCCCCACTCTGGGACCCAGCCACTGATGGTCCTTTTCCTCTTTATTTGACGAGATTAAGGGCAGAAGTTCTTGTCACGGTCTGTACTGACAAAAAAGTAATTGCTTCACTTCAGCCAAAATATATAGAAACCCTCTGCTAACTCCATCAGTACATTCACAAAAGAGTGAGAAACAAAACCAGAGAATTATCACAACTCTTCCTGCCCTTACAGCAGTCACACAGCTTACATTGAATCCTTCCCACCAGAGACTTACTTACAGTGAGAATTTGTATAGTAGGAACAATTACTACCCAGTTTTTTATTGTACCTATCACGGCTGAAGTCTTCAATTGGCCTTTAGGCAGTACAATAAAAAAATATAATGAATAAGAGCGTTTTTCTAGTTTCTAAAGTTACACCATGATGTAAGCTTTTCAGTTCATTTTACCAGAGAAGCACCCTAACCCCCCTGCTCTTCCAGAATGAAGCAATCACATGTGAAACAGAGGCAGACAAAACACTCTGGAGTAATTTTTAATGGTGTGTGACAATGATTTTCAAGCCAGATACATGATTCCAGAACAAGTGAGGCTGATACATTAAATGCCACTCTAAGTGGCCATCGTTCATTAACCATTCTCCCCAATAACAGTAACATACTTAGCAGCAGCAAAGTCTCACTACAGCTCCTCAACTCCTGTTGTTTTACTTGGAATAACCCAGTAGCAAGGCTAACAAAAGTGAACTTTTTCTTTTTTGCTTAAAGGCTAGACCACTGATGGGTAGGAACCACTTCCAGACACTTCCACACCACCCAAAATATTAGTCAGGCACAAACCTCTGCTCACAGCTCCTCTCCTCCCAGAAATTCTCATGGCCACCTCTGAGGCCTGGCACCCCCCAACCTCCCTTTCACAGAAATACCAACGAGTCCCCTGTACCACTGAGTCAGTAGAAAATCTGGAAATCTTTTCTAGCAGGGTTAGGACAAGACTACATGTTGGTAGAGCAATACTTGTAACCTGCTGCAGCTCTGAGAAATCTTTTTTCAGTGATTTGGAGGCAGACTACAGATTTGCCTTCCATACCTGCCTGCAGGCACAGAGTACATTTTTGCTTTTACCCTTTTATGAAACTTATTTGCTTGACTGCCTAGTGCAGAGCATGGATTGACACATCATCTGCTGGGTAAATGAAAGAACAGATAGAAAAGAGAAGGGGCTGTTGAGAGTCTTCACCTCCATTGCCAGAGCACACTGTCTCTAGCAGCCGAAATACTAGCAACCATCTGAACGTGAACAGCAGATTATTTCCCATCGTCCCCCCTAAAAGGGAGGGACAGGAAATAAAGGATGACTGCTTGAATGACACTTCTCTCCTTGAACATTAAAGCTAAACACCACGATGCAAGAATAAGCTTACAGGCACAAGACAACCTTTGCAGACATTATTCATGTGCTACAAAAGAAGGAAAATGCTATCCCACACAGAGAGCTCCCGTGGGCCTTATCCAGGGTACCTCTCATTGACATCAACAGGAGCTTGCCTGAGAAAAGGCTGTAAACTTTGATCCATAAATAGGATCTCAAAATAACACATTTCACCATGGAAACAATTGTTCAGGTTAATCCTGTTCTCTTTAAGATTGTAGCAGAACTGCACCAGATACTTCACAGATTAATCACATGGGGTCCAAGAGCTCAGTTTTGCTAAGTCCCAGTCACACCACTCCCCCACTGGTGCTGAGGATGGGGTGAGCTGTCATTAGCGATATGCTCTCAGAAAGGATACACCTGCAAGAGGACACTGGCCACACAGGAATGCTTTTCCCTGGGTCATTCTACGACTCAGTTTCAGGGAAGGATTTCCCAGAAGCAAGATAAAAGCCTCACACTCCCCATGGAACATCCCGCACACCCTCATTCCTGCAGGGATCCTGTTCAGGTGGCGCAGGCCTGTCCGCGTGCATTTCCAAATGGGCTGCTGCAGCCAAAGCTTCCCTCGGTCAGACCGCGGAGCCCCGGGGCTCCCCCCTCATTCCCGGTGGCTCTGACACTCCGCGGAGTGCCGGCGCGAAGGAGTTAAGGCGGATGGGACCCCCGCCGCCCGCACCGGGCCCCTTCCCCCCGCCGCCAAGCAGCCGCCTGACGTCAGCACCGCGCACGGCGCAGAGGATGCGCTAGCGGGCGGTGCGGGGCTCGGCGCGGCGGCGGGCGGAGGAGACCCGCGGCGGGCGGCTGCGAGCGGCCGGGGCAGCGCTGTGCCGCCGCCCGCAGCCCCCGCCAGCATGTCCGCCAAGGAGCGGCAGAAGGGCAAAGTGACCAAGGACAGCGTCACCCTCCTGCCCTGCTTCTACTTCGTGGAGGTGAGTGGCCGCCCCCGCCTAGCGGGCCCCTCGGAGCGGCAGCGGGGGCGGCGGGCGCGGGGAGCGGCGCGTCTCGGAGCCTTTCCGCGGGGAATGCCGCTTTCCCCGCGGAGAGGGAGCTCGCCTTGGCGCTGCTTCTGCGCCGTCTGATGCAAAATCCCTACGTGATGCTTTGCCTTGCAGAAATCGGCATCGAAGCCCCCATAAGGGGCAGGCGTAAATTAACCTCTTTGTTGCAGTCTTTTCCAGTGGGAATTATTCCCTCAGCTTTACTCAGGAAATGAAAGGGTTGCTCAACTAAATCGCGCTGTGTGCCTAGGAACCTCTGGGGAGGAAGACATCTTTCAAGAAGGGGTGGCTTCTAGGCAATGCCGCTCATGTTGCTTTGGTAGAATAAAAATCATGTCTATAGGGGAATGTTTAGGAAATAGAATTGTTCTCAAAATGATCATCTGTGGTATGTTTTACTGACCCCTGGATTATGGGCTTCCTCTAATAGAACCGAAAATGTCTGTTTTGAAAATGGAATGAGGTTCTCAGCACATCTTAAAGAGCAAAACCTGCTATGGCTGCTCAGCTGGTAGCAGGTGGAGTTGCAGAGGCACTCACTGCTTGGTGTGTCACTTGGAGGCATTTAGCCCCCCTGGAAAGCACAGTCGCTTATGTACTTTTGTGGAATCATGAGTAGACACGGTTTAAGCTTAAGGAAATCAGTGTGATGTGAATTTGTTAAATGGCACAGCAGTCAGAAGGAGGTAAAAATGTTTCATGGATGGAGCAAAGTGTTTCAGGTGATCCCACTCACAGGGAAGTGACTGAGGCAATTTGAGGCACCATGTAAAGAGAAAAAAAGCAAAAGATTGCGAAAATAATTGAAGAACTTAATGGTAAAATATGGTCTAAGTTAATTGTAACTGTTATACTAAATAAAAGCATAAAACCATACATAATTAATGTATAAAATATCAAAATCTAAACACTGGGTGAAATATAAGCTTTTTTTTTTTTTGTTAGGTGGACTTGAAAGGCTTTAGAGGTTTTCAGAGATATAGAAGGGATTTTATGTAATAGCAGAGTGTCTCTGTGCCCTGTGCTCCCTAAGCACCTGGATGTGGTTAGGAGCTAACACAGTAAGCTGCACTGCTGGAAGGCTTTGCAGAGGCTGGTTATACAGCTGCATCCAACCTATGCTGTCAATGTAATTAGGCCTGCCCAAGAAAAGCCTTTTGATGGAAGACACTTGCTGTGCCATATATCTCACATTAGCTTTGCATAGGAGGGAGAGGTCAAAGTTGGAGAAGACCCTAAAAGATGGGGCTTCCTCACTCTCTGTGCTATCTTTGTTGCTTTAGGAATCTAAACAGGAAGGGAGATTGCTGGTCCTCAGCTTGGGCATAACTCTAATGCAGGAGAAAATGTAGAGATCCTGCAAAACACAACAGGACCATGCTATTTGGTGGGCTGTGCTTTGGCCTGCAGCAAGATGGGATGAATTACAGAGCAGCAGCTCAAAACATGGCCTGCTGCTCAAAAGAGTTGCCTTATATAATATTAATTGCATGCTTGCAGTTCCCCTAGAAACTCCCTGTAGCAGTTACAGGGAGTAAGGCAAAGAATTCTGCAAGCGATGAACTTTGGCTGAGCTCTGTGTACAGGCAAGTTCTCCACTCTGGTGTGGATTCTGAATACTCTTGGCAAGTCACTTACAGCCAGACCTCAACACCCAGCTGCTCTGAGATGTAGTCAGAGTTGTCACTTAAGAGAATGGTCCTCTAATTAACTTTTTTTAAATTTCTACATTACTCAGTCATGGTAGCAGAGTCTAGAGCCTGTGTGAGCCCTTCTGACCTGCAAACAAGTTCTAATTTTTGACCTGCAGGCTTACAGCCCCTCTTGAACTGAAGAACATGTAGGTATTCAATGCAAGTAAAAGCAACATCAAGAGACAATGACTGCAATACACCTGAACCCAAACACCAATTAGGACACTCTCTGGTGATGTATCAGCCCACTCCCATTACACAGCAGGAGGATTTGAAATGATTTCCCACGTTTTAGTTGAGTACTCAAATTACTTGAATGAAAGGGTGACAACAATTCCTATGATATTTAGAAAAAACACTTGCCTTGTGTTACTTGTGTACACCCACTCTGCATTTACCCACACTGATTCTAATCAGACAAATGAGAATGTCTTTCAAGAGCTTTGAAACACAGGCAGATGCCAGCGCTTCAGCAGCATCAGGAAAAGGACACGATGGCTTAGAGTCTGCCATTGTGATTGGCTCAAGGAGAACCGACGACTGGGTTGTGCCTCATGAAGAGGGATTTAATCAAAGATAATTTCATTGCAATTAGAAAGTCATAAGTGTAAGCAATAGACGAGTCATGCAGTGTGGTTTGCTGGCATCACTGTGTAATAGAATTGCCTTTGCAAGCAGCAGGTAAGTTCTTAATGAGATCCACAACAGCCAACAACTTAAACTTACCCAATTTAATTAAGGCTTTCTGAATTATACAGCCTTACTGAATTTTAAAGCTTATGAATGCTGTTTGGATGGATGATGGGAAACAGACTTTCAACATTTTGCCTCTGAATGCTGTCAATTCTGTTATGTTTGGTTTTTTTCTGCCACTCATTCACTTCAATTTTCCCTGTCCTATTCATAGCAGACAGTCCCTCCCCACCTTCAGTTGCAATAAGAAAACCATTGCACATTAAGTTTGCACCTTCAAACAAGAAAAGTAGGGTATGCTGTCACCCATCAAGACCTAGGAGGTCTAGGCCAACAGAAAAGCAGATTGTTTAGAAAATACATTACAGGAAAAGTGCTCTTTTTAACCTCAAACACTAGACAAAAGGAAAGACAGGGAAAAAGGGATGTTGTGTCATGGTGGAAGTCAAAATTCCAAAGCAGTAGAAACGGGGTGCATTTGTGATCTACAAATGCAATGTATTATACAGTAAAGAGTGCAAAAATACCTCTAATAACTAATCTAATTCAAGTATGTAGAACAAGTAAAGACAGATTCTCTGCTTTAGAAGACCCTTCTCTTTAGAAATAGCACCAAACACAGTTCTGACACTGAGGGCTTTCTGCTATTAAGGTCCTAAAGACTGTGTTAGGAGTTAGTAGGAATTAGACAAACTCCTGCAAAAAAAAATTGTTTGGTGGCAGCAACTTTCAGAATTGCATAAAATATGATTACATAGAATGTATGCAGGCCAACTGATGGTTAACTTCACTGGCCTGACTTTTAATTATTCCTAAATTAGACTGAAAACAAACCAGCAGATTTTACTAGCAACAGTGTTAAAACATAAAACCAACATACCCCTCTTAACATTGTTATCACTACAGCTATTCTCCATTAAACAGGAAAAGCAAAAGGGGAATCAGGCTAGAGCTTTGGAAGACACAGAAATGAGAAGGCGATTTCCTTTCCATTTCTATGAAAAGGAAATAATATTCAGAGATGAAGCTTCTGGAAAAATGTGGATGGGTCATTCTCTAAAAACACCAGGGGCAAACAAATGAGCATTCTGAAATGAATCTTACCACATTTTCAGTTACATATTTTTAAGTGTCATGATTCACAAAGTAAAATAATTTGGTAATTTATCCTGTGTAGTATAAGAATGTGGTATAGGCTATTTTAAAACACTGATAATATTTTTGCTTAGAGTCTTTGATCAACACGTGCTGCTGAGAGCTGAATGGCTTTAGATTGTCTCGTGCATCATGCTTACCTGAAGCATGTGGTAATTGGCACTGCCAGGCAATTTGGCCTGGTTTATTCTTAATTATGCTTGTGGCATTTTAGGGTTCTGCAGGCTGTATGGGTTATGTGAGCTTCATTTGCATAGCTGAGAGAGACAAAACTTGCCATGAAAATTCATAGTCCCTCTGGTCTAGTGGGAATTAATTTTCATAGTAAAAAGACTACATGCCTCTGGGAGATACTGGCAATGAGTATTCCTGGAATAAGTTTTGCTTTTTGTTAACTGACTTTCTTTTCAGTGTATTCTTTTATAGCATAAGTATCTTCACTTACAGAAGAACTATGGAGGTCTCCCATTTTAATTTGAATTTGGAAAACTTCCAGGGTTATGTAGTTTCTGTTCCTGGCAGAATGGTCACACTTTAGAGGCAGGGTAGATAGGTTAAATTTCTTCTTGTGAAGGAAGAAGACTGTCTTCACTCATGCTATCCTACTTCAAAAACTCCTGGTGTAAACCCTGGTTTCACAGAAGCTGCCATGATTTTTGACTTTGACTTCAGTGGCACTGTTGCTTCATTGTGTGCCCCAGATGTGGGCATGCAAAAGGCCAAGGTGCTGTCAATCTGAGTGACTTGATGCACTTATTCTAAATTGTGTTCCTGTGGCACAGCCTTCATCTGTTTGCTGCTTAATTTCCAGGGACTAAAATCAGAGACATTTCAGACAGTGTCCCTTGTACAGTTAAAGTTTTTCCTTACACTGTCTTCCACACTTGTGTATGATGCGTGCATATCGATACAGGTAGCTTCTTTTTCTACACTTTTCCAGAGCACAGCCAGGAATCAATCACAGCAGGATTGTTTGGAAAAGCTTCTTTCAGTACTGGAAGGCCACTTACTTTTCTTGTCCCCCAAGGGAGCTGGAATTCTTGCCAGCAGAAAACACAAAGATCTGGTCTCTTTATAGGACTCCGGGCTGCAAAATGTGGGAGGTGATCAGCTTCCACTGACATGAGTGCATGTAGAGAAGGTTCACTGTGTCTCAGCACCAGATGCTTTGTTTTCTTTAGTTTCTAACATACACTAACATACACTGACAGGGCTAGGCTTGAAATGTCAAATGTTTGTACACATCCCTTGGTATCTCAGTGACATCTCAGTCACATCTGGAATTTTTTCAGCTATTCAGCCATGCAAGACCCACCACATTTAAATTATGCACTTTATCACCTGCAAGTCATGTGTAGGTGTGACTGCAAGAGACACAAATAGTCGAGTGAGTGCAGTGATTGAAATAAAAGTAGAAGGTGAGCAGGCCAGCAGGCTAAATCTTTCCTCCTCAGAGCAGGATGTTTGAATGTAGTGTAAGTGTTAAACTACACTGCTGTGCCTGGGAGGCACAGTGGAGTCACATTTCTCTCTACATAGGTTTTCTGTTATGCTTAAGTAACGCTTAGGGAAGACAAAAAACCAACAACCCAAACTGTAGCATACTCTGGAAGTAGCATAATACTTTCCAAATACATTGCTTTTTTATTCTAAAGAGTCAACCATGTGTGAGGGGAGAGGAAGAAGGAGAAATACACTTAACAGTCTGCTCATTGAGCTGACCTTGTCGTGTGGCTGACTCACAGATAGATGTCAGATTTGTTTATAAGACTGCATTGGAGACCAGCATTCTCAAAATATTAAGGGGCTATCTGAGACCTGAGAAGGCTGCTATGCATTCAAAGCAGCTATGTAATTCTCTGGCCAAGGCATCAATGTTCCATCCTCTGCATCACTTCTGTGAGGAGCCATACAGCCTGCATACTACCAGGTTTTAGCAGAAGATGAGCAGAAAAGGGGAACAAAAGGGGAGATGCCAAGGCTGTCCTGGGAGGACAAAATGTGAATGCCACATGTTAGATCTCCCTCTGTGTTTGGCTACTTGCTTGGCAAGTGTAACTGTTGAGTAGCTCACAGTGAAAGAAAGCCCTGCTCCCCTTTCAATCCTGCACCCTTCTCCTCACCTAATACCCCTAGTAAAAGGAGGACAGAATATTCTTTTTCCAAATTCCAGTTTCCAAGAAGAAATTATTTTTCCCAAATGATTACCTCTTCCAAAAGTAGGAAAAAATATATACACCCCCTTCTGGTTTTCTTCTATAATTGTTAAAAGTGTTACTCTGCAGCCAAAATTAATAAAGAACAGCCTGTTTTGGAACCTTGTCACTTAAAAGTTCAGTTTTAGGAAGGCAGTTCAGAAGTGGCCAAACAGCATGTGAGTAAGTAACCCACTGGAGAAGGTTTGGCACCCACAGAATATTTTGGGGTTTTATATTTATGGAAACCAGTGTGTTTTAGAATGGATTGGCAGCTTTGTCCCCTAGAGATGGGGTTTTTGAGGGAACTTCTAGCTGAAGTTTACTAACACTCTGACCTGAAAACAACCACATTTTTTGAAGTGTTGCTGTTCTTGATTTACAACAACCTTGCAGTAGGAGGACAAAAGAAACTTCATAATCAACAGTACATGCCATATCCTAAATATCATTGTTTGTAGTTATCAACGGTTAGTTATAATTAATTTAATAATAAACTTTAATAATAATTAATATGAATCATCAATTACATTTGAAGTCACACTGAAAAGATGCATTAATGATGTTTTTGTATTGTAAAATTTCTCACTATTGCTTTCTTTTTATACACATCTACTTACTTTTAAAATATTTCAATTTAATTATCTAGATTATTTCTGACTCAGAATGTTTTTGATAACAGTTTATATTTTTTGGTTTCTCCTGTATAGTTGTTGCTTCACATACATTTATGAAAAAAAAAAAGGAATTAAGCAATCTTAGGTTTATCAGGCATTCAACATAACTTTGAGATTTCTAAAATAAGTAGGAACTTTATGACCAATGTATGTATCATCTCCATTTTTGGTTTTACACATTCTAAGAGCTTTTCCATTAGGAAATGGCAAAAGATCAAGAGGTTTGTGCAGCTGCATGAAGATATCTGTTGTATTTCTATGGCTAGACTCTAATGAGCAGTCACTGAACAATTCAATTAAATTCTAAAATCAATGCTGGATAACTTAATTTTCCAAAATGGTAATGATAATAGATTTCAGTGACACCTGAGATTTGAAATTAAATCTAGGAAAAGAAAGACTATCATATCATGTCTCTGCAATTAGTTCCACAAAACTTAGACAATGATGAGATAAAAGAACAGCTCCTTACAGCTCTGGACCAGATGAAACCTGCATCCCAAAAAGGGACAAGAAGAAGCAGAATCTTGAGTTCAGAAAGAAAAGTAAATGCCTTTATACCGAAACAAAATTTAGACTTCTGAAAAGCCTGAATGCCTTCTCCTTAAATCCTGAGGCATTTAAGAATTAAGTTTGGAACATAAAAATACTGACAAACCTGACTTTGAGGTCAAGCAAGCTGTGGTGCTACACAGCCATCCTGTGCTTACTATCATCTCTCAAAAGTCCTCATGGCAGCCTAGTTTGTAATGCATTTGAGCTTGTGCTTGGTCTTAATCCCAGCCCTGCACATCAGTCTCACTGAGGATAAAAGTACAGCACTGGTGTAGCTAAGCAGGAGCGATGGTGAGGAGACCATAGGTTCTCAAAAACAAGAGAAAATGACAGAATTTGATACCATTTCTTCTTCCTGACCTATTTCTGGAAGGTATTCAATCACAGTCATAACCTCAGTATTCATTCCTGTCAGCATTAAGAGACCTGTCCTCCTTCCATTCTCTCTTCCTGTCTTTTGTGAATCTCACAGCAAACTACCACAGGACAACAACCAGGATGATTGAAAGCTGCAATCACTGTTAGTAGTTGGCTAAGAATAGGAATACCTTGTCTCCTCCAACCCACCACAGCCCTCTTTTTTGTCTCATCCATCTGTTGTGACTTGTCATTTAGACCATGATTTCTTTGGCATAAGGACTGACAATTATACATTTTAATAGAATCTTCCACAATGCCACTGCCTTGCAGTGCTAATACAACATAGTTATTAAATAGACCATCTTTTTTCCAAGCACTTGGACGGTATTTTTTCCATAAGGAGGATCTGATGGCATCCATTAGGTATCTCTTTGAGGCAGTCCTGTTTATTTACTTAATTGCTTACAAAGGTTCCCTGATTCTCAGAAAACAAGAGACTGAGAGGCAGCTCCCATGCTCAGGATCTCCTTGCTTGCTGAGGAAGGGTTGCAGAACAACCTAAGGATTTAAGAATTTTGCTGTCACCCAAGTCTAACAATTATTTACAAGATTAAAAGGATACAGATATTGTATCAGGCATCCCTTAACTCTTTCTGGTAGGTGGGCTAGTTACATTATCTTTATTCCACATCTGGTTAATCATGTCTTGGTTTCCTCTGACAACTACGTACATACTGCTTCTATCTTTTTTGCCTATCTTTTCTACAGGTAGGTAAAACTAATCACTTCCACAGCCTTTGTATTTGTGTCCAGTCTCAAGGAAAATCACTCAAGTCACTGCCAGTACACTGAGCAGTGACTTCAATATTCAACTATAATTACAAGAGCAGCATTTAATTTCCCCCACGCAACTTATCCTGACTAAAATATAGCCCAGGCTAATCACTTTTATAACCCATATTTAACGTGCCTGCTGGTCCGTGGTTGCACTCTCATAATGCCCAGGGATTTTAAGAAGTTATTCTCCTGAAGGTAAATATGGACTCTTTGCTTAGTCAAGCGCTGGCAAATCTAAGAGTGTTATATCTAACTGTAAGTGTACAGTTTTACAGAAAGATAACTTATTGAAGGAGTTTTGAATTACATATGTGTCCAGCTCAAATTTGTTGAAGGAAAGGGAAAACACAGGGAGGGGGTGTGGTGTGTGTGCATGCTTATTTGTTGCTTTTCTTTTGGCTTGAGCTTCACTATCTCCATGGTATCATTTAGGAAACCATCAGTGTCTGATTACTACTGACTTCACTGTAATGGTTGCAGAGAGGATGTGGGTGTAGTGGAACTTTGATTATTTGGAAATTCTCCAAGGGAGGGATCACCTTGAATTGGAAATGCAGGGCTCTGTGGAGACCCTGTAGAACAGTAAAGTTAAAGCTCCTATATTTTAACTTAAGAACAAGCAGTTTGGTGTTTCCTTCAGAACATGGTGTGCACCTGGTGGAAGGTGGGAGACAAAAGTCAGTGCCCCAGATGCTGTGCTATCCAGGGGATAATGTACTGTTTAGGGTTCCATCCACTCCAGTAAGATTTCACTGTGAAGGCTTGGCCTCTTTGCAGGACCTCTGCAGTCAGACCAACCTGTATTCCTGCATTACAGAGGGAGGAGCTACAGGTGTAGGATAAGAGATGGGACATATGCTGGTACTGGAGACCTAAAGGCTATAAAGAACTCACTCAATGGTTAGATTAAGAAATGCAGAACTGCAACTGGCAAAACTGATTTTAGGGGTAACAAAGAGTGCAAAGAAGAAGCATCCAACATATGTAAACTATGCCACGTATAGTAACTTGGGACGTAACCGAAAGAGAAAGGGCAAGGTGTAAAAGCACAATAGCAAATATAAAAATTAACCCAAGTAGTTCCTAGAGTGAGGAAGAATCATCATCATCATACTGCTCCTGACAAAGGATCTGGGACGTGCTAAACTAGAGTTATAAATTTATAGTCTTTTTTATGGAATAGCTACTTGTTACTACTAGATATAGATACAAACATCATGCAGAGTCATACCCTAAAAGGATTGGTGAAAATAAAACAAACTAGGTATAGTTTAATTTTTAAGGTGATTGGAAAACTAGTTTTACAATTAAACCAAATAGAAACAAAGCTCCATGCAGGTCAAAACAAGTACAGACAAAGCATGTTTCACAAGCCCCAGTCCTGAGTCCTTGCAAATTCAGTACATCACCTGTGGCTTAGTAGTGCCATTGCTACTAACGTATTTAGTGGGGCACAGCTGCACAGGTTCATCTTCTCATGCATTTGAAGCCATGGAAAACTAATCATAGCAAAATTTATCAAAAGCATTTCCATCTACCAGGGGGTATCCCAGAAAGTCTGAGCCTGGTGGTTGAGGGGTAGCCAACTTGCTGGGTTTGTGCAGGACCTGCATGCCTTCTGTGCATAGGCGATATCACATGACCAGTAACAAATTGTGCTGGTGCTGTGGGCCTGGATAATCATATTCATTGCAAGTAAATCAGGACCAACCCAAAACAGCCCCAGAAGCAATCACAGTAGGTCCCACAGAAGAGTGATAGGCAGCCTGAAGAACTGCTATCTCCTACCTCTGAACTCACTACCATATCTTCCTTTCTCTGCAATATGTGATACATGTCTTGTGACTCTTGGCCAGAAGGAAGAATCCTTTTTCATAGATCCCATCAGTTCAGAGAAGTTACTGTGTTACCAAATGCTCTTTTTGTTTGTCCTGCACCATATTACGTACAGGAGTTTTTCACCTTTTATTCTTCTTCTTACAAGATCTCTGGGTATTTGCATCCTTATTGATCTCTATGGAATAGTGATCATCTTTTTCTCATGATTGGACAATTTCTAGCTCAATACAGCAAAGCCTTTTAAAATATTAATAACATTATTATCAGTAGCAAAGTCCTATGGCATAATAAAGGTTCTTAATTTACAGCTTAAGAAAATAGGGGGGAACAGAAAAAAAATCTTTTAAAAAAATAAACCCCAAATCAAACCTTTTCAGCAGTTATGCTTTCTATGGTCCTGACTCTAAGCCAAACAAAGCTTGACCACTTGGCTCAAACTCTACATTTACAGGTCTGAATTACAAGCTAAACAGGGATCTTTCTTCATTAGTCAACTGAGGAAGTAAGAGTATAAAGACTTATTAGGCAAGATATGAGAAGTGAGGTTGGGGGTTTTATTATTCTAATTAGGAACAGGAAAAATCCTATTCCATTTTGTAATTAAAACAATACACATTCTACCATCTAATTATATTTGACATTTTCAAGGTGTTGGGAGCTGAAGTCTATAATTACAGAACTACTGCTGCCTTAAGCAGAACACTCTATAAATATTCATATATTAAATAGCCAGTTATACTGTTTAGAAGATTTTAGAAACGTTTGCTTTTTTTAAGAAACATCAGACTTGTAGAAGATGCATTTTATATGTTTTTTAAAAAAGATAGGAAGAAAAATGTCCTGTGGGATCTGACATACTGTATATAGCAAATTGACTATAAACCTATTAATTAGTATTGTAAGCAGTTACATTTGAGATTCATGGTCCTTTAAAATTAGTTCTTTTCTTTTAGCAGAATGGATAATTACAATCAGAAATAATATGGGAGTCCTGTAGTGAAGACATAGGACAGTAAAATGCAATTCTTACGATTCCTTGATTTAGTAATTAACAATAAAATTATAGCTTACATTGAGTAGTTATAAAAAAAAGTTTTCCACATCTTTTATTTTAGTGTCTCACAATAAAATATCACTTGATATATCACCTACTTTCGATAGCCCAGTATTGCCATTTGAAACAGTTGCTTGCCTAAGAATTCCAGTACCAGAGTAAGCTGGACTTGGGGGTAATGCAGAGCCAGTTGTTTAAGGAGACGCTTTCCTTTTCTTGACATTAAAGAAATGGTAAATTACACAATGAAGATGAAACTCTGAGTGCAAGGTGTTCCATGAGTCTGCCTGTTCTGCTTCCATCCTAGAAAATGAACCTTTGGGGACATCTAGGTAAAAGGGCATAATTTCTGAAAAGGGGAATAGGCACTTTGCCTATTTTGTCCATTTAGCTCATTGAAATAGGTTTGTGTCCTGTTATAAGATGCTTTGCTCCATGGGACCTAGAGTCTGGCTAAGTCATAAGATATGTCTTTCAAATAGTTAATAATACATTGCGACTGCTTCAAGAGTTAAATGTTGTGCAGAAGTGAAGTTGCAGTATGTGTGAGCTCTAATGCTGTGCAGAATTTCAGTGTCCCAGGAAGAGCAGCAGAGACTCTGTGCAAGCTTCCCATACCAGAGCGGTGTGCACCATGCCAGCCTTCTGTTCAGGAGGCCCCTTACCCCAAGCAGCTCCACAGTCTCTGTGGAGAGGTGCAGAAAGAAGGGCACCCAATTCCACAACAATCTTAATTATTCCCAGAGTATGAAGACTTTAGGGAAGTCCCTTTTCATCTCTGCACCTCTGTATAATGACTAGAGACAGGCTAGATAATGTTGACTAATCCTGCAAGCTTGTATTATAGTCAATCAGGGACTGCAGCCTGCAGGAAGAAGTAGTATTATATAATGTATCCAGCCACAGAATTGGACTTCTTTCTGTGATGAGCAGGAAGCAGGACTTAATTTAGAAACACCATGTATAATTATTTGATGCATATTATATGTCAGATTATAGAATAGTTATATATTATCTCTTCACATATGTACTACACATTTTGTATGCCATATGCTATACATAATATTTACATGTACTATAGTATGTGAGTGCAAATACACATGTAGGTTTGGGTTATAAATATGTATACACACAATACTTACTGAGGCAAACTTACTGGATGCCTGGTGATGTTTTTGTAATACTCCTAGCGCTCAGGGATGCCAGTGCACATTCCCTCCCTTTCTACACAATCACAGCCTCTACACTATACAACATTACAATGCAATCAACTTGAACACAGGTAACCAAGCAGGCAAAATTCTTCCATTCTCCACCTTCTGCAGATTGTGCTTAGAACAGTTCGAAGATACAACTCACCTTCTTTAAATCTGTCCTTCAGCACATCAAAGATAAGCTGTTCTTTTCAAACAAAAATTAAGTCATAGTAATAAATGTTTTGGTGAAATTTAGCTAGAATCCTCCTTTAAGCACCCAGAGTTACATGTTAGAAAACTAGCATTTTAAAGGGCTAGTGTTGAAAAGTCTAAAAATGGCCAGTTAATGCAAGAAACCTCTGCCATAACGAGCAGGTTTTATTAGTAATTTTTTCAAACTTCCTATTTATCCATATTACATCTGCATTTTTATTCCATTGTAGAATGGGATGAATGACATCTTAATATTATTTTTTTGTAAATTTATAGTGAACATTGCAAGAATAATAGGATCTAAGTATGCCTGGAATTATATTAGGGCAATACCCTAATTATATTAGGGTTGGTTTTTTCTCAAGAATGGGATAAAGCCTTACTGGATTTTTATGGTTTTATCTGCGTATGTGAATTTATTTAGTACTTGCAAGCTTTTACCTTTCAGCTGCAGCTAAGAGTGAGGAAAAGTTAAAGTGATAGCCATCATAAAAAGCAAGAAAAGAAAAGCTGAGAGAGTTTACATCATGTTATCCACAGGTACCTTCACTGCAGTGGAGACACAGGGAAGGAGTCAGTCATCTTGTTGGAGAAGCAGGCAGTTGTTCTAGTGTTGCTTTGTTGCATTATTCAGGGAGGACTCTAGGAAATAACAAAAAAAATGTTTCTGAACATTTACTAAGAAGATACAGAAAATAACTACATGCTGCTGGTCACCTCTGAATGCTCTGAGGCTGATACCAGGGAGAGGGGCTGCTTTCTCTGTTCACTTATAAACTGATGCCTTCAAAATGCCTTTTTGCTATTTCTTCTCTTGAATGACTTCCTTCTGCAGAGGTTTACTGGGTGAATCTGTGCTTTCAGGGGCTGGTGGCAAGCTGGGGTGAATTTATCCCCAGAGGGGCGAACTTCATTCTTAATAAATTACTGAAAGTAATTGCAAAGGGTAAAATCACTAAATAGCTAAAGGATAAAAGAATTGTGAACCATAGCCATCGTGGTTCTACACAGAATGAGTCTTGCTAAAGTTAATTGCTTTTTTGATAGAATTACAAAATGAATGTGTGAAGGCAGAACACTATTATCATGTATGTAGATTCTAGGGCAGCACTGGGTACTGGTTTTTGTTAACTGTAACTTTGAAACTGAATGCAAACTGGCTTTGATATAAGCAGTCATAGATATATGATGGAGAGTTGTTAACAAACAAAAAAGGGTAATGCTGAACAGCTGAGGCTCCCCATGGGACACCGCAGTCCTGGTACTTCCTTTTGAAAAATAAAAAAATAAATTAAAGTTTGTCTATTAGCGATTCACAAATGAAAAAGCTAAAATATGTGTACTGAAGATTGGATTTGGTGTTTTGACTAGCTTGGTAGTCAACAGGGTTATTTGATGTCAACTGAACAGTATCATATCGATGGAGAATTAATTATTTAAAGATGGTAAAATAGATATGACAAGGAGCAGGGAGATGTAAATAGCAAACATCACAGAGATTTGTTAACAGACTATGTTAATAAATATGCTGCCTTTGTAAAAACATTGCTATTCCATTTCAAAACAGTAATTTGTTACTTTCTTCTTTTCTAGTTGCCCATATTGGCATCATCTGTTGTTAGCCTTTATTTTCTTGAACTTACTGATGTCTTCAAGCCAGTTCACTCGGGATTTAACTGCTACGACAAGAGTCTGAGTATGCCATATATTGACCCTACACAAGAGTCTGTACCCTTCTTGATGTTGCTTAGTCTGGTTTTTGCAGGACCATCAATTACGGTAAGTTTGAGGTGCCACTGTCACTTATTAAAGATTTTGAACAGAGTTTCAGTTGGCATAAAGGAAACTGCTCCTTTGGTCTTAGTTAGGCCGCAGAGTGTCATCCAGACAAATTACCTTAGGGTTTTAAATTCATCTCTTATTCTTCTCTAACAGAAGGAGGCACAATCCTTAAAATATTTCCCATTGTACTTTATCTACTCATACTATTCTGATTGTGGGAATTAACATTAGGAAACAGAACCTACAATTGGGTGAGAATAGCTTGAATCACTCCGTTACACTGTACAAATATTTGAACTTTTACAGACAGGACATCTCCTTACTCTGAGATAGACCAAAAAGTCAAGATTTTGTTGGAAATGAAAGCCTTTCATTTACAGCACTGAACATGTAGCTTTTGTTAGACTTAGCTCTATTCAGTGGGAAGGTCTATCAAGTTTGTCAGTGAAATCAATTACACTTTCTTAAATAGCACTGGGACTCCTCTATATTTTGAATTAGTCGTTAAAAGCAGGCAAAGGGAGGATGGTTTAATCATTCACCCAAAGGGAGAAGGTGATCTCAGCAGA
Organism: Porphyrio hochstetteri; assembly: GCA_020800305.1. Lineage (NCBI taxonomy): Eukaryota > Metazoa > Chordata > Aves > Gruiformes > Rallidae > Porphyrio > Porphyrio hochstetteri. The sequence continues at coordinate 20,828,974 of CM036912.1, forward strand.
ACAGCCATGTCCTATAAAAATATGAGCAGTTTGGTCAGTATTTTACAGGAAAAAACCCACACGCCATTGTCTGATATAGGTAAGTATTGTCCCTGCTGGAATTGCAGTGTCAAACTAAAGATAAATCTAAAAACCTTACCTTTATATACAGAGAGGGAATGCATTATGTCTGATTTTATGTAGCTCAGATAGGAGCCTTATTCTAACACCACTCAAGTGGCAAATGGAGAAATTCACTTTGAGAGGGTGATTCCATACACCTAAAAAGCTGCATCCACCTTCTGAAAGACTCTCTTCTCTCCCCAACAGCCATGACTGTGCATCTCAGGCACTTCTCTAAGGGCAGCTGCAAATGTATCCCTGCTGCCTACTCTGCTGATTGCCCTTAAATCCAACCATTTCATTCCTTTCATAATACTAGCCCGTTTCCAATTACAAAATCTATAAAATGTGATGCTGATATAAAAATCATCAAGTGCAGTTCTGTTTTTGCTTTCCAGGAGGGTTTTTTCTTTATTTGTTTTTTTGGGTTTTTTTTAAATGGAACTCTTAGTACCATGTTTAATTTTGGTTGCTTTAGAAACCATTTTTGAAGGATTTTGAACAACCATCAGGATAAAAATTGTACTATTTTAGGAATTAGGAGCTATTTCCTTCAGTGTTCCTGGTGCAGACACTTGTAGGTATTGCAGTTTGGCTAGTTTTCTTAAGTTTAGGCAGTGTTTCTGATAACAACAAAGTGGACTTTCCTGAAACAGCCATACAAGGAATCTATATAGGCTCACTAGGACCACAGTAGAGGAGTAAAACCTATATCTACTTCAAAGATTTGTCAAGCCTAGGTAATACCAATTGGCTTTCCTGGAGATGAACTATGTCCATTTCATTACAGAGCGTTTCAGACAACTACCCAAACCTGTTGGTTAGGAGGAACTCAAACCCACACGTAAGCATGCCTATCAAACATGAGATTATGAAAGTAAATTCTGAAGCTTCAAAGTATAACTACTTAAAAGCTGCAAGCATTAGGAAGGTGCAGTTCATTTATATTAGTGTGAGCCTGAATGTGATGCCTGTATTAGTTGAGAAATGGGCTCTGATACTGTGAAACACACAACCTTTTAATAAAAGGCACTGAAGATGGTGTTAGAGCATCAGGTCTTTATTAATGAATACCATTTCTAAAGTAAAAATCTAGGTGGGTTTTGGTCCAACTCTTTCCTTTTTGTTTAGAAAAATAGGCCAATGAAGCTCAATGCAAAAAGATGACAATCGTGCCACTGTCATCTTGTAGAGTTAGGCATTGTATAATGTTGTTGTCATTGCCATTCAATGAATTACATGCATTATAAAACCTGAAAATATAGAAAAGAAAGCATGATCTGTGTGACAAATTTAGAATCTCCAGTAGCATAGCATATGCTAGCCCCTGTCTGCAGCTCAGATACTTGCTGCAGTCTGAGGCAGCAGGTCATTGAGACTCAGTAAAATAAATGTGTGATTAACCCACATTTTATTTATTACCAGAGTGTAAATAAGGAAAAAAAAAAAAGAAAAAAGGAGGGGTGGAATAACAATTTTATTCTCAATCCCTCCTTAAAGCCTCATATAAATATTAGAACAGGATTTAATTTTTTTTCAATATTATTTTTGTTGATACACTCAGGTTTTCCCAAGACTGGAGAACATATTAAATCTATTCACTTTATAGTTTGGGGTTTTATTAACAAATCTAGTGTTTATAATTTATTTTCCCAAGATACCATTACAGAATAATCTGGGTGGATTTGGGCCTTTATGGTTTTGGCTTTCTCTTTGGTGTGCTTTGTTTTGTGGGTTTTTTCTTGTTATTAGTGAGCAGAAACTACTTTTCACCAGGTCTGTTCTGTAGCTCTGAAGTGCTACAGACAATTTCTACCCGTATTATTGACATATGCCTTATGGCACATAAGACATTTCCTATATGTATTCATAAATCACAGGACACTTGAGCATGGAAAAAACTGGACTTGTATGAAATTACGAGCATGGATTTTATGTCTGGAATATAGATATGCCTGAACTGCAACATGACTTCCATTTGTTTCAAAGAACTCAGAAAATCTGATCCTCTGACATATTGTCTCTCCAGATATTCATTCAAAAATGTTAGGACCAGTTATTTAATTATAGCAATGTATTTCAAACCCTTATCAGCCACTGACTAAAAACCTACTTAAAGGTAACAATGTGCTTTTCTAACAGAGATCACCAGGAAATTAGATCACATTGATTTGGGAAATCAATTTGCAAGGATATAAATTTGCTGCTGACAGTTTCAGTCCTACTGCCTCCTCTGCTGTGGGAGTTTGTTTCCTTGGAAATACCAGCCACTGGATTTTTCTTGATACAGGCCTTGCTGTTTCTCATTTTTTTCCTTTATCACACCAGCTAATCCATCTCTCTGGTATTTTCCCTGGGCAAGACATACTGTAGAGCTTGGCTAAAGACGATTACAGTTTCTTTTTTTAAGTTGGAAATTTTATCACTTTCTCTGGGAGAAGTTTTGGCTGTTAATTGATCAAAGGGAGACCATAATAAGATAATAGTAACCATAGTTTTCATCTAATTAAAATTGCTTACATAACCCTTACCACTGGCTTTTCTACAGAATAGATAACCTCTGCTACTTCAATTTTTCTGGAAAAGAAACCAATTTATTTAACCTTTAGCTAAAAAAGAGTTAGACTAAGTTTGTCCATTTGTATCTACTTTCTCCTAAGGTGGGTGTTCTTAACATGCACAAACTTCAGTGGTATTTACAGAGGATTCAGCATAATTCATATGGTTTAGCATCTCATTACATTCTAAGCTTTATATATGGCATATATTAGTTTTCGATGCAGCTGTGGATAGACAAGGTGAATCTCAGTGGTGAGAACTGCCTCATTAATTTCAATATTCCAACTCAACCTTTATTCTGAACTCTTATACAATCCCTGTACAGATTTCCAAGTTGTGTTGTTGAACAGGGAAAACAATCAAACCTGAGATGACAAATGTATAACTGGATCTGGATTTTCCAGCAAGTAACACAGTTTTCCATTCTTCTCTATTTCTATTATAAACTCTTGTCTAGGGCTTTAATCATAATTTGCTTTGCTTGCTGCTATCAAGAGGGACCATAATGACAGAACTTTTTCTACTGCTGTAGACCTGGTTAAAGCCCAAGCCAAAGTAAACAAATAGAGAAGAGCAGGCTGCCATGTAATTAGAAGCTGCTAGGGATTGCTTGGGTTGAGGCCAAGACTGAGTACTAAAACCACCTCAGGAGCACTAAGATATTGCAGTGACTCTGGACTGAGAGGCGAGATTTTCCTAATTATTACTTTTTTATTATAGAAGCATCGAATTTCAGCTGTGGATCAAGACCCCAGTTCCACTGAGCAGTGTATACTGTATGCCACTTTCATTTCAGTGTCACCTTCTTGTCTGCCCTCACTCAGGGAATATTTACATATCGATACAAATCTTTTAAAAGCAAGTACATGTCAGAGGGTGACATTGGTTCTGGTACAGTTATATTTCAGCCCTTTAAATTCAATCAGTGTCTTCTGAGCAACTGCTACATTTAATTTAATGGCTCCTTTGTCATTGCAGATAATGATAGGAGAAGGAATTCTCTACTGTTGCCTGTCCAAAAGAAGAAATGGCATTGGAACAGAGGCCAATATTAATGCAGGAGGATGCAACTTCAATTCTTTTCTTAGAAGAGCTGTCAGATTTGTTGGTGGGTCTCAAATGCTAGTGACAAAGAAGAGCTTTCCATATACATTCAATTTTCATCATGCAATCTTCCAGAACAGTGTGGGGCTGTCACTGGCATACATCTTTTTTCTGCCAGAAAATGCGAGAAGAAACTGTCAAATGGAACGACAGAGCAGGCCCGTACTCAGCAACGCAGCATCAACACTCTCCATTTTCCCTTTCCTCTCCTGTACTATTGTCAGTGTTTCTAAAAGAATACTTCAGCACACCTCCCCCCAACACAGCATTCATGTAAAAATTTGTCAGAAACTGTCAGTAGAGCTGACATTCTTTTTCTGAGATGTGTTTATCTACCTCTTGAAAAAGGGCTAGAATCTGGTAACCTAATGATAGAGAGGAACATGTTGAATTGTTTCATTTTACTTTGTTTTAATTGTCATTTATAAAAGCAGCTTGAAAAGGCAGCTGGACTTTGTCCCTTTCTTACAGGTAATTCCCTCTACCAATGAGGGGCTGAAGGAAAAAGGCTTTTCTTTCCAGAAATCTTTCATTAGAGAGGGCAGCCTAGGCAAAGACAACCTACAGGATAGCAGACTGAAAACCTGGTAGGAAGACTATACACTAGGATTCTGTTGTCTGCCAAGCAGGGAGGCAGTGAGAGGAGAGGTTACACACTCTGTGACCAGTAAGGCATCCTTTTAAGAGCGGCAGTAAGGAGGACTGCAAGAATACCCCCTGCTCTCCACTTCTGTATGGCATCCTCTTTCATCACCAAAAGAGACAAGCTCAAAGATGCATGAATTTCATTCTTGATTCATAGTCTGAATTTGCAGTTTCTTTCATATTTTACTGACTTTAGCATTCTTTCAATTTGATGTTGAAAGGTAAATTTATGTATATGAATACAAGTGGGGAAATAGAGGTAAATCTTAAGGGGAAAAGCAGTTGAAAATGCTCAGTGCAACAACTGCATTCACTTCAACTGCCTTGTGAATTTAGCATTATTAACCAGACAGAAACATTGATCCATTACCAAAAAGACTTAAATCTGGTAGAAAGGACTTGGTACTCAAGAAATATCAGAGGTGTGAAGGTAGTCAGTTACTGCCAGCTGATATCCCTGGTGTTAAAAAGAGAACAGGTCCTCAGAGCAGCTATCCATGTTACTAAATGCCTCTATCCCAGTGGGCAAGTCCAAGGACTGGATGAGCGTATATGTTCTCCTCACATAGATGGCTGTCCTCAAGTCAGTTCAGAAAGCTGCTTTCCAAGTTGAAGCTGCCCCAGTGTAGTTCACTTTTTTATGAAAAGATGTTGGAGGACACCAAGCCATCAAAATGAAATGTTAAGTATGAACAGGAAGAAAACAAGCATTAAAAAAAAAATCTTAATTTTTACATTAAATAATTCAAATTTGCAATAAGATTTCATAAAGAATACATCTTATCCTTCAAGTTCAATGACACAAGCTATCAGAATTCCATTTAATGTATTTTTTCACAATAAATTAATATCTTTTATGCATAGTTAACAGGCTCTATTGATTTCTTTCCTAGGTGTTCATGTATTTGGTCTTTGTTCTACTGCTCTTGTTACTGATATTATACAGCTATCAACAGGATATCAGGCACCATATTTCCTGACTGTTTGCAAGCCTAACTATACATCTTTAAATGTATCCTGCTCAGAGAATTCATATGTTGTGGAAGATATTTGCTCAGGAGCTGATCTCAATATTATCAATGCTGGAAGGTTAGTTCTGTCCTTCATTGTGTACATTTAAGTATTTAATTTTTATTTTCTGTCCCAGTTTCAAGATTTTTTCCTAGTTAAAGTCTGAATTAGTTTTGTCAGGTTTTTTATAACAAAGGTTAGAGCAAAGGTGTCTTCTTAGTGATGTTCAATTTACTGTATAAAGATACTAAGCCAACAGTGGGCTTTAGAAGACTGTCAGATTCAGAAGTACAATGGTTAGTAGTTAGTCATTTTTCTTCTTCACAGGAGACCACTTCCTATAGAATTATTAAAGCAGAAGTTCTTCATAACAGGCAGGGCAAGAAGTCACCCAAGTATTTTATCTGAGCCCTCTGTATAACATATATTACTGTTCAGGCATTTTGGTCTTAGTTTGTGAGGCTTGGGTTTGGGATTTGTTGGAGAAGTTTATTTGTTTTCTATTTCTCTTGTTGATTAAGTTTTTTATATTGACAGCATTGAAAAAAATCCCTTTATTAGAGGAAACAGCACAACAGTGCAAATCTGTGTATTCCCAAACACATACCTTTTCTTTCATGGTATTTCTAACTGGTGGTTTATCCTCCTTGATCATTTAAGTGTTTAGCCTCCCTACTTCCATAGCCAGGAGAGAAATTAATATTGTTTATAATTGCAGGTTTTGGGTATTAATTTGCAGTATCTTTTCAATTCATATGTGTGGGCATGAACTGGAGCTGGAATGAAGGATTGCAGCTCTGGCCCAAGTAATTTGGTGAAAGACATAACCAGAATTCCTATATCAGCTTTCACCTCACTGTCTGTTTTCCCATAATTATTTGCTGTTACTGCAATACCGCCACTGAAGCCTGATGCCTAGAAGCAGTGTCTTGCACCTACAGTGTACCAGGGAAATCGATGTAGCTTTATAAATGAGCAGGCAGAAAAATTTTTATGGTTACATCTCATTTTACTATCTCAAATATGATGCCTGCTGTTCTGAATTGACTGCCTGTAGCCATTCCAAAAAATGCTGATCACTCCTAAGTTTAAATACCATGACTTCCAAAAAACAGCAAAATGAGTTGTAACGTATTAAAACTAAGCAACCAGGTTTTGTGTGTTCTTGTTTCTTCAGGAAGATGACTGTATATTGATATCTCAAATTTATTCCTATCATAGAGTATACATTTGGTGATCTATAATATTCTCAGTTTTGCCTTAATTCAATTTTATGGCCTTTTTCCATTATTAAATTGTTGCTTCCTTATGGCTGTTTTAACTTTACTAAAGCAATTGGTACTTGCTACTGGTTCAGTATTTCTTTTGGTCATCTACTATAGGAGTTATGGTATAACTTCTCCAGCCCAGGAGGTTAATTTGACTTCAATAATTTCAAGCTTGTAAGGGACTTGTTCTGAGATTGCTAATAGTCTTCAATTTATTTGTACTTCCCAGAAACTTTGGCTCCAGGAGTTTTCCTCCAGATTCCCCTATGAAAAGTATAGAGAAGAACATATACTTATCCAGCTGTTTATATGAAATAATTTTCTGCAATATCCTCCAATATGCAGTGGTTTCCTTTATCCATTTTTTCTCTATTTGTTTTCAAAGAGTCTTTTCAGTCATTTCTATTCTAATCTCCAGTGAGTTCTCTATCCTCTGTCATTTCTGATGTTCTGACTCAGCATGACTCTCATCATTGTTCACCCTCTACACATCCTTATGCATGAACATTTACAGTGATACACTGTCATCTGAGTTCAGGACATGTTTTCTTTGAGACCTTTGTTCACCTTTTCAATATGGAGCCATACAAAAAGGATACACACTCTTAGCTTGAATTATTTTCATTTTATATTAAAAGGTAACAAATAGAGGAATAAAAGCAGTGTCACTACTGGAGAATATACAGAGTGCATTTAGTCTGTAAGATGTGGTGCTTACCCTGAAAGTATACGAATAGAAAATAGAACAAACAGAAAATTGACTGTAGCACAGTGACACCTTATACTATAAAAATGCTATCAAATTAAGGTTATGTTCCTAGAGGTACTAAAGTTCATAGAATCAAATCTATGCATTTGCTCCATAGAGGCTGTAAGTAGATTTACACTCCCACTAAAACGCGCTCAGGGTAATGGAGTTGATGAGCCTTTATAAGCATTTGGATTTTTTTTAAATGTATTTATCCTCCTGTCCTCAACCCTAAACTTGTTCCCCAGAGATAATGTTTGTGAAAGTTTTGGTTAGGGGGGCAGTAAAAAAATAATTAGGTCTGTCTTTAGAAATGAAAAAAGGGTCAGGCTGATTTCATGTTGGTGAGAGTCGTGAACCTGCTGGAGCCACAGGCTCACATTTAGGTCAGCGGTGTGGCATTCACACTGAGCTACATGCACACATTTCATTGCCAATGAATTATTTAGAACAGGACGCAAAATTTGTATGAAAGAAACTTAGAATGTAAATATTTTTCTGCAAAGCAGCAAAGCCTAAAGATAAAGGACTGTGTTTCAGTCTTTGCTATTTTAAACTAGCTAACTGAGGTGCTGCTAGGAAAATGGGTACACATGGAAGCCAGCTAGGGTGGTGAGACCCATCGGTGAAGTTGAATGATTGTTCATGCATTTATCCCAAACTGAGCTTCCTCAGGTGAAACTGGCTGCAAGGTAGACATATCCTTCTTCACCAAGGCAGCCAGCACATTACATTACATGTCCATGCCATTTGAGGGACGTAAATGTATAGATATAAACAACTATACATCTTTACTGCATCTCACTTCTAGAGCTAGAGGTCGTAATTTTTTTAAGGCTTCTACAAGCTATGAACTCAATGTCTTCCATAGAACAGGTGTTACCTAGTCCACTGCCATCTAAGTTTTCCTCTCTACTGTGTAAAAATGTCTCCTTAATTTTCCCTTCACTTTTCTTCTGTTTTTAGAGGACTGAAATGAGTCTATTAAGAAGAAAAAAGTTAAAATGTTAGAGGGACTCATGTGATGGTTCTGTGTAGTTGCTACTTACACAAAAATCTTCTTGGTCAGAGAAGTAGAAGCTAGGCCGTTACTTTTCATTTTCATATCTGTAGTTTCTGACTAAAGACCCAGTCCACATCATCCAACTCCCCAGGTTTTCAATGGGAGCAGAAGGCTCTCAGCAATTTCAAGAGTAGATCCTATGTTGCCTCTCACAGTTTGGACATATTTTCATTTACTCTCTTGTTCTGGGCTTTAGGAAGGGGCCCAGTAACTCTTCAAATGCCATCTCTATGTTCTTGTGCCCCATTCGCTCCTATTATGTAATAAAGTGCTGAAATTTAAAAAAAGTAAATCTAACAAACCTAATAGTAAATAAATAAAGATGCACTTTGCCTCTCTCTGAGAAGAATTTCACTCTGTCACACACACCCCCACCCCCATTATTACAGGGACAGAGCAGGAGTCAGCTGCTGAAGGCCTAATTATTAAAGTATATGAGTCCTTACTTTGAAAAGAGATTCAGAATCATAGAATATCCTGGGTTGGAAGGGACCCATAAGGATCATTGAGTCCAACTGCTGGCTCCACACGGGGCCAGCCAAGTCAGAGAATGTCACTTAGTGCATCGTTCAGGCACTTCTTGAACTCAGTCAAACTGGGTGCTGTGAGTCAGTGAGAATAATCATAAGGTCAAGGTTCATGCATTAATTTGTATAATCAAGTACTTCCTGAAAATTTATAGAAATATATTTCTAGAAATAAAGGTATAGGTATTTCTCTCAATCAAGTATTCAGTCTTTACCTCATTCCCACTCTTCTCTGAGTACTAAGAAAAGCATGTATACAGACAAAGAATTTAATGCTAAATGTTTACTTCAAAACAGAGGCATTTCATGAATATTGGTCCTTTCTCCAGATTATAGAAAAGAAATTTAGAACTTAAATGGTACTGATTGATCATATATTGCTTAGGAAGTGTAAGCTGAAAACGACTGTACCACCCAGTGTTTTTTCAAGTGAATACTAGCACAGTGTATTTGAACTGAAAGCATAATTTGAGTGTCCTTCCTTGGCAGAAAGTCATTCCCTTCTCAACATGCCACCCTGGCAGCCTTTGCAGCAGTGTACATTTCGGTGAGTAACCAACTCTGTTCACTTTCATTTATACAAAAATCAAAGTAATTTGCTGAATATTGTAAAGTGATGCGTTGCCTCTATCCTGGATGGATGTAAGTTTTTATCCTCCCAGTTTGAAAGCAAAATTAAACTACTAACAGCTAAAATAAAACCAGCTGTATTAAGAATACAGAAAAGATTCAACTGTTTCACATCCTTTGTTAAGCAGCGACAAAAAGTGTAATGTTAAACTATATTTGCTACCTCATTCACATATAACATGCAGTGCTTATCTGTCTTACTGCATGATATTTTAACTCACCATTCAATAACCTGCATGTGTTCTGTCTTTTCTTTACTGCTGTCTTCACTTGACTCGTTGCTTTTGAAATTGAGGCATTAAGGAACAAACATTTAGGTGATCTAGTTTCATTTGACCTCCATAGAATTGCAGCATGAATGATTTGGCACAATCACTCCCAGAGGTCTCCAAGGTGCTACTGCAAAACAAGTGAATAAAAACCATCAGGAACTAGCAGGGAGTTGTAGGACGTGCTGCAGCAATCACAGAATCACAGAATCACAGAATTATCAAGGTTGGAAAAGACCTAGAAGATCATCCAGTCCAACCATTCACCTATTACTACTAGCTCCCACTAAACCATATCCCTCAATACAACATCCAGTCTTTCCTTGAACACCCCCAGGGTTGGTGACTCCACCACCTCCCTGGGCAGTGCATTCCAGTGCCTGACTACCCTTTCTGAGAAGTAGTGCTTCCTAATGTCGAGCCTGAATCTCCCCTGGCGCAGCTTGCTACCATTCCCTCTAGTTCTGTCACTGCCTACACGGGAGAAGAGGCCGACCCCCAGCTCACTACAACCTCCCTTCAGGAAGTTATAGAGAGCTATAAGGTCTCCCCTAAGCCTCCTCTTCTCCAGGCTGAACAATCCCAGCTTCCTCAGACGCTCCTCGTAAGGCCTGTGTTCCAGACCCCTCACCAGCTTAGTAGCCCTCCTCTGAACGCGTTCCAGAGCCTCAATGTCTTTCCTGTAGTGAGGGGCCCAAAACTGAACACAGTACTCGAGATGCGGCCTCACAAGTGCTGAGTACAGGGGGACAATTACCTCCCTGCTCCTACTAGTAACACTATTTTTGATGCAAGCCAGGATGCCGTTGGCCTTCTTGGCCACCCGCGCACACTGTCGGCTCATGTTCAGCCGTGCATCAATCAGTACCCCCAGGTCCATTTCCTCCACACAGTCCTCCAGCCACTCCGCCCCAAGCCTATAGCGCTGCCTGGGGTTGTTGTGGCCAAAGTGCAGGACTCGGCATTTGCTCTTGTTGAACCTCATGCCATTGGCTTCAGCCCAGCTCTCCAGCCTGTCCAGATCCCTCTGTAGGGCCTCACTACCCCCAGGCAGATCCACACTCCCAGCCAATTTAGTGTCATCTGCAAACTTACTGAGGGTGCACTCAATGCCCTCATCTAGGTCATCAATAAAGATATTGAAGAGGACAGGCCCCAGCACCGACCCCTGGGGAACACCACTCGTGACCGGTCGCCAGCTGGATTTAACTCCATTTACTACCATAGATGATTGTCCACATGTGACCAATGACATTTCTTCAGTAGGGGCTACAATGTTTGTATGAATGACCACTTACTTGAACTTTCAAATAGAATATTTTTTTATCACTTATGCTGTAAAAATCAGAGGAAAGCAACCATAACGAATTAATCAAATTAAATAATGGAATTGTGCATGTACTGGGAGCATGCCAGTCTTTATTATGCCCAGGAAAATGCTAAAATTTGGAATAATACTGATGAATCATCGCCACTTAATTTTTGTGACCTCCCTGGCATCATGGCCCCCAGTTGAGAAATGGCTCTCTAAAGCATCTGGTGGTAGCTTTTCTTGGAACAGGTTATTGCTTTCATCTGGCATGACATCTGGCTTCTGTATTTCAGAAGCAGTAGCTCCTTAGTCACATTTACAGAACATTTGGGCTCTGACTGTGAACAGTATTTAGGCATAAAATCTTTACCCTAATTGAAGTCAATAAGCAAAACTGCCTGGTTTTGGAAAACCATTCTTCATGATTTCACATCTTCCTATGGTAATTGAGCAAATTTTAACAGGGCTGTAAACTAATTATTTGCAATATTACTGCATGATCCTGATTTGTGTGTGAAAGAAACATTTAATGAGAAAAATTAATATCCTCTTGGGTACATTTAAGTTTCTTCAACTGCTTCTTCATTTCTTTTTTTCAAGATGTACTTCAATTCTACATTAACAGACTCCTCAAAACTTCTGAAGCCACTCTTGGTCTTTGCTTTTATCATCTGTGGAATTATATGTGGTCTGACTCGTATCACCCAGTATAAGAATCATCCAGTTGATGTTTACTGTGGCTTCCTCATAGGAGGAGGAATTGCTCTCTATTTGGTAAATATAATATTAATGTGGTTAAGTTTTAGCAAATAAAACTGATAAGGTTGTAAAAAGAGTACTGGGGTTTTTATGAAAACCTTTCATCATGGTCAAATTGCATTATTAAAAATATAGTCAAAATGTGTTGAAGATGATGGTGTTAGGGGTAATCACTTTAAAAATAAACAGGAAAAAGCAAGTATGTATTTCAATTTAAAGTACACAACAGTGTACAAAGTGGTATATAATCACCTGGCATTGTATACAGAAACAGCTCTAACATTATGTGCTTCATTAAATACTTAAATATCCTCATCTCTTCTACTCCACACTGACAAGCATAATGCAAGAAAAATACTGGATTAATTGGTATTTGTTGCCAGCCTGAGTTTATATGGCCAATGTTAGCTTTATGATCTGAAAAAATGGTCGAATTAATATGCAGTAACTCAGCTGAGTAAATTGGTGAACCTGCAAGAAATCCAAGGCAGTATTACACCCTTATGATTCTTTGGAGCTCCTGGGGAACATATGCAGCATAAAGAGCGTGCCCAAAAGCCAGGTTATTCCTCTGCTTTTCCTCTGTACGGGGTTGAAATAGGTGGAGCACCTCAAAATGGTTCTGTAAGGCAGTATGTAGGCCTGTTTATATCTGTCAGTAGTAAGCACGTCAAGCATTTGCTTTTGTTTGCAGCTCTCAGTATGTCTCCAATGTGACTCTTGCTGCCCTAGCTGTTCAGCAAGTGTCAACACAAGTGCCTGTAAGCAATCAGGAACTTCTACTGATAACATTTTTTGCTCCAGTGTTGGCAGGTGAACGGAAGAGTTTTAACAGCCAGTGAGAAGTTTTTGACCCCCGAGAAGTCAGTGATGAGTTCTAGTGTAATATCAAAATAAGTTCATATCCTATCCCCCTTTTTTCCTGTGATAATATAAGCTAAGGTACATGCAGATGGTCTACAATGGTGAGCAGGGGGAAATGGCTTTTAGAGGGACAGAATGAACAGCAGCTAGGGTGGATAATAGAAAGCTCAGGAGCTCCTAAGTCAGTTTCTGTGATTATACTGTGAGCCAAAAAACACTCTGAGAATGTTATTTCAAATACTTAAGCTGTTGTAGACTCTTGTAAACGGAGCTGTTGCTCCCATGTTTGAAATCCACAAAAAAGCATGCTCTTTGTTAGTTCTCCATATATTGTTGCATGACAACATACATCAGAGAGTACATTGTCTTGGATATCCAGTAGTCAGTAAATCTGCACTGAAAACTACACACCAATAAGAGGAAGGGGAGGCAAAATAATGTGAAGCTACAAATAACTCTGAAAAGAGTGTAAAGAACAAGAAACCTAAGTGATTGAGTCAGGCATTTGACCCTTTCATGGAGTATTCTCTCAGTCTTTTTAAAATGATTGCATTTTACAGTGAGGAAAAAAAAAAGAGGTATAACTAAATCTTGTAACAGTTCTGTGCAGTTTAGAAAGCAATTGATTTAGCGTTGATAAATTGTTCTATCATGTAGATATTGTATTACATGGTTATTATGCAGTAGAAAGGGCAAAATCACAGAGCAGAGAACAGCTCAAGCTGTAACAAGATTCAGTAAATCAGAGCAGACAGTAGTGTAGCTGTAAAATAGCTTTGCCTAGAAGACTGCAAACATTTAGTTTATTTTCATAATGAAATGTACTTCAGCTGTATCTCTTGCTTTATGAAATGAAAACTGAAGGAAGCTAAATCTTTTCCTCAACTATTTACTGCCATGAACTATGTGCCCTCGTTACCCTACCGAGACTATACATATCTAGATGTACTAGACTGAGGACAGAATTTGGAATGAGGATATACTGGTAAGGAAAGTGGGCAGTTAAGTGGACTAATTCTATCAGCCATTATTTATTTAAAGGCAAGCAAATAGAATTAAATATCTTTTTTACATAACTGATTGTTGATGCTTCTGTTCAAATATCAGGGCCTGTATGCTGTGGGGAACTTCTTACCAAGTGATGACAACATCTTTCACCCAAATTATCACAGAGAACCTCTAAGGTCTTTGACGGACCTCAGTCAAGATGCCAACAGAATTCTGCCAGGTAAAAATGGTAGCAGCAGTGATGGCATTGTCTCTCACCGTACAGAAAGCATCCTGAATAGAAACCACAGAGAGTCAGGGTCTCTGACCAATATCAAGAGAGCAAATGCCGATGTAGAAATAATAACACCACGAAGCCCAATGGGAAAGGAAAACATGGTTACTTTCAGCAACACTTTGCCAAGAGTCAACACACCATCCTTGGAAGATCCAGCAAGGCGAAATGCAACAATACATGCATCAATGGATTCTGCCCGTTCCAAACAGCTGCTTTCCCAGTGGAAGAACAAGAATGAAAGTCGCAAGTTGTCACTGCAAGTAATCGAGACTGAATCTGGCCAGTCGCCCCCAAGGGCTATTGAAATGAGGTCAAGCTCAGAGCCTTCCAGAGTAGGTGTAAATGGTGATCATCACGGCCCGACTAGCCAGTACCTGAAAATTCAACCTGGCAGTGTTCCAGGTTGTAACAACTCAGGTCTTTCTGGTGGGCCAAGGGTCTCTATTCAGTCACGGCCTGGCTCATCCCAGCTAGTGCATATTCCTGAAGAGACTCAAGAGAACGTGAACACATCCCCCAAAAGTAGTTCAGCTAGAGCTAAATGGCTGAAAGCTGCTGAGAAGAGTGTTGCATGTAGAAGCAATAGCCAGCCAAGAATCATGCAAGTAATAGCCATGTCTAAGCAGCAAGGGGTCCTTCAGGGCAGTCCAAAGAGTTCAGAGGGAAGCACAGTCACCTGTACAGGAGCCATCAGATACAAAACCTTGACAGACCATGAGCCAAGTAGCATTGTCAGAGTTGAGGCACATCCAGAAAACAACAGGCCTGTAATTCAAATGCCATCAGAAGGTGAAGGAAGTGGGTCATGGAAGTGGAAAGGTCCTGAGAAAATCACCCTTCGTCAGACATACGAGCTAAATGATCTTAATAGAGACTCTGAGAGCTGTGACTCCTTAAAAGACAGTTATGGGTCAGGCGACAGGAAAAGGAGCAACATAGATAATAGTGAGCATCACCATCATGGCATCACTACAATAAGAGTCACCCCAGTAGAGGGAAGTGAAATTGGCTCTGAGACTCTGTCCATTTCTTCTAGCCGGGACTCAACACTTCGAAGAAAAGGTAACATCATTTTAATCCCTGAGAGAGGGAGCAGTCCAGAGAACACCAGGAACATCTTCTATAAAGGCACATCCCCCACACGAGCATACAAGGACTGAGAGGAGACATATCAGCTGGTCCGTACCACCACAAAGTAAACACATATTGACACAGGTTCTGCTCTCTATGTTTTGAGCCGATATTTGCCTTTGTGCCAAATTATCAACCAGCAGCTCAACTACTGTTGAGCACTGCTGATGTGCAGTGTGCATGAGCCTGTGGAAAGCATGTGGTGGGGGGGAAAAGCACAATGCCAGAACCTAATTAATGTGAAGCGTTTTCATGCAATTTGTTTCTTTGGACTCAAAACGTTTATCTGAGGCTGATGATGTCAATCAAAACAATGGTCTTGAACACAGACACTTTATTTCCTGAATGTGCCAACTTTTTATTTATATTTGTGTCCAAAATTGACTGGAGTTTTCACAGCAAAGGCTGTATCAGAGGTATACATTCACCTTTGCAGAATTTGCACCAAATCTTTAATACAGGATGGTGCTGATAACTTTACATGTTTTGAAAAATTGCATACTTATTAGACTCTACAAAAACATGACATTGATGTGCAGTTACTTTAAAAGTAATATTGCTAATACTATGATGATGCTGGCTGCATTCATTTAGCATAGGAAATATTTACAGCTTTGTTATAGTGGATCTGTCACATTCAAAGATTGCAGAGGTTTTGTGTAGTTCTTTAAGATGTCTACTGCAACAAAAATGTGTGGGTGACATTCCATTAGAATGGAATAACTATCCATTTTGAATAGTTTTGCTGCTATTGCTCAACTTTTGTTTAAGAACAGGTGCTACTAATGAAGAGGCTGCTTCTTAGTGGGCTAACTTGTAGAATTGTTTTAAATTATGTTTTTTAAGGGGTCTTTTAAAGTACTACAAATAAGTCAGATTTTACATTTTTAAACCTCTTATTCTGTCCTTCAGCAACCCTTCCATTTTTCTATTAGTTTTTAACCACATAGTGCAGGACACCAATAATTGCAAGATGTGCAAATGTGAAAGGTGAGCCACGAGGAAATAAACAGCCACTTTCCTGACAAGCTTGCAAGGAGACAGTAACTAATATCATAGCTCACGCTTTGAAGCAGTCATTCACCTCACTTGCTTGGTATGCCACAAGAACAATCACAAGCTTCACCCCATCACGATCATTTAGGGGACTTATGCTTCGCTTTAAAAATAGAATGCCTTGGTATTGCAGAATCACTGAATGAGTGTCACGTTGTGCCACTACTGCTGTTCACCTCCTTGAGACAGCCTTCAGAGCCTTCTTAAGCATTTTTTTCCCCACCACTGCCACTTAAGAATACAGAGGGTCTCTGCACCTGAGAGAACATGGATTATTTTAGTAAACTGAGCTTCAAATATAATGAAATAACTTGCCTGCTAAAAGTCTCCATTGCCAAAAATTCTTGAAAGGATAAGCTCTGGAAGGAATAAGCATAGCATGTCCTGGGCATGCTAGAAGGAATATGCCTCGTTACATTTGGTTCTGACTAAACTATGAAGGAAGTAGGGGGCCAGTGCTTGCCCAGCACAGCTCTTCATTCTCTCCTAGATTATTTCCACCTGAAAAAAGATTATCAGACACCTCCCAGCTCCCCAGCTAGGCAGAGAAGGGAATGAATTAGCAGTCCCCTCACTTAAATAAGTAGCAGCAGATCAGGTTTGTTCTCTGGCTTCCTGAAAAGAGATTTTTGCTCTAAGTCCTCTTTTAATTTAGGGTATCAGAGAACAAGACACACACTACACAGTCAGAACCTGTCTACAGACCCTACTCCACAGATGAAGAAGAGCCCACCCTACCCTAGCCAAGTAGGAGGTAGAAGAAAAAATCATCCCAAGATGATAAATAGCACAACACACATGTAG
The DNA here is from genome assembly GCA_020800305.1 of Porphyrio hochstetteri. Lineage (NCBI taxonomy): Eukaryota > Metazoa > Chordata > Aves > Gruiformes > Rallidae > Porphyrio > Porphyrio hochstetteri. The sequence goes on from CM036912.1 coordinate 20,846,111, forward strand.
ACCAAAAAAAAACCCCCTTAACAACCAAACACAAAGAAAACCCCTCAAAACCAAAACACAATCCCCAGCCCCAAGTAATGCCAGAAGTATGAGGATGGTGTTTGCTAATCTGTATAGAAGAAGGGATTCAGAGTCAATGGAAAGCTTTACATACCATCCCAGTTATACAGGTGCTCCAGGTTTAGCTGAGTGCTGTCAGCCAACCCTGTAAAGCAACGCTTCCGTCACCTGCCCATCACCCAGTGCTGTGGAAGAGTGTTGGTCCTTAAGGAAATGACCACACTTTTCCCTGCTAGTAATAGAAGTCAATCCCATCATACATTTGATGATTGGGAGGAAGTGTTCTGCAGGTCACATGTAAGAAGCTAACCAGTAGGGTTGCAGCATATTGTGCATGCTAAGGACACAGTATGTTCAAGACACACTTTAAGGCACATTAGCTGGGAAAAATAATCATAGCTGCCAGGGAAAAAAAAAAAAAAATAAAGAGTAATTTTTTAGAAATATGTTCTCAGACTCTAGTATTAACAAGCCAGGATTTGTTTTTTCTTTTTAAAAGGATGAATCTTTAGTCCTTGGTATTTAATATCAAATTTTGTACAAGGTTCCTAGGAATTACAAACACTTGGGTTGTCATGAATGAAACCCTTTGGATTTAGTTTAGTCTAGGTATGTGATAAAGCAGGTAGGATTAGCTTTAAAGGAACAAGTAGAGACACAATCACTGTTGGCCTATCAATGCAGGGAAGTAAGATGCAATCATTTGTTAGTTTGTAAGTGCAGGGGAAAAGAACATAAGTAGATGAGCCTGGAAATAATGGAAAATTGAAATGGAGAATAATGGCAATAAAGCAAAGATTAGAAAATGTTCCCTCTGGTGATTTAGCTGTTTTGGAAACAGCAGGATTCCTGGTGGGAGTGTTTGTTCTTTATTCCTTGGTTTTAGTCAGATATATATTGGCATATGTGTTGCTTTTATTACTCTAAAACTTGCTGCACTATTTCAAGTGCAGTGTGATATTTTTCCTAAGGTTTCCTATTTCTTAACAAAAGATTTTAAAGCTCTTGTGTAATCATTGAAATTGTGTTCTTTACATAAATATTGATATATTCTTTTTTACTCAAAGTGCCAAAGGCTACTGTTTTTAATAATGGCTTATCAAATTATATTACGTTAGAGAACAGAAATGTAATAATATATACATTGGAACTCAGACCTCTGCATGTATATTTGATAAGGAGCCTTTTGTAAAATTACTCTTTGTTTACATTCCACTGATACCTTAATTTAAACTTAATCAAATAAATTGACAGGTGACATCTTCTTAGTGTTCTGATTTTCTTACTTGCTAACAGGCACGAATTTCTTCATTAGGCTGTGCTTTACTGAGAAAAGAAAATACTCAAAATATGTTTTTAAATTAAAATTCTCTATATAAAGTATTGTGTTTAATAAAATGTTATGCAATGTTTTCAAATGGAAAAGAATTTGTAAATTGCTATAAATGTATTTTGTTAAATAAGTACAGATCAATGCTATTGTGTGAGTTTATTGTGCTAACATCATGAAAATAAAGATAAAATCCTCATTGATGTTCAGTCATCTCTGTGATGAAGCAAAGTTTAATTCCCCTCCAAATAATTTTTCAATATTAAGTATCTTGTGATGTGTAAAGGTGGTCATTAGTGCCCTCAAGCAAAAGAGAATTGGAAAACAGTGTGCTGTCTCTCAGAGTAAGGGAAGCATATGTGCAGATATGATACTACTCCCTCTGCAGTGACCAAAAGACCTCTTGCGTGTGGATTGGGGCTGGAGAATGTCCTGAGCCTGCTGCATGTGTTTCAGAAAAAAGCCGCCTCTTTGGCCAGCAGCAGATGCTGGTACAGCAGCAGGTTACCTGCCACTGAAGACAGCTGCCTTGAATGTGGGTCTGTGAAGCATGAGGGCTGGGGATCAAGATTATGGGGTCCCACCCTGTAGGACACATTGGTAGCCTGGGAAAGCTGTGGACAGGGGTGGCTCAGATATGGCTCGGAGAGACCCTGGGAAGGAGAGCAAGAGAGCAAACCAGGTTGGGCTAAGGTATGACTGCTGAAAGCTAATATGTCTAATACAGATAGGAGATGTCCTCTGGGAATGGCCCCTTCCATGTTCTACAAAGGAGCCTAGGCAAATAGTTCAAACATTTTAAAAAGCACATTTTAAACATCTAAAGTTAGGCTAAGATGAAGTCCCACTCTGAAGGGTACCTTTGATGTAGAGGTTATATTATAAAACTTGATCCAAGATGATAAATTACTGACAAACCTTGTCTTGATTCTCTTAGACCATTCTGGCTACAGCAATACTGTCACTATAATTAAGAGCTCACTGTGATCCAGATTGATTACTGTATCTAATCATGCAAAGGAGTTTTCAAAGGTATAAATAATTAAACTGAAACTTAAATCTATTTTGTGCTGGATTTTGAAACAGCTTCAGAAGTCTTAATACACGAAGCCACACAAAACAAGATTGTACTGTGATCTGTTTGGTATAGATTTATGAAGGCTTTTTAGATGACAAATCAGTGTGCAGATAATTTAACAGGAACATTTTAAAGCCATTACAATCTTGGTTCATAAATCTGTGAATAAAATATCTTCACAAATTTATAGCACAGAATGTATCTATCATTGAACAAAACTAACACGTGTCAGCACATTCAAAATGCAATGAAGGGGACTCCATCTGCATAGATGTGCATACAGACTCACACAACACAAACATGTTCAAGCCAGGCTTCAAAACAGAAAGTTAAATGGGCAATTTAAATGGAGGAATCATTGCAAGTTCTCTCTTTCTAACATTTTTCTGCTTTACCTGCAGTAATCTCTTCAGGCACTCCAAATATGCATTAAAGGTATCATTTGGTTATACCTCCCACAGAAGAGATCTCTTCCTCCAATGGCATGCCATGAGTGATAACATGAAGCTTGTACATTACATAGCTCTGCTCAAAAAAAGGAAGATGAGATCCAGAGCTCAAGCGTGTCTGCTCAGACCTAGAAGGCACCTCTTATGTTTGAGGAAAAAAAAAGAAAGAAGAAAACCTTTTTTTCTTGCTTCCCATCACCATCATTTGTGTCGTGTGTTTTACCTCCTGAAAAATCTCACTTCCTTCAAGGGCCAACTGTCATTGGAGGCTGAAGGAGCTGGGCTTGTTCAGCCTGGAGAAGAGAAGGCTGCAGGGGGACCTCATTGCAGCCTTCCAGTACCTGAAAGGAGCATACAAACAGGAGGGGAATCAACTTTTTAAAAGGGTAGACAATGGCAGGACAAGGAGGAATGGATTAAAGCTCTAAAGGAAGGAAGGTTTAAATCAGATATTAGGGGGAAGTTTTTTACAGAAAGAGTGGTGAGGTGCTGGAACAGGCTGCCCAGAGAGGTGGTGGATGCCCCGTCCCTTGAATTGTTCAAGGCCAGGTTGGATGGGGCCCTGGGCAACCTTGTGTAGATCCAGGCCTGGAGGTTGGTGGCCCTGCCTGTGACAGGGGTGTTGGAACCCTATGATCCTTGGGGTCCCTTCCAACCTAGGCCATTCTATGATTCTGGGAATCCATTTTTCCCATGATGCTCAGAGAGAAACGAGTCTTGGAGATTTGTGGATCTGTCAAGTCAGCTACTAAATGATGCATAAGGGAAAGCTCTTCTCTCTACCCAAATCATTCAGAGGAGTCTGAAGCATATCTGAGTGCAATGTGATCGACAGAATTTGATTCTTTTCCTATTTCTTTTCTGTCTTTAAACTGAGCTTGTTGATGCCTCTTTGTACACTGTACTTGGGTCAGAAAACTAGCTCTGCTAAGAGAGTAGCATCACACAATTAGGAGCAATAGCTTTGCTCATTTTTACCTGTAAAGTGTTTAACAATATAATCATTGCTTTGCAAACAAGAGCTGTATTTGAATTTTCCCTAAAACTAGCGATAATGGTTCTTCAATTAGTACAGCCCGTGTTGATTAAACTCTTCAGAATGTATTCTTTTCATGCTCTTCCATATATATATTCATGTGATGTGCACTGCCTGAGCTATATAATTTGCTTTAGACCAGAAGATGTGTGGATATTTAGCAGAGTGCCTAGGGCTAAAAAAATCTGTTCCCAGCCCCAAAAGAACTATCAGCTAAAACCTCTGCATGGTATCAGCTGCAGTCTCCTCTGGTAATTCTTATCTATCTGTATATTCTGAGACAATTATCTTCAGAGAAGAGAATTTTCATGGAAGCGCTTCCAGCAGCCTATACCTCCCCACACTGAAAGTTTGCCAGTCTGGCAGGGGAATAGTTGTAGGCTTTGGCCACTTCTAGGTTTTAGTTTCCTGAGAACTAACATGGGTCTGATGCCAAACTAATGCCTTGGTTTACTATGAGAGGTAATGAGGTTTCCACCCTTTAATAATGAGCATAAAAATGGAAGAGAAGCATGTGGTTTACATGATCAGGACAGCTAAAATATATTACATTATGCTTGGTAATACAAAAGTGCTGCAAGCTCTGTATGCTTCGCAGATTGCAGACCTGCCCAATCTGCTAAACTAAGGCAGAACACTGGAAGAGGCTTCTTAAAGTGCTTTCATTTTTAACAAAATTGATGAAAGAGTCCTCGTTTCACTAACCTTTTTATGATAGAAGTAGAAGAACTCAGATACAACAAGTTAGAAAAAAAAATTCCTTAAAACTTACCTAAGAAAAAAATTAGTCAGGAGAAAGCTCTAACAATGAATCAGGAGTAAGTTTAAAGTGTTTTCCAAAATGAAAGATTAGACAGCACACAAAAAAAAAATCATTTGTAGATTTGTACATGATGTTTATCAAGCAGAGTGGGCAGATAATTAGTACAATGAGTGCTTTCTTAATCCCCCTTCAATTATTCATAAAATACTTGAAGATTGGGTCGCTGTAAAACAATTTCCTCCATACTGTAAGTACAAAATGTGCATAGCTCACAAAGCCCCTAAGCTCTTGTCACTGGGAGGTGGCAGGAGCAGAACCAAAGGAACTGATAAGAGTGTATTTTCATCTCCAAAGTGATAAAAAAGCTATACGAGTACTTTACAAGATTCAAGATAAAAATTTTGCAAAAATACAACAAGGAATAAGAGCCTGGACAGGAAGAACTCATGAGAGGACCATATCACCAGGTCGAGCTCACAGAGGGAATGTTTAGCAAGGATGGTGAGTTGGGCAGTAGCAGTTGTGTGCCACTAAGACTCTATAAATGGTCTGTTACAGGAAAAAACCTGCAGAGAGGAGGGAAGAGGTCTGCTGCCATAGGAACTGATGAGGCTGTTTGTTAGATACACTGCATCATCACTACACTAAGGACAAACCATGCAATATACCAGCAGTATACTATGAACTGCATCTAACTTGATTTGTTTAATAAGAATTTAAAATTTCAAACAGATATGTGATCAACTATTATATATAAGACAGCATAGCTCCCCAGACTTTGCATACTTTCTAACAGGACTTCATAACTATTAGAAAACTGGAGATGAAAAATTCTAAAGATTAAGGATTAAATATCATTCAGAAATTTTAATCTGATGTCCAGAGCACTTTACATCCTCAGAAAAATAAATAGTACTGTAGTGCCTACTCTTCTATTTATTATCAAGACAATACCCCTGTAGCAGTTACAGGGTGCACAAGTTGTGCATTTTTTCTATCTATTTCCCACGGAATTAAGCTCAAATTCTGTATTTCTAATATAACCATCCCTCCTATTCCAACCCATGGTACTTTCTTGTACATTAGGAATCCAGCTGCCAGAACCACACTTTACAGCACTGCACATCTCTTCTATTACAGCCAGTCTTGTGAAGACTTAATAACCTGTTTCACCTAAAATGCAACTACTGTATGTGGAATCTATTAACTCTGAAAAAGTAAAAGTAAGAACCTAAATCACTGCAGAAATTGGATTTTAAAGTTTATTTTTAGAAATAAAACATATAATGACAACAGGTCAAGCCTGGAATCTTATTTTTCTGTAGTAAATATCTCATTATTCATAATCCTACAGTGAAGTACAATTATATTTCTGCTTTAAAATTATGGCACCATGCAACATTATATTATCCAGGGAGAACTTAACATTGAGCTATAAATATGTACACACACAAACACGCATATATATATCTCCAGTATATTGATTTCTGAGTCCACTTGATTCTCACTTCCTTTAAAGAATTTGACTACACAAAACAAAATAGTAGTGTAACAATTCCATGGAAAGATGTAATATTGGTTATATGTATGATATTTAGGGGAAGAAGATGACATTTGGTAGATGCTATAACCTTCTGCAACTGTATTAAACTCTACTGAGTGCTGCCAGATCCTGGTAGAATTCTGATTATGTCACCTAAATGAGAAAAAATTATATGCTTGAAAATAATTCAGTTTTGCTCTCCTCTGTGAGATCAAAATAAGGCATTCCATTGAAATATACTCCTGCATGGATTTCACTGCATAATGGTATTCAGTAGTAGCAGCTTGCACAGTGATGCTGCTCTGTATTAAAAATAAAAAATCATTCACTGACCTTATGTAAATGGCAGTAATTTTTTCCTGCATTAATAAAAGATCTTTCATCTTTCCAGAAGAGGAAATACAATTGAATTAAGAAGGTATTAATCCAGCAGCAGTTCAGATAAAATATTTACACCTCTCTGGTACCAATACCACAGAATCACCAAATGTTAGGGGTTGGAAAGGACCTTGAAAAATCAGGTAGTTCAACCCCCCCCACACCAGAGCAGGATCACCTAGATTAGGTCACACAGGAACATGTCCAGGTGGGTTTTGAATGTCTCCAGAGAAGACGACTCCACAACCTCTCTGGGCAGTCTGTTCCAGTGCTCTGTCATCCTCAAAGTGAAAAAGTTTTTCCTTATGTTCACATGGAACTTCCTATGCTCCAGCTTGCACCCATTGCTCCGTGTCCTATCATTGGACATCACTGAGAAAAGCCTGGCTCCATCCTCCTGACGATCACCCCTTATGTATTTATAGCCACTGATGAGGTCACTCCTCAATCTCCTCCAGGCTAAAGACACCAGCTCCCTCAGCCTTTCCTCATAAGGAAGATGTTCCACTCCCTTAATCCTCTTTTTTTTTTTGGCCCTGTGCTGAAGTCTTTCAAGTGGTTCCCTGTCCTTCTTGAACTGAGGGGCCCAGAACTGAACACAATATTCCAGATGTGGTTTCACCAGGGCAGAGTAGAGAGGGAAAGAGAACCTCTCTTGACCTACTAACCACACCCCTTCTAATACACCCTCAGGATGCTATTGGCCTTCTTGGCCTCGAGGGCATATTGCTGGCTTATGGTCATCCCACTGTCCACCAGAAGCCCCAGATCCCTTTCCCCTATGATGCTCTTCAAGAGATCCATCCCCAACCTATACTGGTACATGAGAACAGCCTATGCAAGTAGAAGCCTCTGGATATGAATATCAGAGATCTCACAGATTTGTCATGTTAAGCCCAAAAGCACTGAAATCTTTGTCTTTCCAAATAAAGAACCAATAAACATTTTTGGATGTTTTTCTGAGCACACAGTTGATCCTGGTGACTCTTCACCTTGCAAATAAGACTGTCTTTTGGCTCAGCACTACTGGTCTCTGGAAATATATTATGCCATATCTCTGTTGACTATACTGTCTCTCCACTAAACACAAAGTTTTTCTACTCCTAACTGCCTGAAAGAAGTCTTAAAGAAAGTTCTTCCATTTGGGTTGGCCTTGGTTTTAGTCCTTGAGAGAGTTTGGTATGTACCAGAGTAATGAGTGCTAATTAAGAAGGTGAGACAAAAGGACAAGTTTTTTATATTGTATGCTGTTTCTTTTCCAACTATCATCTGCATCACCTTAAAACAAATAAATATAAAACAAATGGATGTGGTGGATCTTGGGACAGTGAAATTGCAGTTATAGTGAACAAGATCCTTTTGACTATCAGATTGGATGTTAAAAATCTTTGCAACTCTGTGTATTAGCTAACATACTCAGTGTTTTCAGGACCAAAATTCCACTGAATTGACTGAAACCAGATAAATCCATGGGAAATGTAAACTGTCAATTTAACACAAGATTATGTAACCTCATCTGTGAAACCTAACAGGGAATTTTCTAGCTGCTGCTACCAATTACAGCTCTGCTCAGGTAAGCAATCCTGACATGACGTAATGTCGAAGTATGGTGCACACATGGACACCTATAGGATATGTGATTGGATTAATTTCTAAAATATTACAAAATAAAAATAAATATTCCCTTGAAATGGACAGGATTATTTGATAACTGCCAGTAAGAAATGAGATGCTCTATCCTCAGCATGACTAGGTAGAACATGTGGATTCACAGAGGCTCACTACAGCCCTGGCTGCCTTTGTTCCAGTGTAAGTAGCCTGTGTAAGGCTTTGGGCTTTGAAAATTGTCAGCAATAAAAGCCAGGAAAATGACAAACTTGGAGGAGTAAGAGTAGGGGTCAGTGATTAACCAGCATGAAACACCAAGCAACAGAACATGGACAAGAGGGGAAGACAATGATGTCCTTTAACGCTCTTGGAAAGTAGAAAGCCAGGTATTTATAAAATTTTATACCATTTATCACTCCTCACCATAGCACTGATGCCATGTTCTACTGCCCTCCTTTTCTTATAAAAACTACACCTCAATACAATAGGTTGTGTTTACCCATTTTTTCCTTTTACTGTCTTTTCTTTTTCCTTAGATTGCTTGTGTTTGGAGAACCACAATCTCTTGCTGTGTTTGTCATTACACAGTGAGAAAGACAGTGATTGTAACCTATATAGATGGCTGTAATATATAAATCAAAAAGTGACCCCAGATGCTAATCTCTGACAAGCATTTATGTGCTAACAGTCAGCAGGGAAGGTACTGCATAACCCAACATAAATGGCTATGCCACAGCCCACTGGGACAGTATTGGTCCCTAATACATTGGCAGCATGAATTACTGGCAGTGTTATGCCCTTTTGTCTGCAGAAACAAAAGCTGACTGGCATGCACTGCTGGTAGGCACCTACTTATATGTTCTCCATTCTTTCCCCCCTACCAAGGAAGGACAAAAAGACTCTACAGAAGGGAAGTGCAAATGATGTGCTGTACCATCACATGTAGCTTTCAAAGCAGGAGAGTGTCTTCTAAAGCAGATCAAATAATCATCACTTACAAAACCATCAATGCAAGCAGGGGCTAATTATTAACCCACACTAACAAATTAAAGGAGCAGCATTTCAGCTCTCACTGTTAAAATTCAAATCCTTGAAATGAGAAATATTCTAGCTGGAACCTAGCAAATGTCCTAACCCTCTTTCTCACCAAACTGTCTTTCCTCCTAGTCAAGTCCAATTGACTGACAGGCAATTTGTATGAGCCTTTGTACTGTGTAAGCTCCAGTAATTCATTCTTTTAGAAAGCTTTTCATTCCTGCTCACTGTAAGTGGTGAAAAAATGTGTCTGTGTGAAGAGAACAAGTAAATGTGGCAGAAAGCAACCCATCAACTCCTATTAGCACTACTCTTGGGTAAGGCAGCTGGGATGGGCCAATGGCCATAACTACCCACTTTCTTATCATTTTACTTAACCTCCCGAGAGATAGTGATGGGATCTTATTGGCCCAATTAGCATCTAAGTCTTGTCAGACTATCTTAACTCAGTCTCAGTCAAGATTGTTTGGACAGATGAAGCTCCAGAGCTAAAAAATACCGTAAAAAACCACATTTTATGAGATGAATCGGTCATTTCTTCAAGGAAGAGGGATTATTTCTCTTACCATTTCCCTAGCAACAGAGAAAATGAGGGGTTCCTTTTCATTTGTAGAAGAGCCTTGATTTCAGAATTGCTGAAAAATAGAAGCATCTGCCTGTAACCAAGACATTTTCTGAATAGCAAAGGACTTTCATTTAAAACCCTAAGAGATTTTAGATCTTATGTCTTATTATGGCAATTATTTCAGATAAAAGGAAATTACAAAGCGTGAGGTATGGGAAGGCTTTCATCACACCATGTAGTGTTCATATTATAATCCCTACGTCAGAGACAACTTGCTTGACAAATACTATAAATAGGAGCCTACATAAGAGGATAGATAATTATTCATCTGCTGATAAATTCTGACAGATCATCTTTCCCGATGCAACTTGAGTGAAAAACACAAACAGAAAGTCCTTGATCTCTTAATGAGCAAACACCACTCTAAATACAAACTACCTTGAAAAATACTGAAAGCTTTTAAAAGTTAATTTACATTTTTCTCTTTGTGAGTGAGGCAGTAATGCTGAACTCCAGGCATCGTATTTGTATAGGACTATGGGGGTTTTGTTTGTTTCTATTTTTTTTTTTACTTTTTCACCTTATTAATGTTTTCTAGCACTGCTATTTGTCAGGGAGGGTGGCCACCTTCTCAACTGAGAGAGTTAAAAAGAATCAATTAATTCCATTAATATGCAAAACCAAGTATTTCTTACTAACTGCTCCACTGCTACCCTTGTTCTTTAGCCAAATTCATTGTATCAATTTCAAACAGACAAGCAGGTAATACTGGAGAAAACAAGCAAAAAATTTCTGCAACCTCCAACTATAATCCTGTTTTGTAATGATTGCTGGAATCTCCAAAACAAGAATTTCAGCTAGTCTCATTCCTTACAGAGACTGAAGAAATTTCTAGGTGAGGTACTTGGATGACTGTAAGAGTATATGTCATTAAAAAGAATCTAGAAATGGGAACAGATACAATCTCCACAGCTTCTTTACTTCTGTCCTGCCAATTTGCAGGGAGAGAAGGTGACTACTATTGAAGATGAATGAGAGAAGTATTTCTCCTTTTCCATTAGGGCACTTATTTTTAGAATCACTGTGCTACTGACAGTTGGGGACCTGCTATCACAAGGTCTGAAAATTCAGAACACCGCACCCCTGGCGTACAAAAGGATAATGATTTTTAAGGGATTTAAAAAATACACAAATGCATAACAATATCTTCCAAAAATCTCCTGCTGAACCATGAGAAAAAAAAAATAAAGGTTTTAACCCTATGATATTGCCAGAGTTTTCAGATATTTATATTTTGTGATACAGCTTAGGATTGGTTTGGGGGGGGGGGGAGGGGTGTTCTCCCCCCCCCCCCATGAAATGAAACATTTAAAATAAAATTATAATAGTTCATATTCAAAATGATCCATGCCAGATCTCTGAAGAATAACGATGCTAAAAATAAAACGTTACCAGGGAAACTGAATGGAACAGAAATTAGCAATAGGGCCTGATCTGAAGCCACTGAAATAAATGGGAACAGGATCAAACTATACTGAAGAAAATTAACCTGTGTTCCAGAATTTCCTCCTTTCACATTTTAGTGTCTCCTGTTCCATGTTTGTAAAGAAATCAGTTTGAGCTGAAATAGCATATAACCTGTTGACAAAATACAGTTCCTAAGGTTCACTGTGCTGGTTACGGTGAATCCTTTTTTATGGGCCTTTTTAAAAGGACTCTGGCCCATTTTTGCCCCTTTGTCCTTTAAGGCTACAGACTAGGAACAGGAAATGGACTTCAATTAAGAAAATAGTAAAAAAGAGTGGAGAAAGTGAAAATAGAGCTGGCTGCAGCGGAAACCTGCAAGGCACATCTTAACCTGGATTTTAATTTGTGGAAGAAACATGATGACAGATAGCAGGCACAGGTAGCATGTGGCATCCCAGAACGATGCAGAATGGCTGGCTGATGGAGGGAAGGGGCCAATTGGTTGGACAACTGGCTCAGCAAGAATGCAGAAAAGGAAGTTACTTCATAGGAAGAAGGAATGAGGGTGAAGTCCAAGCCAGTGCTCAGGATGAGGCAGACACTACAAAGGAAATTCTGTTGTAAAATGATCTGTGTTTCCACATAAAGAAAGGAACAAGGATAAAAAGACAAATTGGCTCGTTTTGTTTCCATAACTAAAAGGCATTATCCTTGAGAACATCATTTACCAACTTTATTTTTTGTCAATGACAGCTGCTGTTATTAATTACTTGTCTAGTACTTCCTAGTCTTTGAGCCATAGGCCACAACTGGGTTTTTTAGAGAAGGAGAACATGAGAAATGGAGAAAATACCATTGAATAAAATCCACCTTACTTTGTTCCTTCAGTAACAGAAAGGCATAGCTGAATGCTAATGCTCTCAGAACCCCCAAAACTGTATTCTTACAGCACTAGGGCAAACATACAGATCTCCTGCAAAAGAGACTTTTGTTAAAATCCCCACAACAAAGCCAAAAGCCAAGATGAAATCTTTCTATAGGAACTACTCTACTAGCAACCCACCAGATCAAGTAGTTGTACATGAAAGTAACATTATCGCAAACCATGGGAATTCTTACATAATTATGGCCACATTAATGTAATCAAGATTCTGTAATTTTACTCCTGACAGAGATTTGTATGCCATATTGCTACCTAAAACTCGTTAGATCTGTCTTTTATTCAGTACTAGTCTTCATAGTGGTATTTTGTTTTCCAGTGTAAAGAGTGTCTTACCAAGTCTGGTTTAACAATTCTTTCTTCCAGCCACATAGGACATCTCAGAGTCCTTATTTCAGTGCAGCTGATGGGGCTACTCTTTACAATTTTTCATGCAAACTTCTTAATTTACTAGCAGGGTATTGGGGAAGGAGAGACCAGAAAAATAACTGTTATGCAATTCAGCATTTCATATTAAATCCAGAGTGAGGTAAATTCTGCTCTTGTTTAATCGACACAATCACACTGATGCGTAGAGGGCTTTGTAAAGGCAAAGGCAGATGAATACTTCAGCCGTAAGTATATTACTGTTAAAGTGACAAGCATGATTTAGTCAAAGTAGTCTGCCTGAGGTCTTGTAGAGGAATTAAATCACCTGTCTCCAGTGAAGAGAGATGCACATACCCAATTATTTCTTAAATATATAGTTTCAAACTAAAACCAGGCATTATTTCATGTAGATTTGTGGGAAGCATTATTTTAAAGTGAGAGAGAATGTTGACATCTACAAAGTTGAAGTAGATTTCCCATTCATTTCTTCATAAGCAGCTCAAAGGCTGGTTTATCTTGGTGTTCCAAATTTCCTGCTCCAGAGCAAATCTCTGATTTAGGAGTCAGGCCTGGAATCCCATATAAGGTTATTGCAATTACAATCCTTCAACAGCATAAGCTTTACTTTTTTGGCAACTGTGGTTATAAAACAAAACCAAAATACAGCTCCTGGCATGGGTTTTTTTCAACTGTCTGAATGTCCTAGTTAGGGAGGGGATGTGCGTGAACAAGAGTTGTAATACCCATGTAACACCAATTGGCAAAGGAAGTCCCCAAGCCTGGCCTGCACTGATTTCCCTTTTAACCTAAGAGCTAACAACTCGAGTCAATATTTCATAACTAAAATTTCATCCATTCTTTCACTTATATTAGCAGCTCTTCCATTTTATGTTTCTAAATTCCTTCTGAGAAAGTCAAAAGGTAGAAAATTATTCAGGGTACATTTCATTAAGAGTCTCGATACTCTCATTTCACAGAATCACAGAATCACAGAATTGTAGGGGTTGGAAGGGACCTCGAGAGATCATCGGGTCCAACCCCCCCGCCAAAGCAGGCTCCCTAGCTCATATTGCTCAGATAGGCGTCCAGGCGGGTCTTGAATATCTCCAGTGAAGGAGACTCCACCACCTCCCTGGGCAGCCTATTCCAGTGCTCAGTCACCCTCACTGTGAAAAAGTTCTTCCGCATGTTGGTGCGGAACTTCCTATGCTCCAACTTGCAGCCATTGCCCCTTGTCCTATCCCCACAGACCACTGAAAAGGGGCTGGCTGATTCCCCCTGCATCCCCTGCTTCAGATAATTATAAACTTTGATTAGGTCCCCCCTTAGTCTTCTCTTCTCAAGGCTGAACAGTCCCAGCTTACTCAGCCTTTCCTCATAGGGGAGATGCTCTAGGCCCTTAATCATCCTCGTAGCCCTTCTTTGGACTCTTTCCAGGAGATCCCTGTCCTTTTTATACCAAGGAGCCCAGAACTGGACACAATACTCCAGGTGGGGCCTGACCAGGGCAGAGTAGAGAGGGAGGATCACCTCCTTTGACCTGCTGGCTACACTCCTCCTGATGCATCCCAGGATCCCATTGGCTCTCTTGGCCACCGAGGCACACTGCTGGCTCATGGCCAACCTGTCATCTACCAGGACCCCCAGGTCCTTCTCCACTGAGCTCTTCTCCAGCAGGTCATCCCCCAGCCTGTACTGATACAAACAGTTGTTCCTTCCCAGGTGCAAGACTTTACACTTGCTTTTGTTGAACTTCATCTGGTTTCTCACTGCCCAGCTCTCCAGCCTGTCCAGGTCTCTCTGGATGGCAGCGCAGTGCTCCTGCGTGTCAGCCACTCCTCCCAGCTTTGTATCATCGGCACTTGCTGAGGGTGGATGTTATTCCCTCATCAAGATCGTCAATGAAGATATTAAACAGGACTGGACCCAACACTGAGCCCTGGGGAACACCGCTGGTAACAGGCCTCCAGTCAGATTCTACTCCACGAATCACAACCCTCTGGGTTCGGTCCGACAGCCAATTCTCAACCCACCTCACTGTCCACTCATCTATCCCATGCTTTCTCAGCTTTGCTATCAGGATGTCATGGGAGACAGTATCAAAGGCCTTGCTGAAGTCAAGGTAGATGACATCCACTGCTCTCCCTCCATCTACCCAGCCTGTCATGAGATCGTAGAAGGCTATGAGGTTGGTCGAGCACGATTTCCCCTTAGTGAATCCATGCTGACTACTCCTCATGACCTTCTTCTCTTCCAATTGCTTGGAGATGGCATCCAGAACAAGCTGTTCCATTACCTTTCCCGGGGCAGAGGTGAGGCTGACTGGCCTATAGTTACTAGGTTCCTCCTTCTTGCCCTTTTTAAAGACTGGAGTGACATTGGCTATCCTCCAGTCTTCAGGCACTTCTCCTGTCCTCCAAGACCTGTCGAAGATGATAGAGAGCGGCTCAGCAATCACCTCCGCCAGCTCCCTCAGCACACGTGGATGTAACCCATCTGGGCCCATGGATTTGTGTGCATTAATCCCTTTGAGCCGCTCCTGGACCTCCCCTACTTGAACCAGAGGGAAATTCTTCATTTCCCAATCAGTCCTACTCTCATCCAGTGTCTGTGGGTCCCGGGGGGCCTTTGAAGTGAAGACCGAAGCAAAGGCGGCATTCAATATCTCCACTTTCTCAGCATCCCCCGTAACCAGGACACCCTCCTTATTCAGCAAGGGACCTACATTATCCCTGGACATCCTCTTACTGTTCACGTGTCTAAAAAACCCCTTTTTATTATCCTTTATGTCCCTTGCCAGCTTAATTTCCAAGAGGGCTTTAGCCTTCCTAGTTGCATCCCTACAGGCCCTGACCACATTCCTGTATTCTTCCCAGGTGCTCAGACCCTTTTTCCACGATTCATAGATCTTCTGCTTCTCTTTGAGTTTGCTCAATAGCTCCCTGTTCATCCATGCAGGTCTTCTGCCTCTCTTTCCCCATTTCCTCCTCAAAGGGATGCATCGTTCCTGTGCTTGGAAGAAGTGCTGTTTGAATGCTAGCCAGCTCTCGCAGGCTCCCATTCCTTCAAACAGCGTAGCCCACGGGATAGCCCCCATTAAGTGGCGGAGGAGATCAAAGTTAGCTCTACCAAAATTCAGGGTAGCTATCCTACTTTTTGGCTTGCTTCTTCCACCCAGGATCATGAACTGAACCATTTCATGGTCGCTTTGCCCTAAGCTGCCCCCGACCTTCACTTCCCTAACAAGTCCATCCTTGTTAGTGAAAACAAGGTCCAGCAGCCGCCCTCCCCTTGTGGGCTCCTGCACCATCTGTAGCAGGAAATTGTCTGGACTGCATACGACTGGCCGTATTGCTTGCCCAGCAAATATCTGGGTAGTTGAAGTCCCCCATAAGGATCGGTGCCCGGGAACTTGAGGCTACTTCTAACTGTTTATGGAATGCGTTATCTACCTGCTCCTTTTGATCAGGGGGCCTATAGCACACTCCCACAACAATGTCCCCCATACCGGTTTGCCCCTTGATTTTAACCCACAAGCACTCGACAGAAGGTTCATCCTTCCCCAGGTGGAGCTCAACACATTCTAGGTGCTCTCTCACATAAAGAGCAACTCCTCCACCTCGCTTCCCTAGCCTGTCTTTCCTAAAAAGCACATAGCCATCCATGACAGTGTGCCAGTCGTCCAGGTTGTCCCACCACGTCTCTGTGATTGCGATGAGATCATGGCCCTGCGACCGCACAAAGATCTCTAGTTCTTCTTGTTTGTTCCCCATGCTACGTGCATTTGTGTAAAGACAGTTCAGTGGTGAAGCAGATGTAGGTATCCTCAATGGCCCACAGCGAGATTTCTGACAGGGGACTGGCAAAAGTGGCTCCACGGAGGAGTACTCAGGGCAGTCCACAGAATTTTCCCTACTCTCACGTGGAAAAACGTCCCCAAGTCCACGACTGTGCTGTTGGTATTTACCTCTTCCCAGCGTCAACTCCCGTTGTGTCTCCCAAAGCCTAACCCTGGCAGCCGCCTTATATCCCCTTCCCCCTTCCTAACTAGTTTAAAGCACGATCGATGAGCCCTGCTATCTCCTGGGCGAGGATCCGCTTTCCTTTATAGGACAGGTGAGCCCCATTAGCAGTACTCATGCCAGGAGCAGAGTACACCATCCCTTGGTTAAAGAATCCAAAGTTCTTGCGCCGGCACCAGCCTTTTAACCACACATTCAACTCGTGGGTTATCCTGTCCTGCTCTGAGCCCCTCCTCCCACAAGTGGGGATAGAGCAGAATATTATTTGGGCTCCCCCCCCCCCAACAGAGCGCCCCAGGTCCCGGAATTCCCTTTTGACAGCTTGCAGGCTACACTTTGTGATTGCGTCCCTGCCTGCTTGAACTATCAGTAAGGGATAATAGTCAGTGGATCTTACCAGGCCTGGTAGCCTTCTGGTAATATCCCTGACCCGGGCTCCAGGGAGGCAACACACCTCCCTGCGTGTAGGGTCTGGCCTACATATAGGCCCTTCTGTCCCTCTGAGAAGGGAATCTCCTACTACGACTACCTTCCTCTCTTGCCTAACAGAGGCAGTCTCAAGGCGTGCAGATGACTGCCTCACTCTAGGCCTCCGCTTTCTCTGAGGCAGAGGGGCTCCATTCATCTCCTCAGGTACCTCCTCCTCAACTGTCAGGGCCCCAAACCTGTTGCTCAGGGACACCTGAGGGGGTGGGGTAGGTAGGCAGGGGGAGTGCCTACGACGCCGAGTCGGGACTGTCTTCCAGGCCTCCTCGGGGTTTGGGTCACTCCCATTAACCTGGCACGGGCAGTGAGGGGGGACCGTCTTCAGGTGTGAGGTGTCATCCCGACAGTCTTCCTTTTGGGACGCCAGGGAGCTACTCCACCAGTCAATCTCTCGCTCGCAGTCCCTGATCACCCACAGTCTTTCAACCTCTTCCTTTAGTTGTACCACCAAAGCAAGCAGGTCATCGACCTGCTCACACCTCAGACAGGCTAGGTGTTTGCCTCTTATCCCAGGCAACTGCAGGCTCTGGCATTCCCTGCAGCCTGAGACCTGGACCGCAGCATCCCTAGGCAGGCCCTCCATCGGGGTTGCCCGAGATTTGCAGGGGGAACCTCTGCGCCTGGTGGAGACCATGGTTAGCTGAGCACACAGCAGACAGGGAACCCTCAGCTCGCCCTTTTGTACTCTGCGAGCCGGTCCTCTGAGTATACCCCCTCAGCAAACTAGGAGGGGAGGCTTGCTCGGCCTGCTTGCTCTGCCTGCGCGAACTGCCTCGCTAACTGCCGCGTCACGCCCTTCTGCCGCGCCACGCCCTGTTTGCCCGTCCTGTTCGCCGCGCTCCGGGTCGCCGCGCTCCCAGAGGCCTCTCTTGTATGGAGAGGGATAATTCCTTTCGCCCTTAGCTCCGCCCCCGATGAGTCACCGCTCCGGGCAGTGCAGGGGACGAACAATGGCTGTTAATGGGTGCTGATGGCCACTGATGGGTGCACCTCTGCCTCTCTCCTTTTGATCTTAGGTGCTTTTTGTTAGTTGCCCTCGCGGATCTATGTCCGGGGGTTGTTGCTCGCAGAAAGGGGGTCCCTCGACGGAGTCTCCTGCTTCAGAGCCCTGCTCCTCAGCAGCTGATACACACATTCATTAAGAGTATAGAGTCACCTACCACAGACTAAAAATCCTAAGCTTCTCTATTTCTGAATAGGTTCATGTGCTGCTATAAAATAGCGAATTAACTATTTTTAGTCAGAAGACTTAACGATTAAATTATTTACAGAGAAGTACAACAAATCCAGACTTGGCATATCCATCCTACATTTGCTAATTTTAGCACCGATCTCAGGCTTATTTCCTCACTTCACCCACGACTTCACTGTGGTATTGGTACCAGAGATCTCTGCCACAATATCCATTCCTACTCAGTGATGGCAGAAAGGCTTCCCGATTTGTGCTATTGCACTGCTGAACCAGTTACCTGCATTTGATTTCTCTGTGTCAGGCCTTATGTTTGTACTTGGATTTGCCTGTGAGCCATGAAACTCTGACCCTGCAGCTGGATTTCCAATAGAGGAACTAACTGCATAGGCAGGGACTCTATGAAGGTACAGAAGCTTTGGTGTAAAGATCCCTTTGCAGTTAACTTTAGATTCCAAGCAAGTAGGGATATGGTTTAGTTTAGGTTGCGAATGGTTGGACTTGATGATCTTTTCCAACCTTGTGATTCTGTGAAGTATGACCAGAGTCTGTCTCATTTCTACAAGTCCATAGCCTCAGCAAGATGTCTCGGGGTTATTGTAGCACAGGTATCTGCTAAGCAGCAATAATTATTATGCTATGATGTTTTTTTCTAATTCTCTTGGGTAATGTTTAAACTGCACCATTTCTATCTTCATCTTTCTTCAAGTTTTTGAAGATGTCTCCATTTTAAAGGAAGGAATCATGCATAAAGTACTTTGTTTTTTTAAAATTCAAAACAATGAAGAAATTGTCCTCTGGAAAACAAAACTATGTGTCATTTCTATCAGATGGAATTTAGCAATTACTAAAGCAAATACAAAAGAAAAAACATCTAACATCAAAATCCAAAAGTACAAAATGTTTCTTCCTCTTGCTCAAGTCACTTTACATTGGTCAAGTAGAAGGGTAGGAGTTTACACTTTTAAAAACATGATCCCACCCTTATGTATCTGGGTTTGACTCATGATTCATCACAATTTGGCTGTGTTAAATCAACTCCAACCATTCCAGCTAGTAAGAATGAAACCATGAGGACTACTGAGAGATCAGGTGGAAATCTTCAAATCTCAAAATATAAGTAGGTAAATCAATATCAAAGGTCTGAATCAAAGTCCAGTGAAATCAAAGGAAACTGCTTTGGAAAGGAATTTTGGATAAAGCTGTGCGAACTCAAGAAACTGGTTAGCTCAGTGATATTTTGTAATCATGAATTGTTTGAATAGGAATCCAAGTTAGTCCTTTACAATTATTCAGTGTCTGCATTTGCACTGTTGCAAACCTACACTTATAGTGGCTTTGAGTTCTCAAGCTGTGCTTGTCACTCAGTCACAAAAGTCTGAGAGTCCCTATCAGAACACCGACACTGAATTAGTCACAGTGAAACATCTACCTCCAAGTATTACAAATCCCACTGCAGTCTAAAGACTGGCTTGCATTAAGGAATCTACATCTACACCATCATCAGAAGGTGGGTGCAGCCAAGCAGAGACAAGGCTGAGACCATGACAACTGCTATAAAAATGAAACCCCCATCTCACAGCTTGTTTCCATAGTCTGCACTGAGGAATATTATTCAGGAATTAGAGTCCTATACTGTTCCTCCTCCCATTCCTCTCCATGGCTCCTTTTAGATGATGTTTGGAAAAGCAGAAATTTACACTTCAGTGCAAATATTTGCTCAAGGACATTGACCTCAACAGATTTGTTCAACACATAATTAAGTCTTTACACAGGTATATGGACTAGAGCCAGGTTAATGCTAGTTTAGATATGCATATCCATACTATTGTTAGACTTTGCAGTTATAATGTGGGTATACTGATAGGTTTATTTAAAAAAAAAAAATCCTCACCCCTTAGTCTGGAAATCACTATTTGTTTAAAATAAAGATATTCAAGAAGCAATCTATCTGGTACTGATAAATACGAATCCAAACCAAAGAACAGCATTTATAACCCTTCTTAAATTTATAACTTCCTCCCCTCTATTTAACTTGCTTTCCCCCTTCCTTACTGTAATCAGAAGCAGTTCTAACCTCTCTAAATCCATGGGTTAAACCAGGGTACATATACTACAAAGAACTTCAGCAAAATAACCTTGGCTTGTGTAGTGGTTTATGCATTCATGACACCACGTTGCATTGTTGGGGATTTTTGTTAGTAAAAAATTGTCACAACTCTCAAAGTAAAAATTGAAAGTAGCGAAGGTCAGAATAGGTGAAGGACATAACAGAAATCCTGGTTCAAATGCATGCCTTACCAGATATAAGGGCTTTGTCAAAGCCTAGAAAAGACAAGTGTTCCATCTTGCAAATAGTATAAAATATTTGATCTTTTAAGAATCAAATCAGATAACAATGGTCAAATTAATAATTAATTTGTTCTAGCATAATCTGAAGTACCTTCAATGCAGTCAGTGGAGCCCTACAAATGAGAGCAGCTGTTATACCAGATTCATGCTCAATGATTCTGCAATTACTTTCATTTAGTCACCTAACAAGTAAAATCATGTTGGCAGCTCTTTGAGCATTATTTTCTCTAAAAGTTTATTGATTTTTTTTCTTGGAAACTGACAGAAAGGTTCATAAGATAGGTGTTAATCAGTGATTTTTTTATGGCTATTCATTTTACACACAATTTTGGTTCTTGGGACAGACTTCTATATCCAACCCAAATACAGCTCAGTTTTATTATTGATCATTTGGTCAGAGTTGTCATTGTGGGCTAAACCTTTTCAAGTTACTGCCCCAGGGTTCTTGCACAGATTTGCAAGCTCAAGGTTGAATTTTCATAATGATTTATCAACATTTGCATCTTCTGTGCAATTACTCTAGCTCAAACAAAATGTAGGCGTAAGAACCCCAGAGTAAAATATTTTTCTTCCTTAACTTTTAAAATCTTTTTGTTGACTTTCAGCAGAGTAGATATTTTTTAATCCATCTAAGTGTAATTATTTTTGCAGAAACCTTTTTTAGAGTTATAGGCAACCCTTTTCTTTGGCTTGCATGGGAAGTGAAACAACAGTAGGTGATTAACATCTCTCTTCTTCCACCTTTCTCTCCTACATGACCCCAGCATACTCAATGCCAGGAGTCAAAGCCTGCATATCAGTTCACACACTAAATTAACAACAAAACAAAAATCCCAATTCTGAATTGGCCACTTCTGAGCCATGTACAGATCTAAACATTCAGTAGCTATGTTAATACAACTTAATCCTTAAGTATAATATCTATTGTATTACTGCTACCAAAAAAATATTATTCACTACAAGTGCCTCTAACTTAAGAGTACAGACACAGGAGTCTGTTCAAAAATTTAAGACTACATGGATGGAGCAGAAAGGAACCTGAAGAACTTCGTCTCAGTTGCTGTGGTCCTAACTTATAAAACTGAATTGGCAAGTTTGGGATGATTCAAATATCTCACTCTCTCAGAAAAAGTCAAGCATTGATTACCAGAAGTTATATCTCCTCTGAGATTTCTTACATAGCACAGCTGGTTGCAGTGATATCAGGAACATAAATATCAGATGACTACTTTCAAATGTAGATCCTTGTCTGATCTTAAAAATTAATTAAGGCTGAATGTACAACTTTTAAGGCAGGTGACCTGCTACTGTGTCTGATTCCATACAGATTAATCCAATAAGCCAGGTGGCACTGCTCACATTCCCCACAAGAACAGACTGAAACCATCTCGTTTCAGCCTCCTTTCAGGTAGCTGCAGAAAATCTGAAAAGCTAGAAATTTTAAACCTCATTTGTCAAGCTTCTTCTAGCAAAGCTCTTTGTTACAGAGACTTCTTGCCTCAACATGCTCCCAAATCTGGTCTCCAGACAGCTGGACAACATAGGTCCACCATACTACTTTTCTTCTAAGTGATTCCTGTCCTGTATGTTACAGGGTGAACCCAAAGAAATAGTGGCCTTGATGTCAGACACCAAGGTCTGCCAGAGTCACATGGAAAGGTAATATCCTTTCTGTGTTAAATCAATATTAAAAAGGAAAATTCACACCTCTATTTTCCATGTTTTGCTGACACGTAAGTGAACGTAACAGCAAGACTTTTATTTTTAAGACATAAAGATGCATTAATCTTGAAGATTATACTAAAGCAGTAAAGCAGCAATTTATTTAAGTAGATGGCCTCCTGTTTTGCTATAGAGTACAGGACAGCAACATAGTAAGCTACATTTGCCTTAAAAATTTTACTTGCAATGGCATCACAATTCAAAACATCAAACCTGTGATTTGGGTGATTCAATTTGTTACTTCAATATGAAATGAGTTAATGTCTCCTGTGAAAACTTCTTTTTAGAAAACTGAAGGGTTTGATAAAACAAATTGATTAAAAATATGTACATTCCCAATCATTGTTTAGATTTGAATTTATATGTTTGCTATTTTAGTTTGCCATTCTGTGATTCTCTCTGTGTGTGTGTGTGTATATGTCTCCATTATTTCAGGGTGTACTAAAAATAGCTGCAGTGTATAATGTGAAACACCTTTTCAAAATCCTGAAACCAAATGCTAAAACTGAAATATAAATTTCCATTATGTAGAAGAAGTGTTTTGAGGCTGCTCTGTTCTAAATTAAAATGAACACTTTCCTTTTTGAAACGTAAATTCAGAGCTTTAACCAATGCTATGCAGGAGCTATACAAGAGACTAGGATAGAGCACAGAATAAGCTGTGTCACAAAGAATGTTAGCGTACAGCTGAAATGCAGTTAACAGATATTCTACCCCTCCATACGGCTAAGACAATAATTAACTGGTATAAGTGCATGACAGCTTGTGTTTTATTACTAACTTAAGGATCAAAAAAGTGCTAAAACTGATCAAACCTGAACACATTCTAAGCAATGTTCAAGCAGCCTTCAGGATTCACTTGCCCTAAATGCAAGTGCAGCTGCTGCATGTGACAACAGAGCCAAACAGCAACAGCTGTCTAGATTTCACTCCTGGAAAAGGCTTCTGGGAAGGTAGCTTATCAGAAATAAAGAGAAAATCCCATGATACCTAGCTTTTATTTTCTTCAATTTTTTCTTAAGTATGGAAGTGCAGTGTAGGGAAAAAAAAGAAAGCTTACTGAACTCGTTAAAAGAAAATTTCTGCTTGAGATCAAATCAAAGTATAGTCTGTGACGGAGTAGCTTTGCCCTTCCCAAAATGCTCCCCTAACAATGGGAAATACCTACTACATGTTCACAAAATGATCTGAGGAAAAAGAACTGAGTTCTCGAACAGACTGGACAGTTTGAAAGAGGAAAGAGACTCGCTGCTCACTGAAAAAAAATCTTTTCTAGGCAGCAGAGTAGCAGCAGCCTGCCTGATAGCAGTACGGACAGATGGTTACACATCCACCTGGTAGCTGAAATACTGATATCACTATGTCTGATACACAAAGAATGGCATGATACAAAATCAGCAACTAAAATGTATCCTCCTACAGTTGTACCAACACATTTTTATAGGTGCTTTAGCTGAAAAGTTAGCCTGGAATAATGCACATCCAGTTTTTGTGAACACCAGATGGCTATCACAAACAAACATACAAGAGTCAGCAGGTGATCAGGGACTGCGAGCGAGAGATTGACTGGTGGAGTAGCTCCCTGGCGTCCCAAAAGGAAGACTGTCGGGATGACACCTCACACCTGAAGACGGTCCCCCCTCACTGCCCGTGCCAGGTTAATGGGAGTGACCCAAACCCCGAGGAGGCCTGGAAGACAGTCCCGACTCGGCGTCGTAGGCACTCCCCCTGCCTACCTACCCCACCCCCTCAGGTGTCCCTGAGCAACAGGTTTGGGGCCCTGACAGTTGAGGAGGAGGTACCTGAGGAGATGAATGGAGCCCCTCTGCCTCAGAGAAAGCGGAGGCCTAGAGTGAGGCAGTCATCTGCACGCCTTGAGACTGCCTCTGTTAGGCAAGAGAGGAAGGTAGTCGTAGTAGGAGATTCCCTTCTCAGAGGGACAGAAGGGCCTATATGTAGGCCAGACCCTACACGCAGGGAGGTGTGTTGCCTCCCTGGAGCCCGGGTCAGGGATATTACCAGAAGGCTACCAGGCCTGGTAAGATCCACTGACTATTATCCCTTACTGATAGTTCAAGCAGGCAGGGACGCAATCACAAAGTGTAGCCTGCAAGCTGTCAAAAGGGAATTCCGGGACCTGGGGCGCTCTGTTGGGGGGGGGGGAGCCCAAATAATATTCTGCTCTATCCCCACTTGTGGGAGGAGGGGCTCAGAGCAGGACAGGATAACCCACGAGTTGAATGTGTGGTTAAAAGGCTGGTGCCGGCGCAAGAACTTTGGATTCTTTAACCAAGGGATGGTGTACTCTGCTCCTGGCATGAGTACTGCTAATGGGGCTCACCTGTCCTATAAAGGAAAGCGGATCCTCGCCCAGGAGATAGCAGGGCTCATCGATCGTGCTTTAAACTAGTTAGGAAGGGGGAAGGGGATATAAGGCGGCTGCCAGGGTTAGGCTTTGGGAGACACAACGGGAGTTGACGCTGGGAAGAGGTAAATACCAACAGCACAGTCGTGGACTTGGGGACGTTTTTCCACGTGAGAGTAGGGAAAATTCTGTGGACTGCCCTGAGTACTCCTCCGTGGAGCCACTTTTGCCAGTCCCCTGTCAGAAATCTCGCTGTGGGCCGTTGAGGATACCTACATCTGCTTCACCACTGAACTGTCTTTACACAAATGCACGTAGCATGGGGAACAAACAAGAAGAACTAGAGATCTTTGTGCGGTCGCAGGGCCATGATCTCATCGCAATCACAGAGACGTGGTGGGACAACCTGGACGACTGGCACACTGTCATGGATGGCTATGTGCTTTTTAGGAAAGACAGGCTAGGGAAGTGAGGTGGAGGAGTTGCTCTTTATGTGAGAGAGCACCTAGAATGTGTTGAGCTCCACCTGGGGAAGGATGAACCTTCTGTCGAGTGCTTGTGGGTTAAAATCAAGGGGCAAACCGGTATGGGGGACATTGTTGTGGGAGTGTGCTATAGGCCCCCTGATCAAAAGGAGCAGGTAGATAACGCATTCCATAAACAGTTAGAAGTAGCCTCAAGTTCCCGGGCACCGATCCTTATGGGGGACTTCAACTACCCAGATATTTGCTGGGCAAGCAATACGGCCAGTCGTATGCAGTCCAGACAATTTCTGCAGTGTGTTGAAGACAATTTCCTGCTACAGATGGTGCAGGAGCCCACAAGGGGAGGGCGGCTGCTGGACCTTGTTTTCACTAACAAGGATGGACTTGTTAGGGAAGTGAAGGTCGGGGGCAGCTTAGGGCAAAGCGACCATGAAATGGTTCAGTTCATGATCCTGGGTGGAAGAAGCAAGCCAAAAAGTAGGATAGCTACCCTGAATTTTGGTAGAGCTAACTTTGATCTCCTCCGCCACTTAATGGGGGCTATCCCGTGGGCTACGCTGTTTGAAGGAATGGGAGCCTGCGAGAGCTGGCTAGCATTCAAACAGCACTTCTTCCAAGCACAGGAACGATGCATCCCTTTGAGGAGGAAATGGGGAAAGAGAGGCAGAAGACCTGCATGGATGAACAGGGAGCTATTGAGCAAACTCAAAGAGAAGCAGAAGATCTATGAATCGTGGAAAAAGGGTCTGAGCACCTGGGAAGAATACAGGAATGTGGTCAGGGCCTGTAGGGATGCAACTAGGAAGGCTAAAGCCCTCTTGGAAATTAAGCTGGCAAGGGACATAAAGGATAATAAAAAGGGGTTTTTTAGACACGTGAACAGTAAGAGGATGTCCAGGGATAATGTAGGTCCCTTGCTGAATAAGGAGGGTGTCCTGGTTACGGGGGATGCTGAGAAAGTGGAGATATTGAATGCCGCCTTTGCTTCGGTCTTCACTTCAAAGGCCCCCCGGGACCCACAGACACTGGATGAGAGTAGGACTGATTGGGAAATGAAGAATTTCCCTCTGGTTCAAGTAGGGGAGGTCCAGGAGCGGCTCAAAGGGATTAATGCACACAAATCCATGGGCCCAGATGGGTTACATCCACGTGTGCTGAGGGAGCTGGCGGAGGTGATTGCTGAGCCGCTCTCTATCATCTTCGACAGGTCTTGGAGGACAGGAGAAGTGCCTGAAGACTGGAGGATAGCCAATGTCACTCCAGTCTTTAAAAAGGGCAAGAAGGAGGAACCTAGTAACTATAGGCCAGTCAGCCTCACCTCTGCCCCTGGAAAGGTAATGGAACAGCTTGTTCTGGATGCCATCTCCAAGCAATTGGAAGAGAAGAAGGTCATGAGGAGTAGTCAGCATGGATTCACTAAGGGGAAATCGTGCTCGACCAACCTCATAGCCTTCTACGATCTCATGACAGGCTGGGTAGATGGAGGGAGAGCAGTGGATGTCATCTACCTTGACTTCAGCAAGGCCTTTGATACTGTCTCCCATGACATCCTGATAGCAAAGCTGAGAAAGCATGGGATAGATGAGTGGACAGTGAGGTGGGTTGAGAATTGGCTGTCGGACCGAACCCAGAGGGTTGTGATTCGTGGAGTAGAATCTGACTGGAGGCCTGTTACCAGCGGTGTTCCCCAGGGTTCAGTGTTGGGTCCAGTCCTGTTTAATATCTTCATTGACGATCTTGATGAGGGAATAACATCCACCCTCAGCAAGTACGCCGATGATACAAAGCTGGGAGGAGTGGCTGACACGCAGGAGCACTGCGCTGCCATCCAGAGAGACCTGGACAGGCTGGAGAGCTGGGCAGTGAGAAACCAGATGAAGTTCAACAAAAGCAAGTGTAAAGTCTTGCACCTGGGAAGGAACAACTGTTTGTATCAGTACAGGCTGGGGGATGACCTGCTGGAGAAGAGCTCAGTGGAGAAGGACCTGGGGGTCCTGGTAGATGACAGGTTGGCCATGAGCCAGCAGTGTGCCTCGGTGGCCAAGAGAGCCAATGGGATCCTGGGATGCATCAGGAGGAGTGTAGCCAGCAGGTCAAAGGAGGTGATCCTCCCTCTCTACTCTGCCCTGGTCAGGCCCCACCTGGAGTATTGTGTCCAGTTCTGGGCTCCTTGGTATAAAAAGGACAGGGATCTCCTGGAAAGAGTCCAAAGAAGGGCTACGAAGATGATTAAGGGCCTAGAGCATCTCCCCTATGAGGAAAGGCTGAGTAAGCTGGGACTGTTCAGCCTTGAGAAGAGAAGACTAAGGGGGGGACCTAATCAAAGTTTATAATTATCTGAAGCAGGGGATGCAGGGGGAATCAGCCAGCCCATTTTCAGTGGTCTGTGGGGATAGGACAAGGGGCAATGGCTGCAAGTTGGAGCATAGGAAGTTCCGCACCAACATGCGGAAGAACTTTTTCACAGTGAGGGTGACTGAGCACTGGAATAGGCTGCCCAGGGGGGTGGTGGAGTCTCCTTCACTGGAGATATTCAAGACCCGCCTGGACGCCTATCTGAGCAATATGAGCTAGGGAGCCTGCTTTGGCGGGGGGGTTGGACCCGATGATCTCTCGAGGTCCCTTCCAACCCCTACAATTCTGTGATTCTGTGATTTCTGTAAATCCAGGACTTGTGTCTCCATTTCACTCATCGCCACTCCTCAGCACTCTTCAAATCTGTAATTCAGTGAACCAAGCAAAGCCTATTGAATTCTATATTTACCATCAGCTATGGCTCATATACAAAACACACATATAACCTACTATATGATTTTTTTAAATATTTATGAAGTCCTTTGAGACTAAAAATTTAATGTGCTTGTGTATATCATAATCAGGGCTGACTGGAACTTCAAAGTGAAAACCATCAGTGCTATGACGTTTAATGCTAAAATGGGCTGATGATAAAAAAATATCTCAGGATGTAAAAGACCAAGCAGAAATATCAATACAATAATGTAAGAAAAATCTCAGCTGCTCAAAGTGTTCTGAGGGTTCTCAATGTTTGTGGCAATACACTGGGCCTGGTGCAACCTGAATTTAATGCAGCCATGTTAAACGACTATGATACTCTTATCAAGAGCCACCTTTAACTAGATTCAAGCCCTAACAAGAATATTTATCATGCAATGTCCTGACATTTTCTATTCAATCTATTATCATCTACAGTTCAGACATGGATAGGAAGATGATGGAAATTTTCTTCTGCCGCTTTTGCAATCTCAGTATTCTGTTCTAAGAAAACTGCAGCTACCACAATGAATACATTAAAGCTTGGTGAAACAGCTGTCTTTAAATACACCTCTCCACAGACAAGGATCACATAAAGCCATAATTTTTGTTTTCATTCTTTTAATTCCTGTGTCGTGGTTTAACCCAACAAGCAGCTAAAACAACCACACAGCCATTCACTCACTCGACCCCCTCTCCTCTGGGATGGAAGAGAGAATGAAAATGAAAGGAAAAAAAAGGTAAGACTCATGGGTTTAGAGACATTTTAATAGGACAGAAAAAGAAGAAAATAATAATAGAATATAAAAAACACGCAAGGCACAACTGCTCATCAACCAAAGCCAATAATCAGCTATTTCTGAAGCCAACCTGCCTCCCAGCCCACCTCCCAGTTATGTATGGAGCATGACATCATATGGTATGGAATATCCCTTTGACCAGTTTGTGACACCTGTCCTGGCTGTGTCCCCTCCAGCTTCCTGGACACCCCTGACTTCTCATTGGCAGGACAGTAAGAGAAGCTGAAAAGTCTTTGCTTGGCAACAGCTAAAAACATCAGTGTGTTATCCACATTGTTCTCACTATAAATCCAAAACACAGCACTATATCAGCTACTGGAAAGAAAATTAACTCTACCCCAGCTGAAACCAGGATACCACATTAGTTACAGATTAACAAACATAGACATTTTGTGATGCCTCTGATAATCTATGTTACTCTAGTGACAGCTTTCACTCTATAGTGCAATTGCAAACCACCCAAAAGAGACACTTCAGATAAAAATGCTCATAGCTAACATTATATTTCTGCATGGTTCCATGCAGACTGCTTTAGGATTGCATCAAAACATTAATGTTAACATCCCTTTCCCAGTTCCAGATGAGACCTTTTTTATAGATTCTCCTGTGGAAAGCTTCTAAAAGGCAATTTGGAGAGGAATGGGAGGAGGAACAGTATAGGACTCTAATCTCTGAATAATAAAGATGACAAATTAAGGATGTACATGGAAATTATTTCAAGTGACTGTTTAAAAGACAGAGCTTCATCAAAATATAAGCTATGCTAAAAGCAAATATAAACTGTACATTCCTATGATCTATAAAATGTAAAACTCATACAAATTAAAGAAACAGAGCAAGTTTCTTTTTCTAGAACTTGTCTAGTTTTAGAAATTAGATAGAATTCCTAGGAATTCATTCAGCTCTATTAAAACACTGGAAATCTCACATAGAGTTGTTTTACCAGTGCTAAACATCCTTATAAAATACACCAAATAGCATCTTCACTCTTCACATCCAATGTGTCAATAAAATTACACTGGAGTAACAGAGAATAACCACAGCCTGCAACTGTAGGGAAATGTATCGGAATTCATCATAAGGAGGATGAGGACTATGCCCACCACATGCCTTATCTCACCCACAACACAGATTCAGCTTTCAAGTTCCTAATATCCCTAATGAAATAAAAGGAGCAGAAAAAGGATCAGATTTTGTTTTTATCAGAGTGTAAGATAGCGATGACAATGCACTCCAGTCTTTTGCTCAGACTCAGTATTTAGACTGCTAAAAGCAACATTTTCAAAAAGTATTTACAGCAACCCCATAGGCAACTTTGTATTAGAGAGAGAGAGAAGAAAAAAAAAGTCTTACAAGGAAAGCATGCAAAGATATGCAGAGATTTAACCTTCTACCTTGGTCTACGTGACATAATCACCACTAGCTATTGTCAGTGCTATATACTGATTTAATGTGAGGTAAGATGCCCCATACCAATATTATGTATGTAATCTTTCTTCCTTTCCATTTTTAGGAGATGTTTCAGAGTTGGATTAATGATACATAGCAAGAATCCAATGAAACATTTAATATCTTCATCATAACTTTGTCACATCTGTCATGGGATTTTTTTTTTTGTAGCTATAACTACAAAATTCAACATTTGTCATGTTTGAATGGGTTGATTAAATATGATTAAAATTGTTTCTAACTGTTATTAGCTAATGATACTTTTACATGGTTTCATAATGGACAGACCAAAATCACATTTGCTTTCCCTGTGGCTTTGTCACTTGTTTCTACATAGCAGAAAAATAGACCAGTCAGTATTTCCATATAACTTCTGAAAATTTTTGTCTTCTGTGTGGGGTTTGGTTTTTTTTTTTTACTTCTCTCCCCATCTACTCCATTTCCACAGCTGCCAGCTTCATCCCAACCTCTCGCCTCCACTGGCAATGTTGATCACAAAATTCAGTACCATAATTTCCAGAAGAACAGTTTTCTGATGGCTTGTCAATCAACACAAGGAGGCAGCCATAATTTAAAGTTCCTACTTTTTAGCAGAATATTTCCGCACCATAACATGAGAGTGAAGAATTCTACCTCTTTCTCTTCAGAACTACTGTATTTCTTTTTGCATTCCAGCAGCAAATTTCACATTAAAATAGTTCAGACAAATCTATTCTAATACTTCCCTCTTTTAAAAAAAGAAACAAAACTCATGGTGGTCACCCACTTTCATTCATATTAAAAAAACCCAAAAAAACAAAAAACAAAAAAAAAAACCCCAAACACCACCAAAAAACCCCACACCAAAGACAGCAAGAGGGTAGTGAGGCACTGGCACAGGCTGCCCAGAGAAGCTGGTGGCTGCCCCCTCCCTGGCAGTGTTAAAGGCCAGCTTGTGTGGGCCTTTGGGCAATCTGGGCTGGTGGAGTGCGTCCCTGCCCATGGCATGGGGGTTGGTACAAGATGGGGTTTATAGTCCCTGCTATGAGTCTATGATTAGTTTTATCTGTTGTTTTTTTTCATTTAAAACATTTTTCTGGGTTTTTTTCAGGGTGATTTTTCATGTTCTTCTTTTACTTTTAGTTAGTATCTTTATTCACTGGCTCTAAATAAAACACTAAGGTGAGTTATTTCTTTGGCAGACCAGATGGCTCATTTAGATACGACATTTAATTTATAAAGTTTTTAAGCACTTCCAGAGGCTCACGCAGATTTCATAGAGTATCTCCATGGCTCTCATCCATGAAGGACAGGCTAGGGCCCACTTACAGGCATAAATAGGCTGATGTGAAATGATATATAGAGGAAGTCAAGCCTAAAGAGAAAACTCATAGATACAATATTCTTCCATCATTGGTTGGAAAATCAGGACCAGAACAGCATTCCACCAGCACACCACCAGCCCACATCATTTAGATATCTCTCCCTATTGATTTTTGCCTTGACAAATGGAAGTGTGGGTGTGATTTGTAGTCTGTTGTCCACTATCCTTTGTCAGAATGTGAGTGTTACTCACACAAGGTCATTAAAATACAAGTATGTCACCTAAAATTGAGAATTTACACAGTTGACAGAAAACTGTAATACCCAGGACATACCTGTCGATACTTGACATTCAGCTGTAATGGGATTTACATCACAACCCAAATATAAATTTCTACTAAAAGTATTACTTTATGTTTGAATAATACTATCCCAACAATGCTCCCAATATTGCCAGAATGAGGAAATAAGGTATTGATACCATGCAGTCTCTAAACAAAGTGGACCTCTTTTTCCCTACACTTTGTAGACTCTCTCACTGTCACACAGCAACTATCAAGAGTAACTACCACAGATTTTTAATAAAATGACTAGAAATATTACAACACAATGGAATACCACATGCAACGTCAATGAGAACATCAAGGCTTTCAATACTACAATATTCCTCTCCAAAAATTAACATTAAAAATTGTGTCCAGTACTTTTTGCATACAATTACTTAGTATCTTCTCATATGAACCTCAACTTTGCTGAAAAGGGATCTTAAATATCTTCTTTTCTGCCTTCTGCTACAAGAACTCTAACAGCAGCAGTCTTTCTTGGAAACAATAACACTAAAAGCACCAGCCTGACAGCTCTGTAAAAGTAGGTGCCTGTCATAAGCAGTGACAGATATTCATCCATCTACCCATCCATAATGACACAGCCTAAAATTATTATTTTTAAAAATCATTTGCTGTTGTTAAAGTGTCTTACAGAGAAGAAAACATAATTTTTTTAAAATCCTTGATGTTAAGAGCTAGATAAAACAGAATTCCTTACAGTACACACCTGTTCTCAAATTCATTTGAAGAGCCAGAACTCCAATGGAAAAAACCATTTTTCCCTTCTGCTTTTGTTAGCTTTAATGTTTTTTCCCTTCTCCATAACCACAGCAGTGATCAGAGCTAAAGTAATATTATATTAGGTTGGCATGTCTTAAGAGCCTTGATTATTTCCCTCAAAGTCACTGTGGAAAACTAACAGTAATGTAGCAGCCAAACTGTTCAGCATTAGTACTAAGGTACAGTGCATTTGACCTTGACTACCCTTTACCACTTCAACAGCATTAATACTGTTTCAATACTGACACAACTTTTTACCAGAGCTCTGAAATCTGAATACTAACATGGAAGCCCACTTTTAGATATTTAATTAGTAGGTTGTTCTCCCACTTGAGAAAAACTCTCCACCTGGGCTTTAGAAAGTGGGCTAAAAGACCAAAGTTTTAAAGCACAAATGGCATACAGACAGCTGGTGTCCAGGCTCTATTATAATGCACATTTAAATATCCACATTGGATTCATGGTTTAACTAAAAGCAATTCAATTTTAATACCAATTCTAATGAAGGACAACTTCCTGTTCAAAAGCAATGGATGCTTGCACTTCTGTTGAATTTTATGAAAGGATTGGATGAAATTTATGTGGTTTTTTTAGATACCTGAATTTCTGTTAACTTTCCAAATAATGAACTCAGAAAAAGCTAGAAATGATTATCTGAATTGGAAAGGATTAGACAAAAAAAAAAATTAGAATTATTATGCAAGATTTAGTCATTACAAGACTTTCCCAGACACTTGGCAAATGCAGAATCATTACAATTCACTACTCAGGAAATCATATAGCCTCAAGTTATAATGGAGTTACTTTTCTACAGTGGGCTGTCCCAAGAAGCTCTGAAGAACTAATAAAATCTCTCTGTGCTGTTTCTTTAAAGATGGTACAGCTGTGAGGGGCCAGGGAACAGACACCAAAAGATTTACACATAACAGAACTCACTTTAATCTTTAACACCCTTAAGTAAGGATTTATATGAAATCCTCTCCCTAATATTTTAATTCTAAGCCAACAGGAACAAATTTGGACCCATGGTGTCCATGAGACAAAATTTAATCCATTGTAAGATCAATAGTTGTCACACCTACAAACACTAACCGCATTATGGTGTAAAACAGCAAAACTTTATTATTAAATATCTTTCTTTGGCAGAAACTTTAACATCAATGTCACTGGGAACCTTGAATCTAAGATCCATGCCAGTCCAGTGTATTTTGAAAAGAACCTATGAAACTATAGCCCACAGAGTCTAAGAAAGTGCTGACCAACAATACCTTCTTTCTTCCAAAAAGATATTAAAAAGTTCCTTGAAGAAGTCATCCTCTTGTCACAACCAGCATGGCATTAGCATACTGTAAAATTATGAATCTAGAAGAGAGAACCAGAACCCAGCATTGCCACACAAACCAAGCACAGATGCCTCAGAAGCATGTTGAACTTCCAAAGCAGAACATATTTAGTATGTTGGACACTTTCTTGTCCTACTTCACTCAACCAATCCCCTATTTAATGTTTAAGTGATGCTTCTTACATAAATGTTTAAGCAAATTACTTTGTAGATGTCAACCACTAGCATCCTACAGGTAGATGAGGTACTTAAGATATGGTTTAGTAGAGGACAGGTACTGTTGGACTCGATCTTAAAAGTCTTTTCCAACCTAGTTATCCTGTGATTTTTGTATTCACCATAAGGGCGACTATGAGGACAGGCACAGTCTGTCCAAGACAAGTCAGTGCAGTGCCAACTCTAAAGCTCTTACAGAAGTTTTCTTTACAGTATTTTGGTGACTATGCTGCCGCAAAGGTCAATGAAACAGGGTCTGCTCAGTTTATTGAAGTCATTCAAAATATTGTGAATGTCCTATATTGTCTTTTTAATTGAACTGAAAGAAACAAATCTAGTATGGGTTGGATCAGAAATACTTATAAGGGTAAAGTCTGTACTGGAGTTAGATGAGAATTATTTGATAAATATTTTCAATTAAAAACATGCCATTGTCAGAGTTAAAGCATGTTTTGGCAAATAAGCATTTTAACAGATTTCTTGTGTAAGAGAAATAGAAAGGTATCTGTGGAGATCCAAATAACTTAGGCTGTTTTCTCAAAACACAGAAAATGCTATTTTTTTTGTTAGGGTTTACTTTTATATCTAAACATATAAATTTATAACATAAGGATTAAAAAGGAGAAATTTTCCAAAATAATTTTAATTAAAAGTTTCAATATTCCTGACTGCATTTTTTCCATAATATAAGTTCATTAATATTTTCAAGGGTGAAAATTTCATTACAATAAAGAAGGTACTTAAATAAATTTAAATTTATAGGCTAGGAAAACAATTTCCTGCCCTGCTATAAACAATTTTAATTAAAAATTTCTTGTCTTGGTTTAAGCTGTATATGAAATCATGGTTTTTATTCACTTTGATACACTATCAAATAAGAACTCTATCTCCACAATCATGCCTTCTGTGGAATATACATTACAGACGGGAGAAATTGTCACAAATGCAGACTACTTTAATTTCCAGCAGGTGGGTTGACTGTAAAGTACCTTATACAGAAAAAGCTTTTTAAATTGCTTCTCTTTTGCAGTTGTGTAAAATGCACAATCATTGGAACAAAGCTGAGGGGGATAGTGGCAGGCTGGGTACCAGGATAACCATTCAGCACTCAGTAGGAAATTTTTTTCCATATCCAATATAGTTGGCAGGCAGGTCTTGGGAACACACACATTAGCTGGCATTTATACTGGAAACCAGAAGAATGCCCTGGTAACAAGTATAATCTTTTACGTTCTGTCAGAGCCCACAATATTTATTTTGTACAGCCCAATCATCTATTTCTCAAATGCTTTCTGTTAATATATCCCAGGAGTTGGATAGAGACCCAGCTGGTAGACATAGCAACATTAAAAGCAGGTAGAAGCACTAACAAGACAGCTGAAAACAATAGAACCAGAAAACACCGTTTTACCAGTGAAAAAGCATAGCTGAGTGTTCAAATCCTTCCAGGTTCATAGAACAGCATGGCAAATTTGGATTTTCAAAATACAAGGGCAACTTCCTGAGATCCATAAGTTAATACTTATTCAGGTAAATAAGCCCAAAGTTCCCAACTGGAATTTTCCCACATGATAGCAGTGACTTCTATAAAGAATTGGTAGATCAAGCACATGGATTTTTAATCATGTCATATCTAAATCCATAGTTACTGAATTTGTGTGCAACATGCTATTCTCACCATGCAATTCAAGCCCTTTCCCTCCTTTTTTTCCCCCCTATCTTTTCACTACCATTAAAAAAAGATTTCCCATCCTGGGATCTCCTGCCATGCTATCTGCACTTGACAGTGTGCCACCCACACAGTTCTGTACAAGTGATAAGCCTACAGTGTTCATAAACTCTCTAAACTGCAATTCAGAATATTTTCCACAGCAGATGTTTTTCCTTGCCTCAGCTTTCATATTTAGTAAGATTAAAAAAAAAAAAATCAGCACAGATTAAAATGAAAGATGATAGAAATATAATTGCAGCCAGCTGAAGACTGGAAGGAAAACCTCCATTCAAGATCATCTAATCAGCATCAAGGTCTAAGCCCGGATGCTAAGAGGCAAGAGCACCTTCTACCCCCGATTTTTAATGCCACTGAAACAGAGGATGCGGCCTGTTTGTTACAATTCTTCCCTATATGTATTGCTCCAGTGTTTTAATGTATATATACGACAACTGAACTTCTGAGTACCAAGCAAATAACTAAAGATGGGCCAACATGTGCAGTGTGCGCACAGTGACATGACTGAAAATAGTGCTAAAACTAGAGGGGAGAGGCGATAAATAAATGTAACAGGCAGCATTTTGTCTGCAATGCCACTGCATTGGGACAGAAACAAGCAAATGGAAATTCCTGGGCAACCACATACTGTCAGATAGTGCTGACCATTATTGTACAGACACCACGCGGACTTTTATCTTTAATTTATGAGGGATTTTAAGTAAAATATTATTCCATTTTTTTGGCAGGAAGGTAAAAATACCTTTAAAGCAAATATTTCCTGTGTAAAGTCTCCACGACCATCTCACT
Source organism: Porphyrio hochstetteri (assembly GCA_020800305.1). Taxonomy (NCBI): domain Eukaryota; kingdom Metazoa; phylum Chordata; class Aves; order Gruiformes; family Rallidae; genus Porphyrio; species Porphyrio hochstetteri. Next base: position 20,882,858 of record CM036912.1, read on the forward strand.
GAACTTCTCACACAAATTGTTTATCCTGTAGCTTAGAGTTCTCCAGGTCAAAGGCTGAACAGCACTAAGTTGTGAGCTAAAACAAGACAAATTATTTTCAGTGCTAAAATGTGAGTCGGATCAGAACTCTGGTTTAATTGCCTTTGTGGAGGCTACATTTGTTAAGTAAATTTAGCTACTGGATTTCAAACCAAAGACTAGTATATTGTAGCACTGCTTAACAGTCTGACAAAGCAATGTTAAAGGAAATCAGCAACTTTACCACAAATACTAAAGCAAAGTGAAACGTACTTTGAGGAAAATAAAGGAAAAACCTCAGAAAAGTATGCAGAAAGCAGAAGCCACTAACCTAAATAAATGAATTTATTGAACTGAGTATAGCTGTCATTTGAGTATAGCTGTTTAATTCCTGGTGAAAAAGTTACAAAATTTTAGAGGAATAGGAGGAGGTTAAAAATATTAGTGCTTTGCTGAAAAAGCTCAACTGTTACTTGCAAATAAAGACAACAAAAAGAGCTAATATTTGGTGTTACTTGATAATGCTGCATGCATTGATGTTGTTATTACTTAGCTAGAGGAACAGATTAAACATGTATTGGGAAGCAATGTGTGCTCCTTAATGTGCTCTCATTGCCAGGGGTTTAATAGACATCACACGAACTTCGAATAACACAAAAGCTAAAAATGAAGGAGCAATCAACCAGAAAAGAGAGTCAAAAAAAACCCAAATCCAAGAATCATTTATCTGAAACGTAAACGTAGGAGCATTTAAATTAAATCTGATTCTCAACCACTCATTTCCTCCCAATTCATCTCCAATGAGGCAGAGTCCAGGCAGTACGCATGGTGGTGTACTGCCCCACTTCAGGACATCAGTATCACTTGCTACGGTCCCAAGAGCCAGTTTTTCCCTTCTTTGTCATGGTTACAAACAGCACTGGTACAATGCAGCAATAGGTGTGTCTATATCCAGTGGACTAGATAACCATAAAATTGTTTCCTTAAAGCAAGCAACTTGAATAGAATCACAAAAGACCATTCTGCTTCTCACATAACAATACTGTATTCCTATACTGTACATGCAGCACTCCATTTTCTAAAGCTTTTGTGTGTTTTCCTGTGCCTGTTGTGACTTACAGTCAACCTGTAAATACAAACATACTCCAGAAAGATGAGACGTCTGTGTTTCATCTTTGAACCAGATTCCTTCTTCATTTAAACAGGGTCCCCACTGATGCTGGCTGAACAAGAACTCCTAAAATTATCTTCCTTTGTCTTTCATCATATTCTAAGAGGCTTTCTTACATCTGCCTTTCAACAGACATCAATAACCCTTATTAAATAATTTCAAAAATTCATGTTACCACACCCAGTGCTGACAAACAGTTGCAACTCATTAACAATAGATTTAGGAAGTCAACTACTGCTGTGTGACAAATTCATTTATCCCATTCTAATTTCAATACCATTATTTATAATCAAAGATATAAAAATTTCAGCCCTGGAATAAATGTTTTATTTCTTATTCCACTATATATATTTTTTTTACTAAGGAACATACAGATCTAGAGAGTTAAAATGTAAAAATAACCCAAACACAACAGTCATCACTTTGCCATAGTTGAGATCCAAATAAAAAAGCCAGCCTTATATTCAGGCACACCTAATGTGAAAAAGAAACATTAAGACTTCATGGACTGTGAACACATTACTATCTCTGTTATGAGAAGATTTTCACCAACATCAGCACCACATCTCATGCACATTTCACAGCCAAACTGAATGTTAGTGTGAATGGAATTACAAATCCAACAAAATTAGAGCTTAATTTTCCCCTGTTTCTTTTTCATTTTCCCCCCAAGAACTTTAAAAATCAGTTTTGGAAGAAAGAAAAAGCACTGCATACTTATTCCTTCCATAAAATCTGATTTTGTGAAAGCTTGAGACTTGAAAAAAAGGAAATACTCAGGGATTCTTCAATACATCTTGTTGGATCCAAATGCTATTGCACATACTATGATGTGCACTATAATGTGAATTATTATTTAAAAGCAACTCAGAAATATGGTTGAAATAAACAAACAGTGCTTCAAACACTGGCACAGGCTTCCTGGATTGGTTGATGTCCCATGCCTGTCAGTGTCTAAGAGACACTTGTAAAATGCCCTTAATAACATGCTTTATCCTTTGGTCAGCTCTGAATTGATGAAGAAGTTGGACTAGATGATTGTTGTGGGTTCCTTCAAGTAAAATGTTCTATTCTGTTCTATTCTAATTTGAAAGGCCAAAAGTCCTCCTGATCTTAACGAGATCAGACTTGTACAACTAAAAGACACCCATTTGTGTGGCCCACTTCACCCAAAAGAACAGTTTTATTTAGCACCAGATCTGGTTACTTTTGTCTTCCCAGACCAAATGACCAGATTACCCTTTTGCAGATAGCTCATACAAAAAAACCAAAAAATGCCCACCCACCCAAAATAGTTCTTAGCACAAGTCCAGAGTAAGGCTTGAGTCATAGTAAGAAAAATGAATCATTCTGCTTCATGCGTTTCTACTTGTAATTACTATCACAGATCTGAGCTGAAGGCAGTTACAGAATTTATCTACACATTTCTCTCCCATGCCTTCAGTGTCAGCCTTAATTAACAGAATCCAAGAGCACTGACTGCATTTGATTTCAACTGCAAACACACTGTTTTTAGGGACTGACCATGTCCATCCATGTCAAGGAGGGACATAATTATCCTGGAACTGTAATAGAAAATGAAAGCTTTAAGTGCCAACAGGACAACATGCAACTGATACATCCATGTACCTACATCACCTACGGCCACTCCAGCTTACACCGAGTGATTTTCCTTTCAAACACACCTTAACACCAAAGACAGCTGATTATTTATGTGCCTAGAATTCTTCCCTGTGCACTGTGTATCATCTTGCTCACACTTACAAGCTGCTCCACTGATACTTTAATATCTTAGAAAGACAAAAAGATAAAATAATGACTACAGAAGCAAATACCACTCACAAGTGCAGTAAACTGAGGGAGAATTATAATTTCTTCTCGTTCATGCCTGTACATGTGTTGGCTTTGCAAACACTACATGGTAATGGCTAGTAGAGAACTGTATAGGACAACCAAATCTCTCCTGAGCAGAGAACTGCATAGGACAACCAAATCTCTCCTGAACGTTTCATCAGGGATGTTCATCTCAGAGTTCTTAACAAATTTGGGGTTATTGTGTTAAATTAATACATACTGTAATGTCTGTGAAATGTATTTCAGAAGACTCACTTTGCCTGGTTGTAAAAAAACCCAAACAAAACCACACAAACCGCCACCACCTCCCCTTCCAAAAACCAGAACTGTACAAAACTGAGTCTAGAAGCATTATTCATATTAATGGGGAGTACTCTTCTGCTTGGTTGACAAGTATATGGCTACTCATCAGCTGAAAAGAAACCATTTACCCTATATTTTTTGTTTCTTATTTCATTTTGGTGAAATAATGAGTTTGATCTGATGCAATGGAAAACAAAAGATAAGGATGCCCTTTAGAAGAGTAAACAATTTTAGGAGTGGGTACAGGCCTCTGCGAGAGTTCGCACTATTCACTCCAATCTTTTCTTTTTTCATTGCTGAGCTTCAATCAGTACCTTGGGAAAAGCAATTCACTGCAAGGCTTTCATCAGGGGAGACCTGACCTTCTCTTACGTAACTAAAACTAACCACCGTACTAATTCCTAGCAGGCAATTCCTGTCAGCCTCTACACAGAGGAGAAAATGGCTACTAAATTAAAACAGTTTGCTAACCAATCAATTGTAAAACACCTCTTAGCAATTTATTAGATAAATAAGAAGCTGTATTATGTCAAAATATTATCACAACAGCGGAGTTGAAACCACACAGCTTTCCTATAGTAATATTATAATGAAAAAGAAACCTAGATGCTATACAATTGAAGGAATAGTGATACCATTAGAATAGAAAGATCTGATAGAATTCAAATATTGCTTCATTCTTATGAAATCATATTTTAGACCCTCTCCTGGGATACACATCCTGGGTTCTGACTGCTTATATTCAGGATTTTTGTAGAGTAAAAGAGTAAGCAAGCAATTAGCAAATTACAACTGCAATTACATGCATGAGAATTTGAGGGCAAAGTATAGTCAGAAAGAGTATCTCTCTATTTCTATCTGCAAAAGCAGAAAAAAGGGTTTTCTTCAGTGCTGGACAAGCTCATGAAAAAAACCTGCAGCAGGAACAGTATTGCTGATTAATGCTCTGCTAAAAATTTCTTTTTCAGAAGACTGTCGTTGATGTAAGCCTTCTCTCATGAAGAAGAAGCTTCATAGCACAATGAAGAAAAGTAATAAATGAACACATCTAGAAAAGCAAAGGAGTCCATCTTGCTTGTGTTGAAAGAAAATAAGTTTTCAGTAGCTACACAAAAGAACTACCATGGATCTGAGTATGCTACTGAATGTCAAGAAGGAATATTAACATAGCTAAGCATGCCCTGTTCAGGCAGCCATAATGGTGGAGCAATGTTTTTTGTTACAGTTATTCCCATCAATCTAAAACTAAGTCTTTGAGAGTAACTAGTATACATCTTTGTAACTCTGCCATAGGTAACAACAGATGAAATTATCATCTGCTGAATCTCTTCCCAGTTAAAGAGACAGATTGATGTGCAGTCCGTAACAGTATGATGTCCTAGAAAGGCATAAAGATTTATTTTCTTTAATACTACAGAAAGCAATCTTCCATTCACGGCATCTCTTGTGAAAGTCTCACAACTCCTACTACTCTCTGCATTCAGTCCATGCCTATAGGAAGGGAGCACAATATGTGTGGGCAGATTCCAGCATATTTAGGACATTTCATTCCATACCCACTCCATAGCACTGTGGGAATCTGAACACATTTTGCACAAGAAGGGAGCATATGGGCCAGTTTTGTTTTGCTGCTTTTTTTTTTCCCCAGGAGGATATCCTAGGGAGAACAGCTTTGTGCATACTGCTGCTCAGAACAGTCCGTCCCAGTAAGAAAAGATGACACCAAGGGAAGAATTGTTTACTGCCATATAGAAAAGATTACAAATGGAGCCTCTCTTAATGGAAGAAATCTTAATAAATATCAGCCAAGACATCCAAACTGACAAAAGCATGGCCACAAATTACTGAATTTAAAAACACGTTTTCAGAGATTAAAAATTAATAGGCAGATGCCAAAGGGAAAAAAAAAAGTGATGTGGCATATTGCATCTTTTTATGACAGATGGTTTCAAATGGATTAATGAGGTGAGTGCTGAATTTCTATGTTGTGGTTATTATTTAACCTCCAGCCAGCAGACACCTCTAAGATTTTTACATCTGAGTGGCAAAGAGGTCTACCTAATTGAGCCATTGGAAACATGCTCATTTGAAGAGTATCTTCCAAATAAAAAAAAAAATAGATAGATATTGGAGGGGGAAGTAGAGAAGCCTTGTTGCAACAGTAGTAGTGAACTGGATATTCAATACTTTTTTCCCCCTCTGAGAAGCTATGATAAGGAGACACATACAGAGGCTACATGAGCTCAAATTATACTACATCATTCAACTAAAGAAAAAGGATCAGTAAGATACGTATTTTTCCCTTCATTTCTAGACAATTTTAGAATGGTAAAAGTTTAGCTTTCCATTAAAAAAAAAAGACCCAAAATAAAAAGCAAGTTCACCTGCAATAACAGATCTTGCCAATGCACCTGGGACATCATAAAAGTTACTTGATAAAACCAGCAGACACAACATGTCTTGAATACCTCTTCAGTAACTCCAAATTTCCACAGCTCATTTGGCTAAGAATTTCCAGGAAAGTGTCTATCTTTACAGTAGGCAGAACCTTTCAGACACAAAACTAAACCTGAAAAGTAGCTGGAAGCAAAATCTAAAGTCAGGGTTTGCGGCTGAAACAATCTGAATTGGATTTATATGTGTGGAGTTGCTGCTTAAACACTTCAGGGTGGTTACTGATGTTCACTGTCATTTACATTTTGAAGTAACTACTGGAAATGCACTGTACAACAGCAGGTACAAGAATTCCAAGATGAATGAGAGCAAAGTCAAATGAGAAATATTAACATTCTTAGTGTAAATATTTACCATCCTAACAAAAATAATTACTAGGACACTCCATTATCTTCCTCCGGTGTTTATTCTTTTCCTGGAATACAGATGAAGTCATTCTGAAGTGACTTACTGAACATCCTGAATTTCACCAACAAAATGGAACAAACAATGCCTGGTCACACACATTTACGCTACAGCTGTTTCCCCAGCATCTGGTGCACAGAGAGCTTGCATGGGCTATGGGTAACTCCACAGCATACCCTAATCTTTGAAGAGTACAGGGGCTATTCATTATTCTCTGGTAAACTAGGAATAAAGACATTAAGATGCAATCTAAGAGACTAAAATAAAAAAAAAATTGATAATAAAACCAAATTTCTTTTGGTTTCAAAATTCCTAAAAAGAAAATTTTAAAACTTTTTTTTTTTAATAGGCCAATAAGATTCATGCTGTGGTACCCACAGACAGAAAATACAGTCACTAGACCTTACCTACAGAAAGCCAACCATAAACAGCTAAAACACAAATGCTCTTGGAAGGTGTTCTGCCTTGGTCATATCATGTCCTTATTTAAAGTTCATCTTTCTGCAGTGTATTTGAGAACTAATGACCAACATGCTACAGCCAGCTGCATCCCATTTTGCACTGCCTATCAACACAGACCTCAATACTCCAGTCACTATCCTCTTCAGTTCCAAGGCAACAAGAGGGGATCTGTATCTTTAACTGTGGGTTAGGCAATACGCTGCATTAACTGAATGCCCCTAAGGGTTTTTTCTTCACATGAAGGGTTAAGAAAGTCCTTAATATTGCATTAAGGCTGCCAAGTAATTTGTGACAAAATGAAAGACTGATAGTCTAATTCAAGCTGCAGTACATACACCCCTCTTGACAAATTCTTCATAGGAAACATTCATTTTCACAAAAGGTTCTACAAGTTGTTACATAATGTATTTTTGTCACTTTTTGAGATGAAAAAATATACATATACATAATATACATAAATACATAAAAACATTCCATATATGCTGTCACTAAAATGCAGAATATGCTCCGCAATGACTGGCAATATCCACAGCATTTACCATATTTGTCTTTTGTGCTCTGCTTCAGCATATCGCAGGTAGACATTCAAGTAGTAAAATAATTAGCCAAACTAGAATACACAGTGATTACCCAAAATGGTACTTAGAATTGTGCTCTAATAAATGTGATGAACCTTTAAAAACGTAGCAGTAAGGGGAGGGGGAGAATGGAGGCATGAGAGTTTGAAGCTGTTTTCATTATGAAAACAGACAGCTTTTGGTTCTAAATTCACCCCAAACTGCCATAGAGATTAATATTTTTCTTTCAAAGCCACATTTTTATAGGAGATTACGTCTTCCTCTGAAAGTAGAAAAGCTCCATTCAAAGACATCCCCATTTGTTGTTGTCAGATTCTGCCTAGCTGGGCTGAGAGCCTACTGTAGCTCTGCGGATCTGTGACCTGCACTTCACTCCCTCCAGGCACTATAAATAATTTCCATGGAAACAGCACTGAAGAAGACATCTGCAAGCCAAGAAGATATCTATAGCCTTTCTGTTAGATTTATCTCTTATTCTTTCCCCCTCCATTTTCTCATTTAAACCAACATTAAATAAACCTATTTTATAAAATACATACATAACTAAAGGTATAAAAGAAATTAAAGAGGGGGGGAAAAAGGAGATTCCTACCCCACAACATGTTTTTAGCTGTCTATAGATTATCTCCACATCCTGCATTCCCATTTGCCCTGAGGAAAGAGCACATTGCCTCTACATCGCGCTTTTTTCACCCAAGGAATATTTCTCCTTTAGTCATCAAGGCTGGAGCTAATCATCTGTACAAGGTATTTACGAAGAGTGTTCTAATTCACACCTTTATGGGACGGAGAAGACAAGTAGATACATGTGAAATCAAAGCTAAAGGGCTCTGAAACAGCCTCATCAGACCATGAACGGAGGAACTGAACACAGTGGTATGCACTGCAGCCTAGGCAAATGCAAATCTGCAGCTCTTGAGGCCTGGATGTCAAGTCTACCAGACCCTGTTCCCTCATAATCCCCCAATTAGTGAGAATCCATGTATATTGGAAGTGTACAGCACTCCCTCTTTCTCCTCCTGGCCACAGGAATACCATGGCTTTAGGCCCTCCCTGCAAACTGTACAGCTTGTATCATTTTCATTGTCCACTGAACCTGCGTATGACTAGTCTCCCAAGGTAGAAGTCTCCCTCTCTACAAGGGCAGTCTACAGATATGGGGAGCAACAGAGAGAGCCTTTTCTCTCCTTTGGCTGTCCTTACACAACCCGCCTGTAGCTTAGGGGACAAAGGAATTGAGTCAAAGCAGCAGATCAAAACTCAAACACAAGCACCTAAGGAGAAACAATTGCAGTAACTGCTTTTTTTATTTTCAGTATAACAATAGTTATCACTGAACATAACAATAAATTTCAAAAATTATTCTTAGCTGTATTGCAGGAAATTTTTTTGAGCTTCTTTTCCCCTCTCTGCTACTCCTGTAGGATCTGGTTTATCCTCAGATAAGCTTTGAGTGAGGACCATGATGTTTTCTTCATTAAAACACACATCAGGCTCCACAACATATTTAACATTTTTTCTGTATTTTATTCTCTTTTATGGTCCAAAATATTGCTCTTCATCAGAATTTGTACAGTTCATAATAGTATCAACATTAAATAATGACTTAGGATTCCTCAAGCCATTGCTCTAAAGCAAAGACTTCTTTAAGAAAAGATTACATACTAGTAAGCTATTAGCTGTACTCATCTTTTAAGGCTTCTGTCTGTACCATAAATGTTAGAAAAATACTTGAAAACTCAGACTTTGAGTTTTTTTGATACAAAGAAGTTTAGAAAAATATCAAATAGAAGCTAACTCATCATAAGAGATAGTTGTATTTACATCTGTTCCTATAGCTACTGAAATCTAGAGTGCATTCAACTATCATTTGACAGGTTTTAGGTCCAACAGTTAAAAGAACAAGAGTATCAAGATTAGAAAGTTATTTCTTGTTCTCAATCTAAGATATCCTAAAGGTGGCTATTTTAGACTGTTCTCAGATCCCAACTCTCCCTTCCAGAATTCACACTCTACTTCAAATATTACCTAAGTATTTAACACTATGCATACTACTTAACTTTTCTGTGCCTTGCCTTACTACTCAGAGCACCTTACAATATCACTTTTCTTTCACAGAATTATTAAAAAGGTAAATTACTTAATGCTTCTAGTACTTCGGAAATTCTCAGATGAAAAAGCATTACATATAAGAAGGGACTTTGAATGTACTGTCATAATCACAAATAAACAAAGGAGAAATTTTATATTATTATTCTCCTATCACCTTCAGTTTACTATTTTATGTTTTCCTACAAAAAACTATTCGCCATTTGCTGCAAAATATCTTAACAGGTTCAAAATTCTATATTATAATTTGCTTTAAAAAAAGTGTAGCTTGCATCCATCGCACGTTAGTCAATTGTATCTAGGCAACATTGGTGAGGATAGATCATGTTTTCGCAATCATCCCTGTGGAAGGAGATGAACTCAGCACCCTTCACCTCTTCCATTCCTGGAGGTAGCCACATTAGATCAAAAGAAAGATGAATAGCAGCATAATCGTTCCTTAGCTCCTGACACCAGCCAGACACCTCATCAGAATCTGTTCACTGGGAACAGCAACTTACAACAACATATCTTAAATCTACCCCAATCTTCCCACCACTGTAGTTATGTTTTGACGTTCAGCCCCTAGCTTCTCCTGTCAAGCATTTTGAATTAAGAACAGAGTAATAAATTATTTTCTAAAATATGAGCTAGACATTTTTAAAAAATATCAAGAATATGTAGGAAAAGAGAAAGGAGAAATTCAAGTCTACAACACTATGTAAATCAAATAAATGCTGGTTTCCTTATAGCAGTTTTCAGTGGAAAGACAGTCCTTTCATTTACTTAGTTACTGACTGAATGTTCCCAAGACATCCATTTGGTATCAATTAACAGGTATCTAATAAGAAATCTTACAAAGTACAGTAAGATAAATAAATTTCACAATCACATTCAGAATTTAAGATTCATCAGAGTTTACAGTCTATTAAAAATATGTGTCCTGGTTTAAAATTTCTGAATACCTGATTATCAGCTTAAATACTTTAATATTTTGACATTAATTTAGTAACAAGAGGCTAACTGTAAAAAAGAAAAATCCATCAGTATAAAATGCGGGTTTGGTCACCAAAATATGCACCCTGAAGAAACACTCAGAATTACAACAACAATGTGCATACTTTCAGTATTCTCTTTTTATTTACCACTGAATCTGAGGCAGATTCTGACCTCTGTTATACCCAGGGTAACCCCATAGATTTATTTCACTAAAATGAATATGATATTAACTTTATATTTCAGAGTTTGAACTTACTTTTATTATTTAAGCATGTTTTAGCCATATTAATATATTTCACTGTCACACAAAGGGAACTACCTTTACCCTGTATTTAAGTACATAGGAGTTCATATACTGCCTGTTTTAACTAATCATCTGACACAGAAATACAGACCAATTAGATATACCAGCAGTTTCCACTGCTTACTGAGCCTCCTGAGCAGTACTGCTGTGAACCCCATGCTTCTACTGCAAGAGCACCAGGCAGTCCAGCCTTGGACAACCCAAGGGAGGAAAATGAGATACAAGCCACCGGCAAAACAGAAATGTATCTGCAGCTTCTCTAAGAAAAAAAAAATAAATCCATTTTCTGCCAAATATTATTAGCTGAAAAATTTCTGAGTCTCTGTTTCAGCCAGCTGTGAAACTCACACAAACGAAGCGACTTTCTGAATTGCTCTACTGAGAAAAAAAAAAATAAGTAAAAGTATTGTTTCTGGTTTCTGCTTTGTGTGGGTATTTATACCTCTGGAAGTTAGTGCATATTAATATGCCTGAGGAAATTTTTTCCTTTAGTACTTTAAGTTTGCCTTACATAGGCATTCATCTGTTCTTTGTTAACTCATTCCCTTTGAAACAAAGGACTTAGACATTCCCCAACTGCCCCTTCATTTTGACCCCTTTAAGCTGCTGCAGCAGAAAAGTACTAAGTTTTTAACTCCAGTAGCCAGTGGTGACGGCTTAATGCAAGAAACAAATGGAACTATAAGCAAAAATGCAGAGAAATAGAAAGAATCATAAAAAATGTTTTTATTATCTTGGGGGGGGGGGGGGGGGGGGAGGGCTGACTTATGATGTTGGAATGACTGAAGCCAGTAACAATAGTAAAATATTTCATGTTCACTCTGTTTAGAAGATCAGAAAATTTTTAATTCTAGTCCCACCAAACCAAAGCTGTTTGATACAAGTTACTACTTTTCTGCACTTAAATATGTGAAATTTCTGAAGAAGTGTTAGCACAGTAGTACAAAAATTGCATAAAGAACTTGCCAGATCTTAGAAATAAAGTTATACACCTATAATTATGTATAATTTAGTTACATAAATAATGTTTCTATCTTGCTTAAGATACATAGAATTTTTTTTATATTACTACAGTAATGCTTTGGAAGAGAACTGGCAGATGATCACAATCATGTCATTGCAACAGAGCTACTACTTGACTGCTGTGCTGTGGTCACTTCCTGTAAATGCATTCTTCTATACAACCACACCACAACCCAAAAGCATGGTTTAAGCTCTGACAGTGCAGAAGACCATGCAGAGATTTACAGTTTTAATTCAGAAGTAGTGGGTAAGAAACAGGCCTCCATGCAGTTATTTACACCTCTGAGCATTCAGACCTTCCACATCTGTTTGCATTTATTCTTGCTACCTGTTTGACATAGTTTATCTACCTAACTTATTTCTCAAGCCAAATGCAATACTGAAACATAAAGTTTAAATGAAAACTAAAACTTCCAGAGATACTCAGAAAGTTAATTACAGGTCATAAAGAGAACCTCTTCCTCTTACGCAAGGGGTACCTTGCTTTGCTGGAAACTGCTGGAACACATTCCTTAAGCCTGGAAGATCCTTCAGCAAAGCCAAGTATACAGTCAATTTCGAGTTGCTTTTACACTGCCAGAGTGTTCCTGTACAAAGTTGCAATGCATGAAAACCCAGATTCACTATCACCACAACTCCTGGTGCCTGATGATTTGTACCTCTGGTAGCATATATGTACAATCACAGCTGTGAGCAACCCACAGGTGAAAGCTACAGGCTTCACACCTCAGCTCTAGATTTGGAGTGGCCTAGGAACTAGCTTACTTCTCTATTCTCAGATGATTCATCTCCTCCTAGAGAAATTAATTTCTGTGGTGTAATTACTAAATGTCTTTCACAATCTTCTTGCTCAGAGATGAGTACTCAAATCATTTGGGATTGGGCTATAATTAATTATGAATAGCATTCCTTACAAGCACATCCACTTTTGTGAACAAATCTAGTTTTTGCAATAGATTTTGCTCCTTGCAGCTATTTGACTTATGGTTGGGCTATACAGGCTTCCATCAGTGGTCCCCTTCCATCACTGCACAAGTGGGTCATTGCAATATCTTAGAAAGTAGGCTGCCTTCTGCATTATTCCTAGACACGAGAAGCACTTAAGACGTCAGAGTTCTCCCGTAATTGGGCATGGCATAAGCCTCAGGCTCCTGCTACGTTGTTTTTACAAGGGACAGTATAATGCTACAGCATTGAAAAGTAGTGACTGGGATTATCTTCAAACTGTGTTTAAGAAAAATAGTAAGTAAAATGCTGCACAGGGGATTTAAAACACCACTGGGTTTTTTAAAACAGAAAATATATTTATTATATAGCTTTATATATTTTTAAAAATGCTTCTGTAAATAGATCATAGGACTTCTGTTTGCAAGGACATGCAGTTTCTTAGAAGCAGCAATGCCAATATAGTCACTGAAGCAAAAACCAAGATTGTTTACATAAGTCATCCCCCCCCGCCCCAAAAAAAAAAACCCAGTCAAAAAACCTCAAAACCAAAACCTCCAAAACACACCAAAAGCCACAAAGACTTGCTTTCACTCAGATAGTCATACAGCTGTAGAGACTGTGCTGTTGCAAAAATGGATGGGGAGAGTGTGTGGGGGTGGTAGAAATTAAAAGCAGGGCTGTGGGGTTTTTCCCCTCAATGCTGCTTAATTTTTGTCTCGTCCTGCCCCCTGGTGGTCTCACAAAAGCACGTTTGTACAACGAGCCCCACACGGCACTGCGTATCCTATACAGCTGTTTGTGAAACAGAATGTGTGTAACTCAACGTAGGAAGAATTTAATTAAATATTAGGGAAATACACCATTATTATTTAATAAAAGGTTGTGTGTTGATTTATCTAAAAATTTTTAAAAACCTGCAGAATTTTTAGAACATTGCAATAAACACTGTATTACGGATAGCTATTTCACAGTCACAATTAAATGAGAATGTATACCGAAATATATATGCAAGCATACAGTGTTCATCATCTAATGGTGTTTTAGTAAGAGCTCAAGATATAGCATCATCTATAGCATGACAGAAGGTCTATTTACAGATTTTTTTTTTTTTGTTTCCAAAAGGATCAACAAAGATAATAGCACAAACCTGCTGTGGATTACAGCTTAGTAGTTGAAAAGGTACTTTGAAAGGAAGGACAAAAGTGGAATCAAAGGCCTTAAAGTGTTAACATGTGGCATCCATTTAACTGCTGCAATTCTGCTCTCACTGAATTATTTCCTCTGAGAGTTACAAAATAAGATACTACCAGCAGAGACAAATGCTAATTTTAACCTCTTTAGCACATTCAGCCATGTTTAGGTTATTTTTTGACATATCTGTATTGCAACTTCAATTCCTTCATCCCATTTCAGGTCAAAATACTTTTGTATGCTCATCAACTCCCTCAGGCAGCAAGGTCACCAACTGGCACTTCAGCTTTGTCTTGCCCTGAACCTTGTGTGCTGTAGACTTTAATGGCTGCAGGCAGCACGTTCTGCTCTTGTCTACACTAGAGCTGTACCAGAGGTGGGAAAAATCATTCAGCCTCACTCAGGTTTGACAGTGAAAACACTAGCACTGGAGTGTCTGAATATATCAGAGTCTTTGAGGCAACAATATTGACAGGGGCTCACTGTTGCACCAGCAATGGCAAGACCAGGATGCTACACTAGGGTACACTCACCTCTCCACAGTCTGGGAACCACCACAGGCCTCTCGAAAACCAGAATAGTCTCAGCAGCAGCCAGAGCCCTGTCCACCTTGCTTTCTTCAGGTGTATCTGCCTTTATCATCCATCTAAACACAAATGGATTCTTCCACTTTTCTTTGGTTTCCTGCCACAGGGAACAAGAGTGTATTTTTAGCCTCTGTGTGTGTATATATATATATATATATAATGTGCAAGCTGATAGAAAACCTCAATCCTGTTCTCACCCAGACAAGAGAAATCAGAAGTAACTGTAGAGGCATATGATAGAATGGTTTGGGTTGGAAGGGACCTTAAAGGTCAGCTTGTTCTAACCCCCAGCTACGGGCAAGGACACGCCCCACTAGAACAGGTTGTTAAAAACACCATCGAGGCCTGGCCTCGAACACTTCCAGGAAGAAAGCATTCAAAATTTCCCTTCTGCTGTTCCTCCTATGCAAGAACAGCACACTAAAATATCAAAAAATACCAGAAATCAGAGCCCAAGCTTTATGATTTCCATATACATGGTGGCCTGGAGTCTCAGCTGGTATAGAGTGGTGCAGTTTCTACTGCCCTCAACTGCTTTGCACTCACCAAGAATCTAGCCATGCGTGACAGCTTTGGGCAAAGGGAGATTACACATTTTATTGCAGTTACATAACAATTTGCCTAAACTGTGAATTTTCGAGTTGCAATCAGACTGATCTATCCTGCAGAAGTACGTGAAAATGCCTCAGGCTACATGACACAGAATTACACAATGTCCCCAACTGATCAAAAACCTGGTAAGAAAGGGAAGGCTGCAGATGAAGATGAACTACCAGCTGCAGACTAAAACCAGAATGTTTTGAGAACAATTTCTTATGACTGCGTACTACCACAGGACCACCTTTTCCCTACTTATGCACCCAACCAAAATTAATTTGCATTCAGGCATTTGGGGATTATATGTCTTTATGAACCCTAGGTACTGGGGTACATAGGAGTGTGTTTTCAGGACCATTTTATGGCTTATTTTAATAATGCTCTAGCCACACAATTAAAACCTGATGAGATCTCAGTTTGGTTAAATTCAGTTTAATTGCCAAGGGTACCAGTAGGTGCTATAAAGTCTAATTAAAAAAGAGAGATCTCACTCTGTTTAGATTGAAACACAGAAAGGATTCTGGTTCATCTTCAGTGAGTGTAATTTATTTAGTCCCGGATTTATACAAATTTATATTCTAAATAATTTATATGAGGACCTGATTCTGCAATCCCTGTTGTGTCAAACAGGATACTACTCAGATGAATAACATGGATTTTAATATTCTAACTGCACACAGGAACTAAGTAAATAAATAAACAGGAAGCTTTGCAAGTATTTTATTTTTTGTGGTACTTTGGATTATAAAGCACTGCCATAGTTTAAATTGTTTGGTTGGGCCATTCAGCCCATAAGCAGTTTTCTTGACATGCTCAGGAAGAGGCAGATAGCCAAACCCTGCCCACTCATAAACAGCCCGTAAGCCAGAACAACCTTCCTGAAGCAAGCTAGCAAGAGTGCAGCTCTGCCCCACCTTTGGGCCACAGAAAGGACCCCTCAGGGACAAGTGTGTTCAGTTTTTCAGAAGTTGCAGATGGAACTGAGGCTTTCAAGAACATTTTGTCTAACGCCTCTCCTTTTACCTGCTGTGGTGCTCCGAAGTTTTTACCCCAAAAGCTCAAACAGAGCTGAGGCCAACCGAAGGAGGTGGCAAAGGCTTCAGACATCACTCCCAAGCATGCTGCTTTACATCTCACGATTGTCGACCAGGATAGCTGACTTCTTTCATCAAACTAAAAGACACAGCTGCAAGAAAATCAGACAGACAAGTTTTCAAGATACATAGTCTTTAATGGTTTTTCTGTGCCCAAACCCCTTTTCTCTCTGCCCAAACCCCCTTTTTTCCAACCCCACTGGTCAGTCTAATATAAGGCATTACCTCTGTCTATCCATCTTGTATACTCACCAAGCACTTAAAGTTATCTAAATAAAACATCTGACATTATAAAACAGATAATTACTGTAACAGATAGGACTGGTTGGTACATGCCTCTTGTCTCTGGCCAGTTTTTGCTGTAGACCACTGATGGTCCACCTAAGGGGGGGTAGAGCAAACTCCTTGAAAAAATTCTATCTGTTCCCTTTCACTAACATCATACAGGATAGTTTCTACAGCCTCACAAACTCTTTCCTCAACCCCACCTGAAGTAGGAAAACATTTCAGTGATCTGGTAAGAAGCATGAGGAATTCTATAGAGGAGGTTACTTCTGTATAATCACCAAATGGCTTCCATATAACCATTAAGTGTTTGAGCATGTATTCCAGAAAGATGTTGCTGCTTGCCAGTCCCAGTCATCCCACTGAGATGATTAGAGGACTTGCTGGTTTCGCCCAGGATGCAGCCAGCCTAATTTACCTGACCTCCCAGGCAAGATGTTAAGCTGCTTAAAGGAAAGCAGCAAAGTACACGTACAAACAAAAAAAAAATCTGCATTTCCTGACAATGTTAAGTACAGCAGAAACCATCAATATGCCTCTGTGCGTGCTTGTGCAAGAGAATACCAGCTATCCAGACAAATAGCAGAAAACCAAATTCCAGTTCAGCAAATTTTACAAATCAATTTGAGCTCACATTCTGTAAGGCTGCATCAGACAGAACACGTACTGCACAAAATATATCGCAAATATTTGTTTTCACTGGAAAACGAAACAAACTGTAGCTAATTAAATATCACACTGCCTTTGGAAAAGAATACGGAATAAGAGGATGCTGAGGTCTACCTGTATTCAGCCCAGTGACAAGAAATTGTAACTAAGGAACCTACCTTTCTTCTAAGCACAGAGCAATGATTTGCTTTTTCATTGCAGACTGTGGTCTGTGGCTGGGCTCTTGCGCTCTACAGCCTGACTAGAAATGTATTTCACCTTCTGGAAAAACTCCCTGCAGAGAGTTTGCTGCACTGCCTTGTGGGGATGGTCAGGTTTTCCATCTCTTCCAACTCCAGTCAAGGGCTTTATGAATTACAACCAAAAAGTGAATGACCCAGTTAGAGAATTTAACTTTAATACTGGTATATTTTCTGTCTCCTGAGCAACTACTCTTTTTTCTTATCTCAGAAGATCTAAAATACAAACACACATATGAAAAGATTAAGGCAAAAATATATATTATTTCTCTCAGACAGACACATGGTCACCCCTACCTAAGATATTTTTTGCCATGCCTTGTAACTAGCAAACACTAGAAAGACATTTGCTTCATTTCAATGGCAACACAGAAAGGAACCTGCTAACTTGTGTTAGGGAACTCTTACCCCACTCACATCATGGATCTCTGTTCCACTGCCTGGAGCATCACCTCCCTGCCTTCTTTCTCAAACCCTGTGGGTCACAAGGCTGTTTCTCACACTTTTTTCCTCACCACCTTTAGGGTGTTTTGCCCTTTCATGAACAGGCTTTCACAGAGGCACCGCCATCTTGGCTGAGGGCCTCATTTGTGCCCTGCTGTGGGGCTGCTGGAACTGGCTGAAACCAGCTGTGCCTCAGGCAGCCCGGGCCTCTCCTCACGGGGGCACCCTACAGCCCCTGCCACCAGTGTCTCGCCACAGACACCCAGTACAGAGAAACCAAATAAAGACAAAATTTAGGAAATTTTCTGGGATCCATTGAAATTAAATTCATTGGTTTGGGTTTTCTCTCAATAGTTTGCTGGCTTTCCATGATGAAAAGTCCTGGTTTTCCCCACTTGCAGAAGGGACTTCTTTTTAGCAGTCATCTGAAATTAGTGTGATCCCTTATGGTCCAAGCAAGTTGAAACTGAATTCTCCTTACAAAAATGAGTCACTGCAATCTTCCATTCACATACGTAATCACATCCACACCTGGCTAACTATTAGAGTTGGTCAAAATTATGATGAAATAAATATATCATCACCTAAAAAGCACCGGCATGAGAGAACCGAATAGATGGAGAAATACAGCCGTTCCCAAGAGGTAGCTGTATTGCCTTTTAGCAGCTAAAGGTGAACTGAAATTTCAAACCTGGTTCTCCTAAAACATAGTTTTTACCCCAAGAGAGATTGCAAACGGTTGGCTTTTTATCTTAATTCAGGATAAAAAAAAAATTCTTTAAAGGAAAAAAAAAAAAAAAAAAATCACTCAAATGTTTTCCTGGAGGAAAATTCCATTTCCCAACTGCCTTCCTACCTCCTTTGAGCAGTCTCTTTACAAAAGCACTTTTATCAAAGCTCTTCCAACAGGGAATATTTTATGAAATATATTTGAAAGATGTTCATCACCCAAAGATGCAAAAATACATCTTCGTTTCTCCCAATGAATAATGTAATTCTCCTCCTCAGATCAGGCAAATGAAAAGGTACTTCAGAGTAGCAAACAAAATGGCCACCTCCATCCTCTGCTTTCCAGCACACACTGCTGGGAAGGCACTCACTGCTCACTTCACAAAATGCAGGTTGTTAGCAGGACAGTAAAGGGTAAGTAAATATGCAAACATAATCTATTTCTTATTAATCTATGACCTATTAATAAGCTAAAGAAAGAACAGCTTGGAATTAATTGTTGGGAATACTCTGTATACTCAGGGGGGAAGAAAAGGGCAGGCTCAGATCAATTTTTTTTCTAGAAGGTGCTATATAGAGACAGAATCTTCCTTTTGTGCACTTACTTCTTAATCTTCCATAAATTTTAATGGGATTAGCACATAAGGTCCTCTAAGGGTCACTAAATCCTCTATTTTTTATTTAGAAGTCCATAGCATTTCTTTAAAACCAACAACCATCCATTTTTTCACTTGAAGCAATGGAGAGTCCATCACCCCTTTCCTTGTTCCAGTTACTGATACATCTGACTTGACAAAAATTTCACCTTAAACAATACAGACCACCAGCAATACAATTGTGTGAGGCACCTTTTTACTGCAGCAGGATTGCAAAGAAGAATGCTCCTCCTAACATGTCTGTAGAAATGCAGTCCAGCTTTTTACTGTTCAGGGAGTAATAAGCAGATACAACTGCCTGTGCAGAGATGACAGTTTTGAGAAATTGTGTTTTAGAAATCACACTGATAGCATGCATCCTCGGAGCTATCAGAAAGCCCAGCTTACTCTTCCTACCTTTACCATAGGTACCATGATTATTGGTTTTATCTTCCTGTTAGGACAGAAAGTATCTTCTGTTACTGTTTAGTACCATTGTCAGTACACTATGTAAATATCTGAGCCTTCATTAAAGTAATGAGATGTATTTTTTTTAAATAAGTGATTGCAGGTGTAGTGCAGGTATAAAAGTTATCTATTTTTAGGAAGTAGTTTATACACCTAGGAGTGATATTACTATTTTTTTGTTCCTGTGACTTCTCCAAGAAAAAAACCCAACCAACAGTATTTGTACAACAGTAGTAATTATATCCCCCCTCACAATGTCTCACTGCGATACACACAGTAAATGCATAGAACAATAAAGTGACTTCCTGCCTCAGAGGTTACAAATGAAGCATACATGACAACAGATGGAGAAAACCCTGGAGTATTAATGTTGCATACACCAGAAGGGATTATTCTCACCATGCATGAATTAGACCGTACTCTGTTGCCACTTGTACTGAAAGTCCTTGGTCCAATACCACATCTTGCAGGACTGGAGGTGGAATTAGATTTTCTTTCAAAGTCTCCAGATTGAGTGCTCCCTCCCACACATTTCATTATACTGCTGTCAAAGTTCATTCTTGCTGGCATTGTCATTTTTATTTTGGAAATGTTTTCAGATTGCAAAAGGCTGCGATGGAAAGAATTGCTGACACAAATTTGGCGTGCTTTTCTGTAAGCAGTTGAAGGAAACTGCCTGCATTGCAGTCATGACAATCAGCATATCCCACGGGTAAGACTACTTGTTTCCCTCATCTGAAAGCAACACAGAACATAGCTGCACCAACAGCCATCATTTACTTTCCTATCAGTGCACTGATGGCCAGCAACTGGGGAAAGGGAGAACTTGATAAAATCTACCATGTTGCGCTTGAATATGCAGGATCAGGAGCATTTCTTCAGCAAGCTACTGACCTGAAAGTCCAGATGGTTCATAAGCAGTGCCCTTACAAGCAGTTTTTCACTCTGACCAAACCAATTTCAAATCTGTTATGCTTGTCTCTACTGAAAACGGCTTCTGGCATCTGTCAAACACATTGCAGAGTGGTTTTCATTTTTTAGATGCTTTGTTTCTTCTTCTTATGCCCAATACATTTGAATTTTCATAGAAGGACTAATCAAACCAAAAGAATACTCTGTCATAGGCTGTGTATGGACCAGATGTGCTTCTGTTGATGTTGCTGAGAGATTTCTCCCAATGGATTTGAAATGGGAACATGAAGAGGCCATATGGTAGTAAAGATAATTTACATAGCACCTTTTATCACCAAATATCACAAAGCACCTTGCAAATCACCTACTGTACAGGAAGAATTTCACTAAGAACTGAAATGCAAATACCTTTGGGGTAAGACATGGCAAATACATAATAGCACACAGTAACACCATGAAACAACTTGTAACTAGTTTTGAAGAATAAAGTCGTAAGAAACTAAAATCATGAGACACAAACACAGACAAATTATAGTTACAAATCACTTGCAACCTGCTCAGTCTCACCCTATACATGAAGCAATAATTTATTAAAACTAGTTTCTTCTTTTTGATAAATGCAACTCTCAAAATGCTCTGCATATACAGATATTGAAAACAGAACACACACATACAGTTACTAAAACAGAGCACAGGATTAAATGGCTATCTTTTATTAGTTTTGCAGACTTATCCTGTTTATGCACGGTAAGTTTGTATACATCATCTTAATAATCTGTATGTCCCAAAAGGTAACATGGCCAAGTTATACTATTTTCATATTTATTATCAGGATGTGGAGTGGGAGGCTCTGGACATTTTCTGATACTGTCATGCATATCACTATGTAAATTACAGTAAGTAAGAAAATGCAACTGTTTCAAATACAGTAAAATTTTCTTTCTATCCATCTTGGGGAAAAATGTACACTAGCATAAAGGACATGTGAGAGAGTGTACTATGCAGGGTCAGCAAAGAAAACATTGAGTGTTTAATTTTCAGATGAAGTAATATAAAATTGCTTTAAGGAAATCAGTAAAATCACTTTAGTGTGGTCTGTTACTTGACAATGTTACCTTCTTTGGTTACCTTTCTACTACTTCCAGACTGATGCTTTTTTCCAGCCGAGAATCTATCCTGTCTCCTGTAAATATATTCATACTACATTTCTTTACAGTAAGAAGGCAATTCTAAATGCTGCTCAACAAATCAAATTAATATTAAGTAGCCATACAACATAATTTCATTTAGGTTGCATATTTATAGAGCTCCCAGAAGAATTTACTACAAAAATCACTCCCTGCACTTAAAATAAAACTGCAAATGTAGTTTTTAGAGATATTTTTTGAGATGAGGATTTTCAGAGAACCCAGGAATTTCAGCTGCCAGCTCCTACCTTTTGAATTTCTCTAAGAACTGCTGTCCATCCACAGTAATCCAGGCTTGGTCACGCAAAGTCACAGCAGCCTTGGTATCACATTTATCCTCATCACTTAGCCACAGTGGTTCTTCCTATCTCAGAAAAGATAAAGATGTAAAGATAGCATTACGGATTCAATAGGTAAAGGACCTCAATTCCAGGATTGCAACCTTTTGTAACCGAGATCACATTTTCAGCATGTGACACCTGCAAAACTTTGTGTATTAAACCAGCTGCTAATTAGGAGCAAAGTGTTTTCTTGGATCTGTTCAGACCCTTAAAATTGACTGTGACAAGATACAGTGTCAGGATATTCCTGTTCGCTTCAAAGGAATATCAGCAGAGACTGTACAGCAGACACACTGATACATGGCTGTCCGCAAAATTATGGGTTATACACCAAAGATTTCATGAATAGAAACACAGATGTCCAAGGGGAGCAGCACACCCATGTACTGAGGCTCTGTCTGCTTACCCCTGACACACACCTCATTAGCATTCCTGGAACATGTGCACTAGCAGTATCACTCCACAATTATGATGCCCATTTCCATGGTCATGTTTTGTTCACCCTCCTGATTGTAGTACTTACAATCAGAGGTGCAGAATAACATGAATGCAGTGCACTCAATCCCCAGGAGCAATTTTCTTTTTTTATTTTTAAAGTAAGAGTCATAGGCACTAAAAGGCTACGAAAAGACTATTATTAAACTACCTTTAAATATGTTTAATGGCACCACATGCTGACTCAGAAATTCCTTTCCTCCAAACCCATTCAAAGTGGAGGGCCTAATTGTGAATGCTTTATTACTGTGTTGATAAATGTACCATATTATTCATTCCTTTTCAGAAAAAAAAAAAATCACAGAAGCCTTTTTTTAATACAACTTTTTAAAGATAAAGCTCCAATATACCTATCTAGAAGAGCAATCTTAGCGTCCATAGTAAATATAACAACACCAGTCACTGTACTTTAGATCTTCAAAGTGCGTATGGATATTAAGCAATTTATTCCTATTGGCAAAGATTTTAGTGTGCATTGGACAGTAAGTAGCAGCCTGTATCTCACTTCATGTTTCATTGTACTTACGCTAGATGAGGGCTTTGCTTCTCTGTCCATGGGAATTCCATACTGATGCTACTGAATGGCTTTAATCTGTTTTTACCAGCCAGAGAAACCCATCAGACATCCATTATTTGTAAGATCTCTCAGGAACAGGAGAGAAAGTCAACTTTCTTGAGGCCTGCTCTCTTGCCATAACACTGAGCTGCCTTGGGGAGGTTTCACAAGGTAATATCACCTTTTACCTAGCTCTTACTTACTATCACAATTAATGGAACCAGAATCTTGTCTCCTGCAAGCGCTGAGGTAGAAACTCATGATAAACATAGTCCCAGGGATGCTGCTTACAATAATAAGAGTAATTGTCTTTAGTTTTTTTCTAAGTAGCCCAGTGAAGCAGGGGCTACTTTTTTTAGGAGACTTCCTCCTTTTCAGTGGCAGGCAAAAGATTTGTTTCTGCTCTATAAACTAGGGAGAACTGTACAATAACTGAGATTTGTAGAGTAATAGCCTATTGCAGCAGCAATGAGAGTCTGCCATTCCAGAAAACAGTTGAACATAAAACATATTGCACTCCCATCCCACCCAGAAACTTATAAGCTGGTACAGTTCCTCTTTGCAGCATCTCTTCTTTCTGTAAGTTTCTAGTAGCGTAAAGTGCTCAGGTCCTCTAAATTTCAAATTAAACCCCAAGGAGATTGAGGAGTTTGCAGCTGAAATGAGCATTAATTCAGTAGTCTCTGTTGGCAGAAAAGCATCTGATGTTCAAGTGCATTACAACCGTTTATCTTTCGCCTACCCAGGAAAATATTTCTATAAACTTGTGAAGGTAAAATTGCCAATTAACATTAAAATAAAACCATTGGAGCATCTTGGCAATACCACTTCCAAATGGTACCAGCATAGAGGTAAAGCGTATCCTCATCACTCTGAATGTGCTATGACCTTGTTTTTCTTCACTGTCTTCCCTTCCCATTTCATAATGGTATGTGTTCTGAAAGTGCTCTGCTGCATGCTTGCTTCCCCCAGGACTGCATAACCACCTCTGCAGAAGCAATTCTGAAGGGCTATGCTAAAACCCAACTCACTGCTTTCATGACCAATATAAATCAGTAGATTCAGAGAAAACAGCCCCTGCACAGTGACTATCTTGTCCTTTGCCAATACCAGTAAGCAGTGCTCCTGGAATACACAGGCTGGTATTTTGCTGCAGAGACAGCAGTTCTCTATCACACAACAACACTAGTTTCTTAGGTGCTGGTTTTGGGTTTGCACGGCAAGGCGGGCAGGCACCCTAAACAATCATCTTTGATTTAGACATCAGTTGTTAAGCTTTTCTCTTGAAAAATTAACATACACTTGGCTTGTCTTTTCCATTATATCCAGACCTATATTCTGAAATCTGTCTTGGAGGCTGCAGTAGCTACAGATTAGGTTTTGATAGCTGGAATTAGGAAGGAATTATCTGTAGAAGGTAGGGCTTGTTAGAAGAATTTAAGTAGCTGAGGAAAGCATCCAAGATCTCTGAGCCTGAAAGAATGAAGCAGAATTGTTCTTCTGTGATTCCACACAAAAATTTCTGAGTTGATTTACTGCATAGTTTATGAAAGATCAACAAATGTAAACAGAACAAAATCATTGGGTTTTTTTCTTCTTCACAGAACCATAAAACTATATTTGAAAAGCCACTGCCGAAGTGAAGAATGAGGTGGAAATGTTGAACTCTGGCTGTTTTCAGGGGCAGGTCTCTTACTACTTAACCATGGATTTTTTTCTCAGCCTTCTGTTACATTCTATGCTGCCATCGTCTGGTTCTTTTCATAAAACCTGACATTTTCTAAATCGCAGCTGTCTTCAGGTCTGAGTTTTTCTCCAGGTAGGAAGCTTCAGTGCTTTTTGTGAAGGTATTTCACAGTAAGGATTTGTCTTTGCCCAGGCAGCAAGCCTCTCTGTCCTGCCATCACATTCCCAGAGTATTTACCCAGCCTCTTTGCCAGGGACCCAGCTACCTTTGCCTAACTGAACACTCAGAGCAAGGGTGTTGATTTATGTGCCTTTCCATACTTAGACCTACTATTCCAATTCCAGCTCTCCTCAATCATATCAACCAGAGATTTCTTGACAGCAAGCCATTTACTTTTAGCATGCCATCCACCAGCATCCTGAGTATGTCCTCCTGACAAGGGAATGCAGTCATCTGGTCATGAAAAACACCTTTCCTCCTACACTAAACGGGTGTTACCAACTCCTGCAGTGATTAACTTAGGCTGTTTACTTACTCTGAGGCAAATACTATCTGCCTGACAGGGCAATGATAAAAGATGAGAAAATCTTTCCAATCAGCTTACACTGCTTCCAAGAGATCACAAGCTTCACCTCCTTTCCATTTGACTGGCAACCACAGAATGGTATGAAGATTCAGAAACGTTCATCTGACTAAAAGTCCTATTTTTGATGGCTGATACAACTCTCAGGGAACCACATATGAAAGCACTGACAGTAATGCAGACATGGGGAGCA
This sequence comes from Porphyrio hochstetteri, assembly GCA_020800305.1. Lineage (NCBI taxonomy): Eukaryota > Metazoa > Chordata > Aves > Gruiformes > Rallidae > Porphyrio > Porphyrio hochstetteri. The sequence goes on from CM036912.1 coordinate 20,908,357, forward strand.
CAATACATACAATAAACTTTGCTTTGTCTTTGGATTGCAGCACGCCACTCTGCATCCTCGGGTATGTCTTTTTTCCTTTAGCATTTCCAATGCTTGAGTTTTTCTTCACTCTCTCTTCTTCACAGGAGCCCTCAAGTCTCTGCCCATGCCAGACGAAAGTCTGCTTAGCAAAACATGCCTAGCTGTTTTGTCTTCCTGCCAAAGGATTATGCCCTGTTATGTATGTAACAAAGGCAAGAAAGCAAGGCTGTGTGCCTCTCAACTGTCCGGCCACACCCCAGTTCCCAGTGCAGAACAAAGACACCACACAGAACATTTCTGTTGTGTATGAACTGCAAACAAGCAAAGGTAGCAGATACCCTCTATCACATGGGACATCAGTTAATGGGTGTGGTTCTTGACTAGTCAATCACCACAGGGAGACAACAGTATGGAGGTACTGGGAGACATTCCAATATGTTTTCCTTCGTTCTTTTCCTGTATGGCTGGAGCTTGGGGTGCACATTTTTCAGAATATGGGAATTACCACATACAAATGAGACTTTTGGGCCTATAAATTAGAATTAACAAATCATGGGGAAACCAGAAACAAAGGTGTATTTACATAGGGACAGTAAAGAGAAATAAACCAAAAAAGGCAAAGAAGGGAGATTTGGTGTCAAACTTTAAGAACAGCTGCTTGGATTTGATCCTCACAGCTGAGTCCTGAGAAATTCTGCTGAATTAAAACTGAAATCCAACAGAGACTTTAAAAAGCAAAATAAAAACATGGCTAATATCGGATATGCAGAAATCACCAAGTATTCTGTCTGAGGACCAACTTCAAATGACAGTGTGCTGAAATTTACAGATTCTCTCCTTGCCTTTTTTTTGTATTGACAGAGCACAGGTGGGACAGAGACACTGGAAGATGACACAGCCAAATCAAACCTCCATTCTGATTTCAAATCAGAATTGGACCTGGATCAATACATGCATGTCTTGAGCACCAATGCATGCCTCCCCTGTAAAGCTTCACTGACCTGAATACTAGGTGAATGCCTCCAGCGGGCATCCTGGCAGAACTGGGCTGAGACTCAGACCCATTTGGAAATTGGCAGAAATGGAACTGGGATCCCAAGACTTGAAAGAAGCTTCAATCCTAAAGAAGCAACACAGAAAGCAAGTGTGTACCTCTGTGAAAACACTCCCATCAGCACAGTCAGGTATCGAAGGCTTGAGGAAATACCTTACATACAGTTCTTTACAGAGGAAACACAGACAAGTCCTTTATCAGCCCTATGCAGCATTCCTGGCCAATTTTCCCAGCTTTGACCCTCAATAACTTTAGAGTAAGATGAAAAGAGAGAACCAGAAAATCATGTAGAAATGCACCACATGTTCCTCACTTGTGGATTAAAGAAAACAAAGAACACTTCATCTGCAGAGTACTGATACCCTGTGATAGCTCAGCAAGAAAGCTTTAGGATGGTACATACTGTATTCCTCCTTGCTTTCTTATTAAAGAATAATGAACGCAGCGGGACTGAAGCAACACAACATACTGCTATGAAGGAGATCTCAAAGCCCACTCAGCTGCTTCACTGGTGTGTATTAAGATTAATGAGTTTCTGCTACACACACACACAGAAAAAAAAGAGGTATCCTTACATGGGAATGAGATCTGTGATCTTTGTATTGTAGCACAACCACTGAGCAGCACAAAAACCCACACAGCTCAGTCTCAAATAATAAATTTCTTTTAACAGGAGGAAAGCAAGGACAGAGCGAATACACTTACTGCAGATATTGAAAGAGGGGATAGGGGAGCTTTTCATTTGCATCTTAAGCACCTTCCCATTAGTAAAGACTGGATTGCTGTTAAGGCTCTCTTTTCTCCCCCCTATTTACGTAGCTAACAGAGCAAAAAATTGGCAATATTGAATGCCAGCCAGCACCTGAGGCTGCTAACTCAGCCAATATAGCCACAACATTTAATGCGTCTCAATTACAGAGCCCTTATTTTTGTGCATGGGAACATATATCTGGAGGCCAGCACATTTCATTAATATTTTTGATTAACACAACCTTCACAGTGGTTTTGAGCTTCTAATGCTTCCCAGTTAATGAAGCAAAATTTTGAAGCAGCTATTAGCTTGGTACAAAGTACAATTAAAAAAATGCTGTTTCATTAAGACAGCTCAGTTTTATCCCATCTTCTTCAAGGCTTCATCCAACTGCAAAGAGAAGCTAACAATACACTGCTAAGCTAACATCTCTCTGTAGCTTATTTCCTGCCTGAGTTCCAGTGGACAAGAGAAATGACCAGCATGTTCCCTATGCTGGTGCATATGAAGTATTTTGTGAGTTCAGCTCAAACCTGAACTTCTAACCTGAAGTTAGATTTAGATTACCTAAATCCCACAGAATAATAGCCCAAATTTTAAGGAAGATCACTTCCTTTTCTTCGGTGCCAGTGACACAACCTCTGATGTATCGAGTGCCAGCTTCAACCGCAGCATACAATTACAAATGCCAAATCTTGGTAGAAGTCAGAAAAACATGAATGACTGGAAACTGCTCTGAACTGTCCTATAGGCAGCAGATATTCCCATTTTACTGAGGGTATGTGATCTCAAAAAAATCAGATTTAACATTTACACACTTCCTGTTACAGAATTCATTGCAACCTGTAGCAAAATCTGCTTTTACAGAGCAGGGAAAATAAATTTTAAAAAAACCCACAAAACAAGCAACCTAAAGAAGCATCAACAATCCAATCTACCAATGCATGCAGCTTTCCAAGTTTTTGTTGTTGTTCCTGTGGTTGATTTATGCCTAAAAATCTTTGCTATGTCACTGATGTTGAACTCAATGTTTCCACAGTATACCTGCGTCAGTCTGCAAACTGCTTCAGTTCTAATTTAATCAAGTTCAGCCTATTAATAGTACCACATAAAGGGCAGTTATTTGGCTTATCTCATTAAAATGCAGAAATTTACTACACTGCCATGCCATTAAATCCCAGTCAGTCTAGGAGCATTCCATTAGGCCTGCGTTGGTTCGTTGTTAGAGAAATTTCTTTTTCTTTTAGTCCTACCAGAGTCTCAAAAAAGATACCATGTGAAGAAACATGGCATCTGAAGGTCAGCCTCCATCACTTTTTGGTGGGAAATTTTTGGGAAGACAAGAAATAAAATGGAAATGAAAACACATCCCAGAATACTCTAGAAACATTTATATGGCATAAACTGAGAACCCTCTGTTTTGTCACTTGCCTGTTGCTAGCTGGCAAACCCCCCATTGTGTCTCTCTCCATTCCCCTACTGTTGTAGAAGGTGTAAGTCTGAAGTTAAGCTCCAGAAAATACCTGGAGAATACTCTTATCCTGGGAATGTTTGACCCAGGACAGAACCCCAGCACTGAGCGATTTGCCATGTATTCAGTGAAACCTCCAACTGAGCTTTGGCAAAGAACTCATTTCCTTCCTCCATTCACCTCCATAAAACAGAGAAAGTGAAAACAGACATGTGGTCCCACAGAAATGTAATCGTTTAGAGATTATTTCCACAAGGACTTCCTAGGCCAAAGAGACCAATACAACCTCCAATAAAAGGAAACATACTAGCAAGGCAGAGGCCATGTTTGTAGAAACAGCTGTAGCATGAAACAGTTGATGATGACCTGACGTCCTCATGATTCCTATTTCTTGGGTTTTACCTCAGGCAAGAACTAATCAGGCACCCATCCGAGGCTCAATGCAGTTGGTGAGCACTGAACGTGCTCTCAGAAAACTTCCTCCTCTTTAGTTTCATCTGAAGGAGATCCAATAAAGCACCCCAAGACTGTTCCATGATGTGACAAAGCACATTTAACAGGGACAAGCAGATACAGCTTCCCGACCTGAAAGAAACCACTAATTAGACACACTCTAAATTCTTCTATATGAAACCCCAACTGCAGAAATACAGGCGAATAAAATACTTTCTGCGCTATGCCCAGAGATGCTCCCCTGAAAAGTGGAATCAGGATGCATGTTCCAAAGTGAGGGGATGCTATGTGAGACACAGATGGGCATGCAATTTTTTAAATTAGAGATAATGGAATAAGGCAATTTAAAGCAATTTTACTCCCTCCAAGAGTAAAATTTGCTTTTATATCTTAAGCAAATGAGAGCAGCTATACAGCACAAGCCACAGAGCTAAGCACCAAGAGGAGCGTCTCCTCCATTGTCTTGGATCTGTCTCCAGTGACATTCAACTGTCAGAAAAAAGACTGGGTTTCAGACCTTTGACACCCTCAGCTTTTCAGTATCTAGGCTTTATCACACAAAATTAACCAAAGGTATTTTGACATTAATTTCAGTCTGAATAAAAATAAATATCGTAATAAAACATCAAAGCAATATCTGACTACTTGAACAAAAAAACATTAAAAAAAGCATAAAATCATCAGCTGCTCTGAGCCATTCAGTCGTCAGCCCATCACACTACTGCTTCTGTTCTGGTTAAACTGAGCAACAGTGAAACAGATGATATCTTAACAGAGGAGGAAAAGGTATTCTTTTGCTTTAAAGCTGTGAGTTAAAATTCAGTAGCAGCAAGAACCAAAATAAAGTAATCAAAAAGTATCACATTATAATACTGTGTGGTGGGTCAGGGAATAAAATTATTTCTTCAGACAAGAAGCAAAGTTCCTATAGTACAGTCAATAACATTAAGATAATTTCAAGCCACAGACACTACTATATGAAAACTAAGGTCTCAATATAAAGTAAAGCCACCATGGTCTGTGATCCCTAACGTACATCTATGCATATTTTTGAAGGTCCAGAACAAACCTGTAGAGCACTAACTGCACGTTCCAATCTTTTGCATCATATAGGCCCAGACAAAGTTTTCATGTATAAACAAGAACATTTTTATGTTATGAAGGGAGATTTTTCTCACCAGTGACAGTCTGCTAGGTACATCTCTGTTTAGTCTAGTCTTTTCTGAGTGTCTCTGTGTGTTTGTTATATTCCCATCCTGCTTTTCAAGTTACTATTCAGGTATTGGTTTCACAAAATCACAGAATAACAAGGTTGGAAAAGACCTTTAAGATCATCAAGTCCAACCATTCACATTCTAAACTAAACCATATCCCTAAGTACTTCATCTGCCCTTTTTTTGAACACATCCAGGGAAGGTGACTCAACCCCCTCCCTGGGCAGCCTGTTCCAGGCCCTGACAACTCTTTCAGTAAAAAATTTTTCCTAACATCCAATCTGAACCTGCCCTGGCGCAGCTTCATGCCATTCCCCCTTGTCCTATCACCTGTCACCTGGCTGAAGAGACCATCACCCACCTGTCTATAACCTCCCTTCAGGTAATTGTAGGTGGTGATAAGGTCTCCCCTCAGCCTCCTCTTCTCTAGGCTAAACAACCCGGCTCCCTCAGCCGCTCCTCATAGGATTTGCCCTCCAGCCCCTTCCCCAGCCTGGTTGCCCTTCTCTGGACTCGCTCCAGGACCTCCATGTCCTTCTTGGGGTGAGGAGCCCAGAACTGGACACAGTACTCAAGGTGCAGCCTCACCAATGCCGAGTACAGGGCAGTTTGCCTGACTTTGACCAAACATTTACAGTAGACCAGAACTAAACCTTTGTGACTCATGCACAGACATGGCACACATTAAGTCTTTATTAAATATATATAGGGGATGCATGTAAATTATAGGATTTAAATATTATAATTACACTTCTGATCCCCTTTTTAAAGGGTGACAGGCATATAGCAAACAACAATCCCTTGTGTATGGTTTCAGAGAACACTAAAACATACAAAATAAAAATATTCAGAAATAAACTCTGTCGGGTCTGTCCAAGTAAGAAGCAGACTTTTTCATGAATTAGGACTCTTACACTGCTCCAAAAATAACTGTGCAACTAATACAGAGGCATTAGGCAAGCTTAAAATTCAGTGCTCTGTTCCTGCTGGTAACTATTGAGGTGTCAAGAAAGTGAGCAGCATCTGGGATCGCCTCTACTTTTCCTTCGTGTCCGACACCGCAGCAGCCCTCGCACCGCGGCCTGCCGGGCTCCCGCAAGCCTAGCACAGTGCCCGCGGGCCAGCCCAAGGCGCGCAGCCCCCGCCCGCACTCCCTGCCTGAAAGCTGCGGAGCGCCTGTGCGAGTCCCTGCAGTACCAGAGAGATCCCATAAGAGGGAGACTTCGTCGCACCAGACCTTGTAAGGGAGTTACTTAACACGCAACTCTTAAAAGCACTTCTGTCAAGACAGAATCCCCACTACAGCGATACACTACAGACATACCAGAAAGATTTAAATGTAAAAAAATGAAAATCCTTTGAAATGAATTGAAGTTACAACATTTTTGTTCTTACACAACGTAAGGAGCAAACCTTGCGTTAAGGAGTTCATATTCTAGGCAGTATAGTTAAAATAATCTTTAATATCCTTCAAAATTACTTCCTCACTAGTATTTAACGTTTTTCTTATCCTTCCCTGAAGGCAAATAACTAGGGCAATATATACACAAGCAGCATAGGATTTTTAGGGGTTTTACCTGACCACGCATAGGAAGGAGACCTAAAAAATTATGGACATCAGTTTTTTTACATTTATAACCCAAAAGAACAGATTATGAGTTAAGAAGGAAGGCTAGAAGCTGGTACCATGAGACTATTCACCTGCCTTCAGCTCTGCTGTTAGGAGACCAACGCTCTGGGACTAGTAAGCAGATCTCCCTATCAGCAAACGCAAGACCTTATTTATAGCTGGTAATCTTGTGCAGCAGGAGTCACCTCTGGGAAATGAGGTATGCTGCTTACATAATAAAGCATGTATCATCCAGCACAGGTATCACAGACTTGGACCCAGACTGCCACACAACTAGCGTTTTTGTGCTAACCAATACCTGTGCCAACTTACCTTTACCTTTGGTTGTGGATGTCATCTACACGGACTTTAGCAAAGTCTTTAACACAATTTCCCACAGCATTCTCCTGGAGAAACTGGCTGCTCATGGCTTAGACAGGAATACTCTTCACTGGGTAAAAAAAAGGCTGGATTGCCAGGCCCAAAGAGTTGTGGGGAACAGGTTTAATTCAGCTGGTGACTGGTCACAGGGCTCAATACTGGGGCCAGTTCTCTTTCATAGTTTTACCAATCACCAGAACGAGGGGATGGAGTGCACCCTCAGTCAGTTTGTAGATGACACCAAGTTGTGTGGGAGTGTTTTTCTGCCTGAGGGCGGGAAGGCTCTACAGAGGGGTTCGGCCAGGCTGGATTGCTAGGCTGAGGCCAACTGTATGAGGTTCAGCAAGGCTCAGTACCAGGGCATCCATTTGGGTCACAACAACCCCCTGCAATATTACCGCTTTGGGGAATACTGGCTGGAAAGCTGCCCAGCAGAAAAGGGCCTGGGGTTGTTCATCCATAGCCAGCTGAATATGAGCCAGCAGTGTGACCAGGTGGCCAAGAAGGTCAAGAGCATCCTGGCTTGTACCAGAATAGTCTGGCCAGCTGACTAGGGAAGTGACTGTCCACCCCGCACTCAGCACTGGTGAGGCCACACCTCACATACTGTGTTCCATTTTGGGCCACCACTACAAGAACAATATTGAGGTGCTGGAACATATCCAAAGAAAGGCACAAGGCTCTGTAGCACAAGTCTTATGAGGAGCAGCTGAGGGAACTGAGGTTGCTTAGCCTACAGAAAAGGAGGCGCCAAGTACAAGCAATGAGACTTCCTCTTGTCCTAAGTTGCACCAGGAGAGGTTTAGATTGGATATTAGGAACAATTCCTTCACAAAAGGGTTATCAAGCATTGGAACAGGCTGCCCAGGGAAGTGGCTGAGTCATCATCCTTGGAGGTATTTAAAAGACATGCAGATGTGGTGCTTAGGGACATGGCTTAGTGGTGGGCTTGGCAATGTAAGGTTAATGGTTGGATTTGACGATGTTAAGTCTTTTTCAGCCTAGATGATGTTATGCTTCTGTATTTAAAAAACACAAAACAAAATCCCAGATCACCTTAGAATATTTCCATGTCTCAGAGATCCCATGTTGACAAAATGGAAAGAACTAAAACAACTGTGTCTTTCCATGATAGCTCAGAGATTCATATGCCAGATACCCCAACCCCTGAAACTTCCACTGCAGGTAGCAGTGACCCCTCACATTTCTGCCCTGGTCACAATCTCCCTACTTCCTGAACATTTTTTTCGTGATGTATTTGTTTGGAGAAGTCTCTCCATCATCTATGTTGAATCCTGCCTAGTGTGAGATCCAGCTCAGAAAATGAGCTTGGCATCCTGTTAAATATGGAGCCATGTTTCCTTTCATTCTTCTCACACCACTTAATTGATAAATTGCTTTCAAAGCAATTTTGCATGAAACAAAATATCTACTAATTCCATATCCAATATAGTACTCTCATTGTATCTTTAAGAAAATGTAGCATTCCTGATCACAGTTGTTCAATTTTAGATTGCATGGGCTGTGATTTTTCCTGAAGACTTTTATTTCATTTAAAACATTTCATGAGATGAAAGTTTATCATTTTTGTTAAAAGCAACCTTTAGTACCTGTGGAGCATTTTTATCTGTGCAGAAATTACAGTAAATCATCACAATCTTTACCTCACCAGCTAATTCAGTCAGGCTATGTCCAGAACAAAGGGCCACAATAAATGCCAAAGTAAGGGCTACGCCCACTTATAAATCACACAACCCCAAGTCTCTTATTTAGCAAGTTAAATATTTACTAGATCATAACCTGCACACAACACAAGTAGGTCCCTTAGATGGTAACTGATTTTTCAGAGGAAAAGGCTTTAGCAAATCTTTCTTAGCACCAGCATGGACATTTCTGAAACATCTTTTTCCATCTGTTTTACTTAGCCACACAAACTTCACCTGGATGGATACGTTCATGAACAAAGCACAGTAACACAGCATCACAAGGATTCTTCATCTCAGACCACACTTCTTTCAGTCCTCTACCTGATCATCCTTTGCAAAGCGATAACAATAAATGTGACATCAAAATGCAGCCTGACACTTTGGTTTCTGAACATCAAAGACAAAAAAGGTAAGATCCCAGTTTTTTAAAAAACTATTTAGGATTCATGTTGCCCTTAATGTGACCATCAAAATCTGTATTTCTGTAGTATTCTGGATCCTGCTCCTCACTCTGCTTTTCTTACTTACTAAAAAAATTAAAATCCTAGTTTATATATCTACAACTATGGTGTAGCTCTAGATTATGGGTTCCTGTGCTTTCAGATATGGGGAGACAGGACAGAACTATTCGTATTAACCCAGCATCCCTTTAACCATTTGTGGCCATTCACAATAGATGAGTAACAGTTTCAAAGTTACAACTGCACAAACCTTAAAATATTTGTGTGACTGACTCTAGCTGTTCTTGGGGGACACAGGGAAAACAGGGAGAAAGGATAGAAAGGTGAAGAAGAAAGGAGAAGGGGGTATTGAAGTATAGTTACATTTCATCTAGCAGTTCTAAGCCTGCTTCTGTGACACTAAACAGTATTAGAGTGGAATTTTGAATGCAGAAGAACCTGTGGTCACTGTGTTGATTTGGCCATCAGCAAAGCAGCCATGCATAGCAATAATCATAGCTATATAGATACACAGACTGCATGGTTTGCTTTAATTTAAACCACTTTTCCAGTATCAGAATTAGAATTATTTATTTTAGTAAGAGATTCCATTTAGCCAGTTCTAATTTAAGAATTCTGTATGATCAGGAAAGGCAGTAAAAAGCATTGTGAAGAGAGCCATCACTGAGAAACAAGTATAAACAAAGACGACTTTTGCCTTGCTCTGGACATCATCTCTGGATATCAGAACTATATCCAGCAATAGATTGCCTTAAACATCCCCTCACATGGTTTTCTGCTGTTTTCTGTGTCCGTTCTACTGTCAGAAGTTGCATTCTCATGAAGCTCATGTTTGACCTAACTTCTCAGTCCCTAACCTTCACAATTTATAACTCCCACTCAGCTTTTCTCATTCTTAAAATTGGTTATTTTACCTTTCATACACTATGACACCTTAATCGTCCCTTAAAGCTGCTGAAAACAGATCATTTCAATCTTCTCTCTCGTCTCTTTAAATTATATCCTCAGATTGCCCTTTTAATTCAAGATCTCTCCTTCCAATTTTCTGTTGAATTTTGCTCCTCCCCTCCCTAGCCTCCACCTCATCTATCTAATATGCCTGCACAGACAGAATTTCTTTCAAATTTAAGGGGGTTTCCTTGTGCATGAAGGAGAAGCCTCCCCTGGCTTTTTACCTTTCTCTCACATCCTGCTTTAGTAATAAGGCTCAGACTATTCAATTCAGAGTGAACCCTCAGGGAAGAAAATTAACCACAGTCATTTTTGCCCAATTTATTGTAAGTTACAACCCTGGACATCCATAGTTTTAGATTCATTTTGGTAGAGACACCTGTCTTTCAGAGAAATCAACAGATGAAGAAACTCATTGAGAACTTAGCAATTTTCTCCTATGCTTTTTTCTTTCTTTCACACATTTAACTATAGCTGTTAGTGGTAGCTATTTCATGTAAATACACATTGCATCATATATAGGTTGAGGGGGGCTTAATATGTTTAGCTACAGTTTAAAGTTTCCCTGTGCAGATTACTATGGGTTATTATTTCTACCTAGGAATCTAGAATCTCAGTTTCGCCATTAATAAATTAACACATCATGCACATCACAATAAAAACTGAAATTCTTACACAGAGGGGTCCAAGCACACTAGGTGAAGAGACACACAGATGAAAAAGGAAAATCAAAGTTTTTAAGTGTGGTGTGAACGCTTTGCTGAACTCTAAGTGAGCCATAGGTATGTTCACACAGCAATATTTGGTGAAGAAATGGACATCAGCATTATCTTAAGTAAGTAAAAGGGTAACTGTGTACTCAACTGTCACCAAAAATACAAATAAGATACGTAGGGACTGAAATTATGAATAATAATGTTAGAATGTGTTGCTATAAATCCTTAGCACAAATTTGTCTGGAATATTATGTGCACTCTGATCTCTGCATCTACGGAAAAGATTTTGGAGGTATTAGTCCAATAGAGTTGGCACTCCTGAATGCTCCTATTTGGGGGATAAAGAATTTTCATTAACATGAAACCGCAACGTAAATGCTTCTGTTCATGTTAAAATGCTGATTTAGTATATTTTCGAAGCCTGTGGACATTCATCTACCCACACATCAGACTTGTTCTAACCTGCATAGGTTGTCAGTTGGAGATTTTAATGCAAAAATATCTGGAACATGGTTTTGGTCAAGAGGAAAACTAACCCATCAGAAATAGACTCTAAGTCAGCAGAGGGAGTCAGCCACTTCCAGAAAGAAACTCATCTACTTCAGGAACGACCAAAGGGCCCTCTGGAGATGCCCATCTGCACTATAGACTGCAGAGGGAATCTCGTCTGTCCTACCATTATAGTGAAACTTGTACACGGAATTGGTGGAATGACACTCTCCCACAAACTTTGAAACAATATTGGTGTGTAATGAGTTGAACCTCAGGGTGGCTATCTCAACAAAGGGCTGCTCTGCTAGCTTCCTGTGAAAAGTATTAGGCAGGTGCAGGTTAATACATAGCAAAGGTTTTCAATTATTATGGTTTTAAAAATATGGCTCATTTTAAAAATGAAAATAAATCCAACCTCAGGTACACAGAAGGCCGAAATAAAATTCTGGCAGCTTCAGTCCACCAATCAGCCATTGTTTTCTATAGTAAGGATTTATAAAGTTGCCCCAGTGTTTGTATGCCTCTGTTGGTTGAAGCATCATGGTAAATTCCTCTCAGAAATCCAGGCCCTAGATGAACATAAAAGTTCTCCAGTTTTCCAGCAGTGCTCTACCACCATTCCTCTTCCAATCTGCATCAGAAAAATATTTTTTTAAAAATTCCTGGTGTTTTTTAATATTTTAAAATCTGACTGTCAGAAGGGCACAGAACACAGCTACACAGAGCAAAAGGCAAAGAGCTGCGCTGTGATTGCCTGGCACTGTCTGTATCGCTCCAGGCTGGGACTCATGTACATCAGTCACAGCCTGCCATGCAACTGATAGCAAAGTTTATCTGCACACAGAGGAACAGCAGCCTGTATGATTTCTCTAATTTAAGTACTTGGAAGCAGCAAAGAAAAGGCACAACAGGTCATGTCTCGAAAGTCTGAAAGTAGAAGGGTTCAGAGGAGGGTAGGAAGGCTCGGTGTTGAGGGGAAGCCTGGACTGACTCAGAGTGACAGCAATAATAGCCTGTTTGACATACAGTCTGTTGGTGCACACAGTTTCCAGCAGTGCTACATAGCAGGACTCAGTGGTAGCAATCACAACTCAACACCAATCCAGCTGTTTTCAGGTGGGGGATTTTTGTAATAAGAGAGGAACTCTATGCAGGCATTTGAAATGGTGTGAACTGGTACTCACAGACCATGCTCACGACTTAAAACTCCAAAGAGCTGCTGCTATTTGTTTAAAGACATTTTAAGTTTTGGAATTCCAGGGGGAATTCACTGTCTACTATGGAAATACAGTCAGGTTCTCCACTACTGTGTATTTCCATATATGTTGGTGGACAACATGATTCCTAGCAAACACTATGAAGGTGCAGTTACAGGTGTTTTCTAGCTATAGCTTATGCTATAGCAAATGCAGTTCTCTTATTCTATCTAATCGTTGCACATCTTGAAGTACCTTTGTCCATACTGATCACTAAAGAGATTAGAAGAATCAAGTTTCCCAAAAGCTAGATAGCAAGCAGTAAGAACGAAAGGGAAACCTCTAATGAGCAGCACTGCTCAATTAGCGATTAGCTAGGGAGATTCCCACTCCATCTGTTGACTGAGAGTTATTTCAACAGGAAGATTACCTAGATCTGATAAGGAATATTCCCAGCATAGGAAGATCTCATGGCTAGATAGCAACAATATCAGACTAATATTTAAGGAGTGACAAGCAGTGCAAACAGGTTCAAAAGTATTTGATTATGGATTCATTATAGTATAAATTAACTCAGCAATGTCATGCTGATAGTTTAATTCTCAAATTCATATAGCTTGTCCAAAATAGAAAATGATATGCACTGAATGAAAGAGTCAACATAGACCTCTGGACAAATTAAATCATGGGAGAAGAGATGAAGTTTTTTCCTGGTTTGCTTTATAACACTACTTACCTTTTGCCTGTAATAAAATCCCTGAAATGAGCATACAAGAGCAATTTTCCAGAAACTGAGAAATATAAGAAAGACTGGGGAGACCATTCACACAGCAAGCACTTGCCAGGGCTGCTAGTGAAAGTTGTTATGAAAAAGCACATAGAAGCTACTGGTGAGTTCCATAACTTCTCAAAACAGTTCCTCATTACCCAGCAGAGAAGTGAGGGATGGCTTGTCACACCCTATTCTTGCAAAGCAGCTGTTTCTAACAGTTACATTGTCTATATAAAAAAAATGGAAATAAAGCTCTATAAACCAGGACTTGTTGCTGGTTTCTTTACTTGTTCTTTTCTAGCAGTTGCCACATGCAAGTTACAGAAAAGCGTGGCTCCCTCAGATATATACACACACACAAATAGAATGACAATCAATTAATTCAGTTGATAATCCATTTCCTTATGTTTTTAAGACAGGGAGATCACAATACCTTAATAGTTACCTATGAAATCTGGTCTGTCTAAAGCTTTTTACAGAAAGTTGGAATATTTTTTACACATCCCTTTACTTTTTCCACAGTTCTGTGTATTTTCTAATTGAGGCATTTCTGAATGTGAAAGACTGCCTTATCTATAAAGTTATTCCAAACACTAGGTAAGTCTGAGAAATGACTCAGTAGATCAGAATTTTATATCCTGAAAAAAATACCCTGCAGCACTCTGGCTGTAGGTTGCAGAAAAACGAAGACAGCAGTTGCACTCTTTTAGGAGGCCTGATGATGCTGAGTAGAAAATAAGAAAAGCCAAGCCAGAGTTCTGGGATCACGAATCCCCATCACAAAAATTACACAAGAGCTCTCTTAGGTAAGTTAACGACATCCCTGCCCCTGTGGTGGCACCCATGGTACCTGACCACTCCCATTTATAGAACAGGATCAACCAACTAAAAGCACGCCAGGAGACCGGCTCAGAGATCCTTAGACTTTGGCAGCTGCACATGGAGGTGGAACACTTGGCCCTTCAGCTCAGTTCTAAAGTTCTCCCAATGACTGCAATGGAATTTGGGTGTGAATCCATTCATCTTCCATTCCTCTATCTAGAGCATGATAAGGCTAAGCCAACAATTCAGGCTGCAGTTGTGCTTCTTCCTTAAATGCTTTCTTTTCCTGTTTGCCACACTTTTTTCAAAATGCCATCTCCTGTGGGAATATAGAGCTCAAGAAGCAGAAGAGAAATAATAACTTTCTGCATTTCACGATGAGATGCTTGGAACACTCATCTTCTTTCACATTCCCAAATGCTTTTCCAGCTCACAGCTATTTCAAAGATATATTTGAGATCCAAGCATTAACAGTGCTTTGCTTCTCTATTTATGGTAAGATCTTATTTCTTTGTATGTAAAGATTACAAGTGTTTTCCATCTTCAAATGGATGACAGCACAACTTGCTTCATTCAAAAGAAAGTTTCCATTAGTCTGGAAACAGCTAGTGTTGGGATGTTAGCTTAGGAAACAGCAAGCAGGAAAATACAGCAGCTGTTATGTTAAAGAGAATAAAGAGGGAAAAATAACAAAAGTTTGTTTCCCAGTCTGGGTTTGTCCATCACAGTCCCATTGTGATGGCCCCCAAAAGCAAATCCTTGTAAGTAACTATTTGTCTGTTATATAGACCAGAATGCCAAGTATTTGCAACTTGCTCTGGGTTGCAAATGATGCAAGTCAGTCCTACTGATAACATCCTAATGTGATACTAAAGTCAGAGTATTGGGGAGGAAAACCTTCAAGAGGGATTATCAGGTGCATAAAACTTGAATTAACATTCAACAAAAAAGCCATAACAAGGTGTATGAAGCAGACAGTGGAAAACCAGATGCTTTTCTCTCACAGTGACCCTGGCTGTAAATTAGGTCAAAGACTGCAGACACCAGGCCTATTGTGACTTTTTACACCAAGCAGAGAAGATGAGGTAAAGAAACAGCACTGCAATGGCAAAAGGAACCCTATTATGTCTTTTGAGCATCAAGAAACATTTTAATGCAGTAATGGAAGCAGAACATTATCACTGAAATGACCTTTACCCTAGCTGACCCATCTTCTCATTAACCCACAGCATGCTGATGGGCCTAAGCACGCCTCTTAATTGTTTTCTTGAAATTTTTTCATGTTTCACTGAAAACTGAGAAAAGGCAAAAACCACTTCTCTGCAAATGCATCTTTTGAACAGGCAGCAAGGTTCCTCGTGATGAATAATGAAAAGTTACACTAAGCACAGCATTCCATTAGAGAAAAGCTCACAAAAGAGGATTCTCCTGCAAGATTCAACACCATGTTTATTCTATGCAGCTTGGGACTTAGTACAATTGAAACTCCTCTGACTTCAAAGATAGCCAAAGAATGATCTTGGCCCTCTGTTTTGGTAATGGCAAATGAAAAGTGAAAGACTCAGGAAATGCCAGGGTAATTTTACTTCCCTTTTCCCCTAACAGTTAGTGCAGAGCTCCCAGCTGACTACAGGACAGCTAGGATGATGTGTGTGTTAACTGTCATATGTCCACACACTGCTGCTAGAAATTAAAGATTTAATTTCTCAAAAAACCTCTTGGCAGATATTCCTAACTGCACTGCAGAGCAATTCAATATACAGAGCACATTAATGCAGGTTTGTCTTGCATTTGGGCAGATGAGAAATATATTCCTATATAGGCTTAATCCTTAGCTGCCATTTCCCACAAAAATTCTTTCTTGAGGCAACAAGCCTGACCTTGAGTCTGCCTAGACAACTGTATGTTTGAACTACAAATACTTACTCACTGCTTCCTCAGCCCCTGCCAGTAGAGAACCCAGTGCCCTGGGATTGCTCAGTAGAGCCCCAAACCAGTCAGCAAATGCTGTAAGTGAAATTCCTTATGATAAGATATTATTTTACATATTGAAAGAAAAAACTAAACTCTATCTATCTGCAAACATGTAATTTAAGAATTAGATTTCAGGGGTGCTTAAACAAATAATACATGGATGCCCTTTTGGGACATGCACCGTGATCCATGCAAAATTGAGCATAACGATGGACACTGTGCATCAGGGGGATTTTTGGCTGATTCAAGAATTTTTGCTTCAAAATAAACATGGTCTTTCCAGAAGGTTCACAGAGTTCACAGAAGTGACTTTCTTTGAGGTGAAAGTTGAACTGTATCAAGAAGTGGTATTTCCCATCTACACATAGCTTTTCAAGGGCTCCCAGGTAGACGATAGATCCAGGCTGTTTATTGTTTCTAGCATCTCACTACAGCATCTATCAAAATAACAGACAATGATACTCAATCTTTCTTGCAAAGTCAGTATTGGGGGGATAAATATTGTATGTGTGTCTTCAGAAAGATACCCACAAGAAATGTTATTTTAGAAAACTACACCCAGGAGTCTGTGAATGAGCCAAAACCTACCTTATGCATGCCTCTGAAAATTACTTTAGCTTTCCAGTCAATTTTGAGCATTACAAGAGAATATTCTTTTGGCTGGCTCCCTCGGTGAAGATGAGATGCTAAGCTGCTTGGCTGGCCTGTCCTTCAGCCCAAGCATGCAATACCCCAGCAGATGTTTTAAAGAAATTACATTGCACAGCCAGAACCTTTTTAAATGAATTTATGTCTACAAATCATGACAGCTACTTCCCCCCCACCTCACCACCAGGAGCAAATGTTTTGCCATAACCAGGGGAGTAAAGCTCTTTGGAGCCTAATGTTGGCAGGCAATGCCCAGAGCTGCTCAAAAACAGCAGGCCTGATTCTGTGCATTCTGGATAGAAAACTGAAGTAACTCCATCAAGGTTACACATTGCACTTGGGGGACTTGGGCTACATCTGAAGTGGTGAACATATATAGAGGAGAATCAGGCTGTAGAAGTTGAGGATTGGTTTCCATATAATTAAGTCCTTGCCACACTGAGTTGTTAGTATTAATTTCCCTATGCTGTAGGCTAGAAGGATCACAATTGATGTGTGCTAGTACTCAGCTCTCAGAGCCATGGTACACAAACACCTATGGACATTTCCTTGGCAACACTAATTTCATACAGTACAAGACCACACAAAGTGAAGTGCTGGTACCCTTAGAAAGAACCATTATCATGGTGTGACTTCAGAATAGGGAGAGCTCTCTCACTTACATGAAAATCCCAGCTCAAGCAGTGTCTTTCTGCTCTCACCAAGTTTCATGCAGTCTGAGGACTCTGTCATTGTGTTATTTCCACACTTAAGCTATACTGTGTCATCCCACATTTACCTGTCAGAACACAACCCAGCCCTCTCCATAGGCAGTGCCAGATCTGATGAAACATGTAGAGAATCTACCCGCCCACCACACACAGCTGCCATCCACAAGCCCTGGCAGGTTCCTCCCTGGAGCAAGGCCAGTTTCTGTGCTTCCTTTGGAAAAAGTACTTCCTTTACTCCAGCCAAACAGGTATTACCAGATGTGCTGTTGGTTAACCTTTCCATGCTCTTCTCCTACAGACAGGAGTCACACTGACTCCGGCTCTATGTCCATCCTGTAACTCTGTGTGTGTGTCAGAATGAGGTATCAGTTGAGCGAGCCCTGCCCCATTCCCAGCGTGGGAGCTGAACTGCTGATCAAAATGCTTTCAAGCTTTGTTATTATATACCTGCTGATGGCCAGACAAAAGACCAAACTATAGATCATGAATACTGCTTCTTCAGCAACTTTCTTTTGCATTTATCAGTTAACTTTTTCCCCAGTGTTCATCATGATCTCTGATCCCCATGATCTCTTCCCTGTTTTATGTGTTCTGGAGATTACCTTTACAACACAACCTCTTCCAGAAATTCAAGCATGATCTATTTGAACATTTCCAGAGGTGCTAAGAAACATCTATAAGTTAGTCATTAACATTAAATAGCACCAAAAGTAAAATGAAATCAAACTTATCTGAAGTAGTGGGCTTCCTATATGTTTTTCTTATACTTTTTTCCCCTGGTTTTAAATACCCCTTCCGGTGTTAATTCTCCCCTTATCTCACTCATTTTCAGTACTACCACCCAGAGAAATCTCCCACTACCAAATGTATTTTTCTGCCAAGCCTCTATGACTACTCATCAGAAACATGTTTACTCACATACCGTAAGTGTTCAGGACCATGCCCCACTTCTCCCATTAAATCTTGTAACCTTTCAGGCAGTGAAATGTTCTGTATCTGTCCCAAACTGGAAGGTATATCTGTAAAAAAATAACCAAAACTCATAAATACCTTAAACCACATTACTGACTAGAATAAATACAGACAGCTTATTTTAAAAATGAGTTATCTAGTTAGAGCTCAAGTTAAGGAGTGGAAGGCTAAGTAAGTTCAGCTACTTTTAGATGATCTTTGGTCACAGTAAGCATTGAATCATGTTATGTTAACATACATTAAAGTACGTGTTTTCTATCAGCGCCCTTTGGCCTGTATAGATAAGGCCTCTAACATTATCAGAAAAGGTTGTGCATACAAAGCATTGCAGATTTGAAGCCAGGCCCACTGTATTTTCTGAAGCTTGTAAGGTCACCACTGGCACCATCACCTGCCCAAGTGTTTATAAAACAGCTGGTATGACTGGAGCACAAGCATCAGTGGTCATACAGACTCTGCACGGGCTGTGTTCTGTCAGTGGTCAGCCCTCTGAACAGAGGGGTTAGAGATATGTGCCTAAGAGGAATATCTAGGTTTGTGGGGTTTACATTCACAGGTACACACCCTACTGATGTGTGCAGGCAGCTAGAGAGAGCTGTTGTGATTTTTCTGCCCTGTATTGTGGCTTGTGCTGTACGTCCACCATACAGTAATCTGTCACTACCGACTAAAACTTAGCGAGGCAGGAGGACTTCAATGCCAACTAGAAGCTCAGTTATTTTTTTCTTTCAAAAACAATAAACAGACCCTCTGAGACCAAGAGAACTTGCACAAATACATGTGTGTTTCACACAGAAACAGACTTCCTGCACTGCTGACAGGAGGCAGAGCTTCTACAGCTCTTCTGTGTTGGGAGCTCACTGTACCGGGTCTATAAAAAACTTCCTGTGTCACAAGAGCCGACTGAGCCCTCTCCAAGACCTGCCTCTGTGCTGGGCCTGACACAAGCAACACCATTGTAAAGAGCAATTGTGCCTCCTGGGGCAAACATCCTTGTCACAAAGATTGAACTGAGGCAGTGACACCACTGCAATACAACAGAAATGGTGCTTCTGCCAAGTGGGAGAAGTACAGTTCCTCCCAGGTAGTTCATCTCAATGACATGATGCTGACCCCTAACGAAACCCTGAGTGCAAAGAGACACAGGATTTACCAGAAGCCCTGCTTACTGTTTGCATTTTCTACTGCATATCAAACAGCCAGGGATTTCTGCACAAGCTGTGACTGAGGTGAAATTCGACGGCAGCCCCTGGCTTAGCCTCCAGCCTCCCAGGGTGAAAAACGCCACTCCTCATCACCAAACCAAATGCTGTCATCTGCTAATGCATAACATCAACCTTGTTGCTGATTTAGAAAGGGCACTGAGATCTGAACTATAGCCCTCTGCGAAGACAGTCAGCCTGCTATATTCAAACAGTCTCAGCACGCCAAGAATTAAGAAGCCAGCCAAACCACACAGAGACATTTTTTGAGAGGTACTAAATCACATGACAGGACCTTCCCTTGGCAAATCGACAGGGGCAGATTTCTTTTAGCAAATACAACTACTCTTTAAAAAGGATGGTGAAAGCATAAAATGGTTAGCTCAGGAGACTGTTCAAGGGCAAATCATATTTGCTAATGATGACTATAGTACATTTGGCTGCTGCTGGGTCTACATAATCCAAAATAATTCATTAAAATAAAGTTATGGAGACTGGCAAGGCACAGCAGCCTATTGCAACAGAAATAAAGTAGAACAGAGACACCCTTGGAAACATCAGCAGCTCATACTTCACCGTCAGCACTTGCTTAAGACTTCCAGAGTTATCAACGGGAATCAAGCAGCTATTTCAATTCTCTTCTGAGCTGGTCTGCATTTTGGTAGCACAATTTTGGCAATATTCCATTATTGGCATGGTTATTTTTGCATGCACATCTATAAGTCAAGAAGGCTGTTTAAAGTTATTTTTCTCCAATGTTTATTTTACCAAATGACCAACCATCATTTCAGCTAGATTGTGATTTCAGATCTCGTCTAAACAGTGTGCAAAGAGTAGTCAGTGTTCAGGGGGTGGCTATCCTTCCTTACAAGCTAGGAAAGCACTATTCTCCTCATCTGTCAGATGGGAAACAAGGAATAAATAATAGAGCAGCGCTGATTTTCCCGAGTTACACAAACTCTTTGACACTTCACCTAGGCTGGTGAGAAGAATGCCACAAGACACAGTCCTTACACCTACATTTCATTACTGAGAACACCAGACAACTGGCAAATCCAGTCCCCATTTGAAAATCACTGGTTTTGGATTATAAGAGACAGTTTACAATGTACAAAGTTCCAAAAGGAAGACTACAAGCAAGTGGATTCAGCAACTGTCACAACAAACATGTTCTGTAAATATGTTCTGTAACCAGTTATTTAATACTGACAGAGAACTGACAAAACCATCACCCACCTGTGACAAAGCAAATTCTGAAATGACAGATTTTTTTAAAAAATTTTTTCAGTAATGGGAAAATTCAGCAGAAAATGGAAAAAATAGTGATAAGAAATGTTTTTAAATTGTCCTGTAAGCAGTGTTTTCAATTACTCAGTAAGTTATTTATTTCTAAATAACTTGAATGTTTTTACTTCTCTTCATTCCTGCAATACTGATTACCAAAAAGAGGTAGATGAATGTAAGTTGAATATAAGTGTATTAGTAAGGTATAATTCTTAAATCAATTTAGTGTAAGGGAAGAGTCGTACTCCCACCTGCACTCTGAACTATGTCAGCCACTAGGAAAACTTATCTTTGGAGAGTAACATGGAAATGTTTCATTAAAACTAGGAAATGCTTCATTAAAACTAGGAAATGCACATGCAGATTGTAAGGAAAGCTTAGGTGTTCCCAACCTGAAAACAGCTCTGGAGAAACTGTGGAGGAGCAGAGAATGTTTCTAATGGCTGGGGAAAAAAAAAGAATACTCACCTGTACATCAAGGATTTTTGATGCTCTTACTTCAGTAATGCCCAAAACAGAACTAACAAATTTGGGTGACCCTTGATTCAGCCATTTTTGTACCATTTGTGACTTTCCTGAGCATGTTAAGGAATTTGTCAGGTTTTGTCACAGGTTTCATAATTTTGCTCTTGCCACTCCACCAGAATTAGTGTCTATTGATTTTAAGGCCAAAGGAATCTGCTTTTTTCAAGTCTGCAGCAATAGATAGTGCACACAGACCTTGATGCATTAACTGCCTAATATCCTTGCTAAAAATCTCTTCTATTATGCAGCAATTTCAACTTTCAGCATCCAGCTACTGAATTTCATTATCATTTTGCTTAAGAGGCCCTTTATTGTCAAATTTCTGTGTCTTGTAGTGTTCCTGATGAACCACTTAACCTCCTGTTTAATAAGTTAAGCTCCTATTGCAGAATACAATTTCTATTAAAACTTTCTATCATTCCTCTCATAACAATCCAGTCAGATTTTAGCACCCTTCTTGAAACATTGCCAGCAAAATTGGATAATCAATTCCCCAGAATAGTTGCACACATTCCAATATGCAAAGGAACTTTAGAACATTAGTCATTTTAGCTGCAACTTTGCTATCTGAGTAAATAGTCATCTGATTATCCAGCATGACTCCCAAGATCTCCTCAATATCATGAGGTTTCAGGGCAGTGCCTTAATCTGAGGCATTCCATTCTTCCCAAACAAATGACCCTGCTTTTGCCAGTATTGAAATGAATGTTGTTTATGAGCCAACAGTCTGCTTGTGTTACAGATCACCCTGTGCCAGTGGTTCCTAACAAAAAGGTATCAATTAAAAGAATATATCTATGTCATTACCTTTTCCAGAAGTAGCATCAAATTTGGGTGGCAGGATTTATTTCCCATGTATTGGTACTCACTACATCACTTCTCGTTAATGCATTATAAGTTCTTATAACACCCTACCCAACACTTTGCCTGCAACTGATGATGTTAGCCCCACAAACCAGAAGTTATTTGAGTCATACTATCCACCTCTTTTAATAGCAAAGCACATTTCTCTCAGGAATTTTCACTTGCTGCATATGCTACAGTTTACATTGATGACTTCCTTTGAAGGCTACACTTACTGTACCAAAGAACAGTTAAAAACATCATTTCTCTCAATTAAAAAAATAACGACACCTGCAAAGGAGAGAAGACCACAGCCAAGGCTTTAAGGTTTTGTGAAAGTAGCTATTACTGTCTTCAAATATTACAGCAGCCCATCTGGAAAGTAATACAGCTTGTTAGAAGTCACTAGAACTAGAGAAACTAGAACACAGAAAGCCAGAGATCAACTCTCACTAGATCAAACTCTAGTATGATGTAGTAGATTTATAAACTGTTTCTTGACCGTGCAGTATTATGTATCTTTCATTTAATTCAGGCCTAAGGTTAATAATTCTAATCCCTCATGGTGTTGAGGGGAGAAGAAAACCACAAAAAGCTCATTTAGGTATTCATTCAACTCTTCTTCAAAATATTGACAATTTGTTCTCTACTTCTATATCACAAGTTTATCTTGCAATGAGTTTTTACATGGTAATGTAGTTGTAAGTTATTAGGTTTTTTATTCTTGTTTAAAGGAATAAAGAAGAATTTGTGATGCTTACATTATTTTCCCAGCCAGTATATTAATCCTCAAGCAAGAGTTGTCTGATCAAGATACCTAACAGTAAGCCATTGCCTGTTGAGTCAGATGGTTTTAGATTCAGATGCTTGTAATTGGTTTGTTTTTTGGAAAAGCACCACAGATCAAAACACTGAAGAATACAAAAGGCCACTTAGAGTTTGATTTAAGAAGCACAGTCTTCCTACTGCACAACAGCACATCAAAACCTCAACCCCTGCTAATGCTGTATGGTTGTTTTAGTGCTAAGCCGTGCTGAGTTTGAATTATCATAATCACAAACTAGTACTGTCATTTACACGATGCCCCTCGTACATGTGAGCCTTAAGTCAAAAAATAAGATTCACTTTCTTAGACCTACCAAAACACACCTGGAGCAGGTGGTCATTTTGGAAGGGCAGAGGGCCACTGCAAAGGTCTGTTTGCCACATGTAAGAATTATTGTCAGAGGAAAAATACAAGTCCCTGGTGATGAAGAATTCTCAGGATATGCAGAAGTCCAAAGGAAGAGAGAGATACTCAGCTATTCCCTCATAAAGCTTTGATATTGATACGAGCCTTGCAAACCAGAGTTTGAAAGGCAAAAAACAAAAGCCTGATTAGGCAAATCTAACTGTTTTGTAATTAAGCACACTGGAAGCAGATGCCATCAGAGACTCCCTGTGCTGAGATTAACCCAGGCAGACTAATTTAGCCTACAGATAAACAAGAATGTATGACAGATCTCAAACTGTTTATTAACCATCCTGTATCTCCATGGGATGACATGGCACCTTGTTCATGAATTGTTGTAAACCTTTTCATTACTCAAGAGAATCAAATTATGTAGAATGATTAGATGAAAAAAAAATTAAATAAACAAATACGTACAAACCAGAGATTTAAAACTATTTTTAGCCCACTTTCATGTCTGAAACTGAGGGTATCTAGGTACTGGAGTAACTGTACATTACAGACATTCATCATTGTCTCACCAGCTAGGACCATTCTTGTAAATTTGACCAAAGTTTGTAGCCTAATGACTCAAAAGGTCAAGTAAGTAAATTAAAGGCAAAACTAGATTAAAAAATACAGCTACAAGGTTAATGTAGGGTAACAGATTGTAGGACCTAATAATTGTAGGATTCATTCACAGCATACAGATAGAAGTATATGGTGGGGAAAAAAATACCCCAAACAAACCAGAACATAAAGTGGATCCAAAAGCATTGATTTAGCACAGGAGGATTTGTGGCAGAGTCAAGTATATTCCCCTTTCACATCACATCTTTTTGACAGGCTGTACTACAGACAGCTTTTACCTACAGGAATCTGAAAAAGCAGTACTTCCAAGTAAAGAGCAATTAGAGAATTTATAGTCATTTTCTAGAAGAAAAACAAGAAGGAAGAGTCAAGATGTTTTGTTGATTCACGTTTCTCTCTGAAAGCTCTGTGTAGCCTGTTTGCTTCAGTCACACGCATGATCTTCAAACTCTCGGATTATCTATTCTTGTATTATTCATGTTGTTTTCAGAACTGGCATTTCATTTCACTCACCCCAAGAGAGTCCTACACTGCAAACATTATACACAACACAACCTAAGGGACCAGAACATAAGGAATATTTTCAGAATGCCCTATGAGCACCTAAAGTTTCATTATTGCTTCAGTTTGGGACAACTAAGCTGAGGGATTCAACTGTGGTCAGTTTTGACTGCAGCCTGTCAACACGGACTGTGCTCACTGAGAGCTGTCACCCTGAAGAACAGGACCTTCTTCACCAAACACTGACAGAGGTAGACAGATTTGCTCAGGGTTTATAAGATTAATATAGTGTAGGAGAAAGACTGAGGATTAGGATAATGTCTAGCAGAAGTGGGAGGAGGAGGTGGAAGAGGCTGAGGCTCACACAAGGTTTTTTGGAAAGCAGATGCTATCAGTTTGGAGAAAGTACCAGCCAGCAGCTCAGGTGCTGCTGTCAGTTTTGCTGAAGCTGTCATAATGACGAGGCAATTAAGACAAAAGGCTGCAGTCTAAGGAATTACTTCTAAAGGCTTAGAAGCAGAGTTGGTTTTAACTTCCTAGCAGGATCCACTAGACAAACCCATTCCCGTACCTGCAGCCTCAGTTCTGATCACTAATTTACATATGGTAGAACACGGGCAGTGCTTGCTCAGCTCAGGACAACCCAATTAGCACAAGCACAGGACACTCGCACAGCTCTGAAAATCCCTGACACACCTTCACCTATTTTTCAGGACAGGTCCCAACATCACTACCTGAACATGGATAAACTGAGCTAAACATAACTAAGAGTTGTGCTCATAACATGTAGAAATGGCTGATTTTCTGATCTGTATTTGCACTTCTTGAGAATTCACACACATATCTTAAAAATGGTGTTTTAACCCAGC
Source organism: Porphyrio hochstetteri (assembly GCA_020800305.1). Taxonomy (NCBI): domain Eukaryota; kingdom Metazoa; phylum Chordata; class Aves; order Gruiformes; family Rallidae; genus Porphyrio; species Porphyrio hochstetteri. Next base: position 20,933,756 of record CM036912.1, read on the forward strand.
TTCAGAAAGCCAGTGATCAGCTCTCACAGTAACTTGTTTCTGAAGTTCAAAAGGCATTTTCTGCTTCTGTTAAAAACAGATAGCCCTTAAGACAACTCTTAATTGAAGTTCAATTTGTGGTGGTGGTAAGGTACTCAAAAATATAAATTCATTTTTATTTTATCTACTATGCTACAACCAGTATTCAAAGAAGGAACCTGAAATCGCAGCCTGTCAGTATTGAAGTGTTCTTGATTTTTCCTTCAAACACCAAAATTAATAATGTCAAATCCAGTGATGATTACAAGCAAGAAATACAGATCAAGTTTGCAATCTAAACCCCAAGAACTAGCTTCTTTTAATCTACTACCTCTTGGTCTGACAATAAAGCTAGATCCCTGTTACATGAAGCTTTGTGAAATAAGAAATTACCTGACAATCCCCTTTTCCACTCTGCATCAAAACCATTTTCAAAAAGTCATTTCACCTACAGGCTAAATGCAATGGTGTTATTTTTGAAATGCAAAAATATTTTGCTAAAATAGATGATTGAAACAGTACCTAACTCCAACCTCCACAGGCCATCAGTCTCCAGGTTTGTTTGGACAGAGAAATCCGTACAAAGGCTGCCATGGATCTTCCAAATATCCCACCTGCTCGGCTGAAGAGTGGCATGCAAAGACACTCTTCAGAAGTTACATCAAACTGAGAAGTACCATGAGTTGCAGATTAGCTTGGCTTTCCTGATGTCACTGGGTAAAAAACTTGTTCACAGCAGAGAAGATATGGCAAGGAAAGAACTTTTATATTCCAAAATACTCTTTCATACAGTATGTAGCAAGAGGAGGGGTTTTTTTTGCATTATTCATAGATGATAATAAAATATTAACCTTTGATCTACCAACAGTGTTTGGAATGGCTATTCAGCCTTCAGGGGGAAGAAAAAAAGAAAAAAGTTTTCCCTACATTGTGTTAAATAGTCTGGAAAGGTAAATCTACATTTAACAGCATAGTTTATCTAACAGTTAACCACCACTTCCCTTTCTTCCTTCTCCTCCCTCCTCTTCCCCTGCTTTTTCCCCCTCCTTTGCATTTTCCAGTAGGCACAGTTCCACCCTCTGCCCTCTTCCTTTACCACATTTTGGCACTCAGCCAGCCTCTCTGGGCAATGACTTGACTCACTAGCTCAGCAATAGCCACCTTTTTCCTGCTTAGCTCCTGCCAGCCTAGCGAGCGGATTCAGGGAGCAGACATCCAAGTGAGCTGTAGGAATACATGTCCAGGACAGAGAGAGCAAAGCAGGACGCTTCTTCTCAACACCACACACCCATTCAATCAGTTGAAACTTCTCAAGTCATTTTACACTAAGTGAATACCAAGCAAACCACGGAATATCACTCAGAGGATTTACTTCAGGCTCAGGTGAAAAGAAGGAACATAGCATTATCTTTCTGGTAAGAAAATGTAGCTATGAAACAGGTCTGAAATCCAGACAATAGAGACAAATATTTTAAAAAATGAAAGGAAACCGTACTAGAACAATTTTTTCCCCCTCCTAGATAATAATAATAATTGCTGTGAGGTAAGGGATTAACCAAATACAGTGCTATGAGAAGCAGAAGTAAAACACTTGAATCTGTTGGAAAACATAAGTCAGTGACATACTTTCACAGGCATCCGGATGACTATCCAGCCTCAGCTGTTCGCGCTGCACCGCTTGGCGCTCTACGCAGCAGCCACTCAGTCAGGGCCCCCGTGTTATTCAGATGACCTCCCCAGCACTGCAAACAAACAGGGGACAGCTGAAGTTAACAGTTTGAATGACAAGTTGAGAGTTTCTCAGCCACCACTTCCAAATTACAACCTCCTATGAAAAGAAAACAGGTCTTCACTGAAGAAAATAGGGCTGCATTTGCAACAAGTGTCATCTGCTATAGATATTCTTAACAACTCTGCTAACAATAAAGTTTTGCATAATCCCATCATGTATTTTTTCCATTAATACCTGGAAGGGCTTACGCAAAACAAATTGTATGTGGGATATTTTTTGCCCACCCACAGTGCAGGATACTGAGTATCTGGAAGCACAGGAAGGATTGCTGGAGTATGAAGTCACCCTGTTTTCACAGCAGTTTCAAGTTTCAGATAAACAGCTAAGCATACATGCTTATTATACACATCACTACAAGGTCTCTTGTAGTCTCTGGACCACTGTGTTAAGGTATGCCTGAGGACTGCAGGATGGCTGGGTCCATCTAGCAACTCACTGCTGCCAGAAGAGCCACATTTTCTCTTCCTCTCCTGCTGCTCATTTCCTAACCAGAATCCCATTCTTTCTTTCTTATTCCTTAATACTACTGCTCCATTTTGTCTCCCATTGAGCCAATTCAGCTTGCTGGCATAGTGGATGCTCGTGGATTCAAGGGTTTAAGTCTGGTTTTGGTTTCTCATTGTGTTTGGTTGTTGGGGTAGGCTGTTTTTGTTTGTTGGTGGTTTTTTTTAAATTACTTTCCTTACAGATTAGTAAATTCACTTGGCTGACAGTAGTCAGAGGAAGGAAAGCAGCTGGAAAAAGTGGCTGGAAGTGTGGGTGGAGAAAGCAGTAATTCTCTTCAGTCTGCTGAGAGCTATCAGAAAAGGTTCATCCCATCTTGCAGAACACCTGAGCTCCAGTGACCAGGGTAGACCTTGTTACAGGCACAGGCTAGTTCTGTACCTTCCCCAGGGAGCTGGGTGAGGATTCTGCCCATGCCTTAGGAGATGGGATTCACGTGATGTAACCTGTACAGCTTCCATTCTTCAGCCTCCAAACAAGGGTTTGGTCATTAGGGGAACTTGCTAAATAGCTTCACCACCTCCAGCCTCATCACTGCACCCCACCTCAGCTGCAATAGGGATGTAATTCAACTTGGTGCCCAGACCAAATCATCTACAACTTCAAGGCTTCTAGCAGCAGTGCTTTTACTCAGAGGAACCACATCTGGCACTAAACATTCACAAAAATATGTGTACAAGGTCTTGATTTTGCTCTACCATCCTGCTGAGGCCCATTAGACCCCACTGCTCTCTCTGTGTTCTCCAAGAGCATCAGAAAACAACAATCAGGAGGATGTGTCATGCATTTACCTTTCTATGGACATCACAGTATCCCTGCGGGCTCTGCTATCTGCCCCAGGATCTGGCCCTGGTTTCCCTTAATGAAGTGTTACCAAACAGCACAACGCCTAAAGCTGGTTTTCCGAGCCCTGCTAAAAATTCCCTGTGCAGTTGGCTGGGTAGGATTTAAAACTCTGCACTATTCTTAGAAGCGCCTATCTGCAGCAGTTGGAAAATGGCTGGGCTGCAAGCAAGGCATTCCACCACACGCTTAAGGCTCTGCTCCTGTGCATTGCAGACTTTGGGGGTTTATTTACTTTGGTTTACACAAAACCAAACAAAAACCCAATAAAACCCACCAAACAATCCTGTCGCTTACCTAGGCACCTGAACACATACTGCTAGCAATCTCACATTTAACACCACCACAGTAATTGCACTTAAACTATTCACTGAAGTGTGATTTTTAAATGAGATGGAACAGAGTTTGTGAAAGCTGCTTTGGAAAACCACAGAGTTTCATAAAACGTTTCCAAATCAAGAGGCCAAGAATCGACAGGTGCCTGGGAACATGAAAAACGCTTTTAAAAATTTTAACTGATTAAAAAATAGTCAACAGACTTTGACAAAGTTCATTGTGTAGTTTTAAAGACCAGGGGCAAGATGACCTGCATTTAGCACAACAGCATTCACAGCAAGGCTCTAGTGTGTCTAACACACACACCTGTCACAAGGAGACAGCAGAGCCAGAGCTACTTTCTAAAACTTCTCCATAATACTGAAAGTTGGCTGACAAGAAGATTTATCATAAAATATTATTAAAATAATCAGCATTTTAAAAACAATTGGAGGCAATGACCAACAGCTGTTTCTTCAGTTTGATTTTAATGCCCTAATATATTCATGGATATGAATAGCAACAGGAAGGGAGTTGTACCAACAGAAACAAAATAGACCAAGGCTTTTCCTCCCAGAGATTCAGGGTGCGTATCTACTCCAACAAGTAAGGAAGGTAGAATTTAGCTTCATAAAACTGTATAAAACTGAGATACTCTGATATTGATTTGATTCAGCAAGAGGACCCAAAAAAGTCATTACGTAAACAGACCTGCCTAGCAGGGAATTACTTCTCCAAAATTAGCATTCAAAACAAAATTTTAATCTTTCCTGGAACCTGGCTGAGGGTTTGTTTTGAACTTCCTCTAAGATCCTAAAAATTTTCATAATTTCTAATACTGTATTGTTTGATGGAGGACATAAAGCTTCCCCCCCTTCCCAACAATTCCCCCCCCACCCCACCCCCGAATTATGACATATCTTTAAGCATACCAGCAAATACAATCTTGACTGGATAAAGTATAAAAGAAAGCATCTTAAATTTTATTCACCTGATAAGGGTCAGACAATCTCACATACTAAACAAGCCATCAGATTAAAGATTTAGTGACCAACAGAAACTGAGAGGCTAGAGCTGTAGATGTATCAGCCACAGAAGGAAAACAAGCAATGAGAAAGTCCCCGATAGGCATACTACACACAACTAGTCTGGTACTTACACACACCCCTAGGTGCAATATTTAACCTTGTGCAGGCGCCCATAAAGATACTAAATACCTTTACTAACTACTAATGTTTATTTTATATATGTATTGGTGGACGTACATATCAAATATATTCCAGGGATATTTTTTAACTTTTTCTAACTTATCCACACTTTAAGGCTTTTCCCCCCCCATTTTTAACATGCACATTTTTCATGCAACACCTTCGAGTTTGGCTTCGAACTTATGACTTGATAGATACGTGAAAATGTATTATTTATAATATGAAATAAATCAGGTTAAAGTACAGTGCATTTATTGTTATAGATGCTGCTTCTGGCTAGTATTCTTTCCCTGAACTTAAGCCTTATATGTACTGAAAGATAAGTCTTCCATCCCTGAGAAGTGTAACTGTCTTAAGCTTTTTGGCCAAAAATATAGCACAATGATGAACCCAAGAAGAGTTCTTTAGCTAGATGTACCCCAGACAAAAAGCTGTGTGCTGCTTATTGTGTAATATTAATGCAGTGTTGACTGAAACAGTTGGAAGTACTTTGCAAACTAATGGCAGAAGCGGCCTTCAAAGACAACCTTTAGACCTTGTTTATTTTGGGAAATAACATGCAGCTAGAGACAAAGTCTCAACCCCCTTAAAAAAAAACAACAAACCCACACAATTTTGGGGGCAACAGGGCAACTGCCCAAAGGCTTTAGTTGTCTACTTGTATGCATTTCATCTGGAATAAGCAAAAGTTTAGATGTCAAATTTCTAACTCTTGTAGGCTACTTTTTCACCTTTAAAATGCACAGACTTGGTTCTAGCTGAAGACAGCATTTCTCAGTCAACCGAGGCATCCTAGAAACCAGACCTTTGGGTCAACTGACAGGAAGCTGCAGTAGAAATTTTCAACAAGGGACTGTCAGTAAAATTTATTTCCTCTCCATTCCTTTGTTGTCAGAGAGTCAAGGCTGCATGCAAATGCATAATGGCAGTATATTTGCTCACTGTTAGAACATAAAATTCATTTTGATTCCAAGTCCAAAACGTCCTTTTCCTGCTTCAAACACACACAAAAGGCAGCTCATCACAAAGCAAAATAATCACACCAGTCAAGATACACAAAATGGTGATTGATGAACTCAGTGACCCTCCTTCCTGAAAGGCTATGGTTTAAACTGACAACAGCCTGATCAACTCCTTTACTTCAAACTCACTCTTCAAGCAATGAAAGTGTCTTACTCCTTATGTTTCTTCTTTGAAGCAATTATTTGCCACTACAATAACCTACAGCTCACTGTACATACATTACCTTAGGTTAATGATTTGTTTCAAAAGAAATCCCAGTACAATGAGCAAGAGTAGAACCAAGGATGGTTTTGTTTGACAGCCACTACAGTCCTGCACCTGCAGTGAAGAGACTTCTCTAAGCCAGTACTCAGACTTTGATCCAGAATTGGACAACAGAACTTGCATTTCCAGCTGTGAAAGTGTTTCTGTGGTTCTGCATCTAGATTCTAGTTCAAGATATTGTACATCTCCTGAATTCCCACCCATTTTTCTTTAAAACTTCATAATGTAATTGTTTCACCTTGTGCTTTAGATTCTCATTATTAGGTACCCAGTGCAAAATGGAAATGAACAAAGGAAGAAATAAAGCCAAAAAACCCCAACCTGTATGACTCATGATGTAACACAACATCTTCTGCATAGCTCAGAATCTGCTCTAACAAAAGAAAAACGTACAGTTGCCAGTTACAGAAACACAGACTAACAAGGTTTTATTTCTTTTCTCCCTTAAACTTGCAGAATTGGTAGATAGTTTCCACTGGATATATTTTGGGCAGGAAAAAACCTTATTCCAAGAATCCTGCAGATTGAAAACACAGCTGTTCAGATTCACTGATCTAACCTGCAGCACTGTGGATGCTCCTCTTGTTGAAGCAGGCTTAAGGGGCAGACAAAATGACAGCTGGTCCATTTCTTCTCTTGCACATAAATCCCATTTAGAATAGGATTAAGATAACTGGAAAACAACCTATTGACTGAACAACAAATCCTGCCTAGCAAGGGGATATATACGATTTAAATAATTTAAAAATGCTTAAAGTGGGCTTTAAATACTTTCTTAATAATGGTTACTTAAAGGGAAGCAACGTTTATAGAAACCACCTTCAGGTTACTTTAAAATCTGGGAAAGATGTTAAATACTTTTCTGGTCTGTAAATATATATCACTCACAAGTAAGGCTTTTAAAAGCACTTAAATAATTTTGGAGCATAAAGTTTGGGAAATATTTTAGATAATAAAAATTCAAAGCTCCGCAGTCCCATTGATTCTAATTTGAACTTGAAGCACTGATCTAATTTCTCCACCTGTTGGGAATGGAATTCCATTTATACCAGAGTACAGATTCTGGCCCCAAACAGACTTCTTATTTTTGATGTTCAGAAATATTCAAAGCAGCAAATGACTACATCTTGAAGTCCACATACACACTTAAATTGAGATGAACTTTACAGAAGACAAAGATGAAATAAGTTTTGGTCTTTTTTCAAAATATAATAATGCAGGTTATACCAACTTATGAAAGACTAAACAGAAAGACTGCCTCTCTATTGGCTTCTGCAGCAAGAATATATTTAAGTGAGTGGGGTGGTTGAGCATATTCTCAGATCCATAAACTGCGTGCATTTAAATTCCCATGTAATCTGTCTCTTGATATACCTCAGTACACTTGCCTTTGAACTTCACATTTGCTTTCATGTGGTATTTTTTTAATTTCAGGTGCTGACCAAATGAGGCATATATTATATTTTTTTAAAAAATCTTCACTGGAGAGTAAAACATGGGGTCTTTGCAAGTTTGAACAAAACCTCAGGGTGGATCAGAGTGTAAACAAAACATTAATGTATCCTTAATCCCCGTGTGGAGGGCAGGTAGCCTGCTTGTGCGTAGGGATACATGACAACATACTAGAAAGGTGGAAATCAAAATCAAATATTGATTCATATTGAATTATGAGAATATAACTTCACCATCAAGTGTTCCAATCTGTAACACCTAAGAATTTGTTAATAACCAGCCTACTTTGCCACCAAGATTCAGGTCACTGTATTGACATGAAATTAAACCCCCTTTACCAAATCCCGCTGAGTTTACTCATCTCAGTGAGCTGGCAGGAACCAAACATGCTGACTGACTCTGCTGTTGGTGTCCTTACTGAAGTTACATGATACTGAGAGCAACAAAGGGATTCTAGTTTCATGTTACATCTTTATGCTGTCTGAATCCAGCTTTATCTTGCTTTAGAATTTTTTCCACAACTGGATTTTACTAGAGGCAGTTCCACTTGTTTTGCAAATTTCCTACACTGATTTTTGGAAGGCTGACACCCACTCATGTAACTAGAAAGGTCAAGACATGCGCCATCCCTTAAGGAGCATAATGCTGTTTTCAGCCGAAGTCCACAGCAGAAAAAACAAATCCTTCAAGTCAGCTGAATGGAAATCCAGTGTGAGAGCCTCTGGCATTTTAGAGTCATCTTGGTAACACTGAAATGATGATCCTGAAATCCTTACTTAGGCAAAGCTTCCCCTGAGTCCTAGATAGCTGACCAGTAATTGCAGAGATTAACACTTGCATTCAATGACAGACCTGGCTGCTTAAAGTTCATTTCACTTTAGGTTGGCAGTTCTAAACTATTCCTCCAGCTACGAATGCAGCTTCTCTACAGATTTCATCTAGGAAACTAGAACTGCCATCTCAGAAAACCCACGCCACCTCCAGTGCTAATATTACAGCAGTTTCAAACACAATGGGTGAAATAAGTTTCGTAAGAAATGGAATTCTTACTAAGTTTAAAAATCTGTTTATAACCAGAAGCTTAAACAAAAGGAAGAAACAGAAATAGGAGTATAACAAAAGTTTACTTCTACCATGGTCCTGAAAGATTCTGTTTTGGGCATTTAACAGTTAAAGCAGCAGTGGCATGCTAACCGAGCACATTAAAACAAAGAGTTGGCAGCTTCTGAAGGAAAAGGGTTTGTGCTCCACTGTTCCAACTTGTCAGTCAACTCATGCCAGCGCTCTCCACGTCTGCCTCTTCTACACACCCTCATTACATGTGTCTGTCTGGGCTGATCAGCTCATCTGCTCAGGGACTCTCCTGACAAGTCAAAAAATCTGCCTTCTTGCTGCTCTGGAACTGGATCAAATCACCTCAGCTTTTTTTGCAGCCCCACCAGGAGGCTTTCTGCTTATGGTCTCATTCTATTTTCCTTCACTACTTGTCTGTTTTTGATTTCTAGAATGGAAGAAACAGAATTGCTGAAAGAAAGATTCCAGGCCATAACAGTAAGTACTTATAACTCACTATTAAAAAACAAACAAAAACCCCCACCTAGTAGTAGTATCGTGTTAATGAGCTACTGTGTGCTTGCTGAGGAATGATTTATCCCAGGTCAGAAAAACAAAGAGACTTATGTTTGCTTGAAATTGTTACTTTTTAATTCTGGTTTAGAAGCTATTGCTCTAAGACAGCAAAGTTGCCTGTGCTGACTTTATTATAGGTTGTATTGCACTTTCAAATTAAATTCACAGCAGTGAAAGTATGGGTGCAAATCACTACGGGACAGTCTAAAATACATAATACTATCATCTCAACTGAATGTTTGCCTGAAGGACAGCAGGTCAAAAGGTAACTAGAGAATTCCAGAACCAATATATTTTCCCATTTCACAAGACAGAGATGAAAGATTTTTAGCTGTGCATTGTGAAATTAAATACAATTTTTAAATTATTGATGATCTAGCATAAATATTTCTGCCTGAAAAGTAAAAGAGGACAAGCTTTACTTAATCCAATCCCTACCTGTCGGGGGTGGGGGGGATGTTAATAAAGGACTCTGTAAAGTTTATGCTGAAGATATTATTAGAAAATATTTTCAGTTTCTCTTCTAAAGGGAAATCTGATTCAAAAGATTTATTGTGCTTTAAAGAAACTTGTGAGTTATTTTTTAAAAGGAATATTACCTGATGTAACAAAAATGGCTGAATCCAAACTCTCCTCTGCTTTATCTCCACTGAAATTCTTTTGTAACCGAATAGATTAAAACTGAAACAAAATTTGGCCCTTTGGGATGAAAGGAAAACTGCAGAAGGAACACTCACTGTCACCAGCAAGCTTTAGAAACAAATAATGAGAACAAAAGTATTTTTCACACTCTTAACATGATAGATTAATTGTGAAACAAACACTAGTAGCTGAATAAGTGGTGGGCAGAATTAAAAATACTGTATTGGAACTAAAATAAACATGAGAAGGCATTAATGGAAACCTGCAGGTTGAATAGGTTGGGTTTTAATTATGATACTTGATAAAAGCCAACAAGCACATTTATCCTATTTATTCGAGCCCTGACTCAAGCCCACAGTGAGGTGACATGAAGCATTTCAGAGGATTTAGAGTACGCTTGTTTGAATGTAATGGTGTTTGAAAGAGCCTCATAACCTGGACTTCGTCTCTAGTGTATGGGTTCCAAAGATAAGAAACGTTTTGGCACTCCAGCAAAGTCCAGGCCTTGAGATGCTTTACACTTCCTGGTACCTGGCAGGAGAAACGGGGCAGCACGCTGGCCTGATGGGGACTCCTAGGAGCGTACTAGGGTTAGCATCCTCTGGCTGCATCTTTGCATCCAGACAAAGACTGGAGAAACGTTTTTTAAGAAACTGTGACAGCTTCCAGCATCTTACATTACAGGAACTACCAAATCTTATTTGGGTTGTGGTCATTACTTCATTCATGACACTTGCTGTATAAAGGAACTATTTGCTCTCTTCTTTCATCAATTGAGAGCATTTAATTGAAACACTCAGTGCATACGGCACTGCAGAAATGAAGGAGCCTAAATAAGGTGAAATCATCATCAGGCTTAAGAATCTGCAATACAAGTTGCCCAAGAAAACAAACATGTTACAACTGCAATCACGAGTGACTCAGGGGCTCTGGGAAGGTTTGTCCCAAGCAACACACCTGGAAATTTCAACTGCTACCCATGAAATATTTGTCCTAAAGGATCTAAGAGAGGACAGCAAAGGACAATCAGAGCAGTAAACAGCTACACTTGTACTAAGAGCTGATTGGCTTCTGTTATTAATTCCTGGTTCCTTTACAGCATCTGGCTCTCTGAGCCATGTTGGGTTTTCCAATTCTCTCTCATATATTCTCTATGTAGCAAAGCAAAAAGAAAACCCCTATTATAATTACTGCTTTAACATTTCAATGGTCCCGTGGCTCTGAAAAGGAACAAGTTTTCTCTTACATAGCTTCCACCTGCTGCTGGCATACATAGAATATAACAAGTAAAACATTAAATGGATCCATTTTGTTAAGAGAGACTCTTGTATCTTATATACAAAAAAAGTGTTTGCTGTGGCAAACATCTTGAGACAAAACATTCAAAGAGGAACCTTAGTCTTAATCCTCTCTAATTAAATCATCCATCCTGCTGAAAAACAAAAATCATAGATTTGAATTATGACATTTCTGCAGTCTCATGCTAACAGAATAAAGTGCCCATACCTCTAGATAAGATCCTTCAATAACCAAGCTTTAACTCTGGAAAACTACATGAAGGCAAAAATTCTTCAGCTAAAACATTAGCTGCTCCATTGGTCTTGCCATGGGACCAAGAACACTGACACACAGTAATGGACTTGGCACACAAGGTACACAGCAAGACACTGCTCCACAGAAGCGTTTCCCTTTCAGATACATCCGATTTAGAACACAATTCTTTTCTATGCTCAAAAGCCAGGAACATTTCCTACATGTTTCAGCAGAAGTGAAGATTAGGACCGAGGCTCAAGTCTCACCATGCACTGATGCACAATAGAGAGGAAGAGATGAAGGTGCTCATTCATAAAAAGTAAATCTTGCTCACTTTAGCAACAGCATAATAAGAAAGGATCAGCAACCAAGAAAGGTTGCCAGCAACCTGATTCTCTACAGGGGCAGAGCGTGAAGTTTAGCAGAAGCATGGATCTCTTCACTATCTAGAAATAAACAATTACTCCATGACTTGTATCATCAAAGCTTTGTACAGCAAGACATGATTTGCAGTCAGAGCAGAACACACTGTGGGAAGTGTCCTAACAGGTTCTAACGATTATTCTAGAGACACCAGGTTCTTCATTCATCTCCCTTGAATTTCGCTTCTAGCATTAGACCTTTGTCTTTTATATATCTAGTCAAGGAAAGTTAATCTACTTCAACCTGTTTAATCTGGATAATTGTATAATGGATGTCTATTACCAACCAGTAAAATTAAAATATCCTAGAACACCAAAGGATACAACTAGAAAACTTTAAGAGAAAAAAAATATGGGATGAAAAAGAAATGAAAATAAATCACTAGACATCTAATAAGAGAAACAGGCAAAAGTTTCATTGCTAAATAAGTTCCTTATAGCACAATAAATTTAAGAAGCAGTTCTTTGTGCATTTACATTCTGGTACATGAGAATTCTATGCAGGAAGAAATCACTTCTCATTTCAGACTGCCCAAACTCAGTACACATCTCCAGTGCTATAAAAGTAATATTTAAATTTATTTAGAATATTTTTCATAGTATAAAGCAAGTAAAGGTTCATTTTCTGGCTAAGAATGTTGTCCAGAACATCAGTAAAGAAAAAAAAAAAAAAAAGCTGTTTCCCCTCAAGACCTGTAACAGTCTGTAAACAAAAGCTCATTTCAATTTGATCATCTAATGATGGGTTATTTCAAGGCCATTTATACAATGAGATCAGGAATGTTTCCTAATTAAGGTGTGAAGGTCAAAGACCAGATGTTATGACTCCAAAATCAGGACTGGCTAAGTATAATCCAGCATAGCAGCTCCTGGATAAAGTCTCTATAAAGGGACATTGCAGAAAAACTTTATATCATAGTGATCCTGAATCACTGGCTTTGTTAACTGTATTCAAAAGCATTGGCAAAACTCAAAACCGTTGCAGAGGTGAAGGTAGCATGCATCTCAGGGCAAGACTCCTACCTGCTCTGGCTATTAAAGAGGCAGGCTAATACTGAAGAAAAATCATTAACTACAGATGGTGTTTAGAGATGGCTATTGCACTTTACAGACTGCGAGAGAGAAGATATCACTGACACTCATTCACCTTCTAAACCCCAGCATGCCATCAGTCACGTGTGGCCAGCCTGTAGTCCTGCCTCAATCTTCACAAAGCTAGGTGGGGTTTCTTCTACCTCCTGTCCTGCAGAGTGTCCCTACAGCCTGTGGCCACACAGCTAATTTCTAACCTCCAGTAACAATGAAGTGACTCAGCCAAGCATACTATGGCTTTTCCTGTTTCCAAATCCCAGGGAAACAGTAGAGAACAACCCCCAGCCTTATGCCCAGCACTTCCTTCTCACTGACTGTCTATGCTCCTCACTCACAGCTTGTACCTCAGTTGAGCTGAAAAGGGCAAGTCTCTTCCTATGTTTGTGAAAAGCTTCACTCCTTCCAAAACCACACTGGTCTGAAAACAGACTGTTAAACACACCTATCCGCAACCTGTTCCAATTGAAAGGAAATGGGGATTAGCCTCTGGTCAGCAAACACAGATGATTAAATTTACTTCCCTAAATCATGCTGAGAAACAAGTGCAAAAGTTTCCACGTCCAGTAACAGGATTTTCTAGAATTAAGGCTGACCAAGAAAACAGCCTATTAATACAGCTTGTAAACAGTAGTTTCCTTTGGCATGATTCCTTTCCCACTGACTGGTGAGGACACAAACTGCCAAATCAGTGTTTGGCCTCATACAATGGAGCCACAAGGATACTCTGCATGACAGCAGCTTTATGAAGACGTGAGAAGCTCAAGTGTCACCAGTGTTCAGAGACTGTTCACCCATTCGCTTGCTTTTACAATCCGCAGCAAAAAGGATGAAGGTGGCACCATGATCGTTCAGTACTACTTGACATTTTCCCTTCTGAAGCTTAGAAGCCATAAAAACAGCCTTTGCAGAGATCAATTTCTTTGAGAACCTATAGGAAGTTTACATTTCTCTGTGTTCATCTTCACCACTGTGGCTAAATAAGTCTCTCGGCCTTTATTTATTCCTGTTTATTTCAGCTATTAGCCTCAAGATGCATAAGCTCAGTGCTGGATTCACCAACCACCTGTTCCATTTCACAGCTGCTCAGTGTAGACCCTGCAGACTCTTTCCTCTCCTAAATGATGTGTGGGCTGCATTAGGAAGTTTGGTCAGGACCCATTTGTAACCTCATTTCGCATGTATGATTTTGCTCAAATATTATTTCTTCCTGATTTCTTCCCCTACTGTTCTCAACGGTCAATTATTTTTAAATCAGATCACCTCTGCTTTGTGGTCATTAACATGTTTAAACATAGGTCAGAGAAAGAGTAATGGAAACTGTACCTGCATAAGACAAACTATTGCTGCTAGAATTATGCACCGCTTGAGCACCCTGTAAGCTTCAAAACAAGGCTTTATGTGCATGGATTGATTTCACCCTACTGAGCACAAACTTTTTTAGCCACAAATAATTTCTCTATAAAAATTTTTACTGTTCTCTTAATTTGTAGGACAAAAGAAAACTGCAAGAAGAAATTACACAAAAACGTCTAAAAGTGGAAGAGGAAAAAATGAAACACCAGCATTTAAAAGTGAGTAAAGTGTTGGATTTCTATAGCTAAAGATAGCCTCAAGTTGTTCAGCATGAATAAAGGGTTTGGATTTTGGAATGCAAATCTTCATGCATTTAAGTCATGCTTTTACTGTCAAATTTTCACAGCTTTTTGGAGTCTTGCCAGAACTCCATTTGACTTTAATAAGCATCACCCTTTGAAAAAAATTTACACTCAGGAGCTAATGTTATTTGATCGCTTTCACGGCGTAAAATGAGATCATAACCAAGAATAACTCACAGCTGAAACTTAAGACTCACATTTCAGGCTGGGTGTGTTCTTGTCTTAATTCCTCCAAAGCAAGCTCACTTGGTACAGGGCACAGCACAATCATGAGGTCTGACTGCACTTCTTTCTGGAAAAAGCAGACTATTTTTATTTGGCTGTAGCCTTTTGTCAGCTTGTTTAATGACACTCCGGTAAAATAATTCTGTTTCTTTGTATATTTAAGAAAAAAGCATATACGCTGCAAATATTACCCTGAAATACAGCCTGGTAAACTCAGGATTACAAAGTCCAAATTACCAAGAAACAAAAAGATCCACCTCAGTAGACACGTGAAGCTGCAGCAATTTCTACCCAACACCGCCGTTCATTAAATGTCTATTGCAGTTTGGCAGTACATGGCAATTAGGGAGATGCTTCTAGAAACAAGCAAGACTGTGCTTTACATACCCTTTTAATTATGAGTGGATAAACTTTTTCAAGCAAGATATGTTAAATGCAATAGTAGGAGCATGGCATGTCTCCTTGAGCAAATGTGGGAGGAGCACACTTAAAACAGACTCCTCTTCAAAATAGACACCTGATCCTAGGTTTCATCCACCCTCTTTTGTATCAAGCCAAAAACATGAGAAGTTATCATAAACTAGTCCACTGGACTTGGCAAGCCAACACAGAATTCACCCATACTTAGGTTTTGTTGGAAGGTAGCGATCATAAGGACAGGCTTGACCAATTTTGTAGCGTTTTACCTAGAAGAGGGGAATATCTTTTCCAGAGTCCTGTAATTAACAAGCAGCAAACGCGTGACAGTTTTCCTCCATCTTCACATATGGCTACATGGAATACTGCATTTTATCTTTCAAGTTTCCATGCCTACAAATTCAGAATTGCTCTTTTGCCCTTATTTTAAGGAGGACAAACTGATCCATACCAGCTAATCCTCACTACTGCTGTGTGCCCACAGAGTCATAGGGCAGTTTCCTTACAAACTTAGTACATGCCTTTAGCTAACATTAGTAGGTATCATCAAGTTAAAAAAATAAGAAAAGAAAGACTCACCTTGCACTTATTCTAGATATTTTCTGGAATTTTACAGAAGCTAAAACACTCTTGGGAAAACATTTCTGAAGTGTTCTTCCTTTGGAAGAGAACAGAGGATGCGATTTGTTTGCCGAATCTATGAAAAATTGTACAGATATCATCAGAAAAGTTTTAACATAAAAATCAGTCATATTGCACGAGGCAAATCAATGATCTGTAGGGGAAAACATTCAATTGGCAAAGAGAGATCAGCATGTTTAAATATGCATGTACGATGTAAAAATGCATACATATCGTTAGCTATTTGGAGCAGACAAAATGGAGGCTACTTTTTCCAACTGAGTACTAAGACAGGCACATAACGTTGCATCTGATATTACTATACAAACATCCTCTAGAGGACCTAAAAGCCTTTTCCTTTAATGAACATTTATGCTGCAGACTAATTCAGGTATTTCGATGGAACCAAACACCACAAGAACATAGTACAAAAGTCACTTTAAAACAGGTTTAGACTTCCCAGACATTCAGGTGCTTCTGTAAAATGTATTGAGGGTTCATTTCCCTAGGGAGTCAGGCTGATGCTCCCAGCAGTTATGCGTGGTGAAATCTAGAACTCCATGACGTACTCAACATAACTCACACCTGTCCCTTAGGAAACTATTGCAGGTTAGTAAATCTCACTGTCACATAGATGTTAGCTGGATATCACTATCCAGTTCCTCAGTTTGTCCTTCATTCCTATTTATAGCCCTTAGAAGGGTTTCTTAGAAGGCTGTTTTGTGGGGTTTTTTAGGGTTTTTAATTTATTTTTAAATGGGAATCACTGCTCTAGCTTTCCAGTGAATATTTTGCTGTCCCCATGATAACTTCTTGCTAGAAAGACACAGATGAGGCACCACAATAGGTCTTTTGTTATCTGGCAGCACCATATTGGAGAAGGAATATTTATTCCCTACACGTGCACCTCTGTCACCCAAAGTAGAGGACACGCAAGCAAATACAAACACTGGTACGGATATAGCTTCATGGAAATGCAAGGGGTAATTGGAGCTACTAGTGAAGGTACAGGGGAAATTCCAACTTCAAGTAATTCTAGATAAACCAACAATTAATTCTTCCTCCTACACAGAAACCTTCTCATTGAAGTACCAAGGGAAAGAACCATACCGAATTCCTTGAAAAGCATAGTCAGCACTGATTTGTACTTACTTTACAAGAGCTCTTCTAGTTTAGCTTATTAAGCTTTTCGTTTCTGACATGCCTGAACTCCGTTAGTGTTGCCTTGTAGGTGCTGGTCACACACCTTCTTATTCCAGCAGTTAAGTGTTGAATTACATCCTCTGTGAAAACCACAGAAGAGATGTATGCCTCCCCCAGCATGCCGTAAGCTGAACTGCCATACCACTGGGAGAGCAAGACCCGCAAGCCCCAAACACCCATGCCTTCCAGGGAAGGATGAACCTCTCCGTGTTAGTCTAGCCTTGTTATAAACCTGGAGGACTCATATAACTTAATTCACAGGATTTGCAGAACACTGTCACAGCACTCCCAATGTGACTGTGAACTTGGAAAAGAAAGCAATTGTTTTCCAACACTGGCCATTCCCAGGGTCTTGTCCCATACAATGTTTAAGTACCCTCTTCCCTTAGTACAGAGCCTAAAGGAAAAATGGAAGTGCTTTCAGCTATAACACATGCATAACTTTGTGCTGGAGACGCTTTACAGTGGGAGGAAATGCTAGACAGCAGAAAGAACCTGACCGCCCCAATGCAGCTGCTCCTGCCCCAGCTTGTACCGATGCCTCAGCAGAGCAGCCTTGAAACCGTCTGTTGTTCAAAGGCTGTTTCCTAACTACGCCATGTGTCATTCTTTCAGGAAAGGCTAGTTAAGTCACAAAGGTTACATGGCATTTTGTTGGGAGCAGCACTGAACTATTGTAGAAAAAGGCAAGAACAACACTATTGCATTATGCCTGTATTTAGGGAGTTTGTTTGCTTGGACCTAACCTTATACATAAGCAAAGCTTTTGTTGATTTCAATGTGTGTTATCAGTTTCAGAGGTCTACAGTGCCAGCTCCCCTGTAATTCTCACAGGGCATTACAGAATTATTTTAGGAGAGAGCCATGATAGACTAATTCAGTTCCAGCCACTTTCCTAGGAGCCTCACTTATTAAATTTTTAACAGCTTGATTGAAAGGAAATTAACAACTGTGTTCTCTCCAACTTGAGGAAAAACAGTATTTTGTGGTCAAAAGAGAGTTGCACCGACATCAGACTACATACATCTACCAGATCAGCTAAAACTATTCTGTAAAATCTACATTTATTTCATTTGAGCCTAAGACACAACTGCCAGGAAGGGCTGCCAGCCAGAGTCAAAATTCAGGAGAGTCTGCAGTTCCTGGGATCCAGTGTTGAGAGAACAATGTTTTGCAGGGCTAAGGCAACTGCAAGCATTGCTCCTATTGGGGGGTGGAGGGGAAGGAAGTAGTTCTGTGCAGTACCACAGAATTCCCAGCAAGCCTGTTTTAACCACAGTTCCTACCACATAATGTCTGTCACACATCAAGCAAGTTGAATGTTGAATTTAACTGCAGTCAGGTCCTACGTGCATTCTCCATCACCTGAGCCTCGTGAATAACTTCATGTAAAGTAAACAGAAGATTGTAGGAAGCAACAGTTTGAGTGACTTGGCACCAGGATGCAGGCAGGGATTCCAACAGGCACTGCACGCAGCACTGAGGTTAATGCAGCTCTCAGTGCTGGGCACAGCTCTGCCTCAAAGCAGCACAGTCAAAATCCAATTTAATCTTCATCTGCATCTTACAATTAATGAAACTATATAGGGAAAAACATAAAAACTTAGCATGGAAATCAGACAGCTTGAAAAATCTAAATTACAAATGGAAAGTTCATGGTTAATTAAAAACCTTATACACATGCTATTTTTCCCTGTTGAAAGCGTTTTTCTAAGGAGCCCCAACTCCCAGTTCTTCCCCAGGGCAACAACTGGATTTATGTTCCTGAGTTAGACTGAAGGGAGTAAAAAGAATATGAGAAAGTTTGCATGGTTTATACCCTCTAGCCTGCAAATATGGACTTAACTCCACAATCTTTTTATTCCACCAGGAATATTTTAGAGAGGTCCGATGACTTTCAGATGCCACCTTTAATATTGTAAAGCAGCTGTAGGAAGCAATCAGTGCATATAGCCACATTTTCCAAAATTTGAAAATACAACTGGGAGATGCACTCATCTGCACACATGCAATACACTTATTCATATGCCACTACTGTACAGAAAGAACTCCACAGGCACTGAACAGGTCAGGATCTAAACACATAAACCCCAGATTTCCCCCACAACAGCAGTTCTAAATATGTAGTAGATCTTCTGAAACACTAACCAGACATCAGCAACTCACACTTCACCTTTTCAGTCCCACCCTTACCCCACACATCCTCACCAGATGAAATGTGAGTTCACTGCCATAATTACCAAAGTTTCTTGTAACTTCCAGAGAAAGCATTGCATCACTAACTCCCTAGAGATCTCTTCCTCCCATACAACCTTACTTGCAGAAACTTTTCATCTTTTACATCCCCCTGCCAGAACTTATGCATTGTCATGACCCCAGAAATAAAATTACAGCCCTTCTGACTGGGGCTTTTTGTATGAGTCTGTAGCAGGGACACTTTCATACAATTCTTTTGCTTTATAGAGGACAAACACACCACTGGATCCACTTAAAAATATTCATCTGTTATAGGTAGCAACTGACATCCACCAGGTATTTTGTTGGGTGGGCTAATAAAATGGGACATAGCTCTTAACAAGTTTGAGTTTAAGTCAATCTCAAAATACAATTTGTTTTTAGTATTTCTGTTTCAGTGACACTCACTGTTATCAAGTTACTATACACTAGATACAGCACAACATGGATCACATAAATGATTGGCCAGGCCAACTTTTAAAACATTCTTACTTATCTGTATTTTTCCCTATCAGAAAAAAGCCTTGCGAGAAAAATGGCTCTTGGATGGCCTTAGTTCTCTCACTCCAAAAGAGCAAGAAGAAATGCAAAAGCAGAATCAGGAGGACCAACAACGGACTCATGAGCTGGAACAAGACATTTTCAGGTAGGGTAGTACCCCTGCCCTTCTCCCCCAGTTAAAAGTCATCCCTTCTTGAAAGCCCTGCCTTATTTTGTAAAAGATTAAAAGGTCAGCAAAGCAATCTTTGTTATTTTTTCTGGTCAGCCAAAATTAGAGAATACACAATGCAAGCTTCCATTCTATCAAAGTGCACAATAGATGTCTTGCAGAGTACGTGTTTCTCTAACTCCAGATTCCCCTTTCAGGCTATACTCCATAGATGTAAGCCACTCTGTGTGGGTTTCCCCTGAAATAGCAATTGTTAAATCAGAATTTTAAAATAGCAATACATAACTATAAAAATTCCCCAGTTTCACTAGGTCCTGCACAGTCTTTAATACACAGCTTCTACCAAGACAGTACAAGCTGCCCAGCCCCATTAGTATTGCTTATTTTCTGTCTTCCATGCTGTATTGTCCTCGATTTATTCTCATAAGCCGGTTAGACCAAAGGCCTTTTTCTACCTTTATTAGAGATATTTCTGCAAATCTTATTGCCTAGTACCTCCTACCACATACACCTAGCATCAAACTGCAGAGACAGTCTCACATACAACTCCTTTATTTACTATAGGCATGATTCCAGGCACTTATTAGCTGCTGTGTACAGAGCCCTAAGGTATTTGAGAGATGCTAACATCAGGTCCTTCCCTGGGCCCGGACATGCTGACTGGTCTTGTTTCATCATCCTGTTTTGAGGCCTCTTCCTTTATTTCAGTTCAATAGCATCTTCCTCCAAACCCTCCTCTTCCTCCACTGTCCTCCTACACACGCTTTTTTGGCAAAGCTGTCACCAAGATTACCTTCTCCTGTTATCTCCCACCCATTCCCTCCTTAGTCCATCTCTCTGACACTAACGGCAATTCCCCAGGCTGGCAGGCAGCAGCTGAGCACGGGTTTGTCCTGTAATTAGACTGACTGATTGCTTCAGGCATTTCTCTCAAGGCAACAGTCCTCCATGGGCTTCTGGGGAAATCTTTGCTGCAGTGGTAGGAGGTAGACAGTGTGCTCTAAAAGCATCCCAGCAGGTTGTGATTACGACATCATGCAAGAGGGGTCCCTACAACAGCGTGATCACCAGGAAAAAGCCAAGTGGGGAAGGACTGGCTTTGGAGCAACAGGGAAGTTCCACTGAGCACACACAGCCCTTCTGGAAGTTCAGCCCTTCTCCAAGCCCTGTGAGGATAGACTGGGTTTTCAAAGTTCTTTGAGAAAGAGCTGTAGGTTTGGCCAAGATGATCTGTATACGCAGAGAAATATGGTGATGGGAGATCTCTAAAACTACTTCTGTCCTATCCCTGGGAAGACTTGGAATGCAGGATTAGGACTTTAAAAATCTTCCTACACTACTACATGCATTTCAGCAAACAGGGTTAATTATTCACATATTTAACTTCATTTCCACCTCTCACAGAACCTCACAGATTTATAACTAGAGCTGTAAAGTCTTTTGATACTGTTTTTGTAATTATTGACCTGAAATTGGCATCAGCTCAGTGGCCTTTATTTCCTCAGAGATGAAAACTGGACAGCAAGCTTTACTTCTCTGAATACAGCCATACAACCTTTGGGTTTTTAGCATGATTCGAATTTTACTATTACAAATAGTAAAAGCAGTAATCCAACTGGAGCTTCAAACCTGAAAACCTCCTTTAATTCCCTCTGCTTTAATTCTAGGTTGGATCCAAAAGCTGATAAGGCATTATAAATTTTAATGTTTACCTGAATTAGAAGCTTCCATGTCTTTTAAAAGACACTCACAAGCACTTACAGGAAAGTTTCTATATGCATTTGTGCTTTAAGGAAGGAGAAATGAAAGTGCCAAGCCCATCACGTTCACCGATCTCTTTCTTAAATCAGAATATGAATCTTTGAGTAACATCTCAGCCCATCTCTATTTTTTGATAATTACTAGGACTAGATGCAGATACACTGTGAATGGGAAAAACACACATTTAGAGCCACATCCCATCACCAGGGGCACATGTATCACACCGAACCAGGCAGAGGTTCTTCAGCTCACACACTTGATGCGTGCCTGAGCCTGCAGCAGCCTAACTACAGAAACGCGCCTGCAACATTCCCACTGCAAGGTTTGCCAGAGACTTGGTTAACATTCAGCACGTACAAAAAAATCCATTTTAGAATTCCTTTCCCATGTAGGGAGGTAGAGATGACAGGTTTGTTTTGTTGTCTTTGACTGGGGTTTTTCTTTTGTTTTGTTGGGGCTTTTGGGGGGATCCTTTTTTAATAATTTATATGCCTGCATTTAGGAGAAATCTAAGTATGAATTCTTTTCCTATGCAGTTTCAGGTTCAGTTAATTATAAGCACAAATAACATTGGTACATCTAGATCAGTAATATTCTAACCAGAAACCATTAATTTAAATGCTGATGAAAATGAAATTATGTAAATTTACTTGCAACCTGTAAGCACTACAGTAGGGGAAAAACAAAGAAAAAAGAAAAAAAAAATCAGTAAGTTTGATTGTAGTTGCTGGTCTTTCTCCTCATATCAAAGATCTTCTTTTTCCAAGAATATAAGGCTTTTACTGCACTTGTTTAACGGAACCTGTGAAAAATTCCTCTTATTCTTATATACGCTGCTCATCCATGGCAATTTTTTCATGGTGAACTAAGTACTTCCACACCCATTTTTTGTTAAACTAACTCTTCTCATGTGTGACCCTCTCCTGGGAAGCTCTACCAAATTACTTTCTACTTAAAGTGATTCCTACTTCTTGACATACAGCTGAAATACTTCAGATTTATTTGTAGTGAAGTTAATCAGACAAATTCCATCAGCATAAAATGAAAAGATTAACTGACAATGAAAGCATAACACAGAATGACATGCTGCCTTCACTCTTACGATACTCATCATTGATACTCATTTCTAGGCTGCATTATACCTGTACAGAAATGCTCCTAATTACATTCCTAAGGTACTCTGAATCCACAGAGCTTAATTCATCGTTGCTGAAGTTCTAAAGACAGTTTAGGGGTTTGTAATGCCTTGATATCAAGAGAAATATTTTCATTACTCATATGCTTATGCTCATAACAAAACAAATCTACACACCTTAATGTCTTTGGCAACTTTTATCTTCATGATACATTGAGGACTCTGACAAGGACACTTGATTTTGGGTCCAGTTTTGTTCAATATCTTTATCAATGATCTCGACGAAGGGATTGAATGCTCCCTCACTAAGTTTGCAGATGACACTAAACTAAGAGGAAGTGTTGATCTGCCTGAGGGTAGGGAGGCTCTTCAGAGGGATCTGAACAGACTGGACCGATGGGCTGAGACCAATGGGAAGAAGTTTAACAAGGCCAAGCGTAGAGTGCTACACATGGGACATAATAACCCCAGGCAGCGCTACAGGCTTGGGGGGGACTGGCTGGAGAGCTGTCAGGCAGAGAAGGACCTGGGGGTGTTGGGTGACTGCAGGCTGAATATGAGCCAGAAGTGTGCTCAGGTGGCCAAGAAGGCCAATGGCATCTTGGCTTGTATCAAAAACAGTGTGGCCAGTAGGTCTAGGGAAGTGATTTTGCCCCTGTACTCAGCATTGGTGAGGCCGCACCTCGAGTACTGTGTCCAGTTCTGGGCTCCTCACCACAAGAAGGACATGGAGGTCCTGGAGCGAGTCCAGAGAAGGGCAACCAGGCTGGGGAAGGGGCTGGAGGGCAAATCCTATCAGGAACAGCTGAGAGAGCTGGGGCTGTTTAGCCTAGAGAAGAGGAGGCTGAAGGGAGACCTTATCACCACCTACAACTATCTGAAGGGAGGTGGTAGAGAGATAGGTGATGGTCTCTTCAGCCAGGTGACAGGTGATAGGACAAGGGGAAATGGCCTCAAGCTGTGCCAGGGCAGGGTCAGATTGGACATTAGAAAAGAATTTTTACTGAAAGAGTTGTCAGGGCCTGGAACAGGCTGCCCAGGGAGGTGGTTGATTCACCCTTTTTTTTAAACACATCCAGGGAAGGTAGATGAGGTACTTAGGGATATGGTTTAGCTTAGGATGGGATTGGTTGGACTTGATGACCTTCAAGGTCTTTTCCAACCTTGTGATTCTGTGATTTTACAGATGGAAAATGAAGGCAGAACAACATACCTGAAATCATGTGGGAAATTCCTTTTGAACTAGGAATTTAAGCATTTATTCACATCAAGCATCTTTTGCTACAAATTATACTTCCAAACATTCCTCAACAGCTCTCTAGTAAAGGCCTCTAGAAAAATATCCAGGTATCAGTGTGCTTTGTTTAGACATACCAGCTACAAAGCAGCCAACAGTGATACAGGAACCTAGTACAGACTTCAACACAAACAAAATCCACTGAAGCACAACACATGCACCATGCAGTACTCACACTGTGCTTTTGCACCCAAGCTAACAAAAGCTTGCTTGACTACATGTATGTGAAATCATACCTTCAACCTGCTCTGTAAATCAAAGGCTGCAAAACTGATCCTATAGACACATGTCATGCAGTAGCAGTAAAATACATTATTAAGAAGCTCAGGGGAATTCTTTCTTCTGATCATCTAATTATTAAACTTCATTTGATTCAGATTCTGTCTGATGATTACTCTATATGGGTTTTATCATCAATTAAAAAAACATGAATCACTGTAAAGGCTTTCTGAATACCCGTAGACCAGTCTTTGTTTCTTTCTGCTGAGAGGACAATCACAATTGTAGGTAGATTATTTCCAGTAGTGGCACGGGCCTTTCCATCACCCTCCTACATGGGACCTCTGTTTCAAAATGTTTTTTACTCAGGAGTCAAACAGAGCTAGCCTGTGTCTGCTATCTGTTCAGACTTGAGCATTTTTTGATAAAAGGGAGAGTTCCATTCTTTGTATCAGCAACAAAATAGTGGATAGTGAGTGGCCTGAACCACCTTGCACATAAATAGCTGAACGCTCTGGTTACAGACAAAAGCAGCATTTATATTATCTGCCCTAGTCACCCTCTCCACGTTACAAGTTATGGTGAGCATGCCCTTGGTCAGGGTACAAGCTGAATGAAGAATTAGCAGCCCCAAATTCTAATGTAATTTTCAGTAAATAGCACTCATTCTTGAGGGAATTAGTTGCTAAACAACATACTTCAACATGCACAAATACCACCACAGTTCAC
This sequence comes from Porphyrio hochstetteri, assembly GCA_020800305.1. Classification (NCBI taxonomy): domain Eukaryota; kingdom Metazoa; phylum Chordata; class Aves; order Gruiformes; family Rallidae; genus Porphyrio; species Porphyrio hochstetteri. Next base: position 20,958,660 of record CM036912.1, read on the forward strand.
TAAGGTCTACTCAATGTGAGACATGAAGACAGACAAAGGCTAGATGGGCTTCAGAGCTGCTAAGGCATTTGACTTACCTCAGAATGTGTGAGGCCTTGCTAAAGTGCCTTTGTCTCTCAGTCCAGTAATCTCCAGGGTGGTAGCCTCCTGTCTGCTTTCAGTCTTCAGCCATTTATTTTTCTTCTGGGGTGGCAGCAGTGACATCCCCAGCCAATCAGCTCTGGGGACCAGCAGCAGTCAGGTTTACTCTCTAGAATTTCTTCAGCTAATCCTTTAGCAAAGAAATCTGATTTAGTATCTCAGCTTCTAAGGTTCCTTCATTTATTCACACCTCGATACTACTTATTTTCCTCTCTCAACTGACAAGCACTTCTCAAGGCAAGAAGGACAAATGTCCAAAGGATTGATTTAATACAGTAGCTATGTCATACTTTTATTTCTCTACAAAACATGCATCATTGAGAGGTAGCTTGCTATAATTGCTAATGTAGTTGATTTCAAGACTAATACAAACTGTGATGTAATTTCATAAAAACCATCATTGATTTAGACATTTCTAAAGATGTAAACACACCAGAAAGATTTTGGTCTAACTTTTAAACAGCATGGATAAAAAGGACTTGGATTGCATCAAACTATACAGATTGCATCTTTTAAAACTCTCTTCCCAACAAACTCCAGTGAGCACACTCACAACATCCTCTGAAAACACACCATAAAGATATACCTGCATAGAGACATAGAAGTGCAAAAGAAATAATGAAGGTCTAAATCTAAGTCCCGTCACGTGGGTATGAGAATTTTTCCCCTAACCCCACTGAGAAGTGAGCCAGTCTTCTTAATTACCATATGAAGCAGGTGTTGGCATGGGTGTGAGAGTGTATATATACTTAAATAATACATTTCTTGATCTCACAGATAACTATAATATTTGATTTATTTGAGGTGGTGTTTTTTCTGTCTCTCTCTCCTCCATTTATTTATTTTCAATACCTTTCCAGGATTTATCCTCTTCTTCCATCATGTGCGTTTGGGCATGTTTAGAGTCCAGACTGAAATAAACCCATAGTAAGCATTAATAACTCTTCAGTTCATTATGCTGCTATAGTTTTTAATGATTCATTTTTCCATTATGATAATATTATAATCAATTCTCATGTAAAAATATATTTCAGCATATTAAATACTATTCAGAAATATGGCACACGGTCATTGCATTTCTTACTCCTATGGCACTTCAAGAACATTCACACCCCTCCCATTATAAAATTAAGTTTTAGCACTACAATCAGTATCTTTCAGCAGAGTCCTAAGAGCATCTTGCAGAGCTCAGGTCCAGAGTGTTATCTGCTTTTAAATATTAATTTTTTAGCTTTTGTTTTTATCCTGAAAGCATTTTTCTTCACATCTCAGTTCTGAGGTCTGCTATTTCGAAATAGAGGATATTCTCACTAACAGAGAGTCCACGCAGCATCCTACTACTGTAGCTCTACAAATCTAAGTTTAAAATAGGGCAACAACCACAGCATTAATGCAGACTCCTTAAGCAGTCAGACAGAAGCAGACAAGCCATGCTTCTCTGCCAGCATGCATTCAACTTTTCTGGTCTACTTACTTTAGAGGGACAATAGGTTTCCATTATTAATGTTGGCATTGGGGTATGATTGTGGATCCTAGCACACACTGAAGAGTATGTCAAAACAGAAACCAATTTTTACTCTCAGGGTTATAGGCCATCATCACTCTATTTGTAACTTCTGCTCAGATCACCTAGTTGTAACTCTACTCTGAGTGGTCTAGAAAGATCAGTTGTAGTTACCTTAAGTCTACAGTCATCAATTTCTGACATGGATTGAAAACCAATGGAAGACAGATTTCCCTCTAATATGGAAGGTTTGAAATTTGCTTTTGTTTTTTCCTCTAAGTCAAAAAAAAAAAAAAAAGAACCTTCCAAAACTGATCCTGAAAAGAAAAGGTAGATAAACTAGGAAATAAAGCTATATGACACTCACCTAATCCAGTTTAAGTCCCACTTCAGAGTTAAATCCAGACTTGATTCTAAACCTTCATGGAAAAGGGTCTTTTCCTTCTTCATTGACCCAGGTGTCTGCAGAGTTGGTCCTCTCACACATTGTCACTCCTCTCTCTGTTGCAATTGCTCTTGATATATTTTTCCCCCCTTAAACATGTTACCCCAGAGGCACTGATGGGCCAAGCCTTGGCCTGCCAGTGGTGGGTCCATCTTTGAGCCAGCTGGCATTAGCACTCTCAGACATGGGGATAGCTTCTGGCATTTTCTCACAGATGCCACCCCTGTAGCCAGCCTTGCTGCGCAAACCCTGTAGTTTTCTTCCCCTCTCACACATGGGGATAAGATATTTCATCCTGGACCTCTCTGTCTAGAAGCATTTTGTCAAACATCTTAAGTGCTAAGAAAATAAAACCTGTAATTACGAAAAAGATGCCTTAAACACTGTACTCAGCTTTAACATGCAAGAACACATACAGGACATTTAATGTATAACAGAAAAGAGGGGGAGGGAGCTGTGACTCCTTTCAAATTACATACAAAGCTACAGCAGAAGTCAGTAGCCCAAAAGACAGTTTTGACTGCTGAACTTCAATCTCCCTTTTACATAATGATAAAGTTTATATTAAGAGACTTGTTAGCAAATCAGCCAAACCTTATCTGGCAAGATACTTCTTGTTCTCACTGCTAAAACCTGACAGTGCTAAGCTCTACATCCTGCTGGCTTGGACAATATCCAAGTTAGGATATTTGGTATTTGTAAGAGGTAACCTTGTAGTCTTTGCAAAACAAGGCTCTGGCTGATGAGACCTGGATCAAATCAAGACTCCTCCCCCAACAGACAAACCCTTAACAATTGTTTCTCAGCATTGCAAGTGTCATGTAATTGCCACCTCAGAAGGTGGTTGCTATTTGCACCTGATGCAACATGTATCACAGTTACGGGCACTACCCAATCTTCTCTTGCAAATCCGTTGGCAACCCTTTGTATTGAGCAAACATTATCCTTCACAGTTACTTCCTAGGTGTGTAGAACCAGGGTACCTCATACGACCACTGCTCTGCTGAAAAGGAATGCTTTCCAGAAACAAGATTTCAGCACTTTTCCCAGAGAATTCAGTACACAAAGCACTGATGAATGACAAAGACAGACATATGTATGTCTGCTGAAACCCCAAAGAGGAGCCCTTCAAACTTACCAGTATTTTTAAGTACGCAGGTACACAAGTTCTGATGTAGTCCATCAGGAATGCTACAATAACACCCACTTCACATCAGCAATATCTTGCTTCTTTAATCAAGATTTTTTCCTTCCACTGAAGAACCGAGCTTCAGGCACTGTTACACCTGTTTCACCAAAGCAAAGAACCCACATTCACACATGCAAAACCATTGGAAACTGTCTTGCTAGGTCAGAGCTGAACACACACCCCTTCAGAAAGCACCTTCATCATCCTGTGTGTCTGTGAATTCTTCATTCTGAATCCCAGACAGACTGGAAAATAGAAAAACTTCAGACTTTTATCTCTTGAGCATCCTCCCACTATGCAGGTTGCTTAGTTTTCAGAATCCACAAAATTCCGAGGTCCTCTCTTCATAAAAGCAGCCGGCAAAGCACTTTGTAGAGCTAGAAATCATAACTATTAAGTTTCATATAAGAAAATAAGTACAAGAAGTACTTGCAAAAGCTATTATAATTTTATCAAAAAGTGTTATCTGTTCTAGCCCTCAGAAATATGGGTGTACTTCGATTGCCATTGATAGAGGTGGTTCTTCTGGAATCGTAGCACCTAGTTACAGACTGACTAGAACTCTCCTCTACAGGGGATCCTCCTGAATACAGTTTGGCTACACATATTAAAGTATAGCATATGAGGTGATGTATTCTAGCTCTTTAAGTACTACCAGACCCAAGAACTTCTGACTTTCTTACAACAAAATAATTTGTTTCATCATGTGCACAAGTACACAACAAATTAGGAGGCAAAGTCATAATCCTGGTGTCTGCATACTAAATTCCTACAACTTAATTACAAAGTAATCACATTTCTTGAGACCATGTAGGAGAGAAAATTTGCTTAGACATGGGTGTGGCAGCAGCTATATTCCTGATGTATTCCCTTATGTAAGTTAATTTCAGCCACTGTTTGCCAAGTAGAATCAAAAGGAATCTATGGCAATTACAGTGTAAAAATAAAATTAAAAAAAGAAAGAAACCACCCCACAACACCCCCCCAACAAAACAGAGAATACTGCTTCACAGTATTTCCTGATGCATGTGAAATTACAAGCTGATCTCATCAGAAATAAATTTGTCAGGGTATGTAGAACCAACCCCACAACTGTCCATATTCATACTTATTGAGCCTGCAGTGCTGCTCTCTGCCTGGCATTAAAGTCAATTGTGATTGCAGATTGGAGAAGGAAATTGAGGCTTTGGAGAGAGAGGAAATGGAAGTCTCAGCTAAGGAAGAAGCTATTTTAAAGAAACTTAAGACTGTTGAGAAAACAACAGAAGACATAATAAAGGTCAGTGCCAAATCATTCCAGAAGTGGGATTCATTACTTGTTCATCATAATAACCAGTGAAGGGGGAAATGGCTGGATCCTGTGAATGGTCATGAGCTTTTCTCTAAAGTGATGATAGTTCTAATACAAGAGGGGTCAAGATGTTATACTGTTCATGTTACAGGGGTGGAGGCATAATTGCTATCATTACTCATCTATAGCACATTGTGTAGTGTCCCATCCTCTCCTGTGACTTAGAATCATGTTGGCAAAAAGAGACCAGAAAAATTTCCCTTTCTCCCTTGCTGCACTCCAACTGAGCATGTTACACTTCCAGCCCCTTCTCAGGATGAAGCCATGCACACAAAGAGCAAAAACTAACTAGACAGCACTTTACCTGATAACCACTTAAAACTGACTAATCACATCTACTGTTAATGTTTCTCTTCCCTAGTCAGTGAAGACTGAAAAAGCAGGAGCTGAAACAGGTAAGTTTAGTTAAAAAAAGGTTTTGAAAAAGGTTCTTGTAGAAGACAGTGAAAGCATACTGAAGGCCTTGTGTATCTTCTTTATCCAGAGGCAGCGGACTACATATATGCCAACATACCTGACCTCCCCAAGTACTTCAAGCCTTCTGCACTGAAAAGCACAGCCCACGCTGCCAGCAGTGACGAAGAAAAGAAAAAAGGTACTACTGCTTATGCAGGCAAAGACTTCCTATAAATTGGATCAAACACACTTTAAGGGGAGGATAAACAAGGACAATGCTGTTCTTGTTTAAGCTCTGCTATGTCATTGAAACTGAGAGGTAGAACACTAGTGTCAGGTACTTGCCACTGAGGGTATGGATGAAGCATTTTCAACACTGACATTTTGCAGCACTTCATTCCTTCTACCTGGCATAACTTCAAGTATTTCCTCCCTTCATACTGTACATTTCACATTTTCTATTCACACTTGTACCTACTGGAGAACAGGCAGTAGTCTGGTTACTTCCAAACTACTACAAAACCTCCCAGCCATTTTGAGTGCCCAAGATGCTTCAGTCCAGTGGCACATTGAGCTCTTTCAACTAGTATTGCCCAGCACAACACCCAGGGCCACGGTCACATCTGACGTTCTCAGTCTGTCATCAAATGAGAACAGGCTCTTATTTTTCCTTACAGAAGTAGATCCAAATAAAAACTTCCACTTCATTTTTTCACAGGGGTGGAAGGGGCTGTTGAAAATTAGAAACCAAAATATTGGTTATGTATGTGACGATTTCATATTTGGTAATTCATTCTGACAGTCATTCTCTATCACTGTCAGAGCCTCTACAATATTTCTTACAGCTGCTGCATTATCAGTTTAAGCACTTGTTTCTTTCCACAGCATTGTTTGCCATGGAAATTAAAGTTGAAAAAGACATGAAAACAGGAGAAAACACAGTGTTATCAACAATACCTCTTCCCTCAAAAGAGTTTAAAGAGACGGGAATTAAAGTCTATGATGATGGCAGGAAGTCAGTATATGCAGTGTCTTCAAATGGCAGCACAACACAAAATGGGATGGATGAACTTGCTCCTGTTGAAGTGGAAGACCTGCTAAGGCAGGCAACTGAAAAAAATTCCCAGTCTCCCACAGAGTATCACGAGCCTGTGTTTGCAAACAAATTTTGCAGGCCAGTTACTCCTCAGAAAGACAAATTAGTTTCTGGACCAAAACTGGAAGAAGCTCACAGAAGAGAGATGAATGGATTTAGCAATCATCAGACAGACTTCTCCTCCAAAACAGAGCCCTTTATGCAGCAACATAAGGAGAACGGGCTTGATCTTCCAAAGATAATAGGGCCAAAGTCTCCCTTGCCAGTACTTTCCCATTCAGAAAAGAAAGCACACACTGACCCTGAGAACAGGATAATAAATACTGAAGAAAGAAAAGCTGCACATGAAGAGTTAAAACTTTACCAGAATACAAGAGAAAGACATAATGAGACAAGGTTTTTAAGTCCCGGCCATGTTAATGAAACATCCCCTGCACCTCAAGACAAGGAAGATGTTCAGTACAGCGTTGTCCAAGCTGTACCATGTTATGTGGATGATTCTGAACCTGTAACAATGATTTTCATGGGTTATCAGCGTGTTGACGATGATGATGCAGAAGTAGACCAAAAGCTGTCACGATACGACGGCGTTATCCATGCAGAATTAGTTATTATTGATGATGATGAAGATGACAGCAAGTCTGAGAAACCAGCATATCATCCCATAGGCCACTATAGTCAGGTCTATCAGCCACCAAGCAGGAAAATCACAGAAGTCCCACAGATGAACCCTGCGAGCACTTTGGGCACAAGCCTGAACAACATACCCCACAAAAATTCCATCTCCCTGCGAGAACAAGAGGAACGGTTAAGCTCACCGCCACCCCCGTGCCCACCTTCACAGCCAGGTGTCTGGAGATGGCACCGAAGATCCCTCACTCACAGGTAACAGAAATGGAAAGTCATGTCACTGCTGTTTGCTCATGTAGCGAGCTGATACTACGCTTGTCTGTTAGCAGCTGTTTCACTTTTCTATCCGGATTGTTTCACGGACTAATATGGAATTACTAATCATTTATCTGCTCTTGTTTGTTAACAAATGCCAATCTGCGTTTTGGTACTGTTCAATTCTTTAATCTTTAGCAATGCACTAGTTACCCTATCAAAATTTGGAAAAAATAATATCTCTCAGAAAAGCCATTTCTGTAACCTGCAGAGGTTAAAAGTGGTTCTCTTCCAAGTGACAATTAAAAGTTCCATTAATGCTACCCCAATTAGCAGAATTAGTTTTCATTGCTACCAGGTAACTAACAGCATTGCTTCCTAACAGTATCCTCACTGGAATGTTTTTGTGCCTATCTGCATTCTAACCACTGCCTACATAATCCAAACTGGTCCTTAAATCAGAAAGGCTGCTTAATAACCAGCTTTACTCTGCATTTTTCTGGAATCAGCTTTGTCAACCTTGCCTTGACAATGTTCATGCAAGATTTTAACAGTTTTTTCTTAACCTGAGTTAAATATTTTATAGTCTCTAGATTCAAACAAAACAGTTATCATCACTATGTGCGGTTAGTCAGTAGTGGTGGTTTTGTTAACACTTTTTATATTCTATTAATACTCAACATTTCTATTTCTTACTATTAAGTTTTATAATGAAAGGTTGAAAGGACAACAGCAAGATACTCCAGAAACAGAAAGCTCTTCTGTATCTTAACACATACAATTAAACCACATTTGAGTATGTTTACAGAGCAGCAGATTTCAGACAGACAGAAGTCACATTCTGCTTCAAGGAAAGAACACTGTGCATGAGTCACAGGAAGATTTGGGGTCCTGACCCCAGATTCTCTCCTAGCTCCTCTTCCAGGCCATATTCCAAGTAATTTTGCTATTTGGCAGCAAAAGTATAAGTTTGGGCCCTGCCTAAGGCTGCATTGCAGCCCAGCAGTTCTTCACAGGTAAAGGCAGGAGAGAGGGCAGCTACTGGATCACATACAGAGTTTCAGGTATTTTTGCATCAGTAAGCACTGACTGGAAAGAGTTTATAGGAGTCGCAACCTCATGCAGTCATGCACCCAACAACCTGAAACATGCCAGCAGTGCTGCCCAGCCTTTGTGATCTGTGAGGCCACTTCATTTTCTATCCCTTGAGAGGACCTTTGCATCTCTCAAGTACCAGTCCTGCCAGCTATGCATTCCCATGTCCTCTAGGACCAGAGGCTGCTGCCAGCAAATGAAAGCAGTAGCTGGTACAGGCATGAAAAAAACCACTCCGGCAACTGTTCAAGCCTATTACATTTTAGGGATAGTCCCTTAATTGCCCCATCACATATGAAGGGCATATAATGGAGAAGCAACACCCACCCACCCACCCACTGGTGGCTACTGAAACAATTTTTCATCCTACAGACCACAGCATGGCTGCTCCCACACAGAGCCTTGGAAAGAGGTTTCCAAAGCTGGCACTACCTTTGGGTGGGCCACAGGCAGGCCAGGACATGTTAGCTAAGTACCACTATCTGTAACAGCCTCTGCTTATTTTTGTCTCCTGGAAGTAGCATCTGAACCTTCATTTGCCCCCATGAGTCCTAAGTGCCCTGAACAACATGAGTTCTCCTGAGCTCTCTCTCCATTGAGGTTAGTGGAAAACAAACACTGACTGTCAGGGAAGGGGGATAAGTACAACTAGCAAAGACATTTGAGAGTCTGTTCTGCTTGCCTGTGTGATTTTACCCATTTATTTACAAGTATTCTACCAGGCAGAAAATAGTCAGAAAAAAAAAAATGGTCCAAATTAAGTTAAAAGCAGTTTAGCAACTGCCTCAAATTCCCCCCCAGTCAGCACTGCCTCCAAGAGAGGGTCTCTATCTGCCTGGGGGTAGCGAGGCCCTACAGAGGGATCTGGACAGGCTGGAGAGCTGGGCTGAAGCCAACGGCATGAGGTTCAACAAGAGCAAATGCCGAGTCCTGCACTTTGGCCACAACAACCCCAGGCAGCGCTATAGGCTTGGGGCGGAGTGGCTGGAGGACTGTGTGGAGGAAATGGACCTGGGGGTACTGATTGATGCACGGCTGAACATGAGCCGACAGTGTGCGCGGGTGGCCAGGAAGGCCAACGGCATCCTGGCTTGCATCAAAAATAGTGTTACTAGTAGGAGCAGGGAGGTAATTGTCCCCCTGTACTCAGCACTTGTGAGGCCGCATCTCGAGTACTGTGTTCAGTTTTGGGCCCCTCACTACAGGAAAGACATTGAGGCTCTGGAACGCGTTCAGAGGAGGGCTACTAAGCTGGTGAGGGGTCTGGAACACAGGCCTTACGAGGAGCGTCTGAGGAAGCTGGGATTGTTCAGCCTGGAGAAGAGGAGGCTTAGGGGAGACCTTATAGCTCTCTATAACTTCCTGAAGGGAGGTTGTAGTGAGCTGGGGGTCGGCCTCTTCTCCCGTGTAGGCAGTGACAGAACTAGAGGGAATGGTAGCAAGCTGCGCCAGGGGAGATTCAGGCTCGACATTAGGAAGCACTACTTCTCAGAAAGGGTAGTCAGGCACTGGAATGCACTGCCCAGGGAGGTGGTGGAGTCACCAACCCTGGGGGTGTTCAAGGAAAGACTGGATGTTGTATTGAGGGATATGGTTTAGTGGGAGCTAGTAGTAATAGGTGAATGGTTGGACTGGATGATCTTCTAGGTCTTTTCCAACCTTGATAATTCTGTGATTCTGTGTGATTCAAGCACCCAGCAGAATTTGGAACTAAGCCATATTCCTCTTCACCCCTCCACATCTTAACTGCCACTCCCTGGGACATTTTGATCAGTGGATAAAGCCAGGAAGTGACTCAGTTTTTCCCAAGCAGTCCTGCAATCCTACTGTGACTTCTAAAAAGGAAACAAAACCAGGAAAGCCTCTTAAATCTAGAACAATGTATTACACAGAGCTACGTCTTAGGGAAACAAACTGTTTTCAAAGCAGCCACTGATGCCCAACCTAGCAGGTTCACCCTAAATACCACCAGTAAAAAGAGGGGAGTCAAAACTATGTTTGGTATCTCATCATTCATTACTGAAACAACAGTACAACAGAAAACAAGCTCCTCAAACAAAAGCTTTGGGAGGCAACTGCAGCACTTGAACATTAAATAGGCACCAAGGACTCTGAAAAAAGAATGGAAAACAAGGAAGCACAGGACAGACCAAGGAGACCATCCCTTACTCAACAACCTTACTTTGGGAAATAAATTAACCTTCAGAGCAAGTTTCTGCAAGAGTTAGCAGTGGCCAAGAATAACCAGGAGACAGATAAATTGTTCCACATGCCCAATCTGTATAGAAAAATACTAGATTATATTAGGAACTTTCAGCATGCCCCCAAACTCACAGAAACACAGGACAAACCTCTTTCCATAGAAGAATGATTTCCCTTTCCCCATGAGCTTCATGGGGGCCTAATACCTCCAAATATGTGCCATCAGAAGCAGCCATAAAGAGAGAAGGATGACAATGCTGTAATTAGGACACCAGGGTTTCATGTTATTAGAGCTTATTTTCCTCTTTAAAATTCAGTCAAATGAATTACCATGAAATGTTTTGAAGACTCAATACTCACTAAGGAAATTTAAAATGTCTTTGAGGGGGGGGAACAAAGGCTAGACATGGGGGAATGAATAAGGTAACAAAAAACTGAAGCTGAATAGGCAGTAAAACCTACTCAGTGTGGAACAGGGTCTCATGGGACATGAAGGTCCAAGGCTTTTAGCAGGTAGCTAGCCCAGGTGAGCTAATTTTTCCCTTACCAGTGGATGCTGAGAGAACTTCAAAAAGCGTTAACAGAGACTTAGATCCATTTGCACTGAAGTAACGTACAACAAAACTTTTTAAAGAGAAAGATTCATGCCTATCATCTGTTTCTGTAACACACAGAGCCAGACAAAAGCATGCTATTGGCTACAGGGCAAGCATCACATTGTCCTCTCAAACCACAGCCAGGATCTTTGCATCCTTTGGAATTCCTTGGTCTACAAAGAGTACACAGGGTCTTTGTAAGAGCTAAGCTTAACATCAATGGCCCTACGACATTAAGTTACACTCAGATACTTCTGATTTGCAACAACTTCAACATTCAAAACAACTCGAGTTAGACATTTGCTAACATGCATAAATCAAGTAAACAGCTGCTTTGACCCCCATCTCTCAGACACACACATGCAGGATGAAGGAATGAGACATGCTATTTTTGGTGACTCTTCAAACTAACAGGTCAGAGAGCTGGAGGTTATTCCCACTGCATTCTCAGATCAGCTACATGGTGGGGGGAGGCTCTTACATATCAAACAGCAGCATTATATTGCTGTTCTAAAAATAACCGTAACATTTAATCATCTGCCCTGCACTGCCATGTTCACACTAACCCACTCTTTACCCAGTTACAGACAATAGCCATACTGATGTTTATACAGAGACTCAAATCAGGAATATGACTAACTCCCACTGACTCACTACACCAGGAAGAGAAGAAAGTTTTCTGTGAACATCAACACAAAAGAAGTGCTTCCAAACAGTTACAGCTCCCACTGTGGAGTTCAATTTAGACAAAGAGTTTGTTTAATTATTCATGCATCCTTTTCATCTGTCAGTATCTAGTCAAGGACAATACCATCTGTCTGCAACGCCTTAGTGAAGGTAACAGAAATAAAACAGAAGAGAGTTGTGCTAATTGTCAAGTAGCGATAATGAAGCAATTTCTTAGTATACAAGCTTTATTGCAAAATTACCAGAACTAATGCCTTCTACTGATTTCTTTCTATAACACTAAACCAATGCTTATTCTGCTGGATTAACCACCGGAGGTACGTGTATTCTTGATTTCTCTAAATAAAGAGATTTAGCAACAGAAATAGAAAGTTAGTCTTAAAGCACAATGGATTTCTCTGTTTTCTTCTTTCAGCTCTGAGGATGAGAATGGCAAAGCTGGGGAAAAAGGTGATTTAACAGCTGTCATGACATGGAATTAAAATTTACTACTCAAAGCAGAATAAAGTTAAGAAGAGTTTCAACACACCTTTTTGGATCATGCTTGCTTTACTCCTCTGTTTCATGCATCTGGGTCATTTTGCCCTTTGCATAACCCAATGGACTTTAACAGACTTTTAGATTTGACCAACTATCATGTACACACAAATGGCATCCTGGATTTTGCCAAAAGTAGCAGAAAGTTACTTAAGACCATAAACGCAGTGTATATCCAAGTACAGAGACATGTGCATACCTGTTCCCACAATCAGGAACGCAGTGTTGCCATATACACCCAGCAGATAAACACCCATCTCCACAGAACTTCCCAGGACACCGTTTCACTTCAAAGTGTGCCAATCTACTTGATCTTGATTGAAAATATCGTCCCAGCATTTCTCTGGCAAAAGCATTGGTTAATAAAAAGCTAAGCATGAGAGATGGGAGCAAAAAGAAATGTAAATATAAAAGCTGGCTTCCAAGCATACCATCTTGGCCAAAATCTAAAGCATTCCACATAACAGCAAAAACAACTGAAAACAGTAAGTTCAGTATTTAAATAGTAAGCCACCTTCTAGAGCCCCACAGTCCCCCAACCTTCTATTTCACATATGACAGTATAGCCATTCTCAGACGCTGCACCCTTCCCCATACCACATACATGCTGTCCACCTGTCATCTGGTAACACCATAGACAGCCTAACCTCCCAAGGATGGTTTCACCTCCTATCTTGCTACAGAAAGCTCTGTTTTTCCAGGAATCTCCTTGCCAAACAGGCAGTACCTATCCATCACAAAAGCAAACCCAAAACAATACTGATTGGTATGCTGGTTTAAGCTGGCTGGGGAAGCTAAACCTAGCACCAGCCTCCCATCAGAAATACTGCCTTGTCTGTCCTGCAGGCAAAGATCTGTTACAGATGCAGCCACTGCTGGGCATAGCTCTCCAGCAAGGTCCAATGCTCCCACCAAGGAACCTGTAATTCTCTCCACACCAGGTAGAGGCTAAGGGCCCCTAGGCAGCAACACGCTACAACTATACCTAGAAACATCACACACAAGTCAGATGTTTCCAGTACATCGTTCTTGGAGGAGGAAGTGCCTTATAGCACCACATCCTTATATTCAAACCGGTGCGATGGCTTTATTCTGTTAGGTCTTAGCCCGGTTTGATAAATCTTAGGTTGTGTTACTCTAGTATAGCTGACTCAGGTTAGGCACCAGCAAAAGAACACCATAACTTTTTTTGCTGGTCTTCCTCATTTCAAAGCAGGAGAATGAAGTTGCTACCTCATAATGAGGCACGATGGTAGTGATCAGCTGACTTGTAGCCTCTCAACACTTGGTGGCTCCCAGTCTGGAGTAGGTAATAATCTCAAGTTTTAGGACTTGTCAGAGACCGTTACCTGGAGAGTGGAATAGCAGATAAAAACAAATAAATTTAACTATATTACACTTTCTCTGTGTCTATCCTGGGTTATTTGGTATGGGTTTTTTTTATAGAGGGTTTTTTCCCTTTTTGTTTCTTCTGTTATTTGTTGTTTCTGAGAGTAGCAGAGGGAGTTACTTGCAATTTGTTTAACATATGTTTTATTTTACATCTTCTCAAAAGTTCTAAACAGGATAGGCCAAGAATTGAGAGTGGGAGAGCGCTAGGTAGTCACAAGTAGTTTTTGTAACAGCAACAGAATGCTATGGCCACTCATCCCCTAATAATCTGTGCTATCAAACAATTTGGAAAAGGAGGAAAAAATATGCTGCCAAGATAACATTATTCAAAGCAGTTTAAAAGAAAGGAGACTGAAGAGACACTTCAAAATGGTGAATGTATAGTAAATCTACAGCTAAATATCACTAAAAATACAAGAAAATTAATGGTAAAAGAGCCACAACAAAACAAAACAACAACTAACCATACACAGCACAAGCAGCAGCTGTTAAGTTGGTATTAGAGATCTCCTGGCTAGGAAGCAGAACACCCTAGCATTATTTTAGCTTGTCCTCCAAAAACAGCAACCCATGCTCAGAAGCCATGAATGAGAAGAGAGCTTTAGGGCTCATTAGGGAATACAGGGAAAACAAATTAAAACACAACTGTGTCACAGCACTTCACATCTACAACTTCAGTAGAGTTTGGTCAGCCCCACCTCTGAAGAGGCCAATAGAGAAGGGTAATGAAGATTATCGGAAGTGTGCAATAGCTAAATGCACAGCAGTCATAGAGGGGAAGAAACAGTAAGGCACAGACATGAGAGGCCCAGAGAACTGTGATAAAGGAAGGTAAAAACAAAATACAGATCATTAAGCAGTGATATCAGGCGCAGGCTTAAAACAAAACCAACCAGCGCTTTCTCACAGTGACTAATTAAATGGGAGCACAAAAGCATTAATAGATTTAATTAACTGCAAACTTCATAGATAAAATCCAATTGCTATAGAAGTTCATGATCCAGCTGCAGTTTTAGCTTAGGACATCCTTGCACATATTCCGTCAAGTGGCAGGAAAATCTTAGCGGGAACAGAAAATGGCACTGCAATCTTGTTATACCTCTTGCTCTAAGCACTCATTACTACCACGTCTGAAGACAACTCTGGGCTCAGGGTATTTCTGCTTGGCCATGTGGCAATTCTGATGTCATGTACACGAAAGCTATTTGGTTTGTGCCAGATGAAAATGAACTACACACTCTGGCTGTGTAGCGGCATAGATACCAAATCCTTAATTCAAAGGAGATGACACAAAATGGAGCATTGAAAAGCTGTGTGCTTCTGGAAAGCTGGGATGTTCATCATCTAAGTGCTGCAGCCCCAAAGCCTTCCCATATCCCATGTCAACAAAAACAGAATTACGAGGCAGCAAATGATCTTTTTCAGATGTCATACAAAAATTCTGATTCATCATTAAAGCCAAATGATTTCTAAGGTCCAGCACAGTGTCTCTGAAAGAAAGCGAAAGCTGGAGTCTTCTTTAATGCAGTATCATTTGTCCAGGATGATCATCCTAGATACCTGGTTCAGCGAGATGCAAATGTTCAATTCCTGTGGTTTGCAATAGGTAAAGTCACTTTTAACAGCTCAAGGAAGAGCAACAGAAGCTATACAGCAGTTGAATTAGTTCATGTATGAGCTAAAATAGATGGTACCAAGTGAGTTCTGAAGGACTTGTCCTGTGCCAATTCTGTGACACTCCCTCAGGTAAGTGAATGCAACAGCTCCTCCCTTCACACACACCCCTTGGAGAACCTGGAACCAGACTGATGTGAGCAAAGAATTTTTCATAATTACTACCATATCATCCCTCTAAACTGTCTTTCTAGTCACCTGGAGTCTTTCTTGCTTCAGACCGCACAGAAGGTCTAAAAATCAGTAAGATATTAACTTCTGCATCAAAATGCAAGAGATCAGTTTTTCCTCAATGATTTCCAAACCTCAGCTGTTTGGAAAGGCACATACCCATGCAGAGAACAGTTTACACACATGACAAAAGAAAACAACTTTAACTGTTCATACAAAAGCTTAACCATAGACATCAAGTAAAGACCATTTCATAACGTCTCTCTGTATGAACCGTCTTGAGTTTAGAGACCGAGCTTCTCAATAAAGCTTGAGAATTCTTCCGATGTAGCTCATCGAGGAGCACTTCCCGGTCTGGGCATCTTTTACACGTCTCCACCTCCCACTGAGAACAAAGAAAACAACCGTAAAAAAACCCGCTGTTACTTGAGCAAGAGCGCCACGCAGCGTTACGAGCCG
The DNA here is from genome assembly GCA_020800305.1 of Porphyrio hochstetteri. NCBI lineage: Eukaryota > Metazoa > Chordata > Aves > Gruiformes > Rallidae > Porphyrio > Porphyrio hochstetteri. Next base: position 20,974,480 of record CM036912.1, read on the forward strand.
TGACGCCAGCAAAAGGCAGGAGGCTCGGCCTTCTCAAACCCGGGCAGAGGAAAAACACGGGTATAAACGCCGAAGCCTCCTCAGCTTGTGACTTTTGACAAACAGAAGACAGCGCAGCATCCAGCGTAAGGAAGAGCAACAAAGCCCACGTCCTCTCGCTTCATGCTGCGGCCTGCCCGCCAGCGAGTAAAAGCCGGTTATGCCCATTAAAGCGAAGTGGCAGTGATCTCCAGTGCCTTTGGGCTATTTGCATCAGTTTTCATTCAATATCTAACTGCAAATCATGATTCTTGTGTAAGCGAAGAGCAGATGAACGGGATTTAGAGGCTGCATGTAGCTCAAAACTGTAAACTACTTGCTGTGGACTGATGACAAGTTTCTACTTGACTGGGAGAACCCCACTTGTCTAGAAGAACCCAAGAAGAAATAGGCTAGCATTGATTAATGATCACAATTTAATCTGAGAGTAAAAGAGAACATCAAAGCCTTCTTGATCTCTTCTTGTGAGGAGATGTTCTTGACTTTAGTGGAATTCCTTTTAGTAGTAAAGCATGGAAATTGACTTTTAAAAATACTGTCTAGAAGAAAAAAAAAAAATACATAACAGCCTGTCACCTATTTTCCTGCTGATATCAAGCACTTCTGTAGACTTTTTCCCTTCAAAGGAGCATACCAGAAGTGTTACAAGTCACTAGAATACAACACATTGCTTCCTCTTAGTAGTCACACAGGAGGCATGAACAAACATTGCACAAAATTAACAAGTTTTTCCATTAAATCAGTTATTATACTGCACATAAAGCCCTGCATGAAGAGCTACATAACATCACTAACGCTGCAAAGGAACAAGTTATCCAAAAAAGCAATTGATAATTTTGCCAACTTTAAAATTCTATTAGATATGGAACAAGGATTTTTTTCCCTTCTTTTTGAGGAAAGAAACACTACATTACAGAGAAAAAACACTCTAATATTCAGTTTCAATAAGAGTTTCTCCAGGAAATCTTTAGATACTTTTAATTTATAAAACCACCTCTACAAAGAAATTAATCCATTTCCATTAATCCAAAGACTAACCTTTCCTAGTTTCTATGTGATAGTGTTTTCACCTTATTAAAAGGGACAAAAAGTTTTATTAAGATATTTATACCTGTGTTTTAAAAGCCTTGTGTTCATTGTCACATGCAAACGAAACAAACAACACACAGTACAGCTATTGTATTATAGAAATAATCCAACATTGACTTTAATTTAAAAAAACATCAATTGTGCCTAGGTTGAAGAGATTTTTCTTCTTTGAACTCAGAGTACACAGAGTCCCCCAGAACTTGAGCATGAGACGGGCCTGTGATCACCAGGCTTTTGAGGTCAGAGTTCTCTTAAAACCCCAAACACCCAGACAATTAGCCAGATACTTCTTGCCCTTCAGCCCACATTTTGACATATTTCTTTAGAGTCCCCTTTTCCCAATCTGCCCGTGACTTTTCCAACTTCCAAAAAGAAGGGGAATGATTCGACTTGCACTCACTTGCAGCCTGCCACTGCTGCTGAAGGGATTAATCCCAGCTCTATAAAAGCCCCTACAGTTAAACTAGTTACTTGACCTGCCAGAAGATCACTCACTACAAACTTGTAGCTTTCTGACTATGACTTGTCCTGCAACAGGTGGCACCACAGTTTTGAGGAAATGGAGGAAGAGACACAAATAGATAGCTTTAGTAAATGGAGAGAACCAATACCTGACATGCACACAGAAGTATTTTAGAGCTGGCCATCAGGTTGTAGGGACGTTGCTGTATTGTTATTCTAGCTGATCCTCTAACTTCTTCATTCCCAGCTACCTTAGCAGCCCTGGGCCAAAGGCATATTTTGACACAAATAAAAATCAAAACTTTCCAGTATCAGAAATGACGTAGTGTGGAAGCCAACTATTCAGAGCTGCAAAACCAAAATGAACAAAAAAAGCAAAGCACTGAACCAAAACAGTTAAACAATATAGTCTCTTTCCATTCCCTGTATCTAGTTTATATACTTAGATAAATCTTTTGACTAAAAAAATAATTCCCTCCCATATTGTTACAGAGACAGTCCTGTCTCTTAGGTATGCCAGCTCCAAGGACTCTCAACTTAAGCTTTAACAGAAGCTGCTTTTCCCGAAGTCAAATCAACTCCTCATGCACGTTTCGCTCAACAGTGCAAGTACAACTGCAACATTCCTGAGGAAATCTTTTCACTTCCATTTAAAAGTCATGTGGCATAAATCTATCTTATTCAGACAGAACAGAAATTCAGAAGCACAAGCAACCAAAGACAGGAAAACACAGAAATCCATACACACAGATATGTTCTTCCTGGTTGAGTTTTGGAGAAGTATGACTGGCTTTAAAGCACTTCAACTGCAAACATGCTTTCTCTTCATGGTTTGGAAGCACTGAGGGGGATGGGACAGAACAGTGCTTTGAAAGTGACAAATGGTGGTTTTACAGAAGGACTGAAGTTCACATTCATACTAAGTAAAAGGATTGCTCTTAGACCAGAGAGAATGTGTGTTGCATTTAGCTCGTGCAGCAACCTACATTTGTGACAGTCTTTCACTAAGGTTTTAGGGTTTTTAATGCACAAAACATTACTGAGCAGGAAGTTTTCACATCACATGCCATTCGAACACAATAAAATGAACAGATATGATTCTGGATCAGTCTCTCCAGTTTTCCCAATAGTAGTCATAAAAGGTTCAGGAAACCAACTATCAAAACAACATTCACATTCTTCTTAATCTTCAATCTAGTTAATTACTGCAGTTAAAAAACAGAGCCTTCATTCCTTACTCAGGCAAAGATTCATGTTAAAAGTCCCATCAGAAGACAGCTTTTGCAGGACTGCACCATCCTTCTATAGATTTGAATTCAAGTTCTCCTGAACAGTGAGTATAACATACACATGCTACTATGCTTCCATTACATCTTCAGGGAGGTGTTGAGGGAACGTGGTACTATAAAGCATTCCTTACAGGGTTTTTGACTGCACAACATTCTACTACAAAATCCTCAATGACTTATATTTGGTTGATTGCTGACAGGAAGGCTATGAGGAATACTATATTGCCACAGACATAGACGGTTAACACAATCTGTTTAAACAGACGACCCTGTAAAAGAAGGGGAAAAGCCATAGAAATGTTAGTTTGTCCTGCTTGAAACAAAGAATCAGCCCATCTCATAGCAGTTATCGACAAAATTGTGACTTACCTCTGCTTCTGCAGATGTGAGTGACTGCAGTATCTGTACTCTGTCATCTTCTATCACTTCCACTGTTAGTAGGAAGGGACAAGAAGAACGGTAAGTCTGCTCTTAAGAGGAAGGGGTTTTTTTTTCATTTGTATAATGCAGAAGTCCTGATTGTGCTTCTAAGTAACTCAAGTCTTATGCAGCATCAAACCTGAAAAGCACTTGGAAGTCTCATTTGACATTTCATGACCTGTACTATCATGCTTATAGCACAAATAAAAATTATTCTGGAGCTGACCCACAAAAAGTAGCTTCTAGGCTTCGAAACAGCAAAACATTTTGTCTCTTTTGGCACACTGAATTATGAAAACATTTAGTTTTGATCTGAATAAAACATTCATTTGATCTAAAAGCTTTTCCTTTTCAAGATAACTATATTTCCATTAGCCAACATGAGAACTTTAATTATTCAGAGATTTCTTGTTAATTTTTCTATTTCCAAGAAGTAATTACTGCAGTTTAAATTCAAATCGTAGAAGTTATAGAATATCCTGTGTCGGAAGGGACCAGTAAGGATCAAATCCAACTGCTGGCTCCACACAGGGCCAGGCAAGTCAGAGCATGTGCCTGAACACATCGTCCAGATACTTCTTGAACTCTGTCAGGCTCGGTGTTGTGACCACTTCCCTGGGAAGCCTGTTTCAGTGCCCAACCATCCTCTCAGTGAAGAGCCTCTTCCTAATATCCAGCCTAAACTTCCCTTGTCTTGGCTTTGTACTGTTGCCTCACATTCTATCTCTGGTCACCAGAGAGAGGAGATTGGCACTTGCCCCTTTGCTCCCCCTCATCAGGAGGCCATACACCATGATGAGGCGTCCCCTCATCCTCCTCTTCTCCAGGCTGAACAAACCCAGGGACTTCAGCCTCTCCTTGTAAGCCTTTCCCTCCAGACCCTTCAGCATCCTCATTTCCCTCCTCTGGACACTCTCCAATATTTTTATGTCCCTCTTGTACTGTGGCACCCAAAACTGCACACACAGTACTCAAGGTGAGGCCGCACCAGCACAGTGTACAGCAAGACAGTTACCTCCCTGGACTGGCTGGCAATGCCATGCTTGATGCACCCCAGGGTACGGTTGGCCCTCCTGGCTGCCTGGGCACACTGGTGGCTCAGATTTAACTTGTTGTCAACCAAGACCCCCAAATCCCTCTCAGCATCGCTGTAATCACTCCTTCTCCACACACCAGCTTACACACCCTCTTAACTAACCATGCTTATTCAATTCTGCAGATGTCTCATCTCTGCCTTACATACAGGTCATCTGCATGCACATAGTCACCTCCTCTCTGTGACACCAGCTAGTCAAGCAAAGAACTTCCAATGCAGTTCCTACCAGTCTCTTCACTAGACATACTGGAATCAGGATTTCACCTTTATTCCCCTGTTCACACAATGTCACAAGCATTTGTGCTCAAGTTTTTGATCATTTTGCTTATGCAGTAACAGCCATTCATAGCAGCAACCTGTCACAATATAATGCATAATAAGTTCCATGAATTAACCTGGACTTTACCTACCCGCTCAGGATCAACATCACAGCAGACAGGGATGGATTCTTGGAAAATACTTGCTCAAACCACAGTTTGAGAATTAAGAGGCTACTATTTAAAATGGCACAAGACCAGTTTTTCTACAACACTTTGGACTTGAAAACACATTTACTCACTTATTAGTTTGAATAGGAGTATGACACCTAGTTTGAATAGGAGTTATTCCCTTTTATCTTCCAAGTTAGAGGCCAAAAAAAATACCTCCTGAAATTCAATCCACTGTTACAGCAAGCAAGGTATCAAGAGGAGTTTTGTAGGGTTTGTACCTTTACGTACGAGGCAGTAGCTGTGTATTTCTAGAAGAACTTCAGTACCAACATGCCAACCTACAAAACCAATCATTGCATAGGTGTCCCATGGGTCTGGTAGGTCAAGTGCTGGTAGATCCATTCCCAAGAACATAGTCACCACTAGTCAGATTAAAAAAGAAGAAAAGATAAAATGACACTAAGAGAGCTTTGTCAGGGTATTTAAAGAAACCCTCTCAATACCTCTGGTAACAGATTCCCCATGAACTGCCTACAGCTGCTTGGGGAAGGAGGTGAAAAAAGAAGGGCAAGATAGTTTCCATCCTACTCAGTGCCCCATCACACCCCAGTCACACAAACACTAGCAAGAAGACCACAGTCACCACATTTTGTGCTTAAGCTCCCTGTGGAAACTTGCCATTATTGACAGAATGAAGCTCACAACCAGAAGCTGGGCTTCCCCTCTCCCATCAAACTATATTACTGCAAGAGAAGAAGTCTATCCTGAAGTCTTCTAAGACAAAAAGAAATGAGTCAAGACTAGGTCCTCATCACAGAGATCTTTCAGATTTGCCTGTAATCTATTTGCTTTTACGGAGTCACTTTTGGTCCCTAAAGCTATACCTGATGGCCATTTAAAACTCACAGACGGCCAGCAAGACAATGAATCTTCTGAGATGTCTGAACTGGATGGATGTCCATAGAAGTTTTAGACAAGCAATAGCCCAGACAATGAACAAAGTTCCTTCAAATGAGTTAAAGTGGGTTACAACTATTACTTCTACTCACCAGCTAGTATTCTAGCTGTTGTACCAGTACTCCAGTGAAACCAGTTAAACAATTGCCTCCTACAAAAAAATGAAAAGCATTCTTTTAATAAAATTTTTTGCAGGAAAAAAGAAGTCAAAGAACATTGTTACCCATTTTAAAGACAGCTTTTCAATGTAAAAAGATTTTTTTTTACAGAAATGGGCATATTTAATTCCTGTGGCAGTAATTTAATTAGTTGTGAGTACCTTGGTGCATGACGAGATGGTCTGAAACCTGCCATAAGAGGTTGAAAGATTGTCAGAGCCATCACGGTACAGCCGAGATAGGGATGAAAACCTGCTTGCTAAACACAGGACATCTTCCTTTAGTATCATATTTATATAAAGATATAGAAGAACACAGCAGAGAAGTTGATATTTTTATTCATACTTGTATTAGTAAGTTACAAGGGTGGAACAACACTGTTCAGACTGGCAGAGGCAGAACAGTGAGCTACCCTGCAGCTGAACAGAGATGTTTCTCCTTGGCAGCATAAGACACTGGGAATCCTGCTCAGGGTTTATCTCACTTTTTTGCTGTACTGAGAAACTCTAATAGCTGAAGAGCAGAAAACAGGGGACAGCAACAGGTATACAATCTAATGTTCCAGTCTAAGCTTAATCACTGGATACATTTACTGAAGTCCAAATTCATAACGACCCTTATTCACAGCACGTTGACCACCTTAAGTTAGGTGTCCCCATCCTCACTTGTCTCCCAAAATCAAGTTTTCTAAGGAAAAGGGAAGAATGCTGATTTAGTACATAAAGTAACTGTGAGGACTTTATTTGGGAGAAAGATGAAGGAGGTACTGAAATTTTTCAATTGTAATTAGAGCCAACTCTTCTGTGCTGCAAGGATTTCAAGTCAGCCTACTTCTGGAGAGTTTTCACAGCAATTTCCTCAGCAATACCTGTAACATGTTAGTAGACCACCTTTTCATTCATTTGGTCCAACCTTCACCTTTGAGTTAAACAAAACAAAAACACACACTTACATGGCTCCAGCCTCCTCGGTATATAAAAGGCAACAGAAAAGAAACACTCGTAAGTGTGACTGTGGTCAACATCAGTATACGATGCACCTGGAAAAGTTAAGTTTGCTTTTAGAAACTCTACTGCTTTCTTAATATTCCATTAAATTACATTTGACAGATCTACAGCTAAAGATCTTAGCATCCTCTGTAGACTTTGTTTTTACTAGTAAAGTAGGTGAACTTCCAATTTGAAATAGTTTCATTTTATAAGATTAAAGAAAGGTAAAAGTCATACCAAGTTTAATCTCCTCTTTCTTGGATCTAGTGCATTTATAACTCTGCTTACAATTCTAGAATACACAGCTGGACACACAGGAAGATTTTGCCCACCTGAAACCACATCTCCTTTCCAAACAGAAATGATTGAGACCAGACAGGTTTGAAGAATCGTGCAACAATAACACCAATACTAACGGTGGTAATCCAAGCAACGAACATTAGCGCTCCTGAAAATGGAAAACAACAAACAGAAGGTAAACACGAGTAATCTAGCTACATACAAATACAATCTCAAAGACTGTGTAATAGTTTGTCTTTACTCATATGGTTCAGAGTTTACTAGTGATACGTTTTTAGTCACCTGGTTCAAACTACAGCTTTATAGCATTTATCTTGCTAGAGGGCAGAACCATCCAGATACAAGATAGTCATGCTTTGCCTACACAGCATGAGAGTAGCTCCAGCTACTGCACTTTTCATATGCATCAGTACAGTCAATGCATACTGGTGAGGGACGATAGAATATCACCATCACACAGAGAAAGAGGTGACAACTCTTACAACTTATTTGACAAAAAGATTAATGATAGCTCTCTTACAAGCCTGCCCCAAAGTCCAATACTGCAAGAGAAAAACGTCTCAATAAATTCATTAGCTCTGGACTGCCAGTTGATGTGTTTCTCACTTCAAATAGAATTAAACCAATAATGTAACTAAAATTAAACCAGAGAGAAAGAGATAACCAGAAACAAGTCATAAAATTAAGAGAAAAGCCAAACGTAGGCTCATTTTCCCAGGCAAAAAGAATCTTATAAAGCTCTTCTTGAAGTTAAAAATCATGATAACTTCACTCTGTCTTCACAGTCTGAGATCTTGTTAGATCAAGGACAGTATATGTGTGCGTATACACACACACACACACACTGCACGAGTGCCAGAAGGACAAGAGGAAATACCTAGTCTGCAATAGTGAGGAAAACTAGTCTTTTGCAAAGCCTAATGTGCCAGGCTCAGCAAGTCTAGAACTGGAAGACCAAACTAGAAATAGCAGCTTACCATGAGCTTTGATCAGTATTGGGGACCGGGAACCTCCAATATCTTGAGGAAGGCCCATGACATTGTATATTCCATTAGTGATCAGAGGCTGACGACTGTGTTTGTATATTAGTCCACCTAAGCAGTGACAAAGTGGTTTATTTATGGCTGAAAGCCACTGCACTTGTAAGCATGCCCATTCCTTATTTACAAATCCAAACCCTGCTGTGACCACTAAGCATAATCATAAAAACTGAATTTCTGACACACAATGCAGTAAGATGTCATCTAAGAGGTCTTGCATACTTACTGTACGAGAACCAACCCTCCCCCCTCTGCAAAGAATAGATTTCTCTACTACCCTGAGGCATAAAAATATTTCCCTTTGATGTTAGTCTGCACTTTAAGATGTGACCAGCTCTCAAGAAGCTGTTTCTAGCATCAAGTGGGCATACAACACATATACGAGTAAACTTCCTAAAACTTCCAAAAGTAAACCCACAATGCAGAGGCAAAGATGGCTGGACTAAGCGCCTCAGACTTGGAAACCCTATTTCAGATACAAATTCTTAGTTTATCCATGTCTTATATAAGGGCTCCTTACTCATTTAGAACTGTTCAAAGCAAAGCAACCATATGCAAGGTAATTTTACCTTCACTAGCTTCCCCATCGGCCAGAAAGATGTAGTAACTGGCATCCAGATTAAATCTTCCTTTGTAGCCAGGAAGACGAACACGCCTTCTGAAAGAACACTGAAGAACACCATCCACGATCCTCCACGACACATCTTCAAGGGCATGCTGCAAAATAGGAGACATTTAACACCCAGTCTTTTCAGTCTGGCAAAGTAATTGGCTTAAAAGTAAGCCCGCAAAAGACAAGTGTGTCACTGGTGTGCAAGGAAAGAATGGCAGTGATCAGGGTGCATAGGTTTGACAATCTTGCATAGGAACTTAGGAGGCATGTCAGTAAGTCAATACAGCCACATAAGGTTTGGACTTATTACCACCAGTTTTTCCAGCTCACAACAACAATCTCTCCTTTCAACCTTTAACCCAAGATCTATCAATTGCAACTGCAGCCCTAGCAAAGGGACAGAGTAATAATATGCACAAAACTCCTCAATAGAATAAGCTCACACTACCTTAAATTTAAATTTTAAAAATTTTATTTAGACTTTCAAAAGTAACATTTACCAGGAAGAGCCCAACCGATCTCACCTTAAAGAATTATGGATCCAAAATAAAAGCACAAAGCAGCAGCATACCATTCGTTACTTCAAACCTGCGTTTGTGGAATTATCGTAGTTGTTTTTAAACGTACCTGTGAATCCAAAACAGGGTAACTTCGCCCTATCAGATAGGTAGTGCTTACATGAACACTGTGGTCCTCATTAATGCACAGATACGTATCGTCATCACCCTGGAGAGTTTAAAAGAAGCAACTATTTATAGCCCAATAAAAACCACTACTGGAAGTCTCCAAAAGCTCTTTGATTTAATATATGCAACAAGACAAGACAGATTTCTCTAGCTGAGAAATAATAGCTTGACGGCTGTCACACACTTCAGAATTTGCAGAGGAACCACATTCAGTCAAACAGATGACACATAGTAAGGCACATCATGATTTACACTTCCCTCCTCCCAGGATAACCACCATAATATCAGAAGTTTCTGTAATTATTTAGAATTTACTAACTTAGATAAGACAGAGATGGATGTTGATATTACTTCTTTAAGAAGTAGTTGCTTTCCCTTACAGCTGTAATAACAGTATTGTGAAGAACCAAGTGGTCTTGCACTAAAGTTGCAAATATAAACTGTTTTGCAAAGGAGCTACTGCTTGTTTGTGTACTATATATTTGTCAACCACATTGTCCTTTCACTTTAACACCAGTTAGAAAAAAAGTTCTCAACACTTTTTCAGATTGAATGGAGTCACCCCTATACAAACAATGATAAAATGCAAATGGTTTTCAGAAAGCATAGCAGCTCAGTTTCTGGCAGGTGTCATGGTTTTGGCTAAGATTGATCTAACCAGGAATTCCAGTCAGCTACTCTGCTATCAGACAGGTTGGATTCTGCTAATACAGATATCCACAGGGAAATTCTACTGCAAATAGTCAGTAGCTAAAACTGAACATCCACCTATAAAAAGCTAACAAGCACATCAGTACATTAGGAGAGAAATCACTGTGTGTGACATCTAGGAGTATTTCAGTTTTCCATATACTTGTTTTGCTTGAGTACCGTTCAAGCTCAGAAGTAGCAGCATAGAACACTCACCATCCACTTGTCATAGGACAATGCAAATGATAGATATCCTTCACTTGGACCACTCATTTCAATAAATACTGAACTCTTCTCTTGTTGGAAGGATAGAAAAAAACAGGAAGCATTTTCAGGATCACAGTTGGAAGGGTTGCGAATGCAGAACTTCATCCTCCCACAACCTGATGTATTAAACTAGACAATTAAGCAAACAAACAAATCATAAGCAATGCGAGTTGCCCTCTTCTTCCTCCCTTTGTAGAATCTTAGAATGGTTTAAGTTGGAAAAGACCTTCAAGATCATCAAGTCCAACCACCTATACAGTCCTACTAGGTCCAACATTTGACCACGTCGCCAAGAACAACATCTACTCTTCTTTTAAAGATCTCCAGTGACGGGAAGCTTGTTCCAATATCTAACAATCCTTTCATTACAGAAATTTTTCCTAGTATTCAACCTAAACTTCCCCTGACAGAACTTCAAACTGTTTCCCCTTGTCCTGTCACTAGCTACCACGAAGAAGAAACCAATCCCCACCTCACTACAACCCCCTTTTAGGTAGTTGTAAAGAGTGATGAGGTCTTCCCTCATTTCATTCAAGAAAGCATTCAAGGAATGGCAAAGAATACCATCTATTTCTACGTACCAATCTCTTAACCCATCCCTACAATTACTCCAGACTCCCAAGCTGTACTTTTACCCAACTTGAATTTTCACTTTAAAAGACATTATAATGGAATAACTTCAAAAAGAAAAGAATAAACTTTAAAGAAAATTCCTTTGGTTTAATTTTTAGAGAGGTACTAGCAGCTGTAGGATGAAGGAGAAAAGAACAGAAGACCAGCTATTCATTTCCTTGTGAAGTAGGAACTCCACTAATACACAATGAGAAAAATACATGGATTAAAAGTTACACCTATTCCGAATCAAATAGCAATGCTTGCTCAATCACTTCCAGAACCAGTAGTGGAAGTCAGTAACACAGACAGAAGTTTCTGAGCCTGCAGCTAATATATCGGAAGCTATCAGTCAAGACCAGAACAAGTCTTTTCCCAGCTATGCATAAAATGTAACGATCAGAAAGTATTAAGTGTCCTATCAACCTCCTGACCCATCCATGGCATGACAACATTTAACCCACACAAGTTCAGACAACTCAACTAACAGAAAAGGGTAGCTGTTACTAATCTCAGATACTGAAGTTACTCATCCATCATCTCTCCCTTTCCATATCAATGTGATTTCATTAAATTCCATTGATCACAAGGATTCAAGATAGAATTATTTATGTTATAATTACTTACTGGCTTTGATAAGTAGGAAACTATGTGTGAAGTTGATATAGCTCCTGGTGTTGTATTCAAGGGTGTTGTTGGAGATGGTGTATTAAACTGAGAAACAATGGGACCAAGAACCTTCTCCCAGATCTTGTATTTCTTCACAACTGTGGCTCTTAAAACACAACACACACAGAAGCATTACTGTATACATCAAAAGATGATTGTTACTTAAACAAAACAAAAAAAAAGGAAAAGGGAAAGCTTCTATAGTTTGTACTACATCTTTGTAAAATCCCTATCTTAATCCAGAGTACAGACTTTAATTGTAGGGATTAAAGTAGAAAAATACCTGAATCCTCAGTGGAAAAGTAATTTTAAAACATACCACTACATGCTCTACTGGATAGAAGAAACATGCCTGTGGGCATTATAACCTCAGGAAAGAGTTGCATAGCTTTTACCCTTAGCTCCGAAAAAACTCTTAGTATCACAAGAGAGTAAATATACCATTCTGTTTGATATGCATAGAAACATGCTACAGGTATGAGAGGTGAGCAGTTAAGTAAACATGCTCAAGAAACTGCTCTCCCAACTCCTTTCTACTCTCCCTGCAAATAAACCAAAATAATCTCCAAGCTCTTCCTAAAAAAGTGCCTGCATTAATGAAGACTCTACAGCAAGCAGGAAGTGTTGGCTTTTCAGGGCATTAGTCCAAGGACACTTTTCAGTTAACGGCCAATATTTAACAGAGGCAATGGCACAGGTTTCCCTTCCCTGCATTTTGATAAACTAGAACTAATAACAGATTTACTTACAGAAATTGCACACGTTTTGGTGCATCTCCTGGAGCAATCCAATAAACTTTTATGAATTTCTTCTTTGCTTTACTTGTGTGACTGACAGCTGAATTCTGAAAGCACATACAAATAAAGCATCACACAGTGGGCATGCACTAAGGAGATTTCCACTAACACAGTTACCATAGGCTGCAGTTAAATCCTAAATAGACATTGCACTCTGACACTACATAGACCCAGTGTAATTAAGTTCATCAGTCATGATGAACTCAGGTGACTTTCACCACTGAAACTTATACATGGTAACAAATTTTTAGACTAAAAGGAACAACTAAAGGTCTTTCAATCTAGAAGACCCCAATGATGAGACAGAGATCCCTGCAGTATTTTTGCAGTAGTGGTGTAATAATGTCCCATTTTTCTGATAGCAAGATAACACTCAGTATTTCTGATAGTAAAAGCATTCAATGACTGTACAGACAGAACTAGTATTCCAGAAGAAAAAAACCCAAAAGTGGCCTTGAGGTCAGACAGTTATTTTGCACAAGATAAACAGATAAGGCATGGCTCTACATCCCCATGACTTTATAGGACTGATGAATGCATTAATTGGATGCCACTGGAGGGGCAGGTGGTATAAGTAGGGAGAAAACAAAAAATACATTTTTAGGCAGATTGAGAACTTTGTCCGCACGAGCTCAGATGACACCATACATGCTCATGAATCAAGCAGGTTGCTGAAACCCTAGTCAGGTTTCTCAACTCTAGCACATGAAGCAGTATCAATCTAAAATGGATAATGAAGACTGTCATCTAACCTGTTACTAAGAAGGCTCCATTAACAGTAACTGACAGAGCAACATTAAAGATAAGAGCCTGTTCCAGTGTTTGTTCACCACAAGAACGGTCCTAAACTTTCCTTGCTGTAAGATATTTCATGTGTCCTTAGTGAGCTTAAAAGCAAATAAAGCACTCCCTTCTCTTTTAATAGCAAGCACAATAACCAGGAATAAACCACAGTCATTGCTCACAGGCAGAAATCATGTTATGAATGCTGCATCTTCCTTCTATCATCAGCTCCTTCTATCAGTGTAGTTTGGCTCATAAGACTATTTTGACAGAGTTGCAGTGGGACAGTGCCTCTAAACGGCAAGTTGGACCAATTTCCTGAGAGACTTACTGAACTTAAAGAAGGTTACATAGGTTAGCTCTGTCCTATTACAGACATGGTCTAGTATAAACACCTCAGTGCCTCATGTCCCATTTTAAGACACTAGACTGTACCTTAGTACGGCCACATGTCAGAAGCTGAGAGAGTCTGCGGTCAACTAACATGAAAGAACCAACAGCAGGACTATCCAGGTGTTCTGCATCACGGGCTTGTATGAAAAATCCCTCAAAATCAGGCCCAGAGAGTTGAACTGAAGGAAGAAGAAAAATAAAAGGAAGCTGCAATTTTTTAACTGTGACAGACAGAAGCTCATTTTACAGTTACTGAATGACTGCTAAATGGGTCACCTGAAGAAGGGCCAACTGCTTACACAGATCTAGTATACTTAGCTGAGAAAAGGCACACTACAACCAAAGAAACAGTAAATTAACCCCTTCAGCTATTCCTGACAATACCTTCTATGCTGTCCCCTGGTTTAAATTTGGTTCCATTCACTGTAATGGTGTGCTCAGGTGATGGTTGTGGAGAGCTCCCATGACAGGGTATCATGCTAGTGCAGGCTTCTCTGACTTTTCCATTTGGATAGCCATCTGCGGGTGCACAGAAGCAACTGAGCATCCAAACAACAAGAGCAAGGCCAGGCAGCTCCATCTGTAAAAAGTAAGAATTACAGGCATTTAAATACAATAAACCTTTACATTACAGGTCACCACTCAACTTTAGAAGATTCAGTCGAATACTGAAATTTAATAACATGTTAAAGATAAAAGCATGCATGAGAAGGCACCGCTCCCAGCTGCAGAAGCCAGTCGCAATGTGTACTTGCGATAACACAAAACTTTGCAGAAGTGTTCAGAGAGACCACGTTTCAGCCTATCAAGAGTACAGACAGTAGATGGATCCCTCCTTCCACTGGGTGGATTATTTCTCTCAATGTATTTTGACATCATTTTTTAAATTTCTTTTGCTTATGCTTCTCCCATTTCTTGCTCAAAAAACCAAGTGCCTTAAACATCTGCACAGAAGAGATGGATTTTAAAGCACGTTTCATTGATGTATAAACCTCCACAATACTGAGAAACTATAGAGCTAGGATCAAGCCCACTCTTAATCACCATTCCAACTTGTGCATCATTACAGACTGCTTATTGTTTCCACAACTCATGTCTATTTCTTCACATATGACAAATAATTCCCAGGTAACAAGTTCTTCTTTCTGCGGGAAAACTAAAGTGGGCAAATGCCAGAAATAGATTTTGTACATGTGAAAGAATGAGAACTTGGTATATATTTGTCTGCAACAAACATAATGATTTAGACAAGCAGAAGAATTTTCCTTCGAACTCTTCATTTTGGTTACTGGACCTCCAAACAATTAGTCAAACAATGTAATTAATTGTCACACTCTTTTTAAGGGAACAGTATTTATGAAAGACTTGTGGGGTAGTAGGACCAAAGAGCCTAAAAGAGCTATATGAGCACCTATCTCAGCATTCATCATATGTTTTGCTCTGCCACAATACCATTTTCAAAGAAGCTGTGACAATCGTTTTGTTACTCCGCAGCACACAGGGTTTACAGTTGTATCCTTGTTTACAGAACACCTTCACCAACAAGAAAAAGACTTTGCATGTCCAAAAGGACAGGAGAACAGAGACAACCTTCCTTTCAGTCCTTAGGCACAAGAAGTGGATTATCAGCTCTAGTGGGACCTATCAGCCAAGCATGTCTGCCTTCTGGACGAGCCATGCCCATTTTACAACTAAGTGATAAGAAGCAGGTTACTGTGCATCATTACAGATCGCTTTTGGTTTCCACAACTGACAGCATGCGTGGACATGAAGATAAGACATACACAGAGCCATTTCAGACTCAACCCTGATACCTAAAAAGTCAAATGAAGACAAGGCTCATCATTGGTCTTATACACACTCAGCCAGTCATCAGTATTAACTTCTCTGAAGCTCTTATACACTCAGTGCTGAAAATCCACAATATCCAAGGCAATGATGCATTTGTACTTCAACATAAGAGCTGTTTGGAACCTTTACACTAATAAATAGAAGAAAATCAAAGGGAGAGGAGGTTGAACAGTTACATTTCAGGAACTAGTTAAAAAAAAAACAAGTCCTCCACCCAAATATTCAAGGTTAACATTATGTAACATTATGGTATCATCTTTAACTTTTAGTTAAAATAAGTCTTTCCTTCTAGTTCGAATACTTCTCTGAACTGTCACAAGACTACACCAACATGACTTTATTAATACATTAAGGAAGCTATAGGATACTGAAACCTAACGTTCAGTACAACAGTGGCACTAAAGCAGCTTTTCTATTTACTAGTGAAATGTTCAAAACAAGTTGCTGCCAGAAGAGATAAGGCTGCATACCACAGAGACGAGTAGGTTATTTTTCTAGTTTAAGTAGCAGAGGATGTGGTAGGGATTTAAAACGAAACAAGAATTATTCTTTGGCAGACTTAGCTGACTCAAAAGCTGGCAGAAGATAAAGAAGAATAAACAGAGATGAAAAGAATGAAGGAGGCCCAAATGTGAAAGAAGTACTGTACTGAAAAGTGATTCTTTAAAGGGTTCTTTTACAAACAGGTTAACTGTAGAAAAGCCATCCTCTCTATGCAAATTTCACAATAAGGACCAAATCCTATGAAGAATAATAGTTTCCATATTAAAATTTAGCCTTCCTTAAACATTTATTCAACTGCCTTAAGAAATTCCTTTCCTCCTTTAATCTGGAAATAAATTGTGTCACTCTCTATTCTCCAGCAAAAGAAGCCAGAGAAGATGGGAATCTCTCTTGTAAATCTTAACTACAGAATGATTGGTGTTATTTTGTATTTTTAGGAAACCATCTCCTGAAGTGTTACTGTAGACAAAACAGTACAGGTCAACATTCTAGTGAACTCCAGCTTTAAGAAATTATTCCTTAATTTCAGATTGAAGAACTCTGGACTATTTTACTGTGGTTAAATACCAAAAAAAGAAGTTTAGAATCACTTATCATGTGCCCCCAATTCAGCTAGGATCTCACTGTGGCTCCCTACTCCCTCTTGCAACACACTCATATCCTCACCCTTCAGCCAAGGCATGTTCAAAACAAGCCTCATACCGATAATAACAAGCAAGAAAAACAAGGACACAAAATCTGAATATACAGGAAAGAGCAGAAATCCAAGAGATGGCCAAAAGTTCCTCATATAAGCAGGATTCCTCCTTTAGCTCTAAAAAAGTACCTGCTACAAGAGCACAAAACAGTATGTCACGTCCTCACAAATATGAGAGTCTGGCCAAGAGAGGGAAAAAGTGTGTTAGCCTAAAAAACTGAGCACATAGCTATCATTAGTAGTTCAAAAATGAAGAATATTAAAAACAACACCTAAGGAAGATGTGTTGTTAATCCAATAAGTCAGTACTAAGCAACTGTGAGAAGGAACAAGAAAAAGTATTTTTATAGTCAAGCTGAAGATTGATAAGCGGCAATATCCATACTCAGCCAAACATTTGTACAATAGATCGTCTGCTTTACTAAACAAAAAATCCACCCAAAGTCAGCCACTGGCAAACAAGTCACACCTACATAAAAAAGGCACCTATTCCATAAGATTACAGTTTCCTCTTTTCTCTAATCAGCATTCTACAGCCACAATAAAGTTACTTCCCTGTGATATGTCAAGAATTACTACATTTTTAGATATTTAGCAAGTCATATTACCTCAATGTAGAACAGTTATTTAGAATCAGAGAACCAACTAGCTTGAGAATGTTAACAAGTGACACAGAAGGAATCAAGGTTTGTAATAGGTGAACATACAGTAAACTGTAGAATATATGACTTTTTTCTGATATTCCCATTCCTAACTACATATATAAAATACAACTACTAACGAAAAACATAAGGATTAGTGGTATGAAAAGGATTTATTACACAGAGATTAAGTTCAAGAAAGCTGAAGTGTGACATGTGAATGATGCTTAACCTTACCACAAAAGAATAAATGCCTTTTCAAGAGTAAGGTAAAAATAAACACAGCTCTCCACCTGCCTCAAGAAGTACCTGAGAGACTGATCAAAGATATCATAGAATCACAGACTGGTTTGGCTTGGAAGGGACCTTAAAGATCATCAAGTTCAGCCCCCCCTGCTATGGGCAGGGACACTTCTCACTAGACCAGGCTGCTCAAGGCTCCATCCAATCCAGCCTTAAACACCTCCATGGAGGGGAACATCCACTACCTCTCCCTGAGCAACCAGGGCCTCACCACACTCATAGTGAAGAATTTTTTTCCTAATAGCCAATCTAAATCTTCCTCTTTTCAATTTAAAACCATTCCCCATCATCCTATCACTGCATGCCCTTCTAAAAAAGTCCCTCCCCAGCTTTCTTGTAATCCCCCTTCAGGTACTGGAAGGCTACTATAAGATCTTCCTAGAGCTTTCTCTTTTCCAGGTTGATCAACCCCAACTCTCTCAACCTTTCTTCATAGGAGAGATGCTCCAGCCCTCTAATCATCTTTGCAGCCCTCCTCTGGGCCCTTTCCAACAGTTCCATGTCCTTCTTATGTTGGGGACTACAGAACTGGGCACAGTACTTGAGGTGGGGTCTCACAAGAGTGTAGTAGAGGGGCAGAATCATCTCCCTTGACCTGCTGGCCACGGTCCTTTTGATGCCACGCAGAATACAGTTTGCCTTCTGAGCTGTGAGAACACATTGTCAGCTCATGTCATGCTTCTCATCCACCAGCACCCCTAAGTCCTCTGCAGGGCTGCTCTTGATCACATCAAAATATATCACAATAGAGAACTGTTACTCACACTGTTATTATACTCCTCCCAGAAACATGGCTTAATTTTACAAAACAACGAACAGTTAATTCCCATTCCAACAGAGATGACTCTAGATCTGTGCAAGATTGTGTTTTCTAGATAAGAAAAACATAACTGCATCAAAACCTTAAAATCACCAGGTAGTGCCACTAAAGCTAGATTCAAATAAGAATCACTGTTAAGTTTTGAGGTGTGGTACAGCCTATCATCTACAGTATTTGAAAATACTCTCAGTTTTCACTATACTTATTTTAAATTGTATTTTTCCTTCTTAACATATTTTGCTTGCAAATTGTACCAAGAAGATTTGGCCATAGTGGCTTATTTATAACCCTTTTTAATACAACATATCAATGAGAGCCTACAAATTAGCATTCAGGTTTCCTGTACTAAAGAGACATAAAAATAATCAGCTTCAGGACTGAAACATAATGAGGTTAAACATAAAAGCTAATTCCTGCAGAATTTTTCAACAGGCATTCTCCAGTGGTTTTCAATTTACTATTGTTTGAACAGCCTGGAAGAACAACAGCACAGAAGTCTAGAGACTTGTTTTCCACAATAAATGCAGTACACTGAAATACTTATGTTAAGCAAAGACCTGAGAGCATATATAATCACCTTCCTCTATCCTGCCTGCACATCAGCTGCTCACCGTGCAGTAGTATGCATCAGTAAACGGCCCAGTCAAGGTTACAAGTACATGCTATGCCACAGTGCATATTAGTGCCCCAGTTAGAACACGGTCACAGAGCACTGACTGTTGATTTTACTTAGTCTTGTGCCATACACAAACTTCTCAGTATGAGCAAAACCAGCATAAAATTCAGGAGTCCTTTCTCTAGAGATTAAATACTATCAGATACCATATCATTAGTGTAAGACAGTTATTCAAAACACCATGTTTCATACCTTTACTTAGGGTGGAAAATAATACTAGTGATTAGTTTGAGGCATGACGGCAAATTTATTAGTCCTTCCCTACTTGAGTCTTCAGTATAACACATAACTCACACCCCCTGGCAGGAAAGAAAGCTTCAGGACAGGTCTGTTCGAAGAAACTTCACTGTTACCTGTAATTCTAACAGTGTTTCAAATATCAAGTCACTCTTGAGGTGTAAGGAAAGAGAGAATTGTGTACTTGAAGCCATTTATAATACAGACCTCTAATTAATAGTAAGCCAAAAAATACTGAGTGACAGTCATCTTCTCATCACCCTTGCCTAACTTGGGCAAAATGCTTTAGAAAAAAGTTAAGCTTTTTCAAGGAAGCTTAATGTTGTTCCAAGCAATCATAATGTCAATTAATATTTACTGCATATGCAACTCCATTATAAAATTCCATTTCATACTGACATCACTCAATACGAACTGCTGACTTCTAAAGTAATCTGAAGTTTCAGTCAAGCATTTCTTGAGCCATGCAACCAAGTTATTTTACAAGTTTACTGGGCAGGTCAGAACTCAAGACAGAAAGAGAGCTTTTTGTTAGAGCATCCTTTTTGGGAGTTTTCATTACATACAACCCACCAGAAATACACAGAAAAATAATGTAGAAAAATCAGAACAAGAGTTCCAAAGGTTATTTTAAGTAAGAGGCAGCCAAAATACTCAGAGAGAACCTACAACAGATATTCCTGAAAAACTGAGCTAGAAACAACTGTTTTAGTTAGTATGAATGAAGATGAAGTACCTTGCATTCTTCATACTTGATGGACCATGACAAAACAAGAACACCTCTGTGATAACTCAAGCATTAATGGTTAAAGGCCAAAGTAATTATCTGGGGCTTAACCTCGAGAGATTCTGCCTGGAAAGGTAAACTGCAAAGAGAAACACAGGTTTGCTCATAATCACTACTAGCTTTTGTAAAGTTCCAACTACACTTGGATAATATATTCCAAGTGTTCTGACCATTCATTCAGGAACTATTACCTCTTGTGGAGGAAAGAATAAGAAACTATTGGAAATAAGTGAGTGCTGTAATTTTAGGAACAGAATCTTTAAAAGCCTAGACTGACTATGCCAAATTTTAGTGAGAATCTTAATGATACTTCATATACATAGAAATTTATTATCCTGATTAATCTCATGATCTTGCAGTAACTGAATTTTGGATAAAGAGAGCGCATTCAGTTACTCTCTCATGTGTTGAAAAAAAACCCTATTAGTCCCCACAGGTTATCAACAGCTAAGAAAGCCCTGGTAGCCTAATTCCTCAAGACCACAATGCTCACACACAAACTGAGAATTTCTACATGGAAATGATATTCTCACAGCTGTTTAACTGAACTTCATTAGCTGCAGAGTATGACATCTAAAACTAATTTCAGAGAGGACGAGGAGAAGAGGGGCAAGGCAAACCAAAGGTTCAAGAACTACCATAGCCAGAACTTCTCTCCTGAGCACCATCAGTCAAGAGGGCAAGCAGAAAAGGGAAAAAGCCATGAAAAGAAGGGTAAGATGTATTATTAGAAAATATTTACATCGTGTCACATTAGAAAGCTACAAAGCAAAAGCAGACAGGACAGCCTTGCTGTCCAAGAGTCTTCTTCCCTCCGAGTCCTGCAAAACTAGTTTGGGTTAACTTCTGCTCATTTAAGTGTGGTGATATCACAATAGACACATTGAGCAAGGGCAGAAAGCAGTAGCATTCATATTCACGATAACCCATTACTTTTAAAATGCAAACACACACCCACAAGACGACAAAACATACACACCTCAGCATCTTCTACTCCAGAAACATTTAAAGAAAACATCAAGGATTTTGTGTTTCAAAATAAATTTTTATGACAGTTTAAGTATCAGTACTTACCTTACAGCTAGTCCTTCTGTTACACTGACCAAGCCTGAGTAAAATCACTATTGGCTTTATACTTCTAGCAAGACACCTTATATTACATTCTAACCTCTTCTATTTGCTTTGCATCTAAGAGTAGTAACCTTATACCTAAGATCAGAGGAAGTTTGTCTTAAAGAAAAAATAGTACATATACAAAAAGAAAATATACATAAAAGCATTCTTTTATACTGCTTCCTAAGCTAAACCCACAAGACCTTACACTTCAGTTGAAGTGCATGAAGTAGTAATTGAGCACTGACTCTACAGCTTCGTTTGCTTTGTCAGACATGTACTTCCCCAGGCCTCAGAGTTTCATATTAAGTAATTATCTTAATTATCTCCTGGTGCAGTTAAGGGGGGGGAAAAAAAACCACCAAACAACCCAAAATCAAAAAAACTCACACAACTTTTGGTGCCTTCTTCCTCAAAGCAAAAGAAGGTACAAATTTGCATCACAATTTTAAAGCTTGTTATGCATTTACTCCCTACCAATGAGACAATTTCTTTCAGAGAAGGAAAAGAGACTTTTAAAAAAAAAAAGTGAAGTTTCTTTTTTCTACATATATCATCAAGAACCAACAAAAGACAATGATTAGACCCTGTTCATATACTTAGTTATTTAACTTTCTGTTGAGCAGTTACTCTGTATGTGATCCTTAAGGCCCCAACATTGCAAATTTTTATCTACATGAAGTACCCAAAGTTTAAGACTAATCTAAAACTAACAAGTAACTCCAACCACAGGAACAGCACGCTTACTGTAATAGTTACTATACAGCACACTAACAGAGAAGCAAAATAGTAAAGACATATTCACATAGCATTAAGAAGTAAGCAAGGTGCAAGAGGAACATCATTGGTGGGGTTTTAAATAAAATAAGCCATAGTTTACCTTTGCTCATTAAGGAAAACAAGCTTAAGACTTTTCTCTAAAGCAATTCAGAAATGCCCACGTGAAAGGCCACAGCTACCAGGTGCTTTAAAAGCTTCACCAGATTTTAATTTGCTTTATAGCTGCTACAAGCATTCTCTTAAGCACGTACAGCTTTCAAAAAGCTTGCAGCATCCACGCTTTGAGCGTTCACTAGCATTAGTTTAACCAAAGCGCTCTAGACGTACAGCAGCTTTTCAAGAACAGCCCTGCCCTCCGCACACCACCTACGCCCTTCGTTCGCTCCGGCACCGCTCCTGTAGAAAAGGGCACCGAGAATGCGGCAAGTAGCCCAGCTTAAGTGTCTCTCCGCAGCCGTAGTCGCTCTTCTGGCTGCGGGGAGGCGGCACCGACACAGTGTCCCACCGGGTAGTGGCTGAGGAAGCGCGGAGGGCGGGACCGGCGGCGAGCGGCGCCGCCCGCCCTGAGGCCCCTCCCGGCACCGGGGTTTGCCTGGGGCCGGGGCGGGTTGCCCGGCAGAAGCGCTCTGTGTTCTCGTGTAAGTCGCTGCGCAGGGTGAATGTCCCCAGTAGTTGGGATACTGAGCGATGCGTTAAGGGTATGTAACTTCTTTGCAGTCTCCAGACATGGGAGCTGTTGACGAACGCCCTAGTTTGGCAACTCGAGTCTCGCCCCGTGGGCTCTACTGAGAGCTTGTCCTGATAAAGGCTCGGAGAGCTCATTGCGGTGCTATTCGTGTGCTCAGAGGTGCTCGCCTATGCAGGCTTGCAAAATCAGCTTTTTCTTATCAAGAAAGCAAATAAGTACTGGCGGTAACTGGGGGTTGCTAGCAGAAACTGCAGATCCACGGGCTTCTCACAGGCGTTTTTCTGTTTTATTCCCAGTCCTCAATTACTCACAAATAAAGAGTAGCACAAAAATCACAATAATTTTAACAAAAATTCAGGGGGGATTTTGCCCTCCCACAGACTGTTTGTGTTGAGAAACTACTTAATTGGAGGCCTATAGTAATTTGGTTGGTTATTGTAGGTCTGAGCAATCCAAGTGATTTCAATGCTAATAATTCAGTCATACTTTATTTAAAAATACTATCTATCGACTTGCAAATGCTCTGTTAGTATTCTACTGTTTTCCCAGTTTCTAGAAGAGCAGCATTAACCTTCGCGGTACTCTGTAAAAGCATATTATAAGATATAATTAATGTGAAAACCAATAATGAACTACTTTGCCTAATCAGACAAATTATTTGCCTGCTACACCTGTGTTACCTTGCTCACGGAAGTCAATGGAAGCTGAGCTCTCACTAAGTATGCAGGATTTAAAGAAATATAATGCATCAGCAGCAGCCTAAAATTAAATAGAGATATTTCCTCCTAGCTGGGGAAGAAAAAAATCAGTTTGCAACAGCCATTCCCCAAAATACCAAGTTTGATGAAATTGTAAGCCCAAGTACATACATTCTGTGTTAACTGCTTGTGTGTTTCTAATTAATTTATACCAAATAAAACCAGCATTCCATGCAGATAAATTACCGGTATGACAAATGCTAACATAAATACATCCAGTCTGAAAACTCTGATGACCACAGTGAGCAATATTCTTGACAATACTTAGGTTCATAACTTACACAGATCATAGTGGAAATAATATCCGTGTATTTTTAAAATATTTTATTGTAGAGTCTTGGCTTACTGACTGGGCTGTATACTTCTGGAACGGATTTTAACTTGCTTTATAGCTTTTATAATTATAAGAATATATGGAAGTACTTTCCTCATTAAGAACAACAAGGAGAGATGAAAATGCAAGCTACGATCCTGTTAGAAACTGTAATTAGAGTTTAATTTTTTTAAAAATAATTTTTCTGTGAAAGGTAAAGTGGGTAAAGGGGGAAATATTGTTTAGCTTCTCATTTTATAGCTTCTCTTATTTTATGTGTCAGCTATTGCCAAAGAGCTATAAAGCAAGAAATTCAGAAAAACACCAAGAGAACCAGGGAAAAACAATCTCTAACTACTGAACACAAGTACTCATACTTCCGCATAGGCAGTTGTTAATCTGTCTGGAAGGACTTTTTTCAAACATAGTAGTCTTCTTAAAAAAAACCAAAAAAACAAAACCCAAATGTTCTACAGTCTTAATGAAAATATTTCTGTGAAAGTGTACTGCACGCTAATTTCAGTGTCAATATCCAAGTTGCATCAAAGACATAAACTGCATTAGGATATATGAACTATGAAAAGCCCACAGATGTATCCGCTTGGTGAAGTGTACTACAATAATAGTTCTGTTAGTGTGTTCATAATAATTCTGTATTTATTGCAAAGCAGAAGTTTCTAGCTCAACCAAATGATCAGTTAGAGACATAGAGCGCTGGGGGTTGGGTTTTAATCTTCTCGCAAACTCAAAGAGAGATAAAGTCGTGCAATCTACTATTGAACTATGTCAGGGGATGATAATGTCTAGTGGCAAATCAACAACATAGCATCTAACATGAAAAGAAGCTGATGACTTTTTTTGCATAGTTTGTTCTAGGACCTTCCAGGAAGTAAATGAAAGCCTGTAATTTTGAAAGCAACAGCAGTTTCATAAAGAAGGCTTCATGCTCAGTATAAAAATGGCAATTTCTGATGCTTAAGAACTGAGGGTACAATTACATAAAATAGATGTCATTCTGGAACTTTAATATTGTACAGTTCAACGCATCTACTGATAGCTATGTATTTTTTTAAGTGCAAATGGAAGACAATAAGCCATTGAAGCTAGGTCTAAAGAGAACCTGTGTTACTATGTGGTTCTCCTTGTAATCAATTTTCCTCTTAGGTATTAAGCTAATTCTACAGCAAAACTTGTATTTTATAAGGTAAACCCCTGCTCAAGTTTCATGTATGTGTGCACTTGGCAAATGTTTTTTCTATGTCACTGGCAAGATTATCATGATAAAGCATTGCTTGAGTTGAAATCAAGTGATGTGCAAAAAAGGCTGCATCCCTCAGAGTGTTTTGATGATCGATAACATGGATCTAGGAAGTTTTTGTTACTACTGTTTTCTTTTTTTGATATATTGACGTGTTTAAAAAAGAAGCATTTACATTTTGCTGAATACATGCAGGATACTGGTCTTCCTGTGAAAATAATGGTCCCGACACCTACATTTATTCACCTCTCTCCTGTGTGTCCTACACTTAATAGACTTCAGCATTTCTCAAGCTTTTTCAGCATTATCATCTTTGCTAAATATGTGTTAGGGAAATTTAAAAAAATATTGCTTAGGAAGAATTTTTCCTACCAAAGCAATTTGCATATGCTGGGGTTTTTTCCCCAATGAGAGGAGAATGTTGAGTCACTGAAAGAGTCCTGACCGTCTAAAAGGAAATAAATCATGATAGAAGTCACAATGCAAGATGATGTATTTTTTCCATAATTAATTCTTTTCCTTTGAGTTTTGGCACTGTTTCATACTTATCTGTTTTACCATCTGACTTAACTTTTAACCTACAAACTAGATAAGTGTATTCCACTGACCTCCAGAAATATCCTCATTATCTTTGTGGTCTGTATTCCTCTCTACTAATCAGCTCTTTCTAATTTCACTATTTTAATTTTTTTTTCATATCATATGTAAAAGTTGACACTTGGAAACAATTATATGAAAATACTTTTTACCTAGAGGTAAAAGAAAAACGCCTTTTACGGCTTTCAGTCAATTACACTAACTAGCCACCTGGTGGCATTAGCCACTAAGTAAAATAAAGTTTTCCACTCCACTACACAGAAACCTACTTCCTTTTTGTATCCTGATACATGAACAGTTGAAGTAAGTGAACAACTGCTGTCTACCAAAATAGGTATCTACCTTGATTTCAAGAGTATTTTAAAAGAAAAAAACACACTTTCTTACATATCTGAAATGAAAGAATTAAATTTGGTTCCCTGATGTCAATTTGAGCCAGGTCTGTGTAAGTGCTAGGATAGAATTGACACATGTCATTTTTCTGCAAGTCTCCCCTTAATTCAGTGCACAACACAATTAAATCAGTGTATAGAGTACTGTAGTGATATCATTCTACTTCAAGGGATGTGGGCCATCACTTTATCTGATGCACGCTATTGAAGTTTTATCTGATAAAAGTAGCTATGAAATCAAATGAAATATAGTACAATGCTCTTCCACACACTGATCAGTTTCTTTGCCAGTCAATCCCATCTCTGACCAACAGCTTTTTTCCTTTTTTCCTTGGATTAGGAATTAATTTTCCTACTTTCTTTCATCTCATCTCAGAGGTTCTTTCACTGACAACCCACCTCCAGTATTTTACCTTCTCAGCAGCTCTCAATTTGTGTCCTTTATGGTTTACAAATGCATACTTTGTTCAGACCTGGCTTTGTGGTTGCTCTGAGTTCCAGCACAAGCAATTGTTCTGTAGGGATGATGCATGATGTGCAATGCTCTTGGCTGTAGCGACATGCAAGTTAGTACGTGCCCAGTACCCCTGTGGGGGAACCATGTGGTGATGTTTGAGCCTGCTCAGTAGGAATGCTGGCAGGAATAGTAGCTCTTACTTTATTAAATGCTCGCAGTGACTTTGGAAAGTTAATAAATTGCTTAGAGTATAACAGAGCAGGTAAAAGACATGTCCAACATAGGAAAGTTGTGAAAAGAATACAAGAGAGAATGTTGTTTCATACCAGCTTTGAAGTCCTATAAGCAGCAGTCCTCCCTTAATGATCACCGAGGAGTATCAAGCAAGGTGTCAAGTGACCCAGTCCAGAGATGCTATGGAAAGATGCCTCCTGCAGAGCCAGGTTAGTACACAGTCTCTGTCCAAGCCAGTACCTCCAAGTATGTTCCAAACTTTGGGGGATCCTGCTGCACAGTGCCTTCAGTGACCCAACAAATATGTCATTGATGTACTCTGAGGCAAAAATATTTTCTTTGCTTAAAAAACAGATGCCAATTTTATACAACAGACATGAGCCCATTAAGGATTATTATTTTAATGGACCAGAAAAATATCCATGGTATTCTCACTACAGCTTGAAACAGTAGGAAGGAGCATCATAAAGAAAATGGAGCATACAAGACACTCTTTAAATTTTATTTCTGATGAGGAAATATAAAACTGAAAAGAGTAGATCAGCTTGATAAAACATCTCTACAGTTCCTTTAGGACCAGATACTCTGAAGTCTGAAATCTCTGCATATATCACTAGTGTTAAATGGAACAATTTACATGAAGATAGAAGAGCTGGTAGTGATTCAGTGAACTGGTGTAATATGTTCTCCTTGTAAAACAAAAATTGGCCCAGTACATGTGAATTTATTTTACGCTTGACAGAGATAAATGGTACAAGGATACCATTTGTCATACAAGAATACCATTCAGACAGTTTAAAATTTTGTTTGCTGAGTCACTTGAAGAAGAATATTAATATCAAATTAGTCTGATGCTGTTAGCTAAAGCACAAACATATCTTAAACATTATATGAAAAACTACATTTAACTATAATAGAATGTTATTTGGACTTCCTTAAAGATAAATGCACTCAATTTTACAATTTTCTATTAAAAATTAATAGCAGTCTAACTTTATAAATACGTTAATGCAGAGATCATTGATTGTTTGAGGCCACACAGTAAAAGAATAGCTAAGCTGGAATTAAAACAAACCAAAATTGTTTCTGCAATCCAAAAATTCATGACAACACTGGGTTCAACTTTGAAAGGTCAAACTAACACTGACAAGTAACTAGAGGAAAGGGTATTTACATATTCAGTAAGAACAAACTGCATAGACCAGGGTCCTAGATTCTCTGTCTTATTTGATTTCTTACTTACATAGAGATTTTCATTCCAGCCTATTCACTGCCTATTGCAATATGTTTAGCTATTTAGAAGGGATTTTTTAAAAATAGGCTACAGGTAATTAATTCAATGTTCTGGCTAATATTTTATCTCAATCCTAGATTCTAATGTCCAAGGCCATATGTAAATTCCTACTGGGCACATACTGTCTAAGAACAGCACTTGTTTTCAGAGACTGCATAGCAAAGATCTAACTCACAGAAAAGACTGCAGTCTCACAAAAATTGCAGAGACAGAGTTTTAAACAAAAGCAGCTTCCTCTCAAAATCAGGTTTGTATTTCTGGATGAGATCTCCCCATTAGAAGACAAAAGCTGGACAGAAGATTCAGCACCTCTGAAGCTTCCTACTATTCAAACAATGGCACGGTGTTAATTCATGAATTTACAGGTCATGACTGTGGGGCATTGAGAAAAACTGTGCTATCACTTTACATATTACTAAGTCTCATATCTTCTGCATCCAGGTCAAAGGAATCTGCTTTTAATTTTAGTTTGATGCTCAGTTCTCTCTGTGCTAGGTGGCTTTTACTGTTGTTAGTGGGAGTATTGTTCTGTTGTTTAAAAAAAAAATACTGTTGTGTAAGTACTCAAAGTTCTCACCCATTACAGTCATAGCCTTTGAAATAGACATAAGCAATATGACTTGAGTGTGATCTGACACCTAGTGAACAGGCTCCCCGAAGTGTATTGAGGCCACTGCTAAGGTAAGTGTTCTCTAATACTGTGTTGCAAACAGGAGGTGGAAGGTGATGTAAAAGGACTGAAGAATTCTGGTATTGAAGTATTTGAAAAAGCCTGGAAATTATTTCCTGATGACATTGACATGGTATCCACTCTTATTTTGAAGCAACTATTGATCTTTTCCTGCTGTGGTATATCATATTGCACATGGGGAAACTGCAAACTGAAGATAAAGTAGCACTGCGAAATCCACCATTTAGATACCGGTGTAGCAGTTACCATGCATGATTGCTGTTGGCTGTGTCCTAAATAGTATCTGCACTGCTAAATGGTACGTGCATCCATGTTTTCCTGGTGTGCTTTCCATATACAGAAAGCCTGGTCAACTTGTATCTGCTAAAGTAACATAGGCCCTAAGTCTGTAAGGGGTCTGCCAGCGTAAGAAGTGATGTTGATGAAGAAAGGATTTCATGATCTGCTTTCATGATTAAACTTCATTAAAGGACCTGCTATATTCATTCAGTATCTCTTAATAGTAATTTTATTTGGTATTGATCGCCAATTAAATTATTTGTAATTAAGTAATTTAATAGTACTTAGGGAACTTTTTTGCTGTGTAGTAGATCAAGTCCTTCATTTAGCTACAGTCACAAATGTCAGTCAAAACAACTGCTTCAGGATTTTGAATCAGCAGGCAATTTTCTAGCTTCATTTCCTAATGATTTTTTGTCTTGAGAAACTTAAAAATCGTTTTTTGTAAACTTGGGTACGTTTCAAAACCTGTCTAAATGCATAGTTGTCGTGGTTTTGCCCCAGCCAAGGGCCGCACCCCACACAGTCGCTTGTACTTTTAAAAGGAAGGGGGAGGGAAAGTTGGGGGAAGGGGAAAAGGGAAGGAAGAAAGGAGGAAAAGAAACCACAACCTAGAAACCAGAACCACGCAGGTTGGGATAAGGATAGTTTACTAAACAATAACAGAAAACTAGATATAACAATAACATAAGTTTAAAGCACAAAATAGATGAAACTGGTGATACACAATGCAATTTCTCACCAAACCACACAACTCAGGCCGCACAGCTTAGAGCCCGTCCCGGACAACCCGACCGCCCCAGAAACTGCACGTCCTAGCGTTGTCTCCCCCTCTTCCCCCCAGTCCCCCCTTATACCGAACATGACGTAACTGGTATGGAATATCCTCTTTGGCCAATTCGGATCACCTGTCCTGGCTGCGTCCCCTCCTTTCTCACTAGTAAGGAAGTATGCAGAGCTGAGAAAGGTCCTTGATTGCCCGGCAACAAATCGGAAAACATCAGGGTGCTATCAGCACTATTCTCATGCTAACACCCAAACATGGCATTCCATCCACTGCTAAAAAAAAGTTTAACTCCATCATAGCTGAAACCAGGACATTATCCACCCCTTATTCCATACCATTTACGTCATGACCAGATCCAACAATTTTCTTTGGGTACAACCAGTTTCGTGTTTCACACACCCATATATGTATGTACACATGTATGCACACATATGTGCATACAGATCTTATTCCCTCAGTCTGTGAATCATCCCTCTGAAGTTGTTGAGTTCATTTAGTCCATGATTTCCAGGCTCCATTTGTCGTAACAGTTTCTCAGGATAGTTGTATGTTCCATTGGCTCGTTGCACGCTGCATCTCAGGCTCTTGACTGATACACCTGGCATGGTCCATGCTCATAGTCTGTGGGTCAGAGTTTATTTTCAACGGGAGCAAAAAGTTCTTGAGAGGCCAGGCTTTAGTTCCATCATCATGGCACTCATTCTTCATTAACTTGTATGACTCCGGCTATAATGCTATGGTACAACATACAGCAATCATAACAATAATGAATATACAATAATGGATTATTTGGCAATTATTATAATTTCTACTTTATTAATTATATTGGCTATTCTCACCCAAAATCAAATCCCCTTGAGGTACACATCGAACTTCTCCATCCCTCTGCATTACCCACCAAGTACAGCCAGGTCCTTGAGCAAAAACAATTCCAGACATGGGTTTACCTTTGCCTGAAGCAGGAATGACCCAAACTCTCTTTCCCAATACACTCTTCATATGCACTACTGGCACTCTGTCTCCCTCTACAGTACGTGGAAATTTTGACTGGGCAGGGCCAGCCCGATTGGTAGATCCCCTAGAGTTAACTAACCACGTGGCTTGGGCCAAATGTGTATCCCAATGCTTGAATGTCCCACCACACATTGCTTTCAGTGTAGTTTTTAAAAGTCCATTATATCGTTCAATTTTCCCAGAGGCCGGTGCATGATAAGGAATGTGGTACACCCACTCAATGCCATGCTCTTTGGCCCAGGTGTCTATAAGAGTGTTTCGGAAATGAGTCCCATTGTCTGACTCGATTCTTTCTGGAGTACCATGTCGCCAGAGGACTTGCCTCTCAAGGCCCAGAATTGTATTTCGAGCAGTGGCATGGGGTACGGGATATGTTTCTAGCCAGCCGGTAGTTGCCTCCACCATTGTAAGCACATAACGTTTGCCATGGCGGGTTTGTGGGAGGGTGATGTAATCAATCTGCCAAGCCTCCCCATATTTATATTTCATCCACCGTCCTCCATACCAAAGGGGCTTTAACCGCTTAGCTTGCTTGATTGCAGCACATGTCTCACATTCATGGACAACTTGTGCGATGGCGTCCATGGTCAAGTCCACCCCTCGATCCCGAGCCCATCTATATGTTGCATCTCTCCCTTGATGACCCGAGGTATCATGAGCCCATCGAGCCATGAATAATTCACCCTTACGTTGCCAGTCTAGATCTACCTGAGCCACTTTAATCCTAGCAGCCTTATCTACCTGATGGTTGTTTTCATGTTCCTCCATGGCCCGACTCTTAGGTACATGGGCGTCGACATGACGTACCTTTACAACAAGTTTCTCTAACCGAGCAGAGATATCTTGCCATAAGTCATCAGCCCATATAGGTTTGCCTCTACGCTGCCAGTTGTTCTTTTTCCACTGCTGCAACCACCCCCACAGGGCATTCGCCACCATCCATGAATCAGTATAAAGGTAGAGCCTTGGCCACTTTTCTCTCTCAGCAATGTCCAGGGCTAACTGGATGGCCTTCACCTCAGCGAACTGGCTTGATTCACCTTTTCCTTCAGTGGCTTCTGCTACTCTTCTTATAGGATTCCATACAGCGGCTTTCCATCTCCGATGCTTACCCACAATGCGACAAGACCCATCAGTGAACAGGGCATATCGCTTCTCATTCTCTGGCAGTTCGTTGTAGGGTGGGGCTTCTTCAGCGCGTGTTACCTCCTCATCCTCTGGTGACATCCCAAAATCTTTGCCTTCTGGCCAGTCTGTGATCACCTCCACGATTCCTGGGCGATTGGGGTTTCCTATTCGAGCCCGCTGTGTAATTAGTGCAACCCACTTGCTCCACATAGCATCAGTGGCATGGTGTGTAGAAGGAACCTTCCCTTTGAACATCCAGCCCAGCACCGGCAGTCGGGGTGCCAGGAGGAGCTGGGCTTCAGTTCCAATCACTTCTGAGGCGGCTCGAACCCCTTCGTAGGCGGCCAGTATTTCCTTTTCTGTTGGAGTATAATTGGCCTCAGATCCTTTGTAGGCCCGACTCCAAAACCCCAGCGGTCGACCTCGAGTCTCCCCTTGTGCTTTCTGCCAGAGACTCCAGGTCGGGCCGTTCTCCCCAGCTGCAGTGTAGAGCACATTTTTAATATCTGTCCCTGTCCGGACAGGCCCAAGGGCCACTGCATGGACTATCTCGCGTTTGATCTGCTCAAAGGCTTGCTGTTGCTCAGGGCCCCATTGGAAATCATTCTTCTTTCGAGTTACATGGTAGAGTGGGCTCACAATGAGACTGTAGTTTGGGACATGCATTCGCCAAAAACCTATAACACCTAAGAAAGCTTGTGTTTCCTTTTTGTTGCTTGGTGGAGACATAGTTGCTATTTTATTAATAATGTCCATTGGGATGTGACGACGCCCATCCTGCCATTTTATTCCTAAAAACTGGATTTCTCGCGTAGGCCCCTTGACTTTACTTCGTTTTATAGCAAAACCGGCTTCTAAAAGGATTTTAATTACCCTGTTTCCTTTTTCAAAAACTTCCTCTGCTGTGTTGCCCCATACAATGATGTCATCGATATACTGCAGGTGCTCTGGTGCTTCACCCTTTTCCAGTGTATTCTGGATTAGTCCATGGCAGATGGTGGGGCTATGTTTCCACCCCTGGGGCAGACGATTCCACGTGTATTGGATGCCTCTCCAAGTGAAAGCAAACTGTGGCCTGCACTCTGGCGCCAGTGGGATCGAGAAGAAAGCATTCGCAATGTCGATTGTGGCGTACCACTTGGCTGCCTTCGATTCCAATTCATACTGGAGCTCTAACATGTCTGGCACAGCAGCACTCATACCTGGAGTGACTTCATTTAGGCCACGATAATCTACTGTCAGCCTCCACTCTCCATTGGACTTCCTCACTGGCCATATGGGACTATTAAAGGGTGAGTGGGTTCGGCTGATCACTCCCTGATCCTCCAGTTGACGAATCAGCTTATGGATGGGAATCAGGGAATCTCGGTTAGTACGGTATTGTCGTCTGTGCACCGTCGTCGTAGCAACTGGCACTTGCTGTTCTTCACCCTTCAACAACCCCACAACAGCAGAATCCTCCGAGAGTCCAGGCAAGGCACACAATTGTTCAATTTCTTCTGTTTCCAAAGCAGCTATTCCAAAAGCCCATCGGTACCCTTTTGGGTCTTTAAAATACCCTCTACGTAGATAATCTATACCTAAAATGCACGGAGCTTCTGGACCAGTCACAATGGGGTGTTTTTCCCAGTCCTTCCCAGTTAGGCTCACCTCAGCCTCTAGCACAGTTAGTTGTTGGGATCCCCCTGTCACTCCAGAAATACAAACAGGTTCTACCCCTTCATGATTCGATGGCATTAGAGTACACTGGGCACCAGTATCCACCAGAGCTTTGTACTCTTGTGGGTCTGACGTGCCAGGCCATCGGATCCACACAGTCCAATAAACCCGATTGTCCCTCTCCTCCACCTGGCTGGAGGCAGGGCCCCTCTATTGCTGCTGATCATATCTGTTTTCCACTGGTTGCATAAAGGACTTAGAGGTCCCTTCAAAAGGATCAGGCACATCAGACATATAGGTAGGCCTTCCAGTTGGTCTAGGGAACTGCCCAGTAGAAACTGGTGCAGCCTTCTTCCTGGCAGAATCTCGTGCGAATGTTTTACCCCGCAGCTCATTTACTCGTGCTCGAAGGGCTGAGGTGGGCTGCATATCCCATTCCCTCATGTCCTCTCCATGATCAAGCAGGTAAAACCACAATGTACGTCGTGGTGTGTATTCTCCCTCTTGGAACGATGGACGCTTTCTCCCAGTAGCTGCAACATTGCTCCATACGGGTTGGGAGTTGGACACATTGTTGTCAAGTCGTTGAACCAGTTTCTCTACTGCTGCAATGACGGAGAGGGAAACATTGTCTTGGTATTTCCGGAGTCGGCAGGCCACCTCATTTACGGTTGGCGGATTCGTATCATTCCAGTCAATTGCTGCCAGTGAATTGGTATACCCTGCTGGTGCACTTCGTACAACCTTACGCCACATATCTGGAGTGCATAAGACTTCATCGGGATCAGAGGGAAGCCGTGAATTGTCCAGATCATAATAAATTATCTCCCGTACAGCTAATTCTCTCAGGTGCTGGACAGATGTCTCTATGCTGTTACACTTAGGTGTCTGGCATGTAATATATTCCTTTATGGGATATCTTTCCTTCACACTTGACAGTAGTCGCCTCCAGAGGCTGAGGATTTCCGGCCTCCTCCCAATTGCTTTGTCAATTCCTCCTTCTCTAGCTAGGGATCCCAACTGCTTGGCCTCTCTGCCTTCTAATTCCAAACTACTGGCCCCGTGATCCCAACATCGGAGCAACCAAGTGATAATGTGCTCACTTGGGTGGCGAGTGAAATCTTTTCGAACCTCACGCAGCTCACTCAGAGTCAGGGATCGGGTAACAATCTCTGGTTCTGCCTCATCCTGATATCCTCGAGATGATCCCGGTTGATCATCATCCTTATCCGTCACTATACGAACTGATTTCTTTGTGCCTTTCCTCTTTTGTACGGGAGCAACAGACACTGGTGTGGATTGGTTTTTCAGATCATCTGCAGTGTCTGCTGTAGAGATTACAGTAGCTGCAGTGTTGGTCACAGGGGTTGCAGTAGCTGCAGTGTCAGCCCCAGTGGTTGCAGCAGCTATAGTATCTGCCAGTCTGTTTCCTTTCCCTTCTCCCTGACAGTGCTGACAGTGCTGCCTGCTATCAAGCAGTGTTTGATAAATAGTGGCCAGAGCCCAGCACAGTGCAGTAAGGTGTCCATCTCTGGGAAACCTACAGCAATTTTTCCTTAGGTATGCAGTCACTTGATCGGGGTCTTGTAGCTGTTCAGGAGTGAAATTCCAAACCATCGGGCGTGAGAAAGTACCTAGGTACTCGCCCATACTTTGCCACATGCCCTGCCACTCGTGATTATTCTGTCTCGGAGAAAGCTCTTCAGTGGTATTCATAAACCTATGCTTGATATATAACAAAAACTGAACCATCTGCACCAAACCTACCAATAGCAAAATGCTAGTTTGAATATCCCAGAGATATTGAAGATTTTCAAAAACTGCCCTAAGAGCTGTTGTATTTAGCCCAAAGGAAAAGAAAGCAGTGCCCCCACCATACCGGCTGCTGTTATTAACCCCTCCCTGTCCAAAGAATGGACAGGACAGCAAAACCTCATACAGGTACCAGCTTAAGCTCATGATCATCGATATTATTGTATCATAGACCGATATCATAAAATACACTATAATGAAGTATGGGAACAAATACGGGAGCCACAGACCTGAGAGAGTAAAGAATCCTGCCAGGATTGTATACAGCATGCGGTGGTTTTGCTGCCACAGCCTTGTAAATAAATACCACAACATCGTGACCAGAGATTGCTTAAACAACAGTGCTTATCTTAATTGCGATAGTTAGGGTCAGATCTACCGTTATCCCAACCGTTCGTGCCCCACGTTGGGCGCCAAAATAACTGTCGTGGTTTTGCCCCAGCCAAGGGCCGCACCCCACACAGTCGCTTGTACTTTTAAAAGGAAGGGGGAGGGAAAGTTGGGGGAAGGGGAAAAGGGAAGGAAGAAAGGAGGAAAAGAAACCACAACCTAGAAACCAGAACCACGCAGGTTGGGATAAGGATAGTTTACTAAACAATAACAGAAAACTAGATATAACAATAACATAAGTTTAAAGCACAAAATAGATGAAACTGGTGATACACAATGCAATTTCTCACCAAACCACACAACTCAGGCCGCACAGCTTAGAGCCCGTCCCGGACAACCCGACCGCCCCAGAAACTGCACGTCCTAGCGTTGTCTCCCCCTCTTCCCCCCAGTCCCCCCTTATACCGAACATGACGTAACTGGTATGGAATATCCTCTTTGGCCAATTCGGATCACCTGTCCTGGCTGCGTCCCCTCCTTTCTCACTAGTAAGGAAGTATGCAGAGCTGAGAAAGGTCCTTGATTGCCCGGCAACAAATCGGAAAACATCAGGGTGCTATCAGCACTATTCTCATGCTAACACCCAAACATGGCATTCCATCCACTGCTAAAAAAAAGTTTAACTCCATCATAGCTGAAACCAGGACAATAGTATAGTGGAGATGCAGTACTGTATATCTAGTGATCAGAGTAGGGTGAGTTTCAAGAGCAACATATTAAAACTTAGTAGTAAAGTTGTTTTCAGTAATAGCCTTTTAGGTTTTTCTTGCTTTTCACAAGATATTCTTCAGCAAGATATTCTATTCAGCAAGATATTCTTGCTTTTCACAAGATATTTCAGGGAAACTATTTATGCAAAGGACTTGCTACATAGGTGTTACCCTCTCTTCCTCTCTCAGTACTGTTCACTGCATAAGCAGCTCATGAAATTTCTAAATCCCCTCCTTTTGTAGTATGTGACAGGGCAAGCCTGGAGAAAGAGGCACTTGTGCAAGGCTCTGTAACAGACCAGTTGCAGTCACCTCAGGATACTGAAGCTTGTTGAGGACCCTAGCAAGGAGATGGTCCAGATCTCTTTCAATTAAATGTATGTTGGTTTTATTCCTGTGACTCCCATACCTTTCGGAGGTTCTTGTATTTCCTATTCTTATTTTTTATCTTCTTTACTAGAAAAACATCCAATTTAGAGACACCAGATAGCACACCAGGAGAGCCAGGCCTCTGCTAGGTACAAGTCTGTCCTGTACAAAAAGCCTGCAGGCCAGCAAGCTGAGTAAGGAATAAGGGGGCTAGGAAAGACAAGGAAAATGGGAGAATGCTGCTGGGCCTCCAGGAAATAACTGTATAAAATAATCCAGATTGGAAGTACGACATTTGAATCATATCTGAGTGAGTCTCAGAAGTGAATGCTAGGGGAACTGCTTATTAGAAATTTTCCCCCAGTCTGTCTAGTGACCCTCATATTGTCAGGAGGTATAAAAGTTGACATACGTCAACATGAAAACCTTTCTCAACAACACTGAAATGAGGAACAAATGGATTTCTTAAAATGTTGGGGGGTCGGAGGGCAGGTGAAGGAGGAAAGAAAATTAGCCACCAAAAATTTGAAATGGCTGGAATATCAAAGCCTTTGGACTGCCCCTAAATACATTGTAATTGGATGAATGTGCTGCAGTAAGATGCTGTTACAAGGGTATGCACAAGATGACTAAGTAAATGGTTAAGTCTTAAATTGTTTTGTGGACACCTCCCAATTCCACAAAATGTATCACCTTTGAAAAGATGAAAATAATAAACAGTATAACATAGTGACTGTAAATTGAGCAGCACAATATTTTTTTGAACGTAGTTCTAGGCAATAAAAATAGACTGACCTTCCAAAGCTGCAAGTCTGACCTTTACAGTGGGGTGCTGTTAATGACTTCAGTGGTGAGAGGCCTGGAGCAACTGCAGTATTTATATTCTGCAATATAAAGCAGTGGAAAGGGCTGTCTGGTGACAGTGGTTCAGATGACAGTATGCTTCAAAACAAGCGCGGTGGTTTTTTGGGTTTGTGGGATTTTTATTCTTTTTTTAAACCACCTTAAATTTTTGGTCAGACAGATCCCCGAGTTTGTAGTCTTGTCCACATGTTATATATAGCACTTAAACCCTTTCTGACATCCTGTTTTTTCTACAGCCCAGCCTCTCAGCGGCTGCCTGGCTGCCGTGTGCCCCCGGCGGGGGGCGGGGGGCTCCTGCCTGAGGCAGCAAGGCGGGAACGCTGAGGAAGCCCCGCGGAGCGTTGCCTCCATTACGGCAAAGAGCGGCTGGGCCCGAAGGTGTCAGCCGAGCTACTTCAGGCTGCCTTTGAAGTCACGTTTTCCTCAGCAGAATGCCCGTTAAATCACGCAGAGCTTTAGTTTCAGGTGCCAGAACCCCCTCGGTGGGTGGCCTCTCATGCCAGGACGTACAAAGACATGCGTAAAGTGCTGGCGGGGCTATGGAAGTAAAGGCAAGGGCAGAACATCAGGCACCACCATGCTGCGCTCCCCAAAAGGCCCAGGATACTCCAGGACCCGGACCCGCGTAGCCCTCAGCCCCCTCGCACCCACACCAACACCGAAGAGCTGGGTTGCTCCTGAGCTAACCTCTCGCCCCAAGGCGCACTTCCCGGGGCGGGGCGCGGGGGGCGGGCCCGGACCGGCAGGGGCGGGGCAGACCCTGCCTGGCGCAGCCCGGCCCGGCTGCCCCGCACCGCCGCCGGGGCGGGCCCTGGGCTCTCGCGGGAGCTGCGCCGGCGCCGCCTGT
This sequence comes from Porphyrio hochstetteri, assembly GCA_020800305.1. Taxonomy (NCBI): domain Eukaryota; kingdom Metazoa; phylum Chordata; class Aves; order Gruiformes; family Rallidae; genus Porphyrio; species Porphyrio hochstetteri. Next base: position 21,013,210 of record CM036912.1, read on the forward strand.
CTCCGTGCGCGGCCGCGGCGGAACCAATAAAGTTTGTTTCACAAAAAAAGCAAGGAAAGGGGAGGAAAAAAGCGGTCTTGCTAAGTTTGTCGTGACTGCTGGCGAGTACGTGAGTGACTGCCTGAGCGGCCAGCCCGGGGCTGCCGCAGCAGGCGAGGGCGGAGGAGCTGCTCCAGCCCCCGCCCCGGCTCCGCTCGGCCTCGGCAGCTGTCGCCGTCAGCGGGGAGCTGCGCCTCCGCCGCTCTCCGGGCCCGCTCGTGAGTATGGTGGGACGGCTGAGGCGGGCTCCGCTTACCACAGAGGCAGGGCGGTGACAAGGGGCCTGGAGGTCGTTCCCGGCAGCACCGGGGTGAGCGGAGAGAGTGACAGGTGTCAGGCTCCCCCCCCTGGGGCGACTCGGGCCGGGGGCACCTCCGCGGCTCTGGCTGCGGACCGGGCCGCGCTGTGGGACGGGGAGCTGCTCTGGGGTGCTGCCGGCGGCGGTCCCCGGCTACGGGAGTGCTGGGTGCTTCCTGACAGTTCCCTCCTCCCTGCTCTGCAGCGCCTAGTCTCCTCTCTCCCCTAGGACCGGGGAACATGTAAGCGAGACCGGCGGCGTGAGGCGGTCCAAAACGGCCGCCGTCCTCCCGGGAGTCGCCGCTGACTTGTGGGTTTTTGTCTGTGTTCCCTCACGGCAGGGCTCGCTTCTCATTCCCCGAAGTGAGTCTCCTGGCACGGGAGGAGCGCTGGGCGGACGGCCGCAGCCATGCCGAGCGGTAAGGAGACGCGGCTGCTGCACCTCAGCGAGATGGAGAAGCTGGACAAGACCCTCTTCAGACTGGAGCAAGGTAGGTCGGGGGCGGCGGGCTGCGGCCCTCCTCGGCCGGGAGCCCTCGGCGCCGGCTGAGGAGGAAATGGCCGGGAACGCTCCACCTTACTCGGGCAGCGCTAGGAAAGGAGCTCAGCCTGCGTGGTGGTCTTTTTTTTTTCCTCTCTTTTTTTTTTTTCCTTCTTTTACCCCGTGTTTTAATTTAAAACAATATCATACATGCTTATTTCCACTGCAGAGCTTTGTGGAGCCTAGTCGTGGTTTGGTCTGACTTATAAAGCTCTTGAGAAATGAAGAGCAGACAGGCTACGAGCTGTCAGTCTTTATGGGAATGAAGTGCCAAGCGTTTTTTAGACAGGTCCTATAGGACAAGACCTCTCCTTTTATAACCTGTATTTCAGTGATCCAAAAAAGTCCTTGCTTTTGAGGACTGAGTCAACAAATGCCCGGAGTCAAGCTCTTGGGTATTTATTTACCTGCAATGACTTTTGCAGCACCCCATCTTTAATATTATCATTTTGAAATATATCAGTAATAGCAATGTTTTGGAAAGTTTCAGGTAATGTTTCAGAATATGGGATATTTAGCACCTCATAAATCTTATCTTGCCAGCAGATTTCTTACAGCTGGGCTAAGTTAGTATTCTGACTGCATACTTCTAAGAACTTGATGTTTTTGCTGTCTGGAAGAGTTCTTAAGTCTGAGGAAAAAAGCAAACAAAAAAGCCACCCACTACTTGTTCCACCATTATGCAGGTGAAGAAATTCAGATTCTAAAACTAAAGCTGCTGTCTTTCTAAACCATTTTTAATGATGTAAAAATTTTTATTACCCGTTAAATTTTGTTGGCTTTTATTACTTAATGTTACTAATTTAGGAACCTAATATAGAAGTGATTCAGTAGAGGAGCAAGATACTGATTCTTGAGAATAAGAATTCTCTTAAATTGTATTGATTTCTGAATTTTCTGTCAATGTAATCTAAGAAAACGTCAGTAGTAAAGTGCAGAGTTGACCCTAACCTCAATTTTTAACATCCTTCCAGTTGTATAAATTTCATTGGAAGGAGTCACGTAGAAGTGCGTGGCTGTCAAACATTCAAAGTGCCTCTGCTGGTACCAGCCTCTGAGAGGCCACAGCTAATTTTGAGCACAGCATTCTTGATATCAGTATAACTGTTACAGGAAATAAGATATCAATGGCTTGTATCTCTGTGCTCTAATTTTAGTAATCCCTGTAATAAGATGTCAGGACCGGACAGGGGAGAGTGTATTTAGCCTTCCAAAAGAGATATTTTTTTATGTAGGACTTTTTTTTTTAATATATATATACATTTTATAATTAATTATCTGTGTATTAATAACTTTCTCTTTTTACAAATGCTCAGACTTCTTTTACTCCCAGTTTTGAAGACTGCTAGGGCTAGTAGGTGTCTTACTAAAGTTAATTACATGATTGGCGTGTAATATAGTAAAAGTTACTGTGCAAGCACTTATACCTGTATCAGTCACTTGAAAGGACCCTGATGGTGGCCCTCATACCTGCAAATAGAAACCTCTTCTGAAACCTGTTAGCTAAATTGAATTTTTCATGTTCAACTGAACGGGCAACAACAGTATTTTTAAATTTTATTTATTTTAACTTAACTTTGTTCTCTTTATCATGGGAATTGTAAGCCTAAATACTGCTATTTCTAGGTGTGTGTGTAACCTGCAGCACATATATAAAACTACCTATGGTTTGTTGAGCTCTCTAAACTGTACAAACAAATTGTTAAACTTTCAGATAACACACAAATATTTATTATTTTATGACTAAAAGCATAAGGAATTTAGCACTGTTTAGTAAACCCTCAACAGAGAATGAAGGAATTTGAAATACTTTCTCTTTCAAAATGTGTTCCTAACTTTTTTCAGGTGTTTTCATGGATCAGCTTAATATATGGAGTTGGTAAACCTAAGTACATAAATACTACAAATCCAAAATATGCACAGTAATCTGATGATCGTGGTATTTTGCTGTGTGTTCTATTTTTATAAAGGACTTTTTAAATGGCAAAGAGGAACAAATTGGAAAGGAGGTGAATAGTGACATAAGTAAAGAAAAAGAACTATATGTAAAGTGTGCAAAGCAAAATGTTAGGAAAGTAGGCAGAGACGATGCTGTAGAAATACACTGTTCTGCCAAAGTTCTTGGCAGGTGTGTTGATTCACTTCCTTCTTAACATGATATCAAATTATGATTTCTAATTAGAGTATAGAAATATCTGGTCCTCCTGATGAAGTATTTTTTATCTTTTCTTTTCTTGAGGTTTTGAACTACAGTTCCGATTGGGCCCAACTCTTCAAGGCAAACCTGTTACTGTATACACAAATTATCCAGCTTCTGGAGAAGTATTTGATCGCCACAAGTTCAGGACACTATCATGGCACAATCCCACAGGAAAAGAAGATGACTCTGATAAATACTGCAAGCTGGATCTCCAAATTTCTGGGTCATACCAGTACTATTTCAGTCTTGGGTAAGTGAAATTCTATGCTTCCAGTCAAATGCAGTCTGCTCCCTTGGTCTATGTTTTGACTTGAAGAAATCGCTATTAATAATAAAACCGTTTTTTCTATGTGCTTTTCAAAATGTAACCATGGGACATAATTGAATCTGCTGGTAAAAGACAGTAGCTGTGGTGGTGATGTAATAGTTTCTGATGCAGATACACTCTGGAGAATATACAGAACAAAATAGATTAATTTTATGTGCATATTGGAAAAGCAAGCAACTTCAGAAACTTTTCCAAGTCATCAACATTCTGAGTATCTGAATTTGTTCTTTCTTCATTGACTTTGAAAGCCTGTTTTCTGTCCTTCTAGCTGAGAGGTTCTGTTATTCTTTACTTCGCATTCTTTACTTCCCTCTTTGTTTCAAGAGGGCAAGTGTAAAGTGAATGCCAGTATCTGTAATGGTTATAGCCTGGTATTCTGAGTTTCTGGAAGATGGGTGGCTTTTAAGCCTTAGGCTTAAAAGGCCATTTAACTCAGGTCTCTTACCGTGGATGGTGCTCTAAGGGAGGTCTTTGTATAAAAGAGCAGTCATGCTGTCTTTGTTTCTGTCCATATCCTCAAATGAGAATATTGTAGTGTGTCTCAGAAAACAAGAAACCTCTGCAGAAGTGAGATTCTGTATCCCAGTTATACATCCTTGTAAATAGATAAGCGTTTTCAGTGTTTGTTATTTTCTTCTGGTGCCCTGCAGTCCTGTTCCCCACCTACATCCAAGTACTGTACTGGGCTACTGTGGTTTTGAAATAGCTCTGTTTGTTGAATTCTCTTTCAAAACTGACTGGTACAGAGAGTGTTTACTATACCAGTGTAAATTATTTTTTCCTAGAAATGAAAAAAGTGGTGGAGGTTACATAGTTGTGGACCCTATTTTGCGTGTTGGAGCCGATAATCATGTGTTACCTTTGGATTGTGTTACACTCCAGACTTTCCTCGCAAAGTGTCTGGGACCGTTTCATGAATGGGAGGATAGGCTCAAAGTTGCAAAAGAAACAGGTAATGTCAATAAACATACTAAAGGGTATACATTTTTGTCTTATGATCAAAAAAGTGTAAACAGCTCATTTGTTCTTCAGTTTGTAATCTAAATATTTTCCACTAGATTCAATTTAGTTAATAGAAGAAGCCAGTGAAATTATCAAAATGCAAAAATTCGGCAATTTTCTGAAAAACACTTTTGATTTATTGTTTTGATTTCAGATAGATTTGGAAGTTTGTAGAACTTTCAGGGGTTTTTTAAAGCTTTTCATGTAGATTTTCAGGGGAAAGATCCAGATTAATTTACATTGGCTATTCCAAACACTAGCTTGAAGTAAATGCTATAACTGTAACTTTCTATGCTTCTTTCAGTTAACTTTGACTGGCATTTGTTTTTCTTAACAAATAAATGGCTTCTTACTATATAGGTTACAACATGATTCATTTTACACCACTGCAGAAGCTTGGACTGTCTAGATCATGTTATTCACTGGCTGATCAGTTGGAAGTAAATCCTGACTTTTCTAGCCATAATAAAAAGTGCACTTGGAGCGATATAGGAGCTCTTGTGGAAAAACTGAAAAACGAATGGAATATGCTTTGCATCACAGATGTAGTCTACAATCATACTGGTATGTTTTTTTCTGTGTGTTAACAACCAGATTGGTCCTATAATGATATTTCATTATTTGCCTTAACCTTTTCCCCTTGAATCCATCTTTTAGTAGGTATTTGAGTTTCTCCAATCCGGGACAACTCTTTACAATTTTAACTGATAGGTCTCCATAACAGATATAGAAGAATTTAGTGTTGTGGCTGAAAGAGTGAATGGAGCCCTTCTTAGAGAGAATCAATGAACTATGCATGTGTCGGGGAGTTTTTTGTTTGATTTTTTTGGTGTGTGGTTTTGTTTTGGTGCTTTTTTGTTTTGTTTTGTCTCTTTCCTTTACAATATGCTTGTTTTTCTGATCTATTGTATACAGCTCCCACATACATGAATGGAATCTGCATTATGAATGATTTGGTGAACATAAACTGAGTATTTTCTTGTTCAACAGTGTATTATTCTTGTAACTGCTTAAAAGTAACTGCTGTAATTTGGATCCAACTTGCAGACAACAAAGAGAATAGGGAAAAGAGGCTAGGATTAAGCAATGAAGGAAATGTTACTGCACAGTCTGTGGGGAAAGAATAAAACAAGATAGCTTTGTGTTTGGGGTGAGGTTTCTAAAGCATAAATATGCCAGTGCATTTAAGGTTTTATTTAATTGCTTAAAGGACAGTATGTTCTCTTCGATATGATCTGATGAAGCTTATAGTACTTGATAATTTGTAATTTTGCCGATTCATTCAGATGTTTATTTGATTATGTTTATAATACAGCTTTCATCTTGCACAGTAATCCTACAGATCACAATAATTAGCATTTTCATGTACAACAAATGGTTATGTATGTTCATTTTACAGTACTTTCGGGCTTAAAAAAATCCTAACTACAGATAACTGTGAATTTCAAGTTTTATTTGCTTTAATTTTTTGGTATTGACTGCTGCTAAACATTCCTGTCCAATCAGTCTGCAATTCAGTGTGGGCCCTGTAATTTGCCCTCTCTGTTGAAAAGTTATCAGGTATAGTTATTGGCTATGTATCTGGGGGAACTAAGGTTTTAAACATTTTCCCAGTTTTAGTTAGCAAAAATTCTTGCACTTTATCAACTAGAAGTCCAGTTTCTCTATCACATGCTTGAGATCCTGTCTTGTTTTTTACCATGTATATTTGCATGCTACCAAGGAGAATGCTTTTATGGCCAGAAATGCCTATATCTATTACAGTCCAAAATATATGAGAGATGTGACATTATTTGGCTATATTTGTAGTAGGATTTTTCAAGGTTACATTCAGCGTTCAAAGTTAATTTCATTGGGAACGGATAACTAAACACATATGTTGTGGTGAAAGGATGTTTAGTTATGTCTTCAAACACGATCAAAATATTCAAATGACCATTGTCCTGACTTACATCATTAAGCAAGGTATACTTAATGGCTTTGCTTCCTGCTTTCAAACTCTTAGTCAAATTTTTCCCCACTCTTTGTTGTTTGCAATCAAAACATCTTGATTTATAACTGAATCCAAGTTCTGTGAAACGCCAAATTTAGCATAAGCAGAAAGACACATTGATAAATGTCTGAGTGAACAATGATATATATGTGGAACGTTTCTCAGAGGTCTTGAAATAGGGAAACAGGCAGATAATTTTTGAGGTTCTTTTTGCTTAGATCTTGACTAGATGGGAATTTTAATTTTACTCTTTTTGTTGTATTTTAATTGAACATTAATTTCTAGTTGTTTAATACCTGCACACTAGTGTGATTTTAATTGTAAACATATTTCATAGATCCGTTTGAATATAAAAGACACAAAATGTCTAGTCAGTTATTTTGAGCAGATTGTCGATACTTGTACATCATTATCAATTATGCAGCATGGCTGCATTAAAAGCTTAAGGTGTCTCATGGTAAATCCTCTAATGCTGGTAATTCTAACAGCTCATGAGCTCTCAGCTTACAGTGGCTGTGTCTGTTGGTAGTTTCTGCTTTCTAGCTACAGCCACTATAGAAATGACAGCGCTTCCCCTCTGTTCCTGTGGTAAAACTGGACAGCTCTCTTGGAATAGTAGCTGTATAAGCTAAGGTGTCTGGTTTTTACATGGGAATGGAGAACAGACTGATTGCATGATACAGAATGCTCAGAATCAGTTTTTGATGTTAATGTCTCTGGATCTAATAAAACCCAGCATCTATGGCCTGACTTCAAGAATGAAGTAGAGACGTGCTAATGTTAAATATAGATGGACCTTTGGCATGTTAGCAGGAGTATCCTAGATAAACTTGCAAACACTGTCTAGTAGTCAGGCAGATGTTTGCTTTTTAGGTTGTCGTTTCCTTCAGGAAATTCCAACACCCTCAAACAGAAATTACTGTATTTGCTGGCGTTTACTTTTCACCAGGGGATAGAATCACAGACTGGGTTGGATCTTAATGAGCATTTAGTTCCAACCCTCATGCTATGAGCAGGAACACACTTCACTAGATAGAAAACAAACATCTCTCTCTCTTCTGAGCTTTCAATGACTGTAACGAATAATATAAAGTCATTAAATAAACTCAAGTAAATGGTAGAATCTTTATCTCTCAACAGAGGCTACTCTTGACTAATTGTAGTTTAACACTTGAATAAATCCGAGCATTTGACTAATCACATCAAACATCACCTATTTTTAGCTTTATAAAGGGGAGAGAAAAAATGTAGTGTTGGGCAGTGAGCATCACTACTCAATACTAAGTTTGTGTTTTTATAGCGATGAATTAGGCCTTTGAAAAATATGCAGTTAGTCTTTTAAATAAGAATGTAATCAATTCTAGAAATTGTTTTCTGTAATTCTTTGTGTTAATATTTCCATATTTCTATACTTTGGTGTATTTTCTCCCTAGCTGCAACAAATGTAATTACAAGCGGAATTTTAGGCAAGGTTTTTTCTACAGAATAGAGTTATTACGGAGCTTACCTTCTGATCAGGAAACATCAGTCTGTTCTGTTACCAGAATTAGTGGAAGGCCTGTTAACTTTTTTTTTTTTGCATAGATTAGGTTTAAGTGATATATTGTCTTTCATGAGTAAATACAATTGATTATTAAAAGTCCTTTAGAGTAAATCATGGCTCTTGCTAGACTAATGGAATAAGCTAGTTTTGCTTTTTGGAGAAAAATATTTTTTCAGAAGTATTGCATGTATTAAAAAAAAGGGAGGGGGGCTACATCTGGTTGACCTAGAACAGCCTTTAACAGTCTGACCTTATGTAACTAAGTATGGTGGTTTAGTTGTAGATGGCTTTTAAAGCATGAAAATCTTAATTTCCACAGAAGGTTTGGCCTTACAGACATGGATTTTGCAATGTTCATAATAATCTTGAGATATAATGTGAGAGGTTTTTCAGAAGATTTGTTCATACTGTAGACTGAGAGAGTACACTCTTTTCTTTCCTTTTGACGTTTTTGTCTTAAAGTCTTTGAACTAAGAAACCTTGAATTTTAGGTGTTTAATTCTTCTGCTATAATTTTAGACATGTTAATATGCCCCGTTTCCAATTACATGTTATATATTTACTCTGTATGAAGTACTACTTCTATTTTTATCTGGTTTTCTAAAACAATCAATTAATAAGATATGTTTTATGAAACAAATTTTAAAAAGAAAAACAACTAGTAAAACTCAAGTAGGTCTTTTGTTGTTTTTATGCTGCCTTTTTTTTTTTTTTTTAAACATTTGGTTTTTCAATTGCAGCCATTAATTCAGAAGAGTGTGTGGAAATTATTTTCAGTTAAACTGTGGTTAGGACAGTTCCAAAGATGAAAAGCAACTAACTTATGAGGGTTTTTTCCTTCGTTGTCATACATCTGAAATCAAAATTCTCTCTGCTATACATTTATTTACTTGCACTGCTGCATGCACACTGTCTGTACTAGAATATTGCACCCATTTTGTAGTGACACCTCCTTACTTTGAGTTAATTTTTAATGATTAGCATAGCTTCTGGTGCTTGTTGATGCTATGGGGAAAGCTTCAAAAACAAACACAGTGGAGTGGAGTGTGTGATCTGAACTAGTGTTCCACTTACGTGCACCTGAAAGTGCACTGCTCATCTTCCTAAGTAAAACTTGGCGGCATGGCTCTGCTGCTCGTGCATGCAGCAGTGTCACAGGTAAACCTTTCATAAAAGCCTATTTAACTGCGTTTTTCGTTAATTATGTCTTAGGTGTTCTATGTGCACTGTTGCTCTCTGGCTATGTGTCTGTGTGTGTAGGATCTGGAAGGATTAAGACTATTAAAAAAAAAACTTACTCTATCTTAAATCTTGGTTTGGAATGTATGTTTGGCTTTAAACACAAAAAAGCATTTAATGTCTGCTATTTGATATATTTCCTACAATTAAAAAAGCTTTATTTTTAATTTAATTCATTTTGCATTTTTAGAACTGGTAGTACTATTGCATATTTTTATGTAAATAACAAATGGTTTCTCTACAACTGTACTTGTGAAACAAATGCCTAGCAGTAATGCACACCTCTGCATATGGCATGATTCTCTATTGTCATGGAAAACTTTAGTTGAAATGTGAACTAACTATACATACCATAGTACTGTAACTTCTAGTGTAAAGAAGTTTACACAAAGCAGCTAAATGTTCAACTTGTGTACTTTTGTTTTTTCCCTCTTCCTTTCTTGAATAAGCAACTAACAGTGAATGGCTCAGGATGCATCCAGAGTGTGGCTATAACCTTGTGAATTCTCCTCACCTGAAGCCAGCTTGGGTCTTGGATAGAGCTCTGTGGCACTTGACTTGTATGGTGGCCGATGGAAAGTATACTGCCAAAGGGGTCCCTCCCTTGATTGAAAATGATCATCACGTGAATGTAAGTGACTGAGACCTAAGTGTAAGCTAATGAACTCGATAAGTAGCTGAACAAACTCTTAATATTTTGAAGGTGTCGGAAGTGCACAAAGAATGATGTATACTTTGCAGATAGATTTAATTAAATCACCCTTTACTACCCAGTATTTTTTCCTGATAATTCATACAAGCACTTAGCATTTCTTAATTACATTAACAGTCAACATTATTAACTAACATAACTTTAATGTTTACAGTGTATCCGTAAAATAATTTGGGAAGATGTCTATCCAAAAATTAAACTATGGGAATTTTTCCAAGTGGATGTTAACAAAGCTGTGCAGCAGTTTAGAACCCTTCTATCTCAAGGTAAAGGAAGAGTATGTTGCTGAAGTGTGTGGACTATATGTTTATAGTTCAGGAAACTTACAGGTAAACTTAACAGTAAACTGGAAAACAAAATCCCATTTTTGCTATGTAAGGAATCTTCCATGTTTAAGCGTCTTTAATATTCCATGGATTAAGCATAGAAGAATGCTTTGAGGGGGCTGGTAGAGCCTCTGAAGACTTTGCACCCTTCCATAGCCTTTATCTGTCCATATCTTGCTAATGCTAGAATTATAAAAGTTGGGTGTCTTTTTAAATGCCGTTGCTATTTATACTTTATGAATACCATTTTCTATCTTGTTCTTAGGCAAAATGAGCACTAAATCTGATCCTAATCAGCATCTTCAAATAGTTCAGGACCCTGATTATAGACGATTTGGGTGTACTGTTGATATGAACATAGCCCTGGCAACGTTCATACCACACAGGTATTGTAGTATTGATTACAAGTTAAAATCACAAGTGAAGTTAAATTTGCAAAATCAAATAAATGAAGTCATTTTCAGAGATGGAAAAAATGTACTTTTCCTTTCCTTTGATTCATGTATACTACATGTACTAAAAATAATTTATTCTAACTGTTTTCTGCTTTTAATGTCCTTCTGATAAGCAATGGACCAGCTGCAATAGAAGAATGTTGTAACTGGTTTCGCAAGAGGATTGAGGAACTGAATGCTGAACAATACAGACAAACTAATCACCATCAAGAGCAGGTCTTACAATTACTGTGCTTTAGTGCTGTTTTTTTTTTTTTAAACAGCAAATAAATGTAGGCATTTCAATAATGCACAATATAATTACTTTTAGGCTGTCAATTGTCTCGTGGGGACTGTGGTTTACGAACGACTGGCTGGTGATGGTCCTAAGCTGGGTCCCATCAGTAGAAAATACCCTTTGGTTACCAGGTATTATTTTATGCGTGTCCTTTTTTTTTTTTTTGGAAACTATTCAGATCTGTCTGGGGCAAATTAGTTCAAAGCGCATGAAGTGACCTTTTTTTTGAGGAGCAGTGATGCCTGTTTAATAAATGTGACCCGAAAGTGTGAAACAATACTTGGAACACATGGAAGCCTTACACAGTGCAAATTTCTCTTGTAGATGGAAGAAGGATGAAACTAGGAAAGCTCACACTTCGCAGGTTTAATGTACTTGATGCTAGTCATGTATTTGAAGAGCTAGGGCTTTAATCTCGTACTACCAGCTTGACACCAAGATAGTGACAACACATGCCCCTTTTCCTTCAAGGCATGATACTACAAAATAGAAAATTCCATATCACTTATAGCCTAGCACCTGCTTTCTTGTATCTGTTTTATTTACAGGCCAGTTGATATCTGATATTTTAATTCCAAAGGCAATGAATTTCAGCTTCTGTTACCTTATGTGTGTGGTTATGTGGTGGTGTTCTGGGGTTTTTTTAATTGCCTGTCTATTTCATAGGTATTTTACTTACCCATTCAAAGAGCTGACTGTGGAAGAAGAAGAAACTATGATACATCAGACAGATAAAGCTTGTTATTTTATGGCTCATAATGGCTGGGTTATGGGAGATGATCCTCTTAGAAATTTTGCAGAACCAGGTTTGTAAAAGAACCTTGAACCATCTTATATAGCTTTTGATATGCTGGCCAAAGGAAAAAGGATTTTATTTAATTTTTTCCAGATGTATTTCTGTGAAGCTGCAGAATATCAGGCAGATACTCAGTTTACAACACTTATTTCCTATTCAGCTTACATATCAAATGTAAGAACTGAGATTTGAGATGGAGATTTGCAAGATTTGAGAGGAAAATTACCGGTTTTCTGCCACTGAAATGAGGACATTCTGTCTCCTCACTTCTGTCATCATCTTTGTTGCTTGCTCTGTACTTTTACCAACACCACTCCTTGTTGGCATTTCCGTAAGTCAGTGTGGCAGAAAAATAATGCATTAAAAAGGTGGACAGTATTTTATTGTATTAGTGAGCAAAAACTAGGCCATCGGAGGTCCAGTTTGTGGCATTTAGGTAGTCAAGAGATGATCCAGTTAATCCAAGTTAAGTATGCAGATTACTTTTGAAGGTGAAATAGGGTATGAATTCACCACACACTGGGGACAGTATTGATAGCCAATAAAAGCGAAGTTGGTAACTCTTGCTTTCAGAGGAATCATTCACTTTGTAAATGGAATTAAAGGTCAGTTTAACTCCAGTTTCAAACATCTATCGAAGAGTTGTTTGAGTGTACTTTAGAAGCTGATCTCATTGATATTGCAGGGTGATCTGGAGTTAGCAAACACCTTACTTCAGCAAAATAATCTACAGCCCTTTCCCTGCTTTTTATTTACTTTATTTTCCTCCTTCTCAAGGATGAAGACAATACATGTTTCAAGGGTGTTTCTGTCCAGTTGCCTTTCAGCTAATTGCCCTTTCTTCTGGGCAGACTCTTGTATCTTTTTCCTTCAATCACTTGCTATAGTTCACATACCTGACTTTCATTACTGAGTTACTGTTAATTTGTCTACAGCTTTGAGTGCTCTTCACTTGTGTTACACCATTGTTTTGTGCCACATATTATTTCAACTGAGAATAAGGGGATAAATAAGGGCACAAATACAAGAATTGCAGAACGAATGCAGATAGTTCTTTAAATGGCCTTAAAATCATGTGTATGTCCAAATAACGCAAGCTTTTCAGTCCATGTAGCTATGTTGTCATTAATGAAGATAAAAGGTAGGCTGTGCTTAAGTGAATGTTTCTGGACATAGCGATGAATTACATTTCATACTCTTTATGTAATAGCTGGTTATTCTTGTGTGTTTTTCATCGTGCAGGCCAAGTCACTTAGGTGTCAATAATGTTAATCTTAGGAAAGTATTCTGTTGGGAAAATAATTTCTTTGCTAAGTTTCCTGGCCTAATTCAAGGTTCAACCACTAAAATAACTGAGGTGATCATAGAATCATAGAATGGCATGGGTTGGAAAGGGACCCCAAGGATCATAGAGCTCCAACCCCCCTGCCACAGGCAGGGCCACCAACCTCCAGGCCTGGATCTGCAGAAGGTTGCCCAGGGCCCCATCCAACCTGGCCTTGGACACTTCCAGGGACGGGGCATCCACTACCTCTCTGGGCAGCCTGTTCCAGCACCTCACCACTCTTTCTGTAAAAAAAAAAAAAAAACTTCCCCCTAATATCTAATCTAAACCTTCCTTCCTTTAGCTTTAATCCATTCCTCCTTGTCCTGCCATTGTCTACCCTTTAAAAAAGTTGAATCCCCTCCTGTTCCTCTGCTCCGTTCAGGTACTGGAAAGCTGCAATGAGGTCCTCCTGCAGCCTTCTCTTCTCCAGGGTGAACAAGCCGAGCTCCTTCAGCCTCTCTTTGTAGGGGAGGTGCTCCAGCCCTCTAATCGTGTTCGTGGCCTCCTCTAAACACTCTCCAACAGTTCTAAATCTTTCTTGTATTGGGGGCCCCAGATCTGGACACAGTACTCCAGATGGGGCCTCACGAGGGCAGAGTAGAGAGGGACAATCACCTCCCTGTCCCTGCTGGCCACCCCTCTTCTAATGGAGCCCAGGATACCATTGGCCTTGCGAGCTGCAAGAGCACACTGCTGGCTCATGTTAAGTTTCTCATCCACCAGAATCCCCAAATCCTTCTCAGCAGGGCTACTCTCAAAGAGCTCTTCTCCCAGCCTGTATCTATGTCTGGAATTCTTCTGGCTCAAGTGCAACACCTTACACTTCACAGTGTTGAACCTTATTAGGTTCACCCAGGCCCACCTTTCCAGCCTGTCAAGATGCCTCTGGGTGGCTTCCTTTCCTTCTGTTGCATCAGTATAGATGGGCTAGGAGTGGCAGAAAGCAATGGAGTAGCTCTGTCTGAGTGGTGCTGGCTCAGTTCATGGTTTGAACAGGTTTAGATAAGATGAATACAGATACCTGTATTTCTCTTGTGTGGGGTCTGATTATAGATAATTCCATGATTGGGCCTGGATATTACATTTTGCAGACAGCATGGGCTTTGAGTGCCTCTTGTTTATTGTTATAATACTACTGTAATTGTTAAATACATGATTTATATCGGGCAGAAGTCACCTTTTTTAATATGATAGATTATTTAAGCCTTTGTCACAGTTAGATCTCCATCAGTATATTCTGTGTAGTGAGTATATCACAGATGAACTCAGACTTAAAGATTTAGATTGTTTTAATTGTAGCAAAAAGGCAAAAAGTACTATATAAAACTAGTCTAGATGGAGGATAAATATTTTCTTATACATAAAAGTTATTTAGGGACTTTGTCTATTTAAGTGACCTGCTTACCTAAGTAATTTGGAAATTTGCCTTGCATCATTGCAGTCTGCTCTTAACAGAATGTAAAATTTTAAATTGTGGCTGTGGCAGTTTATGGCAACAGTGATACACTTTTCTACTACATATTTGGCCAGTAAAAACAACTAAACTACTATTTTTTGTTGCTGCTTTTTCCTTCTTTTTTAAGTTCAGTTACACTAATTTGAAGAAATAAAAGACATTTGATTTCAGAATGAAGAATTATTTCAGTATCACTATAGAAGTATTCTCTTGGAGTAGTCTGAAATCATACATCAGTGTAGGGTATATAGTTTTTGAGTTACGGTTATTTCTAGAACTTTTGCTCTTTATTACAGTGTTCTTTTGTTCTTCAGCAGTAGAAAATGAAATACCATATTGTCATTTTGGTGCACATTCTACACTGTATGTATATACTATAGTGAACTTTTTCCCTTACAGGCTCAAATGTTTACTTGAGAAGAGAGCTTATTTGTTGGGGAGACAGTGTGAAACTGCGTTATGGTAACAAACCTGAAGACTGCCCGTACCTCTGGGAACATATGAAAAAATACACTGAGATCACTGCCAAATATTTCCATGGTGTTCGTCTTGACAACTGTCACTCAACACCTATTCATGTGGCTGAGGTACGCAAAATTAAGCGTGTTCATTACAAAACAGCTTCTGTCTGTGAAGTCAGTCCTGTGCTGCTGCTGCAGAATCTGAAGGATCTACATGGCAGAGTTCCAGTGTGAATGCGTTTTCCTCATGACATGAGCAAGGTTTCTTGACTGGTGATGTTTAGATATGGTTTCAGCTGCTTTAAACAGTTAGTGATGTACCTTTTTAATATTCTGCTTTAGATAAAATATTGCAGATGGGCCTGGCGAACTGTTCCCTTGCATAACTATGGATGCAAGGATACTGGCAGTTGTTGCACTATGTCAGTTTTAGCTGAGTCATTGCCAAGACTTGTTTGAAAGTCTGAGTGTTTCTTTGCCCTATATATTTTGCTCTGATTGAACTAAACAGGAAGTTTTTTACTTCTCAGAATTTAAAAGCTGCTAAAGAACACCTGCAAAAGGTTTAGTCTGGCAGGTTTATTACTAAGATTAGAGCTTATTGTTTACCAGAGAGCTGACTACATCTAGAGACTGTAATTATCTAGCTTTAAATAGATTTGAGCAGTGCAGCTTGTTAGTGCTTAATCTTGGCTACAGACCTTACCTAAATACATGAAGACCTCTCTAAAATGCATTGGTTTGCCCACACAGAAGTTTTAACTGGCTCTTAAATGCAGCCATTTCAAAACTTCCGCCATTCTTTCATTTATTGTTACCATTTTTGGAATGGTAACTTCAAAGGTTTAAACTGAAGTGCTCCTCAGATTTCTTACCTTAACAAGCAAGTCTTTTATTCAACTTTTGTTCCTGCACTTTGTTAGGATTTTGTTTAAAAAAGGACATATAATTAGCTATAATTCTTCAAAGATTTTCCTAGAATTATTTGGTCCATAGGTAATATCTGTAAAATACAAACATGGCTTTATGAATCTTACCTGTTACTGATATTGCTAATGATCTGCATATATAACTGACACATTTATGTTTGGTTAACGTTTGTGTTAATGATTGTATACACATAGCAAACAATAGATGTCTTGCATTAAAAATGTATTATGATCTATAGGAGATGCTAGCAACAGCCAGATCAGTCAGACCTAATCTTTATGTGATAGCTGAACTCTTCACGGGCAGTGAGTACATTGACAATGTTTTTGTCAACCGCCTGGGAATTACCAGCCTGATTAGAGGTACAATAAGCAGTTGAAAATTATGTGGGATTGTCATGTATGGTTTGGAGTTCTTAATGTGGAACTAACACTGGTTTACTTTTTTTTTCTTTCTCACATACTCATCTTTGCTTATGCAATGACCTTTTCTTCTTCATGTTCTATTTAACTTCTGGTTTATATGCTAATTATTGATTTTTGCATATGTTTTTGTGTCCTGTGTAACAACTTTTTTTGTTCCTTAATTTTGGCTTTCTATTTGGCTTTGCTGCGTGGCATTTTCCTATTGTCCAATCCCCGCCTAGCTTTGAAACTTGTCCTTTTTTGTATCTACCTTTCCCCTTTCTGTGGCTTTTTTGGCTGTGCTTTTTGCAGTACATGCTGGACACAGCTAGAAAATTGCGAGCCGATTTGTATGTAGTGGCTGAGCTGTTCACAGGAAATGAGGAGCTGGACAATATCTTTGTGAATAGGCTGGGCATTACCTCCTTAATAAGAGGTAGGCTTGCTGTATGTATGGTCTCTTTCCAACGAGGGATTATAGATGACATGCTTTTTCTAAGGAAAAAGTCACTTCTGCATTGTGCATTTCTAATCGTATACTCCATGTAATCAGAAGTACAGTTTTTGTATTATGACTTTTTTGATAACTCAGTAAAAACACAGTGCTAGGTGTAAAATAACAGAAGACATCCTGGAGCAGTGTACAGAAGGTTAACTACTTCAATCTGACTCTATCAAGAGGAAAAAATAGCACAGTTCTGCTATGCAGTTGCTGTATCAGGTCTGATTTTTGTTGCATGAGTTTCTTAAAGCCTTTGAGAAACAGTTTCAGATCTCTGCTTTTTTTCTCCTTTTTTTCCCCTCAGCTTTTTCTACATCAATACATTATAGGAAATGGAATACTCCAAGGTTGTTCATTCACACCAGAGAATATAGTTATAAGTGACTTTTTTTAAAAAAAAAAATATTGAACATGCTGAAATAACACCTGTAAAATGCTGGATTAACATCTTTGTGCATGCTGTGCTCAGTGGTAGTTATTTTTATGCAAACACTTAAACTATTTTGTTCTTTAGAGGCAATGACTGCTTACAATAGCCATGAAGAGGGAAGGTTAGTTTACCGTTTTGGAGGTGAACCTGTTGGCTCTTTTGTTCAGCCACGTTTGAGGCCTTTGATGCCAGCAATTGCTCATGCATTGTTTATGGATATTACTCATGATAATGAATGTCCAATTCAGGTGAGCACCTAAACCAGGAATCAAAGTTTACATTTAATGTTTTCTGAATTGTTGGAGGGATTGGTGTAATCTGGATGTTTTTTCTGAGCAATACTTAGGAAAGTGTGATTCAGATCTTCAAGTTTCATGCGGAGAATAGCATTTTTAACTGGTATTTGAGGCTTTAACTTGCAAGGGAAAATGTATATAAAGCTTTTTATATAATGAGCTACTATAAGTGTTCTGTGTCTGCTTGATAACCTGTTCTCTTAAGCTCCTGTTTTACAGGACAGAATGAGAGAGAATTGTGGGAATTGGAGCACTTATTTTTGAGGGTTTATTTTAACTTTCTTTTCTAAGTACACTTGTTTGGGTTTGTTTTTCAGTAATTCTTTTGTGGTTGAGAAAATTCTGATCATGTGATAGAGAAGTCCTCTGTTAAATTGAGTATGTCTTCTGTATGCTGATTTGGGAGGGATGAATTTATGTCTTTTGTTTTGCTATTTATTACCTGGTTTATTTTTTACCATAGCACCGGTCTGCATATGATGCTCTTCCTAGTGCAATGATTGTTTCAATGGCATGCTGTGCTACAGGAAGCACCAAAGGCTATGATGAACTAGTGCCACACCAGGTATGTGTGTCTACAGTTTATCTCCTAAGTTACTTTTTAAAATTTAAACTTTTATTCCTGTCCTCAAACATATATTTTAATGCTGTTTAATTGAAATTCCAAGCAGTTTTACTAGCTGGCATTACTTTGGAAATTGTCCCGTTTCATATGAAATTTTAAATGATTGTGTAGTTGAGACCTCAGGCTGGTTTTTTGGCTTATGGGTTGTTTTGTTGTGGGTTTTTTTTTCAGAGTAGTTGCTACTTGCTTAGATCTTAATTTCTTTACAGATATCTGTAGTATCTGAAGAGAGGTTTTATGCAAAATGGAATCCAGCAGCACACCTGACATCTGGTGAAGTAAACTTCCAGACAGGAATTCTAGCAGGAAGGCTGGCCATAAACAGGCTGCATCAGGAGCTGGGGGCTAAAGGCTTTAATCAGGTAAGAAGTGAGAATGACACAGTGATTCCTACATATCTGTGTTCTGAGAGAGCACAGTTGCAATGGTATGTCTTTCTTTTCTAGGTGTATGTAGATCAAGTTGATGAAGATATAGTGGCAGTGACAAGGCACTGCCCTAACACACACCAGTCTGTCGTGGCTGTAAGTCGAACTGCCTTCAGGGATCCTAAAACTTCCTTCTACAGTAAAGAAGTACCTGAAATGTGTATTCCAGGTAATCGGATTTCTTTTCGGGAGACGGTGGGTGTATAAACTCTAATTCTGTACTTTTTAACTTGACACATGTGAAATCAAAAACCAATAACAATCTTACCTTGCTTAGGGTTTTCAAAGGCATTCACATCAAGTGTACTTCCTGCTATAAGCTCCCCATGAGGTTCTGGTTTTGTTTACTTATCTTTGTGAACTGACAAGAAATATCTAAGAGCAAGATAGTTAATTGTACGGTGCTGGGGGTGGGAGGAATTACTATTTATTAAGTCTTATACTGGGGAAAAAAATGCTAAAATCTCATCCTATTTGATGTTGTATACTTATATTGACTATTATTGTGGATTTAAAATACAAAGACAATACATAGGTAATGCATGCATAATATTAATTAAATATGCAAAGTAATTTTTTAATAGTAGCAGAGTATAATGACTTCTGTACATTCCCTGGGCGTATTTCTGAAGAGAAGCTTTCCAAACAGGTGCTTTTTTTAAAGTTTATTAATTTCTTTGTGCATTTCGAAGTCAGTCACATTAAATGTTAAGAAATTTACAAGTGGCTGCAACACCATAGACTATCAAAAGATGGAGAAAATTAGAATATTTGAAGATTAATGATAGATTGTTACACTTTTTGAAAAGAAATTGTCTGTAGCTGCAGTTTGGAAACCAATCTAACATAGTCTTTATTAAAATATAGTAAGGAAACTAGTGCAGCTGGTGATTGGAAAAAGGCAGGTTGTAATTCTAAAATAACAGATCTGCAGCTTTAAATGAAATACAGCCAGTGAATGTATAATCAATGTTTATAGGATATTAAAAACACCTCCCTGTATGTTTTGTCTTTGGTTGTTCTTTAACTGTACAACTGAGACTTGTATTTTCCATGTTTAGGGTTTTAGTTTTAGGTTTTGCTTCATGTTTCCCAAATAATCACTTTTCATTTTAAGTATTTTAACAGCTATGGCATGATTTAACTTTTCTTAGGAAAAATAGAAGAAGTAGTACTTGAAGCTAGGACTATTGAGAGAAGTGCTAGTCCTTACAAAAAAGATGAACTTTTTATAAATGGATTGCCTAATTTCACAATGGAACTCAGAGAACATATCCAGGTAATTAGTCTCTTTTACCCATATTCTGATGTAATATATTTTGTAGTCTGTGATGTTTTATATTAGTTCAAAGACATTGAATTTCAGTTGCAAATGTGTTTGGATTTTTTCCTAAGGTTAAAGACAGCAAAATTATAAAGCAAGCTGGAACTGCTATAAAAGGGCCAAATGAATTTGTGCAAGAAATAGAATTTGAAAAATTAACACCAGGAAGCATAATAGTATTCAGGTATGTTGTTCTAATTACCAAGTATCTCTGTTAGTTAAAATAGAAGGATAGGACTCCTTGTTTTGAGACTCAGGAATAGTTATTTTAAGTGCTGCGCTTCTACAAGTTATGCATTCATATTTACAGAGTGAGTCTTGACCCAAAGGCACAAGAGGCTGTCGGTGTACTCCGCAATCATTTGATCCAGTTTAGCCCGCATTTTAAATCTGGAAGTCTTCCTGATGATCATTCAGCACCTATATTAAAAACATTATTTTCTTCGTGAGTATTCTTTAAGTTTCTGAAGTAGAACATAGAGCTACCTGCAGTGGGGATGGAGAATAGCCTGTGAACTTAAAGTGAGGGTTTGATTTTTTTTTTTTTTTTTTTTTTTTTGGTACTACAGAGGGATGTGGATTGTCAGAGTGCAGTAAAAAAATCTGAGGTGCTCTTTTTGTATGTGTAATACTAAGCAGGGATAATACTTAAAACCTTTCAAGGCTCTTTTGTTCATGTTCTGTGTAGCTGCTTAAAGTAGACTTACTCACATAGAGTGCTTCTCAGTGTTGGGGTATGATTGTTCAGGGTTTGTACTTAGTGTTTCTAAATAAATACTGAAACATCTGAGCCAACCATCTCAGAACATCTGAAAAATCAGGCTCTTAATTTCCAAACTGAAGTGGTGGGAGTGTTGTATATATTTGATTATTCTAATGTAAGTCTGAAACTATAATTGTGAAATCTTTTGTCTATTGCCCTAGTAATGTTGCTTTGGAAATATTTTTTTTCTCGACTGTTTTTTTTCAGTATTGCATCAAAGCTTACTTTGTCTGACCTAAATCAAGTACTGTATAGGTGTGAGGCAGAAGAACAAGAAGATGGTGGAGGTTGTTACGATATACCAAACTGGTCACCACTGAAGTATGCAGGCCTTCAAGGTAATAGTTTCATCATGCCTTTTCTTTCTTTGTCTCTTCGCGCTCTCTCTGTCAAGAAGTAAAATAGAGTTACTCAATATAGGTCATACCTTAATGGTATCATATGGCTAGTGCCGCTCTTTGGATAGAAAACAGTAAGTTTTTTTTTCTGCTTGACCATGCTACTAATCCAGGAAATAACATACTAAACCAAGTACCCTCTCTATCGATACTGTGGGCTGCAAAATTAAGTTTCTCTATGTGTTTTAATACCAGTGCCCTTGGTCTTTAAAATAAAAACAATATACATATACCTCAAGTGAAAATTCACGTTTAATTAAACCCTTGGCATTACTAAATTACTGAGCAGAGACAGTCATTTATCGTATGTATGAACTACATCATGCTAGTTATTCCACAATGATTTTCGTTAGTGCTAGGATGTACACTGAGGCGAGTACAGTTGAGTTTGTATTCTAACGCGTTCTGCAGGTCAAGAGAAGTAATGCAGTTAAATTCAGTTAAAGCGTCTGTTGCTGTGTACCTTTTCCTCCTGATTTGTAATTGCTATTTGTGATAATGGCATGTCTTTTAATACGGAGTTGGGTTTGTCTCTTCAGGGTTAATGTCAGTGATGGCAGACATTAGACCGAAGAATGACTTGGGTCATCCATTTTGTGATAATTTAAGATCTGGAGACTGGATGATTGATTATGTCAGTAATCGTCTGATTTCACGTTCAGGAGCCTGTGCAGAAGTGAGTAAAAGTACTTGGTGACTTTGGGGTTTTAAATTACTAGTTTGTGAGTGCATAAAGCAGTCTGCTGTTTTACAAAAGCGAGTGCTGCATCTGACCTCAGAGACAGTTTTTCTAGAAAGAAAGTTACTCTGATACTTGCCAGATTTACTGCTCTTCAAAGACTGCTTATTTTATTTTATGTATTTTGAGTTTTTAATTTGTATGTATGATGTTTTTCAATGCTTCCTAGAAGGAAAAAAAAACCGCAAAAAAAACTAAATAAAAAAGGAATATTCCCCAGGTATTCAACATGTAGTGACACAAGAATACTGAAGCTCCAGAATCCAGAGTCCTAGACTCAATGAAATAATGTGCTGTCAGTTTCACTGGTAGCTGCACGTAATTTAAACTTCTGATATTTTTTTCTGTCCCTGGTCTCAGGCTTCATCTTTGGAGCCCTGTCTTCTCTAGCAGTGAAAAACCTCCTTCCCACACTTGTGTTGTAATCATGCCTTTTGAGCTGCAGCTTTCCTTTGCTGGAAATGTCAGTTTTAATAACTTCTTGGTGACAATTTTTTTTTCCCTACAAGACTAGGAAAATATAATCTCTCTCTGTAGTTGATGTTCTTGCCCATTTATGTCATAGTACATATATAGTACAGGTTTTTTTCCCTGTTGGAGTTTATTTCTCTGAACTGAAATTTTGAAGCAGGAGAGTATAGCAGTTCTACCAGAAATACATGGTATGGACAGCTGCTTAGACATGAAGGATTGCATGCCAGTTACGTTATTAATAACTGAAGATAACATCTTTGTGGTGGTCAAGCATAACTTGGGTGTAATAAACTTAGAAAAACTGTGACACATGCTTTAACTAGATGGATCCTGGTTTTTGAACCTTATTGTTACCAAGTCTAATTATAATGTATTTTAATAGGTTGGTAAATGGTTGAAGGCCATGTTTGTCTACCTAAAGAGAATCCCACGTTACCTCATCCCATGCTATTTCGATGCCATATTAGTGGGTGCATACACAACACTTCTTGATGTGGGATGGCATCAGATGTCTAGGTATGCTTGGCATATCAGAGCTATAGAGGTATCTGTATATATTTGCACATTTAAGTTTTTTCTGCTGGAGAACGTAATTTGAATATTTTCATACTTGTCCAATGTAAACAGATAAAATAGGTAGTGAATATGAAATCTATTTGCTAACAGTTTGGAAGGTTTGAATGTTGAGATGTCTGTCCAGGGTTTGAATTTATAACTGCTCTTGGCACTGTGCAGTAGGAGGAGGAAGCCAGTGTTTCTTTGCCAGGCTTTATAAACTTTTTTGCTATAATTTTAGTACGACTGCAATAATTCCTTGAAGTTCAGGGAAGAAAGAAAATACTAAATTACATTTTATGCTGGTGATTTGTTCAACATTTTGTCTCTAACACAGCTAAATATCCATCGTTGTCTAAGCATTTTCTTTAGTTCTTGAAATAACTATTTAATCTTCAATGTCAGCTTCTCCTTTGTTTCTTGGAAATGGAAGATTGATTTAACGGAGGCTTTATTCTAGCGATGAGCATTCTGAACATAGCTGTGTTGTTTTGTAAAAATGCAGAGGTATAGAATTTGGTATGGCTGTGAAATTACGTGAGAAGCAGTATATTTTATGAAAATGCATGCAGATGAACTAGTTGGGAATGCAGCTTGCGTTATGTAGTGTGTCAACAGATTTATTTACAATTTTTAGAATACAATTTTTATATACAATTTATATATATATATATATAAAAGTACCAATCTTTAAAAATACTGGGTTTGACAAACTTTTGTTCATAATAAAATATCTTTTATCATATTTTTGAGATCTTAGGCCTGTGTCTAGGCATCAAGTAAACCAAAACAATTTATTTTTTTAACTTTCATCCCTAGAAGTGTTTGACGTAAACACTTCCATTGACATTAATAAATGAAAATTTAAGGCTAACGTTGGAAATATGGTTTGGGGGGGGAAGTGATTTTTCAAATTAAAGCTTATGTAGAAATTAGTTAATATAAAACATTAAATCATTGTTAGGCTATTATATTTATTATGCATAATATTTATAGTCTTTCATAAATCGTATAGTTCACAGTGCTCTGCTCTCACAAATGAAAACGGGTTCCTTTTACAGACTAGGGGATTGGAACTAGATGATGTTCTTTAAGGTGTCTTCCAATGCAGACAGTTCTATGATTCTGTGATATTGCTGAATTTAAAGTTACTTTATGTTGTATTACAGCTTTGTGCAGAATGGATCAACGTTTGTTAAACATCTTTCCTTGGGTTCAATCCAGATGTGTGGGATAGGAAAATACTCTTGTCTGCCAGATCTGTCTCCTTCCTTACATGATGTTCCTTATAGGCTGAATGAGATTACAAATGAGAAAGAACAGTGTTGTGTTTCATTGGCAGCTGGTAAGTGGGGACAACATTTAAGGGGGGTAGGGTAAGTCTTCCAAAATAGTTAAACTGGTTCTGGTAACTATATTAAAATTTTCTCGATTGTGCTTGGGATCCTTATGTCAACAACCATATATAAAATGTAGGTAGCAGTTTTCCTCACTTTCCCCTGTGTTTTAACATGATTTTAGGATAAAGATTTGCCTGTGTTTTAAAAAAAAAAAAAAAGGGAGATTTGTCTAGCAGTTCTTGTGGGCCACCATTTTACTTCCACTCTTGGAGGGTGTGGAGGAAGCTTATAAACACTTTGGAGACTTTTTTAGCTATATCCACTTTTGTCCTATGTGGAGATACACAAGTATGTTCTCTTTCTTTCCAAGCAAGCAAGAAAGCTTGCTTGCAACAAACTAAAACCTATTATGCTAAGTATATTTATCTTTTTTTAAAACATGAATTTAAGAGGTGAATGGTAATGGAGTACAAAGGTGAATTGATTGTTTACAAGTTCTCCAAAAAAGAAAGAACCATTAGCAGACCAGAAGAATGTCTGATCTGAAACAGCCTCAAAAAGGAAAGAGCATAAAAGCAGTCAGCAACTAGTGTTTATACTTCTGAATGTTCTGCCAGCATCTGGCAGCCTTTGAATTGGGTACTTTCCTATGTCAAAAGTATTGTCTTCTGTGTTTAGTGGCTTAGAGTGAATTTATTTTTGCTCTGAGTTGGCTCGTTCCTTTTCTGAAACCATAGAAACTCTTAATGTCCACAGATTCTATGACAACTTGTCTCACTGGGGTGTTTATTTCCTTCTTGTTGCCATCCGTCTTTCTCTCAGGGAATGTTACTGCTTTTAGTTTCTCTGGTTCAGTAGCATTCCATTTGCCTGCTTTAGTGTTTACCTAGAAACGCAAAGGCACAATGTTCCCTTGGATTGGTTATAAAGATTATTATACTAAAGGGTTTGATTTTTAAATATTCCCTTCACATATTAACAGGTAGTTGTGCCTGAGACTTAACTTGTACATGGATTGTTGTTCTCAAGTGCTGTTGCCATATACTATAAAATTGCAGAGGTATGAAGGCCATATTTGAATCTTTGCAAATACTTTGCAAAAGTAAGTTTTAGAAGTTAAAAAGTTGTTCTGTCAAGCATGCCCGAGAGACTGCTGTCTTGAGACTTCACCATATGGAATTTATTGTTAGATTGCAAAAGTTAAAAAATGGAAGAAAAGATAAGGATGGATCTTAGTGTAACTATGCTTGATCAGCCAGAGTCATTCTTAGTTACGTGTTATAATGTCTGCTGTAAGATGCAAGTAAGTTCTGGAAGCTGCTGAAAATGAGAAGCTGGATTCCTTTTATAGTGGCTAAGAGCAATTTTGACCTGAAGAAATGCAAATCTCAGTCTTAACCCCTTCATACTACTAAGATGGCATGACTCTTGCACATAAACTCCTGCCAACAAAGTGTTAAATGTCTTGTCGTTGTTTTGGCTTCTTGCTTGTTAGGGTTTTTTTCTGCTCCTTTTAACTAAAGTGATTTAATAAAAATTTAAATGTGACTGTTCTTGATATGAGAAATTCCATTGCATGATCTTGCCATTCTAGAAAATGTTCCAAAACAAGGCTATATTTCATTTTATGAAGAGCTTAGTCTAGAGGATTGTTTATGTATCTAGGAGAAAAAGAAGTTAATATATTTTTACTTCTGGTTATTTTATACAGTGGTGTGTGCAATAGCAATAAATTAAATGAACAATGATATTTCGTTTTAGGTTTACCTCACTTCTCTTCTGGAATTTTTCGCTCTTGGGGAAGGGATACCTTTATTGCACTGAGAGGTCTTATGTTAGTTACTGGGCGCTATATAGAAGCAAGGTAAGACTGATTTGGCCTTAGTTCTTACTGGTTTTAAAGGTAGTTAGGAAAAAGGCATGATCTGAGATGACACACAAGCTGTTAGAAACAGTTAATATACAGTATCAAACTTTAATGGCCCTAGACAGTTTTGGGAGTTCTGTCAAAGTGGAGTTTAAAATACTACTTAAATTACTCTTTTTTGCTTTCTTAGCTTAGATGTGAAGTTGAGGTTCTGTATAGATTAGGTAGGTCTAATGCCTGTAGCACTAACTGTCCTTAAAGTAATTGTGTTTCAGATATACTTGCATCATTGTTGCTGAGCAGGAATTTCACAATTTCATATTTAAAAATTTGAAGTAGCACAATACTATTTTAATCAAAGATAAGATTGTATGTCTTTCTCTTTTGGTAACTGCTATTAATACTAGAAATCAGCTAATTGTAGATTCTTACAATCTGATATCTTTTTCTAAATGTTTAACCTGACAAATGAGCCAGATATACATCAGATCTATTGATTTGATCTTTCCATTAGTCTTCTAATTTGGGTGGAGCCTGCCATATGATACAAACATCAAAATTGGTTTAAATTAACATACATTTTTGCTGTTATGCATCTGGCCAACTGTTATTTTTCTCATGCAGTAAGATCTGCAGTCTGCTAGTATGTTTATATTCCCTTTTAAAGGTAGTGGGAATCAATGTTTTCTGCAAGGTGTGTGCGACTGTTCTTAACTGAATCTTCTCATAACCTCAGTTGCTGTCACCTCTCTGTATTTTAATAGGAAATTCCCATCTACTCCTGTCCTCTATCCCCTTTCCACCCCACCCATCAGAATGGGTACCAAGGTAATAATAAACAATGACAGTAAAATCTTTCCCTGTGGCCTCAGTGGGATTTTTGATTTAGGGTCTGTATCACTACCTATGAAAAAGCAAACTAACTTTTCCTTATTGGCAGATGTTGTATTTTTTGTACAAAACCTGATTTGGATGTATTGATGTTGGGGATTTTGTAGGGAATATATCTTTTTTTATTGTAATAGAAGTTCACTCTAATTGAAGCAGTTCATAGCTTTCAAGAGCAAACTTTTGGCATCTGTCTAAGATCCTGTTTGTCCCCTTGACTTGCCCTTCTATTAAGATAAATTTGTACACTTTGTACTTAATACATGGTCCATTAATGGCTTTGAAAGTAACTTAGTCAAGACTCTTTCTTTTGGTCTAGGAACATCATTTTAGCATTTGGTGGGACTTTAAGACATGGTCTCATTCCCAATCTTCTTGGCCAAGGGACACATGCCAGATACAACTGTCGTGATGCTGTATGGTGGTGGCTTCAGTGTATCCAGGACTACTGTAAAATTGTTCCAAATGGACTAGACATTCTCAGGTGTCCTGTTTCTAGGATGTACCCAAGAGACGACTCTTCTCCTCAGCCTGCAGGCACTATGGTAAAGATTACTTCTGATTTAAGTAAACAACGCAACTAAAATTTTTAATGAAAGGGTGTAATTTCCCTAGCTACAAGAACCTGTTGATACCTTGTTTATGTTGAAATTTGATCACAGTGTAAGAATTTCATATTTTAGGCACTCCTCACTACATCTGCATCAGATGATTAGACAAGTGCAGGTGTTTGGGGATGGAGAAGAAAAATTAATCAACTTTAAATTTTTCTTTGCTTTTTGTCTCAAAGGTTTATGTTAAATTGTATACAGTGTATTGCCATTGATAAAGATGCTACTGAAAATGTTAGATACTTTTCTTTTGAAGCCTCATAAACTAGAGGCTAAGACTTGCTACTGTTTGCACATTAGACACTTTCTACTCATGTTTCATCTTGCCTTTCACATACCACCCAAACATGCAATCCATCTAGGATCAGCCACTTTATGAAGTAATACAGGAAGCAATGCAACGACACATGGAAGGCATAAGTTTCCGAGAAAGGAATGCTGGTCCACAGATAGATCAGAACATGAGAGATGAAGGTAAAACATAGAGAATATGTGCTTTGAAATTCAAAAGATTGTTATATTTCATTGATGTATCTTGTATTTCTCTTTATCTAGCTGTTGAATATATTTTTGAAAAAATGTTGCATTAACTAAAAGTTTATTACTTTAAATACATTTAATGTTTAAGAAATGGCAAATTAACTTCATATTATCAGCAGCTGTTTATATACTGTGTTTCAAATTATCTTTATATAAAAGTTAACTTAGTAAGTAGAGTTGCCCCCACGAAACCCACCTCAGATCTCATTTGTTTCAGAGTTTTGGGCTGGGGTGGGGCAGCTGGAGTCTTGTTTTGTTTAAAATTTAGACTTCATACGTGATATTCTTGTTTTGCAGGTTTTAATGTAACTGCAGGTGTTGACCATGAGACTGGCTTTGTCTTTGGAGGGAACCGTTTCAACTGTGGCACTTGGATGGATAAAATGGGAGAGAGTGACAGAGCTCGCAACAGAGGAATTCCAGCTACTCCAAGGTACAAAATCTAGGCTTCTGGGGAGAGGTGAGGGGGGAGGTTGTTTGCTCATTATTTTTTTTTTTTAAACCAAAAAGTCTTCTGCAGAACTACTGTGCCTTCTATAAATACATCTGGGGGTGATTTCTCAAATGTTTTAAATGCTCATGCTTACTAGAATGTTAACAGAATTTTTTTTCTTTGAAGGAAATAATTTGAAGTACTTATTTGGTACTTATTTGAAGGAAAAATGTGCTGTTTTAGCAGGTGAAGCCTTCAACTTCTGGCATGACTTTAGCTCCATGTAAAGAGTTGACTTTTGAAATCAAGTAGTAAAATGTAATTTAGGAAAAATTGTATACTTGTAGTAAGAACAGTACTTTGTTATTTAGACTTGTTATAGGAGAGTTGATAGTGTTTTGGTAGTTGTGATGTTTGAATACTTACTTAGAATTAAAAAATATCAACAATATCTGAATTTTTAAAGTCAAGACTAAACATTTTAAAAATAAGGTCTTTATGATGTGCTAGCAGTCTGCAGCAGGCATCCTTGCTTGAGTTTAGTATAGCATCAGTTTCAAATAGGTTGTCATCTGTGGGTGAGAACTAAAGGAAAACATTCTTTAGCTCAAGTCAGGCATCTTAACTGGGAACTAGAAGGCCTCGAGGTACCTGCACTACAGAGGCTAACTTAGTGATGCTAGAGAAAAATTTTACATCAAGCAAACTATAAATCAATATAATATGCATAAATTTCATATGATGATCATCTGAATATCACCTGAAATAAGAAGCAAGTCCAAGAAGTGCATTTAGTGCGTATTTTAATACTTCACTTTTTGACTTGAGTATTACGTGAAAAATGTTATCTAAGTGCCTATGTAGATGAGAACATCTGTATTGAACACAGTCTTAATATCAGAGGATCCACTTGTTTGGGGCAGATCCTTTTTTTCATGTTCTTAATCATGGGTGTAAAATAATTTTGAATTTGGACAAATTAGCTGAGGATGTTAATAACCACTTTAGCCTACTGTACAGGAAAAAATATTTGTTAAGCATAGAAGTTCACAATCAAGCTTGTTTCCTGACGGTTTAGCTGATTAAAAAAAACCCTGACCTGTTTTCTACCCTTTCCTCCTCATCTGGTAGAATCCTGCTGATCTAAATAAAAGTAAATTGACGCAGTTGTCTTACACTTGTGTTCTTGTCTCTTATTCTTGGCCCTTCATGAAACTCAAAAGTACCCTGTAAAACTGAGTGTGTCTAAAAGTGGCAGATAACTTTATGCAGAATTTTAAGATGTGTTATTTCTAAACCATGCCTACGCAACACTGACAGAACTGAGCTACCAGCCAGGAAGGAAATGTGAGTCGTTGGTGGCTTTCTGAAATCATATCTTACTGTACAGCAGCAGTCAAAAAAGTGAATAAAAAATAACACTGGGTATCATCACTAAAGGGTTTTTTTTTAGAGCAAGACAGGGGGGTCATTCTGCCACTGTGAAATCTTACACCTGCAAGATGCACTTCTATCTTGAGCCTCATGTATAGTGCTTGTCTCAAGCAGGACATCATAAAGGATGGTACAAAGAAGGGCAGCCAAAACTCACAGGGAGGGAATAGCTGCCTTGCAATGACAGACTGGAATGTCTAAGACTTCATTTTCTAGAAGATATGGGTGAGTGAGGTATGACTGAGGTTTAGAAAAATTACATTAGCGATGATGGTGGAGCTGTAATTCACAAAATGCTGCAATTCTTTAAAACTTTGGGATGTTCAGGTAGGAGAAATGAGGGGGAATAGTAGGAGAATAGGGAAAAATAAAGTGCCGAAGATACAGATTTCTAACATACACACACACACACCCTCAGGTACTTGTTGAACTTTAATGGCCGCCTTAAAGTAATCCTTGGGTTTTTCTACTCATTATTATTTCAGAGATGGCTCTGCTGTGGAAATTGTTGGCCTGTGCAAGTCAGCTGTTCGCTGGTTGCTGGATTTATCTAGGAAAAATGTGTTTCCATTCTGTGGCATCACTGTAAAAAGACATGGTAAGATCAGGCACATACTGTAATTGTTTTACTGCAGTCTAAAAGTAACTAAAATGATTAAATAGTAGCCATATAGCATCAGAGATGATTATCACACTACTCAAGAAGATTTAGGGGCAATAGGATTATTATGTATTATGATGATACGCATCAGTCATTAGAAAAGTGCAAAGCAAAATGACACAACACACTTTTTTTTTTCCCTTAATACTTAAAACAGAGAAAAATACTTTTTATGGGTAGTTATGTAAATATCTCCAGTTGTCCCTTATGTTTCAGAGGGATTCAACTCTGGTGACAAAGTTACTGTACTTTGTTTACCCAGCCCGAGTTAATATACATGCCCCATTTAGCCATTTCACTCTTCAGTAAAGGATAATATTGGAAAATAAACAATTTAATGGTTCTTTATTTTAGAAAACAAGAATGTAACATTTCGGGGTTTTTTCTTCCATATCCATCCTAGGTAGTACAGGTTCTCAGGTCATGAACTTATCTGTCACTTCATGATTTCTAAAATGTAGGCTAGACTAAAACAGTGTAGAATTTGATACACAGAAATATTATAATCTGTAGATTAGAAATAATATTTATAGGACTTGGCTTATTGCTTTTATTTCAGAATAAGCAGTTTGTTTAGATTCAATTTGATGTGTGTATACTCCCTTAATCTCATGTAACTGAGTTTACATTACATTAATCTACTGCTGAATCTCTCTTAAAACCAGCCTTAATTTCTATTCACGATTTATGCCTTGTTTCTCAAGAATAGGCTTAGTTTTAGAGTTTCTAGGCTTTTTGTTCTTCTGGCAATACTGCTTTCAACTATGGTAGTATTGCTGTTTTTGCTATATCTCAAATGTAGTTTAAGAAAAACAGGTGTTACTCCTGTATTGACCTAATATAAAGCTAACGTGCAATTCTCAATCAGAAAGATATCCCTAGAGCAATTCTGCTGACTAAAACTTGATGGTTTTTCTAGCCTCACTTGAGGTTTCAGTGAGCTGTTACTGTGAACTGTAGAATTGGCCTAAGCAGCGGGGAGTCACTAGCTGGAGACGTGATCCTAGGTCTGTTCATGTTAGGTTTAGTGTCAGCAATTTGGTAAGAGAATGCTTTTAAAAGTTGCACTTACCCCAGGGTTTTGACTCTCTATTGAAGTCTCCAAAGTAGCAAGAGTATGTACACCAATTACTATAAAAAAGTTTACACATTACCATCCTTAAGTAAATTATTTACTGGTGATCACAGTACTTCGTACTGTTTGCTCCTAGTTAACTGCAAGTAAGAAAATGTGTCCTAAAAGTTCTGCATATGTTAGATTTGGTCTGCAGCATAATTAAATTTCTAGATAATAATGTACTGCAATGCTACTGTGGCCTTTACTGTGTTAGGAGTATCTTAGGTAAAACTTGAATAAAGGAAACAGTAAAAATGGACTTAAGTGTACTTCTGTTGTTACCATTGTGGCTGTTTTAAGAAAATAAAACCCCTATGTAACATCTTGCAGGAAAGGAGGAGACTATCACATATGATGAGTGGAACAGAAAAATTCAAGGACATTTTGAAAGGCTGTTCTTTGTCTCTGAGAACCCAGCAGATTGTAATGAGAAACATCCAAATCTCGTTCACAAACGTGGGATTTATAAGGACAGCTATGGAGCTTCAAGTCCATGGTGTGATTACCAACTCAGGCCAAATTTTACAATAGCAATGGTTGTGGTAAGTGATGGGGGACTAAGGGAAAGCATTGCACTTAAATTGTAAATTTTTCATTGTTATTGAACTGAGCTTGCATTGTAGTGTTCATGTGTATGGCGTAATACAGAATCATAGAATTGTTTTGGCTGGAAAATGTCAAGTCCAACTGCTGACCTAGCACTGCTGAGTCCAAGTAGGAAACCTGAGTAGTTCCTAAACATCATGTCTACACGTTTTAAATATCTCCAGGGATGGTGACTCAACCGCTTCTCTGTTTTCGCTAGGATAGTGGTAATTTTCTTTCTAGTAGCCAGTATAATGCTGTTCTGGATTTAGGATGAGAATGATATTGACAATACAGTGATGGTTTTTAGCTGTTGCGAATCAGTTAAGGACTTCTCAGCTTCTCATACTGCCCCACCCATGAGAAAGCAGGGAGTGTCCAAGAAACTGGGAGGGGGCACAGCCAGGACAACTGACCCAAACTGGACAAAGGGATATTGCATACCATACGACATGATGCTCTGTATGTAACAGGGGTTGGCTGCAAGGTGGCATGGCTCAGGAGCTTCCTGAGCATCATATCTGGGTGGTGAGCACTTGGGCAGTGCACCACTTGTGTTGTATATTTTAGTATTGTTCTCTTCCTTTTCTGCCCAATTAAACTGTCTGTATCAAAAAACATGAGTTTTACCTTTTTCTTTTCAATCTGTTCTCCATCCCACTGTGGAGGTGAGGAGTGAGCAAATGGCCAAGTGGTTCTTTAGCTGCCTGCCAGGGTAAACCACAGTGAAGATACAGTGCTTAGAATAACTTATTGAAAGATTTTTCTCTCCCGTCTTGGAGTATCTTTTAAAAAGCACATCATTGACAGGACTTATCTAAATGAAACCACTATCCATTGTATAGCTAGGATAAATTCTCAGTTTTCACTGTATTCAGAATGTCTTTTAAGGCTCATCTGGGGGAGTTGCTTTTCCCATCAAATTAGCTGAAAAGTTTCGGTGTTTTTTGTCTTTATTGGGTTCATAAAGAGCCTCATGAATTCTACTTGACAAATTAAGAAAATTTAAAAAACAAAACACTTCATAGCTTCTGTCACTTTGCTTACTCTGACTTGTAGGATCCAGAAGTTGATTCAGTAATACAAACTTTTTGTTTGGTTTTTTTCCTACATTTGTGTACACAGTCTTAAATGATGCAGAGTTTACTCATTAACTATTTATATAATTTTATTAGGCTCCTGAGTTGTTCACACCTGAGAGAGCTTGGAAGGCTCTGCAGATAGCAGAGGAAAAACTGCTTGGTCCATTAGGCATGAAAACCTTAGACCCCGAGTAAGTATAATAGAGAATAAGTGTTAATTACAAAAAATGACAATAGGAATTATTTGACAACATGGGGATTCTTTTGTTAAAATACTCACATGTACCCGTGAAATAAGTCTGGGATAAATATTTCTGGAACAATTATTTTGCTGTTCTAAAAGTCAATGTGACTGATTTTATTTGTATAGACATACCAGGTGTGTTTGGATAGCACACTATGCAAGTCAAATTTGGTATCATAAAAGATGTTGAATTTGCATCTAGATACATACTTACATATGCCACAGTGCTCAGCACTACAGTTCAAGTAAAAGTGTAAGGGCAAAATTATGGATTCAAGTCTTTCCAAAACCTGAACCATTTTTCCTACTAGTTTAAACCATGTTTGGCATTATGTTGTCAAGTAAAATGCAGAACCTGGTGGAGACCTGCCTAACTGAACTGTCATTAAATGTAAATGCCATGACAAATTTTTCGTTCATTTCTGCTTTCTGTTTTTATGGATCACTTCTGTTAAGGCTTGATTTGCATAATTTATTTTTTCTTTCTTGCAGTGATATGGTTTACTGTGGAGTGTATGATAATGCTCTCGACAATGACAACTATAATGTTGCCAGAGGTTTCAATTATCACCAAGGACCGGTAAGAGCCTGTTTCTTCAATTTCAGAAAAAGACTTGTTACCATTTCAAGGTGAATGCTATAGTAATAATCTCTTTCTCTGCTTAGGAATGGCTGTGGCCAATTGGGTATTTTCTTCGTGCCAAACTATACTTCTCAAAGTTGATTGGTCCAGAGATATATGCAAAAACTGTAGTTATGATTAAGAATGTTCTTTCTCGCCACTACGTTCATCTTGAAAGGTAAGACACCAGCTAAGACAGATTCAGAATATTCATTCATGCTCATGGTATCCACTGTCTATTTGCATGTAAAGTACAGATCTATAATACAAACAGCATCTGTTTTCTACATATAAAGTTACCACAATGTGTTATTGTAGATCTCAAGTCAGGTTTCAAGTACAGCTGGAATCTAGTGCTTTTTATAGATTGCAGAGTTACTAATACTTAACTGTGTGAAATAAACCTTCTGCAGCAATTAGGATCTAATTTCATACCAAAAAAAACCCCACAAAATAAGTTGCTGGGTTTTTTAATTAAAAAATCAAAATATTTCAAAGCAACCTGCAAAACAAAGTCTCTAGAGGACTAGTAGTGACCAACTAAAATTGTCAGGTAAGCTGATGCAAAATATTTTTAGGATTTCTTGTGTTACAGATGAGGACAGTAGTTTGAGGCTGTTTCAGAATCTAAGTAATCTTGATATTCTAAGAAGGCAAAGGAATTTACTTAACGTTCCCTTGCATTTTGAGTTCTCTAAACCCACACTATTTTTTCTTTTTTTTTGTCTTACATTTTTAATTTTTAAGGATTTGAGACAAATGGAAGCAAACATAATGGGAAGATCTTGCTCTAGCTATCTTTCACGTAAACTGTTCTGCAATATTTCAAATACGCATTTATTGTACACATCAGAGTACCTCAGTAAGGCTGGTCATGATGGAAGGTTCTGTCTGACCACATGAAGAAGAAAAGTGATTTATTTGTCAAATTTTTGCTT
Source organism: Porphyrio hochstetteri (assembly GCA_020800305.1). Lineage (NCBI taxonomy): Eukaryota > Metazoa > Chordata > Aves > Gruiformes > Rallidae > Porphyrio > Porphyrio hochstetteri. The sequence goes on from CM036912.1 coordinate 21,048,432, forward strand.
TACACTGTCTTCTCCCAGTGTCTTGTTTGGTATTAACAAATAGCTTGCTGTTTGGCAACGTTCTTTGCTACTTAAGCAGTATATTTTTTACTGTATTTTGGTATTTTATTTGTGTACAGAATTATTCATGTGGCAACAGGCTCAACTTAGGAGTATTTCTCTAAGTATTTGAGTTTGGGGTTTTTTCCTCCACAGGAGGAAAAAAAGGCTTATGTAGTCACACTGTCTTCCATCTGTTACCGACTCTTAGCATCATAATCCAGTTTCAAGTGTAGTTTGAATAGCATTCAGTTATCTCAAAGATCATTCATGTTCTTCCAACTGCAAAACTACCTGAATGAGAAACAGGAGCAACCAGTAATATAAGTTCAGATGTTATTAATAGCAGAGAGTCTACTTTGAAGGAGAGGCACCCCCAAAAAAACCCTACGGTTCTCCAGCTGCAATGAAAAAAAAAAACCCTAAAAATTAGGTAACATAACATGCCTGTAGGACAATAGACCTTTAGTTGAGGTTTTGAATTTCCTACTGAGATAATCTTGTAAAAGGCTTTAAAATGAATGGTTCTTTTAATTTCAAAGTGTAATCTAACAGCAATGTTTGTTTGTTTTCTTTTATCAGATCATCCTGGAAAGGGCTTCCAGAATTGACCAATGAAAATGGACAGTATTGCCCTTTTAGCTGTGAAACTCAGGCCTGGTCGATTGGTGTTATCCTTGAAATACTTTATGACTTGTAAAAGTTCATTTTGATTGATTTGATGAAATTTCTGTGGTCTTATTATTGGGCATAAATGAACACTTGACTTCTACTGCAAGGGAAATATCCTGTTCTGCACAATCATGTAAGCTGTGTCCTGTCTTTCAAAGATGCTGAATGCCAGCAGCTCCTATGCCTTGTAACTGTGTGGGGCTTAGGGGGTTCTGAAAATCAGGCCATGACAATAAAAAAACCCCGCAGTGCACACTTGATGCAGAAGCTTTTACTAAGGAGAAATTTTAAAAATATGCACAAACTTAATTTTAAGTAGCTTTGTTTTTAGACATGTCAAATCAAAATCTTAATGTAACAAAGTGAGGGGGCTCTTTCCTGAGCTAAAAATAAGTAGCACAGCTCTTAACGTTCTGTTTGTATGTTGGTAGTTGGGTTTTGATTTGTCTTTTAATGAGTAAACAGATGCTTTCCAAATGCATGCTTAGAGGAGAGTAGACTAACCTATAGCTTTCTGGGTTTGGTATGCCTTGTACTGTAGCACCACACATTAATGAAGGCAGAATATGTTGTCTCTGGACTGTGTTATGGGGAGTTCAGTATGTGTTCAGTTGAACACTCCATCAAGCAACCGCAGAAATGAAGTTTACGAATACTGTAACAGACCAACCTTTGAAGTTATAATTTCCAGAAACTTTAGACTACTTTGAGAGTTAACTCAAGCAATAATGATGTAATACCCTATGCTAATCCATTTTAAGATTTATTCAAATACCATGGGCCATGCAGCAAACCTGTTTTTTCATTTAAATCTGTTTTTCTGCCATGAGGGATTCATAAGAAACAACTCACAGCCTGTATTTTGGGGGAGGCCAAAGACACCAATAAGAATAAGTATGCTACCTCTATATGGTGTTCTTTGGGAACACCATCCAGTGAAAATGATACAAAACATGTCTGTTCTTCTGTATTTGGATGCCGTCATGCCCTTACTGAGTTCAGTTCAGTGTTCCCAAACTGAAGGGTGATTGACAGAAGTGCAGTTGGTAATTCTCAACTCTCTATTCATGCGGTTTTTCCATCTCAGTGCAATAAACAGACTGAGACTGACACCACTTCCCACATAACAGGGTGAAGCAAAGCTGGATACTGCATTTCTTCATCTTAGACAACATATCACAAAATATATATATATTATATACACAGGATGTAATTACAATGCACTAATAACATGTAGGTCAAGGTTTTATTGTATTCGTATTTTGAAGTTTCTGTACCCTGTCTGAAATACAGTGCAAGTGTGCTGTCTTGTTCAGGGACATGTGTTCCAGGTAGATAGGTTTCAGGGCAAGTTAATAGGCTGAAGAGAAGTGATTTGTAAGAAGTGGCTATATTCATACTACTTATTTGAAAAATTAAGTATTTGAACTCCCTTGCTGAAGTGTTCAGTACTTAAAAATATTTATTAGGGAAGGTCTGTATTGCACCTCAGCTTTTGAGCTGCTGCAGTACCTGGGTTGGGAAATTTTTATTTTCTCAACACAATACATGAGAGATGTTGTTTGGTCAAATGTTACTGAAATGTCAGCCACGGATTATTTTTTTTTAAGTGTGCAAGAGGCATATAAATTATTTTTCATAATGTACTAAACTTTCCAGAATTCTTCCTGATAATGAGCTTTATGTCACACTGTATCACTGGCTTTTGACTGTTTTCCTAGAAAATTATTTCTCATTTATTATTTCAAGTTATGTTTTATAGCTCCTATGGTTCAGAAAGCAGTAACAATGTGGCAGAATAAATTCTTCTTACTTGATGAAACCATTCTAAAATTTGAAGTGCAGCTTAAGAGCTATGACTGAAAAAGATTTCCATGAGGTGTTAAATGATAGACAGTCACGGTAACATTCTTTAAATGTTTGGGGAAAAAAAGTGAGAAATTATTTATCAAAACCTTCCTATGTTACTACAGATGACTATCCACTGTTTTGCAAACTGCACTGCTGGTAAGAGACTGCATGTTTGTAACTGCTATTTTTTTCTAATTTAATAGTAAAAGTTTAAAGATAAATCACCACTGTGTAAACAAAAATACTTGTTACAAAACTTCTAAACGTGCCCATTTATAATGGTGCTTTTGCACCGTTTAGTTGAGCATAGTTTTGGTGACAGATGAATGTTTTAAGTAGGAAAATATATGTATCATATTGCTTGGGGTTTTTTTATTCTTGTTAAGTAACAACAAAAGTAAGATTTGAAGTTATAGCTGTTGGGAGGGGGAGTTGGTGGAGTTGGTGGTGGTTTGTTGGTTTGGGGGGTTTTCTGGGGGGTGGGGTTTATCAAGAAAGCTACTCTCTACTTTGTTGAGCCAGACAGTTGAAAAATGAGGAGGGAAGAAGGCAATGTTAAATCTAACACTTATATGAGCTGGTATTCATTGAGACAAACTCTGTATCTAAGTCATTATCCCCTAAAAATAGCTGACTTACGTTGACTGATCCTGAACTGTGTTTTCATTCAGTAGCATTGTCTGTGTTGTACACTCAAAACCTTCTAGTAATGTAAAGTTATAATCAGTAAAATGTTTTAGAAATAAACTAAAGAACTTACTAAGAACTGTGAATCCATTATGTTACAGTTGATGTTTCTTCATCTGTATGGCATTGAGACATCTTTTAATTTTTTCTTCCTCCCAATTGAAATAATATTGACTGTTAACCAGTGTTCATACAGTTACTAGCTCTTGGATGCACAAGTTAATCAGCTTTGAATAAATCAAGTAAAATAATGTATCATTTTCACACTGCATGTTGTAATTTAAAATGGAAAGATGAGTTTTACATGTCTGTCTAGCACAGCAACAACTGATTTTAGAAAATGTCATTATTCCTTTATTTCTGAAATGCACAAAATAAAATTCTTTAATTCAGAGTTAACCTTTTCATGTGGTTCTTTGGAAAGGAAGTTAAATGGTAGAGATGATGCTGCTTGTTCAGTTGTTGGCAACTTTACGCATTGGAGAGATTAGCTTCTCTTGTCAGATATTAATAACATTGCTAACAACAGTACTCACTAAAAAAAGCACATAATCTGTATATAGGGTTCATGTTTGTCAACTGTCTCAGGTGGGTTTGAGTGAGACTGGGCTAGAAGAGGTCTGCATATTCCCTCTGCTACAAATTATTATTTAATTTTACATCATGGTATTGCAAATTCCTCAACAGAACAATCCTACACTACACTGATGAGCAGCAGCCCAAGCGATACACAGTTACTAGTTAACTGTGCAAAATCTGCATCTTTAAAGAAGGCATTTCAGCTTGAGAATGTGTTTTACAACTACTGCGTCCTTCGTAAAATGAGGGGTTTTTTTCTGATTATTCAAACCTTTTGGTTATTCAGTTGTACAATACTTTTAATTAAATATCTCATTGAAAAAGTTGTTATGGAAATGTAGAAAAGACCAGTTGCTGAGCTGCCATGGGAAGGGAGGGAGCCACCTCTGAAACCTCATGGCAGCTAAACCGAGGAATAAATGGACGAAGTGTTAGTGGTGATCAGTCACGTTTCTGCTGAAAGCTGTCTTCGAGCTTACAGGTAGCAGTTTGGGAAACATCATTAGTCAGGAAATTTGAGATGTGCCCGTGTTGCCTCGTTATTGTAGGAGAGGCCGTAGACCTCATCGCCTGGCCGCTGGCTGGGCCCCAAGCCTATCTCCTCAGTGTCCGGCTGAGCGCCGGCCTGGCGGCGGGAGAGGTGAGGGGCCGGGGAAGAACGCCTTGCTAACAGGAGTGAGCAGAGCGCACCCGCTTTCCGAAGGGGGCGGCAAGCCAGCTTCGTACAAGGCGGGACAGGGGGCGATTAGCGCCGTGTGTGTGTGCTGCGAGCCTGTATGCCCATGCTCCTCGGCCGCTGGGCGAGCCAGGTCTGCTCTCTGGCTGTCTTCTCTCTCATCGCCGTAGAGGGCGGGAAGCCGCGCCACAGGGCCGGGATGCGCCTCGACCGCGGACGGAGCAGCGCAGGCGGGCGGAGATAAAATTATGGCAACAGTTTGCTCAAACAAGCCGTTAACTGCATCTGGCATCTATTGTGGCTACCGCGTAGCTATGTATTAGCTAGCTTTTAAAGAGGATTTGGTTTTCTTCCTGAGCGAACGTATCTTCGTAGGTACGGCCCGGCCCGTGTAGCTTCTCCTCCAGCCGCAGGGTAGCGCAGCGCCTCCATAAATCAGGAGCAACGACTAGCAGAACCACAGCCTTGTCGGAGTGTCCTGAGTGCGGTCAGTCGGAGAGGTCTCACGAAACTGCGTGAGGACGGCTTGTTCCACACCGGGCGCCCGGGGTAAGGAGCGTTTCCTTACGGGTGAGCGCCACGCCGCTCAGGAACAGCACCGGTGAAACTCGCCCTGAGTGGCAGATAAGTGGTTCTGTGGTTGGTTTTTTTAATGTGCCTGGAAACAAAAAGGAAAATGGATTTGTCTTTACGTATTTGGGTGGTTTTGCAAACTTTGGGGCTTACGCAGCTGTTTAATGTAGCAACATGAGGGAAAGCCCAACCCTGAGAGTTATTCACAGTCTCTGAAATTTACCTGTGCCTTTGTATTTCACAGGTGGTGTGTACTTAAAGCAGAGGCTTCCTAGTTCTGAGTTTGGGATAAAAGTGCAGCTATCCAAGTGGAGCAGTGGATATTTGAAGTGGGGAAAGGTGTCCCAGTTTTGGCTGGGGTAGAGTTTGTTTTCTTACTAGCAACTGGTATGGTGTTCTGGATTTAGGATGAGAGGAACATTGGTAAGATGCTAACGTTCCACTCATTGCTAATAAATGTTTGTACTAAGTCAAGGACTTGTCTTTGTAATTATTTTTATAGCAAATATCAGTAAGGCTCCTACATACAGCCCGGACCTGGAGAGTAGAATCTGCTCTGCTAACATGCAGTGAATAATTGGTTCCAAATGCAAAGTAAAGCTCACAGCTGCTTGCACAGCACCCTGGAGAAAAGCAAAATAACAAGGTAATATTGTCGTAGAGCAGTCACTAGAGTGTATTAGTAGGTTAACTTTGTCAAGGTGTGATGCCTGGGGAGAGTTTGGAGTAGAACTTTTAAGTAAGTTGATTATAATACAGATTTTGTGGATGCAAATGATTGATTTAAATGTCATGGGGGACATGTTAGAAGAGAGCTTATTTGACCTATTATTAACCTAGAGAGTAGCACTGTGGGCTGGCTGGAGGGAAATACCTCAGTAGAAAGCTGGGGATGATGATGGGGCAAGAGCAATGCAGCTTTTAATTGTATCTGAAAAATTAACATTTCCGGCTTCATAGCAGAGGGTGGCAGCAGTTCACCACCTTCCTGTGTACTGGCTCACGCTGAGGTTAGGCTGGGCGACTCGGTTGTCCCGTTTATTCCTGGAGAAAGTCTGAATTTCTGTATGCCCACATTTGCTTGTCTGTGTTTTAATGTCTGAAGTCTCTGTTCTCACAGGTCAAAATCATAATAATTATTGTTAGATGCTTAGCAAATGCTTTGGCAATATACTCCCATGTAGGGGAAGAGGAAAGGAACACATCTTAGATGTTTTCAGGTGATAATTGAAGCTACTGAGGAGATTTTAGTATTAAAACGTTTAGGAAACTGTTTACCTGTTTTATTGCAAAGTTCAATAATTTAGTTATGTTCTAAAGAACAGGAAATGCTACAATATGAAACCAGGTGCATGTTAGACATTTATTTTTGTTTGTGTTGTAGTTCATCTAATGATTCTGTAATTGTTTGCCTTTGTACTTGTCTCCTTATCTGTTTTGTTTATGTACAAATAAACTTAATGTGAAAACTGAAAATAATTCTGCCTGGGCAGTCTTTCAATGTAACTGTGGTTATTTTTACTTAAGTATTTTGTTACATGGGTGGTTGTTTTTTTTAAATAGCATTCTACTTGCATGAAGCATTTTTCTAGGACAATGAATTGCAAACAGGGAGGTTAAAAATTTTGAAATTGTAATTGAAAATTAATCATTTGGGACTGGGAAAACTGTGGGGTTTTTAAGTTGCCAGAGTTTCCTTGAAATACCTTTTTTCTCAGAGAATATGAAAGACTTCTAGGCTTAAGACTTTGTTATGGTATTGTTAGGCTGTACTCTAGGAATGAAAGCCAGTAATGCAGAAATCTAGATGATACCAGCCAGAAGGAATCTAAATGGTCTCAGACACTGAGACATCGTAAGAAAAAAGAATGAAAAGGGATATGAAATGGTAGAACATTTTAAGTGGCTCAAAACAGCTTTATATAAAATACAGTAAGAAAAGAAAAAATACAGAGTCTGAAGCTGATAAAATCCAGGTGCACCTGTCCTTCAGCTTTGTTCTAGCTGTCAGTTTTAGGTGTCTCTTAACAGGCTATATTTTCTAGCAGTTATTCCAGTTCTGACCCTGAGTGGGAACACATTTTCCAGGTAATTTTGTAATTTGTAAAGCCTGCAATCAGACCTGCTGTGACAGCTATTAGAGAGGTGGTTTTGTTTTCTTGTAACAGCTGGCTGGCTAGTCCTGCTCCGGGTCTCTCCCAGGCCTCCAGGGCCCATATAGATGTGTTTGTTACAGTTAGGTTTCTCCAGAGCTTTTCCCAGGGCCTCCAACTACCATTCAGTTAAACTTAACCACCAGATTCTGTTATCAGCTGGATTAGAGTAAATATATGGCTAATTAATTTTTATGCTTTGAGTAATTGCAGATTTACTTTTGTGTAATTTTGGCTTTAGATGGTTTACAAATAGTAGTTGAAAGTAGAAATCAGAAGTATTAATGTTATAAGCTATTGGTTTTTTCCATGGAAGGGGAACCTACACTGTGATTAAATGCGTTGTCATGATATGCTCTTTATAATAGTCGTATATAGGGGTGTTTTGCCTTCCTTGAAATATAAAGTTGATACAGTTGTAGGAATCTAAATTCTGCTGTATTCTAAAAAACCTGGGTAGAAGTTAATTTGAGGGAGGGTGGTGTTCTAGTTTTACATTATATTGTAAGCATATAAAAACTACTGTTTTGTTCAACAGGAAACACACTGTTCAGCTTGGAATAACATGATTCATGTGTGCGACCCGAGAACAAGTCAGAAAAATGAAGAACAAGAAGAGTATTCTGGAATTTTCATGGAGTGCCCATTAATATGGGCTGAGGCCATACAATGAAGGTAATCTGCAGTCTGTTTCTGTGTTATTAATAAAAGTAAGAATTGAAGAGTCCCTTTGTTGGACACAGCTGACCTGAACTCTATTTCAAGATCCTGGAAGATAGAAGAGGAGGAGATGGAGGTGGTTGAAATCTAGTTTGATTAGGAAATATTGCCAACTCTCTGTTGAGATTTGTACTCCTAAATACATTGTGTTCTATTTTTCTGTCTCCCCAACTTCTTAGTATGTCCAAAAATGGAATAATAGTTGACTAGGAGTTCTGGACCACAGAAGGGAAGAGCAGATTACCACAGAATGGTTTTGGTTGGAAAGGACCTTTAAGACTATCTAGTACCACTGCCCCTTCTTTAGACAGAGGCATGTTTCATTAGATTGGGTTGCTCAAAGTGCCATCCAACCAGGCCTTGAACACAGGTTCTTTGGGCAATCTTTTATAGTGTCTCACCACTCTCACAGTAAAGAATTTCTTCCTCATATCTAATCTAAATCTGCCCTCCTTCAGCTTAAAAACCCTCTTGTCCTATCACCACATACCCTTGTTAGCAGTCTCTCTCCAGCTTTCTTGTGGGCCCCTTTAGGTACTGGAAGGCTGCTCTAAGGTCTCCCCAGGGCCTTCTCCAGGCTGAACAAGCCCAACTCTCTCAGCCTGTTTTCACAGGAGAGGTGCTCCAACCCTCTGGTCATCTTTGTGGCCCTCCTCTGGACTTGCTCAAACGGGTCCATAGCTTTCTTGTACTTAGGGGCTAGCCATAACTATGGATGTGTTTCTAAACTTACTTCAATTGCCATCTGTTTTTCAGATTTTTTTTTTTTTTTTACTTTTTTATATTGAAATCTCTGGAGAAAACTCCTGTAGACTGAAAAATAATTTTCTACCTGACTGCTGTCAGAATTCTGCATTATTTTGTCAGCCTAGCACTTTAGCTAGTTCACTATGGCGTTTTAAAGAGGAGACTTAATTTCTCCATCTTCCACCCTTCTTCAGTATAGGTAAAATACTACTGTGAATATCCTCAGAAATCATCAAAATCGCTGGAACCATAAGTACTACATCAGACTCTTAAGGTTTTATGTGTCTAAACTTCATATTTTAAAGTCTTTTGATGTCGCATACAAAAAGTAGATTACAATAGTAATTAATAGTAACTTTTCTCTCTTAAAGTTAATTCTTAGCGTTCTCTAATTTGCAATAATTATATACTCGATGTACTGCTAATAAATACACCCTTTCAACATGTATATATGTTTGATGTATATAAGCTTTCAAACATAGGGGAAAGCAGTGGTAGTCAAGGATACTGAACATCTTTACCATTTTCTTACTATTAATGCTTTAGTAAATATTACATTAAATAGATATTACATTAAAATTCTGCCATGAAACTCAGACATGAAAGTGCTCTGACATGCTCTCGTGACAGTAATTAGTACACGCCACTCACACTACTCGGTTTCCAGTGCTAAGAATTTGAGGATTGTTCTGACTTAACTGAAAAGACAGTTGCATAGTATGTAGGTGTCTCTGGGGCTTAAACCTCCTTTCTTGGTAAATTGTGACTGCTATACCCAAAGAACTTTTGGTAGGTTCAGGACATGCAGAAATGTATAACAGCTGCTGCTAGCTGGCTAACACACATCTTTTTTGAAAGTTTTGATTTTGGTTTCTTGCTGCATCACTTTCACTGCCTTTCCCAGTCACACATTAGTTGTTTTCACTGATTAAAAAAGAATGCTGCTAGCCAGACTCCTTGGCTGAACAGGTATCCTCTAAGCAAAGAACCATTGATTTCACTACTATTTCCATTACTGGTGGTACTATTAACAGAAAAAACCCTCTTCTTGTCAACATATGGCTGAGAGGTGACTGGTAGTGGATAATATTCTTACAGAGTGTCAAGTTCAGCAGAACACAGACATTTAGAAACAGGAAGTCAAGAATTAGTTTCCCATCCACACAGTTCTAATGCTGCCTGCTCAGATCACTTCCACAGTATACAGTAACACTAATGTTTGTCTTGAGCATTGCACTCAGCAGGAGGTACTTTTATCTGCCCTGTCATTAGGACTCTCATGAGGAGTGGAAGGACCTTGAATTTACCCTCTGTATGTGCTGGATATGTAATCCTACTGTGCACGTGCCAGGTATTACACAGCAATTTGCACCATGCCCAACCTCATGGTGCTTTGCAGTAGACCTGAAGGTCTGCTTGTGTATGTACCTTCGGATTGCACTACCTATAGTTAAATACTTAGTTTATAATAAATAAATACTTATCTTCTACAATCTACAGCTCCTTTGCTCTCACATTTGTCACATCACATAATGTTTAGCCATCAGGAAACCTCACAGCCTATGCTTACCTCTGACCTAACTGTACACAGTTCTCTGTGCTCTCTTTCAAGCATAAACTCCACATTGAGTTCTGAAATTGTCACAAAAGTTTCAGAAAGTCCAGGAGAGACTTGTTTTGGATTATCATATGGTTTTGTATCATCTGTTGAGCTGTTTTGTAAACAGCTCACATACCCACTGAAGGCCTTTGGAGTTGTTATTCACTATGCTGCATTCTGTGGAAAATTACATGGCATGTGAGAAATTGATATATGAAAGTTATAGATATATATTACTTTCATGCAGGCTGAATGGCTTTTTAAAAAAATTATTCCATAATTTAGATCTTTGGATATGTAGACCACAGGCTTATAAACTATGGTAAAACCACTCATTTCGATTACCATTCACAGAAGCCACACACTCCTGACTTGGTTTTACTTTCACATTGATGGAGAAATGCAAAAATAAGATATTCCTTAGATTAAAGATGAAACTTGTCTTTCTTTGAACTTAGATGTAAAACCGAAAGTATCTGGCTACACAGCTAAATCCTGTGGGCTACCTAGTTATGAGGTGTATGCTCTTCCTCAGCCACTTTTTCTGCCTTGTGACATGTTTACAATTTCCTTTCTTCCCTTTTCCAATGCTGTTTTTCACTTCAGTTCTCATTTTATTCCCAGTTGTATTACTTCATTTTAATTAATCTTGAAAACTGTACATAGTGACCTAGTTTCAAGTTAGTATCTTACACTGTGGATGTAGATGTGGTTTAAACCTTTTAAAGTAAAGGCATATTTGTGCATGGGTAGTACAAATAGTATGAGTATGCAGCTATAGCAGATAGTATGCAGAAATTCTTGGTCAGTGCTTTGTGAATCACTACAGGGTGCTGAGTGGTCCTTAGACATTTGACCTTGAGTTGACTCTTCAAAATATTTTCACTTGCTAAACCTAATTAGAAGATGCATTAAGGAGGTTTAAATTACTGTTTCTCTATAATTAGTTGCTACAATGATACTGTTCTTTTGTGAAAGGGTGATAAAATGTTAACATTCTGTCTTTCATACTGTGGATAACATCATACTAAGCTTGAAAGTCTTTAGATTTATGGATTATAATAAATTAATACTTCTCTATAAGGAAAATATATTTTATATATTGTGATTGTATTCAAATTTACTGCAAAATAATTAATTCTGTAAGGAATCTGTTTAAAAATACTAAAATATGCTGGAAGAATAAAAGGATGTAAAAGTTTTATTTCCCAGACATGCCACACAGTAACTTATTACCCTGGCTTTCTGTATGCCCAGTTACTACAGGTGTAGCACAGCTGTGAGGGATCCAGTGCCAACAACAGCCTTGATGGTCAGCAGGTTCTCTTTGGAACCATCATAACAAAAAAATCCCACTGAAGACCAGAAGTGGCCTGTGACCTGCACTCAGCACAACCCAGCACTGCACTAAAAAGCCTGATTTACACTACTTACTACTGAGGGTAGGCATCACCATCTTACTACCATTTATATTCATTATAAAAGCTGCAGATCACTGTGTTGTCTTACTCCAGCTCACAACTGAATCTGATATTTTGAGTTCTTCAAAGTGCTGTGTTTAGCCTTAGTGTAAGTCTACAGGTTGTGGCAAGAGCAGGAATTTGTGCAATATGGAATGCTACAACAGAACTTCTTTTATAATTTAACATAAGTACTATTTTGTTAGCTTAAGAACTGGATGTGTGCCAACAGTAGTAAACATAACTGAGAAAACATGGATTTGACATAGGATTTTTTGATGGTGGTTAAAACATAGGTGTCAGATTAGGTAGAGAACTAAGAGCACTTGTGGTTGGTCTTGGAGATTGCATAAGGTTGTTGAACTGCAACAAAAAGATTGAGATTTATGTGTTTTGGGGTGGATTGGTTTGTTTTCTGGTGGGTTGTTACGTTTTTTAAATCTGACTGAAAACAACAGTATGTGTCAAATCCTTGCATCTCTCCTGTCTTGTTCAGGGTAACACAGTGGTTCTTAAAATGATTGAGGCAGCTTTGTGTCTGTGCAGTATTCGTTTCTTTTCCTTTAAAGTACATTTCCATTCAGAAACAGCCGTTTATCAACAGCTGTTTGATAGATAAAACATTATTTTACTTCTAAAACTTGCATCCTGAAATGGTAGCATTATGCTGTTACATGCTGATATTTATTTATTTACTTACTTTCTGTATGCTGCTACTATTACACAGTAACCACTTCTTGGACTGGAAAGCAAAAAATAGCTGTACCATGAGAATATCATTTGGGTGCATAGCGTTTAACCATGAGTCTGGGGAAAAAAAAAAAAAGAGCCTATTTTGTGTTAGTAAAATAGCATTGAGCAATGTTTCTGGGAATGGCAGGGTTCAATGGAGCATAAAACATTAGATAGTAAGTGTCATGGTGCTCAGTTTCTGGTTTTGTCCAAATTGTCTTGTGTGTTATGGATATGCAGGGCTCTCACACTTCATGTGGAGAGCTTTTAAATCTTAGTTGTGAGGTTAACACCTAGTGCGTCTCTGCCCTTCCAGTAGAATACTCTGTGGGTTCTGACTGTTCCTTCCATTAGAGTCACCTCCGCCTCCTCCCTGTCCTCTGGCTAAATGGAGGTGTGGATTACTAGCAAAGGAATGTAACACTTCCAATTTGCCACACAGGTGGTAATTGATGCATACCAAAGAGGTTACCACAGCAAAACCCTCAGAGGTACATGCACCCCAAGTAGAAAGTATAGCTTCACTTCCAGAGCTTGTTAAAGTTATAAGTCGTGTTTAGTGTGACAGTATACTTAAAGTTAGCTATTTCAACTCTAAGGAAAAAACCAAATAAATAGGTGTCTGATTCTTTGGGTGGCCAGCTTCTCACACTGGTTTTCTGTCAGTCCTAATACAAAGTAGTAATTATGATCTCAGCCGTTTCCTTTTCCTCACCTTCCTATTTTCGATTACACAACTATAATTATTATTGATTATACCTAATTAGGATTCATTGTGCTTCAAAGACATAGTACTTGGTCTCTGCCTCCAAAAGGTGATAGTCTTACATTTAATCTTAACATCATGAGTAATAGCAAGAGACGAGGGGACAATTGGATGGAAGGGTAAGAGCAACCACTTCAAAACCCCATGATCTTTGCCTTAGATAACTAAATAGATATTTGTAATTAGGTAAACTTTGAGTTCAAAGTTTTTTCATGACTAGGGAATGCTACTAATGTCAAATGGTTTATTTCGCCATGTGAAATGTGTTATCGGGAGAGCGACTGTATTTATCCAATCTATAGAGTACATGCACTTCACTGATCTTGTAACTGAATGGCATGCACACACATCAGGGAATCCTTTTTTGCATTTCACAGAGAGGTGCTCTGGAAGTCATGGTTCCCTGTATACAGGCTCTTGTTTACATGCCTGTCCCTAGTCTGTTTGGAGCTCGTTGTTGCTGTGCTGTCTTCAGTTAATTTCTACATGTTCTATGCTTGGATCTCAGTGTGGCCCTTATACTGGAGTTGCATGATAATGAAACAAAGGTAGGAATTGGACGACTTTGTATATTCCATTCCCACTGTCCTCCAAAGCAGATTCTCCTCTTCAAAACACAAGGAGCTGTGTGTATTCTCATGTTATTACTTCATCTAGAAAATCGCATGTCATTGTTGATATGTCACTCATTTTGTCATATCTTGAATGGGAGATGTAAGTACCTGACAGCTGAGCATTTGAGAAAACAAAAACTGTATTCTGGTAAAATTTGTGTCATCCCTGGTTGGGGCTATAACATTGAGAATTTTGGATGTTCCAAGGCCTGGTTTGTTAATCAAGCTGCAGAACTGATTGCCAGGAGGACATGAAGGTTTATACACTGACTTTAAATGCCAGGAAGTTGGTATAAGCCACAGCTCACATGGGATGACCATATTCTGCCTGATGGAGGAGTCAGTGATGTTGTAGGAAAGTGATTAAGAGTCGGAGGGGGGAAGGTCAAAAGGAAAGGTTAAGACACCTCAATAAAGATGTTTGTCTTCAGCCTCTAGGTCTGTATGCTCACGTGTAACAAGCAGTCTTTGCATATCAGGCTCTATATAGCTACTTGCCCTACCAAAGCACGTATGGTATGTTAGCTGTTCCAAGGCTATAGCCACTGCAGAGTTTGTCTATTGCTGCATTTCTATCTTTTGGCATGCAATGGGAATGGCAAACAGAAGCCAAAGGCTTTTGTTTTGAAGGTGGGGGGTGTGCTGGGGATGATGTTGGTAGGCATTAACACACCGCCCCAATAGAACAGTTGCAGACTGGTGGGTATAGATGTAGCTATACTAAATATACTGCACTTCTAACTAATTCAGGTATGATTGAAACAGAATGGAAGACATTGTTTCAGCTCTGGGGAACTGAATATTTTTAGAAAATAAGTTATTTTTTCTTTATAGTAGAGATATTTCAGTTTCACCTTAAAAAAAAGTTTAGAATACTAAACAGAAATTGTTACCTGAATATTCTTTAGAGTGTTAGCTGTTGAAGGGACTTCACCTACTTCTGCCTTAGAAAGTGAAAACTGAGTGCAACCCTGGTGACATAGTATCATGAGAAAACATCCTGTGGTGTCTTCTCACTGCTATGCACAGTGAAAGGAAGAGCTTGAGAAATAGTCAGAGAATGCCTTTGAAACTTTTTAGACCATGATTGACTGACATCCCAGTCCTAGCACATCTGGAGGAGACCTTTGAATATTAAACAAAGATCAACTGCTTCTACTGAGAAAGGCTATAGTAAAACAATTTGTATATGGGCTTCTCTTTTGCCTTCCAAGGATACTGATGTATTTGTATTAAGGTGATATCTAGAAGTCCCAAGAAGGTGTTCTTGTGTTAAGTATGGTGACATAAACAGTCATAACCCTTACCCCAGTAATGTTACTACCTCTGATCACAAATATAATTTTATATTTATTTAATGGGTGTCTTTTTATTTTTAGAAATTTAAAGAGTCTAGGGCTTGAAAATGTTAGTTCATAATCCAGTGAAGCTAAAACCTCTTTAGCTGAGTCAGTCTAATAGGAATTCAGCCCAACAGATACATGCAGCATCTCCGTGTTACCCACTCACTGTAGTCTTCTGCAAAGAAACATAAGGGAAACCTTTGCACTAAGTCCCTAAATTCAAGATATTTTAAATCAATGGAGCAACTTCCAAACTCTAAAATATTTGAAAAGTCACTTACATGTACATAAAATGTGAAAATAGATTACCACAAAAAAATTAAATTACACTTTGAATGATTCCTTCTCAACATGGGATGAAAGCTATTCTTAATTAAAACAAGTGGAGTAAAAAAAAGTGAGATGCTGATGCAGCATCTTCTTGTTGAGGCAGTATGGGACACTGTATAGTATTTGCCAAGGCTAGAGGCACTAGAACGAGGGCTGTGAAGAACCTTGAAAAATGCTAAAATAAAGAAGTGCTTCAGCAGTGATATGAAAGCATACTCCTGGTCTGCATTAATATAAATGCAGCCAGACTTTGCTTAGAATCAAGAGAACTCTCTGACTCTGAGATCAGCTGTTATAATTAGTTGTCTGTTCTGGATTACGGTTACTGATGCTTTTGGGACTAGGTACGCCTTTATGAATCTCCTTGATTTACAAGGCTGAAGATTTTTCTGCTGGTTGTTTATTTTAAAACAATGAATCTAGCATAACTAATTTATCAGAAGTAACCAGGTAACAATGATACCGTTGAACCCAACATTTTTAGTGTATGAGCAGATATTTTTTGGATGCTGTCTTTCTTAGACTACTCTCTTGTAATTACTTTGTTTGCATACTTTATCTAAAAGGCCATTGTTATTGTTCTGAGAATAGAATGCTCCTCTGAGAAAGAAGACCATAACAACATCATTTTCCTCAGTTATTTGTTCCTTACTTGTTCAAATTGCTGGATTTGTCTTATAAGATCTGCACTGTCATAAAATGTAGATGGTGATCTTTTAAAAATGTTAAGTCAGATCCTGTAATCTTATACATAATTCTGAGCATGAAAAATTCTGGAGGTAAGCCAATAGTAATGACTAAACATCTATATGTTTGAGTTATGTTTGGCTTATGGAAGCTTGGTGAAGATACAGATAGAAACTCTTTTCTGATTGACCATTTTTATATTGGTTTTGAAAATACGCCACATTAGTGTTAGTATATGATTTCTTGAATAATTATGTTCCTTTTGATGGGCTAGAAATAGCTTTAGTTCCAAGTCATTGAGAAATAGCCATATAAATTAATTAGTTGAGCCACCCAGCAAGTTGTTGTTTTTTTTCTTCTGCAGCTTCAAAAAAGATAAATAAATGGACACTAAAGAATTATTGCTATTTTGTTACCGTTCTAACTGTGTTCAGATGTTGATATGCATCAGACTTCTCATAATTTGTGAATACAGAATAAGTATACCAAGTTCAGTGCCACTGATTAGTGCCACCTGCCTCTTCCTCTGTCATAAGCGTTCATCCTCATCATTTTGTTAAAGTAGAACTGTCAGATGCTTTGGGATAAATCTGCTTTTGGAACTACAAAAATGGTTTGGGTATAAAGTTGAAAATGGAGTTATGATGCAATGCCACCTAATCAAGCCCGTGGAAATAATTGTCACAGGACTGATTTCAGTGTAGCAAGCTATCTACAGAAGTGATAATAAGCATTGCTCAAGCCTGTCACACCTTACTTCTTGTTTCCTAGGCCATATAAATAAATAGATGTCTTTGCATATATAAGTGTATCCACACCTGTCCTGTCCCATTATTTCTGAGCAAAGAAGGGTCCTTCATCTAGATCAGTGGATAGATTGAAGCAGACACCTTCATATTATCCTAACACTAAGTATCATTTTGATAGGTTTGTAAGTGGAGATTGCTGGTACTATCAGTGGTGTTGCTGTTACTAATTCCCAAGCTTCATTTTTAGGAACGTGGTTTAACTCAGTACCAGAAAAAAAACCAGCTACTTAAAAGTTAGCTCAGTTATTGATACAATTTCTCTCATTCATGCAACATTTCATTATTTTTTATAAATAGTTTTGCTAGGAAAAATATATTCTAAGAAATAGTTGTAGATTCCTTAATAAATTTGCTTCTAGTCTTTCCAGTATACTGAATGTGCTTTACAGATAGTTTGAGTTTTAATCTTATTAATGGAAATTACATTCGGCCCTCATGTAGGACGTGCTGTACTTTTATTTTTCATTGTCCATTTCATTAGCACTTCAGTTTTGTAAGACCCACTGACTTTCTGCATGTCAAACAAACAGTTTCTTCAAAGGTTTCATTTTTTCTCATTTTAAGTTCTGAAAGAATATCAGTAGGTCATAGGTCATTAAACAGGAAGTTAATAGGGTGTGTTACCAACTTCCCAACAGTCAAGTTCAAGACTAATGCATGCCATCATCTAGAACTCTGGAATGCAGCAAATAATTTGCTTTATTGACCATTGGTGAGCTTGGAAAAAGTTTATGATCTAGAAGTATCATCAATTCAGTCTGAGTTTCTGGACTACAGAGCCAGGAAGAGTAGATATCCTTAGGGTGCTGCAAGATCTATTCCTAAATTTAATTATAGACTAAGCCTAATGAAACTGTTCAAAACAGGATATGGTGAAACACAGAGCATTCCCTCTGCTCCCTCCAAATGTCTCCCTTGTCTTTCTGTATTCTTTCTCAAAATAAATACCTGTGAATAGTTGGACTCAGAGTACTGCTAATGCTACAGTTTGCATTTCAGTTTCTGGGTGGTTGTTACCTACTGGAGACTGAGACTTACGTAGATGGGATTTTCATCAGTCTCAGATCTTGCTCTCTTTCTGATTTCAGACACTATCTCAGTTGTTATTCACCACTCATGTTTGCTTAGATAGAAACTCAGGGTCATACTGTACCAGTATTTCTTTAGGACTGTGAGGATTATACCTGGTCCCATGTTGCAATAATGAACTCATGGTTGTACCCTCTGCCAAACTTTTCATTGTAGTGAAAAATGTCTACCTTAGCAATGCTGCAGCTTGTATGATGTATCTAGCTCTTGTATTACCAAAAAGTTCACAGATCTTTATTTCACAAGGGTTCTGATATACCAGAAGAGGAGGGTCAAAAAGGATCTGATTAAAAAAAAAAGAACCTACCCAAAAGTTTTATGTCTTGAAGACATTTGAATATACACTTCCTGTTTTGGCAGCAAGTGGAAAATACTGCTCTGAGTTACCATTATTATCACTTCTTGAATATATGCACGGTTCTAAGAAATTGTTATTAATGGTGTGAAAGGTGTGTCTCAGCTACTTAAAAAAAGTCTGTGTTGTCATTTCCACAAGCAGTGTATCAGATCAATAGCTGTGCCATGGCTAACATCCTAAGCCACAGCCAAGGGAATGATTACATTTTGGTCCAACCTCATTTTTGCTGTGGAGATCTATTGCAGGTGAGTCTCCCTGAAAAGTAGAGAAGCAAGCACTGAGATTAGATGCAGGATTGCAAATTCAACTCTACAAAGCAACGAGGATTAAAAAACCAGTAATCACTGTTCTTGTTATTTAAAATACATATGATGTTTTCCAATTTTTTTATTGCATAACTAGAGTAAAGAAAAGAACACTGATATTCCTGAAGATTTTGTGATATGTCTCAGCCAGCATCATAATAAATTAAGGGACATCCAAGTTCCCTAGGGCTCCAAGTCATCATCACCAGGTCACTGTCAGCCCTTGAACTTTAGGTTGCACCCTTCCAACAAAGCGTCCCTCTACAATTAAAAGACACTTAAACACATTCAAAGTACAAATTATAAAAGTATAAAATTTAGGTACCTTGCAGCTAACCACTTAAATATTACAATTTGACGTTTATTATATATATGAATTATAAAGAAAGTTAATTTTTCTACTCTAAATGTATTAACACCATACGTTACAAATATCAGTTATAATGAAAGTTAATTTTTATGCTCTGTAGTTATAAAATTCCTATAGTTACCCATTAAACATTTAACAGTGATACAGGGAAAAGGAGCAAATTTCATTCACAAGGTAACTAGGCCATTGATCACTTGGTTATCTATGGCTTGCTCTTGTAACTCTCTGTATTGGAGGGGGGTTATATGGGGAGAAAATAGAAAGCTTATGAGTTTCAAAGACCTCTCATTGTTCTTACCAGAAACTGAGCAGGAAGGAGCTGCTTTTGAAGGCAGTGGTTAGTATTCTTTTCAGTCCTTTAGAGCAACTTCAGGGTCACTCAGACATGAAGCTTTGAAAAAGTTAAACTGGAAATCCCATACTGTTTACAATTCTTACCTCGGGGACTCAGTCCAGTGAAGGACTTGTTTCTCTGGCTCCCTTTCCTTCCTTTTACTTTTCTCATTTCAGCCATTATATAATCCTACCTTTCTAGCAAGGCATGAGAGTTTGTTCAATTTAAGAGCTCTACAGTCTTGGTGCAGTAGTTTCTGTAGCTGCATGTCTTTTATGATTTCTCACAGTTCCAATTCGATGGGAAGAGAATCAACTGGGGAGTTTGAGAAGGAGATGGGAATGACATACAATATTATATCCTAATTTGTATGAATGTCATACACATTCTTCTTCCTAACTTTTTTTTGAAGAACAGTTCATTTTTACAATTTTTTTTTTTTGCATACCAACTGTGTGGTACCTTGTTCCCACACAGTCCTTCACTGAGCGTTTCAGTAGAAGAAATAGGACAAATTTTAATACTCTCGACCTTGCCCATTCCAGTTTATCCACTCCTCGCTCTGCATCTTCTAATGCCTACCTTAGTCATGCCAAGCTCACATTTTTCTCCACTGAGTGTTAGGACCTGCTGGCAGGCACTACCTTCTTAGTAAAAAGTAGGGCTCATTCTCAGTCATAAATTTCTGTGTTGTTATAAGCAAGTATAGATTTGTACAGACCTGTCAGTGATGTCATCTTATACAGTGTAGTTACTGGATTCCTTTCACTGAAAGCAAATATTTGGAACTTAAGTGCCCCAGTTTAATTTTAAACCCACAGAATCTAGAGTATAAACATGTACTAGAAAAACCTTAGTTTTAGTGGGTGATTGATTTTAGATGTTGGGAAGGCCTTGTCACAATAGATCTATTTTTCACCAATGTCCAAAACAGGTGAACCCTTCTTGTTTTAAAATCTGGGATGAAGTTTCTCCATGAGTTTTCAGAGGTTTAATGCTATGTTCTGTAGCATATCTGTTATGGTTTGACTTGCAAGAGCCTTTATCAAGCACACTAGAAGACATATATTAAAATGATTCTTATCACAAAGGCTTATGAGATCACAGAAACAGGCAGCAAACAGTGAGAGAACAGGAGCCGTCCATTCAGGTATTACTGTATCTAATAGGTAATCTTAACATAATTCATAATTTGTCATCTATTTAATATACTGTTACTAGCCAAATTTGCATTATTCAGATACTGCCAAGCAAGCACACAGTGGTCCAGTGTTAGAAGTTCCTGTGTTACAAGTTTTACAAGTTCCCTTTTCAACACTCATTTGTGATTGAATTTTTGAAAATTGCTGTAGTAAATTTTTCTTCTTTTCAGGATTTCAATTAATTCTCTGGTGTGTGTTTCCCAAGGTGCTGGTTGTAAAATGAGTATTTTAACCTGTTGATCCATTGTATGAGTTCTGGCCATCTACATATCATAACTGGCATTTTGTTTTACTTGAGTTGACATGAATGGAGTAATTTGGTGGTAGAACTCTGAAGTGCAGCTACCTACAAATCAGTGTAAATGATGTCTTTTGACTGCACTCAGAATTGCTTACTTTCCAATGATACAGCAGGTCCACAGGCACTGGGGGTGTTGTTGTGGAACCTCCTGATCTTTGAGATGTGCAATGATGAAATGTGACTTAGGTGTGAGAGGATCCTTATTCAGCTGTGTTGCTGTGGAAATGTTAAAATGAAATCTTAAAAATGTATTAGCTAGTTGCCCTGTGTTTGACAGAAGAACATATAAAATTCACATTTATCCCAAGTTCTCATCTTTTTTTCCAAGAAAAAATTCAGCTAAATTACTAAAGCACTGTGAACTGAATGGATTAGATAGGGCCAATGCTACAGTTTCTAATGCCACTACCATGAGAAGACTTCGTTTACTCTGTGATTGCCATAACATTCCTAGTAATCGCATGACAGCCATGTTTACCCTTGAGAATGTGTTCTGTAAACAGTGATACAAGAATCGCTTTCTCTGTTTCTTCTAGACTGTTTTCTCTATTACATAACAGGGTTCTAATTCCTTGTTATTTAGTAACATGCATTTGGTGAAAGTGAATGCTTGATTAAATTCCATTTTCAAGTAAAGGCTGGCTGTTATTTCCTGTAGTCAAGGTACTGGCTGTGGATATTAAGAATTTTTTAAGGTATCTGTAGTGGGGTATTAGGTAATTATAAACAGTGTGTATAAACATATATATATATATATATATATACTTAAGCTGACCTTTTATTTTGAAGAGGAAAGCAACACACATTCATCGACATTTTACCAACATTAAAATGTCACAGAGGATTTAGATGACCAATATGAATCCCTTATCACAAACAAAATGAGAATTGTTATGGTGGAAGCAGAAGCATCAGTTTCAAGTTGTTACCCCAAAATAAGTTACCGGTCTGTAGCAGATTCCAAAGCTAAACCTTTTGTAGAGAGCCTTGCAGGAATACTCTTAGACTAGAGAAAGGATGTGTCCTTCTCTGATGTGGTTGCATCTTTCCACAGACTCTATAGGGTGTTAACAATTCATCTTGACTTTGGGGTCCAGACAGTATTTGTAATACCTCAAGTGAAGTAAAACACTAATTTCTCAACAAGTGACACACTTGATTAGCCAGGCATGTCAATGTAATGCAGAATTGTGATATTGATGTTACCAAGTGACTCTCCTAAAACCTTCCCACCAAATATAATCATGCTATTACTGTTTACTATGACAGCAGCTTCCTTCCATGCAAGGAGCTCAGCACATTTCACAACCATTAAGCCTCCCGATGAAATTGTAAAATATCATTATCCCATTTTCTAGATGAGGCATATAGAGATTAATGACTTGCTAGAGTCACACAGGAAATTTGTGACAGAGCAAGGAATAGATGGCAGTTCCCCCATCTCTTACGCCTATTCTTTTGTTTATGAAGTGACTCTTTCAGTCCCCAAAGAAAAGGCACTCCTGGTTTTGGAGCAGCACTACTAATGCATGGACTGAAAAGGTGGATTACTGAATCAGTAAAAGAAGAAAATGAGAGCCACTCTGCTTCTTTCCTACTAATGTAATGGAGGAACTGAGCTATTGTTGGTAAAGGATTGCTTTTAAGTAGAAGCAAGTTATAAAGAATACAAGAATCCTAGTCCTGAATTTCAAGAAGGTGAGGGAGGGACAGGGGGATTCCAGGAGTTTGATGCAGCTCATGAAATCTAGTATGACCAGCATAGATAAAACAGCTGTTAGTCTGTTCTTGAGCCTTGAACCTACTGATAACTCTTCGGCTTATTGATTTGGCTATGGCTGAGTCTCAGTGTTTTGGTTTAAACTGAGCAAAACGCAGTATGTGGGTGAGGGGATGATGGTGGTGTTTTCTCTTCCCCGCTGTATGTAAAAGGCACAGATCGCTTCTGTGGCACATGTATGTGTCTGATTCCTTTGCTCTATATCAGGAGGCCTATATGAAACTGCTGACTCATGGGCTATGTCCAGTTAACACAGCTAGAAGAGTAACGCTTTTCTCTTTCCCCATCCAGTACAGCTAAGTTCTTCTTTTGGGTTAACCACAATCTCCCCAAACTCATGTTGACTTTTTTTACTTCATAGACTTGGTTGCTGTATTTATTGTCTGCCATGTTGATCTTACAAAAAGACCAAAATTCAGTGGAAAGGCTGTTTCCTAAGATGCATATGAAATGCACATGAAATGCAAGTTAACATAATGTAAGTTAAAAGTAAATGCAGTTATAAAAGATATTTGTGCTATCAGGCTCTTTTTAATTTTTCCTGAATTTGAATAAACACCCTGACTATCTTGTTTCAAAGCTCTACTTTGTGCATGTAACAATGGAATAGGGTTCTTTTTACTGTTTAATAGTTTGTCAAATTGTACACTGAAATTTAAAGTGAGGAAGAAATTTTTTAAGACAAAGTTTGGGTTGTGTCCTGTGTGTTTTCTGAGAGAAATTTGTATTTATCTCTGAAGATAATTAATGCATGTATTTATTTTATGGTCTGTTTGTGTAATATTTTCCTGCCTAGCTGCATAGTTTTAAATTAGAGTCCATTAGAAGGAATTCTTGATAGCGGTGAAAGCAAAGTAGAATCCCAGAGATAGTCAGGAATTCTAAATGAAACAGCAGGAGAGCCATTAACTGGGGATCATGCTCAGTCTCTGACCTGGGCTGATGAAGTTTCTTCTTCAGTCAGGGTTAGGGTGGAAGATGATACTTATGAAATCTTAAAGATGCTGGCCTATGCAGAGAAAGGGGTTGAGAGAACTTTTCAGGGAGTGTCCCTGAGTGCTGACAAAGACTGACGCATACCATGAGTGGCAGCAGACTTTCTATATGACCTTGGCCGAGTCACTTAATCCCTCTGTGACTTGGTTTCCTCATCTGCAGAATTAGGTACAAATAATACTTCCCTGCCTCACAAGGAGCTGTGGTGATTACTTCATTGCTGTTTGCAAGGTGTGTTCAGAGACAAATAGAAAAGATGCAGTGGAAATGTTATTTATTGCTGGAAATCTGTGCAATATCAAGTACCTTGTTAATCACGTCCTGGAAGAGATTGGTAACTGGCTATTGCTGTAGAAAATGCCCATCATACCTTACCTCTTTCCTCTGCTTCCCTTATGCTCTTGTATTCAAGTAGTCATGCACATGTTGTTAGGCAAAATTAGACAACCTGTCTATCAAAAAAGTATGTCTCTTTCTATGATGGCTGGGTTTTGTCTTCTATAAATCATGAACCTTAGACAAAGCTACAATAACATGCTCTTACCTAGGAACAACCCATAGAGATTGAAATAAAGATAAGTTATAGACTTTCTTTAGTTACAGTTTCAAAGAAGTGGATCCCAAGTGTGGAAGTTGATTTTTGTAGTCCAAAGGAATGGAATATTTGCTAATGTGAGTATCTCCCTCCTGGCCTAGGAGTTTGAAAGCAACTATTATAACCTGTAGCTCTGTGCTGATTAATACCCCATCTGTGCATTGTCTGATCATGTAGTAGTGCAGATTTCATTGATATCAGTTACAGACATGCAGCAACATTTCTCTCAAATTAGTCTAAGCAGTCAAAAGTTTTGATTGTATGAGAGTGCATCAGGAAAGTGAGTTTGTACCAGTCAGTGTTTTGTCTCATGTAGCTGTAGTATTTTTGATCCAGGACTGTCAGATTGGTAGAAGTTCTAAAGCTACATTTACATTACCAAACCTCGTGAGTGGGCCTCACATGCGTACATATGTGTCACATTATCTCTACTATACAAGTAGGTCTTCTAGGCCACAGAGACTTACAAATAGCCTGTAAACATATTCAACTGTGCTTGAAGTGTTCTGGATCCTGAGACACAAGTTATATGCAAAAAGAATGTTCTAGCAATACCAGTAGGTGTGATATGTGTAAGAAAGACCATTTAGTTTCTCATTGACTGTAAAACCAATGAATTTTGATTGCTAATGTTAAGGCTTCAATATTCTTTTGGACTCTGAATCTGGGTAGTGGGTACTTCATCTATAATGCCTTCATTCCATGAACAGATATTTACATTTACTTAAATCTGAATATATAGTCTGGTAAATCACAAATGGTAGTCACTGTGGCTTATATGAAGTATTGCATATGTTTGGAGCCACACCTAAGCACTCACCTTAAAAGCTCATAGGGACAGTACTGTTTGTTAGCTTGCACAATGCACAAGATAAGATGACACAATATTCATATGTCATTGCTGTTGTATGTGCTGTTCAAGTTAGGTGTTTCTTCTGAGCAGCACGTAAGTGTATGACATCAATAAGCTATGCATGGTCTTTTTCACCCTCATCTTTACTGTGGCAAAAAAGTTCAGTAGAAGCCATGCATTTGATTGCTCCGCTCCTACATTTTGTAGTCAAGTCAAACCTTTTTTTTCCTTTTGTTTTTTCCTCACTAATTCTCATGTAAGGCTCCCAGTGACATAATCTAACTAGGTCTTTCGGGGTGTGGACCATCATTGTTACTTATAGAGTACCAGACACTAATGTTGGCAGGGTTTATATCAGACAAGAAAAATGCTAACATGAGCAAAGACAAGAAATTAAATATGAGGTACTTGAATTTTTTGAATATGTGAGAAAGGATAATTTTCATATCTTCTTTTCTTCTAGAAAAAACATATAAATTACTGGCTCTATGAATTATCAGGTAGTCACACATTTCTTAAGGCTACATTTAATATATTTCCTTAAGAGTGCAAAATAGACTATATACATTTTAGTTGGCTCTTGCAATGTACTATTTTGATATAATTTTCTTTTTCTGAAGAACAGCACTATGCTTGGTTATTCCTGTTTTGAGCAGTAAGTAATTCTACTGTATTATATGTAGGTGTATTTTTAAGAAGGGAATATAATTATTTAACCTAGGAAATATAACGTTCTCTTATAAGAAAATTGGCAATACTTAAAGGCCTTGGAAATCATATAAATATTGACAAGTAAGACAAGAAACACTGTTTTTGAAGGAAAAGTAAATAAATATATCTCTTATCATTATGATACATTTTACATAGCCTATTAAGAATCTTCACTGATAAATTTATACTGGAATGTGTTTCAAAATAACTTCAGTTGAGGGCTTTCAAGTTATAGATACTATGCTGGAGGATTCCAGCAATTATAACATCCTCTTGATAGCAGTAATACTATACACAGAGCAAACTGCTTCCATTTGGAGATTAAATGGAGGATATTAAAAAAATGTATTGTGATTTTTAAAGGAATTTCAGGGAAGAAAATTAAAATATTTTTAACATTTATAGGAATTTTTCTTGTTCTTCCTTCTTTGAGCAAGGAGGAAACAAAGTAAAGGAATGGAAGATCTTAGGAAGACAGCTGATACCTAGGAGGCAAGTAATTGTTTTCTTTGTAAGAATTATGGAAAATGGTGTTTGAAAGAAAGAAAATTTGTTCCTCTCCCAACTCACTTTCATTGTTACAGCTAGTCAGTTTGAAGAGATGTACATGTTTATATTCTCACCTCTTCATATCCATAACACCATTTCTTATGCACATTTTCTCTGAAATAATTTTGGAGTGGTTGCTGTTTTATCATTCATTGTCTCTCAGCATGTCTGCAGTATCCAATTCTCCTGAAAAGTGCAAGACTCAGTGATATATCAATACTGCATACTGGAAACATGAAAGCAGTTTGATAAGGATACCAGACTCTGACAAAAACAACACTCACATCTTTTACCTTTTTAGTTCTGTATACATGTTGGCATTAGCTGAAGCTTTGTTATGCTTTCTAGCATTTCCAGTTACAATGCAAATTACCAGATTAAAAATAATCTTTGGTTTAGAAGTTGCAAACTGAAGACTGTTGAGGCTCATGAAGGCAGTTGGAAGTCCTGATGTCAGGAATGAATAGGAAAAAGGCTGCTTGGTCTGATTTTGACAGCTTTTAGTAGAAAGAACTTACTTCTAGAGAACTCTGCCAGGGTTTGCAGTCCTTTATTCAAGAAGATACTCTTTTGCTTAGGTGAGTAGCTGGCTTCCCCTTTGTCCACCAGGCACCCCTTGAAGTTTTCACCCACTGCCCAGTAGGGATCGCGTTCCTTTCAGTGTTCTGGGCTCAGGCCTTTCTCCCACGTTTCCTGGGTTATTCCTAACATGAATTTTGGTGTTGGTGGCACATGTCTAAAGTTATTTTAAAGAAATTCTTCCTAACTCTATATGAGCTATCATACGATCAAGTTCTTAGACTTTTTTTTTTTTTTTAGATTCCTACAGGCATGTGCATGGAAGACGTTCCAGGCACAAGGAAGTCCATGTGCATTCAGTGTACAGCTGGTCTGTGCCTGCACAGAAGTTTAAATATGTAGGAAACTTTGTAATCATGATTTCACCAGAGTCAGGAATTCACCACTGGTTCAGTCAGTATTTAATTTATGATCTTAAAATTGTCCTTTCAAGTGTGGACACCTGAAAAAGACTTTTTTTTAAACTGTCAGTTCTGGAGTACAGGTAAATGAATACTGATTCAGTGTCCTATTTTTGATGCAGTGGAAATATTGTTCCTTTGAAATAAACCGCAAGCAGTGTTGTGTAAGAGCTGGGACAGCAGGTTTATGGCTTTAACATTGTAAACTAATGGTCTGAGTCTTTACTAGCTTATCCAATATAGTGTTTTATTAGTGTTACAGCCAACATAAGCATATTGCTTGTCTTATCTATGCTTCTATATAACCATAATATTACCAAGATTACAGCAATTCATTGTCTGACATTTATATATCTGCCCGTTAACCCAAATATTCATGGAGTACTCATAGCTGCTCATAGTAGCCTGGAGTAATAGTTCTGATCCCTCTGGTTACCTCTCATTGTCTCCTAGCTGGTACTGAAGGAGGTCTTGTATACATGTATTTGTAAGATCTCATCTCTTTCTGTGTTTCTAATGTAATCAGTTGACATTCCTGTACCGTGCCACTTATTTGACGGTGTTGCCTGTTGCATTCATGGTGTGAGGTGTGCGTTTTCATTACTATTTATAACACTGGTAACAATGGTAAGTTTGGTGGTATAGTAAGAGAAGGAAGATTATGATCTCTTCCCCAGTGGTTAGTAGCAGATAGGAAGTAATGTCTTTCATAATGGAATAATGTGAATAAAATGATACTCAATTATAGGTAATTAACTGAAAGAGAATACAGTTACTGAAATACAATAAAACTTTAAAATAGATAATGCTATCAGGATTTTGAATTTTAAATGCATTTTAAATGCACACACCTTAAGACATTGAAGAAGTTTCTTGTGAACAGTCTTTGGCTCATGGGATTTCCTCATATTTCTGGTTAAATAGAAATGTGTTATATTGTTAAGGACCTTGTCTGTGTCCAGAGGATGGCAATGAAGCTGGTGAAAGGGCTGGAAGGAATGTCTTATAAGGAGCCGCTGAGGAGCCTGGGTTTTTCGAGTTTGGAAAAAAGGAGACTGAGGGTTGACCTCATTGCTCTCTACAACTTCCTGAGGAGAAGTGGAGAGGGAGGTGCTGATCTCTTCTCTTTGGTATCTGGTGATATGGGAACAGCTCAAAGCTGTACCAGCGGAGGTTCAGAGTGGACATTAGGAAGCATTTCTTTACTGAGAAGGTGATCAAACACTGGAACAGGTTTCCTGGAGAGGTGGTTGGTGCCCAAATCTGTTGATGTTTAACAAGCTTAATAACAAGCTTTAGCTTTTGGTCATCCCTGAACTGGTCAAGCAGATGGACTAGAGATAGATGACTGTAGATTACTTCCAATTAAAAATGTTTTGTTCTGTTCTATTCTCTGTCATCCAGCTTTTGGATTTCTCCAATCTTCAGCAGAGATCTTTTGAAAATGCTTCTGAAGAGAAAAAAATGTTTAGTTCTTATTGCAGTTCAGATGCAATAACTTCAGATCCTTCCCACAAGTTACATGAGATAGAAAAGCCTTATTAACTCTTTGCTCTCACAGAATACTTGGCAGCGTTGCCATGATTGGAATTTTCCATGACTTTTCCAACTGTAAGAAAGGAGTCAAAAGGTGGAAAAACTAGCAGCAGAATACTCAAATCTAATTAAACAGGCTCATTTAGAATATTTTACTGGAACTACTCATGAAATATTAGTAAGTCTTTTGTTTAGCATAGTTCTGTAGATTTTAGTCAACATACTAGTTCAGGCTCTCAATCTTCAGAAGCCTTACCTATCCCAGATACCTAGTTAAAGGTCAGAGGGGGCATGATTCACCTTTGAGGAGTGTGTTTTGTCATCACCCCATCTGGGCAGGGGAGTCCCACCTGCAGTGTCCTAATTGCTACTGCAGAAGCACAGTTGGCCCCGATTGGCCACGCTGGCTCCCCGCCTCACTGCGGATTGGCTGGGCCTCCCGCCTCCTCTCTCTCATCTTGCTGGGGCACCTGTGCTGCCCGGCTGCAGGTCTTCCACACTGACCATAGAGGGACCAGAGGATGCCCACACATCAGCGCTTGGTCAATAAGGTGTGTTGTTGGGGGTATGGTGGACAGGGTGCACACTAACTCATGTTATTTATTCTCAAAAGCTAAAGAATAAGTCTGTGGCTCATCCAGAGTGTTTAGGAGGAGAAAAGAAAGGCGAAAAATATAGACTGGGATTAGAAAGGTGTATACAGGACTCGGTCTTGACAGGATGGACTTGCCAGGACTGTGTTATTCAAATTGTGGAAAAGTATTTATCATATTAATGAAATGCTCTATATTTAAAGACTTCCAAACCAACTTTTGCTTTTATTCAGAAGTTTGCCCAGGGCTCTAGAGAAGCAAGCTACCTAAGTGTCTCTTCCTGAGTCCACTAGACTTTGAATGCAGTAGCTAACTAACTAGCATCAGGGATTTAATTGCTGGCCTGAAGTCGTATTAGACTAACTGTGGAAGAGGGTTCTTAAGGTAGCAGCTCAGATACTGCAAAGGTGAGCCACGTAAACTTATAAGAACGGACTGTATCTGTGGTAAAAAACAATTAAAATTTTTCTGTCAGATAAAGATGTGGTTAATTTCTAATAATTATATCCAACTAGAAGCTTGCAAATAAAATTAATTTTCCAGAGTCCCCCACGCTTCTATTTTATAAATATTTGCTTTTAGATTCTTTGCATTTTTCATGGAGAAAAGGCAAAAAGAAAACATGATTGCATTGGCTATATATTGGAACCCTGTTTCTGTGGAAATTATTTTTTGCTGCTGCCTTGTCTGGACTTTGAGATTTCTGAGATGCTAGTATCTCTCTCTTCCACATAGAAAACCTCATTCTAAAGGACCGCGTGATGAGATGCTTAGGATAGCTCTCGAACTGTTAAATATGATGCAAAGGGAAGGTACCTCATCTGTGTTTCAGCTTCTTGTGCTTGTGTTTCAGTCGCTCTTCTAGCCAGAAAAAAAAAAAAAAGAAAAGGAGGTTTCAAACCGATTTTCTTTTGTGGCAGAGTGTAGCTCCAGACAATTTTCCAGTCCCAGCTGAACTAGTGCTAAGGACTCTGTGCTTTGAAATAGAACATCTAATTAGAAACAGATTTATTTTTTTCCATCTCTCCATGAGTCAGACAGATTTCAACAACACATAGACTGGTTCATATTAAATCACTGTTTACCACATCTGTTAATATAATAGCACCTACATGCTGTATTTAAAACTTAATTAGAGGTGGGCCATGTCAAAATCATCACAAGAGATTGGATAACCGCACCCAGCATACTGATACCAAAACATAATGCTTACCAGGATCCCATTTAAGTGACATTTTCATGAGACTTTTAGGGGGGATAGCCTTCATCTGCTCTGAAGACACGGGAACTTGCATATATAGCTTTCCCGATTGCTGCACTTGTTTGTAACACTGTGCAAACCTTCATCCTATTTGTATAGGAAACCTTTCAACACCTCAGTCATCCATTTTATTATCTGTTGACTCAGTGGCTTTTTAAGAAGTTCAGAGTTAAGTGCCTGGGTATTTCAAATTGTCTTCTGAAGCTTTACCCCCTGCTTCCAGATGCTTCTCTTAGTTTTTGCATTAGCACGTACAAAACTGAATTGTCTTAAGCGTTCATACACAAATTAAGATAACACAGGTAGATGACACAAGTTGCACATACATCTTACAATGTGTTTGAAAGGCTTTAAAAAAAAATCTTTGGGAAATATCTCCATTCTTTCTATTACAGCCTATTGTATCACAGAATGCAATCTGTTCAGCAGGCAGGCATGCAAAATAGTATTATTAAATACTGCTTGTGTTTGGACAGTTGTATCAGCATTTTTGTAACTGGAAGAGTGAGATACTCAGAAGATATAATGGCCTTACAAATTATGTGGTGCTGTGGTTGAATGTTAAGATTTTGAACATGGACCATAAAATCTGGTATTAAACACCTAAGAATACTGTTGAGAAATGTTTCCCTTCTTTCTTGGAAGCAGTTTACTGTCAGTGTCAGTACTACTAGTGAATTATAAAGAAAATACATTTTCTTTCCACTGACAATCCTTGAAGACTGGACTTCAGTCCTGCCTCTAGTTATGTTTGTGAATTTCTATACTGGTTATAATTTATTCTTCACCCATAGGAAGCATGCCCTAACAATTTCATAGTTTTAAATTGTTTAGAAGTTCTTCAGGACTTTGTAGAAGCCTTTTCCTAAGTACTTAAGGAAACAAATGTTTTGAAAAAGTTCTAAGAGATTTCCAGAGCATTTAACAATAGATTTCTTGGCTGTCACTTGGAAGTGGGAGTAGGCAGAGCAGTCAAAAGAGAACTTGCTTGTCATCACTGCAGAAAACACTTTGAGAGACCAAGAATTGTGTCTTAGTTGTTGAATAACAAAGGAGCTAAACTAAATCTGCTGGCTCAAAACCGAGAAAGTTTATTTAAACCCTTTTCTAGTCCAAAGTCATAATGCAGCAGAGATGGCTGATAAAGGATTGCTGTCATGTAACCAGAGAATTTAAACTTCCATGTATAATTTGATATTTTAAAATTGAAATAGTTCTTATTTATTGAACTCTTCTGCCAGAGTGTATAGGTTTCTTATTTTCATTTATTATCTTCAAAATACAATAATGCAATGAAAGCCCAGCTTTCTAGGCTTGTTCTGTTTCCTATGCTGGAGAAAAGCAGGTGTTTGTCAAGCATGACAACTGCTAAAAATAAGTTACAATAAATCGTATTGTCTTTTTTGTTCCACAGATGAGGAGAAACTCCTGCTTTGTGTTTTTGTTCTGTGGGATATTTTTTCCCAGAGTTCTTGGTTTTCCACAGACAAATACTTCAATTGACTGTGATTCTCTGTTGCCAAACTATGAAGCTGAACCACAGACATCTGCACCACCGTATCTCATTGCTGTATCTTTTGATAACTTTGAGCCAGGAAATGAAATTCAAGGTAAATAGTCTGAATGGCATGAAGTCTTTATATGTGTCTCTCGGAATTACCAGTCTTCACCAAAATTCCCCCATTTCCCTTTCAATTTAGTTATGTTTATTTTCTATTTCAATCTTGTTCATCTATACCTGAGATATTAATATTTTTAAAATACATAAAATATATTATCTCTTCCCCCCCCCCCCCCTTTCTTTTCCTTATCTAATAAATATGTTATCCTGCTACAATTTTTGAGACAAAATTAAAGTGAAATGGGACAGTTGCCCAAACTGGGATAATAATTAGTTTATCTATAACTTTGTGTTTGAGTATTTGCTGTTGTATCAGGCCTCTTTGATATTAAGAAATCCTACTCATTAGATGTTTGTGTGCTGTCATCTTGCAGGAAAAGCAGAATTCAGGATGCAGACAACTCCAGAGTGAGACATTTTGAGTCACTCGTCTAAGAGCTGCATCACAGATTTTATCAAATTGTAGGAGGTGGAGCTGTTGTGGTTTAAACCACATTTTTTCTTAAGCCCAAATTGCTCTCTTGATAGAACACCTTGACAAGCCTTGTTTCTCCACACTATGGTGGCATCTCATGGTGCAGTCTCACTTTTAGTTCATGAATACTTCCTTTTCTAGCCATTTGCTGGAAGCACCATGGAAGTGAGTTGTAACCTGTCGATTGTATCAATAGCTGAAAAAAGAACATTACTAAGTAGCTACTGTCCAGCTCCGAGTCTGTTTTACCTGAATCTAGTAGCATGGAAGTGTTTCCACAAAGTGGTATGTAGGCAGAAGAATGGAGATGCATTACAGTCTTATTACAGCTGCCATTCTTGGAAAGACTTGTGGGAATAATTCCTTCAAGGATGGGAGGGCTGTTTGATTACTGGTAGCCATTTTTAAAAAAGAATTGCCCGCAAAATGATGGATAGATGTGAGGTTATATGGTATTTACCATGACAAAAGTATTGAATCCTAGATGCTACTAACCTTGCCTTTGGGTTGCCTCCCCTTTATTTTTATTTTTTTTAATTTACCTAACCATGCGTTTTTGCTTTAGCATTACTTTTCTATTCCTTCATATTGCAAGCATCCAGCGCCTGGTCTCAGGAAGCTGCATTAGGTTGCTCTCACATTGAGTATATTGCAGTTTCACCTGTGGCATGCCATGTGCCAACACTTAGAGTCAACTCTTGCTTGTTGGATGTCACCTCCTGTGAGACCTGTGAAAAGTCAGTTTAGACTGAAAGATGATGACAAATTGGAAGGCTAATTATTCAGGTGTTGGGAAATGTAAAATTTTCAGTGTATGGTTGGTCCTTGCCTTGACTTCTGTGTCGTTCCCAGTTTCTCTTATTTTCAATGACTACATGTACCCTTGGGCATAAACCATTATTCTGATTTTATTTGCTAAAGTGGCATTAGCAGAGCAAACTTATAATAGATCCTAACAAATTTGATTAAGTCTCTTCAAATTTATTTTCAATTTGGATAGACACAAAACATGAAACTAATCTCTTCCATATTTTTCTGAGCTCCTTCAGTAACAAAATTTGAGTAAAATTGAGTAGTTTTAATTATTATTTTTTCATATTTAATATAGAACCTGAGAGACAAAACTGTCTAGTTTCTCTTTCCAGTTGTAATGCAGTAAAAAATTGGTTCTGCTATTCAGCCTTAGGCAAAGGATAACATTTTATTTTGAAGGAGAGGTAGAAAAAATAGAACTTGTATTTTGACTTTGTAGGCCTAATTAGAAAATAAATGGTTGCTAGAGCCATTGACCAATATTCTCTGTTTGTATGGGGAACAAATGTGATTAATAAGAAAGCTGTAGTCATTTGGTAGAGCACAATTAATTTTAAAATTGTCATTAAATGATGTTTCAAATTATTTTGCACAGGAATGCTTCTTGAAATTTATTCGTTTACAGTAATTCTTTTCTAATTAATCCAAACTGTTATAAATCCTAAAGCTTTTAAAAATTATAAAAGTTTGTAAGAAATTTCTATAAAGGCTGTCATGTACTTTGGAGTGGGGGAAACTAGTTGTTAAACAGTTAAGGGGTTTAATCATGTCTGAAACTTAAATTTCTCAAAATATCTGTTTTCACAGTGACTCTGGAAGCACTTAAAGATGTTGGTTTTAAAGGATTTAATCTACAAGCTCGAGAAATAGATGGAGATGTTCCTGTTGGTACTTTTAAAATTACAGATCCAAACACTAAAGGCTTGGAATGTCATAACATGACGGTATGCAATAATTACTTGACTTGGTTTCCTTTTAAAGACTTTAATCAGAATTGATAGAATTGATCAATTTTTATATGGCAGATTTTTTTCATCAGTAGAATGTAAACATTTTGACTTTCTCAAGAAATACCTTTATCTTCTATATAAAATATGAATCTAATATAGAAAGTGCCTGGCTCTACTCAGGAGGAGGTTAGTGTTACCTATTTTAGTAGAAACAGTTCCACTAATAATATCGGTAAAAGTCACTTTTGTGTCATATGTAATTATATGTATTTCTTCTTAATTGCAGAATTCAGCAGTAAGTCATGCAAATTCAGATGTGAAGCAGAAAGTTACAACAACATGGGTTGCTCCACGTGATGTTAAAGAGCTTCAATTTATGTAAATAATTTTTTGCCTTGAAATTTTTTTTCTATGGATTTTTTTTTTACAATGGATCTGTGTTGCTGTTTCTGATGTGCTTGTCTTGTTAGTCATGGGTGTTTTCATAGTTTGTCTTTCCATTTCAAGGTATAATGATAAAAAGTAGACACTGTCCTTCAGATATTGATATATATGTAAATAATTCTATTAAGCAGTGTGATGAAGGTAACCTGTTCCCTGAATAAGTGAGTTCAGACTATTTGATTATAACTATTTTCCTTTTGAACAGTGGAAAACTAGTATTTTAATGTAAGTGCTTCTAAGACAAATTTAAAGTGAGTTTATGACTGACGACCTAACTGCTGAAAATAGAAGACAAATTTTATCCTGCATTTAATGCTACTTTTCTTGCAGATCTGAAACTTCTAGAAATATAACCTGGTCTAACAAAATGCATGCTTTGTGTTATTGCAAAATATCTACATATTGCAAAATATCTACTTATTTGACAGGTTGATATTGTTTGAAGTATAGATTTATCATAGGGTCATCTTGGTCTTGCTTCATTAAATCTTGAATACAAAAAAGGGGCAAAAGAACAAAAATTAAACCCATGATCACTTCCATCAGTTAATGCCATGAACAGTTCACCATCATAAATATAGATTGCTGGAGAAGGAAAGAGGTATGCCAGTTTTTATGGACACCTGAGTTAATACTCCCCACTGGAGTCAGTGCTTCTTCAAATAGTGTCCATTCATTTTCTGCTCCATCTCATCATCTATTTTATTTATCTTCAAATCAACTTTGGATGATGATACAGTAACTGGGAAACTATTTTTGACTGTATTTTTTTGGTGGGGGGGGGGGCGGGGAAGGCAGGGGTGGATTTGTTATATTGACATAGCTTGATAGAAAAAAAAAAAAAAATCATTATTTTCTCTTCTTTCCAGTGCAACTGTTGTTCAAGATCTAGAGAAATTTTGGGTTGGAATTCAAAGCAAAACTCTCACACTTACACATTCTGAGTCAGTTAATGGGACAGGAAAAAGTAAAAGGAAGGTATGTTTTGAATGTATTTATATACTAGCAATTAATACAGTAAATTAAAGTGTGATTTGAGGCATACATTTGTTTTCATGTATTCATTAACTACAATGGCCAAATTCATTAGATATTTTCAATGCTTTAAATTTAACTGCCCAATCCTTTTACCAAATTGATTTTTTAAAAAAGCATAAATATTTTTTCCCCCACAGAAGTAAGAAAATTTATAATCTAGCTATCAAAACAATCCATAGTGTAAAGACAAAGAAAACTGTTCATAAGGAGAACTCTACTGTACTTCATGTATTGCGCTGTTCTTAACTGCTGCCCCAGTCCCTGGGATCAATAACTGTAACATATGCTTAGAAATTAGTTTGTATTTTTTTTGCCCATGATTTACGCTTATATCAAATATCTTAAAAACACCGTGGGTATCTAATGTAAGGAAAGTGTGTTCAAATCTACCATATTTGTTCTTGACTAGCAAAACTGATTTGTCATCTTGTGATCTAACCAAGAGTGAGCACCTGCCTTTTGTCCTTCTCTTAACTGAACTAATTTCAAAGCTGCCTTTTTTTCAAAAATGTAAATGTTTGTCATCCTTTCCTCACAGCTCATGATAGAAGTAGAATGCAACAAGGTAAGAGCAATTCTGCTTCAATTTCTCAATTTTCAGTTACACTGGTTTTAGAATTCCTGTCCTACTGGTCCAGTTGCTTCATGGTTGTAACGTGAAGTTTATATCGCACCATTCAAATTACATTCCTAGCAACATCTCATTTATGCTTACATCATTATATGCAGTTTTGAAGGTATTCTTATTTTTAATTAGTTAACATGAGTTCTTGGCTCGGATTGTTACAATGTGTAAGGTATTGTAAGCAATGAATCACTTGATGACTTCTCTCAGACCATGAATGTGAATTCAGTTGGTTTCTTGTTTAAAATAATTTGGAATTTATACACCAGTCAATAAACAGTAACTGGAACCTGTACTTTCTTGCAGCGTGGAGGGACTTACACAACACAAGGCCGATGCATCATGGTAAATATTCTATTTCCAAAGACATAGACATACTACTATTTGCCTAAGCCCAAAAGCTGCTTCTAGCTACATTTTTATCCCTCTTGTTGTTTAATTTATTTTTCTTTTTTTGCAATTTAACTTGGTTAATTCAAATCACCAACTTTCTAAATGGTTCTCAGCCTTGTTACCATTTCTTCCTGTTGGTTCCCTCTAGCTGGTCTGGAATAACTTTCTAATAGAGGTTTTCTTTTTCCTGTCTTCACTTGTTAGTCAGTGTGTTTGCTTCTCAGGATCATTTACTTCAGTAGCTCTGAAACCTTGCCTTTTGCAAATCATATGTCACTATTTGACCTTTTTTTCTGAAAGCCATCACTTTCAGCTCAGTGAAGAAGGTTCTTCTCTTTTTTTTCTCACAGCAAATATGCCTTATGTTTTGTAGTGTCTAGTGTTTACATAGTCATAACAGTAAAAAGTTTTTATATACATCTTGATAGTCATGACAGTGTAGGTCTCCTCCTCATTGATGGACCAGATAAAAAATGGAACAAGCAGCAGTAGTATGTTAATTTATACCAGATATTTTGTCATAGTTTTGATTATTTGGCTTTAAAGATCTCTGAAATTATTTTAATAGTAGCAGCAGGTGGAATAAAATCACAGAAAACTACTTTTTGTGTTTTCCTTTTCCCATCAAGTAGAACTTTCTTGCCTGAAAATCATTTATATAAAAATACATTTTCTGTAATATTATTGAGTGCTCTAAGGAAGCTACTTAAGAATTCTATTTGATATATGAGGCACCTGAAGACCAAAGTAGCATCCCCCAGACTCCTCCAAGGTAGCTAACCAAGAAGTTTTGTTGATGCCATATTATGTGTCGATGGGGCATTCAGGCATGTGGTTTGGGGGTGAACTTGGAAGTGCTAAGTTAATGTTTGGGTTTGATCTTAATTTTTTCCAACCTAAACAGTTCAGTGATTCTACGACTTTGGTTTCTTTACAGGTTGGACCTTCTGGTTCCTCTCAGAACACCTATTCAACCAGCCAGGTAAGAGTCCTAACTTTAGTAACTTTGAACTAAAGTTCTGTAACTACAGAGTACTGAGGTGATTTAATACTATACTGAAATATTATCTCTGCTAATTAACACAGAATGCCAGAGTTATTCATCCAGTAAACTGTATGTTCAGTATCTGGACTAGGCTCAGCTACCTACATTCTGTTGAACTCAGGAACTTGCTGTCAGTATTCTTAGCTACAAAGTGTTCCACTGTCTGTGATTTCACATATTAAGCATTTTTAACAAGCATTAAGTTGACCCTTTTGAGGGGGGAAAAAAAAAACAAACCCATATAGAAATGTATATTTGGGTTTTAGCTAATTATCTCCACTACCATAATATGCCTATTTGTGTTTGAATTGTCAGATGCTTTCTGGCATGTCTTCAGTCTCTTGAAGTGAGCTTCTCAAGGATATATTTCTTACTACTTACTAGTGACTGTATTAGTGTATTATTTGGTACTATTCAATTTGTTCAATTTTTACTACTTGTAAGTGGAATTACCAGGCTCTGAGAAGTACCAATTATTTTTATGCACGTGCTAAATACCGATTTTCTTCATTGTCTCTCATATACAATGTATACTCTTTTCTAACAGTTGGTTTTTCTCATCTTGTTACGTAACTATCTGAAGTTATTAACTTTTCTTTTTTCCTAAAATGCAGACCATTTAGTAAAACAACTTCTGGGCTTTGAAAGGTTACATGACAAAGAAAAATTTGTATGAAATCCAGGTGATGACTAATGTCTCATACTAAAATAGAATTGTTGCAACCAGTTGCCAGTGTGCTGCTAACTTCTGCACATGATTATCCCAACTTGGCACATACATTTTGTCAGCTGTGCAGCTTTTCATGCCATAAACAGCAGGATGCTTTTTCCTTTCTGCCCTCCCTCCTCCCTTCACTTTTTTTTTTCATAGAAATGATTTACTTCTGTTCTTATTTCAGAATGGGGTTGTCTACGCAATAAGCAAGAGTGGATGTGTCCCTGTAAGCAATTTTCTTATATTTATGTTTTTGTCCCCAACATAACTGTATTTATAGGGACTCCTAGCCTTTGACTATTTCATTTATATGAGTGTTCATGTGGGAGTTTGTTGCAAATAGAAAATAATGAAGAGAGGAGCTAGAAGATTAATATTGCAGCTTATTCAATGATATAAAGTAGTCAGCGATAGAGATGTTAAAAAGAAATATAGGGGTTATAGGA
The DNA here is from genome assembly GCA_020800305.1 of Porphyrio hochstetteri. Taxonomy (NCBI): domain Eukaryota; kingdom Metazoa; phylum Chordata; class Aves; order Gruiformes; family Rallidae; genus Porphyrio; species Porphyrio hochstetteri. Next base: position 21,087,848 of record CM036912.1, read on the forward strand.
TCATGAAAGGAGGACTGGAAGGGGTTATCAGTTGCACTTACATTGCACTCACTAGACAGGTGGTCTGTTCTTCCTTTCTACCCAAGACTGATGCAAATTGGTCAGCATGTTCTAAGTTGTTCCTTCTCCCAGAAATAATCATGCAGATATCTGCAATAACTAAGTCTCTTCCAGTTTTTCATTCTTTCATGCACCAGGGATACTGGTGAAATTATGAATCCTAGACAGGTCAAGTCAGTCATCTAGAAATAGGTGAAAGATGCAGGAGTGCTCTAAAGTGGTACTGAAGAGATCAAAACTTTGATTTTTATATAGATGGAGACTAGTTTTATGGACTAAAATATATGCAGATTTAGGTCAAATATACATCACTATTTTGGTTTCAACGTTTACAAGATTTTTACTTTTCAATGTAAAATTACTATATTCAAATGTTTACTCAGTATAAAAAAATAAGGAAAAACTTGAAAGGTAAATGAAACAGTCAACTTTACCATTTCTGTGTCAATGACAAATTTTTTTTCTTGCTTTTCATAGTCCAGCAAGTAAACAAAAATAAGAGAGTAATGTAATTCTATTGCTAAGTACTAGCAGTTGGCACTTCAAACCAGAAAAGTGGGGAAAACTCACCACCACTCTGGACAATGTTTCCAAAAATGCAAAGTATAAAGCATTCATGTAGTTAGTACTTGTAAAATTCATCACAATGTGTATTGGGTTTTTGCAAAGAGCAAATTGAAGTCTTGGAGGAGACTATTGATTGTATTAATAACAAGAAAAAAAAGGACAATTACTATCTTGCTGGACCTTGATATTTTATATTTGATTGACTGCAAATAAGGAAGGTGATAAACATAAATTAACATTGAATTAATCTCCAGTTTCTGCTTCCTAATTTTTACATGTATGTGCATGTGTTTGAATTTCAAGCATTATATTAAATCATTGTAATTTATTTCCATTAAAGTAATGTCTTGACAGTGCCTGTTTAAAATGTTTCCTGAGTACCACTACCTAATCTTTAATCCACAGAGGGCTAATGTGCCTGGCTCTTACATTCACATGTGGGTATTCACACACGAGTAGTGGAGAGTACAATACTCTTCTATTTTTTACATACTCTACATAATGATTGGTCAGAATTGAGGGTGTCAGAAATGTGCCTTTTCTTAAGCAATTTTAGAAAAGAAATAACTGTTTCCATTTTTTCTTAGGGGGGTGCTGCTGGTACATATAGTCAAAAGGCCTGTCAAGAAGTAAGCTGGTTGTATATGTATTTACTGATTGTCTACTCATATGCTTCCTAACTCATCACCTTATTGCAAATCACATTTGATTCTCTTCTGCAGAGCTATATTATTCTTCCTACATATATTAAGGAAAATGGTGGTAGTCTGAGGTGGTATTCTGAAATGAAAAACAAAAATTAAAGGATGTTACAGGCTACTTCCTTGAAGTGTAATCATCTATGTCATAGGACCTGCTCATCACCCATTATAAACACATAATTATTTGAGCCAACTAAAATCACAGAATTCTTACTGTGTAATGCTTTTCATCAGTTAGAGTAATTGTCTTTTGTATATTATGCAATATTATTAGGGGGGTTTGTGTATTAATACCATAATCATTTGGCAATAAGTTTCCCTACTAATTAATATCATTTATTTAATTTCCACCAGAAAAAAGATTTCTTTTAAAATCCAACATATTTTCCATTTTTAAAATAATGAAACAAGTTAAAAAAAAACCTGTCGGAAAAGCAACATACTCTGATGGCTGTTAGGAATTGAAACTTTACACAAGAAATTGCTTAATCATAGGCTTAGCTTTAAATGCATCATTAGTTATGTTAATTCTTAACTATTTAATATATTTTAGCTTTGTTTAATATGTAAGTGTAAACTGTGTTTGTGAGAAAACGACATTAATCTTATGACTATTGAAGAACTTTGGAAAATTTTCACTTTCATTGTCCGTAGGCAAGTTCAGTATATTTTACTTATTTAAGTGTAGATTAAATCAATTTGATTTGAAGTGTACATCCTCTAAGGATAAAAGTGATGACTTGTGAATACAAATAACAATTTATTATATAAATAAAAAAATTATTTATGTGTTTATTTCAGACTGCAATCTCATCCAGCGGTGGTCTTGCCTATGGCCAGGTACCTGTGTGCTTTCCAACATGTTTTCAGTTTCCTAAGCTATTCAGAAACTAAACAGTTATACCAAACTTTTACCAAATAGTAGTAAAATTCATGGGAGGGGGAAAAGGAGGACTGTCTTCAAATAGTTAAATAATAATCATATCTGGAAATAGCATCAACAGATAAGTTACATGTTTAGTGTATGTTGTAATACCAACTTCAATAGAGTTCTTCAGTTTTGCACAGAAGATCAATGATATTTATTCTGTGAATGAACACCAGTTACTTTTATTATGATTTTCTAAGTGTCACTGCTTTCTTTGATAGTTACTAAAAATTAAAAGTATATTCATGACTTTTGCCAATGCAATTGTACGTATGGGTTGATGAATGGAAAACTTCGTTGCACACTGTTTCATCTAAAATTTTTTATTCGTATGGTGTATCCCATTATTCCAGTTTATATGTCAATTGTAGGTTTTTAGTTATGGGGGAATAGATTCTGAAGTTTAGGTTGGTTTCTTTTTTGATGATGGTAGGAAAGAGATTTTTCTTTTCTACCAAGAGATTATTTTTATTACAAACAAATTTCCAATTTGATTTTAGATTAAACATTTGTGACGCTTATACAATGCTAAATAAAACTAGCAAAGTAATTGGGGGGATTGCAGGAAAAAAACCCAAACAGTTTCTTTATTTCACTTGCTGTTTATTAATTGTGAATACATGAATAAATTTCTTTTGTTTGGTACTTTAGGGATACTGTTATAGCTATAATATTGTTATGGAAAATAGTGCTGTAGTTAATTTGTCATTCATTTATCTAAGCAAAAAATGGATTCTGTATTCTTTACAGTCTGTCCCTTCAAGCAGTTCAGATTCCAGTAAGAAGGTAAGCACCTCAATTCAAAGGGCATGACTCCAGTTTTTTTCCAGTGGTACTATAGTTCCTTTTACCAGTTAAGACTTTTCCAAGTTTTAACCAGTCCGCAACGTAGCCGTATGCTAGCAACCGTGATAGTGACTGTGATGTAATTAGGACTTCTAAGAATATCGATTCAGTAATTATTGTTCAGATGGGGCTAGAGAATGAGTGTGTCCTAAAGCAAGTAAAATCAATAGAATTCATATAACTGTTGAATTTTACTCCTAATACTTACATGGACTCTTCCTCTCAGTTCAGTGTTCAGGAAGCTAAGGGTTAATATTCTGGTGTGTTCAGTAAACACATGACCTTCCTTTTACTGTCCTCACAGAGACTTATTTTCATTTTAATTTCCCATTGCTTTAAGAATTCAATATATATTGATAGATTATTTTTTTAAATAGCTTAGTTTCAAAAATGTAATATTTCTCCCTCATTTATACTGAGAACACCAACTCAAGAAAGCTTCTAATTAGAAAACATCGAAATGTAAAGAGTCTCCTTCTCTGGAGATATTCAAGACTCGTCTGGACGCCTGTCTGTGCAATATGTGCTAGGGAGCTGCTTTGGCAGGGGGGCTGGACCCGATGATCTCTCGAGGTCCCTTCCAACCCCTACAATTCTGTGATTCTGTGATTACTGTGTTTGGATTACTTTGGGTTTTTATTAAGACAATATTAAGTCTTTGTAAGCATAATACTGAATAAAGAAAAAAAAAACCAAAAAAGATGTTTCCATTTGGGGTGGAAAGTTATAGATCAAAAGGACACACAGTATAGGCCAGTGGATATGGTAAGATCCATGAAATCCTGCTTCTGCCTCTACAGCTGAGTTCTGTAACCAGGAGCAAGTCTTATATCTCCGTATGCTTTTATGTAAACCATGTATACACATATATTCTTTGTTTGGTACTGTGCATTAGATTTATAAAATACTATTTTTATTTAAAAAGTGGTCATCCGTAGCATTACTGTCAGACTATACATTCAGGGAATTCGGTATTTGTCATTTTTCTACTGTATTTTAAACTACTTTCTTTGATTTATAGGTAGTAGTCATTGCCAACAGCAACCCATTTCCACCTGTGGTAAGCAGAAAGATGTTTCTCTATACTGCTCAGAACTCTGAGTCAGAAAACTTTCACACATCTACATTTTTAATTTATCCAATTCCCAGCATATGGAGACAACTCTTGGACAGGCAGAGTTTACCCTGGGTACATAATTACCTTCAGGGAAAGCCAGTAGTAAGATAGCTACAAATCTTATAGTACTAGGATTGCTATCAGTGCTTCCAGAGATATTGGAGATTAGCTGCAGATTCCAAGTCTCCCATTGCATACAGCCTCTGCGTTCCTGAATAGGTTTGATTTTCTGTTGCTATTTTCTTTGGTAAGCTCACATCCATTCTCATTTTTGAACTATTAGATTTTCCCTCTGCTTACTTGTAACTCATTCAGTCAGTCAAAAGTAATTTTAGCCTTAAGCTGGCTAAAGTGAGTTTGTATGACCTAACATTTGAATTGTATGTTTCTAATCAAATATATTGTTGTTTTAACCTGAATGAAGATTAAGATGCATTTGTTCTACGCTCTTCTATCCATATTTGTCTTTCACATTTGGTTGTGTATTGCATCCAAAAGATAGAGCCCTATTCTGTTTGGACAAGCCCTTGTGCAAAGTAGTTAAAGATTGTTTTTGTTTCATTTGCAGCGTCATACCTACCCCCAGGTAAGCATACTTTTTTCTTATGTCTGTAACAGTAATATAGTTCTTACAGGATCAAACCAGTTGCATCAGGATGGTATTAACTACCCTTTTGTCCCTCATGCCCCAAAAGTCAGCAAACAAATATCTGGATGAGGAATTGAATTCATATATGTGGTGATATGTCCAATGCGGGTGACAGTGAGACAGTTTGGAGGGATGACGATGTCCTAGCTTCAGCCATCTCATTTGGATAGATTCATTTGACCTGACTAGTAATGCAGAAAGGGCACAGCCTGTACTCTGCTGCTTTCCACAGAAACTGTAATAGAAGCACATGCAATGGTAAAAAATTACTTGGGGTTAGGCTGCTTCCCCAAACTTTGAGAGCTGAGGATGAATTAGTTTAGTGCTGGATGTCAAGATTTTGATACTCAGTATATCACACATGGACCTCTCCTGTTACTCTCCCAAGCAGAGTAGCACAACTTGGTATTTCCTGTTTAACTGCATTGCATTTGAACAAGTCAAATTGAGTGTTTTCAGTTTTTGGTTTTGTGTGTTTTTTTTCCAGAGATTGGGAAATTCTGCTACTAGGATCATAATACAGGTAGGTGTTCTTTCTCCACCATATTTGAGTTTCAATTGAAGCCCTTTCTCAGTAAACTCAAAAAATCTTTCTGGGAATAAATAAGTATGGATGACTTGCAGATACCTTAGATATCTACAAACTGCAGTGGTGTGGAGTGGGGTGTTTCTGTAATTACAGCAAAGTGGGAAACTTAATTGGTTGCTGATTTAAAGACCATTGCAACTGTTTTCTACAGTCATAAAAATTAGAAAACCTCTGTATGTTAATTCCATACTACTTTCAAAATTTTCGAGATTTCACCATCTCAGTCCACTCAGGAAGGTAAATGGAGTTCTAGAACTTCAGCTTGAATGATATTTGATGTTAAATCAAATATGCATAAATCATAATCCCAGTTCCAAGTTTGTTTAAATAACCTATTCTTTCAATGGAAGCAACTAGTTCAGTGTTGCATTTATTAAAACCCTGCTAATTAGTGCTTAGTTGAACTTTGGTTGCTGTTGTATTGATAACATTGCTTCTTGATAACCAGGCACTTGGAGAGTTGTTACAATCCGATTTCATTAAGAGTATATTTATAGTTATATGGATATCACTCAGGCATACTATTTTTCTGGGTCCTTTGCAATTTTAGCCCACCTATGATTCTTCACAGTTTGGAATTTATGTCTTTCAGACTATGACAACAAATTCTCACTTTCAATGAAAGATCAGTAGCTAGGTACCCCAGCTGAACTTGGTCCTTTGAAAATCACTGCTTTAAAAATGTATAGCACTAGATTCTTCCATAACTACTAATGAATGCTGGCAGGGAAAGGAATGATATTTTATTGTTATTTTACTTCTCAATTTAAATTTATAGTGTGTTGATTACACGCACATTGAAAATATTTTAATTTGTGTTAAAAACAAAACTGAAGAATATTTGATTGCTCTCATAATCCATGTACTTCATAGGAATTGAAGATTTTTTTTCAGTGACTTTTCCTTTTGTTAAATTATAACAATGGCTTTTCCAATTTTTCTTTTGACAAAGTCTTTGTTAAAAGTTTGTACTTATGCATGAAAAAATCATAGTATGAAATAAAGGGATACAAGTTTCATGGCAAATTGTATGATATATTTGAAGGGCAGATTTAAACTCACTTAAATGCTGCAGTGTGACACAATGATGAATTATATGATGAATTTTAAGAAAATTACATCAAACTGTTTAAATATTTTTAGCATTTTATTTGTGAAGGATCTTTATACACTGAAGTATAAAACATATTAGCACATGTAGATGGCATAAAGTAAGAAAGGGAATAAGGAACTCTATGTTTTTTAAACTGTCTAGCAGATACAAGAATAGTGTTGCTTCTGGAAATGTCTTAGTGCATAAGCAATTCCTCATAATAAATAATATTTTTTCATCCTGAGTAGGGTGGACAAGGACAGCAAAGCAGCAGCAGCACCACCACTTATATTCAGGTAAGTGAACTTAAAACGGAATAAAAATATTGCTGTAGACTTTTGTAAAACAAGGTCAGCACAACAAGGAAATAAATTATTTCCTATATTTTAAATGTATTTCACAAGATGCAAAAACTTCTATTTTTTGATGATATTTGTGTGTGTGTTCATAAAATTGTCGTCTGGTATTGGTGTTCAACAATTTTTGCTGTGGTTGCTCATAAATGTATTTCCATGTGTGATTGATGTGGTATCCCCTTCTGTGTCCTCAAAAAGATACATAACAGTCATGGCATTGATAGGAAGCAATTCTAGGCTCAGTATCACACCATAAGTACCATACTGGTAAATTCAGACCCCATATATGTTGGATCTCAAGTTGCCAGAAGTTGTTGATGATAGTAGCCGATTCATATCAAGAAGGATGGAGATTGATAACTGCAGACCTATGTGTAATGTCTTTCAGCTTTTCCAAAGCTGTCCAGATAAAGCTACTCATGTGGATTTAACAAATGCTAATGTAATGATAACATAAACTTTTTCCAGGTAAACACATGAGAATATTTGTAGTATGAAATCAAGTATGAAAGTGCTTCAGACTTCCTCCTTCCTTGGGGATGGGGGAGTGGGGAAGATACACAGACAGACTCAGCAACCCATGACATACACAGATACCCATCACTATTTTCTGTGCCACTATACATGCAACCAGGAAAATGCTTCCCAAGGGTGGGTATGACTTCAAGAGATCAAGGCCACAGGGAGTGCAGAACTCAACATCACAAATACTCAACGTGCATGAGGTTGGAAGTCTGCTTCTCAATTTTATTCCTGGCTTTTGCTGAGAACAGGACAATTTGCTGCACAGATGCTAACGTGCTGCTCTGTCTCCTTTGGCTCAGGAAGAGCCTTTTTGGGAAACTCTTGTGCAGCTGTGTTTCCATAAATATTGCACTTCCATAAACATAATGTTTCCATAAACATTAAAAGTCTCCCTGTCAAGGTGGTAATTGTCTTTTATTCTTTTACAGGGTTCCCAAGGCAGCCAGTCCTATGGCCAGGTGAGACTATTTTCCATAGAAACCTGCCTTGTAAATGGACTTTGGGATTTGACTGAGGTGTTTCTCCTCCGATGTTGCTGAGTGGTCCTGGATTTTTAGTTATACCACTGAATTACTGAGAAGAAAAAGGGCACAGTAGAGAGGAGCTTTTAGTGGAAACACCTCTTTCTGTTGCAGCTGTGGTAGGACTACAGCTTTGGTTTACAAATGAGTTTTCTGCCTTTCTTACAGATCGTCCGGCCTCAGAGTGGCAGTTCCTATGGTCAGGTAAGCATCGGTCAGTCACCAGTCAGAATACTGTGTTTGAGACAGTGGGTGTCTTGGCACTGCAAAACCACTCAGCGATCCCTCTGAATTTGAAAATTAAAGGACATTTTCTCTAAAAGTGCATATTCTCACACTCAAAATGTATCCACGTGCTACTTGCTTGTCTGGAATCCTAGCATGAGGAACCATTGCACTCAGCATCTGTGTGAGAGCCGGGAGTAAGTCAGGCTCTTCATGCTACCTGAGTAGTGTTAGGCTGCGTAGTTGCTTGCTTTTCCTGACGCAGGCTTGATCCCTTGCAAAAGGGCAGTAACCAAGTGGTGTCCTTGTATTAGGGTGGGTCAAGTTTCTCAGGAAGCGGCACTTCATATGGCCAGGTAAGCAAACGGAATATTCTCTAGGAAGTTCTTTGCTGTTTGCTCTGTGACCAGCATGACTGGCAGATTTTTAAGAGCAGTGTTTCCTTTGGAAGTCTGCTTATCGATATGATTCATGGCTTTTGCTGAGAACAGGACAATCTGCTGCACAGATGCTAGCATACTGCTCTGTCTCCTTTGGCCCAGGAAGAGCCTTTTTGGGAAACTCTTGTGCAGATGTGTTTCCATAAACAATATGCTCTTTTAGAAGCCTCTTTATGAAGGTGGTAATTGTCTTTTCTCTTTTATTCTTTTAAAGGGTTCCCAAGGCAGCCAGTCCAATGGCCAGGTGAAATTTTTTTTGTGGAAATGTATTGAACTTTTCCATAGAAACCTGCCTTGTAAATGGACTTTGGGGATTGACAGGGGTTTTTTTTTTTTTCCTTCTTTGGTGGTGTTGAGTGGTCCTTGATTTTAGTTGTACCACTGAATTACTGTGAAGGAAGAAGAACATAGTGCAGAGGAACTTTTGGAGGAAACACCTCTTTCTGTTGCAGCTGTGGTAGGACTACAGCTTTGGTTTACAAATGAGTTTTCTGCCTTTCTTACAGATCTTCCGGCCTCAGAGTGGCGGTTCCTATGGTCAGGTAAGCATCGGTCAGTCACCAGTCAGAATACTGTGTTTGAGACAGTGGGTGTCTTGGCACTGCAAAAGCACTCGGCAATCCCTCTGAATTTGAAAATTAAAGGACATTTTCTCTAAAAGTGCATATTCTCACACTCAAAATGTATCCACGTGCTACTTGCTTGTCTGGAATCCTAGCATGAGGAACCATTGCACTCAGCATCTGTGTGAGAGCCGGGAGTAAGTCAGGCTCTTCATGCTACCTGAGTAGTGTTAGGCTGCGTAGTTGCTTGCTTTTCCTGACGCAGGCTTGATCCCTTGCAAAAGGGCAGTAACCAAGTGGTGTCCTTGTATTAGGGTGGGTCAAGTTTCTCAGGAAGCGGCACTTCATATGGCCAGGTAAGCAAACGGAATATTCTCTAGGAAGTTCTTTGCTGTTTGCTCTGTGACCAGCATGACTGGCAGATTTTTAAGAGCAGTCTTTCCTTTGGAAGTCTGCTTATCGATGTGATTCATGGCTTTTGCTGAGAACAGGACAATCTGCTGCACAGATGCTAGCATACTGCTCTGTCTCCTTTGGCCCAGGAAGAGCCTTTTTGGGAAACTCTTGTGCAGATGTGTTTCCATAAACAATATGCTCTTTTAGAAGCCTCTTTATGAAGGTGGTAATTGTCTTTTCTCTTTTATTCTTTTAAAGGGTTCCCAAGGCAGCCAGTCCAATGGCCAGGTGAAATTTTTTTTGTGGAAATGTATTGAACTTTTCCATAGAAACCTGCCTTGTAAATGGACTTTGGGGATTGACAGGGGTTTTTTTTTTTTCCCTCTTTGGTGGTGTTGAGTGGTCCTTGATTTTAGTTGTACCACTGAATTACTGTGAAGGAAGAAGAACATAGTGCAGAGGAACTTTTGGTGGAAACACCTCTTTCTGTTGCAGCTGTGGTAGGACTACAGCTTTGGTTTACAAATGAGTTTTCTGCCTTTCTTACAGATCTTCCGGCCTCAGAGTGGCAGTTCCTATGGTCAGGTAAGCATCGGTCAGTCACCAGTCAGAATACTGTGTTTGAGACAGTGGGTGTCTTGGCACTGCAAAACCACTCGGCGATCCCTCTGTCTGAATTTGAAATTTAAAGGACATTCTCTAAAAGCGCATATTCTCACACTCAAAACGTATCCATATGCTACTTGCTTGTCTGGAATCCTAGCATGAGGAACCATTGCACTCAGCATCTGTGTGATAGCCGGGAGTAAGTCAGGCTCTTCATGCTACCTGAGTAGCTTTAGGCTGTAGTTGCTTGCTTTTTCTGATGCAAGCTTGATCCCTTGCAAAAGGGAAGTAACCAAGTGATGTCTTTGTTTTAGAGTGGGTCAAGTTTCTCAGGAAGCAGCACTTCATATGGCCAGGTAAGCAAACAGAATATTCTCTAGGAAGTTCTTTGCTGTTTGCTCTGTGACCAGCATGACTGGCAGATTTTTAAGAGCAGTCTTTCCTTTGGAAGTCTGCTTATCGATATGATTCATGGCTTTTGCTGAGAACAGGACAATCTGCTGCACAGATGCTAGCATACTGCTCTGTCTCCTTTGGCCCAGGAAGAGCCTTTTTGGGAAACTCTTGTGCAGATGTGTTTCCATAAACAATATGCTCTTTTAGAAGCCTCCTTATGAAGGTGGTAATTGTCTTTTCTCTTTTATTCTTTTAAAGGGTTCCCAAGGCAGCCAGTCCAATGGCCAGGTGAAATTTTTTTTGTGGAAATGTATTGAACTTTTCCATAGGAGCCTGCCTTGTAAATGGACTTTGGGGCTTGGCGGGGTTTTATTTTTTTCCCTCTTTGGTGGTGTTGAGTGGTCCTTGATTTTAGTTGTACCACTGAATTACTGTGAAGGAAGAAGAACATAGTGCATTGGAAATGCCTCTTTCTGTTGCAGCTGTGGTAGGACGACAGCTTTGGTTTACAAATGAGTTTTCTCCCTTTCTTACAGATCTTCCGGCCTCAGAGTGGTGGTTCCTCTGGTCAGGTAAACATCAGGCAGCGCACAACTTACATATGATATTTCCATTTAAGTATGGATAATTCTTTGGTGTTCTTTTTCAAATAATATAGTAAGTTTTCGTTAGAAATAATTCATGAACGTTTTCACATGGGCCTGGGAATAATAGGCTCTTTCCCACGTAGAAAAGGGTGCAAACAGATGTTAGATTTTTGATGCACTGTGATAGTCAATGTACGCAATACTTCAGCTACATCCTACTCTGAATTTTCTTATGGTCTTCTACCTTTTACGTAGCCAGGCACCTAATGTCCTTTAAAATTTAATTCTGTATTTGAAATGGCGAAAAAGTATATTTGGATTATTATTTGAGCTGCTCATTTTTTTCCCCAGGGTGGATCTTATTCTTCAGGTAGCAGCAGTGGTTGTGGACAAGTAAGTGCTCTTTCTTCAAATTATTTGAAAACTAGTTCCAGCTTTCTTTGCAGTAGTATATTTTTGAAGACATTGTGTAAGGTTTTTTAGTTGGAATCTTGTGGTCATTGTTAGATGGAATTATCTTGCAAAGAGATCAAGAAAGGCTGGTAATGTTGGTCATTGTAACCAAAATGAAGTGGCTTCTCCTAGGCAGCGCTACACACAGAAGATAGACAAGTAGTGATTCGTCTGTCCACTCAGTAAACAGATGCAATCTGTTTGTCAGTGATGTTTGGATGTTACTCCATTTAGTTCCCATACAAAGCAAGAGGATCAGAGACCGTCTCCTGTGAAATACTTATTAGATTAGTAGTTTTCATCCTGGTTCCATTTCAACTTGATGGTGTCTATGATGGTGTTAGGAAGGTGTCTTCAATGATGAGATCCCAGGTGAAAGGGTCCATGGATGAGGGCCATGATAGTAAACCTGTATTCAAATAAATACATTTGGGAAAGCAATGAAAATGAAAGAGAACTGTAAATATTTCTGCTAAAAAAATCTGTATTTAGCAGAAATACTAGGATTAGTATGAGATAAGTATGAGTGGAAATGCATGGGAAAACATCATAAGAAGCAGTACAAGGGCACAGTTAACAGCAATGAAACTTCCACCAAAGCTGCATCAGGGTTGACTTAACAGAATATCTGTTCTCTGATAATGGCAGGGTGACAACCAGGGTAGATTTCACTATGTATGCTGTTTCTCATCCTGTTATCCTAACAAGCAGCCTGACTACAGCCAAAACATACACAAAACAGGGAAATGAAAGACACTGCAGAGCAATTGCCAGTCTACCTCACTTTGTGGCACATACAAGTAGTCCTGCTTTGATCATCTGTGTGCATGTGTCTCAGTGCCTGCATGTGGTATGGGAGTAACAAAAGGTAAAGCCACAGATTTAAAGGTTTAAGTAAAATTTCTCACATAAGAAAGATAATCACTTTGCAAGAGAGTGAAAATTTGGGCATTTACCTCTTGGTTTGTTTGTTTTTTAACAGGGTTTTTCATATGACAGCAATCCCTGCCATCAGGTAAATTACCTTCTTCCTCAGATTTTAAGATGCATCCAAAGCTATTTTGCCACTAACTCAATTAGTATCAACCTCAGATTCATAGAGTGCAAATGCATGTAATCTTAACCAATTATGAGATTAGAACTCTCTATCATCCTATACGTAGGAGAATCACAGGGGCTTGAGGCCTTTTTTTCTCCCTTTTCCTTGTTAAATGTCTAGCCCTCTGGGATATTAAGGCCAGATTCTGGAAAAAACAAGTCAGCTGCAGAGCTGCTCAACTGGCACTACTTATACCAGGGCTGGAAGTCACCAACCTCTCTATGGACTTTCCTATCAAAAGTCAGAAAATATTTTAGGACTGCCACTTAAGGCTGTGGAAAGAGACCAACTTAACAATCCATTCAGTTTGTGCAGTGGAATATAGATAGCTAGAAATGTATTTGTTACAGGTTTGTGTTGGAACTCTAAAAGCCACTATCCTAAAAGACATCTGTGATGTTCAAAGAAACATTTCCTCTAAATGTTTAAAAAACAGTAAGGAAGCAGCAATAGATTATCTCTTCTTCTTTGTGATAATTCACTTGATTCTTCCTGATTTTTTTCAAAAGAAATAGAAAAACTGGATAGATTCATTGTATTAATATCATGCTTTGCTAATCTACTAGATTAGTAAACGTACAAACAGCACAGATGTAGATATAGTATTATAATGTAGCATAGCTTATACGATATACTAGATGTAATATATTACTGTAACTTGAAAGAATAAAATATAGGTATACAATTGTTTTATAATAGCTTTTAATTTTTTTTTAATAAAGGAGTTATTTCTTTCTAAAACTAAAGGAAAAGCTTAAATTTTGTCCTATAACCCGTTAGAACATTGAAAACTAATACTTTTCATTTAATTTTCCTTTGCTGCTTTTGGTTGACGTCTCAGCCCCGTTTTAATGAATGGCAAATATCCCCACAACTGTAATAGCTCAGGATTTTGCTGTTATTGTTATGCACTTTTGAAACTAATACATCTACAAATGTCTTTTCCAAATTCACTTGCGTGAGTTACATTTCCCTTCTAAGGAGGGCATGTTGAAATACACTGTTCTATTTAAAATCTTTTCTCAAGACCACTGTATCTCTCAGCTGTCTGTGTAATAATGCTACCAGGGAATTTTTCATTTCATCTGTAAAAATTAGGTTTTTCTACCAGAGGGGAAAAAAAGATACGTTCTCTAGAGACTGTCAGAATGAAACTCCTCTCCATGTATTAGGCATTACTTAAAGATGTGTGGTTCTTTCATTCATGTCTTGTCTAATATTTACCTTTATGCTATTGACAGTCTGTATTACTATGTTGGAAATCATATCTATATTGTGTATCTGCATCTGCTCCTTACTTTTCCTAAGCAAGTATCATAGCTTTCATTAAAAATAATCTGTAGCCGAACAGTAAATGTCAAAATCATGCATAATTTTTTGCCTGATTTACAGGATGGATCACAAGGTGGTCAGGTACGTAGCTCTGTTTATTATCCATTGGTCAAAACTTTTTAAGCAGTTCTGATCTGGAGTATAGTTTTCTTGCTCATATAGGCTCTTGCAGCGTTTCCCCAGTTCCAGTCTGTAACTTGTTCTCTTCAAACATACTTTTTATCAACCCTGAAATTCCATTTACGTAAAAAGAATTCAGCAACCCAATAAAGCTAGCTTTGTGGATTCTGATCAAATTCAGCTCATCAGCATTATAACTGTTGCTGTTTTGTTTTCACAGGGTGGATCATACTCCTCTCAAAGCTATGGTAGTGGCCAAGTAAGTACTAGACTATTATTTCCTCCTACTGAGGTTTTATTTCACATAAGTTCTATGATGGCTGATCAATATCTGATCTGCAATATTGTAATATTAATTCTAATTTGTTGTTGTTAGCAGAGTGGATCATACTCACAGAGTTACGGTGGCAACCAGGTAGGTAGACATTGATTTTCTCCTAGTAAAAACTTTTATCATATCTAGTTAGTCATTTAGATATCTAGAAAGCTGTATTTGTTCAAAGGAATCCCAAGCAATTGTTTTTCCAGCTTTACAGCCCCTGGACATAGTTACAGTTTCCTCTGAAGTAGGGTTTATGTTTGATTCTTTTATAGGGTGGATCCTCTTCACAAAACTATGGTGGTGGCCAAGTAAGTAATGGTCTTATTTCCCTGCTTGTAGATCACTTCACAGAAGCTTTAGCCTCTGCTCCAAATCAGGTTTTCCAAATCCTAATTTTCTCTGATTTTGGTTTGTTTTAAAGGGTGGATCATCCTCCTCAGATGTCTATTACGATGGTCAGGTAACTAGTTTGTGCTTTCTCCTTGTAATATGCTAATCTTTACAGTCCTGGTATCATCCTCCTCAAAGTTGTAATAAAACATAATCTGTGCTCTTTTTGTTTGGAATTGGTTTTGTTGTGGGGTTTTTCCTTTACTGAAGAATAGAACATTCCATGTAAGCAACTATTGCAGCCATGTATTTGGCTCCTTATTTTACTTATAAAGATTTTATTTCAATTTAACTCAGCTTTTCCTTTGTATGAGCCTCAGCTCTGTCTTGCAGAGTACATCAAACTGTATTTTTAACAACCAATTTTTCTGAGTAAATAACTGGTATCTAATATCCTTGTAGGATTCACAAGATTTCTCAGATGATAATCCCAATGCTTGTGATGATGTGAGTATGCTTTCTCTTAATTTATTTTCACAAGATTTTTCATATAGATGGGAAAATATTCCACTGCTAGATGCAATCTTGTGAGCAGAATGATCCAGAAAGAGCAATGAGTTCCCACACGAATAGCTATTTCAACAACTGCATATTTTCTTATTGAAAATTTGCATGCAAGTTTTTACAGTTATGTTTTGTGCTTTTAAATACATTTAATTTGATGAAATATAGATAAAAATATTTCAGTGGCTTTGCAGTAACGAAAGATTTTGCCTAAAATCTAAGGATACATTTTGCAGTAATTCTCAAAAAAAAAAAGAAAATCCCATAGGCAACACTTAAATACATACAATGAAAGAAAGGAGATACAGTGACAGATATCCAACTGCTTCTTATGTTATATTTCCACCAATCTACAGTTCCTGTTAATTCTTTTTTCAGACTGGAATGGTAGGATTTGAAGCTAATTTAGGCAGGACAGAAGGATGTGAGCAACAAATTATTTTTATTATATTTCTATGCAATATCAGAAAGAATCAGACTTCTGTAAGTTTACTGTGTTTAAATAATTCTTTAAAAAATAAATATTCTTTTCTAGAATGAATAATTCTTAAAAAAAAAATTCTTTTCTAGAATGACACTACCTATAGTGCCAACAGCCAGGTAAGTGTTTCTTTTTTTTCTTTCTGCAGTATTCAAATTCTTATGATTAATGACAGTGTTAGTAACTGAACATTTCTGCACTAGACCTGTGGACCATGAAGTGTAGTGTATGATTTTTTAATAATACCCTTCAAAAGACTAATTAAAGAATGAGATATTTGATGCTATATTTCCTGTACTCAGTCTCTTCTAGCCTCAGCTCTCAAGGATTCTGCACAATAATTTAAAACTGCACAATACTTCTGCTGTACTAAAGTGGGATGTTTTTTGTAGCATATGCTTTTTGACTGAATAGTTATTTGGGAATTAACCATCTGTATACATGATGCAGGTAGCCACTTCAAGGTTTTCCACTCGGTCTAACTTAAACTCTTATCTAAAGTAACATTTTATCCACGTTAATGCTCTGTCGAGAGTTTCCATCTGTCCTACAAGCAGAAACTGTGATTAACATGAATAGATCAGGACCAAGCAAATATAATATTGTGTAAATGAATGACATATTTCCATACTTTCTGTTCATAAAAAAGCTTTTTCCATCTGTTTGTTTTACTGCCATCTAGAGTAACCTTCTCTCATCAGCTACTTGCCTCTTCAGCTGTCAGCCATATATTTTACTGCTTCGTTATTTGCCCTATTTTTCCTCTCTACTACTTTAGTGCTGCACCAAATGTTTGCTAGGAACTAAGGAGACCTTCTGAAAACATCTTTTGTTGTTTTGCTTGTATTTATCTTGAGTACATTGCATTAGGCTTAATGCAAAAGGTTCTGAAAGAAAAAATAAAATCCTTAAGTAGCAAGCTCTCATCACTTTGAATCTCATCACTTCCTCCTTTGTTCACCCAAGATGCTCTTTTTCTCTTTGTTATTCCTATCCAGTATATATTGCTGGACTTCATTTTGCTTCTAAACATTCTCATAAAAAAGGGTGGGGAATGTTAAAAACAAACAACAAACCCAAAAATTAATAACACAGATTGTTCTCTAAATCCCAGTGGTTCAGCTGAGGGACACTCTTCTGTTAAAGGAATGATGAAGTGAAAACAGACAAAGAATATGCTTTTTAAGACACATACGGATAGTAAAATGATAGCTCTGGACACTTTCCTGTTCTGGAATATGCCCCCCCCCTTGACAAATTTAGGTATATTTTTTGATTATTTTTTGTGGATGGCTGCATCTATAAAGTAATACTTGACTTCTGGCTCCTTTACAGAGTTCTGGTTGTGCAAAGAAGAGAGCTCGTGTTGCCCGAGTAAGTAACATTTTTCCTTTCCTTTTTCTTTCACTGCTTGTAGGATTTTTGACATAACTATACTGAAGTTATCCCAATTATGCCTAATTTTTCCCTAATTATGTTTTTCTTACAGTTCCCTTAAATAGGAGAATGTTAAAATAAAAAAGCTATTTGCTCTTTGGGTGAATTTACTTTAAAGGAAGTATGTATATGAAAAAGACATAAAAGTCCTCCTATGAGGTATAGGGCAGCTCAAAGTCCTGTTTCAGAAAACACATGCAGAGTTGATCCAAACTAAAGTTAAAATTAAATGAGTGTCATACAGAAGACAGCTAAAATTTTAGCTGAAGTAAGATAGAATGATGAAGTAAGAAAGAATAATATTTGGTGATATGAATATGTGTATTGTAGTGCTTCAAGTCAGACTCAACAATAGCCTATAAAATTATATGTAAATAGCCTTTTATAAGAATACTCAATTTATGCATTAAATGGTCTGAAGTTGTTATAAATAAATAACATGGGGAAAGGGCTGTCACTGATCATAGAGTTTTCATCTCCTAATAGTAAATGTCTTGTATTTTTACAGGATACATCACGTGTTTTGAGCAGAAGAGACTATGATGTACAGGTAAAGCATTCTTTTAATTTTTTTCTGAAATACTGGTAGTGTAACAGCTCCTTGGTGTGTTGCCTGCAAAAAGAAAAATAAGGATCTAGTTTCCACAACAGAGTATTCTGTTTAGGATTAGGTAGGTCTTTCCCAATAGAACTGTATATTTTAATTTATTACCCTTATGGAAAAATGAATTGTTTATTGTTTCTTCACAGAATGAGTCTTCTACTTCAGAGAGCAACCACACTAACCCCCAGGTAATAATATATCATCTAATCTATGATCTCATTGCAAGGAGCTTTCTGATAAATTGTATTTCGTCTCTGAAAAGTAAGTTCCACTAATATATCTGTGCTGAAGGATGCTATTTTGATTTGGCAGCATTGTCTCTATAACGTTATAATTGTAAATAATTATAATGATATCAGAAAATACTCTATTCCTTCACTAAACATGTAAGCATTGGAGGTGGTTCTTTATAACACATTTTGTAAAAATCTTTTACAAAAAACAGAAGAAATAGTTTTAGAATCTTTTCTTAGAGACAGTCCTTCTCTAGTGATAGTAGTGGCCAGATATATAATTCTGTTTCATTTAGAATTTGGTAACAAGGTACATCTTGGTGATTATGTCCAACTTTTCTGTAGGCTCACGTACTGCTGCAGCCATGTATATGTGACAGAATTATGTGAAATTTAACTGATCCGAAATGGCACCTGATGCTACTTTTTCTTAATATTTTGTACAGTATTGGTACCCATCAGCGTCCCAGGCATCTGAAATCCTGCTATGCCCAGCATTATGTAGATGTAACACTAGCAGAGTCATGTGTTTCAGAGAGTTTGAAGTCTAATTCAGTAGTACAGTCAGATATCCAAGCTCCAGAGAGTAACAATTTTCTTAGTTTTCCTGATACTCATTCCATGTGTATTGTATCCAGTCACTAATTAAGTTTTATCCAAATTTATGTTTTCACAATGATCCATGCAGAGAATTTGGAACAGATAATGTTTGTTGGTGCAGGGGAGTATTATAAAGCATTTGTCACCTTACTTCTCACCACATAGTTTTACATATGTTAGATTCTGATAAAATACTTTTATAAGAAAAAATTTATTTCTTTACAGGCTGGATCGTTTATTGCAACTGGTACCGGATCAAATAGTCAGGTCAGGATTTTCTCTCATATAGTCTTGTCTGTAGAGCTTCCTGGTTATTAAACTAATTAAATTCAGGAGTCAGAGTTTAAATCTGCTAGTTTTGTATGGGGGATTGGTTATGTTACACATTAAATTGTAAATGAAGTGACCCTGTTCAGGTGAAATTTATCCAAAGTGGCTCTCTGAAATCACTTCTTCAGACTGTTTAAATTTCACAGTTTATTGGTGAGTGCACAATGGTGATTCTCTGGGCTCTTAATTACCCAGAAAATTCTCTCTTGATGAGGCATCTGCCATTGAGACAGAGTACCGAGATGTAGTATCAGTCTGACTTCCAAATCAAGCATTAACTGTATAGAGCTATACTGTCACCTCATTTACTCTAGGCATAGCAAAGTTCACCCCTACTGTGTAGTACCACAGTCTTTCTTTAGCTAGAGTTTCACGTGTGAAATAAAATATTATTTAAACTTCCACAAAGTAATAATTTTGGTTGATTTGTTTCTTTGTTTAAATGTATAGGGTGGCTGCGTTTGTCCTGATGGAAGCAGTGGTAGTAGACAGGTAATTCTTCTGAGTTTATACTTTTTTCTACATAATGGGGTATTTTGAATGAATCACCTAGTGTTACCAAAGTTTCCATACTTAATAAATATTACTGATAATTTCCTTAGTATAGATAGAATTACATGCAATGAAAGAGAAGAATGAGTCCCAGTTGAACTGTATAATTACCATTTGACCACTAACTTTTTGTAACTGTGCATGGTAACCCAGCTGCTCTGTCTGTTGACTGTTACGTGCTAATTATTATTACTTTCTGAAACTGGAGTTAATATGCCCTGTAGTAAAGTAACCACAGTATTAAATTGCATCCAGCTTAGGCTCCTTTTCCTTCTCATTGGTGCAATAAAATATTGGGACTGAAATGTCAAAATCTGACAAATATTTCAAAAAATAATCTCTTAAATCAATATTTAAACTATTCTTTCCCATAAATAGAATCACTGCAATGTCATGATCAGTGGTGCTGGATAAACCTTTCTCTTAGGCAATGCCTCTGTGCTGGGAAAAAGCCCAAGGAACCAGCTTTACTGGTCTCTGGCTTGGTAAACAAGGCTATTAAAATTGCTTATCTTCTCCCCGAAAGCTTTATTTTTGAAGCTGTATTTACACAAACCCATTTGAGTGGTGTAATCTGGTTTTTTTTTGGGGGTTGGTGGGTTTTTGTTTGGTTTACATTTTCAATTTCAATAAGAATTATATAGTGGAATAATTATTTCTATTAAAAGCCATTCTATTTAAACTAAATGCATGAAGAAATTACTGATTTCTGAACTCAACTGTCACTAATTTTAACATATAGCAATAGTCATTTTGGCCAGGTGAAATACTGCCTTTTTCATATAATTGAGGCAGTAATAATGACCTAAGTGTTTTAAAATACAGACTAGTCTATTAAAATAACTAATATTGAAACGTCATTGAGGAAAACCTTTTTGTATGATTGTAATGCTATATAAGCAAATCCATTTACAAGGAAAAAGTGCAAATTTTTCATTCTAATAGGGCCTTTTTCTTTGCATGCATAAGTTGGTGAAAAAAGAGGCTTAGTTTTTACAGCAAGTCAATAAAGCTTGTCCAGCAGGTGGGGGTGGGGGGGGTGGTGTATTCACAATACAATAATTTTCAACATGAAGAAAATAAGACATCTAAATTGGACGTGTTAGAAAACTAGTTATCCGTGCAAATATGTCCACTTTGATAAACAAGAGACATGCATTTCAGTTTGTTATAGTATCAGCTGATAGAAGCAATTTATGATAAACTAGGTATCAATACTCTTTCATGATCTTTGTCGCCACCAAACAGTAAAGTTCAGCAATCTTTGCAGAGGAATAGACTAAATTAAACAGTAATATTTTCATTTTTTGTCCAGGGTCAGTCCTCTACCATATCGCAGTAGCAGTGCCTAAGATTACTGTGTAAACATGCTGGCCATGATATGCAGGTTCATTCTTCTGAATAAAGTAGCAAGGTATAGGTAGCTGTATATATGTAAATAAACCAGAAATCATAAACCTTATATGAGTCATCTACTTTATGAAGATTCTTCAGCCCAGGAGGAAAAGTCCTGCAAAGTTTTCTTCTAAACTTCAAAGCTGAATTAAATGAAGTTCTTTTCAAACCTAGAAAAGATTATAAAGTAAGAGTAGAGTCAAAGCAACACATATTTACAATATCTTGTTTCAAGGAAACAGTGGGTTTCCTTATGCAGGTGCCCAAATTCTTCAGACTTCAATTATTCCACTATTTCTCAAAGCTTCACATAAATACAAGAGCTCTGTCTATAAACAGTATCTGAGGAAGCAGTCTAACCAGAGAGCAATACTTTGCCTTTTTCGTGTATAAAAGGGGATGTGACAATAATAATGGATGTTATGTACAGGTAAATAGAATTCTCCTCTAAGCAGTGAACTGAAAAATCTGCTCTCCTAATCCCTGTTAACATTTTGGGAATTCTGTATTCTGGCAATTTTTAAAAACACCATCGGAGTCAGGATCATCTATAACATTATAAAGTCTGATAGGATTCTATGATTAGAAATAGTAAAAGCAGAAGTTACTGTTTCTTTCAGGGCCTTTCACCTGAGCTGAAAAGAACCTACTGAAGGTTTCCCTATCTCTAACAAAAATAAAGTGTTCTCTCTTAATGATTAAAATAACGTCCCTTTTGAAAGCTGTATTTTAACAGAATAAAAATTCAGAAATGGACTCACTTAAATGTCTGCTTTGCAAGAAAATAGCTAGTCTGTGTTTTCATTTCAGGGAGCCCCAGGTTCTGCACACAGCACATATTCTGGTAACCAGGTAAACATTCACATAAAATGCCCTATTCGGAAACTCCACCTTAACCTTTCCCTGAAGGAGTAGCCAAATATAAACCAGTAACCCATTCTGTCTTCTGCACAGGAAGGGCCTTTCTTCTATCCAGGCGGATCCTATGGACAGGTAGTTGTTCTTCCTCTCATAGCAGGATAACGCAGATTCCCATCGTCCTGGTTCCTAGGCACCTGATATTTTGGGTGCTGTGACACACTATGATTACAAACCTGATGGTTGTGTTTCAGAGTAGAAAACCCAAACTGACCCTGATGTAACCTAGTGGCACAACATTTGACTGAGTACAAAACAATACCTGTAGTTTCCTTGCAGAAGTTAAATTTCAGCAGGCTAAGAAAATTATCGCCGGAAGACTCCTTCCACTTCATCAGCTCTGGTCTTGATATTAGCTTAAGTACATGAAAGTTTAGCTTAGAGTTGGAAGGTAGGGTATAAAGTGACAACCATATACACTGGTATTTAAATAGTCATCTTGTCTGCAAAGAAACAGCTGATTTGTATTTTCCTTTCAGGAGGGCGGAGGTTCTTCCGACAGCTCTTACTCTGGCAACCAGGTAAGCATTCTGGTCACTGTTGTCTGCTCAGGAGCAGTCTAAAAGCCTTCCCTGAGAGAGCATTTCCACTACAAACTGGTAAATCTTTGTTTTCTGTACAGGGAGGCTCTTCCTTCTATCCTGGTGGATCTCACGGACAGGTAAGCGTTCTTCCTCACTTGCAAAGATAAGACAGACTTTTATTCTCTTCATTCATATATTCCCCATATAATGGCTGTTGTGAAAAACAACAATCAAGAATTGAATCAACTGTATGTAACTTACAACACAAAGTCTGTCAGAAGAAAAGACAAAATAGGGTTTACAATTACCATGGAATGGTCTTTCATCCAGCTAAGAAAATTAGCTATAAAAAGGTCCTTGTTTTTAACAATATTGGCCTAAAGTGAGAGTCAGGTACATTGCCATTTTACAGCATCCTGTTTGCAAGAAAATAGCTAGTCTGTGTTTTCATTTCAGGGAGCCCCAGGTTCTGCACACAGCACATATTCTGGTAACCAGGTAAACATTCACATAAAATGCCCTATTCGGAAACTCCACCTTAACCTTTCCCTGAAGGAGTAGCCAAATATAAACCAGTAACCCATTCTGTCTTCTGCACAGGAAGGGCCTTTCTTCTATCCAGGCGGATCCTATGGACAGGTAGTTGTTCTTCCTCTCATAGCAGGATAACGCAGATTCCCATCGTCCTGGTTCCTAGGCACCTGATATTTTGGGTGCTGTGACACACTATGATTACAAACCTGATGGTTGTGTTTCAGAGTAGAAAACCTAAACTGACCCTGATGTAACCTAGTGGCACAACGTTTGACTGAGTACAAAACAATACCTGTAGTTTCCTTGCAGAAGTTAAATTTCAGCAGGCTAAGAAAATTATCGCCAGAAGACTCCTTCTACTTCATCAGCTCTGGTCTTGATATTAGCTTAAGTACATGAAAGTTTAGCTTAGAGTTGGAAGGTAGGGTATAAAGTGACAACCATATACACTGGTATTTAAATAGTCATCTTGTCTGCAAAGAAACAGCTGATCTGTATTTTCCTTTCAGGAGGGCGGAGGTT
The DNA here is from genome assembly GCA_020800305.1 of Porphyrio hochstetteri. Taxonomy (NCBI): domain Eukaryota; kingdom Metazoa; phylum Chordata; class Aves; order Gruiformes; family Rallidae; genus Porphyrio; species Porphyrio hochstetteri. The sequence continues at coordinate 21,111,363 of CM036912.1, forward strand.
CTTCCGACAGCTCTTACTCTGGCAACCAGGTAAGCATTCTGGTCACTGTTGTCTGCTCAGGAGCAGTCTAAAAGCCTTCCCTGAGAGAGCATTTCCACTACAAACTGGTAAATCTTTGTTTTCTGTACAGGGAGGCTCTTCCTTCTATCCTGGTGGATCTCATGGACAGGTAAGCATTCTTCCTCCCTTGTAAAGATAAGACTTCTCCTAGCCTCATCCTTATACTGCCCTTGAGTGAAGGAAAACTTTTTTTCATGAGGGAACCAAAAGAATAAACTTTCTATTTTTTTGTACAGGGAGGATCTTCTGCATATGATAGCAGCAGTGAATCCTATGGTCAGGTAAATACCACTTTTTATTTTCTTTTTCTCCCTCCACCATTTGTATAAATGTTGCTGAGGGCTGTTACCCTGGCTTGTATATACAGCTATGTTCTGGTTTTTGGGTCCTGCTATATTTTAATGAAAGTGGGGGGAAGGGTGGGGGGATTCAAGTATTGAATTTGCATATGTTTTTTAACCTAGCAGCCTGAAACTAGATGAGGTAGTAAAAGGTGGGGCGCCTCCAACAGTTACAGCTTCCTTTCCTCAACAATACTAGCTCTGATTTTTGTGCAAGGTGAAGGTCTCTTCAAAGTGGAAATAGAATTTGAGTTTTAACATACTTGACAGGGACATAACTGTGTGTGGCTCAGTAGCCATTTTGATAATGAAGTAAATATTCAAATATTTTATATCGACTCAGAGAGGAGTATCCCTACAGTAAGCATCAACAAAAAACCCAAACTCTTCTCACCCACAAAAGTCAGTTTTTAATATGAAAATTATTTATGTTTTCTGAACAGGGTGGATCTTCCGCATACGGTGGGTCTGGATCTTCCACATATAGCGGTGCTGGATCTTATGGTCAGGTAAATATCTTTCTCTCATGCATCAAAAGTTTAAACTTGCTTTTTGGTTCTTATGTGGGTTCTAGATCTCAAGTACTTTTAAGTGATGACAGTAAAAATGCTGTTTAATCTTTTTCTTTCTCTTTACGCCTTTACCACTCCAAATGTTTCCATAATGGGGGGAAGGTGATGCACTGTATCCTGCTAGCTATGCCACTGTGACTATTTAATGCTTTAACTACTTTATTGTCTATGCATTAATTCATTCAAAAGGAAAATGTTGTGTGCATTTACTTTACACACTGTACTTATGCAGAAGCTCGTGGAAGTCTAGGGGAATGCAGATAGTGTATGAGAAGTTGGTATTTATTGATGTGAATCTCATTGTGAGATCATTCTGTAGAGACCATCTTATGTTTTTTTAACTTGCTGAAGTTACATAAAATAATTTATTAAAAATAATAAAACACACCTTTGAGATTTCTTTTTCATATAAAATTGTGTTGTGCAGAATTTAGAAAGCATAAATAATGCGATTTTTTAACATAAAGAATGGTTAATTCTGCAAATCATCTTTAAAAATGCATATTTACAGGGAGGGAGTTTTAATCTCTTGTGCTTAAGCAACAGGTAAAGGTACATATATTTTGTTTTCTTGTATATTCCCTGGTACAGTTAAAATTGGAGATTCTAAGTGTCTCGTTATTTTTGTTCTGTTTTCTATTCAACACAGGTAAGATCATGTAAGAGTCCTTTTTATATAAAAATAAATTATTTTCCATTATTTTACAGGATTCGCCTTCCATAGGAGGGGGTGAAACTGACAGTGTAAGCATTTCTTTTCAAATGTATCAATATTAGAATTTACTAATTTACTACTAGGTGCTTACATGGACCTTTACCTTATCTCATCATCTTTATTTTCAAGAGCTCCTTCACAGTACATTCCAATTATCTGTGGCGTTTAGTAATTTTCTGCAATAGCTTCTTTGATATGATACTATTTCTATAGATAAAGGAAAATGTAAATTAAAATTATGGCAAATTATTGTGCTATGATATGATAAAACTTGGTAAACTAAAGTTGAAGTTACAACAATTCTGACTTGTAACAGCCATATATTTTTTTTAACTGACGTTTAAGAAGAAAGCTCTGTTCCTTTATATCACAATTTGCATCAAAATTCTGTATTAGTATATGCTCCTGGTATATGAAACAACCAGATACATGTTATTTCCAGCGTTACAATTTGGCTATTTTTTTCATGGAGTTAAATAATATGTTACTAATTTGACTACAAGATCAGTACTATCATTATTGTCAGATCAACCATTCTTGTTCTTAAGATTTATTCTTTCTAATTTATTTTCTTAAGACCACATTCCATATGTTTCCTATTCAGGACTCTCATAACAATTTTCACAAAAACATGATTGCTCTTAAAATACAGATTTATTTTAAAATTCAACTTTATCTTGTCTGTTTGGGGTTTTTTGAGAAAACACATTATATTTGATCCTTAATCATGATCTCATTTTATTCTTTTTCTGACATAAAACTTCCATTATTAATACTGCACAGATTAGTTCCCTCTGTTTCTCTTTTCAATTCACATTAGACTTCATCTATGTTTTACTAACGTCAGGCGTATAAGATTCAAGTTCCTTCATCTATGTATCACATAGGAACAGTCTGTTTTTATGTAGTGTGGTGGAACTGTATGCTTTTCTGTTTAAGAACGTGCCTTTTCTCCTGACTAAAGTAAATTTTCAATTAACTGTAGTGAAGCAGTTTAGAAAACTTTCTAAATTTAATGTGTTATTTTCTTGGAGTATCAAGTAATTGATTGTACTTTAACCAGATTTCTAATAAGTCTGTTTTCCAGTGTCCAGGTTAGTAGGAAATTGTTCTCCGCAATTTTTTGTAAATTCAGCTGTGCACTTCAGCCACAGTTGTGGTATGTCACTAGTTTCCACATCAAAATCTTCTTGTGGCTATTCAGCAAAGCTAAAATACGATACTGCAGAGGAGCCCAAGGCCCTCTGAAAGAAGCTGAGGAATGAAAGAAACTAAGGTATAACAGCATTGGTGTATACCACTGAGGTCTTACAAGAACCAATACAGACAGCTTTTAAAGTGCTGATGTTTTACCCAATAGCATTCTAAGAGGAAATAACATAGATTTGAGATGTGAACTCATTCCTTTATTACACTGTATCAGGATTCAGCCTTCTAGATAAAAAAAAATGCAGAAAAAAAACTTGAAAAAATGCTACTTCTCTTACAGCTAAACCTTCCCTACAAGTTGCACAAGCAAGCAGTAGCTTTCTTTGTCTTTCACCATTGCTTAGAAAAAAAAAATAAATATTTGCCATGAAATAACTAGTTTCTGATTTTTTTTTTAATTTTTTTTTTTTTTTTTTTTAGGATTCCACCTCCTCATCTGGCAGCCGCCAGACTGAACGGGTAAGCACTCCTTCTGATGTGTTTCCAGGGTGTCTGCCCCACCGCTAGCCACCTAAGCTAAATCTTGTGTGCTGTGGCAGGTTCCAGTGTGAGATAAAAAGTGCTTAAGCATGGAGGGAATGAGGATAGGACTAAAGTGTTAAAGTACTTCTGGAAATCGCTGGGGTGTGCTCTTGGACCTCAAACTCACGTTACAAACATGGTACCACAATTTACGTGTTCAGGTTCCTGTGCTTTTTCACTCCTTGTCTGATAGCAAAAGGCTTCAACAGCATTATTTGTTCAGCATTTGTTCTAAGTGAAACCCTTTGCTTCGTTGTGCTGGACAAATACTTTATGAGGGCTTCCATTTTCCTGTCATTTTTACATGGCATCTATTTTATTTGTTTTAATGAGACTTATTTTATGACACTGAGAAATTACTTTGTTGAAGACAAGAACTCTTAAATTGTTGTGTCCAAAAGAGTGTCTTTCACCAAAAGATCAATCATCAGCAGGCATAAAGGGGCGTGTGCTGTTTTATACAGTAAGATCTTTTGATGATGTTGTTGAGCAATCCATGAGAGAAAACTAAGGAGAATGAGGAGAAGCAAGGAGTGATCAGCTTTCACCCTGATCTTTCCATACTATAAATAAAAAAGAAAGGGTTTTTTTTTTTCCTTCATGTGATTTCAATACATTTTCCAGGATTTTTATTCCCCAGGAGGCAGCCAGTCAGGTGGACATGTAAGCATCTATTTTATTCACTTTTTGCAGTTATCTTCCAAAATGGCTATTCTATTTAAAAGCTATCCTGATGAGTAAATTATACCAGACTGTTTATATCCTAGAATTTCTCATGATATCCAGCATCATTACAAAATGGCAAATAGTGTGTAAAAAAAAAAAAAAAAAAAAAAAAAAAAAAAAAAAAAAAAGTGTGTATGACCTTTCAATAACATAGTCTTGTTTTGCAGAAGCCTTTTTTTAAAAAATAAATTGAATCTACTTTTTACAGGGATCATCTTCTCAAGGTGGTGGCTATGCCAGTGGACAGGTAATTGCTAACTCTTTGGGTTTTTGACCTAAAGTATTTGTTATTCAAAAGCTTTGAGTCCTCATATTGGATTACAGCATTTTTTTTTTCTTTGGGAGCATTTCATTTGGTACTCAAATGCCATTTTCTTATACATCTCTATGTAAAAGTACAAGTGTAAGCAGAGTGATCAAAATAAATTTAATGTGGTAACTGATGTTCTAATACCAGGAAACAAATAAAGTAATACTTGGTATTAATTTATATTTTTAAAATATTTATTAAGTGATTTTTATTTTTTCAGGACTCATCTTCATCTGGAGGCAGCCAGTATGGTGGGCAGGTGGGAAATTTTTCTTCAGTGTTAGTATTTTGTTGGGGTATTTGTCCCAAGTGTACATATTTCAAGATAGTATTACCAGACTGGTGATACCTGAGTTTCCAGACTAAAAGGGTGATGGTGGGAAGTTAACATAGTTTAGAGGGTAAAAGACAGTACACTGTAATAAAACGTACTGTCAAACTTAAAGAGAATCTTTTAAATTAAAATATCACTTCTACAGGGTTCAAATTCTTCAGGAGGCAGCCAGTCTGGTGGACAGGTATGTTTTTCTTTCTCCATGCAATCCAGTGCAGCAGCATTACACCAGCCTGGAGCTGGCTTGGATTTGAAACTTAATTGTTCTGCTTAAATAGTAGCCATTGTAAAGGCCAATAGATTTCAGTGTGGTTATAAAAGTAGTGTTCACATTCCTGTGGCACTTAAATCCATGGAAGGCAAAGTATGTTTTTCTGTGACAAGCCATAGGTTAAAGAATGTGCAACAAATATAAATCCTTTCTCATTTCTTTAGGGTATAGCTTCTTCAGGAAGCAGCCAGTACAGTGGACAGGTAAAACTTGTACTTTCTCAGTGTTTGCAGCTTTTGTGCACAGTTTGTTAGGAAAAATAACCTGTATCCTTTGTAAAAAAGGAACATTCTAAGAAAGAATAGCTTTAAGCTTAAACCAAGTATGGCACAGATCATCTGAGTGAACAAAACAGGAGCTGGTGTAACTGCATGGAAATGCCTCCTTAAACAGATTGTGGTTCTAAGTTTTTGTTGTTATGTTTAAACTGAAGCAATGTGAAAGACCACAGAGAACAAGGCTGTTACTCTGTAACACAGAAATAATTAGTTACACTCTTTTTTCAGGGTGGTTCTTCAGGAGGCAGCCAGTCTGGTGGACAGGTATGTTTTTCTTTCTCCATGCCCTTCAGTTGTGCTGGTGTCAGGCACCCACAGTTTACTTTGTGTATTGTTCCTTCACAAGAACTGCTTTCCTACACCACTCTGCTCTCTGCCCAAAGCTTCATCAACACACAGTTTTCTTTTCCTGTGCTGTTCAGATATCTTGCAGGACAGAATAGGCAGTAGTAACTGTCTGAATGGCAGTTGGATTTGAGCTTCTGAACCTGCCTCGGTGCCAAGCATTTTTCTTCTTACTCATTCCATGCAGATTGCATTTGGAAAGTGAGACCTGAATGCTGCCCCCCTGGCTGCATCTCCGTTCATTTTATCAGAGTAGAAATAATCTGTTTTCCGTAACATCTGTAGCATGAAAGAGTACTGCATGGATTACAGGTGCTTCGGCCTCTTTAGGAAAAAAAAATTCTTCAGAAATATTTTACTTGTTCTTTTAGCAAGCAAGTTTTTTTTAAGGTAAAGATCGTAGATAATAAATTTAAAGAAAATAACAATTAGAAGTTTTCTTGCCTCGTCAGATCAGTAAGTGTGGGAGTAGTTGCATAGAATGGAGACTACAAAAAGCATAGACTAACTTCTGTGAGTTGTGCACTTGGGCCGTTATGAATATAACTTTATGGCTTGCATACCTGGTATGGTAGAGGAGGTAATCCAAGTTGTGACTACAGTCTGTTCAGTCTTGTGGTCTTGATATCTTTAATATTTTCTGCATTCTTTACAGGGTGGATGTGATTGTTCTGGAGGAAGTTCTGTAAGTGTTATTTGTTCATTGTACGCTTTCTCTTATTTAACTGGAAAATTATCTGTGGTCCTATGTATTTCTAACATTTTTTTATTTGAATTTTATATTCATTGCTCTGTTGGTAAGTTAAGTCTTACTGACATGGTAAGAGTTACTACTTATAATGCCAAGATGAAGAACTCAGAACCATAGAATAATTTAGATCAGAAAAAACCTTTAAGACTGAGTCCAACCATTAACCTAGCATTGCCAAGTGCCTAAGCACCACATTACGTGTCTGATAAATACCTCCAGGAATGGTGACCCTGAAGAGCCACTTCTTGCTTGTGCTTTGAAGTCCGTATGAAAATATTTGAGGATTGTCAAATAGGGTAATACGTGCTTTCCATAACAAATCACATATGGTCAATCAATATGTAGTGTGTAAGTGATATTCCTGCACTTTGGCTAGTGTTATTGTTTTCTAAGCAATGACTCATGGGTGGATATGAAATTATGCTTTGTGATTTATGGTATTCCAGGCCAAAAAAGACTCTTTGCAATCTTGGCAAATTAATAAAAATAAGTGAGGTGTGAGCATTAGTTTAATTTCAGGCTGTGACAGTCTTCCTTTAAAATACCATAAAGCAGTTATTCAAGGTTTTGTTTAATTTTTAGTTTATGATTAAAGACAAAAGCTAATTTTTTTTTTTTTTTTTTTTTTTTTTTCCCCTCCTCCCAGGGTGGATCTCCTACCTTAGTCAGAAGTGACTCCTCTGCAAATGTAAGCAATGTTCCTTTAAGTGGGCCCTGTGTGTGTTTTGTCAATATAATGGCTAGAGAGGTTAAAAAGTAGGAGTCACTCATACACTTCTGAAACTAACCAATCTTAGTTACAAGTAAAAATGCACTCAGGACATTGATGCACCACTCCATTTCTCTTTCCATTTGAAATACTATTCATTCAAAGAGAAAACTGAAAGAATTTTCATTCAAAGAATGGAAACATTTGAGAGCATTCTATAATTTGAGAGGCATCCAATTAATTTACTCCTAAACCATTCCTTGATGGAAAACTAACTACAGTGAGCAGGGACTGTCAGGACTTTTGTCTCAAAGGCACACTCCTGATCTGTACATTAATGTGTAGATGCACCCAGTACCTCACTGTGAAAGGCTTTTGCATACTGGATGTAGATCTTGACTCTCCCCTGACTATATGTTACAGTTTTCCTCAGAACATTGTCTTTTAAATTGCCCTGTAAAAAAGATTTTTAAATCATTTTATACAGTTAAGATTTCTTATGAAGGACATATTTCTGGTAGACTCTTAATGTTATATACTAAAACACAAAACTACTTCATTTCTTTGAGTTTGGCAGATCTTATGGAAAGCTCAGATTCCTTAAAAGGTTTGTATTACTCTGCAAGTCTGAATATTAAAAAGACTTTACAGGGATGTCGTTTTTCAGTGTTCTGATTTTTAAAATGAAAGCATTAATCTGCCTATACTTCAGTTAGATCCTTTGAAGTTAAATAACTGGTACTTCCTTTCTGAAAGGGTTCTGGAGGCAACAAATCTGGGAGGCAGGTGCACACTAAACTTCAGATATATTAACACAGTAGGGAAGGCCAGATTTTACATTTTTTAGTAGATTTTAAACCCAAGCAAAAACGTTGAAAATAGAAATTTATATGGTGCTGTCTTTCAAGGTGTTTTGCTTTGAAATAGTTCTGTTAGGGAAAAACTAAGTTGTTTGTTTCTTTTTCTTTTCTCTCCTCCCCTTCACCCTCCCCCAGGGCTCATCATCATCTGGAGGCAGCCAGTACAGTAGCCAAGTAAGTATTCACTCCAAAAGAAGAGCCAGCTTGCCACTTCTGAAAGTGATGTACATTCACAAAGGCAATTAAATTCTATTTTGATATAGGAACTATGTTTAAAGAGCAAAAGCTCAGTAATTAAATTCATCATTGAGTTTGTTATGTTCTAGAGTTTTATACATCATGGCTTTTCTGGCAAATAGTTTTGTGAAACTAGCATAATGAACCTCACATAAAGAGTGTAGGGGTGGAGGAAGAATGAATCAAAATACAGCACTTTTGATTCCTAGTGGAACTAATTCTATTAAGAAAAACAAATCCACTCTCATCTTTTTAAAGAGACCTCTTGTATGATGCTTCAGTAAACTTGCTTAGTTTGTTTTTCAGAGTCCAGTTAGGTAGCCAGTCTTTCTCTGCTAGCTTTGGCCCCAGGATTCATTCTCCAGATGTGAGCAGAGAAAGAGCTTTCAGAATTGCAGCTTCAACCTTCCCAGCAAATCACACAAAGAAAGCCACTAGGGTTTTGGGGTTTTTTTCTTCTGCCCTTGCTTAGGAGCTCGGTATTTCCCCAAGTTACTTTGTAAGGTTTGAACTCTAGTTATTAAAGCATACTGAAAGCCCTGCTAGCCCCCCTTCACTCTTACCCTGCTCTCTTGCTCCTCCTGTCCTGGGACAGTCATGCTTTGATTTAAGAAAATTCTACAGAAGGTAATTCACTTATTTGGTATTCTTTACAGGATTCATATTCCTCTGGAGCTAGCCAGTATGGTGGACGTGTAAGCTCTTACTTTTAATATTTTGTATGATATATTTGTTTTACCATTATCTGACTGTAAAGGGTTACCCAGATTCTCTCTCAATATTTCAAGAACCTACATAGTGATCTTTTCTCTGTAGTAATAGTTTGAATTCAAGGAAAACAAAAGTATAGAGTATGTTCTGGGAAGATTACAAACAGTCAGATAACAGAATACAGATGTCTTCGCTGCTCATCTCCATGAATTAGATATTCAGAAATAACTGATTTTCGATATTTTTCCAGGGGCCATCTTCTTATGGAGGTAGCCATTACAGTGGACAAGTAAGCTCTTGAAGTTTTGACCTATGTAAACTTGTAGTTTGTTCGTTGTCTGCCCGGCTGTCTACCTTAGCTTTAAAATCTTCTCAGAAAGTCTTTCTCTGTAGCATTCTGGTGCTACTGTAATTAAACAAAGCAAGTTTAGATGAGGACTTATTATTTAAGACTAATTAAAAATAGAATATGAAATGCATGGCTGACTCAATTGGCTCCTGAAATTCACAGAACTATAGGTCATGTCTTTCTGAAATAAATTAGTGTTACCTGAAGCTGACCAAAATTTTTAAAAGCCTCATGAAATGATTCTATGATTCTATGAAAAAGGTGTAAAGAAATTTCATTTTCTCTTTTTGTTGATATTCAGGGTTCACCGTCCGCAGGAGGCAGCCAGTATGGTGGACAGGTGAGAATTCTTTACTTCATCTAAGAGACTTGATAGTTTTCTATGTAAAAGAATGTTTTAAGGAGATTTTTTCCATGTGCTGTTTAATTTGTTGCTAAGAATATAGTAGTTATAAATGTATGTAGTACAAAGCTGCTGGAGAATTTTTAGATGTAATTTCTGGTGCATCATGGTAAATGCAGTTGAGTCTTGCTCTTTGTTTGCACAGTTTAGTTCAATACACTCATGGTGTGAAGCACCTCTCCTTCATACGGAGCATGGTTTACAGGAACACTATGATATGGAAATTGAGATCACAGAATCACAAATCAGTAGGGGTTGGAAGAGACCTCTGGAGATCTAGTCCACCCTACTGGTAAAGCAGGGTCACTCACCTACAGCAGTTTGCACAGGATTGTGTCCAAGTAGGTTTTGAATATCTCCAGAGGAGACTCCACAACCTCCCTGGACAGCTTGTTCCAGTGCTCTGTCCCCTTCACAGTAAAGAAGCTTTTCCTTATATTGAGATGGAACTTCTTGTGTTCCAGTTTGTGCCTAAATTTAATTCCATGATTCTTTTTGTGCAGGGTTCATCTTATTCAGGAGGCAGTCAGTATGGAGGACAGGTAAGAATCTCTTCCTGTGTAGTCCTCCTCCTAACACCCAGCTCCTCTGTGTTCCAGGTTGTGCCTAAATTTAAATCAATGATTCTTTTTGTTCAGGGTTCATCTTATTCAGGAGGCGGTCAGTACGGAGGACAGGTGAGAATCTCTTCCTGTGTAGTCCTCCTCCTAACACCCAGCTCCTCTGTGTTCCAGGTTGTGCCTAAATTCAATGATTCTTTTTGTTCAGGGTTCATCTTATTCAGGAGGTGGTCAGTACGGAGGACAGGTGAGAATCTCTTCCTGTGTAGTCCTCCTCCTAACACCCAGCTCCTCTGTGTTCCAGGTTGTGCCTAAATTCAATGATTCTTTTTGTTCAGGGTTCATCTTATTCAGGAAGCGGTCAGTACGGAGGACAGGTGAGAATCTCTTCTGTGTAGTCCTCCTCCTAACACCCAGCTCCTCTGTGTTCCAGGTTGTGCCTAAATTCAATGATTCTTTTTGTTCAGGGTTCATCTTATTCAGGAGGCAGTCCGTACGGAGGACAGGTGAGAATCTCTTCTGTGTAGTCCTCCTCCTAACACCCAGCTCCTCTGTGTTCCAGTTTGTGCCTAAATTCAATGATTCTTTTTGTTCAGGGTTCATCTTATTCAGGAGGCAGTCAGTACGGAGGACAGGTGAGAATCTCTTCTGTGTAGTCCTCCTCCTAACACCCAACTCCTACATCAACATTTTTTAATTTCTATTGATCTAAAAAATTGTATTTCAAGTAAACTGTGCTAATCTGGTAATATATGATCAGGTATCTAAATTTATATAATCTGAAACAATACAAAAACTGAAAGTACAGCAGTTCTGTTGTAACACAGTAAATACAGCTTTGGCTTTATTCTGCTGCCCTGTGATCTGCCCTCCTTATTCTGGACCCATTTCCCTTCTACTGCTGTCATGATTTCTTAGTTCTAACAGTAAGGAGTGGCTGGAAGCAGATTGCATTCCTCCCCTACCTACTTCTTTCAGCAAAATGCATTATCAGAATTGATATCAGAGGATCAGTAAGTCTCAGGAGGGGAACAGAGGAGGCCAGGAACTGTTAAAAGAAGGTGTTCCATGCTCTTGGGTAATTAAAGATGATGGATAGGGTTCCTAGTGCTGCCTAGTGGAATAGCCTTTAATGTGGAGTTAAATTCTCATCAAACTCATCCTTGGATTCTGAAAACTTTATTGTCAGTTGTATTGGAGAAGGAACTAAAGGGGAAATATTTTTTTTTTTTCTTTCCCCAAAAGTAACTATATAATCTTAATTATTCATGATCAGTATTATGGAAGATTGGTATGTTACAGACCATCACTAATTTGCATAGAACACAAAGGTATAGGTTGAGTGTTTATCTTTCTGTAAGCTTTCATTGTACAATGGAGGGAGAAAAGTCTTTCTTTAAAAACCCTTAAAGAAGATTTTTGATAGAGAAATAATTGGCACCTTTGCTTCAGGGTCCATCTTTCTCAGGTGGCAGCCGTTATGGAGGACAGGTGAGAATTGTTTTTCTATATATGGGGTTTTTTTGCAGTGCTCACCTTTCTTTTTCTGTTTCGTGAATAGGGTGGCTTACAGTAAAACAGTGTTAAGGCAGAATAGACAAATATACGACCTCTTGTTGTGTCAGCCCAGTCAGGAAATTCAAACATGGGAGGCTTGCACTAGACGCACAATCCAGTGCAGCAGCATTACACCAGCCTGGAGCTGGCTTGGATTTGAAACTTAATTGTTCTGCTTAAATAGTAGCCATTGTAAAGGCCAATAGATTTCAGTGTGGTTATAAAAGTAGTGTTCACATTCCTGTGGCACTTAAATCCATGGAAGGCAAAGTATGTTTTTCTGTGACAAGCCATAGGTTAAAGAATGTGCAACAAATATAAATCCTTTCTCATTTCTTTAGGGTATAGCTTCTTCAGGAAGCAGCCAGTACAGTGGACAGGTAAAACTTGTACTTTCTCAGTGTTTGCAGCTTTTGTGCACAGTTTGTTAGGAAAAATAACCTGTATCCTTTGTAAAAAAGGAACATTCTAAGAAAGAATAGCTTTAAGCTTAAACCAAGTATGGCACAGATCATCTGAGTGAACAAAACAGGAGCTGGTGTAACTGCATGGAAATGCCTCCTTAAACAGATTGTGGTTCTAAGTTTTTGTTGTTATGTTTAAACTGAAGCAATGTGAAAGACCACAGAGAACAAGGCTGTTACTCTGTAACACAGAAATAATTAGTTACACTCTTTTTTCAGGGTGGTTCTTCAGGAGGCAGCCAGTCTGGTGGACAGGTATGTTTTTCTTTCTCCATGCCCTTCAGTTGTGCTGGTAGTAGTAGGCAGTAGTAACTGTCTGAATGGCTGTTGGATTTGAGCATCTGAACTTGCCTCGGTGCCAATTCCATGCAGATTGCATGTGGAAAGTGAGACCTAATGCTGCACCCCTAGCTGCATCTCAGTTCATTTTATCAGTGTAGAAATTGCCTCATAGGCCCCTACTGGAAGTCATATTTAGTGTTTTCTGTAACATCTGTAGCATGAAAGAATACTGTATGGATTACAGGTGCTTTGGCCTCTTTAGGGGAAAAAAAACCCACAAGCTACTTTAGTATTACTTCAGAATTTTTTTACTTGTCCTTTTGGTGAGTAAATCTTTTATTGTAAGTTTTAAATGAAAAATTAGAAGAAGAAGACTATCTTTAAAATTTGGTCAGTAAGAACATAGCTATCCTGAAAAGACAGTGGAGAGAGAAACAAACTACTGTTTAGATGGAGTTTGGTGAGTCTATGACCTGGTCATGTATATAATATACATATTGTAGTCCATTTTCTTGCGGTAGCAGAATGTGAGTTTGATTTACTAAGTTGGAGGCTTCTTCTAGTCAGATTCAGGTCAATAAGTTTGGTTGTGTTTTATACAGGGTGGATGTGTGTGCCCTGGTGGAAGTTCAGTAAGTATTCTTTGTCTCTGCGTGTTTTTTGTATGATGTACGCATATTGGAAAACTCCCAAGGAACTTTAAGTAATTCTGTCTGGTCTGTGAATTTAAATGTATGAGGAAAGTTTTTTTTCTGTTGTCCTAAAAAGAGAGATTTTTGAATCTGCAAAGGACAAAAACATTGCAACTCCAGTAGTACATTTAAAACTAGCTAAACATATGCATTTCTGTTGTCAAACACATATATGGGAAATTAATCCACTTTCTCCACTCTGAATTAAACAAATAGTAATGTTCTCCAGTAACTCCATTAAAGGAAGGTTAGTGATAATTCTGTAAAATGTCCAGACATAAAAAACTGCTTCAAAGCATTTAATTTATTTTTGTTTATAAGAGAGGCCTAGTACATTTCTAAGAATATTACCTAAATATTTCATTGTGTAATAGTCCTGAAAGAATTAATCTATCTCAGATCTAAAACACTGGCCCAGGTAGCTTCCAAGTGGGAGCAACGCAATGCATTTAAAAAGTTAAAGCTATTTGCATTTTTCTGTCTAATTAGTATATTCCATATACTTGTGTAAACAGTCTAGGAAAAAAAAAAGCAACAAACACTCTTTGCTGAATTTAAGGTAATTTACAACTGAGGGAGGTTCAGTTATCTGTTGTCTCAGTATAATCAAAACTGCTTAGATAACTACTTCTCTTTCTGAGGTTATGAAATCAAGTAAAACCTTAAGTGGAATGCCCCCTCTGAGAATCAGAAGTCCTGAAAACAGCATATTACCAGCTTACTTCTCTTTGCAAGTGCATAATCCAAAGAAAAGGATGAATCGAAACTAAATCCGTTACTTGTTTAATCCATCAAATAGAAAAGTGTCCTAGCAATAGTGTAAATGACTTGATCATTGCAGTAGGCCAAAATGTTCTCTTGCTTTTCCTTTATGTGACACTGAACTTAATACAGAGTAAACATTGCTATTTTTGTTGAATACAGGGCTTTTTTGGAGGAAGCAGCTACCATGGTGGACAGGTAGTCAATATGTCTCTAGCATTTACACAGATTAGTTCCTCATGAATAAACATTATCTCAGTTGTCGTATTTGCCCAGAAGCCATTAAATACTGAGTTCAGTTTAGTCATAGAGATAGGGACAATAAGTCCAGAGAGTGCACGTGACATTTCTTGAATCTCTCTTGACATTTCAGTCAAGACATATCTGAGCCAAGAGTTTATCTTGTACTTATCTTGAAAAAATACTGAAGAATAAATCATGGGGTTCATCTCATTACATAAATTACTAATATGATGCGTGGATAAGCAGCCATTTGCTACTGCATTAACAACTGTACTTTTTTCTAGTTAATCAGTGTAATGAGTATTGTTTTGTATAGGCCAAGGATTTTGATGCCAGGTGATATTAAAAAAAATACATTTACAAAATGTTCACATTCTTTTTACAGGGTTCATCGTATTCTGGAAGCCGTCAGTATGGTGGACAGGCAAGGAACTTTTTTGTTTTCAAGATCTTCCTATTTGCTATTTATTAAATGAAAAATATGATGTGGTGCATCTACATTACTGCCAGTCAGTTTTTCAGAGTCATTTTACTCTTAATTAATATCAGTAAACAGGGACCATTTCTTAGTAACTGAAATAGATAAGCATGAGTAAACTTTAATGTAAGGAAATGGCATAGATTGTAATTTCAGTTGTGTTACCTAGAAAAAAAACCACCAACAAGAGTAACTGCTGTTATTCTGCCGATATTTAAGCACTTGTTTCCTGTGACTGTTTGTTTTGGTTTCTTTTTAATAGGGATCTTCTCCCTCAGGAAGCAGCCAGTATGGTGGGCAGGTGAGTACATTCTCAGCCCGTCTCTCCTAACTCTTTCCCTGTAATGTCTGGATCAGGACAGTTATTCAATGCCAAAAGATACATTCATTTGGCCATTTTACTGAGCTTAAATAGATGAGAAAATAACATTAAAGCTGTTTCAGCAAGCTGAGTGAAAGAATTGGTTATGTTACTGCTCTGTGTAAAATGATAATCACTGTGTTATAATGCTGATTTTTGATTCAGAATAAATTGCTGTTGTTTTGGTGTGCAGTAAATAGCTTACATTTTAGGTACCCCACTTCCTTTTTTTTTAAACAACATCCAAATAATTTAAAGTACTGCACAAATTGTTTCAAGACAGCGATAGATTTTTTTTTTAAATTTAGTTAATAGATGTTTGACTTTTTACAGGGCTCATATTCTGGAGGTAGACAACATGGTAAACCAGTAAGTAAAAAAATTTCAAGTTTACCTTTTTTTCTTATATGACCGTTAAAAAATAATCCAACTATTTAGGGACTAAACAATTTTTCTGATACTTATTTAAATATGCAAAGAGTATCACGTGACTTATCTGGGATAATCTCAACAAATACAAACACAATACTTATTTTCACACAGTTCCATGGTTTTGAGTCAGCATTTTACTCTGTAACTGAATTTCTAGTCAACCTCTGTGTTAGTTCTAGTAATCACAGAATGAGAATACATGATCCTTTTGGGTTTTGGTTTAGTATTTTTTTTATTGGGGGGGAGGGGTTGTGGGGTTTGTTGTTTTGGTTTTTTTTTAGGGACTTCTGAACAGTTATTTCTGTTTAAATTCCTAGTAATCATACTTTTTGTGCTCATGGCTCACTTTTTCATTGATTTTTATATGCGTTTGTCTTATGTATTTCTGTATTTCTTTGAAAATTCTATTTCTTTTTCTCTATTATTTCTTTATTTCTTTCCCAAAGGAAATAATGGCTGGCATTTGACTGCATATTTTAATTTTCTCCTGTTTCAGACTATATTTCTATTATGTAATACAAACCTTGGTCTTGCCTAAGAGATAAAAATAAGCACGTGATGTTTTAGCTTATCTCTTATAGACAACAAGATGTATCCACACAAATCATAAATGTGAGACATTTTGTGTACCATATTAGATGGCATTTCTTAGAGGTAATGCTTGTAAGATATCTTGTTGACAATGCTATTCAAATAAGCAGAGGAACTTTGCTAGAAAACAAAGACTCTTATACAACACTTCGTTTTTTTCAGTATCCACTTTTAGTTACCTTCCTTATTAGAGCTCCATTCAAGTAGGGCTATAGAGTAAAGGACTATTAACATTTGCCTTCTCCCCCTCCACCCTCAAATCTAACTGTTGACTGATCCAGGTGAATTAATAGTTAGTTGGATTTTTTTCCTTTCTATATATTAAACACGTAACTAAAAACCAACTCTTTTCTTGGGAACTTTTGAATTAAATTCTTGGAATAATACTTCATTCAAAAGAATACTTGTAACAGAAATATGTTAAATATTTGTATTTCACATACGCTTTTCCCTGGGATTTTTGGATGACTGGACACAAATCAGTGTTCATTCTCCTGTGGTCCTTCATGCCAGATAGCAAGAGTTATATTCAAGTACAAATAGGCTTAGAGTTGAAAACAGGTATCTTTTTTCAGGGTTCATCTTCCTCAGGAGGCAGTCATCAAGGAAAGCCAGTAAGGATATTCTTATTTCAGTATTCCACACCTAAGGTAGAAATGTGGATATCGGTGCATTTAGAATAGGTAAAAATGAGGTTGAGATTTAAAATTATGTTACAACAGAAAATATCTGAGAAAACTGACCGATAAAAATTGGAGTATTTTCTTCAAGCTTGAACCTTAGGCTGAGGCAGCATTCATTCCTTGGATAGCAAAGTTTTGATATACTCCGTTGCTCACAAGAACGTGCTTGGAACATTCTATTAAGAATGATGTATTTAAAAAAGGGTAAGTGTTTCAGTTCCAAACTTTGTAGTTCAGTCAAGGAGACATTGCTTTGAAAATCCTCTGAAGCTATTCGTGGAATCAAGAGGACACAGCTATGCTTACTTGAGACCATTCAATTAAAACAGGGGGAAAAGAGCAAGGGAAAAGGTAAAATCAAAGTCAGTATCAAAACTAATGTTATCTAGGGCGTTTTCAAGACTGCTGTGTGCTCTTTGAACACAATTCACTAGGGGTCTTGTACCACAAAAATAAATGGCTTACAATTATTTTACAGGGCTCCTCTACCACAGGAAACACTTACTCTGGGAAACCGGTAAGAATACTTTCATCACAGCATTTTCATCTTCTTTTCTTAGTAAACAAAGAACCTGGGTGGTTGATAGTGCAATTTCAGAATGATTTGTTCTGAAGAGAACATTCTGTATTCGTTCCATTTGTGTTAGAGCATATTTAAAGAAACCACTGGAAAATATGGCCTCAGCCTGAGAAAGCTATTTCAGTAGCAGTTATTTTTTAAATCTGAATCTCTTGGTTCACAGTCTAGTTATGGCCTTGTTACTTTTTGCTGTCCTCTGTTGTTAAGTTCCTGTTCTCTGTGTAGAAGTTTATAGGCTCTGTTCAGTTAATCCTTTGCTTTTTTTAACTAAGAAGGATTGTTGAGTTTTTCACTGGTTTTGCACTTTTTTTCCCCCAATACTCATCAACTGTTTAACATCCTCTTTCAACTATATGGATGGAAAACTCTGCCTGAAATAAGATAATGGAATGAGAGAAAAAAAAGACTCTTGCCCTGTCATTAATTTTAGCTGAAATTGTCAGATGTAAGATGAGTAACTAAAACTATTTATTTTATCTATGCAAATCTGCTTCCCTCTTGAACAACATAAAACCGTGCTGTGGGTTAAGCTGATAAAAATTTTATTGATCACAGGCAAAACTGTGTTCAAAATCATTAAGTAGGAACACTTTTAGATATATTTATTTGGGTTTTTTTTTCAGAATTCACCTTCCTCGGGTGGCAGTCAAGTGGTAAGCACTTTTCCTCTCTGTAGTTTCTACTGGTTTCTTCCTATACTTACTGTAGAAAACAAAGTAGTGTATATACTGTGAGGTATCTGTCAGATTTCCTGTGTCTCAATAAATGCTTAAGAATACATGTGCAACATAATAAATGGGAGTAGTATCAACAAAGATGAGTAAAAGTGGGACCACTTAAGTCCTTTAAACTTTTGATCCTGTCCATCACTTGAAAACTGAACACATGCTGATTTGTTTACTATAGATGTAGCACATGATCTTTTAACATTGGAAGGGTCTACATAATAGAAGGGAGCCAATAGGAAAAGATTCCTCTGAAACTTTCTATGCTTTTATAATACTAATAAATAGAAATATTTTGAACTGGACTTATCAAATTGCACTTTTTTTCCTCTTCATTTTTTATAGAGCTCTGCTGGGAAACACTCCACTCCCCACATCCTGCTGTTATTCAGTGTTCTGAGTGCCTTTGCACTCTCTGCTGCAACATCAAAATGGTCTATATGAACTTCTGAAGAGTTGCTTGGCATCCTAGACATGGATTATATTCAGTAATACTAGATTAATTTAAGAAAGAAGAAATACCTTTAAGTCAAATTGGAGATGCTGCTTGGCTGTTATACTGTATGTCTAGCTAGTATGTCAATGCCTCTCAATAATTTACCTTTGGTTTTAGTCATTAGTAGATATCATTAGTTTTGTCAGTGTTTTAGGCATCATTTTAGGAAAGTATATTTTACCCTACCTATGAGTTATTCTTATTTCCAGTGGGGAATGGAATGAGCACCTCCCTGAAATCTGAGTGGTTTGAAAAATACTTTGAAAATATTTGGGTTTTAATCAAAGTGGACGAGGTCAAACAAATCATTGTATATGCAAACTGACCACTATGCCTAATCATCACACAAAATAAGGCTAATGTAAATACCTGATAAGCACTCCTCCAAGGAACAGAAGAAAAGATGCTAAAATGAGTAGTGGCTTTAGTCTGTTGTAATCAAATGCAAGTTCAATATGGAGGTTGCAAAGAAAAATCCAAACCAGCAACAAAAAAAAACCCCAAACAAAAACAACTCCATAGGACTAAAATTTTGGGGGGCTTAATTAAAGTTTATTCATCAGAGAAGCCAAACAGCTGAGAAGAAATACTGAACTCTGTTCACTGATTGCAAATACCTAGAGCTCTGTAGCAAAGTGTATGAGGCAGTGCACCCCAGATAAGTCTGAGACTAAAAGCTACTGGAAAACAATGTATTTTCTCTTGGGAAGGAATGGAAATTTAATTAAGTTCATAGAACTGATAGCATCTTGGCTCCTTTTCTCAAGCATTTAGTCTAACCTGTGATACCTGACATACCTGCAAGTTTAATTTCAAGAATGATGCTGACATCTGCAAGCAGGTAGAGTAAATGTGGTCACAGAAAGACCACAGCCCATTTTTGAGTTCAGGAGCAGTTCCCCATCTTGCAGAAAATTCTTTTGGAGCTGCCCGAGCCCCCATCTGTGTAGTGACCGTTGTTCTGCCATAATATTTAGTAGTGGTGTGTCCATCATAATGCTGCTCCCACAGCTCCTCCTCAGCGGTAGCTGTGAGACAAAGAGTATTCTCCTAATGCATACTTCTCATTAATGTTTTGTCAAACGTGTGCCTAGTATTAAAATTACATTTATTAGTAGTATGCTTGTTTCCCATGGTTTACAATTGTAATTAATGAAATATATTGCCATACAAGTTCTGCTACCTCTATTTTTGTCTCTCGTGTTATGTCGCATGGGCCACATCATCCTTTGCCAAGCTCAGTGCCTGAAGTTGTAACTGGGGCATAAAAGAGTTCTGCCTAAATACAGTCTCCAGAATCTGGTGGACAGTTCGTTTTTGGTACACGCAGTGAGGCTCTCTCTGAGAGGTCCTTATCTTAATCTGAACTGGCCTTGCACTTCAGTAAATTTATCTCGGATGTCGCGCTCGGTGCCCGTGTCACGCACTGCAGCTCCCGTCCCGTGACGGAAAACCGCTCGCTGGAAGGCGGCTGCGTGAGGTGGCGCTACCCCGCGCGCAGCCCGCCGGGGCGGCCCGAGACGCAGCCCCAGGGCGGGAGGCGGCGGTACGGGCAGCGCTGCTTGAGACGGGAACCCGCCTGGCCCGGTCGCCGCTTCCTTCAGCCGCAAGTATTCGCCCCAGAGCCCTCCGGGCCCCTCCTGCCCCGCGTCTGCAACGGCCCCGGCACCACAGCCCCTGCTTGCCCCTGCCCGCCTCCAGACACGAACCCGTTCCGGCCGCTCCCAGACCGGCGGGCCATTGCTTCCCTGCCCGCCGCGCCGGCTCCGGGGCCCGTCACGGGCGGGTCGCGCTGCTTGCCGCGGCCCTGGGAACGGAGCGGGCAGGGCCACGGCTGCAGCCGGAGCCTTTGCGGGACGGGACCGCGGCACCCGGAAACACCGGGCGGCTGGTACGAGCTGAGCTGGGCCGCCGGCCGGGTGCTGCAGGTGGGAGGCCTGGGCTGGAACCGGGAGGAGCAGAAGCCCGTCTGAGGCTGCCCTCATCCTGCTGATGAGGGAAGAAGCCTGAGGAAGCCTTTGGTGTGGGAGGGGGAGACGTTTGGGGTTGGGGTGGGAAGCAGGACAAGGCAGCGGGGGGGAGGAAAAGAGTGGGATTGAGAAAATACTGGGAGAAATGTCTGTCAGTTGAGCGGCCTGGGGATGAGAGAGGGAGGGGAGGGGTGAAGGCGAAGCTACTGTGAAGCAGCTATCCGTGGGGTTGGGAAGGGGTACAGACTTGGTCAGTGCCTGTGTCGTTGGTATGGTTGTGGCTCACTTGCTAGGTTTCTTTTTGGTGTAGGTCCAGCTGGTGCTCTGCTGAGAAGGTACTTGCTATGCTTGCTGTGCTATATGTGAAGTTTACAGAAATGCACGCTTTGTGGCATCACAATTTCATACTAGGTTTTTGAAATGAGAAATGTTCTAGCAGTACGAAGGGTATGTATTAAGTCAGAAAAACAGAAAATGTAGACACAATTAATAATATATATCATGGAATAGGCTGGAAGGTAAAAGATAAACTCCAAAAGGCCTCCAAGTTGTTTCATTTTATAGAATCCTGTAAACTATATCTTAAATGACAGTGAGGAAGACTTGAATAGCACAGAAAAAAAAATTAAAGCATGATTGGGTGGAGAAGACTGAGACTGTTTTATGCAATAGAGAGATGTATTATTTGGGATGTAAAGAACATATGTAACTAGCTATACTAAAACTGAGTACCATAGTGGGAAGCTTACCTGCCACTGTGGCCTCTATACAGGAGGGTTGGGATCTAAGGCAACCCTAGCTTTTAAACAACATATGTGCAGACATTATGTGACCACCTGCTTCTCCCAAAATCTGTGGGATTGCCTTTCTCTATAGGTACTGCACTTGACTCATCCAAACTCTTTCTGAACTGAGCTGAACCTGACCTGTTCAGCTCTTCTCTGTGAAGTTAGTACACAGGACAAAAGCTGTCTCTCTATAGACAGTTCACTGGAGTAGACTTTAGCTCTGTGATGCGTGCTTTTCTCCTATGAAAGAATAAGCAACATAAAATTTCTTTAGAGGCTGCAGAGTGACTTTGAAGGAAGTGATAATTGTGGAGAAACTGATTTACATTAATGTTTCTTTAGAAACAAGTTCATGTTTCACTTGTATGTTTTCAGGCATTGTGAGAACTTCCGATCAAAAATTATAGTTCTGGTTGATAAGGATCTACCGGTTTGGGATAAGTGACATTCTTATTTGTAGAATTAGAATGCAGAGGAAAGATACTGGTTTTGAGAAACACTGCGGTGATAGTACAAATTTGCTTTATTTAAAGTAATGTATCATTAAAGTGACTATGTCTTTAACAACTGTACAGACTGCCTTCACAGCCTAATTCCTTATGCTGGTTCCACTGCTGTTTGCAGTAACAAGAAAAGGCAGGGATCATCTGTACTAGTTACCTAGGGAAATCAAATCACACGTGTCTGCTTAAAATAGTTCTAGATTTCGCAGTGTTAAGCGAGGGTAACCATTTTTGATCTTTGGGACAGGCTTACTATAGATGTACCTATTCCTCTTATTCTTGAATTGGTTGTCACCTGGGCTTATTGTAACTAATTACTTAAGTTCATACCCAGAAGCATGCTGCTTGTGCAGGCTCAGTGCCTTCATTGGAACTCAGGAGGCTGCATGGCTGGATCACAGCAATACAGGGTTTCTCTAGAGTGGAGGAGAGATTCTTAAGATCTGTACTTTTTAGGATGTAGCATAATGATGTAAGGTGGTTAGGAGTTCAGGATTTTCTCATTGTCTTTTTGAACCTTGTCTTCTATTCATACCCCTTTGGTACACTGTTCAACTGTCTGTTTGCAAATACTAGGTTTCTACATACATACTTTGACTGAGCTATCTAGTTTATGTTACTCTACTCAAACTAGGTCACCTCAATGAAGGGTGGCTACAGTACCTTGAGCACCCAGACTTGATTAGTAATTCAGAAATAGCCTGAGTGTAAGCTGTAGCTGGATCCCATCTGTATTCAGTGTGTGCAGCCTTTCAGCACCTTAAATCAAGCAGCTTCCTTGAGTTGATAGATCCGCAGGAGTTGCATTTGGGCAGTGTTTCTGTTCATGGTGTTGCACTCCTGTATGCTGGAGGAGGGATGGGCATTTGAACTGAAACTTAGAACTGAATGCCTGCTTGCTAATGGAATCTGAATGTGCCTGCTAGAACCTCTCTATACTGTGATCTATACAAGGAATACAGTGTACGTACAGTTTGAAAAAGAGAGGCAGTTAAGGCGGGTTGTATCAAATTTCTGTGCTGGCAGGCAGAGTTTGGCTTAATGACTGTTGTGTCAATATAAAACTACTGCAGTACTGTGCACATAGTTGAAGTCTTCATCTCACAAGAAATGTAACTGGTGTCAGATTTAGCTCAGTGAGGGCCTACATTCCCTGAACACTCAATATGTGATTTTTCTAATATTCACCAGGCAAATTCTCATCAATCAAAGAAATCTTATTTGTGGATTCTAAGGTTTGGAGTAAAGCATAAAGGGGGTGGGCTTAAAGAGTTTTTAGCCACAAATTTCCCATTTAGGAGTCACAATGCCCACCTTTTTCTGTCTGATACATAGATTAGAATGGTGATTTTTTTTTGTTCACAAAAGTAAAAAACAAAACCACCAAACAAAAAAAAACCGTTGTGAGTCCATCAAAATCTCTGATACTTTAAGTTCCCTTTTTGCTGAGTTTTCTGTCTACCTGCAAGAAAATCTTACCTGAGTCCCAAGCAATTTATAGGACTGTCTGAAATTTGATGTTAGTTAATATGTAATTGCATTCCCCTTATCAGACTTGGCAATGGTGGATTTTCCTGATTCAGTGATAGTTGGTGAATGACTGATGGAGCCTCTGCTATCCTTGGGGAAAGCCTAGGCTTTTGGAGCAAAGTTGAGAAGAAATCATTGGCTGATCTTTAGCAGTTACAATTTAACATGTGACTGTTCTGTCCATAATTACACTTACCAGTGATAAAACGTGTCTGTGTGATTTAAAAAAGCCAGTTGTGTCCAGGGAGCTAACTCACCTCGCAGGAGCAGGGTTGTGCTTGATATCCTGCTCGTGAACGCTGCGAGGTTTTAATTTTTTTTTTCTCACCATTTAAGCTTATGTTTTTAATGTAAATGGAGGAATTGGAAATACTGTTTGAAAGAAACCTTCATGTAAAGAAAAAAAAAATCGTTGTTATTCTGTTTCTGCTAGAAAAATAAGGAAAAAAGTTGCTAGAGGATTTGCTTTTAATAAATCTTCTGAAAAACACAAGCTCTGAGAAAAATATGTTTGGGTTTTTTTCCTAGTGTACTTAATAC
This sequence comes from Porphyrio hochstetteri, assembly GCA_020800305.1. Lineage (NCBI taxonomy): Eukaryota > Metazoa > Chordata > Aves > Gruiformes > Rallidae > Porphyrio > Porphyrio hochstetteri. The sequence continues at coordinate 21,135,303 of CM036912.1, forward strand.
ACATCAGGTATTCAAGAAGAATAAATAAACTGAAAAGTGAAAAAAAAGGAAAGCTTTAAAAATCTGAAGTGATATGCAGGAAGGAAAACATTAACAGTGACATTTTGAAATGAGAAATACAATGTTTAAGATTATTAGAAATGTTTATAGTATTATGGTTTATAAAAAACCACATAGACATGAAAGATTGCATATTTGGGATGGCGGGAGAGAAATAAATGCATTGTTGAATGATTGTGGTCTGAATTTGGCAGTTAAAGGTATTAATATGTATGTAAAATCTTGTTCATAACCCAGTTCAGTAACATTTAATAGATTCAGAAAAGTCTGTGCACTCTCAGTGCCATCTAAGATATTTATCATAGAATCACAGACTGGTTTGGGTTGGAAGAGACCTTAAAGCCCATCTAGTTTCAACCCCCTTTCCCTGAGCAGGGACACCCTCCACTAGATTGGGCTGCCCAAAGCCCCATCCAAGCTGGGCCTTAATACTGCCAAGGAGGGCACAGCTTCTCTGGGCAGCCTGTGCCAGTGCCTCACTACCCTCATAAAAAATTTCTTCCTTGTATCTTCCTTATATCCAATCCAAATCTACCCTCTTTCAGTTCAAAACAGTTGTCCCCTGTCCTGACACTACAGGCCTGGTAAAAAGTGTCTCTGTCTGTCTTAAAAGCTCCTTTTACATATTGGAAGGTTGCAATAAGGTCTCTCTGAACGCTTCTTTGGTTTGAACAACCCCAAATCTCTGTCTGTCTTCAGGGGTGAGTTGCTCCAGCCCTTTGATCATTTTTGTGGCCCTCCTTGGGACATGCTTTAACAGGGTCTTTAACAATTTTTCTTGTGCTGGGTGCCCCAGATCTGCATGTGGTACTTCACATGGGGTCTCACCAGAGCAGAGTAGAGGCAAAGAATCGCCTCCTTCAACCTGCTGGTTACATTTCTTTTGATGCTGCCCAGGAGAAGGCTGGCTTTCTGGGCTGCAAGTGCACGTTGCTGGATCTCCAGTTTTTAATCCACCAGTACCCTCAACTCCTCCTCTGCAGGGCTTCTCTAAATCCATTCATCTCCCAGTCTGTATTGATTGTTCTGGCCCATGTCCAGGACCTTGCACTTGACCTTTCTGAACTTCATGAGGTTCCTTCTATCTATTTATTTCTATAGTATTTGTTGTATTACTGCTTTTGGTAAAATCTTAATACTGAGTCCAATAAAAAGAAAATTTATCAAATAGAACTTTCCTCAAAGGAATGTAGTTGCTTTATAGAAAGTAACTTGATACTTGTGCGTTATCCAACACAGGGATGTGGGCAGTGCACCTGTGAAAGCGTGGAAGGAAGTCACATAAAAATAAGGCTCTTCAGGTTCTATGAGCTAGTTCTTGCTCCACCTTCCATTGTGCTTTTCCACGTTGTTCCCAGCGTCCTATATTTGCACAGGTGTAGCATCAGCACTGGACTCACCTTTCATTGGAGAAATAGGAGCGAGAACACAATCACGTTTCTTTAATCTGCTACTTGATTTCAAAGCAAATGCCCAGGAAACGTGTCCGTACCTGTTCCACTGGAATAAAATAATGTACTTTACTTTCCACACCATTTTTCCTTCTATAAGGCAGACTCATTTGGTGTTTATTTTCTAATAGATCGCAGGCATAGAACTTGGTGTACTGGCACATGAAATTTAAACTATGCCCTTTGCACTTTTAAGAGGCTGTTTGTCAGCTTCTATTTGGCATTGTATTTTAACTAATGTGCAAGTACCTTTTGGTTATGTGGTCTTAAACTCATTAATCATAAAACAGGATAAGAGCTAGCAATAACAATAATTCCTGTAATTTGGCTTTTTACTCTAAAAGACTGGCAGCAATGAAAACACTTCACAACTAGGCTGGAAGGAATGCAATTCATGTAGTGCCATTACTGTGAAGATTGGAAGCATAACAGTAGTTAGTAACTTTTTTCTTTGTTTTGTAGGGATTTTTTTCAAGTTTTTCCTGATATCCTCTTGAAGATTCAGAAATTTAAGGAAAACTAAATTTAATGTATACAATAAAAAGTGAGCCAACAGCAGTGATTACAGGAAAAGTGTTCTTAGTAATTTAAACACAATTAATGAAATATAATGCAGTATACTGGATAGCTTGGGATACTGAAAGAACTTTCAGTGTAATTGATTCAGGAGAAATGCACAGTCAATTAAATAAACTTGTATTACATGTTTTTTTATTTATAAAGTAATATATGAAAATGTAATGCACGCCAATTATAAAATTTCAGTGAGTCTAAAACATGCTGATCAACTAGATATTTGATGAAAGTTGAGTCTTAACAGTTCTGTGCTTACTTTACCTTAAGATATTTGTAACAGCATGGTGTGAAGTTTGGATCTGTGGAGTTGCCGTGGCTTTTTTGTTCTTGCATGGGAAAATGTCTCAAGATAGTCTCTAGTCTCTGAGTTTAACTAGAGTATTTAAAATAAAATAGCCATGTTTCCTTCTAGAGTTCTCTTTTAGTGTTTTAGATACCTGCAGCTAAAGTAATTTTGTCAGATTTTGAAACCTCCTACCAATTCAAGATTAGGATAAATTCATAAACTAATAGTTAATCTTGCACAAAATTCTATTACTGTAGATATTTAGCAGTTTAGCAGCTCAAAAGTTTGTCATCAGATCTTTAAAAGATAAAATGTTAAGGTGAGGAAAAGTCATGTAATCTGGTTGCTCATGTACTAAACCATGATTGATATTAGCGAGCTTTATTAAGACTGGATAGAGAAAAAAAATATATATGGTATGCTCACTGTTCAGTAAGTCAGATTGATTGTTTCTTTTGGCCTAATATAACTCATCTACAAATATTAGAATTTAGCAGTATTTTAGAGGGGAAGGTGTAGGGATGATATAAAAATAAAACAGAAAATAGGATCTGCTTCCTTTGAACAGGTATTTTTTGGACTTTGCACAGTATGATACTTTGAGCCGAAAGTGTTACTTCCTGTATAGACTGTTTTGCTTTCTGACTCCGTAAAACATTTTCTGGGTCCTCTTGCGTTATATTTTTAAGGAGAACAACTCTCAAGATAGTATCCATCTGCATTTTTGTGCATAAGTCAGATCTTACGTGGCTGTAAATATTACCTTGACTTACTGCATGCGGACTTCCTATAAAGACCTGATGTTAACCTTTTCCCCTGCCTTCCATATATCTGGCGGTTAGGGTGTGTCTACATGGTATACTGAATAAATTACACAGAAGCATTCTGTTTGTTTTTTGGGTTTTTTTTTTTACCTAGACTAATAAAAGAATAATGATCCTAGTCACTGAGTTAAGAGGCGTGACAGGCAGCGTTAGAGTCAATGAGGTAGAAGTACATGGCACCTCTCACTGTAAAATATGGTTCAAATGTCGCTGAGTCCAGTTGTTGAATTAGTAAACCCAAACCTGTTTTTTTGGAACAGCTGCATCCTACAGAGTACTGAGTAGTCCAAAACCCAGTGAGAAATCTACGCCTTGTAACTCTGTACAGGAAATGCATTAGGTTATTGGCTTACGACAATCAAAGTGTGGGCTGTTACTGAAGGCAGTAGTTCACTGAGGGTAGCAGGAACTCATGGCTAGAAGAGAGCAATTACACTTCTGGTAGTAATCAATAAATCTAAGCCTGCTGTGAAAGTATAGTGGAAAACAGTTCAACTGTTTGTATTTCAGTATTTTTGGCTCCTTTTCTGGATCCAATCCCCAGTTTGCACCCAGCTCAATGCAGCTCATATGCAGCTCTGTTAAAAGAGGAGGGATCAAGAGGTCTGATATGATACTATGTGTACTCAGTAGAGGGTGGTTATTTTATTGGCATACATTAAGTTTCAGGATTCTAGTTCCTGCTCTGTGAATAAACTATTTGTAAGTACAGCATAAAACTTCACACTCCTCTACAAGCCTGTCTTATTTACAACTGACAGGACAACTTTTAAGAAATTATTTGTGTTTCAGCTACTACACTGGACACTTAAAAGTCCATTTTGAGTGACTTTTGGAAACTCTGAAGCTGCTTTAGGGTATGCTGAATTAGGGTAAAGAAATGTTTTCTGTTACTGGCTCCTTTTTGAGATACATTGTCTGGGGAAAGTTATCTTTTTATCATGATTACTAGTGAAGACAAGATCCAAGATAATGTTCTGGTATGTATTCCGTATGGCTTTTCTGATGAGCTTATTAAACTGTTGTGCTTGTTGGCATGTGTTCATGCTGAATGCTTTGATACTTGCTCATAAACAAGGAATTAGTGATTTAAAATTACATTTTAAGATGCTTAGTAAATAGATCATTGTATTTCAGCAAGAAAATCATGTGAACATTAATTTTTTACATTGTGATCTATTTTGAAGTTTAATGAATTGATCTCTAAGGATTTAGAGTACTTGTAAAACCATTTATTGCTTCACAGGCTCACAGAATGCAGAAATTTGGGTCTGACTTCAGGAGAGATGTGTGTTCCCATTATTTGTATTTTTTTTCAGAAACATTTTGAAAACTGAAAAACAAAAAGTTTAAAAATTTTTCTGTAAGTGTGCTTTCATGACATTTAGTGTTGTTCATCTTAACCACATATTGCTCTTCGTGTTTCCAGTTGTCAAGTCTCAATTTTAAAAAATTAGGTAGATGAAAAAGGTGAAAGAAATTGTTTGTGCAAGTTGGATCACAGAAACATGCATTTTGCAATCTCAGTTTTGTCCAGTAGAACAGGTAGACTTTTTCATGAAGTTTAGTTCTCTTAGAGAATTTTTTTTTTTTTTTTTTTACTTTTTCTTCCTCTATTTTCTCTATACTGCTGATATTTCTCCAGAACTATATTTGCCCTTGCACGTCCCCTCTTCATCCCTTCATGGGAACTGTTCTTCTGTTTCTCCTCCTTGTTCTCAGCTATATCAAATCTACTCTTCTGTCACGGTTTAGCCCCAACCTCCAGCTGAGCACTACACTGTCACTCGCTCACCTTCTGGGTGGGATGCAGAGGAGAATCAGAAGATAAAGGTAAACCTCGTGAGTTGGGGTAAGGACAGTTTACTGGGACAGCAAAGGAAGTGGAAAATAGCAACAGTACTTATAAAAGAATGTGCAAAGTGGGTGATACACAATGCAGTTTTTTCACTGCCCCAAAACCTGATACCCAGCCCATCCCTGAGCAGTGACAACTCCTTCCCAGCCAGCCCCCTTTGTATACAGACCATAATATCATATCGTAAGAAATATCAATTTCCAAGTTTGGGTCAGCTGTCCTAGTTGTGTCCCCTCCCAGCATCTTGTGAAAATTAACTATATCCCAGCCAAAACCCAGGACATTATTGACCTCTTATTCTATACGATCGATGTCATGTCCAGATCCTATACCTTTCCTGTCTCATATGTGTGTGTATATATATCTGCATACATGCACATGCAGAGATAATCCATTAGTCTATGAGCCATCCCTCTAAAATGTCTGTTGAGTTAATTTAGTCCATGACTTTGGACTCCATCTGTCATGATAGCCTTGCGGGGCAGGACAGATGGTGGTGTTGGGTTGTTGCATCCTGCATCCAGAGCTCTTGGCTGGTTTATCTGACATAGTCTGTGCTCACGGTCTGCAGGCTGAAGATGTCAGTTTTGAAGAAGTTGCTGGGTGACAGTAGCTGAAGGCAGTTCTAGTTCCATCATTGCTGCATTTTGCTTGGTTTCATCTAAGTTCACCCTTCATTAATTTGTTAAATCTTACCGTGATACTATCAGTATGGTATATAACAATTTTATTAGTGATGATGTAAAATGGTAGAGTTATTTGGCAAGTATCATCATACAATTTAATTTATTTGCTGTTCTTTCCCAAAATCAAATCCCTTGAGGTACACTTCCCCATCCTTCCACATCACTCACTGAGTGCATCCAGGTCCTGGGCAAAAGCAATCTCACAGTTGGGTTTGCCTTTGCCTGAAGCAGGGATAACCCTGACTGTCTTCCCCAACATACTCTTCATGTGCGCTGCAGGGACTTTATCCCTTTGCGTAGTGTGGGGGAAGTTTTGACTGGGCAGAACCAGCTTGATTCGTAGCTCACCTAGTGTTAACATAGTGATGTGTAACCACATATTTGAAAAATATTTTAAAAGTCTTTATTTCCTCTTGCTTTTTAAATATCAGGTTAGGGTGGTTGTTTTTCATTTGGCTGAGCTCTCTCTATAACATTTTTTAATATGCCAATTCCGAAGGGGAACATCTATCTGCGATATTACCTTTAAGCCTGGGTTTGCTTGTGTTTTTTTTCTGTTTCAGGAAGAAAAAAGTAAAAAAATGTCTACCAATTTAAAATACCTTTCCTTGGGCATCCTGGTTTTTCAGACCACAAGTTTAGTCTTGACCATGCGTTATTCTCGGACACTGAAAGAAGAAGGACCTCGTTACTTATCCTCTACAGCAGTAGTTATTGCTGAACTTCTGAAGATTTTGGCCTGTGTTCTCTTGGTCTACAAAGACAGCAGTATGTGTCAAATGTTGCACCAAGTAATTTTTGTAATTAACATGCTGTATTGCATTCACAATAGCAAAGCAGACATGAGTACAGACATACAACAAGTATTTCCCTTCTCCAGTAAGAAATAGTCTTGGAAAGACGCTAATACTTCACTCTTCAACACATGATACAAAATACCGTATTATAGTTGCTGAAGCGAATTCTCTAAAGCATGTGAATACTGAGGAATGCAATAATAAATTTTCTTCTAACAGCTTGGATCATGAGTTTGCTCAGACATTTTAAGAAATTAATATGTAGAAGTAGGAAAAAAACAAAAGCTTTAAGTGTGTCCAAAGCATAAATGATAATTTAGAAGCCTGTGATAGGCAGCAGATAAAGAAGGGATGAAGCAATTTTGTTACTACAGGAAGAAGCAGTTTTAAGCTCAAAAAAAGTATATCTAGATATACTCTAGTTCTTATTTTGTACATTTTATACTGAATTTATTTGGCTCCTTGACACACACATATGATCTTCAATGCTTAACAATATCATTGTATATGCATAAATATTGATGACTGTAGGCTCTTAAATAGGTGCTTTTTAGGTGACACTCTTTAATGTATCATCTTCAGATATTTGATAGGGTTTAACTAAGTTTTACTTAAAGTATTTTGAATAGTTGTTCTAGTTCTGATATTCCAGGCTACAAGAAGACACTTTGCAGCTTTTTTTCTTATATATATGTGGCTTATAAAAGTGAAGCATACATAGTATTAAGAGATCTTAGTAACAACTATAAAAAGGGTGCAACAATCTTTAAGAATAGAACATTATGCTTTTTTTTTTTTTCTACTCTCCTTTTAGTGAATGACTATTTCTTTTGTTATTTCTTTGGGTAGAGTGCAATCTACGAGCTCTGAACAGAGTGCTACATGATGAAATCCTTAATAAACCCATGGAAACTCTTAAACTTGCTATTCCTTCAGGAATTTATACTCTTCAGAATAACTTGCTGTATGTAGCATTGTCAAACCTAGATGCAGCCACGTACCAGGTATTGTACTTTTGGATTTTTCTGTAAGTTTCAAAAAAACTCATGAATAATTTGATAGTAACTGTCTTTGGGTCCTTCTAGGTTACATACCAACTGAAAATTCTCACCACAGCATTGTTTTCTGTGTCCATGTTGAGCAAGAAATTGGGTGTATATCAGTGGCTTTCATTACTACTATTGATGACAGGAGTGGCATTTGTGCAGGTAAATATTAACAGGTAATTTGTGTTTATTTAACGTGTTTATTCAAGGAACATGGATTTCTGTACTGATTATACAGTTTTCTGATTCTATCAGCTGCATATGAGCACCAGGGTATGGTCAGGAGCTACAAAGCACAACTGGCCAAGCCTAGAGGACACCAGAAATGGTGCCCCAGTGCCCTACTGTAGAATCCGACGGCGTCTGGAGCAACCCGCAAGTGACAATGATAGCAGCATTTATTAGCACACAACCTCAGACATTAGGGATGCACAGATCTTCTGTACCAGCAGAGTCCTGTGGCTCACCTTGTAACACAGTTTCAGGATGCCAAATTTACTTGAACTTAACTTTAAGAGGGAAAACTTGGTCTCTGTTCTACATAATGCAGGTACAGGTGTTAGTAGTTTTCAGAGGGCAGGATCATGAGATAAAAACTATTTTAAGAAATTTTAGCAGATTTTAGTATATCCTAGAAGTTTCTTATTTTAAAACTTCAGGATTTGGGGGGAAAATTATAGAATTTTCAAAAGTAATAATTTAAAATGAGAACAAAATGTTCTCATAGTAATTAACAGACATTTCAGTATGGTTTTGTCTATGGCATCGCATTTTGTTCGGTTAGCATTAGGTATATTTCAGGATTTAGCTTCATAAATTTCAGCTTGTTTTAAGCTGTCTGCAAAATCACTGAAGAGGGCACATGCCAAAGACAATTCTTGCCATCTCAAAGACAGCTGGTATAAGTGATTTTCTAACTGTGCTTCTATTTGTAAGGTAACTGTCAGGTGGCAGAAGTTGCTGACTGTGAATGACCGTAAGTCATGCTGGAATGCAGGAACAGTTCCGGCTTACAAAACACAAATCCTGGACCTGTTTAGATTTACGGATAGTCTCCCAATTCAGGCACATTTTTACTCCTTACAGATATATAGAAAGAAAAATTCTGGCTTTGTAGTCCTTTAAAAGTATTTATGGTGTAAAATATGAAACTATAGAAGCGTGTGACTATTTAGTAACTGTTACTGTTGTTTTTAAACAAACTTGCATTTTGTAGATGCTCATGACTTGATTTTATTAGTGAATTTTGTATAACTTTTTATATCCAGTGGCCTTCAGACTCTCAAGCAACAGCTGCTAAGGAACATTCAGCAGGATCTCAGTTTGTAGGCCTGATGGCAGTTCTTATAGCATGCTTTTCCAGTGGATTTGCTGGGGTTTATTTTGAGAAAATTTTAAAGGAAACTAAGCAGTCTGTGTGGATCAGAAACATTCAGCTTGGTAAGTTTAATTTTAGTCATCTCTTTAAAGATACTGTATTCTGAAAAATTAAGATAAATGCGCAAAACATATAAATAAAAATACCACCAGTGCTTTAGCATTCTGTATAAATATACTTTTAAAATCAAGAATATAAACCATGCTGGAGGGAATTCCTGCAGTTGCTTTCTGGTCTCAAACTAGCTCTTGATTTAGCTTATAGAATGTCTGTAAGCTTGTACAGAATCTGTCAGTTAAGTTTTTCTAAAGAATGTTATCTTATGCAAGATTCTGCATATCCTCTGTGTTTAAAAATATTGTCTTTTGCACTAATTCATAAGATTTGAATACAGATAGTATACCTTTTACCACCTTTTTTTACTTTTTTGTTGTTAGAGGGATTAAATCAGAATATATTTCCAACTCAGTGTTTTGAGATGTTTTTAAATGAACATTTTCTTTTGCTTGTGTCTGGGTAGGCAGTTTTCTAGGCTGGCACTTCTAATACAAAAAACTGCTTCATGAATAAAGTTGAATTATTACTCCAGTACAAAGGTCAGTTTGGTTTAGATGTTTGTATAATCACTGAAGAGAGGCATATGCAAAAAGCAGTTCATCTTAACTACTTCAATGCCTATTGGGCACCAATCAGTAAGAGAATGCCTTCTATTTCCAAAGTAGTTCTCAGTCTTCTGGACCCTAGTTAATAGTGGTAGTCAAGTTGATCTGTTTTCATGAATGAGATTTCCCTCACCTCAAAGCAATCTTGTCCAGTTTATAAGGTTAGAAATGTGACATCAGAAATACCTTCCGTTTTCAGTAGGAACAAAATGGATCCCTCTAGTCTGCAGCTGTAGGCAGTGATTATTTGTTGCATATTTAAATAAATGCTTTCAGCAGAATTTTAACTTTCCGACACCTTAGTGTGAACTCTTGACCAAATCCACAGTAGTGTAGAATTATGTCATGAGAATGTTTTAGTGGATCAGGGCTGTGTATTGAGTCTGGTAGAATGGAATGAAGTACCACAAAGACGGGAGATGGTGTGGGGTTTTGTAATTAAATAGGTGGTCAAAAAATGGTATGGTGAAACACATCTGAATACAAACAGTATTTTTTCCTTTCTTTTCCTGTTGCTCTGTTTTGATTATAAATGGTTTGAGTGAAAAACACAGAACTGCATTTTGATTATATTTTAATGTTGTTGCACGCCCATGATACTTTAAAACTTGAGATTGGAGAAGGTGATCAAAACCTTTACTTGCTATCAGCTACTATTGAAAAAAACCTAAGTTTTCTTGAACAGGGTATAGAGTGTATATCAGAAAACGTTATGTTAGGGAATTCTAGGGGCAGAGAAGGGTGGGTAGTGGGGGATTGGTCTGGGATGTAAGGTAAGATATGGTGCTGTGTGTGTAGCTACAATGTAAAATGTGTTGCCAAGGAAAGCTGATTATTATTACTCTCCATTTCCACGCTAGAAGTACTTTGAGCAACAACGCAGATACCTGAAACAATTAAACATACATAGTTGTTGAAAGATCACTGATATCTTTTAAAACATTCTTCAGATTTTTCTACAGCACACAGAAGTATGTATGAAAACTAGCGAGTTCTCTAGTTTGATAGTCAGCCCGCTCATATATTGAACATTCCAGTCATTGCTTTGTAAAAACATGAGATCAGAACAGACTGCATCTAAACATGAACTGTTCAAAGTGATAAGTAACCAAGACTGTGATTTATGAAGACCTAAATGTCTGTGATAGTAGTGAGATTTTTTTCTGTCAGTGAGCTTAATTTACCTCAATACAAAATTCAGTAGAATACATTTACTGTTAAAGTGGTTTTCAGTTCAAAACTGAAAGTAATTTTGTAATATTTCATAAAGAGTTTCCTGATACAGCTTTTAGAAAATATTTAAAACATTCAATCACAATTTCAAAAAAAATGAGTGTATTCTTTTTGCAAGTGCAATATAATTACCTGCTTAAGACATTGTATCATTCAGGAGCAAGTTGGTCATAATCAAAAGCTTTGAAATAGAGATTTTCTTAAACCACAAACAGCAAAACACATATATCCAGCCTCGTTTTCTTTTTCATATCCATAGAGAACTATTAGAACCACAGAAAAAAAAAAGGAAAATATATTTGAATTTTTTTTTATTGTCCTTATTCAGTTTTTAATGCATATCAGTATCATATTTGGGATGTATGAATAGTTAATTTTATTTATTTCAGCAGATTAACTGGAAAATAAAATTGGTTTAATCTGAAGTAAACCAAAGGTTTTATTATGTCTACAAAAAGAATTATTTCTTTTCAAACAGGTTTTATTTTGTTCAAAATAATCCCACCCTTTTCAGACTCAAAGAAATGCAATGAAAATAGTGGTCAGCTTTTCACAGAAATGGAATGGAAAAACATTCCCCTCTTGTTGTTCAAGACATCAGCCACATCAGACTTGCATTAATTCCATGACTAATGGGATTAGGAAAAGTTTCCCATCTGATAGAACACTATACTCACTGAATTATAAACTTTCAAATCTCATCTCAATTTCTTCTTTTGACATTAAGTCTCTACTAGCAAACATTTACTGTGTTTTGAAGCTGATTCAGAAGAATCCTGCTTCCAAGATCCTTGTCTGAATTGTCAAACCAAGTCCTGCTCTTATTATGTCAGTGACCATCTCCTCAACAGAAAGCTTTCCCTCTTCTCTCCAAGTTACAGTGTGACTTCAGCCTTCAGTCATGACTGAAACTGAAATTGTGCTATATGCCATAAAGAAAAATCATTCCATCCATGTAGAAAGCAATGCTAGATAAATTTCTTGCAGTGTACAAGAAAAAGCTTTTTCTTTATGCTTTCTTGCAGAAGCAGTGAAAGCTTGTTTTAAGTGTGGAAAATAACTTTTAAAAGAGAATATCTGTCTGAGCACAATTACATTTGTATGTGATGGCATTGCAAGTGGCAGTCCTAGTTTAAAATTGTATTTGATCTTTAAGGTCCCTTCTAACCTAAACTATTCTGTAATTCTATGATGTGTGAGCAGTCCTTGAGGACGAGGAACGTGTTTCCATGTTTTTCACTGGAAGTTTTTAAATCAATCTTGTACTTTCAGGATTTTTCGGTAGTATATTTGGACTGATGGGTGTATACATTTATGATGGCGAACAACTGGCAAAGAATGGATTTTTTCAAGGATACAATAAACTTACATGGATAGTTGTTGTTCTACAGGTGAGATACCTTGTATTGCATGTTTCTGTGCAGGCACTTGGGGTTTACTCTTACTAATGGTGTCATTGTGGCTACTGAGAATTCTATATAGTCAAAAGCCTGATCTATCATTGTTAGAATAAACGTCTAAATAAAAAACTGCAAAATTTATACCAAGTATATGACTATGTATGCAATGTAAAAGCAGGTAAGCATTAATTCTTTTGCAGTTTTTTTTGTTGCTGTTGGTTGGGTTTGGTTTTTAATGTGTATATATGTCCTTCATCCCGTGGCTAAAAATGTACAGTATAAGCATTTACAGTAATTCAGTGATGGTAGTATGATCAACAAATTCCTTAACGGGCAAAGAACTTCTCCTCTGATATTTATCTTCAACATTGCATATCCTTAACATAAAATAAATGTAATGTTCCTAAACAGAGGCAGAAGCTTTTCTGAAGTGAGCACATGTTGTTAAAATAGAGGCTTTCAGTGGAATTATAAGGTTGCAAATCCAAACCTCAATGTATTTTTCAGGCACTTGGAGGCCTGGTGATTGCTGCTGTTATAAAATATGCAGACAACATTTTAAAAGGATTTGCAACTTCTCTCTCTATTATACTGTCAACATTGATCTCCTATTTCTGGCTACAAGATTTTGTCCCTACAAGGTAAGAATTATTTTCCGTGTATGCTGAAAGAAACCCAAAATAAACAGTTGAAAACTTAATGCTTACCAGGTATGACTATCATAACATAAAAAACATGTCAAGCTACACTTTGAGAATGTTTAGACATAATTTGCACATAAAAATTTATTTTCACAACATACCATAACTAATACTTAATTTTTTCAGTACAGCTGGCAAAATTTTCTGTTAGATATAGCCCCTCACAAGTCAGGAATAATTGAATCTCAAATCTTGGCTTTAGACAAATCTCTGTCTTGTAGGCTGCATGCTTCAGGTCACTGTCCCTTTCTCTTTTCCTCCCTACCCGATCTACCTCAGTGTGTTCGGCTCCTACTTCCTTTGGTTTGGGCGCTTGCCTTGCAGTGCCTCTGCTCTTGGAACCAGCCTCCCCTCTGCTGGCTGTTCCGAGTAAGATCTGAGAGGGGTTGCCTGTCCCTTGCATCCCCTTTGTCCTGTAAGTGGACATATCTTCCACGAGTCTTCTCCTTGAGTTATGGCTGAGCGATGACAGTGAGGATAACCTTTTTATACTGGCTTTTATCCAATCTCAAAAGTCTCTTAAAGACACAATTTCAGTCATACACACATGGCAGTTACAGTACAGCGATTAGTTGCCCAAGGACACAGAGAAGCCCAAATTCAGAGCTTTTTTCTAAAAGACAGTGCTATATTCAATAATAAAAATAAAGAGAAAAATGCTTTCTATATGTTTCTAGGCCAAATACGCCATGTTCTGACCTATTGTGAGTCAGATGTAAGTAGCTTTGTGCACCGCAGGTTTTGTACATGGGTAGGTTCTGGAATAGTGCTTGTCTTGTCAGAGCGTGTTGGTATATGGAGCACAGGAGTAACGTTCCAACTTTCAGATGTTGTAAATAGGATTTTGCTTTTAATTGACCTAGAAGCCTGACATAAGTTACACATACTCATAGTGTAAAAATATTTTTAATAATATTTACAACTTTCCTATCTGTTATAAAGAAATGCCTTATTATCTAAAAGTAGTATTCAGAATCATAGAGTCATAGAATCACCTGGGTTGGAAGAGACCCTTTACTTCATCGAGTCCAACCATAGCCTAACCCTGACTAGTCCACCTCTAGATCATGTCCTTAAGGACTTCATCTACATGTTTTTTAAATACCTCCAGGGATCGTAACTCCACCACCTCCCTAGGCAGCCTATTCCAATGCCTGACAACCCCTTCAGTAAAGAAATTCACAGAATCACAGAATCACAGAATTATCAAGGTTGGAAAAGACCTAGAAGATCATCCAGTCCAACCATTCACCTATTACTACTAGCTCCCACTAAACCATATCCCTCAATACAACATCCAGTCTTTCCTTGAACACCCCCAGGGTTGGTGACTCCACCACCTCCCTGGGCAGTGCATTCCAGTGCCTGACTACCCTTTCTGAGAAGTAGTGCTTCCTAATGTCGAGCCTGAATCTCCCCTGGCGCAGCTTGCTACCATTCCCTCTAGTTCTGTCACTGCCTACACGGGAGAAGAGGCCGACCCCCAGCTCACTACAACCTCCCTTCAGGAAGTTATAGAGAGCTATAAGGTCTCCCCTAAGCTTCCTCTTCTCCAGGCTGAACAATCCCAGCTTCCTCAGACGCTCCTCGTAAGGCCTGTGTTCCAGACCCCTCACCAGCTTAGTAGCCCTCCTCTGAACGCGTTCCAGAGCCTCAATGTCTTTCCTGTAGTGAGGGGCCCAAAACTGAACACAGTACTCGAGATGCGGCCTCACAAGTGCTGAGTACAGGGGGACAATTACCTCCCTGCTCCTACTAGTAACACTATTTTTGATGCAAGCCAGGATGCCGTTGGCCTTCCTGGCCACCCGCGCACACTGTCGGCTCATGTTCAGCCGTGCATCAATCAGTACCCCCAGGTCCATTTCCTCCACACAGTCCTCCAGCCACTCCGCCCCAAGCCTATAGCGCTGCCTGGGGTTGTTGTGGCCAAAGTGCAGGACTCGGCATTTGCTCTTGTTGAACCTCATGCCGTTGGCTTCAGCCCAGCTCTCCAGCCTGTCCAGATCCCTCTGTAGGGCCTCGCTACCCCCAGGCAGATCCACACTCCCAGCCAATTTAGTGTCATCTGCAAACTTACTGAGGGTGCACTCAATGCCCTTGTCTAGGTCATCAATAAAGATATTGAAGAGGACAGGCCCCAGCACCGACCCCTGGGGAACACCACTCGTGACCGGTCGCCAGCTGGATTTAACTCCATTTACTACCACTCTCTGAGCCCGGCCCTCCAGCCAGCTCCTTACCCAGCCGAGGGTGTACCCATCCAAGCCACGGGCTGCCAGCTTCTGCAGGAGAATACTGTGGGAGACAGTGTCAAAGGCCTTGCTGAAGTCTAGGTAGACCACATCAACAGCCTTTCCCTCATCCAGCAGATGGGTCACTAGATCATAGAAGGAGATCAGGTTGGTCAAACAGGACCTGCCCTTCATGAACCCATGCTGGCTAGGCCTGATCCCCCGGCCATCCCGCACATACCACATGATCTCCCTCAAGACTATCTGTTCCATAACCTTCCCTGGAACCGAGGTCAGGCTAACAGGCCTGTAGTTCCCCGGATCCTCCTTACAACCTTTCTTGTAAATGGGAGTCACATTGGCAAGCCTCCAGTCTTCTGGGACCTCACCAGTCAGCAAGGAGGACTGATAGATAATGGAAAGCGGCTCGGCTACCACCTCTGCCAGTTCCCTCAGCACTCTCGGGTGGATCTCATCCGGCCCCATGGACTTGAGGCAGTCCAGTTGGAGTAGGAAGTCTCTGACTGTTTCTTCCAGAATCACAGGGGAGTTAGCATGCTCCCCAGCTGAGACTACCAGGTCAGAGAGAGGGGTACCCTGAGGATCTGTTTGACCTTTAAAGACAGACGTAAAGAAGGCATTCAGAACCTCCGCCTTTTCCTTATCCTCAGTGATCACATTCCCAGCCTCATCCAGTAAAGAGTGGATATTCTTCACGATGTCTTTGCAGATGTTTTCTTAACCATTCAAAAAAGGAAGTAGAATAACTGTTTAGGCTTAAAATGTGGAAGACATTGAACTTAAATTATAAGTAGCCTGTACTGGTCCTGTTAGAACAAATGTAGAAAGTGGTTTAAGAACTTGTGTGCTCAAATGGAAAATTAATAAGTAACTTACTAGCTTCTGCAAACATGGAGAAAATAGAAACAGTGGTAAATAATTAAATGAGATGGAGCCAACTAGCAGCATGTAGAACTCAAAGCCATCTCATTTATTAAAACTTGATCAACTTGAGTTAATCAAACTTAATTTTCAATAACATGCTTATGTCAACTGAATTTATTTGATCTGAAACTGAGTAATTGTTTCTCTCACTTCAACAAATATTTTTGATTGGGATAACAGATGTGAAGTACTTAAGTGCTTGAATGTGTTACAGTGGATTGTGTTACAGTGGATTGTGTCCAGAAAGAGGCTAACTGTATTCTCTGAAGGATTATCATGTCATGCCCCACAGGTCTTTTTAGTGTTTGGTTTGGAAGATGAATTTGTCAACGGTCATGTCTTTATGACAAAGTTCTTTTCTAAAATGTATACTGACTGTCAGTTGGCTTTGGATATTTTATTTCAGACTTGTAACTATCAAAACAACTTGAAAGGCCCAAATGTCACAGTACAAAAGATGCCTTTATTATATTTTCCTTATATAAATCTTTATGTATCTGCCAAAAAATTAGATTATACAGACTTGCATACTGGTTCTTGGGCAGCAGTAATTAGTTTTGACAAAAGCTTTGGACTTCAAAGCAAACATGATTCAACTCCAACAACATGATGTGCGTAAGATGTTAAAAATGGCTAGGCAACCATAGTAGTTGCACTTCTTTAGCTTCTGCTTCCATTTTGCACAGAGCTTTAGGTAAACTGAAAAAGAAGGTGTTAGTCTGATTATGTGTGACAATTGTTCCCTGAAACTATAATTTTCGGAATGTGCCAGTATAATGATACATTGTGGATGTGGGTTTATTACCTTAACTTCTTCCTGCATCCTTCTGTAAACAAGTATATGTAAATTATTTTGTTCCTTATAAATTGGAAAAATGTAATATATCTTTCTGTATTCCCACAGAACAGGAAAAATACCCTTTTTTGATTGTATTATTTAAATAAAATTGCATCAACCAAAACAAGCTAACATTTTTATTTATATCCCTATTCTATTCAGTGTCTTTTTCTTCGGAGCCGTCCTTGTAATAGCAGCTACTTTCCTATATGGGTATGATCCCAAACCTGCAGGAAACCCTATTAAGGCATAGCAGACTTCCTCATCAACCTGCTTCTCAAGATCATGCACTGGGGGCCTTGCGAACAATGGCCTGTGGAAAAGTGCCATCGTGCACTGCAAGGAGAGGATTACTGCCCTGAATCTATTGAAGAAATATGAGTAGTTTTGAACATCTAGAGGGGCTAAAGGTGGATGATGATACTGTCTGTAACTGATGGGGAAAAAAATGGCAGGGGAATGCCGAGTGCAACTTGCTAATAAAAACTTGAATGGAACAAAAAGTTTCCAAGAAACTACAATTAGGAATGTTTACAGCCTTGACTGGGATTGCTTCAAAAGAATTTACTGTACTGACTGCTGCAGAAATATGTCCTATGCACTCTTTGAAAGAGCACACGACAACGTTGTCAGATTGTATGTTTTTGCAATTTGACTATATTTAATCTTATTAGATATGTTTTTAAATTTCTCTATTTACATGAAATCAGATGAATACACATCATAGTTCTAAAGTGATGGTTCTGATTTAGGTATTCCTTATTAAAACTGTGAAGAATGAAGTATGATTGAAAGAGACTTTCACAATATCAAATATTTTTATATTTTAGAAGGCAGATTTAATAACAGAAATCTGTTATTAAATTATAATAGTATAATTCTGTTGCTTATATAAAACTGTTGTAAGGATGTTAACATTCTCACCTGAGTATACAAAAGGAGAAATTCAGAGTGAAAGCTGGAAATCTGTGTTGATACTCCAGCCTTCATCAGGGTAGCCTGTGGTGTTCCAACAGACACCGTAACTCTGTGAAGACGGGCCAGAGGTTACTGCACTAGCCTGGTGTAGGAGTGGGGTTTTGATGGAGTGCTTGCTCGGATGTAACGGTCGTTCTTTTTATTTTTATTGATTATAAATCAACTTTTTGGTAGAAACTTTAAAATAGTTTTTATGCTTTAAATACCTTCCAGGGATTTTTTAATCCACAATTTAAAAAACAAAAGCTCATAATAAACATTTTAAATGCATTATTGTTGTCTGTAATAGCTGCAGCTGGAGCTATTATGGTATATCTCCTGTATACTGTACTGTACTTTATTACAGAGGTGTTTTTTAAACAAGTGTTGTTTACTTATGAACTCTGCAAGGCTTTCTCAGTACAATTCTGTGTAATAGCTTACTTAGAGATTTTTTTAATTATTATTTTTATTATTAATATGGTTTTGTTCTGGGAGTCCTTGAGCCAACAGACCAAAATGGGTTTTCTGGAGCTATTCAATCTAGTAGTGGAATTACTTTAATAGGAAATACAGTGAAAAAGTAATTAATTGTGCAATAGGTAACTAAAAAGCATGCTGTGCTTCTGTTTTAAACCAAAAAAAACCCAACAAAAACCTTCACAAAGAAACCTAGATGCAATTAGGACTTAGATCAATCAGACCATTATGAACGCTTCACTTGTTGAAGTATTTGCATATAATCAGTAACACAAAATAATTACCAGAACTAATAAATAAAAAAGCTGTCTTTAAAAGCACTTGTTTTCAGGATTTGCAATGGATATTAACATACAGTGACTTTTTATCCACACATTAAAACTTGTAAAGCTATACATTGCACACAAACATGTCAATAGTCCCTTACCTGTAGAATGGCAAGTGGTAAAAATTTTATTCCCTTTTTTTTCCCCTCAAGCTCTTTCTCACTTCTGTCTTGCACTAATGAACATGTTGTGAAGAGAGGGGTGTTTTTAAATGTTTACCCAAGTACCTCATCTTCTTTCCCACAATTTAGTGGTGGATTGACAAGGAGATTCTGTAAGAGTGCTTTGAGGTATTTAATGAAGTATTGTAAATGGGAAAGGAAAAATCCCAAGTAAAAATAGTGTTTTCCTTCTGTTGGCAATGACATGGATTATCACCTTTTTGTTTATCGTATCAGAGCACGACACTGAAGGAATTTCAGACTTACGCCCAGAGCTTCTAAGCTTTGTGAACTGTGAATCTATCCCAGCATGCCAAAACTACAGGAGCTCTGCTACTCTGCAGTCAGAGAGTCGCTTCTATTACCCTAAACTGATATTCTGTGTTAATATTAAACCTTTTACCTTTCAACACTTTATGTGGCAGAATCTTTGAAGAATTACATTCAGTCATTCCACCACTGAAATACAATAGGAGGGAAGATGTGCGTGTGAAACTGGTTTGCAGCATTGCTTAGTGTAGAGTAGGAAGTGCAGGACTGAAATGATCTGAGAAGCGTTGGTAGCAATATCTGGCTTGGAGTTTGGCCTACACAGTAATGCTTTTAATGTCATGAATCAGCAGTGGAAATGTTCAGGTGGTGCAATTGGTTAGTTCCTTGAGGAATTTCTGGAACATACACAGCAGGCTGAGAACACTTTATAGCCAGTTGCACCGGAAGGGACCAAACAGGCCAAATAAGCACCTCGCTGCTGCATGTTAAATGGAACCTGGTTTTAATCATTCAGGTACACCTGTCCATATTTGTCAACACACATCAGTTGAAAGAACAGGAGCAAGTGCTCTTTGCTTTTGAATATGATTTACTACAGTTTTGGAAAATAATATATATCTACTGCACTAAGGAACAGTAATGTCTGTTCATAGGCCAGTGACTCTTCCATGCTTTCAACTGACAGTTCCATTAAATTTTCCAGTGGAGGGATCGATCTCTTCATATACTTGTTGCTGTAGAGGGAATAGAAATTTTTATTTGTAGCTGACTTCCCTTAACCCTTTTCAGGCTAAGGAAGGAATCGTGTCTGAGGCCCTCCAGGTTGAAAAACATTATCCTAGGCAGAGGGAAGACAGTGGATGTTTCTTGAGAACAGAATGGATGTGAGGAGGGTTTACTGATTTCTGTAACCTCTGCAATCTGACAGCATATGCACATATTTGCATTGGGATACTTTTGTATCTGAATTTTAAAATCTAAAAAGGCAGTTTTAAGTCTGTAACTCATTAACTAACCAAAGAAGCCTAGCTAGCACAGAGCATTGGGAAAGTGGGGTAGTGTGCTTTGAGTTTGCCCTGAAAGCAGTCTGTATGAGTCTTAACTGTCCAAAAATAAACCTGTCTTTCTGGACTGTTTTTCTGACTTCTAGACAAAGGATTTCTTAGTTTAGTTGTATTTTCAGGAGGCTAACCTATATTTAGCAGAATTTTATTTAAATATTTATAAAGTTATAGCTAGGTATTTATTTGCAATAACTTGAATTATGTGATTTATTTTTTTTAAACTTGGATAATGGAAGTATTAGTATTTATTGAGTACTTGGTTATTTGGTAGTTTTATTTGAGAATCTCTGGGATACATGACAAATGGTCAAATAACACTAAACTTAGAACTATATTCAAAGCAAAATAAATCAGAACTTAAGTGGTGAAAAATCTTGAGTCTAATAAAGTACGATAAAATTTTCTTTAAACATTGTATTTCTGTGCTGTCCACAAGTGCCCAATGTTTTTTTCTCAAAGAATCCAGATAATTTTATACTTCTATTCAACTTCTTTGTTTTAGCCAAACTATAAGAAAACTTTCTGTTTGCTTTAATTATGGGTAGATTAATGTTCTAGATCCAGCTCCTACAAGGTAACACCTTGGGCGTTTTACTGTAACTTTTTAGATACCATTGCTGTATTTTTCCTAAAAGAAAAAACCCCAACCCAAAACCACCCAATCTTATTTAGGTACCTTATGCTTGCATTTCAGTTAATCATACAGTCCTCAGATTTTTAGAAGTATGTAGTTGTTTCGGGTCCTAACTTATTTTTAAGGTGTAATTCAAAAGAATGTAATGGGGTTTGTTCAAGTGTTTTAAAATTGATAAATGAAACATTGAATTTTTTCTCTTTCTTATTGTCAGTAACTTTCATGTTTTAATATATTTCTTTATTGGCTGTGAATGTTCTGTTGTATTTAAATAATCTTTGTTTTCCAAATCTGAAGTGGTTCCTCATTTTCCTTCTGGTGACAGTGTTTCTTGCTGGATATTATGAATGAGAAAGATTTGATTCATTGTTTTCTTCTCTGAAATCCATGTCTTGTAAGAACGAGATATTAAAAAAACCAAGGGTTTTGGTTTTGTGTTAGAAAGGTAATGTTTATGTATAATATGGTATTATACCAGGGTAGTCTATCATTACCTATGGTGTTCAGATACTGTAAGAAAGTCCAAGAAGTATTTCATTGCTTTTGTTTTCATTGTTCTGTTAATTTTTAATGCTGATTGTTTTCCACAGGAAGTTACTAAAGAGTTCTGCTCTTTCCAGGTAAGCTGATTATATGGTTTTAGATATATAGGTATTTTTACTGGAAAAAAAGGGGGGGGGGGCAGAAATGTAACTAAATAGGTGGGATTAATTAGATGTTATCTTCTTCTCTGGTTACTGTGAATCCAAATTTCCCTTCGCTTGAACTTATAACTTCTTTCTGATCATTTCCGATTAGGTGAATTTCTAACTGTTTCTAGAAGGGGAAAAAAATAATACAATAAGCTGTCCTGAGATGCCATTCAGTGCTCATTCTTGAATGTCTGCTGCACATTTGCATCCAAGAGCAGACATGACATTTTTAACTCTTGCCTTCAACTTTTCATTCTCACTGTAATTACCCATTCATTTAATTAGCAGTTTATAGCTCAGTAGGAATTGCTTATATGCTAAGCATATGTTTGTATTTGATGCCATGAGTAACACGTTTTTAGATTTTATAAAAGTTTTTTTATTGTCAGTATGTTTTAAAATAAATGAGCCCAAATATGAATTGTATATTCAAACGTTTTAGTCTTAGGATTTTTTATATATTGATGTTGGCATTTGTGTCTGATTACACTGAATACAGTTCTAATATACACTCATTCCAGGCAGTTTGGAAACAGGTTGGTTTTTTGGTATAACACTGCTGAACTATGGAATGCATCTTGCATGGCCTAATACAGTATTTTTTAACCCACACTTAGGTAAAATACTGTAGTTTTTTCCTCCCAAATGTGTAGATAATTTTGCTATAGTAATAAACTTGTTTAATATTAAACACTGGCTTTATTAAGAATATGATATAAACTTCAGAGCTTTGTAAATGGAGAGGCTTGCCTTATTTTAGCAGAAATAAACCAATATTTTAATTAACATTATTATTTCAGAATATAATTTTTTGGCATAATTTTCTATAAACTCCAGGCAGCTTTTGTAAGATGTTTGTTAATGGCAACTTTTAACATAGGGCTTACTGTTGTGCCAGAAAATTAATTTTGACTGATATGTGCTTTTTTTTGACTATATCATGATTTCTTCTGAATTGCATTTGAGCAGTGTTCTTGTGACTGTCTCCACGTTTTCTGGACTGAAAACCACAATCTCTTCGTTCAGAACTGTTGTTCCTGAACAGGAGGTGGTAGGGAATGGCTAGATATTTAGTACCAAGTTATAGTATAGTTTTAAAGTTTTTAAATTCTGTAAATGTTTTTTAAAAATTGCAAAACACTGTAATCCTTGTAGATGAGTTTTGCCACAAGCTACCAGTAGGCAGCTGTAGGCAGCTGGTGATTCAGTAGCATTTTTTTCTTCCCTGTTTTAAATATTTAATTTTGGTAGCAGTGGAAAGTACCGTACAATGCACGCTCTGCTATACAGCACAATGCAGCGATTTGTGGTGCAGTTAGAAACTGAGGTTTTGTATAGCTATAACTCACAATATATCAAAAACCTGAACAGTGTTCACAAACGCATTGCTATAGATGGTGAACAACATGTTTTTCTGTCCTTTCCAGAGACACATATAATAACAGGTGATTTCACTAGCTATTTCACCACCACCAATAATTTTTAGAGCTCTTAATTTCTGTCAGTTCCTTTTGTCAATTCTGCTCTGATCTTAGTGAGCACATGCAGCATGATTTAAACTGAGTTTTTTTGAGCCATTAGGTGACAGAAAAGAATTATTCATCAACTAACCAAAGGAGCATAGGGGCCACAGAGTGCTGGGTTGCAAGGGGCAGTGTTCTTTGAGTTTGGCCTACAAGCAGTCTGTAGGAGTCTCAACTGAAACCCTTGAAACCATCATCTGTGTGTGCTTTGCACTCAAGGGTTTCCCTTGGGGAGGTAAGTACTCTGTATGTTTTCATTCCACTTCCAAAAAGATGGTGCTACCTTCTACAGCTAGTGGATACTATTATGCATTTCCTTTGTATAGTAGGTTGGACACTGTAGGTGTTTAGATTAACAGACAACTTTTGTTGCTGCTCTTCAGACTGATTGTCAGGAATTTGTCTCTCAGGTAAATAATGACAAGAGTGGATTATGTCAGAACTTACGTAGGTAAGTTTGATATTTGAAAATGTGTAGCTGGCTGAAATTCATGACAGCAAAAGGAAGCTATATTTATCTAGAGTTTATTCTAAATTTAGGGATTCTTACTTCAATCGTCTGCTCAACCTACATGAGCAAATGTCATGTTTAAGATGCATCTATTTTGGGATAATGGCATCAACGACAGGGTTGATCTAATAAAAAGGTGTGGGTGGAAAAACCAGCTTTTTAATCAGTCTGATTACAAAATGCCTTTGATGAGATTTAATTGTGTTAACTTTGTAAATCAGTGCCTTATATGTCATCTATATGTGTGTGACTTTCCCAACAAAATGTAACAGCTGTCTCTCCAAGGAGTAGACTTAATGCAAAAATTTTAGGACCCTTCTCCTTTTTAAGTTAAAGGGACGAGAACAGAATTGTCTCATACTTGGCATAACTTTAAGACTTGTAATAAATGACTGATAATAGCAATGGCTGCAAACATCCTTTCCCCCCTATGGGATAGCCTGTTAGATCTACCTTTGTATTATGAGGTAGGGGCTGCTTGGTATTGTCTCACTGTGAGACCAGGCTAGATCTGTTGGTCTGAGCCTCATGAAATTCTGAATTCCTTAAAAATTGCATTATGATGAGATAAGAGGCTGCTTGGTCTTAAGGCTAATAGTTTAAATTGAGCCCAGGTGAGCTTCAGTGGTGTATGATTTACACCTTTTTGGTAATGTGTCTGTGCTGCAAGTGAGCTGGAGTATAGATCTCTGTGTTAGGGTGCCACAGAGCAGCTGCTGTTGGTGTGGACAGAGAAGATGTTTATGTGCAGATGAGCTTTTGGGGTAATGAGGGATGTCACAGGAGCTGGGAGGACAGGGATATGCAGCAAGAGGGTTGGAAAGATGGAGGACTGAGTGAAGTATATAGAGACAAGACCACTACATGGCAATGGCCATGGAGAGTTGTGTCTGAGATCATGAATGTGATAGTCCTGGATGTGATCAGATGTTGCTCCATTTATTGCTGCCAGATATCAGCAGGGAAGGAATTTATATAAACCACATAATAGTACGTTTCATCTAAAAGATTTTCTTCACTATGTCGTGCCTTGGAGAAGCCAGTCCGTGTTATGTGCAGACAGTGGTACATCACAACCTGAAATGGCCTGCCCATTTACTGGTGTTAAAGCTTTCTGAAACTACGTTTAAAACTTGAGAGTAAGAAGGCAGGCTGTCTCAACTGTCTCTGTGTATGGGGGCTCTAGGCATGTCTGACAAGTACGCCCTGCAAGAACCGGCATTCTTTGCTCCTTTTCGCTGGCCAGCGCAGGCAGAGAGGAAAGAGCAGGAAACGGACCTTTTAGGTTCGGTTCGGAGCTGGCACGGCTTCGGAGAATTGATGCTTGCGGAGGTGTGTGAGAAACCGAGGCTTCTGA
This sequence comes from Porphyrio hochstetteri, assembly GCA_020800305.1. Taxonomy (NCBI): domain Eukaryota; kingdom Metazoa; phylum Chordata; class Aves; order Gruiformes; family Rallidae; genus Porphyrio; species Porphyrio hochstetteri. The sequence goes on from CM036912.1 coordinate 21,160,256, forward strand.
GGGCGGAAACGGCCGCGATGATGTATCTTTAAACGCCGGTATTGGCTGCACAGGGGAAGGAGACTCCGTCTTCCTTGGGCTCGGCGGGGGCGGCGAAGCACTGGCAACGCCGGCCGCCTCACAGCGAACCGTACAGCGGCTGGCGGCAGCCACGTTTATTTTTTTTAATGTATTTATTTTTTTCGACGGGCCGTCTCTCTCCCGCCCCGCACCGGCGCCTGGCCCCGCCTGGGCTGGGCGGGACCCGAGGCAGAGGCCTCCGCGCGGCGGGCCCGGGGGAAGGGCTGCAGGCCGGCCTGGGGCGTCCCGCGCGGCGCGTCCTGTACACGTGACCGGCAGCCGGCCAATGGGACGATCGCGTGATCCGCGGTGGCGGTTGCGCCCGGGGGTGGCTGGACAAGATGGCGCCGGGTGCGTGAGAGGTGCTGGCGGCTGCGCGGGGAGGGGAGGCGAAGGCCCGGCTGCCGGGGAGGGTCCGCTGCTGCCCCCGCTCCCCCCCCGGGGCTGATAGGATGGTAAAATGACCCAGGGGGGGAAGAAGAAGAAACGCGCCGTGAACCGCAGTATCATGCTGGCCAAGAAAATCATCATTAAGGACGGCGGGACGGTGAGGCCGGGCGGGGCGGCTGGGGGTGGTGGGGCGCGAGCTGGCGGTGGCGGAGCCCTGGGTCCCGCGGCGATGCTGAGGGCGGGCAGCGGTCGGATAGGGCGCCAAGGCAGGTGCGGCCGGGCCCGGGCCGGCGTGGCGGGCCTTGGGCAGCGGCGTTTGGCGGCGTGCGAGCGGGCTGTGCTCCGGGGCGGCGCCGGGCTGAGCTCTGTGGCAAGGTTTCGGTTTCTATTACGCTGCAGAGTGCCGCAGCCCGGGCCGGTTTTCTTGAGGCAGTTGCCCAAGAAACACCTGTAAGGGCGTCGCGCGAGTTCGGGTCGGCATCGTAATGTTCTTTCTCGGTGGGGGCCGGTTTTAGGGCTCAGGAGCAAGTGTGCAAAACAGCCTCGTCCCAGGAGTTAGGTAGCGGCGGATCGCTTGCGTTTGCTCGAGATCGTGCGGTACGTGCCTAAGCCTAACTTTACATTGACAATTATTTAAATCTTTGTGGAAGGAAGAGCTGGTAGGAAGCCAGCTGCGTGTGCTCGGGGGTAGCGCCTGGCTGCACAATAGGCCGGGACGTGCGGCCGGCAGCAGGCCGGTGCAGGGGGAAGCAGGAAGGGCCGGGGATTGGTGGGAGGCGGCCTGGTGGTGGGGCACCCGTCCGGGGTGGGCTCTGCCCGCACAGTGCCTGGATCGCCGTGGCAGCGGCGTTCCGTCCTGCTCCCGTGGTCTGAGAGAAAACAGGCCGGAGCGGGACAGGCTTTCGCCTCAGAGAAGTCTGGCAGAGTGCCGGGAAGAAGGGTTTTGCGGTTCCCTCTCTGTCTTCCTTCCTTTTAAATACTTACATTTCAAAAAGAAAGGAAGCTGCTTTTTGGTTGCTGGAGCTTGATTTTATTCTTTTTTTTAATTGATGAGTAGCATTACATCCAATGCATTATTGCCCTTTTCCCACTGTGTAACACTCTGTAGCTTTCATGTGCGCTCTTCTAAATGCAGTATCGTTCTTTCGAATAAAGAGACATCTTGACAGACTGAATTACTGGTGACCCTTCAGTTTGTCTTTTTGGGACAATAATAGTGCTGAAGGGAGGTGTCAGAGGCACTATAGTTCATCAGACTGGTGACCAGCTGTCAGGATTTCTCAGTGAAGCAAACTTAATTCCAGTGATGGATGTTGATGTTTTCCTGCTCATTGTTAAGGCAGAAATGTATACGATTACCGTGTACAAATGTAAGTGCAAATATTTTAGAATAACTAGTAGATGCAGAGTGAAGGTTTTTGGTGGTGCTTCAGAATTTCTGTCTGGAGTAAGCCTTGATTAAAATACAGTATACTTCCAAGTGTTCTTTATCTCTCAACTGTAACTTTTCTTTTGCTAAGAGAGGAGAAATGATATTGTTGTAACTGCATTTGGTGAAGCTTAATGGTGCAGCATTCAGTGTCTCACTGGTTTCAGAAGCAGAGTGCAAACTTATATGAGGTCTGTGTGATTTTCATTTGTTTTTAAAACAGTGGGAAAATGGCTGTACACATTAGCTGAAGGTATGTAGATTGTTAGATAACAAAAATGCCAGTTTATGATATTTTCTGCCTTCAAATAAATGTTGTGAGAATTTAATTACTTTTTAAAACACATAGAATATGCAATAGTATTGTGTTCTTTATAATGACAGCAAAAAAAAAATTAAGCTGTCATAATTTTTTTAATGTTTGCTGAAATGTTGAGTTAGCCTTCTGCACTCAGTCTCCTTAGTTTCTTTGCTTACGCAACAAGCTGTGTGCCATTATGGGAAATAGGTAAATGAAAATGGCTCACCGTGTGAATGTCTCCAACTGGCAAACCAGTAGTTAGGCAAGCATCTAAGTGTACAGTTTCCCACCTGATTGATTAATTTTGAAACTGTTTGACATCGAAGAAAAGTGTGTGACTCTTGTCAGCAAGAATATACAGCTGATTAATGAGGCAGTGTCACAGGCAAAAAGAGTTTACTGATGGGGAACTTCGATCAGTTTAATTTATTGTCACATCTAATCACAGATTCTGATGTGGGGAAAAAAAAAACATGCAAAAATGAAAAACCATCCCCTGTAGCCTCTGGAGCCTCATCCCACACCACAGGTTACGCTGGCTCCCCTTGATGAGGCAGTGTCTGGTGCAGGAGGTTGTGTTGGTGCATGGTGGTGTCTTTGCAGCTTAGTAGCTGTATCGCTCAAAAAAATGTGTAATGGTGTGTGTACTGAAGCATTATCAGAGTCACCAAAGGAGAGGCAGTAGCACCAGTGGTTTCAACGCTGCTCTTCATTTTGCCTTCCTTTTGCCAACTTGACCAGTTGAAATCCATCTTATGTGAGATGATGCATTTTTGTACCACTAATGAAATGAATTAGGAGGTGTGTACCTGGGCAATGCTGGAGAGAATTAGAGCTTAGTACTTTATTTGGTGTGTCTTCTAGCAGCGGAGCAGCAGCAGCTATGATCTTCTATGGGATGGCTTTTTTGCTTTGATAGTTACTTTGTTGTTGTCAGGTTTGTGTTCTTCGGGTTGCCTGCCATGCACTTTTTATCACTGGCATTACTGACAGTACAAAGTGTTCGGTTAAGGACATTTTCTGTCTAACTAGAGAAAGGAGCATTCTTGGAGCTCACTGTGTCACAGTTTGCCGAACGTAAATATGCTCAGCTCTGATGTGGATGCAGAGAAGAATGCTATTACTCTGACTAGAACATCTCAGTTCCAGGTTCTTTGCACAAAGGCTCTGTAACTTTCTCTCCAGGTGTAAGGCCTTCAGGTTGGGTTGCACTGAGGTTATTACATTACATTACATCAGGTTAGTGGGCTTGTAAAGCACAGGGGGGCAGGTTTTTAGGGTAAGATGGGGCTGAATGCCCAACATCTGTACTGCTTGTGTTGGGGTAGGAGGTATGTCAGACTAGTATCTAAACCTTGAGTTCTGAACACAGATAAAGTATCTTAATGCACCGTAATGTAACCACTTATTAATCTCCTTCTCTCTTTCTTCCACCTCAGGAGTGGTTTTACTGCTTCGTGATTGCCACTGTCTTCTGAAATAGCTATAGAAGTGATGATCTAAATGTGACTAAATCACTTCTTTTTTCTAGAAAAGAACATATAACAGTATCTGTGATAAATGAGCGTTAGCAACAGGAAAGTAAGGAAGTTTAACCCTAGGGATCTAATTGTCACTTCTGTGCTTCTGCCAAGGTAACAAACTCTGATCAGGTTGCCTACAGCTGGATGACATGGTTGGGTAACATGGCAGAAGGCAGCAGTCACCAGCTTGTGTGCCTCTAAAATTGCCAGTTTAGCTGTGGAAGGCAGCCACTGGTTTCATTCTGCTGTTCTGGTGTGTGCCCTGAGCTCTGAGTTAGCTGCCCAGAACTGGACGAGAGCAGCACAGACCAGTGGCTGTTGAGCTGGTGTTTGCTGCTGTGAATGGAATGGAGGTGCTTTTCACCCCTGGTGCTCAGAGCAACTGGGATGGTTCATGATTAAGCTTAGAAGTGCTGCCTCACTGTCTGTAATACCTTGGGGGTCACGAGCCAGTAACTTGACAGGAATCTGGGGACTGAGAATAAACCTGGTTTTCTGTATCAGACTGAGCCAAGCAGCTAAGATTGTTAATGTACAGATCGTGCAGAGCTCAACAAATTTTTAACCCAGAACTAAAATGAGGGTTGTGGGTGGAAAGAGAAAGGAATTGTGGGAAGTTAAATTAATTCTAGCCCCTTTCTGTACCTATAAAGACTGTTAATTTAATGGGATGAAAAAATACCAGAGATATCTGTATGGTGTGGTATCTGTATTTACTGAAGAGGGACTGAGAGAAAAATAGCTGAGGTACTTTTATAGCTCACTTTTTTACATATTGATACCATTACTTTGGCAATTATGATCTTTTCTAGAGATAGGGGTAAATGGACACTGTGGTTTTCTGTGTATTTATTTTGTACAGTTGTTCAAAAGTCTTAGACTTTATTTTTGTGTTGGAAATACTGGAATCTGGAAAGAAAATCTAGGTGTCATTTGCATAAATGCTGTAATAAAAAGAAAGTCTAGTATTACCTAACTGAACCTTAAAATTGTGTAGTGTTTGAGGTTGGACAGCACTTCTGAAAGTCTCTAACACAACTGGCCGCTCTTTTTCCCCAAACAGGGTCAACTGGAGCAGTTTGCTCAAGGCTGTGTCACTGTGTCCAGTTAGGTTTGGGGAAGCAGATTCCATGGCCTCACTGGACAGCCTGTGTCCAGGGTTTTGTTTTGTTCAAGGTTTAAGTAGAATTTCTGGTATTGCAGTGTACGCCTCCAGTCCTGTTGATGAATGCCTCTGACAAGAGTCTGGCTGTGTCATCTTTATGCCCTCCTGCCAGATACTTATACATGTTGAGCCTGTGAGCCTTCTTGAGAAGCAGCTCAGGACTTCAGCCTGTGTGTGATTGCTGAGTGTGAATGCTAGGTCTAATCAAGTAAGTGCCTCTCCGTCAGTACCTCACCTCACAGAAAGCTGGGAGGGTAGATGTCGAGGCAGCACTTCTAAGCTTAAAGAATGCATATGAGATTTCTGGTGAGTTATTCATCATACCTTCATGTGAAAATAATTAGTGCACCGTTTCCTCAATTTGCAAATGATGAACTGCATCATGTTGTTTGACAGGGTAGCGTTTACCAAATGTATGAGATGAGCAGGTTGACCCACCCAGGCTCTTTTTGTTCTCCACAAAAGCTCTTCTGTTTATAATAAATCACCAAAGAATTTGAAGTTCCTCATTTCAGATCTTTCATCCAGTTCTCTTCCTGCATTGAAGCACATTGTAGCTGAGGCGCCTAATCTCAGTATTTGGGAAGAGAGCAGTGTTGTTCCTTAGATTCACTTCTGGCATTCAGTACTTCAGTTTTTCTTTCCCAGTTTCAAGCTGTCAAAGTTTTGTGTGTAGGCATGGTGCTGTTTAGTGACAGAAGTACTACAAAGCTGTTTGATAGACCAGGTAATTAGACTTTGGGGTAGCCTAATTGTAAACACTGCTATATTTTGCAATAATGAAAACTTGTTTTACATGCAGTGTTGTGTGGGCTGAGGCATTTTTCTCAAGGAAAAAGAACTAATTCTCCAAAGAGAAGTCTGTTTGCATTTTTAGTGGTATCCTTGTTTCCTACACTGGCAGCATAAGCGGGTTATTTTTTAATTTGAGATGGGAGTGCACTTTTTATTCTCTGGAGGGTAAGGCACTTCAGGATGTTAGCAGCGAAGGCTTAAAGAAGGAGTTTCAGTCAGTATCATTTAGCTTGAATATCTGTGTTTTTATGTTCTGAGTCCTGTTTCACTTCTTAATCCTTCTGTTCATAGTGTTCAGATGCATTTCTCATGACTGTGATGGTTTGTTAGATGTTTTTATCACCTGGGTTTTTTTCTCTTATTTCAGCCTCAAGGAATAGGTTCACCTAGTGTCTACCACGCTGTTATAGTGATCTTCTTGGAGTTTTTTGCTTGGGGACTCCTGACAGCACCCACTCTGGTGGTAAGTGATAACTTAGGCTTTTACTTGCTAGATGGGAGATGAGGCAACTACTGCAAAGGCGCTAAACTTCTCAATTAAATGAAAATTCTGTGTCATTGAGCTGTTCTGTTGTGCAAGGGGGAAGTTTTGTGCTTTTACATGGAATTAGTAATTTGAGATAATTACATTAAAGTAGTATAGCTGCAAGTCTGCTAACACTCAAGCTTACATGTAAATCTTTTCTGACTTAATTTCATTACTGTCTTACTGCTTTCATCTGTCCTTTCAAGATGCTGCAAAAAGTTTGCACGTTACAAATGTAAGGCCAGAAATACATTTGAAATTTGGTAAGATTATGCACACCTGTGTGAGTAGGCAGGGAGATCTTTGCTGACCTGGCTGTGCTTTAGACAGAAGCTTAAGCACACGGACCCTGTCACACCAGTCAGCACCTCCCTGTGATTAGCGAGACAGTCACACCAACGTGGTTGTACCAGATTATTTTGTAATGTAGTTTGGTTGCTTTCCATGTGGATTCAGTCTCTGAGTGTGACACACGCTTTCAAATTAAAAGGAGTGAAGGCTTCAAGATCTCCAAGCAGACTCCACCTAAAATGCAGCCTTGATGGGGCTCCATAAGCTGATGTTAGCCACAAGTGGTCTGTTGGCTGTGAAGTGCACGTCAGTCAGTGAATGGAATCCATCTCATAACGCACGTCATCCAGAGAGGCACCGATCTTAACCTGCGGGTCTAGGCTCTGGTCACCCAACTGAGAGATGCTCCAGAATGATTGTGTCCCTCCCATCTCCCCAGCCCACTACAGATGGCTCAGTAAAATGGGGAGAGTCTGCTCTGAGGTCATTTTCTAGGTTCTCTGTGGTGTTACCTAGATCTCAGACACTGAAAGGAGATGATGCTAATCTTTCCTGAAGTGCTGAGAACTGAGGCCTCCATCAAGTAAAGCTAAAATCTCAAAATACCTTCCATGTGGATTAAAGATTAAATAGATTATTTGCGGTGTGTCTTTCTCTGTAGTCTCTGAAAATTACAGAACTGCTGTGGGTGTGCCACTGTAGAAGTTGGATGCATCATGAGCAATATTTATAGTTTGTATTGTGTAAACAACAGTGTTTGTATTTCTTCTCCAGGTTTTGCATGAAACCTTCCCCAAACATACGTTTCTAATGAATGGGCTAATTCAAGGAGTAAAGGTGAGGTGACAAAAGTTAATCACAAATACAACTTAAAGTGAACGGTGGGAGGAATATTGGCATGACTGCCCATTGAGAGAAACATTCAGGATGTTTCTTTCATGGTATAAATAAATCAGGCGAATATGTTTCTTCTAAAAAGCAAATATGTATCATTTTAGTAAGCTGTTGTGTGGTCTGTACCTGCTGTTTGGGTTTAGTGATAAAAAGCTAGTTGACTAATCCCAGATGACGCATAGGTTGTTAAAATTTGAGGATTTTTCAGCACTCGTTGCTCCAGTAAGGGTATTTTCAATTACATTTATGTGAATTCTAAAATATTAAACTCTCTAACTGCTAGTATGAGTGGATCATCTACACTTGGAGCTCTGAGGTAATAAATCCAAAGTTTTATGTAACCAGACACAGGATAGAAGGTCAGTAATGCTTGCCCATACTGCCTTTGAGGTGTTGCACTGCAGTCATCAGATTGAGGCCTGATCAGCTGTTGCGATTCTATCTGCTTAGTTCTGACTTGAGATTTTTTGTTTCATTTAGGGCTTATTATCGTTCCTCAGTGCCCCACTCATAGGTGCCCTGTCTGATGTGTGGGGACGGAAGTCCTTCTTGCTGCTAACAGTATTTTTCACTTGTGCACCGATACCACTGATGAAGATCAGCCCATGGTTAGTAAATTCTTTCACGCTAGATTTGCCATTTTCTCATCAGGGTTGCTATACAGCGCTTCCTGTTGTAGCGTTGTTGATAGACTGCTGTTTGTGCTCCATGGGAGGTTGAGGCTTTTGTGTTACTTCAGCCCAAAGCTGGGAGAACAAACTTAAGTAGCTGCTGTGAGGTCAAGCACCTTGGTCAGAATTTTGAGCGCTGCTGGTTTTGAGCTTGGTGCCGCAGGCCCCACTTAGACTTCACATTTGCAAAAGATGCTAGAATGTCATGCAGTACCCTGCACATGTCCATTGTGGCTGTACTGCTCACCTGCTAGCCAACTGCAGAAATTAAAACCCTACCTAATGCTAGCTAGTGCACAAGGTAACCGTTTATAACCTAAAACATTGCTGCAACTTTGTACTTTTGTTTCTTAAGTTGTAAAATCCACCAGCTTTCCCACTGTGTGCAAGTTAGAAAGCTCTTACCTTGCACGTATGCTCCCCAGGTAGGACATGAGTCGGAGCTCAGTGTTGTCCGACTGTCTGTGTGCTGTACCTGAGGGTGTAGCTGAGATAACACAGGCTGCACTGATGCAGGGCAGAGCCAGCTGTTCAGGTAGCTCCATGAGCCTTTTCACTTTTCTTTCTAGTCCCATGGATTCTTCATGGAATCTTCAACCCTTCTCTGGCAAGTAGCTTGTTTGTAGGGTAGATTAACGTTTCAGATGACAGGAGTGCTAGTGTCTATAGCATAAAGATACAGCTAACATAGAGACCTCTCAATGACCTGTTTTTCAAAATACTGAAGCTCCTAATTTGCTTTGGGTTATAGGGAGTTAGCTTAGCACCTCGTTTCCTACTAGTACCTAATCACAGCAGCTTTTTGTAGATGTTACAAGATTAGGCCGTGTATCTTTGTACTTGGTGTGCTAGGGAGGAATTGCACAGCTGTGTCAAGACACATTCACATTGGCTTTATCCAAGTTTATCTTAATATTTGTCAGGAAGAGTTAGACAAGATGACTTTTTGTTGGCTTATATTGACTTGGATTGTAAACAGAGACTTTTTGGTTTTATTTAGCTGTTCTAATTTTTTTACAATGTTCCTAGGTGGTACTTCGCTGTTATCTCTGTCTCCGGAGTTTTTGCAGTGACGTTTTCTGTGGTTTTTGCATATGTAGCAGACATAACCCAAGAACATGAAAGAAGCATGGCCTACGGTTTGGTATGTATGTTTTGAACCCTCTTCCTGTAGGGTTCAGTACTAAACACTTTGGGTAAAGCTTCTCAAAATCGGGAGTTTTTTGTTTCTTCTCTGGCAAGCTGATTTTAGTTTGGAGTAAGGTTTTTCTGTTTAATCGCACTTGTCATCCAGTCCTGTATCTCCTCGTAAGTATTCTGCTTCTAACTAAGAGAATATGACCGCGTTAAAAGCTGCCTTTCAGATGTCTGTCTTAGCACTGTAAACACTGATAGTAACAGTTGTTTGAGGGGCTTTAGTTACTCCCCCATTGGTTCTCACACTACTACTACTCTGGTGGCTTTTCAAAAACCTAACCTCTAGTTCCTGGTAATTTTGGAACTGCTGTTGTGTGGTACCTGGATGACTTCTGCTCGTGTCTCCAGGCACACTGCTGTGCTTCAGTTCAGCACAGACATAGCTCGAGTACCTGTCTGTCTGATATTCTTGCAACTCACCTCTGTTCCTCCTTTCTGTCCCAGAAACCTGCCAGATCCTGGGAGCCTCCCAGCCCCCATGTTTCACAGATTAGCAGAATTGTTTGTTGCATTCAGGTTACAGAAGGTTAACAGCAGGTTAATGGGATCTGTTATCATACTTTTGCAGGAAGAGCAAAAAGCAATGGATAGAGGACTGACTAGTTTCTTTCTGTACACGTCAGGGGTTGAGCTATGGTGAGAAAGCGCCTTCAGTGTTAATGTCTTTTGTATCAAGGCCAGCTGGTTAATGGCAGGCTGCTTTCTGAGACCCGTTGTATGGAGTTGGACCAACCAGTGTATTAAATTTAGTATGCCCTTGATATGGGTGACACTTTTTTATTCACAGGCATTGCTTATTTCACCAACAGGAGAGGAAATACAGCTGATCACTTCCCAGGGATGTCAGCAGGCTGTATAGTTAAACCTAATCATGTCAGTACATGCAGGAGTGCTCTGAGTTATCAAAACAAAACCTGTTTTTCTGGAGAAATAAATGTTGGCTGTCTGAAATACCCAGCTGCTAACACACAGTTGGAGGAAAAAGGTTACTTTTAATCACTACCTGATGAAAAGGTTAGGCTTCTGAAAACGCAGGAAGGTGGGTAGTGCTACTGTTGACATTGAAAATCTTACCAGCTGTTATTTGCCCTAGGTTTCAGCGACTTTTGCGGCGAGTTTAGTTACCAGCCCTGCTATTGGTGCCTACCTGGGTCGAGTCTACGGGGACAGCTTGGTTGTGGTCCTGGCTACAGCAATAGCCTTGTTAGACATTTGTTTCATTCTTGTTGCTGTACCGGAATCACTGCCAGAGAAGATGAGGCCAGCATCCTGGGGAGCACCCATTTCATGGGAACAGGCTGACCCTTTTGCAGTAAGCTGTTTGCATGCACAATATTTTGGTATCTGTAAATGTTGAGCTTTTGAGATGGGGAAGAGACTGAATTTGTTTCAAGCTTGAAAAACAAAGCTCTTGCTTTTTTCAAGTTTTTGCTTTGAGTTGCTGCTCATATTTTTGCCAGGCATCTTGCTAAGCCTGCAGGGAGTGTCGTGGCAGTACCACGTCATGGCGACATTACAGATGTGCCTTTCCAGTGCTTGCTAGGTGTGCTGGTCTGAGTATTAAGATGAAGTGTTTTATAGTATGTTTTTTCTTGCCATAGTCACTGAAGAAGGTTGGCCAGGACTCAATTGTGCTGCTGATCTGCATAACAGTCTTTCTTTCCTACCTCCCGGAGGCAGGTCAATATTCCAGCTTCTTCCTATACCTCAGACAGGTAACTTCCCATTTTGATATGAACAGAAGTAAACTTAGAGGTGAGGTTCTGGTATTGCTGAATTGATACAGAAAGTATAGGTAACAAGCACAATTTAAAAGCTTCCAGCAGCTCATTTAAGCCCTGCTTCTGTTCTGGTTTTGTCTCTTTGGAGAGACACAGAGGAGAGATAGCAGAGAGTGATAAAGCAATTTCTAGTACTTTGTAATTATTTGTGTTATTCTTGGACTGTGAAGTTCACTATGTTAAATTGGGCTTTCTCATGTGTTGAGGGAACAACTCTTGCTTTTCTCTACTTTAAATTCCTTTATTTTTGTATATTTTCTTGATTTAATGGAGAGGAAAAAACCTCACGACTTGTTATTTAAGTTAGGGAGGAGCGGAGTAATGCCAGTAATGGGGTAATGCGTTGTGTGTTCCCCCACTGATGTTTGTGATGTCATGCTGACATGCTTTATGGTTAATAATCAAATTTTCTTTTTTTTTTTTTTAATGTAGATAATGGGATTTTCATCTGAAAGTGTTGCAGCATTTATAGCAGTCCTTGGGATTCTTTCCATTATCGCACAGGTGAGTTACTGCTGTGTATTTCACTGGTTTGTAACATGGGGAGAACTGAGCACTGTGGAGGAACTTCATAACGCTGTAGCTCCAGCAATGTGGCTCACCTTTCTGGAGCTGATTTTCCAAGTCTCTAGCAATTGATTAACTTGGGTGAAAAGGAACTTCCCACCCAGGCCTTGGTTTGTTAATCTCCAGGCGCCTTGGGCTGGGAAAATGACACCCTTTGTGCATCAAAGAAGGGCTGGCAGCTTCTTTGTAGTACTGCGAAGGGATTGCTGGTTTGATGGCAGACGCTTCTGTGTGCATGGCAAATACTGCTTTTGGAGAGTTGTACTTGGCTTTTAAAGAGCTATTTATTTACTTGCATAGATTTAACATCTAGAATAAAATGTTTTATGGGCCTTTTCTGTGTTTGTTTTTTTTACTTTCCCCCTATATCAGACAATAGTTTTGAGTTTACTTATGCGATCCATTGGAAATAAAAACACCATCCTGCTGGGCCTAGGATTTCAAATACTACAGCTTGCATGGTATGGCTTTGGATCAGAACCCTGGTATGTACATTTCCTTCTAACACCAATGATACCGTATTTTTCTGCATTTTATCCTTGACCCAAAGGAGACACTTCAGTGTGCAGGCGTGTGTGTATATACACGCAGGCATGCACGTGTATCTGTGCTCCAAACAGAGCATTGTCCGTGCGGAGCAGTTGCTTGCAGTCTGTGTTCTTTCGCAGGATGATGTGGGCAGCTGGCGCCGTTGCGGCCATGTCCAGTATTACTTTCCCAGCTGTAAGCGCGCTGGTTTCCCGAACTGCCGATGCTGACCAACAGGGTAAGTTCTGTCCTAACACTTCTGAGCTCTAGTCAGAGAGAACTGTGAGGACAGGCCTGTCAGGGCGTCGTCATCACGCGAGTCAGTCAGCCTGAATCTTGGCCCCGAGCAGCCTGTACACCTACCTGAGCACAGGTCACAGAATGTCAAAATCCAGGTTACTTGGAAGTTGCAAGACGTATGTAGCACATCCTTTTAGCACAGAGGGGAAACATTGAACGGGTCCCAACAGCAGCAGATATTCAGCAAACTTAATATGCTGTTTGTTTGCCTTGCTTTTGGCAACAGCTCGGCTAGTTGCCCAGGTCGCATACAGTGCTTTCTTGCCTGTGTGAGACAGCAAGTGTATGGTGTACATACTGGTTGCTGAATGAGCAGGGTGTGGAAGGTACTACTCTGTGCCTAGAGGGAGGCAGTAAAACCCTTGAATATACTATGGCAGCTGCTCTGCAACCTCCTGGTTATTGCTACCCATGGTGCAACACCATTTTGAGCCACTTTCCTGCTTGTGTCAGTTTGAAGGTGAAGCAACTGAAGTCTTACTGATCTGTTCCTAATGTGTTACAGATAGGTAATTGTAGCTGTGTAAGTCTAGGTAGATAACAGCGTATGTTACTCTTCCCAGGTGTTGTGCAAGGGATGATAACAGGAATTCGAGGACTGTGTAATGGTTTGGGACCAGCACTTTATGGGTTTATATTCTATATATTTCATGTTGAACTGAATGAACTCCCCATGCCTGAATCGCCACCAGGAGGTAGTGCGGTCACACAGTACCACTTACAACAGGTATTCTTCTTTTACAGTCATTTGAAAAAAAGAAAATCAGCAAGGGATTGTGTCCCCACTGGTTCTTGAGTATGATGCTGTGTTACACTTGTTATGCTAACTGTAAAGGAAGGGTATAGAAAGAGGGTCTTGTGTCACTCTTGGGGAGGGGCCTTTGTCTGGTTGTTTGGTTTTAACTAGATGTGTGGCTTAGCTTAACTTTCAAATAGATGAAGCTGCTGAGCCTGGTTAAGAGACTAGATTGAGGGCAGGATGGACTGATAGCTGCAGTGTCTCACTCTTCTCTCGCCTCCCTGATGTTGCATTTACCTTTCTTGTGTTGCATGGTTTTGTTTTGCTGCCCTTCAGTCTTTTAACCAAGCTCTCCCTGTAGCTAATAATTTGTTGAGGAAGCTTGCACTAGACAAGGAAGTTGGCTGGCATTGCTCAGGTCCCTGTGCTCCCTCTTCTCAAATGTGGGATGGAGCATCATTTCCCATCTTTCCTAAAAGACTCTGCGTGGGGGGCAGAAGCCATATTGTCTCATTCCTCCTGCTCTAGCAGGGTGTGTAATTAACAACTGCAGCCTGTTACTGTGTGTCTAAAGGGTCACTAATACCTGGTGGGGTCACTCTTCTTGTTTTCAGAACTCTATTATTCCCGGACCCCCGTTCTTATTTGGAGCATGCTCTGTGCTGTTGGCACTACTTGTTGCCTTGTTTATTCCTGAACACACAAACCTAAACGTACGATCCAGCAACTGGAAGAAACACTGTGGCAGCCATGGCCATCCCCACAGCCCGCAAGCTCCTGGTGAAGCTAAAGAACCCTTACTGCAAGACACAAACGTATGACAAAACTCCAGGAAGATTGCTGAGACTCTTTTTTCCAGCAGCAGTTTGGGATACACATTCCAATTCCGTCACAAACATCATTTCTTAAGGTAACCTTAAGAAGTAGCTTTCTGCATGAAACTGGTAGGAATTAAAAAAAAAAGGATGTTTCTCCAAAGATGTTGCCATTGAATTAACAATTTGTTTTTAAAAAGTTACATACTTGTCTCTTGCCATGACATACTGTTACTACTAAACTTTACACTCTAGTTAGAGACAAGACAGAAGAGCTGCAAGGCATGAGCATGTGTCCTGTTTCCTTAAGGTGGTGAGCTTTAATTCTAGTCATGCTAAGTCTCAATGAGACATACTAGCATCCCTGTGGACCCATTCATTTTAATGTTGTAAAATCTTGGGTCAGATTATTCAAAGCCTTAATGTAAATGTACTGGAGTAGGGAGAAGGTGAATTGGTATCATTTTAAAAGTCATATGGCAGGTTGTTTTTTTTTAAGTTTGTACTAATAAAAGTCACATGAGCACGCTTGCTGAACAGTAAAAGTTATTTTTATGTAAGTGCATTTACTCTTTCTATTTTTGAATAAACGGTAGTATCAAACACTTGTTTAAATACTAAGTGGGTGTTTTGAGCCTACAAACTTTAATATTGGCTCTCAAACTCTGCTTTCCTGAGTACCGTTTATTATACCACTATATTTCTGATGTTTGCGTAATCATAAAGGACCTCGAAACTTGAATACACAGACTGAACTATAAGCTGATAGCCTTGAATATGTCCGTGTGCTATAGAGTGGCCTTTGAGGACTGTCACAATAACCCTTTTGCATTACAGAGCTAATGTTTTAGTCCTAAATTTTCAGGACCCTTAGTACAGAAGAGAGCTTTATACAATTACTGATGTGAATTTCTCTAAAAGTGTATATTTTTGTGTCCAGTTGTATTATTTAAGTGTTCCTTTGTATAAATTTGTGTATATTGTATAGGTTTAAAATGTTTTCATCTTGTGGTTATTGCTTAATGTTTTTTTACCTTTGAACATTCACCACGGTTGACCAAGAGCAGGAAAAAATGTAAATATACTGTTAATAAAGTTGAATATTTTAATGAATTTTTAAATAACTGTTGATGTCTCTTAAACCCTAAGTTGAAGGGCTGTAGTACATGAGATGCTTCAGCAGGTGGGAGAAGGCCGGACTGCCTACCCAGCACTGCGTTAGATAAGGCTGCCTTGAGCACGCTGCTACTCACTCTCCTGCCTGGCAGCTCAGGCTGGCTGCAGCTGGCTGCCTGTTCCCTGGGGCAATGACAGAACAGCACTAGGACATTGGGATGGATACGGGCTCTGGACACAGGTCAGTAACAGTCAGCCTTTAGTACACCGCGGTTCGTGTCTCCGCAGCACCACTGCTTGGTAGCCTTATGTTTACTTCCAGAGAAACAGACCAAATCCATGTTCTCACTAAGCTGTAGTCGGTGTAACTGAAACAGTAGTGTAAGCACAGACCATAGGAGGGGTGGCCGCCATCAGGGGAGATGGTGCAGCACGGTGCTGGTCCGGTAGCACTGCCTGCCCAGGGAAGCGGGTCAGCTGGGAAGAAAACACCAGGCCCAGGTAAGGTGAACAAAACAGAAGAGATCTGGCACTTACATCGGCTTGGGATGTCAGGAGAGGTGTCAGGTTAGTACCTGCAGAACAGTACTGAGCAGAGGCTTTGATAAAAACCATTTAATAACTCCATTGAAAACCTTACACATGACAAAGCAAAGGAATATGTTAGTGTAGTGCTGATTTAGAAACAAGTTACACATTTTGCACTGCAAAACAAACCACTTTAAATATCCCAGGCTGCACTTAAATTTCTGGTAAAAGGTATGAAATATCTTCTAACCATTCAAGTGTGTAAATAGTCATTAAAAAAGTGTATTTTTTGTGTTACAAATACTTGTGTGCCAGTTCTTTATGGGGAGGACACAGAAGGAAGTTGTTAAACAATTCCAGCATTCAAAAGAGCGTTAGAGTATCTTAAATGTCTGTACAGTCTTAAAGCTGTAAAGTATGATTGGTAAAAATAAAGTAGCTTTTAGTTGTTATGCTACTTTCGATAGTTCACTGTTCAGACACTTTACCTTGTATGTAATGTCTTACGTGTGCTGGCCTGGAGAATGTAATACTGACAGATTAACACAAGAGTTACATTTACTTCAAAAGAAACAGACCAAATTCACATTCTCATTAAGTTTTAGTAGGTGTAAAAGAAATAGTAGGGGAAGCACAGCCCTTAGGGAATTAAGCAAGAAAACATTAACTTAGAATTTTATACCTTCCATGAAATAATTTAGCATCTTTAATATTAAATATACTTGGTAAACCTATATGCAATCCAAATAAACTGGTTCTGAATTGAAGGGTTTATAATTAAAACTGAGGCCAGTCATGCTAACTTCAGAGCTTGACCATTACTAAATCTGACAGCATCACCCTGCGCTTTATTTCCATCATCCTTCCTCTGAAAGGAGCCAAGAAAAATAACCTCAAAGATTAGAGCGCCGCACTCGTCAGTTCCTACAACAAAGCAGCCTGCACCCTGCAGTGGGTGTTGAGGGAAGACTACAGGGTCTCAAATATGCTAAGAGAAAATTCAGCACAGCTGTAGTGACATAACTACTGTGCTGTTCCCACTAAAGCTGAGGCTGCTTGAAGCTCTGTCTTCAGGCTCAAGTACCCTCAGCCAGGATACCTTTCTCAAAGGAAACTGATTCAGACTTAGAAAATTATGCCAGTTTGCACTGATACTTTCCAGTGTTACAGGACACCCAGAACTCCCCCAGATGGTTCAAGGATGACTCACTCTTACTTTCAGAAGCCTGTCTACTATCCAGGAAAATAAGCTGAGGCTGGTGTTGCTGTGGCTTTGGGTGACGGTTGGGCTTTCGATAAGTATGGTTTCAGATACTCTGTAGAATAGCAGAAACAAGACATTGTTCATAACTATTCATACACTCGTGAGTAAGGTCTCGTTTTACTATTTCCTCCCTTACCTGAGCTGAGTGTATTTTGACTAAGCCCTCGTAAGGGAATGCTGTCATCTTTTTTCTTGAAGTACTTTGAGTCCAGCCCCAGATTATCACCACTAGAAATGAAAAGGTTAATTGTTAAACAAACTGTAGTTAGCAGCACATTAACAACAAGCACATTCAGAAAAAGCTTAGCTGGAAGTCCTGTGAACTTTGTAATTTCGTAAACATTCATAAAGATTAACCATCAATAAGTAGGTTGAGAACAGTTTTTGCCTGACCCATCACCTGAAAGCCTTAGCTCTGTCACCAGGAGGGACAACAAACTTTTGTTCCTGGGGACCTGCTCTTGGAAGTGGGGCTGTTCATTTTCCTGAGACTAGTGACCAGTTAAGTGCGTCACAAGTTAAAATTCATTAACATGTCACAACACTGGCTTGGTACTGGAAGTGTTTTGCTCACTTCCAGACACACAGAAAACAAATGGCTTTAGGAAAACAACTGTAATTAAAAGAATCAAACCACTAAATAGGCAATAAGTGACACTTACTTCTCCTTATTTGCTGGATGACCAGTTGCAGCCACTGTCTGAACATCTGAACATCGAGTCATTTTAGAAAGCTGTGCGTTAAACTGAATCTGCAGAAGACAGAGTTACAGGTCAGAGCTACTCCAGGTGTGACGGTGCCCACAAAGTGTATTCAGAGAGCACCCTGTGCAGGGATTAACGTTACTCTACCTTGCATAGCACTTCCGTGCAGTAGCACATGCAAGAATGAGCAACCTAAAACCATGCATTAGTGACTAATAGCGATGGTGTTCAGGACAGGGAGTTTAAGAGCACAGGGATCTACAGTCAGTATTTACATCTTGTGAGAAATATTCAAAACATTTATGTTTAGCTGAGACTGTGATAGCACAAGGTAGAAAAGTCAGAGTTGCCTGCCTTTGGTACTGTACACTGTGAATCGACATGCTGCTTGTGTGCAGCTTCTGGGAAGCCCTGGTAGGCATACAGAGGAGAAACGGTGTGGCTGATTCCTGAGCAGGGGAAGGACGGGCGGTCAGGCTGCAAGGGAAACAGAATATATCCATAAAGGCAAAAACAATTCTTGAAGTCATTGGTAATTTGGGCATTCTGAAGCTCTACCAACAACTGACCACAGTTACAAAACTGACACTCAGCTGTGTCATCCTGAGGGGAAGGAAATGTCCCTTTTTCAGAGTCACATTCTTAAGGAAAATTTGTAACTTTTAAAAAGTTAGATGAATTGATCAGTCTTTGGAAATAATTCTAAGCTCATAATAAGCTACACACTCTGTAACTGATTAGTACATTAACTGTATCCAGCTATAAATCAGAGACCTCTTTGCAGGACTATGCCCTTCCACTACTGCATAAGCAGCTCATCAGTTTTTAGGGAACAGACAGACATCTACATGTCAGGACAACAAAGGCTATAAAATACCAGAGCTTAGTGTCCTCAGTGATGGTAGGTAACATTGCTTACCCCTATTTTCATGTTTCTAAATATCACTACTAGCATTCAAAATGGTACCCTTTTTCAGCTTACAAAGATAACTAGTGTAAGTAAGTTAACCTCACAACACAAAAAATAACTTTCTTTTTCCTTTTCACCCAGCATGTCATCTTTTCCAAGCTCATTTTGCATTGTTTTGTGCTTTTTAATAAATGAGAACTTAGAAAATGCTCACTTAGCAGGCCAGGGCATCAAGTTAACACCTAACAGGGTATTATGTTGTGTCCTTTTAAGAGACAAAAAAAGAACACCAAACAAGAAACCCCACACCCACCCAAAACTACAGGGCCCAAAGAAGAGAGAAAAAGAAAAACCCACCCCTTTCACTTCAGGAAATAACTACTCCATTGTAACCACATGACTTAGAGTTGTGCCTTACCATGCCATGAGGGGAAGCAGCAGTCCTGCCGCCACCGTGTGTACCTGCAGAAGGCTCTAGCTTCTTTGCCATCTGGGTTTCATTGAGCTGTTTATTTAACCACGTGATTACTGAAAAGAGGAGAAAAAGGTCAAGCTCAAGGTTCCTCCCTCAAAGAGAGAGAAGCAGCCTGCGGAGCTGTCCCCTTAGGCTCAAGCACCACTGGAGTCCTAGTCTCACTAAAGGCCTTTTTCTTCAGACTTGTTCCCCCATTCCCACCCTGTTCCTTCCTCTGGGGGTAGCCTCGCCCCTGCACACACACCACCCCCAGCAGCCACAAGCGCCAACTGCAAAAGAAGTTGCCTCTACTTGCAGCTCCAGGACGCTGCATACCCACTACAGCGAGCAGCTTGTCTTCCATAAACAACAATAATCACAGGTCCTCAACAAAAAGAGAGCACAGGTAAAGCAATTTAGCCACTTCTATTAATTTTCAGTAGCACCTTGATCACAATGGTGTTCTTGCAGAGGGAGAAATCAAACCAGGAACTTACCATTTTCATTGGTTTTCAGTAACTGCTTGCTCTCCTCTAGTTTCTGTATCGTCGTTTCCAGCTTTTCTTGTAGCTTGCAAACCTGCAATATTCCCACCATAATTAGAACAGCAGCAGGAGCTACTACTCCTTACAAACTGAAGAGGGATGTAATAACTAAATTAAAAGGCTCTATGAAAATTAAAAACTTTAAAATTATTTAAAGTTTAAACTCAGGTGTTTTTATAGAATTCTTCTAAAATAAGGCACCTGCTTTTAGCTGGAGTTTCAGCAAGACAACAGTCAGCAACCTTTCTAACTGTAGTTTTTCTATGATTAAATAATGTCAGCGTTCCAAGTAGGGGAATCCACTTAATATGAAAAATTTGCACTGTTCCTTTCTTGCCTCCTTCACCAACTTTCACATGAATATACACTCTGATCCATGTTGAACCAGCCATTATATTGCTTTGTACTTTTAATCCAATTTTAGTTTCCTTCCAGATGGATGGATGGTTGGATGGCTTTTACAAACAAAAGTTTTACATGGAAAAAATAAAAGCTGAACACATTTATTTAAAGGTGTAATAACTAAGCTACAGAGTAAATTCTATTCCATGGGAAGATTTAATGTGTTGCTGCTGTAAATAAGGTAAAACCCACACAACCCAACACACTACATGCACCAGCATTTACAGGGCAGAGGTTTGACCTGTGATGATACCTCCTGCTCTTTCGTTCGAAGAGATTGCCCCATCTCCTGCAATTCTCTCTGCTCTTTTTGAAGTTTCTCTTCTTTTTCTGCCAGTAGTTTTTCTTGTTGAATTGTTACTGTATTTTTCAATTTTAATTTGCTCATTAGAGTTTTCAAATCTCCTTGTAACTTCTTGATAATTTCATTAGCCTATTAAAAAAAAAAGTCCCCTTATTGTCAAAATAAACCACCAACCAAAAGCAAGGAAGAACATGTCATCATCCTTATGAAATGTCCAACAAACCTTAAGTAGTTCAGCTGACAGAGACTTGATTGTCATCTCTAGTTTTTCAATGTGACTTTGTTTTTTCTCTGTACTCTCTTCCAGTATCACCTTTAAAAGAAAAAAGTATTTTAAATATTATTATAAAGATATGTGAAAGACATGACTTATAATTTCAAGTAGAACCCAAATAATTCTTTGAGAGGTAATCCTTAACAGGGAATTCAAACTATATAGGATCAGTTCATCCATTTTTCATTTACAAAACATACCACTCACTTTGCTCCAGTACAATACTAAACAGTAGTGACCTTTGTAAAACTGAATCCAGTGTACTTCTCATGCCCTAATTTATAATCTCTAGCTGTATTTGGAATACACTGTATTCATAAAAAGTGGCAGTAGAGACTACAATTAACAAGGTTCTAAAAAGCTTTAGAGAGAATTATTTTGGAAGAAACCTTTTGTTCTTGTGTTGCATCTAACACTTCTTTTGTCCTAACAACTAGCTGATCTTTATCCTTAATCTCTTGTTCCAGAACAGCAACCCGTGTCTGTAGCTGATTAATGAGCTTCTCTTTCTCATGACATTCGGCATCCAGAGTAGTGTTCTCCCGACGCAGCGACAGCACCTCCTGCTTTGCTCTTTGACATTCCTAGGATGTTGGGAAGAAATTTTGTGTTATTTTTTAGGTTCTAATAGCAATTTAAGCAGATATATTTCAATAGTAAGCATGATGGGCAATGAAGAGGAGCTGAACAAACAATCTGCTATATTTTCTGTTACATGCATAAGCAGGCAGCCTTAATGCTCTAAAAATTGTAAGTTTGGGTATGGAAATCAATAAGTCATACATCTTCTACTCCAGAAAGCTTTGCCTTCAATTCTCTGACTGTGGAGTCTCCTTTGTATCTCCTTTCTGTTAGATCTTTATTGATGACCTCGAGTTCTGAGAGCCTGTTCTGCAGCTGTTGAATACTTTTCTGATGCAGGTTTTCTAATTCCTTTTTCTGTTGTTCATGCTGTTGTTGGTACTGAGCTTGTGCCTGTGAGAAGCAAAGAAACCAAGCAGTTACTTGATGAACCTGAAAATTAAGCCCAGAAACTACACATAAGACTGTTGTTAATTCTTTTCTCTTGTCGTACCTGAAGAGCTCTTTCCTTCTCGCTCGTCAGCTCCTGCGTGTGTTTGTTCGTTAGAGCTGTAGTGTAGGTTGTCCACTCGCTCTTCAGCTTGTCTAGTTCTCGGCTCTTGTCGGACAGGCTCTGTTTGACAAAGCATGTAGACCTTTAAGCATTTCAGTCACTACTGAATGATTACTGATGCTTCTTTAAAAGGACATGGAATTATTAAGAACACTAGAAATTTCCACACCAGATGCCAAAAATATCTGTTCATTCTGTATACAGGAAAGTAAGGCACTGAAGCCAAAGAACACCTCTCTGACACCCTGGATAAGACAATCCTAATTTCCACCACTGTTTACGAGTGAAAAAACAGCCTGCTGCTGTTCCTGGCTGCTGTAAACACATGGTGTTCTAGTGTGTTGGGGAGTTACTAGCAGCACCTTTTCCTCTTCTTGATTTGCAATTCTGCATTCCAATTCAGCAAACACATTACAGTAACTGCAACTGAAACTGCAAAGATGAGGTAAACAAGTATTCCGTTCCAAAAAAATGCTCCATAATCAGAGTTTTGATGGAATGTTTCACCTCAATAATTCTAGCATTTGACCCAAATCATCCTCTTGAAACACACATGTAAAGTCCTTGCTGGCAGACTGCAAAAATCAGAAAGTGGTAAAGTAACATTAAGTCCAAGACTTCTGATTTATTTATCGTGGTTTCACAATTTTTCAAAATAAGGATTTCCAACCACTCACCGAATACAAAGAGTACATTTATCTTCACACTACCATGTATTTAGTATATAATTTGTGTGTGCATTTACAGGCAGAATTCTAAAAAATAAAATTCTGGTTTAGTACTGCAAGAACTAAATTGTTGTCTCCAGCAGCATGCTTTACCCATTGTTAAGAAAAGCTAGATCAGACTACTACTTTTCACTCACTCCCAAGCCAATTATCTCAGCTGGGCAGTGGCCAACCACCCCACAATCTGTACGTTTCCCACAGATTAAAGATGGGCAACTTAACACAGGAAAGTTAAAAAATTTACATTACCTGTTGAGTGTAGCTCAGCTGCCTGGTAAGATCCTCTTCAGTTTTTCTAAGCTTTTCTTCCAACATCATTTTGTCTTCCTATGGACAAATCGACAAGTCAAATCCTTAGCTCCCAAAATAAAATAGAAGCTAAATACTACTTGTATCAGCATACTCTGCCTAAGCAACCACACACCCCCTATATTTGTAGAAAAATCATCTTATTAAATGAGATACAATTAATAAATTTAAAAGAAAAGGCATTAGCTCCCAGGGTAAAAACCTTGAATTAAATTCTTACCAAGTTTCTATAAGGAAAGAGTATCTTATCATAAAGATTTGTTTATGAAGGAGTTGTACAAACACTAGATCAACTGAAATACTGTAACTTTGTATTATTAAAAAGGTTTATTAGGTGGCTATCACCATGAGAGAACAGTAGGAGACACACAAATCTTAGGCTATGAAACTGAAATGAACAGCAATCAAACTATGAGACCATTCATTTGTCATTAATAAAAGCCAGCATGCTGCCAAACTGCATCAACATTACAAATGTAATTTGCTATTTACAGCCACTAGCCCCTGACGCCTGTAAAGCCTTGGAATTACAATTGTATCCACATGCATGCTTTCCCAAACCCAGCTGCACAGCAAAGACACTGAGGGGTTATGGTATTTTACTTTTGCAGTTGATCTGGCAGTCAGCTGGGGCTATGAAGCACAAGACTCTGCAGCATCCAACAGCTGCATGCCACCTGCGCTGTGTCTGCCAGTTCAAGTTACAGCGCTTGGCTGAACACACCTGAAATGTTTTTACTTCTAGAGTGACAGTAACAATGTAGTTTTACAACATGCACCAAGTAACTGCAGGCAAGGACATACAGGAACTAAAATTTAAAAAACCACCACCCAAACAAAACCAACAACAGAACCCAACAAAAACACCACCAGAGCAGAGCATACAATTTGGTACATACTTCTGAAGTATTAACACTGAAAAAAAGGCTTAAGTATACAGAGCATCAAAGCCTTGCTGCAGCTATGACAAGCCTTCATTTTACCTTAAGGCATTTCAAACAGCTGGCTAAAAACTTCTTTATTTCTGCATCATTTCCTGGTAGGAATTTTAGAGAGAGATGGGTAAGATGTTTAAAAGGGTTGGTCTCCACTACATTTAGAGACACAGGTGTGTGATCTAGAACAGATGCTGAAGAAACTAACTGCAGCAAAAACCTAGGGAAAACAAAAATAACCAGATGTTCAGCATATTTCTTCTCCTGAAACCACCTGTAGACCCTACAAGCTATGGTCAAATAAAATACATTTTTATATGCACAGTAAAAGTCTGCCCAGTTTTTGCTTGAAGAACTATGAAATTGAATCCCTACAGTGTAATTAATACTACAGACATCAACTAAAATGCTTGCACCTTATAATAAGAACTGTACAAAACTAATCAGTTTATTTGTAAAATTTTCAGAAGCCCATTTTAGACTTAGGAATCCAAAAATCAAGTAATGCCTTTTGAATTTGGTTACAAAGGAAACAGACTCCTGACTTTTAGGTATAAAACTTCATAAAATTCACAGGGTATCATACTTAAGGAAACAGCCTGACTACTGGAGCAGAGCTTGGTACTCTGGGCAGGACTTTCCTCAGTACCCACACCAACAATAACATATGAAAAGGCAACTACAGGGAAGGGTGGATCTCAGCCCTCCTCCGCCCCCCATATTAATACCTGAAGTGGAAGAGAAAAATTGTCCTTGTCAGAATGCCTGATAACTTTGCCTTCTCTTGTGAAGCAGAACTATTTACACCTCAGTCCATCAAATTCACATTAGCTCTCTAGCACTAAACTGTTTAAAAAAGCCAAAACCAGAACACTGCACCAGTGCTACATTCCTGCACTTCTGCTGGCCTGGGAAGCTCACCACACATCATTTTACTATGATTTTACAATGTCTTTACTAGACATCAATTTCACTGCTCCATCCTCCTGACACTTGTTAGCAACATTCACTGACTGATACCCTGATGCATCCACAGGAAAATTAAATTATTCTTGGTCTCTTTGAGTGGCTGACAAGTATTTTAAGACCTCAACACACACACACACAGAGTAATGTGGCACTTGTTACCTACCTCGGGATATCTTTGTTCTGTTCCTGAATGCATTGCTGAAGCAGATCTATAAATTTTTGTGGGAAAGCAGAGAAGTCTACCAAGAGACCTTGCTGCGATTTTAAACTGTATGAACAAATCAGGGAAAAAAATATTAACAATATACAGAAGTGCAATTTATTCCTATAAAATGTGTCATTCACACTAGTACAAAGAACTAATTTTCATCATGTCACTGAAGTTCACTAGCATGTTATTTTCAGTCCTAAGCACAGAAGGAATGTGATCACATCTTGAACAATAATCACCAGGAGATATTTTATTTCAAGAGTTCTTGCAAACGGGCTGCACCAAGAAAAATTTAAGTTATTGTGGCAGCACAAACGTGCTCCTCTGCGTTAGACATCTTCCTTACAGAACAAAGTGGTTATTGGATAGGGGCACACAGAGGAAGCAAAGGACACGAGGGGAGACTCAACTGTTATCCCATTATTGAGACTTTACCTGCCTGCTTGTTTATTTAACTTCACACATTCACCATAGGTACAGTAAACTCAAAGACAGAAACAAACATTCGACACTTATGCACACAGGCACACCTGTATAACAACACTTCTGCACATAAACATGGTTTTACTTTTGCCTTTTGATCCATACACTGATCACATCTCTCCAGAGAGCAAAAACCACCAACAAAAACCCAAAACCCCCAAACAACAAAGCAGAACACTCAACTGTTTGTGCCTGGTGCCCAAATTAAATGATCAAACTCTGAGCAAGGGAAGTAAAATGAATACAAGAAACCCCCAAGACAAAGGCTTAGCTCTGGGAATCCACATCCACGCAAGCAAACTTTACTCTTGCGAGTATTTATTGAAATAGTTCACACACAAGCAATGGCCTGATAGAAGTAGTTATGATAAACAGAAGATGCAAGAGTAATATAAACTGTGGTAGTTCAGCTATGCAAGGAACTTAAGATCTGGATTCTGTTAGTTATCTGTCTAATTAACTCCCCAGTACTGGCTGTTTCACCAACTGGTCAAAGGGAACCTTATTGAAACACTGACAAAACGCCACAGGTCAAAAGCACCAAAACCTGACTTCTAAAACAGATCATTCTACACTAAAAATACTCTTGTGTTCTTTATTGCCATTTAGAAACGTTTCACAGGCAACACGCTGTAATTTCTCTTACCTTTGAAAATCTTCCTCAGATATGACAAGGTTATAAAGGAAAAAAGGATCAGTATCATCAGTCAATCGGACAGCTAAATCCTGAAAACACAGGTATTTAAACATGACTTAAAATACTATAGACCACCTTGTCGGATTGTCTAAATATTGTAAACCACTATTGCAAACAGTATTTAATGCTTTTACTGTTTGACCAAAAAAAGATAGAACTATGGCAACTAATGGAAAACATGAAAATTTAACACTACTTTAAATATTACAGTGGAAAAAACAGGCATACTATTTCTCACAAAAATAAACCAAGTAAAAACCCTCAACTTTGAGCAGCAAAGTTTTCAAAATTCAACATGTCTTTTTCATTTTACAGGAAGAAAACTATTTGTCATTTTTCCCTATCATGAAATAAGAGTGTAGCAATAGCAGACTGCAGCAATGGGTTGCTAACACATCATTCCCATAACCACAAGTTTTTCAGAGAATACTGTTCCTAAAATGTTAAGAAACCAACTTCTGGAAAGTTTATACCTTTGAATACAAAGTTTTGCAAAGCAAATATAAAATGGATACAGACGAAGGCCAATAAGTTCCTAAGGCAAACTGCAGCATTATGTTGCTCAGCTGCTACACATAAACTCATTTCTTCTCTGGAGATCTACAGAGTGTTCTGGAAAAACTGTCGTCACTGTTACTCTTCATCACAAGGCTGGGGTTATGCAAAACACCTGCTATGTCCAGCTCAGACACCTGTTCTCTATAACAAGGCTAAAACCTCGGTGAAGAATTTAATATTCCCCAGCAGAGGAAAGAAAGGAAGGAGAAATCTGAGAGCTCTGCCCAGATAACCAAGGTGTGACCATGGCACATGTACATATAAGAACTGAAACAGGTTTCAGTAATTCAGATACCAGTAACACTAACAAAACTGTCCCCTGGAGAGGTATAAGCAAGCTAGGGACTACATGGCAGCCAGTTTTTGTTACAACTAATGCCACCCCAAACCAGCTAGGCTGGGTTATTGAGTAGGAGAGAAGGATGCCTGCTTGGTTTGATGTCCTATTCACTGATCCAAACATTTCAAGTTATCTTTTCAGACTGATCACTCACTGATGTTCCCAACTGGATTTCCAGGCTCCAACTGACACAGTTCTTAAACACTTCTTGACGCTTCATATTATCATTGTCACAGCAGAATCATGCAAAAAGATACTGCACTCTTTTACAAGCAAGTCTTTTCTCAGTAACACTATAACCAACTAATGACCATTCTTAACATCACAGTATGTGGGTATACAGTTTATGTGACATATAACAAAAAAATGCTTTATAGCTTCCAGTATTAATTTCATTGCTATTTTTCCTGAGAAAGAAGATTCTTCTTACTGCAAATTTTACACATCCTTCCAACCCCCACTGGATGAATTCCAAATATTGGAAGACTAACATACTTATCAATGAAAAGCAAAATGTTACATTCATGAACAAGTTGTCATTATTACTAGTTAAGGTGAGGACTTTGCAAAGACAACTGCCATTCTACATTCTTACATACGTGTTGAATATGTTTAAAGCAAGACTGTTCTTAAACTCAAACTTCGATTCCTCTGAGGGTCTCCAAATACTTCTAATTGGCAAGTTTACCAAGACCCATGAACACTCAAACTAAATGAGAGGGCTAGAAAGGCCGGGAGAAAAAACATAACGTGCCAAACCAACTAAACTAGTCAAGAAATTCTATAAAAACAAGTTCAAGTGATAAAAACACTAAAAAATCCTATTTTGCTTTTCCTTTGCCTATTTGTCCTCTTATACAATGAAATTCAGACAGGATCTAATGAATGACACAAATATAACTTACAAACCTTTTTATGAATAGGATTAGAAATTGACAGTAGCTCAATATTCACTCGAACATTTACTCTCCTGTGTACAAAAAGATGAAACAGTAACAAATCAAGAAAACATTCTCCAAATAACACGTGTTTGTAGCCATGTTACAGGAAGCAAATCACACTTAGAGAACAAAAATTTAGGCAGAAATATTAAGAAAGCTCCTGTTGATGACTACTACCAAGACAAGTGAAAGCCCCAGTTTCAATTGCCACTACAGCTCCTGTCAGCTCAGGGGTTTTTGTTATCCACCAAACTGTAACTAGAAAGGCAGAAGTTTTGAAACTTTGTCCAGAAACTAGACCCTTTGGAAAAGCCTACTGACGATTGCTAGAACTCTTGATGACTTATACAGCGTTACCTTGCCTTCATTTACTTCTTGTTGAGTAATCGAGAAGTTACTGGCATTGCAGAACACGCCCAACAGCCTTCCTGGCAGGCAAGCTAGAGAAGCCCTGACGCCCGCACACCCCCTCTGACCCAGATCGGCCCTATGTCACCGTTTTCAACAGACACGCCAGACAACTCTTTTCGGGGCTTCCTCAAACACCAGTGCTGGGCCATGCACACGGGGCTGCGCCCAAATTGCCTTATCCCCTCAGCACAGACCCACCGGGACGGGCTCGCCGGCGCCGCAGGAGCGGTAACGAGGCAGCTGAAACGCCGCAGTAGGCCGCGGTACGGCCGGCTTCAGACGGCGAGAAGGAGCAGGAGGAGGAAGGGGAGGCGGGCCTGCCCGCGGAGCAACCGCTGTGGCCCGGGAGACGCGCAAACACCGGCCCGGACAGCCCGGCCCGCAGCGCAGCGAGGGCCTGTGCAGTGCCGAGGCACAAATCCTGGCCCTCGTGTCGCCTGCCGGGGAGACGCGCTTGGCCCCACACCCCTAAAGCGTTCCTGCTAAGCCGCTGCGTGTTTTCTCCGCCCCCCATCTGCTCCGGCAAGGCACCCACAGCAAGCACCCCAGCCCTCACTGCCTCGCTCCTGCCTTGCTGCGACCAAGCCCCCTTCCCTCTAACCGAGAGAATCCCACCACAAGCAGCTTCAAAGTAACAAGACTAGCCAGCTCGCCGCCCGCAACACGCACAGTGCCTCGCCTCTCACCTAGCAGTTACTAGGGCACAAGGCATAAAGAAAAGCGAAAAAAGTCCGCCGCTCGGCAGCCCTGCTCCTAAAGCATGCAATAATGAGCCCACACTGACCGGCAGAGAAACCGAACCAGCCTCTCACCTCTCCTCGCAGCCCTGGCACCTCACTTGTACACACACCGGCTGGTTGAACATACTCTCCGCCGCCATCTTGCGCTTCGAGGTTGGCGCCGGGCTCCCGCGGAGGAGGAGCCTCAAGATGGAGCCGAGGCGGCGGCGACCGCGGGGGGCGCTGGGATAGCAATGGCGGCGCAGCAGCCGGGTTCGGGCCGCGGCGCCCCGATTCCAGGGCGATGTGCTTACTTCGTGGAGAGGAAGAAGCGCTTCTGCAAGATGATCCCAGCTCCTGGGAGGCACTTTTGCGGAGAGCACGGGCAGCAGGTCCCGCTTTCCGGCGGCGGGGAGATGGGCTCCTGCGGTCAGAGGAGCCCCGGGTTTCCTGGGAGCGGCTGGGGCGGGCGGGCAGCCTCGGCGGCACCCCGGGGGCTGGGGTGCCACGTCCACCTGAGCCGGCTCAGCACGCGGGCTGAACAGGCAGCGCCTGCATCTTCCTTTGGGCCGTGGGTGTGCTGAGGCCATCGCTCCAGCCCGGCAGTATCCCTGCCTTTACATTACAGGTTTATTACTTTAGGATCTATTTCAGTATTAAACTGTGATAGTTTCCCCATTCTGGTTAACCCACCCATCTCAGAATAGCTGTGTTATGAAGCTCAGGTGTCCCTCGACAGCCTTTCTGTAGCAGGAACACTGAATGCATGCAGAAGTGTTGTCTAAAATCTTTCTCTTCTAACTAGGAAGAAAATGACAGAAAAAGAATTCCATGTCCTCTTGACCCAAAACAGTAAGTATACATAAATGCTCCTCCTGTGCTTTGTCAGAGTTCACATGATAAATGCTGTTACTTACTTTTCTTTCCATTTGGATTTTAGCACTGTATATGAAGACCAACTACAAAAACATTTAAAAAAATGTAATTCAAGAGAGAAGCCAAAGCCAGTAAGTGCAGGATAAATTCAGCACTTCTTCCTCTCAGATTTAAGACCGTAAATGTTACAGCTCTGTAGAGAATTTATGGTGCAGACAGCAGCTGTGAAATGTAGGACAGCAGTCCTAGCAAGCAGGACAGTCAGGATAGTATGGAAGCTGAATAAGTACTTGTGGAAATGGAATTCACATTCCACTCTCCTCATCTGGTGTCCCTTCTCACTGTAGTTCAGTAGAGCTCTTCAGCTCTCTTAGTTACAAATGAAATTGCTGAATTTGCTTTTCTCAAAGACATTCCCTAAGAGCAGTCTCTTGCAGTGCTGTTCATTTCAGAGGCTTGGTGAGAACTTACCCTCGGAAGGCAAAATTAGCGGTGAGGCTCTCGCATGTTCCTACCTCTGTCAGTCTGCTGCCCTAGCCAACTGCCAGCTTCACTCCAGCTAGCAGTGAATTACAGACAGCTAGGCTGACAGCTGCAGCCACTGCTGAGGGAAGGAATGGGACGTATGTCTCAACAGCTGTTCCAAGATAGAAGATGGCTTCTTTATTGTCTGCTTTTTTGCCAGATCAGTATTGTACCTTTAGTATTACCTGAGAAACCTTTAAGTGGTGTCTAGTAGGCACTGACCGTTTACCTCTTATGAGTATGTTCGGTCTTGTTAAAAGGTGTCAGAACAGTCCCTTCTGCTGGGGGGTCAGGAGAAGACTAGAGGGAAAAAAAATACTTGGAATATCTTCTTTTGCAGTGGATTCCTTTTGCTATGCACCTTACCATAAAAACATTGAAGAGTTTAGCTTTTTGTTTTCTGCTAATTAACAGAATCGTATTTCTGTTCTTTTGATTTTTTTAAAGGTCTACTTTGTTCAAGATATTAATGCAGGTTTTAAAGATGTAGCAGAAATACCAGAAAAACAAGTGAGTACACTTACTTCTTCTAAAGCTCAGTCCCTACATAATGTGGCACTTTACCACATGACTAAAGAACAAGAAAAAGTAAAAAGGTCTTGTATTTATGGGTGGCACTTTTTTTTTCCTTAAAAAGGTACCTATCTCTTCTCTATCCAAAGAAGAGTTGGACAGCTTAATTATCAAGTTGAAAAAAGCAAGTAATGGTGAGCTTACTTAATACTGAAAATAAGTTTTACACTGAATTGGTTAAACATTTCCTTTTTTGGTTGTTGTTAAATATATACACATCACACAAAGTAATTATCATCAAGATGTAGCCAATCCTCCAACAGCTAAGTTTTACTCAGAAGAATAAACTAGATTGAGGGAAGGATAAAACCCTGATCTGTTCACATAGCTGGTTTCCCTTCCTTTTATTTTGTTTGTTTGTTTCCTACTCCCATACCACTACATATAACAGTACAGCTCTGCTGTAAACATATGATGATAGATTTGTGGTGTCAACAGACTGTTATGTTAGTGTTACAAATCAAGCTCACACCTGGCTTGTAATGTGTATTACAAAACAATAAACTCTTGAAACGAAAAGGTTTTCTTTTTCATGCAGGCCTGGAACTCCACCTTCAAGAACAAATACTGTCCCACCAGGCTTTACAAGAAGCCTTAAATGACCCAAATAATGGGGAATCTGCTTTCAAACACTTGAAACAACAGGTATGGTCACTGCTTTACTCATAGCTATAGATGTTTTTAAACACATGGAATTCTGCTGGTATAAATCCAAGTGACTGTGCAGGCATAATGCTAGTTGTTTCATACAGAGCCTGTAAGATTTCCTCTATAAATCTATATGCTTCAAATAGTAGCATATATATAACCTTTGAATGGCTCCTTCAAGTGTTAGTAACGAAAGTTCATTAGGATACTGAAATAAATTACAAACTGTGTGGCGGTGGTCTGGATTGTTACTTATTTGTAGCTAATAATAAATCTGAGCTAAAAAATGTTAAAAAGACTAGGGAACTTTGCTAAGGAAAAAGGAGTTCTGCTCTACTTTGCTGTGTATTACAGAATGTGTAACTTTAGCAGAGAGAGGGCTCCACAGGCACTGATGTTTCACAGAAAATCTAGTACAGTACCCTTATTTTGGATGACTACTTTGAGAATCAGCAGAGAACAATATTAAAATGTGTACCCAATCCCCAAAATCTATCCCAAAAACTCCTGTTTGCAGCGGAAGAAGAGCAGCCTGAAGCTGACCAGACAGAATTTACAATTCTTTTACCTCTGTACACACAAGATCATTTCCCTAATCCCCTCATGGAAGTGAGGACTTGAAAAAGCTCTTTGCAGTTTGATGAAGTAATCCTTTTTCTGTCAGTAGATGGTGTATATACTTTCTTGGTTCAGAAATAATCTTTGGATGTTTGTAGGCTTCTATTTTAGGTAACATGGAGAAATTGCATCTACTTGGTCCAGGGAGATGTTTTGTTGAGTTTGGAGCTGGGCGAGGAAAGCTGTCTCATTGGGTTGATGTTGCCTTACAGAATGTTGAAAATGTTCAGTTTTTGCTTGTGGAAAGGGCAACTACAAGATTCAAGGTAAGAAAGGATATTGTCATATTAGCATAGTAGAATTTTATAACCATTCTTATTGAAGCTGTTAGGTTTTTCTGGCTTTTATCTTCAAAAGTAACATAAA
This sequence comes from Porphyrio hochstetteri, assembly GCA_020800305.1. Lineage (NCBI taxonomy): Eukaryota > Metazoa > Chordata > Aves > Gruiformes > Rallidae > Porphyrio > Porphyrio hochstetteri. Next base: position 21,192,771 of record CM036912.1, read on the forward strand.
ACCTCTGAAATGTTGAAAGATTTGGAAGCACGATTGCCAACATTCCATAAAAAATTCTGATGTCTAGTATTGGAAATGTGCAGATGTTGACTTGACAGGAAAACAGTCTGGCATTAATACCTGCAGCAAAAGTGTAATTATTGGTGGTGATCTTGTGTACATAGGTGGATGGAAAACATCAAAGGGGAGATTCTGGATTTGAAAGGCTTCAAGTTGATATTCAACACTTATGTTTAAGTAAGTTTCTTCTTGGCTTGCATAATTATGAATTAGAGGCTTAATTTTAATTTCTCAATACTGGACTTCAAGTCAATTTGTATGTAGCATGCTTAAATGTACCTGGTTTTGAAGATTATTCTCAGTGGTTGCTTTGAATGGTAATACTGTGTGTGTGTGTATATATATATACACACTCAAATATATAAATATTACATAGAGATTTAACATTTTCTGCATTTTACGCACTTACAGGACATCATTATAGGTGAGAAATACCAAAACAAAAACATTTTGAAGGGTTTTTAGAACTTGCAGGATTAAATGCCTTTGCTGTGTTTAGTTTCATTCTAACCCCTGGCAAGCTATGCCTGTCTGATATGCTGTGTATATCAGTACTGTGGAATTTGTGGGAACATCTCTCAAGAGGAGAGGCATTAATGTCACATTTACACTTCACAGGCAGTATAGAAAGGCTGAAGCGGTTAAATAGATATATGTAGCTGTCACAGTATAAATACAAAATCCTGTATTTCTAATACTTCATTTTAATAAAAGGCAAAGTATTTATGTTACTATTTATCTGGAGCTAATCTCTGAGCCACTGATAATTCTGGTAAGGGAAACACATCCAGTATTCTGTATATTTTCCTGCTATGTAGTGGCATTGTGGCTCCGTAACAAAATAGAGTTGCTTCATAATAGCATTTAAAATACATTCTTTGCCTTTCGACAAGGTTGAGTTCTTTAGAAAAAGAATATCCTTCTCAGCCACAGCACCTGATTCTCTTTATTTTTTAGGAAACGTTCCTTTTAATATCTTATAATTGCATGTACAGATTACTCTCTCCTTAGTAGCAGTTAACAATTATTTCTAGTAGAGGTTCTGGGGTTGTTGTGGATTGTGTGAGTTTTTCTTTTTTCCTTTCCCTCCAGAGAAGGTGCCTGTTTTGGAGAAGAAAAAACTACCAGTGGTAGGAATTGGGAAGCATTTGTGTGGTGCTGCAACAGGTATGAATTATGTATGTTAACTACAGAAAGTAGTGGACTGATCTCCCACCCTGTACCTTTAAGCCTTTCTTGCACTGTAACCCTTTGTTGTTGAAGGTAGCAATTATTTTATAAGTATCTGTTGACTTCAGTGGAATAGTAAAAGGATAATAGATGCAAAGCAACTTTAGACAGACATAAAACCTTTCTTGCTTTCTGTAGGACAGAAGGAATAGTCTATGGTGGCATGGGTCACGTGTAACTGGTTGAGAGTTAGGGTTTTATGGGCTTTTTTTTTTTTTAAACACTTGTCACCTCTACTCTTTCTGAATTTATAATGACTACCCTAAGATGCATTCCAAGGAAAGAAATAAGAATGTCTTTCTGTCCTGATAATTTTCAACTAATACACTTTTTCTAATGTTGGATGTCTACTAAGTAGAGAAAGACATCTCAAATACACCCCCTATACAGGTGCTGTTACAAAGGGGACACGGTTAATACATACATGTACTACACTTAAATAATTGTGCCCCACATAGCAGACTTTTAGAGCAAATACTTCCAAGTGTTACAGGGAGGTTGTTAACCAAAGTATTTAGAATTCACTTGTGTGGAGCAAATGCTCACCAAGAGCATAAGCCCTTAGTAGCTCCAGAGGTCTCATAGGTTAATTTAGGGACACTTAGGGATTTAATATTTTCAAAGTATGATTGTAATTTTTAGTTAAATTTGCTTTTGGCTTCATTTGGGATGTACTTTGTTTATTCTTTGTGGGAAGTACATTCCCATCCATGATGCAGCCTAGATAAATAATGGCATGGTGTTCACTATTTTTGGGGCGGGTGGTGTATCTGTTTTTTCCCCAGATCTTGCTTTGAGATGCTTGGTTGAAAGTTACACAACTTGCTGTGATGGAGAAAATGAAGAACCTGCACCAAAACGCTCTAGGACGGATAAGGCTGAGGTGGCTTCTAACAGTTCAACTGATAAAGAAAGCATGGAAGATGACTGTAAGCCTGTAGCTGGAATTGTTATTGCGCTGTGCTGCCATCACAAGTGTGACTGGACCCATTACGTGGGCAGAGAGTTCTTTAAATCAGTAGGACTTGGACCAGTAGAATTTAATTATTTTCAGAGAATGAGTAGCTGGGCCACTTGTGGCATGAAAGAAACCTCAGTCACAGCCTCTACAAGTGAGGATCAAACTACTGATTCAGAAGAACACGAGCAAACTTTCAGCAAGACAGAGAGTAGTTCTGATACTTTACCAGGGTATGTATTTTTTTTTCTAGCAAATGGACTCCTGCAGAAAAGCAAAATTATGTACAGCGGTATATGACATTGTTTGGGGTCTTCAAAATTACTCACTTATCAAACACTTTAATTACTGAATTTATAGAAATACGCCACTTCAAAAATACAATTTTCATGGACGTACGTTTCAAAATACGTCATGCCTGCCTGAACTGAAATAAACTTACACTGATTTCAATAGTTTATCTAAGCTTAGCTACTAATGTCAATTAACAAAGCTATTCTTCTGACATGTTGTTTGTTCTTTTCTTCCCTTTCATGGAAGTAGGATACTTACTGTTGAAGAACGAAAGGAGATCGGTCACCTCTGTAAACTGCTGATTGATCATGGACGGGTCGAGTATTTACAACAACGAGGATACAAGGCTGCACTACAGTATTACGCAGAGTCTGCGGTGTCCTTGGAGAATGTCCTGTTGACAGCTGTCCCAAGTCCATCTTTGATACCAGAGACAATTAAATGACAGGAGATAGATTTGGAATTGGTAAAACATATCTGGAGTTTTTAAAAAGCTAACTCATTGCCTACAAAAAATTGTTTTAGTCTTCCCTATACCAAGAAAAAGATCTTATAATTTCCCAGTGAAAGTAAGAATTGCAAATAATGCAAAACAGTTCTCATCAGTGGAAAAATAAAATCCCTTAGAATATTTGAAACCTGTTGTATGCCTCTTTGTTACGTATTTTCTTCCATTCACAGTTACATTCTTTATTCATTAGCATTTTTGACAGGAGAAGGATCAGAAGTACAATTCTCCAGATTTCCTGAAAGACAATGGGTTAAAATAAGAGAAAATAACTTACTTTATTTTCACTTTGAAGTTCAGGATAGCTTTGTATTTACTCTTTAATTATGTAAGTAGGCCTAGGTACTTTGATTAGCCCATGCTACTAGGGGAATCTGTTAAGGAAAAAAAACTTAATTGTAACCTATCATCTCGATAGATTTTTCCTAATTTGATTATTCATTAATGAAATACTGATAAGAAAAAAGCTGCCTTAGCATTCTAAATAAGGAAGAGCATTTCAGTCATTCTTTTTAAGCCTTCATGACATATAGAGGGAAGGTCAGAGAAAACAATTTGTATCTGCAATGAATGAAGTTGTCTCTGCAAGTACCAGCTGCCACCTGCGCATCTGTTTAAAAGTGCTTATTTTGGTCTCTTGCTACAACCTTTAAGCCGTTACCTTTGAGACTACTACCAGCATTCTTTTGTCATAGTCATTTCGAAATGGAATGAAAGAGTGGGGGTGTTTTGTTTAGGTGACTGGATTTTCTGTCCGGGAAAGCAAGTTGCAAGAAACATCTGTTTATCAGGTGGTTGATACTTAATTGCTAAAAAATGCTGTATGTTGGGAACACAGACATCGTTCCCTTACAGCCTCCTTCCGTAGTCCCTGTCTGGACAACATCCAAAAATAGCGAAGTTGAGCTTCATGAAACAAACAGTGCTTTGTAAATGCTGATTAAATTGCAAATACAACAGACAGTCCTCAACTTCCAGTTGTCCTACTGGAACACATGCTGTTCATGTGAAAACTTCCTGGCAGATGGGCCCCTGCTCTCAGTAAAAATCTTACAGATTTTTGAAAAATGTTAACTCATTTTTTAAGATTTAGGTTTCCTTGGTATACATATCTCAGCCTTCTTTTATCCAGTGTATTCTTCCCTTCCTCGCTTTATTTCAGAGAGATTATAATTAATAAAAAAGCAATACCTGTTTTCTTGAGTGACTCCTGGATATACATGTGCATGAATTCAATGCCAAACATTTCCTGTTGCTCCTCCTCTTCTTCATTCTCACATGGAGGGAGTGTTACCTCTAACTCCAGGGGGTTGTCTCTGAAGTTGACAAATCTGACAGTACACCAGAAAAGCTTACTCTTGCAACAGGTTTTGTCCAGAGAGAACAACTCTTTTGAAACAATTAAGATTCCTCAAACAGTATTTTGAGCAAAAGGAAGTAAGTCCTTCCTTACACTAAGCCCACTGTTATGTTTGTGTTCTTTAAAATAGCCAGGATCCGGTAATTTAAATAAAAATGCAAACAACAGGAAACTTTTGGTCACAGTATACAAAACAATATTTCCAGATCTACCAATTAAAAATATACATTCTTTCGTATTTCTCAAATCAAATACATAAGAGTTTCATCCATATGCTTGCAAGTAAATGTTTCTGTTTAATTTTGAGTACTTGATTTCTCAGTGCTGAAGTTCTAGTTTTTGTCATTTTTATTCTTGTCAGGTTTTTCCTCCTAAACTCTTGGCTTTAGAGAGCCAAGATACAAAAGACCAATCAGAAGTGAGCATTTGGACCATTCAGAAATGAAAAAAAAAAAAAGCATTAGTCTCCTTTTTTATAAAAGTGTAACTATCATAGCTTACTACCTAAGTGAGTTGTGCTACACAAAGCTTTCCTGAGCAGATCCTCAACTGTTGTCAATCTGTGTAATTATGCTGATTTATACAGTGGTATGTCCACTTGTCCAGCTACAGACATGCTTTTTCTTTTCCACTTCCTTAGCATCACTCCACGATACACAACTCAAGAGAGGCTTTAACAGATATCTTCTAGTATTTTTATTGGTATTTCTGTTGCTTTTTCTTACCTCAGATTTGTCATGTCCTTCATACAAGCTGGAATATCTGAAAGTTTGTTGTTGCTAAGTACAAGAGTACTAAGGTTTTTCATATTACCAATGGTTTCTGGTAAAAAGGTGATTTCATTCCTTTGCAGCCATAAAGTGTGGAGATTTTCCATTCTGTAAAAACAGGTGTTTGCACAATCAAGATTTAGAAAATTAATTTTATCAATCATTAATGTAAAGGAATTGATTTATTTTTACAGCCGCATAAAGGACCCATATCTGGAATACAACAGCTGTCAAAGAAAACCCTGTATCACAGATAATCACCTAACCACTAGTGGAAAATGTCATTGCCAAAAGATAATTTAAACTTGCTACTGAATTTATTGTTTATTGAATGGATTATTCCAGCTCATTTAAATGCCATAATATGGCTGATAAATTTTGAAGTGGGGTTAACATTAAAATAATCCTATGAAGTAGGATTTAATAATCAGAATTTCAGTGCAGTGGAATTGAGACTAAGACGTGAGCTTTGAAATTCATTTACCTGTCAATTGCATCAGGAAGCTCCCGGAGTTTGTTTCCCCCCATATCTAACCACTCTAGACTTGGCATGTTGAGAAGAGCTGAAGGGATGGTAGAAAACTGATTCATGCACAAATCTATATGTGAAAGCTTCTTTAAATCACTGAGCTGAAAAAAAGGGAGATTCAGTGCATGTTTGTATAGCTGTTCCATTACAGCAGTGCTGTAATAATGCTGACTGAAACCAAGAAACTATGTAAAAAAAAAATCACACCACATTTTAAAGTTACTACAGAACGGTTTCTGAGCTGCATTAGCTGAAATTGCCTAACAGCTACGGTTCACACCTGGAAGACAGGTGGCTTGAAACTGAGCAGGTAGAACTTTATCCCCCACCACGTAGTGAGCGCCCCAACTCCTGAGAAGCTGAATGCCATGACTACAATGCAGATACACCCCAAGCCTTGAGACAAAGAGGACTTTTAAAGACAGCCTTGTCCTTAGTATTTCATACTCAGTGGTGTTTCTCCATGCAATATGACATTTTTCATTAGTCAAGTATTTCCATTTTTTTGGATCAAACTGCATGGACTGCATTTTAGAGTGAGCCTAGACACTTTCCATGTTGTGAAGTTCACTGTCATGGCAAGGCAGTCTAAAAGTTAAACAGTATCTTTCAGTATTGCAACACCCAAGCCCTTTGGTGAATCATGCTTTCAGGCACTGTTACAGTGCTCAAGGGATGCAAAGATGTTTTGCTGCAGATCTGTTCCCACTGTCCAAACACTGAATAGAATGCAATTACATATAACCAAAGCTTCACAGTGATCACAGTCATCATCTCAATAGAACAGAACCAGGTTTTTGCTAAGAGCTGTTAATTTAAAAGCTATCACTGTGCACTATGCCATGTAACCTCTATCCACATAGATGTTGCAAATTCTGGATTCTGGTTAATAGTGTATATTTTCACTTTCATTTTCATTTGAAGATTTGTTGTTAGGTATTACTGATTGGTCTCGCTTAATTTTGCAAGGCACCAATTTCTGTCAACTATTGCCACTACAGTTTTTTAAAATAAATTAAAACAAGTAAGCACAGTTACATACTTGCCACCTCTAAAAGACTAGTACTTAGAGATGCAGGTCTCTTTCACATTTAGGTCAGTCCAAATTGAAGCTTAATTGTAGGTGAGCAGTTGTTTTTACTCGCTCCTAGTTGCTTTCAACACCTCAGAACAACATTTGTTCAACTCCTGGTGCATAGGCAGTTGTATAAATCACACAAACCCTTTGCATAGCCAGCAGGTCTGATAAAAAAGTTTACAGCTGCATCCAGGTATATGGTATGAACTTATATTCTCAACTGTAAAAAGGAACTTGTCTGTGCTAAGGCACCAGATCCTCAATGAGGTTATCACCGAAGACCTTCAGCCTAAACAAATTAACATTGAGTGTATCACTGCCTTATATGCACCTCCAAGTCATTTACATGGACAAAATTGTCTCGCTCAACTACGCAGGTATATGTATGTCCTTCTCATGTGGCTTCAGTTTGACTAGTCATATGAATATTGTTCACGTACTGATTCTGTGGAGCAGTTGTGAAATCAGAACATCAAAGCAAATCTCAAAACATGGGGTGCAATATTTAATGATAGTTGGTTTGGAATAAATTAAAAATATGCATTAAACTAAACCAAGCAAAATAAAAGAGTCTGTCAAAACCTGAGGAGGAAGATCACAGATGCTCCTGTTGACAGCCAGTTCCAATCTTTCCAGACTGACACAGTTACTTATCTCCTTAGGAACAGACTTTATTCTATTGTAACTCAGAAGCAGCTCTTGGAGGCTTGTCAGCTGGCCTGTGGAGAGCACCAATGAGAAATGATAAACATTCACGTTCATTCCATTTGAAATATAACATTACCTGGTTTGTGCTATCTGCTGTTATACAAGTGCTCTGTGTTCTCACATACACACACACACACACACACACACACACACACACACACACACACACACACAAAAAGATACACTGAAATTCAAATATTAGGACTTCAGGACTGTGTAATGTAGAACTACTCCAGCTGAATGTTACAAAAGAAACCCAAAACCCCCTCACAAACAACCACTTATGAACGTAGGATACTCATGCTATGGACTCAGAACGTGAAGCCTATTTTTCAATATCACTTTTCCAGCTGCATTCTGATGTCTAGTATCTGCTGTGCTTACAAGCCTTTGTCTCATGGGGAGCTTTCATAAAGATACATCTCCTCCATCCAGCCATTTTTTTAATTTATAGGGAACCCATGGTTTTAAGATCTCTATCTCACTGTCAGATTTAAATCATCTGTTTTCCAACTCCCCAACAGGATTCCTAGACAGACAAAATGCACAAAAATGGCATGTTTGTGAGAGATTAATTCTCTTAGAAAAGCAGCTTAAAATAAAAGAAAGCACAGCTCACCAATTTCATTAGGTATACTTTCAATTGAGTTCCGGGATAGATCCAGAACAAGAAGATTCTGAAATCTTCCAATGAACTGAGGAATTTTCTGCAAACTAGTTCTATGGAGCTGCCATTCCTGGAGATGGACTAGTTTCAATAAGCACGAAGGTAGAGTCTAAGACAAGAAATACGAACCAGAAGAAATTCAGCTTAGTATACAGCAAGAATACAGGCTTAGGTAGAAGTTTTATTTCAAACAGTAACAGCCTTTTGATAAAAAAATAAAATAAATCTTTCTTCTTTTCTGTTATGTCCCATAATGAACACCATCAATGCAGGTGATTCTGACCACAGATTTAACCTGTCCACCTTTTGCTCCCAGGAATTAGATATCTGCAGTACCATCCATGCTTAAAAAACCTCAGGCTTGCCTTTATTAGTCTGGGGTTTTTTTTCTTCAAACAAAACCAATATAACTGAAGATGAAACTACTCTAAATAAATTTTTGTATTTAACTGGTTATCTAAACTGTTTTTCCTATTCTGTTAATAGTGAGCAGCTGAGGACAGAAGAGCTGTGGGACAGAAAAACTACAATGTCTGTAGGCTACAAGTCCTGAACAAGGAGCACTGGCCTATAGACCACCAGAGTGGCTGTCACTCTCTCACTGGCCTTGACAGCCTAATTCTCATCACTTCATAGGAAATGGGATCTGCATTTCTGTGTGGCTCAGAACAGACTGTTAGTTTCCACCCTGCCATTGATTCTATGGTTAATCACTTCCCCTCCATGAATTACAAATAATAATATTCTGGGAATCTACTGGCTCTTTTTCACTCTTAAAGAGAAAAAGTCAGCAACACGAAGAAGTATTTTCATGCCCCTAAACATAGAGGGTTTTCACTTTGATACATTTCAAGTAGCTCTGGTATGGCAGTGTTAAATGATGATTTATGAAATTGGACTCATAATTTGCAGTGTAAATAATTTCTAATGCAGAAAAGCCCTTTGGGCTGTATTTTTGCATAGTAATTAATATCCAAGACTAAAAAAAGTCAGCTTGGTTTTACACTCTCACAACAGTGTGTCTCAATTCATTGTTACCATAGCACTCAGTGAGTACTTCACAGATTAAAAATAGTACAACTGTGAGTATAAAGTTGTAAATAGTAGTTTCCTAATGCATCAGCTATTCAACCCAAGTAATGTTCATTCCTATCAACATTACCTTCCATTCTTCCTCCTCTATCCTTAAAATTGCTCTTCCATCTTCATTAATAACTTTTTCTTTGAGCTTTGCTAAAGCAGCTCTCTCCTCCCAGACAAGTAGCAGCCTACAAGAGAAAGAACATCTGTCAATAGTGCAACAATGAATACAGGCAATAATTGCTATCTGTTCTGTTTTCTGGAACAGAGAGACAGTAGCCTTATTGGATGTCAAACAACATTTATTATATCTGGATGCTACATATACTACAAGTTTGAGGGAAAACAAGTACTGTCTAGCTGAGGTAATTCTGTTTAACAGTTCTTTAAATTTACAGTCAGACAAACACATAACTTCATTCACTTTCTTCATGTTGCAGCAGAGCAACAGAATACAGAAGAACTAAGTTCCAAAGCCATTAATTTTGAAGCAGTCTCCTAAAAAGAAAGCCTTCAGATCTACCAAATATGAGTGCAATCAAACAAGGTCAATCAGCTTGGGATTCTTTTAGCTTGACTTCCAAAGGGAACTAAAAAAAGAATAATTAAAATTATATTAATTACCTTTCTTTCTGCTTTATTTTCTATTAATAACTTTAAAATTTGTTATTCCATTTCAAACACACCTGACAAATTATGAAGAGTTCCAAAACCTGAATGCTAAATTTCTTCACGGTTCATGAAACTGCGGGCCAGACATAAGACCAAGCAACCCTGTTAATGTTTCACTGAGAAGAAATCATAACAAATTAATTCTCCACTGGTTAGAATAGTAAAAATATCTTCTGCGTGAATATCTGAATTTCAGGGGTTTAGTGTATATGCTGCTATGTTTATTACTGAGCACAGTTCTTGACTTGACCTGACAATATTTCTAGATTCTATCTGGTGGGAATTCTGATGGAGTAATGACTAAAAAAATTGACTCTGGATGAGTTTGGTAAGACCAGTTATAGTCTTCTGAAAAGTATCATATGGTCTAACTTTTCACATATTTAATGATCTACAATTTACCTACCTTCCTGCAGACCTCTGTCTGAATTCCTTTTCTTTCCGTAATTCTTCATTGATCTTGTGTATTCTCACTTCCCAAAGCGTCTTCACAGCCGTGAATGTTCCAATGCAAACTGCAGTTTCAGTCATGATCCTCACATGTTCAGATTCAGTCACTGCAATCAGCACATGTACCGGCTGCCAGACAGGGACAGTGACGTGAAAAGTAAAATAATGCAATTCCCAATTGATTATATTATTACATTTAGTTAATGTACACAATTGTCAGAATTTTACCAACTACTTTATAAAAATAGATAATTGCATCTGGTTACATTTTCTTCTAATAAGCAATGGTATTTTTGCAATCTTTCTGCATTCTTAGTGAACAACTGTGTCCCTCGGTTCCTTCCAATGGCAGGCTGAGCACTGACCATAACTATTAATGCAGACAGGCACATTCATTCCCTTCCTAGGAAAGAAGTTAAGCTGTTACCTGCAATTTAAGGCAGTTAAATCCTGGTAGTTGCATCCTGGCAGCTAGCTGGTATAAATACTTGTAACTAAAGGAGTTTTTGCATTTTAGAGAAACTGAACTGTTGCTGAAAATAAATTCGTACACTGTATTTGCATTCATTTTCTTCATAGTTTAATTAATTATATTTTATAGTTAGTAATGCATTACCTTTAAGAAAAGGCTTTTTAAACTCTTCAGATCTCTCTGAATCTTCTTGCAGCCCTGTTGAGAGGGTCCATATTTTAAAAAAAACAAACCACAAAACCAAAAGACCAGTCTGAAGTTTTCGAGTAATCTATTCCTTAGTGAGCTAATTGATACATATTTTCTGAAGAACAGCAAAGTAACATGCTCAACCATTCTAATCGAAGCATCCCTCTAAAAAGCATTCTTATTGCCATTATTGTAGTCATTCAGAGACAGGTTTATCGTTTCTTTTAAATGAACTGGAGCCAAGACATTGATATTTAGGTACACTTGGAGGGGTAAACTTCATACCAACAGCAGTATACTCTTAACACTGCTGATCAGAATGCTCTTTCAAACTTTTTACTAACACTTGCAGGGACAAGTTAAAAATTATAATACTTGAATAAAGAAGAATCTGTCCCAATACATCAATATTAAGGATTCTTAACTGTTCTCTGTTAAGGAAAAATGGCAAGATTTGACAGGTGATGCAAATAGCAACCACAGTGTGGCACAATGCAGCCTGGCATTTGGGTTCCTAAAGAGGGATTGAATTTTTGACTGTAGAGAGGATTTCTCTCTGCTGACAGTTTTTTTTGACTCTATGACAGTTTTAACTGCCTTATTTTTCAGGATTAAACTCCAGAGATTAAGTGATTTACCTCATCTATAATTTCTTCTTGTTTAGAGACATTTTTTGAACTATAAGCCTTTTTATCTAGAAAACTAGAACTCTTTTTTTATATATTGTGCAGAAAAGAGGTACTTGTTAATGCTTGTACTACTAAACTCACTATCTGACTAAACAGTTGAAACAATCCTTAGTATTAGTCAAGCTTACACTGGAAAACTCTCTTTTGCTGCAGAAAGTATATTATTGAATAATTATTGCTTCAGAACCACAAAAGAAGAAAGAGGGTCCAAATATATGACTTTGTTTAAAGGAGATTTAATTATATAATAACATTACTACTATCCAAAGCTTCTTGTTCTTAAGATCTTATTATTTTTCAGGAAAATAAAAACCATAATCGTCATGCTAGCAAGTTAGAAGTGAATTCCCAAGCACTGCAGTAAAACAACTGCAAATTTACTCCCAACTAACCAGATCTCCCAACAACTTCACCTCCAAGCATCTGAAAGAGTTGCACTTACCTCAGTTATTTGGTGGTTTTACAGATTTTCTGTGACTCATTGCTTTCTGGGCAAGAGCAGAGATAAATTACGAATCTTGTCTGTACTACCAAAACCATTTAGAACTCTCACTCAGACTCCAATGCAATGTCAGTCTAGTTCTAATTTTAACCTACGCTGAGAATAGAAGGTATCACATGAGGCACTTCTGCAAAACCCCCAGGCACTTACCATTTACTGTCTTCCCAGTTTGCTGAACGTGACTGGACTCCCATTAATAAAAGTTACAAATTGTGAACAAAAAGAACAAAGAAGTGCTTGTTTTGCTCCACAATGAAAAATAAGCTAGTTTTGAATTTGAAAAGCCAATTACTTGGTTTACTCTAGCAACATTTCTCTGCAAGGTAACGGAGCTTCAAAGTGCTATTAAACTAACTAGACTAGAAAAAGTCAGTAAATCTTCACTCATTACTTTGCACATGCTGAAGAATTCTCTCATTGGAAGAATTTTTGTACAAATTATCAAAGTCCAGACAGAAAAGTAATCTTTATCAGCAAGTACAGAGGGGGTGTTACTCACCCCTTTTCGTGCTTCCAATCCTGAAATATTTTTAACATTCTATTTCCCAAAGAGCCCTGGGAGAATATTAACTCTGAGACTTTTACTTCAACCCAATGGAAAGCAATAATCACAGGTCACTATTTGAGGCAGAAGCCATAAAACTAGGTAATTCAAACCAATTCTTGCACTGAAGCATAAAATGTGAAGTTTTAAAAAATATCATTCATTTGGTTATAACAAAAAAAAACCCCACTTCTCCAGTCCATGACCAGTATCAACTACCTGAATATCAATTTAAAATTTAAAAAGACAGTAACTGTTTTAGCTTTCAATCTGGTAAGCCTTTTTAGTTATTTTTTGGTTGGGTCTTTTTATGCGAAAGCAAAAATGATCCAACAGGTTCTTTGGCGTAGTTATTTCTTCTTTCAGTTTTAGTACAGATTCAACTCCCATGGTGTTTTTTAATCTAAAAAAGTCATAACTAAAACCTAACTACTTAATTTCTTCCTCCTTAAAAAAGCATTACCTTCCCTTTTATTGGAGTTTTGAGGACCAATTTCAGGCTGTTTATGTGAGCAAAGTTGTGTCCCAGGTATTTCAAAACCTGTTTATGACTTTCTATCAGACGCTTCTATTTCCTCAATTTTACTACATGGTCATTACATTTTTAAAAAGTATACTTCTCAGACTAAGCCCTTACCACAATATACTTGCAGGAAAGTAGCCATTAGGCTGCATTCGTTTAGTAGCCTTCAGTACAGCAGGTTCTTTAAGATATGAAGAAATAGAGGTTTGAGTCACCTGCACAGGATTGCCTGCATGAAATTCACAAATAAAAACAATATTACAACAATTCTTTGGGGCTTTACTTTTTTTTATTAGGAATAAATAAATCTGATAAAAATGAACTAGGTGATAAGCATGATATATTAGTCAAACTTTGCACGAAATGACCTATATATAAAAGACCCTAATACCACAATAGAAATATAAATAGCACCTTACATGTATGCTCCTGTGCTCTCTCCTGTACATTACAAGCTTTCCTCTTGCTCAGTCTCAGCATCAAGGACAGCAGAGATCCTAACTCTGTTAGCTTGCATCTGGCATCTTCACAGCTAAATACGACAACATTAGTCTACAATTTTAGAGAACACTCTTGTAGAAGCAATTTTTTATATCTAAAGGAAGAAGAAAGTGTTGATTTTGTGCCTTACAAATTAATTTTTAAGGCCATGTATCTGTCTTTGCTTATGTCTGTTTGCAACTTATGTTTCTAGAAGGTATTTATATCCAGTCATTTTCTTCATATCTCCATATCCGGTTAAGTAACTGGGACAATCCTCACCATCTGTTTAGCTTACCTTTAAGCCACATAACTGTTGTCTGTTCTGAAGGCATTAACTTGAACATGTCTGTTATGTGTCCTGAGTTTCAAGAGTCCTTCTGTCCCACAGAATTGTTTAATGTTAATTCCTTGTTGTACCTGATTAATCTGTCAAATTCTTGTCTCTGAACATCAATAATACAAGATGATGTAAGCTTTGAGAATACATTCTGCTTACTGTCCGGCTTACCTAATTACAGAGTAACAAATGAGATACGCCTTTTTTGTTTGTTTGTTTGTTTAAACAGACATATGCTTTCTGTAAGAAACAAAAGGAATTGGCACATACTTAAGGACTGCAACTACTCCCAGCCTATAAAAATACAGGATAGTCTAAAGACTACTAAGGCATTGATAGTTATCAATAAATGTTATCAGTAAGCATTTTATAAATGAAGAGGCTATATTTATTCATTTGACAAAGAGTATTGTGCAAGTAATTGCCAGGAAAAAGTGGACTAGCAAAAGACTTGAGAAGTTTACTCAGATCAACAACAAAAAGCTCTCTGGACATCTTACAGCAGAAGCACAAAAGGCGTTTTATTTGTATATGATTTGTGCGTAACTTCCTTTGGGAATTGGGATATTATTTGTTAAAATAAATTTGTGTGTTCAACAAGGAAGAATTATGAGTATTTCCCTTCAAAACAGGTTAAACAGGGTAATCAGGTTCTAAATACTGCAGATGTAGATTAGTGTCATTCAATCACTCCTGCCTCACAACCGTATGTATTATAAAAGGCAAAATAAAGACATTTCATCACCATATGACCTATTAAGTTTGACAGTCTGCTGTAGAAGAAATTACAGCACTAATTAGAAGAAATAACAACTAACTGATAGACTGATACTAGCTGTTGAGAACTTTTAACTACATAGAATTATTATATAACGTGAGTAGTGAAGGGCACGTGCTAGCAGAGCCAGCTTTTATAATTATTCAGTCTAATCCACAAAGTTTAAAGGCATATTCTAGCCATGGTTTCCTTTATTTAAGGTCTAGCAGCATCGAAGCAGGGTTCTCCAAGTAAGATTTCCACAAGTTAGAAAACCGGGCCATTGTAGCTCCATCAATGATGCGGTGATCAGCTGACCAACTCACATTCATTATCTGTGCTTTAAATACTTCACCTTTTCCATTGAACCGAGGAAGAACCTAAAAATCAGAGAAGGGGGCGGGGGGGGTGGGGGAATTCATTAACAAATTCATTAACAAATCTGCATTTTTTTTGTTAATTTGTAAATCTAAATTTAAACTATTTGCTAAATTAGACAGACAGCAGTAGTGCCATTAAAATTTAAAAAAAAAAGGCCTTCCCATTATTGTTTGTGCCGTGGATCAGAATATATTGCAAACCTACATAATAAAGAGACATATCCTGTTCCTACCACTTGGGAAATACTGAAGTATTGACAACCTTTCTTGACTCAAAAGTTCCTTCCTGAACAGTTTACTGCACAGTTGTGCTCAAAGTGAATGGGTTCCTTAAAACACTCCTTCAACAAAAGGTTCATAGGAAGAACATAAAGTATTTAATTAATACTAATATCATTTTGAGCATTGATTTCAAGTGCCTATATTAAAGAATTAGAGCCTGAAATTCTGAAAAGCCTATATAAAATTCCATATGGATTCAGCTATCTGGTTCATAAAATTAAACTTTGTTATCAAAACAGTGTTTTAGTCTCAGGTTGTCTCCCTGTAGATATCCTGATGCCATGTTGCAAAACTTGTAAAAATGTATTTACATTGTTTCTTCATAATTAGAAGGGTAAACATAGATGGAAGTGAAACCAACAGGACTCTACAAACCAAATCTGAATCTCTGGCATAAGAGATTGGTATTTAAACATTTGGTGTCTCTGCAGAGTCATCTAAAAACATCACAAGCTATGCAGTTTCTGTAACATAAAGAGGAAACATTCATATAAGAAACAAAGAGACACTCCACACTTCATTTTCACGACAGGTCACATTAGTTAGGTAAACACTCACATCCCTGAGATAAAATCAACTTACCTGTATCTTTCCAAGTGCTCCAATAGCTACTTCAGGAGGTAGTATCACTGGTTTGGCATAAGTGCCACCAATCTAGAAAAGAAAAAGCTGAGGATATTAGTTAACAAATAATTTATTTTTTTAAAGCAGATTGCCTCCTGCCTTAATTGCTACAATTGCATATTGAAACTCGTTAAGGTATTAATTTCAGAAGCAGTTTTCAGATGTAAGTTCTCATTTCTCCTGTACTTACTGTGCCAATATTTGAAAGAGTGAATGTTCCCCCAGTGAGGTCATTTGTTCCCAACTGGCCTGCAGAGCCCAAGGACTGCAGGCGATTTAATTCAGAAGCGATCTCAAACACACTACAGACTTGAACATTTTTCACATTTGGGACAATTAAACCTTGCTCTGTGTCCATAGCAACTCCAATGTTGTGTGAAGCCTGCAACAAATATCATTAACCAAACATCAATACAAGCAACCTACATGGAATGTGTTTTACACAAAAAAAAAGCACTTGAATAATGTCAGTCTTATATATGCTTTTAACCTGTCTGTAGCATGCAACTCCTGCCTATAACTGAGGGGAGAAGGGGATGTATATTTTTTTTAATATAAGCTGTCCACATCCGCAAAGTACTAATTGATTTGGGCAATTTCACATCCAGGAAACACAGAATCCTGGAATTAATTTCACACTGAAAATATGTCACTTTAGGATGATTTTATGGGTAACAAAACATGACTGCCAGATTTTGAAGAAGGCATGAAGATTGAAAAGCAAAACCCAAAACAAAACACAAAAAAAGAGGCAACTGAGTTGCCTTTCATTTGCTGGAAGGAATATGCAGGGATACATGTGAGAGCTATTGACAGAACAGCACAAAAGGAATTTGCAGCACAGGGAGCACGTACACACCACCTACGAAAACAGACACTTACTGCCCAGAATTATCAATCCAGCACCTTGTATGAAAATTAAATAACTTTTATCAAAACCAAGTTTAAAATATGACTTTAATAGATAGGGGTTGAGCGTTGCAAACCACTGTGCCATTACTAAAAAAAAAATCTGTATTAGATTTTAAATGTTCTCAATTCATATTAATATGAATTTTTAAGGCAAGCTGGAGTAACAAAGTGACTATGGTGAAACAAGCTACTGAAATAAGATCAATAAACAAATCAAATCCAATCTTAGAATCTGGACATGCAAATTATTTTCCAGCACACCACCATAATTTTGGTTCTTAAAATTAGCTTGGACATTCTGAAAAACCCTTGTTAGGTGTTGGTTTAAGTTTTCTACTCACAACTTCTATCAATAGCTTACAAACCTTGTATGTGACATTTTGACAGCTTTCATCCAAAGAAGCATTAAGAATGGGATACTGCAATAATCCCAGAGAGGCTGCCTGTCAAATATAAGAGAAAAACAGATAGGGTTTATATTTTATAACCACAGAGCTGCATGGAAAGGAAGGAATGGTGGGAGACAATTTAGATTAATAACAATATTGATCCTCAATGCAATCAAATTTGGCTTAAACACTCCTAAACCTTTCTGTCATTATTAGGATAGTAAGAGATGATGACAATTTACAAAAAACAAATATACATCAGACAGACATATAACTGAAGCTCAATCTGCATTTGTTAATTCAGCTCCATGACTCAAATCAAGCATCCCAAGACATGAGATTCAGCAGCAATGTCATTCTCAGCTCTCCTCTTAGATGGCAATGATTTCAAGGAAGTAATTTTCATTCCCCCTAAAGGAAGTTAGTGGAACGAGTGCTTACTTAGCACTCTGATTGAAATAGTATCACCAGAAGTTTCAGACCAAGCTATGCATCCAATCCATAGCTTAGGCAGTGCATCAGCCTTCACTGATGCCAACAGCTGGAAAAGCAACCATGGCACTATACAAGTGCAAGTGCCAGGTCTTCTGAACAACAGAAGAGACACTCATTCACCTAAGGGATTCATTACCAATAAAAGTATAACAACAAAATAATGATGCATTTCACATTAAGTTCTTTTTTAACAGAGCTCATTAAAAACCCCAACAGTTTCCAAAATTTGGTTTGTGTAATTCAAACACCTACTGACGCTTACCCCCATAACGAGTAATGTTTTATCTGCTCTATCTACCCCCTTTCATATTTTTCATTTCCATAATATTATGTAACTGTAACTAAAATTCCAATGGTAAATTGGTAAGTGGTTCAATAACCAAGAAAATTTGAGTCTGTTCTTGTGACCTGTAATTACTCAGATGATAAAAGTGCTCCAAACTTATAGCAATCATTGATACAATTTTGGCAAAGTCAGCATAAGTACTCCATACAGTGCTTTGCTGCATGTCTCACCTTTATGAAGAAAGGCATAAAGGAAAGCTTAACTCCACGAATTTGTGCTAGAGGTTTTAGCTCTTCTCGCAGCTGAACAAGCTGAGTCAAATCAATCTCATCACAATAACCAAAGTGGGGTATCTTCAGGGCTGCACTCATAGTCTTTACCATGGCCTTGTGAAAACCTGGAAAATATTCGCTGACTTCTTAAACCAACAAAATAGCTCCTGGGAAGTTTCAATTACTTGTTTCCATTAAACAAGTAACACAAAAATCAAAATAAAACCCAACGATAACAAAAAAAGGAAAGGGTAAAGTGCACTTCAGACTGACAGTTTTTGAGCACATGCAACTCAAATTTCATGACTGAAAAATTTCAGACTGTATTACTATATATCTTCCCATGTATACATGTGTTTGAAATCATAAAACAGTAATCTGTACTACTCTTTCCAGCTTCTACAAATAAACATTTCCTAGAAGGCAAGCAATACCATTTATCTGCCTCTTTTAATGTGTTTTTTCTTACCTTAGTGTCTCTTGTTGCATTCTTCTTCAAAATGAGCAAGTGCAATTTGCAGCCCAACTTCACCCAACCAACACATGAACAATTATTTCACAAAATAATAATCTGATGCAACACCTCCTGACAGAGCACGTATTCCTCTTGTTCACTTGTATGACAATAACTTCAGACTTCCATGAAAAGGAATCAACTGTTCCCTGAGTAACACCTACTGACAGTCTGCACTGAACGCAGTTCCAGACTTACCTGTTATAGGTTCAGTTTTATCTTTTCCTGAAAACACAATGGGTCTAGAAACAGGTACAGGAACTTTTCGTGCTTTGTCCTTGGGAGCAGCTGGTACAGTCTCTGATTTTGGCAAGGGTGGGATAATTTCAGGCTTTGGTGATGGAGGTAAAATAGCTCCTGTTTGTTTGGCCAAGTAATTTAGTATGTCTTCTTTTAGGATTCTGTTATCTTTCCCTGTTCCAACCACCTCACTCAATTTAATCTGAAAAGTACATAACAACCTGTGACACTTTTGTTTTACAGCAATATAAACATATCCTATATTGTGAGCTACAGTTAAAAATTACCCCAATTACTGATCTAACATACCTACAGGATTTGGGTTTTTTTTTACTTCGTTAGGTATCATCCAGAAGTCACACTAGGTGTCTAATCACAAACTTTAGGAGGAACTACGAATACTACTTACCTCTCACAGGACAATAGTGAAATATTAATTTGAGAAAAGTTATGTGTCACTTAATTTTCACTACGTATTTTTTTTTCTCCTAGAAATGCACCACATGCTTTCCAAGCAATGGAATATTCATAGATTCACAGGGAAAAAAGAATTAGAAAAAGGTTTAAAAGATCACCTAATACATCCTCTGCTGTAATACAAATCTAAAAAACAGACCAAGGTAGCAAAAGCTGATATTCCATTTTTCCCTTCAATTCCTCTGTCCCAGGAATCTATTCTGATATTTTATTATCTGCATTTTAAAAAGGCTTTCTTAATGTCCAGCCTAAAGCACCCTAGCTACATTTTAATCCCAGTAATTCTTTTCCTATCCACCATAATAACCAGAAAGCAAACTCCTCTTCATCTTTACAACGGTTTATACACATCTGAAATGTATTTGAAAACAAGCAACGTCTCACTGCATTCACTTCCCTCTAGATCAGTGGTCTCCTGGTCAGTCAAACTGCTATATAAAAGATGGATAAAACGCAGCAGGACCTGATTCAGCAAACTTACATTGTTCTCCATGGCCAGACGACGAACTGCAGGGGTTGCTAATGTTTTGTGACCTTTTATCTCTTGGTGAGTATGCTCTTCATGAGACATAGGAGGTGTTTCAACAACATCTTCTTCTGAGGCAACACCTGAAAAGAAAAACAAAAAACAAAACTTTACTATACTTGTTATAAGGATTTGTTAAATACCAACCTCAACCATTCTGTGATTCTGTGACAGATGAAGTTTTTTAACATCTATTGTGAACTACTGTGGATGGGAATACAGCATGCTAAGGGCTGCTGTTTAAGCTAAATTTTCAACAGGAAACACCTGGGTTTTGAAATTTTAAATCCTAGCAAAACATCACAGCTTTTTCTACTTGATTTTCTTGACTTGGTAAGGGTAAACTGAATTCCATTGTAAGATTTTCAGCAGGTAAACTCCTGTAAATGGTGGGTTTATGACAACAAACATAAAATATGCAAGAGGGAAAAAAAAGGCTTACAATACCTTTTGAAGCATCAATTTCAATGTCCACTAATGGTTTTCCAACATAAGCAATTTCATCTAAATTGTAATGGAGTTTTCTAATGATGCCATCATAACGACTAGTAATAGTAACAGAAGCTTTATCACTTTGTACTTCACAGATGCTATCAAACTGTGACACGCTATCACCTTCTTTAATGTACCTAAAAGAAAAGACACGGGCTGATATAAAGCATACTAAGTGTAAAAATGGATGCTGTGTATTCTGTTGATGAGTTCAGTTACTTACACCCCCTCAGCACGAAAACGCATTCCAGACAACAAATTCTACGTAACGGATGCACTCACTATACACCTTTTGCCTGACTGCTCCAGGACTGCTTCTTGTGTGAAGTAACACAATTATTTAGAATACAGAGAATACTGTTACTTTAGCAAGGCAGAGTTTTCTTGACAGATTATAAACCATCTAAGAAAAAGCCCATCTTAGTCTGAATCTAAGAAAGTTTTTAGCTTCAGATTGCCAGGATCAGTATACATCCAGTTCCAGAAAACTGGAAGTGGGAAACAGTGTCTTCTATGCAGAGAGGTATTTTCACCCATGTGTACAAAGAACAAAGCATTTCAACACTTGCTTACTTCGCTACACTCTCTGATTTTGCTTAATCCATTCATCACTGGCTTTTTACAAACAGATGTTAAAATCTTTTACTGAAGTCAATAAAGAAGGGGTATAGATTAAAATTACATGGATACTCCAGACTAGTCATTTGTTTCTAAAGTTCTGTCTAAGTAACTATAATAAAAGACAGACCTGCACTCTACAAACACCAATAACTGAAGGAAAAACTATGTATCTGAAGGAAAACCTATATACAGGTGCATGTATGGCATCCCATTTCCTTCCACCTCTTCCATTCCCAAATAAACAAGATTGTAAATAAACAAACTGTAAAGCTCAGTGTATATATTAGGTTTTAAAGTGTGGAAAATTTAACTCGAAAAACTTCACTAGTGATCCAGAAAACATATTCTCAGATAAAGAACTGGTAATACAGCTGTTAAAGTACTTGCTTATTTCTTAGTATATTTCTGAGAAAGTAGAGCTTACCATTCTTTTACAGTCACCTCTGTAATCCCTTCTCCAATATCAGAAAGCTTAAACTGGACAATTTGGCCACATGAAACTTAAAATAGACAATAAGGAAATACAGCATGTTTAATACTAAATATAACTCATCAGACAGAAACATCTGAATGCATCAAAAACAGTCTACATACCAGTCATATACAAACTGCTAACATAAGACTCATAAAATAGCAAAATACAATAAATTATTTGATTATGAAAAAGATTACCAGCAGATGTTCTGAATAATCGCTGTTGATGACTAAACTTGAGGGCAGATTTGTCAAACACGCACACATATTTTGATTTTATAAAGCGAATGCTGCTGCACGATCTAACACGGTGAATGCAAACCTGGGGGAGAAAAGTCTCAAGTGTTAATATAATGGGCTGAGGAATGTAGAGCTCATTTAATATTCCTGATGCAACAGTAATGATAAAATAGTTTAATTCTAGTTTATATAAAAGAAGTTCTTATGGAAACACGATTATATCGCATTCATACTGAATGTAGAATAACCATTAAATTAGCATAAGCTCTGCCAGGTCTTTAACTTCTTTCACTAACACAACACGTGGGGAGATCAGAGCCACAATAACATATCAAATTAACAAAAATCATGACAAGATCTGATAAGAGATTCATACTGGCTATTTTTTCTCTAAGGAATTAGTTTAATCAGGACACACACACAAAAAGCATGCATAATATCAACTACATTAGCCATCTGAAATATTCTTTTCCAGAATAGATGCTGAAGGGTTCCCTAGACTGCAGGACAAATCAGCATTTTTTTCATGTCAATTCTTATGCCAATCAAAGGTTGATCAGAAGTTCTAATTGGAAAGGAAATTCACACCAGAGGGCATCAGACAGTTGCCCTTTGTATTTCTGTTAATATATAGGAGGCAATCATCTTAGAGTAAGCATCATTCTACATTGACTTTAATGACATTTTTTAGGAACTGGGTGTGCGATGGTTTTGTTTCATGGTTACAATTATATTTATCCAGAAATCAACTCAAAGGATCAATGGAATTTTCTGAAGGGTTCTTCAGACAAAGCCTTATGCTTTAAAGCACCATCTAATCAGTCATGATTTTGGTCAAAAGCAAAGTCAGTAGCACTTGCATTGATATAAACAGGCATTTTATCACTCGTCTCCACAGAAGTTAGTTCAGCCCTTTCTTATTTAGTAAGATTTCTTAAATCTATTGTAATTCTGGTGTTATGTTGCCTTAGAGTGCTACAGAATTACTAAAGGTAACAATTTATGTGTAGATGTTATCTCTAATGAATTTAGAGATATGAAAAATTTCAGGTGCTACAATGTACCTCAAGTAGCTCAAAACTGTAAAATTTAAAAATAATCTTCTTAGAGGAGCCAGAAAACAGCACACCTGCATGGGAAAGTTAATTTTAACTTCTTTTTTTAAAAAAATCCTTTCAGTATTTACAGAGCACATGATACTTTCTGATTGCCCTCCCCACCCCTAAACTCTTCAATTATTTGATTTTATATTACTCTTTAAGAAAGTAGATTATTCAGAAAATTGTACAATTCTGAACTGATGATGTACCCAATCTCTGTATTATTTAATCTAACACTGCGAGTTATATTTAGTATCACCTTTATTTTAGGAACAAATACTTATAACAATACAATCTGCCATAAAGGACACAACAAAGTTATATTGAGTTACTTTTAAGCTGACTGCTACTCAGCGTGCATCTACTGATCTAGAGTAAGTATTTTTCTAATTCCTATAATGAGCAAATAGCAGATCCTTTCCAATTTTCCCTACTAAGAGATGATGTAAAATGGTAATTTTAAGTTATGACAAATCTTATTTTATGAACACATTCAGTATTCTCATTCAATTACAAAGCTGACATGTAATGCACATCTTCACAAGCCTATTTTTTTAATTATGTTTTTCTTCCCACTTGAGTCCATGGTTACATTTTTTAGGCAAAGATCTTTTTGTCCCAAACTTAAAATAAACTCTTTTCTCTTTAGATGACCCTACATGGAAAACATTCAATATTTACCTGTGAAGATGATCACAAGGAGCACATCAAATGTCTTAACTATTTCTAATTGTGAAGTTTCACAATGCTTTCCGTGTGTTTTTGACATTTGGTAACCAATGAAAGTAGTGAATTAGTAATGTCACTGCCAAAAAAAAAGACTGGTTTTGTTACAGAAGAGTTTCAATGCTGTTCCAAATTGTATTTGTACAAGTAAGTTGAAAATACTGCATTTTTTTAAAATGGAATCTTTTTGGTTCACAACTTTTCACATTCTCTGCTAAAAAGTTGGTGTGCTAGTATGTTAAAGCAATACTACAGTACCAAACCTCTCAATTGAATAGTCTTCCTTTCTAACAAGGGGAAAGATCAAAATCCATAAAATAAAGAGCCTGCACTTATTAATTTCAGTATTTAATCACCATGATACTATTTCCTGTGTAATGCCAAAGAAGAAAATAACAAAAGCATATAAAAGATCAAATCTGTTCTAATATCCATAGCATATCCATCCACATGTCTGGGATAATACAGTAACATAAAAACAACAAGCACGGTACTATCAGTTATGTTTATATCACCACTATTAATGATATATGACAACTGAAAGGCAATAATGCCACAGTAAGATAACACCTTTCCTGTGCAAGTCTTCAAAGTGCAGAGTTACTGTAGGGAGAAGAAACTGAGGACCTACTCCAGATTCTCACTGATACTGAGGACAATCAGCCACTGACATCTGGTTGACTAAGTCTTGTGATTTAAACCAAGACAACATGGAAGCTGCATGCTATCTGGGGGAGAATGGCCTTGCCCTTGTTGTTTCCTTAAGAAGCAGCACATGGTGCTTTTCTAAATCACTGACCCTAAAACTCCAGCTGGTCTCAGAGCAAAATGTTTTTATGCAGCCCACAGCCAACGCATTACGTGATGAAGTAAATGTTCAGTTTGATTTCAAAATTCACCATGAATTTTGTAGTCAAACTGAACAGTTTCTGCTCAAGTACAATGACTTCAGAACTCTTTTGCCTTGCTGTCACATTGTCACTTTAATGAACACTGACTTAGACTGGGTTTGTTTTGCATATGTATTCTGTATCTCCAAGCATATAGTTGCTTATATGCAAAACCAATGTTCTTGGTAGTACGTTTCAGTCAGACATTACTCCTCACCTAAATAACCAGCACCATGTCCTAGTGTTCAAGTAGCTGTTATTTCCCCACCCCTTCAAAGACTTCCAGGCACCCTTCTCCTTCACAACTTACAGCTTCCATGGACAATCACCATTACTTTGTCCTTCTTTGCCTCACTAGCCAAAGTGTTGAGTATATTAAAATAAAGCCCTTTAATATTACAGTATTATTCTTGGATCTTATCACTGTTTCACCGTACATGGTCACAAGAATAATTAGCATCTAGCAAAATTTAAAATATGCTTGCAGAAAACACACTACAAATAGCCAGTTCTACAGTTCAGCATGCATAGATAAGATGAACATTTTCGTCTTATCTGATTCTTCCTCTGGATTTAAGAGTAGATGGCTTAGAAAGAAAACTAAACAGAAGCTGCTATGTTCGATATTCTTAATTAGTATCATTATTTATATGTGGTCTAAAACTTGATAATTACAGAAGTATAGCTGAAAAAATTCTTCACTACATTTTCAAAATACAATATAAATTATTAAGAGAAAATATAATAATAGTAAACCAGAACTGATCCTTAATTCTGTTTTCACTTGGATTATTTTACAAAAAGTCGTTTCCTTTTTGACATTCCAGAAAACAGCAGTGACAACTGGAAACCAACACTCTTCACTACTGGAGGAAGGCTGTATATATATAAAATACATCATGCAGAAGCAAGCATGAAGTAAGTCTTCATGACGGACACACGCTTATGAGATTATAAGCATCCTAAAAGACAACAAAGTATATTCACTTCTTGAAGTATGGTGTCTCAACTATTTAATTTACAAGTATCAAGGCTCCTGGGATTCAAAGAAATTATTCCCTTGCTGTGTAACTGCACCGCCTCCGTGCAGATGCGGTATGAAAGGGGGCTGATGCACGGGCGAGGAGCGGTGAAGGCAGCGTAAGGCACAGGCAGTGCAATGGATCAGATGACTAAGAAATAACAGAAGAGAAGGATGTCAGTGGCTTAATACAGCAGGCACGCGTTTCTTGCATAGGAAACACGGGCAGCGGGGAAGACATTCAGGGGGCAGCAGCGCGGGGCGAGGGGGTCTGCTCGGGGCTCCCTGGGGAGAGAGGCCACTCCAGCCCCCAGGGAGCGGCGGGCGGGCTCCGATGGCACCGCGGCAGCACGGGCCGGGGCACCGGCGGCTGGCCGCCTGCGAAGGCACGCGGTCACGGTCACCTGCCCCGCGGGGCAGCGGTGGGGCAGGCTGCGGGGAGGCGGGGAGGGCTGCTCGGGCACTGCCCGCCCTCAGGCGCAGGGGAGGCGGCAATCCCGCGAGCCCGTCTGCCGCGCGGCTCCCGCTCGCTCCTGACTGAAAGTGACGGGGCTTCCGGATGCCGCCGCCGAGGCGGAGATGCCGCGCGTTGCCCAACCCCTCACCAACTAACCGGGAGGGCCACCACCCGCAGGGCCCCCTGCTCCCCTTACCAGGCGCCCCGCAGCTCGGCAGCTGCTCCTCAGAGCGGTCACGGCCGCCATCTTACTCGGGGAAGAGGCAGCCCACACGCCCCACACACCTCCCACCGACCAGCCAACCGGAGGGCGGCCACGCCAGCCGCAGCCAACCAGGCGGCGGGCGGCCACCCCGGGCGCGGGCCAGGGTGGGCGGCGGCGGAGGGGGCCGGGAGCGCGGGGCGTCTGCAAGGGTAGCCGGCTGGTCCCAGCCGCTGCCCGGGGAGCTCAGGTGGCGCCTCGGCGCCGTCACACGCCCACGGGAAGTAACGGGAAGGCGTCACCTGTCCCAAGCGCCTTACGAGGGTTTCTCGTAGCAAAGCCGCTGGCGGCGGTGGTGGAAGGGGCGCGCTCTCCCCTGGCCAGAGCGGCGCGAAGGTCTGGCTTTCCCCCCAGTAAAGTCCCGAGTGTGACAGCCAGACCGACACGCGTACGCCTCCCAGTGCTTCTCTTAGCGCTCCCACTTCAGGAGAAAACTACTCGCTTGAAAACGTAATGGCAGGAGTCCGGCCACTTCCCGCTGGCAGCACAGGGCGCTGCGGGGCACAGCGGTGCCCGCGGGGCTGTCGTCCCAGCTGCCGCTTGGCCGCGGCCTGTGAGGTACCTACGGCGGCCCTTGGCTGTAGCCTTGGGCCAGGGGAAAGGCACGGCAGCCTCCGGGATGCCTCAGCTCCGCCCTGTGCCGGAACGCCTTCGTTAACGCGGCTGAGAGTTCTCCCCGCCCGCTATATACAGCCGGTTGGGCACTGGGACCCGGTGGCGGCTCCTCACGCAGCAGAGCCGCCCCTGCCAACCCACGGCAGGCGGGGAGGTGGTTCCGCTCTGCGCCTGCTCCAGCGGCCCAGCCCAAGCACCCTAGCGCATCTTAGGTGCGCTTCCGTTGCCAAGCTTTCGGGGTCTCGGGGGACTGCTTCGCCGGGGGCTCGCCGTCTGCACGGCCCCGCCGGGATCGCATCGGTTCGGCAGGGGCCTTTGTGGGAGGCAGCTCCGCTCGCCGCCAGGCATGGACGGGGACAGGGTGGAGATAGACGGCGGGATCATGGAGGGGGTGAGCACCAGCGGCGGGCCGGCCTCGCCTTACCTCGGCTCGGGTAGCGGTGACGGGAGGGTGGGGAGCGCTGCAGCGACTGACGACCACTGTTTGTCTTTACAGGGCGGGCAGATCTTGCGAGTGTCCACAGCCCTGAGCTGCTTGCTGGGCCTGCCCCTGCGGGTGCGCCGGATCCGCGCCGGAAGAAGCCAGCCCGGCCTCAGGTAATGGCACTTCCCGTGATCTGTCTGTGCTGGGCTGCGGTGGTCCCCGGGCGCGTTCCACGGGGTCGCGTTACGGCGTGTGAGGCCCTCCTGCCCCGGGGGCGTAGCCATGCGAGCGCCTTGGCTTTCGTCTTCCGGGAACAAGCTTCCACCAACGAGCCCCATGTATTTCCAGTGCATTAAGAGGGCCTCTATGAGACAGCCCTGCCCGGGGTGCGCTGGCGTGTGGAGAAGGACACGGAAGGTGCGGAGAGGCGTCCCGCCGTCTCCCGGCGGGAGCGTTCGGAGCCCTTCGGCCTCCCCTCAGCGCCGCTCCCGGCCGGCCGGGCAGGTGAGGGCTCTGCCCCTGCCGCCGCCTGCCAGGCACCACGGGCGTACGGACCGTCTCCAAAATACTTTAAAACGTGTCGACCAGACCGCACGGTACAAAACATGAAATGCAGTTGAGGTCGTGGAGTGCCTCAGCAAAACATGGTTCACCGTGCATACTGTGTTAAGAACAGTTCGTTGCTATCCTGTTTAAATTACTCAAACCACAGCAAGGTACAGCAAAACTTAGTTCTCTTGTGGCTCTGGCAACCAGCTACTGGCTTGGCTCCAGTTCAGTATTTTTGTCTGAGCATTTATTATATATGAGCAAATGAATGCTTTTGCATCTCATCTATAGAACACATACCAGAACCCTGCAAGTTACAGGATGGCCTGAATGCTGCTGTTCTGACTCCTGTAAACTTGTAGGAACAATATCAAATTTCTCATCCTTGTTTGAGCTGAAATTTGGAGTTATTGTATTTATTAGTTGGTGCTTAGTAGTTCTTTTAATGTAACACAAGTATGTAGTCTACTTGGACTCACCTGACTTTGTGTTGTCGCTCCAAGGCCTCAGCATCTGTCTGGATTGGAGATCATTCGAGATCTATGTGAGGGGAAGCTAGAAGGTGGAGAAATTGGCTCAACAGAAATAACCTTCACTCCTGGGAAGATCAAAGGTGGAACTCACATAGCAGATACAAAAACAGCAGGGTATGTCTTTGTATAGGAATAATGAATGTCCAGTACCTGCTCTTAACTACTTTTGTAACTTTAAAATTATGGCAGAAGATGTTTTGGTAACTTTTTAAGTATGCCAAATATGCAGAGAAGAAAAGAACTTTAATACATGATTAATGAGCCAAAATCTGTACTGCCTGAGCCAAATATGTGTGACCAAAGAACCTTTAGTATAGGCAGGATATGTATGAAAAAGTACATGTAAGTGTAATAGCTTTAAAATTATAATTGATATGTAAACTGAATAGTTGATCAATGTTAAGCAAGAAACAGCTGATCATGTATTTAAAACTCCACTTGTTATTTTCTCACACCTGTAAATAACATACCAGGAAACATCTATCAAATTAGGTAAATATCTCAAATGCTTGAGATCAGAAATAATCCTTATAATAAGGTAAACGTTGATATTTTACTTACATATGTAATGGTACAATATGGCATACTAGTATTTTGGAACTGGGAACATATTCTATCCGTGGTTCTTGGTGTCTGTGTTTCTTCTATGCTATTTCTGTGTTGGATCCTTTGTCTTGGAATCTGTTAAAAAAGTGAGTGTGAAGAGTTTGGAAGCATAAGCCAGGTTAGGAGTAAGTCAAAGTTTCTTTTAAGTGAAGAAAAATATTTTGCTGAGCTGCAGTAGTATAAACCAAGCTGATGCCTTTTACTTAACAGTGAAGGGTTTGACTAAGGAACAACGCAGCAGAATTAGTAATTAATCACAAGGAAAAAAAAAATTGAAACCCATGTTTTGTTCAGTGATGATTAACTGGTTTCACGATTCAAAGTGATGTCTAAAACCCCTATGAGAACTGTTTTGCTGAACAAACTTACTTCTAGAAAAATTATTTTCTAAGTTTTTTATCTATGAAATGTGGAAAGAATCAGGGACAGAGGAATCTTGCATCTAAAGGCATATTTTCTGCACCCCTGAATTTTCTTGTGCAGGATGCTGGCCAGCTTCTAAGCAATCTTGTCATTTTCTAAATATTTTGTTACTAAATAAGTATTAAAATGTTAAAATTGCGGCCTAAGCCTTTTCTGCTTTTATCATCTGCTAGCTAAACCCACGGTTTTCACAGTCCCATCACTATACTAAGTAAGCTACGTTACTTTTATGTCAAACTGCAATATTAAAGACACAATTATTGTAGAACAAAAACCTTTGTATTTAGGCTTGCTAAGGACATGAAGTTTTAAATTAGTACTTTTTAAGACTAACAAGTTTACTTTATAGATAATGTTCAAAATAGAATACTTAAAAGCCAATTACTTTCTAGAGCATCTAAATGATATTTAGTGATTCTATGGATTATGACTGCATGACATTTGGGTATCTTATAATTGCTTTTAGGAGTGTGTGTCTACTGATGCAGGTAGCAATGCCCTGTGTGCTGTTTGCTGCTTCCCCATCAGAACTTCATTTAAAAGGTGGGACTAATGCTGAGATGGCTCCTCAGATAGACTACACAGTCATGGTAGGGAAAAACTTCTTTGGTTTGGTGCATCTTGCATGTATACATATGCAATGTAACTACTGTAATTCTGTTACTCTGCCAGTTTAATTATGGAATTGGGCATGGGAATGTAACACTGTTGGTGTACTGCATGTAGAAAGCAAGCAGTGTTTCATGGAATTCCCTGAAACAGCAACTAGTATGTTTGCTTTTAAATACTAAAGAAAATTTCACTTTAAATGTATTATTTATTCTACAAGGGCCATGAATTGTTGAGATTTCTCTTCCTCTTTCCATAAGAAAATCCTTTTACACAAAGTGTAAAAGACAAAAAGTATCAGAATGAAGTATGAGGAATGTCAAATAAGCAGCATGGATGAGACTGGTTATATATATATATATATATATACACTTTTTTTTTAATAATGTAACTGAAATTTTTGTATTGAACTTTTCGCATCACATAGTAGGAAATTACAGATTAACTCTGTAATTTTATATATACTTGTTTTTCAGGTTTTCAAGCCAATAGTTGAAAAATTCAATTTCACATTTAATTGTGACATAAAAAAGAGGTGAGTTATGGAAACATGTGGTAGAGACAGGCCTTACTGACCCGGTGTGTGAGCAGAGGCACACACAGGGTGCCCTCAGTCATGCTGAGGGATGAATTTGTGATACCTGAAGTAACGTGCATTAGCTGCCCCTGTGTGTACTGACACCTTATGAAGTGATTGGTTTTTTCCTGTCTTTTTCATTGCTGAGTCTTCAAACGCTACTTTGCGTTTCCTATGGGCTGCCCCCAAGAGATGTGCATGCTGAACGGGCAGGATATTACTGAGCTTTCTTTGAGATACCAGTTATGTTGATGTTACATAGCTAATATGATGTGTGTTAGGAGGTAATACTGTTAGAGAATCTAATCCTATTGTAAAGATTGCTGAAGCACACGTCAAGAAAATTCAGACAACTTCAAAATATATAATGAAATACATGCAGAACCGTCTGGCGCTCTTCTCAGTTTCCTCATCGCCTAATTCCTGTTTCTGAATAGGGGCTACTACCCTCAGGGAGGTGGTGAAGTTGTAATCCAGATGTCACCCGTCAAAGAGTTGAGCCCAATAAACTTAACAGAACGTGGCACAGTGACAAAGATATATGGAAGAGCATTTGTTGCAGGAGCATTGCCTATAAAAGTAAGTGCTGATAAAAGCTCTGGTGGTATCCAACTACATCTATCTGTATAAAATTGTACATAACCTGCTTAATCTCTGTCGTTCCTATATTCTTTCATATATAAACCAAGTAGCTTTATTAAATGTTTTCAATTATTCAGGCCATAGAATAGAATTGTGGACATTTTAAAATGTATATATTGCTATGCAATATGGTAGTAGTGAAAACAGGAAATAAGAACAGGATATCCTTCATATGACTGTTCAGAAATCTTCAGCATATATTGAGGGATATCATATCTGATTTACACGTTGTTCACATTTATGTGGATTATTTTAAATCTGAAATGGCCCTCATCCATAGATTTGTGGGTAAACTGTGGTGCATTGTAATAGGCAGAGTTTAGGCTACACGAAATTTTTCAATTATTGCTAAGGCTATTAGAACAAAAGTAGGGTTAGCCAAAGATAAAATAGAGAGAAATTTGCTCCTTTGTACTCCCTTGTTATTCCTGTCTTGCCTGTTTTTACACAGAGAATGAGTGGCATGATCTCGTTAAGGCTCCCTCTCTCATGCATGCTAGGAATTAGTAGAGCAAGGAAGAGAACTGAGTTACTTTTCGAAGAGCTGAGGACTGCTGGTTTTGGTCTTAAAATTCCCAACCCTATGAATATTAGCTATGATTGGATCACAAGGATGGCATAAGCTTCATCTGCCCACACCTGCCTGTGACTTAAAATTTTTACTTTACATCTTATATCACAGAGAGTATATCCTGTACGTAATAATTAACGGGATAGTTTGTGGGGTTTTTTTAACTATATATATATAAAATATAAAATGTTTCCCTATAAATGGAGAAAAGTTCTTTAATTTCTTTTGATATTGAAGCTTCTAGATACATCACTATAATTGTCCTTTGTTCAGCATTCAATGTTACCTTAATTTTGTGGGAAAATTCCCAGAAGAGATTATGTTCAGTGCTTGCTTTTAGGAGATCTATAACAATATTTTGTTTTTCTAGTTAAAAAAGTAGCCTCTTTATTCAAGGATTCACTGTAATAGTTAGACTTATGAAGAAAAAGTATTACTATAGTTATGTAATGTAATTAATGTTTTTATCTCGTATCTTGTTAGCTGGCAAAAGACATGTCAGCAGCAGCAGTGAGATGCATCAGAAAAGAAATCAGAGATCTTTACATTAACATCCAGCCTGTGCGAGAACCTGATGATCAAGCTGTTGGGACTGGAAGTGGAATAATGTAAGATGAGCCCAAACTTTCTATTGATACCATTAACTTTGGTTGATTAGCTAGATATTGATTATGCATCTGATAAATAAAGTGTAAGGTGAGTGATTTTGTTCTTAATACTGGTTCTGTTTTTTCTGCTCAGTGTTGTTGCAGAGACTTCAACAGGTTGTTTGCTAGCCGGGTCTTCGCTTGGCAAGAGAGGTAAGAGTGGCATGAAATGCGCCTCTTTGAGAATTAATTTAATGTACTATTAACAAATAGGAATCTGAAGTTTAAGCTGTTCAAATATCTGATGCTTGGAGTGTTGCATTTTTTTAAACAGGTGCTGTTTAGTAATAAAGGACAGGGGGAATGAGCAGATTTACACATAGTAAATGGAATCTTACCTTGTACTAAGCTGCTTCTGCATAGTGACAAAAATTAGAAAGTTACTAAACTCACTTTTTATCAGAACAGATTGTTAAGGATACCTGAGTTGAATATGCTTCTGGATTTAAAGAACATGCAGTCTTTGTGGTTTACCTGTGAAGATTTTTTTTTTTTTTCAACAGTGAATCTAGATGTGTATTGAGATGAAAAAAAAATAAGTGATTTTGGTTTTAAATGGTTTGAATAAAATGTTTCTCTAAGTGGGGCTGCTTTCCACTGTTTAGGAAGTAGGAACTTTATGTCATAAAATGGGAGGGTTTTTAAAGCAGACATTGGATGCAAAAACATGGAAATAAGGTTTGAAAAGTTGATAATTTCTTGATTAATTTTTTCCTCCTGTATTTTTAAAATATTAAATAATAATTGGCAGCACCCTAATCTCCTGGATTTCTCTGTTAGGAAAGAATGCCGACAAGGTTGGCATTGAAGCAGCTGAGATACTGCTTAGGAATCTTAAAAATGGTGGAGCTGTGGATGATTCACTGCAAGACCAAGTAAGAGTCCTGTATGTGTTTACATGAAGTAGAAAGAACATGCATGTATGTATTGCCTGTAAATAATATAAATCTTAGTAAGGGAAAGAATGAAGTGTGGATTTGAAAGTTAAGACTCTATCTCCACAAGTAGGCGTGGCTTCACATAATTATTTGATAATTAGAAGTCTTGGGAGGCTTCCAGGTGTGGTCACATTACTGGGATTAGCAAATTACATGTAGTTCTAAGGAACCACAGATGTGCCTGGCTTTGCGCCAACACCCTTACATTTTCTCTTCCCGTAAATCTTAAGTTTGGAAGAATTAGATAGGAATTCGCTTCTATTTGGCACTGCCTATAGTGGAGTAAAAAATAGCTCCCTGGTTCCATGTTGAGAATGACACTAAGTGAAGCTATTGGAGAACAGGATATCTGGGAGGTGCTCCTGTTTGCCTTGCTCACCTAATTTCATTTGAGAATGAAGTCCCTCCACTGTCTTCTTTTCAGTAATGCAGCCTGATAAGAATCTTGGGCTGTTACGACAGGATGATGTTAAGTCTTAGCTGTACACACCTGGCCACACATTACTATTATTAGGCCTTGGATTAATCTTACTTCTTTTCCCAGAGCACACAGAACAATTGGTGGAAACATGCCACAGCCAGATTCAGTGTATATGGGAATTGCTCAAGTTGCATCGCACTTCCCAATTTGTCATGGTGATGTCTGTAAATCAAATCAGATTTAAAACATCTGTCTGGCAAATATGTGATCACAAAGTGTTAGAATTGAAAATACTCTTTCTGTCTTTCTCTCCATGAAGGTAATCTGTTAATCTGGAGTCACATGACTTTGGAGATTTTTGGTGTGTGAGGGTCAGGGAGAGCAAAATTAAATGTAATAGGAATTCAGTGGCACATTCCACTATGGAAAAGTAGCAGCCCTTCTGGAATAGACACTATAAGTTTATAAGCTTCTTGAGCCTTGGATCCGTCTTAACACTCAGCATTGTGAACTTCAGTGAAGCTGGACAGATCACACTTTTACATCTGCAGTAATTTTGCATGTTTTTCCTTTTTTTTAATCAGTAAGTTCCTAGGATCTCAACAACTTAATTACCTTTCCCTTCCTTTCAGTTGATCGTTTTTATGGCACTGGCAAATGGGGTGTCTAGAGTGAAAAGTGGGCCAATTACACTTCATACTCAAACAGCTATACACTTTGCAGAGCAGCTAACAAAGGTAAGTTCAGAAAGTTTTACTGATCAGTTGAATTAGGCAGTGAACTGAACTAAATTATTGATGAAATAATTACTACTGTATTTATACAGGAGCTCTGTAGAAAGTGAATCTACTTTAGAGTTAAACACCTTTCAAATGGTTAGATGTTTTTACCTTTATTTAAATGTTTTCTTATTAAATCAATCAAAGCTGTAATATACATAGACACATGGCAACATGATTATTGGGCATCAGATACTGACTATTTAAACTTACGTATGTTATGACTTAGTGATACATTTCTAATCCTGTTTTAGGCCAAATTTACTGTGACAAAGTCAGAAGAGGAAGACCCCAGTAAAGATACCTACATCATTGAGTGCCAAGGAATGGGGATGATAAACCGAAACTTACAGTGTTAAAAACCAGCAAGCTGATCGAAGCAAAACTCAACATACCTCAGTGATGTATTGCACTACATTTCAAAGGACATGTAATGTGCATGTGAACAGGACCAGCCTTCTGTCACATCCTTGAAGTTAAATCACTCACATGATGTAGAGTTTTTCCTTGGTGTGCTGAGAATCTGCAGTGTGAAAAATGGAAACTTTTTTTTCTTTCTTTTTTTTTTTTTAACAGCAGCAAAATGAGTACAGACAGGACAGCAGATAGAATACACTGTATGTATTTGAGATCTTCTATTAGAAGCTTTGAAAATTCAGATTCACCAAAGTAGAAACTAACTGTTCTGATTTTGGGGGAAAAAAACCCAATACATTATTTCCCCTTTACAAAATACAAGTTTTATTCTTTGAGAACCTTTACCTCACAAGGATTTTGGAATGAAGTGCACCATCAAACCTGTACTGCTGTTCCTGCTTAACCATTGTGCGTGAGAAAATAATAAAGCAATATCAGCACGTGAAAGCCTGGTGTTTGTACTGCCCTTATCTCGGCAGGTTGTGTTACAGGGAGATGGATACAGACTATCCCTCTAATCCTGGGAGTGCTCTGAAGGGGGCAGCAGCTACCCACCGACGTCCGTTGGTATCGCTGGTGCTGACTGCTGTTGAAGAGCATCTCTGAGTTAACTGCTCTGTGCCGGTGACTTCCAATGTTTCCTTTTGGGGGAACTCTGAATATTATTTTTCAAAAAAAACCTTGACATCCCCAGGGTTTTTTTTGAAAAACAAGAGTTGTTGTCTCTGAAGAAAACACTTGTGAAACATGTTTGAAAACAACCAATGTGTGAAACCATATTTGAAGTTACTTCTTGCTACAGGAAACAGAGGGAAGGAGAGTTTAGCGATATACCAGATCGTCACTGTTCTTCAGAAGAAAACATGGCAGAAATAATATAATATAATCAGTTATACCTTACTCAGATTTCTGGTATGTGGGAAATAGGTTACTTTGGCAGCTGAGAACAAGGAAGCTTTAGTAAGCCCTAGAATAAAGATAATAAAACCAAAAATTTTTTAAAAATAGTTGCATAACCTTACTCAAAATTAATACAGAAAAGCATGTTGAATGCAGTTTGCAATCTCCATAAAGAATTCCTTTTGTTACCTTTGAAGTTCAATTCTCTGTAATTTAATAGCTTTTTACCAGTATCCAATCAAGCAACTTTCACAGAGTACAGACAATTAAAATTATTTTTTATTATGCAATTCAAACACTTATAGAAATTTTGCTTTTTGAGAGATAGCAAAGTTAACACTCTTTGTACTGTTATTCAATGTAAGCCAACATTGTGTACATCTTTGGGATTGTAATTTATAAAGTAACACCTTCCCTTTACATTTTAAAATCCCTAGCAAGTCTTCTTGCCCTGTAATCACTGCTTCACTTCAGTAGTCAAATAGAATGGCCCGCTTTCTTGCCCTAATAGATTCCTAGTGGACTGTAAGCATACTTAGATGTTAATGCCTAGGCTAAATAAATCAGCATAACTAGCTCCTGTTATATTAAGAAAACCTTATGAATAAAAGTACAGCTAAATTAAATAATTTAAATTTAGCACATATACCTACTGCATTGAGTATGAAAAAAATGGGCTAAGCTTGAGCATGATTTTCTCTCTGGTTGCAAAGGCTGGTTGGAGTACCCTATCATAGCTTTTTGCTTCCAAAAAACACTGCCAGTTCACACACCTGAGATGTCTGCAGTACTACAAAATTCTTCCCTGCATTCACAAATGCCCAAGGCTGTCTTGGAACAATTACAGCAAAACAGAAGAGCTAGTGAAACTTGAGAGAACTATCTTGCATTAGAATTTCTATGTGTATCCAACACTTTCTAGAATCAGGTCTGTCTGTCTAAAAATTTCTTTTGGAAAGAATTCTAAAATGTGGGGTTTTTTCTTGGAAAAGTTAAAAAAACCCAAGAAAACAAAAGCCAGTTGAAAAAAGTTCCCTTTGAAAAATTGAAATGCAATTCCTGTCTTCCAAACAGACATGTAAAAGCATATGAGTGCTCAGCCAACATATTTAACAAAGATTTTCAAACCTTTGGTTACTGGGGGAAGGAGGAAACAAACAAAACCAACCTAAAAACCACACACACAAACACCAAACAAAAAGCTCTTAGTAAGTGTGCAACAATTGCTCAGCAATAGTAGCAACTGTTTCTGCACCCCCTTGCTCTCCATAAGCTTGTTGCAGAGTGTGGCTGGTAATTAGTAACTGACTCCCTTGCAGGCCCATTCAAGTGTGCAGCCCCCTCCTCTGGTGACTTGGCCACTGGGCCACCAGTAGAAGGATGAGGGGGCTAGTGCGATGACCCATCCGTCATTGTAATGGCTGCCCCTAAGGCCATCCTTGCAGGGCTTCCTACGCTGAAGGAAGCTTGTCCTCCTCTGGTCAGGCTACACACACGGCCTTTTTCTCCTCAGCGTTAGGAATCTCTACCTAGGAGTCACCCACAACAGAATTCACTCCAATAGGATTAAATTCCCCAAACGATTTTTACTCCCTGCAGTACAAGCACACAGATGTACACACACACACACACAGAATTTTATTACCCAGGCCCAATTCACATCCTGTCACCTCGTGGTGACCTCTTACAAGGAAATGTTTAGCATAATTCCTGTTTTTTCTATATAAAATAATTAGTCTTTATTACATATATACCTGAACAAATTTTAACAGAGGCAATAAAATTTCTAACACTACTTTAGGACCACTAGTATCATTCATATTCTACCACCTTGCTGCTTTTCCTTTTCAGAAGGGTTCCGCATCATAACACTTAAATCCTCCAGGTTTACATTTACTTTCAATTCACTTAGGTTTTAAATCTACAAGGCAAAACATGAGCTGCAGATCTTGTTACATCACACTCCTACATTGTACGTGCTGTATGTACTTAAGCTTAAATTTTACAGCATAATTAATTCTTAAAATTAACGCACTGTGTGCAAATTAGTTGTTGGTAGGTAGTGGTGTAACTTTTCTTTTTTTAAACTTCCTGCCCTTTTTGAATATTAACTAATAATTACAGTGCATTACTTGAAGCTTTTAAACTTTCATTTATATCCATTTACAATCATCATTTTTAGTGATAAGGTTGGATTAAGTCACTGGTGGGAATATATTAACCTTTTGTTCAGGAAGAGATGAGACATTGCTTGCACCTGCTCTACAAATATGCACTGGGTTTTCTTATGTTAATCAGGCACATTTGAATCTTATATAAAAACTTCGGTGTGGGTGTATAGATACAACTAAGATGCTTACATTTAATACTGCTCAAACAAGTACCGGCGGTGACTCACAAGTGCTATATACCAAGGAAATGGCATTAATCCTCTCCAGCCGTGCGTCCCTCACGCACTTCCATGAGAAAGAACTGTGTTTGGATGAATGCAATGATCAGAGAAAGGCACGGCACTGAGGTGTGTGGGGACTGAACTCTCAAGACAAATAACAAGGGCCTTCTATGCAGTCCGTTACAAAAAGTTCCCCAGGAATACTGCACTCTGGTTCTGACTGCACTCTCTTATTACCTTTGAACCTTTGATCCTCCCAAGCCCTTAAATCTACTTCAACTGGTAACTGTTCCTCTTCTGAGCCTATGTGTTTTATTCTGGTCACTAAAGTAATGTTTACTATTTTCTAGACCTTGTTGAGAATACTGATCTGGTTTTGGGCCCCACCCTACAAGGAAGCCAGCAACAGTCAAGTTGGTATGGGAATGGAGCACTGAGCAGGAGTTCAGACCAGAGCTCTTCTGCAGGCCCTTCCCACCTCGTTTATCCTATGGTCCTCGATGACCTATCTGGCAACTAATGATCAACTGAACAAGGTGTGGTAGAATTCCATAAAATATTCCAGCAGGGGTTATTTATAACTGACATAGGTAAAATAAGCCATAGGTTAAATAAAACACTCTACCAAATAAAGGTGCATATATGGAAAAACAATGCTGAATTAAATTCTTTACAATGGAAATAATGGAGAAGGGTTTTTAGAATTAGAGCTGCATCTTCTTGAATTAAAAACAAGTGAATGCAAACACAGAGATTCAATCTGTTGCTGATTGGAGAGAATAGGCAGTAATATCAGTATCTAATAATCAAGTAATATTGGTCAACTGGAAAGTGCTTCCCTAATATTTGACTGCAGAAAAGTCTGCAAAGACTGAGGTAAAACAAGTTGGAATTTAGGAAGAACCAGAATTTTTCCTTTAATCCCAGATTTACTATTGCATTGAAGACCAAAGTTCAAGGCTTAGGAAACCTAACTGATAAATCCACTTAGAAGCTAAAAGCTTTTATGGACTACGCATATGGAGAAGCTCACACTACAAGCTGTGTGATTCTGAGGTTTTGTCCCACCCAGCCGCCTCTTAGGTGTTTCAGTCTCTCCCCTGACCAGAAGGCTTTCTGGCCAATGATTGCCAAATCCAACACCATAATCTCATAATGATTTGAAAATCACACTTTCAAATAACTGAATCTTTTTCTCTTCATACAGGTATTTTAGGAAGAGATTTTAGACAAATTTTCTGCCACACTGTGCAAGTTTTCAAAGCTCCATAAAAAGAACAAATCTTACTAGCACAGAAAACATCCCAAATTATTTCTCCTCTCCTTCCAAATACATTTGTCTAGCCACTTAAGACTTCCATTACCAGATGAATGATTCCCATG
This sequence comes from Porphyrio hochstetteri, assembly GCA_020800305.1. Lineage (NCBI taxonomy): Eukaryota > Metazoa > Chordata > Aves > Gruiformes > Rallidae > Porphyrio > Porphyrio hochstetteri. The sequence continues at coordinate 21,232,737 of CM036912.1, forward strand.
TAAAAAGCCAATTTGTGAAAGGGTTTAATGGTGCTCTATAAACTGCACTGCACTGTTACAGTTTATATGAATCCATCTGAAGTTGATGCAACTCCTGGAATCCAGGAATGCACTAGTAGATTGTATGTTTTCTCAGCCACTAATGCCTGTAGCATCTGAACAAATGCAGGCTTGTTTTAATACCAGACTTCTCTCCTACAATGGTATTATATTCCATTAAAAAAAACCAAAAAGACCACCAACAACAACAAACAAAAAAACCCACAACAAAACCAACCAAACAAGCAAAAAAATGCCACAAAAAACCCAACAAAACAAAACCCCACCAACAAAAAAACTAACAGTGACAAATGAAGTATTCACATTTTATCAGCACGGACTCTTACACAAAAAGGCTGTTCAGACTAAGACAAATCCCAGCATACTGTGTTTTAGAGACAGGGGTCAAGACTTTGCTGTTACAACACCACAAACTTTGGATACAATAATGAAACCACGACTACGGGAATTTGCATTTGTGTAACTGAAGATGGAATGTGGGCTAGATGCATAAACAAAAAGTATTATCAGATTATAGTATCCAGCAAAGAAAGGAGGGGAGAGTAAGCAATGAGTCTAAACAGCATTCCATCACTTTTATTCTACCACCATCCCTCCACACTCAGCTACAGGCAGCAAATGGATTATGCTCACACACTTACCTTTCAGCTATACAAATCTACCAATTAGATTGCTTCTTACAAAACTTAGTCCTCTCTTCCCTAGGCTCCTTTCCCAAGATTCCTTAGATGTTTCCTTTCTCCCTGATCAAGAACAGGTTAAAGATTAGGTCCTCTATCAATAAATACTATTTTAAGATGTGAGTGTAAAGAATGATTCTCAATTTCTATCAATTAAATACACAGAATATCCAAGTAAGCCAAAGAAGTTACTCTGAAGTAGCACTGGAAAGCTCTGGCCCCAACTGAACAGGGAATCTCAACATGTGCTGACAAATCTCAGATTGCTGCAGTGGGCTCTACATCAGAAATGAGGATAAGCACATGGCCCCCTTATGTTTAAGTGATCTGGTGGCACTGTATAAATACCTCTTATCCGAACAAGATTGCTAGCATTCTCTTCATTTTCATAATCAAATTATCAGATGTAAAACTGTAAAGGAAGACTGGGAGTTAAGCTGAACTCTATGAGCTCAAAATAGGACTTAAAAATTAATTGCATTCCATAAAGCCCAGCAAATCTCGGTCCTTCTATCCATTCAAACCTTTCATCTTTTTATTACTCCCAACATCATAGCTCTGGACTTTAAACTTCAGCTCCTCAGCTTTACCAGTGATTTTGTTACATACGATTGACTTCTCAGACAAAACTTTCTTAATGATACCACTAATTGCTTTTTTCTCTTTCCATTTCAAAATGTAAAAGTCTCTGGTCTGAAAAGCCTTTGAAAATAACTTTTAATTCTCTATTTTTTTCTTTCTCTTATTTTTACTGCTAAAAAAGGCACAATTAAAAAAAAAAAAAAAACCCCTAAAAACAGAGCCTAAGCTACTGCTTTTGCTGGGGGCTAAGAAAAGACCTACGCAGCTAACTGATGAAAACATTCAAATGTGCTGATTACCTTCACCTTATTAATTACAACTGGATCAAAATTTTCAAACTTCATGGACTGCTGGATCAAAATTTTAAAAGCAACTAACTGATTTAGAAGTTCGTATCTTTCAATAGGACAGGGCCTGCTCCCAGGTAAAGCAATGAATACTTACATACCTGTACGAAGTCTTATTTCCAAAAGTGCTCCCACTGAAGTTTACAATTGTTGCAGTGTACTAAGATCTTCTGAAGCTGAGGACATATTTAAGTTTTCTTCTCTGCTTTAATTTTTTTTCAAATCAGTTGTATGACCTGCACAGCTGAAGACAGGTATGATTAGTAATAATGAAATAAAAATTTTAGAATGGGTTATTATAGTCCGAAAAGCATATAGTAAATAAAAATACTTTATATATTAACCCTTACAGAAAGGAACTAAGGTAACTGAATCAATGATAACCACCATCAGAGAGAAAAGGTCAACGTGATCTAACTTGCTTTTAACATATTTTGGTCAGTCAGCACAACGAATTTTGAAACAGCTCTCAGATAGATTTGTTTGCTTCCGTCTTAGAAGATGGTAACTTCCAGGACCACAAGATTTATGTGCTCTGACTGCAAGCCAGATTCCTGTATCCTGTTTATTATTTAATACGTGCTCTGTAAAACAAGCACAATTCAAATGCCTTGCCACTCAATCAAGAATCAAGCCCAAACCCACACTTAGGCAGAATTTGGATATGTGTTATATCCAATGATTATTTGAGGATCTTGAAACAGATCCAATTAAACCTTCTTCCACATGAACACCCCAGACACTCTCGTTATCATGCAGGAAAAGAGGACAGCCTTCTCTCCCACAGTAAATTGGATAGTTAGTGATTGCTGCAGTTTGGAGGGAAAACTAAATCTTTTCTGGCAGAGGAGTAAGTTAAACCTGTATCTCTTACTTCCTGGGTGATGCTTTAATTCACATATTGTAAAAAGAAGGAAACCCTACCATCTCTTGTTCTGATGGCTCCTGCTGTCTTTCTGATGAAAAGGTTGCTGGTCTGTTACACCACAAGATCACAGAAAAATATGTCCCTGCAGGAAGAACATAGCCATGTACTGCTTAGATTTCAGCAGCCATCACCAAGAATTTGGATGGTTCCCTGCAATACTCCTCACAGGCTGTACAGTGGGTTTTCCCCCCAGTCTCTCACCATCCAGGAATTTACATCCCAGAGCCAACGACAATATAACTGGTTCTCTGTAAAACTGCTTCTCCCACCACATGACTACACAAAATCCAAGTTTCCAGTAAATCACAGGCAGGCTGTTTCCAGGAGCCAGTACTCCCCTGGTCGAGTCAGTAGCACAGATAAGATAAACGAGGGTAAAATTCAGCAGAAGAAAATAAGGAAATCTCAGCAAAAACTGCACAATTTTCCATACACTCTCATGACATATTACAAAATCTCTGATACTTAGCAGGTTAAATTACAGTGTCTCACCCTAAACCTTTCCTTTGCCTTCTTTCTCATTCTCCCTAGTCACTGTTTCCTTTGTATTTCTGGCAGTAGCATGTGAACCTGTGAAGAAGCGAGCTACCCAATGCCCATTTTCTGCACTGCAGACTACCAGCATCTCCAGCTTGCAGACTCAGCTGTTGTGGAACCAACTACTTAGGATGAATAGGATTAAATTTTTTTAAAAAAAGGCTTTTTTTGCTTCTTGTTGGTTTTTTACTTCCTTTTCAGCTTCTATTTTTATTTTCCATGTTCTGGTTTCAAGTTCATTTCTTTCCTGCTTCATGTGCATTTCCTCACTTTCTCTCCAAATTTACAGTTATTTCCCTCCTCCTCCCTTCTCTCACACTCACATCTACTTACAGAAGCATTATAATATCACAGTATTGTTAAAACTACAGTATTACAAGTACAGTCTGGCTCCAGCTAACCTTGGTCCTTGCAAAACCACCTTCCTGCAAACTACAACAATTGGAGATGCAGAAAGCATTCAAGGCCATCTCTGCAAGCCCTGCTGTGGTTTAATGGGACAGAGGCTCAGTTCCCAGGAGTGCAGCTCTAGCCTATGCCTATAGAGACAGCGATGGTAATCGGTTGTTTGTGATACTGTAGAACAGTGGAATATGCAATTAATCTTATTTCTGCACCAATAAAAGGGAGACATATCCTACTACAGAGCTTGGTTGGGGTTTTTTGCATCAAAGCATTTGTCATTTAAACCTCATGAATCTGAAGCAAATTAAGCTCATGTGTATATGGCTGTAGCAGTGCTTGAGTTCCTGAAGCCAGTTGCACCCGCAGAGCCTAGAGGGGCAGGGCTTTCATGTGGGCCTGGCTATCCCTATGCCTGAGTCACTCCTTCCCTTGGCTCAAGTAGCTGAGACAAAGTGAGAATTGATGTGCAGGTGGCATGGGTTACCTGGGAGTTCTGGCTGAAACAAGCAAAAAAATCAGGTCTAGAGAAACAGGTAGTCAAATACCATTCTAGCAAAAATGGATCCCCATTGCATATGTGGAGATATGTGAAGGCTTGAAACTGCCTCATAATCCTTAGCAAATAACAGTTATTGGCTTGTAGACACAGGCATCATTGAAAGAAGGATGTTTTTATTTCAGTTCTCTTTGTTTAGGTGACAGAGCGTTGTTCAGAGTATGCCTGAGACTGCATCCAAACATCTGGGAAGCCGTGAGGGGAACTTTACAAAATGACTTGCGTAAGATTCCTGAGGTTTCCCAACTTTATCCAGAAAAACAGTAAGGACTGCCTTTTCTCACACAAACATCAGACTGACCTTCAATTAAACCAAGATATGCAAAATCCACAAAAAATAAAAGCACAGAAACAGATTAAAGAAAACTTGATCAAATTTTAGAAAAGTCTCTTTCCCAGCATTTTACTCCCACATACTCTTTATCTGCCCCACACTCAAACTACAACCATATGAGGAAGAGCACTTTTCTGTCCCAACATCTTGCTCCTAGTGGTTACAAAATTATTTACATTAATTAAGCTTCACTATATGCCTGCAAGATAAAACAGTGTAACAAGGAAAGATAGAGGACAGTGGGGCAAGTGAAATCAATTGCTAATAGGCATATAAAAAATCACTGAGTCAAAAGACTGATCCCTGGTTCTCAGTTCCTAGTTGCACTGCTCTTACTGTTTGCTAATCACTGTGAAACTTAAAATTATTTTGAAGATTTCCACACATCACTAATGGTAATACTTTAAATCTCTCTAGTATTGGGCTAAAAACCTTATTTTTCTCTTTTCATGCTAACATATCTTTCAAAAGTCCAAAATTGCCTCATACACTGTTCAAATTTAGCACAACTTTTTTCTCTGGAACTAAATCTAGTGCCCATTTTGTGTCCTGTACCACAGCTGTTCCAACAGAGCATTAACACTCTCAAGCACACAGAACATATTTAGTGCCTCTATGAAAATAAAATGAAACATGAAAAAAGGTGAGAGTAATACAAAAATAACTTTCGTTTACTAGTCTGGGGTGGGTGTCTTGATCACGGGCAATTTTGTAGCAATTTTTAGGATTTTATGCACAAAATCAAGAGGAAAACCTTTGCATCTGGAAAGCTTTGGGAGAACCCTGGTCACTGTACTTCATGACTCCCAGCACTTTCATGGCCATCATTCCAGTGTCTTGCAAGCTGCAAACCTGTCTTTTCTCCACAGCAGTTCTGCAAGCACAGCCTCACAGCTCTACGGTGACACATCTCCCATGTGGTGTAGGGTTGGGTCACAGTCATACCAAGACTTACTGAGCCTTAGTGAAGTGCACGGAATTTACTTACACATTGAGCAAGCCCTGTGCTCTCTTAATGCACGATTTTCTGGCTCCAATTTTCACTTTCTGTGAGCATCCTGTTAATTTCTGAAGACTAACAAAATGGATCTTAGTCTTCGGGATGATTTATATCTGGTGTAAAAAGATGAGGGTTCAACTTAGTTACTTCTTACCTTGTTGATACCTTTGCAACTCAACCATTCAGAAAGGAGACACATTTGACAGCATGCATATCGAGACATGATTTCTCCCTTTAATCGTAGAAGCAAGTAATAGTAGTGTTGGTGATGGTGGCAAACACCCAGATTTAGGTCAGGGATTAAATAGCTGTGAGGACAGCTTGCAGTTCACACTACAGTTATGCTTCTCTGAAAAGGCACAGCTGTTGGTTGACATGAATTTTGATGTTGCACAGATTTGTGCCTAAAACAGCTGACTCCCAATTATCATGGAAAAATTTCTCCACAAGAATACAAACAGCAGCAATTTGTAGCTTTATGTTCTTGACTCATAGATTTTAACACAAAGTTTTGGGGTTTTTAGGGATTTTCTTGTTGTTGAGCAAATGGGTGATAATTCAAGATGACAGGAACAGCATGTGTTCCTAGCCCACTTGCTGTTTCTAAACAATGCTGGGAAACTGCTGACATCCCAATACACATCACTGGCACGGCAAAACTGCTGAATAACTCTAAGCACACATTCATCTACAGCTTTAGATGTGCTCACCAGGCTCCTCAGGGAAAGTGCCTAGCTCCAGCCTGCAGACTTTCTCCAGGGGCAGCGAACACTCAGCCACGCTGATGCAGCCCACAGCCCTGGCTTTGTCCTGTGCACCAAGGGACCCGCTGTTCCACCCAGCGTGACTCTCGGTTAATGCTGTCGCTGAGGCAGAAGGCACTGAGGAGGTATTATCTCAGTAACATAGGGAAGAACATACTGAAGTTTGTGACTGCAGCTGGTATGTGGCTGATGTGGTCATAAAACCAGTAATCCAGAACAGATTTACAAGTGAGAACTTTCAAACAGCAGAGAGCAAAAGAAATGTCTTCTATAACTAATAGTAATGAGAAGTAAAAACTCTCTTTTACTCAATGCTTACTCATTAAAAAAGAATATACTGACCTTCTCCCACATCAGAAGTTCTTACAACTTTTCACAGTGAGAAAATCTACATTTTAATTGGCTTCTGATGATTTTGGTGATTTATGGATGGCTGATCCTAGATGCCATTTGCAATAATCTGAAAAGGAAAGGGATATGGCTGCAAAGCACTGCAGGGCCATGGAAGGATAGATATAGCCCATCATCACATCTTCCTTTCAGAGGGCTGAATCCTGCATCCTGTGTAACTGCTGACAAGTCTCATTTATTCCTACAGTATAAGTCTGTGCATTTAAAAGATCGTTAAGACAACCTTAAACTCTTTCTGGGAATAGAGAGTTACTTGAATACCCATTTCAATCAAGGATATTCTAAAGGAAGTCCTAAATGTTTTTATCAAATGTTCAGGGAAATGGAAAATATTTTTCAGTCAACTTACTTGGAAAATCTAGGTGAGGCTATACAAATATCAAAGACCTGACAAATATCAAAGAGAGAAGCTAACTGCTTTTGACTTCCTACAGGAAATTTTTGCTGTGTGACATGTTGAACAATGCCCATTTAGATGAGGTTATTAAATCTACTATAATTTTAGTGTGCATGTTACTAAGTAGGCAATTAATAATCACTGTTCTAAGCTGGGTAAGCATTTCTGCTAAATGTGCATCTATGGTTAAAAATGGTCAGCTTTCAGGAGCAACTGGTTTCACAGACACTTTGAATTGATGCAAGTGTGGGAGAGATGGCTCTGTCATTGGGATGATCATCACCACCACTTCCTTGGTGGTATTAGCCTAAATATGATTAAGACCCTACAGCAATTTGGATTTGGGACCTGGTTCAGTGAAAAATGAAACCAGCAGAAAAAAATGGGTGGGTGAGAAATTAGTTTTCAGTAAGGCACAGACTCTCCTTTGGCCTAATATGGACAATTGGGATTGGAAATTATGAGAGATCTTTTGGTACCAGACAGACTTTGTTGGCTTAAGACACCAATATCCCAAAATATTAAGATCTGCAAGGAATGAGATGCAGAATAATACAAGAAACATTATAACTCCTTTAAGCTAAGTAAATGGTGGAGCTTGATTTGGAATAGAAAGTGTCAGACTGATCACTGCCTATGAAAAGCGCTCTTTCATTAGAAGTTTTGGAGAAGGTGACAGAGGTTATTGATGTGAAGAGCATTTCTAAATATAAACACTTGAAAGAATGATATTTTGATTATTTTTTTTTTGCTTTAGAAAAGATATGAGTAAGAGAGGATTACACACAGTGATGATTAGTAGAAAAACGGTAGATGACAAGCTTTTAGTTTTCCTGCACTGTAATTCAAAAACAAGGGGACAAGAAGAAGTATTTTAAGCCAATCAAAGGAAATACTTTTTTACAAAGTGTCCAATTAAACCTTCCAACTCTTTTCCACAGGAAGTACTTTAAAAGCACTTTAAAAGGAGTCATAAAATGACTGGATGTTTAGACTTATTACTAATGCTGCTGATTTAGGAGACTATGGCTCATGCCTGCAGACTTACATTTATGCAATATATATCAGATATCAAAACAAAATTCAATACTATAGAAGCATCTGTTCCTAAATTAGTCTTCAGGGGTGTTTCTTACATCCTCCTGTCAAAGTCTGGTTGCTGGTAATTGCCAAAGACCAGTGTATTGAACTGCTGGAATATTTTCCATTTGATCTTGTATGGGAATTAGATCGCTCCTTACAAAACAAGCAACAGTATCTCATGGAAGCCTCTGCCATGCATAGTTACAGTAAAATTTAGGCAGGGATGACTACTGGAGATCATCAAGTCCAATGTCCAACTCAAAGTAAGGCTAACTTTACAATTAGATTAGGTTGATCAGGATCTTTTCCAGCTGAATTGCAAAAATCCTCAAGGACAAAGGTTCTACAGCTACTGTTTTGAGTGCTGCACCACCCCCACCATGAATTTGTTGCTCACATACAATTAGAAGTTCCCTTGTCATGTCTTTTGAATATATCCCCTTGTCTTTTTATTGCACACCTCTGAGAAACGACTGGCTCTGTGTTGTCTCTAACCCCTGCTAGGTGGAGAGATATTGAAAGAATGAAATCAGTTCTGAAATACACTTTTCCCTTCTATGATGTGTTTTTTATCTGTCAACAGCATTTAAACATACCTGCAGATCACAAACTTCAAATTGAAAAACATTTAATGGGATGGAAAAGTAGACCTACATAAGTCACTAAATTTCTTATACTTTGGCATTTAAACCTGCCATCAGTCAGTATATTTTCCAAAAAGTCTAAGCTTTTAATTCAAATTCTGATCTCTTTAAAGTTAGGTGATCAAATTGTCAAGAATTAAATTGGCCAAGCATATTACCTTAAATATAAGGGGTTTCTTCCTATGACTTGTATATGGGCCATAATCTCAGAGTGACCTAGAAGTTGCTCTGTATTATATTCCTTTATCAGGCTTCTGTCTCCTTCCATAAAAAAACCAGGAGCCTGAGGATGGCTCTCTTAAGACACTTAAAAAAATATGCTTTCAAAATGTCTGTGCTTGACAGTTCAACTGCAGGAAAGATACAACTAAGAAGAGGTATTCATCTTTTAAGTACAGGCAGGGATGTTAATCTTGCAGTTCAGAACTGACAGTTTTTCTTTTCAAGTGTCATAGACTTGAGCTGTGATTACACACTCTTCACAGGCTCCAACAAAAGAAGCTCTTGTTTCATCCATGCTTCATGCTGTTGGTCTATTGTTTCACATATTCATTTTGATAAATCACACAAAATGCTACCTTGAAATTAAGTTTTTGTCATTAACAGTAGAAACAATACTTATGTAAACAATCTTCTGTAAAATTCCATGAGATTTTTAAAATGTTCTACCAATTCAGAAAGGTTCTCAATATTTCTCTCTCACCTGTTTCATTACTACCCTCTACCCTGTTTTATTATAACTCTAATTTTACAGTTTAGGGCATTTAATAATATATCAGCTATTCTTTAACAAACTCTGGTGAAGATTTCTACATACCAAAACCATCCGACTCTCTCAGAATCTGAATTACCTGGTTGTGGAAAGGCTAGGGGAGGCTCTCCTTTATTTGCCACCAGTAAGAGAAGGCGTGGTGGCTAGTCACTCCTGCCAGTCCTGAACCTGACTGTCACAGATGTCCCCTGCTTGGTTGTATGCTCCACAAAGGAACAGTGCAGCACAGTACTTTAACAGAAATAAAAAGAAATCAATCAATCTCTCTACAACACACCTGAGGGTTATCTTCTTCAGTCTTTCAGTGAGTCAAAGAAACTCCAATTTACCCCACCTCCAAACTGTTCTTCTTTACCTTGATTTTGCTTTCTTGCAAGGGCCCAGGTCTCACAAAGGAACGATATTCTAAATTATTCTACACCTTCTGGACAGGAAATCTTTTTAACTTTGTTGGGTGAAAAAAAATGCTGTGAACTGACATAACATTCTCATCAGTCCTAAAGTGACCAAGCTAGGGTTTGAAAGGTCAGCATTCTTTTAGTGTGATTGCAACACTCTCACAGTGAAATAACCTCAGATTTTATTTCGAAGAGTTACAGCACAAACCCACTGATTTTTTAAAAAAAGTTTTAAACATTATACTGTTTCAAAAATAAACACTTAAAAAGATTACTATTACATCAGTAGGGTGATTCAAAAATAAAAAATCAGGTTTTCTTCCAATCCTAATTCTACAGAAAACACTTAACCTATTTTTTAATTATCCAGTCCATGTATATTTGTTCTAAAAAATAATAATTTCAATGTTAAATACCTAAGTGAGAGTTCTTCAAATGTGCAAGTAATTGATACTCACTTGCCCTGTGTTAAATACAGTATTTGGCAATACAGATTGTATGCAGAATTACTCCTTAATAGAGTTTGCACATTCAGCCCTCTAGCTGTAATTTGTGGGATCCCTGCCAAATCCCTCCCTGCTGCTGACAGCTTGTGGCTGTGCTGTGCAGAGTTCTTCACACTACATTCTCTTGCATCCCAGACATTATCTAGAAATCTAGATAACTTAGTGTTGAAAGATTGCTCAAACTTTCTCCTGCTTTTTTTCATTTTGAAAACAACACAAACCAAAGGAGTGTAAAGCAGAAACTTCAAAAGCTCCCAGAGATACCACCACAAGATAGCAAACTCAGCAAAGCAGCGCTTCATTCCTTCCAAACAACGATGCTGTGAATTTATGTCATTTCATGTGACAAAACAAACAGAAAACAAATCCATTGCAAGTTCCTAAATGCAGAGAAGCAAACTCTGAGTCAGGAAACTCCTGAGCTTCAAAACTGTTGAAGGCTGGGAGTGCATTTGGAGAACATTTTATAATAGTTGTTGTTTTACAGCATTTTTAAAGCATTTTTAAAAAATTTACTGCTCATTAAAAAAACTTGATCTGACCTAGTGTGGCCATTCTTATGCTCTACATCATAGTGAACTTCATGTCCCTTTCACTGAGTCTGTCTACAATTACCTTGTTACCTCCTTACCTGGGTCTGGTTCCAAAAATTATGTGTGCACACTCATAAGTCTACAGAAATCTTGGGGATGAGTCAGCTTTCATTTCATCCAGTATTTACATTTAATTCCCTGTTCCATCAAGCCCAAGGATAAAATGGTGCCTCTATCACAACTCATATCTACTCACCTGTCTCTCGTCTCGGCAACAAGAGGGCTTTGCTAACAAACAATACAGCAGCTTTTAGGAGGTAGATTTTCATGTGCAGAGAAGTGCAGGTCTTGGAGGCTTATACAGCCCCATTGTATTGAATTAACAGTGACCTAGAAAAAACTAGAGACAGGAAAGAAAAAGGAATAACCATACATATACACTACTGGTGAAGTGTGCTCTATAACTGCCTGCTACTACAGATACTCGCTATAAAACAGGGAAGATAAAGAATTAAGTTCTGTCAGAAAGCTTACAGATATGATTCAGCATACGGATTTACCTTTAGATGTGGGAAGAATCTCTCCTGTATCCTATACATTTCTTTAGCTGCTCCTACAGATGCACCACTTTTCTGGCTGACAAAATTAGTAGAGCACTACTCTTTCATGTTATTGCTTTTTACTTGAACTCAGACTCTTGAGAAAAGTGACTTATGTCAACATTATCCCAATTTCTCAAAAGAGGTGGCATTCAACACAAACAAAATCTTGCTATCTGCTCCATCCCTCCTCTGTTATTGGCACCAAGGCCATTGTGACTATAAACTAGAACAAAAGACTCCACAGCAACTTGGTGCTGGAACTACATTTTGTTTCCTTTCCTTTTTCTCAGAGCTTATCTACAAAGCCTAAATTATGTCCCTAAAATGTTTATTTCTGTATGTTTTTCAGATAAGAGTGCCTGAATGAATTATTCATCAGTGAAGAATCATTTTGAAACTTGGATACATAAGAAGGGACAAAATGTTCCTGAATTTTAGTTAACAGGGAATCAATAGAAACAATAGCAGATGCATTTTTGGATGGAATTTTTTAAAACTACACTCTATTCTCTATGTATTTCTGATATTGAAAGAAGCAAAGAAGTGCATGATTTGTGGCAAGATTTTGTTTAAGCTCATTAGCTGGAAGTCAAGATACAATGCCAGTAAATACATCTACCCCATTTCCTGAAGTTCTCTCTGCAGCTGTGTGTTAGAAGTAGTGCTAAAGGATCTACTGCTGCTTTTTTCCACCCACATCAAGTGCCTGGGAATAAAAAATGCCAGTTTACAAGGTTTGACCAGCCAAAGCAAAGAGGCTTTGTGGGTCAAGCAGGAGCATGTTTCAAAGTTACATCACTGTCAAAATGGATAGTCTCCACCACTCTAAGTCTCCGAGCCCTTAATAAATATGAAAGACAAACATAAAATATAGGTGGGAAACAAGTGGGAGTGTTCAAGACATGACATCTGTGTTGGGAACATGAATTCATTCAACAGCTTTGGCACTATTTCTTTCAACTGCTGAGAGCAGATGTCCCGTATTTGCCTCTCGTTCAAAGGAAAGGTAAAATATTTAAGAGGAAAAAAATCAACAGCATTAGGACACATCATTCTGGTTTTTACAATTAAGCCCAGTAAAGTCATTCTAGCTTCCTCATATACCCCTTTCTGGTTCAGTTAACACATACAGGTACAGTTTTCATTACTGCAAGGAAAAAAAAATCATTGCTGTCCTACTTCAAGTCTCATAAGCACAGAGTCATAGACACTCTGTCACATCTCTTTACAGAATAAGTATCTGCCTTTTGTTTTAAATAAATCTTCAGTTAATCCCAGTGCAAATCTTAGGATTTAAATGTCTAAATTTCTTCACACTGCAAAAAGCAAAAGATGTCTTTGTAAGGGTAAATTTTCAACCTGTCAAAAAACTGTTTCCCTTGTTTCATTTGCAAGAAACCTTAAACATAGAAGAATCACTGAGTGGAGCAAAGAACACAGTAAGTAAGCAGAACTTCACCCCCTTGAATCTTGTAGACATACATTTGGCCATTCTGTGTACTTTAACAGCAACAGAGGGATTCCTTAGAGGGACAGACCGGAGCAAGCTGAATGGTCTGAGTAAAATTTAGACTGGTTGGTATGACAAAGTTTTAAATAATGGGAAAAGCTGATATGGGAATTAAAGGATAGGAAACATAACTAGTGTGGTCAGCATGGCTTTATGGAACGTCAGCATAATCAGACAAATTAGCTTTAGGGGTTTTTGGACTCGTAAGACATTTGATTTTGTATCACATAGCTTTCTGTTTCAAAATAGATGTACTAAGAACAGCTCTGAGGGACTGGACTGAGAAGCTGTAATGGGAACAAGAAATTAACTTACTCTTTATTCCCTGCAGTGATTCTCTGATGATGGAAAATGTGAAACAGGCTGTTTATGGAAGCAGAGCTCCACAGAGGGGAAGCAAGGAACTAAAATCACCTCTGGCACTGGCAGAAACAGCACTGGAGGATCATATACATATCTGTTGCCACATGGTAAAGGGCATGTTGAAGTGCTGGAAGGGATTTAGAAAGACCACAAGGATTATTTACTGCTGAAGAAAATGCCTTTTGAGAAAGGTAGGCTTACAGCAGCTCAATCTGTTTAGATTATCAAAGAAATAAGAGATAGTTGAATTGCAGTATGCAATTGCCTCGTGGAGAGAAAGTTGTAAAAGGTCAGAAAAATTGGACTAGGAAGTAGGCCATGTATATACAACAGAAAGGGCACAGCTAATTAACAAGGCCAATGGTATATTCTTCATTTATGAGGAATTTCCAGTCAAAATCAGATTCCTGACACCAGGAAATGCTCTGCTCAGAGAAGTTACCTGGTCCAGCACAGCAGCAAGTTGATGAAACTAAATGGCCTGCCACAGCCAGAGGCACCAGATCATCATTTGGTCTTAAACATGATCATCAGGCCCTTGCTAGTCCCTGAAACTGTGGGGAGCCTGCCATTGCAAACATGGGGCCTCCAGTGATATTTCCAGCAGATAACAGCACCTCTGTCACCAGACATTTTAACTGTTCCCTTCAGTATACCCACAAAACAATTTCAAATCATTCTTGGAAAAGCTGAAAAAACCCTGTATCTTCTTCTGTTTGAACTTTATGTTTGAAGGAAGAGTACATCCTGAACTGGCTATGGGGAGTGAGATTTTTCAATTACCTTTTAAAATCCAGGCTTATTTTAGCATTAGCACTTAGCATGGCCACGTGGTATTGCTGGGACAAACCCCTGGTTTATCCCATAAGGGCAAACAGTACACTTGAGCACAGGCCCAGGCAGGGGGAAATGAAACTCAGAAACCTGAGAGGTGATTTTGTAGAGAAAACCCAAGTGAGCCTGCCTCAGCAGACTATTTTCTTGGTTATGAAGACAGACCCTGTGGTGGGGACTCTTACCTGGCCTCTTCTTAAAGTGCTTGCTGGGCTGGAGCTGCTGTTCAAGCCTTTTTTCCAGGGCAGAGGCTCTGTATTTTGCTTGTTGAGAAATAGTGCAAAGAGAAATAACATTCTTTCTGGAATTTTCAATAAAAAGAGAAGTTATTTGACTGTGAACTTTTAACCTCCACAGGACAAAGTTCCTCCCAAATCACGAAGAGTCTTGGAAAATACCGAGAATCAGGCAGTAGGGGAGGAGATCCCCTGGCAAGGTCCTTCCTTGTCATTTCAGTGAGAGGAAGCCTGCTGTCCACACAAGGGCAGTCTCGCCTAAAACGAGCACTGCAAGCTCTGTCTATTCACTTAATGTTTCTGGGTGGAAAACCAACCCTGTTGAAATCACAGGCCAACTCCTATTAACTTAAATGAGTTAATGGAGACCCTGCGAGGGCAAATAAGCCACAGAGACATTAAGGTCTGTAAGTGTATCACAAATACCAGTGAAACCCACAACAGAAAGAATAACGGGAATCCATGGAGGAATTTACAGGAAAGACTACATAAGCACCAAAACATTGCTGACAGATGACTACTGTTTCTCTCCCACTCATCTTTCCTCTTTAATTCCTTCAAAAGGATCGTGGGAGGGGGTAAAACAGCACAGGAACTGCTAAACCTAAGGTGCATGAGGGTGATGAGACACTGGAAGAGGTTGCCCAGAGAGTTGTGGATGCCCCCTCCCTAGCACTGTTCAACGCCAGGTTGGATGGGGCTTTGGGCAACCTGGTCTAGTGGAAGGTGTCCCTGCCTACAGCAGTGGGGTTGGAAATAGATGGTTTTTTAAGGTCCCTTTCAACCCAAACCCTTCTGTGGTTCTACGAATCTCCAAGTAGGCCTGGACCAATGCCACTCAGAGAAGGCATAAGCAGACAAGACATATCTTACTGGGTCTCATCAGTGATCCAGCTACCCCCATGTGTCTCCAGTAGCAGGAAATACTGTTGGAGAGCATGCAAACATGGGCACTTTCTTCAATGTCTTCCCTGAGGATATCTCAGCATCAATGGCCATTGGAATAGGGATATTATAGACTACATTTCTGCATATTCCATTTAGTATGTGTTTATGGACCTTTGGTCCATTATTTTTTCCATTCCCTTTTTGAGCCAATTGACACAATCCTCCACAACCTTCTGCAACAGCTTCCATTACTTCACCATTCACTGTATAAAGAAGAACCTTCTATTATTTTTGTTAAACTGCTCTCTCCTTAGTTTGCATGTCCTGCAGTTCTGGCATTGCATGATTTAGCAAACAGCAGTTCTGCATCTGTTGTTTGCTATCAACTGCCTTCACAATTCAGAAAATGTCAGTCACATGCCCTCCTCCTTCAGACTTCTCTCTCCAAACTGGAAAGTCCCAGGCATTTTCATTTTTATTGTTTTCCAGTCCTTCTCTGTATCTTTTCCAACTATTCTTCTTGCTATACAGATACCAGAACTATAGCCAGTAGGCAAAATATGTGTGCACCAACATTTTGCACAGTAGAAAAATCATGCTTTCTGGTTTGTTCACAAGTCAGCACTGAGACAGGCCTGACATTATTCTGAATAAATCTGCCTGGCACCACCTCCAAGAGATTTATGTCATGGGCCTGTCAAAGCTCTCCTCCTCCTCTGTCTTCAATCTTTTCTTCACCCTCCTACTGCATGCTCACATTCCTCCAAGCCAAGTCCACAATGCTCTCCCATTTTTCTGCTACACCCCCACCCTCTAAGCCTGCTTTTCCAACTGCAGATAGGCACAGGACCCTGCATGCACTCATTTACTGTGCACAAAAAGACTGCTGAGCATGCTATGAAAAAGATTTGGGAGGTCTGCATCACTACTTCATCTTGCAGCTAGCTACCAAAAGACATCTGTGTTTGTATTGCAGTTGGGGACAGTTGTCACCATTCGTATAATGTAAAGAAACTCTTTTCACATATCTCTGCTTGACCTTGTGTGTGCCAGGTCTGGGGAAGCCAAGCCCATCTTCCTGTCCCTAACACAATGGCTCAGGGCTACTGAGACTAGATGCACTTCAACACCTCCCACAAACTTGCCTTCAGTGCTGAACACCACTAAGCAGATGAGTCAAAGCAGTACTGCTAGCCAGGAGAAGGGATGTAAGGGAGAATACCATCATGCTCCACCTTTCCTTCCCCCCTCATCTTTGCTTTGCACAGAAGGCCCACTGTTCCACAGCCATTTTGCCAACACAGGAGAGAGTGTGCAGTGAAACGAGGCGCTAACCAGGGTGAAGCATGCAGGCACCAGTTGTCTATTAAAAGGAAAGCTGTCAGGCGAGTGGTTTGGTTTTCCACAGCGACAAGCCTGGGCAGTGCACTTCTCAAGAAACAACTCAATCACTGTTGCTGAGGCTGCATGGATTTTGCCTCCCCCTCTTGCCTATTCCTTTAGGTCGCTTGTATGCCTTGCTTGTGCCTTTACAGCTAGAGCTTCCCACGACACTTGAATCTGTTGCTAGGATAATACTTTTCACTGGTTCCTTCCAGAGGAACCTGAATTCTGACAAGAATCTTAAAGTCTTAGATATTGATCTTAAAGTCAAAGAAACCTACTGGCAGTTTTATTTTGCAGTGAAAACCTGTAAAGCATATTTATCATCAGCTTATATTCTAAATGAAAGGTCTCATTTGGCTCATCATGAAATAACAGAATTAATGACAATAATTTGCGAATGATTAAACTGTACAAAATACCTCAGCTGTCCTAAAACTCACTAGACTATAATCCCTGGCACTTTCTGAATAATATTTTCAACAAAACATTCCACAAATGAGCCCTGGGATCTTAAGTTAATTAGAAACGCATAACCCAGTGATTGTGTAACTTCATTGAAGGTACGTTTATGGCAATATGAGTGAAAAGAGAAAATTTTCCAAACATTGTTACAAGCAGATAAATTCTATTAAAACCATTACTCTATAGAGTAATACAAAATATTATAATCTGATCAGCTCAAGTAATGCTGATTTATATCTTTGAATTAACAACACTTCTCTGTACAGTTGCAGTAAGACAGCAATTTTACAAACTGATATTCAGTTGAACATATTTATAACACAAATTATACACTATGTACAAACACAGAACTCTGTTCAGCATGCATCAACACAGAAGTGATCTGCCAGTTTCTAGGACAGGAGGCTAGCTTTCCCTCCAATTTAAATAATGAAATACTTATCAAAACATAAAAAAAAAATCAATTTGCTATCACATGGTGGTATTCTTAAGTCACTTGTTTGTTACCATATGTTATAGACTAGTAGAAACAATCACAACAATAAATAAAATTGCTTATCATGAACTTAGACTTATTTTCATGTGATCACACTTTCAGCCTGAGTGCTTTTACAAGACTGTAGGATCCATTTATCTTAGCTTTTCTTGACACGTAGATCAAAATTGCAACTGTAGGTACCGCTATTGCTGTTACAGCAGAGAATCCAATAACCAGCTGTATCATTTGATCTGGGCTTTCCGGTCTTCCTGGAAACAGAGACAAAAGGAGAAAAAAGTGTAAAAAATAATTGAAACAGATACATGTATATTCCTGTAAAAGCAGGTTATTAATGACCTTCATTTGGAACACTATTTCTGTTTTTATGCACAAATCATATTTCAAAACAAATTCCTTATACTTTTTTCTTTAGTAACTCCATATTACACACTAATTCCTAGCCACTATCTTGGTCTTGAATTCGCTATGCAAGTTTAAACCCACCTGATATAATCTACAATGAAGAGTATAATGGAGTTCATGAAGAGTACAAGAAGAATATCATGTGTTTTACCTAGGAGACATTTAAGGACGGTTCTATCTCTTGGAAACAACACTTCCAGTAGAAGACCATGTTTTAAAAAGCCCAATCTTTAGATCTTTCGTGAAACAGAACTTTCTCTGGATTAGTCTCACTGTTCATGCATGGGGACAGAAACGTGGCCAGGATCCATCTTTTTCTGGCCCTATCCTTAGAGCAACTGCACCAACTTGGGTAAAAGAAACAAAAACATTCACAATGAAAGGAGGCTAAATACAGCTTACGCTCAGCAGCTCTTCTATGACTTGGTTTGATTGGGAGAGGGTGGGGGCAGAAGGGAGGAAGGGGTAGGTTAGTTGCAGTATTGTCACACAAGGATCAGCAGTGAAGTGAGGTGCTTCTCTTGACACAAAATTCATTAGAAAGTAGGAACTTTAAGGCAATTCATCTACCTACCTACAACAGCTATCTCAGTCACTTAGATGTTGTTTTCAACCTCACTGTAAACAACAAGCAAATATCTGCCTGTATGTTTTTTTGGTGATATTCTGGAGTACAAATGTTTCATTCACTGATGGCAGAATAATTGTTTGACTTTTGTCAGGACCACCTGTGATGGTGGGTTACTTTATGTGCTACATGTAATAGTGACATTTCCTCCTTAAACATTTCCTGATGGATATACTAACACAGTAATATTTTGGGGAGGAACTGAAATAGAAATGCAAGGTACAATTTAGCAACAAACAGAAGCAAAAAACTCATGAGCAGCTTGTACACACAGAGTATTAAGCCAGTGAATGATCTCACTATAATATTTGGGCACATGGCTTTAGACACTATGCTGCCACCAGCTGCCCTTCACACACTGCAGTCAATAGCAACTGGCAGGAAGAACATTTCATCAATTGATAGACTGTGGTGCATATCTTTTACATTATATGGGGCCTTTTATTTTCTTATTTTAAATTCACTGTTTATTCAAGTTCGTGAAACAACCCCAATCAACAGGCCAAGAGGTTGATGTCCTCTTTCTACAGAAAAGAAATAGAAATGGCAGAGGAAGAGGTCCTAGAATAGTATTTCTTTCAGTAAGTTCCACAATTTTACATCTCTTTTTCAAAGGCAGAGGTGGAAGTATGAAAAATTTTTCAGTAGAAATTATTTTGTGCATCTGCCATTTTGGACAGAAGTTTTCATTAGCCTAAGATTCTACCACTTATTTACTAGTTATTTTAATGAACTTTTGACATAAAGTACTATGTGCTGAGACCACTCTCCCAATTCACTGATGACATACATTCATATGTTTGTGTCCCCTTTAGCCGAGTGCTGCCCATGGTATACTTGCCATCTACTGTTTCAAGGGTTGTGATCTCATCACCTATTTCCTTTCACAGAGTACTCTGAACAGGTAACAGATGGGCAAGAGATGGCAACCCTTTCTCCTTGTGTCACTCTACTTGAAGGG
Organism: Porphyrio hochstetteri; assembly: GCA_020800305.1. Classification (NCBI taxonomy): domain Eukaryota; kingdom Metazoa; phylum Chordata; class Aves; order Gruiformes; family Rallidae; genus Porphyrio; species Porphyrio hochstetteri. The sequence goes on from CM036912.1 coordinate 21,252,445, forward strand.
AAAACTGAAAGTGTGCAGCTAAAAAATAGTAAATAATAAAGAAGTGAGATGGATTAGAGAGAGAAGTGATCCCTAAGCAATACACTGTCGCCATGCAGTAAACAGAAGCAGAAGGGCTAAATTAGAGAAGTTTGCTTACTACAGAAAATGAAACTTTTCTAGCATTGCATGTAGGCTGGGGAATCAGCATTTGGTAGAGCTTAAATGCAGTTTACAAGAACAGGATACAGAGTTTTAACTTAACAGAGAGCCAAGGGGCTGTAATATAGACCCTTCACAGAGAAGTTTCATCATGTACTTTCTCACTGAATCTTTTGTATACAGGTATCTGGATCCTCCACTGAGACCTGTTTGGAGGAAAATATAGGCACTGCATAGCTTCTTTACCTCCCCACTTGCCAGTGGGAGTGATGGAAGCTCAACTGACATGCCTAAACTATCTGTACTACAGCAGATTTCACGCTTCGTTGTTTAAAGCTTCCTAAATGAACTAATGACATTATAGCCACCTTTTAAGCTCACTGACATCAAAGACAGAATTTTCCAGTCCTTCACAGAATGAGTGCTGGACCTAAAATGCTTCAAACAAAATCCTTGTCTTCTGCCTTGTTCTACTAACCTTGAACAAGTAATTTCACAACTCTTTCTTCTTTACCAAATTTGTTATAAGCTTCACATTCATAAAGACCCAGATCTTGACTTTTTATGTTCTGTATAGTTAAAGTTGCATCTTTAAAAATTTTCTCAGACTCCCCAGTGACCTTTTTCTTCCAAGAGATCACTGGAGCTGGATTACCAGAACTAGTACATCTCAACATCACGGTTTCTCCTTCCTTAACAGCAGTCGCAGGGCTCACAGAGATCATTGTGTTCCTCGGTCGATCTGAAAGGAAGAATCCTGCAGTTAACCACTGATTTTTTTCTGAGATGTACCCAGCATGTCCTGCCAGATGCCAGGTTGTCAGCCTCCCAGAGTTCATTTCTTTTCCATTCTTAAAATAAGTAAAGCACATAGTACCAGAGCTTCCATACAAACTCTCCATAGCCAAGGCATACTAACCAAGTACTTCTAACCAAAAACATTAAGAAAACAGATCTGTTTCTCGCTCATTCAGATCCTCATTTAAGACTGTCATTAGATTAAAGATTTAATGTCGTTGCTTTGCACATCAGCACTGCTTCTTTCTTTGGGGAACAACAGAGAACTATGCTGATTTTTTTTTCTTTAGTTTGCTGCTTCATTTATCACTGAAGCAAGTAGAGAATTAACTAATTGTTTTTAAATGACTGGGCAAACATTACAGATACTTACATTCCACATTAAGTGTTATTTCACTTTTAGTTTTCCCAAACTTATTTTCTGCTACACATTCATAATCTCCTCCATTTAGGAACATCACAGATGGAAGAAGGATAATTCTTCCCTCACTGTAAGGCCCCATTTCTGCACTGTCAGATTTTCTCCGTACAATAATCTTGGGAGGAGGGTTACTCTCAGCAGAACACTGTATGGAAACATTTTCTCCTTCTTGAACTGTTGTAGAAGGCTCAATGGAGAGTTCTGTAATGTTTGGAGCACCTGCATGACAAATGAAAATGCTGTTATACTAATACAAAAGTACTGAAGACAGAGAAGGTTTTAAGAAAGCAGGAATTGCTTGCCTGAGGATCTATTCATTTTGATTTTGGTCCCAGGATCCAACTGAGACTTTTGTCTCTATTATTACTACTACTGCTGTTTCAGTAATGTCCCACATAATTTAACAAGTGCTAATGACTAAAACTCCAAAGGAGCAGACTGTGATGTCCCTGTGAAATTGGTACGTGCATTAGCGTTTCAAGGAAATAACATCGTCCCCCCTACACTGCCACTTTCTCAGATTCTTTTATCACTTTGAGCCATGCATTGTGGGAAGAGTATAGAGATATGCATGTACAAGAGCAGTACAGAAAGAATTAGCTGAAAATTAAATACAGAAATAAAAGCACAGGCCATGAAGAGCAGTGCTAAATTGAAAGCTAAATCTTGAATACATAACAAAGGCAGCCCCATAATTTCCTAATTTTTAGTGCTTTAGCATCCTCCAACCCAACAGCAGCTGCCAGTTGGGTACTGGATAGTACAAGCTAATTCCAGGCAAACACACCTTGTATAACAATGTCCACAGTTGCTTTCTCCGTTTTATTAGTTACCGGATTAATTACTTCACAGACGTACAGTCCTGAATCAGTGAAATGGGCATGGGGAATAGAAAGGACATTGTTTTCTATCAGATGCTGAATGCTTTCATCAGCCAGATGTTTTCTCCAAACTATTTGTGCTGGTGGATTACTCTCAGTCACACAAGTGAGTTTTAGCGGATCTCCTTCCATTAACAAGTGACTTGGAGATGCAGTAATAATAGTATTTTGTGGACCAACTGGAAGAGAACAACAAAAACAATCCTGTCAGTAAGTTAATGAAGAATGCCATCTCTAACACTGGCTTCCCTAGAGGTACATTTCACACAATACCAAGAAAAATTAACAAGGTGTATTCCAGTAACACATTGGAACAGTTTTTCAAGAACTGGTAAGATATTTAGCTTGCAGCTTTGAAAGCTAAGCTAGACAAAATGTGTACAACTTACTATTCTTTTTTTATAGTCTTACATTTGTCTCCCTACTGAACTGCTAAGCTTACAACAGCCATTTTAAAAATAGTTGTTTATCTGCATGCTGATTTTTTTTTCCTGGTCTTTCTTTTCTTTCTGACTGACCACCAGTGCTCAAGGTAAGAGAGTGAGAGAAGTTACTAAAGCATTGCCTAACTTCTGTCATGAAGAACAATGGGTATTTAATAGCTCAATGACTGTTACTGAATACAAGAGAATCAACTGAATGCAACAGATAATCTACAAAAATAATATAGATAAGAAGTACAGATTATAAATGATTTACAGCACACACTTTGTAAACCCATTCCATAAAATTTAACATGAAACAGTACTTGGTGTGAAAGTCATAAAATCAAAATACTTACAGTTTGCATGCAGTGTTTGAGAAGTTACTCTTTCCTGGGGTTCAAAGTCCATATTATCAATTGGTAACTTGGCCACACAAGTGATCTCTTTCCCAATATCTTCAGTTGTGAGATTAAATAAATATGTCACAGTTTTGGTCTCCACATCTGTGCTGTCATCTTCAAAAAAATTTTCCTCATGAAGAACATGTTCCTCTTTCTTTATGAATACTTCCAAGTGATCAGAAGGATACACATCAGGAATCTTACAGGTGATATTGACCAGTCCTCCAGCAACTAAGGATGGGCTGATTTCAATGACAGGATCACTGGGAAAAGCTAAAGAATAAAATCCATTTCTTTAGTCTAGCAGAGATGAGTCAACATAAGAGCAAGATCCAGACATCAAACATCTTGAGTTTAGAGGCATTCAGAACATGATGATATCAACTTTATTACAAGACATATCTTGATATGAAGACATACAGGTTCATACACTAACAAGAGTTATATTTGTACAGTTGTTGAAATATGATCACACATAATATAATAAGATCTAGCAAGGCACCTAGGCAGTGACACAGCTGCCTAAATATAGGTATCCAGAGCAATCCATACACTGGTGGTAACCTGTTTTCTGTGCTGGAAGGTTTAGACATCTGAATCATTCTCATGCAAACAGCAAAGGCTTTGATAAAGTGCTCTGCACTTGCAGGTTTCCCAAATACATCCATCTCAACTACACTTGTTGCATTTTCTTTTTTTTTTTTCCTCCAGCTCTACAAATGTTTTGCAGTGTCTATGCTTTGGCTATTAAGTATTGCCAAGAATAAGAATGAGGACCAGTACATACTACAGAAAGCTAAGCAGAAAGGGGCTGAGAGAGTCCTGAACAGACAGGTAAAGGAACCTTAGAAGGACATGTATGTGAGCTATAGCAGACTCATTATCCTAGTACTATCACCTAACTACCAACCATGATATCTAAAAACAATTACCAATTTTTTGCAAACATGTTCTACTTAAAGAGAATTTTATATTTTTACTTACAGTAAAGTTCGACTTTGATACTCTTCTCTTTTTTCTCTTTCTCACCACAGAAGACAGTACAAAGATAATCATGAGAATTCACAACGCTAACTGGATCCATAGTTAAGGTAGAGTATGTCCTATCATAGTTCACTGTTCCTCCAAGGGGGTTGTCCATTTGGGTTCTCCAGGAAAAACTTGGTGATGCACAGCCAGTAGTATTGCACGTGAGTATAAGTGTTTCTCCAATCTGTGCAACAATTCTCTTAGCAGGTGTAATCTCCATTTCAAAAGCTTTAACTACAATAGGGAGAACATACATAAACTCAGCAGCATTCTCAACATTTACTTTCCCATTTCTTCTCATGTTCTACTGCGATGCAAGGTCATTACTTTGCAAGTTTACTTTACAGTTGTGTGGAAGTTAAACTAATAAAACTCATACAGTGGTTTACATCTCCAAAATACCCCATAAGCATTTCTATTTTTGTCAAAGGTAATAGAGATTCAGATGATTAACAGACAGTTCTCATGTATATAATGGCATAAATCCAATGCTGTCAGTGAAAATAAATTCATTGGCACATTATAACTTCTTCTGTCAGTTGTATCTGGTTCTAAAACTTTGTCACATTTGAGGGGAGGGGTGGTAAGTAAGATAGCAAGGACAGATGCAAAATCACTTTCAACAGGACGTTTAGTACAAAAGTTGACTGATACTGTCAAGGACGATGGTAACAAATAAATTAAACATGCAGTGCTATACTGCAGTTGTCTCCTAGACTATCTTTGAGCAAACTCAAAAGAAAATGACTGTGTCATTGCAGAGCACAGAGTAAATGTTAAAAAAAGCTTCCTGACATTTTGACAGAACTACTTAATTGACATCTGTATTCACTGAAAGGTAAAAGCAACTGGAACAACAAGAAATAAAGATCAAATAGTAAATTGTAGGTCAGTTTACACTTAACAACGAATAAAGCAAACACAGCCCCCCCTGCAACTTACCAGTCATTAACACACACAAAATTACTAGCACCGCTTTGCTTGTTCTTCCCATCTGTTTTAACATTTGTATTTGCAGTTACTAGGTAAAGAAAGTAAATTCAAAAGCCTTGCTGTCTCTTTTCTGTGAAGGAGCACAGTGAGATTCTGCTGCTCTGCAACAGCTCATGAAAACAGAGACAGCGTGCTCTTTATAAAGGCTCTTCTCGAGGTGGAGTGGGAAATCCCTGGCCGGGGAAATCCAGATCCGGGAGGAAGAGATTCGCATCAGGCTGTGCCGGTGGGCTCAGCGCCCTCTGCTGCTTTTTCTAACACTGAATTTAAAGCCCGAGAAAACAACAAAAATCAACACTTGTAATTCTGTGCCTACTAGACTTAAAAAAAACCCCAAACAAGTCGAGATCTCATCCTGCAAACAACTGATAAAATGAAAGAATGTGGGTAAGTCCAAGGAATTGAATGGCGCTTTATGGATGGAAAAGTTCCTGGTTTTCTTTCACTGCAAATATTTTTGTAAGATTGTGCCTGAGAATAATTCTAACATTACTCAACTCTAGAAATAACGTCACCTAACGCAGTATATCCTTTAAAAACTGTGCTACAAGTTAAGGTGGTGATGTTACTGTATTTTTCGTTCCTACAAATGAAGAAATAAATCAGATAACAGAAATAAATCAGGATAACACAAGTCTGGAGATCTGACCTGATCAGCTTCAAACAGGCTCATCCTGTTTGGATTAATTAATTGAATATTTTTTCCCAATTCCATTTTAAAATGTTTCTGAAATTTCCTCCTTTTGAGATGTACTGGCATACATCACATTCCTGATATGCCTCTTGGATCTCATATGTCCTGTTTAAGTATAACTGAAGAACAGCAGGTGATGGTACAACTCCAGGATTATTTTCAGCATTTCGTATCCAGTGGGTACACAAATTCAGTTTGGAATATTTCTGAGGGCAACTATTACTGGTTAACATGGTGGAAATGTTATGAAAAAGGTAAAACACCATTTTCAGTGGTTAATTTTCAATTGGGAAATGCTATGAATGCAAAGAATGGATAAAGGTTTCCAAATCTCAATTGTTTATTTATTCAAATACTTGAGCAGTTCATATTGGCCAATTATGACTCACTAAATAAAACCAGCAAGAAATTTAACATAAAATATGTATATTTCTGTCTCTGGCAAGTCATTTGTTATGTAATAGTTTGGTCATTTTATATCTATGAAATATTGTAATCATATAGTATACTTCATAAACAGCACAGAGTCAAGTATCTAGTAAATAATAGCTTGGAAAAACAAAGGCTGAAGTAACAACGCTGTAAATGCTAAAGCAATTTAGTTGCTGAAGAGCTGGCACTACATCAACTTTCTGTGTCAATCAGACTTTACAGTTAATAACCTAATGCTAGCTCCAAAAAAACATGTCCAGGAAAGAGTAGTACCAGAGTATACAGAGCTCCCACTGGCCTACACACAGCATGTCTTCTTCAGAAACTATTTTCTTTTGCTTTTTCCCTGACTGCAGCTGCCCCTAAGTTTGCATCTTAATCAAAGGACATCTGGACAGTACAAGCTGCTACAGAAACCCCAAAGCACACGGTAATAAATACACTATGACTCTTTCAAAGACCTTGCACTAAGTATCAACTTCTTTTCAGACACTTACCATGAACTCATAAGTACAAAAGGAATGCAATGATTATGGGAAGTTAAATTTGTGGTTTCAGGCACAAAGTATGTCTTCAAAATAATAATGACAACAACATTTAAAATATGGAAAAACTAAACAAGACAACAAAAGCATTACCCAGAACACAATAATTGAATCACCTAGCAATGCCTAACCAAAAGTCACTAAGCTGAAATTCACTGAAAATGCCACAGGGGATTCTTCTATACTATATTACTTTTACTATCATCATAACTGTTTTTTTAGAGGAGGAAGAAAAAAAAAAAATCTCATAAATCTCAGGAAATGCAAGGAAAAGAGTACCCTGGAAGTACTGTTACCACATCCAGAAACTCAAAATCAATCTAGAGTAGATAACATCTGCAGAATGTGATTTTACTTCTCAGAAAAGTGTTCTTGATGAAAAGTGTACTCTCTTAGTTAAGGTGAAAATAAAAACTTTTTATTCATAGGCACAGAGAAGCAAGAAATGAAACTGTTCTGCTTTGACTGCTTTAATAATCATAGGCTAAGCTGCAGGAGAAGACAAAATTTCCTTATTTCTGGGAAATCAGTTTCTAGACATGAGAAGTTAAACAAAGGACAGCATATCCGCACGCTGGAAAATTTGTAATTAAGTCCTTCATCAGATAACATGAAATAGGAAATAACTCTGATGCAGCAATCAGTAGATTAAACTGGAGAGCTGCCATTAACTTTACTGGAGTTGAATCCTTACCAGAGGGACTACTATACTGAGCAATCAGACAAATTTAACTCAGACAGTACGGGTAAAAGCAGGGTTAGCCAACAAATATTATTAAAGGAAATACAGATCTGCCAAGACATGAAAAAGTTTCTTAAAACTTTCTCGTTACTCAACGTCAAATGTGAACCTTCTATGTATTTTAAAAAAGCACATGTACTTTACTGTTCCTCCTACTATACTCAGCACTGTCCTATTTAGCAAATAGGACAAGTAGTACCAAGTTTACTTATTTTCAGAACTGGCTGTTCTGTCTGAAAACAAATAGAAAACAGCTGGCAAGTTTTAGCAGTTAACCTCAAGAGTTCAGTTAATCTAGTTTTTTATTCAAATAGGACAAAGGAGTATGCATTAAGACTCACAGTGAGATCAAGTATTATAGGATCAACTGGAAGAAAATCTGACACATGCAAAGAATAATGAAGACTGGAATGTAGTAAGTATTATAAAAACATTACTAAAGGCAAATGGGATTAAAAGAATTAAATACTGGGCTGTAAATATATGTTCTCCAATACATCTAGTAATCAAAAGAGACTTTTCTCAGGCTTTGATGAATAAAGATAAAACATTTGTGTTTCTCAGAAGAGAGTTTGGAAATACTGAACACATAATTTTTGGCCTGGCATCAAAAAATAAAAGGTCCTCCAGGAAACTGAAACTTATTTCAGACTTTTCTGGAATGTAAGAAAAGTGTTTCACTGTGCTGGCATTTGCTTTAGCTCATACTTCCACAATGCTGTTAAATACCTATATGAAAAGCTTAATTTTCTCTCGACAAAAGAAATAACAAATTCTTGATACCTTAATGAATTATTTTAACAAAATATGCATTGTGCAACATGTTAGTTACCCAACATTTCTAATCCTCCTCCTACATTTTTAACGTACTGCACTGTCTCACAGAGGCTATGAGAGGAAAGCTGAAAGGCTAAACCTCATGCAGAATTTAGTCTCTTAAAATCTTCACCACTTATGATGTGATTTATGGCCAAGGATCTGTGAAGAAGAGGACTAAACCTCTTTTGACAGAGGAGAGTTATTACAAAAAGTAGAAGGAAACTCACCTAACTTGACATTCTGTTTCATTCCGCTAACTGCATCTCGAGACATCATTTGGTATTTCTGCTAAAAATACAGGGCCCAAGCACAGAAACATATGCAACATGTTTATTATTGACCATCATTGTGTTCCACCAGCTTGACAGGGCAGAATCCTTCCATGGAAGGCATGGCATTCAGGGGAGAAGATGCAGCTAAGTCTGACTCAAAAATTCTTCAGCCTCAGACCACAGAGGTATTATAGGAAGTTCATCCTCAGGTTCCCCATTCAAACTGCAGCCCTCATCCAACCGAAGAAAGATCTCCTTGGGACATGCACTGCATGTCTGAGTATAAGAAAGCCTCTTAGGGAGTTTCTGATGCTTTACAGAAGCAGCTGGGATGAAGAGCTTTCACCCTATGCAGTGTCCAATACCTACACAGTATGATCATGCCTAAAGAATAAAATCAAGAGGAATATGCTGGGTTTCAAAGAACTATTCTTGCAGGGAAAACGTATCTGCATCGACAGAGAAGGAATGTCCTTCAGGCACCATCCAAAGTAACACCTTTCATACTGTCATATCTTGATCAAGTAACTGAAAAAACATGAACCTGGAGGACATGTATGAATACTGCTATGTGGCTTAAACAGCAGATAGCGATCTGCCAGCCTCCAAATTTTCAGTTCTCAGCAACCTCAATAGCCTACTGTATGGGTTATATACTGTCTTTCTGTCCTCGGTGTCTACTGGCCTTTTGGTTCCCAGAGCTTCCTTGACCCTGAGCTTTCTCTTCCTCATCACCTGACAATAATATGTCTACCTAGCCCCCAAGAGGGGGAGGAGAGCATCACTGACTCTATAATTTTCATCTCCGAATGGGAAGGATGAGATCTAAATGCAGATCTATTTAAAGGGTTGTGGCTCTTTCAGGAATTGTAACTTTGTTCCTAGCTACAAAAAGAACACCAACGCATTAGCCTGTAACCCACATCACAACTTAGAATTGTACTCCACATCTAACTTGTCATCTGTTAAAAAAAAGAAACAACTTAAAGTTTTATTTTCTGCTTCTTACCCTTTTCTGGAATTTCCGAAATACTGTATAAAAAAATAAATGCATCTACTTCCTTCATTACCTTTCTCAGGCACCAGCTGCCCAGCTATGACACTTCCTGTTTGGGTATTCTCAAGTATCCAGAATCTACCAAAGATGCCAGATAAAATACAGAAGTATGATAACCTGCATACACTAAAAACCAGCTCATTTCTTTTTTTCCTCTATTCAGAGGCACTGTCTATTTCACCTCACAGAAGGAAAATGAAATTAATCTAATAAAAATAAATAGGTACCACTAAAGAAAAAGGTCTCTACTTTTTATCTTGGTTCCTTGTTGCTGGCAAAAGAACAAGTCGTGGAAATTCCAAGTACAGTTTTAGTGATGCTAGATCTAAAAGTGAAGCTGTTGAATAGCCTTTAAATCCACATAATTCTTAGAGTGCCAAGTACTGTACCGCAAGTAAAACTTTATCTATTTGGGTAGCTAAGCTTCTATTGTCTTCATAGTGACATATGTTAAAAAAAGTTTAATTTTTGAAATATTTTCCAGTGTATAATAAAAGTCAAATTCAAATACAAGCCTCAGAGTATTTAAAATCTCTTTGGAAGTTTTGAAGAGAGAGCTCACATATACTTTCATTTTGAGCCAAATATACTGAGACATGTCAAAGTTTCCTTCTCACTGGAATTACAGCTCTTCAGACAAAACTCATTCAAAATGGTCAGAGTAAAAAAATAAAGTGGGATTTGGATCAAAGTGCAGTTGCTGACTAGGACCTGGGATATGGCAAGCTAAAGTCAACTGAAAAGATTTAACAAGGAACATGACTAAGTTATTTAATTCCTCCAACACTCCACATGAAATTCCAATACCACTAAATATCACTGTGTACCTCAAAGGCTAGCATTTCACATGAACAGGTGAAGAAAGGTAGAGAACTTTTTGACCACGCTTTGTTATTGCTCACCGGCAGCTCTTCTCCAATGCACCTGTAGATCCTTGACTATAGGAAAATGGAGATCATTTCTTCCCTTTTTCCCACCTTCTTCCTGTTCTTCAGTCATGAAGTACATGTATGTCCCTATGGACCCAGAAAGACAAAGAAAGGTGAGGGCAAGGTCTGTAAGGCAAGGATTGCAGTGATTGACAATTTTTTGGTATTTATTATTGTTTTATAGACACATTAGGAAATCTTTCTTTTATCTAGATACTGTCAAGTTTCCTTCTCTGAAAGTAGACTGAAAGTTCTAAAGGAAATGACCCTCTAAATAGATACAAGAGCCGACTTTGACTTCCATCAAACAAAAATGAGAAGAATCCAAAAGAAAGCATTTTGCAGTAGCAAAATAAGTGGGTTTGTGTGTGTGTACATATACTGATATACCACATGATGCAAAGCTAGCTGCAAGTCTGTTGAGGATCTGGCACCTTTCTTTTCTCTCTTGAATGTGCTCTACCCTAAGTCAAAATATGGTGGTTTGTTTCTTAGACTATTTCTCTCTTTCATTTTCCCCCCACCCGAATTAAGTATCATCTTAACTATTTGCTTTGTTAACACTTCCATGGAAGGAATATGCTAATGTTGGAGTAGCTAAGTGATAAAAAACATGGCCAGACAAGGTAAGAAAGATGCGAAATGTTGGGATTTATTTGCCCTTTCTAGACAATTAGTTGGCTTGGTATCAGAGCTCCAGGACTTGTCTGATACAGAGAACTGAACAAGATTGACCTTCATAGTTCTGTCACCCTCTATCACAGACCACATTACTCTCTAGTGATAAGAGACAACTAGAGAAATGTGATGTGTGTTTGAAACTGCTGTCAGGCAGGATAAAGTCTGTGCTGAATTAGCTTGAGAAACACCTGATTTTCCACATTCCCACGATTCTTAGCCAAGGAATCTCCCAAAATTTCCCAGAATTATATGTGAATACTAATTCATAAGGAAAAAATTGTTTAACAACCCTTTTGGTTGGATAAATTTTGCCTCTATTGACTTAATTTCTAATTATCATTAGCTCTGTGGCATGAGCCTCTCTTTTCCAACAGCTCAGCTCCAGACAAATGCTTTACCTATATGGTTTTCTGGGCAAGATTGTCTCCCTGCTGAACAAAATCACTACTGACTGAGGCAGAGAACCATGCAGCTACTGCTAGGGCTTCCACTTGAAAGCTGGGATAACTTAATGGGCAACAAAACATTTCTGTACAGCCCACAGTTTCTAAAAGATAAGGAATGCATGTAAGCATTACATATATGGTGTTGAATCCTTTTGTGGATCAAGGACCAAACCCAGTTAAGTTCTGATATGCTCACGAATTTAAAATTACTGTAAATTACTGTTACCTCTGTAATATCTTTCAGTAGTCAGGATATCAAGTATTGTGGATCAACAAACAGGAATTTCCAGAGGCATGTTCAAGGATGAATTCATTAAGATTTTGAGAAAATTATCTTGCTCTGATTTTCCTAAATTATTTGAAGAATACAATACAATTATCTCATACTGAAAAGAAATGATCTCTAGTAACTCTGTATTATTGATTTAGTGTTTGATATAAAGTTATCAGCCTTAAATAATTTATTATTACACTGATTTGTCTGCTACTGTGCCAAGATCTAGCTGCTGACGTTGCTTTTCTTGTACTTTCAGATGTCTTGTGCAATTAGTGTACAGAATTTGTGTCACGAAGAGACGTTTATTCTACCTCTAAGGTCAGCGGCTGGATCCTGCTGTAGTTTATGGCTTCAGAAAATGCATTTGTACATAGCAGACACATCCTGTTAATAATTTAGGACTTCAGACAGTTTTAGGAAAATTGTTTCCCTTTATCCCGCATATTGGATTTATTAGTTTGAATGGGGGGGGGTTATTAATTTTTATACGCAGTTTATTAATTGGAAAATTAATACATGAAATTTATTTTTAAAGATGACCAGAAAGTTTTCACATTTAACACAAAGGAGGAAAAATTTTCAGGTCGAGTCTATAGCACAGAATGTTTAAAAGAATGAACAGAAATTTATCACAAGCTTGAAAAGTAAGCAGTGTTTAAAACTCCATACCTACCAGGAGGAAAGCAGTTAATAAATTAATCTGCACTATTTATTAGTACTTATTAGATCATATTACTATTTTAATCCAAATGACAACACTGCTTTCTGAGTTATCAAAAGTTTTGGACAGCACAGTTCAAAAAGACCATTAATTTAGATTAAAGCTGCAGATTATTATAAGTATTAATAAATGATGGTTTGATAATTTTGCATAACATTCTTTGTAAATTTAGTTTCATTTTTGTGAATTATCTGTAAATTCACCTTGATCCTTTATTTTCTTACTCTTCTTTTTAAAATTTAATATTTTAAAGAATGCATTTCATACTATTCACCTGTTTTCATCAGGACTTCTATTTGTACAATACGTCATTTAAAATTCACTTTATCCTCCCAATCCTTTTTTAGATGACCAAAACTCAGAGAGACAGATTAGGTGCTTTGACTGACGGCCACAATTCTGTATTGGACTTGACTGGGAATAGAACTTTTCTGGCACATAGCTATAAAGCAAACTGTTGTGAATAACTGGAAATCCTGGCAGGATCTAAATAGAAGAAAATAGGACATAAAACCAAGCAAGAAGTGATCTCTAATTTCTTGGTAATCTCATAATAACCAAGTTATATCAATTGTAACACTTTCATCGCTACTCTTTAAGGTCACTGAAGGTGAAATGCTATGGAAGCCTAACTTGATATGTGATAGAGAACTTTCAGTTTTATCTTGGTTTTAATAGCTTGCTGTCTCTTAAAAGAGAAATGTCTACATTATTCAAAGAGCTCTCTCAAGTACATGGAATTTCAAGAGCCTGGAGCGAAACCAAGTATAGCCTGCATTGCCGCATCTGGGTTTACAACACACAGAAGCGTTCAGTAACAATGACAGCCACTTTGTGCTTCCCAAGTGCATATAGAATAAGTGCCCAGGAGCCCAAATTTTAAAATCTTGCTGTTGAAGAATGAAATCTATCATTCCTGCCAATGTAAGAGTGCTTTCCACAGAGATAAATTTCACAGGCTCTTCTCTGAGAAATTTACTATTCAACATATGCATGAATGCCAGACACTGTCACAAACTTCTTTTCAAAATTTTGAGGATCCACATAGAGGGAGGCTATTTAAAAGAGTAGTAAAACAAATTCTTACAAACACCACTTAAAATCTTTCTTCACAACTCCAGCTTTCTGTTCAGGACTCACAGTTGCTCCCCAAAACATAATAAATCATGCAAATAGATAAAAGAACAAAAAACCAGAAAGAAATGTAAATCAGGAAATGGATATTATGGAAAAAGCTCTTCTGGGAACATTAAATAGACTTAAGTAGCTCATATTTTAGCAAAAATGTTTTGTCTTCTCAAGTAGTTCAAATGAAAGGACAAATGGTGCTGTCATGTACAGTTCAGATAAGAATATTCTTTTATTATCTTAGTCTTCATGTATTACAAAACACATTATGTGTTTTCAGTTGGAAGTTACACTTTTAATCTTCTTACACCAAAAGGAATCTCTTTCATCCATAAATTCTGCTGCTGCTGATCTTTTCCATAACACATTAAAAGAAATACAACTCTACACCAAAACATAAGGTCTACTTGTGTCAGGTTTTTCCAGTGTAAGAATCATCGAAAGCTAGCCAGATTCTAGCTAGTACTCCAGATCTCACTCCTCCTCCCCCATTTACAGTATTTCTGAATTCAAATTCTGTTCGAATGTGCTCATTGGTGGAGAGAGAAGAGAGAGAGAGAGATGGCATTATCCGGACTTTGACACATCACTGAAGTTTTGGTTTACCCAACTTAGGTTTTTATCAGAATATCTAAACCCCGTCAGTCAGAATTTTATCGAGCCAGAATCCCAACACTGACCAAAAACAGATGAAAAGGTAAAAGCTTGAGAATGAGGAAGCACCAGTGATACAGTTATTTACACAAGGACTCAGAAAGAGATAGTTTCTATGCAAGTAGTCAGTGTTTTTGAGAGTGTCATCCAATACGAGAAAACTTCTGTGAGCAAATGGAAAGAAATTTGAGAAAAGTCTAAGATTTGGAAATACAAACCTACTGACATATATTCCTAAAGCTTTTAGCCTTTTAAAATCTTAAACAGTATAGAAAAGTGTAAATGAGTAGTAATAATTAACACCAGTTCATTTAGAACTCAGGAGTGTCATGCTCACCTGCTCTGTTCTGCCGCTCTAAACCCAACTCTTCTGCTTTGTACAGTTCTCCTCTGCACTACTACTGCAAAGGCTTTTTCTCCATGCAACTGCAAAACAAATCTCAGTCATTCCTGAAACTAAAATGTCAGTGAACTTCACCAAATAAGCTCTTCCAAGCATCCCACTATTGCACAGACTCTGCCACACTTTTGCATTGCAAACAGCTGTTGCTGTCTGCCAACTGCTGCTAACGTGTTACTCCCAGGCCATCTCACAGTCCTGTCGCCATGTTTTGGCTGCCTCTACTGTGTAGCAGCAAGTTTTCCCCAAGTTAAGCACGTCACCTTCTTAATGCATTCTGGCCTAATCTACACTGCAATGGACTCAAATAGACAGTCTTCTAGAGGTACTACTAGACTTCGCATTGTCCTGTCCTCTTCAGCTGTGCAATTACTTACTAATTGATTTCTTAAAATGGAATGCATCATTTTTATGGAATGACTGTCTGACAAACTAAAGAGCTACTTTGCTGCCAAGGATCTGTGTAACTGAAGTCCTGAGGAATAACATTCTTAAGTACTTTATAGAGGACCTCCTGCTATGATGGGCCACTCAGCCCCTGGCTCAAGCAGAAAGCTTGGCTGCAGTTCAGAAGGCTGCCTTTCTCATAGTACAAAAGTTTGCAAACTTTACCACACACACAAAAAAAATCTTTATCTAAAGAGTAGAAGTTGCCTATGCAATATAGCTTGAAAATACACACCAAAACATGCAGAGAGGTTTGTATTTAGGAATGCAAGGAGAAAGGAAACCTCTGTAATAGAAAATAAAGTTATTTTGGCTATATACCTTAGGCATTTACTATGTGTTTCTTTCTATTCTCCTCTCCTGTAGAAAATTGACATTTACCATTTTGGTAGCATCTAAGATCGCTCTTTAAACATTTCTCAATTCTGACTGACAAATCTCCACCTTCTCCAACTACACCATAGATGAAACCTTTCTATGGATTCAGTCCTTTTCAAAATTCCAATGTCACACAGTGGATAAAGAAAGAAACAGGATATCCAAGTAAAATATACAAAAATAGGAAGAAGTTTGTTTATGAAGCGGCAACCAGAGTCCTGACATATACAATATTATCATTGTTTTTTCCTTTGCCATAAGTTTTCTGACCCATCTGTTTTGTTTTTCTGGGTGATTTATTCATCAGCTTTTTCCATCACTATGGCAAAGGCAAATATCCTTTGGAAGGAAGACCATCTTCCCCTTCCACACTTCCTCTGGGACAGAGAAGAAACAACATCGATTTATTGTCCTGACAAAGTTGGCCACCTGGACAGAGAAGTGCAAGACTATAGCATACTCTGGAAAAATCTGCCTGAGGAACAGATCGTTTGCCACATCAGCAGCATTTACTGTTGGTCCTCTGCCTGACTTACAGCAATAGGCAAGAGCGGTGCTTCAGCGGAAGATGAAAACTGCACATAACCTGCCAAGTTCATCATGCAGTCCTTTAAATAATTTCCTTTTTTGCACTGAATAGTATGTCCCCTAACTTGAGGTATGACTTCCTTCTTTAGCTTAGCTCACTTTACTGCAAATACTATTCCTTCAACAGTGAGAACCCACAAAATGTTTTGTTAAAAGCCAAAACCCATGCAGAATGAACAGTACATACAAAGAGTGGTAAATACTGGAGCATACAAATTTCTATAAAATTCCAGCATTTTATCTCTGAAGACAGCAAGAAACTTCCTGAAAGTTTCCCAGCTGAAAAGTATCATAATCAGACAGTATTATTATCTGAAATCAAAACCTACTTAATTCAAGGAAATGTGAAACACTTGACTGGAAATGAGAGAAATTCTCACTTACCAAAGCACATTGCTTACAATTCTTCAGATAAGACAAATAATCTTCCTCGTTTCATCTATGCTAGGATATTTATAATACTGGAATTGCCTGTATTTAGGTTGTGAGCTTAATATTTGACCTTTAATCGAAATAAATTAGAAAGAAGAAAAAAATGTTAAAACAAAAAGGAACTTGAGGTTTATGATGGTTTAGAACTTAAAATGATTGCCATGCAAAACCTGATTTTTAAATTTGTAATACATTCCACCTAGTTGCAGGATTTAGACCAGTTTTGTTGAACTTCAGTAACTGTGCTAAGTTGACATGAGGACACCTAGGGACACCCTGCAGGTATCCTATAATTAGGTGTTTATATTTCCAGCTTAATCCCATCCCGTTACACCCTTTTGGAAGGATAGTCTCTCCCAGTTAGTATCAAACTCCTTACAACACAAAACTTTATGGCCTATATTAATATTATAAAAATGTTCTGTATTATGCAAAACATATGTGGATATAAAGTTATCCATGTCTAAGTGGCATATATACTATTGATGTACAAAAGAGAATCGTAGAACGGTTTTGGTTGGAAGAGACCTTCAAGATCATCAAGTCCAACCATTTATCCAGTCCAATACTAGAGCATGTCACCAAGCACAACATCTACTCTTCTTTTTAAATCCCTCCAGGGATGGTGACTCAAGCACCTTCCTGGGCAGCCTGTTCCAACACCTGCCAACACTTTCAGTGAAGAAACTCCCCAGTGCAGGATAAAATTGCTGTCAATATCCTGACTGACTTTACCCAACCCCCCTGGAAATACGTTCTATTCCTTGCCATATTACTGTAGATTTTTGAGTTGACGTTCTAGTCAATTTTATATATGTTCATCCAGCATTGTTATTTAGTAAAACATCAGAGTTCTTATTATTACTCTTAATAATAATGATATAGTACTCATTTGGGAAAAAAAAAAGGTAATTGAGAGATAATTTTTTTTTTTTTTGCTTCACTACAAAAAACACGTGACCACGGTGATTTGGCCAAACAAACATTCATGGGGTTTTCTTCTTGTGGGCCTTGGAAGGCATTGCAAGTTGTTTATTTGCAATAACTTCAGACAGTTATTAGCAAGGATTAACAGTAGCCATTGAATTTTGATTCTTGTGAACCAAATCAAAGAGGATGGAGCCTTGCCTTCCTTTGGAAGCACTTCAAACTTATGAATGACTGCCAAGAAAAGCAGCCTTTGCTAGGAATAGTAATGTTAAAACAACACAATATGTCACTGGAACTGGGCCTCCATTTTTTCATAAGCAACCTTTTGCAGAGCAGAGGGAGGTAGGGTCTTTCACTTGAAACAATAAAACCCAACTAAATATGATTTTAAATGCATTTTGAAGGAAAAACATTCTGAGGACAGCTGGAAACTAATCTTACTGTTAGGTAGCACCGGGCTGCTACAGTCTGTTCTTTTAATTCACAGGTTGCTCTTACTGACCCTGCTGTGTGCCCTTGATTGAACAAAAATCCTCCAGGCCTAACACATCTGGAGCAACAGTAGCAAAGAATTGCTATGGAGGGCACTTTCCATATGAAATGCAAGCAGAAAAAATGGTTTTGGTAACACATAAAGCACATGGTAACAGATAGGACACATTTTAACAGAAACATAACATTTAGGTACCTTGCAAGGCCATATACCTTCCAGTTTAGGTCATGCTGTGCTATGCCATGGCATGCGGAATGGAGCAGTTTCTAAGAATTTTTTAGTTAGAACACTTACATTTAGGGGCACGTCAACCTGCTGTAATGCTACTTCTGCAATTAGGTGGGTTTTGCATTACTTTTTATTGGGGATGGATACACCTCAAGCTAACACACTGACAGTTCCCCGATGCAGAATAATTTTAATCTTGGTTTTGAGTACAGCTTTTTTTTTACTTCCTTTCTTAAGTCAGTCTTGGTTTGTACTGGCTGTATTGAGAATTGGCTCTGCAACAGAAGGATGACAAAATTCCTCCCTCTTCTATGGCCAAATTTTTTTCAAATATTTTACTAAACATATTTTCTAGGCTTTTGTTTCACTTTGGCATTTCTTTGAAAGATGGCAAGAGGCAGCTAGTTTATAACAATCAGCAGAAGCTTAAAAATATTGAGGGAGCAAAGAGAAGAAAAATAAAGAACCCGAAATGCCCACGTAGCAGTTACAGGAACATAGGCATTTCACACAATTATGTTAAAGAATGGTAGGTGCTTTAGGAGTCCCCACCCTGAAACAGTTTCCTGTTTTTCAAAACCTCAGCTACAGATGCTAAAAGTTAAAAAGATTCACCTTAATGTTGTTCATCTTATTACAGCCCCTATGCCATGTTTGCAAATCTTCTCCATCATGGAAAGTAAGCTTTCATACAGTCTGTGCAAACTGGGCACTATGTAGATGCCAGATCAGAACCTGATGTAAGCTTACCTGAATTAAGGACCTGCCTTCTTGTTTTCACTGTGGGGTACCTCAAATTTATGAGGTGCTCTAGCGAAAGTCTTAAAAATACAAAAAAAGAAAATTGAATCATTTAAGTACATCTCCTAGTTCTTGATGAGTTTGTTCATTCAGCTACAGGGTTAGCTTTAGACTTTAAAAACAGTCATTGAAACCACAGGTACATTTGCAGAAACACAGCTTCACAGGATAAAAGCAATTAGTCATGGATCAAATACTGTTAATAAAGTGGAAGCTCTTTCTACTTCCAAACTTGTCCTAGAGAAGATGACTATTGATCAAAACACTTTCTTAGAAACTCCCACATCAATAGCTATATGTAGAAACAAAAAAAAATTACATAGTCAAATTCTGTATTGACATCATTTGATAAAATAAAATCTGTCTAAGGGTCCCTTCCAAAGTATATCTCCTGGTTTAGTCCATTTTCTTTCTCTGATATAAAGAGAATGAGTCAGGCTCTTAAGAAACATGGAGATTAGACAGATAGGAAGTACTGCCCTTCCCAAGTTGTGTCTAAGCTCTTAAGATTTCTAAGATCATTAAAAAGTATATGTTCTGTTAAAGTATCAATACCACTTAAGAGAATTTCTCTAGAATCTCTCAATTTGATTAGTGTATTTTTTCCAATATTCCAAGCAATGGTTTTCAAAGTACAGGCTGCAATGTCATGAAATCTGATCAGACCTGTGTGGCTTTACTGTACTGATCTGATTCTCAGACTTCAATGACAACTCCCCTCCCTGCTGCCCCACACAAAAAATATATGTTAAATTTGATCCAGACATACAAAGCCTCACAGGTCCCTTGTCTTCACAGTACATGAGTTAAAGCAGGTTGATGAGAATGGCTGTAATTTTCTCTATAAAGGTTTTTTGGCCTTGCGATATTGCCTGGCAATTAAGACTATTTTGAAAATGTCTTCACCCCTCACAACATCCATTGAAATTTGTTAATTTTCCATACTACCAACATCCTTAAAAACCACTACAGAATCATCTCCTAGGTAAAATCTGAAAATTCTCAACATTGCTTTTTATCTTTTATAAGCTTTTTTCATTTGTTATGCTTTGAGGCATGGTCCTTCCCTACTCGTATGAATGCCTGTGTACAGACACATTTTACAAATACAGTAGAAAACACATTTTCAGGTTCTTGCTTATTCAACACATTAAAGTTTAAAACAAATCATCAGTATTTTAGCAATTTCAGTATAAAACAGATTAGTCATAGCAAGGTGCCCAGTAGATTTCATAGTATATATGGTGCTCTTATACTTTTTAATATCCTGTACCAAACAATATATGGTTGCTTACGTTATTAATTTTAAGATGTTCCATTAAAACATTTACAACTCTCAAATTTCAGCTTTTTATCATTAATTTTTTTACAAAAAACCCCTAGCTATTTCCAGATGGATGTACTATCTAAATATTGTGTATGACCAGACTATACACATACCATCCCTTCAGAACAAATAGACATATTTCAGTTTTTGCTTGCATGTAATCATAGTACTAAATGCACATACATCATAGCTCAGCAGCACAGCCAATCTGGTGGTGCTGCAAGTTTAAGGCATTCCCATTGTCTAGGTCTGTAACACATGGTATGATGCAATTTTTGTAATGAGATATTTAAAAATACTAATAAAATTGCAAATTCACATGCTATAAAATGGGAGGAGAGAGAAGAGAATTTACTTACATTCTCACATATGTTTTTCCACGGGAAACCCTGGGTTTCTTTTCTGTAGGAGATCAATTGATCATGGGAATGAATGAGGAGTTGGAGGACAAGGGGAACTCTCTGTACCTTGGTCTTATTTAGCCACAATAAAGTCAGTAAGAACTATCTTTTGCCTAATAAACGTAGTAAGGAATTCTTATTACTCTAACAACTAAGGTGTCCAAATATGGAGTTCGGGTGCTGCAGAAAGTGGGTAAAAAGCAACAAATTAATTAGTGGCAGTTAATCTTCCATGTTTTTGTAATCACTCTGTGGGCACAGGTACAATAAAGTTCAGCTTGGTACATCTACTATACTCTGAACAAGCTGTAAGGGAAGGGAAAGTTTTAAAATCCTGTTACTAATGGGAATTTCCATAATAACCTCATTATTATTAGGAAATGATTTGAGATTACAGGTGAAAGAGAAAAGGCATCTTAACTAAGCAACTGAAAAAACAGCTTTAGGCTATATCCAGCTTCTAGACAATTTTTACATAGGAAATGGGACAAATGGGTGTCACTTCCTGTAGACATCCACTTGTACAAAGGAAGAACACCAAGCAAGACTCAGATCCTCACAGCAGTTTTTCTTGCAGAAGTTCGCGCTTTTCTCTCAAGGGAAATAACACCCCCAAGCAGAGACTTTAGTCCCTGGAGCAGGATACATGCAGAGTCCTTTAGTCGCATCAGGAAAAGACTTCCTATTTAGAAATGGGCCTGATAAAGAATTTGCTCTATGACAGCCAATCTTATAAAACATAATGATAAAACCAAGATCAGCAAAGCTTGGATGAAGAACAACTCACAGATAACAATAGTCCAACAGTTGTGGAGAGCCCAGGTGCCCGATCCCAAGTAGTCAGTGTGTCGGCTGTTGAGCCCCTCCACAGCACAGGCTCCTCTGAGCTCCTACAAGAGAGTCTTAAAATTGACCATGAAGAAGCTATTCAGAGAGCTCATCAACCAAAGAACAACATTCAGACTATGGAGAGAAAGATCTCATGCAGAACTAGATTAGTGATTCCTATCACTGGGAGACTTTGTGTGAATTAAGACTTGTCATAGGTAGTTACAATGGAAAAAAAAAACAAACAGTGGAATTGAGCTTATTTAATATCAGATAACTTTATATTATTTGTAGGCTTAAAAAGATTTATTTACAATAAACATACAAAAGTATATGCTCTGGAGGTCTCAAAAGATTCAGAACATTACTATTATCATCTCCATTTTCACATACAGATGGGCATATGCTGCAAGGTAAACCTTTGCTTACGTCAAAATGCTTCAACTAGCTGTGGTACAAATCAATCCCAGCTATGCTTCCCATGCACAGTAGCCCACATTATACAATGGCAAAAATAATAGTCTGCCTTCTAGCATGTTCACAACATACACAATTTGCTGCTCTTTCTGGAATTTTCTGCATGATAGCATACTTTGTTATTAGTGTGCAGAAGCTCAACATAATCTTTTCTAAATTCCCCTTTTTAAGTGCTCTAACTACACCCAGAAAAGTGAAACAGTCCACAATAATGCATTATAAGAACAACTTGTTGACAGACTGATGCACTAGATTAACAGAGCTCCTTCATGATAAAATTAACGACTGAACCCCAAAGACTTCTTTGTCATTGTGTGAATATATACATAGTTATTCAAACATACAGGCAACTGCAGGTCACACTCTCACGGTAAATTCCTCTTTCTTCTTTTCCTCTTGGACAGTCAGAAGTCATGCAAACTCCTTCCAAGTATGTGATGGTCTCACGCAGTGGGGAAGTCGTGGCCTAAATATCTAACGAGCACAAAGATGTAAAGAAATTGTATCTTAGGAGAAGATAGCTACAAAGAGAAATTCACCATGGAAAGAAAGCTGTCTCTCTGACAAGCTGTTTTGCAGCACTGCAACGGCAAAACCCCAAGTTACTTTGGTGACTTAAAGACTAGAGAAGCCCCACAGTGCAAAGCACTGAAATGCTTTAAACACTACTGCTTGAAAAGTACCTGGAAGATCTACTTCTCACAAGCATATAGTTCTCCATGTACCCAAAATTGTTCTCAGACCCAAAGGAACTTAAAATACTTCCTTCTTGATTATCACATGCCTTAGCAGCCTCTGATTCCCCACAACCGTTTGGCACCTTTGTCCAAGCAAACAGCAATAACCTAGAATGATGAAGACAACAACCTGCTGACAAAGGTAGCTTGCTCTGTCATTCTATCCTTATGAGTCTGCACAATCCCAAACCTTGGCTATTCTCCTGTGACAGAACAGCTACAAGTACTAGCATTTAAATTCATATCAGGTGCATGAAGCTTTTGAAGCTTTCTTGCAGAAACATCTCTTTAAGTACCTGGGCTCTCCCCTTTCAATATCCTTTCAGTTATCAGTAAGTTAAGAGTTATTTTGAAACTCTCCTTTCTGGTAATGATTTTTTCATGTTATTTTCAGGATTGAAATCATAGCAACTTTATATACTAGTTCCAGCAGATTCAACTTCCCTTTGCATATTTATTTTCTCTTGCCAATTCTGCAGAGGGCATCTTCAAAAACTTGTTCTTTTCTAGAAAGGTTCTCTTCTACACCAACAGTTTCACATTTTCTATCACTGTAACTGTTCTTGTGCCTTTTCCAGTCCTTTTAAGATTTCAGGCTAAATGTTCTCATTTCTTTTCCATTATACCTTACCAAAAGTCAGTGGCTGACATTTTGAATTACAGCTAATCTGTTATTCAGTATGCTGAACATCTCTCTCACTCCTGTGTAAACATCTCCTCACTTGCACCTGACAAGAGTTAGCAAGACCACTCAGCTGACTACTTTTGCACAAGCCATTTAATGATTCAAGCCACTACTGAATGTAACCTGCAATTGCTCTGATAGCTAAAACTAGCAGAGCTTTAGGATATTTGGTAGCACAATATCTGCAGGCATTTAACCTGCTTTCATTTCTTATAACTTCCAATACTAGCTGAATTCTCAAACTTCCAAATCCTTCCCAAACCTAGTCTCATATTACTCACTAGTATTGCGTAAACACACTATTGTTCTTTTCCCACCTAGTTCCTGCTCTGCCATTCCAGCTAGATCATTTGTACAAAAATAGTAGAATTAAATTGATTAAGATTTCCTACTATTCTTTCTTTCCGTTATCTTGTTGGAAATGCCCCATGTACTTAGGAACCTTAGAAAAAATTCTGACATAATGAAAGTGAAACCTTATACAGAAAAATAAAAAAGGAAAAGAAGAAAAGATGGATAAAAATTCCTCTTACTTATGAAACAAAAGAGGATTTAAAAAAAATTCTCTTAATGTTCTTCACACTAAGCATGATGTAGGCTCTCAGCACATTACAGACTCTCAAAACTGAAAAAAAATTTAGATGTTACTCTGCAGGTAAGCATTTTAGTTTATTAGTTCTCCAAAATACTGAAATATATACATAACATCAGTGAAAACATTAGTTCCAGTTAACTATGTAACTCAAGTCTAATATATGCTTAAGAGTCTTGCTAAAAGAGCCCTTACTATAATTTTTTATAAAGTGTAAATGAAGGTGATTTTAAAAATGCTTGAAGATACTCCCCTTGGTACAGCGTTAACTAATGAACTCAGAAGCTCATAGGCTTTGTGTAGAATAACTTCAAGAAACTTTTATTATAGCAATCACATCTTAATAACTCTGAATATGTTCTGTACATATGTACTGAGAGCAGATAGTTGTTTAATGAGAGTTTGAAAGCTGTGGAAATACCCTTGTAAAAGAAAGGAAATTGAAATCCTCCCATATCCACCATTACTTCAAAAATCTATTTATATAAAATTAGGATCAGTGTCATGGGTGAAGTTCAATGTTAGGAATATGGAAAAATCTTCCTGCATTGCTGATATTTTGAGGAGAATTGTAGGGGCCTGTGTTGTTCCAGAAATCTGCTCATAACTTCTTTCCTGGTAAAAACCTCATCTCTGTTACCTGTTGGTCCTTTCTTTATTTCTTGTTGGAATCACTCTTGTATTTGACAAGACTAGGCTAGAATAGAAAGAAAAGGAAAAGGAATAGACACAGTCAAACTAACACCCGTATCACTCAAATGCTGTGGGCAGCAGAGCAGACACAGGAGGCCAGGCTCTTTCCTCCACCTTGTTCCACTGGCTATGAACATTCTTGTCTTTTTTTCTTTAGACCTCACCTGTGCTGGAGCAGGTTGCTGTGAGACATTCCTGCTCATAACAGAAACACTGTAGTTTAGAGCTGCATTACTAGTCAAAGCTGACACTCAGAGACAAAACAGAGAAAGAAAGGATGCAAAAAAGAGCAATGCACAAGTGAAAAGAGGGTATAAATCTCTGTCCTGCCCCCATGCAGCACGCCTAGAAGGAAGGCTGCTGCTCCCAGGAAGGTGACTTTTGGGTGGGGAGCGATGGCAGAAGCTGCAGCTGATTTCAAAGTTGCAAAGCAAAAAGATTCTTGGGCAGAAAGACTGAAGTCACTTGCATATAAGCCATTACCACAACCAGCAAAACTAGGAGTTTCAACAGGAGATGAAAAGAAGGATGTGTGGCTTTCCACAAGTTATCTCTTTATCTGCAAATACAGTAGCAGGCTTGCGGTTTGCATACTAAACAGGGCAAGCAGAAAAATGCTTCTTCAACCTCCGCTCTTCCTCCCTTCTCCAGCCTGACTTCTTCAGCAGGAGTCTGGAAGACACATTGTAGCTGATTACGGCAACTAAGTTAGGTTATCTCTGGAAATACTGAGGCAGGGTTGGGAATCTGTCATGCAATTTGCAATGGAATATTGCAGCAAATATTTGCAGAGGTTTGAAATTAAAAATCAATTATTTGGCATCTTCTAAGAATGTTAAACAAGTTAATTTACCAGAAACAGCTTTTTTTAAAGCAGAAGATTGATTTTCAAGTGAGTATTGCTGTATAAGTGCTTTTATAATAATTACCTGAAATTCTAACCTGCTCTTCAAATCAGAACAGGGCAAAATGCCGCATCAGTGAAAAGCCTGTTCAACATCCCATTATAATGTTGCATATTTCTAATACATTCTTACTATTGCTCAGAAACTATTTTCATTGTAATAAATGTTTATTAATTCAGAGCAATTAAGACCTTTAAGAAGTGTTAATATTTTCATGTACTATCTGTGTTTTCTGCGAGGAGACTCACAACAGTCCATGGTCTGTTTCATAGGCCTTCTTTGGACTTTCTGTGAACACTCACCAGCCAAAATTTAATTATCCTAGTACTTCTAGTATTTTACAAATACGTTGCCATTTTCTTTAAAATACACCATTGCAATGAACCATATTGTGGATACATTCATCCAATATTGTGAAGTAAAATTGTCAGTTTCAAAGTATGGTAAGCAATTAAAAGAAAAAAAAAAGAACAATTATGTTTAAATATTCTCACAGATGTAAAGTACATTGAATTTATCAACTTGGGCTTTCTTCAGTTCACCTCTGACACTAAATCAAAAAACCAGTAATGTGGGATTTCTTGCTGAGTGTGGTCATTTTAGGGTAGTTGTTGCAATCCAAAATTAGTACTTTTTTAGCATCAGCACTTTCTTGAAAACAAATACAAAGTTGATGGTTATTTTTAAGACTTTGATGCATCACATATTTAGAAAATACAAGTAAAGCCAGAAAATATGAAGGAGATGTGCCTTATAGAGTGTCACAGGAAACAGAAATCTGATAGAACAAAGAGATCTTCCTATCACTAATAACTAGAAATTGGACCTGCTATTGTTTACTTAAGACATAGGGAACACTCTGCTTCCTGTCGCTATACATGTATTTTGCTCCATATACAACATGACCCTTGACTTATAATAGACATTAGAGAACATCTTGGCGTTCATTCAGTTTAGCTGTTACAGACTGAACCCGCAGAAGGTTCAGACAACATCCACATTACTGTAAAAGGGTTCGACACATCATCAGAAAAAAGAAAATTTGAGTTTCCTTGAATTCTAGGGTGAAGGCACTTGAATGGCAAAAACAGAAAAGAAAAGAAACATTGCTAGGTCAGACTGCATGCTGTGGACTGTCCTCATCCTTGCTGCTGAGACAGCACAAAACAGAACTCACAGGCATGTAAGTACTGTATCAGCACCACCATACTTAGGGCTTCTGAAGACTGAAAACCGCAGTCAGTTCTCAGAAGTCCAAATGGCCAAAAGGCAAACTGCCCAGTATTATCCCCATAAAGGAAAAAAATGTATGATTCCTATAAAGAGAAATGAAAAAAAATAAAGACTGGTGTTTAATAAAGCAGCAGTAATCCATGATTAAGGACAAGTCACATAATCTGCTATATCTTAATCTAAATTGGAGGAATGACACTATTTACTGGATGATGCTCATTTTTCTAGGACAACTACGGCAGCTGCATAGCCAATGCAAAGAGGACAAATCAGTGGTGTTTCTAAAAGGTGCTAATCGAAACTAGAGTTGTTCACATAAAGAAAAGACTTTGTCATTTTTTATAATTCATTCTGAAATTTTTTCCTAAATCCCTCCAGGTAGTCACTTTGGTCATGGCGGACTTTTATGCTTTCTCCTGGGAAGCATCATTTTTCCCATTTAAACTTGAAGTACATCCTCCTAGCATAATACTAAGCACGGGAGCTCAAAAGGATTCCTGAATGATCAAATATACAATAAAGCAGGAGTATCTTGAAATTGGACGAAGATCTCAAAAATAATTGCTGTGATTTTTTTCCTTATGTTAACAAACTGCCATGTTAATTGCAACTACTTTACTTTGTTTCTGTTTGGTAGCCCAAGGGAAATTTGTCTTGCTACTCCATTGTATGTATGGTTGTTCCAATAGCCTGGCTCTTCAAATTTCCAGTCCCACTGCCAATTAATATGGGCCTGCTTCTCTGCACACTTTCTACAAAACTCTTGAAGCAACTTTGATGATGGAACTTCCTGGTTCCTTGCCAGTGTTGGCTATGTCCATTATCTCATTTTCACTTCCAAGGAGGTGTCTTGCTCTCCCATTTTTTCTGACCACATTTTAGCCTTTTCCGTCCTACTCCTTGGCTCTATTTCTTTTCTAGCTGCTAGTTTCTTAACACTGTCCTTGTAGGACTGCACTTCCATGAATTTACTTTGCTGACCTTCATATGCAGTTTTGCAACTGTGTGAACATTAAAATTCTGTAATAATACTAAGCTTTTAATGTCATCTTGCTCGTCCTTTTTTTCAGGTTTCCCAGAAGTTCCTGAAGTGCCTCCCTAACAACTACTAACCTTGAAGATTTTCTAGCATTTCCAAATTGGTAACATCCCATGCATACCCCTTACTGTCACTTTAATGACATAATGAAAACTGAAGGAAAACCATGGTACTCTGTGGTTTCCTTCTGCAATGGTAAAATACCACAAAATCAGTCATTTATTGCAGCTCTTTTGTGACAGACAGATTCGTATTTTCGTGACTTGCCAGTTTGTACAGAAATACCTTATCTCTAAGCCAAAAACTACTGAAATCCTCTAAAAAAAAAAAAAGGACTTGCCCTTTAGCAAGAGACCTTGGTTCAAACACAGTGTGTTGCAATGCAGGCCCCCTCGTTGCATAAGGAGAATGTACTAATGAAAAGCCTAGAGGCTGGCTTTACTGCAGATGCACAGCTGTTTGGCTGCTGGGATTTTGTTTACTTTCAAACGTTGAGACCTTCTCTAAGCACATTATTAAATTAGACCTCCCCAGACTTCCAAAGCTTAAGGACATTTGTTTATTTATTTTGTATTTTAATAACTTGTAAGACATTCTTCTAAGGAATTCTGAAGTTTAAATTGCCTAATTGTACTCTTAAATACTAATTACAGGCTAAGTAAATGTTTTGGTTTGCCTTACAATTTTAATAAAAACTCTATTTCTTGTCTGAATTTCATTTCTGATAAAAATACAAATGGATTCATTATATATATTAGTTACCTAAAAATAATATAACAATTAAATTTTGTGTTCCAAAAACAGAGATTAGAAAAACTGACATACTAAAGTGAAAATACATGTATATAAAATAACTTGGTGAGTGTCTTACAGTAACTGCCCCAGATATTTGCTTGTATAAAATTTATTCTTTGACAGTGCAGGTCCCTTTATCTCCATTCTTAAACTCACAAAGAAAATAAGTAGATCAGGGTGTATTTTTTTTCCCTACCTAGCTTGCAGGATCAAATAAGTGTGTTTGTCCCCTTTAACTGTACACATGTGGTGCACTGCTTATCTACTTCCATACATATTAACATATTTGAGCATATATATGTTTGAATTATGTTAGGGCAATGACGTCCAACATTTCTCACAGTTTTATCTGTGTAGGCAATCTTAAAGCCATTTTACATCTGTAATCTCCTCTTTTGTGTATACATACTTAAACTAAAGCCTGTTAAGTGTAATAAAAAACAAAAGCTAAGTAATTATATCAGTGAGAACCCTGTTCTCCCCCTGATTCCACTTGAGGAATTTTGACCCTGGTTTTGCTGATACTCACTACAGGCTTTTTAGACCAGATTACTTGCACAGCTTCATCTTGTTCACCAGCAGCACATGATCTCTTTGGACCATAGTGCCATCTAGCTTCTCTTTTCCTGACCTCAGTAATTCTGTGTGCTGAACACAATTGGGGGATGTAGCAAAAGGATGTCCAGGGAGTTATTGGTAATTATCTGTCAAGGTAATCTCTACTATTTATCTAAAGGCTGACTAGGGGGAAGAAATTACTCACCGAGCCTCATAAACTTCTCTTTGATCATTCATTCAAAAATGGGAGACAAAAGTACGTATATTCCTTTGGAATAGGTCTTATTGCTTCCCTCCAGAATGGAAAATCAAGACCCACACTGATGCTCTAGGCATGCTACCTGTGCCTTTGTGAAAGCTCTGGCTCCATACCAATACTAATACACACGTCACAGGACATCAAGGGCAAGGTAGCTAAATCCTCTCACACTGCTGAAGGCATTTGTCTCTTAAAGAAAAATCCCTGCTCTTAAAGAAGCAATATTCAAAAAGACTTGGAAGATCCCCTGAGGTGCCAAGAAAGGAAAAATGCTAGAGAAGGATGCTTTTAATTCACATGAAGGTGTGGGGAGGGTCTGTCTTCCTACAGTAACAAAGACTTTCAATAGGAATGGCAGAGCAGGCATGAAATGGTCCATCACAAATCCTTGTAACAGACTGTATGAAGTGGGAATGCCTCTTGGGTAATGGATCATCTTGTACACACCTGATGTGTACAAGATGTCAGGGTTTCATTTGCTGTTGTTATGTATGCAGGACCTACTTATATGCAAACTTAAAACAAATCCAGCCTCCTTAACATAAGTTGAATCCCATAACAAAGGCTGCAGTAGAAGAGCAAACAAAGTCTCTCACATCTGGGTCTGGCTCATGTCTCTGGCAGCTTCTTGTGAGCCAGGACTAAAAAAATAGACTGGATCTGGTATAATGTTCCTTTCTAATTCACTGATGTACTTTTTTACTGCTAGGAGGGATATTTCCTGCTGTGTGTCACGACCATGGTTCCTTTCCATCAACTGGCACCATTAAATGAACTTCCCGCTGTTAATGCCCAGTAGTAAAACAGCAGAGTCTTCCAACTCTCACTTCAGACTCAATGGCAAGATAAAGATTTACCATTAAATTCTCCTAATCAACCAAACCTCTTAAATGATTAATTTAGAATAAGGCCTTAATCCCTCAATAATTAACAAACTGGTTGAGATTCCACTGCAGTTATTCCTTTTCACATAAACCATTTTAAGTCTGTGAAGTTACGAAGACAAATGTGCCACTGAGTGTGTAAAGGTGGCATATACATGCAGTTGTTGGGACAGCAGCTGTGACCGTGACCTTTTGCAACTGGCTTGTATGAGGGAGAACTACCTAGAAAAGTGACTGGCCATTGTAAAAGAGCAGGATGCAGGCTACAGGCCTTCTTGTTCCTAAAGAGTGTATGGACACAGCTATCCTCAGTGCTGACAACATCCACTACCAACAGATACCTTTGCTTACCATCTACAGACAACCTTGTGATCACTGTATGTTTTAAGGGAGCTTCTTGGCAAGAGTTCGTTCATAGACTATCTGGGTAAAAATATTTACAAAATAGGTACCTATACCAACCTAGGAACGGCTGGCACATAAACAGCTTTGCACAGTTGTGCTTGAAACCAAATATCAATGGCAAAATATTAACCAAAACCTATTACAACCACTCACCAACCTTGTTCTAAAAATCAATTAATAAGAAGCAGTATTTCAATATTAGTACTGTGAAAGTGGTGAGAACAGGAAAGAAAACAATGCTGCAGTATTTCTACATGTATCTCATTTAAAGATAAAAACTTGTACATGTCACTCTATCCAGATCAGGATAATCACAATTATTTTCAAATTACAGATAAAATTAACATATAATCAGCTACCCTATTCATTAGGTTAACATAATATTTATAGTGTTAAATGTTACTATAAAAGATAATGGCTACAAACCTCTCAGTTTTACATGTAGTGGGTGTTTATTTTGAACCATTTGTTCCCCAAGTTGCATTCACAAATTCCTCAATAAGGTTTCCCTAGAACCCTGTGACACTTGGGAAGAGAATTATTTTAGACATTTCTATACTTACAAGACAATATTTTTTCCTGAGGAATTAAATGAGCTTCCAAAGCTATGATAAAATAGACTAATGATAGTGATAAAATCTGAAGAAGATACCAGATAATGCCTTAAAATTTGTTCTCAGAGTTCTGTCCTTATATTCTACAGAAATCAGATCACTTTCTGAAAGAACATATTTGATGCTGTGGGGAGTCACCCTCTACCTGCTGCTCACAATCTGCAGTCTCCTAAACACCTCCTGTCTTTGGTTCCTAGATCAGTTTCTGGGCATTAAAGGTCACCCACCTCTGCCATGAGAGACTTTGGGAAGTAGAGCCAGAATGCCTGGGGCACCATGTGTTGTGCTGCAACAAGGTACGGGCTTATCTACCACACCGACACACGCTGCCAAACAAGACTTCACATGATTTCTTTAATCTCAGAGTAGTAACTGCAAGTTTCTATATTCTCAAATTCCCAAACTCAGCCAAAGGGGTGTTTGACAAGAGTAAGATGTTCTGAGAAGTTTTGTTGACCTGAAGTAAAACCATAGTTCAACAGGCTACATAATTTTTAATTATGTACGTATATACGTGCATATAATTTTCCTGGAATGTTAATAAAAAGCTACATATATATATTTGATAAATACACATATGTGTACATCTGAGTATATAATTTTCCTTCACTGTTAATAATTCAGCAACAAAATATTTTTCCCCTCAAAAATCTCAAAATGTGTTTGTGTTTGGGCTGAGACCAAGCATGGGACACTACCATCTCAAAGGTGTATTTTTTAGCACAATATGACTACACTGCAGAAGGGACTATAATTATAATCTTGACATTACCATAACGACCATGGTTGCTATCAGGTGACAGGTATAATATAGATAATCAGTAGACAGTACAATAGCAATATTTAATGATGCATGAGATAGAAGGAAATTAATTCATGCCTTTAATTCAGCTCAGAGCCATCATATATTATATTTGCGTGTGACTTTCCTAATCCTGTTAGTATGTACACAACAGTTACAACAAACAGCAAAGAGCCAAGCAAGGTACCTCCTTTGAAATCGAGAGATCTTACACTTGCTCATCATATAAAACCAATAATTTTTGTGTTCCTATTCATTTCTTTTTTTAACATTTTGTTTTAATAGCACATAAGAAAAGCTGGTAGCCACAGCAAAAGCTGTGAAAAGCACCTTTGCCTTGAAATCAAACAGAAGCAGGAGGCTGTGCTTTTTTTTTCCCATGTTGCAGTCTACCAACTCTCTCATTTGATCAGTCTGAGAGAAATAATGCCACAAATAAAAAAATTTAATGTAAAGCTTTGTTGAATGAAAGAAGGACAATTATGATCACTGGAGGAGTTAACATGGCTGCAAAGTTCAAATCCTGCCAGACTTTACCACTACCTTTATAAAAAGGGAGTAATTGAAAGATACTATTTAGTGGGCATTTCTGCAAGTGCAAAAAGTAAAATGCAAGAAGATAAAGGAGTAACACACAAACATAAGTATGAAGAAGTACTACTCACGTATCTTCACAATGGTTCTGGTTATTACCTCTGCTCAAACCTTGCTGCTCCTGTCTCCACAGCTACCACACTGCTACCGTCGTTTCACTGAGACTGAGAATGATGCAAGGTTTATAAAGAATCACAGAAACAGTGGTTTATGAAATGACATCAAGGACAGTGCCAGAGGCTTTAGGGAGAGAAGAAAGTGGCTACCTCAGCCCCGTAGTAGAAGCAAGGCAGAAAAAGGGGGCAGAAAAAAAGAGAGGAAATTTCACTGTGACACCTCAGTGGCACAAACATGCAGCAAAGTTTGTGCGATATTATGAAAAACTCCAGCTATTATTCGATTCATTAACTTTGTCTCTCAAGCTCTCTCTGTCGTAGTTTGCTTCTGTTGCTAATGCTCACTTCATTGCTTTCAGACTGACATTGCACCTCCCTCACATCATCAACTTCACAGCAGATCAGGATGGATGCCTGAAGCATATCTGCATTTTTAATTCTGCCCTGACACAGGACAGGTGAAGACTCCAGAGAGCCTGAAGACATCTATTAAAAAATTTCCATCTGAGATGGCAGATTCATGAAGCTATGAATAAAATAACCAGATATCAAAGATCTCTCTCCCATGTATGGTAGTTCCTGCCATTTCTTTAGCCCAGGACTGCACTTCCACTTTTCTCACTCAGCTGCTCTCTGAGCTCTCAGGGGGGGAACAGAAAGGCCAAGTCCTGCTGCAGTAATCAAAGTTTAGCCTTCCTGAGAAGCTGAAGCTCCACAGCTGTTTTTCACACTTCATCTAATGGCAGTATCACATGCAAACACCACCAAGTTCATTCAGAAAAAAGCAAATGTGACAGCCAACTGCAGTATGGCTCTATGACAGCATTTTTCATCAACAGCTGTTCCATTTAGGCCACTCAAGAACACAAGGTGTCTTGTCTCTTAAGTGAAGCTTTTCAATAACAGCAGCTTTAGCTTTTTCCTTGTACCTTGGTCCTTGAACCATGGGAGCTGGGTCTATCCAGTGAGAATGAAAGTAATTCATTCTTCCTTTGTGGTTCTTTAGTAATTAATGCTAAGTATGGTTTTCATCTGCTGGCTGTTCTAGAGCAGCAGGAAAACTGTTGAAGCAGAGGGTGATCTCACAGAAGTACCAAAACAAAGGCATTTAAAGAATGCTGGAAAATCTGGGCAGAGGCACATTTTTGTTACTCATTGTTTCAACCCATTGTCCCACAAACAACAGTTAACCTTCCTGCAGCAGTGATTATGGTGGTTTTTGGTTGGTTTATTTCAGAAACCAAAAGCTCCAGGCAAAAAACCTAGCCACAAATGTTTTTTCTTCAGGATTATTTTGTTCCCAGTTCATAGTTTATGAATACCTGCCCAGACTAGGTGTAGGGCAAAGGCGGCACAGGAAGCCTTGCCATATGGAACTCACGGACAATGAACAAACAGGGTGGCCCACGATAATGCAGAGCATTTCACTGTAAGGTCGTGATTTCCAAGCCAGAAGAGATTATCAAATCACCTTGTATATTAACACATTGGTTTGAATACTTGCATAAAGGTGTGTATTCTGTAATGAGTTCACTTTTTGTAAGTTAATAATGTAATAATGACCTCTTCACATACCAATTTGTGGGGCTTTTTCCAGCCCTCAAACTACTTGTGACTTTTTTCTGTATTACCCCTGTTTTTAACATAGCCTTAAACAAAGGCAAGTATCTATAAATACAGATACAGCATTTGTCCACTACTCCACACAGGAAAAAGAAAATCAAACACCTTCAAAACCTACTCAGTCTTAAGTAGAAATTTAAGTATGTAGGATTTGCCCCTCAGTTCTTTAGTCTTAGTTTACAATTGTCTCCCAAAATTTTCACTGCTCAAGGGGTCATGCAATAATCAGCAGGACGAAGTACCTTTCTCTTAGTGAAGAAAATTACAGAAAATACTGAAGATACGGAAAAAGAAAGAAAATAGACTATTACCCTGGTAAAATGATGACAGTGCATGGGAAGGATTGACAAAAGAGCAAAAAAAGGTAGCTTTCTTAGAAGTTAAACAGTCACGAGAAAAGCTATTTTCGCTGCCGTTTGGGAAAGGGACTTCTGAATTTAAAGAATACTGCAATAATCTAGTTATGTGATTTAAGACGAAATAGAAAGCTAAAGTATATGTTGTCACTTTTTTCTTTAATGAAATGCTACACTTTAACGTCTTCATTTGAAAATAATCTGTATGTGGGTTTTTTTTAAAAATAGCATCAATTTGGTAGTTAGAAAAAAAGGTTCACAGTGTGCTTATGGCTGACTGAATCTGGAGGTTAGTTAAGATATTATCCCTGCTATCCAGTAATGCTCTGGAATGCAGTCTCCATAAGAACACTGATACAATTCAGACCTCTGGTCTTCTTTAACTCCTGAGGTTAAAGAAAACTTTGCTGGTGTATGGAATGCTTTTGTTAAAAGAATAAATTGAGAATAAAATTGCAAGTTTTATTTATTAAGAAAAGCATAGAATTCTGTTTCCTCACATAGATAAAGAATCAAATAATTGGAGATGGTTTATTTCATCATAATCCCAGGCCTCTTTTGGCTTTCAGACTTTGCTGTTTTGTTACTCCAGACCACGCTGTTAGTGCCCCTGTCCTGCTATCTTTATCTCCTGTCATATTTTCCCAGCTTCACTTTGCTGCCTGTACTTTTTTTACACATCTTTGTTTAGGGCAATGATTGCCTAGTTTTGGTGGAAGTGTACATTACTGTAGCAACAAAGCAGCTCAATGGCTTTCCACTGTCCAAACTATTAACTTCATGAACACCCTCTGCAAGCAAATAACCGTATTTCTGCCTCAGGATGATACTCTGCAGCATCACAGTTTTACCTTCAAAAAGCTTCTGCATGGACAAAACATGAAGTAAGTGGCAGATTTACTTTGGCCATAAGACACC
This sequence comes from Porphyrio hochstetteri, assembly GCA_020800305.1. NCBI lineage: Eukaryota > Metazoa > Chordata > Aves > Gruiformes > Rallidae > Porphyrio > Porphyrio hochstetteri. The sequence continues at coordinate 21,288,469 of CM036912.1, forward strand.
GCTGTTTTCAAGCCGTGTCAGTACAACTGCCTGCATTTCATCCAGCTGATTGCTAACTCCTAGTTACTCTTTTTTCCAGAAGTGCTGAGAAGAACAGGCACCTATTGCACATGAGCAACACAACTGATCTGCACCACTGTATAACAAATCCAATGTTTTAACAAGATCACCCTTCTCATCTAACATACATGAAGCCAGCTGACCAGCCACCCTAGGAAGGGCAGCTGTAGGCTGTGCTCAGACAACTTGCTCAGCACAACCTCAGAGCAAAGGAACAATTCAACTTAAGCAAACCTCTCTTGAACCGCTGGCAGGATTTCCCACCTCATGAAAGATTGTTTGGCTGAGACATTTTAGAGGACGATTAGCAGCGTATCCCTTGCATTTGTAAATTAGTCATTTGAGCACAACAGAAATTCATACTGAAGAAAAAGTCACTATTAAACTAGCAGTGGACACATTGGAATCAGCTGTAAAAGTAAAGCATAGATGCCAAAAACTGAGAGGAGGATCAATTTCCTCAACCAAGAAGCACCACCACAGAGCCAGAAGTTGAGCTAAGCCACACTTCCACTGCAATTTACCATGGAATATTTACAATGAGGAAGTAGAAAGAATATGGCTGTAGAACAAGGCATACAGGACTACTTTTCTGAGCAGTTATTTCTCAGATAAACTGATCTTAAGTTGACACAATTACTCTCTATTAGTAAAAGTAAAATTCTTTTCTGAGTAATGCTATTTAGATCACCTGAGTATATTAAAACAGTCAAAGATTTACAGTCAGATGTAATTACATCAAACTTTCCAAGGGGTTTCCAGCTGTTCTCTGGAATTAATGCATAGCGTAAAGATAGCTGACTGGAATTTTGTACATGATAGCATTTTTATATGCGTTTGCATTTAAAATGTAGTCTATATAAAATACAGACAAGCTGTAACTTGCATGCTATTTCACAAGGGAAGAAGCCCAAAAGTTCCAGTTATCTCAAGTCTGGACACTGAATTCTGAAACAGGTTATTGCTTTAATTCCAGACTAACATGTTCCAAAGCTGAAAAGGGGGAAGCATTGCCTCATGTGTCATTTTAAAGTCTGTTCTTTTGATTGTGGGCCCAGCACTGCGTTTTACCAAGCATCTTCTGTTCCTTTAGCCATGGTGGGAAGTGGCAATGTGCGTCCTTTTGTGAGTTCCAGCCTAAAGAGAACTTTATAGCAGAACAGGGTCTTACCCCTGGGTGTCCTGTGGTTGTTTTATTTTGGCAGTGATCCAGAATATTTTCCAGAATTGGTACAGGTATGGTTGAAAGAGTTTTCCTTCTCCATTTGCTGCACAAAGCTAGCAAAAGCACAGTCACTGTGAATAGGATGAGATTACAGCATGGATAGAGTGGCTCCTCCACTCTCCAAGATATGTGCACAGTGTTGATAAAAATAAATCTTGCATATCTCATGAACATCATGTTTCCTTGCTAGCCCTCCTCATCATTCTGATGCTGTCACTCAGTGGCACAGTGTCTGTCACACTGCCTCCAAGATGGCGGAAGGAGCTCCTTCTAAGCCTCAGACTCTAGGAAACTTCTCTCTTCCATTTTGCTAATGGCTAAAGCTGTTTTCATGATGTTGACACATTCTCAGGATGTCAAGATAATTATTTCTTTTTCTTTTCCTTTTGAGGCCTTGGTTCTTTGTCTTTGTGAAATCCCTACCTCAAGAAGAATCTTTTCTGTGATGATAGAGTTTTTTTTAATTTAGAACTTAAAATATTGGCATTTGGATTCTAGATACCTCATTGTATCATAGATGCCTAACAGGTTTTAGACTTGGGGGAAAAAAAATAAATTCTTCCCTTCCTCTTAAAACAATTCCTGCTGAAACTCAAACCCCATTGGGTAAGGCAAACAAAATGTGGGTAAGGCAAACAAAGTGTGGAGCATTATAAAAGACAGCTACAGGGCCTTTTATGCTAAACCATGCCTGTTTCTTCCTTGTTATTATACCATCTTTCAAATGTCCTGAAAGCTGCCACACTCACATTAAAACCTGTCACCCAAAACCTGCACTTGTTGTGAAGAACTCTCCTATCTTCCCAAGTGTCCGTTCTTCTCAAGACATCACAATTCAGGTGGGGCTGCTTGTGTATGTCCATGGACTCAGAAAAGAACTATTTTCTTCCAGTCTCTTGTGTCAGAAGGCAAATGTAGCGCAAAGTAACATCACCACAAAACCAACAGCAGCTGTTTTGGAAGAGGAAAGAGGTGGTCGATCAACAGAGAAGGAAACATGAGGATTTTAGGTCCCTTTCTGGGAGGAATGAGGCTGCCGCACTCACCACCGCAGTTTGTTTCCCTTGGCACCCTCAGTGAGAGGAGCTGTCGCCTTTCCAAATGCCACACAGAATCTGTCGCTTATATTTAGCAAAGACTGTGAAATTGCACTTCAGCAATAAGATATTTAATAGAGACACAATAAACTGGTAACTGAGCAGGTGACGAGGCTAGCTGGACAACACTGGTCTCCATATTGCGTTATATTTTATCAAGTGCATTACCACAGGCACAGGCCTTCCTCAAAACAGGCCTTTAACTGAGAGCTGTCAAGACAAAATATCCAAACCAGGTGACCACAAAGGTGTGTGTTTTTCTTTTTGACACAGCATCATCCAGAAGTTTGCCAGAGGAAAGCTGAAAGAGGGTCTTGCATGGAGCACAGCAATAGCGTAACCGGAGGGAAAGGAAGGGGTTCCTGGTGGATTTGTGTCTGTGTGTGTGGATCTGTGTGTGTCTGTTCCATGAGCCACTTGCCAGTTCTTCACAAGCGAACCCGGTGTTCAGGGAGATCGCTTCAAAGAATTACTTCAAATGCTGAAAGAATTACATAGATTTTACAGAAAAACCCTGGCAGTAAGTCTCAAAAAGAGCTGTCTATGTGCCCGTCTCGTACTGAAATCTTTAAAGCAGAACAAGTTACGTACGTTGCCATATTTACCAGTTACTCCAGATGTCCAAATCCACCACTTTTGGCTGGAGTCCTGGCCGGCACCCGGGGGCGGGCGGGCAGCTGCCGTGAGCGGGAACGGAGCTGAGGGGGCGGCGATGGCCGGGCCACGCCGCGGGTGGGCGGGCAGGAGACCCCCGCCCCAGCGCCCGGCCCGGCTCCTGGGAAAGCAGCCGGAGCCTCGGGCTGCCTGCCAGTGGGGTGGAAAAGGGTGCGCGAAAGAGGTGCGTGGGGTCAGAACAGAGCAACAGAGACTGTTGTATGAAGCGAGGCTCGCTGGCGGGAGGGGCAGCAGCAAGCGACCCGGGCCTCACGGGACGGGGGCGACAGGCGGCTCGGCTCCGCGACGTGAGATGACCGCCGGTGGGAGGGGCGGGGAGCGGCCAGGAGGGACTCGGCTGTTCCCGCCTGGTGAGGCGACGGGCTGCCCGCGCCTCCAGCCCGCTCAGGTGCGGCCCCTCAGCGCGGCGCGGCGGCAGCACTGGCGCTACACGCCGTCCCCCGCCGCCGCGGCAGCTGCGGACAGGGCGGTGCGGCGGCGGGGCCGGTGGCTGCGGCGGGGCGCGGAGCGGCGGCGGGGCCTTCGCCGCGGGGCAGGACGGAGCGAGCCGCCCGGCGGAACTCCTCGCTGCGCCACGTGTAGAGCAGGGGGTTGAGGGCCGAGAGGGAACAGAGCAGCAGCCAGCTGGCGGCCTGCAGCGCCGGCGGCGCCGGCCGCAGGAAGAAGCCCAGGAGGCTCACCCACACCAGGGGCTGGGTGCCCAGGAGGAAGACGCAGCAGAGCAGGAGGACCGAGACGCTGCTGAGGCGGCGCTGGGCACGGCGGGGCGGCGGCGGGGCCGCAGGGAAGGGCAGCTGATGGAGGAGGTGGAAGTTGAGGACGCTGACCCGCTTGGCGCTGCCTCGCACCCGACGCACGATGCCGAGGTAACAGTGGAGCAGCAGCGCAGTCTGGCCCAGCACGGCCAGGGCGAGGAGTAGGGCGGTGTAGCGAGAGCTGCTGTCCGTCTGCCGCGGGGGTGGCTGCTGGGCTGAGCCCGGGGTCCAGAGCCCCGGCAGCAGCGGGACCAGGAGCAGAGCGAGGGCCCAGGACAGCCCTATCATGCAGCCTGTGTGCCTCCGCTGGTAGAGGGCCTGGTACACGCTGGGCAGCTTGGTGATGAGCACATACCTGTTGAAGGCCACCAGCAGGTGAGAGGCCAGGGAGACGGTGAGGCCGAGGCCCAGGAGTCCCCCTCGGAGCAGTCGGTACTCCGCTGAGCGAAGGGAGGAAGAGTTGGGAGGCAGCAGCCCCAGCACAGCCTCCTGGGGCATCCACAGGGCACACACACTTAGGTCTGCTGCACAGCCATTCACAATGAAGGCATTACTGGTTGTTTGTAGCTTCTTGAAGGAGAAGACTAAATAGATGACCATCACATTGGACAAAGTCCCTGAGATAGCTAAGACTGCATAGAGCAGCGACAGGAAGATGCGGGTCCCAGAGGAATCCTCCCAGAGCAGCAGCAGAGGCGAGCTAGCACTCCAGGAAGAGGCGTTGGGCATCTCGCTGAATACAGCTCAGTTTTGACTTCTCCCTGTAAATCCCATCCTTGTTTGGGTCAGAAGATCCCGCAGCAGGAATTCCCCACCGAGCACAAGGGAGGATGTGCAGCTGAGGGACTCTCAGGCAGGTTTCAGTCATACAAGCTGCATTGTCCAGAAAGCGTAGTTCGCAGTGATGATCCAGAGAACAGCAGTGTCCAAGGCAGGTAGGTAGTAAGAGATCCCACAGATTGTAGCTAGCGAAGGTGGGTCCATAGGGAGCAGGTAGCTGTTAGCAGACAGAGCACAACTGAGGATTCTGTAGCTGTGAAAACGCCAAGAGCAGCAGCACCTTACAATCAGCAGCAGGAACGGCAGCAACCGATACAAAGCTTTGCAGTTTCTCCTGTGCCACAGTACGTACACTGTATATCATTCCAGGAAGATTCAGCCCTTCCACTCTTCATGAATTATTCAGCAGATTTTTCAACTTGTTAAATCAAGGAAGGAAGAAAAAAAAAAAAAGAAACCCTATCATGCTCCAGAAATACTGCAACTACGGTCTGACTCTTTTCTCTTTGCCTCACCAGTTTCCTGATTCTAACCCATTTACACAACTTTCATCTGCAGCAAGCTTTCAAACCAGCATCAGTCACTTCTGTCTGAAATACAATCCAGTTACTGTAGAAACTCCTCTGCTAGATACTCAAAACTGTTTTTTTCTGATCTTATTTTTGTTAAGAGAAAGCGTGCTATGCTTTTGCAAGCTTAAAGTTAATTTTAGAACTGGTCTATAATAAAAATACACTTTCCAAATTAAATCTTTAAAATGTGATAGATACACAGATCCTTGGTAAGGCAGCACTACTTATTGGAGGAAGCTTGTCCTCAGTCTGTATATTCATCATTTCTTCATAAAACTCATCCTGTCTCAGCCAGCAGAAAATCCTGCATCACCAACCTGCTAGAGGTGAGTGCTGGTTGCAGTAAGTACACAGGTAAATCAGAATCAGTGTAGCATTCAAAACAGTCTTACCAAAATTAATTCAGAGCACAAGTTCCCGCAGAGGTGAATGACAAATGCTTAGGGAGACTGACAGCTGGTTGAAGACTAGAGCTTAAGAGTCCCTTCCTGAATGGACAAAAGTTCTTAGCAGGATTCTCCCAAGAACTCTACAGCATTTTACCCAAAACAGGGACAAAATGTTACTTGTTTATTTTGGGCAAGATTTAATAAGAAACTGAGCAAAAACTTACCTTTCCTCTCAAAAGCTTTCCAGAAAATGAATGCTGATTTTACGGTGAGTTGAGGAGAAAAGCTGCTTTTACAGGTGGGTTATAAGTGGGCTACAGAACTAAGCTCATAAGGTATGACCTGTGCATTGACCAAAGATCCCTCTAGAAGGTATTTTTAGTCTGATATCTAACAAACTACAGTACAAAAATAAAGTATTAGGAAGTAGTTATAGTTACAACATGCAGTCTTTAAAATAATTGTATGGGACAATGCATTATTGTTGCAACATAGCACATCTCGTATTTGACAGAAAGGCTCACGTTTGCAATTGACAGAACTATTGATCCAAATGTGGATTTGTTACAAACATAAATATCTATGTTCTCTTTTAATTAATTAGATTGCTCATGTGCTTAAGGTTAAAGACATACCTGAGTAATTTACTTGATCAGGCCCTTAATTACCATATTTTTTGCCTGCTGCACTTTGCAGTGTAGATCTAATCAAGTGTCAAACCTTTTGAGGCCTTTCATTGTTTAGCTGTCAGTAGAGAATAGTTATTATAGAAACTAAAATCCTCCTTCTTTCTACAGTACGGTAATTGAAAAATACTCTCTAAATCTGTAACAAGAAATACCTCCCTAACCAAAAAGCTTCATAAAGCATACTTTAAAGAGATTAATTTGCGTGAGGCGTTAGCCCCAGAATCACAGGCCTGGTAGAGATCTGTAGATTTACTGAATCCAGCCTTACATGTTTGTCAGACAAACTTTTTTTTTTTTTTGAAGATCACATGCTACAGCATGTTCTCCCAGAACAAGGAGAAATATTTGTATATGAAATGACAGAAATGGTGAAGTTTGAGGATAAGTGAACAGAGGATATGAAACAACTGTCATGGTATTTTTTAAAAGCTATTGTTCTAAATATCTTCTTGACCTTTCACTCTCCCTGAATTTAAGCCAGTTGTTACAGAATACTGGCTATATTTATGTATTTATGTACAACAAAAAATGTTGTACATTAGTTGGCATTGACTATTTCATATAACAAATAAGTAGGAGTCTAAAAAAAGGCTACAGTTGATGCCTATGTACTGGAAACTTTAGTTAGCTGTTCATCCATTATGTTTATGCATCCAAATCAACATTAATTAATTGTATGAACGTAGTGGCAGAAGCCTTTAATTGTATTCTTAAATTAATCTGTCACTAGAATTTGGGCAACCTCTATTTCTGGCTTTGCCATTCCTTTAGAGTGGCTGTGTCATGGTTCATACTGTACACATCATCTACTGCAGTACAGATTTCTGACAGGAATAAGCAGCATGGATAAATAATCCCACAAAACAGCTAATCTTCTGAAAATTGGCAGCAGTTAAGCAGTGCTAGAATCATTAACTTGTTTCTAATTGAAGAAAGGATAAAAACTTAAGGAAAGCATAAGCTTTTAGGTTCTTATGGACAAAGAGCCAGTTGTTTCTGAGACCAAGCTGCCTGTTGCACATACCAAAAGGCTAAAGTATATTACACCTTTAGTAAGGGTCCTTGTCTAGAAAAAGTTTCCATAATTCAGACAACAGCTTTTAAATTACTGTATTTTGAATTGTGACCTTTACATCATAGTACCAATACATTGATTATATACTTGATGTTATATAAAGCAAATACAAGTTTTCATTAGAGAGACTGGCTCTAAGAGATACCTGTCATACTAAAGCCTTTTTTCAACATTGTATTTATAAATACATTACATGCTTTAGAAGGTGATTTTGAAGAGCTACTCTTCAATTAGAGATCTTATATTACTTTACATCAAAAGATATAAGAAAGGACAGTCAAGAAACAAGGAAGCTGGCTGATATAGTCATTTTATTATCAATTAGCTGTATATTATATATCTACATTTCAAAATTAAACAATCTTTTATAAAGGAAAACTATAACAAATACATGACAATTCTTTATAAGAGGTAGAATTACCTTACCATTAATCTATAGTTCATATACAGTATATTGTATATATATGCACACACATATGCTACTTTGTGTGTGTATATGTTACATATACACAGTTGTGAAAAAAATACAGTATTACATGTAGTTTTAGTCAGTGATTTATATAGCTGCTCTCAGTATTGCTTAACACTTTCAGTACATCTTTCCATAGCAATTTGTGATCTGATTTTTTTTTTTAAAAAGTAACATGGCACTTTAAATTTCAGTTGCAAAGCAGATGCAGGGCACTGCCAGGTCTCTGGCAACAGAGACTTGACAATTCAGCTAAATTTTATGTTCAGGTGTCCGTAGGTATTGGAAAACACTTAAGCACTCATAGGCAATGGTTTTGTCTTCTAAATTTGTGGCAAATCAAGCCCTCACAGCTTTTTTTTGTCTAATATGCAGTGGAGTTCTGATAATTTTACACATGATTTCTGCTACTTCTCTGTAATGCCTCTTCATTCTGTCTCCTTTCTTTACTACTGATAAAAGTATTCTGTAATACAGGGGGTTGCCTTTGCTGTATGTTTACCAATAGTTTTCAAATAAAGTAGTTAAGTGATCATTTAATATCCTTCCAACATTTGCTTTAGTATGTTTTGCTAATGAAACTGTATCCACACTGCCAAATGTAGGTTAAAAACGTATCAGCACTGCCAAATTCATTATACATACATGTTCTTACCAACATAAGGTTGGCTGTGTACTCTTTGCAGTATATATTGCATAGCAAAATTTAACACTGTACATCAAAAAAAAAAGTAAAAACATTCCCTTAAGACAAACTGAAAGTTGTTTTTATAATTGAATCATGGGATAAATTACTTTCTCTCTGCAGCGAAAGATTTAAGTTACATCTCAACAAATATCTTCCCTTTATTCTTTCATAGTGCTTCCTTATGAAACATTAGCAGCTGGAAGTAGAAAACAGATGATGCACCAAGTGCTTTCAGTTGATAGTGTGAGAACTAGTCTTGCACTAGTTAGACTTCCATTAAGTTACAAGAAAACCATTAGGCTTTTAGGAATAATGATGGACCCATAAACCAAGAGAAACATTTTGTTCATAAAAAAATTTCATCTTTGATAAACACATAAAAATTCTTTAAAATACACATTTTTGTAGGAAAGTGAATTCTAAATTAAAATATATTCTATTTTTACATAATTTTTATGTATTGCTTACGAAAATATTCTCTTAATACATATTTTAACACTGTACATGTTAATAAGTGTCTTAATGAAACTCATTAGAAATATATTCAAGCTGTCTCAATATTAAAGATTTAAATCTGTATTATAACAAAGTAAAATAATTTCCATAAATTCAACATCAGTGCATTTGCAGTAGTCATTAACAGGCAGAAATTTCTTGTTAAGAAGTCTCTTCTTGGTGTTAAGGTTTTAATATTTTGAAGATTCCTCCTCTGAACATGCAGCTTCCTTCGGTTCTTCTTCATGAAGGACTTCAAATTCTAAGAGGTCAACAGGTTTCACCAAAGCAGCAAGGCTTTAGTACTGAATATACTCAGATTGAAGGGACTGTGCAGAGAAGAAAAACACATTAAAGCTCACTGAGGATGTTATGCTTCTATATAATATGCATTTTGCTCTTAAAGATAAGTAGTAAAGGAAGGACAAGAAGAGGAAAAATAAACAGAGTTGGAAAGGGATGTACATAGATGAAGATGAATAAATTAGAAGAAATTATAAAACTAAAGTCCATCAACTTTCCAGTATATCTGCTTACTTTTCCAAACCAAATTCTAGGTTCTTGAAGAAAAATGTTACAAATCTTTTCAAACAACCTTAAAACAATACCTTAAAATGTATTGGAAAAACATGTGATTATTGTTACTATAATAGAATTGTTTCCATTTACCCTGAATGAGCATCAAAGCACAGTAAAAAATACAGTGTACTTTTGATGTTGATACAGGCAATGACATGGGAAATATATATGGTGTAGCTAACTGCTAAGAAAAGCCCCACAGCTGTACAGTTGTGCCCATGGATAAATGTACATATGATTACTGACACCAGATGAAATGATCTGCAAATGGTTCATCTGGATTAGCAAGCAGTCTATTTAAGCAGAACACATAACCTGGTCTTCTCTATTTACATTTCTGGTTCTACTGAAGTCTAAGGTTTTATTATGAAGTAATTCGTCATTTTAGACAGCATCCCAACATTTTATTGCCTCCTATAAAGATGTATTCAGGAAGTCATTCTGATCAAGAGAAAGTATTATCTGAGAGGGCTCTCTGCTGTTCTAGTGTGGTTATAAATTGAAAATAAACAAACCAAACCATATTTTAAAACTGCATCAGTTAATCAGAATTAGATCTACTTGATAACACCATGAATCCCAAGAAAGCTCAGAACCTTGGAGCCTTCTCTTCTATTTTCCCACTATGCCTAACGAGTCTCTTTGGCACCCATAGTGAAACACATTAGTTGAAGTTGTGCATAACAGAAAAACATCTAGAGCTCTAATATCACAAACCCACTTTTTTCCGTATCTTAAATCTCTGTTTTGCTAAAGTTCTTTTAAATGTATTTTTACATCTTGAAGATCTGAGACCATCTGGATATTCTTTCCTAGGTTGAAAAAGAAGTGCTGTCAGCATATAATGATTTGAATACCACTGACTAAAAAAAGGTCTGGTTCAGTACTGAGTGGATTCAATATGAAGGGTATAATTCAATAGGAAATACTATATTGTAAAAGATGCAACAAGTATTTTTTCAGTGCAGGTTCAGAATCACCATGGAATACACAATTACAGAAGCTTATTTTTTCCCCGCGCTGTTCTCTAATATCCATTCTGGGTTACTTGCTTTGATGTGAGCATTTGTCTAGATAGTTATTAGATGTGTAAGGGTGAGAAGGAGGAATAGCCTTTCATTAATGAGCACTTAAAACTTCTGCTCTCTTAATAATCCTCAAAGCTTTCTCATTTTCAGAAGTATATTTTAACAATCAAAAATATGAATACACTTAACTAGAGCAGTATTTGAAAGGGATCCTTCAAAACTGAATTACAAGTACAGTTGATTAAATGTCATTCTTTTTTAAATTTATATATGTTGTACAGTAATCCATTACTTTAAGCTTGGACAGGTGAGAGATAACCAGAAAACGCCGTTCACCTTTGGTGATCCTGGGAATAGGAAGTGTTAGTTGACAAAGAACTACCAACAGTAGCCCTTTAACTTAGTGGATAGTAGAACCAGGAATCCTACACTGTAATTTAAATAGGCAAGCAAATCAAATTAAAGATTCCAAAGTTTAAAATAAAATTCTTAAAGTTGTTAGGAATCCAAGTTAGAAAACTACAGAAAAAATAACGGCAATATATAAAAGAAGAACAGATATCCACGCAGCACAGATTGCTTGGAAACAAGATAGCATGTTTTGTTAATTTTCATTACAGATGGGTAGGCAGGGTTTATTTTCAAACTGAGAAATATGTTTTTCAGTGTGTTCCCATCCACATCACATAGCAATGATTTCCCATTGTTTCAAAGCAGGAAAGAATTAAATCTAATAATCTTTTTTCCCAGGTTAAGATTCACTAATGTGACTTCACATTAAGTTCCTATTACTGAAGCCATAGTGATAGCTCTAACAACTGAGCTGTTGTAAAGTATAAAGACTATTTTTTTAGTCTGAAAAAATAAACTATAGCTGGGGAGGGTTGGTGGATATCTTTTTTTGTTTTGGGGTTTTTTTTGTTTGGGGTTCTTAGCTTTGGTTAGTTTTTTGCTTTTGTAGTTAAGTAATTTGTATTCTTGAATCTCTTCATATTGTCCAGAGAGATTCACTGCAGTATTTCAAAGCCTGTAATCGTGTTTTTCCTTTTTTTACAGTGTTTTGAAGTGTTTTCTATTTTAAAATTTACATTCCTACCTCCTATCTGTAGTGACTTAATTATGGACTGTGATTCTGAAAGCTTTATTTAATAAGATCTTGTTAAATACCAGCGTATGACTTGTAAAGGTGCATTGGAACCTTTTGTTTTTAATGGAGGTAAAAATAGAAGGGAAAAAACACAAAGAGAAGCTGACTGATGGATTGCAATGGTGAGTGTGTAAAAAAAAAAATCAGTTAATTGAGTAGAATTCTCAGTGTGTACTCCTACAGTGGTCCCCATGCAGTGTCAAGCTTGGCATTTTATACCCAAGTATCAGACAAAGAACTAAGAATTAGATAGCCTCACTACATTTAATGATATTTAATGAAGTTCATGCTGAAGCAACTGCTTCGATCACTATCATTTTCCTTCTTCAGTAGGAAACAGGAAAGCCTCCTAGAAGCAAAGGTCAGTCACACATCCAGACACTAGAACTGTATTGATCCTGCAGCTGAATGCATGATGAAGTAACCTGTGAGTTTACTTTTGAGAGGAAACAACCCTATAGCATTTAGGGCTATCTGTTAGGACTTGAGCACTTCTTCCAGATAATTAGAGAAAGTTATTTAAGGTTTTTTTACTTGTGCATCAACCCTCCCAAAACACTGCTGCAGCCGGGAAGAATTACCATGAATGCACAAGACCCACTAAAATAAATTAGGATATACTGTAGAAGATGCATGCATACACACTTGAAGTGATGCTTTGAATCTGTTAAGCTTACAGATCAGTAAAATGCACTAGTGTTTTGTCTCTTTGCAGTAGCTGACCTATATTCATTAATGGTAAGTTCCTAATAAGAAAAGCCATCCCCCAAGTACAAAGACCATGTAAAGGGATTTTAAACTATTGCTACACTGCAATTTTTAAAAATTTTTCCATCTTGCCAGTTTCCATGACAGCTATAGAAGCAAAAGGTGAGTCATCTTAAAACTCCCTAGTTACATACTCTTCAATAAAAATACATTTTAAAGAGTGGTATTTGGATTTCTAACTATTGTAATAACAAAGTGAAAATTTTATTGTGGTACCTCAAATGCAAATTACACTTGATAAGAATATTTCTGCAAATTATAATTGTGAGAGATTCTGTTTAATCAAAATATCCAATTTGTAAAATTTGCAAATATTTATTCTATCTGACTAGAATGGAATGTTGTCTGTTCCATGAAAATCAAACTTTTCTCATTTATCAGTATATAACAGCATAAACACAATAAAAGGGAAATGGATAAGCTTACACCAATGAAGGACAAAAAACAGTAGGGAAAATATATGGCTTACAACAACAGGAAGTCAGTCATAGTTATTTTGTTTTAAGCAATGTGGCACAATAGCATTAATTTTTTTAATATTTCATTACACAGGAAAAAAGTATTGAATAACTTTCTTTTCCATACGTGGGGAGTGGGGAGGGGAATGTACCTGCATTGCCTAAAAGTGAATTTCCAAGTTTCCTCACTAGCAAGATTCAAGAACAGTAGAACTGAAAGTTTACTCTCCTAGCCATCTGAAAATGCTTCTATGCCCCTTGTGTTAATAGCTAATAAGCTTAGGGAAATAAGAGTGATCAGGTGATTTTCTAAAATAGAATACCTATACAATAATACATAGTTAGCTTGACAGCTAGCTCAGTTAAGTGAGATTCTGCTAATAAAATGAGGAATATAATTCATGTAATTCAAGAGTTCTTTGATGGAATAAGATAAATGAACAAACCACCACCGGTATATGTAACGGACTTAGAGCTGCACCAATTAGAAAGAAGTGCAGTGCAATACAAAGACTTACTGCAAAAAGACTAAGATTTGGCTGACAAGACAAAAAACTACAAGTAACTTTAACATCTAAAGCAGTGAAGTGGAAATAAACAGAGTTGTGCCAAAATTGGTGTTAAGACTTGATGCTACTCCATATTTTGCTCGTGTGCTCAGGACCACTGATGAGTGCCACTGAAAGCAAAGTAGCTTGATGTCAGTGGTTGAAGTGGTAAGCCAAAACAATCTTTCTTGGTTGGTTAATCGGTCTCATTAAGAAGAAAAAAAGAAAATTATTCTTTTACAAAGCCAGATGCAGAGTTCCACAGAAAAAACGCCAACAAAACCCCCCCCACCAAACCAGAGAATGCAGGACATTGGACTAAAATGCAAGTCAGTATCTCAGATGGCAAGAACTCTTTTTTCACCCCCTCCCCATGAACTCCCAACACATTAAAGAAGCTAACACAAGCTAAGGATTTGTAAGCAGAACAGCATTGACTAGCAGCTTTCTGGGCCCAAAATATGAATACTGGCATTTTGCATCTACTTCTTGAAAAATGATTTTCAAAAACTCTGAAGGATTTGAACTCTGCAAAAGAATCTTTGAGCCAACTTAATTTATCAAAAAGACTATCAAGTCGAGATGACTAGTGTGAAATACCTTCATGACAAGAAAATAAGGTAAAGGACTGAAACAGCGACACAGTGAAGTAGTACTGCACATTTCAGATTAAAAATTAAATGGTTTTAAGTATGACAGCATTCAACCAGTGGGACTGATTATCAAGGAAAATTACACTGTCTTCAAAATAAGCCACCATCAAGCTGGATCTCTATTAGCCAGTAAGTCAGAGGCTCACTACAAGACAGAAAGCATTTAGAGATTAAACAAGCAAGTTATCTACACTTGTCTTAAATACTATTAACATCACAGTTATTGCACTCAGCTCAGTCAATTGTGCATAAAATGGGTAACAATTTAGTGCACTCCACTGTGATTGTGACAGATGCAGAGCGCCATATAGTATATTTAGAAGCACATGCAACATGCAGGAAATGTTTGAAAAATACCTTCCAAGCAGGAAAGCAGGTTAACCAGTATTACACTGAAATAAGATTACTTTACAGGTGAGCCAGAGACTTGTATTTTGTCCATAAACCTTGCCTGACATTCTAAAAAATGACGCTTCTCACAGTACAGAAAATCCTTTTTCTCTCACCTCACTCTTCCAGAGAGGACTGGATTGAGCAACTCATTTAAAGATCTTGCTATACTTGACTGTATAACCTTGTGTCATCAGCATATGATAAAACACCCAAGATTTCTTCAAAGGTTGCACCCTTTCATCCTCCTGTACATTACTAAATCACCGAGATATGTAGGGAAACATTTAAAGTGTTCTTAAAGCAGGAGAAATGTGCATTCAAGAAAGCTACTTTTTCTGTAGAAGTGTTTCACATTCAATGTAAAACTTCATACTATGCCAAACATACTTCATATAAATCACCATTAAGACACCGTTAAGATGTTTTGTTGCAAGAAAACAATAATTCATGTCCCTTTTTAGGAAGATGCACATAGCTATAGCCCCTCTGATGTCTAGACAGCTGGTCACAAACTGGTCTTTTCTTCCTTAAATTAAACAGTAATCAAAATTCTTTGCTTTTATCCTTTTTCTCCAAGTATTTTAATTATCCTTATTTAGGAAAAAGTGTGCTGCAATACTATGAGACAGTTATGTTGTATACTCAGCTCCTCTCCCCACATATATTTGGGGAATTTGTGTGTCAATTCCACTATATTAAACCTTGAGTGTTTATGAGATTAAATACAAATACAGCACTAACACAGAATTTTGTAAATATCTAGACATAAGTTAAAGTGTCAACTGCTACTTTAATTTCTTAGCCTATGCTTACAAAACAAGCCTACTAACTTTGCTTTTACTTTTAAAAATTATCTGTAGCATAAGGGTAGCGCAACCAGCTTTCCAAAGGAGGTGACAGGTCTTACTTTTTAAGATGTTATGTTTTCATCCAACCTTTTAAGCTGTTTGAGGAAATGTGCTTATTGTTTCTGTAATGGTATACGTTATTATTTGGTAGTCTTGTAGCTTTTGGCCTATTGTGAACAATGTCAGTGTATTTTCATGGCTGAGTCACATTGCAGCTCTAAGGAATTTCTCCTTTGGACTCTGTGTGTAGGCTTACATTTTTATGCATAATATAGAGCTGTAACTAGAATATGAAAACCTGAATTGCTGCTGACAGCATATCATTTACAGAAGGTACAATTGAAAAGAATGGGTATGGGTTGACCTTCCAAAGAGTTATTGTTCAAATACATTAAATGAGATAATGCTGAAGTGAGAAATTAAAAAAATTTACCACTGAAGTTATTCAGATGAGTGATTGCTCTCTACCATTGCTGGTGTATTGACTTTGGTTCCAGTATACTCAACTGGAGCCTCTGTCAGTCCTCCTGAGGTCTGAACTTCTGTGAGAATGTTGGATAAAAGACTGTAAACACCGAAAATATCTGACGTTCCAGAACTATCACAATTCATGAACAAGTGAGTGTATTGCAGACACATCTGAAAACAAACATCCTCAGCTTGCTACACAGCTTTTCACCTCTGCCCATCTCTGTCTGGAGGAATTAAACCAAAGCAGCAGCTTAAACTACAAGATTTCTCTTGTTCTAGAGCTGGTTTCCTCATAAGAAACCTGAGATTGTTTCTATATATAACTTGAGAAAAATCTCAGTTATATATAGTTTACCTCAATCCATGTAGCAGGTACAAACACAGCCCAACTAAAAGGTAAAACAACTTAAACCTGAAAAGATGTGGCAATAATCAGGTCCCTCACAAAGAGTTACTGCTGACACTTAAAGTTTAAGCTCAAATTTAAACTCAATGCAGAATACCGAGTGATTGTAAGAATTCAAAGACTACAAACATTTATTTCCTGGTACATTGTAGTAGGTAAGAAGCTAAATGTACTTTCAAACATGGAGTCTGAAAGCATTAAGTATTTTAAATAGTTGCTTTAGGTCAAGAACATCTTAGCACAGTAACTACTCCTTTTCCAGTGAAAAGTGTCCACTGAATTTAAGAGTATAAAGCATCAAGTTCCTTCAATTATCTTAATTTCCAGTGTACTTTGTATACTAGTTAGGTTTCAGTCACACATGCAATTTAATTCCACCATGAAAAAACAAGAATTTTCTTTACAGTGAGAGAGTTTCAGTGGTAAGGAAACAGAAGGGTGTAATATTCTGAAGTTAAAATTAATTTGTAATAAATTATTTCCAGCAGCTAAAAAATAAAAATCTGAAGTGTCAGTACTCCTGAACAGAGGTTGACAGGCTCAGTTAATTGTAGGCAATAGATTCTATTAAAAACACTTCACCAATTTTTATAATTAGTAGGATATAAAATATTTGGAAACCAGGTATTTTTAACTGGTTTTAGATTTATAGTAGTAAATATTCCACACACAACCCACCCCAAATACCTAATGTTATTTCTGGTTTCATTACTGAAGCTTCTCTAGTCTCTTCTCTGCATTTTGTATAGAATCTCTTTCAAGTGGCATTAATTTATCCATGCATCCTTTCACATAGAAAAACACCACAAAATAAGCCCAAGGCAGCAAAGTTGTTGAGGAATAAAAGCTAAAATGGTGAGACCATCAGGAGTACCTTGCTCTAAAATAATATTTGCATTTGGTATTAGAAAAGGACTAGGCTTCAAGTCAGCTGGACTCATCTTTCAAAGGAGCCCTACTTTTAAGAATGTTGTACCTTCCTTTTAGTTTGATATATACAAAGGCTTAAATCTGTTAACACATGAGGATTAAGATACATAATAAACTTATAAAATGTTATGGATAGATTGAAATGAGAAAAGCTAAAAGGTAGGAAGGTTCATAAAGTATCAGAAAAGGTGTTAGTCGAAGTTCAGGAGTGATTTATTTTCATGAACACTCCATGATCTAGATGCTTGAAAGAGATGGAAAAAAAGTAGCTGAAGTGATAATTACTTAAGAAGGTAACAGGCAAAGGTGCCATTCAGAAACATTAAATGATGTCAGAGAACTATGCTGGGTTAAGGTTTTTTTGCAACAGCTTTGCTCACAGAAGCAAGGAAGATAAGCATCGGTCAGATGCCTCAAAGTGCTGTTGTAACTGTGAACTTACAGGAATTGACTGACTCTGGTATCGTCAATCGCTGGAAGAGTTGTAAGGCCCATAAAGGAAGGTTGATGCATACTCATCTGTCATGGCGCTGGGAAAACTGGTTTGGCTGCTCAGGTTGCCACTACTGCTGTTTCTGTTGTACAAGTTGTTGTTCAGTTCATGGTTATTTCTGAGAGGCAGCTGCAAGCTGCCAATCAAGTGGCTGGAGATTTGGCTTACAGAAAAACCTGTCCTAGAAGTTGATGATGTCTTTTTGCTCTCATCATCTGAAGCAGCATACAGGTTCCCTAGAGAACTGGCTAGTCTGGAGTTTATGGAAAAGCTGAATGGAAAACACATGTAAGGAAAAAAATACACACAAAGGTATGTACAAATACATACAAAAATATAACAGACAATTCAGAAGACATTAGGTGAATAACATAGACCATTCTAAAATAATTTGTGTTTGCACATATGCTCATCTTTTAGCTCTCAAATAAACTTAGCATTCTTTACCAAGAGTTCCTAAACTGTGTTTATTCCAGCACTACCATGGCCAGCTTTCCCCTCTGTCAAACCAAATATGCAGGAGATTGTGTTAAAAGGTCTAGGCAGTGGCTGACCTACATTGGAGCATTTTGCATACATGTAGCAGTTTAAGAACTCCTCTCCTGTTTCCTGAAAGTAGTAACAAAGTACAAGTCTTCAAGCAACAAAGACATTAATATATTCAAGTTTGAGAATAAATATAGGGTGCCCTGAAATAGCTAGTTTTTTTCCAAATAAATATTTGTTCCTAGAAGTTACTAAAAATTTCATCTAACATCCATAATTACTTATAGTAGTAATAATGGAATTAAAAAACAATAAATCAAGGGTTCATGAAATTGATTAATAACCAACCACACAGTTATCTTCTAAGATTAATAGTATATAGATGTGAGAATACTTGCAAAACTTCTATAAACTCAGATAACTTAAAAAAAAATAACAGAAGCCAGCCTGCACAAATGCTAAACCACATAATTTCTGACTTGATTTAATCCTACCAAACTCATAGCAGTAGTACAGGTTTTGCTATTTGTCTGTTTTCCAACAGCAGACAATTAAAGTTGAGTGGCACCACAAATCACTTTGTAAGTAAATCTAAGCCTTCTTAGGCCCAGGAACAGCAACTGCTTTATAGACTGCATATGTGCAGCAAACAATTGCAGTATACAGTAAGTATTTGTACCAAAATAAGAAAAAGACCTTTTAAGGTTAGAGCCTGAGGAGGTCGGAATTCTGCTTATTCTTTCTGCAGATGGTGAATTTACTGCCACCACTTTGGAGGTCTTCAGAGGGGACACTGATCCTTCCACACTACTTGAAGTATTCAGTCTAAAAAGGAGCACAGAGTTTTAATGAGATGGAAGATTTTTATAATTGAAACAGACATCTCAAACACATAGTCTTTTATTATAGAGACTGGTATTTTAAAGTGGAAATTTTCAAGTCTGAGTACTGAGAACTCAACCGCAAAAACTCAGTTTGTCTGTTTTAAAATATCTTTTCAAAACACTTTTCAGATATCCCACTCCAAGTTTTTTTGCTGCTGCACCATATTACAGTTATAGGCTACTTTTCACCTGGATAACTTGTGACAGCCAAGTGTCTATTTTCTATCAAAATTCTTGTAAATTTTATTACAAATTGGAAATATTATAATTTTTTAAAACTTTGTGCTTATAAAGCATGTAGTAGAAAAAACACCACAGCTTTCATCAGTATAACTTTATAAGGTCACTGCATAACTGCTTAGATATTAGAAAATGCAACTGAGGAAATTACTTGTATGTGTTAATTATTTATTAATAAGAACTGAAGGTATCCCCTGAAGTAGTTGTACCACTCTGTCCATTAGATTTGGGTTTCTTCCCCCTACTTGCAGTTATTTAAGAAAGTTTGTTACCTACCACTTCTCAGAGTTCTAAAATGCCAATTAATTGATGTCACAAGTATAATTCAGAACACTGAAAATTTAGGACATGAGTGGTGTACATTTAGAACTACAATGTTAAAGTTAATACCTGAAAGGTTGTGATATTGACCTGGTGTGTAGTTTCATGTCTTGCAGCCTAAGGAAACCAGAGCAGCAATCTTTATCAAAGGATGAAAAGTCCTTCCCCTCCCCCAAAGCATACTTGCATGTCTCATACTGGCCTTAAAGTGCAAGACCAACAAGAGGAAAGCATTATCAACAATCATAATTTTAATTTACACTTAAACAGAGAAGCTCTTGAGGTTTATTTCTAAGCTTCACATTTTTACTGTCTCTAAAAAATTCAAAGTTTTACAAGGAATACAGAAAAATAATTACAGAAAGATAACCAAGTTCATTAAGATTATTTTGTTTGAGACAAATTTTAAAATGCTAGATAGGGATAAATTTGAAAGTTTTGAATTTTTTTTACTTCGCATTTTACTATGCAATAATTAAGTATCCTGAACAGGGAGACAGAGAAAAAACCTAACTGCTAGATATGTACCTACAAAAATTTCCACCACAGAAGGTGGTACAATTACTACCACTGCCTTGAACAAGACAACATACTTGCCATAAAGATCTGATAGCACAGACTGAATTTAAAATTGCAGATTACTTCTATTAATTTATTACCTCAGAGCTCCAGTTGAAGAACATTGTCGTCTCCGAGTTTTTAAGGCATTAAGCTTATCTCCCTGCGTCATGCCATTCTGAGTTTCCACACCTGCTTTGTCTTCAAAATCATTCTGGGAAACACAAAGTATGCAAGCAAGGAAATACATCAGATCCTTAGGTGTTGTGTAGTTTCAAATTATTGAGCATCATCTTTGCAAAGATTATAATTTAAAAGACTAATCTACAACCTTCTGCATACATGGGGCACTACTCCATCTTTGCATAATTCCAGCACATTAAGTGTGTCACTGTACAAATGCACATTCAGAGGCTTTCTGCAGAATCTGACCTCAAAGTCAGTTCAGGATGCCTGAGTAACATGAGCATTTATTTACTTTAAAAAAGCCCGTTTTTACAGAATGTAAACGCCTTCCCCCAAAACTATTTTTAAAAAGTTTTTAATGTAGAAGGGAAGCAGTAACACACAATACTGTGATATTAACAAGACAAAGAAATTTACATGATGTGTGTCATGCAAGAGGAGTTAATAGTCACCTTTCCTAAATTACTGTATTTTTTTTAAAGTTCTCATGACCTTTAGAAAGAGTTTTGAAAAATTCCTTGGAGAATTTGATAGAGATTATACAGTGAATAGATTTCAGAGATTTATCCTACTTCTAGCTTTAGAAAGTATTTTAAGCTAAGAAATATTAAGTGTCTTTGGCAATACTGTTTAAATACCTATTTATAGTTTCTGACTGATCTCAAAATATACTTTTCTGAGACCCAAATATTAAATAGACAGTATCTTAAGTAGCAGAGATCTGAAAGTTACATAGATAACTGCAATTTTTAACTGCCAAACAAAAAGAAACACTGCTTCATTTGACTTCAGATCAACTATTTATTTGTATTACTGCAGTTTCCTATTTTGCCCAAGTGACCCCACTGTTCTGCATAAACCAGAATAGTTTTGCCATTATCCAAGATGAAAGATTGACTATTTTAGCTAGATTTCATTGAAGAGTATATGCAAGGCCACTGTTACTTATCACTCAGCCTCAATGTTGATGGATACATTTTGTTTCACTGTGTTTACTTGCCCCATAGTTATTGTATAGAACTCTTCTGTCCTCTGATTCTTAGACCTTACGCATTTCTGGGATTTGGAACATCACTGTGTTTTGAGTTCCTAGACAGCCTAGTATAATGAGGTTCTGAAATATAGCCAAATAACCAAAGAGATAAGTTTAACTTTCATTTTTAAAAAACATTTAACAGCTTTAATATCTGTTAAAATGAAATACATACATTAGAGAGACTTAAAGACAAAAACAGCCCCATGAACTCATATTATGAATCTGTACATAAGCTGCTACACAGTGAGTTGAGTTACCTGCAAATAACCTGCCCTGAATCACAGAATCACAGAATTGTAGGGGTTGGAAGGGACCTCGAGAGATCATCGGGTCCAACCCCCCCGCCAAAGCAGGCTCCCTAGCTCATATTGCTCAGATAGGCGTCCAGGCGGGTCTTGAATATCTCCAGTGAAGGAGACTCCACCACCTCCCTGGGCAGCCTATTCCAGGGCTCTGTCACCCTCACTGTGAAAAAGTTCTTCCGCATGTTGGTGCGGAACTTCCTATGCTCCAACTTGCAGCCATTGCCCCTTGTCCTATCCCCACAGACCACTGAAAAGGGGCTGGCTGATTCCCCCTGCATCCCCTGCTTCAGATAATTATAAACTTTGATTAGGTCCCCCCTTAGTCTTCTCTTCTCAAGGCTGAACAGTCCCAGCTTACTCAGCCTTTCCTCATAGGGGAGATGCTCTAGGCCCTTAATCATCCTCGTAGCCCTTCTTTGGACTCTTTCCAGGAGATCCCTGTCCTTTTTATACCAAGGAGCCCAGAACTGGACACAATACTCCAGGTGGGGCCTGACCAGGGCAGAGTAGAGAGGGAGGATCACCTCCTTTGACCTGCTGGCTACACTCCTCCTGATGCATCCCAGGATCCCATTGGCTCTCTTGGCCACCGAGGCACACTGCTGGCTCATGGCCAACCTGTCATCTACCAGGACCCCCAGGTCCTTCTCCACTGAGCTCTTCTCCAGCAGGTCATCCCCCAGCCTGTACTGATACAAACAGTTGTTCCTTCCCAGGTGCAAGACTTTACACTTGCTTTTGTTGAACTTCATCTGGTTTCTCACTGCCCAGCTCTCCAGCCTGTCCAGGTCTCTCTGGATGGCAGCGCAGTGCTCCTGCGTGTCAGCCACCCCTCCCAGCTTTGTATCATCGGCGTACTTGCTGAGGGTGGATGCTATTCCCTCATCAAGATCGTCAATGAAGATATTAAACAGGACTGGACCCAACACTGAACCCTGGGGAACACCGCTGGTAACAGGCCTCCAGTCAGATTCTACTCCACGAATCACAACCCTCTGGGTTCGGTCCGACAGCCAATTCTCAACCCACCTCACTGTCCACTCATCTATCCCATGCTTTCTCAGCTTTGCTATCAGGATGTCATGGGAGACAGTATCAAAGGCCTTGCTGAAGTCAAGGTAGATGACATCCACTGCTCTCCCTCCATCTACCCAGCCTGTCATGAGATCGTAGAAGGCTATGAGGTTGGTCGAGCACGATTTCCCCTTAGTGAATCCATGCTGACTACTCCTCATGACCTTCTTCTCTTCCAATTGCTTGGAGATGGCATCCAGAACAAGCTGTTCCATTACCTTTCCAGGGGCAGAGGTGAGGCTGACTGGCCTATAGTTACTAGGTTCCTCCTTCTTGCCCTTTTTAAAGACTGGAGTGACATTGGCTATCCTCCAGTCTTCAGGCACTTCTCCTGTCCTCCAAGACCTGTCGAAGATGATAGAGAGCGGCTCAGCAATCACCTCCGCCAGCTCCCTCAGCACACGTGGATGTAACCCATCTGGGCCCATGGATTTGTGTGTATTAATCCCTTTGAGCCGCTCCTGGACCTCCCCTACTTGAACCAGAGGGAAATTCTTCATTTCCCAATCAGTCCTACTCTCATCCAGTGTCTGTGGGTGCCGGGGGGCCTTTGAAGTGAAGACCGAAGCAAAGGCGGCATTCAATATCTCCACTTTCTCAGCATCCCCCGTAACCAGGACACCCTCCTTATTCAGCAAGGGACCTACATTATCCCTGGACATCCTCTTACTGTTCACGTGTCTAAAAAACCCCTTTTTATTATCCTTTATGTCCCTTGCCAGCTTAATTTCCAAGAGGGCTTTAGCCTTCCTAGTTGCATCCCTACAGGCCCTGACCACATTCCTGTATTCTTCCCAGGTGCTCAGACCCTTTTTCCACGATTCATAGATCTTCTGCTTCTCTTTGAGTTTGCTCAATAGCTCCCTGTTCATCCATGCAGGTCTTCTGCCTCTCTTTCCCCATTTCCTCCTCAAAGGGATGCATCGTTCCTGTGCTTGGAAGAAGTGCTGTTTGAATGCTAGCCAGCTCTCGCAGGCTCCCATTCCTTCAAACAGCGTAGCCCACGGGATAGCCCCCATTAAGTGGCAGAGGAGATCAAAGTTAGCTCTACCAAAATTCAGGGTAGCTATCCTACTTTTTGGCTTGCTTCTTCCACCCAGGATCATGAACTGAACCATTTCATGGTCGCTTTGCCCTAAGCTGCCCCCGACCTTCACTTCCCTAACAAGTCCATCCTTGTTAGTGAAAACAAGGTCCAGCAGCCGCCCTCCCCTTGTGGGCTCCTGCACCATCTGTAGCAGGAAATTGTCTTCAACACACTGCAGAAATTGTCTGGACTGCATACGACTGGCCGTATTGCTTGCCCAGCAAATATCTGGGTAGTTGAAGTCCCCCATAAGGATCAGTGCCCGGGAACTTGAGGCTACTTCTAACTGTTTATGGAATGCGTTATCTACCTGCTCCTCTTGATCGGGGGCCTATAGCACACTCCCACAACAATGTCCCCCATACCGGTTTGCCCCTTGATTTTAACCCACAAGCACTCGACAGAAGGTTCATCCTTCCCCAGGTGGAGCTCAACACATTCTAGGTGCTCTCTCACATAAAGAGCAACTCCTCCACCTCGCTTCCCTAGCCTGTCTTTCCTAAAAAGCACATAGCCATCCATGACAGTGTGCCAGTCGTCCAGGTTGTCCCACCACGTCTCTGTGATTGCGATGAGATCATGGCCCTGCGACCGCACAAAGATCTCTAGTTCTTCTTGTTTGTTCCCCATGCTACGTGCATTTGTGTAAAGACAGTTCAGTGGTGAAGCAGATGTAGGTATCCTCAACGGCCCACAGCGAGATTTCTGACAGGGGACTGGCAAAAGTGGCTCCACGGAGGAGTACTCAGGGCAGTCCACAGAATTTTCCCTACTCTCACGTGGAAAAACGTCCCCAAGTCCACGACTGTGCTGTTGGTATTTACCTCTTCCCACCGTCAACTCCCGTTGTGTCTCCCGAAGCCTAACCCTGGCAGCCGCCTTGATATCCCCTTCCCCCTTCCTAACTAGTTTAAAGCACGATCGATGAGCCCTGCTATCTCCTGGGCGAGGATCCGCTTTCCTTTATAGGACAGGTGAGCCCCATTAGCAGTACTCATGCCAGGAGCAGAGTACACCATCCCTTGGTTAAAGAATCCAAAGTTCTTGCGCCGGCACCAGCCTTTTAACCACACATTCAACTCGTGGGTTATCCTGTCCTGCTCTGAGCCCCTCCTCCCACAAGTGGGGATAGAGCAGAATATTATTTGGGCTCCCCCCCCCTCAACAGAGCGCCCCAGGTCCCGGAATTCCCTTTTGACAGCTTGCAGGCTACACTTTGTGATTGCGTCCCTGCCTGCTTGAACTATCAGTAAGGGATAATAGTCAGTGGATCTTACCAGGCCTGGTAGCCTTCTGGTAATATCCCTGACCCGGGCTCCAGGGAGGCAACACACCTCCCTGCGTGTAGGGAAGCAGTAAAGCTGTAGTAATAGCTCAAATTCAAAACTATTGCTTTTACCCATACAGCTATGTGCCAGCTGTTTTCAATATAGGCATACAAGACCATCTATATGCACTGCTGTATTTTCCAGTTAATAATTTAATTTTACATATTCCAAGCCACAAATTGAACTTCCAAAAGGCAAGGCAAATTGTACCCTTAGAGATGCATTCAAAGTGCTCTTCAGATTACGACAGATCACATGAGATTATTATTTTAATTTATACTAATAACTCTCTGAAGTTGCCTACTACATCCCTCATCGTCTACATCAAGTAAAGAATTCCATCAGCAACATAAAAGCTCCTTACAGAGCTAAGACAGATTAACCAAATGCACAGTTCCTCTAAACTGACTCTTACAGATTTTGTAGAAAACCGCTAAGATTTTAAGTAGCCCAGAAGTAGAAATGTGTTCACTTCAGTTCACATTTCATGTCTGTGCTTCCAAAAAACAATTCTAGGTACTTACCCTAAAGGTACCCATTACATCAGTAATCCATAACACTGACAAAGGGATGGACAATTATACACTCGTTATTACCTGAATCTCAGAAAAAACAGATTTCCAGAAGAAAACTGCTATTTTTTCCTATATTCTCCAAAACCCAACTGAAAACCCTGAAAGAATGACTTGAAACAATGCAGACCTTTTGAAGCTCCCAGAAGGACCTATAAACAGTTTCAAGTATTACCTAAGCTTTTTTATTTAAAAATGGATGCTTATTCTAATTATGAGCTATGAAAAGCTTAGCTTTGACTAAATAAAGCTAAAAAGCCTAAAAGTTATCTGTAGCTAGTTATTAAAACATTAGCTTCATCTCTGCTTCTTTGAATTTTTTCCTATCAACTCTTACCTCCCTGTATTGATCCAAGTCTTGTACCTGATTCAATCTGTCACTGATTGAAATGTCATTCAAGCCACAAAGAACTCTGTTAATGTTTCCATCAACTACTCGTTGTTTCTGCTTCGTCCGGATTAGATCTCCCTCCAGCCATAACATTGCTTGCTTCCTTTAGGATACAAAACCAAATAAATTCCTATCAACAAATTTGCACCAACATAAAACATGCAAACACACTACTCTTACAGACTGCCAACGTTTGAATCTTCTATACATCACCTAGAAAAAAGTAAAATGTCTACAAAAAAAATTAATAGTTTTCAGTGATGAAAAAGCAAAACACCCAACCAGAATCACCAAGTCTGTAGCCATCAAAGAAATATTACAGATATTAAAACTTTATTTTATAAAATGCTAGTGGGAGAAGTGGTGAACTAAACAGGAATTTGCAATTGTATTTTAAAACTTTAATGCTTTTATATACATAATATATAGAATAAATGATGATACAACACTTTCCAACTTCTTATTAGCTGGAGGTTTTTTGTATACAGATACTGTGCAGTATAACTACAGCTGACCTGCACAGTGAAAGTGGTCAGTCATGTAAAGTTGAACAGGATTTTAGTATCAATTTTGAAAAGATGAAAGATTATATCCTTTATAGAGGTGGTAAAAAAAATTGATTGCTACAGTACGCAAGCTTTAGTTAATGAGAATGCATTATTCCCCAATAAGGATGGTTGCTGGGTAGGTAGCTGTCGTGCCAGTTCCATCCAAGAACTGAGACCCTATTACATATTACTGTAAAAAAATTCAATTCCTATACTGAACAGAAGAAAAAACCCAGGAAAGAAATTAAAGCAGAATATACTTTCACTGGAAACTTTTTCTTTGAAGCCAAAAGATTGCAGCAAAGCTTAAAAGCCAAATAGTCTGAGCCAATTACCTAAACTTGTTCAATAATCAAGGGGAAAGGTAAAGACTTCCAGAAAAATTCACTATGTCCCAAGAAAACATCACGAGAAGGGAGGAGGTAGTAGGACGAGAGGGGGAGACACTTAACTCCACCTAACAGAAGTAGCCTAGAAAACACACTTTAATTTGAGTACCTCTGATATTTTTCAATATTAATTGCAGTTATAGTAACAGACTGATACTATAACTTGTGTATGTATCAAATGGGTGAGAGAGTCTAGAATCTCTGATAACCTAAGGATTTTAAGATGCAGAGGGCAACGCATATTTTACTGTGTTTACACAGTAAAAAAGAGAATGCAACATCTCTGCTATTAGAGAAAAAAAGACAAGTTTGTGGTGGATAAAGTTTTTTCTCATAACCGCAAAAGTGCCTCCAGTTAATTCTCATCATGGTATCAACTAAAAATATCAGCATAGCCACTGCAATAGTAAATGCACAACGTAGAAATCATTATGAAATTATCTTAATGTGTACATCACTAAAGCCAGTCCAATTTTATTAGTTTCCAGTCAAAAATCAACCCTTGATTCACCCATTCAAGTCATCTGTATATGAAGTGTACTCAACCCAAAGCATTCAGTCAATTTTGAGAAGGAGTTGTATTAAATCCAGACATTTGTTCTGTTAACAACTATTAGCTCCAAGTAAGAAATGCTTCATCCATTATGCTAGGAATTGAACAGAGATGATAGCTGTCTACCACATACTTATTTAATCTTTAGCTACGAGAAAGAAATATTAAGAAATTAATTACACTACTGCAAAGTGTCATCATAGGCTACATATAAAGTCTATCCTTTCCATGTTAAGATTTTAATAAATCCTTACTGAAAAATCTTTTGTCCACATATGGGGACTTTGACAAATGTCTTAGAAGTGTTATCTCCCACATCCCCGGAACAAAAACATTCAAAGCCTTGAGACCCTCTGCCCCTAGAGATAACAAAACACATAGCACTCCAGAGAAGATGATTGCTACTGAGTAATTTTGATTTCAGTCTCAAATTAACTAACTACCCGTTGCAACATCTTTAAGGTAATACATGACATCAGTAGACAGAAAGTAGATCCTATAAATAGTGCAAGATGGATAAGGATGTAGACAAGTGGTTGATTCTTAGTAGCAAAGAAAGTATACATACTCTTCCAAGAAGTGTTGCTGGGGTCCTATAATAGAACCTGGTCGACATATTCTTATCCAAGCAATGGCTTCAGCATGCGTGAACTTGAAGTGTTTCATTAGGAAACAGGCAATCAGTGTTCCTGTTCTTCCCAGGCCAGCTACAGAAACACAAGTATCAACATCCATAAACTAAGTCAAGAGCATTTCAAAATTATCTAATTAAAGTATGGGATATGAGAAGCCTTCTTTGCCATGTTATTCACCACCTTAACATTTGAAGAAAATGTTTCTGATTCAGTAGCCCTTTTATCATACACTTGTGGAGGTAAGAACAAACATATCACACTTACTAAAAGTTAATAGCATTCAAGAAGACATGCAACAGTGATCACTCTTGGCACTTACGCAACTCAAATTATTTAGTTTCTTTTTAAGAGACTGATATTTTTTAAGAGCTGTGCCCAAGCTGGATACGAATTTCAGATTTATAAAACCAGAAAAAAAGAGTACCTAAAAGGGCCCATCACACATACTCTAAAAACAGGGTTCAAATGCATGCAAATACACATGTGTGCACATCAACCACAGTCCTCTCAGCCAGCACCTTTTGATTTTTGTTGTGAGCCTAACCTATAAAACTATTCACTTCTATCTGTATAAACAGTAATGAATGCTAGCCAGGATATAATTTTATTTATCAATTATTTACTTTAACCCTTCTCCCCCAAGTCACAAACTAATCATAATTTTAAGGGGAGAAAAGAGAGCAAAATTAACTTTTAATACCAAATCTCAAAATAAAGAGTAAGAATTAACCTCTTTCCAAAAAGAATAATTCCTGAAGCATCATTTTAAGAGAGGAAGTATTGTTAGATAAGAGAGCTTCGGGCTGAGACTTGGGGATTTTTTGTTTACTGTAAAGCAGAAGGAACACAACATGCAAATCAACAACCAGAAGTTGTATACTAAGCATACACATGAATAAGAAAGTGGTCTATCAAAATTGCAGTAACATCTACCAACTGGTCTTTTCTCCAAGTTCCTGCTAATGCAGAAATCTTCCATAGCAACCATTTGCATTAAACAATTCTGTAACTTCCAGGACAAGAAGTTTCTTGCATGGAAGGAGTGCCTGGAATACTTCCACAATAAGAGTACAAGAAAACAACAGACAACACATTAACTTCAAATTAACTGTTGATTTAAGTCTGCATAGTCTTATTTAGAAGGGTATAAAAAGCCCGAGATTGTTGGTTGACTTATTAAATGGTCAGATAAAAGACCAAAAATACTTCAGTTTAGGCAGTGCATATTTAAGTCACTAGAAAAGCATGTTGTATTCCTTCAGCATCTAAGCCAGGAGAATAATGATCTACTTCCACTCATCAATAATTTATACTCTCATTTAGTCAATTAGCAGGTGTCCAGCTTATTAATGCCAGAATTTCTGGGTTCTACCAACAGTAAGAACCTGTTAGAAAATAAACTTATTTATCTTTGATATGCATGTTTATTGTTCATTGAAAAAATGAATAGCACTATTATTGTTTCAGATCAGCAAGACACTCTGCTCCACAATGTCCTTACACAACTCTAAACATAAATCAAGCCAAATCCTTCAAAGCCTTTATTAATCATTCTTGACTAAGCATGTTTTGCACCATTTTCTGGCTGATTTGCTGAAATAGGCTGGTTTGAAATGCTGGCATCACAATAACTCACATTAACTTGAAATGTGGAAGTCATGCTCCACAGAAAAATGTAGAACAGTCCAAAAGCACAAAGAAAACCTTTCAGTCTTTCACATTTCCTAGCCAATTATCATAATGCTGTGAAAGCATAATGCAAAAGAGAAATCTCCATTAACTTAAGCTCACATCTTCAAGTAAGAAACAATGAACAACACTTTGTCAGTTACTGTGAGTAGTAGCATAGCATGAGAAAACTCCATATGCACATAAAACTAACAAATTTGTCACGTTAGTCAAGTAACAAAGTAACATTACGTTCACAACCAGAAAGTGTTTTTTTAAACACTATTTCTGGAATAGACTCTGCAGATTTATACTTATTTTAAGCTTCAATCTGAGAAATAAATAAGAGCACACACCTTTACAGTGTACAGCAATAGCGCCGTCAGCATTTTCACAAATTTTCAGGAACCTCTGAACTATACTGTCACTTGGTGTGCTTCCATCTACGAAGAAGAGGTCATAATGCTCAAAACCAGCATCTGTAAATCGCTTTGCCTCATAAATTTTTTTGTTTAATCTTATGATCGATGTGACATTATGTTTCTTGAAATAGGGAAAGTAGGCTTCAGGTGCATGAAGAGGATAGCCTATAAAAAAAATAAAGCAACTCTCATTTAATGTCATAGGTGAAGTTCAAGCTCATGCTAATCAAAATTGCCCTAAAACCTTTTCTGAATGACAAGCATGCTAATACTGAAAATACTTTAACATTTTATTCAGAATAAACAAGTTAGGTGATAATACAAAAATGTCCACAAAATGCTCATGAAGACCACTATAATTAACAGATCAGGAAATAAAAATTTGAAGGACAGTATATGTGAAACACTGTACTGTCCCATTTGGCCCATTCTTCTCTACAACTAGTAGAGAAGTACGTAGTAGTACAAGTACACAAAGCTAGGCATTTGCACAAATTCAGCTTTTCAGAACAGCTGACTATAGTGAAACTGCAGATCAAAAAACCCCATGTTTTATGAGGAAACACTCTTTATAGTTGTCTATGCCACAGCTGTAAACTGTGGTATCAGAAATATTCTTGCTCCACCGTGAAGTAAAAAAGCTTTTGTGCCTTGGTTTAGCTGAGACACAAAAGAATCCTGTAGATGAAGACAGGGTAAGTGGGGAGGAAGGACCAAGACTAACAATACCACAGCTGTTTAGGACACTTTCACCAAATAAGTCATCTCTGACAACAAGGGTGTGAGGGAGTGTGCACACACATCTTTAGGATGTATGTATATAAAGTGTGGTTTATTTTTTTCCATGAAGAATTAAGTCTTATAAACAAAATGCAGCAGGAACAAAATAGCTACCACAAAAATCAGGTCTGTCGATCAAATTCAATAGTTTTTCTCCAAATGAAGAACACTGGTCACTTCCACGAGTCATGTGCATCAGTAAATGCAATTAGATTCACAACATCAGAAAAATGTAGCTTTGTAATGCATACCTGGGTGAGGCTTATTTGTAGCCTAATAACTAAGCATCAGCATTAATTTGCAATAATCATTTACAATTGTAATGTGCAGTTATATACATGCTAAAAAAGATGTTTTCAAAATTCCATGAAACAATTTAAGTCATTTTTGAAACAAAAAAAAAATCTGCAAGAAGGGACTGTGAGGGCAACTGGGGAAGGAATCCAAACCAATTGAAATATTTTCTCCTTGCATTTTATTTAAATATTTAGGGGACACTATTCAGTTAGCAGCATTCCAGTCATGAAGGAAACGTGAGTGTGGAAGTAGGCACAAGGTTAAAAAAGGTAGATATGCAGAAAATACACTCGCATAAACATTGACATGAAACAAATAAAGTGAAATTCAGAAAAAAACCCCTTATTGTAGTAAGCGATGGATACTCCTTTTAGCTGGACTAAATCTCTACTTCCCCTTCCTCAGTTCAATTTCTCTATATTTCATTTGAATCACATCCTTTTTTCCCAGTAGTAAATGCAAGTTTATTTTTGAAGTCTTCCTTACCTGTTACAGAACACTTTGTATAGTCTCCTTTGCTTTATGCAACTCACCTTTAATTCTGTGTACTTATATCAGGTGTCAGGTTCCAAAAGACAAAAAGGGACCTGAATTTCTCACATGCTTTGTCACTGAAAGTTACTGACTTTAAGAAGAGTAATTCCAAAACTTTTGGAATGTGATTGTATATATATTTCATGTAAAGTGTTCACTGTATGACTCTCTGAAGATGAAAATTAATCTAGAAACCCCTTCTGCTCATTTGCTGTGACTATTTAACATGCTGTTTTGATCATCACAAAAGAGATGATGATAGAATAGCATTAAAATATGCACCATACCATTTTCAAGTTTGCTTTTTGGGTGTGGTCCACTAAATGCTAAAAATTTTCCTGGAATAATCCAGTTGAAGTCACCATTTTCCACTCGCTAGAAAAATTTCAGAAGAGAAAAAACAATTAACGTCTGTATGTGCAAGGATAAAAACTGTAACATTTTATTTTACTACTTCTGTGTTCTAGCTGCATTAAAACAACACACTCCAAATGTGATTACTTGGCTTCTCGGAAATAAAACAAAACACAAAGGATTCTGCTGCTGTTTTCCAGCAAAAGCAGAAAGATCCTCTATCTAAAATATTCCTCCCTTTGAAGGTTCATGGTTTAAGACACCTACTTTTAACAACACTGTTGAACACCAACATTCTTCTATGTTTTAATCAAAGAATACAGAAAAATTGTTCCCCTGGCTAAAAAACTCAATTCACAGAAAACAAATTAAGAACCAATTAGTCTTCAAAAACAATTATCCTTTCCCTGTTCAGAAACTGAAATCTACATATTGGCACAAGCTCTGATGAGCCAGTAATCACAGAAGCGAATATAAATTAAATAATATTGCTAAATTAAAAAGCTGTGATGCTTTGATTTGATGCTCACTTTTAAATGAAAGCTTAAAAAAGGGTCTGCAAATTCCATCAGTGCCAAAACTGGAAGCTTCTTCAGAAATACATAAGTAAAGTTCAAAACTACTTTTTTCTTTCTTTCTTTAATTGAAGAGTGCTCATTCCTCAGTTGGCAATGCAGTTATTCTAAGTGTGACTTCAGCACTTGGCATTCAGTTTAACTGCATTGTTAAGCCTGTGTTTTTTGCTCCCAGCTCATCAAAACATCCTAATGAGTGAAAGGTTCTGATAATGGACATTACTGTAATCAAGTCACCAACTGTTTGCTTAGCTAAGCCCATTAGACTTGCTCCAAATGTCCTCATGCAGTAAAAACTCCTTCAAGTTAACAAGGTTGCATAAGGACTAGTGAACTGAACTTATTGCCAAGTCAGGACCCAGAGCACCCCCAAATTTGCATCACAGACTGCTATTTCAACATTGTAACAACTTTACCCACTTCAGTAAAAGTATTTCATACTTGTATTGCCACTAATTTGTTAATTAAGTATTTCTTTATAGTTACATGGGTTACTGTAAAGAATTTAGATTTTAACCAATCTGAACTATAGATATATATGAATGTGTTCATAGATATATAACACTACATGCCAACATTATTAAAAGAGAACTTGAATATTTTAAATTTAGTCCCAACAAAAGGGGAATTAGCTGCCTTGATAATATAGTAAGATGAAAGAACTATAAATGTAAAATAATTTCCTTTAGCCTGCACCCTTTAAGTCTTATGCAACCTTTCTCCAAGTAACTACACTTTTCAATGCCTAGCAGAGCAAAAATCTGGAACATTTAAAGTTGTAGAAATATAGCACAGGACACATCTAAACACACAAAGCGTCAAACAGAAGACATAACTAAGAAGTGGACAAAAAATTAAGGATGATTCAGAGTTCTTTGTTCTTAAACTCAGATACCAGGCAGCAATTGAAGCCTCATTCACAAATACATACTTTTGACAAACTAAAATAACATTAAGCATTAAACAACATAATGGGATAGCTTTAGTCAATTGCTTTAATACTTTTTCAGGCAGATTAATGCCTACTGTTTATACAGATTCCTAAGAATTCCCAGCTATCATTCATTTCTGGAACAAACATTATTTTGTACACAGAGGAGGCAGAAAAGCAGCCATTTCAAACTTAAAATTTCAGTTACTGTATTTAATTCAGCAAAGCCCATAACAGTTTCTCAACCTAAATGTTATGGAACATTACAGTATACAGAAATCCTTCTACAACTACTTTTGTTTTGTGAATAGCTTTATATTAACATGTGCCTATTGCAGTCAACATCTACTGTATAGCTTTGTGTTGTAAACTAAGTTTTTCCACTGCTTATTCCTCTCCTGACCTAATTTTCTTGAAGATTTATGAAACATTTCCTACAACTGTATTTCAGGTACATATTGAGTCACTCATATCTTCTTGGCTTGTAAAACAAGTTATTAAACAAATGTTAGAGGCTTAAGAAGGTTTCTTGATATTAAAACCAAATAAAGTTATTAAAACCTGTTTGATATTAGAAATATTAAAATTTTCATTTTCAGACTATTGAAAGTAATGAGAAAGATCTGCAGTGTTCTGAAAATTTTGATACATGGGCTGGAGGGAAGAATACTGGCTACATTAAAGTCCCACAACTCTAAAAAGAGAATATATATTCAAATGTATATTTAATCTATACACCTTTCTCAAGCAGCGCAACTGCAGGAAATTCAGGGAGTTCCAAAGACAAGGTCTGATACAACTACATGGTCATGACTGACTTGGGCAAAACCCCTTTCCCTTGCTTTGAGTGTGGGAAATGGGAGACAAAGACCCTGCAACTATTCTGAACCAGGTGTATTGTGACTGGATTGTCACAACAACTTCCATGCCTATGACTTGCCTCTGTACACAGCCTGGTTCACAGGTGATTCAATAGGTATATTTTAAAGGTTATCTCAGGCTATGTTGCTTCAGAGAACTGTCTGCTGCTAGCAGATAAAGATATATATGTTGAAAGTCCCAGAAGCATCTAGAGTCATCCAAAGCATGCATTCTTAAGTTTTAAGAAGTCTGGCAGAACAATGAATGACACCTGTTATTTTTCTTGGACTTGATTAGGGAAACATTTTGGATGTGTTTTCATTACTAGAATCCCCAAATAACGCATCCTTACTAATAAAAGCTCCAAGCGTGCTTAATTTACATGCCTGTAAAAGAATTTTCTTTGGTTGAGACTAATGGCATCTCAAGAAGCAGCTCAAGAAGCATTGAAAGAAAACAGATTCTGTAGGTCAGCTGAAACACCTTGGATCACATCCCGGGGGAAGCTGGGAAAGCATGGAAGAGGTCCCAGAGCCAGCAAGAAAACAGTAGACTTGAGATGCACTGAAATTGCAGGGATTTTCATCTTACACATCTTCTACATACCATGTACAGGCTTGGATGTACATGTTCATATGAACACCAGGTTTTATGTGAATTAAAGTGTGTTTCTGGTAAGCTTTACATTGTGGGATATCGTATATTCTAACTTATTTTAGGTAAACTATGCATGTTCAACTCATTAAATGTACAAACCTCATAGTGTTCATATTCATCCACATCAAATGTCTTAAAGTCAAAAAATCCATGCTGCAAGGCCTAAAAGGCAACAAGTCATCAGTTTATTCTGAAATACAATACATAACCTCCTTTTATAATACTGTTTGTGAGAATCAAAACTAAAATCACTAAATGTTTGTGGTTTTGGCTTACTGAAGCCTCTATGTTAAGACAGCATTATATCTTACACAGATAACACCACAGACAACAAAAACTCCAACATTACTAAATCATGTCAGACTCACTTCCCCTTCAAAGACATTATGACAGGACAAAGTTGTTGCATATCACTTAAATTATAAAATTGATTCTCCCCAACCCCACTGTGGTTTTTTGCCTGAGGCAGATGACAAATTAAAAAGCAATTCCCTTTTTGCCACACAAAAGTCATTCAGTGATTTCTATGCTGAATACATTTTCATGCAGTTGGACAAAATAGAGAACATTTGGAGTTTGATTTCCTATACTTAACAGGATACTCTGATTTTATCACCACTGTAACAAGGCAAAGTGGCAGTATATGCACAGTACTGTGTATAACATTATAACTTATTTTTAATTCACATTCCACCAATAGAACAAAGCTCACAAGACTACATTATTACGATTGAAACAATTCCAAGTTCTGTATTTTATTAGTTCACTATTATTAAATATGCCAAATTTGTACTAAAGATCTGTATAAAGCTATATTACAAAAGGTTCTATAAATAAGGAATTCATAGCCCAAATTTCTTGGAATTTTCAAGGAATAGGCTGAAGGCAGTTCTGCAGCATATTTTATATTGCATTTACTACATTCTGAGAAGTATAGATATTACACAACATTCTGGCTGGGATTAAGGTGTGAAAAACACCACAGAACTATGATCTTAAAGAAACCCCAATAATTAGTCCACCATTATTTGCTACACACAGAGCACCTTTAAGATAAAACAACTTTTTTGTAGACAGCATAGGCTCAGTGACTGGACCTGCCAATGAATCCCAAGATATCGAGAAGCCTGTAAGAACAACTGATTTTGAAAACTTTCATTTAAGCACAGTTGGGTGACTACACTCCTAATTTGTAGGCCCTCTGTTTAGCAAGGATGTATGTGCATGCAAACACCAAGTTTACCCAGGTAAGACTAAAATTTTAGTTCATATCAAAGCATATGGTTTCTACCCAAAGTGTATTTACTTCTCTAACTGAACTGGACAAAAATTCAGTGATAAATTTTATGGGAACAAAGGGGGAAAAACTGATTCTCAAAGTCCTTTTGACATGTTTGCTGCAGATAAATTACAGTGACTGCACTGACTGCTTCAAGAGTTTCAGGATCTGTAGAATGCCACACAAATTAGAGTCTTGCTGTTCAGTGACAGCTCATTTCCCACCCCCATAGAACTAAAAATATTAAGCTTGATCTCTTTTTTCAATTTCTAAGAAACACCTGTTTTGCCATACTTTTAAGAATTACAAATAGTCTGTAAAGTGCTTGTACAGAACTGTTCATATAGTCTGCTGCCTTAATCAAGATCAGTGGGAAATGATGAAAATTGAATTTTTATAGTATGAAGTATATACTGTATCACAAGGTTGCCAATTAAGACGTGATGTAACATTTTTAAAAGAATATTGGGGCTTAATATTCCTCAGGACCAGGACTGTTCAAAGTGACACATCAAAACACTAGTAATATACATTTTCTCATTCTATTTAAACCATTTTGAAAAAGTGCCAAACACTGAACCAAGTGTTTTAAGAGGAATTCAAGTGCCAAGTGCATTCAAAAACTGCACAGACTAAAGCACAGTATACCCAGGTGTCTGTCTCACTTCATCTACCAACATTGCTCCCTTTTACCAATGGTTAAAAGTCATCTGTCCGCAGATCTAGTGCGCTGCCTCACATGGTTAAGAACTGTTCCCAGCCTGGCCTGGTACATTTGCACATTCTGATTCATGAGGCGAAGTTCAGAAAGCTGCCAAAGGCCAGGCCAGCCAGGTAAAACACAATCTTCTTCCATTGTCCTACTCAGTCCTCAATAGCTTAGGCTTCATCACAGCATACTACTCATTCGCACACATTTTGCTTTGAAATCAGATTTTCCAAATATTGTATTTTAAAAGGATTTTCGTTCAATCTGTTTTACTAAATAAAAGTGTTATTACCTTATTTATTCCCTGTAAGCAGTCCAAGATTGTAAGATTGTACGTGCAGTTCCCAAATGAAGCATCCCTATAGATTTAATAAGAACATAAACAGAATTATTGTAAGAACCCGGGGAAAGGCAGCACACAGTATATGTTATTCAATCCACTCCAATCTGAATTAAAAAGTTTGAAGATGTTATGTTATTAAATGATTGTTCATGCTAAAGCACTCCCCTACGGACCAATCTCTTCTCTTTAGTGGCCCATGGTAGAACCCAAGGGAGCACTACGAAGCCAAGATGGG
This sequence comes from Porphyrio hochstetteri, assembly GCA_020800305.1. Classification (NCBI taxonomy): domain Eukaryota; kingdom Metazoa; phylum Chordata; class Aves; order Gruiformes; family Rallidae; genus Porphyrio; species Porphyrio hochstetteri. The sequence continues at coordinate 21,326,398 of CM036912.1, forward strand.
AGATTTATGCTGGATATTAGGAAGAGGTTCTTTACTGAGATGGTGGTTGGGCACTGGAACAGGCTCCCCAGGGAAGCGATCACAGCACTGACCATGGGTGAGTTCAAGCAGCATCTGGGTGATGCATTACTTCACATGCTCTGACTTGGCTGGCCCTGTGTGGAGCCAGGAATTGGACCTGGTGATCCTTGTGGGTCCCTTCCAACTCAGGATATTCTTGTGTAAGAATAATAGCAAATAAAATAAAACTCGCTTTAACCATGATTCAAGTTTGAATTATACTGTCTAATAATTAAAGTTTGAATTTCATTTACAGGGTCTCCTTTTGATGCGTGATTACATATGTGATTAAAAAATATCTACATAATTAAAAATTACTTGATATCAATTATGCCACTATGAAAATAATATTTTCTTTAAAAGCTGACAGGATACCCCAAAGCAACACACACTAAGAGGTACCACCAGAAAAGTAAATACCACCAGGCAAGAGTTGGATAATAGATCATTTTAGTATAAAAGCACTTTAGCAAACAAAAAGATCTTCCAATTTAAAAAAAAAAAAATCTTAAGGACCCAATAGGTACATACGCATAGCAGAAAAATCTTTAAAAGCTGTAGGATGTTCTAGATTACATGCAATTGTGTTATAACGACAACATTGTTTATTTTGCCTATATGCATACAGCTACTTCAACTGATACAGGATCTGATATTGCAGTACATAAAAACAATACTGGGAAAAAAGCCACATAATCTCTAATCCATTTATAACAAGCACTATGAAAGCAAGAGAAAAGGGAGGAGAGGGAGGACATGGAACTTGATCCAGATGCGCAAGAGAAGCCTAGTACAATTCCAGGTGTACAGTATTCTTAGGTTCAGTTCCAACAGACAGGTATTACCAGTGGAGTGCACATGGATGCTGGCAGCTAACATCTATTGCCTACATCATCCAGACTTCAAACATCTCATTTCCATTACTGTGCACCTAACCAATAAAGAAAGCAGCTCTGCTGACACTTGCCATCCACACAGAAAGAAACAACAGAAAGAGTAAAAGCCAAGAAAATTCCAAACAAGGAAAGTTTTGGAATGAACAAAGCTGCAGCTGTTTAAAACTAATCCCAAATTACCTGAACTCAAAGTACAGCAGTATTCTAATAGGTTTAAGGAAATGCAACACACTGAGTTAACATCTGAAGAAATCACACCACCTATTTTTGTGGCAGAATGCAGTAACATAGCACCACCAATAAACAAACTCTAAATAGGAGTGACAGACAGTACAGCAAGGTAGTGAAACACCTGGAAACAGTGGCTTAAAAAAAAAAACCATGAAGTTTGATGAGCCATGGCAAATACTGAGTATATTATAGCAGACCTTGCCACAATTTCTGTCCCTCTTCTTACCAGAAGACACTTGAGGGGCAAACACAAGCAAATCATAGACACTCCCTTTATTATAATTTGAAAAACAAGAACATGGAACAAGATGTATGAACTGCCCCCTGCTGCCCCCCCCCCCCCCCCCTTAAAGCCACAGCTATGGTTATTTTAGCACTCCCAACCTTTTTCAGTATAAATCCAGGAATATGTATAATTTCCTTTCTACTCTTCAATACTACAATTGCCTGATTAGAATAAATTCCAGATGCAAACCACTTTCTGAAACTTTACTATTTTATGATCCAGAATTTAAAGTTTGTGGACTCAGTATTAGGAGATGAAAACCAAGCTGCCAGTCTCCGAACACACAGCAAGCAATAAAACGTACTTTACAGAGCTGTTTTAAATATTAAAACAATATAAACCCCTTATTTCTTTAGAAAGCAAAGTCACACTGTAATTATGAAGTAGCATTTTTTATATTCAAACTTCCTATCAAACAGATGATTTCATATTATTCCAGAAAAGCATTAATATTAATTTACAGTTTAGTCAGAGCATTTTGCTGAAGTATGAGAGGACAGAAGGTTAAGGCAAAGCTTACTGCTGACTATGTGTCTAGAAAGGCCTTGAAACACTCAAGGAACAAAGATTCAAATTTGTGACCAGATTTCCTGCATATTTTAATTTAAAACATATTTTTTTAGAGGGAGATATCCATGGCTTTTAAGCCACTAATTATTTTGATTCTTTCTTAAAAGCAAAACCAAAATCTCCCCCACGCCATCACCTAGAGAAGGACTTCCTCCAGGCTGAAGCAGAGTTATCGAATTTTTTCTAGCCCAGAGAAATCAGTCAGAAGTCATGTCAGATCATTAAGATTTACAAGTCTTAAACAAATTTGATCCAATTTTCTGAATCCTCTTGAATTAATGTTTTTACTGGAGAAAATTCATATGAAGTAATGCAGAACAGCTAGCTCAATTTTACCATTCTTTGTGTCAACCCATCCTACCAGTGTAAAAATTTCTAGACCATAGATAAAACCACATTGGACACTGTCAGAACTAGTACTAAACTTTACAAAAACAGTGTTAAAAATACAACTCTTTCATACCACATTAAGTCAATTATATAGCACTAGAACACCAGCATGCATTTTTTCTACCAGTGATAGATATATCTCAAACTTTTAGAGTGAGAATTATTACTAATTTTAGTTTGCATAACAGACAATAGATTCTGAGTGGGCCACACTTTGTGTGATGCCTCAGAAAGCCAGAATCAAAACTCAATAGCCTTGGTGACTATGAAGCAGGTATCCTTTATTGCAGCGCTGGGCACACAGGGGATCGCTCCTCCGAATGTGTGCACCTGTTGTAGCCAAATTTCTCATATTTATACAGATTAACTATACATATTCATTATAATTTCTAAGAAAAGGCAGAGTTATGCCAATTATCTCTAAGCAGTCATTTACATTAACCCCTCCCAGATAAAGCATGCTCAGTGACACTCAGGGGATCTTCCGGTGGTCTTCATGGATGAAGGCTGGACATCTTCCTCGCTCCCAGCGCATGCTCTTTACGTTTCTTCTCTGTGATCATCTGAGCTCAAAAACACATTCCTTTTTGCTGAAAACAAGATATACTCTGTCTCTTAATTGGTCGTTAGTCTTATTATTTATGACTCCTCTATCTCCTGCTTTGTCTAGTTTCAAGGCTGTTGCATTGTTATGGTTAATTTTTGCAGCTGCTCTTACAAGCAGCTTAGACAGTTACACCTTTCTCCTAAACTAATCTATTCTTAAAACCATGAAAATTCTTATATTAAAGTTAGATTAATTGTCTCTTAAGCTACACCTATATCAATCTATTCAACATGATTACATTTCACAGAATCAGTACCACAGTAAAACCAAATGCAAGTACTAGCAGTTATGAGGAAAAAGCAGAGGGAAAAAAAATACCTTTAATAACCTTGAAGAAACACAATTTTAGATAAAACTAACTTCAGACATTCTTCCTATTTAAACTTATTTGTCTCCTTTGTCCACTGTACACAGTCAGCATCCTTTCCACAAAAAACTAATGCATGTGCTCATGTTTAAGACAATATTTATTTTTTGTTTGTGGAGACTAGTTATGCATGCACAAAAAAATTTAGTTGCTTTTCAGGTCAAAAACCAAGCTATCTGGATTTCAAATGTCATACCTTTTTGTTCAGCAACTCAGAAACCTGTGTTTAAAATAGCATGGAAGAGAAAGGAAGACTTTACTTCATATCAAAATAATAAAACAGAGCACAGAGACTGTACAGTTTTACAGTGTGGGTGCTCTGATTTCTGCTGCTCACCACATTTCATTACAGTATTCTTCCAGTCATTTATGACCAAAGACATAACCGCCTTGATTTGCAAACAGTGTTTCACCAATTATTGCCTGATAGCATTCTGCTTGCTTTCAAAATGAGAGAAATGTGGTTATTTCCAGGAGATACAGATGTAGTAGGAATCAGTAGCTGGCATTACAGAGCTGCAAATCCACAACCGATTTCAGATATTGTAGCTGACCTCAATACTGCAAAATGCTTTCCCTTTCACCAAACCTCTACACAGTCAGTAACAAAACAGTTTGTTTCCTCAGCACTTGTCAATAAAGAAATAAACCACAAAAGCTACAAACTGCAATCTAGCTCTGAAATTCATGACCTATCCAGATGGGTGAACACAATGATATTGAAATATATTTGTGTTTTTTCTCTTAAAGTCAATAGAGAGTAGTTTGAGGTAAAAATCTAAAACTTAGTTATAAAATAGGAAAAGAGGATTTAAAATGGTGTTAGCACCACTTCAAGTGGAAGTTAGAAGATACAGTACAAGACCTTGAAAAGATCAGTGTGTTACCAAGTGACAATGAATCAGTCAAAAATAAGATGAAAATGTCTCAAATCCAGTAGTGCTTTATCCTTCTGCTTTGTTTTTATTTTATTACAAAAACAAAACCAACAAGTTTACATGTAATCTTGTAAGAGGGATATTCTGATTTCCTTCTACCCCGAACAATATTTGCTGAAGCTGTCTTTAAATGAAATACCAGCTGAAGAGCTAAGCCGATTAAGGCTTTTTGAGGTCACTGAGCTAGATGAAAGTAGATCAGTTTCCCAGTGATCACTTCATGTAAACATACCTCAGTATTCCGCAAAGAATCTGACAATCCCACAATTTCTATTGAAAATTATCTATTTTTTCCAAATCACTTCAGATATCAAATTAGTGAACTTGTTAAATAGTCTAAGCTGTAACACTTAATGGATCATTGCTCACTGATAAATTCTCAATTGAAGCTACTCAAATGGAGATGATCTATACTACAGAAGTTATATAATAGTTCAATTCCATGCTCCAAGAATAAATTCAAAGTCAGTAAGTACTGAATACCAATGATTAGTCTCTCAAATTATTTCCTTGAGGGAAGGGTTATATTTCTCATTGTACATAAGTCATTTTAGTCCATTTGAAGACACTAAAGATGTGGAAGGAGTGCAAACTTTCTCATAGCCCCAACTTGTTTCTTCACAGTGTAGCTCACCACCAAGCAGATATAGTACCTAAGGCAGTGCTACTGCCTCGATCACAGGCTCGTTTACCTGAGCCTCTGTAACACGCCTCATTTTGCATCAGGGATGTCTCAAATGTCTTGAACTGACAGGGGGAGAAAAATCTCAAAGGCCCCGGAAGACCAGCAAAGGAGGAATAAATTATTTCTTCCTCATTCACAGGTAATCTAGACTGCCACACTTCAGGCCCTCATCAGATCTACTTGCCCTCCTCTCAGCCCCAGTAATTCTTAAGCTCCTTATGTACCTATTCCAGCCTCTTCCTACAAATTCAATACCCAAATATCCTCTCTAGCGATCAAACTCGTATTTCTTACCTAGCCTCCTATCTTGTCAGAATTTTCATTTAATTTCCTCATTCCCCTTTGCCTCATCATCCATACAGCTACATTACACAGCCTTCCTTCCCGGCAGGACAAACTATACCTCAGGTAATAGAATCGGCTTAGGCTCTAATCCAGTGCCAAGACCTGACATACTCCAAAACAGCTCCAAAAGAAACTTAAGTGTTTTCCAACCCCATGCCACACAAGAAAGAATGCTCAAGAAACCATGTCTAATTAACACTATATTACTTCTAGAAACAGCAAGACTCTGATCAAGAAGTTTCCCTCTCATTCTCTAAAATAGCTAAAGCTTTTGTTTGTTTTAACATGAAACATACCAAAACCCAAACACACCAGAGAAAACCCATCAGATAAAACTGCATAAAAAACCCTCTACACAACACCACCCCACACCCCCAAAAACCACAACATCCCAAAACAGCTTTAACCAATCATTTATCTCCCAGCAACCCAGGGCTTGAAATGCAGACAGAAGGCTGTCTAGTCTATACATTTATTGCCTTCTCCTGAAGCTGACAAACTGAATGAAGCAATTGTAATTTGCAACCATTTGACAGACCAGACTGCAAAACCAGAGGAGTCCCTTTGCTGGACATTGCCTTCTTCAATTTTTTCAGTTAATATTCTCTCAACTGGTAAACATTAAATGTTTTTGTATAGAATATTTTTCTGAAGAGAGCTTTATATTTCTGTTTCTTGTATTTTTAATCCTTTGCTGACCCCAGAGTAGCTAACCACCAACACCATTTCTGCGTTCAGAATAACAGAATAAATAGCTTGCTTCAAGGAATGTCTTGTAGCAATTTCCCAGTAGCTGAACTTTCTGTAAATGGAAAGGACGAACATTATTATTTCGGCGGTGAAGAAAGCTATATGTTATTCTTTAACTTAGTTCATCCCTCCTGTTTCTTTATATAGGATTTGGAGATGTTAAAGAACACTGACATTTAAAATAACTGAAGGGCAGAGACAGTATGTACTATACTAGGTATATCTTTTATAATTGGCTGAAAAAATATGGGTATCCACAGCTCAGTAAACTTTTTGGGCTTTGGGGAACAATTGATGACCAGATGAATGTACAAACTCTGCCATAAAAAGCTATGACTGATTTGATACCTTTATTTAAAAAAGCTTAAGATTTCAAAGTCAAACTGGTCTTCAAATCTACCATCCCAACAGCTTATATGGTATCTGGCCCCTGTGCAAGGTATGAGAAGGGAGATACTATGATGTTCCTTTGCTGAGTGGATGTAGAATCAGAAGAATTTGATACAGACAAGGTAAGTCTGTATCAGTGAATTGGCTGAGTGAACATGACTTTTAAACAGGAGTGTGACCTTGCAGTTGCCTTTTATTATCACTGTTTGCATAAGAATAGCATGAGGTATTTTCACTCATGAGCACAGGGGCATCTCAGTCCACATCATGAAAAAAAAAAAAAATCTATCTATATAGATAGACATGACAGCTAAAACTTCAGATTCAAGTTTCAATACAACTTTAGTAAGAGAATAAAGACAGAATGATAGAAGTTATGTACGAATCATTGAAAACAAAGGCAAAGCAATGTAGTAGCTGGAAAAAACATAGAAGCATTAAACCCCCTTCACTAATGTAAGTCTAGCTGGTTAGTTACTAGGTAATTCAATGGATTTGAATTACTTCCAAATGGTAAACCAGGATAAACCATGAAGAAAAATTTTAATTGCCAAGTCACAAATATGCTAGAAAATAGTTTCTAAACTTAAGAGCTGGCAAAACTGGGAGTGTTACTTAAAACTTAATCAATATAGCTTTATTATTCTAACACAGAGCAAGCAATTCACCAGAAGTAAAACACATCTTTTTCTAGACATCAGTCACTTTGATACAATGTCTCTATCAGACATAAAGCCTATTTCTGGGAAGGTAATCTGAAAAATTTGTATTTAGCAAACTCCAAACCACAAGAGTTAAGCCCATTTCTCATGTTCACATACCTAAATGGAAGATATGGTGGATTAGATCCAGACAAAAGTGTTCTGTAAACTTCTTCTGGGGTTTTCTTCAAGTATATTACCTAAATGGGGTAGGGAGGAGAGGAAAAAAAACCCTGAGCCTGAAGAGTCAAACACACATGTACACTTTCCCCATCCCTCTAAACATTTAAGAACATACACTATACTCCTTTATGACCAACTTCTACAACACTTATAGATCAGAAAACACTTACCTACACAAAGTAAGATTCAGGAATCAACAGAAACTGACTTTTTTGTTATACCATTCCCTCCCCCCTTAAAAAACATATATTGCTGCAACTAAGAGACTACAACAGACTCAACATTGTACTAAGATGAATAGGCATCTATGCCAGAAGTTCTCTGTCCAGTTTCAGATGAATCAAAAGCAATTATCACAGCATCTGACAAAGGAAACATTTCTCCACCACAGCTTAATGGAAGACTTTCTAACACAAATACTTTTTCATTGCTAAATGTCAATTTTAAACTACTAACAAAACCAGCCAACAAGTTGAACTTGTTACTATAACACCAATACATAGTTACTGTAACCCCTTAACCAAGGCTCATTAAACGCTACCAGCTCAGCTGAATTACTTAAGTAGAATACAACCACATACTGTTGCATTTCAATTCCTATTTGTACGCTAAAGCTTGTCCTAAAATAAATTTAGCTTGGAACACATATTTAGCAAGTGCTAAAGATAGGATAAAACAACAAAAAGCTGACTCAGGTAAAACAACCTGAAAAACTTCACCATGACACAATGAAAAGGTTCTAGAAACGTCTCTGCTTTTCTACTACCACCTATTTCACTGCGTTGAACAACTGGTCTAATTTTGGACCAAAACCCTCTAGACAAACTGATTTGCCTTCAAAAGATCAGTTCCCCAACAGAGCTTATTTCAGTATCATCCCCCTTATGGTCACACTGATAGCTTAAATCAGAATAATCAGTACGCCAAAAGAGGACAAACCCCCACATACTTTCAAATGTTAAGTCTCAACACTGCAGTAGTGTCAGTAGTGCTGTTTCATTTAGCAAGTGCCCAAAATATATATTTCTTAAAATTAGTGTCCCTGTATTTGCCCAAACTTCCATATTCTACACCTACTCCCCCCCACCTCTGAAAGCAAAGATTTCCTGAAACCTCCCACCATAAAAAACCAGGCACAACTTCTATATGAAAACTATTTGATCTATTCTAGGTTATCAGAACAGTTGCGATTCTTTGTTGTTGGGGTCAAATCAGTAATGACTAATACTAAAACAGACTCAGATATTTACTTAATGGATATATTCACTTTAATTAAAAAAGGAGAGGGGTCCATCTCTTAATTTTTAAGCTGTAACAACTTATGTACAGAAATGATTGCTAGCTAATGGTACCAATGTCATGCTTCCAACTCCTGCACTAAAGGTACTGCTCCTGAACTAAAAGGTTCTTTTAGTCTGTGAAAGAAGCCTCCTTTATAGTCCCCTCACCACAAAGGTTCTCCATTTAAGAACAATGTAACCTGTGCAATAGATTTCAGGGAGCAGGGTGTATTTCAGAAAAATACTGGTTTTATTCATGGCAATTAATGTCAATAATCATGTCAATTAGCTTACATGCAGAGTCTGAACTCCTGCTTATAGTCAAAACTTAAGAGGGTAGTTTAGAGGACTTCAGAGGTAGGTTTTCACCTTACACAGTAGGGAGTCAGAAGCGTGAAGTATGGGCAAATCTGTCCTACATTAATGTTTTCCCAATGCTGCAGTTTCCAATTCACAGAAGTCACTGTACTTCAAAGCTGTCTCTACTCAAAGACATGTATACATGACACTTTGAATTAAACACTGCTAGTTGTCTGTCCACAAAGCTCATAAAGGCTCACAATAAAGACACCAGGATGTAAACATGCAAAAGATACTAAGAACAAAAACGGAAGGAGGAAAGGGAAAGCAGCACTGAACAGAGCTCCTGAAAAAAAACAAAGTATGCATTATTCTTGACATCTATGAATGACCTGGAGGAAGGTGAAGGAAATGGAAAAGGGAAGACTACAGTAGAGATCTTTAGTACTTAAAATAGTGATGCTCATTAAGAAAACCCAGGAGATCATTTTCTGACTCATCTTCTGACTGAAGCTTAGGGTTTTTTTAATCTAATATGATGAATCTTCAGAATGTTTTCATTCTGCCACATACAAAAGTGGGAAAAAACCAACAAAATCACAAACCAGAACACAAAGAGCTTAGAGCTAATAGCTTGCATAAATTCAACTTGTATCTAAGAAATAATGCAAGTAAAAGCCTTTTATAAAATGTCACTTCCCCCATAGCAATTATTCTTTTCCAAAAGTTGTTTTACAAGGAATAACGTTCTACTTCCTTTCCCCACTGTCACTACTCATTCTGCAGCACTGCTACCTGTAAAGAACAAATTCAGCAAATATTGAAAACTGCCAAATATTTTCTTCTTTGATGCTTTCATTCTTATGTTCTAAGCTTTCTGAATAATTACGTGGTTGAAAGCAAAAGCTCTCCACAGTTGGGATACTATGCAGGTACACTATTGGTAACAACACTGACTACATACACTGCCAAGAAAAAGAAGTGTCATACTGTAAGTCCTAGAACGTTTACAGAACAAAAAGGGAAATAGTATTTTACAAGTCCACCTTAACACTCATCCACAATATTTCAAATTCAATTTGTATTCATCTTGTTCCCACCTGCACCTACCATTTTCAAATTAAAAGTATATGAAACAGATCTACTCTAGAGTTGCTAAATTATCACAACAATTCCATGAAGCCCATCTAACACAACCTGAAGAAAAGCACTGCTTGAAACAAAAGAGGCTGCACATGCTGCAGTAACTGAAAAGCCTTCGAGCTTGCAGACCCTCTGAAGGGAGGGATTATGGATATAAGCAGTTGCATGATATACTTCGATTGCAAGAGAACAAACTCTTAAGGCTTCAGGTAGGACTAAGAAGTTTATACTTTTAAATTAGGAAAAATGAACCCCTGCAAGCAAATGACCAAACATGCCATAGGAGTTTACTATTACCTAATCATTTGCTGTGATAAAATTACAAGCTTAATAACTCAACAGCTTTCCTCCCTTATTTGCATTACAGAAATCTAACAAAAGCTATTATTACCAAAATACACACTTGTATTACACTTTGTGTAATTCTAAAAAAGAAATACAACCAGCACACCTTCTCTCTACAAGGAAAAAGAGCTCACAGGATCTCTTTTCCTATTTTACCACAGTAGGAAAGCATTATGTTCCATCGGGACTGCTCAAGTCAGGTTTTGGTCCACTCATCAAGTTTTGGTCTTTGAATAGCTGCAAGTGGTAACTACTATCTCTGTGTGACAAGGGTTACAAGCTCTTGGTTTAGTAGGAGGAGGAAGTGCTGTACATATACATTCTCTCTCCCCACTGCCCTACTCCCTAAAAGTACAAAAGCAGTCCAAGGTATAACCAGACTATGTCTATGTTCTCCCCCAGGGAATACAAGCCTTACTAGGTAAGAGTATACAACCAGGTAGAGGGTGATATGCAAGACCTGTCTGTGCCTATCTGTGATCTGTCCTAAGGAACCTGCTTTGGCAGGGGGTTGGACTCAATGGACTCAATCTTGAGGTCCCTTCCAATCCCTACAATTCTGTGATTTGTGTTTTCCCACCATAAAAACCCCCACAACAAATACCTTAAGAATACGCAAAGAGAGACCCAACCCCAAGTTCATCCATATATTGTCAGACAGGAGAAAAATCCAGTCTCCTTCACTACTTCTCCAAGAATGAATTCTCTGATGACAAGCAGGGAGATCCTACAATCATTTCAGTATAATTCAGCTAAGCCTACTGCCTCTCACCCTTCTCCCCCGCCAAGACAGAAACTACTAGTGGCAAATTGAGTCAAACCAGGCTACTTTAGCTTTTGATATGCACTTCTAATACTATTTTAAAATTATTTTTAAAGCCTTTTTTTACAAAAAACACCATTATGGAAGACTACATAAAACCCCTAACAACCAAAATGTCTCCAAACAGATGAAAAGAAAAGCAAAGCAATACTGGCTTCAAAATATTCTCTATGGCACCTGCATAACCTAGCAGTAACCTGTTTCTGACAACACTGAACAGTCTGTTGTATTCTTGGCCATTTAGGAGGAACCCTGAATGTCTCTAAGATCAGAGAAGTCTGCACGTTCTTCTGTTCTTGTAATACTTAACCTTTTTTTCTTCTTAATCTGAATTTATGATAAAAGTAATCTTTGCAGAGTGCTTATGACAATAATTTAGCAACTAAGTGCTATTGCCCCAGATGTACTGAAAGTCTCTTGTAAAAACTGACATTTAGAAAACACATCTTTCCCAAGATGCAATTTAAAAGCAGGCAACCTACTGAATTTTAAGACTTAACTTTCGCTTAAACTTACCTCTCATTACAATATTTTAATAGTTGATAGGGTATTTCAGTTCATTGTGTCTATGAAGCTGTTTAATGGAACAATCCAAGTTGCATAATCACCACTGGAAACCCATTCCTAGAACCTGATCCACTGTTTTCCAGGTTTCATTTTACACTTTTAATATTTTAACACCAGGACAAGTAGAACAAAGTCTTTTCAATTAACTTTCACACACTGGTAGAGTTCATAGCTAGAAGATGACTTCCTGGGCTCAAAAAGCTTGCATAATCAAAGACAACACAAAATCTAGAAGACTTTAAATCAAAGAGTACATATATTTCTTTCACAAGTTGGATATTCAAGTTGTAATAGATCAAATTGCCAATTAGACAGTTCTTTCTGAAGAATATGATTAGACTCCTTCAAGACAGGAACCACCCTATCACATTACCCAAGAGTGTACATCTACTCCATCTGACTGAACATTTATAGGTAAAACACCCCAAAAATGAGTGTGAAATGAATATGCCTGAATTGTAAGAGCTAAACTTCTGAAATTAAACAAAAATCAGATTAGCTAGAGCATCTTCAGATTAGATATTCGTTTTATGAATTTACTGGCATTACTGTCGATCTTTATAGGTGTTCAATGAACTCCCCTAACACTTAAAAGTTTAGGAATACACACCTATGGAAATAATTCTGGGATGACATAATGTAACATACTAAGTACCTTCGTGTAAATTCTTTTCCTATACTAAATTGAGATGAACTGGAAAGTGACTATAAGGTGTATTCAACAAAAGAATGAATGCTTTTTCCAGTGATAACACTTTTTATACTTGGTACATAATATCTTTGAAACTCAGAAGATACTGAAAAGATTTACTAGACAGAGTAACAGTACCAAATGCAGATGTGTATCACTTGCATATACTAGCAATTAAGAACTAAGCAGGTTAAAACAGGCGAGGCAAGGGTTAAATGTGCATGCAGCTGTGGCATGCTCTAGCTTTAGCTGCTGAGAAGCTTCTTCAAATAAGGACTACCAAATATACCAGATTGGTCCCATGTTTAAGTCTTAAATACTGTAAATATTGCATAGTCTTATTTAGCTAATCAGTCCTCTGCTTGAAGTTCTCTTGCACCCTGTATACCTCCTTAGCTTTCTGTTATTACTACCTGGCTTTGCAAGAAGGTCTCTCCATGATCAGTAGCACTCTCTCCTCAGGACTACCTAATACTGATAAGGGCCTTCTAGCCCCTTATCCAGAGAATAGCTACTTAGTTGTGACAGTCATATAACAAGGACCAGACAAGGGGAGTAAAAAGATTATCTCATCCCCTTCAAAATGCCAGTGTCCTATCCAAGGCTTCTAAGACGTATCAGAAGGTGAAGGCAGGATCAGACAAGGGCAATCCAGTGAAGGCAATTAGATGCTGTAAGCTAGGTATGTGCTAGATGAGTGTTCTCTAGCAACAGGCTTAGACAAGCTTTAAAACATGAAGTGAATCTTTAACAGAAATAGAGATACAATGATGCAAACAGACACCAAAAAAGTTTGAATGGAATGATTAGTTTCCTTCCAAATTATAGTGTGGGAATCATTACTGAAAATGCTACAATTCAAACATTTTACATCTGAAGGGACAGAAAAACTTACCAAGTTATACTATTAAATTTGGAGGTTTCTTAAACAGAATATAAAATACAGAATTGGAAATTAATTCCAGCATTAAATATAGACTTGTACAGTCAAAAACACTGTTTAGAGCATTCCAACTCTAACTTGGTTCTTACTATTCCTTTTACAGAGTTATTCCATCAGTTCTACTCCGAAGATTTAAAAATCTAACCAAAAGATTTTTGAAGTTTTAACTTATTCCCTTTTTTTCCCTACCTTTGAATAGAACTTCTGTCTCAAGAGCATTTACACACTATTCCCCTACTTGCAATAAAACATTTTGCTTAGTTACAAGAATCTGCAAACTAAGCTCTTTCAATATCATCTGCATTTACTGAGCTTTGTTTTCAGCATGACGGGCCTGAAAGAAACACTCCAACTCGGATACAGTATAAGGCCTGACAGAAGACAGACTTGCAGAACTCAGGTGGCCATGTGAATGTCAGCTCAGGACCAGCAGCTTGCGGGTTTCAATACTTTATAAGTTGAAAACATGCTATTGCAAAGTGAGTTTTACACAAGAGTGTTCCATTTCTATAGAGCAAGAAGCTGCAATTGAAGTTTGAACTAAATTGTTATGACGATACACCAATGGCTGTGCAAGTGCCAGCTTGGGACTATCAAAAACTAGTGTGATATGATAAGAAACTAGGCTTGTGTAACTAAGATAGCCCTGAGTATTGCATATTATCTGTAGTATTAGAAGGCTGAAACACCTCAAGTTTTCCATTACTCCAAATAGGTTATTAACTGAGGAGAGAAATCCATCCAATAATCACTATGCTTCTGGTCTAGTAACTTAAAGAAAGGCCGTGAGAAGAAGCTTTCTCCTCCCCAGTATGAATCTCAATATTGTCACAAGCAGGAATTGATCCTAAGACAGCCAAGTTGAGATCAATTTGCAGTTTGCATTTTTGACACTCAAGAAAATGGTATCCTATGGGAAACACACACAATCTGTCAAAGCCACTCCTGGTGTGGTAAAGCAAATGGAGTTAAGTGCCAAAGACAGGGCTTCCCCAAGACTCATACAGCAAAATTTTCAGACAGCTTTCAGAACCACCAAATGACAGTTTGCCTACCTCCCTCAAGGAGAAACCTTGAAATACTATTTTACACCTGCCAGATGTCTCTTAAAGAAGAGGTAACCATGTGATAAATAATACTTACAGCATATGCACCTATTAGAAATGCTGCATTTGCTCTTTTCCGCTGGTCAAAGCTGGTATAGTACACTATCTTCTTTCTTGATAGACTGAAATACTGTTGAAAAAAGTCAAAATAGAAACAGCATATTTACTGAAGAATACACTTTTAAAAGAGTTTAAAAAGTCACTTTTCCAAAACCAAAAAGTCAGAAAAAAGTCTTAGATTCTCATAATTGCAGGAGGAAAAAAAGTTACTGATACCATGAACATTCTTCTTACATTCTAGATAAGCGTACAGAAACAGCCTCAGTTTGCTGCACAAAAATATCCTATAAAATGCAGTTAAACTAAAGTGTTCAATATAGAATCCTGACTTTTTTCCCCATGTTTAAATATTTGAACAATAGCTTATGAGCACTGATTAAAGACATTGAAGTTTCAGACTAAAACACCCTCTTATACATTAAATCTCTTTAGTACATAATTCTGTGAAGACGACAATAGGAAAAACTGAAGCAATCAATCTTCTAGGCATTTTATAAGTTAAACACCACTTTTCCACTGTACCACCTAAAAATGGGGTGACAGACATCTTTAGAAAGCTTCAACAGCAAGAATGCATTTATTAAAAAGATAAAAGATTGCACAAATGAAAAGCCTGGAAAAAAGGCTAGGCAGAGACAAAGCTATTAACACTTGCAATTCTTTCTTTAGGAAGAAAAGAAGCCTCTGTCAGAATCCGGTGAACAAAACTCCCATTGAAAACAAGACCAACAAGCACCAGAAGAGAACAATAACGACAAACTTCAGCAAAACTACTTGAACCCAGAGAGAGAATTGCCACCTAAAAATGGCAAGTTGGACAGTTTATTCATTATTTTTTAGGTTCATGAATTGCTACACTTGCATTATATTCTGTAAAGCTATCACTCCTGTTTTCCCTGACAGACTTCTACAGACTTGAGGAAGTCATCAATAGACATACTGGATTCTGCTTCTAAGTATTTTTTAAGCATTTCTATTTTTGTAAGTTGTACATTTTATAAACTGCCTTTTTACCAGTGCTACTAGCTTTTAACTCCAATCTGACAATATTAATTTACTTTCTTTTCTTACTCTTGGCACTCATGACACTTGGGGGTGGGAGATAAGGTTACTGCTGCAAAACTGTAGTTTATGTATTTAAATAGTGCCAGCAACAAAATCTGTAAACATTGACTCATCTTAAATCTTGTTGCAAGTTTTAGGACAGCTTTACCAACATAATCATATTTTGAAAAAAAACCCACATCAAAAATAGCTGATAAATCAGTTTTCTCCTGAGTTTATCAAGCAAGCTTCTTATTCCCATCCCTCATAGAAACAGCACCTCTAATAGCAGTTCTAACTGTACAGTCCAGTCTGGTCTTACTAATACTTCCCTAGGTGGAAGGAGAAAGAGTTACTATAACTGCATATATCTAAATGGGATTGTAACCCCTAATAGATAGTTGCTCTTGATTAGAAGAGGTTGTATCCTGAGACCAACAGCAACCACCCCCTCAGTGTATATGCAAACATACAAAGCACAAGTAGTTATTTAATTATTGAAGCATCCAATTATTATTAAAACCTGACAAAATTAATCCCCGTATTTTAAGATCCCTCCTTTCTTCCCCCTCCTCAATTTTTTAATTTTAGTGTTCTCTAACTGTAATTCCACCCATGATGTGTAGGTGGGAAAAGATTATGGTAGTTATGCAACACTGACAGAACTTCAATTATAACTTGTTGACTATTACTTATTTTAAAGCAAAGTTCTTTGCAATAGTTTACAGTTCACCTGAAATACTAGTGTTAACTGCAAAAAGCACATTCTGCCAGAATTTCTATATAATAAGACCTTATTTCTTGTTTTATTTAGAATGAATTTTAAGCACATGTTTATGTCAAGTCCAATTTCAAGATGCCTTTACCTGAAGTAGTAAAAAACTGACAGATAACCTTAGAAGTTTCCAGCACATTTAAATGAAAGCAGTGTCATTTTCACTGCTTTGTTTTCAAAATGTGAGTCCTAATCACTGCATTGCTATGTTAAATATTTAAATGTAAAAGCTTCAACACAGAATTGAAAACTGACATTAACTAACAGCTTACAGCACAGCAACCAGAGGAAAACTGCATTAGGATTTTACTTTTCAGAAGCCTGTAAAATGAACCATTGTTTTTATTTGCACACAAGTTATAAGAAAATCAAGTTTTACAGTGTTTGCTGAAGCATCAATGCGGTGTGTCCATTAAACATACAACTTCTCAACTCACTACACTTTCAATATCAACAGTATCATATACACCTCTTAAAAAAATATTGATTTTCTGACAATAGTTAATAAGCCAAGTTTGAACCTAGGTTCAATGATGACAAGTGTCAGCCATTTCTTTAAGGTGACATTTACAGCTCCAGAGCTCTACCTGCATGGATAGGGGCTTTAGTTCCCTCCGATACTGCGCAACTTAGAACCAAAAACCTTGTTTCAATGAGAATGTTTAAATAAGGAGCATGGAGAGACTAGCTATATTAGTGGTAACATAGTTGCAAATAATTTTTCTCTAAACCAAACACAGGCACTATGAAACATTGTTTTTCAGAAGAAAATTGTAGCAGCTTCACACAAGGTTAAAAGACAAAAATATAACAATATAACAGAATAGTCTCTGTTAAAATATATTCAAGAGGAATAGACTCCAAGAAACTTTTGAACTAAAAGCAGAGATTATATGAGAAGTTGTGGCATGTTTTTGGTTTAGGTGACAAAAGCTAATTGATTTGGTGTATGAGAGGGTTCCAGAACACGTTTTCATTGCAACATTACTTTTATTTAAAAAATAATAAATCAGTTCCTGTCTCTAAGACTTCAACAGAGATTTACTTGCACAGAAATTGATGGCAGGCTTCGAAGGTGCTACTGTGGACAATTGCTAGATCGCTGTGTGTTCTGAATCACCAAGTTTTTGATAGTATTTAATGAATATGGTTTAATATATTTACACTGTTCAAAGTTACAATGCATGTAACTTTATACATATTCATATACACACAATAAATTTGTGATATGCATATACAAAGAGTGGTGAATACAAGGTCAAAAAACTGTTGACAGAAAGTGATGTATTAAAACATCTGCATGAAGCCTGCCTCTATCTAAGCTGTTCTAAAGGAAATGCTTTCAATTACTATAGCACCACATGTATGCCCCACATCAGCTTGCTTACATTAAAACAAAACCAATCCCCTCCACAATTCAGTAGCAATACAGCTAGCATACAAGGAATGGTAAACCCATAGTTCATTAGCCTGCCAGAACCTTCCCCCTCCTGCCTTTGATCTTCCATACTGGTATCCCTTACCTCAGCAACACTCCTGTAATTACCCTTGCATCTGAATTTGAGGCTGTGTAAGGCTACAGAGACACGTTTTTAAAGCAGTTTTTATGAAATCAGACTTATTTAAACAGAAGAAAAAAAATTTGTAAATGAATCATTTGCTTAGTCAAGCGTTTTTCCCCCCATATAGAACTGAAAGAATAAGTAGAGTGATAGCACAGCCAGCCATGTTTTATTGCTGTTGGCTAGTCAAGATCATCTCCACAGTAATCAGCAAAACATTACAAACATAACAAGGTCAGAAAGGTTTTCCTGTAAAGCATAATCAGAACTTAACCTGCAAGTTTCTCAGCAAATGGATATCTGAATAAATTCATCAGCTCTTCAGAACACAACTATTTACTATTTTTAAAGTCAGTCAGCATAAAGTTACAATAGCTTACTTTAAAAAGCTGATCTGTCATTAGCAAATTTCAAACTGGCACCCTACTCCTTCCCTACCTGACCCCCTCAAGAAAGGGGGGGGCAAAAGCAGAAAACCTGCCTCCATGTCTAATTCCTCTCCCAAAACAGAAATAGATACAGCTAAAGGACTTGGAGGGGAAGTTTGTGGGGTTGGTTTGTTTTCAAGAGATCTAATACTCTCATTTTTTTCTGCTCATATTAATACAAGTTTTAAACTTAAAGTCAAAGTCTTAAATTCCTTTTGAGACACCATATCTACCCAAAAACTATAACATTCTATGACTTTTTGTGCCATGCTTCTTTTAAACACTCTTTTTGTAAGAAAAGTACATGAAGTGCATACCCAACCAGGCATACACCAAATTATGTCACCTGGGTTTAAGCCCCATGATTACCTCAGGGTCCAAGAAGTGAATTCTTAATTCTCAACTAGTTAAGCTGAGCACTAGTCATTTTTAGCTAAACCCACAGTACACCAGATGCATGCTTCTGCTCTGGGATTTGGTCTTACAAGCCTACTTACCCACTGCAGGTAGTATCTAAATTAGGACTGCATCTGGCATGCATTTTAGCTATTAGAAGAGCAAAGCTTATGTTAGCAGGTGCTGACCTACCTTGGGGCAGTGCAAATCAGCAAGACTAGAAACTATTCATGTGCAAGTTTCTATACCACTCAAGTGGTATTCCAACCTTTAGCTGTTTGATTTCAGGTATTACTTTCAAGAGGCCACAATATCAGGTTACCCTCCTCTATTACACACTACTAGTTTAAATTAACATAGTTGGAATTTGCCTCTGGTAAGGCAGCAGCAACAAACAGCAGCTCCTCCCAGCTGACCTGCATGAGATTTCTGTCTGGTTCCTCACTATGGATGCTCTTCACCTAGCACTGTGTTTGGGGTTTTTTTTTTTAAAAAGTTACATTAAAATTATTCAGTTTTCTAAGTCAACCCTGCAAATGTCAGAGTTACTAACTCAGTTTTGATATGGCTCCCTTGTACATTTTTTCATTATAATGTATAATCATTATAACAATGATTACAAACTATTTCAACAAGCAGCTTTCATTCAACCAAAGTGGTCTTTATATATAGTAAGACTAAAGAATGCAGAGACATTCATGTTTAATACAGAATCATTAAAAATCCAGACAAGCCCTGAGACGTGTATTAGTTCCCTTATATTCTAGGTGAAACTCTTGGTACCTAAGGTCCAGTTCGAAGGCATTCAAGTACAAAATTACTCCGTACTTTGTTGCAAAGCATCTACTTCAATGATACATGAGACTCTTGGGGCATGAAGGTCCCAACTGATCATAGTCTCAATTTGAATCTGCAAAAAACAGAATTTCTCCAGTTCTCATATGCACCGTGAAAGCTATAATAGTAGGTTTATTATTGGTTCTTCTCTGGAGTAACTGCTTCAGAGCAAGCATTTCTCCACATTCTTTAATAACCCAAATACAAAATCACAAACAGCAGAATTAAGGTAAAAAATTAAATTTCTAGAGAGTGAGCATCATTGGCCATGTGTTTAAAGGGGACCGTGGCACTAGAAAACAGGATAAGATAATGCATTTATAAGCTCTATTTAGTGTTAACAAAATGACAAATCTGTTATTCTCCCAAAATGAATAAAGGCATTCAAATTTATAAATGCTAGGTAAACTTTTTTTATTAGTAACTTTCTGAATGTCCATTTTCACTAGAAACACTTATGTGGAGAAAAGGTTATAGCATCTCTACAAATACCTCAATTTGCAGAGCCTCCTCTTAAGACCACCAGACTAAGTCAGCATGCCCCTGGAAGCAGCAGATAGTGTGAATCAACTTGCATAATGGTTTCATTTGTGCAACAAACAGTCCCAAAACAATGTCATTTTTGATACAGGAATCTTAACAGTGGCCAGTGTTACTACATCTGGTGCCCCATTTTCCCCCTTCCGTCAGTAACAGGCCTACTATTTTATATTACAAAGATTTTAAATCTGTAATATTTAGTGAAGGGCCCCTTTGTTATTTGCACACAGCAATATGAATTGGTACTCTGGAATTAAAACATCTGTTTCACTTCTTGCAGTTAATAAGTCTTCTATACCTGCTGCACTATATATCACATTCACAAGCATTTGGGGACCAGGTTAAAACTACAGCTGTGTGTAAGTGCACTGCGTCTGGCTATGATGGAGTTACATTCTCTCCACAGCAGCCTGCATGATGTTGTTTCATAGTTGATTAAAACTATTGATAACACACCAATGCTTTAGCTATTGCTAACCAGTGATTGCACAGCATCAAGGACACACATTTCTCCTCCTGCCTGGGTATAGTACAAATAAGACTGGGGTGGGCAAGATGCTGGGAGGGCACATGGTCAATACACCTAACCCAAACTGACCAGAGGGATATCCCATACCATGTAACACCACACTCAGCCATATAACTGAGTAGTCTTTCTGAATCAGCAGCTCCTCAGAGACAGCCCAGGCATTAGTCTTCTTTGAGAGGTAGGGGGGGCTTTCAACTACCTGCTTTATTCCCTCCTCCCCCTTAAACTCTTTATTTCAACTCACAAGTTCTGCTTGGTTTTGCTCTTCTGATTCTCTCTCCTGTCCCACACCAGGGTTGGGAGTGAGTAAGCAGCTGCCAGGGGTTTAGTTTCTGGCTAGAGTCAACCCACATCAGGTTTTGGACAGTGCTGTTAACACAGAACTCAGTCATGGTGATCTTCAGAATTAACTGCTGCATTTACAGATTCTAGACAACTTTACAAAGAAAGGACCAATACTTTGCAGTCAAAAGAAAAAGCTATTGTGGTGTTCAAAGAAGATACCAAAATTTTCTATCTGTAGTGAAGAGCAAGTCAAAGTTACCTTGAACCAACAATCACTGTATGAAAGCAAGTAAGAAAGCTTCTAGAAATTAACTGATACGGAGTGGCATTTCTACAATGAACTATTTTTATGTCTAAAAACGTATTTCCATAACACTTAGAAGAAAAATTTTGAGTAATATTTAGAAGTTTTCACTTTTCCACTATGAGAGACTTAGTTTAAAAGTAGTGTGATTTCAGGGTTCATGTTTTGTTCCTGTTCATGGGTGTGGGCTTTGTCTGCTCTTTTTCCCCCACCCTCCAGTTATTCATACTACCACACCCACTTCATTAGCTACAAGCCCATGAAATATCCAGAGCGTTTTTCATTACTATTATCTTGAAACCGTAAGGTGATGAAAAAGTGAACACATCTTTTAGTGCCTCACCTGCTAAGCAACAATGAGAGCATATTTTTTTATCCATTCTTCAGAGGGAAAACTCAGAACAAAAAATAAAGCTTAGTAGTAATCATCTAGATAACAAGCAACTAACAGCCACTTTCAAACTGCATAACACATTTTAGCTGAATTTAAAAACATAAAAATACTGGAACTTGGTTCTTAAACAAAGCTTACCTTTAATTTCTTATTTAGTTTACAGCAGTATCTGTATAACATAGCCAAGTTTAAAGGTCCAAAATCTCCATAGAAACTGGAATAAAGAGAACAAAAAGGTTAATTTGTACAAGAGAGCTAAGCAAATTTCAACATGCATGTTGTTGATAGTTAAAGTTGCAAATCAGTAACTTTTGGGTGTTAGCGAGTAGACAATATACATGATGAAACAGATAAATCCTTTGATTCACTCAAGAGGATGGTAGGAACAATTAATTTGAAAGCATCTGTAGTTTCAGTTCAGCTCCTGTGAGCACCTTTTCCATTATATACATACTTTATATGCTGAACTTTTTCTTCATCCCATGATAACCAGTCTGGTTTTGGTCAAAACTACAGAGTGAAGAATTTCAAGACATAATCTACTACCCTTTAAACTATGTCAATGTCATCCCAGACAGTCTCAGCAGCTGCTTGAGATGAGACTATATCATTACAGTCTATGAATAATAAGCTAAATAAAGTTTCTTATAGGTATTAATTTAATTACATCATCTCGATCTGTCTGAAATTTAAGCTTATTTCTTTTTATCGTATTCTCCATTATTCCAGAGATTACATATAATTATGCTTCCCTTTGTCCCACCAATCCTCTTGTCTTTAGGCTGTTCTTCCAATTTATTACTTATATCTTATAATCCTTCTTGTTTCCTCTCTTCTAGATTCTTAACCAGTCATATTACTTTGAAGCAGCAATCACAGGTAAGAGCTAGTAGTAGTCATCTGTACAGGAAAATTATTGCATAGTAAAACTAAGTTCCTGGTAGGGATTCACAGTGGTCTTCCTAGCTAACCCTTCATATAGGCACCTTTGCAAGTAGTAACAGCTTTTACACAAGCAACTAATAATGACACCTTTTAGAGCCGTCTCCTTCTTCATCCATTGCAAAATTGCTCAAATTTAAGTTGCAAATTTCTCCAGTATTTTTCCTTTGTGCGCAGAAGTCATCTTGGTGGGTCTATGAAAGCTTGTTGATGCACAGGTTTTAAATTCCTGTGAGCACTGACTATAAAATTGTTCTAATATGCTCTGCCTTAAGACTTTGGATAAGAGACAAGACACTTCTTGCCTATTCCATTGGCATCTGAATGCATGTTAATTGAGGAATAATGAAATAAAATGGCAATTATGTTCTAACTTATGGGCTTTGAAGGAGTGAAGCTTACTGAAATCAGATAACAGAAGAGCTAGTACTACCTTTCAAGCTTTCTTCCCATAGCAGAGGGTTTCTTTTTTCAGGAATATTAATTATGTTCCACTTAAACATAACCACTTTGAGGGCAGTCAAACACTGGGAAGAGGCTGCTCAGAGGTGCTGTGAAGTCACAACCCAGTTATACAAGGCTCTGAGCAAACTGCTCTTGTCGACCTTGCTTTGAGTCTGGGGGTTGGATTAGACAGTTACCAGAGGTGCCATCCAGCTTCAGCCATTCTGCTATTCAAAGTGGACATAAAGTAGGAGTGCCTTATCTTTATGGTACTTATGACTTATTAATATCCTCTTCCCAACATTCTCTCAAACAAGAAAGCCAGGCCTGGTACAAAGAGAGGCAATTATACTAGTCTGATCTCTGCCTTGTTCAATTTAGCCTGCCTGCCCCACCAATACTATTTCAATATCATCTACTTTACACTAACATTTTCTCCAAACAAAACACCCCTGTCTTGTTCCATTAACTTTACAGTATCATTCTACTTAAATTCTACTCTTTCACTGTATCTTTAAGATTTTGTGAAAAATACTTTTAAATCTTAAGTACAGCAAAAAAGAGTGGGATATAATAATTACTAGAGTACTTTTTTATACCAGTGCAAGCAACATAGCTTTGATCAGCAAAAAGGTATAACTAAATGTACAGCTCGCCTAAAGCACTGAAGAACTGCAACACTAACTTAGAATAATTAGTTTTCATTACTATACATTTGCTGGAACTACATCAATATGAAGTCATATATGCACTTTTTTCCATGTGATTCAACACAAACAGAAATGTAGGAAAAGCACATTAAAATAGATTTACAAATCAATTTATTGACAATAGATCAATTAGTTACTACTTTGGTGAGGATAAGGATAATACACACTTGAGTCAATCCATGACTCCATTTCTACAAAATTAAATTATTCAAAACCTTTCAGCCACCAAGCTGAAGATGTCATAATCTGTTTATTTCGCCATCACTTGTTACCACTAAGTACACCATGTTTCTCAACACAAGGAAAAAAGTATCAGTGTTTAAGGTCCTGACACTGTTTGTCTATCCTAAAGAAACAACGTATTTCTCAAAATCCAAACCAAATTATTAAAGAAAGGCACTTTGGTCACTGTTGCACCAGCATTACCACCCATATACCAAACACTGTCAAAAGTTGAAGATAAAAAACATGGATGAAGCCTTAAATAATGGTTACAGATAATCTACCCACTATTATTTTACTTCCATCTCTTCCATATTAGAGACCCTCTTCCTATCTAGATGTTTTAAGAAGCATTTATATACAATAAGAAATCAGGATGCCTCTAAAGTTTAAGCCAATTAAGAGAGACAGTAATTTACAATGGAAGTGGGAGCCAGATACAAGGAACAGAAGGCAAGTATGGTATTAATTTACATTTAATTATATTTTGTTTTAATCAAGCACTTAAATGATAGTATAAATTATTCTTCCCCCTCATCCCATGGAAATTTGCTATCCTTATGCTTCTCAAACTAAGCAGCAGCAAGAATCCAGAATACGCTGTTTGAATATTTAAATACTCCAAAAATACTATCACAATGCTACCTAGAAGCAATACCGTAGGTTTCCTGTTCTCCTGAGAATAGACTCCTAGAAGCACTCCTTCCTATCAATTCTTGTAGCATAACATCTGAGGTATTTGCGGTAAAGTATCATAAGAGTGGTCCACCTAGAAAAGCCAGTGCATAAAGAGCTCATCGGTCCACTGTCAGGCAAGTATTCTATGTTCTTTCAAGGAACTTACTAGTGAAAGAAATGTATTCTACTTCGGCACAGCACCTCAAGTTGTTTCTGACTGCAGTTCCAAGGGAAGCCACATGAAGGTGCCATGAATCAGCTCGAGCCTTGGGTACTCCTGAATGTTAGTCTCTTTTTACTAAGCCTACTGAGCCTAGTACATACAGCACTGGAATGATAAACAGCTTTTATATCTTAAACTATCATATGGAGCTAGGTTATGGTGAATGAAGGAATACTATTGCCTGTCAGACTGAAAGGCACCAATAGCCTCCATATTGACATCACTGTCAATCTATTTATGTCTAAGGCATCAAGTTACCTTTGAAAGATAACTTGCACTACTTATACTTCACCACAGAAACTTGATGCTTTTACCCCCACAGATGAATATACCAAAGAAAACGGTAGTATAAAGCTCCAAGTTTTGTGATAGAGCAAGAGTTATAGATAAAGGATAGAAGGCTCCCATCTGAAAAAAATTATTTTGCAGTTCTTTTCATGACAGTCCAGTGTTAAGTTCAGTGTCACTGCTACACTGAACATGAGGATGTTCTTATTATAGCCATTTCCAATAGTCTGGATATGGTCCAAAGTTTGGGGGGTGGAGGGGAGGTGGGGGGTGTTGAAAAATAGGACAGTTGCACCACATCAGTTCTGACAATGCGATAATGCTTTGAGAGAATGGCATTACTTGCATGGCAGCTAACTGGGTTAGATTACCTGAGAGCAGAGGCACAGTCTAGCAATTGCAATAATTTACTGGAGTATGTACACCAGAATTGAAGTGCTATAACTCCTTTAATTAGGAAGTTCATCTTCTTGGAGACTAGCAGCCACATAAAGTCCTTTTTCTACCAAAACAGGAACAACTAATCAAACCAAGGAACTTCACAAACTAGCTAGGAGAAAAACAGCTTTTCTGCAAATTACATTATTTTTTAGCATTTTACAGAGATTCAGCTTACTATTAAAATTAAGCAATAACATCAAATTAGAACATTCTTCACTTGTTTTTCTCCCCCCCTTTCCTAGGCTGGATTACTAGAACATTCAGGTCACTGCACTGCAAGGCCTTTGCTGCATGCATCTACCCATTAAGCAGGGCAAGAATGAGCTTCTGCAGAAGCAGCCAACTCGCTGTTACAGATAAATGTTTCAGATCACAAACTGAGCACATCTTACATGCAGCAAAGTTTCTGGACAAAAGCACAAAGGGTCAGTCCACACATTCATTACAACCTAACTGCTGGTCAGGAAGCCTTACCTGTTCAGTTTTATTTCTTCAACTCCTGTTTCCTAGAGCATGTTCCTCCTTCCTACTTCAAGTGCATGAAGAAAGGTGGGATGCTCAATGGCACTCTCACTGCTCTAGCCCCACCAATTCCAGTAACACATGAATTGCTAGGAGTTCTCTCATCTGGACTGAGACAGAATCCCCACCCTTACCACCAATAAGGGATTGCAGATTGCTGAATAGACGAAAGGATGACACAGCAACTATAACCAGAGAAGTGATGTATCACCTCAGTGCTTGCATCTGAGGGTAGGAATAATGCAGAGGCTCTGGATTATGCAAAACACCAAGTACTCACTCCATTTTCCCTTCAATGTTCAAAGTCCTCATAAAGATCCTGATTCTTCAAAAATGCAACAAGAAATCAAAGATCTAAGTTATAGATCATGAAATAGCTGTTCCATATTTGTTGCAGTGTTCCCTACCATCAAGATAACTGGGTTGGTTTTTTTTGTTTTTTTACAGTGTTCCTTGACATCAAGAGCAAAATCTCAGTGAAAAGGTTCTCCCTATAAAGTTTCCTATAGAGCAATCCTCAGGTCACGTTAAAACCTACTCTCTATGGAAAAAAGGTCCTCATAAGGGGATCCCTGTATCAAGCTATGCTCCATCCAGCATAAAACCAGAGCCTAGAAAATGGATCAATTTTATCTTGGTACCTGAAAACAAAACACCCTCAATACTTCTAGCAATTGTTTTCATCTTTTTTTTGTACAAAGAAGTAAAGACAGCTACAGTAAAGCAATGCATGGGTATAAAATTTATGAAACCTTTGGACTGGAGAGAACACCACAGGTGTTAAGATCTAGCATTTGACAGGTTTCAAATATACAATTATGCCAGTAGTTCGTGTCTTCTGACACTCCCAGTTCTTACATCCTCTGATTTTATTGTTTTCAGTTAATTTTATGTCTCATTTTAATGACAGACTCAATATCATCTGTGAGAATTAACTATACAAAAGCTGGTATTAGTATATGAAGTCTTTCTTCTCTGTATTTATATTCATATTGACACAAGTTATAAGTTGGGAAACTTCCTTTTTTTTGGTGGACTTGAGCTAATTAAGTTATCTTGGTCATCTGATAGTCAAGTTCAAGTCTTCAAAAAGCTCCTGATGTGAACAAGGAACTCCCTGTTCTCCGTGTGAAGTGACTGTTATGTCATAACACAGCTAAGTTTAAGTTTTCTTTTTTCTTTCAAATGACAGAAGCCACAGAATGATGAAGTTCATGTTTCATACGCAAGTACTATACTTGATAGCCACAGGAAGAGAAACATTTAGCCAAAGTAAAAATAAACAAGAAAAACTGCTTCTCACAAGAAAGAAACTGCTTCTTTGCATGTACACATGCAATGAAAGAAACTAGTCCTACAAGTCAAAGTCCAAACAGTACTCATTTGATATTGTTGTAGCCAAACATTTGAGTCTTATTTTACTGCTGAGCTTAAAACAGCTAACATTAAGATTGCCATGAAATGAGCAAGTAACACACTATGGCTTGAAACAGTTTTAGTGTAAAACATAGGACATATAGAGAACATTAATATTACTTTTACAGCTGCTTACAAGATGTCAGAGACTGGACCTGCAAAAGCTGTTCCTACACGAACAGAACTAGTGACTGAATAGAAACATCATGACTTATGAAAGCTGCCATTATACCTTATCGGTAAGAGATTCCTGTTTCTTATTATCTAAATTTTAATTCTGTTTGAGAAAACTTGGCTTTCACATTTTTATCAAAGAACTTTTTATACCCTTTTTATTGTTGAGTAGTTAACCAGTCATGTGAAGTATTCTCAACCCAGATCTGTTTACTGAAAGGTGAAACATGAAAGACTCTATTCTTGGAGAATAAAAAGCTTCTTACTAGTGCCTAACTCATTAAAATCAAGGTCTTGCCAAGGCAAGGCTTGTCTATTTGCCAAATGACAGTCTTCATCAAGCTGGATTATTTCTCATTAACTTTATTTTCCTGAAGTAATCGTTACCTGCACTACATTACCCTAAAAAGATCGCATTCTCTTATAAGCAGTAGTGCAGACTCTCAGGCAGGACCTCGGTATTTCTGAAAGATAGACAAAATCTTACAGAAACAGATCAAAAACAAGAATTCAGAATTTGATACATTCATTCAGGGTTCTTTTTCTCTCAACAGATGAATTTACATACCATTTCCCTAGCATAATAGGTTCAAGGTTAAATTGCAGCACATTTAACTAAATTAGTGACAGTTCTAGTAGCAAGTTCCTAGTCAGCTAGCATTTGAGAGGTTCTTAAAAACATTTAAGCGTATCTCTATTATTTTTAAAAGTATGAATGTTTAAATAAGTGAAGGCAGTGTTTTGAATTCATTAGAACAGCTGACAATTTCAAGTGAAAACTGAAGGCTAAAGTACTCATGTACGAGAAGTGTGGTTATGTAATCGTTTTAGTAATAATTTACATGACAAACTGCAAGAGCAAGTCAGCATTTATCAGACCAAAACTTTCGAAACCACTAGACCTAGCAGTACAGTTCTTTTGTTTAATGGGGTATACTATCAAAACACATGATTGCTTTCTTATTTCTTCAAGAGTGGGGAAAAAGGGGAAGGCAATCAAATTTTAAGTACAGGTCATCCATGTACTTAAGAGTTAACATTAGAGTAACATGCTCTCTGTAATCAGACAGCTCCACACCTACATATTCATGAGGTTTTCGTATCATATACTGCTTCAGTGAAAGCAAACTGATAACCACAGTAAAGTCAGCTAAGTAAGTTTCTATAATACTCCATACGTAATAAGTCTCACTAAACTTAACAGAATAACAGCCCAAAGAAGCAGTTTTCTTCCACACACAATTAAGGATCATTGTCTTTTCACTAGAACGATGCAACTAAAGAAAATTAAGTCAATAAATGGCTCTGTTAACAAAACTGCTTACATACCTCACAAGTGCTGAGGACATTCCTTCTCCTGGTACCAATATGAACAACTCACTTCACTTAAAAGCAAAAGTAACCATGAAATTCTGACCAGCAAGAACAGCACAGGCAGGTCATTTTTAATTAAGACTCTGGAAAGCACTACTCTGAGGCTATAGCATTTTAAAACTCACTTCCAAATGTTTATTTTGCTGTCATGTAATAAATACTTCTAATCACTTTCTAGGAAGGCTGCATTTTTGAGAGTGTGAGCAGAAGATCCAATCTCAAGTATTAAAGTTACACTCCACTATGACTTACAGACAACCCCTGATTTCACTGCCCATCGCTTTGGTGCGCAGCCCTGTGGAACATAAGACTGATGTCAAGTTCACAGATGAGCATGAGGAAAGAGGTAGAGTAAAAGCAGTATTTTGCAAGAACCAGGAGAGTTAAATTCTACTCCTCATTTTGCTTCTAGCTTTCCAGTTTCAGATAGATATTGATAATGGTAATCCTAGCAACACCTGCTTTTCCTTCCCTGAGACAATGTAAGCTTCCTCAGAGAGGAAAAAGGGAAAAAAAAAAATAAGATCAGGCATGGTTTTACTACCCAATATTGCATATGCTGATAATGGTAGGTGCTGCGATACAAAGATCAGGAAAGTTTAGTGCTGTTATGTAAGAGTTCGGTAATTACACAAAATTAATTCATACCACCTGGTAACTGCCACTTCATTTCTACTTCATATTAGGGAGAGTACTATTACAGCATCAAACAGGATGGTACCTTTAAAACACTAAATAGATTACGAACTATCAATTCAGAAAATATACTGCGAGCTACACATCCAAAATCTTTAGACATGCCCTAGAAGATAAAGGAAACTTTGCTTCCATTATCTTGTAGTTATATCTGGTAACAAGTTACACCCTGGTATGTGGTTAACAGGCAACTAGGTTAAGGAGTACACCTACTGAATTTTATACAAGTCGTTCTCCCCTCCCCCTCCCAAGTTTTTCAGTACTTTAAGTAGGATACTGTCCTCACACCCAGTTACAGTCCTTGGTTAGTACAATTATCTGTAACTAACAGAGTTCAGGATTACTCCCCCTTCCCATCTCCAAAATCAAAACCCATGTAAGATTCCTTCACCCTTCCTATAAACATAGTAACAATTAGAAACAAGATACTTCAGGTCAAGCATCATATAGAAGTCTTAGAAAAACTAAAAGATCAATTTTTTGTTTGATTAAAGAAAGTGGAACATATTCATGTAACAACTTTTGCTAAATTTTTGCATAACAAAATATTTATGAGGACCTTCACCAGCAGAATTTTGCTTTAATATTAGCTCAACCTTGCCTTAGGGTACTCCTGAGGTCCCTTTCCAACCTAAATTAGTTAGCAATCATTACAAAACCTGCTCTGAACTCAAGCAGCTAATTATGAAAGTCAACTTCAGGAACTAATCATTGGTAACTCCAGTACCAGCCACACAACCTGACATAATGAAAACTCAAAGACACATGTAGAAAAGAAACACCAAAACTCTAAGCTCTGCATAGAAAGCAAGCTGCAAACCAAGGAAGATTGGTTTACACCTTCCCAGAAGCAGTACTGAAATAGCTGTAGAATAGAAGGAAGAATGCTGCAGTTCAAAAGTTCTTCAGCTCACATGGAAAGAAAATTATATTTCAAGTAAGACCACAGTTTTTGTTTCACTTGTGCTGCAACAAACCCCTTGTCAAGTGGCTAGATATATCATCACACACGAAACAGTTGATCTGGAAACACGATTTAGAGCAACTACTTTTTAATCACAGTACGAAACAATTTGTTTAGTTTATTTTATGCCCTTTAATAGCATTCACAACTACAATCAATTTTACTGTCTGCCTCCTACATGCTATCAGTGTCTTCCAAACACACAAAGCTTTTACTTCACAGAAAATGCTTACTCTGCTGTGCTAAAGCTATAGAGGCCAACAGGAAGCGCTATCTTAAACCCACCTGCAGGCTTACAAAAAATTTTGCAGATGTTCTTCAAAAGCACATTTAAGGTCTGCATTCT
Organism: Porphyrio hochstetteri; assembly: GCA_020800305.1. Lineage (NCBI taxonomy): Eukaryota > Metazoa > Chordata > Aves > Gruiformes > Rallidae > Porphyrio > Porphyrio hochstetteri. The sequence continues at coordinate 21,357,589 of CM036912.1, forward strand.
TAGAATTCTGTGTAAGAGGCGATCACTTCATACTCTCTCTAGAGGAAAATACATGTAAAACCATCTGTTGTTTCATCTATTCCTACCTAAAAACAGTCTTCTATTTAAGACACCATTTAATAAGACATAATCAGTCTTAAGAGATCTTCTCCACCTTATAAACAAATCTTAAAGCTCAGATATCCTTCCCCTAACTCAACCACAGTTTAAGCTATTTAACTGGTCTTGTAGCCACTTTCGTGTTTCATTTGTTGGTTTGGTTTTTTTTAAATAGCAAGCTTGCTAAACTAGTTTCAGCTACTATATAAATACATTCAGGCTAACTTTACACTCATGTTTTGTGCAAGAAACTAAACGGGGCAAAAACAGTCTCTACGGTATGAAAGCCTGTTGGGAAGAATCTCAGGTGATAGCTTTGAATATGCAAAACACAACAGATGACAACACTTACTTCTCATAGACCAGTTCCTCATCAGTACAGAAGTAGTGGGTATTGACGGTACTTTTCGGTTTAGTCCGTAAAGTAGCAAAGTACAACCGATCTGAAAACAGAAAAGGACAACAGCGTAGGACGGACAAAGCATATCGCCGCTACCCCACGGCACGCCCGTCACCCCGCCGGTGGGCGCCGCAGCCCCGTCCTGTCCCGCCGCGGCCCGGAGCGGAAGCGGCCCTGCTCATCTTATTTTCTCCTGCGTGAGCGGCGGCGGGAGCGTGAGCGCCCGCTGCACCCGCGGGCCCTACCCACGAGAAGCCCCCCCCACCCCGCGCGGGCCGGCCCGGCACCCCTCGGGAGCGACTTGAGGAGCGGGTGGCAGATTTCTGGCCCAGAACACAGCAACAGGTGCCGGCCCCGCTTCTTACCGGAAAAAGAGAGGAGGAAGGAACCGCTCAGGCGTGCCCCGCAGGAGCTCGCGAAAACCGCAAGGCAAAGGGGGGCAAAGCCGAGCCAGGCACGCAGCAAAGCCCACGGAGCCGAGGGAGGGAGAGAGAGAAAGGGGGAGGACGAGAAAGAAGCCGGCACGTTTCCTTTTGAGAGAGGTTCCGGCGAGCGGGACCCCCGCGGCCAAGGGACGGGGAAGGTTCCCCGGCCCGCTCTCACCTTTCACGAACTCCGAGGCTCCCCCCAGCACTTCGGAGGCGGCTGCCGCCGGCTCCATCTTAAATAGAGCGCGGAGCAGCGAGGCGCGGGGCGGCTCCGAACTCATGGCGCTCCGGGGCAGCCCCAGAGGGGTCGGGGAGCGCTCGCTGCCCGGAGGGGCCGCCAGCCAGGAGCCACGCTGCTAGGAGCGCCACTACCACAGCCCGCATAGGAACGGGAGCGGAGACGAGAAGTAGCTCCGGGACACGGCGAGCCGCCGAACGCCCGCAGGGACTTCTGCTCCACCCCGCCCCTAGCCAGGGCGACGCCCCCGGATAGAAAAGCAGCAGGCGGTTACCAGGCGACCGGCACCGCTGTAGCAACCGCGTTACCGCGCCTTTGTTTCGCCCGGACCGAGGCGTGCGAAGGACTGGCTCTCTCCCGCCCCAACCCCCTGGCCCAGCGGCCCCGCCCTCCCCCTCTCAGTGCCTGATCACAGGGCAGGCGGCCCGCCCGCCAGCGCCACTGATCCGCCAGGCAGCGGCTTTGCACTCGGCACAGCTCCGCCCTGGTCTTGCTCTCACACCCACCTCCGGGTGGAGCGGGGCCCTCTCTGCGCCCGGGCAGAACCCTGCGGCGCTCTTTTCCTCCTCTCCCCGAGCCCAAGGCAAAACGCCCCACGGAGACAAAGGAGATCCTGAGATACTGCTCGCAGGGCCTGAAGCGGTGGGCAGCAGACCTTAACTAGTACCGCATCAATGCAAGCGGAGCTCAAGTAGAGGTGAAGCGAGCCGCACAGGCTGGGTGGGAGGTCGCCTCCGGGGAGAGGGAACCGCCGCTCCAGCAGAGCTCTCTTCTTCACTTAAGACACTTACGCAAGTCCCGACCCAGCCGCCTCTGCACCATCCTTTAACCTGATAGACAAACCGACCCACCAATCAAAAGCTGCCTTACTACCTCTCCAGCCAATGAGCGAGGTGAAGAGAGGGCAGCTGCGGGGTATACCCCGTGAGGGGCTTTTCCTCAGTTGAGCCGCAGTTGCGGGTCCCCTGCCTGATGGCCGCACGTAGGCTACTCCTTTCCCGGCTAAGGAGGTTCCCGTCACCTGTTGGGCCTTCCCTGCCTCAGACGAGTTGTGTCTGCCAAGCAGTGGTGTGAGCTGAGCAGAACTGAGGGGAGCTGAGATCTCAGGGAAGGCACTTGTCAGTAGAAAAAGAGCCCTATCCCGTGAAATTCAAAGCGCTGGTCCGAGCTGTGGGCTCTCACGCTTTCTGAGTAGTTACCCAGTGATTAAGAGCTTCCTGTATGCTTCGAAGGCTGCTGTAAAACTACACTATTATGTGTAAGTTGGTGTTTTAAAAAAGTGGAAAACTTAATTTCATGTGGTTCGTTTGCAAAAGCTGAATTAACTTGTAGTCTGCAATTAACTTACTGACAAAGAAATAAAAGCATGCAAAGTGTTAGAAATGCCTTTCTTCTACTACCTTCCCCTTAAAAGAGAATGATTGCCAAACAGGGCAGTCTATCTCATTTTTATAGCTAAACAAGTAAAAGGTCGCAAAGGAGAGGCACCTTGATGACAAAAAGGATGCTATTATTACCCCCACATGAAAGAAATAAGCAACCCACCCTTGAAACACCTTAAGACATTGTAATACAAAACAACATGGAGCTCGGAGGCCCACATTATTATGACCATGCTTTCCTAACACTATAAATAATCTACTCTAACTACTAGTTTGTTTAAATAATTCTAGTGTCTGCACATGAGGATAAACACTAGTATGAAAGTCTTAAGTCTTCAATTTTTAACCTGGTGTTACAAGCACTGGATAACCTTTAAAGAGTAACAAATACGCTGAAGTACTAGAGAAGATACTTCTCTCATGCAACTGTTTTGTAGTTGCATATTTATTTTTGATATTGGTTCTAATAATTTGTACTTGTGTTCTTACATTCCTCTTTTTTTCTTTTTTTTTTCATAGCTCCAGAACTAATGGTCCTAAACCTTACTCTTTTTAGGTCTTATCCTGTGAACTTAGGTAAGAAACTTCATTCAATGCAAAATGCTTGCAAAATTGACACCATAGTTTTCAGTGACAGCAAATTAAATAAAGGCTGTTGGAGAGTACTTGCTTTTTATGTAAAAATGCATTAATCTTTTTCTGTATTGTTCTATATGACTTTCACATGCATTTAACCCTTAGTTAATATTTTGTATTTAAAAGTAATTCTTCAGAGGTAACAAATCACATGTAAGAGATATATTGACCTATTTTCTCCAGAACCAGTTTTTAACACTTCTTTTTACTCAGTCTTTCACTACAGTTAAATGTAACATAATTGAGGGGAGTTGTATGAGCATACTTCTATTAGCTTTAACTAACATATCATGGGCTACAGACATGAAGATGGAGCAGTTTAAGAAGCTAGCTATCCAGTATCTGGGATCTCTAGATACACAGCTTGCATTAAAGCCTATTATTTGTAAATCCATCTAGCTAGGCTGGTGAATTTTGGAGGCAAACATGACTAGAGAAGCCCCACTGTCAAATATTAGTATACCACCTATATATGTTTTGCAAAATTCCAGATATTTAGTTGCATACAAGTTCTCATTTGTGGAAACTGCAGCTTTTGTAAGCATATAAAAATAATCTTTCTCTTCTTCCCTGCTAAAGTATGTACAAAATAACCTGTTTATTTTGGATCCAGTGTCTCATAGCTTTTAGCATAATTTAACAAATTTCACCATGTAAAATACCAGTTTTAAGAATCTCTTTACCTCATACAATTTTGTTGTTACAATCTATTCCAATTACTGGTTTTAACACTTGATGAATATCAAATATCAAGGCTAGAGTGACATCTCGTGGCCTTTTTTTAACTGTAGGTAAAAACATTTTCTTGCAGTCCTGCTGCATCATTTTAAGACTATATTCTGATAGTTTCAGCAAGAATTTTTAAAATGTCTTAAATACCATTTTTAAAATTCTGTGTTGCATAAGCATTCAGGGGTGGTGATGAATCCGGTCAGACACAAAAATATTTACAAATCACATCTAGATATTTTAGAATTCATCGCAATTATTTTGTTTAAAATATAAATTCTCAATAATATATTTCATTACAGGATCTTAAGACACTTTTATAACCATGACGGGATATACAGTTACCAGCCTTTGAAAAACAAAATCCTTTTCGTTCCCAAGCATAATGAATTATGGCTGGATCTTTGAATTTTCTTTGCTGTCTAAGCCAAACTGCTTAAGACTGTGTTTTTTGCATTTTTTTTACTTTCATAGGTGGGCCCTGCCTAAAGTAAGTGAATGTATATGCCAACAAGAGCATGGGTTTTTTAAAAAAAATGAAATCCTGGTGCTGCTCACCTGTATACAAACTGAGCTTAATTTAGATACCTAACAATGGAAAACTTGGTCAATAAATACACCCCAAATCTGTTTATGTATTTTATTTGACAGTGGTACAAATTAAATTTACCACTATAATAAAAGCTTCTTCTATTCTCTCACTGATACAGAAGAACCAAACAAAACCAAACAACCAAAAAAGCCCAAATCAAAACCCTAACAGAAGTGACCCAAAACTGCTCACCCCCACCCCGCAACAGAGAAGCCAATACTAAGATTTTGCTGAGTTGACAGCTCATTTCACATTTTAAAAGTAGGGTAAAAAACATCTGCAAGTCTTCACAACTCTAGGTGATACTGCACAGAACAGAAATTACAGGAGACCAGGAAGTAAATTAAATGCTGTAAAATACCACTAGAAAAGTTGTATTTCTGGAAAGATCACGGACCTGTTTGTATTTTACTTATCAGTACACCACAATAATTAAAATCTAATTTTCACTATTACAACAAAATTAAGCAGACTTTACATTGCCATGTTAACATTTTGCCCTTTATACCTTGCAAAAGTACTAGGAAGACTTAACCAGACCCGTTAATACTGATACAAGGCTAAAGAATCCTCCATTTTTCCCAAAACTGACACTCAGAATCAGCCCTGCTGTAAAAAACTTGTTGCATTTTTCTACGACTTTCTGTTCAGCTTATTACAAAAAATGCTAAGACATACCATTTGTGCAGAAGCTACTTCTGTACTAGGTATTAGCTGTTACTGATTGCCCATAGACACCTCTGGACCGATAAGAATCAGTTAAAAGCTGACACAAATGAAAGTAAATCTATTTTGTATGCCAGACATGATTCTTCTCATGATCCAGGAAAGTCACTGCTTGTTCTTTGCTCCATAACATAAAAAAATTCCCTAAGTGCAACAGAAAAGGTTTGTGCTCTCTACATTAACCTGTTTTCAAAACCACAGAGTCCAAATCTAACACAAGCAGCTGTTAAAAATAGCTCCATTTCTTGCTGTAGGTGAAGCCAGAGCATTCAGAGACTGGTAACAGTCCAGCCTTGTCAAATATCACTGCACCTTAAAATACTTTTTACAATGTTTTACCCATTCATTGCGCATTTTGTTATCATAGCCATCAAACGCAGAGATAAAAGGAACTAAAAAGTAAATACTCATTTGAAAGAGTAGTTAAAAAAACCCAGTAGACCTGTAGCATTAAAAAATATACACTGTGTAATAAATGAAAAGTTTGCTCTTGTAGCGAGTTTAAATAACACTTTTTTTAAAAATGAGGACTTTCTTGGGCATATTTTTGTTAGCGATGTACATGCACAATCCCCAAAAAAAGTACCAAAGATTATTATTAATATCCCCTCCATTTCTTTTGACTGCTTATAGGAAAGTTTACTGTTTTGTATATTTGTGTTTCTTACATTTCCAACTGCTAGGTTTTTACCTTTCAGCTGTCTGCAGTGTTTCAGCAACTCTAGGCAAATTAGTAATAGGAAAAAAAAGCCACATCAGAGATCACTTTCCACTATCTCAGCAGCAGTAGATACTGTAGGCAATGTTTTAGGACTCTCTGTAATTAAGGTGAGGTACTCTTCCATGGCTTGGTTTTGTAGCAGCTTCAGGAACATCACAGAATACAGAAGAGCTTATATAAAACTTCAAAGGGGTTTTATACAGGAGTCTAGAAGGCTGGCCAACAGTTTACTGTAGCCCTTCTATAGTTTCACTGGGATCTGGGTAGGAGGAGGTGAAGAGAGGAGGGAGAAGTCAAGGAAGCAACAAACATATAACTATCAAAAATAGGCCTAGACCTCATTTGACTAAATACATATATTTAAAAACCAAAAAATAAAAACATAAGCACAGAAGGCATTTTTGTCTGTATATTTCTGAAGAACTGGCCTAATTAATTGTAATAGCTTTTCAGGTTTTAAGGAAAGCGGACAATTTTATGACAGCTAAACATCCGTATATATTAAGTTTTCTCAAGACTTACCTTGGAAAGTTAGTCAGAAAGGAAAAAAAATACATAAAAAGCCAAATGGAAAAAATTCAGAGGCTACATCTAAGGATGGCCAAGATGCAGTTAATTACACCTTCTTTTCTTGAACTCAGTACAATTCACTGAGTCTTGTTTAACATCAAACCCCTTAAATTCATTGGCTTACATTTTATTTTTGTGATTGGCATAATTAGGAAAACCAAACTGAGAAATCATGATATTAGAATATTTTAAAGGCATGCCATCATAAATATTAACCAGTTTATTTACACAATAAGATCTCTGTAACAAATGCTCGGCTCGGTGCCACATTCCTGAATAGCCACTGTTAGTGTCTTTTTCTAAATTTCTTATATCAACAGGCTTCACAAACACTCCTGAAGGCTTTCCAGTGTGCTTGGCTACCAGAAAATTCATGGCAATATCATCGCAGTTTTGAGTTTCATCTATTAAGGCATAAACAGCTTCTGGCTGTTTTTGAAAGTCTTCCAAGTACCCAGTATGAAAAAACGCTGCACCAATAAGAACCATAGAATAATGGTCTCCATTTCCAAATCCAGGGTTCTGCAATTCAAAGCTGCCGTAACTGTATACACCTGAAGGAGTAGAAATGTGCTTTCTAGGAACAAATCCCACTATATGCTCTGGAAATTGCTGAAAGAAAAAATAAATTAAAAAAATTAAAATGTGAAATGCATATGAAGTATTTTCAAAAGTGAGTTTTACGCTTTTTCTTTAAATGAGATTATTTCCAGGAAAGAAATAAATCGTTGGCATGTGGTCCTTTGATCTGAGTAAATGTTGCAATTAAATACAAACTTTGCAAAACTGACACAATATGCCTCATTGTCTATCATGTAATGCCAATTCACAATTTGCAGCCCTGTATTTGGCACTCAAAGTAAGCTTACAGATGATTTCTCCAAGCGACAAAAAAACCACAGGCTTATGGTTTGCAGCCTAATACCAATTTAAATAAATTCAGCAGTCAGCAACTTCAGTATTCACATACAAGAGTTAAAAATTTAAGAGTTACAGATTACAGGTATAGCTACTGTGGAAGAATGTTTTTGCAATTTCCACTACTGATTTTCAATCCTTCTGAAATTTATAGCTAGAACATCAATGCTAAACCATTATAACTAACTAAAACTATTAATCTCAATTTTAACTTAGGAAATACTGCCTGCCAAGGTGCAAAACATTACCTGCCAAACAGAGAAGGCAAAAGCGAGATCATGAGCACTGACTAGTGTATCATCATCCATCATTAGAACAGCTGAAGAGAGGGAGAAAAAAACAATGAACTTTTAACTTATCAAAAGATTAAATGCATGAGCACAGTATGCAGCACAATATTTGACAAGTTAGCTGTGAAACTTCTATAACCATTCAGGTGAACTGCAGAACTGAATTGTAACTCCTTGAAAATAGATGAAAAAATGTGTTTAGATTACAAAGCTGCAGCTTTGCAGTTACTGTATTTTATTTTAGATTACTTGCCAGGCTGCAACAAAACTCATCAACCTTTGATCATCTCTTATACAGCAGGACAGATATGACTTGGAAAACTTGTGAGTGTCTGGCAAAGCAATTTAAATGTCTACTAATCTTGTGTAAAAGTACAACTAAAAGAAGTTAGACACTATAAGATCTATACAGGATTCTTAGCATTAAATTTTACTCATCTCCTTGTTACTTCCAAGTTCTAACCAAGCAAGCAACAGGCAATATTCAGTATGATTAACTACAGAAGCAAGAATCTTCCCCTTAATTTTTAGGCAAAAGGCTCTCAGGAAGTGGAAAAGCAAAGATATTCTTAGATCAGAACTCCAAATGCATTAAAGCTTTTTAAATTTATAGTCATCGTAGATTTTATTGCGGTAAATAAAACACTTGGGAAGTTGAAGTGTTTAGTGTCTTCCTACAAGTCGTGGTGTTTGAATAGCAAGGCATCTTTGAAAGGGTGCAGTAAACAGAATTACCTTTACTGATCATCAGTAAGGTGATATCTGTAATGCAACATATGGGGGTTTTTTTCCCACTTGAAACAAAGAGGGCTTATGGTTGTGCTTCTCTTGGAAAGAGCTTTATTTAGATGAAAGGCCAAAAAACTGGGGAAAATATTCTTTTAAAAAAATTACGCATAGTTTGAGATAGAAAATCAGGCAGCTAGGGAAGGAAGTTTCTTTGAAGAGCAGTACATGCTTGAGAACTTAAGTCTTAAAATGAACAGATTAAAGCAAGTCTTTACCAGATGGCTTAAATCAGATTAATGCCAAGACTTAACATGCACGATGAATTTCAGTTTACACTATAAAGGGAAGAGAGGCTGAACTACTGATGTTTGTCTGACAAACAAAATGGAGAACAAACACAGCTGTAAAAGCCCGTGAAGTGCATCCAACATCCTTTTTTTCCTTACTCATCACTGACAGCCTCTAGCCTGCTGGTGGTGGTATGAATCTGATGCCATAACATAAGTTTCTTCCGTACTACCCACATTCTATTAATTGGCCCAGCAGATACATGGATGCATTACATATCACTCAAACCACGTCTCTTCTAGCATTCAGATTTTAAGTGTGAAAACATTAATAGTAGCAGCAATATGAACTGCTGATTACCTTTTGTTTCCAACTCAGGGAAATTCTGGAGTCTGTTCCTCATGCGATTTACAGTTTGAACTTTGAAGACAACAGGGACAGGATGAGGCCCCAAGGAGTTCCACATTTCCTCTGGTATCTTCTCACCAATGTTGTTCCACACAACAATTACTTTATGTAGCTGGGGTATGGCTTGGTAATGATTTAAAAGCTTTAGCAGTAAGTCAGTTCTATTGTATGTCTGCATAATAAGAGTAAATGAATCCAAGGCAGACTGACTCTGGGGTTTTGGTTCCCTTCTTATATTGGGCATTTTGTCATCTTTGACACTGGGAAGCAAAGCTGTTAAAGCACCTGCCACAAGAAGTAAGACAATGATCACCACAGAAGTAAAGCGTAGTAGGCGGATTCCCATAACTCTTCCTGGAAGCTTACAGAAGTGAAAAGACCTTCAAAACAAGTAACAGGAAAGGAAAAATCATTAATGCTATGTAGAGTTATCTTCCTTACTTGAGCAAAAGTCCCACAACATTAAGTAGACACTAGTTTAAGTAAATAAGTAACAAGGATTTTAGGACTTGGGCCAATTACTTTCAACTATTCTGACAGATACTTCTGGTACTCAGCTTCTATGTTTAATTGCTTTTCACATTTGTTAACTTTGAATTTCATTGTTTTGTAAAAATTAATCTAGGGCAATTCTTTAAATTGTTCATCTTCTCTTAACTTCTCCATAATGCATTTTCAATTTAACATTTACATAATTTACCAAACCCATCCACTTGAAGCAAATTTGTACAAAAGAAGGTATCACCTCAGGAGCTCTGACAGAAAGGAGGAAGTTAAATTTTTCCACTGCTCGGGCACCATACACAGAAGGAAGAAGCTTTATCACTGATTTGCTGGACATGTTGTCAAGTTTATGTATCTGCTCAGTAATAGTTATTAACATGGAAAATCCTAACTGAGGCTATTATCACAGGTGGAGCACAAGAAACACGCCAAAGGAAGCAGTGTAGGAACACAGTAACATCAGTAGCTGCTGGTCTGCTAAATCTAGAACTCAGTGGAAACTGGAAGTGTCAAGTGCTAGGTGCTATGTATCAGCTAACTGGGGAAGCAGCCTTAGTATAAAGCAGGGGTTTGTGGATTCTCTTGATTTTAGATGTAAACAGGACCTCTTAAAATGCAATTCCTACAAAGGTAGCCCCAACATCCCTGCCTCTTAGGTAGCACTCCTAGTTCTCCAAGTGTTTATAAACTGTAATCTCAGCAGGATCCAGCAGCCACTGCATTCCATATTTTACACCTCAAATGTGTCATCCACATCTGTTCTTCCTCCTTTACTCTCAAGATTAGTATGAATTGAATGCAAGATGAATATTCTAAGCTTACTACTAAACAGTTACTCATCTATATATATTATTCATGTTACTCCATTAGTAATTTCTAGGCTTTTGGCAGGGAATTCTGATCAAATTAAGTGAAACAGTACAGCCCCATCAATTACAATTTTAGAGAATATCTGGGTTTTTTCACAGTAGCTTTGATAATGTTTTTGCCCACCGTGCATGTAACATACTTGAAAATAGGAATGTAAATAGGACCATAAAAAAAACCTCTTGACTTACCTCATTGTTGCCAAGCAGAATCGTTTTCCTGCGGAGATCAGCGATGGCCAACATGCAATTCGATAGGTTAGGTGAAGCCATTTATTGGGTGAAATCACACAGATTATATACATTTGTTACTGCAAACGTGGCAAGCTAAAAAACTGCTAATTGGTTACACACACTGTTTATACCCCACTGATTGGTTAGGGATTATAATGAGTTCTGATAAACATATCTTATAGCTAAATATCATTAGTTTACCTTTGATGCCTAAAAGCATCCGCACACCTGCTGTTTTGACCATCTTATTATGGTTGGTTCTTAACATATTCTGTTACTCCCCTGTCATCAAGGCTGCTGTGTTTTGAGAATGTGATTATTAAGATCCTCTCAGCATGAGTAACTTTTCCAGTCTCATGGGAACACAAGGATGTTGGCAGGGCCTGTATCTTCGGTGAAGAGAGCTAGGCCGCCAGCAGGCCTGCTGTCTTCCCCGACATCTTCCCTGATTCGTTTTTACAGAATAGTTGGTTGTGATCTTTCATTCTGTTGGAAATCAAAGGTAGTCTAGAACAAGATCAACAGTTATCCCACATGCTACCCAGCATTGTTTTACAAGTAGGCATTCCTCTCAAATACCCGTTGATGTCTGCATTCTTGGCATTTATCCAATCCCTTTTCCTATTGCCCAGTTCAATAATTGTCTCAGCCTTTCAATGAACACTCCAGAAAGAAGATACTACACCGCTTTGTTAGAAATAAAAGTACAGCATGTTTCTTTGCTTGTACAACTGTGTTCCATCTTTAGGGTCAACTACAGAGATACACATAGGTCTCCAGAACCTCTGTCAATTGCGTTGTTCACCACGCACCACTGAGCTACTTATTTGGCTGCCCAGTAGTCCCAATGAAATTCTTTTATTTTCTGGTTCATCCCCCTTCACTCTCCTTCCTCTAAGCTTACCAGCTGTACTAGAGGTTTAAGACACAACGTTTTGTTCTTATCTGATTTGGCAGAAGGGAAAGCAAATAGGAGTGCAAACGAAAAGGAAGGATGCACAAGATACAGGACAGCAACTTAAGAAACCTGTATCTGTTAAGTCTCCTAGGTTGTTGAAGGGATTTTTGTTCTTCTAAAGCTAGTTGAAGAAAGAAAGTTGTTATTTTTGGTTTAGGGTACTATGAAAGTTTGGAGAGCAAGAACTGGTTTTTAATAGTTGAACCTATGTGAAATTTTAGAAGAGCAATTTGTTTAGGTTATATAAACTTACTTAAGAGTAGGCAATTGCCAATTTGTGTGTATACCAATCTGAATACATCCACACATACAGGTCTTCCCAAATTTGAGTTCAAATTTTATCACTGACTGATGCTGTGAGACTGGAGGTGTCATTGAAATTATTTCCAGAAGCTAAGCACCTGTGTCAATTACTTTATTTTTATAGGTGTAAACAATCATACCTGACTTCTAAAACTGACTGGCAACAGTAGCTACTCAGCATTTCTAGGTCCGCCATATCTTGGCCATATGTTCTTTTAAAAAGGTGAACTTCCTGTTCTTTCCCCAGTTGCAACACAGCAATACTTGCCAATACTACTGTAACAATTAGTTAAAATTTAAAAGCATATTTAATGTGAAAATACAAACTTTCACTGGGGTAATAAGACTTCCTGGCTGGCCCTACATTCTTGAATTTACTCCACTGCATACAGTAGGCTGTAATACTAAGTACAGACCATATTATAACATACTCTTTATTTGCCTGTACAAAATCTTTAAAACATCTTTTGTAACACCGTCCCGCTTTCCTGCAATAAAGTGCCAATCTCTTTTGCCAACTAAGTTATGAAATTGTAATGCAAGATTGCCTTCTGAAAAAAAATGCGTACAATACCACCTGTAGCGAACGCCTCTTCAAATAAAACCGACGAAAAATAAAGCCACTACGTCAAAATAGAGTATTTTAATCCTCAGCCCAAGAAAAGGCTTCTTCTCTCCGTGGGCAGCACCTCGTAACAGCGTTTCATTGTAATTACAAGCAGCCAGGCAGCAAAGGGCACAGCTGCCCCTCCCAGGCAGGGCACACCATCTCCCCGTACGCCGCCCAGCCCGGCCACCCCCTCACGCACGGTTTCGCTCACATTCAGGAGAACGCCGGTATTGCCGCTTGCTTCCCCAGCGGCGAGGCGCTACCGGCAGCCGGGCTACACTTCCCAGGCGACACCAGCAGCAGCGAGCGCGGCAGCGGGACGGGAAGGGAAGGAGGAGCCCGCTCGGCACCCCACAGCTCGGCCTGTCCTCGCAGGCCGCTCCAGTGACTCAGGAGCGGCCCGGGCGGGACCGCCGCAGCGCTATGGCGGCGTCGCTATACCCCGCTTCCTGTGGGGCGTCCCTCCGCTTCCTCCCGGCAGGCTCCGGGTTGTAGTTCGGGGTCCTGCCGCAGGCACGGTGTTCCCCCCCAGCCCCGACCCCAGCAGCTCTGGCTGCCTCGCAGCTCCACGGAGCCTCAGCCAACGCCCGGAGCCGGCCGCGGGGCGCAAGGTCGCCGCCGCCCCAGCAGCCGCTCCGGGAGCAGCGGGCATCGCGAGCAGCGGGCACGGGGCGCCTGAGAGTTCACGTTCTGGACCGGGGTTTGGTTTCCAGCCCGCCGCGCCAGCTTGGGCAGCGCGCGCTGCCCGGGGGACCAGCACCAGGAGGCCGGACAGCAACCGCCCACAGGAGCCGCCGCCGGTCCCGGTCCCGCCCCCTGCGCTAACGGGCCGTGGCTGCACGCCCTCCCCGTTCCGCGCCCTGCGCAGGCGCCTGGCGGTAGGCCGGAAGTGCGGCTGGCGTGTGGGCCGGCCGTGGGGAGAGTGCTCCCGCCCCGTCTGCCGTCTCTGCTGGCCGGGCGCGCCGCGGCCCCGGCGAGATGTTGCCCCTCTCTATCAAGGACGATGAATACAAGCCACCCAAGTTCAACCTGCTCAGGAAGGTGTCGAGCTGGTTCAGGTGAGTGGCCCAGGGCGGGACGGGTAGGGCAGGGTGCGGCGGGGGCTGGGGTCGCGGCCAGGCCCCCGTGGAGGAGCTCGGGGCGCCTGGTGCCGACTGCGCCTGGGCCGCCCGGCGAGCAAGTCCGGCCTTCCGCCGCCGCCTCTTGCTGTGCCGGCGACGGGTGACCCGCTGTGTGCTCCGTGCGCAGGTCCATCCTGGCGGACAAGACCTCCCGCAACCTCTTTTTCTTCCTCTGCCTCAATCTCTCCTTCGCCTTCGTGGAGCTGCTCTACGGCATCTGGAGTAACAGGTACCGGGGCCGGGGGGGGCGCGGCGCGGGGCGGCTGGGGAGGCGGGAGCGGCTCCCAGCGCGCAGGAAGCGGCGCTTCCCGCCTCGCCAGTGCCACGTCTCCCTCTCGCCAGGGCCGTGCGCCGGGCCTGATCTCTTGGCTCGCCGTCCGGAAGGACCGGTCGGCAGAGCGTTGGGGGCTGCTGGAGACCCTGCGTTCCAGTTGGTAGAGACCAGCTGCGCCGTCTCCTCAGCCAGATCCCGGAGGCTCAGCGGGGAGGCGCTCCTGTTTGGGGGCGCGCCTCGGCCATAATGGAGGAATGCCGTTTGAAACTGGTGTTTTGCTGGCCGTCCTGGTCGGCAGCTTGCAGCAGCGCTAGGCTGGGAATGTAACCCTTTCGTGTCTGTCTCCTGCCATAGAGGCTCCGTGGTTGGGAACGTGGTTTCATTTGTAAGTTGGTAGATAGCAAAAACCAGCACTGCACCAAACATCCTTGCCTTTGAGTGCGAAACAGGAATTGACGCATCCTGGTATAGCTGAGTGGTACCTGTAGAGCGTATAAATGGACAAAGGTGGATAAAACAAGAGGGACTTGACTAAACTGCTACTACTAAAAAAATCTCTATTAAAATATAACCAGAAGTACAAAATATCTTCAGTACTGATGTATATAGGGTCTCCAGGTAGAGAACAGACAGTGGTGTGAGTGCTGTGAGTTCTTATGCTAGAATATTCTTATTTCTAAATCAAATCTATTATTTGAGCCCCCAAATTTTTGTCCACAAGTTCTAAAAGTCTTCCTTTTTTTTTCCCTTTTTAATGTCTTACATTCTCCTTAGGTTTTTTTTGCCAAGTATGTAGTTTCCTGAACTCATGTAGCTGTTCTGTCATTTATATGATCCTTTTACAACTAATCTGGTATTGATATTCTTGAAGCACAGACAACAGAACTGGATGTGGTATTTTGCTAGCTCAGAATTTGTTTAAAGTTGAAAACTGCTGCTTGGGCTGTTGTGTTTTAAAATACTATTGCATGCATACTTGTATAAGCGTGTCATTTAGACACAATGTGTTAGAGTACAGGGCTTCCACTAGATAATACTCTGGGTGATGTGTTCCAGTTCTAACAGAAGTTCTTGCATACATCCCATGTTGCTAATGGTTGACTGGATCACCTGTTTACTTTAGTAATCACTTGCATCCAGATTTTTAAGGTCTCATTAGTTTACAGGTCATTTTTTTAAAAGCTTCAGATTAAATCAGGTTGGCCTCTTACTAGGCTTTCTGTTGTTTGCACTGTTGAATTGTGTGTGGGTGTATCTAACAGACAGCATGTTTATCCCGTGTGGTGAATTGCATTGCTGACACTGTCTGTACTGATCCCTCCATGAATCCACATACTTCTGTCTCCTTGGAGATGTTAACTTAGGTCATGAAAGCAGCACAGCTGTGTTGTTGTTGCACTTATGGTAAGTCTTGCCTTTGAGAGTTGCAGGTGTGAGCACAGTGCCGTGATAACTTGCTGTATGATTTCTGGTTCTAGAGTTAGTACGGGATTTTGTTTCACTCACAGTCCTTATATACTCCTCTCTTTCCCAGGTGACTATTCAAACCAAAACAAAACAACACCAAAAAAACCCAAGAACACAAAAAAACTCAATAAACCCAAACAACGAAAAAAGCCAACTTCAGAAACCACTAGCTATCTCTGTTTAGCCATGCTTATTCCTCCCATTTCAGAATTATTGCAAACTGTCACCCTAGTTACCTTCTACCTGAATATTCAGTGTGCTTTGTGGGGTTTTTTTTCCCCCTACTGTATCTTCCTGGCTGCTCAGAATCAAACCTAACATGAGCAGTTTCCCCTGGTTTTGGGGAGAACAAGTCTGCTATAGTGCAAACACCTGGATGCATCTTGGATAAATTCTATACTTCTTTATGATTCAGACTGTCTGAAGGTTTGTGATTAGAAATTTTCAAACTAAGCATCAATAGAGTAAAAAGAGCGTAGGTCTGGTGCTTTGGTGCCATGAGAGGCTGGCTCAGTAGTCAGAAGTGTTAACAAGTGTATTGTTTGCGGTCTTGCTTTTATTTCAGACAAAACAGAATATGATCCTAGAATTCCTGGTGTACTGAAACTCCATTTTTTCAGCCTGCTCCACTGATGGAAAGTGTTGAGTTGCTGCATTGTGAACCAAACATCAAAGACAAATTCTCATCTGATGATGCATTAGTTCTGAAATAAGATGCTTGGGAGAGAAACTGCGATGCTGAAGTAGACTTTGCAGAATTTTTGATGACATGAACTAAAATTATGAGTGGAAGGCTTCAGACTTTACAGGCCTACAATATTTTCACAAGTATATGTTTGTCAAAATTCTATGAAACTTTATTTTGATTGATTCATTTGGGTTTTTTTACGGTAGACATTAAAGAATTTTTGACCAGTTTTCCCTCCTGTGAAAACTCTTTCAAGGTACCAAGTTTGAAAATGAATTTGAGAATATTGGGTTTGTAAAAGTTTAGTGCCATCACTGTGGTGGTATTGGTAGTCTTCAGAGGAACAGTTTTAGTGTTATTGTACTGGTTAACCTATATATACACTGCACATAATAGATACTCAAAAGCAGTGACTTTAAATCATTTTTTCTTTAACTAGATGCAAAATTTTTACAAACATGTGGGGTTAGTATTTTAATGCAATTTGTGTATATGCTTCTCCAGCCATACTTGCTCATATGGTCAAACTGTAACTCAAAATACAGGAACAAATACCTGCCACTACCATTATGTTGGGAAGAGATGTGACTCTGGGTGGGTCTGTTAATGGGCTTTGGTTTGATTGAGTGGAAACTACCCCCTGCTACCACCAAAATCTTACGCTAGGAGGATTTTTTGGCAAGCACTCGTCCAAAGGAAGAATACACACAGTGTATTCTGCTCACGTGTAAAAGTTTAAATGCTGGGGTTTTTCATAGTATGCATATAGCATATGGAATGTAACTTTTTCTGTTCTTTTCCAGTTTAGGTCTAATATCTGATTCCTTTCATATGTTTTTTGACTGTACTGCTCTACTGGCTGGATTAGCAGCTTCAGTAATTTCAAAATGGAGGTCAAACGATGCTTTCTCATATGGGTAAGAAGTTTAATGCTGTTACCTTAATGTATTTTAGTGAGTGTCTAGTTGGTAATTTTTCACTAGATGAACAAAAGCTCTTTGTGCAGAACATGGAAAAGCAATGTTGAAAGTGTGTGTTTTAGGGCAAATTATTTAACTGTTTACATTAATATCCCCTTAGAAATAGTAGCAATGTAAAGGTGTTGCTTTTGGGGGAGCAGGTTCATGACTTTGAAGATCTCTGTGATCATACTACAGGAAACATGTTGCACAGCAGAAGTTGCTCTGCATTACACATTTTCATGGCATCAGTGAGTCAAGAGCTGCTGCATCATGGGTTTGTCCTCACAGCACAGTGAGGTGCATTACAGGGAGTCTCAGACTCTGGGGCTCCATGCCTCCTTTGGAATGGAAAGCAACTATCACCTAAGTGTCAGTGATCCGGCACCTGATGTTACAAGCCATGCTTCCTCAAAGCTGAGGTTTGTCATCCCCCTGCTGCCCTTCTTGGGTATAGCTTCTCCATCAGGTCCTACTTTAAGGGCACTTGTTCCCATTGCATATTGCAGTTGTGCCCTATAAACAATAGTCGTGGTACAATATGATTAACTGATCATACTAGCAAATGAGCTGTAACATGGGTTACTGCATTCCCCATGGAGTTAACTGAACTGACTATCAGCATTTAACTTCGGCTGTCTTGCCTAAGCATGGATCATGTAGTTGGGAACTTAAAGCGCTGGAGCCACGCTCCAGTATGGCTAGAAATCAATTTAGGAAGAATCAATTGTATAATGAACTAATTGCAACGAAAGGAGGTTCTGTATTAATTACTGCTTTGCATTTAAACATCTGATGTTTCATTTATTAGAGCTCATCCACAATTTATTAAGTCTGATGTGCACTACATTAGAATTACATGTTTTACTAATTTGGCTGTCTCTCATTGGAAAATCTTAGCACCTGAAATAATTAATTTCTACTTAAAACTTTTACTGACACACACCACTTCCTCCACTGGTGGGGGAGCAAATTGATGTATGGCAGTTTGATGTTAAACAGCAATTTACATCAGCAGAATTTGATTATATGTCACGTGCTTATCTGAATTTGTGGGTTCTGAATACACATTTTTACCATTACTTTCAGTAGAGATGATCTTAAGTGGGAAGATTTTGATATATTGAAAGCTTCATTTTGTCTTGCTCAGCTAATGGCTGATCTAGACCAGGTAATTTCTGTCAAAATACAACATAGTGAATTTCATATTACCTGTAGTTTATATACATCATTTAGCAACTCCCTGTGTAATGTGACACTCTGAGAACTAGAAGGTGATACTACAGTCTCCAGGTTCCCCTTTGAATGCAGGTGGTAATGTCTGTGATTGCTTTTTGTTTCTTGCAGGTACGTTCGAGCAGAAGTACTTGCTGGTTTTGTAAATGGCTTATTCCTCATCTTTACAGCATTCTTCATTTTTTCGGAAGGTGTTGAGGTATGTTATGAAGTCACTTGCACTATCAGTTGTCACGTTTTTCTTTGTAGAGCATATTTAAAGGGGATAAAATTACTGAAATGGATTGCTTATGTTCATGTTTGTTTAAAATCTGTGATTTGAACAAAGAATAGCGCCCTCTGAAATTGCTGTTCAGTGACACAGAAACCCAGCTTTTTCAATGTATCTGTACTAGCTTCTTAACTAGTATGTTTTCATTGTGTGTAAAGATTGTGTGAGACTTACCCTGTCCTTTTTTCAGCCAGTTAAGTATGTCATAGAAAGATCTTTACTTCTTATTGTTAAAGGACAAATGAGGCCAAGAAAGAAAGGCTAACACTAGTCAGTCAGAGGAGAGAAGTTAGTCATAAGAAACTGAAATCCAACTTCCTCATAGAGTGTGCTAACTCATTGAAGAAAGAGCATTTTCTTCCAAATCTTGAAGTCTGATCTGATGGCAAGTAGTAATAGCTTTAACACGTACAAGGGCACTTTTCTTGAGTTTATTTTTTTTACGAGGCCATTCAGGTGATAATTTCAAGATTAAAATTTAGATGTCTGCACTGAAGTGAGGTAGGATTAAGAGTAAAATTAATAACTGATTCTGAGTGACTTGAATTTTATTTTTTAATGGCAGGTGCACTATAAATGTGTTTAGACTTACATTCTAGTGTGGTTTTGGTTGGGTTTTTTAATCAGTGGAGAACTGGTAAGAACTATCAGGAACATACCCTCTACACACATAAACCTCTAAATGCGTGCAGGTAGCGTTGGGATATCATTCTTTTCCTGCTAGTCTTAGCTCCCATGCTAAGCATTCCTCTTGCTTATGATGGTGACTTCGTTTCTTTCTGTCACTTCAAAATTTTACATCTGCTGAAAGTTTCATTGTCTTGTTAGTGCCTGTACCTATCATCCCTATGGACAGAGGGTGAATGTTTCTTTCCCTGTCAATAGTAACTTACCCTCCTCAACACTCACATTTAGATGCAAGTTGTGTCAGGCCTAGAATGTCTCACTGGAAAAAAAACCAAAAAAACAAAAACCCTTCCAAAAAAAGTAGGGTAAAAAAGAATTTAGAAAAAAAATGTAGATTTTAGAAGTTTTAAAAAATGCCACAATTTGTTCTCAGTCTTCATTTCATTCCCCTCTTACCATCAACCCTTCCGAGCAGAAAGGAAGAAATGGCATTCTCTAGACCCTTGGAAGTTGTTTGGATGGCTTGAGCAGTCCACATATTACAACCAACTTGAATATTTTCATATGGTGTTGAGTCACATTCCACAGCATAATGAAATCTGCTTATAAAAATTAGCTAGACTGTCGAATATTATACTATACCTTTATAGCTTTAATAATAATAAAACTCTAACTTCAGACAGTAAGAGTTAGTCTGTATACCATCCCAAAAACTAAAAGTCCTGAGCAGTTTCTAATGATGTCTTTATATATGCCTGTTTGTAAGAGAATGCTCAAAAACTCTGCATTTGGTTTGTTGTTTTGGGGGGTTCTTTTGTGTGTTTGTTGTTTGGGGTTTTTTGTTTGTGTTTTTTGGTTTGTTTGTTTTTTATAGAGAGCACTTGAGCCTCCTGATGTGCATCATGAGAGACTTCTTCCTGTTTCTATACTAGGATTCATTGTGAATCTTATAGGAATATTTGTTTTTCAACATGGAGGTCATGGGCATTCACATGGCTCTGGTAGGATGTCTGTATATACAAATTTTCAGTACTATTTTCTTTCTTGGCACCCTGCATTCCAGGACTTTATAATCCTCCAATGAGAACCCCAGTATTGAATATTAATGTCTTTGTAGTGGCAGTCCTAACCAAATGTGTATGTGACTTGTTGCACTATTGACTTTTATGTTTTATCACTAGTGTGTACTGTAGTTTTCATGCTAATATCCAGTTACTGGAAGAGCTTGAACTCTAGAATCTGCTTTTGGGAACATGTATTATTCTGCATCTTATTGGAAGAGATCTGTAGAGTGTCTTTTGGACAGGGTTAGGCTGGAATTAAGTGAGGTCTTGGCTGGAAAATATACAAAACAGTGTCTGAACCAAATTTTAAGTATGGGATTCTTCAGCTTTAGGTGCTTCTCAACTTAGTCTTTTGAATTTAAAGACAAAATTAACTTACCTAAGCATATAGTAGTAAACATTTTGGGTTTGGGTTTTTTTTCTGGTTTTGTTTATTTTCTGCAAAGATTTCCAGTTTCTTAAAACAACTATTTTTTTATGTGTTTACATCTAGTTCTGTACACATTTTTCAAAATTTTACTGAAAGTGTAGCACAACTTGTGTCAGAATTGGGAATGTACAAAAAGTACTTCTCAAATCAGGTGAATATTTTATACAGCTGCACAGCTTAGATTTAGATGACAAACAGCTTGTGTTAATTTTCTTAACTTACAGATATACCTTAAGATGACTTAAAAGATTAATAGGTTTTGAGCAACTTAGAAACAAACGTAAGGATACTTTTATTCAATACTTCAGTTTATACTTTGATGTTGATATTTGTTTATAGGGCATGAACACAGCCATTCTCTATTTAATGGTGGCCTCAGCCATGGACACAGTCACGGAGGTCATGGTCATAGCCATGAACATAAACAAGTCCATGGGCACACTCATGATCATGGCCATAGCCACGGACACGCTCATGGTCAGGATTATTGTCATGGTAAGTAGTTAGTTAATGTCTTAGCCCACCTTGACTCAATTTAAATTTGCTATTAATGGCTTCCTGGGGAAAAAAAAAAGAGGGTCCTCGCAGCTTGTTGTGAGCATATATGAGGTAGTTTCACTAACTCTGAGGTGTGTCATGCTGTTGCTGCATTTCATGGTTCACTTTGGTAAATGCTCTTTCACTTGCAGTAAGTTCAGTTTTTCAAGGTTTTGTTTTACCTACTTTTTTTTGAATGGTCACTATAATGTTATGTGTTGGCAAAAGGTAAAACATGCATGCTACAGTGATACAATTAAATGAGTTATAGGGTGCTCTGTTAAAATTTTTTATCAAAATCAATAGACAAAGTTAAGCTGCTTTTGCTAGTGTTCTCCATTCCAACAGTTTTATAGTTAGTAGGAAAGATGAGTAAGCAGTTTTACAATCTGTACTTAGGGATTGGTATGCCATACTTGGTTTGTGATCTCATAGGAGAATTTGCCTGTCTTGCATAGTTGCAATCTGTTCTAAAGCTGGTTATATTGAAAAGGTACTTGGTATCTTAGCTAAGTTAAATTCTTTCCTCAGATTGTTTACCTTTATTGAAGAGACATCCTTGCAAGATGTGATCAGTAGCCTTCACTATGGATAAAGAGAGAGTGTGGTCACTACCTTTTTGAAACAATGCAAAGGAAGGCCTTACTGTAATGTAGGACTGTCAGTCCTTCCTGCCTTAGCCATAAACTAGAATCGAATGTGACTGAAAATGCTGCACATTCAGAGCATGGAATAAAGTGGTAATGTGCAGACAGGAGGTGATAAAAGCTATAAAAATACTTACTTGTCCCTTCCTTGCTACTTTTAATAGAAAATTGGTGGTTGTTTGCCAAGTATTCTCCTAGTGTTTAATTGGAAAGCAGGAACTCCCTCCTCTTGCCGCCTCTTTTCTCTCCCCATACCCCTACCCCAGTAGAACAGCAAATATAGCTGCTTGTGCAGTTTGATAGTCAAGTCAACTTTTGCATAAATTATATATTTATATATATATTCACTAGAAGCACTTTGCTGTCCTTTAACAAGTTTTTCTTCAAATATATTTCTGATGAGTTCCACAGAGGTATTAATCTGCTTGGATGAGAGGATTTTTTTACTTAGTTCATTCTCCAAGTATCATTCTTGTTTTCCATTAGGTATAAATGCTTTCCTAAGTGAAGTATTTCTGGTTAGCAAATTTGACCTTGCTGCTCTTTCTTATGCATGTGGTTTGAGTTCTTGAGAAGACCTTATTTTGCTCAATACAAGAAAGGTTGTCTTTCTCAGTTTATTTTCATTAAAAGCCAAATGTGGGGGGTTTATTTTTATATGCACATGTATGAAATCAGTTGTATAAAGTGATATTTTCTTTGGGGAAAATGTGTTTTAAGGCTTAACAGCATTACTAGGCTAAAAAACAATAGCTAGAGTAAAAGCTAGATACTGTGAGCAACTTGTCTGCTGAAGAAATTTCAGAAAGGGAGACCATAACATAATATGCCACTAGAGGAGCTTTTGTGCAGGTTAATATGCAACTAATTGTCTTCACAGGTGACCATTCTCTTGAAGGGATGACTGGATCCAGCAAGCAGATTTTACAAGGTATGTTGAGAATAAGTATAGTATAGTCTTATAGCTTTATCGTGGTCTCCCTGCTTGTGCCTGTTTGTCACATGTGTTTTAGAAGATGTCTCTGGGTAAATGCTACTTTTAAGAAAAAAGAGCTATTTTGTGAAGTCCTCTTCCACCTGTAAACAGAGCAGCACCATACCCTGTGCATGGTTAGGTGTTGAGACATTCACTGAAGTGTAAATGTAATGCAGTTCAAAAGAGAGATCCCAAAAGCATGGCTTCAGCTTCTGTTATTGATGCTGAAAAATGAAATAATAATCATCTAGCAAACAGTGGTTAAAAGCAGAACCCTAAGGAGTCTAATTGCAATCTGGAAATTGAAAAAACAGTATTATTAAGATAAAATGTATTTGAAAAATGCAGATTGATATAATTGTCAAAGGGTACCTGAGCTGAAAACCTGCATTTCATCAAGCTATTACAGTTGGTTTAGAAAAGATGGTAATTCACTCTAAATGGCTTGAAGTAGTATTGAAGTCCTTGTTCTCCTGAGCTGTAGTATAAATAAATTACTGATAATATAGATGTCCGTTTTGAGCTTCATTTTTTTACTTTTTTTGGTAGTAATTATTAGACATACCCAAGTGTACACACTGTTTTCTTTCTCTTATTGGGTGATTTTTCTGGCTTGTTTGTAGTCCTTGAAACAGAACATTTTCAACCTCTTGGAGAATTTATAGGGTACCATACTATGTGTATGTATACTCAGCGTTTCAGTAGAAGATATTTGAAAGTTAGTCTTTTCATGAAAGGCACATTTTAATTGAAGCATATTAAAATTACTCAATTTTACATAATTTTAACTTTTCAATACTGTGGTGGGTTGGCTCTGGCCAGCAACTAATCACCTAACAGCTGCTCACCCACTCCTTCGGTGGGACAGAGAAGAGTATTAGAAGATTATTACTCTTGGATGGAGATGAAGGCAAGGGCGTTGCGGGGAGAGAAGAGGAAAAAAATCCCTAAAACCCCAAGTGATTCAAAGACAGTGACTCACTCTACCAGCAGACCAATGCCCAAGAAGTCTGTGAGCAGCAGTTGTTTTGAGCAGACAACACCCCAATTATATGGCTGAGTGTGATGATATAATGTATGGAATATCCCTCTGGTCTGTTTAGGTCAGCTGCCCTGGCTGTGTACCTTCTAAGCATCTTGCCCACCCCAGCTTACTTGCTCTGGGGCAGAGGGAGAAACCAGTGGCCTTGATGCTGTGCAAGCACTGGTTAGCAATAGCTAAAACATTGTGTTATCAACAGAGTGGTAGTCACAAATCTAAACCACAGCACCGTACAGGCTGCTGTGAAGGAAACAAAATCCATCCCAGCCAGATCCAGTGCGAAAGTAGATGTGGAAAAATCACTAAAGAGCTGATTTTGAGTTGTGTGTATTTTTTGCAAGGAGGGATTATCCTGAGTCTGGAGAACTGTATTCAAAAGCTGTTTCTGAAGAATTGTTCCTCTTGCTGCCAGCAGAGAGCTCCAAAGTCTAAATTCTAGGTAGCTGCAAAGGGCTTGTTGCTTCTTCAAAATAAGAATGAGGTTGTTCATGTCTGCAGTATTGTTTAATTCTCAGAATAATTTGTCTTGGATTTCTTTGCCAAATAACTTCACAATACCTTGTCAGTGAAACTATTAGCATAGCATCTTTGAAAGCTTTACAGAGCTGTTTCTATCTTATACAGTGCTTATCACTGTAGTCATCAGGGTACATGAGTTTCTTTACTGTAATATGGGTAGATATTGAGTGGAAAAAAAAAATAGCTACCTGTTAATCGCTGCTTAAATTGATAGCCATGCCATGAAATACCTCTTACTGCTAAATGCAGAAAGTAAATTCTTCAAATGCCTTGTGCTGTTCAAATGAGCTGAAGTACTATGATCTTTTTCTGTGTTTGACCAAAAATGGACCACAATTTTAGCAAGCATAAATCACATTACCTAGTTCTTGCAATTCTTTCTTCATAAACTGTCTTTGAAATAGTCCATCAGCTTTAAGAATAGCAAGTTGTAATGGAATCAATTAATCTCTTACAGGTGTATTTCTACACATAGTTGCAGACACACTTGGAAGTATTGGTGTAATCATATCTGCTATATTGATGCAGAACTATGGTCTAATGATAGCAGATCCTATTTGTTCAATGCTGATAGCTCTACTTATAGGTGTAAGGTAAGCGTTGCTTTGAGTGGTATTTGGTGGTATTTTTGATTCTAGTTACAGCACAAACACAAATTAAGCTCAGAAGAAAAATTGTGTCTGTTATGCTAATGGCTTACAATATTTGCTTCTCTTCCAAGAATGGTATGCTACCTGTGCTCTATGCAGCTGTTTTGATATGCTCTTACATGAACTATCTTTTCCTTTTCCACAGCACTTAAATCTGCATGTTTTACCCTGTTTGCATAATACTACAAAAATGCCTTTCAGGCTCTAACTGTAGAAAGCTTCCTCTGTAATTCGTACATGCTTATGTAAACCAATGTACTCCAGTAAATGGAGCAGAATGGCTTCAGGGCAGCAGAGTTGAGCCTGCTGGCACAGGGTGTGCCCTTGTCCTTAACAAATCAAGGGTGGTAATTTTTTTTTCCAAACACACACACCAGTCCCTGCCCCCCATCTTCTCCTCTCCCAAGAACTGAACTGTCTTTTCCTTTATGTTTGTATTCTGAGACATCCTTGTTTTGCTTAAGATCTGATGGAAATGCTTCGGTAGATCTGGGCTTTCCTGGTTATTGTTTACCAAGATTGCT
Organism: Porphyrio hochstetteri; assembly: GCA_020800305.1. Taxonomy (NCBI): domain Eukaryota; kingdom Metazoa; phylum Chordata; class Aves; order Gruiformes; family Rallidae; genus Porphyrio; species Porphyrio hochstetteri. Next base: position 21,383,250 of record CM036912.1, read on the forward strand.
GTAAATGTGGAGCTATTTGGGTTAGACTGGACAAATAAACATTTCATTTAGTGATGCTGCTATTGAGGATTTTCTGGCAGCAGTTTGAGTGGTGCCATAGGGCAGGATACCACAACTCCAGTTAGAGCCTAGTAAGTGTACACCTTTTGTCTCTGCAGCAGCAGTGAATGTCGTGTGATTAAGTCCTACTTATTACCATATATGGCTTGTTTATACCCTGTGTGCATGGCAGCAGGCACAGAGTTACCGATGTGAATCTCCCTGTTTATCGGAGTAGGGCAACATGCTTCAGGGACTAAAGGCCCACAGAAATCTGGGTGCTAGAGATCATTATAAAATTACCACTTCAACGTAAACTCAGTATTTTTTACTTAAACCTCCTCTTATTTCATAAAGAGCAAATTATTACAAACTATCTATTACTGAAATTTTAAAAAGGGAAATAAAATTAGCAGGTTACCAAAGAAACTATTGTTGTGGTAAGTAGTTGAGTAACATAGATTTCCATACACTTGGTGTTTTAAGGGTCTAGCTTTGTGCACAGCAATGCACATGCAGTGTGCTGGTCAGAAAATACCACGTGAATATGAACTGTATTTTCTTCCATTCATACTGAGGTTGGAAGAAGACTATGTTCCATAGTAGAGGTTTCATGAAAAGCTCTTAGAGGTATTCTAGCACAGTTAGAACATCTGAAGGCCATGTACATGCTGAAAATGCTGGTGAAGTTCACTGTTTGATGTGTCCTTTGACCTCATACCAGACTTCAGCCTGTAACTTTATTTTGCTGTTCCACAATGCTATAAATTATCTCTAGAATCCTTATGCTGAGTGCAGTCAGCTGTATCATAGTCAGTAGAAGCAAGCCTGCAGTTCCTGCAGACTGACAAAATGCACAGCAGTGGAGCTAATTGCAGGGCAGAGGATATTCTTTTTTTTAAGCTGCTCAACAGACTTAACTACTGGTGGCTTCATTGAAATGCACTTAGATCATAAACAAGATGACTGGCAGTTTCAGATGAATATTCTTTGAGACTGAGTCCCCTTTTGTGTTGTTTGGCATTAATTGTCACTTACCCTTCTGGACATAAAAGCATTGTTTATTCTGCCTTATTCTTCACTGTGCTGTGTGTGTGAAGTGCTCTTCTAGAATTAATAAAACCTTTTCCCATAAGGTGATCTTTTGTAACAATAATACAGGGACCAAACTGATGGTTGCTTGTATATATAACAGTTTTGAACTTAATCTTAAATTGCCTAAATCTAACTTAGAGAAAAGACTATACTGAAGTTTTATGAAATTTAAAATTTGAGGGGGAAAATACTGTTTGCAAAAAGATTTTTTTAAACTGATAGTGACAAGAGGTATATCTAATTACTTTTAATTGCTGATGGAGCGCATGTGGCTTTGAGGCAGGGGAGAGGAGGATTCTAGTACAGGGATTCATAGTCACTTCTGGGGGTCTGTTTGCAACTTCAGTAAATAACTTCTTGTGGGGAGGGGGAGATGTTTGCTTTAGATTAACTAATTGTCTATTGTTTCGGAGGAATAATTATCAACTTGTGTGGTGTAATCCACTTGTGTCCCATTTACAAGTTAGACCTACTTTGATAAGGTGGAGTAGGATAGGGGTCACATCTGTGCCTCAACAAGTGGATCCGTGCATGTGTGTGTAAAAATTAGGATCTGTTCTTTGTGGCTGTAATAAAGAATTGTAGTTTCGAGTCAAACATGCAAAAAGCAGTCTGGTAAAGTTGTCAAACTTTTAATTCTGTCTGGGGATTTTCCCCTAGTTGGGACTGTAAAGCCTTGCTGCTTTCAAATAGGGTTGTGCAAGAGCCCCAGGGTGCTGTCTCTTCTTACAAGAGTACTGAAGCTGATTGGTTTAAATCTAATCAGTAGTGTACTTTATTGCTGATATTCTAAAGCTCTTTTGTATGACTCCATGTTTTAAGTATATCAAATTGTCCATTTCCATTTTAATTATCTGCCTAGACATCTGGTTCTACATGAAATACATTAGTTATTAACTGATAAACTAGAGCAGACAATGCTCCCCTTAATGCTGTTAATGTTAATCAACAGCTCTTAGTGAAAGGAAAATCTCGAGTGTGGGTCTTGTATGTCTTTTGAATAATCCAATGCTTTACAATGAAGCAGTTGAAATGTCGAAGTCTTTTGCTCTAGGTGGTCAACTTCTTTGGGAGGGAGATTTCTTTCCTAGGAGAATGTCTTTTTATGTGTGTGTATCTTTAAGCTCTTGTGCTGGCCTTCTGTCACTTGTTCTCAAATGCCAAATTGCTGTATTGGACTAAGACTTGCCTACAGAACAGATGCTTTTATATCATCAGGAAGGTGCCTTTGGAAGCAGTTGTGAATACTGCAGATGGCTATGAGTGTAAATCTAGAGTCGTGGTAGGAGAGTGGTCCAGACTTGAATATTTTCTGTTAATTTTTAGATAACAAGGATACACTATTCTGAATGTTACAGTCTGGAAACCCTGCTGGTTGTATGTGGAAATAAAGTATGTACTGAGCAAATTATTTTCATAAAGTTGGACATTCCCAATAAAATGCAAACTGGTGAATGAATATTTACATTTATTCATGTTGGTTGGTGGCTTTCTCCTCTAAGGGAAGGAGGTTGTATAGTTTGCAGTATGATGGGTAGTACTGGAATATGTCTTCAGAAACTATTTTCAAGAAATCTGTTTCTTGTCTGATGCTGAGCTTTAGGTGTATGTCTTTAAAAGAGGTATCCTGGTGGTAATAGGCACAGGAGGAGCAAAGATAAGGGTGAGACAGGTTTGAAACTAACAAGAACCTATTTATTTTAATTACCTGGGCTTTTTTTTTTGGCTTGATGAGATTGTCATAGGAAGAGCGAGGTAATGTGCTCATGTGGCACCACTGTATCATCAACTCAAGGCTTTCCTGTAAAGATACTTTAATGTCAGCAGTATAAAGTAATCTAGAAAAGGAATTAGATTAAAATGGAAGAATAGCAATGTTGAATTTGGTATCCATTACTGGATGTTGGACAGCATTTATGAAATCACACGGTGTTTTTCTGCTTACTTTCTTGAAATAAGCAAATGAGCAGAGTGAACTAACGAAACTATCATCGAGAACTTTCAGGTTTTCAACTGTGGCTGTTGCATTAACAATGTATTGAAATTTCCTTGAAACTGAAAATAGTAATTTCACTGAATTTTGTCTTAAATTCTGCAAAAGTAAAAACTTTGCAATTCAGTCTAATACTTTTCCATAAACTGATGACTAAACATAATTTAATTTAAAAATACATACCAGTAAATCTGCATTGGTATGTTGCACTTAAAATATCCAAGCAAATATTTAATAAAAATATGAATATCATAGTGCAGCTATATTTTTGGTTTACTTTATGCTGCTTAAGTAGCTGTTGTGATTTATACCTTTGGAGTAAGCTGGGTTTTTTTTTCTTGAAAGTCTGATGATACTGTGTTTATACAGGTTATGTTTTAAATGCATACGTTTTAGGGATGTATATAGAACAGGTAGTCCATGTACATCAGGCAAAGGCATAAGCTGTAGAGTTTGTTTTAATTTACTTGAACTGTAAAATGGGTTTGATTATTCATGTACAATTAATATTTGAGACAATAAGCTCAATCTGATGATAATATGAGCCAGCAGTGTGCTCTTGCAGCTCAGAAGGGTGATGGGATCCTGGGCTCCATCAGAAGAGGGGTGGCAGCAGGGACAGGGAGGGGATTGTCCCTCTCTGCTCTGCCCTCTGAGTCCTGCGTACAGATCTGGGGCCCCCAATACGAGAAAGATGTGGAACTGTTGGAGAGGGTTCATAGGAGGGCCACAAAGATGATTAGAGGGCTGGAGCACCTCCCCTACGAAGAGAGGCTGAGGGAGCTGGGCTTGTTCAGCCTGGAGGAGAGAAGGCTGCGGGGGGACCTCATTGCAGCCTTCCAGTACCTGAAAGGAGCAGAGAAACAGGAGGGGAATCAGCTTTTTAAAAGGGTAGACAGTGGCAGGACAAGGAGGAATGGATTAAAACTAAAGGAAGGAAGGTTTAAATTGGATATTAGGGGGAAGTTTTTTACAGAGAGAGTGGTGAGGTGCTGCCAGAGAGGTGGTGATTGCCCTGCCCCTAGAGGTGTTCAAGGCCAGGTTGGATGGGGCCCTGGGCAACCTCCAGGCCTGGAGGTTGGTGGCCCTGCCTGTGGCGGGGGGCTGGAACTCTATGATCCTTGGGGTCTCTTCCAACCCAGACCATTCTATGATTCTATGATAAGATGCCTTTACAGGTTCATGAGACTTTAAGGAGCACTTTAATAGTTTGCCTTTTAGCAAGGAAATTTTCAAGAATATATTTTACATGAAAAATAACAATGAAGTAATTAGTGCATAATCAGTGAATCTAGTGTTCAATTCTTGATACATAGTGTTTTGTTTGAGAGTTTAAAATAAGTTTATTTTTGAGGGTTTTACAGCTAAAATGTGCATATACCGCTTAACCTGGTAGTTGTCTGTCTTTAATTATGTATCCTCCAAGTTATTGCTTAATGGTCTGAGCTGGACTTAGAGTGTGTTTGGTTTAGGTTTGTTCCAGGGGTCCTGGGTTTTGTGTTTGTTTTTTTAATCTTTTTTTTTTTTTCTATCTTTCTGGGATACTTGTATATTAAAAGAGGAAATAAAGGTAGAACACAATTCCTTATTTCTTTCCATGGGGCTGTGTCTAACAAGCCAGTAGAATATCAAAGCAGTTGCATGTGAGTGCAAAGGAGAATCATTGCTCTTTATCCAAGATTATTTGTGTCCAGGTAAAATAACACTTCAGTCATTTTATGTGAAGTGTTTGCTTGCTTCAGTGTTGGGCAATGCTCTGATTTACTCAAGCCTTGTTTTCTGCTCTGTTCTGTTTTCTGATATGATGGCAACACTTGTCAAAAGAAATCACAAAAATATCCGTGTAGAATGACTGAAGATCTTCCAGTTGCAGTATAAAGCTCTACAGCCTCTAATGTGTAACCTCTTTTGTCTTGAGCAGATGCATAAAGGGTTGAGCAATGCCTCTTCAGAGAAGTCAGGCAGCCCTTTTAATTCAAATGGTTGAGCCTTCCTGTAGACATCATGTCTAGTGCAGATTGTCAGCTACTCTGTGTTGCGCCTGTGATCCTTCACTAGAGCTTCTTCTGAGATTGCTTTCACTGACATACACTTCTAAACTTAGTGGAAGCAGCAATCGGGTAGCTTTTATGAAAGTATAAAGGGGTAAGATCAGGCACTTCCCTTTAGTAGACTATGACTGCCCTACGTTACAGAAACAGCCAGTCTTTGGTAGGATCATACAGAAAATGCTTTAAAGTTATCTTTTTGGAGGAAGAAAAATAGTCCACATATTACTCATGTAGAGAGGCAAAGGCATGAAGTCAGATACTTCCCATATCTCAAATTTCATTTTGTTTTTACTTGCTGTAGAAAGCTTTGTTTACTCATTTATGTATTTATCTGTGGATCCTTAACAAGCAGAGGGCTGGTAGTTTGTGGTTTTTCACTTGGAGGGCTATATCCTGTAATCTTCTAGAATCTGGTAAAGTTGTTGTGAGTCGGGGGTTGTAGTGATTGTGTGTTCCTGGATTCTACCCCACTAGTATCTGATCAATCTTTCTTTACTTTCTGTGCTATCTTATGTAAGCGTTTAATTGTAAAGCATAAATAGGGGACACTTAAACCAGCCAAGTCTGTCTTACTACCATTTTGTTTGAAGTTTTGTTTTTGGCTTTTTTTAAAAAAAGCATTCCTATTTCATAGATGTTCAGGTTGACACTGAATTTTTTTCCAGGATGTTTTCCTCATAATGTGCCTGAATCAAACACTTTCTCAAGGCTCTGAACTGCTTTCAGTGTTTAAAACTAAATGTTCATTTAGGTTTTTTAGCCTTAAGATTCTAAGCCTTACTCTGAAGTGCTGAAGCAATTTTAGTATTTCAATTAGTCATCACACAGAAGCCAGAATTCCAGCATAAAGCAAGAACTTTGTCAGAAACCACTGTTAGAGCCATATGTTTCTAGGAAGGCACCATAGACTAAATATGATACTAGACTGAATAGAGTGGTTAAAGAAATGAGGCAATTCAGTCATTTAATGAAGTAGTTTCTGTGGGTTACATCATTTTTACATTAAGTCTGGATCTGCATGGACAAGATACAATATGAAAGAGCTTTGGGGAAGTACATGCCTGTAATGTTTGGGGCATAACAGTATAAACAGAACTTACTTTTTAAAATGAAGTGTTGCATTCAGAAGGAATGTTCAATAGCAAAGCTCCCAGAAACTAGCTTGCTTGGTGGTGGTGGTGGTGTCTTGAGCCATCATTGCTAAATGCATTTATTTACTAGGTAATGGTACCTGCTAGTATTGCTTGAGAATCAAAGTGCTGCTTTATTATGAGAACAGACAGTTTAAAATTGGAAAATTGCTAAACCTCTGATCCTTATCTTGACCAAAGCTTGCACTCTTATAAAAATTGCCATTGCCCAGTAGAAAAATCCTATTAAACTTATGGCAGGCTTGGCACTGCAGATGTGGATGGTGGCTAGGAAAAAAAAAATTAAATCTAGCTGGAGATTTTCAGCTATTGCATTTGAAGAACCACAGCTGGTCTGGAGTCTTAGCAGTGTTTCTTTACCTTCCACAAAATCTGTCCCAAGGATTGTCTGTATTCGACAGTGCCAGGAGCATTAAATGAATTCCCTGCTGCACTCTGACTACAGTGACTCTGTAGGGATCCTTTACTCTGGAGTTGTTGTCAGCCTTTCTGTCCAAGATCAGGACAATTGCAGAGTCTTGCTAGCTGTGCCTACAAAAGCAGAGGCATAAATGGATGGGACTGGAATGGGTGAGTGTTACCTGAATGTACTACAGGTTGATTGAGAGTCTGATGCTTTCACTCTTCATTGTTAATCAAGCCTTTGGTATTAGTGGCAGGGTGGATTTATCACATTCATGTCAATGGCTTTTATCTGTTCAGACACCTTTCCCTTCCCCTGTAACAGTGTATGTGAAAGTATGGTGTGCTGCTAACTCATTTTGCACACCTTAGCCACTTTGGCTGTTACAGCTTGGCTTCTGGGGAGGATGTGTTTATGTCCTAAATCTTGCTGTGGGTTAGCGCCTCTTTCAAATCCCATTGCCTTGTAAGAGAGTGTGACATTTTAGGTTCAAGGTTTGATAATAAGAGGTGATTTGAAAATTGTCTCTGGCTTAGCAGCCATGCTTTACAGACTGCTTATACACGAAAAAAATCTCTAATTGGTGAGTGTTTGGCATTTATTATTTTCCTCAATTTTTTCTTTTTTTTTTGTAAATTAAAAAATGGGAGAAGTACCAGTGCTGTAATTGCTGCAGAGACAACCATGTGTATTTTGCACTAATGACTAATTTAAAGAAAAGGAAAGTTTGGCCAGATCTTCTAACCGCACTTTCAGCCTGCTTGGTATCATCATCTTTCTCAGTGTTTTCTTCAGTCACATGAGATGGAATTAATATTTCTAGTGCCTGGGTTTTAGTGTTTGAGAGAAGAGCATACTGTGTGGAGTTTTGGCCTTTAATTAAAGGGTTTGTATTTCAGTAGTGTGCATCGAACAGTGCAAAGTCTGAGACATCAGAAAACTCTGATTTGTCGTGTTAGTTTGGCTTACAATAGAAGACTAACGTGTAAGATAGCATCCCTTTGGGTGCAGAGATGTGTGCATAGTAACACCAGTTTTGAGGGCACATCACATCACTGCAGCTGTCTCTTGGTCTTTGTAGCTTTGCAGAAAATAAATTTCTAGCGGAAGGCTCTAAGTTAAAGGAGGGAGGTGTGACCTGGGATATGCTTCAACTGTCACCTAGAGTACCAAGCCACATCCTGATTTAGGTGATTCTTTGGACTTTAAAGATGTTGCTGTTTCCTTCAACACCATAGCTTTAGGGGTTTTATAAAGTCAGGATAAAAGCATAACTTGTGCAACATTATTGCCAAAAACTTGCACAGGGTGTTTCTATCTTGAAGCCTTAGTGTGGAGTCACTATCAAAACATGGGTAGGTGAAATCTTGCCAGCAGAGAGAAATCTTTAAAGCTGCACTGCCTGTAGTAGGAGTAGAGTGCCTTTCCCCACTCACCTTGCTGTATATGCGTTGATTTTGAGTGAATGGTTCCAATATGTGCTGCTTAAAACTGTGCCCCATTGCCTGGCAGGGAGACAGGGTCTTTGGTACTTGTACACACCCTGCTGAGTGCATAGACTTAACCTTGGGTGATCAGATTCTTAGGTTACATGGTTTTCAGAGCAAATATTCATTTCAAATGCATTTTCATCTTTCAGAATGAATCAACCAGTTTCACTGACTAAATCCTTTTTTTTTTTTTTTTTTAATGAGTTAACATGGCCAATCTGCTAGACTTAAATTTCTGTAGGCTGTCCAAATACACCCTACTTGCCAATTCATTTCCACTCATGTACATCAGTTTTATCAAATAATGTCAATAAGTTGTATAAATTGGACACTTTTTGTTAATTTTTTTCATTGAATTTTTTTCTCCCCACTCTTAGTGACATGTTCCAATAAAAATCCAAGCCTCTGTGTTCTCCATCCCTTTCATCCTTTCCCTAGGAAAAAATAGGCAGCCTGTGTGTGTGTTTTGAAGCCTTTGGTTGCATGTTTTAGAGAGGGCTTATTAAATTTATGGGGATGGAGTCAGCATTCAAAAATCTTGTATTCAGTTTGCATCCTGAACTTGTATATTGGGTCTTTCAAGGTTTTTATTAAGAAGCAAACCTGCATTTTAAGTAGTGAGTTAAACTGAAATCAATTCAGCAGTGGTATGTTTTGGCAGCTCCAGCTCCCTTTGATGGTAATGCTTGTGACATGAACATTATTTAGTGAGGTGGGTCCATTGATAAGAGAACCTTTTTCCCTAAACTTCTGTAATCCACTGTCTGCAGAATGTGACACTCCAATTAAGCTTCCTTTGGACAGGTTGGCAGTTACTGCATTGCTAAATGTTTAATTGTCTTGGTGACAGCTCTGGTTTAGGCAACTCTTGCCTGCTCATAATTGCTTCTTCCTATTTCTGAACGGGCTCCTGGGTAGCTGTGCATCTGTGTGAGGCCACATGATGGACTGTGCCAGGCAGTGAATTTGGCAGGAAGAACAGCCGTGTCTGAAAGGAGACTGACTTGTAAGGTGGCTGTTATTACAGAGGTTCCTTAGGCAAAAGTCATGCACCCTCTAACTCTGAGCTGAGCAGTAGATCAGCCAGCACTACTTCCATGTACAAATGGATCAATCTCTTAAAAAATGGAAGGGAATGGTTAGGTCATGCTGTTCACCATCTGCAAATATACAGCTGGTCGCTGTAGTGTGTGGCTTTGTGAGATTTTAAACAGCTTCTGCAGTTTCCCTTAACACCCCAGTTAATCTCTTACAAAGCTTTTCTGTGTGCTTTTTATTCCATCGCTGTACGTGATCCAGCTGTGGTGCTGGTGCTGAGCACTGAAATTCAGCTTACAGTTTCTGAAGTACGTCATCGCTTTTGGCTTGGAATGGTGACTTACACATTCTTGAAATCAGATTTCTGTTTTAGTATTATGCTACAGGTATTTGTCATTCTCTAGAAAAGTTTAGGGTGCTCTACTGAGCCAGATGTGATCAAAACGTCAGCTTAATGAATAGTTAATAAGAGTGTAGATTTTTAGTGGTAGCTTCAGGGTATGTGCTTACTGCTCTCCTGGTTTTATTAAAAAAAAAAAAAGAGGGGGAAAGATTAATAAGAATTTAAAAAAGGTATTAAGTGTCGTCTTAGTATGATGATTAAACAAGGCCATTTGGCAGGAGGGAACCTCTAATAGCTTCCACATGTTCAAGCCTTGAGTTTGGTTGAGACCCCTGTATTTAGTTCACTTTAAGAATATGCTAAATTGCCTAAACATTGTTATAGCTGGACTGGTCCATATTCATTTCGTTTTATGATCTCCGCGTTATTATCTTAGTTCATGAGAAAAATATGCCTTAAGCCAAACCAAAAGTAAAAAAACATTTCAGCTGCATATTTCTGTGGTTGTTTGCAAGGGTTTGCTGCTGAAGTAGGTTTTTTGAGCTATACTTATCAGCTGCTTTGTCATATAACTTTAAAAACACCAAGAGATTTAATATCAAATTCCATGATTAAACTGAATCTTTTGTGACTGTCTACCAGTTGTCTCTGGAAATTCTGGGAGAGAAGTAATCTTGTCTTTAAGACACCAGAGCAATTTTGTCAATCCTTTTTCTGTACCAGGTTTTCATGGCAACTTTCTCCATTTCTGGTGTAGCAACTAAAGAAAAACTCTTCAGGAGCATTAAGGAATGTTATGTTGCTCTTTCTTCTGCATCTTGTTCTCTTTTCTTCACAGTATTGTTCCACTTTTAAAAGAATCCATTGGAATTTTGATGCAGCGAACTCCCCCTTCCCTGGAAAATGCCCTGCCTCAGTGCTACCAGAGGGTGAGCTCTTAGACCGTTTTTGCTTCAGATCAAGCTGCTGACTGAATAAGCCTCGCCTCAGCTGTGTGTATGAGGATATTTTGTGATGTTTTTCCAGTAATGCCTGTGAAAGGCTCCTTATATTGTACAAATGGAGGTACCAGTTTGATTCTTACCTTTCTGAAGTCCTGAATTGTATGTAGCTTCAACTTGGTTTGTGTTTTAAAACAAGATATGGTGGTCTAGAAGAGTATATCTGAAGCTGTTCCTCTCAGAGTACTTTGTGTTGACACAAAGTGCCTAATGTTTTCCTGGTTGGTTCAGCTTTTGTCTCCAGTGAAGTGAGGTGCACTGATCTTTCCTCAGGAAGTGACAGGACTGTAATCATTGCCTGGAGGGTTTGCTGTAAGTGGACAGAGGAAAAAGAAAGGTTTTGACAGGACAGACCAGACCTAGACCCTCCCAAAATATTTAGAGAGATGCTAATGTATTTCTGTTAATGGCTGTAAACTCTCACAAATTATTTTCTGGGAAAATTCCCACATTTGCAAAATCATGTCTTTTAATTGAATGCCCTCTCAAATGTAGTGACTGTCACTTTTTTTTTCTCTTGGACATCACTACTTTGAGACATTTTTTCAGTAACATATATGTGGAATGTAAATACAGCAAGATACCAAATCATGACATATACATCCAATCTTTGTTTTCACCTTCTTTACAATTACTGAGATAGAATTTCTGTGAAAGACTGCAAATTGCACAGTGATCTACAAGTAAAAGAATGCATCAGCTTTTAGAGTATTTTTCTGTTTAAAAACCCCAAACACCCAAAACATGATACATGCAAACATTATCTGAAATGTGTATTTTCAAATTTGCTTGTATTTTTAGGTGCAGCAGCTGCAAGGAGTTTACAGTTTACATGATCCACACTTCTGGACTCTCTGTACTGATGTTTACATAGGAACTCTGAAATTATTAGTAGCTCCTGATGCTGATGGGAGGTGGATTCTAAGCCAGACTCACAATATTTTTACTCAGGTATGTCTCGCCTGTGGAAATCACATCTCAAAGTGTAAACCCCCTGTCACGTGATGTGGCATTGTAATTCTTAGCAGGAAAAATCAAATTGTTTTGGGCCTGGTATCAGTGTGTTTTGAAAGTCTTCTCTGCTCCAGCTGTGTAAAACAATTTCAAAATACTCTGTTGTGTAGATGGAGTTGCTGGATGCCTCTGTGTTACTTTTTGATGCCACTTAATGGAAAGAACAGCTGTAGTTGCCTGAGGTATATCAAATTCAGTTGAAACCCTATATTGGTGTATAAGGTACCAAGAAAATAGAGCTTCCAGCCACAGACAGGACCTACTTTTGTTTTTCACTGTGCTCGTGCTCTGTGTCATTCACTTCCGTACCTCCAAGTATCCATGGTCTGTGCATCTTTGGTTGTCTTTTAGTAACACCCCTGCTGAGGCAATCACTATTTAAAATGTAACACTCAGTTCTCACGTTGTATACAGTCAGTGTGTTCCTGTTTATTTCCCTATAGCTCTTATATATATGTGAGTATATATATCTTATATATGTGTGTGTATATCTTTTATATATATGTATATATATCTTATAGCACTTGTCATTGATAGAATGTTTATAAATGACAGAAACTTTATTAGAAGTTTATAGTTCTTGCCTTAAAATACTAGAAATTTCAGAAAGCTTTTTCTGATGCTTCCTTATACTTTCAACCGTTAAATATGAAATTCAGTTTGGCTGCCCATTCCAGTATAGCTACTGGATAGAAATGTTTTCCAAGTAGAACCTATAGTCTACTAAGGTAAAATAGATAAACAGAAAATAAAATAGAAAAAAGAAAAATAAAATAGAAAATTCTTATCCATTGAGAGAACTTTGTGAAGAATGAAGCTGGAGACTTTCTGTCTTACACCATCCAGAGCCAGATGTTCTGGACTTATTCTCGATGTTGGAGGACTCTATGTGAACAAACTATTTCGTGTTTCCACAATGTCCTTTCTCTGCTTTTGAGTGATGGAGAGTTCTGTAGCTGGAAAGGAGACAGATATTCCTCTTAATAACCAGTGGTTAAGGTAACAAAATATTGCCAGCTAAAGGGCAGTATTTTGGAGATATGTGATTTACTGCTGTCTCTGAGTCAGTTGTACAGTGAAGAAAGGGGGCTTCTGACCAGGTATATTTGATACTGTAAATAAAAAACACTTCTTTCAACGGTTTAATTAGTGCTTGCATAAATCTTCTTTTCAAAGCTTTCTACAGGGGGGAAGGTCCTTGAGTGCTCACATGCACGTTTCTTGTCGCCTTCTAAATACTCTCCCGCATTAGCAGCTTGTGTGTGCATGGCTTCATGAATCATTTGCGTGTCTGATAAGCACCTCTTTTATCAACTATTTTATTTATTTAAAATTCAAGGCTAGATTTTTATTTTTTTCTTTTTTAAAGTTTTCTTTCTGTATCTTGGATACTCAATTTCTGGATTTTCAGGGGAAACACCACTGAAGCCAACCGCAGAATGTGCTGCTGAGTGACTGAACTCTTTCAAGCTCCCTGAAGCTCAAGCAATTTTAAAGTAGTCAGTCACAGGGAATCAATAGAAATAAATTCATATACTTGGTTTTATGTTAGAGACCATGGGAAGAAGGATTTTTTGTTACAAGTATTCTAAAATCAAACTTTATGAATAGTTTGGTTCTTTTTGAGGTGTTCTATCACATACTGTTGAGTCGATAGAAATCAGCTGGCATGGATTATTTCACAGACCGTGTAGTAGTTTGAAACTAAGGGATATTTCTGGGGAAGGACTGCGCAGAACTTTCTATTTTACATCTCACATCTCCCAAGAATTGCAGTTTCCAAGTGAGTCATCAGCTGGCTTATAGCTGTGCAGGTATCAAGAGCCGTGTGTCCCAGGAGGGAATTGGGAGACCAAGGTGTCTATCATTTTTCTTAACTGACCTCTGGTAGTAAGTGGAGGAACAGTTGGAACATGTAGAGATCTCTTTTTTTTTTCTTTTTTCTCCTCAGTAATTTTGGCCTTTGTTACCTTAATACAAGGGCTTGTTTTCCTGCTCTACTGAGCTAAAAGTGAGTTGATCATAATAGAAGACGATCTGATCTTTAGCAGCATTCAGCCTAATGCTTCAAGATTGTGTTGCCTAAGAAGTGCCCTTCACAATGTATTTGCTGCCCTACCTACCTCTGAGGTTAAAATGTACAACTAAATGATATCTTTTTTAATGCTGTTTTCTTCTGAATGATGATAAACCTAAGCAGGTCCATCTAAGCCTCCGTCGGTAGGATTTCTCAGGAGAGAAACGCTTTTGTATACGAGCCACATACCTTTACCAAAAGTTCTTTTAGTGTGTCTTGACGCTGTGTAAATTCACTGTGGGCATTGTTGTTTCTTGCTAAATCTTAGCGTAGAGTTGCTTTGAACAACAAATCCCATGTTCCGCTCTTGTGCTCCGCGTTAAGCTGACAGCTCTTAGAGCAGCTTGCTTTTCAGGAAGTTAGAGCTGTACAGAGGAAATCAGGAATTGCTTTTGTCGGAGCTGCACGTGTGACAGTTATTTAGAATGAATCAGAAAAGGTAATGTATCAAAGCTGATGTTAATATGTAATTACATATGTGCACTTCACTGTGTGAACAGCTACCTACTCACACAGCGCTCTGGAAGGCAGTGAACTTCCAGGCTGACAGCATCTTAGTGAATGATGGGATAAACGTAGAGAACAAATTGCAGCGGTTAAGATCCCAAGTGGGTTTGCTAGGTAACTTCCTGGCATGGACTGGTGCTCAGGAGAGTTAAATTGGTTTGTCTTTACAGTTGCTTTATTTTTTAACTCTTCTTTTCTTTTCCATAGGCAGGAGTAAGACAGCTTTACATACAGATTGATGTTGCAGCCATGTAGTCAACTTCCAAAATCGTGCTGTTGGACCAAAGTTTTCTGTACTGTAATGGTATAACAACCTACTTCTCGAGACAGAGCCTGCCTCCACCACTGTTCTGGAATTGATTGAGTAGATTTCTGCCTGTGGGCTACAGATGGAGTTCACTTCTAAGGAGTAAATATTGAATGAATGTTACGGATTTTGGGTCTTGTCCTTTGTGACCCCTAAACTTGCAAGCTTGTGAGGTTATTTTACTTTACTAAGGTTGTGGTACTGGAAACCCTGTCATGTCTTCAGTAAAGCTGCTGAAACCACTGCTAATTCCCACAAAACCAGTGTTATCAACAATTGGAAACTTGTTTTGTAGATAATGTCACAATGGCTGACATGCTTCAATAGAATTCTATGTTTGTACAATTGTTTGTACTTTGCAAACTTAATGAACCGAACCATATTGGGTTTTCAAAGTGCCTTTTATATCAGGAGAGGTATCTGCCAGCATAAATATGGAGCATCAAAGGGGTTTATTACTTCTACAAATAATCTTGTATGCAGTCTGATTATTTACTAGTGATATATGGGGGCGGGGTGTGTGTGTACTTGCTTAACTCTAGATGTTGGACTTCTTGTACTTGCATCTTACCAGACAGACAGGAAAATTCTGCATGTGGAAGGCAAAGCTGTTGTGAAGAGACTCGCTTCCAAAACAGGCTGGATATTTTGTAGCATGTACCTTGTGGAATTTTAGCCAAAATATTAGATATAACTCAAATTCTTAGTCTCTTCACACTGTTGAGAGTAATGAGAAGTTACATGATGCTACCCATCTTCATAGCCACTGAGGCAACGGGCAGCTGAGGGGAGATGCCAGTGATGGAAGCAATGCTTGAAACTTTTTTTTATCTTCCAAATTATGTGGTGGGAAAAATTAAATCCCTTAAATTGTTTGTGAAAACTTAAATCTTTATATTAATAGGTTGTAATAATTTTTATTAAAGTGATTGGTCAGGTAACTTTTGCTTTTCCACATGCTGAAAATAACTGTTCTTGGTGTTTATACCTGAAATGGAGATAAGGACCATGGTCCATGCTGTTTAAGGTTATGCTTTTTCCAGGTTGACAAGTCTGGTATTTTTTTACTGTCTTACTGTAGCCTTGTGTGTTTTCATGAAAAAAAACCAACTCATGGCAGTTAGCTGCTTTTCCCAGAAGCATTAGTCTGTGATTTTTCTAGCATTTATAATTGTTTTACACTTTCAGATCTGAGAGTTGTTTTCAAAGAGGATGGGCTATATTTGGTCTTACAGATGATAATTCCACTATGCTGTAGGAGGTACCTTAGTAATGAAAGATTTTGAGAGGCCATTTTACAAACAGAACATTGTGGAATATAAAAAAACAAGACAGGCATTTTTCTGATAAATCATTGTTGCTGCTGACTGGTGTGGATTTTAAGTATCTTCTGGTAGCTGATATGTGGCAGTACTGAAGTCAAGGCTCTCTGAAGCTGATGGTGTCTGCTTAGTAAGTGCTGGGCACATGAAAGTACCAGAGATTCATTTGCAGAAGGGGTTTGTTTGCTGCTGATGTTGCTGAATCCATGATAGAGATGAAGTTTCTTGCATTCGTTCTGTCATTCCTGTATAGCACCTGAATTTTGGGTGAAAACGTGAAAATACAACGGTTCATGTGAAAACACAAGTTGCCAAATTGATAGGGAGTTTCTAGATGAGATCTGGAAATGTGAATGTTGAATTTGTACTAAGCTTGGGGTTGTATTCTTGTGCTTGGAACTGAAAACTGGGTGCAAAGAAAAGCAGCAGTGAAGAGCCGCATAGGTACTGCTTTTAAGCTTTACAGTCTCTTCCCATCTTCAGGTCCTTCTTTATCCTTGGCTTCTGTATCGCTGGTTTCTGATCCTGTTCGTTTCTCCTGAGGATGCAGGTGTAGGGTGCCCTTTCAGCTGGCTGTGCTGTTCCACGCCTGTCCCTGAGCTCCCCGTCTCACCTTGCAGGTGCTCTGCCCAGCTGGGAGTCCTGAGGGGGGTGGGATCAGTGCAGGGCAGGGTGTGAGAATCTGTTGAGCAGATGGGGGTATTGCAGCCCAAGGTGTGTGCATGTATCTTCTCAGAAAAGGTGATTCATTTACAGCAGTGACGACAGGGCAGAAAACCCTCACGCTGCTTTGTGGCATGTTGCACGCAGGCTGCTGCTCCTTGGGTGGCAGCGTGATTTTTAAAGCTTCTTAATAGTTAATATTGCTACTGCTGCGAGGCTAAAGGAAATCGGCTGGTAACGCTTCACAGGCACGTGCCAGCCAGGGTCGCTGCGATTGTGTGGCAGTCCCAGAGCAGGCCTTGTGTCGTTTTGTGTTGGGACTTGGTACTCCCGGGCTTGCTGCAGTACTGTAGTGCTGCCCAGGGTGCTGGGCTTGGCCACTCCTTTTAATGAAAACACAACTGCTGCAGTTTGTTTCCAGGTGAGACCCTGCCTGAGCGGCAGTGGGGTTGGACAGTTTTTGGGGATTTTTATCGTGTGTTGTTGGGTTTTTAAGATGGATGTCTACAAAAATTTTAATTATGGGAAATAGAGTGAAAAAGTTTGTAAACTTGTTATTGTTCCACAGTATCAATTTTAACGATTTTAGACATCTTTTTCTAATGGGGACTTACCTGGCTGCTGGAAGCATGGAATCCTATGTGTGAGCCTGAGTTTTCCAGCCAAGAGAAAACAGCACTTTCTTCATTATTTTTTAAGATGTGATGTTTTTATAGTAAGAAATGTATTGTTTGCTCATTAAATGTAATTGAGGGTAGAGTAGGGAGCTCAGAATCATAGTAAGCATTAATTATGCCTTTTTAGGCTTTCAGAAAAAGTACAGGCATCACAAAATTCTGCAAGAGACAGTAGGATGTGCAGTAACTACAGTCAACTCTAATGCAAACAGTCACATCTGATAGTTGGGGTGGGGGGGTTCACCCACAAAGGTGATCCTTGCTCAGGTTTTAGGAGAGTACAGATCCTACAATTGGAAGTGCAGCTTTTTTTATCCTAAGAATCAAAGCTTCGTTATTTTATGTTTTGCTAATTACCTAACAGTTAGCTGCTTATCTAACACTTTTTTGCTTTTAATGCTTTATTGGAGATGGGTTGTGTCATCTGAACAGATTAGTGTGAATGACTGGCATCCAGAAACAGATGAATGTCTGCAGACTCTACTTCCTGGTATCCAGTACTGGATTTTGAACGCAGTTTTCAGAGTAGGATTTTCTCCTGTTTTCACGTGGCTGAGGCTTACTGTGGGGTTACTGGGGAGGGGGTGCTGCTCTGACTGAAGGCAGTACCTTAACACTGTCCCCAAGGCCACACCTGCAAACTGCCCGATTCTTACAGGACCTGTAGCAAAATTAAGATCAAATAAGTGCTAGAGAGTGTCTGTTAAAATGCCCCCACGTTGGCTGTGGCATGTAACAGTGGAGGAAAACTGCTCTTACTCTTAGGAGTACCTGCAGTGCAGTGCAGGCCGGTCCTTCCCAGGCTAATCCTGGAAGTCTGTGCATACAGTGAGACTCATTCCTGCAAAACCAGGGCCCCTACAGAGAGCAAGAGTACTTGTGTAATTTGCTAAACTAAGGCAAAAAATGCTGGTCCAAATAAATGACTCTGCATTTTATGTAATACTGCTTACTAACAGGAAAGTTTAATTGCATCATTAGTAAGGGCTGCTGACACTATTTTTACATAAAAATTGAAACTGCTGCTACTAACAAAAAGGGACCTTGGTGACTCTTCACATTCTTACTTTTTTTTTTTCTGAAGAACTAAAGGCAGGTTTAAAGTGAAGGAAAGAAAGAGAATCTCATACTTTTATCTGTTGTAAATGAACCTGTTTGGGGGTGTGTGTATATACATATATATATATATAAAAATGAGATCCCAGAGGGGAGGGAGGCTGCTGCTGAACTGTAGTTTTCATGCTTTGCCATCAAACTGTGATGCTCACGGCTCTTCTCTCACAGTGCAGATTTCAGATGCAGACACCTTCATGCTTCTTTAAAATGCTTCATCCTAATCAATACTGATGTAACAAGGTCTTTAAATACCTGTTCAGAGCAGCAGCTTTAGGTACTCATTAACCCTGTCCCGTTTCCCCCAGCAGACTGCCTCTTGCTGTGATCCTTGATTATCCCACCCCTTCTAAGCATGTTGGGGAAGGAGTAGAGGCATTTATTTTATTTTTTTAAATCCATTTCTCTGATCCCTGCTACCGACTCAGTGGTGAATTCCTACTTTGTACTGCTACGAACATCCCTTTCTAGGACTTGCCAAGATTCCCTTTTGGAATCTCCCCCATCCAGGCTTGTTGTGGTGACCATCCCTTGGGACTCCATTGGCCAGAGATAGCTATAAAGCGAAAGGTGCCAGCGAGGCGGCCACTGAGCCTGGCATGTGACCACTATGCCTCCCGCTGCCGACAGATACTCGTTAATCCACTTGTCTGTTCCAGTGAACCACAAAAGGTTCCTGCCTGTGTGGTAATCTGGCGGAAATAATGTGCAAAAGGAGTTGTGTATTTCATTTCCCCTGTGCATTGAAGTCTTTCATGTGTCTGCTGGGATCTTGTGCAGGAGTTAAATGAATCGCTGCAGTATTTTGGCTGAAGTGTGAAATACTGTGAATGAAGGAATTGGCAAAATCGTTCCTGGTAACACAGCCTGTTGCTTGCATTCAGCATACTGCTTGCCTTTACCTTGAAATTACAGGAATTACTCTTGGCAGGGAGCATAAGTGGAATAGTACAGTGTGTGGAAATACCTGCAGCAAAGTTTCCAGGCAGCTCGCTCAAATTCTGAAGAGGGTGTACGATTTTGTTCTGGAATGCTGATGTTAGTAGCTTAGCCATGACTTGTCCCAAGTGCAATATTAGAAATTTTTAATGTAATCTTTTCTACTTGAATACAATCTATATGAAATATTAAATGTCCTGTATTGCTGAAAAGATATGGGATCAAATTTCTTTCCAATAAATCTTCAGTATAAAAAAAAAAGCATACAGGTCTGCTTTGTTGTCCTGCACACTGCAAAGGCTGGTGGAAATAGCAACCTCCATCATCACATAGCTGACTGTAAAGAGAATGCTTGCAGTCTGTTTTCTGGGAATTGTGGATGCTGCTGTTCGAGCCCAGCACTTCATAAATAATAGCATTAACGTAGGAAGAAATCCAGTTCTATTCGAAGTTGCAGCCTTCTGCAACAAGACATCCTGCAGACCTTCTCCTCCTGTTTCAGCAACTGTCCAAAGGGTGAGGTCTCATTTTTCTTGAATGTTCTTACCTGTCTGTACTGACTCTCCCAAGTGTTAAGGTGGATGCTGACCTAACGCATTTGGCACACTAAAGGTTTCCACTGGTGAGAGAATTACAGAGTAGCTGGGATAGCTAGGGAGATGCGTGGTAGGCTTCTTCTGTCATCCACTTGTGCTTCTTATGCTGGTCATCAGCCTTGCATGTGTACAGGTCCCCGTGAAGTGAATCAGACAAAGGGGGGTTGAGGTTTGGAGGTTTCTGGCAGTGCCTACAGGTTAGACACTGACACCAGCAGTGCAGCTTTTACCCTCAAGTAAAAGCAGGTCCGTGTTCCTGCAGTGTTGTTTTTTAAAGCAATGTGACATACAACTGCACAGAGGCAGCTCTATATATTCACAAGAGTAACTTAACACCATCACGAAATTAGAGATGGAATAAAAATATATATGCCTCACTTTTATTTAAGTAGTCTTTTGAGATGCATTACTTTCAAAACTGGAACTATCTACAGAAAAAAGCTGAAGCATTTCTAATTCCAGAGGATGCATTGTGCCTGTAATGATCAAGGAATGTAGCGGACCACCTAATTCCACTGTGGACATCTGCGACAGTGTGCCTGAAGCAATCTTCTGATCTGGGGCACCCACACGAGCGAGGCCAACACAAATCGTGTTCTCAGTAATTTCTGGAAGAAAGAAGATTAAATGCTTAGTATTGACTAAACAGGGCTATAATAACAGAAAAAGTACTCAAAATGCTTAAACCTTAATGCTGCTTTCTGAAATCACTGCAGTGGCTTAGAAATAAGCTTGTTCTTCAAAGCAAGCTGTGTGTTAGGGATGCTTATAAGCATGACTGGGAAGGCAACAGAAGTAGAATATGGAATTCTTTCAGGAATTGTGTTCACTTTGAGAAACATGCTGCTTCCGATTCATGCTATACAAAGGGTAAAATGAGAGTTATTTTAACAGCATTTAAGAGAGGAATTTTAAAGGAGGAATATAGCTAGGTGAATTTCTGTTACAGAGTTTTTCTGTGACATTAACTGAGTCACCTTTTATAGCTGCTGTGATTTCGCCCTTAGTCTCAATAGCCATCTTTCAGAGTTTGCTAGAACTGAGGCTCACAGTCAGTTCTGCATGCTGGGTTACCCTGAATTCACATGGGTATTCACATCCAGCAGAGTGGGACCTGTCGAAATAAAATGTAGCAAATTTTTGAAGCTTGACTGATCAAAAATGCTCAGAATCCTTCTGCCTCCTGCAACTCCAATGGATCAAAGAGCTCGTGGTGGTGAGAGAGGGATAGAAGCTGTGCAGGGCTACCATGCTCAGGCTCTGACTGAACCGCTGGGAGCCACTCGTGCTCCTTTATCTGTGCTCGCTGAGCTGCTCTCCCTTCAAGCGCTGCCCCATCCATCCCATGACTAGGATTTAAGGCAGCCCGAGTCCACTGCCAGATCAAGGGAATCCAGGATTGAGAGGGAGGGAGCAGAGTTCAGAGGCTCAGGAGTAAGCATGACCTGAGAGGGGTAGCAGCAGACAAAAGCACTGCAGGAACAGTACCTGGTTCTGCTCCTTGGAGCCTCCTGTTTTGAATAATGACTAGAAGCTGCTCTGCAGCTTGCTTCACGCTCATGTAGCGTGGTGGTTCATAAATTTTTCTTCCTCTGAAAGGAAAGGGAGAGGAATTAAGCATAAGCCCATTTCATTAGCCCTAGCATTCTTACAGTTTAAGAAATCTCTAGACCAGCAAATAGATGAGTGGAATTTTTAAAGCAGACAGAAGCCTCTTGTGCTCTTGCCACACCTGTGAAACAGCAGGGCCTCCAGCTCACAGATCATCTGAGTCCTAAAAGCAAATTCAGCTACTGGAAGCAGTACGCAGCTACTTTTGAAAGATTTTGCAGCTACTCCTGAAAGATGCACTGGACTTAAACTCAAGGACAAACTACTGTTTTTCTGTCAAATGTCCTGTAGACAGATGATTATAGACTAGAAATGTGTTCTTAAATGAAATGCTGCTTTCTTTGCCAACTGTGGATTCAGTCAAGCAGATTTTATTTTGAAACTCCTGAATAAACAAACCTCAATGATACTGTGAGACTTCACAAATGTTAATTTAGACCAGAGTTACAGCATGCATATGAAGTAACCATTTATATTTGCCACTACTAAAGCATATGGATTGCAGAGAGGTGATTAAGATGTGGCCAGAATGTTTCTGAATACAGTTAAATGAACTTAAGAGCATTTGCCATACATTGCTTATTTAGCTCTTTGGAAAGGGTGGTGTGTGTTCAGTGCTTCACACTGTTTCCAGCCAGGATCAGGAAGACTGAATTCAGAGCGTTCTTTCAGCTATTAATCTGTTTCAGGATGGGGCAGAACAGTAGTAAAATAACGCTTTGTTTGCCAAGCAGAAAGCTTACCCCATTATGACCTAATGCTTCTCACAGAAACAGTTTAAAAACCATATTTTGCTCTGCTACAACTTCATCCAGTTACTGTAAATAAAGCCAGGTCCTATTGTAATGAACAAACAAGTTCTATTCCTTGTAAGGAACAAAAGACCATGGCCACCAAGAAGTACAAGAGGCGAAGGCAGGTGAGTTTGGTATTAGACTGTGGGCAAAGAACCTTTGTTCCTCACACAAAAACCCTTTGTAAGTGCAGTGTGTGTTTCAATACATTTTCAAAATGGTGACTCACTTCATTAGATTCTCCAGGGACTGCTCCTTCGCTTTAATATCTGTAGAACAGAACATATGAAAATGCAGGTTTTCCCTACAGACTTCCCAGTTAGTTGTCTATGTAAATGAAGCCTAATTTAATCAGCAGATTCTCTAAACTTTAATAACATTTTAGCTACTGCAGGAATAGAGAATAAGGATTACATTGTAATATTTCATATGTTAATTAATCACAAAGTAGTATGAATTTATGCTTGTGCTTTTACCCAAAGATAGGGCACGTTTCACAGATTCCACAGCAATGCAGCTGAATAAAATTCTGCCCTGTGTACAAGTACCAGGCTTATCTCCTGCAGGATGGCTAACCATTAGCATGCTCAGGCACACCAGGGTACTGGGGTTACTACTCTTAAGCGATGAGTACATCATGGTCACAACAGGTAAAACAGGGATTGCATCACTGCCATGGGGAAGCCTTTCATTAGCACTTCCTTCCCCTCCCAGTCAAAATTTAGAACAATCTGTTATCAGAAGGAAGAAAAAAAAAAAAAAAAGATTTGGACAAAAATAGAGGAGGAGTCAGGTAACATTCTGCACATCTGCAATTCTGTGAAGCTCCAGGTGACCACAATCTCTCCGAGAGGGAGCTGAATATTACTGTATTCAAATACCCCAAAATATTATCATAGTGAAAGCTGGATACATTTTTAATCTTGATTAAAAAGTATTGCTTAAATTTTAAATTCAACTGTTAAAGCAAAGTGACTGTGAAGAAAGGAGTTTAAAATGCAAGGCTACAAGATGACCAGTGCAGTTTACCAAACTGCTTACATGTCTGTGAAGTCACTTTGGATTCAGAAGTTTATCAGCACCAACCTTTTTTATGCCACATTTGCTTATCTGGTGCTCTAGTCTGGTTACCTGCTACTCTAGTCTGGCTGGGTAAGCAAGCAAACACACAGACCAGAATGACCAAGTACTATCAAGGGAACAATTGACTTGGAAATTAGTAGTTTCCAGCTCTGAGCTACAATTAGATGCAGGTACCCCAACTGTCCCTGAAACCTAACAATTCAATTTTATGGTTTCAGAATTTTTACCCTCTTGTGATTGTATTCAAGGGAGAACACAGAAATACTTATAAAAGATATCTAAGTCTTCCTTCAAAACAAATTACCAAACTTCTGATATTAGCCAATTTTGCAAACAAACAACTGTCAAGGCATTGGAACGTTTGATGTGCAGTGATGCTTGCACACTTACACTGTTTCCTCCTCAGGATTCTTCCAGTTACCACAAACTTTGTTTTTACTTAAAATACTAATTTATTTAGCACTGAGAGATACTGGCTGTGTCTAAAAGATGATACAGAGAGGTATATAACTACGTATGCAAACGTGTTAGTGCCTTACAGTTCACATGCAGGCAGTTCCATAATCCTTAAGGAGTGACCTAGAGCAGCAGAGTTACTCAGAAAGTGGCTTTTCAGCTGAGGACTGTCGTAGGGTAAAGATCAGCCAGCGTGGTGGCAGAGCCTGGGGTCAATGCCAGATGGGAGCACTGCTCTGTTTCAGCTCCATGGTCAGCAAGGATTTCTTACAGCATGGGAGCTTCTCACAGGACAATCTTTTGCTAGAACATCCTTAGGTGAGATAATTTAGGAAAAAGACTATCACCTTACAAAACAGAAACAAGGCTAAATGTACAATTTAGCTCCCCAGAAAGTCAAACGTGTTGAGCTCTATCCTGCTAAGGTCAGTAAAAGATAGCTGCAATCTGATTTGGGTCCTGTGCTAGATCTAGCTTGAAATCACACTGATCTTTAGAGCAAATGTGGGCCTCCTGCTCCTGTTTGACTTCTACAAAGGCATCATTTCTTTCAGATATTCTGAAAGGAATTAAGAAGTTCCTGGCTGCTGCAGCATGAACACTGGCTGAACTGACTCCAAGTCCACACATGCTAACGTTCCAGTTTTTGGTATGCTTTCAAGGACACGTGTTAGTTAAGAACAGTTGTTTAATTGCAGACTCAGCCTCACGCCATTGTTTCTGGACACCACGGAGGACGGTAGCTAAGGAACCAGGGTTGCTGCTGCTTACCAAGTAAGCACAGTGTGTGCATTCCATTCTGCCTGTTCTTCTCAATCTTGTCAAAAAAGCTTTCTGGTTTCCATGTGTCTGTCCAGAAAACTATAGAAACTGTCTCTCCAAAGTTGTACAGCTGTAAAACAAAGCAAATGCAGTGACACATATACAAAAAAAATAGAGCATGCAATAAAATGCTATGAAAACCATGAACAATTGTTAACACTGAAAGGTCCTGAGCCCGGCAAAGAAAGCAGTTTCATAGCACAAGGAGAGTACGCTTCAATGAGATGCTTAACTCTGCTCATTCATAGACAGATCTGTAACAAAACATCACAGTAAAAATAATGCTTCCTTTTAAATAAAGCTGGCCTGTGATTCTCCCTGTCTTGACGAGTTCCAGTGCGCTCCTCTGCATTCCGCCTTTCTAACAAAATCTGTAATTGTTGAGCTGGTTTTTTCTTCTTCCTAATAGAGATGTGCTGTGGTTCTTTTACTCTCCACACAGTAAAGCATGTTAAAGATCGACAAATGAACTACCAGTACAATTTTTACCTATTTCTGCATAACTCGCTTTCAATCTACCTTCTGTTGTTTGTTCCTTAATTCTTAAGTCCTTTTAAATGCAAAAACTTCCTAAGATTAGCACCAAAATTACTATTTCTTATTTTGGTTGAGGCCAGACAATTTCTATAATGCCATAATACTTGGTATGTTTTGATTCCACTGATACAGGAGTATTTGTATTAAAACAGCACTTCCCTGTAGATGAAAGCTGTGCCATGCAAAAGAAGTTACAGTCTAAAGAGACAGTGGATATGAAGACCTGAAGACAGGGACAGATCATGCATGAAGCAGAGACACCCAACATTTTTATGAAGGTATGGTAAGCAGGTTATTGATAGCACATTCTGTCTCAAACATAACTTGCTGGTTTTATTTATAATCTTAACGCTATTACTGTAAGTCCCTCATCTCAGGGAAGACCTTTGATGCAAAAGCCCTGTGTAACCTAAGGCAGCGTGTGGCTTGGAAGTTCTCACAACCAACCTGGAAAATGGCAAAACCATGCATCAATTTTTTTGTCAGTTCAGCTCTGGAACAGGACCATCCCGGGTGGATTTTACAGCTTGCTAATATTCTGTCTGCTCCAGCCCAACAAACAACAGCTATCCCGACTAACCTCCCCACTTCATCTGTAAACCTGGAAGGAAAAACTGCTTTTCCAAGCCTGCTGCAGGAGGCACAGCATGTGTGTTGCTAGCAGAGAAGAGGACCCTTGGTAGAAGCAGTAGGGGCACCTCTGTGCCACGTGGGGCTTCCCCTATACATACTTACTTTACTGTGGCATTAGGTTGCACTTTTAACTCCTTTAGACTGGCAGAGCAGGATTTCAGTCAAAGCAAAAACATGTTTGTTTACCAGGGACCAAAAGCTCAAATTTTAACCATTTGTTCTGATAGGAACAGTGTTTTTTCAAAGATTCCTGGAATATTACTGAAGACATTTCCTCTTTTAACTATTTCATTCTAGCAGAAGGACAAGAACACACAGCACACATTTCACAACCTAAAGGTTCTTCCAGTAAACTAAGTATAGGTTGAACCAAATTAATTGCTCCTGGTGTAACTTCTGAACTATTTCAAGGCATTGTTCTAGAAAAAGGAAAAAAAACCCCACCAAGCTATGTTTTGCCTATTTTTCATGTGGCTAGCTACAACTCTTTCATTTTACATCAAATCTGAAGAAAAACTATTAGAACAAGGAGTTTCTTTCTCCCCTTTACTGTCAGAGCACCTGGGAGCAAGTTAACCTCTCATCTCATTGACAGTGTACCTCCAGTCACCAACAACTGCTGAAATGTCAGTACCAACCTAACTCACTGTCCATCTGCCACCTGAAAGCCACTACAGTCATTCCCCAAAGAGCAGCAGCCCTCCTTCAGTACAGAAAGTGGCCTCAACTAACCTTGTATCTTAGCCCAGTCTCTTTGGCATTTTGATAACCTGAAGGAGAGAAACTTCCATCTCTGCCTTTTAGCAAAGAAAAGGATGTGCAGAAATAGGCAAAACCTTACTATCTGACTGGGATTTTGTTGGGAGTCAGATCTTTTAAACCTCTCTGCCCCATATTAAAAACAAGTGGAGCATTCAACTTTATACCCTACAGCACTTGTTCTGATTGTTATTTTTCTCTTTTCCACTGATCATTACAAAGATTCTCCATCATCTTTGCCAACGAGAAGTTAAGCGAGTTATCCTTTCTGTGTAAGTGCTGCCAGTCACATCCACTCAATCTGTCCTTTGTTTCCCAGGTTTTGCATCAAAACTGAATGTCAAAAAAGAATAAAACATTTTTGTTTGGAATGGCCTGTCTATTCAGCAGCAGTAACTCCAGCATATCTCACAGAGTACTGACATCTCAGAAAACTGTACTTACTGTCTCATTCAAATACACTTGTTTTCTCAGCACCTGGACAGCACAGAAGTAGCTTCTACACCAAGGTGCAATGGGGCATATTTTATTAACCTCCTAGAAATGCCTCTGCAACTACCACCCCTCTACTAACTAAACTTCTAAAGAACAGATTTCCTAGCTTTAGTGCATAAATATTTTTACTTTAAAGAGGGGAAAAATGCTACTTTGGAAACTTTCTGGTACACACCAACAATTTATGAATGCTGTGAAACTGAAGCAATAAATGGATACCCCAGTTACAGAGGACAGCAGGTCCACTAGAGCCAGAGCCCACTGAAATTAAGAGAGATCCATTCCATCAACCATAAAAGACTGAATAGGGCCCCCAAATTCCTGAAATCGTTCTTGTTGTTGGAATAAAAGTGTGACAAGTTTGTTAACCAAGGTGTATTGCAACACAACTAGGGATTAATGTCATGCTTTGAGATTGTTAAGAAGTGTAGTAAGACAATGAAGAGCTCTGTATAATGTCAGTGAAATGATCATGCTGTACAGCTGCTGGCATAGCTTTAGAGAGGCAACAGCAAATGAAGTTTCACAGCGGTCTTCTGCATGCTGCACTCTGCACTGAGCAGCTGGGATTTAGGAGTGGGCAAGAGCTGTACAAGCTAAAACATCTCAAGCATCACACTTGCACTAATTATCAGATTGGTTAAGAGTGCCTACATTCTACTCAGGCACAAAAGTGCCAGAATTTCAAAGGGGCTCGTTGAAATGGTTGGACAGGCATTTTGGGCTCTCAGCTTGGAAACTAACCTCCTTACCTTCTCCCTAATGCTCAAAAACTTCACAGAAAAATTTCAAAAGGTCATTTTGAAAGACCTCAGTCTTTGGAAATACCCTCCCCCCTCCCAAGTAGTAATTGGCTTAAGCAAAGCTTTGGACACTTGTATTTTGCAATGCAATAGCTCAAGTCAGGAAAGGAAGCCAGACTTCTCTACTCTGAAGCAGTGCTCTGCCTGCTTGAGTTTTCTAACTCTCACAAAGTACTGCAAAAAGCTGTTCTTCAGCTCACACTTTCATCACCTCAGAACAAGCTATGATTTCCTATTTTGTTTACACACACAATACAAAAGAACATCTGGGAACTTTTAGTACTGAGGTACCTGGTTTTAGTTAGCATTTTTAACTATTTTATATTAATTTACAGGCCAGAATAAACTATGAGGGGAAAGAGTGCTGTGCCAGGATCTCAGCTTGGGAAGCCTGCATGCATGTGAAATTTCAATGAAACCACTGAGCAACTTCATTAACAGCCAGTCTGAATGACATGAGACACCTGAAGTTGTTCAAATCAACAGCCCTCACTTAAAATACTGGTGTAGCTAATCACTACAAAAATAAGGGGCAGAAATAAAATAACAAGCTGAAAGTAAATAGGGAAATCAAAGAAAGAAGTACCCCCATGCCCTCTGAGACATACTAAAGCAAGAGGAGAGATGCAAGATAATATTAAGGGTCAGGAGGGCACCAGCTGCAGTGAAATCAAGAAATAAACATTTCAAAATGCAGACATTTATTTTTACAGCATCTTTCCCAGAATTACTGCTGTATCAGCTGCAACAGTGACAAAGCAATTCTTCACTTAGGAGCCTACCTCCTTTCCTAAAATTTCAAACTGCTTCAGAACTGGATGCACATGAGGGGAAGAAGGTAAAAAGGAGTCCTGTTACATTTTTCAGACCTGGCACTTGTGTACACATGGAAATATCTGTAAACCCTGTAGGACTGAAACACAATTCAGCTGTGTTCTGTGCTGAGACAGTCTCAGGTTACCCTGCAGACAGTTCTCACAGGACAGAAGCATTCTGCAAGTGAAGATACCCCACAGTCTGATCACATCCCACTGACAGGCACCAAGAGTCTTTCTCTCCTAAGGCTACCACTCCCCAATGGAATTTGGAGACCACAGAGCACATTGCATTATCCCAGGCTGCTTCTTGAAAATTCCCAATCAACATACAAAAAGCTAAGACATGTTTTGTTTATCCTTGTCATAAGAGTTTTGACATGATGTTACCCAATGTTTATCCCCCAAAAAAGGGACCTAACAAGTAAAATTTTCCTCCTTATCCTCCATAATGAGGCAAAAATCACCAGACCATATACATCTAACTAAAGGGTTCACAGTGTTCTTCATATCATATACTGTCAGAGGGCAGCTTAGGAAATGAGACAATTATCAACAAAGTTGTAGCAAGAATCAGTCAAGCTTCACTTTGCTTGTAATTGGACATGTGAAACAACCAGGAGCCTACTAGCTCTAGCCCTTTACACCATCTTATTTAGTACCACAGAGTTTTAGCAACTTTGAATGCCTCTCACAGTAACCTCCATGTGAGATGGAAAGTTGTTGCTATTCACACACACGTGGGCTATGACTCTTTTTGTACTGCAAGCCAACAGATTGGCTCTGCTCTCCCAAAATCCTCCAGTCCCCTTAGCACCTTACAGGGGAAAAGGAACTGTGAACAAAAGGATGTTTGGCTGAGGGAAGCCCACTCCACATGATGGCAGTCTTCAGGAGGCAGCTGAGACAAATCACATAAAAGCAGGTGAAGGGAAGAACACTTTTTTTTTGGGGGGAGGGGGGTTGCCTCCTGGATCAGCACTTAGGAAATAGCCACTCCAGAGCAGGGCAAAATTCAGCTATCTAAAGACTAAGAAACTCCAAGCAAACTTGAACAGGATGGGATTTTTCCTTCCAAGGTAATGTCATCTAATCTTTAATAACCTCCTATGATTCTTCCCAGCATTATCAAATGATTCCTTCTCACCTTGGTCAGTTGGGTTACTAATCTGAAGTGAAGCTATTTAAACAGAGAAAAAAGTCTATTCTGTTTAAATGGATGTTTCTGGGTTATGTTTGCTGATGACAAATGGCACTAAGCTGAACAATAATTCTGAATAATGAAGTAGTGTGACTGTCAATGAATAAATCCCATTTTGCATAGAAACCCTCCTATTAGAGCAAAGAGTATTTTTGAAGGCACAGAGAAAGGGTGGAACCCTTTGGCTACTACAGGTTTTCTATTTGACTATAAGCACAGAAAGCAACAGTAACACCCTTCAGCTTCCTTATCCGTAAGCAGTATTTTTTCACTTGACACTGAAAATCTATTCACCTCTCCAGTAATGACTCAAAAATAACACAGTGATCATTGCTCTTGCATTTAAGTGGTCAGCTAGTAGCAAAAAGACAAAACCATTTCATTACTGCAATTGTCTTACAAGCAAAAACTCCATCACAATGAGTCACTGAAAGAAACAAGGGGACATGCAGATGTTTGTTCTGAGGTTATTCAGGTGGAAGTGGGTATGTCTGAAAAGAAAGGCTGATCTTGGCCATGACAGGTTTTTTGCCCAGCTACCCTACCAAAATATGAAGTTAATGTTTTCAAAGCTTAACACCACCAGTCTCCCAGATATGAGAGGCTCACCTTAATCTTTTGTTTCATCCCTTGGCTTGCCTCCAGCTTTGCACTTTAGTTCTCAAGCCTCTTTTTTTCAGTAATGCCATCATCTCAAGTCATTTCCAGGTGCATCATGGCTTTGTATGCATGGCAGGTCAGTATGATGCAGACTCTTCCTCGTGTGCTTGATCAACCAGCTGCTAACTCAGAGCTACATTATTAGAACTGGGTCAGAGAGAATTCTGTCCCAAGAACACCATTCTGGCCAGTGACCTTTCCAAACTAACCCAGATGTCAGATCATGAAGGAATGAAAAAGGTGTAAATTGGAGATCCTGAGTTTTCTGCCCCTTTGTTCTAGGGCTAAAAGCCTTAGCAGCCAGCCCAATTCTGAAAAACTGCCATGGAAGTCAAGCTAGACTCTCTCTTTGTTGTTAACTTGCAATGGTGAATCCTAATCAGATACAGGCAAGGCACCATCTTGCTTTTGGGGTAGCCGAGCAGTGGTAGAAGAGGTAAGCCTGTTATCTAAAATCCAGCTTTCCAGAGCTACAGAACTGCAGTGCAGCTGCTGCTGAGGAAAGCTGAACTGCCTCACTAGTTACTGCCTACTAAGAAGTGCTCTCTGAGAATTTCGGCTTACCCATAGGGACTTCTGTACCCACTCCCTGGCACCATGTGCAGATACTGGGCTTTCTTTACTGGTGGTTGTTCCCCAGTACAACAGGAGTCAGAGGGATCAACACCTCACGTGTCAGATTCCAGACAAGACAGGTGGACCTCCAGAGAACGTGCTCACGGACACTTGCACGCAGGCACTTTTCCTGGCTTCTTCCCCTCCACCCCCATTCATTTGTTTTTGAAGGAAAAGGTGTTCTTCAGCCTTGAAAAAATCTGACACAGTGAAGCACAGCAAGAGCAGTGTAAAAGAGGGAGCTGCAGCAAGAGCTCACTCAGACTAATAGTTTGCTAAATTATATACTCTGTTTTCAACAGCTATAGGTCACTGTATCAAACTGAGAGCTTCCTAGAAGTTAAATTTTAACTGTCAAAACTAAAAAAAAAATCCTGTTCTTTATAAAAATACAATTTTTACTTGTGCACTAATCAAAACAGCTACACTTATTCTGTTAAATGAGCAACACATTAGAAAAAAAGTATTTGAAAATAGATATTCATCTATTCTTTACAATTTGGCAAGAAATATATTTATGAATTGAAGGTGACAAGCCGTTACTAATGTTCTACTGACTTCAGTAACTCACTGCTGTACAGGAAAACTGCACAACTACCAGAATGTTGTTGGCTGCACAGAAACATTGGTCTCATGACAAGAGATGTGCTCTTTTGTGAGCAGACTGGGCTATAGCCACATTTTATTGAGGGCCTAATCAGCAGTTACAGCTCGCTACACACATGGCTTTCAGAACAGTGTATAAAGGTGTTTCCTGTTTTTCTCCAGTAAGAAAGAGGTTTTGTATCACAATCTGATTAAAAGAAGAAGAAGAAAAAAAAAAAGGCGAGCCTTTTCTGTGGTGAAGCAAAAGAGGAATCCCTGCTACACTTGACAGCAACTTTGAAATTTGAAACACAGTAGCTCCAAACCTAAATTGATTGCAGGAGACAGCCATGAATGTAAAGACTGTTGAAAGTGATTAAAAGCTCCCACCACAGCTCTAATTGAATCACAGGCTGCTTTTCTGTAAGATAACCTCTCACTTGCTGTTTATGCCTGTAAGGAGCCATGGCGAGTTAAACACATAGCTGGTTACAGTCTGTCCGGTAATACAGTACAATCACTATTTCCTAAAATGTTTTCTATAACAACAGGAATGTTGACTGATGAGAAGGCAGCCCCTCCCAAGCCAGAATGGAAAAGGGGACTAATGCCAGAGTGAATAGCATCACATTTCCTTTGTGGTCTGTTCCCTTCAGCATAGGATAAGGAAATAGTTAACTAATCTCTGAAACACTGCATAGGGGGAAGACCTTATAGACTCTTTGCAACATATTCTGTTAGTTTTCTGCTCTTTATTTTCAATTAGTCTAGAAGCACTATACTTCTCCTTCCTATGCCTAGTTGGAGTTGTGGGGGAAGCAAACTTAAAGGAAACTTAATTCCCTCTTTTTTTTGGGAATATGAGCCTTGCATCTTCCTTCCTAATGAGTGTAAAGGAATAGTAAAAAGATAGAGAGTAGTAGAAACTACTTGTCAACAGCTTGACAGTAGAAGCAAACTTCACGTCACCATGAAGCCAGAAGGGGAAAGGATGTGCCCCAGCTCTTGTGTTACCCACCCCAGTAACTGCAGTCATGCGACAGCTGCCATCTGTGCTGTACGTGTAGAGTTTAGACACCAAGGAGCCTGTTTCCTTCCTAAAGATAATTTTGCCTGAGTCGTACAGCAACAGGCAGGTATCACCAAGAAAGGGCTTATGAGAAGCTTTATAAAGAACACAAACCTCAGCCTGCATTCCCTTTAGCATTAGCATTCATACCTCAGAATAGGTGTCCATGCAGTGTTGCTGAACTGCCAGATCTAAACCATTCAGATGTGAACAAAGCCAGATAATACACAACTTTCTGCAACAAATTTTCTGCTGCTGGGCAGCACTGAAATAAAGCTATTGGAGTTTGTTGGTATAAGTTTGAAAGTGTCAGTTTGTTGAAATATAAAACTGCATTCTTTTCTGCTAAGCTAGGAAGGAATGCTCCCTCTGTCAGTGATGGTAACTTGCTGTTCAAACTTTCAACTCCTGTCTGTAGTACACTAGCGTGCCTGTGCTTGCTTTTGGTTTTGGTAAGTTGGGAGCTTGGCTTATGAGTTCCCATACACAGGGACGCTAGAGAGGGCAGGTTCTATGTTAAAGTAATGAATGAAGAAAAGAGGGGGAAACCTCAACTAATTTACATCTGATTAATTATGATACACAAACTGCCATAATGTTTTTCATGCAGGAAAAGTAACAATGGATGTATCAGTGTATAAAATAAAGAACTGAAGAATTTTCTTCAAGGACACTAGACTTTCTACTTTATCCATTCAAAATGCACAAAAATTGTAATTTGTTCTTCTAGTCCTTTTCTGGGCAAATCCCTCCTCTCCCAGCAGATGGGGAGAAAGAGAAGACAGATCAGCCTCAGATAGAGAATGCATCATATGCAAGACTTGGTTATTGGTTATGATCTGAGTTGGGCATGCAGACAGGCTTTTGCATGTACTCCTTTTATGTCAAGACCAGCATACTTCTCATTGTTTTAACAACTAAACTTAAACTTTTTGGGTGACCAAGAAGGAAGTCAACATAAGCAAAGCTTTATCTCTGAAATAACTCATATATCAGGCTCCTAGGGCAGAGGGAAGTTAGCAGAGAATAGAAATGTTACTATTCACTTACACGTGCTCTCATCAAAGGAGACTTCTGCTGACATATAGCATGCTGAAAAGGAAGTGTTAACAAATTCTGACAACACAAGTGTACAGTTGCTACAGATCCTCAAACTTCAGATTGCAACATCCACTGCTACAGCAGAAGAGCTGACGGATTCTAAGTTTAGGAGTTGTGGAAGAGCATATCCAAAAGCGTTACCTGCAAACCACAGCAGCCCACTGCATTCATTATTGAAGCATTATGAATGACTTTGTACGGAATCCCCAATTTCACTGCACGTAGTACTAAGTCACTGTGTGTTGTGGCCCTGTGGTAAGAAGAGAACGGAATTAAAAGACTGAAATGATAAAGTGACTCAGTGTTACTAAAGTTGTAGTTTGTTTTGAAAGTAAAATTAAACCCTTCACAAGTAGGGCAATCCAGAGGTGTCAAGAGGGCAACAACAATCTGACAAATTGTTATGGGGAAGTAAAAACTCCAATAAGGCTTCCACATGTGATCTTTCCTAGCTGGAAATACAGGCATCCTCAGTATGATAGGGTTCTCTGCAAGTTTCTGGCATTATTAAAACTGTAACACCAACACAACTGTTACTTTTTAAAGTAGCTTTGGCAAGTACTTGAAAAGGAAAGTTCCATTTATCCTTTGCCTTCTGCAGGTGTCTGTTGGACATCTGTTGAACTGCGAAGGTCAATTCTGTTTGGCACAGACTTCAACAAAACTCTTATTTCCTTGCTTGCTGCACAGCCAGGCCTTCTCCCATCTGCACCAGCACACACGAAGAAAGCCATGCATTCAAACAAGAACTCTGAACAGACTGAGGCAAACTGCGCGCAGTACTTAGAACAAATGATTTAGTCCAAGGACTTTTTTTTTTCCCCTAATATTTAAGCCAAATTACTCAAATTAACAATGCCTAAGTGGGAGTGATCGAGTTTATTCTGGAATCATTACAACAATTCTAGTTAAGTTTAGAAGGGAGCTAAGTTTGGCTCCAGGTCTAATGCTCAATAAACACCTTGCAGTGACTGATGCAAGAATTACTGGGCTTATAGTTAATGCAAGTGGGGTTAGAGACCTACTAAGATGGTAAGTACACATAGATCCAGCAAACCTTTGAACTGCCACAATGCTTCCACATGTATGCTAATGCTCCATTTTCCACTTGAGATATAAAAATTCACCTACCCCTTGCCTAAATTTATCCAACCTCAACAACTCATTCCCAAAATATAACACACGCTTCTGTGTGGCTGTTCCAAAGGAGGAAGCAAAGAAAGAAACAACATATGCCAATCAGAATAATGAAATAGGAGACTGTTTTCACCCTGGCCTGGTTCAGGTACACTAACAGAATGCCCCTGGTCTTTAGTCTGATAATTTCAATGCTGCATGTCTGACCAGCACAAGTCAGCAGAGCAGGTGCTTTGGAACGCAAACATAGCAGCAGCTGGAAAGGCTGTAAAGCTCTATCATTTAAAAAAGAAATCAGTTTCACTGGAGAAAGAAACCATAGAGGAATCTGAACTTGGGAAATCCGAGACTCTGAAACATACAGGCTCCCAGCCCTAGAAGAGTGCAACAGTGATCCAAAACACCACTTTGGTTAGTAAACAAACTAGTCTTCAGCCTTCCACATACAAAGGTGATTTAAGAATGCCTGCTCTAAGAGAAGAGTGGACTAGTTCTACAGTTTTGTATTATTCCCTTTACATATATACAGCAAGGAGGCACTGGAGGATTCTGTGGTTATGCTAATTCTGACCAAGGGATCAGCTGGCTTTATTCACTGACATTTGCTCCAGACAGTATTTTCTCCCAATAGATCTGTCTGTAATGACTGTAGCTAAAAGCAGAAGTGTCCCCCTGAGCACCCAGCCAATACCAGCAAAGGCTCCATGGAATCAGCCCTCTGCACCCAGAGCTATAGTGGTATTTTCTGTCAGTGATACCCATTTTTCAGTTTTATTCATAATAATAGAAATAGCACCAAGGTAGATGAAGACAGGCTTTCCAGTGTACTGCTGCAATTGTCAGGTTCCTGCTGCCACATCCATGGCTGTTACCATGAGCTAAAAACTTGCAGAGAACAGAGGCACAGCTTGTTTTGTCACTTTAACCATTAAGCACAAACACCTGTGATTTCCTAAAGCTGCTCACTCTCTTAACTTTTCTTACCCACAAATATACTTGAAACACTACAGTCAGCTGCAGTCACGACTTCTACCCTCCCATATGGCTTCTTGGAGCACAGAAACATTCAGTGCTCATTACTAGTAACCTCATGAGCCCCTAAATCCTTAGGGCTCTGTGAGCATAGAAGCAGTTCTAGCTGCAATATTAAGAGCCAAGAACATTTAGCAAGAAGCAGCTCATCCAAAAGAAGGTGGTCTTCTACAATGATGTCTGTTAACCAGAACTGAAATATTTTGACACTGAAACTAACGATAACTGAGGCAGATCAAGATACTTCTTATAAGTAGCAACTGCACTTCAGTACATGTAGGTGTTTTGGTTTGGTTTTTTATCTTGTGTACTTATATCAGTCACAGTACAAGGGTCCAGGGAATGTGATTCTACACTCCATGTGAATACTAATTTTAATCTGAACATGCATTGAAAGTGTAATTAATATTTCCAAAATACAGCATCATCTGCCCAAAAGTACTAGTTTAATATAATATTCTCTTGCTAATTCTCATCAACCTGTATTTACATAAATTATCTGTTTTTGACAGGTGTGCATGTTGCTCCTATTTTTCATAAACTCCATTTTTTCACTCATAAATAGGGTGCTCGGTGATTTGATTCTTCTTGTGCCCCCAAACACTGTGGTATAAATCTTGAATCACCAGCTGGAGACTAATAGCTTTTCTGTATGGCTTGACATTACAGATTGATGATGCCTGACTGAAGAGACAGAAGGACGTCCTTCTCATTATAGAAGACCATACTTTTCAGCAGAAATAAAATGTGGAAACAAAAGGCTTAATAAACCAAAAGAAGATGACATTTATAACAACCTAAGTGATTTTAAACACTGGTATATATCAAAGCAGAAGTGTTGTACAGCCAACAATCAGTATTCATTTTAAAACAACTTAGCATAAAAGCTGCAAATGTACAAAGACAACTGTAAGAATACATTCCCAAAACACAGCATGTTTCTTAAGTATGTGATATCCCAGTCTATAAAGTCTAGCACGGAGCCTGAAATAAGCAACTGCTGAAGGAAAGATTTATGCATCCTGGAGGGTCCATATTCCTATCTATAAGGGATAGCCGGACAAGATAATGTGTAGAGAATTGCATGTATAATTTTAATGCAATAAAAATACACAGAGACACAAAAAGTGCTTCTGATCTGAAAAATAGCTTCTTTACAAAGAATTGGTTATGAGGAATGGTTCCTGTCTACTGAAAAGAGCGACCAAGCTACAGCAATAATTAAATTGTTGCTTTATCTTACCCAAAAGGATCACCAACTACAAGAAATGCGACATCACAAACATCAGCTTCCTTTAAAATGTTATCTGCTTCTTGTTCCACTGTTTCTCGGTCAGCCAAAATCAATTCTTTTCCATAAAACTCTTCCTAGAAATTGAAATAAATAAGAAAATCAGACACTTCTGTGTGTGTTTATCTCTTGGCACTCACTCAGGAACACAAGTATTGGATACTGGAAAGGCCAACTTTATTATTCTCCCCAGCAGACTGACCCATGCCTTGGAGATGCTGCCCCTCCACCCCTTGCAAGACCAACCAAGCTTCCCATAAAGTACCTCCTGAGTTGACAAAAATTAGTCAAGCGTGTTATTCTGGTACTGGGTTTTTATGCTGTGTCAGCTGAGGAGCTATTCTAAAACTAGCTCAATTGTACCTGCATACGAAGGTACCTGGGTGGACTCTAGATATACTTCATGTAACTGGTCATCCTAATGTAAACCATCCCCTCTCACCAGTCTGAGCCTGTTTGGGTTAGTTCTAATACTGATATAAGCATAGTGTAGTAACCTTTTGCGTTGCCTAGGAGGGACCGTCCTTCAGATTACTAAATGATTTAGCATTGTTGCTTGTATGTACACTGGGCTATACTATCAATGCTTGGTGATTAATTCCTACATTCCCTCTTAGCAGTTTCAGGTAAGACAGCATTTTACCTTGCTTTTATTAATTTTTCCCCAATTACCTCATCTTTGGGACTTAAAGGTTTCCAAAAGTCTTAATTTTAAAAAAGCCAAAAATATTCAGTGTTTTTCTATTATTCACTGATTTATTTTCAATTTTATTCAGTTTTATTTTCATAATTTCTGATAGCAAATGCAGACTTGGCCAAGTAAAAATATCGAAGTAATCAGTCATTACTTCTATTTGGCATTTCTTCAGCTATCAACACACACACACAAAAAAAAAGATGTTTTGCTTTGAATACATTAATATCAATTCAGATTGCTTCAGTGTATTGGAAAAAAGCCCAGAAAAACTTGGACCGTATCTTCATTTCAAAACGCAGCAGGTATGCCAGAGATGGCCCCCAATATTCTAGCCTACTTTGTATTTGGAAACTACATAATGCTGACTACAAGCTAAAAGTCTCATCGGCTGTATGTACATACAGTTATGCACACATTATGGCTATACAGCCTGCAAGACCCAGACAGAATCTTTGTTTAGTACTAGAGAGCTTATTTGGAGGCAACATCCCTGTAGGGTAGGTAAGCCCTCTTTCTGGTATTATTTCAAGATTAAACTTGATCTTTCTATGACCAGTAAACCCATCATTTTTACTTCCATAAGAGGTGTGTCTACTAACCAAAAGCTTATCTCCATGTTGTTCAACAGCCCATGTCTGGCTGAACTGTGTATGTGGCTGGTCAGCCAGCCTGGACCACAGGGAAGAATAGAGAGCACCTGAGACACTCAAATTACTCTCCCCAGCACCTCAGGCTGATACAGGGGTTCAAGGCTCCAAAACACGCATTCTTCTGGTATGTCTGTTGTGTTGGGAGTTTTGGGTTTTTTTCAAACCAGATCAGATGACATTTTTCTGACCAAGTTCTCCAGCGTTTCAGGACTGCTGTATTGTTAGCTAGTGGCAAAATAAACACAACCACTACTTGTAGGAAGGAAAATGTCTTTCTGTTCCAGTCTCCTCACAAGGTAGTGAAAGGATTTCCCCTGTAAACTACAGCGTAGGAAGAAGGTGAACATACTTTTCTGGGAACATGTACAGACGGGCCAGCCCCAGCCCCCTCCTCACCCTCTGTATCAGAGGCCTGCGGGCTCGATGCGACAGCAGAGCTCAGACCTACCAGCGCTTCCTTGCCCACCGTGAGGACGGACGTGTAGGCCTCCAGGTACACCCGGCGGCACCGCCTCACCGCCTCCAGCCCCTTCACCGTGATGTCCTTGGCATCTCCCAAGCCCAGCCCGACCAAATACAGCATGCCTGCGGAGGCCCGCGGGGCCGCCGGGCCTGATGTCGCTGCCGCCGCCTGTCACGGGAGGGGAAACGGGGATCAGCCTCGTGCCTCGCCGCGCCGCCGCCCAGAGCTCGCCGCTCGCCACGCGTCCCGGCCCCGCCAGCGGCCCTTCTCCCACCTACCTACCCGCCTGCCCGCCAGCCGCGCCGGGCCGGGCCGGGCTCGGCTCGGCTCCCTCCGCGCTTTGCGGCGCGCGGGGGCCGCCGGGAGTTGTAGTCGCGCGCGGCGGGAAGCGCGCCGGCGGCGGCTGAGAAGTATGGCCGAGGCGCGTGGGGGCGGGGCGCGCGGCTGCCCGACGCTGCCGCTCGCTAACGGCCGGAGCATCCCGGTGCTGGGGCTCGGTAAGTGCCACCGCCCTCTGAGCGAGAGAGGCTGTGAGGGGGCGGGCCTCACCGCAAGGCCGGCCCGGCCTCGGGGCTTGCCTCAGGCAGGATGGGGCCGCGGCTTCTACCAAGACTGCCAGTGAGGCAGCCTGCGCTCCTCCAGAGGCCTGTCCGGTACTGGGTGAATCTTTTCGTCCGGTTAAGCGGGACCTTCTGGGGCTCTAGCTGCTGCCTTGCAGCAGGGCAGCTGCAGAGCAGGTGCTTTTCTGCTTACGAGTACACAGCCCTCCTCCCGCTTCCCCTAGGGCGTGGTTCGGCGGTTTTGGTTTGTTTGGGGGTTTTGTGAGGCTCGGGAGCAGGCCCTTCTCTAAAAGCGGGCTTTTCAGCCTGAATTAATCTCACTGGAAGGTGTCTTTTTGCCAGCAGCACCTGTTGCAGTCGAAGGCCTGTGCAGGAATCCCCGCGTTGTGGTGGAGTGAGGAGGCCTGTGTGAACTTTGTGCCCCGTGGTTGTGGGAACATACGGGCTGGGTGTATAGTGAAAGGTGCCAAGTGCGCTAAAAAACCCTGGCAGCGCAGCAGAATCTGGGGTGTGATTTTTTTTTTTCATTTCTGTTTGAAAACCCACGTTTGGTGGTGTTCTGTTGAAGTTTAACAAATGCACTCTTTGGCTGTTGCTCATACAAATGTGTGTGAGACTTTTAATATGTTTTGGGGAGGAAAAAAAATCTGCCTGAAAACATGAAAATACAAAGGAAAATTAACTTTTTTATAATTTGGAGTTAATTTTATTATCAACTGCAGTAAGTTCTGCAGTAGAGTTGGTTAAACTCTTAAAGGATTTTTTTTCTAAAACAAAAACATACGGAAAAAATTAGAAGACCTTACAAGACCATGTTAGTTATCTGAATTAACGTTAGTGATAGCAGAAAACTTATTTTCTCGGAGCTGTTTGAGAAAAGGGGGAAAGGCTTTTTACTGAGCTGTAGGCAGTATAAACTCAAGTTTGTCTTGCAGTGGATTACTCCTTTTAGTTGTATGCAGGAATATCAGATTTATACTATATTCCAAATTCCAAATCTATCTAACTGGTGGATTTGCTAGTGGTTCAACAATGCCAAATTATTACATGATCAGAGGCTATTCTTCTAAGCCGCCACAGGATCATGTGAGCAGAGA
Source organism: Porphyrio hochstetteri (assembly GCA_020800305.1). Taxonomy (NCBI): domain Eukaryota; kingdom Metazoa; phylum Chordata; class Aves; order Gruiformes; family Rallidae; genus Porphyrio; species Porphyrio hochstetteri. Next base: position 21,424,035 of record CM036912.1, read on the forward strand.
AGGGTTAGTACCAGTAATTTTGTGATGTCGGAGGACTATCCATGTTGTATGCATAACAGATAGAGACTGTTAACTTTACCAAAACAGGAGAATTAGCAAAGAGTGCCTGGAAAGTGTGCCACAAAGAGGCAAAGGCATATCATACATGTACCAGCAAATATCGCATACTTGACCATATTTTTCTGGGTTTTTTTGTGTAATTGTCTTCCTAGATAGTTGACATCAACTAGTTTTTATTTCTTGTGGAAGTAAAGAGTTAATTTGTCTCATGATTAAAGCTTCAGATTCTTTTGGCACAGTATTTGAGCATCTCTGTCTCTTCTTGCAGGCTTTCCAGAAGCTTCTTTCATGCATAAGATATCCTAAAACATGAATACCCTTTCCAATCAGTCTTTCTTGATGTAATTTTATCATGGGTCAATTTGATCTCCAGTTTTTTCCATTATTCTACATAGACTTACAAATCAAAGGCACTTAGGTTCTTTGCCTGTGACACTGGAGTTAATCAGTCACACAAGTATCAAGCTAAGCTATAAAATAAAATTACCTTTGTGCTTTCTTCATCTTTATCCTATGAGTGTGTACTGACTTCAGAGCAATTATTTAGGATTTTCATTAGTACAAAGGAGGGCAAAATTAAAGCTGTGGATTTTGCAGCATATTAATCCACTTAAGTCTATAGGAGTTGGCCTTGATTTTAATAGGGCTGTTTTTTCATCCAGAAACACTAAGTGAATACATAGAATTTGTAATGCTTGTTTCAGAGTACCCAAAGTCATTTGAGTTGCAATATTAAATAAAGTCTTTGCAACTCAGCTGAATCAGCCAAAAGATTAAAAAAAAAATTCATAAGTCTATAAAATGTTCAGAATTGTTTTTACCATGTGTTTATGTGCGTACATGTGTTCATAAGCATGTGCTACGTGTAAGCTCAATGTATGAATTTTTTATTAAAATATCCCTCAAGCATACGTGATGCAGCTGTCCCTTACACAGTTCCTACGTAAAGAGCAAAAGGGCCTATTTCAAAATTAGAATTTTTTTCCTTTTGCTGTTTTTTGGTTTGGCTGGCTGTTTGTTTAAACCTGGAAGGTTTTTTTGCCAATTCAGTTTGGAGATATCTTATAAAAATAAAAATTTTTTTAAAAGGTCTTTTTTTAGAGACTGGATGCAGTTGTTTCAGTATATGCTGAACTGTATTTCAGACTTCTTGCAGAATCACCTTTTTTTCATTGGCAAAATGAAAAAAGGTGAGTGGAAGAGTAAGCTGGCCAGAAAGGCTCCTTTGCATTCTCTACCAACATGCTGCTTGCTGCTTTTTTTATTACAGTAGTCAGCACTAAGTAGTTGATTGTCAAGCCTGAACCAAACCACAGTAAACGGATAGTAACATATAAGATCAAGAGAATTATGTTTGAAATTTTCTAGCCTGATAACTTCTGTCAGGTGTGGCTTTCAAGGAGCTTGACACAGCGGTGTCATTAAGAGCAGGATTTGGTTCTCTGACTTCACTTAACCTCTTCTTGTCTCACTAGAGTAACCTTGACTTACTGCTTATGAATTCTGCAGCTCTTTGCAGATCTTGTAATAGATAGAAACCATTCAGGTAATCTTAAGAAAAACATAGCAGATTTAAGAAAAGCAGAGGTAAACTCAAGACTCACCAGGCTTTCATTTGTGCTGAAGCTATACCTACCATAATATGCAGCCTAACACAATGGGATCTTTATTGCTGGTAGGTGTTCCCACTTAAGCCATTGATTTGAGAGAGAGTAGTTATTTTTGTTACAGCCTTATGGCATTAAACAATGCTTGCAGTGAAAAGCAGTTATGAAGTAGAGGTGAACTTTCTTCAATGAGGATGAGTTTTCCGCAAGGCCATTTTCTGCAGGATTTAAGATTTGGTTGTTTCTTTGTTATTTCTTATCCTTCTAAACATGCAGATGTAACTTTTATCTATGAAAGGTTGTCTTTGAGAGTACAGATACGTAAGTTGTCTCTTGCTAGGTAATCTTTCTAAAAGCTTTGGAGAGAGGTAAGTATTCTGTGTTAAGATGGTAGAGACTATCAACTCATGTCAGCTGGAAGGCAGCTCAGGTAGATACGCAAACTGTTTCCATGTGATGAAACAGCTCTTGTCGCAGCTGAGAGCTGGAGTAGGAGACATGAAATGTTTCTCAGCCAGAACATGCTGCCAGGGGAGCAGCCTAGGACAGCATTCTGTCAAAACATATCTGTTTTTTCTGTTCAAGTTTCAGTTGTCAAAAGCTGGGGTGGTGGCTTCTTAACTGGGTTTTGTGGGTTTTTTTCAATGACTTTCCATGTTACAGCTGCTTTGGTTTCCATATTTGTATAGGAGAAGTTTGGTAAGTTGGTTGAGGTTTGATGCAAAAGGGGAAATGGTCTTTCATTAGTTTACCTTTCTTTTGATACTCTGTGCTTACACAAACTTGGTGAGGAGGATCCATTTCCATTAAAAACTCTAGTGAGAGAAATGGATTTGTACACCAGAGAAGGCAAAATTTATGATCAGTCTGAGAGATTACTTGGAATAACATGCCATTCTGTATTTACTTACATGGATACTCATGCTGTACTCTGTCTTGTGTCCAGCAGAAAGAAAAGTCTACTAGAAATGGTAAACTTTCCTGAGACACCTACCAATTACTATAAGGGAGCCAACCTTTGTCTTATAAATATGCTATATAGCTAAAGTTTTAACTAATAAATAAAAATAATTTGCACCTCATTCATTGTGTGATTATAAAAAAAAAAAGCTGTTGATTTCTTATGCTTTGATTCTCACAGTTGTGTTAGCAAATACTGTTCATATGCAGAAGGTCAGGCATATTTATGGTCAGCAGTAATTTTTGTTACAAAGGCTGCTTTCAACAAGAGTAGGCTTAAATCTAAAATGAATTGGCATTTTGACCCTTATAGTTTATATGAGTATAGAGCTGTACCCCAGAGAGTGTGTTACCTCATAATGGCTTTGGATTGCTTTAGAAAAGTGATACATTCCTGATCTTGCTGATCAGATAGCTATAATTTCTTTCCATATTTGCAAGACTTACTTCATTATACAGGGCAAATAACTAAAATTAAATGACTGTGTTGCAGTTGGTGTAGTTACACTTTTTCATATCAAAGATTCATATACTTTGTGGGTCTTTGTACTGTGGTAAAGAATTACTTATTTTTACATTGTCTTAATCTGTTAATGCTTACTTCTGTTAAGTTAGAAGCCCCACTTAGAAAGTTGTCTCGTTTGGTTTTTGGTTTTTTTTTTTAAGTCTGAGGGCAAAAATGGTATTCTCTAAAGCATTAGGATATATTTGGTGGCACAAGGACTTTTCTTCCTGTAACTGAAGTATTAGGAGGCTTTTTCAAGGTCATGTGCTGAGTGGTTAAATTCAGTATGGCATTGCTTTTTGTTGGAAGGCTTTGTGTTACGAGAGAAACTTGATAGTGTCTCTTTGTGGTAAAATGTGTTTGATTTGTTCATGAGCTTTACTAGTGTGCTTCTCTGGGTGGTTTTTTTTTTTATTCTATTAAATATATATATTGTCATACTACAAAAGGTCCCCAAAATACGGATTATAGACCCTCTCTTAAGGCTTGTTCTGGCTCTCTAGTGAAACTATCTTATCCCTTTGATGCAGTAGCTATATTCTCATTAGAAGAGGGGTTTTTGTGTTTGTATTTTTGGTGGGGTAGGTTTTAGTTTGAAATTAAGGGAGGTTGGTCGAGTAGCATCTGATTTCCTGACAAGATGTGCCAGTGATACCAAAAATTCACAGGATGTCTTGTAAAATCACTTTCTCTGTAATCCTTAGGGTAGCTGGAATTAATAACTTGATTAGATAATCCCCTCGTACTGAAGTATAGAATTAATTGCAGGCTTGTTTGGGAAGTGGCTTCAGGACAGGCAATTACTAAACAAAATAATCAGGTCTTTATATTCACTGTGCCTTATCCATGTCACACAAGTGAGTATTTTATTATTAGCAGTGATGTTCTTTATGGAAGATCATTCAGAAATGGAGAGTGCTGTTATGTTAGGCACTGTAACTGGAAAGCAGACAGGTACTGCTCTGAGCAGCTTCTAGTCAAATAGACAAAGCCTGGGAGGAGTAAAAACCAATTCTAATAAATAATTTGATGTCAGTTAATTTATAGCACTAACAACTTGCTTAAATTGTGTTTTTACTGCATTTGTCAGTATGTTGCACTAAGAATATGATTTAAATAATACACACACACACACAGAATACCTCCATATTCAAGGGAAATGATTACAATATCTCCTGTCCTTATTTCAGGGAGTTTCATAGATAAGATTACTGATACTCAGCTGTAGCTTTGTCTAAGTAAATGAATCTGAAGTTTTTACTGACTTTGCTGATTGCATTAAGACATTGCATCATTTGCATTGCAACCATACAAGACTTCTTGTATTGTTCCCAGTTCTTTTCAGAACCAGATTACTCCACTTTCAGTACCTCACATTGTGTTGCACTTTTTTTCATCAAAATGCTATGTATAACTTTAATCTTAACGCTGAGTAGAAGTTTTTTAACATTTCCTTCCATTATGCATTACTAATCCAGTTACCTACTTCTTAGTAATTAATCCTGAAGTTGTTCATATTCATTCTTAAATTCAGCTCAGGTCAAAAAAAAGCCAGTCCTGTTGGGATTGGAATCAGATGAGATTTTTGCGTTTCAGTTCAATGGCAGCGGAATCAAGCCTTCATTTTTTGTCATTCACTGTTACTGCCTCTCTTATTCATGGCTCTTGTTTCTTCGTGGCTTCAGTTCTTAAGGAAATTTATGGAACAGTGGTCCTGATACCAAGACCTATGGCACTCCCCTCTATTAATCTTATCCTGTAATAAGAATCGGCTGTTTATTTCTTCCCTTTGTTTTATGTCTCAACCATTCTTTTTACTCTGTGGGGACTTTGCTTTTCACCCATGGTTACCAAGTCTCCTTAATAGCCTCTTGTGATGAACAAAATGCCACATCTATAAATCTTTCTGTCTGAATTCATCCACCGTTCCAGTAGATCTGACCTTGAGAAGTTGTACTTGAGCTTTGAGGGCCTCCAGATATTTAACTTCTCTCATGTACAAAATGTGGCCATATCCCAGGCAGCTGTGTGTTTGCAACAGTGGAACAAAGCGGTATCCTCTCCTAACTGGACTAAACCTGTTGAGCTCCAACCTTCCATGCTTTTCTCTAACTTCACCTGCTTCCAGTCTGGAGGTGGTTTATTCTTTAATAAAGACCAAACGCCGTACAAATGTTGTTTTAAAGGATACTGATAAATGTTGGGCCAATTTTTGCTTATAACAGTATACTCAGTACAGAAATAATTTATTTTTCTGAGGGAAATTGCTTCTTTGTCTCTGCTCTCTTTGTACACCTACAAATCAGCTTTTCATGTTTTTGCTGGGTATTTTACCTTATTTATATTTTGACATATTAACTGTGATTTAATAGTAGAAAGATAACTTCCTTTCTCATGCTGGATTCCTTTTGGTAATCATACAGTTGCTGCTGTGATATGGATGACTTAAGTGCCCATTGCTAAGTCTAAGTAATAAAAAAAAAATTAGGTTTCTATCACTGTTTAGTAATTAAAGTCTTTATCACTATAAGCTGAGGCACTTTATGTTTTTAAATTTCTATTGCCATCAATACTTTTAAATGTTACAAGCGTAACTGTCCACTAGATGACCAGGTTATTCATAACCAATTTGAACTGAGAAGCAAGCTCCAGTGTATTTAACTTTTGTCTTTCAACATGTTTCTGTAATGTAGAAAAATTATACCAAAATTTGTGGGGAAAACCCCCTGATTTTTACCTTTCAACCTTCATGTAGCAGAGTCTAGTTATGATACCTTTTTTCTTTGCCAGAGGTCCCTAGCATAATTTTGTCAGCATTAAATGGTGATGTCTCATGCTGCTGTAACCTGAATTACAGTAGTTCCTCATTCCTCCAAATGGGGAGGAGAGAGGTACTGATTTCTAAACTTTCTTCAGGTCTTCTAATGTTTATGCTAAGTATGTCCAGCACAGTGTGTGATATGAAATCCTCATTAAAAGGAGGAGAGGAAAGAGAAAGGGGGAAGCCACCTTTTTAGCTTTACATCAGTTTCATCACTGTAAACTCTGTTCACCCAGCTGAAGACCGAAATGGAAGTGCTTTGCATTCTAATACGTACTATTCTCAGGTTGAATGTGCAGTGTGAGAGTAGGGGCTGCAAGGAATGTTTGTCTTGGAAACCTTGAGGAAATACATTTTAAATTTGTTGATGATGTGGGAAAAAAACCCCAACATTTGATCAGAAACACTCTTCATTGTTCACTCTTCATTTGCACTGTGGATAGCTGGGTTGCTGCTGTCCTTTGAACTCAGAAATGCAGTTAGCAGTGGGACTCTGCAAGTCTCAGACCTTGCCGTGTCACATGATATTGCAGGAGTAGGATCTTGTCATGATTTACAACTGCACTTACTCTGTGAGTAGTCTGGTATTTATAAAGAGCACAGCTATGATGTGAAACATTATCATCAGCTTGAACAGAACATTGAATTAGAATCTGACAATGATGAGTTATTTTACATATATTTTCATATTGTAAGCTACAAGGCGCTATAAATTGTGGTTCTCTAGTTATTTTCTATAATAATATCTTTACATTATTCTAAGTGGGTTTGAATGGGTCTCTGTCAACTATGCTTTTGAAAATTGCTATCCCTCTACTTAATTTTATGCTGATTATGCTTAAAAGTTATGTAAATAATTTACAATTCAGACTTTCACAGCAGGAGTGGTTATGATAATATCCTATTTAAGTACAGAATATGGATTACTTTTTTCCTTTTGATCATTCTTTTTTGTCCAAGTTGTTTAGATGAAGAAAAAATTGTCATAGGTCGGTCTCATTTATTGTAAAGTATTTCCAAATGTCTAATGTTGTCAATAATATAATCTTTATTAGGTAGTTTAAGGAGATGTATCGAAAGGGAGGAAATTTACATCAGTGTTTTAATTGAAAATCTATTTATTTGCTGTATATAGTACATATTTTTTAGTTATGACGTTAAAAGCTGTATCAAGGTATGATAAGTACTGGAAGCAATTTCAATTCAGTTAACTAAAGGAATAGAATGAAAATCATTTAAAACTGGTTCACACCAGCAATTCTTCGTGCACTATTAACTGCTAAGATCTAGTCACAAAACATTATTCTGAGCAGAAAAGGTTTAGTGAACCCTAGAAATTGGATTTGATTTATGCCAGAAAATCTGCCTTTTCACTGCTTGAGATTTCTATGGAAGGAAGCCACAGTCTTTTACCAAATGGTTTCTAAGGTAACATCTTATAGCAGAGCATCTGAAACCAATTTGGTTGTTAATGAGAAGTAGTTCTTACGGTGGTGGGAAAGTGTGGAGTGAAAGAAAAGGCTTCAAGATTTGGCAGTCTGTCTGTAAAGGCATTTAAATAAACATGTGCTGCTGCTCTGCTTATGAAATCTCTACATGCATTACACATTCATAATTGCTTTTCTAATGTATAGGTCACTTCCCAGAGTTGTCCTTCCCTATAGATTTGGGAATTCTGCATTATGTAAATATTTGTATACAACAGATGAATAATTTAAACAGCTGGCATTTTCCAGTGGAAACCTCTTTACTCCTACAGAAAAAAATTTGCATTTTTTGTGTGACTGTATTTTTGCTGCCAGAAATACACGAGTGAATTGGTGTCATACTGGAGCCACAGCTTGCCATTGATGATAGATGCTACTTGCATCTTTCTGGGTTTTTTGAGACATATTCTGAGAAGTTATTTTTATACCTCTTCTTCTGAAGTTCTGAATAGATAAATGGTAAGTCAGTGATCAGAGATGTATAGTCATTTTACAGTACATGATCTGAATATCTGTTACAGTCAGAGCCTCTTTGGGATGGAGGGAATAGAGTGCTTCTGTCAACAATGGCTCATTGCCATTTCTTCCTTCCTCTCAGGAAGGGAGAAAACTAGCAATTCTGGCTTCCCTTTCCCTGGATACATAATAAACATGTGATGGCTCTCTCTCACCCTTTTGCATCGCAGCAAAGCTGTTTTCCTCCATTCTGTTCCTTGGTGCCTGCATAGAGTTGTCTGAAGAGAATCGCAGAGTTTAAAATGAAGGTTGCCTGCTTTTCTTCCTCATGTTATTGAATTCTGTGAGCTTGTTCTGAGTTGCACAGTCCCAGACTGATCCTCTTTGCACTAAACAATGGATAATAGTAAGCAAAATAAATGAGAATCGTTACGAAAGTAAAACATTATATGTATGAAGTAATATCCAGATAGCTTTTATAGAGGCAAGAGAAACTTCTTGTTATAATGCCTAGACTTTACATAGGTCAGGTCTATGAACAGTGTTTAATTAGTATAATGATATTATTCAGGAACATGAAAGTACAGTACGACTGTAATGCCTTAAAACCTGTGTAAGTGCAATGAAGACCTCTATCAGGAATTCTTTTTATCTGAGTATGTTTACAGGATGGAAGCACCTGCCTTGCTGCAGTGCTGGCAGGGTTGTCCTCACTGGTCTTTGAGGTTTGCAGAAGCAAATTCATGCCCCTACTTCAAACAAGGTACCACGTGAGCTACAGTAGTTGAACACAACAGCCTGTGTATTGAAGTTACAGCTCTGTGCTGACATTTTTGTGTTGTAGCCCCACAAAATGCAATTGTTCCTGCTACTTTTATACAGCTTCGATGGCTATAAATGTTTGCTGAAGAGCAGCTCTAGGGATGGTGTTGGGGAACATAATGGAAAGAAAGAAATGGAAGTCTTTCTGACCATTTGGTGCTTTGCTACAACGCATCTGTAATTCTTCTTCTTTTAATAAGAACACTGAATCAAATTATTTAACTGTTGCTGCTAAAGGGGAGCTTTCCTTGCCCCATCACTTGCCCATAATTTTAGTGTTCATTAATAATTCTAAAAGCATACACTTTCTGGCCATTTAACACTCTGAATCAGCTTGTCAGAGGATCATGTGAATGGTGTAGGAGGAGATTATGACAGTAAGCAAGGAACAGTAAGAACTGCCTGTCTGTGAACCATTCTGTAGAGAACCTATGTATGTGGCTTTGTGACTGGATTAGCGATAAACCTTGAAATGTTTTATGTCCATTTGCTGTAGCTATAGGCAATATTTCATGTTTTATCATCAAATTTGCTCCTAATGCAAAATCAAACTGTGTTGATGCCAAAAACTTTAGTATATTCATATGTGGCTGCAATGTTAGAAGTAATAAAAATGAACTAATAGAACAAAGTATTTCAAGCATATCATGATGTACAATACCATATACACACAATCACTATATAAACATTGAGAAAAGGATGTTTGAAATTTTGCTTTTGATTGTCCTCTAGTGATTTCTAGAAGATAAAATCAGAGGGCATTTTTGTAGGTGTTTTACTTGCAAGCTGGTTTCAGTGCTGAGTACTCATGTCAGAATTCATTCATTATATAATCTCTGAATATCCTGTCTGCAGTTTCACTAACAGGAACAAATCTAATCTAAGTGATTCTACTGATTTCAAGTAGCCAAAGTTATTCATATCACAGAACATTTTTATATATTCAGATAAATAATACTTTCACATTTCAGAAAGAACATGAAGACACACTCTTTCACAAACGGAGGGGAAAAGCAGGGAGAGAAAGTAGGTCCTTGATTCTCTTTTGAAAAACTGTTGGTGCTTTCAATCTCTAGCTGTAGTGCTACAGCTTCCGTGAAGGAGAGCAGAAAGTTTAATGAGGCTGAGAGTCAGCTGAGATGGTGAATAAAACGGGAGGGGGGTGGGGGGAAGGAGGCAGCGTTTTGGTTTGTATTGTTAGCTGTTTTACATTTTGTTGTGGTTTGGGGGAGGGTGATGTAGATCTTTTTTGTGGAGTTTGGTGGGGGAGTTTTTGAGTTGATTTTTGTTTCGGGGTGGACGATGGTATCTAGCAACTGGATTCTGCCTTCCTAATAATCTTTGGAAGCTTTTATGGATTGCCAGAGCGTGTTACTTGTCCCATTTTGATAGCTGTGTTCTTCAGGTTATCAAGAAAGTAATGAGTAATCATGACAGAAAGAACAACGTTACTAATTAAGACTCGATTTCAATGGATTTCTGCCCTTCAGCCTATCACTTTTTCACTGCAGTATCTTTGTCTCACCCAATCAGCAATTTTCACAAAACCTGTAGGAATGTAATTATCTCAGGCCTCTTCAGCTCTGTCAGATTTGGGTTAGTTCAGTCAGTTGAGAGAATAGTGTTATTTCCCTAGGAAAACAAGTTAAAATACTAGCTAAAAACCAGGATGTTTTCCAGGCTTATTTATATTTTACTTCATTTATTAAATTGAATGTTTTTATCAGAGAATTCTAAAATTAAAATATATTAATTCAGTATTTTTTAAAAACAGTAAGAGGGTGGAATGGTTCATAGTTCATATTGGTCTTAACCGTAAAATTGGATTTTGTGTTTAAATGTACAGTGTGAATTACATCTGTGAACAAAGGGTAATCCCAAACATGTTAGAAAGTTAATGTGTTCGAGTATTAGGAAGCCCAGATTTAAAATGTCTCCACCTTCTTTTGTTACTCTTCTGCATCTGCGAATTGTAACACTTAATCACATGAGTAAACACAAGAAAACTGATTTCTAAAATCTAGAGGCTGTTATATTAGTGTCATAATTTAGAAACCTGTTGTTCATAATTAAGTTGACTTGCAAAGTGGTAATATGAAATCATAAAGCTTTTTTTTCCCCCCAATTATTATTTTGTGCATCAGGACTGCTGTAGCTCATTTTTAGGCACAGAAATTGAGCTAGTCCCCTCCAGACTGATCTTGGTCCCTCTGAAACAAGTGTGCATGCCATCATTGAATGGGGAACAATAACAAAATTATTCTGAAATTTCCCTCTTTCCCACTCTCTAACTTAAAAGGGTTAAATTTAAAAAAAAAAAGTTCTTTGTCCTAAATGTTCTTACTGAAATTCATTATGCATGAAAAGAGTCTGAGTCCATTTGCAAGACCTCTAAATGAACTCCATTCATTCTGTGCTTAGAAATGTCCATTCAGCCAGAAACAGACACAATAGTTACAACCTCATTTATTTGGCACCAATACCAGCTTATTAAAAGTGAAGGGATTCTTATGAAAAAGTATAGTAATTTTTCTATGCTAGTTATATAATTCTTAAGCAAAATTCCTTCAGGATCTGAAGGAATAATAATTACATATATGTTCTTTGCCCGTAGTTGCAATGTAGTAGCATTGCATTGATCTAGAATTCTGAAACATTCATGAAGATTTTGAAATGGTTATTTTGAAAATGCCAGTTGATCTCACTTGGCTTATTTTGATGTAAAACAAGTTAATACGGACATTATTTCTAGATGATTCAGAAATTATCAAAGAAACAGAATAGTTTGGGTTGGAAGGAACCTTTAAAGATCATCTATTTCCAACCCCCCTGCTGTGGGCAGGGACGTCTTTCACAAAGGCAGTTATTAATCGTCATTGGTGGCTGTGGAGAAAAAAAGTAAAGGTTTTGCCTTTAAAAGCTCTAAAACTTTGTTTACATGTGGAAGGTAAAATAGGATACATATTTAAAAATTGTAGTAATATAGAATTTTAATTTCATCCCTCTAAAGTCCATTAATATAAATCAAGCATTCAGTCTTGTAGGTCATAAACACGAAGTGGGGATTGTCCCATTGTGATCAGCAGAATGTCATTATCCTCAGGTGTGGGTGCGTGGTATCAGGCCATATTATATTTTATTTGAAATGACTTGTGCTGAGCAAGATTACAGAGGTATCACTGGCTTTCCTTCTTCAATTGAAATGAACAAAAATGATAAGCATTTCAGAGAGCCTGGCTAGCCTCATGTGCAGGTAGGACTTGCGTAGTTCTTGTTCTTGCATGTGAGAGAGTCGCACAGGCTCCCCCAGGCACTTTCTCTGTAGTTAGATGTGGGAGGTTCTAAGGATACATCTAAGATCAGTGTGTGTTTTCATTTGTTGCCTTTTTCTGACAGTCTGGGTGGCTGAATACATTTGTTAATTTCATAATATGCAGACGGTGTTTGATGTAGAAATAAATGTGTTTGGGGGAAAGAATATTAACAGTAGATACAAATTTCACTTTATATTATTCTTTGACCAGGGCCCTTTATTTATTTAGATTGATTAGTGGCTGAAGAGCCTGTTGCTGTCGACTGTCTGGACTGCACAGGGCCTTTCTGAAGTTAGTGACATAGCCGTTTGGATGTTTATAGCACTAGGACCTTTAAGTACTAATCATCTTAGAAGGTGGCTTTGGTCGCTGACTGGAACTGACTGAGCATTTCCTCCAGCAAACTGTAGAAAATACTGTTTGTGGGAAGTGTGTCGGTGAGGGCAAATGGGTGAGGGGCTCATGGCAGGAAAAACAACTAACAGGAAAGGGTAAGTAGAAACATTATCCTACTTGCTCTCAACCAGTTCTTTATCTGACAGTCCTCCTGCTGGTTGCTTTTCCTGCTGAGTCTCCTCCTCCTTCCGACCCCTTGACATGCAAAATGCACATCCAGTGAATACCTACACAATGAGAGTTCAGCACTTCGTTACCAAAACTCCCTGTATGCCCATTCTGTAACTCTTGTGTGGGATTCCATTGTTGTGGCTAATGCTGAGCTTGACATTGTGTGAACTGCACCTGCGGTATGGCCTGGTCTGGGGTTGTGCAATGCAATAATAACTTGAAGCTACCAGGAGTTCAACAGAGCGAAGGTTTCAAGATAACCTTTCTGCAAAGTAAATTGCTAAAGTTGTATTTTATTTCTTATTGTTAATATTTTAATCTGTAAACATTGTACTCCTATATGAAAATTGTGTCATATACTGATTTCCCACAAAGTGTATGTTTTCTCTTTAATGGTCTTAAGCGTGACTTGTGAGATCAGTTCTTTACAGTTAAATGCTGTTCATACTTAATTTTGATGGAGTTATTTCTGATCAGGATCAACATCCTAGCACTTTAAGCATTTTTCCAGCCTAGAGATCTGTCAGTTCCCATTTGTTTACTCTTTAAGAAATGAAAATTGAATAAGAAGGTTCTGTGACAACATACCAAAGAAAAAGAAAATAATGAAGAACATGTCCTTCATGATTCACTGTTAACAAATCACTTCTGATTTCGTTTGTTTAGGTACTTCCCATCAAGGTGGCTATTCCCATGATGCTGTGGTCCATGCATTACAAAAATGTGGCATTTCTCATATTGACACAGCAAAAAGATACGGCTGTGAATCTCTCCTTCAAAAAGCCATCAAAGAAAGTGGTGTGAAACGGGAGGACCTCTGGATAACTACCAAACTGTGGCATAGTGATTATGGCTATGAAAACACAAAAAAAGCCTGCTTGGAGTCATGTGAAAGACTTGGTGTTGAATATCTTGGTATGAATCTTTATATATAGCTCATTCATTGTGCTGTCTTTGTGAGTACTTGCAAAGATTAATGAATTCCTGAAGAAAAAAAAAAATGTACTGCAGATAGATCACGGAAGCCAAATTCTTTTGTTCACACATTTGCAGATTCACTTGTTCATACGCATGTAATTGAGGGTGCAGGGTTTTGCATTACTGCAAATGCTTTAGAACAAATCATGGTATGCTTCATAAAGATATGTTTTACTGTTAAATTGGTTGGAGGATTTACTACATGAGTTTTATAGCTTGCTGAGAACACCCGAAAACTGTGAAACAAGGGTTCATAGTTACAGGGTGACAAAAATACCTACTTTCTTGTGTGGTCTGTTGAATCTCAAGGAATGGGAATGCTTTCTAGAATTTATATTTTATATCTGTTAACCTTTAAAAATTCTGAATAACTGCCTTTGGTTTGGGCTGTCTGAATCAATGTAATTTGGGGAAAATGTTGGAAGTATCTACAAGACTTTAGAAGACTAACTAACACTGAATTAGACTTAGATGCTTTCAGACTTACCCTGTTCATAAGCTTCTTGTAGTTAAGGACGTGATATTGCTACTCCCTTATTAGACAGGCAAAGAACTGCTATAGTGATGCCAATTAATTCTTTGCAGTAGGTCATAGGAGAGGAGGTAGCTGATAAAAATAAACACGATATTTTTTTTAAATGCTTTTGTTTCTTCCTCCCTAGCTGGAACAATGAAAATAAAGTGGAGATTGAGGAAGATTATTTAAAGTAATAATCTATAATGATTCTGGTTGAGATGGTGTTCATGCTGATAATCAAGAAATAATTGACCTAACCATCAAACATCCTCTATCAGTGTCCTAAAGACCCTCATTTTGCTACTGTTTGCTCACCCTGTCCCCCTGTTACTAATAAATAAAGTTTAATGAGGAAGTGAACAGCTTTTATGAAGCACAAACTTCACAAAATTGATGGGATATATTATTAATGCCAGCTGTGTACTGTATATACTGGCTTTTTTGCTTGGGTATTTTGCAAGATGAAGGGGAAAAGATCTTACATCTCTTAGAGATGGAAATATTTGTATGCAGATCCTGGGCTCCATTCTTTATGGAAATATATCCCTTAACCTCCTGCACAGGTACAAATTTACTGAAAATTAATTAACATCTCCTTTTGTGTTTTCTACTGGAAGGAGACTGTCAGAAACAATGTGTCAAGCCCTGACTTTCTCCTCTAAATGAAGAAATAACACGTTTCCTCCTCTCTGCTTTCTGCTAGTTAAGTTGTGTGTTTGCTTTCTTTTTCACCCTGCTTGGTGTGGTACTGGTGCTGAATCTCGATGAGAGGAAAACTTGACTCATTTCCAGGAAATCATTTTCAGCAATTCCTTTTAGTATTTTTATTTGCCTTTAGTTTAGCAGTTTAAAGTAGGTGCTCACACAAATACTGAGTTTACATATTGCTGCTAAGCAGAAATACATGAGACACAGAAAAAATATCAGAGAGCAATAGATGCATAAATATTGTCACCATGTGCATGAATCCTTGGACCGGCATAAACAGTTACTTTGTTTTGTCAGATATTTTTGGTTATACACTCATCTGCCTGTCTTCCACACTTTTCTTCCACTGATGTGAAGATGTCTGAAAAATTTATAAAGCTCTTGCTGAGCCACCATTTAGTCTGACACAGTGACCTAAATCAATGCTGGCTTCAGCTTGCTTTAATTTGATGATTTCTAAACTGTCATCACTTATATGAAATACTTCACCTGCAATTCCTGATCTGTCAGGGAGGATGATGACCTCTGCAAGAAGGATAGGATGGTAAGTGGAGCTATGGTTTTGGCTGCTTGAGTTGTATCAGCTCTAGAGACTGTTTTTGTTGAACATAGTATGATCTTGTGTGAAAGAGGTACAGTTGAGTTCCATGTTTAGTGGTGCTAGGTATGCTGGTGAAGTAGACCCATAGAGGAGGTACAGCACATGGTGTGTTTCATGGGGTTCATAGAGAGTATCATGCTTTAGGGAGCCCTGGCCCTCCTGTATGAAAGGGGAAGTTGGAAGGTGCTATTAGAAGGATTGTTAAGCAAACAGAGGCAGTATCTTGAAATGTGAACTTTTCAAGTGTTTGAAGAATTCTCAGAGTAAGAGATTTTTTTAATTGGAAATTTTTAGGGTTATCTCCAATCTGTAACAAAAGTAACTGGAACGCAGAAGATTGGTTTGAAAATACAGTTAAAACTTGCTGAACTTAGCTTAATAATCCTAGCTCTATTTTCATTCATACCTCCATTTTATGTCACTTTTATGCTGGCCAGTCTGTACCAAATTGTTGTTGGAATCCATGGCAAGGAACAATCTGGTATGAACAGGGCAATTTCATT
This sequence comes from Porphyrio hochstetteri, assembly GCA_020800305.1. Taxonomy (NCBI): domain Eukaryota; kingdom Metazoa; phylum Chordata; class Aves; order Gruiformes; family Rallidae; genus Porphyrio; species Porphyrio hochstetteri. Next base: position 21,439,941 of record CM036912.1, read on the forward strand.
CAAGCTTATTTAGGAAAGTAGATTCTTTAATTACAAGTGTGTTAAAGTTGGCAGGTTTTCTGTGAAATAATGGTGCATGAAATGTACTTAAATCCAAATTTCTAATTCCATTATATGATATTAACCAAATCTGTGGTGGTTTGCAGCATTTCTGTGAAGATACGTTGTTCATATAGAAAACCGAAAGATCCTGAATAATGTGTCTATGAAGTTAGACCTTTATGTTGGAGAGAAAGTTAGTCATTCAGGAGACTGCAAAAAAAAGAAAAAAAGCTGTAGGAGCCCTGGCAGCTAAATGTGCAGCTAAACCCTTTGTTCCGAGGAGGATCGTGATCATTTTCTTGAGGATCTTTATGGGCTGTGCAGTCAGTCCATGCAGACTGAATTAGAGACTGGGGAACCAATCTAACAGGATTTGATAGACCTGTGCATTTGCAATATATAGAATGCCAGCTGTTGAAACAGCCAAAAGCAGTCACAGCTTTGTAAGAGCAAAAGTGTTCCATGTAAACTACTATTATGAAACCTTTTCAACGAATGTTTTTTGGGCAAATGGTATTAGAAGAGCAGTGTTCCAGGGTTTTTACTTGAATCAGTAGATTATATATCCATGAGAAGCTGGAAACTTGTACTATTTGTGGGCAGTGGTTGTAAGAGATATTCTGCTCCTTGCAATTTCTCAATGTGGTCTTCAACTTGGAACCACAGTAAACCAATATGAAATGGCAGCAAATCTTACAGGTTTGGCAGTAGGAGAACACATTCCTTTGGAGGTTTGATCCAAATCCCAAGTAACTTCTTGAAAGTTATTTGTGGGTTACTGAATTCATAAACAATTTTATTTTCCTTTTGACTGTTCCGGTGTGTTATGTTCAGGCACATTTAACCTACTGCAAATCCCCAGCTAGAGGTGAATGAATGTTTTATCAACATATTCAGTGTTAATAGATTAATCACATGAACGGTAACACACGAAGTTCAGATTGTGTATGAATTGAGAGTACTTTGGAGGTTAGTTCACACTGATTCAACAGAATAGAAAAACAACAAAAAAGGTTAGGCAGGAGAGAAGAATGCATCATGTACACACCGAGTGCAGTGACAATTGAGAAAAGCAGGGAAAATACAATTTTTGCCTTAGGATAACTGCTAAACATCGAAAAAGTACAATTCTGCTTTTATGTTTGATATGAGCCATGGCTTGTTCTTCAAAACTAGGTTTGTTACAGTGAGCTTTGAAATTTTTATTAATCTTGGATTAGGAATTTAAATAGAATTGCAAACTTTTTCCATGACAGCACGCTGTTGGCTTTTAAATGTGTAATGTCCCGGTACTTTTGAGTTGAGGGACTTGTTGACTGTAGATGCTGCAACCACTAATAAGTAATAAACCACTCAATTTAAAATCTTTGTGTGAAAGCAGGGTATGCTAATTTCAGTTTTCCTGCAGCACTCTGTTTTGACGTTTGAATTCAGGCCCTCACCACTAGTACAGCTTGACTGTCCATAGAGAATACTCTAAAAAGCTGGTAAATAGAAAATTTGTTTGTGGATATTAGGGGTTGTTTTCTTCTTTCTCAAATGTATCCTGGTACTGTGAACCATTGGTTGTTTTTTTATTTTGAGTTAGAATTATTTTTTTTTTAAGTATGGTTGGAGGACATCTCAAAGCATTGATTAATCTCTCCCTCACTGCAAGGCACAACCACATCATTCTCAACAGATAAAAATGCAGTCTGTTCAAAAGTGTTCAGTGACAGTTACATGTTTACTGATTAATGGAACCTTAAGCTATTTTGATAAAGAATTTAAATCTAACTTTTTGCACCCAAAATGAAAATGAGAGTGTTTGTGTTCATGATCTCCCAGGAGAGAAAATACTTTAAGCAAAAGAATGTGTGGGTGTAAGTGTGAACATGTGTACAAATGAAGATGAAGTCATACACCTTGGTTTGAGAGCTGCTTACCGTTTTTTATTGGTTTGGAGGTATTATGGAGTGTTCTAACAAGTGCAATAGAAGTAAGCAGATCCTAATTTAAAGTGAACTATGCTTAGGTTTGGAGTGGCAGCTCCTCTGCTTGCTGCAAGGTACATCATGTTCCTTCTGCTTCTAGCTCTGCTGGGGTGGTCTGTGCATGACTGGCAAAAAGACTTCTCTTTATCTCCAAGATCTTTTGCAAACACTTCTTGCAGTCAGGAGGACTGCATTTTGTGGTCCCACAGATGCTTTCTCACCCTAAACGTGTTACCTTTAGAAATGTGAAGTTGTTTTGATTTGAACAAAAAGCCTAAATTAACATATAATAGAATGATATGGACATCACATACCTGGTAACATCACCTTTCTGAAGTAAAGGACCGACAGCTAATCACACTTGCACTGAAGAGGACTCAGATGCTAATACAGGGAAGGGTGACGTACTACATTTTTTAAATACCCAAGGCGAAAGATTTTTCAGTTATCAATCTGTTAAGTCATTCTTCCGAGTGCTTCGATTTCTTGGGCTGAGCACAAAGCATATTTGTTTGTGGAAATCCATGGTGGAGCTGTGCAAGCATTCGCAAACTGTGATGTCTCACTGAATATTCAGGCTTTTAGCAAAGTAACTTTTGTAAAATTCTGCATGAATTAATATTTAGGGGGCGGCGTTTATGCTGTTATGTCGTGTTTCTGCATAGTGAAGCAGTTATTATTAGTCTCACTTGGAGAACATAACAAGCAGCAAGTAAAGGTATGCAATTCTTCCATTTTATGTGAACTAAAACCTGTATATATACATGACATTTGCTTTATCCAAGCAACAAAGTTAACATTAAAACATGGCAGTCTCTATGCAGTTAGTATCGCCAATGGCTTGTATCATTTTGGATTAAAATGAACACTTGATATGAGCAATTTCTGATGCTGATTCTTGGGTTTGCATCTAATATTAAGTTGGTGGAAATGTTAAGATACTTTATTGGCAACAGAATTAGAGTAGTTCTGTGTTCCGAACATAACCTTAACAAATGCTTTAATATCCCAATATTAGTTTTCCCTTAAATGTCACAGAAATGGGTATTTATTCATAATAAATACAACTTTTTTCTTCTGAACAATTAGAGAAGTAGTAATTATTCACAGATCAGTGACAAAAAAGACTGCCATGTGGTGTTTTTACTCTTTTTCTAAATTGGGAGCTCCTGTAAATGTGACATAACTCCAGATGATAGAAATCGTTACATAGAGCTGATGTTTGCTTGTCTGAGCAATTGTGTTTAAAATGATACCACAGAGTGCATATTTAGCTCATTGTTTTTGTGAAGTACCCAACATATTTTTTCTTCAATAGGTCTGTAATGTATCTTATTTTACAAAATTGTGTACTGTCCTAATTAGATTCTTAGTGTAAGCAAAATATTATCTTTTACAGTGTTGCAATGATGTAACCAAATGGGAGCTAGCATATTATAGTGAATTTCATGTTACCTTTTCCTCTTAAATTGAGGTTGGATATACAGTTATTGAAGTGGAAAGCTAGTATACCAACCCAGTGGTATAGTGATCATTAGTACAGTCCTTAAATGTGGCAGAGGATCTGTGTTTTCAGAAAGAGATGTTGTAAATGCATGGTGTACATTCAAAGAACAAGTCTGCTTTTTTATTTCTTAACTCTATATTTGAACTGCCAGAAAAATGAATATTGAAGAGCAGAAAGGCAATGATGTGCATCTCAGTCATGCATTTTTTCCTTTTCCTGTTTTGTGTAAGACTACTGTGTGCAGCAGAGACCAACACCTCTGATGGGGATACCTGCAGCTGTTTAATCTGCAGTTCTGATTTCATTAGCAGTAAATATTAATTGTGTTTGAAATCGGTCTAAAATTTCATAAAATTTAGTAAAACATAATTGTGTTCCCTTAGAATAATAGTATTAATAGTAGTAAAAGCATTTTAAAATGCTTTTAAAAATTTCACAAATGCTGCCACAAAATTAACCCCCAAAAAACCTGCATGAAAGAATGTGCTGTAATTATCAACAAATTCATAAATGCAAGTATTCTTTAGAAAGGGAGAAAGCAGACCTGCTACGAGGTTGTATAAAATATCTATACAACTGCTAAATATATTTATTTTCCATAAACATGAAGACTTGTGGCACTTCAGCAGTAGTCCAGTCTGTATTCCAGTGATGAAAATCCCTTTGATTTAAATGGGGCTTGTTACATGAGAGAAGTTTGTCAGCGCATAGGTGACCATGAAATTCTGATTACAGTGGCCTAAACCTGTGGCACATGTGCAACTTCTGCTACCTTTAGCTGTTAATGAAATGTTGATTTTGTTTATTAAAACTAAATACATGTATCCAGTAATGATCATGGAGTAGTGATGGTAACTATTTTGATGATAAATATGCTAGGGGCCATGATGGGGGAAAATGCTTTCACATTTCTTGATTTATTATTAGTATTATTATTTTTATTACACTTTAATGAGTAGTCTCATTCTGTTTCTTTTTTAGATCTTTATTTAATACACTGGCCTGATGCTCATGTTCCAGGTAAAAGCAATCGAGAGGTCCGAGCTGAAACCTGGAGAGCAATGGAGGAGCTCTGTGAGAAAGGTGATAGAATAATGAAAACCTGTCTTGGCAGAAGAAATTATGGTTCATTTGGGGAATTCATAGTGAGAGATGTTCAAAAACTTATTTGAATGTGATGCTTGTTATTCACTGGGACTTGGTTGTGTGAGTTCTGAATCATTGGAAATCGCAGCATTAGCGTTTTGGTAAGTTATTTGTGTGTTAGAAAAGGTCAGCAAAAGAAATGGATAGATGAGGAACAGATATTCAACTGCAGATTCTTTGATACTAACTTCTGGGGAAGAAAAATCAAAGGAGGGAACAATTGTCTCAAATTCTTATAACTGGCAATTTGATTATTGTGCACTGAAAACTTTATTTTACATTCATACCTCTTTACAAGCATCTCACATGTTTATTTTTCTTGCATTTGCCTTTCTTCAGTATTTTTGTCAATTTGCATGTAGCTACCCTCAGTCTTTTTCTGAATTTAAGCATTCTGGGGACTCTTGTTTCCTTTAGCTGAGCATAAGTTTTCCAGCGCTCATTGTCAAAATTACCTCAGTTAGATCATCTACAGGGGAAGGAAAATTTATTAGTCTGGTTGGTTCAAGTGCCTCAGAAGATTAACCTCCATATTTTTGTTTTAAGGAATGCAGACTCTAGATGTCCTGACCATAACCATGATTACGGAAACGATATAGAAATGTTAACCACTCTGGAGATGGAAATGCAATGATTCCAGAGGAAAATGCTAAATAATTTGTTTGCATGGTTAGCCACTAGACTTTCCACTGAAGGTTAAGCACTTGCTACATATCTTTGTGACTTAATATGTGTTATGTGAGCGATATGTTAGCCTTGGTAGGAATTGAATATAGGATTTGGTCAAAATCCTTGCTTGAGGAAAAAATCATACTCATTTATTGGGGGGAAAAAACTGTAAGTTCATTGGCTTCACTGAACTTTACATTGGTTCCTGCTTGCAATCCTGTTGCGCTTTTTTTTTAATGTTTATTGTGGAAAAAAATAGTAGAAACTAAAAGCTTTACATTTAAGGGTTGACCATTTAAATGAATAATAAGCTTCTGCAGTCAATTTGCAAAGCAAATACTGAAATTATTCAACTTGCTGGAGGGTTTAGCAACTAGCTGTGTCCATGCTGAAGAGTTTCTGAAAGTGCAATGAAAATAAGCACTCTTCTCCCTGGAAAAAAATGGTTTCTGTTATGGGACTGTGTGATGAATTGACTGCAGCCTCCATTCTCCATTACCCTGTGCCACTGGTAGGGAGGAGGGAGAGAATTCAGGAGTAAAGTTGAGCCTGGGAAGAAGGGAGGGGTGAGGGGAAGATGTTTAAGTATTGGTTTTATTTCTCATTACTTAATTCTGATTTGACTTGTAATAAATTAAATTAATTTTTCCCCAAGTTGAGTCTGTTTTGCCTGTATCAGTAATTGGTGAGTGATCTCTCCCTACCCTTATCTCGACCCACAAGCCTTTCATAGTGTTTTTTCTGCCCTGTCCAGCTGAGATGGAGAGTGACAGAGTGGCTTTGGTGGGTACCTGGCATCCAGACAGGATCAACCCACCGCAATACACTGAATGAAGGTTTTGAGTTGAGCTGTAACATCGGAATATTCTCTTAAATAGAAAATAATAGATTCAGGTGATGAGATCCTTTGCTATCACTGAAAAATCCCCACTGTAGCTTACCACTATTTTGTATTTCATTAAAAGAAATTTGAGGTTAACATTGTTCAAAAGGTTCTCTTGTCCTGATAAGATTTGAACTGGAAACACACAATTTAAAATGAGAATCTGAATAGTACGTGTTGGAGAGCTGGTTACTCGCTCCGGTTGGGTACTTGCCATACTGGAGCTTTGAGCTGCGCTCCTTGGATCTCATGTGCTTCATATCATTGGCAACTAAACAGAACCTGGTTGCTGCCCCAAGATTGGGGTCTCAGGAGCACACTTGAAAGAAGGCTTCATATTTTAGCGTTCTCACCCTTCTTAAATCCCCTGTTCATCTGCCTGATGCAATGGAGCAGCTGTCTCAAGATGACATTTCAGGTTAAAAGCAATTTCTCAGAATCCTGGGCATTTTTCTTCAGATTTTTCCTGAGGGAGACCATGACAGATATGAGAGCATACCCAGAAACACTCATTGGGATTTTGAAGCCACAGTTGTCCTTTACTGTAACAGTGTGACATAATACTTTATTATCTATGCTAAAATCATACACCCTGAAATTTTTATCCATTTCAGGTATATCAGTCCCTCTGGGTTTGTGCCTGGAATGTGGTCTTGTGTCTTTCTGGTTTGCCCTTGAGCTACAGAGTCTTTGGCTAAACATGATCATCTTTTATTTTTATTGATTGGAAGATTATTCTAATGGAAAAGCTCCTGAGGAACTGCAGCAATTTCCACTGTATCACTGCAGCTTCTTTATGAGAATTAGGAATGAATGAACAGGGAATGTTCATTCAAGAGTAATTTTCTTTACTGTTTTTAGAGTTGTAGTGTGTATCTGACAGTATAGGATAAAGGCACTACCTGCACTAAAAACACAAGGTGACTTCTGATAAACCCAGCTAATAGCTTTTTGTTCATAACAGGAAATATTTTACTGTTAAACTGATTACTAGATGAGGACAACCTTACAGTTTCAAGAATTAGTTTCTTAAATATTCTTATGTCTGAGAATGTAGCTTTAAAAAATATTATTGCTTTTTTAGTCTGTGATTTGTTAATCTGCAGTTTGATTGGAGCTGTTTCAGAGGAGTCAGATGAGTGGATTGTTGTATATGAATCTCTCTAAAGGTTGCAGGCAGAATAAAGAAGTGTCTATCTGTACTGCAGGGCTGAGAGGCAGAGAACTCTAGATGTGTGTCTTTGTTCAACAGCCTGCATATATATTTTCCATTAAAGAGTTATGGGATAAACAGTGCTGAGGGAAAAAGGAGAAGAAAATTCTTAATTTTGGTCAGTGAGATGTTTGTGTATAATAACTGGTACTTTCTGTTGTAACAGATGGAATCAACTAGGATTCTTGTAATATCAAGGCTATAGTTTGAAATTTTGTGGTGTCATACGTTGTCATTTTGTGGAATTACCCTCTCCAGTACCTCAGGACAGAGGCCAGACTGCCTACAGAACCCATTCCAAGATACACCGAGTCAAATATTCCCTTGACAGCTGCAGCATTCTTGTATAGGCATTTGTCTGCTGGCAGATGAAAGCAGTGTGGCAACTTGCTTTGACGTTCGGAATAGTCATTATATGTGCTCACTGGTTGGTAATTGGTCTGTGCCTAGCAAAATGACCCTTCCCATATGCAGTGCCTTTAATGATCTTGATTTTGGCATTGTGGCTAGCCTGTCATCTCAGCAAGCTTTTCATACACACATGCACATGATTACTTGTCCCTCCATCTCAAAGTGCAGGGAAGAATGAGGGCCTCCAGCCAGCTTTTGCCTGAAGTTGGCAGGAGTAGTAACATGGTGGTTGTTCTGGGTTCAGATCCCACTGGGGCTTGGTGCCATTTTATGAAGACTAACATTTCTTGCTAGTCTTTTTAGTGCAAGCAGTGTAGTTCATGCTCACATGAAATACTCATGCTTGCATCAGAAATTCTTTAAAGTGCTAACATTTTGTTAAACATGATAAATGCTCTTCAACATAAATACAATTACTCAATATGTTACTTTAATAGCCTTCATGTATGACTTAAAGAGAATTCAGTAAGGAAGCAGAAATTGTTTAGCCCAGTAATTGAAGCCATGTCAATATGTTCTTGGAAAAAAAAAGTTATGCTTTGCCTAATTCCAAGTGAGAGAAGAAATCTAATCAACCATAACAATATTGTTATCCTTTTCATCTTTGGGCATGGACCGATTCAATCATCATCTTTTCTTCCTCTGTCCTCTATCAGTTGTTAAAAGTATGAGTGAGGCTTCAGTAAACCAAATACAGTTCTTGTGTAGGTGGTACAAATTTCTAGTACATCCTTTCCTAGATTACATATTCTGCTTTTTTTCTACTGAAAAAGTACTTTAAATCTATGCTTGTATTGTTAAATGATAAACAACTGATAATTCACAAACATTTGTTACAGCTCCACAAAATGTTTGTCTTGAGTGTTTGTTGGTAGTAGTCATGTGAACATAAGTAATTTGCACTAAGGTTTTAATAAGTAAAAAGCAAGTAACTAATTTTTACCAACATATTTTTTAACATGGTCTATAGAAGTCAGATGGGTCTCATGGTTTTTTTGTTAGCAGAAACGCAGTTGAGAGATATGTTTTCATGGGAGATGGTGGTTGCAGTTAACAAGAATATTGGTTGCACCACACCCTGTTGATCAGATAAGACAAAAAATAAAGCCGCATGCAAAAGACATACTTACGGTGAAGACTATGAGGAAGTCTTCTTAAAGTACAGTGTCTTGTTTAAGAATAAGAAATTGCTGTTGAACAATTCATTTTGGTGCAGATGTAAAAGTGGGAACAAGTCTAAACTTGCATGAATGTCTATCCTCATTTGTTATTTTTTGGGGTTTTCTTTTTTTCTTTAATTTTAAGGACTTAGTAGGTAATTCTAAGTAAAACAGGAAGTTTTTAAACGTCTTTGTTTCATGATATATTGAAGTTTATGGATTGTTTTTTTACTAGCTAGCAAATCCCTTTTGTCAAAAATGTATATAAATCTTTCAGCTTAACTTACTTAAAGCAAATGCACGGACTTGTGTACAGAAATGTCTTGAGGTCCCAGTGTGAACACAAGTAGGGAAGTGTTCAGCAGAAGGCTATGCTGAGATACACTTCAAAGTCCCTCTACAAAATAACTTTTTGTCTGAGGAAATAACGTACATGATCTGGGGAAGAGGCATCATTTAGCTGTTTTGTGTATGTTCAATTTAAGCCCTTAGATTCTTAGTTATTGTAAATCAGTGTTGCTTTATTGACAGCAGTCAGGTTGCTGTTATTCGTAGCAGTTGAGAATTGTTATCCCATCTGACACTAGAGTTAAAAACGTGTCCCAGTTCAGGAACCTGTGCCATCATAGTTACAGGGGAAACAAACTGTTTAGGATCCAGCTATGTGTTCTCCATAATACTTCCTAACTGTTGGTTTGAAGTGTACATATTCTAATAGCCTTTAAGCACTTAGCTGAGTTGCTAATAATTTTGATTGCATTTTCACAAAATAGCATGCAGTGGCAATATTGACTTAAGCTACAGTGCGATTGATTCTGTACTATGCTGCTTTTGCAGTTTTAATTGCCCAGCTGTTTGTGAGCAGCTGCTGAATGTGCTAGAAATAAAAATGTATTTTCAGCCTTTTTTTAAAGTGATATTTTGTTCACACTGTGATTCTACATGCTTAAAACTAGCATGAGAGAAGGGAAAATCTGGAAGAGTATAAAGGGAATTGATTCAGCTTTGAAAACAAACAAAACCAGCTTTTTGGTGGTGTTTTTTTTAATCTTGCCTGGTTTGTCATGTCAACTCAAAAAAATATGTCAACGTAATTAAGTGCTAAAGTAGAGTATAAGCAGGCAGGGTCAGAGAGATAGAACACATTAAACTAGCATTGCTGCACTATGCTATGTAGTTAGCCATTTAAGAGTTGTATAAACCAAATGGTTATGAGTTTTCAGTCACAGAAGTTGACAGTTTGACTTTTTGTGCCTCCTGTCCTGTTATCCTCATGGTTTGTCATTGTTCACAGGTGATCTGTAGCAGGACCAATGATCACAGAATTGCAGTAGCAGGAAAGTTACTGTAAGGCAGATAAGCACCTATACTGAATAGGATAAAAAGAAGCAGCATGTTTTTTGTGGGTTTGATATTTCCAGTCTTCCATAGAACACTTAGCCTTTGGTGTATATGGTTTTCAGTCTGTGAAGTGGGAGCAAGTGTTGTTTGGTAGATTTAGAACGTAATTCCTTATTAGTTGTGTCTGAGAGTCATCTGTTTACTTAACAAGGCTTTGCAGTCTGTATATGGGGCACATTCATCCTACAGCTTCTATTTAGCAAGCAGTGCTTAAGTCAATCTTACATGGTTTCTATGAGTAATACCATCTACCCACTGCAAAGTTCTTAGTGTGTGTATCATAAAGAATGTGGACATCGCCAACCTGTGTAACCTTCTTTATTAAAGATGCAGTTACTGCTGTTCACCTCTTGTGAAACATAAATCCATTTGTGGTTTTATTCTGTGGCCGGCCTGAATAGAAGATGTAGCAGAATGGGCAGTGTTCACTGGACGTGGGAATTCTCCCTGACTCACGTAGAGCAGCAGGGAAAGGGAGGAAAATGGGCTCCACAAACCCAGTTTTTTCATTTAAAAAACCTTTTTGATCTGAACTTTGCACATTTAATGTTCCAGAGAGTATTCAGAAGTTTGATAAAGTCATAGTAGTGCTGGAGAAAGATAAGGCTCGCTATTGTACTAAAACAATGTTGTGGAGCCAAGACAGTATATTTTTGCTTTTCTGTTGCAAGACTAACAGGGCCCATCAAACTTGATATAATTTGGTATTATACCGAGTAAAGGAAATAATACCCAGCATCCTCTAGGTTGCCATAAAAAGTGCTTTAAGCTTCATATACAACTGCATTGCAAGCCAGTCTATTAGCATGATGTATTGCTTCACAGCAGCTGGGAGTAATACAGCGTGGTGAAATTACCAATGTGGAGGCCAAGATTTTTTGTGTAAAAGACAAAAGATGCTATTTTTTTCCCATTATAATCACCCATTATTTTCCCAATATGTTTTCTAATGTGTCTTGAAGAGTTTCTTGATGGCTTTTTCAAAGCGGGAGCTTTGCAGTCAGTTCTTAATGTGCATAACAGAAGCACTGTTGCCAAGTTTTCCTTCAAGCCTGTGAAGTCAGAGTCGCAAGGGCTAGGACAAAGCTTCAATAAGCTTTGGGAGATAATGGAGAATTGCAAACTCTTTGTTTATTACACCTGGCACTTTCTCAAAATTTTCTTTGTTGGGGCCAAACCACTCATTTCCTCATGTAGATAAGGAGGGTGCTTTCTCTCTCTGCATCAAGGTTCTGTGACTTTGTAAGCAAGGCATATAGATGAATCTTTTAAAAGTGTACTTTGTAGAAGGATTGCAGCTAGCACACTGCAAACTTTTATCTCAAAAGGACTGAACTTCAGGACTAGTTAAACTGGTTAAGTTAAAAAATAAAATTTAAGAGACTTTCAGACCACCTGCCACAATACCCAAGACATGCGTTGTGTTGAACGGCCTGAAATGGGATTTTTAAGCATGCCCCCCCAGTCTTTTCAAGACTATACTGGTGTTTTTGAGACCCATGACACAAGTTCTTTGAGAGGGGAGATACAAGGAAGTGTGCCTCTGCCAGTTGTTTGAGGCAGTGAGTCAGGACCCTTTTATACAAATTTCTCTGTGGTTATTTTGTTTTGTTTTTGCTTTTCTACTGCTGATGTGATCATTTCATGGACCTTGTTTGATATACGTAGCCACAAGTGTTGGTTTGTTGGATAAGGCCCAGGAGCTAACCAGACCTTCATTTTTCATATCCATCATTTTCTAACTCTTCATTCTTAGGAAATAATCCAGCAGATGTAAATGTGGAAATTCTATATAATCTCCTGCTTTAAGGCAGTCTTTCCTAGATTTGGACAATAGAGAGCAACTGTGGTAATAATCCATTGATTGTTCATTGAAATTTAGAGACTTTTATTTTTCAGGAAATTCCAGTGATTTGAATTAATGTTTCCACCATGCATTGAAATAAGATTTTTAATACAGTAAGGCTGTGCAATTGTTTTCATATTTATTGTATTTTATATTGTAATTTAATACAAAAGTCAAAACACTTCAACTTACATGTATTAAACTCTAACTAAAACCAAAGCAATGAAGTTGAAATGAAGGGGTTTTACTTTATTAAAGTTAAATATGTGGATTTCATGAAAATGGAATGTTTTGATTGTATTTCCTTCAAAGTGTTAAGAAAATGCTGGTTCCACAAAAACATAGAAATTCTAATTGTTTCTGTGTTGTCTTGGAAAATGTTTACTTTCTGGGCAGTTTTTAATTTAGCTTTCTCTGTGAGACATCACTCTAAACACAGGATTGCCATACTACTGATTTTATTAGGAGCAACTTAAATGTTATATAAGGCAAAAACAGTACTGACTGAAATTTCTTGCTGGAAAATCTAACAAAGATCTTAACATTAAATGCAGTGGGGCTATGGAACAGACAAAAGTCTCCAACGTGGAGTATATGAGAAGCAAAACATCTTAAAAATATACTGTAGGGGGAAAAAGTGGAGACTTTCTGTGGGAGTGGACAAGTTTAAGTCCTTTTATCTTTCATGTGTGATTGAGTTTTATTTCAGCTTGAAATAAAAGTTTAACAGCATGATTTTTCTAACTCCTTAGCTTTCAGCAATAGAGTATAATATTTTGGTTCACCACTGTGTTAAAACTGGATGTATTTTTCTGATTTCTTTGGCATAATGATTTATTAGTGTTGACACTCCAGGGGGTGCTTGTCAGTAGAAGTCAAAAGCTCAGGTTTTGCCCCTTCTGGCAGATTACATACAAATTATGCAAATCGCTACAGTGCAGGTTATAACTTAATTATGCTATACAGTTTGAACAATGATAATTTTTGTAAGGGAAAGCTGTCTAGCATTTTTGTTGTTAATGTTCTTTGGGGTTTTTTTGTCCTTTTTGTGTACTACAAGCGAAGCCACATTAAAAAGTGATAGCATGTGTGTGGATTTTGCCTTTGTGCAGCTCATTGCTTGTGCTGCTAAAAGATGTAAAAACAATGTGGCAGTCAAATTGCCAATGTTTATATGGTTAGTGGCCTTTCTCATGCAAAATGGATTTTTTTTTTCCTGGGCTTTAACAATCTCCTTATTATAATTAGCAACAAATGGTAACTTCACTTGCAGAACTTCATAGAAGACTAGAAAAAAATTTTGTTCAGGGAAATCTAACCTGCAATTTTAAGATACTCTGTAATCTTACAGCTCATATTTTTAATGCAAATTTACAGTCTACTGTTATACACAAACCATGCATTTTGGGACAGGTACTTGGTTAGCACACTTTCCTCCGTTTTAGTTAGCTTTTGCTTCCAGTGAAATTCTTCCTTTTAATGTATTCATGTCTCACTTGCATTAATAAGTGCTTGTTATGCATCTCTCTTCAAATCAAGGCAGCTCCACATAGTTCCCTGCTGACCTCAGGAAAATGGTGATTTTAACTCTGGAATGAGGGCAAGTTTGGTCCAGAAACCATTCCTTTGTCATCAACTGGCCAAAATTGCCCAATGACAACATCTTTTTTTTTTTTCTTCCTGAAAAAAACAACAGTACAGTATAACTCTAGCAAAAAAGAAAGGAACTAAGTCAATAGATACTGGTGTGCATGATATATAGATAATCACATGCCCATATGTTATCTAGAGTTGGCCAGTACAAATACTGGATTATAGAATCACAGAATGTTTTAGGTTGGAAGGGACCTCTAAAGGTCATCTGCAGTAAGCAGGGACACCTTTAACTACATCAGGTTGCTCAGAGCTTCATCAGGCCTGACCTTGGATTAGCAACAGGGATTGGACTTGTGTGTTTGCACTTCTTGAGGCAGACTTCCCAGCTGCAGACTTACAGACCAAAAGGCAGATCAAGTCAATCAAGGCAAACTTCACATACTGAAGAAATGAGTCTGATTCATAGTCCACAGAACCCACAGCCCACGGGAGACCACTGCGAGCCTGACCGCAGTTGGTTTCCCTATGAACTGTGCTTAGCACAGAAGAAGGATCAAACTACCATAGATGAGTCAGGGTTGAGGTGTGGTGGCAGACCAGTGTTGGGAGTTGTGCTTTATCATATCAAAGGCTTGAAGGAAGACACCTGATTTCAGAACTGTCAGCACTTAATTTATACACCCCCATGCACACTTAAGGCTTATTTTTTAAAAAAGCCATCCTGTCACCTGTGTGCCATTTCACTTGATTCACATGTCAACAGGAGCTGTACAGTCTAGGAGCATTTTAAACCACCTTGATTGTTGTTAGATACTGCTCGCTTTAATGGAGGCTTTTACGTAACATCTCGTAGATCTGATAGAAACATAAGCAGTGCTACACAGTGCACTGGGGCTGCTTGCCCTTGTGTATTGCTCACACCTTATTAGTCTTCAGCAAATGTTCCAGTTTTCTTTAGTTTTGGCAAGCTGCTCAGAACACCATTTCCTTCTTTTCATTCTGGTGGAGTCCAATTGTTCTTTGCTTATACTACATTAGCTTTTCCCAGAATTTAGCCTGGAGTTTTTATACACTGGGGAGTTTCCAGTGTGTTTAGATTATAAAATGATTTCCTAGTGTGACTGTGACAGAACCATGCTTTCAGATAATACTGTCAAACTAGATTTTGGTGCCATTTTTCTGTGGTTTATTGCTGTATTTTGCTATTTTTTGTATTTTTACAGAAATGATGTGTACAATCATTGAAGTGATGTTTTTCATACATTTTTTTCCAAATAGTTAGGATTGTCCCAGAATGTTTTTATTGTTTCTCATTAGGTTTATGCAGATCAATTGGTGTAAGCAACTTTCTTATCAGTCACCTTGAGCAACTAAAGGAAGACTGTGTGATTACTCCCCATGTTAATCAGGTGAGTGGGTAAATGTATTTAAATTATGTGGGTTTGGGGTTTTGCTTTGGCTTTTTTGGTTAATAATCTTCTCCCCACCCCTGTGCCTTAGAAACTACACCCAAACTAGCCTTAGTCATACAGTTTCTTCTCTCTTGTTTCTGTGGACATATTGAAAACCATTCAGGACGATGACTTGAAGTAAGGGAGTTAGTGGGGGAAGGTCTGTCATCTTGTCTTCTCCACAGTTTCTCCCAGGCTACTTGTTTGTGGCTGTTTTTAAGGCACAAACATATAGCCCATGTGCCAGTTTTTGATGATAAAACAGTTCAGAAATAAAATTCAAGGAGCACTGAAGATGTAGCAACTCCTGAGTGAACACTGTTTTAGAGAGGCTGTATCCAAATACAACATAAAATTCCTCTGAAAGCCTCAGGTGATTATATATCCATGCAAGGATGCTGTTTTCCTTGCTCCCCCCCTTATTTCATGTTCATATTTCAAGATCACATTAAACTCGGTGAGCTTCTCATTTAGGAATGTGCTGCAAGAGCCCTAGCAAAATTTTTTTGCTGCCCTGGACAGATAAGAAACAGCCACCTGCATACCGGCAGGCTTCCAGGACACTGACAACTGCTCCCTTGTTGCAGTTTTCTGCCCACAGCTGGAAGTTCATGCTCTCATTCCTACCACCTCCTGCCAGTGAAAGTGTATGTAAGCTAACATAGAACTGGGAGCTGGACTGGGTAAAGTGCAGGCATGTGCACTTTTCCCCTCTGTGCAGGTGGTGAGGATTTCTGGCAGCTCCAAATGGCCTACGGTCATAAACAGTTTCTGATTTTCACTGTCTGCTAGATTAAAGGTTACTAATGGACAATTATGAGTAACATTAATGTAAAACCATATAAAATATTCAAATTCAGGTATTCAAAATAAGGCACTGAAATATGTCTTAGATGGGCACGTTGACTGTTTAGGAATCCATGGGTTTCTCAAGGTTCAGTTGTGTCTCCATTACAGAAATACACATCTTCAAAGTCTTACTGGAATTTGGCATAAATTGTTACTGCCTGAGAATAATACGTGGGAGGGTATCTCTGCTGTGCTCAGTTGTTTCTTTAAGGTGATGCACAGCGTTCTTCAGAATTACAAACAAAAAAACCCAACAATGAAGTATCCATGCTGCTGCAAACTGCTTCTCTTTGAAAAGTTTTGGCACAGCATTAACTTACACTTTTTAGATTTACAGGAATCTTATAAACCATAGTTCAGGTTATCTTCAAAGGAGTGTTTATTCTGCTACTTGCTTTTAGTGTTGGGGAGTTGCTGAGTCTGGTGAGACTGTTTAAGCACTGTCAAATAACTAACAAATTCCTAAATTTAAATTGAGAGTGCAAGTGCTATACTGAATTCTTACTTCACTGTCCAGGATTTATAATACAAAAGATCTTTGCTATATTTATGCATAAAATAGCCTGATCATTCAATGAACTTATTTTTAAATACAAAACATTTGTGAACAATAATTGTACACAAAGCCTAAATATTTTTTTTAAAGTGAAGGAAAATCACTTCCCTGTTAGCTGTGTTAAAGTTGCATAAAGAATTCAGGGTGTTCTTACAATTCCAACAGTTGCTGTGATGGTAAAATTGAAAGTTACTTTTTTCTGTGAAGAGGAGGAAGTAGGAAAACAGGAGAAAGGAGGATTTTCATTAGACTTGTATAGTCTTTTTGTAAATCAGGTATTTCTATTTTACAAACCAAGTTGTACGTGCTGACTTTCTTCTTGGTTCCGGGGGAAAAAAACAGCATCATGACTTTTCAAGAATATAAAGGTATTTAGGAGTAAGTAAGCACCCTTTAGAATTACAGTCAACGGTTAAAAACACTGTGAAACGCTGTGCAAAGTAATGATACTTTACTTTTGCATCATGTAGAATGAAACCTACAACCTAAAAGTTACATGTTTGTGTTCCAGAGCTTGTAATTGACTTGGCAGTAGTACATTAGGATTTATGCTCGAGGAAGTCTTTGAGGTCTCTTTGAAGGCTCTTATGCCTGTCACTCATTAAGGAAAAAGAATATATTTTATAAGAATTTAATATATATGTTTAATAAAGCAATACACTGAAACTGAACATAAACTGTTCCTCTCCAAATTCCATGTAGGAATGCGTATCGATATTTTTTCTGCTTTTATAGATGTGGAAATTACTGTGCAATGACATCAGAGATTTTGTAATGTCATTAATGTTGTCATTAACACTGAACTCGGTCATTGTGTACAAGATAGAAACACATTTTAGTATTTGGATGCATTAGGAAACAGCACCTTGGTATATAAATGCACCTGAACTGTTCCTCTCTAGAGAACATTTCCAGGTTTTTATTTCATTTCACTTTTATAAAGAGAAATGATTGTGAGGGTGAGCATTCCCATGGAGAAACTGACTGAAGGCCGGGTGCAGGGAAACTCCACTAGGCGAAAAGAACCCATAGCAGGGTGGAAAGGGTAAGGTTTTTGTATACCACTATCTGAGGTCTGATTTTCTAGGTCTGTGTGTTGGGATTGTTATTAGGCTCAACTTTTCCCCATTGTGCTATGTCTGTCATAAAAAAACCAGGACTTGGAGCTCCCCTGCAACTGACCACGTAGCAGCTGGGACACATTCTGTAATGTGACTTGCAAACTGTTTTTATTAAACAAATGACAAAATGACCACGTAGCAGCTGGGACACATTCTGTAATGTGACTTGCAAACTGTTTTTATTAAACAAATGACAAAATGACAGTTTTTACACACAAATTACTCAGGGTGGAGTGCCAGAAAAGATCAAGATCTTCCTCTGCCATTATATGAGGGACAGCCCTTGCCTGAGAAAAGTTCGGTGACTGAAATAGCAAGGGTGGGGCAGGCCAGGAAGTGGGAATTATTATTTTGAGGGGAAGCACATGCTGGCCACTCACCCTGTGCCTCTTCTCGCTCAGGATGCTATCCCCTTGCATTCAGAGGCTGTTAGAACCTTCCAGAAAGTTTCTACAAGAAAAACAAATTCAAAAGTGCACACTTTATTTTATGCATTTGATTATTTTAGCAATATATTTCAGAAGAGAAATAATTGCTGCTACCAACACAAAACTCAATGCCAGAACTCAATTCACAAAATATGGGAGTTTCACGGTTCAGTGAAGGGCACAGAGTTTAATCTTGCCAGGTGGGAAGTAGTTGTTGCTGTGTATACTGCTTGTGAAACCCGCAGGTGACATCTCGGCATGTTCTTCTTGCTTGAAATATTTCTGGTGTAACCTGGAACTGTGCTGCTGAGAAATCCTACTTGCCCAGCAGGTCAATTCTCCTTACAGTTGTATTAGTAATAAATGCTGAGTAAGTCACCTGATGCCATAAAGGTACTGCAGGTTTTTCAGCATTTGATCCTAAATACATTATTCTTTCCTTAATGTTTTCTAGGCTGCTCTTTGTTACACATGGTGTAAAGGACACTTCCTAAAATTGCTTATTACTGTAGTAATAATTG
Organism: Porphyrio hochstetteri; assembly: GCA_020800305.1. Lineage (NCBI taxonomy): Eukaryota > Metazoa > Chordata > Aves > Gruiformes > Rallidae > Porphyrio > Porphyrio hochstetteri. The sequence goes on from CM036912.1 coordinate 21,458,714, forward strand.
AGTAATACACCCAGTTTGTTCTTTCTTTTTTCCCCCTCATAGTTTTACGTATGAACAATGAGAATATTTTCGAGTCTGCTCAGGTGCAAACAAGTGAACAACTGTATGACCTAAATGCTGGGCTTACTCACATGAACATGAAATACAAAGGCTACCCAAAGGTCAAGAAACATCAAAGGTTGAAGACATGGATGTGTCTGGTGCTTGAACCTTGTTCCCGAGTCCACCTAGTAATTTAGATCATAGCAGCTTTAGGCTGACTCAGCCCAGCCTTTGAGGGGCACAGTTTTTTCTTAGAGCATATTGAATGGCTGCCAGCCTATTGTTCCCAACTATTGTTGCCTGAAAAGACAACATGTACTAAAGATGAGAAACAGGAAACATTCATTTGTCCTTCTTGTGGCAGAAGAAATTTTCCAGATTCCATGTGTTGAGGTAATTGTTCAGAAGAGTATTTTTCTTCAAAATGCGCAAGCGAGAGCTCACTAGAACAGTGGTGACGACCAGTCACCATAACGCATCACATGATTGTGTATTGTGTAAAAGCAAACACTGCCCATTTTCATCTGAATGCAGAGGATGGTATGCCTCTTGCAATGTATGAACTGTGACATTCTGATTTAAACAACATAGTAAGAAATATTACGGAGGTTCTCTTTTGGCTTTTGCTACGTGCCAGAATACGTGGCTCTTCTGAGATCCTTACTTTCCAATAGCTCTCTTTCCTTTTGCTTCCAAAAACTATGTCTCTGTAGCTTGCTGCTTTTCCTCCTTTAAGGGGTTCTTGGCAATTTGTGATCTTCCTTCCCACAAAGAGTCTCCTTCATGCTTAATTCTGCAGTGTGATTGCTTCCCTGCATAAGCTGTCAGTGACACCACGCACAGAATACGGGATTTTCCATGTACAGTCCCTGCCAACAGGCTTTGCTTCTGAGGTCAGGCCCTCATCCCAAGGAAATAGTTCTAGTTGGTCTCTTACAAACCCAGTCCCTGCCCAGCCCCCTCCCCTTGTCTGTGAAACTCAAAGATCATTAGTGAAGAAACAGGAAAGGAAGTAGGTTCAGGGAAGACAAGGTAGTCTCAAATCACCAGTAAAAATGGCCTGATGCTGACTTCCACAATGCTTTTGCATACTTTTCTCAAGTACAGAGCAGAACAAGAGTGCAAGTCCAACTGCAGGTAGGGCAGACAGCTGCTCCATGCACCCTGCTTCTGGGGGAAGCATAAAATACATACATAGCAAACTACTGTCCCAATTAATGGCAAAATGCTTGTGGATTAATATCCTTCAGATGTCTTCTAAAACTTACATCTGTCATCCAGAAGCAGAGATTTCACTTGTGTTCTGCTTTTAAAATGAGAGAAAAAATATTTTCATTTATCAGTTATGTTTTCTACTAAATGTACACTCAAGCTTTTCACTAAAAGTTTATTCCTATTTATCTAAGGTTGAATATCACCCTTTCCAAAGACCCCAGGAGCTGGTGGATTACTGCAGGAGCAGAGATATTGTTTTTGAAGGCTACTGTCCATTAGCCAAAGGCGAAGCACTCACTCATCCTACTGTCATTCAGCTGGCAAAGAAATATGGCAGAACTCCAGCACAGATTTGCATACGCTGGAGTATACAGGTAATGGAGGGTCTCCTCTCTCAGGAAAAAAATACAAATGCTTCAGGTTTTGTGCATCAAAACAGAATTTATACAGAAAGTGTGATGTCTTCAGTGTTTTGGTATCGTGTGAACTAACTGCTGTAACTAGACATTTGGAATGTAGTACTCAAAGCATGGCAGTATTTCAAATATGCAAATAATCTAACTGTAGATAATAAAAAGAACCACCAGGAAAAAAAAAGAGATGTTTTCAATCTAAATCTTACAGGCAGTATGGGGCATCATTCCATTTCTATCACTCAATACATAGTACAAAGCAGTGAAATAGTGTTAAACTGACATAAGGCACATAATCTGTGTTGGAACTATAATGTCAATTAAAAATAGCATATAGAAATGTCAGTGCCCTCTGAAAAATGAAACTAAAAGCTCAGGAGACATAAGGAATGCCTTGAAATGCTTTCAAGAGAGATTATTTTATTTGAAACCATGTAAATTTTAATGATGAGAATCATTGTTTTTCAGAATGGGATTGTCACAATTCCAAAGTCCACAAAAGCAGAAAGGATACAGGAGAACTGCAAGGTAAGATTTGGTTATGCACCCAAGTCTGACTAACACCTGAGTTACTGCTTTTAATACATTGCTTTGCCTGCCCATTTTCCTGTACCAGTTCTAAATTGGGGCAACTCAGTTAAACTTTGCAAGTTATAGTACCATAAAATTACTGCAGTATAGTATAAAACAATAATTTGCAAATGTCAGAAACCAAATGGAGAGTTAATCCCTGTATATTAAAAATACCCACAGTAAGACCTTCCATAGTTGATTTTTATTATTGATTATTTATTACTTGACTGATTGTAGCACTTCCCGTTACGGCTAGGTCCTTTTTGTGACAGGCACATAGGTCATATGTATGCTATGTATGACAAGGTATGAAAGCTGTAAGGCTCCCTTGGGGATATCCCAGATAGAGACCTTCCACGAAATCACAGCCCTGCTGGAGCCAACTCTTCCCCTACCTTCTTCCTTTTGCTCAACTTACAGAGAAGGTCCGAGCATGAAGGGGATGGACGAAGAAAAGTGGGAAACAGATGAGGATTTGCTGCATGATTCCCCCAGCCTTTTTTTTTTTCCCTTTTCCAAATGCTTTTCACTCGTTACTTCAGTTTTCTCTCTGTTTCTCTAATCTGCAATGTGCTTTCTTTGGGGGTGGGGAGGGGAAACCGCAACAACCTTATTACCGCTATCAGAAATATCATAGGGGTATTAACTGTTTGGCAAATCAGGAAGAAACTTTGTAAGACAGGAAACTTCTGTCTGCTAGTTTTAAACCACTGTGTAAGTTAAATCCACATGCATGTAATGAGGATTTCTCCTGGTGACTATGCCTGTTTATATAGCTCCTGCCTTGACAATTTATTCTGACATACACACTGGCTTCTGTGGTACAGGCACAGCTGTTTGTGGTACTATATGGTGAACCAGATCAGAGAACAAAATTGAGTCAAAAATCCTTCCTGATTAATTTTATTTTATTTTCCTCAATGATATTTTAAATCCAGATTACCTCTGGTTTTTTGTTTGTTTACTCTTTGGCCTCACCAATTCATTTCACACAATTGATGGAATGCATTGCAGCAAAACTTAAAACACTTTGGATGAAGAGGAGGAAGGGAGAAACTGGCACAGTTACCAGGTGTTTCTTATCACACCTTTTCCTCCCTCGCCCTGCTGCCACCATGCCTACGTGTTGGCCTGAGTCTCTACCACCTCTAGTCAAGTTGGTGACAGCATGGACCTCATTAAGCGCTCAGTACATAATTTATAATATTTCTAGTTCCATGGCCAGTCCCTGGATTACTGGTTTAGGCTTAAAAAGCTTGAGCGCTGAGATTTGACTGAATAAGACGCCTACTAATATGACACTGACACCACCACTCATGTTGCAGGTCTCACCACAGGAGAAGTCAGTGGCTGGTAAGAACCTGTGCATGAAGACAGGTGGCTGTTTCTGAGTTAGTACTGAGGCTCTGTAGCTCTGTATTGGTTGTTTCTGTATTAGCTGATCCATGCGTGTTTTGTCTGAGTACATGTAGGTATGATAGACATAGCCTTTGGTTTGCTAGCATTTGAATGTCTTGATACCTTCTAATAATTCTCTTTGGCTAAAGGTCTGAGGAAAAGAGCTGTAACACTCTAGACCAAACATTGGGATAAAAGTGAAACACTGAGGTCAGGTTTCTGGAGCGATTGCAGTCAGGGTATTCATATACCTCTGGCAGTGGCCATATACATATGAAAACCAGCTTTGATGCTACCATTGTCTTGGACCCTTGCCTGAGGCCACAGTGCTGCACAACAGTCTTAAGAGTCTACAAATAAAGGTGAGTTGCAAAAGCAGCAAAGGACCCAGTAGAGCTGCAGCTTAATGGAGTACTTGACAATGACAAAACATAAGAAGAATTTCCATAAGGAAAAATACAGAAAAACTCTGCCTCACATTTAAATGAATCTTAGTCAGTTTAAAGAACAGAAGCACTCATGGTTCTCTGTGTTCCTGATGTTAACTATATATGCTTTCCTGTAGGTGTTTGATTTTACAATAGCAGAAGATGATACTGAAATTCTGTATGGACTGCATGATGGGAGACATGTGTCCTGGGACCCAAGCCTTGTTGTGTGAATGAAGGTTGGAGCTTTCTCCTTTGTCAGTCACCAGTGAGTCGCACCATGTAATTTAAATTCAGGGGAAGTTCCAGTAAGAGTATAATTGTAAGATTAATGTCTTCTATTAATAACTTCTTTCAGATCCTTAACACTGGTAACAGATAAAAGATACTTTTGTACAGAGATCTAATGTTTCTATCTGACATCCTGACTATTTGAAGCCCGGGCAAAACCTCCTATTTATGCCAGTGACCCGGCATCAGACCATTTAATCAGAGTGTGAGGAGATATACCCCCTTCTTTAAAAATGTAAGAAAAAAATAATGCTACCTACTGGTGTACAACATATGTGTTAACTGCAAAGTAATTTTTGAACTACTTTCTTCAAAGGATAAAATATACGAAGAAAAAGATCTCCATTAAAAATATCTCTGGTAATATCTGAGCATCACACACAAAAGTTTTAGGCATATTATTGCATAATAGTGGCACTGACCCAGAAAGCTCTATGCATGAGATTTACTAGCCTGTAGGTGTAACAGAAGAGTATACCTTCTCTCTTCCCAGAAAAGTCCTTGTACAAGTAGACTCTCTGTGTGGCTAGGAGTTCAGCAGCAAGCTTGAAGAGCCAAAGTGGGTTCTTCATACTGATCTTTTTCAGTTACTGGCAATTCTAGTGAGCTTTGTGTAGCTTTTAGTGAGAATTAGTTTAGCTTTCATTTTGGATTTGTCCAGGAAATCTCATTAGGAGACTATATTGTTCCTGAGACTTTCTTCTAAAATATATATTCATATAAATGGGTTCAGATAGATATATATATATTTTATAGATCTGTTGTAAGAAATAGATGTGCAGAGTCTTTTATCGTCTGAGTATTCAAATTCTAGTCACATTGGTTCGATATTTTAGGAGTTCCTGTGTCTAGAAAGGTATGGAAAACCTGACTGTGATTTATATTGTGTGTGGACTTCCTGAGGCAGTTTTCCCAGTGCTGTTCTGCTTTAGTCATATCGTGAAACAAAGCTCCTTAGTTTTTTATCAAGAAGTGAGTTACAGCAATCATGCAGGCTAGCCTGCATTGTTTGTCCTCAAAGTAGAGCTTGTGTACAGCTTGGCTGAAATGCAGACAAACTTACCTTTTTGATAACAGCTTCTCAGAATAGTTGGCTGTTTTTTCCTGGTAAACATTTCTGTGACAATTTCTCTAGACTTGCCTCTGGAATCATTAATGTCTTGTTTATTATTTTAAAACACAAGATACTGCATGACACGCTGTGCTCACTAATAACCCTGCAATGTGCTGTTCCAAGAAAGATCCACAATATCCACAGTAAGGTTATTTTCTAGAGTTTCAAGTGTGACCTGCAGTTTGGGGTCTTTCAGTATCTGGGAACGTGACTTGGGGTGTCTGAGGATAGCTATGCACATGGCTTAGCTGTTGTGATGGGTGGTTCAATAGCTCCAAAAAGTAAAGCTTGCTTATAAACTGTGAAACGTGATTTTCTGTAACAGACACAGAACCTGGAAGATCAGAAGGATATTAAAGTGCTAAACATACAAAATAAAGTTTACCTCCACTTTTTATTTCATCTTTGGTCAGCCTGGAGGTGCTAATTTTTTAACTTGGGGGTTTGTTTTGTTTGGTTTTCTTCTTTATTTACTTCAGAATTCATCCCTCAAGTGAATTCTTGGAACTGTATGTATGTTTTTCCCAAGGGCTGGAATTCCTCTTCTTGCCTGTATTTCTGTAAGACAAGCTCTCTCTAGAGAGAAAACAACTTCAACTTTCTGCATTGACCCTTTTTTAAAATACAGCAATGCATCCATTTTACCAGTGTAACCCATCATCTTGCCAACAAGAACAGGAAATACATCTGAAAATGGACGGCAGTTTTTGTTCCATGTTAGGTGGGTCAGTTATGGCAGTGACTGACTCTGAGGCTTCACTACCACATATGGCAGTGACTGACAACCTTTCTAGTTGAGATAAACCATTGTTTTAAATAAGATTGAGTTTATCGGTGTTAGGCACCCGAGCGCATTCAGGTAGCTTTGCAGGAGCACTGTGGCTCTTAATGGAAGGGAACTTTCAGTTTATTTTCTCTTTCCTTATTTGTTTCAAGAAAGTCAGTGAGAGGGTGAGGCCATTTTCTGTGCAGACCAGTAGCTTCCTGTCAGGGTGGCTCCTGCTCTTGCCTGTTTCTGAATGTCATCTTTTAAACTATGGGAGCTGAAGGCACCTAAGCACGTTTAATCGGAAGATAATGGGAATGGTTTTGTGAGGTGCATACTTTAGGAAAATGGCTTTTAATCAGGTTGCAGAAGTGTTTCTACTGCACCTGACCCCCAGCATAACTTTCAATACGTTATTTTTGCACCTAGCATGTGTAATAAACTATAATGCTGGTAAACTCACAAAATTCATAAATCCACTAAGCCAGGCAGAGTGCCTGATGTTCACCCTTTGTTTTCAACTGTGGTTAACACCAGATGATTCTTTTTTTTACCATAGCAGTGCTGAACTGTTCTGATAAGAAAGCTGACATTAGCCTCAGGTTTCTGAAAACGTGGACAAAGCTCTTGCTGACACTAACAGAACACAAGCAGTTAACTCTACCCGCATTGCCACACCCCTTCCAAAGCTTTGAAGCTCATCTCTGACTGGGGGGTGGGGGAAGAACAACAGACAAGCCAACCTTCTGGCAACCTTTTGTGTTGCTGTGCTGGGAGACTTTTTCTCTACTTAATCTTTTGGCACTTTTTGCAACTTCCATTAAGATATCTGCACTTTTTAAAGAAAATGTGAGTATTTGCACTGCCTTGTAAGCTATGCAGCCTGAGGCTGCTTATCTATCTGCAGCATCACGTAGGACTAAATACAACTGCCAGGACATTGCAGGGCAGTAATGACTTCTAAGGGGCCTGAAAATGAGTACTACCTCCAAAACTTGCTACTATCCATTGAATAAAAACAAAAAACAAAACCCACAAAGCCAGAAATTAATTTAAATCAGTGATCGTGATACTACTTCCCAGTGATGTAAGACACGTCACTGTACCCCACTGTAGGCAAAGTCAGTGTTACGGCATTTGCTTCTCTGCCCAAGAGGAATATGTAATAGTGGCTTTGCTACTCGGTGCCCTCTGAGACCCATTCAGTACCTGAACTGCTAATAGGAAATTCAAGAGTATGTTAGCAGCATTATCGTCCTATTAATGAATGCTCTATTATTTTCTCCAGCAGTAAATTTCCAAGACTCTCTAGATGAGGCTTGAAAATTCCAGTATAATGAACTAGTGCTAAGTTCATAACTTGGCTGTGAAATTTGGAGGGGGTGGAGGGAGCATACAATTACTTTCATGGTTTCCCATTACCAAGGAGAGCAGAGATTGTTGGTTTGTTTTGTTCTGGCTTGTTTTTCTTTTTTCTATGAATTCATTCTTTCCTAAGAGTTCATGATGTGGGTTCATCCCATTAAATATCCATAAGCATAATGTTTCCAAGATGAACTTAAAGTAAATCACTCTGTTTTGGTCCAGTATAAAGGAGGTAGAAGATTAATCTGAAGCATAGCTGTCAAGATCATACATATACTGTGGTATAAATTCACTTCCCTGATGTTAAAAGAAGTGTATTTAATATATTTCATATTTAATCTCAAAAATTATCACAGTTGTTTTTCATTTGGTTTTATGGGTTTTTCCCCAGGAAACTTATTTTACTGCATCTCCCTCCCCCCCAAAAAAAAAGTATTACAGATAAGGAACATCTGTGATCTGCCAATTAATTGTGAATTTTCCATCTAAGATTCTGTTCCTCAAGAACAGCGTGTTAGGTTCAGTCACCATGTCCATTAATGTCTCTGGATACCCTAGAGGATATAGTGGGACTATAGTTGACTGATCTGTATCCCTGGAATAAAAAATTAACCTTCAAAGAGTTTTCTAATGTTGCATTATAGCTTAATTACTGCAGAACTTCTGCCATATTTTAACGCACTTATCTGATCACAATACCTGCTTTTTTTATATTAGTGTGTGCTATGGTTTTGGGTGCAATGATACCAGATAAAACTATTTTGTGTCACTTCTTCAACTACTATAATTCTTTCCACTTTGACTTCAGCTTTTCCTAATGTTATGTTCAGCTTAGTGACCTAAAAATAAAGTACAAATTCTCACAAATATTTTTACAATACCTTTTTAAAACAGAAATGTCAGTTAATTAGTATAAGTGAATTATAGTAACTTAAAATAGTACCAGTCCACCTAAATTACAGATTGTTAATACCAAATAAATGTAGGCTTTAGTCTTTGCAGTGTTTTCAGCACTTTCTTCTTTTCCTTTCAAAACAGGTTTTTTGATTTTAATCTGGAGGAAGATAGGGAATCTTGGAACACTATGATTATCAACAGAAAATTAATTCATCTGACCTATCTGCTGTGGGAAGGGTAATTTAATACCAGATGGTTCTATACTGCAAAAGTGATGCAACTGAAATTGTTTTCTTGTGTACTCAGAGTAATAAATATCAATCAAAATCACTGTCAGTGGATTGTATTGACTGTTAGGTTAACAAATTAATAAAAACATTTAGTTTACTCTCTTTTTGTGTTGCTTTCGTACAGATAACGAAAAGTATTTCAGCATTTTCTCTGCCTTCTTGAAACTTTCTGGCATATTGTCCCAGTACAGGCTGAGCGCTCTCACAGTATTAGAATTGTTTCCTCTGCCTGCATGTACTTTGTTTTAACACATATGAACAAGTGATCTTGTTTATGTTTTTTCTTCCTTACAGATTTTGAGGAATATTAGTTACTTAAAGACACAGATAAGAGCATGCTACGAATTACATAAATCTTGAAAAAATAGTCAGTGTGGAATATTGTTTGGGGCTTGCTACAGAAACTGAATCTTTTTACACTGTTTTTTATGTTTCTTCTAGTCACAAGAATTTTGAGGGATTCTGCAGGCCGCTTGGTACTTTCTTCGCGAGCAAAGCTGTTCCTTTGGTACTGTTTCAAGGATCCCCTGTGTTGACAAAGCACATTGAGGAAGAATGGCTCTGTTTTGTGGGTGAAGTTGCATCAGGATGAATGAGACTAACTTAAAGGGTTTTTTGAAGGTACAGAAGAATAATCTGTTGGAGAAAATTCGGAGGAATTTTCTGTATCTTTTCAAGACGAGTACTGTTTAGATGCTAGGTGCTCATCTGATGCAATGATGAGTTGTTCAGCAGTGCTAACAGCACAGTCTTCTGGTGGTGTCAGTGGCAACCCATCTATCTGTTAGTACACAGGCTTTGGGAATACCTCAGCTTGCAGCTTCTCTTCTGACAAGATCAGAGCATCTTTGTGCAAGAAGAGTCCTGTGTAACTGGCCAGATTTCTGAAATCCCCACCACCCCGAGTTCCAGTAAGAGCCTATAGAAGCTTTGGTTGTCACAGGCAGGCAATATTTTTATTTTTTTATGCTAAACCCTAAAGCATGGGTTTCTACTCCTCCTAAAAGCTCAAGTAGGCCGTTGTGTTGGCCTTTCTCCTTATTCTGACTGTAGGCAGCTCACAGTCAAGTTCTGAGGAGAAATATGTAGGTTATATATAAAATTATACCCTGGATTTCTGTAGTGTATTTCATAGAAGTACAAGCTTCCTTACAACTGGACCTGGTGGTTGGGAGAGCACTGAGAAAAGTTCTTGTTCTGTTGGTGAGGGTGGAGTTTATCCCTGGTGTAAATCACACACTTCCCAGCATACTTTTGGTAGACTTGGCTAGACCAACCTGCATGTACCTGTGTTTGTGTTTCAGCCCTTGTAAGGAGGGTGCAACCTGTGCAGTTTTCAACAGCTGATGTGGCTTCATTTACCTGAGAAGAATGAAGCTATATTTCAATTTTCTCTCTGCTCAGATGTCAAGAAGGATGTGAATGTGTGTGCTCATCTATTTTTAATGATGCTTTTTGTGATACAAATACTCAGTGGGACTGAAACTGTCCAGGTATTTTACACCACCTTTGACATAATTTGTTGGGTGTCACATTTCAGAGTTGAGGGCCTCTCAGTTGGCTAACCAGCAGCTTTTAACATGAAAGCCTATACATCTGACTACTGAAACCCTGAGTCATTCTGTCCTTTAATTAAAGCATGGTCCTTTAAAATGTTCCTCATGCTTAAAATAATAAGAGAATTCTTTCCTAGAGGAAAATGCTTAATGAGTACACTTTAATTTGTTTAGTGTTCTCTATAAATTAGTTAAATAAGGGGAAAGTTTGAAATATCTGGGGTATGTCAGGCAGTTGCAGGGGATGCATATGTCAACCTCAAGCATGATTTATCTTAAATTTCAACTGTCAGAACTCAACGGCTGTATTTTTCTCCAGGCTCTCAGGAGACTAAGCATCTAGTTTCTAGCTCTTTCACAGAATGTTAAGGGTTGGAAGGGAGCTGGAAAGATCCTGAGTCCAACTCCCCCCCTCCCCCTCCACCCCCCTCCTGCGAGAGCAGGATCACTGAGGGTAGGTCACAGAAGTGTCCAGGCGGGTTTTGAATGTCTCCAGAGAAGACTCCACAGCCTCTCTGGGCAGTCTGTTCTAGTGCTTTGTCACCCTCACAGTGAAGAAGTGTGTTTTTTTGTTTTTGGTGGCAGAGTAGATGTCAGTGTAATTTATCTGAGTCATTCCAGGAGAGGTGTGGAGCAATTGAAGCGTGACAGCATACAGGAGAGGGACTCTACTCCTGAGGGTAGAGTTACTGTCTTTCAGAGGAAAGCTGCTTCCCCACAACAACTGCTACTGCCAAGTGATGGGTGCAGTGCTGCCAACTATTAGATGAAATACATTGAGCTCTGGTCTATGGTGATAGTCTTTTGCATTTCAATTTGAAGTGGAGTTGATGGAGCAAAGAAGGAAGAGAAAAAATTCTGCCTAAGTGCAACAGTAGATTACCCCCAGAGTTGGAATTCCCATACAGTGAGGTATGTTTTCTTTTAAAAGTTTGAAGAGAGGATTTATAAAACCTAAACTCACGTAGCTTCTCTGTAATAATAGCACTTACCACTGTGAGTAGCTGACTGACAATTTTGTTTTAAAAACTGAATTTGAGACTTTTATTTGCACTTTCCAACACCTAGGTATGTTGGACCCTCCTCTCCCTGTTCAAAGATAGTTTTTGCACATAGAAACACCAACACTAGGTTATGTTTGACAGCGGCATGAAGTGAGTTCCCTGTTGGCTTCCATCCAGTGCTGACTTCTGCCTTTATGGTGCGCTAGCTGGCACCCAGCCGTGCCCTGTCAGGATGGTGCACGCTCCACAGGAGCCGTTGGGGACTTACACTGCACCACGGGAGGCTTCAGGCCACGAGTGTGGGTGACACCCTGCAGCTACTGGGCTTGCCAGGGCAAAAACAGCCTTCGGTCTGGCCCCAGCTTCGCAAAGGGGCAAAAGGGAAGAGCCTCTCTCAGCTATTTCGTTATGCGTTACCTCTGTGTCCCCTCGAGTTGGCAGCAGGATCATTTGGACATAGGCCTGCTGTGCCGCCTTAAAGGGGTGGAAAAAGATGGGGGAAGTTGCCCACATGCACCCCCAAGGTGCAGAGGCCGAAGTGGGAGCTGACATCCACACACGCACACGCACAGTCATACACACAGACACACTTCTCTAGGCAGCACTAGGCAAGCCGCCTCCTTCTCCGAGGGGAGGTGCGGCAGGAGCGCCACAGGAGAGGGTCGGGGGGCAGGAGTGTGGCAAAAGCTGGACCGCCGGCAAGAGTGCGGCAGAAAAGGGGTGGGCGGCCGGAGCGTGTACGGGACGTCCCCTCCCCCTCCCGCGGCCGGGCGGGGCGGCAAGAGCGTGTGCTCTCGGACTGGGCGTGCAGGTCTTTCTGTGGCCCCAATCAGAGGAGGGATGATCGGAAACGGGGTGGAGAGCAGCAGCTGAAGAAACATTAAAACTACCGAGCCCCCGGCGGCGCGGGACTTTCTCCGCGGACACGCGACTTTCTCCGCGGACACGCAAAATGTGCAGGGCAGATATGGGCTCCGCATGGCGCTTGAGCGAGGTAAGGCTCGGGGACCCGCGCACCGGAGGGGCCTCCCCGCGGAGCCGGGGATTGCCTCTGGCTACCGGGGCCGCCACTCGCCTTTCGGTGAGTGTCCCCTGGAGCTCCCGAAACAAAAGGAGAGAGGGGTCGTTCGGGACCGACCGTGACGGGCTTGGTGCCGCGTCCGGCGGAGCCGGTGCGGGACAGGACCGGGGCGTGCTAGGGACCGAAAGCTGTGCAGGAGCGGGGCGGGCTGGGGCCCGGGAGCAGAGCGGGGAGCCGTGCCCCCTGGCCTCGCACCTCCGGCTTTGCCCCGCTTAGGCAGTAGTTTAACAACTCTGCCCGTTCTTCCCTTGCGTGATTTCATGTCTTAATTCTCTTTACATGCCCACTAGAAAATAGTTATACATAAAGGGAGTTTCCTCTATATCAGCATTCCTTAATCATGCCCGTTTCAAAAGCTTGCAGTGCTAGTTATTCAAATGCGAGGTATTGTTTTGTTCCCCTGTGCTTCAGACTCACGGAATGGGCTTGCTATCTACCTTATTTACTTTTTTTTTTTTTTCTCTCTAAACTTTTTACTGCTTCGGGTTTTGTAAAGCACGATCGTTCTTTTATTTAGCAAGGACACGCCTTTCCTGTTTGCAGCTTTGAGATGTTCTCTTGCTTATGTATACATCGGTGAATTCACCGCTCTTTGAGATGGCATCAGTAAATTGCATAACTGCGCCCTTCCAAAACACGTTCAGACTATTAATGGAGAAGAATATAGGTCTCATGTCAGGTAATTTCTGTGCAGGCTTTCACGCATTTGCAGTCAAGATCATACGTTTGCATTTGCTTTTCTAAATCTCTGCTGTTGTACTATAAGGTGTTTCCTACTGAAGAAAAAGTTAGGCTGGAACTTATTGCTGAGGAGCTTTGAGATTTTTCGCATTGGAGGAAGTCCAGGAAAGCAGTCCTTGCTGACTCCAGTTTGCCTATTCAACTCCACAGGACAGAACTTTGTCCTACTAGTTTTACCTATTGAGTACACCTACCTGTTTTTTAAATGTATTTTAACAGCTGAATGAAACCGATTCCTGTGCGATTGCGTTTATGACTCTGCTGTACAATTGAAGTAGCAGCTGTGTTACACTGTTTGCCTTTCATCTTGTAACTCTGGGCTTTGTGCCTCCTCAGGGCTGCGGTTTCTGAGGCTGTGCAGCAGTGCCGGGCAGGCTGCGGGACCAAGGAGCTGCTGGGCTCGGTGTCACCATCCGGTGGCCGCTGGGGAAGCGGCGCCCAGCCGGGCACTATGAGCTCCGGCACCACCGCCCCGCTGAAGGTCATCAGCAACCTTGCCAACACCGATGTCAACTATGTCATCAAAGAGCATTATAATTACACGGGAAAGCTAAATGAGAATGCGGACAGTGGAATAAAAGTGACGTCGGTGGTTTTTATCATTATCTGCTGCTTTATAATCTTAGAGAACATTTTTGTCTTGCTCACCATCTGGAAAACCAAGAAGTTTCACAGACCCATGTACTATTTCATTGGGAATTTGGCTCTTTCAGACTTGCTGGCTGGCGTGGCTTATACTGCCAATCTCCTGCTATCTGGACACAAAACCTACAGCCTTACCCCCTCACAGTGGTTTGTAAGAGAAGGCAGCATGTTTGTTGCTTTGTCAGCTTCTGTGTTCAGCTTGCTGGCCATTGCAATTGAAAGATACATCACCATGTTGAAGATGAAACTCCACAATGGCAGCAACAGCTTCCGCTCCTTCTTGCTGATCAGTGCTTGCTGGGTTATCTCCGTGATACTCGGGGGACTCCCAATCATGGGCTGGAACTGCATCAGCCTCTTGTCCAACTGCTCCACCGTGCTGCCTCTCTACCACAAGCACTATATTCTCTTTTGCACCACTGTTTTCACTGGCCTGTTGCTATCTATCGTCGTCCTCTATTGCAGGATCTACTCCATGGTAAGGACTAGGAGCCGCAGGCTGACATTTCGGAAAAACGTTACCAAAGCTACTAGGAGCTCAGAAAAGTCACTAGCCTTGCTCAAGACAGTGATCATAGTCCTGAGTGCCTTCATTGCCTGTTGGGCACCCTTGTTCATCCTGCTTTTACTGGATGTGGGGTGTAAAGTGAAGACCTGCCCGATCCTCTATAAAGCAGAGTATTTCCTAGTACTGGCCGTGCTCAACTCAGCCACAAACCCTATCATTTACACCTTGACAAACAAAGAGATGCGGAGGGCTTTCATCAAGATTCTGTGCTGCTGCAAGTGTCCCCCGGCAGATTCTGGGACCAAATTCAAGAGGCCCATCATCGGAGGGATGGAGTTCAGCCGGAGTAAGTCTGACAATTCCTCTCACCCACAGAAGGAAGAAGGCGACCATCCTGAAACTATCATGTCATCAGGCAATGTTACCTCATCTTCTTAGGAGTAACTATGGGGGTTATTTCAGAGCTTTCCTCTGAAATCGAGGAGCTGAGACGCCTCCTGCTCACGGCAGCAGCACCGGGCTAAAGTGAGCAAGTAGCATTAGTTCTAATGAGGCAAACGGTGCACTTGCGAGGCTGGAGGTCAAGAAATGGGACAGACTGTTCTGGCTTGAAAGTCTTTTTCCCTGGAGCATGTTTTGTCTTTGCACTGAGGCAGCTCAGGATTGTCAGGCGCATTCATATCCTGAAATCTCCTTAGTAACTCTGAAAGACTGATGCCTTGGTGAAATGATGCCTGGTGTGTGTGAGAGAAAGAGAGAGGGGGAGGAGGGAGACTGAATCTTTTTTTTTTTTTCCCCTGTGAGAAGAATGTGAAGTTACTTCTCCTTTACTTGCAGCAAACCACTGACATAAAGATCCTTCTGTACTGAGTTTGGTGGTGGCTCTGGTATAGTTGGTCAGAAGCATTTGTTTAGCATGTAACAAGGAAAGAGATGACACAAATGTAATTTAGACCGTGTACAAACAGAATTTGTCATCAGTTTCCAGAGCTTTTAGTTAAGTCGTAAGGTTTTTTATTTGCAGAGTCCAAAGCTGTTGGGGTTTTACTGAGCAAGGTCTTAGCTGTGAATCTTTGCTGTTGGTCCACATGACATTTGAAAACCAGGAGCCAGACTCGGCAGTTACTTTCACCTGTACAAGTCCACTGACTGCGTCGGATTTTCTGGAGTAGCTCGGAGCAGCATTTGGCCCTGTACATTGATTGCCTTGTTACTCTGTAGCATTAAACTGCAGTATCATGACAAATACAAGGTAGAACTAAAGGTCATTTCTCTTTAAGATGACTGAAAGTAAATCTAATGGTATAAGATGCTATTAAACAGCAGCAGGGGTTTTGCCTAAGTTAAAAACTAAAGGGGCATTTCAATGTCAGGTTCATAGTCTTTCAAAAGGTAAAGATAGGTCAGAAAATCTGAAAAGAATACCATGAGTTTCAGAAAAACAAATGGAAAGTTGAAGTGAAATGACTATAGATAAATGCACTTCCATAACAAAAGGCATTACATTTTGGCACATTTTAATAATGTTTATAATTTCAGCAAACATGTCTGTATTTTATCAGTTCATGGAAGAAGTACCTGTCATTAAATTGAATGTATTTGTTTTACAGCATCATTTTTACTCCTCTGTTTTTCTAACCTGTGCTAATGGGGTTGAATGTGTACAATGTAAATAAGTGAATAAGATGCAGGAGTTTTCATGCACCTAGAGTATTACTATAACAAAAGTGGTATATCTGGGATAGCTGAGAGCAAGTGACTGATTTACAGCCATCAGCAATCCCTAGTGGTATTTTGTAAACAAAATTTATTGCCTTTGTAGTAAAATTTCCAGTGCAATTAAATTGTTGGGTTTTTTTTCCCTGGTTTAAACATAGTATTTAAAATGTTTCTGACTTCTATTGTTCAATTTGCACATAGCTTTATTGACTTCTAAACATTAATAAACTGATTTTTTTAAAGATTCTGTTACCAGATTACTAGTAGTTTTGTACTATTGTGGGGGTTTCATGCAAAGTGTGGCTTCGTGAGGACAGAAGTCAGTGAAAGAATTCCTTTATTGCAGTATATGCTGGTGTTAAGCCAATTCTGCGGGGACTTAAGATGCATAATGCCACTTACAGGATCATGTAAAATACAAAATAAATGCTAGAATACAATTTGTCATCAGCACATGCTGTATGCATGAAATGCCATTAAAAGAATCTCTACAGTACCAATTTTCTCCAGCAGCTAATGAAGTACAAACAGAAGAAAAACCAGATGCCTGCATTTTTATCAGGACTGAGTAGAATCAAAGAAACCATTCACTTTGATCACTAACACAAGTTTTAAGTTTAATTCTCAGCTTACTGCAAACATCAGGGAAGGTTATGAAATACAGAACGATGGCCTCAGCTACGTAACCGCTGCAACTCCACTGGGTCCACCAGCCAAGACTGTGGCAGCATAGTTGAATAGATACTGTGCCTACTTCTTCCAAAGGCTCGACTTCCCTTTCCTCTCTTGCGGCCATTCCCACTCAGTATGACTTTTTACGTTCCATGGAGCTCGTACAGGATGCAGTTGGAGTGTGAAGATAAACCTTACCTTCTCGTACTGTATGTCATCGCCATGCAAGGTTTACTGTGGGAAACAAGAGCCTACTCACCGAGGAAGGCTCTGGGTCATAACCTCACTTCCTGAAGGAAATTCCAAAAATGCCCTGAAGACAAAAGAGTGGAAACAGGCTGGAATTTCTCTCCATCTGTCTGCCTGTACGGAAGGAATGATTTCATGTGTGCTCACTTCCTAGGCTTTTAATTACTGACCTGATCAGGGCTGGAAAAAATGTCAAATCTGTATTAGCGCACAAGATAAAGTCTCTCTTGGCTCAGGCGTTCATTGGGCAGGGATGGTTTACGCCGGGTGCTGACAGTCATGAGGCAAAGCGCTACTTTGTCCCAGGGATAAAGTCACTTCTGTGCAGAGCACCAGATGTACATAAACCCTGAATATCCAAGTTAAGCCCTCAACATGCTACCAGTGAGGCACAAAGGCAATGTACAGGGATGTCTGAATTTGTTGGGGTTTTTTTATCCCAAGGACGGGGCCCTTCCGCTCTTGAAGCCTTATGGGCATTACGGGTGTTTGTTCCAGATGCATCCAAGGAATCATGACACGGGAAGAGCTATGTCACAGCACAGCTGTGTCACTGGCCCCTCCTGACTACCACTGTCCTTTGCCTATTGGTAGCTGATAGCCCACGGGTGAGTCACTTCCCTTCGCCCTTGTTTCTGTATCCCTTGCTTATCTGTCTCTTCTACCTGTGCTGCGGCCTTTGCAGAACATGTGTTTCACCCTACAGAGGTGGCTGTGTGCTGGGAGCCCAGTTTTGGCAGGGAACTCGAAGCCGTATGTAATTCATGCAGTAAAAGAAACGCAAACCCCAGGGTGTGGCACCGGCCCATGGGAAGCGCTTCCTATGCTCTTAATCAAGATGACTGAAATCTGTTTCCTCCATAGACAGGCCACATCTATGCATGTAGACAAGATTCAGACCAGGAAGAATAACTGTAATAAAATAATAACTGCAATAAAAATAAGGTTTCCTGCTGGGTGAAAAAAAAAGCAGGTCAGTTGTACAGGGGAAACTGCAGCTCCTTGGCCAGGACACCTGTTACCATATGCCAGCAGGTTAGGCCAGATGTGTACTGCACAGTTGGGAAGAGTGTAATGATGAAAGCACCCTGCCCAGGCCCTGGGTTGCCTCCTGCATGCACTGAAAGGCCATATGGCTTTGTCTCGTTGTTGGCCATGTGACAAACAGGCAGAGAAAATGAACTGAGAAATGAAAAGGTACATTATTCCAAATGTCTACATGAAATAAAATAGCCTGAATTCTCTGGAGTAACCTGGCCCTTTGATTTAGATTTTTTTTTCCTAGCTGTTCTTCCAGTGTCAGGAATAGAACAAGGATGGAAAATGACCGTAAAACCTGTCTGTTGCTCCCCTGGCAACTCCCTAAGTAGGTGTATATGCCTGTGTGAGAGCCAGGTACAGCAGGGTGTGTACTGAGCAACAGAGGGGCTGCAGACAGAATGCCGCACAGACAGACAGACAGGCAGCTCAGCAGGAACAATCCTTGGGCTTTGCTGTACAGTGTAGGCAGCCAGGACCAAAACTACAGGACATAAAAGTGTAAAAATACTGTTCTCTATCCTTTTCTTACTCTGTTAACCAATAAATGTGGCGATTGCCCAATTTCCTAATTTGGCCTGGGAGATCTCAATACTGATTGTATTTTGTATGGGCTGAGGCACTATCAGATGTTGTAAAAAGGGTCAGGCTGACAAAGCATCCAAAAACGTAGATATGTAGACCAGAGCTTTGTAACCTTCTCAGCTCTGAAATGCTGGAAATTCCCCAAGGACAGGCATTGTCATCTACAGCGTTCTGAAATTCCCCGGGAGAACATCTACTATATTGCAGTGATTGTCCATACTGATTTTGTTGGAAAACTAAATAAATGCAATTACAACTGAACCGTCAAGGATTTAACAAACAAACAAAATCCATCTAAATTGAGTTCCTATAATCTGTTTGCACACACACTTTTAATCCTATCTTTCAGTTCACAGAGTGACTTTGCTCATTCTGTATCATCTAATTTATTCTGATAGAACCCTATTTTTTTACACAGTCTGCAACAAATGCATAAGGTCAAGAAATCTTCCTTCAATTATTACTCTATGTCAGGATTTTCTATAATTGACAGTAATCAAATCACTCTGTGCACAGGAGCTAGGTACAAGAACATGTGACACAGCTATCTTGTTCCCATACAAGTTGTCTGCTGAAGTAAGTGTCTAGAGAGATCAGAAACTGAAGCATCTAATATAAATTAAGACATTAACAAAACATTTGTGGTTTTTTTTTCAAGCTGGGAACATAATTAGTGCAGATTTAGGGAATCCATTGCGAGAATTGGGATGTTAAGGTCCCTCTGCCTTGTGGGAACAGGGTGACATACTCCTTGTGTCCTTTTGCTTATTCACAAATTCTGGGAGATGATGTGTCAGCACAGCAGTTCACAAACAAACCCCCCAAGCAAAGCTCTGCACAGACAGATCCCTCACCCTAACAAAAAAATCTTGCACGGGAATGAAGCTGCAAACATCTCCTTGTACTCAGACCTTCCCTGCTACCTTCACTGGGCAAAAAGGCAGGAAATCCCATCGGCCACACCCAGGAATGCTCCAACATGGAAAAGTCCAAATAAGGCAGAGCTGACAAAGCTCCCTCAACCCTCTGCAAACCTTCCACCAAGACTGGTTTAGGAGTCGCATAATAGAAACCTGATACAAAGGCTAATATTTATTTTGAGCTTACATGAATGATTCCTTGGAGAAGAACCATTTTTAAGTACATGGTACAATAACTATACATCTAAATGGCTCATGTGACCAAAGCCACATTAAATACTAACATGTATATGTAGCATTTGCAGTGTTTAAGTGGAATCATTTTCTCTGCAAAAAGTAGACTCAAAATGTGGACTGCATAATTTTGGTAACTAATGAACATTTGGAAAACACAGGCTAGAGGGAAATCACTGCATAAATACTGGGTTAAAATTACCTGCTAAAGAGCATGAAATCACTGATGGAAGCAGTAATGACTATCAAGGAAAAATCTGTGGTTTGAATCATAGCTGACAGCTGACACTTTCTGGTGCTGATCTGAGCTGTCTGCTGAAAGTAGCTTTGCACAGGTACACTTGGCATAAACCAAGACTTCATGACTTAGCAGGACGCTGGTATATATTGCTGGAATACTGTCTCAGGCAAATTCTTGACCGTACCAAGCACCTACAGTTGTGTCATGTGAAGGTGGGGATGTGAATTGCTATAAGCAATAGAAATAGGGAATTTAGATGGTTATGGAGAAAGTGTAGCCACAATTTTGTGAAACTCTGATTTGGCCTAAGATTGTGATTGACAGTGTACAGAACTGGTTTCAGAGACAGCCTGGGATAGGTGAGGGGGCTGGACTACAGTCTGATATTTTCCACTTGAAGGGAAGGAATCCTCTTTGGCAATTGAGACACAAAGCTGAGGATTTTCACTCATGAACTCTATCTTTAGATCTGTAATTCTTTCCCAAGAAACTGGGCAAAGTCCCATGAATTCTCACCTTCCCACAGAGTTCGATACATAAAATACATAAATGGTAATGGTAATGGTAATATTAATAAATATATTACATATTATATATATAATCATACACAAAAACGTTTTCAAGCAAATATTTATAATTTTGTGGTACCATCCAAAGAGCTGCTATCTGTGGCATTTTGAATATGGGAGGATGGTCTGCCAGGTTATTTATTGCCCAACTACTCACAATATTTCCTTGTGCTTTGATAAGCTGCATGCAGCTGTATCAGTTATTGTAAGGTGGGGAAAAAAAAATCTAATAATACGTGCAAATCTATCCTCATGGTTGGAAGAAGGATGAGATCTTGGCTGGAAAACACATTCTGAAGAGGTGCTATTATTGAAAAAACAACTCACCAAAGGCTGCATTGTTATCTTTCTTGCTTTCAGGAAAGACACAACTACGGTCTAACGATTTCTTGTAATCTGGAGACCATTCAGATGTCTGTTGCACAATGAATACATGCGAGCCATTTCCCAAACATCAGACACTTTCAGATGCTTTTATTTCCAAAGCAACTCCCACTTCTACTGCTGCTGACTTAGGCACGAGATAAGAAATTGCGCATAGCCGGTGCGCAGTTTCTCTAATCGGGATCATTTGATAAACAGACCTTTTGAACAAATCCTATACATTGGCACAGAGATGTGTCTTCAAAGCAGCCTACAACTCTGTTCCAAAAAGCATTAACTTTTCCTCCCCCCCCCCCCGTCTCAGAAATTCAATACAGCTTGCATTTTATCAGCTCTTACTGTTCTTACACATCGTATTACAAACGTTGCTTGAAGAAATCTTTAAGATTTACTTTCATTTCAGAGGCTGTCCATTTCCCGTGTGAAAGTGACTGCATTTTATTCTTCTAATAAATAATATCGGTGTGAGGGAGAGGAACTTGTCTGCACAATTGAGGCAAAAGAGAAGGAATACTGCATCTTTTAACTTGAAATGGTTCGTCAGTGGAAGCGGCTGTAGTCGGGACTCTCATGATACAGGGTGAAGTTTTACTTTTCACTAACTTGCTGAAAAATGCAGAGGCATTAAAGAGGGTTCAGAGGACAACAAAGCAAGGCGCTTTAATAGGATGAACGAACATAAAAGGCTCAGCGACCAAAGCCTTTTCCCTCCGGAGGGGCGAGAATGGGGTAACACAATACTCAGCCTAGCAGCTACGCTGTGGAAGTGTGCTGGGGATACAGAGAGAGAACTTTTTTAAAGCTGCAGACAAAAAACAGACTGCCTATAGAAAGCAGAACCGGTTAAAACGTGTGAAGTTGATCAATTAATATTCACCTGAATTTTGATATTTGAAGCCTCAGAGTACGTTAGTACTTTAGAATGTAATTAAGGGTACTGAGGTTTGGGGTTTTTTTAAATCACTATTCTTAAGAAACGCTGCCTCTGTACTTGAACGTGAGAGCTTTCCTACGGCACCCGAGGCCGCACACCACCCCCACGGCCCCGGCACCCCGTGGACAGGCCTCTACCCGCCGGGTGGGGACGGGGCTCTCAGCACCCCTCACCCGCTCACCCACCGCCAGGACACCTTCGGGAAGCGAGGGCCCTCAGCCGTCAGAGATGAGGAGTGGCTCCGAGTTGCTTATTCTGAGGCGAAAACCGCCCTTCTTTTCTTCCCCAGGCCCTTTACGACGCCGCTGAAACCGCTCCCGTTGCCCTCGCACCCAACCCCTTCCTGCGTGCTGTTCCTCCACTGCCCCGGGTTTTCCTGCCGGCGCGACCCGGCCTAGCTCGGCTCTCCCTGCGCCGCGTTTCCCTTCCTCTCCCCTTCCCTCCCATCGTGTTCTGTGTGATTTTGCCGGCCGGCCGGCGGGCAGCGGTCGTCTCTGCAGCCGGGACGGGCGGGTGGCAGCGCGGGTCCCGCACGGCCGGCAGCCCCGAGCGGGGCAGCAACAAAAAACCCAACAAAACCCAAGAAAAAAAAACGGAAAGAAAACCACCATCACCAAGCAGAAAGGGCAAACTCTATCTCGGTAACGAGTACACGAATAAAAAGCGCCTGCCGTAACGGGAAAGTAAGTTTAAAGAGGGCTGCGGGTGACAGGGCCCCGGCCTGTGGGCGGCCACAACCCCGCCCCTGGCCTCGCGGCCCTTCGCGCCTCACAGCCGCCCTCGCCTCACAGCCGCCCCTCGCCTCACGGAGGGCCACGGGGCTTCGCAGCCCTTGAGAGGTTAAAACCAGGGTCTCAGAAAACGCGAAATACCGCTCCGCTTCCACGAACGCTGGGTTAATGGGTGTTAAGCCTTAAATTTAAAGGTGAGAATTTAAGCGCAGCAGCTGTAAAGTAGGGTAGGCCCCCACAGAGTCAGTGTTTCTGTGGGAAGCACTCACACACTCCTTTTTACTGCTGGTTGTTTCACAGGAGCACCAAGTCATCTGCATTAAAGCAGGTATAACCCTTAAAGGCCAGCAAGGGAACTGGTGGGTTTGAGGGGATGGGTGTGAGTTGGGAGAAGTTGAGGTTTGGTCATGGCCTCCCGTGGGTCTGGCTGACCTGCTACTCCGTGGGTGGAGTACGGTGTATCCCCCCTGCTCCACAACACCTTCGGCTCCACCTGGCAGCTTCTTTCAGTATGACCAGTGACCCTGGGTGAGCTTTTGGGGCAGTGTGAAAGCAGCTGGAAGTTTTTGTTTTGTTTTCTGAAGTGCGTTGCAGATCTTGAATTGCTTATGAAGGCATTTTTATTGAAATTTTTCTTTTTTTGTATTTATTTGCACTAGTTAAGTAGCACTGACTCTGCAGCTGGCTGTATGAGGCTGAGGGTCTGTCAGAGAGAGCGCCCCCAAACCTGCCATGCTCTGGGTATGCCTCAGCATGGGCACTGCCATGGGAGAGCTAAGAGCTGAGAAACCTCTTGCCTGAGCTGCAGGGAAACCTGTGTCCCTGGGCTGTTAAGGAGGGAGAGCAGGTAGGGCTGAGGCCCAGCACAGAGGAGCTGGGTGAGGCAGGGAAGTGTCCCTTGTGTGTCCTATGTACAAGAGAAAGGGGCATCTTGGGTCTTGCTGGATTTCTACCCTCACAGCATGGGGGTCTGTGATATTTGCGTGGGAACGGTGTAGACCTGCCATAGTTGTGGTGTTTATGTGTGGGAACTTAAGTATGTGTGGCTGCAAGATACTTCCCCTGCTGAAGTGCAGTGCGAGTATATGATGCTATGTGATGTTGAAGCCCAAAATAAAAAAAAGTCTTGGTAGCTGGAGTTTAATTGCAAAACCCGCAGAGCACAAGCGCAAAAACTGTTGCATAGACCATAGGCAAAGTGCTTATTTCGGTTTTGCCTTTACTGTAGTCCTCCAAACTAACCTGAGTATTGTCTGGGATCCACATGTGGGCAAGCTTTTGGGAACAGGTTAGTGAAGACACAAGGCAAAGAATGGGTTGGCACCAGTCCTGCTTGACACCTTGGGAATTATGATACAAATTAATGCTTAGTCAGGCAGAGGACCTAGCTTTCTCATGCAGATTATCATGCAACCTTCACACCAGGCTCTGTTGATTTTGTGTGCATTTGTGCAGACCCTTTGTTGATAAAATAACAGTGTTGATTTTTCTTACTGAAGTTTCTTTGAGACTTGTTCATTTCATCAAAGTGTTTATTTGCAGGGATAGTACACTTTCTCCAGGTACACTGGAGAAAGTGTAAATATTCCTAGAGATCATGTTTTCATCCCATTTGACTGTATTCCTATGTTAGTAAAGCTCTGAACCACATTTCAGAGCAAAGCAGGACAAATAGCAAAGCATTTTTAGCTGTGTTTAAAGGCACTTTGATATGCGTCACTTGTAGCCTTCACCTTGTGTGTGACCTCTACTCTCTTTCTGTTATGGAAAAATCAACCTAATAAAACTTCTTCCCTTCTAAATGAACATCATTGTTACAATACGGTGAGTCAGAAAAGAAACAATATTAACCACGAATTAATGGCAGCCTAACCACCAGCATGAGTTGTCCCCTCATCCATCAATCAACTGCAATGCCTTAACTGTGTTTCCCCATTGTGATCATAATCTGGCAGTAATTAAATGAAACTGAAAGTGGAGGAGTTCCCACAGATCAGAAGTAGGAATTTCACTATTATAATTGCATGTATGAGACTTTCTATGCAGAGCCAGGGAACTAAAAAAAGCTTGTCACCTATGAGCATTCCCTGGGTACATCAAGCAGGTCCATGCCTGTCTGGGTTTTGGAGGTAGTACAATGATAGCTTTAACATGCTCAGAGTTTTGATGAATGAATCCCATGACATTTGATGTCTGATACATATTTTGCATTTAATTTAAAAAGCTTGCAAAACCTGCAGATTCTGGTAGAACTGTAATCCCTACAGTTTGTTGTACTGTAGAAGTGTGAAGGATGTCACAATATGAACTCCTTACATGAAGGTAGTAACAAGTGTGTCAGGTTTGTGTTTCGTTCTGTCCCAGGGTAGCTGGCTGCTGAGCTGGCTTTGGTCTGTGACAGTGACCCTCTTTGTCACATGGCATGCGGGCCTGGGAATACTTTATTTAAATTGACAGCTCTCAAAGGTTGGTGATACTCTGCTGTTACTTACACTAAGGTGAAGGTAGTGGAGGACTCAGACGAGCCTTGCAATTTAAATAAGGCTTTGGTCTAGCATAGGTGAGCATAAACATAATTCACAGGGAGCTCATGAGCAGATTTCCCATGTTGTCAGATGATACTTAGGGGTTCAGTCAAACTCACACAGGTTGTATATTACTGCTGTATCCATTACAAAGAAATGTCAGGCCTGTTTGACTAGTTGTGGTTGAGGTACAGGAGTTTCTGTCATGGATGATACATGGGAGGAGAACGTAAACACTGTCAGTCTTTTGCCTTTGACTCCTCTTTCTGTGGAGTGTTTGCATTTGAGTTAAATGAGCATGACCTGGAGAGTGATTTAGGAAAAAGGCTTCGACTTGTGTCTGCCTTGATCTTAGCAGTCTTTAAAATGCTGCCACAGTATCTTGTGAATTTATTAGAGTGCACAAAGGTGAAGTTTGTAAGAATAAATGAGATGAACAGCAGCAGGAGACCAGAAGAACAGGCTGCCCTTCTTGTTTCCATTTGTAGCTACATGTTTCTGGAGGTTTGTGTTTGATTTTAATTTACCTTTCACATGGAAGGTATGTCAAGTGCAGACAAATCTCTCTGCTTTGACCTGGTCATCTGGGTCTGAAAGCTGTATAGCTGGGTTACTACAAGGCAGCCTAAGCTAATGTACCACAGTTTGTGTAGCTTATTAGTTTCAGCAGTGCTGTAGAGTCTGGACTTGATCTGTCTTGCATCCTACCAGCCCTAGATACTCTTATTTATCTGCCCCCAGGCATGCAGATGTACCCAGAACTGTTTTGATTGCAGAGACATTACTACAGTTCCGTTGTGGTTGCTGTCTGTATTTCACAAGAGGGCTTTTAAGATGTAAAGTGCCGTGGAAGCTGAAATTAGGAAGTTTACCGGTCCTCTCTGGAGAAGGATGATGATTAATGCTTTTTGTCTTCTTTCCTTAAGGGTTTTGTTTTGTTGTTTTGTTTGGGTTTTTTTTTAAGCAGGTCAGGCATCATTCCTCTTTACTCCTTGTTCAGTGGTCTGTCACAGGATCCTGGTAGTAGATTTCTAGAGGGCACGTTTTTCTTAGTCTTATTATTGTACAACAGTTATGAGGCTTTTCATTCATAGCCTCATTGCTAAGTAAAGCAGAAAAGAGACAGTAAGAGCTGTACAGGGACGATAATCAGTTAAATGCAGAACCTATGCTCAGATCAAATTTGTTCCTGGCAAAAGGTGGTGGAAATTCTATCAAAGTTGTTGGAAGTTTGGGCTACTTACACCAGACCTGCACCTGACCCTTGCAGTTGTCACAGCCTCATATACAGAGGCTGGCTTTGGGTCAGACCTTGAACTCTTGCTACCAATGAAAGATTTGCTGTCAGCTTGTATTGGAGATCTGTTTGGACTGTGATAAGAAGTGAATGACTTGCACGTCTTAATTTTTCCTGTGCTGCTCCTTGTATTCTGGCTCAGCTGTTGCTGAGCATGAAAGGGAAATTCTGCAAAGCTGATCACGCCTATAAGTTTCAGAATGACATTGTAAGGGTTTAAAAAAAACCAACTTCAGCCCCACCCTGCCAGGCATGGTTGAATGTTTATTTGAGCAAACCCAGAACGTCTGTATCAGCAGAAAATGAACTGTTTTGCTCACTCATTCTTGAGAATCCAGAATAGTGCAAAATGAGTGAATGGCAGCTGTGTGAGAGTTTATTTCTCTCTGTGAAAGGGATTAATGTCGCAATCATATAGGTATTTTGTGAAATAACATGTGTTACATCTAATTCATGGTCTGGAACATGCACTGCAGCTGGTGTACTCTGAAATTATTGGTACCTAACAATTAAGTTCTGAACTAACCCAGTCTCTGCTAACTCAGTTAACTTGGACAAAACCAGAAGAGTGTGGGGATCAAGGGGCAGGGGGCTTCTGCGGAGCCAAAAGTTACAGGAGATCAGAAAAGAGAACTACTTGGTCAGGACAAGCTCTAAGGTAAACTTCCCACTTTATCCACACAACTGGAGTGCACTTCTCTGCAGAATTACATGATTTTTTAAATAGAAAATTTATTGTATTTTATATATGAAACCATGGGTTTTGTTAAGGTCCAGGTGATCGGGGCTATATTTAAAAAGTAAAAAAAAAAAAAAAAAAAAGGTGAGTCCAGGGTTCTACCAAGTTGTATCCTGCAGAAGACTAAATGCTTAACGTGCTAGCAGATTAGGAGGTAAAGTTGAAGGTTTTCAGTGGATCAAAGGCATATGCACCCTCATTCTGTGCCAGATCATTTTTTTCTGTCTCAAGTCTTCAAACAACATGTGAATTATGGGAATACTCATTTAAATGCATTTTTGTTTAAATCTTTAATCTCCAAGAATGTGCTACCATCCTTGTTTGAAACTAAGATTTTGGAGAAGGTGGACCACTCCTGAGGCTGTAGAGTTTTTGCTCATTCTTAGACACAAGCCGTTCCTGGAACTTGGCAGTTATACTTTCACTGTTTTTGGAACCTGCCTCAATCCTTTCTTCTTTCTGCCAGGCATGGAGGAAGAAATTGTAGAAGTCCATGAAAAATGGACTTAAGGGTTTGTAGTGTGACTGGACATAGTGAAACACTGCTCTGTGTTCCATTAGGGATCAGTCAACATGATAAACTTGTCTGTAAAGATTGCAGAGAGTTTGTTCAGTCAGCTCAGATTACGGCAGTTTAGCAAGCAGACCTTTTCCTGTCTTGGTTGTTTTATGCCCTAAGATCAAATTTAAAAACCACGGTGTTCTGTGACTGGTGAGCTAATTTAAAACCACATTCGTCAGTGGTGAAGGGTGGTGCTCTCAGATCTCAGGTGTTTTGGTCGTAGTGTCTCAAACGTGTTCCTTGCCACGACAGCAGTGACAGGGGGGAGAGAAAGCTTAACTTTCAGCCGGCCATCAGAATGGTCCCGCAGCGCTTGGGCGGAGGCTCCACTGCGCTGTTTGACTGGTCGGATGCTGGAGTCAAGGGAACCGTGCCCGAGCAGAACTGTTTCAGGATCCCTCCCAGTACACCTTTCCAGCTTCCAGCTATATATGAGAGAGACGATGACGACCCCCCCTTCCCTTTAAACAAACTTCCAGAGCTGTTACAAAGCAGTGGAAGTTCAGCCTGAGGACGTTCCCGATCCGGGCTGCCGAGGGCTTCCCCGCCGACGGGACGCGACCGCCACCTCGCGGCTGCCCGCCTGGCTGGGAGAGCGCGGCACCGAGCGCGGCTTCCACGGTCATAGGCGGGTACTGGCTGAACTAGTTGGACACGGGAGTGTTAAATATCTCCTGTTTCGTGTATTCGAGTACTAGTAATGCTACCGGCCAGGAATTACGTAGCGGGATGACTTGGTCTCGTGTGATATTTTGCTAAAGAAAGCACTGTGATACAACATCAAATGTGTAGAGTGAAGTGATTTAAAATAGTTGCTAGGTGATAAAATGTCATTGTTTATAAGGGAAGATTTCAGGCTTCTTTTCTTGGATTTATGGTGTTTAACATTTATGTTTTTCTGGCTATTCTGAAGTAGTGAGGCTAAGAGGGAGATGTGAACAGAAGAAAGGATCCTGTTACCAGATTTTTGATTGTAAAGGCAATAGAAAAGTTGAGACAATAGTTTCCATAAATGAGCTGTAGATCTGTGACTGCAAATCTCTTTCTAGATGAGCCAGAATGTGCCACTGAATCTTATGGAACCTCATCAGAGACAATAATTGTCCCAGATTCCTAGGAATTTTATGGAGACTCTGTATATTGTACCCAGATGCAGTAGTAAAATGTTTTAAAAATGTAGATGAACTTTATGCCTCTGCTAATTATATTTCTCAGTATTGCTATGGGCCAATGGCTTCCTTGAAAACAAGTAATGTACCCATTTGAAACAGCAAGAAATAGTGAAAGAGATAATTTATAGTGAAATTGTCTAAAATTAAATTAATCGGCCTGGAAAAACCCACCAAAATCCACAACACAAACCCCCCACCTTTAAGTGATCAATTATGAACAAGTTGCTTTTAAATGTTGCTTAGATATCCCAGTTAAATGAGATTTAACAACACAGAAGGGTTCTACTCTATTAAAAACAGAGCAAAAATACGCATTGCATTTCATAATAGATTAACTTTGATTAATTTAAATGAACCTAATCCTCAAATTAGTAAGGGTGTAGCAGGCTGATTAACTGACACCTCTACCCCCCCTCCCTCCCCCAGTTAATTACAGAACAAACAGCCTTTTACACTGGAGAACAACCTATGCATAGAAAAACAGGCTAAAAGAGCAAACAGTGAAGAAAAGCATTAAAGATGTCAGATCTTAATCGGTTTTGAGAGCAAAATGTAGTCAGTACAGATATAAAGCAGTACATAGTATCCTTCTACCAGCACTCCAAATTTAAGGAATATTGACACATAACAATCAAAACCAAAAAGTGTACACTAAAATGCTAGCTTGAGAGTTTCAAATAGATTAACAATTATGCTAGGCTTGCTGTGTGATTATGAACCTGCCTGAGCATCAGGTGGATAGTGTGATGCTGAATCAATGTTAAGTCTTTTCTAGTTCAAGGTTGGCTGATGACTGTGGGCACTGCATCCAGCTCTCTTCTATCTCTGCAGCCTCTCTTGAGCCATGTTTTGTGAACAGACAACAACTGGAGGTATGTTGTCTACTGTGCCTCTGAAGAGCTTCTGGCTTAGATACAAGTTGTTGCTGCTGCTGCTGCTTTTATACAGAAAAAAGAAATAGTTGGTGTCCAGAAACCGTTGTCTGTCCCCTTCTACTAGAAATATTGGATCACACTGCAATAGTTATTGCCTATACCTGCGAAATGAGACTTTACTGTCCTGACATTCTTCAGGATGAGAGTGGATGCTTTTTTCTCTGAGAGTTTCTGTGTATGCATGCTTTACTTTTTAAAAAACATTTACGTAAAAAAGAGGATGATGAAGGTCATGAAATTAAAAAGGGGAACTTGAAGCTGAACACCAGGAAAAATAACTTACCAGTGAAAAGCATTCTGTAATGAGCCCAACCTCCCCTGGGGAACAGTGGAAGCTTCTTTCTCTGGAGTATTTAAAATTAATGTAAAAGTAAAATAAATATGCAGTAGGAACAGTTTTGCCTTGGCAGTGATATAGAACAGATGGCTTAGCAGATATCATCCATCCCTAACATCCATGGTTTTGTCTGTAAGATGTTAAGTCTCTAGAAATATCCTGCACAAGGCCTGTGTTAACTGAAGCTGTATAAGCCATTACAAAAATCCACATCCCTCTGGGTTTAATTTAATTTTTCTTTTAGAACAGCAATAATGGTTACAGTACAGGGCATACACTGGACATAAGTAACTGGCTGGGATTAATGTTGCTTGGTTTTATGCTGTGCCAGTGGTTTTCATCAGCTGATTATGATTTGAAAGGATATGGTTTCTGCCCCAGTCGCTATAATTTAAAATAATTTTTTCTGCCTTCCCCTCATGGACATAATCAGTCTTTAAACCTCATAATGCCCACTTTGGTCCAAAATTGTCAAGTCATAGGTTGGAGCCTGTTGCAATTTATTTATATAATTTGATTGGCCCAGACATCCTTGGCAATATCTTCGAAACGTACTGCTATAATAACTAGTCTTATTGAGTATGGAATAAATCCCCACTAGACCCCAAGTCTTCTGCTGAGCCTCACCCATCAGTTGCGTCCTGTCTGGCTGCAGAGAAAAAGTTTGCATTGCATCTGGACAGTTAGTACCTTTTTTAGTGTTACAGACTGAAAGGGGGTGGGACACACACACTGCCCAAAGGTGAGGAGCTCTGCTGCAGAATGTCACTTGTGTTGCAGTATTCCTTCTGTGTGGAATTCGTGTGTGTGTGTGTGTGTAACATTAACATGCACAGGCACACATGTGCTGCTGATTTGTGTATTGTATAATCTGTAGTATCAAAAGATTCAGTAGAGGGTTTTGCACTCTGAAACAGTTATTAACCTGAAATGTTTAGTTTTGTTAGTGTTAATTTTTGTGGCAAGGTATTAAAACTTTATTCTGGAAGTTGTAGTGCAAGTAGTGATAATATGGAATGCTTTTTGCAAAATGCATGTATGTTTTCATGCTAGCATGCATTGTGCAGCTACATAACAAAGGCTACCTGGATGTAACGTTGAAATTGTAAAGCCAAACATTAAAGAAGTCAGAAAGCCCAGGGTACCCCTTACACTATAGCGGACCCTTGACTTTGACAGCTGACTCTTGGAAGTCCCACCCCAGGTGTTGCAGCCGTGTTTGTAGGCTCGTGTGTTTATGGTTTCATTGCCTGGTATGAAGTGCTGGAATATGCTCAGTGGGAGAGACTCCTCAGATAATTAAGCTCACAAATTCCATTAAATGTTTACTGAACTAATATTGGTTAATATTCTGTGAGGATTTAGTCAGATTTTGGTGGTGACAAAGCATAACAGAAGTATACTCAGCTGGACTGACTTCATGTTAGAACTTCCTAGTGAAAGTGATAAATTCACAGCGATGAGAAACAGTTGATTTTTAGTTTGTTTGTTTGGTTTTTCTCTCTCCAAAAATTTTTAATCTGATGCAGAGAGCCCTTTGGTAAATCAAGGCAGAATGCTTAAAGTTTGGCAAATGAGAAACAGGAGAGGTTACAATGAAAAGACAATTGCTAAGCAGTTTTGGCTTTTGTCATTTTTCATTTATGTATTATGAATCATGGGCCACATCCTCTACTTTTTTGTAACACAAAGCTTCAGTCACATAAGAGGACTAAACTTCATAGCAGTGTAGCTAGCCTTTTATATATATATGTATATTTTAAACAAATAAAATGATAGGAGGAAGTCTCTAAAATACATGTGGTAGGTAGATTCCTAACTGCTCTTTGGAGCTTTGAAAACCTCCTGTTTAATACAGAATTCCTTTCAGCAAGCCCAGAAGGCAGCAAAGGATTGTAATCCAAACCACAGCTCATATACACACATCTAGAAGCTTGTAAAAAGGAAAAGTATTGTGGCTGAAGCTGATACCAGAGATAAATGTGAATTAGAAGGCTTCTAAGGAGCAGCTTTGGCACTGCGTTTAAATTGCTCTTTAGAAATGCTTTTAACAGTACTCAATAAGTGTATGTTTAAGGGAGGAATGTATCTGGGGTAAGAACTGATTAAAAATTAATTTACAATAACAGCATGAAAGGTAGAAGAGGACAGACTAATGTTTTATTTAAATGGTGTTACCATCCAGTGTTTCTCTAGTGTAAGTTTTGTTATGAAAGTGAAGCTCATAAGATGCAATTCAGTCAGAGTCTCCATGGGGGTTGAAATGTTTCTTTGAGGAAAGCAATTAAGAAGCAGCCCGCCCCCCACAGAATCATGTGAAGCAATGACATTAGGAGACAGTTGTGTTACTTTTGAATATGATGTCATTTTCCACCAGTAAGGAAAAAACAAATGGTGAAGCCCTTCACTAAGTGAAGCCAAGTCCAGAAAAAGTGCTGCATGGTGGCCAGTGCAGTATTTTTGCATTTTCCTTTATAATATAGAGCCTCTGAATGCTGAAGATCTGTTACCACATATAGATTAACTGAATTAATGTAAGGTGCCTATGCAGTGAAGTGCAAGGGCAAGGCTGCATGTATACTTTATAATCCTAAAGGTTGTATGCGTGTATGCATTCCTAAAGGTTGTCTTTGGAAAAACATCTGGGCTCTTTGGGGTTTGTCTGTCCTGAATAATTTTTTATAAGATGAGCTAAATGCAGAACAGACAAAACAAACAGTGTGATTTTTTTTTTTTTTTTTTTTTAGAATACAATCTGCATGCTACTTAGTGGCTTGTTTCTGTCAGTTTTAACTAGCCATGCTTTTTCCTATATGTTGGCTAGAATCCTGGGTTAGGATGATAGTCTAACGGATATCATAGCTGGACCTGAATTAAAAAAGTAGCAGTATTGCAAGAGAATCTTTCATCTTGTGACTGCTGTCACTAGTAAGTTATTGCAGAACTGCAGGGAAAGTACTTATTTCACTCAGATGAGTTTTCCCTCAAAGAAATGAAAAAGCAAGCTAAAGCAAATGACAGAAGTCAAGAAAATAGAAACAAATGCTTAAGGAAAACTAACATTTTCTGATAATGTTGATTCTGGGGAGGGGTGACTTCAGAAGAATTGTACGTGTGGTACTGGAGCTGAATGTGTTTCGTGTTTTGCCAGTTCTTTTGCTTCCTTGGTGTCCTAGTGGTAGCTGGTGTAGGCCTATCTAGCTCTGGTTTTGATTAGTAGCATCAGGCTCTTTCTGAATGTAGTTTTGTTGAGCCCTTTCTTCTTGTGATCGCACTTCCTCTTTAAATGAACCAGTCATTCCTAATGATCTTGTAATGTGCACATGGCAAGCTCTTGTGAACAAGCTGGTTGGGTTCAGATGTCCAATGTCTGCGAAAGATTAAAAAAAAAAAATCTGATGAATAATAATCAGGTTTCTGGTTTGTCACCCCCCACCCCACCCCCCATCCCCCCTTTCCTTTAAAATAAATAAGTTCTTGTGACTTAGGATTTCTCCACTTGTTTCAGTACTCTTAGTTCTACAAACATAATGGAAAACACCACGAATGTGATAAACTATATTTTACCAGGTACATTTCAAACAGTATAATTCAGCTTTCATTTAGACAGTTTTGTAACAGTATAATTCCCTTGATTTCCACAGCCATACTTTTTAGCTATCCAGTTTAAATAGGATTAGATTCAACCCCAGTATTTCTGTAGTAGAGTGAAGTCAACAGTGGACAAATAAGACAACGTTTATTTTGACTAGGTACACTAAACAAAATTCAACCCTTGTGTAACTGCTGAATCTGTGACGAATTTTGCCTTCTCTGTGTAGAGGGAGAACCATTCTCTTCCTGTGCAGGTAAGACAGTGCTGACAGTGCTGTATTTTTGCTGTGTGTTTCCAGCAGAGGGCAGATAAATACACCTTTTCCAACCTCTGTAATATTTGTAAAGGAAAGTTCCACTGTAAAAACATAAGCAGTAAGTTTTATATATTGCAGCAATAAATTATGAATCTGTAAGAAGAAATAATAAAATCAAAACGAGATTTTCATATAAAAGTAAATTCAAACAAGATCCAAAATTTGCAACATCAGCTTTTCAGTTGATGCTTTAGCATCACCCTTTTTTTAACCTTACTCTTTTGATATACTAAGCCATGACATCAGCTGTTTTCTTTCCAGTTTTTCCCTCTTTGGTTAGTACTGTAATTTTCTAGCATTACATAAATGATACATAAGGCAGGGAAAATTATGTCTGCTGTCAGTGTTCTCTGTTGTGCAAGGTCTCCTCTTTATTTTTCCTTAGCTGCAGATTCTGGTTATCCACAAGTTTCTTGCCAGATTTCTTCCAGCTGGTACTGCAGCACTCAAAGTGTGACCCTGGCACAGCATATGCTTCTCCCTTGGACACCTATTACTTCTTTCCTGAAGCAAAATCTGAGTAATCTCTGGCTCTGAGAATTTCAGTTTGGGTAGTTGTAAGTAATTTATCTCACCCGTCTTTTCAGTATCTCACCAGACTGACTGTGCAACAGGCTCTGGTGTCTTCCAACATAGAATTTGTGGCTTCTGGGAGAATAGGAGGGTGTCACTCTTGCAATGAAATTCATTTGCTTCTTGTGGAAAACTGCTTCCCCAGTCCCCCTTCAGGACATGACAGAAGAAAAATTTGTAGCTACATGAATTTCACAAGCCTGTAATTTTCAAGCAGGAAAATTTCAGAGGAATTTAACTTCAGGCCAGTGATACCTGCTGCTTATGTCTCAGTTTGACTCCTTGTCTGTTGTGTACAGACTACCTTCATTTTCCTGTCATCTAATGGGAAGACCATGTAGTCTTCAAGAATTTGTTTTTAGCTCTGAGAAAATATTCTGAAGAAGCATTCACCTGAGTGAATTTGCCATTTTCTCATATTTGAGTGTGGCACAAATGCATACAATATGAGCACTATGATTTTTACTATGTCACTGTAGTTTTTTTCATATGTCCTGAAGTGGACATGTCCTATCATTTCTAGGTCCTAATTCAGTATAAGAATGCCCATGTGATTATATTGTGTATTTGAAATAGACCTGAATTTCCTGTTGGATTTTATCTAACAATGATAACTATATGACAGAAAGAAGAAAAGACACTTGACCTACAGCTCTTTAAATGTTTAGATGCAATACAGTTGTATTTTCACTACATTCCGCATCACTAAGTGATGCCTAAGGGCTCCAGATCAAACTGTATTTTATCACAAATTCTGTGACTTTCTGCAAAGTAAAAGTGTGTCACATCAGTTAATAGCTGTTGTAATAATATTGCTAAATGAAGGATAATTTCAATGCCAACTGGACTTCGTAATGTTTGTCTGCATGATGTCACTATTTATTTATACTGTCATAATTCCTACAAATTCCAGTGACAGACACGCTTGTCTAGATACAGTCCAGTGAAGAACTACAGTTCAAGTCACTGAATAACTACAGAGTCAGCAGAGCATCCAGTGCTTTTCGAATAATCAGAGGCTTTGATAACAAGTGGGTTATTTTACTGATCAAGTACATAGCCCGAACTCATGGGCTTTGGAAGTCACTTTTTTCTGTCGTGGAAAAAAGTGGCATATTGACTCAAATTTCCTTTGTTTTTTAAAAGTTCTTAATTGGCATATGGAGGGAAAGGAAAAGGGCTTGGACGGGATTTCCTAAAGCTGGTGGTCACACAGGATTTCTATTGAAAGGGCCTGAGGTCTAAAAGTCACTGTGTGATCGTACTCTATGGTTGGGTCAGAAAGAGTATCGCTGCAGGTTTCTCAGTTCCCCTTGTTTGTTGAGATCTAACAAGTGGTATTGGTCTGATAGTCAACGAAATAAGGAGAATCTAGAAAATGGCAGCCTCCCCTCCCCCCCATTTACCCTGCTTTTCTGTTTCATGTAATTATATACATAGTAAAAAAACCCAATTACAGTGTAAATAACTAGCCCTTTACTGACAATTTTGTCAATCACATGCTATTCTTTTCCCAGTGGCTTATGCCCTCCTGCATCGCTTTAGATTGCTCCTGGACCTGGCAATTAAGTTGAATGTGAAGGGCCTAAACCCACAGAAGGAAGCTGGAATAGAGGATGGATGCTAGATCTGGCACAGGAGGAGGCTGTTTGGCTGGCTGCAGTCCTAGGCTGCTGTCCAAGCAGAAATTAGATATTAAATGTAAGAAAAGTGCTTCTGCTCTAGCCGCTTCTCCAGCAGTTTTGCTTTACTTTTGTCATGGCTCAATATAGTGTCACGTCCATCCAGATTTTCATGGCCTGAGAGCGTTGCAAGTTAAAGAAGTGCATGTTTACAGTTCCTAAAACATTCTGACTGTTTCTGTGGAAACAGGAGAAGAGTAAGATATGTTCTATAATAGAAGCATATTCCTTCAGTAAGAAAAACAGAGTATTTTTGTGAGGCAATAGAACAGTTGGACATTAACTCATAAATGTCATATAATGTCATGCCCTCGTGACAGACACAGGCTGATTGCTAGCCACAGGGTATTTTTTTTCTCCACATAGGACATGTAAGGCTGTTTGGATCATTTTGTCTGGCTTCTAGCAAGGCAGCAGTGATTTCTATGCTAAATGGGACAGGGTTTTGAACTGTTTGGAACAGATGGAGAGAAAATTGGACTGTTGTGATAAGAATGGGAAGTTTCAATGCAGATGGATTAAGAGGTCACCTTTATACTCTAAACTGCTTTTCCCCCCCACCTGTGCCCAATGTACAGCTAAATTATAATCTATCCTAGGTCATACTCACCCTTTTGCTAAAT
Source organism: Porphyrio hochstetteri (assembly GCA_020800305.1). Taxonomy (NCBI): domain Eukaryota; kingdom Metazoa; phylum Chordata; class Aves; order Gruiformes; family Rallidae; genus Porphyrio; species Porphyrio hochstetteri. Next base: position 21,495,673 of record CM036912.1, read on the forward strand.
CAAATAGTTAAGAAGTCCATCCTTTCTGTGAAGTAATAATGCCTTCAGAATTATCTTTCCATGCTGCCATAACCAAGAAATACTGCTCTGCGAATGTAGGATGAAGATATTTTGGGGAAAAAAATATAAGGAAGGAAAAAAAAAAGATGTACCAGTAAAAGGAAACTTATTTTGTCCAAAGTAAATGAGTTGATCTAAACCTCTTCCAATTGCCCTATATTTCTGTGGCCTATGAACTGTAACTTGAGTGTAAACCTGTCTTTCTCTATTGGGGGGACACATCTGTTTACCTGGAACTTTAGGAAGTTTGGTCACTACCACACATTCTGTTCAATGATTTACTGACATTGTTATTCTCCAGTTACAAAGAACATAAAGTAAAAGAAAAGTCATAAAGACTCTACCTTCCTCACAGTTAGTGGTGCTTTCTTGGCAGCTGTTAAGCCCTTGGGATATCTGCTTTTGCTGTATTAACCTTAATTACCATGCTAACTATAGGCTTTTAAAATATGAGTCTCAGCTAAGTGGTGGAAACTGAAGACAACTGGCTGATTGTTTTAATTGCCTTTTCATAACCAATTACAGACTTTATTCCTGTAGCCATACAAGATGTCCATTGCTTGTTTGTTTTTTGAGGTCAAGAATATATATTTTCAACAGTGTTTGCCATACCCAGGGCTTTTCAAATTTATTAATTTATCCACAACAATTGGTAAATATTTGAATGTGTTTGTGGAAATTGTAGATCTGATCATTTGGCAAATTTTCAGGGTGTTTTTTTAAAGCTTTTCAGTGTTTTTCAATCTGGATGCCTGGAAAAAGACCAAACAATAATATCCTCCCATATCAGCCTGCACAGTAGCACAAAGTCCTACTGTTTCTATGACAACAAATAGCTTTTTCATCTCCCCTAAATCAGTTCTATGAAGTACAGTAGCCAGTGCAACACATTAGCAGGAAGATGGCAAGCCTTCTGGTTTTGAAAGTGTACAGGTAGCTAAGGGCTCATATTTCTCAGGCTTTGGTAACGCTAATGCTGTAGTAACAAACTGACTGCAGTGCAGCATGGAGATGTCTGAATGAGCTTCAGGTTAAGTAGCTCAGGTACAGACAGAAATCTACCCAGTGCATAAGGAACTGTGAGTTTATTTGCTCTGCTGAGAAGTGACTTATGTGTGTTGGTTTGTCTTATCCTAATGCTTCCTACTGAGTTGCAAGGAAGCTGTAGTACAGAAGGGAGTTTTTCTTAAAGAAGAAATTCCCATCAGCATTCAGTAGTCTTACATATCATACTAAAAGAATGTACTTTAGACTAGGAACAACTTTTCATGTTTTTCTCATGTTTTCCCATGCTTTTGCTTCCACATTTCTGGGACTAATTTGTACAGCCCATTCCTCTATTTTCCCTGAAACTCCACTGAATGTATCTTTTGCAGTCTAACTTCACCAAATTTGTTCTTCAGTGCTTTTAAGAATTGTTTTTTTAATGGTCAAGTTCCAGGTTGTCTTAGCCTTCCAATCGCTTCTCTGCTATCCTTGATCTTCACTATGTCTTTCTCCCTTATCTTTCAAAACTAAGCGTTTTTGGTTAGCCCTTGAGCCTGTTTCTCAGGGTCTTCTCTCTCTCTCTCTGCTGTGAATACCAAAACTGTGACTGTAGCCTGTAGGGAATTTCTGGCTGTTCTTTGCACCAGCTGGCAGGGGGCTAGGTGGCAGTGCTGATGTGTGCTGATAGTGTGGGCTTGCTGTGCCCTTCAGGCACCTCCTCTAAATCTAGTTAATGGAGCAGACAGAGTGGTAGCCCTTTGTGGACCCTTTCTAGATGCCAGGCTCCTTGTAACTGTTTAGAGAAGAAAAGACAGGTAGCTTGTAGCTTGCCTCTCTGGTGGCAACAGCAGCAGTCAGTGAACATAGCTACATTTACCTTCATTTTTCACTCTATAACCAGGACAACATGCTTCTCACACACATATTGTTATAGCTTTAGAAAAATCTTCCTCTGCTGCCTGACTGGGCCAAAATACTTGTAACTGGTGTTTGGAGACAATTTTTTTCTTCTGCATTATCTACTGAGATTTTAAACTTCAACAGGAACAAATTGTATCAAAGATTATGCTGAACAGTCTGTTGTCCTCACCCAATTGTTAGTACTTTGTGGTGTGGACACACATCTGTAAATGTCATTTTGTGTTTTATGAAAAAAGGCCTCTTTTTTAATCTATTTTGCGTCAGCACTTGGTGTACTGTATTTATTGAAGCAGTTCCAAATTGTAAAACTAAATCAAGAAAACAACTTCCCTTTACCGTCTTAAAGAAGCACTCTCTTTTATTAAAACATGATTACTTTACTGACGTTAGTCATGGAGGGACAAAACTCCCCAATACCATAGTGCTATTGAAGGCTTTTCATGGAGGAAAACCCGTTAAAATTCCAGCAGGGTATGAGTTGACTGTAGTATATATAATATTTTCTTAAATGCAAATGTGCCAACTGTAGTCTGCATTATGTCTTGGATTTTGCACATCATAATGGTGGATATAATTATCAAATGGAGGAATATACACAGCATAAACTATTAGTATTCCAGAAGTAATGATGGTCTGGGATTGAAATACCCCGTTGTTCCTCAGGGAACCCCAGAGTCATGCTAGCATCCTACTGAAATTCAGGTCATGTATTTAGAGCTAGAATATAAAATGAAGACACAAAGTGAGGGAGAAGGATGGAAGGATGGGGATTTCAATATTCCTAATCAAAGCAGATGAATCTTCTCCTAGATAAAACTGGCTATTCCTTTTTTTTTTTTTTTTTTTTTTAAATGAACAAACCAGTGCTACAGTCTCCTATAGTTGAAAAACCTTTGCCCAGACAAAACTGAGCTACCTGGAAATGAGGTGAGAGAAGCCAAATCATAGCATAAGAAAGAAAATTTTCCAAGGTTCCAATGCCATTTTGCTGTTTTCCTGCTGAAAGGCCTGGAGAGGAGTGTGTGGGCATAGCCTGGGGATGCAACAGGCAGGGGATGAGGTGTGGGCATGACACAGACAAAAGGTGCAGTGAGTAAAGCCAGTGAGACTGGAGTTTGTTTTTTTATCTCTGTGTCTCAGCTAATTTTCAGAGAAGGGGACCAGCAATATTTGTGCATGCTGTGGATGCTAGTGGTTGGTTGCACTCTTGAACACTGGTTGAGATCCATTGGTAGGACAGGAAGTGTTTCCACAGACATCAGTCATGCTCAAACTTCAGGTGCAAATGATGTGTACTCTCTAATTGCTCCAGAATTGGATAGACAGTTAGAGGTATTCCATGGCCTGCTTAAATGCCCTAACTGATGAGTGATTTGTGGCTCTTTTTTTAGGCCACATTCTTTCTATTTTTTGTGGAAATATATCCATGATGCATTCTCCATGAAGCTCTACTGTATTGACTTATGCCTGTATTGATGTAAGTAGAGAAACGTACTGTTCATTAATAACAATGTATTTGGTCAGCTTCTACCAGCCTGATGACTGAGATGTGAGCTGGGCTCAATATTTGGACTTTAGGGTTACAGTTAGATAAAGTACCCATTGTGTTGCAAAATAATGATGTGTTAAAGATCAAGACCATTTATTCATGCTGCTCATTTCTCTCTGACTCAGGAATGAAATCGAGTTGCTTTTAGGTACAAGAGAAGAAACAAATGTTCTTTAGTAGAATTAATTTTAAAGATGTCAACCAGAAGATATCCTTTCCTGCCACGTCAGCAAATTTCAGGGAGATATTCCAGGACAGGAGAATTGATGGGAAAGGAATTGTCAGGGGAGATGTAGCAGGAGTTTAAAGAACTGTGTGTGGTAATAAGCATGTTAGATTTTTTTTATTTGCCTTCTGTACAGAGGCTCACAACAAAATCAAAGCATTTTTCTGCCTGCAAGCTAGAACTGTGAACCTCATAAATACAGAATATGTAGATAATCTGAACACATCTGCAGTTTTGGTTTGTAAAAGCAGATAGACCATATCTGTGAACGTCTTGAGATTTGCCAGTGCTGTAGCAGGCTTTGACATTGCCAATATTTTATACCAAAAAAAGGAAAGTTGTAATTAGGAGGTGCAGACTTGAGAGGGAAAGGTCAGCTAACTCACTAGAAACGCTATTTAATGTACAGTACTCTGAGTGCAAATGCTGATGTATGAGAAGTACTGTTGATTAAATCCCTGCTAATACCATAACACTTAATGGATTACAATGGAAAATCATAAGCAAGAAAAACCACAGGAAGAACAGTGTGATTCTTTAATTATACAGGCAGTAAAAGGGTTGGCTGTTTATTCCTAATCAAAATAACTATCAGCTCTAGAAAATGTGAGGAGTTGTTTTTTTATATGAAAGTCATTAAAATTTCCTGTAAAAAAACCCACTTCCTGCTGGCGACCAATGCATGATGCTTGAACACTGAGCAAGCCAGGGGACAGGGCAAACACTGCTACCCAGGAGTGCCTGTCTGAGACTTGGCTAGTGGATCTTGTTGCAGTTTCTCTCTCCACAGATAGTGTTAATAAGTAACAACAGTATAATATGGGTGCCTGATTTAGCACCCACTAACATTTTTGACATACTCTGTTATTTAATAAATTAATAATCACCCAGTCAGATCTGAACTAACATGTTAGGATTTGAACCTGTCTGTTAAAGTCACCACCATATTCTGGGAATGCCTTTGGAGTTTGCATCTCAAGTCCTGAGAGAGATGAGGAAGGGCACAGAGAAGTCTGTAGCCCACTCTCTCTCTGTGCTTGAATGGAACATGGTCACTTAGAGCCTGCTGTGATATGACACAAATAAAAGCAAGCTGTATCTGTGCTGTAAGCCTGATGTAGAGTTAGACCTGTACTTCATCAGTATATGCCCTATGGTATATTTAGTCCTGTGCTGATAAATAAATTTGATATAAAAGCTCCTTTTGAGATGTAAGGCTGCCCCTCAATGGCCTCTACTGAACCCCCAGTGCTGCAGGAGGTGGTGTGACTTTGTGGCATTTGGCTAAACATGACCCAGACCAAAAGCATGTTTTTAGAGGTGCTGATAGCTCATTACCTCCTCTGCATTAGGAGATCAGCCATCAGTCTGCAGGCAGGTTAGAAACACTGTAAGCACCTGTTCCCCAAAGCACTCACCCAGGAAAAAAGTTGTGATTTCATTATGGTAGGGGTCTCAGTTACTCCCTGTTTCATGTCTCATTCCCATCTCCAGGAGTTTCACTCTTACAATTACTCCCACCCTCTGCAATGAAATTACTGCACGAATTCTGAAACTTCTTCCATCTTGCCTTACTATTACATGGGTATTATTTTGAAGTGAAACATGGCAACTTCCCCTAGTTCTTTTGCAGTATGTGGCAAGTGGGCTTTGCAACCTGAGAACTTCCTAAATTCAGAGCTCATCATGGTTTAGGAGATCCTGTCATTAGGTACAAAGCTCTCCAGCTGCATCATACAGATGGTAAAGTCTTTGTAACAAAGTCCTCATTTTCCTGTTTGCATGAGTCTTTGGATTGCATGAGATAGAATTGCATCAGCAACAATAATAGGTGATGAGAGCCTTGTGTACAATAGTAAAGGCTCATAAAGTGTTCAGTGGTACAGATAAACAGCACTGATTCTTTAGAAGCATGGATGACAAATACTCATCAAAAAGAAAACTTCAGTGGTTGTGTAAGCCACTGTTTCTCTTCTAGTTGGTGGGTTGGTCTCTTTTTTACCAGATCAGTGTCAATCTGGGTTATCCTTAGGAAACAGAGTAATTTTGGATTTGCACTGGCTACATAAAGAACAGAAGACGTGTATATAACTTTAGGTGCTCTCTTACTGTGTGGAGCTTTGGAGCAAAGTCTTTCTTCCTGCCTTGGTTTTAAGTTTTGATGAGAATAGAAAGACACATAGTGCAGTTTCTCCATCAAGTGCTTTTACAGGTATTGTTTAGGACCAATGTAAACTTCAGGGGTTCTGAATGCAAGCTAAACTTTAATTGAATCTTAAGCTTCTCTCTCCATGTGATTGCATCTTGTCAAAAACCTAATCTGTTATGCTTACACACTAGGATAGCAACCCTTTCTACAAACAGAAAAAATAATGAAGACAAATTAACAAAAGCTGCTGTTCCCTTCCTTGTTGCCAGCCCTCACTTTTTATGGTGCTGGCAGCAGCAAAGAGGCAAATAGCAGAAGGAGTTCACGGTTTCTAAGGGCATCTTTTTAAAATGTGAAGAGCTATATATGGCTAGCTTGTTCCACTGGACTGAAGTAGCAGTCCATTGGAATGGCTCCTCTAGTCTCTTGAAAAGTTTGTGAATCCTAGATGGTATGCCAGGGAAGTCCTCCACACCTGGGATTTATAGGGAAACTTGAAACCAGGTAAATTACATGTGGGATTTTATTGTTCATAATTCCTGTAGGGTTATGCCTATTAGCACATCTTTTCCTTATAACTATTCCTCACTAACTCTGGAGTTTGCCCAAGGGGCAAAGGCTACTACTATTGTATTTAAGGGCCTCTATTTTTTCTTTTGTTTTAACTTACATTGCATCCTTTAACAGCTGATTTGTTTTTAGCCTTTTTCTAATTTTCTTTACATTTATTCTTCTACTTGGCATACTAGAAGGTCACACAAAGAGCTCTAACAATCTTGGCTCCTCTACTCTAACATGTAAGTTAAGTGTTCAAATAGAACTTTCTGTAGGGAATGGAAAGGGGATATGGGCACAACTCTTTTCTTGTACCAGCTAGTAATTTAAGGCTGGGCAGCATGCTCTAAACATCTCAAACCCTGCTGCCTCACAAGTATTGCCACTCCATTTTTTATCATCTCAGAGGCCTTCCCTTGATGTTACTCAGCCTTTCACAGCCAAATGTTGCGTAACTGCTGCTGCAGGGTGGTTTTAATCCCTGCAACAGATGGGGCTGTTTAAGTCATATCACAGGTCTGCATTGTCGAGGAACCTTTTTGCAGCAGAGGTTGAATAATTCTTCATGTGTGGGTGTTAAACAGGATCACTGCTTTTCAGAGAATGCTCCAAAAGATCCAGACATCTTTGTGGGCTCTTTGTCCATGTAAACAAGCACTGTTGACTGCCACTAGAAGATATTTGTAAACTCCAGAACTCAGAATTTAAGTATACAGTTGTTTTGAACATAAACTGACAAGAAACAAGTAGTCCTAGCATGGTTTTGGAGAAAAGCCTACTATTGTCTTAACACTTTTAATTCTGACATTGACAAAAGAGTCATATAGTAATTATCCCATTTTAATTTTTAAATCAAATTATAGGGGACAGGGAAGAAATGGCTTTGTTCATGCACTAGCAGTTATCTTCTGTTTACCACTACTCAGAATATCCTTGAGTCATTTGTTATAACTGTCCTCCAACTGTGTTAAAACTGGGACAACATTGCACTGAATTTTGCATGCAGAAAATTTGATTGCTTTGTGCTAAATCCAGATATAAGTATGGCCAGGCCTACTTGCCAGTAATATGTGTGAAATTAAAAAAGAAAGAAATGCTTGTTTCAATCAGCTGTCTGTTGGTAATAAATACTATTAGAAAGGGCTATGCAGAATTTAAAAATATGTTCACCAAATACTATAAATTTGCAGAAAACAAACCAATTTAAACATCAAACCAAAATGAACTTTCTTCCATCTGTGACACATCCCTTTCAGACACAACAGTTTTTTGCAGATAAATAAAAGGCTGCCTTCAGTAATAAGCCAAAAGCACTAGAGAAAGAAGGACTGTTGGAAACATCTTTTGAGTTTACTACTGGTTTCTTAACTGGGAATTAAAAGTATCTTTTAAATTATTATTTAATCATTTTACTTCATTAGAAAATCATCCATGAGTTAGATCATAATTAATATTAAATTACAAGCACTTGTTTATAAAATGCCCTAAAACTGATGAGCTGTGAGACTGTCTGCATACTGTGTAATTTCCAAAAGACTGTGAAATAAACTGTTACTCTGAGTTAATTGCTCCAGACTCTACAGATTAAAATGCTGAATGATGCTAATGCTTGTTTAGGTTAGACTGCTCCCTCCTAATGTTCAAAAAGTTTGTCTGCTGTGGAGATGAAAAAGTAGGAAACAGGAAGGAAATTAATTTTAAAAGGTATTTGAAAGGCAAGACTATATTAGGTTCTAATCAAATCAAATTAAGGATAGGCTATTCATGCGAAGAGAGTTTTGGACTAGGTTTTGAAATTATTCTTCCTTTCTTCTTTGCAGTGGTAGCTCACCATCTGTGCTTTCTCCAAATGGCTCCAACAGCGGGGTTCAGAAAACACATCAGACTCTTGAGAATGTGACCTTCACTCTGGCCTTGGTGAGATAGCTTGGGTCAGGGTTACAAGTGTGTGCAGGGCAGGAATCACTGTGTATTGAATAGGGGGTGTGTTGCATTTATTTATTTATTTTCAAACTAGTTTGAAGTGAACTCTACCAAGCCAAATAACTACAAGGAAAAACATAGTAACGGAGAAGTTGCTCATATACAAGATAGTATAAACAACCTGAGCCATCTGAGCATGAGAGGTGTGTTCACTGGAGATGCCTACTAGTAGGCGCTTTCTCTGAATTTTACTTGTTTTCTGGTTGCTGTAAAGCAGCTGCCTTTTGCAGACTTAATTGATTCTTGCAGAGCTCAATTCTCCTTGGGTTGAGATGACTTGTGTGGGGTTTTTTTTCCCCTCTTTTTTCCAGTTATACATGAGCACTATCTTTGCTGCATTCTGAAGATTTTGTAGATAAGAAAATCACCTAATTTGTACAATACATTGAGTAGTGGTGTAGAAAGACTTAAATGGAAATCTGTTCTGTTAGAAAGTGCCAATTAATTTTACTTTTACTTTCTACCGTAAGCTGTGCGGTCCTTTGAGTAAAATTCTTTCCATGCAGATACTGGGGGGATAGGGTAACCTAAATATTAACAGAGCTCCTAAATTGTTATGATTGTCATGGAGAAGGGATTTAGGCAGACTGAGAAATATCAGCAACTTCACTTGCTCCATTTTCACCAAAGATTAATTTTTTAATTTCCTTTAATGATACCACAAGGAATAGGTAACAATTTATTCCTCCTTGGCTGTAGTTCTTCAGTGTGAATGATGTAATTCTTCAGATAGTGAATTTTGAGGAGACAGCATCTCTGAAGCACTGTTAGGTGTTAATGGCCCTGATCAGCCTCACCTGGAACCTTCCCACCCAGCCCATGGGCCCAGGAGCACTATTTAAGCTCAGTGCTGGGCCACTAATCTCTTCTTGAACAATGCTGTAGCTTAGTCAGAGTTATGCTTTGCCCCTGTTTATGGACCTTTCCGATGCAGACTTTGGTCCATGTATGGATTACCTGGCTTGGTAGCAGGCCTGCCTTCTCACTATGGGTCTGTTTGGTAATCTCTAGGCCGTGTTTGATCATGACCTGTGGATTTACCACCAATCTTGGACTCAGATCTACCTCATCACTGTGAACTTGAACCTTATCTGCCCTGATAGGCAGAGGTCATGGTTAAAGCTGGCTGCCTTTCTCCAGAACTGCCCTGCTCTCATTCTCAGGTACTGTAGCGTGATCCCTTCTGTAAACCCTTCAGCTAATTTGGGTTTACACCTTTATAGGCCTTAGCTAGTTCATATGCATATAAATACATGGTTATTAGAAATCAAGACATCAGCAGAATAGTTATTTATTTTGAATACAGGAGCACAAAGAAACTCTTTAGTATGCGTAAATTGCAAGAGGCAGCTGCAGGATATCAGTAAGAGAGATTTTTTTGCTATGTTTGCATTTTAAAGCTGCAAAATTCTAGCAGTAAAAAAGTTATATAAATCCAATTGTTTTTAAGTTTATGCTAGTTTGGTAGCTGATTTGGATTTAGGGTATTTTATTATTACATCGGAGCAAAAAGTTTCTTCTAGCTAGTTTCTCTTAAACCTAGTATCTGTTTCTAATTTGATTTTCAGAATACTTATAACTCATGATTCTATATAGCTAAAAATAATATATCCAAATATATATCAGATCACTAAAGGCTGAAATACGCCTTTATCCATCTAGTCCTCTTGGTTTAATAACTAGAGAATCATAAAAAAAATTTATATATATACACCACTGCATGACTTCATAGCTGTAGTGAAAACTAAATTTAAGACAACTTTACCCAAGCAAAGCATGCCCAACAGAAATATGGTTTGGCTATAAAATCAGAAGGTATTTGGGTACAGGGCTTTAATTTAGTTTATTGTAAAGATGTTGAAAGAGGTGTTAATTTAGTCAGGAAATACATTATTTGTGACTAAAGAATGAGAGTTAGTGGTGTGTGTATAAACACTTATTTTTTTAACAAATGCACTTACATTTACCCATGTGACTTCCTGCCAGAATTCAGGATTATACTGAAGAGGGTTGGAATTAAGACCTAACAAGAGCAAGATAAATGCAAATGACACAAAGTGCAGCAATCAAGCTGTCTTTGTCCATGGCTGGGGTAGGGATAAGTGGGTTGAATAAGGCTTACTAGTACTTTCAAGGAAAAATTAAAGTTTAGTAGGGTCAGCGTGCAGAATGTGAATAAATGCCACAGGAAAAGGTGCAAGCATAGTTTGGCTTCAAGGCTTAGTTGAACTGACTATTACAGCATCTTTGTGTCAGAATCTAGTGAAGATGTCCCTCCTTACTATGGGGGTGGGGAGGGGGTGTTGCATTAGATGACCTATAAAGGTCCCTTCCAACATAACACATTCTGTGATTCTATGACCATTTCCCTCGTGTGAGCACTTTTGGATGATCACTATTATAATTATCTTTCGTTCAGTGAGTATTTACATGTGTTCACTCTGTCTTGTTTTATCCCTTTTTAATTGGCTCTGATGTCTGTGGGGAGGCACTTTTCTCCAAGTAGAGAGGAAACTGACCACCTGTGGAAAGGTGGTGGAGCTTCTTTCCTGAAGGTTTTTTTAGACTGGATTAGTTCTGTATTTGTCAGGAGTGATATATGTATAGTTGATTATTTCTTGAGGTCCAGTTCTAACACTGTGTTTCTAGATACATCTGAAGTTAGAGCCACAATACCTTTTAAAATTATTTTTTTTAAATTGTTTTGTTGGCTTAAATACCATCCTAATTTGAGAAGTCATTTCAACCAGAACTGCCTTCTTGAGGCACTAAATTTGGCTCAGCACACTGAGTACAGCTCTATGCGTTGCCCATGCGTGAAGAAAGAGAAGGGCGGTTTCCAAAGCTGCTGGAACTTCACAGTCTGTTTCATACTGAATTCTTGTGCAGACAGATGAGAATACAGTAGCCAGAAACAAACCAACCAACCCTGCACTACTACAGTTAGCATTTCTTTACAAATAGTAGGGCTTCCTGTATTAAGCGCTTGGTATTCTTGATTGGTATCCCATGGTGTCTTATCCTTCTCCTGATCTTTGTGGGCTATGCTATTCCCAAAAGCCACCTGCAAGCTGTTGTATTTGCATATGCTTCAATCTCATAAATTCATGCAATTCCTCCTTTGTTATCCCCTGAGCACTAGCTCAGTCTCTTTGATTGACTCACTGGTCCTGCTTTCAGCATGACTGAAATAGTGCAATGCAAGACTGGCTGAGGCAAATACAGGCAGGGGCTTGTGGATGTGTACTTGAAATTCCACTTAGAGATGTGGCTTTGCACAGCAATCCCTTTGCAAGTGCTACATGACAATTTTTGCAGCAGCCCTGGTAGTTACCCCACCACAACATCAGGAGGTTGAGATGGGGGGACACATGATGTTATTCAGCTGTCTTCCTCATAATGGTATTGCATCTGGATCATTTACCAATTACCATAATGGGAAAAAGATATTAATTTTTGGGAATATTAAATATTAATATTCAAGTAGGTTTGGATGGTGATAAATACAGAAAATTAAAGCATCACGCTGAGTGATTTGGGGGGATGGGGTTATAGTCAGTCTGTAACTGCTTTGTGCTGCTCCTCACTCTTCACCCTGCTTCTGTGTGGGCTCTGTATGGGCTGCAGTTTCTTTCAGTCCATCTCCACCTGCTCCAGTCTGGGGTCCTCCACGGGCTGCAGGGGAACACCCATTCATTCTGGTGTCAGGGTCACCACCTTCTTCCAGTCCTCTCTGACCATAGTGGTTGTAGAGCATTTTCTTGTGCTTCTTGCCGCACTGCTAGGCAGTGTTTTGTCCTTTCTTAAATGTTTTTCACAGAGGCACCAGCAGCTGGGCCGAGGGGCTCAGCTGTGCCCAGGTGTGGGGCTGTTGCAGAGCTGGCTGTGACTGGCACAGAGCAGCTCTGGCCTCGCTTTGTTCCAATGAAATGAAAAGGATACCTGCTTAATAGTCACCAAGGCTATTGAGTTTTGATTCCGGCTTGTCGAGGCACCAGCTTCACAGAGGTCCCCCTTGCCACCACCACTGCCAGCACCTTGCCACAGGCACTTGCTTCATGATGCCTGACAACTCACCCTGCACTGACCTGAGGCTGCCCAGATGTGCTTGGAGCAGGGAAATGTCACCACCCTGAGACCTGCCTCAGCCTATGGCTGTGATGGCTGGCTGGCTCATGGTTAGTGTTGTGTGGTCCCCCTGTTACTCACACAGGTTGTTGGCTTGTAAATGTTGGGAACTTTTTGGGGTTTAGCAAGCTATTCCCTGTTGGGCTGTGACATTTGGTGAAGGTCCAGCTTTTGAGCACTAAAATGAAAATCCACTTTGATCAAAGACCTGTTTCTTTGTCAAGTAAGGCTTGTGATCCTGGGGTTTGTTCATGGGTTTGTTACCCTAGCCATTGCGTAAATGAGTGTTGGTTGTGGCCCCTGTTATTCTGAGATACTCTGATCATCTAATCCATCACTAGTCTTAATTACTTGCTGCTGATTTCAATCCCAGAAAGAAAATATGCAAGTATCTGAGCTGCTGCAGAATAATAGCATGCTTTAGGGGCTTGGGGAAGGATGGTTTTGGTCTGTGACAGGAGTTAGCAGACTGCGTCCTGAGAGGCTAGGGCTCTGCAAACTGATACTGAGGCAGCCTTCTCAAAACTGTAGTCACTAAGGATGCTTGCCATGAGCACAGGAGACAATTTTAGTGACTTCTGGAGCTATGGTATATTTTTTTAATGCTTTATGAAATTATTTAATGCAAACATCAGGAGAGATTCATGAAAGTGTTGGGAAATATTTGGTATTTTTATGAAACCATTAATGGTTTTGTTACATATGAAAATTATATTTTCACATTTTGTATGTGAGCTATTTTCTGGATTTTTTTCTGTGTGAAAACTTATGGGTGTATCAGAATTTGGACTTTCTGGTATAAAAAAATCAATATTGTAATAGAATATTATTTTGTTACTATAATTTGTTATTATTGTAATTGCAAAGATAATAGGGAGATAATCTGTTGAGTTCTTTATGGATATTTTTCATTACCTTCATGATCTATTTCAGTAAAACCAGCTTATTTGTTTAGTGTTTTCTTAAATAGAATTTTAATAAATATTAATTTGCATATTTTTGCTCTTTAGTGTTTCTACAGAATATCATAAATAGTTAATGAAGTGTCAGGAATGATGTTATGGAATGATTTGTAAATATCTTTTAATGAATTTTCATGTTTTGTTTCATGTTTGGTATCTCCAGCCCCATTTTGGGAAGTTTGACTTTTGTGGAACTTGAATCAAACAATTGCACCTTTTCAGAAGTACGGGGGGGGTGTGAGTATCTGTATATGAATCTACGCAAAACTGATGAAGGGTCTACAGCACGAGTCTTATGAGGAGCAGCTGAGGCAACTAGGGTTGTTTAGCCTGGAGAAAAGGAGGCTGAGGGAAGACATCACTCTCTACAACTACCTGAAAGGAGGTTGTAGCCAGGTGGGGTCAGTCTCTTCTCCCAAATACAAGTAATAGGGCAAGAGGAAATGGCCTCAAGTTGCATCAGGGGAGGTTTAGATTGGATATTAGGAAAATTTTTTTCACCAAAAGTTTTTTCAGGCATTGGAACAGGCTGCCCAGGAAAGTGGCCGAATCACCATCCTTGGAGGTATTTAGGAGGTGTGTAGATGTCGTGCTTTGGGACATGGCTTACTGGTGGGCTTGGCAGTGTTAGGTTTACAGTTAGAGTTGATGATCTTAAAGGTCTTTTCCAACTTAAATGATTCTATGATTCTAAAGACACTGAACTTGCTAGTATTTGTTCTTTAGTTTTATTGAATGGAATTATTACAATTTTTGAGAAAGCTTTGGGAAAAAAGTGCAAATGTTTGAGTCCAGTCAACAACAGTTGAAATAATGGAACTTGCAAATAAATAGTACAGGGGTTCACATTTATTTGCATGCTTCCTGAATATGCTGGGACTTGGAAAAAAATGATACATTTATATTGGGTCTTGAAGTTGCCATTGTGTACCAGGCTTTCAGCTTGGCTTTCTGAAGAGAGTCTAGGACAGTTGTCTCAGTAAGCACCAACATGTGGCTCAAGGCACCAGAGGTGCTTTGTGCAGTGCTGGGGCTCAGGCTTTTAGGTGGCAGAAACTCGCTGGGGCTGGCTGCTTCTTCTGGCTGCTCTTGGAGAAGCACAGTCCCTCTGTCTGGAGCAGGAGCCATGGTCTCAGGCCAGGTGATTTTTTGTTTGTGAGCCCCTTTTTGCTACTTTCTACCAAGCCCTGGCCCACAGTAAGGCTCCCCACTGAGCTGTGAGCAATCCCTGTGTAGCTGCAGTGGGGTCCTGCTGAGTCACCTCACTGTACTCCTGGCAGGCCCAAGGACCATCCCTTGGCTGAGCTCTCTGAGCATCAGATTTTGGTCCTGTCTTTAGTCTTATTTCTTCCCTCCCCCTCTCAGCTTCTCTTCCAGATCTTTGCACAGTTTTTGAAGCTCTGGAAGGCAAAACTTTGCATCATTCAATGCAGGGTCCACAAGAGAACTGAAAGTAGCCCATGGTTGTTACCCTTTCCAAATTCACAGAATGACAAGGTTGTAAAAGATCTTGAAGATTGAGTCCAACTGTTCTGTCCTCTACTAAACCATATCTCTAATTACCTTGTCTACCCATCTTTTAAACACATTCTGTATTAGAATCATAGAATACCCTGAGTTGGAAGGGACCCATAAAGATCATCAAGTCTAACTCCGGGCTCCACACAAGGCCAAACAAGTCAGACCATGCGCCTGAGTGCATCGTGTAGACACTTCTTGAACTCAGTCAAGTTCGGTGACTCAACCTCCTCCCTGGGCAGCCTCTTCCACATCCCAACAACTCTTTCAGTGAGGAATTTTTTCCTAACATCTGATCTGACCCTGCCCTGGTGCAGTTTAAGGACATTTCCCCTTGTCGTATCTCCTGTCACTTGGCTGAAGAGACAATCTCCCACCTCTCTACAACCTCCTTTCAGGTAGCTGTAGGTGGTGAAAAGGTCTCCCCTCAACCTCCTCTTCTCCAAACTAAACAGCCCCAGCTCCCTCAGCCGCTCCTCATAAGATTTGCCCTTCAGCCCCTTCACCAGCCTGGTAGCCCTTCTCTCACTTGAGGACCTCGATGTCCTTCTTGTAGTGAGTCCATCACAGATTGGGGGAAAAAATAATGAATCTTGTATTTGAACTACCATTATTATGGACTTTTCCTAGTATTGAAGCTGGACACTTTGTTTTTTAATCTCTTCCCTTGCAACTTGTATTTGACGTAAAATGTCTTTGTATGGTATGTGTGCATTTGCTTGCATGTGGCTGTTCAGGGGAGTCTGGCATTGAGGTGGGTAGCAAAGCTGTGGGGAGCTGGTTAAGTGGCAGAACAAGGGTGGGAAGTTTGCATCAACAGAATTGCAGCAGTGTAGGTGTGTATTTTGAAGGATTTATTAGCTTTTTTTAATGCCTGGTAAGCTGGAAGAATGTTTGTTTAGATGTCAAAAAGAGCACAAAAACATACAGAAAGAAATAATTTGCCAGACTAGTTCTCTGGAGGTACAGTAAAGCATAGCTGTCCAGTCTAGGGCAAATAGCAGGGCAGTTCTGCCTTGTAATATTACAGCCATTATAAAACATAATGTCTTAAAAATGCCATTTTATGTCTTTGGCAAATATGGTAAAATACATTACTGCATGAAATGCTTTGAACAGGAGAGAGTAAGTGTTTTCAGCCTCTTGCTCTTGTCAGGCTGATACCTCTCTGCTTCTTTGAATTCTTACATGAATGCAAATCACTGCTTCCATCATATTCTCCCAAAAGAATCTCTCCTGCTTGTTAAGATGTTGTGCAAACTGAAATATCCTGTTAAAATCCTATGAAACACACTTGTTAAAATGCTGGTATGAAATCTTGTGCTTTATACTGCAGTGCTGTGAAATGCTCCCCCTGCCCCAATGTGCAATGGAACCTGCCTCAAAGTGTTTCCTGGAGTTTAGACTGTTTCTGGTTTTTGTGTTGATCTGAGAAACTGGAGTAGCAGTTGAGATCTTCCTCTTCAACCTTCATCAGTTTGGATGTGTCCTCAGTAACCTATGTACTGTGCCTTTAGATTGGGAGAGGATTCTATCCCTGCTCTGTAATACTGTCAAGTAGCTTCACTGCTGACAGAATTCTTTCATTTTGATTCGTTCTTTGGCTGTCTTGCAAGTGTCCTTCAGTTCTTTGATCTGTGGGACCTCCTCTCTGTGACCCCTTTCACCCATTCCATTAGCAGTAGCTTGCTATGTGTCCTTATGTTGATATTTTTCTAAAAGACTTCTGTTTTTCATCCCACAGGATAAGGAAGGCCGTGTTTCAGCCTGACTCCAACTGAACGCGGGAGTGCTGCAGAGTTGTGATGATGACTGTGGGTACAAGCAATTGCAAATGGATTTCTCCTGCCTGTGTTGACTTGCCTGTGGAGCAGTAGCCAACCTAGACGTATGTACACAGTGAAGTTAATTGTAATAGGATGTGGAGTACTATGTGGTAGTAGATGTGGGTGAAAACCATCATATCTGATAGCATGTGAGGATTTTATAAGTAGAAAATTTAGTACGGTCTGAGAGGTGTTCAAGAGACAATATTGTGGCAGATAATCTGCTTGAAGAATTGTGTTCACGCATAATTCAGTGTAATTATGTTGAGATTTATGCAAATGTTCTTCCCTCCTTTGACCTCGGTAAGCTCTTTGAATCACAGCTAAGTCAGCTGTGATGCTAGAAAGTGACCCTTGTTTTGATGTGTTTCTAGAACTGTGCACAGTATGCAGAATGTGCACTACACAATTCATAGATTTTGTCTTTTTGATGTGGATTCAATGTATGCCGTTGCCATTGAAGTACCCTCAAGGGGGATGGTGTTGGTGCCTGCATATATTGTAAAGGAAGAAGGGCATGCAGGTTTCTTCTGTTTTTCTGTTTCTCAAAGAGGAAATTATGCTTGTTTGGATCATTCACACAAGGATAAAGCAAGCTTTTTGAAGGGAGACATTGCTTGTGAAATTTTTTTTTTTTAAAATCTTGTATGGAACCTTTATGTAGGAGACTGATTTTTGTGGAAAGTTGTGAAGAATGAAGTCCCTTGTATAGAGAGTTCTTTTTTTCTAAACTCAAAAAACTAGTGCAAAGTAAGTTCAGACAAGAACCAATAACAGTAGATTTTCCATCTTTTTATTGCTGAGTCACTGGGTAGCTGCTTTCAACTGTGGATTTTCTGTTTCCAAGGCTATAATAATATAAGCTAGAGGATTTGTGATGCTTTGACAGTGTGACTATTGACTAAGCTGATAATTTTCAGCAACTGAGAGGGTGGTTGGGTACTGAAACAGGCTCCCCAGGGAGCACTGAGTTTGACTGAGTTCAAGAAGTGTCTGGATGATGCACTCAGACAGATGCTCTGACTTATTTGGCCTTGTGTGGAGCCAGGAGTTGGACTTAATGATCTTTATGGGTCCCTTCCAACTCAGGGTATTCTATGATTCTAACAGAATTTTTATCACTGAAATACTTGTGACCCCCTCCCACGCCCCCAGCCTTTCTTGTTTCCAGGACCCAGTAAATGCTGCTCTCAGTGCCCATTCAGCAATTCTGTTAACATTTCCCATACTCTGCAAGCATGTTTGCTGGGTATGTTATTTCTGTGACCCAAAAGATAAACTTTTCTTCTGCTATAAAGCCATATCCTTTAGCTAAAGGATACAAGTTACTGAATAAAATAGAATGATACAAAATAGAGTGCTAAATCCTTGAATAACTTGGGGAAATCTTATTGATAGTTTTAGGTTGTATTTGCAAACACTGAATAGGTCAAGGAGAAATAGGAAGCAGATGGTAAGCCAATGAATGTAGCTATATTCTTAGTTACTGATGTCAAGATGTCTGTCAGTAATTTGTCCAATAATAGCCTTTCTCTGAATGTGAAAGTGTATGTCACCTATTTGGTGTGGTAGCAATGACTGCCTGTTGAGAACAGCACCGAAATACTAGATCTCATTTTTCTGTGAATGAGGGGCAACATTTTTTATTCATTATAAGGGCTGTTATTAAATAGAGCTATACAAATTATTTTATGAATATTAATTAAGAAAGCATTTTTAGTTAATGTACCATTTGCCAACCCATAAGTCCTCTTGTAACACAGTGGTCACTACTGAATAGATCTTTTAGCAGATAACTTAGGAGCTCACATTGCCTGACTCAGTTGGTTTTTCATTAAGTATGACTGGTCAGCTAAGTAGTAAACGTGGTTACTAGTTTTCAGTGCCTAGGTATCTGAAACTTCACTTTTCACAGCGGTGTGGTTGTGTGATGTCCAGTCCTCTCACAACCCCAAATCCCATGCTACCTAGGTAGTTCTGGTAGGTGAGTATCCACCATTTTGATGAAGTGTATTGAAGGTTTATTGTTTGGCAAAACACTAGAATTTAATTTCTCAATGTCATAATTTGAGACTATGTGGATATATCATTTCCTCTGAAGTAATGATTATGAGGAACAGAAAAACATCTTAATTTTATGTCATATCTCAAACTTGGATTGTATTGTGCTGGAAATATGCTTTTATGCTTGAAAGCTCTGTAAAATTCAGGGATCATTCATGATCCAGTATGTCCCTGTCATGTTTTACTGTACTAAATGAAAATTAAGAGAATACTGATCTTTAGAGAGATATGGATGTTGCTTTTTGGCTACTTTTTCGTTGAAAGCTACACTATTATGTGACTTCTGAGAAGGGAAATTTAGGGGCTGGAGGGGGCAGGTGGTGTTTAGACCTGTTATTCCTGTGGTAGTTTGGAAGCTTCATATGCTAGCAGGCTAAATTGCTTTGCAAATTGTGTGGGGCCTCTGAGCTGTAAATTAAGAAATCCTGATATTCGTTCATCTAAGGTACTCGTAGAATCCCCCATGTAAAGGGACTCTATCTCTGTTGAAAATCCAGTTTTCTAATGCTCTGCCATACCTGTAAAGCAAAATATTTTTCTTAACATGAATTTATCTTTTTTTTTTTTTTTTAAAGTAAATGAAGTAACTTTGTGCCTGCCTGGTATTAGCTAATTCCAAAGCGGTTGTTGCCAATCTGGTCAGCAGGCTTTGAGAATCACAGTTTCTTCCTTCAGCTATGGAAGTGTGTGGATATATCCCCATAGAGCTATTTCCAGCTGTCTTGGGGAAGGCTGAAAGGCTGCTTTGCAGTGACCAGGTCCTTGGCTCAGGATGTGTGTACTGGTGGGGCAACTGTCATTGCTGTAGGGTCATCTGATAAAACAGAACCTTGAGAGAACAAAAGAAGGTCTAAAGGTTTGAAGGTAACACTTTAAAAAGGCTTAGATGGTCTATCTGCAGTGGGATTGCTTGGCTTGCAGTTAAGGAAGTTGTAGAAAAGCTGACTGGCTTTATGGCTTACTCCTTGCCCAGGGCCCTGGTGGGTTGCTGTTTCCTACAACAGCTGGATGTGTGAAGTAATTTGAAGGTAGTGGACACCTACAGCATCTTGTCTTTTAAAAACAAACCCTTACACAGTCTGGGTATCACAGGCAGGAGCACCAGGAAGGAAATGCTCAATTATGGTTTAAAGACAGCAATCACTTGTTCAAGTACTGTATGTTTAAGTCTTAATGAGAAAATGACTGCATGTTAAATCACATAAATCCAGTAAGTGAGAAAATTATAATTTGAGGATTATGTTTGAAATAATGTCTATTTTGTGAATTACAGAGATGCTACCTGGAGTTAATATATTTTAGCAGACAATCATTCTCAGTATTTGAACTAGTTGAGTTACTGTTTCCTTGATTATGGCAGCTGACAGATATTTCATCATCATTAGTAGTCTCAGGATATGGAGACACATATGTATAAACCTCTGTTGTGGTTTGACCCAGCTGGCAGCTAAAGGAACCACACAGCTGTTTGCTCATTCCCTCCACTCAGTAGGATGTGGGAGAGAATCAAAAAGGACAAAGAAAGGAAAAATTATGGGTTAGGATAGACAATTTAATAGGACAGAAAAGGCAGATAATATACAAATCAAGTGATGCACAGCACAATTGCTCACCACCCAGAGTCAACATTCAGCTAGTTCTCAAGCTGATCTGCCTCCTGGCCAACTCCCCAGTTATATCAGGAGCATGACATCATACGGTATAGAGCACCCCTTTGGCCAGTTTGGGTCAGCTGTGCTGGCTGTGCCCCCTCCCAGTTTCTTGGGGTCCCCCCTCCCTTCTCATTGGCAGGACAGTAAGAGACGCTGAAAAGTCCTTGACTGCTTGGCAACAACTAAAATCATCAGTGCGTTACCAACATAATTCTTGTACTATATCCAAAACAAAGCACTATACCAACTACTAGAAAGAAAATTATCTCAGCCAAAACCAGGACGTTCTTGCTCAATAAGAATTTAGCCTATAGAATCCTTAAAATTCCTGTGCCTGAACTTTGGTTTTGGCTGCAGTTCAGTTTTCACCACTGCTTAGATCAGTGTCTCAGATCAGCCAGGTTAGATCTGACAATGGGGTAGATCTTTCCTGTGAAATCTGAAGTGGATTTTATGAGTGATGATTACACATGTGGTAATGGCAGCTTTCTGTGTGGTTCAGAGTAATTTAATTTATTTATAACTTTGCACCAAAGCAGAAAAATAGCGATGAATCATATTTATCAGAGACTCTATGGTGAGTTCCAGGGCATGCTGCACTGAGTGGGTAGTATAGTGTGCTATGCAGAAATAACTGTATGTGTCTGAGATGACTTCGATTGTCCAAAATGATGCTATATGCCTGTACTTAGGCAACTGAATCCTGTTTTCAAGGTCTGAACTCAGCAAAGCTTCTTAGTAGGTGGTAGGATGGTAGGATTACCAATTTGAGTGTTATGCAGTGAGGTCCTGTAGGTACAGTAGTTGGTAGTCACTAGGATGTTAAGCTAGATGGGTGTAAATATATTTCCTGTGGTGGTAATATTTAAATTTGTGGTAAGTAGTGTTGGAAAATTATTCTCCCTTTGCTTAATGAAAGCTTTGATTTCTGCATTGAGAGAATTTTTTTGTTCTCTTCTGCTTTCCAAGACCTCTTGAAAACCTTGCTTGTTATAGAGCATCTGCTTGTAATGGGTCTTCAAACAAATAATTGGCACAAGCAGTCCCTAAACTACAATTTCCACAATTTTGATACAGTCTGATGCAGTTGTTTGGGTAAGGTACCTATTTCCATTGCCTTCCAGCGGTATGAAAGAGAGCAGTTTAACAAAACTGTTAAGCCATTCTTCATTAACAGTGGGGTAAAGCTGAGTTGTACAACTAACAGTTGTACAATTGTTAGTATTATGATGCTCTAGCAGGCGACTAACACTTTAATTAGCATTTCGGAAGTGAGAGGGATAGGATCCCTCATCATAAAAGCATATTGTTTCTGTTTGCTTCATATTAAATAGATTTAAACACCACCTGCAGACTTATGTAAGAAGACTGCATTTAGTCACCTAGCTGCATTTTCAGTTCTCATTTTTCTTGTGTAGGTAGCAGAGTTTATGGATCCAGGCCCGTGGAATTTGGGTTATTTCTCACTGCCTCATGGGATTGCTAAAACCTTTTTATGAAGCGCACCTGAGTTCATAGCTTTTATTAATTTTTTTCTTTCTTTTTTTTCCTTTTGTAACATAACAGTAGGGCATTTGAAAACTTCTTTACTGTCTGAGTATAGATCAAAAAGCCTGTGTAGAGATTCTTGGTCTCTAGGGGTTAGTAGATGAGTTTCTGTAGAAATCTGTGTGCCTAATTCCTATGAAATTTCACAGAACCTGCCTGTTTATAAATATCTTAAGTATGGGATGCAGGGGGAATTGGCCAACCCCTTTTCAGTAGTCTGTGGAGATAGGACAAGGGGCAATGGCTGTAAACTGGAGCACAGGAAGTTCCGCACCAACATGCGGAAGAACTTTTACACAGTGAGGGTGACAGAGCCCTGGGACAGGCTGCCCAGGGAGGTGGTGGAGTCTCCTTCACTGGAGATATTCAAGACTCGTCTGGACGCCTATCTGTGCAATATGTGCTAGGGAGCTGCTTTGGCAGGGGGGTTGGACCCGATGATCTCTCGAGGTCCCTTCCAACCCCTACAATTCTGTGATTCTGTTTGTGTCCAAGTTGCACTTACATATTCATTCCGAGAAAAATCAGTGTATGTGTGTTGAGTTCAGTGAAGCTATATAGATTTCTACTAAGTAAGCATTAAATTTAAACAGCTTAATCTTTTCAATAGTTTTAATATTATTTTAAGAAAATCCCTAATGGATATTAGTTCTTGTAACCACTCAGCAGTCAAAATGTGGGGTTTTTTTTGGCTGGAACTTGCTCTTTCACATATTTATCAGATGCTTCAGAATTGTTCTCAGTCAAGCTGTCACCTTCCTGGATTTGTGACAGATGCAATCCTTCCACAAGACAAAAAGGAGCAAGCTTCACTTCTGAGCTTTCTCTGTCATGCCTTAGGTGGCTGCTGGGTTGGTGACACCACTTTGTCCCTAAGAGTGTGAGTTCTCAGCATGCCCAGAAGTGCAAATCAGAGTAGTACCTGTGCTGAACATTGTGTGGTTGCAAGTTGTATGCTCTCATATTTTTTATGCCATGAGATTTAAGATTAACAGAGCCAAAGAAACATCCCTGTAGCAACTGCCAATATGGAAATACAATCGTTACATGCATTTTCATTGAATTTAGGTATGCTTTACACCTGGGTTTTCCTGGAGGATATTGTTTTTTGTACCTTGGTGAAATTCAAAGATGACATAGCTCTGATTAGAGTTTCTAGATGTCTGGGGTCAGAAGAGTTTGGAAGCTTCCAGCATATACACAGCATATATAACACTGGGATTTTCAAACCTGTAACAGTTCTTCAGTGCAACTGCACTTGATGTGGTGTGCTGTGTTTGATAGCCATGTGCAGGCAGCCAGATGCAGAATTTCTGTGTACACACCTTACTTGCATTCTGCCTTGGACAGATCTTCAGTCAGATATTTTGGAGCAGGAATTTACTGCAGCTAGCAAAAGCAGAGGAGCTGACTACATAAGTCTGAGCAGCTCTCCATAGACCGCAGCCAGTTTGGAAACATCTGACATTCCCTTGCAGTTTCAGCTGTGTGAAATTCTAACCCAAATTATTATCTTGGCCCCTAACCACTCTTAATCCATTTTCTTGGAAATGTATTCTTCAAATGCTGCTTATTTTTTCCAGCATTTCTTGTGATCACCTTCTTTGTGCTTTCCTAATTCTGTGCAGTGTAATCATCTATTAAAAATACAAGTGATGTTTTCAAGTTGGCAACCTAGACAAGGGGCTTAAAGGTTGGAAGAGTTGGCTTTTTAGACTTGCTTCTTGAATGGGTTTTGATGTCTGATCAAATGTAGTTTTGTGTGTAACTGTAAGTGTCTTCATATTGTCTTATGTCCCAGAACTAGGTCTTAAAGCTTGATGTCCTTGGTGTTTTTAATATGGCTGAGACATCTGTTAAAAGGGTTATAACAACGTTTTCTTACAACATTTTATTATGGAAATAGATCTGTTTTTCAGGAAGAAATAAATGGTACCATGTCTTGTCTTGGTTTAGAGCCTTTTTTTTTCCTTCCTGTGAAGTCCAGTCTCTACTTCTGACCTTTGCTGGGCAGATGGCTGAGTGAGTCGTAAACCCTTCTGTACTGCTATGTGGTGTTTTCATTACATGTATAAACACATCAGACTATGGTACTTTTTTCAAAGCAGTTCACATCCATTCATTTCAGCAGAGCACTGTTACCGTTCCTGTTAAAATATTATTAATAGTGTAGTGCTACTGATGTAGTCAGAAATGCCTGCCTGAGTGTCAGTTACTCCTCATTGACAGCATCCTTACAGGTGGTGTTGCCACTGAGTGGGTTAGTTACTTCCACATGACAGTGAAAATGGCTGTCCTTTTAACTAAGGTTAGTGACTGTCAGTCCTTGGGTGTAAGCTACAGTTCATAAATACCTTGTGTTTCTATTTCATATACTACTAAATGAATATTGCCATTGATGGGTTTCATTGTTTCAAAGGATTTTCCACCTTACATTTGCCTCAGAAGTTTATTTACTGTGGACTAGCTTACTTATTATTTTTCTTCCTCTTGATCTTATTTTGTTTAGGGTATGAGTTTCAATTAGTTCAGAATTCTAGGATGCTTCTGAAACGGTTTTACTTATTTGCTAAAAGTCCTGGTAAGAGGTCTGTCTGATAGGCTGCTTGTTTTGGAAGAGTTTTGAAGTCTAGGCTCACAACTGATTATGGTGAGGGCACAGAATACAATTGAACAGCACAAAGCTTTCTTTTTTTTACCTTGAAGTTATTCCTTTTATAATGGATTTCTTAAAATCAATTGAGACACAGTTTCATTGCTGTAAAAGACAGTTTAAATTTAATTTTGGAATCTGAACAAAATGGAAACCTCAGTATCTTTGAAAGAACAGAATTTCTGGAATCGCTTGTTTTGGAATAATAAAGATGTATGATCAGGTTATAGTCACCAGGCACTAAGTTCAGTTTACACTCTGTTGTAGCAGACTGAGGCTTCAACTTTAGGTGTGTTTGATCTTGCTATTTGAGGTAGGGGACCTTTCTTGAATTGTGGCATAATGTCAACAGGACTCAGACAAGCAGAAGGTGTAAAATTATACAGGCTGTGCATAAGTGACTGCTAGAGTTCTGCTGGGGTGCTCTGGGGCTAGCAGGTAGGAGAAGAACCTGGCCTCAGCTGTAGCACACAGAGCAGACAGCGCAGCAGGACTGTACCAAAAAGGAATACAGCTTTTGTCCCTACCTGAAGACCCCGGCTGCTCTATAACAGTGTTGGCAGTGGTCATGTACTCCTTGTCCCTGCCAGAATACAGCTTTAGAGTGCTGGCCTTGACAAAGCTGACAGTTGGAGGCATCAGATGCCTTGGAGGCTGCAGGCTCCTGCAGAAGAAGAGATTTCCATACACCACCCTGGGCTTCCCATCAGTGCCTGAACTCAAATGCTGTATTGAGGCATCCCGAGGTCCCTTTGTGGGTGTTAGGCAGGCTGAGGAAGGCCAGAGCTTCCTTTGCTAAAAATCAGCACTGGTGATCATGTGGGGGTTGTGCTACCTTGTATTTTGAACTTGAGCAAGCCCATTCAAAGTGATGCATCTTCCCCTGAGAGCACAGCATGGAGTAAGGAGCTTTATGTCCTCCTCATTGTCATGATATAGGTTTCAGAGTAAATACTTCTGTGATGCCCATTTACTCAGTTCCTCTAGTATTTTCTTCTTTCCATTTTGGATAGTATTGTGATTAATTCTTTCACAACTATGTTCATATAAATGTGCAGATAAACTGTCTCTCCAGCATCTAATTTCTTGAGTAAATGGTATTAATTACACTCAATTTTGGTAGCTAGAACAGTTTCCAGGTTGTGACAGTGTTGCAGTGATCCCATGGTACTCTGTTAACACAGTGCATAAAACCAGCTTAACCCTGAAATTTCAACAATTCCAGTGCTTGGGGAGCTATGGAAAAAGGCGTCTCCTAGATTGTCAAGGCATTTCAAAGATCATTTATGTCTTTTTATATATTCTTATACCTTCCTCTTTTGAAGTATATATATAAACCTGTACAGTGTTTGTATTGTACTATACAATTGACTATTAAAATACTATTAAAATACATCTGTATAAGTTTGCAACAATATTTTCTACAAACAAGTCTCACATTTAAAGAAATATTTTGATTTGATTGTGTAGTTTGTTAAAATTAACTGGTTGCGATTATAGAATCAGATAAGACCAATCTTTCCTGACAGTGGCTGAAGATGATGAGACATAACCAGTGATACAGTGACAGGTTTTTTTTAAGCTCTGTTTATGATGAGCAAAAAAAACCCTACCTGATTTTTACAATAAACCTTTTTTCAAAAACTATTGTTCTTGTTGATTATCAAGTTAAACTGGAGTTGGAAAGAAGCCATTAGGTTTGTGTTCCAAACTTCCCATCTAGCTTCTTTTAATAAAAAAGAAACCAACAGCACAGATAACAATCTTTGTAGGAATTATTTACTATGAACACATATGTAATTCATTGGGGATTGAAGAAAAAAACACCTGAATCACAATAGCTCTGACTGTTGTGTTAGAGTGAAAAGAGGGGGGGAAAAATGAAGCTCCTATGGAGATAATTGAAGCTGAAACATTTCTTGTGCTCTTGAGAAGAGCTGCAGAAAGCAAATTGTATGAAAAGAACAAAGGGGGAAATGTCATGTGTCAGCCCTCCCCATTTTCTTCTTGGCTGCATGCCCAGGCTCTAAACTCCTATTAAGCTTTGCCATAGCAACGATATCAGCGAGGTGTTTTCTGGTCCAGAGTGTACCTCTTGCTGCAGGTTTAGGGAGTAGAGATCTTGAAACTGTCTGTAATCTTATACTTCAGTAACCATGAACTTTTGGAATAAATGGGTGACCGGAAAGGTTTTTAAAAAACCCAAAAACTGTAAACAAAACTAAAACTGCTTTTAAAATAGGAAACAGACCCAGCTCTGCAATAAAATTGCTTTACATTTTTTTTTCCTTTAGAAAACCTAAGGGGATGCTGTACTTGGAAGGGTGTAGAAACAAAGACTAAGCTGGGAGTGCTCTGATATTCCCCTACTGAAGAGAACCACAGCAAAGCATCCTTGAGAGCAACAGATTAAGGATCACAAGGGTGACACAAATTCAATAAAAGTATGTGTGTTACCAAAGAACCTAAAGTTATTGAGACACATGGATTTTCTATGGACAGGACATTGTATAATCTTAAACCTGGATTCTTGCTTTGAATTGCTCTCAAAACCCTGGGAAGTCTAACTTTGAAGAGGCAAAGATAAGGCATCAGTTGTACTGGAATGCTGTAGAAACAAACACAAGATTCCTTAAAGTTTTCAAATTTGTACAATGTTGGTTTGGTCACAAATCCAAACCAGCATTATACCAGCTATTCCGAGTAAGATTAAATGTATCCCAACCAAAACCAGTACAGTCTTCTTTTCCCATTCCTCCCACCCTTTACCAGTTGCATCATTGAATTTTTCAAGGAAACATTTATTAAATTGAATTGGGCAACTAAAAGATGTAAAAAAAATAAAAGTCCTTTTCCCTCAAGAGCCATAGAATCACCTGGGTTGGAAGAGACTCTTTATATCAAGTCCAACCATAACCTAACCCTGACTAGTCTACCTCTAGATCATGTTCTTAAGGACTTCATCTACACACCTTTTAAATACCTGCAGGGATGGTGACTCCACCACCTTCCTGGGCAGCCTATTCCAATGCCTGACAACCCTTTCAGTAAAGAAATTCTTCCTGATATCTAACCTAAATCTCCCCTGGTGCAATTTCAAGCCATCATCTTGTATGCCTTGCAGTGTAGTCTCACAGAGTTGTACCTTCATAAATGAGGCAGGACTTGGTCTGAAATAAGTGATAACATTTAAGGGGTAGTTTATGCTGATGCTGTGACTGGAAAAACAGTGCTCCAACTATTCCTCGCCGCTTTAGGTCCGGTATGAATGAATCCTGTCTTGAAGGGGAGTGCAGGAGGACAAGCTGTGGGTGGAGATGATAGGATTTTTCAGGGGAGAAAATGTATTCAATTTTTGCAGTGGGATCTGCATATTTTGAGATATATACATATTGACATAAAATAAATTTATATGGATTTTGAAGTACATGTCCTTGTTAAGGGGAAATTGATTTTCAGCCTTTCAATGCACACTTAGAAATCCTCTTATGATAACTGTAGTTTAGAAATTGTCATTCTGCGCATTTAGAGTGCATGATGTAGGATACAGCTGGGTGCAGGTACATTGTTTTTACATCTGTGTGCTGTTTTTTCATTGAATATTCAGTCATGTTAGTTGTTAGCAATCAAGATATAATGATGAGAAATGTACCGGTTTTTAGCATGGTAATGATGAGAGCAAGCTGCTCTATTAGAACGACTGTATTTTTTGGGGGGAGAAAGCACATGGGCTTCTCCCACAGATCTTTTGCATCTAATTTGGTTGGTGAAGAGAATAGTTAGAAGCTTGAATAACATTTGTCTGGGAGGCTGTATAGCCCCAGACATCAGAAAAGGGTCACAGGATAGCTGTGGGTCTCTATTTCCTATCATCCCATCAGTTGCACCATATGAGCACTTGTGCAACTTGGTAGTGAACTATGATAGAGGACTTGTTTTTAGTGATCCTGTGTTATCATATGCCTGAGGCACAGTCTGGATCAGGCGGTGATGATGGCTTTCAGTTGCCTCTATGGGGACTAATGATGGTTATCATGTCATGAGTGTTACTCTTATATTGCTGCTTGGCAGTAGCAGTAAGGTCTGAATAAGAAGCATATGATGTTATACTCTAAGCATCCTGCTAGTAGTAACCCAGAATCTTCTCACGTTATCTACAACCTTGCTTTCCAGCAGCAAAAGAGTAGATGTGCAAGGGGGCTTAAAGCTTTTTACTATACTGTGTGGCATGTGTAATGCTTGACTTTTCCTGTAACCAAAACCCTCTCCTCACAACTGCATCAGGTTGTGTACTCCAAGGACAGGTCTACCTTGTATCAGTGGCACTTGTTCAGTGTGGCCTGTCTCAGGTTAATACTACTTTGGGAGAAGACTGCTCATATTTTGTAGTTTGACAGAAGTTCTAAAATGAACTGAATTAATATGTTGTTCCACTCTTATATGGAATTTGCTTTTAAAACATAAAAATATGAGTTACTCCTCAGTCCTTACTGTGTATGGCTAAGATGGACTGAAGAGTTCTAGGAGACTGGTAGACTTCTTTGGAAGAAACCAGCCCCTCACTGTCACTTTGAAAATCCATCTTTTCTGTAAATTAAGCCTCAGAATGTTTTTTAAATTCTTCTCTTTGCATTTGCAAGGCATGCTTTTTCCTTTTTTTTCTTTATATTTAGGATTAATGCTAAGGCTCTTTTTCTTGCATCTGAACTCAGAATACTGTGCTTCTGTGTTGCCAAGTATTTCCATTTCTTACATGAAATGAGAAGCCTTTGAACATTTAACATCTGGAAAGGGGATATTCTGTTGATGAAATTTAACTAAAGAGCAGTCACGGTGTTTGAGTTCTGGGTATGGGTGTGGGAAATCTGGGTCTCATTCTGAGCTCTGTTGTGTGCTTGCAATTTATCTAAAGGTAATAATGCATTATGACTGTTTAAGACTCAGTGTTCTCAAGTGTAAACCAATAATAATTTTCCACTTGTTAATCACTCTGTGATCTACTGGTGAAAGTTAGGTATATTGGCAAGACTCATTACCTTAACAAAATTATTCAAGCATAAAGCTACTTTGTTCTCTAATATGCTTTCTTTCTAAGAAGCCATGAGTGACTAAAGTTATTTTGAGCTAAAATTAATACTTACCGTCAAAATTTCTTTAAAATACGGTTCTGCATCTTTATCTTTGTCACTCTATCACCTGTTCCTGTTGAGGTAGTTCATAGAGGTGTTGGTGGGCATTAGGGCTTCATATGCTTAGCAAATAACATTGAAAAGATGCTGCATATAGCCAGTAGTTCAGCCTCTGACCTTTCCAGGTACCAGCTCCACATCAGAGCTCAACCTTCTCCAAAATTGTATTAGCATTTAAAACAAACAAGCAAACAAGAAAGCCCCCTCCAAAAGCAATCAACACCCCACGCTTTTTATCTGTGTATGGTTGTATGCACTTAAAAGCAACAGAGCTACACAAAAGCATAAAGAGCAATACTTCACTGTATGTTTAAAAGTGTGCTCACTTCTAACATTTAAGTTTTCATTGTTACCTTACTAATTTCTTTGCAAGTCTGAGCTGGCTCCCTCCAGGAGAACCAGACATGTATTCTCTGTAACAAAGCATAATATAATCAGTGTGGCTGTAACAGAATGAGACAGTACCAGCGCCGGTAAGCCTGGATTGATGGCAGAGCTTAGCCTAGGTGCAGCAGAGTAATATAAGGCTTTACGATCCTTCACTGCACAATATATATGTCCCATATAGTGTTTCTGCTAGTTTAGATATCTCTGTGTTACCCTTCATTTTGAGATACAGACATGCCTGGAAAAATGAGATAGACTGAAATATATGCAGCTAAAAGAACACCTCAGACTATGATGCAGATAGTTCAAGCAAGGAGGACTGTAAAATTTCATACTTTGGTGTTGCTTTCTCCCTGGAGGTAACGACTTTAACATGTAAACTTTTACTGACATTTTAGAATCAGAGGGAAGAAACAATGAACAGGTGAGACTTTATAGTTATTCTAAGGCTGAATGAAGGATATGGAGGAGCCCAAATGATGAGTGGAGGCAATTTTTTCTTTAGAAAAGATCATTCCACTCTACAGATTTTTTTTTTTTTAAACTTCTAGTGTCAAAAGTTAGCTGAATGGGTCTGTGCATAAAATTAAAGTTTATTTTTCAAAAACGACTGAGGCCAGTAAGAGCAGATGGTTCTCAGCACTTCAGAAATTTAGGCTGTTTATTTCAAGTCCTCATTGCAAATGAAAATGCCTAGCTTTACTGCTTATATTTGAAGATATTAATCTTGCTTAGTAAACATAAATACTTTTTTACTCTTCTACTGGATATTTGGAGATAAGACCTCAGTTTCAGAATATGGCCTGCAAAACTAATGCATTTATAGAATCACAGAATGTGTAAGGTCAGAAGGGACCTTTAGAGGTCACCTAGTCCAACTCCCCTGCAGTAAATAGGGACATCTTTACTCATCAGGTTGCTCAGAGCCCCATCAAACCTGACCTTGAATATCTCCAGAGGTGGGGCCTCCACTACCTTTCTGGGCAACTTGTTCCAGTGATCTACCCCTCTCATATAGAAGAACTTTTTCCTAATATCCAACCTAAATCTCCCCTTTTCTAGGTTAAAACCATTAAGCCTCATCCTATTGCTACATGCGCTTGTGAGCAGTTCTTCCCCAGCTTTCTTATAGGCACCTTTCAGGTACTGGAAGGTCCCCCCAGACTCTTCTCCAAGCCTAACAAGCCCATCTGTCTCAGCCTGCATGAAGACACTCAGTGGCAGTGAAGAATCTCCAAGAGCTCTGTTAGAGCTGTTTCTTTGTGGCACTGGTTTCTGAGAAGGTATGTGGCTCAGGCAGCACCTGACAGCCTTCACCTGCTCTGACAGCCTCATGGAGCTGTCCACAGTTCCACAGTTGTGTAAAGCACGTTACAGAGTGTTCTAAGCTGCTCTGGGACTTTGTGTGTGTGTAGCCAGTTTTAGGCCTGTGAACTGCAAAGGTGGTATCAAGATACACAAGTCAAAAGCAGCAGAAAGAAGCCCTTACTTCTAGGATCTGTGTTTATCCTTTCCCCCATCAGTAAATTAATTGCTGTTCTTGACAGCCCTACTTTCATTAACTCCAGCCTTCCTGTGCAAGCAGAGTACTGCATTGAAGTTAGAATAAATGCTGCTGTGGCAGAATTAGTATAAAATTTAACCCTAAGGCCAGGGTTGTGTCATTTATTTCTAGTTTCATGTGACTGAGTGAGTATTCAATGGTGAGCACTCCCTTGAGTGCTCTCGTGGGGTCACTTGTATGACAAATGATTGGTTAGTGCAATTGAATAAGAGCAGGGAGTACAATGAGACTGAAGCTGGTATCTCTGAGAGGACAGCAGGAGGCTGAGAAAAGAATTGAGCAGATTTCAGGGTGCTGTAATGAGTGGTGAGGGAAACAAAGAGTTGGTGTCTGTGAAGAGGTGGCTTATGAAACTGCCAACAGACAGAAAATGACTACAGTTTGAGGGCTGATTTGTTCACAAGAATATAAAAAGTAGTGGTTGCAATCAATTTCGAGGCAATGTGGAAAGAAACAAGGCTGGAAATTTGCTCCTAACTTGGTGGCATTGCTGTGTGTATAACCAGCCCCTGCAGCTGAATCCCATTGAGTTCCAGATTTACAAAATTGATGTTTGTGTAATGTGGGGCGGTATGAAATCTGTGCACTGTAAACACATAACAACAAATGCAAGTGTTTAAAGACCATCCTTATGGTTGCTTGCAAGTAATGATAGTGCTTTTGTAGATCTTCATAGGTGTAGATCTGCATGTGGCTACAGGTCTTTGCAGCTGTGTTTTCAGGTATGCAAACTCAAAAGTGAAGTTGCTTTTATGAATTTGTTAGAAGACCTAACATGATATATATTAACCTGTTGAGCCACCCCATAACAGACTTTTTGCACAGAATATTTTTATATGTCCCCCTAACAAAGAAAAATATATCAGATAACTTCAGTTTAAAGTATCAATAGTTTGTATAATTTGTCACCAATATTCATATGTAGTATTTCTCGCAGTGGTGCAATAGAACTTTTTTACTGCAGCTTTTAGAGATGCAGCTAGTGACTGCAAATTGTATTTATTTCACTCTGGTGTGTTCGTCAGTTATAAATGGTGTCTTTTCTCCAAATACACTGATAAAGCATTGAGACTTACAATGTATCAGATCTATTATTTAGATAATTTTGTCTGTCAGAGAAGAAGAAAAAAATCATCAGATGCTGTGGATAATGTTCTGTGATTCTACTCTTGGTGCTGATGCATTTCCTGATTACAGTTAACATCACTTCTATGATGACCCTAGTTTTGGCTTGGAAGATTGCTCCCTATCTCTGTACTGCTGCAGTCTTTTTATTTATATATACACCGAGCCCAGTGATTCAGGTGTGCTGATGCAGGGAGAAACAGGGAATAACAATTGTTGTCTTGTATTGCTACTGATGAAAAAAGTTCTGTATTACATCAACCCTTGAAATAATATTTTCAAATTAAGCAAGAAGACAATGAGTTTATAGCATGGATAACTTTCAGTGTACGGTACGTATCCTGAAGGCAGATGATCATGGGGTTTTTTTAATATTTCATGGATATCTTGGTAGTTCCTTGATCATTAAAGACACTGTCCAACATATAGTTTGCAGTGTAAAAATCACAAACTTAGCATTGCTGGATCCAGTATATTTGGGTGAGAGAGAACTTTGGGTTTATTGGGTTTTTTTGTTGGGAAGGGGGGTGTGTGTGTAACTTGTGTGGCTGCTTGAGTACTTTTCTTTGTTTTTCTTGCAACAAGCCTCAGGGAATTGTGACAAAAACCTCCTGGCATAGAACATTTACAATCCTCTCTGCAGTTTTTGTAACAGGATTAATAGAAATCCATAGCGAAGTGCCAGGAAGACATAGTAAGTCCAAGGACTGTCTATAGAGGCAGATTGCCTCATAAATGCTTATCAATGTATACAATGTGTTTGAGTAAGCTATCTGGTTTGCACAAAGTAGCCTAACAAAAGTGAATTGCGGTTTTTTCATTGCTTGTTAGTAAAGGAGGCCCCTTGCTTCCAGTCGTTCACTGTTATATCCCTGAATAAGTTGCATTCCTTTCACTTTCTTAGTAACAGTTTTATGCCTTTTGCATAATAAAAGACCTGCTACTTGGCTGGTGGTGTCAGGAGGACTACTTCAATCTGATTTGGAAAAGAACAAGAGAGCCTAGGGAGTGGGATGGAGAGCACATCACTAGTTTGCTTACTAATTCAGTGTAAAAAATAGTCTCAGAAAACTTCATCTTTATTTATGTGTCTATTATGCTTTGCAGCTTGCAGGAAGATGTATTAATTTCTGCTCTTCACCCCAAGAAAAAAGACAAAATTAGGTTTTGAGCCTGCATGGCTTCCTTAGTGTATCCTCTCAAGCATTTACTGTTAACTAACATGCACTGGTTAGAATGGATCTCTAGTATTATTGTGAATGGTGCACATTATCTGAGCCAGGGTGGCGTATTTTGCTTCAGCTTTTTCTCTGTAGCTGCATTCTGTCATTTTGTACATGCTGCATATTCCATCAAGCTAATAAAGCAGCTCTTTGCTATGCATGACCTGCTCTGTAGTGTGACTGACTGATAACTGCAGCATTTTAAACCTAGCACTATATTATTAGACTGCTGCCAGGCCCTTGGTTATATGTCAGAAATATTTCTTGCCACCGAAACTTTAGACAGATGGAAAGTAATTCTACAGGGTCATTGCAAACTGGTGTAATGTAAAGTGCTGGGATCCATCACAGATAAGATATGAACTACCAGACTTACAGGTGTGGAGGTGTGTGTTGATACCTGGAAAGTGGGGGATAGCCCCATGGTACTGTGTCATTCTGTCTGTATTAGGTATGAAATCACTTCAGCTTTTCTCTTTGCTATAAACAAGTGCATCTAGCTGTGGGGCAACTTATTTTTTAAATACAGATATACCTTAATGCAAGGCAGGTAAGATGAAGTTTGGGGAATACAGGATGGCTGTGTTCCCAGTCTGTGATGACAGACTGTGATTGCTTAGGAATTTTGAATAGGAACTCAGTCTGGTGCCGTCTGAAGGAATGATCCTCTTCAAAGGCATCTTTATGAGTCTTTATGGTAAAGACTGGACTTGGTAGGTCTGGTTTAGTAGTGTCTGTTAGAGGATCCAAACAATGTTGAATAGAGCATCATTGTTGTACATTGCATTGCTCTAACATGTTACCTCAGCTGAGATCACTGGAGTCTGGGTTTCCTAAAATATTAAAGAACGGGAGTGTCTGGCAGTGTATTCTGTTTAGGGAAATATGTCTGTCTTTTCCAGTCTAATCTCAGGACACGCTTGTTTTGAAGGGCTTGTGACATTAAGCATGGTAGTTACTGGTGCAGCAAGAAGACAAAGGTGAAGAAGAAACTGCTTCTTTATGGGTGATACCTGAAATGTGTGTTTATCTCCTGCTAAGCTATTTCTAATCTTGTATACGCAAGTATTTGAAGAAATATTTATGACAGTTTCCTTGAAAGAATGGAACTACTTACTCAGACTTGACCAAAGGCGACTTCTTGGAGTATGATGACCTTCCTGGGTATGATTGCCAAGGCAGGCATGTTGAGAGCAACATAATGTTTATTTAGTGAGTTCCTTCACTTCATTGCCATGTAGGTAATCAATAAAACAAGAACATATTGATAGACTAAATACAATGTGAAAAAATTCTGAGTTCCTCTGTGCTTAGCAGTGAGAGGTTCTAAGTAAAATTCTTTAGTTTTATATAACTGAAGAAAAGCAACCAAGTATGTCATATGAAACATGTAACGCTATTTGAAGCAATGAAAGTTACCATGATTCACTGTTTGTTTTATGGTCATTGTGTACTGCTTTCCTAGTAATCGTACGTCAGCCTAAGGCGGGTGCATCTCCACTCTCGGACAAAGTGACATCTGGAGAACTTCTCTAGAAATAAAGTAGCAAAAGGAACATAGTACAAAGGTATTATGGTACTGCAAAGCAGGCATGCAGAAGTGACTCTTGAGTTCTGTATGATGACTTTTTCTAGTCCTTCACTCGCTGTGTTCTAATGTTCAGTAACAAGGTTTGAAAAGCAGACTTAAAAATGTCACGTTGGTACTGTATAGTCACTGGTAAAAGTAAGTAAATAGTGGAGAGTAAGAGATTATGGGGAAACAGAAGCTATGTATGTACCTGAAGAATCTACTTGTAGGAAACAAGGCATGCAGTCTAAACCTTGAATACTGTAGGATTAAATTCTTCGACTACATATACAGCTATCCTTCATTTGTTTCCTTGGTGCACAAATGCATCTTGCAAAAACCTTAAGGTTTTATGTAATGTAATATACGTGTAAGCAATATTCTCAACATCCTATTAGGGACTTTCTGGAAAATCTGTTAATACCGAAGTAAAAATACCAAGTGGAACAGCATAGAGGATCTGTGAGCACGGGAGATCTTGAGAGGCGGGCATAATTTGCCTTCAATTACTATGCTCAAATATCAGATCTGACCTGATTGTTCTGGATGGTGTGTTCTTGAATGGATGCAGAATAATACACTGACAATAAAGTAATTCAATCCTGTGTTCCCTGTAAATATAGGTAATTTTATAAGGCGTTAGTGTCAAAGACTGAGGTTCAGAAGCAGCTTGAATGCTCTGATTTCTGAGCATCCTGTACCACATACTTGATGTTTGTTTTATTTTTAGGAGTCTCAAGTGCAGAGACATGCCTTTTTGGTTTTTTTCTAATTTGTGATGCATGATGAATTTTGAAACTCCAGCCAGTATTCATTTCACTTTGCTGCAAGAACCATTTTCATGTTAAAATAGTACTCCAGTTCATGTTATTTTTTTATGACAATCTCTTTGAATTCTAAGAGTTGCAGTGCAAAATAATTATAGTAATTTGAGGACTCTTGTTTCTTAGCATGTGGAACAGTGGCCTTCTCAACTGCCTCATGGTGGATGGGATAATGAGCTAATTAATGAATCTACTTGAAAAAGTTTTATAAAATGTGTCTGACCATGGGAAAAAAAAGTTTGAAACAAATTTCACTTCTTTAGACAATAATGTCTGTCCACATATTGTTTCTTCTGTGAGCAGTAATTCAGTTTGTAGTCAATTACTAGGTAGCAGATGCTGTACAGATACAGAATAAAGACATGATCCCTGTCCCAAAGACTTTATAATCTGTGTATAAACAGACAGCAGGTGGATACAGCAGACGTGGGAAAATAGAACAATGAGACGAGAGCTGTCAGCATCAGGAGGATCAGAGAGCAACAGCTGCCCATGTGTTGTTCAGGTTTTAGATGGGTATCATGTCAAATGGCTTTTTGGAGTGATTTGGAAGATCATAAAGTGTTCTTTTGGAGAATCATTATTTACTGTATTACTTATACTGCAAAAATGTCATTAACAATTCAAGGCAGAATTCAAATACAGGTTTAACATTCTGTTTCCTCACAAAAAAAATCTCTCACTTATCTCTGGTGACTTGAGGTAAAGCTTTATAGAATGACCTGCAAGATTATCTATCAGTCTCTCAATTCTAGCAATTATTTAGATAGGATTAGAGTGTGCTTTTATTCTGATTATTTGCAGTTTTTACCTGCAGCTGTTTAGATGTTATTGTTCTAAATTGTGGAGTCATATCTTCTCATCTGTCATGCAGTTTCTGCTTCTGAATTAATATACAATAGTCAATATAAAATGGGATTAAAGGATATCACGTAATATTTAGTTACTCAATTTTTATAGCCAAAAGTTATCCTTAATTTACGTATTATTGCTTGTTGTTTTTTGCATGCTGAAATTCCATGACTCATTCTCAGAGGTTTCATCCTCGTGTTTGTCTGTCTTGTCTGTCTAGTCTTCCTCCTTTCTCTTGCTATTAAATCTCCTTTCCATTCCTTGCTGTCTTGAAATTCAGTTTCCCTGTAAACACTAGCCATACCTTGTATGTCTACTGAGTTTATTTCCATTCACATTTATAGCTAGAGTTGTCTGTTCCCTACACTAAATATTTGTGACACATCTTTAAAAGTATATAAACACACATACACGTTCCAAAACAGTGACACAACTTGGTGACAGTGCCTTTTAGTACTAATTGGGCCAGTTAGCTTTGGATTTCTGTACTACTATACAAAATACACATGTAAAAAGCAAGCTATGCAAAACAAAAGAAAATACTCTGCCACTATCTCAGAGCTGGATCGATGTCTTAAAGTTGCAATGAACGTAGTCTTGTTTAT
The DNA here is from genome assembly GCA_020800305.1 of Porphyrio hochstetteri. NCBI lineage: Eukaryota > Metazoa > Chordata > Aves > Gruiformes > Rallidae > Porphyrio > Porphyrio hochstetteri. Next base: position 21,533,793 of record CM036912.1, read on the forward strand.
TTGTGTCATGTAATCAGTGCCACCACTTAACATGGTTAAAGCTGCCAGTTGCTAACTCGGCATTGAAGTACCAGAACCATGGCTTGTTGGAAGCTGGGAGAGTATTCAGGGAAGTATCAGTGCACGTTTACTCCTGGATATCTGGTGTTGGCTACTGTTGAATGAATGTCTATTCAGATCCAGAGAGGCCATTCTTATGTTCTTAATCAGTGTACACTGACACAGGAGTAGTACATTTTACAGCTCTCTGGGAATACAGAAACTTTCCTGCACTATTTTAATTTGAGAGTATTATCATTCCCCTCTCACTTCACTAAGGAGTAATGTTTATTTTTCCAAATCTAATTACAAAGGAATAAGAAAATACACATTAAATGAGGGAAAATGAGAAACTAAAGAGTTCTTTGGGTTTAAAGCCTTGCTCTAAGGCTCAAGGGATCTGGTGTTAGTAGTGAGCTCTACACTATGACTGGGGAGTCCTGATTATTCTATGCTTTACTTTCTCATCTATAAAATGTTCCTCACTTCCTTTGTTTATTGAAAATGTCTTAGATTCTCAGATACACGGCTTATTTTATTAGTAGTGATTTTAACTGGAGCCTGGAAGCTGAGGTTTATTATTAACAGTTATGATGAGAGTAAAGTACTTCAGCTGTTGTTTAGGGCAAACAGCATAATCTATGTAAAGAATCTAAGTGCATGTTTACAGTCCCATCCTTAATTTAAACATTAAGTATTTTTACAAATATTGGACCATATGCTATAATTCTACTGCTAAGGAATGTTCTTTTCCTATGAGAAAATCCATGTATTCAGGTCAACTCAACAGGCCTTTTATCTGAATAAAGACTTCAGCACCAAATCCAAGGGGACTTTTCCCAAGAAAAAGGGTTACTAGTGTAAACAAAGGTTGCAGGACCAGAATTGTAAGTGTGACCTGCAGGTAAAGGTAATCAGATGTAGTAGTTGAAATGGAGGAATAGTTTTAATTCTGTGTTTCTGCACTTTTGCTACTGATTCTAAACTTTAATTTTTCCTCATTGTAAGCTTTTGGTGGTGTATATTAAACATATGCTCACAGTCACTGCGCAATCTATTCTTTTTTGGCCAGACTGCAGATGCTCAAAGACAGCTAGCAGTAAAGAATGAGTGACTGCTTTTTACAAGTCTAACAGCTGTAAGAAAGAAATAAAAGCTGGTGAACTTCTTTAAGCAGTTGTTTACACATGCTTTTAGTCTGTGTAGGAGAGGAGTTTGTATTGTTGCTTTCCTTACCTGTGTACATCTGTATTTGCACTTAAAAAATAAATTTCCACTGAAACCAATGCTAGAGTTTTAAATGTATTTACAGTTTTGTGCACAATTGGATATATCAGTATCTGACATGACATTACATTATTTTTAGTGAGAGTAAAAGCTGAAGCAGATTGCTACTATGCTGTGATTACTGAAAGGGTTTTAGTTATTGTTTTATGATAGTCAATACTTAAAGAGCATGTCAGAGTCTGTACCAGCCCCTTGTCCATAAAATAAGATAGAAATCTTATAATACCTTGAAGAATTTATTTTCAGAGTTTCATTAAATATTCTTGTCACCTTTATTCTGGGTGGGTGCATCTCGTAGTGCATTTACAGGGGTAAAGGCACATGATATTTGTATTCTAGTCAGTACCTACAATACATGCGGTTGCTCTGGTGCAGCTGGGGACACTGCGGAGGAATTATCAGGGCAGCGAGCTGCTGGAAAACCTGGCTGGGGACATGGCAGAAGAAAAAGCTGTAGTCTACTAGGGATTTTTGGTCCTGAGGTATTGTTGGGGAGAGCAGTGAAACAGGGTCTTGAGAGCTGGGTTTCTGATGTGCAATATAAATAAGCAAAACAACAGGGAGAATGAAAGTGAGGATTTCATCTGGGAGACATTTCTTTCTTCAGTGTTCCTTCCTTCAGCTACCACTGTAGCTGTGCTACTTAAAGGAAGTGGGATGTTACTCTAAGAGTGGGAGAAGTGTGTAATGTGAAGACAGAGGCAGCTTACTAATGTGGAAGGAGCTGTTCAACTTCATAGCTTTAAATATCTGCTCCCAGTTCTGGTTAACCATCTGTACATGCACATTTATGATGGTCATGCAGTGTATGCAAACAGTGACTGTGAATCTCATGTAGTATTCATAGATAAACATAGTATCTTCTAGAAGAATCGTTTTCTCATGGAAAACATTGCACACTGGATCTTTATGCTTGGTGCTATTTAAACTGAAAGTAATGCTACAGTTTCTTCACAGAGCATAAACCTTTAACCTTTAACGTGTGAGGGATGTATTCCCTGCTTGAGACAAACGTAGCTGTCATTGAGAGCAGTATGCCCATGCATCAAGGGGTGCAGGAAGGGTAGATCCTGGAAATGCTGACTTATTTTGCTGTATGTGTAGTCCTTTGGCTTATTAGGCCAGTGAGTGTTCCTTCTTTCTCTGAAAATATAAAAGAAAAAAAAAATCTGTTGTGTTTTGTTTATGCTTTTAAGTAATTTGCTGGGAGGAAAGTTGGATTTTTAACTCCATGATGTGTATGGGAAAAATTACTAAACTTGGTATAGAGTCTTCTGCATTTCAGTAGGAAGCGCAGTAGTGTGATCAAAGGTGTTAATTCTCAATGTTTTCGAAAGGAAAGTCAGTTACTGGGGGAACAGTACCTCTTGCCATTCTTAAGCAGCTAAGGAAGAGCTTTTTTGCAGTTCTGACAGTTTAGTCAGCTATGGTGCTCTCAAGGAAAGTGTGTGGTGAGTTGTAAGTTGGTTTTTTTTGAGGGTTTTTGTTGTTTTTTTTTTTAACTGAGATCTCAGTTTTTAAAGGTATTTGGGTGTTGAGGCTTCTGTGGGACTGCTTTATTTCTTTCAGTGGGGCTTGTGCACCCAGCTACCTTTTACAAACTTGGACGCAGGCACTTTCACATGTCTTCCAGCATCTGAATGCCTTTACAAATAAGGTTTAAAAGGCTTAGCTACCTCTGTTCTGTTCCCATCTTTAAGGGTGGAAGCACAGGAAGCTACTATGAGTGCATGTTCGGGGAGACTGCTGTGGCTGTCTCATCACAGATGCCCTAAAGCCTAGCTGAAAGCTTCCTGAGGTTGATGGAAAGAATCTCTTTAACCTTGTAAGCTTTTTATTTAGCCCATGAGCTCATCAGGCCTGTAGCTGTCACTTTACTTTATGTTTGTACAGTTCTGGGCACTGCAAGACTATTCTCCATTGATCTCTAGGCACTGTCACAGCAATAGACAGTTAACTTTAAAATACATTTATTAACTTTTTTGTTATTTATCATATCACATTTCAGTTATGCTGCTGTCACTTTACTGTACTTGTCATATGCTAACAATTTAGAAGGACAGAGATGTTCAGCTTTCTATTTCTACTTTGGTGATTTTTGGATCTGTTTTTGAGGTCACAAGGTTGCAGTTCTGGAAATCCATGAAACCATGGTATGTCCTTTTTCTATATGCTAGAATTAAAGCAGACTTTGTAACATGTCTGCTGCCTTGTGGTGGAATGGCAGGTACCACAAAGAAATAGATGTGTGTTGTGGGGATCTCCTGGAAGCAGACATAGGTCAGTCTCCTAGTATGTGCAGCAACATCTAGAGCAATAGGTGTTCGATTATGGTTCCTGGACACTGCTACAGGATGTGTATTATTCTAAAGAATTATTATTTTTGGAATCAGTGTGTTGCAGAGGCAATGACTAGTGTTCAGAAAGCTGTTTCCCTGCTGCCCTGCTCTATAACAGGAAGAAAATACTTCACCTTACTTCAGTTTCTCTGTTATGGTAAGGACAAATGTTGCTTTCCTCACAGACAGAAGGAGTAGAGGACTAGAGCTAGGTGCTCTTGAATGATTAAGAGGAACTCCTGAGATCCCTCTTTTTTCCATAAGAACTCTGCAATGGTGAATGCTGGTCAGGGTATTTGAGGGAATGAAACAAAGCAGGTATGGGGGAAAGCTAAGTTTTGTACCCGTGCTGTAGGCTTTGGCAGCTTGCAGAGAAGATAGGTGTCTATCATACTGTATAGTAATATAGGGAGAGAAAAATGAAAAGCTAAAAGGGAAAAGTATAAGGTATGACCTCTAAAAGCTTAATATGCATAACCAAGATAGCTCTGGAAGCAAATGTTTGGCTGTAGATGCTTAGGGCTACTTGCTGAAATGCCATACCTCAAGGTGATTTGACTTGCAAGATTGTGGCTGAGGTTTGACATGCTGCCAGAAAGTAAAGGCCCTTTCATTGGCTCAGCTGTATCCTGACAATGTGATAAGGCTGTAAAGTCAATAAGCATACGTGCACGCAGAATCCAAATCTCTTTGAAGTATTGAGGCCTGGGCCTTCCACATAAGCTGGTAAGACTTTCTGTCCAGATGAATTTTTGGCTGTCAGATCTCATTAAGGCTACTGTGAGGATCCACAGTGTTGAAAACATCCATGTGCTGAAGCATGTATTGCTAAGAAGATAATGCAAAAGCCTTGAGCTTCACTAATGTAGCAGCTTTACAGTGCTCAGCATCTACTTTTAATTTGATTCCAAAACAAACCCTTAGTAAGGGGTATAGTAAGAATGCCACATGGAGGTACCTGTCCTGCTTCTAAGATGTGGATTGCCTTTTCCTAGTCTAATTTACTTTCCTACTTGTGGGAGTATTTCTATGATCTCAGGAAAATAATGTCTTGTTTTGTCTGTTGATCATGAAATTTCTAGATATTTTTATCTTTGAAGTTGCTGCATTAATGAAACATTTAACTTCTGTAAATTAGTTTAAGCTTAAGGAACTGAGCTTGTTACATACTGCACTCTAAACTGGACTTAGACACAATAGCAAAAAGCAGCTGTCCTTAGATTCCCTAAATATGCAGCTATATGAGAAGTGGAGTTTGATGCTGATGCTTATCTCAGAAAATTGAACTTATATCTAATTACCTTTTGTTATTTTTGCCATTTTCTGTATATTTATGGACATCTGATCACAAGTAAAGTATGGTTAAAATTACCAAGATCTGCCCTCTGTTACCTTCAAGCAAACCCTGCAGATAATATTCTTGGGACAGGAGAAGTCAAAGCTTTTTATGTAGAACTGAATGGTAAAACATGCCTGAAAATAGTTCTACTTTTGGAACAGTAACAAGGTGTAATGTTGGTGGATCTGGCAAATAAAAGCATGCAGAAAACCCCACTGCAATGCCTACTATTGTTTCTTTTTTTCCATGATAAAATTCCCCAGATTCCAGCAGGTGGCACTGAGCAACAGTCTGAAATATGAATGCTGCGAAAGTGAAGAATAATTTCCATTGCTGAAACTAAAAGGATACTGGATTTGTTTAGGAACTAAATGACACAGATGTGGCAGGCATCTAAACAAATGAAACACATTTTTCACAGACTGGTAGGTTCTAAGTCAGCCTTAGAAGCTAACATCTTGATCCCTCCATTGCCTCTTTGTACCTTCTCGCTGGGCAGGGTGCTATAGCTTTGTGCTGTGACGCAGTACTGTGCAGACAAGGGCTGTTAGCTTTACAGTATAGGAAACAATTCATTCTGTTAGATTAATAGAAATGCAGAATGTGTTTTTGAATAGCTCATTTAAATCTAAGTCTTTTTTCATGGAAGGCATAATGAATTGAAGTGAGGTAGGCAATTTAATTCATTACAGCTGTCAACCAGTGAGCACTACTGCACTTGATTTGTTTCAGTGCCTCTTACAGGTTGCTGCTGAGGTGCTAGTCGCTACACTTCATTTTGTGAACTACTTGGGTGGTGAAAACATAAAGGACGAGGTTACTGGGCAAAATGGGAGCAGAGCTTCCTCCTTAGATGTGAGGAAGGAGCTGGAAGAAAAAGCAGAGTTTTGCTGGTCAAGCCCTTGTGCACCAAGGTAAACACTGAGCCTTTGTTGAATTATGTGACTTTGGTGGTTAAATGAAGACCTAAATGCAGACTGTTGTCCCCTGCTATAGATTTACTTTGCTATGAAAGGAGGAAGTAAACACTTTCTGAAATAAGCAAAATAGAACCTGAAAACCCAGATTTACTAACGGAGTTTGTTATTCATTTACCTACCAGCTCAAATATAAAAATCTGTCTTGGGCACTAGTGATGAAAACTGACATCTGTTAATGTAGAGAGGATCATTTTCTGTTTCTGCCTTTGTCTACCTAGGGCATCTGGTCTTCCATCCAAGTTAAGGGGACTTATGTGTTTGAGGTGTCCTGCAGTGTCCTTGTTTTTAAATATCCACACAAACTCCTTGTGTCTTAAATTGAAAGAGGGATATGGTTTAGCATAGGACAGGAATGGTTGGACTCTTTTCCAACCTTGTAATTCTGTGATTCTGTGACTGCAAGATGAGACAGGCTGCCTTGTAGTTGCAGAGAGCATCTTGGGGGTGTGTGTGTTGTGTGAAAATGGTGGATAAAATGTGGATAAGACATGCTTAGCATCTGCTATATGTCATATGGCGAAGGAAGGGCTGCTGCATAATGATGCTGTTGAAAGAAAATTTATGTCCAAAAAACAACAGAAGGTGGCAAGTATTGCTGAATCCCCCCCTCCTTTTTTATTTTAATCAAATACATCACTTCAAGCAGTCTAAAATATGTAATCTTGAAGTGGTATGTTGTAGCTTCTGATCTCCTGTCCTCGGTGGAAAAGTTCTGCATCCTGTGATGAAAAGAACCAAATATTACATTAGAAGATATTTTAATATTTAGAAGTGTAGTCTTTCACCTAGAGAGACCTGAGATGTGATTTGAGGTGATTGTTGTGAATTAAATAGAAATAAAAAAGCCCTTCTGGCTGGAGCAAAAAGAGGGAATTTAAGCCCTTTCACTTTGGCATACTTTGAGCATTTTCGATATTTGAGTTTTATTTGCTGTTGCATTTATGTATGCAAAAATGACAGAAAGTGAAACCAATCTGGCTTTATTTGAACAAAATCTTTCAGACTGAACCAGCTCTGGTTTTTTTTTAGTGTTAAAAAAGTGTGTTGAGAAGTCTTATTTCAGTTCAATTTAAGATAGTGTGCTTTGGGTCTGTTACTCAGCTGTTGTCATGAAAAGGTACAAAGATAACATACAAGAACCAAACATAACTAAACAGTCTAACTTACTACTAAGCAGTGCATTTGTTTTAATCAGGCCAATTTATTTATTATTTATTATTGAGAAATATATTGTTACTGTGCAGAGTATTAAACAATAAAGACAGTAGATTTATTGGCACCCTAAGGAGGAGAAGGGCAATGCTACTGCTTCCAAATGTAAACCAAGCAGCTGATCCTAAGCATGGAATCAGGGTTGGGCAGGTATCGGAGAGTTTAATGTACTAGTAGTACCAAAGTTCTTAGTCTTTCTGTAGATATAAACACCTTTCCTGCTGTGATTGATTGCCAGTGCCTTGCAGAAAAATAAAATCCTCCCTTTTCAACTCTTGAAAGTCTAATTATACACTGGGAGCAGTGGGAACCCTTCCTTTCTCTGCAGCTAACCAGCAGAGTCCCTGCATTTGAGGTGGATTAACAAGAAATAAAGTGCAAGGAAATGGCTATTTAATTTCTGTACAGTGCTCTTTCCCTAGTCCCACCTGGGTATCCTGACACTGGATATCCAAGGCGTCATGTCACAAATAAGTCCACGGTTAGTACTCAGGGAAGAGTCCTTCAGTGGTTTTAAGTACTCACTGAAATGGGAACTGAAATCCAGGTCTCTTCCCCACTCCAGACTACTACCTTAATAAACCCTCCTGTTTTGCCTACCTTTCTTCCAATCTCCACCCCCCATCCAAACAGGAAAAACTGTTCATGCATAATTTTGAAGACATTCCAGGTGAGGGACCATACCTGCTGTCAGTTGCTCACACTGCTCCTGTGAGAGATAAGGGCATGAGTGTGACTGTATGGCTTCAGACGAAGGTTTCCTCAAATGTATTTTGTCCCTGACGGTCATCATATCTGGTACCTAAAAAGGAGCATGAGACCAGGGCAAGTATGTCTGGTGCTTCCCCAAGTGCTCTCCCAATTTTCAAGCATTTCTGTGATTTACATTTCCCTAGGAGGGAAACAAAAGTTGAGTCTTCCTGGGTGTAAGCCACACTTTTTCCAGGTGTGCTTGGTATCTGTATCTTGCTTGATTCCAGCTGAGGATACTTTCCAGAGATGGCAAATAGAGGGCATGAGATGGATGAGACTAGTGTGTTATTTCTCTCCTTGAGGCTTCCTGTGGTCTAGCCCTTCGTTAGCTAGCAGACTTAAAGTGCCTGAGTTCTCAGGTGGACCTACTGAATTACTCAGTTTTGAGGAACCACAGAGTTATGGAATGTGTTATGGAGTAGTGGGGAAGAGAATGAATCATTACTTTGCAGAGTATTCAGAAGCACACAAAATGAGTTTGGCAGTGAGGCTGATATGACCTGGTTTTATAGTATGGGATGAGAAAATGACAGCGCCTTAGTTCAGTTAACTCCAGATGCTGCTTTTTCTGTTGCCAGAAAGGCGACTGTCTCAGTGACCTCTCCTGCTGTCAGTAATGCAAACTCCTGAGTGATGGATTGAAAGGTGTACTCTGCATCTTCACAGAGTCAGTCTGAATGTAAAGAAAAAAATGAATTATATGAGATGATTTATGCCACAAAGATCATAACGGTGAAGCAGAATGGAATATCCTCTTCATAAACTGGAATACTGTAAAAAGGACAATGAAGAAACCTATTTAGACAGGGCCAAGCTCCTCTGTTATACTTGTGTGATTCTGGCAGGGCACCAGTGAAAGGAGTGGATCACTGTACATGTGCTAATCCAACGTGAAACAGAATCTGGATTATATTACACAGAGGCACCAATTTATATGAACTTTAAACACACCTAGGCAATCTGTGCTTGAAAAATTTTCAGGGATACAAATCTTTTTTTTGATGTTGTTGGGGAGATGGCAGGTTTTATCACCAAGTTGTGGTGGATTAAACCCAAGCCACCTAAAACATAACACCCAAAACTTTTTTGTTAGATATGCCATCCTCTACAGCAAATACTTGATTCCTTGAGTCATGTGCAAAAGTTGTTCCCATTGCAGTAAGATGGAATTTTCCCCTGGAATTTTCTGCCAGTACCATAAGATTCTTTAGCCTTTTGGGAGCTGGTGAAGTTATACAGGTGGTCCTTTGGGCTTTTGAGACCGTGGAAGAGTATGCATTTTTAACCTAGCTGATCAGTGGGGTGGCATGTGAGGAGACTGCAAAGGTGATGAATGCTGTGAGGAGGACTAAATACAGGGAAAACTGTAGAGCTAGGTAGGAAGTAGAGATTCTTTATAACAGGCTTTACACTCTAAAAGAAAACAAAATCAAGACATTTTAAAAATATTTTAGATGGATTCAAAGCTTGCATTTTCAGAAAAATTGAAAGCAATTACTTACTTTCACTGTAAGCTTAAGAAAATGATTTTATACAGCAGCTATTATGGGTATTTTATAAATGGGTGCCTAAGACTGTTGAAAAGGCCAACTTTAATTTTCTTCCAAAATGAAATTAATTAAAAATGAATAATTTTTTAAAAAGATGCTTGGATTTTTGAATAAAATATCCATCTTGCTTCTGTCACTCTAATTTTAGCTAAATGTTTCTGATCCTTGGTAGTGAATAAATGGAAACCCCAATGTTTTCCTGTAGGGCAGAAGCTCATAGAGTTAGTTCAATCTCTGACTTGATAGAAATTTGATGTAACTTGACTGTCCATTGCAGTAAGTCACTTTATTTTTTTATGAGTCTTCCTCAAAAGTTAGTTTTGCACTGACAAATGCTAGAAACCTCTCAGCTTACCCAAACTTCCTGTGTTTTCCAGCTTTTTTTCACTCTGATTGCAGGCTTAGTCTCAGTAAAAGTATTCCCTTTTGGTCTGGAATGAGCCAGTTGCTGTTACTTTACCTGCTTTGAAGCACGGGGCATTTGTGTTTGTACCAATCCTTGTTACTTCTGTTGAGGACTCTGGTAATCTCTGTTGTGTCTTTTACTTAATTCCATGCACTAGCAATACAAAACTGAGCAGGCAGAATCCTGCATGATATTTTAAAGTTCATAGTGAACAACAAAGGCATTTGAAAAGAAGTTGATGAAGAAAAAATAACACTGAATTCTGACAGTATAGACCAGTAAATTCCGCTAGTCATAAATCCCTACATTTTCAGCATGCTACAATCCATTTATGAAAATAAGAAACCTTATTTTAGCAGCTACATGAATTAGAATTTGAAAGGCATAGGAGATTTAAATAATACCATACAATTTTTTTTTGCCATGGTAATAGAAAATACACACTTTAGTGAATTTAATTGGGAGGCTTTTTGCAAGTGGAGATAAATCACATGAGTAATTTTAGACACACTGCTCAAGGAGGAAGTGAAAGAGATGCTCAAGGTGCTGCAGCCTGTCTTGCTGTACTCTCATGAGCAGTTGCTGTGTCCAGATGAGAGAGACACAGATGCTTTAATTTTTGAAGGGTTTTAGACTCTTTGTCCTAATTATGAGCCCTAAGCACCAGAATGTATTTAGAGATGCTTTTACTAGTTTAGAGAAATAGAGCAAGAAGGCAGGAATGACCCTGGAGCCATTATCAGGGGTACTAATTTAAGAGATGCATGGATTCCAGTCCAGTAGCAAATTACTTATACATCAAACAGCGATGTCAAAATTTGAGGGTATGGGCTTCCCAGCTCACCACTGGACAGCTTGACTTGTTCCCTGAGCCAGACTTTAGATGCAAACTGACTTAGGTCAATGAAGGCAGAAGGCAGCACTTGAATACCAGTATGTATCCTCTCCTTATTTCTCTTCCTTTCCCTGGAAATGCTTGAAGAAAAGGTTGATTCAATAATGAAAAATATATGAACATATATTTACGTGACCAAAATAATTTATTATTTTCTGTTTAGTTGAGAAAACAGATGTAATAAATTTTCAGACCCATACTATGTTTTTGCTGAGCTGGAACTTGGACCTTTCTTGTTTAATGTTATTAATTAACATTTACATTTTACATTACATATTAATTAACATTAACATTTCTTGTTATTAATGCAAAGTAGGAATGTGTCTTTAAACATGTAAACAAGATCTTGTATCAATCTGTTGCTACTTCACAACTGTACATGCTGTCCTTTGACCTGTTTGTATATAGACCTTGGTTTAAAAGTGAAGTGAAACACTTGAAGTCACAAATAACACATACTGCTTTTAAGGGAAAAAGCTGTGTGGTTTCCTTAATTTATCTTTTAGGTGGATGAGAAACTTAACATGAGCCAGCAGTGTGCTCTTGCAGCTCGGAAGGCCACTGGCATCCTGGGCTCCATCAGAAGAGGGGGCTCCAGCAGGGACAGGGAAGTGATTGTCCCTCGTTCTGTGTCCAGATTTGGGGCCCACAATACAAGAAAGATGTAGAACTGTTGGAGAGGGTTCAGAGGAGCCACAAAGATGATCAGAGGGCTCGAGCATCTCCCCTACAAAGAGAGGCTGGGGGCAGCTGGGCTTGTTCAGCCTGGAGAAGAGAAGGCTGTGGGGGGACCTCATTGCAGCTTCCAGTACCTGAAGGGAGCAGACAAACAGGAGGGGAATCAGCTTTTTAAAAGGGTAGACAATGTCAGGACAAGGGGGAATGGATTAAAGCTAAAGGAAGGAAGGTTTAAATTAGATGTTAGGGGGAAGTTTTTTACAGAGAGAGTGGTGAGGGGCTGGAACAGGCTGCCCAGAGGTAGTGGATGCACCATCCCTGGGGGTGTTCTTGGCCAGATTAGATGAGGCCCTGGGCAACCTTGTGTAGATCCAGGCCTGGCGGTTGGTGGCCCTGCCTGTGGCAGGGGGGTTGGAACTCTAAGATCCTTGGGGTTCCTTCCAACCCATGGCATTCTGTGGTTCTATGAAGATTGGAATAGGTATGTAAGTGTTGATGTCTTTCTGAAGCCAACTGTAGTAGCTGGAGTCTTTGTGGCACTGCTGAATTAGATGCTCAGTGCATACAACTACAAATATTGTAAAACAAACAGCTAGGTATTTAATTGCATAAGCAACCTCATGTTACATGCTTTTTGAATGACCTGATAAGAGGCTGATTTGTTTCAGATGTGTTGTGTGAAGAGATCTGTAGCACATGGCTAGATCCTCTATGCTGTCATCTAGCTGGAGAATTAATTTAGTTGTGGGTTTAGAAGGTGAGGAGATAGGGTGAAGAAGTGTTGAATGTCAGAAAAGGAATATGAGGTGAATCTCATTAGATTTTATTTTCTGTCAATCACTGTTTTGGCCCATCTGGTACTCTCCTAAAAAAGAATAGGTTTGCTGCAGATGTATGTGTTTTTAATTAACATTGCAGCGTGATGTGAAGAATTCAGTCAAGTGAGGCAGGATGGATGCCAGTCAGGCTTGGCTTTTTTGGCTTGCTGTCATCATATTGTAAGTGACACCTTCATGAACTCCTCATTTATTGCACCACTACTTCTATAAGTGATTGTCAACTAGGAGATTATATCGGGGTGTTTACAGCAACAAGGTGAGTCAGGATTTTTCAGTCTTCTGCTTTTTTTTTTTTTTTTGAGGAATGGCTGACAATCAGTTCCATCCAGTATCAGATTGCTACTGCCACCATTTCCTGTCACTTCTGAACTGATGTGGGCCCTTGATGTCTAGAGGCTTGAGTGAGTACAATAACTGAGTGCTAGCTCTCTAGTGGGGTTTGTTTATGTATTTGCAGATAAGCTGTCTGTTGACTGTTTTTTTGGAGTAATTTTATATCTCATGTTTGAATTGCCCAGCTGCTTTATGCCAGAGGCTTTTTTACTGTAGTTAATTATAGGATTATAATTGCCAATTAAGTGATAAGCCACAAAAGAGCTTGTATTCCTGAACTACTGGTGCATGTATTCAGTGTACTGTGCAGCACAGGTAGCATAGGAAAGTGACACAGGATGCTTATGGCTATTTTTTATACAACCTGATTTTTTTTCCGTGATATATACTGAGAGTTAAAAGAAGACACAAGATGTGAAATGGAGAAGGGATTTCTTTGTGGATAGTGCAATTAACAATGGCAACAGAAATAGGAGGAGGAAAAGAATGATTACCCCACCCAACCCCCTGTTCTCCTTCCTCCCCCTGCTCTCTGCATCAGTCCTTCTGTATGGTTTACTTTCAGTGTGGGTCATCTCGGGCAAAATTCTGTTCAAAATATTCTTTTAGATGCTATATAATTCTTAGGTTAGCTTAGAGTGGTGAGAAATGCTAGTAGTAGAGGCATTGTCATTAAATCATTCTTAGTGTTCTTCGAAGCTCTGGTGCAACAGCTCAGCTGAGGTGCTCCAGAACAAATCAAAAGTGACAAAGTGTTGTCTAGTATCAGAAACAAAATGTAACTTAGCTGTAAAGTTAATTCTGTATTTGTTTCTTCTTGAAGGCAACAGAGCAATTTAATTGGAGTACTGCATTGGAGCTACATGGCATTTCCTGATTACGTTTGTAGCATGAGGTGCAAAAATAGCTTTCCTGTCCTTTAAACATCTTAGACTTGAAAATGTGTGTTAATTTGCATGCTGATCAAAAAGCAATGGCAGAAAATGATCAGGGAAACATAACTGTGAAAAGCTCTATATAAATGTGTTGCACTGTGTGTGTGTATCCTACCAGGTGGGGTGAGACGCTACTTTGTCATTCTAAAAAGTAGTACTGGTTTTGTCTGTGGGAAAGAAAAATACGCATGCAAGTTTTGCTGAGGTGGAATACTTAGTTGTTTGCACTTCATTACTGAGCAAAATCAATCCAAACAAAGTTAAGTTCTAGTAAGAATACGACCAGGGTAATGTGATGATAGTGGCATCCTGATTTAACAGCCAGCCTTCAAAGACAAGATATCAGCTTAAATAACCTCTCCGTTTTGTACAGACTGAAGAAATGTACTTGAAGCCAAGAATCTATTGCTAACCATCTAATCAAATAATTATTATTACTTCAGTCACAATATTAACACTTAAGTTATCTAGTTATTACAGCTCATTTGCAATGATAATATCAATAGGTACGTGCAAACTTTTTCACCTCTCCCTGTTTTTGGCATTACCATTCCTTGGGTAATGTGTTGGTTCTAAGTTTCATGTGCTCTTGCTTGTTGATTGCTAATAAAGGCTGCTCACTTGCTTTTCCTCCATTGATTCATAATGTGACATTATAGGCAAAATCTGTTATGTTTTACATATGCTGGATATTTACTCCTAAACCAGGTTTTACCCACCTCCCAAACTGGCATGCACGTAGTAACTGTAAATGAGTCTTTTATTTGTTCCAGTAGTTCTGTAGTCTCTGCTATCACCCTGGGTTTGCTATTTCAGGGCATCTGTTATCTTCTGCTTGTAATTTTGGGGGCCACTATTTTAACATCTCGTTTACTTAGATGTCACTCACGCTGCAGTTGACTGATGTTTTGTGAGCAAAAGCTGGTCCTGTGTTTCACTTCTCAGGTCACTAAGAGTTCACTCTCAAACAAGTGATCCACTAGAACATACTTGCGTGCAGATACATAGAGGCACAGTGCTGTGGTAGCTCCTTGTCACTGGTATCTTCTAGTTATAGCTGTATCATTGGTATTGTATAGAAACTGCAATGATAAGCAATAATGTAAATTTAATGATAGTGGCTAGGCAATAAGAATTATTACTTTAATATGTTTGTATGCTTAGAAAGTAAGATATAAAAAAAGAAAATTAGTATCTGAGGATGTGAATCTGTAGAGTATTGAAGGTGATGTGGATGATATTACTATGTCAACCTTCTTTCTCTATGCTACCTTAAGAAAAGTAAGGTAAACCAGCCCATTTACTTTTAGGAATACATGTTAACTCTGCTCCTTGACTTCATTTCCAGCAAACCTCTGATTCTGTAATATTTGTATTGTGAGTAGTCAGAAATAAATCTTGTGGAAGTAACTCTAATGTCAGTATGATACAACCATGCTTCTGCGTGAACCAAAAATTTAAGGCTTTCACAGGACAAAAGTGTCCTGCAGAAATGAACTATAGTGAAAAGAACATTCACTTGGAAAGCAGCAAAAAATCCATAGTTTGACTCAGGCAGATCAGGAACTTTATCTCCTGCAGCTCTTTGCAATGACAGAATGTCCATGTCTTGTCAGAGAGTACATTGATAAAACAAAAAAATTCCTTCATTTTCCATTAAACAATATTTCCTAGAAAAATGTTTTACCATGAGATTCCTAGTCTTGTCTAGCATTTTTGCATCTGGACTGAGTTGAATACCTGTTAAAGGTCATGCAAAGACATCTAGAAGCTTCAGAGACTGATTGAGCAAGCATTTGAATAAATCAGGAAGATGGACTTCAAAGGTCATAAATATGTACCTCTGTTAACTGGGCCACGCACCTATATCTCTTGGTCCCTGCTGAACAATACAGTTTCACAGACAAGCAGATAAATGCTTTCTGCATCAGAATAGCTAAATCCAAGTGTGGAAAACTCAGCATAATTTCTGTACTGAGGAACAATGAAGTGGTGTAATTCCTATTAGAAGAAGAATCCCTTATCACCACATTCTGAGACCTGGATTTTAAATCAATGTACTGCTGGAATTGAGAGAGCAAGGCAGGCTTTTGCATGATAAAAGTCTGGAGGAACCAGCTTAGGAAGACAATATTGTTGCAGCTTACCAAAATGTTTAGCATAAACACAATTCAAAAATGAGAATGAAAGAGAAATGACGAGTTCTAGGAAATCTTAAAAAAACCCCTATTTTTCTGTTCTGGCTACTTTCCTCTTGTCTTGGGTTGTTTTGTGAGGTTTTTTTGGGGGATGTGTGTGTCTCATCAATCATGTATTCACTAATCGTACAGACCACATGGCTCCTGTGCAGGTGGCTTTTTTGGTCCTTAGGTTGTAAAGACTTGTCTTCAGGACATGATCGTATCCCATGTTTTTGTATATTTACACCAATCCCAAGTGAATTTGAAAGAATTAAGAATTGTTATTCATCAGATCGGGAAGTATTGTTCATCCACTTGCACATGTGGACATTACTACAAAAAGGACCAGTTACTGGAGAACCGAATCCCCTTCTTGTAAGGTGTAGAGCTGAAGTTGTAGCTCTGTCTAATAAACTGAAGGCTGTAGACATAGTCCCCATCATGAGATACTACAAAAAATTACTTGAATTTCATTTAGAGCATGCTGATTTGGAAAAAAAGGTGTAAATGTTACAGGCAACTGCAAGTTTATATACTCTGTATTTTAATGATTCCATCTTGTTTCAGTTGCTTTTATGGGACAAGCCTGTATGCCCAATGATGTATCTGGTATTGTAATCAAAGTGACCTTTATGTTCTTTTATTTCTGTTTTTATCAGAAAAGAACTTTAATTTTGTTATTGACTTGGTTTACATGTACATGCTCTACTTATGAGTGTTCTTTTTACTAAAATGACCTGAGTGGGAGCACTTGTAGTAATGTCAGATTAACTGTTGTGTACTCAACACGTTTCAGTTCTGCACAACGATTCCCATTGCAACTTTGGCCTGTGCCATTAGTATTATGAGCAATAAGCAAACAAGAGTGTTTGCATTTGATTTCCTGTGGTAGGAAACCACTCCACTGTGGGAGTAATAGATTTCAAAGCCACCAGAAAACATTGTGATTATCCACTCAGTCTTGCATGACTCAGGCCACAGTGTTTAAAAATGATAAATCACGTAGGGAGGAAAACAACCCTAAGAGCTGCCAGTCCTGGTGCTGGTCTTTCTCAGTTGCAGCACTAGGTCACTTTCAGTGTGTTCATATCCCTTATTAAATTCCTTATGCTTTGCTCCTGGTGCTGCATTGCTGCTTTCTGTAGGCATGTGAAGGATAATATTATTTTATATTAGTATCAGAAGAGATGAAATAAATAGATGCTTGGTTGGTTTGTCAATTTCAGCTTTCCTGTTTAAAGTCTCATTTTGCCTTTAATTTGCTTCTGGACTTTTTTACTCTAGCAACAAACTAGTAACATAGTAGTGAGTTGGCCTTTGCTGTTGGATATCATACAAATTGTCTTGGGAAAATAAAAAGGTTGGTGGCAAACTTCTTACAATGGTTTGGTAGACTGTTCAAACCTTTGGTGACTAGTGCTAGTAAGAAATACTTTCTTAAGGATGTTATGGAAAAAACCCTAAAATTTTTAAAGAGCTCTACCTCCCAAAACCAGAGAAGAAAATCCCTCCGAAAGTCCATGTTTGTGGTTTTTAAAAATATTTTCTGTCATCAGATAAGAGTGCCTTATCAGATTTCATGAAGGATCTACACAGGTAACTCATATGCCTAGGTATATGCCTTGGTATAAGCTGAAGAGTGCAAGATGGATATATATATATATATAGGATTCAGTTTCTGTGGCAGTACTGAGAAATTATTCATTGATGTCCTTTTTGGTGTGAGCATCATGCCAGTTACCTCAAAAACTTATGTTATGTTGCATGTGATGGAAACCTGGTGTGAGCAAAGGACCCTACCTAAGTGGAGCTTGCTGTAGGAGTGGGACCTACGCTTACATTTAGCACACACTATCTCAACAAGAATATTGTTGCAGACCTGAAATGAATCACAATCATGTCTTGGCATCAGGGACAAGTGTGTTGATTACAGATGGCTAAAGCCACTGTAAAAAGTGTTCAGTGTAGTCAAGCAGGGAGCATTTGTTGGCCAGACATTTTCTTTTCTGACCAGATGGGAAATGTACTGTGTAAGAAAGATATCTAAAAGGGGTTCACTGCAGCAAGGAAAGAGATGTCCAGAACCTAGTAGGCCTGTAATGTTGTGAAATGAGTGATATGTGCTGGGGGAACAGATAACTTGGGAAAGAAGCAATAAGAAACATAAGTGTTGCCTGTATTTAAATGAGAAGCAATTGGTTCTGGATCATGTTTATCTCCTAAATATTTCATGGACAAGGAAGTCTTTGGTAGGAAGTTTTTGTTTTAAAGCATAGGAATGTGAAGGAATTGAGGCATCTACAGCTGCCCCAAATGAGTAAAATGGCATTATGTCATTGGCACGAAATGTGAGTAAATTTGTTGTACGTTTATAGAATAGTGAGAATTTTTTTGGCTGAAAATATCTATTATCCAAAAGAAAATGGCACAAAAAGGTCCTGTTTTGGTGAGAATACTTTTTTGACATTTATTATATCTTTTTTATTTCTTAGTTGAGTTTTCAAGTAAAATGTTATTGTGTGACATAATTTAATTTGATTTCCCCTTCATTAAAAAAAATCCAAATTTTAAAAATGTTTGAAATATTAAATATCTCAATGTATCCTTAAAATACTTGCTTTGCTGTATTAGTAACATTCAAAACCCATTTTGTTTCATCTTTGAGAAGTATTTTACATGTCAAATTCTTAGAAGATTGGAAAAAAGTTTCCTGTTCATTCCTGTTGACTGAGCAAAGTCTGAAAACCAGAATAATACAATGATTTGACAAATGCGTTAATTTAGCAATAAATATAGTTATATGAACAATCGTGACCTACCCTGCTCAAAAAAAAATTAACCTTGTGGCTCAATTACTCTAGAAGTGTTTAAAATCTAATTTGGAGATCAGTAACAGTCTGAATACTAAGTAGGGTGGTTGCAGCATGGCAGTTGCTGATAGCTAAAGATTGCAGATGCCTGAAGAATCCTACATGGATTTTTTTTTTTTTTTGGTCTGTTTGAAAATGGAAAAGGGCTGCATTATAGATCACAGTTAAACTGACAGCTAAATTGGTGAACTGCAAAACTGGTGTCTCACGTGCAGTAATAACAGCAAATACTATCTTGTCAGTCTGACCAAAGTTAAACATCTTCTCATGGCTATTGCCATCAATTGCAACACTAAGAATGGCAGTATTTTAGTTTTATGGCTTTGAAGCTCAAGAGAAACAGAAAAATGAGATGCTGGTTATTATGGATGAGGCTTGCATTAGCTTCCTGCTAAATTTGCTTTATTCAAGTTGTTATTAGTCTTGCTAAGCTTTTGGAGTCACTTATTCTGAGTCACAGAATGTTGTAATTTATTTCCATTAATCAATATTACACCTATATACGTGGGGTCTGAACAATATAAAGGGGTAATGAGGCATGATGTTTACTTTATGCATTTTGTGGGAATACTCATCTCTGAAAGAAATGAACTGAAACTTCTCTGAGGGAGTACTTATTAATGCATTTCACTGAATATGCTTTTTTGTTTTTACCTCCCTTAGGAGAAAGCTTTTTTTCCTTTGGTCAATTGAGTATGGCACAAGGGTAATAACAAGTCTAATGGATGCTGTAAACCACCACTTTTTAATGCATAATGTAATTGAATCAGAATGTAGTGTCTATACTGATGGAGTCCCTGGTGATTTAACAACTGAAGTTATGATTAGAAAGATCCAGATAATGCTGACTTCTCATACATTAAGTCCCTATTATACAATTTCCTTTCTACAGCACATTCGCTGTTACTTTTGAATTATGCAGTGCCATCTTAAATAGTTTAATATTACACTGAAATAAAATTCAAAGCTTCAAGAGGGCTTTATCATTTTTGTGGAAATACATACAGAATAAATTTGTAGTGGTGCTGTATGACTAATATTTCCTCCAAACAGCTCTCATATCAAACTCCCCATTTAAAACTGCACTCTTTGGCAGGAAGTTTATTGGGAAGGCAGTACTCCTCTAAGTCAGCCATTGCTGAACAGAATGTAGAACAGAAGCTGGCTCAGTGGTGTGTGCCAAGTGAGAGAGAGAGGCTCTTCTGCAGACTTAGAGATAGCTGGGCTCTTCTCCTTTTATCTAAAATACAAAATCTGAAGATTTTCTAAACAGAACTGGATTGGAAAAGGTACTCTTAAGGCTCCATCTAACCAGTGAACTGCACATGAAGTATGCTGTCCTTTCACACTTACAGAGAGAACTCCTGTATTACTATTAACTGACAGGATGCTTCATATACATGCTTAGTTTGGAGCAGTGATTCCACCTCTTTGATAGCTTCCCCCATTATATCCAGGGTGTGACGTTACATGGTATGGAATATCCCTTTGGCCAGTCTGGGTCAGCTGTCCTGACTGTGCTTTCCCAGCTACTTCTGTACCCAGGAGGGCATTTGAAGCTGCAGAGTCCTTGACTTAGTGTAGGCTTTACAGCTACCTGAGAAAAACTACAAAACTGGTGTCTTATCAGCATTATTCTCATCCTAAATCAAAACCAGAGGACTATACCTGTTTCTAGAAAGAAAACTAATTCTCTCCGCCAAAACCCAGACAGGTGAACATCGAAGTCCTAGATGTACAACAAATTTCTGGTTAGGGTCACTACAAGAGGTCACATCTCAAAAGACAGTAGCCACAATAGCACAAACTGTGTGGATGAACTTAGCTCTGACTTGCATATAGTCAAGAAAAATGCATGCTTAAGGACAGAATATAATACCTAGGAAAACCCTAGCCTAGTGAAAACCAACTAATCATATGTCTCAGTTCACAGACTTCAAATATCAATTAGGTTATTAAAATTCTTTCTATTCTCTTAAGATATGCCTCTTCATTTTTAAAATAGTCAAGCTGTAGCCTGAAGAAAATGAAGTACAGGCCCACACTGACTGCCTTTCTATTTGGCAAACTGGCTTTTTGCTGGCACTGTAGCTTGAGAGAGGTTGAAGAGATTGGATTTACATGGTAAGAAGTGCTACATGTTAAGGGAATCAGACTACAGAGGTGGTATACTTTGAGAGATTGAGCAGACGTGGGTGAGTCTTCACGTGCCAGCCAAAGCACATAAATTTCCAATGAATTCTAATATGAAAAATCTATTGTCCCAGAGAAGGTGGATTTATATATGTAACATGATGTGCTACTACTTTTCTTTGAAAATTTGGCATAATGCGGAGAGTCTGAAACTTTGCTCTTCTAAATCTTAAACCTTTGGGGTTTTGATCTAGCTTTTATTCAAGAGATTACTTTCATCATCTCAGTGGACAGAACCAAGTATCTATGTTCAAGTGAGAGCCACCAAAAATTATGTGAACTTTAGAGATGGCTGAGAACATAAAAGAAAGTGGTAACAGAAAATGCTGTGAAGTATAGCCAGTGACTTTGTGTCCTAGTGTTATCTCTTTCCTTCATATCTGCTCAGCTGTCCTGTTAATGAAATCTGCCTGGTTTTACGTGAAGAGTGCTTTAATCAGGACTGTGGACTGAGTAAGATCTTTCTGAAGGTCTTAAAAATCCTAAGGACTTCTGTATTCATAACAAAACCAGGAAGTTTTGCTGAGCCAGGATTTTGCACAAATTAAGGCTGACAGAAACTGCCCTTTGACTAAACTGTCTTGTGAATGTGGAGGTCATACTTAATTTTCAGAGGCTCAGATCCAGAGTTCTTTTCTAAAAGAATGATGCAAAACCAGATTATGATTCTAGGCAGATGCATGCTCTATTTCTATCATCAGTTTAGCAGGCAGCCCCCAAATTTTCAGACTGAAGTGAAAAGGTACACATTTGGCATGCTCTGGAAATATTTGTGGTGCTCTACTAGATTCAGAGATCCAGAAGTTTGTGATCTAACCCTATGATTCTATAATTCCAACTGTGCTAGATGTCACAGAACCCAGAAATACAGTATGACAAATAAACCAAACTATTCCTTTGCTTCAATAGAACAGTGTTTTGTGAATGAGAGTCTTTCATTTTAACTGATCTGAATGACGCAGGCTGCAGAAGGCCCATGCCAAAAACAATCAGCCAAGTAGCTTGGCAAATCTTCTGATAAATTGCTCTTGCCGGCAAGAGTTTTGTGACTTTAAATGAGTATTAACTGAATGACAGTCTTAATTCTTCAAGTACTAGTTGGAAATAAAGGTTTTTAACTGCATTACATGTTCAGTACATAAAACCCTAGGACTTCAGCAATGGTACAAATAGATAAAATCACTGCTTAGTACATTTGGGGCTGTAAATCCCTCACCATGGATTCCAGCATCAACGTCATACAGTACAGATGATGTTGTGTCTGTTTTGATTTCTACAGGGCAGTTAGACATTATGGAATATCTTGGAAGTTGTTTTACTGTTCACAGTTTATCCCAAATTATTCCTCTTGTAAAATCTTGTTTGTTCTTGTTTCTCAGCACCTTTTCTTCCTTGTAGTAACGAATTTCCCTGAAGTCAACGGCAACAAGTGTAAGTTTTATCTACAAGGAAATGTATATACTCTTGGTGAGATGGCTAGTATTTTTCTAGGCTTCTCACAAGTTTAAATTGTTAATTAAACACAGATGGAAAGAGACAAGAAAATGAGACTTGCATTCATGAAAGACAAGGCAATTCATGCTTGTGTTGCAATTCACATGCAATCCTTATCAACCCAATTAGCATCCTACAGTCTGGCATGCGCTTTACATACTGGTCTATTGGAAGCTTGGCTCTTACCGGGGATGTGATGATTGGCCTCAGGTATCTTGTGCTGTCAGTGGTTTCTAGATAACTTCTACCAGCCAAACATGTAAACTGTGTCGCAGGGTGTTTGTAGAGGCAGTAAAACTGACTTATGTCATTATCAGTGTTAACCTGAGAACTAAATTCTACTAACATTATGCATAAAACCAAGTAGTGATATCTATGTATTTTGCTTTCATTCAAATAAATTGGGAGAAAGCCTTACGTATGAGGCTCTTCAAGTATTGAGACAGTAATAGGTACTGTTTGTTTCCATGTTCGTGCTGTTCTTGGTGGGCCAATGTTCTTATTCAGCAGTGATATCTCTAAGCCTAATCCAAAACCTGTGATAGTTAATGATTTATGTCGACTCTGGTTCTGTTTGGATTAAGGCCTTCCAGTGTGTTAGGAACTAATGTACTTAAAAGCCAAATCTTGAATGAGAGTGAGAAAACAGCACACAAATTTATTAGGGAAAGTTCAAGCCCTGTAAACATGCTGGTGAAGGAGAAAGTAGTAAAGGTTATTTAAATTAGCTTTTGTTTTCTGGTATGATTAATTTCTTTCTCTCTTGAGAGTAAAGCTGAATTTAAGGCCTAATTCAGTTCCTACTACAGCCAAAAAAAAAAAAAGCTGCTGGCTGACATCAGGATGAGACTAGTGGTAAGAGTTTAAAAAAAATATAAAAGGCAATACATCCAAAATTGAAGGAGGTGAAGACAGAAGTGAAGAGTGCACAAAGAATGGAGAAAATTTGCACTGCAGAGTGGTCTCTGCGGGCTGGGGGTAGATTTGCTCTGGCGCTGGAACATATTTGTCTTTTCTACCTAAGAGTTTGAATATCAAACCTGGTAGTTTGGCAAGTTCACATGTTGGGTGCTGAGTGGGAGCTGATGGGGAAAAAGTATCTGTAAAGCTCTACTGGTTTCTCTCCTCTTTTCCTGAGAGATGAGGAGACTAGTTTGTAGAGAGATACTCCATAAGGATGCTGGTTGGGTGGGACTATTTCTTTCCCCCAGCTTCTAGTAGAGATCCCTGAGTGTGCCTTTCTTTTAGGATGTTACCTGATAGAATGGGTTATCAGAATCTCTTCCTGTGGGATGAGATGTATGAGTTAGTGAGAGGAACAAAAATTGTAGTTTAAAAATGCTTATACTAAATTGTATGGCATCATAACTGCTTGGAAATGTGCCTGTGCACACAGATGTGCACATTGCCTCTGTTGCTTGTTGTTTTTAAATATTTTCAGTAATTTTTAACCAACAGGAAATGGCTGAGAGGAGCCCAGCCAATCTATTTTTGTAGATTCTACAGTGTTCCCTGCTGTGTTCATTTTCTTGTCCCCAGAGACTCCACAGCCATCTCTGACTTTGCTCTCACCAGGGGGATGCATTTTTGTATGTTCTTGCCTGACTACAGTAATCCTGTGAAGTTAGTACATAAATTCTCAATCATGAGAGAAAAAATAGGAAGAAAAGAGTGAAAAAAACAGGATGCCAGTATGCATGATGCACACTCTCTGTTTGTCTCTGAAATTCCTTAGGGCATCTGCGTGAACACTGAGTTTATTTTGCTGTAAGACTCAATCAGCACAAAGTTACACTCTGCAGCAAGATGAGAAGTAAAGTTTCCTTAAAAGTTCTGTTCAGCAACACTGGGGTTTCTTAACATCCACAGCACTGCTCAGGCAACAGACTTACATTTATAAAGTTACGAAAAGTACAGGAAAAGCTTGTATTTTTAATGTTAGTCTTTAGAAGCTTAATGTTATTTTTTTTAGCATATTGATTTTTGAATGGTAATGTAGATCTGTAATAGTCCTGTTAACGGTGCTGAAATTTTCACTCATTGGTGATGAGATGTCTGATGGTAGCATTTCTTAAATGATATAGTAAAAATAATAAAGCAGAGAATCTGCTCAGAAAAATAATATAAAAAATTCAACTTACAGTTTCAGGTCATAAACATTCTCAGGAAGGTGGTAAGTAAGGGTGGTTTAAAAATATTATGTATGATTAAATTCATTAGGTGATGTTAAATAGTTGATCTATATTCTTTTCCTTATCTCTTAGTTACTGTAATTAAGAGATTTATCTGAAATGGTGTAATACTATATCCTTCAAAACCTGCTTTCTATAAAGCCTATGAATAGCATCTTTGGAGTTGATAGGGTTACTCACATACTTAAATATTAAGCAACTGCTTAATTATTTTGATTGTAGCTACAAATTTTAAACTCAAGCTCTAAAAGCGTTTTTTCTGCATGTAGAAATACTAAATCACAGATATGGTTGGTTACATGTGTCTTTTATTATCTTTTATTTGAATAATATTTTTTCTTAATGATCTATCCAGTATTCTTAATATTTCACAGCCTTTCCAAACACAAAACTTTTTGTATGCACATATGTACTTATACACATAACTCTGTGTGTATTTTTCAGCTGTGAAGATAGTTAAGATCTCTGTGCATGCGCATTAGTTGGGTCATAAAAATGGGCAGGTACTTGCATTTGTGTGGAACACATGTAAATCCTTACACCTACAGTTCCAGGGTAACAGAGCCCTGAGATCAGTAAATCTATTTTTCCATCCTGGGTTTCTCTTAAATTATGTTAATTACATGATGGCATGGTGTTTAGTGACAACTCAAGCATGTTAGCAGTCAACATGAGCCTGTAGCCCAGATGAATAAATTTAGCTTCTAAGTTAGGCACCTCTCTGAAAATCTTGTATTAAGGTTTTTAACTGTACTAGCCAACAGCCAGATTGACACCATTTTATCATATGCTCAGAGCTTCTCTCAGTTCTACCTGAGCTGCAGCTAAATTACTTCTTCACCAGGATACCTCTTTTGCTTTGCCATTTACTTCATCTGTCCTGCATATATTTGTTTAGTATGGTCCTTGGTTGTGAAATTAAATCTCTATTTATATGTAGAAGAACTACACATTTTCAACTATAAAAAAATTTACATATTTGTTTGGCTTGACTTATTAATATTCAATTGCATTTATTTTTAAAGTGAATTTGTTCAGTGCCCTAGAATGTTGCACAAAGGATGCTTTATAATGTAAATTTGAATTGATTGAAAGTTCTGTAGAAGCCAGATGTATTTGGCAGTGATCTCAGTCATGCATCCTGAAGTTAAACCACAGATGACATAAAAGGAAAACTGCTATGCTTATTTGTGTGGATTGTTTGGAAAAATCTTCCATGAGCGTGAAAACTAGATATATTCTAATTCTCTCCTGTATTAATTTGCAGTGTATGAAGAAGAACATCACATCCTTTCTTCAACATTTTAAGAAAGACTATGAGTTCTATATTGTCTGCCTTCAGCAACCAGTTTTGTTTCACATAAAGCTGTGGCAATAGCCAGTAGGAGTGACTGCAGATGGAAAGGTGTTTAATATGATGCTTCTCCCATTTTCTCTTCTGTGTTTACCTTTTTTGAGTAATCCATGTTTCCATTCTGAGGTTCCACAGTGTCATCAGCCTGAGCTAGCAGAGTCCTAGTGATGCTTATGCTAAACATCTGGGATTGGTAGGTAATATAGCAGGAAGTAGTGATAGAACCCAAGGGAGCACTATGAAGCTGGGACAGGGGAGGTTTAGGCTGGATATTGGGAAGGGTTCTTTACTGAGAGGGTGGTTGGGTACTGGAATAGGCTCCCCAGGGAAGTAGTCACAGCACCGAGCCTGACAGAGTTCAAGAAGCATCTGGACGACACACTCAGCCATGTGCTCTGACTTGCCTGGCCCTACGTGGAGCCAGGAGTTGGACTTGATGATCCTTAAGGGTCCTTTCCAACTCAGGATATTCTATGACTTCTATAATTCTACCATTCTATGACATAACTTCATGAGGAGGAGAACAGTGTACCTGTAAGACATTACTCTCCTGCCTGAAAAACAGTGTTTGCTGTAGTAATGCCATTGGAAAACTATTAAGTACAAATGTAATGCAAACCCATATTCAAACACTGTCGTGTTGTGGGAAACATAAAAGGATCAGGTAGTTTACTGTATGATGCAGGCCATGATCTACTGGGGAAAACCGAATTGTCTGGATGACTCTGCTACAGTTCTGTTGTGTGCTAATAGGGCAGGCAGATGCAGAGAAGGAGCAATATCACTGTATGTGGTAAGTTGCTTTAACATTACCAAGCTATAAACTTCTTTTTTGGAATGATGGTTATTCTATCTCTCACCAATAACAAATTTAAAGGGTATGGAGGAAAATGTTATCATTATGTTCTACAGATAATTGACACAAAAGCATAGAAATGAGAAACTTAGACTAGCACTTAATTTATCCAGAACATCAGGGTACTGGAGTCCCAGGGGAGTTTTTATGAACAATTATTTATCAGGCAAAATATAGGAGCAGCATACATCAGTCTCCACTTCTTTTTACTTTTAATATGTCATCCAATCTGTTTACTAAGAAAACAGATTTTTTAAAATTCTTTCTCTCAAGAGATAAAGCCTAAAGCAAGGAATTAATAAGTTATAATACATGGCTTGTATTATTTGGTCCCTAGAGGATTAATTGGTGAAAATCAATTATATTGAAGAATGCTTTAGAATCTGAAAACAAACCAGATTAAAGTGTAAGAAACATTATATCTGGAGAAGAAAAAGGCAGGAGATGAAAAGCACAGAGAAAAGTGCAGGGAAGAGTGACTCTGAGGTGTAAAGCAAAAATACTAAAAATAGAAAAAAGGGAGGTCACCAGGTGTGAATGCTTATCCTCAAGAAGAGGCAAGATAATAGCTTTTATAGTCAAAGCTTCCAGAATAATTTGTAGATCAGCTAATCAGTTCCTACAGCGTATCTCTTAGTTTTCCTCCTGTAATTCAGTGAGGGTCCTGGTTGTTTCTCACTTCATCACTGCCCCCACTTTGGCTTTACCTTCCCAAGAATGGAAAAGTTTTTCATTCCTTTCCTAGAGCCCAATTTTTTTCCTAAGTGTAGCTCTTCTTATTACTACTGCTTTGTGACAATGTCCAGGTAAAGTTCCTGAGCAAGGTAGTGTTTGTTTTTAGGAACAGTGATTTGTGTATGGGTTTTCTGTGCTTTTACTGCAGTAGCTACCTGCAAATTCAGTGGAAAATAATGCAAGGCTTTTCTGTAAGACTGTCAGATGGAAGATTCCCTTCTCAGAAAAATGGATAGCTGAATACACTGTTTAAAATAAAACTGAATTCTTTGGGGACAGTAAATGCTGTCTGTGGCACTCAGAAAATGGAATTTGGGAATAGTTTCTAGAAGGCCTGTGCTCGTATTTTAGATTCTACTGAAAACTATGTATTCTTGTGACATCTGTAAAATACATTTTTATGGAACTGCTCAAATGAGAGCAATTTGAAAAAGGAAATTGGGAAGCAAAGAACACATAGATTTGAGTTGTGTAGTAGGAGCACATTGTGTTGTTGGTTCATGTGCTCCTGCTTGGCTTATCTCCCTTGAGAAGGGGCAGAGTCAAATCAAGGTTCTCTTCCTTTTTATGTGGGAGCAGACAAATTGCTAAGAATAATGGCTTGAGAAATGAGAAAAACATCTCATGTTCAAGAAGAAAAGCAAGTGGAAATGACTCCTCAAATGTATTAAAAATGAATGTAAGCAAAATCACCTTCCCAACTATGTTCTTTATGATGCTGCAATGAGTGTATAATTGTTGAGACTGTCATATTCAGTGGATCCATAAGCCTCATCCAGTCCTACGCAGCTGCCCATGTAATACTGTTGCAGTCTGTTCAGCTATGATAGCAGAAAAACCGGGCTAGCTGGAGTTTGCCTCTTTCAAGTGCGTTGCACTGTATGTGTGGTTTATGGTTCTTGCTAGCAAAGCATGTAAATAATTTATTGCACCTAAAGAAAAGATCTTAAAGCAAAGGTACATGAGGAAAAGATGACACTTTAAAGCAGCAATAAGAAAAGAAATAAATTATCTTACAGCCAAGTAGATGACATCAAGGGAGGTAGTGCATATTTTGCACTAGAACCAAACAGTAAATTGGTCTTGGTCTTATTGGTTTCATTGTTTTTTACTCTGCTGACAAAAGCACTAAGAAGGTCTTTCCTAGTGATAAAATAGCTGGGCACAGTCAGGAATGGTAACTGTTCTTCTAGCAAACCAGGCAGTTACCTATGCTGAGGTTCCTGAAGGGGGGTGAAGGGGGTCGCAGGGGTGGAAACTACTATTTTATAAGCCTTGCTTAACAGAGAAGAAAGTTTCAGCAGTAAGTCTATGCAGTTAAGTGAGGGAAACATCCATTTTGGGTTATTGAAATGCCATCCCTTCATCTGAGTGGCTGACCCTTTCTTCTTCTTGAATGATTACCTTTCAAGAACAAACACCAGCTTAAAGCTATATGCTGCCTTGTTTGTAATCATAGAACCATCTAGGTTGGAAGGGGCTTTTTAAGATCATAGAGTCCAAGCATAAACCTCCTTTCAGGTAGTTGTAGAGAGTGATAAGGTCTTCTCTCAGCCTCCTTTTCTCCAGGCTAAACAACCCTAGTTGCTTCAGTTGCTCCTCATAAGACTTGTGCTGTAGACCCTTCACCATCTTCATTGCCATCACATGCTTCAGCACCTTAATGTCTTTCTTGTAGCCAGGACTGCTGAGGAACAATGGAAAGTGGCTTGATGAGCACTACTGTCATCTCCCTCACTACTCTTGGGTGGATCCTATCTGACCCTGAAGACTTGTAATGCAGTTAGCCCTGGAGGAACTGAATTCAAAGTTACAGAGTAACACATTTGTGTCTAAGGATTGTTTGTGTCTGTGGGGAAGTTAGTTGTATTGGTAAACAAGAAGCGGTAGCTGCTCTTCCTTTCTTGAGATTACCAAGAACAGCTGTGCCTAAATTCTTCCTAGACAAATGGGAAAATGACATTATGTGTCCATGGCTCTGGAGTATATAGTCGTGCACTACAGGTGCAGTGCAACTGGGCTGTATCTACATACTTTGCATGTTTTACTCTTTTAGCTTGTGAACTGTGTACATAGTTTTGGAAATGAACGTTGAATATATTGATTATATTTCCAGAGATAGTAAGATTACAAACTGGAGATTATTAGTCCAAATTCCAGAAGGGAAGGTGTTTAAGATAATATTTTCAAAATAAAGCTGCTTCTTCTATGGGGTGCTACCTCCTACTTGCATGTGTGGTTTCTCCATTCCAGAGGATTTCTCTTGGGAGAGTGAGTGTCATGCTTTAAAGATTTTCCAGACCTTGTATTTTTTTATTTTCTTTTTCCTACTGAAGCTCGGAGTGTGCTTTGGCTGCTGCAGTGAACCTTCCACTTGATTAAAACAGACTTGTGATAGAATGTGGTTCTGGATTCAGAAGTTGAGTGAGGTCAGATTTTTGGATAGGATTTGCATCTATTGTTCATTTGTATTCTTACTGTTAGAAATAGTTGGTCTGCTCGGAATACTTATCAACTTATTTTAATATTTTTGTTTGATAATGGCTATTGATTTCTACAGATCTAGCTGTAACTTACAGGCACTTGCCAGAGAGCTCAGCCAGTAGGTCTCCATGAGTACGTTGTTTGGGAGCTGCTCAATTTCAATTTTCATTGTCTGTGACTACTCATCTAACTTGCACGTTATTGTTTCTGTTTCATTTTTGAGAGCAAGCTTTTAAAAAGCATGTGAATAAATGGAGGGAGGTTTATAACACATGCACAGAATGCATTTTCATGTGAACCTCAGATCTTCTCAGATGCTGCCTTTGAAAATTTTTATGCTCAATATTTCTATAAATAAATCCAAGCTCAGGACCAATGAATAACATAGCAAGTGAACAAATTGCTTATATTTCAAAAATACCTATAACTCACCTGAGCAATTGCTTTACCCAGATGAATGGCAAGAAGTGGCATATGAAATGCTTAGTGTGTATGTCTGTATTACTTCTGTATTTCAGTATTAATTATAAATTTGCTTATAACAATTGCTGGAGGCTGTAACGACCAAAACTACTGGCCAGGCATCTTCCTGTGTAGGGATGGTGTGGGCTGTCTGGGTTCTTAGTCCTCATCCCCATGTATTTGATATTTATTCACTTACATCTTGCTAACTCACTTGGGAAGTGGAAAAGAGCTCACTTTTTCAGAATTAGTCCACCTTGTGAGATACCCTGATATCATTATGGCAATAAATAAATAAAATAGCTTGGAGTGTGCGTTAGTGGATGTTGGGTTTTCTTTGTCTAATTCCCCCTAAAATGATGGTGTTATAAAATGCCCGACAGAGAAATATAATAAAGAATCTACAAAATTGCCTGTTTTCCCTGTTATTCTGTGCTTTATATTTTTAATTTATTTGCTTTCCATGTTTTCTTTTTTTCATACTTTTTTTCTCTTTGTTATCTTTCCTTTTCAACTCTTCTTGTCTGGTTTCTTCCCTTTCCTTGAATAAAAAAGCATCTCTTTTCCTCTGAGAACTACTCCTGATCAGATGCCCCTTCCTTTTCCCCACTGTTCAGCTGTTTTGTTCTTTCTCCACCTAAAGAGCTAGAAGCAGGGGTCTTGCATTGGTGTGTGTGATGGTGGTAGTTTTGGTTTAGGGGTTATTTTTTATACCTAAGAGCAGTGATCTATTGAAATGCTAATGAAAAGTCACCTTCACAGTTTAACATTCTGTGCTCCTCGTGGTAGGAAATACCACGATTTCTTCTCTTTAGTCTTAGCTTGATTTGCGCAGAGTTATAATCTGCAGTTATCTATGTGACTCTGCAGTGTCAGAATTTTGTTGTTATAAATTATTTGTAAAATCTGTTACATAAGTGGTTATATTTAAGTGGAAACATTGAAATTGCCAGCTAATAAAAAAAGAAACCTGCCAATGTATTGCAGGTGTTTTTGGATGAGCTAGGTCCTAAATCTAATAACAAGTACAGTTGCTAATGTGCTAAAATGATAGGAAGGTCTTACATCTTACAAGTGAAAAGATTAAGTTAGTTTCCACAGTCTCTCTCAGAATGTAAAAGAAGTAATTCCTGTCCTCTGTTAAAAATGCCAGGGTTTTTCAGTAGTGAAGGTGGTTCCTTTCTTTGTAATGTTGCTGAGACTCTACTTTGGAACTGGTGAAAGGCTACCTTAGAAATCCTGCTGGTCACAAGAGCATCCGGTGGAGCTGAAAAGGCAGCTATGATTGTGGATGATTTTTTTGCCTGAGATACTGGACATATGACTATCAGTAGCATATTAATGATGCAATTCTGTATTTAAGTAATTTTTTTCAAACATAGTCTTCAAAATGGAGCAATCAATTCCATTTTCACAGAATCACTAAATGTTAGGGGTTGGAAGAGACCTCAAAAGATCATCTAGTCCAACCCCCCTGCCAGGGCTGGGTCACCTAGGTTAGGTCACACAGGAATGCATCCAGATGGGTTTTGAATGTATTTTAATTATGTAGGATTTTAACTATATTGTTTTTCAGATTTATTTGTCCTGATTCTTAATTGTTTGTTTTGTAAATGCTGTTGTCCACTGATGATGCTCTCTGTGCTAAAATAATAGCAGTTGTGATGTAATACAGGATAAAATATATTTCTGGCTATGAGTAATTCCTGCTTTCTATATGTTAATCTGAAAAACAATGACTTTTCTTAAATGAACTGAGCTGTGTGTCAGTGAAGTTGCCTAACACTGTTCTGATGCAAAGGGCTGGTATAGATGATGAACAAAATCACAGCAGAATTGCATAAACCCCAGTTAATTCAGTACAGTTTATTGATTGATGTAGCAGAAATTAATTAACTTCAGATAATATTTTAGGACAAGATATGATTTTGTGTCAAATAGATGTCATGCTGACTTAGAAACTGCAATTGCTATGTCATTCCCAGGATTGGCACGGACAGAGTGTATTGTTTTATGCTGAAGAAATCTGGACATTTCACAGGACTGTAAAGACAGTAAGCAGTAAACGTGGGAGTCCTATAGATCCTCAGAGAATTCCCAGTACTTAACTGAAACCTGCTCAGCAAGAAAATAGCAATATCCCCTCTCTTACTAAATTAATTATACTCTTGCAGCAGGGAGAATCAGAGTGAAACCAACATCAGGACTTTCTTGCAGAACAAATGGGTATAAATAATGTGTTCATTAATATGCTTATGTAGGAAGCTGGATGAGTGTCTCTAACAATCAGAGAAACTAGGTCTTGGAGCAATCTTGTACTCAGAGTAGTAGAAGCAGAATCCTTCCTGGCTGTTAGATACAATTTCTTTGTTCTACAAATGGGACTAGGCTTTTGTGAACTGTAGCAGAAGACAGAATTCACGCTTCATTTGGCCCTACATGGGAAGAGTTTTGGGGCAGGGCGTGCGAAACAAGTGTGCAATACATGATAAGGAACAGTGTTACTTAAATAACTATTGCTTATGTGAAAATTTGGAACAAGCAAAATTCTACAATCTGAAGGCTGCAGTAGTTGCCATGTGACACTTCTTGTCACTGCTGTATGCCATGTCAGAAGAACTTGAAGTCTCCTTAGGGGTACTGAAATCAGTGCTGGGGAGCACTCCCTGTGCGAAAGGCCACTGAATGTACCTGACACTCCGCAAACAGATATTGCTCATTTTACTGATGCTTATTTCTCTTTTTAGGGAGACACGGAGGGGAAGCAAATAAATCCTTTAGTGCAGATAAAAAAAGGAGAGATTTGAAGGCTCAGCAGTTTTACTCCAGGATATTATTCTATTAGATTTTATTATTTATTAGTTTACCATCAAGTTCTTCAACTAAAGAGTTTTCTCAGCTTGCGAAGCTGAACATTATGAAAGAGGACTTCAGGGAGAGTCACAGAATAGTAAATTATGCTCTGGAGCACACACAAATGGGTCAGTGCATGTTCCACATGTTGGGTGTTATTCTTGTATTAGCTTTGTGTTAGTACAACTCTGCTGGCTTTTTTTGGCACCGTCCATGATTTCTATCAGTGTGAAGTTTAGAGTTGGACCAAATGATGTGCAGATTCATGTGTGAAGTAGAATCCTAATTACTTACCAAACTATAATGCCTTCACTCATATTTTTGAGCAAGTTTTTTTTTTCCCATGCAAGTACTGGAATGTTTGCAGTGGCATAGCTGAACTGTTGTTACTATAGAGTATAAAAATAACATGGTTCCAGGTCACTTTTCACTAGTAGACAGTAAATACCAGAATAAATTCCTGAAATACAGATTTGTAGAGTATGAAGCAAAAATCTTATTTGTACAATGTTTATGTGCAGACAGATGCTTGATGGAGGCCACATTTATATATATGAAGCAGGCATGCTGTGAATATTTAAGTGGCTCTTCATTAGTAGTTTCCTTAATGAAGTGATAAGACTTTAGTGACCAATTTTTATCATGCATTGCCTTTCATAAAGAAAGGTTCATCTCTACACGTGGCCATTTAAATTGGTGTTTGTGGGGAAGGGGCAGGGAGTAGGAGAGTGCCAGATAAAATAAATTCTGCCGCATTAGTGAATTTAAGGTGAGCAACTTAAGCTTGTATGGAGGTCTGGTCCCTTGGTATATGGATTATAAGAAGGATGTGAAAGGAGAAGATTTATTCTTTGTTAATGACTAAATTGTATCTATAAAATTATTTTCAGTATCAGTTGGCTTTATGTGCAGATATTGCAAGGTAAACATAAAAGGAAAGGCAAATTAAATGTTCTATGGTCTTGAACAGGTGCTTTTTTTCTCTTGGTGAAAAGGGAAAGGCGGCTGTGCAGAAGTATAGGATAACAACGAAGTTCTGTATTTTGTCCTGCAAACAAAGGTGGTATCCCTCCATGTTTTTCTTCTGTATGCATCAGCCTTCTCTTTTAGAAGTAATCTCACTGTCAGCCAGGATAGCAAGAAACATGGTAGCACACTTTTATTTCATGCTGAGCTTTGAAAATAGTGCTTTATATTCATTGGCCCATTTGTCATAGGCAGCATCTCTGTTCTGCTGAGCTGAGCACTGTAACTGCAGGCACCAGATGTGGTGCCATGGCTCTGCTTCCTTTTTGTACCCTTCTCAGAGACTTCATCCTGGTGTAGGAGAAAGGCAGGAGATCTTATTCACACCTGAAGATAGGAACTATGATTTTGAGAGTACACAATGCAACTATAAAAAGAAAGGTCTTTGCTGCTGCTCTCATACCTACATAATAGCAGGGTAAAACCTAGTTCACAATAAATATGTAGTCAGTAAGATCAGTGGTGTGCTATGAAGTATAGCTAATAAGGAAATGTGCAGGAAAAGAATCATCAGATGATTTTCTTCTGTTGTAAATTGTTGCATTTTCAACACATTCTGTGTTTTTTTGTATGCTCAGGCATGTTTCTTGAAAGTATAGTGGCAGGTTCCCCACTTTATAGCCATTTACCTGCCTTTTAATATAAGGCCGGTTGAATGGTTCATAAAGAATCGTAAATGCATTTCCCCTGAAGAGAGTAGGAATCCAGTTGACATACTGTGCATGAGCCAAGTTCAGCATGCCTTGCACTTACTGCAGCTTTGTGGTGTTTGCTACATTACTGCTCTGCTCACACGCAGCACATCTGGCATGTGTTGGATGCATTGGACTGACCGTGCATATGCAATTAGTCTGAGGTCTCTGGGACACCTGTATATCAGTCGGTATGCACATACATGCAGCACTGTGTGTTTTCGCTGGCTTTAAAACTGAATTTCTTGTAGGTGGCAGAGAGGCAGTAGTGATGCTGTGACAGATTGGCTTGTTGCAGCTTTGTTAGGGGAAAAAAAAGTTTTCTGAGGTTGATGATTTGTAACTGTAACCTTTGGCCTTCATTCTGTGGAGGAAGGAGCTGCTGTAACAGACAAAAAAGCACGGGCTTGGTTTTTTCAGGGGGTGGGGGAACTGTTAGAACAGGGTCTTTCAATACGAGGGTTGCTTACTCTAAGTAAGCTCCAATGAAGGCAAAGGCTGCTGGGTAACGTCAATGAGATGTATCTGACCATGATGCACAGCAAAACCTGTACCAACAGCACAAGTTTTCCTCTGCTTTTTATCTCCTAGGCTTTGCTGTTTAAAATAAACCAAGAAGTGGTGTGAAATTGGTGCAAGGTCATGTAGAAACAAGAACAGCTAATAATTCTTTTTCAGTATTTTTCAGAGATACTACAGTGCTCTGATCTGTATGCAGTCTAAGTTAAAGGAGTTGATGTAAAACAGGAGTGCCTGCAACTCTGATGATTTGTTTGGTTAAAGAAATTTTATTAAAGTTTGTTCTGTTGTGGAATTTTAAGGGAGCTTTTAAAATCTAGCTCCTGCTGGAATCAATAGGAATTTTACTATCAATTTCCATGGGACCAGAAAAAAATGTGGTTTTGAAAAATCTTAGCCATAATGTTCTTGGTAAATACATTAATCTGCTTTTCTGTGTATCTTAAAGTTTTGTGCTTGATAAATTACTAATTAATAGTTTAATTCAATCATCTGTAACCACTGGCATTACTTTATGCAATTCAGTGAGTATATCTGCTTGTTGCTTATTGTTGGTTGCAGTCACAGAACATGTTTTAACGATTCCAATTCATAAAATACAAGAGAAAATGGAAGCTAAATGAAATTTAAATACAGCAATCAGAAACATTGTTAATATTAGAAATACATTGTGGCACATATTTAAGTCATATGATATAGAGGATGCTCAAAAATATGTAGATTTTCATGAGGGTCATATATTTGGGTTTAGATGGGATAGAAGTGCAAGACACTGAGTGAGTTTAGCTTCCAGCATGTGGGCATAAAATTGAGGTTGCATTTAATAATTTGTGGTGAGGTACATGACTCCTTGTATAGAATGCAAATGCAGTAATTATATATTAAGAGTTGTAAATGCAAGGAATTGAGTTCATAATGTTTCCTCTGGTATATTTTTTTTAATCAAATTTATATGAGATGGGGTATGTATCTTTTGGCTTCAGTTTAAAGGTGGATGTAAGGAAATCTGGAACAAATAAGGAACTGGGGCTGTAGAACATG
Organism: Porphyrio hochstetteri; assembly: GCA_020800305.1. NCBI lineage: Eukaryota > Metazoa > Chordata > Aves > Gruiformes > Rallidae > Porphyrio > Porphyrio hochstetteri. The sequence continues at coordinate 21,570,329 of CM036912.1, forward strand.
CATTGCAGCATTATTCTTTGAATATTTGAAGTTCTTGCTCTGTTTTACTACAGTTGTGATATTGGTTAATGTCAGAAAAGGACTGGACTTAAACAACCCTGGTATAATTTGTATGTTGTCAGATATTTATTATGCTTGGAGACCTGTTTTTTTGAACAAGTTATCCAGTTTCTTAAAAAAATACGTAAAAAATTCTTAGATACTATTTGAAGACTTTCTTTAAACAGACTGAAAGATATGTGCTTATTTCCTTTTGTTTTCTAAGTCTGTTTTGATACTGTTTTCTTAGGCAGACCACACTGATACCTGATTGTTATATGTCCATGTGTATCACTCTGAAGAGGAAGTATTAGACAGGAACAAAGTCTTTCCAACTGGTTAGTGATTTACTGTTGTAGAACCATCATTGTGGATACTGGCAGAGTGAAGTTGCAGTAGGAGTATTGTTCATATGTTTGTGTTAACTATATTATATTAAGAGTTATAAAACTGTAGTTTCTGTGTTCTTGTAGCTAACATTCTTTAAACGATCACCTAATATTAATGCAATCAATCAGTAATGGGCTTGTTTCTAGAAATTAACTGTTTTCAGGAGATTTAAGGCCATATGTTCATTGGCTTAGACAACTGATTAAGTTTGTAAAGAAAAAATGCCACTGATCGATGTTAGTTTGGGGTTCTGATGGATAACAAGCTTTAATATCAGCTTCCTCCCTTCTGCTTTATGCTAGTGTCACTACTGAGGTCAATAGTTGAAAAAAAAAAGTAGGAGCTGTGAACTATACAGAATTTTGTCTCAGTGGATTGCTTATCACAGGTGTATGAGGCTATATTCATCCCTTAGTCATGGTTAGGGAATTTACTGAATTTCATGGGGCTAGTACTAAATATACTTCAAACAGGAATTAAACCCATGCATTTTCATTGTCTGAAAAGGAAGACTCCATACCTCTCTCTGTATGTTTTAAAAAAGCATTGCACAGAGAAAATAATATCTTGTATAGGTCTAACTCTGCTCCCATTTGAGTCAATAGTAAATCTGTTACTGAATTTAATGAGGGTCACTTGGGACAAAATAATGCCTGAAGAAATAATTATTTTAGTCAATTTAATAAGAAACTGTAATAACATATGAAACAAAGCAATTGTTTTGGTGGCAACAAATAGAAGTTACTGCTTATATGTGCAGGTTTTAGAAGAGGTTTATCACACTTAAACCATGTAAAATTAGACATCTAATCACGGGTAGTCATCTGGACCTGCCTTTTGATGCCATAAAGAAGGTGAACAACCTGAGTGGGACTAGGCTAATTCCCTTCTATTCACCACAAGAAAATTCCCTTGCAAAAGTGTTGATACTCTTTTGTTGAGTTGCAATCCTAATTTGCAAGTGTGAAGAATTTATTTGTAGCCAAATGCAGCATGATGTCTCCAAGAGTATTTAGTGGGACCAATGTTTGTAGCCAGTTAGGGCTGTAAATGAAAGGATATTATTTTACAAATAGTATTCATTGCTATTATCTTATCATTTTTCTGCATTTTTAAATAAACAGTCTAGACAAAATTAATTTCTAGTGTCAGTAAAAAAGTGAGCAATAGAAGATGGTGTTTGTCCTAGTACTGTTCTAAAATGGTATGGATTAGTGTGGTAAGAACAGTAAATTATGCTGAAAGGAAAAAAGGCAATAATCTCATACAAGAGTAAGGAATAAACACCTGTATATGTGGTACTGTAGTAGATTACAGTAAGAGCAGTAAATAGTGAATGGTGATACATTAAGCCAGGCACTGTTGCCAAGCAGAAGTAGGAAGACATGATTCACTTTTTCTGGCAAGTGAAGTCAGTTGGCTACGAATGCCTTAAGCATTAGAGATGCAATCTGTCTAGTAGCCTATAAGAAGTCATTGTTAGATGAAAATGGCTGTTGCGGTTTAACCCAGCAGGCAGCTAAAACAACCACACAGCCATTTGCTCACTCCCCTCCACCACTGGAATGGGGGAGAAAATTGAAAATGGAAAAAAGGTAAAACTCATAGATTGAGATAAAGACAGTTTAATAGGACAGAAAAGGAAGATAATGAAATATACAAAACAAGCAACGCACAGCACAATTTCTTGCCATCCAAAGCTGATGCTCACCTAGGTCCTCAGCCACACCACTTCCCTGCCAAGCCCCAGTTCTATACAGAGCATGATGTCACATGGTATGGAATATCTGTTTGGTCAGTTGGGGTCAGCTGTCTTGGCAGTGACCCCTCCCAGTGTCTTGGACATCCCCACCTCCTTGTTGGCAAGGCAGTATGAGAAGCTGAAAAGTCTTCTTCCTTACTGTGGGGGTGACTGAGCACTGAAAAAGGTTGCCCAGAGAGAGATAGGTCTTGAGTATCTTCAGAAAGGTTGTGGAGCCTCCTTCTCTGGACATATTCAAGACTCATGTGGATGCAGTCATGTGCAGTGTGATCAAGATAATCCTGCTCTAGCAGGGGTTTGGACTAGATGATCTCCAGAGGTCCCTTCCAACCCCTACGATTCTGTGACTCTGTGAGCTAAAACACAAGGGTGTTACCAACATCAACTCACCATAAATCCAAAATGCAGCACCGCACCAGCTGCTAGGAAGAAAATTAGCTGTATCCCTACCGAAACCAGGACACAATGATGCTATAATAATTTGGACTTTGAAAAGATAATAATTAAGTACCGCCACAATCAGGATGAAATGGTTGTCAATGACATACTAGATGGGAAACTACAGTAGTTAATATCTAAGGTCATACAGCAAGCTTAGCTATCCCTCCCAGTGCTCCTTCTATCTGTGTGTGTTTAAAGGCTCTTCTTTCTTTACTGACATTTAGCACGGGTCCCTGTAAGCATGAAAAAAAGAAAGAATAATAGGGAAAATCCATTGTGTTGTATTTAATAATGTCTGTATTTCTTCAACAGTTTTATAAGGGTTTTTTTTAATTAGTTCCTTTATCTCTATGTTTACAGGGTCCTGTGATAAATGGCAGCGAAGAAATAAATAAGGACGTTATTAAAAACTACACAATGATTTTTTTTCTTTACAGTTCCGTTTTCTCCATCACAGATCCTGTGATTAAACTCTGTTCCAGGAAACAATACAACAACATGGATACAGAATGAGTCATGCTGTCAACTCGTATCAATCCGTATTCATCCATCTATCATTCATACTTGTATGTGATTAGTATAACCCTGGGAAACTGCAGTAGCAGTTGATCAAAACCAGACCGAAAACCAGCCCCTTTTGTTTGCAAGGAACACGGGATTCAACAGCAGTGAAGCGTAATGTTCAGCCCTTTCTGGAAACAGAAGTAATGTCTGTTGCATTGTGATTTCTTGCACACCTATTTGGATTTACACTGATTACTGCAGTTAGTGCTCTCAGTATGTGGTGCATGATTTTTCTGGTGTAAAGTTTAGTCTTTGTTGTGATTTTTTTTTTTTTCTTTCGTGTGGCTTTGTCATTCTCTGCAGCTTTCTGCAATGTTTAAGATTTTCTTCTACATCCTTATCCTACCTTTCCCATGTTCTTCATTGCCCTCATTTGACAGTTACTTTAATTTGTATTCTTTGACTCACATGTAGACAGATTCTTTTCAATTATGCAAATATCTTACCCCAGGTTTGAAAGATAGGAGAAAAAGTAGGATTTTCTTCCTTCTTTCTTTTAAATCCAACTGACATCTTTCACAGCGTTGCAGGTGTCTCATGTTCCCTGGCAGATCCTTTTTTTTTTTTTTTGTGGCTTTTGCAGAGGAATTCTCTTAATGATTATAAGTGCCCCTGTGTTGGTGTCTTACTGGTTTCCAATAAGTATTTATTCAAAATTATTTGGATTGTCTGAATAGTAATTTGTGACACTGACTTTATTTGGAAAGTCAGTGTCAATAGAAATTCAATTACACCAGTACTGCTGATTACTTTCAAGTAATGATTTAATCACCTCTGTCTTTCAGTACATCTCTGATGTCCTTCTCTGAACTATTTGGAGTGTGCCTCATCAATATAAGGTTTGAATGCAACAGTGTTTTCAGATTGCAGATATCCCTGGAATTTAGTTCTGGATGGTCCTTTCCATCTTTCTTATGAAGCACCTTCCAAATGTTCTCCACTTGCCACTGTGGCCACAGCATGGATATTGGGACCTCAATTCCTTAGCCATAGTGTCTGATAGAAGATAGCAGGGTTTTCATGGACAGTTAATTCTAAACTTTGTTTTCTGTGCTGGCTCAGTTTAAGTAGAACCTTCATAAAATGCTGTTTTATTAAACTGAAACTAGTCCCGGGATTCAATTTTTTCCATCTTGACCCCTATTGATTAAGATCTATTCTAAAATATTTATTCATTTCACCTTGTACATGTTCAATATCAAAGGCATAGCCTATAGTTTTTCAGTGCTGTCATAATGTCCAAGCACAAGATAAAACTTATTTATATTAAAGCATGTGTGTTAAAACTTGAAGTGTTTGTGCTGAGTTTAATTTTGCTTATACGCCTTGTTTGGTAAAATATACCTTTTACTCCAGCTGTCATGTCATTGGAGAAGCAGTCACCATAAATGTTATTTCCATGTAGAATTAGTCTTGCATTTAAGAATACCTTTGGGAAAACAAAGAGCATCATCTTAATCTAATCTCTTCAAGTGATGCCTACTGTAGTTCAATGAAGTTTATTTTTATCAAGTAGGTAAAGATTGCTTTTTTTTCCCCATCACAGTCATATATTATTGCATATTTAAAAGAAATCTTGTGCAGCAAAATTCTTCCATTTTATCCCTTCAGCTTATTTTTAATACTTGATTTTAAAATAGCAGGAACAATGTGCCATCTCTCTTCTGACTCCTAGTCAAATCATGGTCCGACTGAAGACAGTGAACTGAGCTGCTGTATTCTGCCCATAGTTTGGACAGAATTTCTTTCTCCTTTTTCAGTCCTGTGTCAATCTATAGTGCATCAAGACCCATGTTTATCCTGTCTGTGGATAGGCTAACTAAATTCTCCAGATAAGCTCAATAGAACTTTTATTAATCATCTAATATGAAGAATTAAGGCAATGGGGTGTAGGACACACAAAAAGATGAGATCTTTAAGCCTGTTTAGCTTCCCAGTGATGCATCAAAACAGGCTTTTCAAAGATATTTTTAAATCAAGGGATTTATATGCATGTGTAAATCTTTTCTTGACCTCATTTTCATCTTGAGATATGTATGCACCTTTGAAAATACAGCTTGAAGACAATTAACAAGTCAGAGCTAGAGTGGACAGACATGAAAGTGCCAAATGACTCAAGTAAAACAAATTAAATTTAAACATATCAGTGTTCTACTCTTATGTATATGCCTTAAATATTTGCTTTAATTTTTTAAATTTGTCAAAAAAATCTTCTCTGGTGCTTCATTATTTGCTATTCAGTGTTCATAATTTGTTATCCTTTTGTTTACACCATTTCAGTCATCAAATCAGAGCACTAGAAACATTGTTATATAATTAAGTTGACCAAACATTCCAGACATAACAAAGTAGTTTGGTACTGGGGTGAATATTTTACAAGCATCTCAAGGGCTGAAATTTGTTGACATAAAATATTCAGCACATACTTGCAGGTAATGAATGTTTGAATAAAATTATTGTCAATTCCTGGAGAATTGGCGATAAGAGAGAGGTTCTAAATTCACAACAGTATTATTCATGATGAATAATTCAGTTGGAGCAGATCTAACATTTGAAACTTTGGTTTGCTTCATATTTCACAAATTTCATATCCTATAATTTGTTTACCAAGAGTTAATATCTTTTAATTAGTTTTCTAGAAATCTGAGAACTTATCAATTGCACAAACTGAAAAGAAAAAGTTCCTTTACATGGCCATGGTTTTTCTTTGAAGTTGGTTCTGTGTTTTTGTAAGTATGAAAACATGGTTTAATTGATTGTAATGAGGTGAAAAATTATATTTACTGCCTTTTGATAGCACACTAAGTTGAACAAGACACTTAGGTTCCAGTGTAGTATTAGCTGGAATAGAAACAGACTTTTTTTTTTTTGTAGGAACAGGAGGGTACACTTGGCTTGATATAAAAATTTTTTTTTGGTGGCCATGAATTTTTTGGTAACAACTAGAGACACATTTTATGATGAACAGTGTGTATTTTCTGTATTTGTCTTTTTTTCAGCCTACAAATTGCACAGGAGCAGGTTAGTTTATTTGTATTTTTAATTATTTTCAATATACTTCTTGATCTGTAGGGAAATGAGGATTCATTGTTCTCAGACTTCCTCATAATGTATTTGATACTGATAACATTTATGGAACAGGAGCTTGCTTCGTAAAAGCAGGATTCTGGTAGAAATTCTTTCAAAATTAACTTTCAAAAATACGTTACATTATTTATGATTTGTTTCTGTGTTGCTCCTGCCTTTTTTCTACTTTACTCAGAAAATTATTACAGGGAGAACACGGAAGTAGGAGTGAGAATTCCATACTGTGTGGGAAGTTGTTTAATGTAAAGCTTAGGTAGGCTTTGACTAGCTTTGGATAAAAAGATGACACTGTTTTATTAGCAGAAATGGTTGAACTGCTTACAAAAAATCTATTAAGATTGGGAATGAAAAGATGGAGAAAACAACGAGATTTTTGTATTATGAGACATATAAGCCAGAGGCAGCTTTTAAAAAAATATTGGCTACAATTAGTTTAACTGTAAATGTCATTAAGCGTTGTCATCTTTGTGTTGTATGACAGACTAGAAATAAAATTGTGAAGATAGTGGTTTAGCAGCTATTAACTACAGCTGCTTCTGTGTAGTACCAGATTTTAATTAGTACAAATTATGCAACTGCATCCCCAAACTGGCAGAATTAATATTATTTCTTTGGCTTTTCTAGAAACACAAAATGGCCTAAGTTAGCCCCTCCAAACTGACAACTGCAGTGTGGCCAAAATAAGGATACTACTCAGAGATAACTTATGCTTCTCTAGCACCTGTCAGTCATATAGGGCTGCATCTTCACATAAAACACAAAATGCTGGTAAGGTGTCAGTTCTAAAGATGTATCAACAGTAATAAGAAGGAACACTATAATTATGTATTAGAAGAAAGCAGAATAGTCTGGCATTTATTAGTTCAACAAAGATGTGAGACTTGCTTCTTGGGACCTTTTCCAAGCTTGGAAATACAGATTTTTGCTGCTCTTTTCTCAGTGTGATTTTCAGCTGAATTTTATGGTGATTTTGGAACACTTAGGCTGATGGGGAGATGAGAAAATGCTGATTTAAGGAACACCGCCATTTTCATAGCAGTAACTTTGGCCTATTCCATAGCAGGATATTGTTAGCTCTGTCCATTCCAGTGTAGTATTAGCTGTATTTCTCTTGAACAATCATGCAAACTAGGGACCTGAGCGGAAGCTGAGTGGCCTTAAATTTGAGGACTAAAAGATAGACTCCAACTGGAGCTGGTCCTCATTCTTTAATTTGTCTGGTAATGATGAATAACTGATACTCAGCTGAATCAATACAAAGCAAATTGTTATATAAGGGTAAGAATAAATTACTTTCTTCAGAACATTTGACCTGTACTAATTTCTGCAGTCTTCTCTGAATAGTTTTCAGGTCTTTGTGCCTCTAGTTCTGATTTTTTTTTTTCTAATGCACACCAAGAAAATTTCTCACTTTAGCCAAGGGTCTAAAATAATATCTTGTAGAATCAATTTCAGTTGAAGTCACTGAACGTTAAAAATCTACTGAGCTGTCCATGAGAAGAGTTCAAGTTGTTCACCAAGACGGAGTCAGATTTAACAGAAGTGATGGCATCAGGAAGCTTTCTATTTGTTGCTGCAGGTTTTGGATTAAGCATTTCGTATGCAGACATTTTAATGAAGAAATAAAGAAATATTTTTTTTTTCTACCAGTGGGTAGTGGATAATTAAACTGTCCAAAATATTAGAATTCATCAGTATTTCTATTTAGGTAAATTACTTGTTATGTATTAGTAAAGTTTGAATAAAACTTAGGAATTCCCAGGAGGGAATTCAGAAGACTGTATGAAAGCAATAAATGCTGATAAAAATGAATTTTAATTTCTCCAGATACATAATATCTAATCATTAAACAATTTCTGGTTTTTGAAGCTTTACTTTTGGAGAAGATAAGGACTAGTGAATATATAAGAATGGCTTCTGAACATTGAAGTAAAAAACCGTAAAGTCTGTACTGCCTGAGGGTTTGGAAAAAAACACATAGGGAGTGATATTTTGGATTATTCATAGATTATAGCATCCTTAGATAAGGTGAGGTAAATTCCTTGATCCTCAAGGAAGATAATTATTAATTCTCTATAATCTCCCACAGGAAGTCTCCTTATTAGAATGCTACATCATATACCAGTTTGTCCCTTATCTAATGCAACTGGCTAATTATTAAAATACTTCATTTTTCTCCAGCTGTTGTCTTCCTGGGTAAACAAATTGCTAAGTTCAATTGGCTTCCATTTGCACTTCATTGCTTCTTGACAGCAAACAGTCTGTAAAAATGAGCTGCCTCAGGGTGTTTATAATCTCCAAGGGAAGAAGAAACAAATGTATGCATAATTTCTCTAATTTTTTAATATTGGTTTCTACAAAACACAACACTTAGTTTTGAGTGCAAAACTTTTTTTAATAAAATAATATCAAAGTTACAATATTACCCATTTTGTAGGCAGGAAGGCAGAGGGTCCTTCATCAGCATTTCAAATCAGTTTCTGTTACAGTGCAAATTGTTTTCTGAGAAGTTCAAGGTAATTAAAATGTCAAAGCAAGGGCAAGTAGTACATGGTTTTACTTGCATGCAGTATTTCATTTAGAAATTACTCAAACCAAGGTAAACAGAACAAATTCTGTAGAAATGTGTACTAATCAAGTATTTGGTTTCGTTCCTTCATAGAAGGGGCACAAGTCCACCTGCACATCTATACTAACACTTTTCTGATAAGGCTTTACATTGTGGGCATTTTCAGTCATATTTCTACTACAAAAATACTGATCTGTTACGAGCTTCTCAGCTCATTTTCATTGCATGTCAGGTCGGGGTAGATAATTACGAACTAGTGGCTATCAAGGAATCAAATTTTTTAAGAAGATTCCAGAATTTCAGACAAGAAATAACTAGGTTAATAGTTTGTCAGAGCAGTTATTTTATGTCAAATAAAATTTTTGAATGTTCCTTAAAAAAAGGCAAAAAAATAAAGCAAAGCCTGAATAAGCTTAACTGTTAAATTATTGCATGTTTTGCTCTGTACTGCATCTCCCTTTCTTATTTCCTTTTTCATGTCAAAGATTTTGCTAAGTAGCAAAAAGTAACTCAAGAAAACCATGATGCTGGAATTCTACTCTTCCTGCATGTGCAGGCAGTGTGAAAATGAGTGGCGAGAACAGAAGCATTTCTACTGGTGTAAAAAGGGTGTCCGTATGAGTTTTATGACTCTAGTGCCTGTAGGTTTGAGGGGAAAATGGCAACAGGTTATCCTCTAGTTTGGACATACTAGCTCTATCTTGCAGGGTTGTGAAGATGTTCTGGTTGTTATATTCTGCTATGTTCTGTGGCACAAAAATTTCATTGAAATAGAACATTTTCTTCTTTCAGGTATGAATTCCTTACAAATAATCAGCCTGTTAAGAAAATTCACTAAACGTGAATCAAAACTCTAGGGAAGTACATGTTATCTGTATTATAAAAAAAAGTGAATTAAAGAAAATTGTTTTGCAAAAGCTGTCTTTTCCATTAATAATTTGAGGTTATGATTGAAAGTATGTGAGATCTTACGCTCATACAATATTAATACAAAAAATAGTACACCCAGAGCTAGTGACAAAACAAATGGCAATTTCCAGAAGGAAGGTATAATGTCACACTGGCACTTGTAAAAAATGCATACTTGTGTTCTCTTTATTTATTCCCTCTCTATGCTTTCATGCTTGGTCTCTCAACCTCCCTTCTGATCATAAGCCAAGACTTCCCTCTTATTGACTAGGGCATATTTATATACACATGAGTTTGTATCCATATATTAAAAAATAATATTATGTAAATACAAGTGCATATGTGGTTCTTCACTCAATACTTTTGCTGTTGATGAAGTCGGGAGTCAGTGGTGGTGAATGTAATTTCTGGTAGGTAGGTGTGAGCAGCTGGTTTATGACAAGGATGGCACAGATGTGGCCCTGGATGAATCATTTAATTTCTTCACCTGGGTTTTCTGGCAACCTTTTTTTTTTTTTGAAGGGAAGAAGTTAGTGTTTCATGAAGATGTGCATGCATATGTTAAAATAGCTCTATTAGTAATAATTGAGTAATACCATAAAAACACAGCATGAATATGTCAACTTCTTCAGTACTGGAGTAAGTGAAAGGAGAATGCCCTCAAATTTAACTTCTCATAGTGGAAGATTCACAAACAAAAAACAAGAAAAACCTGTGTACATGCTATAAGTATAGGCCATGTCAGTCAAGAAGAAAAAGTATCCTTCACTGAGGAGCCATTGTATTTGGCCCAATCTGTTCTTGTGGTTCCTTCATCACATCAAACCCTCTTTGTTTTGTTTTTTTTTTTTTAAACCCAAAAAACCTGTAGAATTTAGGAATTTAATAATCTGTTGACAATCTATAAGATTTAAAAAAAAAAGCAGGGGAGAAGAAGAAAGGATATAATATTTTTAGTCTGATGTGTTCTTTTTGCAGCGGTTCCTTTTGGTATCTGGCTGTACTCTTTTTCTGCCATTTGATTGCTGTCTTTATATCACTACTAGATTAACCAAAAAATGCAAAGAGCGAATGATTAGTACAATGTTTTGAACTCAATGTCTGAGATACCTTGTTTGAAACTGGTTTGATTTATATGTGAGTTAAGAAGATTCTCATTAAGTAAAATATATTCAGATCTAGCTATAGTCCTTGATTTTCTGTCTCAACAAACAGAAATATTTGTGTCAAGGACACAAAAGGAGAGAAAGACAGAGATGACAAAATAAATGCTAGTATGAAGGGTAGGGATCCCCACAGAGGGACAGCTGTCTCTACGACCCACCTGGATTCCTGTGGGGAAGTGACCTGGCCCCCGTCTTGCACCTAAGCCAGACATCCTAATGAGAGTACAAGGGGTTTTCTGGCTGCCCTGTCTTTAAGACTAGCTCTGCTCTTTTGACTAGGCACTCTGTCCCAAACCAGGGAAATCCTTGCATTGCTGTTATTTATAAATGGTACAAAGAAATGCTGGGTTTTGGCAAATGGTAAAGAAATGGCAGATTGATTCAACCAGGTCAAGGGTATGTACCAACCCAGTTTAAAAAACACTATCAATACCAAAAGGTAGAAAATGAATGTGAGTGTTGATAGAAGTGCTGTGCTCTTAGAATTTCTGGTTTCATTGAATAACAGAATATAAAACATAGGTTCTCTAGTTTAATTATGCAAGAGGAAAAAAAAAGAAATTAAAAACTAACATCTCTTTGTGGCCTTTTAAAGAAAGAGAGGGTAGGGAATGCCAGAGACTGAGATTGCTGTAGTGTGGAGAAAAGAGCAGAGTATAGCTGTGAAAGGAACTGGCAACATACAAGGGACTATTTCAAGGCTGCAGTGGGCAATCTGGGGAAAGAATATTCAAGAAGCTAGTGGAAACAAGAATTCATTAATATTGTATTTAAAGTAGTAGAAAAGTCATGTGTTTTCAAATATTTCCAGGCTATTTCTGTGAGGTAGGATTACAATGAAGCAGAAGAAATGACATAACTGACATGGCAAAGTGTGCTAATTGTGTTTGATCCAGATTGGCCACTTCAAGCAACGTAAAGTGAATGGATTTGGGTGTAGCTTACTGTTTCTTGCAATACAGGACATTTCTGCAACTCATATCCAAATGATCCCACCGTTCAGAGGAAGGGACGAACTGAGAGATTCTTGTGTCATGCAAGACATTTCTGTGACATGTTAATCATTCAGAAGCCTGTGCAGAAGGTTGTTGCTAGTTGTCAGTGATAAAAATGAGTAAAATCTGCTACAGCAAACTGAATTGTTGAAATGCTCCGTGCTTTGTCAGTTGTCTGTATTCTAGATCACAGTAAACTTAATATTTAGGAACAAACAGTAGATATAAGTGGTAAAAACAAGAGCTGTGCACTTTTCCCCTGTTCTGCTTGTCTCTTCTGTTTTAGAGCAAGCTGTCATAATAATGGCATGGTACATGCTCAGCCTTATGTTAACAACTTTCTGGAGATGATATACTATTCCCTTTGGGCAGCCTGCGTGCCAGCATTTGGCATATGCACAAAGAGAGGAACTGAGAAAGGGAGAGTGAATATTTCTATGATCAGCAAATATCTGTGAGAAGTCAAGACAGCAGACTTATTTCACACGGCATGGTGACAGCATGATATTTTTCACTCTTCTCCTTAAAAAGATAGAGAACTGACTTGACCTGAAATACATTTTGCACAGTATTTAAAAAACCCCACCAAAACCATAAATGAAATACCTACCTGAAATCGTACCTGCTGATATTGTACCTGCTTTGTTTTGGGAGTGTTTTATCACAATGGAGGTTATGCGAGGTTTGGAAAAGACTTCTGCAGAGTAAAGACTGGTAATACCCTGAGGCTCTTACCTGAGTGCCTAATGCAGAGAGGCAAGAGGTTGTCTGAACTAGACCACGGTGCTCACAAGAGTAGTGCTGGCCCACAGAGCAGTCTGTGGAATGGGACTTGCTCTGCATGTTGGGCTAACCTCCCTGAAGGAAGGAAGCCTCACCGTGGTGAGCTCACGTACACAGTACCCTAGTCAGATAATAGAGTATCTTTTTTTAAACTTGTTTACATATGTAGGATCTGAAATATATAGATCCAGTCAAATTTAATTCTGGTTTTTATCTTTTGGCTAAAGAACAATGGTCATCCAATAATCTGGTCTTTATACCATAGTCATCATCGTGCCCTGTTTAGAGTTTGCTTTATTTTAAGGGAGGCAGGGGGCATTGAAGACATGGTTCCTAGCACAACTTTCTTCATAACTATCTTCCTTGGGTTTGGAGACAGCTAACCTCTGTCTTTCTGGCAAGAAAGTAGAGATTGATCCACATGCTCTAGGAATGTCCAACCATTCACTTTCTCTTCACCAAATTTATCAATTACAAGATATAAAAGTATAAAGTTCTGTTAGCTTGCTTTTGTATTATTTGTGCTTTTTCTACATATCATAGAGTCATAGGGGTTGGAAGGGACCTCAAGAGATCATCGGGTCCAACCCCCCTGCCAAAGCAGCTCCCTAGCTCATATTGCACAGATAGGCGTCCAGACGGGTCTGGAATATCTCCAGAGAAGGAGACTCCACCACCTCCCTGGGCAGCCTGTCCCAGGGCTCTGTCACCCTCACTGTGTAAAAGTTCTTCCGCATGTTGGTGCGGAACTTCCTGTGCTCCAGTTTACAGCCATTGCCCCTTGTCCTGTCCCCACAGACCACTGAAAAGGGGTTGGCCATTTCCCCCTGCATCCCATACTTAAGATATTTATAAACATTAATTAGGTCCCCCCTTAGTCTTCTTTCCTCCAGGCTGAACAGTCCCAGCTCACTCAGCCTTTCCTCATAGGGGAGATGCTCCGGGCCCTTAATCATCTTTGTAGCCTCCTCTGGACTCTCTCCAGGAGATCCCTGTCTTTTTTATACCAGGGAGCCCAGAACTGGACACAATACTCCAGGTGGGGCCTGATCAGGGCAGAGAAGAGGGGAAGGATCTATGTATCTGAAAAATAAGAAAACGTTCAGTTTGTTGGGCCAGGCATCCTTCAGATAGTCTCTTGACTTGTGTGAGGAATTATCACAGTCCTCCTTGAATTCAGAAGGAAGTGTATTATTTCAGAATAAATTAGAAAAAAAATAATGCAAGTGTATTTAGTTGAGGTTTCTATGGTGATCTGTAATATGCAGAGTGCAGTTTTCTCGAAAGCTGAAAGTAAAATATTCTCTTTCCTGTAGTATTTGGTTCACTCTACTATTGAGAATTTCCTTTACCAACAGACACATAGAAACAATATATTTTTTTTCCTTGTCTTGTTTGGCCCTGAAGAGTTTATGTGTCCAGAATAGCAATTCTTGAAATCATTGGTATTTTAAAGAAATAAACACAGGGTTTTTTCCAATCACCAGGTAGCAACAGTTTGTTCTCACAAAACCTGTACCTAACAAGCTTTATGTGTTACTTTGTGTTATGTGTTTCAGTGAGATTTGCACTACAGTGGTTTTACTGTTTCAGTCTTGAAATTATACTGGTATTGAAGCATACTGGTGTTAGTGAGGTCAGAATCAGGCTTACTTTCAGGAGAAAATGTAACTTAACGTAGGGAACAAAAGTAAAAGTTCAGAACATAGTAGCAGATTGTAGATCAGCATTAGAAATGCAGTAAAAGCGATGTCCCAGCAGAGTTTTAGACTGCCAAACTATCTGTTCAGTTGTCTTGTAAGAAAAGGCAATAATGTATATGTGAAGGTAGCATAAGTACAGTTGCTATGGGAACCTGCCTTGGGTCTGGAAGTGCCCTGAGTTGTGCAGATTAAAACTTCTGTCTCACTAATGCATCAATATAATATTTTGAATAATATCTCTTTAAAATACCTCCCTGAAGATGTTAAGACTACCATAGACAATATTCAACATAAAATCACTTCTCTGATATAATTTTTATTAGCATACAGTACTATTGTCAGTTGATCAACCTGAACAAAAGAAATGAGCCTTTTACGGGTTTTTTTTGTTTGTTTTTTTCTAAATGTATTTAATGAAGAGTGTTAAATTCCAAAAAAGTTCAGGATATAGGACAGATCCTGATTTGGTGCTTTTTGCAGAGCAGTTTAAGCTGCTTTTGCTTTTGAAGACCGGACAAAATGAAGTATTTTCCCCAAATAAGTCCAATCAATGAAGAAATATGTTTTAAAAACAATTCAGAGGAACATTTTCCAAGTGCTGATTCTTTAAAGCAACGATACATTTTAAAAAGCCTTTGGTTTCTGAGATTTTCATTAACATTTGGAATTCAGATTCTTAAAGTAGGTTCCTTTTTCAGGTTCTTGTTGCCCACAGCTTGGGCTAAATTTTCCAACTAAAGTCTGTGATTTCCTGGATACTACTTACTGATTTTCATATGAAAAATAAAATGCCAGCATACAGTAATTCCTGTAAAAATTCTTAGAGACAGTATGTTAAAACAAGCCCTTTTGAAAATTCACTTGTGATTTCTGTTCTTTTGCCCAAATCCAATCCTTAGAGGCTTGTGTTTGAAGAGTGTGAGGTGTGAATCTGAGCTATTGGCAAAAACATGCTGTGCATAGAAATATGGCTATTCGCTGGGTGAGACCTCTATCCAAGAACTGCAAATTTCATTAGCTACAGTTCCCCTCTATATTAATAAAAGGTGGCAGCTGGTCCTGTCATACTCTGTGTTACTGCATTAACAAGGTGACCTTCACAAAAGCTTTCCTAATTTATTATTTTAGAGAGAAAGCATGTAAGTATAATCCATTAAAAGTAATTATGTTCATGCTTTCTCCATTATTTTGCATTATGGGAAGCTATACATAACACAAAGTAATAGAACCACGTAGATAAAAATGAGTAGGTTATGTAGTGGTTAAGCATCTTGCTTTCTCTGCCACTCTGCACTGTCTTCCCCAAGGTTACTACATTATTCCTTCATTGTTATTACAAAAGGAAGTTAAAAATATCAGGAGATAATCACCAGGAGAAAAAGGTGGAGAAATAAAAATCAAACAGCATGTAGGAGGAAATGTGATCCTGGGGAATGGGGGGAGTGAGAATGTGATGGCAATTCTCTTCCTGACTAGCACAATGTGTGATATTTCACATTATGTATCAGCAGTCCACTGAGCTTAGTTCATGCCATTGTTCTGAAGGCAAAAGCAACTACTGGGCTTGCTCCCTTCCTTCTTAGTGAAAAATCTGTGGTAAAAATAGACAGTAGTCTGTATTTTGCCACCAAGTGTATTTTGAAAATAAGCAGCAAGGGCTCTGTGACATCTAGTGCTTATAAATTCAGAAACTGTCAAAACAATGGCAGTATCTTCTGTCCTTTGACAAGTTTGAGGGGTGTAATTTGCCAGTAGGAAATATATATATGGACAGTCATAGCAGCTGCAACACAGCATTTCCTCAACAGTTGGGCTCCTTGTCAAGAGATGATGTCAAAACCTAATGTCATAAATTGTATTTATTTTAATGGTAAAAAAACCCTGTGCAAAAATATTTTTCATTTGTTCCTAGAAGCAACATATAACACAGATGTAGTAACAAGTGCATGGGGAATATATAGACTATGTGTTAAAGTACATCAGACTTGGGTTGAGCTAAACAAACACTTCCATTTCAACACAATAATCTGACAAATAAGATACTGCTCAACTTGAATAAATTAATAGGAATCTGGTCGAAAATGAATGCTCACAAGCCTGTATCTTGAGCTTTCTGGCTGCTGGGATAGACCAGTCTCAGGATTCGGCCTGACACATTGTGTTTGGAATTTTGTATTTTCATTTAGGATTATGCATCTGAGCTGTGGCAAGCAGCACATGTGCATATTTTACAGCGAGTGCTGTTTGGACACTTCGACGACTGCGTTTTGAAAAGATTGACATTCTTCTGTAGAAATAATCAAACTTGTCGTGTTTTTATGAACTCAAACTTCTTTTCCCAATATGCATGATTAAAAATGTTACAATGCTGAGTTTTCTAGGAGATGTGGTGCAGTTAAGTGGACTGTTTCTGAAAAAGGGTATTCCATGTGAATTAAGAAAGAACAATCCTGGGTCATAGTTCTGTACTGCTCACAGTTAATCCCTTTTAGAGGCTTTCCCCTGCCAGCTTCCTTGGGGATATATTGGGTCCTATCAGAAACTAAGAAAGATGCAGTTCCTATATCCTTCTCCATAATTTTGATAGCTAATCCCTACTGTGGGATTTCAGCCAGGCAGAATCTCCAGAAGCTGTACTTGATTTGTTGCTCAGTCACTGCTTTTGTATTTGTGGAGCTGGGATAAACTAGTAGTTTCTACAAAAGATTATCTCATCATCTACAAAGGATTATCAAGATAAATCCTAATTTCTTGTGTTGCTATGAAGTGCTTTAGATGTGGTCAAAACCTGTATAACCAAATGCTTGTGGCAATCTCTATACAGGTCATTTTCCACCCAGGAATGTTTTTCAAACATTTCTTCTCTCTTATTTCAGCGTTTCTTCAGGAGTCTGAAATGAGCTATGGACTGTTGCACAGAGCCACAAATCCTAGGAATGGTTTTCGTAAAAGAGTTTGGGCAGTTGAGACTGGGGTGAAGCAAATCCTTTTAACTGTGATCTGGCTTCTTTTAAACAACCTGTGTTCTATAGATCTGTGTAAGAAAACACTCACCATATAGTCTTTTATCGTGCTGTTCAAGATCAAATTTGCATATACAAAACTACTAAATTACGTATATTCAACCTTTTAAAACCAAAAGTCTAGAAATTGTTCTAATTGGGCAGCTGAGGCTGCCTACTGGTAAGATAAATCCCTTTGCAGAAAAAAGGCAGCAGGTTAGCTGTCTGCTCTATTCTTCATCCTCAGAGTATACTGTATTGCAGCAGCCTCTGGCAGGCATAATTTCCCTGGCTTCTGCAGACAAAGTGGAATTTAGAGTAGCTTTGAATCCGCTCTGATTTACATCAGAGAACAAGTATGTTCAGCGTGTCCCTGAAAGGCTTTTTGTTAGTGGGTCAAAATAATGCACTTTTTCTGAAGTCTGGACAAAACCTTTCTAAAAATCCGATAATTTGAATCCTTTGGGCTCGGTCTTAATGGCTCTGTCTCAAACAGAAATTCTTTATTAAAATAAAATATGAAGTCACCCTCAAACATTATTCTTTAACTTGCTTTTGTCAAAACAAAATACTGCAAGGTGCATGCATGAACAGCATGTGTAGAAGAGTTGGAAAATGGATAGAATACCATGGTCATCGTTTATGTAAGATAGAGCTGGGAATAACTTTTTTTCAGTTTTCCAGTTCAGATTCTGTGTGTCTGGCTTTACAAGCATCTGAGAGGGGATGAAACTGTCCCCTGAATTGTTTCCTTTGTTATCCAAGTGACAGTTAATGTATTTTTTTCTGGGTTTGTCTATATTCTCAGTCTCTAAGATGTCTTCCATTTTCAGTACGCTATGGGTCTACTTCAGGCATCCAAAAGTGGAGGTGGATGAAGTCACGGATAACATTCTAACCTAATATGGACTAACACTATATCCCTGAGATATATTTTATCTGTAGTAAAGCATGACTTTCACTGTGCCTGTAACTTCTACAAGTGAGGTTTCCAAACGCACATGGGTAAGAGAAGATTTAATAACAGAGGAGGGCTGGCTGGGTCACGATTACAGTCCTAGTGATTTTGGATGGGTGTTTCTCTATTCCAGCAAGAGAAGGGGTGAAAGGAGAAAAAGCCAACAGACAAAATATCTGATCATATCTGCAAGCTCTATTTTAATATTTTTAAAATATTGTAGCTAAAAAACATCTGGCAGAATTTTTATACCAAGTGGTTTCTATTTTTGCCAGCACCACACTTTCTTCAGCACATTTTAAAATCTTCTAATCTCTGTATCATTCTGAAGGGTGCTGAATGCCCCATTAGAAACCAGTTATTTACATATTTCTGCTGATGTGTGAAAGTGTTTTGTCAGCTTCTTTAATTTACTATTAAACAAGTATTTTTATCAACATTAGAGTGCTGTTGTTCATGTCAAGTTGCACCTGTCTTTCCATCCATTTTCATGCCTGCAATATTCATGGGCAATTAACTATCCAGCAAGCAATTACAGTCTCAGGTGTATTCTGAGTCTCCCCTGAAAATTAGACCATTGAATATAATGAATCCAGTATTTTAGATTTATCTTTTAAATAATAAAGGCCAGAATGTGGTCTTTTTGCTTAATCTTGATTTGTCCCTTCCTCTACTTGTAATGTTCTCCAGAGAGTCATATATTGTAAAACAGTAAGTATTGCTGTTAAAAGTATGACTAGAGAAATCTCTGTTCTATTTAACTTCATTCCTTCCACTTGTGTAGGATAGCCAGAGAAAGAAAAAAGTGCAGAACTTGCAAAATGTTGTTTAAGTGGTGATACATTAATCAGGGTTAAGCTATGGACTCGATCTTAAAGGGTCTCTTCCAAACCAGGTGATTCTGTGATTCTATATGCTCTCATCTTCCTTTGCCTGGAATGAGCCATAGGAATGACCAGAGCCTTCAAGGAGCATTTTGTACAGGTACAGTGGAAACAGTGGAAGCAATATCCATGGAATGTTACGCCTAAGAACTTAATCAACTTTTCTTTCACAGATACAATAGCAAAGCATAATATATCCTATTTTGTAATATTTTAATACCATTTAATAAGGAGAAGTCATTATCATTATTCCATTAGCTATATGAATTGTGGTATAAAGAACCCGAAGTAAAGAAATTTGGGGGCAAAATGTAGAGTATTGAAAGTCATATTTTATAAGTGCCATATTACTACATATCCATTAAGAAATATTGAAATCAGTCAAATTTTGTTGAAGTTGACAGTAGTTGCAAGCTGTCAGTTTCTGGGGAACATACAGTATCTGATTCTTTATACGTGCTTATATATCTCACTGTTACACTGGGAAGAATCTAAAAGGCCAAAGAGGCCCTGATCATGTTTTATCATCTATAATTTCTTTTAACACGTGTTGATATGGTGTTGTCTACTTAACTGAGTGCAGAATTAGGAGTTTCTCATCCTTATTCTTGGTTTCTTGGCTGAGATCTGCCTTTGTAAAAATCACATAGCAATCCGCTCCTTTAGTTTCACCACTTGTGCAGTAAGTGTGATCTTGAATATGCTTTGCAGACTGTGATTGAAATTTTGGTTTTCCTTCATTTGTCCCTGCTTCCAGCTTGAACAGTACTGCAATAGGGAGGAGAGCTAGGCTGTAGCATCGAGTCCTCTCCCTAGTTATCTGCTAGTTCTTGTCTTGTCTGCTGGGGAATGTGTAGGTAGTAGCACAGCTGACAACTCCAAGCCATCTCATTCTGGAGGCAGCTTCTGCCACTTGCATCCTGGTCTGCACACAGGTCTGGTAAAAGCCTTTTGCTCTGCTGTCAGGTCTCTTCACAGCAAAAGGGAAGCATTATTTTCCTATAAACAGACATCCTTTCTCTAGTACAGAGAACACTTGGTCCTTGCAGATAAGCAGAGTGTAGTGGTAATATAATACTAAAAAATATTTTTCTAAGAGAATAAGCACAGCTCTAAGATCTTGGGATTTATCTATGTGGCTTCTGCAGTTTTGGAGTTCTTACAGCAAATTTTAATATTTTTATTAAAAATTATTTGGGTGTGCAGCATGTTCTGGCAGGTACTTCAGTGTATCGTTTAATTTATGGTTTATCTGAATGCTACTTTAAAGTCCCATGATCAGGGTTACAAGTTGGGATGTCTTTTCATGGTCTAAACCAATTGTGTTTCATCAACTCTTCAGGATGAAAGGCAATGATATTTTCTGTCCCATTGTTTGAGCCTGTGCTTTCATTATATGCAATATTTCCTTAGCTATCTTATAAAATATATTTTGATTAAATACCTCATTAGAAAGAAATGATTGTCTTCTTGGTAGTGGAATTAACTCTTATTTTTTAGCTGAATTCAGATTAAAGCTGTCAGGTCATATAGGGAGATATTCAAAAGCAGTGAAAGCAAATCCATTAGTGTCAAGTATGTGTGTGTTGCCATAGCATTATTGCAGCATTAATTATTTCTAGCACACAGTAACTAAGTGGCACTTCAGTAAGAAGATAGAATATAGACTATGTGTAAACTGCATGAATGATACATAACTATAGAAAATCAAATATCTTTGAATCAAAAGGATCTAAAGTTTAAATAAATTTAATAGATTTACTTCATGTCTTTATTGAGTCTGATAAAGCAGCAGGCAAATACACTGAACACCTGTGTTATATGCACATTTTTTCTTCTTTTGCTTGAATTCAAGAGAGAATGATTGGACACATTTAACAATGCTCCCTAAAATCTTCTAAACAAACTTTGTTGCTGTTTCTGCTGAAATATTGTTTAGGCTTGGACTTGATGATCTTAAAAATCTTTTCCAACCTAAGGTATTTTATGATTATGTAGTCACAATGTTTCAGCATGTTGCTAATTTTTTTGAGTTCTTGACCAAATATTTAGCTCTGAAATATTCTATATGAAATCACTAATGTTCATATGTAAATATCCTTTGTTATTGGTATTTTTAAATCCTCCCATACTCAGGTTAGTCAGTTTGTAATCTAAATATTCTTTGTAATTTCAAAATTAAATCTATTAAAAAAAATAAACTTACGATACTATAGTTGGCATCAAATTCAGCTCCAAAAATGGAGGATTTTTTCCTCATTATAAATTCAGAAAGACAAGTAATTGAAAACCTTTTCTAACAAAAATCCCATCAGTTTTGAACTGATAGCCCAGGTACAAACTTTCAGCCTGATTTGATTTGCAATTACCTGATAGTAAATGTACAAAATTGGGGGCAAAATTGTTACAAGCTCACAAAGCATGATTTGACCTTTTGTCCAAGTAATGCGCAAAAATAAAGGTGGTTTTTTACCCTGTATTTTTGCCTTTATCTGTAAAATATTGCTCTTGGTGTAACTGCAAAGTGAAGACAATTATTCTGTAATGCCATGTATTTGTTAGACAACTACAGAGCTAGGATTCATAGCTGATTCACTCAATTACTGTTTTCAATAATGTTCTTACCAGGATATTGCTTTTTGGGCACTTAAGAAAACTGAATAAGATTGAATTTTATGCAAAATGAACCATAAAGGAAAAAAATCCTTACCACCAGCATATGGTTATTGGCTTTAAAAAACATAAATTGTCAATTTAACACTTGATGTTTCATGAATGCTCTGATTTTTAAAAAATTTTTTTTTGTATCAGTAAACAAAGCACAAGCAACACAAAAACCTATTAAGCAGCACAGTAATTGGCTTTTACATTTCAAAATACTGCTACTGTTCTAATTTTAGGAAAAAAAAAAAATCCCATTTGTTGCAAGCATGACCGAGTCTTGATGTACCACTGGCTAAACCCAATAAACCCACTCTGCAACTACTGCTATAGCAACATCAGTGTCTGCTGTGGAGAACGTGTGCTTGGCACAATACTTCTTGCTCTGTCTCTTTTTTGCACATATGCAACTAGCAAAGGGCATGCAAATAAAACCTTGCCATGATTACATCTTCTTTTGGGACAAAATCCTGAACCTACAAAAGTTGATGGGAGTTTTTGCTGCTGTCTTTAGTGAACTTGACACCTTTCTCATGCATGATATTTTTTTTTTTTTAATTTACTCAAACACTTCATAATACAGAGGGGTTGATCACATATTAAATATATTCAAGTAACAAAATATAGATAAGGGTTAAGACAGTAGTTTGAGCTCCTTATCTATTTAGTGAGAATATTTTTTATAATGTCCAACTCAAATCTCCTTCTGCAATTTAAGCTTTTTTTGCTTATCCTGCCTACAGTTAACATGGAGTACAGATTAATTCTGTTTTCTTTATGAATGTTCTTCTAATCACCTACTGCCACGTTGAAGCCTCAATGTTTTTCTTCCATACAATAAATAAGCCTATGTCTCTCAAGCAGAGGTCATATTTTCTAGATTTCTGGTGACCTGAAGATCTTTTCTGGGCTTTTTCCAGAGAGCTTCGCTTTCTAGAATGGGATGCTGTAAATCAGCTGCAGCATTATAGCCTGTGTGATGAATTTTCAGAGCTTGTGCAATTTACCTCATATATTTATGTTCAATACCTCCACTTGAATATGACATGTTCCAACATGCATATTGGTACAGCTGATTTTTTCCCTCCCACCCCCAACAGGAAAGTTTTAGTTTTGTTTTCAGCTGGAGATCAAGAATAATGACTTTTTTTTTTTCAGAACAACTGCTACTGCTATCCTGTATTTTCATAGTAGACCAAAAAACCCCACTTTTATGTTCTCCCTTATGGCACTAAATTGCATATATTTCAGATGATTTCTTTGGTTTTTTTTCTAAGACTTACCATCCTATTTAATAAGAAATAATTTCATCAGCAGAGAGCATGACTGTTGCTTCTCTACACTCCTGCATGCTGAGGGAAGCCTATGCTTGTATGCTTTGGTCTAATCAGTGGGACTGCCCTTGCAAGCTCAGAATCAGTTTGGCCTCAGTTCAATACCTGTGTGATGAACAATGAATTACATGAAGCTGGTGTGCATGGGAAATGAGCAGATTTAAGAAGAAGAGTAGTTTTTTGGGCAATGCACTGGAGATGAGGTGTCTCCAGAATACCTTGTTAAAGATTCTCCTTTACTTTGTACTCAAGGCAGCATGTTTGTCTGGAGGTTTGGAACAATTCTCGTTATGCTTGGAACTAACATTTCATTCAGCTATGCAAACTGAGAGGAAATGAATAAACATTGACTGAGAATGAGATGGGTGTTTTGTGTTATATCAGGCACACAGGAGACACTGTATGTTACTAAAATAACTACTGTTGGCATATATGCATATTTGAGGCACAAATGGAAAAAAATGAGAAAGCTCTAATTAGAGGTTTCTGCTGTTTGCTAACAGTGTGGCTGCAGATGTCTCACCCTTTAAAATGTTTCTTACATACTTAATGCTAATGGATTTTTTTTTCCTATGGAAAAACTAATGAACTGTTTAAATTAATGAAATTGTTAGGCAGTTTTGTTTCTTCAAATAGCAATATTATTCTTCTAAAATACCTTAGCAATTTCCTTGGACCCTTACATTCACCCTGTTGAATTATTATTTGTTCGATATTCTTGAAGGCTCGTAAGGTACTTTGACACGGTCAAATTAAGAGAACCGGTATCCTTGATATGAACGGTTGTACAGTTGAAGAACCAGCTGAATACTCGAATGTGGTCTTTTCATCTACTGAGGGATAAGTCAGAAGTATGCTATAGAAATGTGAATGTTTCTATCTTAAGTTGAGAACATCCTAATGAAAAATGAACAGCAGGCAGTTTTTGCACTCACATAAACTTTAGAACGTCACAGTGCATTCAGTGGGTAGTATTTTTTTATTAGAATTGCACTTTGGAAGCAGATACTTAGTAATGCCCAATCCCCCCCCCCCCCCCCATTTCATTACATACTGTGAATTGAAGGGTCAGGAACTTAGGTGAGGTAGAGTGACATTATCATGATACCACTCCTTTTGATATCTATAGATTTGTGCTAATTACCATTAATTAAGCATTTGATGTAACATATCCCATGGAATCCTGCCCCCTTCACCAAAAATTAGATATAACATGATGTAATTTACAGAAGTCAGATTTGAAAATTTCAACAACTAAAAGCCTTGTTTGTTGTGCCATTTGAGGTTTAGCTCCCGATGAAGAGCAATATATTCTTTCACCAGTAAGGGAGGCAATGCCTCCTAGACAGGCATTAGATTCAATAATTAGGTGAATAGAAAAATCAAAAACTTATCACTGCTCTTGTGTTCAGCCATGGGAGGGCAGCCAGAGAACATTCAAGCTAGTTTCAAAATTATTGCAATCTTGCTTTTTAGTGTCATTCAAAGATGAATATTTATATGTCATGCTTTTCCTCAGTAAAGATTCTTGCATCGGTTATAGATATGAGTGGTATTGATGTGCATCCTCTTAGATTTGCACAATTAGAAAAATAGCATGAGTATGTGCAGATATACGCAGCAATAGAGGTGCTTTTCTAGAGGTACCAAAGCAGTCCTTTCGTTATAGGTGTTTGTTATGGATTTGATTCCCTTGCAGAGTAACCACACACACTTAAGGATTATTGTTTCTGTGTGTTTCTGACAATTATTTTTTTGAAGTCATATGTAATTGTGAGGTGTTTTTTGTGGAAAAAGTTTCTGATATACAGCATTTGAGTTCCAGAAATCAGCTTTGTCACCCAACCAAGCCTCCTCTGATTCCTGTGTAGACAGTGTGAGCAATTTAAGAGATTTTACAAGGGTTACTTCTCTCTGCTCGTGTGTGCTTAGTTTTTGGCCAGTGTATCTGCTAGCCACTCAAAGTACTTGCTATAGCTTGAGTGTACCTCTCAACATAAAGTAGGAAAAAACAATGGTCTGCTGTGATTGCAGAACAAAATATATGCTTCTCATTAAATGATGCTTTACTGTGTAGATATTGCAAGGTGTATGTACAGTGCTGCCAGAAAAGAAAAAGCAGAAGTTCCCTGGAACTTGCTGTGACACAACCATATGCAGAAAGATCTTTTATAAAATATATGGCTTTTGAGTCTGTCAACAGATTTACAGGTATTATTCTTAATGTCACTGAATTTTCAAAACGCTTCAGATGCCTGTGAAAATAGACAATAGATATCAATCAGGGGGTATCTATGCAACTAATATGTCAGTCTCTCCTTTTTCTTCTAAATATTGGTAGGGAGGGAACAGAACTGAAACTTTTGTAAGTTTTGCATGGCCTGCTTTTCTGTTATCTTTCAAACATTAATTTGATAGGTATTGAGCTTCTCTAATGCTCAAATGATTACTTTTAAAAAAAACAACTGGATATTAATTTCAATCTGTATCTTAATAAGCATATGTATAAACAAAACCCCACATTTTCAATTTACATTTGAAATATCATAATTTAGTAAGCCAACTTGAAATACAAGACTATGAAATGTAACAGGTAAATTGAAGTAAAAATGAAGTCTATTCTCCTTTCTCAGGAAATTAGAACATTGAATGTTGAGTCATTTATTTATTAGAAAACTTACAACAGAATGTTTTTCCTACAGCCAACTTAGAGAAAGCATTTCCATTGACATATTATGGGATATGACTTTAATAATTCTCATCTGTTTCAAGAACACTTCCGTAAGAGATACGTGATTACAATAAACTGTACCTATTTCCTCAGGTCTGTTTCTGTAGATGAAAAATGATGTGTTTAGTGTATCCCAAAAATTAGTAAGTGTACACATGCTGTACACCCACAGCTATGAAATGTAAATATAATTTCAATTCCCAGAAAACAGGTAGGCATTCTTGAAGTTTGCCCCTTTTTTTTTAAATCCATGCTTAACAATGTGCTGTGTTTCACAGACCTCCAGCGCCTACACACCATTTGATGAGGCATAACAAAATCCTTCACAATCTACAAAAAATGCCTTTATCATGTAGAACCAGAGATGTGCACAGAGACTGACAGACATCCTCTGGTGACTGTAAAATCAGTGTTTAGCTGTAGGGAGTAGGGAACAAAGAGTCTTATAGAATCTTTATTGATTTACTGAAATATGAGTGAAGAGATAATGACACAAAACTGTGTATTGTCCAGTGTCTTCATGGGACAGGAGGAGCAAGAGGCAGCATCTTTGGGAGGAGGTATGCCATGGACATGTAGATGGATAGCTATTCATTAATCTGATCTGTTTGTCTTTTGTAGCCCTCAGGTTCCATGTGTAAGTGGGAATTAAAGTGAAGATGGCATTTATTTTCTTCTCTTTCATCATCTTATTCCTTTCTTCTTTACATTGACATGGGAATTCCAGGTTGTATGTTTAGCATATATATACACACTACTTGTCACTCTGTGTAAGGAAATCTGCCATGGAGGGCTAACCATGGGTTAGGGAAACAACAGGCCTCACAGTAGAGTGGAGGTTATGAAAGCAGAGAAAAGGTGACCTGCCTGATGTCTTCAGTTTGTTGTATGAGGACATGACTGTAAAAGCACGCCTCCTTCTATAGCTAAGGCAGGCACTCATCCTTCTCTTTGTTATTTTGCAAAAGTTAATTTTAAACTGCCTAAGTCTGTTGGGCACTCTCAACACACAGAAATGCAGGAAAGACACTACTGCAAAAAAAGAAATGAATGCTGGCATTCCAGAGTGCAAGAAAGACTGGTTAATTAGAAATGGATTTTGTTAGAAAAAACGTTGATTGACTCTGTATTTATTCTGTTTTTTGTTTGACAGACAACACTGTAACTACTATCTAGATTAAAAAGAATCAAAGTAAACACTGCTAAATATTCCTCCTTGCAATTTGATCAATAAAATAATTTTATTGTCTATCACCAGATATTACATAGCTAAATAACACTTATTTTTCAATTATATTTACTATTTAATGGAGAAAAAAGTAATGAATACAGCCTGTGTGTCTGTCTATTCATATCAGTATTGTAAAGTTCCCTTTTGTCCTTCCATGGATGAAAAATGACTGTGACACTTTGACTTTTCAAAATAATTTGCATGTAATCTTCTAAAGAAAGCCAGGTATTTTAGGTGCATACAGCTACTGACTTCTGGTTCAACAAAGCGAAAAAGAAAGCAAGAAGGGAAAATAATAGATACAGTAGGTGGGTGGCAGCTTTTTCTGCCTACTTTTAAAACATTATTTTTACTTCATGCTGTGACAGTTTAAATTTATGTATGGTCATACTGTCAAAGTAATGTCTATCCATCATAAATGCTGTACAAAGGTTAGAATAGAAAAATGTCACAGCTTTAGGAGGGGAGGATTATAAATATTTACCTGAGCCTAAGTACTGAAAAATCCAGATTTGCTGTAGTCACAGTAAAAATACTCTCAATTACAGTTTAACTATATATTTCGATAAAATAATTTAATTTAACCAGACATCTAACAAACAAAGCTAAGTAAATTAGCTTTGTTAAAGAAATTCATAATGCAATCATAGCTGATGATCTTACTTAGCGTGCACTGAAATGAATAAATGGATTTTGGCATTAGTTAACCTTCAGACTTCTCATTTTCTGAATATAATTGACATTACAATATATGTTTAATCTATTTGTATTATTTATCCCCATGATAAATGTTTCAGGTTCTCATGTTACTATCTATACTATGATGCCTCCTGGAGCTATCAGACATACTTCTCTACTTCTCCAATACTTGAAAAAGGCTTGGTTAAGTGTGACGACAGATTTAGCCTACATATCGAACATTTATCTGATAGTTGTAAGATTCTGTGTTACTTCCTGATGGAAACTATGATAGGTAGAAGGATAGAGACAATTTCTTTAATTGAGAAAAAGAGGGTAGGCATTAGGTATTGGTAATTAGTTTTAACTGTAATAGGTCTCCATGGGTGTTTTGTTCATGTGGTCGTTCCCCACTCGTTGAATCCTATGTTGTTGAATTCTGGCTGTTGGATATAGCAAGAAAATATCCAGAGCCAACGCAGGGTTCCTTCAGGTATAAATCAAAGGTTGTTGTGGTGGTATTTTGCAAGATGTATGATGCACAGTAATCAGAAGGTATTAATTCCCTGCAATTTTCCTGTTGACAGCAACATAACTTTTTGTTTCATTAAGACCTAGGCATGTGTGTGGGGCTAGGAGGGCTGCCCTTGAAATCACACAGGCTGGCACATCTCTGTTTCATTCCTCGTTTAGTACTTTAGAGTCCAAAGAGCCATTCCCTTCAGGGTTTTAGGTCCAACAGCACGTAGTATTTAATTATGTTTCCTAGGCTAAATAAATAACATAGGTTTAAATTCAGGTCTGATGCTTTTATGCTGCTTGAATAATCTGATTTGTTACTGTATGTGATGTTCCTGTGTGGCATGATGTGCTTTCTTTGATTGTAATTTTCAGTCATGTGATCTGAATTTCATAAGAGGACAAAAATCTACCATTTCTGTCTTATTAATACAGTATTTAAAACAAGCTAAAAATCTTTCCATTGATCAAAACTACTTATTGCTAGCAAATGTGAAGAAACTGGTAAAGTTTTTCTGAACCTAAATATCGCCATATGTAAAGACAGAGCATTTGAAATCACTATGGTATGTAGGAAAAGGGTTGCTAAAATCAGCTATCAAAATAAAACTGCAAAGGTACTTCAAAAACTATGAAATCTGAAACTTTTAACTATGAGATTGTCAACATAGAAAATGCCATAGGAAATACTTCATAAAGCTGAAGATTTACACACTAGAGTTGGATGTACATCCCCAGAGACTTTTAATCTGCAGTCTCTGTGAACAAGAAATAGCTTTGGCTCCAAATGTTTGTCTTTATTCGTGCAGCAAAGGTAGACTGCTTGTGCAGCCACAGTCACTATACTACAGGCAACAAAATGATCTTTCAGTATTGTTACTGAATTGAATATTTTCTAAGGCTATTGAGATGAGCAACTACCCTTAAAGAGAGGAAGGAAACCTGGTTTCTTTCCAGAACTGCTGAAGTCATCAGTGTATGTAGTGTGCATTTAGCACCACAAGGCCTGAAGCCCATATCAGACTGGAAAATGGCTAAATCAGGTGAGGTAAATTAACTGTCTCTGAGAATTCTCTGGCATTCTAATGGGCAATTTCCATGAAAGTACATTAAAGATATCAAATCTGAGTGGAAAAATTAAATATTTCAAAATATATATGAATTTAATAACACCTGAATGCTGAGTGTTCACCTTCTGATTCTGAGAAGTGATGAGTGAAGTTCGATCTGGTTTTGTTCTGCAGCCAGCAGGGAATATTTTCCTGGTTCAGGATCTATTCTGAGTGAGTATAGGTTTGGCTGGCTAAAGAGAGGGAGGTGTGCCAAGATTAGGCCCACGCTGCCCTTCAGCCTTTGAGGGAAATTATGGAAATAATGATTAAGGATGAAGTATTAAAGTAGGATGTGCAGCTCAGAGGTGGGACCTATGGAAGATAATTTTAAGGTGCCTGTGTGCCTGAAAAGCAGTCTCAAGGACTTCACTTTCTCATAGGGTGAGCTATTTCTAAGTTTGATTGCCGAGAAGCCAGGGCAGAGGGTAAGTTAATACATATCTGGTCCCTGGAGTGGCATGCAAGTGACATGAATGGGCTAAGAACTACTGGAAGAAAGTGCTGATGAATGGGTTTTAAGAATAGTTTCCAACATTTTGTTGCTGGTAGTCCAGAAATCGACTTTGCCACTTACCTTGATGGAAGAATGTCTGTGGAGACTGAAGTCAGTGACTTTTCAGTTGGAAGTATAGCTCCCTGCTGCTTATCAACATGTGTCAACTGGTTCTGTGCAATTCACAACATGCTGTTTGTGTTGCATCTAATTTCTGCCAACCAATGCAGTTGCTGAATGAATGATATTCTTCCTAGTGTTAAGAACTCCTTTTCACTCATAATGGCAGACCAAGTCTATCTCCCATACATGAAGTGAAATACGTTGGCTTTGCACTAGGAGTTCAGAAGCAACGTATCATCTGGAAGTGTCATATTATTCTACAAGTTAAAGCTGTGTGCAAGAATGTTTGAGGTGAAAGTGTTTTTTCATGTTTGACCTGGATTTGTTTTAAAGCTATAGAAATATTTTATGTCTTACATCTGCTTTCTTCTTCTTTCAAAAACGTGTTTCATAAGAAATCTCTCCTGTTAGATATGTTCAAAACCCAAAAAACCCAACTCCCCCCAAACCCACAAGTTCTTCTCATATAGCTTTCTATATGTTTTTGACATCTTTCATTTTACCAGCAATGTTCAGAGTATATGGGGGAAAATCAGATATAATCCCTCATTTTGTATTCCTCACCATTGTGCTACTAACATAGCAAATTACAGTAGGAAAAATGCTCATCTGAAGGAGTTTTCGCATGTTTTTATCTTGCTAAAGTTCTTGGAGGTACTTATGTGATTTAAAATAGTATTGTAAATAGCCTTTTGATTTAAGGAGATTAAAACTAATTTTTAAAGAATCAGTGTTATTTTGTTGCTAAAGAATGAGCCAAGAATGATAGTTGATAGTTCTTTCACAAACATAATCCCTTATAGTGTTCTTTCTATCTATGTATGCACAGAGCTGCTGATGACTGAATGGAAATAGGATTTAGTGGGATTTAATAATATTCTCAGTTGAAAGGCTTAACTTAATATGCAAGTTCTAGTGGGAATTTTCTTTCCCAAAGATATTTTTATTAGCATTTAGATACTTCAAAGTGTACAAAATAGAGATCTAGCTCTCAAGCAGAGAAAGTAAGTCCCATCAAAGTATTACTGTATTTAAACATAGACCCTTATAGAAGTTGCATACTAAACTCATGAAGATAAAACGTGAGCTTATTTCTTTTAAGGCTTTGAAGTGCCTGTCCCTTCTCCTGTTACTGACTGCATTTAATACGCTCCTTGAATTTATGCTTGATAAAGTCCCAGTAAAGTAGAATGAAATTTTCTACAACTGGTCAATGCTAAAGAACAATGAAGTGACTGTCAATGACTGGGCACTCATCCTCATACAGTTAGTGCCTCCTCTATATGGTGTGTATTTGTTATCAGCAGTGGTCTTGAGAATGTCTTCCACTTTCCATGCATGACAATTCTTATACAGCTGCTGCACCCTGGTGTGACAATGCAGATTGAAACTTTGCTGTAAAACTGACTGACTACTTATATAGGTTTATACTGCCCCAAGGTAGCTGTGAAGCTGGCACACCATCCTTTCTGCCAAAAAAGCCTTAATGGTTGTGAACAACACAACTGATATGTCTAGCAACTTCTGCTTCTGTAGTGAATTATTAGCTTGAGAAAACCTATTTAGTACCTCTGGAAACTATAGTTGAGTGCCAGGATAACATCTCCGACAGTATTGTTGTACGTGATACTGATGGATAGGTTCTGTAAAATTAGAAAGAATGGAAGAATTTTTATAATATTAATGCAGTTAAAATTATTTCTGTCAGCTGAGTCAGTGAAACAGCGACAATTGGTTTAATACCAGTTAATACAGATTCTTTAAGATGGTTTACTGAGCCAGTGAACTGTCTAATTAAGTGACTTTTTGTATAGATATTTTTGTGTAAATTCATGGTTATCCCCTAAATTGCATTCTGTGTAATTTTGTAAAAGAGTTTGGAAGGTATTTATTTCAACCTTTTCTGCTGAACATAGATGAATGGGCCTGGATCAATTAATCAGGGAAATACTTCTTGAAGTAACTGCTTCATACATTCTCTTAGAAATATTTCTGTCCATGGTGTTTTAATATACTGACTTGGAAGCTGAATAGACAAAGAACATATTCTATTAGGACTACTATTGCATCTTCAAGGATGAAAATCAAAGTAATACAATGACAGTAATTGGTGAAGAGATTGGCAATGGGCAACACGCAATTCAATATGAATTTTAGGTGAAGCCTTTTACTGGGTGAAATCACACAGATTATATACATTTGTTACTGCAAACATGGCAAGCTAAAAATATGTGCTAATTGGTTACATACACTGTTTATACCCCACTGATTGATTAGTTATTATAAAGAGTTCTGATAAACATATCTTATAGCTAAATATCGTTAGTTTACCTTTGATGCATCCACACACCTGCTGTTTTGACCATCTTATTAAGGCTGGTTCTTAACATGTTCTGTTACTCCCAAGTACCTTCCCATAACTACTTCTTGGTTTAGAGCAGTCTGTACCCCTGACTTCAAGGCCACTGTGTTTTGAGAATGTGATTCTTAAAATCCTCTCAGCATGAGTAACTTTTCCTGCCTCAGGGGAACACAAGGATATTGTCAGGGCCTGTGTCTTCGGTGAAGAGAGCAAGGCCCCCAGCAGGCCTGCTGTTTTTCCCGACAAATTGGACTTTGTAAAAATAAAAGGTGGTGGTTAGGAAAGATGTCTGTTGTTTAAAAGCATCATCTATACATACACCACAGTATTCACTGAGGTAAACGAACAGTCAGTTCTTGACTAATAAATATGTAGAAGTAAGGTTCAGGTTATCTGGTGGATAATATCTGTGACGAGTATCTGGCTTGTGTTTTTCCAAACTGATTGGGTTTCTTTAAGCCATGCCAAGACAAGCTGAATCGCCTCAGTGTGCCTGAGGTTTGTTTCTCCTGAGAAATAGGCATCTCAGCAGGGCAGAGCCAACCAGGAGAATCACCAGCGTGGGGGACTGGTAGAATTCAGACAATCCCTCTAATGCTGTTCCTCTTACCCAAAGAGGTTTACTCAGCCAAATCCATCAGTAGCTCACCATGATCTTCTATGTAGCTATTGTAGCATGCTTTTGTTTTAACCAAGGCATTTTTTAAACTTCATCTTAAATTTCTCAAAAAATAGGAAAGTCAATTTGCTGTATCCTGCTGTTTGTAGTTGATGCTATTGTATTTCTTGCTTTAACATTTATATTCCACATGCAATGTTAACTTTACTATAGTCAAGATACAGGCTTGGAAAGGTCTGTATTGCGTTAAAATTCAATATCCAATTTTTTAATCATGTTCCAAAATTACACTGGGTAGTAAATCTTTTCTGCTTAACTTAATTTCTATTTCAAACCAATGAGTACTGCATATTTCTACTTCATGAGACACCTTTGGCTATTTTTTTCACAGTCCATGTCGCAATACCGACCTAGCTGTCTATATCCCCTCTTCCCCTCCACTTGACCCTAGATTATTCCATTTATCAGTTTTACAGCGTATCCCACAAACAGTTGTATCAGCTCAAACGGGCTATGAATTGCAGCAGAGATGGAAACAGAGACAGGGAGAGAAATATTGGAAGCTCTTTAACTGGATTTGCTGCTACTGAAAATGAAATGTAAAACTGTAGAAACTCAGGATTGCAGCCTTGATTCATGCCGAGTCTCTTAAGAGTCCCCCCCTTTTTTTTTTAAAGTTAATTACTTATCCTATAAATCCCCAAAGTTAATGATTTTTATGTTAAGGACAAATTGTTATAAACTGATTAAATGCTGGTATCTTATATATATTACCATTGTTTAGTATTACTGCTTTTGAAAATCTCAAAGCCACAAAGGGTTATTCATAATAAGTTTCATAAATACATGGGACTTTCTAGATCAGTGGTTCAATAAGTGCAGAAAAGTGCAAATCAATGGAACAATGCTTTACCATTGACCTTTTTATGTTTCTTGAAGCATTGCTATGTGTTTATTCACTCTTTATAAAACTGAATGGAAGAATGCACCCAAAAGCGCTGATAAATGCTTTAGATCCAAATATGCCAGAGATTCATGCAGGCAAAGTCTAAGGCTATAATGAATAATGCATCACCTAGTCTGACCTTTCCTATTTCACAGACCATTACACATCTCCAAAATTGACTCCAATATGGGCTTCTTTCTGAGTTCTGTAGCTGGGATTGATTGAAACAAAACTTAGCTGTAACTTCTGACAGTTCACACATAGCCAACATTGCTGGGTACAGGAATCTCAGTCAGTTCTTTTGCAACTCTTACTGATTTTAAAATGTTTTCTCTATAGATGTTGTTCCTTAATGCCCCTTTTAAAATTAATGAACCATATTGCTCATATAAGAATGGGAATGGAAAATAGAGCATTTATTAAACTCGATATCTAATGATATCTAATTACTCGAAATGCTAAAATCCCTTGTCTGCAACTTAGAGAGCGCAACACCTTGCAAAAGGGTTCAGAGACTTTACAGGAGTGGGCCCAGTAGTGTCAATGAATGATAATTCAGCTGAGAATATTGATAAGTGGATTCAGACAAGACCATATTCAAACACGATGGTGGGGGCCAATTTCTATGTCAATGTATGTAAATATGTACTAGTGGGTTATTTAGCAGGCAAGAGGAATCATTGTTCCCTCCCATCCGTCCATCTCCCTTATCTAATTCCTGGGAATCCAGGTGGCGCAAACAGAAAAAAAATGCCCTCTTCCTGAGTCTGTGCCATCCAAGTGACCAAGCTAGGCAGTGGCATGAAACTTTGGCAAATGGCTTGTTCTGCCTGACAGCAGCTGTTTATGCTAAGATTGTTTTCTTGCTTGCCTTTATTGAAAGGTTCCTTTGATTATTCAGGTGAGCAACGGAGGAGCATTATGATTTCTCAGGACCATCTGCTGAGAGCTTTACAGTTTCCATAGTGTGACTGTTTTGCTGTTTACACTGCTCAGTGGTAGCTTCCTGGATCCTGGGGTCCATTGCTAGCCTGCTATCTCTGGCAGGTTGCAGCCCCTGCATGACATGACAAACGTTGTTTCAGGTAAAAGAAACATCTCAATTTCAGGGAGTCTGACAGGCAAGGGGGTAGTTTTTTTGTTGCAAGTTGTTGGATTTTTTTTCCTGGGTGTTATTGCCTCAGTCAGTGTGGAAGGGGTTGCCCAGAGATGCTATATTTTCTCCGGGTATGGCTGTAAATTCAATGCAGAATTCAGGTACAGTCATGTATCTGTATTTACATCTGCATCTAGGTCTATATTTTCTATAGAATCAGGTCTATGCTTTTTCTAAGTGCAACTTGAAATAGAAAACATAAAACTGAAATCCATTTAACTTTTTCATCCAGGTGTATTTGATTCACTATATAAACTGATTTCTAATTTATATTTTTAATATAAGTATCATCATACACTGTGGTATAAAATAATTTTATTATTGTATGTTTTCTTACTATCTTTTAATATGGTAAATAAGCAGTGTTCCATGCTCATAAAATTATAGGATTTTCTGGATTTTTTTATGAGCCAGCCTAATGACATAAATATCCATTTTCATACAGTACCTAAGCATCTATTCCATAATTATCTAGGCATATGTCATGCATATTGGCATTTGATAAATAATAATAAAATCAACTGAATTTAGTATTTGTTTAGGATATTCTATTGAATAACTATAACTGAGGGCTAATAAGCTAGAGGATATATTGTGAAACAGTCCATTGGGATAATTTTATTTATTTTAATATGCTATATTTTAGGGTGTTTACTGTCTTTCATATTAGGGGCTCTGCATCTACGGTGTAATTTTTTTCTGTTCTGTGTCACAATATTGCCATACTCTTAGAATAACAGTGTATTAATGTTTGCCATAAGAGGTAGTCCAGAGATATAAGAACATAAAATATGTTTAGGTAGGTACCCCCTGTTCTTTCAGTAACCCATCCCTTACACAGCCCTATTGTGGAAGCATCTTGGGTTGGATAAAATGCTCCTTACCATGGCTTGCTCTTTTCATGACTGAGGGAAGCTAGTAAAGTCTAGCGCTATTGGAGTTACTGTAAGTTAGTCTGTAGGAAAGATAAAACTTTGTAGGTATGCAAAATACGAGCAGCAGGAAAATAGTCCCATTTGGATTCCTTCTCCATGAAAGGAAACAAGGTAACTCCTTATAGAAGTGATTTTTTTCTTCTCAGAAATCACTGGAGGCATTACATATGATGAACATGCCAGGGTTATGAATTAACCAGCCGCCCCTGCAGTACATGCCACTGAGACTGGAACTCTTCAGTTAAAAATAACACCTTCCCAATGAGCAAAGGTCTCCTCAGTAGGCTGAAAACAAAATGGGAAAAGCCATTAAAAAATAAGCATAAGAGTGTGGGAACTGAACTTTTGGGCACAGATACTTCTGCAGGGGAAGTAACGAATGATACACTGACCTGAGCTAACTGGAAATCTGACGTCAACTTCTGATGAGCCGAAAAAATTCTACTAGGCTTAAATTGGGCTGTTCTCTGTCCAAACTGCTCAGCCTGAAGAATGATACGTGTAAAAACTTCCTTTCTTTCCTGACAGAATGGGAGACTGTGTTAATTAGTGTCTGCAAATTGTCTTGCAGTCCTGAGGAAGGGGCTGCTACAGAAGTGTCAGGTGGCGTGTGTTGTTTCTCCAGGAATGAGTTACTGTTAGAGCTGTAGTAATGAGTTAAAGCAGTTCTCCTGCGTGCTTTACTCCAAAAGGCACTTGTGTCTTGAAGTGCTATGCTGACAGTGACGGTCCTGAACAACCATTAATCTGCAATGTCCTTCAAGGTGACAATAAACCCAGTTTAACCCAGATGAGGGAAGCCTAAATAAATGGTCTGTCTGCATGGTGTGACACAGACTTGGAGCTTAACTGAAAAGGCATAAGCACCTTTGACAGGATGCACACTCAATTACTGTGATGCCTGATTTCTTGTAAACAGAAGTGTTGCTGACCACCTTGAAGGTGTGATCTAGAAGGAGGAATGGATGTCTAAACCTGCTCTGGTGAAAGATGATGCTAATTTGATTTCCCACTATTGCAGATATGAAACAAAATTCTTCCTCAAAAATAAATAAAAAAAAGGGAAGAAAGTTATCTTGAATCTGTTTTAAATTATTTCTGTAGAGCAACCCATGATATACAATCAGTACTGCTTGTAGGCAGTTTTATGGGCACACTACAGCTAAATTTTACGTAACTGGGATAATAAATTTAGGCCTTCTCCAGACAAAGCTTGTTGTGCTATGAATCTTCTGTGCAGTTTGAGTTCTGTCTGAACAACCCTTCATTAAAATTCACACTGTAAGATGAGAGAGTTTGGGGCAGGTTTAGGTGAAGATCAAGAAGATTAGAACAAATAAAAGAGGAGAAAAATGCAAATAAAATAATCAGGAGTGGTTTGTACCCGTGGCTGATGCTGTGTGAGGGAAACTAAGGGACTGACTTCAGGAAGCCCAAGAAAACCAAAGAAGTAACGTGATTCAGTAGTAAAATATGATACATGTCTTTCAGATTACTTAAAACAACTTTGCTGTATTTTACTCTCCAATTGTTTTTGATGCGATCACCTTTCAAACTAATAATATATAACCTTAAACCTGCTATAAAGCATGTGTAACATTTGACACCTATTTGCACAAAAATCCATTTTCCTTATTCTCACAAACTCAAAGCCAACAGGTCTTTGGAACACAAGAGTGTTCATCTG
The DNA here is from genome assembly GCA_020800305.1 of Porphyrio hochstetteri. NCBI lineage: Eukaryota > Metazoa > Chordata > Aves > Gruiformes > Rallidae > Porphyrio > Porphyrio hochstetteri. The sequence goes on from CM036912.1 coordinate 21,608,168, forward strand.
TGTGCACCAGATCACATTGTCTTAGGCTGGGAATGAATGGCTGCAGATTGACCTAAACTGTGCCCAGCTTGCACTCAGCCTATGTGTCTGCAGAAGGGAGTGGCATCTCTTAGGTACCGACAAGAAGTACTGGCTGCAGGTAATTGCCCAGTACCCTGGATCCTCGTCTCTCTCCCCTCCATCTCCTGCTGCACCGGCTAGGGTAGTAGTATTCACTAGAAAACTACAGTAAGCTGTTCTTTCCATGGGGACCAGACAAGAGTAGAGAACACTGGGCTTTCAGTACTCTTCACTGAAATCTGAAGTTAATGTTTTCTTTGATGCTTCAGTGTCTCATATGAACAGTAAACATTTTCAATGTAAAAGGGCACCAAACCATTTATGTTAAAAAAAAAGGAAATGGAAATGGAATCAAACCTTCTGTAGAGTAAAATATACAGCAATTGCTTTAATCAATTTATACACGCCACTAAGTGCAGTTTTAGTATTGCAAGTTCTTTTGAATGAAGAACAAAAACAATCCTAGGTGATCTAAAGCATATAAAACTAGAGATAACTGTACCTGTCAGGAGGACCTTTGAGAGTAGCAATGCTTGAAGATACTTGACTTGCCTATAAATGAGCAGTTGCAGCAACGTGGAGACCCTCATGAGATTGTTTGGACTCTTTTAGTGGGGAGTTGTGTGTTGTACCCTAGCATGTCCAGTTGCCAGATTCTTTCACTTACCTTTAGGGGCACCATGCTAGGAACAGAATTTCTGCTGCAAGATGAATAGGGTTTAGAATACTGAGCTGGTGCAAAGCTCAGAAAAACTGTTGTTGAGAAAGATTTCATTAGCTTCAGAAAGATGCAACTGGCTGTGAAGAGTTGCTGCTGCTTCGATGTAGGTTGTCGGATGAGATATTGACTGTGTTTTCTGCCAGGAGCAGAATATCTGGAATATCTGCTTGGGGCGCAGAGCCCACAGCATGAAGCAACATGAGCACTGTGCTATGTCACTGCAGGCTGAAATAATGAAATGAGTATTTGTGACCCAGTGGATTCTTACTGTTCGTGTTCACCGTAAAAACTCTGTAAACAGGAATTCAAGCTACTGTATAAAAAGCGCAGTAAAATAGATTGTGTTTTGAGATACCAAATCCGACCTGTTAGCTGTCAGTTTCATGTGTCTGCATACACTTTTCTGTGAGACTATGGGATATCAGTTGCAGTTTTCAGGACAAATGGGTCTTCGGCATGGTGAACTCAAACTGTGTGTGTGTGTGTGTGTGTGTGTGTCAGAATGCAGCTGATCTAAGTATTATCTGCGTTTACAGCAGGCTGTGTTTAAAACTGCCATTTTTGAAACAAAATCCTGAAGCAGCTTTGTTTCACTTGGACTGCTGAAATGTTTCTGCAGTATAATTATTTTAATTGAGTGTTCTGAAGCAGTAGTTACAGACAAACTGCAGGCTCTGCTGCTGATGCCTAGCCAGCAAGCTGCATGTGAGTCTAGCAGAAATTTCTGATTCTAAAGAAAATGTGTTTTCTTCCCTCCCTTTGTTTCAGAGATAGAGACAGATATCTTTAGTCTTTAAGAAGCAGAATGCTTTTATGAGAAGCTTATGCAACTCCTGTTGTTATAAAAATCAATAAACATGATTTTTATTTTAAGAGTGAGGATATCCTCCGTGTGGTGTTTTCAGAGGGAATACATAGTTTTGATATCTGGGGCCAGTGTCTGCATTTATGAATAATCCCTGCTGACCTCAATGAGAGCTGCAGAAAGGATGTGTCCCTGGTGCTCATCACCCTTGCAGCTTGTCTGATGCACTGCTTGCTAGTTATGGGAGAAGCCTCTGAGGAACAAGAGAGATATGAAAGGCTAGAAGTTGTCTTCAAATGCTCACTAAACACACCGACTGACAGCAACTGAAAGTCTACAGGAGTTCAGAGGTTTATAACAGTTATAATTAATTATAATACTAGACTAATCATCTGTGTGATCTGTTTACAATTTGGAGAAACCTCTGCACACCTCAATTTTGTGAATCGGTTATTGCATCAGTGTTATAGCTATGGCATCAATGTAGTGCATCTGCTTTCTAAAGTCCAGCAAAAGCCATACTGCTCAAAACATTCGTTTTTTGTGTAGTCTTCACAACTTGGTGCTGGGTAACCTGGTGTCTCCTGAGTTTCCCAGTAACAGAGTGTAGAAACCCCAGTAATAATGATCTTTGCATAACCTAAATGGTCTCTTTTCTATGGAAGAAGGAACCTTATTATTCTAGAATTATTCTAGCAGTGCCCACTGTGTTGAGGGTCAGTATGTAGTTAATATTCTTGCATATTGATATGTGCATATATGGTCATGTGTGGAAGAATTGCTGAGGAAATTTCAGTTTAGAAGACGGGCTTTGCTTTTTGTTTTGCAGTAAGGTGGACTCTGTTCTTGGTGGGGAATCGAGTTTCAGGGATTTTCTTTGCAATCTATGGAAGTTAGACTGCTTGTCTGAGTCTTTCTGAGTGTGAGGTAATGGTGGGATGTAGTTGTTACAGGATGTCACGGAGCAGAAGTTGGTTTCCTGAGAATTAGTGCAGGGGGAAGCATGTCAGCACAATGGACTGAGATGCAGCTCTGATTTGCAGCAGGGAACGCTTGGATGATTTATAGGAAGATACATCCAAATGATTTCCAAAAACATTTTGACTGGCTTAAAACCCAGTACAAAACTATTCCCTGGCAGTTCTTGAGCTGGATAAAGTTTACCGGGTGAATAATTTGCTGTGAATGGATTGTTAGTGATTTCTAAGTAAATGCTTATTACAAAAAATTACCAGGCAACAGATTTATTCAGGCTGTGATTTGAAGCAAAGATCCTGTCTTCCTGAGGTGAGTGACAGCTAGTGCTACTGAGCTTGTCTGGAAATGAATATTCTTAAATATAGCAATCTGTGACTAAAACATAGTATTATACTGTCTCATTCAACTATTCTCTTTAAATTTTCCAAATTGAATACCATCGTCTCCCAGCGTGCCCAACATGTGGAGTAGGCTCTGCAGAGCCACTCTGCCAGTGGTCTGCTTAGCACACTGTGAGAGACAGCACAGGCTGAGTAGCCTACCTGTCTAACAACAGCCTTGGTAGTTACTCACTGGAAAAAGTTGCCAGAAGGAACTATAAAAGATTACTGCTGTTCAGGAAGCTTCCTCTGGGGAGCTTTATTCTACCTCTTTTGTCTTGGGGAAGGGTTAGCCCATGCCAGGGAGAAAGCTGCAGACTTGGCAGCGTGCATCATTTACGTTCCTTAGGCTCCCTCAGGAGAGGCACACCTGGTGGATTGGCAGACTTGTGTCCCAGTGCAAAGTCTGTGCATCCCTCTCTGCTGGCAGCAGAGCTTTGTGAAATTTAGGGATTCGGTTTTGGATTCAGGAATGACAGGGTTGTTTTATGTGTTTAGCTCTTAAAGCAGGAGGTCACTAAGGTATCAAAATAGGCTCTACAATTACTTTCCCCATGTTTAAGGAGAGATTTTTTTTCACTTATAGTATCCATACTTCCTTCTAACAAGAGAATAAAACTTCCTGATATGTAGGTTGCTGCTCTATTAAGAAGATTTTTCTGCTCATACTTCAATTATGAAGGCAAAGCTTGTAACACAAATTTGCTTACATTGAGGCATGGTGTTTTCAGCCTTTTGGGAATATGACTTTGGAATTCGAATTTGGAAAAGACAGGCAATCAACACCTATTAACAGAGAAATGAATGCTCTTTAGTGTTAAGCATTTCTACTTGCTTGATAAAGTCTTACTAAGTTTTCTTGTATTGACACTATGCAAGCTGTTATTTCATGTTTAAAGGTACTGGAATCCAACCCACTGTTACTGATTTAGAAGCACGGGATTTATCTTGGTATGACTTCTATGTTGTGCACAGTAGCTTCATCAGTAAGACAAATCACTCTGAAGAGATGCCTTTCCTATCCCTCTTATCCACTCATCTCTAGCACCCTGTAGTAGAGTCTTTTTCTTTTTTTCCTCTGACTAATAGGAGTTTATTACCCTTTAAATGTCTAGATAAATAGCATTGAAATAAGCTGAGATTAATCTTATTATAGGAATTGTTATCAACTTGTATGAATGTATGCATGTTAATTACACAGTATCAAATTCTTATAAAGAAACATAGTAGTAAGTTTTTTCAGAAGAAGTTATCTTCATGTCATGACTATTAGTCTAGTTTATGATGATGGTTTATTAGTCTAGTTTATGATGATAAAGAAGTTTAATTTCTCAATATAATGACTAATGTTTTTTAAGAATGCTGTATTTATGAAAAAAGTTTAATTTGGTTGAAGTTGCTCTGTGTCAGGGAAAGGTTAGGGTTTGTTTTAGGGCTTTTGATAAAAATAAATCTGAATATTTTTTTCATAAAACATTATTAACAACACACAGTATCTGTTTTAATCAGTAGTTTGTGACACATGAAAGTGTACGTGAAGAGGTTTCATTGTGACTACAGGAAAGCTGTTTACAGGAGAGGTTTAATTTGTCTGTTTAGCTGAACTCGGTGTCTCCAAATCCTGTGCTAACTCTAAGGGATAACAGGTATCATGTCAGGTAGGCAGGAGGAGGGAAATGGAGGTAGGAAGGTAACTTTTTGCCGGTCATATAATTTACTGTGTTTTTTCCCCCTTTACCAGTTCTCGAAAGCTAATTAGTAGTTTTCTGTTTTGCAACTAGTATGAAAAATAAGGCATTTTGTTGTTCAGCTTCACATGGGCTTGTATTGTAAAGCAGACTTGTGAATGTATATAGATGTCCGTATTTGTAATAATGAAACTATATGTGAGACTGAAGGTGAACTCAGCTGGCATGTTGGAAGAATCAGCAAATCAAGTCTTCAAAATAGATCTGGTAATGTCAGTGTATTTTATTTTATTTTTTCTTCTTAAATAGCAACATTTTTGCAAATGTTCTTGTTTTGCTATGAGATCAATTTCAATGTGTATAAAGAGGAGAATCCCAGATTTTGTGAGGAAAGAAGCTTTCACACAATTTTTCAGATACTTGTCTTTGCATGATGTTGATAGCTTAGTTCTTAACATTAGTTTCTTCCCATTGATGCCAAAATAGATATTTAGCACTTCATTCTTTTCTCTCAATAAAATACGTACCCCCCCCCGCCAAATCCTAGTGAGATAGTGTAGATAGTGTAGCATGCCACATAGCTTTGAGATGTATTTGTTTCTTAAAGGTATCAGTTTTCACCAAAGGTAACAAGCTATTGCTAGCAAACCCCAACCCCCTTTGCAAGAAGTTGGCCTCAATGTTTCCTGGCAAGGGCAAGTGATGTGGTGGCTACCCGGTGCCACACTGATCATTTAGGCTTTGAACTTTTTCCCTTGTATTTTCTCCCCAGTTACTGTCATCCCAGAGAAGAGCTTTGCCAACAGGTAAGTGTTCTAATACGATGACAGGCAGATTAAGGAACTTGACCTCTAACATTGCTCCTCGCTGTCCCAGAACAGCGCAAGGACGGGATGCACTCTCACACTTGGGCTGCAGGCATGGGCAGCAGGGTGCTTCCAGGTTCTCTCTTGTAAAGCCCAGATCAGGGAGTAAGCATAAACAAGGGACATAAAATCATGGAAGGAAAGAGTAGGAGAAATAGAGAAGCTAGCAGTGAGACAGATATTTGCCCTGCCCAATTATTATAAAGCTAGTATAAGGCTTCGAAGTTGCAAATTTACCAGTAAGCACCACTGATGTGTAAGTAGGGGCGTACCAAGCAAAGCCGAGAATAGGGATCATGCACAACAGACACCATTGGTCTTTCTCAGAAATAAGAACTTATTCTCAGACTTTTACCACTTCCAGTTGACCCATAGTCAGAACACCAATTAAGCTTCAATATATTTTATAAAAAATAGTACTTAGTTTACTTTCACATAAGTGAAGAGATACAATTGCACAATGGTGGTTACAATGGTAGAAATACATACCATCAATAAAATGTTTGCAGGAGATTTAAAAACATACTGTACAGCACCACATCTGAAATTGGGTGATAGTGAAATTAATCATACTCGATGTCCAAGTAAATTAAATTAATAAATCTTTCTTTTGGAATAAATAAAAAATTTACAATGTGTGATATGTGTCTGACACTACCAAAATATTTCCTGAAGTTGAGCAATAGATTAAAACCAAAGATGAGGTAAAAAAAGACATTCATGCATTTAAGCCACCATTAGTCTCTGACTCTAAAATAAGGCAGATCATAATCTTTTTAAAACTGTTTTTAGCCACTTAAATCCTCTTTAGTGCTTTTCAAGACAAGGTCTTGACAGACCTCATAGAATTATAAGTTAAGATGCTTTTATTTCCAACAGGTAATTTTTGACAGTCTCCGATGTATTTGAAACATTGTATGGTAGAAAATGTTGGTTTTCCTTAATGATAAAAGAGATATAAATTAAAAGGAATGGAGAGAGATGGATGCTTTTAGAGTTTATCACAAATGGTTCTGCTTTGAGGGAAGGGGGTGAGGGAAACATAAGGGAAAGAAAATTATGTGTCATCTTCAGTTTTAATGACATGAAAAAGGGTGACATTAAAGAGGACTTGATGTCCATTATTCCAGGCATAGAGAGCTCTATCTCTCGCATTGTAATCAAGCATGGATATATGAAAATACTGATTATGGAAAGGAATGTCTGTATACTCATAAGTGGAAGTTTTTGTGGAATAAGAATAGTAGACCTTGGCTCCTGTTAAGTGAGAGTTAGTAACATACAAGGTGCCACAGATCATGAAGGATTCTCCAGCACTTCTCTTTGGGTAGCCTGTGCTCCAGCTCTTCAGCACCTCCAGTGTATCCTGGTTTAGCTGGCTGATGACAATGTTGCCTGCATTCTGGTTGGTGGCATACACAGCCCATAGCCCAATTTCATCTGCCATCAGGTCAATATCAGAAAAGCCACCCCAGGTGTAAGGGTAGACATTGTGAAAGCCAGCATACTCAAGGCTACGCTGTGCAAGCACCCGCCCAGTGTCAAAGCTGTATTTGATGATGATGTTGCTCTGATACTTGTTGAAATAGAGGGAGCCATTGTAGACAACATGGTTGGTTCCTGCCCATTTGAATGGAAGGTTGTATGTCCTTGATTCTGCCCCACTGACAAAGTCTGCAATTGATTTATATTCACGGACAATTTTATTGTTGGTGTAACTATCCATGTACCAGACCTGGAAAGAGAACAAAGATTGGGAGTAAGCACCTGGAACACGATCCATGGCACATGCTTGTGATACGGCATGATGGATGCATTGCAGAAAAAGAAGGCAAAAAGGTTATGGGTGTGCAGCAGGCTATCAAAGTACAATATTGTCCATATTCTTGTTAGCAAAGCACAAGGAACTCTTGAATTTCTGAATCAGAACTTACCCATACAGGTGAACTCTCAAGGAGACTGTTATTACCTTCACTGTCTGCATTTTCAGAGAATTTTTTGTTTTGATTATTCAGTGTTTGGGTCTCTGCTATATGGGCCTTGCTTAAAGACATTCCCAGAGACTAATAAGCAAAGAGAGGGAGGGGGAAAATGGCATGTGAGCTAAGCTTGGATTTATGCTTAGGAATAAATTTGGTTGAATTTTCTTCATCTGAATCTCTGAGGCATGAAAAATAGTGTATTCTTAGCAGAGAAACCACAGGTGATAACAATGAAACCAGTACAGTTTAGGAACCATTTCTTGCCTTAAACCAAAACAAAACCAATCATTTCTTTGATATTTTATATGCCAACTTCCATTCCCCCATTTTTTCTTTCTTGCATTTTGACTTTTTCGAGCTTGTCAGCGGACAAATCAAATCCTGACCAACAAAATAACAGAATAATTTCTGGAGATATTTCAAAACTGGCATTAACAAAATATTTGTATAAATGCCAGTTCAGCTTCCCATCTTCCTATTAGTTGAGAAGCTGCAGAGGACATGGTTTGTTCTATTTGTGGGCACACAGGTAGTCTTTGTGTTGCTCTAAGGGGGTGGCAGTGGGGGAAACATGGCAGCTGGAAAGTGGGGATGTGGGTTGCAGGGCTGCAGGGTGTGCAGGGAGGAGGCCACAGTGTGGAGCAGGTGCTGGTGGAGCTGAGGGCCTGTGGGATGGGCCTGGAGCAGCCACTGGTGCTCTGAGGTGCAGAAGAAACTTCCTGAGGGCAGGATGTGGATGAGCAGAGTTTGCTGCTCTCATAAAGGTAGTCAAAAGTAAACCTGTGTGGACACAGACAGTGCTGAGCTGCAAGCAAATCTTTAGTTATTCCTGTTCGTTTATTGCCTTCTCTATTGCCTTTGTTTTCAGTTGTATTCAGAAAAGCAACCTTCTGTGTCTCGTACAAATGAAACCTAGTGTTTTGACTTCAGAAGCCCTTTGACAGAGGTAGCACCTCCTCAAAGCTGTGGCCAGTTTGAGATCCTATGACAGATCCAAACAACAAGTTGGATCTGTGGTGGTCAAGTGGTCTGCATTCAGCTTGTATAGGCAAATTATATTCTGCAAATTTTGACTGTGCTGCTGGTTCTGCTTGGGTAAAAATGTTGATTTTGTGTTACATTACTGGGATTCTTGAAGGCCCAAGCTCAATTAAATATGGCAAAAAGAAAAAAATTCTGTAGTTGGTTCAGATGGGTTTATCTCATCTCTGAAACTGCTGAAGGCAATGGCACAATGGTGCTTAGCTAACTTCTGTCTTCGGCTACTTTTGCAAAAACACTTTTGTTTTTTCCCTGAAGATGTTTAACACTGAAAATGATGGAAGGAGAAAAACATGCTGGTGAGTGCAACCTCCTGGGGGGGAAATATCTTTAAAAAAGATTAAAATAAAGCAAGTAAAACTCCAGAAGGACACAAAGATATTCAGTGCTTTAACATACTCGGTTATTTTTCTCTGATGCTAATGGATCTGTCATCCAGGCTCCAAATCGGGTTCCGGATATCTTGACTGTAATGGGGCCTGTAATTTTCATCAATTTGCCACATGCTGAAATTAGAAAAACAAATGCATTAATGCAAATAATTACACAACTCTCTTTGACATTACTCAGAGCGCAAGACCAATTGCTCTAAACTAAATAGTGGCTCCAGGGGGATTCAGGCTTGTGTTAAAGATGGACTGTCATCTTCACTGTATGAACTTTTCCATATCAAGCAGCAATACAAATATGTAAAAACACACAAATAGAAATTTATTTGTGTATATTTTTGGTTTTCTATGTTTTAACACACAGTTACGTTATCTGGGCATAAAGAAAAATACAACTTAAATATCTTCTGAGCTGAAGTGAGTAACATTTAATAATAAATGAAAAGAAGATATTAAGCTCCCCTCGTGTGCCTTCAGAAAGTTCAGAGCAAGGTGAGGATTGACATAGGCTTCAGTTTTCCATTGACCAGGAGGTTAAAGGCAGACAGGGAATAATGGGCTCATACACAAAATGTATAGCTGTACACAAATGCCTGTGGCTGACCCTGTCATTACACACATGTCGCTGTGCCAATAGCTGGGCCTTGTCTGAAGTTAAGAAAGTGAATATGGTAATTGTTCGCTAACCTTGACTGTATCAGTTGGCTTCTAATCCATTAGGCTGTCTCATATTAGACTGTTTGGGAGGAAATAATGAGAGTCAATATGATCTTGGATGCTGACCTTCCTAGCAATTCAAAAATCTATATTTTAGGGGGTGTTAATAATATACCTATTAGCAACAAGCCCCTGGTGGGATCCATATATTTACCAAGAGCCTTAATATCACACAGCAGTGTGTAGGTGATTAGGTGAAATAGCATGTTTTTGAAGAAAAGATACTGCATAAAATTCTAAGAAGGATGCATTTGTTTCTTTAGAAAATAAGTGCTTCTCCATGATATGTGGTCGGGCAACGTCGTATTACAGAATGGTTTGGGTTGGAAGGTCCTTAAAGACCATCTGGTTCCAACACCCCTGCCATGGCCAGGGACACCCTTCACCAGCCCAGGTTGCCCAAAGCCCCATCCAACATGGCCTTGAATGCTGCCAGGGAGGGTGCAGCCACAACTCCTCTGGCATAACGCTATCTATCTAGGAAAGGTGGAAAACAGACTATATGGAGTTGAGAGTGAATTTATTCAGTTCTATAGAGAAAGTCACATCAAGCCTGGATTTTCTGCTTTATGTAACTGGAAAGCAATGTATTGTGCAAGCCAATCCAGTCAGCTGGAAGGGGGTTAATGTTGTGATGACAACTTGGGGGCAGCTCGTGGGGTTTTTTTTCACAGCCAGGGAAGTGGAGTGTAATGGAAATAAAGATAACTGAGTACATGCTGAGACCTCACTGAGCAGGGTAGGCTGTGTCCGTTTTCTGGGTCAATTCAAAGGCATTATTATTTACCAATGTCGATGAAAAAGTGATACTGCTAGAGAAAGGTGTTCAGAAACTTGTAGGTTTGTTAGTGTTTCTTAAGTGTCTAGTACTGAGGTTTGTCTGTTGTAATATTTGTATTGATCCTGAATATATAGTTCACTGATTGCCAGTTAATTATACGTTGTTAATAATTAATAAACCTCTCGAGTCTTGATTTGGTTTAAATTATATGAACCAAGTAGCTTTTCCCCATGATAGGACTCAGAACGATCTTTCAAAATGTATTGAGTTACTGTTCATTGTGAAAAAGATGACGCTGTACTTCAGACACTAAATGATCAGCAGTTTGAGTCAGGGTATGTTTGTGATTAAATTTTTTTCCCAGGTAGCATAGTGATGTCAAGAAAGGAAGACTGTTAGGAGAGGTGCTATGTACCTAAGGGGCAACTAACTGAAAGAGTCACGAAGCTGTGTTTTTCAGCATAATGACACAGACCATCTTGTATGAGGCATGAGGAATTTTTTCTCCTGCCCTGTAGTATGTCCCATCTTTTCCTTGTTCATTAACAGAAACACATAAAACTGCCCATTTGTGATACAACCTGATGAAACTGGTATTTATTTTTAACTAAGGACAAATACTACAAGTGTTTTTTCCACATATGGGAAGGTATTGCCGTTGTAGCGATAATTCATATCCCATCAATGGTTTTCTGATTTAAACCTCAGCAATACCAGAGGTCTGTTGGCCTCCTCGCTGACAGCATGAGCAGTAAGAAGGAAGCAGCAGAACTGTCGGTGTCCACCTCTGTCATCACAGCCTCCTTCTAGCTGGAGATCCTTAGGCACAGGAGTTTTAATATATGAATTCTCGCCAGCATTCTAGTCATGTAAGTCTAGTGTGCTGCTATTGCAGACAACCTTTTTGTAAAATTATTAACATGATTTTTAAAATGGGGAAATATTGTTTGCATTTGCCTATCCTCAGCCTGCTCCAGGTGAAGATTGTTTCAGAACCTCACTCCTGTGTTGGTCTGAAAAATGTTCAGGGCCAAGTACACTGGTGTCATTCTTTTGAGTAGTTGGATCCCAAACCATTGCTTCCAGACACGTGGACTGGACCCCCTATCAGTAAGTCCTCTGAACTCAGAAAAAACTGCTTGTTCATGCTATTTTGAATTGTACAAGTAACTTTTGTAGAATTAAATTGTCCCCAGCTTTCCACAAATCAGCTGGCTTGCTAAGTATTGGCATTGCGAATACAGAGGACCTGTTGTTGACCGATGCAGGGAAATGTGAGACCAGGAAAAAGTAATTGAGTCCAAATTGTCTTGCCCTTCTCATTGAAATCCCTTTGAAATTCAGTTCACATTTTATTCTGTCAAACCTTCAGACAGTCCTCTAATGCAGTCTTGCTTCCAATATTTGGTTGGAAATCAAAAGAATCAAGTGAATGCAATTAAGAAAACAGTAAAACTATTTTCTCATTCTTCAAGAGAAAGGTATCATTGTTTTCTTCACTTCTGCCTTTTGGAGCCCTACCTTCAAATGTGTTTACCCATTTGTTACAGCAGACCTTTGAAAATCAGCAGGATCAGGGTTGTTTGTTTTGTTCATGATAATGTAACAAATGTGTTGTCTGTGCTAAAGTATTATTGACTTACTAATGCAATTAAATAATTTATTCCAGATGGAATATCACAGAATTTTGATGACGTTACTACAATATGCACGTTTAACAGAGTGTAAGACTGAAATAATTAGTGATACTGACTTTATAAAGATAATTCCTTTACAGCTTGACCAAGCCTGAGCTTGCATTTGATACAGAAGTTAAATAAATGACAGCTTTTTCAAGAGTAAAACTCCATGTAATGTTTAACAGTTCACTGACAAAGCAAGGTGAGCTTTTTGAATGGTTGTGGGCACTTCCAACTCTGCATTCAGGGCCAGATGCTTTCCTCACTCCTCCATCAGAATTTGAAACAGCTTCTTCTTGTCTACTTAAGTGTAAAACGTGTCGATTTAATCCCAGCCTATATTTTTAGCTGCAGAATGAACCTTATAATTGTTGATGGGCTATATAAAAATTGATCTTTCACGCTGAGGTTTCTTGCTAGGAAACAGTGATACTAATATACTGAAAAGCAGGATCATTTACTTAACACTTCTGGGGCATGGCAATTCTGTGACTGAAACGTTAAAAAAATTCTGATTAGTTCCCATTTGAGACTTGTCTTTATCTCATTTTGTATTTAGGGAAGTAGAACATAGACAAATGTCCTGTGAAATGGGAAACACTTGTGGACTATGAATTTTCCATAGCGGTGAGGTGGCTGAGAATTAAGTGGCCTATGTATTTTTTTCTAGCATGGTCAAAAACTCCTTTTTTCTTTCCCTTCTTGGCAGAAGGGAACATATAAGGATGTGGGAATGTCCTGTGATGGCTTTTCTTTACTGGTTGGAAAATTTTGGTTTATAGCTCTGATTTTCAATTCCCTGACAAGGAAAAGAAACAGATGCTAGTGAGAAGGTAGGTCACATATGTCTCCATAATAGCAAAAGTCAGGAAGTTCACGAACACTAAGGAAAAAGTAATTATTTCTAGGCCTTTTTTCTACCAGTAAGAGATTCAGATGGGGTTACACAGAAGATGAGTGGGATTTTTAGAATTGTTCAGTGTTAGCCTCTTTCCCTTGACTTTGACAGAAGCAGCTGCTTACTGTAGAAAATCCCAGCCATAACTGATTGTAGTGATTGGAAAATCAGCCTCTGAACATTTATACGTCCTAAACTGAACTGTAGAAGGAACGTCATATCATGCACATTCTGGGTGTTTATGGCTTGATTAATCTCTTGTAACAGTTTTGTATCATGGATCCCAGTAAGTCTGTCTGTGATTTCCTGTATGCATTTATAGTAAGGAAAAAGTTGAGTATGAAGTGACTATTACAAAAGCAAGTAGAGGTACTACCCCTGTAGGCTGGGAAAGTGTATGGGGCAGAATGCATCTGGAAAGCTGCCCTAAAGTGAGCAAATACCAGAAGGTTGTGAGAGACCAAATGGACAGGATCTCTTCTGAAAATAGGTAGTTGATAGTCCCAGTCTCTGTGATGCAAATTAATATTGGTAGCTGCTGTCTATACCAAGTGACTGCTTGATTTATGGAAGGACTTGCAAAGGAAATAAAATCAAAACATTCTCTTAAAGTGTTCATAAGCATTATTATTCTATTTATTGTAGGTAATAAATAGGAGAAAATGCAGTGAGTATTTCAGTGGTTGCACAAATGGTTTCCAAGTGTGCACTTCCACTTCCCTGCTTATGGTTGAATTTGTCATAACATTACTTTGTAATGTGAGGGAATGAAGACCTAGTTCTTACTTAATGGGTGTATATTGTCCTACGTAATACAAATCCAGGAAGCACTATAGTGTAGTTACTAGAACTTGCTGAGAGGAAGCCTCTGGACTCTTCTGCATTTGTGCAATGACTTGCTGTCTGATCTTTGCAAAAGTCGCTTATCCTCCTGGGCTACTTATCTTTTCATCTACAAAATAGGGATAATAATATATCTCTATTGTACAGTTTTGTACCAAATGATATTTGTAAAATTCTTGAGATGACAAAGGGAAGGATGCTTTGGAACTACAAAATACCACTGCAATCAATAAATTAATCTCATGCCTGCCCTAATACCTCTTCTGTCACTGATGTACCAGCATTTCTTTGGATACATAGAACATTCTACTTTTGAATTTCTAACAAAAAATGTTACTGTATAATATTGCTTAGATCCTACATTATAATCACATGTAGCTACAACTGAATTCAATGTGTATCTACTGTCATTAATTCTTCGTGTTTCATAGGCAGTATTTGGCAGAGTATTGACCTCTATGAATGATACCCAGATAAATTATTTTCAATTTCATAAACACATTATGATAAGAGGGGAGGGCTGGGCAACTTGTATTCTCTCTCATGTGCATAAATGCACGTGCCTTACATGGCTGCCAGCAAAGGACCTACACATTCATAAATGTATGTGAATTTGTGGTGTGTGCCAGTGCATGCGCTGTATTCCTGTGTATTTATCTGCACCCTTTTAAAGTTTTGTGGACAAATTTCTCATCAGCTTCAGCCTGAATTTTCTCATTCCAAAAAGAAGGGGCAAGTTTCAGTCATCACAATGGCTGTGATAATCATTAAACCTTAGTGAAAATAAGACAACTGCTTATTGTATGTTAATGAGTGTTGAAAGTGTTGCCAGTGCAGATGGAAGATTCTTTTTAAGTGGCCAGGACAATATAAATAATACATTATATTGCTGAAAAACACCTGCTAGGGAGAATAATGGAAAATAGCTATTACACATGCTGGTTAGATAACTATATCATGAAATGCAACAAAATCTGTGAAGTTTCAAGCCAGATCCTGTGGCATATTTGGGCCAGTCTGCCTTCTGTTGCCACAGGCTTCTGGCCATCAGACCAGCATGGACTGGCACAGCTGGATCATCTCCAGCATGGTGAATGTGACTGGGAAGAAGGTGTAGGCATGAAAGCTGTTTTTTCTTCACACTGCTGATCTGAACACACAGAACCACCTTTGAGGAGTTACTCACAGTAAGTCTAGCTAAAACTGGCTTTACTTTCAAAGGCACACATGGCTAGGCCAGAAATACAGCCAGTCCATTAGTAGGTGAGTCTAAAAGTCATTTAAGCATCTAAGACCAGGGAATAATGCCAAAAAGGATAAATAAGTCTGTATTACAGCTTGAGAAGGCCAAAGCCCTTTTAATAATATATTTGCTTAATAAACTATTTCATACACAAATTTTCTATCTTCTGTTAATATATGTAATCTTAATAGTTTGGGGTTTTGTGAGGGGGTTTAGGGAGGGTTTTTTTGGTTTTTTTTTGGATTTTTTTTTTCACATTAGCATATCAAGAAAAATAGAATATATTGCAGGAACTTCAGGTTAGATAGGAGGGGAAACAGTGATGAAAAAGAGGGTAACTGTAAATGACTTCTGCAAAGAGTCCCTTGTGAATACACCTAGACATTCAGATGTATAAAATGTATCTTATACTGTAGTCACTTCACTAATCAATGTTACAAGAATATGCTCTAAAAGCAAAGGAAAACAAGATAATCATTAAAGATAAGTTGATGATCTTTTGGTGTCTAACAAACTTACTGGAATACTTACTGTCAGAAAATGGTCTATTTATATGAATTTTCTTGCTCGCTGTAGTATTGCAACACAGCCATTTTCTCCTCACTGCCTACTGCCATTGCATTAATATGCTATTATGTGTGTGTACTGAGGGGAAAATAGGATCATAAGAAATTTCCATTTGAAGAAGTCTTTCATGATCTTAGCCCATCATCACTGTGTTATGTCTAGTGTAAAATAAAGAAATTGAAAATAAATAATTTAAGAGGCTAACCTAACCTCATTCCATTGTCTCACAAAAATGGAGGCACTGCTTAGTAAGTTAATAACATTTCATGTTGTATAGATTTAAAAGTAAACATCCCATGCTTGATAACCTTGGAATTACTAGTTTATTCATGTTCAGTGTTATAAAGCATTTCTTTCTCGTAGAGGGGCTGCACTGTTGGCTGTAGCAATCCAAATTGCAATAGTGATCCATTCAGGAGTCTCTAAATGCACAGGTAGGTTGAGATGGGGAGAGATTTTACATTGTGATTGTGAACTTAGGTGGGTACTAAACACTCCTCTTTGGGTAAATGAAGTTAAGACTGACACTTGATAATGATGCAACATCACGCTTTTTAGTTTTGGTAGCTGATGCTGAGCTACCGCTGATTTTCAGAGACGCTGAACATTTGACTTTTTCTGACTAAAGCTGGTGTATGAGCTACAAAGATGGAGGCTCCTTGATGTAAATGTAGTGAAGCACTCATAATAGATTGTTGCTGTGCTTCCAACGAAAATCATGCTGTGATCTCTTTAGTCAGGTGTAACGTTTAATTATGTCATAATGAAAACTGGAGAATGGCACATCTCTCCTAATGCTAACATTACAGGTCTAATGACAGTACAGTCAGAGTGAGCTCTTAGGTGTCATAGCAAGATCACGGGGTTATGATTGGAACATCTTGAAATGGGTTCCAGTCTACTTCCCATTAATTTTTTTTCCATACTGACATCCCAAAGATTACCTTAGTTGCAATGCTTATCTGAGATTTTTTCAAAGAGTATTTGTAGGTCTCCATCCAGTTGTAAATCTCTTAGATTTTTCTGCCTGTTCGTAATTTTCCCTCTTAATTCCTTTTGTATACAGAAGGGGATCATTACATAAAAAACATTGATGCAAACTTAGAATGATATGACTGACCTTAGCTTGAGCAACTCGACTTTTATTAGGGCAGCAAAGATCAAAATATAATGCAGTATTTCATTGAACAAGAAAAAAGAACACTTCATCTTTCTATAGAGAGACAACTAAAAATATACAGGTGAGGGACCAAATTTGCCATGAAACTGTTGACTTACTGAGCTTTTTCATGCAGTCTCGAAGCCTGGTTTCTAAACTGAGTACGCGCTGGTGTAGTTCCTCATAGTCATAAGCACCAATTTCTTCCTGAATTCCAGTGAGGACAGTAGACAAATTCCTAATTTCCTCCTTGAACTGGGTGATTAATTTGGCATCAGTTTTGTACTGTTCCAGAACTGGGATCAGTGGCAGGAGCTCATCCATCTTTTCTTTCAACTCCTGTTAAAGGCAATCAAATGTGCATTAGAGCAGTTTAAAGGAGTTCAGTTTCCTAATTCTGTTTAATCTAATATTTATGCCTGATTTTTAAACCAACTTGAAAATTATTATTGATTTTAGTTACAGATCTATCATTAGTGTATTGTGAAAGACTTAGAAACTTCAGACTTAACAGCAGTAAGCAGTAGATGAAATGCATGAGAGAATAGTTTTTTAATGAAAGTGCACAATTACCTTCAGGTGATCTGAACCAAACCTGCTGAAGGCCTGACTTTCCATCCAGAGAATATAAACTCCTGCTATGTGAGTCTTTCCTGAGAGAAGGTGGTTAAGCCTGAACACAGTGACGTTTGAGGAGGTCATACCTATTTTATAGTGCTGTCATAGTGAATTAATTTCTATTTTCACCCTTTAGAAAAACTGATTTTTTTTCCCCCTTAAACACTGTTTAGCTCTGTTCCAGGCGCAACGATAGATATGTCTGTCTTCTGAAGTAAAAAATCCATGGTTCTTAACTGCGCTTTGTATTTGCCATCCTGCTACGTCACTAGGTGTCTTTGAACTTCCTCAGTGGATCTCCATTTTTTTCCCATGTGCAGTAGTTGTTGCTTTGCCAATCCTGTTCTTAAACATTGATGAAATAAAACAAGGCACCACTTTGGAATCTCAGATTGCCTCATTCTCACACTTTGAGAATTTCTCTCAGTTTGTAACCTACATTGGCTTCTCATCTTTAATTTCTTAATTATTCTTTAAAATGCACTAATTAAAGGGCCTTTATTAAATTTAAACTAATTGTTTGAAGTTGGTTTTTGTTTGGTTATTATTCTGTAGAAAACATCAAAGAATCTTTGCAGTCAAAAGGTTTTGCTTGATTGAAAAGCAAACAGGCTTGTCCCTGATGTGTCATCTGTATAGAGAGATTTACATATCTTTTTATAATCTGAAGAAACAGCAGGACTTCCATGACCAAATGCCAGAGACATGAGGGGATGCAAGCCTGGACAAAGCAAGGAAAAGGATGGAAGTAAGGATTTGCTAGGTACTAGCATTAGGTGATAATAGAGGCTGGGAACAGATGAGGACATGGGAGGAGAGGCTATTGAAGGTGTTAAAAAATCAAGTCCTGAAGAATATCTGGAGTAGTCAGCAAGTTAAAAGGAAAAGCAGAAGTGAACTAAATGGAATCCCAGCACAAGAAAGAGGTGCAAATGTAAATGTGGTTTGAGGTTAGAGTAATCACCAACCTGTGCAAAGACATGCATATAGTTACATCACTTGTGTTAAAGGATGCAGTAAACAGGGTAGAACATTTCCAAATTAAATAACATGATGATGCCAAAGGCAATGTGAGAGAAGCTGATGGGCAGGGTCCGCATTTGAACTGCTTGAAGTTCTACCTCTGAGTTTTTGCCTTTCAAACATGTTCTTAGGACAGCTTGAGAGTTCTGCAGTACCTAGCTAATATATCCATATTGTTTTAACAACTGCTTTCACATTGGGATTATTGTTTACTTAAAGATTTAAATGTGTTTTTAGGAAGTCTGTTTTGCACACAGGTCATCTTAATGGCTAGAAATTTGCATTTTAACTTAAAAGCAGATATGTCATTTTAAGTGGATTTGAGAGGACTTTTATTGGTTCTATTCTGAAATACTGAACCATAGGAAGAAGTGAAGAGTCTTTCTGTCTACAGTTAAGACTGTTTTTATTTGACTGTTTTTAATAAAAACTTAACTTGAGCCTACTGTATACCAGTTAAAGTGAGCAGTTACTTTTTCCTTGATGACAAGAAAGGTAGGCTTTGTGACATAGAAAGCAGAGCTCCAGAAGCAAATTTCTTGTTACTTCAGTCTGAAATGATGAACTTAGTGTTCAGTTCTGTGTGGCAAGGAACTGCCAAAAATCAAAGGTAAACTATGATGGAGAGAATACAAAACTTGTAAAAATCCTCTAGGAAGATACAATATATTTAAAGAATTAATGAAAGTAACTTACTCCTGCTAGGATTTATGCCATTTGAAAAAACTGCTCTAAGTTTTTATGGCCATTGGGTGTCTCCTGCCTGGCATAAGCCTTGATTTGACTGAACTATGGCCACATGCTCAAATGAGATCTGGCTCAAATTTGTACTCTGGTTTTCAGTAACATGGAAGCACAGCATTAGAATATTTCACTTCAGTAAGTGACATAAAGAGGGTTTTGCTATTTTCATGATGATGAAAATAATTTTGTTGGTTTCTGCTGACGCTCCTAGCTTGTTGCCATGATGAGTGGTACAAGAACTAATTTGTATTGCAACAGAGAGGTGGTAGACGTATTCTGGCGCTTTGTGCCTGCTGATGTGAGGGGTTAGCCTCTATCCAGAATGAGTTTCTTTGCCTCAGGAAAGACAAGGCACTGGAATTTTAGTAGATCGAATTTCAGAAAGCCAGCAGCATGTTGTATTATGTTGACCTTTTAAATTACTCTATAATTTGATTGGCTGGAAATCTGTTTTATACTCCTGACAAACTGTCACACAAGTTAAATGACTGGCCAATAGAAAAATCGAATATTTAAAAGGTTAGAGTACTGCAGAAATCTGCTACCTTTGACATCGTGTATCAGACATCCAAATCTTGCTGTTTTGTTCCCAAGGAAAACTACAATGAGAATACAGACTATATAATGGCATTAAAGAAATGCACTGTAGCAGTGAGTGATGAGGAGAAAAAAGGTGGAGATGTTCCTTACTACTTGAAAATAACTGGAGTTATGTGCTCAAGCTCTAATCTAAACTAAGAATGAAGACAAAGTTTGGTAGTCAGATTTTTTTTTTCTGTAAGAGTCCTTCGGATAACTTTTTCAGAAGGCACAATGTTATTTTGTAATCCCTGCAGCTCCCTTCCTGACAGAAAGATTGGCTTGTGGGTTTTGCTGTCTTTAAATTCCTTGGAATTCTTTTTTTTTTTTAAATCATACAAATGTGACTGGGAATGATTACCCTCCTCCTCTTTGCCAAATTCAAGATAGCAAACCTTCACATGTGAAATTAGATCTCAATTGTACCGGATAAAAAGTTATAATAACCTGATTTATTATAGGCTTTCTTCTCCTGCAGTTACGGTCAGGCAACAGTAACTAAGTGCAGAACTCTCTAGTTGTTTGCTATTAATTCCATTGGATCTCCCCATTTATCACTGGAGCTTGAATGAATATAAATTTCTCAGTCTGACATGCACATTGATATAGAAAAAACAAGAATTACTTTATAGTGACATTTCTTAAATGACTTAATAATTAATGGTTACTCCCTATTACAATTAAATTGAACAGAACAAAATATTATGATCATAATCAAAGTTTTGTTAGCTTTTCTTTTTAATGTAGCTGTTGTATGGGCACTTCAAGCTGAGATTTTAGCAGTCCATGCATTGCTGCTTAGTACATTGCTTCCAGCAGGCTTTCAAAGTTATTGTTAAAATAAAACCTACTTGAAAATGCTTTGTCATTAATGTCTTCCGATCATCTTCAATTTGCCGAAACTTGGCCTTCAGCCCTTTCATTTGTGTTTCCATTTTTAAAACATACTGGAAATCCCTCTGAGTCCGTAGATTTAACACTTCAATAGATTGGGACATATTCTGAACCTGTTGAAGAAGAACACTCTCTAAATGCACTTTTTATTGCTTTATTTTTTTTTCTGGTTAGGTAGTTAAATGTCAGGCAATAAAATGTTCTGTGTTAATGCTTTAGTTATAAGTCATTTATACCACAGTATAATTTTAACTTCCACAACTGTATGATGGTACAAAAATTGGGGAACAGGGCTAACAGAGGGCTATCAGCAACAACACCCTGAAGCCATAAATGATTTGGACTATCTTCTTTGAGGTAGAGAGATGGATCCTTTCAGCACCAGTATCAGTGGGTTCAAAAAAGCCCTTGAGGCAGTGAATCTACTCTGTCACTTGTACTAGATTCTGACTGTTCTTCAGGATGTGCTATATAGCATGTGCTTCTGCCTGAGCCCTTTGGGAGGGATGGGACTGAGATCTGGAGATTTTGTTAGTATGAAGAGCACAATTTTTATTGCTAGTAGGCATTTATATAATAATTCAGTATGAGGAATTCATGAGACTGTCCAGAGACAACCTGGAGTGTGCCCATCATCAAATAGGTGTTTGCCTATGATTTTTAAAGTAGATATAAAATTAGAAATTTTATCCAATTGTCTTATTGATAGAAAACCACATTTTTTTACAGATGAGTAGTGAATGTAATTTGTAATGAACTGTCATCTAGGGTAAACTCTATGTATTTTTAAACGTATCTGTTATAAAAGCAATGCTATTGCTAGTTACAAAACTGACAAAAGTGCAGTTAGTCCATTTCAATAAGTGCTTTGTTTTCTCAAACCATGAAAAAAGTAGACTGCTGTAAATGTATTTGGCACCATACTGAAGTTTTGGCTTAAGCAAAAATAAATGACCCCAAACCAAACAGAAACCCCAACCCCTACCTACCTAATAAAACACGAACCCAGCAGTATTCCTGTTGTTTGCAAGAACAGGCAATGTTTGAACTGGTATTCATATTTGGAACTGTTATGACCTACAGAATGTGTGGATTCAGGAAATACTCAATGTAATCTTAAAATGTAATATACATTAGTTATTGCACAGTTGCCATTATTAGTTCTTAAAAAGTATTTTTAATGAGAAAAGGTAATGTTTCTTTTTTCTTTGCTTTCTAATTGTTGAAAGCAAGCAAATGAAGTCCTTCAGATCTTGGAAGAACTTTGAATCTGAAGAGGTATTCATGTAGAGGCTCTAATTAAATGACTGTGCATAGACTAAGTGAACTGATAATCTGACATTACATACCCATAATTACCACAGTTCTAATCACAAAAAACTAACTTTGAGACTGATGATTTAGGTTCTTTTCTGTGGCACCTCAAAAACTACATTGACATCTTACCACCCCTCCATCCACCATGCCAAAAGAAAGGTAATTTTTTTTTTTAACATTAATATTTTAGTGTTTGGGAAATAAATTAAGGCAAAGGTGTTGGGGACTGAAGTCTTCCTCTGTTAAGTGAAGAGACAGCATGAGGGGAGGTCGCTGTTCCTCTGTGTGCTGGTTCATCAATGTCCTCTCCCTGCATCTCATGCTATGGGCTCTATCACAACCTGAAACTAAGTCCCTGATTAAGTTCATGGAGATTTAGGGAGGGAGAATCTGTGGGGAACTGGCACTTTGTCAACACTGGATTGATTTTTCTAGAGATAGAAAAATACTGAAAATTTTATGCTAAAAATGTATTGCTGAGCCTACATTTGCTGTGTTTGCTGCTGCTGTTCAGATGTGCTCTGAGGCCTCGGGTTCTGTACC
This sequence comes from Porphyrio hochstetteri, assembly GCA_020800305.1. Lineage (NCBI taxonomy): Eukaryota > Metazoa > Chordata > Aves > Gruiformes > Rallidae > Porphyrio > Porphyrio hochstetteri. The sequence goes on from CM036912.1 coordinate 21,630,683, forward strand.
AGTAGTTGTGATACAGTCACCATAACCTTGGTCACTTGCACAGGGAACTGCAGAACAATTGTTTGTGTTTTTGTGGTTGTGGTATTTTTTCAGTTGATGCAAAATAGCACTTCACAGGTTGTGCTATGTAGGCAGTAACAGGTAATACTGAAATTAGAATGGGGCTGTTCGGGGAAACCTTGCACCACCAGAGAATGAACAGTATTATTTGAAGGAAGAATACATGAAAATTAGAACTGTTCTGCCTCTGTGCAGTCTGCTTTGCAGGTGCTGTCATGTCTGTATCTTGTTTTCTGTTGATAAGAGACAATGAATGACCTTCAGGAGTCTCCTACGATTGAAGTAGAAGCTGTCTGTAATTTAAATCCCACAGCAACTAGCTGGTTTGAGGTGGGATTTGTAACTGTTTTTACTGTTAGAGAAAAAAAATCAGTCCTCTCTCTGTGTAAGGAAGAATTTTGGGAGGAAGGTAGGGAGGCTCTTCAGAGGGATCTGAACAGATTGGACCAATGGGCTGAGACCAACGGGATGAAGTTTAACAAGGCCAAGTGTAGAGTGCTGCACATGGGACATAACAACCCCATGCAGCGCCACAGGCTTGGGGGGGGACTGGCTGGAGAGCTGTCAGGCAGAGAAGGACCTGGGGGTGTTGGATGACTGCAGACTGAATATGAGCCAGCAGTGTGCTCAGGTGGCCAGGAAGGCCAATGGCATCTTGGCTTGTATCAAAAGCAGTGTGGTCAGTAGGTCTAGGGAAGTGATTGTGCCCCTGTACATTGGTGAGGCCACGCCTCAAGTACTGTGTCCAGTTCTGGGCTCCTCACCATAGGATGGACATCGAGGTCCTGGAGGGAGTCCAGAGAAGGGCAACCAGGCTGGTGAAGGGGCTGGAGGGCAAATCCTATGAGGAGTGGCTGAGGGAGCTGGGGGTGTTTAGCTTGGAGAAGAGGAGGTTGAGGGGAGACCTTATCACTGCCTACAACTACCTGAAGGGAGGTTATAGAGAGGTGGGCGATGGTCTCTTCAGCCAGGTGACGGGTGATAGGACAAGGGGAATGGCATGAAGCTGTGCCAGGGCAGGTTTAGATTCGACATTAGAAAAAATTTTTTACTGAAAGAGTTGTTGGGGCCTGGAACAGGCTGCCCAGGGTGGGGCTGAGTCACCTTCCCTGGATGTCTTCAAAAAAGGGTAGATGAGGTACTTAGGGATATGGTTTAATTTAGGATGAGAATGGTTGGACTTGATGATCTTAAAGGTCTTTTATAACCTCGTGATTCTGTGAGTGAACAAGAGAGAAGATGCAACTGCAGTTTGCTAGATAGGGGCTTGGGAAAGGTGTGATATAGGGAAAACAGACAAATAATCATCAGTGGTGAGAACACAGGTGGGGATATATCCTGAGGAAATACTTTTATTGCACAATTCTTCAGTACTCTGTTATGAATTAAAGTTTGAGGAAAAGGTGTGGATTTCTATGGGAAGTTTCGTGATGAAGAGGAAGAATTGTTGGGAAGACTTACCTTCTCTAGCAGTTGTCTGAGTTGCCTGCTTTTGGCATCTCTTGAACAGAGATTTTGTTCAGGTGCAACAACAGTGCAAATGCAGCGGCCATCAGGGTCCTGGGCTGAGCTATAAACTTGCCACCCTTCCTTGGGGCTAATCTGAGTCTGGAACAACAAAATAATAAAAATAAAGGGAATTGAACCTTTGTCTGTTTGAAATGACTGCTACCTCAGAATATTTCTGTTCATTTCTGCAGCATATGTTTGCAATGAGGTTTCTCCAGCTAACACTTACTACCTTCCTCAACTGATTAGACTGGTGGTTTCACACAGTTTTGTTGTATCTCACACCTCTGTAGTATTTCTTTAGAAGTGTCCTGCACACATTGTTTCCAGAGTGGATGAGAAGAGTTTTCTATGTTTCAGCACAAGCTAGTTGGTTTAATTCTTTGCAAAAAGAAGTTACAGTTTCATGAGCAGAGAGCACACATGTCCTTTCAGCCTGAATGAATTTTACTTTAGACTAATGGAACCAACACAGATAGAAAAGAACTAATATAAAAGTCCAAAGAAAGAGTGCAGGGTATGTGACTCCTGCCTTGGGAATTGGCTCAGCAGAGTTTCCGATGGGGGTGAGCAGCTTTGCCCTTAAAGATGTGGCACACAGAAATCTGTTCTCCATTGACTTGTACTGCACATGCAGCAAAGGGAGGAGAAGCTTGCTACAGGTAGGACTGAAAAGTGTCTGGTTAGTTTAGGTGAGTGGAGGTCGTGGCAGGCATGGCACAATGCAACTGAGACACTACACATCCTTTACTGGGATAAGGCAATTCTGGAAATTCCTAACTTGTTCTTTTTCTACAGCAACCACCGCTAAGAAAGGAAAGCAAGAATTGATGTTTGCAGAGGAGGCTAATGCTGAACTGCAGTTAAAGTTTGTGTGATGAGGTAGCTGTCCATTTAATGGGATATATAGAAATACACAGCATAAGAATGAGAGAAAGCAATGTAAATAGATGATTGGAAAGATTCAGCTGATGGAATTAAAACTAGAAGGCAGAAGAAGTAATAATTTTACTTTCTTTTTAATCTATAATTTAAAATTAGTAACATGCATTATTATTGACTACTAGATTTTATCACAGAGATGTGAGTGGATGCCACTGAAGTAATTTTGGTTTGGACAGAGTTGGAACCAATTACTACTTATGTTATAAAATTGTACTCAGTGTCAGCACAGAGAGTGATTATTTAAACTGGTAAGCTTTGATATTGATGCTTTACTGGTGGCTTAGTGCAGAGTAAGTTACAGAGCTCCTCACTTTAGGAGAGGTGCAATATCTTGGTAGCCTGAGGTCAGAAAAGACCACAGACTTCACAGCAATGACTCTTCTGGAAGACTCACTGAAGATAGCAGTGACCTCTTCTACTGCTGGGTGAATTGAAAATCAAAATAGTATTGTTTCCCTGTTTTGCAAGGAAATCCAAGTGTGATGCTATAGATTACTATCAAAAGAGGACAGCTGAACTTGTCTTAGGGTTTGCTAGAAAGACATATCAAGTTCAGTGCTAAATTATGTTCCTGCTATGGTGTTCTCTTAGGCTTCATTTTTATGCGAAAGGGAAATTAGTTCAAGACATGGAGAATAATAAAAACAAATTATATAAACAAAATTACATACATAGAAACAATTTAAATTGGTTTTGAGCAGCTACTAAAATTGCAAGTTTGAACAAGTGAAGCCTATCAGGGCTGGTAACTCTTGCAAACTCTATTCACTCCAGTAATTTCAGTGATTCTCTGTAGAACTTATGTGCCCACTCAGTGTTTTTATGCAAAGGTAACCAAATTTTTGTTAAAGTTCAGGAATGTGTTCCTTCACCTTGTGATTACAATTCCTTTAGGACAGCAAACCTTAATGTGATTTTATGAAGTATTTATGAAAAATTGTGATATTTGAGCCTTGTACCTGCTACATTTAGATGGGTAGCAACTGGTTTTATTTTACAATAAAAGTTTTCTACAGTGGAGAACGCATGAGATACCAGGATTGTGTGTACTCTGTGGAAAAGATGTTATAGTCCAGGCTGTGTTATCAAAGGTATTTATATATTCCAGTGATGTCATGAGTGTCTCTCTCAGCTTTATCTAAAAGAAAAAAACCCCATGTTATTGATTAATTTGGCAGATATTTTATTAAAGTGTCTAACATCTGGCTTCATTTAAAAAGTAACTGCTATTTGGGAAAATATATGCTTCTCTCAGTGAGAGACTGTCAGGCCCAATACCAGTGCATAGCTATTAGTTGCCCATGCATAAATAAGCACTCACAGGGTGCTCCTCCTACTGAGGCCGTAGTTTCTTTTGGTATTCTGAGCTTCCCTGTACCTGGGCATTAGGGCTTCTTCATTAATTAGGATGTGTAATACAAGTGATTACAGAGAAAAGAAACACGAGCACATAGGTGTGCTTTGCTTTTTTATTCTGTTATTTTTTTAGTTTGACATTTAATCTCTACCTCAAATAGAGACTGCTGTGCAATGCAGGGAAGAAAGCAGAGGCATCAAAACTATACGGAAGGCACTGAATCTACTCTTTGAATGCAGGCTTGCTGCTGGCAGGCCTTAGTAAATGAACAAGAAAAGAAATAGCAAGTGGGGAGCAGCAATGATAATAAATTATGCTAGTTCTGAGGAAAACAGAGGAGTCCCTACAAAAGACAATATATTAACCATTGCTTGGCAGGCTGCTGTGCTGCGGACTCACATCACTTACCTCCAGAAGATTTAGTTTTTCACTTGCACTTTTGTATATTCTGATAAAACTGCTATAGTTACCTCCAGTGCTACTATGACAGGGCAAATGGCAGTACTTATACTTACCATGATTGCTTAAATATAAACAATATTTTTCAGTCTGTCTTTCAATTTTAATCCTGGGACTGGAACAGAGCAGAAAAGGGGAGGTCCCTTCCCCAATGCCACCTCCTCAAACAATTCTTCCAGCTGAAGGGAGGAAATTGGGATGTATTGTTCTTTTTTTTCCTGGTAAAATATACACAATTTATGTGCTAGGAGAGAAATTTTGAAGAAGTACATGTGCTGAAGTTCACTGGACACGTTTTGGTGGTAGTTGAAAACCAGTTAGTTTTGTGCCACAGGAACACCATTTGATTGAAGTTCCTATTTTTTTTTTTTTTTTTTTTACTTGCTCAGATAAACAGGTTTTTATGATCATTTCCCCAGCTTTACTGACACAAAAAATATGCATGTAATTCCAACTCAAAGAGTGCTAAGAACAATACTGAAATAATACTTAGGAGGAAGTTATATCAGCAGTGCTCTGTCATAGCTGAGGGAAGCATGACAGTTTGCACTAGTTGGAATTGAACATGTTCATACATATATAAACACCTATATATGTGTGACTATATATATGTGTGTGTGTTTTATAATGATTAGCATGCATCTCATAGTGATTCAGTTGCAACTTCAACTTTGAATTTAAATGTGATAGAGAACTTAAGTACTTGTAATACCACATTGCCACAAGAACTAGCAATATATACTGTAAGTAGTTCAATGTGCATGTGTCGCATTTAAGGAAAACAAAATAGAGCTTTTCCTTGTCTTCTCATCTTGCTACCCTAAAACACTACATAATTCTTTCTCACATCATTTAAGTAATTTTGAAGTAGTAATACTTGAAGTTTAAATGCAGTGATTTTCTGCAGTAATGTTTTCCTGCATGCATATGTTCAATTAATTAAGATTTGATTAGTAAATCCATAATTTTTAGTTACCACTAAAACTCCCTTAAGTTGTGCAAATAGTTAAATTTACATTTTATATAACATACTATTATGTAAACATCTGATTGCAGTTACATAAAAAGATACACAGAGAAGAGTGTTTTACTAAACATTTAGTAAAATGGTGTTCTAGTTTAATTTATGAATACCAGTATAGTGTTCCCTCTTGTCCAATTAAAGTATTAATTCAATTTTTAGGCTTCTCATGAGTAGTTAATCACAGCTTTTCTTTAGGTCTTCATTAACAGAAGCTGCTGTATATAAGGATCAGCAATACGAAGTGGTATTTGTGTCACTTGTATTATTCCTATATCAACCTCTCTAAAATTCTGGTACCCCACCTCCTAGTACCAATTTCAATTTCTTTCTAACAGCTATTTATTTGCTTAACTGTATGCTGATGAAGAAAAAAGGAAATAATCAGACACCTTGCATATTGTAGTGAATAGCTAATACATAACGTTATTCAGACAAAAAGAAACCTGCTGCTGGATATTTGTTTTCTTAAGAATGCAATGTATTTTTCTGGAACAGCAAACATAGGAAAATAGGCTAGAGAAATGAAATGACATCGCTGAACTATTTTTAGCATTTCATGCTTAAGATGAAGATATTTGTTCTTAAATATTTAAGGATGCTGTTTTTATAATGTTTCCTTTCTTAGTAAGACCACAACATGCTCACCAATGTGCAGATTTATGATGCCCATGCATTAAGTGATGATAGGAAGATTAGTAGCTTAAAAAGACATTTACAAAGAGGCAATAAAGTAAAGCTTTTGCTGGCACTTAAATACTACTTCAGCATTAAGATGGCTTGCAACACATCACAGCTACTTACTAGAGTATCTGAAGTGGTTATTCTGGTGGTATTTAGTCCTACCAGAGATGGGAGAGTTTGGGACATCCAGTTAGAAATCATTGCAATGGTACTAAGAACAGCACCAAGCTTCAGCAGTGGAGGACTCATTGCTGTGGAGCTAATGAGTTTTCATGGTGACTGATTATCATCCCAACGCAGGCTGACAGGGAGAGGCGTGACTGCAGCACACAACATCCACAGCATGAAAGGAGATCAAGCTACCCAGATTCAATCATCCATTAAAAACACTCATATCCTTATTTGCCCTGTGTCTTCCTGCTCTTGCTAACAAATACTTATGACCATCTTATGCTGCCCACTAAAGAAGCAGTCCTTTTTGTACTAATAAGAGTTTGGTTTCCAGTGGGAGATGACATCGGTGAATTACCTCTTTATAGGTGCTAGAGAGTCAATTAGCACTTAATTAGTTCAGTCCTTGCAGAGTGGTATGTGTTCCTGTCTGAAATGCAAAAGCCCAATCACAAACCCAAATACAAATTACCCTCCACTCCCCATCGCTGCTTTTATGCTCCAATCTATTTTTAAATGATACTAGCCCCAGTGGATGGGGAAGGGGGAGGAGGACTTCCAGCCTGCCCATGAAAACACCAGAAACCTTTCTGACCCGTCCTTGATTTGTTGATTTCACATAAATTACAAACAGCAGTGACTTTATAATCTGTGTGGTTTGTTATTAAGATAGTTGTTCATGAAAGAACACTGAAGCAGTAAAGATTCCCATTTCTTAGCATTCTTGTCCATTTACAAGTTTTCATTCTGATAATTACTGCATTACACCCAGGGCTGGCAGACTCAGTACATCTTCATTGCTGTTTGGATTGGAACAGAAGACATTGTGGGTTGCTCATGTAGCATTTTGAGGCTTCTTTTGGCTTTAATCTGCTGTTAAACCTACTGCTCTCCAGTGCTGTAGAATGATCTCCAGGTTCAGTAGCAATTTATCTTTGTCATAAATTTAGTAAGTGAGAAGGCAAAAAAACCCTCTAGAAAAAAAGACTGCAGAAATCATTGTGCCGTTGGGGTAGTTTTACTTTTTGAGAATTATCTTTAAAAGAAGAACTGCTGATCGAGGGTTTCTAGCAGCAGTTATTTTAGGGAGAACTTACTTAAAAGTCTGTATTTTTCCCAGCAGCGGTTATGGACTTTGCTTGTTTCTGAATTTGCTTCCAAAAGACTAATTTTTCTTAAAGAATTTTTGCAGCTTGTACAAAGGAAACCTGTAGTGAAATTGTAGGGATGCTTTTTTTATAGGAGTGTGTGATCATGAACGCACTTATGAAAGTTATCAAAATGCCTGTAAACAATTTTTCACATTCTAAGAGCTTGTACACCAAATTCTGACTAGACTTTTGTCCTCCAAAATCAATTCAGAATTATTACAATAAATCTCTGCAGTTTAATGTTGACACATGGAAAATTAATTTTTAAAAGGCATTAAAAAGCACATTGAGAGCTATTATATAATCTTATAAGGAGTCTTATGGGGTGACTCTGCTTTCTGTTTTTCTCCAAAGGACTCCCTAGTAGCATTAAGTTTCAGAAATGAGCTTTTGTAGCGGTGTCTGTGCTTACCAAGGGCTGTGTTCAGGGGCTCGGCCTCCTGCTTTTCTGCACTAAGCAACCACTGCAATACACCAGCTCCAGCCAGGATTCTGGGTTTCCTTACTGTGAAAACCAGAATGTAAGGGTGGCTGTTATGTGCCATATGTCAGGCTGCTGTGGGCTTGTGGTGGTACAGGGATGTGCTGCTGGACCCAGAGCTTCAGAAGCCTTCCTGTGTTTCACAGTTCTCTAATGCCAGCTGTTTTACTTGTCATACTTTTTGTACTTCAGAAGATAAATGTCATAATAGTTTGCATTGTACAGTGGATGGTGGTCATTATGTATATTTCTCTGAAGACAGAGACACTGTACCAAGAGAACCTTGACATGGTGTCTTGAGACAGGCATTACCTCAGCATGATGAAGGATATAGTGAGTGGAGGTCTATCATTCAGAATTTGTGTTCCTATAGAGATAGGCTCAAAGTTGCCACTGAACAGATGTGCATATTGAACTGTCCACAATGGCATCACGAATCAGGTTTTTTTGCTGAATTGTTGCACTTAATTGGCAAACTGTTAATTTCCGGTGTAACACTGTTGATTGTTTCCAATATGGGTCAGGTAACATTTGGCAATGTTGCATATGTTTCTAGTTTTATTGGTTCCTCTGAAGTACCTCAGCATTGCCTCTATACTTAGCACAAAAAAGATGGTAATTCACCAGTTTTATCACCTTTTTTGTTCTTATCTTCTTTCAGAGGTTTAGTAAGCACATTAATTACCCAGTTCCAATACATTTCATTAAAGTCATGATAAGTTTGTTTGGGGTTTTTTTCCACATTGAGCTGCAGCTGATACAGAAAAGAGCATAATCTGTTCTCTCCTGACTCTTTTAACCTTGGACAACGTACATTCAAAAGACAATAAAAGGCTTTTCTGAAGTCTGGGTGAATAATTACTGCTGATTATCCTTAATCCAGCGCATTGTCAACTCCTGGAAAGAACACTACTTGGTTATGATTGTCCCTAACTGAGGACACGTGCTTGGTTCCTGTGATAGAGTTTTCATTAACAGGGTTTAGAACTTTAGTTTCTTCCAACTAGTTTGCTGGCTAAAGAGAAAACCTGCTGACGTGCGATTCACAGTTTTGCTGCTAGATGCATATTTAAAGAGCATATCAGGAGATAACCCTCTAGAACTCTTGGCTGGTTATATAAATTAAAATTACCATATAGCTGGAATCTGGATTCCCCATGGTGCCGATCAGATCCCCTGTATAACTGCACAAGGGCTTTGAAGCACATCTGCACTGCAGTGCAGGAATGAGGGTAGGTTGTAGAGGTATCTGCAAGCCTGCTGATAAAACCCTAGCTTGGGACTGACAGGATTGTAGTTTACACTGGAAAGCTGCAAACCCCTTCTTCTAGGGTTGTAAGTATGTTGCAGCTATGTCCTACACTGATGCCAATTTAATGCTAAACTTGGGTTTGTTCACGTTGCCTACACCTTTCCCCTAGACATTATGTATTCAGTGCAAGAGTCAATATTCTGAGTATCAATATTTCTCATCTTGTACACCCCATTGTCAAATAGTTACCTCAGAGTAGTGTTGTAAGAGGAGGCATCTGCAGAACCATATGTCTCTGAAAAGGTTTCTTTCCTGAACGGTGGAACTATATTCTGTGTGTGCTCTTGTCAGAGCTGTAGAAATGTCAAAAAACCCCTTCTGTTACAGATCTACAACTTTAAAATAATTTTAGTTGCATTTTGCCATAAATATTTGAGTAAATTAAAAATGGCAAGCAAATAGTCGCAATTTTTTGAGAGAAACCCACCTGAAACCACATATACAAAGATCTTAGCAGAAACCACAGTATAACTGAAGAGTTACTCTCATCTCATTAGGAAGCAGAAACAAAACCTTATCATCTGTGTTCAGTTCTTTGTTTTGCTTTTGGTTTTTTTTAAAACGGTGCAATTTCACATTTCTAGTCTATAGTAAACTGCTACAAAGTAGTTTTCTGAAGAATTAGAAAGCAACAACACTTCTACAATCTGGACATTATTCTTTATTACTCTGACATTTCTACTGGTACAATAACTTCCTCTTTTCATAGCTAACTTCTAAAGTGAGTAAAAGCTAAAATATTTATATAAAATAAGTACAGATGACATATTTTGATTTTATATAAAAGTATGTGAATCTGTAACGATTTCAGCATGGTTAGCAGAGTTGCTGTGTACCAGTGCTGTAATATTCAATTCTTATAAATTATTAGGGTTATTACAAGTATTATTAAGGTATTTATGAATGCCCTTATTTATTGTTACTATACAAGAAGAAGTTCTAGTGTCTGATATTTTCTTGCACTTTGAGATCCTGTTACATTTTGATACAGATTAAATGATAATGTAAATGAGAATAGAAACTGATGTTATGTTATCCTAACATATCACATCTGAGGTATGATAAACTCAGTACTATAAAAAGAAACTAATGTCAGTATTAGGAAAATCAACAAAGCAAATGTCCTGAGAGTCAGCAATATGTGAACACTCACACATAAACTCATGAAAAGTGTCTAAATGTATCCTGACTGGACGAAAATAAACAGTGATTGTAAGAAAGAGTAAATCAGCAGCACCGAACCCGGATGTGAGATTATTTAATGTATATAAAATAAAAAGTTTCATTGTTCATAAATACTTCTTAAAATTCAAAATCATGTTCATGGGTCAATGCTATGAAGGCCTTGCCTAAAACTTTGCATTTTATGCAGACAGAGATCAAAGTAATTGCATACTCATGGCTTGGATGTCTTAAATAGCTTCCTTTGAAGCAGAGCAAAGTCAGAAATCTTAAATCTCACTAAGCTTGTGCTTTGACAGGTTGGGTTTAGAAAGTAAGTTGATGCATAAAAGTCAAAGCTCCCTTGTTATGGTGGTTTTCTTCTATAGAGTATAGAGTTCTTTTTCTTTATGTGACACATTCTACTGGTGACTCAGTAGTAAATCAATTCAGGAAATCTATGTCAGTACATTAGTCATGTTCCCGAGCATTATTATTTATTCACATGAGGTTAATGCATGTATTAAGCAAAGTTTTAAAAATCTGAATAGCAATTAAAATTCATAGAGTGCAGGTGGATTAAGTAAGTACATCTTTGTCCTTTGCATTCAATTTAAATTCTCTGAATTTAGAAACACTGAGAAAGCATTAGCTTCTTCATCTGACTATGTTTTTGTTCAACAAAACCCTCTGGCTTCGCAGAATTACTTGTGAGCTGTAAATAGAGGAATTCTTTGTAAGAGCAGGTTGAGATGTTTATCCCCTTTGTAGAGCCTATCCTGTCACCAGCTCTCTAGGCACAGACAGTGACACTTTTCAGTCAGGCATCTCCACTGATTACTGAGTTTTGAGCAAGGAATTTTTAAAATCTATTGTCTATTACATGCTTTTACACCAATGCTATTTCTGGGGTGGTCTTAACTCTCTGCTTGTGCATTTTTCAGGCCTTAAGGTATTTCCTTTCAATGAAGGAAGACATTTTTCTTAGAAAGCATTTTCATAGTTATTTTTTCCCCCTATTCTCATGTTCTGCTGTCAGCTAGTCCCAAGAGTCCAAAGTAAGAGAGTAGTGTGTCTACAGTGGGCTTAGTTCATGATGAGAATTGCCTTAAACTAGAAGCAGGCTGAGCAGTTAATTGAAACAGCTGGGGCAAAAAATAGGCAGGGAAGGACAAACTGACCTGAAAACAAAAACTTCTTCAGTTGATTTCCTGCAATTTTAATTTTCAATTCTATTTATATCAGGTACTCAGTAAGATCTCATAAACTTTTCTCTCAAATGCTAACATTCACCTGTCATTTTATCTAGAAGGATGGAACAGGGAAGATTCCTCAGAAGTTTAAACTGGAATTACTTCCAGTAGTCTGGCACCCAAAGGCTGCAGTGCATTTAGATACTGGCCAAAATTTATAGGTTTAACCAGCATGGCATACTGATGACATTTAAAAGCTGTAGTGTCTTCCTGTTAGTATTTTCTAAGAACAGTGGCATTAATGTTTCCCATCTGAGATGTGAAGCTTTCTTTCAGTAGACAGAAAGACCAAGACAGAAAATTAAGTAGCTGTTCAGAAAGCACTGTGTGTGTTTCCTGCAAAATCCTCAAAAAAAAAAAAAGATTTTGTGAATGTGCAAGAGAATCCATTTTTAATGTATACTACTGCTCAACGCCATGCTGGAAGGACTAGTCTGCTTTTAAACAGATATTAAAAGATACAAGGAGTATAAATGACTCTTCAGAAAATGCCATGGGTGATCTTTCCTGCAAGACAGAATGCTGTGGCCAAATTCCAGTAGAGTTAGTGGTGTTCTGTCTAGCAAAATGCTTCCTGCAGTTTCAGCTGGGCACTGTAATCAGCTCTGAATGCAATTAAACAGGTGCTGTGTTTCACCTCAGCTGGCTGCATTTCAGCAGTCAGTGCACTAGTCCATGGCTATGCCACCAGTCATGATCTGAGATCAAAGATGCCATGAAATAATTTTATGTTTCAATAAGGGTACAGAAAGCAAACACTTGCTGTTTTGTAAGGCTGCAACACTCATGAAAGCTTCTGATTTGAATAATGCTGAGAGGAACTATACAGATATTTATTTGGAAATGTATCAAAATGGTATTACTGGCAGAAAAACAATACCAAGTATCTCTCAGGCCTCATTGAAATGATAATATATTATTTTTCCAGCTGTCCTTTAAATTTTACATTTATATTTTAAAGAACAGAAACAAAAGTTTTAAAACATGTTTCACTTCAAATGATTCAATTGCTCATTTTTAGGAAGCTTGCCAATTACCCTGGATGGGGCTTTTGTTTCTTTGTTTTTTCCTTTATGAGATTTTCAAAATAGATGTGTCATGCTGTGGGTGGCTGAGCAAGGCCCATCCTTGGGTGGTGAGGGATGGGTGCTGCTCTCTGCAGGGCTTCTTGAGGGGCTGGAATGCTAATAGGAACCAAAGCTTTTTTGGGGTGTCATATTGGAAAGTCCAAGGTTCTGTTTCTAGCCCCTAGTGAGGGAAAAGAAAAATTAATTAAATTGGTGGCCTTGTCTGAAGCTAGTGCTGTGAGAAATGCACTTCTGTAATGCACAGCAGCAAACACCACCAACAGTAAATTTGAAAAAAACCTGTGTGCCAGGTGCTGTGAAGATCAGCACTCTTACCTCTCATGCAGCAGCATTGCCTTGCACAAATAAATAAACCACTAAATAAAATGTGGGTTAGTCTTGGCTACCATTGTCCAGAAATGGCAAATGCCAATTTTGCCATTGGATGATTTGGGATTTCTGCATAAGGGTGAGAAGCAAGATTGTAAAAGCTAGTTTGAACATGAGAAGTTCCCAATGACTTTGTAAAACTAGTAGGTGAAAGGAAAACTGCAGGAAGGGAGGGGAAAGGATGGAGTTGTAAGTACTGAGACATATTTAGTGGTGACATGTTAGGGATTGCTGCCTCTTTGCTCCTAACTCGTCACTTGAATGTAGCAAAAGAGACACCTAGAAGACAGTTCAAAGCACCTTTTTATAAATTCAGTATTTATGCATGGGACAGCAGCAGTCCTGCTAGTGTGCCCATGCTGTCACCTTGGGAATACTACTTGCTGTGTGAGGATTGAGAACTAACAAAATCCTGAACTGGTTAATGCTCTTAGTATTGAAAGTTGCCTCTGTTTTGGAACAAATAATGCTACTGTAGTTAACACAGCTTCTGATTTTCCAGGATCTCAGGCTCAGCAACTGTGTGTTGGACAACCACAGCTATCCACACAGTTTTGAAAGAAGTAATTTGTATTCTGACTTTCCTTCCTCCATTTCTACCAGCAGTTTGATTTAGGTGTGGCTGACGTACCACGCTGGAGTTTCAGTATTAGCACAGTGCTCAGAACAGTCCGTATATGAAGCAGTCAGGAACTCCATGTTGTCTTGATGAGAAAAGACTGGTGTACATTGCAGGTTCTTGTGAAACTGGCCTCAGGAAGTTGTCAGCCAATGTAAACGATGCAATAAATGTAGAATATTGCTTGAAACTCATGGAAAATAAAAACTGGAGAGATAGTCAGATTATGAGCATAGCTATTCAGACTATGTGGCTCGCACAGTGGTACTTAAAGGTTAATAATTGTAATGTTTGGGATTCTTCACCCTGTAATGTGTTAGCCTTTACCCATTTTTCATGTGTCTCCAAACCAGGCACTGAATCCTATTCTCTGAGTTAAACCTGTGGTCTTGGACTAAAAATGAGTGATTTTTTAGTTACTCCAGAACATGATTGCAGCAGTTGAGGAGAGGTGGAAGATGGTTGGGCTTTGTGTTGCTTTGCAGTCATGCAGTGGAATGTCTGGTACTACAGTCTATGGCAGAGAGAAAGAGAGCAAAGCTTTTATAACCCAGTAAGCTGTTCTGACATCAGGCTGATCAATGACTTAGCCCACACAAAAGGCTGACATTTCAGCTTCCAAACACAAAGTATTCTAAAAGAATAACTATACATATCCCATCACACTACACTCATTCTTTTTTAGTCCCATTTTATGTCTGAAGGAAACAAGGTCATTCCCAATTTATGAGATGACGGGAATTTTGCAGTCTTGCGGGGTATAGTGAGCTGACAACACAGAAGTATAAATGAAGACTCAGGCGATACCACATCAGAAGCCTTCTGCTTGCTGACAGCCTCTGTACAATCTGTAACCTATATTTTAAAACTGCCTTTTTTTAGCAATTTAGGGCTATTTTTTATTGTTTCCAGCACTTAATCCTTGTGTGAACTCATAGTCCTCTGTTTACAATATCAAAATTAAAAACTGTAGAGATGACTAATATATCACAAGAGAAAAATATGAAATGTGTGAGGAGCAGACGTCAGTGAAGAGCTTAGAAGCAAAGGTCTGATTTCCAGAGAAAAAAGTTTCCATCCACTAAAAATTCAATGCAGACATTTTTCTTTCTAACTTTAATTATGGGGAATTCACCAATTAGGAATCACGAAGTCCATGTCTCTTCAAAGCACTGCTGTGATTGTGAAGACTAAAGTTTACAGGCAAAGTTGTTAAAGTGTTACATAAGCTTTTAGATCTAATTAATAAAAAAGGGCCAAGATTTTAGTTAAGGGAAGCATTTACATAGCTTTTGAGATTTGATATTAATTTTACAGGGAGATTTAGCTAACTCATTAGCAAATGACGGGGAAATTTAATACAAAATTTCTACTAAATCTTGTAATTTGTTTCTGCATTTTGGCTAACAGCAATGCAGAAAGTGTGAGTGAACAATCTGTACAAAGATAATAACTTGGGACACACAACCTGTGCTGGAGCTCCTGAAAGGTGTTTTCAATCAAAAAAGGTAATTTAGAAAACATAGACAAACATCTCAAGGATCACAAAAACAAAACAAGAAAAGGAAATTTAAATCCAAACTACTGTAAAGGTCATAAGGGTGGGATTCCCACCTAAAACCAAACAGTACACAGAAATTTGAAAGCAAAATCACTATATTCTTCATGTCTTTTGAAGCCTGAATGTCTACAGAAGAAAAGTTTTAATTCACTTCTGTGATATCACCATAACTTAAAACTGAGATGACTAAACTATCATACAGTTCACTTGAGATGCTTATTTGGATTTCATGAATGTTTAAGTTCCAGACTATCTGGTATGCACTTTTCTGTAATTTAAAAGGAAAAAAAGAACCCTTCAGTCATGTAATATAGTATAGAATATAGTACTCAAGCTCCAGATACATATATGTAGTCCTCTTGCACCAAAACCTTTCATGTATCACTGCTTCATACAGTGAAAGTAACTGAGAATATAGATACTTTGGTTGTCAACAGAGAAATACTGTTGAAATTGAGTTGTCATTATTGCTGGAGCTAAAGGTGAACTTCTTTAATCATGGCAAAGTATTTGCTGTATGATTTCTGTGAACCACCGTTTAGTATCTTGAGTCACAATAATGTCTTTCATATACCAACAAAGCATCATAATTTTGGTCTTCATAGTGAGCAGAGGCACTTTAATTTTCACCTGGAAGCCTAGTATACTCTTGTTAAAAACATTGGGAACACGATGTGTGCTTAATGTGACGCACTGCTTAGAGGGCTGAAACTGTCTTTTTCAGCATGATAGCATGAGAGATAGGAAATGCTGTAAATAAATAGACCTTGCACTTTCAAATGTAGCTTGGGAGGATAAAATTATGAAATAGTAAATATTTCCAGCAAAATCTATGTGGAAAAAAATATTTTCTCTCCTCTCAAAATTTTAATCTAGTTTGAGGACACTGGAGATGGCACCTCAGAAGTGAAATATCTTTTCCAAAGATCTGCCTATAGCATGTCTGGAATTTTACTTCCTGCTTTTTATCCCAGGCTAAGCAAAGCACCTTAGGGTTATATTTTTTAATCATATTTGAATCACTCAATACTTCTAAAATATCCCAATAATTCAAGAACACAATTAAATACATTTTGTTTTCAGGCACTTCTAAATATAAGTAGGTTGGTGATTGTCGGTGGACCTAAAATATTTAGTTTTTTTAAATTAATAAAATTATCATAGCTTTCCTTTCATTATTTGAAGCTTAATAAAATTACCTGCAAGTGTGGGCAAGGTGCTGTTCTGATTAAGGGGCCTAACTTGCCATTCTGCAGCTTAGGCAGTGTAATGCCAGTATCAGCACAACTAGACATTTCTTTTCTGTATTTTACAGCCATCTGTTCTGACCAAGTGAAAATTCTGTTCTGTTTTGTCTTGCATTAGTGTGTCCCTAGCCAAGGTTCAGATCTCCTGGTGTTGAACATATTACCAGCTACATGCTGACTTTTTAAAAGCACCAAGGTGCTAAACCATAAAAGTAAAAAGTATTAACATGAAACTGGAAATAAATGGATATATCTTAGCTAATTTGTCAAAGTGCTGGTGGTGTTAAGGCAATTAAATAGCAATAAGAAAGCACTAAGGTCCATCACTGATATTCTTGGATAGTCTTATAATTGAATAAAATGATTTAAAACCTATATAAGAAAGATGGTTTGACAGACATAGCAAGATGCTGAAGAAAATATTGCAGAGGCCGAAAGTAGGAAGCTGAAGAGACTGCATTTCATACATACTACTTTTCTATTGGCTTTTTACAAACTAGTAAATTCTTGTTTGTTTGTTTTCTTATGAATATAGTGCATAGTCAATCTGTCACAAATAAGGAGCAAAGTGATTCCAGATGGAGCCCACCTCAGCCAGTGCTTAGGGAAAATATTTGTCTCTTTTTGGGCCAGATGGGATGCCACAGGGCTATTTGCAAGAGGCTTTTTTTCTTTAATGTAGGAGGTATGTGAAAATAAGTCTTTAGCGTGAAAATATGGTTGCTGTAGGAAAATGCCTGCTCCCTGTGTTCTTCTTTCTCATAAGCTTTCTTGCAGTGAAAGGGGAAGGAAAGGGTCAAAGAAGCAAAGAAAGTAGAAATACTAATGCATGACTTCAGCAGTGTGCAGCCAGTACCAACAAGACAACTTGCCGAACGGATAGACAGCAGCACATGATTTTATAGATGTTGGCTTTGTCGATAGAAACAAAACCCAATAAACCAATAATGAGTTTGGTGCAGCTTCTCTCTATTTTAGACTATTTAGGAAACAGACTTCTGCAGAACTTAAATCTGATGCAAAGGGTGACCACTTGAGGCTGAAGATTGTTAATTATACTTTTCTAAATTATCTCCATTGGGAGCTCTTTTCTTTTTACAACCACACGCACGTTTTACAGATAATGCAAGCCATTTCCTGAAGGACACTTCAACAAAGCCCAGCTTGAATTTATGCTATGTTTTCCTGGAAGAATTTAGGCAGAGTTTTAAAATAAAGTGCTAAATTTTAGCTCTGGAGAACTTAATTAAATGACAGTCACTTTGCCAATAGTTTTTGCTCATTATAGTCAAATAATCAAAATCAGCTTAAATGCAAAGCGTGACTTGTGTGATTTCCACATGAGATATCACAGTTCTTTTGGTTTGGATAGATTACCTCTGCTCACGTTGCTAAGCTTTGCTCTGGACTCTGATATTTTTGAATCATTGTTCATTGTACTAAGAATGAGTTATTTCATGAGTTAAACTCAGGAGATAAGGTTAGTGAAACACATTTTTTCATCTGTAGTATGGTGAATTAAAATTATTCTGATGAATTTAAAATATCACTGGAGATTTTGTTAAATGACTGATACAAAATGAAACCTTTTGGAGTGCTTCTTTTTAATCAATTGGTAATATGTTAAGGAGACGAATCACTAGGTTACAAATAACGTTTTGATCCACAGAAAGCTTGCCAGTCAAGTCACTTTACATAAATTCAGTGGTTTATTAGTAACATGAATGGATATTTTGAGTTGAACAAGAAATTCTCATTTCGAAGGGTTTAGAATAAATACCAGGTTAGACAATTGAATTCCTTTTAAAAATTGATAGAGACTTGAAAAATACTTTGTTGTTTGACAGGGTGCTGGATATAGTCGTACTCTAAGCAAAACAACCTATGGGAATGATTCAGAGCCTGGGAAAACAGACTACAAACCCACAACTAACGGGACATTCAAGCAATTGTGTTTTATCCTGAAATCTAACAAAATGTTTTGCTGCTGGCAGTCTTTCATACTTATTTATTGTTAAGATACATCCATGAGCTGTACAGAAGAAGCTGTTTGCATTTCTTGTGTGTTTTTGATTCTTCAGAATTGATGGTTATGGTTTCTTAAGTGATACAAATTGCCAAATCTTTCCCTTAGCAAACCATTTCTCTATCAGTTTGTTTAATAAACAATATGACCTCTTCCTAAAAATCTTAAATGGCTAAAGTGTATACATGAACGAAGAGCACTCCTTTAACATGTATTAGTTTTCTGTGCTACAGTTTGCTTTCTGGATTTAGAATAATTGATTTCAGAATGAGATTTCCAGATCCGTCTCTCTTTTCATAACTGTAATCTGGCTCCAGATTTTCCATTTTTCCTTGCAGGTTTAAATACTTTTCCTAGGACTTGCAGCTTGAGGATACCTCTCTTAAAAAATTAAGGTATCTGCCTGTAGACTTAGATTTGCTGGAGTTCAAGCTTTCCTAGTAGGGACTTTCCAAGTAGTTCCGTGAGGGTATGGTCAATCGCCTATACATAAATTTTGGACTGTGAAGTATGTTGAGAACAGATAGCAAAACACAAAGAGGTATCCCAATAAGTGTTCCCTGATGACTTTCATTCTTACTATGCATTCCCAGATCAATAGGAAATGTCATGGCTCTAAATCCCTTGAGCTGACGATCAGTCCTAGAGACAAAATAGAATATATCGGATCTGTAAATATTTCTCTCAAAACATAGCAAGATATCTTATATAAATGAGCTCATTTGTGTGATGCTATCCTTTCTCAATGCAAATTGTTAACTTGAAACACCCAGGAAATGAAATGGAAGCAAAGGCAAGCTGCTTCAAGTGGTTTAAAATAGCAATGGCGTGATCATGGGTACTGAAGAAAGTATGTCTGACTCCTGCAGCCTTAACGGAATGCTTGTCTGAAGCCTGCAATGTGCGGTTGTAGACAGTTCTACCTCGAACACAGTGCAAGGAGGTAGAGTGGAGGAAATAGGAAAAGACAGGTTTAGGCAGAAGTTGAGAAACTTCAGCTTTTACCTCAGTTGCATTGAGCTCTAGAGATAAAGTTGGAAAGCTAAGGTTGGATGTATAAAGAAATACTACCTAGATATAAACACCATTCATTGTTTTTACTATTCCTCTTTGCACTTTGGGCCTTGGAGGAATTAGTGTTTAATTCAGAAGATGTTATTCCTATGTTGTTGCAAGTTTACCTTGTCCTGGACTTGGCAAAGATCCTAGAATAGAGTGAAATCAGTATGGGAATGAAGGTTGGGAATCAGCTGTGCAAGAGATTCCCAAGAAGAATGGTAAAGCTTTGACTCAAAAGTGAGGTATTAAAAGTCAGATGCATTAAGGAGGGAGCAAATAGAGTCTCTAATTCAGCTTGCTTGGCAGTCAAAATTTTAGTGGGGTGGAAATATCCGATCTCCCCAAAGACCAATCGGGTTTAGCAATGCAGACTTTCGGACTTCATGTTCTAATGCTTACTTCACAAGATGCCTCATTTCTCCTTATGTATTTAATTGGAAACAACATTGTTTCAGAGCATAAAATGCAAGTACTGCTCCATTAGACAAAACAATTCTCCAACAACTTACCAATAGAAAAAGAGAGAAAACTGGCCTTACAGTCTACATGTGAAAAAATTCAAATTTTAGAAAGATACCCATAGAGAAGATAATCAAACCTATTTCCATCACTGAGACAATCTGGAGAAATACAGTGTGGCTGAGAGGACCATACAGACCCTTTAAAAACAAAATAGAAACTGAAAGGGCTGACGGTTATGAATATCACTGTCTTGGAAACAGAAAGCACCCTTGAAGGACAACGTGGTTTATCAGATGTTAAAGGACAGATGATAAATTCCATGTTACTTAAAGCTATTACTTATGCCAATGGCATATGAACTGTAATGTAGCTATGACACGGTATACTATTTTATGCATTATGAATGTAACCATTGGGATAAAAGCCTCCTGGCATTTTACACAGACAGTTATGTTGCTATACAAAGTCAGTCTTTAGTAATTATGAAGAATCTGAGGTACTTCATAATCTATATTCATATTTTAATTTAAACCTCCTGGGCTGGGAAACAGTTGACTGCAATCTATTGTAAAAGAGGCAAAAAGCAAAAATGCTACATAGGCCAATACTTGCAAGATTAAATGAGAAAGTAGAGAAGAAGTAAGAAAGTGGAATTATACAAATAAAAATAACAAATTAAACCAGAAAAAAACATATGCATTAGCAGAATAACCTGAGATTTAAGGGATAATTCTGTCCCAGACTAAGGGCAGACATGAGAGGGAGTGTTGTTCGGGCTTACCACCATCAGCCTGGAACACTGTTACAGAAAGCCAAATGAGGTAATATTCCTTATTCTGTAGAGACCATTTTCAGTAAGATTTTACCTTAGTCTAGTACAGTGTTCCTACTAGGTAATATGCTAACAATCTACCAAAATAAAACTGTAGCTGAAAATGGAGCTCTTTCACAGGGAAACAAAATAGTAAGAACTGAGGCTGACATAATTGAAGGAACAGACTCTCTGTTGGGATGCTTTGGGACTCTCTAGCTGTCCTGCACTGGCTGAGAAAGGATGTCTCAGCATGAAGAGATCTTGGGGTTATACGACTCCAGTCCAGAGAATTTCCTGCTACAAGTTGACTATTTCATCAATGACATTATGAAACAAAACCTCTTATTTCACCTTATGGAACCACTGATTGTTATTTCAGCACTTTTCTTTTTCTTGCTTGCGAGAGTGGTTCATGGATTTGCTGTAATTAAAGGAATATGCATGAGATTACGAATATGAGTTTTGTCTCTGCTCTTGAAGTAATATATAAATTACTCATTACTCATGGGAATTGAAAGAACACTTAGAAATGAGGAACCTATACTGTAACTTTTTAAAGAGTTGTGTAATATTTTACAAATAGGAATTTCTAAAAATGTATCGTAATTTCCACCAGTTAGTATGCTGGTACTTTTAATGTTAGACAACCAAATGTCATTGACCTCAAAGATATTTCATTGTGTGCATAAAGCACTCAAAGGTAATTAGTGTCAACTGTATTTCCAGGATGATGCATGACTGAGAATTTATGATGCAAATATGTTAAATTGTTCAGTTTTGGAGAAACATATTAGAAGTCTTTTCGAGCTTCTGTCTGTAGCTTATTTTCTGATTCTGTG
Organism: Porphyrio hochstetteri; assembly: GCA_020800305.1. Taxonomy (NCBI): domain Eukaryota; kingdom Metazoa; phylum Chordata; class Aves; order Gruiformes; family Rallidae; genus Porphyrio; species Porphyrio hochstetteri. The sequence goes on from CM036912.1 coordinate 21,652,331, forward strand.
ATAGTTCTGATGAAGGTAGGCAGTGCAAGATTTGTTTCTCAGTGAAGGAAGTGAAAAGCAAAGCAGAGTTTCTGAGGTAACCAAGAGACATCTCTTTTCATATGAGATTAAAGGGGGGTTGGGGAAAGGCCCAAAAATACCATTAAAGCGAGCAATATTCTTAGAAGGCAGCTCACTGACAGAGAGTGAACTCATCTGATGCAGCTGCCAAGAAACTAAGGCATAACAGTCAGAACTATAGACTAGGCTCTGCTCTACTAAAAAGTCAAACAGAATGACTGTGTTATCTTAGAACAGATAAGCTTGCTGGGTCTCTTGGCTTCTCCTAAAATCCATACTTTATTTGATAACTTATTTATCTTTCTTAAGACAGTGGTTCATGTATATCTCTGATTTGTGTTTGTACATCAGCTCAGACTATAAACTGCAGAGGTGGCATAATGAAGGTTAATGGTGCTCTCAGGTTCATGTAACTCATATGAATTAGAAATAACTTACTAAACAGAGAAGGCTTAACAAAATCAAATCTAAAAATACTTCCTGCAGAGTTCATAAAAGACTAAATAACACTTCCAGACAGCTGCAATGCAATTTTGCCAGACTGAGATAAAATAAATGCCAGGGAAGTGTCAGAGGGAACAAAGGAAGGGTCCCTCCTGTGTCCCTTTATAAATACATTTTCTACATTATTCCTTTCCTAAACAGGGATGGAATAAGACTGGAAAGAGCAAGAAACATTAAAACCAAAACTGAGCTCCATCCTCTAATTGATACAGGAATATATATTCCTGAAATCTCGTAATTTGAAGTCAAACATACAAACAGCATTCTCTCCCTTATTTTGTTAAACATTGGAAGCATTGTGAACTCAGCATTGTATTGTGATATCAGCTGTGTGACTGCTGTGTTCTTTCAACAGAGCTCTATACAGAATTTCAGGGCAGGGAGGAGTACAAAAATGGATATAGGCTTGCCTCTTCTCTTCCCAAGATAGCTGCCACTGCAAATGAGCTAGTGTGACAAGAATAGTAAATACTTTCTTATATTAATAGCAATAATTAACATCTTTGGGAGGAAAGGGAGAAACAGTTCTTTGTGCCGTTCATGTAATACTTAAAACAATCTAATGCTCATTAAGAATTATATCTCCAGGGCATAATTTGGAGTTAGACGACCTATATAGTTTTCAAAGGCATAATCTCATAAAGTGAGGAAGAATGGTCTTACATCATCTGGAAATGAACTGTACTCTGCACACCAGAAAACCTTGAAGGGTTTGGAACACAATTTTCATTAAGGATAAGGGATCAATTTGTGTCACTTGACAAATAATTCTACTGCACTTTCATCTTCTCAGGTTCAGTCAGTAAAGAGCAGACTAATTTTACAGTGAAGGTTTCCCGATAGGCATGCTGTGGAAACTCCGTGGAGGTAGAAGCTGTCCCAGCAGCACAGTTAATCAGCCATCTCCCAAGTGCCACAGGAGCTCCTTAGAGGGACTCCACAAAACTACTTCATATGGGTTAATTGTAGGTTATCCAAGCTCAAGTTCTTTGTTCAGCCAGATTTTAATTCACAGAAAGACATTAAGTATCTAAGTCTAGAACAAGTCTGACTGAACTCTTTTCCATTTCATGGTCTTTCAAATTGCTCCTTAATTTATCTTTGGTAATAATAATTATTTTAATTTAGACAGAGACTTTAAGGATGACAGAGCATTATAACATGGTCAGTCCAGCCCAGCAAAAAAGAATAGTTTCTAAAATCCTGTTAATCTCCCATATAATATGAGCAGTGTGTGTTCTTGTCATGGATATGAAACTGCAGTTAAATTCCTAAAACCCTGGAGTGACAGCAAAAGAGGTGGAATTGAATGTGATGTCTGTAGATAACATCACATAAATGCACTTTGTTTCCAGATTATGTAAGATAAATATTAAACACTAGGTGACAACAAATAACATATTAATAATAAGAAGCAATTGTTAGGTAGAGCTAAATCCCTAAATCTTAACAGTTGGACTCTCTGATCCTTGGAGTTCCTTCCAACCCATGCCATTCTATGATTCTATGATTCTATGATCCTATGATCCTATGATTCTATGAGGGTGGACCACTCAACTTATGCACAACTACTCTCCAGTGGAGAAAACTCTCTAGACTTTTTTACAAAGTAGATCGGGGATATGAGATCCCAAACCTACAAGTTCTCTGAGTTTTCACACATTTGGCCCTGCAACAGCAATGGATTATCTCAGCAACAAGCCTGGGTGCTCCATATTGTTTCCCAAACGTAATTACTTAGTTGCAAATATGCATGGTAAAAAAAAAAGTTGTCTGTCACTGCATACAGAATCCAAAGGTACCAGTTTTTCACACACTGATATTCCACTGTTCTCAAAAGAGCTCCCGAAAACTGAGCTGAAGAAAGAGAGACATGAGTTCAGAACTATCATACCTGTGTTTTGTACATTTCCAGTCACAGTGTTAGCAAAGAATGAAATGACATCTGTGTGATTGCTACAGAAAAATGGTGAGCAAAAACGATATTTAGCTCCACAGGCCCTTCTGTGTATGAAATGCAGCTCTGAGCTTACCTTGAGGGGGTTGTTAGTGGTGACTCTGAGTATTAAACATCAGTCTATTATACAGATTTAGCTGCATTTTCAAAAAGTCCTGAGGTCTGTTGTGTCTTCTGATATCTAAGTAAACCTGAAGTGACGATCTTCAGAATAGCACATTGTTTACACCAGTTTAAGGGATGTCAGAATTTTGTTCTCTGCACTTTGCTTTTATCCATTGGTTCACCAGATAAACAGAATAAAACAGTAAGGGTGATCGATGCTTTCCCAAGCACAATAGTTCTGCTTATTGTCTTGGGGAAAAATATATTTATACCTGCCTGGTCAACACAGAGCAACCTGTAATAATGGATGTGTTTGTTGGAGTATGTTGATTTATTTGAATGTCAGGGTCTTACCAGAATGAAATATTTATGTAACAATTTAATTTAGCTGTTGATGAAGAGGGAGTGAATAGTAGCATGACTTTGTTAAAAATCTTTCAAGCAGAGGGGAAGGGAATTGAGAATTTCACTGCACATAAAGCAGTTAAAACTTGTCTTTAGCACTTGAATGGGTCCAGCTCCTGCTGCAGCCTGAACTCTCTGAGAACCTCTGGTGACAGAAATCACTCAAAATATTGTTTTTTTTATTTTAGCTTAAGATTCCTTTAGTTCAGAGGACGGAAGGAGGCAAGTGGGGGCAAGTATGTTTAAATAATGGTGGCCAGATTCTGCCTCATCTGCCTGGCTTTTTTAGTGCAGTGTGGACACTCCTAGGTGTAGAAGATATTTACTGGCATGAAGACAACACGATCACTGAAGGACTTAGTAACATCACAAAATTGTGATGAAGAATTTAGTTGATGAAGAATTTAGTTAAGGTTGGATCCTCAACTGGTATAGCTCTGCCTGCTGACTTCTGACAATATTCAGGGACTGCAGTGTCTCTCAGAAGTAGAGACTAGAGAGAAGATAATTTTATGGTATCCTCATGCACTGTATACAATGTGAGTAGCCAAAGAAAAAGGCTTATCAGAAGGGTTAGAAGTTCTGGCATCCTCAGTATAATTCTATTTTGTTCTTTTGAAATATCCAGTCCATAGAACCTTCCAAGCAATATGGTGCCTGCATTGATCTGCTGTGGATAGCTCCTGTCTTTAAACTACAACCACTTTGTCTGGTATTAATGAAGAAATTAACTTTAATTCCCATTCTCCCTTTCCTGCAGCTCATATGTTGGCCTCACAATTCCTTTTCTTGCTATAGAATGAGGAAATATATTGCCTTGAGATTGAGCTATACAAATCCTTTGAACATTGCCTTCAGAAGTTTTAGTAACATTTCTATTACTAAAAGGCCATGAAGTCTTGTGAAGTTCTCAAAAGTGCCTTCTGGACTCAATGTATACTGTATCTGTTACGTGTCAGAAAGAGAACTCTTGAAGCTGGGTGGACTGTTTGCAGAAGATATCATGTGGTCTCACTGTCTAACCACAAAGTAACTGATACCAAACCAGTGTCCTCAAGTATTTTGGCAAAAGCTGCGGTGCTCAGGTGACCCACCTGAAACCTTGCCTTGAAGTTTTGTTACAAATCTTTCTCTGAAAACATCTGGCATTCCAGTTTACATGGTGAATTTTGACTGGTTAGATTATTAATTTGTGCTAATTTTTGCATAGTGCATGGACAAGTATTTCCAGTGTCTGAATTTAAGAACCTGAATTTCTAAAAATACTTAAGCTCCCAACTTTAAAATTGTATGTATATCTGTGCTATTCAAATCTAATATTGAATATGGTCTTGAAAAATGAACACAGTGAAAGTATATGTATGGATGATAGTGGAAACTGTAGTGGAATATCCTGATAATATTTGCTTAAGTCTTAGTACAGCGTGAGAGAATACTGAGTTAGCATGCTATTCCCTGTCTTGGTAGCAGCACAGAAAATGCACTCTCACGTAAGAATAGTATTGATATTCTTATTTATGATGACAGTTAATAAGATGACTTCTATTCAGACACATCTGTCTGTCTACCTAGACCCATCTTACCGTCTTATAAAGATCTATACGTTTATAGTAGAGAAAATAAAGCAAATAAAACAACAAAAAAAAACCCTTTAAATTCAAGCATGTATTTTCCCCCTTATCCTTTAAAATGTATTTTTGCTCATTATTTGAAGATCTTAATAAATGACTTAATCTACTAAATGATGTTGCAAGAAACTGTAAAACTAGTAGGAAAGAGCTTTTTTTCTTCATTGCAAACCAAACCAGACTGATGGCTATCTAAAGACTGATAAGATCTGGGAACAGCTGTAAACCACATTGTGTAGGATTCTGTTTCAAATATAGAGTAGCTTGTTCCTTGCTTTGCTTGCTTTCTGACACATTTCTCAGACATATGTTGAAGGAAAATCAATCATCTCTTAGGCTTTTACTCTTCCCTGCCCACTGAATAGTACTTAATATTCCTCTGTAATGTTTCAGTGACTGTTCCCTTTTTATCTTTGGGTCTATACAATGAGTCAGAGATCCCCTGCCTATCTTCTCAATTTTTTCATAATTGTATGGAATGGCTTTTTGTGAAAGTACAACAGGAATGTATATTTCTCCTCCCCAGTAATCAGTTGAACAGATTTTGCTTTGTAAGCATTACTTAACTATGGGTATTTTTACATAAATAACAGTGGGGAATTTGAGTATGAAGAACTGGGAAAAAAACTTGCAGCAGTGGAATGTGTTAGGCTGTAGCATACTCTTCTGAGAAGTGCTGAGAGCCCCACTGCATAGTCAAAAATAGGCCTCACTTCATACTCTGTAATAAGGCTAAGCAGATAATTTGATCCAAACAATTTCACAAAATTAGCTTCCTCTTTTACTAGAATCAGTCTACACACAGAGTACTATTTTCAGTAACATTTCTACAAATAGTTCCTGCTGTGTAGCTATTTTATGAATAATTCACAAACCTGAATGCTAAAATTTGAGCTACTTTGGATTGTTGAACCATAAAATGTATCGGTATTTCTTAAATGACTAGGCAAAATTTGTTATCCTGGGCAAATGCAAGTAAAAATTATAATTTATTATGCAAAAAATATATTACAGTATTCACTTAAAATTCTCTTCTGTCATCAGTATTCCTTGCTAGAAAAGTACAAAAATTTTTTAACCTATATTTGCTTAAAAAATTGGAACGACTATTTGTGGAAGATTTTATTTCTACTTTCTTTCCTATTTACTGACGACTGCATTAGGAAAAAACCTATTGAATCATTTAATCTTTTCCATCCTCGTTTTCTTCATAGGCATCTTGTACTGATGTGTTGTCCAGTAAGAGATAATCTTTGATGGGCATAGGCTTGCTGACCTAGACACAGCTATGGTAACATTCTAAATTCACAACTGATTGATGTTGCAATGAGAAATGAACCTAGCTTTGCTGCTGTGGCTGTTACTTTTTCTTTGGAGATCTCAGTTTTGTCCTTGGTGAAAGACAGAGGGAGGTAAAGCCACAGGGCTTTCTTTAGGCAAACAGCAGTGTATTTTTGAATTAAATATGTCCCGGTCACAATCTACTTTAGTGCTGTTTGTCTTATTTTTAATATGCTCTTTTATTAATAGGTCACCATGTTTATAAAAGACAAAATAGTCCTCAAGATAACTTTTTTTTTAAAATATATTTCCGTTTTCACTGTTTCCAGGGTGTTCCCAGTGGAATTAATTATTTTAATCTCTCATGTTATTTATTATTTTGGTTTTCTGTTATTTTCCCTTCCTAAATCTATTTTTCTGCTTTTCAGAATACCTAGTACATTTTTCATGGTGTGCTTGCTATTTAGCACATTCTGTTAAGTCCTTATTACTGTCATTGTCCTTCCCATCGTGAGCTATGACTGTATCACATTTGAGATTGATTTTGTATTTTATAAGAACAATATCATATGCATTCATCATTTATAACATAGGCATTATATTATAACACATTATAACACAATTCAGAAAAAACATTTTTTTGTGCCATGTGACAACTGAAGTAGCAAAAGAAGTTAGTTGGATGCATTTATCTTCACAGTTCTGATGGTCTAAGTTGGGGCCCTTGAGAGTGTTTGCGAACTGTGAGCTCTGGGTACAGGCTTTGGCTGTAAACACACGTAAGGCTTGGTACGGGCATCTAACCATGTTCCCCCCGTGTCTCCACCGGGTTTCAGTGGGAGATGAACCCAGGATGGACACCTGCAAATAACTGCCAATGCCTAATGACCCTGACTGGACAATGAACAAAGCAAGCCTCCAGATGTACCCTAGCATGTATCTGCTGCTCAATCTAGAGGCAGTCCTTGTCACCAAGAGATGTTCCATTTAGAGAAAACAGATTTTTTGTAGAAAGGTACCAGAAACTATACCTATCATGCTGGTTCTCACTTCAGAATCAGTGGTGAAATAAATTGATGAGAAGAAAGGCCCAGTGAAAATGATGTGCTTGCCTCTCAACAACAAAAAAAGACTACAGGCCAGCGACAGACATATATGTGCAGTTGTTCTTAAGCCTGTGTGGCTTGCCCTGTGCTAGACCTAGGCTGCCTGGTTATGGGAATGTCCATACTGCAAGTGGGTACATGACTGTACAAAGGTTTGCTGGACAGTTTTTCCTCTGGCAGACCTCAAGGTAAACAGTGCAGGTGGTCTGCAATGTAGCTCTGAGTGGGATTTAGAGGTCACCTACAGAAGGCAGCAGTGGCAAAGCCTGTATCCACAGTTAAGACATTTAAGGGTTTGAAGTTCCCATTACTTCCAAGTGTTATGTTTGGTCTTTCAGCCAGTTACTCTTCAAGGAAGCTAATCTTCAAGTAGAGTCTTGTAATGAATAGACACTGTGGCAGTCACTCATACTGTGGAATCAGCCTTGTCATTTTGCCAGGCAAGAATTCCCCCAGAATCAACGACTGTAGGTCTGAGCACACTGGTCCTAATGGAATCAGAAGTGCAAAGCCTTATTGACTGGAAATGGGGAGGATGCGCTCTGTGTAGCATAAAGATGTCTCTCACAGGGTGTTGCCAATTTTAAAATGCTCTGAATTCAAGGATGAGTTTAGCAGAAAAAGCAGAGACTCTGGAGCAATAGGCCTGATCTCCAAATGTGAATTGTCTGATTGGATATTTTTAAAGTTTGAAGTAACCAAGTAGATTATTTAAGATATTTCTTAAGCTTGTATTTAAATTGATGGTGGTAGGTATGCTGATCATTCACTCTTCCTGCTATAGTCAATGCTTTAGTTGAACAGACCTGTGTTAAAAAACAGCCTCCCCAAAATAGCCAATATATAAAAAGGGTACCTTTAGGCAGTGGTGTGTTTTGTTTGGGTTTTTTTTTTCCTTGTGGTTTTTTTCCCTCCCCCCGATGCCTGTCATGAAGCATTTTACTTTAACTGATACTAATTGGAGTAACTGTTCCAGAATTTGGATGTATGCCCTTGGAAGGATAGCTGAAAGTCTTTCCAGTCCAATGAACAAGTTATTAGATGTGTCTGTTATGGACTTTTAAGTAAAATCAGACATATATGGTACATGAACCATACTCATGTGAATTCTTGTAATCTTGGGATGTTTTCCTTAGATTAGCAATGCATTTGACTTGAAATGCACTTACTGGTAGCTCAGAGGATTCTGTTTCAATTATTATTAAAAATAAAAATAGAAATAACAAAACTCAGCATATGAAATGATATGTAGGGGACTGGAAAACTCTGTAAAAACTTAGTAAAAGTCTTAAGAATCTTTCAAAACTGAAAAATATTAAAAAGATTCCTGGCAAAAGACACCATCCTCCAAAGACAACTGAGTATGGCAAAAGCAAATGCCTAGCAGTTAAGGGGATCTGTAAGGAACATGGCTAGTCAGAAAGCATTCAAAGATTGCAAGCAAGGACCGTATGGATACAGAATAACAATTAGATTTTTGGAGGAAGAAGAAAAGACTTTGGCATGGTATTAGCTAATAATAGCATATTTCCCACAGAGGAAGCAGAAAAAATAGAAAATAAAGATAGCACATTTACTAGTTTACTGATGGCTGATACAGTAAGCCTGTAGAATTGCAACTGAAGTTTGTGACAACGGATAGGAAAAGAGTGACATTTTAACTTGAAAATTTGCCTAAGAGATTAGTTTCTGGATGTAGGGGTCCAGAGTAATTAGAAAGTGAAATGATAACATCAGTCATTCTTAAGTGTTAGAGGGAATTAAAATAACAAAATTCAAATGGCATATGTCCAAGAATACTAATGAGAAGGGGAAGTTAAGTGTTAGAAAATATCTAGTTGCATTTGATTCAGGAAAATTCCAAAGGAGAAAAATGTTGCAACCTTGTTTCTATTTATCAGAAGAACGAGGTGGTTAGGGCTTATCAGAAATTGTTTTCAATAACTACTATCTCTATTGCTATCTGTTTAGAAAGTGATTTGTGGAACCATAAGAGAAAACATGAACCGGTTATGTCCCTTGTACAGAAATGGACTCAATGACCTAACAAGACTTATTTAATTTCTGTGGCATTTCTAAATGGGAGAGCTGTAAGCAAGAGCAATTTATTCTATTCCTGACAGGCACCAGCAAATGTAATGTGAGTGCCAGTAGCATCTGAGTAAATTTTTCTTCTGTATCAACAACAGCAGTGAACCTCAGCCATTAGTGTAGCCCTCTCACTTGACAAATCTAGAACAGGGCAAATTTGAATACTACAGGTACTGCCAGTATCACATAAAAATCCGTTTTCTTTCATTTTCTCAACAAATTTAGAATTCAGTGCTCTCAGTATTGCCTGGTGACTTCTCAGCCTTATCAGAGACATCAGGGAAGCCATGTCCCTCTGTCTTTGGAGAGTGTTTTGAAATCTCCAAAGGAAGAAGAGTGTTTCTTCGCTTCTTATTCAGGCCAGAGGGAACACAAATTAAACCAACACATACCTTTCCTCTCCTTGTGCATCATACCCATCAGAGATAATTTCATTGTGTAGTCTGACAAGTAGAGGAGTAGGTCTGCCTGTACACACAGACGCGGCTGGAGGAGTTGGAAGAGCAGATGAGCAGCATTTGGGTTCTTCCTCATGTGTTGCTCTCTGGAGTGGATAGCTTAGAGTAGGAGGAGGAACAGAGGGAAAGCTACCGCTGACTGTAGTATAAACACAGGCATTTGGGGACGAGGAATTGTACTTCTCTGCCCACTCCAAAATTCCCCAATCTAGTCCCTGGTGGCACTCACAAAAGCAAAGTTGTTGCTTAATGAAACACATTAAAATGATCATTGCATGTTTCAGCCAATACAGATTTTCATTCCTGAGTTCTTAAGGTGAGAAAGACCACCTTAGAGAAGGGAGTGCTTAGTATTTAAAAAAGATCACCACCACGGTCTAAATAAATGGGACATTCTGAGAACACTCAATCAGTCGGTATTTCCATTAAAAATTTACTTAAAATGCATCCTCTTTTTCACTGAGAAAGAGGACAACAAGCATAGATGTTTTCAGGAGTTGTACTTTGCTGCTTGAAACAAAGGACAAAATATTGCTGCTGTTGTGAATATGATTTATTGTCCAGCCACGTTTCACACCAAAGCGCACACAGTGGCCATAATGAAGCATGCTGAACTTCTGAAAAAGATGTTTCCCGTACTGGACTTCTGACTGCTCAAGGTTTGATTTTTAGAAAAGTCATAAAGCCAAAATAAACCAGCCAGTTCCTCTGTCATTAGCCCTTAATCTTCAAGCCCCCAATATAAATAATTTTATAAGAAATTAATATTTAAAATAGAAGTTATATCTTTAAATACCAGTACCTAAAGGTACTTCTTCAAGTACCTAAAAGGGGCCTAGGGGAAAGTAGAGTCCCCCCCCCGTAGAGGGACTCTTTGTCAGGGAGTGTAGTGATAGGACAAGGGGGAATGGGTTTAAACTAAAAGAGGTAGACTTAGATTACATGTTAGGAAGAAATTTGTCACTGTGAGGGTGGTGAGGCACTGGCACAGGTTGCGCAGAGAAGATGTGGATGCCCCCTCCCTGGCAGTGCTCAAGGCCAGGTTGAATGGGGCTTTGGGCAACCTGGGCTGGTGGGGGCAAGGAGGGGTTGGGACTAGATGGTCTTTAAGGCTCCTTCCAGTCCAAACCAGTCTGTTATTCCATGATAAATACAAAAAATACAAAAAAATTACTGTGAATTAAACATGCTTCATGAATAAGCAGGAAATAATATTAGAAATTGTAAAGAAATAGTGAAGATAACTTGTCCCAGGAAAACAGAGATTATGAAAGAGATTGATTACTGCTATAGAGTGAATAATGTAAAATGAGATAGAAATAATTTTTTCCTTATGTAAACATTGAGCCTTTTCCAGAGAAAGGGTCAGCATTTTTGTCATTGGATTTTTTGGTAATAAAATCACAATCTTACAAAGAACCATGATCTATAGGCTAATAGTTACCTTTTCTAAACAGCTGTGATGATAGTCTTTCATGAGCGTTTCTCTGTAAAAAGCCTCTTGTCTCTCCAAAACAACAACTTTCTGTCTCAGGTAGTCACAATTAATAAATCCTTAACATTTCAGCAAAAGTTAGATGTAGGAAAATAATTATGGAGAGTATAAACTGCTATATATCTAGGGTTTTTTTTTTCTGAATTCTGAAATTAATTTTAGAAATAGATTTTCTGAAACTCTGAAGAGCTTATGATAAAAATTGTGTCTTTGTATTTTGGAATTTCTAGTACTTCTGATTCAAATGTATTGGACCAGCACTAACCAAAATTAATGGTTTGCAAATAAAATTATTTTGTCAAAGAAATCTGAATGAATGTTCCAGCTGTGGTGCTGAGAAACATTTAAAAGCTGCTTCAATTAAAAGAAACTCTAAAGATCTCAGGGAACCAGAATAGCAGCATTCACTCTAGAGGAGAACAGCAGCAATGTTTAAAGCCGGGAGGGCACCAGATGTAAATGTAAGGTCAGTGGCTGGAACTTCGGATACACTAATTTTACTCTGTCACTCCAGTGAAGATACTCCCATTCATTGACTTGAACATTAGCAGAATATGTACTACAGAGTTTTATGAGAAAGCAAGTCCAGAGGGCAAAGAAAGATCAGCAAAAACAATGACTACTGTAGAGGAATTTGAACTCCTTGAATTGTGCTACATAGACTGCTGATCACAGCAGGGAGTATGGAAGGTAAATAAAGTAGAGATGTATTGCTATACCATCTGCTAATATGGAAGTATTTATTTTAGCAGTGTCTGCAGGACTAGTACAGCAGAGGTCATTACAAATTATTTTTATAAACTTCCTATTAAAAAAAGACTAGAATGCAAATCAGCTACTTACTCTTGTGACAGCCATAAGTGTCAGATTTCTGGACATCCTGTGCAATACTGCAAAATGTACAAGTATGTAAAGCATATGGAACTCCAGAAGTTTTATGTGTAAATTCAATAGAAGGGAATAGATGTAGCCAAATCTCAACTATTATATGCCTTTCTACCTTAGAGGAGCTTCTCTTACATCGTTGCTTCTGGTTTCAGTGTAGTTTTCAGGGCCAGGAGGGACTTCCGTAAGACAGAAAAAATGGTATTTTTTTGTTGTGACTTACTATGAATAGAGCTTCCAGATCACTCATGTGCCTTTCAGCTGCATTTTTGCATATCTGGTTTAATTGCATTAAACGGTCATGTCCACATAACTTTAATATCAACATTTTAATCACAAAGAGAGAGAAAAGCAAAAGCACTTGAAAAATTTGTGTGTGGGGCCAAGGAGTTGTCTGGGAGTCAGTAAAGTCCTGCCTGTTGTTTGTCAGGCAGAGGTGGAAGTATAATCAGCCTTTAGGTTGAAGAGTCAGAAGGAAACTTGAGGCTTTGAAAAGACAAAAATATAGGAGACCATATTCTTTATTTGTAACTAAAGCTAATCCTCATGGGAGACAGTTAAAATGTATGTTTATAATGTTCTGATAATTGTGCATGTATTCAGACAGGATGGAAAACAGGTCAGTGGCAATTGTCATATCTTCAGCTGCTTTTAGCATATATTCAAAAAGGACTGACCACTGCTGCAAGTCAGCAAACAAGCTTCTCTGTGAACCAGGTGTATCACCGTGTGGGCCAGGAATACGCATAGGACAAAGATATGAGTAATTCTCCCTTTGTGATGTAATGTCTGTTTCTCAAAAAATCCAATGAGTTTCTCTCAGAATATCTCAAAAAGGAGCACGCAGAATAAGCAGTGGAGACTGAGTTGCTGAAAACTGTATTTCAGCACTGGGAGGGTAGTAGTACTAGAACACAGTTATTTAGAAAGGTGACAGACTGAGAAGTATAACAAATTATTTACAGATTGCAAATGTGTTTATTCTAATGGATTTACTTGTAGTGCAAGGGGGAAAAGTATTATATCCTATGCCAAAAAATGTAAATATAAAAAATAGAACCTGGGAATGCACTGAGACTGATAGTGGGGGGAAGTCTGCACAGTCCTTGACTCTGCTTAATAAATTCATTCCTGAAAGTATGTTAAGTAGCTGCTGTTCAGGATAAATCAGTAGTCAGAGTAGAAATTATGTCTAAGCTGAATAAAATGAATATAATGATGTAACTGACACCTTGAACAAGGCTTTTTGTGTAGCTGAAAAATAGCTACTGATCTTAAAACTAAATCACTGAATTTATTAGAAAGACTAACTCAAAAAACAATAATCTGTTGAATGATGCTGATCCCATAGGAAAAGTAATTTTACCTTGAAGCAAGCAACCACAATTTTGAACATACTTTGAAACACGTATTTTGAAATAATTCCTTGGCTAGGCTAAGTTGAGGTGACAAAAGTAACGTTCAGGCTTACATTTGCTTAGCAGAAAACTTTTCTCTGAAAAGGTATTTCCAAAGGCTTTCAATACACTCTAATTCTGAGTAAAGTATGTGCAAGGCATATTATAATTTAGGAGGTCACAGTTCTCTGAGAAAACTTTAAGTAAGCAAATTATTGTGTACACTCTGTATCCATTACTACAGTTGCCTCCTCAGCGTTAACTGCTTGTATCACCAACATTTTGTGCTCTGTTTCCTTCCCTAAGCATGCACATTTTGTGGTGTGTTTAGTTCATTGACATGAATCAGTCATATTGTCAGAAAAGCAAATTATTAAGAAACTATTTATAGAAGCTGGCCAGTAAAGATGAAGACTAGAGATCATTCTGGTTTAGTTAACACTGAGACAGCTAGACATATGGCCCTAACTTTCTTTGTCTGATTCATAGGTTATTTCCCTAGGTATTAAAAAATATTTTAGTACTATTCCCAGTGAGACGAATGGGGATCTGTTAATCCATACAGGGGGGCTTGTTATTTTTCATTGGGGTGTCTTGGTGTCTCTTTTAGATGGAATCATAAATTCTCCAATTCCAAAGAAAACTCTAGGCTTCAAAAACCTTTAATGACTGGAATAGAAAAATCACAATACAAATAGTAATGTTTTTGAAATAGTTTCAGTTGTTCTGATAAATTATGCTGCTGGTAGAAGTTCAGTTGCCTTTGAATGAACATTCAGTCAATAACGAAAAAATCTGAAGTTTGCTGCCCATGCTGCAGTGAAGTGTCACTGATTCTTGGAAGTAATGCTGTGACATATGAGGTTATGTCCAAGTTCAGCTATATTTCTTGACACTGTGCTGTGCACATCAAGAAATAATCTGTCTTTGCTTGGGCTTCTCCCACCCAAACACTGTAATAGGAATCTTTTAATTCATGAACAGAGACAAAAGCTCCCTTAACTGAACTATTAATATTTGATTCCTGCATCTTGAAATGAGGGTATCTCCTTTATTTCAGATAGTGAAAAGTATCAAGTGGCCATCAGTGGTGGATGTGTGTCCCTCAGATAGCTAGATAACAATGTGCCATTATTATCTGTGCCATCAGAACTGAAGTTGCAATTATCTGTCCTTATCTAAATTAAGAGTTCTGTGCAGCTGTCACTACAAAACAGTCACCTTTACACTTCCATTTCACTTACATTCTTACATCTCAGATGTAAGGCACTGTTGGGTGAATATTGAATATATTCCAGTGCAAACCTGTCCTAGGGAACTGGTTTTGGCAGGAGAGCTGGACTCGATGGCCTCTGGAGGTCCCTTATGGCCCCTACAATTCTGTGAGTCTATGAATCAACTTTCTGAATTGGTAGGAAAGATAACTTACTACTGAGGTAAGAGAAATTGTGTCCTCTAGAAAATTAATTTCATCTAGTGTTAGGAAAATTTCCCAGTTGACTGAATAAAGGAACAGTGAAGATATTTATTGCCTTTTTTTTCTTTAGTAAACTCAACAAAAACATCATTAATGCCAGGATGAAGTACATGAAGATTGATGCTGTGTACTTTGAGCATTCTTAAGAGATGTCCCTGTGAATGCATTAAGATAATTTCCTCTCAGAAAAACAAAAGTAAGTAAAAATAATGAAGGGGGCAGATATTTTTTTAATGTATTAAATATGATGTATATAATTAGTCTATGAGTGTATTCAAAGAAACAGCAGTCATGTTAGCAGCGAACAACAGAGGAATATTATTTTACTTAATGGGAAAAAAGGTCTCTTCACATAGCATGAACAGTTTTAAAAAGCCCTTAAAGACCTCTTGATGTCTGGTAGCACCAGAATTAGCAGTCATGCAGATATTACTCGTGTGTTTTTGCATAGTTTCTCCTAATACCTTTGGATATGGTACTTAAATGATGTAGTGAATACCCTTCTGTGATTTTATATAACATAGGGTGGATGTGTGTCATTGAGTGTGAGTGAATAGGAAATACATGAAGCATCTTTATTTTTTTCCAGGACTGAAAGGTTAGAAAGCATTGTATTGATGATTGTAGGAAGAACAGTAGTGTTAACAACAACAGTTTTTGGTCTTTACCCATTGATTGAAGTTACTAGATTGAGAGTAACATAACTGGAATGACACATGGGAGAGGGCCCAGGATATATTGATAGCAATAGGATGTTCTTCAATGGCTATTGAATCATGTTGCTCAGGAATGAGAGAGTAGGCACCAAGTAAGAGCTGACCATGTTCATCAATTAATGGTTTAGAGCATTCTTAAACCACTCAGGCTAAATAATTATATACGATTTTCATATTGACTAACTATTAATACTGTAGGAAACAGGGTAAATTAATATCCTTGTATTTAATGATATTTCCATGTAATTTTGCAGTGTATTGTACTACTATGTGTAATTTCCAACAAAAATAGTGTGTTGTGGTAACCTTTGTTTGTACATAGCATTCTTGTTGTTAAATCTCACCATAGGGAGGAATTAATTTGTATTGTAAAGAAGCATTAAAGCAGCACACTTCCTAGTGACAAGTTCTTGAAATCTGTGAAAAGGGAAGATTTTAGTGGCTAATTGTGTAGTCTAAGTGTGAAACCTAGATTTTTGAAATCTAGAAACACAGGCATTCCAAAGATCCAAATGCAGAGTTTAATTAAGCATTCAAAAGTAGATGACTGGTTTCAAATTTGCTTTTATTTTTAATGTTAATATTCCCAAACATCCTATTAACTAAAACAATGACCACAGATAAACGTTCCTTTCAGTAACTGTCCTTAATGATACGATGGCTAGCTTCTGTTTGGTCTTATACATGCCAGTCTTCTTCTGAAACAGTTTTGGTGAAATTTAAATAACTGAAGCTAAACATGTATAATGCTTGAAAAACTTGAAGGCACAAAGTTCATTGTCTGCATTGAAAAATAAATGTGTTTTTTAGATCAAAATTAAGCTTGAAAAACACCATCTAGACTTTGAAAGTCATTGATCCTGCTCTCGATGTGGAGCAGCATCACTCTAAAACGCTTACTTGGTTGTACTACTGCGATAATCAAATGATGGCCAGCAAAAGTAACCCTTATAGAAGTCCACTTTACATACTATGAAGGTCATTACAGAAAACTCCAGGCTTGTAGAAAAGCAGCACAGAGATGCCATCTAGCAGTAACTCTTAGAAATTTCCTAATATTTAATAGTTCCTTCTTTCAAGATACTGCACTTAAGTGTAGGAGAAAGAAAAGATTCTATATTCCAAGTCCTTTCCCTATAGCTGGCTTCCTGATGAATATCTAGCCACCCTGCTAGAAAAAACCTTTACTGAGATATATTATCATGAATAATTCTATTTTCATTTATTTTCTATGTCAATACAGAGCGGAAAAAAATAATGAAAATAACAGATATCACATTCAATCAGTCTCTTAAAAATTATATTCTGTGATTAGCTATGAGTGTTAAAAATTAATCAGTAGTTAACAGTCTTCCATTTGTTAAAGAATTTCCAAGAGCTGGTCAATAGTCTATATCAGGTTTAGCAAAAAATAATTAAAATATAAAAGCATAGGCAATAAATGACTATGGTCGAAATAAAATCTTAATGTTCCAGAGATTTAAGAAGAAATTATATATATATATATATTTGGTTATATATTTTACCATAAGATGGCGATACTTAAACACTTTGCATCAGTAAATTTACCTAGTAAATTTAGCATAAAAGCCCTGCCATAGTAAGAGTGCCTGTGGACAGCTTGAGTCAGTGATGGCCTGGTACAAAATCAAAGCTTTTTTCCCCAGACATTATTTTAAAGTAGTTGATCAGTAAAATACATCATTGCTTGAATGTTAGTTATGTAGAACATGAAGAGCAATGTATTGTGTATACTTTGAAATGCCTGATGTGATTTGTTTGCATAAGCTGAATGGTTTGTGAGTGTCAAGGGCATGTAAAAAGTTGTCTGGCTAGCTGTGAGCATAATGTACAATTCTCTGGAAAAGCAAGGCTTTAACATCCCCTTGTTTCCTACAATTAATTTCATATGATATATTTGCTTCCCAACCTGCAGGGAAGAAAATTATTATTCCACTTCAATTTGGCATAAAGCAAGATAAATAACTAAGTGCTACTTCCATTTCTAAAGTGAGATTTCAATCACAGACTGCACTTACTTGCTAAAAAAAGCTCTGTAAAATTTTGTGTGTATAATTTTTCACAGAAATAGCAAATCTGTTGGTCACAGTTAACAACACTAAATGATTATTTGCCACGTACCATTTTTATATGCTTAACATGGTGTACCATATTAGCCAAGGACCCGAGCAACCATTTGATCTGATGTTCTAATTTCTAAAACCCCAATTTAGCTCTGATAAACACCAGATTTTGATTAAGGACTCTTATTTTTACATAATCTTAAGGACTTTTGAGCTTCCTGGCTCATGACCCCTTCACAAAGTTAAAAGAGCCTGCAATGAACATTTTAATGTCCCTGAAAATGTCACAGAGAGTGATGAATAAAAGGCCATTTTTATGCCCTCTGCACAATATGCCACAGCAAAAAGGGCTAGAAGCAAAGTTTCAAAAGTTAATTTATACCATTTCATTTTAGTGGCTCATCCTGCTTTTCAGTGTTGGATGGTGATAGACACATAGGTGGAGCATTTCTTCTCACTGTTATTTTGGGGCATCTCTCTGACACCTAAAAGACTACTTCATTAGTGGGTTTACTCTTCTGTGGATAGACAGCAATAGAAATTTTGCTTTTTCTGTTTTCATACAGTCTATTTAAGTCTCTTAACTTTGATAGATCTCACTAACTGTAACAGAAGATAGAAAAATAAAGAAAAAGGAGTGTGTGGGAACCTGTAATTACAATGTTACCATGTGCTGCTGTTCACACTGATATGGGACTCCTGCATCTTGCCAAACATAGCACTAGTGAAGACTTTTTCAGCTCCTATTTAATAACACTGATATAGTTCATTATTCAGCTAATGTTATTAATCCTGTATCACCTCCTGCTTTTTTACCTTGTCACTATATCTTACTGATTAAAAAGTGGTCAGAATACTGTAGCCATAAATCAGATTACCACTGAATTGCTTTTTAAGTTCTGTCTTCATATGCTTGAAGAGAATCATTCCTTCCATATTGTTGGAAATTCAGCACATATTTGTGTATGATTAATTTATGTGATTAATTCCTTTATTTTAGAGGAAAAAACCTGCCAGAAGAGCCAAACGTTGCCTCGTGTGGCTGTCTGGTACCTGAATGGTGTCATTAAAATGACATTCACCAACATGCAATACAAATTGTGGCAACACGGTAGGGACCACTGCTGGTAACGGGCTGCGATACGCTGTAAGAACGACTCCTCTCTCATTAGTTTTTTATAACGCTGGCAGTTACGAGACTGCATGTCACAAACCCCCAGATGAGACAAGTTCTATGAGATGCAGCACTACAGACACCTGCAGGCCTGGGGGGTTTCGGTCAGCAGTGCTCTAAGTGGTATAGTGCAATTCTGCTTCTATAAGGGTTTAATCCAAAACCACCCTCACAAGCCAGGCTACATGGCTAGAACATATCCTTTACTTTTATAGCATTGTTTCAGTATCAGATGTGATCTTTTGGCGACCTGAATTCGTTTGAAAACAGCGAAACTCTGGCGCAGCCCGGAGCGTGGCTGTAGTACCGAATTCAGTGTCTGCACGTGATGCCTCCGGTTCCACTCTGAACAAATTCATTTCCAGTCGGAGGCTGCCGATCCCTGCTTCCAGCGCCTAGCTGCTTCCCCAGAACTGGTGCAGCCACCAAGCACTATAAATACCTCTTTGCCTTGAGTCGGATAAATCGCGGTGCCTTTGAGCTGGACAGCTACCGGCCTCGAAGAGCCGCCAAGCCCGATGCCGCGTTGCCCCAGCCGTCCCGGGCTCCCGCTGCCCACCTCTTTTATATGCACCGGGTGGAACTTGTGCGGGGGATGGTGCTGGGGGGTCGTGGGGACACTGGGGGTGCGCGGGCTCTGCGGGGCCGGTGCCGCGGGCCCCGCTGCAGCGTGCCCGCAGCCGACCCGGCCGCTCGCAGCCGCGCTTCCACGCCTCGCACCGCGATGCCCCTAATCCCGCGATCGGGGAAAGGCGTCTTTGCCACGAACTCTCCCGCCTGGCCCATCGGACGACCAAGGACACGCACCCGCCTCTCCCCGGAGCCATCCAGCCGCCCCGGCAGAGCCGCATCACCCGCTACCGCATACGCCGTGTGCGGACCGGCGCAGCCTGCTCGCCCCGCCGCTGGGGGCCGGGTGAACTCGCCGTCCGGCTCCTACCTTGGACGGATCGAGGCCGGCCAGCAAGGACAGCAGCAAGAGGTTGAGGATGTTGGCGGGCGCCCGCATCCTGATCCTGGGGCTGCCTCTCCGCGCCGCTCCTATCGGTCATTCACTCCGCTTCCGCTGCAGCGACCGCGCCGGCAGCCGCGCTTTCTGCCCGCCCGCCGGAGCCCGAGTGGAGGCGGCAGCAGCAGCCGCCCGGGGGACGCTCATTCCGCGGGCAGCCTCGGCGCGGGGAGGGCGGGCGAGGACGGCGCTCCCGTGCTGCCGGAGCAGCTCTGCTGCCCCGTCCCACCCCCGCCCCTCCCCTCCGCCCCCGGCCAGCCCACCGCAAAAGTTTGGGCCCGGGAGACGGCGGCGCGAGCGCGGCTGGACGGGCGCGGGGAGCGGGCGGCGGATGTGACATCACCGCCTCTATGAGGGAGCCGCGGACCGTTAGCGGGGAGCGGCGGGGCTGCGGTGGCGGGCTGGGCTGGGCTGGGCTGGGCTGAGGCGCGGCCCCGGCTGCTCAAGCGTGCGGTGCCCGGTCTCGCGGGCGGCGCTCCGTCCCTTCACCCAAACTTTGCGGAATTGCCCCGGCGGTGGCTGGCGGAGGCCCTGTCCTCCGCAAAGGGCGGCGTGCAGCCAGGCGGCTAGGTGCGGCTCTCCTGAAAGGACCGCCTGGCACCATCGCCCTGGGAGAGGGGCAAGGGCGGGCTGAGATGGGGAGCCGCGGGTGCCGTCAGAGGAGAAGGGTTTTGTCTGGGGGATCCCACCCTCTCACTCCCCCGCTCAGAAAGCTGTCAGGGCTTGGATGAACCCTGATGAGGGGAACGCTGATGCTCTGCTTTCCAGCTGGAGCACGGGCCAGCAAGGGACTGTCGCATCTCCTAGCTGTGGTGGAAGGCCCCGTGTAGGTGAAGGTTGGTGGAGGTCGTTGGCTGATAATGTGCACCATGCAATCAGGATTTTCCTTTTCTCCGCTTCAACCTGCAGGTTCATAGTCAGAGTGTGGGTTTGTCAGCAAAGGCTCTGGCTGGGCTCCCGTCTGCCTATGCAGCAGCTCATGGTCACTGTTCTGCAGCTAGAGATGAAGTACAGGCTGGGATGTGGTTTGATTTCCTCAGGGTTGGACACTGAGCACAGCTGAGTGTGGCCCAAACATAAGTCACACAATAGTGCCATCCTGTTAGCATGGGCAAGGTATGTTAAAGGTTCAGGTATTTTCTCTTGCAAGATACACACTCATAAGGTCAGGGTAACTTTATTTATGAGATTATGACTAAGATTCTTATAAATAAATTTTTCAGTTTTGCAGGGTAAAAATATTTTAGCTTTACAGTTGGTATATTTTTGTCTTAATTAGACATAATATCTGGGGTCTGCATTATGTACTTTTTTGGCAGCTAGCACAGAAAGGCTAGTGCTGTTGTTTTTAGGTGCTCTGTAATCTTGAAGAAAACAGGATAAACATATCCTCAAAGAAGCAAGACCTCAGTGTAAAAAAACCCGACAACAAACCAAAAATCTAAGCTTGAGGAAGTGTTTCAGTTGTCTGTTAGGATGGGTAGGGACAGGGCATGGTTTTCTAACTTACTCTCTCCAAGTCTGCAAGATTGGTATCTTCAAGTTAAGACCACTGCTGAAAGACAATGGAGTAGAAACTGCGCTGCCCATGTGCTGTCTGAAAAGGTTGCATATCCGTAGGGTAATGTTCTCAGACGGAAAAAATACTAATTTTTTCCTGCAGTGTTTTATTATATTCTTGAGTTCTGAATGTCTTCTAGAATTAAAATAACCAGGCTTTCTATTGTGAATGAATCAAAATTTATGGCTAGAGGACTTAGAAAAAACCACTTTCATCAGCAGCATCTTTTACAGAGATGCAGTCTTTAATCATTGTGGAATGTAGAGCTGCAAGGTGTGGTTCCTTAGGATAAAAAATGGAAATTACAGAATTTATGAATGAGCTTCCATTGACATTCCAGGGTCAACAATGGAAAGAGAATCCCCTCTGATACAGACTCTGTTGAATTTCCTTCTACAAAGAAAATATTAAAAGATACTGAAAGGAGACTACTTCAATTATTTTTTTTTGTAGAAAGGATATAAAAGGTCTATTCGCTATGAAATTACAATGAAAATTATAAAAAGGGACAGCTGCATATATTAATATGGATTCAATAATAAGTAACATTACTAAAGCACTGAAAATCTGAGGTTCTCGAAAGGACAAAGTGAATGTTGTTTTCAAACAAAACAATTTCTTATGAAAGAAGAACATAGATGCTAAAGCCGTAAAGGCACGTATGAAGCCCAGAAGGGCATCCTGGCCTGCATGAAGTGTGGCCAGCAGATCGAGAGAGGTGATTCTGCCCCTCTGCTCTGCTCTGGTGAGACCTCCCCTGGAGTACTGTGTCCAGCTTTGGGGCACTCAACACAAGAAGGACATGGACATGTTGGAGCATGTCCAGAGCAGGGCCACAAAAATGATCAAAGAGCTGGAGCACCTCTCCTATGAAGACAGGCTGAGAGAGCTGGGCTTGTTCTGCTTGGAGAAGGCTCTGGGGCGGACATTATAGTGGCCTTCCAGTACCTGAAAGGTGCTTATAAGAAAGCTGGGGAAGAACTGTTCACGAGGGCATGTAGCAATAAGGTTAATGGTTTTAAGCTAGAAAAGGGGAGATTTAGGTTGGATATTAGGCAAAAGTTCTTCTATATGAGGGTAGTGAATCACTGGAACAAGTTGCCCAGAGAGGTAGTGGAGACCCCACCTCTGGAGATATTCAAGGTCACGTTTGATGGGGCTCTGAGCAACCTGATGTAGTAAAGATGTCCCTGCTCACTGCAGGGGAGTTGGACTAGATGACCTCTAAAGGTCCTTTCCAACCTTACACATTCTATGATTTGAAGGTATCTAGATCTCTTCTAGAGTTTGTTGATGACTAGTTCTCAAATTTACAAATAAGTTATATTTAAATATAAATTGTTGTATAAATAGGAATGAATTAATATAATCAAAGATCCCAACAGTTTGAAATGTAGAAATGGCATTCTTTATGAAAGTGACAGTTTATATGAAGAATGCTTATCCACCAAAAGGGCTTTTCCTAGAAGAAAATGGAACTCTGCTTACAACCTTTCTGATATGTTCCCTTCCAATATTGACAAGTACAACATTGTATCCCATCAGAATGGCCTTTAAGTGTATTCTTGGTTATGTGTGACTTTTATAATTTTAAATATATACAATTTAAGGATTAAGATTCTCTTTTAAAAGATCACAATGACAGTAGATGTATTCCCGATGAACTCTTTGATGTCCATAAAATTGAAAGACAGAATAAATGAAACTTGGAGAACTGAGGTTGAAATATGTCTTCAGAATTCTAGTGCAGATAATAAAATCTAGCCAGTTGCTTAACAGAAATTTTGTTTGGCTGACAGATTTTAAAAATAAGATATGATTACTCAGTATAAATAGTAATAATATAATTTGTATGCAGTAAAATATTCAGTTGGCATAATTTAAAATTGAACATTACTTCTTAAAAGACATAATTTTCAGCCTGTCAAGTCACAGGTAAAGTTGGGATAAGTTGCTGATGATCAAAAGTTTAATTCCCCAGCTAAGTCTTAGGAGTCTATACAATGTTTTAATATTAAATATTTCTTCTAATTTAGAACATAATGTACTTTGTACATATATGCTGCAAGACAGAGCAATGTGCTCTGTATGATGACACGTATGAATTAATTTTGATAGCAATTTCAATTCTCTAGTCCTTATATGCAAGCAGAACTAGCTGGGGTCTCATAGCATGGATATGTATAGACCAGACTATCAGTTTGCAAACAAACTATATTTGTTTCCAATATTCCTGTGTAACAGCATGATGTTTGTGGGAATTTAAAGGACACGAGTATCCTCAAATATTGATCATTGGAGGGCTCCTGGGGCTCAGCATCTCACCAGACTGGCTCTCAATATAATAAAAATAGTAACAAGGATTCAATACTAAAAGTTCAATTGCAATACCGGTCTTTATCATAATCACTTAAGAAAAAATATGTCATGATTATAAATAATAGGTCTGATGGATTTTCTGTTCTGTTCTGGTTTAGGGTTGTGAATGCTACCTTGATACTTGATATTTTTCCTGAAATGAAGAACCAGTTTATTCAGTATCTCACATCTGTCTTCTGTGCAGAAATTTTTGCTGGAAAGGAGAACAAAAAGTTTGCATACGAACTTGCCACAAAGACAAATGAGCTCAAGAGGTAGGTGTTTCAGTAATACAGTAGCTCACTGCTTTGATTTTTAATCAGTTTCAGTTTTTAAAAGGACCTAGTAGCATGGTGCTATTTATGGTACTACTGCAGTATTCCTGGTTCTGTCCCATATAGCCAAGAAGGATGCTTATTATAGTTGATGACATAAACTCAGGCTCTGTTACAGTTTTTTGTTAGCTGACACATATTTGATATTTTAATTCTAGCTGGATGCTAGAATATAACTAATCTGAAAAAAAAGTAATTGTCTAAGCTGGTGCTTACTGACATTTCCCTGGTGCTTCTGTAGGATTAGGTTTTGAATACTGATGTAGGATCGTGGCTGTGAAAGCTATGTGCCAGTATTCTCTCTGAGATCAGTTTAAGTAGGGAGAGATCTTTTTAGAAGGCAGTGTTAGGAAGAGAAGTATTTTAAAAAAGGTATTTCGGTTTTCTTCATGCATCATTTGTTAGATTCTAAAGTAAGTCTTCCTGTAAAGTATGTTGCTGTCACTCTTGCCAATTATTAAATGGTATCTGCTGCTTTTAATACGTGGGGAGATTATCCATATTATACGCTAATTGTCATGAGTGAAGAGACCTCCAAACTGGCTTCATTCAAATCTCAAAGCAGTATAGGTGTGCTCACTAAGAGTTACATTGGCTAGACTTAGCAAATTCTGCATTCCATAAAGTACACTGTCATTTCTATTTTCTCAATATAACTGGATTAAATCATCCCTAATAAATAATCATAATAAAACCATGCTTTGAAGGCCCATTTTTCCCTCATACTGTGGTTTAAATTCCAATATTTTTGTTAGTCTTTTGGACGGCTATCCTTCCTTTACAAATGGTGTATCTGAAAAAGTCAATTATGCTGACTATTGTCTAATATTTAGAAAGTGTAAAAGCTATAAATACCACATATTTTAAGAGAAGGGAAACATTTTTCACCATTATTGCAGTCAAATAGGAGAACAGGTTGCCCAGCAAGGTAGCACAGTCTGTATCCTTGGAGGTTTTCTAGACCAGATTGAACAAAACTCTTTAGTAACCTTGTCTGACTTCACAGCTGACCCAGCTTTGAGCAGCAGTTTGGACTGGAGTCCTTCTCAGGTCTCTTTCAGCCTGAATTATCCTATGGTCCTGTATCAGTGTCAACAGTGGTAATCTGCATAACTGGCTTGCCTCTTCTGCTGTATGTGGGACTTGGAGCCACCTATCTTATACCTTGGTGTATCTGAGAAAAAACTGATGCTATGTTTTCCATTAGTATATATTTTTGGACCGAAATGTGTATATATGTATATAAATTTATATACACACACACACACTTTTAGACCAGTTTGGCATATGTTTTTATTGACAGGAGCAGTAGTGTATCGAGCACTCAGTTTTCTAATTCGATGCCTTTTCTTGAAAACAAAAAAGTTATATATTGAGTTTTGTTACACCTCCACATTTTTTTTAGAAGATAGTTGTAGTCTTTGTAAGAATAGTATCAAGCTTTCACATAATTAAATATCACCCAAACCCAATTCTCTCCTCTGTGCTGGCCTCTGACCATTTTTTTCCATTATACATGAATGCCTTTTTATCTCAAGCCAGAGGAGAGTCCTTTAAATCGGGGTAACACCGAGTCTTGATAGGTATGTAAACTCTGAACTCCCGTGCTCACATCTGCACTGCATGAGTATTCACATAAATCTCATGATCTTTTTGAATATACCCTAGCTCCAGCTGTTACGCAGTGGGCTCAAAATCAAAGCTTTAATGAATTCTTTGAGATAGTCTCCTTTTCCATTTTAAACCTGTGAATCACAGAAATGTAAGGAACTACCAATTCTCTTGCCGAACCTGAACAATTTTTATTTGACTTGAGGAATAAGCTATGAATGGGGGCGTTGGCAATCTATTTCTTGGAAGGCACTACACAGCATATTTATTTATTTATTTTTTTCAGAGTAGTACAAATCCCTTGCTGTCATATTCAGCAGATGGCAGCATGCATGTTAACTGACTGGATATCTGCTCAAATCTTTAAGCTGCCATGCCATATTGACTAGCAAAGTAATTAATTTGTCAGTGTCTTTAAGGTCAATCACAGTGGAAGCTTTCCGTGTGTTCATGTAAAAAAAATCATCTTTACCCTGAGGGGGCACTGTCACAGCAGGTAAGAATTAATTGTGGAATTATACCACTTCCTTCCTAGAACAGAACTGTGTTGAAAGAAGGAAAACATAAAACCAGTAGAGTGCAGTTCAGGACCCTGTGTTTAAAACATTAAGGCACAGATTTAATGTTTCTGCAGTGGCATGTCTAAGTGATACGAGGCTCAGAGCTTGGGGATTAGGTCACGAAAGGTCACGCAAAAATACCCCCAAAACCCTCATGACCAAGCAAATGTTTATGTGTGATTTCAATAACAATACTCATGTCCTTTGTGTTTGGCCGAGTTTTTTGGACTTGAGAGAAACAGCAACTGCTATTGACTGAAATTTGTCAAGATCACTCCTTTTCTTGAGTTAGGATTATATTTTTAAAAAGTTAATATAGTATTTCCATCTCAAAATATTTTAATGAAAGCTTCGAGTGGATTAATTTATGTGTCAGCAGAATATTTTCAAGTTTTTATGTCTTCAATCTGGCTTGCTAGGTTGTAGCACATTTTTCTTCTTGTATTGATAATTTTGATTGTTCAGTCAGGCTGTGACATATTTTTAAAATTTTATTTAAAAATTCTGTTAAATGACATTTTTAACAACATCAAAAATTACCCTCCAAATTCTGACTAAAACTTGCTTATAAAATGGAAATCACTACCATAAAAAAAGAAAAAACCCTAAATAATTAATTTGAATATGCATTTTAAAATACATATGACTTTTCTGTGAATTTCAACCAACTAAAAGATAAACACACTGAGCTTGTAGTTCACCAGTTCAAGGAGTGGGAGAGCACTGTAGTATCTTATACCACTTAGAACCATAACAGCATCCTAAGCACTACTGCAGTTCAAATAATATCATATTGCTTTGTTTTGTTTTTTTCAGTATTACAAAAAAGAAATAGGGTTTGAGTGGGGTTTTTTATTTGTTTTATTTTTAGTAGAGACTGCCATTTTTGTCATGAAGTGCCTGCATATTTGTGTTGACAGTCTCTGGCATCTTGCAGATTCTCAGTGTTACATATGGATGCAGAAGATACTTGCAACTCTAATGTAGTTTCCCACTTGGTCACTCTTGGCTCCAATTTGGCAGTGTGGTGGCTTAATTAATTTGCTCATTGATTCACATGTCTCCTTATCTAGCGATCTAATGCTTAGGTTTGCTCTAGCTGATATACAGGCATTTGAATAAACAGCAGGAGAATTTCTTCAGCCATGTTTTTGTGAGCTCTGCTATCAACCAATACAAATATTGTTAGGTTTCATTATTATCATTATTTTATTATGAAGCTTTATTTGTTGTCTTATTAAAATATTTGCCAGTCTGGTAGTCATTAAAATATGGGACCGTTTTACAACTTATACTTCTGTAATGGAGAAAAGACTAGAATTTCTTATGGTGTGTTATAGTTAAGGCTCTTGCAATGTTGCATAGAACTGATGATGTTCATCTGTACACACATTGAATATACATGCATCAAATAATATTATTTTACTAGCTAATATCTAGACCTAAGCTTAGAATTAGAAATTGCTCTTGGCTGGTGCTTTTAGTTTGATCCTTTGTTCAGCTCCAAACCTGCTGGAAATTACTTATGTTCTAATTTCCTGGTGAAAATACTGAAGCCAGAGTGTATGGTGCTCCTGAAGTCGTGTTAAACAGCTGAAGGCAAGTCTAATCAAAATTCTTCAATGTGAGTATTTAAAGATCAGTAACAAATAACATAGATAATGACAAATTTTCAGCGACATACTTTTTTACTGGAGGAACGTGGCAGTGGAAAGGTCATTGAATCCTGGCTGCAGTATTGCATGTGACCCTTTTGCAAGACAGTCCTGAATCCAGCTGGAGGATGTATAAAGGTAGATGTCCTAGAGCTCCATAGCTGGTCTGTGAAGCAATGTTTGACCTGACCTGAACGGATATTTGAAACATTCCAGGCAAATGACCAGGAGGGTGCAGTAGGGGTGGAAAGCATTTTTCATGTCAGAAAAAGAACTGTAAGTCACAGTGAGGTGGGAAGCATTTCTCATGGCAGAAAGTCATGTCACAGCAGCTAAGCAGGTCAGATCGAATGGCGTAATAACCGCTCACTTAAGCTTTACAAGGGCTGAAAGCTTTACAAGGGCTAACTCTGCTTCTGCTGTTGCTTTGCTTTGCTTTGCAGCCCTAGAATGTAATTTTTAATGTCATCATATTTCCCACACTATTAAGGAATCATTGCTGATTGTTTATTACATGATTTGGAAATAGAAATACAGAATTTCAAGTCTGTTAGTCCCAAGCAGAGAAAAAGCCAAACCAACTCATGTGTGATGAACTACACATCTGGAATGGGAGCATTCTGGCAATTCATGTTTTGAGCCTAGGTGATAGACACATCCTAAAGCTCAGTGGCAAGGTGTCAGACATCCTCTTTTTTAATACCTTTCTGGATGTGCTAGTTATAATTGTAGTCTTCAGCTGAATCCAAAGAGAGCCTGGTGTTACTGCCAGATTCATAATAGGCCCTCTACTGTCTTGCCATCTTCCAGTAAAACCAGCACAGTCCTAAAGGAATCAGAATGTGTTTCCATTCATATTGTGGAGGCTTCCCTTCTTCACCTATCTTTTCAGAACTTAACTCTTGTAATATAGGATATGATGTGGTAGGGTTTGTTTTTGGCTTTGTTTTTTTGGTTGGTTGGTTTTGTTTTGGTTTTTGATTTTTTTTTTTGTGCTCTCTCCCCCCCCCCCCCCTTCCCCAGCTAATTGATCTTTGCCATTAATATGAAGTGTGAGTTCAGGTTGATCTTCTATAATAGTTAAGACAAACTATTACGATTTATTTGACAGGATCTAGGGAATATGATGCACAAATTAATGTTTCTGACTTTCTACAAGTGTGTTAGTTTCTTAACTGATTCAAAAAGACTGGAAAGTCAGGAAAGCTTTATTCACATAACTTTTGTTTTTCTTTTATTTGTGTTTAAAGGCAAATATTTGCTTTCTTTTATTTGTGTTTAAAGGCAAACATTTGCTTTCTCATGTTTGAGCTTGTTACAAAATAAATGCCAATGTAAAACTGCAGCTCAGAATATTAATGTAACATTAGATGAATAATTTTAATGAAGTAAAATCTTACCTGTAGACTAGGAAGTCTTAAAGTCTTTTCATGGAAAAACATTAAACATTAGCTTTCCCTAATTCAGCCAAGTAAACCAACAGTTTTGACTATGGTAAGATTTAAATTTGATTCCATTATAGTTGTCACTCAGCTGTGCTGAGATGCTTACAATTAAATTATAGAATATTGGCACATGCTAGGACAATAGTCTGAATATTTTGCATATAAATCCACTGTAGTGGAAATTCTGTTTACCTTATAGAAATAGTCAAAACTGTCCAAATTACTATAGTCAGTTTTCATGCATAGACATTTCATACTTTATGTAGTCAGGCAGAGTATGAAAAAGAAGGAAAATTTCTGATTAGGCAGAACTGCAAGATTAACCAGGAAGAGAATGATAAAAGCTTATAAACCTGTAATGGCTTAAAAAATTTGTGTTAATAAAATATTTTCTGTGGGCATCTATTGCTTTAATTTAGTAACTGGATGCTAGAAAACACAGAGAAAGCATACAATGGCTCCAGACAAACTTCTGACAGATAAAACCCTGAATCATTAGTTGAGAAGATCCTGTTTCCATCTGCTTAGGAGCAACAACCTGTGTTGCTAAGGTATGAGGCTGAAGTTGAACAGACTATTAAGTACTTGAAAATAATTGTCCAGAAAAAAAAGATGCTTTTGAAGAGTTGCTTTTACAGTAGCAAACTGACAGGAGATGAACTAAGTTGGAAAGTCTTTGAAAAGTTTGACAAGCTTGTTTATTTTCATCCCATTCCCATTGTTAATTTGCTTCCCCCTTCAGTTTACCATTATTTTGTAAAAATTTTTGATGTTGACTAATCCAAATTTAAGAGAGGGATAGACATTAATTTCATACTGTCTTTGGAGAAAAAAGTATTCATGGTGGTGCAGAGGACAGACCTATGGTAGTGCTGCCCTTGGAGAAGAGGTCTTCTATTTTGGTGTTCTGTTGGACTTGTGTTCTGCATATCTTCTGAATCAGTTATAGGCCAAAGGAATCTCTTACACATCTGATATTGACAGTCCTTGGACAAGGTGAACATACTTTGCAAGAAAATTCTTAAAGGTTCTTAATCTTTTATTACGCTGTCTCCAGGTAGAAAAACCTTTAGTTGAAGTTTATGGCTCCTTGTTAAATAATCCAGTTTCTATGTACAAATGCTTGGAAAAATATCTGGAATTTGATCGTTTCCCTGTATGTGTACTGTGTAGGTCTATGACAAACATATTAAAGTACTAAATGTTGTTATCTCTGGCTATCATTTGTGTTCTGGCACATTTGAGATGCGTTCAGATAAAGAGTAACATTACTTTTGAAATAGCAGCCTGACTGGGCTAGCATATTGACACTGTTCCCTTACTTTGTTAGATTCTATACGAATATGGTTAGCTGTGTTCTAAAATGTAATTTCGCAATGAATTGTCCTTGCCTAAATGAAATGAAAAGGCATTCTGCATAGTTTGATTGTTTGAAAGCACTGCACTAGAAGCTCTTGATTTTATTCAGCCATCTAACCTGAGAAAACGGTTTGCCTAAATAGATTTAGACCATTAACTCTTTGAAATACATTGACATTACTCTAAAAATTAAAATCTACTTCTTTTAATCAAAGCTCTACAGAAATCTTGCTAATCTTTTTGACAGTCTTGCTTTCTCCAAAGTATTATATAGTATCTTTTAAAAACATGCTAATGATTTTAATGTGACTAGAATCTCTCATTCTGTGAGACTGACTGAAACAAGAAGATCAAAGCAGGATCAAAGCCACTTATATAAAACAAAACTCAGATGTAAGCAGTAGGTGCATTCTCAAGGAGCTTTGCATAAGAGAAGAGGATGACGCAGCTATCCAGGCTAGTGAAGGAAGACATTGGGAGTACTTATGTAAAATGTTGCTGTTTGTATTTCAGAGTTTCACACAGTAGACTGCAGAATAATATACACTGAGGTTGGTTGAAAACTTGCATATGAAATTGTTTATATTAATTTATTTTTATTTGTATAGAAGTTATGTATGCACAGAGAAGACTAAATGGAACAGTAGTTGTGGTTTTGGAAAACAGTTTTCTATTTTGTGTGAGGAAAACTGGTGTTTCTTTCCCTGGTATAAAAAAGACCTCCTTGAGAGTGTCCAGAGGAGGGCTACAAAGATGATTAAGGGCCTGGACCATCTCCCGTATGGGGAAAGGCTGAGTGAGCTGGGGCTGTTCAGCCTGGAGAAAAGAAGACTGAGGGGGGACCTAATTAATGTTTATAAATATCTTAAGTATGGGATGCAAGGGGAATTGGCCAACCCCTTTTCAGTGGTCTGTGGAGATAGGACAAGGGGCAATGGCTGTAAATTGGAGCACAGGAAGTTCCGCACCAACATGCGGAAGAACTTTTTCACAGTGAGGGTGACAGAGCCCTGGGACAGGCTGCCCAGGGAGGTGGTGGAGTCTCCTTCACTGGAGATATTCAAGACTCGTCTGGACGCCTATCTGTGCAATATGTGCTAGGGAGCTGCTTTGGCAGGGGGGTTGGACCCGATGATCTCTCGAGGTCCCTTCCAACCCCTACAATTCTGTGATTCTGTGTGATTCTGTAATTAAGAGAACATGGCTGAGGAGGTAATCTTTTTTATTGGTCCTGATACTTTTTGACCTTGCAAGTTACAGATTTTTTTTTTTAAGTTTGGAGTGGTAGCTCAGAAAATGTTTACACTGAAGATATTTATTAATTATACACATAGCAATGGAAGGGGAATGAAGATGAGAGAAGTGGAGGGACTGTGAACAGAGGTATAAGAAAAAGGGAAGTGGCTGAAACAAAAATGTTGAGTGACAAAAGAGCAAATTCAAAACCAAAACAAAACAGTGACAAAAACAAATTCAAAACAAATATTTTAAAAAATGTTCTCAATTTCTCCTTACCTGCTTAGGCTAAATAGCCCCAACCTTAAGCAAAACCTAAAAATGCATGTTTTACTAATTTTGTATAATTTAAAATTACTTTAATAGTTTTGTTTCAATTATCTAAAATTCAAAATTACTCCCATAGCATTGTAGTTGTAATATTTCTAATCAACTCTTAATCAGGAGGGGCTCGGATTATTGTGATATACCCCGGTAGCATAGACGTTGTTCTTTTTTACAGATAATGCATTTAGTAATTGTAGATGGTGACCTGACACTAAATTTGGGAACCTTTTGACAGGACCATGCTGTTCCCAAGAATCTAGGTTTACTTGTATGCATAACCTATTGCTGACATTTAAGTCACTGTCATTCAGTGTGAATGTCATATATAACATGTATAAACGGATGAGAGAGCTCCATCTCTTATGTAAGTAATAGAGCCTTAGAAATGTTTAATGTCACTTAACTTTCAGGGACCAGAATGCAATTCCTTAGGGTATGGGTGTTGCTTTTTTTTTTTTTTTCTTTCTCCTTTTTTACTTAATCTATGATGATCTTATGAGGTAGTTTAATTGCTCAGATGATGAACAAATATCCCTTATAATGGAATATATTTCTGTGTTGATGTTTTTCTTGTTCCTGTTAAGTCTCAGTGTTTGAGTCATAGGCAGAATTGAACAAGGACTGTCTCTTAGGGTACAAATACTGTTTGAGATGTCTTAAAGAAGCAGTTTCTCTGCATGAAACCATACTCACTTTATTGCTGTCATAAAGTAGCGTCAGAAAATATGCATGAGCTATACTGTCAAAGATGGAACTGCAGTCAGGTGAAACAAAGAGGAAGTACCACTAGCTGGAATTTAAAGTTTGCTCTGTTCTTTCTTTTTACCTGTGGTGCCAAGCTGCTGATTTTCTCTCTCCATTTTCAGTTGTGTAAGATCTGCATATAGATCTAGTGCAGTTTTGTCTTCCTGTTTCTCTCCTGTCTCAGATTAACAGCTATCAATCTAGTATTTTGTGCTCTCTGCGCTATTCTGATTTTGTATGTTGGTATGATATTCCTTCAGATCACAGTGGTCTAGATCATTGCAATTAAATAAGAGATTAAATCAAAGCTCCTTATTTGTATTTGCTCTGCTCTCTAAGTGTGGCATATGGTCTTGTGCAGACTAGGAGTAATTTATGTGTCAGATTAAATACTCTAAATACAGACAGCAGTGAAAACTAAACAAAACGAAGCTTATAATCACAAGCAAAATGGAAAGTTAAGCACAAAAGGTATCTGTAAGCTTCAGCATATAGCATTAGGCTCTTTGTGTTAACAGACGTGAAAATCCATATAATTTTTCACTCTCTTGTAGATGTTTAATGGCTCTCAGGGAGCCAAACTGCAGCTCATGAATCACTTGCAACTGTGAAGCAGTTCATATTTCTTACCTGTTCCAACTAAGTTGTGTATGAATCACTGCAGGGTTATGCTAGCATGGGATCTGCTAACTAATATGGATTCCTATGCGAAAAAAATGGGTAGGAGAAGTAGCGAATCCAAAGTCACTTGGTTGTTAACTGTAGACCCTGTCTACTCTTGCCCTTTGTATACCATGTGGGAGGGTGCAAGCTTCATTTGGAAGATGGGTCACATCTTGCATGAGGACCAGTTCCAAGAACTCTTACACTTTCAGATATATGATGATTTTAGCATGCATGTGTAGGAAGAAGAATGTAAAGATCATTAATGTAAGGGGTAGAAAAAGAACATTTTCTCTTTTTACCCTGAGTTTGCAGGATTTGGTACACAGTCTGGCTTGAGATCTTTTCTCCATTAAGAGTGTAGCTTCCACACTTTCTCCTTTGAATTAACAGTTGTCTGGGGTTTTTGTCAACTGCAGGTGTGTCAGCCTCTCTGGGGAATGGGAAGCTTTTCCCGTCATGTCCAGTTTGTGCAGGTTGGCAATTTCACACCAACCAAAGACCTAGCATGTCTGATGAGAAGATACTTCAGAATGTCACAGTTCATCAGGTAGAAGATGGCTAACACTGGTTGGGAGGGATCTGGAGTCTTAAAAAGCCAGGACACAAGGGCATTAAAGAAAATGGAACAAATTTGGTAAAACGTTGCAATGGGCTGTGCGATCTCAGCAGTGGGTAAAGGGACTGATAACAATTCTTTAATCAAGGGAAACAATCAAGTAATCTGTGATGTATGAGGCACTGCTGAGTAGTTCCCTGATGAATTAATAAAGTTTCTGCTTAGCTAAACCATACCTTTTGCATGTTGTCCCTTTTTCACATCTGATGAACAGTTTAACTCCAACTACCCTTTCTTTGAACTAGTGCTTATTGAGGTTAAAAATAGCTTGACTATGGAAATAGCCATGGAATTAGTTTTGATGTTATTTGAAGTTTGTAAGAATACATCAGAAGCTCCATCAAACAGGTCAGACACAAAAATACCACAGCTGAGTTACACCGAAATGTGGTAGAAATCATGTCTTCATAATTGAACAAGAACATGGTTTTGTCTTTATAGTTATTTATATCTAGGCTTGAGTGTGTATGAAAGCAGGAGCACAGGAATGTCTGGGAATTTGTTTCTCTGAAACTTAAATATGACAAGCAATTATTTAGTACTCTAACTGGATGTTAGTATAGTAGGAGGTGTGATGAAATACAGTTCAGTTCACCAGTAGAATATGTTGGATAAACTAGGACTTTATACACATTGACTTATGGGGTTGAGAAATCCAGGTTTTAGTATTATGTATGCCAGTACCCGATAAACCATCTGACCCTGACCTTGCATGAGACACATTAGCCTTTTAAGATTAAGTAGAAAATGATATTTTAAATTGTAATTATTCTTTCTGATGCTTAATGGACCAGGAATTTTTACCATTTCATGTATGTAGAGTACAGTAAATATTAGTCTTGCAGCTAAGAAAAGCTAATAGCAATTTAAAGACTAAAGCATTATTATGTGTAAATCTGGTGAGGAATGTTATATTACAATGAAGAAAGCATCTGTAATCCAGTTAAAAATTAAAACAGAAAAACACTAAAATGGGATGTAAAAGTATTTCTTGTCTGAAAATCACAAAAGTAGGTGCCAACTAATTCAATATCTTTCATACATAATTTCATTATTGATGTGTTTTAGATTCATTTTCATTTGTAAAGTTTCATTGAAAATCTTACAAATCAACTCAGAATCAAAATCTCATTGTTTGGATGAACATGCAAATGCTGATCTAGTATTCTCATCAGTTTGATAGTAACCCTCCAGAAATACAAGCAGATGAGGAATCCTGGCCAATGTCCAATTGCTATACATTCAAAATGATGGTGGGGGGTTGGAGAGAGTGAGAAAGGAAACAACTTCTTAGTATGTGAAAACAATAACCTAAAAATAAGATACGCCTGGTTTTGTGTTCATTGAGTGCCCATCGACTGCTCATCTTAACCGCTCTCTAACCACAAAGGAAATAGCTTTCATTTAAGGCACTATAGAGGGAGTACTATCTGAAGAGGGTTTATTGCTTGCTATCCTTCATGAAAGATGTGGCTTTTAATGAAATATGCATAAAAGTAATTTTAGATATGTGACCTACATAATCATATCTGTCCTGAGAGGCTAGGGTAGAAAATGATTCTATTCAGAATAATTAAACTCCCCCTTTGTATTATTTCTCATTAATTCAATATTCTTCTAAAAAATAAAGCTCCCACAACAGTTTTAGTAATCGGCCTTTCAGATTAATGAGCTATTTTTATGCCAGTATTGTTCTATAAAACAAGGCTCCTTGATCAATTGCCAGGTAACTGCTTCAGTCTTTTCCCAACACCCTGCTAATCCAGCACATGAACTTATTTTTAATTGAGTAACTTCATTATTCAGAAAATCCCCTTTGTCATACTTCTGTAAGCATTAACAGTATTTTATACAAACAATTATTTAAATATAATTATATTGCACCCTTCATCTCCATGTCTTTTCTGTAGGGGAAAAAATGTTCCCAAGTAAAGAAGGAACGTGCTGGAAAAATTAAAGCGGCTTACAATTATTCCCTAATGTGCAAGACCAATTTTAATCAGAGGTCCAGAATAAGACAGCTCTAAGATAAATTTTTGAGAAGCTTAAAAGTGTTTTCAGTATACTTTTATGAAAAAAATGGCAGAGCTTTTCTGCCCGTCTGCAAGGAAAAGTTATCTGAAGCATATCATAAGTACATCTACAACAAGAATGTGAAAATAATGACCAAAGAGAAGTGATTCAGGGAGTAACATTTTTAGGTTGAGATAACAAAGAGATTACAGTGGCAGTTTCCTTTAAAGCAATATGTTTTGTGTTACCCAAATTACAGAATCATTGAAATTAACATTCATGCATTCTTAGTTACCTAGTTACCATGTACCAGCTGCCTCCTTTTCAGCTGAAAGAATGGCTTCTGAGTTCAGGTGCTCATCCCTCAACACTTAATTATTCCAGCAACAGTCACAATGCCTCTCCTAAGAAAAAAAAAAGAAGAATTAAATGGTATCTATGAAAGCATCAAGAGGCACTGAGTGAGGGAGGTGGTGTGACTAACACTAGCTGCCTTTTCTACAAGATTTTGGGTCTCATTGTAACCCTGGAATGCTTGACTTTCATGACAGACAGAAGGAAACCACAGAGAAGGCACCTCTGATTGCCCTCTGTAAGGAAAACTAGATTTCACGAGTGCTTGTAAGAATTTACCCACAATAAGAGTATTTGTGTTTTTGCCAAAGGCGAGAGAAAAGTATTTACATCAGCTAACATATATATTCAAAGTGGTGTTTCCCTGCTCAAAACTTAGACATTGGTATCTTGCAGCATATCTGAACAATCTAGCTATGAAGGATACCTAAGCTGCCACTGTTTGGCTATATGTGCCCCTGATGGTCAATCTTTATTAATTCTGTTTATTTCCTACCTAACAATAGTTCACAGAATATACCTAATAGCGACGTTTTCTGCTTTCTGTTCATGAACCATGCTTAAGGCAGAGAAGATAACAATTTTTAGTCAGACTGCAAGCAGACCAGCTATACCGAAGCTGATCTATCAGAAAAAATTTACTGGTGGAAAGATGTTACCTTAAAGTGTAACATCACTTTAAGGAATCCAAACATCTGCATGGATGATTTAGAGCTTCTATAATGGGTAATCAGAAGTTGGCCTATATTAAAGGCAAACTTCTGGAAATCAACATAAGGATTAAATATCTGTGCTAATATATATATATTTAAAATAGTTCTCTGTGGGAGCCTTTATGTATTGGTGGAGGCTAGCCTGATAAACTGTGCACTTCATGTAAGTGCATAAAATCAGGTAGTGCAACTAACCCCCCTTCCCTAAATGTCCACTGACCAAATATGCCATTAAATGCTGAGGTCTCATATGAATTGTCTGGGTTTTTTAGTAGTGTTAAGTACACTTTTCAGTCATGAACTTTTTTCAGATTCTTACAAAAAGGCATCTGATATATGATGCAAGTAATTCCTGACCAGTCTTGATCTTCTCCAGTGAAATATTCAGTTCCTTTGAATTGATCTTGCAGAAGAAATTCAGTTCCTAGTATATAGTTGCTACACTGAATACAATTAGAGAAAGGGTGTTTAAATAATGAAGTAAGCTGTTATTTCTGGTAGGTTTTTTATAATTTAGTATTCTTTTTTTAAAAATTTGCACCTGATTCATCATTTCTGTGTTTCAACATCAAGGCTTTGTTCCTAAAGGGCAATACTGTGTGCTTGTTAGCTAAGCTCTCTGCCTAATGTCTGCAAACGCGCATTAAGGTGTCGAAAGTGCTTTTTAAGTTTCTTGATTAGAGTGATCACAATTATGCCTAAGAGGTCAACTGAAGGGT
This sequence comes from Porphyrio hochstetteri, assembly GCA_020800305.1. Taxonomy (NCBI): domain Eukaryota; kingdom Metazoa; phylum Chordata; class Aves; order Gruiformes; family Rallidae; genus Porphyrio; species Porphyrio hochstetteri. The sequence continues at coordinate 21,690,435 of CM036912.1, forward strand.
GCCAAGAAGCAAATAGCAGCTTGCACTTTGATTTAAGTAGATGTGAGCAAGTGCTGAATACAGTTTACTCTAGACATACTATGTTGCAGAAGCTGAGTGCAATACAGTTCTTCAGCTTGGTTGCCATCTGGTAGTTGAAGTCAAAACCCATCCATGATAAAAATACCCTATTGATCTGACTGAGGTTGTCTGCTTCTTTGTAGTAATACCATGCTACTGCTACTACTGTGCTACTAATACTATGATACACTAATATTCCTGATTCTGATGGCTGATCATGCAATCATTTCTAAAATTCTACCTGCTAACAAAAATTACCCTGCTTCCATTTACTCCTGTCATTGGTATTTTTGGGATTTCTGATGCACTATGTGGTAGAGTCTTTAAGATTTCTTTAAAGCTGTTCTACCTCAGTCTTACATGGAAGAACCAATGCTATATCAATATATATATTTCTGTTGCATGGCTTTTTGCTTCTCAGTTCTTCTAAGCACAAACTTATACAACTTCTTAATAAGGGATATTTGTGTAGAGTTGTGTGCAGGGGTAGATGGTGGTAGAAGATTTTTTCATGTGGGAAATGCCTTAATATCTTCATGTGATAAAAGTGTGGTGCTTTTTGTGTTTGTTTTGTTTTGGGTGGTTTGTATAATGAAATAGTCCATTGTATATTTTTTCTCTGCAGACAGTTCATTGATGCAAAACAGGTTCTGTCTTTCTAATTGGATATCTAACCTCACTAATTCATAACAGATACATGAAATGCAACCCGGCATTTGATTCACTGTATGACCTGTTCATAAATGCATAATCCATTAGATTTTTATTCCTACAGTTTAATAGATTAAAAAAAGATTCCCAGTCCCTTCAGAAGTATGGTATCATGCATAATAGTGTGCCTGATTTTCTCTTCCAGGAAAGTCTTGTAGTTCTTGTTATTCGGGGGTCTGAATCATCATTTCTGTTGGCGGTGTCTCCTTGAATATATTATTTTTAAAAATTCTAACATATCATGGGAAATGATGGAGGTTAGAAATGTTTTGGAGAGGTATATCTCTGTGGATCAGAGATGAATGCAGACATCCTTTCTTACAGTGACTGTTAGTGTTTATCATGAGGAAGGAGCACTGTGCAATATGTATGATTTGTGCAGACACACCCTGGGAATTACATTGAAAGAAGACTAAGACTCCAATTATTTAGTATTCAGAAGCTGGGAAATGTCAGTATTGCTACCTGACCAACTTAAAAAAACCCGTCATAACCTTAACTATATGATTGTATGATATACCTGCCCTTTACCCAGCTGCAGAGCATATTCCTTGTTCAATTTGCAAGACGGACAGTACTCACTGAGTGTCTGTATATTTTCTCTCATATTTATGGCATCTCTTTTCCCCCCAAATGCATACATGCACATTACTTAAATGTAAGTTTTTATTAGTAATGTATTTATGAACTTCCAAATGATTTTCATAACTAACATACGAGTTCTTTTAAAAATACATACATTTCCCCAGTGTGCTTGCAGAGTGGCATAGCACTGTTAGCCTCATTTTTGTAGAAAAACAAGGAGACAATACAGAAATTTGAAAGTGTAAAATTTGCACTTACTGTAGGTGCCTAATTTCTCTTGTGGTTCCAAAGAACTTACTTTTTGAATGTAATATTATTATTTGCATGGTTATCAGTTGGAATGCTCAAGGAGGACAACAGATACTTCACTTTTGTTAGAGACTTTTCATTGTTTGTAGAAAAGTCCCTTACAACTCATGTCCTGTAGTTGTGTGAGCAGTTGATAGCTATCTAACATAGTCTTTTGCCCTTTCCATCGCCTACCATTTTTATCTCTGGTTCAGCTCCACTGACATTGCTGTGGTAAAGTTGATAGACAGTGATACCTAGTAAAGATAAGGTCATTTTCTCTCGAATCTGTTTGGAAGTAATAGTCTTCGGTCTGATAAGATTTTATTAGAGCTCTTTAACCTGCCACACCTAGTTCAAGTCTAATTAGATGACCATTGAAATTTACTTTTCATGTGGCGTCATCACTGGGAATGGCCAATTTAGGCTTCTGAGCTCCCTTACAATAACAGAAACTGTGGCTCAAAAATTACATCATTTTGTAGCCATGAAAAGAAGAAAAGGAACAGCTTGGTTACAGTTTTGAGTTTTCTAAGTAATAGGTCTGTCCTTGTATTGATTCTTCTCTTCTCTCTTGGAGTATTGTTTTTGATATCTATTTCACCCTAGCATTCTACCATAACATTTGGAAGCTGATCACAGGGCTCCAAGCAACATATCTGCCTATGTTTAAATTCAACAGCAATTAACTTATTGTATCTAAAAGTTCATTTTTTATAACATAAAAATATTCTTTTCCTCTTCTCTCCCCTGTCTCTTCTTGTCACCTGCGTTCTTTCCTCTTTCATTAATAAAGACTGAAAATCCTTGGTACTCAACGGTAGTTCTACATTTCCTCTATTTCCATTCTAAGTAAATTCCATTTGCTCATGAAATTGATTCTAGGTAAAAAAAAGAAAAAAGAGAAAAATATATTATGCTTATATGTTTATAGTAGTGTTGTAATGGTTTTCTTCATCAATTACAAAAGCTTTATAAAGCTTTAGTATTTTAATTACTCATGTATTTATGGGCATAATAACATTTATTTCAAATTGCCTTTTCCATTTGCAAAGCATAGTTTCTCAGTGTAAGCATTTATTCCTTTTTCTTCTATACACAGGCTTAAAAAAGCTGATAAATTATCATTTATAGACAAATTTCACTCTTGCACTGGAGTTATATATGACCTAAATAAGCAGGCCTAAATGTAGCAGGATAAAAATGGTTTCAACACCAAAGGGGCTAAAGCTAAAAGAACAGGGGAGCTGATAGTTGGCTGTTGAAGCTGAGTGCTGAGTATTTTGGGGGTTTAGGTTAGAATTATGTGTCTGGTGGGTATACTTTCCCTAGTCATTATTATTTAGTTTGTTCCTTGAGTCTCCTCTTTGTTTTCTGACTCTAGAATGATACTATTATTTGATGACAAGCTCACTGAGGAAGGAATAAGAGTCTCCAGACCACAGTTTTCTGCTCTTGATATTGGAGTGAAGGCTGAGGAAACTATTAGGCTCAGAGCATGACAGTGGCCAGATTATGACCTCTAGACTCTCCCTTTTGCTTAAATGCCTGTACGCTTCTGGGGACATTGACTTCTGGCTTCCTGAAGCTCTTCATTTTCTTGACAGTCTGGCAGTAACGCAATTGTCATGCTAGGTATGAAGTCATTTGGTAACTTGCTAGAGCAGTTAAAGATGCTTCAGAATACAAAATATTATGCCTTAGAAGGAGGCAATTTGCTAAGTGATCCTGAAACTATATATATGTACATACACATGTGAGAGAAATAATTTGTACTACCTCCACCTCCTAGTATTAGCTATAGGGAGTATTGAAAATACCTACCTGGTAAGGATTTTAATAAAAACCTTATGTAACTTCATTTTGCATAACAAAGATCAAGGCAGCTGAGAATAGAAAAATGTGTTATTATCATAAATAAATACTCCATGATGAATATTTAACATATCTCTTCAATCTAAGTGTAAGTACATTTTGTTGTTTATTTAATTTCTTCTTCCTTTGCCTGATTTTCACACAGATGGCTCTATTTTAAACAGGCACAATAAAGAAATTCCTAATGACTGAATGTTACCTTGGCTCAGCTTAAAAACAGTGCCAAATGGTAATAAAATGTTAATGTAGGTCAACATCATCCCCCTAGTCAGCACTGAGATAGAGCATGGGATATTTTTTGTGTGTTCAAGGTCAGCATCAAGTTCTATTGATATTGTTCACAGTATTCAGTGAGGCACTGGCTCTGCTCCATGTATTTGTAGCAAGATTTTTCTTTTGATACCACATGTGGACTGAGCCTTCTGAGCCAGAGTATCATTCCCGTTAAATATTTGTTTTTCCATTTGCTACGTCAATAAAACTACTTTGTAATGTAGCTCCTCCTCAGAGATTTTTTTTGTTTTAAAAGCATCCTGGTAATTATTAGTTTCTCAGAGAGGAAAAAGGCAACACAGTGTCACACAAAATAGCAAAGCAGTCCAGGGGTGCATGCATTTATTGAAGTGTTCCTCATAAAATCTCTCTTAGGATGTGATGATTCCCTTACAGTGTTCAATACACAAAATAATTTTAATGCTCCTGTACTAAGGAATCATCTAATGCTACATTTCAAGGAAATTTTAGATTATAATTAGTAAAACAAAAAATACAATCTGTTAAATTAATCAAAACGCTTAAAGCCTTACCTCTGAACTTTAACTCCAAACACTGAAAATACCTATAACATCAAACATAAAGGATCACACTGAATTACTTCTGAAGAGTTCGTTTCCTGTGATTTCTTTGTGGAGAAAAAGAACGCCATTTGGTATTTTTAGGTTCTTGTGATTAAACATTCTGATTGATCATAAATGTGCAACTAAATAGCACATGGCAAAGTAAACAAATTCCAGAAAGCGGAGAGATGTTAAGAAGTGATTGATACATCATCATCCTGCTGTTCTTATTATTGAAATATGGAATGCAGAGCACATGCACATAAATCCACTTAGAAAGACAACTTGTCATTCTTCTGGATGCATTAGAGAAAATAACACATTTCAGTGAAATGCCATGGAAGATTAGCAAATTAATTATGTATAAGCTGGCCTCCTATATCCTTGGGCTCTCACTGTTATCTCACTCCCTTTCAATGCCACTCTGATACAATTTTAATTGGAGCCACAGTTCCTTATGCTTGTTTGAGTTTTGTTGCTTTATTGCTGCTGCCTGGCATTGGGAGGACTACCTCTAAAAGCAGGAAAGATGCATTCTTTTCCACATTTTTTACTCTGCTTCAAACAGAAAACCTAATTCTAAAGGACTATGGACTGAAGAAACTGCTGCACTCCATGTTGGCATTAAGACTAAACAGGATTTTTTTGCAGTTTTATCAAAAATAAAACAATAGCATTCTGTAAACATCATTGATTATGTTACATGTAAGAGACATTTTAGAGAAGAGCAGGTGCAAAACACAAATATCTTCTGTTCAATTAGCCCACTAAACTTCCGGTGTAAAGCTTTTCTTTGTGTATGTTTTTTTCCTTAGTAATTTGGGGATGATTTAGAAACGAATCAAGTGATGTAGCAACTCCCTGCACCTAGGTGAGAAAAACATCAGTAAGCAAAGCTCTGCTTTTTCCCCACTGAAATTCTCTCTTTCCTTTTCTTTTTCATTAATTTTTAAAATATTTTCTTCTCTCTGCTTCTAATGATTCTTGTTATTCATAAACTTGTAATTAAAATATGGTTTGCACAGACAGGTAACAGTATCCTGATCAAATACAGGAAACGGCAAAAGCAGTAGTGCCTACTTTCTAAAGCCATTATGTCCTTGAACTCTTAATATGTTCTTGCTTCACTGTGCTGGAGGTATCCAGGGGCCACGCTTGTCAGAACACTGTGTCTGAGCCACAAATAGCCATACCATGTAGCCTGCTAGGGAAGTAATAAGTCAGCTTTCCCTACCACTGTAACAGGTTGAGTGATTGCTGTAGGAAGGATTACGCCTGCTGTGCACTGAAGGAATGTGCTCCTGAAATGGAGAGGTGAGGGTCACAGTGGGGCAATATTTGCTAATTATTTCTAGAGTTTTACAGAAAGTATGTACTGGTGGTGAACAGAACACGTTTTTCCTTTCTCCAAGGAAACTCCTCTATGTTGCCACAGCTGCACATACATTCTCCTTTTCCTCATGGTAAGTTCTCTACTAGAAGTTCAGCAGCAAGCTGGCATAGGGCAGCAGATATCCTATATCCTGCAGGCTTAGCCTGACCTTCAGAGATCAAATTGACACACTTATATCAGCAATAATATTTTTCTTCTTTTTTTTAAGTTCCTTGGACCTGCTTGGTAAAAGAAATCTTTTCCCACAAAGTTATTGATAACTTTCCCAAAACAAGATGGACTGTAGGATGTTATATGAAATTTCCACTTTATGTCAAGCCATAAGGCAGTACCTGTGGGGAAGAACAGCACAGGTGTTTGAATATTGTGAATCCAGTGCTTTGAACTCTGCGTTTTGGGGGGAGACGTGAAGGGAGATAGAGGTTCCCTGGAGTGTGATAGAGAAATGCACAAGGAAGGATATAATGTTTGGTGGGAAGGAGATGTGCAAAAGCCCCTCTGGGCACATAGCCTAGTGGGATGGTACTGTGACTCTGGGCTGTGGCTGTTGTGTGGAGTCCCAAAGCAGAAGAGACATGGCTGCACTCTATTATAGATTCAGTTGATGCCAATATTGTAGGTTAAGGATCAGAACTCAGTAAAAGTCTCTTACTGACAGCTTGAGACTTGACAGAACTGCTGGTAAAAAAAGTAGTTTCCTTCTAAATTCTAGAAATGCAAACTTGTCAACTTTGGTGAGATAAAACTTTGTTTCCAAGCCTACGACTTCAATATTTTCACCGTTTATTTTGCAGCACTGTTTTTCTTACCTGCTCAGTTGCAGGTGAATGTAAGGGTATGGAGGTTAGAGAATAAGAGTGAGGGATTGCAGCAATAAGGTTATTTAGAATCTGATAAATCAGGCCAGTTGGAATCTTCCAAACAGAACTATACTGGAGTGGTAGTTTAATAACAATACATATTGCCCATGGCTAGTTCTTAAACATTATTAATCATTATCACCCCTGCAAAGCAGTCAATTCTTATTAGCAAGCTTATCCTAAATTAATGGTAGTACCTCGGAGGTGTGCACTTGGTGCTGATGGATATAGTCCTTGGTCTCAGTCACCAAGGGTGATAAGGTCAGGTTATAGAGATCTTGGATGAGGGAAGGTGAAACCATTGTGCATAAAGCCACTATTCCCTATTTTTCCTCTCATATTGTTTGTGCTTCTATACTCCTTGTCCCTTTTGTTGTTACGTATTACAGTTAGGTGTATTACAAAATGCTTATACATGATGGCAGTGTATCTTTATGTTAATTTAGAATACTTATGCCTGAATTCAAGAAAAGCAAATACTGATTGTATTCTTTTTAATATATTTCTATTTTATGGGTGAAACAGGTCTCTGCTCTTGATACAGAATTGTAGCATTATTTTTCTTATTTTTTTTATAGGTAGTAAATGTGGCCCATAAAATTTTTTATTTTCCCCACAATCCAATCTCCTTTTAATGCAGAATTTTAAGGTAATTGTTCTTGAAAAAAAAAAAAAAGCTACAGATTCAGTTGATGTAATTGTCTGAGAAGGTCAGAGATTCATAGAATCATAGAATGGTTTGGTTTGGAAGGGACCTTAAAGATCATCTAGTTCCAATTGCGCTGCCATGGGCGGGGACACCCTCCACTAGCTCAACTCCAGGTTGCCCACAACCCCATCCATCCTGGGCTTGAACACTGCCATGGAGTGGGAATCCACAACTTCTCTGGGCAGCCCGTACCAGTGCCTTACTACCTTTGTAGTAAAGAATTGCAGACCCCATCTGGAATTGCTCTCAACACTTTGCTTGTACTGGGGATCCCAGACCTGGATGCAGTACTCCAGGTGGGGTGTCATGAAAGCAGGGGGGCAGAATCACCTCCCTTGGCCCGCTGGTCACACTGTTTTTGATGCAGCCCAGGATACGGTTGGCTTTCTGGGCTGTAAGTGCACATTGCCGGCTCATGTTGAACTTTACATCATTCAACACCCCCAAGTCCTTCTCTTCAGGGCTGTTCTCAGTCCATTCTCCAACCAGCCAGTATTTGTGCTTGGGACTGTGCAGACCCACGTACACTTGGCCTTGTTGAACTTCATGCAGTTAACATGGGCCCACCTCTCAAGCCAGTCAAGGTCCCTCTGGATGGGATCCATTACCTCCAGCCTGTCAACTGCACCACACAGTTTGGTGTCATCGTCAAGCTTGCTGAGCAGGTACTCAATTCCACTGTCCATTTCTCTGACAAAGGTGTTAAACAGTGCTGGTCCCAGTACTGAGCCCTGTGGATTGCCACTCACCACTGGTCTCGATTTGGACGTCGAGCCGTTAACCACAACTCTTTGAGAGTGACCGTCTAGCCAATTCCTTATCCACTAAGAGGTCCATCTGTCAAATCCCTATCTGTCCAATTTAGTGACAAGGATATCGTGAGAGACAGTGTCAGTGGATTGCCAAAGGATTCTTTCTAATAATTAGGGGAACACCTCATGAGAGACCTACATGTGTTTCCTGGGTTCAGTCAGAGAAAGAGCTTCACTCCTGAAGTTCCTGACCCCCTGTCAAACAGAGGCTGTTGAGATACCTGACTGCGAAGAGCAAAAGAGAAAACTCAGGCCTTGTGAATCACTGGTTGCTGCTAGCTTCTCATTGTAATTTGAATTCTGGACCTTCTTGTCCATTAGGTCACAAGACAAGAATGGCTATTTTGTCTTCTCTTCCTGCATATTTCCCACCTTTCATGATCTCACTAAAGTATGAAGTGTTTAATTTTTACTTTCTATAGGCTTGTACTACTCAGTGCTTCATGCTGCTGAAGGTTTGAACTATATGGGGGCTTTAACTTGCTGGTGTCTGATTTTCTGAGTATCTAAGGCACTATGATTTCACTATGGGTGGGTCCGTTGGCACCTGTGTCAGCCTCCTACTTCCTTACAGAGCAGTCACTTTACACCCTTGGAGAATTAAAACAGAAATTACTCTAGTATGTTTCATAGCTAGCAAAAGCCCTGCCTAGTTCCATACAAGAAGGCCTTCCCATGAAATAAGTATATATTTATGGATAGTTGGTCAACCTCTGTATTTCCAACACAGACATCTCAAAACATCAGTTCTAAATGAATATTTTAATGCTTACTGCTGTCTTGCTGCTTGTTTCATTGTATCTCCTGTGTGGTGCTCTTATTTAATAAATACAAATCACTGGCCATATGCTCATCACTTATTTTACTTAATTGTGTTGTATGCTGTCAAGATGGTAACTGTTTCAAATCTGTATGGTTTGTATTAATCACAACCTCTCCTAAAGCATATTATAAAGATATTTACTTAAAAAGTATGGTAAAGACATGGGGAAGGGGCTGTTCTGCAAAGGAGTGGGACTATTTTTTATCTGCTTAGACTTATTCATCTGTATCTAATGGAAAACTTCTTTAAACCAGGCAGTGTCTTGAACTCTGTCACATCTAACAATGAGATCATTTTATATTCCTTCTGCTTGACAATTACTAAATGAGATCTAGAGGAAACACAGCTTTGATATCACCTTCAGACACAGATTTTGTGTCTAAGCACAGCAAATACATTTTTAACTCTTCACCTCAGTACTTCCTGTGATTGATTCTTCTAGCATTATTTTTTTCCTCCCAGTTTTTGTTTTCTTACCTGCCCCTTTAATTGTTTGTCATTTTTCTATTTCTCAACTGCACTGTCTTATGCTGTGGTTTCTATCACTGTCCTTTGAATAACAGCTTTCCCCAATGCCTTAGTTATTTTTTGTTGCTGGGGTTTTTTTTTAATGCCTAAAAAAGAGTAATGAATTTGTGAATATTACTGACCAAAAGCTAAAAAAAGACCAAATTATAAAGAGGCAACAAATGCTCTATTGCTTTACCTGGTCCATAAATTCAGAAATCACAATGGAATTCCTTCATGTGCTCTCAGGTTGATTTTTATTTTTTTTTAATTTAAAAAAAACAAACCCCAGAATTCTTGGTAGCCATTTGCCAGTTAAAATCAGTTTTCAATCCCCCCTGGTTACAGTCCCCCCATGGTTACAGTCATATGCAGTGAGTGCATGCAGATGTTCAGAACTTTCTCCTTGTCCAATTAGCGTGACCTCAGATAATCCTGCTGGAAGACAGTGAGGGAACAGATGTCCCCGTGAGCTCATTTCTTACCTGACAGGGAGCTTATTGCAGGCAAATCTGACAATCAGACTGAACAGTATCCTTTCTTTCCCGGGGCAAACATGTCAAGGTATGGAGCTAACTCATTTTGTTGCAAACACAAAGAGGTGATGCTGTTATGCATTTTAGCAAAAAGTTAAATATATCAAAATATGAAAGATACATATCTTATTTTTCCTGCTTCCTAAGGGCTCACTCATGTTACTGGAGTCAGTGGTCTGCTCGCTTGAAGCACCTTTTGAGATCACAGCTTTATTCCTTTTAGAGGACTGATGGTGTCAATAAGCAATATGAGTTATGAAATGCCTTGAACTAGGCGGTAATTTAGGGTGATAACCAGCAGAGGGACAAAGCCTTTTCACTTCATTTAAAAAAAAAGTAATTTTTGCAATCAGGTAGAATACAGAAGACTGAAACACTCATGATGTTTGTGTTCTGTGTGTCATTCAGGACAGAAAACAGCAGTGAGCAACTGTTCCTTTACTGCTCCTGCATTTATTCATTAAAGAAATGGTAAGATCAACATAAGTCATTGTATATAGTAGAAATAAAATGATTAAGAAAGAATATATTCACAACATCAGTGTCCCCTGCTTAGAAAATAAACCTGTTCACTTATTTTATATATCAGCTGAAGACAATCATACAGTGACAGTTTAGTGTCCTTTTGGTGTTGTCCATCAAATTATATAAAACAAAACATTTGTCTTTTTGTTTCACTGTTAATTTTTGGATCTGAAAAAAAATGTTATTTCAAACATTTTGCATTGTTTGGGCTGCTTTTTTCCCCCATTCTTGCTTTTATTGCCGTAGATCTAATTTTGAATATGTTATAAATAAGGTTGAAGTTTTACCATGGATCTTTGAACGTAGGTGGATCTTACCCTCTGAGAACAGAAAGAGAAAATAGAATGGAATGTTCAGTATACATATTTATATGTAAATATATAAAATTATATCAGTTCTTCTCACAGACACCTTGAACACAAACTCTATTGTTTCAAAGAAATGCACTTCTGATAAAAAAAGAATGGTTTAATGTATCTAAAAAGGCTTTAAAAATCCTAATAGGGTAAAGTTGTATGAAATAGAAGTAAAGGCTGTCAGTAAACTTCTTCTAGATCGAAGTCACTTTATCTAAAATTTAGAATGTCCTTATGGATTATTTGGTTATAAAATGACTGAAGAGTTGCTCTGCAGGGTTTGTTAGGGAAAAAAATATATATATAAAAGTGAAGGATTAAATTGTGAAAACAAATAGGAGGGAATTCCTGGGCATCATTGCTGCATCAAGAGAAGCTTGATTGGAAATTATATCTTCTGAAGTCTTTTAAGAATTTAAATCCTTGCAGAACTAATTGGAAGTTCTGTGAAAAACAGTAGAAGACAATCTAATGGAGAATGTATTGGTGGTAGTAAGCTTGCAATCAAACTTATGTTTTAAAACTTAAATTATGCAACTAACATATTTCCTATGAAAAAGTTAGTTCAGAATAATAGGAAATGTTAGGTCACACAAAAAACTTAATGCTCCAAAGTTTAAAGTGTCTCAGTTCTTTTGTACTCTTCCTACAAATTGCACATCATTATTATACCATCTCTAAATCAGTCCTGGAGGAATTAATATAGTGCAGTGTTCTGTACAACTGCATTTACCAGAAGTTCACTCTGAAGAAATAGACATGAGGCAGCTTAAGTGGAGGATGTTTATTTTTCTTGCTTGTCTCTACTGTCATGATAATTCTTTAATAAACTTACTATTTCATTTATTTTAAAAGTTTACTCATCAATTAAGAGACAGCTCATGGTATTTCCAGACATGGTTTATCTTTAAATGGTGACACACAGGCTGTGCTTACACATACTGGTTAGGACATGTAAAAGTCTCTGTCCTCTTTTATGCTTTGTAAATTCTTAAAGCAGTATTGAAAAGATACTTTAACAAAATGCATTAATGTTAGAAGTGAGGGAATAGGACCATTTCCTGTTCCATCTGTGTTATGTAATTGCTCGTTTACGCAGCAGCTACCTTCCCCTTGTTATCTCACGCTGCAGTGAAACTATACTAGAAAATGATGGTAATTGGTTCCTTTGGTAGCAGAATCCTCGCTCTGAAACTCAGTGAGATCAGACTATCCTTTCACCCCGAAGGATTTTCTATCCAAGTCAAACCTGAGATGTTTTGGCAGGTAAAGAAAATTGTATTCATGGTGGCTGTGACGGAGAGTAAAACTTGGAGAAGCCGCAAGAGGCAGATTGGAATTCTCTTGAACTTGGGCAGATAACGGAAAATGCTTTGGTGATCCCAGAGAAGAATATGCAAAAATGTAAACTGATAGGAGAATAAGGGAAGAGTGCTTGAGGTTAGAATGAGCCCTATAATAACAAAGAATATTGAACAGGGAAATCAGATAAAAGTGGATAAAAGTACATATAAACATAGCACGTTGTGGAGGTACAGCCTGGCATGTAAGGGGATCTTGGTTTATAACGGGGGTTATTCTTGCTATTAACTGCCTAGAGCTGGTACAGGATGGAAATCAGTCTGCTCAGCCCACTAAATTCACCTGCCACTTGTGGGTTCCTTGTGAGTATCTATTCTAACCAAACAAGAACCAGGCTTCAGGAGCAACTTGGGGCTTTGAAATTGATGCAGAGAAGAGTGGCTCACATTTTTGTATTGTCTTATCCCATAAATATGTGTCATCTTTTTCCACTACTGTATGGTAGGGATATGCATGTACCGACCTTGCTGAGTGACTGCAGCACTTGTGAATAATGTATGACATACAAAGCTCCTGCCCAATGCACAGAGAATACAGATAGTGTTGTGTGGTTAGGGCTGTTCTGAACCATGTTCTCATGCTCACAGGTTTCAGTACTGTTCCAAAACATCTCCCTATATCAGAGCAAGGCCAAAATACATTAGAAACTCAAATTATTTTGAAATAGAACGATTTTTTTCCCTGTATTTTTGCAATTTGATAATTACGATACTTGTTTCTAATGCTTCTAGAACACTGTTAGCTACTATAATTTTGTGTTCTCTTGACATACACAGATGCTTTTGAAATTCTGATATCCCATAGGCATAGCTAGACAGAGTTTTGATCTGGAAAGACAGTAAACAGTCTTTAACCAAAGGTGAATGTAACAGCTACTGATGGATATCGTACTTAAAATGACTGTAAATTAATATCTTAATCAAATCACTAAGCAATGATAAATGAAGTTTTTCCTGCAAACAAGTAGTACTGAGATTTAAACTCTTTTCTAATCCCATATAACATATACATTAAAAATGCACTTCATTCATCTGTAAAGGGAACAGTTTGTGTGGATTATTATTAGCTCTTCTTGCCTCTTGATGGTTGGCATGAGTTACCACATATTTGTTGGCTTCTTTGTCAGTTCCCAAAGATAACATACAACTTTATGTAAATGTGGAAAAGTTGTCCTGGGTGCTTGATAAAATACAGATAATTCTCTCCTTTTCTCTTTAATGACACATAGAAAAAGGAAACAAAACAGAAATATGTAATAGCCTCTGGCAGAAATTTGGAGCTTGATCAAGGAGTGAGGTGGACATCTCTGAATAGGTCATGGAATTCAGAAAGATGGTGTTTGAAGCCAGAAGACACTGCATTTAAGTTTCATAATCACTTTTGACTTCACAAATTTATTTTTCTTCTTCTACCCAGACTTTATTATTATATTCACTGAAAGATGAGTTAATTAGATGAATGTTTTCTGTTAGTAATTTCCTAGTTTGAGCAAGACCTCACTGTCTGAGGAGAGCTTTTTGTGTCTTTCCTAACAATATTTTCTCTTTTTCTCACATTCTGATTGCTTCATCTCTACAGCAGTTGAGACCACTTTCATCAGCCACTGATGAAATGAGAATGAAGATCTGCCACAGGTAGTTTATATTCCCACTACTTTTCTATAAAGGAGAAAATCTCCTATAATACAAAGTAGTTTTTAAAGGGTTTTGCTTTGCATCTCTCTTGAGAGCAAGGATTTTTTTGTAGGTATGCAAATTGGTTTGTGTTAGATAACTAGTGTGGGGCAGCTTGCTAATCATCCATATCATACACAGTTTTGTAGCAGCTGGTACCATGGCTTTAATGTGACTCCTGAGAAAGTTCAGTCTCCTGCAATTTTATGGTGGCTGAAGGTTAGATAGGTCTGTCACAGCCTTCAGCCATTCATTGATGCATTTGATCCAGGCTGTTGGACAATGTGAAGACATGACTAGGCTGTGAAGATGGATCTATGTTCTATGAAAATCCTGTGTAAAGTAATAAAAAAGATTCAGGATATACCTGGCATGATTGTGCTACCTACTCAACAGAGGAGAAGGATGACAGCTTTCCTGGAGAGAATTTCCTAAGGGTTATTTGTGCTTTGTTTTATTTGTTGAACTTCTATAATGAACCAGGTATGAGTAAACAAGGATCATCCATCACTAGGATGGGACTATCTCCAAACCAACAGGAAAGGATAACTTATTTGTAATTAATTGTAACTGTGCAAAACATTATCTCATCATTGAATCCAGCAACATTCCTAAATTGTAGGTGGAATTAACAAGATCTACTAAAGCATATTTCAAGGGCTGCATATGCATATACATATATTTAAAAATCCTACCAACCGCATCTTCTGGGTTCTTAGTTTCCCTGTTTGCCTTCCAAAGTTTAACTCCATCCAGCTCCAAGATATTTTAGAATTTTTCAGTTTCTAAACTGTAATGGATATTTATGCTATATTTCGTGCTAAGAATTTGCTTAGGCCTGTGAATAGAGCCGATAATAATAAGATTTAGTCATACTCTTCTGTATGAAGAAAACTCTCATGTCTTGCAATGCGTTTCTATATGCAATGATCAGCCATTTTTAAAAAGTTTAGCAGCAATGGCTCATATAAGAATTAATGGGTATTTAGGCAAAGAATTTAGGCAATCACAACTGTTTATTAATTTTATAGCAGGAATGAATGACAGAAAGCAGTCCAGCAGTGACTTTGACAGCAAGATGTGTTAAATTTTATGTATTGAAAGTGCAAGGAAAGACAGATAAATCCAGTTCTGTGATGATAAATAATTCACTTCTCAAATTCTATAAACTCGTGTTCCTATTTTTATTCCTGTTACAAAGACGTGTGTTTCTGTACATCTATCAAAGGGTATGAATCAACTACAGTTTCTTTGTGAGCCTTGTACATATTTAAGCATCATATAATGTCCTGGATTCAGTTAGGATAGAGTTAATTTTCTTTCTAGTAGCTAATGTAGTGCTGTGTTTGGAATTTAGTATGAGAATCATGTTGACATATGCATAGTTATTAATAGCTGTGTTTATCAGTAATTTATAGTTTTATAAATATATAAATGTCCTACTTTTCTGAGAAGTTGTCATATGTCTATTTCTAGTATATTTGGTACCTCTAAATTAGAAGTTGTAAACTTTCCAAAGCAGAAAGAAGTATCAGAATCTGAATGGACTCAGATAAATGTAGGGTGCTATTACTAATTATACTTCTCACAGACAAGTGAAGCTTGTTAGAATACTAGGAACAGCTCAAAGACAATTATTGAATGATCTTTTTTTTTTCTTTATTCCTGCTGAACAAAACAGAAAAAAAGAGATAACATAATAGTTTGGACATAATAGGTTGAGATGGAGAATGCTTCGAGTTCATAGCTGAAAAAAAAAAATTAATGACCTTTTAACTTTAATTTTTACTCGAGTTTCTGGTTTGTTACTGAGAGATCAGACTTAGTGCAAATGTTTGGCCTCTTCAAGCCCATGGAAATCAGGCGTTTCACCTAAAGCAAATCAAAAGAGAAAAAAGTACTGCCTTTGTACACTTCTCTGTATTTGTTTCTGGGTTTATTCCACTGCAGGGGCAGCTTTAAGATGGCTTTTTACTGCATGCACTGCAGATATGGTTTGATCGCTTTAAATTGGTACTCAAGAAGCTGAAGGAAGGTCTGGAAAGCTCATCCTGAGTTAGTATCCCAATTCAATGTATAAATCATTGCAACTGCCTGCAGATCAAACTGCTTATGATGGAAAGGAAATAGTTCTTTTCGGAGCATCTGTAAAGGCCATTTTCCATTCCAGGATGGACAGTTCACCCAAACTTTTGCACATGCATGCCATCTCTGGAATTCCTGTTGTAACTGGTGTCTCTGTCCTGCTGTACCTGATGTCACTGAATAGCCATCACCATTTCCTAGGCAGACACTCAGACAGGCAAGGTGCCGGATAGAACATTAATGACGGAAGATACTCCAAATGACAAAACGCATGAAGTCTTATAGCAAACTGAATTTGTGGGCCTTTAATATACTTTATCACATTGATTACCTGGTTTGGCCTTCCTGATTACAAGAAAACCTCTCTATTTGGGCTGTGTTAAATTTACTAACTTAGTATGTCCTGCCCTACTCTAGGCTGGACCTGCTATTGCTGTGACAATCTATTAACTCCAGTAATACTGACTTGCGATGCTGCAGATGGTGACAGCTGAGAAAGTATTGGCTGAGACTTTTATAGCAGTTCTAGGAGTTAATTCATCATTTTTTTACACAAAATGAGTCCTGTGTTTATGCAAGATCAGGACCCCTGAATGCCATAGTGATATTAATGTTGTAATCATAATCATAGGAAGAAATCATAAACCCTAGCATAGGCCATTATCAGTTCTCAAAAATGCAAGAACAACAATAATGTGATTAAGAATTTACTTAGTTTTCTAAGGGATGGTTCTGAATATGCTCTAAAATCAAGGGGTTGCTTTTCAGGTGCATGGAGCATTCATAGCTTTTACTGATTCAAATGCAAGTGTGTAGTACATCTGAGGGAGAGGTTGCCACATGAAAATCCATTACAAAATTCACATCTTCATGCTAAAACTAGTGGTAAAATGAAATTAATTTATTGTTAATTAGCTCTAATTTGTTTTACAATACCCACATATGTAATGGAGAAGAACTTCAGTACCTCACAGGTATTGTACTGGCACCCAGGTCAAATCAGTTTTACATCATACTTCAATTTCAAGACTTTCAGACTATCAAAGTATGAAGGGAGCTGAATAATATTTGACCCTCTATTATAAAACAATATATTACTTAAAACTTTGAGGAGATAGCAAGAATGTCAAGGTAACCAGTATTCAAACTATATTAATTAATTAATGTAGAATGGTTTCTTTTCAGTTCTTGATATAATGTTGTGCAATAAGTTACTCATGGCTTTCAAGTGAGCAAAAGATTGTGAAGTTATTAAGACTTAGTAAAGTCCGAATTTTCAGAGACAAACTCTGTAAACTAGGCTTTCCACTCTGTAGAGAGCAGTATTTTGGAAGGAAGAGCAGCTCAGTGATAGATTTCTCAATTTAATGAACTTAAGAAAAAAAATTAGATGATTTTTCCAAGTATACAGAGTAAAGCATACTTAGAATAAAATGAAAAATACTGTAATACAAAAATAATTTATTAAACCATGTAGATTTTTCCAAGCATTAAGAGCAGCAACAGTATTATGACAGGTATTTCTGAAGAGAAAGGGTAGGTTTAGGTCCTGTCTTTAATAGAGAGGTTTTGTTTTGTATCTGCTTTACATTCTGTTCATTGGAAATTTTGGAGGCAGTTTTGTCATGCAGACCAGTAATGACATACGTTGGTAGTTTATGTCTGTAGCTTCAGTTTGGCCACTTTTGCTTTTACTGGGACAATGAACTGTCTACCCGAGAAGTCTGTGAGAGTTTGTGTTCCACCAGTGGAGCTGAACTGAAGCAGCTATCTGCACATCAGACATTTTGTGGAGGATCATATTTTCCTGGAATTCCAGTCAAGTCCCAAATATCTATTTCTATGTGTTTCCTTTTGAGTGCTGATAGTCTGGATTTTTACAGGTCATTATAAACACTCTCAACTTTTTTCTGTACTTCCGTACTACCAATCGAGTTGTCCTTTCTGTCCTGTCTTTATTTCTGTCAGGGCAGCAGGAATGGTTTTCTGCAGAAGTTTGTAAGATCAGCCTTTATTTTACCCTCTCTGGAGAACTGCGAGAAATTCATCTTTCGTTGAAGTAGTACAAAAAGAATAAATTTTGACTTCAGAAGAGGCAAAAGTCTGTAACCATATAGTGCATGTACTCCTGAGTATCCAAATAAAAGTGGAGATTGCTGCAATGCTTTACTGTCTGTGAAGCTTAGGGGTGTGATTTCCCTGGATATTGCAATTATGTAATTATGAAATAGAAAATGGTATTTAAATTTTATGTACACAGTGAGTGATTAATATTTACACGTATTTTCTTTACAGGACCTGACCAAGAAATGCTTTGATGATTTCAACAGCGGGGTTTTCAGCTAATAGACTTATACTTGTTTCATTCTACTTTTAAAACTCTGAGATTTAAAATGAGGAATTTGGCAGACATTCAGTCATTAAGCTAGAGTGGTGGATTATTTTTTTAAAATTTATACTATTAGCATTTTAAGAGTCTATTGCCTCCGCTACTTGAATTCCACTAGAACTCTTGAAACCAAATGACTCCATTGATGCAAATTGGTTGCAGAATTTCACATCTATTACATCAAATGCATACAAAGTTTTAGTTCCAAGGAATAAATTTAAAAGAAGTTATAATTTGAGCAAACTGTACAAACCGAGCAGAATCCATGAGACTATGTTACTTGTGGAAGTTTGTGATTAGAGAGTTTATTAATGTTATTATGATTTAAGTAATGAATAATATTTAGAGGGATGAAGCAGCATCGGAAAAATTTGTGGGAGTCCCAGATAATTCCTGAAAAATCCTGCTGTCCTTTTGTCATCTCCTAATTTGTTCAGAGAGTTGAGAGTTTCTCAAAATGAGATCCTTGTCAGATCCTTGAAAACCTTGTCTGCACACAGAAAATGAAAAATCATGTAATAACCTGAATTACAAAAAAATGAGTGTTAGAAAGGCTATTGCAAGTGTAATATTCTCAAAATTCAGAATCTGATGTTACATGTTTAGCATGTTTAGCACCGTGCAGAACTGGCAGTGACAACTAAAAAATCATTTCTGCTTGTGGAAGATCATATGAGTCATATTTCATATCCTGAGCATAAAATGAATTGCAATTACATTGAGAAAATACTGGATCAGATACATGTTATGAGAGGTGTCCTGTTTTTACACTCTGCAAACAGAGCCATTGGCTGCAGCAAATCACTGACCAGTTTAAAGATCTTTCAAATCAATGTCAGTGCCTATAATTGATCTGAGTGTCCTAAAAGTGAGCTGACAATTTGTTCTGAAAGTTTTACCCTCTGAGGCAGCCCAGAAGTAATACTGACACAGGGAATTACTGAGTCAGACTGGAAGTCGTGCCTGGGAGGGTTTCCCAGGTTTCTAATAACCAAATGCCTTATTCATAAGAAAATGTTTATCTTCTTTTCATGCATTTAGGAAATGGAGGTCAGAAGCCTAATTCCTGGTGTAATGCCATGGACTTTGACTGGATTTATGCTGAGGATGAGTTTATTTCCCACAACCTTACTGGAATTGTAGCTGTTTTATCTAAATGAATTGTGCTTTTTACGTGTTTAGTAATCATTGTAGGAGGGTGCCATAATGGGTTCCAACTTACTGATTAATTTTCAGAAAAACTGTCTAATATTCAACCTTCCTCAGAAGGCAGTTTCTCATTTTCTGTATATATGCTACTAAGCAAGAGGTTATTTCAACTGGAATACTACAGCAAATTTGTTCCTAGTGCACATGTGATAAATTAAAAATGATGGATTTATGGCAGTGATGTTGGTTTCTGGCACCACTCTGCAGAAAGGGGCATATCTGTAGCTGAAAGAGTAAAAGAATTTAAAATCAAGGTAATGGTCTGTGTAATATAATGCAAATCCTAGAGGGCTAATGATGCTGCTTTTAGCTCAAGTAGCTACTCTGGTTTTAACAAAGATATAATAAATAAGGGGCT
This sequence comes from Porphyrio hochstetteri, assembly GCA_020800305.1. Classification (NCBI taxonomy): domain Eukaryota; kingdom Metazoa; phylum Chordata; class Aves; order Gruiformes; family Rallidae; genus Porphyrio; species Porphyrio hochstetteri. The sequence continues at coordinate 21,710,387 of CM036912.1, forward strand.
TAAGAAAGTGTTAGGTAACTGGAGTTGGCTTGTCATAGTATTCTGAGGCATCTGTAACGTAAGTTTTAATGTTGGTAAAAGTACCAAAATTTCTGTGATGTTCAGTAACCTTGTTGGATCTTTTCTGTTAGGGTGTTTATATGTTGTGCTTAGTTTTTATATTTCACTTCTTATTAGTAGATTAGAAAGGAGGTAAGTATTGTCATTTCCCCTTTGTATGTGAGAAAATGTATGGCTTTCTATGTCACTTCTCAGCAGAATGGAAACAAGAGGCCAAGTTTGTTAAGTCACAACTAGTGAACAATCCAATAGACCATTTGTTCAATTTAGTTCATTTATTAACAAGATTCAATTAAAATTGAAAATTTTCTTTAGTATTCAGGATAGAACCTGCAGGTTTTCCTTCAGAAGTGCTTAAGCAACAGCTGTTAGAACACACAAACATCTTTTATATTGCTCGGTGTACCAGCTCAGTACCCTTCATGATCTCCTTTTATATTCCATGCTGTGGGATATTGAGTAAACCACTTTCTAATTTGCAGATCATTCATTTAACTGCTGCAATACTATCTGAACTGTTTCTCTCTTGCTTCATACAGTCATGGTTTATTTTGTATTGGTGTCTGCAGTGTAATTCCCACTGAAGAATCCAGCCATATAAATGTAACTGGTGTAAGTGTAATGGACTCTGCCTCAAACCAGGGAAAAATTAAATCAGAAAAATTAACTATTCATAATTTTATTAGTTTTTAGGCTAAGGTCACTGGGACGGTTTCTGATCTCAGTTGTGCTTGTTGTAGGCTGCTTTAGCCTTTGCTGTGTAGCTCAGACTTCTCAGTGTGAGGAAGGAACGGTCTGTATCTTCATAGGGTTACTTGTATTTCTGTGTGCATTGAATACAAACTACTTTCTATTTAATATGTTGGAGTGAATTCAGGTTTTTGTACTAGTTTTTTTATGATGGTAGCAGTTCAGCACTCATATTAACAACCAATCAAACAGAAAGCTTTCCTATAAGCTTAGGAAGTTAATAAATGAAACCGTGTCAGCCTTTTGAGATCTGGTGGTTTGCCATCTAATCAATCAATCAATCAATCAATCACATGTGCAGAAGTTATATCCATGACATTATTTTTTTTGTGTGTTAAAAATAGACATTCTACTTACTTTATCAAGTGTATGAATAAGGAATGGAAATAAAAGTTATGGACCAGTGAGGTCACAATCCCTTCTGTATAGCACAGCAAAACTGTACCTAAAACAATCTTCTCTTTGGGCAGCAATGGAGCAGAAGCATGAGAATTAATTGGAAATAATTCATGGGGAAGCAGAAATATGTTAATATTGTGTAAGAGTTATATAAGTAGTCAAGATATGAATTACTAAGAGAGAATTCAAAAAATTCCAATCAACATTTTAGGAGAGAGAAAAATTGTTGAGAATGGTGCTGGCACCAGTAGTCATTGGCACAAGTCCGCAGCAGCACTGACGTTGGAAAAGGCAAGATGTATACGCATAATAGGTATGCAAACTCTGGCATAAAGGGAAAATAAACTGCAACTTTCTGTGGTTGCCTTCTGCTGCAGAAAGTGACAGAACAAAGCATATTGGCCCCAAAGAGTTGTCAGGGGAGAATAGTGACCATTAGTCAATGATACCCAGAATCCTGAGTTGTTACCCATGTTCTGGACAAGACAGAGTAGCTGCTTGGAGTTGAAAGTCTTGTTTCTCCTGGCAAGCTGTTGGTCTGATCATTCCATGCTGTGTCTGAGAAAGATGTCCTATCTGTCATATAACTTGATTCTTCTTGAAACATGGTCCGAACTGCCAGGGAATGAAAAAAAGAGGTGCAACAAAATATGGCAAAAATATTAAGTTCTATCAGATTTGTAGCATTTACCTAAAGGAAGGCGTTAAAGCCATTGTAGTAGAGTTTGCTGGGAGTGCTATGTGACTGAATCATTGGAGAGTGGAGTAGAAGCTGCTTGCATAAATCAATCTTCGAAAGAAATGAATAGGCATTTAGTTCTCTATCATCTATCTTTTCCCAGTTACAGGTTCATGGACAGCTCATTTGCTTGAGAGTATGGCAACAGAGTTTTAAAGGTTACGTGCCTTTCCCCAGCTGTGGGCTGCGACGGGTGCAGTAGGGCTGTGGCATACTTAAAAAGCAAAACAACCCCCCCGCCGATAAACTTACTTGTTGGTGTACATGAGAAAGGGGATAAATAGTGTCCAAATTAGGAATAAGTTTATGCATCTCTGTATTATTTGTGTGCATTTTTTCTTGATTATGGCACTGCCTTTGTTTCTCTTTCTTTGTACTTTTCCATCCATCAGCTTGCTTATTCTGTCAGTTAAGTTTTTGTTTATTTGTGAAGTTTTATTGTCATGAGTACTGGATTTTATTCTTCACCCAAGATTTTGCTGAACCCTTGTGGTGTTAAGAGAACTTTTGACAAGACAGATATTATAAGTGACATTCTTACATTTCTTAGAGGATGCTGGAGGTTCAGCAAGGGAGAATTTTGAACTGATGTACTAGTTGCAGGAATCTAGAAGAGTCCAGAGAGGACACTTTTCATGTTTTTAACTCCTAATAGCGATATTTCACATTGTTGTCTTGAGCTAACAGAACTTACCTTTTTAGAGAGGGTGCAAAGGAATCAGTACCTTTCCCCAACTTAAACTCCAGAGAAGAATAATTTTCCATCTTCAGTTTCTCGGATTTTTTTACCATATAGGAAATAAGTGGTTCTTTGGATAAGTTAGACTCATTGTATGATTTGGGATTATTAAAGAATATATTTCTCTATATGAACAATAGTAAATGGATAGGGATTTAAGCATATTAATCATGACATTGTCTTCTGTCTTCAACACTTGAATAGATACTCTTTCCAGAGCTGCCAAATCGCTTTATGCTCAAAGAATGGCATCTTTGTGGCATTTGCTTTTTGGCTATCATCACACCCCTCAGCAGCTATCTTTCATCACCACAGTTACCACTGAGAGTTCTCCTAGGATAAATACATTAGGGTTTAATGGAAGAGTAAATACTATTGCTAAGTAGATTATTTCAATTTTTTTCTTCCCAGAAATGTTCAGTCTTTTCAGATCTTCAGAAGTTTGCCATGATGTTACATCTCCAAGATGCCTTAAATATTAGTGTTTTCCTAACTATGTGTGTTCATCTGTATTCTGCCATCTAAACTCTGGCACTAGGTGCAACAGTATCTTTGTAACTAGTGAGTCCTTTCATGTCTCTTGATATGTGTTTGTCTCTGCCTAAGAATGGAAAAGGGTTGAAGGAAGAAATGGAAAAGGCAGGAGGGGAAGGTGATCACACAATTTTCTGTCTTATTTGTAAGTTTCAATTAAAAAAGTTGCGATCTAGCAACATCTACTAACGTCTGGTGGTAAATTCTTAGACTCCATATTGGCCAAAACGCTTTTAAAAAATGGAACTGAATTTTGTGGAGTGTTTTTATTTCTGTTTTTAATCAGTAAGGGTAAACTTTCTTCCTGCTAGATCTAGGAATTATGATTAGATTTGAAATTGGTCTGTTACATGAAAACTGATGTCCATCATGTTAGGGCAATTAATGGAGGATTTTCTGGTATTCTTTGATTATTAATTACATATAACTTTACTGTTGCTGACCATGAAGTGGTGTTAATGTGCTAACTTGGAGTGATGGAGTCAATTATGAATGATTGCATTCCTTCCTTTCTGTTATCAGATTAGAGTGCAGTGTGGTAAGCAGTGAAGTCAGGAGCTGTCAGCTGCATTTCTCCCAAGAAAATTTATCTTGCTCAGTTCCTGCAGTGTAATGCTGAACTAAGAATATGGTTTCTACCATAACACTGACTTCCACTTTTTTCAGTCATAGGACCAGTAGCCATGATACCATATGTGTAAGGTAAAAGTTATATGCAGTGAAATGCAAAAAGAAAAATGCCTTTTTTATCCCTAGTAATAGTGCTGAAAAAACAGACCAATTTTTAAGTGCTTAAGATTTTGTTCAGATTATTGGAAATTGGAACTAGGTTGACTAGAAGTTAATAGGCTACAGTTCCACTTGGAATAAAGTAGTACCAAGATCTAGGAAAACGTGCTTTTTTGGATACCTTATTCATGAATTACTTTGATTAAGGGAATCTCTTAGCCATCAGTACCAAATTATCTTTGATCTGAGGGTCTAATGTGATTAATGATTGCTTGCAGAGGCCAACTGATGGCTGCTGACCTTTCAGTTCTTTCGGTTGTGACTAGCAAGTAGATAGTTCTCCTTTTGCTCTCTGTAGTAACATAGGTTGATTGCTCACATGATTCAGTTATCAGATGGAGTTTTATAATGACTTTTTAGTTAATATATCTATAGCAGGGTAAGTATGTTATGTTTGTGGTAAGTGTTCCATGAACAGCTTCTTGTCATTGATATCTGCTTTTGTAGCTGGGTCAGTCACTACAGGACACAGAGAAAAATAACCTGTAGTGTTGAATTATTCTGTGTATTTTTCTTTGAGACAGCTGCTGTGATGCGTGTAGTGAGTGTCATATCCAGCTTTAGCACTTGGCTATGGTATGTGATGAATAGGTAGGTGCACTGCAGTTATAAACAGATGAAGGAGAGACTTGCCAACTAAGGAGAATATCTATAAAGTTACCTATGCCTCTAATATTAGTATCAAACATTTACAAGCCCTTAAAATATCCACTGGCTGTTACCAGATTCATACACAGGAATCTTTCCAGGGACTTGACAGTGGCAGGCTCTCTGAATTATATTTTTAAAAGTCTGAACTTTCTTTTGTTTCACATCAAACCAGTGCCCTGCTCCATAGTTTAGAGGAAAGTGAGTGCTTAGGTGCTTTTTTCCTTGAGCACCTGTGTACACGAAAGCAGAATTTTGTATTTCCAGAATTGCTTAAGCAAGAACATTAGTATCTCACCTCTTGAGTATATGATGGTTCTCTGCACAGCAGTATTCAAGTAGTTGGAAGAAATGAGGAACATTTGATTCTCCATCATCCCAGTAAATGAATGCAGTGAAACGGGAAGTTATTTTTGGTTATGGTGCTCTGAAACAGTATGAGAGTTGCCACCAGTATGCAATAGTATGTAATTCATAACTGCTCTGTTGGATTTCACGGATTAAGCAGAAATCCTTGTTAGTTTTCCTTTTGGTTAAGATTTATCTGTTTAACATATTGACAAATTTGGAATTAACGGGCACAAATTCCATTTGGGGAGAGGTTGGCCTCTCTCCGACCCCCTGAAACTGAAATACTGAGACTGGAAGTAGCAAACATTGTAGCAAGCACATACAGGCAAAGCCCTGGCATAGGATGATATGCTTGTCTCTTACCTAGCCCAAGGACAAGAAAACTTGGAAGAATACTCGTGGTTCCCGATGGAACAGAAGCCAGCCTTGCTTCAGTTGAACTACAGTGCTTCCTCTGAATATCAGGTCTATTCAGTTGCTTTTGCCAGGAGGAAATTGTTAAGTCGTCTCTTGTCAGAGGCTGGAGCATTGTCTTTAGTCCCCATGCTAAATTTGAGAGTCCCAGTAATCATTGTCACACTACGTTAAGCTGAGTCATTGGAAGGTAGGTGGAGGAGAGGATGGAAATGTTTTAGCAAGAAAAAAGTATTTGGGTCTGTAATGAGATGTGTGTTACCTAGGACGTGTTCAATTACATCGATGTATGTGATCCAAGGTGGTGCTGGAGCACAGTCAGATTTATGCAAAGAACAGCTTCAGGTAAAGAAAGTTTGTTTTCATTTACATGGGAACTATTGTCTTCAGAATATGAAACTCCTTCTGTTATATGCTGTCTGTCTCATTGACAAATATTAAAACAAATTATCTGTAGTCCTGGGATTGTCTGTAGTGGTGACCTGTGTTGTATTGTAAGGATTACCTAGTACTTGTTCCTATCATGTGTGCTTCATACACTTAATTCCAAACAGTTATTAGTACCAGAGAGATATAATTAGACTCATTGTTCAAAATACCTCTGTGGAGACTGTCCAGAATATCACGGGGTGGGGTGGGGTGTGGCCGAGCCCGGCCGGGCTGGGCTGGGCCACCCTGCCCTGCCCCATTGCTCTGCCCCTCAGGCCCTGCTGCCCTGCGAGTGCTGGGAATACCTGATTCTGATTGGCTGCCATTCCTAGGATTCTAATTGGCTGCCATTCCTAGGATTCTGATTGGCTGCCATTCCTGAGGGGCCTAATGATCACCTGTTGCCTCACGCAAGCTGTCCTTTCAGAAGGTTCCCCACACCTTGGCAGTGACACAGCAATTAACAGGTGAGTTATGCGAAAGTCATCTGAAGGTAAACAAAATTTAACTAGTCCTAACCTTAAGCTAATGTATGCTGAAACACCCTACACAGTTTATGTGTGTGCTAGGCTCCCAGCCATTGCCTGTCAGTGGCTGGCATGGGCTGTGCCTCACAGGAGACAATCAATTCCTTCGCCATCTCTTTGGATGAGATTTGTCTCAGTTTAATTATCGAAAGGTTAGGTGTTAGGCACGAGCAGCTCACTCAAGCTTCCTCTGCAGTCAGTAGAGAAGGTTGTGCTTTCAGGTCTCTCAGTTGCAGAATAAGCTTGATTGCAGCATGAAGGTGACCAGTAGTCTCTCTGCTTACTATAGGAGCATTTTAGAAAAGCTAGTGTAAATTTCATGCTTGACTTCTGCATGCTAAAGTCATAGAAGATTAATTGCAACCATTGTTTCAGGTGAATGTACCTTTGACTGTTTGTAAGGCTGAACTTTAACAATTTTCACTCTTTCCTGAAGTGTGCAAAGCAGCAGAAATGATTTTTCTCCAATCAGTTTTAAGAAATTATTTCTTACTATTCCTAATCTCAAAAGATAACTGCCTGTAAAATAGTTCCAGTGGACAGAGTTACAAACTCCTATTCTTTTGTTAGTGTAAGCTAGAATTAATGGAATAAAAGAATGGTGTGTAGTTTGTTTGCTTTTTAAACAAATGAAAGAGCTACTATAATTTGATATTTGTCTGTGTAAATATCAACTTTAAAACAAATGGTACACATTTAAATAATTTGAATGTGCTTTTGAATAAAATAATAGACACAGCTTATTAATATAAATTACTATGATAATTTGTATCTTGTTACTATTTTTCATACATGTATTAAGTATTGGTCATCTAGAATTCAGCAATACTGAATTTCAGGGTTTAAATTATGATATTCTGCTATGGGAATTAAAAAAGTAGATCTAACAATTGTGATCTTGCTTCCATAAGACGCATATGGAAGTAATTTGTGGTAGTGATATTGTGTTGCTAATGATTTCCAGAGTTCCCTCATTCAGTTAAATAATAAAGTGTATCAAGGACAGTTCTGATGATTGGGTATGAGTCATTCTGAATTTCAGAAGTTGTTCCTCTGCTTCCTGAATTTCTTTGCTTTGTAGATCTGGTGGTGTGGGTTTTTTTTCCTCACTTCTCAGCTCCTGTGAGATGTCAGTGTTATAACTTAATGAAAGTTCTAGCACTTCCTCACACTTGGTTTCAACAACTCTGGTATGAAAAATTCTCACTTCGGGGTTTCTCTGAAGTATTATCAATAAGTGTAAAAAGAGGCACTATTTTTTGTTTAAAGTTTGGAAAATGTTCCTTAAGACAGCCTTTTAAAAGCAGAAAAAAAAAATATATTTAAAATTAGCAGAGATTTGTTATGGGAAGCACCTGCTGTGAGGTATATCCTGTAATGCAAAATAACCCCACAGCAAGATTGGAACAGGCAATTAGGAGGGTAACAGGACTGATTATGTTAAACTAGTACTTGCAGGTACTTAAATTCTTTTGGGATTTAACTACACATACTCAGAATTCAATAAATGCCTGAAACAAAATAATTTCTAGTTCCAGCTGTGTCACAATCAGATGGACAGTGATCAGTTACACCTGAGGTTTGTTAGACTCCAGTATAACTGCCCAAAAGAATGTCTTGCAATTGACTGGAAGGCTATAGTGACACAAATGCATTCATACATATATTGTCAAAACTTCAGTGTAAAATCTTCCTATGGGGGAAAAAAAAGGTGCTGTTTACAGCATATTGTTTCATTCTGCTAGGATTCATGGTCATGTAACTTCCTACAGACACATATCTCACATAGTGTACTTCTGATTTTATAATTAGCGTAGTTTAATTTTTTCTAAAACTCTTTATTTGAATTTTTTTTCTAATCTGTGTGAATACTAGCTTTAAGAATTGTCTGGAAGAGTCAAACTGATAAGTAATATAAAAATGAATATAATCTCATCCTTTTCATAGTTTTCAGAATTGATCAGCACTATTTGTTTGAATCAAAACAATGAGTTGTTTGATTTACTGTTATTGTTTGTATTTTGTGCTTTGCAAATCTGTGACTTGAATTGCACTTGAAATTACTTGATCATATGTCCCAGTGCCTTCATTAAAGAAGTCCTTGTTGTCTATTACTGGAAAGGTCTGGAGACACTTTATGGCATCAATAATCTGAAATTTCCACATTGAATCTAATTCTGTCCTTTATACTTTTAAAAACATCAGGATTGACAGTAGTTGAAAGAAGAGCGTAGAACTGGACAGTTTAAAAGCTGTCAGAAAGTGATGTAAGAAACTACTGCTCAGGATTTTGATAGGGAAAAACAGCAGAAGGTAAAAAACAACAAAACATCTTTTATCAATTTATCTTTCATTTTAACTGCCACAGTCTGGAACTCAATAAAACAATGGTGAATAATTTCATGGATGTCAGACAGAATGCTAATTTTATTTTTACTTTCTAACATGCAGTGAACCTATTGAGTGCAGCACATAGTAATAGAAAATTTTGCATGAGGATAATAATTATAATGCTCAGGTAGCAAGCAGAATACATGCTATTATCTGAACTGTTCATATTTTATACAAATTCACGATCAGCTTCAGACAAAAAGTACCAGTTCACAAGCGGCAACTGAGAAATGGCTCATCAGATGAGGAAAGTACACTGACCCTTCCCATTATGGAAGCTCAGTAAAAGATGTGCATATACGTTGGCAGGAAAAGGGTGGGACATTGACAGGACACAGTGAGCATTCCCTCAGCATAGTCTGGCACAGATACAGAACTTCTGCCAGACAGGCATCAGGCCAAGCTAGGAGGACAGGTGTTTTATCATCTTTATGTCGTTATTTACTCAACTTCTTTCCTACTTCAGGAAGGCAGAGGAATAGCAGAGATGATATACTGAGTCCTCTGCATGAATTAGAGGTGGCAGATGCACAACATAATGTGAACCACTGTCTAGACTGTTCAGTAAGTCAAGAGAAGTAATTCAATTTTTTTCCTACATAAACCCGTTTTTTACCCTTTTCACATTATCCACTGGGTATTTCAAAAGGTAACAGAAATATCAGATGAGTCAACCTTCATTGCCTAGATGATATACTCAGTTTTGGAAGGAAAGAATCGGTCTCTTTCCTGCTCCATTAGCTTCACTGGTAGCACAAGGACAGTCTAATTGTTTATATGGCTCAGTAGGAAAGATTAGCTGTGTTCAGTTTTGCACTGTCTCTGTTTCATATATGTAAGGAACAGGAATTTATCATTAGGAAACACTTTCACATTACAAATATACTAGACAGGCATGAGGCTGCCCAGAGACTATCTAGTGTCTGATAATTCATCCTGGTGTCTAATCTATTGGCTCCTGGGTGAGAAGGTGCAATTGTTTCAATTGCAATGAAAGGCTCTGTAACGCTCTTCTTAATTCCTACTGTATTACTAAGTTGGTGCTACAATATGCAGCACTTTAACTACTAATTGTTGTATTTATTTAATCTTCAAACTTAATCGTGAAGGAAATGGTAAAGCTTATTTTCAAGCCCCTTTTCCCCCCTCAACTGCGTAAGACCCTCAGTCTGGTGAATTATTAGAAGGACATTTTATGTGATGATAATATGCTTCAGATGATACTTACATAGCATGGAAGATGATGTAAAATATTTGTACCTATATGTGAAATAGGTATCTCATTCAATATATGATAAACATGAGGAAGCACTGTTGTTTCTTGGGATGGTTTTGGTTTTTTTTTTCTTTTTTTGTAGTTTTGAAGGGTAAGAAAGCCTTAAAACTTGTTTATCTTCTGTGTGTTCAACATCTTGGTAGAACTTTACAACCTGGATGACATCTTGTATGTTATGATAGAAACAGTACAAAATGGTATTCTGTTGTCACTGCCATGTCCCATGCATCTTTTTACTGAATGTGCAGTGCTTCCTCTGGTGGGATGCAAGAGAAGCAGACATGGTAGTGGACTCCATAATGTTGATTTCATTTGAAGAAGCTATTTTTGAAACTGTAAATTAGTCTGTTTGGAATGCCTCTGTACTCCTCTATCTGTAGAATTTTCAAGTATTCCATTCACTTATTCCTCATATACCCACAGACCACACCCTCCTCCAGGCCATTCACACACTTGCCTTTTGAATGTTGTTTTGTCTTAAACTGGAATGTGGCAGCCCTCTAATTTTGCCAGAATTTATCTTTTGAATTTTGTATTAATTGAATTCTGTGTTTTCCACTGTTTGGTTAATTAGAAGATATAGTCCACACTTCTTAGTTTTCTTAATAGAATTTGCGTATTTTCTAATGAACCGTTGCTCTTTTGTGTGAGAGATTTTACTGCAGTTGCATAAAAACATAAAGAATTGGAATAAGATGTTTCTGTTTGAAAAAAATGGAAAGGGTGCTGGATGATACTATGAAAAATAAAATGGAGGGAGCTTGGAAGTGTAAGAAGGTCTGTTAATATTTGGAACCTGTATTGTACTTTTGAAGAGAAAACATTAAATCTTTATCATAAAAAATTTTTCTAGTAGCTTCCCAAATAGCCTTGTGTAGAGATGTTAACAGAATGAACATGACAGAGTTGTTTTCAACACCTGTCTCAAAGAGTTTCTTTAAACTGTCCTGTCTGAAAGAAGCACAAGCTCTGCTTGCTTTGAGAGAATGAAAGGAAGGAAGAGGGTGGGTCAGCCTGCTCACATGAAGGGAGGATGAGAATTCTGACAGTGAAAAGGTAACACGTAGCAGTAAAGCTAGGAGGAAAATAAGATGAATAGACTATTGAAAAGCAGGATTGTAGTTTACAAAGAATGTCTACATTTTAAAGTGCCTGAACTCTGAAAAATAATGACTTCAAGTCTAACTACTTGGTATGCAAACCAGACTTCTAGAAATGAGAGGTAATTCAGGCTACTTGCCCTGTCAGGCCTTGACTTTTCTGCTGAGATCAATAACTTGTAGACAGTAAGATGCATTTGTTGTTGTTGTTTTTTGTTGGTTTTTTTTTTTTAATGTATATACCAATTGATTGAGACCTCAGTTGACCTTATATATATATACTATTATGACAGTCTTGGGTACTTGATCACAAAGCCTTCATATTGGGAATGGGAGATCTTTTTTTGTTATTTTCATATATGTTTCTTTTAAAAATTAACATGGAAGAAAAAACTGAGGGGAGAAAAGAGGAAAAATTCAAGTCTAAAATAGGGTAGAAATAGAGATGAGCATGAATAGTTAACTTCTCTCCCCAAATGAGTAAAGGGACCAAAAGAGCAACAGAAGAAATGGTGTCTGTTGATGGAAAGATGTTTTTAGCTGGTGTAAATCAGTAGAATTATGTGAACTTCACAGAATCCCTCTGGATTTACCACAGTAAAGTATCTTTCAATAGTATTTTTTATCTTCTAGAAATATTGATGATGCTATTAGATCCCATGAGTCAATGTATGAATGGGAGACAATTGTAACTTGAAATAAAAGAAAGCAATATATTATGAAAGATACTCGGTAACTTCAAACAGCTTTGCAAAACAACAGTAGATCGCCATATAATATACTGATTTCTTGGAATAGAGAACCTATCAGAATTGAGCATACAGTTGACAGATTCCAAGAAATTCTTAATTATTTCTGTATTCCATTAAAGTTTCATGAGTAGAAAAAATTAGTGTATGTTTACATAAAATTTTTATTTAATTTAATTTTCTGACCAGTTTGACTTACATGTGCTTTAGAACCTCTATTAGCTGATGTGGGAAGAATCTCAGTCAATTATTTAATATAAAAGTGTAACGTGATCTTTAGGTTTTAAAGAGCCAAATTCAAAAGGAAGCAGCCCTGACTGAAATGAAACCCAGGCTTCTGTCATTGTTTCAGCAGATTACTCCCTGTAGGGTGGGAAGATAGTTCAAACAATGAAGTTGTGGTTCCACCTACAACTACCTGAAAGGAGGTTGTAGAGAGGTGGGCGATGGTCTCTTCAGCTGGGTAACAGGTGGTAGGACAAGGGAAAATGGCACAAAGCTGTGCCAGGGCAGGGTCAGATTAGATGTTAGAAAAAAATTTTGTACTGAAAGAGTTGTTGGGGCCTGGAACAGGCTCCCCAGGGAGGGGGTTGAGTCACCATCCCTGGACGTGTTTTAAAAAAAAGGGTAGATGAGGTACTTAGGGATATGGTTTAGTTTAGGATGGGAACGGATGGACTTGATGATCTTAAAGGTCTTTTCCAACCTTGTGATTCTGTGAGAAGTCCTTGGAGAGGTGTCTTCACACCAGGAAAGGGTTTTCAAGGGGCAGTCATCCATAATCAATCAGATAAGGAGAAAAACAAAAGGTGAGTTTTGCTCTCGGGTCACACACTATTCACTTTGATTCTGATCTGAGTTGAAATGTAAATAATCTTCTAATGCTGGATTGGTCCCCATTTTATCAGTACATACAAAACTGATAGCTTGGCTAGAAATGCATAATGTCATTTTTCAGTGATTGTAATTTTTTCTTAACCACCTGTTTGCAAAGAATGTAATACAGCTTGTTATTTAGGTCCAGCAGAATATTACAATATTTATTGACTATAAAATTCTTAAGTGGTCACTTTTATCTGACTTGATTATATCACTTGATGCTCTTTCTTGTAGGTTGCTTTAATGGAACTTACTTTTTTTCCCTTTAAATATAGTGCCCATGTTGGTTGATTAGCCAGAAGTGCAATGCTGAAGGCGTAAAATCAGTGATAGCTTTAAGATCAAACTCCTCTCACTCCAAAGATAAAACTTCCATGTTTGTGAGCTGCTGTTTACAACTTATAAGTAAAAAACATGTTTTGTTCTGGTAGCTATTTACTTTTAACCAGCTTCCTCATTCAGTCTAACTTCACCTCTTTGACCTCACTCTTTATCTTTCTGTAGAGTGCTAGACACCTGTCTTCCTTTGTACAAAATAGGAATTTTAGAGCCTCTGGCTGGGTTTTAGTGCCACAGTAAAATTCCTGAAAAAATTTGTGGTAATATTTTAATGAAATAAATGAAGAAATTAAACCATACAAAATATTTTGAAAAAAGCCAGAGTAAACAATATTTCCAAATAGTGGAGCTGGGCAAACAGGGCCCCTGTGCATTGAAAATCCCCATCTTGTCCTACATGGTCACCTCATGATTTATGGTTGTCCTCTACTGTACATACTGGATTTTTTATCTGCAGTGTTTGTGGCAAGGAACACACCAACCTGACATTTGCAATTCTATTTGGAGTGAGCAAGCTCTTTTACTTTAAGGACTTTTGTACTTTCCCAGTACCTGAATAAAATGGTGCAAACCCAGTGTTTTCATAAAAACAAATAAAAAACCCTAATCGCTGAATGAAATAAATCTTCTACAAAAATGGTGAAAGAGAGTTGCATTTTAAACACATTATTTCTCTTACTGAAGTGCAATCTTTTTGCCTCTGTCTTACGCATTTGGTATCCCTCTAATTGTCCATCTGTTTCTTTCCTGTGGTTTTAAGCTGTAAGCTCTTGATAGTTACTCAGCTTTTCCTACTTTCCTGGGCCAACATTTTAAGGTTTGGCATTTCCTTATAGTTTAGGTTATCAGCAAGAAAAGAGTGTATGTAGCTAGCAGCTTGGGTGGTGCCAGACCACTAACTCCCACCTGGTAAATAGCTCAAGCCAATGTTATTTTAACTACTTTGAAGTTGTCTACTATAAATGTCTTATTTCTTTCATTGTGCTCTTTTTATTGATTTTCACCTTAGCAGCCTTGCTTGATTTAAGTCCTGGCAGTCAGATGAACTGATATCATCTAAGCAGCATATGCCATTTATAAAAGCAATGCATAGCTATCTTATATTCCATAGAAGACTTCTGTGATGCCATTGTGTAAAGGAAATTTTAGAAAGATGAGATGTAAACCTGTTTATATATGAATGGTGTTCAGTAATGTAAACCAATCATAATTCTGTTATTGTACTGTTTTTGCATGAAATGAGTTCTTATGACATGCTGTTGTTAAATTAAGCACATTCTCAACAGTATTTTAATTCTGTAGCCTAATTAATACTTCTAGAAGGTGCTTTTTATAAAGTAAAGTATTTAAATGCAAATGCAGTTCTTCTGACAAGTGCCCTGTCTTGTGTTTGGACAATGAAACAAAGCAGTGCTTATTACTGATTCACTATAGGGGTGTCATTTTGCACAGTTCAGTCTGCATGACATAAATCCAAAGAACAAAAGCAAATAGGTGATTTAATAATTACGGAAGGGAACTGAGCTTAGCAGTGTAACTGAGAGTGTCTGCAATGCGTAATAGGGTATAGGTATGTCACATGCAGTATTAAGCTCAGTAGAAAAACAAGCACTAAAAGGCCATATGATAATGACACACATGGATCTTTGATTTGAATACACTGACCCATTTCCACTTCTATTGCTGTTCAGTAGATATATCTTTTCCTTAACTGATCCTTATTGTATTATTGCATCTTAGTTTATACTCATACATAGTCTTCATTGTTGAGATACAGGCTTGATTAAAAATAAAAATTCCCATGTATTTCAGTAAACTATAGTGGAAGTTTTGTGGATGTTATATTTCTTTATTTTCCAGTGCTTCTCTTCTGCTTTTACAGAATCACTCTGATAATTTAGGTTTCACGCTTAGTCCTCCATTAAATAAAAACTATTAATAGAATCTTCAGTGCTTATAAAATTTACCTGGAGCTTAATCATGCATTACTACTTCAATGGGGAGCATTTGCTTGACTAAGATCCGCAACCTGGGCCATTCATAGCACTTCCAATCTTCGTTTAACAGTCCTTGTTCTTCATTTGCTCTTTGCTCAAAATTCTACTCAGAGTAAGATGGAAATTTCTATGCCATCCACCAAGCAGATCTTGCAGCTTTATTTTCTTGTCCCTGGTAGATGACCGTTGTAGAACTAGGGCTCTTAAAGGTACACATATATGTGTGTGCACTCTTGGGAGGTTTATCTGTACCCCAGAAGAGTGAATAAAAGGAAACAGAACACAGATTTTGGGTTTTCTCATGATAACCAGTAGTTAGGACCAAATTCAGAGCCTTTGAAAGCAACAAGACTTGATAGGTTTCAGTGGATGTTGGTCAGTCTCTCCAGTGCCAAATAAATAGACCATTGAAACACATTAGGGAGAATATAACTGTGAAGTAAAATTAAGTTTCACTATTTTTTTTCCTGATGAACATTTTTACAGTATGAGACTTGGGGATCTTGACAGACAGGAAGCTAAATGTGGACTGACAGTATGATTGAGTTGTAAAGAAAGCCAGTAGCATCCTGGCTGTATTAACAGGACTGGAGGCAGTATGCCTAGGAAGGTGGTTGTCCCCCTCTACTCAGCACTCACTATTAGACCAAATATAGAACACTACATCCGGTTTTTGGCCTCCTCCTATGAAAGGACATCAGTCAATAGAAGTGAGCTCAGCAGAGGATGAGCAAGATGGTTGGAAGCTGCAGTATGTGTCTGTGAGGAGAGGCTAAAGGAACAGGAGCCTGGAGAAGGAAAGCTTCAGAGGAATATAGTAGCCCAATTCCAATACATGTGATGGAAGTGATCAAGAAGGTGGAGCCACGGTGGAGCTTTTCACAGGGTTGTGAGGTGGGATGAAAAGAGGCAGTGGGGATAAGTTGAAGCAGCAGAGGTTTAGGGTGGGTTTAGGGAAATCTTTTTACTGTGAGGACAGTTGAGCAATGGAGCAGTTTGCCCAGAGGTTGTACAGTCTTTGTTCCTGGAGGTTTTCAAGACCAGACAGTCTAAAAAGCAACCTATTTTGGTCGAATAGCTGGACGTACTTTGATACTATATGTGATTTCTAGCATTAATCTGTGCAAATTAACTAAGCATTAATTTTCTCTAAATTAGCAGTTGAATTACAGCACTGGAAAATTCCAAAGACCTTAACTTTAGAAAAAGCCCGGTCTGTTAGCTATCCTAGCTGTTTTGATATCTATCCATTGACTATAATATCACATAATATATTGTGACTGTGATAGCATTTTAAAGTGGTTGGATAGCCTATGATTACAAAATGAATGAAGTCATCTGACCGCACAGAGATGAGCCGTGAGTGAGAAATCAACACAGAGTGATTGCAAAATGCCACCGCTACTTCATCGTGTAATAGTTGTGATCCCTCAGTAGAGTAACTGTTGCAATGACGGCAATTTGACTACACACTATGACAATGATTCGGATGTTTAGGCAGGAGAGAAAGTGCTTCAGTTGAATGACAGGCATATGAGAATAAATTGTATACGTAGATATCTGGGAGTTATGATCATGGATAATTTGCCTAGGAAGCACAACATATGCTTGCATGATGGGACTCATGATCAAGCCATATAATATTGCATGGTATACCTAGTGTTTCACAGCCAATGGGTCTTCTCTCTGCCAGTGTGTATTCCAACTGCTGTGACATCTTGCAGTCTAGATCTCTGTAATCATTTTCATTTGCCATAGGCCAGCAGGACCTTCCCTTTCAGCAGTCTTTTGTATCTGTCAAGATAAATCATTAGTTGCTCTTCCAGAAGTAAAAACGGAAAAATAAGCATAGGATGAATAAGACCTTCCATTTTAAAAAAGAATGGAGTAGGACATGTTTATTCTTATATCCCCAGAATTTTTGTTTTGTGTGAAGCTGTGCTTCTGAGTTGTATGGAACACAGGTAACAAAGATTAAAGCACATCAGCCATTGTCATGCCAGTACTTTTGATTTGGTTCTTTTTCTCTTCCAGGGGGTTCATGTCAGACTGCATTGAGAAGAGTTCTTTCTTTCAAGAAGCTGATGCCCCTTCTCTTGGCAAGCAGAGCCTTTGGTATGAAAAATAATTTCTTTGTACTTTTTTTTCTTCCACATAACAATCCTTTTCTGCTGACACATCATTTTAAAGTGTTTTTTTCATGCATGTTTGAATTCATTCTTCTTTTTTTCCCTTGGTATGTCTACTGGTGCAGAAAACTTCTTTCTGAAAATAGCCTTAAATTAAATTTAATTAGAATATTAAAATGTAGATTGTAATAATATTTTTCTGTCTGATCTGTATCCAGTTTTATAACTGGGTTTTTATCCAACTGAGAAAGAAAATCTGTTTCAAAGAGATTGTTTATTGTTCTTTCTGCCATTCCCCATCTTTTACAACTCCATCTTCCTAAAGTGATGTAATATTATGGTCTTAGTTGTTCTGAATTTGCTTTGTCCTTTGCTAATCATATGCTCTTCAATTTCAGTAGCATGGGTGCACAGGTATGGTCAGTCCAAGAGGGAAAAACTGTATTTATTTAAATTTGATTCATGAAAAATTATGTGGCTGGGCAAGGTTTCAGTTTTGTAAAGACTAACCAAAGATATATATCTCCCCAGGGACTGCTTTTCAGAAAATTCAACAGTTTATAGGAACAGATTGCTTATTTCTTCATTCTTTCTGTAGTTTGATGGAGGTCAGAATTTGCACATACAATTTAAATGTGATTACAGACCAGACTACCTGCATCTGTACTGGAATAATAATAACTTGTCATATATATGGTGTTGAAAATCCTTTCCTTGGCATCCTTTTGCAAACACAGGGGGGTTTTTTTGCCAATACAGTGTGCTGTCCGTTTCTGTATTTACTAAAGTTAAATCTTTTGGGAAGCCTTGAAGTTTTGCAAAGCTTTCTGTTAGCACACATGAGAGCAGTGACCCTAGCCTCTCCAGAGAAAAGGTCTTAGCTATCAGTGCCACTTTACTACTGTTCTGAAATGAGCATGTTATGTTCAGTGTTGTAGTAAATACAAAGTATACTTGTTGTTACATACCTTTTTAAGTATGTAACTGATAACTTTTTTTTTCCCATCTATGAATATTTAGACTAGAAGGTCTACTTTCATGAATAAAAAGCTTATATTGGTCACTGAGTTGAAAAAAAACCCCAAGCTTCCACCTTGAAATACTGAACGACTTCAGAATGACAAAGATGAAACCTCTGAATTAATTCTGTGATTTTGTGAATTCTGTTACTAAGGGATAGCATAGGTGGGAGCTTATGCCAATTCCATGAATGTGTTCATGGTAGTATGATAGTTTTTCAAGTACAGTTTGACCTATCTTCTGTACTAAGTTACTAAAAATCTAGGATTTGTCCTAGTGTGGTTATTAGAGTGAGCCTGATTGAATTAATCTCTCAGTTGCCATGACAATTCATTTTTCTTTTCTCATTCCTCCCCTTTTATTCTCCCTTTCTTTTAAAACCATCACTTTTTATTCTTCAGAAGGAGCTTTTCACTAGTTAAGCTGGATTGCAGAAAAAGATTGAAAGGACATCATCTTTTCTGTCACCTGTCATGAAATAGTGGCAAGGACCCGAAACTTTTAAATGTTAAGTGTGTTGATTTCAAAGCCTTCTGGTGACAGAATAGAAGGCTAATGCTTCTGACAGAGTCTGCTTGCCTCTTATCAGTGAATACAACAGATTTTATCAGTTTCATCAAAACCATTTCTAAAAAATCTTTTTTATATTATTCTCAAGAGTCAGAAGGAATAATACACATTCAGAAAGTTGGAATGTCAAAGTATACCTTCACACAACCATGCAGTTCCCTATAAAACAAATACATCATTTGAACCCTAAGGTAGATACCCCCCTTTGAAGAAATTTATGAATGTAAAACCCAATTTGTGGATGTATGTGGCTATCAGATGTTTACTTCATTTCTCATTAAAGGGAGTCTTTAAGGTTTAATGAAGTGCTTGCTAGAGAAGTAATGAACAAGCATTGCTTGTGTGTCTTATAATTGATAGATACCTGTATATATGAATACATAGCTTCTAGTATTCTATTTTTCTATCTAAAATAATGTTCACTTTATGCAGGATTTTCTGTTTGGGGAAAAAAAACCAATGTTGAAAGATTTCTTGAAACAGAACTATTTAGGAGGAGCATGCATTCCCAACTTTGAGAGGAATTTTCAGAGTTCATTATTTGCGGTGACTATTCGAGTCACTTTATTCAATTCCAGTACTTGTTTTACAAATGTTTTCAAAACCAGTGTTTGAGACTCTCAGGGTAAAGACAGGCTATTTATTTAATTTGTCAGGTCTGGCATAAATCATAACCCTGTTGCATTTGATGTTGTACAAACGGAGTTAATAAATGATCCTTGCCCCAGGTGCTTAGGAATTAAGTCTAAGATGTAAGACAGTAGATAGGTATGACAAATAGAAGAGTAAAGAAACTCAATAAGTAATGCTGGTTAGAAAGATAGATTATTTCCTGGCATAGCAGCCTCAAGGGATTTGTGGACTTCCCAGAAAGGCAGGGTTTTCAGAAAGGGTTTAAAGGGTGACAGAAATAATTCTTGCAGTATTTATAAGAAGATCCTTACAAACATGAGGGGGGATATAGAAAATAAGCTGGAGTTGCTTTTGTGGAAGATAAAGAGACAAATGACCTTGTTAAACAAATTTAGGGCATAACATTTTGCTTGTGACAGAGGATGGGATGTAGGCTGTTTTATTTATTTTTTTTTTCTCCAGCTTTAGGACATAAGTACAACAAAAGTTAGTAGATGGAAGTGATAACTCTGGAATTACTGAGGAAGATCCCAAAGACTATGATTGTTTTTCCCTTCTTATTTTGACTGAAAACACTAAAGGCTCAGTGTTGGAACAGCCTTGATTTAATTTCAAATTGCATGAACAAAGAATGGTGTGTTGGGAATTTGGTAGTTTTGATAAGGCAATGATTTTGGTGAATTAATAAGTAAACAGATATGTAAATATAGAGAGGGACATATATAAAGAGACAGACATAGAGAAGCAGCAAAACTATCCCATAACAATACAATAAGTGACTTCCTTATACCAATAATAAAAAGGATGCTAGTGGAGCATATAAAAATAGCTCTAGTTCAGCATTTAGAGGAAATTATCCATTGAGAACTGGTAGACTGCCAGTGGCTCAGCCTTCATACCCAAGTGCACAGGAAGAAAAGAAACAACTAATGAAAGGATTATTTTTTAGATAAGTTGGCAGATCCAAAGATATTTAATGGGTCTGCTACACATGTGTTTTAGAACAGCAATAATTCCAGAGAGGAATTTGAATATATGGGTGGTTTGTTCAAACCGTTCATAATCGTACTGAGAACAAACAAAAAAAGAGAATATGCATTTATTTACCAAATAACCAAAAATAAGCTTTTAGCTTTGAGGATGGAAGATTATGAAAACTATATGAGTTGGTGAGATTAAAAGAACTAAAATCATCCTGATATAACAAAGCTAACTAAAGTACATATGTTCTATGCTAAGCAATTTTTCTATCATAATGTGACCAGACTGAACTAGATAGACATAATCCTTCAACACCTTGTAGTCACCATAAACTGGAAGGAAGGGAAGAATACAAACACTTAGGAATATCAGTTGAAAAGAACAGAAATTTCATTAGTAGACAGGGATGACTTGATAGTCCAACAGAACAAGATAGCCTGTGATATCTTAGAAGAAAAAAGTGGAAAGAATGGTAAGATCATCTGGGGCAGGGCAGTTTGTGCTTGTGTGGAAATGATCTTGTACAATTTGTAGCAGAAATCAACTGAATGTTGAGAAGTTACCAGTGTTTTCTTCTGTCTGAATGTATTGATGATTTAACACCACACTCAAATGAACAAAGTACAAGTGTTAGGGCGCTTATTAAATACATGACTTAACACACTGGCAGCTCTATCCTGTAGCAATTAATCTAATGCTTTCCTGACTTTCCCTTCCAGTACAGTATAGGACAGTGAACAAATTATTTTTAATTGTAAGCAATAATCTTAGCAATAAGTATCATCTTGAGTGGAGACAACATCTTTCATATATAAAGTCTGATTCTCTTTCTCATTAAAATTGAATTTATTATCACAGAGCTCCTGAGTCAGGTTGCTGCATATAAAATTTAATTTTGGTAACTCAACTAGCCTTTTACTACCAGGACATGGCTGCGTGAGTCACCATTTCTGTTTCCAAGAGAGAGTTACTATCTCTATGACATATTGTGGGGTTTGGCAGGGGACTGATTTCACAATAACATTCTTCTTTTTACTTCTGATTTTTACTACCAAATAATCCTAAGAATAATATATAGCGAAGCAACCTAAGGGAACATAACCTCCTTCCTCCCCTTGTTCCCTCTCATATACACATCAAAGGCCACACTAGCTTTTTATGCCTCAAGACAATATAGCTTTAATCAATTCAAAACTGTTCAGTAGTTATAGCTTGTTATAAAAAGCAGATTAAGATAAAGATTTGCATTGGAACAGAAGTGATGAACTATTTCAACACGCAAGAAAAAGAGGCTCAAAGTTTCTTTGGAAAAAAAACTAACAGTGAAACACATGTAAGTTTATTTCTTATAAAGTGGATATTTTTGGTACTGTTTTTGTGTATTCTGCCCTAGATATGTATCTTCACTGGCTCCATTTCTGTCTTTCTGATGAAGCATTAGTATAAGACATTACAAGAAGATCATTGATGACATTTTGAAGAAGTATTATAGTAGTATTAATTACATGACTGTCACTGTTTTTCATAACCTTGAACTCATGGGTTGAAGTGAAAATTTCATTTGCATCAAAGCTCAGAAAAGCCTCAGGGGCAGAAGATGAGGGAGAAAGTAGAATTGGGGAAAACTACAATGGAAAAGTGATGTAATAAGAAAGGGATGGTATGAAGGAATGTGGAAAACAGAAAAAGAAAGTGAAAGAAAGATTATAAAGTTAAATTGTTTGACATTAGAAACCAGCAGAGTTCACTTTTGAGAGTGAAGAGGGACAAAGTTCAGTATTGTTACCATCGCAGAGAAATAGAAGCCAACACAGATATTGCATAAAGATTGGATTTTGCTCCCTCCAGCACAGAACATCATCTATGTGACCTGAAAACACAGATGTTTCTCTGTACTGTTAGTAATGTTAATCAGTTTGGTGTTAGTGTTTGTGTTTCAGTGCAATTGAACTTCCAGAGATAATTTACAAGATTACCCAGCTTTAGAAAAGACAGATCAATTTTAACCAACACAATCCCAATTCTGAGTTTAAAACAAAAATGTGAATACTGTGTCTCTGAGGAGCTCTGAGAAAAAGAGAAAGACTAAAAGATAGCAGCTTACTGTTTCTTCAGGTTGTCTTTGCAGAAAAAGTACACAACTCTGCAGTTATTTTAAGCGTAGATAAATGATACCATGTAGTTTTATGCAAAGATACTTGGGTCAGTGTGTTTGTGCTCCAGTAGTTTGCCTTTGAAACAGGGCTCAAACATTTACTTATGTAAGAAAGTTTTTGGAGTACACTACCAGGTTATCACAAATTGGCTCTGTCCCGTAAGTTGCACATTCTTACATGTTAGTGGGTACTAAATGGATTTTTCAGAATCATAACCACGTCTAAGTAATGATCGTGAGTAACATATAATGATTAACACCTATGGATATCTCAGATACATAATCAAAAGTAAAAATTATGATGTGTCACACATACATGAGCTAATTTCTAGGCAGACTAGAAAACAGGGAGTAATATGGAGTGAGAAGAAAAAACATCACAGTCAGTTATTTGCAATGACTTCTGTCAATGAATCTAAAATTCATTAAGATCTTATGATAACCAGCTATTTGTGGCCCCAAAAGACAAATGACAAAAAAACATATTGATACCAGAATTTTACCTCATGCTGTTCTAAAGCTGAGAAATGCTACCACTCAATATATGTTTTTTCCCACCAAGTTCTTTAATAGTAAATTAGAAATTTATTAGAGGATTGTAGCATGTATCTTAAATGGGAAAAGTTGTCCTGTATGATCAACATTTCTCCTCAACATCTGTATGGCTTATTCCTATCTTCAAAATCTGAGAAAGTACTGGCAAAATTACTGTCAAGGTTAGGTCAAAAGAATCCTTGCTCACCTTCACCTACATGTTATCTGCCACCAATGTGGGGAATCTAGAGGCTGTTGGCCTCAGTTGACCTGAAAATGCCTTGCATCAGGACTTCCCTGGAGACTCTGTCAGAGATTCTGAAAAAAGTCAGCCTTTTCAGGGATTGCATTATTAAATAAGTACTTTTTGAGATGGAGAAAAACGCTGCCAGTTAATCACTTTGCAGTTTGTATGAAGGACCTTCAGTTGTAAGTCAAACCAGAATCAAAGAATAGTATGTTCCTCCTGACAAGAGCTGTAAGGTTGTGCAAGATCATTTCATATAGACTAATAGGACTTGAATTAAATGCTAGATGAAAATTACAAGTTTATTAGAAAATTTGAAGATGTCATGGTAGATGATAGACCAGATGCATTTGCAGCAATCATTTTGCTAGGCAGCACTAGAATGATCTGTTACTCTAGAAGCTTTGAGTCTCTTTTTCATACTTCTTGTCTGTGGGGTTTTTGACTGTGTTTTGGGGGTTTTATTTGGTTGGTTTTGATTCCAGTGGCAACAGTGATTACAGCTCTCTAAAATTAGTTCAAGGAGAATCAAAGCCAAAGCATTCATTAAGCACTCCTTCAGTACTGCTTAGGAGCTCATATGCCCAAGGACTGTATTTCTAGAGAGGTATATGTGGTATTAGTTCTCATTACATAAAACAGTCTCTTGATTTCCTGTGCAAAGCTGGTTAATTTATCCTAGAGAAATAAGGACCTGGTATTTTCCCTTTTTACTTGAGAGAAGAGTGAGTTTTGAGTTGCTGTCACTTTGCAGTAAGTATACTTGTAGATCCAGTGTTCTGCAGTCCTAGTACTTTGGTTGTCCAAATGTGAACTTGTCAAGTATGCATCATGTATTCCTTCCTGGAAACCACAATTTTCTTCCCATGGAAATCAATCATAGAATGATAGACTGTGATACATTGGAAGCAACTTTTAAAGGTCATCTAGTCCAACTCCCCTGCAGTAAGCAGGGACATCTTTACTACATCAGGTTGCTTAGAGCCCCATTAAGACTGACCTTGAATATCTCCAGAGAGGGGGCTTCCACTACCTCTCTGGGCAACCTGTTCCAGTGATCTACCACCCTCATATTGAAGAACTGGACGGAGGGAAGTATCCAGGTCTTCCCATGAATTTAAGTGTCTCTAATTCCTGTAATTTAGACATAGCCTAAATGACTATAATGAAGATCTTTAGAGCAGATGATTAATAATTCCTCTAAGAAATCTATCTTTCTCTCCTATAGGAAACAAAGATGCTTGATTCTGTGAGAGGGTTAGGTAGTATTCCTACAAATTCTGGTTACCTGGACTTTGAACTGAGGCTTCAATGTATCCTCTTATAAAAACTTAAAAATCAATGCTTTACATACAAATTAAGCTCCACCCCCTCCACCCCCCATTTACTTCCTCTTCTTGAATGGTGTTAAAGCCCCCCAACCTTTCAATTTTTCTTATCGCCCCAAAATATTTGACTTGGTGATACATATATTTATATACAAGAAAAGAAATCTTGAGGGGATTTTTTGAATGATACTTCATGTTGGGATTCTGTAGACTAGTGATATGGCATTTAAACCTCAGTTTCTTGTACCTCCTGAAAAATGCTCTGACCACTGAACTGCCCTTTCCTAAAAGCTTCTTCCTTGATTATATTTTTTTAGTGAAAGTTTAACTTGAATGTTGCCACCATCAACAGGTGCAATTCCAAGATCTTTGAATACATGTGGTTGCCCAGAGAGCTGGGGAGTCTCCATTCTTGGACATAATAGCCATCTAGATGTGGTCCTGGGAAACTGGTTCTGGGTGGCCAGGCCTGAACAGAAGGGTGGATCAGGTGACCTTTAGATGTCCCTTCCAACCCTGGTCAGTCTGTGATTCTGTGCACTAATTTAGGCATTTCATTGGGCCCTAGCTGCTGGGTTCATTGGTCTGTTCCTTCCTTTAGTATCTAGCTGAGATGTGGTTTTATATCTAGGTATCTGAGGGTCATTTGTATAAAAGCAGAGAACAGTGGACTACAGAAAGCAGCTGAGAATTATAATTTATATCCAGTATCAAATATATAGTTTATTTTTGTTTAATCAGTAAAACTAATTAAATTACAAATTAGCCACTGTTACAAAAGCATGTTTGTCTTTTACTATATTTACATTCCATTCCTGGGGTGTAATATAATAGATCTGAGCCCAGACCAAGGGAGTCAAGGAAATTTAGAAGAGCTATTTTTAGAAGAATATGCTTTCTTAGAGGTTTATTACTTCTACAGTTCACAGACTGTAAACTGGTTGTGGTTTTTACTATTATAGTTATTTTTCATGTTGATTCTCCTGGAATTCAACTCACATGAAGTTATAGAGAGTGGAAGACAGCAAAAATTAAATGCAGATTACCTGTTGACCTGAATAATGTTGACTTCACATTCCACAAACAGTTTTCAAAGCCTTTGCAATAACAGTAGTAATTAAAAGTATCCCATGATACCAATGACAAGCAGTTGTATATTTAATTGGTTTTTTTAAGAAATTACTAGAGAATATTTAGTAATGCTAGATTATCTCAAGGAAGAGCATGAGAAAGAAATTCTTGGTTGAAATTGCAAATGTCAAGAATTGCCTACAGTTATGTATAACAATGACATGTATATATACACAACTCACGCTGCTCTGAGGAAGCTGCATGTGAGGCTGCACCTGTATAGCCAAACAGGTACTGTTTGTTTCTCTTACTTAATGTACGTCCAATGCAACTTGTTATCAGTGGTGCTATCGATGCTGTTCATAAAATGATGGAATCATAGAATGTTTTGGGTTGAAAGGGACCTTAAAGATCACCTAGTCTTCACCTCCCCTGCTGTGGGTGGTGACACCCTCCATGAGACCAGGTTTTCCAAAGCCCCATTGAACCTGGTCTTGAATACTGCCAGGGAGGGGGCATCCATAACTTCTCTGGACAACCAGTGCCTCACCACCCTCATTTAAAAAAAAATATAAATCATTCTGATATCTAACTAAATCTACTCTCCTTCGGTTTAAAGACATCACCCCTTGCCTTATCACTATATGTCCATGTAAACAGTCTTTCTCCATCTTTCTTCTTGGCCCCTTTTAGGTGCTGGAAGGTGCTTTAAGGTCTCTACAGAGCCTTCTCCTCTCCAGGATAAATGACCCCACCTCTCTTAGCTTGTCCTCATAGGAGAGGTGTGCTCTGATTGTCTTCGTGACCTTCCTTAGAAATCAGTCCAATCGCCCTTATGTGGGGGGGACCCAGAGCTGGACCCAGCACTCCATGGGCGGTCTCATGAGATCAGAGGGGAAGAATCATCCACCTTTACTTGCTGGTCATCCTTCTTTTGATGCAGTCCAGGGCTTTCTGGGCTGCAAGTGCACATTTGCTTTACATCAAACAACACCCCCAAGCACTTCTCCTCAGGGCTGCTCTCATTCTTAAAAGACACTGATGAATTGGAAACTATTTTGTCCCATCCTCCAGAAGATGATGTTTTTCTTTTGGTAGTTGAATAGGGCTTCCTTGAAAGCCCTGAGTGTTGTTTTGGGGGTTGTTTTGTTTCTTTCCCCTCTCTATATTGAAATGAATTGAACATGCTGAAGTAATTGTGCTTTCAGTATTGTGGTTCTGTGACAGAACATACAGAGTAATCATACCAATTTTTTTGTATAATTATAAGTGACAGATGTTTGAGGCTTGCAGTCATTTTAGCCTGACATTTTCAATTATTGCAGCAGTATTGATGGAAGAGGATTAAGGAGTTCTCACATGCCAAACCCCATTATTTCAACTTCATGTAGAGCTGTCAAGTCCTAATAATTCCACAGGGATTTAGTCATCACAGCGTAAAAAGGCATGCAAAAGGTCTTCATAGCAATCTTAAAACTATTATGGACTGTCAAAATGTAAATGATCATAATTTAATATCTAATTTTATAACTTTGACTTAGCAATTTTAAAATGATGCCCTATTCTTTAAGTGACATAGTGGTCAACAGTTAGTCATATCACTTAAATAAGACTTAAAAATGTCTAATTATTTATCTGGGCATCTTAGAATTGTGATTCATGAGAGAGTGGATAGCCTACCCCAATGAAAATATGACCAATGTACAATTAAATGGATTGGATATTTTTTCTTTTCATCTGACATCTTCATGTCAACAATTTGCAGGCTGGTCTTTCAAGTCTTTTCAAAGGGAGATAATTCATAAAGAGCTTCACTGCTTTATTGTTAAAACACTTTCATGAAAAATGAGACATGTTCAGTACATTGCTGACCTCTTTTATGTTATTGTAGGAGACTTTAAAATAAAATTATTCCAGGAAGAATTGATTTTGGTCTTTACCCTCTTTTGGAGATTCTGTATATCTACTTGTAAAGTTTTCTTTCATTAATCATAGTGTGTTCTGGAAGCTAACTCCAAGGTTTAAAACCTCAGATGAAAGAAAGATGTTCTTTGTACTTAGACCTAGCTGGTTTTCATTAGTGACATTTTTTTCTTTGTGGCCTCTATTTTACAAATTCTGCAAAAACAGATTCTGGATTGTGCGCTGAAGTGACCATTCCGTATCTATCGGCAAACCTCTTAACCTGACTTTTCCCTACTGAAGATTCTATTTCTTTATTAGCTTAAGGTTTCACAAGGAGTCTCTGTGAAATTTAGTAATTGATGAGCACATTTATTTTGCCTTTATGGATGAAGAAGCTAATGTTTTTAAAGATAATGAATACACTGAAAATGTGTCCAGAGACAAAGTGTGATCCACTCAGCCATATTTATTTGTTAAAATTTTGATTGACCGTATTCTGGTTTTTAGTAATTAGATTCAGAGGTATTGCTTTCAGTCAGCATTTGTAACACTGAATTATAATACTCTAATAGAGAAGGTGAAAAATATGGCATGTGCGAAGTAAGAGACTGCAGTATTTCCTTGTGGCTAAAATTGACCAAGGCTTTAGCTACTGTGATCATGTTAGTTCAAGAATAGCAACAATGCCAATAGGATTTCCAGTCTGCTTAGAGCTCTTCCAAAGAGAAAATGATCATAAAATGTAAGCGGACTTCTGTTCAATTTCTTGAGGTGTTTTTGCCTTCCAGCAACAAGTGGTAAAAACCTCTTAGTCTGATAAAGGTGCTGAAATAAAGGTTCCAGTTTATCCATTGATTTTCTGAAATGTATTCATATTCCTGACAGTCTCTCAAAAAGTCTTTGGCTGTGTCAAAATGGAAGCTGTTGGTTATTCATGACCTTGCTTTTTCTGATCTTTTCTCTTTGCAATTAAGCATGGATTTGAGACCATGCTTGAGACCTTTTGAACTCTGTTTTCTCCAACTGACTCTTTCTAAGGATTATCCAAAACTTCCAAGGCAGGTTGTTGGTTGTATCCAGTGAGGTTTGCCACTAGGCTACTTTTGAATGAAACCCTCATTCTCAGTGATAAGGTAGATGCCTCCTTTGTGATCAGGAGACCTCAACAGGAAACAATAGAATCATAGAATTATCTTGAGTAGGAAGGAACCCATAGGGATCATCAAGTCCAACTCCCAACGCAATAGGACTAAGAACATTGCACCTTGAATTCTGACAGGCTTGGTGCTGTGATCACTTACCTGGTGAGCCTGTTCCAGTGACCAACCACCCTTTCACTGAAGTTATTTTTTACTAGAATGTATGAAAACTATGTTACATAAAGCAAATGCATGTTTTTCAAGTGTAGCCAAAAGCCTGAGATTGGTGGATTATAACACTTGTAACTTCTACATATCACTTTTGAATTTTAAGAGAAATGTTGAGACAGAAGTCCAACCTCATTCAAAATATAGTTCTGTTTCCAAAGGATTGTGAGAGTAGGACATTCTATCAGTAAACCTAAGAGAAGTCTTTGTGAGATACAAGAGAAATAAGAATAGCAGAAAGAAATAAAAATACATTTATGCATAAGGCAAAACTGATAGAAACTCTGTCCAAATCCTGAGCCCAGTTCATTCTGCTACTCTAACATGTAAGTTGTCTAATTCTACAGAACATTAATCTACAGTTTAAATAACCGAATACAAGATCTGTTGATGTGCAGACAGCAAAATGGTAAGAGGACAGTTTTGTGCTAATGAAAATGAAGAGCAAAGCTTTCTTTCTACTTAACAGAGATTGCGCTCCAAGAAATTATGTGGCTTTAGGGGAAACTGCAGAAAAATTGTATTTAAGCCTCTTTGGCCAAAAGAGTTAGAACTCAGCTAAAGTCATAGAAGTGCAGCAGGCATGCTTGAGGTGAGGACATACATAGCATCACTGACATGGATGTGTGTTTATAGAAGTATGTTTTCTAGCAGTATGAAGGTTTTCCTTGGCACGAATTTTAACCAGATACCTGGCTGCAGTTCTTGCCTATTGCAAGTATCTTTATCTAATTTTTTAATAAAAAATATTTGTATCATCTGTTAGTCACTGAGACATGCTAGCCTTTTGGTATATTCTTTCTTGACAGTTAAATGACATCAAGAATGTGTTTGACTTCTGGTTTTGCTGTGAATGATTACTGTCTGTCTTATGCTCACTCTTTTTTTCCCAACTTCAATTTATAGTTAGCTAGTTTGCCTGGATCCCAGTAATTTGTTGCTATGACTGCTGGATGCTATCCCTTGCTTTGTATGTACTAATGAGCTCAATAGTTCATTTTGAGCTTCTGCATCTGGTAAAGATAATAAGCATGACATCTCTGTTAGTCACAGCCGTGCCTGCAGTGAAGGGTGCACTGGGTTTTGAGTTTAAAATAGATTTTTCTTCTATCGTCTGTGTGCTCAAGCCCACAATAATTACTGAACAAAATGTTCTTAGACATTTGCCTGAATAGCATCAATCAATGGCACTACTTATGAAGGAGAAAGCTATTTTTGAGACATAAAGAAGCTATGCATATAAGCTGGCATTTACTTTCCTGCAGCACCAAAATCTAGACCTGACATTTTTGTTTTCATTTTAATTTAATTTAATCAATAGATACACCTTGATCAGACAACTAAAAGTCTGTGCGTGCTTCTTCCCTACAAAACAACAGAATGGAAGGAGCACTCAATTTTGTCCTGAAATTATATACTGTTACTTCAAGGAGATGTATACAGTGTTATATCAATAGTCATATTGGGGTGGTTTTAAGGAAAACTCACTAAGTTCACTTGTGCAACAGGAAACTGATAGAAACAGGAATAAAATCCAGGAAGAACCTTTACGTACTGAGCATGGTGAAAGAGGTATAGTGCTTTATCTCTCATTTTGTAGAAATTCTCTAGGGCTAATTTAGCCTGTTCTGCAAGTTCTCGTTCTTGGGAATCACAATAGGTAGAGCCTCAGACCCAGCAGCTTCTGTGGACTTCACGTGTTCACTTCTGTAAAAAGTATACATATTACGAATGTATCTTCTGTGGCCAGCTGATGCTCTTTTATACTTGTAGTAGCCTTAGGAGGAATTGGCAGAATATTTCTTTTGAAATACTGTGAATGGGTCTTAAATGCTGTAGAAGATGTAGTATCTGGAATCTGGCTGTTCTCCATAGATTAACAAATCATAAGGTCATATGGTTATCTGAACAGAAAAGATCAGTAATTAGAGCACAGTCACACCAACACGTTGCTTTGGAGTGACAGGTTAGGACTGTCTGCTGATCTGAAAGAACTGCCACGAGGCACACTTTTAGTCAGTTGCAAATGCAATTAGCATTAGCCATGTACTGGGAGTTGTCCAGGCGTGTAAGCTGTTACTTAACAAAATACTGTTTCTGATATGCAAGTTACTCAAGAAAGATAAGGGAGTAGCTATACTTTGGCCGTAGGGGACAGCCTTTTTGGAGATGGCAGAGTCTGAAAGAAACGACAGTGCTACCCCGAAACAAGTTACCCAGTATTTGTTTCACAAGAAGTTCAGTTCTTTGATAAAACACAATCAAGGCAGCATAAAAAGTATTTGAAAGTTGGATAAGAATGAAAAATGCAGCAGTGTAACATTTCCAGTCCTTTCCTCCTGACATGATGAGCACCTAGGTTGACATGGGTTTGAAGAGAAGGGAACAGTTTCGTGGTTTCTTCCATCAGGTGAATGAAGTCACCAAAGCATCATGGCTCTGCCTGGGACTCCTGAAGGGGTCAAAGTTAGTAAACTGCAGACTAGTTAAACTATATGCCCCATGCTCTAATTTTCTTTCTACAATAAAAATAAACCAAAATAAACATACAAAAAGATCAACAAGGGGCGAGAGGGTAAGAGTGCTGTTTTAGAATCTGTGGAACTTGTATCGCCAAGTGGATATTCAGTGACTATGCTTTAATTTCTAAATAACAGGAGAGGTGGTATGTTTTTTGTACCAGCACTCTCTAAAGAATCTTGCACAATAGACATGAATTGTGAAAAAATATGCAAATAGGAATCTCAAGAAATCAGTACTGATATTTACAATCAAATATATAGCTATAAAGTATTTTGAAGATACTGCTGTCATTTTGAAACTATGTATTCGTGTTTATTTGATTTGCTACTACTGAGACAAATAGCCAGTGAATGTTTTATAGTTAGAAGTTGGACTTGATGATCCTTATGGGTCCCTTCCAACTCTGGAGATTCTATGATTCTATATAGTGTCATACTGAAAGGTGGAGATATAGGTAATAGTTTGATTGCCTCATTTTAAGGAATGCAATCTTGTCTAGTAGCTTGCCAATTTTTGAAAACCTAAGTGATTTCCCCCCAAAATTAAAAAAAAGATATTTTAAACAGTAATTGTGTATATATTATTAATTGCATTTATGGCTGAACATGAAACTGCAATTGCTTTGTCTGTGACACTTCTGCAAGACAGTGGTGTTTTATGACCAAATAAATTAAATGCTATAACAAAATATAATAACTGATTTTGTAGAGGTTTATATTTTGTTTAGCTACACAACAATGTTAGGAAATTAAGGCAATACAATAGAGCAAAAAGTACACATACAGTTTATCAGGGTGAAGAACCATTATTTAACTTATATGCTATAAACCTTATTTTAGAACTTTCTAAGTTACAAATGAAATATAAATACAATTTCTTTTACCATATCTGCTCTTTGCTTTGAACATATGCAGGTTAGACAGGGACTCAAGTTATTTGGAAACACTAGAAAATCTGAGGACTTGATGAACTCTGAATCCTGGGAA
Organism: Porphyrio hochstetteri; assembly: GCA_020800305.1. Taxonomy (NCBI): domain Eukaryota; kingdom Metazoa; phylum Chordata; class Aves; order Gruiformes; family Rallidae; genus Porphyrio; species Porphyrio hochstetteri. Next base: position 21,742,946 of record CM036912.1, read on the forward strand.
ATGTAAACTGAGATTCCAGTCTGAATAGTAATGCTCACAAAACATGAGAGAAAGGGATTCTGTCATTGTCTTAGCTGGGCTTTGGTGGTGGTTGGATTGAATGGTCTATATAGTCTATATGGCTCCAGAAGAGTTGCTGAACTGGGAGGATTTCAGTGGGAAATCACAGAATTAGGATTTCAGTTTAAAGGTGAATGTGATTATATACTGGTGGCATTGAAATAAAACTGGAGCTATTAACAGCTCATGTTATGTTTCACAGTACTAAGAGGAAATAAAGGAACAGGAACACTATTTGTAAGAGAGATAATGTAATATGTTACAGTTACCTAGGACTCAGACACAGATGGCAGGCAATTAAAGTGCCAAACAGCTAATACCCTGTAAGGGAAAGAGTAATTTAAAGCTGGTGTTTTCAAGAGCTTCACATTATCACCAAAAGTCTTTCGTGCCACTTTCAGGTATTTGTTTGATGTTCAATTGATTTCCAAATTATTTAGACGTTGGCTTTTTGAAACTGGCTGATAAAGTCAAGTTGTCTCAGGTATTTCCCTGTATTCAAAGTACTAGATAAGGTCTTCAGAACAGATTGATTGTATGCTTATGCTATTATTTGATGTAGACTCGTTGAAAAGAGGGCTTTTCAGAATTTAGTCACTACATAATAATGTTGTGTTGCCACTGCAAATCATAGAATCATAGAATGCTTTGAGTTGGAAGGAACCTCAAAGATAATGTAGTTCCAACCCCCAGTACTGCAAGAAAAGCCTTGTGCAATTAAAAATCTGCTCTAGATTGGAATCTGATGGCTTTTTGCAAATCCTATTTTGGGATTTGCACCAGAGAGGTACTAACTTGTATGGATTGGCCAAAAAAAAGTGTGTGTGGGGGGAAATCTGTTTGGCCTGTTTCATAATTGCCATCTGTACTACTTCAGAGTACTAGTGGTAGAGCTGTGGGATTTAATAACCACCAGTGTGCCTTCAACTCAAATGAGAGAGTTTTCATGCCAGACATTTTGCTGGGCTTTTGGATAAGATCCTGCTTTCCAAGAATTTTTAAAGATTTCTGGGCAGTTGTCAGTACCACACTTCTTTTTCCAGTGTTCTCTTAATCCCTGCACATGTAATTTCAATCTGTATATGTAATTACTACAGTATCAGTTAGGGATGCATCCAAGAAGGAGATCTGTACAGTTCTCAGATTTTAACAACTTGTACAGATTTTCCTTTCCTTCCCTAAAGGTTTGTACCGGTTGAAAGGGAAGTTAAGTTTGATAATTACTGAAGTAAATCTGCAATAGGACAGGACCTGTTAAGTCTCTGCACAGACTATATTTACTTAATTCTGAAGAACAATGATACCATAGAATGTGGGATTTTCACATGTTTCTGGAAACCAACTCGATGTCACACAGATACTTGAAAGTGGCACAAAAGACTTTGGTCATATTTTGAAGCTCTGTAAAACACCAGCTTCAAATTACCTTTGCTCTTACAGGGTATTAACTGTTTGGCACTTTAATTGCCTGCCACCTAATCCACCATGCCAGATTTCTCCAGATTTCTTTACTTATCTGGGCTATTAGACATAGGGAATATATTATCAATGTTTTTCTTATCTTACAAATACTGCTTAAAGCAGGTTTTCTACGTTTACCTCTGTAAATCTCTAACAATATAAGAGTGTTATTGTTCTAAAAGATAAATCTTTACAGATGAATAAATTACATTAAACAATATAATTACTCTGTCAAGATAAGAAGCTCTTCTAAGTTTAAAAAAAATATTAATATTTCAAAGTAAAACTTGGTAACTTCTCAAGTGTTCCCATAGAAACCATTGTGGTGGCATAGGAAACAGCAATTGTAGTTTTGTACTGGTATTTACTTTCTGTTTTTTAAAGTGGTTGCATGCTTCAGTCAAAATTCTGGCATGAAGTCCTACTATCAGCTATGGCTGAATTTACAGAAGTTCTAAAGCCAACATGTCAGGATAGCTGAAGATAGAATGCATAGATTTAACGTTGTTTGCCAGTGGGAATTCCTGGAGCTCAAAGAAATAATGTCTTCTACATTAATGTGCAGTGAAGTGAGTGTAGCATTAATCTTCATAGAAAGTTCAGTTCTCCTGAGGATGTGGAAGGATAATATAAACAACATTAATAGAAGTAAGGAGCCAGGTAAAATGGGGTTACTTTTATATAATTTAAATCTGATTAAATAAAGTCTTAATATTTTCTCTCTCTGCAATTTGTCAGAATCAAGCATTCAGGATGACAGGTAAGAAGTGTCTTAGATACTTAGAGTATGTGTGCATGTGAGTTGTACAGCTTGTTTTAGTTTGAAATTTTAAGACACAATTCCACAATTCATAGGAAGAATTATTTCTGAAATTATTTATGCTGTCGTACCTGAGAATCTGTCTATTATAAATGGGCTATTTTCTGGAGGCTATGTTTCTACTACAAAAAATGTGCCTTAGACTGAATCTTAATTAATAATGTTGCCACCTGAGAAAAAATTATTTTACAACATTAGAGAAACTGGTTTGATTGTCTGTGAGGAAAGGGATGGAAAAGTGGGTGACTTCAAACTGGGGCTTATTTGGTGGTATAAAAGTGTACGACTAGAAACGTACCATTGTGCTTTGTTTTTTCCTTTGTAGACAGAAAATCTTTGTATTTGTGAAAGTAGTTTGTTGTTCCTTTAATTAAAAGAAATTTGGCAATGACTGACTTTCTCCTTTCTTGCTCTCAGTGTCATTAGATTGCCATCGACTTGATGTTAAGCATGACTTCAGGATCAGAAGGATGTAAGGTAAGAAGAAACACTGACAGTCATTGAACTTGATCTTGCAGTGGAAGGTGCATGTGTGGAGAAAGTATGCTGAACTACAAGCAGGGGATTTGATAAAGAGGTCAAAGGAAGCAGGAAGAATAGACTGGTGATCTGGTAGGAGAGCTGTGCCCTGCATTCATTATGACATTTTGTGCAGGAGCAGCAAGAACTTTTTTTCAGATCTGTCAGAAAAGGATTTCTGTTTCTCTGGCTAATCTATAAGACAGCCTCAGCTCCCACTTTTTGCTAAGGTCAGCTCTCCAAATACTTGGACAAAGCAATACTCCAGGGAGGCAGAAGGAGGAGGATGACAAGGGGACTCTAAACTTAATGTGAATTCACTGGATTGTACCTAAACCAGCATGACCTTAACATGGCTTGTCTCTACCCTGCAGCATAACTACTGTCTCCGTGCAGATTTGGCATGTAAGTTTACTTGTGCTGCTGAATGCTAGGCACGATTTTCTACACCCAAGTTTTCTTACATGTCCTTTGTTATTTTGCAACTACTTGCTGGATCAATTCCATTAATATTTGTAGCTGAGGAGACAGGACTCTTGTGGCTTTTCATACAACAGAAATCTCTGTGACATCAAAGGAACAGGGCTATTTAATGTCTCAGTTTACAAATGAGAAAGCATTGGAATTCTGATTACAGTGACCTAGTGAGGTTTAATTTATGGAAGTTTATGCAGCACTTTGAAATTCCTGGACGTATCACTGTAAGAAATACAGTGCAGTCTCCTGGCTAGGGTGTTCATTGCACGTAGGAGCTAACTCTTGCCAACTGTCCTTGAAGTCAGTAAAGCTGAATGAATGCAGTTTTGGTGGGCGTGTATCTTAATTATCCTGGATGGCATTCAAATCCTACTGAATTTTCAGTAGGAGTAGATAATGTTTGACTTAAACCCTTTTTGTCTTGAAAAATACATACATGGTTATGATTTTTGCATAAAATTGACCGAAAAGTCTTGACTAAAAGCTTGAGTGACATGGGAAAATAAAATAATTACTCTTGGATGTATTACTAACTTGTTGATTTTTTTCCATAGTATCATTCTGCAGTAATTACTGGATATTTCTCTTTACTTATTTTATTCTTGTATAATTGTTTTTGGGAAGTATTGTTGCTTTGTTTCAGTGATAAGTAGATCCCTAGATATAAGTTGTGAATATTATTTAGACAGAGAAATGTCCTTTTATTATTACTAGATTCTTTCAATTGTCCATCTTTTCCACACACACCCCCCTGCCCCCCTGGCTTGTAAGAGTACTTTTTTATGAGTCCTTTCCTTTGCTGTCTGCCTGGTCAGCAGTGCCTGCTCCAAAAAGCAGGCTTCCTTATTTTTCCAAGCATGAGACAGAAAAAGCTTTTATACCTACACTTTTAAAAAGCATGACTGTTAATGCCCAAGAACTATCAAGAAATAAGATACATTTTATTGTGCTTGAAGTTTGTAGTCAAAAGAGACTCAGAGATCTATGACATCTAAAATTCAATGTCATGGTGGGGAAAAAAATACCGGCGGGATTTTAGAGTAACTTTTGTCTTCCAGATGCGTTGAGAAAGTAAGGGATGCTTTACTTAGCTTTACAAAGAGGTTTTTTTCACCTACCCAGTTATTAAAAATAAACATCACAAATCTTAGCCTACTGCAATTTTCATCTATCAGCACTGAACTGAAATGGTCATCCCAAATTCTCTGTACTGCCCGTGGCTCATTTTGTCAGCTGAACCTTAGACAAATATGACAGTATCCACTGCTGAGTTTCTCTTGGGGCTCTTCTGATGTTCCCTTCTGATGTAGCTAGGGAGTAGGAGCAGAGCTGTGATCTGTTTGCCGAGAATGATATAAAAATTTCCCCTTTATGTAGGATGTAGATGCAGGTGTTCTGAGATTCAAAGGCAAAATACCATCTCTGTTGTGACTCAGGGCAGTGTCAAGTGGGAGTATTGTGGGTGCAGAGAGTTGCACTGGCAGTGCTAGTGATGGTAAGGGGTAAGAGAAAAACAGAAACCTCTATAAATTTCGTCAGTTATCGCATGTAGGTTGAAGCATCTTTTAGCAAGTTTCTTTCTGTTATCTGAGACTACTTTTTACTATTGAAGAATTGCGGTGCTGCTTCTGTATCTTGTTGAATTTTGTCTTTCTGTAGAGGGCTGCATGGAAGCTCATTAAATGGACGATGATAGTGTATCTCTGATGCCATGTAATCTGTATGACACTTTGGTCATACTGCTCCAAATTTGCTCTGGGTTGATACCTCACAGACTGGATGCTGGCAATAAATTTTGTTTCCTTTTCCTCACTTAAGGCCTGAGGATATGCCTTCCTCACAGTTTAGTCACTTTTATTCCTTTCTCTCATGAAGTAGTTTGTTTTGGCTTAATTTTGAGGACATGACACAATGTGAATACTTCCAGAGTTTATATTTTGGCAATTTGCTTCAGATTTATAGCCTTTTTTTAAACACATTTGTGTTTCTAAGAAACACTCGTTTCTCAATGGTATGCATATCCAAAGACTACAAATCCTTCCAGTTTCCTGGACAATTAATTGTCCATAATGCCAAAATCACCACATTACCAGTATTTCCAGTATTTTTTCTTGCCTGTTGTTACTGAAATGCAGACATTGAGAGATCACTCTTTTTTCTGTGTTGTTATTTATATTATTTGTTAAGCATGGGTTCCACCATCCCACCAGGTATGACTGGTTCTACATGCAGACAAATGGCATAGAGGAGACCTATACATTCTTTTAAATTTGGTTCTGTGGTTTCCATTTCTTGCCTTTGATACCATTCAGTTCTGCGTGCCTACAGTCTGTTTCTATTTGACCACTGTTTGACAAGACTTCTACAAGAGAAATCTCAGATGTTTGCACCACAATTTTAATCCATCTGAATTCTGCTTTTTTGAACACAGGAAAAATATTTCAAGATTATACAGCTGTTTTTTCTTTCAGTTTTGCATTGTTAGGCCACTAATACGTGACTAACATACGTGTTGGCAGACTTAAAGAACAAAACAGCACAGGTGACAATAAATGTGGCTAACAAATCTTAGTGGATACTAAAGTAATGTATGCTCCACTTGAGGACCTTACTCACTGCCCTCCTTTGCTGCAGTACTTGTATGATTAAGACTCTTCTCTCATCAGCTTAAATTAAATGAGCAAGTAAATTACATTTACTGCAGGTACTATTTATCTTCCTTACACAGTACCACTGACAAAAAAGATGATTTCAAGATGTTTCTGTGAGAGATGTGTGTGTGTATATCTATACTCAAAGTGGGAAGAGAAGTGAAAGGGAAAAACCCCCTCTTTGAAAGGAAGAGATTTAAGCTATTGTAGCCTCAGGCAGCAGTGATCTATATCCAGCAATTTGAGTGCTTTACTGACTTCATCCAGTAGAAAAAAAAAATCCATTTTTTTTTGCAATTGCTTTATCGACGTGTTCCATAGGTATTTCTAGAACATGTCCATAGAGTATTTCACATTAAATATGTCTACCCTTTTCAATATGTATTACTACAAAAAAAATCCAAATGGGGGTCCTTTTATACTATATATATAATATGCATCTCTTCAATCTGGTTGTCTAATCAAGCTTTGAACTCAGAGGGTGTATGTTAAGGTTAATAGAAGAACAGTGTAGTAGGGCACCACAGCTATAATGCTCTGCAATTTAAAAAACATTCAATTAATTTAAATCTTTCAAGTCATTCTGCTAAAGGAAAAGAAGATATAGAACTATTAAAACTTTTCCCGGTCTGAGGACTGACCTCCCGCATTCAGATCTGTTTCAGATTACTTACTTAAGTTCATAGTCTGTTATTTACATAAAAATCTTGAATGAAAAGATACTCTCTGGCCATGATGGTAGGTCCCAGGGGATAAACCTGTCCATTGTCCTTTATCCTTAATCTGGTGTTTTGTATGTAACCAAGTCCTTCTCATGCTTCCTAAGTGGACATTCACCAGTCTGTGGAAGTCTAGTTAAAACCATGGCTTAATGTACAATATTTTAATTTCTACAAGTTTTTCTGAAATTTCACTGTAGGTTATCTGCCAGTCAGACAGACCAAATGAATGTCTACTCTTATCTCAGTCTTAAAAAAAGAAAAAAATGCACTAGGAATTAATTTGGCTCAATGTGTAACTTGGAAACTTTGGGGGGACTTTTGGCTGATTTGGCTGGTATTGACTAAGAATTGAAGTTCCTGTTTTGCAGTCATGCAATGATTAGAATAGATATTAAATATCTTTGGTTTGATTTCAGTGGAACTTAAGCATAGTTTTGGAGCTAAATCTTATCATAGAATCATTGCAGGGAATAATATTTTAAATGAATCTTCTGTTGTTATCTGATGCCTTTCAAAAGCCTGTTCTTTAGAAGTTCAATTTTGGAACAACGGTAATGGTCTCTTGGAGTTCGTGGAATTCTTTATGTCTAAATTCAAATTAAAAAACCCCTTGATTCTAGATGTTTGAAATTCAATTTATCTGTTCTGTCTTGGACTGCTGCTCGTCAGTGAGCAGTTCCCAGTGTTTAGAAACTACATCTGAACGAATTATTTCTGCTGCCTACACCAAGTATGCCTGCAAGGGACTTGATGATGCTTCCATCAGTAAAATTTAAATATTATAACTTTTATTAAAAGCTAGTCACAGTTCAGTATAGCAAAGTTACAATGTCTTTTGCTTGTATTGTAGCTCTTCTGTTACGTACCCAAGACAGTTTTTTGTCATCTGCACTTTGATACTGAATCCAAAGCTGGAAACCTACTTTTCAGTGTCATTATTGTTTTACTCTGCAACTCATTCATAGAGATGAAACTACATATAAAATACTCCTTGCCTGTTATACTAGCTCTGACGACAAAGTTAATCTTTAAATTATTTTTCTTTCCTTTCTTTGTATATTTGCTTTGACAGGGGTCTGATTTTTTCCTCATCTTCGTTCACTGGGAGTTTTCCCGTTGGCTTCACAGACGGGTCTGGTCTGTGCATCTTCTTAGGATTGATACAGAGCAAAAAAGCAAACAAAGAAAATTGAATTAAGGTTTTTTTAATGTGATTTCAGATAAATGAAATAATAATCATAGTTCATCGTCCTTGAATGTATTCTTCTTTTAGTATTTGGATATGGATTAGGATGTTGAATTTAAAATATAATTTTAAAGTTAATTATTTTAAAAGTAACAATTGAAAAGAAAGTTGTTTTAATGTAATTTCTATTACCTTGGTTAATTATAAAATATCCTATATAAATACTAATGTAGTTCACTCTTGTTAAGTTACACCAGCTAGAATGAAACTAAGAAATTAAAAAAAAAAAACCCCTTCATGGTTTTCGTTTTGTTCCTCAAATATTTGTGTGTGTTACATTTTTCATCCAGAGCTGACTAAAGGATGGATGAAAGAAATAACTTCAGATTTCATAAGGAATGTTTGAATGAAAAAAATCTGTGCCATAAATTTTGGCCATAGTTCCCGTGACTTTCCAAAAGAAAGCTCTGTGCTTTTGAGTCTGAGAGGAACCCATGAAATATCTTCAGGCTTGCTACTTGTGTGATATTTCCCTAAAATTTCTCTGCATTGGTTCATAGGAATTAGTAGCAGAGATATAGTATATAATTTGATTGTAATTTTGTTGTTTGAATTTTTTTGATAACTGGAAAGAGAGAATAAATGGGTCGTAGTATTAACTGCAATAGCAAGAATTATATAAGGAAGTTTATGATTTAAGAAATCTTTCTGCATTTCAGAATATAGAGACCACCTTTGTTAAGCAGTAAAACATAACTACTGTCTTAGGAAAATGGAAGTCACTGAAAGATACCCTTAGGAAAAAAACCCCCACAAACACACAAGCAGCGCTTAACTAAGATAACTAGAGAAGTATACTCAAAACTGAAAATTATACTTCCCTCCTCTTCCCTTTGTCCCTTCTCTGCTCTCGATAAGAGCAGTATAGGCATCTTAGCTAATTGTTTCACCAGATAACAAAGGGTTGTGCGTGGTTAAAATGAGCTTGAGAAACAGGTAGCCTACTTGTAATTTAGCTGTGGAATGAATTGAACCAGAAACTGTGAAGTTTATGTGATTGAAGGGATCAACATTATGTAAGGATGAGTTTTCCATTAAAGTCTGAACCTTTTACAGCTTCTGTCTTTAATTTCCTAGATAATCTTTTCAAGGTACAATACTCCTTGGTAAAAAATTGCTTTTTGAATTATTTCAAAGAACTTTTCATTAAAATACTGAGAACAAAAGTGTTTTATAAGTGAAACCATAGTAAATTCAAAAAGGACTTCTCATGTATTACCTGTGATGGGCTTCTAATTGTTTAATAATGAATTATTTTTCTTTCAGCAATTCATATGTGATTAAATATGAAAAAAAGTTAATAAGGAAATATAAATTCATAAGAAAATATTAATTATACCTTTCTGAAAGGAATTAATGTGCAGGATTCAGACCTGCAACTTATCTTGGGACAGGTAAGTAACGATGTTTTGTGGAGTAAAAGTGTTCTCTTATGGTATATGTGATCATTCTGGGTTTGTGTTGAGCTACATAATAATGGTAATATGAATTTCTAAAGAACAGTGTGGGGTTTTTTAAATGATACAAATTTTCTTGAAGACTAAGTGCTAAGGAATGTGTTTTTTACCGCTTTTCTTGACATTTTTTTCTCTATTAAAACCTTTTATTTAATTTTTAAATTGATTCCACTCTTTTCTTCCTCAGTCTACCTCTGTCTGAACATTATTTTATTTACATTCCCTTTGTATTTATTTAAGAACAGTGTGATGAAGTAATTTTTTACCCTTCCTAAGATAAACAGGTGGACCCCATTAATCTATACTGTGAAATTGTAGTACAGGATAGGTAACAGGTGTTTCCAGTCCTATAATCTTTCTCCAGTTCTTTCCTGTTTATCACTTTACAATTTAAAAGCTTTTAAACTCTATGGACTTTAATTATTTATTATTTCAGGCAAGTTTGGGTTAAATGCCAAGCAAATGTTGAAATGTGTGTGCTAATTTTTACTGAGGTGTGGAATGTGTGGTATGTGTGCCAGTCCAAGATGACTCCAAAATGTTTATTTGGACTACCACACATATACCATCTGTTTTTAGAGCAATAATAAATCTTCATAACTTGTCAGAGGAAACATTTTATATTTTTTGAAGGTTTTGGACAATGTTGAGGACTGCCTAGTGTAATCTGAAAAGTGCAAATGAGGAAATCTGGAATTTCCACTAAACTCGAGGCTAGGAGATGCTCTGGCATACTGCCTTGATTAAACGGATCAAGGAAAATCAGCAACAGAGAACAGGAGAAAAATCCATCTGTTATAAAGAAAAAATACATTTGTAGACCCACTATACAATGCGTAACTGTAGTAGTTTTTAAAGGTTTCAGCTGGTTGTTTTTGACCTAGTCTTGTTAATATAACCTTTTGTATGCATTCTTAGGAAAGTAATTTTTCAAGTTTATGCAGCAGTGTCCAATTCTTTGACAAACTTCTGCTTAATGTGTGTCGTGGTTTTGCCCCAGCCAAGGGCCGCACCCCACACAGTCGCTTGTACTTTTAAAAGGAAGGGGGAGGGAAAGTTGGGGGAAGGGGAAAAGGGAAGGAAGAAAGGAGGAAAAGAAACCACAACCTAGAAACCAGAACCACGCAGGTTGGGATAAGGATAGTTTACTAAACAATAACAGAAAACTAGATATAACAATAACATAAGTTTAAAGCACAAAATAGATGAAACTGGTGATACACAATGCAATTTCTCACCAAACCACACAACTCAGGCCGCACAGCTTAGAGCCCGTCCCGGACAACCCGACCGCCCCAGAAACTGCACGTCCTGGCGTTGTCTCCCCCTCTTCCCCCCAGTCCCCCCTTATACCGAACATGACGTAACTGGTATGGAATATCCTCTTTGGCCAATTCGGATCACCTGTCCTGGCTGCGTCCCCTCCTTTCTCACTAGTAAGGAAGTATGCAGAGCTGAGAAAGGTCCTTGATTGCCCGGCAACAAATCGGAAAACATCAGGGTGCTATCAGCACTATTCTCATGCTAACACCCAAACATGGCATTCCATCCACTGCTAAAAAAAGTTTAACTCCATCATAGCTGAAACCAGGACATTATCCACCCCTTATTCCATACCATTTACGTCATGACCAGATCCAACAATTTTCTTTGGGTACAACCAGTTTCGTGTTTCACACACCCATATATGTATGTACACATGTATGCACACATATGTGCATACAGATCTTATTCCCTCAGTCTGTGAATCATCCCTCTGAAGTTGTTGAGTTCATTTAGTCCATGATTTCCAGGCTCCATTTGTCGTAACAGTTTCTCAGGATAGTTGTATGTTCCATTGGCTCGTTGCACGCTGCATCTCAGGCTCTTGACTGATACACCTGGCATGGTCCATGCTCATAGTCTGTGGGCCAGAGTTTATTTTCAACGGGAGCAAAAAGTTCTTGAGAGGCCAGGCTTTAGTTCCATCATCATGGCACTCATTCTTCATTAACTTGTATGACTCCGGCTATAATGCTATGGTACAACATACAGCAATCATAACAATAATGAATATACAATAATGGATTATTTGGCAATTATTATAATTTCTACTTTATTAATTATATTGGCTATTCTCACCCAAAATCAAATCCCCTTGAGGTACACATCGAACTTCTCCATCCCTCTGCATTACCCACCAAGTACAGCCAGGTCCTTGAGCAAAAACAATTCCAGACATGGGTTTACCTTTGCCTGAAGCAGGAATGACCCAAACTCTCTTTCCCAATACACTCTTCATATGCACTACTGGCACTCTGTCTCCCTCTACAGTACGTGGAAATTTTGACTGGGCAGGGCCAGCCCGATTGGTAGATCCCCTAGAGTTAACTAACCACGTGGCTTGGGCCAAATGTGTATCCCAATGCTTGAATGTCCCACCACACATTGCTTTCAGTGTAGTTTTTAAAAGTCCATTATATCGTTCAATTTTCCCAGAGGCCGGTGCATGGTAAGGAATGTGGTACACCCACTCAATGCCATGCTCTTTGGCCCAGGTGTCTATAAGAGTGTTTCGGAAATGAGTCCCATTGTCTGACTCGATTCTTTCTGGAGTACCATGTCGCCAGAGGACTTGCCTTTCAAGGCCCAGAATTGTATTTCGAGCAGTGGCATGGGGTACGGGATATGTTTCTAGCCAGCCGGTAGTTGCCTCCACCATTGTAAGCACATAACGTTTGCCATGGCGGGTTTGTGGGAGGGTGATGTAATCAATCTGCCAAGCCTCCCCATATTTATATTTCATCCACCGTCCTCCATACCAAAGGGGCTTTAACCGCTTAGCTTGCTTGATTGCAGCACATGTCTCACATTCGTGGACAACTTGTGCGATGGCGTCCATGGTCAAGTCCACCCCTCGATCCCGAGCCCATCTATATGTTGCATCTCTCCCTTGATGACCCGAGGTATCATGAGCCCATCGAGCCATGAATAATTCACCCTTACGTTGCCAGTCTAGATCTACCTGAGCCACTTTAATCCTAGCAGCCTTATCTACCTGATGGTTGTTTTCATGTTCCTCCATGGCCCGACTCTTAGGTACATGGGCGTCGACATGACGTACCTTTACAACAAGTTTCTCTAACCGAGCAGAGATATCTTGCCATAAGTCATCAGCCCATATAGGTTTGCCTCTACGCTGCCAGTTGTTCTTTTTCCACTGCTGCAACCACCCCCACAGGGCATTCGCCACCATCCATGAATCAGTATAAAGGTAGAGCCTTGGCCACTTTTCTCTCTCAGCAATGTCCAGGGCTAACTGGATGGCCTTCACCTCAGCGAACTGGCTTGATTCACCTTTTCCTTCAGTGGCTTCTGCTACTCTTCTTATAGGATTCCATACAGCGGCTTTCCATCTCCGATGCTTACCCACAATGCGACAAGACCCATCAGTGAACAGGGCATATCGCTTCTCATTCTCTGGCAGTTCGTTGTAGGGTGGGGCTTCTTCAGCGCGTGTTACCTCCTCATCCTCTGGTGACATCCCAAAATCTTTGCCTTCTGGCCAGTCTGTGATCACCTCCACAATTCCTGGGCGATTGGGGTTTCCTATTCGAGCCCGCTGTGTAATTAGTGCAACCCACTTGCTCCACGTAGCATCAGTGGCATGGTGTGTAGAAGGAACCTTCCCTTTGAACATCCAGCCCAGCACCGGCAGTCGGGGTGCCAGGAGGAGCTGGGCTTCAGTTCCAATCACTTCTGAGGCGGCTCGAACCCCTTCATAGGCGGCCAGTATTTCCTTTTCTGTTGGAGTATAATTGGCCTCAGATCCTTTGTAGGCCCGACTCCAAAACCCCAGCGGTCGACCTCGAGTCTCCCCTTGTGCTTTCTGCCAGAGACTCCAGGTCGGGCCGTTCTCCCCAGCTGCAGTGTAGAGCACATTTTTAATATCTGTCCCTGTCCGGACAGGCCCAAGGGCCACTGCATGGACTATTTCGCGTTTGATCTGCTCAAAGGCTTGCTGTTGCTCAGGGCCCCATTGGAAATCATTCTTCTTTCGAGTTACATGGTAGAGTGGGCTCACAATGAGACTGTAGTTTGGGACATGCAGTCGCCAAAAACCTATAACACCTAAGAAAGCTTGTGTTTCCTTTTTGTTGCTTGGTGGAGACATAGCTGCTATTTTATTAATAATGTCCATTGGGATGTGACGACGCCCATCCTGCCATTTTATTCCTAAAAACTGGATTTCTCGCGTAGGCCCCTTGACTTTACTTCGTTTTATAGCAAAACCGGCTTCTAAAAGGATTTTAATTACCCTGTTTCCTTTTTCAAAAACTTCCTCTGCTGTGTTGCCCCATACAATGATGTCATCAATATACTGCAGGTGCTCTGGTGCTTCACCCTTTTCCAGTGTATTCTGGATTAGTCCATGGCAGATGGTGGGGCTATGTTTCCACCCCTGGGGCAGACGATTCCACGTGTATTGGATGCCTCTCCAAGTGAAAGCAAACTGTGGCCTGCACTCTGGCGCCAGTGGGATCGAGAAGAAAGCATTCGCAATGTCGATTGTGGCGTACCACTTGGCTGCCTTCGATTCCAATTCATACTGGAGCTCTAACATGTCTGGCACAGCAGCACTCATACCTGGAGTGACTTCATTTAGGCCACGATAATCTACTGTCAGCCTCCACTCTCCATTGGACTTCCTCACTGGCCATATGGGACTATTAAAGGGTGAGTGGGTTCGGCTGATCACTCCCTGATCCTCCAGTTGACGAATCAGCTTATGGATGGGAATCAGGGAATCTCGGTTAGTACGGTATTGTCGTCTGTGCACCGTCGTCGTAGCAACTGGCACTTGCTGTTCTTCACCCTTCAACAACCCCACAACAGCAGAATCCTCCGAGAGTCCAGGCAAGGCACACAATTGTTCAATTTCTTCTGTTTCCAAAGCAGCTATTCCAAAAGCCCATCGGTACCCTTTTGGGTCTTTAAAATACCCTCTACGTAGATAATCTATACCTAAAATGCACGGAGCTTCTGGACCAGTCACAATGGGGTGTTTTTCCCAGTCCTTCCCAGTTAGGCTCACCTCAGCCTCTAGCACAGTTAGTTGTTGGGATCCCCCTGTCACTCCAGAAATACAAACAGGTTCTACCCCTTCATGATTCGATGGCATTAGAGTACACTGGGCACCAGTATCCACCAGAGCTTTGTACTCTTGTGGGTCTGACGTGCCAGGCCATCGGATCCACACAGTCCAATAAACCCGATTGTCCCTCTCCTCCACCTGGCTGGAGGCAGGGCCCCTCTATTGCTGCTGATCATATTTGTTTTCCACTGGTTGCATAAAGGACTTAGAGGTCCCTTCAAAAGGATCAGGCACATCAGACATATAGGTAGGCCTTCCAGTTGGTCTAGGGAACTGCCCAGTAGAAACTGGTGCAGCCTTCTTCCTGGCAGAATCTCGTTGTGCGAATGTTTTACCCCGCAGCTCATTTACTCGTGCTCGAAGGGCTGAGGTGGGCTGCATATCCCATTTCCTCATGTCCTCTCCATGATCAAGCAGGTAAAACCACAATGTACGTCGTGGTGTGTATTCTCCCTCTTGGAACGATGGACGCTTTCTCCCAGTAGCTGCAACATTGCTCCATACGGGTTGGGAGTTGGACACATTGTTGTCAAGTCGTTGAACCAGTTTCTCTACTGCTGCAATGACGGAGAGGGAAACATTGTCTTGGTATTTCCGGAGTCGGCAGGCCACCTCATTTACGGTTGGCGGATTCGTATCATTCCAGTCACTATACGAACTGATTTCTTTGTGCCTTTCCTCTTTTGTACGGGAGCAACAGACACTGGTGTGGGTTGGTTTTTCAGATCATCTGCAGTGTCTGCTGTAGAGATTACAGTAGCTGCAGTGTCGGTCACAGGGGTTGCAGTAGCTGCAGTGTCAGCCCCAGTGGTTGCAGCAGCTATAGTATCTGCCAGTCTGTTTCCTTTCCCTTCTCCCTGACAGTGCTGACAGTGCTGACAGTGCTGCCTGCTATCAAGCAGTGTTTGATAAATAGTGGCCAGAGCCCAGCACAGTGCAGTAAGGTGTCCATCTCTGGGAAACCTACAGCAATTTTTCCTTAGGTATGCAGTCACTTGATCGGGGTCTTGTAGCTGTTCAGGAGTGAAATTCCAAACCATCGGGCGTGAGAAAGTACCTAGGTACTCGCCCATACTTTGCCACATGCCCTGCCACTTGTGATTATTCTGTCTCGGAGAAAGCTCTTCAGTGGTATTCATAAACCTATGCTTGATATATAACAAAAACTGAACCATCTGCACCAAACCTACCAATAGCAAAATGCTAGTTTGAATATCCCAGAGATATTGAAGATTTTCAAAAACTGCCCTAAGAGCTGTTGTATTTAGCCCAAAGGAAAAGAAAGCAGTGCCCCCACCATACCGGCTGCTGTTATTAACCCCTCCCTGTCCAAAGAATGGACAGGACAGCAAAACCTCATACAGGTACCAGCTTAAGCTCATGATCATCGATATTATTGTATCATAGACCGATATCATAAAATACACTATAATGAAGTATGGGAACAAATACGGGAGCCACAGACCTGAGAGAGTAAAGAATCCTGCCAGGATTGTATACAGCATGCGGTGGTTTTGCTGCCACAGCCTTGTAAATAAATACCACAACATCGTGACCAGAGATTGCTTAAACAACAGTGCTTATCTTAATTGCGATAGTTAGGGTCAGATCTACCGTTATCCCAACCGTTCGTGCCCCACGTTGGGCGCCAAAATAACTGTCGTGGTTTTGCCCCAGCCAAGGGCCGCACCCCACACAGTCGCTTGTACTTTTAAAAGGAAGGGGGAGGGAAAGTTGGGGGAAGGGGAAAAGGGAAGGAAGAAAGGAGGAAAAGAAACCACAACCTAGAAACCAGAACCACGCAGGTTGGGATAAGGATAGTTTACTAAACAATAACAGAAAACTAGATATAACAATAACATAAGTTTAAAGCACAAAATAGATGAAACTGGTGATACACAATGCAATTTCTCACCAAACCACACAACTCAGGCCGCACAGCTTAGAGCCCGTCCCGGACAACCCGACCGCCCCAGAAACTGCACGTCCTGGCGTTGTCTCCCCCTCTTCCCCCCAGTCCCCCCTTATACCGAACATGACGTAACTGGTATGGAATATCCTCTTTGGCCAATTCGGGTCACCTGTCCTGGCTGCGTCCCCTCCTTTCTCACTAGTAAGGAAGTATGCAGAGCTGAGAAAGGTCCTTGATTGCCCGGCAACAAATCGGAAAACATCAGGGTGCTATCAGCACTATTCTCATGCTAACACCCAAACATGGCATTCCATCCACTGCTAAAAAAAGTTTAACTCCATCATAGCTGAAACCAGGACAATGTGAAATGAGTTTCTGTGGCTAAGAAGAGTTAATAGCATAAGCTCATCTGAAAGTTGCAATTCTGGTGTATTTTGGTCATCTCAATAAACGTGACAGTGTTAGAACTAGGTTCTTATTTCTAATAGCATGTTTCAGAACTATGAACAGAAACAGAACTTCAGGGGTGAAAATGATAGTTCTATTAAGTCAGGCTCAAATAACCTATAACTATTGAAAGCTTTCTCAAATATGGTGTGAATCTGCCTTTACCATGGACGTTTTCTGAGCTTGAATGGGAATACCTTCTTCATATTTCATGCCTTAATATAAATGCAATAAAGTATGTAAATCAAAACATATAACAAAAATGTCGGATTTTAAAGCTCCTATCTCCTAATGAAGTGCAAAGGCAGTTTTGATTTGAGAAGTCTATAGCAATTAAATTATGTGTGGTCATATTAATTCTCCTATTATAAAGATATTTCAACATTTTAGCATCTTGTTCTAATTATTTTTACACAGATAAAATGAAAAAAATTATAGGGTTTGTAGATACAAAAACATATTTATCAAAAGTACTGTACCTTCCTACTGTAAATATATACAAATCTTTTTGAAGGAGTGCTGCTATTGCCTTTTTATTTAGCTGAGATTTCCTTGTAGGTCAGAGGAATTTCCAAGCTGTGTTTATGTTTCTATATGTCTGAGAAACTGATATGATACTTTTATCTGAAGGCTGTAGGATATTGTAGTTTTCTTAGCATCAGGAATGCATGAGACAGTTTTTTCCCCTTGGTCTTTTCTCTCCTGTTTACACATATGTGCACTTATGTTGACTCTGTCTCTGTACTCTATGTATGTTTTCATAAATCTTTGTTCTTATATATTGTCGGTGTGACTGAGTATGATTTTAGCTGCCCTTGTAACTCAACAGAATAAATAATTTAAATAGAGTTGAGAAATCTTATCAGGAAATTTACATAGGGAAACACAATCTCTGGTTTTGATCATATGTGTTCGTTTTCACAGTGAAGTATGACAGTGAATTGATTGCTTCTGTCATAAAATATAGTTCCTTGGAGCTCTAAGGAGAGAAAGAAAGAAAAGGATTTGCCCTCTTAACAGAGGGCTCCATATTAACACAGACTTTGGCAAACCTATTTATGTACTTATCTGCATATAAAAAGTAAAAAGAGAGTTAAAATTTTTATAAAATCACATTTTGACTCAGAGCATAAAGTTCTAAACATGTCAGTAAAGGCTTAATTCTCTTTTCATGAATTCCAGGAGGAAAGCGAAAAAATTCCACTTCAGTCATTAGAATGACAATTGTAAATATGTATAATTGCTTGGTTAAATTCCAGTTTATCATCAAAGATAAGAAAATGATTGTGCTTACATTATTCTAATACTCTTCATTGACAGTCTTATGTATGGAGAATCAGACTGTAGTATAAAGGGTTATTATCAGTCATTTATGGAATTCCACAATTTATGCAATTCTGTATTGTTTTTCTGACTGATTCAGATCAAGTAAGGCACCATGAATATTTTTAATATTTCTCAGCAATTGAGAATGAAAAAAGTTGAATGTTTTTTCTAAATGTTTTGAAGAATAATCATCTTTGAGAATACTGTAATCAGTGATCAGTTCATCTGTTTTTTCTAAAAGATGAAAATATATTAGATTAATTTTTTTTTGCAGAAGAAAATTTAGATAATTTAGGCCATTCATAATGCTTACTTTAAAAAGTATAACATTACTTATTTTATGATGACTAATTTCTTTACAATTTGATGCAGGGAAGGTTGTCATGATTCCTAAAGTATCAGAAATTGCAATGGTGCTTTTGCACTTCTGGTGTCTGCTTTTATGTTGATATTTGCTGCTCTTTTCTCAATCTTTCACTAATGTCTTGCAGTTTACCAAAGTCTTACAATTGTTGGTTTGGAATTTTGAGAAGAGAACAAAATTGGGAGAAGATACTTAATGGAACCTTATGGAAATGATTTTTTTTTTAAAAAAAAAGATATGGTTGCTTATCTGGCATACATTTTATGTCCCTTAGTGTCTTTTGCTTGAACAGAACAACCTGTAAAATAATTGAGTATTTGAAAAAATTTTTTAACACCTGCAAGTCATTTCTTTAGAGCAGGCACACACTGCAGCATAGATTTCATCAGGTTTATACATAACTGAGATAACGAAAGGTGATTCAATTTTTCCAGTCTCTGTTGCAGATTGTGGGTTTTGGGTTTTTTTTAAATAATGAATATGTAAAGTTATTCTATTGAAATTGTCCTAGAATAGGCCCAGTGAGACCTCCTGAGTAATGAATTTTTCCTGCTAGAAGCTTTTATTATATCTTTAGCTTGTGCAGCTAGTTGTTCAATACCTAATTCTTTGATTCCATTTACTTACTAATTTTTTGTGTTCTATGTGTCCCAAATCTCATGATAAAAGCCATAAAAAATGATTGTATATATGGGCAGCTGTCAGCATCAGTGAGGTACTTGGTCAGCCTCGTGTCCTCAGGCAAATTCGAAAGGAGACTTCTAATTGATAGTGACTGAGAAGAGGACAGTTTGGAGTACTTTGGTTGTCTTTAAGAGTCTTTGCTTGGAAGATGCTACAGGGATGCTAATAAAGTGACTTTTCCTGAATCAATTTACTCCAAACTAGTACAAGACCAGCCTAAATAGTATCTTCTTATTTCTCTTGATTACCATTTTAAGAGAGTGACAAGAGGTCAGAAGATATCTGAAGAAATGGGAACACTTGGGATAAATTGGAGCATGAGTTTTATGTAATATGAAATTATTTATGCAGTTTTCTTTATGGTGATCTGTCAAAAATGTATATTTTTCCTGTATATTTATGGCAGGACAAGCCATAAGGTGCTTTTCATGAGAACTGATTAAGACAAATAGACTTCCCCAGGGTGTGTGAGTCAGAACATTTTAAATGAGGCTCCTGCACATGCTCTTTTGGGGGAGATCATTTTTTCCTTTGAGAAAGTGCAGATGACAAGGAAAGTCACTGTTTTATCTTGAGAACCTAATTCACTTTCCTTGGTTGTGCATTATAAATTCCCCTGGCAAACTTTAGCCTTAAAGGAATTGAAGCTGTCACCAGTTCCCTTTGTGAGTGACAAAACTGTGAATGTTATTTAAATCCAGGCTGTTCTGTGACATCAGAAGATGATTATGTCCTAAAGACATGGAAATCTATAGGAATACCCATTGTACTTCCATTATCATCCTTTAAAGTACTTTAAAAGCTTCTGTTTTAATTGCTAGAAACTTACTTTTGGAAAAAAATAAAGCTGCTATTGATATACATTTTTCTTCACACTCAAGCCCAAACATTTCATAGATAGTAATTTCCCTCACTTTAATCTTTTTTGAGTGAAATAAATTGAGTATTATTTAAAGCTCACTCACTACATAATGGAAAATAAACATGACATTGTAGCAATTCTTGCTATGATTTTGTATCCCCATGCCTTGTGTCATAGCAAGTTATATTTGTAAATACATTTTAAATATGCAATGGAGTAGAAATATGTACATCATATAATACTAAAAATCAGATCATTACAGCTATTTCCTACCAAAATTAAATCATCTTTAATGAATCAAATCTAAATGATTACTAAAAGCAAATGGCAACGCGGGGATATTAATTGTATGAAATAGCTACTTTTTTCCCCTAACATTGGAAAGTCATGCAAAGTTCCTGAAAGGCACTGAAGAAAGTTTTATATGTCAACTGGACAATACTTTTGCTTAATGGTTATAATGCACAGATGTAAGAATTTTTCTTTTTTTTTTTAAAGGGCACGAAAGAGAAACTATACCTAACAGCATGCTGAACTCTGGAGTTGTGTGTGGAGAAAGAACTCCCCTACATTGAAATGCAAGCATAAAGGGAAACTTGAGAGCAGTCAGAAAGGTCATTGATGATAATTTAATTAAATATAAGTTAGAGAATACATTGTTGAACCTACAAAAAGTGAACAGAACTGAATTTATTTTTGTCCATTTCTAGGTTTTCACTGAATTTCCTTCTAAACATCAGAGCCATTTCCTGAAATGAGAAAAGAGTTTTGAGAAACACCAAATGCTTCTGGTAATTCAGAAATCATTAGTAGTTTATCTGTCACTCTGGATTATGAAAGATAGCTCATATAAGACAAAAGCTATGGGAGAAAGCAATGAAATTTTATTATTTTATTATTGTTGAGCACACAATATTTTTGGCCATCTTTGAAGGGAACATCTTCAAAAACTCTCCAACATAATACACCAGATTTAATGTTTGGAAAACTTTATTTACCATCCAGAATCCCTTTGGTGTGTAGAAAATAAACAGGGAGAGCTTGAGATGATGCTGGATGAATGAAGAAAAACTTTAGCCTCAGACACACTTTCAGAGTGTTAATTTAACTAAAAGTGGTGAAATCCTGATGAGTGTCACTCATCAAGAGTCAGAGTGATTGTGTATGGTATACAGCATCTGAAAGCTCTCATGTCAAGTATGTGATTATAAATGTGGGTATTTTTCATAATTTTGCTACAATGAAATTGTCAAACCAAGCATTTAAAACTATAGTCTGGTTTTTAGGAGTTTTCAGTGTATTTTATTTTATTTTGCATTTCAAGTCCAAAATTTACATGGAATGTGGTATGACTTAGGGAATCTGATGCAACACAGGGTAGAGGAAAAGTAGTTTTGCTTTCCTGGAGCAATCTTCCTATTTTCAATATGTTTATAGGTTCCTTCCCATCCATTTTCCTGACGGTATGTGTCTGGCAGTTGTGTTGTACAGTTAAGCAGATCCACGCTTTATGTGTCTTCATACCTGGTACCAAGACCTTGCCTGTAAAGTTGGCTTTAACAACATAAGTCATTTTATTTGTGAGAATTTAATTTTTTTTATTATCTGCACTTTCCCACACACCCTTGGCTTGCCCAGTGCACATACAGTTCCTTACATTTTGAGTGATGCCATGGATAAGAGAAAGTCCTCTTCAGTGCTTCGTGAAGTGCATCTGTTCTGGGTGTTCCCAGGGCCCCTTACAGATGCAAATCTC
Source organism: Porphyrio hochstetteri (assembly GCA_020800305.1). NCBI lineage: Eukaryota > Metazoa > Chordata > Aves > Gruiformes > Rallidae > Porphyrio > Porphyrio hochstetteri. The sequence continues at coordinate 21,764,844 of CM036912.1, forward strand.
CTGCCCATACCAGAAGGAGGTGTATGTATGCTCTACAGTGCAAAGTCAGATCCTAACTTTACTCCTGATTCGTAACTTTATTAGTTAATTGGAATTAAACCTATTTGAGAATTTGCTCAACTGGTATTATGATGAAGAAAAATAAAAACAAACATTGCACCTTTAGGGATAAGTTTCTGAAATAGAAAAGTGGGGTATTTAAAAATAAAAGTAAGAATTCAGTAATGGGCTATTAGATTATTTTCCTGACAGGAGAAATACAAAATGTGGCTACGTGGAAAATACCTTTGCTAACAGGACAGGGTGATGAAATACATTGGTCTGCTTGTACTTCACAGATAAAGAGTGGAAAGGGATTTAGTGATTCTTTGGAAATGTCCATCATTGTGACTTTGTTATTTAATCAAGTCATTAATTTTCATCAAGTTAGACTGTATGCATGGTAACAGAAAGGCTGAAAATAATTTTGGGATTAGGAGAGAAAATTTCTTTATCTGTATTTCATAGATAATTTCTCATGTGCCTTTCTGTAGCTATAATTTAGGGAAACCCATAATGCAGAGGTTTTTTCATTACAAACTGCTGAATGACGAATGGTTTTTGTCTTCTACTGGAGTTTGTTTTAAGCACCACAAGCTGCTGGAGGAAGAGTATCATAACGATAAAGTAGAAGAGTGGGTTTGCAAATGGGGAGGTTATTTGCAAACAGAAAAGTGAAAATGGAGTGAGATGATGTTGATTACTGTTTTCCTTCTGTGTAACTAGGTTTCACAGCATCTTCATAGTGCGTTTAATTAACATTGTTCATGCATTAGCAACTCCTTGGTTTTTTATTGGTTAGAAATTTTTTCTACTTCACATGTTAGTATGTCGATAAGACATTGCAGCATCTGCAGATATAGGCTTTTGGCTCTTTACTGTAATAATAGGAAGAGTATCTCATGTAAAATATTTTTTCAAAACAGTGATAAGCCTTTGTTTTAGGAGCCCTCTATGAAATGCACATTCATGTAGAGCAACTTGGTGTTTCTGATCTCTTTCTGAGTGGAAACTTAAGCTACAGTATTTTTTTTTTTTTTTTAGAAAACTTGATTAATTCTTCCTTAAAAGGGGAACGATCCTATGATTTTATTTTAGTCTCACTATAAGATTATTCTGGGAAATAATTTAATTATCTGGGGGTGAGTCAATATCCCTTTACAGCTCTAGCGGGTTGTTGTATGGTTAAAATCAGGAGTGGTTTTATACATAAGGATGAGGCCTGTGTGATGAGAAAGTGGTTGTATGTGTATGGCTCTGAAGGCAGATGACAGCTGGTTCCTCTTCTCAGAGTAGGTGCTGATTTCTTAACTATGTAAGTTTTCTTCAGTGAAATCTAGACCAGTTTAGGATTCATGGAGACATTCAGATCCATTTCTGATTCCATCACTGTGGTTGCCCTGGAGACCCATTGAAAGTTAGACATTCAAACTTTGAGTGCTGCTGAATCCTGATTTGATGAATCTTCATTTTGTAATTTCTTTGCTCCAGTGTGTGAGTAACCATAACAAATCCTGATCTCTTTAATGGTAGCAGATTTTTGTTTATGGTAAGTTATTAACTATTACTGCTGCTATATTCAGTCTAATTGAGATGAAAGACTCTATATCTGTAATTGCCATTCCCCTGAGATTTTTCAGGCTAATGGTTTATAGGTAATTTAAGCATTAGATTTGTAGCTTAAACAAGAAACTATTTAATGTTATCTGCATGGTGTGGCAGTCTTTGTGGGAGCTTTCCTACAAGCTGTCTTTACAAATGCATTCTTATGATTGACATCTGCAAATGTTTTTCAAGGTTGCATGGTCCAATTACTTTGCCAGTATCTAGGGCTCTTTTTCAGTGTCTTTGGGTTGCTGTAAAAAATGGGACCTATTTCATAAACAAATACTATAAACATACATTTTACGTTTGGGTTTCTTTAATGATTAGTGATGAAATATAGTTGCAAACTGTAATACTTCAGTCACTAAGGTCGCAGCAGGCTGGTTTTATTTGGATGACTTCAGTGAGCTGTTTCAGAAGGCCATTGCAGAAATGTCTTGCATCCTGCTTTACTCAGGAAGCTATATTTTTCAGTTTCATGTGTGATAATGAATTTTTCTGCTAGACACTGGACAAAGTATTACTAAAATAATACTTCTGATGGAATTGTCCCTAAACTGTGTCTGATTTTGTTCTGCTCTTGAGTTAATTTTTTCTCCTTCTGCATGTGTCAATTCAGTTTAAAAAATGCTTTAGGCAAATACAGTATTTCAGATTATTTGCATGAATTATTTTGCCTTTGTTACTTTAATGCCAATCCTATTGATGGATTCTTTTCTCTTTTCCGCAATGTATACTAGTATATTTAAATATTTATGGGTGTTATTATTGTTCTGCCACAAAATGATCAGTATTCTATATGTCTTTGAAAAAGTATTTTCTGCAGCATCTCCAAGTCTTTGATGTTTCTTTCTATAATTCTAATTTACAAATAGCTGTAAATTCAGTTACTGTGGTTATAAGACAAGAGAGAGAAAAAGAAGAAATATCTAGGAAATTTATATCCTGAAACTTTGGGCAACAGATTTATTTCTTGGAGATGCACAGCATCACTATTCTAATAAGTGATATGCCTTTTTTAACTTAAGCAAAACGGAAGAGATCAGAATAGGCAGAAAAAGAGAATCTTCAAAGATTCTATTCCTGAAAAAGAGCAGTCAAAATATTCAGGGCAGAATGTAATTTTCTTGGACCATAGCAATTGTGACATGGCAGCACATTTTATTAGCACAGAACAAAAGGAACCAAGTGTTACTTCATTTCTGAATATATAAAACTACTCAGAGCATCTTCAGTTTCTGCTGAAATCAATGTGAATCTTTCTCATGACTTAAATAGAAATAAATATTGTTGAAAAGGCATGTGATGCTAAAAGGCCATAAAGTAAATGATAATTAAATCTTCTGATAACTGAAAATACTGTTCTTGAGATATGTGGTTAATTTTTTTACATCTTGCAGTTATTACCTGAATTATTTTCCTAAGAGGCTATTTTTACTTATCTAAATAGGGAAGATTTCAAAGAAGTAAAGCAAATCAGAAGTTAGAGGTTTTCTTATAAACAGGACTGTCTACTTCAATCCATAATCTTCACTGTCTGATTTTAAAAAGCATACCTTGTTCTCCATAAGGGAAATTGCATTTAGGAAATCTTTAACCTCTGAAAAGCTTATGTAATGATTTTATTGATGAGAATGAGAGGTTACCACAATGTTTCTAGTCATTAGGGCTTTATAACCTTCTTGACTGAATATCACATAATTGGTAAAATTTAGATTAAAGAGAGGTATGTTATGTAAATCATTAAACTTATTAAAGAAAGTGCTCACTAAGTGTGCTTGTCCAAAAGAATATTAAAATAGAGATTTTAGGAAAAAATTCCTGCTCTACCAAATGTCTGCTGGTGGTAATTCTCTGAAAGAACCCTACCATGTAGTTTGGCCAGTTTGGAAGAAGCAATTAAATCTTTTTCTTAGTAACTGTTTTATTTCCCCTCAGTGATGGATACTGAATTCGGAAGTTGGTTAAACTCTTTCCTTAATTAGATGGTTTTATTTTCACATAGGAGAGAATTTTCACATCAGGTCTACTTTCCACAGAAAATTATAAATTGCTATCTGTTGACTTTCTATGACTAATAGAATCAATAATTAAAGTACAAAGTGTGTGTTTACAGTAATATTTCGAGTACTGTTACCTTACTGAGAGATTTTCCATTAAACTATTAGTCTTGTATTTTGACAAAATTAAAACCTTCTTCCTCTTTGCTCAGTGTATATATTATCACAGTAGGATCTGAGGAAACATTTCGGGGAGAAAAATCCTGAACCTATTTTAAATTCTTTAAAAGGTTTTTTTTTGTTTCTTTGGGTTTTTTTGTTCTTGGCTTGATTGTTTTCTTCCATTTTAGGAAAAATAATAAATAAATGAAAAAAAAAAAATTGCTTGACATTTACTTAAGATATTGTGTTTGTAACACAGAAGATCCTATTTTCTGTTGATTGCACATTTTTCTATCCACTCCCTCCTGTGTCCCAAACAGAGGCATTCCCCATTTCTACATGTGAATCTGACTGGGCTCTCCCTTACTGTGAAGTCTGTCCTGCAGAATGATGTTCAGATAAGTCTAAATGATTAAATAGAATATTTAATGCAATTCACAGTGTAGTAATTCATTTCTATAAAGCAACATACTAAACATTATTGGGTAGTTGCTGTCACTGCAATATTGTGAGAGCAAACTGGATTGTTTATTGATGTCCCTTTCCTCTGTAGTAGCTTTTATTTTTTTCTGCTTTCTTCTTTTGATAGAGTGTGTATGTAAACAGTCCCAATTTAAGCTTATACATTTTTTGTGAGAGCAAAAAGAAGCTCAGGGAAAAGAGATGAAAGGGGAGGGATTGGAATTGAGGCTCCTGAGCATTTCCCATGACCTATGATGGTTTCTTTTTAATTTCCCAAAATGTTTCAGATGGGGTAGGGAACAAAATAATTTTGAACACCTAGACCTTACAATACATTTAATATATGTTTTCTGATATTTTTATTTAACATTGCCCTCTGTATTTCTTTATCTCCTAGCCCAGGGTATGTGTAGAGAGTAATTTTGCCTTGAGATAGAAGTTTGGTTAAAAAGTCTTTATACTTGCTGTTTATAAAGTTAGCAAGAGAAACTACGGTTTGATGAGGAAAACTGCTTTATACATAGAAAAAGAAATGTAGTGCAGGCATCACTGTCTGGGGAGACCATACGGGGTCCTCAGATGTGATCCAATAACTCTGTCATTCATCTAAATGAGTAAAGCAGCACTGTTGCCCTGGCTTTTTAATGAGTGATTCAGGTATCCTGTCTCTGGGCTTTTCATCTCTGCAGAGCAGATTTTTGGTCTCTGAATGGCAGTAGTGTATTTCACCCTCAGATAGCTATCTAGATCCTTTCATGTACTTCGAGGTTTAAACGGGTGATGGGTATTGTTGCTTGAGAAATTATGCATTATTATTTCTATTAGGTTCAGTGAAATACTTGATAAAAGGTTTGCTAGAGAGTCTTATCTACATGGCTGGCGCTTTCTTATAAGCTGTAGAAACTGTGCCACTGAGAGAAAATGAACCTTTTGTAAGAAGGTACAAAAGCTGATGATGACTGTGTTACCAGCTGTTCCTGGTCAGGTTATATTTATTATTAACAATAAATGGGCTCTTCATAAAGTCTGATTGTCAAATAGATGGCTACTGAGGACAAGCAGAGAAAATGTACTTATACAAATTGCATATAAGCAAATACATTAATCTATTTGTTACTCTTTGTATTTTAGAAAAAAACCTTTTTACTAACAATTTATGGACTACAAGAAAGAAAATTACAAAATCCTATGGATGAAAACATGATCTTTTTAAGGCTTACTTTCATATAGAAAAGTCAGCATCCCCACTTCCTGATGAACAATCTGCTGCTTTTCAGAGACAGTGATGACAAGAAAAAAAAATGGGCTTTTTGTTTGCATTTAGGAAGAATAGGAAAAACAGTAATGCTGTAGGAGTATCCATCCGAAGAACTCAGGTTTAGTTACATTTACTCCCCATATTCATTTAGTATTAAATGTAGGAAGCAATAAACTATTCTACTGAAGCCCTTCTTGTTTCTGCAGGCTTTTCCTTGAGCAGAATTTGACGTATTTGTTTGGTGACTGCACTAAGGGAGATTTAAACTATTTTCTATTTATTGTCTTAATACCACTTCTGAAAACAAAGCTTTATTTCAGTGCCTGGAAACATCCACTTTTGCCCCCCAGGGTGTACATAGTATAATGAAGAACATTACACTATCTGCCTTGATCTGCCACCTTCCAGTGCAAATTAGCAGCTGTCAATGTTGTTAATTTAATTTTGGTTTGGTACAGATTGTTTTAGAAGTAGATGAGATACTTCTCAAGAAACCTGAAAGCCTTTCAGAGATTTTCATGGGCATGTTAACTCTTTCATGTTGAAAAGAGCCAAAACAAAACTCCCAACGCTTTGCCTTCAGGTTTGAGATAGAATTGGGCTTTCAGAGTAAAATGCTGCTTATACCCACATAAAATACCTCATTGTATTTTTAAGTTTCCTGATAATAAATCCTTCTTTTTACCAAATTACAAAAGAATAAGATTTAGAATGATTTCCATAAGCATTTTTATTTGCTCTTAATGAGTAAATATTGTCTTGGAAAAAAATATTTATTGAAATTTTCTTTTGTATGCAAAATGAGTATTTAAGCAGTGAGGCCTGGAACTTCCACTCAGCAGTTTTATGCTGCAACTTTTCTGACCAAAATTAGAGAAGTCTTTTGCCAAATTAGCTGCTGCAGACAACTACAGTTTTTTAAAATGGCATTGAGACAATATCTGTAAGATCATCAATGTATCTTCTGTGGAGAAAAAATTAATCAGGTCCAATCCTTCCTAGTTACTTTATCAGAAAAGTACTAAGATGATGGTGAAAGGGAACAGCTGGAACTCCTCGGTTCGATTGGGTTCTAGCTAAAAAAACGGAGTAGTTCTTATCCTTCTGTTTCCCTTGTTGGCTCTTCAACTTCACTTCTGTTTCTTAAAGCCCCAATTTTGTTAAATGTAAATGCATTTAAATTCCAGATTAAATGCAAAGCAGATGTTCATAGCTGAGAAGTAAAAGCAATTTTTAGAGGATAAGGGTAAAAAAGGACCTTCATTGAATCAGCTAAGCTATCATTGAATATGAAATCTGTTTTATACAAATGATATAGTGCTACGTGTCTGATCTTTTAAATCTAGTTCTGATCTTTTAAATACAAATTTATGCTACTCAGAAAATTACAAAATTGAGTTTTACTTACTGTGCCAGTTTTGCATGAATCATCAAACAATCATGACATTTTAAATGGCTGATGGGTTTGGTTTTTTTTTTTCCACTGGGTTTTTAAGTCTTTAGACTTCACATTCTGAAGCTCTTTACACAAAATAAAGGCTTGAAAATAACTTTTCTTTCAGAATTATTAAGATTTTTATCCTATTATTAAAGCATTTAAAAAAACCCCTGAATTTTTACTATGTTGTTGCTACCACTACAGTTTTATTTTATATTGACAACAGCATAGTCAATAATTTTAGTCACGCCTTGAAAATGAAATGTGACTCAAAGGTGAGCACCTGTGGGAAGCTCCTCTTGCTGTGACCAGCCTGGAAAACATGGGAGACAAACCACCATTCTCCAGGTTTCATGTTTCCTCTAGTTATCCAAGCTGCATTCAGTTTTGCAAAACAAAGAAGTCAAATTTGTTTTATGCACCAATTACCTAAATTTCTTCTGTGTACTGTGCCAGGAACTCTCAATGTCTATTAATGAGCTCTTAAAACCTGTGTTTTCTTGTAACTGATTCTATAAGGCAATTATATGGTTTGAATACAGAATTTTGCATCATAATGGAAAATTAAACCATTTTCTGCTTCTCATATTTTTTATTTTGGTCAAATTTAAAATAAGTAGCAGTATCTCTGTCAGTTAGACTAAGCTAAGGAGACTTCTTGAAAGATCAAAGGTTTTTACTGTGCAACTTCTGTTATAATGCGATGAACTGGTCATTAACCAACTAATGTCTTCAGCATTGAGCCATAAGCACAGTTAGGTCTGGGAACTCAGCTCTTTTCACATGGTTGGTTGTCATATAGGGACAGCTCACCCATGGTTTGTTTGTGACATTTTCCTGATATTTTCAGCTATGAAAGCTTTTATATGACCTACTGTAGTAGCAGCTTTTTCTGAGGAATGTGTATATATGGAAGAACTTTTACTCTTACAAATGTTTCACACAAAAAGAAACCTGGCATGACTATTGAAGCCCACTGATTAATTCTGATTTATCTCAGTATAACTAAGAGGTGATTTTGAACTACCGTTCTATACTTTGCATGTTATATAACTTCCTGTTGGTTAGTTGGTAGAATTTAAGTATAACTACAGATATCATATATGGGGCAAAACTTTTCATTGAGAAAGTGAAATCACACTTGGGCAAGTAAAATTAAAATTTAATAAACAACTGTTAAAAACACATTTTCTTCAACTCGTATCTGATCATCTGCTACCAAATAGCAGTGAATGAAGTCTGGCAGAAATGTGGTTTTAAAGTTCCCTCCTCTACCTGGAGGCAAAACAGGCTTTTTCTGTTAATCGCGTATTTACAATTGACATTTACTGAAAAGAATGGCAATCTAATATACAGACAGAAATATTTTATATCTCCTACCTTCAACGGTGATGTATAAATGATTTGTCATTTAAAAGTAAAAATAATCAAATATTTCTGAGATAAACCTGACTTTTATATGACCAAGGACCACAGGAGCTAAAAATGTTTCACATCATTTTGTCTGAAGCTTTTGGATTTTCATTCTAACTCAGAACAACCAGAGTTCTAAAAAATCCTCATAAAGATTTGTTCTGGTATTTTTATTTTATTTTATTAAATTATAAATCTGTGTAAAATAAGTACAAACTGAATTTTAGACATTTTCTGGTTTTTATCTTGCATGCTGATGATTGGGACCTAAAGCACCTCTATTGTAAAACTAGACAGGTGTTCCTTGGCCTTGAATGAAAAGAAAGATGTGTTTTCCTGCCAAGAAATCTGTATTCAGCCATCATCATTTCTAGGAATTTTTTATAGGATTTTTTTATTTCTGTGTTATGGAGTTTGCTGGGTTTTTTGTTTGGGTTGCTTGTTTTTTTTGGGGGGGTGGGTTGGTGGGGGTTGCATTTTTGTGGGTTTTTTTGGGTTTTTTTTTATTTGTTTGTTGGGGTTTTTTTAGTATTTGTCTGCTTTGAGAAATGCAATAAGGAAAAAATCCAGTAATAAATATTTTTATATTGCATGGTGAACTTGATCAACATTAAGCTCTTTTCTAACCAAAATGACTCTGTGATTCTATGTGTATTTCATGGCTTTTTGTTACACTAAACACCTACATTGATTTTTTTTTTTTTTTTTTTTTTTCTTTTGAAAGGAATGTAGACATCCTTTTTGATTTTAATCTTAGTAGCAATGTGAACACTCGGTGTTTCTGACAGTTGTGTTCTTTATGTGAAAGGTCTGTGGATTAAACTACCCAATTAAGCAGGGGTTGGGGTTAGTTAGCTTTTTTGGAAATTAAAAAAAAAATCTCAGGGATTTCTTTACTGATGCCAATTCTGTATCCTGACATAATAATAATGAGTATTCCCACTGAAGTCATAGGACCATGTTGCTTTGCATATCAATGCATATCTATTCCTCTCTCCCGACATTATTCTTTATGTAATGTAGTAGAAGACCACATGTGGCTTTATCTTAGTGGTGGAAGAACAAGAAGATTGGTTAAGTAATACTACTTATTTTATGTTTATACTGACACACAAACATATACTTGTATGTATTTATATAAGTGCAGTTGAAAAAGGATAAAACTATTCAGAAAGACTTTTTATGGTTTGTCTAAGTATAGCCATCCTGTCTGAAACAGCAAAATCTAAAAATCTGTTAGAGACCTTTAGAGAGAACCCCTCTTTTTTTGCTTTCCTGCTCACTTGCTGTCCTAGGAATGTGCCACTAGTCTCACCATGACATACAGGACTAGCTCAGTCTTCATCTTCCCAACAATGACAGCATCCTTGACTGCTTCATGATATCCGAAATTCCTAAAACAAATTTCGTCTTGTCTTTTTGGCATGTAATGACCTTTTCATTTTCACATGAGTGAAGTGGGACTATTAAGATGATTCTTTATATTGTCAGAGAGATTTTATTATTACTTGTTACTATTTATGTTTTTGCTGGAATAGCTCTATGTTCTGCTTGGAGAAATTACTGCTTATCAGGCACAAAGGTATAACACGTTCTTTACATTTATGCTTTTGGATTAATTCCAGGAAACAGCAAGGCTAAGGTACATTGGTTCAAAAAGGGTCTGTAGTCCTGCTTATGACACAAATATCTAGCAATGCCATTGAAATTCTGATAGCGGGTATGTGAATGGGAATTAGTAGAGCTGAAATGTTCAGTGAAGTAAATAGTGCAATGCAAATCTCAAGGGCTTCAGAAATACAGATTTATTATACAAGTAAAATTTTGAAAATCTATATTACATCCCTTCTTCCTGTCATGCCATAACCATACCTCTTTCCTCAGTTCCAAAAATCAGTTTGAAGAGACTGCCTCTAGTTTGAACCCATCATGGTTTCAAGAACAGTAGAACTTTTTCTGCAATACAGGAAATATCTCTCTCCTTGGAAAAGGCCCTAATGGGAAATCTAATGATAGCATATTCCCTGAGGAAAACTGCCACCTTAGACTGTGTCCCTACAGGACAGAAAGTGAACAACTGCAATATTCCTTGTATAAAATGTGTGTGTGGTGACATGACACAATGCGTTGTGACAGCTCCTTTAATTCTGGGTCCTTCACATGACAGATAAAATGATTTCTGTAATTATTCTTAGGTATAAGACCCAAAGTCAGTTCTGTTAATGCATGTACTTGGACTGTTTGGCATAAAATATATTTAGATATCTCATTTAAACACCCCTCTGGAAAAAACCTCTGGAAATCAGAAGTGATTGAGTGGATCAGCAGCAACTGTATTGCTTCTAGGCCCAGGCAAACGACACATATAACAGGCTGATTTTCATTTCAAATGTTTTATTTGCGGTGAATCTTCATCCTAAGGCTTACATAACCAGACTTGCTTTTCTTGGAGCTAAATTAGCTCTTGTTTTACTTCTGAATTAAATTAAGATCGTTGCCATTTTATGCTAAGGAGTAGAAGAAAGTGTAAAAACGCACTTGCTTAGAACAGAAATATACATTAACCATAACATTGATAAAACACTACTTGTCATTACAAGTTTTTAATCACTGCTTGTGGTTAGAAATAGATGAATTATATAATTAGACATAATGCTGAGGGAGTTATTCTGTATGCCTCATTTTAAAATAATTGTTAGGTCTATAATTTGATTGGAATATGAAATAGTTTAAAAATGCATAATAAAATTTATTAAATTATGAAAGAAATAATATATGTAGTCTCCTACAGCTTGAAGATGCTTTGTTGCATCTATGTTTGTTGTGTGGCAGTAATGCAGCTTTTATTATTTATTTTGAAAAAATTCTGCTTGCCTTTGGTGATTTTTTTTTTTTTTTTTCCTCCTCTGAACACTGAATGTGGCTTTTGTCATGCATTTTGAGGTTTCCAGCTGGGCTGGTTTGCTTTCATTCTAGGATTGAAGTCAGCTGGTGTGTTTCCAGGATCACTGAATGGTTGAACCTACCTCGATATATAGGGTCTACAGAAAAACATTTTTGCAACCTACCTGCTTAAGAGAGAGGGAATATGTCTAAACAAATCCACTAAGTCATCTATCAAAGGTGCTAGTGCAGCCAGTGGCTTTATTTCTCTGGAAAGCAGAGGAAGATGGAAGTGCATGAGGGGAGATTTTTCTGATTGCTTTCTGGGAAAATTATTCTGAGAGTTACTTTTGAAAAGAATGTGATTTGCCTGAGGTACAGCAGGAATAGTATGAAAAGCACTGGGAGAAATGAATTTCTGATTTGATTTGGGGTAAGATGATGCAGTTCTATCAGTACCAGAACTGCATTGGGAACTCCCAAAGTATCACTAGAGATGGATGTAACTTGATGTGTTTGATAATGTTACAGGTAACGCTTGAAAGATTTACTGGAAAGTGGAAATGAGGAGAGAATTTTACTTTCGATGAAGTGTTCATGTAATGATAAAGAGGTTGCCATTTTTGTCCTGGCCTGTCGTGGCTCAGCCATGCCTTGTAATAGCTCACCGGAATGATGGACAGCAGTGCAGAATCACAGGATGTTAGGGGTTTCCAAACTCAACACTGGCAGCCCTGGGGCTGTGCCCATGGCAGGGATAGGGTATGGTCTTGTTTACTGTAGACAATGTTTCATCTAAGGCAATAAACTCTCAGAAAGCTTAGCTTTTCTGAGCTAAGGTGGAGTTGCTGTATTTACAGTTTTTCAGGGAGAAATGATGATGTCTAATCTTCTTCCTGAGTCACTTAGGCTCAAAATGGTTTACAGCCTAAATCAGTCCATGTAAATTGATGAAATATCAGTGGAGCCAAGCAGTTACAGTGTAGAAGAGCACTAGGCTCCTAGGTTATTTAACCTTTTAAGTGTATTGACAAGTCTGTCCTTTATGGTAAATTCTGACTTCATGACTGTTAAAAGATGAAAATTTATGCCATTGGTAGAAGACCAGTTGTGGTTTAACGTGGCAGGCAACTAAAACCACCCCACAGCCATTGACTCACTCCTCTCACCGTGCACAGTGGGATGGGGAAGGCAATTGGGGAAAAAAGTTAAAACCCCTTGGTTGGGATTAAGATTGTTTAACATGGAAAAGGGACATAATTGTAGGTACAATAACAATTTAAATATGCAAAACAAGTGATGCACAGCAAAGATGCTCCCCACCTACACGCCACTGATGCCCAACTAGTGCCCAAGCCACAGTCCCAGCCCCTGGCCAGCTTCTGCCAAGTTATACACTGGGCATGATGTCATGGAATGGCATGCAATAGTCCTTTGGCCAGTTGGGATCAGCTGCTCTGACCGTGTCACTTCCCAGCTTCTTGTGCACCCCCTGCCTCCTCCCTGGCAGGGCAGGATGAGAAGCTGAAAAAGTCCCTGACTTAGTGCAAATATTGCCTGGAAACAACAAAAACATCAGTGTGCTACCAACATTATTCTCACACTAAATCCTAAACGCAGCACCATACCCCTGCTAAGAAGAAAATTAACCCAGCACAAGATCCCAGGTCATTAAAAAGGTATTGATGCTTTTATTCTGTCCAGCTAATTTAGACTAAAATTTTAAACATGTAAATAATTGTGGGATGTAATGCACTGTACCATAATGTTGCCTAATCTAAAATCTGATGGCAAAAGCAGTATCTTCCTTAAACTTGAAACTGGGAATTATTCAACTCTTGTTGGTTTTTCCACATCAAATTCTCTGGATATAGGACTCAATCTATCAGTGCTTCAGATATAGACTCATGTTCTGCAAGTTAAAGCAGCTTTAAAAAAATCAATCTGTTTAAAAAAATGCTATTTTCTATGGATCTGTTTAATAAATATCATTGTTCATTATTAATTGAAATTCATATACTTTTTTTTTGTTGAGGATTTGTTTTTTATATTTAAGGAAGAAAAAAACAATTCAGAGTTCCTGCATGCGACTGGTGAAAGGTCTAAAACCTGTTGAAATTAGATGTCAGTCTCAGTTACTATCAATCCTTATTACTGTCACACTGTGGAAGAACGTAGTTTAGCTTTCTGAATTACAGAGCTTTACTGTATAGCCATACACAGACATCAGTTCGCACTGGCATTAATGTACACTATCTGTGAAAGAGTTGTTGCTGGAAAATCCTCCTACAGTGGTCAAAGTGGTGCAGTCATGTTCTGAATTTAATTTTGATGCACTGTATGCTTTCTTAAAGCAATTGCAGACTGTATACATATTTTTGTGTTCAAAATTCATGAATATATTTACAGAAGATGAATTGTTTTATCTTCCTTCAGACTGAGAAGAGAACCATACAATTTGAAGTTCACAAAGACAGCAATCAACAACTGGCTGAATTACATATTAAGAAGTGTTCTGTGGTGAGTAAATTGAGGCTTTCATACACTGAACTTCTTATGTGCAAGTGAAAGTTCTGTGGCATATTCCGTCAAATAAGTGGAAATTACAAAATTGCAATAGTTGAATGAAATACCAAAGACCTAATCTTACAAAAATAGTATTATAAATGAAATATTTATTACTGTTTCGTTATGTTAGCTAAAGTATTTCATTCTAGTGCACACCATTTTCTTTTTCTGGTTTGATCAACATTATATTTTACTGTCACCTTATGCCATCTAATGCTGTATATTGTAGTTGTATCATCAAACAGCATGTGTAGCTGATCCTGTGAAGCACTTTTTCTTGCTAAGAAATCTCTTATTACTTGACAAGCTTCTCTGTGAATATTCCATTGCTGCTCTATTTGCAATTAAGCATGGATTGTCTTCATCTATTCCAGTCACATTTGGCAAAGGGATAAAACCCATTCTTGCTGAAATTAGATCAATTCTCACTGGAGATTGCATTGTGGTTGGCAGTGAGGATGGCCCTTGATGGAGCCCATGGCCAAACTGCTGAGAGAGAAGTGCTGCAGACAACAGAGTTCTTCACCACAGGGCTCAGTCTCTCAGTGACAGCTAGCAATGCAAGGTGCTTCCAAAATGCAATGTAGGGGATCTAAACAGCGCTCCTTTGCACTTCTGTTTGGCATATTCACTAGGACTTTTCTAGAAAAGCAAAACCTAGCATGTGAAGGTGAATGTGAAAATACTGAGCTTTGTTCCTATGAATGTAGTCTTTTTGAGCAGAGGAAGAAATAAAAAAGAAACTAATACTTAGGAACTTTTTTGAAAAATTGTCTGTTATAGACTGCTTTACTGAGGACTTGTGCCTCTATCCATTAAGCACAATTCGATAACCTGAAGCTCTAAGAAAGAAACTGATTTTTAGGGGCTTGTATTCAAGGAAATGGGGAATTTTCACCTGACATGGAAGACATTCAGCTCACAGTAAGTATTACATTCCTCCGAAGTGTCATGGAGTAAGGTAGTATATCTTGGAAATGCATTTTGAAAACTTCCGTTTCTTTACTTGCCAGAATTGTTGTCAAGTGCATCTTGAAAACTTCTGGTTTAGGGAACAGGTTTTATGGAATACAACGAAAACTTACTGTTGAAAAAGTGCTGTAAATCTGTTCAGCTTGTTGAGATATCTGTTTGGAGAAAAAATTGCATGAATACTGTTTTTTTTAGTGCTATGAATATAATTTTTCAAAGTGTCAAACTCTCACAAAGGGCTTTTTGTGGCTATCATGACTTCAGGAGCACTGAAAACACTACTGGGTGACCGAATTGCCAAGGCTGGATTTTTATTTTGTTTTTAGCTAGCCATCTTGTGAGTGCACCCCTATCAGGTGTAAAGCTTCTGAAATCATGAACTTCAGGAGAGATCTCAATTCCACTGAAATTCATTTGCATTCTAACACTGTAGAATCTTCCCATAGACTTAACCTTTTAGGTGTATAGTAGAGAAAGCATTACCTAGAATTAGGTTATATTATAGAGAAGCGTATAATCTAAGATTATTAAAATTATTGTAAGAGAGCTCTGAAGCATATGTGCCTTGAGTTGAAAATAGTTAGGTTAAGTAAAGCTAGTAGGAAAGACTGATAGGTATATCTATAGAGAGGAATAATCTTCCCATTGGATAGAGCAAGAGGTCCATAAAGTCTTCCTTTTGTACAGAAATGTCAATATGTAAATGAAATAAAACTCCTAGGGAATGAATGGGGGAAAGCTTAGAATTCTATCACTAGAGAAGTGATAAATAAGTATGGGTAAAGTGAAATGTTATATATATAATGTACATGAGTAAATGTATTCCCAGGGGTTTTTGTCTTTGATTCTGTGACTGCACTGAATAGCAAAATTCCTGGTCACTTCCATGTACAAGTCTGCTTTGATACAGCTTGTAAAACTATTAGACTTGGAGAAACTCTTAAGTCACATATTTTGTGTTTATTTACTATAACTGCTTTTAATGGTGGCAAACATCTGCCATACTATGCCATTTGTAAGGTCTAGCAAAATAATTTTCTATTTTTACTGAACAGCACAAAGAAAAACACTGTGAATGGAACATTTTGCTGCCTCTATCTGTTTATGGATGGATAGCAGCTCATTAAAGAAATCTGATAGATAAATCACACTTTATCTTTGATATCTGTACTTTGATTCTTGAAGGAATAAATAACACTTTACTGCTAATATGCTTTAAAATTACAGCTCTAAAAGTGTGCCCTGAGTGTAGCAGGTCCTGAAGCAGGAGTATGTTGTTTTCCATTTTCTGCTGGGAGAGCTGAAATCATATACTTGTGGGTAGCAAGAAATATCCCTCCATAACACTTTCAGACTAGTCCAATATATACTAGTGAACGTCCTCGGGATATTATTGAAACGGGTTGAGGAGCACTAATGATTAAGACCTATTTCTTTTTAGTATTTATAAGGAATAAGGAAGAATACAAGAAAAACCCCCAAATGGCATAACAAACATCATTACTGATTGTGGCCACATTGTTATGCATAAAATGATGCCCACATTGTTCCAAATTAATATATCTGAAGCACAAATGAGAATGCTCTGTCATTAAAGAGCATAAAGGAGGAGAGATATCTAGGGCAAGCTATAAATACCACACAGGATAATCCCCTTAAGAGGGAAGGCCCATTTCCATTTTCTGGTAAGCATTTTCAAGCTGTGGGTAATGACAGCAGCCCATTGCTGCCCAGGTGAAGACCTTTTCCTAAGTGCCCTGGAAGTAAATCTTAAGATTGGAGCTGCCATGGTTTTCTAGAACATACAGAACTTGTCTTAATGTATTCGCTTTTAATAAGAGCTGTACTGGTTTCTGTTACTTTTTTTCCCTTCTAACTGTGACGGAAAATGTGCTTTGTTAAACAGAGGCATTGAGCAGTTCTCCACCCCTGAAAAAAATGGGACTTTATAGCATAATAGGTTTTGCTCCTCAGTAACTGTTGGGGTGGACTACAGAGGGCTTGTCAGTAATATATATATGTATGTGTATATATATTATGCAAGTCCTGTTATTACATGCGAGTGTATAACATATATATGCTCTGTACATGTATATAGTTAGTATATGCATGTGTATTGATAAGTATGTACAGGTGTGTAGAGATATATATATGCACACATGTGCGAGAAGTCAGAAGATGTTTTTAAAGCTCCATGGAAGAGATATGAGGTGCTGTTACTTCCAATATGTGCCCCTTGGGAAGTACTGTTAAACATTATTGTTGAGTAGTAATGACCCTTTCCAATGTTTGCTCACTTCTTTAAGCAAAGGCACGATGTTTGTTACTGACTAAATTATTTCCTCTGTTCTTTATTTTCTCTCCCACGTTGTGTTGTCTCATACAGATAGCTTTTAAGTGGTACTTTCTGAATGCTTTCACACAGTCTTTTTCTTTTTTATTTCTCTGGCAACGATGACTAAAATGGAAAGACCCAAACACCCTGTGATTGACCATGCTGCCAGCATAACAGATGGATGTGATTGTTGGCAATTAAGAAGCCTTATGAAAACCTCAGTATCAAAAGGTTAGAGACAGCATTTTTAATTCAAAAATGTATGTTAGATGCACTGAGTTTATGCACATAATGAAGTATAATCTAATCAGGTTGATTGAATTGTTTTAAACTTTGTAATTCAGAGTGTGTACTTTGAGTGTTACTTTCATAACCTTGAGCTATTTTATTTTTGTGTCTTCAAGACTTAAGTTTAGTTTGCCCTGAAAAAATACATCTTGGGGAATAAGGTTAAACGACTAATACCTGTGCTGGCTTCTTAGACTAGTGTCTAGATTGTTGTGGAAATTCATTGCAGGGATTAATTTACTCATGTATTTTAATGTCATATATATTGCTGTGTTTCAAATTGTATTCTTGGGTGCAATGATATGTGGAAACTTGTGGTGTATAATTTACATTCACATAGTCTTCACGTCCACATAAATGAAGGAGGGAATGTTTTCTTCAAGAAAAAGAAGCAAGGAGTTCTGGAAATTAAATTTACGGCTTACAAAATCACTGTAAATTGTTAAATTGCCACATTAAATCCAACCCTATTAATAATTTTTAATCTAAAACCAAACAGGTCTACTTTGTATTTAAAATTAATACCTGAGAACATTTTTTTTTAACCCTGAAATGAAACTATCCTCTGAAATCTGATGTACAATTAGTAGAGACAGGTGAGCCAGTAGATGACAAGTAGAAGCATCATTCAAAGCAGGCAGTTCCATATCTGCCATAATTGTGCTGAAAGACAGCAGGGAATGTGGATGAGGAATTTAATGGAATTTCCTAGGGAATTCTTAGTGACCTTGGTCTTATGGTTCAACAAGGCTTCTGAGTTTGCATTTGTTCTTGTTCTCAAGCATACATAAGGATGCCTGGAGATGAAAAATCACAAATCCTTAAGACTACATGAATATAAATTAAAAAGATAGATAGGCTCATTTATAATGCACTGTCAGTGTTTCTGATTTTAAGACACCATCATGTAAAAATCCTTTCCCCCCCCATCATATAAATAAGATATTTTACTCCACGAAAGAGTTTTACTTTAGCTCAGGTTTCATATTGTGCTTTGTTTATTCTGAAGCTACCTAGATATCTTCATACCAGATACAATAATTACATTATATTACAGATGACAAAGTATACTCAGCATTTTTAAAAAGTCATAATATATGTATTTTACAGCCATGCAAAGCGGCAAATTCTAAGATGGCATAGTAGCAAAACTTCTCCAGTGTCCATGTAGCCATGCAGATTTGTAATAGTCTTGCCTGTTCTATAAGGTAATTACAAATCTAGGATATATTTTTTAATAGATTTAAACCATAATGAAACAATGTAATTATGAATCATGTTTTGGCCCCATACTAGAGGCCCAGCCTGTCCTCCTCCTTCACATACACAGAGAACTAGAATATGGTGTGGGTACAGAGGGGGTCACCCTCCAACTGAGGAATTAATGACAATATATATCAATGTACACATCTATACCCTAAGCACACTGGAAGAGTGGGAGGAAAATTACTAGGAAGAAGGTTCAGCCTGTTCATTTCCAGGTCTGACTACAGTTAATAAGCACTGGGATTAGGTATTGGGTTTTTCTAAACATCAGGAAAACCTGTGGCTGCAGACTTCAGGAGCTGGTGTCTGCTGGTATAATTGTACGTATCTTTCAGGAACCCAAGGAAAGGCTTTCCGACTTTTCCCTTGGCAAATATGTTCTGAATGAGTTTTTGCAGCAAAACCACGTCTACTGCAATTCAGCTGTAACTCTTTTCAGTGCAGACCAATGTACACACTATTTTCAGATGTACTGTGACAGCATATACTTGCTCTCTTACTGAAATAATTCTGTTTGATTTCAAGAAAAGCAGCAGAACAAGGCAGGTTGAAATGTTGTTCCTGTTTGGAAATGGCAGTTTTGTAGGATTCTGTATCTCAAACGAAAGTAACAAAGAATTTAATTTCCCCCCTGCTCCATAATTAAATACAGCTCTTAAGTTAGAAAATAATTTGGTTAGGTTTATGGTTTTTGAAGCTTCTTGTATGAGCTACACTGCTACTTCTAGGTAGAAGGTCAGTAAGTGCTAATTCTAGGGGAAAGGTTAAGTCTGCTTCAGCAGAGGTTAAAATGCTCAGATGCATCTTTTAATTCAAGGCAAGATGCTCACAGATGAAGCGAAGTAAGGAAGTGCTGGTGTGAAGCATTGTAAGGCAGCATGTGGGGTATGGACACAATTCAGAGTAAGTCATAGGTAGATTCAAAAGATGCTGCCAGGCTAAGCTAAGGACTGATGCTGACAGGTTCCTGGCAGCACTTTTTTTTTGTCACTTGTAAAAGCAACGAGTGTCTCGTACAGTGTTGTATATTCTTTGTTAAATGAAGATATGACTGCTAAGACATCCACACCGTTACTCATGCATAACAGTTCTTTTCTCAGTTACAGAAATTAAACATGTGATACTAAATTCAGCTCTTATTTTAATCAGTAGGTTTGCAAAAAGAAAATAATGCAAAATGCCTCCTTGGCATGCAGCATACATGCCATGGGTGCTGTTACAAAAGGAGATTGTGAAAATAAAAAAAATAAATTAGGGGAAGCAGAGATGATTGGGAGCCTTAAAAAGCTCCAGTTTCATATATCACATTATCATCTGCTTAACCTTAATCACAGTAATAATTCATTTGATTTCAGTGTATTTACATGAGTAAAGTTACAGATGTTCAAGGATCCGCAGAAGCACAATAAAGGTAGGTATGATAATACATTTTACTCTCTCACTCAGTTCTATCCTATTACTGCATGTCTAAATCCAAATGAAATAACACACAGGAACAGCATGTTAGTTCTAACCATTTCTAATTCCGAGTTTCCAACTAGGATTTAAATTAGAATCTGTTTTTCAGATAGCCAGGCTCCATTCTGAAGGCAAGTCAAGTCTTGTGGTAATTGCAGTGGCTCTGATTTGTTTCCTAAACCACCTGTCTCTCTAGTTCTGCTTATTTTAGAAAATAAAGCTTATGTTGGACAGGAATTAATCTGAAATCTGACAAAATATTCTCAGTAAGCACTTAGGACAAAGTCAAATTAAGTATTTTGAAAAAACACAAATGCAATAGTAGCAGTGTAATATTTATGCTGGACAGGACTTTTACATTGGAAACTCAGTCTCATGTTTAGTAGAGTTTTTCTGAGACTCATTACTTTTGTATACTACTATTTTAATTATTAGTACTGCTTTTTTTCAGGAAAGGTTTTATCTTCCTTTCTGGTCATGCCTGCACTTCCACCTACCATCAGTGGAAGGTCTGACCTGTATTACAGATTTTCTCTGCTTTAGGGCTTACTGAAAGCTTGACAGTAGCAGTTCAGTAGGAGAGATCACTACTTGGGATGCACCACTTCTGTGTGTTCCTGCATCTGTTTTTCTCAGCCTTTCTTGTTTCTGCTGAGACTTATTCCCAAAAAAGTCAGTCACTGGAATGTGGGGTGTTGTCACACCTTGCTTTTAGGTACAGTGAGAGGCACATCAGCTGCTTGAACAGAGCAGAGGTGAGCTAATCCCTTTAAAAAGTGGGCTGTCAGATGCCCAGGAGACTTCTCTCCAAGAACTCTTGGGAAACACTGCTTGTACTGGGAAACTTCACCATGCTTCATGACTTCTAGGGGGCCCCAAACTCTTCATGGCACCTCAGGTGCTAATGGAATCTGTAACACTAGATCCTCATATGTTCACTGGTCTCTCTCCCCTCTCCTTTCCCACCTGCATTCTGGTTTCCAGAAGAGATAAGCCCATGTAACATGGTCCCCTCACACCAGGAGCAGCCCTTCAGTGTGCATCTGCAGGCTACTTTCTAAATGTTTGAGTCTTCATTGTTAGGGGTTAAATCTCACATTTGATCCTTTTGGGATTGTCACAAGGAAAGTAAGCAGGACTTTCCTTTCTTCAAATAGTCACTATGATACTACAGTAATTAATTGTGATATGAGAGACCCAGGTTCATTTTTCAGTTTTGAGCAATGTTCATCTTCCTGGTATGAGGGTATCAAGGATGCTCTAATGAGGATGGGAGAGAGAGAAAGGAGGAAGGGAGAGGATGGAGAACTTCAAGAATATGAAGTTCTCCAAAGAGTGGTACATACCTTGTAGTGATATAGCAAAAAATTAAAGGCACAGTTTTTCAGTAAATGGGGGGAAAAAAAAAAATTCCCTTTTTAACATGGGAAATTAATATTTTTAGAAATGATTATCAGCTTGTACAGTTCTTTCATACCCCTTGAACAGCATTATGAAAATGAATTCGAACTAGGAACAGGTTATGAAAATTAATTCCAGCTAGGCATAGATGTGAAAATCTGCTGAGCAGTGCTACTGAAACTGAGTTACATTAAGGTATTCAAATATTTGGAAACTTCAACAGTGAAAAGTTGATGTGTCTTTCTAGTATAAGTAACTTCAATCGCAAATAACATTTCAGTAGAGATTTCAGGCTAGTTTGAGAGGTGGGTTCCCAGTTTTCACCTAAGTATTTCTACAGATGCTTTTCTTATGCCTTGCCTAAGCTGTGTTGTTTTGGTTTTTACATGTATTTTCTTTTCATACAGCGTTTTTTGCACCTGTATAACTTCCCGTGACTGAAGTTCTAGAGACCACTCCAAATGAAATAACAAAAAATAATTGCAGCAACAACAATGCTAGTTAGAACATGCTGTTCTGGACAGTATTGTTAAGCAATTTCCACTACAGTTTAATTCATAAGACTGTGAAATCCAAGAGACTTCTGTTTTTAGCTTCATTGGGAGGTAAAAGAACCTTCACCTCAGCTATGGCAGAGATATCAATAACCCCTGCAGCTGCAGTTATGCACAGAGCATTTTTGTGTTTCTCTGCGTTATTGCATCTCTACTTGAAAGAGAGATTGAAAAAAATCATACTACTGAACTAAAAATAATGCAAATAGATTTGTCCCACCAGCTTGGGGTTGAAGCAGAAAATGAACTATGCTGATTACTGAATAACTAATAATAAAGAGAATTTAACACACAAATCCACATACATTTTTAATGCTTAATTGATTTAAATTTTATGTTTCTTGTGAAGGTTTCCTGGATGTCCATGTGCTGAGAAAATGAAAATCTCATCTTATTCTAAGAGCTTCTCTCTTCTATCCAGATGGAAAAGAGTTTTGGGGCCCACTTACTGGAATGTGATGCCCAAGTTAAGTCATTTCATTCTGCAAGATTAATGTCAATCAATCTCTTACACAGTGTTTTTTATAGCAATATGTCATTTTTTTCTAAATATATTTTAAAGGAATGTCTGTATGTCCCAGTCTAATTTAAAATAAAATTCTCTTACGTAGGAACTACTTTTATTGAAAGATCAAAATATTTCACTACTTTTTAAGAGACCTTCTCTGAGACCTGTTGAATGTAGCGTATTCTGCTTGGGATAACAGCACAGTTAAATGTGCAGATTCTTCTCATCTTGTCTGTGTTCAAAATGTTCAGAAACCTGTCATGAATTTGTTGCTTAGGGACTATATACTTGAACCCTATGAATCTTCAGCATGATTCATGGTATGTCGTATATGTCATAGGTTGGTAGTATGGTAATATTTCTCTGACTGCTCTTTAGGTTTCACTTCCATTAAGAGAACTGATGTGTCATTCTAACTCTTGGTAACATTGTTCACTCATGATTTAGTGCCGCAAGTGTGGCAAACAGGCTGATTTATGCAAGGAGAGCCCTATGGGATTCAGTATTTCTCAAAGCATAGGCCTTGTGCTGGACCTCAGCATGTGTGTGGATGTCATATTGAATAAACTTTATAATCACAAAATAAAGAACCCTTTTCATCTGAGAAAGTTTTTAATCAAATTTCTAACTCTTAATTTATTTCATCTACAAGAAAAATTACTAAGGCTCTGGAGGTTAGGAAACTTTCCAGAAGATTAAGAATTAGTGGATGAACAAGTGCTTTATAACATATGTATTGAAAACTCTTTTAGTCTGTAGAGCTGCAATAATTCTAGCAGGTGTTTGGTGCTACACAGTTCAGGAAAGTTGGCCTTTGAGAATTTGTTGATATATACAAATTGAGAGTTTCTTCTGTAGTTTATCTAATTTTAATGCTGTTATTAGAAAAGAAATTCTATTATTCCTCTTGGAAGTGTGGCACCACATGTGACATGTTAAAGAGAAGTCATATCCATGTGATCACAAAGGAAAGAAGGTGATCAATGATGTGCCAAATATGAGAGGTAGCAGCAAGCTGTATATATGCTTGTTTGCAGCAGCCAGGTGAACAGAACAAAGTTATAATGTGCCAGATACACACTGTTATTTCTTACCCCACTCCCTTTGGGCTTTCTTAGATTTCAGCGTGCTCATGCTGAAATGCTTCTGCCAGTCGGTTTGCCTCTTGCTATACTGATTTAGGGCACCTAGTAACAGTTGTTTATTACATATTAGGATGAATCATCATGAGAGTAATGGGCAGCCAGATAAGGCTAGAAGCCTGAAAGGTGAAGCTGGCATTCTCTTACGTATACTTAATTTTTTTTACGTAGCAAACTACATGCAAATAATGTAATTCTTCAGAGGTTTATTATCCCTATAGCTGGTTTTGTCTCTGTGAGCTTACTAGATCCATAATATCTCTGGCTCCAGACAGTGCATGTCTGGGGGATGCAGAGTTTAGTGTTCCTCACTATTAGCCCTTCAGTGCATCAGAAGCCTGTAGGGAATGAGGTTGAGAAAGTCACAGCTTCATTTCTCACTAGTTTAATGAGGTTAGAGATAGACTTTGAAAGAGATGAGTTGATGGATTTCTTGGCAGGCAGCCATTGCAGAATTCCTCATTAGGATGTCTCTTTCAATCTCTTCTAAATTACAGTGATCAAACAGCCAAAGCCTGTCCAAAGAACTGAAAAGAAATCAACTTTTAAATTTGTTTAGGAAAGAATAAAAGGAGCAGTTTTGAAAAGGGCTGGAATACATATTTGATTTCTGTCTAGATACTGGTAGTTCTTATTCAATTATTGTTTAGGTCCATGGTTTTTGTAGCTGCATGTATAGTAGAGAAAACTTACATTTTAAAATATTTTTTTTAAAGAGGGAAGTTGGGAAAAGGAATTTCATAAATTTACACAGGATAGGATCAAATAAGTCACAGACAAAATGTTAGCTTTTATTAAGTCTTTCTCCCGGTTTTACATCAGTTATATACTATTATACATAAAGTATGCATAGGCAGTTTCAACTGCTTGCAATCTCCTGAATAGTTAACATCTCACCACAGCACTGAAAGGTAAGAGATGAAAATGCTTTCCATGGTGTAAGAAGTCATCTGCTAGCCAGTTAAGACCATGTATCTGTGAAAATTGGGACCTCTCAGCTATCTGACAGTTTGCAATGTGTGCAAATATTACTCCAGCTTTCATTTCTTGCTTGTGAACAATTTGTTGAAGTTGTATGTGGATGATTATCTAGGTAGTTCAAATGGAATGCTTCTCTGTGGGGATGCAAAACTGCTAGCTCTGGATTTACACCATTATACTCTTACCTAAGAACACCTGCCTTCCTCATCTGCCCATTGTTAAACCCGAAAAGCTAGGGTTAATCTGTCTGTAGCTCTTACTGATACTGCCTTCTAAAGTAAATAGCAAATACCTATTGGCTTCATTAGAACTGCACTGCCAAGCATGTCATGAATATTCATTATAAGAGACAGAATATTCATGGAAACTAAACACAGAAAAGAGATCAACTTAATATAAAAATCAAAACACACAGGTGTCATTTCAATGCCACCACCAACAAAAATAACGTGGAAACGATCTTACTGTATTTTTAAAGTAGTTTTACTTTGTTTAAGCAATTATTTTCATCACTGTTTCCTTTTTCAGTTAAAAATAGTTCTGCTTTCTAAAGGCAGATTTTTTTAGGAGATAGAAAGCATTTGGGTCTGAGAGAGAAGAACTGAAGATTGTACATAGTGACCTTTTAGACTACGTTTCCACTACAAACAATTCCCAGTGAAGTCATTTAAGTGGAGTGGTTTTTTGTTTGATTTTTTTTTTTATTTCTCTCAACTCTTTCTCAGAAGGTTATCATTTAACTGATCTGTTTGATTTCATATAGAGTAGCAAAAAATATCAAAACAAGAATGTCATGTGTATCTCTAAAAAGGACATAGACAAAAGGCAGAGGTATCTTGTATTAAAAGAAATGGATGGCATGGTATTTTTTGATGCGTCTTTCTAAACCTGTTACATCTCTAGCTATTGATTCACCCAAAGGACAGAAGAATTTATCCGTCGTTCTGTAGCCCCTCACAAAAAAAGCAGATGTCTGGGTCAGAGATAATTGTTTTCTGACATATGATTCATGGCTTACAATAGCTGGCTCTTCAAATATCATTGTTT
Organism: Porphyrio hochstetteri; assembly: GCA_020800305.1. Lineage (NCBI taxonomy): Eukaryota > Metazoa > Chordata > Aves > Gruiformes > Rallidae > Porphyrio > Porphyrio hochstetteri. Next base: position 21,790,624 of record CM036912.1, read on the forward strand.
AAATGTCCAGTGGGGGAACAAGAGTCTCTATATTAGATAAACATACTTTACAGAAAGATCCAATTGTTTATATTTTTGTGCTTTTTGTTGTTTTCTCCCTTGAGTTCTACACTGTTCTTTTATACCTATCAAAAATTATGATAAAACATGACAGTTACTATTGGTATAAAATGTTCGGGCTAATAGAGTTTTTGCAAATACTGTACTTGAGATTAATCATCTAAAAATTGTATACTAAACTATTACTTACATTTTTTTATGCTTTCTTCCTTTATTCAGCAGCCAGGCCTCTCTTGTGTTCAATGAGACCAGACCTTCTGAGCTACTGACCGTGCACTGTTGTCCTGCAGCTTGTCAGCTTTTAGTTCTTTTGAGGCTTTTCTGGAGACCTAGGTATGTTATCTCTTTCTCTTAAATAGAGAATCAAGCTCTACTTACCTATGTACTCAGAATATCTACAAACTGACTCAGTTTTCAACATCTTAGGAGTATGGTTTCTGATGCAAGCAAGGGTTAAGATTCTCAAGCAGGGACAACTCTTGTCTGTCCCCAGTTGGAGATGCATGACTCATTGCTGTTTGTGGGGATATTTTGAAATTTGATAGCAACTTTGTAGGAACTTCATGTAGATATTATATTAGATATTATGTGGATATTCTGTTAACTTTTAAGCTAATATAGTAGCTAAAGTGTAGCATAGTGCATACATTCACTCAAGTTACAGTGATGCAAGCACTAATGCAGGTTTGGGTGACAAGGGAAGCTTGCTGGTCATTAGTATACTTCTAGGAACTTCCAGCTGTACTCCTCACAACTGTGTTTGTTGTTTCTTAATATAATTTGAAAAGAATAGTCACTTCTACTATTAATTTTTAATGATGCATTTCCTAATTACTACAGTTAGAATATTTTAGACACTGTAGAAACACACATTATGTAAAAATTCTAAACTACAGATACCATTCCACCCACCCCCCAATTCTTTATTATTTTAACAGTGGTCAATAATTTGTCAAAATTAATGACAAAGCAACACTTCTGTTGAATCTGAAGCTCAGTATTTGTTCCAAACCCCACCTAGAGATTTTTCTTGCATGATTTGTATCGTCATTCTTTCTCTCTGAAATTCTGATTTTACATCCTGTTTGTATGAGGCTGCTTTATTTAGAATGGAATATATTCTTCACATAGTATTTTTTGAGAGTCTGAAATTACAGGTACTATTATTAACCTCACATTAGGGAGGATTCTGATATCATATTCTGGATATATTTCTTTGTCGGATTTTAATGGAAAAATTTACTTCAGGAAAGATGCATCTTCTCTCACTGCACTGTCCATATTGTCTGAACTCTTAAATTTGTTTAAGACAAACTTTCACGCCTTGATGAGAAGAGAGAAGATCCATTGTTAAAAGTGACACATTTTATAACTTCTGCATGTGATTGTTGCTGATTTCTGAAATGGCAATACCCATTGACCTGTTTCAACCCTTTTTATTCTGAGAAAAATAAGAAAAATACCGTACAGATCTATGTTTTTTTTTTTTTTTATTTAAGCTCATGAGAAAAAACCAAAACCAAACCAAGGAAATTCACACTGCAGATGAGAACACTAGCCATCATTTTGTATTTGATTCCTGCTTCATTGCACAACATCCAAATGTTGTTGCCCCTAAGATGGTTCACCAGCAGCTGACCTGAGCAGAGCTACTTCTGTTCCTATCAGAGTTGGTTTTGGTTTACAAAAAAGGCTCAAATTATTTTGACTGATGTTTCCAATCTGTCAGTGCATAGTAAGTTGAAGTGGGATATCGCTCTTAAAAAGATCAGCATCATCAACAAAACATAACCCTCTCTCCTGCCCTGTGTTCCTTGGTAACTGAGTGAAAAAGTATCAGGTTAGATGGTTGAGGGCTTTGAGCTGAGCGAAATGCTATGCTGAGCTGTAGCAATTAAAACAGCGTATTCAGTTGTTAGGAATCTTGCAGCAACTAGTGCAACTGTTTCCCTTTGCTTAAGGTTAATTCTACAGCAAGAATAGTAGCTACATTAGCTATGCATTTCTGCATCACTGCTTTTGTTCTCTACGTGGCATACTGCATCAGGAGCTGTTGATCAGAGATTTCATAACTCTTGCATTCCTAGAAATAGTTTCTTCAGGATACAGACATTTTTTAAACCCAGGTTTGTGTTGATGTAATTGTAGTGTCAGATGTAAAAAAAACCCTAACAACACCTTTGATCAGTTATACTTTTTTAACTACTTAAGAACTTTGATTGTGCCTTGTGCAAATCAACTCAAACCTATCTAGGACAGACATGAATTTGAACCATGTATAGTATAGAAAATCTGGCAAAATATTTTTCCCTAGAAAAGCCTCTTTTAGCTTGTCTCTCTTTCATGAATGTTAAATTTCTGGCAATGTCACAGTTACTTACGTTACCCTGCAGCTTCACAGCCCGCTTAACTGCACCTTGTATTATAGTAAATTGGAATGTTTGCTTAAGGTTTGTCATTAGAACTGCTTCTATATCCTTTATATATGTTTATTGTTGTTAGACTTTTGATAGTGTATTTTTATCCTTGTGCAACCTCTTTCTGAAGTTCAATACTTCATGGAGTAACATGGAAATTAAAGTTAAGGGGCAACACCATTTTCAGCATTATGTTCCTTTTATATCAGTTTCTGAATTCTGTAATAACTTTGAAACATTTTTTTCCACAACCAAACCAATTGTCTTCACATCACTCAAGGATCTGTGAATGAGTACAAATGAAACTGTCAGACTACCCATCTACTTAGGTATTTATTGTCAACCTGATGGACTTGAAAGCAATTCATCAGTATACTCTACAGAAAGCAAGCTACTGTATTTCCATTCGTTTTAACTAAAACAGTGAGGGATTCTGTCATATCCAAGAGATTTTTAATTGCATGATTCTAGACAGCTTGCTCTGATTTTTTTTACAGTATTTCACACAAAGGCCCAAAACCCCCAAATGTTTAAAATGAAAATGTTCAGCAGAACTTTATTTACTTTTCCTTGGGAATTATTTTCAAACTGAGAAATAACATTTGCCAGGAGATTGGAGACTGAGCCATATGCTCTTGTGTGCTTATACAGTGCAAAGGAAAACCAAACAGCTCTTACTGTTTATGTGAGAGCAGAGGATTGCTGCTTGAGGGAAAAAACGCAGATACTTTGCTAGTTATTTGATTGCCTCTTCAACATGCACGTTCTGTGCATGAGCTATTCTCTAAGCAAAACATTATTTTCTCAGAATCTGGCAGAAAGAACAGTGTAGTCATTTAATAAGTGTTCTTCAGAAAAGAAAGGGCATATGTATTGGATTGGTATTTTTTGATAATACCAGTATGAATAAAGATCTAGGGTTTGGTCACTGGAAGGGACTGCCTGCATAGACTGGCCTTTACAAGAATTTCCACATATTGCGAACACTTCAATTTGAAACTAAAAATCCAGCCCTCTCCAGAAGCACAATTTCAGATTCCTGTTTTTTAGAGGGAGAGGAAGGAAGAAATAGCTTGACTACTCAGGATTGAATGTAGAGAGAAGTTCAAGGCCATTTTTCACAGAGAATTTAGGCAGTCCAGAACAGCTGTTTTATACTTGCTACTTTTCCCTTACCTTTTGTTGTTGCTTTCATTGCCCTGAAGGTATTTTTAGCTAAACATTGGACAAATATTAGGACACCAGAAGTATGTTACTCAGAACCCTCACAATATTAGTTCTGTTACGGTAACATAAAAAATGGAGCTTGTTTTGCTTAGAGGGCACAGTATGTTCTGATGAATCTGAGGAATCTCAGACATCTTTTTCCCACTAAGGTATGTCTTGCCCCACCTTCCCAAGTTGCTAAAGGACCATGCCTTTCAGTTGGTCATGTGTATTTTATCTCTGCAGCTAAAAACATACCCATCTAAAGGGTTTAAAAGCCATGCTGAAATGTAATTAATGCTGCAGACCTCTGTTGTGTTTTTATCATCACAGATTAAAGCTAGTGGAAAAAAAAACAACCAGGAAAAAAAGAACTTCAAATGCTCCAGAGCAAGAGAGCACAGCTCTCCTCTGGCATTGACATTTTTATAACAAGTGGCCCAGCAGGCCTCAGGAAAGCTGAGAGGGTCCATCAGCTCTGGCTTTTAGCAGTGAGTGCTGAATGTACTTTAGATCATGTAATGCCCTTTGCTGCTAATAGGAGGGAAAAGTACTGAAGTAGAAGTTAATGGTTATAGTCTTATCTGTAGGTTGGATATGTTTGGAACTAGAAAGTTGGTTGAGTGGGACTTTACAGTAATTGTTTAGGTTTTGGGAATGTAGTACATTTCAGTAACAACTGAATTTAGCATAAACTCAGTTCTTTCTCAGTCGTAAGCTTTGAGGACATAAACCCTCTTTTTAATCTGTTTTACTAACAAAAAAAGTCCTGATCTATGGCTTATGCCCCTCATCTCTCTCCAAGTACATCTCAGTAGAGAAGTGGTGATTCCTTGATAATAAACAGATTACTTCCTTGATAATAAATGTTACTTTACCTGAGAAGGTTTGGTGGTGTTGGGTTGCCTTTTTTTGTGTTGTGTGGTTTGTTTTGGTTTAGGGGTTTTGTTTTGAAACAACTCTTTAAGAAACATCCAGACTTAAGGTCAAGCTTTTCTTACTACCCCCTCCTGTGATCCATTTGAAATAGAACTGTTTGAAGTGTAACTGCAGTGGTACTTTATAGCAGATCACTGTGGTCATGTTTTGAAGCAAGCATTTTTTTTTCTTATCCGTATTAATCTTTATTCATCCACCAGCTGCTACTAGGTAATAGGCTGGTGCTAAATGAATCTTCATATCTCCTCCTAGTAGTATAAATTAGACAAATTATGTTTTTGTCAGTATCTTGCATAACCTCAACCATTTGTTCTACTGTTTTGAAGTACTTGTTTTTCTCTATGGCATTCAAGAGCAAAAGATAGGTCTTTCCATGCTTCACTGCCTAGCTTTTAGGTTTATCTTCATACTTTTGATGGACTATTACTATATTTTCTCGATCCATACTTCATTTCTGTCTTCAAGTATATAGTATACGTGGAACTGGAATACTCTGTCCTCTAAAATAGAAAATTTAATTTTAGCAGTTATTTTTCCAGTCCATTTACAAAAGTGGGATTTTTTTAATATAAGTCGATTCTTTCTACCAAATGGATGCCACACAATTGTTTTTATTCAGCAGAAAAACAGACAGTCACTAGAGAGTTGTTTTGGTTTTCTGGGTGACTAGTGCAAGAAAAATTGATAGAACCAGTCTACCCTACCTCCTGTAACTGGGTATATATACTACATGTCCTGATTGTGAAAGACTGCCAAAAGTGAATTAGAAGAGTACAGTCTGAGCAGCAGAACTCCTGGCATTTCTCTTTCAGGTGGGGAGCAGGACAGAGTTTCAGGCTTTTGAAGGGATTTGCTTTAGTCATTTAAATGGTTTTCTTCATTTGCTACTATGTCACCACTGTTTTGTTCTATGAAAAGAACATTCTGCTAGATGACTGAGTACAAAATCCATCCCTTTTTCTGTATATTCATCTCTGCACATTCTGGATTTTAGTTTAGTGTTTGCAAGAAGACATCATATAAGCACTGCTTGCTCCCTCTTCAATATCGGAGCATTACTGATTCTAGTTTCTTCACCGTTGCAAGTTATAAACCAAAGACATTCCCATGCTTTAAGCAGAAATCTGTGACAGTGTAGGTGTTCCGTCTTCAAAAAATCTCTTTGCACAGATCTTCTGTACCAAGATAAAGCAAAATACTATATTCTCCTTTGTATCAATCACCAGTTTTCTATTCTTCAAATAAATCAATATTGTTTATCTTAGGTTCATTTCCTTCTTTCTGGCTTGTCTTTTCTAATGTTCATTCTCAAGTGTAACTAAAACTCCAAATTAAATAAAAGGAAATAAACATGGAGTGGGATACTATATGTGATGATGCCTAATTGTAGTTTTCATTATGCTAATAGTGGTTATTCATGTCAAACCACCTTGTGCATAGATAACTTCATCCTCACTATTAATATAGTAAGCTTTCTGTTTTGCAAGTCATTCTGAACAATTAAGAATACATATTTTTGTTAAAATGAAATTTAGAAAAATAATGTGCTTCTCTGCATATAATTAATTCCACTGAAACACTGTCACTAGGTACACATTGTTAGTTTTTAAAAAATGTTATTAAAGACATCACTGAACTCTCAAATGGACACACTTCTATAGAGCTATGACATTTTAAAAATGGAAATAACATCTATTTTTTTAAATGGTTAGTAGTCATAATAGTAAGAGGCACTCTAATTTGCTAGGAAAACTCACTCTCACATTGTTAGAAGAGTACTATGAGTCTGTCATATGTAACAAACATTTCCTGATACGTTCTGAATAGCACAGATATTTCGATTCTGTATCATCACAACAGTTTAAAGAAACACATTAGAATTTATGCTGCTTCCCTTTCTGAAATAACAAAGCCAATGGATTAATACATAGTCTAGCAAGCTGACTGTCTCTGTGGCTGGTACAAAAGCTAAAGAGCATCCCATTAATTTTTTTTTCTTCCATAGATACATAGAAATAACAACAAAGATTTTATCAAGGGCTTGTCTGGATGCCTTTGTTATTGCTTATAAAAATATAATCAGCTATATTTCACACATTTCATTTCCCACAATAAAGCTCCCATCATTATGAAATAAACTTCCCTTTATTTCTGCTTTTTCTCAAAATATAATTTCCATGACTAATTGTGTAAGGAACTTGCTTATCCTAAATATTCTAAAACAGGTAATATGTAGCATACTGAAGTCAATTTATTAAATCCTATCCTAATTACAATTATATCCTTTTGTCACTTCCAATTTGATTTTTAAGAAATCTTTCAAGGACTCTAGAAACAATTCAGAAGATGTTTTATCCTTTTTTTTTTTTAAATGTGTATTTTTCCTTTCCATTTAATCTGTAAGTAGCCCATTTTAAAGTAATTACTACTTTCCAGTTGCTCTGTGTCTGAGGGCCCTAATATGTGTTAGTTTTTTAGCATCGGTTGAAATTTTGCTATATTTTGCAGTGCATATTGTGCAGAGTCACTGCAGAAACAATGCAGTGTGCTTGAATATGCAACATACACAAAATCCAGCTGGGATTTGTAAATTATTCTTATAGAAAAATTGCATGATGCAGGACAAATGGTAGAAAAACAAAAGCTAAGAACAGAGAAACTGGAAGAAAAGGGTGTGGTGGAGACCCTACTACTATTTTTCTAACACATCACCTGTATTTTAGAGACTCTCCAAATGCCTTGTAAATTCCCATGAGGGAGTGTGTGTACATTGTATATGGAAGTGATCTACATCACCGGTACTGATCCATTACTGCTGACATCACTGTGAGGTAGATAAAATGTGTTTAATTAAATTAAGGTAATGATCATCAACCATTGCAGACCAGGTACCCCAGGAGGTGTATTACAGATGGTATACCCCGATGATAGGTGTCTTAAAAATACCCACTTCAGAAAGATGGGTGAAACATCAGTGACAGTTTTAGAATGACAGAATGCCCCGCAGAAATCACTCCCATAGCGAGTGCACGTGTGTATCTTGGTTTGAATCTAATCAGTGAACTTCTAAAAGCCAATTAAGCTTCCTTATATTTCTTACAGAAGTGAAATCTCCGATATGGTAACGTAAGAGGGTATACAGCTTCAAGCATATAACTGGCTTCAGTACATTAAAATTGCATACAGCTTCAATTACCTCAGTAATTTAGGACCTTTGATTAACCATCAGGCAAAGCTTTGCAACATTCATGTATCTTGTGCTAGATTAGGTGAGGTAATAGTGCTATGCACAGATGAATTCAGGATAAAAAGGTTCACAAAAAGCACTACTGGATCATTAGACTCTTTACAAAGTAATAATTACCTTAAGTAGTCAAACCAAATGCTTAATTGTCTCTTTATGTTCTGATCAATATTGCCAAAACCACATTTCTTCAGGTTGTTTCAATATAATTCCACAGCCGTGCTCCTTGGTGCAAATTTGAGACAAATACTATATTCCACAAAAAGAAAAAGCTGGGAAGATACAGAATTCTTTAAAAGAATATTTTTTTTCCTTAACTTTAGGAAAGTTACAGTTAATTCTCATTGCAGCCAACTCTCTATTAGCTTTCAGAAATTTGTAAAACTAAAGACAGAAAGACTGAGAAGATATTTAACCTCTTCTGCAACAGTTCTACATTAGAAGTTTTAAAGGGAAGGAGGAAAGTGAATTTAATGTGGATGTTTGAATCCAAACAAATGTAATACTATGTTCTGGGGGATTTGCAGCTGTGTCTTTTTATTACATGTCATTGAGTAGTTTTGCTGCAGAGATGAACACTTCATCTGAGCAGTCTTTGGTATTTGCTGAGCTGTGCATCAGCTTTCAACATCTGAAGTTATCAGCATGGAGCCCCTGGTAGAACATAGCTGTGTAAATTTTTCCAGCATTTGTTAATGTGACTTGTTTACTCATAATTTTCTTCTTGTTATTTCATTTGGAAGTGACTGTCCCTTTTCTTCCTTAAGTTTAATATAATTATTTCATATCACCATGCCTAGTCAACCCTAAAAGCATAATATAACACTAACCATTAAAAATTAAACTCCTTTTCTGTTTTGTCTTTTCTAATTCTTGCAGACGCTAGAAGTTTCAAACTATACTAATTATGCTTACACTAATTGCAGCCAAACTGCATGTTTTTCTGAGTTGCTTGAATTCTCTTATTATTGAAGCTTCCTTACTTAAGCGTTTCCAGATAATTTAAGAAATATTGGATTAGAATAGATTTTTATCATAATCTTTTCTAGGACTGGTCAGAAATAACTTGGTTACATTAGAGTGTCAGTATTATTTGTGCCAAAGAACATTTTCCCACCAAGACATGTGTGACCTCAATTTATAGTCTTTTTACAATGACAGGTGGTACTATGTTCATGAATTCACCTTTCATTTTTATTATTGTGAAGTTCACAGTACAACTTTAGAGACATCTTTAGTGCAACTGTTAGCATAGTGGACTAGACTCCAATGTTACTACATCTGTCTGTCTTATTTTGCCTACACAGTATCACACACTGCTGCTACTTCAAGAATCTCTGGAGTATAATATAAACTGAGATTTAATGACTTGGAACCTGCTGTTGCAACTGATATTTTGACAAGCTGATAGCTTGCTGTAGCTTATGCAAAACTTTTAAAAAATTTAATCCTTCCCAGAGAGTCACTATGTTGGCAGCAGATTTTACGTGCCAGGTTTATCTATTTTCCAAGGTTCCAAGAAGAAAAAATGGTGCTAAATGCAACACTGAGAGAGTCTTGAGTACCTGACAAGAAAGTAGTCATCCAGTTTGTTTATTGTGTTATCATAGACATGAAGTTGTCATTCTTAAGGTCAACTAGGATGTTAAAAAGCATGAAGGTCAGCTGAAATAGTCGTATTTATAAAATGTTTTGTCTTTGCTAGATGTATAACACGCCCCAACCATTTGATTTAGTAGAAACCAGGCATCTTCATACCACTGATGACGTAACTATTAATTGTATGTTTCTAACTATAGGTGGTCTAGACAGTATTGTGGACTCTATCACTGAAACATTTTCATTACTGGTGGCAAGCTTGAGGGTAAAACGAATGGCTGCATCAGTTTCTTGAAATGAGACACACCAGAGTTTAAGCCATCCCACTGAATTGTGTCTCACTGTTTTAGTGATTGCTGCTTTCAGCTCCTCTAGGTTTCACTGCTAGTCTGGGAGGCATTTCTCTTCCCATACTTAATAGTTTATGAAGACAAATTTGTGACATGCATTGGGAAGAACAATTGATTTTGTGGGTGAAGTCATAAAGCACATCTTACACTTCATGGGTTACATGGAGCAGAAAACCAGAAGTTGCCGTAATTGTCAGTGTATCAGTCTGATCTTGTCTCCATAAGTCTAATCACAGCTGTGCCCGTCTGAACTATATGAAACTATTCTGGTGTTACCCTGCTTTTACTGAGTTCTGGATGTCGTGGCTTTGTTTTATCAGTGCATGGTGTCCTTGGGTAAGGGCACTTTCTCTGTTAGTGCAGTTCAGCTAAATGCTGCAACAGCAGAGAGTAAACTATTCTTAGTTAATTGGAGTTTTAAAAAATTGGTTTCGCTGCTCAGTAAAAACAGTGCCCAGGCTAGATGTGAAAAGGCTAGGGGAAAGGCAGGACAGCCTTCCTGCTTTGCACTGCAGTCTTTGTGTCTTTTTATCATGAGAAAAATCTGTGTATCCAGCAGACAGAGTGTATGCTGCAGGTAGGAAATGTTGTACACCCTGACCAGGTCTCCATGATGAATGGAAGAGCAGAACCTGACTTCTCACTTGGCCAGCATCTGCCAGTCCTGGATGTGATGCTTTATGCCACATTAGCACAGAGCTGGTTTGGGAATGACAGGAGCGGGGGCTTTCTCTGTCAGAATGGTGTTGAACTAGTGATCCTTGGTGAACGGGGTGGGAAGAGGAACCACAGTAATATATGTCAGAGGAAATATATGAAAAAAACCACATTATGTTACTGTGTTTAGGAAATTAACTGTATTCTCAGAGTATGTTTTGGGATTAATTTTTAAAGAAAAAGAAAGAAATTTGAACTTAAAGGCTAATTAATAAACTGGTCTCTGCTTCCTTCAGGAGCCAGCAAAATTAATTTGTCTCTTGCTACTTCTATTCAATGTAGTGGTAGCTCCAGATTGCTATAAATAAATTAGTCCTTAACTAAGGTATTGCTTACTTACCATTCCAGTTACGATTAAAGCTAGAGGGAAATACAGTGCATACTGGAATTCTAAGTCACAGGTTCCTTCAGCAACAGTGGCAGGATTTCATATTTCTTAAGCATACTGGGTTTTGATTGTTCGATTCTGGTACATTTAAATTGGTGAAAAGCTCTGCTTCAAAAGAGTTCTTAGGGTCTTTTAAGTGGAGAGAATTCTGAGTTTGGGTCTGTAGTCATTGAACATTAATGTAGTATTAAAATGAATGTATTAAAGCAGCATGGTAAAAGCATTATATCTGGCTTTATACACTTATCTAATTAGTCTATCAAGTAAAAATTGGATTTGTTTTTAATTCAGGGCACTTAACATATTTGTCTTTTCCTAGTAATTTCCTACTCAGGTACCTTCTCTGTGACTATAGTCCATTCAATAAATTTCAATACAGGTGGATTACTTCAGAAAATAAAGAGACACATTCCTCCTCAGAGCCCTTTTCTGCAGAAACTAAATGATGGTTTCTATTCTTGAAAGGCTCTGACTGCCAGAATCATTTATGGAGCTGGATTTCTCACCTGACCAAACTAAGACTGTCTGGAAAATGAAGCAGCATCTGCAGGTGTTTTTCACAGACTGTCTTTGGAAACTTGACTTAAAATTAGTCGCTCCATGCCTGATGTTACTGGACAAAATCCAGAGGCCAGGATTACAAGCGTAAAATTTAGTTTGTGTTCTTCTTTAAATTATAAAACTCAAGGCTAGATTTTTCTGCTCTTTTCAGATATATAGAAATGCTTATCTCTGGTTGGGGAAAAAGTTCAATATGCAATCACTATGATTTTAAAATCTTTTCAGCTCACTGTCAAATAAAATGGGAAGGCAACATCAAATGTGATTCTGACATAACTTTCAAGATGACATCATCAGTGTGCTGGATAGTTCAAGAACCTGTAACAACAGTTTTAACACTTATGGTTCTGATCGAGCTGAGCTCACACAGACTACTACTATTATTAGAATGAATAATGACTGTAGTAGAAAACATATGCTCCTTCAACTATTAACGATAGTGGCAGTGGAGCTTACTCAGATGAACAGTAATTTTTCTTAAGATTTTTCAAATTATTTGAAAATACATTTTAATAGTAGGTGCTCTGGTTGTTATATTGATACTGTGAACCAGCAATGTCCTAAAATAATCCTCCCCTAAATCACTGTCAAAAATTATGTGTAGATTCTATACCTTAATCTATAAACTCAAGATATGTAGTATCTATTTTAGTAAATATGTTCCTTGGCAAAACCATGACATTATTGTAGCTTGCAGTCCAGATAGATTTCAACAAGGTTGATGTTGAGGAAATACCTCTACCGGGTAGTAAGATAAAACCTTTATTTTGGGTAAAAAAAAAAAAAAAGGAGATTTTGGATGCCTTTCTGGTTAATGTCATCTCTAAATTTTCCTCAATCCAGATAATCTCTTGCTTTTGTCTTTATTTGCACTTCAGGGAGTTCACCACTCATTGTGGTTAATTTTGGAATAGAATTCCAAAGGACTGACAAAAAGTTTTGCCTCTAGTGTTGATTCTAAACATAAAAAATACTAGACACTACCATCTAAAACCATTTTGTTTCATCTATTTTAAGAGTGTAATTCTATCCTGGTAGCCCTAGTATGACTTTTCCCCAAATTTGAGTCATTTTTTGTTTTGGAAAGAAGTTAACAAATGTGGTAAACCTCCAGACACATGATAATTTGCCAGCCCAACTGAATTCTCCTCTACTAGGTTAACACGGGTCACTGCTGCTTCCCAGCACAGAGGTGTACAATACCTGTCACCTCCACCATGAAATCATGGAAGGGAATAAAGATGTTCTGACCACCATTCATACACTTTGGATTACTCTTGCAGTTCCACTTTCTGGAGGTGTTCTGTGATAATCCAGATTACAAATATCAAGCTTAATGGGCAATTTATTATTGCATTTTGTTCCTTGTGGCAATCCAAACACTAAAATTACCTTCCAAATTAGACGGTTATAGAACCATCCCAGAAATCTCCCTCCAAAATTAGCCCAAGCACAGTGGTGAATCTAAAATGTACTTTGTTTTTTTTCCAAAGTTTTTGATTTTTCACTGACCTGGAAATTCCATGTGTATGCTCACATTTCTTGTAGCTTTTCTTTGAAACAAAAAGCCATTGGCGTTTTCAGACTCCTCTATTTTTTTATATAGTGAACAGTGCAGTATGAATATTGTGCTTGATGTCCTTTCTGGTTGATCCCAGTTTGTTTCTTCTACAGATCATCAGATTTTGTTTCAACTGTGAAACGTGCACTAACCTGCTTATTCAGCGAATGTGCCAGAAAATTGCATTTCCTTGTCAGGTTGCATTGCTTCAACCTGTGTAGCAGATATAAACCAATTTTCCTGCATCATTTTAACCCTTGCCAGGTCAAGTCCATTGTGATTTTTCTGATGTAGGTCATGTTCCTCTTTCCATCTGTAAATGGAGAGGTCCTCTGCAAGCACTACTGACTTTGGGGATAGGTGAATGCAGCATTCCTGAAATGGCAGCAAGTGTTTTCCTCATTCTTTGTAGGATCTGCAAGACTGCCCAGGAGGTTTATACCTGTTATACCTGGACTAATTCCCATGCTATTACATAATACTGCCATCATTCTTGTAACAGATAGTGTGAGGATGGTGTTCGTTTGGGTAGCTCAGTATTTGAGGAAAGGTTTTTCAGAGATGGGAGATTTTTGTGCTTTGCAATCCGAGTCACTTACTGATGGGCAGGAGTTGTAGCTTCACTTTATATACTTGGGTAGAACAGAAACACTGGTGTCCTACAATGTATGTCAGTAGCATGCTGTATATTCCCTTAATTCCTTTTTCCCCATATTTCCTTAGTATCACCCCCACTTACTGCTGGGGGGGGTGTGTGTGTGTGTGTGTGAAAGAAAGTCTGAACCATACAATGCTGCAGGATAAAAGAAATTTTGTTTGCTCATATTTCAAGTATGGTTTACACTGGAGAGCTTACTGCACATTTCCAACTAAGGTATACATTGGGCTCTAGTTTAGTAAACTTTTGTTACTGCAATTAAATCAACCTATAAATAGTATCGCTCAGTCAAGTTCTCTATAGAGTGTGAATTAATACAAGCATATCTATGAAGCTCCAGAGTCTTTATTCTGTTACGATTATAAGATAGTTCCCATTGATTTAAGAAGAGAAATATTAATATTCACTTACAAAAGTAATAAATTTATTCTTCATTAGGTAAATATTTTTATAACAGATTGATCCTTTAGGCACTGCACGGTCCAACATTTTTTCAGTTTCCATATTTGTACTAATTTAGGTAAGCAAAAATGTAAATACCATGTTTGTTTTCAGCCCATTTCTTGCTGCTGCAAGCATGCATTTACCTAATCCCACTTTTTTGGCTTAAATGAAGTCTGTAGGACTACTTATTAAATGAGGAATTTCTTCTGAGATAAATATTGCAAGGAGTAACTGAAACACAAATAATGTGAACTAATGCAGCTCCAACACAATTTTCTTATCTAAGATGCAGAATTAGCTGATGCTACATGTGTAGGGTTTTTTTTGGGTCGCCCCCTTCAGTTCAGCTAGAATTGAGAGAATGGCCATGCTGGATGAGATCCACAGACCATCAAGCGCAGTATCCAGTTCCCAGGAGATGCCAGCCGCAGATGCTTTAGCAGAGCATTCAACATAATAATTAGGACAATCTGCTGGTTTCCCCTAATGCCAAGTAGCAATTGTCTTTAGCCTTGAAGGAACCAAAGCTTAGGTGCAGTTTTTACATCTACCCTAAATTTTTAATTTGTCCACACTACTGTAACTGAATGCTCTTGTAATTCATACAAATTCTAATATTTTTAAAATATTTGAATAGTCCTGCTTCTTAAAGTCAGTTTCTCTGTTGTACTGTTACCTTTGATCAGTCTGCATTAGCTTGCTTCCAGTTTTGAGTGTCAATTTGTTTTTCCTTGTGAGATGAAGAGATGGAAGGTTAAACTACCTTCAGTGTTTCTACTTCTTAGTGTCTCCTCTAATTTATCTTTGCCACAAGAAACAGGCATTTTGTTTTGTTGGTTTTTGGGTTTGGTTTTTTTTTTTTTAGAACAAGTAAGTGAGTAATGAGTAAGTTTAAAGACATTTGCATTGCCAATTTTTAGATATCTTAAATTGGAATTGCTGATTCTCCAAAGGGTTATACTGAATACACAGACTAGATGCGTGGGATCCACTGTGCTAACAGGGGAGAGAATAATGAGTTCTTTAATGACATAAAAATATCTTCCCATATTACTCTTTGCCTAATTCCTTTTGATTTTTTAACTGCAGCCACATATTTTCTAAGGGATTTTATTTAGGTATCTATGATGGAAGCCCAGGTGAGTAACAGGTACATCCTATCATGCTATAGGTTTTTGTAGGGAAGATGATAGATAACTTTTTAAAAAGTTATATTTGTTGGAAAAATAATTTTCTTATTAAAAGAGAGATTTTTATTTTTGCATAAACATTGTAGTTCAAATTTTACTCTAGGCTGTTTCTACTACATAGAGCATATTTACTAATGCTTTGAGTGAGAACATTTAAATTAAATGCTCTTTTCTTTATTACACTATTCTAACTGAATGTCATTACAATTTCTATGAAGTCACATACCTCTTTGACTTATGGAAACCCCTTGATTTTAATAGCAGGGTGTCACGTATCGTATTTATGTTACTCTCAGTAGAAATATCCTGGATTATTTAATTTTTCTCACTTAACATACATCAATCATCCCTGCTAAAGAGCATAACTTCTTTCACACGAAAGATTCTTAAAGCTTAAAAATTAATTGCCCATGACCTAGCATGATGCTGGGTCTCAGCTGGCATGATAAACACTACAGTTTGCAAAACACTTTTTTCTTTTTTCAACCTTTGTAATATCAACTGTTACTGATTAAAACAGGCTGGCCCTACCAGCTATCATATAGTGTAGTGCAACAGCAGAGGACTATCAGGCACATCATTAGTCCCCAGCAATCAAACACACAAGCATTACATTTACGCCATAGTCTCTTAAACCAGTTAATTTGATGATGTTTTCCAAAGAGCAATTAACAGCAGGCAGGAGCTTTAATGAAATAAGGTGGTGATTCCCACAGGGACTATTTGTAATGAACATTACTGAGCAGCAACAGCTTCAAAGTGTTTACATTAAGATATGATTAATAACAAAGCTGTTAAGGTACACATTAGTTAAAATACAGACCCAAATTAAGGGATACTCCTAATTCACTAACCATATTTGTTGGTACATTTTCACGCCTAGGTGCATGTTTGGAGAGGGGTATAGTTTATTTTAGGGGTGGTAGGACTTACCTTGCTCAAATTTTTTCCTGCAGCATCAAGAGAATTCAGGTTACTTCTTGCACAAATGTAATTTTCAACAGTTTAATGGTCTAGGGAAGTGGGACTGTAGTGCGAAACATTTAGAAATTTCAGTCAGGGTGTCTATGACAGTTGGAGCTATACAAATGAGCTCTTAAGGGAATTAATTAACTTTATGTTAGGGTTAACAGGACTGTTAAACATGCCAGTGGAAATTAAGTTTTTGGATCTTCTTATAAAACCTGCCAAAAAGTTTAATAATCAGATTCTTCATTTCTGCA
Organism: Porphyrio hochstetteri; assembly: GCA_020800305.1. Taxonomy (NCBI): domain Eukaryota; kingdom Metazoa; phylum Chordata; class Aves; order Gruiformes; family Rallidae; genus Porphyrio; species Porphyrio hochstetteri. Next base: position 21,807,181 of record CM036912.1, read on the forward strand.
TGATTGAGTATTGAATCAAACACTCTTTAAAAAAACCCCAACAAACCAATAATTATAGTTCTATCTAATAGAAAATGCCTGATTTTAGTTTTGCTGTGTGTAACACTATTCTAGGTTTCTCTGAGTTAAATAAAACCCTTGAGATGGCAACTTACATTTGTTTTTACTGTTTAGACATCTAACGTGTTTAGCTTTCAAAGAGTAAGATGTGATGTAAATCATGTAATTTTGCGTAATAAGCAAAAGCAGCTGCACTGGAAGCTGTTAAAAAAATGAGGTTAAAAAATCTTCAGATGCTCTTTAGGTGAAATAATTATCCAAATAATTATCCAAAACATAAGAAACATATTTGAGAATCTTATGCCAGAAAGCAAGATTTTTAGAAGAGAAAATACCGCTTGAAATCAATGAAATTCATGCTTCTTAGTAATGTAAGTATGTAAGAAAATCTCTAACATGATGAAATAAATACCTGGATTTTTAAAAATGCAGTATCATTCTTCAAGACTCTTGGATGTTCTATAATTGTATCATGCTATAATTTCGTACTTATTGGTATCACTGAACTTAAAAATAGTATTTAACTTGGCTTGCTTTAAAATATTGATGCAATTAAAAATCTCTTACTTATGTTTCAGTAACCTCAGTTGTGAAGTATCAGCCTTTTGAGTGAGGGTTCCTTGGTGTCTTAACAGATTACTTGGCACTGGTCACAGCAAAGTGTCTTTAATCTGATTCTCTTACTCCCTGTGGCAAGTTTTGAAATCACAGTTGTGCTTCTATCTCCTGACTGAATAAACTAAATCTGCTGTTTTGATTGTATTGCCTTTAGAAGTGTGACACTTTGAGCAAGAAATGTACTGCTCTCATGATGAACTCCTCCAAAATCAAACAATCAAGTAGTAATTAACATTTACATAAAGTGACTTTCCAAATTGGAATTAATTCTCTTATTCTGGATTCAGAGATTTTTCTTTATGGAAGGCTTAAGCATCTCATGTGCATAAGGAAAATCAATTTAACAGTTCCTTGTATCAAATGCACTAGGTATTTACTTGCTTTTAGACAGGAGTTCCACCAGGGATTGTTACTCAGTGCAGAGACCAAGGAAGGTAATGCAAGTGAAAGGTGTAGGTGAAGTAGCATTTGTGCTCTCCAATGGAATTATAAAGACCAAGTAAATAATTTGGCCAGGCAACAATAAACTGTATTAATGAAGACTATACACACTAATGCATAATTAGTGCAGTGTATTACTTGCCACTGATTTCCAGTGAAATTAATTTAAAGCTACGCATATGCATACCACCCTAGTACTTTTTTTCCACCAAATTTACCAATTGATGAGTTTTCTACACTACTTCATAAAACAAATCACAAGCTACATGTATAAAAAGTCATGAGGTCTCTTATCTTTATGAAACTTTATTGATCCTGATACTGGACCTATGATCTTGGTGATCTGATTTTTCCACAGATAGAACAATGTAATCTTTATCTTTGTAGAGAAGCCCTTAATTTTAGGTCACCTTGGGGAAACAATGCTGATTCCCTCTACTAGCACAGGTTTCCTGAAGAAGGGACCTGAATGCATTGTATGATTTCATAAATTGACCTTTCAGAACTAGAACTGTTTCAAATATCTGATCACGTGACTCATATGAAGCTTTTCTCTGCTTCCTAAAGATCCTGTGTTTTCTTCTCATTCTGGTACTTACACACACTAGCTGAGTCCCTTCTCAAGCTTTTGTTAAGATCACAGAATCACCAAATGTTAGGGGTTGGAAGAGACCTCAAAAGATCATCTAGTTTAACCCCCCCGACCAGAGCAGGAACACCTAGAATAGGTCATGCTGGAAAATGTCCAGGCAGGTTTTGAATGTCTTCAGAGAAGATGACTCCACAACCTCTCTAGGTAGTCTGCTCTGTCACAGTTATGGTGAAGAAAATTTCCTTATGTTCACGTGGAACTGCCTATGCTCCAGCTTGCACCTATTGCCCTGTGTCCTATCATTGGACATCACTGAGAAAAGCCTGGCTCCATCCTCCTGACACTCACCCTTTACATATTTATAGACATCGATGAGGACACCCCTCAGTCTCCTCCAGCCTAAAGACTCCTCCTCCCTTAGCCTTTCCTGTTCCACTCCCTTAATCATCTTTGTGGCCCTGTGCTGGACTCTTTGAAGTCTCTCCCTGTCCTTGAACTGAGGGTGCCTGAAACTGGACACATATTCCAGGTGTGGTCTTAACAGAGCAGAGGAGAGTGAGAGAAGGACCTTTCTTGACCTACTAACCATGCACCTTCTAATACATCCCAGGATGCTATTGGCTTTCTTGGCCTCTAGGGCACATTGCTGGCTGATGGTCATCCTGCTGTCCACCAGGACCCCAGGTCCCTCTCACCTATGCTGCTCTGACAGATCCATCCACAACCTATACTGGTACCTGGGGTTGTTCTCCATATGCAAGACTCCACACTTGTCCTTGTCATATTTCATTCAATTTCTCCTGCCCAAATCTCCAGCCTCTCCAGATCTCACTGCATGGCAGCACAGCCTTCTGGTGTGTCAGACAAATATACCAATTCCTCTCTAAGATACATTTTAAAACATGATTCTTGTGGAGGCTACCTTCTTCTTTCTAATGTTCTCTGTTGTTTTATAATTGTTTTGCTAAACCAATTGTGAGATTTTGCTCCTTCCAAATAAACCCAGCTGAATAATTGCTGTACTCTAGCCTTGAGTTAAGTATTAATTCCACAGCTTTTATAATAGCTTCTATAAAAGCCCTATTACAAATTTTTGTCATATGACTCAAGTTTTATGATGTCAACATTTTTACCTAATGGAAATTATAAGTTGTGAAATATATAGTGATTTTGAAATAGAATTAAATATCCTAAATATGAAAGAAAACAGATTTAAATACAATGATTCTGAAGAACCATTCTGTTTCAGTTTATGCCCTGATGAAAAATCGGTTTCCCACGTCAACAGGTAGAGCCATCGTTTTAGTAGGTGACAAAGCATTGTAATATAAACATGTATCTGATGTGATAGACTCAAGGGCTCCTTTGAGTTATATCTTGGCCACAGAAGTCAAAGAAGTAATACAAGACTTCATGTTTCCAAAATGGTGTTAGGGTGCCAGAGTCAACAAAGCATTCATTCTAGCATCATGCACAGATAGTACAAGGACAGTTACTGTTTCCTTAGGGACAAGTCTCTGTAAGCTTAAGGACCATTCCAGCTGCAGAAATGCAGTGAGTTTAGATATTTCATTGCCATAAAATTAAAAGCAAACAAAAATCCCCACACCACTTCTATGTAGTTTGTTAAATACTGGAAATAAAAGGCAGTTCTGGAGAGCCAGCGTTAAGCTGTGGACAATAACAGTTCTAAATCTACTAAGTCATTTAAAACAGCCATTATAATGAACCAATATAAGTAAGTATAAGGACTCTGCAAATCATACATTAATCCTTCTTTTTAATTTTCAGCATTACTTTATTAAAAAGAAAAACCCTCAGCACATCTGTTGATAAATTTAAAATTTGCTATTTATAAAATTTTGGGGAACTACTTGCTTCTGATTGCCCATTTCCGTTATATACATATTCAGATGTGAAATTCAGCTGCAGTTCAAAACCAGTGTATATAGTGCTGTATAAAATACAAGACAGGTTTTACTTAGATGTATAGGTATTGCAGGTTTGTAAAATATCTTTTTTGGTATTACTACTTTTTGGGGTGGTTATAAAACCTGGCTTTCAAAGTTATTTGACTAATACCAAAAGCTGTCTTTCTGGAAACAACGTGGTAGCATTGTCCATAAGAATGCAACCTACTGTAGATGAACTTTTAATATCTGAAAATGAAAAATGCAATAATTCTTGTCAAAATTGGGTATTGAAATGTTCTCCATTCATGCTCATGGCACCTGGAAATTGTATTGGCATTTTTCTTTTCTTTTAAGTTCTTCTAAGTTTTTTATAATTTATTTCAACATGTTGAAAAGTTAAATTTATTTCTATTTTATAGGATTTAAACCAGAATGAATGTTAGTTCTTGTTGCCCAGAGAAGCTGTGGCTGCCTCCCCCCTCTCCCCACAGCAGTGTTCAGGTCCAGGCTGGATGGGGCTTTGGGCAATCTGGGCTAGAGGAGGGTGTCCCTGCCCATGGCAGGGCATTGGAATTAGGTGATCTTTAAGATCCTTTCAAACCCAAACCAGTCTGTGATTCTTGCAAATACTATAGATAAATAAATACGTATATAGACCTTGAGTTTAAATAAAATCAGATTGAAAATTGGAAGTATTATTACCTTTTTCCATCTGTGGTTTTTTTTCTGCTTCCAACAGTCACACTGATAACCAGTCCTTTTAATTTTCCTGTGTACATAGTTTTTCTTTTATTTTCTAAATTTTGGGGAAGAAAAATGGAAACAACTAAAAGAGATGAAAAAAGCTATGAAGGTTTAACACTGACATTTCAAAATCTGTAGGCTTTGGCCTTGGTGTTTTTTGTTGTTGCCATTGAACTATGTATGTTACCATGGGTGTGCACATTGGTTTGGCTTGGGCTCTTAAAATCTTAAGTCTTACGTAAGGAAAATTATGTACATCTGTTCCAGAGGAATTAACTTTCCAGTGCTGAATAGAACGGGAGTTACTGTTTTCTACAGCCATTTGGGGGACTATCAGCAGACAAACCCAGATGGAGCATTTGAGGGTGATTTACCTTGTGTAAGTATTTGACACAGCTTGGGCAGGCACAGGAGAATTTGTTTCCATTTGAAAGGGATCGATTATCAGCAAGAGCATAGGTACTAGTGTTTCATTGGATGGAAACAACACTAAGGCTTTTTACTTCTTTTGTGTCATGGAATTGATGAGAAAATACTCTTTATCAATTGTCATATCTTTCAGGCTCCCTGTGCAAAACCCAGTATGTTCCTAATAAAGGAATACATACTCTCTAGATATCAATAGAAGATTGTTTGACAAGCATGGAAACAAAAGCAAACACTACGTTTCTGAATACTGGATTGAATCAGGTTTGAAATGTGTGCAAGTTGCAGGAATTTTTGGAATACCTTTCACTTCAACTGTTGAGAAGAGGCATTTTTGGAGGTAAGATTTACCAAAAAACAAAGAAACAATTGTGATTTAAATAGGTTTAACTGGATTTGGTTAGTTAACCTCCCACATGAGGAAAGAAATGTACAAATATGAACAGAACATTCTCTGCCATAGTGCAGGAGTTCACCTTCCTTATCTTATTTGCCTAAAAAAGGTACCTAGTCTAAGCCAGTTAGCCAGCACGGTGCTCCTGGGAAAGGAGTCATTGTTCATACAAGGCAAACACAGGATATAAGAAGCACCGTCTTGAAGTGCATACCTTGCTTGGTAGCCAAGGTGACCGGCCTTTAACAGATACCTGACTTCTGGATGGTTCTTGAATCCCTCCTCAAATACTGAATGTATTTTAAACAGGATTATTTCTTTTGAACACAGCTGTGTATTTCTTTTAGATAGAATTGCATTAGTGAAATCCACCTGAGATCATATACATTCAGGTATATAGTTTAAAGACATTTTAATTGTATTTGAAAGACAAAAATCCGCCTATATTTCCCATTTAGCACACAATTATTAAATTATGATGCTTTATTATAAAACAACTAGTTTATGAATCATGCACAGATGATAACAAAGCAGGAGAAACTGAATTCATGCCTATTTTTTCACCTTCTTCTTTTAATTATTTTTGTTTTAACAATCTATGTCACTCCTTGATCTGCTTCCATATAATAATATTGAAGTAATAATTATACTGCAGTAATTCAGGGCTGCTTTTCCAGAAATCTCGGATGTTCACAGCCTTTTCTGAGGCCAGGTTCTCTTCAGTTCCTGGCCATCTATCAAAGGATTTGGCCAGAACTTCCCTACAATTAGCCAATGCAGACTTTTTTTGGGGTGTTTTTTTTTTACAGTGTTAAATTGTTAAGCTAATCACTAACCTTAACCACAAGTCTGAACCTGACAAGGCCCATTGCCAGCATCATCCATGTTCTTCATCCAGTATCTCACACTCATAACTCTTATTAGAATATAGAATTTTACATCTTTTGGCTACTGTCTTCAGAATATTAAACTAATAAATTGTTAAGGATTTCACTGTGTAAATAAAATTTATTAGGCTTTGACTAAAAAATATAGAAGTTGTTATTGATACTTCTTAGTTTATATAAAAATTTCTGTTCGTTGTAAATGGATGAACATACAAGCATTTATTGAGGACCTAAGCCAATGTAGGTAAAGTGGATTTTTCTAAAGTACATTTCTATTTTCTATTTCTATTCTCTATTTTTAGCTATTTCTATTTCTAGAGATCTCTTTACTGAGTATTATTGCATTTTCAGGACTAGTTTTTGTCCCAATTTCATATGTACCCCAACCTTTCTTTTGCACCTCAGCAGAGGGAATCCATGTTTTCTCTTGCCACCTTAGTTGGTTTTTTCTTGTTGCCATCTCTCTGTGTTAAATTTAATTTGTTCTCCCCGATGGTCTTTCTATTCGTAAAGCTGTGTCATTTTTCATGGAATCATAGAATATTCTTGGTTGGAAGGGACCCATAAGGATCATCAAGTCCAACTCCTGGCTCCACACAGGGCCAGACAAGTCAGAGCATGTGACTGAGTGCATTGTCCAGATGCTTCTTGATCTCAGTCAGGCTTAGTGCTGTGACTGCTTCCCTAGGAAAGTGGTTTTTTTCTGAAATCCTTTAGTCTTCCATATTTACTAGCTTAAGGAGCAATCTTTGTTCTTTGAAAAATTGTTAAGGCAGCTTTGAGTTGGGTACTGATACTGTGACCAGTTCTGTAGTGTATTAGGCATAGACAATTAAGCTTGTTTCTAATAGTTCACAAATACCTTATTCCTTAAATATCTCAATGAACCATGCTTAAATAAGCAGATAAAATCATAACATGTACTCGGCATTTTGTTTGGTTTGGTTTGGGTATATATGTACACACACACATCTGCGTTCTTCACTGACCTCTGTGTAGTTCATCTAAATTGTGCTGTGTATACTCAGAAAAATGAAAGCAGAATAAAATTCTCCTAACGGAATCTGCTTTGGAAGTTTTGGGTTCCAGTGTGCCAAAGGAGTGCTTATTCCCTAAATATCATCCCATGCAGAGAGCTTTTCCCTTTGAATTTGTGTAAGTCTGCTAAAGCTTTGTTACAGGTCTCTCCGGAGAGGACTGACACTCAGGCTGCTGATAGAAGAACCCTGCAGATAGCTCGAGGGGATTTCGGCATCACTTCAGCTACAGCTATGATCAGTCTTTTAAAGATCTCATTGAAGATAGGCTGTAACAGTTTGAAAGAAAAACAATTCCGAAAGCTGCTGTGGAAGAGGTTTGGGGGGAAAGGGGGAACCCAAAATAAAAAAAAACCCAAAGAAACTCCCAACAGCTAATAACTTGTCTAGAGGACAAAAGGTGAAGTATCACAATCAACCTCTAAGTATACACTGAAATAGTTACCTGGAGCTTGGGTAAACCTGTAAGGTGAGATTTTACATTGTTAATTGCTTATGTGCTCTGAGATAATACTGTCACTGCAGAAGGAAAGAAAAGCAGAGCTTCAGCTGTGCTTTCTGTTGAAAAATATGAACTGGAAAATCAGAAAAAAAAGGAGAGATTTAGAAAAATATTTCTATGGATTGGTCAACACTGTACAGACAGCAGGTTCCTGACTTGTTAGTGGGACATCCTCATGCACAAAAAGAGTTCAGTGGTCACCTCTTAAGGTATTTTAATTTCTATTGAAAAGCATGGTGAAAATGCTAGTTAAATTTTCTTGTTTATTTTGTAATCATAGAATTTATAGAACTCTGTCAAATCCATTAAAAATTATTTTATAGTCTTACCCCAATCTCATCAAATATATGTTCAAAGCTTTTATTTTTTTTTAAAAATTATTTCAAAAATGTCTGTTATCTTTCTCTGCCCTCCTTTCCCCAACTTGTTCATGAATAATGCAATGATGTCCTGTATTGGGTAGTTTATATTCTCTGAGAAGCTTCATTGTACAATGACTCATTATCCATAGGGCCCCGATTATCAAAGAAAGTACAAACAACAGTGCTTGAGAAAAGTTATTACCAGCTAAACAAATGCATTTTATTATCTAAAGCTTTTAAAGTACTGTAGTACTCTTATGCACAACTATCCCCGAGTTCCGATTGTTAGCTATGGTGTGTGTTAGATGCAACCCAAACTAAAATTAACCACAATTTAAGAAGGAAATCCTTAAACCAAGGTCCTAATGGAATATTAGTTTAGCCATTGCTAATAGAGGTGCATGTCAGAGGTTATGCAGGTGGATACTAGCTCCTTCTTCCAGCCAGTTCTACCCTAGGAAATCCCTGTTTGTGATCTGAAGAACAGATACAAGTCTATGCATTCCTGCTCTTTTCATTCCAAAATGATTCCCAAGCATACTGTTTTCATGGGAAGGAAAGATTTTTCCCTTACAATCCAGTTGAAAATCAGGACTTCGTGTACCAGACTTTTTCCTGTCCAACCAATCCACCCTAAGTGGGACTATTATTTTTACTACCTGTCTGCAGTAGCCACAGAATGCAGTTGATACTGAAATGGAGATGTCAGCTTTCCTCCATTTTCAGTTCTGCCATGCAGAAGATCTTCCCTGACTTGACATGGAAGATGAGCAGAACCTGCTGGGGCCATGGTGACAAAGAGTTTGAATGGGGAAATTTGGAGGAAGGAGATTAGGTGTCCATAGAGAGGAAAGCCCAGCTGTAAGTAATAGGTGAGGAGGTGATGAAATGAGTGGCTAAGGAAGTTTGAAACACAAAGAAAATGAACTGAAAAGCAGTGGTACAAAGTAGGTTTTAATACAGAAAGAGAACTGGGCCTATGCCCACCACCAAATTCAGTTTTCCTAAGCCCAGAACAGAATCAAAAATTCTCGGATATTTCAATGTGTTTTGTTAGCAAAGTACTGGGAAGTCCAGTGATTGTCCTATGTAACTCTAGCTTTGTTAGGGAAGGTATAAGTGATCATTCCATAGCTGTAGAAAACTGTGAGATTCAAAGGTTTCAGCACTTACTACTTACAGCAGTGACTTAGATCAGGGCTTGTAATGAAAGTTCTCTTTAGGGGGTTGGGTTTTTTTCCCTCTTCCCTGAAAATCTGAAAGCGATTTTGCTTTTAAATATTTTAAAATATATCCAGGCATTTAATAATCCTATAAACACTTCAGTTCCCAAGAAAGTACTATTCTACTTTAAAACAATACATCCGTTTCTTCTAAAGTGCCTGAACTTGTTATTCTGCACAGTATGTTTATGTCAGTGTTACCAAGGAAAACAAAAGAAAACTTCTTCAGGGAGATGGGCACCATCTGCCCCTGTTCCAAAAAACACCAAGGGGGCTCCATCACTATTCTGGTTTTCAACCAATGACAGATTGTGCTAAGTCAGGCACCCAGTAATTTAAGAAATGCCAGTGCTTCTGATTCATAAAGCTTTCTGAAAATTGACTGAGGGAATATCTGCTGCCCATATTATTTTTGAAAACAAGTTCAGTGGATATTTCAAAATAAAGCCATATGGGTATTTTAGCTGATCAGATATGAATAAAAAAAACATTTGGGCAGCACATTTTAAAGTCAGTATGCACAAATTAATATGGAGGTAATTATTGCTAATTCCTAGAGTTGGTCAGGAATAGAAGTCTATGTTTTGGAACAAAATCTGTGTTTTCTGCAGTTTTCCAAAACTGAATAACAACAATACATTTACAGAATGAAATAAAAGCCAGAATTGTTCAAAATCTTTCAGCTCAGTACACAGAATTCTACTTTAATTTGTGCTTTTTACATTTTCCAATTATGTTTATTTTTACAATCAATATATTCATTTTTAGAGATATATTTTAAATATTTTTTTATATTTGGTGTAATATTTATAATGGACATTAATTTTTCCATGTAAGTAAGCCTAGGTCTCTTGGAGCTTAAGCATGATGATTTTCCCATGCTTCTTCCCCAACTCCTTTTTTGAAAATGAAGCATTGCTGAAATTAACATCTCCTACCAAACATTCTCCTTTTCTCTAAATGTTATAGTTAATTTAAAAGACAGGCCATTTCAAAACTACCACAAAACCCTGGAATTTGCTGATAAGTGTGGCTTCTATTTTTCTCATTATTATGTTAGCAGATACTTATTTTACAGTGCATAGGAAGGGCGTTTTATGATTAGCTGTACTGTATTTATTTCAGTTTCTTTCCTACATCTAAAGGACCACTATTCAAATACAGAGCTAAGGAAGACTGGAGACTGGTTGAAACAAAAATTGTTGTCCATTTTGTTTATAACCATGGATCATAGATAGGTAGATATTCTGGACCATGAAATATACTCCATTTTGAAGTCATGAAGAATTTTGCTATTGTCTTTTATGGTACAAAATTGTTCAACCTTGAGATGTTGTTTTAGATTTAGCTCACGAGTAGAAATCTTCATTGTTGCCTCAGTTAGCCCGGGTATTACCAGTGGGGCTGTAGGCATAAGCAGTGCAAATAACCTAGTAACTTCCTTTGCTGTAGGTTCTACTTAAATCATAGTTGAGGATAAAATAGGCTGTCTTTGAAGTATTCAACAACAATTGAGTAATTTTTTTTTAAATTGTTTTTTAAAATTACAGTTTATTGCCCCCAGTAAAGCTTTTTTTTTTTAAATGTTGGTAAAGGAAACAAAAAATCATTTCACTTCATCAGAGTATTTCAGAAGGAAGATGAATGGAATTTGAATCACAATGTAGGCATTTTTAAAGTGCTATATACTGTATTTATATGCAAACTAATTATAAGCAGGAAATTTTAACTCAAGTTCATTTTTTCAAAATATGAGCTTTGTTTTCAAATATTTATCCAACCATTAATCAAACAGGCCAACATACATTTACTTGTAAAAGGACTCAATAATCCTTATCGGTCCCTTCCAACTCAGTATATTCTATGCTTCTATGATACAAACAAATTATATTTCAGTATTTGAACCATTTAAAATCTGGGCAGTCACTGGTGTGCTTTAGGTATTTTTTTGACACAAGCATTCCCTGTGAATTTTGTGTTGCTGTAGTGTTTCCATTGTATCCATACCCAGGGCATCTCTCCCTAGCAAACTGTAGTCCTATGTGTCCCTGGTCAGAGCTATGCCAAGTAACATGAAAGTGATTTCACCTGTTGGCTTAAGAGCAGCAGAAGTAAAGCCCAATAATACTGCAAAATAAATAAGTCTGTCCTTTCCATATGTGGCTATAATGAGAAAAGAAACGTCAACCTTTCCTGTTAGAAGGGTAATTGTTTCACTGGTATCCACAAACAATATGTTGTAAGAAGTCATACACAGCAAGGTTTTTTCCTCCTAACTTTATAGTCTCAGATCACAGGTCAAATCATTATACATTTAAATTAGATTATTTTCTGGAATTCTGAAGTAGTAATTTTGAATCAGTAGACAGTTCTGTCATTATTTTTAAGTACAGATATAGAATAATTTAATCTTTTAAAACAGTATAAAGGAAAAATTGCCATTTTTAGCGTTAGGCTAATGGGGTTTCTTGTGTATCTAAGGCAATCCTCTGCTTCCACAGACACAGTATCAAATAATGCTATTTATTTATTTATAATATAATAATAAACATTTATTTATAAATTATTTATTTATAAATTTATTCCAGTTAATAAACATTTGTTGTTATTCCTACATTTATTATTTTCTTTACCTCACATAGCTGTCTTCTTCCTACGTGTTGAGCCTTCCAGCAGACACCCAGAACTCTTTTTGTTTTTCCTTTGCTAGTGTCTGAGCAAGCTCTCTGTCCTCTTCACCTATAATACACGCCTTATTTCTGGGAATGCTAGCAGCCTTCCACTTCACCCGGTTCACTGCAAGTTCAAGTTGAACATAACAATAACAGTGGTAGTACACTTAAGTACTGCACTTACTCAAGATGTTGCAGGTTTGTTTGTTTTCTCTGACAATTTCAGGTTTTCTGTACAATTCCAGCTAGAAAATATCTTTTTGATCACTAGTTTTAATACTGCTCAGGGACCTTCTTATTAAAATGCTTGTGTACAGAAGTGTAAAGTAATTGAAGTTTCTGAAGACTGTTTTGAGAGACTTGCTTACAAATATATTTGAAAAAAAGTGAAAGGCACAGCAGCATCTTAAACACGTGCAAGGTCAGGTTTCCAGTGTTGGAAATTTATTGTTTCATTGGAAAATTCCTAGAAACTCTACTACCAGAGTTCAAGCTAGAAAACAAGAATTCATGTTCTAAGTGAAAGCTTAGATGGAAGTGAAAGGCAAGAAAATTCTTCTCCTTTCCATGCCACCATCATCACAATCCATAAATATTCTGTAAGCTGTTAGACCCTAAGCTCCACCTGTAGAAATTCATTCTGCAGTGAGGTGGCATAACTATAATTAAGGACAGAAATGACTCTGCAATTTGTAATCAAGTTCAGGTCCTTGGTGAGTATAAATCATCAGACCTGACCAATTTCAGTGGAGCTATTCTTATTTATTCTTAGTACCTGCCACACAGTTTCTAAGCCTGCCAATACTTGTTGAGAGAAAACAGCTCACTTTCTTGTGGGCTCTTAAGGCTAATGCAATTAAAAAGTGTATTATTTTGTCATTCAGGTAAAGAGATGAGACTTGGAATAGAAAGCAGATAGTGGAAGAGCTGAGTATCATTGTGATGTTTGAACAAGGTTATTTGTTCTAATATTTCTGTATTTAGAAATTATGATGTTGTATGATCTAAAGTAGATAGCTAAAGTTATGATTGTAGAATTAATTCTGCACCGCTGTTGTCAGAGTGATTCTTTATCTGCCAACAAGATGCTGTGACATAGGATATCAACCACGGTTACTGTCTGAAATAGCTGCCATTTCTATTCTTTGTTTCTGTGTATTTTATGTAACCACTAATTCTGTTTTCCTTCCATATAGCTGAATTTTTGTCTTACTGGTTTAGCATAGCTGCATTTTACAGAGTACTGGCAATCTTGCACTTTAGACATATACAGTGTATTTGAAAGAGTATATGCTGCAGAGATTAACATATGAAAATGGATTTATGACTGTAGAACAAATTCAAAGATGTGAGTTGTTGGATGACAGCAGCTTGTACAACATGTGTTATAAAAGTATGGCCAGAGCCATGGTACATTAATTTGGTACCAGGACACCCCTTCTTCCTGTGAGCATGTCTCCCTCATTAGATTCCCATTCAATTGATGACAGAGTCCCTCACACCCATGCTGTCTCCTTTCTCCTATGTCACTGTGAGCCTGAATCATTTGTTCCTGGATGGCAGCAGGAACCATCCATAAAATCCAGAGGTTTGGAGGTTTTTTTCCGTGGGCTGTCTTCTTTAAGGAAAAATCTTTTAAGGAAAAATATTCCAGTAACCTGTTGGAAAGAGCAGAATTGGAGTCTTACCTTAAGCACGTAACAAAAGAATGGCTGTAAAGGTAAGCAAATGCACACTTGGAATGACTGCAGTCTCCAGTACCTGTGCGTGAAAGGATGAGTGATCTACTGTCAAAACATTGGGAAGACCTATATAAAGCAGTCCATGGCTGCAAGAAAGAACCCAAGAAAGCTGCAATAGCAGCTCTATCCATAACAAGGCAGTTTATTAAAGGTAATTGCCTGACTTGGAAGAGCAGGATTATAACTAAAAAAAAAGCAAAATCTAACGGCAGGGAAAGTAAGCCCATCTGAAATTTAGGATGAGATGTGTTTAGGGATAGAGTGCTACTGAAACAAGGCATGAAAACCAAAGACAAATGCAACAAGTGTGCTGCCTTCAAATTTTGCACCAGCAGCATGGAACGAATGATTGACTTGGAGCTGGGTCAATAGCAAGGAGAGGCAGCAAGAACGTGAGAAGGAGGACCTCTCCACTGGAAAAACAATGAGAGAGAGCACTTGAGAGAAGTCTTTGAGGTACTTTTCCTAGAGACTCAGCTTTTCTCTGAAGTTGGTTTTGTTGGTTTTCCCTTTCCCACAGAAACAGATACAATATGGGCAGCTGCAGTGTAGGATTTTGTGAGAATCACAGATCTAATTTTAGAAGAGATCAAATAGGTTCCTAATTCAATGTGCTGGAATTCAGTAAGGGCTCTGGCCTATAGTGCTCTTTGGAAGCACTATAACTCAGGGTACCCTTAGATAGATTTCATTAAAGTTGAATAAACAAAGATAAGCTAATGTAACAATGGTATGAAAGGAAAATACTTCTGGTGCTTCTTGGCAAAGTGAGATTAAAGTATACAGTTACCAAATCAAAAGTAAGAGTATATCTATGTAGCGGTGAGTTAATATTTCATTATAATCAGAGCATAATGTTAGTCAATCCACCAGATGAATACAATCAGTTTCAAACTTTTATAAATCAGGGGAAGATAACATTTCATTTACTTTTAAACATAACTCAGAATTTTATTTGAAGCCATGATTCCAAAATATTAATGTCTCAAGGCATAGGCAAATGGTCACACTAATCCACCTCAACTCTGGAAGCTGTTACACATGCTCTTAGCTCTCAGAAAGAAACACACCTTAAGTTAAACTGATAATGTCAGTTTGAACAGTGATTTTTACATTCATCCCATGTCTCAAAGCTTCATGCAGTCCCCTCAGCACCAAGAAATCACTGGCTGCTACAATACACACATACACCTATGATGTATGTACATGAAAAGTGACATTTCTCATCATAAAACCGGTGCTTCCCATATGTAGAAAGACTGCTTCCAAATATACCACTTAGAATATTGAATCTTACTGTTTAAAACAGAGTCTGAATAAGAGTCAGCAGTGTGCCCAGGAGGCCAGGAAAGCCAATGGCATCCTGGCTTGTATCAAAAATAGCATGGCCAGTAGGTGATTGTGCCCCTGTACTCAGCATTGGTGAGGCCACACCTCAAGTACTATGTTCAGTTCTGGGCTCCTCACCATAAGAAGGACATTGAGGTCCTCAAGCGTGTACAGAGAAGGGCAACCAGGCTGGGGAAGGGGCTGGAGGGAAAATCCTATGAGGAGCAGCTGAGGGAGTTGGGGATGTTCAGCCTGGAGAAGAGGAGGCTGAGGGGAGACCTTATCACCACCTACAACTACCTGAAGGGAGGTTGTAGAGAGGTGGGTGATGATCTCTTCAGCCAGGTGACAGGACAAGGGAAAATGGCATGAAGCTGTGCCAGGGCAGGGTCAGACTAGATATTAGAGAAAAATTTTTTACTGAAATAGTTGTCAGGGCCTGGAACAGGCTGCCCAGGGAGGGGCTGAGTCACCTTCCCTGGATGTGTTTAAAAAATGGGTAGATGAGGTACTTAGGGCTATGGTTTAGCTTAGGATGGGATTGGTTGGACTCAATGATCTTAAAGGTCTTTTCCAACCTTGTGATTCTGTGATATAGTCAAGTCAGCAGCAATAAAAATACATGATCCTACTGGAGAAATCTGTCAAGCAGTGCCACATCCAAATACAGAAGAAAATGTAAGTTATTACACTGTCATACCAAATATGATGCAAATTGCAGTGGTTTTATACCTTTATTCATGTGTTCCTGTTGTTTCTGTCTGCCCTTCCCATATATAGAGAGAAGAAATAACTTTAACCTTTCCTTTCAATAGATGGAAAATAGTAAGTTATAATGGAATAATCAGTCACAAAGATAGCTATGATAAAGGTCGATATGATAGAAGAATGGATAGGGTTAGGGCATTTCCAGGAATGAGGGTGCTTTTTCTAAGAGCTCAACATTAAACATGAAGAGCCTGTGGATTAACATTGGCACAAGAACAAATGGCTATTACCTGCCGACACACAACTCAGCCTGCAGATGAAAAAATGTGTGTCAGGGATTTTTGGCAGAATATCCTTAGACCTTGCTGGAAAAGTAGTCAAAAGTTTGATGTTTTTAGGGGTGTTGACTTTTATTCTTTCCATGATAGGCATTAAACCTAGAGAGCAGAAGCAGAGGTTTCTTAGTGAAGTTTTATTTGCTGCAAGAATTGTTTGTGAAGTTGTTACCTCAGCTTTTAACAAGGAACAAACTGAATGGACAACACTGCTTGGTCTCCAATAATAGAATTCAATCACACCAAAATAAATCAAAGTTTATGCTGACATAATCATACCAAAAAATCTACTTGTTTCAAAATGTCTGTGTGATCCCACATGGTCAGAAAGGAGAGAGTAGTGCCTACTTCTGAGTGTGAGTCAGAAGGTTATAGCATTAGCCTTCATTTCTCATACAAATGCAAGTAAGTGCCAAGCTATGCAAAGACCTAGTACAAAGCCAGCTGGCACCAGACACTTGACCTGCAGACCTGAGCTGGGAACTAGAGGAGCCAGTTCCAAAAAAAACCAAAGTACTTGATTTTATGGGAACTTTATTGAAAATGAATCACAAAACAAATGGTGCACTAGAAATATTTCATGAAAGATATACATAAGTAGTGTAATTTTATGTTCCATTAAGAAGGAAAAGATACTTAATGCTGAAATCTTAATAAACCTTATGATGTGAAGAAATAGTAAAACATGGTGCAGCCTATTAGGGCTAAATTATCATTGTGCTTTAGATGTTTGATTGAGAGTGAATGCATGTCTTTGTATATCTTTTCTGAAGGTAGGCCCTTTAGCAAAAATGTGATTGTTCCTGTTATTTATGATGTAGTCACTAGCATAAAGCTGTCATTGTACAAATATGTTAAGTGGATGCACTTAATTTACCACCCTGTTTCGAAGGAGAGGAATCTACTCTTTAACCCGGTTTATATTCTGTGGTTACAGTGGTCTGATCATGTCTTGTCACTGATCTAGCTGCATCATTTCTTAAATATCAGTGTTTTGCTTGCTTCTTCTGTGCTTGACTTATCTTTTGAACCTGACTAAAGCTGAAAGCCCAAGCTTATGAAGCCATCTGAAAAAAGATCTGCATTCTTCCTTTCTTTTTCCTACCAACTCTCTACAGTAGAAGTTCCCTTACTCTGTTCTTAGAGCAAATAAGTTCTGGTCTGTCACTGCAGGTCCTAGTTGCTGCTGAAAGTCTATACACTCAATCCTGTTTTTACTAGCAAGCTCTGGGTTAGTTTGGCCATGTTTTTCTTTCTAGCAAATCAACCTCCATATTTAATGAACTGATGATGTCTTTTTTTTAACCTTTCTTGGTTAGAGAAAAAGTAAATGTTTGAAAGATTTAATCTCATCACTATTAGTCAGAAATATATTATTTACTCTATTTTTTTTGGCTAAAAAATGAAGACATTTTGAAAATATGACAAATTTTCCCTGCAGAGATGAAAGTTTGTATCAAGGGTAAATTTTTAAAACCCATAAAATCTAAAATACTTGTGAATAAAATAACCTTTTTTTTAAAGAATATTTTCAACACAATTTCAGAATTAAAAAAAAACATTAAATTTTTTGCTAGTGATAGTGGATGAGTGAGACTTTTAAAGTAATGGAAAAGTGGTACAAAGTGCCTTTTCTGGTATTTTTCATATTTTAAGGTAGTAATTTTTAAAAATGTGGACTTCCATAAAAATAATTTCCAGTCTTAACAGACCTGCTATCTCAGAGAATTAAAAGAAATCATTCTAGATCTGATCTTTCCATAATTTCCTTCCACTTCAGAGTCTGACTCTGCTTAGTCACAAAAAAATTTACATCGACATTTAGAATTCAAGGTTGACTGTAGTGAACTATTTTCCTTGAAGCCATCTTCAGTCTGTGTGAAAAAGCTCATAATGTGTTTCAGTCACCTTGAAAGAAATGGTTTATTGACAAATATTTGAAAGTAATGAAAAATACCAGGTACAATCTTTTATCCAGGAAGAGGCTCAAGTAACTAAAGTGCAAAAAATTTTATGTATCTATAGTAGCGTTTGAACTTGATATTTCAGATGTTGTGTAGATGTTTTCTTGATAAGTTACTAAAATTGATCCCATTGTCATAGCAAGTACTTCCCTATATTCCTCTGAGTTACCTTTTTCTCTTTGTTTCATGAATCACAGGTATGTGTGTATTGTGATAGCCTGTGAGATCTTGGTGTTGAATGGACTGCGTTCACCATTCAGAGTTTATTGGAACATTCAGCCACTGGATTTATTGCACAAGAAGGACAGCAAGCAGACAGGTATATGCATTGTTCTTTCTGTTTAATTCTGAGTATGACTATATAACAAACTCATTTAAAATTGCCTTTACCCTTTTGTAAAGCTATATGGGTTGTCACTCAGGTTTTAATAGATAGATACAGGTCACAATTAATATAATGACAATTATGCCATGTGGGATGAATAAATTTCTTATTTAATATTTTAATCTCAAACCCACTATAGTTAATAATAGTTGCAGGACTCTACTCACTCATTTATGTGACAAATAGAGATTGTAGGAATATAGTTTTAAGATTCCTATCTCTGCAAACTGTAGCCTCAATTTCTAAGGTGTAAGCTTTCTATTAAAATGAAGTAAAATGATGAATTTCTGGTCCAGAATGCATTCAAACCTAAAGTCTATCCCTTGTTTTTTTAGTGTAGCCCACTGGAAAGAGAGGTAGAATTTTTTTCAAAATGAACAGGCTTTACTGCGAACATGTGAAACAACTACTAGACTAGTGTTCTTATTTGAAAGCATAATTACAAAACTGGTTCCAAATAAAGTAGGATCATATACTTTTATTACTTCTGACTTGACTACATGTTTTTTAATCTTTTTGAGGAAGATTCAATATTCTAATCATTATATTCTGAACCAGTCTCTTTACATATATGAAGAGCCATTTTTTATGATGCGAAAGTTCTCTTTTCACAGTGTGAAATAAAGTAGCATTGGGGTTTGTGGTGTATTACAGTAATGTCCCTCTCGTGTTTCAATATTTGTGAAGCTTTTGCAGTAGAATCATAGAAACTTTAAGGTTGGAAAAGACCACTAAGGTCATCAAGTCCAACCATCTGTCCTATACCATGTCAACTAAAGAATGTTTATTTAATCCAAAAGAAAATTGTGAGATGCAGAGAAAGATCAAATGTAATTGTTTACCAGTTACTTGTTTTATGCAGCAGAATATTTGAGATTCAGGAGGGATCTTCAAAGATCCACAGGATTTTGCACTTTTGTGAAGAGAGAGGAGAAAACTAATACTTTATTATTGTCATACTTGGATCTTTGTATTAGAAGAGGACAGGTTGCTCTACTTGTGCAAGGCTCTAGGCAAGGTTTAGAGTTCATGGAGCTACAGGAAGTAATGGAGTAGGGAGGACTGCACACAACATGGTTTGTCTGGCTCCTCTTAACACGGCAGTCACCCGTCCAGGGGATCATACTACAGCTTAAATATAAGTTAATGCATAGGAATTGGGACAGAGGGAAAATGTAGCTGTCTTCTGTGCTCTCACTACGCTAAGCTCCTTTGGAGTGCAATCACAGCACTTAATAGCAGCTGTGTTTGGGACATACTGCAGTGTGCAGAAGGTGAATTTCATACCAAGGTTTGCAGTATACTTGAATACTGAAGATACCATCACTGAAACTGTCACATGCTGTACTTTGCATATCTATGTGTGAATACTAGTGATGAAGATCTATAGATTACTAAGCAAAACAAATCAGCACAGCTAGGAATATGGTATAAATATTGGGGTTTGGCTTCTGGGATAGGATCTAGCTCACAGTATTAAAGGGATTGACCTTCTATAATATCTGGTGCCTGAAATGTAAAAATTTTTATCCGATTTACATGTCTAGGTGCCTGTAACAGTCAGTAAATATTGAGTCAGTAAATAGTGGAGTTAAGACAGTTTCCAAGCTAACCAGAGCTACACAGTTATTTTCTGGGGATGATGAATTGCTCTCTGAACTTCAGTGATAGGAGCCTAAACTCCTCTGTTGCCAAAATGCAGTTACATGAGCTGAATTGCAGCCTTGGAGTCCCTTTTTTTTTTTTTTGTGAGCAGTGTCTCCCAGATCTTGCTATTTCTTGTCCATTCATGTAGATTCTTGAATAAACTGCCTGAGCTGCACAACATGACATAGGGACAGAGCAGTAAACTGCAGCTTTTGATATCTATTATTGTCTTTCAACAGTCAGTGGAGAATCTAAATTACAGTCACTATTTCCTTTCTTAAAAAAAGACTTACTGAAGTCTAGACCTGGGGTCTTTTCGACAAGAACGCCTACTGAGGTGCACAGGCATTTTGAATAACTAGGTACTGCACCCTTACAAGGAGAGATAGCTGAGCCTACGCACAGCCAGCAAGAGTATCAATGACTGTGAAAAAAAAGTACTACAGAAAAATAAAATAATTGAATTATTTGCCTTTGCTATTTTTCCAGATTTAATCACTTACGGAATTCTGAATTAAGGTCTTGAGCTGTATAACTATATAGGGATTAACAGCTTAATAGTGTGTATTCAAGATCCTGTAGAATCTTTTAGATACAAGCTCCACAGGGTTATAAAAAGAAGATCAAGAACTGGTGACCTTTTGTATTACAGAAATGTCCTTGGAAGTTATCCCAAGAATTTGTTTCAAGGGAAAGAAGGCAGTGTTAGAGAAAATGAAGTTACCCCGAGTCATGATGACACAATTATAATTTTACTCCTGAAAAAAAGACACAAATGACATCAGGAATTTGTACAAGGCATTTCTCTACTCTCCAGAAAATAAGTAATTTGACTTGGAGATCCAGCAAAGCCCAAGAAAGTTGTAGTTTGTTGAGTATTTTTTCTTTTTGTCCTATAACATTTTCGTTTCTGAGGCTTTGTTTTAATATGAGGGTTTCTACAACACTATACATTTATTGTTCTGATAATTATTGTCAGATCAAGAGGAATGACTCCTTACTACATTAGTAACATTCTTCAGAATGTGTGTTTAAAGGGAAACTTATATTGAACCGAAATATATTTAATAGCAATGTTTTAGCAACTGGGGCAGTTACATCACTATGTTGGGGTAATTCTTATTTTCTTGGCTGTTTTTTAAATGTTAATGAATTTTGAATGATTTTATTTTCTAGGTCATGAATAACTGAATTGGTTAGATGTACAATCTGACAGACATAGGCAACTTCTACATAGTGCAGAAAGAATAAAAGCAGAACCAGCAGCATCTATAACACACTAAACCTTCAATAAAATAGAAAGATCTGTCTAAACTATGGTATATAAAAGAAGCAAAGCAGGATGTTAGGAACTATTTGTGATTTGACGTTATAATAGTAGAACTATTTTGAATATCAAAAAGAAAGTCTGAGTGACGGGTATTTGGCTGTGTGCATATTCTCAGCAGGCTTATTTTCATTCATGTTTAAAACTCTGGGAACAGATGAATGGAAGTTGCTTCCCATAAGCTGAAATGTACCTTCTATGCTACATCTCAAGCACATTTGAACAATCAACAGTGAACACTGCAGTCAAGCACCAAACATTCCCACTTGGTGCCCTGTGGTAACTAATTCAATGCAAATGAGAAGAGAATTCTGTTGCAACTCTTCTCTTTTGTGGATGAGTACACAAAACTTTGAGTCCAAAAGCATGTTATGAAAGACCTATGCAAATAACTTGAGTCAACATTTGCAAATATGGGAGTTCAATTTTAGTGACTCATATCTGTATTTTAGCTTCTCAACTGGATTACCTGATTTTGAGGTGCTGTGCATCTGCAAGTCTGACACCAATTTCAGTAGAATCATCAGGAACTGATTGTGATTCTAGATCAAACTGGCTGATTAGGCATCTACTCACAGAGATGCCCAATCTTAATGAAGTGCATGCTTGAAAATACTTTTACAAAAGTTTCCTCTTTACAAGAATTATGTAAGATTTCACTGTTCAACTTTTCTATTTCCATTCACTTTGTTACCTTTTGGACCATGTCCCCAGCTCACTTCCTTTTAGCTAGGTCTTGTGGATACCAGTGTAATCAATGGACATTTACAGCCTTAAATCTTTCTGAACAAAATCCTACACCTATGGCACATAATGCTTTTTTAATGAGCAAACATGCACCGAGATCAGAGTCTCTAACTCCATCATTCAGTTTTCATGCAAACGCTATGTAATAAACAACTAGAATGTGATGGCCTTGAAAGCACCCTGACTCACAGGATACCTGACCCTAAAGTGCAGATACGTTCCACTGTCTGACTGCGGGCTGAGCATGTCACAGTCATTGCTACCAAGATTTCTTCTGGCATTGTAGGAATTTCAGAGGATATATAACAAGATGAATTGTGTTAAGAGAAACAAGTTTCCCAGGTGCCATTTTTAACTGGAGGCTCCTTCACTGACTTACCAAGGACAGGTCTGCATCATGAGGCACATCTTCTGACACTAACTTTATCAAAGTGTCCAGCTAGAATTCTGGATACCATTAATTTTTGAGTCATAAAGACCTTTGGAGTATGAAAAAGACACAGTGCAAATCTAGGTACTATTTTATTTCTGATTCTTTTCTTATACATATATTTCCAACTACTATGTGTGTCTTAGATTGAAAACCTAATTAATTTTAAATTAGAGATCAGTATTTGAAAGTTTATCCTTCTGTTATAGGATTACCCAGCTGCTGTGCAAGTTATTTAGAGGCAGCACCAGGACTCTGACCTACATTAATTCACATAAGAACAGGCCTTAATGAAATTATGCCAGAACAGTATCAGGAATAAATAAGAGAGATAAGGTGACAGAGCTGAAAATAATAATCTTAACTGCAGTGGGATGAGCAGCTTTAAACAAGATTGTATAATGAAAAGCAATAATAAAGGCAGAATGTTTGGAAAGTCCCTATGGAGTTTGCAGCCTGTGCATTTAGTTAGAATTTTTCCCTCTCTTTTTCTTTTAGAAAAGACATGCTGTCTGGATAAAAATGCTTCAACCTAGAACTGTACCCAACTTTAATATTATTTTATGAATTAGTTTCTTAACATCTAAATTAGCTTCTTTATACTTTATTTTTCTTTTGTGGAGTGGAATACTAAATATGATAAATCTTCACTTAAATAATTTTTCTATATAACTCACCATCAACCTCCAGAAAATTTCCTCCAGTACAATAAACTGCTTGAAATTTATTTGACAGGAAACACTCTGTCTTTCTCTAAGTGTGTTTTTATTAAATATGTTCTTCTGTGACTATATCTCAGGATCTTAAAGATCAGGTAAACCTGAGTAAATTATTTTTTAAGAACTTTCACAGAAAACACTAAGATACTTTTTTTTTAAAATAAAACAGTGGGATTGCTTACTTAGATGCAATGAGAAAAATGAACACCTAGAATTGGCATATTCCAAAATTACAGATTGTAGACCAATTTTGCCTTATGTATACTAGGATTTTTTTTCTCCATTCCTTTAATTAAGGGCAAATTAAACAGCTTTTGTACTTCCATATTGGGCAAAGTAGATTGTAAATTGGGATATACTGGTTTGCTCCTTCAGAGCACCAGAACTGCAATACCACCATTTAAATTTTTCTTTTCTTAAATTTATGGTGAATACATTAGAGGTCCAAAAGCATGCATCACTTTTGATCATCAAATGTCCACTCTAAAGTTTCTGTTGTGAGGCATTTGATAAAGGAATAGGAAAGTAGTTTCTTCATAGGAGGCAAAAAGAGCTATTCTTATTGGAGCCTTCTCATTCTTGATATCCAAGTGGGTACTTATAATTGTCATGTGGGGTATCTATTTGTATTCCAAGTTGAACAGACAGTGCTCAGTATAATTAAAGTTCCCATCAGAAGGACTGTGATTATGTGATAATAGCTGTGAATCTGCATGGACATGACCCTGAATGGGTCTAAATACAGTTGCTATAGTGGGCAACTACAGCAGGAAAGAAAAGGAAGAGAAAAAAGAAGATGACAAAAGTTTACAACTGCTTCAGGCTGACAATTTGTCATCTGGACCTCCAGCACTTACAAAGTGTACTTTTATAAAAAGGCTATTGAGCTTTATCACCAGAACCTTTTAATCATAAATGCTTGTTTAACAGCAAGAATATAATTTCCTGTGATTTTGGGTGTGGATGGAGATGGTTGCAAATGTTTCCAAAAGTGGTGGGAGAGTAAAAAAATAAATAATAACATTGTATTTCTGATTTTTTTATATTTGAGAATTTTAAATCTGTTGTAAAGATAATGCTTCAATATTTAAAGACAAGTGAACATCTCTGTCATTTCAGTGTTAAAAAGGACTTCAGGAATTATTTAGAAAAGTATTAATTTGGTTCTTCAAAACTAATTTCTGAAGATAGTTACCATCTTAAGCAATTTCAGAGTAAAATTACAATTTTGATGACTTAGAAACATTTGTTTTCTGTTGCCTACAAAATTATTCTTGCTTGGTATAATATGCATCAACATTGACACCCAGTGGCCAGAGAGATTGAACTCATGTTACGACTGGTTTTAACATATTCCGACCCTGAATTTAATCTAATATTTATAAAATTATGCTTACATGCATACCAGTACACAAGTCTAGGCAGAAAGATTTTCCACTTAAAATATGGGTATTAACAAATGGATGTATGTTCAGTAGCACAAAATGGCATTTGGACATCCATCCTCTTTTGGCATTCAATAGGAATTAGCCCTTGGGCAGACATTTATGGTAGTGAAAATCTCTATACACTGTCCTTGTCTGGTTGCAACAAGAAACACGTTCATATCAGTCAAACAGAATTACTTCCTACTAGAACTAAATTTTCCATAAAAACTGCATGTGCCATGTCAAAAGCACAAATCCAAAGTATATTTATGTCCTTACTTTATACAGTTCTCATGTCAGCATGTGCAGGATTGATGTGAACAAGTTTCCTAAGATCTTTGTTCTTTAGGCCTCAATGTTACTGAGGGAAAACTGTAGACAGATACATCTGCAAGAAGTGGGCAGTGTTGTAAAGCAGAGGAATGAAGGCTGAGGAGAGAAAAATAGGATAATAGCACTTTGCATAGATGTGATGAACATCATGAGGCAGTAAGAAACCCAGGTGGCAGGCTTGCCTTCGTGAGAACACGGAAATATGAACTACCCTTGTGGCCACTGCAATAGCAAGAAAATAAATTCTGGTAATTTTTCGGAACACACCCCCTGTGCCCCCCACAGACAACACCCCCCACCCACCCCCCAAATCCCAAACCTTTTATGTGTCCCAAATTTGTGGACAACATTGTACACTTCTCTCATGCTACTAACTTCGAAGGGAGTACTTTCCTAGAAGATGACTAATCTACAGATAGTATTCAGACCATAAAGCAAGGCAAGTCTGTAAGAACAGTGTTTGGCTCAGAAGCTGGAGGGTAGGTATTTTAGATCTCAGGGCAATTAAGTACAAAATAACTAGACTTTATGGAGAGATTAGATTTAAGAAGCTGAAGGGCAATCAAAACTAAAAACCCCACTCTTTTTATTGAATGATGTAGAACTCAGAACAGTAAATAGTTTGACCAAAGTGGGATTTGTCACCTTAGTTCAATTTAAGATACCCCTCCTCTCTTTTAGTAGAGCTAGCTGTATTTCCTTTACATTTCAAAGTATCATTCCAAATTTCTGTGAATAATGGGACGTTTTGTGGAAAAATTCCTTATAATATTTGGGACTGAAAGAACTTCATTCAGAATGTAGATTTTTACTGATGTATTATTTTTGAGACAAAGAAAAGGACAAAATG
This sequence comes from Porphyrio hochstetteri, assembly GCA_020800305.1. Classification (NCBI taxonomy): domain Eukaryota; kingdom Metazoa; phylum Chordata; class Aves; order Gruiformes; family Rallidae; genus Porphyrio; species Porphyrio hochstetteri. Next base: position 21,832,995 of record CM036912.1, read on the forward strand.
AGGTATGAAAATCCAAGGACCATCAGCAACAGAAACACAGAGATAATATCTTTGTTAATAAAGTAAGAATAAGGTAAGGTAAAGAACAGCAATTATTTGCAATAAGTACAAGAGTGAAAAGCCCACTGGTCTTTGAGAGACAATCAACTGGGTCTTTGTAAGGCTAAATTGTACTAATATAGGTATTATATAGGTAGATATCTCAGGAAGAGGAAAAGCGAAATAATGGAAGTGCTATTAAACAGGTAGCTGAAATTAGAGTTCTCCAATTTACCTGTTATCCAAGTTTTACTTCATCTTAAAATCCCTCTGCTTTGCTCAGATATGGCTAATCGTGTGCAGATATCCCATCAGGTATAGACAATGAAAAAGACAGTCCTGTCTTGTGTGATAAACAATTTGTAGGCAATGTTTACAAGGAGTCATGATACCACTTAATAGGTGAAGCATCTGAACGGTTTGTTTTGAATAATAAACTTTCAGCTCATGACCATTCTTTCATGTTTTCCAGTGGTGGGTCTGAAAACTCATGTGTTATTTCCAGCTATGGTAATCACTATAGTCAAATGTACACCTCTCCCTGTAGACTTTGTCTTATATAGACTTAGGCCACTCAGGATACAACAGAACTATAATAAACATTTTCAAGAAAAGCATATACTGTAAGCATTCAATATCTGATCAACTCCATGCTGAAAGACAACTTTTGTAAAAAAATTAAAATTAATTTAAAATATTAGTAAAGCAAATAAATGTTGAAATTGTAGTACAAGTTTTCTATTTCGACTAGGTTCAGCTGGAAAAAGACAACTAAAAATAGAGGAGTCAAAAGATAAGTTTGCATTTGCAAAATGAGAAATGGTCATTAGAGGCTAAAATAAGACAAAACTCTTAATTCATATCCTATGTGATCCTGGAGACAGTGATATGTGACAGCATGGTGACAGTACTGTAGAAATTATGTGTATGTGCGTGTGCATATTTAATGCCTACAGTTGCTTGGCCGCTACTGCAAGTAGTTTCTATCAATCATAGAATCACAGAATTGTAGGGGTTGGAAGGGACCTCGAGAGATCATCGGGTCCAACCCCCCTGCCAAAGCAGCTCCCTAGCTCATATTGCACAGATAGGCATCCAGACGAGTCTTGAATATCTCCAGAGAAGGAGACTCCACCACCTCCCTGGGCAGCCTGTCCCAGGGCTCTGTCACCCTCACTGGGTAAAAGTTCTTCCGCATGTTGGTGCGGAACTTCCTGTGCTCCAGTTTACAGCCATTGCCCATTGTCCTATCTCCACAGACCACTGAAAAGGGGTTGGCCAATTCCCCCTGCATCCCATGAATGAAACGTATATTCTGACACATGGCCATGAATGATTTTAAATACTTGGCAGACTTTACTTATGTTTTGCATCAGATGTGTTTGTTGAATGCATGTCTGCTGTCTGAGAATATTACAACATCTAGTCAAGAGGATGTGCCATTAGTGTTCTAGCTGCATTAATTCTGAAAAATAAGAAATGTCTTCTGAATATTTTGTCCTAAGTGTCTTGAAGAATGTTTGATAACTTGCACAATCATTCTAATTAATTCTTCGATCCTTGTTGCAGATTCATCTCTAAATTAGGCTGTTCTAGAATAGGCCAACAATAAATCTTGTAGCCTGGCTGATCTTACTATTAACAGGTCAGATGCTGGCAAAGAAATGCATGTAGATTAGACCCCAGAAACAGTAAATGAGGATAGTGGATACTTCAATTGACATATTCATGGATTGCCTGTTTAACATGAACACAATAACCCATACATTTTTCTGTGTTAGATAAAATGTTATATTCAGCAATTAATCATTATTCTTCAAAAATCTAATGAGGCCTTAGGAAGAAGACATTGCAGTAGACAGCATAAGCTGACTAAAAATGCTTAGAGTGACTGTTGGTTATCTTTAAAGCCAAATGAAGTATAACTATTCATTAACGTGTTCCTGCAGTAAGAGAGAATTGAACTTGCCTGTACTGAGAATTTACCATTGTAAAAAAAGTTAAATGAGAAAATGAGCTTCTGTTAAAGAAATATAAATGAATATAGAGAGGAACTGGAGTTTTGAGACCTGGTTCCATATTCCTCTACATTCCAAGATCACAGTATTGTTGCTAAAAAGCAAAGTATTTTCAGTCTTCATCATGAGAGAAATGAAACTAAGCATTCAAATGCAAATAGAATTTTAAGTGTTCTCCATAACACTATCAGCAGGTATACCAGTGAGATACATTCATCACTGCTAAAAGTTAAGCAAAGATAAATGTTCCAATGAGTGGTGATAAGCAGAAGCCACAGGAAGAATGAACAAGAAAGGAAGTGAAAATGCATATGACAATAAAGAATAGAAGGTTGGATGTGTCCTTCTCATTCATGGATCAAATGACATGCAGTGGTAATGGTTAACTACTGCTCATACAATGCTTATGTTTTATAATTCATATGTGATCATAAGTTTAGCACATACCACTGCCATTAGAAATGTATCACAAAGGTGCCTTAGTTGTTTGTTTTTTGGATTTTGGGTCGTCTTAAATGTTTGGGGGTTTTTAAAATATCCTTGAGAACTATTAATACCAACTGAAGGGGGAGAGAATTTAATTTCATTTTCCTAATTGTAAAACTATGCATGTCTTTTAAATGGTTCAACTTTGAAGATGGACGCAGAGTTTCAGCCTGTCTGATCTCTGAGCTACAATAATAGGATACCAGCAAAATGAAACAGGGAAATTTTCCTGAGTTTCCTATGGCTGTAGAGTTTACAGTGTCCGAATTCTACTGTTGGAGGGAAAGGCAGACACAATTTGAGTGAAGTGTAGTAAAATTCATGAGGATACCCCTGTGTCTGTGCTGTAATGTGAATTTCAGTGCCTTTATTTAATCCTCTATGCACAACTTCTGTTTTGCCCTTGAGGCATCACAGACAGGGAACTGAGTCGTCACCTTCCATTATTTTTCTCCAGTGCTTCAAAACCACTGAGTTCAAAATATACAGAAATATTTACCAATATGCATGATTTTTTCTGAAAAAAAAGAGAAAGCTGACTTAGTAGTGATGAACATTTTTATATTTTTCAACTCTTGTCTTGGGAATCTTCCCTGTGGCTTTTTGTCTTTTTTCTGTGTCCCTGGAAATGTTACATTTTTGTAAGGTGTACGGTACCCCTCTCACGTGGGTGGTATGCTTTGTGTATGGTATGCTTTATGTGTGGTACCCCTTGACCCCACAAACTATTCCAAAAGTCTGATTCAGAATTCTTAGATCAAAAATACAACATTTCCAGTAATGCAAATACAACAGCTAATTTCTAAGCTGTTGTGGTTTTGCATGGCAAGGTTCTGGTGGAGCACTACATAAGCTAATACCAGGTCACCCATTAAAATGACATAAAAATATGGCCAAGTACAAGGTAATATTGCCTGAAGGAACATTTGATAGTGCAAGTACATTGAGCAGCCATGGGGTCCCTGTCTCTTTCTGCCTACATAAAAGGTATGGAAATAAGAATTATGTCCTAAAAACTACTGCTTCTATTTTCAGTTCTTGCACTAAATGTCACTGTCAGTTTCTGAATCTTTTTCTGCAATCTATTTTGAAAAATTATCCTGCCATTTTATCACTGAACACAAATACTATGATCAGCCAAACACTCTTCTTTTGATGCAGCCCACAATCTCATTGGCTTTCTGTAAGTGTACATGGCTGGGTCATGTTGAGCTTCTTGTCCACCAACACCAACACAGTCCTTCCACTCAGGGCTGCTCTCAATCCATTCTCTGCCCAGCCTGTGTTTGTGCTTGGGATTGCCCTGATTGATTTTTGTCTCTTTCACATTTATATGAGATCTCTCTTTTGGCAGACACTAATTAATCTCACAACTTGAAAACTGACAATGACACTATGTAATAATTTTGTTGTCTAAGTAATGCAATGACGCTGGAAATAAGAGCAACTAGTTTAAAACAGAAAAAAAATCACAGCATGCTATTGCTGGTCTTGCTTATGAAGGTGAGAGATTTAAATACCCTTTTCAAGCCAAAATTTACACTATGTTCCATTTGCAGTCTGTTTTCAAATGTGGCCATGCTACTGTCCCGTGGAATGAGAAGGCAGTATTATTTTCATGATTATTAAATTCTTTGCTTTTTTCATTCTACCTGCTCCATAATATAATTAGAACCATAGCTAATAGCAGCAAGATGAGTCTGTCAACCCTGTTGTGCCAAATATGCAGAGTTGAGTACTGAGTGGGAAGTGTAATTGCTGAGCACTCTATAGAGCATTCACTGCTTGACTCCAAACTGGGGGAAGCTGCAAGCACATTAGAAGAGGAATAGAACTGAAAATTATTTGGGCAAGGCAGAGAAAAAAGAAAAAAAAAGAAAAAATTAAGACAATTTTGTGAAGACAAGTGAAAAGTAGCATGCTTTTTACGATAGCAGTAATCAAATCCAAAGTAGAAGATGTGGTATGCCTGCCTTGGCAGTAGTTGAATCTGTCATTCCATCATTAAAAGGAAAGAGTACAGTTGCCAGAGTAATGGGTATAGTAGAGTTTATACTTTTAATATTGGCATAACAGAAGTTTCAGTCTTGTCTTCAAGTGTGGGTACCAGACTGCAACATAGAGAGGAAGTTTTTATTTTGGAGAATGGAAACAGGAACAAGTAGGTTAGAAAACAAGATTTTTGAGAAACTATTACAAACCTTATGCTGTGTTTAGACAAGTAAATTTCTAGTTGCTGTATGAAACCAGCAGAACTGTTTCCTGTCAGCTGACTTGTGAGAGACAGGAGATTGCTCCTATCCCAACCCAGTTGCTTTCACAACTGCAGGGATTGTTAAGCACTGCAGTGCATTTCCTAGGAAGGCTCCACCCCACTGGTGGGGACAGTTAGGAGTACAGCAGGGTGTTCCTTTGTAAAGTACTGTTTCAGTCTAGTTGATCTTGCCATGAAAATGAAAACCTAAGTAAAATTTCTACAATAAAACTTCAAATATATGGTCTAAAACAGAAAATGGCTACTGGTGTCAGATCCCCTGTGAATGCTTTTAAAGTAAATACATTGACAATAAACATAAGACAGGTACATACCTAGTGACACAAGTTATTCTAAATTTAAAGCTTAAAGCTGCCTTTATTAAAAAGTATCAAGAACTTTCTGAAGTAACAACCTTGTTCTGTTTTGCTTTTAAAAGTAACTTTACCCTCTGATACATACAGAGCAATGCAAAAGCGTCTCCTTCAAAAGTAGCCATAGATTACTATTTTCATACTGGTATATTTTTTACAATGCCTTTGAAAAAAACCCCAAACATACTTACTTTCCTTCATTTTACTGGACTAACTTGAAAAAAAGACATTTAGTCAATCAATCACTGGTGTATTCTAGCAGACAGCTAGATAAAATTATATCAGATAATAAGAAACTCACATTAATCATACTGACTTTTTCAAAACATTCAACTACACCAAAGCTAAGTACTATCAATCTCTTCCTCGTATATAATTCTTCCACGGAACATACCCCAACAGAGTAGTTTCAAATGGAACTTGCTAATTTCTCTTTCCTACCACCTGAATGCTTTTACTGCCATGACAACTGACAAGTTCTAACTCCGGTCAAGGTTGAATGGGAAAAAACCAGTATTTTGTAACCAGCTGATGTGCTTCCAAAATAATAGGAAGCAGAGGTTTTTCCATCTTGTTAATGGTGCATACTCAGTACATAATTTTTAGCAATGCTAGTTGATGAAAGAATGAGTATCCTCTGATTAAAGGTATGTCAGAACAAGTAATTATTTATGTAAATCTGTAGGTTTATGATAAGATATTTACTTTACCACTGAAAAATCTGTGTTGGGAGGCTAAAGTGGAAAGAAATGGCTCTCTCTCTCTAGAGCTGGGGTCAAAAACCTGGAAAGTTTGGCTTGTCAAGCTGGGCAAAAGGCTATTGATTTAATGCATCAAAACTGTTAGCCTCAGAACCATCAAAGCCTAGATCAGAGTTCCTCAAGTGCCTATACATGCAATAGAACTGGTATTTTGGTGCAAACAGATGGAAAAAAACCACCACTTAACCTGTTTGTAAACCCAGGGATGCATAAATTTTGTTGCTGGGGTGAAATCCCCATTTTAATCTAAGCATTCCTATGATTGAACATGGGGGCCCACCTGATGGCCAGGCTGTTCATCTATTGCTCACATGCTGGTGGCATTCTCACTCATAGTTTTTTACAGCAGAGATCTGGATATAGGCACCTAGCTGTAAGATGTGGTATTCCCTGCCCTTTCCCCAGTATTTAACATGCAGCTGCAAGATAAGCTGTGTCTCTAGGAATGATGTTCCTTTCTCAAAAAAGAACCTTGAAAGCTTAGCATCTATTTTGTGTATTTGATGCGAATTCTTCTACGTAGCTGAATTCACAAGTTGAGTGCAAGGCTTCAAATCTTGCTCTTCTGCCATTGACACTAATAGGAATTTAGTAGTTCAACTACATAGGAACTTAAGTCCTTGGTTTCTTTTGTTGTGAAAAAAGAATTTTGAAGAAGCACAGCAATTAAAACTATATCTGAAGACTTGTCTTTCTTTGAGGACATAAGGATTCAGCAAAAAAAATTTCAGTTTCTGAAAAAGATGACTTAAAGGTAAACTTTTCATTTCGGCTCAGGATTAAGGATGAGATTTCTATGAACTTACTCTAACCCAGTTAATATAAAGGACGCACCTCCACTTTAACTATAGTTTTGCCTTTCAGCTTACAGAGTATCAATTTTCTTTGAAAATTGGCAGAAGAGGGGTTAATTTTGTCAGAAGAAGTAATACCCACAGCTGTCTGCTCCTGAGACACAGGTTTGTAGGGTAGCAGGTTAGGCCAGCTGTGGAGAATTAATTTCCCCAGTTCAGTAAAAGAGGTAAGTGCTAGAACCTGTTTGGTTTTGTGTGAGTAGAAGTGGGGGTTAGAGTAATTCTTGTTCAATTAGGCTCACCTTTTTGTGTTTTAAACAGCTGTCTTCTGTCTGAACACCATCCTGTATTGCTAGTAGTTTGTACAGAGCAAACAGGTGAAGGAATCACGTTTATGTAGATTGGTATCTTGTTTCACGCTTAGAATGCAATACTTTTGTTTAATTTAAAGGCCTATTTTTAACTTTCATAGACTGGAAAGAAAAATGGATGATGGAACAAGGATATAAGTTCCATTTTTTTTCTCAAAGATGAAATCTTTTGAATTTTCCTAACCAAACATGATTAATAAAGCCTACAGCTACAGATAGCTACAGAGAGTAGATGAATGAAAAAATAAGAATGAGATAAAGAGTCTTCAGGTGAGAGAGGAAAGTATCTTTGCACAGCTGACCGAGGATGAACATTAAAAATCGCCCTTTGTGACAGAAGAAATAGGGCACTGAGTCTAGTAATGCACGAAAAAATTGGTGAGAGCTATTGTCACTTATTTCTAACAAACAGGGAAAAGAAATAATAACAGATTTTATCAGGATTAGAATGCAAAAGTCACATTTGCTTTCTGATGTGGATTCAAACCAATGAAATATTAAAAGATAGTTGCCAAAGGAAGAAATTATAAACTGGAGTATGACAATGAATGACAAATGTCTTTGAAGGCTGAAAAATTAGAAAAAGCTTTCCAGTTACAAATTACAATTGCAAAGATTCATTTATTTCTAAACAAAAATTGATAATATCTAGTTATTTAGATAAGTAACATAACTCATCCAGCCATTTAACAGCCTCATAGGGTCAATTAGCGATGAGAGAGGTTTCAGCTCAGTATTCGTGCCTTTTCAGATTTTCTTCAATAAGTTTTACACAGCCAGTTTATTCCAGAAACTGAGAATCAGACTCTAACATAAAAATGAAATCAAAATCATTATGCCCACCATGTAGTCTACAAAGGAGTAATAGTCACAAAAGGTGGTTCTGAATCCACAAGAAGGAAATTAGTCATTTTGTAACATGAATAAACAGAAACCTTTTTTCAAATGAAGATGTAGGAGTTGAGTGTGTGCAATGGCAGGAGATGGAGCGAGGAGGAAACCTGCTCTGTAAGTGGCAGAATACAGTACTTGAAGCAAAGGAGGCACTGCCTTGAAAAGGGATGTTGAAGGCTGATTCAGAAGCATGTTTTTTGCCAAGAAAACCGATTTCTAATCCTTCTGTGCTTTGAACACTGCCAGCTCTATTATTGATTTGTAAAGAGAGAACTGGATAACAAGTTTTGTCCAACAAAATTTCTTTGAGGAGTATTAAGGTACAGACAAAGTGGGTTTGCTTTAGTCCTACCTCAGATTTTAGTTGTTATATACAGCAATAGAAGAAATAAGAGATGATTTCTAGGAAAATATGTGGTTGAATAGACTTTGCAAACTGAACTGTATTTTTACTATTTTAAACTTAGCAAGGATGGACTTTGGCACATATTAGTAAACTTCTAGTTTCAATGAATGATTATTCTTTTCAGAAGGCTTTCTTCTTATTTTTTTTTTTTTTATGCTGGTAAGAACCAGGTATATTAAGTGGAACATACACTCATTTCTTGGGGAGGGATGGGGCATTTATCAGAGTATGTACTTGGCAGTAAAAATACAGCTAACAAAGTTCCATAGCAACCAGATAATATACATCACTAAACCGAGTCCACAAATTATTAATTTTGTAATAGCTGGTGTAATTTTTCCCTGCTATATTAATCTGTAGCTGATTGATACACTAAAGTAATTACAATGCTTTAATAAGGGTAAAGCAGAAGAAATAATTCATAACAATAGTAGGAGTAGCAAATTATCTACATAAACCTTAATAAAATCAATCCTGGTAGCCAAGCATGTTCTTAATTAACTTTATCCCAGTTTCCCAAAATGCAAAAGAAGAAAGGGGGAAAATGCTGACTTAAAATCTAGTGAAGTACCATGTGAAATGCAGCAAAAGGTGAGGAAATATACTGAGAAATAGAGTAAGTACAGGATGTGGAAATTTCGGCAAAATATTGGTGATGCCTGTGCAAAAACATTCACTTCCACACTTTTCCTGGAAGGTCTTTTGGAAGGTGATTGGGAAGATGCCAATGTACTTAGTGTAGCCCCTCTGCTATAGCTGTTAAGTGTCTTTGAGCCTCTTTTCTTCCTCTTGTGACTTCTCACTCTGAAGGCCAAGCTAGACAAGGATGCAGCTACTCTGGTTTTTTCCTTTGGGGAAGCCTTGGTGCCAAGTCCATAATTAGGAAGGAAGGATGGAATTGTGACAACTGTTGGCCAGAATGCCTTGCAGTCTCTTTTATCAGTTCTTTGACTCTTGCATTTCTATCAAATGGTAATATATTCTATCCTCAGTGAAAGGTGTTTGTATTTGGCTGATTTTTTTTAATGACTTGAAGGTCTTTAAACACCTCAAATACACTCTGAAGGAGTATTTTTGTCCAAGAAGACAACCTTTTGCACAGAAAAATAATCTGATGGCAACTTCTTTGTTCCTTAGGTTCATTATTTAATGTTTTCTGATACTAACTGTAATATCCTTTAGCAACAGAAATCACCATTGCTTATCCTGATGGCAATAGTTTAATGGAAAATGAGTGATCAGTGTACCAGAATAGAGAAAAAGAAGTATGAGGGAGTAAAAAAAAATAAGCCTGAAAGGAGGGAGAAATGCTAAAGCACACAGAGGGAGCTAGTGTAACATGTCAGGGAAAGACTACTTCCTCATCCTCTTTTTTTCTGCCTGCTGATGCTTGATCACTATCTAGTTGTGAATATTCACCTGCTAGAATCGAGTGTCATTTGTGCAACCTAAGTAATAAATCAGCAGGATAATAAAACAGGTAATTTGCCATGTGGATGAAACATAAAAATGTAAGAAGAAAGTGTAAGACATAAAAGGATAGACATCTGAATTAGAGCTTGATTGGAAATGTATTTGATTTGCCTACTGAATTCAGAAAATTAGGGATTAGCTCAGATACTAACCTGAATAAGCCCTGAATTCACTGAATTGAACAGAACTCTGATGTGAAAGAAGTGACTCCGTCAACATGATATATATCAGGCTGCAGAGCCTATACATCAGAATGAAATTCAATGCTGTTTTCAAAGAGCTGCAGTTTGTAACTTACACCTGTGGAGTGGCCCATGGCATAATTCTGAAAGCCCCAAGGAGCTATCTAAATTAGTGCAATCTGTCTCTGCCTACAAGCCAGCAGCACTGCCCGGTTCTCTGCAGCGGTACCTGGCACAGTCCTGTTTTTGAAAAACCTTTTTCATTTTCAGGTTTGTCTCAGGCGTGTATGTCCCTCTACACAGGGTTTGTGAGGCACTCTTTAGAGGTCCACTGGTGACTTACCAGAACGTTATGCCAAACCAATCATTTTACTTAGCTGAAAGTGGTGAACAAAACCCTCACCCCAGGAGAATAGTATTGATGGTTTCAGACATACAGGTTAGAACCATCGGTGTCACTGAATGATAATGATCCATTATTACTACACAGAAAAATTAATCCTGGAAAATCCATCCTATTAGGTATAAATACCTAAATTACAACTGTGTAAAGATGAGGATAGCAAAATGGTTAATGTTGCAAGACTAAAAACCATGACAGTGCCTGTTTAAGCTGTTGAAGAATCTGTATGTGAATGATCTGGTGCAATCGTACATATTCGTACAAACTACAGTAGACTAGGTCTCAGGTATCTGTGGTAAAGGTAAGAATGTAAATCAGGGTGGAATTTGGTGTGCATGTTTTAAAATGGAAACACAAATGGTAGTTTTATGCATGTTTGAGTAATTTGGGATCAAATCTTGAAGAACTTTCTTGAAATCAGAGCTATTAGAATTGCTGTAAGCCATTGAATTGTCTCTGACTGAACACTTGGAAAATAATGATTTGGAACCATACAACAGGTGTAAAATTGTACTAAGAAGACACTCAGATAATGAAGGATTGGACTTTTAGAAAATCCTTTGACACTGTTTCCCACAGCATTCTACAGGAGAAAGTGGCTGCTCACAGCTTGGATAGGTATTACTCTTCACTGGGTAAATAACTGTCTGGATGGCCAGGCCAAAAGAGCTGTGGTGAATGCAGTTACATCCAGCTGGTGGCTGGTCACAAGTAGTGTTCCCCAGGGCTCAGTGCTGGGGCCAGTTCTCTTTAATATCTTTATCAATATGGACTAGGGGATGGAGTGCACCCTCAGTGAGTTTGCAAATGACACCAAGTTGTGTGGGAGTGTTGATCTGCTTACAGGTAAGGAAGGTTCTACAGAGAGACCTGGCTAAGCTGGATTGCTGGGCCAACTGTATGAAGTTCCACAAGGCTCAGTGCTGTGTCCTGCACTTGGGTCACAAAAATCGCCTGCAACGCTACAGGCTTGGGGGAAGCCTGGCTGGAAAGCTGCCCAGTGGAAAAGAGCCTGGAGGTGTTGGTCAACAGCTGGCTGAAAATGAGCCAGTAGTGTACCCAGATGGTCAAGATGGCATCCTGGCTTGTACCAGAATAGTGTGGCCAGCAGGACTAGTGAAGTGATTTTCCCCCTGCACTCACCACTGATGAGGCTGCACCCCAAATACTGTGGTCCATTTTGGGCCCCCTACTACAAAAAAGACATTGAGGTCCTGGAACATGTTGAAAGAAAGGCAAAAAAGTTGGTGAAGCGTCTAAAGCACAAATCTTATGAGGAGCAGCTGAGGGAACTGGGGTAGTTTAGCCTGAAGAAAAGGAGGTTGAGGGGAGACCTTATCAGTCTCTACAACTACCTGAAAGGAAGTTGTAGCCAGGTGGGTGTTGATCTCTTTTTCCCAAATCACAAGGGATAGGATGAAAGAGAATAACCTCAAGTTGCACCAGGAGAGACTTAGATTGGGTATTAGGAAATATTTCTTCACCGAAAGGCTTATCAAGCATTGGAACAGACTGCCCTGGGAAACGATGGAGTCACCATCCCTCAAGGTAATTAAAAGATGTGCAGATGTGGTGCTTAGGATGTGATTTAGTGGTAGACTTGGAAGTGTTAGGTTTATGGTGGGACTCAAGGATCTTAAAGGTCCTTTCCAAACTAAATGATTCTATGATATTCAGCTTGTGGACTTGCTAAGCACACTGGTTTCAGTAAAGCCATGTCAATTTACGCTATATAACAATTTGTTTTTAAGGATGTTGAATACAAACTAAACTATTTAGAAACACCAGCAATAGATTAAGTACAGTGCCATGAGGACACATGCTTACTACTTGAGAAAGTCTCACATCAAGACCTGAGGAAAAAAAAAAATATTTTTTAAGCATGTTGTAGAAAAAGACATCTTCAAGAACAATGCTTGAAAGAATTTAGTAAGCTATGATTAGTTTCTTATATATTTCTGAGTGCTGATAATGTCTCAGAGGCAAGCAATAAATCTACACCAGAGAAATTCATGTTTAGCATAGTGTTAGAAATGCACAATTCTGAAAGTGTAGAAGAAATCTAGTCATTGATGCTTTATTTTTTGGAATTAGCTGCCTTCTAAATTTTTAAAGAAGTTATAGCATAGGAAGATCACTGAATTCAAGCCCATGTTCATCTTTTATAGCCAAAAGATAGGTTTTAAGGGAAAAAATCTTTGCAGACCAAAGAACTAGGCCCTTTTAAACTAGTACCACTCTAAGAAAATAAGGACAGTCATCTTGAACACTGTAGACACATAGAGTCTACATGAGACGTACAGCCATTTCTGATGTCTTTTAAGAAGAAGGTCCAAACAGCAGCCTGTAAGAAAGGCATCAGAATGCATATGTGATAACATCTTTGATTTCACCTAAATTCTACTGGAGCTTTTTATGCTTTTAGACAATTTTTCTCAGGAATGTAAGGAATGTACCACTGAACCTTGTGTACACACAGAACCAAAATTAAGGAACAGACACACCTTTCTAACCAATTGGCTGAAGCTTTGTTTCCACAGCAATTGCACAAAAATAGAGTGGCTTATGGCCAACTTTTATTTACTAAAAGCTATTTCAATAGGTGAGTTCTGGAAGGAAAAAAATATTGTAATACTGTTTTCTGTTAGCTATTCTGAAACTTTTATTTCTGAGTAATCTTTTACTATTCACCTGAATACTTGCAGACAAACATATTTCTGACTTCTGACTGGGAACTTCAGAGCTTCTGGCCTCTAAGACCTGGCTGTCAGTTGTTCAAGAGTACAGCTTCTTGACAGATTTTCTTCGATCACTGAATTCACAGTAACAACAAGCATGTAACACAGTCTTCTTTTATAATATAAATAGTTTACAAGATCATAGATCTGCTTGATTGGAAGTTACATCCTGAGATCATCTGCTTCATCTCCTTGTATGGAGGCTGGAAGAAGAACTCCTATCTTTAGAGCCTATTGGTGAAGGGATTCCATAGCTAACTCTGACGGAGCCTTTTTTAGTGCTCATTTTCAAAGCTGCAGAGTTGATTCTACAAGAGTAGAAGTACAAGCTTATATTCTGTCCCAATGGAAAAACAGTAACTGACCATGACCTTGTTTACATTTTCCATCCATGTATTTTTTTTAAGGGTGGTCTAGATTTCCTTCCTTCCTTGCAGTTCAGGACTTACTTTTCTCTGTAGGGTCTCTGCAAAAGCCCTGTCAATCACCTAGCTTGCCTGTATTGGCCGCCATGCAATATGCCACATTACTATCATCACTGTACAGGAGGAACTCTGGGCTTTCCTGTGCTGCTGTTCCACAGCTAATTGCTGTTACTCTTTTAGCTTGCAGTGCTCTGGGGGCCATGCTCTAAGCCTACTCTTGTTCATGCCTTAGAATATAATGTGCTTGTTGAGACCTTACCACAACAGTAAGTACACAGGCATATTACAGGCTGCAGGTTAGCTCCACACACATTTTAAATAATGATTCTTCCACACCTTTTTCAGAAAGTTGTCACTGTTGACTTTCCACTTGTGATCGACCATCTCCTTTGAAACTTGAAAATTGAAGTCTGGCCTCTTAAAATGCTTTCCATCCCCCCTTTTTTGGTATAAGATAAATACAGTCCTACTTTTCTAACTATAATTTAAGCATCCTATTAAAAAGTTTATAGAATATATAATAAAAAAAGCAAACCCTAGGGTAAGTCCCTATGTCACAACTAAGTTCACGGTTGATGTAACGTCCTTGAAGAAAACAAAGGTAATGCTGTGTTTGCAGTGGACCAAATGTTAAAGCAAACAATGAAATCTTTATTATTTTACTGATCAAATATTTCAAAAGTTTTCTTGGGAGCTTCTACTGAGTGCACTCCTGTATTGATACCATTCAAACCAGTAATAGAAAGTAAAACCAGTAAATCATGTCACAGCTAACTGAAGTTACAGACAGGTTGGCAAGGAAGGAAAATCAGGCTTCCAAATTCCCAGGTTCAGTACCAGTTTGTAATAGAAACCTGCTGATTCATCATTTTAGCACTCAGTGGAACTAAACTGATTGGCACACACTGTTTGCTAGATAGCTCTACACGAAGCAGCAATGTCTCTAGAGACAAATTGTTCTCTTCCATTGAAGATAAGCTCATCTCTCTACTGCTTTACCTCAGAAGTTAAAACAGTTTTATGCTTACTTGGCAGTAAAAATAGCACTGCTGAATCTTTTAACTTCTTAAATCTGCTTCAAACTAAGGTGTGGATTTTTAATATCTGTAACATTTAACACTGCTGTGGGGTGCTATTCTCAAAATTCACTGCAACTCCTGGAACAGAAAGTTGTCCACCATCCTAGAAGCTGCAGAATCCACTGGGATCTTATAAAGCATGACTATCAAGATAGATATCAATACCTTCTGGAAATAAGACGTTCTGTAGTGGGATAAGGACAGCATGAGCTTAGCAAATCAAGCTATTGGCAACATGGTGGTTAAAAATGTGCAGTATTATGAGAAATAATTTTTGGAAGAAAAAATACTTATTTTTAAAAAAATCTTACTCTAATTATTTTTTAAAAGAATTATATTTTGACAACACTGGAAATTCAGATCCCAAATTCTGTAGTTTCTACTATGAGCTGTGAAGTGCTAGAATAGAAGAACCTAATTGTGGCATACCAATACTTGAAGGGGTTCTACAGGAAAGTGGGAGAAGGTCTGTTCTCCAGGGAGTGTAGTGACAAGGGGCAGTGGCTTTAAGCTGAAAGAGGGTAGGTTTAGGTTAGATGTTAGGAAGAAATTCTTTACTATGAGGGTGGTGAGGCACTGGAACAGGTTGCCCAGAGAGGTTGTGGAAGCCTCATCCCTGGAGGCATTTAAGGCCAGGATAGATGGGGCTTTGGGCAACCTGGTCTAGTGAGCGTGTCCCTGCCTATGGCCTGGGGGGGCTCTGTGTGTGTGTGTGTGTGTAAATAGATGATCTTTGAGGTCCCTTTGAACCCAAAGCATTCCATATTCTATGATTCTATAATCCAAATTTAAAAGAAGATATTCAGGATTGTTAACGTATTTTCTTCTACGTACATTTTTCCTATCTGGCAAAAACTTGTTTTCCCGTTTAAGATAGTTCTTCAACACACATGCCATTAAGCACCTGAGTAGTCCTGTGGACTACAGGAGGATGAGGAACGTATGGAAAAAATCTGCTATTGCAGCCTTTTTGTGGGGCTCAACCACTCAAATTGCTGTTACTATAAGCAATTACTAAATATAGAATGAAAGTATCTTGAGATAAGGTAGTATTGTGTCCCCCCAGTGCTGAAAGCAAATACTCAGATCAAAGATTATCTCAAAGATTATTTCAATTAGTTCTAAGACATAAGCTCTAAGTATGACAATTAAGAGAGGAGTACTGAACATCTGGTATCTTGTGATAATGGTATAGTCAGATATGAAAATTACGTGAGGGTATTATAAAATACATAGCACCACAAATACTGAACTTTTAAAAGACAAACTTTGAAGGAATAAATGATGGATGGAAAGAGATTGATCAGAACCACCTGCTGTTTACTGTGGGATGTTAGAAGTGATTATGGTACAGGGAGAAAAAAATTCACATTTATTTCAATAAAATAAGCATAAAAACTAAATCTGATGTGGCTAGAAAGAAATATAAAAACTGTTAAAAATGAAGTGTCTGAAAGCTGCAAAGTATTTAGTGTGTAGCTGGTAGGGCAGAATATTAAATAGCTGCAAATATGGAAAAATAACCTGTAAGCAAATAGTACTATTTTCATCATGAATAAGTAGCTTTAGGCAGAAATTTTGTCCTCTTAAAATAATCCAACAATATATTTATTTCTTTATTTGCAAAAGAAATATCTTTTTAAAATAAGAGGAAAACACATTAAAGATTTAGTAAGCACCCTGTGAGCACTGTGGTAATTATTGAGGTCCTGTAAGACTATTATTGGTAATTGAAAGCTGATCACTCTGAATACCCAACATTTGTAAGGAATTGCAAAATGTTATGTTTAAGTACAACCTTTAAAACTTCAAGGGGGCATGAAACAAAAAGAGAAATGCAATAATTTTAAAGGAATTGTATGTTTTGTTAACTTGTTTAGAACTAGTTGCATTGAAGGTCACAGAATAAAGAAAATGTTACATGAGAAGATAGAGAATTCTTTGGAGTTCAGCAATGTATATGAAATCTCAGGTTACATATTCATAAATATGTAAATTACTTAGAGACACTAGCACTACAACATTAGGAAACAGCCATAAAAAAAATGTGAGACAACAATGTTGTGTCTCAGTCCCAGAAGTGATTTAAGCCTTTTGGACTGTATATTCAGAGATATTTTCCATAAAATAGATGGGGGGTTTTGGTGGGGGTTTTTTTTAGAGTCTATTGACTTTCAGCAGAAGTTACACACTTGAATACATTTAAGTATAAATGGGACTGTGAGATAGAGATGTTTAGTAGCAAAAATGAAAATTAGCAGCATTTAATTTTCTTTTGCTCCTTTCTTCTTGGAAGGACATAATTTTATTTTTGAAGGCACCCTGGACCTAAGGATACCTCAGTGTTCTTGAATAGTTCCTTATAAACTGTATCTGAAATACAAATGGTTCCAGGCAATTTCTTACATGGGGAAAAAAATGCATGAAGTGAGGAATAAGGGGAAGGTACAGCACTGTGATGAAGCAATTATTTTGTAAATATGATGTCTGTAAATGAGGAAAAGTGATATTCTAAATGTGGAGGTGCTGAGCCTGTTATCAGCTGTTAACTAGAAAGATGTGAGTAACAGTACAGTTAGCAAAATACTCATGTGTGCAAACTGTGTATCAATATAACAACTGTATCTAGGGGAAATGAGATCATTTAACTTTTCTAGTTCCTTTATGCCAATCAGGTTTTTTTGCTTTGTGTCTCAATTACTCAAGTTGAAGTTTGGACAGGTTTCAAAAATTGATTTATCTATATTTTAACAAGCTTTCTGATCTCTTTGGATGACAGCTTTTTAGATCAAAGTCAGCTGGACTCCTATGACTGTCTAAAGATGGTAACTGAAATAACTTTCAGACATAAGCAATGATGCAAATGTCTTTCAGTGACTTCGTCACTAGTTTTTCATACTTTCTACTTAGACTATAGGCCACCTTACTTTCATTTTTTCAGTGCTTCGGTATGCACCATATATATTTATAAGGCCTCAGGTTCTATATGAAAATGTAGTATCATCAGAAAAGTAAAAAAATGTCAAACCTGAATACTAAATATCTTCCTTAAGGCATGAGGTATCTAGCCTACACATCATATTTTGATTTTTCAAGAATGAGGATGAAAATCTCTGAAGATGATCAAAACCCAGTATTTACAGGGTTGGCTGCAAAAGAAACCCACGAACCAAAACCCAGCAAAAAGCCTTCAGAATCGCCCCATCTTTGAAACACTGCTGCATCACAAAAAAACCCTCCCCAAAAATAGAGAAAAAAAAAAAAGGAAAAAAAGGGAGGAAAAAAGTTGCACTTTCTTAAAGATGCACTCACTTTCAAATGTTATCTCAGAATATACTGGCTGTGTTAGGTACCTCTCCCTTATCAAAGGCACTGCTTTGTATACAATTGCTAATGCGTATCAGTTAAAAATTTAAGTACATTTTAAATTGTACTCTTTAGAACAGTTCTTATTTGAGACCAGTCCTGATTTAAGGGAAAAAAACCAAAACTTAAGTGGGTCATTGCTGTCAAGGCCAGTGACCAACGGTATTCAAAGTGCTGTCACCTCTCAGCCCTTGCATGTTTCTACAAGACAGACGTGTGCATTGTTCCACACCTACCTGTGTTGAACCACTGGCATCTGGGAATCAATGTTTCTAACCCTTCTTTTATGTTCTGTGTTTTACATCTGCATGCTGGTAGAGCTGTCTCCACACAAGCAGCAAGGGAGGTCAGGAGGGCCCATGGGCTAACAGACTTCAAGTGGAATACTATTCAAAACAGATCTGCGTGAATCATAGGACCTTTAAAGTACTGGCAGCAGTCTGCATTTTGTGTCCTTAACACTTGGCAGTTTCTAGCCTATTATGTACCTAGAGTCGGGCACTTTTGGCTTATTACATGAAAGCTGGCAGCTTTTAATGAGCACTCCAATCAGAATGACAGCTGCTACTCAGCACCTGGGGCTTCTGTATTGTCCAGCTGGGTATATTATGCTTTTTTTATGTACTGTGTTTTCTTGAATGAATTCACCTTGCTGGATCTCCCTGCCAGAACCCATGTGTAATGACAAAGAGTTTAGTCACTGCCATTCTGGTTTCTCAGAAAAGTTTTAAAACTAAGGTTGAATATCTGACCATGGGAATACAAGACAGGTGATCCACATACTGAATCAGCCTAAAAAGAGGGAATAAATGGTTAAAGTGAAAGGTAAATTATTCTGTTTCTGCAAGCTGGAGCATAAGAAGTTCCATGTGAATGTAAGAAGAAACTCTCACTGTGAGAGTGATGGAGCACTGGAACAGGCTGCCCAGAGAGGTTGTGGAGTCTCCTCTGGGGACATTCAAAACCCACTGGATGCATTCCTGTGTGTTTTAGTCTAGGTGATCCTGCTCTGGCAGGGGGTGTTGGACTAGATGATCTTTTGAGGTCCCTTCCAACTCCTAATATTCTGTGATGATGTTATGTAATTCTCCAGAACCAGTGCCCCTTGTCAAGCTCAGAACTGCCTACTGTGTCAAGATAAATTGTCAGAGTCCTCCAAGTCCTGCATACACTTCTACTGGATTCACACTTGGATACAGTTCACTGATAGAAGCCCTGCACACCTGAATCAAGTCCTGTACCTTACTGAAATCTATTTCCTAGCATGCTGTGATGTAGAAATGCAGTCTGATGTGACAACTCCAAATCCGTGTTGTCTGCAGTCATTGAAAATCCTGTTATATATTTTCTGAAACTGTAGCCATACATTCTACTCCGTGAAATTTTCAGCTGGGTTCCCTTCTTTTTTTAAATATTTTTCCTATAGGTAAACTAGCAATCATCTTTAAAAAAAAAAAAGGTAATTTTTGATCTGCCATCATCTAGTGAAAGAGTGAAAGGTTGTTCCCTAGGAAATGTTGTAATTTGTTACCTTGTTTTGTGAGTGTGCTGTTAAACAGCTGATATATTTCCACTAAGAGGTGGCTGCAGTGGGGAAGTGAAATCAATTGCTTTGGTGAAATGATCCCCAGAGCTTGATAATTAATTGCATTTTATTTTAGGTTTGCATGATATTTTGATTTTCTTTGGGACCAAAGGCAATGCAGAGTTAGAAGTTGGTTTTAGTTATTATTGAGGATTTTTTAGCACTGAAACTATCCAAATACAAAGCTCAAGTTCAGAGACACAAAGAAATACACACACTTCTCTTCACCCCTCTCTTTCTCCTTTACCTTTGGCAATAACAATTCATTCTCTTGGTCCAGGAAATTGAAAAAGGAAAGACAAAAGTGAGTGCACATGGAAGTAATTAACTAGATGAAGACAAAACAAACCAATCTTCTCTATTATTGCTTTCTTTTTAGATCATATGCGTTTTAGGTATAGTCTGACCCTAAGGACAGCACAAGGTGGAGAAAAAGAACTAATATTGGCATAGTAAAATTGATTCTAGTGGAGGATTAATAAAACCTCTGTAGCTACCTCCAGACCTTATCTCTGAGACAGGATTAGTTTAAACATTACATATTAGCACTACTAGTTACTCAAGTACAACAATATCATCTAGATGTGTCCAGAAACAATATTGTAATGGAACCAGTTGTTTTCATTCATCTTTTGATTTTATTTATTAATTTTTTTTTTTCCCGCTGAGGAGCCCACATGATTTTCTCTAACCAGAACTTATATACAGATAGTTTGGCATTCTTCAACGTAGTAGAACATAGCAAAGTATATCCATTGTTAATGTTGTTTCCTTTGTTTTGCTTACAGACATGAGACTGACAGCAGCCTAAACACTACTGTGTCTTTGATAATTAACTTGGGCTGCCTAATTAGAAAATCTCTCCCAGAAAACTGCTGCTAATATTTTGTTTTGTAATATGCTAGAGCCTAGAAATTTACCAGTAAGATTATAAAGTTGTCCAAAAGTCTACCCAAAGGGCAACTGAGGTAAACATCACCACCACATTAATACTAAAGCAGAGGCATGCACACAAAGCCCTTGCCTTTAACTTGCCGCCCAGCATTGCCACTCACTAGATTCTAATGCAGAGTCAAATTTTCAGGGAAGTAAAACGTGATTTTTAAAATGCTTCCTGGCAGCTTTACATTTAAAAATTCTTACTAAAACATTCACATTTAGAGTGTCTGTAATTAACACTGCATCTGTATTCACCACAACTTTATTTTTCTCCAGGGCTTCCTTAGCTTGAGGCAATTGTTATAAAAAAATGCCAACAAAGAATTATGACAAACCCATCTGCAAGAATTCCTAAGGTGCTGGAATAAGAAGAATTAGAAAAACTCAGATGAGCAGCTCTGTATTGTTTCTTGGCTTACGTACATGAAAAACCAGAATCATTATTGAACAGCTGTGAGATGATCACTAAAGACTTAAACTTCAGCAAGAAAGATCCCTGAAGCTTGGAAACATCCTTAGGTTTTGTTCTCAAAAGGAGAACACTCATTCTGTGCACTTTTCTCACTGGACATCTGAAAGAGTGAATCTAGTATTCCAAATAAAAAGTAGAAATGTAGAAATGTACCTTTTATCTTATTTTTGGTGGGAGAAAACCTACATATTTAATCTTTTTTCTATTTCACAATTCCCTACATTTGAATACAAAAGAAATTTCTAGATCAGATGGAAGACTCCAGATCAGAATTGGAGGATTAGTATGATAAAACCAGACTTTGCATGAAGCTTTATTTTAACTTTGGAAATTATGACCCAATACAATGGGAAAGAAATTTGAAGATCAAGTGCTGTAAGTACATTTGGATAAAACTTCTTTGTTGATGAGGCTATTTTGAGGTGGTAATATTTTGAAATTGCCTTTAAGACATGTAAATGTGCCAGCTGAAAGATGGTACGTAATTGGTTCCCAGACAGGAGGTCTGTGCCACCAGCCAGCAGAGCTTCCGTCTGTTGATGAGATGAGCAGCCAAACAGTCGTTTAGAAGACATAAATTAAAAATATGTGGATAGTAGTATATGAATGAGAAGGATTTAAAGCTAAAGGGGTAAAAATAGGGAGGCACTGAAAGATGATGTTAACATTGCTTAGGACAAGTGGAACAGATGGTCACTTGTTTCATGTAGGGAATTGATACAGTCACTGAATTCTGAGTCTGCTTAATATCGCTCCCACTTTCTTGTTTCTTTGTGAAATCACCATGTTTCCAACCTCTTTGAGGTTCCAGTCAAAATAAAAATTAAAAAAAAAAAGGGAGAGAAGATAAAAAATAAAAAGGGAAAATCCCTTTGCAAGAAAAAGATTATTACTACATATGCCATGCCTTTAATATTGGCCAGTACACAAGCTGAACCATAAATCTGAAGATTTTTAAAATGTGCACAGCTGCAGCCTGAGCCAATTCTTCTTCCCACACCAAAACAAATCCCTTGGAACTTCTGTAGCTGAAACTGTAGTGGACTCATGATCCATTAAAGAAACAGACCATGCTTATAAGCTATTTATACGTGTGCTTAAGTGGGAGGGAAGCTGGGTTTCATGCTGAGCTCTCTCTAGCTTGTCTACATTAGGATGTACTATGTGCTCGCAGGCTGACAGAATGAAGTCTCAGTTACTTGACCTGCCAAGAATTAGAGAAGAATTTAATATATTTTAAAATTTTACCAGCAGAACAGGGAGCCTATCCAAACAATTTCAAACCCTGTCAGCTTGAATAGTTTAGTTGAATGTCTTTATATAAAGAGTGCTGAAACAGGGAAAATTAAAAAAAAAAATTCTTATAGCTGAAAGACTCGAGGGTGAAATTTTAGAGAGGAAAATCTCATAGGGAGAGAAGTGAGTTAAAGTGGTAATACTCATCTTTAAAAGAATATTTTTATATAAAATTACATTATTATTTTCAAAATATAGATGACAGTTGATGTGGGTACCGTTTATTAAACACTTTTGCACAGACCTGTGCTATGATGAAGTCAACATATCTGATTTCTTTTAAGGTGACTTGCAGGTAGAAAGGGTGTGGGTTCTTTCTTTGCTTCCGTTTAGTATGCACAATTCAATGGAAATACTGAAATTATAATGTAGCATAACTTTATTTGAATCCTCTCTTTTTTTTCCATTAGCATTTCAGTATTTGGGTTTATTTCTATGTTTGGGGGTTTTACTGTATTTAACTTTTTTATTAAGACCCAATAATCTCTTGGATGATTCTTGGGTAATTTCCATAACTGTAGTAGGAGGTCACCAATCACAAATCTATTGATTGGAAGGGACTTTGGGACTCATTAACCCCAGGCCCCTGCTTGATGTGGTACTATTACTAGAACTTGGCCCAGCCAGCCATGGCTTTTTTTGGTGAATCTTCAAGGTGTTCTTGCTAAGCAACCTGCCCCTGTACATTATTACTTTCCTTGAGAAAGTTTTTTTCTGATCTCCATGTGACTTTCCTTCAACTTGTTTTTCTATTATAATTCATGTTAATCTGGAGCTTTTGGACAGAAAAAAAGCCTCTTGTTGCTTACATTTCAGTTCTGTTGCCATTACCAAAAAGCTGACAAAATCCAGTTACAGTTGGTTGGTTGGTTGGTTTGTTGGTTTTTTTTTTTCATTTCAGTGAATTTTGCAGTATAATCAGGAAAGACAAAATTAGTTACTTCTAAGAATTATGGTATTTTACACAGACCTCTCATTTTTTAGGGAGTAAACAAGGGGAAAAATGAAAATGGATGTATTTTCAAGCTCTTTTCAAAATGGAAAACAAGCTTTTCCTTCCTTACATGCAAGTGATACTCACAGTGAAAACTTTTTTTGCTTTCAAGTAACAGATACAGTAACTAAATAGTTATGAAAAATCCTCATGAATAGAGCTGAATATCTATTTATCATTATACATTTAGAGTAAGATAGTTGAAAACAGCAAAATCCCAGTGTAGTGGATAATCTACTACCAATTAGGTCTTTGCAATCTTTTTACATCTTCAAAGAACAGTACATTAACTAGTCCTTTGTCTCCTGGGTACAGTATTCTTGTGGGAACTAATTACTGGTGGCCTGACACCTCTTCACAGCATGTGTTCTTTCTCAAAATTTAAGTACTTCAACAAAGGAGTGTATTTGGCTGACTTATTTCATGACAGTGAATGCAAGCCTATTAAGGTGTACAAATTACTTCAGAAACCCAGTCCTTACCTGTCTCCACAAGAAGGTAATCTAAATGACACATTTGAAATGTACTCTGGGTTTAAAATAAGTTCAGTTCTTAGAATCTTGAAATCTGAACATGTAGGTTAAGAGAATTGTTTTACAATTTCTCAAGCATTCTGTACCCATAAAAACAAATTAGGAGAAACTTCCAATCAAGACTCCTTTTTAATACGTAATTAGAACCAAAATGGGCTTCACCAAGTGGTGGTGCTTCTTTTGTACAGTTATAGAGTCAGTGTGCAGAAGCTTCAGTCTTTGGATTACATTTTTGTTGAAGCTGAGACCCCCTATGATCTGAGGTCGTCTATGATTTTCCTACACAGAGAACAGAATGGTCATTAATCTGTAACTGATGTCCAGGTTAATGCTATAAACCATTGATTTTGCTATGCGAAGGCCGTAAAATCCTAATACTGTTTACATGATTGAATTATATATATTAAAACAAACCAGCTCCCCATCTAATAAGTATTGCTTCATTATGAATAGTGTGCCTTTGAAAAATGAAGATACTGTTCATGCAAGTAACTTAGAAACTTGCAGTTCTTTCAAAAATAGAATTTTAAGAACGTGTACCTTTCAAGCTGACTGCATGTATCTTATTTTCTGTTGTTATTGTATAGTTCTTATTTATCATAACAAATTCTATTTGACTGTTGAAACAGAATGAGAAATACAGGTTTGGATGATGCATTTATCTAGTTGGTCACGTGAGGGCCGATTTTAAGGTCAGTCCTATATTCTTTTTCCACATATCTATAAAATAATGTCTGTAATTAAATGTGTGTAATCTATTTGGGAAGAACAAAAAGGGTTTTCAGATTTCTGAAATCTACCACTATTGCTGATTGGCTTGGGTCTGACCTTGAGCTGACTGGTATGGGCTCTGTCAGGCCTAGGGGAACTTCCAGGTGCTTCTTGCAGAAGCCACCCCAGCAGGTCCCCCTCCCCACTACAAAAAACACAACAAAAACACTACAAAAACCTTGCCATGCAAAACCACAACAGGGCAGTAGCAGAGTGTAGAGGAGCTTGAAATGGCTTTGTGTTTAAAGGCTCTGTTGCATCTTTCCAAGAACTGAGTATCTTGAACATCTGCTAGATATTCAAAAGCAATTCAGATGTGGTCTCTAAAGAGGAAAAGTAGCAAGGTTTTGTAAATATGATCAGCTCCTACAATAATAACTGAACATCAGTGCCAACATTAATGAGAAAAACAGAATGTGTCAAAGTGTGCTTGAAAGCTTTTAGGTCTATTAGTCTCTCTGCCAAATGAATAGCTTTAATATGCAAGCTTTTAGGATGCACATGCAGCTAACTGTTTTATAATGCTTATCTTGTCAGTGAAAGATAAGGATGTCATTATAATAGAACCTCTTTTAGTGAAAATATCTGCTATTTCCTGGTTGTATAACAATTCTAATTTCTTCTGATTTTCAATCCCCTAACAAGACTTACAAGTGAGGGAGGATTCCTATGCAGCTGCTTCAGAAATTGTTTATCTGCAATGGCATGTTTGTTTTCTATCTGAGCGTTCACTTAAATTGCATTTTATCCCTCATTTCTATTTCTCATCTACATGATAATATTGTGCATGCTGATGCAGTTTCAGTTGCTATCATCCACATGACTGTTTCTGATTTCACTTGACACTGTATTAAGGTAGACCACATTCTTGTTAACAGTAATAGCCACCAAGGTGGTTGAGTGCTGCTTTGAATGAAGACGAATGGAGGGAACTGTAATGACTATACACACGGTGAAGCAAAAAGGCTCTCTTACTGGCCTGAAATCAGCTTATGAGGATAAAATGACTTCACTAACATACATTTGAAATGGACTTGACTGATTCAGCCAACAGCTTCCTTGAGGTACCATATTATTACCGTATCACTGAGATCAACATGGTAAAGGGTTCCCTAAGTCAGGTACCTCTGGTAGCACTGCTGCCTATAAAACCTAATTTTACTCCTGAGGAGGTACTTAGCCTAATTTATTTCACCAACATATGCTTATTGCAGAGAATATATTTGGGCATAACAGTTGTTTCTTAAGTACTTTGAAATGAAAAAAAACCCAAACCAACACAAAAAAGAACAAAGCTACCAGAACATCCTATAAAAACAGATGCCACAAATAGAGTGGCCAGTTCAGAGAACTGTTTTCAATGAAACTGTGAAATCACAGCAAGATTTTTTGCTAGTCTAATCTTTATGCATTGCATAACTGTCAGCTGCTAGATGGCACAGTATCGTTCCAGTTGCAACAAACATTCATGCAAACAGTGTATTATGCACGAAGAAAAAAAATTATAGTGATTTCATCACTGTTAGTGGAACAGTAGAGCTCAACATGGTGGTAGAGCATGTCTGCACAAAGGTTTCTGGTAGGAAATAAACTTTAATTCTTTCAATCCAGGGCAACATTTAAAAAAAGAAGTTGAAAGTTCTCTGATCTTTATTTTGTACTACTTCTGCTAACACAAAAAACATCACCAACTTTGTATTTCCAAAGATATTTTCTTATGATATCATTACTTTGTTATATCTTCTAAAGAGTGACATCACTGGGAATAGATCTATGTATGTATCTAACCAGTGTTTTCCAGTATTTTTACTCAAATGACTTGGTAAGAGGAAGCCGAAACGTAGCAACGATGTCTGTTCTGTATCCCAAGAATTTTCTTTTGAAAGTTGGGATACTCATTTTCCAAGAATTCCTTGGATAGACTGGAGTTCGTTGTGACTTTCACTTTTTGGAAGTTATTTTTATGTGTTGGGCAAGCATTGATTCAAACAAGGAGTAGACTTTAGGAAAAGCCTGATCTTTTAGCAAACATCCAAGAAAAGCTTTTAGAAAACCCCAACTTGATAAATGAAAGTGCTATGTTAACTTCCACTGCATGGAAAGAAAAATAAGTATGCAGTCCAATTCTAGTAGAAAGCAGTGGGATCTGACATGTTGACAGAACAATGACCCAGGGACAGCCTGTACCACTGAGTGAACTCTCTGGTCAGACCATGAGTAACAAATTCATTCAGTCTCACCTTTGTGCCTGGCAAGATCATGGAGCAGATCCTCATGGAAAATAAGGTGATCAGTGACAGATGACATGGCTTTCCTAAGGCCAAGTCACAACTGACAAACTTATCAGCCTTCTACTTTGGGGTTAAAGTGTTGGTGGATAAAGGAAGAGCAACTGACAGCATTTACCTGGATTTGTGCAAATTGTTTGACGCTGTCCTGCACAACGTCCTCATGTCTAAATTCAAGAGACCTAGATTTGACAGATGGAGCACTGAGTGTGGACCTTAAGGGGGCTATAGGAAAGCTGGAGAGGGATTGCTTACAAGGGCATGGAGTGATAGGGCAAGGGGGAATGACCTTAAGCTGAAGGAAGGTAGATTTACGATGACTCTAATTAAGCACTGGGACAGGTTGCCCAGATAAACTGTAGATGCCCCTTCCCTGGAAGTGTTCAAGGCCAGGTTAGATGGCGCTCTAAGCAACCTGGTCAAGTGAAAGGTGTCCGTGCCCATGGCAGAAGGGGTTGGAAAACAGATGATCTTTAAGGTCCCTTCCAACCCAAACCACACTTTGACTTTATGCAATAAGCATGACAAGCTTTAGGCAACTGAGGACTTCACAGTGATTGTCAGTTTGCTGCACAGCATGGACGACAAACTTCACAGAGGCAGTAGGAAAGAAGCTCATGTCCCTACCCCACAAGGCTTTCACTGCTGTTGCACATGTGTTGGCAGTCATGCTTGTAGGGTGCCAGCCCCTGCCTAGGATGAGAAGGAGAATGTCTGGTTCAATGCAGAGATTCAGGCAATGCTCCATTAATTCTCTCAGCATAGGCCTACAATGCAAATTGCTGTTAAGAAGATGTTTAGAGGACTTCTGTCTGCCCTCTCAACTATATGCCCATTAGCACCCTTTGCTCACATCCTCACACATCACTTTCTCTACCAGGCAGGAGAACAGACTAAATTTGTGGACAGAGGGACAAGAGGAGAAGGGCCCTGCATGCCAAAATGGACCTGCTAAAGGAGACAGAAATCTCTTTAAAACTGACACTGCTTTGCCCCAAAGCTGAGTCCTAGCAGCCTCTTCAAACCTGACATACTAGACTTCATCCATCTTTATTTCTGACCTTTGTATAGCTAACTTCTTTAGATTATACCCCCCACACACACATATTTTGAGGTACCACCTACTCTCCTTTCCAAGCTTTCCATAAAAATGAGTGAGTAAGCTCACATAGGTGAAAAGTTTCAGCTACCAATTAGGAAAATTTCATACTAAATTCTTGCTGATTTTAGTCAGAGGTAATAAACTTCTGTACTTCCTGGCTAACACCTTATATACTGCAAGTGATGCAAAACAAAATCAATAGTAGCTAGATAGGGACATACAATTTAATGAAGGGTTTGCATATATATCAATAAATAGAAGACATTCAGATTATTTTTTCTCACTGATATGGATTTGAGAGTTGAAAATCTTATTTGCACCATCAGTACTAGTTTGTGTCACAGTAAAAATATGAAGTTTGAAAAAATTTTCAATTATATTGTGTTTACTCATCACATGCTGCTGCAAATGCATTAAAAAAATGGTCCATGTAACATATTACAGCCAGCCTTATTGATAAAGTAATTGCCATGTTACTTCAAGCTCTGCTAAATATTCCCGTTTCTAGTACTGATTCCAAGCAAGCAGGTTGCTTCACCTGGAGAATAAGTATCAGAAGCCATAACCACAAATCCTGCTTTGCTGCTTATGATTCGCAATATTTTTTTTCTTCCTATGACCAGTCTTTGAAAATTTATTCTCCTTAATCTACTTTCAAATCCCTAAATAAAACAGGCAAGTGAGGAGCTGCCAGGTGATTCTTGTGTGGTGCTTATTCCTTTGTGTTCTGAACGCTTCTGAAATGCTGACCTACTGTCTTGGAACTTACTCTTTTTTTAGCACACTTTCTTCTCCAAAATCTTAGGCCAATTATGAGCAAGCAATGGAGTAAACAAGTAGGTACGTGATTAGCCAGAAAGGGCAGCTACTGGCCTGCTTGCTAGGGTGATTTTACATTTCACAGCATGTGTCAAGTTATTGAGAGGGATTTGTACTTCCAGGCCACTGCAGAATGATCTCTGAACAGTCATTTTCTAGAGACAACCACTATTATTATGGCCTTGACTCCACATCCTTTGAAGGCATTGAAGGATTGGTATTGATTTTTCAGTAGCATTTGTAAAGGGTCTGTGCACCTGACAACAACTAGGCTGTATCATTAGACTATCTAAGGGATTTTTTCATCAAATATATTTCTAAAGGTAAGGATAGAAGAACTCTTAACATCTGAATCAGCAGATGGATGTGTAAGAGGGGTTAGTATTTTAAAGGAAAGAGCTTAGAGAAAATAGCTGCTAAAAGGCCATTTGAAACTAATCTGATTTATGAAGGCAGCAGAGTAACAGTTTTCTAATTAATTGATCTGATTGTTCTCGAGGGTGTTGGATTCCTAATATTCACAGGAGTCATTGCATAGCAAAAACCTATTTCTTGGCTCCAAAATAAAGTGGACACTCAGAAGAAAAAAAAAAAAAAAAAAAGAAACATAACGTAACAGCTGCTTGGCCACACTCATTGCACCTGTGGCAGCTGATAATGCAGAATGTCAAGGCCATGCACAGACTGACTCACCCAGCCTTCTTTGACACGGTCCTTCCTCTGCTGTATCTGCAAATTAAATATTCCCAGCACAGATCTGAAGCTCTCTGGCCTTGATGACTATTATGCATTAGGGGAACACACCAGAATGTGCTACAGAATAATTCCTGGGATTTTGTAATAGGATTTAAGAATCAGGTCAGATTGAGTTCACTGAGATTTAGGTGAGATTGTGATAAATTTCACCTCTGGTTAGTTGAGCGCTGATAGCACCTCAGCCACAGTGTCTGTCACTATTTTGCTAGCAAGAACAGATTTCACCCCTAAATTACAAATGCATTTTTAAAAGGTTAACTTGGAAAAAATTATATCTACATCTGCCAAGCAAAGAGCTAGAATTTTAAAAAAATCAAACTGACTTTCTAAATTTCTCCTTTTAAAAAACTTCACACAATTTCAATTTTGTCTTTGTTTAGATTAATTCTCATGTAACTTGGCTTACTGTTGGAATAATTAGAATCCAAACAAGAATGCTAGTTTTTTGAAAGACAGTACATATTCCCAGGGTTCTACACTCAGTATCAAGTGAAAACATGAGGAAATTAATCTTTTGTTTTAGGATTTTCCTTTCTTATCACAGTCTGGTGGTAGTTATTTTGATCACCTTCTTAGCCATTAAGTTTAGCCAAATACCATTAGTCAGGCATTATTGTAATTGTTACTGGCAAAATGCTTCTCCAAATTTGAGAATGTTATTAGCAAGTGAACTTGAGAAAGCAAACCAGTTATTATCTTTACGAGTCTGGAAATGCCCTTCTGAAGAATGGATTTTCCCCAGTAGTTTAGCTTTAAAAAGTCAGAAACTTTTGGAAAATATTTACTTAAAACACAAAACTTTACATGTGCTTTGCTTGTAAATAAAAGGTAATGAAGGGCAGAAGAAGTTTATTTAAACTATGCATACAAATATGCATGAATGCCAATTGGATTAAATTTATCCTGACTTAATTTGAATTAACTTGATGGGCCTTTTGACACAAGCTGTGCTAACTAATTGTTGCTTATTTGGGTGTAGTATGTCAGTGAGCATGGCAATCAAAAGCTCAGCCAGATGTTCTTATTTTCTTTGATTGCCTACAGCCCTAGGTTTGAAGAAAAGTCAATCAGCAAAATGATTCTTAACATCTGTCAAGGTACTGATCGCATTACCATAATAGCAGTCAGAATAAGCAGAATGGCTCTGATTCCTCTTTCACTTACCCTGGTTTTGGCCTTCAGTAGATCTCTGCAGTCTTGGTTCAATACCATCACAAAACATGGAAATGATGTGAAATTAGAACAAAAGTCTTTGTAAGTAGTTGATATCACTGCAGTGAAGAGTGAATGTATTTTTATCTTTCTATGACCTTATGTTAATATGAGTCACTTCTATAAAAGTATCTTTTATGTTGGCATATGTTTAGGATTAATTATTGACTGAAGGGATGTTTTATAAGCATGAACTAAAAGCTTTCAATAAACTGAAAAATGAAATGTACTGCACCCACGTATAAGAGATCTATGCTTACTGAAACAGTTTCTTTGGGTTTGCTTTAAATTTTTTGGAGATCTGTAAAATACATCAAGCTTTAGATTTACTGCACACTGTTTTTCAATTCAATAGTGTTCTTGTGAAAGCATAGACAGAAAATTATGGAGTTTTTTCCTTTTTTGTGTGATTTTTTTTTTTCAGAAGTTCTGAAAGTATGTAACAGACAGAGAATTAGCATTTTTCAGGAGACATGCAGCTCAAAACTATCTTAACCATTCTCTCTTCTCATCCCTAGGTGCTTCAAATCTGTCCTTGCATTTCCTGCATAACCGGATCCTAGCTTATTAAGGGTAAGACTTTTTTTTTTCTCTTTTGCAACCCAGAGAGGAACAGTGGTAACAAGGCGAACGCATGGCTTGTAACTGTGTTAATTTAAGAATTACCATATTCTGGAGTTTTCCCCTGTTCAGGAATATTTTAATTTACAATCCCCAACTGGCCTGTCTGGTAGCTGAATACTTTGAGCAAAAATTATTATCCTATTTCTTTGCCTAGGATCCACTCAGCCCAAGACAATTCATAGCTATGAGAACTGAGGGGAGGAGACCCCAGGTTAAACCACAACTATTAATTTGCTGCTTGCCTATTGTAGGACTGGTGTAGGTCTCTTACTTTGTTGTGCATGTTACATAGGAATGTGAATGTAGAAGAACCCTTGTCCCTGTCCTTAGTGGTGATGGACTGTGGACAAGAGGATTCCTTATTTTAAACTGTTTATCTTAGAAGTTGCAATAAAAGGTCATTTGGCTTCAGCAAGTGCAAAAGCAGACCTGTGGACAGTAACTGCACTGTGTGCTTCTTGTCCCTTCTGAACAACGAACTTGTACTTCTTTTACACAGTTTAATGGGTGTCATGTCAAAAAGATTAATTTAACCTGATGGAGATAATAGGAAAGAGATTCTGGAAACACTATTATGGGTGATAAGCTCCTGTAGCAATTAATTCAGGAATGACTTTACTGAAGGAAGCTCCCAGTCTCAACCACAAAGCTTTAAATGTGGCTTAGTTTTCAACTGAAACTTTCAGAGGAAGACATTACACAAAAGTGGAGTTACCACATCCATCATAAAGCTGCTTAATAAGACTCACGTCTCACTGGAAGAGTTTGCAGTGTAAAAACTCTTGAAATGGTATTTCAAAACTTATGACACAAATATCTAGCTAGCTAATAGAGTTGTTTAAATATCTATGGGGGTAGTGTTTGCACACCTGCTATTAAAAGTCCCACAGATACTCAGGTTTTGCAGAACTGTGCAGCTCTTTCTAGCACCTAGGTAAAGAAAACAACCACTTTTGTTCCCCTTTAATATTTAAAAAGGTTTCTCACCTCAGGTTGTATAAATCCAGCTCTTCAGACAATAGTCCTCACGTATGTGCTAGCTCATGAGGTAACATTTGTGTGGCATAATGGAGGAGAAAACGCAAGTGAATGGGAGGTGGCTGGGATGAGGAGTCAGAGGACCCACGATGGATTCACATGTCTGAAGGAGAAGGCAAGGTTCGTATTTCAGGTGTTTTACCTTACTTATGCTTCTGCAGAGGTAGTAACTGAACTTGAATCTATCTCTTCCACATGCAGAGATATGAAAATCTGAGGCAGTGCAACGGGTGTGCTCTTAATGGGACGTTTTTAGGAGAAGTGAGAATTGAGGGAAGGAAAAAAAGCTGGCGAAACCTGACAGGGGGGTTGGCCAGGGCTGTGCGGAGACATACCTTTAACACGCGGGCACAGAGGTCATCTTACAAGCTTTAAGGTATGATGAGCTCAATCTCTGCCACGACGTGCTGGGAAACGCGACAGACCCGCGCTGACGGGTGCGGCCGCTAACGGTCCTAACGGTCTTAAGGCTCGCGACTAACCGCCCCGCCGGGCCGCGCGCCGCTGTCCGGCCCTGCGCGGCGGCTCGCGCCTCGCCGAGGGCGACCTCCCCGCGGCTGCCTGCGGGCAGCCCTTAGCCGCCCGGGAGCGCACGCTGCCCGGGCCCAGGCCGGTCTCCGTGTACGGGGAGCAGTGCGGCGTTTCGGCCCGGTCGTTCCGGGCATGCCGTCCTTTCGCTGCGGGCTCGTCAGACCGCTCCGCGCGCCCTTCGCGGTCACGAGCTCCGTCCCGCCGCGCGGGCGGGGTGGGACACGCGCAGGTGAGCAGCTGAAGGAGGAGTGGATGCCTCGCCAGCTGCCCTTGGCCAGCGTCTCCTTCGTAACCCTCGTCGGTCGCGCCCATGGCGCTGCAGGCTCCTTCCCGCTTTCTGCATTCTTCCGGAGCCTGTGTGGGCCTTCGCCCGTCTGTATTTACAGAGAGTGGAAAGCCCGCATCGAGCTCTGCGTTCCTTCCCAGTGTTCGCACAGCAAAGGGCTGCATGCTCCCTGGCTGTCACTGCTCGTGTAATGAAAATATCCCGGTGTTGCAGGAGAGCCCTACAGCACTGTGGTGTTTTTGCTTCCTCTGAGTTGCACGTCTCATTAGAGTTAAATGTATCATTTCATACACCATCACAGCTGAGTTCTGCTTGGGTAATGTGTATCCAGATCTGCTGTGTGTCTATATGAAGTATTTATTGTTGTGCATATTAAGAGGGTATTAACTAACCGTGCTTGCGTATGTTTCAGCCCTTAGTTGGCTTTCAAATTTGTGATTTTGCTTTCATCTTAGTTTTATAGTAGATAATTGTAACCTACTCATTAAATTTAATGAGTAATCACACTGACTAGCTGCTGTTTCTACATGGTACGCTTGTGCATACAGCCATCAGAAAGATTATGCAAAACGTGAGAAATGAATGCACACATGCAAAACTGCATAATGCCTTTAAGTAGTCAAGAATCATTTAATGAGGAAGTTTTTCAGGTATCATCAGTTCATGTGTACTGTCCTTTTTTAGGGTTTTTTTTAAATTGCTTTCTCCAGGAAAATTGTCATGGGAAAGATGCGACTAGTTCCTCAAGATATTACGGCTTTTCTTTGAGGCTAATATGTTTAGAAAACTAAATAGACCAACTTTAATCTGCAGAGGGAGGTTTTCCAGCGTGAACCTATCTCCCTGTTGTTTTCATCTGGCTTTTGTTGTAGAGGCAGTCCTCAGGACTGTAGCTCCACCTGACCCATGTGCTGCTCCATGGTAGGAAATGGGCATGGAAGTTGGGACAGGGATTTGGCTGCAGGAATTAGTGGCACTGTGTTTCCCACAGAGGCATATAGTGTTTGCTGCTCTTTTTACGTGCCTGTTTTATAAACTGGTTGTGCTGGTGCCTCCTAACTAGGGGGCTGGTGCTTCCCCCCACTTTGCAATGGCTGTGGGAAACTGACTTTGACCACTGCTGTATGCCACAGTCATGTAGGATGCTCTTTGAGTGAGCTGTAAAGATTTCTCACCCTCCTGCGCTGGGCTGAGGAGAGAAGGGAGTCAAGTTCTGCTCCCATCATCCTTTGCCCATGTAATTTCCCACTGCTTCCTTACTTCCTTTTTCCCCCCCCCCCGTACATTTTTTCTCCTTGCTGTTGTATACTGACAACTATGTCTCTTTGGTTTTATTGTACCTTTTTCTATAGAGATGCCAGTATTTAGCTGTCAGTATTGTACTCATCTCCTGTGTTAGGTCACTGTTGTCCCTCTGCAGTGGACGTGTCTTCCTACCAGTCAAATATTTTTAGTCTTTTTGAAGAAAAACATCTTATGGGAGAGGTGGGGAGGCAAAATGTACTTTGTTCTCTTCGGAAGTGGGAGTGCTGTAGAAATTTTTTATGAACTAAGTTTCCTTTTTTGGCCCTCTCTGACAGTAAACAGCTTTGATCTTAATATCTGTACACTGAGCAAGTCTTCAGGCCTAGAACAAAGTGGATATTTCTAAAATCCTTCTAGGGAATAACAAAGGGATAAGTGATCCCTATACGTCCAAGCCAGAAAGCTACTGAATAGTGAATGTTATGAAGATTATACATTTATGCATTCTCCAGAGCCTGAGCCTTTGCATCATGCTGTGTTATCTTGTCAGCCAATATGGGCAATGGGACTGCAAAGCAGAGCTGCTTTCTTACCTGAGCTGCCACTGAGGTCATATTCTAAATAAAAAAATGCATAGGCTTGAGAGACTGGATGAATAAAATATAAAACCTTAACTTTTTTTTGTGTTAATGTTTGACAGAAAGAAGCTTTCGTGTCAATAAAAATAACTTCATTCTAAATCTCTCCACTTCTCATTCACCTAACATACTTTACATGCTGTACTGAGTGCCTGCTCTAGAAGTCATTTGGGTCAGTGATGATACCCTAGCTGACTTCACTGGGCTTTCTGTGTGAGATTCTGAGTAAACTAACAAATAACAAGTTGTTATCTCTGTTTCAGAAATTGGAATGTTGTTATTGCTAGTTGGATCCCGAGTTCAGTTTGCAATTTCAACTTGTAGTTAATATTTTCCATTTAAAAACACAGGTTTATGGCTCTGCTCTATCTGTGTTTACTGTTTACTTGTGCTAAGGAGCTACAGGGCTTGCAGGCTGGGCATCCACAGGCCACACAGCACTGTGGCCTAGCATTGTGGTAGCACATGGCGAGATACTACACGTGAGGTATTTCAGGGTGAGATGGGAGCTGAGTGAGAGGCTTCAGTGTTCATCCTGGTCATTAGGGTGACCTTGGGAAGTGTTGTTGTCCCAGCCCTGTGCACTCAGAAAGGTTCTTTTAATTAGCTGTTCTAGCCTGACTATAGTAAAACCAGCAGAACATCCAGTTTAGAGAAATGCTGGGATTAGTGAAGAATTAATTTGATTTTCTTGCAAATCATTTAACTGAACCCTGGTGAAGGCATTAAGTGAAGGCCAGAGCACAAAATTAGAAGATGGCTTTGCAAGTTGTTAAAGTACTCTGACAGGTACTTGCATCCAATCCTCTTTATGTACACAGAATGATCCATCAGCTTCTCTGCTTACTGTATCATTTGAAAGTGATTAATTTCCCATGTTCTTGTTATCTGTTGAGAGCTTATTGACACCACTTGTAACAGATTTTTTTTTTCTTTTTGTTTTAAAATCATGAAAGGGGTTGAGTGATTATCCTTGCTGAGGCCTTATGTTGCTCTGAAAATACCAGAGTATGGGGAAAAAGGAATAATGTTAGTCACTTGGATGTAGAATGGCTGACAGTCAGGAAGTTGAAGACTGCTGTGACTACTAGCTTGTAGTAGCTTGTGAAATGTGTTAGACATTGAAGGGCCATCAGGTAGTCAGTGTCATCCAGCAAAATGCTAATGACCATGATGTAGTGGCAGACTATTGGATAGCCTGAATTTTAATTTTCATTGGCATTTTAGTCATGCAAGCTGGAGTTCTTCTATGCTTCTGTAAGGTAAAGCCACGATGTCTTTTTCATGTTAAAAAAAGTAGTTGCTTAGATTTTACTGGGGAGTAGAGAATACACTTAGATCCCTGTCCCTCTTCTGAATTCTTAATAGCTTCTGTCTGACAGACTTACAGAAGTTAGATGTGTTTTGATGGAGATCACTTCTCCACCCTTAAGAAACTCCAAACAAAGTCAAGGTTTTGCAAAGCTCCTGTGAGAACCTTGACAAAATATGCAGGCTTTGGCTCAATCTCTTCTCATTAGAACAGCCTTCATTCACATAGCTGAGAATAAGCCAATCCAAATTTTGTCTCAAGCAGCATGTGTGAGTGGCTGTAGGCTTGCAGCCTTCTTCACTGTGATAATCTTCAATGCCCTTATTGAAGACACGGTGAATAAATAGCTTTAGAGTGGTCTGCTCCTTTGCAATAATCTTGGCATTGCATTTTATTGAATTAATGACAAGCATCTCAATTATTTATGTGCCTAGAAAAGGAACACAAATAAAACACCTTTCCAGGTAAATATAACAGAAATGATATTTCATATCCCATCTTTGTCACTTTCAAGTTAATTTTGGTGTGTGTATAATAGAAGATGTTAATTCACAGAAAAATGATTGTGTCTGTAATAGAAAATCAATTGCTGTTAAGGCATCTCAGTCATTAACAAGTGAAGCTTCATTTTATAATTAACAAATCTGTTCCCCAGGGGAAGAATCTTAAGCAAATAACTCTCCCTATTCTTTGAAACAGATGGTAGTTTTTTGCATCACAAAGTGACTGTTGGTGTTAGGGATAAGGACTGCCCGCTTAGACTGAAGAAAAAAAAAATCTTCGTTATATTTTATGAAGTTTTTCAAGAGATACAACAGTCATGAGGAACTGATACTGCCCCATCCTGCATTAGAGAGAGGAAAGGGGAGAGAGCAGAAGAAACTGTACCCCTACCCACCGCTATAGGTGTAGCTTGTCATTTAAATCTCTCAGGTATGTGCATGTTACTTGGGACAGAACATTGCCTCGATTTCTAATAGTAGTGTTTGCCATGTGCCTACTTACTCCATTTCCATGTAACCTGACAGCAGCAGTGAAGAAGCTGTGTGCTACCTCTGGTATGGCTTTTCTATGCTAACACAGGGGCTCCAAGCCAGCTGTCCAGAAAAACTGCCTGGTCTGCTCTGAGGTAAGGTGAAACTTCAAGGTCACAGAACATCCGTGTTCTCTTGTGTCAGTTTCTAGAGGTAAATAAAATTCAGATGTCATATAGCAATTCCAATCTTTTTGTGATTACACAGGTTATGAATTTGTGGTGTGAAAAATATCGATTCTTGGTTTCTTATTGGCTTACTTCTTATGGGCTGTTGCCCAGTGCTTGCCAGGACATGAAGTAAGATAACTTTTTTTGAGTCTGGATGGTCTGGTAGCAGAGTGACATTATGGTAATACAGTGGGCGAGTTCTGGAGGCTGAAAAAAAGAGAATGACCAATCCAGGTAGACAAGACTTGATTTTATTAATAAAATTTGTATTTTCCTCTTTGAGGTGACAGTTACAAACTTTGGTTCAAAAATAAAAGAAAATATGAACAGCAAGAAGTTGACTTTTAAAATCTCACTTTTACATGTATAAACGTGCATAAGAAAATACCAGTTGGAAATGAGCCAGCAGAAACTAGTACTATTTAATTTAACAATTTATAAGAAATAGAAACAAACATTTCTTTTCAAGTCTTACATATATTATGAAAAATAATTACAAAAGGATTTGTGTTGTAAAGCTAAAATGTACTTTCTACTTCCAGCTACCTGCATAAAATGTTCAGAGGGAAGGCCAAACCAACTTTATTTTTTTTTTTTTTTGTGAGATTTGAATGGCAAATTGGAACAGTTTGGGTCTAAGAAAGCTCTGGAGGAAGTAGTCCCCTCTTGTTGCTTAGCAACTATGTAGAATCACATGACCTAGACATATTGCATCCCTGGCCTTCAGGTGAACTAACAGGAAAAAATAATTCATATTAATGGGATGGGCAAATATTGAATAGGACCGCTCTGTGGAACTTGTAGTATCCAGTTCAGGAAGCAAACACCCATCATCGCTTACATAAAAATCTAAGTAAACACTGCAAAAATCCATAAATAACTGCTTAGAATCCAGTTTTAATATTTATGCAGACCAAATAAGCACAATGGAAACAAAATCAGATGAAATTTAATTAAAAAAGGAAAAGCTACATGACTAATTTATTTCACACAGATCTTTAACAGATCTCTTAGAAGTTGTTGGTTTTTTTCTCTTACATATTTTCCCCACCCAAAAATATAAACTTATTTATTTTAGGTATATACATGTTTCTTATGAAATTCTGGAACTAGAAAAGAAAAAGTCTGAGGTATAGCACCATGGAACACAGCACCTTTGAAGGTGCTTTTGTTATTGAAATTCTTCATCACAAAGTGATTTCAGCAGAAAAGAGTTGTTTGAGTGTGCTGCTCAAGCTCTTCCAGTTTTGCCACCTTTAGATTTGTTGGCGACTTCAAATAACAAAGCTCTTCAACAACAATATATACAAAGGGATTTTATTATTAATCAGAAATGGAGTTGGCTTCACTTGCAATTACAGCTGTATTGTTTCAGAATACATACACAGTATTGACAATGCAGTTTTGTAATTATAAAATAAGAGCCAGATGCAATTCAGAGACACATGCAAGTTTTGGAAATGGACAGAGAAATAACAGTATAGTACTGTACATAGCATAATTACAGTTTATTAAACACTTTCTTAACACCTCTTTGTTGCAATGGAAGGAGCACCATGTCATTTTTTTTTCAGCACCAAAGGAATCCAAAGGGGGGTGTTCCTAGAGTGATGCCTGTGTTGTCTGTCTGTGCCACAGCATCTTTGCAAAATAAGTTTAAGTCATGTGATTCTGGCCCTACAAGGGCAACAATTACTTTCTAGGTAAGACATACACAGCAAGACTTATTTTCTATGCCATCCTTATTCAAAACTTGCATGTGGCATGAAGTGGGCTGGTAGCACCAAAGTGCGACGTTTTTATTGATCTGATTTTGTCTTAAGCTTAACCAAGGAAGCAGACAGGACCGACCTCAAATCCAAACTTCTGGTTCTGATCACCAAAGTCATTGATCATCACATCAACTATAGGCACTTGGTCTATTTTGGGCGTGTCGATTTCGATCACCGTTTTTGCGTAGCCCTTTCTTGACTGTAAAAAAAGAAGCAAACATGGTTATATGCCAGAGCAGGTGCTGTAGATATTCACAGGTTGTATCTGAAGCATAGAATTTATAAATTATTGACCCCTCATGGGACAGATATTAAGAAACTCTAAAAGTTTGTGTTTTCTTAGGATTTTAAAAATGTGACACAGAATGTTTTTGATTTTTAGGAGGAGACTGGTCTATAGCTTTTTGAGAAGTAGAATAGGCTTACAAATGAAAAAATATCTAAGACATTAAATATTTCTTAGAGAATTATGAGTTCACATCTATGCTATTTAATAAATAATATCAGTATTCCCATAACAGTGCACATGTCTGTCTTGTAAAGAAATCAGTAATTGGTTCTGAAAAAGACAGAAGAAGGATCCATGTCTAAGAAGAAAGACTCTAAACATCTCAAAAAATATTACAGCAGCAAAATAAATACAGGACATACAGACAGGCTGATGTAAAGCAGTTATGTATTAGAATGTCATTCCTGAAGGGAGGAGACTCCGCATCTACCCGAGCTGCATCTTTGTCTCAATGCCAGTTATGTATCTCCTGGCACTTTCAGCTCTCAGATTCTCTATCACTGACTCCTCAGAGCTGCCTTCAAAATGCTCCTGTGCCCAAAATAATTAATGAGGTTTCAACTGTCACTTGTTCCTTTGATGTCTTTGTTTCAAAGTGTTCAGTACAAACTATGGTACATCTGAAAAGAGGGAACAGTTACAATGTGTATAAAGATCCTGATGGAGAGGTGGTCAGAGAGTCTGGACACTCCAGGGATTTTTCGGACAGCTAAGAGAATCCTGAAAGGTACAATCCCCAAACTTTACCTGGCTTTGACTACCAAAAAAATGAGAAAAGGGAATACAAAGTCACATATCTAACTAGGCAATTAATTTACTATGTTTGGGTACATACATACTGTTTAGTTCGTACATGGTTTTACTGTATTCACTAAATATTCTGTCTGTGTATGACTATATTTTTGAGTAAATATATTCTGCTGATGGACTGCTTTCCCTGATTATGCTTTGCTACTTCTGGTGCTCTTTTGTACTGTACTCATACAAGCAGATAGTCTAGTTTCAGGACATTGGTGCTGACAGCCTGTATCCATGCCAGGTTTATTCCATTTCTGTTAGGTTTTTTTGGTTTTGGTTGGGTTTTTTTTAACATATGTGCAAATTAAATAAGGTTCTAGTGCACTGTAGTTAAAAATCTACTGAAAGGCAGTATTAGAAATGAAATGTTTAGAAAGCTTTTCTCAGAAGTAAGCTGTGAAAAAGTGAATTTGTTTGATTTCTACTTTAACTGACAAGTTGGTTTCCTAAAGACTCTTCTGAACCTCTACTTACTGCACAGCCATCGTGAAGAGCTTTGATGTAAGGATTGTTGTCATAAGACATTTCTTCATCATTTGATCCTAAGAACCTTAGTGCTTTGTCATAGCTGTCAGATGATGCATCATGCCAAGCTACAGACTGATGACAGTTGTAAGTGAAATTTTGTCTGGCAGAGGCACTCAGTAGTTTAAGGAATGTCATTTGGACCATATTAATTGAATTCCCTTCAACATCCAAGTAGGAAAGCTGCAAAACATAAGAAGTTACAAAAATATTTAACTATTTCCTTTGTTCAAATGCAAAATACAATTATTGTTGATGAAAGAACCATGTAACTGTCCTTAAAATTTAGTGTGGTGGTTGATTTTATTTTTTTTTTTAATAGTTTCTAAGTTCAATAAAGCTGTGGCTCAGTAAATAGATTTTTATTTTATAGCAATATATTTAGGATGAAGAACTACATATTTAAGCTTCACTCTAATGAGAGACACAGAATAGTGTAAACCATACCATGTATACCATATAGTGTAAACCAGTGGAATTTCTTCAGGAATCTGTTTTTAGTTAATTATAAAGTTATGTCAACCTTCAGTCTCATCTTTGCATACTCCAGTGTATTTCCAGTTACCTAGAATGGGATCTATGCTCCAAGTGCTTTACGATGGTTCAGTGGTGATGTATGGTCTGCCAGAGGCCAGAAGCCAGATGCTCACCATTATTTGTGCAGGTGATCACTGGGATCATTGTGGGACAATACAGAGCAGGC
Organism: Porphyrio hochstetteri; assembly: GCA_020800305.1. Taxonomy (NCBI): domain Eukaryota; kingdom Metazoa; phylum Chordata; class Aves; order Gruiformes; family Rallidae; genus Porphyrio; species Porphyrio hochstetteri. The sequence continues at coordinate 21,874,790 of CM036912.1, forward strand.
TCTTGCTGTCCAGTAGCAAGAAGCCGTAGTACTGCTCTAATATTTAGGGAAAAAGGTTGGGGCTGAAAAGTCTTTTCATTATCCAAATATTTATAAAATTCCTTGGGATCTGCTGACATGTACTGGCTTTGTAAATAACTGTTAAGTTGCAGTGACAACTTACAAGCTTGCCTCGCTTAAATTCACTAAACCAAGATCCTGGATTCTCCTTTGGCCATGATGAAATTCTAACCTGTATGGTAAAACAGAGGAGAGAATTATTTAAAAAAGAAGTTAACAGATAAGAAGGTTTTACATTACCTGGGACAAATTTCACATCAGATAGTAAAAAGCGGTTCTTATTCTGAGATCTCAGCCTCTTTGAAGCTCTAAAATAGGATGTTTTTCATGTATAGAATGCCTTCAAATTAGTGACATTAAACAGAATCCAAGGTAGTAGCCTATAAAGCGAGCTACTTCTATTTAAGTTCTGTTTCTTCTGTTAAGAGTCAGGTAATCTGACAGTATAAATTGCTCCTGTGAAGAGTGTCTAAATTTGAGTTTTCACTGGTGTTCATGCTGATAGACCTCTCTCTAGAAAGCCTTCCTGTACCACATATGCCCCCTCAGAAATAAATGACAACAATGAGAACACTGTTAATGCATAGTGTTTTTGTATATAATTTGCATAGGTATAAATGGACCCACACGAGGAAGACAATAAGGGTTTAAAAGGTGTCAAATGCTAGATTATGTACTTCAACTGGCTGCACAGCTATGGTGCATTCTGAAATGCAGTGAAAGGTTACCAAGCAGGTGCCTAGATTCCCTAAGCAGAAGAGTGAAAATGTTGTTGGTTAACTTGATGTACCATTTTACCACTTCATTCAGATTTATGCAAATTTCAATGTAATCAGAAAGACAGATCTGTGAAAATGTGACAGTGTAATTATCCTGTTTAGTTCAATATTGCAATAGTGTTGTAGGATCTGTCAACAGCCAACTGAAAACATAGATTGGTACTTACTCCTTCAGATTTCTTATCTGGGTAGATGCAAGTTTCCCCACCTGCTGTGAAATTGCAGTATACTTTGAAGGAGTCTCCAGAACAGCCCTGGTTAGGATCAATCCAATATTCCCCTAAAACAAAAGAGAAAATATTTGCCTTCTGTAGTAGAAATGGTATTTGGAAGATTCAGGGTTTACTGCTATCTAATGATCCTCCTAAGTTTTGTAGCAGTTATCTCAGTGATGAGAAAGCAACCCTCTCTTTTCTGCCCTGTGATTTGCTGCTGCTGCTGTTGTTTATGAAAGATAATACCAGGATGAAAGTTATTTTTATCTGCATCCTTTTGATTTTGTCTAATTTTACTTCAAACCATGACTCCATTACAGGATACTACTAAGGTTTTGGAGGAACTGTGGAGATCTCAGTCTAGAGGGAGGACATAATGTGTGAAACACACACTGCAGGTCTCAACAATTTGGCCATTTCAGAATTTCAGCTACGAGTATAACTTACACCCATGGTGACAGCACTTTTGAAAGCAGAGCAGAGACACCCTTAGGCAGAAATAAGCTACAGTTTAGGCCAGAGAGCAAAATCTGGAGTCATCTCCATACCTGTTTACAGAAAAAGATGTTTGCACAGGGTTTGGTGACAAGTACCTAACACTTATATTGAGAGATGCCTCAAGCAAAGATGAAACTGCAACACTAGTGAAACTTTCAGGCTGCTTTAGTTGATAAAAACACTTAACTGATGGTTGGTTAGGTGACAGAGTGGGAAAGATGGTTAAAACTCGCATGAAGTTTCCCATCGTTTCAGCAGTCCTACCAGCTTAACGTGGCTGAGAATTCAGGCCCTACAATGCTAGGGTGAGCAAGGCTGGGGATGGGAGAGCACTGTGGTTAATCCAAGGTCCGTTAAAAGTCATCCCTTTTTAAAATCTTCCATTCTAATTATAATGATGATTTTTATGATGAGGATCCTTATCTCAAGCTAGTTTCACAGCAGGACAGCAAATGATTTTCTGACACTACTGTTCTAATCTGGTTTCAAGCAAATAGTGGAGGTTTCAAAGAGGTTTTCAAATCCTTTCACAGTTCTATCTTCTGAATACAGGGCATAAACAAAGCATTTATGGTATTTTAAAATTCTATGGATTCAGGCTGTATTTATTAAAAACAGTCTTTCTTACCTGTCTGTCTTATTCCTGGAGAATTCTGTATTTTAATGAATGCATTTGTTTTTATTTTAAGCAAAATAAGATTACGTTGATATGAAGAAAGCTCCAGATAATAAGCAAATACTGGTAAATGAAGAAAGTGAATGTGCTCTATAAAAACATTCATTATTATGGAGGTACTGAATTGTAAAATATATACTTTTCATATAGTACACTCACAGCTTAACTACTCCTCAAGGCAATCATCTGGTTTTATGTATCTAGAGTCAAAGCAATAAAATATTATTAAGCTGTCAAAATGTATTTTTTCCTCCCATTTAAAACCAGAGATGTATTGCTTTGAACTGGGAAAAATATCCATTGCAATTGAAAAAAATATGAAAGGATGAAAACTCTGTGAAGGTTGGCTTTCATTTAAATCTTTCCAGAGGGGTAAACTCAGAAAAAAATAGAAAACAACAAAGAATAATTAAATCAGGATAGTTCTTCAGAACACAGTGTCTTGTTCGTACTACTCTGAATTTTATTATTAAGCTTGTACTTATTAGGATTAAACAGTATTAGAGAATCTTGAATGTCTATTTGTTAAGGATAAAAGAATAGTAATTTTTTAAGAGTTATAATCAATAGTAAGTCTCATGGTACCAATGCTATTTTTTATCATCATGCTAGGCTGAAGTATACAGCTACTAAAATAATTCTAATTTCTTTTAAAAGAAGCTAATAGCTATGTCAGTATGCTGACATTTGTGATTTTACTTTCCATTGAACTAAGTAGCATCAATCCTTCCTCCCTCCTGTTTGAATAGTTCTGGAAATACAATGATCACCTTTCAAAGCAATGATTGTTTGTTATTGAGCACTTCAAAAGGTTTTAGATCTAAAACCAGATCAGGTTATATATTTAAAGAATTTTGGCTTTCGCCAAGACAACATCTTAACATTTTAAATCCACTTTTGGAGGTATAAAAGTTTATAACAAGACTGACTGTATTGAGCAACTATATTAACTATCTTCCAAGAATTAATTATTCTGCTAAAGTATCTTTAGCAGATGATAACTTCAGCATTGTTTGCCTTTGTCGTGCAATGTTAACATACCATCTGGGAAGTCTGGATGGCAGAGTTGCAAGTCTTTGCAAGTTCGGGCTGGGTTATTCTGAGTGCCCATTGGATACTTCATATGCTCAATGTCCTGCTTCAGTGAATTCAGTGAACCAAAGATCTCTTCCATGCCATCGGAATAATCCAGAATATTATCACCAGCATCAGATAACATGTAATCAGGAGATCTTCTTGTCTTTTTGGGTGACTGGATTGGCAGTGGCTGGATTACTTCACCTGGAGGACCCTGAGTGGAAAACAATGTGTCTGTTTCACTTTTCTGTTTGTTTCACAGCCGCAGAAATGCATAGAGGAAGACAGCTTGGGGGGGCTTTGAATAGGCTTTGCTCAAATTCTTTATTTCCTTATTTCACATATCTCCTTCAGGTATGTCTATGTGGTTGGATTTAGTTGTAGAAAAAGATGACTCTAGAAGGCCAAACTGTTGTTGTACTCTAAACGCTTCCCACTACATTGCTTTTTGGGGAAGAGAGTGCTGCCCGCATGTAAGCTGTGTGCAGAGCTGACTTGCAGTTGTCTCTAACCCGGCAATTCCCTCAAGCACGGGCACAGCCAATGGCAAATGAAAACTCTAAATGATAAAACTTTAAAATTCCACTTGGGGACTGTAAAGTAATATTCCATTTCAAGAAATTGAAACACTTCATTCAGATTTGGACTGTTTTCATTTTAGAGAAGTATTAAAAGGGTGAAACCAAAATCATTCCTTTTCCTGTGCAATATAATACAAAATTATTGCAAGGTCTTTTTGTGTTTGTGAGGGGTGGTTTTTTATTTGGGGATTTTTGGGTTTCTTTTTTTAATCTTTCTAATGGCTTTTTCAGTGCAGACAATGTATGTCCATGTCTGATGGTGGTGTTCAGTGTTTTCTTGAAAAATGAATTTTCAGTAATCAGTATTTTCCTTAGCTGCAAGTTCAGTAATGGCATTTTCTACCCTTGTCAAAACAGGGTTATGGTTAATGTGCATGCATGCCAAATAACAGTTCTTACTTACTGGAGGACCAGGTGGACCAGGTAACCCACCATCACCCTTTTGACCAGCAGGACCCTACAAAGCAAAGAAAGAAATGCAGTGTTGACCATGCTACACAATGTTAAAAAGTAACACAAACAGAAGTTAAGTAAAAACCAAAAAAAAAAATGGAAGAGAATTACTCACACTGGATCCTTTGGAGCCTTTTGGACCTTGGGGACCCTACAGGCAAGAACATGTAAACATAGTTGGAGTATATTCCTCACAACTTGAGAGTGTATTGAACAGGAGGACTGGATAGATTTACTTACAGGTAAACCAGGAGGACCAGGGGGTCCGAGTGGACCTGCAGGACCAGAAATTCCCTAAGAAGGAATAAAAGAATAAGTACAGATCTAAAGTATTCTACGTACTGGACTGGATTAAAGAATGCATATGTCTGAAACAGGCGGTCCTACGAAGCATTTACCCAGATGAGTTTTGATATAGGCCATTTGCTATGGTCCAAAATAGTTGGTAAGTTTCAAATACTGTCTGACAGTTTGAGTTGCTTGTAGTTGTTATGCTGCAGTACTTCAGAGTCACAGTTGTATTTGCCTTCAGATTGGCTTGGAAACCTCCCATTGTACATAGTGCCTTAAAACATGTCTTAGTAACTAGGCAAAACTACTTTGGATAGTGTACTTCAGCATGTTGTGATCAGTGCTGCTAGTTTTATCGTGTCCCTAACTTAGGGATACATGTATCCTTCATCTTCTGAAAAGCTCTATGATCTTGTTTTAAGCTGTTTAGCTTCACTGGTTTTGTACAATGCCTAGGAGAGTTTTAAACTCTAGCAGGAGGCTTTGGGTGTTAAATGATTATAGTAACTTTATGTCTGTTGGAAAAAAAAAGACTCTTTGCTTGCTTGGAGCTTGAAGGAAAACACACATAGGTTTTACTCACTGCATCACCCTTGGCTCCAGGAGAACCCTGTGGTCCAGGAAGACCCCTATCACCCTTTTCACCCTGTTCTCCTGGAGGTCCAATCAGGCCAATCAAACCAGGATGCCCCTAAACAAGACAGATGAAAACAGAGTTAAAACTCAATATATAAAATGTAAATGTGCTTTGCAAACACCCAAATTAGAACTTTCAAATGACATCAATGTTGGTTGCTAGTTAACAATTAATCTGAAAATAAATTATTCTCAAAGCACTGCAGACTTGTAGATTATTTGCAGGCTGTGACTACTTTTTCAGTGAAAGAGATCCAAGTGCAACACAGCCCTTACTGAAACATACAGAAATAACGATACCTGTGGGTAGAAATTTCATACCAACTTTCACATTTAGATGCTATAAGCATATTATAGGTTGCACATTTTCCCACACATAATATAGCTGTATAAACACCTGATCCAAGCACAGAAACAAAAATTGAAATTCACAAGATATAATCCATTCATATCCCTTTCTCTATATAGATTTTCTCTGATACACAAGCAATCAATAAATTGTTAGGACTCAAGAAAATGCTATCCTGTATGTCTCAGTCCATTATTTTGAAAGAAAATATTACAGCTCTTAAATATTTACATTTAGTTGTTTTAAAATAAAAATCTCAAATACTTTTTGTCTCTTCTTTCTTTGATTTTGTAAAACCAACAGTTCTTTTTACATTAATGTCTTTGGGATTTTCAAGGTAAGTAGATTACCACACAGCTAGTGTGGTTTCTTTCTGTGTCTCTCCAGGATATAAAATGTGACTTAAAACTTCACAATTGCTGTTAAGGCTTTGGGAAACTGACTGATAGACATGGTAAATTGTCTTGCTTACTGACAGAAAAACCCTAGTGTTTCTTTCTGCTAATTCTATATAGACTTTTAGACTGGATCAAAAGTACAGAGGTGCAAACAACGAATTAAATATACCTTCTCTCCTTTAGAACCTGGATCTCCTTTCAGGCCAGGCAAGCCAGGTGGACCCTAAATAAATCAAGGGAAGCAATGTTAAAATAAGTTTTAATGTATGCCACATATCATGTTTTCTTGAAATATTATTAAAGGCAGTATAAGTCAAAGTACAGTCATTAAGTGGTTGATGGTTGTGATTGATGGCATATGATTTAGGGCCCAAGATAAAGTTGAAAGGTATGTTAATAAAGATGGAATGATCCTACTGCAGCATTTAAATTAAATTAGAAAATCATAAAGGTTTGTATGATTAGAAAGCTGTGAAGCAAAGAATCAGCTAAAATCTTAAAGAGCACTGAAAGCATCCAGTGAAGCAAAAGATAATTTAAAAAAATTGACAAAACTTTTTCTAGTGGTTACATCACATGCTTTTAATTATTACTCCCATGTAAATTGCTGAATCTTATTTTAGTCATATATTTTAGTCCAATCTTTCATAAGGTAGTGGAAAATATCCTCTTAGGTTTTTTTTTCTCCCAGTTTACTACAGCTCAGTAAGATTTTTTACAGAATATAAATCAGGTTGCTAATAACTGCTCCTCAATATTGTTGTTTTGCAGAACTACCTCGTATTTTATTTCAGCACTCAGGGTGTTGCCTTGGGATTATGGGTTCCTTGACTTGCAACCTGAAATTCCTGTATGACCATGAATAATGCATTTAAATCTATATTTTCGAAATATTCAAGTCTCTCCTACTCAAAATTGCAAGCTTAATTAACGTGATTTAGGAGAGAGAGCTCCACTGACATGTACAGTCAGGGCAGCTTATGGTCCTTTGCCACTTTTGTAAATGTGATTAGTTACACAAATTACTTAGGTTTTGCAATACTAATCTGGGCAATCCTAAATGCTTTTAAGCACTGCCTTAGTCTCTTCGGGCCTCCACTTCTCGTTTGTTAGATGGGGCTAACACCCTGCCTCACTGAGGTGTTATACTGTTACCTTTTTAGGTACTGATATGGTTCACATCATATAAACAGCTTACAATTTGAAATTTGTATTTACAAGCCATCTTTTCTGCAGCCCAGTAAAGATATACATTACTTTATAAGATTGAAATGCGCTTTATTCTAAGCTTTATCTCTAGTTGTCCCTAATGTTACTCCATGCAGCTAGATTTCTGTAAAGAGAAATGTGCTGGGGCAGGAGACAGAGGTGTGAACAACCAGCATAAGGTCAACAGAACCATTGTACAAGAACTTTGGTATTTTTGGGGTGGACATGGAGAGGTAACAACCCAAACCACTAATTTTTTTCAGGTGGTTCCAATGTAAGCTGCTGCTTAGACTGAAATGGAGTTTTCCAATAGACTCTCTTTCTACGTGGGGAAATACTGTGACGCATAACACATTCACATGGATAGGTCTTTCTTTCGGCACATCTCTCAAAAAACAATGAATCTTCCTGTTATAACTGGACACAAACTTCTTCCACCAGACAGTGCTTTTTTATTTTTACTGGGGTCATAAGGGCAATCCATTAAAGACACTATTTTATCAATAGTAAAAAATACATCTGGATAGATGGCACAGAAATTGGTTAGTTTTTCTCTCCAGTTTTAAAAAATATTATTTTAATCCTTATTTATAATTTTAGAAGAATTTTGAGGGATTTGAGCAATCTTCTGAGGTTCCTAAGAATGGCAGTGCTAGTTTTGTGTAATTTGAACAGAATGAGGTGGAAAAATTCAGGCCATGCAGTACATATGCAAGCACAGAAAAGGCATTCATTTCTCAGAGGCTATTAATCTCACACTGAACATGTATGCATTAGGTGTAGAGCTGCTAGACTAAGTCAGTATCTCCTCACTACTAGTCTCCTGCTGGCAGCAGACATCTGTGAAGTTATGATATGGATAGCAGTAATAAGTGACCTTTTCAACCTGGCACAGATTCAAAAGTGCCAGAACACTTCATGTACAAATTATTATTCAGTGCGTATCCAAACCATCTCTACTTCAGGATATCACTAGATGCAAAAGCCTAGGCAAATACATAATTCATGAATGAAAAGTGAAATTTTAAGCTTTTGGAATACCGAATCAGACATTTTCACCTGCAGTGTGTTGTGCTCTACTGCAAATCTGCTTTTATATTCTTCTGATAGCAATCTACTGTGGAGGGAGGGGAAGGAGGGAGACCTAACCTCAGCAGCTTTTACACAGAAACTTTACTTTCTTAAAATTCAAAGTTAAGTTGCAGCAATGCATCTAAAAAAAGTTCTTGTTGAGCTGAGATGAAATTTGTACATTTGGGAGTATAAAGTCCATTAATCCATCGAGCTTTGGATTTGGATTGAGTGTGTAAGTTCTCAGATGTTGGAAGAGATCTCTTTTGATGATGTATTTGGAGACTTCTGGTGATTGACGTGCAAAAGGGATGCTTACTGTTGATGAGTAATAATTTTTCATTTGCTTTTAGATCTTGGCACAGAAGTGTAACTGAGTTTTTCGTTCCCTGTTTTGTCCTCTGTAAATTTTATTTGTAAATTGGGCACATCATTTAAACACTATGGTAGTGGTCCCACCATACACTTTTTGGAGGAAAGGTTTTTATTAGGGATTTAGCTCAGGGGAGTCCTTTAACTTGCAGCTTCTTAGTTCTTGCTTCCAACCTCTGACTGAGAAGCAATGTTATCCATGAGACTTAGACAAACATAGAGTTTTAAAATGAAGGTCAGGAAAGACCTCTAGTGTAAGGTTTCCTCAACATGTTATTTTCTCATTACTGTTTTCCCAGGGACAGAGAAACTATATGTAGTTTCCATTTATAATGGAATACCATTTATAATTATATACAGAGAAGTGATTGATAGATACACCCATGCACCCGCTTAATGGACAAGGGGAAGGCTGTGGATGTGTCTACCTGGACTTTGGTAAGGACTTTGAGACGGTTTCTCACAGCATTCTGACTGAGAAACTGGCTGCCACTGGCCTGGACAGGTGGACCCTCAGCTGGGTTAAAAACTGGCTGGATGGCCGAGCCCAAAGGGTGGTGGTGAATGGAACAAAATCCAGCTGCAGGCCAGTCATGAGTGGCGTCCCCCAGGGCTCAGTCCTGGGTCCAGTCTTGTTCCACATCTTTATCAATGACCTCAACGAAGGGATTGAATGCTCTCTCACTAAGTTTGCAGATGACATAAACTAGGAGGAAGTGTTGATCTGCCTGAGGGTAGGGAGGCTCTTCAGAGGGATCTGAACAGACTGGACCGATGGGCTGAGACCAATGGGAAGAAGTTTAGCAAGGCCAAGTGTAGAGTGCTGCACATGGGACAGAACAACCCTGTGCAGCGCTACAGGCTTGGGGGAGACTGGCTGGAGAGCTATCAGGCAGAGAAGGGCCTGGGGGTGTTGGGTGACTGCAGGCTGAATATGAGCCAAAATTGTGCCCAGGCGGCCAGGAAGGCCAATGGCATCTTGGCTTGTATCAAAACCAATGTGGCCAGTAGGTCTAGGGAAGTGATTGTGCCCCTGTACTTGGCATTGGTGAGGCTGCATTTCAAGTACTGTGTCCAGTTCTGGGCTCCTCACCATAAGAAGGACATTGAGGTCCTCAAGCGTGTCCAGAGAAAGGCAACCAGGCTGGGGAAGGGGCTGAAGAGCAAATCATATGAGAGGCGGCTGAGGGAGCTGGGGCTGTTTAGCTTAGAGAAGAGGAGGTTGAGGGGAGACCTTATCACTGCCTACAAATACCTGAAGGGAGGTTGTAGAGAGATAGGTGATGGTCTCTTCAGTCAGGTGACAGGTGATAAGACAAGGGGAAATGGCCTCAAGCTGTGCCAGGGCAGGTTTAGATTGGACATTAGAAAAAAAAAAATTTTTACTGAAAGAGTTGTTGGGGCCTGGAACAGGCTGCCCAGGGAGGGGCTGAGTCACCTTCCCTGGATGTGTTCAAAAAAAGGGTAGATCAGGTACTTAGGGATATGGTTTAGCTTAGGACGGAATGGTTGGACTTGATGATCTTAAAGGTCTTTTCCAACCTTGTGATTCTGTGACCAGATAGGTGTTTCACTGGGAAAAAAATTATTTCTTAAGTGAGAAGTATTTATCTGAAACTCTGCATATAGGTTAAAGAAGCTGCACATTTGAAAATTTTTTTGAAATTTCAACAGGTACCCAAATACCCATGAAAATGTTTCAGTCAAGGAAAGAAAAGGTAATTGCTCACATTTACATATGAACATGAATGTGAAAGACAGGGTAAAAAATCTTAATTTATTTAGCATTTCAGTTTAAATGCTCCACTTTTTACAGTCATTTTTATATACTGTTAAAGTCTGATATGGAGATTCTATAGGTCATGTTCAGGCCCTGAGCTCTCTCTGGGGAAGCAGGAATGCTCTTTGGAAAGACTTTGAGTTCACATATATGGCTTAAGCACAAAAATTTTCAGTATTCAGGCTACACAAGGACCCCTATTCTTTTTATCCTCTAAATCCATATAGGAAAAGGAACAGAGGATTTCCTTCGTACTTCCTACTCACAGCCTTCCTTTTTCCCTTTAAGAACCACGTCATCTCTGAAGTAGAGGAAAGCTCCTTACAGCCCTGTTCCCTCCTAAGGTAATCTGCCTGCATAGGTTGGCATAGTTGATCTTCTGGCCAAAATAACAGGAGTGGATTTTACATGATGCGATAACACTGCTTGCAAAATGTAAAATGCCTTGAGAATATAACACTTGCGTTTGCTTCCCCCAAAACTTTGACAGTCTGTGGGGTTTTTTTTTTTGTTTTACTCCTAATGTGTTACTCAACTGTAATTGTAAAGAATAACTCTACTTCAGTAAGTTTGGAGAGCAAGGGGTGTGAAATCTTTCTGCTAAATTGGATCACCTTTGCTTGACATGCGAAGAATTAACCTGCTGGCTTAGATTGGAATTTCTGCACATAATGCTGAACAAGAACACCAATACTGTGCAGTTTGTGCTCACTGTGTTGTTTTCTCAGCTTATTATAAAAAATGCTCTCAAATAGCAAGTGTAAATAGAAGCAATGATATAATTTGATAATGTCATCTGTAAGCTTCCCTTGCTTTAATCATAATATTAACACAGAGCAGAACTGTGGCATGCCCTAGATGGTCTAGAAACTGGAGCTTGGTCATTCAGGCACTTTGAAATACTTTGGTCACAGATTGTATTTCCTGGGACTGCAACAACAGAAACGGACATGATGCTGCTGTTCATTTTTATAAAACCAGCACCTTTTCTTCTTCCTTAGAAGTACTCTTTTGGCCCTAATTCTGATTAAATTTTGTCTTTCTCTAAAGAATAGCTATGATCTAAACTTTTATCCTATTAATAACGTTTTCCAAAACTAGCAGTCATTAATATCAATGGATGTACAAAATTTACGATACTAAGGAAACAAAACGATGTGAGGTATTAAGCTTTGCTGATGTGGGAACAGAAATAGATTTTTTTGTTTGTGTCATTCATTTTGTTTTTATTTTTAATTCTGTTCAGGGGATTTCAAGAATCGGGGTTTATGCTGCCCTCCTCTACTTTTTACCTTGTATAATTCAGCAGCATTCAGCATGGCTGCCTATTAAAGTAGAGCAATAAAAGGCAGCAGCTGTGTATCAGATTTTACCAGCACAGAAAAATAGTGACTTTGTCCTAAGAACTGACTTGCACATTAATTTTTCTCTAAATAGACAGACATGTTAATGGTGTATTTTAAAGGGTGCTTTTTCTGCTTTGGCACTGAAAGGAAGGGTACTCACCAGAGGTCCAGGAGGACCGTCCTGACCTGGTGCTCCAGGTAGACCTTGTTCTCCCTAGAAAAAACAAGGTTTGATTTACCAGAGGATATACAAGAAATGCAAAAACTAATGTATTATTATATGCTCCATTTACTTACCACAGGGCCAGGAATGCCCCGGAGACCCTCTGGGCCAGGTTTTCCTGCAGGTCCTTGTGGGCCAACTGGACCTGTTTTCCCAGGAGCCCCTTCTGCACCAGGTTCACCCTAGAAAGAACATAGACAACAGCTGAGAGAGAGGGAGAGCGTGCTGTCCAAACTTGGTCGTGTAGGGACATACAAGCTGCAAAGTGAGAGCAAAGTTTTCTCACTCTGTTTAAGACCTATTCTAAAACAGTGCTCTGCATGGGATGGTTTTAAGAACAAAATTTTGATGGCTTCATATAAAGATGCAGCGCCAGCAAAGCATGCTCATCTTGCTTTTCCACGGGGGTGAGCCAAGTTAGGCCCCCAGTGGTCAGTCTACCATGAACGTGGTTGTGTATTGCTACTAATTCTGGGACTTAATTTGGATTTTACAGTTGAGCTATTATTATTTTGATAAGTTTCACACTCTGCATGTTAAGCAATTTACTTCTCATTTATATATAGTTTACATTTCCATGCTCCTGAAAGAAAATCTTGAATGTATTACCTTTGCACCTTTTTCACCTTGTCTGCCTTCAGCACCAGTTGCTCCTGGAGGTCCCTGTAAAGATGGAGGCCGAGCTCATTATCTCAGTTTTCTAAAATATTATCAGTGAAAAAAATCTGAGAGTGCAATTTTTACTGTAATTAATAAGTACTAAATGCTAACAAAGGAACATTAAGTTTATTTCTTGACATTTTATTCACAGGATAAGAAACATCCCAAACTTTCATATCAGCTATTTTTCCCTATATAAAATTTTCTGGGATTTTAGAATAGCTGAAAGAATATATATCACCTAACATGTCTGATATGATGAGGTAAAAAACAAAGAAACAGCTTGAAAAAAATAAAAACAGGGTAAAAAAGAAAGAGGAAAAGAACAATACTAATTTACATACACAGTAACAGTTTTAAACTTGCTTTGCATTAGCTTCTATCTATTCACTGCAGTTTATTCACTGATTCCAAAAGAGCCTGTCATTCTACAGTGCACAGAATAGCATATAATTCTTCATTCTCTAAGTCAGGGATGGGCTCAGTAAGCCTTTTGATTACACTTGGACAGAAAAAAATAAAATTGATAAATGCCTTGATATTATACAGTAAATATGAAAGGGAAAAAATACATGACTAGAGGTTGTAAGGATTATAATAAAGGAGCTGACTACAAATAGCTCTTGGTACCAGGTTTCCTGCTGTTTCTTTAAAAAATGCTGTGTTTGAGTAAGAAGATAGAACTTGGTACTGCAGGAGGATGTAGAGAAGGGACAAAGGTCAGGTGAAGGCCACAAAACAGGAGTCACGGTTGTCTGGCAACACTGTGATTACCTATTGCTGGTATCACCCATTGTTCATTTTCTTAATTTTTCACTGAAACCTTAAAAGATGCTTTCTCCTCAAAAACATCAAGGGCTTATTTTCAGGTCAGGAAATTAATATTCATAGCTTAGGTTATGAACAGAAGCAGTATCCAGAATCTAATGTACTCTTCTGAAAATGTTTCTCTTATATATGCTTAGTGTAGGAAAGATGTACTGAAGATAATGGACCAACTGTTTTCCTACAAGGTTAATTTTGAGCCTGGGAAATGTCTTTATTACAAGTAGCTATTTCTTCCAAACCAATGAGCAGCTTAAATCAAAAGGAAAGAAAAGTGACCATAGTCAAATACAAGGTGATTTTCTGAATCTATAAAACTTTCTCTCTAAGACTCATCTGTTCATTAATGCATCAAGCAGTTTATGTAGAAAAAACACAAAATAAATGTTCTAAGGACCAGCAACAGGAAAAATTAAATCACTTCCATTTATTTACTGCTCTCTACTTCATATCAAAGGACAAAAAAATGTAGGCCCCTAAAAGCAAAGCACAGAAGGACATTCTTAATTTTAAAGACAAGAGCCATTCTTCCAGGCAGGCATCCACCTGTATGCTTTGTGAGCTCAGGGCTGTAGACCAGAGTTTGACCCAACACAATTTCTTATACTAGAGCTGAATTTAGCCCAGACATTTTATAGCCTGATATATTTCTTCATCTACTACTACTGGCACATACCTTGAGCAACTCCATCAATTTTAATTTCTGGAAATTTACATTCATTTTATAACTATTTACATAGAAGTATATTAAGATCATGCATTTGTTTCTGAAATGAAGATTTCTCCAAGTGGAATTGCACATCTGCAGTGCTGTATGAACTTTTTGGCCAACAGAGACAGTTCAGGCTTGCCATCAAACGTAATGCAAAATGAATTAAATTTCCCACAATGGACTTTGGTCATTTGTGGCTATCTTTCATATTTTTAAGAGCTGGAGTGGTAAAGGACTTAGCTTCTCTGTATTTTGAAGAGGTAGAACTAAAAAGCCCTGGGAAGCGTGGTCCAATTGCTGCCTCTTTCAAACAGGAAGAATAATTTAAATCACTACTCTTCCATTTAACAATCTCTGACATACATACCCCTTTGTGTAGGTTGTAATTGGTTGGGTGGATCTCATTTTCAGGAATACCAAGAAAAGTGAGGAGCAGGTATATAAACCAACTTCGGAACACTTTAGAAATGAGGCTTTTTTTTCTTACAGAAATTCATTTACATGCTCATTGTCTTTACTGCTTGAAAATCCCTTTTACTCAAGTTCTCTTACAGGTTATAATCTACCGTAAGAAACTTTAAAGGGCTGAGTGTGGTAGTTTGTATTAGAGAAATATGGTCTCTGCATAATCTAGAAACGCAGCTGTAACAGGAATTAGCAGGGCTAAAAACACTGGGATTGCTAAATTACAATACAATGAATCATGATTGCTAAACAAAAGGGGTGCATTCATTATCAAACGGTGCCAATGCTGCACCAAGTGCAAAGCAGCTAAATGAACTGCTCTTTCTAACAGGCTGTGATTGCTGGCATGGCACAGATGGTGCGTCTACAGAGAAAGACTGCTAATTATTATTTATGTTACCTTCCTACTCTTGAGCTCTTTGAGTGTCTGGTAAATTTTAACTGACAGAAAAGATCTCAGTAACAATAATTTAATTTTAACTTAATGCATAGCTCCCCACCCTCCCCACCTCAGCTACCAGAGTGATTTTTATGATCATTACATTATGATCGTGCTGCCTGATACATTTTATGCAGAACTGAGAAGACAAAAGAACTCACACAGAAACAAACTTGTCCTCAATTTTTGTTACATGAACTTTTGGACATTTTTTGTCTGCTCTTCCATATTATATAATTTCATTAACATAATTTAAACTGCTGTTTATGACAGTCTGTCATCTGACTACAAACATGATTTCCAACACAGGAAACCATTGCCACATTTCATCAGTCTGTTAAGATAAGAACCTGGTGTATTGTTAAGCATTCTATGCATTGTCAATCAAGAGAGAAAGTCAGCTTCATTTTAAAGTGGTGTATACACTTTGCTGGGGCAGTGTGAAGCTGTAGCCAGAACGGAAGAAACTAACTTCCTTGAAACACTTCCTTTTTTGCAGATTTATTCAACATTGTATGGAACAGCAACTAACCAAATAAAATTTTGCTTTGCAAAATTTAGAGACTGGCTTTGTCACAGTACTGACATCTGTTCTTTTATTGAAAGCAGATACTATGCCCTCCAGTTCAGAACAAAAAATATATCTCAGTCTTGCACTTTAAATTCTAACATTTCTAGACTGATTTATGGAACCTTTTGTGTATGTAACCCGGACATCTAATTGACTTTAGTAACAAAACTGCAACTGAAGGGCCTAACACACTGAAAGGCTGAGAGAACCATCAGCAAGAAGTACTATCTGTGTTGATTTTTATTGATTGTAATATGTTACTTGTTTTAAGAATAAATATAGGTTTATGCCATTTTCCTCATGCTATTCTTAACATTCATTAAATAAAACCCAATTAATTCAAACCAGAGATATTAACCAGTACTCAATGGCAAAACAAACAAGTTAAAAGTCCCCAAAACTGGTGCAAAGAATTAAGATTAAGAAAAAATTGTTAGAGTCCTTCAGCCTTTGTATCAACATTTCTAGACAAGCAGACATTGGATCAGAAGGCCTTTTGAGATGTTTAATTCATTACAGGACATTTTATCACTGAATTAAAAAGTAGAGTTTAGTCAATATTAAACTAGTCCCTGAAAGTCTGATCCAATGAATATGTATTTTCAAATCAGTTGGTGTTTTGGGCATTGATTTGCTTTTGCATTGAACTAGAGAATCTGGCCTTCCATTTGTTAAAGATAAAAGCTCTTCAGCTGTATGTTTCCCTTGATAGATTTCATAGCTCAAATTTTCTAAACAGTATGTGCACAAATCCATACTAGACTTGCACACACAATTAATACAACTACTTGTGCTATGACTACATAGATGTACAAAGCCTTCAGAGCATGTATTTATCTGATTTGGTACATGCACAGATCTTACACAAGTCAGGGTCTTTAAATGTTAATTATGATTTAATGAAAACTAAAAAAGCAAATCAAGAATATATGTACTTTGAGAGACTTTGTCAATGACTGTCACAAGGTTTGCCCTTCTTCGATTATTTTGGTGGTCTCTCTATATATTTAATCTAGTTTTCCATCTGAACATAGAACTTAAGGGTTCATATGGTTGGACTAGATGATCTTGGAAGTCTTTTCCAACCTTAATGATTCTGTGCTTCATTGAAGATACTTCCAGTTCTACAAGGGAGATATATCTGTGGTATTAGGACTTTCTGAAAGGCAGTGGTGGAAATACTGTTTGGAATAGCAATTTTTAGGTCTGAAAAGTGATATATTAGTTAGGGTACACATTTTGTGCATACTCTGATGATCCTTTTTTTGTTTTACTCACAGATTTAACATATTATTTTGATTTAGACTTCAGTTAAGTGGTCATAGCATGCTAGTCAATTTTATCTTTTCAAAGTAGGAATCTGGAACAGACTTCTTGTTCTGACATGTACTTCCTAAGTAGTATTTCTTAAAGTCACCATACCATTCGTCCGTTAGACCCTCCCTCGCTCAGTCTACAAAGCTCTGATATGTATTGTCAAAGCCTTTAGACCACCACAATGAGTTTTAGTATTTGCTTATCTCACCAATTAATAGCAATCCTATTACTGCTACCCATCACTAACTAGAAGAAATAGTTTATTCTTGGCCTTCACTTGGTAGCTGAATGCCAGTGTAAGTATAAGTCTCTTAGATACATGGAAAAACTATTTATATCCATGTCTTTCATGAGAATTGGTTTCCCAGGTAAAGCTGGGGCAACCTCTTTGTAACCAGCTATACTACATACTGATTGCTCAAATCTCTGAAACCTGGCAATAGACATAATTTCATAGACCCAGATGGTGCAACTGAGTTCAGGTCAGTTCCAAAACACAGGGGAAGAGGGGAATGAAAATGAATAGCAGAATAAATAAGGACACTCTACAGCTGAGGAGTTCAAGGCACTAGAGTTATAAGTATGAATCCTGAGCTCTGTCAGTTTATTTCAGAAACAGAAAAGCAAAAAACAGGGTGGAACATTGTTTTCTAGTAGTATAGGCAGAGCTGCACTTCCATAGTCAGCAGTATTACTATTGAAAAAGTATGTCCTTCTTAATCCAAAGGAAAGAACAGTTGCTAGCGCTTTTTGTTGAAATTGAGTCTATCATTAAAAATTGTTCTTCATTAGTTTTCATCAGTTGCATGTTCATTCTGCTAGCAAAGTATGAAGCTTTCAATCCTTTGCTGTTTTTCTCTGGTATAATATCAATACAATATAGACCTTCTGCAAGCTTGAAACATTCAGATACTCAAGTAATGCAACATCTGGTTCTACAAAATGTTTTTTTGGAATTCAAGAACAGGATTTCTTGGCAACATTTAGCCATACATTTTCCCTAAAATGGAAATGTGTCAAACCACAGGTGACATGGTATTTGTGTTTCTAAAATGCTTTTTGTCTAGGAACAATTAGATGCAGTATATCCAATCTGTTAAGATGAGCTACAGCCTTTCTGTATAACAAGTAGGAAGTTCTAATTTGATGTCAAGCAAACATACTAATTACTAATATTCAATCAAGCTGTATTTCAGTTCTAGTGATAAGGTTGCTAATGCTACCATAATAATTTACAGTATTATAAATCTTTTGCAAGTTGGTGAAGCAAATAGATTAGTGTGTAAAATGGATAAAACTAATTAGGCAAGTCAGTTCACTCACGCCTATTAAATAGAGCAATTTAACACTTTCTGTTAAATAACTCTCAGCTTATATTTAACAATGCCCCCTCCCTTGTATTTTAAAGTGTAAAAAACTGCATCTAATTGCTCTCTGAAGCAGCCCTAAAGCTTGATGCATCTACTACATTTTTGTAAGTATAACATTATTTACTGGGTTTCATCTCTATTTTTAAAGCCTGTGAAGCTTAAAAGACTTCAGAAATAATGGAATAGCTTCAAAAGTTGCAGAAATATCTGCTTGTTAAGGTTGTATGCCGAGGGGGTAACACAGATTTGCACAAAAACTGCATTGATGTCATTGTATTTCAGTGGCTGAGGACACTGAAACAGACACATTCTTCTGATTCTCTGCCAGCAGTGACAGATCCTAAGGATGGTGTCTTATGTTACTCTGCTAATTGCTCACTTCTGTTAGGTGACTAATTCAGCAGGCACCGAATTCACTTATGTAAAAAGAAAAGCAAATTTCTAGATAAGGACATATATTTTTGTTCTCATATATATTTATTTGTTCCTATGTTCTGTGTAATCCATGTTAAAGGATTTTCTCTTTTGTTTCTATTTTCTCATTTCTTCTATTACCTTACTTAAAAGAAACTTCAAACATCATATATGAGTGTCACAACATGGAAAACAAGTGGCTGACATTCTCTACAACACAGCGTGTCAGAAAACAAAGTGTACAAGAGAAAAGGAGAAATTACATACTCTTTTTCCAGGTGGACCAGGTGGGCCAGCTTCACCTGAAGGACCTGGTGGACCCTGCAATAGAAAACAATAAGCTCAATGGCAACAAAGGATAAAGTTGTTTTATTTATTATATATAACAAAATTCTGCAATATGTTGGCACCTTACAATGGACAGAAAGTAAGTACACAAAATGTGTAAATACACACAGAGAAGTATACCTGCTTATTCAACAAATCCTTTCTTAGAGTAGTCCTTTGAAATTGTCAACAGTTTTTGTTACAGTACAAAATGCAGTCATTCTATTTTCTCTTCCTGCTTGCAACAAAACATTTCAGGCCAGAAAGTGGCTGCACAAAGTAACATATACAGTCAGCCTACTGCCTAAGCCCATTAAGAAGCTTCTTGCTTTTTCAGGTGCTGAAGTTTGGCTCCTCCATCTTAGCAAGCTGTGATACTCTTACATATGTCAGGGTTGCTGAACAGTTTGATAAGCTTTCCTTCAGGAACACAACACTATAGAAGTACTGACTGTTAAGTAAGACATACAGATACTGGTTTCCTGATGTTTACAGGTGAACCCCAGTTTATAACTTACTTCCAACCATATGTTCAATGTACTAGCAATTTTTATTTTCAAACTGTACTGTATAGGAAAATTCCCTGATAACTTCAAGAACTAGACAGAGACTGTCCAAATGGAGCCCTTATCTTTGTGCAATTAAAAAAAAAAAAATCAAATTAATGATGTTTGGATTTGGGAATTCAAGAAATTTGATGCTTAACGTGGGTATTGCTCAGATACTTCTTAACATTCTTAAAGCAGAAGCATAAAGGTTTGGCTTCATTTCATAAGGTCAACTAATGAAGTCTATTTGGCTGTAACATTCCTTTCTTATGCTCAGAGTTGCTCTATTTTTAGTTCTCAGCAGCTCCAGCACAAATCATGAACACATTGTATGTTTCTAGTTCTAAGAGTAATTGAGTTCTTTGATTGTGACTATAGTATGGACAGTTGTGTCTTTGCAAGGAAATAACTCACAGGTTGACCAGGATCACCATCTTCACCCTTCTCTCCACCAACACCATCTTGGCCCTACAGAATTCATGGGACAATAAACAAAATGGAAAATTCAGCTAACGTAAGTAGCTTAGTTTCATATACAAATACAAGATACACTATTTTTCTACAGAGCATTTCCTAATGACACTAGTTTTCAAAATTTTTTAGAGATTTTAAATACTTTTTAAGCCCCCAAGAAATATACAAGAAGAAAAGCAACAGATCTTACAGGCAAGACCTCACTCCCAGAAAAGGAAGAGGCAGGGTTAACTAGAACTTAGAACAAACCAAGACTAGGACCAAAAACTATTATTTTAGTATACTTACAGCAGGACCAGGTTCCCCAGGGGGGCCAGGATCTCCAGGGAAACCAACTGGGCCCTAGATAAATCAGGAAAAAACACAAGGAATATGTTATCCACTGACAATCATGTAGAAATCATCACAAATATTTTATTAAGCATATAATGATTTTAATGCTAATGTAGAAAATTATATACAGCTCTGTATGTTGCACAACTTCAGCAGTGCCTCACAGTGCTTTGCATTAAAATTATTAAGTTCACTTACTGGGTTACCCTTAGGTCCATCATCACCTGGAGGTCCTTTAGCACCTGGTGGTCCAGCTGCTCCAGGTGGACCAGCCTCACCTTTTTCTCCCCTTTCACCTTTTGGACCCTGTAGAAAGCATATGGACACACAAATGTCACCTGGAAATTGAATGGCTAAAAACATACTGCAATGGCAAAATGTTCTCAGACCTGGGCAATGTTATTCTTCAGTAAATACTAGTGTGTGAGTGGGAAATTTGGACCTCAGTCTCAGAGTGGAAAACCTGTGAATCTCATGTTGAATGCCAACATCTGCACCCATTTTCCATCCATGAACTATCTTCAGAGATAAAAAGGTGTATGTCAAAGTTAATACTTTTGGAAGAAAATAGGTTCTTTCTTAAGAAGTCTTCTGCTCTGTCCTCACTGTTAATATGAGATGGGGCTATAATTGCAAGGAAACAAACTGCATTTGAAAGGCATAAGTTCTTCACCAAAAATTTAAATAAAATGTACACAAGTACTCAAGTAATCTGATTAAATGTCTTCTAAAGTAAGCACTACTAGATAGCATAGTTCACCTTAATAAAGGTTAATTAATAATAAGACAGAACCAAAATACTCACAGAGGTTCCAGATTCTCCGGGAGGTCCAGGGTTACCAGCTTCTCCAGGTTCACCCTGTAAATGTGTGAGGATAAATTGATGAGTCATTAGGGAGAACCCTCCTATGAATTTACTTCTGTAATTATTCTTCTGATGCTTACTCATGTGAACAGCTTACAGGATCTGTCTTTTAGTTTTTCTACCTAAAAGGGGATGAGTTACATATGGTTTTGCAGAATTGGAATGTGAAATTTTAGAGAGAATATACCAAACTGGCTTTTAGTGAGCCAGGGAGACTAGCATTCCCTTTGGGCTTTGGAAGATCTTCCCCTTTAATATCCCATATATTGCAAATTTCCTGCTCATCATCTTTCTTTCTAGTCACAGGAAAGCCACAGTAGTATATTGACTGTGTATGTTTTTTTCCTCTAGAAGATATGTTTTGCCTGGAAGCAAGTTTCTACAAATAAGCAAGTACTAATTGGAAATGAATGTCAATGGAGTGAAGACATTATTGCTATTGCTACATTAGAATGAAAAAAAAAAAAAAAAAAAGAAAAATATAAGGATATAATAAAAGCATAACAGTAAAACTTTCACCACAGGCCACTATGTCTTGACTGGTGATGGAAATTGTTTCGTAAAGCAGATGGCTTTGAGGACACCACCATATGAAGACAATCTGTACAAGTCAAAGATTTGACTATTAAGTGAATGTTTAAATTAATTCAGGATCTTTCTGAGCTAATACAATGTACTGGCTCAAAGACTTTCTTTGCAATTGTTCATTTTAAAGTTTATTATGTCTGATTACTTTCTAGCTCAGTGATCTGATAAATAAACCTGTATAGAAAAATACTCTGTTAGTAGAAAATGTAGCTATTGGCATCCCAGACACACAAATCTGTGAAAGCAGATTCTGTTTTCCTTTGTGATGATCATGGAGCACTGAGATAAGAACTATGTACTTTTATTCCAAAGGATTTCTCAATGGAACTGCAAACAGGGAGATTTTTTTCCCCTCCATATATATTCTTTTTCCAAAGCAAATAAACCTTGCCAATAATTATGCCTATAATCAAGACTACTTCAGTGCTGAAAATGCATTTCACCCAATCCCATCTTCTGAATGCAAACACAGATTTAGAATAAATTTGTGTATCCTTCATATCCTATATGACCTGTGTGCCCCTATTTATTCTATGGCAATTCAGTCCATACAGTGTGCATGTCTGTCATTTCTATGCAGACAGTATCAATGTACAAATCATAGAATACAAATTTTAAACAGATCCTTAACTTTTCTTCATAGAAGCTAATGGTAGCTCAATGGCCTCATTAGGTCCAGAATTTGACCCAGTGTAAATTATTACATTACAGAAATAGAACTGAGTACTCAACTGAATTCCAGAACAGGATGATTGAGAGATTAGCACAATTTTAGGAACCATATTAAAAGGGCACTTTTAAAGGGTGAATTTTCCTTTAGAAACTGTAATATGTTTTATTAGACATACTTAAATTTGTAGTAATCTTAAAAATTAATGATTCCTCCTAGTACTTAACATTCCTCTTGTCTGTATTGCAGAGCTTCTGTGGTAACAGCATTCCTTATTGAAAAAAAAGCCTAGTGGATACTTCAGTATGTTTTCTGGGAAAATTAATAACCTTCATTTCCTTATTGTCTGCACAGGGTTTTCTGAATCTGCAGCATCATTAATATTGGGTTTATGTCCATGCCTACTATCATTCAGATTTATGTAACAGCAACAGAGAATGAGGTCCAGAATTAGTACACAAATTGATGTCATTCAAGTTAGCGGGTAAATTATATCTAGCAGAGTCCAAAAATATAGATTCCTTCAAGAGTTTCCCTCATTGCAGAACTAAAAGAGTGACACAGCTAATTGTGCCAAGCATTGCCTGACAATCACCTGTACCAGTATAATCTCCTTCTAAGCTTCTCAGACAGTAAGTTCTTTTTCTATATTTCTGCCAAATTGTATAATTTATGATGGTTCACATTTGATTTGTAATCCGCCCTTTACCCTTCCTGTTGGCAAGCTCATCTTCTCTTTTGCATAATATAAAATGAAATTATGGGCTTTCTCTGAAACATTGACCTATACTGGGGGACAACAGGGAAACATTACGCTCCTGGGATGTCAGGGTCCCTGCTATAGCATGCATGTTGAAATTGGCAGGTGCAGGCAGCCTATATGCGCTCTGTGCATAGTAACTCCCCAATAAGCAGCACTGTGGAAGACAGCAAAATTGGAAGGGCTAGAAAATGTCAAAATGTTCCCCTTAAAGGGCATCTGTTAAAGTTTTGTCTCACATCATTAATAGTTCTAAATAATTGCTTTATTATAAATGTGACTTTTCCCTGTCTGTAGCCTTTATTTTTTTTCTGACTCTGATTTGATATTCCAGATATTAGGAGGGACTTTGAAGATTATACTTGTTTCAGACAACTGTTAAGAGACAAACAATTTTACAAAATATTGATATATATTTAAAAAATGCATATTTATAGCTACTAAAAGCTGTGTAATTTGTAGATTATTTTTTGCCCTTGTCTTTGCATTTTTGTTAAGGTATAATTCAGAATCAGATGCACCTTCTCCATGGGAAATATATCATGTTCTTTTGGGAAAGAGATTTATGATCTAAATATAAATTTATTCCACCTCTGGATTTTTTATCCTTTTTTTGAAGTTAGTGGGGTCTTTCTTAGGCAAAACCTTCTTCTGACAGAATTTCAACAAGCAAAGACCGAAATTCTAAACTACAAAGAGTTGTGTCGTTTCATGGACATGTTTAATTCTGAAAGCCTCCTTGGATTAAGCAAGCATAATGATTTGTATCAGGCTAAGGACAGTAGTTTGTAAGTCCTTTGTTTTCCTTATTATAACCACTTCCAGAGAACTGTCCATACGAAGCACGGAGACAGACAGATAGTGGATGGAATGCTGCCACCTTTTGGTTAAAAGTAAATCACCGTTTTCCAGAATTATGAGAATGAGAGGCAACACTGCAATTGACAGGCTTGTGAGAAGGATTCAGTTACACTTTGGTTCCTCCTCACCATGCTCACAACATAGAAAAAAGAGAAAAATTGTGACTCTAGAAGACAATGTCTTTTCACATAGGCATGCATATGTGACAGAGTTATATGTATTATGGCTCTGTGGAGAGATAATCAAGAAAGACATTCTAAAGCTGTGCTGTATCTTCTGGGAGGGCTTATTTTTACAAGCATGTTGGAGAGATGGAGAAGGATGAGATCACAGTCAGACTCATGTAAAGTTATTAAAAGCCATTTGTCAGGACAGATATTCAGATAGCATAAACTGTCATAGATGTACCTTGATTAAGTGCCTCAGCAATTGTCTGCATACAGGTGTGTGGAAAAACAATATGCACACACAGAGATGTCTGTGCAAACTTATCAGACATATTTTCAAAATTAGGGCCAGGATACTCAATTGATTTTGTCCTCTCACTTCCATCTGCAGTATACCTCAATGACTGATTAAGCATGCAAACTATTGATTTAACTTTTATACTGTGTTGGAGTCCTTAGTGTACTATTTTAGAAATTATTTCAGAACAATGTAATAGGAAGGAGTATCAATTCAGATGAATGTAGTCGTTTTCTGCCATCAGAGTTTTTCATATAGTAAACCAGATTTAAACTCTGACATAAAAGAATGCTTAGGTCCTGCAGACATGAATTTTGCATTATGCATTGACTCTGCCAGTTTAAAACATAATGTGGAATGGAGAAAGGGTGGAGGAATGGCACAGTACTCTGTGCAGTTATCATTGATTAGCCTAAATTAGACAGGCAAATTTATTTTATTAGGCTTTGTGGAAGAGAAGTTTAAGGTTAAAGTTATTTGTTCTGTTTCCTCTCAGTGTCAAAAATTCATAGGTGCTGTGAAACAGCTAAGACCCAGTTTTGAGAAGTCATGAGCAACTTACTGGGTATTTAGAATCTGCATGTTAGGTCTTTGATATCTAATTAAGAGATAAGCATGTGTTGGAACATTTTGGTTTTCTGCTTTTTCTTAATTATAAGCACAACAAAGAGAATAATCTCTGTGTGGCAGGAAGCTGGATTTAAGTGCTGCTGGTTGAGTGTAAGTAAGTCTCGAGGTTTCTTGACTGCTCCACAGAGGCTACAGGCATTGGTTATGCAAGGCTACATGCACATTTGTACTGCAGATGTCTTTGAACATCTTTGAACAGAGGCTTTTGTGTGTACAGCAGAGGAAACAAGCTAGTTAAAAATACATGGCACTGTGACAAAAATTGGTTTTAATTTGCCAGAAGGGGGGTTTGAAGCACCAGTATTAATGACAAAATAACGCCTCATCTAACCATTCATTTATGAAAGTGAGCAGATCTATTTCACTCCCCAGCAGTGACAGGGAGGATGCCAAAATGTTTTTCCACACTACAATCAGCACTGTGTTGCATTATCTATAGTATGATAAACCTTTCCTGAAAGGGATGTAGAGTCCAAAGCATGCTGATGTAATGAGAAAACCATTGGGGGAAAAACAGAAAAGAGAAAATGCATGTTCTGTTTAGAAGCATGAGCTGCCCTCCCATTGCAGGAGCTCCTGACAGAACTCTCTATCATTTCTAAGCTTGCAGAACTCATTAAACAGAACAGAAATTAAGAAGGAAGGTGTCCTAACTAGGAGAAAAACTGGCATGTACTAAAACTTGAGGAGGAGGAAAGTAATTACAAGAAATAAAACTTCCAAAATAATATACTTGGAAGCTTCTCTGTGTGAATGTACAGAATAAGGGAAACAAGCAAGAGGAAATAAAAATGACAACCAGTGATAAACAGTCTGAATTTCACGTTCTTGAATTAAATTTCCTGGGCTGATTAAGACAAACATGGGTTCTAAATCACAGAGAAGAGTCACAGAGAGAAACAAAAGAATAAGGAGTTCAATGTAAGTCAATGTTTTCAGAAAAAAATGGAATATAATTTGATCACGAAACAGTAAAAGTTAGAGATGACTGAAACCAATGGCAAAACCCTTACTGACTTCAGCAGGCCACAATATTTTACACAAGGTGGGTTTTTTTAAAGCAGTGAATGTAATGGGTGCTACCCTGGGTTAGTGTTCTCATAATAAACATATTTCTCAGTACCCTTGTGGTCACAGGAAGAATTTTTCTTCCCACAGTGCCCATTTTCATCTGTATTCTACTGACATGCAGATACTTTTCCCCAATAGCTTTTTTTGTCGTCTCTACCACCTCTTATATTAAGACAAGTTTTTTATACTCTTCCCTGAGAGAAATAACAAGTCCTGCAGTTCTTGATGAGGCCAAGCTCTCTTCTAAGATAGATAGACTGGAGGAACAACGCCACAGAATTGGGAGATTAGAGGGAGTATCATTGTTAATGCAGTCAAGCAGGAGGGCATCATGTTTTGTATCTCTTATGCAGTTATAGGTAAAAGAGATTAAAGGCACAAGAACGACACTGCTACCAAGAGCTGGGTTAACGCTCAGAGCCACATCCTAAGAAACAGGGACTGCAGTGAAGCACTGTCAGCTTAAGACATGACAGTGCTATCATGAAAAAGATAGCATGTAAAGTTGGCATTTTTGTCTGCTTGCACTCAGTATCCTTTGAACTCAAAAGATGAAGAAAGGAGACAAAGTGGGATTTTTTTCCATAAAGCCATCTATTATATTACATTATTCTAGTAGGCTCTTCATCACATCCCAGAGCACTGGTAAGTGATGGGTTTTTTTGATGGACATAAAGAAAAAATCATGAAACATCTGATATTTCTATTAAACGAATCATTTGTTCATCCTGATAAGAAGTTGGTGATTCCTTTTGACATGGCCATAATGTAAGGTTATTTAG
Source organism: Porphyrio hochstetteri (assembly GCA_020800305.1). Lineage (NCBI taxonomy): Eukaryota > Metazoa > Chordata > Aves > Gruiformes > Rallidae > Porphyrio > Porphyrio hochstetteri. Next base: position 21,901,951 of record CM036912.1, read on the forward strand.
AGAAAAGACATTTTAGTGAAGAAAAACCCAGACACATAACCAAAATTGGTATGGCAGAAAGCGACAATATTGAAGAGCATCATCTGCAATATCTTTTCTTATCACAGAGGAACAAGAAGCTTTTGAGGTGCTGTAGGATGAACTGCAGATTTAAATTATTTCTTTTTAAATTATTGCTAGTCATACAAATGATCCCGAGAAAACAAGGGCAACTTCCTTAGGTAGCGAAAAGAAACAATACCTAAAAGTTCTGTGAAGCAGAGTGACATGGTTTTAGACAGTGATCAAGAAGAGGATCATGACAAATGTAAGTGATTTTGATTGACTTGGTACTATGAATTTGTAAATTCATAGATTGTATTTGTACCTAAAGGTGCAACAATGGTACACCATGTCAGTGTGGATCAATGAAAGGGAGCAGAAGTTAAGATTTCTGAAGTGCTGAAGTTCAGTAATGGTGTATGAGGAAGATGAAGGAAAAGTTACCTGTGCATTTAATTATCTGATTGAACAGCATGAAAAGGGGGAAAACTTGCTTCACATTCCAAAAAGTTATCAACACTGTGAGTCTTCTGAAAAACTACCAATACTGATGTTCCTAGGAATGGCTGTTTTAGGACTCACTGACATCAGAGTTTCATTGACTACATAGGATATTCTGTGGCAGATATTTAAATACTCAAGAGCAAGCTAGATAGTTTCTAAATAAGTTGTTATATAGTAACCTGGAATATATTTCTACTCTGTTTCCTTCACCTTATGCTCCTTTCAAAATCCTCCTTCCATATCCAAAGTTAAAGAAAAAATTTGTATTAAATCTGTGACATTATAGCAAAGTGCTTTTAGAATTATACAGGTGATATGGCTGAGGTCATCTAACTTGTTTAAATCAGCATAAATAGGAATTTCAATTTTGTGTTTGCTCAGCATTTTATATAGTTTATAGTAGTGATTCAAATAAGTCACACCAAAAAAAGCTATTACATCTATTGCATACAATATTTTTCCTTTAAGAAAAAGGAAAATATTATCTGACATGTTCTTTGGGTAAGATATGACATTTTTTAAAAAAGCAAACCCCATATACTGGTAGGAGATTTTTTTTTTTTTAATAGAGAGCTGAAAATAGCAATGAGAAGAATTTTGATGAAAGATTGTCATGTAGCATCAGTCTTAAGTCAGGTTTTCAACTAGCACAAATCATCCTCAAACCTCTGCCTTTATTGGAACTGAATCTAGCTCTATGAGGAAGAGATACATATTGATGCTTAAGGTCTGCTGTACCTCACAGATATGTTTACCACTGATACATTAGATAATAGCTTATATTCTTAATGTTCCAGATAGAAGGCTATATGATATTCTAAGCTACACCAATATAAAATGAAAACCACTTGAAACCAATAATGTTACTGTAGGCATCAAACTATGTAGTTATGGAAATCACCATAACCTTACTTTAATTCTTCACCTGAAAAGTACCTCTTCTGCTCCAAAGCTCTTTCCTCTGTTTGTTAAATATTTTATGTGATATAAAACATGAAATGAAAAGACCAACCATACTAAGTCAGCCATTAGCAGTATAGCTAGATCACTATTAAAATTACTAGGTCAATGAAGGATATTTGGGAACTGTAATACATACCTCCAAAGAAGAATTAAAATGTATAGTCATATTTATATCCCAATGTTTTCTCTTTCTAGGTGGATATTATCAACACTTACCTTTTCACCAACACCTCCAACAGAGCCAATTGAGCCTGGGGGGCCTTGAGGACCCTACAATGATAACAGGTGTTAATGATCCCAAATACAGTGATTATTACTGAATTACTGAGAGAAAGAAAGAAAAAAAAAAAGGTTACTTCTTACATCAGCTCCATTAGGACCCTGTGGACCTCTTGGACCTGGGGGGCCAGGTGGACCCTGTATCAAAGAGATGATTTGATATAGTTACAATCATAAAGAGTAAGTCCAGTGGGGCTTTTTTGCCAGTGAAAAAAATATATACCTAGTCTGTTTCATCTTCACAGTGCTGCAGAAACAGCACGGCCAGATTGCTACCCATTGCATGAGTTCACAAGGTGACAGGTGATCCAGGCTGTGTTATACAGTATCTGAGCTGGAAATCTCCTGATGCTTAGGACTTCTGAGAATTGGTTTCCTGCATTGTATTTTCCCTGCAGGCTACCTGCATATCCTTTCCACTGTGTGGAAAGTAGTCCCTGGAGTAGCTTTATCTGTCTGGTAACAGCCATGTAACAGTACTGCACCATGGTGCCTACAGATTGGCGATGATAAAGCATCCTGACTTGGCATAGGGAGTTGGAGGCAAATGTGTACTGTATAGCTTGTGTTTCGGTCAGGACCAGCCCAGAAGGCATTCTGTCAACACTACAAACAGTTGCAAAATGTAGTCTGAAGATCACCCAGAGAAAAAGAGTAAATATAGCTAAGAAATGTTTACCATCTTCTAGCCTGCAGTTACCTGAAGCTAAGGTACAATGCCCTGAATTTCAGAAAAGCAGCTCCAAGTTCTCTGGTGCAGCGGTCTGCTTTTTTTTGTTTCCTGAACTTTCTTGCTGCTGTCCTGTCTCAGACACACATAACTACTTTGCGTCCTAATCTTCAGAGTATTTTCTTAAGTTACATAAAATCTTGACATTAAAGATGAGGAGGTAGATCTCAGAAAGCAAAGTAAAGCCCAGAGAGAATTTATATAACACAAAATATTTCCTTTTCAGACACCAAATTCAGGTGTAACTTATCAAACTGCAAGCTACAAAGACAGTAATACACAGATGATACTTATGACCCCCAGAGTGGCCTTTGGGGAAGAAGTCTTACCATTGGGCCCACATCACCATTTTCACCCTTTTCACCTGGTGGGCCAGGCAGGCCCTAAAACACACAGAAGAGTAAAGAAAACTTAGTATGTGAAATGCGGATTTATAAATCAATATGAAACAATATAAATCAGATCTACAAGTGAAACTTGGAAACTTTGGGAGGATGGAGGGTAGATAAAACAAAGCCTATATGCATTAAAACAAACAATGTGGTTTTTATATTACATTTGTAATGCATTATTGGACTTGGACGTAATATTTTAGGAATACTTTCAGTTCCTTTTGACAAGAATTGAGGTTTCTGTCATTTAATATTTCAAAATTTAAGTAAAATTGCCATAACTTGACTATAAGATAACCTAGATATAGCCATAGTATTTTTCAGATTTTCTTCACTTTAAACTTATTTTGTTAGAAACTTTCTTATTTTTAAAAATACTATCAAAATTAAATACTGGGCAAATTCACAGTTAAAGTACTAAATATTCAAAATTACCAATCTTTACTTCTATGAACAAAAATACTTTCCACTTAATGCCCAATATACGTAGTATCAGTAGAATTTAACTGGAGTGTGGTACAATTACCATGGAAAAATATATATGTAAGGCAGAGAATGTTGTTACTCCCTGGCAGTTCATAATTACCATGAGAATTGTATTACCAAATAAAAGAAACTCCTGATTTCTCAGTGGTACTTCAATACCATTAGCATATACAGGATCTTAGCCCATGGACCAGCATATAAAATAAAAATCAGGTAACTAAAATTCTTCATTGAATCATTTGCATTATGTAAAGGAATTTTTAAAAATGCTAGGTACAGCTTAAGGTTTTACTTATTGAAAGAGATGAGTCAGTTCACACATGATGGATAGAAAGGAAACATACTGGTTAACCTATTCAAACACTTGCTATAATTTTCTGTATTGTAAAAGAGAGCATATACGATTCATATTCTGGCTTAATGTGAGGATTAGAAAAAGTTTCAAAGTGCTTTGAGCTCTGCTGTTAATTACATGCAAATGAATCAAAGGTCCGAAACGTCTTGTTCTTTGTTTTGCTATGTTTAAGCAAATTCAATTTTTGAAAAAGCAAGACTTTTCAACTGTGATTCTCTGGATGCAGCAGTGAAAAGCCTACGTTTACCTATGCAACTCAAACCCCAACCATTTTAAGGGGAAGAAACATGAAACCATAGGAACCTGCCAATAATAGCAGTTGTGTAATAAGCATCATGGAAATCTGCTAAACTTCCAGAATGCCAGTAGTATCTGTGACAGTACCACTGAGAAACACACTATGTTGCCAAAATCTATTGTGAAAATACAGTAAATGACCAGGACATGTTAAATACTCCAGGTTGAATCTTTTCTTTAAAATGTGTACTTCTAATAAAAAGAAGTGCTCTTGTTAAAATTGTTCAACTCTATAAATGAGTTACTGAGTGAACTTCCAGAGCCTATGGTATCCAGGAGCTCAGTTCCAGAGCATTTTACTCATCTTCTTCAGCATTAAATTTGCTATTTATGCATGAACTCTATAGATATTGGATCTTTCAGTTCTTATTAACTGATGCTATCATTTACTTAATAGAAGACAAGCCTAATTCAGCTTCTGACACAGAAACCAGGGTTCCGTTGCAGCTGGAGGGTAAAGCAATAAATTAATTTACCTGTAAGCCAATAGGTCCTGGAGGGCCAGGGAAGCCTCGAGGACCTTCATCACCTTTTTGCCCAAACATTCCCTGCTGACCTCGTGGACCTGGCTCTCCATCACCTCCCTATTTGGAAACAACAAAATCATCACAGGTCTGATAATAACGAAAAAAAGCTACACTGAAATCACTGGAAAACAACTACAAGAGGGCTTAGAATCACTCCTAATGCCTTTACAGATGCATGTACAATACCTTGATCGAATTAAATCTGTTATACAAATAGAATACCAATGTATGCCCTGGTTTAATGTAGGTCAAATAACATTGCATGTCTCAAAAATTTTCCCTGAATACCTCTTCTCTTTCACATCTGCATACACATTCTAGCTGCTGAATGCCTATAAACTAGTAAATATGAATAGCATAGAGCTCTACCAGTCTTCATGGTAGAAGAATTCAAAACCTTCTAGATAAGAAAAAATCAAGCCACCTGGTGTCAGATGTATTTTAAAGAGAGATGCTCTTTCCTAAAATGCATCTGGTACTGATCTGATTTTACCACTGACCGTCATACAAACCATCAAACAAGTTCACTGAGAGGATGGGCCCATTTGCTATTCACACTATTTCATTTTCAGTAATTCCTTCAAAGCATTGTCCTGCTGTTTATCTGAAATAAAACTACACCTATGTAGGCTTGTTTACAATAAATGACAGCACTACAGAAATGTTAATAATGATTTGAAATATATTCCTGAGGGAGCAGCACAGAGTTTAAAGAACTTCCAGGTCTCAGATGAGATATGGCAAGGTTGGAGTTTGCTCTGAATAAGCTACTTACAGCTATACCAGGGGCACCAACAGGACCCTGGAGACCCGGTGGACCTGGAGGACCCTACAACAAACAAACAGCCAAAAGGAAAAAGTTAGTGATTATGGCATCTGAAATAAGATTAAAAGCAAATATAGAGACAAACCTCATTGCATGATCAAGGTCTATTAATCTTTTCCACTTTTCTCCATTGAGAATGTAGCATTATTCTCAGGTCTTTTCCATTCAGTAGAATTATTATTTGTTTCTCTATCACAGACTCATATTTACACATCTATAATAGACTTAATTCTGGCATTTATTGAAAGCACATTTATAATTTTAAAAAAATATTTAAGAGAGATTCCCGTGCAAATATGAATCAAAATGAAAAATATTTCCTCACAATCAAAAATATCAACCCTTTCAGTGAGATTTGTGCAGATGTTTAAAGCATCATCTAACAATCTGTCTTTAAATTGAATGCTTATTATTTGGATTAGTTTTTATGAAACTGTAGATGTTTTCTGCAATAGTAGAAAGCTTATTTTGACCTCGAGGGGATATGAAAAATTCTAAGTTCTTTTTGAGCACTGGGAGTCACATTGGCTTTGCTGTTAAGTTTTTTTCAACAGAATGGTAAAAAAAACTGTCTTTGAGAAGAACTTTTTTTCAGTCTCCTTGCATAATAATAACTTTCTAAGTTATATCATGCATAATTTAGAAGTCAGATGTGATGCACATAAAATGTCTAACACAGAGTACGAGAATGGAAGATACTAGTTTAAGATGATAAAATGTGCTAAGTTGAATCTTATTTTTTTGCACCAGATAGAGAGACTAACAAACAGTGAAGCTAAGAAAGCATAAAACCTTACACCTGGCAACAGCAGAGTTCTGTTCTGCTATGTCAAACGACAAAGAAGTTGTCTGCAGTTTCTAGGCTGGGAATTCTAATTTAGTGCACAATAATGCCAGGATTTAAAGACCTCGCTAGGGCTAAAATTAAATTGTTCCGCCCTTTATAGGGAGATTGGGGAAGGGACTAAAGTCTTGTGGTCTGTTTCTTTCTGTATTTTCTAGGGAGCCTGAGATTTCAAAGTATGTATTTCTTTTATAATTTTCTTTTTGTCACATACCTGATGTCAATAGGTGAAGCAAAGCTTTTTAGCCTCTATGATGACATATCTAAATGAAAGGACTCCTAGGAATGTTCTTGTTGATTGGGAGGTTTACCATGAAAAAGGGGATTAAATTAACATGCATGATTATTATTTTTTTTTAAAACCAAGTTGGAACAGATTCCTTTTGCACTATGAAAGAGGCTTCTACCTGCTTCTTCATTTTATAGGGCCCAGAATGAGATCTACACATTTTTAATCCCATTTAAATACTCATATCAATATAAAGTATTGTTGGAGAATGCAATCGATTAATGAGAAGTTATTTGGACACATGGCTGGACTCTTTTTTTCCATTGCTCTGGAGGACAAATGGAGAGAGACTGATTAGAATCTTCAGAAGAGAATCTTCAGTTAAGAGGCAGCTGTGATAGCACTGAAGGTTTTGAACCTCAAGAGAGGATATACATGAGCAATAAAATTGTGCTGTCTCTAGTTAGGATATGGCAACGTAGAATTTTTTGTTAGGCACAGGCTGCCGCTATAAGAACCCTTGTTAGTTTCGATTGGAACTGAAGGTATTTCCAGCTCCTCTTAAACAGGAAAGAAGGATCAGGGTCCTTGCTGTGACGAGGCTCTAGATGCAAATCAAGGCTTTTGTGGGTGCAGAGCTATTGTGACTATCTATTCTTTATGTCCTTTGATTTCAGAACCAGGTACTTTGTCTTCAGAATCTTTCAGAAGTGACCAACAAGGCCTTTCCTCCCTGCCCTGACACACATCTGTCAGCATGTTCCTAGGAAAGCAGATTTGAAATAAACACATTTTGATATTGTCAGAGTTGTATGACTGCAACTGATGCCAAAGGGGATTCAATACACATGCCTTCAGATGGGGTACCATACACTTCAACTAAGCAGGCCTATATTTCAAGAAATATGTATTACATTGTCAAATGCCTTAAACCTTGAGACTGAGAGTACAGGATACGTTCTCAAATGATTATGCTGCAGACACTTATTTGTAAAGCAGGATGGCTGGAATGTGCCCAAATACATTAGTACTCACTATGGGAACTGCGGTCACAGTCTAATGCTCAGCATAACTAGCTATTCTAAAATGGCCTGAAATAGAAACATGCAGCATGTGTTTTTCCTGAATTTCTCTGATGCAGAAGCATTTCTAATGGAGGCATATCTAAGGGGAAACCAGAAGGATATGCATGTGATCACATACAAAGGCTGAAGTGGAATTGGACCATGACTTGCTTTATATGCTTCCTCTGCCCTTTCCTTTAAATGCCATTTTTTTTGTCTACCCAGGGCCTGTTCAGTAAGGAACCTCTTTAGGTGGACAAAGAGAAGCTGCATGTGTATCTGTCACTGTTGAGATGGACAAATGACACGTACAAGAGGTCCGGTGCACAAGGAAAAAGAACAAGATTTATTTCTGTATCCTCATTTTTATACACTTCTACTATATGTATGTCCTTTTACTACTGGCCTCTCAGGTATATGCTGACATACAATAGGTTGGCATGTTTAACTTCACTAACAAGGTTTATCTTTTCCCAGGTTCCTTTATCTGCGGCCAGCAAATTCCTTAAAATTGTTTTACTTCTCCAGATGTTATACACTTTCTCATGAGTACACTTTACACTTTCTCACAGGTACACTTGAATATCTTCAAGGCCTAGCTCTATATTCTCAATCAAGGAGTCTACAGACCTGCCACAGTCCCCCCATATATCTCCATGTATCCCACAGCTGGTTTACAACTACAACAGTAAATAGATTAATTTTCAGTTAATTGGGACCAAGTCCTTGGGTTTAAAACTGACTTTAAAAATATTTTAATTTGATAAATTAATTTTAACAGATTAACCTAAGCATTCAGCTCAGGTTATGCAAGAATAATTTTAGTGTGAAGCAGAATTTGTTTACAATTTGGTTACAAATATATTGCTTGAAAAGCTAGGGTTTATAACAGAAGTGCGCTCTCATCCATATGTATAATATTACATTCTTTGTGTTAACAGGGAGTTACAAATAGTTTATTACAGCTCTTGTGATTTGATCTATTAAAATAGAATTGTGAAAAGCATGTGTTTTCTGCACTGGAAATTGCAAATATCTCTCTCACATAAACAACTGAAAAGGACAAGCTTATCCTGAAAAGAAAACACTTGTCATTTTTTGTACAGTTTGTCTCCACATTTTTTCTATGAAATTATCAGTAAATTGTGGTTTGCTTGAGTTTCTATGTATCTTCCTATAAAACATTATCTGATGATGTGACATAATTATCAGACATAATCCGATAAATTTTTAGAAGCAATCTACTTCTATGATGCTCTATCATTTAATAATAATAAGCATACAGTGTTTTCAAGATAGTAATTATGCTTAGTTATCAATACCTCTATGCTGAGTTCTGAACTTCCCTAACGGAATGTTGAAGAAATATAGTAACAAATGTATCTTTCTGCGATTACTTCTCCATTTTTTCTTAAAGAAGTTATTAAAATAAAATGCTATTTTCTCTTCAAATTGAAGTGAAAACAAACATTTTCTGAAACTTTAGGAAAGAAACCAAAATCAAACAGGAAAAAAACCCTACTTTTATGTTTTCTAGTTTCAAATTTCACAGTGGAGAAAGCTTATTTTTATATTTATGGCCTCAAACAAAACAGCTTGAAATTCAGAAATAATTTTGAAGACAAAAATGGTTTAAATTAAATCAGTAGAAGCCTTATTAATCCTATGTTTACTAACAGGCCTAGTGATAATATTTGAAAACTCATATAAGCCATTTCATCTGATGTCATTGATGTTCTGAAATGTTGTAATCAGTTAAGTGTGCTCTTTAAGAATTACAAATTCTTTTAAATTTAAAACTATATTAATAGGTTTCTCTACTTCATACTCTTTATCATTATGGCTAACAAGCTAAAACTGCGTATGTTCCCACAGTCAATGAAGTTAAGAAACACAAGATAATGTGTCTGTATACTTCTTCTCTCCCAGTTAAAATGTAGAATGGATGATTTAAAATTATATCAGAAGGGCGCTTAGAAATGTAGTTTAACTATCTTTTTTTTAATGATTCTATAAGCTCAGGAAAGATGAAAACACTAAATGTATTCATGGCTCTGTAAGTAGAAACTTCTAGTGCTGCACTAAAACTCACCATTATTTTGAAGAAATATTTTTGAAGTGTGTCTTTGTTTTTTCACATTGATGTGGGAAGGCTACCTGCATACTTCATGCATGAATACTTTTTATTTATGTAGATTGTAACAGACAAAGGGTTTTGCTACTCACGTTTTCTCCCTTGTCGCCCTTACTACCCTTCTGACCTGGTTCACCAATTTCACCCTGTAATTGAAAGTCAAAAGTTAAAATTCTTGTTTAAAATGGCCTCCTTCACACTTAGCTGAGTATCTTTAAATGTTCCCTTTGATATGATTATTCTGTATTTTATGCTGCTGCTTCAGGTGTGAAGGCCCAAAGGGGGCAATTCTGCATCGATCAGTAGTACGTCATATTAATCCAGTTATTGATTGCTGTGCTGCAAAGGGCAACGAGACCTGGCTTTGAAGTATAGCACAACTGAGCTCTAAATAAAGGAAACTCTGTTCCTCATGTCACCTTCAATATGAACTTATAATGAAAGCACCCTGATTTACAGAGTCATCTAACTGTGACTCAACTCCTTCTCTCACTGTAGTGTGCAATATTTCAAAACTTCAAAATTATTCAAATCACCAAGAAACCATGTCAGAAAAACAAGTTTTTTCTTTATACAATACTAAAAGACAATTAAATCACTGTAAATACTCTCTGTGGGATAAATAACACTCATGCATCATAAAGAGGAACCTCAAAGACTTTACTGGTTTTTATGCTAACAAAACAGTGCTGGACCAGAGAAACATGCAATATGATCCTTAAAGGTGCCATGTCCTAAATTCTAACAGAAATTATCTGAAATCTCTGCTGTGAATGTATTTTTTAACACCCTCAACCTATCAGCAGTGGTTCCAAATCCCCATACGCTACTGAGAACATTTTATCTTACTTATTCAGCAAATCAAGTTTCTAAAATAGGGCACAATCAATGTTGATGTCATCTGCTTTGATTTGCCACTTTCATCATTGTTTCTTTGCCAGGATAAAAGTCTACTAGTTCTTGAACACAAATACCAAAGTCCCATGGCATCTGTCCCTCAGACATTGGATTAATAATGGTTTTTTTGGGGTTTTGGGTTGGTTTGGGGTTTTTTTTTCAGTAGGTGGAGAAAGTTTCGGGGAGGCAGGGCTAAGTGTTTCTTAATCTCCAGATTTATTGTGAGAAAAGCTACAACCAGAGAACTGTATGACAGACCTTCTCACAGATGCACTAACACCAATTATTATGATTCACCTTGTCACCATCTTCTCCAGGAGAACCACTAGGACCAGCAGGACCAGGAAGCCCTACAGGACCCTGTACTCCATCACGTCCAGCTGGGCCCTGAGGACCTTTTTCACCCTGGTTTTGAAGAAAAGGCAGGAATGCACATTATCACAAGAGACAAATGAAGATTTCAGTACAGGGAGTCTCATCACCGATAAAAAGTTTTAAAAAAAACCAAACAAAAATGACAGAGAGGAAACTATAAAGGGAAGATAAGGTATTAGAAAATTATATGAAGTAATAATGGAAGCTGATGACAAATACACTTGTGCTTTTGTACACTTAGACAGTGGCTGGGTACAAAGTTTTAATGAAACACTGGTCTGGCAAACTTTTATTACATTCACTCCCTCCCAAAATAATAACAGGTTTAATACTTTGTGGATATTATAAAGTATGACAATAACTGTTTTACTATTTACTTAATTGCAAATATAAAAGGAGTAGGTCGGGTATGCTGAGGATGTGTTTAATAGGCAAACACTAGAGTGGGAAAAAGTAACATTCTGGAATCAAATGTTTCTGCTGTGTTAATTTTATGTGAGTCCGTGAATACTTACAGGAGCTCCCTTCTCCCCTGCGGGGCCTGGAGGACCCTGAGGTCCAGGACGGCCTGGTAGACCAATTGGCCCAGCAGTTCCTGCTGCTCCACGTTCCCCTGGTGAACCCTGGAAAGAAATAAAAAATTGTAAGGGAATTCTTACAATTGTAAGAGATATAGTGCTGAAAACTGTGGTTTTCATGACCCAGGTCAACAGAAAAGATACCTGTTATTCAGTGAGATTCCAGCCAGTAGAGAGGTACACATTCAACATGTGTACAAGTAAAGACAAATGCTGAAAGGACTAACCTGAAGGTCATACTCAATAGTTCATATTCAACACAAATAGGAATTTTTTTTCATAAATGCCCCTTCATGTATTTGTTCATCATAACAGGAGCGTGCTTCAGCCTCTTTTCAAGAACTTTTTCTTTCTGGGCATCCAAAATACATCAACACAGCATTTTGATGAAAGAATATTTGCCATTTTAAAATACAGAACTAAGCCACCCTACAACCCAAACTTTTGTACAGTACATTGCTGCGTGCATCAGTATGTTTCTACATTTCAATTCACCTGTGTAAAAAACTATTGAAGTATAATGACTAATTTGTTGTGTCATACAGAGGAGACTTGGATGTACAGGTATCTTCAGGTAAGCACAGAAAAGTTAAAAATCTAATATTGCATATTAAAGGGGAACAGACAGGCAATGTTTGTGGCAAAAACACTGGAACTGTGTATTCTAGAATATATTTTGAAAGAGAACAACAGCAGAGAGGAATAATTTTTACTCTAACATCAATAAGCATCACTTTTAAATGAGTCATATCATTGTCATTACTGTATTCCTTTAGTAGTCTAAAGAAGGGGCTTTTTTTTGTACCTGAAACTGTCAAAGCATCTACAAGTAAAAATTTAGTTTCTACCTTCCCTGTCAGATCTTTCTTTTGAAGCACAATAAGGCTTATGGCTGTTCCATAAAAAGCAACCTTTCTTTTAACTGTGTCAATCTGCCACAGAGCCAAGCTCCATAACCTTTCATAATCTGAGCGGTGCCTTTATGGTTTCTGCTGGATTGAGCTAACTAGACAAAATGGAGAAAATTACTAGGTATGTAAAAATCTGCAGTGCCCTAAAAACAGAGGTACCTAGGGTGACTACTTTTTTGTTGTCCTATTTATTGCACTTTCTAAGAATACAGATGACATATACTTTTAAGTAGTACTGAAAGTGAAAAAGTAAAGGAAATTATGTGTTCTGGTACTAAAAAGACTTTCCTAAGAGGATGCAAGGGAACAGATAACAACATAGATGAGAACTTCTACCGAAACAAATGGAATTTCAGAACCAAAATGTTAAATTTTGGTCTATCCATCTTTGTTTAGCATTTAATCAAAAGTTACAATGTGGAGCACAGTTTAAATCCTTTTTGCAAGCTGGGTTAACTTCTAAACAGTGATTTATAACCAAAGTTCTCCGTAACTCAAAATGGACTCCTTTTTGGTGGCACATCACAGAAAGAAAATGACAGGGGTTAAAAGACATTTACACTCAAATTCCTAATATCTCCTTGATCACACTGGTAGATTCTGACCAAGTATTCTTCTGCATTTATGAAATGGATTCATGAAAGCATGGGGAAAAAATTTCCTGTGACTTGATACAAAGGATAACAGCCATCTAACCTTCTTCCTATCTCTCCTCCCTGCATGTGCAGAGAGACAGAAGCATGGTGCTCTTCTGGGTACAGACAGAGCAGGGAGAATGGTGGAGTTTCTTCGTACTTTTTTTTGCACCATCACTGGCTGAGAACTCTGACAGGAAATCCAGCTTTGCCATTCCTGATACTTCCTGAGGGACTTGACATCCTTTTTGTGTCCTGTGGATAGGGGAGCATGGGAACAAAGACAGGAGAGTATTCTGTTCCACTATATTCTACATATGAGATAGTCTGGTGCTTACAAGTCTAACAGCAAAGACTGTTTCACGAAGAGCAACATAGTTAATCCTGAAATTCGTGGACTCACTAGAAACTAAGAAGCAGAGAGCTGTCTTCTCACTCTAAATTCCTATATTTTCACACTTTTACAGCATCTTTGTTTTGTTTCTCTAAAATATTTTACAATTTTTGCATCAATGGAGCACTGCTAAAAGTTTGTTTGCTGTGTAGCAATATTTCCCCAGCTTGACACATACAAGAGAGCTTGTAACACTTTAAAGCTGCTGATAATTTCACTTTTCCAATGGATATACTGGAAGTGGGTGATACATCATGGAATGGATAAGTAATAGGTATTATAGACTTTTCCATGTTTAAGCAACATCAAATTTTGATAGCTCTGGAACATGTACATTTTAGGATATTTTCACCTATGAGGGCCCATTTTTTTTGCTTTTATTCATGCCATACATTTCCAGGAATGACCCCACTTGCATAACTGGTACAAATTCTATAATGGGGTGCTTTTCCTTCCACATAAATGTGGCAGAAAAGAATGCTGAATTACTGCCTCAAATATTTTTGCAAATTATCTCAGTAAATCTAATTTGGCATGAGTGTACAAAAAAGTATTTGTCTAGGAGTCACAGATGACTTTATTTTTCCAGGTGGTGGGTTTTTTTCAGTCTAGGTGGATGCCTATTTCTGTTATTTTATGTCCTAAGACTTCAGTGAATTCAACAAGAAAAAATTACTACCCTGCAGCCACACTACTGTGGTCTCTGATCTTGTCAGTTCTCATAAGCTAAACAATTTTATCTCATCTCATCAGTAGGATGTAAGAATAGAGAGGACAAAAATCCAAATAATTCATAGATCTTTCCTATATCAGACAGCAGACACTAACAGTGGCCATAATTTCTAGTAGCAATTTTTACTCAGCCAACTTTTCATGTTTATCTTTGCATCATTTTTATTTCTTAAATTTCACATGAGTTACAAACAACAACTACGCTTGTTTTCAAGGATCTTCTCAACTCTCTGTGTGATCCTCTGATCAAAACAGAACACATTAAATTACAGTTCACAATTCAGAAAAGCATTTCAGGCAGCTTTTTAAGACTGTTCTCTCTTTCTATATTTATTATCTTCTTTGTCACTCTGTCCTGCTATGAAACAATCCACTTATATTACCAAACTCTCGCTAACCTGTGGTCTTGCAGTGGTACTCACATCCTGGAAATCTTTGCATTAAATTTGCAGGACTTTTTAAAAACTTTTCTACAGAATGGAAATGTCAGGCTTTGTCTTGTATTTCTTTTACATATACTATAAACTCATTAGTAATCTTGGTTTTTATCTCTCTTTCTGTGAAGAGATATGTGATTATAGCTATCATACACATTTCACAGTAGCAGTGCTTTTTACTGATGGCTAGCTAAATGCTCAACAACTTTAGATCCCTATGACTAGAAAATGTTATCAGGCAGAGGAAAATAGCTCTAAATAGCTCAGTATTGATAACTTGGTAACCTACAGCTGGCTCATTCTGAGTCCAATTTGGTCATCCTATTGCTAAATGAGCTAATGAAAAATGACTGATTGACATTCTGAAGAGCTTTCTCTCATCAGCATCCCACACACTAGTTTTGAGAAGGGAAGAAAACAAATAGAAGACAAAGATAGCAGATAAAAGAGAACTGCTAAAAAATCCTGAAAAACAAAACCAAACAAAAACCAGCAAAAAAACCACAACAGAAAAAACCCCCTTGGAAACAACCCCCTTGCTCTAGAGTGCATTCATGCATCTCTTTCTTTTGTCTAAATCCTTCTAAGCACAGTAATTGGCATGCATAGTATTTGGAGCAGTCATTTGTTTGGTATGCTTGCAGATGTATGCACTAGCCAAATAAAGCTTATAATTGACTATATATGCTAGTTAGAAGCAATTGGTATTGGCAGGGAATTGGAGGAAAATTGTCCAGTGGCATGAATTATCTTCCTATTATAAATGTCAAATGAAGACTCTTATAATTACACTTCTCTGTGTACCCTCTGTTGGTTAAAAATAGATGGGGAAATATTTTAGAACTGCTTGATGCTCATCGTCTGCTACGAGCTACTGTGAGAAAAACAAGCTATTGTGGTTTAATTGTGGCCCTTGCAGATGCACAGAAACCAAGTATTAAGGGAACCTATGCATCTTTTTTTCACTGGAAAAACACTTTCAAGATATCAATTTAGTAATTATAGATAAAACAGAAAAAGAAAAAAATCCCACTGAGGACGTCTAGAATATTCTCAGGTCAGCTTGGTGCTGTTTGTGCTTCAGGCGGCCTGCTTGCACTACAGTGAACTCCAAGTATATTTAAAAAGAAAGAAAAAGAAAAAGAGAAAGAAAAAGTTTAATCTTCAAACTCTCCAGTCTGACCATAATTCCTGCTACCACTACACCTATTTCTCAAAGATCAGAAAAACAATATGCAGAAATTTCTGAGCTTCCTACACGATCCTTTCTATGACTACGTTTACCTTAGCAGGAAGCACTCCCAACAGGAATGGACAATAAAGTGAAGAAGCAGTTAGTGCTGTGCTCCTGACACCCACACTCTGTGTATTTCTGGACTGCATAATAATTCGAGTCTGGTACTGAACTCCCATTAGCTGTGTGTATTAGAAATGCTCCTGGAATTTCTCTTCCAATTTAGTTTCACATGAAGGAGAGCTCCATGATTTAGAATCTTAGAATGCTTTGGGTTGGAAGGGACCTCAGAGATCATCTACTCCCAACCCCTTGCCATGAGCAGGGACACCCTCACTAGACCAGGTTGCCCAAAGCCCCAACTACCCTGGCCTTAAACGCCTCCAGGGATGGGGCTTCTACAACCTCTCTGGCCAAACTGTTCCAGTGCCTCACCACCCTCATAGTAAAGAATTTCTTCCTAACATCTAACCCTCTTTCCGCTTAAAGCCACTGCCCCTTGTCCCATCACTACACTCCCTGGAGAACAGACCCTCTCCCACTTTCCTGTAGAACCCCTTTAAGTATTGGTATGCCTCAATTAGGTCAAGCCTTCTCTTCTCCAGACTGAGTAAGTCCAACTCTTGCAGCCTGTCTTCATAGGAGACCGCTCTAGCTCCTTGATCATTTTCATGGCCCTCCTCTGGACTTGCTCCAATGGCTCTACATCTTTCCTGTACCTGGGACTCCAGAGCTGGACACATTACTCCAGGTGGGGTCTCATGAGAGTAGAACAGGGACAGAATCACCTCCTTGAGAGTAGATTAGGGACAGAATCACCTCCCTCAACCTGCTGACCATGCTGTTCTTGATGCAGCCCGGGATCCAAAGGATTGTGAATAGGGATGACCAAGACATTGACCTCAAAAAGGTTCTGATGTTTTGTATTAAAGCACTAACATATACACACCCTATTAAGAGTCAGAAAAACATCATCTGAATTTAAATACAAATGTGTATTTCATAATATGGATAACCATCACTAAAGATATGTGCTTTTGTCTTACAGCCTGTGCAATGTATATTTACAAGAAAGTAAACAGTAGTGGCACAACTGCTGTGTGGGCATCCTGTCTGGGAAAGCAAGGTGTGTTAAATGTCAGGTGTGCTTATGCTGTCGGGTTCATGTATGCTCAGAAGAGTTCTGGTTCATTGCACCTGAACCAACTGAGAGGTTAATCCAGCCTTAGGGTGTCCTTTAACAAGAAATGAAGACATGAAGAGACTACTCTGGTCTATGATTTCTTGATTTTGATTAATCTCTTCCTTTTAACAGTTCAGGTTCCTCAGATGGGATGGGATGATATCCCTTCCTACTCCCCCTACTAGCTTCCTGTTCACTCCATTCCATTCCTTTCTCAGCTAACTTGTTTTGATGCCGTTTGGAAATGTACACATACTGCATGGTGTTAAGAAGAAATAAGCTACGTGACTTTTCCCAACTACACAGAAATTACTGAAGATGAGTAGAATGTTTATGGGTGTTATTCTTTATGTATGAAACATTCTGCTATCTCAATCTAAACAAAAAGAATCTTCTTCACAATGTGTTAAAATGAATCAAAACTTACACATAGGCCGGTATGTGATTTAAAACACTAGATGTGGCAGCAAGAATGCAAAAGTAGTGATGCCACATATTTAAAATCTAGCTTAGGCTAAGCAGAACACCAGGAGTGTTTTAAACCTTATGTGGGTCAACTGCATGAGTTTACAAAGGGAATACAGCTGTATTGGATTTGCATGGCAAAGTTTTGGTAGCAGGGGCACTGCAGGGATGGCTTCTGTGAGATGCTGCCAGAAGGGTCCCCTATGTCTGATAAAGCCAATGCCAGCTGCCTGCAAGAGGTACCTGCTGCTGGCCAAGGCCAAGCCAATTAGTGATGGTGGCAGTGCCTTTGGGATAACAGATTTAAGAAGGGGGAAAACATTGCTGTGCAATAGCAGTTGGAAGAGAGAAGAGAATATGTGAGTAGCAAGTCAATCTCATACCTACTGATAGCAGAATGCTTCAGATATTCACCACCCTCATATTCAATTAATGTTTCTTAGTAGGCATAATAAGCAGAAAATAATTAATCACTTTGAATGACATATATCTATCTGCTGCTATTTATCTGTTTTACAGACTGTGCTGATGAAAATACACCACAGCATGTAAAGAAGAAGAAAAGATTACTATGCAATACTGTTTATATTTCCATAAAATTATGATGTTTACTTACAATAGGGCCAGGTGGGCCTTGTGGGCCTTCCCCTCCTTTCAGACCAGCTGCACCCTAAAAAATGGAAAATAACCCAAACACCTTAACTCTTACACTGGAATGTTCTAGAATTATTTTTGCAACATGTCTAATAGAAAGGATGTAAAAATCCAAAGACAAAACACTGAATAAACTGAGTTTTGCTTGTATAGTCAATGATATTTAAACAACATCAGGTTTTTGATGTCTGTTCTTCTAGTGCATTAATTTTTAGGCACAGTAGAGAGTTCCATAAAACAAAAGGTAATCCACTGTTGTATTTAGAAACATCATCATATCAATTGTTCTAGTGCTTATATCATACCTGAGCACCTGGAAGGCCTCTCTCTCCAGGGAAACCACGAAGACCAGCTGGTCCATCTTTCCCAGGAATGCCTTGAGGGCCTGGGTCACCCTTGGAAACATATTACATTTTGATTAAAAAAAAATCCCAATGTTTAAAGTGCTTATATTAGTCATTAAACCAGTGATGAAAATTAAACACCAGATCCTAGTTACAGTAATGAAAAAGAGGTGATGATCCCACCTATTTACCCACTATTTCTTTTAAGACTTTTAGTAAAATTTTCTATTGGTATAGTTAAAGTTATAACAAGCTTTAACAAAATACAGTATTAGCTATAGAATATATTGAAAAACATAGCAAGCTATAAAAATATGTTTAAAGATACATTCATTAAAAATTGAATAGAGTTACATAGTAACTAGATAAGCAATATTTTTCTTCTGCTCCAACAGAGGCCAAAAAAGCAAGCAAAGGCTTAAAGAGCTAAAGTTGGTCACTGAAATTCTGCCTTGTAATAGCACTCCTTCTTTAAATGCCAATGTATAGTTTTCCACCTTGGTGTGAACTTGTCATTACTCTCTATCTCCACAGTGAATGTGTTGTGTATGTAAACTTTTGAATTTTTTTTTTTTTAATTACAAAAATCCTAATTATTGTCTCAAGAGATTTCTCAGAATTTCAGTGGAAGCAGACACAGTGCTAAAACTGGAACCTTCCTGTCTTCAAAATCCTTCTGGGTAAAATGTGATAATTTTGATTTTATGTTGTATGTTCTGATTTTATTCTGCATGATGATTTGAAATGTGAGTCTGTCAGAAATTTATTTGTCCTCTCCATTTTGTTCCCCAAAGCCATGTCATACCTTAGCACCTTCTTTTCCTGCAGCACCTGGGAGGCCTTGTTCACCTGGTGGACCAGGAGGACCAGGATGACCTCTTTCACCAATTGGGCCAGTCTCACCAGTAGGACCCTAAGCACAGAAGTAAATTTCAGTCACCTCAAGGTATTTAATATCTTGGGGAAGCAGAGGATGGGGGAGGAGCAGATTCTTAATACCCAACTGAGTATCTGTTACAAAACAATATTACCATTGGTTAGCACGCATTCCTCACCTTCCCTCCAGGCAAAGCTGACTTACAAAATACCCTTGTCCTATAAAATAAATCTTGCATTGCGTTCTGCCTGCAGACACGTCTGTGCAGCTTCCAAAGAGTGAAATCCTAACTTTGCTCCTTAAGCAATGAAGCTTTAAAACACAGTGCATACCGACATATGGGAGGAGGTTACAAAAAGGACATGAGAGGGAAATCCATGTACTATACTTGTTTTGAAACACAGTCGTTTTTTTCTGAATAATATGAATTGCAAGGTAGGAGAGTTGAAAGATATCTCTACAGGTTCACTAGCAGAAAATTTTCACTGAAGGAATTACCTAAAACAGTTCATGCAATTCACATGCTCGATTTTGTTGCAAATAAGATTAGATCAAATGAAATTTTAATAGTGAATCTCTTGATAATCTAAAGGTGACAAAAATTTGGCCTCTGATGAGAAAGTCACAAATTGCATTGTTCTTTCTACACTATTTCATGATGGAGAAATCTGCCTTCTTGACGTCCGTAAATCACCAACTTCATAATCTCATGAAGAAAACACATAGAACTCCAGCATCTGAATGTTCTGTGAAATCACTAATGATTACCAAATACACTTTTCTAAAACTGTTATGCATCATTTGCTACAACAGTTAATATAACTATCAATGTGGTCCTTTAAACACATTAAAAGCAACTACTGTAGCCATAACATATTCATTAAACACGGGCCTAGTGAAGTTAACTATGAAATTAAGTGATGTACCATACCTGCGGGCCAACAACACCACCAGGGCCAGGAGGACCAGTTTTTCCTTGAAAACCCTGTGAAACAATAATAAAATACTGTGTTAAACAGGACATGAACTAGAATAGCAAAATACATATTTGTGCTGAGGAGGAAAAAGAAATTCCATGCCACATGTTCTTTCTCTTCAGGAAATAAAAATGAGATCTTTTTTCCTGTGTATACTTAGAAGTGAAACACTGATTAGTCTTTCTTATCCCCATCAGTTCAAATTTCTCTGAAGTGGTACAGCAGTAAAAATTCCAGTCAATTTTACAGTTCTCTCTAGGTGAACTTGATTAGGTGAGTCTGAATGCCTAAGTGATGCAGGTAAAAAGACAGATGAAAATACATTTTTACATAGATACATTATGAATCACAAAGCCACACATACAAATGCTTTTTAAAGAAAGACACGGATAGTAGATTAAGTTGGAGGGGCATTAAAGATAAAGGAGGGGTCAGACAGAAAGAAAATGAAAAGAAATAGATGTACAGGGAAGATGAAGGTTGTACAGAGATGGTAAAAGAAGCAGCATGAGTGCCACAAAAAGAATGAAGCTAATGAGAAATTGATATGATGACAAAAATTGGGAAGCAGAGAATGGAAAGGAAAAGTTTTTGGCAGAGTTTTTCAGAACACTGGCAAATTGCCAATCAGTGGCACCAGATTTCTCTGCTAAATTAGTCAATAAGCTGAGTGACAACCTCACTTTATAGTAGCACTGTTAATTTATCTTTGAAATATGCTAAATTATTTCTTTCAAATACTGAAAGTGTAAAGTTAGGAGAGTGCATTCACTGCTGTATCACATATAGGGTCCCCTGCCTAACAGCCTAAATCAGCCTCCTACTCTGCTCACCTATATAAAAGCAAAGGCAAGATCTGGCACATGAATGTTGGGCCTTGCTCTGCATTTCTCTGGGCCCAGTCTCACTGGCAGTTGCCCCATTCCATCAGATCCAGTTTAAGCTTTTTTTTTTACCTTCCTCAATCTGATTCTCTTCTCGCTGCCAGCCAGACGTTATCATGGTTCAGTTTGGCCCATAACTGTTTAGGCACTCTCTCTCAGACCTCTGAAATGATCCAGATTAAAAACAAATACAAAAGTACCCCTCTGCTCTAACGACTGAAAATCAAAACTGCTACAGATGGAATCATTCATGTTCCCTTCCTTTACACAATCAAAATTTCTTCTGAATATTACCTGTTTCCTGAAAGTACCTTGAGAAGACTTGCTGTTCTCAGGTTTTCTGAATGCCTTGATACTTTGCAGTATATTCAATGATTCTTGATGTTAGTGATGGTTTTACTACTTTACTTTCTCTCTCATTTCACCAGCTTATCTATTTCTATAGATTCAGATTTGTAAAAGAAGTAATAAGCTAAGAAAATATCAGCAGCAAATAGTCAAGATGGCCTGAACATCCCAAGGGTTCATCAAGAATATTTAGTAGTAAAAAATTTACACTAATGTCTCATATGTGTCTTTCCAAGTGCCTAATCAGCCTCCATTTTTTGTTATTTTTTGTGAAAGACAATTTAATAAAACTGGATTTATTGTACTAAGAAGGTGGTCCTTGATTAATTCTAATAGATGAAACAACTGGATGAAAAACTATTTTATCCTTTCACAGGCACAAAATACTAAATACTTGCATAGCACCAGACAGTCTAACAATCTGCAGCTGATGCCTTCTGCCAATCTTAGATCGATATCACTGAAACTGATGATCCCTTCTCAGGAGGTACTAACTTAATATTAGTATCTAATTTATTCCTACATTTATTTTCAAAATTATTTATCATAGTAATGCTTTTTCTATGTCTAGAATTTCAGCAAACAATGGCAGTTCTTCAAAGTGCAAATGGCTTAGTGGGGGAAGAAACTTTAGCCATTTCT
The DNA here is from genome assembly GCA_020800305.1 of Porphyrio hochstetteri. Lineage (NCBI taxonomy): Eukaryota > Metazoa > Chordata > Aves > Gruiformes > Rallidae > Porphyrio > Porphyrio hochstetteri. The sequence continues at coordinate 21,924,190 of CM036912.1, forward strand.
TCACTAATACTTACCTCAGTTGCTATCAACATATGCTTATTATTCCATAAGTAAACTGCAGAGTGCAATCCAGGAATATGGCACTCTAATTTTTTGAAGATTGAGTATGTCTCTTAGCTTAATTCCTTAATTGCTGTAATGCCCACATGCACCACTGAACTTTATGAGATACATGCCTAGATAAGAACAGACTTCTTAAGACCTTGACTTACCAGTGAGTGCAAGGAAAGGTTTCTGATTTATACATTTTTTAAAAATCTGAAATGGAAATGTTAATCAAAAAAAAAAAATCAACAAGTCTACTTGAAAAAAAAAATTGGTTTTCTACAAAAACATATGCTCATTTTGATTCTTAGGGTTTTGTGTAGGATATAGTTTCCAAATTTACAAATTTTTCCCGCAGGTTAAATCATTCCTACCTCATAAAGATCTTGACTTTAGAGTTTACCATTAATAAATTTTTATGATGTTATTATTTATGTATTCAGAGAGAAAAGAATGATATAGTAATTGGATGACAAATCTTTACAAAAAATATGATCTGAGTGCTAATTTTTATGACGTCTGTTATTTAAGCTAATAGCATTACTAACTGGGCATAGCAAAGAATAACCTCTCTCTTGTAGCATGGAAACAATTAAGCTTTTTAATGTCTAACCTACCAGCCATAAGAACACTAAAGTTAAATAACTTTTTAGTCCCAGCTTCTTCCCCTTTTCTCTGCTGTCTCTGTTTCTTTAGTTTCAACCACAGTCACAACCTTTGGAGGTTTACAACACTAAGAGAGTAGAGTACATTTACTTACAGTCTCTCCCCGCTGTCCTGGGTGCCCCGGCAATCCATCTTTTCCAGGTGGCCCCTGAAATTGGAAAATACATAAATCAAAGCATTACCTAGCCATTCTTAATTCTGAAAAAAAGTGTGCAATTAGTTGTAAGAATCTCTGATATCTTTGTTTTTTCTAGACTTGTTTTCAGTAGAGCTTAACTGCTCCTGTAACAGCTAGCTATGATTTCAACTATACATTTTCCTTGCATCCTCCCCGATGTGTGTTAGCAATTGCTTGGAGGGTGACAGGTTGTCAAATCATGTGTGTTCAAAGTGGATTTCTGTAAATTCAGAAATCACAAAGTCCCTACACTTCCATTTTTCTTTGCTTAATGACTCATTTGACACAAAACTAAGCATTAGAGGAGCATTTGATGAAATGTCAGGTTTTGGCATTGGTAATAAAATAATAAATGGTCAGGTGAAAAAATCACAGGTGGTTTGATGCTTTTGTACTTAGTCTATGGTAGCAGAAACACACTAGAAGAGCAGTATAATTAGTTGATGTTGCAGGTCAAGTGTGCTATTACTTTGGGCCGAGCCCAAAGGGTGGTGGTAAATGGAACAAAATCCAGCTGGAGGCCGGTCACGAGTGGCGTCCCCCAGGGCTCAGTCCTGGGTCCAGTCTTGTTCCACATCTTTATCAATGATCTCGACGAAGGGATTGAATGCTCCCTCACTAAGTTTGCAGATGACACTAAACTAGGAGGAAGTGTTGATCTGCCTGAGAGTGGGGAGGCTCTTCAGAGGGATCTGAACAGACTGGACCGATGGGCTGAGACCAATGGGATGAAGTTTAACAAGGCCAAGTGTAGAGTGCTGCACATGGGACATAACAACCCCATGCAGCGCTACAGGCTTGGGGGGGACTGGCTGGAGAGCTGTCAGGCAGAGAAGGGCCTGGGGGTGTTGGTTGACTGCAGGCTGAATATGAGCCAGAAGTGTGCTCAGGCGGCCAAGAAGGCCAATGGCATCTTGGCTTGTATCAAAAACAGTGTGGCCAGTAGGTCTAGGGAGGTAATTGTGCCCCTGTACTCGGCATTGGTGAGGCCACACCTTGAGTGCTGTGTCCAGTTCTGGGCTCCTCACCACAAGAAGGACATGGAGGTCCTGGAGCGAGTCCAGAGAAGGGCAACCAGGCTGGTGAAGGGGCTGGAGGGCAAATCATATGAGGAGCGGCTGAGGGAGCTGGGGCTGTTTAGCCTAGAGAAGAGGAGGTTGAGGGGAGACCTTATCACCACCTACAACTACCTGAAGGGAGGTTATAGAGAGATAGGTGATGGTCTCTTCAGCCAGGTGACAGGTGATAGGACAAGGGGGAATGGCATGAAGCTGTGCCAGGGCAGGTTTAGATTGGATGTTAGGAAAAAATTTTTTACTGGAAGAGTTGTGAGGGCCTGGAACAGGCTGCCCAGGGAGGTGGTCGAGTCACCTTCCCTGGATGTGTTCAAAAAAAGGGTAGATGAAGTACTTAGGGATATGGTTTAGTTTAGGATGTGAATGGTTGGAGTTGATGATCTTAAAGGTCTTTTCCAACCTTGTTATTCTGTGATTCTACATATTTCTGCTACTAAATAATGTCTCCATCTTCTTAATTTTCTCCTTAATGAATCTATTGTTAAAAGAAAATATACACCAGCAAAGTCACATTTTGCCTACACTCAGTCTGTCAGATGGACATTGGCATCAACATACCAGAAAATTTGCAGTTTAGCCTATTATGCTAAATGTCATATGAGCAGCACCAATGATCTTTTGAGTACGTGAGTTCTTGTCTTAGCCTTAAAACTGAATAAACATATTTGTAATCTATACATAGGCCATCTCCTAAATAAATCTTCAAATACTAACTTCAGACACATTTTCTGTAAAATAACATTCATGTTGTTGCACATATTTAATTAAAAAGTTACTTACTGGAGGTCCCTTTGGCCCGGGGAATCCAACAGGTCCTTGAGGCCCTTGTGGTCCCTAGTATAAAGGCAACCAAACATGTAAAGTTTTACTCTATCTGCCATGACACTGGATTAAAAACTTCAATTATAAAATATATGAACACTGTAGATAATGTCTGGTTATAAATATAAAGCCTGAGCTACACTATCACAAATATTGCTAGCCACAATTCACATGCATAGACATTGGAGGGGATTTCCTGAAAGCAATACTGTTTGTGTAGGAGTGCAGTAAGAAAAATGAAAAAACTACTTAGATAAAGTATGTCTGCATCTGACTGCTGGAACTGTGCATAATAAAGTAGGAATAAAATATAGAATAAGTATTCCAGAGTCAGCAGGGACTACATGCAAGATTCTTCCTAATGAAAAATAGTTGAGATAGCTGAAAAAAAACCATGATGCATGAACACTTTATTTATGTAGTGCTGCATATACACATACATAGGGAGAGAGAAAATAAACCTAATTTGTAAAATCATGCTGCATGAAAAAGATCATCACATGAGTTAGTGCACTGGGTGTGTATGTGTACAAGTATATACATATCCACGTGTACGTCTGCATACATCTACCACATAGATATTTACTCAGCGTCCCTCCCAGGCATGGCTGCCTCCTGCTGTAGGCAAAGCAGTCTAGGAATGCAGCTGTGGGAGAGGTTCTCTTGTACCCAACCTGGGACAATTTGCCCTTAATTGAATCTTACTCCATACTAGACCTGGATTCTACTGTAATACTAAGTCAACTAAGAAGAGCTAGGTAAAAGAAGAAATCTTTGTGATCATACTGCACTGCCATTCACTTTTATTTTCTCTTCCAAAACAAGTGTAATGTTGTTTCTGAAACATCTGTAACCCACAAATATTCTGTACGAGGGTTTGGGTTTTGTTTTTTTTTTTTTTCTTCATTCTGCCATCTCAGTGAATAAATGACCTTGCCTCATTTGCTTCTGGGTATAATATAAAGCATAAAATTTAAAAAAAAAAAACCTGAGGAGTTCTATAGAGGAAAACTTAAAATTGACTAAGCTACTGTACAAAATATATTAAAGAAACTGGTCCCTCTCAGGAATTGGGTTACAAGAACACAACTCAAAGTTTTCCTGTTAGTTGCAACTTCTTTCTCATAAATTCTCACATCCTGAGGCTTTTTAAAGAAAGAAGATTTGCATTTTTTTTTTCACAATACGGATTGCAGATTTCAAGCCACTGGACTGATGGATTATGTGAGAAAAGCACTACAATACTAACAGCATGTTATCAAAATTACATTTTCTTTTTTTGTCATTAAATTTCTTTTCAACAGTAGCTGCAGAGAACAGGTTATTTAATATTTATATGTCTGTTTATATGTCTGGTACCTCAAACAGTCTCAGTGGAGTAGAACCGAGAGTTTTATTTTTTGGCCGAAATCCACCCCTACCAAGAATCAAATAGATACCTCACACTTACATTACACAAGTAATATGAAATGTGGTGATCTGTGATTCTTCATCTCTTTGCTCTAATCAATTTCTCTCCAGGGAGGCCTTCATCTTAGATTGATAGGCTCATTGTTTTCAGTCCCCCACAGCTTCTCTTCCTATTAACCTCTTGCTGTCAGCAAACTCCTCTTTCATGAGGCTCTGCTTCTGGTAGTGTGCTTCTGATGTTCCTCCTCAGTGTAAAACAACCTGCAGTTCCCTTCTTGGACTATGTCTAGTTCTCTACATGCTAACATCCCAGTTAACTCATTCCTCTCTTGAATCCCAGCTTTCCTGCCCCTGTGTGTCTCTTGCCACATTGCTCCTGTTTCATCCAAACTTTCTACTTCTTCTCACTGTCCACGTTCCACTTGGTACATTGCCTTTTGCTTCATACAGAGGTACTTCGAACTTCCTACTGCAGCCTCTCTGGGAGTGTTGCCTTCCATACATACTGGCTACGGTCTAGTCCTCCAGTCCTCAACTTTCCTTCTGTTCTACCCTGCTTCTCCTTACGGCAAAATCCATTATCCTGCTCTAGTAACCAGTTTCTTGGGCAGTTAGGTAATATTCTACATCAGGAATGAAGGAAAGAGCTAAAACAATGAATATGAAGGGAAACTTTTGTTTCCTATGTACTTGGTAATAATTTTTATGGTTTATACTTTAATTGCTTTCTGACAAAAGGAAATTAATCCTTTTCTTAAGCAGAAAAATGTGAGATTAGATATGCAGTCTTGTGAGTTCCTTTATGTTTGTAGAGCATATGCTTATTAATACTCTACTTGTAATGGCTAAGTATAAACCAAACAAGATTAACCTTGTTTTCTGCAGACACATAAACTGATAAATTGAGATTTCTACAAAACAGACACCATGCTCTGGTTATCATTAGTTACCTTAACTCCAGTAATCAACTCAATCAAACCATGTGGTTTGATCCTATGGCCTTTCTCCTTTTCCTGTTTGCTTAGCCATTCTAGCCAATAAGTTTGTTGTTGTGTCAACATTGTTGCACCAAGTGTGCAAGTATTCAGCAAAAAACCAGTGCAACAAAATGACATTGTGGAGCAAGAGAAAATACAGAAGAAACTCTCTCTTGAGGAGTAAGACTTCTGGAGATCACTGGGACTTGGGGTGAATAGTGGGAAAGGATGTATAGATTCTCTACATGAAAAAGGTTAGCAGGTTAATGAAATACGTCTACAAGAGAAACATTTGTTCTTAAGCTTTGCAAAGATACTTTGGCAGAGAGCACATACACTTAAACTATCTGAGCTGGTTTTCAAGTGCTGCTATTACAAATCTGATTTATTAATACTGTTTTTCTATATATTGCTATGTAACAGGCTGACTGTTTATTGGATTTGTGTATTGCTTGGTAATATAATATCAAATAGCAAGCATCACAGGATTTCTCAAGCATGCAGAAAGTAGGGTGAAGGGAATTCTTAGCTGATCAGAACAAAAAATAATCAGCTGCTTCAAGAAAGAAGCTTCTGGAGATGGCTTGAGTGATTTGTAAATCCTGTAAACAAGCAGTATGCATTCTTAAGAGCTGGTAAGTACAGCTGTAATTTGCATGGATATAAAAAAAGTGCATGGCTGTAAAACAAAGTGCATATATATTCTTTGTGTCCTGTTTGTGCAAAACCAAACTACAGATGGAAGAAGCTTTTGGCAAACTTCAGCTACCCCATTCATAAAAGCAGCACTGCAACTAAGGTTTTGTTAGTTCTGGTTACTCTGGTTGAAGAAGGGCAAAGACATGAGAGGAAGAACTAAAAATAAAGAAGCCTTCAAATCACACTCCTACATAACAAAACCCCAAACATGTACCTAAATAGCTTTTACATACCCTTTCACCTGGTGGGCCAGGAGGACCATCATTGCCTGCAGTACCCTAGAAAGGAGAAAGAATACATTCAAAGATTGATCTCTATTTTATTTAAAAGAAACAGCCTGCAGCCAATCTATGCAGTGTGCCTGACAATTACCTTTGGACCTGGTTTGCCAGTGGGACCTCTGGGACCTCTTGAGCCTCTTGGACCCTGTCAATTTAACACAGATGCAGTTGAGGATAATTATTGGATACTATAATCAAATAAAAATAATTCTTCACAGTATAGTGGAGGCAATTAATACAGGAAAGCCTCTGCATTGCAATGCAAAATTACATACTGTTGGTCCTCGCTGTCCTCTGGGGCCTGGTTTTCCATGTAACCCCTGTAGAGAAAAGTTCACAGAAATATCTTAGCTAACACTATATTTCTGAGATAAAGTGGGTTTCTTTAACTGAAGTGGGAGCAGAGTGCAAGTCCCTTAGGTTTAAATGTTGAGTAACTGCTTTGCATCTCAATTTGCCAATGCATAGTCCTTGATAAAATTGATTATCTTTCCAAGTTCACTGGAACTTAGAGCAAAATGCACTAAATTTGCCTGACTAAGATTCTGACACAGGCAGTAGAACATTTTAAACTACTTTAAGATAGCAGTGAAGATGGCACACAACAAGCAGAGAACCTCTATAGTATTCTAAAGGACTTAGCATCATTTCCAATGTAACAATGGCCTTGAAGACAAAGTTCCTAGATTCCCATGGACAACTCCACAGGTAAATTAGCCTCTCTGTTTTTATAACAGAAATAGGGACTCTTACTCAGGGATGCAGAACTTGCCAGAATACTATCCCTTATTTTTTTCTCCAATACATCTCCTAACCATACTTAGGCTCAGCATTAGTATTGCTGTACATTCTAATGAAAAGAAAATAGAGCACTCCTCAGGTAGAAAAAGGAGCCTGATAACTGGTACTTTCTAATCTCTGAGGTAAACACAACAGCAACACAACATCAGGAGAGATATTTTATTGGAAACCAATTAAATGCATACACCTGTGTGTGCATTCTTGAGGGTTTTCTTGTGGTTTTTTTTAATGTTGATTTTATTTCACTTATCAAAATAAAAGTTATGTGATGTTCTCGAAGTGCTAAACAGCTTGTGAACTTCTCAGGGACAATGACTTGTTCTTCCTAGTACCAGTGTGCACGGTAGCATAAACCACAATGATATCCCTTTAGGCAAGATTAATAATAATATATGATTCACATTACAAAACCATCAGGTTTTGTTTTATTGATTATCAGTATAATATCTAAGTATGCGCGCAGCTTGATGTTACTAATTACATGGTAAGTACCCTAGCTGAATTGAAAGTTTAATGAAGGCCTGATAACAGATCAATATAATTAGATTTTTGTTATTTTGTACGCTCTTTGCTGTTATTACAATTAAAAAAAAAAAAAATCAAGCCAAATGTTATCTTGATTACCAGTCATGTCTCATGTCTCCCAATAAGGATGAAATGAACATTGCTTTATTGCTTGTGTCTGGACAAGAGGACATGGCCTCAAGTTGTGCCAGGGGAGGTGTAGATTAGGTATTAGGAAGAATTTCTTCACCAAAAGAGTTATCAAGAACAGGCTGCCCAGGGAAGAGGTGGAACTACCATACTTGGAGGTAATTAAAAGATATAGATGTAGTGCTTCAGGACATGGCATACTGGTGGGCTTGGCAATGCTAGGTTAATGGTTGGACTTGATGATCTTAAAGATCTTTTCCAACCTAAACAATTGCATGACTCTGTGACTTTAAATTGCTAACATCTGTGAATTCTGATTCATTCTCTTAATGTCATTGTCTTTCTAACAACGTGTTCTGCTCTATTAAATTGGTGTGAAAGACAACACCAGAGTGACCTTCTTTCCAACCTGTATTACATTTCCACACTTGGAAGAGTATGCATAACAGATTTTCCCTCTCTGCCTCAAGTAAACAAATAAGCAAAAGCTTTACATATTTTTTAATAGATGTAATGGTACATTTTCTACATCTTGTTTGGTAAAATGTGCCTTTTTGAAGCTCACCCTATAAAAAAAACCTTGCAGCAAATCAGAATACTTCTGAAATACATGTTGAATTTCCTTGAAGTTGCATGGAAGCAGGATCATTCACAGGATACAGGAAAATAGTCCTTGCCAACTCACTCAACTATACTGTTAAAACAGCTGCTTCAGCAAAGGTGATTTTATGTTTTTTAAATATATAATTGTAGTAGCATACACAATAATGTGTCCTAGTTCATGTATATTTAGATTAAGTCCTGAAAGAATGGTAACTAGTGTCTCAGTATGTACTGTTTTACGTAACTGTAGAGGCTCATCTTAAGTGTGAAAAGTTTGGTTTTATAGTTCTTCAACTTCCCATAGCACTGAGCTCCAAAAGTTATTTAAGTGTCATGCAAGCATGAATTATCATACCCTTGCACCTTTCTCTCCATTGGCACCTGGAAATCCTGGGAAACCAGTTGAGCCCTATATGAGAAATTAAGGTAAATATTAGAGGATGTCAACAGCGAAAGAGTAGTATATCCAACACAAGTTATATGTAAAACACACCTCCAACATCATGTACACAGTACATGTCAAACTTGCAAATGTGGCAGCTCTGATGAATAGCTGTAAATTAACTTACCATAATGCCTCAAGTCCAGAATGCATTAAAAAAAAAAAATCAATGTATAGAATGGACATTATTTGTCAACTTATGAGACAATGAAGCATTCATTAAATCTACACCATTTTTAGCAGTAGCAAAGAAATTATCAGTAAAGGCACGCTAGAAATAACTGTATCATAATGAAGAGGAACAAACAAGGCGTTGTTGCCTCACAGTATAACAACTCTTTACAAAATAACTTCATTCAGAATAATTGCAACACATTGCCACATTTGGACAGTGGTCCTCTATTCAGCTTACTGAGCTGTAAATTACTTCAAGAGTTTCATTGCAAATTGACCACTGGCCAGTTTAATTTAACTGATACATACAATTTGTCTATGTGCTTATATGCTCATCTCGTAAGCAGAATTTATGGGCACAGTATCTGACCTGAGTCTCTATCAACTGCTTCCAGGCATTATTCCTGCTTCTCCTTTTTTGTCCCCTTTCCTCCTGCTAACTGCCCAGCCAAATCTGAACAGTATTATTTTCTTCTTTATTTCTGGTATAGTTCAGAGGGACAGCAGACTTGTTACCTGCCAAGGTGTTAATCTGTCATAAGAGACTTGGGGTCAAAGAGGTGATAGACTTGATAAAATAAAACTTTTGAGTGACTGGAGATGAAAATCAAAGCAGGGTTTGTTTTGGTCAGCCACTAAAACTGCTGGTCAGCCTTCCTGCTGTGATAACGTATCTGTACCTGTGGAGCTTGCTTGTATTTTACTTGTATTTTAGTGGTAAATAAAATGCATATAACAAAAACTTAAAATAGAAGTATTTGGCGCTCTTTTTTGAAATGTAAATAGGTATTTTCTCCTTTCTCTCTTGTTACATAGATTTTCCTTTTAATAAATCTTGTTTCACACAAGCATTCCAATTATCCATTAATGACTTTAGGGCAGTACAACTTCACTGACACTTATTCTAGCGAAAATCTAACTGGTTCTTTACTTTTTTTTTATTTCTTCCACAGTTATAACTTAAAATGTAAAGAAGGTGAAAATTCTACTCTGCAAAGCCCAAGCATGTTCATTACAATTGAAAGGCCAGAGGAAATTCTAATGATTAAGCATTAATAGGCATGAAATGAATGTAAGTATCTTATTTATACAATACTTTTTGCAATTGTGTTAATCAAGAGGGACTGAACAGGAGAAAAAAAACCTGAAAATTATCAGATAATGACAGTACTCTATGAACAATTCTGAGAAGAAAAATAATTAAGAGCAAGTAAGTGAGAAAAAAATGAACAGTGTGAATCTTCTTGACAATATTGGGACAAGATTTCTTATTTGCTTTACACAGCTAATGTGCTTTTCTGATGTCTTTTTTTTTTTTCCCTCATGTTAATTTGAAATCCACTGTGAAAAAGTTTCAAAACAAGTCTCTAGTGACTTGATATATTGTAGCTGTCATTAGTTGTACTTGGAAGTTTAAGTGACAAATTAGAAGAGCAAACAGTGAATTCAGCTTCAGAACTGTTTTCAATTTTAATGTGATAAAAATTTAACGCAATGAAATTCTTGATCAAGTCTTTGCTGGAAAAAAAAAAAAAAAAAATCAATCAACTTTTATTTGAAGTGTTACATCATTTTGATTCTTAGACCTGAATAATGTAAAACCACTTTGATCTTAGACTTGTCAAAAGGCAATTCTAAAGGAGAACAAAAAGAGAGACTGAAATCTCAAAAATTTGAGTTAAACAGAAGAAAAAGCCCAATGCCTCTCAAGGTGAATAGTTTTTGTGAATACTTTCCATCAATGGTTTTCATATTTTTCACTAGAACAGAGTATTCAATGGATAAGCATTTTTCAGGTAGTTCATTCATTTCACTGAAAAGAGCCAAAATATAGGCCAGACTCAGAGAGAACACTTTGCTTAAGTCAGCCAGGAAATTGTGTTACTTCTAAAAATAAATAATAATTCCAAATTTGAAAATGAAGATCGATCCCAAAGTACAGCAAAGTTGAGGATTGTTCATTTGTATAGAAGGGGTAAGGGATTCTTTTATTTGCGATATTTCCCTAGATAAGTAATCTTTGAGACAGTCTGGAAATGTCTCCTTAATGGAGACTACACTGGGCAATGTCTGTACAGTTCTGGTTTTATTTCATTTTTTATTTCTTGCCAATCTCAGAAATGAGAGTTTGCAATTAATTAGCCTGTCCATTTCCTAAAGCTGTTAGGGTGATCTTTTGAATAATATGTTTAATAAAAATATAACTGTCAGCCTTCACTTAATCCAGAAGCCACCTATATGGTTTTCTATTGCAATAAAAACATAAAAGATAGCATATAAATCAACTAAGGGTTGGGTTTTTTCACATTTGTCTTAGCAGGAGGAGAAGGAAAACATGATGAAAATTGTAAATTATAAGGCTCAAAGAAATACGACTTATTCTATGGAACAAACAGTAACGACACAAATGGAATCCTTGTACCACATGGAAAATTCCCATCACTATCATTATCCATTTAGTGGTCAATATGGTGCTCATTCTCTTTTAAGTGTATCAGCAGTCCCTTAATTTTCAAATTGTTTAATGCATGCCAGAGTGATGCTATCAAAGAAACATAAGTAATGAAAGGATGGCAAAGGTTTGAAGGCAGTAGAGTTAAGGAGAGGAAAGTTAGTGCTCCTTAAAAAGCCTGCCTTAAGAATGCAATGTTTTTAAAGATTTTACTTCAGATCATGACTGTCAAGAAAGAAAATGTGAAAAGCCCTTGCTTGGATGCCCAGCACCTGCTTCCCCAAGCACATAAATAAAGTAAGTGCCATTGAGACTAATGTCAAGGTTCAAGAAACACATTTACAACTTACCTTTGGTCCTTGTCTTCCTGGATATCCTGGCAATCCGGGTACACCAAGCTTACCCTGCAATAAGAAGGCAGTGTGAAGTTTTATTTTATCCTCCTTAGGGGTTCAGCAAACTCATATAGAAGATTTTTTTTACACAACTTAAAGTGACGATACTTCATGGAATATAGTATTCAATTAAGTAAATTTCTCATTTTAAATATTAATCACCCATGGGCTTAGTTCCCTAAACTTAAATAAAAATCCCACTCTAATGTGTAGTGATGTGGTGCTGAGGTCATTAAACTATTAATATTCCCTAAGAAAGCAGGGTGTTAATAGGTTTAAGTGAGAGAAAATCCTTTTTAATTTATACTGTGTGATGTCTGCTTTGGTTTCCACAGATATTTCATGAATAGTCATATGAAGAATCAACTTTTTTCTTGAATAGTTCTAAACTGTTTGATACCATGATAAATCATACCCCACTGACTATTTGCTGACAATAGATTTGTCAACAAATATTGCCACCTTGCTGTGTTCAAGATGAGCAGTCTGATCAACACTGTCACATAAACCATTCCTAGAAATGAAATACAGTACCCTAGCCCATTGAGTTGGTCTCTTCAGAGTATGAGTGATGGTTTCCCACTTTCAAAGGCAAGGGAAAGCAGTTTCAGTCTTTGAAAGATGGGAACTCTTGGGAAGAATTTGCCTATTTGCCTATTCTAAACACAATCCATGTTCCAGACTATCACCTTTTGGAGAAGATCTCAATGAAAAAGATATTATTATACAATACAATATGGTACTCTGCAGTAACCTTACGTAATAAAAAAGAGAGATAACTGTATGGGAATGGAAATTTGCCAAAATAAATGATCTACTCCTAAAAAATGCAGCACATGAATATCATAATACATATCTTTATTCATGCAAGTGCATGTGTCTGACAGAAATTATTCAAGAATTCTTTGATTTATGAAAAGAATTATAACGTGCCACACTGAAACAAGCTGCATGCATTATAATGATTGAAAGGTTTTGCAGCTTGCCAAATTCACTGAAAGCTTTGTCCGTGATTTTAGGATTAAGCGATCCCCGTTCAACATCATAGAATGCTTCTCTGACCCACTCCATTCTGGTCAAGTATCCACAGAATACCCAGAGAAGATGTTTGACTTTCAACAGGCAAGAATATTTATAAATATTTGTAGAAAATGGAAAGATTTGAGTTTACAATTCCAGATACAGATAACAGTGTCCTCAACACCAATATTTTACCAATTTAGATTCTGGATTTGTGAGACTGTGGGAGTCCCATACATGTCATAGTGAAGAAGAAATGCTTGAAAACATGAATCTATATTCACATTGAGCAGCTTCAATGAGAAGAATTAAAAGTAACTCAGGTTCATAATTAAAAGCTAAGAGCTAAAAATCAATGCTTTGGGTTTTTTTACTTAGTTCCTTTTCTGAGTCTTTATAATCTATTTTGTAGATATCCTCAGTCAATTAATTATTCTGCAGATACCATGACTGCAATAGAAATTTTCATACAGTTCTTAATGTATGTCCCTTATTAGATCAGATCGTTTCTATGATCCAGTTAAAACTGAATACACTAGCAGTCTGGTGTGAACTCAGCTTGCATTCATGTAGGGGAATAGTTCTGAGTTTCTTTTTTCATATGTTCTTTGACTCGCCACCTAATGAATCAAGTGACCTGATAGCTGGTAAGGTATCTCGCAAAATTGTGGAGAATCACAGAATCACAGAATCATAGGGGTTGGAAGGGACTTCCAGAGATCATCAGGTCCCACCCCCCAATAGTTAGGTACACCTGAATTTTTATTTCATTTTTGTTTTTAATGAATTAACTGAGGGTTTTTTATATATTCTTTTTTAAGAGTTTATGAATTATATTAGGCTCAAATTATATCCCTAACATCTTTCTGAACTTCTTCTAATGACATACTTGCAAAAGTAGCAATATTTGATGAAAAGAGAATTCCTTCTCAAATTTGCTGGGTTGGGGTTGTTTTGTCTTCTTGACAAAACTATTAGCTCTGAACCTTGTTACCTTTTTAGTAGTACCATATACTTATTAAGATTTCAGTGGATACTTTTAAAGACTCTTATATAGACATAAAGAATAATTCATCATGATGTCCGATAGGATGTTGATGGAAAGTACTAACCATTCCTATTTTAAAGGCAGCAAAAGTGAGAAAGCAATTTAAAAACCACCTTCTGTCCTTTTCAAGAAAAAAACTAGCATTAATTCTGAAAATTACAAAAAAAAAAATTAAAGAGAAATATTTTCACCGGCATCTTCTCACTTTTGTGAAATATATGTGTTTCTGAACCATCATTTTTATTTTATCCTTAATTTCCCAGTTATCCAGAAATGCCACTGCTGAAATCACCTTTCTATTCCAATGGTCTCACCCAGTGAAATATGGTACTTGCACACACATTCCTCAGCCTTCTTTCCTCCTCTCTATCAATCTCAAGTGGTTTTTGTTTAAGTCAGGATTCTATAGAGATTTGTACTTATTTTTGTGCTTTTATTTCATATGACCATCCTTTTTTCAGTCCTCACTTATGACAGCCCCTTTAATTTTTGTCAGCCCTATTTTGGAATTTACGCAGGATTATGCAGGATGTGTTTTCTGTTTAAAACAACCTTGTCGTCACAATTTGTCATAATATGACTGTGAATATTAATTCTCTCTCCAGCAGCACCTTTATTCTCCCTTGTGCTCAACTATTTTCTTTGCATCATATTTTCCTTATCTGGTGTGTATTGTATGTAATTTGGGGAAAGAATTTAGCTGCCTTATGTGCTGATGAAGTATTATAATGGATTTTTGAATACTTACAAAATAATGACTCACAATACTTTTCAAATGTGAAATCTTGTGGTCTGCTAAAGTCGTGTCTCATAAAAACTACTGTTAGGTAGCTAAAGATTTTGCAGATCTGGAGGCTTGCTTTTTTAGTGAAGAAAATCATGGGCATTCCATATATGTTATGAAGCAAGGACACATTTATGTTGATATCTGGCTACTGACCTTTTCTCCAGCTGGACCAGCAGCACCTGGGTCCCCAGATGGACCTGCTCGACCTTTTGGACCTTCTGGACCATCTTCTCCTCGTGGACCTGGCTGACCAACTTCTCCCTAAAATACACCACCTTATAAACATGGAACAATTTCCTTTATGCATATATAAGAGACACTACCTATGATTACTTGAAAAGAAGTTTTCAGTAATTGTAAATAGAGATTAGAATCATGGAATCAGGGAATCACAGAGTGCTTTGGGTTGCAAGGATTCTTTAAAGGTCATCTAGTCCAACCTCCCTGCAATGCGCAAGGACACCTTCAGCTCTATCAGGTTGCTCAAAGCCCTGTCCAATTTCCAATTAGGAAAATAGCACTGCTTACATTCATAATATAAGTGCAAATACATATAAATTAGGCACTGAATATTACTTTCACAAGAGCCCAGTTACCTTGCCTAAAAAGAGCTGCATTTGGAAACTACATATTCTTTGTCCTTCTCTAAATTCTTATAAAGGCACTCCCACAGTCCATAGAAAGAAACAATGCCTGTATCTAAGCACTTATGTGGAATATCATCTTTACAGTTATTTATGTATATAGACAACAGATATAGGCAAAAACCTCCACAACACTTCTTATTAAAGTAAGTGCCATTGGGCTAAATAAACAGCATTTTGGCAGAGGCTTGCAAGATGCTAGGTTGGAATGGAAACATCTTTATCCTAAATAGAATAATTTTCCTCAGGCAAATATTGGAGATCTTGGAACCTGGGAAAAAGAGATTCCCTAGAAAGAAGCTTAATGAAAAAGATATGCAGGAGTGACATTCTCTTTGACTTTATATCTGGCCATTGTTGATTCACAAGAATGAAATCTCTGCCTCAAATCTGTGTATGTACAGGAAACAGAAATAATTTAAGTTATTAGCTTTTGTTTTATTTTTGGTTTACATTTATTTCTTCACTTCAGCCATCCTTTTGAGATAATATCTTTTTAAGAACATGTGGGCTGTGAGTAAATGCTTACCCGGTCACCTTTAAGGCCCATGTCACCTTTAAATCCTGGAAAACCATCTTCACCCTAAAAAAGGCAGAAATGCATTTAATGACTTTTGGTAAACGGGTGGTTTGTTTGGTTTTTTTTTTTTTTTCTGCAGAGAGAATAAGAAAATACATTCACTATAGATTAAAATTATTTGCACAGACAAAGTGAGAACTTCAGATATCAGAAAATCTAATACAGCTATTGCAATTTTAGAGAAAGCATATCAGTGCACTACACAAAATGGCATTTTAGTTTCCAGCTTCCTAATACCAGCTGTGTAAAGCTGTTTATAGTCTGTTGAAAGGTAGAGACAATGTAATTCTTCTGCTTTATTATGAATTATCTTGTAAGTCTTTTTGTTAAACTCTTAAGGTTTGGGGGTTTTTTTTATTATCATTCTTTTTAATAAGGTCATGCATTCAATTAACTGAAAAATTGGTGACAAATTATTCAGCGTTACTCTTTCTGATAGCAGATGCTCCCTTTTAATTAACTTTCTTTTAAATTAGTGTCTTAACAGTATCAACAAAGGTATAAAATAATTGGCTCATTATGACATATTAATGTTCATAACCTAAAAGAAGTAGTAGTCATCTCTGTAGTATTGCAATGTTCAGCAATGCTCAGCCCAGCCTACTCTCGTTGAGTAATGCGATTGAGGTAGAAAAAATGATGGACATTAAGACCAAATCTATAAACAGTGGTAAAACAGGTGTACATTATTGTTAGTCATAGTGAGAATTATTTACTGTCTAGTAAATCTACTCCAAGCATTTTAATAGGTCTCCATGCTGAATTACAAGCAGACAGCACTCAGACAAGTTTTATTTACTCTTGTATGGGTTAGTTCACACACAAACAGAAACCTCCAGTTTTGTTTAGTGCAGTGCTTCACGACTTGCTCTAGCATAACTTACCAATTTTTGGTTCCCTCTATCTTAATTTAACCCATTGTATGACTACTGTTCCAATATCCAGACAACAAAGATTATTGACAACATTTTTATCTGAAGCTTATATGCTGAGAGCAAAGATCTTTGTGATGAATGAGCACATATTAAAATGTTTTACTATAATGCTGTTAGCTTTGTTATGTGCTGAAGTAACATTGCTGACCTGGATTCTGAGTAATACTTGGACTGCCAGTAAAGCCAGGAAAGAGCACTACTGTGCTCCACATTACTGACCCCACACCCCCACCCAAACAATAAGAAAGGCTTTTTATTTCATCCCCACTTTGAAAAAGAAGTTTGGATTCTGCATTCCCAAGCCCACTAAAGCCTTATCTTCTGCCTGTTCACATGGAGACAGATTGCAAGGCTAAAGCCCTTTTGACTTTGTTTAGAAGTATTCATGCTACATGCAACCAATAACCCTAAAAAGAGTGATGGATTTGCTAGTGGTAAGGAGCTATTAAAATAGGTAAGGAGCTATTAAAATTAAAAAACCAACAACAAAGAAACCGAAGGAAATATGGTTTCTCAACAGTATGAGTTCATGTAAGAAAAGATGAGATAACCCATAGTGATTCATTGAAAAAAATACAGGAAAGACCATTATGAAAGCAGGTTTCCCATGCTTTTTAGATGGTGAAACTATGCTTTAAATGGTCATCTTATACTGTGTAAAATAAAATTTCAGTGTGGTCTTTCTTAAAATTTACAGAGGTGAATAAGATAGAGTGGAGAACACACAAAAAAAGCTTTAGCTGTAAAAGTTGTTCAGTTATGGCCATGGACAGTAATAACTATATGAGAACACGTTGCAGCATATCAGCAAGGACTGACCATGTGCCAACTACAGACCAAGTGGCTGCCAAAGCTGAAACTCTTCTTCAGCTTTCACAGTGATGTTCCAGCTACTGAGATCTACAAGAGGTTGATTTTATTCCATGTAGGAGGAAAGAGCTGAATGCTCTGTTTCCTCTTCAGCTGTTAATAAAACATAAAATAACTAAAGACTTCTAGTCACATTTACTTTTCAGTACAGAAAATATCCATGGGACCATTCCAGATCTGTAGAGGCTTTCCTGAATCATCTGTTTGTTTATTTCTTTCTTTCTCTTACAGTTCTTTACTCCATATAATGGCATCTGAATAATTTCAGTACAAAAGGTCCGTGTAACAGACATTTAAAGCACTGTGAGGACAATCCATGAAATGTCTTTGTGTGGCCTTTTTTGGTACTCAGTAGAGTTCAGCATCTTACTGCAACTGTGAGATCAATTTTTGGGAACACAGCAATATTGTGGAAATTATGCTAATCAGTATTCATTGATACACACACACATATATGAAGCTAATTTATACATGACTCCCATATTTTGTCCTAGCTGGATAATAATCACTCAAGACATAAGAAAATCTGGGGTTTCCAACTGCCCAGTCTCCACAGGTATTAAACACACTGTTTTTCAGCTTAGATTTAATAAGGAACTCTAAAATGAGTATGCAGACTAGACAAACTGTGGTTTAGGAAAGCCTGAAAGCACCAGCTCTTGGCATCTGAGCCTGAAAGACAGATCTCTAGTGCTGAAATCAAGCCTTTTGGCAAGAGGGAGTCTTCTGCTTTAGAAATACTTATAAATATATACACAGTACCCACTAGAGCCATACGGCTGAATTTGCTTGTCTGGACAGGAGGTATGACTGATGGTGGCTATTATCTATCTCTCATTCTGAGTGCTGAGGAAAGTGGAAATTTAAACCAAGAGTGGTTGTGGCTTCAGCCACTACAGACCATCAGAAGTCAGTACCATGTGCAGCAGTTGTTGTTTTCTCTAGTGAGAGTTCTACATACAGAATTAATGGTATCTGGGGAATATAAAAGATTTTTTCATGTTCCTGTAAAAGTATCTGACTGAGCCTGTCCATCACTTCAGGAAATCCAAAGATCTGGGACAAAAATACCTGGAACCCAGAAAGCCACCTGAAGATGTACGCACAAAAAAACCACAAATTGGATAAAATAATACTATTACCACCACAAATCTCTCTGATGCACAAGCTTCTCAGTATTAACTATAGTATCTATTAACAAGAGTGGGGATGTCTAATTCTCTACTTAAGAGCACCTTAAAGAGAAGTTACTTAAACTGGTGCAAAGAGGACCCAAAACCATTCTAAACTGAAGGTTTTATATTCACTTTGTAAATAACTATGGAGGTCACTGATTTATCAGTTGGGCTCCTTATGTCTTTAGGGTAAGGCAAAAATAAACACACTGCTGCAAAAGAAAAACTGCAGCAAAAGAGACAGAAGATGTTGCAATGAAATAAAGAACATAGAAAAGGGAAAAGATTTACCTTTTCACCTTTGGATCCCTTGAGACCACGGACCCCATCAGCTCCCTAAAGAAAGAATATAAATTACCCATGTGCATCTTTATATGTTCAAAAAGGGGTGGGGGAGGAATCCAGTAATTAAATCTTACCTTTACACCACGAGGACCTGGATAGCCAATGGGACCCTGAGGACCTGGAGGCCCCTAAAATATATTGGAGTAAAGAACCTTTGTTTGTACAGTAGTTGGTTAGCAAGCAGTTCTCTTCTAAGTGTAATCTTTGTTCTTTTGCTATAATGCAGCAGTATTGTGTGAGACATCAAAATAACACTGGGCTGCCTGCCAGTAAGAAAAGCCATGGCACCACAAAGCACCCTTCAATGTCACTATAAAGCTATTAATAGAATTGTGAGCTTGGTTCTGCTTGTATATTTGGGAAACATCTATCCACAGCATAAATTACCTGAAACAATGTTAATTGGAAAAAATAACAAACAAACAAAAATAAAGATAGATGTCAATTAGAAACCAGTGGTTTCTTACTGGAGAGAATGTATATGTTAATTATGCTGATGATACAAGTCAAAAATAGAGATCAAAATAACAATAATAATAAAATTCATGGTCTTTAAAAGAAAGAGATTCCAAACCTGAAAAGCTAAAAGGCTCATGGTGCTCTCAATACTGACTGGTGTCTAGATGCTGTTATTTACTGTTTGTTGAGCATTTCAAAGATGCTTAACTTCATACTATGCAATCCACTGGCAGTGTCTATAGAAACTGAGTTCTGCGAACAGCAGAGAGCAAGGAAGCCTGGAAACACATCTGTGTATGAGGATGAGCTGCTTTGTTGATTCTGCGATGTCTGAGATGGACAGAGAACAATCTTCCCCTAATGGGGGCCCCCCCTTTTCCAACTATGTCTTTTCACAAAACCTTTAGACTATTACCATCTAAAAAAGAAATTTCTCTATCAAATTTGGCTGAAATTGATCAGAAAATTCAAGAAGCATAAGGAACACTGACAAATGGCCACATACCTGTTTCAAAACAGAAATGCTTTGTGTAAGCTTTATTTTCTTAAGAACTCTTATTTTCTTAAGCTTCTAACAGTTAACAACATTTTGGACCAAAGTAATATGCTGCTGTCAGTGGAACTGTACTTTCTGAAATGACCTATTCATTCATTCATTCCTCCCTCCTATTTATCCAGAATATGACTTTTTAGTATTGCCACTGAAATCAGTACTGTAACTGACACTGATTTTAGGTGCTATAAAGTGCTATTCTGGATAAATAAAGGTCAATATTGAGCAAGTAGAATGCTTTAAAGTGCCCCAAGAGCCTTCAGTGTTGCATAAAGAAATAAAGAAATTACTTTTCACTGTCACTGACTCAAAGGTGACCTAAAAAACTCTACGTCTATACATGCATTTGCAAATCTTATAACAAGGTTCTGAAGAACCCTCCAGGGTACTCTATACAATGGAATTGTAAACTCAAGCTATTTGCAAGTTACCTATATGAAATGCATGCAATTTGTACTGATTGCCATTATGTCAAGTCCACAATGAGTTTCACTTTTGAAGAGTAATTTCTATATTATTTAATATTATTTAGAATATAATAAATATGTTTGTCTGCTCACAGATGCTTTGAATGTGTCATGGGTTTTCTACTATCTTCCTAAACAGTTCTTAGGGGAAAAAATGTGTCATAAAGCTGAAAAACTGCAAAAAGTTTTCTTGAAAGCTATGCAAATAAATGGAAAAGTTTTGAAACTCACCAGTGCACCTTTATCTCCAGACTGACCCTCTTTTCCAGGATGACCCTGATTTAAGAAACAAATTATGTGATTTAGAAAATACTAATTTTTCATTAGTGACATTTTACTATAAAACCGCAATTATTTAAACATTTGAGTTTCGTATCACTGATCATCCTCCTTCTGTATTAGAACACACACAAAATTTTGATGCAAGATTATGTTTTCAATACCAATTTAATTTATATCACAAAGGAAAAGCTGGACAACAGTTACATCAATATTAATGCTTTAGGAATATCTTGACCACACCTTCTGTTTAGTTAATACTTCAGCAGTAAGAGGTTTTTTACCAGACGCTGTCAAATTTGATTTTGAAACAAGCAGGGTGATTAATATTACAGCATGAAATAATTCCTAAAATTATTTATTAATTTACAGAGTTTATTACAAAACTCACTAGAAGGCTGATTTAGTTCTAACATTCTATGTTACAAACATTCTCTGCCTTTGTTTTAAACTGTGACTTGCTTTTAAAAAAAAGCTTGTCTTAGCCTTTGCTTTGTACCATAGATGCTTAAAACATTAACCTATTAGTTCTTTTTCTTTCTTACAGTATTTCCACTAAAATGCTTCAAAATTTAAAGGCAGTTTGATGTAACTAAAGGTTAATAGAAGATTATTGTTTATGAGGACCAGTTGGGAATGCTTTTTCTATTAATGTTCATCAGTCTCATCAGTGGAGCACAGTAAATCTCTAGTTCTGCCAAGCCCAAGCATGTGGTCCCACATAACATCTAGCCAGTAACTAAAACCATTCATGTTTTGGTGTCATTGACATCCCAAAATGTTTTCAGTGTGTCAAATTGATAAGATTTGATGTGGATGTTAGTCATATATGACAAACCGTTGCTGCTTATATTCAATTTTCTGGCCTTGGAAAACAGTTTGAAATATGTTCTTTATTAAAAGAATTACTAAAATAAAAATATTTGATACTTGCATAGCAGTGATTATTAATTATCCTTTGTCTTATTAACATTGCTTACATGAGCTTTTTTTTGAAATGCCAGTTGTTTAATCCTAAATTCCTATAATAGGCTTTTTTTCTGTACAAAATTTTAAATTTCCATTCAGTACGAAGTCGCTGTAACATTAAATTTCTTTTATAAAGCTGCTATTAAAGAGCATATTTGAATCCATTTTGATTCCCCTTAATTCCAG
Organism: Porphyrio hochstetteri; assembly: GCA_020800305.1. Lineage (NCBI taxonomy): Eukaryota > Metazoa > Chordata > Aves > Gruiformes > Rallidae > Porphyrio > Porphyrio hochstetteri. Next base: position 21,946,182 of record CM036912.1, read on the forward strand.
TTTAATAGTCTACTTTTAACAACTTCTTGCCTTTGAAGCAGGACACTTCCTCATGTAAAAGTGAAATGAAATAGCATAGCAAGAATTTTCCTAATCTCCTGAAATAAACACTCACGAGCTTTCACCTCATTTTACCACACATATCGTGGGAGCAGTTAGTTGCAGAGTTCATTGCAGTCAGGAAGGTACTGCTCTGCCTTCAGTCAGTAGTGTAATTGTACAGTTGTGAATAGGTTTTCAACTGAATGGACTTTAATCTGCCTCTCCTTCCCTTCCTCCGAACAAACCTACCTGTGCATGACGAAGATAGTTTTGTGTAGGTGTGCTGAGTTTGGCTTGGATGGAGTTAATTTTCTTCATAGCACCGCAGCTGTGTTTTGGATTTGTGACTAAAACCATGTTGACAACACGCCGATGTTTTGGCTACTGCTGAACAGTGTTTGTATAGTGTGGAGGTTTTCTCTTTGTCCCATTCTAACACCCTTCTGTGTGCTGAAGTCCAACTTTACAGCAAGTAGCTAGCCATATTCCTGCAACTGGAAGTAGTGAATGCATTCCTTATTTTGCTTTGCTCGTGTGTGGAGTTTTGTTCCACTTCCTAAGCTACTGTTACCTCAACCCATGAGTTCTCTTGCTTTTGATCTTCCGATTCTCTCCCCCATCACACTGTGGAAGGAGTGACTGGGTGGGTGCTTAGCTACTGACTGGAGTGAACTCACTGCAGTAGGGATCAGGTACAGTCCTATGTTAAACACCTGATTATTTCTTACAGCACCTCCCCCCTGCTTTTAAGGTTTTTAAAATAATCCAGATTTTAAAATAATGTTCATTTTTGGAAATTAATATTTTTACCAGCATGCAGAAAAAGATAAGGGGGAGAAGTTCAAATGTTTAGACAGTGATTCAAGGTACAGACTTCCAGCTGGTCTATCATTTCATATTTAACATTGTCCATAAAAATGGTACTTTGGCAGGTAAAAGAGAGATCACAAGAGCCCTGGGTCCAATTCTGTATTTGTAATATAACTGTCTATGCAGTGAAACCCCTGCATTCTGCTCTGCTGTTGTTATCCTAGCAGAACACTGCTGAAAGTCAGGTTTAAGGAATGCAGATTTACCCTAGAAGAAAAATTGTAAGGCAAAATGGCATGGGAAGGAGTGAGATGTCCTGAGAAGTCACAATGACTGACTAACAGCTCTTGATGGTATAAAGAGATGCTATTTGTGATTATGAACAATGATTCCATTTAAGCTTAATGCCTGAACTGTAAGCAATGCTACTTAGGTGGTTACAGTCTCTGTTCAGGAGAGTGAATGCATCCTCAGAGCTAAGCTAAATTCCTAAATTTGGCTTAGCGCTGTCACACTGTAGACAATGAAAGAAGCAGCCCAAACAAGTAATATGCACCTTAGGTCAGGAAGCAGAGAAAGACCTAGTCTGTTCTATGTTTCCTCAGAAAACAAGTAGTGAGCATTTTTACAGACTATTTGCTTTGCCATACTGACATTGTAGGACTACAGTGAAATAGTATATGACCCTCTGTGTGTCAGTTAGGTTATTTGCACATCCTTGCAGATGTTTCAGATGCATTTTATCACCTGGGACCACATTTTAAAAGCCTAAAGCCACTTTTATCACCTGCTTCAAAAATGTAATTCTCTTAGTTTTAAAAGCTCTAATGATACAGGGAGTTTAGATAGATTTTTGTAACAGTCATGAGCTAGGACTATCAGTGCTTTTACTCTCTGTATTCTTTTTGCAACACAGGCAACAAGAAAAGATTATTACTTGGTAAAAGTATTTAAACATTCAAGGGATGAAATATTTGGTTACTTACAGGAGGCCCATCAGAACCAGGAAGGCCAGGAAGGCCAGGCTTGCCTTGAGGTCCCTAAACGTAGTAGCAGAGAGACATTTTAAGAACCATAGCGAACGTTCTATCATTTGCTAGGATTATGGAGGATCATCCCTGCTGAGGACTGGTATGTCCTAAACCAGCAAATTACCTTAAACCTTTTCTGTATTTGAATCTGTGTTAAAACAACTGTTGAACCCACTACAGGTGTAGAGTAGCTATAACAACAACAACCACCACCAAAGCACAGGCAAGAAATGAAAAAACCCAAACCACCCCAACCCAACACATTTAACTCTAAGAGCTCACGATATAAAATATAGTTATACCTAAATCCCTTGATATGGATATCAGGGATAATTAAAAATATAACAAAAGTAAACCCAGAAAGATACTATCTCTCAACACATAAGCACAAGGCCAGTTCTTACAATCATTAGCCAATACAAATCACCAACATTTTTCAATGAGGTGCTTGTCTGGGAACAGGCTTCAGGAACTACCCTATGAACACACACACACCCCACCCCACCAGGTGGGGAAAAATTCTCCAGTGTAAAAAACTATTTAGAACTTCAGGAATTAAAGGATTCACCATATGAAAGATACCAACAAGATCAAGAGGCAAAGAATACAGATTAGAGAACCCCAGGGATCACAGCTGAAAGGCATGGTATGTCTTTATGAAAGTCTCTGGAACATGTATATTGTGGACCTAGCCTGTTTTGCTAGCATAGTAGTTCTTAGGCATGCAGGCAGGTAAAAAGCATGCATATCATTTCCTTAAACCATTGATTTCTCCTGAAGTATATATTGAACAGTGAAGGGGAGCAAAATCAAAGAAGAATCATCAGAGCAGGAATTTCACCAAAAAGAAGAGAAAGGTAAAGTTAGCATAAAATTCAATAGTGACATTTTTGGAATTAACAGAAGACATTCCAAATCACAAGAATATGTACAAACAAATAGACCAAGGACAAAACCAACACAGTACAGCCACACTACAGTATGCCAATTACACTGCAGAATTCTGTTGAAAATACAATTCTTGAGTAAAGAGAATAGTCAGACTTGAGTAGGTAAAAATTTGTTATAAAAAAAGAGATTAATAAAAATAATTTTCACAGCTTGCTATAAAATTAAGATACAAGTACACAAAATTTAATATTGTAGATGGAATTCTGAAGCTAATAACACAAAATTAATCCAAAATAAAGGGAGGAAATTATACATGTGAAAAGGGTTGTGTGAGAGGAAAGCCAGACCTCCATTGGTTATTCATTTACTTGAATTGCTGATGATTTCAGGAATATCTGCTAATTTTTAGATGTTAGGTTACTATTGTGCAAAACATAGCAAAACCCTTAAGCACATAAGCAAGGCTGTTGCAGAGAACTGACTGTGAAATACCAGAAAAATGCTGTAACTTACTTTTTCACCAGGAGGCCCAATAGGACCTTGCGGACCAGGAAGCCCCTATTAAAAAGAAACCAGTGTGAGAAACTGGGTAGAACAATATACATACATTCACCCTGCTAAAGGTCCCTCATTAATCTGTTTAAACACACTGGCAAATATAAGTGGCTTTTTTTCCCCCCTTACTAGTTAGATGAGGAGTTTGTGTGAGCCCTTTGCACAAGCCACTATTCTGGCAGTTAGGTCTGTAACAAGATCCTATTCAGAACCCTCCTCCAGGTGTGGCCGTTGCTGCTGCATTCCAGGAACACTGAATGAGTCATTTTTCTCCTGAATGAAAAATCCTTCTAAAAGTTTACTTGAAAACTCTGCTCCCACTGCCCTCAGCACATTTGTAGCATTATTTATAAATTCTTGAAGCTTTATCAGTTTTGCACATGAAAAGCAAACCTTTTAGCAATTTCCATTTATTAAACATTTGCTGCACGTTACTTCGTATGTCTTGAGAGTTATTTTACACTTACTTGTGGGCCTGGAATTCCTTGCTGACCAGGAGGTCCTGGTTCCCCTTGAGGACCCTACCATGCAAAAAAAACCACCAGGGCATTAGGTTTGCATTTCTGCACCACAGATCTTCATTGTCATGACTAAAAGGAATACAAGCTCATCTTTGTTCCTCCCTCTTTAAAGTCTACCACCAACTTTCTATCCAGTATGATATTTTTTCAACCTAATGAATTTCATGACCTTTTCTTTAATAAAGAGTAACAGCCCACATATAGGATCTAAGCACTGGAGTCCATGGTGCTAAAGGACCTTGAGAGAAAGCATGGTTAGGCCTTTTGGCTGAAATCTGTAATAGATGGCTTATCTTTTCTATGTAAGATCATAATGAATCTGAATATTTAGACAGAAAAGTTTAATTAAATGGAAGAGACAGCATAGTGGCAGGGACGAGGAAATACGGAAAGGATTCTTAGAATCCACTCCCTTTTTATTTCCCAGCTTGCTTACTCACCATGTTTCCTTTTGGGCCTGAAGGTCCATCAATACCTGCAATGCCCTACAACAAACAATATAAACATGAGAAACGTTCAGTGGACTTCCATTTTTCTTCTGGAAATTGCAAATAGAAAAAAAGAGTTCATACGTACAGGTTGTCCAGGGGGACCAGGTGTACCTCTGGGGCCCAGTAATCCCCGTGGACCCTGCAAGAGCAGAAAACACTTATTAACACCTGCATGATTTTTTCTGAACAAAGATAGGCCTGGAAGCTGGACATGGCAAGGAGTGTCATAAGGAGTGGAAGGCAGCATGGAGGTTGAGGAAAAGGAGGGAAAAAAAAAAACCAGGCAGGGGAAGAAGGGAGGGAGGGGGAAAAATTACACTGACAACAGATTCTCTGAAGGACACCACATCTCAACAGGATGTCAGTGGAAGCATAAACTTTTGTTTAGCCACTGTATGATCTTTTCAGAGAACAGTAGGAGATAACTTTATATTTTTTGGTTGCAGAATGTTGGCACAGCATCTTCCACTGAAATTTCAGCTGTGTCTTGACCTAAAGGTCTGACTTGGATAGTAGCATCCATTTGCATTCCTGTCTTTAGGAAATATGATGATCTGACATACTCTATACTACTATTCTACATGTAAATCAGTTCTTTTGTCTGTAGTAGATATCCAATAAATTATTATTAATTTCTAATAAATTTATTATAGTAAGTGAAAGCATTCTGGAAAACAAAGTCAGATTTATTCCTCTTACTCCCCAAAAAAACCACAAAAGACCAAGGGCTACTCTCCTAAATACAGTGAGTAAGATTTGGTCTACAACATAATCTTCTGGCTTTATACTATGTAAATTAATATTGATTTTCATCATTCGTGTCACCATTCATGTCACGCTGCTAAAGTAGGCAGGACTGAGTCTCCAGTCTCCTCATGTATGATATAGTTACAAATCGCTAACACTGACTGTGTAGTGACTTCTTCCTACTTTGCAAGTAGGCAGCAGTATATCATATATTTAGGGTAAAATTCCCCTTTCTGAGGCTTCATTTCTTGCCTGCAATGCAGAACTCTGCTCTGCAGTGACAGCACCTGCAGAATTCCAACAGACAGAGGTGGAAATTCTGTATGTGAAACAAGCGTAAAAATACACAATGAAGCACAGTAGTGTGAAAAACAGAGACGACAGGCTTTATTTTCTAATAAATAGATGTTTGGAAAACATTTTCAAAGCAACAAAAGCTCAGTTATATTCTCATGTTTCAAGGACTTCAGGGACTGATTTTACACAATAGGGTAGGAAATAGCCTTTATCATTCTGGAAGTTGTGTGTACTTGGCTGGATATATCCCTGACAATTCCAATCCTGTAAGCAGTGTTTCACCCCTAACAAAACTGTTGATTTGTTTGCTTTTCAGCCAGAATCAGTACTCTACATACACACACGGACTAATTTTTATACCTGGAATTCAGAACAGTTCAATAGAAAGAATGAGAAAGCATTGCTTACAGCTTCACCTGGGAGACCTCTTGGTCCAACTTCCCCATCTTCTCCCTGTTTTCGTAGAGGAGAACAGAAAGTTTAGAAAAGAAGAACATTTATCATGACCACACCACCAATACCCGGGTATTCACTCTTGATTTTGCTGTGTAATAGGAACTTACTCTCGATCCATCTTCACCAGGTAAACCAGGAGGTCCCTGTGGGCCACGGTCTCCCTGTAGAACAAGAAAAGTCATTAAAGTAATACATCTGTTGCTGGAAACAATAATGGATGGGAAAGGAAATGAAAACAAATGTGTTAGCTGAAGTCTGACGTATCAAAACATGTCTTGACACAATGATACAAATCTGTAGGTCATAACTCAGTAAAGTCTTTTATTATATTAGTATAAAAACAAATTAACATTGTTGAAACAATGAACTATTTGTGTTTGTAAAATTTAATTCTGTAACTGGTTTGTTCCCAGAACTTACACAAACTACTGCTACAAAACGCAGCATTACCCACATTTTTCTTTGTCTCATTGGCACCTTCCCCCTCCACATATACTCCTGGCAGTAAAATAAGGCACGTGTACATGGGTCAGAAGTTAATAAACCAATTGCTGGGCCCTGGAATATACATGGTGAAGTGCACTGACCATCCTTTAGAACCATGCACCCTGGCACCGGTCATTGAGAGCCTTGGGACTGATTTGTCTGAGGCTTTGGAAGGCAGCCAGACTTCCACACTTCCCCTCAGAGGCTGGGGCTTTTCAAGTCTATATATGAAAAGCCTCAGTAGACTCTGAACCATGCTTTCAGGATTTATTTTTCTTTTTCAGTTCCTAAAGAGAACTAGTGTGCTGCATAGCTCAAACACCACTGACTGACCTCTTTCTGGGCAGTGGGTTTTTAGACTGTGACTTCCTTCTGGCATTGGACAACAACCAAGTATTCATGCTGCTTTCCTTAATTTTTCAGTGTCTCCAAGGAGCCTGATCATTGCTGCGGATCCTAGTAGAGATATATGCAATCACTCTAGTGGCTCCATTCTGTACTCTTTCAAGCTCTCAGAGGGCACTTTAGGTAACTTGCTCTCTTACCCCAGAGCTATCTAATACTAGGGACATCAGAATTTTATTCTGCCTTTCTGTCCTCTACAAGTTGGAGTCTGCAATAGAGAGAAAGAAATTCTATGAACTGTGCTTCTGTACCTGTAAGAACAGCTAATCATTTAGCATTATATAGCATCATGTAGCATTTTCTATATTTTGCTAAGTTTTGAAAATACTCAATGTGATCTGCTGTTAGAGCATGTGTTTTTGTACATGCTAAATGACACTCCTGAAAGAAGACACGACACACATGATCTGTGCTCTGGCTTCAATCAACATCCAGGTGAAGACTGATTTAAGTTCTAAAATATTGAAACAGTTGATCCCCTCAAGGGCTACCTTTGTTGCCTGGCAATCACATGGCACTTAGATTTAAATGAGGAGCTTGCATTTAGTGTCCTGGTATCATCATGCAGTAAGAACAAAACTTCCTATCATTGCCAGCATTATCAGATCTTCAATTTTCTATTTCTGTCCTTCAAATGTTCTGTTAAATCCTGAATTTCTTTTTCCTTAGATCTTTTCTGTTAGTATATAGTGTCTTGCTTTTATACTGGAGAAGGGTTTTGCATCTAGCAAATTTATATACAAAGAGTTCACAGTCACAGATATTGAGGCTAAAAGGAATATTACACCATGTGGTCTGGTCTCCCCTGCATTGGAAATTAGAGAAACCAGCGAGTGACTCCTGTCTGACAACTTGTGTTTCACAGAGGTATAACATCAGAGAGACATCCATTTGGAACTCATAGTTCAAATACAACTAATTCTAAAAGTAGTCCTAAACCTTCTACTCTACAGTTATTGGTTTTCAACATCAATCGTATTACAGCTGAAACATAACTACAATAGAAAAAGTGTTTCTCTTGTCTTTCTTTCTGCTTTCTTTATTGCATGACAAAGAGAAGAGAATCTAGCATTATAAACTGTCAGTATATATGAATCTGAAGAGCTACAGCTATCTGATCCGGCTTTGAACTGAGCTGCTGTCAGAAAAATCATTGTTCATGCTTTTACAGAAGATTTCCATAGAAACACATTTAAATAGTGGGATGAAAGAAATGATGAAAAGATGTCATTATTTTCATTATTATTTTGCACATTTCAACCCAAATAGTCTTCTATTTTAGTTTTAGTGATTTGATTAGGAAATATGAAATTAATAGAATATTTGCAAAAATTAAAAAAAATTCTTTATAGATTGGAAGGTCCCACAGACAGATAATTCTAGTGCTCCAGGTTGGGAAGCAGACATGCAGACACATTCCCCGACTGAACCAATTTCTGCTCAGCCTTCAGTGTGAAGCAGTGGGAAGAGCTTAATGTCTATCCCCCTCTGCTGGTCACCTGCTGATCAAGCTGGAGTTCAATTACATGATGCGCCAACTTCTTTAACTCTTTAAGGAAAAGTGAATGACGAAAGAGGATTAATATATTTCTGTAAGACACTAGAAGTTCTTTTCCTATTTCAAACAGAAATAAAAAGTGTCTCCTAGATGCCATTAGAAAAAGCTAGATTTTGGGCCAGTAGCCAACACAGCTGAGATTTTCTGGGAAGTGCAGCATCTGTGCTAATGCATTGAAAGGTGAGACCTATAATCATTCCGCAGTCACCAAGCTTCAGCACGTATGGGAATGATGCTGTTGACATACTCACTCACTGTTTCTTTTATGTTGCATTGCACTTACCAGGATAACAGTAAGGTAGGTACATTCAGTAGAGTATGTTGTTACTTGCATCTACATTAGGGGTATAATTTAAAGTAGAAATCCCCTGTTGTGATTATTTCTACACTTCGTAGGGAAAGATGCAGTCTTATCCTACAGATTGGTATGACATAAGAAGCAAGTACATTAGTTGTTTTAGATATTACTTCAAGTTTTCCTAATTTATCTGACCTGACTGATCTTTCTTTAAGCTGCAGTTGTTGGAATAAAACACAATGAACAATTCAGTTTGCAATTCAAATGCATTTTTTGAGCAAACTGCTCAGCAGGTTAAAGTTTGATGTGCTCTTGATACAGAAACTTCATTCTAATCTCCTTTTCCTATTACTATTTTCTATAGCAATCCTTTTAAATCAGAGCAAAACTTAGCTGAAAATGGGATCTGAATTCTGAAATATATTTAAAGCACTTATACATACACATACATCATTGTCTATTGATCGATATTACCGAGGAATACATTACCTGACAATATAGGTATTATTCTGTAGTGTGAAAAGCTGACATTCTGTTTTAACTTACCCCATAGACCTTAGTGCAATTTTTAATGAATACTGCATCATTTATGTAACTGTAACAATTTATTGCTGCATAAAAATACATGTTTTTCTTACCCTGTTACCTTTGTCACCGGGGAGGCCAGGAAGACCATCAAATCCCCTGTCACCCTGGGAAAGAAGAAATCACAGCTTTAGTATATGACTACTACGTTCTGTATTACCCTGAATAAATTGTGCCATCCCGCCAAAAGTTAATTTCTACCCTTGGTTATATGTACACATTTATTATTGAATGAAACATATGGAGGAGAGCATGGGGATTAAACTAAAAAAGTTTGCTTCTATGTGTTAAAGCAAAAAAAAGATGCTGCACTAGCTTTTTCACTGTGCTGTAATTATGCTATTTATAAAAAAGTATGCCTCAAAATGAAAAGCTTGATTCTATCTGCACTTTGCAGTTGCGAAACTGACTTAAAGGGGTAGGAATTATGCCTCAAGATCAAGTTACTTCAAGGTCAGACTACTGCTATTACCATTAATTACCATATTTTAAATGGATGATTCATTCTCAGCTCTTGCATCTGACCCAACTATCTGAAACCTCAGTATTTTCACTTGAAAGAAGAACTTTGGGTTGGCCTGGAAGAAACTAGTACCTGCATAAAACCTGTCTAGCCCATTCCAAGAGTGAAATAAAGCCTCAGGTCTCATTATTATTTACCTTTGCACCAGGTTCTCCTGGCATTCCTCTGGCACCATCAGCTCCAGGACGTCCCTGCAAAAACCCAAAGGGGCAAACATTTGAAAATGCAGTGGAATATATTTGAATAGTAACTATTTACCTGGACTGATCCATGTACTACCTACCCTTTTGCCAGCTTTTCCACTTGGACCAGGGGTACCTTGAACACCACGAGGACCCTGAATTCAAAGAGTAACTCTTAGAATCATATTTATGTCAGCAAAGGTGTTGCTAGTTAAACATTTCACCTCAAGAACAAGGTAAGATCTTTTTACACAAAAAGCTGCATTATTTCCTAGGAAATAAGTTCTGTTTTCCAAATCCCATTGGTTTTAAATTTAACTCGGGCATTGAAACTGGCCTTAGCAGTACCATTTTTAACACTAGTTTTCATGAGATGGCACTATACATGGCCAAATTTGTCCTTTTATCAGAAAAGCTTCTTACATTCTTTTCATGGCTTTGAAGATCACAGTTCTGTGATTTGAAAAACCTTCTTCCTCTCATGCTAAAATTATTTCAGTCGAATAATAATTATTTGATGAAAACTAAAGAGTGCTTATTTCAGATCCCTAACTCATGCACAGACATGAGTTGTGCTGGTAAACAGCTCACATGCTGTCTTAGCTTTATGCAGCACAGTTCAAACTAGAGTGAGACCAAATTATCCCAGATTGAAAAACCAAATTCCACTCTTCTACAAATATTCATATGGACTTTTAAGACAGGCACTTAATAATGTAGCAAATCCATGATATTACTTGAGACCTACCAAAATAGTTTTTCCAGAGACTCTTATCACTATTTCTTTAAGAAATCCTTTTTTACTTTTAGGTTTAAGTGGAAAGATTCCAATATGTTTCAGTGCTCTTTACCATCATTGCACAGGAGCTGTTATAATAATAGGTTGAGAAGAAAAGCACTCATTGGTTCCTAAAGACTTCTTCTTGCTATGTCAAATCTTTCTTGAACATATCCTATTTAATTACCAGCTAAATTCAACCTCTCTCACCTTATGAGATCTGGTATTATCAGAACCGAATCAGAACCCAATACAATTGCAGACAGACGTATGGTTATTTAACAAAGGAAAGAGCCTGAAGTGACAGTATTAAAACAGGTTTTCAAGTGCTGACACTCTACATGTGATAATTGCTCTTTGTTGCATAGATCGTTACTTTCATGTTTCAAAATGAAGAATCAAGCTATTGCATTTAATTAGGATAGTTTTGTAAAGCTAATTTTCTTTAATTGCACATGGAAAGTATATCATTGATTTCTTCTTAATAGTACAAATGCTTTTTTTTTTTAAAGATAAACAAGCTCAAACATAACAGGCAATCTTATTTACCTGTGGACCTGGTTCACCACTTTCACCCTTAGCACCTGCCGCTCCAGGTCCACCCTTGATGAAAAAGCAAAACATACCGTTTAAATACACAAAAACCTCTTTACATTTCTGTATGTTAATTACAGGGAGAAAAAGCAAACAATCCCTATTCATTAAGAGGGGTGAATTCACCATTTGAATCAGCAGATGTACCCTGATGTATCATTGTCTGATCCTGGGCCACACTGATCCAAAAATCTTTCTATTACCAAAGAAACCTCCCATTGATTTGAATGGGATCAAATGTAGCCCTTTGTTCTATACTAATGCTGAGAGAAATAAGAGCACAGTAAGAACATAAGTCATACAAACATGCATCTGCTGTAGGGATGGCAACAGAAATGAAACCCACCTCTTTTTACCTTCATCTATTTCTGTGCTGTACAGAAAATAACAGTCTTGGAGTTCAAATATCACTATAATCAACAAAAAAAACCAAACCCTGTCTTATCTTGTCATGAACTTCAAGGTCCTTGTGCATTTGGCCTTGAAGAGGAAAATCTATATAACTGCATCTTTTTACTATCATTAATTGATGATACAGATTTTCAGAGTAAGCTTTAATCGTAAACAGACCCAAAATAGATCTTTGTTCAGGGTAGGATACCGTACATGGAATCTGGGGAAGAATTAAAGTGAGTTTGTGTTTTGACGATAGTGGTCTCACAACAATAGACAAGCTTAAACAAAAAAACAAATAAATCTTGGCATGCTCACATAGAGTATAGGCTCAGGGCAGGAACATATGGGAGTTTACTATTACAGGCAATAGAATTTCTAACCCCTGAAACAGGTCATGACCAAATGCATGTATTTAATAGGAAATGAATCTTGCAGACTTTGGAAAACTGATTATCTACTATGCACCACAGTGACCATTCAAAGAAAGAAGTTTCATGCCTTGGCTTGGAACTGAGTCTAGCATCCTGGAGTAGAAAGATTCCCACTGACCTTCCAGGTATTGAATCAAGTTCTGAGAAAACTGAAAACAGATCCAAGCTGGTACTGGCAGGTGAGAGAACAGTCGCTTTGGTAGGTAGTGAATGTCTGTTTGGGTTTCCCTGATGTAAACTCTGCTTTTAACAAATATAAGTAATTATGTTTAATATCTGTAGGCAGAAATTTATTTTGTATTCTATGTTAATTAAGCATGTGAACTCTAAGCTGAGTTGAAGCTAAACTGGGGCTTTGACAATGCTATGTTTAAGATTTATAATAATCGACATGTTTCTAAAGTTATCTTGCAGACTACTAATAATCTAATGAAAAACAATTCATATTAAGAGTAAGAATGCCAACTATTTCATTCTTAAAATAAGCTGGGCACACAAGAAATCGACAGAATCTGTAGTTGCTTCTGAAACCATTGGCCAAAAATGTTGCCAGATCAGAGTTGGATTTCTAGAGCCTCCTGGTGGCTTAGAAGCAAAATAACCATTGATATTATTCATTAGTTGAACTTTGCATACAGAAATTCATAGAATCATAGAATTGTTTTTCTTGGAAAAGACCTTTAAGATCATAAAGTCTAACCATTATGAAGGCTTTTAAAACATGAAAGCATGAATATGAGACCAGGTTATGTCTCAGCTAAAGGTATACAATGCACTGTCAATATTAAATCAGTCTTTACAAACCAATTCCTTGCTTGTAGCAATTCTACAGTTATTTTGTCTGTATTCTGCAGGTCTCTTGACTTAAATACACTGCTGGGAATAGTGTATTAGTTTGCTAAATAAACCAAACATATTTGACTATTTGTAAGTATTGCATACCTAATCATGATCAATGAAGACTCTCTAAATCAAATTCTCTGCTTAGTAACAACTATTCACTTTGGAATAATTACTCTAGAAAAGAATTGCTCTTGTACAGGTCTGCTTAAAATATAAGTCCACTGATTTCACTTTCTGGGGACCAAGTGAAATCCAAGTGGGTTATTTAGCTACAATTTACCTGAAAACAGTAAATTTCACCTAGATAAACAGACTATGTTTATGAGACTGGCCAATTTGGAGCACAGCATAATCTAGAAGAGAATTTTTGATGCTACGTGAAGATGAGGAAGAGCACTACCAAGCCAACCAAGAATACAATGTAAAGCAGTTTTAGTATCATGTAACTTTCAAGAGGCACTGAAGAGTATGTTAAACTGCTAGGGTAAGGGAAGAACACAATCCAGTGTTTTTTATGCTCCCTAAAATATTTCTTCAACAGTATGCAATTATCTTATGCCCACACCCCCCCACCCCCCGGGTTTTCCTTGTTAATAAAGGTGGTCACTGGAGGAAATGGCAACAAGTGCCTTTCAGTTGCATTGTGCTGCTGTAACTCTACACATTGAGATGGATAACAACCTGGCTTACATGTTGGTAGTAGTAAGATGCTATACTCATGTTTGTCCACCTGAGTCCCCTGCTTTCAAACTAACTGACACTGTATATTAAGGAGAGTGCAGATTAGTGGGGAAAAAGAGGAGGTTGGAAGGAGAGGACTTGATTGTGACTGTTTGGCTATGGGCTGTTGCTGAAGCATTACATTATAGAAGGAAAGAAGGGCAAAAGGGAAAGGAACTACAGTCTCATCGCTTCTAAGTTATGATGAAATCTCAACAACTGGAATGAGTGGAAGGAAACTACTTTGAGGAAAATGCTATTGCATTCTTAGGCAAGGAGAAAATCAGGTGATCTCTAGAAACTTCTGTTGCTATCTTCTATGTATACTGCTATAGTTATGACTGGCATATCTTTGCAGTCACTTTTCTTCACAAAATAAACCATTTTTTGCTTAATTTTTGCTTAATCTTTTCCCTCTTTGTTACCCAGCAATCACTTCATTCCATTACTCAATAGCACAATTGTATTCTTGTCTGTGTTTTACAACTAGATGCTTGTCTGATCTACTGAAAGCTGCTAACGTTACTCTGTGGTCATCACCATAATACAGTATAAAGAAAAGTTACAGTGGACATAGGTTAAAATTTAAGAGGCCAAATATTTGCCAACCTAGTTGTGCCATCACAGTAGACAAAATAACAGTTTCCAAATTAAGTGGATCTTTCAAATATGGATGCTGTACAAACTGTAGAAGACAATTTCACTATACATCAGAGGATAAATACAATCACCTGGGAGAAATTTATCACAAACTAGTCTTCTACAAAGCTTATGATCTTGGCTGCAGCATCTGTGATTTTATATCGTGGTGCAGATATATTATAAGAAGTTTTTGAAAGATGGCAAATGCTAAATTACTTAACGGACTATTGAGTCTGAAAAGTATTCAGTTCCCAAAAGAGGAAATCACTATTGCAAGATTGACTATGTGGTTTTGCCTTGCTAAGCTTCCTACCTGGTTTTATTCTTTCCTTGTGAGCATTGTCCTTTTAAAGTATTTGTAGGGATTATAGAGGAAAACCTATTTGTGTTCAAAATGTTTTGCATATCATCAGAAAAAATGTTGCATTCCCTGTATAGACTTTGTACAAATATTAAGCCTTTTTAACATTCACAAGGCCATTTTCCAGATCATTTCTTATTAGCAGTCAAGCCAAATTCAGGATTGAAGTAAAAATAGTACAACGCTTATAAACCTTCATGGTATTTAATTGATCATAGGAATGTCTCTTAAGAACCTTCCAGATTTAGCTTAAATAGCCAAGTCATTCTGCACATTCTTGCTTTAGTGTCTCCTTCTGTAGAGTTTCTTATTTGCCACAAGAAATTTTGTAAATATGATTACAGACATGGCTAACTGTAGAGGCATGTGTAATTATTTATGTAAAACTATTGCCTAGTTTGTAAGTCTACCAGTGGGGTCTATCCAAACACACCAAAATCTACAATAAAAAAAAAATTTAGTATTCAGATTGCACTGCAGACCTTAATTAAGAACACAAACTGTGGCTTTAATTTGTATTGGGTTTGTGTGGCAAGGTTTTGGTAGCTGGGGGCTGCGTGTGTGGCACCTGTGAGAAGCTGCTAGAAGGTTCTGACATGTCTGATAAAGCCAATGCCAGACAACTCCAAGATGGCCGAGCCCATCAGCACTTGTGGTAGCACCTCTGGGATGATGTAGTTAAGCAGGGGAAAAAAATCTCTGTGCAACATGAAGAACAATTACAGCCCAAGAGATGAGTGAGAATACATAAGAGGAAAAGCTCTGCAGACACCCAGGTCAGTGAAGAAGGAGGGGGAGGAAGCGCTGCAGGCGTAAGAGCAGAGATTCCCCTGAAGCCCTTGGAGAAGACCATGGCGAGATAGGCTGTCCTCCTGAGGCCCATGGAGGTTGACTGTGGAGCAGACATCCATCTGCAGCCCATGGAGGACCCTACACCAGAGTAGGTGGATGCCTGAAGGAGGCTGTGACCCCATAGGAAGCCCAAGCTGGAGCAGGCTCCTGGCAGGACCTGTGGTCCTGTGGAGAGAAGTGCCCACAGTGGAGCAGGTTAGCTGGCAATATTTGTGACCCCACAGGGGTCCTATGCTGGAGCAGTCTGGGCCTGTGGGAACCCATGCTGGTGTAGATCATGAAGAACCGCAGCCCATGAGAAGAACTGACATTGGCAAAGTTCACAGAGGACTGTCTCCTGAGAGAAGGACCCCACACTGGAGCAGTGAGGGGTCCTCCCCCTGAGGAGGAAGGAGCAGCAGAGACAACATGTGATGAACTGACCACAACTCCCATTCCCTGTCCTCCTGTGCTGCTCAGGGAAAAGAGATAGAGAAAATTGTGAGTAAAGTTATGCCCAGGAAGCAGGGAGGGGTGGGGGTAAAGTGTTTTTAAGATTTATTTTTATTTCTTATTACTCAACTCTGATTTCATTTGTAATAAATTAAATTAATTTTCCCACGTTAGGTCTGGTTTGTCCATGATGGTAGTTGATGAGTGATCTCTCCCTGCCCTTTTCTTGACCCACTATCCTTTTGTTATATTTCCCCTCCCTTGTCCAGCTGAGGAGGAAAGTGACAGACCACCTTTGGTGCACACCCTGCATCCAGCCAGGATCAACCTACCAAATAATTATATCATTTTCTTTTCAAGTAAAATGAGTACAAATATAGAGGCATAAGCAAGGCCAGAAGAAAAGCCATGGACCTGTGTTTCTGTGTGGGCATATATCTATGGCCCTGTTTTGTTTACATACCACAGGACCTGGTCTTCCAGTGAGTCCCATGGGACCAGGAGGACCTCTCATGGCAATCTGAGAAAATAAACAGAACAAAACAACAGGTATGAAGAAAAAGCTGCCAACCAGCATATCAATTCTATATTAATACAATTTCATAATGCTTTAGCAAATAGCCTTCATCATTGACTCAGATGTCAGTAAGGATAGCTACTGTGATGACACGATGCTTAGAGCTCTTTACTTCACATACTGTATGATATAAACTGGAAATTTCTTTTGAGCCTCCGCTGTGGCAGTTTTGTTTGCAAGCTTCTTGTGCTCACCCTGGCTTGCTGAAGAATAGCTTGAGCTTGAGCTTCCTGAGCAGAGACTGTTGGGCCCTTCTCACCATCTCCACCAAAGCGGAACTGCAAGTATCAAAACAAGAAAATTATTCAGAATTTATCAAATTAAAACAATACCTGTTATTTTCTGCACCTGTGTAGTGTAAGCTGCTTCAGAGACATAGGGTCTCATTCATTAAGTTATTCCACTAACTTCAGAAGACTGCCGCATCAGGACCACTGGATCCAGCATGAACATTATTAAATCACTGGTAATAGTTTAGAACTGAAGTGCAAATCTAATTCTTTATAAGCAAACTTTTTCTTTATTTCATAGGAATTTCTTTTTCATTTTGGTTGGTTGCTTGTTTCAAAAAGAGACTAAAATAGAGGAGCTATCTGAAAAATCTCATTAAAAATATGTATCAAAATTAATCAATTCTCTGTACATTGGTAGCTACCCACAGAAAAGTGCAATTCAATTTAAAGCAGACTTCGATTTGATAAATGTTTGGTATCCAAAATGAGACAGTTTTGTGTCATTAATGACAAATTCAATATAAATTACAGGGTAAAGTTTAAGTACTCATAGCTGCACTGCTGGACTGTTACGGCTCATGAAACTGCTAGCAGTAGTTTTGCAATGTTTCAGAGACACGAGGCTGCAAGAGGAAGCATAGATTTCCAAAGGTGTAACATAGGTACACTGGATAACAGGGCCATGAATCTTTTACTGCTCAGAACCATTCATTCAGTTTCCCTACACCCAGAGCTGGCATGGTAACTAAGGTCTTTCTCCTGCAGTTGTGGAAGGATTTTTCGAAAGTGATGGAAAACCTACTGCTTTAAGCCCCCACAAATGAACACCTGAATTTTTCTAAAATTAGAACTACCAAGTCTCCTATCATTTGAAAGGAGCTCAGGTGGATTACAGGCATCTACATAATGTTGAATTAACCACATTTTCAAAATATTTTTCCAAGAAAAGTGCCTAAATTCATTGTCTTGCATATATTGAAAACCATTTTTTATGAATTCAAGCCCCATGCATGATGAAGAGCCACACATCCCACAAAGTGTCTCCTACATGTTACTTGGTGTCTTGAATATATCACTGTGACAAGACAGTCTGCCAAATTTAGCAAGATTTTTCCAAAGTAACTAATAGGTTAAGTATTAGTCCACACTTACTATCTTAATGGAGCAAACTAATAGAGCAATTACAGACAGAAGAATTACTTTGGAATAATTCCCCTGAGGAGTAGTGGCATTTTTCCGTCAATTATTGGTAAACAAATATTTCTGTTACACAGACAGCTGCAATATCAGAAGTTGGTGCAAGCACAAGGTCAACATCAGCTTATTTTTGTAAACTTCCATCGATCATTTCATAAATAGAAAATAAACTTTACAAAATTGTCATTTCCATATTGATACTGATGGAGTCCTGCCTTCTGTATCAGAACTGCAGCTACAGCTCTGAGACATTTTACTTACTTTGCTTTACTTACAAAATATAGTGCCCCTTCATTTAAAGTTGGTTTATCAGTTTTCTGAGATGGTAGTACTCAACAGAGATTTCACGTACAGACACACACTTAGGATTAATCAATTCCATGCATACAGTACTTTTCATACCACAAAGCTGCAAGATACTTTAACAGCTTTGGGTTTGTTCCTCCACCTGCTAAAACAGATGGTGTTTTGCTTTGACTCCAGTGGGAGCAGAGCTGGCTCTGTGCATATATTCCTATTCAAAAGACCCACTGACTCTTCAAAGAGGACACTGAAGTCCAATTTTAAGCATAGAATGCTTAAAATTCTCCATGTCAAGGAGACTTGAAAGCACACACGCCTGCTGGGAGTATATGCCCTTTGTGCAACAGCAAACTCCTTGTTTAGGGCATATAGCAGCAAATAAAAGTTACTGTTCAAAATATAAAGAGGATTTTAGTGAGTGTAATACATTCATGTAGGTTCCAATCTGGCAGTCATGAAGGAACTAAAGCATATGCTTTGTTTGAGAGGAAAAAAGGCACCATATGATTTTCAAATGCTTACACCATACAAGAAACTCTGCATCATTTCTCATTCCAAAGACAAGAAAAGGAAAACACCTATGTATTTCTTGAAACACAGTTCCTCTTTTTAGAGGCTGGCTATCCTGTAATCATAAAGCAACTTACCGGCAACATTAACATGGTACCTGGGGGACCTGCTAAACCATCAGCACCAGGGAGACCAGGGCGACCAGGTGGACCCTAAGAGAACAGAGGGATAAGAACAAAAAGATATTTAGATAAGATAAATTTATCACTCATATATTTGTACTCATAATGACACACTTGGAGGTTTAATAAGCTCTTTGCAAATGGTTTGGGAATGTTATTCATTATAAGTGAAGTAATTAAAGAATTGAGTTTAGGGAAGACATTCAGCAATAGGGAAGAAAGCTATTTTCTTCAATTATTTTACATACAAATTATATTAAAAATGGAGTACCTACTTACAGAGGCTCTGCTCATGATTTTGTAGATTACTAATACACATTACAGATAATAATAAATTGAGAATTATGACCAAATCAGTTGTAAAATATCAAATAGAATGTTGTAATTGTTAAAAAGAGTCATTACATATACAGACAATTTCAAGTTAAGGTTCAAAAAAACCAAAAATTACATGCACTTGCAAAGCACCCCAAGAATCTTCACTCTGACCTGCAGTGACTTCATCTGAGTCTTTGTGAAGGTTAGTATTGAAAGATTAAATTATAAAATTAGATTACTGAAGATTAGATTATTTTTCACTTTCTTCCACTGCACCATTTTAAACGAGTGACATACATCCCTACAGTAAATAAAAGTGGGACCACTATTGGTCCTCTCCAGAAAGGTATGTTCATTCATTTCTCAGTTGTCTTATATTCATTATTAGGATTAGAATGATAGAATGTCAAAAGCTGAAGCACTATAGGCAATTTAAAAAAATTGTTATTTTCTTAACTTATTATATACTGTTCTATATTTCTGTGCTTAAACAACATTTTCAACTGTTCTAAGTATTAATGTGGGCATTTCAAAATTAACCAATGAGCTTTTCTGAGTGTTAATTTTCTCACAATACTACGTTTTAAAATTTTTAAACAAAAAAAAAGTAGTCAGAATAGTTATAGCAAGAGCTAGAGCCTTTATTCATATATACTGATTGTTGTTTAAGTAAAAAACCAAACTTGTCCACGTATGTCTAAAATTTAAAGTTAGACACATTATTTCATTAGGATGATATCTGACAGTAAAATCTTGTAGAAATCTGTATTATTCTCATGAGTTGAATAACTCATTTCTACAACTGTTTTCTTGTGTAATGTGTCCTTTTTAATATAAAACATTTTGTCTGTTCCATGACACGCACGTGACGTTTAGTTGAGTTTTTCTTTATGATTGAGTAGTTAAAAACCCCTAGTATTATGAGTCATTGTTCCACTACAAATTGTTAAAATTCCCATTTTATAAGCCTAAATTCCAAAATATATCGCTTAGTTAATCTACAGGAAATAAATCTGAATGAGTGTGGATGCTAACTTACTATCAAGGTGAAACATTGCTGGGATTTTAATATTATGTCATTATTCAGCGAAACAACAGCATCTTCTCAACATCAACTATACACAAATAAGGCATGAACAGGCTAGTTTTGTCAGTAAAATATCACTCATAAAACTCAGAAAAGTAATTTTTGTAGCATATTTTCTTCATGTAAATATATTTAGGCTGTTTCAAAATCATGTTAGTTGTGGCAGTAACAAAAAAGCTTGTGAGAACACATCAGATGAAATTAATAGCATAAATTTCAATTATATTTATTACTAGATCATCCCATATTTTATTTAATATGGCAAATAAATTCTGCATAGACAGTCTAAATACTATCCATCACTTTTGATATTTCCATGTGTATTTTGATTCTGCAGAGCTTGGTTTTCTATCTCTACATATTCATGATAGATGAAGTCATACTGATGTCTTTAAAATGCATACAAATCCATATGAAATGTGTGTACCTATTCTTATTGTATTTTAAAATAATTCACATTAAAACAGGGAAATATAGGCAAATAGGAACTTTTTTCCTGCATTTACAGTACATATTTCTATCCACTACAAAAACTTTTGTCTAGATTCTCAGTCATTTTGCTCAGCTGAATAAACCAGCCTCAGTTCCAGTGAAGTTGCTTAATCTGTGGGTATATATTTCAGATCTGGATCTAACCCACTTAACTCTTGTCGCAACTAGTGCAAGACGTACCATGAATAGCCAGGATAATCTGTATGTTGACTTACCCTTTCACCAGGGTCACCTGGAGGACCAACAGGACCTTGTAGACCTGGGGGACCTGTAAGACCCTATGGAAAATGAATGGCATTATTATGCTGAATGATGACTTGCAGCAGTTTTGAATTATTTTATTTTTCCTCTGGAAAGTTATGTTCAATACACATCTGGAAAACAATTATTTATAAGGTGGCTTTTTTGTTTTTCTTACAAAGATTTATAGTTATCATTCAAATGCTTGATTTTCCTGTGCACTCAGCTTGTAGCATGCTGTCACTGCAAATACTGAAGATGATCATTTATTACTCCCTTCTAAAAACACTAAGTCAAATATACTATTTGGAAACTATTATAAAAACAGTACTAATTGTCTTAACTCATTAATACCAAAGCACAGTGGATAAAAAATCAAAAGGCAATAAAAGCAAATTGTGATTAATCTACTTACAGCAGGTCCTCTTGGTCCCGGTGGCCCTTCAATGAGCATACCCTAGCAGGGATGAAAACAGTTACTAAATTGTGATATATGGAATATATCTTTAGATGAACTAATAAAGTTAATGTTTCTTAGTGTTTTGATAAACCATTCTGGAGCTCTTCTCTCCAGTTACTAGAATTGGAGTCTGAATTGCTGTGTGGCTTTAAAAGTGAGAGAGACTTCTAGGCTAGTGGGATCTCATAGTACTTGATTATATTTTTCTATTTTTCAAAATGCTGTTAAAGAATTTGCTGTGCATAGCTCTGGCTATTTCTATGTTGCAAGTCTTACAGCACTGCCTAGATGCTAGTTCAAATTCTGGGTCACGGTAATATTTACAAATATATGTTCTTCACTTGTACTTGGTTTTCCACAGGAAGGAGGACTGGACAAACAAGCTTGAAGCTGGCTGCAGTGAACACCAGTGAGCCTTGGAGATTGGCAGTGGATGTAAATTAAAACATTACATCTATCAGTATTATGGATGTAAATTAAATCTATCTTACAAATGTTTAAAAAAACCCATGTATTTTATGAGATAACATACAGTAAGCTTCTTCACAGATCCTGACTGAGAGATAACAATCTTGACTTTTCATTATTGTAGTCCTTTAACTTTAGTAATCAGTAACAACTAATCACTAATCCTGGGATAGGAATATAGAATTAAAAGGGAGTTTTCGGATCAGTTAATCCTTTGTGAAAGAGAAAGCTGAACAAGCTACTGTCTGTTACCACTTTTATACCGTGCACACTGCAGATAATTGTTTCAGAGATCACAGATAAGGATACTGTCATCCTATTATGAAAAACATGGTTTGATAATAATGTATAAAGAGTGTACATATGTTAGAGAGTGCTAAAAGAAAAAAAAAAAATGAACACCTCACCCACATCCATACTTACAGGTTCAATCACAGCTGGTTCTCCTTTTTGGCCTTTTTCTCCATAAGCCCTATGTCCAGTCACCTGGCCAGTAAAAACAGCCCCAAATATAAAAATAAGAGACAGTCTAAGGACCTAGTACAATAAAGAACTGCAGCAACCTGTAACTGAAAGCTAAAGCTGGATCTGATCTGTGCTATGAAACCACACAAACTATATCAATCAATAATATTTAATACATTGGAAATGGAAAATGCAAAAACTGCATGCATACTTTTCAAGTTATTGGATATTGTACATTTGTAGTTTTCCAATGAAAAGAAATGGTTTGCATCCCATAGTTTGGTTTGCATTAGGACTTTGAACTAAGAATCTAAAACTTCTGTGTGTGAGTCACAGAGTTGTTCTTTTCTTATTTGAATGGACATATTCTTGTGATTAACAATGATTCTTCATGGCTTTCTGAGTTTAGCAAGCCTAAAGTACACTGGAAAGAAAGATGTCTTGGTCCAATATGGACAGTATCCTCCAAACTCCTAATTTCATACATTAGGCATCCACAACACGTAAATTAGTCTGAGAAGACTCTGTGACTTCAAGGCATAAATGGGAAAGGAGTTAACTGGCGTTGTAAACATTGAATAGTATTTCTTGGCCTGCCAGTTATGCTTCCTAACTATATGAATTAGTATCAACTGCAAAATTCTTTTAGGATCAGTTCTATGGGAAGTTTTGGGTTCAGGATTAAGATAAAAGAAGTACCTAAACCAACAGGCTAATAATATGCTAATGGCAGAACACAGATATATTCAAATTAAAAACAAAGAAAAATAAACTTTTTTTTTTAACACAGAGATAGGTGTTTTTCTTCAGAATTAACTCTCTTGATTGCAAACCAGATTAAATTTAGCTCTGATCAGATAAAAAATTGAAATGCTCTTTCTTTTTCTTTTTTTCTTTTTTTTAAATAATCTCAGTACAGCGATTCCACATTTACACAAAAAGAGCTGGGGAATTGAAAATGTGAAGGATAACATTACAGTATTACGAAATAGTTTGGAAACTAAAAACAAGATACAGATTTGTGTCTTGTGCATTTTGTATTGATTTATAAAGGCACAGACCTCACTAGTAACAATGCAATAGATATAGATAAATAAATTTTATTATAGTAATGAAAATTCATTGTAAAAAAATCACATTAGGTCTCCATCTTTGGAACTATTGCCCTTTTTGTAAAAGTTTCCAGGTACTAAGTACTTTTCACCTTGCTTTTTTTAACAAATCCATCCATATGTCAAAGGAAAATTATATGATATACCTGGTTCAGCAGATGAGAGTTGTAATAAAGTTAGGACAGGTTAGAGTCCGTTTCTAATTCAAAACTTCCTGACTTCATCAGTTTTTTAGCAAGGCATTTTAAGTAGAAATTTACACCAGGGGATAGAAGTCTACAGAGTCATTTGCTTAATGCAGGCACAAATGGTGCCTTATGGGCTCTTTGCTTTGCAGATAATCTGACCTTTCCTATGTCATTCTGCCAGTGTCCCCATCTGTGCTCCAAGGAAAAAAGTGAGCTTGTATCACATTGCATAGATAAGGATCATTAAAAAATACAATGACCTCGACAGGGTTTAGAAAGGAGTGATAAATAAAATACCAAAGTATGGGTTTCAAGGTTGGCAGAGAAAAGCAACCTCACAGTGTTTGTTGTTATTTCTCGG
Organism: Porphyrio hochstetteri; assembly: GCA_020800305.1. Classification (NCBI taxonomy): domain Eukaryota; kingdom Metazoa; phylum Chordata; class Aves; order Gruiformes; family Rallidae; genus Porphyrio; species Porphyrio hochstetteri. Next base: position 21,970,302 of record CM036912.1, read on the forward strand.
ATCCTCTGTAAACTGAAGTTTAGAGTTTGTGAGGAGAAAATAAAGGTAGGGCTGAGCAAATACTAAAAAAAAAAAAAATCCTATTATATCCACAGCCTTCCCAATTAAAAATCCAAGTGGGAATTAATTTTGTTTCCAGTCTGTCATATTAGTTTTCTTTGCACCTTCCACAGTCCGGTAAACTGGTAAATGAGGATCTTGGCACAACTAAAGGAAAATTAAAGTCTTGCTGTTAAGACTGTGGTTAAGTCAGAGGGAAAGAAAGAACTATAAAACACACAAAAAAGAGCATGATTCACAGGATCCACCAAGTCATCCTATCTTCCTTTATATATACTGAGCTGTTAAATCACTCCTGCAAGGTTGTAAATCTGTCACTATTGACTAAGCTTATTTTCATGAAAGAGTTCAGACCTTCACCTTCCCGGTCATGAATTTTCTTCTTGGAAAGTAACAGAAGCCAAAGGATTCTAGACACTTACAAGCATTTCAACTTCCTAGAGTAATCATATAAAAATATTAATCACAGTACTTGCACCTGAATTAGAACTTACATTCTTTCCAGCTTTAGCTCTAGGTTAGAAAGATTTTCAAAGACTCTTCATTTTATCAGCTATTTTCAGAATTCTACCTCTTCTTCACTTTCCTTCCCATCTTCAACCCTCCCTTACTCCCTTTACCAAGAGAGACAAACCCCCTGCATTTAATAAAAATAAAAAAGCTAAGGATTACTAAAACAAGACAGGCTTGATCCAAATCCTATCAAAAGTAAGAATATATCTAATATGTACAAGGAGCTCTGTATCAGGCTCTGTACAGTTCTGAGATAGAGTAACTATAAAAGAATTGCTACATTAAATTAATCTGCAGTGTGTCTTCAGTCAACTTACGCTTGTTTCTGTGATATCGGTCTCTGCAGGAACACCTGGACCAAACTCCTCATTAGTGGAATCAGTTGGTTTCTCTTCATATTCTTTATATTCATAAAAATCATATTCGCCTAAATCTCCATCTACCAGCAGATCAGATTCACTGAGGTCTAGTCCTCTGTTTCCATATTCAGTTTCCTCATTTTTTTTATCATAATCCTCTCCAGTTATGTATTCTTCAGCAAATACTTCTTCAACAGGATTTTGCTATTCATATCAGTAGCAAAGATTTGGGAATAGGAGGAATACGTGAGTTATTGTTAGTAAAGCAATGTAAGCATATGCTGATTCACCATGATGACTTGTCAAAAAAAGAAAGAACAGTAGAATTACAGCATACTGTCTTTTAATTAGAGTCTGAAGGAATGGAAGTCCAGCCTTTCAGAGTAATTAAAAGATCTTTGTATGTCGTACAAAGACATAATGCTCTCATAGGCTTTTTTAAATTTTAAAAAACATTTAATTCAATATATCCAGTACACTATTTGTACTGCTTGCTTAATGTTGCTTTAGTGCCAAATACAGCTAAATTTCCCTGCTTGGTTTCACGTTTACAAGCATTCATGAATGAACGTATGAACCGCAATGAGCAGTGAATGAATTACAGTAACAAGGAAGCCCATGCATCACTTTCTTTAAGGCCAGCCTTCATTATTTTGTGTCTATAAATACCAGTGGTGAGCTAGATGTTTCAAAACTCTTTTCTCTTGTTAATGATTTTGCAGTGTCTTTATCACTTAAAAAGTAATGGTTCATGTCTGTCATGGCAATTTATGTATTTTTTTGGCTGATTCAAATTCCATCAGCAAAACTCAGATTAATTTTAGCATTTCTGAAATCTAAGCATTCATTTTGATGTAAACCGTCAAACCAAGCAACCAACTCACAAGCACCAAAGCAGCTTAAAAGAATGCTATATGAATGCTATATTTGAGATGTACAAAACCATTTGTAAAAAAATACTCAGCCATCATTTTTCTAAAACTAGTATTAATTAATATGCAGACATTAATTAACACTGGTTTTAGGTGTAGATCTTAGAGTAATGTTTAGGCTTGTCATTGTGGCTTTCTAAAAAAGCGAATTCTAACATAAGTAAAAATATTAATTTTATCTTTTTTGATAATTCAAAATACAATGTTTCATAGAACTCAGTGAAAAGCAAATAAGTTGGTTGTGTTAGCTGAAGAAATAAAATGAAATGATGGCTTCTGATTCAATATGCTGCTATGGTTGCAGCCATTCTTTGTCTTGTGTTAGGCTCATTTTACATTGCATCTTAAAAGTTACAGGAAAAATGAGACATTTCACTGCTTCTTAGATTAGGAATATGTCTAGTATTTAACCTAGGTTATACTAGGCATAGCTCTATTCACATCCACACTGAATGCCACAACCCTGCATTCCCACAGCATATATCATGGAATGATTCCCAGAACCATGAACTTTGCAATCTACAGATTCAGCAGATCTCTACAGAATTATTGGGAGTTCTGCCCAAGAAAATAGTAGGTGTTGATATTGGCTGAGAAAGCATAAAATTGGATTAATTGCTGTTATGTATAGATATGTATATTTACACAGACATACATTCACCCTTCTGAAATATTTGTGCTTTTTTAATTGTTGACACCCAGTATACAAGTCCTTATTACCTCATTTGCTTCAGTAGCTCTGGAGGGAGCTTCTGTCTGGGGCCCATAGTAATTTTCAGCTATGCTATACTCTTGAAATCCATCAACAATGTTCGCCTAGTATTAAAGAAAAGAAAAGGTACATTACTAAGAAAAAATTCTGTAGGAAAAATTCAAGAGGTATCACTTTTATTCAGGATATGGTATTAGCCAGATATATTCATCTAATGGGGTTAGGTATATTTTTTTCTTATTATCAGAGATCTTCCAGTCTTGGCCTGAGAAAGATCTTGATTATTTCTTGGCTACCTTTACCCCTAGTTTGTCTTTTGTTGCTGCTTGATAACTTTTCTTCTTCTTGGATGCATATATTTGAGATTTTTTTGTTGTGGCCTTTTGGGGTTTGTCCTTTGAGCTAGTGGCCACTGTCCTCTTCTTCTTTTTGACGATGGTTTTCTTTTTCTGCAAACGTTACGAAAGATGGAATGGGAAAACATAAATAAAATGAACAGAAATCTGAGAGAGCATGAATGAAAGCAGGGTAACCAAATGTGAGATGAATGCTGTCAGCCGTGAGACCTTCCATCTCTAACTGAAAGCAAGTGTTACAGTTAGAGAGTAAAGAAATGAGTGAAAGGAAAACATTAAGCTTATATACAGAAGACACAATTTGACAAACCATGTGGTAGGAGACAGCTGGACGCCACACAACAAACAGATCAGATTGTTACCTCTGTTTGTGCTACTGTCTCTTCGAACAATGGGGGTCCCTCTGTTACAGAATCAGTTTCTTTATAATCTGCATCCCCATACTCATAGTCATATTCGATAAAATCTTCTGGTGTGTACTACATTGCAAATGGAAAAAATATCAGGCATTCTCATGTTAGTGTGGTAGCAAACTACATGAGCAATATTGGAAAGCATCTTAACCTTTACTTAAGAAAATTAAGATAGCATGAACAATACAGTTATTAACTTGGGTGGAAAAATACAACATCTTATTTCTTTCAAAGCACAATACAAACGTAATAAAAAAGCAAATAGTAGTGTCAGGAAAATACTCTCTTTTATTGGACTGCACAGAAGAATCAACTATAATTTGGATTACTGGGAGCACCAACTGACCTTTGTGAAATTATTTTTGTAATCTTTAAACTGCAAATAATGCTTCTCTTTACCTACACTCATAGCCGTGTTTTTGTCAGGTGATCAGAAGAGCAGAGATGCCAATATCTAACATGAGTAGGGTACAGATACAGGAAAAAGGTCACAACTCACAAATAACCATGGTTATTCTCCTCCTGTTTGCTGTATAATTTCATTTAAAGATCATTGGTATAATTTCATTTAAAGGTCAGATCTTCAGCTGCTGTAAAAAGTGCTATATAACAACTTGTATCAAATGAGGATTTGGCCCACAAATCCTTCACAAGAGAAAACGTGTTTAGAATTGGCTTGTGTAATGTTGTGAACATGTTCTAGGAAGCCAGGTACTCCTGAGCTGTGCCATGAAGATACTGGTCTAGATATGTGCACCAAGTACTACTCATCATTGGTGAGAAGAAAGAGCAGCTTTAGTCTTACCACTTGTGTCATTCTTGAAGCTACAGGAACTAGTTGGTCCTGTACATTAAATCAGTCTCATGGCTGCTACCAATACTCTATTTCCTTAGTAAGCCAATGGAAGGTGCTATTGTGGCCAGAATCTGGCCAAGTGCGAGCTTTCCCTTGTTTAGGAGTAAGTATTCTGATGTGCCTAATGTGAGCTAGCCAATTCTGAAACCTCCTCTCTCCTGTTACAAGTAGCATTGTTTGTAAAATGAAGACATCATCTGCTTATTTCATTAGATTGCTGAGAAGATTAGTACAATACATTTCCAAATTATTCTAAGCATTCATAGAAGTCACACGTATCATCAGGATCAGAAAGATACTGACATTTATAATAAATTATAGATGATAAAACAGATCTCCTTATTCCAAAATATATGCCTCCACATGACCAAAGTACTGGTTTAACTCTTCTATGGCAAAGTCTTTTGACACCCATTCACATATAATTTGGTTAATCATCAGATTGAGGAACATGTAGAAAGCATGTAACATACTTTTCAGAATTGCCCAAATCTATATTAGTAATAAAACTTCAAATAGCACTTAAATAGCAAAATATTTATCATTTTAGATGGAGGATATCCTCTCTGTGAATTATATTAGTATTTTATATCTGCCTGTCATGTAACGCAAGCAATGCTTTGATTTTGTCAGTGGTATCACTGGCATTAGAGAAATAAGTTGATTCTATTCATGCATTTCAAAACCAGCAGCACTTTAGACTTAAATCCGATAAGTAATATCTGATTATCTTCTCCCTGTTCAGTAAACTAAGATTTAGTCCTAGTCCAGTGAAGTCAATGAACCATATTTGCCTTCTAAACGATATTGTCCAAGGGCCTCAAGGACAGTGATAATACATTTTTACAGGTGTGTAAATGTATAAAAACAAGTTTTCTGGCTTGTGCAGTTCTGGAAATGCAACTCGGTGCAAGTAGTTCCTAGTGAAGTACGCCACTGACATGCAGGAAAAACACAGTGACAAGTTTCTAGACCATAAGCAGCCACATAAAGTAAAGAGAAATAACCAGAAAGAGAAATATCAGCCTTTTTGAAATAGTTACAGAATAGCAATTACATTGCTGTATTTCTTTGGATGTGTGCAAATGCATAAAATCTTACTTGCTTATCTTCTGTCAGTAAGTCTATAAACTACACTGATCTACAAGAAAAAAAGTCTTTAGTAGAATACCTTCTTTCAAAGTAATTTTGCCCTATGAGTGACAACCCATTACATACTTTTAAATGCTTCCTCAGCCAAACAACACGAATCAAACGCTTTGCTATGTAATTTTTCCCAGTACCAAACAATAGACACTACCCGTACTAAATATTATTCAGTATCTTAAGGGATAAATGGAGAAACATTTTGAAGAGAATTACTGCTTTATTAGCTGGATTTAAATTTAAATACGCTGTTAGGAGTTTGTTTATATAACTTCCAGACACAAATTCCTCTTCAAAAGCGTTGTAGACCTATTCCAAAACTGGACGCATTCATTCCAGCAGTCATTTTGAGTAATTAGCAATTAAAATACAACTCTGGATTGCTCAGTATTACAACTGTTTTTCAAATCTCAGTAGTATGGCTTCCCTCAAGGTAAGCTGAATGGCTGTGCTGCGTTGTGCCAACTATGCAACTAATAAAATTACAACAGTAGGTTACAAAAAGTTCTTCAGAGGCCACAAACTAAGCCGAAAAGTTGACTGGAAAAAAAAAAAAAAAAAAGAAGGAAAGGAAAAATATCTGTGCCAAGTATGTTAGTATTAAAAAAGAAAGTGGTGAATAAATTGGTATTTATGCTAAGATCTGCCAGAGGCATAGTTTGGAAAGCCAGACATTTATGAATGAGAACTAGAAAACACTCATACAAGAAAGTATGAGTATGTGGAGAGATCTATTGCATCATGCATAATCACACAGAAAATACTTTCCCTTGGGGTATTGTGCTTTTCTATTAAAGAAAATGAACGTTTCTTGACATACGCAAAATATGATCACAAACACAGCGGTACATTCAGGTTGCAATGATATGCAGGCACACAGACAAAAAGAAAAGGAATGGATCAGAAGTGGAGAATGCCAGTTTCCATGCTGGAATCTGATTACTGCCAAGCAAGTGAAGATCTCCATGGACATTTTTTCTTCCTTTTAAAGAGCATGGTATCAGAGGGATATTACTGAAATTCTTGAACTTACAGGTCAGGACATGTGGCTACCAAGCTGAAACCACATTCAAATAGTTTCTAAAGGCAGTATTTCATAGTCACCCTGCTACAAGGGGGGCAAGGGGGAATATGCAGTAGCTGTAAACTTCCAGCATAGAAAGACTTTATTCTTAGCAATCCATCCTTTCTGGAAGTTTCTTTCTGAAAGACCAGCAGCCCTAGTCTTTCACACCAGCCAATAACCAGGGAGAATGTTTTGCACTGTACTGCACAGGCCCTGTTGCAACTAGTGAAATTTAGATGCAAAATCTTCCAGGTGTATTTCCTGAGGCATAATCTGTCCCGATGGAGAAATGCATCCCTATACCCCTAACTAGTCTAAAGATGTAATGTGATTTACTCCACAGCATTATTTTATCATCACAACCTGATAAAGGCAATTCACCACTTATAAGATGAGGCAACAGGTCTGGTGAAGGACTACCCAGTTAAATGAGGACTAAATTGACAAACAATAAGAACAGATTTAACAGAGTGAATAATGGCGCTTTAGTCACCTGCTATGAAGCTGACAACTCACACTTACCCTTGCCGTTAACAGTCAAGATTGGATATGTGACCCATATCCCCTCTTTTTCTGGAGCAACACAACTACATGGTCACCTTTATCAGATGATCAGAGACAGAGGTATGACCCACTCAATTTGAGGTTTCAACAAACCTTGAAAAAAGTGCCTGAGTGTAAAACCCATGCTATTTCAGGCCTTGCTATTAGTTCACAGAACTTGGGGAGTTCACAGAAATCTGTCATGGTTGCAGTGGTAATCAAAGGAAAGAAAACAAACTGAATATACAGAAGAAAGCATCTAGAATTTCAAAATTAATGCAAATGGAAAAGTATCTTTTGCCACTTTCTAAATTTAGTCAAGGCTACCAGATCCAGCAAGAAATCAAAGCAGGAATGAAAGCAAGTATGACAGAGATGAAGAGTGTAGTTGAAGAGAGCATAATTGGTTAGCTATATGCCAAAGGAAGATAGTACTGGCCAGGAATGTAGTCAGAGAATCAAGAAGCCACAATGGGCTTTAAAGGGGCATTCAGCTTGTGGATCATTTTGATCATCCTTCTACCAGTACAGACTTAGCCAAGTGCAAAATATACCTACTACAGCTGTGCAGCATTACTTCAGTCCTGCTCAGAGATCTGCCTATGGAACTGTACCTAAACCCTAATACTGCTAGATAACAGGATGGTTGCAGATCTGAGACAACAAAGATGAGATCAAGTGCTCATGGTAATATCAAAATACATACAACTGTATTAACTTTCCCAGTGATTTCACAAGAACATCAAAAAGACTGACTCAAAATTGTATCTTCACTTTGGGCAATAGCTGGAAAGTGGTGAGGGATTTCAGCTGAGATATGTCAGGTAACACACTTCAAATGTGAAGCAATTTTCTGTTGTTTTTCTTTCTTCTCTTGTAAGACCACCAATAGTTACAGAACAGCTACTCTTGTAATGAATATTGCATATGACTGTTTTCTTACAAATGAAAGGAAGAATAAAACCTGCTGCTTCTTGATGGGACAAAATCTTTCCACTATGACCTCATGCTTTCTTTACCAGAGTGATTATATTACACTACCAGATCATCATGCAATTCCAATTAAAGAGATGAACTGTTTTCTTCATCAGATGAATTTCAGAAGCTCACAAGGCCTATTTCAACTGTGGAATGACTTAAATATTCTGAAGACAGCCTTACTTTAACAACGGATTCTTCTCAAAACCAACTCCCCATTCGAAAACGTAGATTTTAGCAATTTTTGCCTTACCTTTCTAAATTACAAGGAATGAACAATATAAAATCCAAAACCAAAGAACAGCCATAAACTCATTTTTTCCATTGCCTAAAGATTATGCTAAATCATTTAGCAAGCTAAAGAGGCAAAGATGGCTTTGAAACATTCTAGGTCTGCTAACACTGTACAAAACGCAATAAAATAAGGGATGTGAAGCAAAGTGAGTAAAATAAATAAAAAAATGCTAGCACATGTCAATCTTGGGGAAGAAGGAGAGTTAAAAGATTTAAAAGATGGCCTCTTCTATCACATAGTCCTTCTATTGTTCACTAAGAAAGGGATAAAAGCAAGGACATAAAAGAACATTAGGAACAAAACCTTCACCTTCCAAAGACAGCCTCTGTCAAAAGGAGAACCAGACACTCAATTGCTTAAAGAAAAAGTCTATATATCTATACAAAGAAAAAGAGAGCTAGGAAGATCACTATGTTTAACACATGCTGGATTGGCTAACTATAGTTCTAAACATGACATTAAACATATAATTAAACATGAAAATAATTATATTTCTGTATTCTTCAGAAAAACTAGTCTTTCTGATCAGTTAAAGACCTGAAAGGATGCTTGATGCCTCCAAGTTGCAAATGGCCCCCAAATATGTCATCTTTACTTTACCAAGTTCATTTCATTAAAGGCAAATACTTCATTTCTTCAAGTTATTCATTAGTTTGGGATAGGTCCAAAATAAATGAAGCAGAGTTCCTTCAGGAAGCAATTTCTTCAGCAGAAGCCAGACAGTGTGATTTATTGGGTTGCAAAAGAATCTTCCAAAGGGAGATCTGAAAGCCTGATAGCTGTGTCCATTGAAAATATAGTCCTGATGACAGTCCAGAAAATATACTGCCTGACATCAAGGAAGACGAAGACTGTCTAGATCTTTTCCACCTCTAATTTCTGTGAGCTGCCCAAGCATATGTGATTGAACTGGATTTAATATATTTCCATTTATAGTAGAATGGGTTTTGAAACAAGGCAGAGGCCAGGCAATTCACAAGGTGTTTATAAGAAAAGCACAGGTGCATAACTTCCTTTGGAAAAGTATTCCTGATAATTTTAAAATATAATGTAATCCCCAGATTTGAATCTTAAAAGCTAATTATACATTCAGTGTTAAACAAATGCAATGATTACTGAATTCTTCTTAAAGCTCAGTATAAAATCCTCTGGAAAAAAACAGAATAAAGCAAAAAGATTAAATAAAATAAATAAAAGACCTGTTACTCCCAAAGATACATTCAGCCAAATGGCTAATTTTCCTCTATGTTCATGTATCTGAATGCCTAGCACCACTGGCTCCATAGTAATTCATCCTACCTTTTAATTCTAACCTTCGATGAGGTACTACAGACCCACTGGTGCTAATTTTTCAGATACATTGCATAGTTCATGAAGATAGCATATTGTTAATCATCTGACTTTTCTTTTGTAAAATACTACAATTGAAGGATAACAATCTAGTAGAGAGAACACATATTTCTCACTCATTACTTCTGTCTACTTCCTCCAAGTTAACTTTTTTACAGCTCTTTGCCCTTTAGTTTGTCTGCTTTCTCTACATAAAAAACCCTAAAAAAATTGCAGGCCATAGGGAGATTTTGCATGGTAAAATAACAGTGATGCTAGACTGAAATCATGCTAATCTACTATTCCAGTTATTTTCTTAAAGTTCCTGGTCAGTTTGTTTTCCACTTAATTGTCTTTATCCAAAAGCTATTTGATTGGACTAAAAATTCTGACCTAACAACCCTCTTCTGACATAAGACAATAACACACAACACTTGAGGAATATATTTCAGGATACAGCATGTTCCTTAAAAGATCTGTCAACCTCCTCTCTCTTGCAAATCAGACAGAATGAATTTTCTTTGCCTGGAATGTGCTCATCAACTAATGATTTGGTTTGGTTCATTTAGGAAGTAGTCCCCTTCCCTTGCCATATTCAAATTTGAGTATTTTCTATAATCAGACACCCTTTCTTTTTCCTCCAGAAGCAATTACAAATTCAGCACAATTTTTAAAGCAACTTCTAGACAACACCTTCATGGTGTAGTGACAACTGCCATACTCACAAGTTATGGAGATTCATAGCTAGCTACTGACAAGCAAGAACAAGGATGACTGATGCCTGCTTCAACAAAAGCATGTCAGGAAGGTGGAAATAAATGACAATAAACAGGAGTAAAGTGTGTGGATATTGATATAAATCTATTCCTTTCTCATTTTCAAATTTCAGACTGAATGACACTCAGGTCTGATGAAGTTGGAACAAAACACAGAAGAATAAAATCATTCTCTACAGGAATGTAACCCACATACATCTCTATTCTAAAAGCTCTGCCTGAATTGCCCACAGAAAGGCTTACAGTTATGGCAAACAGCCAAATTCAACAGATTTTGCAGAGCCTGTACCCAAAAGGTAGTTAAAGGTTACCTAGTTAAATAAACTTTGTTTAGACATATATCACAGTTACTTGCACCCAGAAGGGAAATGATATAATTAAAATGGAAGAGGAAATACAGTACTTGGCTCCAAACCTTGTATCTTGAAGCCCTTAGGTCTCTCCTACCCAACCCCCAATAGGAAGAGAGGGGTGATGGAAGAGAGTGCAAGAGGTTGACCATGGTTAGGTATGAGAATGGCCGAGTAAGCCTGTAGAGAAGAGTAAAATTCAAGATATGTCTTGCCTTTGTAGGTTGGCTAGGTCTATGTCTTTATTCACAGCTTGCTATTTTGGTGAATCTTACTGTGAGATGCTTGATTCTTCCCAAGCTATATTTAGGGCAAACTCAGTACTTAATTCAGGGATGATGGGACCCTGCAAGTAAGGCACTGAAATCCTCTCTGTTGCATTGCCCAAAGTGCAATGTATTGGGTCTGGCTGTGCTGGCTATGTTCCCCATAGCACAGCACTATGAGGACTGCCATGTATTTTTAGCTAGAAAGGTGTTGAATCTGATGCTAATGTAAAATGAAAACACAACAAGAAAAAGAAAATCTCAATGCAGCACTTAAGGTATCATTGGTAAAGACACTTCGATTACAAGTCAGTGTCCAGTAGACCTACATAAGAGAGCAAAATCAAGGTCCTGAGAAAAACACAAACATTTTAAAAAGCCAATATTGTATTCCTGATGCTGCATTGATGTGACATGCATCCTCAAGCTCATTTAATGGAGGATAACTACAATATATTCCATAATTTTTCCCATTTTATGGTTGGTAAGTTATTTTTAGTCTAGAGGAAGTCACAGACCTTTCCCGCAACAAACACATAAGCAATCTTACTAGCTGAACTGGAAAGATGGCATGGGGTAGAAATGAGTACAGAAAAGGAAAGGACTCATGTAAGCTCACACTGCTATTGAAATAAATGCCAAAAAACCTACATTGATGGGTATTAGACGGTTTGCTCCTTTGCAGAAACACTGCCTAGAGCAATGAGGATTAAGCTCAGTTAAACAAAGTACTTTTTCCTTTAAACATCTTAGGCAAATCTTTCTCTCCAGATGTTTCTTTAGTAGTCTAAAAGTCATCCAACTTTTCAGAATAACTGAATTCCCAGGCTGTGAACTTGCCAGGGGACTACAAAGGCATTGCAATATCAAGAGAAACTCTATTCAGCTTCCTACCTTCAACTCCACAAACATAATTTACTATTTCACTGGCAAAAATCAACTGCTTCCTTTGGGTTTTAGTTAGTGTTGGAAACACACATTAATAAACTCTGCAATCACATAATTTGTCTCTTTCCTCTAAGTATCAGTTTCTTATTCTGGTCTGCAATAATTCAAAGGCTCAGAGTTGTAAGACCAGAAGGTAATTCTACCTAGTCACCTTAACCAACTCCTGCATACTTTCAGACTTCTTACTGTCACCCTGTACCTGAGGCAACTGAAGCAAAAATACCATTTCCCAGGACTTTTAGAAAGGTACCTATCCTTGGCCTGAAGATATCTAGAGATACACAATTTGGGTCATTTATTCTTTCATTCCTAAAAATTTTAATAGATCTTTTCCTAGAAATTATTTATTCTTTTCTCCCTGCTACTCATTTGTCTGCAGCCAGTGTTCTCATTCTATGACAGTTCTTTCCATACGAGAACTGAGCAATATTTCAAGTTTTGTCATTACTGTAGACAAGTGAAACACATTAAGTTTCCAGTTCTCAAAGTTACAATTATGTTGCTTTTATTTATTTCTATTTTTGCAATATTTTAGTAACTAAACACCAAGATGATTGTGATGTTCCAGTATATGTTTCAACCAACAGCATGCAGAGAAGTAATACTGTATCTCTATTTGTTCTCTGTTTGCCCTGCATTTCTTTCTCTGATTTGTATGTGTAACCTTGCTTTTAGTTGTGTTTTCATCATTTACCACTCTACAATATCATGACTATACAAATTTTAATAGCAACCATTTTACACTGATTTCTACATTGCTAGAACAATTCCTAAGAAACTCTACTAAAAAGTAAATTCAGTGATAGCTCTTGGTTTATAGTAATTTCTGAAACAGCCATACTTGAATCTATTTGTCAGCTACTGTATCTTTGCCATGCAAAGCCTTTTTTGTTTTAATGCAAATATCATATGTTGACAAATCAGAAGCTTTGCGAAGATATCACTATAAAACTTGCAATCGCCTCAAAACATGCAGTGTGGCATTTTGAAATCATTGCTTTCCAAATAGATTGGCTGTAATTATCTTTTTATCTTTTAACACCTTAGTTGATTTTGCAATCAACACTTTCCAAAAAATCATCATTGCTATTGTCTATAATTTCTTTTGGTACCTAAATAAGACTTAATTCACTTTAAGGAAGTAAATGAAACATCTATGTGATTTGATATGCTGCATCTCAAAAAATAATGAAGTAGCCTGCTTTAACATGCTGCTTTTTTAACATTTGGCAAATAATTCTATAATTCTGGGCAATTTGGTCAGACATTTATTCTGCTGCATATTTATCCCACTGGTAGTATTGCTGATATGTTTATTTCAGATTACTATTAGACAACATGTTAAAGAGAACCACTGAATTCACTGGGACTAGTCATACACATATAAACTCATGGATAGCAACAAGGAAATTGTGTTTTAATTCAGAAAGCTAAATGATTCAATCAGCACTCAGAGCAATAAATTTCCAAACAGAAATGGTAGTTCTCCATTTTTTCAATCCTCTAGCTCTTTTAATTTTTTAAATAAATTCATTTTTAAAAGTTACATTACAAATTCAGATTTTTGCTTTTAATTTTTTCTCTGTAGGCACTCCCACAAACTCTACGTGTTACCACAGGGCAAAAAATCAGGCCTTAGGAAAACACATCAAAAATACACTAACCCCATGACTATTTTTGCTGCTGAATTTAATGATATTTGCAGAATCCAGTGGCAGATGCATTAGGCTTCCCTAATCAGAAAACAAACAACAGTACCAATTTGATTTTATGGTTACTTTTCTTTGTTGCTTACAGATTGTTTTCAATAGATACACAGTGCAGTATGTAACTGGGAATTACGGAATCACAGAACTATATATGTGCACATAATTATAAAAACTATGATGAAGCTTATTTTTCTTTTGATCTACGAATGAGTGTTCTCAACTGATGCTTGTGTTAAATGGCTTTGATATGGTAAAAACATAATATTTGACAGCAGGAGGTTTAGCCAGTTGTCCATTATGGAGGGAATGTATTCATACTGTACATCCTTTAGAAACACTGAATAACAACCCTAACCATTCACCAGTAGTCACTGCTAATAATCAACCACAAGTATTTATTCTTCTTTATTTTAAATAGATTTTGAATTTACAGTCTGATCCAAACTAATTTCTGTGGACTCTAAGCCTTGTCCATATGCATTACAGGACAGGAGGACAGGAGTTACCATTGCCATCAGTGGTCAGAGTAAGCAAATATTTGCAGTCTCCCTGAGCCATGTTAACTCCTGCTTAGGAGTTGATGTGAGTCTGGAGGTGACAGTACTTCCAATTTAGTTAAAGCATTTCAAGTATTTAGATACATTTCTCTTCTAGGAAGAGACCAATGGATGACTGATGCAATGCATGTGGAAGAGCCCTTGAACTAAGCTCTGGGCCCTATGGACCCTACTCACTTGATAGCATAATTTTCAGTCAGACAGAACAAATAGTACCAACAAATAAAATTATCATCTATTTAGGAAAAGTTCTGTTTCAAAATTGGCTCAAAGCAGACATCTGAGAACAATTCAGCAAGTTTTTAATGGTGATGTCTTGAGCAACCAGTAACAATAAACAGATCACACGCAGTTGAGAGCATACTGTCCAGAGCCAAGTTCAATTAAGACTATTTACATTTTAGAAAAGTGTTACAGCATTTGATGAAAGTGTTTAGAATGCGTACAACAACACATTCAACTGCTGATCCTCAGAGGTCTAATCTTAGGAACTATCTTGCCTTCACTGAATTACTAGGTTTATGGCTGTGAGAACTGTCTCCAGTGACAGACAGCTTCTGTAAACATTTTTTTGTGTTTCTGGGAAAAATTCCAACTCTATTTTGTCCCTGTTGATATTTACCTGTTGTGAGTGGAGATGTCTGAAATAATTTTGTGTATACATATATTTGTATCCTGGACACAGCTCATTAGAACACACAGCATTTCTAGCAGAAGTTGTTTACAATTGCAGAATACTATCACTCCCATATCTTTCAAATGTGGCATTTGATGTTACTCAGCATCAGTGAAATCATAAATGCACACAGAAAGAACAAATAGGTACAACTAAACAAACTCATACACCTATCCTTTTTTAAGGTACTATTGTTTAACTTTATTGAGCATGCTGGTTATTCAAATACCAGCGTGGTAAGTTCCTTCAAAAACTTGACATAAATACGTGGATAGCAAAAATGAACGTGCTCCTGCAACCTTCCTTCCTTCCTCATATCTAGAACAATGCATGCCATTTAGCTGCTAATGCTTCTTGGGTAATTTTTATCCAGTACAACCATTAATGTGTAATAAATCTAGTAATACATGACTGATTACTCACCTCATCAACTTGAGGATCTTGAGCCTGAGCAGCATTGGGCACTGGGGAATCACAGTCTGGGCTATAATGCTCACAATAGTCATACGCAGCTCTGGGGTCAGCTATAATCAACAGCTGCTGGATCTCACCCTGCAGGAAAGCAAGTGCAGATTAAACAAGAACAAAGATTGTGTACAGTTCATCTGAAGTACAGAGTTTTCATTCAGGAAACAAAAACTAGGCACATAATACTTAGATATTATATTAACCTTTGTGATTATAAATATCATATATACTTAATTTCTGCTGTTATTCTGGAAGACATCATAACTATTGGTCACATGCCAAAAAAATACAAATTAATACTGAACAACCTAAGTGTGAAATTCTGGCTTAAAATGCTGCCTGGTTTGGAAAGGAGAGGATTGGAAGGTGTAACTCCTATTCTGTCATTTTCATGCTGTTTGTTTACTTCTTCACTGGGAACTAGTCTAAATTCCTAAGATTTAATTCAGGGCACTTCCTATTACCAGCATGCAGCTCAGCATGCAAGTGATCAACAGTGTAATTCAGAGAGTTTGCATCACATCTGTGCTCTCAAAGAAGGGAGAAAAATATGCTAAAATTTAAAAGGTTGTACCAGATACACAGTTATTGGAATAAAATATAATTAACTAAGTACTGTGTAAATACACACTATTGAATATGTTGAAATAAAAGTGTTAACAGCTAACAAATGTTATTTTCATCTCTATTCCCATATATCTTGTATAAAAACAACATGACAGTAAAGAGGCCCACTATTCTGAATAATAAAAATGCTCTGCTGAGATCCCCTACAGAGACCTTGTACGTTTATCATTTTCCACAGAAAGCCGTCTTGTATCCAGTGCATTTCTTAACATAGTGGTACCAGTTAAACAGCATTAGGTAAATTCTTGCCAACATGTCCACTATAAATTTCCTGATTCAGGAGCTTCTTATGCTGTCATAAAAATAAGGTTGTTGAAAATTGGCACGTGTTCTCAGTCAAAACCCATTAACTTCAATCTCTCATTATTTCTGCGTAAGGGGGAATTTTTACACTTTTATATACTTCTAATATAATTTTATTTTTTTTTATCAAAAATAGGGGAGAAGAAATAACTTTGTTAGTATACCTTTGTTAGTTGTAGATCCAGGCCTGAGGCTGGTGGCCCTGCCTGTGGCAGGGGGGTTGGAGCTCTATGATCCTTGGGGTCCCTTCCAACCCATGCCATTCTATGATTCTATGATACCTGTCTATGTTTTGGCTTTAAAGGGAAAATATTGTAACTGATGGAAATTTATAGCTGGGAAAATTCACAATTATCTCAGGACTTCCAGTATTGCTTCTCATCTCTCAGAACAGTAGCCTTTAACAAATTAACAAAATTGGAGAATATTTTAAAATAGTAAAGAATAATTTGCAACACTTCTTCCTTTCAAAAAGAAAATTCACAGAAAACTGCAGAAAACACTCAAACTGAAAAAAAAAAATCAACCATCTGCAAAGTTCTACAGAATTGTTACTAACTTATTTAAAATAAAATGTTAAATACGTAGTTCCTTAGCACATAATGGCTACACATTGTAAATCTGGTTTTTACAATACTCTGAATTCACTTTATGGACTCAGGTATGTCTCAGATTAACGTAGAGTTGGAAAACAATTTTTTTAAGCTTCCAGAAATACTGGAATTTCCCCTGTCAGTGGTTCTAGACTGTCTCTTTTATTTTCTTTAGTTCACTACTGCTTCCTGATTTGGTCATCTTCCTACAAAACCTACTATATATACAGAGAATTTCCCCTCTTGATTCCTTACACGACTCCCTCAAGAGTTTGAGTGCTTTGAGAGGTTTTTACAGTCATTGTCAACCTGGGCTATGCATCCCCCATCTCCAGCAGTGTTTCCAAACTGCTCTGCCCTTCCTCTTTCAGGCAAATTAAATGTAAGTGGAGGAATACGTTAGAGAGAATTAGCAAAAAAAAGAAAAACCAGGTAAAACTTTTGGACATAAATATGTAGAACTCCTGACCTCACCCTGCTGAGCTCAGGTTATTGTCTCACTATATGCCCCTAAATGTATATGGCTGAGATGCCCATACAGATCTTATATACAGTGTGCCAGCTAGTGTGAGTAATCACAGAATCGTAGGGGTTGGAAGGGACCTCGAGAAATCATCGGGTCAAACCCCCTGCCAAAGCAGCTTCCCAGCTCATATTGCACAGATAGGTGTCCAGATGTGTCTTGAATATCTCCAGAGGTGGAGACTACACAACCTCCCTGGTCAGCCTATTCCAGGGCTCTGTCACCCTCACTGTGTAAAAGTTCTTCAGCATATTGCTCAGGAACTTCCTATGCTCCAATTTGAATCCATTGCCCCTTGTCCTGTCTCCACAGACCATTGAAAAGAAGTTGGCTATTTCCCCTTGTGTCCCACACTTCAGAAATGCCAGAACTGCTCCTGAAAATACTGCTGTTTAGTATGATACACTAAGAACCCATGTTGGGGAATATAGGCAGTATTCTGGAACTTGCCTTGTGTGGATCTTGAATGTCATGGAATTTTGGCACTGAGTTTTGTTGGATTTTGTGTTTGCAAGGAGCACTCAGCATGCTGTTACCACTTTGGCTTAGATGTCCCTAAATTGGTTAAAGCTGTTCCTGATCCACTGACTGTACTTCCCAGACTCTCCTGTCTTTCTATCATGGGTCCACATAGAGAGAGGGTCTCAGAAGTCCTGCACAGTATAAATTGTTACTGGCTATTTATGTGTGAGAAGTTCATTGAAGAATTGATTGATTTTATATTTGGCATCTAAAAATGTTAATTTTTCTCTTTCTCTTTCAACATCTGCTATAGAAATATTTCCAGTAAATTTTTATTCTTCCATTTCTATTTTTTGTTTTTATTTTCTGCCTTTGCTACTTAAATGGCTTGAGTATTTGCACATGATGTATTGGCAGTTCTGTTTCACTAGTCAGTGAAGGGCTTTCACTTCAGATCAGGTCAATCATCTCAGCACATGAAATTCCACTTACATTATTGTGGATTTCTCTGTTGTGATTTAGTTATCATTCTAAGATATTTGTTGGACAAATCTATATTCCTTCTCTTTGAGAATTTTTCACAGAACAACTTTAGTCTTCGCAAACACATTATTTGATTTTAACTGTTTGACTTCATGAGACCAAAATAGAATTTTATATAGCTCCCTGGGAATCAACTACAAATACTTAATCTGCCTATCCTTCATGACCTTGAGTCATAAATTGGTCACCTAATGACCTACCAGCACAAATCTCAAAGTTTCCATAAAAATACAGATAGAGTCATGGGTTATTAACAATTCTAGTAGTTGGTCTCTAAACTGACACTCAAGTATCTAACCATATAAACATAGATAGAATGATGCAAGCAAGAAAGGAAGAACAAAGATGAGGAAAGAGACAAGACAAAAGAGCAAAATTACAAAAATAGACCTAAGCATCCTTGAAGCACTCTGAAAAGTGCATGGAAAACAAAACACAAAAGCCAGCTGTCCTTCTACCTCTATTTCCTTCCCTATGAAATTGTCATGACCGCCGTCATTGGGAAAGACTGCTCAGGCAATGTCACAAAGTTGATAAATTAGAGTTCTACAAGGCAAATGTTTGATGTCTCTGATGAGTTAGTTTTACATCATGATTTGATGTCAGAGATAAGTGGGATGACAGTAGGAAGCAGAGAACTTGTGGTGATGTCTCAGATATACATAGACACTTTTTTACCTTATTACTTGTAACTTGCTTAACTTGCCTCAGAAAGTGCTAAAAGCATATTTAGCATTCAGGAAGAAAAATCTGCTCCTTTATAACTTTTTTTTAATCCTGGATAATCCTTAATACAATGTATTTTACACAGTGTTTATTGGATATTTATCATTATTTGCATACTGATATGAGAAAGCAGAGAGCTAGGTCTCTGCCTTAGTTGCCCAGCGGTGATGGGGAACATGTAACAAGGTATTCAAGCATGCCTAACATTAAGCATACAAGTAACACTTGTATGTGAAACAGATAGATTTGGAGTCTGAAAATTCAGTTTGGATCATAAATACTTTAAAGAAATGCACACTGATTTGTTGTGAAAGCCAACCTATAACTCACAAAGGCAATGCATAGTTGAGTAATTTAATTCAATATGGAATAAAAATGGTTAAAGCCTGGGAATATTTTAATTCCTCTCTATTTTGGGAATGTGCTCATAATTAAAATCAGAGGCTTTTGAATCAGCCTCATGGTTATATGAAACAGGCTGCCTGAGAATCATAAAGTATCTTGCCTACCAGTTATGCCTAGAATGAAAACATGGTTCAGAAGGATTACTTCTGCAGCACTGTCCTAAAAGATAGTCTATCAAATCAGTTACACTTTGCAGAATGCTCCAAGACTATTAAAAGTAGTTAATTAGATCTAAGGAAACATCCATTTCTTTGTGGCATGCCACAGCAAATGTGGAGAACCATTTCTGTGTTTCTGTGAACCAGGCTACAGTAGAGCTGCAAGGATAATGAGTTGAATGGCTGCCTACTGGAACAGCTGCACAGACATCCACTCAAATTAACTGTGCTTCAACATGGAACAAGCCTGCTAAGAATGCGACGTGTGTGGTGAATTCAGTCATTGAAAATTCCTCTGTGAATCTCACAGACATTCTAGAAGACGAAAGTTTATGTCTACGTATACTTCCAGGATTTGCTGAAAAACATACCCCACTAAATAGTACTGCACAAGAGAAGAAAATGGAGACAGAATTTGCAGGAAAGCAGTACACTGGCAAGTTTTCCTCCCAATTTTCTCACTTTCTCTTGGTGTTATTATTGCTTTAGTTAGCCTCACGGTAGTAATCACTACATTAGATTCCACCTTTTTAGGGCTTCTCAGACTCCACAGCACAAAAGTACATTCTCCAGTTAGATATAGTGTCAGTTTTTCTCAATATAAATCATTGAGTGCCTGAGAAGTAGGGAATGAATCATTTTATCATTATAAGCAATAAGTGTTAATGGCTGCTTATTATCTTATTTGTGATTTCATAAAAGCTCTTAGATACGATCTCTCTTCTTGAAACATTCCCTTTCCTTTTAACTATGTAATCTTACTAGCACTTTCTAAATATGGTCCATTTATAGTCTACTTATCAGTAAAGTCTCTATCATTTATATCTCTAGTATTAGCTGCCAGCATTGTTAAAAATGCAGAAGTATGAATTCTTACAAGGCTGTAAGGAACCACTGCTGAAATGACTGTTATTTTCCAGTATTTAAAATGTTGTGGTCTAGTTCCCCAGTTCTAGAAGAACCTCAAACAGTTCAAATGTAGAGACAAAGTTTTGGGATATCTCTTGCAAAAGAATCTTAATAAACCCTGACAGGAGAAAGTGACCTTTGTCTAGGAAATAGAAGATAAGCATTACTTGTGAAACTTTGCACAGTCTCCACAGAAAGAAATTTCACAAATTATTCAAAACATTAAAAAAAAAATTTCAAAGAACAAGTGATCTTGGTAGTGCACAACTAGGATTCTAGATAACAATGTGACTGAACATAAGTTGAGAACTCAGGTTGTAGTTTCTTATTGTTAAATAATGAAATTTTGTAGAATAATTTCATTAGGAAAAAGCTTATTTTTCTTTTCCCAGTCTAATTAAAAATAATGAAAAATAATGCAGTAGTTACTTAAGTATCTAATTTATATATCAGAGGTCTAGAAAGATTTCTACAACGAGAGTGGGAGTGAATCCTTCTGATTCACATTCTGGATAAAAATAACAACTTCTTATGTACTTATAAGGATAATTGGATTTTACAGATGACGGCCTAAATGGTGACAAAAACATACAAGGCACTATATTAACTCAGAATGACATCAATATCTTTCATGGCGGCTGAAGCCAAAGAATTGCTGAAGAGTGGACTCTTCAGTAAATCAGGACAAACTCTTAACTTGCGTATATGTGCCCACTTTCTCTAATTAGTTATGTGACAGTACGACTATAGACTCCAAAGAACAAAAGTCTAGACAGCCTGGATATTAATACTATAGAATTTAGAAAAACCTGCTGCAGAATTCATTTCATCTTACGCAAAGATTTGAGGGATTGAGGAATTCCAGGGGCCTTTAATATAATATTCCATAACCCAGGCCCATTGCATAATATAGCTTGAGACAGATATTTAGAGCCTGCCAGACTGAAACACCATAAAAACATCAAATTGTGAAAGCAGAATTCTGTATAGGTCAAAGTTTCCATAGAAAATCAATGTCTTCTTGATTCTGTGAAACTCCATACTTATAGTAGCATATAGTCTGCTTGTGTAAGAAAATAGGTAGATATACCAATTATAATTTTTAACTTTCAAAACTTAGCTGTTCACAGACCAAAGTCTACTGCAATTCTTGGCTGTGAGATTAGATTTTAATACAATGCCTGTATATACAGCATGTGTACCTAACACACACGCAGAAACACATATATTATCTTGATAAAAGACCTTGTCATTTGAAACCTCATTTACACCTCTTATTTAAATGTATTACACACACTATTCAATGAGTTGATAAATCCTATCTGTAAAATTTGCTGGAGCTGATGTAACAGGCAGCTTTTTTTTGAGCCCAGGTTATTAACTTTAAATGTAATTACAGTTTAGTTAAATGACTATTCTTCTGGTTTTTTGGCAAATCCTCCCTGAAATGAACTTGAACTATAACAAATTACCAAAGGTTTTCTTTCTTCCCCCGCCCTGCCCTGTCCCCACTTTCAAAAATAAAGAAGGGAAACAAGGAAAACAAAATTATTTACTTTTGTTCATCTAGCAGAAGTCTGGAAGCACTCTAAAAAATAACAAACATCAAATCACCGTTCTTTCAAATTTTAAAAAAAAAAGGGCAAAACAAGCTAGAAAGCTTTTGTAAAAAACACTGGGGTTTTTACTAGGTGGCTCTGAAATGGAAAAAATGTTTGCTTTGTTTTTATTTTTTTGTTGTTTTTTCTCCCAATGCTGGAAGTTGGCCACTTCTCTGGTGTTGATAGCTAAAAGGTTGCTTCTAAATATTTTTTTTCTTGGAAACTATTGCATTTTTTTATTTCTATCCCATTTATATAAAACATTACTTTTTAATCTGACTGACACTAAACATTTAGTTGCCCATTAGCAATTAGTAAAGGTGATTTATTTGGAATCATTTTGGCTATGCCTACATTAGTTTGGAGTGCAACTCAACAGCACAGTATGAAACAGAAGATACTAATGACACATCATTCACACTACAAGCCTTTGGGGGCGTTTTACTTTGGGCTAGCTTCCCTCTTCAAAGCTTTCATTGATATTTAAATGAGAGTCTTATATCTGTGTGTTTTTGGCTTGTTATTTACAACACTGTCTAAAAGTCACTGTAGTGGCTTTACATGTTGGAAGATTTGAAGGACAAAAGTCTCTATAGGGAAATACCTGCATACAGACTGTTTTAGTTATTACCTTATAAAATGTTTACTAGAAAAAACAGTTGTATTGTTCACAGCAGTTTTTGTATTTATGTGCTTTCTACATGTAAGCTAATAAAGGCATCAAATGTCATATGGAGAGCCTCTTATGCAGTTTTAAGTCTTAAACACTTAAATGTAATGTCATGGCTAAATAAATTCATTTCTGGAATTGCCTGCACATACAATAAGACACATTGTAGCCCACACAAAATAAGACACACTGTGCTGTATATTTCTTCAGTGCATGTTGAGGTGTCAAGATACTGCAGGGTTCGCAACACAGAAATATTACCAAGGAGAGCCATGGAACCACCAAACATCACCATGAATGAGATAAGCAGGACATTTAAGGGACAACCAGGAGACTCTCAAGCATGAGCAAATTTCAGGGAACTGCAATTGTAGCAGCACCAGCTAGAGGAGAGATGAAATCTTGTCAATTAAAAAAAAAAAAAAAAAACAGAATGCTGTTTAGAGAGAGTAGAAAAAACACAACTAAAAAAAAAAAAGCAGCAAACTAGGTTAGTTTTTGCTTGGCCAGACTTTGAAGGACACATATCATTAAAACTGTATATGGCATAATACTTTGTTCAAACTTTACAGACAATCTAATTGCCTATTTTCAACATGCACGTTACTAGCTAAAGATTCAACTGAACACGGGTATAACATGCAGAAAGCAAAAAACTATCCCAAAAGACTGTAAGCTAATAAGTAAGAGATCAGACTAAATCTAAACTCCCAACAACTGCAAGAACTGCCTTGCAAGAACGTAACTGATTTTGAATAAAGCAAGAGAAAAGAATGCAATCAGTTAAGCAAGGAGACTGAATCGCTGAAGGAACACATAAATGTAGAGATATTACAAATAGCAGATATGTTGCTCTTCTCAGTGCTGAAGGCTAAGATTCAGCCTGTAAACTGACTTTACAGACAGCTGCAAAATTTCTTGTGTCCAAAGAAGGGCAATGAAGCTGATGAGGGGTCTAGAGAGCAAGTCTTACAAGGAGCAGTTGAGGGAACTGGGTTTGTTCTCAAACAAGAAAGGGAGGCTGAGGCAAGACCTTATCACTCTCTACAATTACCTGAAAGCAGGCTGTAGCAAGGTAGGTGTCAGTCTTTTCATCCAGGTACAAGCGATAGGACAAGAGGCAATGGCTTCAAGTTACACCAGGTAAGATTTGTATCGGATATTGGGAAAAAAGTCTTGACTGAAAGGGTTGTCGAGCATTTTAACAGGCTGCACAGGAAAATGGTGGAGGTACCACCCCAGAGGTACTTAAAGACATGTAGATGTGGTGCTTAGAGACACAGTTTAGCAGTGGACATGGCAGTGTTCAGTTAACACTGCGCAGACTCTACGATCATAAAGGTCCTTTACAAAATAAATTATTCTATCCTATGACTCTGTTGTGAGTCCAAAGCCATCTTTTTACTTAGTGGGTCTCAGCTGCACTTGGAATTGCTTGTCATGTCAATGTAGGAGATTCCAGTGAAAAAAATGGCAGAGGAACACTAGCTCCCTTTTTTATCCTTCAACACCTGACAAAAATCCTCAGAGAAAGATATTCTTATTTAAGTCATTGTAGCAAATTCTGTTAAAGTTATATCCTCGTGTATATCTTGACGTCACGTAACTTTGACTTTGAAAAAAATGTAGGGTTATTTTTGGGGTTTCTTCAATTAATCTGTTGTATTTGTACATTTGCTAAGTATGTCTTCAACCAGCCCTACTGACTCTTCCAACAGTTGCTAACCGAAAAGTTACTGTTTCTACCACGTTCCTTCCCATGTTTTCTTCCTCTATAGGGCTTGGAAGAGTGGAAGGAATTGTATATACAACTGCAAAAGATATGGATGGAGGAAACTACCATTGAGAAGAAGCTGCTAGATGAGGAGTTACTTTTCCTTAAAATAGTTATTCTTTGTCATGATTCAAAATTTCCTCTTTCTTTCTAAGTGCTTAATAATCTATGTCACAGAAGAATGACATAGGAGGAATCTTTCAGAACTATAATTTTATTTACCACTGAGATAGCCTATGGTCCTTTATTCCCGTGGGAATAGTCTCTTTAACAGGTTTCATTTAGGATTTCATTTTTAAAAATGTATAAAATTTAAAAGGCAGATATAATACTAGTCAACAATTTTAGAGATGAGAGGCCCCTAGCACACTTAATTTATTCAATGTTACTTAATGCAAATTATTAAAACAAGTATCTACCTTCACGCACTTATCAACCACTGTACCTATTTTCAAACAGCTATATGCAATCAGTTCAGTGCCTCTGAAACTTCAGACATGTCTTTTTAGTTAGCAACTGCACTGAGTAAAACAAACCAAGCACCAATATTTAGTTACTGTGTACTTTCTTCCCTGACAGCTTTTAAAATGGTTACAAGCTTTGCAAGAACAAGCCAGGACCTGTTGCCTTAGTTTCTACTAGATTCTAAAATCACTTGTTTAACACTAACGAAATATCAGTTTATCTACTTTCATTCCACTTTTTTCTGAATTATTCTTTCTTATTCATATTAATATTCAACATATTTTGACAATTTATTGCCAAATACACGTATTCTAAGACTTGGTTTCTGACCTAAGAAAGAATACAAATGAAAATTGAAAGTAATTTTCCAATGTAGAGACCAAAAATCCCATGCCAGATAAGGCATCCATGGAATTCATCTTCAAATGGAAAATAATGTCCCTCAGATGTGCAAACTATATTGGGGACTACAGGTAAATTAGGTTGTGAATACCAAACATATAGTGGTTGACCCATTAAATCATCCCAGAAATTTCCCCATTCAAAAGTCTCATGT
Source organism: Porphyrio hochstetteri (assembly GCA_020800305.1). Classification (NCBI taxonomy): domain Eukaryota; kingdom Metazoa; phylum Chordata; class Aves; order Gruiformes; family Rallidae; genus Porphyrio; species Porphyrio hochstetteri. The sequence continues at coordinate 21,995,925 of CM036912.1, forward strand.
TTCATCACGTGCATGGAAATTAAAGACAACAATGCCACAGTGTTACACTCAGAATTCCTATTTTCTCTCTTGATACCTATGCAGCTCTTCAGGCATATGCTCTGCTTAAACTAGGATTACCACTCTGGACATTCATGGAGCACAGATGTTTTGTATATTAAGTAAATTAAGTACTCATCTGTATTTTCTTACTTTTCAGTTTTAATTTAAATCTGACAGTTTTGACTGTTCTATAACAATATTATAAAAGAAATGAAACAGTTTCAATTTAGAGAAGCTTCATTATTAGTCTGTTAAACTCATTGTTGACATAAGGATTCCACCTAGAAAGGCCTCATGATTGGCAGCCACATACTTCCTTAGAGGCATTTTACCCTTCCTATATGTACATCTTGGCCAGTAAATGATGGAAACGTATATATCATTATTGCCAAAGTATGTTCCAGTTACTGGAAAGAGTAATAAGTGGGATAAACAATATAAGGGATTCATATTACACAGAAAACTTTCCAGGTCCTTCTCCCCCTCTCTCACATACACAAATATCTGTAAAAGTTTAAGAGAGACTGAACTAAAATGATTCAGTATCATACTATTCAACTTTCAAAGATTAATTATAAATGTCTCAGGTATCTCAATATTAGGCAGAAAGACAAAAAAAGCAAGCCTCTTCCAGATACAACATAAGCTAAAAAACAGAAAAATGGGTCATATCTTCCAAAAACAGAGACACTTCCCTGGTTTACTTCTCTCTTATTTCAGCCTATCCAACAGGTTCTATAAATCTACGTTTTTACATTACCACAGCTTTTGCCCTAAAAAAATTATTCTGATTTGCATTAAGCACTTTACTAACACAGAATCACTCAATTCCATTTGTTCACTGTTGACTTTTACCTCAAAAACTTCTTCATCCAGAATCCTGGTTCCAAAGACAGTGATACCATTCGTGTCCACAAATGTTTTGTCACTCCTATCAAGTGGTTTTGTAGTTTTTTTGTTACAGTCAACAATCATTGTGACACTTTTTTTCTCCACACTAATAGCTACTCGATGCCACCTATAAAAAAAAAACAAACAAAAACTATAATTCTACTGTAATTTACATTTTTAAAACTAAGTCATTGTGTTCTAATCAAGAGAGTTTATTGCAGATTGTGCACCAATTTAGTCACAGGTAATATTTTAAATATCTCTGTTTATTTCCTTTTTTCATATATACACAAATGTACATACTATTTTCTCTATTCACTGTACAATTTCTGTCCCTTATTACAAAAGAATGTGATTATAGCTCGTTGTGAATATCTTATACAAGATGAAGTTCAAGCTGACCTTCTCTGACACTTTACCTCGAGAACATTAGTAAACTCAATTTACAAGTGAGTGCACTGTTTATCCTTATGTTTTAGTAGATTAAATGATCTGACAGATTTTATTTTTATGAATGTGTGTCATTTTCCAAATTACTGAAGGAGTAACTTGTGAAAATATAGTTAATCCAGCATCTTACTGTAAAATTTGCATTTTACTATTTGTTCAGTCACCAAAATTTTACCACGTTCTTTTGCTGATTTAAATGTATCCCATAACTATAGAGATTTTTTCAAAGATGATCAACAGTTATGACATAGATGTTTTTCCAGATACATATACTTACAAATGCTTGCCAATAGTCTTGCACAATAGCTTTACCTACATAAACATTCACCAAAAAGTGAATTAAGTGATTCAGAACACTAAGAAATTATTTTATTTTAAAGATATTTGAGAACAAGGTTTTACAGAATTTGCCCAACTATACTAGGTTCTTTAGGAGACTTTATCATCATGACAGACCATATTAATTTAGAGACCCTCTCTGCTATGACAATTTAAATATCTAAGAGCAGGACCAAGTCACTCTGTAATCTAACATGGAGTAAAACATCAAAGAATCCTTGAGAGGCTAGGGCAAAAATTGTCAAAGTATGTCATATTAGTGACTGATAAGAGGAAGGCTGGATTAAAATTATTTTAGTTGGCATTTGTACCTCTTTGATTTAGACAACCTTAGAGACAGCTTAGATCATTGTTACAAAGAGTTTCTGTATATCAAAAGGAACACCTCAGAGCTAATGGAATCTGACTGTTAATCAGTATCACTGAGCCAGAACTTTAATCCCATGTTTTCTCTGGAACGCAGTTGAACATTACCATTATAAAAGCAAACTGCCCATGCATCCTCGGGCACATTACACTGTTTACACTTTATAAATATATCTCATTTTGAGACGAAGATTGTTGTCCTAGATCCTTCATAAAATTGCTGAGTCAGAAGAAAATTGTTGGTCTATCTTTTGAAAGCATGTAGAAGCTGAAAGCATGAAAACAGCCCACTGTGGATAGGATTGACTCCAGTTGATTTAGAAGTTGTATAGTCTGACTGCAGAAAATAGTACCGAACCACATTTATTTTTAAATTCTTAATTTTTATCAGTTTCTCAACATTTTGAGTGAAATTCTGAAATCCATATAAAAGCTTTGTTATTTAGAGGAAGTCAATGAAAAAAAGATGTCCACTTACTTTACCACTCCTTTTGCTATGGCATTGCATCAGGTTTAGGTTTCATGGCATAATTCTATTTTCCAGTAGTACAAGGGCTAGAGGACATTTACTTTAAACTTTTTTTATCCTTTATTGCTTTATACACATAATTCATTATAGTTGAGTATGTGCCCTTCTTTGCCTACTGATTTTTTTCCTTTTGCTTTAATAAAATTATATTCTGTGTATCTCTGAAGACTGTGGCTGCTATTCCTGGACTGCTGCACAATAAAAAAACAAAAACCTTTGAAAGAAGGAATGTCCATTTACAAGCATTAGAATGACATTCCCAAAGAATGATTGCTGGGGAAGGGAAGTTTGAAACAAAAATATAACAACTGCATTAATAATGCAATAGGTGTTTGAGCTTAACTGCCTTTACTGAAGGTGCAGAACTTTAGATTAATTGTCCAGCTTATTCATCTCTGATTTCTTTATATACAGAGATCTCAAACCATCTTATTTATCTGCTGGTTGGTTCAAGATAGGAGACATTCTATGCTGTCTTGTCCATTTGAAGGCAGAGCAAAGATAAGCTGACAAGACAGCCCTTTACTGAGACTATTCCTTGAGTCTTTTTGAGTTTCTTTATGTTGCACAGGAAGAATTTTTAGACGTTTATTTTTGGTGGGTTTAACTTCTACAACTATTTCTTCACTCTTGATTTATAGAGATGGCAAATAACCAAGGTATTTAGGCTTTATTTGTATCTGTATACATCTTCTGAAGCCAGAACTGTATTCTACTGTTCACTGACTTTGTACCAGGGCAGTACAACTTGCTAGCAATTTTATTACTGATTAATTTAAATATTTAAGATAACTGTTTGGAAAGGCCATAATTGCCTACACAGATTAATATGGTGGCATTATTTTCCATGATAAAATTTTACACTTACTTGCCATCAGCAATGTTGACTGTTCTGAAAAGAGGATAGTCTTCTGGGGCAGGTTTTCCATGTTGGTCTTCAAACAGGAAAACAGGAGATCTACCAACTTCAACACCCACTTGCTGAATTCCTTGCTCATTGTAGACAGACAGAAGGAAGGACTGAATACCCTTTTTAGGTTTTACTGTCATTAATATTGAAAAATCTTCTGGAAAATCTCCATCTGTAAACAAAGTGATACATACAGTTACAAACTCAAAAAAGATTAAACCATTCTTTAAAGGTTTACATTTTTCTATAAGCAAAGAATATGCCACATATAAACTGTTGGGGTTTCCTAATGCTCCAAAAAGAAAATATAAAAAAATACATTAGCTGTGTTTTGGTTTTGTTGGGTTTTTTTTTAATTCTTTCTGGTCCTGCTTCAGTTCCTGAAACATATACATTAAATATCCTTAAAAACACGGCTTGTAAGTCTGTTGTGAAATGTTAGAATATATGCAAGCACCATGATAGTTTCACATTCTTCATTTTTCCTATTAATCCTCTTTTTAGAATCCTTCTAATTTAAAGGCATGCACTACAATTTCACACAACAAAATAAGTATCTGTATTATAGCAAATATGTTCCCAGATACTTCAACTCCTTTGATAAGCATTTATTTTAGTTTCTCTCTCACAATATATATGATTCTTTCTAGAATAACATTGTGCATAACATTGAAAAAAAAAAAATACATAATTAGTTTTATTTAATAGGAACTTTATGCAAAATCAAACATTTAATATTCATTTATTCCCTGATCCTTTCTCTTTGAAGTAGAGATTATATATTTATCATTGTTTCAACCTGTAAACTAAAAAGAAACAAAGTTAAAAGTGGATATAGCTCATTTATAACGGACTGAAGTTTGTACTTAGTACTGCTCTCACTGACTGCTGAATCTGGTGGTAAATCTGCAAGTCTATTAGACTTAATAACAAATCAAGTATAAGACTGACTTTCTAAAATTCAGAATATACATTGGATCCACGTGGCTTCAGATGCAATTTGACATTCAAGAAATAGAGGGATTAGAACCTAATTGCAAGGAATATAACTGCAGCTTTATGTCCATGAGAATAAGTAACATGTTCTTAAACATTTTCACAATATAATACAATGTTTTTAAAAAAGGACATATTTTTGTAATTAATATAAGTATGTCAAACTTCAACATCAATGATTTAGGAATTCCTTCATCCCATGAACAAAAATTATAGAAAACCTTTCAGGACACTACAGTGTCTTCCATGAAGACAAGTTGATGATGGCATTAACTCTTTAGTTACAATATGAAAAGACAATGCATAAAATGTTCATTGCTTTTAAATTACATATTAGTATTCTAGAACAGAAAATCCCTAGACTTGCACTTCTTATATTATCTGCTGTAATGTTGGTTTCTGTGCTTTCTACCATCTTCCAAAGTTTTTTTTGTAGAAGGTTGTTGAAACAATGCAATAGTATAGACTACTATAGGGTTTGTTTTGACGTCTTATTTTGAAGGGATCAAAGCTCAATAAATAGAAGGCATTTAATCTACTCTGGTGAGCCTTTGGTCATGCTTTTTAATGACAAAGAAAAGCTGCTAGTTTACAGATTAAACTGTTGTTATACCTTTTAACATCACAGTAAACATGATTAAAAAAAGGAAAAGAAAGAGACAATTACTTGGAAAGCACTGAACACTTAGCATGTCTGCAGTGTTAATCTGAAAGATATGTTGAAAATGCTTAATGCAGGTGACAACCACTCAGCTAGTTTGGGCATGTGCTCTCCATACAGATACCATCCTATGAAAAAAATCTGGGACCTTTCTAAGCAAAGAGAATGAAAATAAGTCATGTATCTCAGTTCAGCAGTTTCTCTTAGCACTGTTATCACATAACATCCCCAAATGTTTTATCTTGCACCTAAAATTGTGTAATTACAAGTAAAATTCCTCCAAACACAGTTTTGATTGAAAAAGTAAAAAAAAAAAAATAATGACATTCTAAGATGTAAAACTTTTTGTATTGCTATGTATATAGAGTTCCTGGACACATTTCTTGAACAGTTAACAAGGTCTTCTCAATTACTTTTATATGTCTTCTTTATTGTTATGGTTCTATTTGAAAAATAACCAAAAATAAAAATTAAAATAGGGGGAAAAATAATTAGAAAAATTTTTGTATATATCTGGCTTGACATTCCCTGTCATTCCTATATGCTTAAAAGATAACTATGAGCATAAAAATAAACTGTCCAACAAAAATCCAAGCAGTTATCTTTACAGTTATATAATGCCTTCTAGACAGTGAAATCAATGCCTGTTATAGGAAGTTGGTAAATACTATTAGTTCTGTTTTCAAAAGATGGATATATTGATGCTCTCAGCTTCTGCCTTTCACAGATCTCTTTGAGATACAGTAACTAAAAGGTACCTATACTTCCTTATGAGCTACAGGAATTCTATGAAAGCAAGCATAGGATGCATTATAAGTTATATTATTTAGCTAAAATGATGTCTCACAACTCAGTTTGATCTTGGATAGTTTTTCCACTACTGTCGAGCACTAAACAAAAGGAAAATGATCGTTTCAATATCTTTAAGAATGATCTCTGAAAAAGACATTTTTTTTGTTGTAGGGAGAGTATGCCTTTTCCATAAGATTCAAAGAGAAGTAGCTATCATAATCACCTCCAAAAAGATGGTTCTACATAATTTACTGGAGTATAGCATGAAATTCTCCTGTATTAAGCAAAGTCTTGTGTTGTCTTCTTTTTATACTGTGAGTGAGCAATGTTGTGTATTTGTTTTCAGCACACAGAAGTCTTGCAACAGACTGGTAAAATCAAGCAAACTCATTCCAGTTGTAAAGAAGAAACTGAAAACATTAATAAAAGGAGTACCTAAATTAAGATAGAAAGAGGCTAGAGAAATTTATATGTCAGACAACAAGGTACTTATTTGTTCTGGCATTCAAAAATCATGTGAACAGTTATTAGTGCTGCTGCCAGATCTCCTCTTTATACTATGATTTCTTTCATGAGTAAGTGCAAGTAAACCCAAGTTCTCAGACTTCCAGCTCTAGACTGCCAGGCTTTGATTTAGCAGCACTGTTCTAAAAAGTACCGTTTGTACTGTCCTAAACTTTAAAAATATCAGTGATTCCAAGACAGTGTAATCTTCTGTCCAGTTGTATGCTCATCTAAAAGGTTTTTGTTTTATCATTTGGCTTCAGTGACACACATTGTAAAACTCAGAATATAAAGGTGCCAACTTACCACGCTGTGCAACTTGTGCAGTTTTGCAATACAATGGATCATTTTTGCATTTTTTAAAGAAAAAACAGCCCATATTCTACTATCCTTACTTAGGTGAAGTAGTAATTAATTACACAAATAGCCACGCTAATATCAGCAAGACATTGTAGACTGCAATGTGTCATGATACTTTCAGCTGGATCACTCTTATTATATGCAACTCAGTTGAGAGGATATATTAAAACACGGAGAACTGTGTAAAAATAATATAAAATATCTGTAATTAATTTTGCTTTGATCTTGAACAATAAAAATGTTATGAGTTAAGCAAACATGTAAGTTATGCTCCTTCCCATGTTGCTCTGGGAACCCAGTATTACTACAATATAATGTATGTTTCCCCCTTTTATAGCTTATGGGTGATATGTGTAAGACTTTATTTTTGTCTTTCAAAGTAGCAGTCTTTTTCTTTGCCAACATCTCGTCTATAACTTTACAGACAGACTTGTTCAAACTCTGCATGATGTATCAAAGCAGAAAAATTAAATTTTCCAGGATTTTGTTTCTTAATATTCTTATTATGGTTTTCCTCAACAGTTTGAGTTCAAGTGACAGGTGACAGCAAAATAATGGAGTAAAACTCAACATCCAAAGCATCTTTTCCAAAATGTGAATATTTCATTTTAGTGAAACTTGAGAGAAGACAGAATCACATTACCACAACTAGCCTTGTTTAGTCCCCCAAATACCCAGATACTATTAGGTAATTCTTAACAGATGATACTTCTGGGAACAATTTTGTATTGGTCAAACACAACTCATTTCTACCACCGCAGCATTAGTCCAGGATGTGCTGCATTAAATGTACTACTGAAACTGGAGAAAACTTGACAAAAACCACCAAATAAGCTTTCTATCAGACAGCATCATGAAAGAACAGGTATGTGACTTACAGGCCAATTCTGCCACTGACACAGCATTTGATGAAAAGCTTTGTAACTGAAGCCAATAAAAACTGATTCATTCAGTGGATAAAGCACATGTCCTGACATTCATATGCAGGCTCAACTCTAGGGATTACTGAAGTGTTTTGTGGTACTGATGATGGGCTGCATGCTGTGCTTTAGATACTAGGCAGTCAGGTAATTCACCAAAGTAATAACCTTCTGCCAGTCTTACCTGGGTACAGCTGCTTTGTTGGGGCACTCAGCTGTGCAGTTTTTGAAACTCTGTAGGCGACATCTGATCCTTTTGAATCCCTTCTGTTTGTGCAAAATCCTGCTGTTCTTGATACTCCTTCTGGTGAATTGTGAAATTCTAATGCTTTTAGCACATCAACGGGTTCGGCTGACAAATTAAAAAAAAACCAAAAAACCAAAAAAAGAATTACTCATCTTGCATCTTTACAGTATGCAGCATTTAAATAGGATATTAATTTCATTGCAGAAGCATACATGTAATTATAGCAGTAGCTGCATATTTTGATTTATTAGAGATTACTCCTACACCAAAATATCATTTTAATAGGATTATTTACTTTTAGATACAAGTTCATCCCATCCAATGTACTTGTTATGATCAGATTATCAAACTACTTGACTACAAACTGAAACTGAGTTTCCCAAATGCAGAGAATCTTGGTGATTGAAACATACAATTTATTTTTTTAATGATTGATTACTAAGAAGTGGAACTGATTTAAATCTGCTCTCAGAAACTCATATGGTTTTAACATTGAAATACAGTCTGATTACATATAACTACATTCTTAGACAGAAAGGAGAAAGGATAAGGAAGAAGCAAATCTCATTTCTGATCCAGTTAGAGAAGGAAAATGTACCTGCTTCACCTGCAAGGAGTGAATAGATAGAATCACAGTTTTTCATTACTTTGAAATTAAATTCAAATGGACTTGTTTTGTACTTTAGAGTCCAAGTACCATAAGGCTGCATTTATACTCAGCGTGTAATAATTTAAAGTTGAAGCCCAGAACTGCTGCTGCACTCGATACAAAATTATTTTTAAAATTTTTAAAAATTTTTAAATTTTAAAATCCTATGTGTGTATATATATAGGCAATGACAAAGCTTTAATCTATAAATATTTACCATGGCAAAAGGACCAAATACTGAATGGACAAGCACTTCAACAGAGGCAGTGAGAAAATATACTTTGCCTACTGCTATCTTGTCTCCTAGAAAAAATAAGGTGCTCGTTTTCACATTCCCTACAGATCATGGCTTCACTAATTTCTTTTTTTGAGTGGAAACAGAATTTCAAGAGACCTTTTTTTTTTTTTCAACTGGGACTGTTCTGCAGGTTTATGTTGGCAAACCCAACCACTTTATCTGGAAAGACATTGTGAGGTTCTTTAATGTTTTTTCACACTATGCAACTTCCCATTTTCTTTTTCCAGCAGATCATGTTATCAAATACAAACCAGTCTATGTTTGTTAAAAGTTAATACACTTTGAATGAATGCTACAATATGCACCTCAAGTTATTTAAAATATATATATCCTGCAGATTTAAGAAATTATACTTGAACATTCTCAAAAGTTTCAGTAGCATGCAAATTCTGAAACATTAGTCTTATCTCTCTGTTCAGTACTAACTAAATAATTTTAATGGATATAACATATTTTCTGTATGTTTTCCACACAATTTGTAATTATTACCATACTGAAGGAACTGCCACACTTTTTTTTTTTTAAACAAATGGCTATTTTTGCAGCACCTATAACTTGAACAAGTAAACTAATGTAGAACCCAGTCACTGGAAATAGTAAAAATTCCAAGTCACTGTATAAGTCAACCACTGCTACATTCCTTTTTTCTTTGCTCTTTTCTGTAATTTGTAGCAGATTCTTGATTATTTTTTAGAATAATGGCTGGGTTTTGCCTGGCTGACTGGAAGAGTATTCATCCATAAACAAGATTATTCATTACCTCCTGCTAGTTCTGCTGCTAAAAAACTTCCAGACAAGAAACAGAATAATAATAATAGAACAATCTTCAAACCACAAATTCCAAATAATGAGAACAAACATTCTGTTAATAGTCCATAGATGACATTTAAACACAAAAACCCTAGTTTGTTTACAAGGTTTTCTAGAAATATAACTTGTCATAGAAATGGTAAGTCATATGAAGTAACTAAAGGTAATTAGTATATCTTCAATAACAATATGGCTGACTTACTAAATACAGACCCTAAGTAACAGAAACTGGAAGCTTTTTAGAAGTCTTTAGATAAACCAGATTTAATATGTGTCTTTAAAAAAATTTGCTTTTGATAGAAACCTGCATATCCTTCAGTCTGTGAACTAAACAGTTTGTTCCTCTTCCTCATACATGTTTTTTGCAGCATTCTTGTGTGTGTCATTATTTAACCTGGCCTTGAGTCTCATCAAATGCACAGATTAGGATGCAGCCAATCCTGTATTTCAACTGGGAGGTAGCAGGCTTCAAAATGACCTCACAGCTGTTATCGCCAACCCCCAGCTGAAAACAGGGCTCACTGTATAGAGCATTTCTCCCCCACGCTCTTCCTTTGTGATGCACAGGGCTAACATATATCAGGGTTTCTGCAGAAACACCCTCTTTTTGCTAGTGGAAATTCTGTCTTGATGAATTCCAGGATTTATTTTTTTTTACATTTTCTGGTACTGTGGCAATCTAGTTGGAGCAAGTGTTCAATAGCCCTGACCAGGCTGCTATGACATTAGCCTCAAAATTCTTAATGAGCTTACTGTACACATTCAGATATCTGCTTAACACCTCTACAGAAAGCACTAGACACACTTGCTCTCAATATGCCACAGAACACACAGAATCACAGAATTGTAGGGGTTGGAAGGGAGCTCAAGAGATCATTGAGTCCAACCCCCCCAACAAAGCAGGTGTCCTAGGAAACAGACATAGGAATCCAGTCAGAACTAAATAACTTTTGAAAACCAGCAGCACTTAGATCCTAACTGGTTAGAGGTAACCTATTTGAACTGAAAGAAAATGACCTGGAGACCCTACCACTATAAATTTTTATTTGCAGAAGAAAAAAATTTCTACATACTTGTGAGCGCTTCCTAAGAAATTCTTTTTGAGCTATGTAGGCTAATTGGTTATCAGACAAGATTCTAGCCATTCTTTCCTACATAAAGCTGTACTGGGACGCAGCTTATGGGTCAATGCCATGAGTGGAATCCCTTACTGTGTCTTATTCAGATCTTAAGAGGTTAAACATTTAGAGTGGTCCTATCACAGATGCATGCAGTGGTCCTCGGTACACTTAGAATACATGGTGATTGAAAAGATGCTATTCATTGAATTGATAGTTCTTTTGAGTGAATTTGATTATTCTTTAAGAGGTTAACAAGGAAGTCAGAATGGACCACTGTCCTTCTTATCTAGAAGGTCCCACAGCTTGAGTTTTCTTCCACTCTACACAGAATATGTTGCAAGGCACTTAGAAACTGCAATGAAAAATGGATATAGCCCTGAACCTTTCTAGACAGGCTATACCAGACTTGAAACCTATTCCTTTTCTATGAACTGTACCTAAAAGCATTTTTAGCTGCAGTTAAAGCTGCTGAAGACTAACAACCAAACAGTTCAAGACAGAATTTATTGAAGATAGGGTATACAGAAGAAACAATCATCTGCATTTTTGGAAGGAAGGGCTTTGCTGTCAAGCCTCAAAGTGAATCTCTCCAAGAGTGACAGTAAAGTGACTGTGATGGCAACTCCCAGCTACAAAATTCATTCCCATAAGAAATTGTTCAGAGGATGACTCATTTAAACTAAGATCTTTTTCTTCCTGCTCAAATTCCTAATAAAGCACAGAAGGTGAAATCCTATTATATTAAGATTTTTGTCCAGTAACTCCTGGGTCTTAGTCTCTTGATTTTACAAGAGAGCTCAGGGACAATGGCCTTTCCGTATTTAAAAACTATGTTCACCTACATAATCTACAAGATGCTCCCAAACTTACTTTAAAAGCAAATAAAAACAAAACTCGGGGGGGAAAAAAAAAAGGAGTCAGTATTCTTTACTTTACAGATACACATTAGCAAAATGAGTGTGCAATTATTTGCCATACCGTTAATAACTTTGGTAACTGTGACTTTTCCATTTTCAGATTTAATAAACAATATTTTAATAATCATTAATATATTTTTCATAAATAACAGACAACTTCTTGAGTTGTCATAATTCATCAGCAATGCCTTCTTTTGTATATGAAAATTTATCAGTGTTGACTCCACAAATAACCTGCAAGAGTTAGGATCAATAACTCATAATCAGTAAGATACAAACCTGGAGTAGAAAAGAGTTCAGTTTGCCCCAGGAAAAAGAATTATCTCAGAAATTTAGGAAGACTAATGTTTCTAAATTAGTCTTATTTTACTTCATATTTTTCCATGGAATCATGTTTCATTCTGCCAGTAATCTGTTCCAATGGAACCACCACAAAGCTAAAGCTTAAGAGTGTTGAAACATTAATCTTCAATTCTAAATTGAGTGATTCGTTAAAGTTTGGTCCAGTTTTATTTCAGTGTAACAGATCATTTAAAAAGTAGAATCTATTAGAGCCTGGTAGGCTAATATATGCATATTTGGTGGGTACTGATGAAGAGACTCTTTATATTTGTGGACAAGACTTTCAAAATAGACTATGGTTAGATTTCTGGGTATATATTTAGGAACTTAAATATAAGGTACTGGCTGCTCCACAGTTTTTTTTGAAACTGTTACCTATTAAAGGCATAATAGCCTATAGTTATTTAGTTTATTTACTTTTCTTAAAAATTTGAATATTTATAGCAATAAGTGTTCATTCTAAGGACTCTCTATGTATTCTATATGTTGGTAAAGATAAAAAAATACTACAATTATGGTTTCTAACTGACACTCGATAGATGGTCCAAAGTTTAATGAACATAAGAGTTGAAAATATTTAATGAACAAAAAAAAACAAACCCCACCATATGAAGGGATAACTAGTCTTCAGTTTCTGCTGTTGACCTCTTAGAACACTGCTCTCAGGCCAGAAGAGGAGAGAGAAAAGTTTTACTCTTAAAACAGTCTTAAATACAGATTGTGTACATAGATTTTTCTAGCTACCTTTTGTCAAGCTGTTAAAGCAATTCTACTGTGAAACCTCATAACTTCTTCCCTCCTTGCATTCCTTGTCCCAGATTATTAGTCCAGTTTCTGATTCTATCCACAATTAGCAAACAGTTTAGCTTACCAGCTAGACCTAAGTTTGTTAGGTCAGAAGGAGTAGTAAGTGCTGCCACTTTGCCAGATTGTCACTAAGAAAATCTTTACTCGCAGTGTTAGAATCTAGGTTTGTTAAACCTGACTTTTAGGATACTGTACAAGACCCATTTATTACTAGAAACCTGTGCTATTTCTAATTGGTAGGAATATTTTTGTTCTTATTTTTATCCTCATATACACTTTTACTACTGCAGGCAGGTATGATGGATATCCTTTAAAAATGGAAATGCATATAGTTATCTGAATTTATTAATTTATTGTGTTCTTCATCTGTTAAAAATCAATAGAGGAGGAAACATCCTAGAGCAGGAATTCAAAAGCATGCTACACCCAAATGCTTCACTGAGCTTTTCAGTTCATAGCAAAGACTCTACTGCCTTCCCACTGCAGGCTCTAGCTGCTGTGTCCCAAGCAAGGATTCCCTGAGGTTCTGTCATAGGTACATAAGCACCAGGAAAGGATCAGACAGACACTCTTCTGTCCTGAACATTTCCTACTGGTTAGTTCTGTGAATATCTGTACTTCCACAGAGACTTCAGGGCCTGTCAGTCTGAGATTTACATGCCTCACAACTCTATGCTGAGCGCCCAAACATGTAATGGAAGACTGTTCTGGGAGCAAGAAGTTCTAGTGTCTTTTGTGGGGGTTCCAATACTTCTCATAGGTGTTAACCAAAGGACCTTATGGAACTGGATATTGTGAGCTCCAAAACTTGAGTTACAGAACATCTTCCAAGTACAAAAATGAAACCAATTAAGCTCCCTAATGTAATTACACAGTGCTCCTCAAAAAGTTTTTTCTGGTTACCTAAATATAAATTTATGAGATCAACTAAACATATTTCCCATGTATGTATTTTGAGAGACATACTTCAAGGTTGTTTTACCTCTTAAAATTTTTCCTACCTGTTTTTAGATGAATTAGGTGGCGTTTTTAGGAGAAGGTGTTACTGTGCAGCTTTCATATTTAACGATTACAAGCACTAGAGATTATCCAGATGCGCACAGGAACACTTTATATGACCTATGATTGACTGTTTTCCCAACAGAGGGCTTGTGTGAAACTGCTCAGAACTGACTACTTCTGTTTCCATGCCAGTTATTTGGAATTTTTTCATTGACTTCCTATGCTGTGAAAACTACTAAATACATAATAGTATTTCAAAACCAATAAAGACAGTCTAGGCATATATGGGACACATTTTTGATACTCACCAACTACTAGGTATATCTCTTTTTAAAGACCAATCTCTGACACTCATACAGTAAAAAAAGAAAAACAAACAACAAAAATCCCCACTTAAATCCCATATTAAAGCCAGTGGAAAACTTGCCTATATGCAACTACACACACAGATATTTAAGAAGTTTAGCTTGCAGGCTAATTTATTTACCAGAAATATTCAGGAAAAAAAAATTCTGACTAGTTCTTTCTGGTTCTGGTCACATTGCACAATTCTGGAGTGCAACATAAATTTTGAAGCTGATATTTTATATTCGTTTTATATATTTTGCCACAAAATGTTACTTCTTTATTACTTAAAGCCTTCTTTGAGACTAGACAGGTTGTACTTTTATCACTTGATTAACAACAGTGATTACAATCAATCACTAAAGACCTGATCCTGATTCCATAAAATGTTTTACTTGGTACCCTTAAAAGGCTGAGCTCACTCATCCTCTGGTGCAGGTCTGTATTGATCCATCAATTTACAATATTTTAACATCTGTTTCAATACTCCCACGGAGTTACTCCTATTTCACACCACAGCAGACACAGAACTGCAATCCAGGTGTCAAATTATGTTCAGGCCTCTACTAAAGATCCAAAAAATTCTCTCTGTACAGACAGTGGAGGCAACACTTCCAGTTGTGAAAATCAGCAAAACAAGTATTAAATTCTTGGAGGATCCTGTTTCTATCACCATATCAAAAAAAGACACAGTTTAAATATGGTCACTGCTACAAGAATAGACATGGTATTCCCTCAGCAATCAAACATGGCAGACACTGAGCCCACTTCAGAAATAATCCCAAGAGACTTGAAAAATATCTTCTCATAAACGGGAGTTTTCAAATGTGGAGCTTTTATACATTTTTCAGCTATAAGCATAGATAAAAAGCAAAACACAGTTAAGTACAAGATTTACAAATGCTGCCATTTAAGGTAACCCTATTTAATTTGATAGAGAAACAACTAAATGATTTTTTTGAAATCATACAACTAAAACTTTCAACATACTTTCACTGGTGTTAAAGGTATTTTAAGAACAGTGCAAGGAAATCAGACCCAATTCTGTATCTTACTGATGTTAACAGGAACTTCACTTAAGCAAACAGCAAGGTTGTAAATCTTTGTTTCTTTACAAACTATGATGTTTGATAATCTATCAGATTACAATATTAATTTTGGTAAACACATAGGTAAGGGATGGAGTAGGTAAAACAGACTACAGGAATATTCAACAATGTGTCTATAATTTGACTCTAAGTTAATTTGTGTTATAGCAAAGCTTAGCTGCCAGTGACAGTATTCATTGCAGGATGAGTGCCTTCATTTTTTAAATCATATTTTATACTACATCTTTCAATTTGCTTTTCAGCAAATACATTGCTTCCATAATACCAGCTCTGCTAAATAATTTCTATTTCACATACTGTATGCATTAACACTTTGACATAGAGTGAAGTCCCAGACGTAGAATTTACAAAATATTTTATAACCCCTTATGTGTGATAATGTGCTAAAAAGTATTTAAATTGTGCCAGATTTTTGTACTATTGTAATAAGAGGGTCAACAATTAATCCTTACATTTACAGTCTATAAACTTGGTATTTAATACTGAGTAGTACAGTTGTAAACCCTTGCAACAGGCATGTGTGTTCACCTAATTCCTTTTAAGCCACAGCTCTCTATTGTGTCCATCCAGAGGGAAAACCTTTATCACTGCATGAGACTTCACATTCTTAGAACATTAGATTTCTCCCAAGCTCTGCTTAATTTATTCCCTCCTATTATCAACAAATACTCAGAACAACAATAAATTAACCAACACTGGTAGGATTTCTTCTGAAAAGAAGCAGAGCTCTGCAGAGAAAAGAAAATCAACTTCTTAATCTTGCTGGCAGATGGAAACCCTACTGTTCACCACTGTACAAAACAAATCCGGGAGAGACATAATTGCTCCAGTGTGTTTTAGGTATAACTTCACTTCAGCAGTAATGTCATGGCTCTTATTATGCTGCAACATTGTTAGAATTAAGGGCCCTATTGGGAGGAAACCAAATAACTTTAGACAAGACAATTGCAAAGCTGAGTATGACAACTCCTTTCCTACATTTTAACTGTTACAGACACCAATTTTACCGACATTTTTCTTTTTTTTTTTCTTTAGTAATCAGAAAACACCATAGCACCAGGAAAGATTTTACATCAAAGAAGATTTTTTCCTAGTGACATTCCAGTAATAGGTGCTAGGCACAGAGATTATTTCAAACCAAAACAACTGAATGTCTCTGGGTGTTCCATGTATATTGATATACCATTAGCTTTGTTAAGATATACACAAATCTGAAGTTGAGAAACTTCTTTTTTGCAGATCAAGTAAAAATACAGTTTCCCACAGCTTGAATAGTCCTTTCTGGGGTCCTTGTGAAATCTCCTTCTAAATTAAATGCAAAGATTCACGCTCTAGAGAATCTACAACACATACCAGTAATTTTTCTGTGACAGATGGCTGCTCCTGAAGTTGAAGTAATTATTTTAACTTAGGAAAAGTTTTGAGAAATCTAAATTATATAGCGAAGCAGATGTATACATGGAGGTCTCTCTTGTACTATACCAGGAACACTGGACCATTTCACCTGCTGATCCCTGGGACTCAAAAAAACTTCAATCAGGACCACAAACAGAACCTAGTGAAACTGCCTTTTGATTTAACCACTTTTGCTCACGCTGTGAATGTTTATCTGAGAAACCCTGTATCTCCTCTCTTTCTGAAGGTTAATGACATTTTGTTAAACTAAAATTAACACACAAGACTATTTCACTCTAAAGGAACTATGAAATATTTAATGTTCTTTTTCAACCTTAAAAGTGAATTGTTCAGTTAAAATCAAAAGTGCTTTACATCACTAAAAGTTTTGAGAAAAGATACATACCTTACCAGTTTAAGATACCTTTCTGTACAAGTTTAGACTAGCCAGACACATTAAATAGTTTCCATCCAAGGAATAGATCCATATCTTCCTAGTGTAACTTACTAAGGAATTATAAATAAATAAGTGTTAAGTGTGCATCCTCAAAGAAAAATCTTTTTGCCATCACTAGTGAGCCCATTTCTGCATTCCATCCACACCTAGAACTCCCACTCATTTCCAAGCCTGTGTGGGGGAAGCACAAGGAACCTTTGTATTTCCTAAAATTACTGTAAAAAGTATCTATTCTATATTAGAAACAAGTCAGCTTGTCACTTACACAGAAGGTCCAAAGTGTATTTTCTATATACAGTTTCATAACCTCATTTTCAGTAAGGATTCTTAAATCTCTTTGCACTCAGGTTAAGAGCTAGATTTCCATTTGCTTGAAAAAACCCTTCTAAATAATAAAAAGACTGATTTTTCATTTCTTGCCCATGAAATTTAAATCAGCATCACAATAGTGCATTGACGCCAGGCCCCCACAAAAAAAATTTATAGTGTTGAAGCCATGCCATTTCAACTAAATGAGTTTATTCATTCCATACACATCACCAACAGATCTAGTATTAAAGGTGAAGAAGGGGAAAGGAAATCAAAGGATGTCTTTTAAAATACTGAATTTTGTTTACTTTAGCCAAGTCGTAAAGCAAAAATATTTTCTAAAAAGAGCTGCTTAAGGGCTGGTAGGCACTGAGCTGACCAAATATGAGTCACTAGTTTCCCATTCAGTTGCTTCTCACTTCTGTAGCTTTTTCTGTCTAAAGAATAAATAAATCAAGAGCCAGATCAGGTCTTCACACCCCCATTGTGGCACTAGGAAAGACACCTCATACTTCTTTTTTTTGTGCATGTGTTAAATAAAGAAACTTGAAAAAAAGTCAAGAATTTTAGGAATCTTGAGGTTTCTCTACATGGAATGGATTCTGTTGTCTTAAAAATAAGTCCCTGCTATATGATTAACACTTTATATGAATACACCATGCAGTATTCTTTACATAGGGGCAGTTTATGAAAAGACAAATGAAAAATATATGATTTAACAGTTTATAAGAGCATCGATTCATATGTTCCTCAGCATTTTCATTTAGTCTTATTGTTTACCTGCTGTACTATGCTATTTTTATTCCTGAGTATTTCCCCCCCCTTACTTTGAAATGTGAATCGTTATGTCCTATTTTATCTTTTAACTACTTTAAATAATACGAGAATACATAAAAGGCGATTCAGAAATATTTCCCTTGTACTCTGTTAAGGAAATTAGGTCAAATTCTACTCCCTCTGTAGTCAATGGAAAAACTCTTACTGACTTCAAAAACAGATCAAGCCCTAAACACACAGCTCCCTGTAGTTTCTAAGCAAATGGCATACTGTATTTCAGAAAAGTTCAACAACTAAGTCTTTACAGAATCTTCTAAAACATGAGAAGCCTGTAGTTTTATGTTTCTGGAATGTCCTTTATGCAGAAGACTAGAGGAAAATATTTTTAATATAGCTTTTTCATTCGTTATGGGAAAAAAAAAGTCTGCCTAATGATTCTGAATATATTTCAGTAAGTACCAGGTAAGTCGTCATTTTTTCCTGGGCTGCTTGGGTTTCATTTCAATTTTCCATTTGCAACCAATGCATTATGTCAAGATAATCTACATTACTACTCAATTACAGCTGAATGATCACATGAAAAGTGACATAAGTATCATGCTTTTGCTGACAGCATTGCTTCTTGAAGAAATTTAGATTCGACGTAGTAATGAGGAGCAGAAACCTTGACGCTCTGCGAGGTTAATGCACCCTGGGAGTCACTCCACCGAACTGCAGCAGGGATGAAACCTGACCCGCTCCGAGCCCTGTCAGAGCCGGGGCCGGCAGGGGGCAGAAACCCTGATTGATCTGACACCGTCAAGGTTGTGCCCAGGTATAAAGGGCTTGAATGGAAACTGATCACCTTACTGTGCTCCCTCTAGGACGCCTCTTGATTCAGAAAGTAAGAATTCAGACCTCGTTAAAATAATAAATGCATAAAAATTAAACCTTTCTTTTCTGAGAGTCAAGGCCCTTCATGGATGTAAAACCCACGGAAAAAAAACTCAACACCTCGATCCCAGCCAGACTGGCCTCCAGATGAATCCGCGGGGTCCGGTGGGAGGTAGGGAGGGATGCAAAGGGGGGAGAGAGAAAGAGACAGCACTTTCACTCCCGGTAGGAGAGAAAAGCGCTCCCGCCGCCGCACATTATACTCTGCAGCTCCGCGAATGTGCGAGCACATCTCAAAAAGCCGGACCGCCTCGCCGGCGCCCAGATGGGACGGCGCAGCGGGGGCCGGGGACTGACCGGAGCCGAGGGGCAGCCTGAGGGAAGAAGTGGGGGAAACAAGAGAGCTGGTGCGGGGCAGCGATTCTCTTCTACTGAAGCTGCCGCGCTGCTGCCTGGCTCGCTCCCGCTTCAAGTCCCCAGCGGGTTGCACCCTGCCCACCAGGTCCACGGACACCTAAGGGACCACTCGATCCCTCCGGGCACGCTGCAAAGGGGAAAGGTGGCTGGTGGTGGCGCCCCGGTGCTGACACCGCCCGTGTGGAGCCCACCAGCCGTCAGGCCCAGTCCCCCGACGCCCGCGCCCCGCCCGGGGCATCTCCGGGCCCGACACAACGCACACCACCTGCGGGGCGCCGCTACGGCCGGTGGCTGCTCTCTTCAACGTCTAGCGAAGGGCCCCTTCAAATGTACTTTCTCCTCCCCTCGCGTCCCGGAAAACTTTTTGCCCACTGAAGTCCTTTGAGAAAGGAAAAACAAAAAAATCAGAACGGAGAAAATCAGAATGGAGACCCTCCACCCCCCAGTTTTCCCTTTCCTCGCCCCTTCGAGGAGAAAGGAGATGGATGCTCGTCACTCCATTTCAGCCACGACTTGGTGAAGTTCAGCGGAGTAAGGACTCTTTAAGTTCAACAAAACTGAAAATCGTATGCACACTCCACAAAATTGAGTTTAATGCTGGAAGAGGAGAAATTACTCTGTTCAACAAGTAGTTCTTCCATCTTCCCGCCTCGCCTGTGCATCCCCTTTCCTGAATTGGAGATACTACATCCAAAGTTAAGCAGCTGAGGCTGAACGGGAGCCGTCCCTTCGCGGCACCTGGGAGGGACGGCCCTTCTCCGCACTGCCAGGGGCTCCCAATGGGTCTCCGCGCCGCAAGCCTGCCCCCAGCCGCTTCGTTCCCTCTCAGCTTCCAGCATCAGGAGCCGATCTGACAGGTTTCCTCTGAAACGCGACCCCAGCCGTACCCTGGGCCCTTCTCCCGAGCGAAAGGGGGAAGAGATGCGACCGGACTCCCCGGCTTCCCATTGCTTTCTTACCTCCTCTGACCTCTGCAGCCCGGAGAAGGATAGCGAAGGTGATGAGCACAGTTACAGCCGAGTCCCGGGGCCACCTTCTCGTTTTCCACCTTGTGAACCATCTCTGCATCTCCATGCTGGGCACCCGCGAATGTGAATTAAACCCGGGCGCCTTCAGTTTATACCAGCTCCGTCCTTTCCACTATATTCCCAGAGATGATTTCTCCTATAGAGCCATACGTGATATACCAAGAGGGGTTTTCTCTCTCTCACCCCCCTCCCTCTCTGCCGGCCTTGCACAGGCCCCTCCGACCCGTCCTCCCCGGTGCCCTGCCTTCAGACTGAAGGGAGATGAGGGGCTTTAATCAAAATGCAAAGAGCGCCGCATCCCCCTAAAGGCTTCATCCCGTCAGAGGGCTGGGCGAGAGGCTCCCAGGGCCACCCCTGGAGCCCAACTGACAAGCCAGCCGCCGGGTGGAGGCCAATCGCGCGGCTCCCCCGGCCGCCCACAGCACCGCCCTCCGCCTCCGCGGCTGCACACCGGCAGGTCCACAGCACCACCGGCGCCCGAGACGGCGGAAGGCAACTCTCCCGAAGGCGTTTGGGGAAAGGGAAGCGACGGGGCGGAAGCAAGCCGGGGGCCGCCGTTGCCCATCACCGGGCCGCAGCTGCCCCCTCAGTCCCGCCTCCCCCCGCCTGCCCCGTCACCGCGCCCCGGGCCCCGCGCGCCCGGAGCATGCGCAGTGCTGCCCGCGGCGACCACGGCTCCCCTCGGAGCGGAGGGGCGGGCGGCGCGAAACGGGGATGCGGGGAGGGGGCGGGAGGGATGGACAGGGAGGCGACGCTTGGGGACAAGCGGAGGGCAGGGGGAGGGGGATGTCGGATGGGAAGAGAGCGGGGGTGGTGCGAGGAGAAGCGAGCGGAGTCGGTGCGCTGAGGCGAAGGCCTGCTGTGGGATGGCCCGTCGTGCACCCCGAAACTCTGCCTGCAGGCGTTGGTGGGGCGGCAAGTTCGGCCCCGGCCGCCCACACCCGTTCCGGGCGAAACTTATTGTCACACACCCGTAGGGACCCTTGGGGACCTCGCTTTATGGTCGCGGTAAGAAAGGGAGGGGATGATGAAGGAAAAGCCCGCCACCAAACAGCCAACAGCCGACCCCGCTCCTCACCTCACCGCCTCCCGGAGTCGGAGATGAAGGTTTCACAGCTCCTCCCCGAGAAACCTCCCGTTCTCACCTGCGTCCTGCTGTCCCACTTGTGCAGCAATCAGTGACCTATGGAGGAGCAGAATCATGCAGCAGGTCCGGTCGAGATCCTCCGGAGGGATGAAGTTCTGCCCTGACTCCTCTGAGAAATGACAGAGAACTATGGTCACGTTTTAATTGATGTGGATATCAGATTTTTGAAGTTAGCCTTCATTGAGATCTTTACACTTGAACACCTTAGAGCAATTAAGAAACATGCGGTGTATCCACAAAACACATCTTCCTTTTATCTGTCAAATTAAATTTTAGTAGTGTATTATCCCCTCCTACAAAATCTTGGTGTCCTGGTGTACTTTCTTGAAAATACTTCTGAAATGGTTGATATCGTTGTCCTTAGGTGTACAAATGGGACTGAGATGCCTAGCATGGTTACATCAAAGCTCTATTGGGTGCCATTGTTTGAAGAGATACACAAGGTTATTCTGGCACTTCAGGTGCCACAGCACAGCAGTGGAGCACCAAAATGACAGCAATGCCACGTTTCTGTGTCAAAGCTTACTCCTTCAGAATTGGTCTTAGAATTGCTTGTCTTAAACTTTCACCACATACAGGTCCCCAAAATCCAGGAACTTGGTTACTTGTACTATTAGTGTTGCCCTAATGGTCTGTGTTGGTGTCAGTCATTTACTAGATGCTTCCTAGAATAGATCAGGTTAATTCCTTAATGTTTTGTCCTCCTTCATTACATCAGTAGGTACTCTCAACGGCAACTTATTATTTTTACTTAAACTCATTGGAAAATCTCATATGCTATGAAGTTTCAAATTTCCTCTTGATGCCTATAATTTACAAGTCATTCTGTCAACAGCATTATTGCTTCTTCCAGGTTAATATCAGAGGTTGCCTCTCTGACATTTTTTTTGAGCCTTCCGATTAGCCAAAATCAATACAGCTGAATTGTGTCTTAGTAGAAAGAAAAAATTCTGTCTCTTCCCAAGAGGAAAAAGAAGCATTCCAAATAGGTAGTGAAAAAGAACAGGTATTCTCAGAATGTGGAGAATAGTAGTTTGGCACAGTGCCCTTACAGTTCTTTAAAATTTAGGAGATGTATATACCTACTGATACCCACTGATTTTTGTGGTCCTTCCTCAATTGAACAAAATGCTGAGTATTTAACAGACTTTTAGATCCCCGCAAAGCATTAGAAGGAAAATATATTAACCCAGGTGAGGTAATGTGCTTATATTAATATGAAATCCTGTGTCATTCTATTTTAATTCTAGTACTATAATCACTGGTTTTTTAGAGCTATCTCACTTGTTTTTGCATGCATGCCAGCATATAAAGCCACACGGACACAAATTACCATCCGATTCTACAGTTACAAGAGAAAAGTTGTGTGCTGTTTACGTGAAGAGCCACACCTTGCAGCCCATTAAGTTCAGTATTTAAGGACTATTGATTTTCATTTAGTTGATTTTCTTAGTTATTGTTTGTAATCTTCTTAATTGCCATGATGGTGCTTCAGAGCAAAGTCATTGTAGCCTAGGTGCAATGGAAATATGCCAAAGAATAGATAATGATTTAGAGCAAAGACAAGCTTTATGAGTGCAATTAAATTACTCTGAAAATATTTTTGACTTGGACGTAATTTCAGGAAAAAAATGTTCTTACTTGGATCTGAAAGAGGGTTAAAACATGAAAATGTTTCCAGAGAAAAAAAAGAATAGTGCTATTTTTAAAAATCTACTATCATCCACAGTGATTTTTTCTTTCTGTCAGCTTTCTTCTTCCTCATTACTCTTCAAGACAGTTCTAGTGAAAAGACTAAGCACTGTGACATTCATTATGTTCTGTCCCTGATACATCAACGTTGGCAGATTAGTTCATGTTTAAATATTAGGAATTGCTCTCTTGTATGTGCACAGACGGGTCATTGTTGTATTTTGGGGCAAAGCGGGGGAGGGGTTAGGAGCTATGGAGAAGAGAATGTTTCCTTGGACCACTATAGCTTAGAAGAAACTCGCAGTAGCAGTGCTTTCACATTCTTCAGACTATAGGCACCATAATGAAATGTATCTATAAATGTGATGTTCCTTGCCAGGCTTGTGATCATACGGTGTTTTTCCTAGCATATTCCTTGACACCACCAAAACCAAGAGACTTCTCTTTGTATATAAAGGGACAACTTCACTGGGAATAACTAATGCACTGCAAGGAAGAGGATGTTTTTATTGTCAGTTTCCATGTGTCTCAGACACATTTGTATTAGACTACTTTGTTTCTAGTTTCACACAGGTCTCTATGCCTTCTAAAACTTGAACTTCTTTCATGAATTCCATTCACAGCACAAAAGTGAATGTTGCAGAAGAAATGACAGGCTTAAAAGTCACCCCCCACCGCTTTTTCTATGTCTAATTCTTTTGATTTATGTAGGTGGGCATTTAATCCTTGTCTCATTTCTGGTGCAGATCTGTGTCTTCTTAGAATTCTGCCTTGTATGATTGATACTGGGAAGAAAAGTGAGTGAACCTTTATAAGAGAGATGTCTTGCAAACAGGGACTAGTGTAATGATCTCTGCTAGGTGAAATGTTAATGGATGACTTGTATTTTTAAAGGGAGGAAAAGGTACTAATGCATGCATAAGACAAAATAAATGACAGTATTTCTCTCCATAATTCTACGTTCAAGAAGTGTAATATACCCTGAGCTCCCCCAGTTCCATTATCTAAGATACTAAAGGATGAAGCCAAGGCTTTCTCTGTGTCTCACCAAATTCTTTAGGCTTGGCAATGGCTCAGTATGCATTGATTCTTTCTTTCAGGTGCCCAAGAACAGTAAAATAAATTTGTTACAAAATGACATACTTCAACAGTCATTAGGTCAGGTACCAAAAGACTACAGAAACATTAGCATGACATTTCTTTCTGTTGAGAATATAACGAAGCCTCTTCAGCAGACACAGGCAAAGCTGGAGTGGCTGGATGCAGCTGCACGGTGCAACCTTAACAGCTCCAAAAGCAGGGCTGTGATGTGACTAAAAATTTGGTGCGTATTTGTTGCTGTATGTGTGCTGAAGGTTTTATACAGTTTGTGGTGAAAAATTCTTTACATTTTTAAGCTGAATGTGTACTTGGAGTTGCTACCAGAAACACAAACTTGAGAGATTAAAACTTCTAGGCCCATTTGAGGAATAAAGTTAGTGTTAAGGTTAGAATTAGGGATTTAAAGGATTAAATGACTTGACTGCTGTTTGAAACAGACGGTCTGCTGATTTGGGAAGGGGGCTGTAGCTGGTAAGAGCTTATACCTCTCTTTTGCTCTAGGGGTTTATACCCTTTTTGTTAATGTAGTTAATGCCAGGGGTTAAAAATGTAAACCATCAAAATTTCATCCCATTCTTCAGGATCATGAAGATAAGAACAAGTTTGGATAAAAGCAAGGCAACCTGTGTTGTCTTTTACTCTAGGGATGATCCCTTATAAATAAGTAAGTATAATCCTTCTGCCAGAATTTGGTTGATGGAAACAAGGGTGGGGGTTGTGTTTAAGGGAGTTTGATAGTAAAACAAAAGCTTTGAGCCCTCTCCTAGGAAACCAGGACAACTAAACTGGCAGATAGGTACAAAGACGTTTGGCTGATTGACATGTGATACAAAATTCCTTTTATATATAACCTTTTTAGGTTATATAAAAATTCCTTTTATAGTATAACCTTTTCACTGAAGTTAATTATATGTCAGTTGATTTCTTTTTGCATCTTACAGTGTACGATTGTCAAATCTCTCTGGAGAGCAAGGCCAGATTCAAGTTGCTACTGGTCCCATTTGGAGTGGCTTCATTTAGAGTAGCCGCTTGTCTCTCTGTTCCCAGCAGCCATTCCTTCTTTTCCCACTGTCTACTCCTATGTCCTTTCTGCTCCTGGCATCACTTTCTGCTCCCCTCTAGACTTCTCAACAAGAGAACATTAACGCATGTGGCATTTTTCTTCAGTTTTAGGACTCAGCTGCCAGGTTTAATAAACTTAGGGTTAGGATAGGTTTAAGTCAAGATTTTGGAATATATTGTGTACATATACTAGTTTATTGTAGGATAATACAACAGGAGATGGTTTGGAAATGAAGTTATAAAGAACACTAATGTGGATCTATCAGTTCCCCCAGAAGCTTGAAGAGGCCTGGGTCAGAAAACACATTACTCCTTACAGTTTTATCCTATAGTGATTAGCTCCTGTCTTCCCATCATTTATATATGAGAAGTTACATATGAGGTTTGGCCACAGTCTGGGAAATTTTCTTTCAGTTTTGAATTTGAGTTTTGGGGACTCTGTAGAGATTACTGTTGATGGAACCTGATAATGTCTCTCCTTGTAGGGATTCATGCCACTTCTAACAATAAGAAAAGGGAAAAGACTTGGCATAGTGTTAGTACTGAGGATTTTGAAGTCTTAGGAAGCCAGATTGCTCCTAGATCCTGCTGACCTTTGGAGACAGTAATTGTGTTGATAGAAACCTGTGCCTTGGAGCTGTATCAGTCCTATAGGAACCAGCAGATTATCTGTTTAGGAGATAGATAGGACATTTAGGTTTAGACTGAAGGTTTTAGCAAAGAGCTTAGAGTATGATACATTTCAATAATTTCCCCTAAAGTTAAGTGTGTTGTTAGAAACCATTGACTAATATTGTCTTTATGGAAATCACTCCCTTTTGTGCTAATTAATTCAAGTTATAGTTAGTGTTGGAATAATAGTGTTAGCATTTGAGAAGTGTAACTGTCCTAAACCCTGCAAGACTGCCAAAGATGAGTAGCAGGGAGGTATTAATAGAGTCTGATATACTGTGTTGTGATTTCCTGTAGAAATGGGTGCCCTTTCTAAAAATAAAACTACTATTACAGATCAGTATAACACTGATACTTGGATACTAAATTGTTACAATTTCCACTTGCATTGTGAACCTGGGGGAAACAAGGAGATAAGCAGGAGGTAGGCATTGAGAGAAGCAAGTGCCTTGTATCAATTGGAAGAAACTAGTGCCTTAGTCTCTTGTAGGCTGGGAATAAGTCTAGTGTTAGACAGAAGGTTTAAGGCTTAGAAAAATAAAGCATCAACAGGTAAATTCATCTCTCATAAATGCAAAGATATTTGTGCTAATGTAGTTAGCAACCAAAGCCTTTTGTAATTTTCTTCTTAAGGGTTGGGGTTAGGTTATGGAAATTATGGTTAAGGGTAGGGTTATGGAAATGGATGACTAAGTATAAAGATCACACCTTACAGCAGACTACAGTGTTCCCAGAAACAAGAATTAATAAGACTGAGCTCATATTAATAGAAGCTGTTTGCCTTTCCTCTAGTAATTGATCCTGTAGTTTTTAATGATGTGAGAGTTAGATTTGGAGGTATAGAAATTTAGGATTGTCTGAGAGTCTTTAGACTGAATCTAGGATGCATAATGGGCCAGGGACTGTTCTGGGGCCCTGGGGTGCCTGATCTGGATAGAGTTGAGATTAAATTGACTGTGTAGAATTCAATCTGTCAGTATTCTTCGGAAGGTTCTTAGGAGCAGGAAAGAGACCAGTGATGTTACAAACTGATGCCATTTGTTCTCTTTCAGTAATGATTTAATGTCTTTCAGATTAAGATTAGGGAAGTGTCAAGATCCCATTTCACCATCAAATTTTGGAGATCTGAAGAGTTAGGAAGGTAGCTGTCAACAGGAGGAGAGGTTTGGGTGAGGATTCAACATAATTAACAGACAACCCAGTTGATTTGATCTAGAGATACAAAGGGGTCTGGTATCATGAAGATTCAGTCTCTTATTTTCAGTTTACTATTTTTCTTCATCTGCCAAGCCTAGATACAGTTGTCATTAAGGTTGCACTACGAAAGATGACTTCAGAAGGTTATTGCTGGGATGGAATATGAAGCCATTTATTGCTATCAGTGGCCAATTCCATGTTTTCAGAACTGGGTATAGTGAAGATTAGGGACAAGACTGATTTGAAGATTAGGGTAGAAAATTAGTATTTTCAGGACCCACACTTAACAGCCAGATTCTGCAGAGATTGCAGGCATAGTATGTTGTATAGAATCATCATGAGCATAAATTCATTTTAATAGCTATTTATGCATATAAAATTAGGGGTTGGGGGGAAGTTAGGAGGTGTAATTTGGGAAATTAAAATTTGAACATGCCGGATAATGGTTGGGTTCTGCGCAGCTCACCGAGGTAAGAAGAGCTCTAATGTTTTTCATTCACTATTGTCTTAATTCAGACACGGTGTAAGTGTTGCCAACAGACTACACCTAAGGGTACATCTTAGCAAAGTTTGTACAGATCCATCACCAAGCTACAAAGGGTTTATGTTTAGTGTGTAAAGCAATACAAATTCAAGGGTCTTGCTTTTCAGTTGATTTTGTGATCTAATGCATTATTTTCAGTTTTTCTGTTGGTTTTGTTTAGTTAGTCACAATGGAGATCAGGACTGTTCAGAGAAAACTTGTTCATTACTTGATTCTGGCCTGTCTGTGCAGACAAAATGAGGGGGTGTGTTAGTTCCCTGAGTCCCCTGCACCCTTGCTACTTTGATGCACACCTCCACATCACACAGTCATCTTAATTCCCATGTTCTACTCCCTAACCCTCTTTTTATCAGTATGCATCTATATTATTACATGGGAGGAAAAGTAACTGACTGTATTTGCAGAAAGTCTTGCTATAATTGAGGAGATTTTTTTTAATTAAATTTATTCTTTTCATTGATGTTATTCTGACAAATTTGTAATTCTCTATGAAGTTCTTCCTCTCTTGCTTTACATAGCCTTAATACACACAAAAGTGAGCACTGTTCTGATGTTGATACAGATGGCCTATTTGAGGAGCCACAGCATATAGTATGATTGGGATGTTAGTTTCTCTGTGGATTGTGGATCTGTAGGACCACACATTTGTGAAAGGAGGATTTTGTGACTGGAATTGTTCTGGGTTTGTGCTGTCTATTTGGCCTCATATTAAAAGAGGATGTTAAAACTCTGTGAACCTATGCATTTCATTGAAGGAAAGCAGCAATCACTATCCTTCCTGGTCTCAATGACTGTTAGAACTTAATCATGACTGTCTTGTAGAATAGTCTGATCTTCCTGCACCTCTCTCAAAAGAGAGAAAAAATATTGCTGAGATAGCATTTTACAGAATACAAACAGCACAGTTCCATCCTGTTCAGCAAGCAGCAGGAAGTATCAAGTATCATGTAGCATTGCCAGCTCAGCTTGGTAATTCAGCTGAAGTTTTGGGGGTTTATTTCAGCCAAAATTTCAAGGTTCACCTGCTGACAGTTCATAATACAGCACAGTGTAATTGATACAGCATTCCACCATTTGTTTTTCATTTGCATAGGTTTCTTCCAGGGATCATAACCTGTTGTAATTGTAATTATATTTAATTCATGAGCAAAAAAAAAAAATATGTGAGCAATGTGTAGTACATCCCTAAAACATGACATATTACGAATACCAAATTTTTCATCATTCAAGACAATTTAAAGGGAGACATACTTATTTGATGTAGGGATTAGTTTCTCAGTTTCTGTCCAGTTTTCAGATATTACCATTACACACCAGACCTGTCAGAAGCTACATTTTTATTGTAATTTCTGAATTTATTCAGTGGTCAACAAAAACTTACCTTTAATTATAAGTCTGTTTTGGTTTTGCAATGCAACACTTTCAAATATTTGCCTTTAATTGCTGGTATCTAGTTGCCTCCTTTATTCATTTGTTTTTACAATTTATCTGAGACTTCCTTTTTCTTCAGACTGGTTGAAACAGATACGTAGGCTGAGGGAATGAACAGGGGACAATTTGGACAGGCTCAGTTGCTGTCATTGCCAACTGTTTATCTTATTATCAGACAGTCTCCTTGATCAGTTCTGATTTAATGAGTTTGTTCTTGAAGCAGTGGACCAATATCTATATACCACAATTAATTTTTAATTATGACTTGTGACAAATTGAAAATGCAGATGTTTAAGTATAAAAGGCCTCTTACAGTCCCTGTTCTACATAGTTTTGTGGCATTTTTTTATGTTGGGGGAGTACTGGTGGCCTATGTAATACACAAGGAGGCAGTGCAGGCACAGACTAATGGTCTGCATGTGTCACACACTTGTAGCATGTTTATTAGTTTCTGGAAATGCTAATGCTACCACCTTCAGAGTCCCTTTTAACTGGGGGAAATTAAGACAGGGAGAGAACTAAGAAGGTGAACAGCTAAGACCAAATTTGTTTATGCCTAGTCATGGCAGTCCTGTACTTCCTCTTTCTATGCATAGACACTTCACAACTAAATCACTTGTTAAGGTACTTTGGAGTAGAATAAAAGTTTATCCTGTTCTATAAGAAAGAGCACTGAGAAAAAAAAGGTAACATTTCAGGGAGGCTGCCTGCATCAGGTAGATCCCTGTCTCATACCTGCCCTCTCACTTGCTCGACTTTGAGAAGAGGAGGACCAAAACATAACATACATATAAATAAATAAATATAAAATTAATTTTAAAAAAAATACTATTTTATAATTAAATAAATATTGAATTATATTTCATATATAAGTCCCATTATATTTCACTCATATTCCTCCAAAATAACACCCTGTCAAAGGACTCACAGGGGCTGTCAAATGACAACTGGAATATGAGAGTGCTGTCAGACTTGTTAAAACGTTTCCCATTATTCACCCCAGTTCATAAAATTATGGCTGTCTTAATAGCACTAGATGATGAAAAATGAATCACATGCATTATCGTGCCATGTAATAGTTCTTTGTTAGACATACTTATGTATTTATCGCAGAAAAAAAATAACCCCCTTTGAGGAAGAGTTACATTTAGCAGCTTCAAAATTAAGATATGGCAACGCTTGTAATCTGATTTGGTGCTTTTTGATTGTTTAAGATTTGAAAAGTCTGTTTAGGGCTAACCACCCCCCTTTGAAATGTAAGGCAGCCTTCAGTACATAAACCCTATCAAAATCTTGGGGCCAATCCCAGGGGGCCAGTGAGCTGTGTATGTTAACAGCAGTTCTCAGAAGGGAAGGCATTGAGTAGTCCATGTGACAGGGAATGCTGTAACAAGGATTGCGCTAAAACTGCCAAATTGCCTTGAGCTTCCTATCCATGGACATGGATTTCCATGGAGCACACAATTTCTCTCTCAAAGGCAGGGCATCTACATGTTTTTGTGCATTTGTATCAATGTTGAAAAGGCAAGTGTCTTGAAAAAAAAAAATCATCTTTAATGTAATAAAATGTGAATATCTGCATCTGAGATTAGGACAAAAGATACAACAACTTTGTGAGAATAACAAAAGAATAAATACATACAGGGCCAGCAGAACATCTTTGCATACACGTTACTTTAATTGGGGATATCTTGAACCTGTCATTCACTTTTTTCTCTATAATGTGTGATTCACTAAATGGTATGTTGATTGCTGCTTCATTTACTCTTAGTGGAACTCATTTCCCCTTAACACTTTAAAAAGATATCAAACAGGTGCTCAAAATGCTTCAGTAACTCTACTGCAGTTTGTAATAATATCATCTGTCCATATTTTAATTTTTTCCTGGAAACTGATTATTTTTTAGTCAATACCATTAAAATTACTACATTTATCAGAAAAATGTGAATTTTTTCTTTCAACATGCATCGTCAAAGCAGCAGTGGTGTCCAAGCCCTGCTGTCTGACAGGCATATTGCCTGAACTACAAGGTAATTAGATTCACTTGTAGCCGGTCTAGACTGAAGCAAAAAGTAGCGAGATCTACTGGTGTAGTGATAGTTGAGGAAAACAGTAAGCTGGAAAAAGTTACAATAGATTCTTAGAAACAAAATTTAAAACTCTAGATTAAAATCTAGTTTAATTTATTCGTATTAAGTTAATGAGACAATATAAAAAGGCATTAATAAAATAGGAATATGAAAGTTCACGTTTGGATTCTTAATTAAAGATACACAAGTTCCATTGCTGCTTCCACTACTATATTATCAGTTGTGTGATACTTACATTGAAGACTAAAGTACTTTGCTTCTGATTATTAAATTGTAATAAGTACATTTTATACTGGACAACAATCTTCAGTTGGTGCTAGTGAGTCCAGAACTCAAATTTTTCAGTATTAAATTTGTTCTGGTGATTTTCACATAGTTTATGTGTATGTAAACATTTTGATTATTTATATTTTGAAAGTTCTATAGGTGTAAGGAGGAAAAAAACCC
This sequence comes from Porphyrio hochstetteri, assembly GCA_020800305.1. Classification (NCBI taxonomy): domain Eukaryota; kingdom Metazoa; phylum Chordata; class Aves; order Gruiformes; family Rallidae; genus Porphyrio; species Porphyrio hochstetteri. The sequence goes on from CM036912.1 coordinate 22,027,971, forward strand.
CTTTATACATAATGCCTTGAGATTAGATAGCTAAAGCATAACATCAGACGGAATAAAATCTGAACATTCTAAAATGCAGCACTGCCAAATGACTATAAAAGAAGTAGCAAAATTCCTGAAATACACTGTGCAAAATAATGAAGGTTGAAATATGGCTATTTATTTGTACTGCTGTCAGACATCAAAATCAGATCACTTCTCCATGCCAGGTGCAGTGTTAATGTAGATTCTTAATGTTTGGAGAAATTCAGAGAGATTCAGATATGCTTATAGCATTGCAGTGTATGCTTGTAGGCTTTGATGTGTAGGAGGCAATGTTTACTCTATTATATGCTAAGGTTTAATTTATTGTATCCAAATTCCATCTGAGGACTGCTGTGATTTTCCAAAATTTTGTACATAGTTTAGTCTTCTAATTCTCTACCAAATTATAATCAGATGTGGGAGTGAGACTGAGAAATGGCCTGAAAAACTATGTGTTTGACCCCAAATATTGATTATTTAGATACCTTTCTGTCAATCCCAGATTACTCAGAATCCTTCAATCCTCCTAAAGATAGACCTTAAGGATCATCACATTTGCAGATAACAGCCTTTTCAAAACTGGGCTTAGTTTTATATATCTGTTTTTATTTTTAGGTATGGAAAAAGCTCAAAATTCATTCCAGATGATATATAGCAATCTTGTCTTTTACTTTCCCCTAGGTAAGAACAGCCAACCTATCTCAACCATAAATACTGTTTCTATTCTTTATTTATTCCCACATTCACAAGCCAGCTATGACTGTGATACTTCTAGTATTTTGGGAGCTGCTTAATTTTTAAATATGTAAGTACATCTGTTTACCTCATTGGGGTATATGTCTCTATCTATATAATCTATATATAATCTATATCTCCATATAAAGATTTTTTTCTCCCCAGGACTAGTTCCAAACACAACAAGGTAGCTGGTTATTTCTAAAATTATTGCATATAAGTGGTAGTTTTTATATATGAAAAGTAGAATCAATAAATATTATTTGGGCTTCTGTATGGTGACTAAGACACAGATAAACCAGGATGATGTTACTATCATTTTGAGTTGGAGGAGACATGAAGTGGATAAAAAAATAAATAAAAAAAGAATGATTAGTTAATTGTAGTTTGGACTCAAAATTATGGTATTGAAAAACCTGGAAAGGCCTATAAGGAAGAGGGGAGCGAGAAAGACTTATTTGCAGTCCTCTGCTTTGAGAGAGAAACACTAAATAGAAACAGACATTCAGGCTCCAACATTCAGTGATGCCTGTGCTGCTTTATGCCCAAGGAAAGAGGTTGATGAAATACTGATGCTAAAGCCCAGTAGAACAATCTCATATAGTATCTAAGATAAGCTCCAGTCTTGCAGCTTTAACTTTTGAAATAATCCCTTAAATTCCTATAAACCCATGGTAAATTGCATCTAATTGAATAGGATCAGAATTTGCCACATTTTAAGATATTGAGACAAATTTCTTCGTAAACATAAGCAAGCATAATTAAGTTCAATGGACTCACATTGAATTACTAGCTTTGAATTTGGTCTGTTTGCCTAAAGTGAATGTTTTATGAATGACAGTGCTGCAAGAAAGATGCATTTTGACAGGAATGAGAATAATAAAGAGGCAGCTGGAAATACCTGGGCTTGTTATGCTCCTTGGCAGACTTCATGAGAAGTAGAACTGACTTCGGTGTTGCCTGTGGGTCTGTCACTTTGTTCATCTCTGTCAAAATTGATTTTTCAGATTTGCTCCAAGCTGTCATTTCCCTGATGGCTCACCTTAGCCTGTAAGGAATTTGCATGTTATTATCTGCTTTGAATATGCCTTAAATTCCAGGAAAACTCTGGAGCTGCTTGTTTTGGTTTTTTTAAATGATAAAGTAATGAGAAAGACATTGCAGCTTGTCATCCCATAATTTGTTTAGAAACATAATTTCTGATAGCATGTCTTTATGATATATTTCTATAACTCAGTGTACTTTCTGTTTTTGAGAAAAATAATTTAGAAAGACCCATTAAATTACAAAATTAAGTTCCTAATATATTTAATATTAGTTGCCCTTACATTGTTAGTCACATTGTGAAATCTAATCTAATATTGCATTGAGAAAGAGGAATACAATGTTTTAAAAATTGTGGTGGTTGAGAGAGCAATAGTAGAAAGGCACAGCAGATACTCATAAAATCTCAAATACCTACATTGATCAGACAATAAAAAATGGCATGAAAGAATGCACAGTTTGATTTCAATCATGTCAAACTAGTACAGTCTAGTAGCTTTGAAACCTGACCACAAGTTTGCATTACCCACTTTTTCTGTTTAATTTCCAGCTGCAGGAGCCACAGGAATGGGCTGCAGGCATGGGAATGCTGCTTCTGTCCCTTCAACAGGGAGTTTCCCTGTTCCTGACTTCCCCTCCCCAAAGGCAAAATGGTCTGGCCTGTAAAACAGTGGCTTCTTTCTATGCAGAAGACAGCAGGAAGAAACGCAGGAATTATTATGTTTCTGAAAATTTCCCTTTAAAAATAGATGTTCGGTGGTTTGCTTCCTCTCTCACTTCTTACATCTTTCACTTTAAAGAAATGTATTTATCCTAATTTCTTAAAAACTTTCTCCTTTTATTTCATCAGATTAAACTGTGTAATCTGAGAGTCGTAATTTGGTATGTAATTCAGATCCAAGGTTTTCAGTAATTTGTTTGGAGAAAAGTGTCAAGAGATAATAAAAGATAAAGCCTACATCAGTCTTCCATAGGCCTAGGCCAAACCTCTGTTTGGGGAATTTAAAAACCAAACAAACCAACCAACCATTTTAATAAAAGTAAAGGGCCATCTCATGGAAAAAGATGACTGTCTTTAAAACCAAAATCTGCCCTACTGTTCCATCTCCATTAAAGCATTGTTACCTGCAAAACAAACATGCTCTTATATCCATCCAGCAAATATTTGAGCATGAAATTAAAGCCTCATTTTAGTAATGAGAACAGTTAGCTCTACTTGATTAAGCACATGCTGAAGAAAAGCCTTGTAGAGCTCTATATACAAGAACTTCTAAGGACTTTCCAATGTTGTGGTACCGCCAGAAAACACAACCATTGAAGGCTGAGTGGTACAGAACTTCTTGCTGCACTATGAGAGTAAGCAAGCTAAATTTGTCAAGTGATTTTAAAGTTAACAACTATCAGTTGCACCCTGTCTTTCATCCATGACACAGTGAAAAATATATTCCATAATTTCCTTGACCACATCTTATAGTGTGCCACATTTTATAAAAAGATTAAAATAGGCCTGATGAGGGATTTATTCAGTTCAGGTGAACTTTTCCAACATAAAGGGATGGTGGGACTTCCCTCAAATTAGTTTCTGAGTGTTACTGGCTATACCCAGCTGACAAAGCTTCTGCAAATCAGTGCAAGCAGCTGGGGAGTCTGCAGAGGACCTTGGAAAGTTTTATAAGAGGCAGGGAACAGCCACATAGCTCTATGTGAAGGGGCAAGGAAAGTTTCATTAGGGTTTAAAAAAAAAAAATGTTAAAAGGAATAATGAGTTTTTAGTAATCCAGAAATTGAAAGGTGCTGGATCTGGGAGCAGGATTTGGATGTACAGGCACCAAGGGTAAGGAGGAGATTGTTTACAAAATGTTGTATTTGAATCTGCCTCTTTCAACAGAGTTGCATTTCATCTCTTTGAAAGGTTACCTTGTTCCACTTCGGGTTCTACTAAAACTTAGTGTAGGAGTTGAAAATCTTTACCTGCTTTTGAAGTGCTACTTCTAAGGAATAGGTATGTGGAGACAGTTCTATCTTAAAGTCCTGGCTATCTTAGTGCCCTGTCACATAGGATTATAAAAGCGGTCTCGTCTAGGGAAAATATGTTGATGTGGTGAAGCTAAGCTGGAACTGTCTCTTCCTTTGTTGGCATATGGCAGTTGGTATCCCTATAATCAATTATGGAGTCATGTGATAAACATCACTTTTTGCATGTCTCCGACTTCACCTGCATTTGCCTCTTTAGCCAGGCTCCTTCAAGATACCTGTAACATTCAAGACCTTTGAGCAGTCTTAGTCAGTTAACTTTTTCTTTCTTTAAATAAATTGCCACAAAAATGTACCTTTCCCACATTTCCTGTGCCAGCTATGCAGTTTCATCTCAGTTTTTGCCAACCTGGAGGCAATAGTCCTTTTTGAATAATGTTGAATTCATTTGAGGCAGTCTGTTAGAGCAAGAAACAAGCAGTGGAAGCTGCAACTATGAGGCTGCTATCATTAAAAAGGGGAGACTACACTTAGTTAATGAGTCCTGAGATGCCAGAGCTTAAAACCTAATATTCCAATACAAAACAAACCAGACTATGTTGATTTTAAAAGTAACCAACAAATACAACTTTTCAATTATGCTATTTCTCTCATTTGAAAGTCTGCAAAATGAGACTTACCAGACTAAGGCAGTCTGTTTTGCAGTCACAGGAATTTTAAAACATATCTCAATTTAAATGTTAAAGTTAGAAAAACATATCTAAAATTCCTTTATTCTTGCTCTAAAAGAGTATATATTTGTTGTTTACCATGAAGCTTTTAATCACTGATTGTTGGGCCATATATTGCATGTGACTGTGAGTGATGACCCACATACACAGAGTGGAACAGAAGTCTATCTTGATATATACACTTTAAGTATTAAGAAATTTGTGGTAAAGGTAGGTAATGATAAGCTTGAGTTATCAAACACTTTGATCCATATATATCAGTAAGTAATACAAGAAGTATATGATTTGATGCTTGTTAATTGAGGCTAGGCTATTCATTTTCTCACTATACATTGATTTTTCTTAGATTTATGAGAAGTATAGTTTTTTTAATGCATTCTGTTCTGGATGGATTACTATATCATGTGTTCCTTGCTGCTATGTTACTAGTAGTCCTTTACCTGCTATTTTCTGACAGGTGCAAAAGGGATCTTTTACTGCTTCAGTGTTACTCAACAGTCTTAAGAGGTAAGTGAACGACCTATGTTTATATTTTGCATTTTCAGTTGCATCGTCTTAAAACTTGTCCACAGTAGAATCTATAATTTAGTTTATTCTGAGAAAAAAAGGTTCAATTTCATGCCTGAAGTAAGATAGTGGTGCTAATTTGAAATACTAGGAAAATAGTTTCACAGTAACTGATGTACAATTTGATATTAGCTGGTAGTATTTGATGAAAAAACCCAGCAAAGAACCATTATCACAAGCATTGTTTATCTGGGCAATTTCATAGTATCACAAGAGAGGTAAGTAAATGTTTGCTGTAGCAGTAGTACCCTAATGTAATACACATAAAAAGTATAAAATCCTAAAATACTAATCCAGAGGCACTTTCCAAGTATTTCAGAATTTTAACTTTTTGCTGTCATGCTTGTGGGAAAGAAAGGGGTGGGAAAAGCTGAGAATGGATTTGAAATGTATAGTGAAAGTGAAACCATATCTAAACCATATAGCCATAGGCTGACATTGTGAAGAATTTCTAACCTGGTATAGTAGTCTGCATTTGAGGAATTATTCTTTTCAGTCATTTTCAGTAATATATGAAATAAAATTGTGTATTCTTACATTGTTCAGTGTTGGTGAAAGCAAGTAAGAGTGGGTAGTGTAGCTCACCAGGCTTTCATTCAAAGCAATGAAATGAGGGTTCTAAACTTGTATTTTAGTAAGATAGCAAATAACCTAATTTGTAAGTAGCTAAAATCAAGACTGTTCATTGTTGGAAACCTACCTAACAAACAGGACATTACTTACTCCCTTTTCTAAGTCTCGACTGGATTTCCTTCTCATAGTTGAAAAACACTTTAGCCACCATGTTGCATGTAAAGCACATCCTTTTGACTTCTTGCCTGGTCTTTCTATTCACTTGTTCAGGATTTGAAGGCAGACTTACACTATTATTCTCTAGAGACAGAGTACTTGTCTCCACTGGGAGTGTATAAAACACAGCTCACAATTGCATCTGTCAATATGAATTAAGTTTCTTTTATTTGCTGTCAGACATTCATGTAAACATATTTTTAAACTCCAGTTACAGTGGTTAGTATCTCTAGGTAAAGCTTCCCATCCCTTTCTGGTATTGTGAACATGAAGTCATGGCTGATTTAAAATAAATAAATAAATAAAATAGATACAGCTTGCTGCTTTTCATTTTTCTTTTTCTGTTCCTGAGCAGTGTTGTTGAGTAATTATGATAAATCATGAAGTCAGGCTTTAAGACTGAATTAGGTGACTGCCTCAAGCTTTGTGCAGTTTATGTCCAAAATAATGACTTAAAAAATGTTATTTTTGTGGAACAAACTGGCTGAAATTCCAATGTATAAAGGACTATTTCTATAACCTTTCTCACACTGACTTGTACTTCCACATTCAACTAGTTATATTTATGTCCAAGTTGGTATATGTTTAAGTTGGAAATTGATTTAAAATAGTGAAAATTACCTGAAATAGGAAGTTTGGATTTTATGAAGTAGCTTAGTCCGGTAAAGATTAATATGGCAGTGGGAGAAGGAAAAAGTTGGTAACTGAAATATAAAATTAAGAATTGGTCATGGAGAGTATGACCCATTGCCAAAAAGAAAGAAAGAAAAGCTGGATGAATTGCTGTAGTATGGGATAGCCCAGCTGTTTTGTGAAAGTTCATATGATCGTAGATCTGTCTTATGGATGACTAGAAATGTGCATTTATGCATGCTTTTCTAAGATATTTTAAAGGAGAGCCTTTGGTTTATTTTTTAGAATAGAGTAGTACACACAGCCACTCTGTACTGTATAAGGTATTTGAACAAAACAATACACATCTGGAAATCTTGGTAAACACACTATCGAACCTACACATAGTTGATTTATTTAAGAATTTGTTGCTGGGCTAAACATAGGGTCTCCAGCTTCTGAAACAAAAGCTCTGTTATGAAGCAAAAGAAACAGCTCCCTGAGCTCAAGCCAGCTGTTTGTTATATTCAGTCCAGACTGCTTTACAACCAATAATTCTTCATGTTTATATACAGTACCCTGCTATTTCCAGGGGGGTGGTTTCATTTGACTATCCATTCACCTAGGACACAAGTTTAACTTAAACTTGGTGGTGCCAAGTATGGCAAGTTGATCTTATACTGCTTTGATATCTCTACTTTACAAAGCCAAAACAAGCATCACCGAGCTCTACAATTGTGGCTTGCCAAACTTACCCTTAAATACAGCATTTTAAAACTTACTGTGGCATATCAAAGGAATGTGATCATTGAGATGCACTAGACCAAAATTACAGCGCCAGAATCATGTCATTATGTACCATTTCCTGCAATTTCTTTACACTGTCATGAAACATAAAATGGATGCTACAAAAGAGATTTACCAAGAAAAACATTAAAACATCAGGAAACTATTCCTGAACATGAGAGGTTAAAAATTCCTAAGTTTCATAGATATTTTTAACGTTTATTTTAAAATGCTAATTTCTATTTGTTGAATTAGAATTAAGCAAGGTTAATCCATGCCAAATTAGATATGTAATGCCTGTCATGGAAGTAAAACACCCTTACACAGGAGTTGTGGCTAAAATAGGTTATTACTGAATCCCTGTATTACATCCATTTAATTTTGAATAAAAGAAATGCTTAGGGTCTTTAAGGGAAATCTTTTACCTGGCACACGTGCATTATACATAGTTTGGTAATATACTGCTTGTGGCTTACGGTCTTTTTTTTCATATTTTGTGTTTTGTTATGAAACCTCCTTCAGAATGCCTTGAAAAATTCACAGCCTACTATACAATCTAGTTTCAAAGGAAGTGAATTGTCTTGATCCAAATTTCTTGGTGCCATGCAAAACTTGGATACAGCAGATTTGTGGGTTGACAAAGTACATGTACCGGAGCCCACAGTTTGGTCCCATGTTTTTCTTTTTCTGAACACTTCAGATGTGAAGTAGGAAGCTATGCAATATACATACAAATATGTATTATTTGTTATAATACATTAATTAATAATATATAATACATTGTAAATATGAAATAATACATATTTGTAAAATTCATTCTGTTTGCACTATACAAACGTGTAGAGGATAAAACTCTAATCCCATTGTGTTTATGCTTCAACTGCATTAAGACACAGAAATTAAAATGGGAAGAAAAGAAATGCAAAAAATTGAACCAAGCTTCCAAAAAACCCTCACGCCTCTGGACATAATAAAGTAGTGCTACAGACTGTGGTTTAGGCTTAAATCTCATTAATTCATTTAACTGAGAAGCACATGAAAATTCTAGAATTTTTTGTAAGTAAACATGGATATATGGATGCTTGGTTTGCTGTACTAAGAAAAATATACAGATCTGTTCTATTGTATCTTCAATGATTATTTACAGGTGCAATAGGAAAGACATTTGCTAGCCATGTATTAAGTCTGAATATGAGAACACTGGATGACGCTGTAAAGGCAGGAAAGGGAAGCCCCTTCATCCCTGTCATCCCCAAACTACCCCAGCTGACAGTTTGAAACAGCTGACAGAAACCAAACACAGGGACAGGTAAAAAAAATGACATACTCTGTCAGTTGTATGATACAGACATTTTCTGAATCACGGGCTGACTGTGTCAGGCTAGGCCATTTGTTACTGAAATGTTATTTTAAATACCAGAGACTGATTATTTTTAACTTCTAGCTTCAACAACACTTCAGTATTCCTTTCGGTAAAATGAATGAGGATGGATTATGTAGATGTGCTACAGTGATAGTTGAGGAAAGAATATTTTGATTTATCAAAAAGTATGTAAGTTTTAAGAATAGTATGTTATTACCTCTTGATGCACTGACTTCTCCTAGTCAAGTATCGTAAGACAGACTATTTTTAAAGTCTCATATGAATTTAAAATAATGATACTACATTGGTGCATGGATTTGAGGAACCTGTGAGAGTAATTTCTATGGGAAGGATTGATATTTAAGTATGCATTGTGTATTCCATAGCAAATACTATAGAAAAATATGGGAGGGAAAATATATTCAAGTAAAATAAATTTCTAGAGGAGACAGAAATGGGGAAAAAGCAAAGAGCTAAGTGATAAATGACTAATTTATTGTTCTGTATCTTGGACATTCTTTCTTTGACTTCTATTCTGTAGTGGGATGCAAATAAGACATGTAAGCAAAGTGCACTATCTGTCTCTGGTGTCAGTACTGATGCAAGATAAATACCCTGTGGCGCCTTTTAAGTAGTGGAGGAGATACCTGCTTTACGTAGCCAGCCTTTTCAACAGAAAAGATTCTAGTTTCTTAATTGTTTCTGAGCCAGCTGGTGATTGTACAATAGTAATTTTGCACGACTACTGATTCATTAGTGTTTAGCTTAGTGTGCCTTATTCAATTGCTTTCATTCTTAAATGTAGAATGTTTCTGTAGGGATTCCAAAGTTCATTTGAAAATGGCAAATTCTGTTTTCTTCAATATTTCTCTGGGAGGTTTTTTTTAATAGTTACAGCTTCTTTAGTCTTTGTGCCAGCTCCTCTTGAGTTACTAAACTTCCTTAATATAAATCAAAGCTTTAATCAACTCGATAGGGCAATTTTTCTTGTCCTAAAATATCTGAAACCACAACTGACATGTAGATTCTGCAGACACTGACCTGTTGTGAATAACTTCCTTTGTCATTTAACAATTGAAACAATGGACTATGGCAAGAGCCATAGCTGGCTAGAACTGAGTTGTACAAATGACAAGTCACTTCAGATACTCACAATTTAAAAACATTCATTCTTTCTATTAGAGGTCTAAAAATTTTATGCATTTCTGTATGACAAGGTGACTGAGTTATTTTAACCTGCTGACTTGCCAGTATGGATTTAGTATTTTAGTGCAAGCAAAAAAATTTTTTACATCAAATAACAGTATCAATTTAATTTTTTAGAAAATGGAATATCTCTTTTAAAGAAAATTCAGCTACTTTGTTCTATTTCCACTTTAAAGCTAGTTCCACCTCAGGTATTTCTGCTCATAAAAGTGAGATTGGTGCAGGCAGTTATCTTGCTCTATAAGAGTTAGATTTACAGTACAAAATGCAGTAGTGTGTAATTTTGTCCCTACATAATTTTTTTCTGCTGTTTTGTGGTGGACAATAATGAATCTCATGAGTCTAAATGACTTGTTTTGCATGGCTTGCAAAGGAAGACACCCCTTGCTTTAATATGGCATGTTATAGGAAGCATTTTGAGATTAACTATTTCTGTTGCTTTTGTATTTGGAAGAAATTCAGTAAATGGGAAATGTAAAACATTGTGTTATCTTTTTGTTCAGTTAATGTATTACTTTATCCATTAGTACTATTTGCTAAAGAGTGACTTCATCCTTTAGAAAGCATTTTAACTGATACCTGCCTTTCATAGTTAGCTGCTTTGCATTTACATATATTCTATATATCTGTGCTTTTTCAGTGGTTTCTGTTAATACTGCATCTGCGTCACCTAATTTAAAACAGACTTTCTGCTGTTTTCAGCTATAATGGGTTTGTGGCTTAGTATGTGAAATAGAATTGACTGCACAAAATGTGAAGTTTTGATGCTAGACATTCCAGCTAGGTCTTTACAGACAGGAATGTGCATTTGTCTGGGCAAGCATTATAGTCCTAGGGGTGCTTAGCTCTTCTAGTGACAGCCCGAATATGTTGAAGTCATTGCATTACAAAAAAATGCCTAAAACAAAAAAAACTCCACTACCACCCTCCCCCTGAAGATAGAAGCATTTGTTTTAAAAGAAGAAACTGCCTTGGCACAGCTCCAGCACACTTAAATCTCTCAATACAAACTGTGGAGGAAAATTTGTGAAAGAAATGTTGAAAGGAGAATGAAAAATACTTTCAGAATATAAAGCCCTGAATACTAAGTGAGCTGTACAACATAAAAGAAGAGTTTACTAGGAGGGTTAAGTCCTACTAAAAGAATCTCTGAAGCATAGATGTCTCCTACTCATCTACTTCTGATATTTAGCTATTTGCGCGAAGGAATGCAAATGCATTAAATCCACAAGTCCTCTAAGGGATTTTTAAATTTTAAATCATGAGATAGCTTATCCCGTTTCCTGTCCCACTTTCAGTTTTTGGAGAAAGTAGATACTTCATGTTGCTCTGGTAGTGATGAGCACAAGTCACTGGAAGTTGATACATACTGAGCAAGCTGTTAAGCTGGAATTGTTTTTGCAGGGAAGGGGTAGTCTCTGTAGACAAGGCTAGGAGGAAATGAAAAATGAGGGAAGAGAAACTCCCAGGATAAGAGAGATGAGGAGTTTTAATTCCTCTCTAACAGAAGCTTCTCACTGTGGGCTATTACTACTGAAAGTCCAAGTCTGTCTGCTGAGGTTTCAGAAAATAGAAAATGTCTTCTTTTGAGCCAGCTGCTAAGAACCACCTCCTTCCTCTGGCTGTAGTAATTTCAGCATGTCATGACTTTGCATTCTAGAGCTGCCTATAAAATCTTCAATCACCATTTTCAGGGATGGGAGCAGCTGAGTGAAACCTATCTGATGAACACAGACTTGTAACATGACTATGTAGTTCTTCCATTTGGAATCAGCTGAAAAATACTGCATTTCTGATTCCTGGCACAGGTAGTGCCAGAGATCTTATATTGTCATCTCTTCGGTTCTCCAGCAGCCTGGCTATATAAATTGGGAGGACTCCTCCTAGTTAACACCAGGCCACTAGCAGGATTTTGCTTAGAGGCTCTCTGCATCCGATGCTGATGGCTCTCACCATCTCCTGGAACAGCAGGCCCAGCATGAGAGGGAGAGAACAGGCCACAAGTGGAAACTCCAATTTAAAAATAAATAATTTCTGCCAGTTTGTCATGCCACCTTGACACGTTAGATTCTGTTAAAACAAATGATAGGCCATTAGCAGTACTAGTTCTTTTAAATAATGTGATGGGATGAAAAAGAATAGCACACAGTTTGAATGTTTTCATCACTGGCAAAAAAAACCTCTTCCAAAATAATGTATTAAATTCATTTTAATTTCATTTTTTATGAATAAGAAGACTGAATTTACTATGAACTGAAATGAAAATGCTAAGAGAAAATAGAGGTCATGTTTACATTGTATTTTGTGGCAAGGCACGAGGCTTCTGAAGGACAGGAAACTGATTGTTTGAATTGGTAATACTCAGTTTTTTCCATTCTGAAACTCTATCTACTCCCAGGACCCTTCTTGTGTCTACTCAGGAACTAGAGAAGATTTCCTGTCTATTGAGGAATCATACAGTAGCCAGAGGCAGAACAACTTAGAGTTAGATTTAAATACTGTACGATCATTGAAACAGCTGGATCATGCAAATTCTTTTTTCTAGTATCTTTAGAAAGCGCTAGGATGCTTTTGTAGCATTCACATGCAGTTAAAAATAACCATGGCTGCACTGTGTTCAGATCCAAGATCCATCTAACCTGGTCTCCTGTCCCAGAAAATGGCCAGGAATGGAAGCTTACAGGGCTGTAAGAACATCTCCCACTGTCTGTCTCAGCTTCTGGGAACTGACTCTTAAAGATTTTTCTAAAGTGGCAACATGTTCACCCTGTTTGAAAGCTGGTCACAAACCCATCTTACACTAACTTGCATAATTGGCTTTTGAATCTATTTATACATATGGCATTCAATATATTGCAGCTATGAATGCTATCATTTTGAGATGCAATACAATAAAAGTATTTCCTGTTTTTAACTTTAAATCTATTGACTGAACTTTTTTGGGTCACTGACAGTTTTTTTCAATGATAAATAGTAAGAAACAATTCCAGGCTATACGTGAACTATACTTTTATCAGCACCTGAGTACTGAACTATACTATCCAGAGTAATAGGGAGATCCCTTAAATTTTAGGTAATAGTTTAGATCCCAACTTGTAATGTCCGTACTTCAGCTAGTGTATTGTCTGAGAAACATAGGTTTCCTTACCAAAGGATTAACTGTTCTGTCACCACTTCACAGTAAAATGCTGGCTTAGCTCTGTGTGTAGCAGGGGAGTGTTGGTATTTAACAGAGAAACTCTCACAGGTCACAGCTCTTGCACTGCAGAATTTGGATTGCAAATGACAACGATGTTTTTCTAGATGAATAGTTTGTAACCCCTCATACTGATGCAGATATACTATGACTGCTTTCTAATTTTGATTAGGTGTGGAACTTAATACTCCTCCTGAGTTATCAGAAATATTTCAGTGTATATATATAACAGAATTTTTGTATGCCTGTGTGAGAGAGTTAAGAAATCTGTTTGGAAGCTTTGTGTCAAAATATTTACTATTAATTGATACATGCTTATAAAGTCTCTCTTCAAGGGCTTGCTAGGTGTTGCTATCTCAAAGTAATATGAAATTACATCCTCTTTTCCATATTGGTCACCCAATTATGTAAGAAAGAATACTCAATACATGAACATGCGTCAAAACTGATTCCTGGTCTCATCTTATGAATATATACTACAGTTAGTGAATTGGTGTCAGTAACAAATATATATTATTGTAATCCTTAATACTTAGTGTTTGCCAGTGGCCTACCTTATGATCTAACTGCTGATTCCAAAATTATAAGCTTCACAGTAATTCTTCTTTTATTCAAGCCAAAGTTACTATGCTTAACTAGTTAAGGTTCTAGCCACATTTTCCACTGTTAGCTACACGAAAATAAGGCTTTTTTTGGTAAGGCTACATATTTAGAGAAAATGCTACAAAATTGCCCCTGTATTAATAGAAGCCAGAGCATTCCTTGGTGGTGGCTCAGCACATTGCCATGTGAGTTGCCTGCCCTTGAAAAGGCATAATTTGATCTTAACAGTTTTCCTGAATTCTCTGGTAGTTACAGAGAACAAGCGACCACAGTTCAGCTCCTCAAGCAGAAAGCTGAGTTTAGAACCACAGTAGTGCTGACTTACACATTTCTGAATTTCAACAAGAGAAGGAAAATTCTTTCTTGCAACTGACTCCCTGATTCTAGTGAAGAGTTGGAAAACTGAAAATAGCAAAGTGATCCCAGATGGAGATTTTTTTACTAAAGGCTTCTTCAGTGGCAGAGCTGCCAGTCAGCTTCAGTAGATGTCTCTGTGTAGGGTAAAAGGCTGGATAGCATTGTGCTAGACCCAACAAGAAACAGGCAAACGCTAGAAAGGGCAATGTTTGCTCTCTTGAGCATATAAAAGTTGAACATTTAAGAAAATACCTTTAGTACTGTTCAGAGTTGTTTCAGTGCACTGCTTTTATCCTTGCTAGATACAAATCTTAATTACCAAGGAAAGGACTAATCATAACTGCAGTGATATCCAAGGAATAAATTTCCCCAGAAGACAAAAGAGTTAATAGAAGGTTGGAAAGCTTAGAACAAAATAACTATGTACTTCCTATCAGCTGCCTTTAAGCGAGAGAATAGAGTTCAAAGGCCACATGCTGATCTTGGCTACAGCAGGGCAAATCTAGAGTGGCAATCTATAAAAACTATAGAATTTCTCAAGATTCACATCAGCAAAAATAAAACTAAAATTTGGGCATTAGAGACTTCATTATGAGGGAGCATATACTTATCCTGCTACGTTTTTCCTGTTTCTTATATCAGAACTTGGGTAAATTCTATTTGTAGTTATTTCCATGGGTTTCTTAAGTTGATGTGTTTTTTCTTGATTGGCCTTTGTGTATTGTTTTATTTAAATAATGATGTTTTTTAGTGAGATGATGTGAAGGGGTATTATTAATGTACATGAGTAATGAACCAGAGATGCATAGGCAGATTTCTAGCTGGAACAGTGAGGCAAAAGTTGGAAGCCTGCCTGGAGCTGAGGAGTGAGACTCACCAGGGCACAGCACAAAAGATGTCTCTGGAAAGATCATAAAAGTAGTAGCTGAGATGATTTGATGCACAAGCATAGATGGCAGATACAATATCTCCCACAATGATAAACAAACAGAATGCCAAACAGATAAACATAAAGATATGCAGCTTTAAGTTGAAGAAGAGCTAAAGCAGATCACTTTTACAAGGATGCTATACAAATGTGCCTGCTTCTTTATTACTTGCCATGAAGCTGACTCTTCATATTATGTAGAATTCAGAAGATACAAATGTAATAACTTCTAAGCAAAGAGCGTAAGACAGATCTGTTTTATTTCTAGTGAAACTTGTTACTTTTACACTGAAGTAAATAGCTTATGTTTGGAAACGCATAGAAAGATTAGTTAGATCTCCAGCAGAGATATGACATATGGACCCAACTCCTTTATGCTCATATTCTGCTTCATTAGAAATAAGCATTTTCATTATTTTCTTCAAAATGGATGAATTGAAAATGTTATATGTAATTATAACAGTTTCAATAGGCATCCTAGAGGGCTATCATTAAAAATACATTAATGGGGAGTTTCTTGACTTTCAAGACACAGGTCAAATCTTTCTTTGAACACCCCACAACTGTCAAACATAGGAAAAAGGAACAAACGGCAGTTGATCCCGGTCTCTACCATAAAATTTAAACATCAATTCTAGGTGAGATAATTAGCATCAAGATAGTGTCATCATATACTAAGTTATTCATCAGAAAATAAGCAAAAACATTGTGTAGTGACATAACATGTGGAAACTACTGTAAAGATAATTCCCAGTAAGTGGGTGAGTTGTATGGCTTGGTACTTGTCAAACAGCTATGAATGTTTAGTTTGCTTGAATACATGCAGCTGTGCAGCTAGTCAGAATCTGAGCTTTAAACCCAATGTTATCAAAATATGTATTTTTAATATACTTCTAACAAGATAGCATTTTGCAGTAAATTATGCTCTTGTGGTACTGAAAAAGTCTTTAAAATTCTAATCTTCAACTGAAAGCATACATTGTAATTACAAAAATAAATATATAAAACATTAACCTGATTGGTTATGGACACAATAAATTTCAAAGTACTCACAAGTGACCTTTTTTAGAGCAGTCTTCTTTAATTCTCATCAGACGTGCAGATACTTTTGATCTTTGCACAACAGTAGACTAATGAATTTTGACATCTGGTATCTGCTTTGGCATATCTTAAAAAAAGTTATAATTTACTTTTTGTCTAGCTAAGAAATGTGCCATGATTGGACCAACTGGTTATTATTTCATAACATTACATCATAGAATTTGCTTATCAAAATGGTGTTAACATTTTCTCATAAAAACATAAAATTAATTTTAAAAGAAAAACTTTTAAGTGTTTTCCATAGGCAGTGGGAAGGTGCATTGTATTTATAGTTCAAGTTATGAAAATTTTATCTAATCTGCTGTTCAAAGTTACATTATATTAGAAATTAACTTTTTAACTCTCTGCAACTGAATTCAATCCCTAATTGATAAAATAAACCTTCCTGAGAAAATTAATTTTGATTTCTTAGTGAAAGATTTAATAATTTATACTGAGGAAAAGGTTTATATCGGATCCTTTTCTGGAAGTTTGCTCTAGGTTTTTTGTATGCTCCTCTGCTGAATAATCATTTACTGCAAATTCTAAGCCTCAGGTGTTCTTGTGAGCATGCACATAGTAGTATCTACAAGGTAAACCATATTTGAAATGTCAGAATTAAACTTGTAATTTATTTCTCTCAGGCATCTCAAACTGCTGACACTACCACCCACAGAGGAGATGAATAAGAGGGAGGCTATGGCTCAGGTTATAAGAGGAATGTGCACAGGGGACAGGGCCTGGTGTGCAGGAATCTCTGTCTGGAGATCTACACAAAATGGAGGTAGAAAAAAAAGCTGTAGGGCAGTCTGCTAAAGGCCAGCGCTTTAGTGAAGAGACAGGTGATTTCTCTGCTATTGTCAACTTAGAACTTTGCAGGGATGCTGCCAAAGACCCTCAGATGTTTTCGTCCTAATGTGTTAGCAAAGTAACTGGTAAAAGCAGTGCCTGCAAAGAATCAAATGTCAAGGGGCCCTGCAAAGAATCAAATGGTAAGGGGTCCTCCCCAGCGTGCAGGGAAATACCTACTGTGATGCACAGAGTGCTGCCTCCTCCACATCTTTCTTCAACCATGAGGGCCACAGGGCTGTTTCTTGCAAGTCTCTTCCTCACCCCTCACCATCTTTGTAGTATTTTGCCCTTTCATAAATACGCTTTCACAGAGGCACCGCCATCTTGGCTGAGTGCCTCAGCTGCACCCTGCTGTGGGGCTGCTGGAACCAGCTGTGCTCTCCTGACAGAGGCCACCCTATAGCCCCTGGCATCAGCACCTCACCACAGACACCTGGCACAAATTTGAACTTGGAACTTACCTATCAACAATTTTAATTCCTGCTAATAAAATCTTCGAGAGATAAATAGAACTCATAGATGTCAATGGAGAAGGGAATAGGTGAAACAGGTAATGAAAACTGGTTTCTCTTTTAGTTGTACAATTAGGCTGGATAGAACTAATTCTTGAGGAGGATATTCTCCCAGTAATTTTCAGCAAAACTCCCCCTATAACTGACTATAATCCTAAACCTAGCAGCTTATGATTTCTCCTGTCCATTTGCATATTTATGATTCAGTTCTTTTAATAAAACTGGAGCTTCCCACAGCTCCCATGGATGTGAGGTAGACAGTGTTGGGCAACCATAGCTGTCTTTGCTTAGGCCGGGGCCTGGACTTTGTGCCCCAGACTAGCCTCACCTGCCATTTATATCCTTAGGGAAATCATTAAGCGACTTAATTAATGGAGAAAATGTGGTGGTATGAATTGACTTCAGATTTCCATGATGTGCTAAATGGTGAGGTAAACTATTTTCTTTGGAATATACTTCACAGCAAAGCAGATAACTTCAAAATATACCCCATGTTTGTAAATTTCCTCTCTGTGTGCAGTGTAACTAGAAACACTTGCATAGGGTGTGGTGGATGCTTATTTTATGCTTTTTCTAATTCTTGTCAGTTTTTGCACAAATTAATGTGACAAAAAAGAATGAAGCTGAGGCAAAGAAATGCATCCGCCAGCAGGCTGCTCAGTCACTTATCCACTGTTTTTATTACTTGTTGCTTTTGGTTGTTTCTTTTTTTTAATTATTATACTAGAGAGGGAGGCTCATAAGGAGATATGAGGATACATATGCCATTAAGTGAAAGTAGATTTCTTATGGAATCTGGAATTAATCTTTGACATTTTTCTTGGTCGAGGATTATTACTGGTCTGGTTTTAATTTTGTGAACACATACATTGACATACAGAAGGCAAATAGTGGTCAATGCCAGATGCTTCAGAATTGAATGGGAAAATCTGCCTAATGTAGCTTCTACCTGAAAGCTGAAATTAGAATTACTACTATTATGACACAAGGAAGATGATGGTGATGATACTGATCTTTTTTTTTTCTTAGTGTGGCTTATAATCGCAATTCTAAAAAGGCAAAAGGAGGGAAAACAGGCTGGTGCAGGGGCAGTTAAAAGGAGTAAAAAAGGAGATAAGAGCAGCAATCAGCAAATTATATAGTTTATGCACACATTTGCTTGACTCATTCTGAGTAACACAATTCATGAGTATTAAGTAAAGCCACAATGAGAGCTTTAGATGAGTTCCTGGAAGCTGCAGCATGTACAGCACTCAAAACCTGACCTGTGAAGTTGGAATATGGTCACTAAGTAGGGGTTAATATGAAATCAGAGTTTGGGGGTACCCACATAGCTTTTTTCTGGTATTTTGTAGAATCTGTGTTCTTCTAGTGGTACTTTTGAGTGAACTTTCTTGCATGTAGTCGTATCTTTTGAAGCACATAAAATCACAAAGATTTGAGAAGTTTTCTGGATGTTACAGACTAAGAGGGAATTTGGCTGCTTACTCAAAGTATTTTTCCTTGTTATGTTAATACAGTCACTAAATTATGTGCCTTAAATATAGCATAGAATACGATTTTCAAGACTAGCTATCCAGCTAACTTGAGTTACGTTTTTCAAACCTGATTAAGGCACTTATGTTCCTTAGGCACTTTGAATGTTTTACCTCTGAAGCATTTTGTGAAATATTTGGCAAAGATCATAAATTCAGAATGCAGGAAATGCTGATTTGTAACCATAAAATACCTATTTGAGAATATTACTCTGTATTTTTATCTATCTTTATTTTGTATTCTGTTTTCTCAGTAAGTGAAAGGATTTTTTTCTTTCCCCTCTTACAGCCTCTGGCATACAGTAGTTATTCAGCTAACTATTGGCATATGTTCTTGAAATATCTGCCCAGAAGATGACCTGTAGACTAAACAAAATCTGTGGAATCTGTTGCTCCACTTAGACAAACCAAACAACAGGTAACCCTATAGTAAGAAGTTATCTTAGCCTTATTTCTTACTTGCCTGAGAGGAAAAATTGTTGAATGACTTGTGTATGGCCACATAATTCTCAGTCCCTGATTTTGAAGGTAATCCAAAACTGTTCTCATCTTCTAGTGATGTTTAATTTTGGCAGCAAAGTGATTCATGACTGTAGTAGTCAGTGCTGTAAATGCATAACCTCTTGAGTATATTGCAGAATTTAGGTGAGGCAAATGTTTAAGTTGCAGGTATAACAAAATGTGCTTGACAAAGCTACAGTCTATCTAAAAATATTTAATATCTTGCCTAGGTCTGGTGTTGACCTTTCAAGTAGGTTAGATAGGGGAAAGGATCAAGTCAGGAATATTCCAGAATTCATATTTTGGTTAGTAATTCTGTACAATTATCTTGTTTATTTTTTTCAGTAGTACAATAACATGAAGTTATAGGGGTTTTTTACCAGTTCCTTTTCTGGAAGTAGTCTTGCAGATACATAAACTCCATAACCTTAGAAATGCCATCTGGTGCAGTATTTCCTAACACACTTCCTTGGTGGCATAGTCTACATTGGGAGGCAGGAAGTTTACCATCAAATGTATGAATCCAAGTGAGAAGATGTGGTTTGGGACACTGGCCAGTAGCAACAGAGGTGAACAGAGAATTTAGCATGTTGAATTTTTGCTTCTTCAGAAAACTTTGGCTGTATTTAGAAATGCAGAATGAGATACGAACCCAGTGAAGCATGCTGAAGTCTAGCTAATTTGTTGGAACAGGCAGGAGGCTTTGACTGAGTAATTTTTTCAAACAACACTAAGTAGTTTGACAGCTGTTTCAGTTCCTTTGGCTGAGAGACCTCAGAAAGGGAATGGGCAATAGGATTGGCTTAATAGGAAAGAGTTATGGGTAATGTTAGGGATGAGTGATCAACAAAGTTGCCTGAGACCTGCAAGCTAGGTAAGCAAATGTCATCCAACTTCTAGGTGCAGTCAGGGTAAGTCTGATCACATCTGTTCTTTCGCGATTCCCACTAACCTAGCACCAATATTGCCGAATCAGCAAGCAGGAGTGGACCAGCTTGCTGGTACCCTTCTACTGGGGTTGTTTTGCTTCAGAAGAGCTGTCAGGTAGCAGGAAGTAAACAAATGTTTAATTCAAAGCAATTTAAAGGAATAAGTTTGAATATAATTTGAGGAATTAGTCTTCAAAAACAAGATAGACTTAATTTTTTTAGCACACTGCTCGTGCATACTGATGTTAACTGTTCTAAAACCTTGGCTCTGTAATTTACAACCTAGGAAATCCAAAAGGTCTCTAGAAATGACATCTTGCTTGGGTGAACAGAGAAACTAATCTCTGCAAATGTGAAAGCATTCTGTACCACCAAGGAAATTAACCAAATATATTCCAAGAATTTAGACAAATCCAGCAACACTTAGGTGTAGAAAATTGAGAGACATTTACTGTTGGAATCTAAATCAGATGTAGAACTTATTTAAAAGTTGGTCCTATCAAAAGTGAAGTACTCCTGAGGTTTGAGACAGGTCCTACAACTCAGTCAGCAGGAGGCTCTGTGTAGTGTTGGGAAAAACTGTAGAGTCATGTGTGAAAGCCTTCAGTTACCCATTGTTGGATGCCCAATGTTATTGCTGCTTAAATTACAAAATGGAAGGGTGAGTGGGGGTGAGTATATTTTTGCTTCTTCAATATCTAAATATCCAGATTTTCTTCCTTTTCCCACGGATATCAATTTTCATTTTTACCCCATTTATATTTATAGCTTCCTCTGTGGGCCATTTGGCCTTCTGGCTCTGGAATCTCAAAAGCTGTCATGAGCTTGATCCAAACCTGTATTTTCCCAAAGGTATAGTTGAGCTGAAAACATTTGCCTGGTAATAACTTTGTAACTGCCTTTAATAGATTCTTAAAGCACTATTTTGCTCCTTTTGTTTGCTCACTTTTGCCAGGTGACTGGAGCAGGCTGCTCTCTCCCCTTGTAATGTCCAGCTAGTTTAAGTGCCAGAGATAGCGCAAAAGGAAGGTCTAAGTACATATTTCAGAAAAAACACCAGTGCCTAGTCAGGATTCCTGTAAAGCCATGCTCATTGCTGCTGCAGGTAAAGAATCTAGAGGTGTGTAATGCTGTAGCTGCTGCAATGAGTTTCTTCTTACAGCAATAGCTCCCTCTACCTCATCTGCTGGCAAGATCACCTCTGGCTCATTGACGGGGAAGAAACATTTATTTTCATTACATCTGTGAAAAGCCTTTAGCTACTTCTGACAAAGGCAGATTATGCCACCTGTAGACTGGGGGTCTATCCAGTGGGCTCTGGGAAACGGGAAAATAAAAAAGGCCTAGGAGGGAATGGTGGCTCTCCCCTCTGGGATGTTCAGGGGTTTCAGTTCAGATTTTAAATTTATGACCACATACTAAGTAAAAGCACTTTTTTGTTCTGTGCATGGTTGTCAACATGACTGCTCTTCCAGTGGACTTTATGGTGGCAGAAGAAAGAAAAAGAGGTTGGGAACATGTACAGAAAACCTCTAGGTTTGTGGTTCTTCCATTTTTATACCATTTTGAATGAAATATTTGGGTTCCATAAAGTTCTTTAAAGTTCACTTTTTTCAGGGAACACCAAGTAGACTGCTTGATGGCTTTCTCAGATGTGAAGAGGGATTTGAGTTGGGATAAGTTAAAAATAAAGTCTTTCCATTTGGTTCAAACTTTTGGGGAAAGAAGATCCAGGATTCTAGATATATAAAGGGAAGCTCCAACAAAAAAACCAACCCAAACTCCAGAAAAAATGGAGTGCTAGTAGATCTGTTAAGTTTAATTTTTGTTGAAAATGTAGTTTTTCAGAATGTAATGCCTTAGTTTCATACATACATACTTCAAGGTACTCTGTGTTTAGCAAAGAAATTATGGCAAAACTAAAGTGTGAAAAACTGTACAAGAATATAACTTATTTCAAGGCCAGCACAAACATCAACTGTCCCAGATGTCTTAATGAAATTGTAGGTGTTGGTATCACAGTGCAAGACGACAGAGCTCAGAGGTTCCTGTAGTGAGTATGGTGTCTGGAGAACTAACTGAAAGGTGTAAGAGTGAGAAGGCTGAAGGAAGGAGTCTGGGAAGGTGGTGTGGCTTAACCTAGCCACACTACCACTCCCCTGGAGGGATGGGGGAGAGAATTGAAGAGTAAAAATTAGTAAAATCATGAGGTAAGAACACTTTAAAAATTAAAATACTACTAATAATAGTAGAATGTAATGAAAAGGGAAATAACATATAGAGGAATAAACAAACCCCAAGGAAAACAAGGAATGCAAATGGAAAACAGTTGTTCATAACCTGTCAAATGATGCCCAGACAGTTCCTGAGCAGCGATTGCCACCCACTGGCCAACTCCCCCCAGTTTATATACTGACCATGATATCATATGGTATGGAATATCACTTTGGCCAGTTTGGATCAGCTGTCCTGGCTGCATGCCCTCACGGTTTATGTACCGCCAGCTTTCTTGTTGACAGAGCACAAGATGCTGAGAAGTCCTTGACTTAGTGTAAGCACTGTCTGACAACAACTAAAACATCAGTATGTTATCAGTATATTATTCTCACCCTAAATCTAAAACACCACACTACACCCCCTGCTAGGAAGCAAATTAAGTCTATCCCAGCTGAAACTAGGACAGAAGGGCACATTATTTCCTCTGGCACTTACTGGAAAAAATTTGATTGTTTTAGAACCTTTAGCAAATGAAAACTGAACAAAACAAACTTTCCAGGCTTTTTAAACTTGTTCATAAAGATTCACCTTTTAATGGAGTGAAATAAATGTCCAGTGTGAAAGTTTCTTGGCAGAGCACAAGTCTTGTGGAGGCATTAACTGTGGTGTTGGCACTGTGACTCTGAGCGCCAGCATGAGACCGAGCTGACTGGCTTTGGGGCTCTGCCAGCAGCTGTGTGAGTGGGGCCCTGGGCTGCAGGAGAGCTGTTCCCCCTGGTCCTCACCATCCCCTGAAGCCCAGCCCAGCCTGGTGATGTGGCAAAGCACCCCTGCTGCCTGTGGTGATGCTAACACTGTGGTTCCAGCTTAAACACAGGTGAAGATGAAGCAGTAAAGTATTCAAGAGCCATATCTCTTCTCTACAACATCACTTGAGCCATTTCCCTTTTTTACCCCATTTCTTTACTTCCTGCATTGCAGTACTAGAGCTAGTTTTCCACAAAAATTAAATGAAATTTGAGTTCCTCCTAAATTTATTACACTAAATGTGTTTATATTGCCTCTTATGCCTGGGATTTATATGGCATTCCAAGTTGGTGGTATTTTGGATGAACAAGATCAAGATCTTTACCAAGTATAATTAAAAGGAAGGATATTGTTTTCACTTGTTAAAATACATTCATTCAAGTGATGGCAATTGATGATATATTTGTAACAGCTTGAGCTTAAACTCATGGCCAAAAGGATGGATGAATGCATATTGATCAACACATAGCTACCTTTGAAATTAATTTTGAAAGTAATTTTAACTCAGCTGTTAGACAAGGCCTGACTAAAACAGTATGATTTTTCTGCATTTACTGAGAATAAATATAAAGGGGTGAACTGGATGTATGTAGAAGCTCTTTATTCACTTTTCAGCATTCCAGCATCTTGTCCCTTGAAAACTGATGGTATGAGAACAGGCTTGTGTGAGGCATCTGTGGTGTTTTGTCTAAAAAGAAAAAAGAGGCTAAAGTAAGATTATGACAATGTGTTTGTTTTTAACTTGAAAGGATAAGAGGCAACAAATTTATTTCTTTAAGAAAATGTAAGCATTTAAAACCTTCTATCATAATATCAACTGATGATATGCTTTCCTTTCTCTTTTATCATCTAAGTTTATATCTAATAAAGTAAAAAAAGCCCTGCTACAAGTACTGAACCCGTTAAAGCAATTGTTTTTAAATACTAGAAAAGTTGAAACAAAAAATGTCACGATTGACAAATCCGCATGAGGCAAAAAGCATTTATGAAAATCTGTCATAAAGCAAGATGCATTAAAAGTTTAGTGTTCTGTTTTTCTTCCAATGCAGCTTTGTTTCTGTTGGATAGGTAGATATCTTGTCTTCCTGTCTACCAAGTGCATATCACTTAAATTTTTCAATAATATTCATACAGAGGGAACTACTTGATTAAAAACTTGTGAACAATTTAATAGTAACAGCTTTTTACAAATATCCTTTCATTTAATTCAGGTTTTATTTCATAATGCAATAAATTTGGATCTGATGCCTTTGTTAAGTTTTTATTTGATAGGCTTTCTGACAGGATCACTGCAGAGAGCCGGTCTCTTGTCTTTTTTGATGGATAATCACAATTTATTTCTTAAGAAACTTCTGCCTTATGTGTTTTTTTTCTTCTTTCATAAGAAATATTAGAGCATTTGGTGATAATTCAGTTGAAAGCACTTTTACCTTTTTGAAGACTCTTCAGTGGAAAGTAGATCAAGCTACTTTTCACAAAAACTGTTTCATATTCATTTACAGTCTTTAATCAAAAGGTCACAATTTCTGTCAAAAAAATTAGTTAATTTATTTTTGTTTTTCTTTTTAACTTTGAGGGGGCTTTTTTCCCAAATAAATCTACTACTTCCTTAGAATTGTTTAGACAAGATGTAACTTCAGAAGTCTAAGGGTTAATGTGGGAGATTCAAGTGCTCTTGGTCAACTTCTATGCAATGTTCCAGGTCTGTAGACTGGTACATGATGAATTGCATTTTGGTAACCTTTGCCATGCATGAAACCTGAGCATTTTATAGTGGATTTATTTGCATTTTAGAAGTATTATGGCAATCTGATTTCCCATGTTTATGAATCAGTCTTTCAGTTTGGAACATCTGTGATTTCACAGGATTATGTTCAGGCTTCTACATTTTTACCTTCATATTGCATACAGTTAATTAGATCATCACATAATGCTTTATGCAGACGTTATTCTAAT
Organism: Porphyrio hochstetteri; assembly: GCA_020800305.1. Lineage (NCBI taxonomy): Eukaryota > Metazoa > Chordata > Aves > Gruiformes > Rallidae > Porphyrio > Porphyrio hochstetteri. The sequence continues at coordinate 22,053,275 of CM036912.1, forward strand.
TTGCTCAAGCTTTTCCATGTTACTACTTAGATTATTCACTGGGATGTATTTTGAAAACAGTGGTACTTTCTGTAATCAATACAACTGTTTGCTGAAAACTTAATTTCTTTTTTCACTTTAAAATTGGGATTGCCTTCCACTTCCTCCCCTGAATTTCTTAGATGAATTCCATATAAAAAGTCTGATTAAATTAAGTCCCACTAATTCTTTGTGAATCATTTCTGAATAATCTTGAATTTCACATGGATCCAATGTTTAAGCATGATTATTGCCATGCCTTTCTTCAGAAATGGTGATTCTTCCTTGCTCCATCTTATATTAGCTTGTTCTGGCTGCTAAACTTGCTTCTTTTGCGCTCTCTGATGTATGCCTTCCTCAGCAAATTACACTTTAAACCCCAAATTGTCAACTTCAGGGGAAAAAAGTAAAGAATTCTGGAGTCTGAATTTACTTGCTCATTAGAAATTCTCACTGTGTTCCGGTAAAAGACGGATAGATTTTGCATTAGCAACTGTGTGGAAAATAAATTGAAGTGTGCTATAGAGTCCTCTCTTCATGGCTTCAGGGGAACAAAAAATAAATGTAACCCAGAAAGTATTTCTGTCAAGAACCAATAGCATATAATTAGCAACCAGAGTGTAGAAGAGGCTTCCCCTGATATATATCTAGCTGTAAAGTACTGACTTCTGTCTGGAAATTCCATTTTATTATGTAATATATTTTGGAGCAAATCAGCAACTATTGAGCCAAGACACAAGTGCTGCAAGAGGTGGAATTTTCATTACTGCAAAACCACTGCTGTATCTCTCAACTGCTTTAAATAAATCACTGGAAGAAAAATGTATGAACAAAATCTGGTACTTAAAAATCAATTTCCATAGTTTGCTGCATGGCCATTTCAAGTACATCTAAGAATGTATTGTACCTTATTGCAAAAAGCCCTAAGCTAGACATTTTAGGAAGGCAAAGAATATGACCTTAATTGTTCTTCATTTTTCTCTTAGAACATGATTAAAGATGTGAGAATTCCAGGAATGAAGGTTGTTTGCTCCTTCACATATACCCCCTCATTCCCCACCCATGGGAATCCAGAAAAATTCCTACTTTCCCATTTAGAATGGCACTACAGTGTGTTGGTACAGAATAAAGTTAGTGACAAGATCTTATCAGGACTTAAAATTTAAAATTTTACTTTACTAGTGAGTATATCGGTACAAAGTTGACAGACCGTGAAGTCTGTATATTTTACAAAATGCTTACTTTTACTTTTACAAGATTCTTAATTTTTTTTTTTTAGGCTATAGGAAGATAGGAGTTCAGTGGCAAAGCAGAAAAAATCTCTGTTGTTAGGAGTATGGCTTGATGCTGGCAAGTGGCAGACATGTATAGTATAAGTTATAGAATATTCAGGCTGTGCTTGTGCATGGGCAGGAGGAGTGAAATATGGAAATTAGACAAAGAAACTGGGTATGTGTCATGCTAACTCCTGGTAATAAGCCACAGATGCATATGCAGGGAGGGAGCTTATGATCATCTTAAATAATCAAGCAGAAGTTTCAGATGTGAGATTTGGAAAGAAAGCTGAATTTTGTTTCACAAATTCTCTGGTTGTGCAGTACAAAAGCTTAGATTTACAATTCCCAGACTTTACCAATTTCATGCCAGACTGACTGGAAGTTGGACTGCCTCTTGTGTAGTGTTTAAGGATTCCATAATCCAGTTGGGAGGTAATTGTATGAACTAATTGTGATAAACAATGTCCAAATTGACCTGAAAATGACTAAAAAAAAATTAATTAGTATGTGAGAAAATCCAATTGCTTCTAAAACACTTCAGTAACATTGACTGATAAATGTATTGAAACCAACATTCTTTGGAAAAATGAAACTTGCAAAATCCAGGAAAACTTAATGTATGATTCTTACTGCAGAACATGCTTGGTCATACTTGAAAGACTTACTTATGAATAATTCATCAAGTATCTGCAGGTTTTATTGTAATAATGTTCTTATGGGCCTGGTAAAACTACCTCATTAGCAGTGTTGCTGATTGTAGTGTTGGCTGTTTGGCTCATCTCTTGATTGATTTAGGAATACCTACACATGCTGTTTTGTAACCTCTCTAAGAAAAGCAAGTGAAACTCATAAAAGGCCTTGTAATAATTAAATGTCTAGCTCCATGTTGTGAGGAAGGCTTGAAAAAGTTGGTCATCATAGAGGGGGTGAATCTATTGGTGAAGGACATCTGTGATGGAGCTTTCAGAATAGGATCTGTCCTGTGAACTTCCCTTGCTGGCTAATGTGTGCATAAAAGCAGATATATCTTTACAGCAATGTTGGTCACTTACCAGAATGCAATGGTGCAATTCTGGTGGTCTCTTGGTCCATGTTAGTTCCCTAGCTGCAGATTAAAAATGAGCTATCTGGTCTTACTGTGTATATAAAGAACAACTTACTCCCTTGCTTTTTTTCAACATTTTAGAGACTGGAAGTGTTTTATTGTACCTTTTTCTCAGTCTTCTCTTAAAAAATAAATCCTATTCTTTCAAGCTTACCTGAGAACCTTGTACTACTTTTCCCTTCTGTATTCTCTACATCAAATGGGATGGGCAGTGTGATGTGACCTTCTGGAAAAGTCTTTATCTGTGCTCCACAGAATGGAAGGCTTTCATTTTGTGTTATGTCTAGCATCCCTGCCTACACTCCACATAGGATATGTCATCTTCAAATAAAACTTCCTCAAGCTCTGGGATTTAGGTTCAGTCTGATTTTTAGTGCAGTTTTTGTTCCAAAAGCACCTCAGCTCAGTTTAAAATCATTGCTTATCTCCATCCACAGGTAGTACTTGACCAATTTTGAATGTAAATACAGCTTGCAGTAGTTTCTTAAGATTAGTCTCTGTTAATTTTTAGGCACAGAAAACTGACACTTTAAGCTGTGTAAAATAAAAATATGTCGTGCTGGTGTTCAGAGCTGTAATACTGTCAATTGTCATTCCAGGGCAGCTTGGGTATTAGAGCTGGTTATGAATGCCATCAGTGAAGGAGTTTCTCTTCTGGCAGCTGATTAAAATTTCAGTCAAATCAGAATGAATCATGTCTGTGACAGAGAATTGGCATAATGCAATAATTGTGTGTTACCTCAAAATACCTCTTAATGATGCAGGACCTGTCTACAAATGGAAGACCCATTTCCCTGAACTTATCTTAAAAATTGTACTTTAGTTAAACCAATGCAAATATACATTTAAATAATCTGTAGGGTTTTACTTTGAGTGATTTTACTATGAGGTAGTGGTATTTGACTTTTATCTGCTAGCTTGCACTCATTTAGAGCTGTGTTCAGGATATAATGAAATAAATGAAGATTTTTCCCTTTGCTTTAGATGACCTGAATGAAGTCTTTTAGAAACACTTATTCTAGCTACTTTATCTGCTTTTGCACACCAAAAGCCTGATCCTAGTGGAGGGTGTCCCTGCCCATGGCAGGGGGTTGAAACTTGGTGAACTTTAAGGTCTCTTCCAACCAAAAAAGATCTGTGATTCTGTAAAATGGTTAGAGAGGACTTTAGCTGTAAAACTCCACTTTAAACATGAGACTTACACAAGCCTTAAGAAATCCAGTCATTCATAAAAGATTAAAAAGCATAGTGCAAGCCTTGCATATTTCTCTAAAGGCTGTCAATCTGAAAGTTGTCATGTTTCTTCCACTTAGCTTTTGGCGCAGAGGATCCAGAGTTTGTTTCTTCTGATAATCCAGTAGACAAAACTAAAACAGCTATGCTTGCAAACAAAGAGTTCACTTTGATGGAATGCCACTAGTCATTGTAATTTATAGTTTGGATTTAAGATTACTAGTTTCTGAAATAATGGGCTGTGTCCCAGAAGGATGTTATCAGGTCCTTGTTAGTAAGTGGCCTTACTACAATGCAAGTGCTCACACGCTCTTTAGTGTTGTTTGTAAGTAGTCTTACAATGCTGTGAAATGATATAACAACTCGGTATGTACTGTAGTAACTTCATGCATTTAAAATACAGCTTTATAAAAACAATATATGTGGAATACTCACCTAAATACTTTCCTTTCTGATAGTGAATAATGTGAATAGCTCGCTTTGTCCTTTTATAGCAGTAAATTTGAAAGAAGTCTTCCAATCTACTGTGTAATTAGTACATATTTTCAGGCTTTTTTTTCTTGACCTGCTATCCAGTTCTTAGAGGAATAAAGAAAATAAGTGAGACCCCTAACAGCACAAACTTCTAAATCTGCAACAAGAAAGTAAAATAAATATGAAAAATTAATCCCTTTGGGCCCTGGAGCCCAATTTTCCAGACACCATCTCCACTGGAATCCACTGGTACCGCTGCCAAGGAGTTAAGGTCCCTTGATATATTTTGTTTACTTATCCAACTCACTTTGACTTTCTGGTTGAGTGTGTTTGATTCCCTGCCTACTGAAAACACATCAGCCTATTTCATTTCTGAAGAAAAACAAAAATAAGCACCCTGGATGTATGGGAAGGAAACAACCAACTTAAAGCACTGCCCTCTGCTTCTCTTTTATGCTTTTATTTTTGGCAACATTAATTCAGACAGCCAAGTAAAATGCTATGGATGATACATGACCTCAGTAATCATCCATCTGCTCAGAAGTGCAGTGCTGTGACAAATCTTCATACTCTCTCAAATACCTGCTGAACTTTTCTTGGGATAGGAATGTGGTGAATGTGAAGGGTTGTTTCAGTAGATATCAGGAAAAAGAGACAAAGACTGTGGTTCCTAGTATGTACAACTCCTTATAGTGATGTAACTGTTTCTTTCATGGCTTAAGAAAATAGTTCCTCATAACAAAAAAAACCAACCCCAAAACAACTAATAACCCAATCAACAATCACCCCTGCCCCCCACCCCCACCCCCAATTTAGGAAGCATTTCTAAAAGCCATACTTGACTTCATAGCTGTAAACTGTTGAATAGATGAGTGGACAGTGAGGTGCGTTGAGAACTGGCTGTCGGACTGACCTCAGAGGGTGGTGATCAGTGGAGCAGAGTCTGACTGGAGACCTGTGACAAGCGGTGTTCCCCAGGGCTCGGCGTTGGGTCCAGTCCTGTTTAATATCTTCATCAACCTTGATGAGGGAATAGCATCCACCCTCAGCAAGTACACTGATGATACGAAGCTGGGAGGGGTGGCTGACACACAGGAACACTGTGCTGCCATCCAGCGAGACCTGGAAAGGCTGGAAAGCTGGGCAGGGAGAAACCAAATGAGGTTCAACAAAAGCAAGTGTAGAGTCCTTCATATGGGAAGAAATAACCATTTGAAAAAGTACAGGCTTGGGGATGACCTGTTGGAGAGGAGCTCTGCAGAGAAGGACCTGGGGGTCCTCGTAGATGACAGGTTTTCCATGCGCCAGCAGTGTGCCCTGGTAGCTAAGAGAGCCAATGGGATCCTGGTATGTGTCAAGAGGAGTGTGGCCAGCAAGTCTAAGGAAGTGATCCTCCCCCTCTACTCTGCCCTGGTCAGGCCCCACCTGGAGTATTGTGTCCAGTTCTGGGCTCCCTGGTATAAAAAAGACAGGGATCTCCTGGAGAGAGTCCAGAGGAGGCTACAAAGATGATTAAGGGCCCAGAGCATCTCCCCTATGAGGAAAGGCTGAGAGAGCTGGGACTGTTCAGCCTGGAGAAAAGAAGACTGAGGGGGGACCTAATTAATGTCTATAAATATCTTGAGCATGGGATGCAGGGGGAAATGGCCAGCCCCTTTTCAGTGGTCTGTGGGGACAGGACAAGGGGCAATGGCTGCAAGTTAGAGCACAGGAAGTTCCGCACCAACATGTGGAGGAATTTTTACACAGTGAGGGTGACAGAGCCCTGGGACAGGCTACCCAGGGAGGTGGTGGAGTCTCCTTCTCTGGAGATATTCAAGAGCCATCTGGACGCCTACCTGTGCAATACAAGCTAGGGAGCTGCTTTGGCAAGGGGATTGGACCCGATGATCTCTCGAGGTCCCTTCCAACCCCTATGATTCTGTGGCATCTTTCTCAATGGGACAGAGATTTCCATCGGCAGGACAGCTCATGTTTTTTCAGCCTCACCTTCTCAAGAGGGGAAAAAAATTGTGGTGCAGAAATTGGGCATTAAGATGAAAAGCTATTCTCAAATTCTGCCTGAGCTATGCAGCACTTCTATTTGTAATAGAAAGTTGAAAAATGATGCTCACTTTCAGCAGCTATATTATCTGAATTGATTTTTTCCAAATACGTGGAAAAGCAAATCCATGCATTTTTGTAGTGAGCTAAAGAATAATGCTATTTGTAGATAAACTCTATGGTGTTCAAATACTAATATTTGCTCTTAGGGAAAAGAAAACATCAATTGTTAAAGAGATGTGAAATCTATTTGGCCTCATAGTGGCTTTTTGCTGTAATGAACACCACTTCTTTTTGAATAAATGAAAATCAGTGATATGTAGGCTAATTGTTTAAATAAACAAATTAGATGTATTTACAGTTAAAAAATGCTGGATCCTTTCAAGTTAATTTTCAAAAAACTAGTGTATCACACCTTAAATTATTAAATGTCAGATGTTTTCAATATGTCACTTCTGAATGCTGAGAAGTTTGGATTTATATGTTTCTGTAACACTGAATTGATATTTAATTGCATGTAAGGGAAGCCAGAAACTGCAGTCAGTGTTCTAAATGGTTATGATTTTCTATAAGCTGCATATGAATGGTCTCGCATGAAGAACAGACCCACAGACTCCAGCATGAGAAATAGGAAGAAATTTTATTTTAAATGAGCAGTTCTTACAGAGAGCCAAACTGCCTCTGAGCTCCTTGCAAGATTGCTGGTTCCAGCGCAAACATGGACTAGTTTCCTCCTAGTGAACACTCTGAAAAACAGCCTGGTATCCGCTTGCAAGACGAAACCCTTTCTCAGTATTTTATTCCTCTAATAGACCAAATAATTTCATCCATAGGTAGTGCAGCTTGAATTAATTTTGTTTTAAATAGATTGTCCAAATAATCAATACAGTAAAAGACCTAAAATAAAAGTAGCTGTAAAAAGGTAACTGAAATATGGTTGGTACAGATAACTCAATAATGAAAGTAGGCATTGGTAAGGATGGGAGCAGTGCTACGTGAGCAGTGATGTGTTGTCTGGATTTCAATTTATCGGGCTTGACTGGTTAGCTGTTGGCATTGTGCCAGTCTCTTTATTGACATGGTTTCTCGTATATTGGTGAAATTTACTTTTTATTAAATGAAAGATAGGTACCTGGTATATGACATGAGGTCAGCAGAGAATTCCTCATACTATAACTGGCTAGTCATCTGACTATTTAGTCCAAAGAAATAACTCTCCCACTGAACCAACAATAGATTTCTTAGTTTAGTGGTTCATTGGAAGATGCAACCCAGCTGCTTGAAATTTGGATAGTCAAAAGCAATATTGCTTAAACTGCAGCTTGTGGTGTCTTTGTGGGTCAGTGGGATAATTCCTGGGATCCGTGATATACTAATAGTGATGCTTTTTCCTGGGAAGCCAGCAGTCCCCTCCTGTGAAGTATTGGCTGCAGATCTGGCTTTGTGAGGGAGGCAGTCTGGCCAGGAGGCAGCCAAGGAGCTCTGGGGAATGACAGCTGTTGGTAGCTGGCCACGTTTAATTGCCCTGGCTCTTGCAGCCCATTTCCAGCCTCTGTTGCAGTTGAGCCAGAGAGTATCGGGTGTGGGCTGAGAGCAGACTCTGGGCAGATCTATTGCATATTGATTGTCCTTCCCACAGACCAGCGTGTGTCACACATGCTGGTGTTGTACCAGGGTTATCATCCACATACTAATAACATGAATGTCCTGCCTGCCCTACTGGAGAGAGAATAGTTACCACTGTTGAAATGAACAGTCTTTAGCTTTGATTTAAATACAAAAATTACCTCAGTTGTGTGTTTCAAATTAGTCTGGTTTTCTCCAAGAAAATACTGTGTAATAACCCAATTGCTAATCTGTGATTCAGGGGATGCTCATTGCTGTAAGAATGAATAAGAAGCTGTCTAATTAACCCCTTGAATATATTTGGAGTGTGTTCATGCACAGAAATTCAAGTGTGGGTGGAGTAATAGTTCCTTCTGGAATGAAGAGCAACTTAGATTAGATTTTTTTTAAATACACCACATATCTTTGTCTCGCAACCTTTTGTTCTCTATTAGTGGAGAATAACATTTGTATCCCAGAGTATAATTGTGTTCCCAAGGTTCAGGTCATTCACAGAATCACAGAATCACAGAATTGTAGGGGTTGGAAGGGACCTCGAGAGATCATCGGGTCCAACCCCCCTGCCAAAGCAGGCTCCCTAGCTCATATTGCTCAGATAGGCGTCCAGGCGGGTCTTGAATATCTCCAGTGAAGGAGACTCCACCACCTCCCTGGGCAGCCTGTCCCAGGGCTCAGTCACCCTCACTGTGAAAAAGTTCTTCCGCATGTTGGTGCGGAACTTCCTATGCTCCAACTTGCAGCCATTGCCCCTTGTCCTATCCCCACAGACCACTGAAAAGGGGCTGGCTGATTCCCCCTGCATCCCCTGCTTCAGATAATTATAAACTTTGATTAGGTCCCCCCTTAGTCTTCTCTTCTCAAGGCTGAACAGTCCCAGCTTACTCAGCCTTTCCTCATAGGGGAGATGCTCTAGGCCCTTAATCATCTTCGTAGCCCTTCTTTGGACTCTTTCCAGGAGATCCCTGTCCTTTTTATACCAAGGAGCCCAGAACTGGACACAATACTCCAGGTGGGGCCTGACCAGGGCAGAGTAGAGAGGGAGGATCACCTCCTTTGACCTGCTGGCTACACTCCTCTTGATGCATCCCAGGATCCCATTGGCTCTCTTGGCCACCGAGGCACACTGCTGGCTCATGGCCAACCTGTCATCTACCAGGACCCCCAGGTCCTTCTCCACTGAGCTCTTCTCCAGCAGGTCATCCCCCAGCCTGTACTGATACAAACAGTTGTTCCTTCCCAGGTGCAAGACTTTACACTTCCTTTTGTTGAACTTCATCTGGTTTCTCACTGCCCAGCTCTCCAGCCTGTCCAGGTCTCTCTGGATGGCAGCGCAGTGCTCCTGCGTGTCAGCCACTCCTCCCAGCTTTGTATCATCGGCGTACTTGCTGAGGGTGGATGTTATTCCCTCATCAAGATCGTCAATGAAGATATTAAACAGGACTGGACCCAACACTGAGCCCTGGGGAACACCGCTGGTAACAGGCCTCCAGTCAGATTCTACTCCACGAATCACAACCCTCTGGGTTCGGTCCGACAGCCAATTCTCAACCCACCTCACTGTCCACTCATCTATCCCATGCTTTCTCAGCTTTGCTATCAGGATGTCATGGGAGACAGTATCAAAGGCCTTGCTGAAGTCAAGGTAGATGACATCCACTGCTCTCCCTCCATCTACCCAGCCTGTCATGAGATCGTAGAAGGCTATGAGGTTGGTCGAGCATGATTTCCCCTTAGTGAATCCATGCTGACTACTCCTCATGACCTTCTTCTCTTCCAATTGCTTGGAGATGGCATCCAGAACAAGCTGTTCCATTACCTTTCCAGGGGCAGAGGTGAGGCTGACTGGCCTATAGTTACTAGGTTCCTCCTTCTTGCCCTTTTTAAAGACTGGAGTGACATTGGCTATCCTCCAGTCTTCAGGCACTTCTCCTGTCCTCCAAGACCTGTCGAAGATGATAGAGAGCGGCTCAGCAATCACCTCCGCCAGCTCCCTCAGCACACATGGATGTAACCCATCTGGGCCCATGGATTTGTGTGCATTAATCCCTTTGAGCCGCTCCTGGACGTCCCCTACTTGAACCAGAGGGAAATTCTTCATTTCCCAATCAGTCCTACTCTCATCCAGTGTCTGTGGGTCCCGGGGGGCCTTTGAAGTGAAGACCGAAGCAAAGGCGGCATTCAATATCTCCACTTTCTCAGCATCCCCCGTAACCAGGACACCCTCCTTATTCAGCAAGGGACCTACATTATCCCTGGACATCCTCTTACTGTTCACGTGTCTAAAAAACCCCTTTTTATTATCCTTTATGTCCCTTGCCAGCTTAATTTCCAAGAGGGCTTTAGCCTTCCTAGTTGCATCCCTACAGGCCCTGACCACATTCCTGTATTCTTCCCAGGTGCTCAGACCCTTTTTCCACGATTCATAGATCTTCTGCTTCTCTTTGAGTTTGCTCAATAGCTCCCTGTTCATCCATGCAGGTCTTCTGCCTCTCTTTCCCCATTTCCTCCTCAAAGGGATGCATCGTTCCTGTGCTTGGAAGAAGTGCTGTTTGAATGCTAGCCAGCTCTCGCAGGCTCCCATTCCTTCAAACAGCGTAGCCCACGGGATAGCCCCCATTAAGTGGCGGAGGAGATCAAAGTTAGCTCTACCAAAATTCAGGGTAGCTATCCTACTTTTTGGCTTGCTTCTTCCACCCAGGATCAGTCCAAACAGAAGAAGAAAACTGGCCAACAGTACCTCTGGAAACAATGATAAAAGCAGAAGCTTTCTGTATGCTGAGCTGTTTGGAAGATCTGAAATTTTAACAGAAAGGCTTCACACCTCTGATGTTCCAGTAAAGTAGCAAAATGTTTGAGTTACTCCTGTAGTAATACCTACCTCTTGGGCTGCTCTCAACATCTGGATATTTATGTTCTTTTTTGTTATTAAACTTCTGATCACAGGGTGAGCTCCTAATTAGAGTAATGGATCTCTTACATGTTGGTAGGACCGTACCCTGTTCATTTGGGAGGTACAGATGCAACAAGCCAATTTATGAAAAGAATGCCCCTAACAAAAAAGGAGTTTCATGATATGCCCTTACAGCAGCCAGTTGAACCAGTTCCATCTTTAGCTTTAGTGTAATGGGAGAGTATTTTTCTAGTTGCTGCTTAGGCTCACAAATCCCAGGCACCCATGTCATTATACAATCCCGGTTTCCATACACAATTATATATAGAAATCATTTTTTGTTGTCCCTTTTAATTTTTTCCCCAGATTTTCTAAATCTTAATCTGGCAGGCTGCTCTCTTGCTTCCTCTGTATCAGATGCCATTTTTTTGTTCCTGGATTTCACAGCAAAATATGCTGATTTAGGACAGCTGAGCTGTCAAAAACCTGAGCATGAAAATTTTATGATGTGTTTACCCAGTGCCACTCTGGTCCCCGAGACCTGACATTGGTCTCCAACTTTGGGTCGTTACATTCCTGAAATGAGGCGAGAATTCTGTAGTACCATCCTTCCTTCATTTTGTAGTTTTGCTCATTCCTGCATGCCATCCTCTGTTTTTTCTTAAATTTTATGTGATGGATTTTAGTATACTGAACAGCTGCCACTCTTGGGCAGAAGCACCTGTCTCATTAATGCCTGCTTTCAGTAACTTCAGGTTCTTTAATGCATTCTTCAAATGCATCAAACGTTCTTATGCTTATAAGGAACTAAGTTAAAATCTTAGGGCTGGGGGAAGGGTAATAAAGAGTAGAAAAAATGGCAGCATTCTCTTCGACTGGAGAGCAGGACTGTAGATCTAAATCTTACATTTTCCTCTCCGTATTACACCCATTTACCTTTGGGATCTTAATTCCTTTCCTGCTTCCTTTGCTTTCAGTTCTACATCAGGACTTCAGTATTGTATTTCTAACAGGGAGAAAGGAAATAATTCCACAGATTAAATGATGGAAAGAAAAATATTTTCATACCCTTTCTGTTGCTGTTTATGGATATTATTGTAAACATTTTTTCATTCTTTTAACTACCCTATGCTGTATCTGCATAATTGCTATTATAGGTGCTTGAATAATTTCAAGACATAAGTAACTCTTTTGAAGTTTTGTAGAGCATAATGTTGGTGTATTTCTATTGTTTTGTTGTTGTTGTAATGCCATCGTTAAAAGTTCTCTGTGGAATATCCACAATTCTGCATTGTCTTTTTCTTTTCCGGATAGCTTCAGAGTTTTTCAAATTCACTGTTCAGTCCAGTGAACAGGATTTGTTAGCTTGGCTTTACTGGAGTTTTAAACTAAAATCAGACTTCAAAATACTAATAAAGGATTGGCCACTGTCCTGACCGGAGGCCTGGCTCGCCTCTTCTGACATGACTACTGCAGGTGCCTTTCCTCTCGACTGCTCCTTTTTCTGGCAGACAGACTGTTCTGCATCAGCCCTTCCCGTTTTTCTTTTTTGCCTGTTTAAATCCTTAACCTACATTCCCTGTTGGGCTGTAACACTTCATTATTTCTGCTTTGTCCCAACACTGCACACTTGGCTGTTACGCTTTGCCCAGATCAGGCTGCTGAGAGAAGTGCAAAAGTAACAGTTCAACAGTCTATACCAAAAGTTACACACGTAGCCTCTGTGCTTAGCACTGCTTATTCCTAGCTCTTCTGATGTGACATATTTAACCTGTCTGAATGACTATTCTGTGAAGGAAGCCAGAGAGGGTTTTAAAATTTTTCTACTGGAGAGGTTATCTGTTTAATGCTCGGGTCTCAGCTGGCCACTATTTTTCTCATGAAAACTTACTCCAGGGAGTCAGATCGCCTCTTGGCAGAAAACATCCCACACTAGTCCCTGGTTTTCTCATTTGGAAAAAACCCCAAACATTTAAATTAATGAACATGAAACATTTCACGTATGTTGTCACAGATTTCAAGAATTGCCATAATATTTGTTGGACTACACTATTGAAAAGTGGTTGAAGGAGCTTTGATAGCAGAGAGATAAAGAAACGAGTGAAGGTAGGAAAGATGTGAATGATGTGGTTCAAAAACTCTGGAGGGATCATTCTGAGGAAAAGTGAACCGCCAAAAAGATACTTGGTACACAATTATTTCCATATATTTGATATTTGACTTTGCAAAGCTGACATGATTAGAAGTAAAGAACACTGGTACCAGGAGGATCTGAGAGAAGTGGACCATGCTAGTGATCATGTCCAAAAGCTAATTTCATTTAGTACTTCTGCATATCAGTGTTTCTGGTCTTTCTATCTTGTCCATTGTGAGTGTTCATGATATTTTTTCTTGTTTAATGTAAATACTAACGTTGGTTGTCTTGTCTTTTTGCTCCTGGGAGGGCAGCAATATGTCAGGCACAGGCATTTGATAAGTGATAACAAGATGTTTGATTCCTTTTTAACTTTTTCTCAAATTCTGAACTCCATCTCAGCTGAACTTTCCCCTTAAAAGTTTGTTGCGTTTTCTAAGTGCCTTTATTGTCAGTTTTGTTTGTTTGCTTTTCTGTAGCAAACCCTCTGCTTAGAGCTCCTAACTTTTCCCATTCCACTTACAGTGTAGATGAAGCCCTAGGAAGCTGAGTTTGGCAGATGACCAGTATTTGTTATAAAGTCAGGAGAGCATGTGTCCAGAGTCTGGACTAGTCATGTTGGAGTCATTGTCCAGTTTATGAGAATAAAATGATTGTAGAGAGTCCAAGAATCATTTTAGGGTGTAACTAAATAACAGCACTGAACTTGGTTCCTTTTATAAATTAGAATGACTCTAGCAGAAAGAATAATTAAATGCTTCTCAGCATTTGATGTCAGTCATTAAATAGTGAACCTGTGTTGGATGGCGCGATTGGAGTATCACACGGGTAAATGAGTAGAAAAAGTATAAAAGTTTTTTCCCTACTGCAAAAAGGAAAATTGTGATAAATTATTATATAGGTCAGCTAATGGGACTAGTTCAGATAAGAGTTTAAAAGCCTATGAAACTGAACAGTCCTGTGTGCCTCCTTTTGTGCAGAATGGCTTCTTTGCCTCTGTCTATACGGCTGGAGAGTCTTTGGAGGAGCCCCAGATGGCTGAAGCCCCAGAGGAAGTCAGAATAAATGATGAGTCTGCCTCAGTTGATGAGGATTGGGTCAGGAATGAACTTAGCTGTCTGGACATCCACAAATCCATAAGTCCTGATGGGATGTACCCGAGGGTGCTGAGGGAGCTGGCAGAAGTCATTGCTAGGCCACCATCCATCATCTTTGCCAAATCCTGGGAAACAGGAGAGGTGCCTGAGGACTGGAGGAGAGCAAATGTTGCTCCAGTCTTCAAAAAGGCAAGAAGGAGGAGCCAGGTAACTACAGACCAGTCAGCCTCACTTCCATCCCTGGAAAGGTGATGGAATAACTTATCCTTGTTGCTGTCTCTAGGCACATCAAGGATAAGAGTGTTCTTAGGAGCAGTCAACATGGTTTTACCAAGAGGAAGTCATGTTTGACTAATCTAATAGCCTTTTATGAGGATATAACCAGGTGGATAGATGATGGTAAGGCAGTAGCTGTGGTCTACCTTGACTGCAGTAAAGCCTTTGACACCATCTCCCACAGTGTCCTCATGGCTAAACTGAGGAAGTGTAGTCTGGAAGGTCAGGTAGTGAGGTGGCTTGGAAGCTGGTTAAAGGGAAAAAGCCAGGGAGTTTTGATCAATGGAACAGTCTAGCTGGAGGCCTGTGTCTAGTGGAGTCCCTCAGGGGTTGGTACTGGGTCCTGTACTGTCCAATATATTAATTGATGACCTGGATGAGGGAATAGAGTGTACAGTCAGCAAGTCTGCTGACAACACAAAGCTGGGAGGGATGGCTGACACGCCAGAGGGCTGCACTGCCATTCAGCAAGACTTGGACAGGCTGGAGAGCTGGGCGGGGAGAAGTTTAATGAGATTTAACAAGGGCAAATGTAGGGTCTTGCATCTAGGGAAGACCAACCCTGGGAATCAATATAGGTTGGAGACTCTCCTGTTGGAGAGCAGCATAGGTGAGAGGGACCTGGGTGTCCTGGTGGACAGAAGGATGACCGTGAGTCAGCAATGTTCCCTTGTGGCTAAGAAGACCAATTGCATCCTAGGGTGTATTAGAAGGGGCACTGTTAGTAGGTTGAGAGGCCCTTCTCCCCCTCTACTCTGCCCTGGTGAGACTGCCCCTGGAATATTGTGTCCAGTTCTGGGCCCCTCAGTTCAAGAATGGCATAGAACTCCTTGAAAGAGTGCAGCACAAGGCAACCAAGATGATTAAGGAACATCTTCCTTATGAGGAAGGGCTGAGGATAAGGGGCAAGGTGTGCAAGCTGAAGCATAGGAAGTTCCATGTAAATATAAGAAACTCTTTCACTGTGAGGGTGATAGAGCACTAGAACAGACTGCCCAGAGGGGGTGTGAAGTCTCCTTCTCTGGAGACATTCAAAACTCACCTGGACATGTTCCTGTGTGAACATGGCCCCTGGCAGGGGCTTGGACTAGATGATCTTTCGAGGTCCTTTCCAACTCCTAATGTTCTGTGATTCTGTATTTGAGAACTTCTTCACCATGCTACTTTGACTTCCTACCTGCTGGCAGTTTCATTGGCATAATTAAATGGGCTTTTTTTGTGTCTAGTACAAAACAGTTTTCCTTGGTTTAGTGGCAAAATACAGCAGTTTAAATTTCTCTCTGCCTCTAATTGGACCCCCTGAGCTTTGCAAAACTAAGGACTGTGACTGAACGGATCTCATCACCTTTTTAAAAAGGTATTAGCCAACAGGATACAAAATAAAAGGAGCTCAATAAAGAGGTCTTCTTTTATTAACAGAGATTAATTCCTTCCTACTAAAGTAAAGGGTGAATGTCCCCTTAACTTCCAGAGGGTGCAAGATTTCATCATATGTAAAAGTAGAGTGTGAAACTTTTCCCATGGGCTTTTGTCCAAACCACTGTCTCTCACTGCATGTAGGCACCTTGCAGTTCTGTCTCAGAAGATGATGATATTGGAGCCCTAAATGACACAGTATCCAGACTAAAACTAATCTAAATTATACTGAAATCTTAACCGTTATGAGACACTTTTCTTGAACACTAAAATGCTTTGATTAGTGTAGCATCTGAGTAATATACAGGGTAGTAGCGTGGTGCCCAGGTTCTGTTGAAGATCATTCTGCCTCTAAAAAATACCAACTTTGAGGTAGATTGTAGTGTTTATCACTTCCTGATGAAATGCAATCTTAGTAAATCACAATTCTCTTTGTCAGATTAACTTGCATTAACTATGTAAATGAGTTCACAAACATTTTAACGTGTATTTTTATGTTTTAAAGACCAATACATAATTTTAGTAAGGAGAGTTTAGGAGAGATAGAGGCAATACTTCAGATGCAACTGAAATAAGTAGTAGTCAGTGTTTTTGATAGCTAATGCATGGAGAGACTCGACTGTGGAAGTCTTGCACCAAATTCTGTAATGATACTGACCTTTGTAGGCCTTGTCTGGCATCCCATGTTGACCTTGGTGGGAAATAACATCTACATTGATTTGTAGCACTTTGACGATAAATATTTCTGATCTGCAAAATGTTCTAATTTACCTGCAGCAAGATGTTTCCTCTGTCCAAATGTGATGTTTCATGTGTTAGTGATTGCTTTAGCAGAAAATGTCATTCCACGGCATGACTAAAGCCTACAGATAGGGGGATTCTTTCCAGTCTCTAGAATGTCATGAGAGGCCCAGACAGGTTCATTTTGCTGTTGGACCTAACACGTTACAAGTGTATTTACCCCACTGTACGTAACTCATTGTACAATGTATTTGTCAATAAGAAAGTATGCCTTTTGCTTTTTCCCTTATGCTAGAACTTTCATTATGAAAAATCCTTTGTTAGTATTCTATGAAGTTATTGTACATTTAATTATAATCTATACCAATTAAATATTAAAGAAGGTACTGTGTTGTGGTCAGGCAGCACCAATCTCTGCAAAACTCATCTACAGACTGGGATCTTGAAAGAAGCTAGAACAAGGCAGGGTCCATCTGAGCACCCTCCAAAGACTAATATCTACCAACAACTTTAGGTTTAAAGGTAAATAAATAAGCAACAGTAATTAAAAAAATTTTAATCCCATTCACTTTTCCTGATGGTAGACCTCTCAAATGAGAGCTCATTTTATGTGATCTTAAATTTTTAAGCCACATCTTGAAACAAACTTTTTGCTTTGAAATTACCTTCAGCCCATTTTGAAGAATAAATATTTTATTCATAAAATGGTTCATAATTATAAACCAGACATAAAATGTGTAAAAGAGTGCAACTGAATGTCAAATGTTGGGTTTTTTGTTATATCCATGCTTGTGTGTTGTCTCCTTCACCTGCAAAAACATAACAGAATCCATACCATTTCCTTAAGCCACTCAGTTCCTTAAAATCCTTTTGGCACTGCTGAAGGAATTACATGGTTGCTACCATCAGAATAAATATTTGATAATAATTTCTTGTAAAGTGGATGAACAGGAAATAGCTTTTTAAAGAAAAGAAAAAATATTCTTAGGTAGAGAAAGACAGTGTGTTCTTTAGAAATGGATGGTTAGGAGGCCTGAAGGACAAAATGTACATAATCCAGATTTGAGGACCAATACATGGTGTTGATGGATATGCTGGATCTACTGACTTTATTTGCTGGCACTAGTATTTCATACACCTTTCAAGCTGAATTTACTTGTCACCTTAGACATAAAGGCAAAGATATGTGAGACAAAGTCTGGAGATACTTAATGCTGGCAACATCCAAAAAGATTATTCAATCATTATTCACCTCTGTAGATGGAAACTGCTTGCTCCTTGACCTTTAAAATAATTCACTGTGGCAAGCTAGCTGAATCTAGCTGAGTGTGAATGCAAACCTATATCAGTATTTAGTAAAAGGATTCCCAGAACATTCTCCAAACATCTGTCTGG
Source organism: Porphyrio hochstetteri (assembly GCA_020800305.1). Taxonomy (NCBI): domain Eukaryota; kingdom Metazoa; phylum Chordata; class Aves; order Gruiformes; family Rallidae; genus Porphyrio; species Porphyrio hochstetteri. The sequence goes on from CM036912.1 coordinate 22,071,000, forward strand.
CCCAGAACATCAGTTTCATCTAGAGCAATTTTCTCTCTGTTCCCTTAAAGCTGCTTGAGTATGTTAAAAGGACAATAAAAAAATGAAAAAACATTTTTTCCTCTCCCCCCAGGTAAATGTTGTATTTTCATGTCTGAGAATCTACTTATTGATTATGTTGATACTGGCAACAGCAAAGCCATTTTAAAAAAAACTTTGGTATGTATATGTATCATGGATACTACATGAACTGAGTTCATTCCCTTTCTTGAGTTATTTATTTCTCCTCTTGTGGGAAAATGAGTAAATAAATCCAGATGTTGGAAAAACTTGTGATAGTGCACTCCTTATGAATGCACACAACCTTTAAAATAATGACATAAAGCTATCAAGATAAACAGAAAACGTTGGGAAGAACATAATTAAATTCTTGATCTCATATGTCTATGCACAAATGTCTGAGAAGTTGAGGCCTTACCAATATTCTTGGCAGCAGCAAGTCAACAACAGTAGTTGTAAGGCATGAGCAATGACCTTAACCTTTACTTCCAGTCCCCTCAAATCCCCAAATAATTCAATTAATCACACTTTTTCACAGGATTATAGTGGTTTTGGAAAATAAGTGTCTTGCCTCTGCAGATTTGGTGGAGATTGTTGACTAATGTAATGTGGGTGGTTGTTTTGTCCTTTTTATAGCCAGCCTTTGGTATGAACAGGCTTCAGTGACCTGCTTCAGCATACCTGAGCACACCGGTAAGAGTGGTAGGAACCAGGGCTTTCTCTTAGTTGCTACATGTTTCTTGCCCGCCATAGGAAATTGTACTGGTGAGCTACTGACTCAGAACTAAGGAATGAAGCCAGTGCGTGAACTGCAGTTCAGGTATTAAGAGAGCAGGCATACACACAAAAAAAATCCTTTAAGTCTGCACTCATGCTTAAAACAGAATTGGCCCCATGCTATTCTTTCTTTTAAGTTTGCTTCCTTTGCAGTTTCGTGTGTGTGTTCTATATGTTTGCAGGTCTACTTTGTTGTGGAAACCTAGAGTTGTAACTCTGATAGGACCAACTTTTTGTTCTGTGTTTGCGCAGTGACAAACCCTGTGGGGTCCTTGTTCATGAGTTTATGTACCGTCTTGTCCTGAAAAACACAAGGATAAATAAAATATATTTTCACTCTTACAAGCAAACTTTAACTGGTTCTTCCCCAAAACACAGTGGAGTCTTACATGTAATAGGGAAGATTTGTGAGTCCCTTGAAGGTAGCAACTTCACAGCACAAACTTCAGCAGTTAGCTTGAGCAGCTGATGAAAGAAGGAAATAACCAATACATGTTTTCCACTGGCAGGAAATGACAAAATGTTAGGCTCTTTAATTATTATTTTATCACACATAACCTTGGAGTAACTAAACTTAATTCTTAAAAGATGTCAATATTTATCTCCTGGAGAGTTAGGCAGAGATTTTTCTCCCGGAGCTGCCATGTAGCCCAACTCTGCTAGGTGTATTGAAAATTGTGATAACTACAGAATATAATAAGGGGAAAATAAATCTTTTACCATGTGGGCTTTTTCTTCAGACTAATCCACAATCCAGTCAGAAAGGAGTTCAACAAATATTGAAACATAGTAACAAAAGTATCATTCCTACCTAATGATATTTCAGAGTTGGTTGCTCATCCCTTTTCCCCTGTTCCTCTAGCCTTTCTATTAACTATGAGATTAGGAAACACTTTATTCACAACTGAGTAAACTCGTGAAATGTTTCCCTATTTTAGCTCTCATTAGTGTAGTGAGAGGTATCGATTCAGAATCCTTAGTTGTAGTGCAATATCTGTATTATGAACTGTTCGGGAGCTTTCACTGTTTTTTAAAAAATTATTTTTAAATGCTTTATTGAGATCACGTCTCATTAAGGAAAAAATTACATTTTTTCCCCCTCAGTTCAAATCAATACTCTTTTCACAGTTCGATCTATTCTTACTGAACAAACCTTTTTCTGAGTTAGAAATGAAAAAATATACTCTTTGATTATGTAGAAAACTTAGATTGCTGCAGACATCACTGCCTTCTTTTGTGAATAATTAGATTTTCCAAGCAAACTTTTTCAGAGGTTTTTTTGGCCAGGGAATCCTTTTATGCTGTTCAAACCTTGTTCTATACCAGTATTAAATGTGGAAAAAGAAATGCCAAGAAGAAAAGAATTCTGAAGTCATTCTAGAGCTAATATATAACTTCCTCGAGTTGGGTCCCTGTGATTCAGATGAGTTAATCTTTGTTGATGTCTACAGACCTGGGCATGCAGTATTCCCTGTGCCCTGTATTTCAGAGGTAACACAGGTAACACACATTGATGGACAGGTGGTAGAGATCTGTACTGTGCCTTGGTAGGTAGAGACTGGAAATGAGGGCCCTGTCAAAGCCATGTGTCTTAAGGTACAGCATAGAGTATTTTCCCAGAGTATAGGCAAAGATAAAAGTTTTTTCTGTGATCACTGCTCTGCAGTCTGCCCCCAAGTCTTTCTTTAGTTAGTAATACCTAATCATTAGGTAGCAAAAAGGAGGAACTACTTTTTTCATCTTTTTAGCTTTGCAGGTGGCATTTATAAGAAGATTGGACTCCCCTTCCCTGCAGCTTAGCCATTTCTAAAACTCGTGTAATGCAATATTTGAAACAAGTATTAAGGCAGTTACCTGTATCTCATGAACGTTTTAAGCACTTTTACATCATTCTGTAACCCCAAACCCTCAAGCTGAGTAGCTGGGGAACTGAGACCCATGTGTAGGAAAAGTGTCACTGTGTCTGTTTTGGTTTTTGTGTTTTGTTTTCCTTAAGCCGGGCTTTAAGGGGGTGGGGAAAGATGTTGGCCTTCACTTCAAATAGGTGAACATCTGCTGTAACTCTTAAAATGGATGTATGTATTTCTGTGCCTGGACCTTTGTAGTAAATATATGATTATGTTGTACTTTGTATTGTAATCATCTGTATCCCTCTCTACTTGCAAGAGAACGCCTTTTTCTCTTTTATAACATTTGTTCTTTCATACACCCACAAATGACAACCTAAAGAATAACTAAATATTCATCCTGGCAAACCCAGTGCTCTTTTCTTGAATGTTGTGCCTTTTGCATTAGAACATCACTTTGGTAAAATGGCTTAGTGCTGAAGGACTGATGCTTGTCTAATTGTCAGAGGCAGCATTTTAGACAATGTTGGAAATCACATGTGACAATATATTTTCAATGACCGATGTAGTTTCTGCAAACTAGGCTTCATTTTTACAAGCGTTTTTTTAGATGAGGAAGTTCAAAAGGAATGTCAATCTTTAAAATCTGCTTGACCCAGATCAGAACTTGTTTATTTCTTATCTGAATTAAACTGTTAGTTCAAGACACTCTGATAAAACTACATAACTGTGCTGCTCTCAGTACACTGCTTTGAGTCTTCATTATCTTAAACAGGACTCCCCAGAGGCCTAGAGTTTCCATACTTTATGCAGGACCTGCAAGATCTGGAGCTGCAGTACTACTGCAGATAAAATGGCGCAGGTCTCTTTTGGAAGCTGAAAAAACACCCCGTTCAGTTCTAGGAACATCACAAAAATAACTTGAAAAAATGCTAATATTTCAAAGTTGATTTTTTAAATTATTTTTTAGAACTGACATTTTACAATTATTTTCTTATCACCTCTATTGACATGGAGTAATTTAGGTGTTGAAATGCTGGAATTTCTCAGGTAATCACCATTCTCTGTCTCAAATTTTTGAAGGTTTTTTTTTTCAAATTCAGTTAAAAATAAAATGCAAATTACATTGACCATTATTATGGAATCCATATGGGGATATGCTCATGAACTAATTGACAATAAAGGAGTTTATTAAAATAAAATAACTACTTAAGGAAATAAATTAGACATTAAACATAGCAATTACATAAGAAAATCCATTATAAAAATACACCTTTCTAATCCTATGAGTGTTAATAGTTGTGTATTCCAGAGTTTTCATGAATTTTTCTTTCAAATCTGTTCTTTTTCTCAAGTTTTACTTTTATTTTGATTTCACTGAGTGAATCATAATATAAATACATACCCAAATGGTACATCAGACTGAAGTAATTGCCCATTAGATATAGTACAGATTAGCTGAAGGGGAAGAAAAATACAACTAAATAACCAAAGTACAGTAAATTTTGAGTTTGGGCCTTTATTGGGTATTTAATCACTTTGACAGTGTCAGGATATAGTATTTATTTTTTAAAAAATGTTTGATACAGTGTTTTTTGTGATGTTATCATTCTTGTACTTCATCTGAAGGGTCTGCCAAAAGGTGCTGAAGCATTTTACTTCTGGGTTAAAACATTTTTGTGACAAAGTATTCCTTGCATAAAGAAAAGTTGCTCTTTCCTGTTTTCCTACTGGAAGTTGACTACACAGTAGACACAAAGAAAGGTCGTGTTTCACAGAAAACAAGCATACAACTGCTTTCTGAAGAATGATGGAGTATTTTGCTGCCATTTTGTGCCATTAAGAATGTTTCCTCTGACTTACTCAAATAAACGTTCCCTACTCTCTCATGGAACTGGTTTCTATGCTGCTCTTACTTTCCTGAACTTGCTGAGCTGAGAAAAATAGCTGCTAACAGATGCCAGTGCTTGCTCTAAATTTTATATGGTTTGGCTTATGTTACTGATGAACCTGTTTAAACAGCTTTGCGTGGACTTTTAATCGGATAGAGAGAAACAAATTGTTAGAGCCACATAAAAATTCAAAATCTGTGGGGAACTGGGAAATAATTTTTTCCCCTCAAAGACCTGCTCCAAACCAAATAAATTAATGGAAAGATTCCTTGTTATTGCTATATGCTGAAGTTTCTGTCAGTGGGAGGTCAGGTAGGAGCCCATCATGAATGTTTCTCAATTCACTCTGCCATCGTGAACAATAGTTTTAACAAAAGTTAACCCTCAAGAATGCTGTTCCTACTTTAGATGTACCTATTTCTCTAGCTATTCTTACTCCTGCTAAAGGTGGTATGCAGCTGTATGTTGTAGCAGATGGTGCACAGTTCAAGTAATTGCAAGCAGTTAAAGTAATTGCAAGCTTCTGTTGATTTTCTAGAAGCAGGAGACAAGAAAACCATTTGTTTGTGGTTTAGTGGATCCAACTTAGAATAAATTTAGTACTATACCTTTCAAATCTACAATTTTCACTGCTAACCTTAGTTAAATGTAAAGGACCACATCCTTTTTTGAGTTTAATATTTAGTAACCAATAATTTAATGCTTAAAGTGCTTTACTACATAGAAATACAGCTCTATGCTTGTATTTGGCAAGAGAGATTTAATGCTAGCAAATAAGCTTGAATGGAATTCAGGGTCCTGTGGGCCTCTCAAATGAGCTTTCCAAATAACACCAAGTAGACATGCAGTTCTGTAAACCAACAGACCAAATCCCAAACAAAAATCCCATAAAAACAAGTCTTCCAACAAATAAATAAACAGATTCTTTATGAAACAGGAATTCGACACAGGTATATCTAAAATGTGGTTGTGTTGTCATTAGGAGCAATATATATGGACTTTTTCCCTTCCAGATTGATAATATATAGCTTTGGCACATAAGAAATTAGGCTAGTTGAAAGATTATCTCATACCTGTATTTTACTAATTCATATTTTTATTATAATATCTTCAGAAAATAAAGAATGTAGTGTTGGGAAAGAATGGAGTGATCAAGTTATTCTATATAACAGAAACCTGGCAAAGAATGACAACAGGGACATGCAAGTTTTCTGTCACTTGGGAAAGCCACACAAAATTATCATGTGAGAAAGGTAGGTATCTCTACTAGAAATAGCACACAAAGAAGAACATGAGCCACAATAATATAGAACTGCAGAGTAAACCAAATATTTGTATTTGAAGAGTTAGTGGATGGGCTAATAAGGGAACGAAGGTGGAATTTTAATAGTGACAGTCCCACTGAAAACTTTTCCTTTGTACTTGTCCTTCTGAGGAGGAGTCACAAGTCCATTGGTGTCTCATTGTTACTGCAACAGCACAGGAATGTGAATTTTAAAGGGCATCTTAAAATAGTGGTTTGGAATTGAAGGTTTGAAAGAGTATCTACTTAAGAATTATTAACTGATCATAAAAACAAGTGACAAATGGTCAGCAGAGAACAGATTTGTTTGTAATAACAACGCATTAAAACAGTTGTGTGAAGCACAGCATGCACATGTCAAAACAACCCTCTACAAAATGTGTTGTAAGCATGAGGAACTGTGAAATACAGAACTACATTAAAAAAATGTACTAAACGGCACTAATTGGTGCTGCTGCACATAAAATGACAGAATTCCTTACTGGTTTCTACAACTGAAAATAATATTCAAAGCAATAATGAATGATAGAAAAATCCTTGATGGAGTCCAAGTGCTGTGCAATTATGCTGATTTGAGAATTGAATAGCATAAAGAAATAGACAAAATAGATTTGAACGAGGTAAGTTTATTTTACAGAGCAGAATGTGGAGCAGGTTATCAAACATTTTGCTAATTGCTTTATAGAAATATTTAAAAGACAGTATAGCAAGGAGACAGTATGTCATAGTGATGGAGATACCGCTGCATTTTTAATATCCATGCAACTAATATAAAAAAAATTACCTGTGTACAAAACCTGTAATTCAGTCTTTCCCTAGGAGTGCAGTAGAAGCTGCTGCTGCCAAACATTGCAGTTGGCACAGTTGAAAATGTGATCATTAAATGTGAAAAAGGTGTGAGACATTCCAACATACAAAAGTGTGTCAGAGGTGGTTCTTTATGTCCTCTGACTATGAAATTGTAAGAATACTACTCTTTACAACAGGAGTATTTAGGTTGTATGTCAGGAACACTAAGTAGGAAAACCCTACTAGGGAAGCTATTAGGAATGCCTTACAGGGAAATAAACACTACACCAGGCTACCCTTTGAGGCTATGCAATCTCACGTTTGGGGATAAGGCCAGACAAAACCTCATTCTATGTGTAGCTGATAATGTTTCGTTGCACTAAAGTTGAGTTCCACAAGGAAGATCTCTTGCAGTTGTATATTTCTGTGATAGGAAAAGCACTAAGCAGACCATGTCCCAAATGCTGCAAAACTTTAACTGGTTTTGTGTTTGGTTTATATTTCAGTGGTTTCTGTGTAATATTTCTTCAGCAGTGAATAATGCTAGATCTAATATTTTAGAGAAGTTGGATGGATTGGAAGCAGTCATAATTGATCTCAGCTTCCTTCTGGAATTATCAGCAAGAAAAGAATGTTCTAACATATGACAATAAAAATACCTCATTAGTACTCTGTTGACATTGTTGTACCTTGAAGAGTAGTTTGCTACAAAATCAAGAGCAAACAAGAGCATCCAATTCTGTGTGTGTTTTAGGATACATCAGTTTTCTTTCAGCTTTAGGGTATTATTTTGATAAAGGATTTTTAAACATTCAGTTTCTTACCAAGTTGTGGCAAAATACTGGCTTTGCACAAAGGTGTTCAGCCAGACCCCATCAGAGTGAAAAGCTAATATACAGCGGCGTATCCTATGACAGGGACCTTTCCAGCCTGTCAGGATAGCTGAAAACACTCCTCTCTTTGTCTGAAACTAATCTCCTCCCAGTTACTCTTTGAGGACAGTGCAGGATGGCGATAGGCTGGCTGGCAAGGTTGCACAGGGGCATTCAGTGAAGAGTCTGAAGTACTGATGAGTGCGAAAAGACCATCTGAGAAGCAAACTTACACAGAATTGAATCAAATGTGAGAATTGCATTCAGAGTGTGGAAAAAGTTGTGGAAGTGTGATTGAGGGAGATGTCATATGAAGGAGAAAAGCCGTATTTTTTTCTTGTCTATGATTTTAAGCTAGTATTTTCAGTGAAAAGATGTAATATAGTTGAATGCTCTGCCCTCCTTGTGTTGTAATAACTTTTTTCTTTGCAATTATACCACTGTCTCTCAGAGAGCATCATGAAGAAAGGGATGTGACAGTATTTATGACTTTAGATGATATAAACCCATAGGACAGGGCAAGGTGGTGGTGTTAGCTGAGAAAGTGGGAAGAAGAGTTAAGTTCACTGAGGAGCAGGGCACAAGGAATAATAACTCAGGAAATGCTGAATTAATCTCTTGACCCACATGCTGCTCTCTTGAGATATGTTTCCCTTGATTCTTTGTGTCTTCTCTATATGTAACTAATCTGCAATCAACTCCACTCCTTGGACCATTTATTCTGGTCAGCAGCCAAAACAGCTCTGAGCACCCGCTCAGTAATACCCCAACTAATATTTTCACAGTTGGATAAACTATGCTGCATGAAAACCTTCATCGTTCTTTTCATAAACCCTTGCTATTTTCTGTCTTAGCTGGGTACTGCTTGTTCCTTCACTCTGTCCTGGATGCCTGTGGCTTATAAATTATGCATGCATTTACCAGTAGACGGCAAAGAGGACTATTGATCAAATCTGTCTTGGAAGATGAGGGAAGTATACACTGAGTGACAAAGGCTAATAGGAATTTACCTAAATTTTTCTATTCTGCAATTTATTTAGATTTTTCTTTTTTAAGGCGTAAGCGTGAGGCTTCCTTTTCCTATAAAGACCTTGTTCTTCCTCCATGAAAAGAGATAGAACATCCCTACTGCTCTCAGTCTTGAGTAGAGTGGCAAAACAAAATCCGTATGTCCTCACAGCAGGCAAGGCAGAACAGCTGTTACATGGAGAAATTCTGCATTAACCAAACCACTATCTGAAATAGCTTCTCCTGGCATTGCTTAGTGAGGAAGAGAGAGACATTTCTTAAAATGCATTTGAGGATCTGATGTAATTAATCTGTTGCGTTTACTTTATCATACAATGATCTCATACCGCTCTTGATTGAGTGGATAGGTCATTACTGTGCTGCACTGCCACAGGACTACCATTACATTTGTATCTGTCTCAAATGCAGCCAACAACTGAATGCAAGACCAGCACTACCAAATCTGACATCTTTACACTTTTCAGATGCCCAGGATTTTTAATGGGAAATTCTTTCCTTGCTGAAAGAGCAAGGCCAAGGAAAGTCTCAGCCAAAACCAGCTGAGTCAGAACCACCAAAATTCTGAACTGCTACCTCCTATTTGCATTTGATTTTTTTTCTTCAGTTCTTTTTTCAACACAGTTCATGATCTCCCCCAGAGATCAGATATAATTACTTGCAACTCAGATTTATGGAGTCAGAAATACTCTCTTTGATCAGCTTTCTGATACTGGAAGCTAAATATATTTATACTCCTATGTGACTCAACCAATTTCATAAATCTTTATTTCACTCATTCATGTGAATACCGTTCTTCTGGACTTGGACTCATAATCTAGCTGGAATTAGAAATAACAGTCACTAAAAAAGGGCACTATAGTTTTGTATGGAACTCTGTTAGTTCTTTTCATCCCGAGAAAAGATATTCACTCAGAACACGTTCCATGATCTGTATAATTTCACTGGTAATCAAGAGACTAGAGTTTCCAGTAGTCAGTTTTTAATGGGATGGGAATTGCAAGGATAGGTAGAATCTTGCCTCTATGATCTACACACCAAACTGAAAAACAGATAGTGATTTCATTTTGGCAGGATCCAACATCAAACAGAACTCAGTATGTTGAAAACCTTTAAACAGAAATTGTATCAATCTTTACTAAAGGGGCATGTGAAGGAATAAATTTTTATTCCAAAATCTTATCTGTTATGTGTTGCTGCATGCTTTTCACTTATATATGGAATTTTGTACTGCTTAAGCGTAACATTGAGCTGCATTTATGTAAAATTCCGAAGCAAAATTCAGACTTGTTTGAGAAAGAGATAGATAAGAAAACATTTCGGAACACTCTAGCTGGATTAAATGCATCAAGGTTGGTTTGTGGTAATAAAAGTTTAAAAATTGTTAGGGTGAAATATGAACAGCTGCTTACAGTTAAACTGGGGCGGGGGGAAGAATGCAGGTTGAGAAATGTATTAATATTACTCTGTAGGAAAAAGCATAGCTTGATATTTATCCTAGTTGTGTTCATTGATATTCATGTTTATTCAAGCACTTGCTTGAGTAAGCAGCACTAATACAAGTGCCCTGGTCAAAGAAAAATGCATGCATTTTCCCCCTAAAGAGATGATTGCAGAGACCAAGAAAAAGTAGTTTTCCTTCCTTTCTAGCATTACATCTATCAGATGCAGATTTTGTTTACTTACTGGAGCGAAATCTCTCTTTAAACAAATCTGTCATCACCAAGGCAAAAGGTTCCTTCAGGGAAAAATGGGGTGAGTAAACACAAACCCTACTTTAAAAAAAAGTTCATGTCATAAATATTAGCAGAGGTAATTTTTGTTGGAAGACACTGGGTATCTTCTCTACTGCTGTCACATTTTGCTTTTGGTTCTATGCCACACTAAGCTAGAATTAAAATGGTACTAATTTTAATTTCCATTCTTTTTTTTTACCTTGGAATCCTGACCTAGCAAAACATGATTTCATGAATGTGAGTAGATTTTCTGGTTTTCTTAAATTCTTTCTCAAATAATTATTTTTTTTTTAAAATCTCAAACCATTACTGTATAATGCTACGTAAGTACCCAAGCATCCCGTTAAACTACTTTCCTAAGGCTTATTTCCAATTTTCCCATATCCTGCCATGATCTGAACTACAAATTTAAATGAAGATTTTGCAAAAAAAATAACCAGACACATTAAGAAATACCTTACTGCTGACCCAGACTACATCAGGAACTCGGCACTGTGTACGGAATAAGTAACAAGGAAGTATAGCATACCCTATGAAAAAAGTGCCTAATAACAGAGGTCTCTAGTATCAGCTGGCAGAAGCATGACAAATCCCAACGCATCCAAGCTGAATACAGAGACAGTGAAACTTGACATACTTCATAGCAGTGAGGATTCACCTCTACATCAGCTTAAGAAATATATGGGTAGGACATAAATGGCAACAGGCTGGCCAGACCTTACTTAGACACTTGCATTAAGACTGTTGCCTATAATGCATTCCTGAAAACAAAGGTGCTATAAAGATCTTTAAATGCCAACTTTTTAACCCCCTCTGAAATAAAAACCTGTTTGTTTGAAATAATAGGATTCATAGAAAGGGATCTTAAAAGGTTTAATAACGTAGAAATATGTTGTGTCCAAAATAACTGTTTGGAGATTTTATACAGTTAAGATCATAGAAACAAGCTGTAATTCCTGGGATCCACATGATAGCATAGGCATGTTTTTGTGGTTGAGGCATAACTCAAGATTTCAATTTAAAAAGGCTAAGCGTGGTGTTTTGGGTTCTTAGAAATGACAAATTACAAAACTGCAGGTATTGTATTTCCATCCAAATCTTTTTATATATCCGTAAGCTCTTTCATTCAGGATTGGCAGTACCATAACAGAAAGGAAAAAAGACAACAGAAGTTGTACATTCTGCACAAAAGAGGGGAACCGAGCCAATACCTTTTGTTGTTTCTACATATCCCCTCATGACATTCAATGGTAATTTCTGATTGCATTAATCACCAGATGATGGAAGAGTTCTGCTTCTCTAGGACAGAAGGAGAATCCCTCTCTTCACAGACTGTTTTATGCTAAAGTTTTCTAATGAAAGTTGTTTCACTCCTTTATTATTTCTGCCCCATTCTCTGAGTCATGTAGTTATTCTTAGTTGAGAACAAAAGGAATGGAGTATCCTTATAAATTTAGTCCTGAATGGAGGTCAGGAAACAAGTGTATTTATGTAGGGAGGCCCTGGGGATACTGAGTGATGCTGCTGTAACCCCTGGGTCTCATTCTGCTCTACAGTTCCTCCTGGAAAATCTGCTCAGGCTGCAGATAAGGCAAAACACATGCTTCTGCAAAGCTGCCCTCCTTCTAACACACAGGACCAAAAGACTAAGGGGAACTCTTACATAAGTAAAATGTTCTTTGGCTTCAAGGGAACAGGAGTTATCCAACTGTCATGAGTAACAGCTTGGTATATAAGGGCTGGTTAAAACAGTGTAAGCACTAATCAAAGAAATGGCAATTAGGTCGTGTTTGAAAGATGAATGCCAAAGTCACGAGCTGCCTATGCTGTCATGACACAAGCTCAGGCTAACATCCAATTACCTGACTAGGTTTTTATTCAGGTTCTTAAGTTTTGCCATGACTATATAGCTAGTAATTCCCAGATCAGTGTGGCTGTGCTCCTGTCTGCCTTTCATCTTCTGCAACTTCATGTTCTTTTCAGCTGACTTCCAGCAACAGAGAAATGGCAGCACAGAAGTGGGAATGCACCATGCTGAAAAATGGTATTTTGTAATAAAACTGATGGTTTACAATCCTATACTCATTTAAGACTTTGAACTGACTCCACTACTGTGGGTAAAAGCTGGCGTAAGAATGCTATTTTTTTCACAAATAGGGGAAAAGTGGCAGTGAAAATAATGTAAAGCATTCTGGAGAAAAATGTGCGATTTTGGAAATTTTCTTGTCCTTCCCAATGACCCAGACAAGGAGCAAATGAAATACCCCACGTTGGCCAACCAATAGACCTAGTACATCCTTCCCTCCCTAATTTCCTGAATACTCTGGTTTGGCAGGGATTGATAGGGCTGCAGCAGGACAGGGCTGCTGGATAGACCCGCTGCATTTTCATGTGAAAGGGAGCATGTGCTACAAAATAGAGGATCACTCAATCTACCTCCCCAAGCAAATGCATGCCTGCCTGCACTTGAACTGCCGGGTTTTGTTTTGTTAAAGGACCAGATGCCAAGAAGTTATAGCTGCCGTTCTCTAAAATGCTTCCTGTTTGTCCACAAACCTGGGAGTTTGCTTTTTGCTTCAGTTTCATAGCACGGTAACATTTATTTTAGCTTTACTGCTTTCTCACAGTAACACTAGATAAACAGGTTTTCAGTGGATTGGTAGATAAAACAGGGTTCTTTTTTAATAAAGTACGATTAATGGCAGGCAGTTTCTCAGCTTGAAGTACTTCTGTTGGTAGAACATCTGTGCAGCTCTAACATGTGCATTATCAGTATACAGTAGTAAACTACAGGCTCATGAGGAATTATGTGGAAAGTCTGTTCACCAAATATATCACCATGAGTGAGGTCCTTTGTTGAAAAATGCTTCCAGCCGCTATAAGAGCATTCAAATAAAATTCTTTTATGTGTCAGGGAAATATCTGGAGCCCATCCATGAATGGCTGGAAACTGTGAACAGTGTGTTACTTGTGTCAAATATCAAGGAACCATCTTTAAGTAAACGTTCTTTCTATATACAGAAGATACCAAGCTTTATATGAATTAAATATTCAACATGTTGGTCCCAATAAATTTATTGTGGTGTTAAATATACTTGATGACATCAGAAAAATTGTATATCACATATTGTGGGATAAATAGAGGAATGAGCTAGTATTTTACTGACTCAAAATACAAAACCAGATTCCAGGGCAGATTATGGCTTTGAAAAGGCAGTTCACTCTGAATGGAAGAAAAGGAGCCATGCCAGAGCAGGGTTCCCAGGAGAACTGTGGCTGAGTCAAGTTTCTTTTTCTGGAGACTGTGGAGTTAACAGGGTGTAGAGAGGAGCACAAGATCTGTTCACCTCTCCACCTTAACACATTGCCCCACGCACAAATTTTCTTCTGTCCTGGGTTTCAGTTTGAGCTAACTACCCAAATTATCCATCTGTATAGTCCTTTTTAGTGGGGGACAGAAGGAATTTATAAATACTAGATGTGATATTCATTGTTTTAATAAAAGTTTCAAGTAGAGATAAAAGTTCTGTTTGCTTTGGAAAGCAGCCACAAGCAAAGTTTATTTGCTACTTCAGTGCCAAGTTGAACTGCAAATACAGACAGTGATTCTCTTTACCCTAACCGCAAAGCACATAAAACCTCAAGCCAGCTCAGAGAAGTCCCTATTTGTGAAAATTAATGCAAATATTTCAATTTATGCAGTCTATATACATTTTCTTGTGATTGTAATATAAAATTATCCTCCAGTATTTTAGAAGTATTTTAATAACATGAAACTGCAACCCTAATTATACATATGTAAAAAGGTTTAAGGGCCAGAATGTGACTAACAGCTGGTGACAAAGGTGTCACAACTATCTGCAGCTTTGACATACGGTTCTTCACAGGCTTGAATAACTGGCATTGTCAGTCAGTATTTCCGTTCCCCTGTGGGTGACCTGGTACAGCACCACTGTGCTACTGTACCCCAGTGAGTTTGGATTTGAAGAAAGCGTAAGTCACATGTAGGAAACAGTGTTGGGAACCATTTATGAAGATTCTCTCCCATCTTTTTGGGATTGAGGACTGTGATACAGCCCATTTCTAGGCATGATTTTAATATGCTGTAATAAATACCTGGTGCACTCTTCTCTCTGTATTTAATTATTCTGATCCTGCAAATCATTTATTTCACTTGATGTGTGCCTTTATGAATCTTTCATCAGCTTCATTTTTCAAGAAAGATTCATGCTGTCTGACACAGACATGTGTTTCCAGGGTTGGTAGCAGCATAGTCTTTGTAAATGCAATATCTAGTGCTTGGCTTACAAACAAACCTATTTTAGTCAAAAGCACAAACCTATATACAAATACATCATTCACTATATTTAGTAGCAGTGGTACGGTATAAAAAGCTTAACAGAAACACATAAAGTTCACCTTGTATAAAGTTTATTTGATGATTGGGACTTTTTCTTCTTGTTCGTTGTCATTTCAGCATCAGTTTTAGAAAAAACAGTATCTTTCAGAATAGCTTTAGCTTTTGGGAAAGTGATGTGTGTTGTTTATAAATAAATTCCAGTTTCATGTGCAAAACTGTGAGAGTATGTATAAGCTTATGGAAATGTTTTTGTCTATTGGTAAATGTCTCCCTAGCATCAGCATGGATTTTGCATTGTAGCTTTCCTAAGAGACTGTGCATCTACCTAGAAAGATTGCCGCTATCTTTCCCATTTTTACCAGGTTATTGTAGACAAGATTTTTTTTTGCTTAAGGGTCCCTAAAGCAACATATAATGAAGGAAACCCCAAAGTGCAGTTTCACAGGGTGCTTCACATGGGAAATCCATGCATGAGAGCTGTGATGTCTGAGGGGCCCTCTGGTAGAAGACTGTATGAGCAACTCTTCATTCTCCTCTGCCAAGAGAGAGGTTTCACAGCATATATCAGTGATACATTCCTTTTCAAACTCCTTTCTTCTGAATGCAGAGTGTGCCCATATGCATTTATGCAACACCTGCCTGCAGAGTCCTACAGTATTGCAATAGGCAATGTATTGGACAAGAGAAATTTTGAATGAATATTTGTCAAAATAAAATAATTACTATGGTAAAATTAGAAAGTGCATTGAGGAGTGGAGGAACATGCTTGATAAGATAAATTTCTATATTAATTTTCTTACATAAATCTGCAAATCAGCAAGTGTGTAATCTAGAATTTTGCCACCAAAAATCTTCCTGAAATGTACTTTGCCCTGTAGTATTTTGTCTGTGACTAGAAATTTTTGCCTTATTTTGAGTCCCAATCCTTCTCACACTGAGTTCAGTGGTACAGACCACATTTCAGTGTAAGCAGCCAGTTACTGGGTTGTGAAGCAGTTTATCTGGGATATTTCTCCAGATTTTTGAGGTTTCCTTTCCTAAACATTAAGACAAGCTTTAACTTTGGAAAAGGTCCATAAATCAACAGACTGAAAGAGTTTACAGATGAATGTAAATGACTTCTGAATTTTTACCATTTCAACCTGGTTATTTCTTTGGTGGGTTTGTTTGGGTTTTTTGGGAGGCTTTTGTAGGGTTTTTTTCCTAATGTCATGACTTGTATGTCAAAAGAAGTGTTTAAAAAGACACTTGTCATTATTTTTTTAATTCCATAGGATTCTGTACCAAAATTAAAAGTTGGAGAAACCTGCCTCTTACTTATGAGCTCTTTAATTTTCCACAAGCTGGTGTTTTCCAATAAAAGATTTTTTTTGGAAAAGTTTTTTTGTATGCTCTCTCAACATGAGATGCACCATCATCTCCACCAGTCCTCACCACTTGTTAGTGAAATCAGCTGTAGCCGTAGTATAGACTGTGTTAAAAATGAAAGTTGAAATTACTTGCACTTTATATTGCATTTTATGATTCTTATTTTTATTCTTTATCAGCTGTTACATTTTCTTGACAATGCCAGCACAGAGACTTTTCTTTATTGTTTCAAATAAATGGAATGGGCTTCTGCTTCTTAAGATTGCCTAGGAAATATTTAGATAGTCCTTCCTGTTGCTGGTGTGAGGTTGTGCAACTGTAAGGAAAGCCAGAAAAGGTTTAATTCATAACATTTGTGTGTTTTTTCATGGAATTTTGCAGATGTTCATTTCTGGTGTGGCTTTTATATTTGGCTTTGCCTCTGCTTTGTTCTCATATTTCAAATTTCAGTATGAAGTAATAAATGACTGTGGTACACAGAGAATTTACAGATGGATCATGATTTCTCTTTTCTTTTTCCATACTGTTTTGGAAAAGTCATATTGCATTTAACTTCTGAGAAAATTCTTTAAAATGACAAAGTTCATTAAGATGTTATTGGTACATATTCCACAAAAGCTGAAGTGAAAAATGTAAACCACTTATAACAAGAAGTAAAAACTGATGAGCAGATAGTCTTAGAGGGCAATACTTTATCAAAACATTGAATTACACAGTGCTTCCCATGGTCTCTGTTCAAAGCATTATGTACTTGACAAGTTTTCTGAAGCAAGACCTTCACTGGTATTAGGTAGTCAGACTGCTAAATTCTCTGGCCCCCTCTGCAGGCGCGCAGAGCTCAAGAAACAATACAGATATCATGCTGTGTCTACACTGGGACAAAATGGAGGGGGGAAAATAGAGCTTCCATGGAGGTGTACAAACCCACCTGTTTTCTGTGTGTCACAAAACCATAAAGCCTATTAACTTGGTGCTGATAGGGAGGAGGAGGAAAGAGACTGCAGGTTTCCTGATAACAAGACCTCTCAGGCAAACGGGAACAAGGGCAGCAGCTGGGACAAATGGGAATCCCTAGTGACTGTCCAGCATCCAGCGTGGTCAGTACAGGGTGCCCCAGGGCTACACTGTTTAACTCACCAGCGTATTTTCTAGGCACCAATCAAGGCCCAATGACCGACATGGTAAGAGTGCAGGCTCTCTTTGTGAGGGGGGCTAAACACTAAATGAAATAGGATAGGATTCACTGCTGGTTCTGTGTGAGACATACAGATGCCTACAGATGTATGATTACTTCGACAGTCTTAAAATAATTGGATTTTCTCTCAAAGCTATGTGAAAGAACTCTCCTCGTTTCTCTCTTCCTCACACACATAGAAGCATGCTGCTTCCGTCTTCCCCTGGAGTGATACCAGGAGGCAGTTTAAAGCAATTTCTAGCTTTCAGAATAACAAGAACTCGCACAGATAATGAAATAATACTAGCACAACATAAGGTCTTGTAAAAAAATACTCTGCATATTTTGAAAAGAAATTTCCTATTAAAGAAAAATATGATGAACAGTTAAAAGCATGACAGTGTATGTCACTCAGCTGTTGATTTTTCATACACAAAGTCTATCCCACAGGAATGTGTCATACAGTTATAAAGATGTACAGAGCACATAGTGGTTTTTTTAAATTCTGGTTGGCTATTTTTTCTCTTGGAGAAATTTCACTTTGCTGGGTATGAGACACACAGGTTCTCACCAAGATCCCTTCCCTTTTTCCAGAGAGTGGACCGTGTTGACTGGTATTAACAAGCACCCCTTTATACCTTTCCCTCAGAGAGCACAAGGATTCTTTTGAGCTCTGTAATGTAGGTTTGTTCTTCCTGAAATTTACACAGTGGGCTAAGCTCTGCCCTGGCTTGAAGCACTGCGACCCCATTGAGCAAGTTCAGTGGGGTTACGTGGGGATAACTGAATGTGACCTCCTGACTGTCATTAGAATATACAGAAAAAGAATTTTCTTTTCTTACTTGGTTTATAAAGATCCATTTTTATTGAGGTGTTTTTAAAGGTACATGTTAGGGACTTCATTCATATTCTGAGTGTATCAGTAGAGAACATAAATGGCAAGCTGTTGATATAAAGCAGTGATGCTTTATCAGATATTCTGGAGTACCCCAGCAACAAATCGCTTTTCCCTCAGTAACGTGGAAATGGGACTGCAGCAGAGTGCAGAAACGTCTGTAGTACTCACAGTTCTTTGTGTGTACCCTGCGAGCTGGCTCTGGCCTCTCACTAGGAACTATAGATATTTCCTGTTTTGTAAAATGTTCTTGTGCCAGCGAGAGAGTGAGGAAATTTGAAAGTAAGAACTTCAGGCAAAATGCCTAAAAGGTATAAGTTAATTTTTTTATAAGAAGACTGTTCTGTTTCTTTTACATTTTCTGTAAATGCCTATATCTTCCCCAGTGCAGCTGTGTATGAAAGTATATGTGCAACCCAAAGAAGCATTCACGTGAGATGTCAGGCACAATATGACCTGCTTACCTACAGCAAGGATGGGTGTTTTTGTGACCTGGCACAAATTTTGGAGGAATTGTTGTCTTTCTGAAACATTTTGCAGGAGTAGTTGTATTTCAAAACACTTTTTTTAACCCAAATCCTACTCTGTTCCTTGCTTCTCCCTCCCCCTTCCTCCTTCAACCTCACGCTACTGAGTAGTTTAGTTTAGTTTATGATTTATTAAAACTATTGCTATTTCCTGAATATTTTAAGATTCCTTCCAGAGGAAAGTTCTGACAAGCCCTTACAAAGACAGCTGGAAGCTATTTAAACCTGCTCCATTAAGATCCAGCTGTAAATAAAATATATAATTTCTCAATGCAAACAGGTTCCTTTCTATATTGGAAGAAGATACTTACACACAGTACCCATATGACCAAGGTCTCGTAAGAAAGTAAACCTTTTACTTATCTTTATTTCCATGGAAATATCAAATTTAAGACCCACAGAGCACAAAATGCACCACTTTACAGGACAGTCAAGTATCAGGGGAATTATTCCTATGCAAAGGAGTAGCTCAGGAACTATAGTAGTTTCAAAATGTGCTTTTAATCTCCTAATACTTTTCTCTGGGGAGGCCAGCACCTACAGGAACTACACATGCTGAAGGGAAAACGGGATGAAATAAAAAAAACCCTGGTTAATTCAACATGTATGTTGAATGATAAAGCAGGTGTTGACATTGCTATGATTTGTTCTGGACTTTTTCTTCTTCTTGCCAACTTAAAAATTATTTATTTTTCTAAGATGCATTTCTTCAGTAATTATCAGCTTTGCCAAAGGGTGTATGAAGGAGGAGCTATCCTCATGGATAATTCCTAAGAATTGGGAGCCACAAATAACCTTCCCCCAGCTAGCCTGAGTTGAAGTGGCAAACATTGTGTAGAGGCTGCCAAAAGAGATGGGACCAGAAAGGGACAAAATGAATAGAGGTAATGATGGACAGATGAGAAGGAGTTATTCATGGCTTTGAAAGCATGAAGAAATCTTAACTAGATGGGGAGACAGGCAGGGCTTGGGAGGAGCAAGCCATTAGATAAATAAATGTCATAAATTTACAGTTGTCCTGTCTTCCAAAGCATGAGTTAGTCATGCTAATCTTTTCAGACAGGCGTGTCTTTTCAGATACTGAAGAGTATTTCATCAAACCCTTCTTCTAACGGATACTGAGGGTGTGGAAATAAAGTGCATATGGTGGCAAAAGATTTAGATCTTACAGTTTGAGCAAGCACCTGAGAGCGTGCAAGCATTTTTATTGTTTCACTCAAGACCATATTGAGTCTTCAGTGATGGATTTCTGTACACTCATTTTCTTTCCTGACATCAACATTTGGAAATCATGAGCCTTTTCCATCTCTGCCAGTATTGCTGTACACTTTCCTAGGCAAAGGAAGATTAATTCTTATTTGATTCTTTATTCTAACACGGTAAAAGTATCCAATTATTTGGTATGGACAATTGTTTAGTTTGTTTTGGTATTTGTAGTGGGTGATCTTTACTGAGCCACTTTATTTTGTATTGAGACCAACCAGATTAATGTTACAGGCTGTGTAACATTCTGGATTCTACAAACATTTGCTACCTGGAGCTGTGCAAGTTGCTCAGACAGCTTTCCAGACCCACACAGACAAAAGTTCCATTGAAATGAATAGCTCTATTCATTTGCAAAAAGGAGGGAAAGAGTGAGCAAAACTTTAAAAGGGCTCTCAGTGCATTTATATAGCTCCTACAGAAGTCACCAGCTTTAGTTATAGAACAAACCTTGCTATCCTAATTGTTACAGTGCTTTGGCCATTTCTTAATTGCTCCCTTTGGAGTTCTTTATGCTCCTGTCTGCGATCTTGTTTAAGTGTCTCACTAAAACACTGCCAGCACATGGCAGAGAAAGTGAAGAACAGATCCAGGCTCCTAAACTCCTACATACATGAGGATTTTTAGTAACAGAAATAATCCCAGAAAAGCAAATGAGATTCACTATGCAAGTAGAAGTACCTACACGCGTGCTCGTAGGATTAGACCCAAGGCATTATTAGCTGTAAGTTTTTACTGGTTTTGCTTCTCACAGGCTTTGGATTTTTAGCCAGAAGGGCTGACTTGGCATCTCTGGAACCACGGTGACTAAAATAAGGGAAGAAATAGGGGTGTGAGTGACAGTTTTCAACCCTATCAGTTTTGGCTCAGTTGAAAAAATGTAATATTGTCACTAGTGTTCCTCAATTTCCACCAAGTGAAACTTCACTCTCTTGCAAACTGATATTTTGTAGTAAATAGTGACATTTCATTCCTTTAAACAAATAGCAAACCTATATGCACCTGACCTATTGGAAATTTATATTGGAAAAATATACACTTTTCCAGCTCTTTGTTTCTATTTTCAAACCCAAAAGGGAATTTTTTTTTTTTCATTTATAAAGTACAAATCTGGGTATTACAAAAGAGTAATATCTTCTGCCCTGATGTAGATCCACATTAGCCACAGAGGCCAAAGGACACATCCCAGTAAAGTAGATTCAAATCTGGTCAGTGTGATAGGTTTCTGGAGACAGTCTTATTATTCTCTTTAATTTTCCCATGCAGCTGCTTCATCCTCATCATGTCCTTGACAACTCTTACCTTCCTCTGGCTAGGTTTTTTCCTGTTACAGTTTAAAGTGTTGCTGCCAAAATCATCACCATAATATTCTATTCTAAATACTTTTCCTTTCAGCATCTTGAACCCATTTATTGACTTCCACCTACTCCCCACATCATTGTCTTTGTTTTTTACCTTAAAGATGCATCACAAAACTGAATTTGCTTTGGTCTACACCCTCTTTTTCTTCCATTACCTATTTGGTTCCTTAACATTTCATTACTGCTCGCTTTGCCTAGCCCTCCGCGTCTTTGCCTGCTTGCTTACCACCCTGTCTTTTGGCAATACAGTGAGCCTGCCTTCCTTTCCCATCAACATGTATTGGGCGGATATCTAGTAAGATGACTAAAGCCATTCTGGGCATGCTGGTTATGGGAAGGGCAGTTTCTGGTTGACCCCCTCTTCTGGACGCAGATGATTGTGGAGGAGAGCTTACGCCCTGTGACTGCTCACTGGAATCACTGCCCTTCCAGCTGGTGGTCAAATCTGTGTTTAACCAGGTTGGTTTGGGCACAGGGTGCCACTCCTTTCATGGTCTTATGTGTCACTAGAATTGCACGTGACCGCATCTTTAATACAATATCTTGAAGATCTGTAACTTTTGTCAGTATTTCACTATTTGTCAGTATTTCACTTATTCTTATCTTTCAGGGGGAGAGGTTAGCTCTTTGTAAACAGTAATCACAACAGAAGAGTTTCATGTAGCTTGCTGGGTCAGCTTGACCAGATGGAAAATACATACAGGAAATTTTAACATCTCCTTTTTCCCTGCGTCAGAACAGTTTCATGATCTTTTTTTTCTGAAGTAAATGGTACTTAGTAGCAAGGTCATAGCTTATACTGAGGCAGAATTTACAGACATAGAAACTGGGAAACTTAGACCTTTGGTAACACTGTCCTGATGAGTAGAAGCCACTAGCAGTGGGTGATAAAGCATAGCTGGGACTGAGACTGACCATTGAATACTGCTCTCTTCAGCCATTGCAGCTTTTTTACAGAATATCCTAAGGTTACCATTACATATGTGGCTCCTCTTTTGAACTCGTTCTTGCAAGCGTGCCATAGCCATGTGTGACATGTTCAGAAGAGCACCGATACCTTTAAATGATTCACATATTTGCAGATATGTTTAAATAAGCCAACAAGTTACTTCCCTTTGTATAAGCCTATACACTTCAATGTGAGATGACATAACCTTAATTTTGCCAAGATGGCAATACTTGGCAAACTTATTGTATTATCAATATTATGAATGATCACTGTTATCAGTATAGCTAAATGACAACCAACCAAATAATACTATGTCAGGCATAGGCCATAATTGTTCTATTGATGAAGACTTAGGTGTTTTTAGGCTATACTTATGAGGAGATGTGTAAGGATTTTTGCTAATTTCTTCAGAACATACAGAATAAGATCCATTGGTACTGGACACAGCACCTTCAGTGAGGCCAAGACTTTACCCATAGTAGACAATAAAATTGAAGTCACTGGGCAGACTAATTACAGCTATCACTTTTTGCAGAAGCTTTCTTTCATTTATTGCATGTATACTTTCCTTCCAGTTCAATTACTGTAAATTCAGAGTGAAGATATTAGGCTGATGCTAGGTATCTTGAAGAAGAATCATATTTTAAAATATTTTGTAATGGATTATTGATTTAGGTGTTTCAACATCTGTGCAACATACTCTTCAATGTTATAAAAGCAATTTTTACCTGGTTTGTGGATCACAGAATTTTTTTGGAAGAAAATGGAGCTAAAAAAAATTCCTTTAATAGAACTTCCAAGTTCTGTGTTTTCAAACCAACCAACGTAGGTTTGAAATGCACATGTTATTTTAAAAGGGTTTTAGAGTAAATCTTTGAGAAAATAACTTTTATCTGTCCTTTGAATTTCCTTTGTGTAGGTGCCAATCCAGGAATGACAATCCTAAATAGTGGAATTATAAAGAATTAAAATCCCTCTATGTAATCTTTTTTGGTTATCAGGTGTCAGCAATCTATTTTCCACGACTCACTTTGCTGAAAAAGAAATAGATATGTAAAGCTAGGCAGGTGAGATAAAAATTGTGATTCAAAGGCATTATCAGACATGTTTTGTTGTTTTTATTCCAATGGACATAATATTACTTTAAAATCTTCCACTAACTACATATAGCTGGTGAGGTAATAAAATATGTGAAAGAGATGAAAAGGCATGCAATAAAAATCAATCAACATACAGAGCTTTAGTTGAAGATGTTCTTTCTTCATATATTTTGGTGCTTAGGTACCCCAACAACTTTAAACACTGCACTTCACGATTTTCTCCTATGTCTGTGCTGCATGTTTGACAGAACGTCTGACAGGTTAATTTCCAGAATCTTACTGTTACCATTAGTATTTTTGCCATGGTTGTTAGAAACATCATACAAATCCTATCTTTATGGCACCAAGTCTTGGAAAAGAGAGGAAAGGTACCATATTGCTAGCTGACAAATTTATCAAAGCCTCAAAGTCCAGTGCTTACACAGAACAACAAAAATTAGCACTGATGACCAAAAAAAGCCCAGTTTTACTGAGAACATACTTGATTCAGACTACCAGTGAGTTAAGAATGATAAAGAAAGAATTGACTCTTGCATACTAAGTATGCATTGTTTGATTTTGTGGTTTCTCTCTTCAAAAAAGTCCTTTGCTAGTCTATATTTCAGTCCTCTGTGAAGAGGGGTCCCTTTTTTAAAGTCGTTTTCTTTTTTCCTTTATTTTCCATTCTTTGCATAGGTATCTTAAAGGAACAGCTACTAATTATGACCACAGTTGTAGAATATATTTTACATTTGAGTGGATCATCTAAGCTGCAGAGAATGGGAGACTACTTTACAAAGTCTGTTTCCACTCAAGGATTCCAGGCTCTAGTTTTGCAAAGCCTTCTGGGAATACATTTTCCCGGTCTGCATTCCAGTAGCTTTTTATTTCCTGTAGCTGTGTCAAAAGCAGCAATAGTAAGTCCAAAGAATGGAGCAGGTTACTTTCTAATATATATACCATATGGCTTTGCAGCCTTCTTTCTTCATTTGTTTGGAAATGATTGCAGAGGATAATAGTGACTCTGTTCACTAATTGCTGTCCCATGTGCCTTATTCATATACATGAGCTGGGCTGCCAATGCAGAATTTATGTTTTCTTTTCAAATTTTCTCTTCGATCATTGTATGAACAGAGGAAGTTAATTGCAATTTTTTCAGAAAACTATGGCTTTGACAGCAGTATCTTCTGGGTTATCATCAACTCTGTGCTCTACATTATATATACTTGTATTATTTATTGATTTATATCCAAGTCTGCTTTTCTATGAAAAGAAATGTCTCTGTCTGCATTCACCTGTTTCTCAGCATCAGGTGGAGCCCTAGCATCTCCAAATTGACTGGGAGAAGCTGATAATTTACAGAAGCAGCAAATTTCTTAATCAGGGCAGCAGCATTAGAGCTGCAGGCCATGATGGGATAACATTCTCTATTTCAAACCACAATCTTGATAAGATCAGTTTGCATTTATGAAAAAGAACCCCACTGTTATCCATACTGTCCTTAGAATGTTGCTCTTCTTTAATTTAAAAGCAAAAACAAATAATACTTTGTTCCCACGTAACTTAAAAAATTTTACTGTAATCACATTTACAAAAATCTTACTGTATGCCTTTTTAAAAGCATAATCAGTAGACAATAACATAAATTCAGAAATTATTAGAGGCTCCTTTATTAAAGTACAGCCTGTACTTGAGCTTTATTATAGAATTTATTTGTTCTTTTCATGGTTATTGTACACAGTAATGTAATAAATATGATGTATTAAATAATTTTAATGCTACATATTGCATAAAAGTTCAGAGTTCTCTCTACATTCAGTAATTTTCATTTCTCACTCCTTTTCCTATTTTTGTGTGGTGCAAGTTACACTGGGGTATTAGTACTAGCAGAAAGTTGTGTGTGTTTTTCTGTGCTGTTGGCTTTACCTAGCTAATTCACCTGAGGCCCAGCTGGCACCAGGAGGAAGCCGAGGGGAAGAGGGCTTCTTTTATATTTTTCAAGTCCTGAACAGCAAGGCAGTAGAAGGAATGTCCATGCATAGGCGTTAAAAACAGCACAAAGAAACAAGAGCAGTAACAGAGACAACAGTCAGAAGATTTCTATTTTTTTTATTTCCTCAGTGGAGTATAAAACCGAGTAAACTAGGTGAAAGAGAGGGTGAAATAAAAGACACTGAACAGCTACAGAAGTTGTCTGGGCTAACCTTGTACTTACTGATGTATTTAGTTCACAAGTCATCAGTGCTGAAAGGAGAAGTGAGGGATGTTGATGGAGAAGGGCAGAAAGGGCAGAAGAATCCCGGCTGAAGAAGCTTGGTTTTAAACTTTGATGTACATCTCAGATAATACAGCATCAGCATGGACTCCTGAAACAAAACAAAATGCGGCATTTAGAACATGTCTTTAATTCTGACAGTTCTGAAAGAAACTTATAACCACTGAAGTGTAGCAACTCTGAGAATAACGAGGCTGCCTTGTAGGGCCAGCACACTATTAATCAGCCAGGGTGGAAAACAGTATGCAGTAAGTGGGGGGATGAGGCAAAGTGATTCCTTGGCTGCATAGACTCCACGTCAGTGGCCTAACATACAGCTTGGCAGAGAATTCCTATGTGTAACTGCAAAATGGTAATGCAAACTTTCCAATTAAGCTCTCCCAAGGTCTTCATCATTTAAACCAAAGGAGAACCTTCTGATCCTGTCATAGGTCATCCATGAGGTAGTGCAGAGTCACGCAACTGTTGTTTTGTCAGAAAGAATTCAGGAGCCTTATGCTAGAACAGCAATAATTCTCTTTATCCCTGTAGAGTTCCTAAAATGTTTCAGGTGTAAAACAACACCCTAAAACACCCAGATTTGCAAGGGCAGCCAAGGTATGGAAGGAATCTGAGGAAAAAAGACAGGCATTTAATTTTATAGTGAGCCTTTTCACACTATCCAATTACCATTTGCTGTTATAACATTAATAGTTTTTTGAATGGACTTTAGGAAACTTTTAGATGCTCTCCCTCATAATTTTATTTCCATTTGAAATTCATTTCTCACATATATTTTTGTACATGTTTGTTCTGTGATGAGGAACCAGAACTATGCATGTTATTCCAGACGTGTGCCTCATGGATCAAACACTATCATTACAGTGCTTCTGTTCCCTTCTTGGTTCCTTTCTTAATACCTAAGAATATAACTGTGATTTCTGTACAGTAGTAAGCACAGATCTGATTATGAAAGTACACATGTATTTTATCCTATCTCTTTCTGTAATGAGCCATTGATATAAAACTTCTGGAATAGGTAAGCAGCATATTCTCCACACATTGAGCCTACTGACCAGCCCATTGGTGCATGGGTTTGGTCATTAATCTATATAATGACTCTGTAAACCTACATTAGCTTCAGTAATAAGCATGACAGCTAAGCTGAATTGCCTGCTACATGATGAAACCTGTCTCAACCTGATCCAGGCATTTTGTATGAATCATCAATCCTAAAGTTGATCTTCTGGGTCTGGGTTTACCCTTGAGACATGATATTCAGTATCCTCTTCATACGGAGTCCAGAAAAGAGATGGGAGGAACATAGCCAAGACTTCTGGCAATGCTTTTGTGAAGCAAGACAACAGCTAAAAAGTAGGTGCCCATTAGCTCTGCTGAAAGCTTATCTGGAACATACAGAATTAGAAGCAAAAGTTTCAACGAGGTCTTGGGAGTGTCTGAACTGTCTAATTAGATTAAATCTGCCCTTAACTAAGGAAATGCTTCAGACCCCACTTGCATATAGAAACACTTGATTCTAGATTTTCCTGCTTATTAAAAGCTTTACTTTATCTCTGCCCTGAACAGGAATGGAATCCAAAGGTTATGTCTATTTCCTGCACTTACACTTTGTCCAGAAGAGGAAACTTGTTAAGCAGTTATATTTCTTCACAGGCTTGCTTTTTCCTTTTTGTTGTTAAAAGAAAGCTGTATTTGTTCTGAGACCACCTGACAATATGGTTCCTGATTTCTCCAAAGGAAAAGGAGAAAAGGAGTTGTTATCAAGACAAGATATTTTGAGGAATAAATCCAGCTTTTGGTGTAACTTGAGGACTTAAGTTAGACTGGAGCCTTACAATACAAAGAAGATGATAGTTTATCCTTCTACAATTTGACTAAGTGAAATAAAGTTTAGGATGGTAATTTTCCACAAGTCTTCTAAAATCTCTGCTAAGAAGAATAGGAAAGGAACAGCTATTGTTCAGACTAATCAATCTATAACATTGCTACTATTTTACAGCACTTGCACAAAACCCTAATATTATCCCTTGATACTTGATGTGCATAAACAGATCCACTGTCAACCGTACTGCCTCAACAAGTGCAATACAGTGCTTGTACTAAAACAAATCCTTTGGCTCAGGATGGAATCCTTTTTCATTAATATGTTCAGCCTAACATATTCCTATCAGGGAAATTGAGGATTCCCTACGGTGAACTGTAGACAGCATGAAGTTAGTTTATGCCAGTCACTATTCTCATTGCTTACCCTGCCCACTGCAAAAGGCATTTGGGAGCTTAGACTGAAGGGGAAGAAAAGATTCAGGCCAGAGAATATATTGCATTACTGAAAGAGTTCAAGCTGATCCAGGGTACAGCAGCCTTCAACCACTGTTGTCTGTGCTACCGCTTAGCTATGCTGAATAAAAGCTTGGCAGAGCTGAGCTTGAAGCCCAGCATCTGGACAGTCAGTATAATTGTCTAAATTTAAGAAGTGTTTGCAGTAAGGAAGAGCAATGTTCAATAAGAAGCTAGTCTGGCAATTACTGAGATATTTCACATATGGCATTTCTATTTCCAGCTGCCAAAGTATGTTTGAAATGTATTTTCTGTCTCTTTTTGTGGTAAGAAAGACAGCATTTTCATAGCCTAAGTATCCATACCTTATCCACTCACATACAAAACCTCTGACTATGATTACATGTGCAGGTTGGCAATTTCAGTTGGGTCATTTCAGTTGAAGATCCTACGTGCACTTGTACATAACTATGCTAGACATCCTTCAGAAGACTGTTTCTTAAGCATCTCCAGTATGCGTGAATTTTGTAATGTCTGCAGTTGGGTAGATAGTCCAGCAATGTGGGTTTTAAAATATGGATTAAACATGTTATTTGTTGATGCAGAATTTCACAGATTTTTATTTCCACTAATTGGTCTTCCACTTGTCTGCTGATCCCTCAGTTGGGTTGTGGCTGACAAAGAATTCTGTTCTAATGTACAAGATAAAGTGGAGGCCATGTCTGTGGTTTGGAAGGGTAGCTCATTGGAATTTGTGCAGTAGAACGCAGTGTTTCTGTTTGCAACAAATGTGGTAAAGAACTTCTATGAAAAAAGGGCTTGGATTTAACCTTTTTTTTTAAATTCTTCTTCAATAAGACAGAATGAAATTTGGTATGTGTATCCCAGCTTTGACACCATGTGGAGTGCTAAGCAAGTGATACAGCTCCCATTGCCCCGTGCTGATGATTAGCTCAGTATGGGGCAAGCATGCTTCAGCTGTGTCTGTAAAACTGCCCCCCACCACCAGCCCTCCCATCATAGGTAGTGCAGACACATCACAGCAGAGAGAAAAGTGGAGATACCAGACTGTTTTGTAGCAACCCTCACTGACCGTCTTCTGAGAATTCTTAACAGCTGGCAAAGGTCAGAGCAGTCCACAGGTTGCACTAATGTGTCCAAAACTGAGAACAGAAAGTAGGGAGCACAGCCAGCTCCCTGATGGTCTTCTCTTTCTGCTTCACTAAAGCAGATAATATGTAACACTCAGTACTTGTGTTGAGCATAGCCTGAGAGGATGGCTCCTGGTACTGCTGCTGTTTCATTATTGTCCCTCTCAGTAGTAACAGAGATGATGATCCCAAGAGGGTCAGAGCACTGCAAGGTTCTGTGGAGGAACTGAGAAGCCCCATCTAAGTTTTCACATGGAGTTAAGAGTTAGTTGTGGGCTTCACAGGAAATAAAGTGCTGTTACTACATCACCACCAGCTAAAGGCAATGTGCTGAAAACCTGTCAGACCCATTGGTCAGAATTGAACAGCCAGACGTCTTGTTTAATGCAGGAGTTTTTAAATGAATTCAAGGGGATTCTAACTGTTCTTCAAACAAAATTTAATATCTAAATACCAGACAGATAGCATATCATGCTTCCTTATTGTTCGGAAGCAAAGGGAGTTCAGCCTAAAATTCATTTGCAGACATCTGTAAAACACATTGCTATGGAATGACAATAGAAGTGATCCATAACTTCAAGTGGGCACTTGTTCTTTATTATGAAATACAGATATAGTGACACAAGACATTGCTTTTCAAGTAAGTGTGCTCAGTGCAGTCTAAAAACACAATATAACTGCATGCCAGACATTGATTTTTTGTTGCCAGTGAACATCTGCTTGATATACACAGACATCTTATGATTAGGCTCTGCTCAGTAGCTAGACCAGCAAACGAAAGGGGTGGAGAGGGGGAAGATGAATAAGCTGGCTTTCTGCAAGCAATAAACAAACCATAAAAGTGTTTATTTCCATAAAGAGTGGAAATAAAGATATAAAGTTCAAAAGGTATTAGCTTTCAACACATTTCTTCGTTGGAGCTGGCTGTTTGCTTTTTGTAGGCAGTCATCTATAATCAAGTGTATTTTCTGAAGGAAAGATTTTCATCTGCTGAATTAAAAAATTTTAATGAATAAGGAAACAACTTGCATGTTAATTTATTATATGCATGAATAAAAAACTGTCTTATTAAACTAATTATCTAGAGCACTACAGAATAAAAATGTTGTAATCTATTGTTGTTAAGAAATGTTACATCTCACCAGGGTTTTTTAAATACTCTAATTCCTGTGGGTTGCAGTTTCCAGTTTCAGAAATATCTCCGTCAGCTCTCTACGTCATTGCAATAAAATCCAGTTAGGGCCAGATCTTACCATGGTCTTAGTTGCTGTTCCTGAGTGGCAAGTATTAGTGCTGCTAAACAAACCGGACACAGGCTCCATTTTGCAGGTTTAAAATAATGTGTTTCAGTAACTTCAATAACCAAATGAAGAGTCTACTGTGGTCTGCTAGTTAATTTATGCATCATATGCTTGAAAAGATATATTAACTAGCTTATAACCAGTTAAGGCATTGGTTAGAAAGTTAAGAAGTGGGAGTTCAGTTCAGAGGTCTGCTAAAGATTCCTAACCACAGTTTATAGGTATATCACACTCAGCTAAATAACTGACAAACTCTTGCTAATCTCATTTCTGCCTGGGGCATTTTTGCCACTGGAGAGGATGTTACATTCTGTAAAGCCACAAGAGAGTCTTTCATTTAACTAGCCTGTCTTGCCACATAAAAAGGCCAAAATAGCTCCCTGAATTAATTCCTGTAAGAAAAACATCTTCTTTTTAAAAATTCTAGAAGCACCTACATGAAGAAGTGGGGAAGATCATTCTGTACTAATGACTGTCCTTTTCATTCTCAGTATTTACGGCCCCTCCAGTCTCAGTGTGAAAAAGCTTACAATATGGCTAGAAGAATCCAAAAGAGATTGAATTTATTTCATTGCTGAAGAATGCCTATCTAATTGATTCCCTATGGTAGAAATATGATATTTCTCAAAGTTCTTATGATTTAAATGCTTTTCCCCAATATCTAACAAAAATCTTCCTTCTTGCACATTGAAACCAGTTAGTCATTACCTGTTGTTTTGTCCATTTCTGGTAAAACTGTTTAACACAACATCTGGAACTGATATCGTAGCAGATAGCGTTACTTACTTAGTTTGCTACCTATTGCCCTCCTAAGTAGGTAAATTCTATTGAATATTTTTGCATTGCTGGTAAACAGACATACTTCATTCAGAAGAGATATTAAATAGTAAAGATCCAGACTAAGACCACATCTTTTTGTCATTTCAGTGTCATCTCTTACACAATGTGTGCTAAAACCCACCATTCCACTCCTCCTTAAGACCTTCCTCCTGGTTACTTAATCTCACAGAAGTAATACATTTTGTGCTTGTAGCAATGGAGGAAATTTTGTTCTATCTAGTTGACATATAAAATATACTTCACTGTATATCAAGTACTAGTTTCCAAAAGGCTAGGAATGAATCTTAAGCAGGTATTTAATCTCTAAGAACATTCGTTGCCTCATAAAAAGTACAGCAGGTATCTTTGCTATACATAGCCTTTCTCATAGTTACTTATGGAATATCTTTGTATTATTTCACAAATGAGTTCTTGGCAAAACAGCACTGCTACAGACTTACATAGCATTTCTTTTTGTTTTCAAAGGCCTAATCCAAAATGTATTTAAAGTTGATGAGAATGTTTTTATTGAATTCCATGTGCTCAGAACTGTGTTGTAAATGCGAAAGAATTGCTTCCAACTGGAAAGAGAAATGTTAAATACACATATATATTAACTAATGTGTGGAAATATATATATATCAAGATTTTTTCTAAGAAATTCAGATGTTTTTAATAGACTATTTGATAATAGCATTCTAACCAAATTCTCCTAATTTCTTAACATGTGGGTAATGAAATACTATTTCTTCCTCAGCAGAGTAGAATGTAATATAATGGATACAATAGATAAATTACTATTGTTAGGCCTCAGAACACTTCCTTCAGTCACTTTCCTTCCATTGGCACAGGAAACCTAACATAATCCTAAACTTTATAGCTGTGGGCCCTGTATTTCATTCATGCTTGTAGAGGGGAAAAAAGCTCAAACAAAACACAAACATTCAGAAAAAACTACCGGTAAATAAGTCACAGGAGTTATGGCAACACATATTTTGACAAAACACCTGTATGTAAAAGGCACCTACATGAAATAATTGTTTCTCCCTTTGTGAGAAATAATTGGAAGCAATGAACTGTAGTCCTTTTTGTGTTTTTTCCTTGACTTCCAATACCTAGCTAAGCATAGATGTAAGTCTACTTTTGTATTATCTCCTGCTTAATTCCACCCCCTATCTACATGGTTCTATTCATTGTAATGTTAGAAAATAACTTCAGTGCACGAGAGATCTCACAGAATCACAGAATTGTAGGGGTTGGAAGGGACCTCGAGAGATCATCGGGTCCAACCCCCCTGCCAAAGCAGGCTCCCTAGCACATATTGCACAGATAGGCGTCCTGACGAGTCTTGAATATCTCCAGAGATGGAGACTCCACCACCTCCCTGGGCAGCCTGTCCCAGGGCTCTGTCACCCTCACTGTGTAAAAGTTCTTCCGCATGTTGGTGCGGAACTTCCTGTGCTCCAATTTGCAGCCATTGCCCCTTGTCCTGTCCCCACAGACTACTGAAAAGGGGCTGGCCATTTCCCCCTGCATCCCATACTTAAGATATTTATAAACATTAATTAGGTCCCCCCTTAATCTTCTTTTCCCCAGAAAAGACATTAACTTTTGCTCCCTCTTCACATTTTCATTCATCTTTCCCAGTTTAAGGCTCCTTGTATTAGTGTAACCTGAACATAGTTGGCTTTCAAAATATTTGATAAAAATACCACTAAGCAACACAGTTTCCTTCCAAAAAAATATGGGGTAAAGTCATATTCTCTATGAAGGGATCACTCATCAAATATAAAGAATACATAGACATATAGGTGTTATCTATTCTATAGAATAAAGAAGCAAAAAAAGAAAAAAAGAACACAGAGTGAACTGAGAGGAAAAAAAGATTCATTCTGAACTGGAAAGTGGTCTTACTAATTCCCAAATTCAGACTAACTTCAATCCAACCTTTTACTAAATAATATATCAGCGAGTCTTTTAAAGGCTAAGTAAATCAAGGGGTTGCTTTTGTTCCAAGTCCCATTTTTTTAAGAGTACTGCACTTTTTGTTTTCTTAATACAAACCAATAGGCTGTGGTAAAGGCCTTTCTGCGTAGCTATAATAGAAGTCTTCTCACAGAGCAGAGAAAAAAAAAGAAGATGGAAATGTTGATTCTGGCAACCGAGAACATGCATTTCATCTGTGACCGTTCAGGCAGTCATCTTTTTGGATTCAAAAGTACATTTGTTGCCCAGAGACCACGTGGAGTTCTCTGAGCTCCTTCATCTTTGGAGTGCTTCATCATGAAGACAGCTTTATTTTTACTCTTTTCCTTATAAAAACCTGTTTATTTTAAACCAATGAAACAATGCATGTTAGAAAGGGCACCAAAACTGTATGTTATTGTTCCATGATTGAACAACTCTGAATCCCAAGGAACTTGTCTAAACTTAAAATCTTAGATGTAAATGAATAGTGACACTAAGATGTCTGAGACAAAAAGCATTATGAGGAAAAAAAAATATAGAATAATCTGTGAACCAGAAGACCTACTATAGTTTTGCAGAAGTGCTAAAAAGACCATGCATCCTTAGATACATGAATTTGGGGTGAGAAAGTCATAAAAATGGGTAATACAAATCAAAGGAAGAAGCTAATAGGGACAGATCAAACATGAGGGTAAATTCTGAGTACCACATTTCTTTTAGAAACATCTTTTGACTGGCTCTGAAAGCTGTTGTAACATAAAAAAAGGCTACTTACGTGTTTTTGAGGTGATCACTTTGAGAATGGGGAGAGAAAATACAACTTCAGGACTCTGGCTGCTCCAGGAACTCATCTGAGGAACTATGGCATTTGCTCAGACTTATACATGGAGGAAAATATAAATTGCAAATTTATAGATTGCAAGGGTCCTACAAGCTTATTGTGCAAATAGTATTTAGTATAAAGTTAATATCAAGTTAACAGTCATTGACTGTATAGTATCTAGAACTGGAAACAGTACAGTGCCGAAGTACCATGTTATAAGACTGACCTCTGAGTTTATTGGCAAAAAAAGCTTTACCTGGTCCTATTGACCTACTTGTACAACTTGTATTATGTCCAGGTTTTTTGCATGACTCTATAAAACACAAAAATGGTGACCCACAAACTGACTATCACCAAATTTTAGACTAATTCATACTAACCTGTGATGGATTAGGTTCACTAACTACACATCTGATCATTCTAGTGTTTCACAACCTAGAAGTAGTTCAGGTACCACAAAATTACCCAGAATCCCGTTTATCTGTAAAGGTTGTTGGACATTAGTATGAATATTCGGATTACAAACTTGGAGTGATATCATTTTTATCCTGGTTTCAATTTAAATTAGATGCCTTTATAACAAAGATTTACTTCACTGTGTCCAGAAAACTAACTGTTCTCAAGAGTGAAAATTATTGAGTCCTACTATGCACAGCTACACCATTCTTCAAGCTGTGCTGAAATCAATGGAAGAACATACTACTGGAAAGCAACAGATGGTGGCATTTGCAAATGCCTATGTGTGTTCCATGATGAAGTGTGTCATTCCTGCCTTACACACTGAAATAAGGAAACATATCCTGTATGGATTCTGCAGTACATGTGTTGACTGTCAACCTCTCCATAAGTTAGGAAATGTATCCTGTGTCATTAGAAGGTTAGAGTATGCTCTGCATTTCTAGATACTATACTGCTAAGCAAATATCAAGAAAGTAATATCTCATTTTAGCAACAAGGGGAACAGAGGAAAGATACTGTGAGTAGGCTTGAGCAACAAAAAACCAGCAGCACTGAGACTGAACTTTAATAAACTTAAGTGAAATATTTATATAAGAAAATTTCATCATTTCTTTCTCACTGGACTCAGTGTTCAACAACTTGAGTGGAGGTAGACAAAAGGAATCAAATTTGTGGCTTGTGGTGCTTGTAGCCAAGTTGTTCAGTGGACTGTGAGTACACCCATTGGTGGGGGCTGAGGTTGATTCTCTGCAGAGAGAAAGACCGTTCGCTGTTGGTAATAATTTTTGCACTCCTAGTGTCAACTGAAAGAAATAGATGTGGCAGGAGCTGATGGCAGGTATATTGCTCTCTACTAGGGCACAGGAAAAAGCCTGTAACTGTTTGTTGTCCGTTTTCATCCAAATGTGTTGAAGGCTTTCATCTTGGCTGAGCGTTGGACTGGGAAGCAGTTCAGCATAAATAATAATAAGCAACAATAAAATAAAAAATATTAGGCAACACACAGGAAATAGTGATGACTCGGGAACAGAGGAATATGTGACTTCTCCACAAAAAGAGGGCCCACTCTTTCTCTGAACTAGTGTCCAAATACACATTGAACTTTGTGACGCTATCCAGTCCCACAAAAGCATAGACTTTTTCTGCTTCTCAACTTTACTTTGCAGTTTTATAGGTTGTTTCCTCACACTGGTACTAGTCTGTAGAAAACATTTTTGATAATACAGGTAATGAGACCTACAATTAAAATTACTCAATGTTTTCTATTATAATTCCCTGTTATCAGCAGAGATTTTACTTTTATTGTATTTCAATGGATTGTGTGGTGATTATCTGTGCTGAGCATCAACAAAACTAAAAGTGGCACAGTTTCTTAGGATGATGTTACATATCTAAAAGATGCTATTAGTGATAAAATTGTATCCCTTTTATTGGTCCAGTTTCGTATTAGGAAATAAGGCAATAAGAACTGAATAAAAGTGCAATAGACACTTATATATTATCCCACTGGCAGGGACTGTGAAGTGCCTCATGGAAAAATGTACTCAGCAACTGTAGAAACTAAAGCTTCTTTTTCTTTTTTTTGCTGATGGCAGCAAAACTGAATCAGCTAATTGACTCCGTCTATATTTTTACAGTTGGCTTCTAACATATTCTGAAGTTGTTTTTTACAGTGCCTTTTTGAATTTCTGTTTCTGCTTCAGAAATGCACTGCCTTTGAAATTGGTCTGATCACCACTGGGCTATAAGTAATAATCAATTTACGGTAGGATAGAAACACAAACAGAGTCTAAATATACTCTGCAGAAATATGGGAGTTCTTTAACCTGGATAGTTTCTCTGCCTGGAACTGAGCAATAACACACAAAAAAGAAACTGCACACAGATGGTATTTGGCATGCCTTTAAATATAAAGTTGAACTAAACACAAATTATTCATGTGTAAAACCAGCGTGAAACTGGGAGATTTGACCTCTACAAAGTACTATCTTTGATATCAGGGTGGTGGGATTTTTAATTCTTTAATTTAAAAGTATTTTTGGTTGGAAACAACAGAAAACAAATTTAATGGTGTGCCAAGTTTTTATTTTTTTCAGAGAATTAAAATGACTCCTCAGAGGTTCCAGGAAATTATTTATTCACAATAAATTAGAGCTGCTGAAACTGCCAGCCAGACTGTCTGCAGCAAAACTTACAAATGTTTTATTGTCTAGCATCATTGAAGTCTGCCAATAAAATTGGGCTTCATTCTGCAGTCAGTGAAATATTGTACTCTCTCTATATATGGCTGTTTATTTAGTATCCACTCACATCGTGTGTGTTTATGCATGTGTGTGCATGTGCACTGACAAATGTGTGTTATCTTATAAAGAGGAAAATCAAAACAGAAACAGCTGAAGACAGAGTACAAGGACCTTATATCAACCTATTTTCATTTTGAATTTTGTTCAGAGACATAGTAATATATTCTCTTCCAGCTTTTATGGTTTGCAAACACATACAGCCTTTACAAAGCTATAATAGGCTAGGAAGCTGTACAAATTAGCTTCTGTTGAAGCCTTTTAGTGTTGCTGTATTTTTACCTCTGAATTCAAATAATGAAAAAAATATTTAGAAAATTAATTTGGAGGGTGTACAGTTGAACAAAGAGTGACACCCTCAGTATGGCCCCACATGTTCTTTGGTTAGAAGGGTAGTTCTCATCTATTGTATTTGTTTGAATATTTATCTGGAAATATTACAAACTGAAAGAGGTTTTCTCAGTTTTTAAAAATAAAAAAGGTGGGCAAGACATGAAAATTATAATAGAAGTAACTTAACAAGCACTCGGGCCAAGGTTTATGCAATGTGCCAATCTTTCAGCTAGGAAGCAGAATGAGAACAACCCATCAGACTATAGAGATTTTTAGCAATTATTGAGGCATCTTAAAAAATGCCCCTCAAAATGAACTGGATTCTTTCAATTGGCCACATGAAAGCGAGCTTTGGATCAGGCATTCAAACCATTCCCATAATGGGCCCATACAGACCCAAAGCATTAGAGGGAAAAGGTCCATGCAGTGTCTTCTACTGTAAAACTTCTGATGAATTGCTTTCTTTATAGACATTCCATTCTACCATGATAGTCTGAAATCTTGGTAGCTTTTTCTCTTGAAAGTTTGGTTCAAAAACTGTGCCAGTTTTGCTTTTGAATCCTAACAGTAAAAAGAGTGACTCTTCAAGGCTGAGTTACAGATTTACCATCTCTGTTAGTGAAGTTGCATTTTCATCTTCTCACTTTGGGCAGAAAAAAGTAGATCATCAGCCTTGCATTCATGACACTGTGAGAATAAAAGTAAGGCTTTTGCTCAATTAAGCTATTTATTACACTGTATAGTGAAACCCATGGTTTAATATAGGCCTGTGACTTTCATAAATTGGATTAAGTGGAGGAGGGGATGAAAGTGGAAGGGAGCCTATGACATTTTGATATGTGTTTTAAGAGAGTATTCTGATCCTGCATATGACAATTAGTGTCTCCCAGATACCAGAACTAGGTGGAACTTTGCTTCAGTGTTATCAGAGAATCTTCTAAAAGCCCCTTGTGAACACAATAGAGGAAAAGGAATCTAAATCCTTCTACAACTTGGCCTGCTCACAGTGCTTTCTTAAAAGGAATTCCATAGTGAATGGGATATGCCACACAGTAATACTTCCCAGGGCATTTGCTCTATTTTCCCCTAGGAGTTTGCAGATGAGTGAATCTAGAGAAGCTTATTTAATTTCCCATTGCAGTGGACCTTTGAGAAAAGTTCCTGAAGGGGATTTGCAAAACATGGGTAGGCTGGGGGAATCATGCTACAGTTCTAGAAAAGGATTTAGTTTCCTCCCCTGTGATGGGAGGCTGCTATACACCTATGAAGAAGAGGAGACAAACGGAACGAATAGCAGGCTACCCAGATTCCTATAGCACTCACTCAATTAAAACTTATTGCCTGGTATTTGTTACCTAATTTCATACTTCAAAGGATACGAGCCAACAATCTCACTTGTTTCAGAACTCAGACAGACTTCCAGTTACTTCCCTTTGCCCATTCTCATTTTTCTTTTTTAAAGTTGGACATTATTGCCTTTGTGAATTTTCAGAGTCAATGAGATCAAAGCTTCCAACATTACAGCAACCTTCTAATATAGTATTAACATAATAACCTAGTCAAGAGCAGTGTTAATTGTTCATTCATAGCTGATGTCCTAAATTGGTATGAAAAGGATGTTATGTATAGAAAACTCAGGAAGCAAATATACTGCATAGAAAAATTCTTATCTGAACATTCTGATTACATTTTGTTTTATTTTCAGGAGAAGATAAAAACAATTGCAATCACCATTACATGACTAAAGCATCATAAAACCTTATTGCAGTAGTGAGTTATTTAACCATAAATTTAAATGAGAAAATTAAATAAAAACTGTTCTGTCACTATCTGTCACTACTCTTCTATGGATCTTCACTCCAAAATTATTTATCTGTGATACTATGTGGATTCTATTTAAGTCACATCACAAATTTATTTAAAGAAACTGATTAGGAACTCAAATATATGATTTACATAACAACTTACTCGGATTTCAGTTAGGTGTAACTGCTAAATTCTGTGGAATTCTGTTTTACAAAACATAAAAGAAGGAGATGCTTTCTATAGCAATTAAAATATGTTTGCATATTTCTTAATTCTTTACTGTTCAACATTAAAAGACTTTAGCTTTAACAAAGGATTACTTATTTGTTTAAAAATAAGATTGATATTATGGTTATATTTGACTATTAGTATGATGGTAATAACAGATCTCTATAATTCTGTGCTGGACTGCTCATAGTGTGAGATCCATTAATACTGTACAGTAATGTACCTTTGTCAGTCTTTAGAAAACGTGCCACTTATTCTGTGAAACTAGTAAAAAATGTAGTATTTTATTATCATTTGCTAAGCCATTGCCAGTATGTTCCTACTAAAACCATGATTGATGGGATAAGAATTCTAAATTGTTATTTTCTTGATCAATAATGTAACTTTCCTTGTAGTATACTAGCTATTTTGAAAAAAGAGAGGCTCCAATACTTAACTAATTATAAGGCAGTTTTGCTGTTGACGAAGAATGAATTTCAGTGAAAATGTCCTTGGGCTTTTCTAATAAAGTGAGAATGTTTTACTTAAATTGATTCAGAGATTGTTCACATATTACATTCCTGCAGAGGGATAAAAGGATTTTAGTCTGATGTTTCCTTGAAACTGAAGAAAATTGCTCTGTGGATCAGCTGCATCCTGCTAGTTCTTTCTAGGCCTATTATGTGGGCAGGGTTTAAGTGCAGTGTACATCCTTTGACACATTTCCTTGGGTTACCAACAGCTCAGAATCTACAAAGGCCTTTTTTCCTCCCTTCTTTCCACTTTGTTGTTTTAGGAGGGGGTTGTTTCTGAAAGACTTCATATCTACCCTGACATATGAAGTAGTAATCTACTTGTTAATCAACAAAACAAAGATACTCACACCTGATGAAATGCTGTCATTAATAGCATCTGCTGAGGGTGTGACAGGAAGGAAGCACTACCCTTCCCTTCTTTCCATGCTAATAAGCATTCTACTCACTTTGCTTGATTTGTTTAGCGCTCTCTCAGGGTGATATCAGACATTTTTCTTATCTCTCCAACCCACTGCTATGTGGGGATGCAATTATAGAATCTGCTGAGAAGGACACTAATATTATTTGTCCCCCAAAATACTTACTGAAGCAGAGCAATTATTCTTGCCAATGACTGTAAACGAAAACCTCCAATCCTATGTGTTCTGCTACAGATCGTCTAGAATCCAAGAGGATACCCAGCAAAACTGATAAATTGTTAATTAGGACAACAATTACTGTTCTCCCTGCCCTATAATCAGCACTGATTTCTTTGAATGGCTTCCAGTGAGGAAAGAAAGGGAAGAATGAGGAGAGGAAGAGTAAAGGAAAAAATATAAAGATATTTTAAGCTTTAAAGCATATCAAGAGGAAGAGAGTAGGTCTTGTGAGCAGAAAACTTTTCTGTTAACTTATGGCTAAACTGTTATATCAGCCCAAAGAAACCCATATGTGATTTGAATAACAAGCTTCAGTTGTTATAATCTTGTGCAGGGCAATGTTATTAAAATTCTTAATGCTGACATCAAGCCTCGCTCTGCCTACATACACATGCAAGAGGACACCATCCCATGATCTAAAGACTCTTTAAAGCAACACATTAAATAACACATAAAAAGAAAGGGAGAGGGACCATTAAAGTGCAGTGTACTGATGGAATATATAGTGCTATGTTTGAAAAATGCCTATGTATGTTTAGGCTCTAAAATATGATTGGAGAAACCTAATGCCAACTACATCAAATGGGAGTTTTACCACTGACTTTAAGCCTCATGGAAGGATAAAAAGCAATACACAGTAAAAAGGATGCCAGTTTGCACATGCAGGGTGTAGATTTTTCATCATTAGTATGGTGGTTAGCACTGTAGGAGGTATCATTACATACTGGGAGTTTTTTATAACTTTCAAAATTCTTTCCCTGTCTCTCTGGTATGAATGGCTCAATTTACTCCTCCAAGAGTTGGGGATAGCTGCGGCGGAAGGTAGGGAAGAGAAGGCTCATTTCAGGGCTGCGCAGCAGCACTCAGCCCTGGCATTTTGAGGTTCTGTGTGGGTCAGGTTTCATGTGGCTATTTTGGTTCTCTTTACAGGTAATGGGTACTATAATTTTAGCCCATAGTCAGTGGTTGGCACTCAAAAGTGAGAATAGCTGCTTTTGGGTAGCCCAGTGAAGGAAAATATCCAAAGTATCAAAGTATCTGCTAAAAAGCAGGTATTGTGTGTCTCACCAAGAACACTAATAAACAGTACATTCTGCCAAAGTTAGTACTGATATAATGAATTTCCTAAATGTAATTCCTACAAAACATTGAACACAGCCTTTTTAGTGTTTAAAACTCTTTTTCCTTCTTTTAAGGAGACCCCCTCGCCCCCGACTCTTCCATTACTTTAAAGGAAGGGAAAGGAAAAAGAGAAGGAAACCTGTTTGTAGTAAGGTGCTTTCTAAAATCCTCAGGATTTCATTCTCCAATTGATGAGTCTTACAGAAACACACAGCATTAAAGCAATATGTATAATTAGTTCCATGCTTCTGAAGTTGTGGGAACTTGTGAAGACAGTAAAAATAGAGAGATAAAAAGGTTCCTTTAAGCAAAGCTTAGCATGATCTTTCTGGTTATTCTTGTCCATAAGAAGGAACCATTTAGATTTTAGCTGCTAATCAGGAAGATATAGCATGGGATTATTTTTTTAAGCATCCTACAATGTTTATTTTCCTTGAAAGGAGTAGACTACACCAAACCTTCTATTTCTGTTTCATCGGTTTCTGGCCCTATATTTGTTCTAATAAGAAGTATAATGCTGCCAACTCAAACTGCAGTGTGGTGAAACTTCCAGTAAATAAGCAAAAAACAGCTTCCACAGGTAAAAATAAAGGAATTGAATGGGACTAATGATACCCCAAATAGCAAGGTGGTACTACTCCAGCTTTCTTCAGTTACAAGCCATCAACAGTTCAAACTCACTGCTAAAAGGGAGACATGCAGGAAAAACTGAAAGAGAACTCCAAGGTGTGGCAATGATGGGAAGATCTTGAGGATTTCTTGTGGTAAAGCAAGACCAAGGCTGCCAAAAGAGCTACTGAGGTCATTCTAAAGCCCTTTGAGTTAGTCATTAAATTCAGTTCCATAAGGAAAAAAAAGTATTCTAACACCATTCTTTGCCTCACATACCTCTGCAAGTGCTTCCAGTCTTTTCAGTCAGACTTGCCCCAAGGAGAGCTGACCATCGACTAGTCCTTCCCTGTGCCAACAAGCCCTGTTTCTCTGCCAATATGGGTGGAGCGCCAGTGTAAAACAA
This sequence comes from Porphyrio hochstetteri, assembly GCA_020800305.1. NCBI lineage: Eukaryota > Metazoa > Chordata > Aves > Gruiformes > Rallidae > Porphyrio > Porphyrio hochstetteri. The sequence continues at coordinate 22,113,287 of CM036912.1, forward strand.
TCTCTCTGCAGGAGACTGCACCAGTCTTTGTGAGGGTGGCATGACTGACCCACTTTCTTTGGAAAGCACCTCAGCACAAGTCCTGTGAGCACATTCCAGAGCTCCTTTTTTCCCTGTTCACCGAAGAAGCAATTCCTTGGCAGCCTTCCCCCATGCTTCACCCTGCCTCCACTGACTGTCTGTCTTCCTGTCTCTCTCTGCTTCCTTCTGCATACGCTGCTGTTAAGCCAAAAGCTGTGGAGGCAGCGGTCAATAATGGGGAAAGAAACCCACGGTGTGATTTTCAACTTTTTGGTGTTCAAGAACTTAAGCAGGAAACTAGATATATTTTTATAGTAATGGCAAAGTATGTTTGGAAGAGCTTAAGGAATACAAGTCCTAATATAATAGCTGTCCAGGTATTCAGCAAGGGTAATATAAGCACCTCTGTTGCTGGAATGCTCACAACAGCAAAACCCACTGCTGAGAATTTGCAGTATAGGCCTAACAATATTCTAACCTTTACTCAGGCCTGAGGTAAGGCAGTATGCCCATGTTTCTGAAAAGTATATTCTTTACATAGCACTGACCACCAGTGAACATCTCTGCTGCAGTGATTTTGCCTAAAAGAATCAGAAAGGCCATATGCAATAATGCTGTGGGAGAGGAAGAAATAAAGATAAGAAAGAGTAATTTTGGGTTCCCTTCAGAAATTATTCTCACTGTTTACAGTCCATTTTGGCTTGAGCATCTCAGTGGAATGGTTATAGATAGTTACGTTGTAAAACTGTGATGGACTTAAAATGGAAACACATGCTGCACATGTTAAGTACAAAACCACTCCTAATTCCTACAGGTTACACAAGGTAATAGCTTCTCATCTTAGTCGCATGAACTGCCTAAAATCTTCTCTTTTTTATTCCTTGATTGACTTACCTAAGTACTTGACATTTTCCTGAGAAGAAAAGGGGACGTGGAAAAATGAGAAGGTAGACCTTAATTTTGTCAAAGAGCAGAATTTGACTTCTAGGGAAATGCAGGTTGGCCATAGTGTTAAAATGGTTTTTAGTTAAGCTAATTGTCTTTCACTTTTCTTTACACTTGAGAAAATAGGTTTGCTCATTGATTCTCACAAAAAATGTTAAACAACAATCTGTTTGCTGGCAGTAAATTGGATTTTTTATGGGAGAAAAGCAATGAAACACTAGTTTTCATTATGGTACAAAGACAGAAAGCAGAGTTTTCCCCATGTAATATTACCAAATAGCTGTTTCAAAATAAACATTGAATAAAAGCAAGGCAGCTTTTCCTTGCCTGGATGAGTTAGGTATGTACAAAATACTGGTCTCTTAGTAGTCAGTCATTATTTAGCTTGTCTCAAGCATGTATATTGCCCCCTTGCTGGTACTTCTGCTTATCAAGTAACCTAGTTAATTCATCCAGCTTTGCTCTCAGAAAGCAGTTCAAATTTGAATTCTTTACTGAGCTTCAGTATTCAAGTAACCTTCAAGTTCTCCGAAAAATGTTCAGTAAGCATAATATTCCCTACTACATGCTATAGGCAGAGAGTGCCTAAGTTATCTGAATTTTAGAGGCAAAATACTTCTCAATATAGCAATTGCTAAATAAAATGGGTTGGGTGGGGTTTTTTGGGGTGTTCGTTTTTAAACTATGGGAAGAAAATAATCTCCTATAACATGAACTGGTGACATCTTCCAGTTTTAAAAACTGCTAATTGTGAATATTTACCTCCTATCCCTCAAACCATCTGGGGGAGCTTCTGTCATTCTGTAGTTCTTTTCACAGAACTGAGCCCTTGTGTCCCTTCCTAATACTGTATATGGATGTTTGGCGTAAAGGGGGATCTGCAAATCCAGTCTTTTGTTGCTCTGAGTGCACTGTGTTATGAACGCACAGGTAGCACTCACAGCATCCCATTCCCAAATTTTCTGAATGTACTTCTGATACAATTGTTACAATCAATATATACAATTTATATATACAATGTTGTAATCAAGATATACAATTGGATGTCACTGTTATAATTAGTCAACTGTAATTACTGGAATAAGGCCACTAAAGAGCATTTCAAAAGCTTATGTTCATGTGTTACTTATACATGTTCTCCATACACAACCCCAGCAATTGCTCCCTTTAATTTGTACTTTCTCAAGGTGAAGTTGTGGTTAAAGGAAGCATAAAAGCTGCTGTTCCAAAGCATGTGCTGCAACTTAGAGACATGTCTTTTGAGCTCTGTGGGCTGTGTAGCCCATGCTTGAAAAAACTTGAGAAAGGAGTTGTAGCATGAGGTAAAGACAAACTGATTTATGCCTCGCAGGGGTCTCCTGAGCTGTGGATCTAGATTCCCTTTTTCTGTCACTAACTAGTTTTACCAGTGCTTCCATGATAGACCCTGTCTTCACTTTTTAAAATGCTAACAGGCTCCTTGTGGATGGGATCAAATGACTGCCCTGTTCCCTTCACCTGTGAAATTTCAGAGACCACTTGAAAAGGGTCATTGTTTCCCAGGAATGCCAGGCCTAGTCCAGGAAAGAAAGTCTTCATTTCAGCAGGAATTTGGAGTCTGCATGAGAAGGCCTTGCAGTTAGTAGGTGAAAGCTATGGCACATTCATTAAACATCTGAACATTTATAGTGACTGGACCTCACCCTTTCTGGGTTCTTTTGCTTACCCCTGCTGAGTGGGTTGGAAAGAGAAGGAAGGCTTCACCACTAAAACCAGTGGATTTGAACTATGATTAGCCCTCCACACACAGGTTTCTCTGTTCTTGGCTCTATCCTAACCATTTATAGCATTTGTGTGCTTTCATGTGAATAAGCCTGTATGTTTAATGAGCATTTTGAAAAACATTTCTAATAGAATAAAAGAAAAAATACACAGTGAATGTATTCAAGTGCAGATGGATGATGCCTGCTTCAACAAATTAAAAGTCACTTCTAGGGTGAAAAGTGGGGATAGAAGCTGTGAAAATACTCTGGTATTTTTAAAACCATTTGAGACACAAGCACAGGCAAATCACTTTTACAAGGATATACTGGGACTGGCCATTGGTTTTACTGTCTAAGAGTCCTACTTGTTACATTTCTGGGATATTTTGTACAGAATGAGTTGAGAATGTTGCCAGGATGGACTGATGGTGCTAATAAGGTGTGTAACTTTTCAGAATCCTTGTTAGGAGTATTTTACCTAGTGTCATGAAATCTTCAATGCTTTCCACAGCAGATGCAGAACATGCAAATATGAGACACAGTAGCAATGAATAATATTAGTAAATTTGTTACCAGATGGGTAAGGGGAAGATGGAAGAAGTCTTCAAAGGGTTTTCCAACCTGTTTTTCAAAGGAAGGAGGAATCTGACCGGAATTTGAACTGATGATAATAAGTACTGTGCTCAGTGAGCCGAAGCGCTTGAAATTTTATTTTTTGTACAGATACATTTCTGTTTTGGTTTCAAACCTCATTTAATCTCCAAGCATTAACACTCTATTGACATTAAATACTCAGATTATCATAAACTGAATGTGTCTGTTTTCTGAAGGTATGGACCAGAATCTAATAATAAAGCTAATAAAGAGTGTATCTTAGGAAGCTCAGGAGTATAATTTATGACATTTGGGATTTTATTTCTTTTTAAAGATGTTTCCTGTGATCCAGCTTAAAAAAAAAAAAAGTTGTGGCACTGTGTCTCCTTAGACCCTGGTATAGATGGCACACAAAAGGAAGCTTGTCCTTTTGGGACCTGGCTCTGAATCAATTACAGACGACAGAGAAATACTCTTTTGTGGCTGCTAAAGTTCAGGAATGAATTCTGGCAAGCTTATCCAATTCTCTAATGCAGCATCCACGTTACCAACATCAAATTGGCAGCTTTTGCGTGTCCCAATGGGGACAGGGTAATGAATGGATTTAGTTAAGGTGTCCTGACTCATCTACAAAGTGGCTGGTATATACACCAAGGCTCTCCTTTATAACTTCCAAAAAGCTGTCATTCAAAGAAAAATGAAGTTTAGAAAGTTTTTTGGCTAGCACTAGTGTAGCCCATGACTGGGTTTCAGTCTGCCCTGAGTGCAGGAGAAGAAGCTAATGCTCATTTTCCTTTTAAATGGTAGATGCTAAGGCACTCTGAGAGAAGTACACTCATTATCATCATCTATGATTTGTCACAACAATTTTAAGGAAGATAATTTCTTTATAATCTTCACACTTTCTCTCTCTTTTTTTTTTCACCATCCCATCAAAATAATTATACCATACCAAAACTCTGCTTGGCCTAAGGATAATTTTAAGTGACTGTCCTTCGAATAAGGCACTGTCATTCTTGAGTCCCCATGCAGTGTGTTTATGTATTTCAAGAGAGCAATACAACGAAACTTCTCTGTGAAAATCTTACCCCCACCTTACTATGCAGCAAAGATTGTCAATGGATCCAAAAGTAAATACATCAGAAACCCAGATTCTACAGGTATGATCTGCCTGTTCTTTTATTTTCTTTCCACAAGTATCTCTAAATGTCTACCTTTTATTTAATAGGGCCTATTAAAATTTTAATTTTTTTAAATGCAACTCAAAGAAATGGGAAAAATGTTTAATTTTATATTTTAGTATTTCTGTCCTCACTCATGTTCATAAAATCCATGCCAATGTTCAGGGGGAAAAAAAAGCTAATAAAACAGGAGTAAGACTTTGGTCTCCTTCTACACACTTTTCTGTTTAACTTTACCTTTTCCTTCATTGAGAAAAATGAAAGAGAATAAAATAACCAAGGATAAGTTCAAGTTTCCTTATTTATTTTCATTGCTTCAGCAAAGATTGATAACATTCATGGACTCTGACGGCACAGGTGATCAAGTGTAATAGAAAGATAATAAAAAAATAAACAGACCTGAGTCACTGGAATGATCTATTTGACTGTTTCTTTCAATATAAAATTGAACCCTGACTTTTGGAAGGGCTTATGTCAGACAGAAATTGATTCTCGTCTTCACACTACTGTAAATCAGGTTATATTTCACTGCAAAAAATGCATTAGACCGATGTGTAATGTTTCAGGAACTGAGACCATGTGCACAATTATAAATGTGTATATGTATATGTATTTATATTTTCTATGGGGTTTGTTTGTTCTTCCAGTACTTTCAAATTAGCAATTAATTTGCTGCCATGCGTAAGTCCCCCAAGGAATTACACTAGAGAATCATTTAAAATCTTTGCAGAACCTCCCAAGCAGAACATGCTATAAATGTTAAATGCATAGAGAGATATCACCCATTTTTCACCCTGGGTATGATAAGCAATATGGCAAAAAAGAGAGAAAAAAAGTCTCAATAACAAAATCCACAATGAAAAGTTAGGCACTTTGAACTTTCCCATCACCTTACCAGTGTTTCCCCACAGGCTGTCTAAAAGACAACTCAGCAGTGTCTGAATGGAGCTGCAGACAATAGCTCCTTCACAACTAGGTCTTTAATTGATTACGGCTGTGTTTATAGAAGCAGAAGAGAATTTACTCAAAATGACAGATTGCCTTTAGTGTTAAAATAGTTTAGTAATGTTAATGGTAAAGGAGGTCCCCACTACCTCCTCTTCAGCCGCGTTAGGTCCTAAAGATGGGTTCTTTGTTGCTTCAGCCTCCAACTGCTTTTTTTCTCTCCCTCCTCCCCTCCCCTCCCCACTTTTCGTTCTTTCAAAGCAGTGATATCCTCAGCCGCATGGATTGCACGAGCTGAGCAAATTTACAGAGACACCAGTGTCTGAGTCTGGCAAAGTAAAAATCCTCCAAAATTGCGGATTCAAACTTTAAATATGAGAAAGTAGAAGAATAAACAATACAAGCCTACAGGAACTCATCCTTGCTGCACCCTGCCTGTGTCAATTTGCTCAGATAATCACAAAGGCAGTGCTTGAGAGTACAGTCAAAAGGTTAATCCAAACCAAGGAGTACGAGTAAATTCCTTTTTTTCTATTTATATTAAAACAAACTCCCACCTAACAAGTTAATAGTGCCGCGGGCGGGGGTGGCTCTGAGCCCCGAGTCCCCCCGGACGCCGGCGGCGCGGGGCGGGGGGACATCCCTTCTCCCCCGTCTCGGCCGCCCGTAGCGAGTGAGTCACTGCGCGGGCAGAGCCCAGAGCAACCCCGGGTGCCGCGGCTGCCTTCGCTCTGGAGAGATGTTGCATTTCCCTGTTAACAGTGACCTCTAATGGCTCCGTGCTGGAGTATCACGGCCTCTCTGTTAACGGCCGGAGGAAATGGCATTGGCCCAGTAGAAAAGATGATTGCTCTGCTGTAACGCAGCGTTTGGCTTCAGACGGGTGTTTGGTTGCAGAACCGCAAAGCTGCTGAAAGCCTTATCACAACTTCCAAGCCTTATCACAACTTCCAAGCCTAGAGAAAGATGTCATCTTTTCTTGTCTGATTTTTTTAGAAAATTATAAAATTTTAATTTTTTTTCCTGATACTTCAAAATAACTTTTACCTAGTGAAGCCTAGGAAAGCTGGAATCAAAACTCAGTAGCCTTGGTGACTATTAAGCAGGTATTCTTTATCACAGCTCTGGGCACACAGGGGATCGCTCCTCCTAACTTACAGAGTCTCAGATTTATTTGATTGAGAATGATTCTAATGTGGACCCATGGAGTTCACATGCCTGGTGTCTTCCTAATTCATAAGGCAAATAGAACAATTTAAAACTGTCTTTCTTTTGTTTCTGGTGCTGCTGAATCAGTTTGTGATTGAAGTAAGCTCAGACAAGAAATCATTACAGATAATACTGTGCAGTTACTGCCCTCTCTGGGCAACCTGTTCCAGTGATCTACTGCCCTCATATTGAAGATTTTTTTCCTATATCCAACCTAAGTCTCCCCTTTTCTAGTTTAAAATCATTACCCCTTGTCCTATTGCTACATGCTCTCTTGAACAGTTCTTTCTTATAAGCACCTTTCAGGTATTGGAAGGCTTCTATAAGGTCCTCCTGGAGCCTTCTCCAAGCAGAACAAGCCCAGCTCTCTCAGCCTGTCTTCATAGGAGAGATGCTCCAGCCCTTTGATCATTTTTGTGGCCCTGCTCTGGACACACTCCTACAGGTCCATGTCCTTCTTGTGTTGAGTGCCCCAAAGCTGGACACAGTACTCCCGGTGAGGTCTCACCAGAGCAGAGCAGAGGGGCAGAATCACCTCTCTTGATCTGCTGGCCACACTTCTTTTGATGCAGCCCAGGATGTGTTTGGCCTTCTGGGCTGCAGATGCTCATTGGTGGCTCATGTCCAGCTTCTCATCCACGAGTACCCCCAAGTCCTTTACCTCAGGGCTGCTTTCAAGCACATTGTCTTTCACTTGTATGATTTTAAGTGTCAGGAGAGAGTTGTTGTAAGTAAAGATGGCATTCCAGAAACACATATGTGACTAAATCAGGTGGATATGATTGATATCAAAATGCCCAAAGAAGACTCAGGGTTTATGAATATCCCTGTCAAATATCTTCTAAGCTATGACTGTGCTGAATGCCTCTTGATTGGAAAACACATTGTCATGATGCCTTTTAGTGAGATTTTGTCTTTCCAGATTCTGCGGCTTGACTTGCCACTGGCTGACTCATCATGCTGCCTGTTTATATTGTCATGCTGAAATCTGCTACTAGCACAATTCAACAATCTTTTAGAGATTTAGTAATATGTCTATCAGGAGAATATAAGGAAAGAGCCCATTCCCAAAATTAGCAATGACAAGAAAGGTGTGGTGACACAGGGATGGGACGTTCTTTCTCTTGTTGTGGTTCATATTCAGAGCATATCTTCTCATGGCTGTTAAATTACCCTGTTTTATAGAAACTAAGAAAAAAAAGAGTTTAGGAGGTCATTAACAATTACTTTTTCAGGATTATTTTTAGTTTTCCAGAATTGGGTCTATTTATGGGAGTGTTATACACAGACTTATTCAATACATACAGGAAGGCCAAAAGCAAACATTATCAATCAAGCAATAGTCTTACTGCAGCCTCGTACAGAGAGCATATTCATGCAATAAATTTGTTACAGAAACAATACATCTTGTGCAAACACACAGAGCTACAAATACACTCTCCTTTAAGCCACAGAAAATGTCAAAGTTGTCAGTTCCCAGTGCAAAGATATTCAGAAATTCAAAAATAACTATATGCAACATTTGCTCTAGCAAATGTACATCCCGGTCAGGAGTCAAGAAAAGTGGGATTATCCGTCCACTCATCAATACAATGCATCCTGTTAGACCAGTAAAACCAGTAAGGAAAACTTCTGTGTGAGTTTATGAGCTTGATCCTGAGTGTGTGAGTTAGTGTGGCTCCATTAAAACCAGTTTGGTGAATGATGAATTACTTTATCTCAGTTTCAGTCTGTGAACAAATGAAGTTGCCTTTGCTATACATTTGCTCATGATCAGTGTATTTATAGCCAAGAAAGAACTTGATCTTTGATTTTTAAAGATTGAAAAGGTTAATACATCCTTGTGCCTCACATATAATTAACCCATGACACTGACTGGCAGAAGCTGCTTTTCTGACCAATGCAAAAACTCATTAAAGCCCAAGAGGAACAGGGATAACATCTGCAGTAGCAGTAGCTAGGACAAAACGTACAGTAAGATCTGTCTTTAAGGGGCCTTAAGGAATGTATTTCTTCCCTTACATGGAAACAGGAGTGTTTAGTTAAGCCTTACACAATCTCATGCTCACTACTTTTCCTTTCAGACCTGTCATTAGCTGGATACATAGTAGTGAATAAGATGGAACAATTAGTCTGCTCTTGTTAGACATTTCTTACACTCTTTTGTCATTAGAAAAGACTGTAAGTGGAGTCAAAGAAGCACTGATGAGTTGCCTGGGGCCTGTTTTAAAATGCAATGAAACTTTTATGCGTGCTTCAAATTATTTCAGGGGATGCTAGATCACATGAAAGCTGAGTGTGTATTTAGAAAATTCATCCTTACTTTTATTCACTTTATTTAGTACAGTATCATCTGTAGAGCTGCCTCAGTGTATCTGTAGGATAACAGCTGGTGGGATTTTTCTGAAATGCTCATTTTGTTCCATTAAATATATCAAAGGCTGTAAACCCAACTATAGATACAAAACTTTGTCATTTTAAAAGTTAATTTATTTTATCTTATTAAAATAAAATAAAATAAATAACACCTGTAAAATATATGTCTCACAGATACCTTATATATATGAGATATATGTCAATATATTATTTCGATTATTTAGATTACTTGACCATATTGTAGTTAGTTAAGTAAAAGATTTATTTTTAATTGCACTTGGAAATTATAGTAGCATATAGGTATAAGTTTAATTTTCTTTTCTGAGGACAAAAAGTATATTGTAATTTTTTTTTGCTCAATATACAATAAAGTATGGTAATCTCAGAAATTCCAAAGACATGTCCTCAGATGGTTAAAATATTAACAGATCTCAAATGGATTGAAGAGTTCCAGGCTTCAGTGGGCCTATTTGGTACCTAAATTTCTGTTTTGATATGTGCATATTAAACATTACATCAAATGGATGGAACCTTCCCCTTATATACAGATCAATATGAAATTAAAGGTGGCTAATCTAAAGAAAAAGTTGGCATTTTAAAAAATTGATAGTTCACGTAAAAGAAGAAAAAATGTAAAGAAGAACTGAAGACAGCTTACAGAATGATTTGAGAATAATTTTGCAGAAGATGCTCAAACCACTAGTAAAAGACTTTAAATGCATCAAAGCATCTAGAAAACCTAGCCTGATGGCAAGGGTGTTAAAACATTCACTGGGATGAGGCAAAAGAGAAAAATCTCTGTGAATTCTTTGTGTTGCTCTGTTCCTAGTGGTGCTGGAGAGATTCCCATAGATTTCTTGCAATCAAGAAGATCATTTTGAAGTAAGTAATATTTGACCAAATAGATAAGTTAGATGTTGATAGATAACCAGGAGTGAATCGGTCCTATGTGGCAGTATTGAAGGAAACAGGGTACTTGATTGTAAAACAGCTGGCCAAAGTGCATAACCTGTTATTAAAAACTGACAACAGGCCAGAGGACTGGGAAGCTGCCAGTAGAACCTCCATTTGCAGAAAGGGCTCTTGAAGAGTTTACAAGAACTATGGACAGATGAGTCTGGTTCTCCCACTAGGGAAGTGTCAAGTTAATTATGTGGAATAGGACCAGTGAACATGCAGATTAATATAGGAAAGTCAACATGTCTTCTGCAAGGGACAATCCTGCCTCAATAACCTGCTACTTTTCGATGACAGTGTCAAAAGGCATATGCACAAAGGAGGTCTAGTAGTTGTAACTTACTTTGATTGGAGAAAGCCTTTGATAAGCTTCATTTGCAAAGGTTATTAGGGAAAACAAGTTGCCACAGGAAGGGGGAAAGTTCTTTTATAGATACTAAGGGATAGAAAGGGCTTAATGGTCGCTTGCCAGGATGGAGAATATTCAGCAGTGGAATTTTCTATGGATCACTGCTGACACCAGTTCTATGTGACACCTCCACTGATGATTGAAGGAGAGTGCATGACTGAATCTCCACATCTGTAGATGACAGTGCTGCAAAGGATTTGAGTGGATACTATGCTGATGGTGAGGAACTTCACACAGACCTCAAGGAAGTGATCACATGGATAAAAGATAGCAGATGAGCTTCAATGTGTGTAAATGGAAGTTAAAGAAAAAATGAGACTGTGGTTATGGGTTGCTGATAGTAAAAATGGTAATTACAGCTCAGAACAGAAATTTCGGTCACTGTCAGCTGCCTGAAATTATTGGCTCAGTGTGAAAGAGCAGTCAACAAGTGTTGACATCACTTTAAACAAGACAGATGTATTTATTCTGGCATATTAATTCTGGGGAAAGTAGTAAGATCTGCTTTTCATCTCTTCTGTATTTAGTTACTCCAGCTCACACGTTTTTAATAATTTGCAAGTGAAAATCATTAGCATTCTGAACATTCAAAGAAGCCTTTCTATCCCACCCTGTACTTAATTTCAAAATACTGATTCCTGGATGTACATTTATACATGGTTAGCACTTTTATGTACTCCACGAAATTGTAATGATGTATATTCATAGCAAGTTTAATTAGTTTAAGAACTCTGATCTGACTATATGTAATGATAATGTATTTGATGATTCTTGTTTATTTTTGTTTAATCCTTGCTACTTATTTCTTATGCTGCTGAATCTTCTTTTCTTTCTCTTCTTTTTTCCTTTGTGTGTCACACTTAATTCCTTTGGCTAGTTTTATCTGCTTACAATGTTTACATACCAAGCATTACAGTTAAAAAAAAATTTCATTTTTAAAGCAAAAACCAGAATCTCTTTGATTTTGCGTACTCTGAAGAAACATACATGCTCTAGTCTACACTGAATAAACATACAACTTACAAAGACACTCATATGATTTCTTTTATAACCATGACCGTATTCTTCTTCTAAATCAAATCAGATTACAGAATCACAGAATCACTGGGTTGGAAAAGACCTTTAAGATCATCAAGTCCAACTAATCCCATCCTAAGCTACACCATATCCCTAAGTACCCCATCTACCCTTTTTTTAACACATCCAGGGAAGGTGACTCAGCCCCTCCCTGGGCAGCCTGTTCCAGGCCCCAACAACTCTTTCAGTAAAAAATTTTTTTCTAATATCTAATCTGACCCTGCCCTGGCACAGCTTGAGGCCATTTCCCCTTGTCCTATCACCTGTCACCTGGCTGAAGAGACGACTGCCCACCTCTCCACAACCTCCCATCAGGTAGTTGTAGGTGGTGATAAGGTCTCCCCTCAGCCTCCTCTTCTCCAGGCTAAACATCCCCAGCTCCATTAGCCTTGCTCTCCAGGCCCATTACCTGTAATTGACACTGATTTAAAACTGAATTGTATCTTTCAACTACTATATTTTTAATGTAAAAATTTTAGACAAGCAGAATAGTAAGGACCTCACATCAGCGAAAAGCTAGCTGAGGATCTGGGCAGCAGACACAATTAAAAGTGTGAAATAGCTCTCAAAACCTCAAAACATTTCATAAAGAAATACTGTATCTAAGTATATGTAGCACACAAGTTTATACAGAATATACAGATATAGTGTGCCTGGCGTCTTCTTAAAGTACACTAGATTATATAATTATAAAATTAATTTAAAAATTAATGATCAGGTGCAATACCCAGGAATTAATTTTTAAAATAGAATTTTGAACATACTTACTGAAAAATGTTACCAATTCTGCTAAATTTTAGAAATTTTAAACTCAGCAGTCTTAAAAGACACATTTTACAGTAGCCTACTTGCATTACAGTAACATACATAATCTTTGAGGGACTTTCAAATTTGAATTTGCATCTCCCAAAAAAGGGCCTTAATAGTGTATACAAATAGGTTTTTCATTTAAAAAAATGTGAAATCTGAATACTTGCTGGGATGTCAGCAGGATATGACTAATCAAAATTTATTTGTGACAGATTGAGCTGCTTGGCTTAGCAAATGCCATAAACTAAATATATTAAAAATAATGCTTTAACTTTGACCCTATGTGTAAGTTGTCTCTATTCAAAGCCAGCAAACCAGAACATATTCAGCAACTATGTACTTCTGTGGTACTTCATTTTTATTGCAACTTTATGTCTTGAATGCACCTGATGTTTGAATTTCCTAAAAGGAAAATGATGAAAGACAAAAATATACCATTAGTAGAGCCAGATCTTCTGGCAGTATTATACTGGCACTGATCCATTGACAAAAGAATGTCAATACATAAGAGCATTTTAAATCCCTGAGTGACTAAGATTTTAAAATAAAACTAATAATACACAATATAATTGTGTTTTGATGTATAAATTTTTTCCCTTTTGCTGTACTTAACAAACATTATAAAACTGTATACATCTGAAGCACAGCAGAGATTTTAACTGGCAACATACTTCATATATTGTATGTTTAATTGATAGCTGCTGTGCATAAAGTTAATTTAATTTTTCTTCCAAACTGCTAATATACTTTTATCATTATCATTAGAAATATGTTATACAGTTTTATAGGCTAGACAGAGTGGAAGCAGGTAAAGCAGGAAACTTCACATGTTACAGGACGATTGAATTTGATTTGTGCATTGTGAAACAATTTAATTTACTAGATTGGTACTAGTTGCGTTATTTGATCTGGTGATTATACAATATTTGCAGTCAGCAGTTCAAAATGTGAAATGATTAATTGAACTACATTTTAATCTAACCAATTAGAAAGCAATGACATAGGAAATTTTTAAGCACAGTTCCTAAGGCTTTCAAACTCTATGATCTGTCCTGTGAAAATGCCAAGATAGAGTCACCTGAAGGCAAAAAAGCAAAATACAGATGTATTCTGTCTTACCAAGATCTTCCAATACTCAAATCAAGGCCATAAGACTTTTACTCTTTGGATGAAAGGGTATGAACATGAGGCTCTAGCCCCAAATGCAAAATTGCATTCTGAACACAGAGAAGACTAAAGAATTGTTATGTACCTCTTAATCAGACGAAAGAGTCATCTCCTCAAGCAGAGAAAATATCCCAAAGATGAGGAGGTAAACAAAGAGAAAAGAGATCAAAATAATTCTGAAGCAATGAGAGCATATAAATACAGCAGAATGGTTCTATAGCCTAGACTGTTACTGGTAAATAAGCAGTGAAAATAGTTACAGAACTCATCTACTATAAAATCACACATTTTGTTCTAAGAATGTCATAGTTGTCAAATGAAGATGTCAACTCAAATATCTTGAATAATGAGGCAACTTTGGATACAAAGCCAACAGCATGGGCTTGCTTCAAGTCCAGCATATAAAATAACCTGTACGGTTCTCTGTGTGACGACACAGATGGCACACCAAACACCCTTGCAGAAGATATGGTTACTTGTCCACTCCCATCATATTGAAGAAACAAGTCTGTTTTATTTCTCTGTCAAATGTATGTATCTGCTTGATCTCTTGTTCTAGATTTATGGGGGTTTTAAAGCCAGGTTTAAAGCAGAATGTGGGAGTCTGGATAAAACATGAAAGGTATTATCAAAGACTAGTGATAATGAAGAGGGCTGTCAGTTAAGAAAACTGATGAACTGAAGAAAAAAATATGGAAAGACTGTTTTTGCCAGTGTTTTGCAGACTTGAAGTAAAACTGTATTTCACAACAGCTCTGACAAAGTTTCTAAGAGTGCCTTAATTCTACCAGAGTAAAGATTAAGTTTCTTTAGGTAAGTCTCAGGTTATTTAATTCTACTACAGATGAGCTGAAATTTACTTAATTCATATTCATACATTATTCTATTATAAAATCTGGATATTCTTGTTGTTAGGCGCTTAAGTAATAGCAAAGGTGATAAATGCAGGAACAGTTATGTCTTTTATAGGCTGTGGGTGTACTGGAACACAGACAACATCCTCCCATTTGCCCAGCAACATGTGAAGCAGTGATGCTTGAGGAACATTTTTATTACAATTGAATTTATTACATTTATTACATTTGAATGGTTGATTGATGGAAAGCCAGTTCACCTCAGACTCAGTGGAACACTTTTTATAGTCATGTAAAGTCAATGGCTGTTGGGGTTTTTTTATCCCTTCAGTTTCACTTATCTTTGCAGTAAGAGACCATGTTCAAGCAGTGCTGCAAACCCACCAGAGATCTAGGACCCCCATTCAGACAAAGGCTGAGAAGCTGTTGCACTTACAAAGTGATACGATATGGTTCGAAGTGTGACCTGCTTCATAAGAACTGGATATATTTGTGAGGAGAACTTAAAAAACCCCATTGTTTTAATGAAGCACTGATGTCTTTCCTCTTTAGAAGGATTAAATCCTGTCAGGAATGGAGCAACCCTAAGTGAGTTGCTGCTGTTCAACCAAAGTTAAGCATGAAGAGGGCTAGAGTAACAAGAATTTCCTTGCTTTCACTTCTGACATGGCATGCATTAAATTAGTACAATGTGTGGCATCTTTTAAATCTTCATTGTAGTTGGAGCACTGCCCATCACTAAACTGAAGTGCCAGCCTGGCAAAACAGGAAGGCTAGGGCATAGCTTTGCTCTGAGGTTGCTGAAATTTCACACAAATGGACCTCTATTTTCCACCAGAAAAGAAGATTATGCTCACAGCTACAAATATTGTACAGGCTAAAGAGTATCTCTTACTGATCTCTGCATCAAGTTCCTTAGTTGGGCACTGAGCCTGATCCAGCTCCTGGTGACAGCTGCAGGACTTCATGAGCTGACCTAAAATGGATTATCTTTGATGTTGGGGAATTTCATACATGTTTTTGGGAGTAACAGCTTGATCTAGTTGATAACAGCTTGATAATAACAGTTTGATTTAGTAGATAATATTGATAACATACTAATGTTTTAGTTATTGCTACTTAGCAACAACTAAAACATTAGTGTGTTATCAATATTATCCTTACATTAAAACCAAAACACAGCACTATACCAGCTACCAGGAAGAAAATAAACTCTATCCCAGCCAAAACCATGACTACAAATTTAAACTCCCATGAATACAGTGGTTTTTCATGGATTTTAGTTACTCTTGCAAGGCACCTTTAGGGGATAAGACTGCCAGTGAATCAGCACAGTTTACTGCCCTAGAACAGCATGCTCAAGGTTTCTGAGCACACCTCTCCAACTTAGCATCTCAGAGAAATCTTGGTCACGTTTACTGTGCCTGGCCAGTGGTTTCATACAGTCCATAGTCAAAAAAACAATCAAAAAGAGGAAATGGCATGTGACAAATGTAATTTTTTTCTGTGCTGCAATAAATGACAGTGATTGCTCCTATTTCTTTGGTTACAACGTTGAGTAAAGGTTCATATTCACTAAAATATTAACACATAGGACTTACTTCCATTCTTAGGACTACACAAACTTAACATAAAGAACAAAGATTCTCATGTGTCCAGGAGGCTCTCAACATCTGCTACTAATAAGCACAGCTTTGTCAGAAGACTCTTGCTTCTCTACAGTATGTGTTGGAATCGATAACCAAGTTTTGCTTTCAAAATGTGGGAGAGCCTAACTCTCAAAACAAAAGCTACATGCCTTGCCTAGCCTGACTCACAAAAGCTTGCTTTGTAAGGATTATATATTTCTTATACTTACTGGGTTGGTGCTCCTTTTATACTGCAATACATGGACATGTCTTAAATTAGACTACTTTGAAATTCTGTGGAAATTCATTGCTCCCTATATTGATATGGAGCAGACTTCTAGCTGTGGTCAATGAGTCCAACATCAGACATATTCATACCAGCTTATTTTAATCACCTTGCTTAGATGCCATTTCAGATGTTTCCCTATGAAATGACTTACAGTCTTATCTGTCCTGTAAAAGTTACTTTTTATTTTGTTGCCTACAACATGTGCTAAGCTCCCAATGTAAGTACATAAGACAGATACATAAATGTACGTGATAATAATCCCAAAGTCTACCTCTAATGATGGAAGCTATTCCTTAGTGAGAACCTTTCTTCACATAATTTCCTGGTGTTTTCATAGTCTGAGATACTTATAACACCAGAGGAGTCTAAATATATCCATGTACACAGATGTTTTCCATTTTACACATCCTCTGCAGGCTTTATTAAATTGTCTGTAACTAAACAGTAGGACTGAGCCTCTTAGTTGTGTCACGCTTTTTGTTTGCTAGTTCTGACTGGCATATCTGGTGGTAAGGCTCTATTAGACAGGCTTTGGGCAAACCCTGCAACACAGAGAATCCTGATATGCTCCTTCACATTTAATTTCTACTTGCTGCACACTATGAAGAAAACGTCAGGGCTGAGAATTCATATCCCAATATGTACAACTGTTTTTTTCCCTATGTAATTAGGAAGCCTTTATGAGCATCATAATCGTGCTATGTACAAAGCTCTAATAAAATAAAAGCTTTTGGTTGGCTCATAACTGCCTTGTGATCTCCTCACATACCTGTCAGCTTACTTGCTGTATTTTGCCCCTTCTTGTATTGTGCTTTGCCAATAGATGCCACTGGTAGCTTGACAAAATGCACTTGGAAATTGCATTTACATTTTCCAAATTATATGTCAGGCTTTTATAATACCTTAAAAAGACAAACATTTGAAGAAAGTTGCAACATGTTCTTTATAATTTCCTGTCTAATAAGGTAATTTTGCCAAGTAAACTGGGAAAATACAAGAGTTTTGGATGCAAATCAGGTCTTTGTTATTTACATAACTGAAGTCCTTGGTCCTTTTTTTCATGCAATGCCTAAACTTATGCAGGTATAACAAAATAAATACAATGTATTTCAGTGGAAATATGCCTAATTCTAAGCATATTCCCAAAGTGATGACATCTTGTACCTGGAAAAAAAGGAAAGCTTGGGTACAAAAATAAGAATATTTCATCTATGTAAATCTATATGCTGTGCTACTTGGAAATTTACTGACTTTGGTATGAATATCATCAGATGCAGCAAAGCCATGCCAATCATAGGAAGATGAGGACTGTAATAAATTTGCTAGGAAATGTTAAAATGACAAATAAAAAGAAAATTTGGTTCCTCATAATGAATGCAGTTGTTTATGGCCTGATTTGGTACTACAAAATCAGGCAAGGAGGTCATTTGAGGTCAGAAAATTCAAAGATTTTTTTCTTATTCTGTGGTCTATAAGCCGCTCATTTTTGGATCAGGAAAACCAGTTCTGACAGCTTGTCACTCCAAATACACTAGGTAAAGAAATTTAATCTCTTTTTTGTCATTTTGACAGGAAAATTATTTTCTGTTGTGCTCATAGTCCTACGTTGAATAGCATAAAATGTGAAAATTATTACACTTATCCCTAAGAGGATTCATTGTTCTGTTTTCATAGATATATGATATAACCCTTAATAGGAGGTAGTTCAAATAAATAAATTATAATATACATTTCTGTATGTTTCTCTATAAAGGAGTGAAAGACTTGATAATGGGAAATAATGGTTATTTCTTTGTCAAAACAAAATGGGCAGAAATAAACATCTTTATGTCAACTGCTTAGATGACTGCAGATATGCTGATGTTTTAAATATATCATTATATGTATACCTGGATGTCTTTTCTTTCTTAAAACCTGAATGCTCAGTTTTAACAGCAGAAGCTTTGAGCTTTGTGAATATGAACATGAATCATCTGTATATGTGACTCAGGTATATGAGTCTTGTAGAAGACTGTATCACAGGTACAGCCTGATAATGAATGATGCATGTTGATCCACATAATTTATTTCAGGAAGTTATTTAGAAAATGTCCCTCCATGTAGTACCATTTAATGCCTGAATGCCAAGAGATGCTGACTGCTATGTTTGCCATGAGACTGAAAGAAGAGCTCAAGAAGTACTTTGTCTGTTCAAGTCAGCCCTAAGTAATACTCCTGATAAACCAGGCAAACAAGATTTATGCCAGTTTCCATAACTCTGATATAAGTACAAATTTTGTATTAAATTTGGCTGTCTACAGTCAGTGAATTCATTCTGACTGGAAGTCTTTCTGGATCTGTATTACCATTAACAAACACATTCTTAAATCAGAATGTACTTTGTTTCTTGTATGCAAACCAGTCATTTTCAATTGTAGAACAGTTTAAAGTCAGGGTTAATAAGAATCATTTATTCAAATTAATGGAAGGAATTTTTATACTTCAACAGACAGTGAATGCAGCTGAGCAGCTTCAGTCTCACAGCCCATAAATTATTCTCGACTTCTGTGCCATTCTGATGGTAGGACTATGGCTTGATTTCAGACATGGTATCACAAATTGGCAAGGTAAGCAAGCCAGACAAAAGTTCTGATAAGGAAGTAAATATACAAGGGCTAGATATGAATGGAATTTACAAGTCAGAGGTATTTTTATGTTCATATGTAAGCAAGATAAATTAGCAATAGCGCCAGGATACCTGTCCATTGCGTTTGCTCACAATTGGTGAGTGTGGCTGTCACAAAATCACTGGACCTAAGGGTATGTCACTTGCACCTGTAAGGCACTGATTCCCTGATGTCTTGTACTTTGTGTAGATACTTGTTCCAGTGCCAATTGGCTCAAACTGTATTGAATTTGATGGATGAGCTTTATCTGCAGTAGCTCTTTCCAGATTGCCGAGAAATCTTTGATCACATTTTTGCTGCTATGTACCTGGTCAGCAAAAGAGAAGCATCAGCAAAACACAACTTTCTTAGCAGACTTTTTAGCTGATGCCTCATTTTAGAAAATGCTATCTGTTATGTCTGGTTTCACTCAGAAAGCTGCTTCCTGATGCCTTCCTCAGCTCTTAGCCTTGACATTAGGCAAGCCCACAGACCCAATATCCTGTCATTTCTGGATGCCTGCAGCACAAAGGAAGGGGAAAACAGCTTTTTTCCTGGATGGACTAGAAAATATTGTTTAATTGTATTTTCAATGCAAAAGCAGCAAAGTTCAATGGCAATTCAGTCCTATATTAAAGCAAGATGAAGACCTATTACTATTTAACTCTGGTGACATGTTAGCTGTAGCATGATGTTGCTGAAGAACAGGAACAGACACTGTTTTCTGTGTGTTTTAAAGTTAAATTATAAAAGTACAGGCTGTACCAGACACTGTACAGGAGAACAGCTTAGTGCAATCTAATGATCATGGAAAGCACAACTGTCCAAGAGAATTAAGAAAATCCTAGTAGATCTGCAACACAGTCAGTCTTATGTAGGACATTGCAGCGCTGCGTCTGAAGGTTAATCGTGTTCGCATTCTTATCCTCCACTTTCCAGCTAAGTAGTAACAAGGAAGCAGAAAAGATTATTAGAAAGTTGGAAATCAAATCATGTCTGTTCCCCCGTTTTCTATTAATATAGCACCAACATGAGATATAATGCTTTCTAGACTCCTGCTTTTCTCTAATTTTCTGGAATACCAGCTCTCAATCTATAGAATAATAGGGAATTACATCCTACACGACGCTGCTGTGAATTTCTTTTATTTCTCTCATCAATGAATGAATTTGCAGTGTGTACACTGCAAGTAATAAAAAAAGTACTTTTATATATCAAAGTATTAGAAAGTTCTTAATTCTGGATTTTATTTTATTTTATTTAAACATAACCATATGGAAGTAGAATTACTAATACATGTATATTCCCATAACTCATTTTCATATCTTTTTAGTAAGTCTAGTAAACATGTCATATTATACTTACTAAAATTATGTGTTCAATGGTAACATCTATAGTTAGCAAGTCCATTCCTGCTGTTGCATAGAACTACAGTGTGAAGTGCTGATGGCAGATTTATTTCACAGTATAATATACCAGGTAATTACTCTGGTTCAGTGATATTCACTAGGACTTACTCCTATTCAGTGGTGAAGGATTAAGACTATGTATCATGTCATATTAATGAACAAGATAAGGCTGGTACTAACTAGCTAATGCCATAAGATGTGCTATACCAATACACTCCTCAAGGAAAACATATGTTTTCTTAACTGGAAACCTACTGTTTGAATTTAAAAGATATAACTTATTCCAAGCCTTACAATGTCTGAGGTGTAATTAGCATTTTCTGGTTTTCCAACTAGATCACTTTCATAATGCTAGAATAAGACAAGCCAAATCAATGGATTCATAATGGGATGGCATAAATTTTTCTAGAGTGCTGGCATAAAGTAAAAGTGTAGCTAAGAGACTTTTTTTTCAATGGATAGTTTTCTGAAAGTCAGTATTTAGGGATGTGGAGCCTCTATCTCCACTGAGATTTTAAATTTTTTTCTTATATTGTGTATGCATTGCTTCGATAGATTTTTTTTTTTAAGTAAGACTAATATAACTTGTAAAAATACAGCTGGAGAACCAGCAAACACATTTGAATATATATGGTAAAATCTATATGGTCACTTTCTGAAAACATGTTGGGATAGCTGCAAGCAATGGACAACTCAGTCTGCAACACAAACTATGATTTTAGTTTTTTTCTAAGATAAGGAGAAATAGCGCTATAAGAATGTCAGATAGATACGCAACACAAACGTTTCATGTAATCGAATACAAGGTCACCAAATCTGTAAGTGGGTTTTATCTGCAGTTATGGACAAAATCCAAATGTCTTGATCAGTGTTTTATTATTTACTGTTTGCTATTTATTAAAGAACACTTGTATAGAGGTGGAAGGTTACCTCAGCTTTTTACATTTGTACTGTAGGATATGTTCCCCGTCTGGGAGATATTACAGCTTAACAGATGTCTCCCAGATGGTCATCTGATATAAATTCATACACAGAAGTCAGGTCAGCAACTTTGGAAATAAAATCCAACTCACAGGAAATATTTATGGTTGATTCAGCATGCAGGAATATGACCTTTATTAATGTTTAAGGAAAAACAAGAGGAAAACTTTGCATACTTAGAATAGAAAACTTTGGTAAAAATATCAGGGAAACTTTTAGTTTGTTATTCCTGAAACCTGCTTAATGTAAAAAAATGCAAAAAAACCCTCATAAATATCATAGCCTGACATCTGCACTAAACAGATGGATTAAATGGATTGTAGAAAACTTATGAATTGGAAACAAAATACATAATCTTTCATGTAGTGCCTGCCCATAGTTATCCAATTATTTCTCTAAAAGACATTAAATCCATTTTGAGTTCTGACACAGAATGAGCTGTTATTTCTATCAGTTAACAGGCAAAGAGCCATCTTTCATGAACGGAAGAAGAGGCTTACAGCATTAGTAGCGCCTATGATTTGTCTGCTCAGCTTTGATGGAAAACTGAAACAACTACCAAGGGCAAAATGATATTATCACGGAATAATTTTATCTCAGAACAGCTCTGTCTACTGTCTGTCTGTACTGTTGTACATGTAGACAACTCAAGCACTCTGCAAATACTATATTCAAAATGAAAATAAATATGAATGTTCATAGTTATCTATTTGAGTGGTTATTCACAAAGCCTAACATTATGATCGTTAAAGCCAATGTAGATAAAAGCTACTAACTTAGAAGTGGTCTGCATGACTCTCAGAGGGGTCATATGTCTCTTCTAGAACATGGGAGCTTGTTTTATAGCTGAAGCATCTCAGGCACATGCCTAAAGTTAAACAATTCTGCTCTTGTTGGGTTAGATTTGAGCCAGGTCACCAAGCAGAAACATCCAGTTGTATAACCGTATCAGCATTCTGCCAGCATAAGGAAGACAGCAGAATATGTGGCCTAGGGTGGAGTGAGTGCCACTTCTGACAGCAGCGTTAGATAGCTTAAGCTTATTATGACTCTATAACCACCTCTTGCCAATCTGCCCAAACAATAATCCAAATTGCACTAGAGTACCTCCAGATTCTACTCTCCTTCCAACATTAGAGATCCAGCCAGACTATTTGCTATATAACATGTCTTTTACTCTGCTTTGGACTGCATAAGAAGTTTATATTTCTCTCCTGGCCATTGCATGTCACTAATTTGTGTAGAATATTTAATTCACAAAACCAAAAATGTATGGTGACTTTAGAGTGGATTGTAAGTAATTTCCAAGTAATTTCTGCTTCTAATACCAGTTCTCACTGTTATTCTGCACATGGTACAGTTTACCTCAGCCTCCCATAACTTCTCAGAAAAGCCTTTATTAGGAGAGTGCCGTAATGCCACTTCAAGTGTCGTAACTTGGGACATGAGCAGCATGCTGGTTTAAAGATACGTCTGTGCTGTAATGCAGTGCCTTCCCTGACAACAAAAGCCAGATTGGATGAGTATCAGCTGGGCACTCCCAAACCCTTGGAGAAACAGTTATAGGATTTCCAACATTTAACCCTAAATTGGCTTAGTTCTATTTCAGGTTTGAAATAATTTATTTAATGCAATATTTTAATAACAGTGGCTGCTAAGGCCACTTTTAGTCCACTCTGGGACTTTTTATCATCTTTGTAAAAGGGGCTACAGGATTTCAGACACGAGAGACAGTTTCTCAGTTTATCCTTTTGTGTAAAGAACAGTGATCTGCTTTCTAGGATCTGGATGGAGGATTTGTTTTGGTTCTGGTTTTGGTTTTTATTGCTATTTGTCAAATGCACAGGATATAAATGTCTTCAGCTTTCCCCAGCGAGACTTCCTGGGGTTAGTGGCAGTCCTTAATTCCTGAAGAGCAGCATGTAGCACAAGCCAGAAACCTGGGTGCACTATGACTTTAACATTCTTTTTGCTTATAAAGATTGCAGAATAGCACAGCTGTCATAGCACAGCACAGCACAGACTAGACTAGACCAGAATAATTTCAGTTGGAAGGGTTGGAAGGGACTGACAACAACTACTCCACCTGCCTGACCACTTAAAATTAAATCATCTGGTTTTACCAAACAGACTCAAAAATAAGAAATATATTTGTCTTAGATTTACACATTTCAGGTCCAGTCCAGTTGTTATGTGACCTCAGTGGGAAAACTTCCTGAGTGAGGAGTGAAGTCTTCAGCTTTCAATGATATGCTTGCAATGTACACAGAGATGACACAAAAGAAAACAGATGACTAAAACTTGCACTTGTATGTGGTTTCAGTTACTAATATCTTCATTTCAATTACATTTGACATATGCCTCATTTTTTTTGATTCTTTGAAGCATTCTTGCCGCTCACCAAATTAATTTTAAATTGGCTAGAGTGGTACCTATTACTGCCTAATATAATAATTAGTTATAAAATTAATTTTCATATCCTACAGGTACATTTTTAAAGACTTAAAAATGTCAAGGTCACTGTAGCTTTTTATTTATCAAAGTTAGTTTGGGAAGTAGAATATCTCTTTCTGGAGGTGTTACAGCTTTTTCCCACAGAATTTTTGCATAGAAATTTACCTTTGATGTTACAAGATTCTATAAAATAGAAAGGAAAAGAAAATAAGTTTACTTCTTGACAGCATAAGCATGACTCAGGAGCTTGGCTATGCTGTGTCAGTTTAAATCAATCTTTCTTAGCAGGAATATTGCTTGAAATGTAAAACAGAATTTTTAAAAAATCAAATAGAATAATCTTCAGAAAAATTGACATATTCCATAATTACTTAGGGGTCATATTATTTTTATTCTATTATCACTAAGGGGCAAACAGTTATTTGTACAGCATTCAAATATAAGCATTGTATATAACCAAAACCACAACAGCAGTTCCTTTTCCCTGCTGTAAATTGCAACTTTCTCTAGTTGTTCCACTTCAAGTATCTTTGCAATACTTGAACATTCTGATTTCAGTACCAAAGCAGAGAAATACCTTCTTCTGAAGCAGAAAAAATTCCCTTGCACAGATAACATTTCTTTAAAGCTGCCTGCCCTCCCGACATCAATGCCATGCAGATGACATTACTCTTCTGCAAACTGGAGTGACGCTAGTATGTATCATCTCCAGATCATTCCTCAATTCTACCTCCTCCTGCCTCCACCAGGTGCATTTAGGTGGTCGCACCAGTGCTACATTTAAGAATGTGAAGGGACATGTATTTTACTGTACTAAATGATCTACTTATATCACAATAAATGGTTCAAGGCTCAAAATACACTCCAAGCTGTGCGTTGCTTACAATTCCGATCATCACAGACATCAAACCAGAATGTTTTACAGCTGTCAAACCTTCCACCCATTTAAAAATCTGACTTGCACATATGGTGTTGATTTTGATATTGGCCTTTGAGAGGGTACAGAAATATAATTAGAAGCTCAAAGAAGTTAGGATTGTGCAACTATTCACCACTGAAAAGGCTGAACATGTGAGTTCTTGGTTAACACAGTCTTGACACAAAATGAAAAGCCTGATAATCTGTCTCTTAAACTACAGAATAAAGGTATTTAGCAGCAAGTAGATTTACAATAAGGAAAATCCAGAAGAAGAAGAAAATAATACCAAAAATTAAGAATTATGCATGTCTTGGTGGACATCATGCAGAAGTGGCATCAATCACAGCAAAAAACCCCCAGCATAATCCCAGTCCATGCAGTATTTAGGAAAATAAATTATATCACAACTGACTAGATTAAAAAAGGTCATCTAAAGAAAAAGTGGATATAGTTTATTGCTAGAATACAGAAACAAAAGTGAAAGAATCCATCTGAGCAAATCATATAAGAATAAATAGATATCTGCTATTCCTTTCTTCTTTACCCACTTTCTTCTTTTCTCCCACTTCCCTATTTGACAGTATTTTTGCAAAACTAGAAGTTAATAGGTAAAAAAGGAAATGACTGCACTTTGTGGAGTTTTTCCTTAATGAAATTTCCTTCCAAAACTTTGTAGATGTCTGCACTGAGTTCACCTGCAGTTCATGAAAGGGCATGTAGAAAATATGCAGTCAGCAGTTCATTGTCAATAATCCTCTCTAGCCTCTATTAACCCTTCCATTATTGCACTGAGTTTGAACTAGTCACATCCATTAGTCAGCCTTCCTCTTCATGCTGTCACCACACTCTCTTTAGAGAAGAAAGGACTTGGCTATGCTGTCAGAGCCCTTAAGGCACTAATAGGCTTTAATGACACTGACCAGCCTCAGCTGGAGCCTCCACTCACATCCCCTGCCCATGTGTCCAGAAGCTCTACTTAAGCTCAGCCTTGGGCCTTCAGGGGCCTGAGCCACTTTGCTCAAGGAGCAATGGTTTCAGTTCAGTTTAGTGCTAGTCCTGCCTATGCTTGGCTACTGAGCCTCTGATTCAGACCATGGCCTACAAACTGACTTTGTGGCTTCCCCTTGGACTGTCATGCTGCTGTGGACCTGCTTGGCAACCAGTGGAACTGATCTCTACATGTGGATTGACTGTCTCCTTTGATCTCAGACCTGTATCATCGCAAAGAAGTTGTCTTGTGATCTGGACTCTTGGTTGGATATGGTAAGCATCTCTGGACATGCCCTGCTTACCTTGCTCAGGTACTGTGAGGCTGGCTCTGTTAAGCTCAGCTTCTAGCTTGCTTTCCCTCAGGGAGACACTGGACAGTGCAGCTTATCTGGAGTCTTGTGCATGCTTTCTCATTATGCAGTGATAAATACTTTTTTTTTTTTCTGATGATTTATCTGTTTCTTTCCTTAGGTTTTCTGCACATTTTTCTCTTCAGGCTTCCAATTGACTTTCAGCCTCCCTTTTATACCCTTCTGAGGTTCACTACGCCTCCTAACTGTGGATCTTACTCCTTTCTCTATCTTTCCTCTAGGAAATCCCTGACAGTTGTCTTCAGTAGGGCCGCTCCATGTCTACCCTGATTAAAGCAGTTTCATGACTTGATCTGTGCCTAAATCAAGAGAGGTTGCTTTCTCAGAAAATAAATTAGGATCGCTTTACAGAATAAGTGACAAAGGGAGAGAAATGTTGGGGGTTACAAGGCAAGTAAGAATTTAGTATAAACTCTTAGTAACATCTAAATGGTTATTGCACTTGAGGGGATCGGGGAGAGATGGACTAAAGTACCACGTTCTCTCTTAAATGGAATCTCAAGTCTAAAAACTCAGAGTTCTTTCTCTTAATTTTCATGTGAACTTTGTCTCATCAATCCTAAAGCTGAATGATCAGAAAAGAAAATGCTGGGGTTTTTTTTCTGAGCCAAGATACTGGAGTAAGTAATGAGCTAGAATAATATTCTGTATTAACTCATTGACAGATGTGCTTCTTCCACTAATTTGATGATTATGCAAAGTGTAAACAAGGATCTGTTGTTTTGCCCCTTCCTTCAGGGGCTACAAAACCAGAAACATTACTAACAGACTTTAATACAGCCTATGCAGGCCTTGCTTGCCAAGTACTGGGGTTTACTTTCCACACTGAACTGGTTTACAAAAGGTTTATGTGTCTTAAAAAAAACTTGTGAGAAAAAACAAAAAAAAAAATCAACAACACTGAACTATAGACATACAGGGACAGAGTGGGGCTTTTCCTCAGCATGGCTCTTGGAAGTAGTGGCTCTGAGGACCAAAAAAACCTTTCTTCTATTAAGCTAGTCACAGTTGAAGCTCTCACTTGAAGGCAGTATCTGCCTGCCCCCACCCCCCAGTGTTCACTTTTGCATCTTTCTGCTTGAAGTGTCTTGTTGAACATGAGATCACGTTTTCTTCCACTAGGCAAAGAGATTGAGTACTAAGCATTACTTCAGTATGAGCTCTTTCTCTGAGACAGGAATCAAACCACAGCAGCCAATCTTTACAGTTCCAATCTTGTTCCACTATCACTCTGAGTGCCAAAATAACACTTTTCATGCCTTCCTGACTGCCATGTTCCCAAGACTGTGTTCAACAGTTCATTTCACTGCCTATAGCAGGCACAAAGACTACTTTAATTTTTAAAAATGCAGTATATCCTTTCCTCCTCTAAGGTAAGGAACCAAGACTAGGAAATTCCAGTGGTTCCCTAGAGCAGGATATGCCATACACATGTTCTCCTCAATTGTATAATAAACTTTAATTGCAGTTTTCCAGTGGGTTTCAAGTCTGAACTGTACTGAATACTTAGACCTCAATCCAGCTGGTAACTGAGACTAACATGCTTACTGCTAGTACTTGAGGTGCTTTATTTGAGGTAGAGTGCTCAGCACCATGCATCTAGAGGCTTTTGGCAAAAGTGAGCAATCCATATGTAACACTTACTGCAACTACTAGGATTCAGTGAAACTCTGTGGAATGCTCTTGGCCTAAGGTAGTCTGTTCTGAAAAGCACTAACTTTATTTAAAAAAAAAAAAAAAGGCTAGTAGAATTATGAAGACCTCTGCCAGATCATTGTGATGCTTTGCTGCATAGATTTTTATTGAACTTGCACTACAAAAATATTGTTCTAAGTGTATAAAATGCTTGGGTAGCCCCACAGCTTTTTTTAGGTAGTGTGCAAAAAGAAAAAGAATGTTTGTCTCAAGGGGAGAATTAATACTTAAATATCATCATATAAAGCAAATTATTTTTAATATATATTTATAAAATCCAGAAAAAACCCACATGTGAGCTTGTCAGCGTGTGCACTTGAAAGCTTTCCAGAACAGTCATGCTCTTAGTCAGTAGAATCAGAACATTAACACACTAGACAAAAACTAATTAGGGTGCAACAAGGAGAAGAACCTAGGGGGAAAGGCAACCTTTTATAGTTGTGTTTGAAATGAGGCAGAGCTGCAAAAGGACACTTATAGACACTGCATTGGAAAGAATTTAACCACTACTGAATATTCTGTGTTTTGCAGAGTTTGGCTTAAGATAGTTTTCTTTCGTTCTTCTCTAGTCATCCTTTTAAATATGACTTGACTCCAATCTCAGGCTGACTTCAGTGCCCATACATAAAGTAGATGTACACATCTAATATTAATGACTGCTGGAGCTCTTCTATTTATCAGTGACAGTGGATGAAACCCACTATATTCCCATATGAAATTTGTCATCCTCTTCAAACTAAGTCTTTGTGTGATTTACACAAAGACTTAGTGATAAGTAAGCTGCTGTAATTCAAGTCAATAAATCTCCAGATTACTTTAAAAAGTAATCACAGAAAATTCTTTGTGCAACAGGGAAGCTACTTTGGACCAGTGAAGTTCTGCCAGAGTATCACAGAATCACAGAATTATCAAGGTTGGAAAAGACCTAGAAGATCATCCAGTCCAACCATTCACCTATTACTACTAGCTCCCACTAAACCATATCCCTCAATACAACATCCAGTCTTTCCTTGAACACCCCCAGGGTTGGTGACTCCACCACCTCCCTGGGCAGTGCATTCCAGTGCCTGACTACCCTTTCTGAGAAGTAGTGCTTCCTAATGTCGAGCCTGAATCTCCCCTGGCGCAGCTTGCTACCATTCCCTCTAGTTCTGTCACTGCCTACACGGGAGAAGAGGCCGACCCCCAGCTCACTACAACCTCCCTTCAGGAAGTTATAGAGAGCTATAAGGTCTCCCCTAAGCCTCCTCTTCTCCAGGCTGAACAATCCCAGCTTCCTCAGACGCTCCTCGTAAGGCCTGTGTTCCAGACCCCTCACCAGCTTAGTAGCCCTCCTCTGAACGCGTTCCAGAGCGTAGAACAAGTTTCTAAATACAAACACAAAGAAAAAGGTGTAATGCTAGTTTTGCTTGTGTTTTTAAATCACTGTCTTCAGAGGAGTCTGTTCCAAACCCTGAAGAGTCTTGGATTGTAAAACATGTAGTTTTATTGAAATGGAAATGCTGGTGATGGAGCCTCTTCTATCAGTTTTAATCCTTAGTTGTAGACCAATAGTTTCAAGACCAGATAAAGTCCAGGTAGAACGCTGATATCCTTACAAGTATCGAATAAATACTTCATGTAGTATCCGGAGATCAGTGGGACCTTTAGTAAAACAAGTCTAAACTGCCTAGTCATGCAGTAGAAAACCAGGTGGCTTTCAGTCTTTGCTCTATGTCTTAGAACCTATGACTGGCCTCTGGTTAAACCTGAAGAAAGCCTTATGAATCTATTGTGCTCTCCCATTAGAACATGTTACTGCGTGCACACAACTGTGTAATCACGCTCTGTAGATTTGAGGTCCCTAACACAGTCATTCTAGTGGCATGGAATTTTCAAAAAATTTTTACAGCAAGTATTTCACTTAAGGACTTGACTTCAAGTACTTGTTGCCTAGGTAAGTATGCAATGACCTCTTTTGGAGAGCAGTTTGAGATCTCTTTGAAGATGCCAGTAATTTTTTTACCTGGAAGTAAAATATGTAATATCCTATATATATTTAGTGTAACAACTGCAACTGGGTGCATACCAAAACAAGAGTTAGCCTGCTTATATGTCAGGAGCTTAGTTTCCATTATAATTGTTCATGGGCTTGCAAAAAGGAAGCTCACTTAGAATGAATGTTGAATTATACCTCAAGTCAGAGCCTGCTGGGGATATAAAATGTCCTGGTGAAGCTGGCATTGTAGTGCAATGTAGCTGTTTCCTGATTAGACCCTGGTGTGACTAGCAGATGCTGTTTTGGTAAGGGCAAAATAGGTTTTAGGTACTACTTAACTCTCAAAAGAGCTACTGCTAAGATGTGCTTTCTGTATGGATTTGTATAAAATATAAGTAATCTGTATATAATTACTTTTTGTTTTTACATGCATTACAGCCGTTAAATATGATTTTTTTAATATCTGAAAATAGAGTTCTGTAAAATGAAAGAATAACAACAAAATATGGTATGTCATCGTTTGCAATTAAGAGTCACAGCATCACCTAGTGGTCAAATATAAAAAGCAGCGTTCTAAGTGAATTGCCCATTGCTTTAACTTATTCAGGCAGAAAAATTAAAAGCATAAAGCCAATGGCTACTTACGCTTCAGGAAGTACTGAACGCAAAACCCAGGAAAGCAGTTACCTGAATTAAGGATTTTTTTAAATGTCTACTTTCCTTTTCATAGAAAAGACATTTAATATAGCATACTGATAGAGGAGACATGTACTCTTTAACTGTATTCACATGTGCCTTCTGTGGAGGGTTTTATTTCCTTTTGTAATACAAGTCAATAAAATGACATTTAGCAGTAGTTCTGCAGTGTCTCTGAAGTTATATGTATGCTTACATAGTACCTAACAAAACACTGCTCTTGTCATGCCTGATGCTTCTGTAACGTGTATACAAGATGCTAGCAGCAACCAGTATCTTGTCAGCAGTATTCTTGTCCTTCCGTGACCTCGTTTCTAAAGTTACTTTGTTACACTATACTCTTCATTAATATGAAGAAAGTTACAAAACTGCCACCACGAAAATCAACCTTTCCCAGATTCGCCATTTCTGTCTCAAAGTTCTTGTGGCTTTCTTTTTTGCCTCATTAATTAGAAGCCTCAGGAAAAAGTGTTTTAAAAAATTTAAGAAATGCCTTGTTAGCACTGTCTAGCTCACAAGCAATAAGGCATAAAAATATTTTTGGGAGGACTGAATTTGATAAGTAAACTTACATATACCTATTATGGTTTTGATCTACAGAGTTGTTATTGCAATAATGATCTGGTAATATAGGATGCTACCCCACAGCCCAGTAAATGCGGTATTGTCATTACTAATAATGAGCCACAGGCTTTTATTGAGTTTGCAAAGCCTCAGGACTGAGGCATGGCAGACTTGCTTTACTTGAATCCATCTAGATATCTCTAGGGCTTTGGCTTAACTTGTTTAGATGTAACATCAATTTTTCTTATCAGGTGTCTGCTTACCTCTTTTCTGAAATAGGTTTGATATAAACTGTAGTAACAAGTAGTCACTTTGTACAGAATTAAATATTTACCATTCTAATGCAGAAATACAGGCATAGTGTGACAGCAGAGGCCTTGAAATCAATGAGGTATATGGAGATGTTCTTATCAACCTCTCAATTTGTTTGTAGTTGTGTGCTAACATACAAGAGTGGTTATAGAAGCTTTGTAGAAACTGGAGTGCTACACAGTATTTGTAACCTTTATTTTGAATCTACCAAGGAAAAGTAAAAGCAGATTTCACTCTTAGCATCACAGCCTGGACTGTTTGATTCCATAGTTCTGCAAATCACTATTTGTATAGTTACAGATCACTTGTTTCTTGTGTCATTTGAGAGGTAAAATGGAACCTGTACTTTGCAATGTCACTAATCTTTCATTGACGCTTGTCCCAAGAATAAGGCTGAGGAATCTAGTGTTGGATACGGTTTGATACAGAGGCTCGTGATAAAGGCATATTTGAGAACTACATGTTTACTTCCCCATGGTGGACTTCATGCACTCCTACAGCAGAAATGTATTTTCCTATCAGCCAATAGATAGAATCTACTCTCACCATGATCCACCAATGGAGAAGTTCTGCTTTAAAGGATGCAGCTGTGGAAACAGGAAGGTCAGCACTGATACCATCCTAAAGAACAGCTAACACTGAACAGATCAACACTTTTGATGTTTTGAGAACCCCCATATCAACATAAATTTCATTGCGTTCCAATTGTATGTAGAACTTTGAATGTCTTTGATTTCTTGTGCTAAATGCTTTGTGTATAAATGCTAAAATCACTAAAGACACTGAAGTCAGAATAATGATGTCACCAAACCCTATATAACGAATTAACTCTGATTCACAGGTAATAAATGTCCTGTATTCAACAGTCTCTGATTAAGCCAAGTGCCTTCTGATTGCTTTTGAAATAAGGCAGAAAATATACGAATTAAAATACAGGATGAACGTCAAAGAATTAAATTTGACAAGTGCCAAATTTGTGACTCTGGAGAACTAAAATATTATTCCTGTGGATGTTATAATTCTGAAAGCCATTTGCTTATTAAACACTCCTTTCTCTGAAGGAAATAAAAAAATTCCCCCTCCCCCAGCTACTATTTGTCACCTAAAATCATTTCTCACATAGCTATAGATATAATTCCACAAGGCAGGAGGGATAGAAAGAGGGGAAAATGCAGATGGCAATTGTCAGATCTTGCAGTGTCAAACAGCTTGCTGAAAATAAAATGTCAATTACTTCTGGAACAGCAGTGTGTAACTCGGTGCTTCATTTCAGTGTAAGGCAGTATGTGTGAAAACTCATAGCCCAGTGATCTAGAATGAAGTTGAACTTATAAAGTATTGATTGTATTTGGTGGTAAAAGACATTGTGTCTGACACTTTAGCATTAGACATGTAACCTGGGAGCTGACTTTGAAAACTGATGAAATGCAGTCTATCGTCCTTCTGTTCAACATACTGAAAGTAATTTTTTTATTGACTTTGTTACTAAAATGTTGTGCTTTATAATAAAGAGAAAATATTACACTAAATGGTTTCTTACTCCTACACTGCAACACATACTTAAATGTGCAGATGCTGTTACAATGGGGGTTTTTTATTCAAGCAAAGGCTTGGAGGAAGTCAACAAGTATACAACTGCATAGGGAAAGAAAGGCAAAAGGTACCACTGGTAGAACAAACTGTGGATTTTGTTTGAAAAGTAGAGAAGTTATTAGAACTTGCCACTAAGGTTTCCTCAGTGTGCAGGAAAAACCTCTTACCTGTTGCCACAGTCTGAATAATGCACAAAATAGAGAGTACTAAAAGTCTTTCCTGTGTTTCATTAAAGGCAAAAAAAAAAAGCCCTGAGAAAAACAATTTTATCTGGAGGAAAAAAGTATTTTTTCTTCCCTTTAGTGATGAGATTGTTTTCTTCAAAAAAGCCTTTTCTGATGGCCTCTCAAATGGTATTAAAAGTTCTGACTGTTCTTTCTGGGGGAAGGAACTTGAATAAGGTTATTTAGAGTTTCTGCTGTTGTAATCTAAAGGTTTTTCTTGTGTCCATAAAGGATGAATGCAAAAACAGAAGACTAAGTGAATTTAATTTTACAATCTTTCTGTAGTGCTAATTTTAATAGATAATATAATTAATGAAAGAATGTGACCCCTATTATACAGTGTTATTTATTCTGTGAATTGTGCAACCAGCTCTGTGGGCTATTTAAAACTCTGCTTCTGCTGGTCTTTCTAGTCCTACCCATACAAGAGTTCCAAAATGTAAGGTAGCCCTTGGAGATTAATTTAAGTACATGGCCAAATGGCATTTTGTAGTTGAAGTGTAAACCAAGCCATCCTACCTTGGGCTTATCTTCATGCTAAGATAGCTATTCTCACTTGGAGCTTGCTCGTGTCCAGCCAACTAGACCATCTTCTGGAAACAACACAAAATACCTAGACATGTAAAAAAATGACAAAAAACCCAAATCAACAAAACCATAATCAATAACAACAGGGTCTAGAAATTTCACACTGCAGATTTTCTTCAACATTTAGTCTGGGCTCAGTCTATTGGGATATAACAACATAATTAAGTATCCCAATCTCTTCAAGAAATAGTAGTAGTGCTTCTCTCAAAGCTCACCTTTCTCTGCTTAAAGATGCAGATAGTACTTTGCAAAAAAAGATTGTAGGCCTGCTTACCTATATCATCCAAAAGTAAACTCATGTATCTCAGATTGACCCTTGCACATTTTTTTAATAAATTTAAATCAGTTTATTATTCAAAGTGTTACTGGTTTACTGCTTTCATAACTAACTGTAAAGGACTGGCTGAGTTGGACTTTGGACAAACTGTATCTGCTCCTGGCCACTGCTGACTTGCTGTCACTAATGGACAGCTTGAGGGGGTTGGCAATGAGTGGTGTGCAAACACAAGACATTCTGCAGAGCTAGATTTCTTCTTTTTTTTTTTTTTTTTTTCTAACTTGTCTCTTTTAGGAACCCAATACATTTTAATTGGGAATGTGAAATATTGCTTGTTACCACACATTAATACAAATCAAGTCTCTTCCAAATGGATAAAAGGGGAGGAAAAAAAAACACACCAGAAGGTTAATTAAGGAGCAGAAAAGCTTATCTGTGGAAGCTATACAATCTTCACCCCTAGGGCCTTAAGAGGAAGTATTAAGTGATGTGGTTGGAACTCAGTGTTGATGCTGTTTTGAGTATGAGGCTGGAGTAGAGAGATCTTCCTTTCTGACCTGATTCAGTCTGTAGTTCTGACTCACACTGCTATTACTAAAACACTTATATTGAAATTGCTCTTTGTAAAGCATGATGCATTTTAGTTAAGCAGCCCTGTTGTTAAGTATTTACAAATTTAATATCTTGGGGGGGGGGAAGAGGGGGGAAAATGCATTAGTCACATATTTTGAAAGTGGGGATGAGAGGGAGAGAAAACAAACCCAAAATATTATATTGGTTTTTTCTAATCTTAGAAAAAAAATCCCAGTTAATTCTTGTTGACTTCATTTGCATGATGCTCTGTTAAACCTCTGATCTAGAGATGTTCAGTTTCAGGGACCTGTCCGTGAGGGTGAAGTGACTTTAAAAGTGTTTTCTTTCTTTGAGGATTCTGAGAGGAATAGGGGGAATGAACACCCATGACATATTAAGAGTTGTGTCCAGTGAAATTGTTCTTGTCGCTTTAGAGTTCAATGTCATTACAAAATACGTGTTTTTCTTGGCCTACCCTGACCAGAAATGAGAACAGTTTCTTGGTTTTAAGGGGAAAAGAAATTTGAAATTATATCATTGCTTCATCATCTGGTGACTGATGTGCAGATTAATAATTGGAAGGTACTAGAAAGCAACAAGGGAAACAGGGAAGCTTGGTTTGCCTGCAGGTTTCACAGACCTGTTGTATAAAAAGTTATCCTGTGTCACTACCCAGGAGTGAACGACAAGTCTGGCCAATTTAAACAGGATGCGGCAGCACAGCCACCCCAGGCTTGATTTTGCAGTTCTGATGCTCCTATCTATTACAGTTTCATGTTGACCAGCATATCCCAGAAAGTCTTCTGGACTCTATACAAACCACAGGCCACACACAGAACTTAACTAGGCTGGCTGTTGTTGCTTTTGAAGTTTTAACCGCCTCAGAAAAGAACAGTGCTGCTGGTATCATCAAGGGACAAAGTGTGGTGCTGTATTTGCATACTGTGCCAATTCTTCCACCTGTTTCCAAGTTCATATAAATTTCCTAGCTTATACTAATGGCAGCAACAAAAATCCAGTCGTGGATCCTGTAAGAAATTGCTGCTACATTTCTGCTTTCCTCCTAGATCCCTTTTGAACATGCTGTGCTTCCCCAGTCTTTTTCCCCAACTCCTTCCCGAGCCCATCTGGATAAACTTGGACAGTCATCTGATCTACTCAGTGACCCATTGTGACCACCCACAGTGACCAGATCTTTCCCCAGATTGCCAGTCCGGAAATAAGCATGGCCCAAGACCCTTCAGACCCTGCACATACAGGGCTAGGTCCATCATGATCCTTCAAGGAAAAAGTGCAGTCTTGAGGGCTTCATGGACTGAAGGCCGTATTTTGTTCTATCAAAAGATGCAGTAAGCAAGAATTTCCTATTCACCAGGTGTACTGCGTGCCACAAAGCATCTTTTTTTCAATCTGAGTCTGGCTTCAGTGTATCCCAGACACCAGTCCCAGAGCTTGGGTCTTGCTCAGTGCTCTTGTACTCTAGCAGGGCAGGTCTTCCCAGCTCTGCACAGTGGCATCAGGCACTATTGCTCTGTCAGTCCCAGAGCAAGTGGCAGCACTGATCTATATAGGTGGTGTTTTGCCAGCCAGCAACCAAATAGATATTGTAATACCTGAGATTCCGTCAGGTTTGTGGTTTGGGGTTTTTTTTTTCCTCTTTTGAGGTCATAGCCTCTGGGCTCAGAAAAAAAGGCTGCTTCTAGGTGAATCTGGCTTCAGTAAGAACTGGCTAGTGACTGCCTCCATAGTTACAACCTGGGCTGCAGAATCGCCTCGTGCTCGTAATTACAGGCTGCAATTAGTTGTGCTTCACCCATGCCACTTGCCTTTGTCAGATGCTTGACAGCTGCTACCCTGAAGCATCAGCATCGTATTGATGTTAATGCCAGACAAATCTTAATACCTCGCTGTTCAGGAGAAGTGGCAGGTGGAAAAGAGAAGGCTCTTCAGCTAAAGGCCAATGAGAATGGTATTTTGAAAACAATACTTCTTACAATTCGGTCTGAAGATAAACTCTGAACTAAGGGAGGGGAGGAGGGCAAGGGTCATCTCTCTCTTTGGAGCGTTATCCCAGACTTTACTAAGGCAGATTTTGTACAGTATCTGACGGACACAGAGCCCTGGAAAGAAGGGCTCTCGGGCAGCCCACCACAGCGCTTACGGCCAGCGAGACTGAGGGGCTGGTGGGCAGACCCCGACGGCTGGCTCGCCAGGGCACGGGCCGCAGCAGCGCAGGTTGCCACAGCAGCTTTCCCGGCGCCCCTTCCTCCCTCAGCTCCCGGCGGACTCTCGCACAGCGCCAGAGGCAGCCCTGCGCCTGCCCACTGCGCTTCCCGCCCTTCCCTCTGGCGACAAGCCAGCCTAGGTCTCGCGAGACTCGAGGCGGAAGCCTCGCCTTCGTTCGCTCGCTCGCTCGTTTCCGGGTGCGCACGGCCATGGCGGCGCCGGGGCTGGAGGAGACGCGGGTGGCTGCTGTGGGGTTGGGCGCCGGCCCCCCTCACGCCAGCGTTCCGCCTCACCGTGGCGGCGGGGCCGGACCGGACCGGACCGGACCGGACGCTGCTGGTGCGGCACCTGCCCGCTGAGCTGACGGTGGCCGAGAAGGAGGAGCTGCTGAAGCACTTCGGGGCAGTGTCTGTACGCGCCCTGTCCGACCGCGGGCGGCTGGTTAGGGCCTGGGGCGGGAGGAGGGACCTGCCGCCTCCCTGGGCCGAGTGCTGTGCGTCAGGGGCGCGGAGATGTGCGTGTTTGCCGGGTCAGGGCTCCTTTTTCTCCCAGCTCGGGACAGAGCGGAGCCGGTTGCGGTGCGGTGGTCCAGCGCGCCAGGAGAGCTCCGCTGGGCCTTGGCGAGGCGGTCGGGAGAGCGTCCGAGACGGGTCCGGATTCCCCGCCGGCAGCAAGTCCTGCGCCTGCCCCTGGCTGCAGGTTTCGGCTTGCTTGTTAGGGATAAGGCTGGGGGAAAGTTGCGCGGAAGGGTCTGCTGGTAGATGTAGGGATGCAGTTTCACAGGGGTGTCTCTTGAAATAATGTTTTTCTTCCTCCAAACTGCAAAGTTTAAGAATTATCAGGTGGCAAAGGCAGTTTGGAAAGAGCCTTGTATTCCCGCAGAACTGATAAATGAAGTCTTCATCTCATGCCCGGCTCATGCTTCATTTTGTAGGATGTTAAAAATACTGACCTCAGGACAAGGATTTTCCTGAATGTAATCACGTGGTGGCAAGATGAAGTAATAAAGTTTGTTAAGCTTAAGATGAACTGTGTATTCTGTGAAGAGTTGATCTAATTTGGAAATCTTTGGAGTTTTTTAACTTTAAAAGTAAGCGAAGATCTTAGAAACCATCCAGACTTTAAAAGCACAGCAAGAATTACAACTTTTGCAGCAGGGAAAGTACTACCTTTAAGAGTTAACTGAAAATACTCTACTGAGATGTGCTAAAACAAATTTATCAGTACGTACTTGCTTGCAGTTTAAGATAGCTTTTGCTCATTAGGAATATCAAAGTACTGGTTTTTGTTTTTCCTCAAACTGCTGAAGCAGGAGGTGCTTCTCTTAAATTCTTAAGAAAAACATCCTCTAATCCTACACCTTTGCCCTGCATAGAGGGCAGATGACTACTATCTGGAAGCTTTCAAAAATGTAAACTCCTGGTGACACAATGGTGGTGGTGGGGGGAAGAAGGGAGTGAAATCATGACTAAAGATCAGTCTGCTGAGAAGGGAGGGGTGTGGGAAGGTGCTTTAAGATCTGGTCACACTTCTCATTATCTGACTCTGGTTTCAGTGTGTGTGCAGGGCAGTGTAATAAATTAGAAAGTTTTCTTTCCTTTCACTCTGTGTTGAGTCTGTTTTGCCCATGGCACTGATTGCAGACTGAGCTCTCCCTGTCCTTATCTCCACTCCTGAGCCTCTCAATATCTATTTTCTCCCTTGTCCAGCTGAAAAGGGGAGCGATAGAATGGCTTTGGTGGGTATTTGGCCTCCAGACAGGGCCAAAGCACCACAACAGCGCACACATTAGGAGGAGCAATCCCCTGTGTGTCCAGCACTGCAATAAAAAATACCTCCTTTTTAATAGTCATCGAGGCTAGTGAATTTTCATTCTGGCTTTTCGAGGGTTCAGTTTGGCACCCCAGGTGGGACGCTCTCTGCTCAGCTGCAGGATCTGTTAGGGAACAGGACTCTCTAGGCGCGCCCTGAGATTTTCCGGAGGGACTCCTCCCCGTGCTTGGCTCACTGCAGGAGCAGACAAGGACCATCCTCCCGTTATTAAGGCATTCTTTTAAACTTATTTGAGCTCTGGTTCTGGTGTATACCCAGTTGTATTTGGCATACCTGGGTATCTTGGTATTTTGGAGACCAGTTGTTTGGGATACTGTAAGTCGTAGGGAGACATCCCACGCGAGTGTCGTGTACCAGGTTACTAGTGCCTGATTGTATAGACTTGGTTAGTCACATTTATAGGCTTGATTGAAAATCTCAGTTCTTATATTGAGTTTTGTTCTGGTTTAGATTTGTCTGAGATGTCAAAGTAAGCATGAAGCGAACGTGGAGTCCTGCTGCATCCTTCTGTCACGGCGTGCTGCTCTGTGGTTCAGTGGGAGAACTGCCTGTCACACAGGAGACGCGTTCCATTCGCCAGTGGGGAATCACTGCTCTGGTGGCATGAATTTATTGCTATTGACTTTGGGCATTGTTACAAGGAACTGAGTATTGAAAATTGATTTAGATTTCACAAAGTTTT
Organism: Porphyrio hochstetteri; assembly: GCA_020800305.1. Classification (NCBI taxonomy): domain Eukaryota; kingdom Metazoa; phylum Chordata; class Aves; order Gruiformes; family Rallidae; genus Porphyrio; species Porphyrio hochstetteri. The sequence goes on from CM036912.1 coordinate 22,152,501, forward strand.
TGTGTGAGTGAATTAACTGGTGCTCCAGGTGCGCACACAAAACTGCCCTGGAGCAACGATGCTCGGGAGCTTCGGGTCTCTGCACCAGGAGCTCCTTTGCCCCACCTCGGTCCATGGGACACACCTGGCACTGGAGTCACACTTGCAACCTAAACTAGTTTCATTTACAGGAGGAAGAAACAGGCCTCTCCAGAGACCATGATCTGCACTGAGGTGCTTTCCTGAGGTTTAGACAAATGGTGTGAGGGAAGGAGTGCTTCTGCCGGGCCCCACAAAGCCTCTCCCAAAAAGTCCCTTCATCATTTAGCATGGCCAGAGCCACTGAAAATCTACCCTCAATATTTTGGTTTCTAAAGATGTCAAGCATGGAAAATCGTCCCTGGGCTTCAGGGCGTCCACCTCCAATGGGCTCTTCTGGCTCTTCAGGGGGATCCACCTCCATGGGTTCCACCCCATCATTCCCCTGCGCAATGCTCATCATCCTTTGGCCCTGTCTCTACTTCCCTGGCATCTGCAGACGGTTTAGCCCTACTAACTACAGATCAAACTCCTTTACTGCTATGCTTATTCTCTTAAATAGTAATTAAAAAAAAAAAAAATCAGTCCTGTATCTGCTGCAGATGGACTAATAAAACTCTGGAGTTGGACAGGATCTTGAATCTCCTGGCTTTGTCCCCACCTGCGTCCTGGTTTTCCACCTGCTGCCCCCCTGTCTGTAGCCAACCAACTGTTGCTAAGCAAACACCCAATAGAGGTCTAGAACAGCAACAGTTGCCAGCAACGGTTGCCAGGGACCTCTGGTGACCAACCAGTGACATCTCTGTCAGAGGGGCATTACTTAGGAGGTCACTTCCCAGAGAGGAAGCACCTCCAGTCTTGTCTGGGGAGATCGCCTCCAGTCTTGTCGGGGGGTGATCCCCTCCAGTGTTGTTGGGGGGAGATCGCCTCCGGTCTGTCTTGTCGGGGGAGATCGCCTCCGGTCTGTCTTGTCAGCGGAGATCGACTCGTGTCCTGTCGGCGCAGATCGACTCGTGTCCTGTCGGCGCAGATCGACTCGTGTCCTGTCGGCGGAGATCGACTCGTGTCCTGTCGGCGTAGATCACCTTGAGCAGGTCACACACGACAGCGTCCAGGTAGGTTTTGAATCCCTCCAGAGAAGGAGACTCCCCAACCTCCCTGGTCAGCCTGAGAGGAATTTCCTTCTCTTCTCTTCTTCATTTCTTAAGTTGTCTTTCTGATGGCTAAGCTGGGTGATGGTAGAGATGGTAAGCTGGTATTTACTCAGTCTGCCCTTTCTCCAGACTTTATCCTACTGTCCGGGTCTGGGATTCCTGAGGGCCCCTGACAGGGGGATCCTGTCCCTCTCCAACAGCTTGGAGTCACCAAAGAACGTAGCCTTGTCGTCAAATCCACACCCCTGGCCTTAGTACCAGCCGTGTAGCCAGGAGTTGAGAAGTGTGAGATTTCCCAGCTCGTTCAGAAAAAGGAGGAAAAGCCAACTTGGGCACCAGTGTTTTCCACTGGCACCCCCAGGGCTTTCTAGTCTTCCTTGATTCTGCCTGGTGGAATGGTTTGAAGTATAAAGGTGAAGTAAGGTGAAATCCAGAAGTCTATTGGTGTGAAATGTCCAGATATCCCTAGTCTTAGGTGAGGCACTTGTGTGCTCTCTGGTAGGGACAAGAATTTAAGGAGAGGCTGGAAAAGGACCCTGTTGGTGCTCACAGAAACACCACCAGGCAGTTATGAAACTTCAGCCTTTGTATTACTTTCCGGTGACGATTGCAAGGTGCTTTCTTGTTTCTCCTCCTAGCTGTAATAGCTGAGGCTGTGTAAAATGGCTGGGAGCTTCCACAGAGCCCTCCTGTGTGCCATACCTGGAGTGCTGGCACTTGCTGGCTGCTGGTGGCTGTACTCCCAATGGAAAAAGCACGCCAGCTCTAGTGGAGAAGAAGAAACAGCTGCTGAAGAGCAGCAGGTGGAGGCGCCGGCAACAAGTGTTGAGGCGAGAGAGGCAGCCTCTGAGGAAGAGCAGTGCCCAGTGGGTGAAACCTCGACCTCCCTGCCTCTGGAGATGGCGAGCGGTGCTTCCTCTGCTCAGACGGTCGTGGAGGAAGCTACAGAATCGGATGAGAGCATTGCTGTGAAGAGTGATGCTGTGGTAGTGACATCGCCACAGACAGAGGAGCAGGAGCAGTGTGTGACAGTTTCCAGCTGTTTCATACGCGGCTCTTTATCCAGCCCCGTTCAGGGAGATGTGAAAGACGGTCAGGTGAAGAACCGTGCCTACAGTGAGTCCCAAGGAGCTGAGTGGACTCCTGTGGAAAACTATGGAGGGCCACTGGAAAAGTCACCTTTGGTTATGGGGGACTCTGGGTGCTGTGCACGTGCATCCGAAGGTGGGACGAGTGCGAAGGACCCGGTCCAGAAGACAACGTGGTCTGTTGCATCAGGCCAGCAGTTGGACTCACAGAGGCTACCTGCAAGCCAAGACGTGCCTGCTGAGCAGAGCTCAGCACCAAGGGAAAAGCCTCCCACTCTGGCCCTACCTGAAGGCAGCAACGTGACACACAGTAAATGGGTGCATAGAGAGGATGCTCTGGCCTTGCATGGTTGCAGTAGCGGGGCAGCAGTTGAGGCGAGAGAGGCAGTCAAAAACATGGATTTTGTGTACAGTGGCTGTGCCCTGCAGAAGACGGTGACTGGCCAGAACTTTAAGCCTGAAGAAATGTCCACCAAGCCCGACTTGGTTACCTGGGAGATAGAGGTCCCAAAGGTAAGCAGCCGCTGGCCTGCTCGCACATCCTGCCCTGCACTCCATACCCATCTCCTGCTTCTTCCAGGCCTGGTTTTGTCCCGTTGGCCCTTTGTGTCGTTCCCAAGGTGTGAAGATCACTCTGTGAAAATGAGCAGTACTTACTGGCCTGTATCTACCTTGCCTTATCCCAGACCAGCTCTGCACTGGTCCAGCATCGCCTTTACTTATCCTGCCTGGCCCTGCGCTACAGGAACTGGGCACGCGGGTGAAATAAGCCCCGGCCAGGAGTGTGGTTTGACCTCCATTCCTCCTCTTGACTGCTGCTTTCCTCTCTTTCACAAAGGCTTTAGTTGGCCGCTTGATCGGCAAACAAGGAAGATTCATGAACTTCTTAAAGCAAACATCTGGGGCCAAAATTTATGTCTGCTCACCACCTCATTTGCGTGACTCTCAAGTCTGTCACATTGAAGGTAAGCGAAACGTCTCCGTCTTTGTGGTCTAATATGTAGCGCGGGGCCTGAATGAGATGGGCAAGGAATTAAACAGCACGTATCCACAAATGTAAGTCTTGCCTGTGAAGTATGCTACATTAATTGTGGGTGAAGAATACCTGCCAGTGAACTGTGTTCATCCTGGGAGCTAAAGCGGTTGCGAGTGGGGCCTGAAGGTCTTGAGTGTCCCATGTTAGTCTGACAGCCACCTACACGGCCGGTCTATGGAACCTGAAGCTGTTGATGTAGTGCAGGCCACTTTTGGTAGCTCTGTTTCTTCACGGGGTGGGGGTGTCCTCAACACAGCTGTGCTACAGACTTTCTACGGGACATTTATCTTCCAGGCTTCTCTCAGCAAGTAGAAAAAGCACTGAGCCTGATTGGCAAGAAGTTCAAAAGTCTGCGCCTCACCAACACCTACATTCCACCTCCACCAACACCACCAACGCCTCATCCTCTCCTGACGACTTGCTGGGTAAGTCCCACCTTTCTGGCTGCGCTGATGTCAGGAGCAAAGGCTGCTGTTGGTCACCGCTGTCGTAGTACGCTCGATCCAGGTGGCTGGTTCACAGAGGCCGTCACAGCCAGGCTCGTTTTGTGTAGCTCGCTCTTGCCTGGCTTGTGGCACTGTAATGGGTCTGATTGATCTTCCTCTTGGAAGGTGGGCATTGCCCCAACTCTGATGTCCTTGAGAGCAGCATGGAGTAGCTTTATGCTCCTGATCCAGAGCAGCCTGATCCAGAAGTCAAACGCTGGAGTGGCAGGACTTTTGCACCCACGGCTCTCAGCCTCAGGCCACGCTGGTGGACCATGGAGCAGCTTGATTGACGCTTGTGTTGCAGTGAACACTAACAAGAATTTCTTTCTTCCACATGACAGCTGCACCTCCCAGAGGGAGTTCCTGTAGAAGTAGTCATGGCAAACCAAGTCGATGCTGGCCACATGTTTTTACAGCAGCATACACACCCCACTTTCAGTGTCCTGCATAGACTTGGCCAGCAGATGAATGCCTGCTACTCTCAACCGGATATTCCGACCCTGGCAGCTCCGGTAGAAGGCAAGTAACTCAATTGCTGACAAGCTGTTTGCTTGAGGAACTTGTAGGGTCGTGCAAAAGCCTGATGCCCCTGAGCACGGTGGTGGCGGACAGACTTGGGAGTCCAAGGCAGCTCTGCTGTGTCGCAGCTGCAGGCGGATCTGATGGAGGAGCAGGGGTGTGGAAGGGAGATGGAAGCAGCAGAAGGAATGCTGTTGGTTCTCAGGAGGTCGCTGCGCAGCACGGCTGATCCACCCCAAGTGCTCGTTTCTGGGAATCCACTCACCCTGAGCTCTTCTGGTTTGCAGTCGGTACTATCTGCGCGGCTCCGGGTCTGGACGGGGCATGGTTACGGGCTCAAGTTAATAGGCCCTTGGAAGAGACCGGGGAAGTGGAGCTCCGCTACGTGGACTACGGAGGCTATGACAGGGTGAAGATCGAGCGGCTCAGAATGATCAGGTCTGTAGCTCCTCTGCTGCTGCCGCTTGGATTGCTGGGAGCGGGGTCTGGGGTGTTTGGAGGGTCGTTCCTTTTAAACTGAATTCCTGCTAAAGCAATTGATTAATTGCTGTAACCTTCAAGAACACAGGAGTAACTTTAATCCAACTTCTTTGGGTTTATTCCCTTTTCTTTCAGGTCTGACTTCTTATCGCTGCCTTTCCAAGCAGCAGAAGTTCTACTGGACAACGTGGTCCCGCTGGCAGGTAACGGAGCTCTCGAGACGTACCCTGGGTGCTGCTCCGGCAGGTTTCCCTGGGTGCCAGCTGTGGACAAGCCTTGATTCTGTCACAGCCTTCTCCCTCCCCTTGTGAGCGCAGCCTCTGAAGGGACTGGAGCGAGGACCTGAAAAAGCGTATTTTCTTCTAAATGTGCGAGCGTGGCACAACCGGTCAGGCTCCAGGGGAGAGATGGTGAAGGGCCAGGCTTTCTCCTGTGTGGAGGGAGGAGAGAAGGATTGACTATACTGACGAGCAGGTTGGCAGGACCGGCAGGGTATAGGTGAAGTAGCTGTAGCTACTCTGCGACGTTCTGTCCTGCAGGAGGTGTGAAGGCAAACTTAGCTTTTAATCTGCTAGGCAAAGGCCTGACATTTTCCTACTAGTCAGTCAAACCAGCAATGGCAGCTCAAAGGTAGTGCAGGAGTCTGCTCATCTGTCTTACAAGCCTCCCAACATCAGCCGCTGGCGTTCACATGAAGGTGGCTTTAGAAAGCGCTCGGTCCTGTCCCTTCAGCAGCACAGCAGGGATAATACTTGTGTGACCTCCAGCTTGATAGGCTGGGTCCAGCAAATGCCTCCAGCGGCGGCAGGGGAGGGTTCTCTGGCAGGGCTGATGTCGGAGGTCAGGCAGGGCTGGTTGCATAGTCCCTCCTGGCCTGTGAAGCCTGGCACCATCTCATCTGCTTTCTCCCGCTCTGCTCTCTCCAAAGATGAGGATCACTTTTCATCCCAAGCGGACGCCGCCGTTGCGGAGATGACCAAAGGCGCGGTCCTGGTGGCGCAGGTCAGAGGGAGCTGTCTGGGAAAGCCTTGCTGCTGCTTGGAGTGCTGCTGTTGTCCCCTCTCCCCCAGCATACTATACTGTGTGTGCTCCAGGCCACAACAAAGGCCCAGCTTCGACTCCCGGCTGCTGGGCAGGGTTCTCATGGAGAAACCTTGGCGCCGAGACCTTCCTTGTGCAGCATGGGCAGTGCAGTGGCTGACGCTGGCCGTGCCAACTCTGTGGCTCAGGGCGGGGCACTGCTGAGAATCGCTCACGCTCGTGACCAGGACTGGTGTCTGTCTGCACGCTGATGTCGGTCTGTCTTTTCCAGGTCGCAAATTACGACAGTGCAACGGGTCTGCCACTGGTAGAGCTCTGGAACTTGGTGGGAGATGAGGTGCGTCTGGCGACATACCTGTTTTTTCAACACTGTTAGAGTTGACGATCATGATGCAGACTGTGGATCAGCAACTGGCTGATGCTTCTTCCCAGTGGCTTGTTCACCTTTCTACTTCCTTTCCCCCTCTTTAGATGCTGTCAGTGAACAGAGCTCTGGTAGAAAGAGGACTGGCTCAGCATGCTGCTTGACCACTAGCGATGTGCCGGATACTTTGACACTTCTTTCTGCAAACAAATCTTATTTTTCACTGTTACAGTTTCGTTTGGCAAGTTCTTAAAGGAAAACGTTCTCGTACCAGTGTGTGGAGTTTTGCTGGTCTGTTCCTATGCGTTTCATACAGAGCACAGCTCATCCTCACGCAGTGTCTGGGTCACACATGACCGGGACATACTTCATGGGATGACCGTGCACCCTGTTATTATGGCGTAGACACACTAGGAATAAAAAACCCCAAACCAACTACTAAAAAACCTACTGAATACAGACTGGTCCTAACGCGAGTTGCGTGGCCAGTGATACGCAGATGACGACGAGCAGTTTGTTGCTGCTTAGAAAGATCCAGTCATCGGTTTCCACACAGGATCCTTGAGCTCCTGGCTCCTCACACTGTAGATGAGGGGGTTCACTGCTAGAGGAATCACCGAGTAAAGAAATGCCACTACCAGGTTCAGAATTAGGGAAGAGATGGAGGGGGGCTTCAGGTAGGCAAACATGATTGTGCTGCGAATGGATATACATCTTGTTTATCTTAAAGTGGCTCATCTCAAAGCATGTAAGGTGTGGCTATGCCAAGGTCTTAATGACTATGCAATGAGATAACACTGTAAAGAAGCAAGACCAACAAAGACAAAAGACCAGGCGGCTATGGTGGTCTGGGCCGGCTCAGGCTCTGCGCCAGCTGTGGCCAAGCTGAGCTGAGCAGGTTTAGTTCCTACAGTCAGAGGAGCAGTGTGTTTTTCTCTTCAGCCTGAGGAGCTCTCACTGCTAACTACTGCCCTGCTCAGGGACTGGGAATATTTGGCTTCCTTGGGTTATCTCTGGGCAGATCACTCTTGCCCCAGCTGCCTTCTCCTGGCTGGGAAACACTTCATTTTTCCATCAGTCCTTGCGTGGGCAAGATGCAGGCAGCCAGGATTGTTTCCTGCCTGCAACCTAGGTGGCTGCCCTTCAGCTCCGACTGGGAGCTGTCAGGCAGAAACTAGCGCTTCCTTACAGGCTTTGCTCTAAGAGTCATGAAAATCGGTATGGAAAGTCTGTCTGAGATCGCCATCAGCCCCCTCCACGAGCAAGTAGCTTCTGCTCATGTTTTTTTTCTCCTTTCATCAAGAAGTGTTCCTTTTTCAGTGTTTTCAATCCTGAACCTTTATTTAAACAAAATAGATTGAAATGATCCTGGTGCAAGCGCACATCCCCTTGTGGAAGGGTTCATCTGCTGTTGCTGGTGCTGCTGAACCCAGTGACGGGGCTTTTTGGAGTAGCCGGTTCCCTGGTTGAATCTGTTCCCAAGCTGGGCAGGCAGCCTCCTGCGGAGAGCGGGCCTGGGGGAGAGGGTGGGCTGGAGTGGGGTGGGCTGGGATGGGGGTAGGGTGACGATGGGTGGGATGGGCTGGGATGCGATATGTGAGGTGAGATGGGGAGTGGGGGGAGACATATGGAAGAGGCTGTGCCCGCATTGGAGCAAGCTCCTGGCAGGACATGCAGCCCGTGAGGAGAGAGAGAGGCCCCTGCCGGAGCAGGTTTGCTGGGGGGCTTGTGACCCCAGGGGGACCAGGCTGGAGCACGCTGGGCCTGAGAGACACTCTGGGATTCTCTGGCTGCGCCCCATGACAGGGACCCACCCTGGGCAGCTGGGGAAGAGCTGAAGCCCTGTGGGACGTTTAGGGAAATATGAGGAGAGTTCCCTGCAAAAGGAAAGCCCTAAGCCCCAGGGTCAGAGGGGTTAGGGGTTAGAGGTAGGTGTTGGGGCCGTTGGGGTTAGGGTCAATAGGGTTAGGGCTGCTTGTGGGCTCCATGGGGAGGTTTCAGGCCAGGTATGTCTTTCAGTCCTGGCTCCTTTGGTTTGGGAGCTACACTGCTGGACATTTGGCATGTTTTTCATTGAACGTGGGTACACTTGCCATAACACATACGGCCCTGGTTTAATAAACTCTGTGACCCATGACTAGAGAGATCTTCCTTTCTGACCTGATTGAGTCTGTAGTTCTGACTCACGCTGCTATTACTAAAACACTTACATTGAAAATTGAATGTGGGGATGAGAGGGAGAGAAAACAAAACCAAAATATTATATTGGTTTTTTCTAATCTTAGAAAAAAAATCCCTGTTAATTTTTGTTGACTTCATTTGCATGATGCTCTGTTAAACCTCTGATCTAGAGATGTTCAGTTTCAGGGACCTGTCTTGAGGGTGAAGTGACTTTAAAAGTGTTTTCTTTCTTTGAGGATTCTGAGAGGAATAGGGGGAATGAACACCCATGACATATTAAGAGTTGTGTCCAGTGAAATTGTTCTTGTCGCTTTAGAGTTCAATGTCATTACAAAATACGTGTTTTTCTTGGCCTACCCTGACCAGAAATGAGAACAGTCTCTTGGTTTTAAGGGGAAAAGAAATTTGAAATTATATCATTGCTTCATCATCTGGTGACTGATGTGCAGATTAATAATTGGAAGGTACTAGAAAGCAACAAGGGAAACAGGGAAGCTTGGTTTGCCTGCAGGTTTCACAGACCTGTTGTATAAAAAGTTATCCTGTGTCATTACCCAGGAGTGAACGACAAGTCTGGCCAATTTAAACAGGATGCGGCAGCACAGCCACCCCAGGCTTGATTTTGCAGTTCTGATGCTCCTATCTATTACAGTTTCATGTTGACCAGCATATCCCAGAAAGTCTTCTGGACTCTATACAAACCACAGGCCACACACAGAACTTAACTAGGCTGGCTGTTGTTGCTTTTGAAGTTTTAACCGCCTCAGAAAAGAACAGTGCTGCTGGTATCATCAAGGGACAAAGTGTGGTGCTGTATTTGCATACTGTGCCAATTCTTCCACCTGTTTCCAAGTTCATATAAATTTCCTAGCTTATACTAATGGCAGCAACAAAAATCCAGTCGTGGATCCTGTAAGAAATTGCTGCTACATTTCTGCTTTTCTCCTAGATCCCTTTTGAACATGCTGTGCTTCCCCAGTCTTTTTCCCCAACTCCTTCCCGAGCCCATCTGGATAAACTTGGACAGTCATCTGATCTACTCAGTGACCCATTGTGACCACCCACAGTGAGCAGATCTTTCCCCAGATTGCCAGTCAGGAAATAAGCATGGCCCAAGACCCTTCAGACCCTGCACATACAGGGCTAGGTCCATCATGATCCTTCAAGGAAAAAGTGCAGTCTTGAGGGCTTCATGGACTGAAGGCCGTATTTTGTTCTATCAAAAGATGCAGTAAGCAAGAATTTCCTATTCACCAGGTGTACTGCGTGCCACAAAGCATCTTTTTTTCAATCTGAGTCTGGCTTCAGTGTATCCTAGACACCAGTCCCAGAGCTTGGGTCTTGCTCAGTGCTCTTGTACTCTAGCAGGGCAGGTCCTCCCAGCTCTGCACAGTGGCATCAGGCACTATTGCTCTGTCAGTCCCAGAGCAAGTGGCAGCACTGATCTATATAGGTGGTGTTTTGCCAGCCAGCAACCAAATAGATATTGTAATACCTGAGATTCCGTCAGGTTTGTGGTTTGGGGTTTTTTTTTTCCTCTTTTGAGGTCATAGCCTCTGGGCTCAGAAAAAAAGGCTGCTTCTAGGTGAATCTGGCTTCAGTAAGAACTGGCTAGTGACTGCCTCCATAGTTACAACCTGGGCTGCAGAATCGCCTCGTGCTCGTAATTACAGGCTGCAATTAGTTGTGCTTCACCCATGCCACTTGCCTTTGCCAGATGCTTGACAGCTGCTACCCTGAAGCATCAGCATCATATTGATGTTTATGCCAGACAAATCTTAATACCTCGCTGTTCAGGAGAAGTGGCAGGTGGAAAAGAGAAGGCTCTTCAGCTAAAGGCCAATGAGAATGGTATTTTGAAAACAATACTTCTTACAATTCGGTCTGAAGATAAACTCTGAACTAAGGGAGGGGAGGAGGGCAAGGGTCATCTCTCTCTTTGGAGCGTTATCCCAGACTTTACTAAGGCAGATTTTGTACAGTATCTGACGGACACAGAGCCCTGGAAAGAAGGGCTCTCGGGCAGCCCACCACAGCGCTTACGGCCAGCGAGACTGAGGGGCTGGTGGGCAGACCCCGACGGCTGGCTCGCCAGGGCACGGGCCGCAGCAGCGCAGGTTGCCACAGCAGCTTTCCCGGCGCCCCTTCCTCCCTCAGCTCCCGGCGGACTCTCGCACAGCGCCAGACGCAGCCCTGCGCCTGCCCACTGCGCTTCCCGCCCTTCCCTCTGGCGACAAGCCAGCCTAGGTCTCGCGAGACTCGAGGCGGAAGTCTCGCCTTCGTTCGCTCGCTCGCTCGCTCGCTCGCTCGCTTCCGGGTGCGCACGGCCATGGCGGCGCCGGGGCTGGAGGAGACGCGGGTGGCTGCTGTGGGGTTGGGCGCCGGCCCCCCTCACGCCAGCGTTCCGCCTCACCGTGGCGGCGGGGCCGGACCGGACCGGACCGGACCGGACGCTGCTGGTGCGGCACCTGCCCGCTGAGCTGACGGTGGCCGAGAAGGAGGAGCTGCTGAAGCACTTCGGGGCAGTGTCTGTACGCGCCCTGTCCGACCGCGGGCGGCTGGTTAGGGCCTGGGGCGGGAGGAGGGACCTGCCGCCTCCCTGGGCCGAGTGCTGTGCGTCAGGGGCGCGGAGATGTGCGTGTTTGCCGGGTCAGGGCTCCTTTTTCTCCCAGCTCGGGACAGAGCGGAGCCGGTTGCGGTGCGGTGGTCCAGCGCGCCAGGAGAGCTCCGCTGGGCCTTGGCGAGGCGGTCGGGAGAGCGTCCGAGACGGGTCCGGATTCCCCGCCGGCAGCAAGTCCTGCGCCTGCCCCTGGCTGCAGGTTTCGGCTTGCTTGTTAGGGATAAGGCTGGGGGAAAGTTGCGCGGAAGGGTCTGCTGGTAGATGTAGGGATGCAGTTTCACAGGGGTGTCTCTTGAAATAATGTTTTTCTTCCTCCAAACTGCAAAGTTTAAGAATTATCAGGTGGCAAAGGCAGTTTGGAAAGAGCCTTGTATTCCCGCAGAACTGATAAATGAAGTCTTCATCTCATGCCCGGCTCATGCTTCATTTTGTAGGATGTTAAAAATACTGACCTCAGGACAAGGATTTTCCTGAATGTAATCACGTGGTGGCAAGATGAAGTAATAAAGTTTGTTAAGCTTAAGATGAACTGTGTATTCTGTGAAGAGTTGATCTAATTTGGAAATCTTTGGAGTTTTTTAACTTTAAAAGTAAGCGAAGATGTTAGAAACCATCCAGACTTTAAAAGCACAGCAAGAATTACAACTTTTGCAGCAGGGAAGTATTACCTTTAAGAGTTAACTGAAAATACTCTACTGAGATGTGCTAAAACAAATTTATCAGTACGTACTTGCTTGCAGTTTAAGATAGCTTTTGCTCATTAGGAATATCAAAGTACTGGTTTTTGTTTTTCCTCAAACTGCTGAAGCAGGAGGTGCTTCCTCTAATCCTACACCTTTGCCCTGCATAGAGGGCAGATGACTACTATCTGGAAGCTTTCAAAAATGTAAACTCCTGGTGACACAATGGTGGTGGTGGGGGGAAGAAGGGAGTGAAATCATGACTAAAGATCAGTCTGCTGAGAAGGGAGGGGTGTGGGAAGGTGCTTTAAGATCTGGTCACACTTCTCATTATCTGACTCTGGTTTCAGTGTGTGTGCAGGGCAGTGTAATAAATTAGAAAGTTTTCTTTCCTTTCACTCTGTGTTGAGTCTGTTTTGCCCATGGCACTGATTGCAGACTGAGCTCTCCCTGTCCTTATCTCCACTCCTGAGCCTCTCAATATCTATTTTCTCCCTTGTCCAGCTGAAAAGGGGAGCGATAGAATGGCTTTGGTGGGTATTTGGCCTCCAGACAGGGCCAAAGCACCACAACAGCGCACACATTAGGAGGAGCAATCCCCTGTGTGTCCAGCACTGCAATAAAAAATACCTCCTTTTTAATAGTCATCGAGGCTAGTGAATTTTCATTCTGGCTTTTCGAGGGTTCAGTTTGGCACCCCAGGTGGGACGCTCTCTGCTCAGCTGCAGGATCTGTTAGGGAACAGGACTCTCTAGGCGCGCCCTGAGATTTTCCGGAGGGACTCCTCCCCGTGCTTGGCTCACTGCAGGAGCAGACAAGGACCATCCTCCCATTATTAAGGCATTCTTTTAAACTTATTTGAGCTCTGGTTCTGGTGTATACCCAGTTGTATTTGGCATACCTGGGTATCTTGGTATTTTGGAGACCAGTTGTTTGGGATACTGTAAGTCGTAGGGAGACATCCCACGCGAGTGTCGTGTACCAGGTTACTAGTGCCTGATTGTATAGACTTGGTTAGTCACATTTATAGGCTTGATTGAAAATCTCAGTTCTTATATTGAGTTTTGTTCTGGTTTAGATTTGTCTGAGATGTCAAAGTAAGCATGAAGCGAACGTGGAGTCCTGCTGCATCCTTCTGTCACGGCGTGCTGCTCTGTGGTTCAGTGGGAGAACTGCCTGTCACACAGGAGACGCGTTCCATTCGCCAGTGGGGAATCACTGCTCTGGTGGCATGAATTTATTGCTATTGACTTTGGGCATTGTTACAAGGAACTGAGTATTGAAAATTGATTTAGATTTCACAAAGTTTTTGTGTGAGTGAATTAACTGGTGCTCCAGGTGCGCACACAAAACTGCCCTGGAGCAACGATGCTCGGGAGCTTCGGGTCTCTGCACCAGGAGCTCCTTTGCCCCACCTCGGTCCATGGGACACACCTGGCACTGGAGTCACACTTGCAACCTAAACTAGTTTCATTTACAGGAGGAAGAAACAGGCCTCTCCAGAGACCGTGATCTGCACTGAGGTGCTTTCCTGAGGGTTAGACAAATGGTGTGAGGGAAGGAGTGCTTCTGCCGGGCCCCACAAAGCCTCTCCCAAAAAGTCCCTTCATCATTTAGCATGGCCAGAGCCACTGAAAATCTACCCTCAATGTTTTGGTTTCTAAAGATGTCAAGCATGGAAAATCGTCCCTGGGCTTCAGGGCGTCCACCTCCAATGGGCTCTTCTGGCTCTTAAGGGGGATCCACCTCCATGGGTTCCACCCCATCATTCCCCTGCGCAATGCTCATCATCCTTTGGCCCTGTCTCTACTTCCCTGGCATCTGCAGACGGTTTAGCCCTACTAACTACAGATCAAACTCCTTTACTGCTATGCTTATTCTCTTAAATAGTAATTAAAAAAAAAAATCAGTCCTGTATCTGCTGCAGATGGACTAATAAAACTCTGGAGTTTGACAGGATCTTGAATCTCCTGGCTTTGTCCCCACCTGCGTCCTGGTTTTCCACCTGCTGCCCCCCTGTCTGTAGCCAACCAACTGTTGCTAAGCAAACACCCAATAGAGGTCTAGAACAGCAACAGTTGCCAGGAACGGTTGCCAGGGACCTCTGGTGACCAACCAGTGACATCTCTGTCAGAGGGGCATTACTTAGGAGGTCACTTCCCAGAGAGGAAGCACCTCCAGTCTTGTCTGGGGAGATCGCCTCCAGTCTTGTCGGGGGGTGATCCCCTCCAGTGTTGTTGGGGGGAGATCGCCTCCGGTCTGTCTTGTCGGGGGAGATCGCCTCCGGTCTGTCTTGTCGGCGGAGATCGACTCGTGTCCTGTCGGCGCAGATCGACTCGTGTCCTGTCGGCGCAGATCGACTCGTGTCCTGTCGGCGCAGATCACCTTGAGCAGGTCACACACGACAGCGTCCAGGTAGGTTTTGAATCCCTCCAGAGAAGGAGACTCCCCAACCTCCCTGGTCAGCCTGAGAGGAATTTCCTTCTCTTCTCTTCTTCATTTCTTAAGTTGTCTTTCTGATGGCTAAGCTGGGTGATGGTAGAGATGGTAAGCTGGTATTTACTCAGTCTGCCCTTTCTCCAGACTTTATCCTACTGTCCGGGTCTGGGATTCCTGAGGGCCCCTGACAGGATCCCCCTGTCCCTCTCCAACAGCTTGGATTCACCAAAGAACATAGCCTTGTCGTCAAATCCACACCCCTGGCCTTAGTACCAGCCGTGTAGCCAGGAGTTGAGAAGTGTGAGATTTCCCAGCTCGTTCAGATAAAGGAGGAAAAGCCAACTTGGGCACCAGTGTTTTCCACTGGCACCCCCAGGGCTTTCTAGTCTTCCTTGATTCTGCCTGGTGGAATGGTTTGAAGTATAAAGGTGAAGTAAGGTGAAATCCAGAAGTCTATTGGTGTGAAATGTCCAGATATCCCTAGTCTTAGGTGAGGCACTTGTGTGCTCTCTGGTAGGGACAAGAATTTAAGGAGAGGCTGGAAAAGGACCCTGTTGGTGCTCACAGAAACACCACCAGGCAGTTATGAAACTTCAGCCTTTGTATTACTTTCCGGTGACGATTGTAAGGTGCTTTCTTGTTTCTCCTCCTAGCTGTAATAGCTGAGGCTGTGTAAAATGGCTGGGAGCTTCCACAGAGCCCTCCTGTGTGCCATACCTGGAGTGCTGGCACTTGCTGGCTGCTGGTGGCTGTACTCCCAATGGAAAAAGCACGCCAGCTCTAGTGGAGAAGAAGAAACAGCTGCTGAAGAGCAGCAGGTGGAGGCGCCGGCAACAAGTGTTGAGGCGAGAGAGGCAGCCTCTGAGGAAGAGCAGTGCCCAGTGGGTGAAACCTCGACCTCCCTGCCTCTGGAGATGGCGAGCGGTGCTTCCTCTGCTCAGACGGTCGTGGAGGAAGCTACAGAATCGGATGAGAGCATTGCTGTGAAGAGTGATGCTGTGGTAGTGACATCGCCACAGACAGAGGAGCAGGAGCAGTGTGTGACAGTTTCCAGCTGTTTCATACGCGGCTCTTTATCCAGCCCCGTTCAGGGAGACGTGAAAGACGGTCAGGTGAAGAACCGTGCCTGCAGTGAGTCCCAAGGAGCTGAGTGGACTCCTGTGGAAAACTATGGAGGGCCACTGGAAAAGTCACCTTTGGTTATGGGGGACTCTGGGTGCTGTGCACGTGCATCCGAAGGTGGGACGAGTGCGAAGGACCCGGTCCAGAAGACAACGTGGTCTGTTGCATCAGGCCAGCAGTTGGACTCACAGAGGCTACCTGCAAGCCAAGACGTGCCTGCTGAGCAGAGCTCAGCACCAAGGGAAAAGCCTCCCACTCTGGTCCTACCTGAAGGCAGCAACGTGACACACAGTAAATGGGTGCATAGAGAGGATGCTCTGGCCTTGCATGGTTGCAGTAGCGGGGCAGCAGTTGAGGCGAGAGAGGCAGTCAAAAACATGGATTTTGTGTACAGTGGCTGTGCCCTGCAGAAGACGGTGACTGGCCAGAACTTAAAGCCTGAAGAAATGTCCACCAAGCCCGACTTGGTTACCTGGGAGATAGAGGTCCCAAAGGTAAGCAGCCGCTGGCCTGCTCGCACATCCTGCCCTGCACTCCATACCCATCTCCTGCTTCTTCCAGGCCTGGTTTTGTCCCGTTGGCCCTTTGTGTCGTTCCCAAGGTGTGAAGATCACTCTGTGAAAATGAGCACTGGCCTGTATCTACCTTGCCTTATCCCAGACCAGCTCTGCACTGGTCCAGCATCGCCTTTACTTATCCTGCCTGGCCCTGCGCTACAGGAACTGGGCACGCGGGTGAAATAAGCCCCGGCCAGGAGTGTGGTTTGACCTCCATTCCTCCTCTTGACTGCTGCTTTCCTCTCTTTCACAAAGGCTTTAGTTGGCCGCTTGATCGGCAAACAAGGAAGATTCATGAACTTCTTAAAGCAAACATCTGGGGCCAAAATTTATGTCTGCTCACCACCTCATTTGCGTGACTCTCAAGTCTGTCACATTGAAGGTAAGCGAAACGTCTCTGTCTTTGTGGTCTAATATGTAGCGCAGGGCCTGAATGAGATGGGCAAGGAATTAAACAGCACGTATCCACAAATGTAAGTCTTGCCTGTGAAGTATGCTACATTAATTGTGGGTGAAGAATACCTGCCAGTGAACTGTGTTCATTCTGGGAGCTAAAGCGGTTGCGAGTGGGGCCTGAAGGTCTTGAGTGTCCCATGTTAGTCTGACAGCCACCTACACGGCCGGTCTATGGAACCTGAAGCTGTTGATGTAGTGCGGGCCACTTTTGGTAGCTCTGTTTCTTCAAGGGGTGGGGGTGTCCTCAACATAGCTGTGCTACAGACTTTCTACGGGACATTTATCTTCCAGGCTTCTCTCAGCAAGTAGAAAAAGCACTGAGCCTGATTGGCAAGAAGTTCAAAAGTCTGCGCCTCACCAACACCTACATTCCACCTCCACCAACACCACCACCAACGCCTCATCCTCTCCTGACGACTTGCTGGGTAAGTCCCACCTTTCTGGCTGCGCTGATGTCAGGAGCAAAGGCTGCTGTTGGTCACCGCTGTCGTAGTACGCTCGATCCAGGTGGCTGGTTCACAGAGGCCCTCACAGCCAGGCTCGTTTTGTGTAGCTCGCTCTTGCCTGGCTTGTGGCACTGTAATGGGTCTGATTGATCTTCCTCTTGGAAGGTGGGCATTGCCCCAACTCTGATGTCCTTGAGAGCAGCATGGAGTAGCTTTATGCTCCTGATCCAGAGCAGCCTGATCCAGAAGTCAAACGCTGGAGTGGCAGGACTTTTGCACCCACGGCTCTCAGCCTCAGGCCACGCTGGTGGACCATGGAGCAGCTTGATTGACGCTTGTGTTGCAGTGAACACTAACAAGAATTTCTTTCTTCCACATGACAGCTGCACCTCCCGGAGGGAGTTCCTGTAGAAGTAGTCATGGCAAACCAAGTCGATGCTGGCCACATGTTTTTACAGCAGCATACACACCCCACTTTCAGTGTCCTGCATAGACTTGGCCAGCAGATGAATGCCTGCTACTCTCAACCGGATATTCCGACCCTGGCAGCTCCGGTAGAAGGCAAGTAACTCAATTGCTGACAAGCTGTTTCCTTGAGGAACTTGTAGGGTCGTGCAAAAGCCTGATGCCCCTGAGCACGGTGGTGGCGGACAGACTTGGGAGTCCAAGGCAGCTCTGCTGTGTCGCAGCTGCAGGCGGATCTGATGGAGGAGCAGGGGTGTGGAAGGGAGATGGAAGCAGCAGAAGGAATGCTGTTGGTTCTCAGGAGGTCGCTGCGCAGCACGGCTGATCCGCCCCAAGTGCTCGTTTCTGGGAATCCACTCACCCTGAGCTCTTCTGGTTTGCAGTCGGTACTATCTGCGCGGCTCCGGGTCTGGACGGGGCATGGTTACGGGCTCAAGTTAATAGGCCCTTGGAAGAGACCGGGGAAGTGGAGCTCCGCTACGTGGACTACGGAGGCTATGACAGGGTGAAGATCGAGCGGCTCAGAATGATCAGGTCTGTAGCTCCTCTGCTGCTGCCGCTTGGATGGCTGGGAGCGGGGTCTGGGGTGTTTGGAGGGTCGTTCCTTTTAAACTGAATTCCTGCTAAAGCAATTGATTAATTGCTGTAACCTTCAAGAACACAGGAGTAACTTTAATCCAATTTCTTTGGGTTTATTCCCTTTTCTTTCAGGTCTGACTTCTTATCGCTGCCTTTCCAAGCAGCAGAAGTTCTACTGGACAACGTGGTCCCGCTGGCAGGTAACGGAGCTCTCGAGACGTACCCTGGGTGCTGCTCCGGCAGGTTTCCCTGGGTGCCAGCTGTGGACAAGCCTTGATTCTGTCACAGCCTTCTCCCTCCCCTTGTGAGCGCAGCCTCTGAAGGGACTGGAGCGAGGACCTGAAAAAGCGTATTTTCTTCTAAATGTGCGAGCGTGGCACAACCTGTCAGGCTCCAGGGGAGAGATGGTGAAGGGCCAGGCTTTCTCCTGTGTGGAGGGAGGAGAGAAGGATTGACTATACTGACGAGCAGGTTGGCAGGACCGGCAGGGTATAGGTGAAGTAGCTGTAGCTACTCTGCGACCTTCTGTCCTGCAGGAGGTGTGAAGGCAAACTTAGCTTTTAATCTGCTAGACAAAGGCCTGACATTTTCCTACTAGTCAGTCAAACCAGCAATGGCAGCTCAAAGGTAGTGCAGGAGTCTGCTCATCTGTCTTACAAGCCTCCCAACATCAGCCGCTGGCGTTCCCATGAAGGTGGCTTTAGAAAGCGCTCGGTCCTGTCCCTTCAGCAGCACAGCAGGGATAATACTTGTGTGACCTCCAGCTTGATAGGCTGGGTCCAGCAAATGCCTCCAGCGGCGGCAGGGGAGGGTTCTCTGGCAGGGCTGATGTCGGAGGTCAGGCAGGGCTGGTTGCATAGTCCCTCCTGGCCTGTGAAGCCTGGCACCATCTCATCTGCTTTCTCCCGCTCTGCTCTCTCCAAAGATGAGGATCACTTTTCATCCCAAGCGGACGCCGCCGTTGCGGAGATGACCAAAGGCGCGGTCCTGGTGGCGCAGGTCAGAGGGAGCTGTCTGGGAAAGCCTTGCTGCTGCTTGGAGTGCTGCTGTTGTCCCCTCTCCCCCAGCATACTATACTGTGTGTGCTCCAGGCCACAACAAAGGCCCAGCTTCGACTCCCGGCTGCTGGGCAGGGTTCTCATGGAGAAACCTTGGCGCCGAGACCTTCCTTGTGCAGCATGGGCAGTGCAGTGGCTGACGCTGGCCGTGCCAACTCTGTGGCTCAGGGCGGGGCACTGCTGAGAATCGCTCACGCTCGTGACCAGGACTGGTGTCTGTCTGCACGCTGATGTCGGTCTGTCTTTTCCAGGTCGCAAATTACGACAGTGCAACGGGTCTGCCACTGGTAGAGCTCTGGAACTTGGTGGGAGATGAGGTGCGTCTGGCGACATACCTGTTTTTTCAACACTGTTAGAGTTGACGATGATGATGCAGACTGTTGATCAGCAACTGGCTGATGCTTCTTCCCAGTGGCTTGTTCACCTTTCTACTTCCTTTCCCCCTCTTTAGATGCTGTCAGTGAACAGAGCTCTGGTAGAAGGAGGACTGGCTCAGCATGCTGCTTGACCACTAGCGATGTGCCGGATACTTTGACACTTCTTTCTGCAAACAAATCTTATTTTTCACTGTTACAGTTTCGTTTGGCAAGTTCTTAAAGGAAAACGTTCTCGTACCAGTGTGTGGAGTTTTGCTGGTCTGTTCCTATGCGTTTCATACAGAGCACAGCTCATCCTCACGCAGTGTCTGGGTCACACATGACCGGGACATACTTCATGGGATGACCGTGCACCCTGTTATTATGGCGTAGACACACTAGGAATAAAAAACCCCAAACCAACTACTAAAAAACCTACTGAATACAGACTGGTCCTAACGCGAGTTGCGTGGCCAGTGATACGCAGAAGACGACGAGCAGTTTGTTGCTGCTTAGAAAGATCCAGTCATCGGTTTCCACACAGGATCCTTGAGCTCCTGGCTCCTCACACTGTAGATGAGGGGGTTCACTGCTAGAGGAATCACCGAGTAAAGAAATGCCACTACCAGGTTCAGAATTAGGGAAGAGATGGAGGGGGGCTTCAGGTAGGCAAACATGATTGTGCTGCGAATGGATATACATCTTGTTTATCTTAAAGTGGCTCATCTCAAAGCATGTAAGGTGTGGCTATGCCAAGGTCTTAATGACTATGCAATGAGATAACACTGTAAAGAAGCAAGACCAACAAAGACAAAAGACCAGGCGGCTATGGTGGTCTGGGCCGGCTCAGGCTCTGCGCCAGCTGTGGCCAAGCTGAGCTGAGCAGGTTTAGTTCCTACAGTCAGAGGAGCAGTGTGTTTTTCTCTTCAGCCTGAGGAGCTCTCACTGCTAACTACTGCCCTGCTCAGGGACTGGGAATATTTGGCTTCCTTGGGTTATCTCTGGGCAGATCACTCTTGCCCCAGCTGCCTTCTCCTGGCTGGGAAACACTTCATTTTTCCATCAGTCCTTGCGTGGGCAAGATGCAGGCAGCCAGGATTGTTTCCTGCCTGCAACCTAGGTGGCTGCCCTTCAGCTCCGACTGGGAGCTGTCAGGCAGAAACTAGCGCTTCCTTACAGGCTTTGCTCTAAGAGTCATGAAAATCGGTATGGAAAGTCTGTCTGAGATCGCCATCAGCCCCCTCCACGAGCAAGTAGCTTCTGCTCATGTTTTTTTTTCTCCTTTCATCAAGAAGTGTTCCTTTTTCAGTGTTTTCAATCCTGAACCTTTATTTAAACAAAATAGATTGAAATGATCCTGGTGCAAGCGCACATCCCCTTGTGGAAGGGTTCATCTGCTGTTGCTGGTGCTGCTGAACCCAGTGACGGGGCTTTTTGGAGTAGCCGGTTCCCTGGTTGAATCTGTTCCCAAGCTGGGCAGGCAGCCTCCTGCGGAGAGCGGGCCTGGGGGAGAGGGTGGGCTGGGATGGGGGTAGGGTGACGATGGGTGGGATGGGCTGGGATGCGATATGTGAGGTGAGATGGGGAGTGGGGGGAGACATATGGAAGAGGCTGTGCCCGCATTGGAGCAAGCTCCTGGCAGGACATGCAGCCCGTGAGGAGAGAGAGAGGCCCCTGCCGGAGCAGGTTTGCTGGGGGGCTTGTGACCCCAGGGGGACCAGGCTGGAGCACGCTGGGCCTGAGAGACACTCTGGGATTCTCTGGCTGCGCCCCCTGACAGGGACCCACCCTGGGCAGCTGGGGAAGAGCTGAAGCCCTGTGGGACGTTTAGGGAAATATGAGGAGAGTTCCCTGCAAAAGGAAAGCCCTAAGCCCCAGGGTCAGAGGGGTTAGGGGTTAGAGGTAGGTGTTGGGGCCGTTGGGGTTAGGGTCAATAGGGTTAGGGCTGCTTGTGGGCTCCATGGGGAGGTTTCAGGCCAGGTATGTCTTTCAGTCCTGGCTCCTTTGGTTTGGGAGCTACACTGCTGGACATTTGGCATGTTTTTCATTGAACGTGGGTACACTTGCCATAACACATACGGCCCTGGTTTAATAAACTCTGTGACCCATGACTAGAGAGATCTTCCTTTCTGACCTGATTGAGTCTGTAGTTCTGACTCCCGCTGCTATTACTAAAACACTTACATTGAAAATTGAATGTGGGGATGAGAGGGAGAGAAAACAAAACCAAAATATTATATTGGTTTTTTCTAATCTTAGAAAAAAAATCCCTGTTAATTCTTGTTGACTTCATTTGCATGATGCTCTGTTAAACCTCTGATCTAGAGATGTTCAGTTTCAGGGACCTGTCCGTGAGGGTGAAGTGACTTTAAAAGTGTTTTCTTTCTTTGAGGATTCTGAGAGGAATAGGGGGAATGAACACCCATGACATATTAAGAGTTGTGTCCAGTGAAATTGTTCTTGTCGCTTTAGAGTTCAATGTCATTACAAAATACGTGTTTTTCTTGGCCTACCCTGACCAGAAATGAGAACAGTTTCTTGGTTTTAAGGGGAAAAGAAATTTGAAATTATATCATTGCTTCATCATCTGGTGACTGATGTGCAGATTAATAATTGGAAGGTACTAGAAAGCAACAAGGGAAACAGGGAAGCTTGGTTTGCCTGCAGGTTTCACAGACCTGTTGTATAAAAAGTTATCCTGTGTCATTACCCAGGAGTGAACGACAAGTCTGGCCAATTTAAACAGGATGCGGCAGCACAGCCACCCCAGGCTTGCTTTTGCAGTTCTGATGCTCCTATCTATTACAGTTTCATGTTGACCAGCATATCCCAGAAAGTCTTCTGGACTCTATACAAACCACAGGCCACACACAGAACTTAACTAGGCTGGCTGTTGTTGCTTTTGAAGTTTTAACCGCCTCAGAAAAGAACAGTGCTGCTGGTATCATCAAGGGACAAAGTGTGGTGCTGTATTTGCATACTGTGCCAATTCTTCCACCTGTTTCCAAGTTCATATAAATTTCCTAGCTTATACTAATGGCAGCAACAAAAATCCAGTCGTGGATCCTGTAAGAAATTGCTGCTACATTTCTGCTTTTCTCCTAGATCCCTTTTGAACATGCTGTGCTTCCCCAGTCTTTTTCCCCAACTCCTTCCCGAGCCCATCTGGATAAACTTGGACAGTCATCTGATCTACTCAGTGACCCATTGTGACCACCCACAGTGAGCAGATCTTTCCCCAGATTGCCAGTCAGGAAATAAGCATGGCCCAAGACCCTTCAGACCCTGTACATACAGGTCTAGGTCCATCATGATCCTTCAAGGAAAAAGTGCAGTCTTGAGGGCTTCATGGACTGAAGGCCGTATTTTGTTCTATCAAAAGATCACAGAATCACAGAATCACAGAATTGTAGGGGTTGGAAGGGACCTCGAGAGATCATCGGGTCCAACCCCCCTGCCAAAGCAGGCTCCCTAGCTCATATTGCACAGATAGGCGTCCAGGCGGGTCTTGAATATCTCCAGTGAAGGAGACTCCACCACCCCTCTGGGCAGCCTATTCCAGGGCTCTGTCACCCTCACTGTGAAAAAGTTCTTCCGCATGTTGGTGCGGAACTTCCTATGCTCCAACTTGCAGCCATTGCCCCTTGTCCTATCCCCACAGACCACTGAAAAGGGGCTGGCTGATTCCCCCTGCATCCCCTGCTTCAGATAATTATAAACTTTGATTAGGTCCCCCCTTAGTCTTCTCTTCTCAAGGCTGAACAGTCCCAGCTTACTCAGCCTTTCCTCATAGGGGAGATGCTCTAGGCCCTTAATCATCTTCGTAGCCCTTCTTTGGACTCTTTCCAGGAGATCCCTGTCCTTTTTATACCAAGGAGCCCAGAACTGGACACAATACTCCAGGTGGGGCCTGACCAGGGCAGAGTAGAGAGGGAGGATCACCTCCTTTGACCTGCTGGCTACACTCCTCCTGATGCATCCCAGGATCCCATTGGCTCTCTTGGCCACCGAGGCACACTGCTGGCTCATGGCCAACCTGTCATCTACCAGGACCCCCAGGTCCTTCTCCACTGAGCTCTTCTCCAGCAGGTCATCCCCCAGCCTGTACTGATACAAACAGTTGTTCCTTCCCAGGTGCAAGACTTTACACTTGCTTTTGTTGAACTTCATCTGGTTTCTCACTGCCCAGCTCTCCAGCCTGTCCAGGTCTCTCTGGATGGCAGCGCAGTGCTCCTGCGTGTCAGCCACTCCTCCCAGCTTTGTATCATCGGCGTACTTGCTGAGGGTGGATGTTATTCCCTCATCAAGATCGTCAATGAAGATATTAAACAGGACTGGACCCAACACTGAGCCCTGGGGAACACCGCTGGTAACAGGCCTCCAGTCAGATTCTACTCCACGAATCACAACCCTCTGGGTTCGGTCCAACAGCCAATTCTCAACCCACCTCACTGTCCACTCATCTATCCCATGCTTTCTCAGCTTTGCTATCAGGATGTCATGGGAGACAGTATCAAAGGCCTTGCTGAAGTCAAGGTAGATGACATCCACTGCTCTCCCTCCATCTACCCAGCTCTCCCTCCATCTACCCAGCCTGTCATGAGATCGTAGAAGGCTATGAGGTTGGTCGAGCACGATTTCCCCTTAGTGAATCCATGCTGACTACTCCTCATGACCTTCTTCTCTTCCAATTGCTTGGAGATGGCATCCAGTAAGCAAGAATTTCCTGTTCACCAGGTGTACTGCGTGCCACAAAGCATCTTTTTTTCAATCTGAGTCTGGCTTCAGTGTATCCCAGACACCAGTCCCAGAGCTTGGGTCTTGCTCAGTGCTCTTGTACTCTAGCAGGGCAGGTCCTCCCAGCTCTGCACAGTGGCATCAGGCACTATTGCTCTGTCAGTCCCAGAGCAAGTGGCAGCACTGATCTATATAGGTGGTGTTTTGCCAGCCAGCAACCAAATAGATATTGTAATACCTGAGATTCCGTCAGGTTTGTGGTTTGGGGTTTTTTTTTTCCTCTTTTGAGGTCATAGCCTCTGGGCTCAGAAAAAAAGGCTGCTTCTAGGTGAATCTGGCTTCAGTAAGAACTGGCTAGTGACTGCCTCCATAGTTACAACCTGGGCTGCAGAATCGCCTCGTGCTCGTAATTACAGGCTGCAATTAGTTGTGCTTCACCCATGCCACTTGCCTTTGCCAGATGCTTGACAGCTGCTACCCTGAAGCATCAGCATCATATTGATGTTTATGCCAGACAAATCTTAATACCTCGCTGTTCAGGAGAAGTGGCAGGTGGAAAAGAGAAGGCTCTTCAGCTAAAGGCCAATGAGAATGGTATTTTGAAAACAATACTTCTTACAATTCGGTCTGAAGATAAACTCTGAACTAAGGGAGGGGAGGAGGGCAAGGGTCATCTCTTTGGAGCGTTATCCCAGACTTTACTAA
Organism: Porphyrio hochstetteri; assembly: GCA_020800305.1. NCBI lineage: Eukaryota > Metazoa > Chordata > Aves > Gruiformes > Rallidae > Porphyrio > Porphyrio hochstetteri. The sequence continues at coordinate 22,177,090 of CM036912.1, forward strand.
GGCAGATTTTGTACAGTATCTGACGGACACAGAGCCCTGGAAAGAAGGGCTCTCGGGCAGCCCACCACAGCGCTTACGGCCAGCGAGACTGAGGGGCTGGTGGGCAGACCCCGACGGCTGGCTCGCCAGGGCACGGGCCGCAGCAGCGCAGGTTGCCACAGCAGCTTTCCCGGCGCCCCTTCCTCCCTCAGCTCCCGGCGGACTCTCGCACAGCGCCAGACGCAGCCCTGCGCCTGCCCACTGCGCTTCCCGCCCTTCCCTCTGGCGACAAGCCAGCCTAGGTCTCGCGAGACTCGAGGCGGAAGTCTCGCCTTCGTTCGCTCGCTCGCTCGCTCGCTCGCTTCCGGGTGCGCACGGCCATGGCGGCGCCGGGGCTGGAGGAGACGCGGGTGGCTGCTGTGGGGTTGGGCGCCGGCCCTCCTCACGCCAGCGTTCCGCCTCACCGTGGCGGCGGGGCCGGACCGGACCGGACCGGACCGGACGCTGCTGGTGCGGCACCTGCCCGCTGAGCTGACGGTGGCCGAGAAGGAGGAGCTGCTGAAGCACTTCGGGGCAGTGTCTGTACGCGCCCTGTCCGACCGCGGGCGGCTGGTTAGGGCCTGGGGCGGGAGGAGGGACCTGCCGCCTCCCTGGGCCGAGTGCTGTGCGTCAGGGGCGCGGAGATGTGCGTGTTTGCCGGGTCAGGGCTCCTTTTTCTCCCAGCTCGGGACAGAGCGGAGCCGGTTGCGGTGCGGTGGTCCAGCGCGCCAGGAGAGCTCCGCTGGGCCTTGGCGAGGCGGTCGGGAGAGCGTCCGAGACGGGTCCGGATTCCCCGCCGGCAGCAAGTCCTGCGCCTGCCCCTGGCTGCAGGTTTCGGCTTGCTTGTTAGGGATAAGGCTGGGGGAAAGTTGCGCGGAAGGGTCTGCTGGTAGATGTAGGGATGCAGTTTCACAGGGGTGTCTCCTGAAATAATGTTTTTCTTCCTCCAAACTGCAAAGTTTAAGAATTATCAGGTGGCAAAGGCAGTTTGGAAAGAGCCTTGTATTCCCGCAGAACTGATAAATGAAGTCTTCATCTCATGCCCGGCTCATGCTTCATTTTGTAGGATGTTAAAAATACTGACCTCAGGACAAGGATTTTCCTGAATGTAATCACGTGGTGGCAAGATGAAGTAATAAAGTTTGTTAAGCTTAAGATGAACTGTGTATTCTGTGAAGAGTTGATCTAATTTGGAAATCTTTGGAGTTTTTTAACTTTAAAAGTAAGCGAAGATCTTAGAAACCATCCAGACTTTAAAAGCACAGCAAGAATTACAACTTTTGCAGCAGGGAAAGTATTACCTTTAAGAGTTAACTGAAAATACTCTACTGAGATGTGCTAAAACAAATTTATCAGTACGTACTTGCTTGCAGTTTAAGATAGCTTTTGCTCATTAGGAATATCAAAGTACTGGTTTTTGTTTTTCCTCAAACTGCTGAAGCAGGAGGTGCTTGTCTTAAATTCTTAAGAAAAACATCCTCTAATCCTACACCTTTGCCCTGCATAGAGGGCAGATGACTACTATCTGGAAGCTTTCAAAATGTAAACTCCTGGTGACACAATGGTGGGGGGGGGAAGAAGGGAGTGAAATCATGACTAAAGATCAGTCTGCTGAGAAGGGAGGGGTGTGGGAAGGTGCTTTAAGATCTGGTCACACTTCTCATTATCTGACTCTGGTTTCAGTGTGTGTGCAGGGCAGTGTAATAAATTAGAAAGTTTTCTTTCCTTTCACTCTGTGTTGAGTCTGTTTTGCCCATGGCACTGATTGCAGACTGAGCTCTCCCTGTCCTTATCTCCACTCCTGAGCCTCTCAATATCTATTTTCTCCCTTGTCCAGCTGAAAAGGGGAGCGATAGAATGGCTTTGGTGGGTATTTGGCCTCCAGACAGGGCCAAAGCACCACAACAGCGCACACATTAGGAGGAGCAATCCCCTGTGTGTCCAGCACTGCAATAAAAAATACCTCCTTTTTAATAGTCATCGAGGCTAGTGAATTTTCATTCTGGCTTTTCGAGGGTTCAGTTTGGCACCCCAGGTGGGACGCTCTCTGCTCAGCTGCAGGATCTGTTAGGGAACAGGACTCTCTAGGCGCGCCCTGAGATTTTCCGGAGGGACTCCTCCCCGTGCTTGGCTCACTGCAGGAGCAGACAAGGACCATCCTCCCATTATTAAGGCATTCTTTTAAACTTATTTGAGCTCTGGTTCTGGTGTATACCCAGTTGTATTTGGCATACCTGGGTATCTTGGTATTTTGGAGACCAGTTGTTTGGGATACTGTAAGTCGTAGGGAGACATCCCACGCGAGTGTCGTGTACCAGGTTACTAGTGCCTGATTGTATAGACTTGGTTAGTCACATTTATAGGCTTGATTGAAAATCTCAGTTCTTATATTGAGTTTTGTTCTGGTTTAGATTTGTCTGAGATGTCAAAGTAAGCATGAAGCGAACGTGGAGTCCTGCTGCATCCTTCTGTCACGGCGTGCTGCTCTGTGGTTCAGTGGGAGAACTGCCTGTCACACAGGAGACGCGTTCCATTCGCCAGTGGGGAATCACTGCTCTGGTGGCATGAATTTATTGCTATTGACTTTGGGCATTGTTACAAGGAACTGAGTATTGAAAATTGATTTAGATTTCACAAAGTTTTTGTGTGAGTGAATTAACTGGTGCTCCAGGTGCGCACACAAAACTGCCCTGGAGCAACGATGCTCGGGAGCTTCGGGTCTCTGCACCAGGAGCTCCTTTGCCCCACCTCGGTCCATGGGACACACCTGGCACTGGAGTCACACTTGCAACCTAAACTAGTTTCATTTACAGGAGGAAGAAACAGGCCTCTCCAGAGACCATGATCTGCACTGAGGTGCTTTCCTGAGGTTTAGACAAATGGTGTGAGGGAAGGAGTGCTTCTGCCGGGCCCCACAAAGCCTCTCCCAAAAAGTCCCTTCATCATTTAGCATGGCCAGAGCCACTGAAAATCTACCCTCAATATTTTGGTTTCTAAAGATGTCAAGCATGGAAAATCGTCCCTGGGCTTCAGGGCGTCCACCTCCAATGGGCTCTTCTGGCTCTTCAGGGAGATCCACCTCCATGGGTTCCACCCCATCATTCCCCTGCGCAATGCTCATCATCCTTTGGCCCTGTCTCTACTTCCCTGGCATCTGCAGACGGTTTAGCCCTACTAACTACAGATCAAACTCCTTTACTGCTATGCTTATTCTCTTAAATAGTAATTAAAAAAAAAAAATCAGTCCTGTATCTGCTGCAGATGGACTAATAAAACTCTGGAGTTTGACAGGATCTTGAATCTCCTGGCTTTGTCCCCACCTGCGTCCTGGTTTTCCACCTGCTGCCCCCCTGTCTGTAGCCAACCAACTGTTGCTAAGCAAACACCCAATAGAGGTCTAGAACAGCAACAGTTGCCAGCAACGGTTGCCAGGGACCTCTGGTGACCAACCAGTGACATCTCTGTCAGAGGGGCATTACTTAGGAGGTCACTTCCCAGAGAGGAAGCACCTCCAGTCTTGTCTGGGGAGATCGCCTCCAGTCTTGTCGGGGGGTGATCCCCTCCAGTCTTGTTGGGGGGAGATCGCCTCCGGTCTGTCTTGTCGGGGGAGATCGCCTCCGGTCTGTCCTGTCGGGGGAGATCGACTCGTGTCCTGTCGGCGCAGATCGACTCGTGTCCTGTCGGCGGAGATCGACTCGTGTCCTGTCGGCGGAGATCACCTTGAGCAGGTCACACACGACAGCGTCCAGGTAGGTTTTGAATCCCTCCAGAGAAGGAGACTCCCCAACCTCCCTGGTCAGCCTGAGAGGAATTTCCTTCTCTTCTCTTCTTCATTTCTTAAGTTGTCTTTCTGATGGCTAAGCTGGGTGATGGTAGAGATGGTAAGCTGGTATTTACTCAGTCTGCCCTTTCTCCAGACTTTATCCTACTGTCCGGGTCTGGGATTCCTGAGGGCCCCTGACAGGGGGATCCTGTCCCTCTCCAACAGCTTGGAGTCACCAAAGAACGTAGCCTTGTCGTCAAATCCACACCCCTGGCCTTAGTACCAGCCGTGTAGCCAGGAGTTGAGAAGTGTGAGATTTCCCAGCTCGTTCAGAAAAAGGAGGAAAAGCCAACTTGGGCACCAGTGTTTTCCACTGGCACCCCCAGGGCTTTCTAGTCTTCCTTGATTCTGCCTGGTGGAATGGTTTGAAGTATAAAGGTGAAGTAAGGTGAAATCCAGAAGTCTATTGGTGTGAAATGTCCAGATATCCCTAGTCTTAGGTGAGGCACTTGTGTGCTCTCTGGTAGGGACAAGAATTTAAGGAGAGGCTGGAAAAGGACCCTGTTGGTGCTCACAGAAACACCACCAGGCAGTTATGAAACTTCAGCCTTTGTATTACTTTCCGGTGACGATTGCAAGGTGCTTTCTTGTTTCTCCTCCTAGCTGTAATAGCTGAGGCTGTGTAAAATGGCTGGGAGCTTCCACAGAGCCCTCCTGTGTGCCATACCTGGAGTGCTGGCACTTGCTGGCTGCTGGTGGCTGTACTCCCAATGGAAAAAGCACGCCAGCTCTAGTGGAGAAGAAGAAACAGCTGCTGAAGAGCAGCAGGTGGAGGCGCCGGCAACAAGTGTTGAGGCGAGAGAGGCAGCCTCTGAGGAAGAGCAGTGCCCAGTGGGTGAAACCTCGACCTCCCTGCCTCTGGAGATGGCGAGCGGTGCTTCCTCTGCTCAGACGGTCGTGGAGGAAGCTACAGAATCGGATGAGAGCATTGCTGTGAAGAGTGATGCTGTGGTAGTGACATCGCCACAGACAGAGGAGCAGGAGCAGTGTGTGACAGTTTCCAGCTGTTTCATACGCGGCTCTTTATCCAGCCCCGTTCAGGGAGACGTGAAAGACGGTCAGGTGAAGAACTGTGCCTGCAGTGAGTCCCAAGGAGCTGAGTGGACTCCTGTGGAAAACTATGGAGGGCCACTGGAAAAGTCACCTTTGGTTATGGGGGACTCTGGGTGCTGTGCACGTGCATCCGAAGGTGGGACGAGTGCGAAGGACCCGGTCCAGAAGACAACGTGGTCTGTTGCATCAGGCCAGCAGTTGGACTCACAGAGGCTACCTGCAAGCCAAGACGTGCCTGCTGAGCAGAGCTCAGCACCAAGGGAAAAGCCTCCCACTCTGGCCCTACCTGAAGGCAGCAACGTGACACACAGTAAATGGGTGCATAGAGAGGATGCTCTGGCCTTGCATCGTTGCAGTAGCGGGGCAGCAGTTGAGGCGAGAGAGGCAGTCAAAAACATGGATTTTGTGTACAGTGGCTGTGCCCTGCAGAAGACGGTGACTGGCCAGAACTTAAAGCCTGAAGAAATCTCCACCAAGCCCGACTTGGTTACCTGGGAGATAGAGGTCCCAAAGGTAAGCAGCCGCTGGCCTGCTCGCACATCCTGCCCTGCACTCCATACCCATCTCCTGCTTCTTCCAGGCCTGGTTTTGTCCCGTTGGCCCTTTGTGTCGTTCCCAAGGTGTGAAGATCACTCTGTGAAAATGAGCACTGGCCTGTATCTACCTTGCCTTATCCCAGACCAGCTCTGCACTGGTCCAGCATCGCCTTTACTTATCCTGCCTGGCCCTGCGCTACAGGAACTGGGCACGCGGGTGAAATAAGCCCCGGCCAGGAGTGTGGTTTGACCTCCATTCCTCCTCTTGACTGCTGCTTTCCTCTCTTTCACAAAGGCTTTAGTTGGCCGCTTGATCGGCAAACAAGGAAGATTCATGAACTTCTTAAAGCAAACATCTGGGGCCAAAATTTATGTCTGCTCACCACCTCATTTGCGTGACTCTCAAGTCTGTCACATTGAAGGTAAGCGAAACGTCTCCGTCTTTGTGGTCTAATATGTAGCGCGGGGCCTGAATGAGATGGGCAAGGAATTAAACAGCACGTATCCACAAATGTAAGTCTTGCCTGTGAAGTATGCTACATTAATTGTGGGTGAAGAATACCTGCCAGTGAACTGTGTTCATCCTGGGAGCTAAAGCGGTTGCGAGTGGGGCCTGAAGGTCTTGAGTGTCCCATGTTAGTCTGACAGCCACCTACACGGCCGGTCTATGGAACCTGAAGCTGTTGATGTAGTGCAGGCCACTTTTGGTAGCTCTGTTTCTTCACGGGGTGGGGGTGTCCTCAACATAGCTGTGCTACAGACTTTCTACGGGACATTTATCTTCCAGGCTTCTCTCAGCAAGTAGAAAAAGCACTGAGCCTGATTGGCAAGAAGTTCAAAAGTCTGCGCCTCACCAACACCTACATTCCACCTCCACCAACACCACCACCAACGCCTCATCCTCTCCTGACGACTTGCTGGGTAAGTCCCACCTTTCTGGCTGCGCTGATGTCAGGAGCAAAGGCTGCTGTTGGTCACCGCTGTCGTAGTACGCTCGATCCAGGTGGCTGGTTCACAGAGGCCCTCACAGCCAGGCTCGTTTTGTGTAGCTCGCTCTTGCCTGGCTTGTGGCACTGTAATGGGTCTGATTGATCTTCCTCTTGGAAGGTGGGCATTGCCCCAACTCTGATGTCCTTGAGAGCAGCATGGAGTAGCTTTATGCTCCTGATCCAGAGCAGCCTGATCCAGAAGTCAAACGCTGGAGTGGCAGGACTTTTGCACCCACGGCTCTCAGCCTCAGGCCACGCTGGTGGACCATGGAGCAGCTTGATTGACGCTTGTGTTGCAGTGAACACTAACAAGAATTTCTTTCTTCCACATGACAGCTGCACCTCCCAGAGGGAGTTCCTGTAGAAGTAGTCATGGCAAACCAAGTCGATGCTGGCCACATGTTTTTACAGCAGCATACACACCCCACTTTCAGTGTCCTGCATAGACTTGGCCAGCAGATGAATGCCTGCTACTCTCAACCGGATATTCCGACCCTGGCAGCTCCGGTAGAAGGCAAGTAACTCAATTGCTGACAAGCTGTTTGCTTGAGGAACTTGTAGGGTCGTGCAAAAGCCTGATGCCCCTGAGCACGGTGGTGGCGGACAGACTTGGGAGTCCAAGGCAGCTCTGTTGTGTCGCAGCTGCAGGCGGATCTGATGGAGGAGCAGGGGTGTGGAAGGGAGATGGAAGCAGCAGAAGGAATGCTGTTGGTTCTCAGGAGGTCGCTGCGCAGCACGGCTGATTCACCCCAAGTGCTCGTTTCTGGGAATCCACTCACCCTGAGCTCTTCTGGTTTGCAGTCGGTACTATCTGCGTGGCTCCGGGTCTGGACGGGGCATGGTTACGGGCTCAAGTTAATAGGCCCTTGGAAGAGACCGGGGAAGTGGAGCTCCGCTACGTGGACTACGGAGGCTATGACAGGGTGAAGATCGAGCGGCTCAGAATGATCAGGTCTGTAGCTCCTCTGCTGCTGCCGCTTGGATGGCTGGGAGCGGGGTCTGGGGTGTTTGGAGGGTCGTTCCTTTTAAACTGAATTCCTGCTAAAGCAATTGATTAATTGCTGTAACCTTCAAGAACACAGGAGTAACTTTAATCCAATTTCTTTGGGTTTATTCCCTTTTCTTTCAGGTCTGACTTCTTATCGCTGCCTTTCCAAGCAGCAGAAGTTCTACTGGACAACGTGGTCCCGCTGGCAGGTAACGGAGCTCTCGAGACGTACCCTGGGTGCTGCTCCGGCAGGTTTCCCTGGGTGCCAGCTGTGGACAAGCCTTGATTCTGTCACAGCCTTCTCCCTCCCCTTGTGAGCGCAGCCTCTGAAGGGACTGGAGCGAGGACCTGAAAAAGCGTATTTTCTTCTAAATGTGCGAGCGTGGCACAACCTGTCAGGCTCCAGGGGAGAGATGGTGAAGGGCCAGGCTTTCTCCTGTGTGGAGGGAGGAGAGAAGGATTGACTATACTGACGAGCAGGTTGGCAGGACCGGCAGGGTATAGGTGAAGTAGCTGTAGCTACTCTGCGACCTTCTGTCCTGCAGGAGGTGTGAAGGCAAACTTAGCTTTTAATCTGCTAGACAAAGGCCTGACATTTTCCTACTAGTCAGTCAAACCAGCAATGGCAGCTCAAAGGTAGTGCAGGAGTCTGCTCATCTGTCTTACAAGCCTCCCAACATCAGCCGCTGGCGTTCCCATGAAGGTGGCTTTAGAAAGCGCTCGGTCCTGTCCCTTCAGCAGCACAGCAGGGATAATACTTGTGTGACCTCCAGCTTGATAGGCTGGGTCCAGCAAATGCCTCCAGCGGCGGCAGGGGAGGGTTCTCTGGCAGGGCTGATGTCGGAGGTCAGGCAGGGCTGGTTGCATAGTCCCTCCTGGCCTGTGAAGCCTGGCACCATCTCATCTGCTTTCTCCCGCTCTGCTCTCTCCAAAGATGAGGATCACTTTTCATCCCAAGCGGACGCCGCCGTTGCGGAGATGACCAAAGGCGCGGTCCTGGTGGCGCAGGTCAGAGGGAGCTGTCTGGGAAAGCCTTGCTGCTGCTTGGAGTGCTGCTGTTGTCCCCTCTCCCCCAGCATACTATACTGTGTGTGCTCCAGGCCACAACAAAGGCCCAGCTTCGACTCCCGGCTGCTGGGCAGGGTTCTCATGGAGAAACCTTGGCGCCGAGACCTTCCTTGTGCAGCATGGGCAGTGCAGTGGCTGACGCTGGCCGTGCCAACTCTGTGGCTCAGGGCGGGGCACTGCTGAGAATCGCTCACGCTCGTGACCAGGACTGGTGTCTGTCTGCACGCTGATGTCGGTCTGTCTTTTCCAGGTCGCAAATTACGACAGTGCAACGGGTCTGCCACTGGTAGAGCTCTGGAACTTGGTGGGAGATGAGGTGCGTCTGGCGACATACCTGTTTTTTCAACACTGTTAGAGTTGACGATGATGATGCAGACTGTTGATCAGCAACTGGCTGATGCTTCTTCCCAGTGGCTTGTTCACCTTTCTACTTCCTTTCCCCCTCTTTAGATGCTGTCAGTGAACAGAGCTCTGGTAGAAAGAGGACTGGCTCAGCATGCTGCTTGACCACTAGCGATGTGCCGGATACTTTGACACTTCTTTCTGCAAACAAATCTTATTTTTCACTGTTACAGTTTCGTTTGGCAAGTTCTTAAAGGAAAACGTTCTCGTACCAGTGTGTGGAGTTTTGCTGGTCTGTTCCTATGCGTTTCATACAGAGCACAGCTCATCCTCACGCAGTGTCTGGGTCACACATGACCGGGACATACTTCATGGGATGACCGTGCACCCTGTTATTATGGCGTAGACACACTAGGAATAAAAAACCCCAAACCAACTACTAAAAAACCTACTGAATACAGACTGGTCCTAACGCGAGTTGCGTGGCCAGTGATACGCAGAAGACGACGAGCAGTTTGTTGCTGCTTAGAAAGATCCAGTCATCGGTTTCCACACAGGATCCTTGAGCTCCTGGCTCCTCACACTGTAGATGAGGGGGTTCACTGCTAGAGGAATCACCGAGTAAAGAAATGCCACTACCAGGTTCAGAATTAGGGAAGAGATGGAGGGGGGCTTCAGGTAGGCAAACATGATTGTGCTGCGAATGGATATACATCTTGTTTATCTTAAAGTGGCTCATCTCAAAGCATGTAAGGTGTGGCTATGCCAAGGTCTTAATGACTATGCAATGAGATAACACTGTAAAGAAGCAAGACCAACAAAGACAAAAGACCAGGCGGCTATGGTGGTCTGGGCCAGCTCAGGCTCTGCGCCAGCTGTGGCCAAGCTGAGCTGAGCAGGTTTAGTTCCTACAGTCAGAGGAGCAGTGTGTTTTTCTCTTCAGCCTGAGGAGCTCTCACTGCTAACTACTGCCCTGCTCAGGGACTGGGAATATTTGGCTTCCTTGGGTTATCTCTGGGCAGATCACTCTTGCCCCAGCTGCCTTCTCCTGGCTGGGAAACACTTCATTTTTCCATCAGTCCTTGCGTGGGCAAGATGCAGGCAGCCAGGATTGTTTCCTGCCTGCAACCTAGGTGGCTGCCCTTCAGCTCCGACTGGGAGCTGTCAGGCAGAAACTAGCGCTTCCTTACAGGCTTTGCTCTAAGAGTCATGAAAATCGGTATGGAAAGTCTGTCTGAGATCGCCATCAGCCCCCTCCACGAGCAAGTAGCTTCTGCTCATGTTTTTTTTCTCCTTTCATCAAGAAGTGTTCCTTTTTCAGTGTTTTCAATCCTGAACCTTTATTTAAACAAAATAGATTGAAATGATCCTGGTGCAAGCGCACATCCCCTTGTGGAAGGGTTCATCTGCTGTTGCTGGTGCTGCTGAACCCAGTGACGGGGCTTTTTGGAGTAGCCGGTTCCCTGGTTGAATCTGTTCCCAAGCTGGGCAGGCAGCCTCCTGCGGAGAGCGGGCCTGGGGGAGAGGGTGGGCTGGAGTGGGGTGGGCTGGGATGGGGGTAGGGTGACGATGGGTGGGATGGGCTGGGATGCGATATGTGAGGTGAGATGGGGAGTGGGGGGAGACATATGGAAGAGGCTGTGCCCGCATTGGAGCAAGCTCCTGGCAGGACATGCAGCCCGTGAGGAGAGAGAGAGGCCCCTGCCGGAGCAGGTTTGCTGAGGGGCTTGTGACCCCAGGGGGACCAGGCTGGAGCACGCTGGGCCTGAGAGACACTCTGGGATTCTCTGGCTGCGCCCCCTGACAGGGACCCACCCTGGGCAGCTGGGGAAGAGCTGAAGCCCTGTGGGACGTTTAGGGAAATATGAGGAGAGTTCCCTGCAAAAGGAAAGCCCTAAGCCCCAGGGTCAGAGGGGTTAGGGGTTAGAGGTAGGTGTTGGGGCCGTTGGGGTTAGGGTCAATAGGGTTAGGGCTGCTTGTGGGCTCCATGGGGAGGTTTCAGGCCAGGTATGTCTTTCAGTCCTGGCTCCTTTGGTTTGGGAGCTACACTGCTGGACATTTGGCATGTTTTTTACTGAACGTGGGTACACTTGCCATAACACATACGGCCCTGGTTTAATAAACTCTGTGACCCATGACTAGAGAGATCTTCCTTTCTGACCTGATTGAGTCTGTAGTTCTGACTCACGCTGCTATTACTAAAACACTTACATTGAAAATTGAATGTGGGGATGAGAGGGAGAGAAAACAAACCCAAAATATTATATTGGTTTTTTCTAATCTTAGAAAAAAAATCCCTGTTAATTTTTGTTGACTTCATTTGCATGATGCTCTGTTAAACCTCTGATCTAGAGATGTTCAGTTTCAGGGACCTGTCTTGAGGGTGAAGTGACTTTAAAAGTGTTTTCTTTCTTTGAGGATTCTGAGAGGAATAGGGGGAATGAACACCCATGACATATTAAGAGTTGTGTCCAGTGAAATTGTTCTTGTCGCTTTAGAGTTCAATGTCATTACAAAATACGTGTTTTTCTTGGCCTACCCTGACCAGAAATGAGAACAGTTTCTTGGTTTTAAGGGGAAAAGAAATTTGAAATTATATCATTGCTTCATCATCTGGTGACTGATGTGCAGATTAATAATTGGAAGGTACTAGAAAGCAACAAGGGAAACAGGGAAGCTTGGTTTGCCTGCAGGTTTCACAGACCTGTTGTATAAAAAGTTATCCTGTGTCACTACCCAGGAGTGAACGACAAGTCTGGCCAATTTAAACAGGATGCGGCAGCACAGCCACCCCAGACTTGCTTTTGCAGTTCTGATGCTCCTATCTATTACAGTTTCATGTTGACCAGCATATCCCAGAAAGTCTTCTGGACTCTATACAAACCACAGGCCACACACAGAACTTAACTAGGCTGGCTGTTGTTGCTTTTGAAGTTTTAACCGCCTCAGAAAAGAACAGTGCTGCTGGTATCATCAAGGGACAAAGTGTGGTGCTGTATTTGCATACTGTGCCAATTCTTCCACCTGTTTCCAAGTTCATATAAATTTCCTAGCTTATACTAATGGCAGCAACAAAAATCCAGTCGTGGATCCTGTAAGAAATTGCTGCTACATTTCTGCTTTTCTCCTAGATCCCTTTTGAACATGCTGTGCTTCCCCAGTCTTTTTCCCCAACTCCTTCCCGAGCCCATCTGGATAAACTTGGACAGTCATCTGATCTACTCAGTGACCCATTGTGACCACCCACAGTGAGCAGATCTTTCCCCAGATTGCCAGTCAGGAAATAAGCATGGCCCAAGACCCTTCAGACCCTGTACATACAGGTCTAGGTCCATCATGATCCTTCAAGGAAAAAGTGCAGTCTTGAGGGCTTCATGGACTGAAGGCCGTATTTTGTTCTATCAAAAGATCACAGAATCACAGAATCACAGAATTGTAGGGGTTGGAAGGGACCTCGAGAGATCATCGGGTCCAACCCCCCTGCCAAAGCAGGCTCCCTAGCTCATATTGCACAGATAGGCGTCCAGGCGGGTCTTGAATATCTCCAGTGAAGGAGACTCCACCACCTCCCTGGGCAGCCTGTCCCAGGGCTCAGTCACCCTCACTGTGAAAAAGTTCTTCCGCATGTTGGTGCGGAACTTCCTATGCTCCAACTTGCAGCCATTGCCCCTTGTCCTATCCCCACAGACCACTGAAAAGGGGCTGGCTGATTCCCCCTGCATCCCCTGCTTCAGATAATTATAAACTTTGATTAGGTCCCCCCTTAGTCTTCTCTTCTCAAGGCTGAACAGTCCCAGCTTACTCAGCCTTTCCTCATAGGGGAGATGCTCTAGGCCCTTAATCATCTTCGTAGCCCTTCTTTGGACTCTTTCCAGGAGATCCCTGTCCTTTTTATACCAAGGAGCCCAGAACTGGACACAATACTCCAGGTGGGGCCTGACCAGGGCAGAGTAGAGAGGGAGGATCACCTCCTTTGACCTGCTGGCTACACTCCTCCTGATGCATCCCAGGATCCCATTGGCTCTCTTGGCCACCGAGGCACACTGCTGGCTCATGGCCAACCTGTCATCTACCAGGACCCCCAGGTCCTTCTCCACTGAGCTCTTCTCCAGCAGGTCATCCCCCAGCCTGTACTGATACAAACAGTTGTTCCTTCCCAGGTGCAAGACTTTACACTTGCTTTTGTTGAACTTCATCTGGTTTCTCACTGCCCAGCTCTCCAGCCTGTCCAGGTCTCTCTGGATGGCAGCGCAGTGCTCCTGCGTGTCAGCCACTCCTCCCAGCTTTGTATCATCGGCATACTTGCTGAGGGTGGATGTTATTCCCTCATCAAGATCGTCAATGAAGATATTAAACAGGACTGGACCCAACACTGAGCCCTGGGGAACACCGCTGGTAACAGGCCTCCAGTCAGATTCTACTCCACGAATCACAACCCTCTGGGTTCGGTCCAACAGCCAATTCTCAACCCACCACACTGTCCACTCATCTATCCCATGCTTTCTCAGCTTTGCTATCAGGATGTCATGGGAGACAGTATCAAAGGCCTTGCTGAAGTCAAGGTAGATGACATCCACTGCTCTCCCTCCATCTACCCAGCTCTCCCTCCATCTACCCAGCCTGTCATGAGATCGTAGAAGGCTATGAGGTTGGTCGAGCACGATTTCCCCTTAGTGAATCCATGCTGACTACTCCTCATGACCTTCTTCTCTTCCAATTGCTTGGAGATGGCATCCAGTAAGCAAGAATTTCCTGTTCACCAGGTGTACTGCGTGCCACAAAGCATCTTTTTTTCAATCTGAGTCTGGCTTCAGTGTATCCCAGACACCAGTCCCAGAGCTTGGGTCTTGCTCAGTGCTCTTGTACTCTAGCAGGGCAGGTCCTCCCAGCTCTGCACAGTGGCATCAGGCACTATTGCTCTGTCAGTCCCAGAGCAAGTGGCAGCACTGATCTATATAGGTGGTGTTTTGCCAGCCAGCAACCAAATAGATATTGTAATACCTGAGATTCCGTCAGGTTTGTGGTTTGGGGTTTTTTTTTTCCTCTTTTGAGGTCATAGCCTCTGGGCTCAGAAAAAAAGGCTGCTTCTAGGTGAATCTGGCTTCAGTAAGAACTGGCTAGTGACTGCCTCCATAGTTACAACCTGGGCTGCAGAATCGCCTCGTGCTCATAATTACAGGCTGCAATTAGTTGTGCTTCACCCATGCCACTTGCCTTTGCCAGATGCTTGGCAGCTGCTACCCTGAAGCATCAGCATCATATTGATGTTTATGCCAGACAAATCTTAATACCTCGCTGTTCAGGAGAAGTGGCAGGTGGAAAAGAGAAGGCTCTTCAGCTAAAGGCCAATGAGAATGGTATTCTGAAAACAATACTTCTTACAATTCGGTCTGAAGATAAACTCTGAACTAAGGGAGGGGAGGAGGGCAAGGGTCATCTCTCTCTTTGGAGCGTTATCCCAGACTTTACTAAGGCAGATTTTGTACAATATCTGACGGACACAGAGCCCTGGAAAGAAGGGCTCTCGGGCAGCCCACCACAGCGCTTACGGCCAGCGAGACTGAGGGGCTGGTGGGCAGACCCCGACGGCTGGCTCGCCAGGGCACGGGCCGCAGCAGCGCAGGTTGCCACAGCAGCTTTCCCGGCGCCCCTTCCTCCCTCAGCTCCCGGCGGACTCTCGCACAGCGCCAGACGCAGCCCTGCGCCTGCCCACTGCGCTTCCCGACCTTCCCTCTGGCGACAAGCCAGCCTAGGTCTCGCGAGACTCGAGGCGGAAGTCTCGCCTTCGTTCGCTCGCTCGCTCGCTCGCTCGCTTCCGGGTGCGCACGGCCATGGCGGCGCCGGGGCTGGAGGAGACGCGGGTGGCTGCTGTGGGGTTGGGCGCCGGCCCTCCTCACGCCAGCGTTCCGCCTCACCGTGGCGGCGGGGCCGGACCGGACCGGACCGGACCGGACGCTGCTGGTGCGGCACCTGCCCGCTGAGCTGACGGTGGCCGAGAAGGAGGAGCTGCTGAAGCACTTCGGGGCAGTGTCTGTACGCGCCCTGTCCGACCGCGGGCGGCTGGTTAGGGCCTGGGGCGGGAGGAGGGACCTGCCGCCTCCCTGGGCCGAGTGCTGTGCGTCAGGGGCGCGGAGATGTGCGTGTTTGCCGGGTCAGGGCTCCTTTTTCTCCCAGCTCGGGACAGAGCGGAGCCGGTTGCGGTGCGGTGGTCCAGCGCGCCAGGAGAGCTCCGCTGGGCCTTGGCGAGGCGGTCGGGAGAGCGTCCGAGACGGGTCCGGATTCCCCGCCGGCAGCAAGTCCTGCGCCTGCCCCTGGCTGCAGGTTTCGGCTTGCTTGTTAGGGATAAGGCTGGGGGAAAGTTGCGCGGAAGGGTCTGCTGGTAGATGTAGGGATGCAGTTTCACAGGGGTGTCTCTTGAAATAATGTTTTTCTTCCTCCAAACTGCAAAGTTTAAGAATTATCAGGTGGCAAAGGCAGTTTGGAAAGAGCCTTGTATTCCCGCAGAACTGATAAATGAAGTCTTCATCTCATGCCCGGCTCATGCTTCATTTTGTAGGATGTTAAAAATACTGACCTCAGGACAAGGATTTTCCTGAATGTAATCACGTGGTGGCAAGATGAAGTAATAAAGTTTGTTAAGCTTAAGATGAACTGTGTATTCTGTGAAGAGTTGATCTAATTTGGAAATCTTTGGAGTTTTTTAACTTTAAAAGTAAGCGAAGATGTTAGAAACCATCCAGACTTTAAAAGCACAGCAAGAATTACAACTTTTGCAGCAGGGAAGTATTACCTTTAAGAGTTAACTGAAAATACTCTACTGAGATGTGCTAAAACAAATTTATCAGTACGTACTTGCTTGCAGTTTAAGATAGCTTTTGCTCATTAGGAATATCAAAGTACTGGTTTTTGTTTTTCCTCAAACTGCTGAAGCAGGAGGTGCTTGTCTTAAATTCTTAAGAAAAACATCCTCTAATCCTACACCTTTGCCCTGCATAGAGGGCAGATGACTACTATCTGGAAGCTTTCAAAAATGTAAACTCCTGGTGACACAATGGTGGTGGTGGGGGGAAGAAGGGAGTGAAATCATGACTAAAGATCAGTCTGCTGAGAAGGGAGGGGTGTGGGAAGGTGCTTTAAGATCTGGTCACACTTCTCATTATCTGACTCTGGTTTCAGTGTGTGTGCAGGGCAGTGTAATAAATTAGAAAGTTTTCTTTCCTTTCACTCTGTGTTGAGTCTGTTTTGCCCATGGCACTGATTGCAGACTGAGCTCTCCCTGTCCTTATCTCCACTCCTGAGCCTCTCAATATCTATTTTCTCCCTTGTCCAGCTGAAAAGGGGAGCGATAGAATGGCTTTGGTGGGTATTTGGCCTCCAGACAGGGCCAAAGCACCACAACAGCGCACACATTAGGAGGAGCAATCCCCTGTGTGTCCAGCACTGCAATAAAAAATACCTCCTTTTTAATAGTCATCGAGGCTAGTGAATTTTCATTCTGGCTTTTCGAGGGTTCAGTTTGGCACCCCAGGTGGGACGCTCTCTGCTCAGCTGCAGGATCTGTTAGGGAACAGGACTCTCTAGGCGCGCCCTGAGATTTTCCGGAGGGACTCCTCCCCGTGCTTGGCTCACTGCAGGAGCAGACAAGGACCATCCTCCCATTATTAAGGCATTCTTTTAAACTTATTTGAGCTCTGGTTCTGGTGTATACCCAGTTGTATTTGGCATACCTGGGTATCTTGGTATTTTGGAGACCAGTTGTTTGGGATACTGTAAGTCGTAGGGAGACATCCCACGCGAGTGTCGTGTACCAGGTTACTAGTGCCTGATTGTATAGACTTGGTTAGTCACATTTATAGGCTTGATTGAAAATCTCAGTTCTTATATTGAGTTTTGTTCTGGTTTAGATTTGTCTGAGATGTCAAAGTAAGCATGAAGCGAACGTGGAGTCCTGCTGCATCCTTCTGTCACGGCGTGCTGCTCTGTGGTTCAGTGGGAGAACTGCCTGTCACACAGGAGACGCGTTCCATTCGCCAGTGGGGAATCACTGCTCTGGTGGCATGAATTTATTGCTATTGACTTTGGGCATTGTTACAAGGAACTGAGTATTGAAAATTGATTTAGATTTCACAAAGTTTTTGTGTGAGTGAATTAACTGGTGCTCCAGGTGCGCACACAAAACTGCCCTGGAGCAACGATGCTCGGGAGCTTCGGGTCTCTGCACCAGGAGCTCCTTTGCCCCACCTCGGTCCATGGGACACACCTGGCACTGGAGTCACACTTGCAACCTAAACTAGTTTCATTTACAGGAGGAAGAAACAGGCCTCTCCAGAGACCATGATCTGCACTGAGGTGCTTTCCTGAGGTTTAGACAAATGGTGTGAGGGAAGGAGTGCTTCTGCCGGGCCCCACAAAGCCTCTCCCAAAAAGTCCCTTCATCATTTAGCATGGCCAGAGCCACTGAAAATCTACCCTCAATGTTTTGGTTTCTAAAGATGTCAAGCATGGAAAATCGCCCCTGGGCTTCAGGGCGTCCACCTCCAATGGGCTCTTCTGGCTCTTCAGGGAGATCCACCTCCATGGGTTCCACCCCATCATTCCCCTGCGCAATGCTCATCATCCTTTGGCCCTGTCTCTACTTCCCTGGCATCTGCAGACGGTTTAGCCCTACTAACTACAGATCAAACTCCTTTACTGCTATGCTTATTCTCTTAAATAGTAATTAAAAAAAAAAAATCAGTCCTGTATCTGCTGCAGATGGACTAATAAAACTCTGGAGTTTGACAGGATCTTGAATCTCCTGGCTTTGTCCCCACCTGCGTCCTGGTTTTCCACCTGCTGCCCCCCTGTCTGTAGCCAACCAACTGTTGCTAAGCAAACACCCAATAGAGGTCTAGAACAGCAACAGTTGCCAGGAACGGTTGCCAGGGACCTCTGGTGACCAACCAGTGACATCTCTGTCAGAGGGGCATTACTTAGGAGGTCACTTCCCAGAGAGGACGCACCTCCAGTCTTGTCGGGGGGTGATCCCCTCCAGTCTTGTCGGGGGGTGATCCCCTCCAGTCTTGTTGGGGGAGATCGCCTCCGGTCTGTCTTGTCGGGGGAGATCGCCTCCGGTCTGTCTTGTCAGCGGAGATCGACTCGTGTCCTGTCGGCGGAGATCGACTCGTGTCCTGTCGGCGCAGATCGACTCGTGTCCTGTCGACGGAGATCACCTTGAGCAGGTCACACACGACAGCGTCCAGGTAGGTTTTGAATCCCTCCAGAGAAGGAGACTCCCCAACCTCCCTGGTCAGCCTGAGAGGAATTTCCTTCTCTTCTCTTCTTCATTTCTTAAGTTGTCTTTCTGATGGCTAAGCTGGGTGATGGTAGAGATGGTAAGCTGGTATTTACTCAGTCTGCCCTTTCTCCAGACTTTATCCTACTGTCCGGGTCTGGGATTCCTGAGGGCCCCTGACAGGGGGATCCTGTCCCTCTCCAACAGCTTGGAGTCACCAAAGAACGTAGCCTTGTCGTCAAATCCACACCCCTGGCCTTAGTACCAGCCGTGTAGCCAGGAGTTGAGAAGTGTGAGATTTCCCAGCTCGTTCAGAAAAAGGAGGAAAAGCCAACTTGGGCACCAGTGTTTTCCACTGGCACCCCCAGGGCTTTCTAGTCTTCCTTGATTCTGCCTGGTGGAATGGTTTGAAGTATAAAGGTGAAGTAAGGTGAAATCCAGAAGTCTATTGGTGTGAAATGTCCAGATATCCCTAGTCTTAGGTGAGGCACTTGTTGTGTGCTCTCTGGTAGGGACAAGAATTTAAGGAGAGGCTGGAAAAGGACCCTGTTGGTGCTCACAGAAACACCACCAGGCAGTTATGAAACTTCAGCCTTTGTATTACTTTCCGGTGACGATTGTAAGGTGCTTTCTTGTTTCTCCTCCTAGCTGTAATAGCTGAGGCTGTGTAAAATGGCTGGGAGCTTCCACAGAGCCCTCCTGTGTGCCATACCTGGAGTGCTGGCACTTGCTGGCTGCTGGTGGCTGTACTCCCAATGGAAAAAGCACGCCAGCTCTAGTGGAGAAGAAGAAACAGCTGCTGAAGAGCAGCAGGTGGAGGCGCCGGCAACAAGTGTTGAGGCAAGAGAGGCAGCCTCTGAGGAAGAGCAGTGCCCAGTGGGTGAAACCTCGACCTCCCTGCCTCTGGAGATGGCGAGCGGTGTTTCCTCTGCTCAGACGGTCGTGGAGGAAGCTACAGAATCGGATGAGAGCATTGCTGTGAAGAGTGATGCTGTGGTAGTGACATCGCCACAGACAGAGGAGCAGGAGCAGTGTGTGACAGTTTCCAGCTGTTTCATACGCGGCTCTTTATCCAGCCCCGTTCAGGGAGACGTGAAAGATGGTCAGGTGAAGAACTGTGCCTGCAGTGAGTCCCAAGGAGCTGAGTGGACTCCTGTGGAAAACTATGGAGGGCCACTGGAAAAGTCACCTTTGGTTATGGGGGACTCTGGGTGCTGTGCACGTGCATCCGAAGGTGGGACGAGTGCGAAGGACCCGGTCCAGAAGACAACGTGGTCTGTTGCATCAGGCCAGCAGTTGGACTCACAGAGGCTACCTGCAAGCCAAGACGTGCCTGCTGAGCAGAGCTCAGCACCAAGGGAAAAGCCTCCCACTCTGGCCCTACCTGAAGGCAGCAACGTGACACACAGTAAATGGGTGCATAGAGAGGATGCTCTGGCCTTGCATCGTTGCAGTAGCGGGGCAGCAGTTGAGGCGAGAGAGGCAGTCAAAAACATGGATTTTGTGTACAGTGGCTGTGCCCTGCAGAAGACGGTGACTGGCCAGAACTTAAAGCCTGAAGAAATGTCCACCAAGCCCGACTTGGTTACCTGGGAGATAGAGGTCCCAAAGGTAAGCAGCCGCTGGCCTGCTCGCACATCCTGCCCTGCACTCCATACCCATCTCCTGCTTCTTCCAGGCCTGGTTTTGTCCCGTTGGCCCTTTGTGTCGTTCCCAAGGTGTGAAGATCACTCTGTGAAAATGAGCACTGGCCTGTATCTACCTTGCCTTATCCCAGACCAGCTCTGCACTGGTCCAGCATCGCCTTTACTTATCCTGCCTGGCCCTGCGCTACAGGAACTGGGCACGCGGGTGAAATAAGCCCCGGCCAGGAGTGTGGTTTGACCTCCATTCCTCCTCTTGACTGCTGCTTTCCTCTCTTTCACAAAGGCTTTAGTTGGCCGCTTGATCGGCAAACAAGGAAGATTCATGAACTTCTTAAAGCAAACATCTGGGGCCAAAATTTATGTCTGCTCACCACCTCATTTGCGTGACTCTCAAGTCTGTCACATTGAAGGTAAGCGAAACGTCTCTGTCTTTGTGGTCTAATATGTAGCGCGGGGCCTGAATGAGATGGGCAAGGAATTAAACAGCACGTATCCACAAATGTAAGTCTTGCCTGTGAAGTATGCTACATTAATTGTGGGTGAAGAATACCTGCCAGTGAACTGTGTTCATTCTGGGAGCTAAAGCGGTTGCGAGTGGGGCCTGAAGGTCTTGAGTGTCCCATGTTAGTCTGACAGCCACCTACACGGCCGGTCTATGGAACCTGAAGCTGTTGATGTAGTGCGGGCCACTTTTGGTAGCTCTGTTTCTTCAAGGGGTGGGGGTGTCCTCAACATAGCTGTGCTACAGACTTTCTACGGGACATTTATCTTCCAGGCTTCTCTCAGCAAGTAGAAAAAGCACTGAGCCTGATTGGCAAGAAGTTCAAAAGTCTGCGCCTCACCAACACCTACATTCCACCTCCACCAACACCACCACCAACGCCTCATCCTCTCCTGACGACTTGCTGGGTAAGTCCCACCTTTCTGGCTGCGCTGATGTCAGGAGCAAAGGCTGCTGTTGGTCACCGCTGTCGTAGTACGCTCGATCCAGGTGGCTGGTTCACAGAGGCCCTCACAGCCAGGCTCGTTTTGTGTAGCTCGCTCTTGCCTGGCTTGTGGCACTGTAATGGGTCTGATTGATCTTCCTCTTGGAAGGTGGGCATTGCCCCAACTCTGATGTCCTTGAGAGCAGCATGGAGTAGCTTTATGCTCCTGATCCAGAGCAGCCTGATCCAGAAGTCAAACGCTGGAGTGGCAGGACTTTTGCACCCACGGCTCTCAGCCTCAGGCCACGCTGGTGGACCATGGAGCAGCTTGATTGACGCTTGTGTTGCAGTGAACACTAACAAGAATTTCTTTCTTCCACATGACAGCTGCACCTCCCAGAGGGAGTTCCTGTAGAAGTAGTCATGGCAAACCAAGTCAATGCTGGCCACATGTTTTTACAGCAGCATACACACCCCACTTTCAGTGTCCTGCATAGACTTGGCCAGCAGATGAATGCCTGCTACTCTCAACCGGATATTCCGACCCTGGCAGCTCCGGTAGAAGGCAAGTAACTCAATTGCTGACAAGCTGTTTGCTTGAGGAACTTGTAGGGTCGTGCAAAAGCCTGATGCCCCTGAGCACGGTGGTGGCGGACAGACTTGGGAGTCCAAGGCAGCTCTGCTGTGTCGCAGCTGCAGGCGGATCTGATGGAGGAGCAGGGGTGTGGAAGGGAGATGGAAGCAGCAGAAGGAATGCTGTTGGTTCTCAGGAGGTCGCTGCGCAGCACGGCTGATCCACCCCAAGTGCTCGTTTCTGGGAATCCACTCACCCTGAGCTCTTCTGGTTTGCAGTCGGTACTATCTGCGCGGCTCCGGGTCTGGACGGGGCATGGTTACGGGCTCAAGTTAATAGGCCCTTGGAAGAGACCGGGGAAGTGGAGCTCCGCTACGTGGACTACGGAGGCTATGACAGGGTGAAGATCGAGCGGCTCAGAATGATCAGGTCTGTAGCTCCTCTGCTGCTGCCGCTTGGATGGCTGGGAGCGGGGTCTGGGGTGTTTGGAGGGTCATTCCTTTTAAACTGAATTCCTGCTAAAGCAATTGATGAATTGCTGTAACCTTCAAGAACACAGGAGTAACTTTAATCCAATTTCTTTGGGTTTATTCCCTTTTCTTTCAGGTCTGACTTCTTATCGCTGCCTTTCCAAGCAGCAGAAGTTCTACTGGACAACGTGGTCCCGCTGGCAGGTAACGGAGCTCTCGAGACGTACCCTGGGTGCTGCTCCGGCAGGTTTCCCTGGGTGCCAGCTGTGGACAAGCCTTGATTCTGTCACAGCCTTCTCCCTCCCCTTGTGAGCGCAGCCTCTGAAGGGACTGGAGCGAGGACCTGAAAAAGCGTATTTTCTTCTAAATGTGCGAGCGTGGCACAACCTGTCAGGCTCCAGGGGAGAGATGGTGAAGGGCCAGGCTTTCTCCTGTGTGGAGGGAGGAGAGAAGGATTGACTATACTGACGAGCAGGTTGGCAGGACCGGCAGGGTATAGGTGAAGTAGCTGTAGCTACTCTGCGACCTTCTGTCCTGCAGGAGGTGTGAAGGCAAACTTAGCTTTTAATCTGCTAGGCAAAGGCCTGACATTTTCCTACTAGTCAGTCAAACCAGCAATGGCAGCTCAAAGGTAGTGCAGGAGTCTGCTCATCTGTCTTACAAGCCTCCCAACATCAGCCGCTGGTGTTCCCATGAAGGTGGCTTTAGAAAGCGCTCGGTCCTGTCCCTTCAGCAGCACAGCAGGGATAATACTTGTGTGACCTCCAGCTTGATAGGCTGGGTCCAGCAAATGCCTCCAGCGGCGGCAGGGGAGGGTTCTCTGGCAGGGCTGATGTCGGAGGTCAGGCAGGGCTGGTTGCATAGTCCCTCCTGGCCTGTGAAGCCTGGCACCATCTCATCTGCTTTCTCCCGCTCTGCTCTCTCCAAAGATGAGGATCACTTTTCATCCCAAGCGGACGCCGCCGTTGCGGAGATGACCAAAGGCGCGGTCCTGGTGGCGCAGGTCAGAGGGAGCTGTCTGGGAAAGCCTTGCTGCTGCTTGGAGTGCTGCTGTTGTCCCCTCTCCCCCAGCATACTATACTGTGTGTGCTCCAGGCCACAACAAAGGCCCAGCTTCGACTCCCGGCTGCTGGGCAGGGTTCTCATGGAGAAACCTTGGCGCCGAGACCTTCCTTGTGCAGCATGGGCAGTGCAGTGGCTGACGCTGGCCGTGCCAACTCTGTGGCTCAGGGCGGGGCACTGCTGAGAATCGCTCACGCTCGTGACCAGGACTGGTGTCTGTCTGCACGCTGATGTCGGTCTGTCTTTTCCAGGTCGCAAATTACGACAGTGCAACGGGTCTGCCACTGGTAGAGCTCTGGAACTTGGTGGGAGATGAGGTGCGTCTGGCGACATACCTGTTTTTTCAACACTGTTAGAGTTGACGATGATGATGCAGACTGTTGATCAGCAACTGGCTGATGCTTCTTCCCAGTGGCTTGTTCACCTTTCTACTTCCTTTCCCCCTCTTTAGATGCTGTCAGTGAACAGAGCTCTGGTAGAAAGGGGACTGGCTCAGCATGCTGCTTGACCACTAGCGATGTCCCGGATACTTTGACACTTCTTTCTGCAAACAAATCTTATTTTTCACTGTTACAGTTTCGTTTGGCAAGTTCTTAAAGGAAAACGTTCTCGTACCAGTGTGTGGAGTTTTGCTGGTCTGTTCCTATGCGTTTCATACAGAGCACAGCTCATCCTCACGCAGTGTCTGGGTCACACATGACCGGGACATACTTCATGGGATGACCGTGCACCCTGTTATTATGGCGTAGACACACTAGGAATAAAAAACCCCAAACCAACTACTAAAAAACCTACTGAATACAGACTGGTCCTAACGCGAGTTGCGTGGCCAGTGATACGCAGATGACGACGAGCAGTTTGTTGCTGCTTAGAAAGATCCAGTCATTGGTTTCCACACAGGATCCTTGAGCTCCTGGCTCCTCACACTGTAGATGAGGGGGTTCACTGCTAGAGGAATCACCGAGTAAAGAAATGCCACTACCAGGTTCAGAATTAGGGAAGAGATGGAGGGGGGCTTCAGGTAGGCAAACATGATTGTGCTGCGAATGGATATACATCTTGTTTATCTTAAAGTGGCTCATCTCAAAGCATGTAAGGTGTGGCTATGCCAAGGTCTTAATGACTATGCAATGAGATAACACTGTAAAGAAGCAAGACCAACAAAGACAAAAGACCAGGCGGCTATGGTGGTCTGGGCCAGCTCAGGCTCTGCGCCAGCTGTGGCCAAGCTGAGCTGAGCAGGTTTAGTTCCTACAGTCAGAGGAGCAGTGTGTTTTTCTCTTCAGCCTGAGGAGCTCTCACTGCTAACTACTGCCCTGCTCAGGGACTGGGAATATTTGGCTTCCTTGGGTTATCTCTGGGCAGATCACTCTTGCCCCAGCTGCCTTCTCCTGGCTGGGAAACACTTCATTTTTCCATCAGTCCTTGCGTGGGCAAGATGCAGGCAGCCAGGATTGTTTCCTGCCTGCAACCTAGGTGGCTGCCCTTCAGCTCCGACTGGGAGCTGTCAGGCAGAAACTAGCGCTTCCTTACAGGCTTTGCTCTAAGAGTCATGAAAATCGGTATGGAAAGTCTGTCTGAGATCGCCATCAGCCCCCTCCACGAGCAAGTAGCTTCTGCTCATGTTTTTTTTCTCCTTTCATCAAGAAGTGTTCCTTTTTCAGTGTTTTCAATCCTGAACCTTTATTTAAACAAAATAGATTGAAATGATCCTGGTGCAAGCGCACATCCCCTTGTGGAAGGGTTCATCTGCTGTTGCTGGTGCTGCTGAACCCAGTGACGGGGCTTTTTGGAGTAGCCGGTTCCCTGGTTGAATCTGTTCCCAAGCTGGGCAGGCAGCCTCCTGCGGAGAGCGGGCCTGGGGGAGAGGGTGGGCTGGAGTGGGGTGGGCTGGGATGGGGGTAGGGTGACGATGGGTGGGATGGGCTGGGATGCGATATGTGAGGTGAGATGGGGAGTGGGGGGAGACATATGGAAGAGGCTGTGCCCGCATTGGAGCAAGCTCCTGGCAGGACATGCAGCCTGTGAGGAGAGAGAGAGGCCCCTGCCGGAGCAGGTTTGCTGGGGGGCTTGTGACCCCAGGGGGACCAGGCTGGAGCACGCTGGGCCTGAGAGACACTCTGGGATTCTCTGGCTGCGCCCCCTGACAGGGACCCACCCTGGGCAGCTGGGGAAGAGCTGAAGCCCTGTGGGACGTTTAGGGAAATATGAGGAGAGTTCCCTGCAAAAGGAAAGCCCTAAGCCCCAGGGTCAGAGGGGTTAGGGGTTAGAGGTAGGTGTTGGGGCCGTTGGGGTTAGGGTCAATAGGGTTAGGGCTGCTTGTGGGCTCCATGGGGAGGTTTCAGGCCAGGTATGTCTTTCAGTCCTGGCTCCTTTGGTTTGGGAGCTACACTGCTGGACATTTGGCATGTTTTTCACTGAACGTGGGTACACTTGCCATAACACATACGGCCCTGGTTTAATAAACTCTGTGACCCATGACTAGAGAGATCTTCCTTTCTGACCTGATTGAGTCTGTAGTTCTGACTCACGCTGCTATTACTAAAACACTTACATTGAAAATTGAATGTGGGGATGAGAGGGAGAGAAAACAAACCCAAAATATTATATTGGTTTTTTCTAATCTTAGAAAAAAAATCCCTGTTAATTTTTGTTGACTTCATTTGCATGATGCTCTGTTAAACCTCTGATCTAGAGATGTTCAGTTTCAGGGACCTGTCTTGAGGGTGAAGTGACTTTAAAAGTGTTTTCTTTCTTTGAGGATTCTGAGAGGAATAGGGGGAATGAACACCCATGACATATTAAGAGTTGTGTCCAGTGAAATTGTTCTTGTCGCTTTAGAGTTCAATGTCATTACAAAATACGTGTTTTTCTTGGCCTACCCTGACCAGAAATGAGAACAGTTTCTTGGTTTTAAGGGGAAAAGAAATTTGAAATTATATCATTGCTTCATCATCTGGTGACTGATGTGCAGATTAATAATTGGAAGGTACTAGAAAGCAACAAGGGAAACAGGGAAGCTTGGTTTGCCTGCAGGTTTCACAGACCTGTTGTATAAAAAGTTATCCTGTGTCACTACCCAGGAGTGAACGACAAGTCTGGCCAATTTAAACAGGATGCGGCAGCACAGCCACCCCAGACTTGCTTTTGCAGTTCTGATGCTCCTATCTATTACAGTTTCATGTTGACCAGCATATCCCAGAAAGTCTTCTGGACTCTATACAAACCACAGGCCACACACAGAACTTAACTAGGCTGGCTGTTGTTGCTTTTGAAGTTTTAACCGCCTCAGAAAAGAACAGTGCTGCTGGTATCATCAAGGGACAAAGTGTGGTGCTGTATTTGCATACTGTGCCAATTCTTCCACCTGTTTCCAAGTTCATATAAATTTCCTAGCTTATACTAATGGCAGCAACAAAAATCCAGTCGTGGATCCTGTAAGAAATTGCTGCTACATTTCTGCTTTTCTCCTAGATCCCTTTTGAACATGCTGTGCTTCCCCAGTCTTTTTCCCCAACTCCTTCCCGAGCCCATCTGGATAAACTTGGACAGTCATCTGATCTACTCAGTGACCCATTGTGACCACCCACAGTGAGCAGATCTTTCCCCAGATTGCCAGTCAGGAAATAAGCATGGCCCAAGACCCTTCAGACCCTGCACATACAGGGCTAGGTCCATCATGATCCTTCAAGGAAAAAGTGCAGTCTTGAGGGCTTCATGGACTGAAGGCCGTATTTTGTTCTATCAAAAGATGCAGTAAGCAAGAATTTCCTATTCACCAGGTGTACTGCGTGCCACAAAGCATCTTTTTTTCAATCTGAGTCTGGCTTCAGTGTATCCCAGACACCAGTCCCAGAGCTTGGGTCTTGCTCAGTGCTCTTGTACTCTAGCAGGGCAGGTCCTCCCAGCTCTGCACAGTGGCATCAGGCACTATTGCTCTGTCAGTCCCAGAGCAAGTGGCAGCACTGATCTATATAGGTGGTGTTTTGCCAGCCAGCAACCAAATAGATATTGTAATACCTGAGATTCCGTCAGGTTTGTGGTTTGGGGTTTTTTTTTTCCTCTTTTGAGGTCATAGCCTCTGGGCTCAGAAAAAAAGGCTGCTTCTAGGTGAATCTGGCTTCAGTAAGAACTGGCTAGTGACTGCCTCCATAGTTACAACCTGGGCTGCAGAATCGCCTCGTGCTCATAATTACAGGCTGCAATTAGTTGTGCTTCACCCATGCCACTTGCCTTTGCCAGATGCTTGACAGCTGCTACCCTGAAGCATCAGCATCATATTGATGTTTATGCCAGACAAATCTTAATACCTCGCTGTTCAGGAGAAGTGGCAGGTGGAAAAGAGAAGGCTCTTCAGCTAAAGGCCAATGAGAATGGTATTTTGAAAACAATACTTCTTACAATTCGGTCTGAAGATAAACTCTGAACTAAGGGAGGGGAGGAGGGCAAGGGTCATCTCTCTCTTTGGAGCGTTATCCCAGACTTTACTAAGGCAGATTTTGTACAGTATCTGACGGACACAGAGCCCTGGAAAGAAGGGCTCTCGGGCAGCCCACCACAGCGCTTACGGCCAGCGAGACTGAGGGGCTGGTGGGCAGACCCCGACGGCTGGCTCGCCAGGGCACGGGCCGGAGCAGCGCAGGTTGCCACAGCAGCTTTCCCGGCGCCCTTTCCTCCCTCAGCTCCCGGCGGACTCTCGCACAGCGCCAGAGGCAGCCCTGCGCCTGCCCACTGCGCTTCCCGCCCTTCCCTCTGGCGACAAGCCAGCCTAGGTCTCGCGAGACTCGAGGCGGAAGCCTCGCCTTCGTTCGCTCGCTCGCTCGCTCGCTTCTGGGTGCGCACGGCCATGGCGGCGCCGGGGCTGGAGGAGACGCGGGTGGTTGCTGTGGGGTTGGGCGCCGGCCCCCCTCACGCCAGCGTTCCGCCTCACCGTGGCGGCGGGGCCGGACCGGACCGGACCGGACCGGACGCTGCTGGTGCGGCACCTGCCCGCTGAGCTGACGGTGGCCGAGAAGGAGGAGCTGCTGAAGCACTTCGGGGCAGTGTCTGTACGCGCCCTGTCCGACCGCGGGCGGCTGGTTAGGGCCTGGGGCGGGAGGAGGGACCTGCCGCCTCCCTGGGCCGAGTGCTGTGCGTCAGGGGCGCGGAGATGTGCGTGTTTGCCGGGTCAGGGCTCCTTTTTCTCCCAGCTCGGGACAGAGCGGAGCCGGTTGCGGTGCGGTGGTCCAGCGCGCCAGGAGAGCTCCGCTGGGCCTTGGCGAGGCGGTCGGGAGAGCGTCCGAGACGGGTCCGGATTCCCCGCCGGCAGCAAGTCCTGCGCCTGCCCCTGGCTGCAGGTTTCGGCTTGCTTGTTAGGGATAAGGCTGGGGGAAAGTTGCGCGGAAGGGTCTGCTGGTAGATGTAGGGATGCAGTTTCACAGGGGTGTCTCTTGAAATAATGTTTTTCTTCCTCCAAACTGCAAAGTTTAAGAATTATCAGGTGGCAAAGGCAGTTTGGAAAGAGCCTTGTATTCCCGCAGAACTGATAAATGAAGTCTTCATCTCATGCCCGGCTCATGCTTCATTTTGTAGGATGTTAAAAATACTGACCTCAGGACAAGGATTTTCCTGAATGTAATCACGTGGTGGCAAGATGAAGTAATAAAGTTTGTTAAGCTTAAGATGAACTGTGTATTCTGTGAAGAGTTGATCTAATTTGGAAATCTTTGGAGTTTTTTAACTTTAAAAGTAAGCGAAGATGTTAGAAACCATCCAGACTTTAAAAGCACAGCAAGAATTACAACTTTTGCAGCAGGGAAAGTACTACCTTTAAGAGTTAACTGAAAATACTCTACTGAGATGTGCTAAAACAAATTTATCAGTACGTACTTGCTTGCAGTTTAAGATAGCTTTTGCTCATTAGGAATATCAAAGTACTGGTTTTTGTTTTTCCTCAAACTGCTGAAGCAGGAGGTGCTTGTCTTAAATTCTTAAGAAAAACATCCTCTAATCCTACACCTTTGCCCTGCATAGAGGGCAGATGACTACTATCTGGAAGCTTTCAAAATGTAAACTCCTGGTGACACAATGGTGGTGGGGGGAAGAAGGGAGTGAAATCATGACTAAAGATCAGTCTGCTGAGAAGGGAGGGGTGTGGGAAGGTGCTTTAAGATCTGGTCACACTTCTCATTATCTGACTCTGGTTTCAGTGTGTGTGCAGGGCAGTGTAATAAATTAGAAAGTTTTCTTTCCTTTCACTCTGTGTTGAGTCTGTTTTGCCCATGGCACTGATTGCAGACTGAGCTCTCCCTGTCCTTATCTCCACTCCTGAGCCTCTCAATATCTATTTTCTCCCTTGTCCAGCTGAAAAGGGGAGCGATAGAATGGCTTTGGTGGGTATTTGGCCTCCAGACAGGGCCAAAGCACCACAACAGCGCACACATTAGGAGGAGCAATCCCCTGTGTGTCCAGCACTGCAATAAAAAATACCTCCTTTTTAATAGTCATCGAGGCTAGTGAATTTTCATTCTGGCTTTTCGAGGGTTCAGTTTGGCACCCCAGGTGGGACGCTCTCTGCTCAGCTGCAGGATCTGTTAGGGAACAGGACTCTCTAGGCGCGCCCTGAGATTTTCCGGAGGGACTCCTCCCCGTGTTTGGCTCACTGCAGGAGCAGACAAGGACCATCCTCCCATTATTAAGGCATTCTTTTAAACTTATTTGAGCTCTGGTTCTGGTGTATACCCAGTTGTATTTGGCATACCTGGGTATCTTGGTATTTTGGAGACCAGTTGTTTGGGATACTGTAAGTCGTAGGGAGACATCCCACGCGAGTGTCGTGTACCAGGTTACTAGTGCCTGATTGTATAGACTTGGTTAGTCACATTTATAGGCTTGATTGAAAATCTCAGTTCTTATATTGAGTTTTGTTCTGGTTTAGATTTGTCTGAGATGTCAAAGTAAGCATGAAGCGAACGTGGAGTCCTGCTGCATCCTTCTGTCACGGCGTGCTGCTCTGTGGTTCAGTGGGAGAACTGCCTGTCACACAGGAGACGCGTTCCATTCGCCAGTGGGGAATCACTGCTCTGGTGGCATGAATTTATTGCTATTGACTTTGGGCATTGTTACAAGGAACTGAGTATTGAAAATTGATTTAGATTTCACAAAGTTTTTGTGTGAGTGAATTAACTGGTGCTCCAGGTGCGCACACAAAACTGCCCTGGAGCAACGATGCTCGGGAGCTTCGGGTCTCTGCACCAGGAGCTCCTTTGCCCCACCTCGGTCCATGGGACACACCTGGCACTGGAGTCACACTTGCAACCTAAACTAGTTTCATTTACAGGAGGAAGAAACAGGCCTCTCCAGAGACCATGATCTGCACTGAGGTGCTTTCCTGAGGGTTAGACAAATGGTGTGAGGGAAGGAGTGCTTCTGCCGGGCCCCACAAAGCCTCTCCCAAAAAGTCCCTTCATCATTTAGCATGGCCAGAGCCACTGAAAATCTACCCTCAATGTTTTGGTTTCTAAAGATGTCAAGCATGGAAAATCGTCCCTGGGCTTCAGGGCGTCCACCTCCAATGGGCTCTTCTGGCTCTTCAGGGGGATCCACCTCCATGGGTTCCACCCCATCATTCCCCTGCGCAATGCTCATCATCCTTTGGCCCTGTCTCTACTTCCCTGGCATCTGCAGACGGTTTAGCCCTACTAACTACAGATCAAACTCCTTTACTGCTATGCTTATTCTCTTAAATAGTAATTAAAAAAAAAAAAATCAGTCCTGTATCTGCTGCAGATGGACTAATAAAACTCTGGAGTTTGACAGGATCTTGAATCTCCTGGCTTTGTCCCCACCTGCGTCCTGGTTTTCCACCTGCTGCCCCCCTGTCTGTAGCCAACCAACTGTTGCTAAGCAAACACCCAATAGAGGTCTAGAACAGCAACAGTTGCCAGCAACGGTTGCCAGGGACCTCTGGTGACCAACCAGTGACATCTCTGTCAGAGGGGCATTACTTAGGAGGTCACTTCCCAGAGAGGAAGCACCTCCAGTCTTGTCTGGGGAGATCCCCTCCAGTCTTGTCGGGGGAGATCGCCTCCGGTCTGTCTTGTCAGCAGAGATCGACTCGTGTCCTGTCGGCGGAGATCGACTCGTGTCCTGTCGGCGCAGATCGACTCGTGTCCTGTCGGTGGAGATCACCTTGAGCAGGTCACACACGACAGCGTCCAGGTAGGTTTTGAATCCCTCCAGAGAAGGAGACTCCCCAACCTCCCTGGTCAGCCTGAGATGAATTTCCTTCTCTTCTCTTCTTCATTTCTTAAGTTGTCTTTCTGATGGCTAAGCTGGGTGATGGTAGAGATGGTAAGCTGGTATTTACTCAGTCTGCCCTTTCTCCAGACTTTATCCTACTGTCCGGGTCTGGGATTCCTGAGGGCCCCTGACAGGGGGATCCTGTCCCTCTCCAACAGCTTGGAGTCACCAAAGAACGTAGCCTTGTCGTCAAATCCACACCCCTGGCCTTAGTACCAGCCGTGTAGCCAGGAGTTGAGAAGTGTGAGATTTCCCAGCTCGTTCAGAAAAAGGAGGAAAAGCCAACTTGGGCACCAGTGTTTTCCACTGGCACCCCCAGGGCTTTGTAGTCTTCCTTGATTCTGCCTGGTGGAATGGTTTGACGTATAAAGGTGAAGTAAGGTGAAATCCAGAAGTCTATTGGTGTGAAATGTCCAGATATCCCTAGTCTTAGGTGAGGCACTTGTGTGCTCTCTGGTAGGGACAAGAATTTAAGGAGAGGCTGGAAAAGGACCCTGTTGGTGCTCACAGAAACACCACCAGGCAGTTATGAAACTTCAGCCTTTGTATTACTTTCCGGTGACGATTGTAAGGTGCTTTCTTGTTTCTCCTCCTAGCTGTAATAGCTGAGGCTGTGTAAAATGGCTGGGAGCTTCCACAGAGCCCTCCTGTGTGCCATACCTGGAGTGCTGGCACTTGCTGGCTGCTGGTGGCTGTACTCCCAATGGAAAAAGCACGCCAGCTCTAGTGGAGAAGAAGAAACAGCTGCTGAAGAGCAGCAGGTGGAGGCGCCGGCAACAAGTGTTGAGGCGAGAGAGGCAGCCTCTGAGGAAGAGCAGTGCCCAGTGGGTGAAACCTCGACCTCCCTGCCTCTGGAGATGGCGAGCGGTGCTTCCTCTGCTCAGACGGTCGTGGAGGAAGCTACAGAATCGGATGAGAGCATTGCTGTGAAGAGTGATGCTGTGGTAGTGACATCGCCACAGACAGAGGAGCAGGAGCAGTGTGTGACAGTTTCCAGCTGTTTCATACGCGGCTCTTTATCCAGCCCCGTTCAGGGAGACGTGAAAGACGGTCAGGTGAAGAACCGTGCCTGCAGTGAGTCCCAAGGAGCTGAGTGGACTCCTGTGGAAAACTATGGAGGGCCACTGGAAAAGTCACCTTTGGTTATGGGGGACTCTGGGTGCTGTGCACGTGCATCCGAAGGTGGGACGAGTGCGAAGGACCCGGTCCAGAAGACAACGTGGTCTGTTGCATCAGGCCAGCAGTTGGACTCACAGAGGCTACCTGCAAGCCAAGACGTGCCTGCTGAGCAGAGCTCAGCACCAAGGGAAAAGCCTCCCACTCTGGCCCTACCTGAAGGCAGCAACGTGACACACAGTAAATGGGTGCATAGAGAGGATGCTCTGGCCTTGCATCGTTGCAGTAGCGGGGCAGCAGTTGAGGCGAGAGAGGCAGTCAAAAACATGGATTTTGTGTACAGTGGCTGTGCCCTGCAGAAGACGGTGACTGGCCAGAACTTAAAGCCTGAAGAAATGTCCACCAAGCCCGACTTGGTTACCTGGGAGATAGAGGTCCCAAAGGTAAGCAGCCGCTGGCCTGCTCGCACATCCTGCCCTGCACTCCATACCCATCTCCTGCTTCTTCCAGGCCTGGTTTTGTCCCGTTGGCCCTTTGTGTCGTTCCCAAGGTGTGAAGATCACTCTGTGAAAATGAGCACTGGCCTGTATCTACCTTGCCTTATCCCAGACCAGCTCTGCACTGGTCCAGCATCGCCTTTACTTATCCTGCCTGGCCCTGCGCTACAGGAACTGGGCACGCGGGTGAAATAAGCCCCGGCCAGGAGTGTGGTTTGACCTCCATTCCTCCTCTTGACTGCTGCTTTCCTCTCTTTCACAAAGGCTTTAGTTGGCCGCTTGATCGGCAAACAAGGAAGATTCATGAACTTCTTAAAGCAAACATCTGGGGCCAAAATTTATGTCTGCTCACCACCTCATTTGCGTGACTCTCAAGTCTGTCACATTGAAGGTAAGCGAAACGTCTCCGTCTTTGTGGTCTAATATGTAGCGCGGGGCCTGAATGAGATGGGCAAGGAATTAAACAGCACGTATCCACAAATGTAAGTCTTGCCTGTGAAGTATGCTACATTAATTGTGGGTGAAGAATACCTGCCAGTGAACTGTGTTCATCCTGGGAGCTAAAGCGGTTGCGAGTGGGGCCTGAAGGTCTTGAGTGTCCCATGTTAGTCTGACAGCCACCTACACGGCCGGTCTATGGAACCTGAAGCTGTTGATGTAGTGCAGGCCACTTTTGGTAGCTCTGTTTCTTCACGGGGTGGGGGTGTCCTCAACACAGCTGTGCTACAGACTTTCTACGGGACATTTATCTTCCAGGCTTCTCTCAGCAAGTAGAAAAAGCACTGAGCCTGATTGGCAAGAAGTTCAAAAGTCTGCGCCTCACCAACACCTACATTCCACCTCCACCAACACCACCAACGCCTCATCCTCTCCTGACGACTTGCTGGGTAAGTCCCACCTTTCTGGCTGCGCTGATGTCAGGAGCAAAGGCTGCTGTTGGTCACCGCTGTCGTAGTACGCTCGATCCAGGTGGCTGGTTCACAGAGGCCCTCACAGCCAGGCTCGTTTTGTGTAGCTCGCTCTTGCCTGGCTTGTGGCACTGTAATGGGTCTGATTGATCTTCCTCTTGGAAGGTGGGCATTGCCCCAACTCTGATGTCCTTGAGAGCAGCATGGAGTAGCTTTATGCTCCTGATCCAGAGCAGCCTGATCCAGAAGTCAAACGCTGGAGTGGCAGGACTTTTGCACCCACGGCTCTCAGCCTCAGGCCACGCTGGTGGACCATGGAGCAGCTTGATTGACGCTTGTGTTGCAGTGAACACTAACAAGAATTTCTTTCTTCCACATGACAGCTGCACCTCCCAGAGGGAGTTCCTGTAGAAGTAGTCATGGCAAACCAAGTCGATGCTGGCCACATGTTTTTACAGCAGCATACACACCCCACTTTCAGTGTCCTGCATAGACTTGGCCAGCAGATGAATGCCTGCTACTCTCAACCGGATATTCCGACCCTGGCAGCTCCGGTAGAAGGCAAGTAACTCAATTGCTGACAAGCTGTTTGCTTGAGGAACTTGTAGGGTCGTGCAAAAGCCTGATGCCCCTGAGCACGGTGGTGGCGGACAGACTTGGGAGTCCAAGGCAGCTCTGCTGTGTCGCAGCTGCAGGCGGATCTGATGGAGGAGCAGGGGTGTGTAAGGGAGATGGAAGCAGCAGAAGGAATGCTGTTGGTTCTCAGGAGGTCGCTGCGCAGCACGGCTGATCCGCCCCAAGTGCTCGTTTCTGGGAATCCACTCACCCTGAGCTCTTCTGGTTTGCAGTCGGTACTATCTGCGCGGCTCCGGGTCTGGACGGGGCATGGTTACGGGCTCAAGTTAATAGGCCCTTGGAAGAGACCGGGGAAGTGGAGCTCCGCTACGTGGACTACGGAGGCTACGACAGGGTGAAGATCGAGCGGCTCAGAATGATCAGGTCTGTAGCTCCTCTGCTGCTGCCGCTTGGATTGCTGGGAGCGGGGTCTGGGGTGTTTGGAGGGTCGTTCCTTTTAAACTGAATTCCTGCTAAAGCAATTGATTAATTGCTGTAACCTTCAAGAACACAGGAGTAACTTTAATCCAACTTCTTTGGGTTTATTCCCTTTTCTTTCAGGTCTGACTTCTTATCGCTGCCTTTCCAAGCAGCAGAAGTTCTACTGGACAACGTGGTCCCGCTGGCAGGTAACGGAGCTCTCGAGACGTACCCTGGGTGCTGCTCCGGCAGGTTTCCCTGGGTGCCAGCTGTGGACAAGCCTTGATTCTGTCACAGCCTTCTCCCTCCCCTTGTGAGCGCAGCCTCTGAAGGGACTGGAGCGAGGACCTGAAAAAGCGTATTTTCTTCTAAATGTGCGAGCGTGGCACAACCTGTCAGGCTCCAGGGGAGAGATGGTGAAGGGCCAGGCTTTCTCCTGTGTGGAGGGAGGAGAGAAGGATTGACTATACTGACGAGCAGGTTGGCAGGACCGGCAGGGTATAGGTGAAGTAGCTGTAGCTACTCTGCGACCTTCTGTCCTGCAGGAGGTGTGAAGGCAAACTTAGCTTTTAATCTGCTAGGCAAAGGCCTGACATTTTCCTACTAGTCAGTCAAACCAGCAATGGCAGCTCAAAGGTAGTGCAGGAGTCTGCTCATCTGTCTTACAAGCCTCCCAACATCAGCCGCTGGTGTTCCCATGAAGGTGGCTTTAGAAAGCGCTCGGTCCTGTCCCTTCAGCAGCACAGCAGGGATAATACTTGTGTGACCTCCAGCTTGATAGGCTGGGTCCAGCAAATGCCTCCAGCGGCGGCAGGGGAGGGTTCTCTGGCAGGGCTGATGTCGGAGGTCAGGCAGGGCTGGTTGCATAGTCCCTCCTGGCCTGTGAAGCCTGGCACCATCTCATCTGCTTTCTCCCGCTCTGCTCTCTCCAAAGATGAGGATCACTTTTCATCCCAAGCGGACGCCGCCGTTGCGGAGATGACCAAAGGCGCGGTCCTGGTGGCGCAGGTCAGAGGGAGCTGTCTGGGAAAGCCTTGCTGCTGCTTGGAGTGCTGCTGTTGTCCCCTCTCCCCCAGCATACTATACTGTGTGTGCTCCAGGCCACAACAAAGGCCCAGCTTCGACTCCCGGCTGCTGGGCAGGGTTCTCATGGAGAAACCTTGGCGCCGAGACCTTCCTTGTGCAGCATGGGCAGTGCAGTGGCTGACGCTGGCCGTGCCAACTCTGTGGCTCAGGGCGGGGCACTGCTGAGAATCGCTCACGCTCGTGACCAGGACTGGTGTCTGTCTGCACGCTGATGTCGGTCTGTCTTTTCCAGGTCGCAAATTACGACAGTGCAACGGGTCTGCCACTGGTAGAGCTCTGGAACTTGGTGGGAGATGAGGTGCGTCTGGCGACATACCTGTTTTTTCAACACTGTTAGAGTTGACGATGATGATGCAGACTGTTGATCAGCAACTGGCTGATGCTTCTTCCCAGTGGCTTGTTCACCTTTCTACTTCCTTTCCCCCTCTTTAGATGCTGTCAGTGAACAGAGCTCTGGTAGAAAGGGGACTGGCTCAGCATGCTGCTTGACCACTAGCGATGTCCCGGATACTTTGACACTTCTTTCTGCAAACAAATCTTATTTTTCACTGTTACAGTTTCGTTTGGCAAGTTCTTAAAGGAAAACGTTCTCGTACCAGTGTGTGGAGTTTTGCTGGTCTGTTCCTATGCGTTTCATACAGAGCACAGCTCATCCTCACGCAGTGTCTGGGTCACACATGACCGGGACATACTTCATGGGATGACCGTGCACCCTGTTATTATGGCGTAGACACACTAGGAATAAAAAACCCCAAACCAACTACTAAAAAACCTACTGAATACAGACTGGTCCTAACGCGAGTTGCGTGGCCAGTGATACGCAGATGACGACGAGCAGTTTGTTGCTGCTTAGAAAGATCCAGTCATCGGTTTCCACACAGGATCCTTGAGCTCCTGGCTCCTCACACTGTAGATGAGGGGGTTCACTGCTAGAGGAATCACCGAGTAAAGAAATGCCACTACCAGGTTCAGAATTAGGGAAGAGATGGAGGGGGGCTTCAGGTAGGCAAACATGATTGTGCTGCGAATGGATATACATCTTGTTTATCTTAAAGTGGCTCATCTCAAAGCATGTAAGGTGTGGCTATGCCAAGGTCTTAATGACTATGCAATGAGATAACACTGTAAAGAAGCAAGACCAACAAAGACAAAAGACCAGGCGGCTATGGTGGTCTGGGCCGGCTCAGGCTCTGCGCCAGCTGTGGCCAAGCTGAGCTGAGCAGGTTTAGTTCCTACAGTCAGAGGAGCAGTGTGTTTTTCTCTTCAGCCTGAGGAGCTCTCACTGCTAACTACTGCCCTGCTCAGGGACTGGGAATATTTGGCTTCCTTGGGTTATCTCTGGGCAGATCACTCTTGCCCCAGCTGCCTTCTCCTGGCTGGGAAACACTTCATTTTTCCATCAGTCCTTGCGTGGGCAAGATGCAGGCAGCCAGGATTGTTTCCTGCCTGCAACCTAGGTGGCTGCCCTTCAGCTCCGACTGGGAGCTGTCAGGCAGAAACTAGCGCTTCCTTACAGGCTTTGCTCTAAGAGTCATGAAAATCGGTATGGAAAGTCTGTCTGAGATCGCCATCAGCCCCCTCCACGAGCAAGTAGCTTCTGCTCATGTTTTTTTCTCCTTTCATCAAGAAGTGTTCCTTTTTCAGTGTTTTCAATCCTGAACCTTTATTTAAACAAAATAGATTGAAATGATCCTGGTGCAAGCGCACATCCCCTTGTGGAAGGGTTCATCTGCTGTTGCTGGTGCTGCTGAACCCAGTGACGGGGCTTTTTGGAGTAGCCGGTTCCCTGGTTGAATCTGTTCCCAAGCTGGGCAGGCAGCCTCCTGCGGAGAGCGGGCCTGGGGGAGAGGGTGGGCTGGAGTGGGGTGGGCTGGGATGGGGGTAGGGTGACGATGGGTGGGATGGGCTGGGATGCGATATGTGAGGTGAGATGGGGAGTGGGGGGAGACATATGGAAGAGGCTGTGCCCGCATTGGAGCAAGCTCCTGGCAGGACATGCAGCCTGTGAGGAGAGAGAGAGGCCCCTGCCGGAGCAGGTTTGCTGGGGGGCTTGTGACCCCAGGGGGACCAGGCTGGAGCACGCTGGGCCTGAGAGACACTCTGGGATTCTCTGGCTGCGCCCCCTGACAGGGACCCACCCTGGGCAGCTGGGGAAGAGCTGAAGCCCTGTGGGACGTTTAGGGAAATATGAGGAGAGTTCCCTGCAAAAGGAAAGCCCTAAGCCCCAGGGTCAGAGGGGTTAGGGGTTAGAGGTAGGTGTTGGGGCCGTTGGGGTTAGGGTCAATAGGGTTAGGGCTGCTTGTGGGCTCCATGGGGAGGTTTCAGGCCAGGTATGTCTTTCAGTCCTGGCTCCTTTGGTTTGGGAGCTACACTGCTGGACATTTGGCATGTTTTTCACTGAACGTGGGTACACTTGCCATAACACATACGGCCCTGGTTTAATAAACTCTGTGACCCATGACTAGAGAGATCTTCCTTTCTGACCTGATTGAGTCTGTAGTTCTGACTCACGCTGCTATTACTAAAACACTTACATTGAAAATTGAATGTGGGGATGAGAGGGAGAGAAAACAAACCCAAAATATTATATTGGTTTTTTCTAATCTTAGAAAAAAAATCCCTGTTAATTTTTGTTGACTTCATTTGCATGATGCTCTGTTAAACCTCTGATCTAGAGATGTTCAGTTTCAGGGACCTGTCTTGAGGGTGAAGTGACTTTAAAAGTGTTTTCTTTCTTTGAGGATTCTGAGAGGAATAGGGGGAATGAACACCCATGACATATTAAGAGTTGTGTCCAGTGAAATTGTTCTTGTCGCTTTAGAGTTCAATGTCATTACAAAATACGTGTTTTTCTTGGCCTACCCTGACCAGAAATGAGAACAGTTTCTTGGTTTTAAGGGGAAAAGAAATTTGAAATTATATCATTGCTTCATCATCTGGTGACTGA
The DNA here is from genome assembly GCA_020800305.1 of Porphyrio hochstetteri. NCBI lineage: Eukaryota > Metazoa > Chordata > Aves > Gruiformes > Rallidae > Porphyrio > Porphyrio hochstetteri. The sequence continues at coordinate 22,215,728 of CM036912.1, forward strand.
TGTGCAGATTAATAATTGGAAGGTACTAGAAAGCAACAAGGGAAACAGGGAAGCTTGGTTTGCCTGCAGGTTTCACAGACCTGTTGTATAAAAAGTTATCCTGTGTCACTACCCAGGAGTGAACGACAAGTCTGGCCAATTTAAACAGGATGCGGCAGCACAGCCACCCCAGACTTGCTTTTGCAGTTCTGATGCTCCTATCTATTACAGTTTCATGTTGACCAGCATATCCCAGAAAGTCTTCTGGACTCTATACAAACCACAGGCCACACACAGAACTTAACTAGGCTGGCTGTTGTTGCTTTTGAAGTTTTAACCGCCTCAGAAAAGAACAGTGCTGCTGGTATCATCAAGGGACAAAGTGTGGTGCTGTATTTGCATACTGTGCCAATTCTTCCACCTGTTTCCAAGTTCATATAAATTTCCTAGCTTATACTAATGGCAGCAACAAAAATCCAGTCGTGGATCCTGTAAGAAATTGCTGCTACATTTCTGCTTTTCTCCTAGATCCCTTTTGAACATGCTGTGCTTCCCCAGTCTTTTTCCCCAACTCCTTCCCGAGCCCATCTGGATAAACTTGGACAGTCATCTGATCTACTCAGTGACCCATTGTGACCACCCACAGTGAGCAGATCTTTCCCCAGATTGCCAGTCAGGAAATAAGCATGGCCCAAGACCCTTCAGACCCTGCACATACAGGGCTAGGTCCATCATGATCCTTCAAGGAAAAAGTGCAGTCTTGAGGGCTTCATGGACTGAAGGCCGTATTTTGTTCTATCAAAAGATGCAGTAAGCAAGAATTTCCTATTCACCAGGTGTACTGCGTGCCACAAAGCATCTTTTTTTCAATCTGAGTCTGGCTTCAGTGTATCCCAGACACCAGTCCCAGAGCTTGGGTCTTGCTCAGTGCTCTTGTACTCTAGCAGGGCAGGTCCTCCCAGCTCTGCACAGTGGCATCAGGCACTATTGCTCTGTCAGTCCCAGAGCAAGTGGCAGCACTGATCTATATAGGTGGTGTTTTGCCAGCCAGCAACCAAATAGATATTGTAATACCTGAGATTCCGTCAGGTTTGTGGTTTGGGGTTTTTTTTTTCCTCTTTTGAGGTCATAGCCTCTGGGCTCAGAAAAAAAGGCTGCTTCTAGGTGAATCTGGCTTCAGTAAGAACTGGCTAGTGACTGCCTCCATAGTTACAACCTGGGCTGCAGAATCGCCTCGTGCTCGTAATTACAGGCTGCAATTAGTTGTGCTTCACCCATGCCACTTGCCTTTGCCAGATGCTTGACAGCTGCTACCCTGAAGCATCAGCATCATATTGATGTTTATGCCAGACAAATCTTAATACCTCGCTGTTCAGGAGAAGTGGCAGGTGGAAAAGAGAAGGCTCTTCAGCTAAAGGCCAATGAGAATGGTATTTTGAAAACAGTACTTCTTACAATTCGGTCTGAAGATAAACTCTGAACTAAGGGAGGGGAGGAGGGCAAGGGTCATCTCTCTCTTTGGAGCGTTATCCCAGACTTTACTAAGGCAGATTTTGTACAGTATCTGACGGACACAGAGCCCTGGAAAGAAGGGCTCTCGGGCAGCCCACCACAGCGCTTACGGCCAGCGAGACTGAGGGGCTGGTGGGCAGACCCCGACGGCTGGCTCGCCAGGGCACGGGCCGGAGCAGCGCAGGTTGCCACAGCAGCTTTCCCGGCGCCCCTTCCTCCCTCAGCTCCCGGCGGACTCCCGCACAGCGCCAGAGACAGCCCTGCCCCTGCCCACTGCGCTTCCCGCCCTTCCCTCTGGCGACAAGCCAGCCTAGGTCTCGCGAGACTCGAGGCGGAAGCCTCGCCTTCGTTCGCTCGCTCGCTCGCTCGCTTCCGGGTGCGCACGGCCATGGCGGCGCCGGGGCTGGAGGAGACGCGGGTGGCTGCTGTGGGGTTGGGCGCCGGCCCCCCTCACGCCAGCGTTCCGCCTCACCGTGGCGGCGGGGCCGGACCGGACCGGACCGGACCGGACGCTGCTGGTGCGGCACCTGCCCGCTGAGCTGACGGTGGCCGAGAAGGAGGAGCTGCTGAAGCACTTCGGGGCAGTGTCTGTACGCGCCCTGTCCGACCGCGGGCGGCTGGTTAGGGCCTGGGGCGGGAGGAGGGACCTGCCGCCTCCCTGGGCCGAGTGCTGTGCGTCAGGGGCGCGGAGATGTGCGTGTTTGCCGGGTCAGGGCTCCTTTTTCTCCCAGCTCGGGACAGAGCGGAGCCGGTTGCGGTGCGGTGGTCCAGCGCGCCAGGAGAGCTCCGCTGGGCCTTGGCGAGGCGGTCGGGAGAGCGTCCGAGACGGGTCCGGATTCCCCGCCGGCAGCAAGTCCTGCGCCTGCCCCTGGCTGCAGGTTTCGGCTTGCTTGTTAGGGATAAGGCTGGGGGAAAGTTGCGCGGAAGGGTCTGCTGGTAGATGTAGGGATGCAGTTTCACAGGGGTGTCTCTTGAAATAATGTTTTTCTTCCTCCAAACTGCAAAGTTTAAGAATTATCAGGTGGCAAAGGCAGTTTGGAAAGAGCCTTGTATTCCCGCAGAACTGATAAATGAAGTCTTCATCTCATGCCCGGCTCATGCTTCATTTTGTAGGATGTTAAAAATACTGACCTCAGGACAAGGATTTTCCTGAATGTAATCACGTGGTGGCAAGATGAAGTAATAAAGTTTGTTAAGCTTAAGATGAACTGTGTATTCTGTGAAGAGTTGATCTAATTTGGAAATCTTTGGAGTTTTTTAACTTTAAAAGTAAGCGAAGATGTTAGAAACCATCCAGACTTTAAAAGCACAGCAAGAATTACAACTTTTGCAGCAGGGAAAGTATTACCTTTAAGAGTTAACTGAAAATACTCTACTGAGATGTGCTAAAACAAATTTATCAGTACGTACTTGCTTGCAGTTTAAGATAGCTTTTGCTCATTAGGAATATCAAAGTACTGGTTTTTGTTTTTCCTCAAACTGCTGAAGCAGGAGGTGCTTCCTCTAATCCTACACCTTTGCCCTGCATAGAGGGCAGATGACTACTATCTGGAAGCTTTCAAAAATGTAAACTCCTGGTGACACAATGTGGGGGGGAGGGGGAAGAAGGGAGTGAAATCATGACTAAAGATCAGTCTGCTGAGAAGGGAGGGGTGTGGGAAGGTGCTTTAAGATCTGGTCACACTTCTCATTATCTGACTCTGGTTTCAGTGTGTGTGCAGGGCAGTGTAATAAATTAGAAAGTTTTCTTTCCTTTCACTCTGTGTTGAGTCTGTTTTGCCCATGGCACTGATTGCAGACTGAGCTCTCCCTGTCCTTATCTCCACTCCTGAGCCTCTCAATATCTATTTTCTCCCTTGTCCAGCTGAAAAGGGGAGCGATAGAATGGCTTTGGTGGGTATTTGGCCTCCAGACAGGGCCAAAGCACCACAACAGCGCACACATTAGGAGGAGCAATCCCCTGTGTGTCCAGCACTGCAATAAAAAATACCTCCTTTTTAATAGTCATCGAGGCTAGTGAATTTTCATTCTGGCTTTTCGAGGGTTCAGTTTGGCACCCCAGGTGGGACGCTCTCTGCTCAGCTGCAGGATCTGTTAGGGAACAGGACTCTCTAGGCGCGCCCTGAGATTTTCCGGAGGGACTCCTCCCCGTGCTTGGCTCACTGCAGGAGCAGACAAGGACCATCCTCCCGTTATTAAGGCATTCTTTTAAACTTATTTGAGCTCTGGTTCTGGTGTATACCCAGTTGTATTTGGCATACCTGGGTATCTTGGTATTTTGGAGACCAGTTGTTTGGGATACTGTAAGTCGTAGGGAGACATCCCACGCGAGTGTCGTGTACCAGGTTACTAGTGCCTGATTGTATAGACTTGGTTAGTCACATTTATAGGCTTGATTGAAAATCTCAGTTCTTATATTGAGTTTTGTTCTGGTTTAGATTTGTCTGAGATGTCAAAGTAAGCATGAAGCGAACGTGGAGTCCTGCTGCATCCTTCTGTCACGGCGTGCTGCTCTGTGGTTCAGTGGGAGAACTGCCTGTCACACAGGAGACGCGTTCCATTCGCCAGTGGGGAATCACTGCTCTGGTGGCATGAATTTATTGCTATTGACTTTGGGCATTGTTACAAGGAACTGAGTATTGAAAATTGATTTAGATTTCACAAAGTTTTTGTGTGAGTGAATTAACTGGTGCTCCAGGTGCGCACACAAAACTGCCCTGGAGCAACGATGCTCGGGAGCTTCGGGTCTCTGCACCAGGAGCTCCTTTGCCCCACCTCGGTCCATGGGACACACCTGGCACTGGAGTCACACTTGCAACCTAAACTAGTTTCATTTACAGGAGGAAGAAACAGGCCTCTCCAGAGACCGTGATCTGCACTGAGGTGCTTTCCTGAGGGTTAGACAAATGGTGTGAGGGAAGGAGTGCTTCTGCCGGGCCCCACAAAGCCTCTCCCAAAAAGTCCCTTCATCATTTAGCATGGCCAGAGCCACTGAAAATCTACCCTCAATGTTTTGGTTTCTAAAGATGTCAAGCATGGAAAATCGTCCCTGGGCTTCAGGGCGTCCACCTCCAATGGGCTCTTCTGGCTCTTCAGGGGGATCCACCTCCATGGGTTCCACCCCATCATTCCCCTGCGCAATGCTCATCATCCTTTGGCCCTGTCTCTACTTCCCTGGCATCTGCAGACGGTTTAGCCCTACTAACTACAGATCAAACTCCTTTACTGCTATGCTTATTCTCTTAAATAGTAATTAAAAAAAAAAAAATCAGTCCTGTATCTGCTGCAGATGGACTAATAAAACTCTGGAGTTTGACAGGATCTTGAATCTCCTGGCTTTGTCCCCACCTGCATCCTGGTTTTCCACCTGCTGCCCCCCTGTCTGTAGCCAACCAACTGTTGCTAAGCAAACACCCAATAGAGGTCTAGAACAGCAACAGTTGCCAGCAACGGTTGCCATGGACCTCTGGGGACCAACCAGTGACATCTCTGTCAGAGGGGCATTACTTAGGAGGTCACTTCCCAGAGAGGAAGCATCTCCAGTCTTGTCTGGGGAGATCGCCTCCAGTCTTGTCGGGGGGTGATCCCCTCCAGTCTTGTTGGGGGGAGATCGCCTCCGGTCTGTCTTGTCGGGGGAGATCGCCTCCGGTCTGTCTTGTCGGGGGAGATCGCCTCCGGTCTGTCTTGTCAGCGGAGATCGACTCGTGTCCTGTCGGCGGAGATCGACTCGTGTCCTGTCAGCGGAGATCGACTCGTGTCCTTTCGGCGGAGATCACCTTGAGCAGGTCACACACGACAGCGTCCAGGTAGGTTTTGAATCCCTCCAGAGAAGGAGACTCCCCAACCTCCCTGGTCAGCCTGAGAGGAATTTCCTTCTCTTCTCTTCTTCATTTCTTAAGTTGTCTTTCTGATGGCTAAGCTGGGTGATGGTAGAGATGGTAAGCTGGTATTTACTCAGTCTGCCCTTTCTCCAGACTTTATCCTACTGTCCGGGTCTGGGATTCCTGAGGGCCCCTGACAGGGGGATCCTGTCCCTCTCCAACAGCTTGGAGTCACCAAAGAACGTAGCCTTGTCGTCAAATCCACACCCCTGGCCTTAGTACCAGCCGTGTAGCCAGGAGTTGAGAAGTGTGAGATTTCCCAGCTCGTTCAGAAAAAGGAGGAAAAGCCAACTTGGGCACCAGTGTTTTCCACTGGCACCCCCAGGGCTTTCTAGTCTTCCTTGATTCTGCCTGGTGGAATGGTTTGAAGTATAAAGGTGAAGTAAGGTGAAATCCAGAAGTCTATTGGTGTGAAATGTCCAGATATCCCTAGTCTTAGGTGAGGCACTTGTGTGCTCTCTGGTAGGGACAAGAATTTAAGGAGAGGCTGGAAAAGGACCCTGTTGGTGCTCACAGAAACACCACCAGGCAGTTATGAAACTTCAGCCTTTGTATTACTTTCCGGTGACGATTGTAAGGTGCTTTCTTGTTTCTCCTCCTAGCTGTAATAGCTGAGGCTGTGTAAAATGGCTGGGAGCTTCCACAGAGCCCTCCTGTGTGCCATACCTGGAGTGCTGGCACTTGCTGGCTGCTGGTGGCTGTACTCCCAATGGAAAAAGCACGCCAGCTCTAGTGGAGAAGAAGAAACAGCTGCTGAAGAGCAGCAGGTGGAGGCGCCGGCAACAAGTGTTGAGGCGAGAGAGGCAGCCTCTGAGGAAGAGCAGTGCCCAGTGGGTGAAACCTCGACCTCCCTGCCTCTGGAGATGGCGAGCGGTGCTTCCTCTGCTCAGACGGTCGTGGAGGAAGCTACAGAATCGGATGAGAGCATTGCTGTGAAGAGTGATGCTGTGGTAGTGACATCGCCACAGACAGAGGAGCAGGAGCAGTGTGTGACAGTTTCCAGCTGTTTCATACGCGGCTCTTTATCCAGCCCCGTTCAGGGAGACGTGAAAGACGGTCAGGTGAAGAACCGTGCCTGCAGTGAGTCCCAAGGAGCTGAGTGGACTCCTGTGGAAAACTATGGAGGGCCACTGGAAAAGTCACCTTTGGTTATGGGGGACTCTGGGTGCTGTGCACGTGCATCCGAAGGTGGGACGAGTGCGAAGGACCCGGTCCAGAAGACAACGTGGTCTGTTGCATCAGGCCAGCAGTTGGACTCACAGAGGCTACCTGCAAGGCAAGACGTGCCTGCTGAGCAGAGCTCAGCACCAAGGGAAAAGCCTCCCACTCTGGCCCTACCTGAAGGTAGCAACGTGACACACAGTAAATGGGTGCATAGAGAGGATGCTCTGGCCTTGCATCGTTGCAGTAGCGGGGCAGCAGTTGAGGCGAGAGAGGCAGTCAAAAACATGGATTTTGTGTACAGTGGCTGTGCCCTGCAGAAGACGGTGACTGGCCAGAACTTAAAGCCTGAAGAAATGTCCACCAAGCCCGACTTGGTTACCTGGGAGATAGAGGTCCCAAAGGTAAGCAGCCGCTGGCCTGCTCGCACATCCTGCCCAGCACTCCATACCCATCTCCTGCTTCTTCCAGGCCTGGTTTTGTCCCGTTGGCCCTTTGTGTCGTTCCCAAGGTGTGAAGATCACTCTGTGAAAATGAGCACTGGCCTGTATCTACCTTGCCTTATCCCAGACCAGCTCTGCACTGGTCCAGCATCGCCTTTACTTATCCTGCCTGGCCCTGCGCTACAGGAACTGGGCACACGGGTGAAATAAGCCCCGGCCAGGAGTGTGGTTTGACCTCCATTCCTCCTCTTGACTGCTGCTTTCCTCTCTTTCACAAAGGCTTTAGTTGGCCGCTTGATCGGCAAACAAGGAAGATTCATGAACTTCTTAAAGCAAACATCTGGGGCCAAAATTTATGTCTGCTCACCACCTCATTTGCGTGACTCTCAAGTCTGTCACATTGAAGGTAAGCGAAACGTCTCCGTCTTTGTGGTCTAATATGTAGCGCGGGGCCTGAATGAGATGGGCAAGGAATTAAACAGCACGTATCCACAAATGTAAGTCTTGCCTGTGAAGTATGCTACATTAATTGTGGGTGAAGAATACCTGCCAGTGAACTGTGTTCATCCTGGGAGCTAAAGCGGTTGCGAGTGGGGCCTGAAGGTCTTGAGTGTCCCATGTTAGTCTGACAGCCACCTACACGGCCGGTCTATGGAACCTGAAGCTGTTGATGTAGTGCAGGCCACTTTTGGTAGCTCTGTTTCTTCACGGGGTGGGGGTGTCCTCAACATAGCTGTGCTACAGACTTTTCTACGGGACATTTATCTTCCAGGCTTCTCTCAGCAAGTAGAAAAAGCACTGAGCCTGATTGGCAAGAAGTTCAAAAGTCTGCGCCTCACCAACACCTACATTCCACCTCCACCAACACCACCAACGCCTCATCCTCTCCTGACGACTTGCTGGGTAAGTCCCACCTTTCTGGCTGCGCTGATGTCGGGAGCAAAGGCTGCTGTTGGTCACCACTGTCGTAGTACGCTCGATCCAGGTGGCTGGTTCACAGAGGCCCTCACAGCCAGGCTCGTTTTGTGTAGCTCGCTCTTGCCTGGCTTGTGGCACTGTAATGGGTCTGATTGATCTTCCTCTTGGAAGGTGGGCATTGCCCCAACTCTGATGTCCTTGAGAGCAGCATGGAGTAGCTTTATGCTCCTGATCCAGAGCAGCCTGATCCAGAAGTCAAACGCTGGAGTGGCAGGACTTTTGCACCCACGGCTCTCAGCCTCAGGCCACGCTGGTGGACCATGGAGCAGCTTGATTGACGCTTGTGTTGCAGTGAACACTAACAAGAATTTCTTTCTTCCACATGACAGCTGCACCTCCCAGAGGGAGTTCCTGTAGAAGTAGTCATGGCAAACCAAGTCGATGCTGGCCACATGTTTTTACAGCAGCATACACACCCCACTTTCAGTGTCCTGCATAGACTTGGCCAGCAGATGAATGCCTGCTACTCTCAACCGGATATTCCGACCCTGGCAGCTCCGGTAGAAGGCAAGTAACTCAATTGCTGACAAGCTGTTTGCTTGAGGAACTTGTAGGGTCGTGCAAAAGCCTGATGCCCCTGAGCACGGTGGTGGCGGACAGACTTGGGAGTCCAAGGCAGCTCTGCTGTGTCGCAGCTGCAGGCGGATCTGATGGAGGAGCAGGGGTGTGTAAGGGAGATGGAAGCAGCAGAAGGAATGCTGTTGGTTCTCAGGAGGTCGCTGCGCAGCACGGCTGATCCGCCCCAAGTGCTCGTTTCTGGGAATCCACTCACCCTGAGCTCTTCTGGTTTGCAGTCGGTACTATCTGCGCGGCTCCGGGTCTGGACGGGGCATGGTTACGGGCTCAAGTTAATAGGCCCTTGGAAGAGACCGGGGAAGTGGAGCTCCGCTACGTGGACTACGGAGGCTACGACAGGGTGAAGATCGAGCGGCTCAGAATGATCAGGTCTGTAGCTCCTCTGCTGCTGCCGCTTGGATTGCTGGGAGCGGGGTCTGGGGTGTTTGGAGGGTCGTTCCTTTTAAACTGAATTCCTGCTAAAGCAATTGATTAATTGCTGTAACCTTCAAGAACACAGGAGTAACTTTAATCCAACTTCTTTGGGTTTATTCCCTTTTCTTTCAGGTCTGACTTCTTATCGCTGCCTTTCCAAGCAGCAGAAGTTCTACTGGACAACGTGGTCCCGCTGGCAGGTAACGGAGCTCTCGAGACGTACCCTGGGTGCTGCTCCGGCAGGTTTCCCTGGGTGCCAGCTGTGGACAAGCCTTGATTCTGTCACAGCCTTCTCCCTCCCCTTGTGAGCGCAGCCTCTGAAGGGACTGGAGCGAGGACCTGAAAAAGCGTATTTTCTTCTAAATGTGCGAGCGTGGCACAACCTGTCAGGCTCCAGGGGAGAGATGGTGAAGGGCCAGGCTTTCTCCTGTGTGGAGGGAGGAGAGAAGGATTGACTATACTGACGAGCAGGTTGGCAGGACCGGCAGGGTATAGGTGAAGTAGCTGTAGCTACTCTGCGACCTTCTGTCCTGCAGGAGGTGTGAAGGCAAACTTAGCTTTTAATCTGCTAGGCAAAGGCCTGACATTTTCCTACTAGTCAGTCAAACCAGCAATGGCAGCTCAAAGGTAGTGCAGGAGTCTGCTCATCTGTCTTACAAGCCTCCCAACATCAGCCGCTGGTGTTCCCATGAAGGTGGCTTTAGAAAGCGCTCGGTCCTGTCCCTTCAGCAGCACAGCAGGGATAATACTTGTGTGACCTCCAGCTTGATAGGCTGGGTCCAGCAAATGCCTCCAGCGGCGGCAGGGGAGGGTTCTCTGGCAGGGCTGATGTCGGAGGTCAGGCAGGGCTGGTTGCATAGTCCCTCCTGGCCTGTGAAGCCTGGCACCATCTCATCTGCTTTCTCCCGCTCTGCTCTCTCCAAAGATGAGGATCACTTTTCATCCCAAGCGGACGCCGCCGTTGCGGAGATGACCAAAGGCGCGGTCCTGGTGGCGCAGGTCAGAGGGAGCTGTCTGGGAAAGCCTTGCTGCTGCTTGGAGTGCTGCTGTTGTCCCCTCTCCCCCAGCATACTATACTGTGTGTGCTCCAGGCCACAACAAAGGCCCAGCTTCGACTCCCGGCTGCTGGGCAGGGTTCTCATGGAGAAACCTTGGCGCCGAGACCTTCCTTGTGCAGCATGGGCAGTGCAGTGGCTGACGCTGGCCGTGCCAACTCTGTGGCTCAGGGCGGGGCACTGCTGAGAATCGCTCACGCTCGTGACCAGGACTGGTGTCTGTCTGCACGCTGATGTCGGTCTGTCTTTTCCAGGTCGCAAATTACGACAGTGCAACGGGTCTGCCACTGGTAGAGCTCTGGAACTTGGTGGGAGATGAGGTGCGTCTGGCGACATACCTGTTTTTTCAACACTGTTAGAGTTGACGATGATGATGCAGACTGTTGATCAGCAACTGGCTGATGCTTCTTCCCAGTGGCTTGTTCACCTTTCTACTTCCTTTCCCCCTCTTTAGATGCTGTCAGTGAACAGAGCTCTGGTAGAAAGAGGACTGGCTCAGCATGCTGCTTGACCACTAGCGATGTGCCGGATACTTTGACACTTCTTTCTGCAAACAAATCTTATTTTTCACTGTTACAGTTTCGTTTGGCAAGTTCTTAAAGGAAAACGTTCTCGTACCAGTGTGTGGAGTTTTGCTGGTCTGTTCCTATGCGTTTCATACAGAGCACAGCTCATCCTCACGCAGTGTCTGGGTCACACATGACCGGGACATACTTCATGGGATGACCGTGCACCCTGTTATTATGGCGTAGACACACTAGGAATAAAAAACCCCAAACCAACTACTAAAAAACCTACTGAATACAGACTGGTCCTAACGCGAGTTGCGTGGCCAGTGATACGCAGATGACGACGAGCAGTTTGTTGCTGCTTAGAAAGATCCAGTCATCGGTTTCCACACAGGATCCTTGAGCTCCTGGCTCCTCACACTGTAGATGAGGGGGTTCACTGCTAGAGGAATCACCGAGTAAAGAAATGCCACTACCAGGTTCAGAATTAGGGAAGAGATGGAGGGGGGCTTCAGGTAGGCAAACATGATTGTGCTGCGAATGGATATACATCTTGTTTATCTTAAAGTGGCTCATCTCAAAGCATGTAAGGTGTGGCTATGCCAAGGTCTTAATGACTATGCAATGAGATAACACTGTAAAGAAGCAAGACCAACAAAGACAAAAGACCAGGCGGCTATGGTGGTCTGGGCCGGCTCAGGCTCTGCGCCAGCTGTGGCCAAGCTGAGCTGAGCAGGTTTAGTTCCTACAGTCAGAGGAGCAGTGTGTTTTTCTCTTCAGCCTGAGGAGCTCTCACTGCTAACTACTGCCCTGCTCAGGGACTGGGAATATTTGGCTTCCTTGGGTTATCTCTGGGCAGATCACTCTTGCCCCAGCTGCCTTCTCCTGGCTGGGAAACACTTCATTTTTCCATCAGTCCTTGCGTGGGCAAGATGCAGGCAGCCAGGATTGTTTCCTGCCTGCAACCTAGGTGGCTGCCCTTCAGCTCCGACTGGGAGCTGTCAGGCAGAAACTAGCGCTTCCTTACAGGCTTTGCTCTAAGAGTCATGAAAATCGGTATGGAAAGTCTGTCTGAGATCGCCATCAGCCCCCTCCACGAGCAAGTAGCTTCTGCTCATGTTTTTTTTCTCCTTTCATCAAGAAGTGTTCCTTTTTCAGTGTTTTCAATCCTGAACCTTTATTTAAACAAAATAGATTGAAATGATCCTGGTGCAAGCGCACATCCCCTTGTGGAAGGGTTCATCTGCTGTTGCTGGTGCTGCTGAACCCAGTGACGGGGCTTTTTGGAGTAGCCGGTTCCCTGGTTGAATCTGTTCCCAAGCTGGGCAGGCAGCCTCCTGCGGAGAGCGGGCCTGGGGGAGAGGGTGGGCTGGAGTGGGGTGGGCTGGGATGGGGGTAGGGTGACGATGGGTGGGATGGGCTGGGATGCGATATGTGAGGTGAGATGGGGAGTGGGGGGAGACATATGGAAGAGGCTGTGCCCGCATTGGAGCAAGCTCCTGGCAGGACATGCAGCCCGTGAGGAGAGAGAGAGGCCCCTGCCGGAGCAGGTTTGCTGGGGGGCTTGTGACCCCAGGGGGACCAGGCTGGAGCACGCTGGGCCTGAGAGACACTCTGGGATTCTCTGGCTGCGCCCCCTGACAGGGACCCACCCTGGGCAGCTGGGGAAGAGCTGAAGCCCTGTGGGACGTTTAGGGAAATATGAGGAGAGTTCCCTGCAAAAGGAAAGCCCTAAGCCCCAGGGTCAGAGGGGTTAGGGGTTAGAGGTAGGTGTTGGGGCCGTTGGGGTTAGGGTCAATAGGGTTAGGGCTGCTTGTGGGCTCCATGGGGAGGTTTCAGGCCAGGTATGTCTTTCAGTCCTGGCTCCTTTGGTTTGGGAGCTACACTGCTGGACATTTGGCATGTTTTTCACTGAACGTGGGTACACTTGCCATAACACATACGGCCCTGGTTTAATAAACTCTGTGACCCATGACTAGAGAGATCTTCCTTTCTGACCTGATTGAGTCTGTAGTTCTGACTCACGCTGCTATTACTAAAACACTTACATTGAAAATTGAATGTGGGGATGAGAGGGAGAGAAAACAAACCCAAAATATTATATTGGTTTTTTCTAATCTTAGAAAAAAAATCCCTGTTAATTTTTGTTGACTTCATTTGCATGATGCTCTGTTAAACCTCTGATCTAGAGATGTTCAGTTTCAGGGACCTGTCTTGAGGGTGAAGTGACTTCTTTCTTTGAGGATTCTGAGAGGAATAGGGGGAATGAACACCCATGACATATTAAGAGTTGTGTCCAGTGAAATTGTTCTTGTCGCTTTAGAGTTCAATGTCATTACAAAATACGTGTTTTTCTTGGCCTACCCTGACCAGAAATGAGAACAGTTTCTTGGTTTTAAGGGGAAAAGAAATTTGAAATTATATCATTGCTTCATCATCTGGTGACTGATGTGCAGATTAATAATTGGAAGGTACTAGAAAGCAACAAGGGAAACAGGGAAGCTTGGTTTGCCTGCAGGTTTCACAGACCTGTTGTATAAAAAGTTATCCTGTGTCACTACCCAGGAGTGAACGACAAGTCTGGCCAATTTAAACAGGATGCGGCAGCACAGCCACCCCAGACTTGCTTTTGCAGTTCTGATGCTCCTATCTATTACAGTTTCATGTTGACCAGCATATCCCAGAAAGTCTTCTGGACTCTATACAAACCACAGGCCACACACAGAACTTAACTAGGCTGGCTGTTGTTGCTTTTGAAGTTTTAACCGCCTCAGAAAAGAACAGTGCTGCTGGTATCATCAAGGGACAAAGTGTGGTGCTGTATTTGCATACTGTGCCAATTCTTCCACCTGTTTCCAAGTTCATATAAATTTCCTAGCTTATACTAATGGCAGCAACAAAAATCCAGTCGTGGATCCTGTAAGAAATTGCTGCTACATTTCTGCTTTTCTCCTAGATCCCTTTTGAACATGCTGTGCTTCCCCAGTCTTTTTCCCCAACTCCTTCCCGAGCCCATCTGGATAAACTTGGACAGTCATCTGATCTACTCAGTGACCCATTGTGACCACCCACAGTGAGCAGATCTTTCCCCAGATTGCCAGTCAGGAAATAAGCATGGCCCAAGACCCTTCAGACCCTGCACATACAGGGCTAGGTCCATCATGATCCTTCAAGGAAAAAGTGCAGTCTTGAGGGCTTCATGGACTGAAGGCCGTATTTTGTTCTATCAAAAGATGCAGTAAGCAAGAATTTCCTATTCACCAGGTGTACTGCGTGCCACAAAGCATCTTTTTTTCAATCTGAGTCTGGCTTCAGTGTATCCCAGACACCAGTCCCAGAGCTTGGGTCTTGCTCAGTGCTCTTGTACTCTAGCAGGGCAGGTCCTCCCAGCTCTGCACAGTGGCATCAGGCACTATTGCTCTGTCAGTCCCAGAGCAAGTGGCAGCACTGATCTATATAGGTGGTGTTTTGCCAGCCAGCAACCAAATAGATATTGTAATACCTGAGATTCCGTCAGGTTTGTGGTTTGGGGTTTTTTTTTTCCTCTTTTGAGGTCATAGCCTCTGGGCTCAGAAAAAAAGGCTGCTTCTAGGTGAATCTGGCTTCAGTAAGAACTGGCTAGTGACTGCCTCCATAGTTACAACCTGGGCTGCAGAATCGCCTCGTGCTCGTAATTACAGGCTGCAATTAGTTGTGCTTCACCCATGCCACTTGCCTTTGCCAGATGCTTGACAGCTGCTACCCTGAAGCATCAGCATCATATTGATGTTTATGCCAGACAAATCTTAATACCTCGCTGTTCAGGAGAAGTGGCAGGTGGAAAAGAGAAGGCTCTTCAGCTAAAGGCCAATGAGAATGGTATTTTGAAAACAATACTTCTTACAATTCGGTCTGAAGATAAACTCTGAACTAAGGGAGGGGAGGAGGGCAAGGGTCATCTCTCTCTTTGGAGCGTTATCCCAGACTTTACTAAGGCAGATTTTGTACAGTATCTGACGGACACAGAGCCCTGGAAAGAAGGGCTCTCGGGCAGCCCACCACAGCGCTTACGGCCAGCGAGACTGAGGGGCTGGTGGGCAGACCCCGACGGCTGGCTCGCCAGGGCACGGGCCGGAGCAGCGCAGGTTGCCACAGCAGCTTTCCCGGCGCCCTTTCCTCCCTCAGCTCCCGGCGGACTCTCGCACAGCGCCAGAGGCAGCCCTGCGCCTGCCCACTGCGCTTCCCGCCCTTCCCTCTGGCGACAAGCCAGCCTAGGTCTCGCGAGACTCGAGGCGGAAGCCTCGCCTTCGTTCGCTCGCTCGCTCGCTCGCTCGCTTCCGGGTGCGCACGGCCATGGCGGCGCCGGGGCTGGAGGAGACGCGGGTGGCTGCTGTGGGGTTGGGCGCCGGCCCTCCTCACGCCAGCGTTCCGCCTCACCGTGGCGGCGGGGCCGGACCGGACCGGACCGGACCGGACCGGACGCTGCTGGTGCGGCACCTGCCCGCTGAGCTGACGGTGGCCGAGAAGGAGGAGCTGCTGAAGCACTTCGGGGCAGTGTCTGTACGCGCCCTGTCCGACCGCGGGCGGCTGGTTAGGGCCTGGGGCGGGAGGAGGGACCTGCCGCCTCCCTGGGCCGAGTGCTGTGCGTCAGGGGCGCGGAGATGTGCGTGTTTGCCGGGTCAGGGCTCCTTTTTCTCCCAGCTCGGGACAGAGCGGAGCCGGTTGCGGTGCGGTGGTCCAGCGCGCCAGGAGAGCTCCGCTGGGCCTTGGCGAGGCGGTCGGGAGAGCGTCCGAGACGGGTCCGGATTCCCCGCCGGCAGCAAGTCCTGCGCCTGCCCCTGGCTGCAGGTTTCGGCTTGCTTGTTAGGGATAAGGCTGGGGGAAAGTTGCGCGGAAGGGTCTGCTGGTAGATGTAGGGATGCAGTTTCACAGGGGTGTCTCTTGAAATAATGTTTTTCTTCCTCCAAACTGCAAAGTTTAAGAATTATCAGGTGGCAAAGGCAGTTTGGAAAGAGCCTTGTATTCCCGCAGAACTGATAAATGAAGTCTTCATCTCATGCCCGGCTCATGCTTCATTTTGTAGGATGTTAAAAATACTGACCTCAGGACAAGGATTTTCCTGAATGTAATCACGTGGTGGCAAGATGAAGTAATAAAGTTTGTTAAGCTTAAGATGAACTGTGTATTCTGTGAAGAGTTGATCTAATTTGGAAATCTTTGGAGTTTTTTAACTTTAAAAGTAAGCGAAGATGTTAGAAACCATCCAGACTTTAAAAGCACAGCAAGAATTACAACTTTTGCAGCAGGGAAAGTATTACCTTTAAGAGTTAACTGAAAATACTCTACTGAGATGTGCTAAAACAAATTTATCAGTACGTACTTGCTTGCAGTTTAAGATAGCTTTTGCTCATTAGGAATATCAAAGTACTGGTTTTTGTTTTTCCTCAAACTGCTGAAGCAGGAGGTGCTTCCTCTAATCCTACACCTTTGCCCTGCATAGAGGGCAGATGACTACTATCTGGAAGCTTTCAAAAATGTAAACTCCTGGTGACACAATGTGGGGGGGAGGGGGAAGAAGGGAGTGAAATCATGACTAAAGATCAGTCTGCTGAGAAGGGAGGGGTGTGGGAAGGTGCTTTAAGATCTGGTCACACTTCTCATTATCTGACTCTGGTTTCAGTGTGTGTGCAGGGCAGTGTAATAAATTAGAAAGTTTTCTTTCCTTTCACTCTGTGTTGAGTCTGTTTTGCCCATGGCACTGATTGCAGACTGAGCTCTCCCTGTCCTTATCTCCACTCCTGAGCCTCTCAATATCTATTTTCTCCCTTGTCCAGCTGAAAAGGGGAGCGATAGAATGGCTTTGGTGGGTATTTGGCCTCCAGACAGGGCCAAAGCACCACAACAGCGCACACATTAGGAGGAGCAATCCCCTGTGTGTCCAGCACTGCAATAAAAAATACCTCCTTTTTAATAGTCATCGAGGCTAGTGAATTTTCATTCTGGCTTTTCGAGGGTTCAGTTTGGCACCCCAGGTGGGACGCTCTCTGCTCAGCTGCAGGATCTGTTAGGGAACAGGACTCTCTAGGCGCGCCCTGAGATTTTCCGGAGGGACTCCTCCCCGTGCTTGGCTCACTGCAGGAGCAGACAAGGACCATCCTCCCGTTATTAAGGCATTCTTTTAAACTTATTTGAGCTCTGGTTCTGGTGTATACCCAGTTGTATTTGGCATACCTGGGTATCTTGGTATTTTGGAGACCAGTTGTTTGGGATACTGTAAGTCGTAGGGAGACATCCCACGCGAGTGTCGTGTACCAGGTTACTAGTGCCTGATTGTATAGACTTGGTTAGTCACATTTATAGGCTTGATTGAAAATCTCAGTTCTTATATTGAGTTTTGTTCTGGTTTAGATTTGTCTGAGATGTCAAAGTAAGCATGAAGCGAACGTGGAGTCCTGCTGCATCCTTCTGTCACGGCGTGCTGCTCTGTGGTTCAGTGGGAGAACTGCCTGTCACACAGGAGACGCGTTCCATTCGCCAGTGGGGAATCACTGCTCTGGTGGCATGAATTTATTGCTATTGACTTTGGGCATTGTTACAAGGAACTGAGTATTGAAAATTGATTTAGATTTCACAAAGTTTTTGTGTGAGTGAATTAACTGGTGCTCCAGGTGCGCACACAAAACTGCCCTGGAGCAACGATGCTCGGGAGCTTCGGGTCTCTGCACCAGGAGCTCCTTTGCCCCACCTCGGTCCATGGGACACACCTGGCACTGGAGTCACACTTGCAACCTAAACTAGTTTCATTTACAGGAGGAAGAAACAGGCCTCTCCAGAGACCGTGATCTGCACTGAGGTGCTTTCCTGAGGGTTAGACAAATGGTGTGAGGGAAGGAGTGCTTCTGCCGGGCCCCACAAAGCCTCTCCCAAAAAGTCCCTTCATCATTTAGCATGGCCAGAGCCACTGAAAATCTACCCTCAATGTTTTGGTTTCTAAAGATGTCAAGCATGGAAAATCGTCCCTGGGCTTCAGGGCGTCCACCTCCAATGGGCTCTTCTGGCTCTTCAGGGGGATCCACCTCCATGGGTTCCACCCCATCATTCCCCTGCGCAATGCTCATCATCCTTTGGCCCTGTCTCTACTTCCCTGGCATCTGCAGACGGTTTAGCCCTACTAACTACAGATCAAACTCCTTTACTGCTATGCTTATTCTCTTAAATAGTAATTAAAAAAAAAAAAATCAGTCCTGTATCTGCTGCAGATGGACTAATAAAACTCTGGAGTTTGACAGGATCTTGAATCTCCTGGCTTTGTCCCCACCTGCATCCTGGTTTTCCACCTGCTGCCCCCCTGTCTGTAGCCAACCAACTGTTGCTAAGCAAACACCCAATAGAGGTCTAGAACAGCAACAGTTGCCAGCAACGGTTGCCATGGACCTCTGGGGACCAACCAGTGACATCTCTGTCAGAGGGGCATTACTTAGGAGGTCACTTCCCAGAGAGGAAGCATCTCCAGTCTTGTCTGGGGAGATCGCCTCCAGTCTTGTCGGGGGGTGATCCCCTCCAGTCTTGTTGGGGGGAGATCGCCTCCGGTCTGTCTTGTCGGGGGAGATCGCCTCCGGTCTGTCTTGTCAGCGGAGATCGACTCGTGTCCTGTCGGCGGAGATCGACTCGTGTCCTGTCAGCGGAGATCGACTCGTGTCCTTTCGGCGGAGATCACCTTGAGCAGGTCACACACGACAGCGTCCAGGTAGGTTTTGAATCCCTCCAGAGAAGGAGACTCCCCAACCTCCCTGGTCAGCCTGAGAGGAATTTCCTTCTCTTCTCTTCTTCATTTCTTAAGTTGTCTTTCTGATGGCTAAGCTGGGTGATGGTAGAGATGGTAAGCTGGTATTTACTCAGTCTGCCCTTTCTCCAGACTTTATCCTACTGTCCGGGTCTGGGATTCCTGAGGGCCCCTGACAGGGGGATCCTGTCCCTCTCCAACAGCTTGGAGTCACCAAAGAACGTAGCCTTGTCGTCAAATCCACACCCCTGGCCTTAGTACCAGCCGTGTAGCCAGGAGTTGAGAAGTGTGAGATTTCCCAGCTCGTTCAGAAAAAGGAGGAAAAGCCAACTTGGGCACCAGTGTTTTCCACTGGCACCCCCAGGGCTTTCTAGTCTTCCTTGATTCTGTCTGGTGGAATGGTTTGACGTATAAAGGTGAAGTAAGGTGAAATCCAGAAGTCTATTGGTGTGAAATGTCCAGATATCCCTAGTCTTAGGTGAGGCACTTGTGTGCTCTCTGGTAGGGACAAGAATTTAAGGAGAGGCTGGAAAAGGACCCTGTTGGTGCTCACAGAAACACCACCAGGCAGTTATGAAACTTCAGCCTTTGTATTACTTTCCGGTGACGATTGTAAGGTGCTTTCTTGTTTCTCCTCCTAGCTGTAATAGCTGAGGCTGTGTAAAATGGCTGGGAGCTTCCACAGAGCCCTCCTGTGTGCCATACCTGGAGTGCTGGCACTTGCTGGCTGCTGGTGGCTGTACTCCCAATGGAAAAAGCACGCCAGCTCTAGTGGAGAAGAAGAAACAGCTGCTGAAGAGCAGCAGGTGGAGGCGCCGGCAACAAGTGTTGAGGCGAGAGAGGCAGCCTCTGAGGAAGAGCAGTGCCCAGTGGGTGAAACCTCGACCTCCCTGCCTCTGGAGATGGCGAGCGGTGCTTCCTCTGCTCAGACGGTCGTGGAGGAAGCTACAGAATCGGATGAGAGCATTGCTGTGAAGAGTGATGCTGTGGTAGTGACATCGCCACAGACAGAGGAGCAGGAGCAGTGTGTGACAGTTTCCAGCTGTTTCATACGCGGCTCTTTATCCAGCCCCGTTCAGGGAGACGTGAAAGACGGTCAGGTGAAGAACCGTGCCTGCAGTGAGTCCCAAGGAGCTGAGTGGACTCCTGTGGAAAACTATGGAGGGCCACTGGAAAAGTCACCTTTGGTTATGGGGGACTCTGGGTGCTGTGCACGTGCATCCGAAGGTGGGACGAGTGCGAAGGACCCGGTCCAGAAGACAACGTGGTCTGTTGCATCAGGCCAGCAGTTGGACTCACAGAGGCTACCTGCAAGCCAAGACGTGCCTGCTGAGCAGAGCTCAGCACCAAGGGAAAAGCCTCCCACTCTGGCCCTACCTGAAGGCAGCAACGTGACACACAGTAAATGGGTGCATAGAGAGGATGCTCTGGCCTTGCATCGTTGCAGTAGCGGGGCAGCAGTTGAGGCGAGAGAGGCAGTCAAAAACATGGATTTTGTGTACAGTGGCTGTGCCCTGCAGAAGACGGTGACTGGCCAGAACTTAAAGCCTGAAGAAATGTCCACCAAGCCCGACTTGGTTACCTGGGAGATAGAGGTCCCAAAGGTAAGCAGCCGCTGGCCTGCTCACACATCCTGCCCTGCACTCCATACCCATCTCCTGCTTCTTCCAGGCCTGGTTTTGTCCCGTTGGCCCTTTGTGTCGTTCCCAAGGTGTGAAGATCACTCTGTGAAAATGAGCACTGGCCTGTATCTACCTTGCCTTATCCCAGACCAGCTCTGCACTGGTCCAGCATCGCCTTTACTTATCCTGCCTGGCCCTGCGCTACAGGAACTGGGCACGCGGGTGAAATAAGCCCCGGCCAGGAGTGTGGTTTGACCTCCATTCCTCCTCTTGACTGCTGCTTTCCTCTCTTTCACAAAGGCTTTAGTTGGCCGCTTGATCGGCAAACAAGGAAGATTCATGAACTTCTTAAAGCAAACATCTGGGGCCAAAATTTATGTCTGCTCACCACCTCATTTGCATGACTCTCAAGTCTGTCACATTGAAGGTAAGCGAAACGTCTCCGTCTTTGTGGTCTAATATGTAGCGCGGGGCCTGAATGAGATGGGCAAGGAATTAAACAGCACGTATCCACAAATGTAAGTCTTGCCTGTGAAGTATGCTACATTAATTGTGGGTGAAGAATACCTGCCAGTGAACTGTGTTCATCCTGGGAGCTAAAGCAGTTGCGAGTGGGGCCTGAAGGTCTTGAGTGTCCCATGTTAGTCTGACAGCCACCTACACGGCCGGTCTATGGAACCTGAAGCTGTTGATGTAGTGCAGGCCACTTTTGGTAGCTCTGTTTCTTCACGGGGTGGGGGTGTCCTCAACATAGCTGTGCTACAGACTTTCTACGGGACATTTATCTTCCAGGCTTCTCTCAGCAAGTAGAAAAAGCACTGAGCCTGATTGGCAAGAAGTTCAAAAGTCTGCGCCTCACCAACACCTACATTCCACCTCCACCAACACCACCAACGCCTCATCCTCTCCTGACGACTTGCTGGGTAAGTCCCACCTTTCTGGCTGCGCTGATGTCAGGAGCAAAGGCTGCTGTTGGTCACCGCTGTCGTAGTACGCTCGATCCAGGTGGCTGGTTCACAGAGGCCCTCACAGCCAGGCTCGTTTTGTGTAGCTCGCTCTTGCCTGGCTTGTGGCACTGTAATGGGTCTGATTGATCTTCCTCTTGGAAGGTGGGCATTGCCCCAACTCTGATGTCCTTGAGAGCAGCATGGAGTAGCTTTATGCTCCTGATCCAGAGCAGCCTGATCCAGAAGTCAAACGCTGGAGTGGCAGGACTTTTGCACCCACGGCTCTCAGCCTCAGGCCACGCTGGTGGACCATGGAGCAGCTTGATTGACACTTGTGTTGCAGTGAACACTAACAAGAATTTCTTTCTTCCACATGACAGCTGCACCTCCCAGAGGGAGTTCCTGTAGAAGTAGTCATGGCAAACCAAGTCGATGCTGGCCACATGTTTTTACAGCAGCATACACACCCCACTTTCAGTGTCCTGCATAGACTTGGCCAGCAGATGAATGCCTGCTACTCTCAACCGGATATTCCGACCCTGGCAGCTCCGGTAGAAGGCAAGTAACTCAATTGCTGACAAGCTGTTTGCTTGAGGAACTTGTAGGGTCGTGCAAAAGCCTGATGCTCCTGAGCACGGTGGTGGCGGACAGACTTGGGAGTCCAAGGCAGCTCTGCTGTGTCGCAGCTGCAGGCGGATCTGATGGAGGAGCAGGGGTGTGGAAGGGAGATGGAAGCAGCAGAAGGAATGCTGTTGGTTCTCAGGAGGTCGCTGCGCAGCACGGCTGATCCGCCCCAAGTGCTCGTTTCTGGGAATCCACTCACCCTGAGCTCTTCTGGTTTGCAGTCGGTACTATCTGCGCGGCTCCGGGTCTGGACGGGGCATGGTTACGGGCTCAAGTTAATAGGCCCTTGGAAGAGACCGGGGAAGTGGAGCTCCGTTACGTGGACTACGGAGGCTATGACAGGGTGAAGATCGAGCGGCTCAGAATGATCAGGTCTGTAGCTCCTCTGCTGCTGCCGCTTGGATGGCTGGGAGCGGGGTCTGGGGTGTTTGGAGGGTCGTTCCTTTTAAACTGAATTCCTGCTAAAGCAATTGATTAATTGCTGTAACCTTCAAGAACACAGGAGTAACTTTAATCCAACTTCTTTGGGTTTATTCCCTTTTCTTTCAGGTCTGACTTCTTATCGCTGCCTTTCCAAGCAGCAGAAGTTCTACTGGACAACGTGGTCCCGCTGGCAGGTAACGGAGCTCTCGAGACGTACCCTGGGTGCTGCTCCGGCAGGTTTCCCTGGGTGCCAGCTGTGGACAAGCCTTGATTCTGTCACAGCCTTCTCCCTCCCCTTGTGAGCGCAGCCTCTGAAGGGACTGGAGCGAGGACCTGAAAAAGCGTATTTTCTTCTAAATGTGCGAGCGTGGCACAACCTGTCAGGCTCCAGGGGAGAGATGGTGAAGGGCCAGGCTTTCTCCTGTGTGGAGGGAGGAGAGAAGGATCGACTATACTGACGAGCAGGTTGGCAGGACCGGCAGGGTATAGGTGAAGTAGCTGTAGCTACTCTGCGACCTTCTGTCCTGCAGGAGGTGTGAAGGCAAACTTAGCTTTTAATCTGCTAGGCAAAGGCCTGACATTTTCCTACTAGTCAGTCAAACCAGCAATGGCAGCTCAAAGGTAGTGCAGGAGTCTGCTCATCTGTCTTACAAGCCTCCCAACATCAGCCGCTGGCGTTCCCATGAAGGTGGCTTTAGAAAGCGCTCGGTCCTGTCCCTTCAGCAGCACAGCAGGGATAATACTTGTGTGACCTCCAGCTTGATAGGCTGGGTCCAGCAAATGCCTCCAGCGGCGGCAGGGGAGGGTTCTCTGGCAGGGCTGATGTCGGAGGTCAGGCAGGGCTGGTTGCATAGTCCCTCCTGGCCTGTGAAGCCTGGCACCATCTCATCTGCTTTCTCCCGCTCTGCTCTCTCCAAAGATGAGGATCACTTTTCATCCCAAGCGGACGCCGCCGTTGCGGAGATGACCAAAGGCGCGGTCCTGGTGGCGCAGGTCAGAGGGAGCTGTCTGGGAAAGCCTTGCTGCTGCTTGGAGTGCTGCTGTTGTCCCCTCTCCCCCAGCATACTATACTGTGTGTGCTCCAGGCCACAACAAAGGCCCAGCTTCGACTCCCGGCTGCTGGGCAGGGTTCTCATGGAGAAACCTTGGCGCCGAGACCTTCCTTGTGCAGCATGGGCAGTGCAGTGGCTGACGCTGGCCGTGCCAACTCTGTGGCTCAGGGCGGGGCACTGCTGAGAATCGCTCACGCTCGTGACCAGGACTGGTGTCTGTCTGCACGCTGATGTCGGTCTGTCTTTTCCAGGTCGCAAATTACGACAGTGCAACGGGTCTGCCACTGGTAGAGCTCTGGAACTTGGTGGGAGATGAGGTGCGTCTGGCGACATACCTGTTTTTTCAACACTGTTAGAGTTGACGATGATGATGCAGACTGTTGATCAGCAACTGGCTGATGCTTCTTCCCAGTGGCTTGTTCACCTTTCTACTTCCTTTCCCCCTCTTTAGATGCTGTCAGTGAACAGAGCTCTGGTAGAAAGAGGACTGGCTCAGCACGCTGCTTGACCACTAGCGATGTGCCGGATACTTTGACACTTCTTTCTGCAAACAAATCTTATTTTTCACTGTTACAGTTTCGTTTGGCAAGTTCTTAAAGGAAAACGTTCTCGTACCAGTGTGTGGAGTTTTGCTGGTCTGTTCCTATGCGTTTCATACAGAGCACAGCTCATCCTCACGCAGTGTCTGGGTCACACATGACCGGGACATACTTCATGGGATGACCGTGCACCCTGTTATTATGGCGTAGACACACTAGGAATAAAAAACCCCAAACCAACTACTAAAAAACCTACTGAATACAGACTGGTCCTAACGCGAGTTGCGTGGCCAGTGATACGCAGAAGACGACGAGCAGTTTGTTGCTGCTTAGAAAGATCCAGTCATCGGTTTCCACACAGGATCCTTGAGCTCCTGGCTCCTCACACTGTAGATGAGGGGGTTCACTGCTAGAGGAATCACCGAGTAAAGAAATGCCACTACCAGGTTCAGAATTAGGGAAGAGATGGAGGGGGGCTTCAGGTAGGCAAACATGATTGTGCTGCGAATGGATATACATCTTGTTTATCTTAAAGTGGCTCATCTCAAAGCATGTAAGGTGTGGCTATGCCAAGGTCTTAATGACTATGCAATAAGATAACACTGTAAAGAAGCAAGACCAACAAAGACAAAAGACCAGGCGGCTATGGTGGTCTGGGCCGGCTCAGGCTCTGCGCCAGCTGTGGCCAAGCTGAGCTGAGGCCAGGGCTCCCAGTGAGAACAGCGAGTCTGGGCATAGAGGGGAAGGAGAGGTTGTCAGAGCCTCCCTGAGACCGGGCATTGGGCCCCCCAACTCCCAGAAACCCCTCTGAGCCGTCCCAGCAGGTTTAGTTCCTACAGTCAGAGGAGCA
Source organism: Porphyrio hochstetteri (assembly GCA_020800305.1). Lineage (NCBI taxonomy): Eukaryota > Metazoa > Chordata > Aves > Gruiformes > Rallidae > Porphyrio > Porphyrio hochstetteri. The sequence continues at coordinate 22,240,055 of CM036912.1, forward strand.
GTGTGTTTTTCTCTTCAGCCTGAGGAGCTCTCACTGCTAACTACTGCCCTGCTCAGGGACTGGGAATATTTGGCTTCCTTGGGTTATCTCTGGGCAGATCACTCTTGCCCCAGCTGCCTTCTCCTGGCTGGGAAACACTTCATTTTTCCATCAGTCCTTGCGTGGGCAAGATGCAGGCAGCCAGGATTGTTTCCTGCCTGCAACCTAGGTGGCTGCCCTTCAGCTCCGACTGGGAGCTGTCAGGCAGAAACTAGCGCTTCCTTACAGGCTTTGCTCTAAGAGTCATGAAAATCGGTATGGAAAGTCTGTCTGAGATCGCCATCAGCCCCCTCCACGAGCAAGTAGCTTCTGCTCATGTTTTTTTTCTCCTTTCATCAAGAAGTGTTCCTTTTTCAGTGTTTTCAATCCTGAACCTTTATTTAAACAAAATAGATTGAAATGATCCTGGTGCAAGCGCACATCCCCTTGTGGAAGGGTTCATCTGCTGTTGCTGGTGCTGCTGAACCCAGTGACGGGGCTTTTTGGAGTAGCCGGTTCCCTGGTTGAATCTGTTCCCAAGCTGGGCAGGCAGCCTCCTGCGGAGAGCGGGCCTGGGGGAGAGGGTGGGCTGGAGTGGGGTGGGCTGGGATGGGGGTAGGGTGACGATGGGTGGGATGGGCTGGGATGCGATATGTGAGGTGAGATGGGGAGTGGGGGGAGACATATGGAAGAGGCTGTGCCCGCATTGGAGCAAGCTCCTGGCAGGACATGCAGCCCGTGAGGAGAGAGAGAGGCCCCTGCCGGAGCAGGTTTGCTGGGGGGCTTGTGACCCCAGGGGGACCAGGCTGGAGCACGCTGGGCCTGAGAGACACTCTGGGATTCTCTGGCTGCGCCCCCTGACAGGGACCCACCCTGGGCAGCTGGGGAAGAGCTGAAGCCCTGTGGGACGTTTAGGGAAATATGAGGAGAGTTCCCTGCAAAAGGAAAGCCCTAAGCCCCAGGGTCAGAGGGGTTAGGGGTTAGGGTCAATAGGGTTAGGGCTGCTTGTGGGCTCCATGGGGAGGTTTCAGGCCAGGTATGTCTTTCAGTCCTGGCTCCTTTGGTTTGGGAGCTACACTGCTGGACATTTGGCATGTTTTTCACTGAACGTGGGTACACTTGCCATAACACATACGGCCCTGGTTTAATAAACTCTATGACCCAAAAGGTTGCTCTATTGCCATAAGTCTTTTGGTGGCCATTTTAACATCTGAACATTCTAGAGCTTGATCAACATAACTCCCAGGACTGATTCCGTCCTGAACAAACACCTGCTGCCTTTGACGCCCTGGCTGCATCTGCTCCTCCTTTGCCCCGGGCAAAGGGCTTTGAAGGAGGCTAGGGGAGTGAGGACCTGAAAAAGCGTATTTTCTTCTAAATGTGCGAGCGTGGCACAACCTGTCAGGCTCCAGGGGAGAGATGGTGAAGGGCCAGGCTTTCTCCTGTGTGGAGGCAGGAGAGAAGGATTGACTGTACTGACGAGCAGGTTGGCAGGACCGGCAGGGTATAGGTGAAGTAGCTGTAGCTGCTCTGCAACCTTCTGCAGGGTCAGAAAGCATGGATGGGGTCCTGCCGTGGCATGTGGGGGGATAGTCCTGGGGCACTTTACTGGCTTTTGGCCTTGTTGGCTCCCTGGGGCCTGCTGGGAAGTTTCGTCCTGGGGCACTTGACTGGCTTTTGGCCTTGACAGCAGAGGCCGTGAAGGGGCTGTGCCTATTCTCTTGATTCTGCCTGGTGGAATGGTTTGAAGTATAAAGGTGAAGTAAGGTGTAAATCCAGAAGTCTATTGGTGTGAAATGTCCAGATATCCTGTCTTAGGTGAGGAACTTGTGTGCTCTGTGGTAGGGATGAGAATTTAAGGAGAGGCTGGAAAAGGACCCTGTTGGTGCTCACAGAATCACCACCAGGCAGTTACGAAACTTCAGCCTTTGTATTACTTTCCGGTGACGATTGTAAGGTGCTTTCTTGTTTCTCCTCCTAGCTGTAATAGCTGAGGCTGTGTAAAATGGCTGGGAGCTTCCACAGAGCCCTCCTGTGTGCCATATCTGGAGTGCTGGCACTTGCTGGCTGCTGGTGGCTGTACTCCCAATGGAAAAAGCACGCCAGCTCTAGTGGAGAAGAAGAAACAGCTGCTGAAGAGCAGCAGGTGGAGGCGCCAGCAGCAACTATAGAGGTGAGAGGGGCAGCCAAAACCATGGATTTTGTGGGCAGTGGCTGTGCCATGCAGAAGACCGTGACTCGCCAGAACTCAAATCCTGAAGAGATCTGCACCAACCCTGAATTGCTCAGCACCAAGGGAAAAGCCTCCCCACTCTGGCCCTACCTGAAGGAAGAAACGTGACACACAGCAAAGGGGTGCAGAAAGAGGCCTTGCTCTTGCCTTCCCCTGGGGCAAGGGGGGGATGGGGGGTCATGGCAAGGGGGGTCATGGGGCAGGGCCATGGCGGGGGGCAGGGGGATGCCCCTGCACCAGGCTGTGCCCCAGACGGGGCAGGAACCGGCTGGCAGCGGCTGGGGGGAGCAGAGGGAGGTGGGGGGGAGGGGCACTGGAAGTGGGGGAGCACAGGGAGTCTTGGGGAGCGGTTCATTGGGGTTCTCACAGGGTCCCAGGGGGGTCACTCCTTGGGGGCAGGGGAGGTCTCACTGACGCCCCGCCCCCTCACCCTCCAGCATCTCCCACACGATGCTGCCGGGTCCCAGCGGCTCCAAACAGTTGGTGCCCCCGAATCCCCTCTGGCACGTGCAGACCCCGCACGCCTGAATGGGGGGCTGATGGGGAGGGGGGTGGCTGGGGTCACCGCCTGGCCGTGTGGCTGCCAGAAGCCGTAGACCAGCCACAGCAGCAGGAGCCATGGCCGGGTACCACAGCAGCCACAGTCGGAGCCGCTGCCAGCAGAGACTTCGCTCCAGGCACTCCAGGGACAGAACTACCCGCAGAGGGCGGAGGCAGCCAACTGCCAGCTGCAGGCGGAGACGCACAGGAAGGGGATGGAAACGGGGCCCGTCCCCAGGTGCCGGGGACGTCCTGGGGCTGCGGGCTGTGGGTGATGGAAGGGCAGCCGGGCAGCAGGGAGCATGGCAGGGGACTCACAGATTCCCTTTTTCCTTAGGTCACCGCTCCGTCCTACGCCACTGCACCCCCATGCAGAGGAGAAGGAGAAGGAGAAGGAGAAGGAGAAGGAGAAGGAGAAGGAGAAGGAGGAGGAGGAGGGCACTGTAAGCACAGTGTCTGCACCCTCCCGCGAGGGACCTACGCTGCAGAGGTGGCACGTGGTCCCCAGGAAGCGGCATGGGCTGACCCAGGACAGCTCAGCCTGCCAATAAACGAAACATGGTTTTCCATGAGAACTGCACGGCCTGGCACCCACCCAAACCCCCATTCCCAGACCCCCAAACCACCCCTGCACACCCAAACCCCACTGTACCCACCCATAACCCCTCCCCAGCCCCCCACCTCATCACAAGCCCCCCAAACTGCCCCGTACCCCCTCCCCACACCCCCCAGACCTCCACAAACCCCCCCGTATCCCCTCCCCACAACCCCCAGCCCCTCAGCCCCCCTTTACCCCCCCAAATACACCCCACCCCCGTACCCTTTTCCAGACACTCAGACACCCCCAACCCCCACCCCGAACCTCAGCTTCCTGCTCCCTTTTCTGGCTGGCTGCTGGAGTGGGGGATTTGGGGGCTATTTGGGATAAAGCAGTTGAGGAGGGAGGTACACGCAAAGAGCCAGGGAGCCCTTTTCCAACGGGCTTATTTTGGGGGACCCTCGAAGGGAGAATAACCAGTGGGGAAGGTGGACCACTCGGGGTGAGGAGTTGGGTGCCAGGAAGGAAGGGTGTCAGGGTTGAGGCTGGGGTTACTCAGGCACAGCCTTGCAGGAGCAGTGGGAAGGCGCCTGCTGGCAGCTCCTGATGAGGCTGGCAGGGATTTTCTTCCAGGCAAATATCTGTCTCCTGGTAGCAGCACGGGCCAGAGGGGCCGGGGACTGAGAGTGAGAGGGGTTGGAGCTCTCCTACACCTTGGGTGCTCCCTCAAGAGGTGTAGGTGCTCTGCTGGGGCCTCTCCTGCTCCCAACCCCTACAAGGGGCCTCTCTCAGCCCCATGGTGGGGAGCCCCTCATGGTCCTGCCTGCTGGGGCTTGTTAGTGAGATCCCGTCTGGGGCGCTGGGGCTGAAGCCATCCCCAAGCCTATTTTTTGCTAGTTTTGAGTAAGACCAGGACACTCCTGTCCTTGGGCAGCTGGAGATGCCCCTCAGCCCCCCAAACCCACGGCAGAGACAGGAGTTGAAGCTCATGTCCCCCTTCCTGGCCCCCAAAACCCTGTCAGTGGAGGAGCTGTGGGTGGCGCCAGGACAGCTGTGGGGGAAGTCCCGGTGTCAGTACTTCCAGGAGAGGCCTTGGCTTCCACTCCAGAGAGCCAGCAGCAGCAGGGTGAGCAGGGCCAAGGTGGAGACCGACCTTCGTGTTCAACCCAGGGCACAGCACCAGCAGCTCTTGCTGACTTGTGGCCACCGAGAGCTACCTGCCTCTGCTGCCTGCACCTGGGCGTGATCCAGCCCCTGGCCAGGCTTTCCGTGACAGCCCGGGACTCTCCCTGGGAATGACCCTCCCAGAGACACTGATAAAGGGCAGCTGATGAACGGAAATTCCTTCTCCTGGCTCCTGGGGTACCTCAGGGCTGCTGGGAAGCGTGGCGAGTAGCCGGCAGCTCTGCACCACTAGTGATGCTCTGGGGCTGACAGGCTGTTCTGGGCTTGGTTGTCGCTGCCGGCAAAGCACACAGGGTGATGCTGGCACTCGCCAAAGCCCTGGTGAGTTTATTCTGAAAACCCACCCATCCTCAGCCTGGCTGGGATGCCTCTCTTGCAATTTGGCACCTGGGAGAATGGCTTGCCGGTGGCTGAGCTCATCCCAGCCCATCCTGAGATCCATTGCTTGCTGCCTATCATGTGGCTGTGCCCTTCACAGTGGCTGTCGCGGTGACGGTGCCCATCCCATCTCCTCATGGCATCCCAGCAGCGTGGGTTGTCAGTGGGGCCTGACCAGGCATCCCTAAAGGGCAGCTCTGATTGGATTTGGATCAGGGGTCTCCACTCAACTGGATGGCTGACAAGGACCATGGGAAGCCCCCTCCTCACAGCCCATGTCTGCCTCTCTCACTGACAGCTTTCCAAAGCCCCTATGGACATGTTTTGGCCCCATGCACACCCCAGGCCCCCTCACAGGGTTTCATGGCTGGGGCTTTGGCTCTTCCCAGCTCTGTTCTGACTGAGCCCAGCAATTACAGATCTGGTTTAACACCCAGGTAGGAAAGCTGGCAGCAGGATCTGCCCCCTCTCAAGACATGTGCACAGACAGATGTTTGGATGCATGAAATCTTGTTTCATTCTGTTCAGTGTTGAGTACAAAGAATAACCACGGAGCTTCTGCCCACCTGATCCTCCAGCATCCTTGGCAAAGGCGCCGCTGAGCAGGGATGCTGGCATGGGGCTGCACAGTCGAGGGTCACTATGACACAGGCCCGTGCCCAGCAACCTCCTGGGCTGTGACTGTGGCTTGTTGGGGACCCACCTCAGACACTACTATGCGCACGTGGCGCCGTGTCACAAAGAGCCCCGGCTGTGTAGCCCCGTGGCAGCGCCCCTGCTCAGTGGCGTGTTTGCCACAGACGCTGGAGGATCAAGGCAGTCTTCAGCTGCACCAACATCCCCACACCAGGGCATCTCCTCCACTGCAGCCCCTGGGGATCACAGGTTCCCAAAATGGGAGATTCCTCCCCCCCAGCACAGCGTCCCACAGCACTGCCAGAAGAGCAGGCAGGACCCTCTGATGAGCCTCCCCCATGTAAAAGGCAGCATCAGGACCCCATGGAGGAAGGTGAGCACAAGGGCATCCCCCAAGCACGTGCCAGAGGGGATTTAGCTGATGCTCAGCTGGCTAGGCAGAGACCCCACACCTTGTGAAGGTGCTCTGGCATTCTTCCCCCATCCTGTTCCCGACACTGACCCAAACTGGCACCCTGATGCCGTGCTGGAGGTGACTGTGCTGCTGTCCCCTGGCAGTGTGCGGGCTGTGCCAGAGATCAGACACTGATACCGAGGTCGTTGGGCAGATGTGCCATCAGAATGGGCTCCACATCCATGAGAACTGCCTGGTGAGTCCCATGGGCTTGCCAGCCCTTGCTCCCCAAAAAGCCCTGTTCCCCAGCCCTGCATCACCGGCAGCCCTGGCACACCCCCTCTGTTCCCCACTTGCAGTACCACGCCGGTGGGCTGAGCCAGAGAGGAGCAGATGAAGAGGGCTTCTATGGCTTCCTGTTCCCTGACATCGAGCAGGAGCTGAAGCGGGTGGCAAGAAAGGTGAGGATGGGGGGACTGGTTCCCCACCGTGGTCCCCATGCCCCATGTCCAGCGCTGCACAGGCCAGCAAGCCCCCACGGACCCCGCAAGATCTGCCTGCAAGCAACCCTCCAGATCCTCCTCCATCCCCAGAGACCCGTTCCTGCAGACAGTGGGGCTTTGGAGAGGACAGGAGGTGGCATTATCAGTGGCACGGTGTCACCAGCCAGGAGGCACAGAGAAACACAGCGGGGCTGTGCTGGGTATCAGTCCCATGGGGATCCCTGGGGGTTTGCAGCACTGACACTGGCCACCTCTGTGTTGTCCCCAGAGGTGCTGCATCTGCCGGCTGCTGGGTGCCTCGATCACCTGCTGTCGTCGCCGGTGCTCCCGCGTTTTCCACTTCCCCTGTGGCAGTGAGAGGGGCTGTATCTCCCAGTTCTTCGGGGAGTTCAAGTGAGTATAGCCGTCCCGTGCGGCGGGGGACGGGGCAGGGGAGGGCTGGGGCCAAACCACCGACTCCATCCCACAGGTCCTTCTGCTGGAAGCACCGGCCGGTGCAGAGACTGCGAGTGGTGCAGGAGGAGGGCACCCTCTGCCTCATCTGCCAGGAGGCAGTGTCGGGGCGGCCCAGCTACGACACGCTGGTCTGTCCCGCCTGTGCCAGCGCCTGGTTCCACCGCCGCTGCATCCAGGTAGGTGCCGTCTCCGCCAGTCCCTGATCAGCCCCATCACCCCTGTGATCATGCTGCCTCCAGCTCTGGGGACGGCGAGCAGGCTGCCCCCCAGCCCCCAACTGATGCTCATGCTGTTTGTACCCAAGGGCCAGGCGCTGCGCTCTGCCCTGCACCATTTCCGCTGCCCTCTGTGCCAGGACATGGGGCAGTTCCAGACGGAAATGTTTCGCCTGGGAATCAAAATCCCCGACAGGTTGGTGTGCCCCCCCTTGCTCCCTCCCTCCTACCCCCACCACGATGCCCTCGCCGATCCCCTCCTGCCTCTCCAGGTGCCTGCGGGGGAAGCCCCACACCCTCGGTACCGAGCGCCCCCCGGCTCCCCGCAGGGATGCTGCCTGGGAGGAGGAGGGAGTCTTCGACGACCTGTACCAGCGGCACAGCTCCTGTGATGCTGCAGTGTGCCTGTGTCCCGCAGGACGGCAGCAGGCGGAGGAGAACGGGTGAGTGACGGTGACCCTGGTCCACAAAACCCCAGCTGCGCCCTCATCTCCTCGTTTGGGATGGCAGGGATGGAGGTACCCTGGGATGCTGAGCCGGGCATGGCGCAGGGTGCGTGCTGGCACCTCAGCCCCAGCTGCCAGGCTGCTGGGCAGTATGTGGGAGGGGGGCTCAGCGCAGCATTGGGGCTGGCACCCCGCAGCCCCGGGGGGTCTTTGGTGGCAGCGGATCCTGTTGTTCCCAGGCCCTGGAGACTCCTGCTCTGCAGCTCCTGTGGCTCCAGCGGGACACACCAAATCTGCTCTGCCATGGGAGAAGATGCTGAGTCCTGGGAGTGCGGCAACTGCAACAACACAGCTCTGGTGAGAGGGCTGCAGCTGGTGGACAAGGTCCCCAGGACCACGTGGCCACCACAGATAGCTGTGACATGGGGGACAAGTGCAGGGCTGTGATCCAGAGAGGGAGGCAATGTACCATGGGCTTGTGGAACTCATCCTCTCTCTGCCTTTTGCAGTGATTCCCCTGTTCCAGCCTACTCCATGCAGAACGCCGTGCACCCTGGCCCAGATCCTGGCACTTTGGCTGAGGAAGAAGAGGCCAGGATGCACCAAGGACACCCTGACATCCAGCCTCTGTCCCACCAACCTGCAGCTCCTCACTACTAAAAGTTGGAACCTGACATGTGTGTTAGGTGTTGCTTCTGAGCCCGGCTGGGCAAGAATCTCCTGCTGGGACCACTAGAGCCGCTGTGGGGCTGAGGCCGCCCTGCCCAGAACGGAGCAGCCAACCCAGGGGGGTGGGGAGGGCAAGGGTGTCCCACTGGGTCCCTTCTACCACGTGGCTGGGTGGCAGCAGGGACTTAAGGGGCACCAAAAGAGTCGATGGCACAAACAAAAGAGTCTTTAGGCATCAAAACTCCTGACTCTTCCTTAACATGCACCTTGAAACCGTTGCAATCACTGGGCCTTAAAGGACTCTGCTGGGTTCCCATATAGCCACATGTCCCACACAGCACAGGGAGTTCCCTGGGCACAGGGTCATTTGTGACCCGACTGCACATGCAGGGGACTGTCTTTTCCCACAACACCTGCATGTGGTTGTTGACTGGGCCTGATCCCGTGGCCATCATGCATGTACTGCATGATAGCTCCCAAGATGACCCTCTCCATGATCTTCCCTGGGACTGAGGTCAGACTGACAGGCCTGTAGTTCTCTGGATCCTCCTTCCAACCCTTCTTGTATATGGGTGTAACATCTGCCAGCCCCTTCTTCCAAAGCTCACATTTTTCCTTCTTTTCCCGTATATCAGCCTGAATCTCTCTACTCAGCCAGGCTGGCTTCCTAGCTCCCCGACCCCTCTTCTGACTGACTGGGACAGCCTGTTCTTGTGCCACCAAGATTTCCTTCTTGAGGAGCATCCAACCCTCTTGGGCTCCTTTGCCCTCAAGGGCTGCCTCCCATGGAATCTTATCGAGCAGCTTTCTGAACAGTCCAAAGTCAGCCCTACGGAAGTCTAAGGTGCTTGTTCTGCTGTCTCCCTTCCTTACTTCTCCCAGTACTAAGAATTCTCTAAGCTCATGATCACTATGCCCCAGGCGTCCTCCAACCTTCACATTCCCCCCACTAGGCCTTCTCTGTTTAGAAACAAGTCCAGCAGGGCACCTTCCCTTGTGGGTTCATTTACCAGCTGGGTCAGGAAGTTTTCTTCCAAACCCTCCAGGAACCTGCTAGACTGTTTCCTCCCTGCTGTATTGTACCCCCAGGAGACATCCGGTAAGTTGAAGTCCCCAATAAGGACGAGGGCTGGTGATCGCCAGACTACTCCCAGTTGTTTAAAAAACAACTCATCAGCTTCCTCCTCCTGGTCAGGTGGTCTATAGCAGACTCCCATCACTATATCTCGCTGATTTTGTTCCACTCTGATTTTTACCAGGAGACACTCAACCCTGTCATCACCATACTCCAGCTCTAGGCTGTCAATGCATTCTCTGACATACAGGGCTACCCCACCTCCTCTCCTACCCAGCCTGTCACACCTGTATAGTTTGTAACCAGGCATAGCAGCACTCCAGTCATGTGAATTATCCCACCACGTTTCTGTGATGGCAATCACATCATAGTCTCCTTGACTCACAAGGACTTCTAATTCCTCCTGTTTGTTGCCCATGCTGCATGCATTAGTGTAGATGCACTTCAGCTGGTCTGTTGATCTTTTTACACAAGAGACAGAGACAAAAAGGAAGGCACTTGGGGGGTTGTTTGGGTGTTAGTAAAAAAAGCTGTGTGGTGGTGGGCTGTGATGATGCCATGAGGGCTGCAGTCTCCATGTCTTTGCTACAGCCCACCCAGATGAATGGCTTCAGTGGGGTAAGGCCTTGGCCAAGTGGAGCATCTTCAGAGCAAGCCTGGCAAGTGAGAGAGAACAGTGGCCTGGGTCTGGGCACACCAAAGGCTCTCCTTGCCTTGTGCACAGCCCCCCTTCCCAGCTGAAAGGTGAGTGTTTGCTATGTGGTGTGCATGAGGTTGCTTCTTCATTTAAAAAGAAAAATTAAATGAGCCTGTTTTCCTCTGGGAATCACTGCAGTGGAATTTATCAGTCCTTCTGCTTTCTTTCTCTTCCCCCTTTTTTTGCCCTAATTCCCTTCCCTTCTTTTACTGTTTTTCTTCTTTCATCTGCTGCTTCTTCCCTCTAAGCCTGTCTTTGAGCCAAAGCAATATGCATTCATCCAAGGAAGGATCTGCCAATAGTGCTGCTCTGTCTCTCCTCTTAGTTAGGATATATTTAGCCATCGCCCTTGGGGTTTTTTTGTTGTGTTGTTGTGAGGGGTTTTTGGGGGTTTTTGTTCTCCTTTTTTTGCTGTTCAGTGGCTTTAAAGAGCAGGTGTAGGGAACAGAAAGACAAGATTAAAAATACCTGCTGTCAGATAGCTCTCCCTGTGCAGATGTGCTCCAGTGCCATGCAAAGCAAGCGTGGGAGTGGAGTGGCTCACAGCTGCCTCTTGGAAAGCTAATTTGGAATTCTCATTTTTAAATTTTTTTTTTAAAAATTCAATAATCTCTTTCTGCACTGCTACAAATTTCCAGAGCAGCTCTTTCCTCTGCACTTTGTGTGATTGAGGCGGGCAGGTGCTTTGATTGGGAATCAATGAAATGCCCTCTGGGTTAGGGTGAGGGCCTGCTCTCATGTGGGAGCGGTCGAGGGACAAGCGCTGCTGCCTGTGGATCGAGGGACAAGCTGCATGTCCCATGATGGGGTAGGGGCTTCCCGGGGCATGGATGAAGCAAGGCTTGCCTGCAAGCACACGACTGTGGCATCCTGCAGCAGCCCATCCCCATCTTACAAGCTGTGCCATGGCTGAGACCCAGCTGGGATGTGGCTCCCTGGGGACCCTTTGCAAGCTCCCCTTAAACACCTCTCCTCAAACAGCAGCTTGCTCACAGTGCAAGGTGAGCAGTGCCTTTAAGGCTCCCTGCTCTGTTCCCCTGCATTCAGCATCTCCCTGACTTCATGCAGGCATCTCCAGGGCATGCAGTGGGCTTCTGGCAGCCTCTGCTGAAGCAACACAGAGAGGGCATGTGGTGCTGTCTTCAGGTTTTACCATTCCTGATTGCCACCTCTGCAGTTCCCTATGGATTTAGAAAGCCCGGCTGTCAGGCCCCTCAATGAGCCCGCCTGCCCCACGTCTTCCACGATGGAGTGAGACCCCAGCAGCCTGGCTCACCCTGGCTCTTCCCCTCCTCCTCCCTGTCTCCTTTTCCCCCCTGTTTCCATACCCTCCCCTTCTCATTCCACTCAAGCTGCATAAAAAATATACCCAGTACCAGAAACTCTGCTGTGGATGGGAGATGGGCTTCACGCCGGCAAGGCTGCGGCACGGTTCAGGGAAGGGAGCCCAGCCCTGGGGGTTGCGACACCGATGAGCTTTTGTGTGTTCCAAAACAAGGGCTGATAATACAGGCAACCGAGCTGGAGCTGCAGGAGGCTGCTAAGCTAAATGAGACAGGAAGCACGTAATTAAATTAGATATAGAGTGGCATAAAGAAAGCTGAGCATACATATGTCACTGTGTTTGGAGGTTATTGCTTAACCCTACTGAAAATATCTGAATAATAAAAATATTGCACCTACCACATCCCATGCTGGTGCCCTGCCCATCATTGCATAGCATCTCCTGCCCCATTGAAGGGGAGAGCTAAAAAGCCGACCCAACGGCTGAGCTGCTAGCTGGGGGGTTGCTGGGGGTGGTGGCCACAGCAGAGGCTCTGTCCTGGCCTTGGTGGGGAGGATGTCATCAGAACAGCCCAACCCTGTTCCTGTGCCTGGGCTCAGCCCCATGTGCACGGTATTTGCGCCATGTCCCAGAGCCCTGCACCAGTTCAAACACCCAAGCATGGGGCTCTGCTGTAGTATTTCCCATGGCATCTTCTGGCTGAGCAACTGTGGTGCCTGAGAAGATACGGCCTTTGGTTGGCTCTTTGGTCTTGCAGGGACTGAGCTCCCACTGCAGGGGGTTCCTTGCTTCTGCCTTGCCATCCCGCTCCTCTCCCAAGGGCTGTGGCTGTCACTGCCATCCTGGCTGTGGTTTTGCCATACAGTTACATTTCCCTGGGTGCTTCAAACCACACGTGGCTCCCAGCAGAGTGACCATCTCAGGGACTGTGGACTTGCTGCCAGAAATCCTCTGTCCTGCAACACATGCCCAGCCTTCTGGAGGCTGTCCTCTGGAAAATGCTGGGGAGAGTCACCAGCGCCTTCTGTAACATTGCAAGGTGGGAGAAAGGGCTGCAACAAGTCAGAACAGACACCAGGCAGGTCCCAAAATGATGCAGTGAAACAGTGCCAGAGCATCACTGAGCATTCCATCTGTGCAGGGAGGAGATGGAGGAGAAGGGCTGCTACCACCCCAGACCTGTCGCTGCTGTTGTTGCCCAACTGCTACAGCTGGGAGGTTGGTGCAAAAGGTAAGTGTGTGTGGCCAGTGCCAAAATACCAGATGTGACCATCTCCTGTGGGTACCAGGAGCCCATACCCATGTCAGCGTGGCACTGCTGCTGTGACACCAGTGCTCCCAACATAGTGGTGAGCTGTGGTGGAGAACCAGCCTGCGTTAGATCCAGTGATGCCCATGCAGCAGGCACACACAGACCTACTTAGCATCTGTACAGGCAAAGGCAGTCTTACAGCCCTCACTGTTACCCTTATTGTTCCTCCTTCTGCCCTTAAATCCACAGCAAGGATTAGGTTTTGCCTGCTCAGTCCTTCCCTTCCAGTTTCTGGCCTCTCCCTGCTTTTAGTCTCTTCTTTCCATTTTCAGCTGTCAGCAGTATACACCTTTACCCAGATGCTTTCCCAGGCTTTGCTAAGACTTTCTTTAATGTGTGTCCCCCCTCCCCTTCTCTTCCCCCATCACAGACCCATCAGAGAACTTGCGAGGAAGCCACACAAATTCTGCTAGTGTGTGGGGTCAGATGTCAGTCTATTTCATTTTTGACGTGGGCTGGCAGGGTAATTTAGGGGGTTAGGGGGATGTGGAAACATCAGACACTTCTGTTCTACCTGCAGTGCAAGGAGGGGGGCAGGGGGGTGGGGGGATACCGTATTGCCTGGGGTGGGGGTGCAAACCCAGCCCCAAACTTTGCATCTGCCCCTGGGATGCTGCAAAGCAGCCTGACCCTGCTGGGGACCACTAGAAGCACCCTGGGAACTGCGGTCAGGCAGGTGGCTGGTCTGCAAGGGGGCTGGTCAGGTGGTGTTCTGGTAACATTTCAGGGTCACTCCATATCCATTGGCCTTGCTAATGCACTACTTCTTAGGTTATGAATCGAGCTCATGTGAGAACAGTTGGAGCTTGGACTGAGGGCAAGATGCCAAGCAGTTCCCCAGTGCTTACAGAGGTCGAGGGCAGCTGATGGGGGCAAAAGGAGATCTCCTGAGGCCCAAAGACCAAACAGATCTGGAACTAGAAATGGAAGGAGAGTTTCAGCAAATTGAAATGTTGGAGGGGTTTTTTAACTGGAATGAAAATGGTAATAACTGAAAATTTCACATGGAGTGAGACTGCTGGCAGAGGGAATGTGTTTAGCATTTATTTTTTAAATATCAGCACACACAAAAGAAGTCCTTTGTGTGTTATATTTACACAAGTAATGACACTCTGCTAAAATAATACAAATTCTGAGGGTCAAAACTCCCAAAGTTTTCTTACTCAAGGTGATTATTCTGGTTATTTCCTGACCTCACTCAAACCAGCAGTGGCAAGGAGCTGTCCTGCGGTGACCTCCTGCCCCCGTAGGAACTGCTGACTGCCCTTCAGGAGCCCTGCTGTCAAACTGTTGGGCTCTGTAAGGCTGCCCTTCCCACCCCTTGTTTCTCGTGATGGATTTGATACCTTTTAGCTCCCTTTTCTGTCCAGCGGGAGGGATACATGTAAGAAGCTACTGCGAGATTATTTCTGTTGCCTTGTATTTAAAGCAATTGTTTCGTGGCGTCCCAAGTGAAGTGTGAGTTCATGAGGTAATGACCTAATGCTGAACTTGGAGCTCAGTGAAAGGTGGTCTTCAGCTAGAGTGAACAGCCAGTGTTTTAAACTACATGCTCTGAGAATGTTGGTGTTGCTGTCCCTGTTGTTTTCCTCATGGTTTTATTTCTTCTTCTCTGCCTCTGTGTTCATTTTAAGCAGTAACCCTACACACAAGGAGCACAGTACTTCCTGGGAGAAGGTACGCTGCCCTACTCTTCTCATATATCTCAGACAGACATAGCTTGGCCTTGTCTTTTTCTGGGCTTTATCACAGCTGTAATATTTCACCAATGCATTATAATTGTTGTTATGCTTCTCCTCACGGCACTCTTCATGATCTGGGAAGTGTCGCCTGGCTTGTATGGGGAAGAGCTGAGTTGACAGACAGTGACATGCTATAGTCCCCTAGGGAGGTTTGTGGAGGAGCAAGGAGTTGAGATGAATTATTCAGTTAGAGTTTGCTATAAACTCAGGTGTACTTCAAGGTCAGAGCACTCTTCCCCAAAAGCCAGCACTGCCCACCAAGAACTTTCTCTCTAAAACTTGGAAAGCCAGACAAACCTTACTCTTTATATTGTTTTCCTTAAGGTGTTCCCAAAATATCTAGAGTAATGCAAGCACAGGATGAACATTAGGGAGAGGCTACTTCCATTGTTGTTACTTCCAGCAGAGCTTTAGAAACTGTTTTTGTCCTGAGGGAAGCACTAAAGTTGTGGGTGTCTCATAAGATGCTTTTTGACCAATGCTCCAAACTGGCATTGCTCAAAAACAGTTCTGTTCTCATGCTGAACTTGGGCAGCCTGACTACACAGGGAACGTCTGGCTGAGGCTTGGATGTCTGTGGAGGAGCTGGCATCCCATACACAGCGCAGACCAAACTGTAAAGCTGTGGGATTCTTTGTATTCCTGCATTTACTAAAGAAGGCTGAAGCATGACAGCAGCAAAGCCTGTGAAGTCATTCTTCATCTGCAGTAGGGACTCTAAGCAGGCTGCTCTCGGGCTGTGCTCAGGATTGGGGCACAGAGCCCAAACCTGACCTGTCTGTGACTGCTCCTCAGAGAGGAGCCTGGTGGAGACTTCTCAGGCAGACATGTTAGGAGCTCAAGCAATTTCAGGGCACACACAGCATCCCAAACCAGATCTGTAGCAGACCCAGACATGTTTGGTCTAGGCTTCCACTGCTTGCAAGCCATGAAGGTCACTGGGTGCCTTCTGTACTTCCCAGTTGTAGGGATCAGGCATTGAAAGCTCAGCCCAAGCCCCTCACTTCAGTTTCTGTCTTTCATTTTTGCAACAGGACTTGAATTTTCTTTTTCCATAGAGAGTGATCCTCCCAAGAACCTCCGTGTATCAGGTGTGACTCATTCTGCTGGCGTGGTTACCTGCAGCACACATCGATGGCTACGCTCTGACCTACCAGGGTTGAGGTGGTACAAGCAAGGTAGAGTGAATTCCTCAGTCCTGCAGACCCCACTGAGATCACCTCTGTGGTTATGGGCTCTGCCAGCTGGATCTTGTGGGTATACGGATCACAGAAAAAAAACCCATGGCCAAGGGAGGGAGATCTTAAGGAAGAAGATGTGCTACTGTCATGAGTTAGAAGCTGTGGAGGGCCTTTGTGACAGTGGGACATTTCTTTGCAAGAAATCTCCAGGTTCAGAGAATGTGTTCACTGCTTCACTTTTCTAGCCTGCTATTACCTGGAAGGGCAGCACTCACCACGGGTAGAGTGTCCTCGCTGTCATAACAGTGTTTCTGGAGACCTTGCCCTAAACCTTCCTTCTGAGGGGACAGACCCTGTGTTTCAAGGATATCCAGTGAATGTGCCTGTCTGAACACCACAAGAAAAGCCCATAAATTCATGTGGAGTATGAGGCTGTCTGGAAAAGCTGAACGCTATTCAGAGTTGTCCTGACCTTTGGTCTGTTTTAGTTGGCAGGAAGTCCAGCTGGGTCCTAGCGAACAACAGCTTGTGCTAGAAGGACTGGAACAAGGAATATACCATCTCTGTGGTGGTCTATAAGGGAGATGGCCAGAGCAGGCAGGCAGACAGCTCCTTCTCAACAGGTAGGATTTGGCCTTGGCTGTTGCACTTTTCCCCTGTGCTCTGCAATTGTTGTGCTCTATGGTAGAGGTCAGAGATAGAGTTTGTGTTCTGGGAAACTATGTGATCGTAAGCAGATCATCTAGTGAGTCAATGATGTGTCTCCTAGCTGGGAGTCTATTCTAAGCCGCACCATCTGGAGGCTTGGAAACACAACAGGGTAGTGGGAATGGAGATGGGGCCCATGGTGGTCAGTGCTGCTGTCAAACCTTGCTAGCCGAGTGCGAGACAAAGCCTCACAGTGAGCTGCCAGTGGGCAGGAGAGATGATGGTCTGCCAGAAACCTTTATGCACCATGCTACTAAGGGTAGGGCACAGCTGTGTAAGTACTGTCGTGGCCTTGGGTAGCTGCCTAGGTTGTCTTCAGAGGTCAGAAAATGCACACCAGAATGGCAGCTAACCAAACAAAACCTCATGCCAGCCTCTCGTACTGTGCCAGTGCCCACAGGGATTGCCAGTAGTGGACAAACTGTAAAATACAGAGAAATCAAAGCCTCTGTTTGCTGGTACTCCCGCCTTCACCAAGAAAGGCTCCTCTTCCTGCTTCCACTGTAACCTAAGATTGCATCTCTTGCAGCTTCTGGGGACCCTATCCATGTGCCAGCTTCCAGGCAGTGGGGGCAGCCGCCAGCAGCAACCTACTGGTGCAACTGGGCACTGCAGGAGTGTATAGCGGGGGCTGCTGCTCTCTGTACCACTTTACTTTCAGTACTGTTGCCCCTGGGAGGATTCCTAGGGGTGAGAAATACCTCCTCCAGCTCTAAGTCCTGCTTTGCTGATGTGAGGTTTTGCCTCCTCTGTTCTCACAGTCAGCTTCCTCTACCCATATCCTGCAGACTGCAGCCAGATGCAGCAGAACAGAAACACCTCCAGAGGCATGTACACCATTTACCTGAACAGGGATGGCAGCAGGCCAATGCAGGTGTACCATGGCATGGCCACGGATGGAGACGGGTGGATCATGAGTGACTCTCTGCTCCTTTGGTGTTTATCTCAGTGGATGTGGTCGAGTGGACCCGGTACTGGTGTGAGCTGGCGTACCCCCTCACACCGCCAGTAGAAATGCTGTGGAAGGCTGAATGGCTCAAAGGCTTTTTTGTTGTCTGGTTGTGAAGGCCACACAGGCTTACGTGACTGGTGAATGGAGGGCAGTGACTGAGTTACGACAGCTTAACCTGTCACCTCTTGCCAGCTGGGTCACAGGAGTTGTCTGGGAGGGAGCATTCAGCCCTGTCGTAAGCTGAGGTAGTACAGCTTAGCTTAACTCCCTTTCATAATGAGTTAACTGAGCTGTGTTATCTCATCTTGACCACAAGATAAGCTGACACATATTGAGCATTGATGCAGTTTGGCTGAGGCCTATTGGTATTTTAAATGCACCTGGGCCCTGACCACACAAGAGCTATGGAGTGGCTCAAGGGAACCGGGAGGCAAAACACGGATGCTTTGAGGTGGGGAGCATGTATGGACATGAAGGAGCAAATCTGAGGGTCACCCGAGAGCTGTCTCTAAACAACCAAAGAAAAATATCTTTTATTTCCTTTTTCATCTCTCATTTTCAGTGATAATGAAATACATTGCATGCTACTGCCCAAGTCCCTCTGGTTTTAGCGAAGCTCAGAAACCCAAACATCTCATGGATCTCTAAGCCTGTTTTGTCTGAGCGTTCAGATCATGCTCAGATTTGTGTGGTCTGCAGGCACTTGTGGAAAGTAAAGTGTAAAAGTTGCACAACGAAGCTTTCACCCCAACGCTTATGTGCAGTGAGAAAACGTAAAAAGATTCTTGCATGGACCCTGCTGTGGTGCAGCATGCTGTCACCTAGAGCTGGCTGTTCCCAAATGCTTCACCTTCTTGTCTGCGTTTGAATCGGGATGAGCACTTCGCATGCCCATCCTCCTTGTCTCTCCTCAACCTGTCAGGAGCTCTCACTCAGCAGTCCTTGCTTTGCAGTTGCTTCAGAGGAGGCGTGCTGGTGAGGTGGACTTCTATAAATGCTGGGAAAATTATGTGGATGGCTTTGCCCACTGGGGAATTCTGGCCTGGTACAGTACAAGGGTGTGACTAGAGAAGAGCTGAAGGTTAGCTCTGTAGATGCACCTAAATGCTGATATGTCCAACCCCTGCCAAGCCTGTGGCCTGCAACTGTCAGCTTTTGTGCCTTCCCTAGTAGTGCCGGTGCACTGAGGGATCTCTAAAGGACCACTAAGCCTTTCCTCTGGCATGTTCGGGCTTTGGAGTACTCTCAGAGCAAGCCAAACTCTGGAAAGGTTTATTTTGGACTCGGGTGTTCCTATGAGAGGAAAAATAAAGCAATAGCAATAGTGAAAATGCAGAGCTTGGGATACTGCACAAAACTTGGTGTGTTAGGTAATTTTTTTGTCTGTATTCTTCTGTTGGAGACCTCTGTGTGGATCAGAGTCCAGCAGTAAATAGGTCAGGGTATCTGGAGCAAGAGTCTTTAAATGTTCTGGGAAAAATACTGTTGCACTACAGCTGGTCTCGGGCTGGTTTAGGCTGTTTGTTATTTCTGATCCTGCTGTTGCTTGCCAGACAATGAGATAAGACAGAATAAAACTTGGCAAAATGTCATGACGGCATCAAGCAGGGAAGGAAGGCGGCAGGAAATAGCTAATTTAACCAAAAAAGCCACAGGATGAGAGTCTAGGACTGCAAAGGTGAGCAGGCTTTTCCCTTTTAGGAGTAATTGTTTTGGTGTTTTTCTTCTAGGTCTTGACAAGCTGCACAACCTCACAAGCAGCGGCCCCATCTGCTATGAGCTACGGGTGGATTTGAGGACAGCCAGCGAATCCATCTACACTGTCTGTGACTTCTTCCAGGTTGCCTCGAGCAGGGACAGATACAGACTGTCAGTGGAGAATTACAGAGGCAATGCCAGTGAGGAGTGCCTGTCTCTGCTTTGCACGGGGCAGCAGATGCTGGTGCCTCTGTATTTGTTTTGCCAGCAGCATGGGAGCTCATTGGTCAGGTTAGATCAGATGTAGTTCTCTTTGAGAAGTGTGTACCTCCTGGGAAGACTAAGGAGAGCGTGCCTACAGGCCTGTCTCCTGCTGAAGGCAAGAGAAAGGGTTGCTTTTTCATGGGGAAGAGAAGGGAGGGCTCTGTAACCCAGTAAAACACCAGCTGAAAAGGCAGACTGGGAAGCATTTCTCTGAGGTAGCATGTGCTGATGGTTTGCTCAACAGCAGCAGCCATCCTGGTGCTGGTTCTGCCACTAGTAAATCCTTACCATGGCCATTGTGTCCACAGGATTCGACTTAGCCTTTAATCTCCTCTTGCCATAAGGTTCTGTGGGACATAGGGAAATGTGGGAGATGGGGGAAATGGCCAGCCCCTTCTCAGTGGTCTGTGGGGACAGGACAAGGGGCGATGGCTTCAAGTTGGAGCCCGTGAAGTTCTGCACCAACATGGGGAAGAACTTCTTCCTGGTGAGGGAGCCCTGGGACAGGCTGCCCAGGGGGGTGTGGAGTCTCCTTCTCTGGAGATATTCCAGCCCTGTCTGGATGTCTCCCTGTTGTGCAACCTGTCCTAGGGACCCTGCTTTGGCAAGGGGTTGGACTCGATCTCTGGAGCTCCCTTCCAATGCCTAAAATTCTGTGAATCTGTAATTCTGTTTAGATCTTCAGTTGGGCTCAGGGGGCAGTCCTTGGACATGCCCTCTAAGACCAATCCTTTAGAAACTGTCTGTACCCATCCTGTGCTGTTGTTTTTCCCCTGACAGGCCTGTTCTCTTCTGCCTGAAGGGTTTATAAGCCCTTAGGCTGGGCATCTGTAGTCTCCTGCTACAATTTGTCTTTCATCCCTTCCCTTAGGGGATGCAATGACCTACCACAATGGCTGGAAGTTCATCAGGTGGGACAGAGACAATGATGTGGCTCTCAGCAGCTGCGCTCTGACACACCGCGGTGCGTGGCGGTACAAGAACTGCCACTTGGCCAACCTCAATGGGAAATACGGGGAGAGCAAGCACAGCGAGGTGAGCGGGGGTGTTCTCTCTGGTGGTCAGCTGTCTTCCCTAGCCTTGAGAAAACACATGGTGGGGGGGATGTCCTTATCCGTGGGGCAGGAGGGATTGCCCATGCTATTCTAACTCATTTAATTTGAAAGGAAAATTTTCCTTATGGATGATTTTCACTCTTACTCCATCCTCCCTGGATCCAGAGGGCTTGAGATCATGGCCCCCTGGTTCTTGTGGGCACAGGTACTGTCTTGATTTTTGAGGAGAACACTTATAAAAGAACACTCACTAGGAACCACACAAGGATGCTGTCTCACTGTGTCATGTAGCCTGTAGCTTGGCTTTCACTGCGTGCCTTATTGTGCATCTCATTGTACAGGCTTGTTTTGGGCTTGAAGGTGGCTCCGTCCCGTTGTGGGTAGAGATCTGATTTATATTAGGAGTGTTTGGAAGACGGATTGTAACTACAGTCAGAATCTGGTGATGAATAGTGTCTCTGCTTAGTGGAGGGTTAAGTGGTATTACAGGGGGCAGTGGTAGACTCCTACCAGGTCTGGGTGCTTTAATGAAAGAAACTTGTGGTCTTTTCCCAGGGGGTGAACTGGGAGCCATGGAAAGGCCATGAATTCTCCATCCCCTTTACTGATATGAAGATCTGTCCTCAGTCTTCCAGTAATGAGCCAGTCCTGGGGAGGAAGAAGAGGACTCTATCGTGGAAGAGGAAGAAGATCAGGACTTAAGTTGAACACTGTGCAGGACAGTGCCCAAAGACAATGATTCAGTACTTCTTAGATTCAGACAGCTTTCTCCAATACACTGGAGACAATCACTGATGTGTGCCCAGAGACCTCCAGATCTGCAGCCCAGCCTGCTTCCAGCCTTTGGAGCTCCTGATGGGTGATCTGCTTAAGATTGGGATGGGGCTTGTGGGGAGAATCCAACTGTAACTTCTCTGGTTGGCTAAGTATGACAAGGACCCGCTTGGTTCAATGTATGCAACTTCTATGAACTTCACATAAAATGAGCTTTAATACATGGTGGTGTTTCTCTAAACTAGGCAGGTAATTCTTCTGAATTCTGTGGCACCATCTGCTTCAGAGTTCAAAAAATTAAATTTTCTCCCAAAATTTACATTAGGGTGCGTTTTCCTGAGACCTTCTGTGCTAGTTTGGGCTAGGAGAGAGTTAGCATACTTCATGGTAGCTACTATCTGGCTAGACCCCTCCCAGTGCTGCTCCCTATCCCAGGCCCATCTCTGCATACCGCCACTTGCAGACCATGAGCATAATTCTCTGTCTGCTGACTGTCCCATCTGCCACCCTCTGCTTTTTCATTCCCAGTGAGGTGGTCAGTGATGCTGAGATGATTGTGCTTGTCATCCATCTCTAAAATGTGCACATCTGAGTTAAAACAATCCTGCACACTCTCCATCAGGCTTTTCTTTCAGGCCCTGTGGAGATTCCGGAGGGCCCCAGCACTTGGTGTCACATTTGGCTGCTTTTTTTCCCCCTCGCAGCCATAAAGGTGAGCTTTATTTTCTTTGCAGATATTAAAATTCTGGACCATCAGTCACAACCAGGGAAGAAGAACGAGCTCACCAAACAATGCTTGCTCAAAGGCTTCCTTGTGTGAGCAGATTGGAACATGATTATCCTAGGTTTTAATGGCCTTTTCTATCCCAGTGCTAAGCTGAATAATACATTTTAAAGAATCCTTCCCAGACTTTGGGTACGCAATAAAATTACAAACAAAGGAGGTCCTAAAAGTATTTGTCATCTGTGCTTTGGGTGGTAGAATAATCCTCCCCCCCCCAGTTTAAACTTGACCTTTTCTAGAGAGATGGAGTGAGTGAGGCCCAGGCCCTTAGCGCTGCTGAGCAGCGTGGGAAGGCTGTGGAAATTAGGTCTGGGATGGGGAACTGTGTGACCTCTTCCTGACTGAATACCACCAAGCAGTTAACTGAACTGCTAGTGGGGTCCAGCAGAGGAAAGCTAGCTCAAGATCACAGAATCACAGAATTGTAGGGGTTGGAAGGGAGCTCCAGAGACCATTGAGTCCAGCTCCCTTGGCAAAGCAGGGTCCCTAGGACAGGTCACACAGGGAGGCGTCCAGACGGGGCTGGAATATCTCCAGAGAAGGAGACTCCACAACCCCCTGGGCAGCCTGTCCCAGGGCTCCCTCACTGGGAAGAAGTTCTTCCCCAGACTGGTGTAGAACTTCTTATGCTCCAACTTGAGACCATTGCCCCTTGTCCTGTCCCCACAGACCACTGAGAAGAGGCTGGCCATTTCCCCCTGTGTCCCACCCTTCAGATACTGATAAACACTGATCAGATCCCCTCTCAGGCTTCTTTTCTCCAGACTGAACAGCCCCAGCTCACTCAGCCTTTCCTCACAGGGGAGATGCTCCAGGCCCTTAATCATCTCCATACCCTCCTCTGGACTCTCTCCAGGAGATCCCTGGCTTTTCTATACCAGGGAGCCCAGAACTGGACACAATACTCCAGGTGGGGCCTGACCAGGGCAGAGCAGAAGGGGAGGATCCCCTCCTTTGAGCTGCTGGCCACACTCCTTTTGATGCCCCCCAGGATCCCATTGGCCCTCTTAGCTACCAGGGCACACTGCTGGCTCAGAGATCCCTCTGTCAGAGGTGAGTGCTAAATTCTTTGTAGTACTTTCAGGGCTGTGGCTCTTGGGTGGGTGGGCAGGCAGAGACTCAGCTGAGCTGTGTTAGGATATTCACACCCTGGAATGGGGGATGGAAGAGACACGCAGAGGGAGGGGAGGAAAGGGAAATTGCACTTGAAGTGTTTTGCAGGCTTTGTGCTAAGAGCAGGAGGGAAGGATGCAGGAATGTGATGAGGGTTCTTTGCTGTGGTGAAGCAATTTCTCCCTGTTGCACTCTTGTCTGTAGGCAAGAACAGGTTTCACTGCTGTGTTCGGTTTGAGGGCACAGTGCAGACATCAGGAAGGCAAGTGGGGGGACGGGAGGACTGGACTAGCCTCACACATGGCTGCTCTAAAGAGATGCAGGTGTGACTGTGCCCGGCAACTCTTTCCTGTGCAAACCTCCGAGACAAAGCACAATGCCTTCTGAAAGCTGAATCTCACCTGAGAGTGGGGAATGTTCCGTCAAGCAGTAAGCCTTTACCTCTGAAAAACAAAGTTCAAATTAAACACCTTATTTACAGTTTCTGAGGGATGGGGGTGTTGCTTGTCTCCTCTAATTACCGACCTCTATTTCACCAGGTAGGGCAGTGGAAGTGGTGGCTGTTAGAAAACCAGTGTGGGAGGTTGGTATTTCCTGAACAGCCACAGGATGGCATCAGCTCTTCATGCTAGTGCAGGAGAAACGTCTCTGTATCCGGCTGGCCTCTGTGGAAAGACCTTTTATGGGTTAACCAGCTTTAGAAGCTTGGACTGCTCAGATAATGCTGTTTGCTGTCGGGAACTGGCTGTTCTGGTTTCAAGGCTCTGGCTGGTTGGGGTAGTCCCATAAAAATGTCCCAACCTCTTACCGCCCTTGTTTTGCTCCACTACCCAGCCCTGTAAAGGTGACGCTGCAGTAGGGCGTTAAGAGATTCTCAAAATCTTTGCCTTGCCCTGAGCTCACTTTGATTTTCTCTCCGGTGAGGTCTGCAACACACCCAGAGGCAGAATTTGAATCCTGGTCCTCTCTGCCTTGGCTTCCCTGTGTTGATGGGCACTGCTCCCTTGCCAGAACCCAGGACCCATCTGGGGCTCGGTTGGGCACCCTACAGGCTGGACTCTGCAAACGCTGCTGGGGGGAGGGAGAGCTGGTGGATTCTTTGCCCACCTCCCCACTGTGCCAGGAGGAGGAAGGCATTCCTCTCCCCAGATACCGTACTCTGAATGGTGTCATTGGGAGAGAAGGCAGAGGTGTCATACTGCTTAGAAAGCAGCAGTGTTTCTTCTGGCTGCAGCTCTTGCTGGCTGAATGAACAGAGGAATTGCTGGAGAAGATCCTGTTCTCCCCTCCCCGTGAGCCTTCCTGGGCCTGTGAGGACAGTTTTTGCATCTCCTCCATCCCAGGACTGCTCTGGGACGCTCAGCTTCAACTCAACCCTTGTCTGTTTCTAATTTAGGACCCAGGAACCTCCCTTTCCCTCTGCAAGGAAAGTAAAACCCTCCACAGCCCTCCTTCCCCAGAGCAGAAACATGGCTTTCCTTCTTCCCCCTACTTCTTGCCCTCAGGGAGTGCAGCTTGACTGTTCATTACCAAGGAGAGGCCATTAAACTTGCTTAAACTAATCTGCTACTTTAAGAAAACCTCTGGGATCTGCATAGCTGGCTGCAGGCTGAGGCTGCACAGCCTCTGCCTGCTGAGCTCTCCTGTGTCTTATCTAGGGCCAGGACACAGATAGGAGCAAGCTTTCCCCAGGAAAATAAACACATGACTAAGCGCTAGAGACACAGCATTTGTTTGCAGTGGGACTCTTGTTTATTTTTTGCTTTAAAAAAAAATAATAATTGCAAAAAACTGGTGGGTGGGTGGGTGTTGTGTGCACTCCCTCCTGTTGTGTGGATTGTTTAGGAAAATAAAAGGTTGGTACTGAAATGCAGCTGTGGGAAGACAGCATGGAGGGGTCTGCAGAGCAGGGACCAGTAGCTCTTGTTGGTGCAGGTGCTGTGGGGTCACCGCTGCCTGGCTGATGGGACCCTGTGCACCTCTGGCTGTGGCTGCTCATCTGCTTTTGTTTTAGGAAGCAGTTGTTTCAGCGCATGGTGTGGCTGAAACAGCCCCTCTTGAGGGAGTCGGCCCCCCACACTCTGTGGGGCACGGAGCCTCGGACCATGCATGGGTTAGATGGATCAGGGTAGAGCTGTATCCTTGCACCTCCTTGCCCAGCTCAGGGCTGGATGTGAATGATGATCTTGGTGGGTTCTTGAAATTCAGACCTGGCTCTGAATTCCCCAAAGCCTGGGTTGGAGATGTTAGGCATGACACAGAACAGGCGGGTTTCTGACAGTTCTCTGATCCTTGCAGGAATCTCTTGCCCTCACCTGAATTATTATTCACAACGTTTCTGGAGAAGGACCTTCTAGCAGGGAGCCATACAGAGCCTGGCAGCTCCATGCCAGGTAGGCTGCACTCGTTGGCACCAGCTGCCTCCATGCCCCTGCTTGTTCAGGTAAGCCTCTGACCCCCCATCGTGTTTCTCTTCACTCTGATTATTCCCCACCTGCCCCAACCCCACCCCCCCCATTCTTCCAGGCAGCACCACCCTTCCTCCCGGGCTGCTGGTGCCTCCTGATTGCAGCTGGAGCACCTGTGTGGGCAGCCTTCCTGCCTGCCCGAGGAGGCTGCTTTGTCCCCCTGGTGAGTGCGGAGGTAGGAAGGCCGGGAAAAGTACCTGGATGGGGGAAAAGAGGGAAGGAAGAAGGAATAATACACATGCAGTGCTGGTTCTCTGGGGTCATGGAGGGACTCAGGGCTTGGGACAGAGACCAGAGCTGTTCCTGTGTGTCTCTCTCTAGGATTAGGTGTGGCAAATCCTAATTTTTTTTTTTTACTAGCATTATATGTTGCTTCCTGTTTTGGAGGAGAAGGGAGCCACTTATTTCAATGCTAACAAAGCAAGCTGGAAAATAAGGCACATATGGGGTCAATTTAAAGGGCTGTGCGAGGAGGAGCCTGGTCTCCCAGCACAGCCGCACAAAGCCAAGCCCTGTGATGTGATGTTAACATCACTGCCCTGTCCAAGTCGGACAAAACAGGCTGCACAAGGACTGGGTGGCACAACCAACCACTCCTAAGTGGTGGCTTTACCCCCCTGCCAGTGCGTGCCCTGGGAGCTGGGGGGAGGCAGCATCGCTCTCGCCCAGGCTGGAAGCGGTCATGGCCGGCAGCTCAGTTCAGGCTTGCCCACGTGGGTTTGGCTGCTTGTCCCCCAGATGTCTGGATCTGGCTGGCAGCTCTGGTCTGCTCCAGAAGCTTAAGAACTGGAAGAAAACAGGAAGATGACATCCAGTGTACAGGCGCAGGGCAAAAAACAGATTTGATGGGGCTTCTGATCACACGCACGCGTCCCTCGCTGGCAAAACAAGCCGAGGGAGATGAAGCCTGCTGGACTGGAGAGCAGGGGGCAGAGGAGAGCCCCAGCTCCTCAAGAGGTAGGCTGGGCACACAGGCAGAGGGGGAGCAGAGTATCAAAAACAGGGTGAGAATCATGTGAGGTCCTGTTAGGTGCTGTGCCCTGCTGAGCAAGGGAGATGAGGATGCAGAGGGATGCAGAATCTGGCTGTAAGACGCATCACCCCTGGGTGAGGAATGACTGTGGGCATGAAATTTCCTCCCCTCAGCTCCTACAGTATGTCCCAAATTCCCGAGCTGTACAGAAGCCCTCCACGTGGCATACGGAGCTGCCTCCATGGCATCAGCTGGCAGTGGTGTGTGCTCATGGGTCGGTGGGTGTACAGAGCCTGCAGGGAGAGGCCACAGCTGAGCGTGCGGGTTGAGCGTGTCTGCCACTTCAGTACTGCCACAGTGTGCCTAGCCCCGTAACAGAGGGGCCTTTGGTCCTGCTCCTTAGTAGTCCTTCAATAAATAACTCTAATGCCCATAGCTAAGCTTTCACACAGCCTCAGCGTGCGTTTCCACTCTTGCAGTAGCGTAGTGGGCTCTCTAAAGGCATATCTGTACAAAACAGACCTTCAAGGAAGATTTTTCTCTTTTATTTTTCTCTAAGTGCTGGTGCAAAAGGGCCGTAGTCGCAGCCTGCTCTCTCCTCCCTGCCTCCAGCCTTGGGTGGCAACGAGTCCTTCTGCTTTGCTGCCTTAAGCTGGTGTCTTGAGGTCTCTAAGGTTGGGCTGAGGGCATCAGTTTTTGGATGCTCTCAGCCACCTTTGGTTTGGCGGCTGGGGAGATGGCATGTCTTTGAGCCCTGGGGTAACGGTGCTTTTTGCATCTCCAGTGCGAGCTGGGTTTGGATGGTGCCTAGATGGTCCAGTTGCACCATCTCTGTAGCGGGGCGAGTGAACGAGGCATTGCCTGTGTGCAACGCTGTCCGTGCTTGCACGGAAGAAGCGTGTGGGCTGCTCGGCCTGGGAACGCACACTGATCCTGCACACCGCCTTGTCTGTGCCGTGATGCGTATGCTTGCACGCCAGTGCAGAGGGGGAGAGCCTTGCACCCAGATTGCTGCACGCTAGCCCCATGCGTGCGCATTATGCTCGTGGCAGGAGCAGGTCACCCCTGCGTGCTCCACAGGGCGTGCATCTGTCTGTCCTTTGCAGGGGTTTCTGCCCTGGGGCATGCTCTCATGGTGAGGGAGAAGGGGTTTGCATAAACCTGTGCCCAGCTGCCTTGCTCTCTGCTGGCCCTTCAACGTGCTGGCGAGCCGCTGGGCTCAGCCTCTTTTGAAAGTCACCGGAACATGGCACAGAAGCTTTGGCATCTCCTCGCCCCTTGGAGCACACACCTGAAAGGGCTGGTGGCTCTCAGGGGAGGGCCTGAACGCCTACCTCTTCACTAGATGGGCAAGGACGGTCTCTTGTCCAGCAAGAGCAGTTTGGGTTGAGCTGAGATCCACAGGTCCTCTTCATCCTTCTTCTTCTTCTTTTTCTTCTTGTTCCTCTCTGCATGCAGCTGCCCATTGCTGCTGGTACCCCCCTTTCTTCACGCTTTTTCTTTTCCGGCTGCAGAAGCAGCAGTGGCAGCAGATGAAAATGACCACAATGAGGACAACAAAGGGCAGGCCCATCAGCACGGCCAAGCAGACGGTGTTGAAGATGCCTTCCTTATGCTTGGTACGGATGAGCTCCAAGATGGAATTAAAGAATGAGCTGATCTTCTGCTCCATGTTCGCTCCCAGGCAGGCTGCCTGTGCCGCTCTCTCTGCCTGAAGGCCTCTTGGGGATACGTTCAGCTCCTGTAAGCAGCTAAGGGACCCCACAAGCCTCCTTGGATGGTGCCTGCAGAGACAAGAAACCTGCGGATCAGGGGCCTGCTCCCTTGGCAACTTTCTTCATGGAGCTGCTGGCACAGCCAAAGCCTCAGCAAGGTGAGGTGTCTGCTGCCACAGGGGTCAGGCCATGCTGCTGGACATGGTGCTTTGAGTGTCCCCATCTGAGAAAAACTCCCCCAGCCTCTCTGAGGGTTTGTTCCTGACTGGGGGAGTGGGCAAGGAGGGCTTTGGTTGGGCATCCCTACTTGCCTCAGTATCTGGCGAAGCACAAACCCTGTGCCCCTGGACACATATCTCAACCCTCGCTTGGCAGCCGGAGTGTGGAGACTTCACGGCCCCTTCTATGGTTTACTGCCTGGCAGAGGAGAAATCTCTGCCAGACGAGCTTTCCTGGCCAGGAAGGGATGTGCCTGGTATGGGTAAGGGACCATAGAGAGTGGTACCGCTGCCATCCATGCTGGGATTCAACATGTCATGGATCTCTCCTTACCCCCGATCCACCCTGGGACAGGGTGTCTGCTTTGGATAGATGGTTTCTCATGGTCCATGGCCTGGGACAGTCAGCATAGAGGCAAGGTATGCCAGGTCCTGCTGCTCCAGCACCTGGGGCACTGCTGGCAGGTTTGGGGTGGGGATTGTGGTTAAACCACCTGCATTTTTGATGGGGGACTCCTGGGTGGTGGGCAGGAGGACCCAGTGAGCGGCCTTGCACCCCCATGGCTGCCTCTGTGCACCCAGGGCTGGCTGCTAAGGCGGCAGGTGGGGGAGGACGGGGGTTGGCAGGCGATGGAGAAGCCGCCACTGTGCCTCACCTGGGAATTGCTCCAAGTGTTGGGTAGGGCTGAGGAGCATTTCTGCACCCTGACGTAAGGTTTTCCTCTGCCTCAGGGAGGGAGAGGTGCTGCTGAGTGGCAGGGCTCCCAGGGAAGTCCTCCTGCTACCTCTGCTTTCCTCCTCTCCTGGGGCCAGGCAAAGCTCCTGAGGGGGGGTTGAGTTAGGGCAGGGGGCTTTATGCTGTGGTTTTGGGGTTTGGTTTAACACAAGGGGTCTCCAAATTATAGGCTGTGCAGATGAAAAGCTGGCAGGAGCAATATCAGGCTCTAGTATTTCACCCTCACTCAGCATTTTACATCAGTATCTTCACCAGCCTGTGGGATTCAAGCCCTGCAACCTCTTGAGGAAAGCCCGACATTGCTGTGTGCACAGGAGGGGAAAATGAGGCACGGTAAAAAGAAAGCCAATGCTTCCACATGGCAAAAACCTCAGAGGTGCAGCCTGAACTCCAGAGGTGTCCTGGAGGGATTGCTCTACCTGTCCTCTGTGACCACCCACCGCCTATTTGGCTCTCCCCTTGGCAGCTCTCACAGAGCCCGAGCACCTCTGGGTGCCCTTCCTTCCTAGGCTTGTTTTGGTCAAAGCCTCCTTGTCTGTAGCGCTACGTGACATCCTTCCTGCTTCTGTGTCTCAGTTACTGCTGCTCCCGCACCTGCCAAGGGACGCTGTCTGGAACCTAACGTTGGGAGCTGAGCCCCTGTCCCAAGGGAAAAGGATGCTCTGGTGCCACTGGTGTCCTCCCACCTCGCTTTGTGATGACACCCGACCTCCTCACGAACAGCAAAGCTGCCTGTCTGGCCGAAAAAGGAACCTGTGAGTCCCACCCAACCCCACCCATACCCCTTGCACTGCTGACTTGGCCCCAGGGAGGAAGTGGAGCCATCCTGCCGAGGTGTGAGCTGGTGGGTAACCCCTAAAAAAGTGTATCCCGAGGGAAAACCTGCCCAACTGCCAGGATCCCAAAAGCCAAATCCTCTGTCACAGAAGCTGAGCTCTCCATTTGGGACTTCACAAGTGCTCAGATGCTGTCAAAAAGAAGTGGTTCATCCTCCCTGCCCCTCAAACAGACTGACTGCTGCCAATTTATGGTTCCGGTCTGTGCAAGAGCGTGGCTGAGCTGCCCGCAGTTAGCTGGTGGCTTCTCTTTTGAAGGTACACGTAGGAAACGCGATGCAAAACAGACGTATGAATGGCTGGGGGTGCCTGTCCGAAAAACTGGCTTTTGAGATTTACCAGATGAAAGACCTGTTTCTGGGAGGAGGGTTGGGCTTTGGCAAGAGGGAAGCATTTGTAGCTAATGTTTTAGTGCTGGATCTTTGTCCAGTCTGCTGCATCTTCCCGTTTCTGCTTGCTAGGAAGGGAATTTATATATATATATATATATATATATGTATAGTGGGGTGCGTTTTTTTGGAGGGAGACAAGCAGGGTTGGGGAGAGGATGCCAGGAGGGATGGACGGTGCTGCAAGAGGCAGAAGAGCCTTTTCATCCCCACCTCTACCGCCAAACTGCTTCCCAGCCTCGGGAAACAGGCTGCTCCCTGCATTGCCTCATTCCCCTTCCCGGCAGCGGACGGTGATAGCATCGCCGTCCCTACCTGAGAAATCACAGGCTGCTGCGGAGGGCTCAGAGGCTGAAATCCCATCCTTCCCCTTCCTTGGAGCTGGCGTCAAGCCTACAGCTGTGCTTCTGCTCGCAGGGGAGATAAGCAAGGGCTCTCTGGGTGCCGGTCTCTGCTATCTGCTGCCCGCAGGCACTGCAAGCAAAGGGTGAGGGGGGGAAGTGGTGAGAGCTGCTTCTTAAAACTGCTCCCTGTCCCAACCTCCATTCTCGCCCAGGCCTTTTTTTGGAGGTGGTTCTTTTTTGGGACAGCTGTAATAAAGGTTCAGCTGCATCACATATCCATGGAGCAGCTTTTCCTCGCCCTGAATCATCTGTGTGCAGCAGGTTTGCCATTTATCCGTAAATATCCTGACAGCTCATTATCCAGGCAGGAACACTGGAGGCCTATGATACACTTTATACCAAAGAAGAAGTAACAAAAAAACAAAACCCCTCCAAAAAAACCCAACCCCAAAACAACTGCCTTAATTTCAGACAAAACAGGATGTTCAATTTTATTCCTGCCCTGCACTGCTTTATACTTATTGCCTCTAAAGTTCTGGGGAGGGAAGGAGGGCTGGAACTTCCTTTTAAACCTCTAATTAATTGTTTTCAGAGATTATATTTAAAAAAAAAAGTTAAAAAATAAATCAGAGCCCTTTGAAATGTTTCCACTTCAAACCGGAGCTGAATGAGCTTAGAGAGGCCCTCGCTGCTGCTTCCTGGGAAGCGCCCACCCCTGGACGCGAGGGGAGCCCCAAGCAGCAGGGATGTGGCCGAGCATCCCTTGTGAGGGGAAGGCAGAGGTACCCTGCCACCACCCTGAGCGAGCAGCGCTGAAATCCCAGGGCCACCTCCTTTGAGCACGACTCCGCAGCTGGTTTGTCAAATGCCTTTTCTTTTGGGTGTGTGCATTGCCTTTTGTTTGGCAGATGAAGGGATGTCTGTGTGCTAAATAAAGGGGTTCTTCAGTTTAATGTGGGGGAAAAAAAAGGGAAGGAGAAAGTGGAAAAACTGGTGCCTTTTGAGCCACAGCTCCCAGGGCAGAGGGGTTACCCAAGGCCACCCATAGCCAGCTGACAGCCCGTGTGCATGGCAAGGAGCTGAGAACAGGAGAAGTCCCTGCTGCTGCTCGGTTTGGTGCCACAGCAGCATCTCCCCTTGGAGAGGGGACAACCAGGGGGACTTGGTCACCACGGGTGCAAACTGGGTGCTCAACGCACATGGAGCTGCAGGTTGAGGTTGGCTGGGTTTTTTGGGGTCAGAGTATGGAACCAGAAAATGGGGCAAGGGAGGTTCTGGGAGACAGGGCAGCGTCTTGGGGAGGGCTGCTGAACTCCCTACTAAATGAGCTCTTTGTTTTTGCGTAGCTGGTGCTGTCAGCGAGACAGGGGAGAGCTGACATGGTAACTCAGCTTGGGAAATCCTCCGGCCAGGAACGGATGGCTCTGTCTGATGGCAGCTCTGCACAGCTTGTGTAAGTTTTAATTGAAGTTGGGTGTCCAACACAAGGTCCTTTAATCCACCTTGGCTCTGAAAGAGCCGGTTTTCAAGGGTGGAGAGCATCTGCCACTCCTCCAGAGTTATGGGTGGCCATGGGTGGAAAACAAGCTCCTTTTGAGGGCTGGGTTGGGATGGGATGGCACTGCAAACTGTCAGCATGCACGGCTTGCCTGGCTGAGCTGGAGGGGTAAGGGCTGCCAGCCTGAGCATGGGGAAATCAAAACGGGGGGGTTGCCTTGGCAATGCTGGCTTGCCCACATCCCGTGTGCTGCAGAGCAACTGCAGCAGCTGCGGTTGGAGGTTAGAGTTTGTAGAAAAGCTGCAGTTCGCTGGAAACAGGGCGGCAAAGGGCTAGAAACCATGGTGCAGGGTCAGCGGGACAGAGGGGAGAGAGCTGGAGATGGTTTAGAACCTGATTTTGCAAGATTAGGTCCTTGAGGCTCGATCCATATCAGGCTCTTAGGTCCATATGAAATTCCCTCTAGCCTAATAAAGCTCAGCCTGCCTGACACACAGCCCAGCCCAAGCAGGAGCAGGATGCTCTAAGGTCCTTCTCCCTGCATCCACCTCGAGAGCAGAGGCAGCCCCAGAGAACAACCCACCCGCAGCCCCAAGTGCTTCTGGGCTCTTTGAACTCCCCTGCGCCTGGTGACTGGCAGCCACCCGGGACTTACCAATGTGACACGAAAGCATTTGCCCTGCAGTCACTCCCCCACTGCCTTGATGCTGATGAGAACTCACTTCTGGTGAGACTGTGCTTCATGCCATTTGATGCTAAGTGGTGCTAAGCAGGAATAGTGATACTAAACTTGACCGTTTCCTGCTGTTATTGGCTTTATACCGGCTTTATGCCCACTTTCCGCTGGTGGCGAGAGCTAGGGGTGAGTCTCGAAGAGGCTCGCTTCTCTGTCAGAGCCTGGAGTTCTCTGACACGACTTCCCAGAAGGGCCGTAGAGTCTCCTCTGGAGACATTCAAACCCTGCCTGGCTGCGTTCCTGTGTGATTTAGTCTGGGTGATCCTACTCTGGCAGGGGGGTTGGACTAGATGATCTTTCGAGGTCTCTTCCAACCCCTGATGTTCTATGATTCTGACCCGCAGAGACGCACACACACACGCCCCAGTGACATCTATTTTCCCGCTTGCACCTGCAAATGGACTTAAAGGGAAACTGGATGAAACCTGACACAGAGGGCGAGTGGTTTCCCTGTTGCTCATTGCTGCTTTGGAAACCATGAATAACGAAGAGTTTTGCCGCTGCTCTCCCCAAACTCACAGCAGGCTATGGAGCTCTTCCTCAAACATTAAAAAAACAAACACTGAAAGCCACCACCCAGCAAACGAAACCAGCCAAAGCTCCATCATCCTCCCACCGCCATCCACGGCCCCAGCCAGAAGCCACACGCTGATGCTTTCATCCCCCGAAGGGAGCGATTTGGAGAACTACTGATAACGAATGTTGGATAACAGGGTTAAAGTGAAACTATTTTGCAAGCTGCTCTCTGGCAGCCGGCTCCGCCGTCACCATCTGCACGCGCACGGCTGCTGCCAGCCCTGGCATCGGGGTACGTCCCGGCCGAAATGCCCCGTTTGGCTTTAGGAAAGCGCCACTGTCATCCCCGACAGCACCAGGAGCCCCTTGGATATAAACCCGGTGCCCTCAGCAGCCCGGTACAGGCAGCACTAGACCCCCCAGGCTGTCGGGCAGCCCCTCCCCAGCTCACTTGTGACCTTCCCTGGGGTGGAGCGCAGGTATTTTTGGTTGTGTGAGGTGGCCCCGTGGCTCTCCTGGGAAGAAGTTGAGGCACAATTTGTTGGTACAACCTTACCTCCAGCTTTCGCGACCCGATAACCCCCCCCTCCCTTCGGTGCTGGGCAGGCCGCCTTCTGACACATGTTCCCGGAGAGCTGGTGGCTCTCAATCGCCATTTCCTATCGCCACTGGCCCCGTCATCCGGACCACTGCCCCAACCCCATCCCCGCAGCCGCCTGCCCTGCTCCCCGGGGAGAGGGAGGGGAGGGTACGGGCAGCGGATGATGTGGCCTTAAAAAACAAGGCGGAAAAAAGAAAGCAAAACGGAAAAGCTTTGGCTAACAGCAGCCCAGGCTGACAGCCCGGGAAGCCCGGCCCGGCTGGGGGATGCCCCGGGGCAGCTCCCCCCCAGCCCCCGCCCCGGACCCCCACCTCCCGGGACCCCCCTTTCCCCGGCCAACTTACCTCCGCGACCCCCTCGGCTCGTCCTCTCCCGCCCGGCCCGGCGGAGGCTCCCTGCGACCGGAGGAAATGGGACGCCCCGTCCTGCCTGCCTCCGCCCCTGGCCCGGCCCCACCTGGGGCTCCCCGCCGCGCCCCGGCCCCGGCCCCTTCCCTTCCTCCCTCCCGCCGTGTCCCCGCACCCCCGGCGCTGAGCGGGGATGGTGCAGGGGGAGGGGGAAGGATGAGGGGGGATCCCGATGCGGGGTCCCGGGCGCTCAGGAAGGGCTGGGGAAGTTGGAGTTGTTGAGCCTGGGAAAGGAGCACCGGGGGGAGGTTTGGAGCCGAGCCCGAAACGTGCCAGAAGGCGCAGGGAAGAGGGGGAGAACAAAGTGTTTCCCTTCCCGGGAGGGAGGCAAGGGCTTCGGGCAGCAGGGATCCCCCCAGAAACCTTCCGTACGGGCTCTGCGGGGGCGGTGATGCTGCTCCACTTGTTGGGAGGCTTTTAAGGACCGGGCAGACCTCTGTCCTCTGAAACTGCATGCCAGGACTGTCACCCTGTCACCACCGTGCCACCCAGATGCCCACTCTCTGTCCATGGAAAGGGGATGCTGCAGCCGAGTGGGAGCTGACCAAGCATCCCCACGGGAGGGGATGTCCCAGGGGGCTGCTCTCCACCACTCCGGCAGCATTATGGGTGCTGGATAATAATGGGAGATAATAAATGGGGATTCAATCCAAGGAACGTGCTCTGGGCTGTGCAGGGATACAATATTCCCAAACTTGGATTTCAGTGGAGTTTGGATTGCCACCCCCAGTCCTCACTTGCTGCTCTCTCTCCATCTTACTTCTTTTTCCCCTCCGGAAGAGGGATATCCTATCCAGGAACCTCCAGATCCTGATGGCTTTCCCATCCGGGGTTCAACGGTCTCCACGCAGCGCTGCAATGTCGACAGCCGGGCAAGCTGCGACTAGAAAAATGTTTTGCTGGAATTTTTTTCTGGCCAGTTTGAATCCTTTCAGATTACAAAACCCCTGTGCTTGCCTTCCTCCCTGCTCCATCCAGAGTCAGCGGCTTCGCTTTTCCCCTTTGGCCTGCCTTGGTGCTCACCCCTTGGGATGGGGTGGCTGGGGCTGCCTGAGCCTTTGAGGCTGCTGGAAAACACCCCTGTACCCCCAGTGCTACGGCCGGGGAGCAGAGCTGCGCCAGGAACGTGAGAGAAGGGGCAGAGAGAGGGGTGGAGGGATGTAGGACGCAAGCTGCCTGCCAGCCTTGACCACCCCCGCTGCCCTCCCTCCCGCTGCCTTCATCCTGGCACTGGGGCCGGAGCGGGGAGAGATCCCAAGAAATGCATGGTCCTGGCTGCAGTTTGTGCTAAGGGCCTCCTGGTAGCCTTTGGCAAGCTGTTTGTGCGCTGCAGGAAGTACCAAACCCTTTTATCTTAAGGTGTGCTGCTTGCTTATGCCAGGAAATTTTTCCTTGGTTTTATGCTAGAGGATGGGGATCCCTGGCCTTCACACCATGTTCATGGCTCACCCCATCCCGTCCCATCCCATCCCACCGCATCCTGGATCACCCTGTCCCATCTAACTGCATCCCGGCTCACCTCATCCCAGCTCACCCCATCCCAGCTTGCCCCATCCCATCTCCCCCCATTCGCTGAGCTGCAGAAGTCCCCACATTTATGGGCACACAATCCCCCCCATCACCCTACGAAAACACCTTCCCCAGGGCATGCAGAAGCCACCTGGGTGCTGGCAGTCACCCAGGGGACACCTACCCACCAGCACAATATCACCTTCAAAGCCACCTGTAATAGGATTGTCTGGAAACATTTATTAGGAGCAGTCCCTAAAGGTGAGCGTCACCAGAGGTGTCAGGCTCGGGGCCACCTGGCCGCAGTGCTGAAGGGACTGAAAGCCCTGCCCGTCCCCAGCCACGCTGCGCTGTGGTGGCTGGAAGGTTTGCTTTGATCCCTGGGCAAACAGCTTTGCTGGGGCTCAGCACTTTTGTGTCACTAATTTGATTTGGCAGAGGTCATGCCGAGGGAGGAGCTGCTGGTCTGGGCAATATCCCTGACTTCTCGGGGGCCCCTCTGAGCAGGGTGCTTTGGCACATGCTTGGCTTCAGGAGGGAACACCGTGGTGATGTGGTGGAGCTGGTGGGCACCAATAAAGCTGACCTCAGCAGTTAAACCTCTAGTGATGCTGCTACCTGTAAAGAAGAATGTTAATGCCAGCAAGTGTAGCAATACCATGAAATGGAGTGGGGATGCATCGGATAGACTTAAAAAACCTTGGAATTAATGCAAGGATGTCCAAATATAACCAGTCAGATCACAGCCCTGTCTAGCCTGGCACCCTCTTCCCCACAGGAGATGCTTTGAAAGGACACAATCGCCACTTGATGCTTGACTCTGTGGGTGTCTCCTGCAGCAAGGAGTTCCACAGCTCCTTTCTGTGTCATCTGAACAAAAAGGTCCTTTTTTGAGGCAGAGTTTAGCTCTGCCACCTCCTAGTTCTGTTTGGTGTCCAGCGTATCTGGGCTCCCAGGGATCGCACTTTGTTTTCCAGAAACTCGAATGGGTGAGAGGAAGCTGACTCAGCTGCTGGTGAATCACGCCCGCTCCAGATTACACATCTCTCTCTCTCTCTCTGCTTGCTGGTGCCCCCCAAGTGCAGGGAAATGACGAAGCCTGGATCAGACAAGCTCCTGTCACATTGTGGGA
Organism: Porphyrio hochstetteri; assembly: GCA_020800305.1. NCBI lineage: Eukaryota > Metazoa > Chordata > Aves > Gruiformes > Rallidae > Porphyrio > Porphyrio hochstetteri. Next base: position 22,276,984 of record CM036912.1, read on the forward strand.
TGGATGTCAGTCAGACCCCAGGATTGGGACGAGCTGGAAGTCAAATCCCACCTCCAGCCCCCAGTTTCCATCCATCCTTCCCAAACTCTTTATTTCCACACAAGATCAAAGTCTTTCCCATGCTAAAAAGCTCCCCTCCTCCCTGAAAACTTCCAGTTCCTCCAAGATGTCATCAACCCCTAACTTTATTTGGAAAATACTACTAATTTCACACTGAAAAGAAAAGCCACCTCCTGGGTTTGGTAGGGTTTTTTCCTCTTGTTTCATTAGGCCCAGCTGATGTATTTACTAGTTTGCCCAATTTCAGAGCTGGGAGCTCTGCTCCTGCCTTGATAACAGCCAGCTGGTACCCAGGCCTGACCCATTTGTTTTTCCCTCAGTGTGGTGATGTGGGGGAAGATGTGGAGTCACTGCAGATGTGAGTACACCTTCTTCCCTAGGCTGCCTGTTCTGCTCTCTGGTTGCAACTTCTGCTTATGGACACTGGCCTGGCTTAAAGTAAGCAATGGAAAACTCTGATCCCAGAGGAACATTCCTCTCATTTTTCCTTCCCCTGTTCTTGCGTTTTCCCCTCCCAATAAAAAAAAAAAGAAAGAAAAAAAGCCTGCAGTTTAGGCACCAAAAATAAGGCACAGATAAAAATAGCAGCCCTTGGTATTTACTTTAGCAGCAGCAACTGGCTTTCTGGCTTTGGAGGAGAATGGGGAGGCAGAATGGGATGGGACGGAATGGGATGGGGTGGTGGCTCTTGTGGGGGTGGAGGACAAACACTGGGCTGCTGGTTTGGCTGCTGGCAGGCTCCCTGGCCACTGCTTCATCCTCTCTTTTCCCTCGGTTGGTGCCTGTGGGGCTTTGTCCCCCCTGGGAATGGGGAAGCCCTGGGGGTGGGGTGGGTTTAGGCATCCCAGTCTCTCCTGGGTCCCCACCTGGTGGGTGCAGTGGTTTGGGGGTGCCCTCAAGTACCTAGAGTTTGGCTCCCCATGGGTAGTGATGGGGGGAAGTCCCCCAAGCTGGTGAGGTTTTGGGAGGTGTCCCTTCCTCACCCATCGCCTGGGAGGCTTTGGGTGGTTGCTGAGGTGGGTCCAGGTCTGCTGGAGCATTCCTCCCTGGTGCTTTGGGGAAGGAAAGGAACTGGGCTGGGGAGCAAGGTGGGGGCCTCGGGTGCAACCTGGAGTCCTGCTTGGTGCTTGTGTTGAGCAAAGATGGGGCACGGAGGCCTGAATGTGTTTGGGGATGGAGGTGGGGGTGTTTTTCTGAACCTGCTGGGGTGGGAGCAAGCCAGAGATGGCAGCCTGGGACTTGTTTCAGTGTGCACTGAGGGGTCTGGGAGGAAAGCAGTCAGGCTTTGTTGTTGTCTTAGAGCTGCTGATTGTTTGGCGTGTGTGAGCCTTCAGGAACTCCTTCCTGAGGAAATCCTACGGGCAGCACAGCCGGTGGGTGAGGGGGAGGTGGGGAAAGCACTGGGCATGGGTAAGTCCCGGCAGTGGGACGTGGTACCTGACCATTCAGGGACGGCTCAAGAATTAGTGAAGGCCAAGGGATGAAAACCTGTCAGTGAATAGGGGTCGTGGAGCTCCTTCCCTCGGCATGGAAATGGGGCCACTGGCCCCACACCAGGAGGGATGGACCAGAAGCAGAGGAGTGAGTGATGCCTGGGCACGGCCCTGCTGGCCCCAAGGAGCAGCATGTCTTCCCATCTCCATGCCTCCTCCCAGAGCAGCTGTTCCTGGGGGCTTCCCATGTTGGGCGGGTGTAGGATTTGGTCTGCCAAGGTGGTGTGTTAGGTGAAGAATCTGTTGTGCCAACTCTCCCCTCCAGCATGGTCCTTCCTCGGGCTCAGCCCCACGGTGCTAAGGAGCAGTCAGCATCCATCCGTTCCTTCCCCTGCAGCCCAGGCGAGGCAGGCAGGGAGATCCAATCCCATTTCTTTAATCTTAAGCAGTTGCCAAACTATTATTTTTTTAAAAAATGCTTTTATTATCCCTTCCATAATCCACTTCCATGGGGAGAAGCTTTTCCTGGAGATCTCCCGTCCCTCAGCTCTGGGCCATGTGAGGACTCTTGGCCCGCGCGGTGATGTTTTGTGCTGCCCTTGGGGCTTAGTTCCTGCCTGGCGATAGGGACTGTTTGACCCTTGCTCTTCATGGTTCAAAGTCATCCTCCTCCTCCTCATCATCATCACCATCTTGTTTTCTAACAGGGGGCTGGGCAAGGAGGATGCAGCTGTGTGCTGTGGTTCGAGCACAGGGGCTCAGTGGGTGTTTGCTGACCCTGGGCGGAGGGAACTGAGAGCAAAATGCAAATTGTGGTTGGCTGAAATAGGAAAAGCACAGTGAAAGCCTTTCTCCTGGGGGTGGAGGGATGTTTCTTTCTGCCTCCCATGAGGGAGAGTGAGTTCCTTTATTTGGAGGGGCAAAGTCCCTCCGATGCCAGAGCAGGGAGAGGTGGCCTGAGGTTGTGGGTGAGGAACCGAATCCAGACAACAAGGGTAGATGCCAGCTGGTCTTGGCATGACTTGAGGGTGGGAGGGGATGTGGGAGCAGGGTGAGGGCTGGAGCCTGTCCCCAGAGGCAGGGGGATGCCAGCTGCCAGTGATCCTCCTCACTCTCCATCCCCTCTGCTGCCCCTCTCCCGCTCACCCGTTTCCATTGCTTTCTCCTGAAATTCGTAGAGGGAGGGTCTCCCACTTCACACACACACACACACACACACACACACACACCCCTTGCTTTCTGGGAGGACTTTTTTCTTTTAAACATTTGCAGAGTTACTTCCTTCAAGCCCCTCTCTCATGGCGATGTCACCAAATGCGGGGCACGGTGCAGGGACAAGGGGCTCTTGTGGCAGACAGAGGCGGCTTGTGTTCCCAGCAGCATCCTGGTGCGTCCCACAGCCGTGCCTGGGTCTGCAGGGTCGCAATGCTGGGAAGATAACCTGAGTGGGAGCAAGAGGGTTAGCTGTGCCACTGGGAATAAGTGTGCTCATACATCACGTGGTATATACTAGAGTGGTGGAGGGCTTCATATCACCAGCATCCCTACCGACAGCAGAAAGCAATCCAAAATGTGGGGAGGGGGAGAAGTGCTGCTCTGAGCAAGTCCCTAATCATGGCTCAGCTTCAGTGCTTCTGCCTCAAATACGACATACGGTTTGGGGGTTGTTTTTTGCTGGGGAAAATCACTGAAACAGGCTGGGAGCAGAGAAGTCAGCGCGTGTCAAGGCTGTGGCGCAGGGAAGGGACAGCGAGCCTGTGGGCTGCTGTTCACAGCACACCTCATCCTGTGGAGAGGGGACAAACCAATGATGTGTGAAAGCCCCACATTTAGATTTGATTAAAAGAGGTTTAATTTTTATTATTTTTAATTTTCCCCCACTCTGTACAATTAAGCTTCAGAGCTCGTAGCTGCACGAGTTGATAAATTTAACAATGGATTGGTGAGCAGCACGTCCAGGCTTCTGAGGGGGAATTAAAACCCATGAAGGTTAAAGATAGTGCTATAGAAATCACATCCCACAAGGCATGAGGCAGCTGTGAATTCATGGGGTGAGGATGCCCCTTCATGGACCCACTCCAGCCTTGCACCTCCTCCCACAGCCCTGCTTACTTCTGGGCGAGTCTTTCCCTTGCATTGTTTTTTGGGGGCTGAGGTTGGAGGGTGTTTTGCAGGGAATGAGTTGCTGGAGCTCCAGGTTTGGGACGGATGCCCAGTGCCCTTGCTGAGGACCTTTGTACACCCTCCTGATGTTTTCTGGTGGAACAAAGTTCCCGAGCATCGCTCATGCAAGAAGGGGACTTTGGTAAGAAGGCTGTGATGAAATATCTCTGTACAAAGTGCAGATGGGGGAGTGCTGGCAGTGGGATGCTCTGCAGTGGCTGGAAGTACCTGAAGAGGAGAGTGGCTGCCTGCAGGTTCTGCCTGCACAAAGTCTGGGATGCCCAAGGAGGTGTACTCCTTGGAGAGGCTGGAAATGTGAGGTGCCACCATGCATGATGCTGCAGGACCATACTTGATGGCTTTGAGCTATGTGAAGAGGGAGAGGCCTCTGCAATGAGGGTGGTGGGCACCTGCAATGGGCTGTGGGGCAGAATCTCCCTGGAGGTTGGTGTGGTGGGGCAGAATACCTCTCTGGTCTTAGGTCAAAACTCAGAGAGTATAGGAGAGGGCTTGTGCCAGTCGTTGCTGTGTTCTCATCCCATCTGAGCCATGGAGCTGTGCTGTGGCTCTGGTTGTGGGAAGTGGGTTACAGTCTGGAGGGATGCTATGTCTCCACATGCTCCTGCCTTCTCTGAGCACTCATCTCGAGCACTGTGTGTCCACCTCTTATTGGAGGTCTGTGTTTCCTCAAGCTCTCTTTGGGCGCTCTGAAGGGATTTTGAGGTCCTGTGATCCCCACCTGGCCCTAGATGTGCTGGATGGGGCACAGTGGAGGGTGCTGCCCTTCTCTAAGGGACAGAAAATTAATCCCACCCCGTTGGATCAACTGTTTGGCCAAGCAGGGCGAGACTGGGGTGGCAAGCACTGGTGTAGGCAACCCTTCCTCCCAATCCCATCCCTCTCCCCAGGCTCCTACAAGCACAGGAGAGAGACCTGGGGCTTGCTGGTAGGGTCTTCCCTGGCATTAACTCCCTTCAGACGTGAGAAGGGTCATTCAATACAGACAACCGAGCCCGCCTGGCTTCAGGCTGTGTTTTGCTGTGCTGGTGGCTGTGGACGAGGAGGCAGGGGATCCCCACGCTCATAACTTCCTTTTTTTGGGTGGGTTTTTTACCCCCCCCCACCCCTTTCAAATTAGAGCAAGAAAGAGAAGCTGCCACAATGCAAATTCCCCTGTTTTGTCTGTCTGAAATTAGATTTAGAAAACGTTGAAACGGTTTGGCAGAAGCTTCTTTCGGGCTTTCTCATCCTGCCTGGCTGTGTATCAAGCATGAAAACTTAACTTGAGGAGGCTTAAATAAAGTTTGCGTGTGAAACAAGAAGAGACTTTCAGAATCCTCTGCCATTCCTGTCTCTCCCAGACCTTTTTTTACGCTAAATCGCTGTTTACTTGTTTTTGGTTTTGTTGGAGCACGTTCTGCTGGGAAATAGCCTCACAGTTGGGTGTTTCAATGGGGTTTCCATTGTGCTGGGACCAGACTGGTGTCTGAATCAGGAGGGGCAGCATTAGCTGAAGACTTTGGGGTCAGTTTCGCTCAGCTCCCAAGCACCTATTGCGGTGGCGTTGTGTTCTCTGGCTGCGAGCTGCGGAGCTGAGGGCTTCTTGGGCTTGGGGGAGCAGCTGAGAACTTACCAACGGGATATCTTGTGCTGGGCTGAGGCCAAAGCCTGGCTCCCTGCCTTACTAGCATTAAAGGACCAGCTGTGCTGACCCAGCTTTGCAGTTGCTTTATTATTATTTATTTTAACAGGAGAACTTGGGCAGGGAGGAACCGTGGTCTGACCCGCTGCCCAAGGCAGTCCTGGAGTCGGACTGGGTTGCTTAGGGCTTTCTCCAGCCTGGCCTTGAACACCTCCAAGGATGGAGATGACACCACCTCTTTTGGGCAGCTTGCCCCAGTATTGGGCTGCCCCTACCGTTTCCTCCCTCTGGGTGTGAATCAAAAACCCATGTGTCTCTAGTGAAAAACCAACCCCCCACCCTGTGGCCAACCGCTTCAGATGCAGAAGTACCTGAGCTCCATCAGGGCTGGGCATGGTGAGAAGAGGAGGGTGAGAGCATGCGAATCCCTGCTAATGAGCCCCCCATTGCCGCTCCTTCAGTGGGATACATGAGGATTAGGGAGGGTCGATGCATGTCCCCGCTTGGTGTGACATCAGGGCTGTGATGCTGTTCGGCTTGGGCATGCCAGGACCCTGTTCCCACCCCATTCCCGGACAGGCACACAGCTCACTCCTTCGGTATCTTTTATTAATGTATAGAAAATGCATTAAAAAAAGGAACTATACATAGCCTAAGAGCGGTCAGGACTAAAAATACTAGTTAACAATGGTTAACAAGCGTCGATCCCATTCTCCAAGCTACGTTTTCTTTAAAGGGTGGGGAGGGTTGTTTTAATATATTATTTATTTATACTATTTATTTTGCTTATGCATTTATTTGCTTTTTTCTTCCCCCTCATTTTGTTGTGTTGGCTTGAGTTAATCAGAACCCATCCAAGGGATTTCATTGCCTCTGTTTTTCCCTCTTATTTATGGGTTTTAATGATTTTTTTTTTGTTTTTTCTGAGTAATAAACACAATTCCAGGGTAACACCTGCACACAGGGGGCTGCTTGTTTGTTTGTTTAGGTCTTTGTGTCACCATCCTTCTGAGAAACCACTGAGACACTTGGAGATCTGTGGGCTGGGTACTGAGATGGGTCTGGACATTGGCATCTCCCCAGGAAAGAGTCTTTTCCTCCCCCTCACCACAAACATCTCCCCTGGAAAGGGTGAGGAGCTGCCACCGCCGTCTAGGCACCATCAGGTTTAAGGAAGGGAGAAGGTGACCCTGGAGGGTATTGGTGGCCTCCAAGGGGCTCCATTAGGTTTGGTGGTAATCCCAGGGTGATGGCAGAAACAGGGATGGGCTTCTTGCTTGGCTCTGGGGCAGAACCCTTTGTTAGAGGGTCTAAGCGTGAATTTAAGTTTTGTTTTGGGGGTGAGAGCTCTTTGCTGGCAGTGTCTGGTAAGGGTCAAAGCTTGTGGGCACTGCTGGGGTCACAGGGCAAGGGATCTGTGGTCACCCCAGGGTGCAATGGTGGGGACATACCAGGAGGGTAGCTCTGGGTCTGGATGGAGGGCATGTGCTGGTGTGGAGATGATACAGCAGGAGCCAAGACACTCCCTCGGTGCATTTCAGCAGGTCAGTCTAAAGCCTGTTGTGGGCACAGGGCCACCTCAGGACTGGGACACCACCGCCCTTGTCCTCACCTGATGTATCACTGGAGATGAAGGTGGTGTAAGCCATGCTTTACACACCCCAATGCTTCTCCTGGGATAAGCACTGCTTTGGGAAGGAGGTAAGAGGTTGGGGCAAGAGGGCATTTAGGCCGATATTAGTCTTTGAGATGCCCATGGTAACAAGTAACACAGAGATAAGGAGTAGAAGCAAAGGCTTCTTCTCAATCTTTGTCTCTCACACTCTTCCAGCATCTTTCTGCCAAAATCGAGCTACCTTTGGGGAAACCCTGGCCTCTTTATTTCCTCAGATGAGTGATTTATAAAGGCTGTCTTAAGCATCTCTTTACTAATGCAGATTTTTCTGCTCAGGCTTTGTTTTTTTCTTTTTTTCTTTAGCTATGTTTTAGTGCAGTGTGTGATGGATAGGTGGACTTGGAGGTCTGACAGGAATGGAGACGCAGGGAAATCAAAATTGGCTGAGAGATGAAAAAGTCCCTTGGTGTTTCCTGGCAGGATTTTTGGGGTTAGAAAAAGAGGTGACTTTGAAAGGCTGTTGGGGTCCAGGGCATGTGCAGTGTTCTGCTGGGTGTGAAGAAACTGATGTGCTTCTCCTTGCTTGAGGTTATGGGTGTTGGCATCTCGCTGCAGGTAGTGAGGTTTGGCTAACAGCTTCATCTGGGAGCCTGGGTCAAGCCTGAGCCATATAAGCTGGATGGCAGAAGAGCCACCAGAACCTAGTGATGTTTCCTGTGCTGGAGAGAAGGTCTCTTGAGATGAGAGCTGTGTAGGATCCAGTGTGGGTTTCTGGGGGTTTCAAGCACATTGCTAAGACTTCATTTGGTGTCAGTGCCACGCTGATGTGGGACAGGGCTAAGCTTGATCTGGTTGTAGAATGAATGCAGAAAAAAGGACTTGCCCAACCAGTGACAGAGGGTAAAGAGAGACTGTGCTTAATCAGCTGGCTGTTCTGTAGCATCAACTTTAAGCACAAAATTTGTTTGAAACTGCTGGCAGGAGCTTTATCCAAAACAGTTCATCAGGCAATGATGAAAAAATGATTTTCCAAAACTTTATCTTGTAGATGGAGAATGTGAACAAGGGACATTGGCCCAAATGACTGGGTTGTCATTGCAGATTTTTGACTGAGACTTGGGTTAGACTATCACCAGGAGGACAAAGTCACCACATGTAGATGTCTTTCCTTTAAAAGATTTTAGCAACAGCATTTCATCAAGGTAACAGAAAGGTGCCACGTTTGAGATCCAGGACCAGCACTGGTGTATAGCAGCACGGCAAGGTTGGATATTGTCTCCGAGGATGTCCTTCAGACTTGATGATGGGGTTGGATTAACTGGGCCTTTCATCACTACAGGCCTTTGAAAGGGATGACAGACATAAGCCAGGAGGGAAGGGACGTACATCAGGAAATCTATTTAGAGAGCAATCAGCCTTTTTGACGATCTTTTGAACCTCCTGGGAAAGCTTTGGCATGTTTTGATTTTCTGTTTGACTTGTACTCTTGAAGAGAGAAGTTCCTTGCCTTCCACTTGATTGTGAATGATGAGCCCCTGTATTTCCAGGGATGTCTCTTCCTTCCACACTGGGTAGATAAGCAAACAGCACCATCGGAGGCAGACGATGAGTGCCTTCCACTGCTGTTCTCTGCTTCTAACTGCCACACTGCACTATAGTGCTTCTGTTAGGACTGTTCTTGCCTATAAACTCTTGGTGATGTTGGGAAAAAAATTGCTCTGCTAGCCTACTAGGAGGCTTCTTAATTTTTAATCAGTTTTGTCTCCTGGTTTTTGGGACCTAAAAGAAGGCAGTTGCTGCCACCTGTGACGCTGGCCATGGCCTGCAAGAGATCCCATCATTGCAGCATCTCTGACGCATTCCTCAACTGGTTGACTTGTTGCCTGATTGGATGCTTGACCTTATCACTGCCTACAATTACCTGACAGGAGAGTTAGAGAGGTGGGCGGTGGTCTCTTCAGCCAGGTGACAGGATGAGGGAGAATAGGCTCAAGCTGCGCCAGGGCAGGGTCAGATCAGATGTCAGGAAAAAGTTCTTCAGTGAAAGAGCTGGGATGCAGAACAGGCTGCCCAGGGAGGGAGTTGAGTCACCAACCCTGGGTGTGTTTAACAGATGGACAGATGAGGTGCTCAGGGATATGGTTTAGCACAGGACAGGAACGGTTGGACTCGATGAGCTTAAAGGTCTTTTCCAACCTTGTGATTCTGTGAAATAGGATGAGATGCCTCATTTTCATATAAGATGCTGCTGAGCTACAGCATCCTTCATTTAGGTCAGACTGCAGCTTGTAAGCTGACCGCTTGAAGGGCTGGACCCCATATCTAATCCTGCCCTTGGGGTTAGCTGTGATTTCATGTGCCAGTACGTGGCATGGACAATGAGGCCGTGTTTCCTGCTTAATGCTCTTCAGCTCTGCAGCCCTGGTGAGTAATGTCAGAAAACTCAGGAGCATGACCGTGAAAGAGACACTGGCCTGAATTATAAGCTACTGCAAAGATGCCTTTATGTTGCCATCTGGAAGATGTTTCTTGAGACAAAGCAGCTTCAGTGTGATAAAATCAAAAAGCAGTGTTTAGTGTTTGTAATGTTCCCTTGGCTGTGAATCCAGTGATAAGCTGCATTGTCCTTGGGTGTGGGGATGAGTCCCTTCCCCGAGACCAGGCCAGTGACAATGCCCATCATTGATCAGAGCCCTTGGCGGAGGAGAGACTCCAGCATGGTGGTCCTTTGGGCTACATAGAGATGGTGTCAATGACAACAGAGTAGCCAAAGCTATTTGAAGGGTCCATCATCCTGAGGATGGGAAGAGCAAGCTCATCTTCTTCCAAGAGTCTTGAAGTGCTCCAAAATCTGCATGGACTAAGCCTTCCCCCCAGGAGGGGAAACAGTTGATTTGCTGTTAGAGAGATGGTGATACCAAGGCACTGAGATTTGGGTCCCTCTTGAGAATGGTGGAGAGGGATGGTGTAGGAGAAGGGAAGAGAATGGGTGTTTCTCAGCTTGCACTTATCTCTGGGATGTGTCCTCACCCTTCCCGTGTGCGTGGAGGTCCCTGAACAAGAGGACCTGGGCTGTGCTAGCTGCCATTCAGGCTGTGGTTGTGTGATAGCTCTTTTGGCTGCTGGTCCTTCTCTGAGAATTTTTGGTTTGGGACCAAAGATTTCTGTGTGAGACAGGGTGGTGGCACACAGAAACAGCAGAGGAAACAGTCCCTAGACTCCAATTTAACTCTTTTTTTTCTCCATCAAGCTCAGCATAGCGCAGGCAGATGTGCACCTGAAGTGAGATGAGTTTAGCTCAGAGGAGTGGATGATGTAGGTTGGGGCTGGTGGAGCAGAGCTTGTTCCCCTCCATCCCGTATATGCAAGGATGACTTTGGCTGTGGTGGGGCCAACACTTGAGCTGGGGGTCCTGTAGAGTTTGCCCCTCCCGCACACAAGGTATTTACCAAGCCCTCCTGGTGTGATCTGTGAAAACTGGAGGTGGGATGAGCCTTGAGTTTGCTCATCCTCCTTTGTCTCCATGTGTACAGTGACTGTGAGGGAGGGGTGACCAGGCTATGTGGAATTGGCCACAAGGAGAGATGGGCCTCTGCCTGCTGGAAGAGTTGGTGTCTACAGGATGTCATGAAGCTTGGGGATCTCCCTCCTGGGAAGGGATATGGAGACGGGGAGAATACAGGTGTCCCTGGCCATGACTGAGGTGGAAATGGCTGCACCAAGGTCCCTGTGGGGAATGTTTCTGCCACGAGCCTCATGACAAATGTTTCTAATGGAGTTTGCTGGGGATTTCTAAGTCTTTTAGAAAAATATCAAAAAATCTGTCTGTTTCTCTCTCTTCTTATATTAAGGGCCAAAGTATTGGGGTAGGGAGACTGGAAATTTGGTATTTCTCTGGGACAGGTGCAACGAAGTCTCTCCTTTCCCACAGCCTTTGCTTGTGCCACGGTTCCTCCAGCACTCATGAGGGGCAGGTTGCTATCTCAGGCGAGTAGTAATTAATTTTCTTTTTTTTTTCCCCCCTTTTCATATTATAAAATACAAACAGATGACAGAAAAGGTCAGGTGGTGGGAGGTGGGAGGTGGTTCAGCTGGCTCAGAGCTGTAGGGACCGTCGCTTCCTCCCGGAGATGGTACGGAGGTTGTAAGGTCGCATCTTCATTTCCACAAAGGGGATGGAGAACTCATGGCCTTTCCAGTGGTACCAGTTAATCCCCTGGCAGGAGGGAGAGAGAAAGGCACAGGTGAGAAAGGTGAAAACAGACCCTATCATAGAACTAGAGCAGGAGAGGAAGGTACAGGTGATGGGACAAGGGCAAATGGCTTCAAGCTGCACCAGGGCAGGTTCAGATTAGACATTAGGAAAAAGTTCTTCACTGAAAGAGTTGTTGGGATTTGGAACAGGCTGCCCAGGGAGGGGGTTGAGTCACCAGCCCTGGATGTGTTTAACAGATGGACAGATGAGGTGCTCAGGGATATGGTTTAGCATAGGACAGGAACTGTTGGACTCAGTGATCTTAAAGGTCTTTTCCAGCCTAGTGACTCTGTAGCAAGGTTGGCTTCCATAGAGAAGCCAGAAGGAAGAATGTGCAATAGCAGGAGTAAGAAACTCCTCTGCTGCTCTGGCTTGATTGGGTTTTTTCCCCCTGCTCGAAGGCTGCTCATCAAATTTTATGTAAGTGTTTTTTTTTAATGTAACTTGACAAGGTGCCACAGTAAATAACCATGGCAGCCAGTATGGCCACAGTGCACCATCCAAAACGGCCTGAAGGTGGTTCCCTTTGCTCCAGCTTGTGTTGGGTCACTCCTCCAGTGCTCCTGACCCTGATGTACCCACCATGCAGCCCTAGCTTAACTTGAGACTGCTTTAGCCATGCTACTAGAAGAAATGCCGACAGCTTTCAACCCAGCTCTGCCCTTACCTGACTGTGCCGGGACTCTCCGTACTTGCCGTTTAGGTTGGTGCGGTGGCAGTTCTTATACCACCAGGCCCCTTTGTAGGACATGGCACAGTTGGTCACAGCGACGTCATTGTCCCTGTCCTTGGTGGAGAAGGGGCGGCCCTGGTGATAGGTGAGGGAGTCCCCTGTGGAAAGAGGTGCTGTTAGGGGTGATGGAGCACAAATCATCTGGTCTCTTCAGAAGGAAATTAGGATATTCTGGTATATTTGGTTGCCTGTGGATCAACGGTACAAGCAGCTGAAGGTCTGGGACTAGCAACCACATTTGCTCACAGTTGGTTCATCTGAGGTCCTCTGCTGTTGGTTTAGGATAAGTACACACCATGGCAAATTTGAGAGGCTGCTTGGGTTTGGCAGATAAAATACTGTGTAGTTTTTGGTCTGAATTTCAGTGTTTCAGAAATGAATTCAATCCTAGACTTGGGCATCTCATATTTCCTGAAGCCTGGTTCTGCTACATAACTTCAGGATGCTTTCAGCCTCCTTCTCTCCTGTTAACCAAAGGTAACTTTTTCTCCCATAGGAGGCCAAGCCTCTTGAATCAAGACATGTGGCCTTCTTTTCCCCCCTTTGGAAATTGGGAAGAAGCTTTTAGAATCTGTGTGATGTCTTATTCCACCAAAGCCATCAACCTCATCTCCCCTCCTTTTTCCCAAAAGCAGCTCTCTTGTTCCTTAGTAATAAGAGCTAAAGCGAAGTATGGTCATTATTACATTTGGGTGATGACCTTACAGGAGACATTCTTAAAATGCTCCTTGGTGGTCCCTAAGAAAACACAAAGTGGACCCATGCTAGCTGTGTGTGGCACTGAGAGACTTGCTAGAAAACCTCTTGGCAATGAACTCTTTGGTGTGTCTCGGCTCTCTGACTCAAGGTGGAGCAGAAGCTCTTTGGTTGGAGGGCTAGCAGAACAGCTTGCATGGGGAGGAGGGAGTTGTGTCTACAGCACTGTTCCTGGTGTTTTTGGTAATAAGTTGGGTACCTTGTGCACTGGTACTTAAAGTCAGAGCAAGTGCTGTGTTGCACACATCCAAGAACCTTCTTGCTTCCCTTCCAGTGACAACTACCTGGTGTCATGTACGAAAACTCCTGTGCTTTAGATAAGGTGTGGTGTTCCTTGGTAACTCCATGGTGGTGAAGTTTTGTCTGGGCAAGTCTATCCCAGCTAAAGGGGATGCAGCTGTACCCCTCTCCTCCTTCTTGGGGAAGAGACCCCATGCCCCCCACCTCCATCACCCACTGTTTTCTGGTGGGCAAAGCCTGGGGCTGCTGCATCAGCCAAGCATCAGGTGTGACAGTGCCCTTGCCAGACTGGACTGCACTTGGCCTCTGCGTGAGGAACCAGTGCACAGGATTTCAGATTTTCCATTGCTGTGTGAGGGCAATAAACACACCCTCCAGCATGGCATCAATAGCAAGCTGTGGTTATTGCCGGGTGAGATGACACCTCGGATGATTGACCTGTTATTTGAACAGCAGTGCCTCTGATATTAATATCTAATCCCCAATGGAAATTTCCCTGTGTCCTTAGTTGGATTTATCAGCCTGGTTTACATGATGGACTGCAGGAAGGCAACAAGAACTATGGGCTTGTGTCTTGCTGCTCCAGACAAGTAAGCTTTGATGTTGGGATTTCCCTTACAGTTTCAGACCCACTGGTCCCAAGATTTCCCTGTGACCTGTGAGCAACAAGGCTGTACCCGAAGTGCCGTTATAGTCCCCGATTCGCAGCTTGTACAGGCTCCGGGAATCACCAATGGAGAACTTGTTGTAGTAGGCATACGCTGCTTCTTGGCCATCCCTCATGTCTATTCGCAGCTCATAACGCCCTTGGGATGTGATCTTGTGGATGTTGTCCAAGCCTGGTAACACAAGCAACGAGACACCCGGTTAGACCCGGTGCCTGGATCCGCTCCATGAGCAAACACAAAAAGCTCTAGGCAAATAAAACAGCTGTGGGAAATGAGAGTGAGGAGAGAAACCAAAGAGCAACAGCACTTTTGGTTGAGTCTGTCTCTCCTGGCACTGGTGGGATCTGAGCTCTCTGTCCCACTTCATTTCCCCATAGCTACGAGGTGTGTGTTTGAGGTGCATGATCAGCATTCTCCATGCTGCTGAAGCTGGGGATGTTCAGCTGTGGAACCCTGGTGCTTCTCATGCTGCTGTTAAGCTCCTGTACAAGCCAGCATGTTTACACTGAAGGGCTGGCCTTGGCTCGTGCTCCGGTTTTGGGGGAGCACACTGCATTTCAGAGACATGCTGGCTCTCTCACAGACCCCTTTCTTACTTTCTTTGGGTAACTGGCTTGCTGGCCAAGGTCAAGCGAGGTCCATAAGCTATAGACACCACCAGTACAACCTGTGGACATCCAAAGGGTGATGATGGGTTTTGGTCTATGAAGACCCCCAGCATACCCTCTTCTTTCCCTGGAGTAGCAAGTTAGGGAGATGCCGGCCTTCACGATGTGCACTTATATGGTGTGCCTATGAGTGACTTCCTAACATGGAAGGCAGGGAATGAACAATGGAGGAGGACTTTATGGGGTGGCGGGTGGGTAGCCAACAGCTGGCTCAGGAGAACAGCATGCTGTATGGGGACCTTGTTTGACATGTTGATGAAAGAAAACCCATTAAGTTCTTACCCAGCCAAAACTCGTCCTCCAAGTTTCCAAAGCCAACCCGGTAATCTGCCCATTTCCGAAAGAAATCAGTCAGCCCGTTCTGCCGCCTCTGGAAGACCTGCGGTGGGGAAGACCAGGGGTGCCATCAGTGTGAAGGAGAAGCAGGACAGCCTTGCCAGGCTTTGGGTGCACGCAAAGAAAGATAATGCTTTGTCTTTGCATCGTGCCTTTCAGGGAAGAAAATTGCAATGCCTGTCCCCTTAGTGCTAATTGCAGCTGTGTGATTAATTCGTGCACAGATGGAGAAACTGAAGAGATGCTAGATGATGTCTAAGGCAAATCAGTGTTATAATAGGAAGGGATTGTCCTTGAAGCTTTCCGCTTTGCCCCGTGGGTGGTACCTCTGGTCTTCTAGCATGTGATTCTGCTTTAGGCTGGCTCTTTCTATGACAGCCAGGGGATGATGCTCCAAGGCAGAGTGAGGTGGAGGGAAATTTATTGGCTAAAATAACATCCATGCTAGAAATCAGTGTCTAAGGAAGCCCCTTTCCCCCCTGCCTCTTGTTTCGCCTATACATCTAGTGCAGTTTTTGTGTAACGCGTGTAAGTAAGTGTTTGACATGAATAAAATCAAAGCACCAGAGCATTATTTACTTAAGCTGTCAGTCTATCTGCGTCAAGACAAGCAGAGTTTGTGCAATTCAAAAGCAAAACAGCCATTTGCTTCTCAAATGCTGCTGTGTGGACTCAATTGGTGTGATGCCTGACACCCTCTTAACGCAGGCAGCGTGAATCATTCCCCATGAAAGCTACTGGCCATTAATTTCATTTCTAGAACAATAAATCAGCCTCACTCTCAGATTTTGCTCTCCAGAAGCACTGCAAACATGTCAAATAAATCAAAGGACATTTCTCCAAGTGTAACTATTATTACTGGAGTGTGGGCCATTCCCTACGGCGTGGGAAATGAAGCGTGCGGTATTAAGCCTGCTGTTGTTCCCGCACAGTGTGGTGCTTGGTTTAGCTGGTAGGATGAGGCTTGGTTACTTTGAGATGGGGAGGATGCGTAGGACAGCAGTGCAGCTACTCACAATCCAGCCGCCCCCGTCAGTGGTCATGTCGCAGTAAACCTGCACCCGCTGGCTGAGGTCCCCATTGATAGAGATGGTGTAGACGCCGCTCAGCGTGTCTCCGTTCATCAGGTGCTGGGTGCAGTCCTGTGGGTGAGCAAAGACACGGCCGCCTGCGACAGTTAAAAAAAAAATAAAATTTAAGCAAAATGACACCCTTGCTATAGGGCTGGGGCACAGGTGGTTATGACCCAGGAAATGTCTAACTTGGCTTCTGTGCCCTGAGTTATTCTGTGAGGTGGTGGGAGTTTACCTCTGCCAATGGCATTGGAGGATTTCATGGGAAAAATGTGTGTGCATTTATTAATCTCCCATACATCCTGTGTTGGAAAGGGGCACAGTAACATTGCTATGAGTGATGAAGGATGTCACTTCTTGCACCACCTTTCTGCACAGTGTTGGAAACCCTGGGGTTTAAGCTGTCACCAGCTTATTTAGACAGCTGTGAAAATACCAAAACCTGTTCTCTTCTCAGGACTGCCAGCTCCAAACAAGTTTTATGGCTTTACTGATTCCAGGTGCATTCTCCCAATCCACGCCCTTCAAAACTGTCACAGTTTTACATAGCTGGGTGGTGGGAGAGACCGGGGGCTGCAGAAAATGGCTGCTCTAAGGAGCAGCTGGAGTTCTCTGCATGCTCCAGAAGTCTGCTAAGAATGGAGGGGTGAGGGGAAGGGTGCTACCAAGAACTGCATTTCCTCATTCCCTCCCCTCTCCATGCCACAACAGGAGGGAAGAAGGGAGCAAAATCCTGACTAAAGTCTGCTAAGGATGGAGGGGTGGGGGGAAAGTGTTTCAAGATCTGGTCACACTTCTCATTATCTGACTCTGGCTTCACTGTCTGTGTAGTGCAGTGTAATAAATTAGAGAGTTTTCTTTCCTTCACTCTGTGTGGAGTCTGTTTTGCCCATGTTATTGATGACAGGATGATCGCTCCCTGTCCTTACATTGACTCCTAAGCCTCTCAATATATATTTTCTCCCCTGGAGTGATAGACCAATTTTGGTGGGCATCTGGCCCCCAGCCAGGGCTAAACCACCACAAAAACGATGGTGGACTTACGCTGGGCTGAGCAGACTGAGCAGGGATTAGGCCATGCAAGATGCTGTGTGGCTGTGCTGCACGTGTCCTCTAACGAAGAACCCTCTCATTTGGGGGTCAGAGTTCGAGAGTCTTAACTACAGGTATTGGGATGTCAACTCTGGGTTCAATTTTTTTTCTCATTTAACATGTGCCACCAATGCATATGGATGATGGAGTAAATGAGTGCAGAGTTGGCAATGTGGATGTGGCATTCAAGGGTGTCTTGGTGCGTGCCCATCACAGCTGGGTCCATCACAACTGTGTGATACCCCGTAAGACCATTGCCTGTTATTTCTGATGGGGGTGTAATTCCCTTGCCACTGGAAAACTCTGAGGTCATCATTTTGTCAAAGTGTTGAAGACCCTCTATTTTTGCCCATCTCCATGGTCTGGTGAGACAGCGTTTGCATTTTATGGGTATCCAACAATTAAAACTGCTTCAAAGACAGCCACTCCAAGCTCCCCTGAGCTGTGCCGAGATTACTGGTTTCTTAATTTATATTCATATCTTTAAGAACCAAGGAGACCTTGAAAGAAGTTTCAAACCGCTATAAATTATAAATACTGTATCTGTTTCTTCCTTTTGTCCCATCTGTATGTAATTCCCCAAGAACCTTATGCAAACATGAAACAAAGAGGCTGAGCTATTAATATGTCAGAGGGAATAGAACCACGGGATATGCATAGTGGGCAGCAGGAAGCAAAACAATTT
This sequence comes from Porphyrio hochstetteri, assembly GCA_020800305.1. NCBI lineage: Eukaryota > Metazoa > Chordata > Aves > Gruiformes > Rallidae > Porphyrio > Porphyrio hochstetteri. The sequence goes on from CM036912.1 coordinate 22,294,403, forward strand.
AAATTGACTGGTCTTTTTTCCATCCTTTTTTCCTTTCTTCCCCCCCCCCCCCCCCTTTTCCTTTCCTCCCTTTCCCTTTCCTTTTTTTTTTTCTTCCCTTTCTTTTTTTTTCTTCCCCTCCCTCCCTTCTTTATTTCCCCTTTTTCTTCTCCTTAGAGTTAAGCCCTTGTCCTGTGAATTGAACCCCAGCCCCCAATTCTTCGCTGAGGTATGCTGCCTGTGGGTTGCATCGCCCCGGTTTTGCTGCTTCTATCACATTGATACCTTAGGTAAGTGGGCAGAAACTGCTGTCCTGATGATGCCTATCTTCATCTTAAAAGCAAATTCAACCTGTGTTCGGATGGTGCATCAGCTGACAATGGTGTCTCTAATGCTGCCAAGGCCTGGCAATCGAGTTTAATGGGAACGGTGCTCTCCTGGCCTGACATGAATGGGTTTCTGCTGCTTTATCCTAGATGAGAAGCCAGCCCTGAGCAGTTCCATCCCTGACTCTCAAACAGCATCAAAGATTACATGTGTTTGACCAGTACCTGCCCGAATTGCTTTATGTACCGTGTAAGAGGAAAGAATAACAAGGAAGCCAGATCTGTAGATGCATTAGAGAAGAGCCTTTTTTTTGTTCACTTATTATCTCTTAAAAGCAGGTGAAGGGACCTTTGCGTGCAACCAAGATGGGGAAGTGTACCCACAGCAGATTCAAAGGAAACTCTCCTAATCAAACTGGCAGCACAGGCAGGAGTAATTTCAGTGGACATCTTCAGGCTTCTTAGTGCTTTTGAAGCCCAGGAGAAACATAATTGGATTCAGCCCTGAACAAAATGCACTCTGTCAAGTGCCCTGGCCCAGCAAGGCTTTTCAAAGAGGGTAAGGGATGATATGCTTTGCATGGTTTTTAATGTGAATGGTTGCAAAGAGGGGGGGCAATGGTAGCATTTTCGTGCAAACTTCATTCTTGCAAGCACCAGCTGTGAGGGCTGCAGTGGCTGTGGATGGCCATCGTTTGATAGTCATAGGAAATTCCTGTTCCCTTAGGGGATCCTGGCTTCTCTGGAATTAGAGGGGAAAGGAATAATGCAGTTAGATAAAACTGGCGAGACCACAGTCCTGCGGGTACCCTGGCCCTGCTGTCTGTGGCACTGCTGATGGTGGTGGAGATGTGCCTGCTTGATATTTCCAAGGATGCCCCATCTCTGGAAATATTCAGTGTCAGGTTGGACGGGGCTCTGAGTAACCTAATCTGGTTAATGCTATCCCTGCTCACTGCAGGTGGATGTTGGACTAGATGACCCTTAAAGACCCCCTTCCAACCCAAACCATTCAATAATATTTGTGAGGAATTGGACTATGTCTACAGCATGGAGAGACCAGCTGGGTCTCTCCCCACTTGCTCTGAAAGTTGGTATGTGTTGCTGACTTTTGTGGGTTTTTCCCGTCCAGGCGTTTGAGGAACATCAAGATGGAGGCACAGGGCCTGATAGATGGTTCTTGATCTGAAGCCCTTTTGCCAAGTCCTGTATTTTAGGTCCTTCAGCCACTAACTTCTTGTAACAGAGCAGTGCTGTGGGTCATGGCAATGGGTTGTACCTCTGTGGATCATGATGAAATGCTGCCTGAGGAGGGAAAGCCCATAAAAGCAGTCCATGTTGAGCAGATGTGGTGCAAGTCCTCACCTGTGATGAAGGTGGTGGAGATGAAGCCACTCCTCATGGCATGTTGGGCGGCCTCCAGACGGACGGTGTACTCTGTGGTCTCAGAAAGCCCCTCCAGGCGGATCCATGTGTCCTCAGCATCCACAATCAGCTCCTGTACATGGGTCCCAGAAGGAAGTAGACACCAAGAGCAACAGATGAGAAAAGCGATGGGGAGCCTGAAGAGCAAGCGAGGAGGGAAGGGAAGCTACAAACTACCACAGCCCTTGGTGCCTTGGTTACATGGCTGCTTATATCCCTGCACTAAGTCAAGGTGAGGTTAATGAATACATTCAGCCTTTTGGGGTGGCTCAGGTGGGAGAAAACTGTCTGACTTGGACGCAGGAGATTTCAGTGTTTGCCTTGTGCTTGTGTGCTCTATTTACCAACTCTCATGGGATCTGCATGCCCTCAATACGGGGCATGACAGATTGCCCAAACATTGTGAGGAGTAGAGCTGGCCAAACCTGGTTATCAGCTGGTTTTGGCTCTGCCAATTCCTGTCACGTTAATTTTTCTGGTCGTCAGCCAAAGCCACATAGTGTTATATCGAACCCCTTCTGCAAAGCTGTCACCCTTTGCCTGCTGTGAGCCAGTCACACCAGCAAAGGGAATTAGACTATTTGTGGTGACGTATTTCTGATAATGTTTGTAGCAGCTCTTCCAGACAGGCAGATATGGACACACTCATTAAAGAATCAAATATATTGTATTGTGGGACTAATTAGCTGTCTGTACCTCTCTCCCATTTTTGCAAGAAGGGCAAATGGCATTTTTAGCATCTCTGTTGGTGGGATAATTCTCTCCTGCCTCGGCTTGCTTGTGTTTAGGAAGTTGTGAATTTCCCCTGTTCCCCCAAACTCTCCAGGCATGTCCTCTTTGCCCAGGCCTGCATGTGTGCACAAAGATTTTGCCCTAGGCAATCTTTTCCCGCTTTTTCCGATTGTTTATTTAACATATTGCTTGTGCAGATAGCAGCTTCTGCCCTTGTGGTCTCTCCCTGACCCAGTGGGCATTTTTCTTTTGCTTTGTTGGGTTTCTCCCACTCATTTCACAGAATCACAGAATCATAGGGGGTGGAAGGGACCTCCAGAGCTCATCGGGTCCAATCCCTCTGCCAAAGCAGGGTCCCTAGGACAGGTTGCACAAGGAGGCGTCCAGACAGGTCTCAAATATCTCCAGAGGAGACTCCACAACTCCCCTGGGCAGCCTGTCCCAGGGCTCTGTCACCCTTACTGTGTTCTTTGGCATATTGGTGTGGAAATCCCTGTGCTCCAATTCCTATTTCTCCAAGGTCAAGTATTCCTCAATTTAATGACACTCCTTTCTTCGTGCAGACTCGCTCACCTTGCGGCTGCCGTCGGTGGATCTGTAGGTCATGATGTAGTTCTCAATGTCTCCCACAGGAGGCACCCAGGAGAGCAGGGCACTCCGTCGAGTAACTTCACTGGCGGTCAGATTTGTTGGAGGATCCAAAACTGCAAGGGTGGATAGAGACCCAGGGAAGTGCAAGGCCTCACACACAACCACCCCAGCCCTTCTTCCCAACTCAGTGCATCGGGACTCAACCTTTCAACCCTGAGCTACAGCCCCAAATCCATCCTCACCCTCTGTTTCCAGACCTCATCACCCCAGCCCAGCCTTGAGCAGAGAGATCTGAAAGCCCTCTAAGAGTCCTCCTCTTGCCTGCATGTTCTCTGAAGCGTAATAGCTGTGAAAATCTTGTATTATGGGGCTTTTCAAGCTTGTAAGAAAAATGAGTTGTAATCCTCTTCTAGGCTATGGCCTTGGGCAAGAAAAAGACCTGGTCAGGGGTCTTCTTGGGAAACCACATCCAGGGGAAATTGAAGAAAAGGGTGAGTTCATGTTGAAAGACTGAAAATGGTGGTTGATGCAATTAAAATTCTGTTCTTGTGTTCTGCTCACTGTTGGCATCTGGGGGTCCTTTTGGCACGTGGCTACTTCTACACCCACATGTATGTGACGAGAGCTTTGGCTCAGCCTTACTGGCTGCTTTTCCTGGGGTGGATGTATGGTCAAGGGTGTGTAACAGGCAGTGGGGAAGGTGATTGTACGTACAAGTTGTAAAATTGGTGCTGATGGTCTGGCTGGTGAGAGGCCCGTTGGTGGCATACATGGAGACTGTGTAGGTCGTGCTGGGCACGAGGTTGGTCAGCTGGTACTCCTGGTTGGCTCCATCCACAAGAACTGTTTCTCCTGCAACTGTGTAAGCCAAAGGAGATGACTTAGGGTAGATCACAGAATCATTACAAGGTTGGAAAAGACCTTTAAGATCATCAAGTCTAACTGTTCCTGTCCTATGCTAAACCATATCCCTAAGTATATGGTTCAAGGTGGTTCTCCAAAGTGTGTCTATGGATATGACTTTATGATCAAAAGCACTTATACTGCTGAAAAACACTCTGAAATAGTGTGGGGCAGGTGAGCTGTAGTGGTGGTGGTTGGTCTGAAGGGTGGTTTTATTTTTCTTGCAGTCCCCTTATTCACCTGATTCTTCCCCTTCAGCAGTGGGCTTCGTGGAGTTTGCTGCAGACTGAGTTTCTGTGGCTGGGTACTTGCTTGCCCCCAGGCAGCTGATGGTGGGCCAGTTAGTAAAGTGGGAGGGTCTCAGTCCCCTCCTGTGTGGACTGCCATGCTCTGGGGCTTGGGAAGGGGCATTGCTATGAGACCTGCATGGGAGAAGTTGGCATCTGAGGATGGGGTACAGCCATGGCACCCACCCACCCTGCCAAGGGCTCATTCCGTACTCCCTCTATGGAGGGTGCCCACTGAGCTGTGGGCTTTGGGGTGGGGGAGAAGTGGAGGTGAGCTCGTGGCAGAGAGGCACAGGGTTTTGGTGTACCTGCATGGCGGGTGAGGATGAGGACGTAGCTCTCCACTTCTGACAGCGGCGGGTTCCACTGCAGCAGTGCCTCGGTGGGGGTGATGTTGGTGGCTGTGACCCCCAAGGGGGCATCCATGGCTGCATGGGGGACAGATTCAGTGAGTCAGAGGCACTAAGAGACTGGGCTGTGAACTGGAAGGACTTCTTGTGGCCCGCTGCTCGTGGTCCTGCCTTGCCACCCAAGCAGATGTGCCTTCAGAGGAGTTACTGCTGCCCTAACTGGCGAGTGGAGATGTCACAGCTGGCGTTACTCCACTATCTGGGCTGCTGTCCCACAGTTTTCCTGATACACAGCCTGGAATGTCAGGGTATTTTTTAGGTTTTGAGGAGTCTGGGGACAGCAGAGCATTTTACTCTTGCAGCAGATGCTGTTTGTGTCAGGGCTTCCCCAAGGATTATTTCTGGAAGCTGGTACTTGCTTTAGGAAAGGTTGTCATGGTTGCCCAGCATCATATCTCAGGCTTCCCCATGCTCTGTACACAGATTTATCACTCCCCTCCATGACTACCCATGCATATATGGGAAAAGCTTTGCTTAGGCGTACTTCAAAAGTCTATGCTGGGCCCTGGTGAGCCTCGCTCATCATCTTGAGCTTGCATCAGGCTGGCATGAGGTTCATCTTTCAGCCACCTGACAGCTACTGCAAGCAGGGGCTGGCACTGTTTGATGGATACCTGCCCACCAAGGAGCTCCGTCCCACCTGTGTACACGGTGATGGAGGCCACCTCGCTCTCCTCCCGTCCCCGCACACTCTTCACCCCAATCTCGTATTTGGTGGCAGGCTGCAGGCGGTGAAGGGTGTACTCGGTGGCATCGCTGGAGATGGCAGTGCTGTCAGTCCTCCCTGTGGGGACAGAACCAAGAGCTTTAGCATCACTGCTGGTCCCATCCCTGGGGCTCAGGAGGGGAGGGCGATGCTGCAACCCCTCTCCAGGGCCAATGCTGGGGGTAACCGGGTTTTGTGCCTGCAGGTGCACACTTGTGTACCCATCACTGCGGGCTCGACCTTTTCAGCATCGTAGGTGAAAGTGGGGCTAAGGAAAATGAGCCAGGGAAGGTAGAGGTGGGATTTCAGGATTGGTCCCTGAATTAACCATCCCCAGGGAGGGCATGCTGCAGAGGTGACTCCTTGTGCCTCTCTGTGCTGACCTACAGTTGGCCCATCCTTGCCCCAAACACCCCATCCTCCATCCCTGCAGCCTCTTGGTCCATCCCAGCTATTGCTGGCTTTTCCCAGGGCACTGGGATGCTTGCTGGGGTGAGGATAACCTGGTGGCTTGCTCATGCCCACAGATGGTGGGAGGGTTGGAAGCTGCAAACTCAGGAAGAATGATCTGACCTTCTGTGGCACGGTAGGTTATTCTGTAGTGATCGAAGGCAGCAATGGGAGGGCTCCAGTAGATGATCATGGACTTCTGGGTGATGTTGCCCACCCTGAGGTCTTTTGGCCCATCGATCCCTGGTGAGATGGAGCAGAAAGCAAAGCTGTGGGAGGCAGGTCTGCTCCCCATCCCCCCACCCGCCCTCCTGGCAGGGTCCCATGCCCGGCAGGGGGTTCCCGTGGTACCTGTCGTGATGGAGCCCATGACAGGCTCAGAGCTGAAGGCACCATGCATGGCCACCAGTGACACCAGGTACTCGGTGGATGGCTGCAAGCCTGTCAGGCTGACATGCCTGCGGGTGCCATCAAGCGTGAGCTGCTGCGCCTCCTCCTCGTCCCGGGGGCTGTATGTGAGGACAAGGCGGTCTGCTGGTGGGGAGGGATCACTCCACGTGACGTTCACACTGGAGGATGTCAGCTGGGAGAAGTGGAGCTGTGTGATGGGCCGGACTCCTGCAAGATGGAGAGGAGAGATGCCACCCTGACCCATTGCAGACCCCGGCCCTGCATTGTTCCCAGCACTTATATGGGAAGTACCCAACAGAGGTGGCAAAGATGCAGCTCTGGGCTCTCCATTGATCCAAAGCTGTGCTGGGGTTGAGAGGAAGAACCATGAGGAGAAAAACAGTGCTTTTCTCAGCTCTGCCTGCAAACATGCTCCACCCCAGACCCATATGGTGTGTGATGGGGCTGTCCCACTACAGATGGTGTGTGCTTCTGGGATTCTCGACTGCAGGCTTTTCACCCAGAGGTACTTGTGAGGTCCCTCAAAGCTTGGTTTTTCCTTCTTATAGACATACAGACCACCCTAACCACAGAGGACAGCTTGGGCTGTCTGTTCCCCCAACCCTGCCTCTTCCTTATGAGAGCCTTCAGCCAAGCAAGTGTGCTCAGTGCTGCTGGCCTGGAGGAATGAGATGTCCATGATGGTAGGGCTGAAGTCCACAGACCACCTCCCAGGTGGATGGATTGACCCCATCACCACCTCAAGAGTTTTGGAGCTGGGGATGTGGCAGTCTGGGGGAGGTGCCAGTGTGGGACGGTGGTCTGAGCCCTTGGCCCCATCCCAATTTGTCTTTACCTGTGAAGGCATCCACGGTGGCCTCCAGGCTCTGCTGGCGTCCCCTCTCAGCAATGATGGAGATGGTGTACTCTGTCCCAGGCTCCAGCTCTGAGAGGGTGAGCTGCGATTCGTCCCGGGGCACTGTCACTTCAGAGGCCATACCCGAGGCAGGGGTGAAGGTGACACGGTAGTGGTCAATGGGACCTGTGGCTTTGGTCCAGGTCAGTGAGATGGATGTCTCTGTGGAGGCTGTCACCTGGAGGTCCCGGGGGCTGTCAAGCTCTGTGGGAGAAGATTGGTGCAGAACTTTGTCCTCGTGCACAGACTGTCCCATGGGGACATCTGTGCCATAGAAGCTGGCCGTGCTTGGAGCACTCAATGGGGCCAAACTCACCAGTCCTGGCATTCATGGTTGCTGGCACACTCTGTTGGCTGTCCATCACGGCTGAAATCCCGATGCCATACTCTGTCCCCGGCACCAGGTCTGCCAGGGGGTGCAAAGGACACAAAGGGGCATGAGAGCAGCGCCTGGCTGGGTGGCCTTAGGGTGCAAACCCCCACCCCCCAACTACCACCACCACCTCCCACGGCTGGGAACAGGAGAGTCCCTCATGAGCATCTCTGGGGTGAGCAGCCCTCCCACAGGTCAGCGGCTCCTCTGTGTGTTGGAGAAGAGCTGAGCCTTTTTTAAAAGCCCCATGGATGCTTTTGGACAGGGAATTTGGAATATTCTGGCTCGGAAATAAGCAGTTTTTAAAAGTTGTTGTTGAGGTTGGCTGTAATTGTTGGCACCAAGACAGAAACCGTGGGTGTGTGAGCGGAGATGGGGACTATAAAGTAGCTATATTTGTTTCCAAAGTGATGCAACATCAAATATTGTCACAGGGCTGGTGTCTCCAAGAGGAATAAATTATGCGGAGTAAATGAAATGCACATCAATTAGGAAAGGCAGGGTCTTTCCAGGAGCCCAATCAGGTACAGCTCCTTGGAGTGGACAAGTCATATGGTGCCTCTCTCAAGGGATGTGGGAATCTTGCTCATCTGGCTCCTTTTCACCCCCTGCACCTCTTGCTAATCCCTGTTTTATCTCCATGGGACATCTCCTGCCTCTGCCTGTCACTTCTGCTTGGCAGCTTTATTCTCCCTCCTCTCCGTGAGCTCTCCCATGGGGTTAGAGAAGCCCTAAACCCTCCAACCTCGCTATGCCTTGCCCAGGGGCAGAGTCCCCAGAAGCCTCCAAAACTTTCCCTGAGGGGCTGGGAATGTGGGAAGCCCCCATCCCTTGCTCCTCTGCTCTCACTACGGTGCAGTCTCAGTGATGGGGGACAGATGAACCCTCTTCACCACTGACCAATAAGCCTCAGAAGCATCTTGGAAATGGGAAGAGCCTGGGAGAAAGGGGGAGGAAGAGGAGGAAATGAGACAGGAACATATAAAATGATGCCTTTTCTCTCCCATCTCTTTCGGGTAGAGCAAAATGATGGATATTTCTGTGCAAATGCTGATTTTGGAGACATATATGGGGCAGGGCCAGGCTTGCTGTGCTTTTAAGCTTAAACCTTCGATAAGCTTTGCTCAAGCACTGTTCCTCACCGCTTCTCCCACAGGCAGGTGAAGGGGGCTAAAGAAATTGTTACTTGCTGTCACACCATGGATCCCACTGGGTCCTGGGCAGCTGGAAACCCACCCTCACTGGCTTTGCACCACGTGCAATGAGACCTTGGAGACAGGGCTACCGAGTGCCATCCCCACTGTGGCTTTCCTGCAGCAAGGGTTGGGGTTGTTTTTTTCTGTTATTTTTGATGCAATTAGATTATTCATTTTTAAAAAATAATTGCTTGGTTATTAGGTAGTGCCCTGGGAGCTAGAAGCAATGCGCTGAAGTGATGATGGAGGCACTGTACCAAAAAAAATCATTCACTGCCATTGACTGACACCTCTGTATCTCTGGAGCTTGCGACAGGGGTCTCCAGGTTTAGACCTGACAGCTTTGTTTAGTTTTACTGAGAGAGAGGAAGAGCCTCTAGGCTGTCCCTTCATGCTGTCTCTTCCTCTGGAGCAAATTCTGGCTCTGCCATGGGTGTCATTGCAGTTTATGTCAGTGGGGTAGTACTGCCCCAGTATATATAATGTATATACTAGATATATACACACTATAGTATATATATGTACACACTATAGTGTGTGTGTGTATATATATGTATATATATATATACACACTATATATAGGATCTATATACTATATGTAGGATCTGGGCCATTTTTAATGCTCCTCCTCACCTAGAAAGGCAGCAAATGCCTAGAGGAAAATTACCAGGGGGCCAGCACTGGGTCTCCCCATCCCTTCTGTCCCCTCTCATCTCATCCCACTTCATGCACGCCCTCATCACTAATGCAGCAGATGCTATCCCTAACATTTCTTTTTTCCTCATACCACGTTGGTTTGGGTTATTTTCCAAGTGAGCTGCTCGAATTGCTTTCCTGCCCTCCAGCCTTCCTTATGACTCGCTGGGAACTTGGCATTTGGCTTTCCCACTGAACTTATTCCCATAGGTCCATCTGGCAGAGATGTCTGAGTCCTCTTTGGGCTGGGAAGGTCCCAGGAGGGCAAAGAGAGTCAACGTGGGAGAACCCAGCATCCTGCAAGCTGAACGAGTGAGCTTTTATCCCCTGCATTTTTAAGTCAGTCTTGTCTTTGCTTAAAAAAAATGCCACCAGAGCTGCAAATCTGGCAGGCGAGTGGTTTAGTTGAGGGGAAGAATTAGGAATCCAGATCTCACGCGGTGCTCCGTGGCATTGCTGCCGTGAAGGGTGTTTGGGACTTCCCCAGCAGCGGGAGGTGGGTGGTGTTTGCAGCCCTGTGCTGGCCTGAATAATGAAATGCTTCAGGTGAGGATAATGTACGGCTTCGGGGGGTGTGCTCACAAAATTGCATCCCTGGATTTGGGTCTGCTTTGCCCCTGATTTGGGAAAAAGGCAATGAACTTGGGCAGCCTGCATCCCTGTGGCTGCCTGCGGGGCATTGGCACCTGCAGCTTTCCCAACAAGGAAGGAAGGAAAAAAAAACCAAGGTGAAATAATATTCTCCTCCATGTCAGCCTAAAAATATCTTTCTTCTCCCCGCTTCTCACTTTGTCCCTTGCCAGCTCAATTTGGGACGTGGTCACAGCCCTGCTGGAGGTGTGCCACTTGCAAGCGTATCACTTGGAGACGTGTTGGGGATAAGCAGTGCCCAAGCCCAGACCTGCAGAGGGGAAAACGAACTACATCCCAAGGAAAACCTTGCCTCCAGTAACTAGTAAACCCCAAACCAGCCTCAGATACGTGCCAGCGTAAGGGCAAACAAGCACCAGTGCTGATCTGGACATCTCTGTTGCCCTAACTGCTTGTAGGGAGGAGGACGGGGAGGAAGGGCATGTGGGTGCACATGTACCTGCGAGGGTGGCCCGGGTGGTGGGACCGGTGTCACGTGGCACCAGGACTTCGTGGTAGTGCTCCCCGGCCAGGGTGCTGTAGACCACCCTGTAGCTGTGTGCCTCAGCCTCACTGTTGTCCCAGGCAAGCTCGAGGCTGGCAGGTGTCCGTGAGCCCACCCTCAGGTTCTTGGGGGCATCGATATCTGTGCAACACAAGGGAGAGAGGCTCCGTCTCACTGCCGGGCACCGGGGATGCACCCTGTAGCCTTGGCATGGCTAAGTAGCAGCAGAGGGGTACCCAGGTGTGATGCCTGTGAGGTCCCTCCTTCCTGGGGCATGTCCCCATGGCAGGGGCTGGGGATTAGCACAATCCTGGAAGTGCCACCCGTGGGACCAACGCAAGTGCTGTGTTACTCACAGCATCCCTCGGTAAGTTGCTTTGGGAGCTAATTGCATGTTGCTTGAAAAAGAAAAGCATTTCCCCCCTATATTAGAGTAAGGGAAACTGAGGCATCGTGCATAAGGGGGAGGGGAGTAGGGGCAGAAAAGAGTTCTGCAGCAGTCAGGCATTGGTGTGAATTGCTCTTAGAAGAACCTCCCACATCTTTACAGGCTCATTCACACTCAGACACACCCCAAAGGGGGGTTGTTTATTAGCATGACCGGGGCTGTGCACTGGATCTGCTCTGACTTGTGCGATGAACCTCTCGTGAACAACGGGTTGGTGCCTGGCAGGGCTGGGTGCCAGCAGATGGGGGAGTAATTACTGCTGCTTGATGGATCTGAGGTTTTTTTGGGGTGTGGGGGGATGGGGGAAGGTTTTTATATGTTGCCTTTTAGAAATAAAGCAAGGAAGGCTAACGCAGCAAATCAGTCAGGGTGAGCATCTCCTCTGAAATATCTATCTGTAGAGATATACACACAGGTGCAATTTGCCACGGGTATTGTAATAGGAGCCTAGCATCCCCCAGTAACGTACACGACAAGTAATTTATATACCATAAACCAGCGCTGAAATACATGCTCTACCTCTTCCTGTTTGGCACGGTAAATTAAACCTGTTAGCTATCTGCAGGCTTAACATTAATTAAAGTTTTACCGACCAGTTAGGGTATTCAGAGAGGATATAAAACAAGATAACCGTGTCTCTGGTTGGACTGCTTCCAGCTGCTTGACTGCAGATTCCTTGGGCAACGCATCTGCCTTGGCTCTTGGCGCTGAACTGGAGTGAGCATCGCCTTGAAGTCAGACCCGTGCTTGCTGGTTTGGTGCTTTGAGAATTTCACGTTGATCTACGGGTGGTGCTAAGGGTGTAAACTGCCGGGGTTTAAAGTTTTAGCTGTGAGCTGAAGCTGAGCTGTGGGTCTGAATGGGAATTGGAGGTGGTGGGGGATGTGTATCCTGGGCAGCAGCAGGTTCAGCCTTGGTGCCGCAGCAAGACATGGCCAAAGTGGGGGTTTGTTTGGTTTTTGTCACCTAAATGTTAGGGGTTTCTTGAGTCATTTGCATGATTGTTGGCATCTGGGGTCAACTGGGGTTGCCCCGGGGACCATGTGAGCATCCCTGTTGGGGTACGGTGGAGTCCCATGGCACTGGAGGTTTAGGGACTACGCAGAAACTTAGGTGAAAGTGGAAGGGGAGTGGTCAGAGGGTGGTTTGAGCTCTGTGTGTGTGGTTTGGGGTGAGGCGAATTATTTGCTCTGCCTTGCCCTGCCTTGCGCCACGACCATGACGGGACGTGAGGAACCCATGCTCAGGCATCTTCATTCAGACCTGCATCTTATCCGCCGTGTTTTCTTTGTGTCGCTTCCTCCCAGTACACTGCGCTACACCCCAGCTCACCATGCTGGGTCAAAAATCAGGTGCCGCTAAATCCCAGGTGCAAAACCCCCCACCCTTGATTCAGTTCCGAATATGCAAACCCCCCCCTGCCCTGCTCATTATGGGAAAGCCCATCTGCAGATCATAGCAAACCACCTGCCCATGCTAGCTGGAGCCTTAAAAATTCACGCTGGTTCTCCTGGCAAAGCCAGCTAGCTACCTGTGGTGAACTGGGCGAGGGCCGGCCGGCTCTCGTTGGCACCCCGGAGGGCACTGACGGCCAGGCAGTAGCGGGCACCGGGGCGCAGGGCCTGCAGGGAGTACTGGCTGAGCGGGGGCTGCAGGCGGAAGGTGGTCCTCCCGCCCTCCCCATCCGCCAGCCCATACTTCAGCAGGATGGCGTCCACCTTGGCGCGTGGCGGTGTCCATTCCACGAAGGCCACTGTGTCGGAGACATCCCGCACCAGGATCTGCGTCGGGCCGTCGATGACTGTGGAGGAGGTGGAGGGGTGAAACGGCCGCCTGTTACTTTGGGAGAGATGGATGGGGAAGGGTGGTGGCTTTGGGGGGACACCAAGCTTCAGGGATGCTTTAACCTGACCTTTGGAGTGGCCCAATTTAGTAGTTGGGGATGAGGCAGAGAGGTATTGCAGGGAAGAGACATGCCCCCCCCCCCTCCCCTCCAAGATACTCAGAAGGTTTGGTCCTGGTGGGTTCCTGGTCCCTCATCCCAGTGTTCTGGTGGAGAGGTGGAGGGTTCCTGAACCCTCTCCACCAGTGTCTGTTCCAAGCTGTGGACACCAGAGCAGGACCCAGCAGCTCTCCCATTAATGCCCACACAGCTATAAGGCAACTCGTGCCCTTCTTTGGAGCTGGTTATCAGCAACAAATCCCCACCCTGGCTTTTCCAGGCAGAATTTCCCAGGATAAACCCACCTATGTCTAACTGGAGTCCATTTCCTTTGCTCCCAGCTAACTTTGTGATGCACTGAAAAACACAGTTTTCCTTTGTGCCCGGCTCTTTGAGCCGTTCAAATTGCTTTCAGATGATCTCCTTCCACTCAATTTATTCTTTTCTGTGCCTTTCTGTCATTGGCAAAATTTATCAGCAAGGATATTATGTCTTTTGAAAGGCGTTGACAATGTGTTAAATAATGTGGGGCCAAGGACCAATCCAAGCATTGAGAACTGAGGAACCTCTCTAGAAATGTTCCGGCTTCGGTGCCAGCTCCCAGTTTGTATTTAAGCTGGGAGATCCAGCTCATAAAGCTGTTGACGCACTTGTGATGGGGAGAGAGGAGAAAATGCAACTGTTCTGGCAAGCCCTCCTAGCTAGCTGGGTGTGGGGACCGCGGTGAGTGTCCACCAAACCCTCTCAGATAAAGGGGGTTTAGCTAAATTCATACTGTTTTGGACATTTCTGCTTTGTTTTTTGCAGAGAATCTGGGCCCTTCTGTCCTCCGCATCCCCCAACACTTGGCTTCTGGAAATCATGGGCTCAAGTCTGGGTGGTGGATGCTTTGAGTCCAGTAAGACATAACTGCTGCACAGATGGATAGGCCAAGCCTGGCCATCACTCCCGTGGCATTGCAGCATGGATGCAGAGAGCCTGCCAGAAAGTCCCTTTCATCGCTTACATGGTCACAAGGTGGGCATGAAAACGTGCTGGTCTTGTAACTCAAGCTATACTGTGTCTATTATGCCATATACCTTGGGCAACAGCGCTAAGTCACAAGGATGCGCCAAATACTGTACCCCAGGGTGAGAAGTCCTGGGGAAGATGTGTGTGGGCCAGGATGGGAAGGACCAGGGAGGGCATGGGGGAATTGGGAGCAGTAGGGTGAAGTCCAGGGAGAAGGGAGGAGGGCTGGGAAGTAGGGTATTGAGGTGAGGTCACCTGGGTGACCAGGTCATGCACATCCAAACTCTCAATCTCCCAACTGCTTCAAGGTGTCCAGGTGATGCTGGGGTACCACAAGTCACACTTAGCTGTGCAACACGAAACTGTGCCTGCGCTACTCAACTCCAGTGCAGGGTGTTGGGGTGGAACGAGGATGGTGGGGACAAAGCTATGGGGGTGCTGCAGAGGAGGGTGGGCACACCAGCGTTGGGGATGCCTTCATGGAACGGAGAGCTGGGAGCCCACCGGTCCAGCTGTGCTCCCCTGCAAAGGTCACCCCCTGAGCTTCGAGTACCAACCTCTCATGTTTTTGCTTGCTAGGGAAAGGAAGATTTGGGCTCGACCAGGAGGTGTCTCTGTTAAGCCACGTCGATCTGAGCAGGAAGGCAAAGCAGGAGCAGGAGGCTGTGCTGAGGACTCCCCTATCTGCAGCAAGCTGCTGCTTGAGGAGGGACCCTCCCTTCCCTCTCACCGTTACTTTGAATTAGCAGCCTGGAGAGAGCATTGCCTCGTTACAACAACCTTCCAGTTGCTTTTTAAAATGCTGTTTCCGCTTGCAACAGCTCAGATGGAGGTAGATGTCTGCCGGGCTGCCAAGGCAGGCTCCAGCAGATATGGCATGGACAGCCTCTTCTCCCCAGTGAGCAATGCCCATCACCACGCCTTCTTCGGCAAGGAGAAGACCCAGTTGAATTTCCTCTAGCCTACGGGCCAGGTCAGCTGGATAAATGGGTTAGGAGGGGATGTGCCATCGTTCCTGGCTCCCAGCCCTGCCTCCTGATCCGTCTGAATAGGCTGGGACTAGAGGGCATTTAACGGCACAAAAGCAGGTGGGAGTTTTAATCTGTTATATATGAGCAGGAAATACATTTATAGAGACGTTTCTTGGGGGCATCCAGCCTCTGAAATGTGAGATTAGCGGAGAGGAGGACTTTATCCAGCTATCTAATAAAAGCAGACCTGTGCCTTCACTCCCAACCCCATTAACCTCGCCACAGTTTCTGTGCTCACAGCAATTTGGGAACGAGAGGGACCAAATACTGCACAAAGAAGAAGCTGTTGCTGTGATGCACCTGTAGCTTGGGCAGGTGCTTGTTTTATCCCTGCCTGTGCAGTTGCCAGGATGCTCTTGCTAATGGGACCTGTGTTTTGGGGACCGAGCCCTGGGAGCTGCTATGCTGCCTGGGGTCGGGCTCACTCACGGGTTGAGACGCTGTCGGAGGTGGGAGGACTCCTGGCTTGTTCCTTCAGGGCCACCACAGTGACGGTGTACTCTTCCCCTGGCTTTAGCCCTGTCTGGTTGAAGGTGGTGACGGTGCTGGGAAGCTGGGCAATCACACCGCCCTCGTTGTTCTGCCCAGGGGGAGAAATAAGCATTAAAAAAGAAAAATGTTAATAAAAAATGGTGGGTTGGGGGTCTGATGCATGGGGAGGAGGTTCCCCTCATGTCACATCCTTCTATGCCCCAGCCCTGCTTCCCCAAATTGCATCCTTGCCCTGGCACGTCCCACCATGGAGTGAAGTGGGTGAAGTTGCCCACCAAGCATGGAGCACCCATATTGCTGGGCTTGAGAAACCCTCCATCATCCCTTCTTCCCACCCATGTTGTTCCCCCCCTCCCACCCCAAACTTCTGTATTTTACAAACTGCATGTCTCCTGTTTTCCAGAAGAGAAAAGATGATAAAACCAAAGCCCAGGCTGGACTCCTTTCCTCTGCTACTCAGGTGTCAGGAGCCTTCTGTGTCTCATACCTAGGTATGAAACCTTAAGGTCTATTTTGGCATCTCCTGCTTTTTAAGTTGTCTTTATTAAATTCATTATGCTTTGTGGTTTTGCAATGAAAAAAACCCCAAAAAAGCTTCAAGCAACCGCAAATGTCACCTTTCCTGCCAGTGTTTGGACAAAGGATCTTTTCTTGCCGCTGTCTCCTCTAATAACACACTAGACAAATCTTTGTGCATAGATCTCAATTCATATTCATATCCTTTCTCATTAAACAGGAAATCTTCCATTTGGGCCATAAATTGCCATTTACCTCCCCTAATTCTCTTTTCTAGATCTGTCTTTGTTTCCTCTTTCCTCCCCACCTCCATCCCCTGTGCATGCAGCAGACGGATGACACCCCTCCCCGCCCTGGCCCCGCTTTCAGGGGGCAAGAACATCACAGGGACCACGGAAGGAGGATTTCTCTGCAGGAGGTAGTAAGCATCCTTGTGGGGATGCTGAGGACCAAATCAACATCCTTTCACCCAGTTCTCAGGAAAGCAGAGCGAGCTTAATTCTGTGCATGGAGGTTATTTGTGATGATGCTGTTATAACCCTTTTTTTCATGTTGATGCCTCTGGGACCAGGTTTTGGGCTTATTTGGGGTGCATCAATGGTTTAGTGTTTGCTTGAGCTGGTCTATCTTCCAGGCAGTGAAGAAACAGCACCTTCTGCCTTATTTTAGGAGAAAAGCTGATGATGGAGATTCAAGAGAGACCGACTTTTGGTAGCCGACGGGCGGAAAGCATGACTGTGTCTTTAGAGCACAGGACCATGTGCGTGACTGATGAACATGAGAACATCAAAGCCCAGCAAGGTACATCCCTTCCCTGCCCCAAAACCCTGCTTCCAGGAGCAGCCGTCCTTCGGCACTTTATAGCTTCCTTTAAGTTCTGAAATGTTTCTGCATGGTTTTGAGTTTTAAGCTTAAAAACAGAAATGGAACCAACAGTTTGCATTTATTGGGGGAAAAACCCACCCTCACCCTACATCTGATGACCCTGTGGGGAGAAAATTTGCTTCTGTCCCTCATCCTAAACTGGATACATCCTCATTTATCTGCTTCAGGAGGATGCTGTTGGGCTTAATTGCTGAATATCCGTGAAATGCTTGAAAGGTGGCTATTTTTTTGCTGCCAAAAGCTCTTCCCTGATGTTGTCTTGTCATTTTGGCTTTTATCCCAGTGAATAAAAATTACCCTGGGGTTTATATCTTCAGTACCTGAACTCTGACTTCCGACACAATGTCTGCAGGGATGTACCCAAAATCACACCCAGACCCTTCCAGTCTCTTTGGAAGTGAGGGAAGGAGTCATTTAAAGCAATCGGGCCCTTGCTGCATAATGATAATTCACAGTTAAGAGCATTTAAAACTTTGGGGCCAAGTTCTGCAGTTCTCCGCTGCCCAGAGCTGCCTTTGACTCCAGCGAGGGTTTTGTACAAGTGAAAAATGGCATAATTGAGCCCTTAATCAGCATTTCTTTTACTGCTGGGGCTTGAATGCTCTTGTAAAGAGGCTCCATATACAATTGAAGCTATACTTATAGCTAAATGGTGTAGAAATTATGAATATAGATGAAATACTTCATGTACAATTTTTGTTACCACACATGGAAAATATGCGATATTTAGGGCAACATTTTCATCCTTTCATCTTTTCTGGCACAAATTCTACCTGTTCATCACTGCAATTGAAATCCCGTGGCAGGAATTAGCCGTGTGTGTGACTTGGGGATGCTGAAGGTTGTTGTTGTCTGAGAGCCGGGGCGGCTGCTCAGTCTGATGCCACCCCCTTCATGCGGCTTTCATGTGCTCAGAGCATGGGCGAGGAGAAAGGGTCACAGAGAAGGAGGTGGAAGGGAGGAGGAGGGGGGTGGCAGCAAGAGATGGGTGAGGCTGAGAGGTTGGTTTATATGCTGGTCTCTGATCTTATCAAGACATCTCTTTGAAGGACACGTATGTCTTGACACCAAAGACTACTAGGGTAAAGACAAGCTGGCAAATTGGGGTTGAGGGGTTGGGGAATGTCTGATATGAAGCACAGGAGTTGCAAACAGAGGCCAGGATTATTTAATTTTTTTTGGGGGGTGGGAATAATTGGAAGCTAATTTGAGACCCACTTGCTCGATGTTTTTAGGGTGACCGGCTGTACCCCGCAGTGCGGTGGCAGTACCTTGGGGATGAAGCTGATCTCCCAGCCATCGAAGGGGAAGGAGAAGGGCTCCCACTGCACCTCTGCTGTCGTCTCTGTGATGGTCTTGAACTTCAACCCCTGCGGCGTGGCGAGGTCTGGAAGGGAGCAGGGGATGGTGAGCAGAGCAGGAGGCATGGGTGCTGCTGCCCCCACCCCGCTCCCTGTGGCTACTTTGTTCTCTGGACACTGAAAACAGGGACTTTTTGGTAGCTGTCAGCAGAGTTATCGCCTCTTTGTCCCCCCTCCAGGCGGGTTAGAGGGGAAGGGGGGAAATGCCTGGGCTACTGAGTGGCACAGCATTCCTTCATGTTGCACCTAATGGCACCATGCAGTGCAATGGGGTCGCACAAGTGGTGTTTGTTGTCATTCAGTCAATACATCAATATGGTTTCCCTCTGTGTTTTTAGCTTCTGAGGACCCTCTTAAGTGGTTGCCACTACAGCTTGATGCTCCTCTTTTACTCTGTGCATCATGGTCCCAGTCAGGACTACTTATCTCCCAATGCACAGCACCATCCTCTCTTGCTGCACTATCACCCATGTCACGGGGAGGCTATCCAAGAGTGGGAAGAGAACCTGTGACTTCTATGACATATCACAATATTTTCTATGAGGGAAAAACAAACAAACAAAGTAAGATGTTTTGGGCTATATTCTGTGGGATTCAATCAGACTTTTTCTGCAGAGAGTGTGGACACATTTCCCTCTTTCCTATAGCCCCATAAAGATATAAATGGTGATAAAACTATCCCTGATATCTATCTATTTATTCTGAAGCCTCAGTTTTCTGCTGCAAGAAGGTTTTTATGGAAAACACTAGCCAGCTTGAGCATCACCTCTGGTTACCTGGGTATCAAACAGCAAGTGCATTAGAATACTTACTAGTCATCACCTTGGAGCTAATGGGGTTGCTCAAAACATCGCTGATGACTGCATAGACACTGATGTTGTAGGCAATGCCTGGCTCAAGCTCCGCGATGGTGATGCTGCTCCAGTCCCCGGGCACCCGCTGCTGGAGCTGGGTGCCCCCGGGCACCGCTGGCTGATACGAGACCACGTACTCAGTGGCTGCCCCGGGGCTGTCCCACGTCAGCTCAATGGAGCTGTCACTGATTCCAGTCACTCGCAGGTTTTCGGGAGGAGCCACTGATGGGAAGGGCAGAGGTAAGGAGAGTGTCATGGCACACATGGCTTATTCTACTGCCCGGCTGTGGGGAAGAATGAGCAGTGGGGCAGAGCTATGGGATTTGGCCTGGGAGTTGTGTTCTCTGTTGTTGTATTAAAGCTATGGCAAGGCAGGGGCCTTGGGAGAACCTTCCTGCAAGCTGCACTAAGGGTTTACCACAAATACTGGGACAAACCTTGCTGGTTTTTTGCTTGCCTCACAAACTTTTGACCATGCCTTCTCTGGGGACAGGGACAACAGGGCGAAGGTCAAACTGCAGAGCCTGAGCAGATCCTATGTGACATGCTCTGCCAGGTGTGGGTTTCTCCCAAGCTTCATAATGCTTCTATGGGTCTCTGGGCACCTCAAAGCACTTATAAATCAGGATATAACTTCCCATGCCCGCCCCTCGCTACCTGCTGAGCAATCCTGCCCTTCGTAGCCGTCCTCGCAGACGCAGAGACCATCCTGGCAGACTCCACGGCCACTGCAGGCGTTGGGGCAGTGCAGCCACCTGCAGTCCTCCCCGGCATAGCCCTCCTGGCAGATGCACGTGCCGTTGACACAATGACCCTTTCCCGAGCAGTCGTGGGGACACCGTAGCTGGGAGCAATCCTCCCCAGAGAAACCTTCCTCACAGACGCACTCACCGTCCACGCAGAGCCCGCGGGAGCCGCAGCCAGCAGGGCAGCGGAGCTGGGAGCAGTCCTCACCCCCGTAGTCGTTGTCACAGATGCACTGGCCCTCCAAGCAGACACCACGGCTGGAGCAACCCCGGGGACAGAGGGGCTCAGAGCAGTTGCTGCCTGCCCAGCCCTCCATGCACACGCAGCTGCAGGACTCCAGGCTGAAGTTCCCGTGGCCACTGCACTGTGGGGTGTAATCCAGCTGCCCTGCAAGGAGGTGGGACCGAGGGTCAGAGCCCACCTGGCCAGAGGTGGAAAAAGGTCAGTGTTGACCTTGGGTCAGCTTGTGGGTGGGCTGTGGGGGAGGAGGAGGAAGGTGTGGGGCAAGCAGGGGATGGTCTTCCCTGTGGCTGAGCATGCCTAACTTTGGGGAGTCAGTGGCTTTAGGGCTGGCAGGGGCAGAGTTGGTGATATGGGCTCATGCTGGGGCTTGGGAGGGTCCCTCAGGAGCACTGGCCTTCTTGGCTGTGGGTGCCATCAGCTGTGTGGGGATGCAAGTGCTCCCTTTGTTTTCACTTTGGCTCAGTGCTCAGCTGATGGGAACCTCCCTAGACCTCTTACTGGGGAAAAGCCTGCCCTGGCCAGGCCCTGTGCACCAGCTGTAACTTTAACAGGTTCCTGTTGTCTCCTCTCCACCCACTGTTCCTTTTTACAGGCAAAAGATTCCTTTCTGCTAGCTCAATCTCCTACAAAAAGCTGATGTGTACCCAAAGACATCATTTCCATCCCTATCCTTGGCTTTGCAGAACGTATCATGAGGTATGCTGGGGTGGTGGGAAAGCACACGGCCACCATGGCCATCACCTCTGATGTAGCCCCCTGTAGCCAGCAGCCTAGCACAGGACACTCTGGGGTGAGGAGGGATGCATGGCGACAACAGCATCCATCACTGTGCCAATGCTCTCCTCTTTTACCTTTGACATGGAGCCACAGCTCCAGCTCCAGGTTACGAACTGAGGAAGAGCAGAAACCCTTTCCATTCTTCCCCCAGCACCCTTGGGAAACCTCTGCACCCTGAAGACCCCAAACTGCATGACTTTTTGTCTCCCAGCTAAGTTTTCCACCCTTGCTGAGCTACCTGAGCAGCTCCTGCTATGGCAAGCGCAGCAGATGCTTACATCAATGGGCTTCAGTCACACGCTGTGCCCAGCAGACCCGTTTGGGGTATTTTTTAGGATGCTTCCCACCTAAACCTCGAATACTGGGAGTGGAGATCAGGTTCTCTTCAGATCTCAGGCCCTAGTGAAGTTACCAAAACCTAGGAGCTCTCCTGGGGGAGAAGCCTCAGGCAGTGGGGTAGGGATCCCCATCTCCTCTGCAGTGCAGCGAATTGACAGCAACTCTGGTAAAAGTAAATGAAATTACTCCAGTTTTGGCTCAGCGCATCTGCGATGGGAGTGCTGAGCCATGAATGTTTAATGGGACCGTCTGCCCGTGCTACAAGTAACCCAAATAGGCCCATCAGAGCTTTGAATTAACTCCCTTTAACACAAGTTTTTCTTTCCCCATCGTGTTTCCTTTGTGATTTCTTTTTTAACTCTTGCTTTGCACGTGTGGGTGGTTTCTGGTTTGTCGTCTTCTTTTTTTAATGCAGCTTGATGACTGCTGCATCCAGAGGGGCAGCCCCTCTTACCTGCCTCCCTGAAACCTAAGGAGACCCACCAGCATGCTAGCCCCCCACGCTACTGAAACGCAGCCTCCTGCCCAAGCCTTTTTTAACCCATCTTGTTTCAACCACGTGCTGCTTCCCTGGCTCTGAGGAGCGACCATGGGGAAATGAGGGGCTGTCTTTGATGATGGGGGTAACCCCAACGGGGGTTCTGGGGGAGCATGCTGCTATTCAGAGGAAGCTGTTGATGGTTTTCATGCCTGTTAAAGGTTTTGTTTGCATCTTTCATGGCAACAGAAGTTATTTCCTGTAGTTTTTGTACTTTTTTTCTTTTTTAACTTAGCTTTTCATACAGATTTGCTCGTGCCACAGAGAAGATGATGAAGGGGTTTATTGCTGTCTCTTGTGATGCTGCCTGCAGCCGAGGGTCAGCTCAGGGGAGCAGCAGCTACATCTCTCCTCCCTGTCCCGCACATGGTGGCTGATTCCTAACAGCACTGTGAGGAGTGCAGGGTTGGGAGATCACCCACACGACTGCGGGTCTTATCTGTGATGGGGCTTTCGCTCTGGCTGCTATGGGGCTTCTGCAGGGCATGGGGGCTCAAGTGACCAAATCCCATCCTGGGGGATTTTCCTGCCTTGAAGGATTAAGTCAGGCTTTTCCCTAAACCCACAGCCATGCCATGGGTGAGCACAGGTTTTTCCTCTGTTGCCACTCTGAGCAGCATGACCGTCTTTGTATTTATTTCTCCTGCCTTTTGCTCGAGCCCTCAGTACCCAGCAAGAGCTAACAGGATGGCATTTACTACCTGTGGCTGCATTTTCTTGGCAGCAATTGGAGTTGCATTGGTCCCGGAGCATGGAGACCTCCCTCTCCAGCATCTCAATCCTGCTCAGCAGCTCCTGCAGGGACGGGAGGGAGGTGGAGCACTTGCAGGCCTGCTTGGGCAAGTTTATCCTGTGGGTGAAGGTGACCCGGCTCTCGCTGTCGGAGGTCTGCTCCGTGTACTCTGCCAGCCGGTCGTCTTCTGAACTCACCTCCTCGGCTGAAGACTTGAACATGGATGAGCAGCAGCTGTCCACAGGAATGTTGATGTTATAGATGTGGTGGAAGACCATGGGCTGCTCTTTGATGGGTGGGCTGCAGTTGGCAAGGCCACCCTCCTCATCCACTGCTGGTCTTTCGGCTGGGTCTGTTGTCACCTCCAGCCGGCACTCAAAAGGTTTGAGGACAGTGCCCAGCAGAAGCAAGTTGAAGCTGATGAGCACGTTCCTCAGGACTGGGTTTTCACTGTCAGTCCCCATTTTCTTGGGAGTTGGAGGAGCCTTCTAAGCCAGCCTTGGTCAGCCAAGCACAGCAGGACCTGGGGACATGTAAGAAAGAGAGCATGGTTGGTGTTAGCCCTGAAACTCTGCACTAGCTTTGAGAGCCACGTCCTTCTGGGCAAAGTTATCCAGACTTGATAGGGCTGATTTGACTCATGTACAGTCCTGCTGGCTTTGGTGGAGCCTAAATCAGCTCCAAGTGGAGCCCAAATCGGCTCCAAGTGGAGCCCATGGCTAGTGGGGACACCCAGCTATAGCCCTTGCGCAGTGACAGAGGCAGATTCTTGTTGCTATTTTTTATTAGTAGTATTTTAAAGGAAACAGTTAATCCGGTACTAAGAAAGCACTGAATTACACGGGTGTTGAGGAGAGGCGCACCTAACTTTCAGTGCCACATCAGTATGGCATGTAGGGTCCAAAGGGTTAATGCAGGGGTGACAACACCACGCATCCTTGCGCTCTCCTCTGGTCATCTCCTGTGCCCCAGGAGCTGTGCCCGGGGTTGCTAAATTTCCTCCAGTAGCTATAGGAACAGCAGCCTTGATGTTAAACACCATGAAATTACCCAACGCAGGCTCCAGCTTGTTCGAGTTGACACTCTGAGCAGACAAATCCCTCCTGTTAAAGTGGCTTCACCCCCTGCCTGTGCTCTGGATTACGGGTTAACCTTGCCTTGATTTGGAACTCAGTTCTTGTTCTGGTATTGATTGTGAGCCCTGGGGTGGTAATCCAGCCTCTGAGGACCACATTTATCTCCAGCCTAAAATCACCGGTGCCAGCCCAGTTGCACCGGGGGTGGATTCACCCCCATTACTCTTGTTGGGACTATTGTGTACTGACCAATACTTAATGCCAACTGGTTTGCTATGAGGAATCACTGCCTGGTCCTTCAGAGGACAGTGCTAATGTGCAGGTGAGGACATGTCTGTGATGCCATCGCATCCAAGGACATTATTTACCTTGTGTTTTCTTCGCAGGAGGTTGTCTACCTGCAGTCTAAGAGGGATTGCTGGAGCGTGGCTGCTTGGAGGGCACGTTGTGCATTGGTTAGAGGCTCTTGGCTGAGACCTGGCACTGCCTGGGTGTTGGGACAGCTGCTTAAATATTTCTGGCTAATAGATGCAAATGCTTGATTGGATTTCTTGTAGCGTTTTAGGAGGGATTGTAAATTGCCATGTTTACTGCTCCCTACCTGTGTTGGGTTTGTAGGACTTGGACTGATGAAAGCTGGTGATGTGCTTTGTGATTGCTTCTGCACCAGCAGTACAAAAGATGCATCGGGCACATTAAATCTCGTCAACAGGCTCTTTATAGTGCAGCTAAAAAGATGCAAAGGGCTGAAGACCTGCTTGCTGCATCACTGGAAACTTTACCAAAGCCCCAAGAAGTTGTAGGTTCAGGTATTGTTTGCAGTCAGAACACAGCTTTGGCAGTGTTCAACCTTAATTAATAACGAACTTTAATAACTCTGCATTTAGTATCATTAATAACTGCGTGCTCAGACTCTAAGTGGGCTTAGCCATTCATACAGATTCAGAGACTATGAATAAGCACCCAGATTTGTGTGGGTTAAGGAGGACTTAAAACCTCCAGGACTTAAACCCCCCAAGTGCTGGGGTGACCCATTTGGATGGGATGTGCCTCGAAGGGCCGCTATGCAGAGACGTGCAGCTCGCTACATCTGCCAGCCACACCATGCTCCTCCTCCTGGGACATTCGGTAGCGAGAGGAGATGGGACATCAACCTAGTCCGACTCAACTGCCTATTGCAGCAGCTCTCACACTGGTTCCTATAACTGGGAAACGGAGGTCAGAAGGAATAGCAGGTTGAATGTCTCCAACATGCTGCTTAAATCTGAATCTCACAAGCTGCCTTTAGTGCAGACCTTGTAGGGTCTGGGCTTGGGGTTTCACATTTGGTCCATGATGGGGAACGCTGGCCAGGGTGAGCACGAGATAGGGAAGATGTCCCAACGGCTTTTGGTGGATCCTTCCCACCGACCTGTGTGGGGTCTTTTCCAAGCCATGGCAGCTGGCCCAGCAGGGTGGGTGCAGTACCCCAGTGGTTCAGTTTCTGGGGGTAGGAGAAGATGGCAGTGCGATGCTCAGCTGCAATCCACAGCTGAGCCACGCTCGGGGCTGCTCACTGAGTCTCACATTGCCGGTATCTGCCAGTGCCATAATCGTGAGCAATTGCCCTCCTTCCCTTTGCATGACTCTCCTGTTCTGGAGCTCCTCTCCAGCTCCCCTGGGAATGGCCCTGCCTCCCCCCTTCTGCTGCTGCTGAATGAAAACATTTGTTTACTGGTTTCTCACCTACAATGCCACGCTGCTCCAGAAAATATCACTGCTCAGCTGCCTCGCAGCATCGCAGGGTTATTATCCCAAATTACCGCACTGTTTCTGCTGCACTTGGCTCTCTGCTTAATGCCTACTTCTCCTG
This sequence comes from Porphyrio hochstetteri, assembly GCA_020800305.1. Lineage (NCBI taxonomy): Eukaryota > Metazoa > Chordata > Aves > Gruiformes > Rallidae > Porphyrio > Porphyrio hochstetteri. The sequence goes on from CM036912.1 coordinate 22,319,763, forward strand.
AGCAGGCACCTGGGACTCCTTTGGTGGGCTCTCACTTTTTCTTCAGGGTTTCAGAAGGAGCAAGAAAAGTGGAAGTAATTCCGCAGTGGGGTTGTCTCCTCCCGCCCCTTGGCTCCTGTAGCTACACTTGCAGAAGAGGAGAAGGAGGGCACCTGAGATAACAACAGGAGAGAGTGAGAGGGGTGGGATCCATCTCCATTAGAGGCAATTTGGGGCTGCATTCTCAAACTCTGACCCCCTCAAATACTCCTCTGCCTCCCAGGGTCTCCAGGGGCTCTTAGGTGGGCCCCAGCTGACCCACAGAGAGACTTCTCTAGGTCCCTGCATCATGGGTGGGAGGCACAGGGACTAATTAGCGCTGTCTGCCTTTGATTGACTTGTCAGTGTTTGAGGCTAACTACCAGCTCCTTGGCCTCTTGCTCAGCTTTTCTGTGTGTGCTTGGAGTGGAAGTAATTGTGGCTGTGAGCCAGCTGCACTGAGACAGGCTGGAGCTTCAAAGCAAGACTTCTTGCAGGACTACAGGAGCAGCTTAGACACGGGAGGATGAAATCCTCCCTTTCCCAGCATGTTGGATCCAGCCTGATTCAACAGAGATGCCAGAGCCTGTTTGTGTGGGATGGAGGGAGGAGAGATCCAGTTGGATACAGGGACAAGGGAGCAGGAGATGGGTCGGTGAGCAAAGCAGTGTGAGCAGATGTAGGGAGGAGACTGCTTGTTAATGACAGCGAGTAGGTTGGGTAGTTAACGACTCTCTAACCCGTAGCCCAAAAGCCATTTGTTTTCTGGTAGAAACTGCTGGGCTCATTGATTTGAATCTCTTTATCGGCATATTCATCACAGCGGATGCGGTGGGATGCTGTCCAGCGCCCATTCACAGCGTCCCCCTCCAGCCCCACTCAACGCAGTGGCCCTGGGCAGGGGGTGATGCTGTAGGGGTGGTGGCATCCCAGTGGCGTGATGCTAGAGGAGATTTCTCTTTTTTTTGTTATTATTAGAAGCAGGATCACAGAAGGGAAGCGAAAAATTGTCAGCCTCAATTGGATGCCAGGTCAGGTTTAATGACTCTGGCTGGGCTCTTCGCTGTGAAATGGTGAATAGTCACCCCAGTTCAGACTGTCCCTGGCTCAAACCAGGCTGAATCCACGGGGTCCTGCAGAGCAGGAGGGTGCTCCTTCGTGTCCTCCAACCCTTAGCAGACTGTTTGAGCTACAAAGCAGTGTTAATCCCTGTTTTTTTCCTCAAGGCTTGCGCTGACAGCTCTGAAACGCTGCCAAATTTGTGGATGTACTCCTACGGTCTGTTGTCTCCCTTCCCTATCTGCTCCTACTTTGTCTCCCGGTCCTCTTGTCAATGACATCCTTTTTCCCAATGGACCTCATCACTGTGAGTTCAGCTGGGGTGAGTTAACGCAGGGATTTGGCTGGCAGCGCTCTGGGGCTGTGTGAATGGTCTGGCAGTGCCAGGCTTGCTGACCAGGGAACAGAAGTTTTATTGATGTTCCTGCTTCAGGTTCCTTGTCCTCCTGCCCTCCTAGTGCTTCCCAACCCAGGGAATGCTGTCCATGGGTAGTGGCAGAACCGCTGGAAACCATTGACTGAGTGAACAGATCCAGGGGTATATGTATTTTCCTTCTTCCTGTATAAGGAAAAAGCAAACTTCTGTGGAATTTTTGCACGTAACATTAGTTGCATTAGGGCAAATTGAGTTTGTTTTTCCCTTTCTCCTTCCTTGCCACCAAGTGCAGATAAAACTCCAAGCTGGTGGTGTTCCTGGTGGCTTCAGTCCCCCTGATCATGGAGGTGGCCTTGAGAAACCTCCCGGCTGGCACAGCAAAGGCACCTGTGAACCCAGCCCTTTCCCGGAATCCAACAGTGATGTCTTCTCCTTTGCTTTCCCCCAGGCTGAGGCAATGCCTCTCCATCCACTTGCACCCACGATATGGGGACTTCGAGATCCAGTTGCCTCTGGCACTGCACAACCTCAGGGCTGGTGCTTTACCTTCAGTATCAGGTTTTGTTTTGGCTTTCGTAGGTGGCTGGTGGGAGTCATCCTCATTGGGAAGCAGCTTTCCTTGTGTTTCACAACCCAGAGCTGGTTTCCCTTGGTTTGCTGTGCTTCACACCCCAAACCCCAGCACCCCCCAATCAAAAAAAAAAAAAAAGGGTGTTTGAATTAAAGCTCAAATTGAAGAGTTATTAAAGTTAATGATGAAGTTTGGCAGGCACTGAGCTCTCAACTCCAAAGCATCAACTTTGGGAAGCTGTGAAAGAATCAATCTGCTGCAACTCCTGTGTAGCTCTTAATTAAAAAACCTCATGCAGTATAAACCAGAAAATAACTGAGGACTGTGGCCAAGCGTATGCCACAGCAAAGTGCTCTCCTGCCCCCCTGAACCACCCCTTTCCATCCAGGGCTGGTGTCTTATGGGCCAGCAAAGGAAGAAATAGAAAAACCCTATTAAATCTGCAGTGCATCCACCCTAATTATATCTTTTTGGCTATTTTTACATTTTGCTGATGGGCTGTATCTGCACAGGCACATAGTGCTGGGAATGCAAAAGGGAACCTGTATGTGGTGATGCTCGGAGCAGCTGCACGGAGAAAGTCATAAATGGCGTGGCAGTGGATTTTTGGGGGGAAGCATCACCCAGAGATGCATCCCCAAGTCTCCCAGCAGCATCTGCACTCCCTGGTTTGGTTTTTTTTTAATTGCTTTGCAATATCAACATAGCAAATGCAAACTGTGCCCCGGGGGCTGCTGCGGGGTAGGCACAGGGACAACAGATCTGCACAGCAGGGATGATGCCAGTGGTTTTATCTTCAGCATTTCAGTGGAGATTATTTAATGTTTGGGTGGTCCAACAATGCTTTAACTTTTGTGGTAGTTTTGGTAAATTGCTCACATTAAAAAAAAAACCCAAACAAACCAAACCCAAAAACAAAATAAAAGCCCAAACACTGCCTGGAAAGGTGCTTGACAAATCAAAGTATTTCTTTCTCCAGCCAGATACTGTCTATTAAAAGGTTTTTAAATTGTTAAAGATGTGAAAATGAAGCGAATGTTTTGTTCTGGTTGAGGAACGCTTTAATCTACCGAGATCACATAGAGATATATGTATATATATACATATATATGCATTTATTGCACTCTTTTCCTGAACACCAGATAAGCCACAAGCCCTGCTTTTTGGTGCAGATGGCAAGCTGGAAAATCAGATTTATTTGGAGTTCAGATTGGCACTCGTCCTAAACGCCGAGCAACAAACCATCAAGAAACGGAGTTTGTTGCCTGCTTCCTTGGTGCAGGAGGAGCAGGCAGATATTTGCTAACAGCCAGCAGTCCCTGAGCTGTGTCAGGGCCGGCTGATTGGAGCTGTGATGTGTTCCCTGCCAGAGCTTGGCTGGCAGGAGCCAAACCGCCGTGACGGATTTGCTCCCGGCTGCCACTAATGATGGGAGCAAGCCCAGTGCGTGGTGGTGCACGAAGCAGGCAGGAAGCCTCCAAGCATGTTATTTGGGTGGAAAAGTGTGTTGAAGCTTTGCCACAAGCCAAAAAATAAAAACCCCAAACTCCAAACAACCCCAACAAATACTGTTGTATGGTTTGCAAGGCTCCCAAAACTGCTCTAGAGAGACCCAAGCACTCAGCGCAGATGATGCCTGCTCCACGTTACAGCGAGACGCAGCCTGTGCAAACTTCCCCCCATCTGCTTTCCCGGGCTTGTAGGAGAGGAAATTTAGCTCCATGGTGTCCCTGGTTGGCTTCCCAGCTATACACGTGCTATTCCGAGGTGACCACGCAGCTTGGAAAATGAGACCACAATCACAGGACATGAGGAATTGGAAAGGACCTCGAAAGACCATCTAGTCCAACCTCCCCCTACCAGAGCAGGATCACCCAGACTAAATCACTGTCCTGGTTTCAGCTATGATGGAGTTAAACTTTTTTTTTTTAGCAGTGAATGGAATGCCACGTTTGGGTGTTAGCATGAGAATAGTGCTGATAGCACCCTGATGTTTCCGATTTGTTGCCGGGCAATCAAGTACCTTTCTCAGCTCTGCATACTTCCTTACTAGTGAGAAAGGAGGGGACGCAGCCAGGACAGGTGACTCGAATTGGCCAAAGAGCATATTCCATGCCAGTTACGTCATGCTCAGTTTAAGGGGGGACTGGGGGGAAGAGGGGGAGACAACGCCAGGACGTGCAGTTTCTGGGGCGGTCGGGTTGTCCGGGACGGGCTCTAAGCTGTGCGGCCTGAGTTGTGTGGTTTGGTGAGAAATTGCATTGTGTATCACCAGTTTCATCTATTTTGTGCTTTAAACTTCTGTTATTGTTATATCTAGTTTGCTGTTATTGTTTAGTAAACTATCCTTATCCCAACCTGCGTGGTTCTGGTTTCTAGGTTGTGGTTTCTTTTCCTCCTTTCTTCCTTCCCTTTTCCCCCTCCCCCAACTCTCCTTCCCCCTTCCTTTTAAAAGTACAAGCGACTGTGTGGGGAGCAGCCCTCGGCCGGGGCAAAACCACGACAATCACACAGGAAAGCATCCAGGTGGGGTTTGAATGTTTCCAGAGGAGGAGACTCCACAACCTCTCTGAGCAGCCTGTCCCAGGGCTCCGTCACCCTCACAGGGAAAAAATTCCTTCTTACATTCCCATGGAATTTCCTCTGCTCCAGCTGGCACCCGCTGCCCCTTGTCCTATCGCTGACCGTCACTGAGCCTGGCTCCATCCTCCTGACTCTCGGCCTTTACAAATTTATACACGTTAATAAGGTCACTCCTTGGTCTCCTCTGAATGCTCTGAAGCTCCACCCTGGCTTTTCGTAGACCTCCCGGGACAGACCGCAGCACTCGCCGGTTTAGAGCAACCCATCGCTCCCATGTGTCAGTGTTGTTACTGTCTCTGCGCTGAAATCACTGCTGGGTGCCACAGCATCCAGCCATGGCAGGTGAGGCTGTCTGCACGGGAAGGTGCACACCTTGCCGCTGCCTCGCTTCATGATCCAGCGAGAAGCTCTTGTGGTTTGCCCATCTTGCCAGAAAACGCTTAGGGTCGCATCAGCTGCTAACTGAGTAGTGGAAGTAATTGTGTCAGCTCCTCAGCAGCTTGAAACTGCTGTGGATTCGGTGTTGAGAGGCTGATTTTTCAGCAGTAGGACCCTCCTGATGAGCAGATGAAGAGATGCAGCGTGTCCTGCAGACCCAATTCCCTCCTGCAGCTTTCTGGGGAGGGAAGAGTACTGGCTCCCAGTTGCTTGCTGCTAACTTAATGATCTGCGATTTGTCTGTTTAAAGAGCTTTTAATTTAGTTAGCTCCCAGGGCTTTGTGACAGAGCGAAGGTCCTTGCAATGTGCACAGAAACAATCTTCTCCCCAGCCAGCTCCTTCCTCATCCTCTGCCTAATTGCAATTTTGTCTCCCCTCTAAACCCATCCTGCTGCATGTGGAATCAAAGGAGATGGAAAGCTGAGAGGAGTGAAGCATCACATCCTGTGCTGGTCCTCAGCCTGGGGTCAGTTAGCTGAAGGCCAGACTCTGTGGACTCATGGGGCTGGAGCTGGAGACCAACCCTGGCACCATGCTGGAGAAACCCAACCAAGTCATTTCATGCCACCGCCAAGCAGCACTCGGGAAGGGAACGATTTTCACCCTGCTGACTAATTGTGTATTTAAGGATGAAATACTTGGATGCTTTTACCAGCATTCCCTAACTATACGTGGAGGAAGAAATCTATACTTCCCCCAACTGACTGTAAATTCTGCTGGTTTAATAATTCATGCACGCCTCTGCAATTGCAGCCTATGTTATATCGTGCTTTCATTACATATTCTTTTACTGAACCACATGGCATGTATCAATAGCCTCTATAAGCTCCCACGGGAAAGCAGGCAGCAGCTTAGAACAAAGGTTTCGGGGGAATCTCCTTTCATTTTCCTATTAACAGGTAAATCCAGGATCCAGCATGCCCGACTGCACATCGGTGCGTGTTCGACTGCTGCCTCCCGCTCGGTCCTTGGCGAGGCCTGGGGAGTTGCCAGGTAGGTCTCGTTTTTGCAAGGGCTCTAATCTGAGCCCACCCCAGCCTTTCGCTGAGCAAATTGTGGCATTGAACGTCTTTGTTTAATCTCTCTCTACAGGCAGCTGCCTGCTTTTGTAGGTCTGAGGAGGTGATTGTGCCCCTGTACTCGGCATTGGTGAGGCTGCACCTCAGGTGCTGTGTCCAGGTCTGGGCTCCTCACCATAAGAAGGACATTGAGATCCTGGAGCGTGTCCAGAGAAGGGCAACCAGGCTGGGGAAGGGGCTGGAGGGCAAATCCTATGAGGAGCAGCTGAGGGACCTGGGGGTGTTCAGCTTGGAGGAGACTGAGGGGAAACCTTATCACTGACTACAATGACCTGACAGGAGGGTGCAGAGAGGTGGGAGATGGTCTCATCAGCCAGGGGACAGGAGATGGGACAAGGGGGAATGGGCTCAAGCTGTGCCAGGGCAGGGTCAGATTAGATGTTAGGAAAAAAATTTTTACTGAATGAGCTGTGGGGATGTGGAACAGGCTGCCCAGGGAGAGGGTTGAGTCACCTTCCCTGGATGTGTTTAACAGATGGGTAGATGAGGTGCTCAGAGATATGGTTTAGCACAAGACAGGAGCAGTTGGACTTGATGATCTTAAAGGTCTTTTCCAACCTTGTGATTCTGTGTTACTGGCTCCTGCGTCAAAGCGACAGCTTGCCACAAAAAACCCACCAAACCCACTTGCTCAGAGTGAAATGTCCTTGTACCACCAGCTTGCAAAGGTGGGCACAAAACTTTGGGACAGAAGCCAAGGTGGATGCCTGGCTTGGCATTGAAAGCCACTGGCAGTGGGCTTGCACAGTACCCAGCCGCTGCCCACACCTCTTTGCTCAGACTGACCCCCACATCCTGTGGGTGATGCTGAGATGCAGTCACAGGCTGCAAGCCCATGGCACAGCATATCACAGCTCATGGTCAGATGCTTTTTTTCCCCATCGTTTGCCGCCTATAGAAGGATATACCCCATGATGTCCTGCATCACTGCTGGCCCAAAACGATGCTCCTGGGAGCATCCCTCCTTCCCCAATGCTTGGGGAGAGATTAAATTTCTGAAGAAAGATTTTTTGGGATGCTGCCCTTCAATGCTAAAGCTGCACCCTGCATTTCTGAGCCCCAGGATGGCCACACTCCCTGCCCCAGCAGCTCCTGGATCTCCGCCGGAGATGCTCAGAAGCCGTAAAGGAGGAATTAGCCATAATTATGGAGCACCACAGGGCGTAAACACCCTCTAAATCCTCTTTAATTACGTGGTAGCACTTAATTACATGGCAACTAGAATGCAAGCACAAAAATAAATATGATTTTGGCTTTATCTTCAGCAGGGGCTCAGGTAATTAATTTTGGAGGGTTACGTAGGACCTAGCTGAATGAGGGCATGGTTTGGACCCCTTACACACAGCACTGCAGAGGTGCTACCCCCCACACACACCCCCGGGATGCTCAAACCTCCCTTCTCCAACATCCATGGCTTTTCCCACCCTTCCCAACTGCCCCCCTCAGCATGATCCCTCCTTTCTGTCCATCCATCCATGGGCAGAGATTTGCAGGCATCTCTTGCAGGACCGAGTGGCAGGGTACCCGTGATTTGCCAGCATGGAGGAAAACCAAGCGTGAGAGCCTCTGCAGCTAATTCTTCCCACCTAAATTACACTGCAAACCCAGAGCCTGTAACCAGACAGAGGGAAGTGAACCACTCTCCACCATGGGTGTAAGGTTGTTTTGGGTTTTTTTTCTGCTGTTTGCTCCCAGCACGCAGCTCGGGTGCTGGCAGCAAGTCCTCGTGCTTGTGTAGCTGATGCTTGCCTGTCATGTTGAATTAGAGTCTACAAGTCAACCTGGACCTCCCCAGGGCTTAGCTGAAGCAGATGTGAATGACCCAGCTTGGGATGCTCCTTTGCCAAAATGCCACCAATCCCCCTGCCCCCGGTGCGGCTCGATGAAGGAGTGTGTGATGAAGTGCAAAGTCACTTTGAGGGAAATTGGATGCACCGCAATCTCCAGTGCCCTGTATAATCACCATGTGCTGCCAGTGTGACCACATTTAAATGGAGAGGAAATTCCCTGCTATTATCACAGCCTTTTTTTTAAACCATAATTAGGGATTTATGGCATTTTTCTGCAAGAACCCGGAGCAGGAGCACCCAGAAACTTGATTTATTTTCAGTAAAAGCAAAAAAACACCTGCTGAAGTCAAATGAGCACATTTTTACAGACCGACTTTTTGGTTTGCCTAGTCATTTATCCCCTGACCCCGAGCCAGGGGACTGGAAAAGAAAGACTTATCTGCTGCTGCTTTGCATTTGTTTTCTCTCTGCATATGTATTTTTACATCACGGAGATGAAGCAGAGCTGTGGTTTTCCCCCACCTGTGTTATAACATCTGTACTGGGAAAATTCTGGTATTTCTCCTTATTTTTTTTAATATATTGCTCAAACCACGCAGCTGACTTACAACCTGGCAGGTAGCAGCAGGGATCGTGCCGTGAGCCCACCAATAATTGATATTTTCTATTTGCCTTCCCATTGTAATTTCCCTCCGAATGTTGGGAGCAGTGGGAGAAACTTGCACAACAGATTTTGGTCTGGGGAGCAAAGCTGCTGCGGTGGAGCTGGCTGATGCTAGAGGGTGGCTTTTCTTGGGTAGAACTTGTCCCGGGTCCATTTTGGGGACCTGCAGGATCTCCTTGGGAGGGGGGTCAACTTGTGGTGGCAACCGCAAGGAGCCTGCAAATGGTTTCTCTCATCTCCCATCAAAAAGAGAGCCAAAGAGAGTGCAGGCAAGCAGGAGGCAGAGAAATGAACTGTAGTCCTGCTGCAGAGACTTCATTTGATAAATAATGTATATAGAGTTTGCAGTAACAACTGCTTTTTTCCAACTCAGGCAGCCGGGCTGGGTATGACACATCCCGGATATATTCCTCCTTCCAGGCAGGGGGTGGGAGGATGGGCACTCAGTCTGGCAGTGGGGAAGGCAGGCCAGGCAGTGACAGGCTCTGCTGGGTCAGGTGGGTTCACCTGGGGCTTTTCTCACTTCTTACCAAGGGGTGGCATATAGCCCTGGGTCTGCACATGGGTACCACCTGCCCAAGCAGCAGGATGCTGCACCCTGACCCTGCCCGCCAGCTCGGTGCTGGAGACATCACTTCCCCAGCCTAGGACCACATCCATCATCCCTTCCCTGGTAAAGGAAGGGTGTTCTTCTCTGAAATGTCATTTTTGTCTTCGAGCATGCTTCCCAAAGACCAGCTGGCATCATCCACAAGCGGGTTTCCCCAGGAAATCCTCCCCGTTTATCCCTGCACAGTGCTGGGAGCAAGGATTTCCCTTTGCCATCCCATGCTGCTGTTGCAACAGCATAAATTGAGGCTGTTGCATTGCCTCCCCTCCCCAATTTGCCGTCCCTTTGACCCCAACAGCCATCGCAGTGGGGCAATGCAACCAGTGGGTTTGGCCCTCATCCTCCCTGTTCTGATATCTCAAGACGTGGAGGTGGGAAAATGGGGCTGGAAGTGGGTCCATCTCATTAGGATACCAAAAACATGGGGGAGGAATTCCCCCCGCTTCTCTAACATGATGCCTTTAAAAACTGCTTTCACAACAAATAAGGAAAAATGTGCACCTTCCCAAAGAGCAAGCTGAGTCTCCAGATCTCGTGAAGTTCCAGGGGCTCATTTTTGGGTTCCCAGAAAAGAGCAAGGAAGGATGGGGAAGGAGAGAGGGGGACCATGGCCACCCACTGAGCCTTGGAGGCCACGGTGGCTCAAGGCTCTCCTAACTTGCAAGGACCTGGCTGGCCTCTGGTGCTAAGCAGGGCTTATGGGGTAGGACAGAATTAGTCTGGGCTTTTAGGAGGGGCTACAGTAAGTCGTGTTGGGGTGTGCAGTTAAAATCCCAGATTCCCTTAGGTTACCCTTTCCTGCTGGGACAGCTGCTATGGACAGTCTGGGGCTGAGGAGTGAGCACGATGCCTGCACAGACACCCCTCCTCCCCAGTGCCACTGGAGGTATATAACATGGCTTTAATCAAGACATGCCAGCGATAATGCTCTCTGGTGGTTCTTAGCAGGCTTTGAACATTTCTACTGGAGCAATTTAGTTAAGAACAGGTTTGTCTCTGACAGACTTTGGAGGAAGACCCAGGCTACCTTGTTAATGAAAGCAAGCAGGAAAACCCAACTCTCTTCTCATTTTACACCCCTGCATAAGGACTGCAAATAGCCTTCAGGGAAAAAAAAACCCCAGGACCCTTGGGAAGGGAAAATAGCTGTGGTCAATGTGGGCTTGCACCGGCTGAAGATCTGAGTCAGGCTGGGGTTTTATTGCCCTATAACAGGTCAGCACCCTTGTTAAGGAGTGGATATAAATGTGTAACATAATTTCATCGAGCCTGGAGCCAGTGCAGAGTGCAGGAGCTTGGAAACAAACCCTCTGCTTTGGGGTGGTTTTTTAAGGTAGAGCTTGGTTTTGCTCACTTCAGTTCTCCCACTTGTATTGTAAGCGCTGGGGTTAGACAGGTCACAAACAAGCACTTAAAATCAATTTTAAGGCCAGTTTATGGGGTTTTTTAAATGCTGAAGAAATGCGTGGAGAGGTAAGGCTCAGGATGAAGACCACTTTGGTCCTGTGACAGACAGTGATGTGATCTAACCCCTTTCATGAATGGGTCAAAATTCATCTTTGGGCTGACCCCCAGCGGTCCCCAGCATCCCAGAAGGCTGGCTCAGCACCTTGTATTTCCAAGACTTAACAATTTCTAAGCCAAAATTACCCACAGTCAGCCGAATCACACTTTCCTGCCCGCCTTTGCTGCCCTCCTTCACTTCCAATCAAATGGATGGATAAACAGTGCTGAGAACACGCTGCAGCCATCAGCCAGGGCAAGGCTTGCTGAACTGAGAAATTAGATTGCTTGGGCAGCAATTGCTGCACCATGGGAAGAGAGGAGACAGCCAAACATGTTTACAGGGTCGGAAAGCTGCAATTTGGAAGTGAGGGATCACTGGCTGCATCCTGCCTAAAGTGAGGAGCAAACACCACCACTGCCCCAGTGCCTGCCATCCCGGTCAAATTAGGCAAATTCAACCCGCTAATTGAGGTGGGCAGGGACTGCTTCTCATGCCTTAAATACACAGATCAGAGAGATGTCTTAATATACGGCTGCTCCTGGCTTCCCACGCCCACCACCAGCCTGTAGCGGGCCATGCAATGAGGGCTGATCAACTGCAATTCTCCCTTAGACATCAGCTGCAGTGCCTCTGCCACATGCAATGCTGAGCTGTGGCTGCTGAGCACCAAGGGACAGACCCAATAACATGTCAGAGCAGTCCTCCTTGGGAGGGGGACAATGCCAAGGTGACATCCCATCCAGCCCCTTCACCCGTGCATGATGCCTCCAGTTGGGTATGGGGATCCTCCTGGAAGGAGGTCACCATGAGGCTGTCAAGCAGGCCGATCTCCTAGCACAGCTACTTCCATTTTGGAATGAGTGTTTTTCCCTTTTGGGATATAATTTGTTTGTTTGGTGTGGGTAGGGTGGGCAGCAGCAGCCAGCCAATCGTCTCCCACCCTGACTGTGCCGTTTCACAGCACCTCTCACTGCTGCCACTGCTGCTTCTTATCCCCTTTGAAAAACAGGGACGATTTAGGGCTCTCTCCCTATGAAATGTTGAGATGACAGCCTAATGCTCCACGAGCCAGTGGAGATTCAACTTCTGTGCAGAGGTGACAATCTGATTTTCCACTCCAGATAGAAATGTAATAACCCAAAGTCCTCTTACTCTGGTGGGATTATCTATGGAGCGCTTTTCTTCCACAAGGTCCAAAGTACTCTGCTAAAGTGCCTGTGAGAAGCGCAAAGAGAAAGCCTGGTAAGAGACCCCTCAGACACACACTTAGCTGAGTTGTTGGCAGGGAACGGCTCCACTGCTGGAACTACTGAAAAATACCAATTTTACAATCTGGTCTGGAATTTGGGTGGGTGCTCTTCCTATTCCAGCTGGCCTTGCCCTGGTGTTTGGCTGGTGTCAAGGAGATAAAAATGAGCTGTGAAGTCTCTGATACCTCACCTTCTTTTATAAAGCGAAGTAACTGGAAAAGAATGTTCTTTTAATGCAAAGCTTGGCTTGAAGATCAATAGCAGCTTCACATGTATTTTTGTCCAATATTTGATTTTGCAGGGCTTTGGGGGAAAAAAAAAACCACATTGCTTTTCATGCAGCACATGGACATGAAAAGCTCTGCTGCCAGGTTCTGGGCTTTTATCACTAATTTCCTCCCCAGCCTGAGCCATTGGGTCTAAAACTACGGGGCAGGCAGTGGGCCAGGACTGTCTGTACTCATCTCAGATCTTCTCCCACACATAGGTGGGCACCCTGAAGCCAAGGCAAGGTTGGTGTTTAGCCTGTGGTGTCCTGATGTGCCTTGCAGAGGGGCTTTCACTCATTTCTGCTTGTACAGAGCCATGAGATGCTCTGATGGAAGGTTTTTGTGATTCCAAGTCATTATAATCATTCTCATATATGATTACGTTTCTCAGCAGAGAAGCTAGCCTGATGATAGACACACACCTCCTTGGCAAGAAATGCCAAGCATTGCTCATAGATACCTTGAATCCCCATCTTCTTCACCCCATGTTTCTCTTTTCTAAAGCTGCTACAGCTTTTGCAGGTGAGATGACTAATTACAGGGTGTGGTACCAGCCATAAGTAATTAGGCTGGTTGGCCAACTCCTTTAAGTCCATGTGGCTCCACTGATTTCTGTGCTCATTTGTGCTGAGAGCAGGCTGGGACCAGTGTAGCTATGGTAAAGGTTGGGGGGTTTTGTGTGTTTGGAGGATAATGAGTGTCTGTTGATGCTCTAGACCAATAGGAGACTGTAAGAGGGAGAAGGGAGGTTGTTGTGGGGTTTGTTTGGTTGGTTGGTTTTGGTTGGGTTTTTTTTTTTTTTTAAAGACTGTGTTTCTAACAGGAACAACCCACGTTTGGTAGGGTGCCTGTGGGAGCACTGCCTTTTGATACTGGGCAGAAGAAATGCCTGAGGGCCCTGGAGTGTTACTTCTGTCTTGCTCTGGTGTCTGCCATCCGATGGTCACTGGGAAGTCTGGCTGTTGCCTTGCTGGGAGTGCTGGAGGAGGGAAGGCATCGATCATCTCTGACCTTCTGTGACTCTGGAGTTCAGGTGTGCCTGTATTGATTTTCTGCTGTACCTCCTTCTCTATGATGCTGTGCCCTGCAGGGTCTTCTGTATCTCACCCTTGTGTAGTTATATAATGGCATAAATAGGTGTATATATATATATATGCTCCATTTTTGGATGTGTGGTGGACCCTGTTCTGTGCAAAGTTGGGATGCTAAAAGGATGTAGCAGTAATCTATAAGGAAAGACTCATGTTTGGAGAGGATTCAAGTTTTTGTCTTTAAATCTTCATGCCCCGAGAAGAATGACACTTAAAACCAAGCATCCAATCCCGAGCTCCTCAGAGCAGGCCATCAAGCATGGGATGGAAGAAGACAGGGTGGGAAGGTCTCACTGCTTCACCTGCCTCTACACCTGGTGTTTCCTTGTCTGCAGCTTCAAGGTGGGCTTGGTTCATGCCAGGACTTGGTTGTGTACCCAGCTGATGCTCTATCTCTTGGAGGTGCTTTTGTCTCTCTTCTGTGCTGCTCCCACAGCTCTGAGTGTGCTGATACCTACAGCAGGCTTTTCTGCTCCTCCTAGGTCACCTGAGAGTCTTCTCCTCCCCCTAAACCTGCTTTGGCAGGGGGGTTGGATTCGATGATCTCTTGAGGTCCCTTCCAACCCTTATGATTCTGTGAATCTGTGATTCTAAGCAAGGGTGCTTTGGAGCACGCAGACTTCCATATGATGCGAACAAAGCTTTGAGGAACAGCTGAATGCAGTGAGATGCTCTTCCCTTGCCAAAGATGGGGGGAAGAACTTACTTTATCTGTTTTTCTTAAGAAAAATCAGTGATTTGTTCTGGCTTTGAGAATTTGCTAGTAAACTGGTGACTTCCAAAGTCACTAGAGTGCATAGTCCTGAGCTGGCACAACAAGGGTTGTCCAGTGTGTGTGAGGCTTTTACAGCGGCCTGCTGAGGTGGTTTTCTTATTATTCATTTTTAGACAAAGCTTCTCTGTGTTTGCCTAGTGACAACTCCTCCTGTAAGAGCTGGCCAGGCAGTGAAGGTGAGAGCCTCTCCAAATGGCATTTTGGGATGCAATGCAACCATGGGGATGGGACAATGGGTGTCCTATGGACAGCAGGGAGTCGGTTCCGCTCTGTGCCTGGTGCCGCCCGGTGCAGGGGGCCTGTGTCCCGCTGGGGTTACTGGGGACAATGGGAACCTCTGAGCCAGTTAAACCTATGTAATCCATGTGCCCTAGGGCTTCTTCTGGGTGCTTGCCCTTGGCTGTTAGTACTGGGTGAGGGGTCTTGTTCCAGCTTGATGTGGTGTCCCTGGGCGGATGGAAGCTGCTGGACACCCAGACAGGGAACAGCGACCCCTGACTCCCTCGCCATGCCCCAGCTGCAATGCTCTTTTTCCCCAGATTAACTTAAAATCATACAAGCAACCCAATAAACTCTGTTTTTCCCTCGCTGGATGTTGTGTTTTGCATTTTTGCTACACTTAAACCATGGGATAATGCTTCTGTACGTGATTATAAACCCGATGGAGCCCCCACTGAAGTACCTGCCTTTCTGAGGAGATTAAGTAGTATCTTTCAAAAAGCACTTCAGTGACCTTTGAATTCCCGTGGAGCACTTGAGTACACGCGACCTGAGGCTTCAGTGTTATGAATCCAATTCTGAAAAAGCCTGGAAATTGATTTGTGGTTGTGTGACACACGCAGGCTTCAGAGACATGGGGAAAATGATGACTTATTACCTGACTCTGGAAATGACTCAACGTTGGACCATCACCACGGGTACGCCCATAGTGGGACCATCCATCCTGTGGCAGACCAGCTGGTGGTGTTGCTGGGCGCTTCCCACCATAGGAAAATGCAAGTTTGTGTTGAACAGAGGTGGGTTTTTTTTTTAAGTGTTGGGAAAGCAGGAATTACTAGAATAAAAAGTGCTGATGGTGCCAGGATCTATCTGTCTGATGTTTATTCAGTGCCTCTACTGTGCTCACACACCTCAGGCTGTCTGCTTTGGGTCTGCAGTCATGTTCTTGTTAGTGCCTGGGAAGGGGGAGGATTGGGATAGGGGATGGAAATTCGCCTGCACTTCATGTCAGCCTTCCTTAGCATGTTAAAAAACTTTTTCTATTTACAGTGACAGCGGGAGCTTAAATCAAACCTTAAATATCCATCAAAGTGTATTGGTTGTGGAAGTCTCTGCTTCCTGGGGGTGCAGTACTGGAAGGGACCATCTGATACTGCACAATCCATGGGAAAATGGGACCTGGGACAAGGTAAGGAGGTGAGGGAACAAACCTGGCTCCTCTGCCCTCAACAGAGCATCCTGTGGGTGCTGCTCCAGCTCCTGGCTTTGTTCTGGGGCTGGCTGCTGGGGTAGCATGTTGGCTGGCGAAGGCCAATCAGGGCTGCTTGCAAACCTGCATAAAATTAACTGTGAATGGCTGTGGTTGGAAAATGGCCCTGAGGTCTGACTATGGTTAAGGAAACATCTCCAGCTGTGCTTCAGGACAACTTGCTTCCCCAGTAACCTTACGCTGTTGAAGGGGAGGGAGGAGTAGTTGCTGGGTTATGGTGGGTCTCAGTCTCCTGCTGCCAAGCCTGGCTGGAGGGCTGATGCTAAGAAAGTGGAGGACCTTTGCGGAGATCCAGATGCTGTCTGTGAGCTGAGCTTGCCAGGGGAGGATAAACTGCCCAAATAAACATCTCTGGAGAACATGTCTGAGCCTGTGAAGGAGGCAGCAAGTGACACGAAAGCCAAGGGATGCGGGGGAAGATTTACAGCATGGTGGTCACAACCCTGTGCACTGGTTACCTGGGATTCAACATGGCTTTGTGGATGCTTCCTTTGCCTAATTCCCGCCCCCCACTCCCAAAAATGAGAGAAGGAGGCAGCATTGTGGGGAGCTCCCTGTCTGTGTGGGGGGAAGCTGATGTTGCTGCACACCCAGCATGCTCAAGCCAGAGCTGCTTTGGGTTTGGGGGGGGGAGGAGATAGCTGCATCCTGTCTGGAGCTGAGAAAGTTTCTATATTTATATTTTTCTTTTTCTTTCTAACTTTATTTTTAGACCCAACACTCACGGTGCCATGTCAGAGCTTGCCCAAAGTCTGACTCAGACTGGGCTGATGCCCAGGTGAAACAGCTCACAAGTCCAAGGCTGCGCTGTTCTGGTGTTTATGTGCTGTGGGAGATGATGTCACCCTCCTGGACTCAAAAGCAGTAGACAACATCTTCCCCCAGCTGCACATGGGGTACATCCTGGCAGCGACAGGTGCCCTGCAGCCCCTCTGTCTCACTGGTGCTTCGGACCATTCAAGTGGGGAAAATCATGTTCCTGAAGGCAGAGGTGGCTGAGGGCAGCAAGGATGCCTTGCCTGTGCCAAAACCAACTTCTGTGGTATCTCGTCCCTGCTCACACCAGTGCTTGGTGCCATGGCCTGGTCATGGCACTGGGAGGGTGTCAAGTCCCCAGGACCTTGCTGTGACATCTAATTTATATTTATAAATGAGGCTGTAGAGGAACATCCCTTGGAGATGGGAAGCTGGTGTGTGTGTGCTTAACTTCCATCCCACTGAACACCTTCATATGAGGGATTGCAAACACACCGCATGTGCCACTTGCCACGTCCACGAGAGGATCTGTGGTGCTGCAAGAACCTGGATGAGGCAGCCCCCAGCTACAGGACACTTCCCTCAAGGCCCTCTTCCCTCAAGGCCCTCTTCCCTCAAGGCCCTCTTCCCTCAAGGCCCTCTTCCCTCAAGGCCCTCTTCCCTCAAGGCCCTCTTCCCTCAAGGCCCTCTTCCCTCAAGGCCCTCTTCCCTCAAGGCCCTCTTCCCTCAAGGCCCTCTTCCCTCAAGGCCCTCTTCCCTCAAGGCCCTCTTCCCTCAAGGCCCTCTTCCCTCAAGGCCCTCTTCCCTCAAGGCCCTCTTCCCTCAAGGCCCTCTTCCCTCAAGGCCCTCTTCCCTCAAGGCCCTCTTCCCTCAAGGCCCTCTTCCCTCAAGGCCCTCTTCCCTCAAGGCCCTCTTCCCTCAAGGCCTCCCAGGCAGTTGCCACATCTCCGAATGGCTCCAGAGCTCACAAGAAGTCAAACTTCTACATTTTGGGCATATAGGTGGAGACTTGTGTCCCCGGGAGGAATGAACATGCATGTCTGTGCACACATACACACTGAGAAATTCCCATCATGGGAACTACTGCAGTGGTTGGGTGTAGTCCCTCTGGGTCAAAAAGAGTGAATCTTCAATTTCTGCAACACCAACAGCAAGGTGGTGTGGAAGCAACTGATGGCTTTGGCAGGGTCATCCCTGAGTGTAAGGGAAAGGACTTGCAGGGCTTTGTGGCAGCCTGTTCCCATAGGAGATGGTTTCACTCCCACTTCTTACATGGAAGCCAATCGATTTTGGTTTTGGGGTTTTTTTATGACTTTTTTTCTTTCTTTTTTACAAAACACCCAGTCAGGATCTCTCACCACCTGAACACCACAGCAATAGCCACAAAACCCCCTTGGTTTGTCTGGAAAAACCTGACCTGGAACCCGTGCATCTGAGCTCAGCCTGAAGATGGGTTTTGGCAAGAGACCCCTGAGCTCCCACGCCCCAGCAGTGATGTACCTGAATCTTATTCCAAGCTAAACAACCACGGATGCCAAGAGGAGTCCAACTCACAAATTCTTGCAGGATCTAAACTAGGAGTTAAAGAGAAACTGTAGCTTCAGGGAAATGTAATTTAAGCTGCGGTTCCTGGCCCTATCTTACCCCCCCGAAAGCAGCACAGAGGTTAATAGGAAGTGACTTTCTTATGGGTTTTTGTGGATTGTGCCCTGTGAAAGGGCAAGAATAATTCTCCCTGTCATAAAAACCCCAAATGCTTTGAATCGTTACAAGCTGCTATTAGAGCATCCCAAGCTATTAAATCCTGCAGGTTTCGGGGTCATTCCATTAGCTGTGCTGCTACTGCAGCCCAAAGGATTTTCCCACAGGGTGCAGCTTCTCAGGGAGCTTGAAGTGCATGTGCTGGCACTTGGGCATCTAAAAAAGCCAAAATAAGGCTGTTTCTCCTTTTGCATAATGAGGGGTTTTATCTCCCTTTTTCTTTTCAAATATTTTTCTTCCCTCTCCAGCTATTTCAGAAAGGATCTGAGGTTGTGCCCGGGCACTGGTACCCTTGCAAGCTTGGGCAGAGAGATGTGGGGTGGTGTGTGTGTGGGCTTTCCCCTTCAGCAGCAGGCTGCTTGCCTGCGTGGGTGGGCTTATGTGGGGTAAAGGCTGCTTGCTGGGCACAAGGTATGATCAAAGCTGGCATACAATGCCCCCAAAAGTTGATTTTTATCAGGGTTTTAAATGATTTTTACTATTTCTTGCTCTGCCTTTCCACACTAACATGATCCATGCGAGCTGTGGCTGGAGCTGGCTCCCTGTGGGACCAAATGTCCCTGGCTTTCTACCTTCCTGCCATGCATCAAAGCTGATTAACCCCTTGATGTGTCCCTGTGATGGGGTGGGAGTACCGAGATGATGCCATCAGCAACAGGAGCTGCATCCCATTGCTGCAGAAACCCTGGTGCCTCTGAAAAGCAGGTGGTGGGGAGCGAAAGGGGCGTTGAGCCCTTACTCTGCAGGGTTTCCTGTCACTAGGAAGGGAAGCCCTGCTCCGAGTCTCCTCTGGCAGCCAGCAACCCATCAGCTGCTGGTTTGGTTTATTTTATTCCCTCAGCCTTTTCTTTTGTTCTTTGCCTCTACCCTGCTGTCTCCAAAGGAAATCACAGCCACTCATCTGCAAGCGTGGGGGCCTGGTCTGGGGAGGGGCCTCCACCCCAGGTGTTCCTGAGTGGGGATAATGCTGTTCCAGCACTTAGACTGTCTGAGCTGAGAGCTCAGTGGGAAAGCAGTCTCCAAATGGCTTAGATGCTCTATATTAAGGCTGGTGGACAAGGCATTGTTCCTGTCCATCTCTGTGTTGCTGGCACCTTCCCATGTGCTAGCACAAGTTTTATTATCTTTCTTTTTTTCCCTTCTGCTATTGCTTTTTTTTTTTTTTTCCCAAGTTTTCCCCCTACATCAGGCAGCTGTAAGCAGATTTGTTTCAAAACGACTGGAAAAGATCCCAATTCTGTGAAATCCCCACGCAGCCTCCTCTGGAGCTTCCCAACCATCCCTACGCTGGAGGTAAGGGTTACCTTCTCAGTGCAAAATTCCTGAACAACAGCATGTGAAAGCCAACCATACAAGTTTCCCTTCAAGGCTCCATTCCCTGCCTTGATTTCTATTCTTGATCTGCTCATGGATTTTTCCCAAGTCATTATTTATCAGGGCTGGAGCCTTTGGTGATGACAAAAATGGGAGTTTTTTTCACCAAGGTCCCTGAGCAGCTGCTACTGGTTTGTCATTAAGGGCTCTGTGCACAACTTCAACCTGAAGTTGGGCAGAGCTTCTCTTCCCATTTCCCCTCCTATCCTTCACTCTCATTCCCTCTTTTCCCTTTGGGAGACCTGTTGTAGTGTATTTTGCCCTCCTGCTCCCCTGTATCTAGCAGAGTTTGATTTGGAGACCAGCCAGGAGAGGAAGGACTTGCAATTGCTTTGTCCTCTGGTGGGTTGTTGTGACTTCACCGTGTTCTGTTGGGAAAGAGATTAAGAAGGAAAAGTCCCATCTGTGACTGAAAATGGACTTGTGGTGATAAAAAAATGTCCCCAGGTTATCTCTAAGGCTGGTGCAATCTCCTGCATTCTTCTTCCAATTTTCCCCCTTCCACCCTTCCCTTATATATGTATTTTTTTGTTAGCTCTTCTATGTATTTCACAAGTGCCACTCATTTAAAAGATACCTCTTCCCTTCTCAGGCATCCACAGGTGGTATTTTAAACCCCTGGAAGCAGGGGGGAGCAGAATCACAAAGGTTTTTGGGAGCTCTGGGTGAAACAAGCCAAGAGGTGTCTGATGGAAAGGCTGGTGGAGGCAGGCTTGCCATCTTGTTTATGGGTGAGGAGTGGAGAAATGCTCCCATCTGTCGTTGAGTTTGGGGACCAGCACAACCAGAGGCACTTGTGTATGGGGGTGTCCTTGCTGCGGCCAGACTGGGATCCCCCCTTAATTAGGAAAGGCACCTGGTTGTGCTGCCTTGGTGTCAGAGCAAGGAGGTGCCACGGAGCCACTGGTGACCAGAAGAAACACCGACAAATGGCAGGATGGAAAGAAAAAACAGATCAGAGAAGGGATTAGAAAGCAAACAACAAGGTCAGCATGTCTGCACACACACGCCTGGGCATGGCAAACAGATTGATGTAGATGTCATAGTACCTTGAGCTAAGGCTTAAATAGCATTACAGTGACTTGGGGGGACAAATGGGAATCCAGTGTGGCTTGCTGGGGAAGAGCAAGCTGGGAGTGAAGGACAGGAGTGCACCCAGAACAGGGAATGCTTGTCAAGAAGCCTTGCAAGGGGCTGGCACCTGCCTACTTCAACATGAATGACTTGCAAGGAGTGAAACTGTGGTGGGACAGACTTCATGTGAATGGTGGGGAGTGGAGTGTGTGAGGGGCCACCTCAGCGTGGTGCAGCATGATGGTAACAGCATCTTAAACCATGCTGGCATCTCTTGGGGGAGTGATACAGCAGGGCCAAACCATTCACTTCTATGGCTGTGTTGGTGCAGCATCTCATTTCCAATGATGGTGGAAGCTACTGGAGCAGCTGTTATTTTGGGCTTGATTTGGGCTTTAGAGCAAGAACCAGTTGAGGAAAAAGTGGAAGGTGATTTCAGGAAGTAATTCTCAGAATAGTGGAGCCCGCAATGCCAAGGGAAAGGGGGAGCAGCACAGTAAGGATAATGGGGTGCATCTCTGGGAACTGCTGGGGTACCATCTCTAGGGAAGAATGACCCAGGAAGTGAGTGCAGGGAAGCTGGTGATGAACTGAAATGACTGCTTTAGGGCACCACAACCACCCATCCTGATGCAGAAGAATGAGAGGTGGCGCAGAGACCTGATGGACCTCAGACACCAAGATGAGTGTCAGAAAAGGGCGACTGAGGCCAGAGACCTGGCAAAGGGGGAGAGCAGAGCAGTGGCCATGCAGATAGGTAGGAAGTCAGAGGCACGAAGGAGCACTGGTGGGCTGTCCAAGACTGTGCATAAACCTGTTGCAAACATGTAGGAAGGGGAAGGGAGAGCTGAGGAAAGCCCAAGCATGTTGCTTCAATGGAGGAGGAAAGCTGAGGGATTCAGCATGGGCTTTGCTTCAGCCTTCCCCTGTACCCAGCTAATTAGGACAGGATGATTATACTGGGCAGGAGCCCAACTCAGGCAGGGGGAGAAGACCTTCCAGGGTGTTTAGATCTGTCACATGTGCTTGTGTTGGCAGGACCTGCTGAAACTCCACTTCCTCTCTCATGTACTTCCAGAGCTATGCCAGCCTTGGAAGCATTTAGGGCTTCTTCAAGCGCTGTCTGAGGCCAGGGCCAGCTGAGAGCTGCAGTGGGGCAACCCTGGGAGTTAGAGGCTTCAAAACAGGGAGCGATGCAAGAAGTAGTTATTAAACAATCAATTTGTAAGGACATGGAGGATAATGAGGTTAGAAAGTAACAACCGACATCGGTTTGTCAGGAACAAGTCATGTGAAACCAATCTAATTTTCTCCTCTGACAACAGGGTAACTGGGCTTGCAGATAGGGAAGCAGAGGCAGGCAGGCTAGGGCTGGGCTGGTGCTGTGTGGCAAGCAACCCTGCAAGGGTTGGGGACCTTGGGCCCAGCTTCTGGGTGAGGTGAGGAGCATGGGAGTGAGAATGAGAACCTCAAAGTATGATGCCTTCAGCTGCCTTCTGAAGCATTCCCCTGGGTGGTGCCTGTATTGCTGCAAGCTGATGTACTTGCTTCTGTGTCCACCCCAATGCTGCAAGGACCAACCCTGTCCTTGCTCATTGCCCCCACGGTCATCATCTGGTCAACATGGACATCACCTCTGTGCAGGGGCTGCCCTCGCTGGGGGCACACAGCCAGCACTAACTGCTTTCCCCTGCCCCATCTCTTGGGTTCCAGACCCTGAAGGGCAGCCCTGCCCTAAAGCAACCTTTGCAGGGCTTGCCCAGGTCATTTGTCACCATGCTTTTTATAGCCTCTTCTGCCTCGTGCTGCAGCACAGCATCCCCCCCTCCCCACCTCTGCACCTCCACCTTGCATCTCCAGGGACCGTGGCTCTGCCATGCTCATTGTGTGGCTGCATTTGTCTTAACGATTGACCCCTTCAGTTATTGTTAGCCTCACGGTCACCTCCAGCACTGCCTGTCATGACGAATTAGAAATACAGTCCTCTCTGCACCATAGTCCTCCTTAAACCAACCATCTCTTCTACCTGCCGCAGTCGTCACCTCATTATATCTCCATTACCTTTAACAACAACTCCATTACCATCCATTATCTTTCTTATCATCTCCTTTACAAGCTGTTATCTGCACCTCCTCCTCTACAGCCATCCCCTCCTCAATTACGATTCCATTATCTTTATTACCACCCCCATTACAGTCATAATTATGCCCATTACAATTTTGAGATCTGTGTCTCCATCCAGACAACTTGGTGCTCCATCAGACCCATCACCAGCAGCGTGCCTTTCTCTCCCAGTGCTCCTCATTGCCTTCATCGTCTACTTCAGCTACTGCCACCTTTCCTGCATTTGTAATCATCCTCATACCAATGGCTGTATCTTGATTATTTTTCATTATGGCTTTATAGTCTTTTGCTGTTATTGCTTCCTTTTATGGGCCATTCTCCTCTCCCTGAAGTCTCATAGTTGGGATGGGTACCGGGCTGTGTCCCGAGACTCAGGTGAGTGATATTGTACCTGTTTGCACCAGCCCTGAGCAGGTGCCTTCACCCCACTGCTGTCCTCCATCACAATTCCAACACTTAATCTCCATTGCAGACCTCATTACTGGCATTATCTTTCCATTATCCTTTAGCTCACCTCTGTTGCAGCATCCCTTATGGTGTGACCACCTCCTCCAGCCCATAGTGCCCTCCTGCCTGGGTGGAGGAGCATCCCTGACCTTCTCTAATTTTTTAAAAATTTTTTTTCCAAATCTGGAGCTGGACAACAGCTCTAGGGAAAATTTCTCCTTTTTAATGGCAATCATATCTGTGTGAAGTTAGTAGAAAAAGTGGTTTTGTTGTGCAGGTACCGAATTCTGGAGGTCCAGCCTTGAGAACCACACCCTGTCAGTGTTGGTTTCCCCTTGTCTGCTGCATTACAATTTCAGCTGTGCTGCCAGACCTGCCTGTGCCCCCCCAACACCGCCTTCATCACCCCGAAACCACCTTGGTATCTCAGGAGCAGCATTGACAGCATGCTCATCGGCTTTAAGGGGAAGGGAAAATAATCCTCTGGTGGCATGGCATCGCTCCTGATCTCATGGGTGGTTTCTGAAGGAGCCTGCCTTGCTCATCTAGTGTGCTCAGGCCATCGTGGACCACAGCTCCTTGGCTAATTGTAACTCCTCCTCCCTGTACAAAGTATCATGGACTAAAGATGCAAACTGTGCATCTAAAAAAACAACCCGAGGTGCTGGGATGTGGTGGGAAGAGGACAGGGAGAGTCTCACTGCTCCTGCCCAGGAGCAGGTTATGGTTTGGGGTGCCATGGAGGAGTAGGGTGCTGGTTTATCTCCCATACAGCCCAGAGCAGTGCTCTGCTGGCACGTCCCCTGCCCACGTGCCTCAAGAGGATGTTGAGGGACTGGAGTAGTTACGGAGAGAGATGCAAAGCTCCCCAAGGATGGGGAAACTGCTGCGTTTAGAGAGCTCAGACTGCTTTAGTTTATCACAAAGATTGAGAGGTGACTTCATGGCTTCCTGTAAGAACTGTCAAGGCAGGGAAATACTAAAGAAGGTGCTAAAGAGCTCTTTACAGCGGCGGGGAAAGGCAGAGCAGGAGCGATGGTTTGGGAGGGAAGGCAGGCAAATTTGGATGACTGATGCAGCACACGGGGTTTAAAGTGAGAGTGATGCCCCTTCCCAGGAGCTCAGGGAGGCCGCTGGAAAGGATGTGGTGCAACAGCTCTAGAGGGATATTTCCTCCTCCCTAAACCCTATTGCTCTGCGGGTAATGCTTGGCGGCAGGCAAGCCAGTAACGGCTAGCAGGTAATTAACATCTCTGGTGCACGAGGGGATGTAGCTCATGTTCGAACGCCCCTGGGTTCTTTCCCACAATCGATAAGCTTTGTAAATAATGTATCCCACGGGAGGGGGGGGGGAGAAAAAAACCCTGCTACCTTGGGCTTATCAGATTTTGTGCTCTGTTTGGCTTCACAGCGCTGAGAGGGGATGTGGCTCAGAGGGAGGAATAGAAGGCATAAATAGGGAAAGGGGGGGAGGGGAGTGACCACCCCACCCCCCCCCAATGCTGCTGTGCCCCCTGAGGTGGCATGGAGGAGGAGGGGAAGGTGATTAAAAGCTAATTGGGGGGGGGGGGGGGGGGGGGGGGGGAGGGGTGTGAGCTGTCATCAGCCATGCCAGGAGCTGGGCAGACAATACCCCAGGGCTGTGATGTGGACTCTGGGGGTGGTTTTCCTAAGTCTGGATTAGTTCAAGCAGGCCAGAGGAAGGGCAGCAAAGCAGTTGGCATCCCTCTCCCGTTACTTCTTCCCTTCACCCCTTGCAAAGGCACCTGATGGAGCCCAGCTTGGCCCAAGCCACAGGGCAGTGCCCTCCTCGAGGGGCACAGGGACAGTGGGGGACTCTTGTTGGGCCATACTGTTCCCGTGGGGATGCCAGGAGAGCACCAAAGCACCCAGTGATGCTGCGGGGAGGCTGGATGTCACACGAGTTTATAAGCTCTTCTTGGGACCAAGGGGAAGGATTCAACTGAACCATTAGGAAGTAGCACTGGGATGGTGACCAGCTCTCTGGGCTTTTGGTTTTAATCTGTAGCCCCAGGTTGCCTCTGAAAACCCATAAATCAGGACTGTTGGAGCGAGCAGCGGGAAAGCTGCCACGACCTGCTGCCGTACCTTAGGAGGGGGTTAGTAAATAAAAGGGAGGAGCTGGGGGAAAGCAGGCAAAGCATCTCCAGGATTGAAATAACACCCTTGGTAAGCCCTGGATAGTGTTTTCTGCTGCCCACCCTGTTTGCTGAACATCTGGAGCCACAGCATCTGGGATGTTTTAATGAATTCAAAGGAAAGACATGTATCCCTGCTGTAAAACGCAGAATTACACTGGGCAGTAGAGTACAGGTGGTTTTTTTACAAGCTCCAAGGTGCTGGTAAATTTTGGGGAGGCCAGTAATAATTCTGCGGTCGAACTGGGGTAGCCCCGTTTTCCACAGCAACTCTTGCAAGGGTCCCATCCCGCTGCTCAGCAGTCTGTTTGCCCTCATGGCAGGTGCTTTCCACCATGCACAGATGACTGCATCACCTCCTAATTGGGACCTGGAAGCATGGCTTTCACCACCCTCCTCATTGCAAACCAGTTGCAGCTGGGAAAGCCAGACCCCCTTCCGTCCCCCAAGAGGACTGCGCTGGGCTGGATGAGCTGCAGTTCAGAGCAAGTGTGCTGCAAACCGCAGGGCTGAGAAGGGAGCACCTTGGGGAGTCTTTAAATGCAGCTTAATTACATTATCTCTACAGCAGCTGAGGGGCTAATTTACTGTCTCCAGACAGATGCTTTACTCCTCGCAACAAGATGAAAACAAAAGCAAGCGCAGCCCTGTGCAGGCGCTGACCGCACCAGGGGACTCTCTGGTCCCCGAGCATCTCTGATGGGTCAAGAGCTGCTGCTGAAAGTGCTGGTATTCCCTTACAAAGCACCAGCCCCAGGGGCTTTTCTGGCAAGCAGGTTTTTTACGTGTGCCTGACCTAGGAATTACCCATGTACAACCCTACCTGTAGGACTAAATTGATATTTACCGTCTAGGGCTTGGCTTTGCTTCTCGCTGCCCCGGGGAAGGTGTTTTTCAAGACAGCATGGATGCTCACTGCTCCCCACCGGCTGGAAAGCTTTGTTCTGAGCTTGGCTGCAGGACGGTTCAGCGGTCCTGTGGCTTATATTTCAAGCTTTGTGCAGCTGGCACCACCTCCTGGTCTAATTTGGTCCCCAAAAGCTCATCTTCCACCCCCCTCTCCCCAGCCCCAGGGACTATATCTTGCTCACCCTGTGCTGTGGCTTCCCGGAGCAGTGTTGCTCTGCAGGGACCAGTCGGGAGTAAGCGCAGCCCCATCAGGGTTTGTCTCCATCACTGTATCTCAAAAACCCTTTCCAGGCTGAAGGAAACTTGCCTGGCAAACTTTCCAGCCCCCTCCTACCCCCAGGGTAGCTCCAGGAGCTGGAGCCCAGATGGTCTGAACAGATTACTGCAGCCTCCGGGGCCATCCATCCCGGGTACTTTGGCAGGTCTGAATTCCCTCCAAACGACAAAAATAAATAAAATCCCTCAGCATTAAATGCCGGGAAGACCATGAAAAAGCTGTGTACACAATGAAAACAAATATATGGTTAAATAACCTCTCTAACAGTATTTCTATAAAATGCCTCTCTAAATAACGCCAAGCGAAAGGCTTACTCCATCCTGATTAACCTCGGCTGGGGGAGATTGTCTGTATCAAATCGTTACCATCAGCCGATTAAAAATGAATTAAACAAACGGGAAACAAGTCCCAAAGCATCCTCTCTCCTTCCCCAATTCAAGGCCAGAATAAAAGTAATAAAGGACATAACTCTGTAGCACCCAAGAGCAAACACGGCCCTAAGTCACCACAGCCTGAGGGGGATGGAGATGGGACAGAGATGGGACGGAGGGGCTTGGCCACGGTCACCCCATGAAGAGGTGGCAGGACCAAGTGTAAAGGTCATAAAGGAAAAAGGGGATGCTGATACAGATCAATTAAAACAATCCAAATGAGCTACCAAGTCCTTCACCTCTGAAACAGGCCCCCTTTTTTGGAGGACTGGAGTCAGCTAAAGAGACTTTTTAACAGCTCTCTCTAATTTTTGTCTTATTTTTAGGAAGCCCAGCAGATTCTTGTGGTCACTAAGGGAAGTGCAAAGGCACAAATCTCGCGTGTCAGCCAGACATCCCGATGGGAACGCGCTTCGAGCACCAAAAGCCAGTGGCAGGTGGCCTCTTTCATGCAGTAAAACCCCATCCCAGTGCACTTCCAAGAGAAAACACCACCAGCAGCATCACCGGTGAGTATGAGGAGAGGGAAACAGTGGGCAAACCCTGCAGTTGGTACCCTGCGCAAGTACCCTCCTTCCCCATGGGAGCAAGCTCCCAGGAAAAGCCTCTGAGAAATGGAAACTCCTCCAATATTTCTTCTTCTGCCACTAACTGTTTAGTTGTTTTCATTTTCTCCATTATTTTTTTCAATAACTGAGGAGCAATCGTTGGGTCTCAGCAGGACCCATCAGCCAAGGTGCTCCAAGGTTCTCCCTGGCACGGGATTGAACAAGGGGCATCCTAAACTGGAGTGATGAAGGAGAGAAGTCTCAAAATCTGGGCGTTAGGGGGTTGCATCCTCCACTGAAGCTGGGCTGGTGACCCTGCTGTAACGTCCCTGCAGTCCCCAATGGGTTCTAGTCAGAAGATTTTGGGTCTTATAGAATCACCTGGGTTGGAAGAGACCCTTAAGATCATCGAGTCTTGGGGTAATGATGCTGGCAACATCCACGTTGCCACCACATTATGAAGGAGAGCCTAAATGCTGTCTCTAATTACAGAGAGGAGTAAATCTCCTAGGTTATTCTCTCCAAGTGTCTTTGACATAATAAAGGATAATTGACAATCAAAGGGACCTGCCATCCTGACACTTTAACGACAGCCTATTTTGAGACACCAAACCCGCAACTCAGCAATTCTAGAAGTTGTAAAAAAACTGTTGTAAAAGCTTCTCTCTATCCAAGAAGTTGTAAAAATTTGTCTCCAACGATGAGGGAAAGATGACTGCTGGGGGGGTGCCTGAGGAGCAAGCATCCCTGATGGATGCAGTCCCTTGGAAGAGATGATGTTTCCCGCCCCGTCCCCACCAGCGTCCAACCCTGTGGGATGCGTGGGGACCCAATGGCTGTGGGGGAGAACAACGCATCACTAGGGTGGGCTTTTTTTCCACCTTAGAGCCAGGCCATAGCAAGAGCATTTAATTGTCTTATTGGGGAGGCTGGTTCCTCCATGAGATGTACAACTATCAAAAATGCTCTGTACATGTGGGCAAGATTGTTGCTCTATCCCCTCCTGCTTTGCAACGCTGGGACATCCCAGTAGGAAACAAACCTGCAGTGCTGGCACCCTAAAACTAGCAGAAAACCCCACTGTGAGCATTACAGGCACACTGTGCATTCTACACATGCACATGTATGCATCTCTGAGCATCCTTTTTTGGTGTAAGGCAATGGAATTAACAGCGCAGCCATCAGTGGTGGTGGCAGGGGCTCGTTAAGGGTGGAGGGAAAGCAGCCTGGTGCTGGGATACGGTGCCTGGCTGCTGCTGGGAATTAGCACCAAGGTGGCATGTGCTTTGTTTTGAAAAGCTCTTCCAACTTGGGCTGTAAAATTAATGGCTGAGCAGATAGCTGGGAAAATAGGAAGCCATAACAACGTAACTTGGTGCTTGGTGGGGGAATTGGAAGGACCTGTGCTGGGGAGATGCTGGGTTTTGACTGTATTTCTTTTCCCTCCAGAGAAGCTGGGTGCCCCAGCATGGTGGGCACTGCATCCTCATCCCTCTGCCCTGTGCCCCCAGCTCCTTGTTACTGCTCTCATCTCGCTGCTTCTTCCCAACCCCCCCCCCCCCCCCCCCCCCCCCCCGCCCCCATCCCTTGCATGTTTATCTAGCTCTCCGGTCTCTCGCTCCCTGCTTTATTCACTGTCTACTCTTCCCAGCCCCTACCTTCTGCTTCTGGTCAGAACTTCTATTTATATTCTTAACCTTTGCCTCTTTTTCCTCTGCCTCTTTAATCCATGCATCAATCTTGTTTATGGCCTCCATCGCGCTGCTCATCTTGGGTGCATTACCAGAGAGCTAATACAGCCCCATCTGCGTGCCCTCTCTCCTAAGCCACCCTCAGCTCTAGCTCCTCCAGGGAAGTGTGATGGAAGAAGAGCTTTTGGCACTGGAGCACGAGGCGCAGGAGTTCAACAACCCAGCACAGGGGATGCTTCCCTTCCTTGACACACTTCTGACCCATTTTGGCTCTGACCAGAGAGGTTTTGCCCTGCAAATGGGCATCGAGAAACCTGCCGATGGTGAACACGTGCACTCAACATCCTGCATCACTTCATTCTGGGATGCTCAGGAACCTGTCCACCCCATAGAGGGCAGTGGGTTTGGGGAAAAGCTCCCTGTTTTGGTGATGCTGTTATATTGATACCCAGGGCAGCTTTTCCAAGTTGCCCAAAAGCTGAAATTCAAGCAAGGAGGCCCCTCAGCTGAACATCCTCAATCCATGGCCTCATTGCTACATGCCACCAGCTGCTCCAGCACCACAGCTCCATGCCTTTCCTCGACCTAGAATCATAGAATCACAAGGCTTGGAAGGGACCTCAAGAGATCATCGGGTCCAACCCCCCTGCCAAAGCAGCTCCCCAGCTCATATTGCTCAGATAGGCGTCCAGATGGGTCTGGAATATCTCCAGAGAAGAAGACTCCACCACCTCCCTGGGCAGCCTGTCCCAGGGCTCCCTCACCCTCACTGTGTAAAAGTTCCTCCACATGTTGGTGCCGAACTTCCTGTGCTCTAACTTGCAGCCATTGCCCCTTGTCCTGTCTCTACAGGCCACTGAAAAGGGGCTGGCCATTTCCCCCTGCATCCCATACTTAAGATACTTATAAACATTAATAAGGTCCCCCCTTAGTCTTCTTTCCTCCAGGCTGAACAGTCCCAGCTCACTCAGCCTTTCCTCACAGGGGAGATGCTCCAGGCCCTTAATCATCTCCGTAGCCTCCTCTGGACCCTCTCCAGGAGATCCCTGGCTTTTTTATCCCAGGGAGCCCAGAACTGGACACAATACTCCAGGTGGGGCCCGACCAGGGCAGAGCAGAGGGGGAGGATCCCCTCCTTAGACCTGCTGGCCACACTCACACCCGCCCCATTCCCACTTCATTGCTGCATCCCATAAAGCTGCATCAGGGAGCCCAGCACGTCCCTGCATGTATTTTTATTACCTCCTCTCCCTCCCTGGAGAGTGGGAATTTTCCTCTTGCTGATTCACGCCTCCATCGCGTCATTGCGTTTTTAGCGCTGATGCTGGTTGTGCTCACCCCAGGGAAAGGCTGAAACCCCAAGCTGCTGCTTTGGGGACTGGCCCTCTGCCAGCCTTGTGCTGCCAACTCAGCCAAAAACCTGCGCCTGTGCTGAGGAAACCCAAACCTCTCCCACCCTTGGGGTCACCTAAGGGAAAATCTGGGGCGGGGGGGAGTCTATTTTCTCCCCACTGCCCTATCCCCAATCTTGTGCCCCCCAACTGGGAGCAGTGCTCCTCAAACTTCAAAAAAAGCCTTTTTTTTTTTTTTAGTATAAAAATCCCCTGGTTCTTCCCCTGGAGCCATTAAGGTGGTGATAAAAAGGTCCAGGGGCTGATCACCTTCCCATGAGCATCACCCACACCCCTGGTGGGAGGGACAGCAACCAGATCCCCCATGGGCACCTTTTTGGGGGGTTCAACAGCTGGATTAGCAAAACAGAGGATCTCAGACATGCTTGATGGGCTTTGCCATTATTGTCTATCCCACGAAGGTGTCTTGGGTTTGGTTTTTTTTCCCTATTAAAAAGGCTGAAGAAGCAGATGATCCAAGTCCCTTTCTTCCCAAACCCCAGGATTTCAGCATCCCTAGCAGTAATCCTGCCTTCCACTACTCAGGTGTAGCGGGGTGGCACAAGACTCTCTGTGCCCAGGAAGCAATTTCCAGGATTTCCAAGCAATTCCCACTTGGCAAAAGGATTCACAGACGCTTGGGAGTGGCTCAGGAGTGCTGCTGCCTGCTCAGCTCAGCTCAGCTACCCTGGGGATGGAGGATGGCCACCCCATGGGGTGGAATGAGTTTGGAAGGTCTCAGCTGCACCCGTGTGCTCTGCCTGCATGCTCAGACCAGGATGGGGAAAACAAAACCCCCTGCACCGAGCAGCTCTGCATGCCCTGTGGTCCCCGCAGTAGTCCTGGGATGGGGGAACATCTCCCCTTTCCTCCCTCACAGGAGGATAATGAGCGAGTAATGAGCCCTGCAGTGGTAAAGTCAGGGTGGCTTCAGCTCCTGCCGCTCTGTCACGGCGCAAATTACAGGGAAATGGGGATTTTGGCATTCAGCTGCGGTGCCAACATTAGGGATAATCAAGCCGTGCCCCAACAGGGACAGGGCTGCGGGGTGCGGGGAGGAGGGCAAGGGAATGAGAATATGGTAATTACTGGGTAATTACAGAGTAACGAGGAGCAATTAACACTGCTGGCCTGTGATGTAAGCCGGGTGGCACTTGCAGCCATGGGCTTGGGACACTGAAGGGGTACCAACGTGGCCACCCTGGGGACCAATGGTGGAGGCGGGGGGGGTGTGTGTGTGTGATGCGGGCAGCTGACAGGCTGCCTCTACCCCAGCAAATAAGAAGTTAAAGCTTTTTCTGGTGGGAATAGGAGCTATTTACTGGAACCGGCTCCCACTGGAGGCTCTGGATTTGTCCCGGATGCTGGTTTCCATACTAAATACACTGGGGGATCACTGAAAAGGGGTTTTCCTTCCTCCCTACTTCTTTGCATTAAAACATTTAGTTCCAAGTGACAGCAAGGAAAAAAAAAGGAAGAGAGGAGGAGGGATGCAGTTCCCCGGAGACAATGGTCGGGGAAGGGCTGGTGGTACCCACAGATGTCACGAGTTTGCAGAGCCTCTGCCAGACCGAGCCCACGGTTGGGGCAGTCCCAGCTCTGGAGGACAGCAAAGAGCTTTAGTCTCTGCAAAGCCCCAGAGAGGATGTGGCAAGGCGAGAAGCTCCCTCACTAAGGACCACCCACCCTCACACACCGAGCCCTGGGGATCCCTGCAACTCAGGAGCAAGCCTGAGCCAGCTATCAGCTGCATTTGTGGCTCCGATCTTGTTTGGAGAGAATGCTTTTACCAAGGTCAAGCAGCAGGGAATGTATGTCTGTAGCTGGCTGTAGGACTTGGGAGGAACATCCCCCTGCCCTCCGCCCAAAAAAACACCCCAAACCTGATTTTTCATTCCAGTTTAATTTTTAGCCTGTTGAAAACGGCCGGTGCTCCCTCCTGAGCCTGCCCTGGCTTGGGTCTGGAGCATCCCAAAGCATCCCACCCTCGAATGCAGGAGTTATCCCTGGACGGCTGGCAGGGTCTGGGCACAGCCATGTCCGCGGCTTAGTGGGATCCGAGGAAGGATTAGACACTGAAAGGGATAACAAGAGAGGATAAAGGCTTAGCAGGGATAAGAGCCCCTGGTGCATCAGGGCGTGAGGCAAATACCAATTGCCCGGGGTTGGGGAGGCCGTTTCCCTCCAGGATGGGATTTATGGCTGTGGGCAGGATGCTGCCAGCAAATCGGTATGGACACATCCCCGCCCGCTCCCTAGAAGCAAAGCTGAGATTTTCCCCAGTGTGGGGACAGAGTCATGGATGTTCATATGTAGAACACACTCACAGGTGAAAACAAGTTTGAAGAAAGCCCCTCCAACTCAGCATTGGTTAGTGACTCAATTTATACTCCAAAGACTCAGATCTGTTCCAATTCCCTTGGTGTCCCATTTAATAAGACTTTGAGCATTGCCATCGGCCAGGTAAATGATGAATCCCGCTGGTTTCTGCCATGGGACATTCCTCAAATAAACTCACGTGTTTTTGGGAGGAAGGGAGCCCACACTGGGCTGGATCTCAGCAGCATCCTCTGTGCCAGTTCCTGGCAGAGGGACCGGGCGGTCCAGACACAGGCAGAGGGATGTGCCACCTGCCCCAGCTCCCTCTCCCTCTGGGATCCAATCTGGGGTCTCTCCTCCCTTGTCCCAGCTGATAGAGAATTGTCCCACCGGGTAAGGTGGACCATGACCCCCCAACATGATGTCTGCACTGGATGTGGTGAAACCCAAACTCCTGGGAGCGGTGGAAATAAAAGCCACGGGCGCCACCCTGCTGTGCTCGGGGCTCTCATGTCAGGCAGCGGCTTGTTAAAAAGCCGACAGCAGCCAGGCTGTCACAGGCCATATGCCAAGGGAAGGGACAGATGTCCATGCTGGCACCATCTGGGCATGGTTTGGGGGGGGTGGGTTCCTCTGCCTGTACCACTGGTTGGACCCCTTTCCGGGGGCGGGGAGCAAATCAGTGCTGGGGAGTGGAGGGGAGAATCAGCAGTGGGTAGGAGAGCATCATTCTGACAGCACATGGCATCAGCACCCTGCCTCAATTTCTGCTGAATTTGAGAGAAGGGCGTTTTGCTGGGGCTGGGATGGGGCTTGCACACACAGAGATCTCACCCACGGGGTGCTGAGCAGACTCCTAAATTCTGCCCCCCAGCACCCAGCCTGGCTGCACAGGACCTGCAAGCTGCCGGCAGCGTGCACACGTGTGGGATGCAGCGATGGTGCACACGTTCCCCTCCTCCAGCTGCATTTACCATCAAGATAATGCCTTGTTCTTCTCTGCGGACTACTCAGCCCAGTCTCTGCTCTGCTTTAGCCAGCCTGGGGCAAAGGAGCAGAGGTTTGCTCCCAGCTGAGGGGAGGCACACGCCTTGCCTGGCTCGTTGGGATGCTCATCCTGCTGCTTATGCAGGGCCCATGTGTGACATTAGAAATCCCTTTCTCCCAGTTGGACCTTGCTCTGCCATTGGCTTCCTGGGATACCATAGGGGGATTTCTCCTCTGGTTACTCTGGGACCCGAATAGGATGCACAAGGGCAGGATGGGGAGGCAGCTCTGCTCCAACCCAAGAGCCAAGCAAGGATGATCCTGGGCAGAGTCAAACTTGCATTCAGTTAAGGAAGGCTGGGCTTTCACCTGGGATTTAATGTCTCATTCCAAGACCAGATGTAAAACCCAGCTCTCACTATTTGAAGTCATTAAATGTCCCTGCTCCGTTCCACACAGGGTAGGCACATTAACCCACCGGCCCGGCCGCCCTCCGCTAAGCACATCCTCATCCCACAGATTCCTCTGACATTTGCAGCTGCTCTTTTCGCTGCCTCCTCTCGCCTCCCAACCCAGTGTTCTGAGGCCGGGCATTTGCTTCTTGTCTTTCCTGAGCATCTCAGAGCACAAACGATGCTCCTGAGGAAGAAGCAAAGGCCCGTTATCAAAGTACCAGGCATAAACCCGTCTCTATTACGGAGAAATTAATTCGTGCTCTGATTAATACCCTAAAAACGCAGGGAGAAGCCCTCCCTCACGCAGCAAGGGGCACGCGGGCAGAGCATCGCCCCTTGCCAGGGCTCACTGATGCCTGTTCTGCCTTCACCACCTCTCCTGCCAGCTCCCATCTCCATGGAAACCTGCCCTCCTCCTTCCCTCCCCTGCCTTCGCTCCTGCTAATCTAAGGAAACCGGTTGCTTTCTGCATCCTGAGGAGTTTTTCCCTGAACCGGCTGGACACATCCCACCCAGAGCAGGCAGCGATGCCCCTCTGCCCTCCGGTACCTGGCAGCTCCTGCCCAGCACCGACAGGGGGAGGTAAGGGGGGGGGCTGTGCTGCTCTCTTGGGCAAGGAAGGGCAGGGTCCCTCCTTATCCTGGCCCTTCTCATCACCTCTCCTCCCTTCTCGTCCTTCTAGGGCTGTGTCTCCTCTCCCAACCCTCCTTATCTCTCCCACACCCTGACTCCCACCCCTGTCTCTCTAACCACTTCTGTTTACATCGGTAAAACACTTGTCCAGGTCAAACACAGTTTCCTGATAAACACGTTTCCATTGATTGCTGGAAAGAAAAATCCCCCAGAGCAGCAGATTCCTTGCTCTGGGGATTGATAACACCTCCCGGTCCCTCTTAACCCCCATCCTGCTGAGGAGGATGCATTTTGGGGACCTCCTTAGAGCGGCAGTGGGAGGCTCCCCCCTCCTCCAGGTGGGAGATAAGACACCCAAAGCAGATATGTAATATAATCACCCATAAACCCACATGGGAGACTGAGCACAAGCCCAAAGCACAGACCTCTTCCACACTGCACCCACAGGTGACAAACCACCTCCAGCTGCTTCCCCGGGGACAAGCACCCCAACTCCTGGGCACCTGCCCGCATCCCATAGTATCCTGCTCCCTCGATATCACATCTCACTCCCTCATGCCCAAGCATTCCTGTTTCATGCTGGAAATCAGGGGTGTTTGGGTGCTACAGCCGGATCTCCTCTGCCCCACACATGGGGACAGCAGGTGAGGCGCTGCTGGCTGTGGCATGCTACAGCTGGCGTCCCGCGGGTCACTAATGCCCTTACGGCGGGGAAGCTCGTGTATCGCTGCAGCCAGTGATTTAGCTGTAGAGCTGTGATCGATAAAGAGAAATTTAAAGGGATTAAGTTTTTTGCCTCTACTGCTGATAAGATGCTCCCCACCTGGGCATCCCTTCCTGGACCACATCAGCTGCTGTGGGACCAGGGGTCCATGGGTACCCGTGTGTGTGGCCAGGGGTACCCACCAAGATCCCCCCTCCCCAGCTGGGGGTCACTCAAGAGACTTTTTTTTTTTTTTTTTTTGACTAAAAATACCAAATGACATGTAACTGGCTGTGCCAAACCACACCTCGCCCACCTGTCTGGTGAGGGGTTCACCTCCACTACAGCAAAACACACATAGGGGGGTGGGGGGTGGCCAGGGACCGATGCTGAGGAAGCAACACAACCCAACCAGTCTTGTTGTTGGGTGTGGGGAGAAAGCAAATTAAATTGTAATTGAAAATAATTAATGGCAAATAATTAATAAATACACAATAATGATAAATGATAATCTGGGCTGGGGAGAACCCGGCCCAGGTGCTCCGTCCGGCTCCTATAAACTGCTGGAGCCGTGACCCGAGGGAGCCAGCAAAGTGCTGCGTGGCAGAGCATAAGGAGCTGTGATGAATTCAGCTTCCACCCGGCTTTAATAAAGTCCTTCAGCAGAGGTTATTAAGGGAACTAAGCTGAGGAGTGGAAGTTTGTTACAGACCAGAAATGGTCTAGAAGGCTGAGAAAAAGGTAAAAGGGCCAAGCAGCAGTGAAAGGCCATGGGGCAGAGAGCCTGGGACATCTATGGGGCAGAGAGAGCGGGGCTGGAGCCCTTTGGGGGCTGCAGGAGGATGCGCTGTGCTTGTCCCTGGGAGCTAGGTTGGTTTTATTTAAAGCAGGTGCTAAACCACATTCATCCTCAAGTGTGGGCATTTATTCAAACCCAAAGCTGCCTTGGAGCTGAAGCCACTGATGACATCTACCTCCCAGCACAGCCCTTAAACCCCCTGCCCCATGGAAGGCTGGGGGGTACCCCAGCTCAGCCTCGCCAATGCCACTGGGCACCCCGGTGCCAGTCAGACCCGTTGTACCCACAGGTCTGTCACAAATTGTCGTGTAGCCCCATCCCGATTTTCAACCTGTACTGGCTCAGGGGGTGCATTGGAGATGCAGGGGAGGGGACACGCCTGACCTCCTCTGGGGCATCGGCTACATGTTTACCGCTTGCTGACAAGGCAAGAATGACCTTTCCCAAAAGCAAACCAAGCCCATGGGGTAGCCAGGAATTGAGGGGGACGGGGTCCCCCCCAAGTCCCACTCAGCCTCCAAACCCCTGCCCTGCTGGGATGGATTTTTTTAATTGGATTGTGACAAACATTTAATACCTAATAGAGCTCACACCGGCACAGTTAATTAAGAAGGTGACTAATCCAATTCACTCGTGGGAGTGCAGGAAGAGAGGAGCGGGAGGGAGGGAGGCAGCCTGCCTGCATGTGGGGGGCGATGGCGGGGAGGGAGCCAAGGATGGGGAAAAAAATAAAACCCCAGCTCAGCTGCTGGTCTCCTTCATTTCATTTCATGTGCACGCATAAACGGCGGAGACGGACTTTTCTCCTCTGTTTTCCTCTTCCTCTGGTGAACACCAGAGCCACTGGGGCAATGCTGAGCTGTCTGGGGCGCTGTGCAAGCATCACTGGGGGACCTGCCTGGGGGTGGGTGGGAATCTGTGGCAGACGGGATGCTGGCAGCTCTGGGGCTCAGCTGCGGAGCCCAAAGAGTAAGCCCAGATCTTACTCTTTATTCTAAATTCTCCAGCTCTAGATAGGATGCCGAAGCCCGGACACCCCAGAGCATCCCATTTCTGCACACAGGACAGGTCCTGGGCACGTCATCCAGTAGACCCAGCTGTGGCAACATCTGTATGCCACTCACTCCCGTCCCCCCGGGAGTTGATAAATAAAACAAGTGGAGTTATTTTGGCCCCAGGGACAGGGCCGTCTCCCAGAGCACAGAGCTGCTCTTTCTCCATCTCCCCGTGGTGCCCGAGTTCATTGTTGTTCCCCAGCAGAGAACAGGATGTGGATTGAGCCGAGTTCCCCATCTGCAGCGGGCAGCTGGAGAGAGACTCTCTTCATATTAGTGCCGAGCAGCATCAATAGCGCTTTTAAATGAAGCCCCATGGGGAAACAAAAGGTCGAAGCGGGGAAGAGCGTGTGGTCGAAGCCGGAGAGGGATGGGGCAGGAGGGGGGGAACAAACGCAGAGCCAGGGGAGGGGGGGGGGAAGCCAAAGAGGAAGATGAGGGAGGGAAACAGAGATGAAGTCGGTCCGTATAAATAGTGGTTCCTACTGAAAACCTGTATAAACAGTGGTTACTACTGAAAACGGCAGCTGGGGGACCTCAGGATGCGGGCGGCAGCAGCATTAGTACCTGGGATGCTGGCAATGTCACCTGCCTCCAGTGCCACTGTTGCCCACCACCACCACTTGCACTCACTGCCCTGCTGCAATTAGTGAGGCGAGTGAAAGGAGACGCGATGCTTTAAGGAAAAATAATGACAAGTGGGTGGCTTAAAATTAGGGAGGAGGAGGAAAAAACGCCCAACAACCACAAACAAACCCGACCCCAAACCAACCCAACCACCATCTGCCTGGGAATGCTGCCAGACTGGAGCACTCCTGAGCAGCACCAAAAGCACCCACTGTGACCCCGCTGGTCATCCCAGGTGTGTGGGATGATGGGCACAGCTGTGGGGAGGAGGAGGAGGAGGAGGAGAGGGCAGTGTGGAGTAATTAGTGAGGAATTACAGAGAGAGTTCATCCCTCCTGCAGCCAGGAGTGAAGAGCACCACCACCACCCCCCCCCAGGCACTCCTGCATTGTCCCCCCTCGCAGGAAATAATTACTTAACTTAAAATTATTTACTAAATGAGGCAGTTCTCTGTGCGCTATCTTGGGGCTGTTTGCCCGCTTTACTTTGTTACTAGTGCTCCATAATAAATTAGCTGGGTAATTAAAGATAAGTTTAATGCTGGTGCTTTGCAGAGGGATTTTTTTCTTTCAAGTTTCTGTGTGAGTAGCAGCATCCCTCCTAAAAGCACGAGCATGTGAGCATTGCTGAGCCCCAGCTGTGGCTGCGGGCAGAGACAGGCAGGGCCAGGCAGGGCACCAGTTCACCCCCAGCCCCCCTCCCCGAGAAACAGCAGGTCCCTGAATCCCCCCCACCCCGCCCCATGTGTCCCCTTGGGCAGTGCCTCTGCCTCCCCAAGGGACAGCGACCAGATCGAACCAAATCAATTTGCCTTTTAATTACTGGCCGCAGGGATGCCGAGCCGTCTGTGGGTGCCAAGTCGGGTGCCAGCAGCCAAAATTGCCTCTGGTGAGAACACCCCTCCCATCCCTGCATCCTGTCCGTTGTTTCCCCCCTCCCATGTTATTTGGCAGGAGCATGGATATGCTCCAGCGATGGGACCTGCTCCTGGTCGTGGTGCTGGGCAGGGTGAGGCTGTGAAAATCTGTGGGGATTAGAGGCCTCATCCACCCAAAACACCATGGAAAACAGAAAGGGCACTTCAGGGACCCCCGTCGTCAGGGATTCCTGCTGAGGTGAAGCAGTTTCAGCCCAAACGAAAGTGGCTACTGGGGAAATGGGTAGGGAGCATTGCTGGAGACCTCTCCGTGCTGGAGATGAGTCTCCAGGGCTGCGATAGTGGGACTCGCCCACCAAAGGTGGGGACCATGATGAGCTGCCAGGCCCAGGGCACGTTGTGCTCCTCCTGCAGCTAACTGCCCCGCTCCAGCGCGGTGTAGACAGGGCTCGAGGCCCACTTCCTCTTGCTAAGCCATGAGGAACTTGGGAAGCCAAAGCCCAGCCCTTCCCTGTGCTGGGCACCCATCTCTGAGCGCCTGCTCACCCCCGTGGGCTGCCCAGCATGGTCTGAACGCATTGGTATCGACGAGGAATCCGATTTTCAAGCCCCAGGCAGATGGGCCAAGGAAGCGTAATTAGGCCGGCCAGCCGTGTGCCCCTGCTAATGAGAATGGAGCAGCTTCCCCCGGGACAGGGCCCCTGTGCATCCTGAGATGGAGAAAGCAATGCTGGGCTGTTTTTCCTCCATGGAGGATATCTGCACTTCGGAGGAGAGCCAGCACCCACTGGAGCATCTCCAGCACCATCCACAACCCACAGCCCCACATTACCCCAAGCAGGATCTTCTTCCCAAACAAGTGAGAGGAAGAGGAGGGAGCCAGCCTGCACATGAAGGGCAGAAAGCTGAAATAATTTCTACAACCCCCCCAATCATGCATCCTGTGAGCAGAGAGGAAGGAGAATTTGAGGCGTCCCCTAAAAGAGGAAGGAACTTCACTGAGGAGGGTCATCAGCATCCCAGACCCACCAGCTACCCTGATACCAACCAGACACCCCATAATAATTCCTGTAACAGCAGGACACTTCAAGCCTCATCGTCCTGTGGTGGCTCACCATGGAGGAGGAGTGCTGGGGAAAGCAAGGGGCAGTGGAGACACCTGACAAAAATCCCTTGCTCAACAAAAGAGCCCAACAACGGACACGGAAGAGGCAGTAAGGGTACATGAGATGGGTCCTACCTTATCCTGGGACACGCTGTCCCCCCAAAAAAGCCAATAGCTTTTAGAAGGAAAAGAAAAGACCTCCTGGAGACAGGGACCTCAATGACCTCATACCATCTCTGCTGGGTGTTTTGGGGACCCTGGCCCCCTTCCTGGGGAGCACGAGGTGGGGGGAGAGAATTGTGTCCCTGGGATTTCCACCCATAAACCTGGCAGCAACCAGCCACGGGGTATCACACCTCATACTCACAGGGGTCCCCTGCATGGGGACGAGGAGTGGGAGAACAGGGACGTGTGGCACCCCAAAGCTGGGACACCTCCACCTCTCACCAATGCCCGCACTGGCTTTTCGGGTCCCTGTTTCGCACCCACTGCCCTGTGGATGCTTTTCCAGGGGGAAGCATGCCAGTTGATGGAAATACAAGGCTTTGACATTGCAAAGCATCAAGGAAAATAGGCGGGGGGGGTGGGGGGGTGGAACTCAAACAATTACCTGGGTCTCATCAAGGAGCTGCCGGGAGAGATTGCGCCTGGTAATTATAAAGGGAAAATAAAATCAAGCTCCTCCGAGGGGAGGATGACAAACTGGAGGGGACCGGGAAGGTGCGGGAGGAATGGGGGGGATGCAGCACCTTGCAGCAGCCCGCGGGTGGGAGGTTTGGTGCCGAGATTTTTGGTGAGGGGCAACATTCCCTTGGAATATTAATTTGGTGAAAAAGCTCCCGGAGCGGGTGCGCAGGGCAGGAGGCTTGACAGGCAGCACCGAGCCAGCTCCCGGCTCCGGCTACCCATCCCTGTGCTGGAGCAGTCCAACTTTGGGGATATTTTCAGGGGGAATAGCATCACTGGGGTGTTTGTGCAGGGATGCTGCTGC
The DNA here is from genome assembly GCA_020800305.1 of Porphyrio hochstetteri. Lineage (NCBI taxonomy): Eukaryota > Metazoa > Chordata > Aves > Gruiformes > Rallidae > Porphyrio > Porphyrio hochstetteri. The sequence goes on from CM036912.1 coordinate 22,360,826, forward strand.
CCCAGTGGGAAGGAGCTCCTGAGGGATGAGGGGAGAGGCCCTTTCAACCCCACTCCCCATCCTCCATGAGACCAAATCAAAGCAGCTCCTGCCAGGGTCTGTGGGAGCAGAGGCAGCCCACAGGGACAATTGTTAAGGCAAGGTCAGGTGAAACGGAGCTGGGCGCCCTGGGATTTGTTCTGGGCGTGTTGGGAAGGGAGGCCCAACCTGCCCAGGAAGACGTGTGAGGGAGCGCTAGGGGAGAATCCCTTCTATGAGGGACAGGCTAGTGGCGCCTGCCGAATCTGCCTGGTAATTCCTGGCTTCTTTTGACATTTCCCAGTCTTATCTCTGCTCAGTTCCTCACTCAGTTCCACATGCAGCCTGGGTGACACCGAGAGAACGGGTACGGGGAGACCAGGAACTAATCATGCCATCAGGCAGGTCCCAGAGGGACCTTGAGCTTCGAAACCCTCAACACCATCTGGTTTAGCAGAGACCTTCCAGTAACTCCAGCCAGCAAACTGGGCATGGCTACAGACCAGTTCCCACAAGCTGGGAGGATCCAAGAGATCCCAGGCTTTGCCCTTGCTGGGATTTTAACCCTGGTCTGTCTGAAGGATGCTGCTCCCCTGTCTGGGACCATCCTGCGGGAAGAACCAGCGTCTAACAACACTGACATTTCATTTCTCATTGCAGGCGCAATTAAAAGGAAAGAGGATTACAGGCGATGGCCGCGTTGTGTCCCTGTCCCTCGGCTGCTGCCTATATCTCTTCTGCCTGGGCAGTTCCATCAATGGATCGACTTCTTTCCCCTCCTAATTTATGGCTCCTTTATGTTTGTTTATATAATATGGTTAAACATCTACTTTACACCCTGTTCACTTGTACTCACTAATTAGCATTTCTCTCGGCACTTATTGTGTTCGCTACGCACTCCGGCAAGATGAACGGGAGCAGGGAGAGGGCTGGGGAGCCCTGGGAGCACCCTGCGCCCAGGGCAGGAGCTGCAGCCCCCAGACTACCCCAGCCCAGCAGGTTTGGGTGCCCATTCCCCCACCCACCCCACTCCAAGAGCTGCAGATGAAGCTGTTGGCAGCCAAAGCTGCGGCTGTGTCAGGGAAGGGCTTCCTTAGGATTTATTTCTGCCTCCTAATGCAGTCCTTGAGCTGCTTTAGGGAGATCGGGGAGCCCAGAGCATTGTCATCAGGGGAGCAGCATCCCCACCCATGGCTGCTGCCCTGCAGTGACAAACCATCCCTGCAGCCTCTTCCAGTGATGCTCACAGCCACGCACTGAGCCCCTCTGAGTGGGTTTGGGGGACAGGGAGGTCTTCAGGAGTTAAGCCCTCATGTACCCCACAAGCGGCCCCCTGGACGCAGCAGATCACAGCCTCTGTGGCCCACAGAGCCACCTCCACTTGCCAGGAGCTAAGCCCACAGGAAACCCAAACCTCAGCTGAAACCAGACCTTCTCCTCAGCCTTGGTTTGCCAGGATTTACAGCCAAACCCCCTCTCAAGCACCAGCATGATGAGCCCTGGCAACCAGCACTGCATCTTCCAGTCCTGGCAGTATCGATCTACACATGGATCCGCACCATGCCGGGGCTCAAATCTCCCCCCGGCCCCAGCCAAAGCCCCTGTCCCTGAGGAGTCACCACCTTTTGCTGCCCAGGTACTCTGGGGGAGACCTGCCCCCTCCCTCCCCCCCCTCGGCTTGCTGGCAGGGTCAGCAATGCTCTGCTCCTCTCTCCCACTGAGCCTGCCTGTGTAGCACCCTGTCCTGGGGGGTTTGCACCCCATCATTGTGAGCATGGACCTAAGAGTCAAAGAAACAGCCAGGCTCACCATGCTCCACCAAAAGTGCAAGAGAACCTTCCTCTGCCCCCTCTGCCTGCCTGCCCGGCCTCCTCTTCCTGCCCGTTCCCCACGCTGCAGTTTCCCTGCTGCAGGCATGGGTCCCACAGGGATGCAATGGGGGGGAGGGGGAAAAGGGGGGGGGGATGCTCACAGGGATGCAGGCAGCAGAAATCGAGCCCCAGAGCTGGCCCTTCCTTGAGACCCCATTGCCGCTGCAGGAGGGGATTTCCAGTCTCAGCGGACATGGGGTGAGGAGAGCTTACAGCAGAGAGGGCAGGATACAGGGATGTTTCTTCCCCCGCAGGCTCCGCAGTGCCTTTGCAGACCCCCTGCCTCTCCAGGTAGCATCATCCCCAGCCGGGATCAGCCTCCTCCTCCTCCTCCTCATAGATGAATTCTATCAGAAGCTGTAACAGGTAACTGCTAACGAAGCATTCCTAATTAACATGCTTCTTGGAAACACCCTCAGCGCCCCTTCCTCCAGTTGCTCGGCCACCCCTTTGCCAGACAAGCACCCCGCTGCTCCCCGACTTCATGAGACGCAGCTCAGCGAAGGCTCGGGGAGAATCCAAAGCTCTCAGATGGCCCCTTCCAAGGGCAGGTCTCCGAGAGCACGGCACCATTGCTGCCCACAAGGTATTCCTTGAGCAGGCAGGAGGAGAGGGGGAAGAGGCAAAACACCCCCCCGCCACCACCACATCCCCTCCCCCCACACACACACACCCCGAATTCAAACTTTGGTGAGAATCGAAGCAGAAAGCTGGGGTGAAGGCTCAGCACAGGGCCCGGGTGGTCTTTGCGTCCTCCAGAAGCATCCCAGAAGCCGCGCTAAGGAAGGGAAAGGCTGCGCAGGGTTGTTCCCAGCCTGCCTGGAGTTAGGGATGCTGCTTCCCCGGCGGTGCCAGGGCGGGCGCTGCGGGGGAATCGGGCTGCACTCGGCCCCGGGCAGGGGGAGGAGGGGGGATCCGTGGGCAGAAGGAGGGAGGGAGCGGGGTGGGAAGGAGCCTCGGAGCGTGGGTGGTTTGATGGGGAGAGGGTGGGCATGAGGCTCCCCCAGTGCTGCCTGCGAGTCCGCAGCGAGAACCCCCCTGCCATCCCCGGACTGCCCCCCCGCCCTTTCCTCTCTCTCTCCGTGTGACGCAGGTGCCGAAAGCCAAATTTCTTCAACCTCATTCCGGCAGCGAAAGGAACTTGCAGAAAGTACAGGCAACCTCTGCCCTCCCCACCCCCCCACAAACCTTCCCAAGCCCACCCCAAGCCCACCCCCCTTTTCCCCTACCCGACCCCCGTCGGGGGGGCCGGTGAGACGCCACACCGCGGGTCCCTTCCCACCGCCGCCTTCCTCCGCGCCCAACTCCGCGCCTCGCTGCCCGGCCGCGGGGGATGGTGACTGACGGACAGACAGACCACACACACGCAGGATACCCGGGGCGCGGCAGCCCGCGAGGCTGGGATGTGCGGAGAAGCGAAGCGCGGCCACCCGCGGAGCATGGAGCACGGAGAAGCGCAGCTCGGAGCTAGGGGAGCGCGGCCGCCCGCGGAGCTCGGAGCCCGGAGCGCGGAGCCCTGGCGCGGCCGCCCGCGGAGCCCGAAGCGCGGAGCCCGAAGCGCGGAGCCCGGATCGCGGGGCGCGGAGCTGTCCGCGGTGCTGAGGCCACTCACCGCGCCGGGCCGGGCCGGCTCCTCCTGCCGCCGCCGGGTAGGAAAGTGGGGGCAGCCCCGCTCCGGCGGGGTCCCCGGGCTCGGCCTGGCGCCGGCAGCCCCGCTGGCTGCTGCGGCGGCGAGAAGCGGCCCCGGGACTGCCGCTTCGCCGCTCCCTCCCCTGCTTAAATTCCAGCGGCTTGCGCTTGCTTTTTTTTCTTTCCCTGGGTTTTTTTTCTCTCTCTCTCTCTCCCTCCCCCCCCTCCCGCCCCCCGCCCCGCTCCGCGCCCGCCGCTCCCCGCCCCGGGCTGTCCCCACCTAGCGGGCAGAGGCGGAGGGAAATCCCGCCCGCCGCATCGCCACCCCGCACCGCCCCGCACAGCACCGCACAGCACAGCACCGCCCCGCCCCGCGCGGCCCCGCACCACACCACTCCGCACCGCCCCGCACCGCTCCGCACCGTTCCGCCCTGCTCCGGACAGTACAGCACCACCCTGCCCGGCCCCGCACCACACCACTCCGCACCGCCTCGCACAGCACCGCCCCGCCCCGCACAGCACCGCCCCGCCCCGCACAGCACAGCACCGCTCCGCACAGCACCGTCCCGCCCCACCCCACACGGCCCCGCACCACACTGCTCCGCACAGCACCGCCCCGTACCACACTGCACTGCCCCACACAGCACTGCCCGGCCTCCACTCCCAAGGAGAGACTGGAAAAGGGGGGATGTGTAACAGAACAGGATGCACTAAAAGGGGGCGGGGGTGGGAAATAACTGGGGGGTGGGTGCCAGCCAGCGTGGGTGGGAAGGTGGGCAGGGGGCTGGAGTCCCTCTGCCATGGGGACAGGCTGGGAGCTGGGCTGGTTCAGCCTGGAGAGGAGAAGGCTGTGGGGAGCCCTCTGAACCCCTTTCAGTCCCTTGAAGTGCTCCAGGAAAGGCAGGGACAGACTTTCTAGTAGGGTCCATAGCAATAGAAGGCTCACAGGAGACCTTATTGCTCTCTCCAACTATCCAAAACGAGGTTGTGGTGAGCTGGGGGTCAGCCTCTTCTCACAGATAACCAGCAACAGGGGGAGAGGGGATGGCTGCCCATTGTGCCAGGGGAGGCTCAGGTTAGAAATAAGGAGACATTTCTTCTCAGAGTGGTTGGGCACTGGAACGGGTTGCCCAGGGAGGTGGTGGAGTCACCATCCCTCGGAGCGTTCAAGAAGAGATTGGATAAGGTACTTAAGGATGTGGTTTATGAGTAATAGAGATGGTAGGGGGGCAGTTGGACTGGATGATCTTGGAGGTCTTTTCCAACCTTCATGATTGTGTAATAGGATGAGGGATAATGGTTTTTAACTAAAGGAGGGGAGACTCAGTCTAGATTTACGGAGGAGTTTCGCTACACTAGGGGGTGAGGCTCTGGCACAGGCTGCCCAGGGCAGTGGTGGATGCCCTATCCTGGAAACATTCCAGGTCAGGTTGGACAGGGCTCTGAGAAATCTGGTCTGGTTGAAGATATCCCTGCTTGTTGACCTTTAAAGGTCCTTCCCAACACAAACCATTCCATGGCTCTATAACCCTACTCAACAAAGTTTGGGTTCTTACTCGCCCCCGAAGGTTAATTAGTAGTCACTGGTCTGGGAGGGTGGGATCCCCTACCCAGCTCGGAGTTGAGGTATCAAATCTGGCATCCCCGGACAGGGGATCAGAGCTGCATGGGGAGGAGAGGGCAGCAGCCTCAGCCCTGGGGATGGGGGGTGGCTGAGGACCCTCCTCACTCTGGTCCCTCTTTGAGGGTCACACCCATCTCCTCTTCCAAACAGGATGGAGAAAAGGAGCCAGGTCGGCATTGCACATTGCCTTCCACCAGCTGTCAGACCTTGGGCAGGGGAGGGATGAATGGCCCTGTCAGCAGTCAGTATTTTACCCCCACGCTTACCAAACTTGGCCAGAAAGACCCGAGTTCCACGTGCCCCCCTGCCCCTGTACAGCCAGGGACCAGCCTCACCAAGGACAGGAGAAACAAGCCTCCGTCCCGGGCAGTAGCTGCCTCAGACACAGCCAGGAGACATTTTCCTCTGAAAGCTTCTTGCTCAACGAGTAGTGTTGTTGAGGGTAGAAGGTGTGTGTGTGTGGGGGTTTTCCAGCTAACCTGGTAAACTGAGGCTGCAAAGAACAACTTGATCTCATTCCTCACACAACTTCAGACAGAGTTCTCACCAGCAGCACAAACACTTCCCTTGGCAAGCTGCTCTGTCAGCCGAGAGATGCCTGTCCCAAGGAGTTGAGCCAGGCCTTCCTTAGTCACAGTGAGAAGGTGGCCCTAAAAGTATCCGTGACTCAGGAGATGGGATTCCGTTTCCTGGCTTTCTCATGTTGCTTTAGGTAAGTCGCCTTATCTCCCTCCTAGCCCTGTGAAACAGAAGCTTGCTGAGAGACAGCCTGTTAATAACGATGTGATGCTTCAGCTCTGGGGGTAAGTGCCCATTTTGATGTACAGGGAGTCTTACACCCGCACCCACATGCACAGACTCCAGGCATGGGCTGAAATCCACAACTCTGAGGGAGTGGGCAGCAATTTCTGATGGCCTCAGACACCAAAGCTAACTAAACTGGGTGGAGGTGGCACCAAAAGCAACATGCGACATTCCCAACTGTAACGCACAAGCCTGCATTGGAAAGGAGATGGAGGCAGCTGGAAGAAAGCTTCCTCTTTGGTTTTACAGCTGTGCTAGCAAGACAAAAGTTACATTACTTGGACCATGTTGATGGACAAACCCCCAAGAAGCCACATCCAAGCAATAGTAATAAATAGCTGACGCACCCCTCCTGGCTCCTTGCTGTGGTGGGCAAAAGGACCTGGCTGGGTCCTGCCTCAGCTGCTGAAAGCACGCCAGCTGGAGAAGAGGTCATTGCTCTCCTTTGCCTTCCTGCCCACACTGGCCAGCTTGCAAGTCAAAGTCAAGGGTGACAACCCCAAAGAGTCAGGGTGTTTTGACCATGACTGTGCCTGGGGAAGAGGTTTCTCACCCAAGTCCCTCCAGACTTTAATTCCCATGGTAGTGGAAATGCAAGGAAAAAGCAGAGTCAAGCAGGGTCCAAAGCCATCACCCAAAGCAGAAGATCCTTAATGAGACCCATGGTGAAGCCGAGGAGCAACGTGCAAAGTCCTTTACTCTTAAATGTACTTTGGAGCAAGACACATCTCAAAATGATAAACTTGCTTGGTTTGTAGCCAACAGAAGAGGTTCTCCAAGGGATACCTCTAGAGGGGCAAATGCACGGCTTGCGTGAGGTGGAGATAGTCAGAAGTGCTCCTTGGGGAACATTCCAGGGAAAACTTGGGTTAGAAGTCTCATCCCGTTTCCCCCTGCTTTGCTGATGCCACTCCCAGCTCTTTGGGGCTCTGGGCCATAAGCACCCAGGTAGCCTGGGTACCCTCACCCTCCCCGAACCTGCCTCAGTGATACCAGCAGGAATCGAGCCTCAGCTGGACACCTCGGGGGGTTTTCACTCCTGCAACAACACAGTGCACTAGGACAAAGCACCCTCCAGTGAGACCTCCTGGGCTGTGCTGGGAGCCCCAGGATCCCTCCCCTTGTGCCGTGTCATTTGAGGAGATGTTCAGCTGCAAGTTGCCACTGCTCCCCTCCCCGCTCCCTGCCCAGCCCTCAGGTCACTGGTGCCCACCCGCACCCCTGGATGTCAAGCACCCCTGCCCTTCCCCCTGGATGCACAGAGTGCTGGGAACTCTGCCTTTGCCAGAGAGGTTTGGGAAATGGTTTTTGTTTCTTCTCCCATCACTGACGTTGGGGATGGCAGCTCTGGGGAGAGGCTCTTAACGTGGAGCGCCGTGTAGGAAGCTAAACTGCCTCTTGCTAGGGGTGATCCTTACACGGGCACAGAGGAAGGAGCCGGGTCTCTGGGCCTGAATTACCAGAAAATTAAACATATGTCTCCATTCACCCAGGCGAGGAATTAGACGTTGATCCGTCCTGATTCCATCTATTTCAATTACAGCCGAGGGCAGATGCTGCCTTTCCTGTGCAGAGACCCCGGGAAGGCTGAGTAACTCCAGAGAGGGCTCAAGCCTGCAGCACTTTCCTGCACCCCAGGCACTGCAGCTCTGGTGAGACCCACGGAGTGGGGATGCTCAGGGCTGTGGGAGGATGCTCGGAGCCCTGGGGGGATGCTTGGGGCCTCAGCATGCTGACAACACCCCAAGCCACTTCCCGGGAACTTGCAGCATGCACAGGGCTGTGGGTCCATGGATAATAAAAGAGAGAGCACCATAAACTGGGAGTGGTATTAAAAACATTCAAATTTAATCACTAAAAGCAATAAACCCGAATCTTTAAATCCATCTAATACCCTACAGTCACAGCACCCACATTAGCTGCTACCATGCGAGGGCTGAGTGAAGGCAAGTGCTGGCAGGGGCGTGGAGAACAGCCCTGCAAAACAGGCACGAGCCGTGGGGCAAGGCAGCCCAGGTGCTTCATGGGTTCAGAGCACCAAGACCTCAACCCTCCTGGTGACAGAGCAACAGGTCCTCAACCCTCCAGGTTAGGGTTAGGGAAAACCTGTGCCCAGCTTGCTGCAAAGCGCTGCCTTATTGTAGGGTTGAGCATTGCTGAGGGCGAGGAACAAGACCCTGGGATGCTGCAGGGGTGGGAAGCACGGGCAAACGACGTGCTGGCAGCCACAATTGGTGTTACCCCTAAAGGTGTCTCCCGTCTTCCACCTTGCTGGTGAGGACCAAAGTTTGTCTTCTTTTTGATGACAAAACAGAGGTCTAACTGCTGCAGCAGGCAGGTTGAGCCAGCATGGTGTAATATACAATGCTCGTTGGGAGAGGAGACCTTTGGAAAATGCCCATGCTGCAGAGAGCATGGAGATCTGCTGTGCACTGTGAGAGGCCCAAAGGATGAGGCACCTCCTGGCTCTAAGCGTTGGTCACATCCTTCCTTCGCCATTCCCATCCCTTCCTTGAGCATCCCTGGGAGAGCTCCAGGAGAAGACAGTCACCCATGGGGCAGCTCCGAGGTTGGGTGCTGCTGCTTGGGGAAGTGGCTGTGAAGTCGTGCTCCATCCCTGCGTTTCAGGGCACTGCTGGCAGTGTTCTCCCTGCCCCTCCCCAGCAGTGGCTGTCTCACCCTGAAGACAGTAAAGCACCTCAGGCAGAGGCATTCATTTGAGTTTGGGAGGGATCTCAGAGGTCTCCATTCAGAGCAGGGCTTGCCTCAAAGCTGGATGAGGTTGCTCCAGGGGTTGGAGATGTTCACAACTCAACCAAGCAAGGACTGGAGATTCCTAAGTCCCTCTGGGAAGCTTGTTCCAGCACTTAATCGCTCTCCTTGTGAAGAAGCCATGCTGGTGGGGGAGCCACTTTGCTGCTGACCTGTGCTCACACCCGCCTCCCAAATACCTCTCCATCCCATCTGAGGTGGCCTCAGGGAGAGGTCCCACCCTCCAAGGGCTCCTTGGAGCCCTTTGCAAATCACACCAAGGCTGTGGGGCACTGCCTTCACTTTTTTCTCCCCAGGCCACCCTTTGCCACTCAGGAATGCCGGGGGAAGCCAGGTCCCCTCCCCAGGTGGGGGGCACTGCTTTGGTTTTAGTCCCTCTTTCCACCTGTCCAGAGTAAGCGATGCCAATGGTAAGGCTTCACCATCATTAAAGCATCGCTGTCATGCCAAGCCCTGGTTTTCACGTCCCTCTGCAGCACCAGCTGCACAGAGCACGTCACCATCGCTGGAATAAATAGCCCTTAGGAATGGAGGCAAGGGTCAAACAGCCTCCCTCGGGCTCAGAGCATCACTGCAGGGGGGGCATTCAGGGGAGAAGCCCCCTCCCAAATCCTCTTTCACCTCTCTGGGCAGCCATGCTGACCCACCAGCCAGTGCCACCATGGCTTGTGTAGGCTGACACAGAGAATCAGCTGTGGGAACAGCCCTGGGGAAGACGGTGCCCCGGGGACGCAGGGCCAAGGATCACACCCAGTGCCAGGATTTTAAATCCTGATTTTTATTGCAAACAGGCGCAATGTGCTCTCAGGGGTCTTCTTTCCCCTGTGCGAAGAGGCCAACCCCCACAAATTGCCTCCTTAGGTGGGAGGCTAGTGCCTGGGTGGGGGGGCGGCCGTGCCCTGGTGATGCAGGGCTGGGGACATCCTGTCACTGGCTGCAGCGTGCTGGGCTCCTGCTCCTCCCAGCTCCCTGGGGCTGAGCAGCTTCACCGCCCGTGAGAACCACAGCGCCCTCCGAGAGCCATCGGGGCACTGCAGATTCTGGGGCGGGGGGGAGCTGGCGTTCAAATGCAAAGCGCCCTTTGGCATCGCCAGTTCCACACGCAGGCTTCCAGATGGCACGGGAGTGTAATCAAGTTAATTAAAACTCACGTTTAGGCTCTCGAAAGGGTATTAAAAGGAAACAGGGGCTGCCCCGCAGCTGAGATGAAGAAAGGATCTTTAACCCCACAGGATAAAACCATGCCAACCCACCTTTGCCAGCAGATTGGGCATGTCCTGAGTGCTTCTGACCTCCCACCACCCCCAGCTTACCTGTGCTTTCCCACAGAAACCACTACAAATTATGCCCATTTCACAGCCTGGCAAAACCGAGCCCAGAGGAAGCAAGGGCAGGGCAGGAATCACTGCGATGGCTCCAGCTCTTTGACCACCTGAACATCACCTTTGCTGACGTGCCAGGGGTAGGCAGGGCGGACCACCGGGTCGTGCTGAGCTGGGGGTGCTGGTCATGAAAGGCACCAACACCCATGTACCAGCACTCCATCCCTTGGGCGTGCACAGGGTGTTAGAGGGGGAAAAAAAATGATGAAGAAAAATGGAGAGCAGAGCATGCCAGCAGCCCTTTGCCATCATTCCTTTTCTTCCCTAAGCAGATCAAATTATGACCTGAAATCACTGAATACATATTTTATTATGTGGGTAATTTAAAGGATGAGGGTGAGACAGAGAATTCGTAAGGCACAGTCATGTTAGAAGACAAAGAGGTCCCATTAATCTCCTACGGGAAAGAACTGAGCAGGAGAAAGAGGAGAGGGAGACAGGTAGTAACCGATGCTCCCCTCTCCTCCTCCTCCTCCTCCTCACCCTCACTTTGGGTGAGCTGGGACACACGGGAATATCTTCTCTACCCAGGCGCAAGCTGCTCCTTAACATCTCACCAAGTCCATGCAGCACTTCCAGCTCTTCCCAACCTCACCACCCTTTGCTTTAAAGAGCCTTGGAGTGGGTTAGGCTGAATCCATCCCCTCCCTCCACCCTGGGTAGGGCTGCCCCATGTGCCTCCATCCCCCTGCCACCCCCCACCTCCAGCACTTGCAGCCCCCAAAGCTGGCCGCTTGCCCTCACCAGGGCCGTGCCGGCGGCAACGCCATCGCGGTCTGCTGGGCTTTGGCCCATTTCACCCCGGCTCGGGCAGCACCCGTCTGGCGCCAGCTCGAGCGTGATGCTCGTGTGACTTTGCGGGGTCAGGCCCTGCTTTGCATCCCCTCTGCACCCCCCTGTCCCCCTCCCCGTTCAGCCACGGGTTGCTCTCCACCCCGCGGATCAATACTGGCTTCAGGATGAGTTTTGGTCACCACAGAAGGGGAGGGAAGAGCCAACGGCTCTTAATAATTGTTTTAATCATAGCTAAAAATACACAGCTAACAGCGTATAAAGCCACTCTACATGTTTTATGGGTAGCTGAGCCCCGGCACTGGGGTGGGGGGTGAGGGCTCGCCCCCAGACACAGCACCCCACTGGTGATGGGACAGGAGCTGCTGGGCTGGTGGCTTCAGCCCAGCTCCTGCTCGGCTCCAGGAGAACGAGAGGATGATGTTTTCCTACTTAAAACACCTCACTGGTTTTACGGGGGTTTTGACAAGGCAGATTAAGCACTGTAATCAAGACAAACTTGTTGTTTAAATAAAGCCCCCAAGGACAAATCAGAGCTGCTGAGCGCTCTCCCTCCCCAGGCCCGCACATCTTGTGGGTGGTGGGGACGGGGTCAGACCCGCAGCATGGATCGCTCACCATCCTCGCCGCAGGGTCTGGAGACGGGGATGCTCGGGATGGCCCAGCGCCTTCGCACCTCCACGGCTTCTTCTGTTGGAGCTCGAGGTCCTACCTGTGGCTCCCCACAGCCCCCCTTGGGGAGGCTCAAGGGGTTACGACAAGGTAACCTTTAAACAAGCTTATTTAATTGCCGAATTAGAAGCCCCAGTGCAGAGAGGGGCGAGGGGACAGCGCGTTGGCACTGGCTGGGGTGGGATGCACATTGCGCTGGCACTGCTGGCTTGGTTTCAGCTGTCACATGCTATTACTCACGCCTCTGAAGGATGGCCTTTACTTTGGTTTTTTTTTTTTTCCCTGGAAGTCTCCAAATTATTTTTCTTGGCTGCCTGAAAGGATTTGAAGAGACCAAGTGACAGCGTGCTCCTCAATCCTCAGAGGGGTGGAGGGATTTCAGGGAGGATGACGGGGCTAGAGATGCTCACGGAGCTCACATCCCTCCGCTGCTCATACAAGTGAAAACCAGCCCCACTGCTCCCAACCACCACATTTTGGGAATCAAACAAGAGCACCATGGGGCTCACACATCTCCCCAACAGACCGGGGCGGTACCTCTAAGAGAAAGCAAAACTAGGAGAGGATCAGAGGCTTCGGGCAAGCAGCCATCACAGGCAAGATTGTTTATCCTCCCCACTCCCCCAGGAGCTATTTCCCACCACAGCCGGAATGCCACACATGCTCACTCTTCCAGGCAGATGGAAAGAGGCTACAATGGGTGCGTGAAGCCCTCAGCAATGTCATGGTCCTGGAAGAGCTGGAACCACCTTCTTCCCCTATGCTGCAGCCTAGCCAAGGAATGGTCACACCTCATTATCTGTTTCATTCCTAACTTTATACCGAAGAGATGTCCAAAAAATCCCTCGCTTTCTTCCTCCTCCCAAGATTTCCTGCTGCTTGATGTCACAGGGCAAATTCTCCTCCTGCCCTGCTGCCATCAGCCAGAGCCAGACTAAAGGTACAAGAATTAAGATGGAAAGGTCTGAAACGGGGGTGTTTTTTGGCAAAACTTCCTCAACTCAAAAAGCTTGTGAACACGTGGAGCAGAGGAAGAAGCCTTGTTCTATCTAACCCAACCATTTCATGCCTGAAGACGTGCTGGGGTTAGCACCGCTGCCTGTGCATGAGATGATTTTGTCAAGGTCAACGCCGCAGCGAACCCTCTGCTTTGTCCCCCAGACCACCACAGGTCCTTGCCACATATTTCCCACCTCCAGGAAGCCACAAGAAAGGAAAGACGACTCCTGAGCAAGGAGAAGAGTTAGGTTTGCCTTGCCAGTTATCCGCTGCTGTCATGCTGACCTTCCATAGTTAAACAAAGTCACCCTAACCAAACAAGGCTCCAGCGCCAGGGCTGAGCGCTGGCATTAGCAGCTGTCTGTGGTCACGGCTGAAGAGCCCCCACGTACCAGTATTCATTTAAATTTCCCCTTGACCATCATTTTTGATTCCCTCCAGCACCGAACTTCTTTTCAGCACCAAGGCTTGTTCCTCCTACTCTTCTATTAAATGCTTTAAAATTAATTAAAGAGGTTTGGCTGGCTAGGCAGGGTTTAAATTCCCTTTCTCAGAGGGAAAGCAAAATATCTCTGACTCACCCAACACCTCTTGCAGGGACACGAGTGCTGGAGGCAAAACCGTTCTGGGGCAGGTTCCAGCCACAGGCTTTGTCACTGTGTTCTTTCAGAAGAAGAAAATGAGGCTAAAGACTCTAAGCGCCCATCATCTGCAATTAATTTTCACAAGGAGAGCGATTAAGAGCTGGAACAAGCTTCCTAGTGGGATTTAGGAATCTCCAAGTTCTTGCTCAGTTGAGTTGCAAACGTCTCCAAGGAACTTCATCCAGCTTTTAGGCTCTGACAGGAGACCTCTGAGATCCCTCCCAAACTCAAATCAATCCCCGGAGTCTAGAAAAAGGCTGAAGACCTGATAGGGACCATTTGTTGAGGAAGCAACTAATTAAAAAGGTAAATAAATATATATATATTGACTGAACACTGTTAAAAAAAAAACCAAGAAGAGGAGATGCTGGTAAGTAATTAGACACGACTTAATGTGTCAACTGCAGAGAGTTACCTGAAGGAAAGAAAATTAAGGGGATTAAAATAAGGAGCATACCATTTGTGACAAAGAGACAAAGAGGAAAAATGCCATCAGCTTGTGTTTATGAGCCACTGTGTTTCTAATTAGGGCCAGACACCAAATTTGCATTTTATCTTGATTGAAACAGAATGAAAACCGGCAAAGAAAAATAAAAGCAGCCAATGTTTAAACTGTTTTCCCTGTTTAATTCAAAGAGGAACCTTACAGCATCCAAAATAGCTGGGTTTTCTTGGCAGCTTTTAAGATCTCAGCTTCACCGGAGCGATTTCAGAACACAAAGGACCTTCATGTTGGGGGGACAAGGAATGAGGTCACTGGCCAAGTGTGGCTGCATGGCGTGCAACCAGGGTACACTAGTGGTGGGGCAGCTTGCAAGATAAATTAGCATTGATAAACAGGGCAAGGGATGAAGGAAACCCACCCCTGGAACCAGGGGAAGCGGCAAGGGCACCGGCCGGCGCTGCTCGTGGTGGCCCTGCCTCCGCGGGTGGCTGGCGGGGAAGGATGCTCGGCGCAGCCCGGCACAGCCACCCGGCACCGAATTCTCTTCAAATGCGGCAAAATGGAAATGAAGCAAGTGCTCAGCAGGACGTGTCAGACAGCTGCCAGCAGACAGAAGGAACCAATTTCATTTCCTTCTGCCACAGTGACTCGAGTGACTCATACAACAGAGACCTGCAGATAGCACCTCAGAGCAGGACACACAGCACATTCCCTTCTCTCTCCATTCCTTCTCCCCCGCCACGCCAGAAACCAAGGATGAAAACCAGCACGTGGCATCGGGTGGGGAGGGCCATCCACACCTCTTTTGGAGCCAAGCATTGCATTTCTCCCTGCTGGAGAAGAGTCTCCAGGTGCCAGCAGCGATTTCAGTGGTCTCACACCCTTCTAGCCAAGAGGCACAGCTGAAGGAGCATGTAGGTTCCCTGCGGCCCCGCTAGACACAGCACCACCGTTGAACCGGGGCAGGATGCGCCCCAACTCCGCTGCAAGGCTGCACCCCTGCTCCTTCACTCATAGCCCCACAAGTGACCCTCTTCTGTCCTCTGCCCACCTGCTGTCAGAAACACCTCACAACCCTTCTGGGAAGGGCAGAATCAGGCTTTTAACACCTAGAAGACTTGAGACACCTTTCACATACCACCATCAGTTACGGCTCCTTGCTGAGATGCCAAAGACCACAGTGAAGTCCCTGCACCAATCTCAGCCTCAGACACACACAGGTACAACAAACCAACACAGAGACTCTGCTTGCAAATCGAAACACTTCCTATGGGTATCATGGCACCTTTGCTATGCCCACCAATGCCACTTCCAAGCTTAAGTAGATGATCTGGCAGCAATCCTGACATGACAGCTACTCCTGCACCTTCTTAGTCCTCCCACTATCCTGCCAACAAAGCAATGACGACTCTCAGCATCATGGTTTATTCCCCCCTGTATGTACAATTAAGCGTGTGCATGACTTAAAAATAAGGCTACTGACGTCACGTCTCATCACAGACCGACTCCATCCCCTCTTATTACAACATCTGAAAGGCTTGGCTTCCGTGGCGTGTGGAGAGGGACAAACACAACCGGATCACACAGGCAATGAGAGGGCATGGGGCTTTGGTAAGTGGGTCTAGAAGCTCCCTCCTCTAGCTGCCAGCCAAACACAGGCAGGGCAGTGAGGGGTGCGTGCATGGGATAGGGGGATATCGTTACCCCACGACATCTTGGTGAGGGCAGTCTAGATCCCAGGCAATGGTAGGACACCCCATCTCAGCATGGTGCTGGTGGCAGGCAGTGGAGAGGCCCCGGCTTGTGTGGGTGGAATGACAACTTACTCCTCTCCTTTGGGGTTGCCCCTTTGGGACGAGGTAGGGGCAAAAGGAGGGGAGAAAGGGGAAGCTGTCCTTCTCTTTTTGAGGACTTCAGTCTCCAGAGATGTCAACCTGGGGTGTATTTCTCAACATTTAATGCATCTAAAAAAAGAAAAATAAAGAATCAGAGGAACAACCACACCATACTACGATGGGATCTCAAAGCAGATTGCTTGCATGTCCAGGTAAGCCTTAAGAGACTTTCTTTTTCCAATGGGGATAAAGGAACAGTCCAGATGAAAGTAACCGGAGACGCGCAACTGAGGACAGCTCTGTGTGGTCCTGTAAGTTCCCTTCCCAAGTAAATCTGTTACCATATGCAACAAGAGAAAATCTTCCAGCTTCAGCTTGTGGCTCAATAAATTTTATTATTCCTTTTTGTTTTTATTTAAAAGAATTTGTTTTCCTATCATAAAAATTAGACAACCATACCACCACCACCACCAGCAGCAAAGTCTGCGGAGTTAATGTTGATGGCAGACAGTCCACTGGTGTTTCCAGTGTCTCAAAACGTCCTAGAGAGTCCATAAATGGAAAACCCAAACATCATGATTTTTGAGGAGGAACATCAAGGTGGTTTTGGGTCTTGTCCTGCTGAGGATCCCAGATGAATACTGTAGTATATCAGCCAGACCAAGTACCTCATGTCTCGAGAGAAAACCCTTCATACCAGCTCCAGTACCTGATTAGTAGGGAAGACGAGACATTTAGAATAGCAATTCATTACACTCATTATCTCCTACATCAGCATACAGATCACTAGGACAGGACTGACCCTTCCATCTCCGCCCCTTACCCTTTATTCACCAGCATGCAATAATATCACACAAATGGGAGAAGCACTTGGCAAGGATCCCGATTTTGAAGTCTGCTTGCACCGAGGATAAATTACAGCATGAAGCAAAACCACCTGGTTGCCTCATCTCCACATGCCCCAGTGAACCGGCTCTCAGAAACCATGTGATGTGAGACCTGGGGTTTGCTCCTCTTGGCCCTCTGTGCTCACCCTGCCCTTGTCCACGCTGAGATGGTGCAAGAGATGTGGTCTAGAGATGGCAGAAGAGGAAGGACTACAGGCGCTGCCACCTGTCAAGTGATTTGCGCAGCCTGTATGACCCCAGGGTGGTTTAACTGGGGCTGTGGATACTGGCTAGTGTGGCATCTGCTCCCAGACTGGAGCGGGTCCCTTCCCAGGCCATCCCACCTTTTTCCTGCGTGCTGCCAACGGTAAATGGAAATCACAGAGTTCTGACAGCCCCGGCTGTTGGCACGTTTCTCTGTCTACCTCCTCTCATTAACAAGCATAGTGCATGAGCAAAAACCTCTCCTCTCTAATCACTCTCCAGTTGTTGCTGGATCCACTTCAAGATATCAAAAGCATCTGTGCATTTTATCCATTTTGCGAAGAAGGAAGTGACCAAAGTAATGAGCAACCAATTCCACAGCCGGCTAATAAATCACCTACGAACAAGAGGCTGCAGCAGCAACAAGCGTCAAGAGTGGGAGTATCCGGGGGGGTCTGTGGCCAAAAATGGAGTAAAAAAGTAAATCCCAACACACAATCCAACACAGACTACTCAGGTCTCTCTCCATTCCTGCTTTTTTGGTGATTTTTCTTTTCCCAGGACAACTCACTCAGGCCAGAGTTGCTGGTCTGGCCCCAGAGAGATGCTATCGTTGCATGAATGTGAGAGGAGAGCAGGATGAGAAGCTCAGCTTCATCAGAGCGAGAATCCAGCGTGTAACTTTGCAAACAGCAGGTAAACCTGTTTATCAGCAGCTACAGAAAGCTACCGGGGCTCCAGGCTAGCAGCTTGCAGTGTTAACCACCAAGCTGCCTAGAAGTACAGTGGAGGTACAACTTGGGATGGCCAGAGGATCAGCAACAGCCTGGGTTTGGGTACCAGTAGGACATAAATCTCTTCTGTATTGCTTTATATTTCATGGATAGAAATCCATGGAACAGGCACTCCAGAAGACTTTCAAGTGTTGAAAACCTGGTGAAACACTGGCTTCTCGTTGGGGTCGCAAAGCCCTGCGCTGGCAGCTGCCCGGCACAACCCCTCTCGGCACAAGGAGTCAAAGAGGCGAGGAGCATTCCCACTCATTTTAAACACCACTCCAGCCGCCCCCAGAGGGTGGGCTCTGGTTAACCACCAGCGAGTCAACATGCAGCCTCTGCTGCCGCAAGAACCAGCGCTTGGGAAGATGCTTGTGCCAGGCTCTCCATACTAGCAGGAGCCCAAGGAGCGGCAGGGGCACGGCGCAAGCTGGATGGCCACCAGCAGCTTTTCCACACCTTGCTTTGACAGGGTTTTGCTGCCGGCGCGCTGTCTGCTTGCCCCACCGCACATCAGAGGCAAATACATCATTTAACCTACAGACTTGTACAGCTGGGGTGACCTCCTCTGATGGTTTCTCCTGGCCATACGGTTTCTCTGACCTTGCTCTTTGCTAACAACAGATTCAAGCGTCTAAAGGGAAGATGCATGAAATAACTTACCTTAATTGTCCCCTGACTGTTAGCAGCAATCAGCACATTGGACTCCTGGAAAAAAAGAAGAGGCACTATCACAATCTGCCATTGCTTTCTTTTTTTCTCCCCTTCTCTCTTCTCTTTTGGAAGAAGTAGAGAAGCAGCAGTTATTTTTGTCTTAAACATTAGAATCACAGAATGACTAGGTTGGAAAAGACCTTTAAGATCATCGAGCCCGTAGAAATATATCTAATTTCAAAGGGACTTAACTCTTCCCATTTCCAAGACATTTTCAAAGCTAAAAGTCTTTTTAAAAGTTATAGCACCTTAAATAATTAGAAAGCAATAATCCTCAGCGCTCGCACAGAGCTTTAAATCTCCAAAGCAATTTACAAACATGAATTAATCCACAGTCTCCCTGCAGAGTGGGCAAATAATAATCATCATCATCATTTTGATCTTTTGGCAGCATATGGACAAAGGTCCCCAGCACCCTAACTAAAACCGACTAATCACCGTGAAAAAACCTCTCCCGAAGCCAAGGGGTTTCAGACACCTAAACCAGAGACAGGCACTGGGAGATACACCCAGTTTGGAAGGAAGATGAACAGAGAGGGCTTTGCTTTATTCAGAGAGGCAGCATCTATTCACCTCCTGCCAAATGATGAAACTGCCTTCGGAGATATCCCGGTTGTCTGCAAATTAATGGTCTGCAGCATCAGTCAGGCAACCCCCAGGCAAATAAAACAGGGCAGAGGAAGACAGCCCCTGCTGTCTTCAGCCAGCATACCCGATGCGAGTGCAGAGGCACCCTCCCAAACCGAGATCGTTCAGACCAGAAGGAAATCCAAAAGAATGACACGGTGCCAATAAACCCAAAGCACGTAAGTGCTGGGGCACTGGTACCGGCTCCGGAGATGCCATGCTTGAACCACCACTCCTGAACCGCTGTCCCGCATCCATCCGTGCGCCACCGATCGTAGCGTACGCTGCCAAACTGCCTGCCGTGACCTGTCTTCTCTAAAGATAGCTGACACCTCCTCTCAGGCACAATTTTTCAATTCCTCTCACTGCTGCTATCCATTCCCAGGCAAACTCCTTATAATTATCCCACTGCTTAACACATGCATTTTTAATCAACTCTCTGACTAGAACACGCCCTGCTCCAAAGGGAGCAGAAAGCCAGCTTGACTCAGCCCCAACAGGGCTGCACGCTGCCTCACCATGAGGTTTTGGACTTTGCACAGCCACCAGCTTGGAAGCAAAGGGAGAGAAATCCTTTTCGATGCAAAATATCCACTTATCGGGTAAGAGCAGCCTCGCAATGCCCCACTGGGCTAATTGTTACAGGTGGATTTGTTCACCCCCGGTACGATCATTAGGGGATTAGTTAAGACTCCCGATATTATCTCCTCCAAGTCAAAGCTCCTGACAAGAAAATATATCCTCAAAGGAAGGGTACACTTCAATTGCTATTAGCTTGGAGGCTAGAAGAGTCAGGTCTTGTGAGCTGCTCAGCTTCAGGTTAACGGCACTGAAACCCACTGCAGGGAGGGAACGCGGGTATAGGTGCAATTTAGGGACCAAAACTGGGACTGGGATGCCCGATAGGATTTTGGGGGCAAGGGATGGATGCTGGCAGCTATCTAGCATGCAGGGCAGGAGACTGGAAGTCCTGAGCACAGATGATCCAGGGTTTGAGTGATTCCTGTTTGCACTGTGAGCGATTGGTAATTCATCCTGCTGCTGCAGTCTGCTGGGGTACCACTGTAAATGAACTCTGGTTCAATGAACGGTTTTACCTGCTAAATAAAATAAAAATGCCAGAGGGTAATATACTCTCACTCCCTTGTTCTTCAGAAGCTACTGATTTTTTTCCCTGATTTTTTTTTTCCTCCTCCCCCCCGCCCGCAGGGTCTGAGCTAAT
Source organism: Porphyrio hochstetteri (assembly GCA_020800305.1). Classification (NCBI taxonomy): domain Eukaryota; kingdom Metazoa; phylum Chordata; class Aves; order Gruiformes; family Rallidae; genus Porphyrio; species Porphyrio hochstetteri. The sequence continues at coordinate 22,380,743 of CM036912.1, forward strand.
CACCGCTCTGCTGCTTTCACCCACAATCATGAGATGCAAACGGGAGCAGACAGCAGCAAAATTAGCACCAAATCTGTCATCGAATGAACAGTGACTTGCTTGTTAAGGCACTCTAACACCGCGTTCCTTGGGAACACGGCAAAGTAACTTGTTTTTAATCCTTTAAAGCAACAATTCCCTTCCTTTCACGTCGCCTGTGAAACAGCCAATATATTTAACACATTAAAAACCTCGGCAAGCTGCGAGGATGCGTAGGTTTGTAACTTGCGACAGCCGTGTGTGTGTTGAAACGACCCTTTTGCCAGGTTGCCAGAGCAGAGCCAACATGTCCTCCAACGCAAGCCACCGTGACCACCTAAATGGCAGAAGGGCCACTTCCCCTACCATGCCCTACAAGCATCTGTATACCTCAGGCATGAAAAACAGGGCATTGCCTTCCATCGCCTTCTGCCCTACCATCAGCACTTGGCGTTTCTATGCAGGGCACAGAGGTTGGAAGGCTGACCTTTCCTCATCTCTCCCAGGACCTCCCCATCTCTCCCAGGACCTCCCAAAGAAGAGGTGGGGGATATGTTGGAGATCCACCCGGACCAAGTAACAAAACAGGTATGAAAACTCCTGTTCTACGCACGTACCTCCTCCGATGGGTGAGTGGCACGTGCAGCCCTTAACAGGAGAGGCAGAAGGTGCCAGCTGCCTTTGCTAAAACAAGATTGAAGGGGAAAAAAACAACCAAACAACAAAAACCAAGAGATGGGGGGTTGCTGCCTGGCAAACGACAGCATTTTGTTCTGTGGGGCTGCGAATCTCCACTATTCCTGCACGCTGGCGGAGAGCCACTGGCCGTGTGACCCAATGGAAAGTGGCAACCCTCTCCTCTGCACATGCTGGCAGGCAAGGAGCCATCGGTGCAGATGTGGCACAGCGCACTCAGATTCCCTGCGATGCGATAATGCAGCATCTCAACAAGCCAGGGACAGCCATAAAACTGATGGGAGACAGCTCAAGAGTGTTGGTCCTGTTATGTCCACAGAAAGGAGGAAGGCTCTGGGGATGACAGCAGTCTCCTGGCATTATGTAGGAATTCAGAAAGATTAATTGACAAACGCAGGTGCATCTCAGGACTCACATTAAGATTCATCTAGGGTGTGGGTCCAGAACGTCTCTGAGATGCTCTAAGATGTTCTAAGGCTTAGAAACAGCCTTCCACACATGCCAACTTTTTCCTCGACTGCAGAGACAGTACTACAGGAAGTCTGAAGGACAGTTCCTTGACATCGGGAAGGACTTGACTCCACCACAAATCTTTGTTATTGCCTCCAGACTGGACGCAGAGCCACGTGGAGGTAGGCATTATGCAAAATGAAGCTGTAAATTGGTCCTGAGTGCAAAGACAAACCAGACAGAAGCACTTCTGTCCTGAACCTGATGCATCTCCGTTCTCCTGGATGTGGCACCAGCCCAACACGACTGGTCCACCTGCAAGAACTTAGAAACATTTGCCCTTGGGATTTGAAGGGACTTCCTTTGATTGCACCAAAAGAAGAAATTTCTGCAGCACACTTTTGATGGCAAAGAAAAACAAAATCAAATTTAGGACCTTCCTGAGTAGATGAGGTACCTGCTACATTCATCATTCGAAGGAATTATTTACCCAGTGACAGCCAGATTCTGAAGCACACTGATTTCCTTCCCTCCTAGATGAGCCTTGGATTTGGGTGGCCCCAGGGAAGCAATTTGTAGAGGGAAGGAAGGAAGGGGGAAGGAAAGTCAGGCTGCTGGCATTCATGCAAGAGCAGGCAGCATTAAGAGAATCAGAAATGCTCAGGATTTTTCAGGAAGCTTGAGGAAACTCAGCTCAATGACTGAAAGTTGTCGGAGCTGCTTCAGCGCAACGGGGAGTAAAAGATAGCTGAGGCAGTAGCTCTGAGTTCTTACATCTCTGTGCAAGAAAACATTGGTGGGTGGGGCTAACAGAGAGTCACCACAGTCGGAGCGCTGTTAAAAGAGCACACACATCCTTGGAGGAACACAAACTGGTAATATACGAGTGGGCTCAACCTTACAGCGCAAGTGGAAAGTCCAGACAGGCCCTCGCAGTAGCCACAAGGCACCTTCCTCTTTTTCATTCTCTTTGTCAATGAAGAGTCACCGTGGACGCCCACCTGCCACTGCAGTGCTCTGGGAGCTCAGCACCCCTCTGGTGCAAAACCACAGCTGAGTATCTTCCTGCCTTCCTCTCCTGACACAAAATAGCGAGTCTGTCCCCAGGGGGCTCAAAATAGGTAAGATGAGCACAAATCACTCACATCTGCTTGTGTTTTTTTCCTTTAATATCCTTTGTGAGACCATTCCTCCTCCATTATCTCACATATATCAGCCCTTAAAATGAAATTCAGAAGCTCACGCTGAAGAGGAGGCTGGAGCACAGTCTATGCAGGAGGAGGAGTCCAGATGCCAGCTTCAAAACACCGCTGTCCCCCAGTTGGGAAGGAAACTGTGGATCAGAACATTTATTTGTGAACACAGCCTACACTTTTACAGTTTGTAGGTGTGGTGGTTTTGCCAAAACTAGTCTTGCCAGGACCAGAGGCAGAGTAACTGAAGGCTGGGAAGTGCAGTGGGTAGCTAAGAACCACGGTTTTGACCATGTAAGCTAGTGCACAAACGACGCAGCAGCACTCCTCTGTGCGCTAGCCCGACAGAACTAACCTTGAAATAGACTTAACCGACAGTGTTTCCCTCCAGGCCCACACCAAGGAAGGAGGAAGGTTTGGCTAGAAGTGGTACAACGTGGAGTAATTTCTTACTTGTACACTCTCCCCTACCTTCTACAAGTAGGAGCAATATCGCAAGGGGCTGCCAGAGGCCAGGCAGCGCATGTGCCCTTCCTCTGAAGGTGGTATAACTTGCTCCAAGAGGTACACAAGCCAGTGAGATCAGAATTGGGCTCAGAAAAAAAGAGTTCTGTCTTGTGGAGACTTTTCCGCCGTGCTTTCCATCCCCTCTCCTGACACTTTCACCTCTTTAGAGCAGCATCAGAAGAGGAGGAGGGCAGGTCCACAGAGCCACATAAACTCCCAACACGCTGCTGCTCTGAACCACCAGATTACTCAAACTTAACCTAAGATGTTGCTGTATTGTTTAGGACGTTTCGAGGCTGATGGATGCAAGCTTGTATGTGCACATGTTCATGCAATGGACTGGAAATCCTATTTGGGACTTTCACAGTATTAGAAATAATTACAGACCATGAAGTCTGTGTTTGTTCTCCAAGCCCCCACCCTCCTTTGTCTGCACAAATAAACTATATTTGCCTCAAACTCCCAGCGTAGTTGTCATTCAGGTAAGCGTGAATTTTTCTGGGTTTTCAGTTAGTTTTCTTCTACGGATTCACAGTTAGGATTATTAAAGATCTTATTTTAAATTAACAGCTTCTCACCTTCCCAGCCCGGCACACGTTTCTGCTAATGAATGGCTGGGTTTGTCAGCAATTCTCTTTCAAGCAGACTCACTGACAAAAAATCCTGAATGCTTAATTCAAAGGAACTGGTGCCTAATTAAGCAAAGTTGTTGATACAGTGGGAAAATAGATGGGGTGAGAAAGCTTGCACCCAAGTATCTGCTGCCATATGTTATTTATAGGCAGAACAGAAGCTTGTTGAACTAAAGCTAGTGGGGTTTGGACAGAAGGCCCTCACCTGAAGTAAAGCTACTTGGGCCTGGCAATACTACTGTAAAGTGCTGGCTTTTAGGACTGAAGTCGCAGATTACAGAATCACAGGGTTGGAAAAGACCTTGGAAGATCATCAAGTCCAACCATTCTCATCCTAAACTAAACCATATCCCTAAGTACCTCATCTATCCTTTTTTTGAATACATCCAGGGAAGGTGACTCAGCCCCTCCCTGGGCAGCCTGTTCCAGGCCCTGACAACTCTTTCAGTAAAAAATTGTTTTTCTAATGTCCAATCTAAACCTGCCCTGGCACAGCTTGAGGCCATTTCCCCTTGTCCTATCACCTGTCACCTGGCTGAAGAGACCATCATCTACCTCTCTACAACTTCCCTTTAGGTAGTTGTAGGCGGTGATAAGGTCTCCCCTCAGCCTCCTCTTCTCCAGGCTGAACACCCACAGCTCCCTCAGCCGCTCCTCATAGGATTTGCCCTCCAGCCCCTTCCCCAGCCTGGCTGCCCTTCTCTGGACTTGCTCCAGGACCTTGATGTCCTTCTTATGGTGAGGGGCCCAGAACTGGACACAGCACTCGAGGTGTGGCCTCACCAATGCCAAGTACAGGGGCACAATCAAGACCCAAACTTTTCCATCAACACCACATGCAAAGGTTCTTCTTACATCAAGACACATGAAAGCAGTTCCCCAGCAGACCACCGTTTGCTTGACTGCTCTTCATATCTTGTAATTAGCAGATTCTAATGGCTTTTCACTCAAAATCCCCCAGGATCTGGTTGTTTTCTTGTTGTATGACTCAAGTCAGCTCTTGTTTTTGAAAGAAAATTACAAATTCTAACCTGGAAACATGATGAACCCCTGGCGTACAAAAATCAAGAGGTTTTTAAAAACTAAACTGCCAGATTAGATTTCTTCCCAGCAGGATAACATGTCACACGCAAAATTTTATGTTCTTTTCCCCGTGGTTGTGAAACAATTTGTTATTGATGAAGGGATGCACGGCAGGACAGCTAAAATGGGGCAAGCCCCACTGCCTCCAGAATTTCCTTTAGACGCTATCACGCTCACCTAACTTTAATCCCTTCTGGACAATTTTAAGGGCATATCATTTATATTGCGAGCATCAGGCCCAAGCAGAGATTCATTACTCCTTTAAACCGAGCGCTTCTTGAAGACTGAGGTCTCGCACACAGAAGACATCGTACCAAGATGTTTCAGGAGCAGCAACGCCCAACTCTTTAGGTTTCAAACCTGGAACAGAACACGGACACCTAAACCACATCTTTTAATCCTTAGAAACTATATTTTTATCTCATTGGGAAGGTAATTCCTTTGTGTATACAGAGATAAAGCCTCCCCAGGCTTATCTGGGCCAAAAAAAAAAAAAAAAAAAAAAAAGAGAGAGAGAAGGCAACAATTCAATATATCTGAAAAAGGTCTCGTACACACTTCCTTCTAGCTCCAGCTGCAAACACACAATCTTTGGGGGTTTTTAAGTTTATAAACACTACACAGTAACATCCACACAGCAAACTAAAGAGATTTTCTTAACACGTTAACCCACGGATTTAGAGATGAAGGCGCTCCTTTGGCTTGCTATAGAAGGACTTGCCTGCAATCACACACAGACACGGATAGTTTCTCCTCATGTAGGAGTTAATGGACATGCTATAAAAGGGACAAAAGTGCTTTCAAACAAATTAGTGTTTTCATCATCCTAAAGCACGCTGCGTTTACAGCTTCTGCGCAAGTTCAAGTGCGTCTCACTAGGAACTGTGTGCAGGTAGAAATTTATCATCTCCTTGAATCCCTCCCCTCGTTTTTCTGCTATTCCAGATTTTAACCTCTGTACCAGGGATGATTTCATCAAGTTTTCTGACACTTCCACATCTGGTATTTCCTATCTGTGATTCAATATGTGAATATATCCCTCTTTTTTTTTTTTTTTTTTTTTGCACCCTGAAGCAGCAACCTTCTCATTTTTGGATTTTGCACTTAATGCCTTTTTCTACTCCTTTTCAGGCCAAACTCCGCATGAAAAGATGCTGAATATGACTAGAAGCTTAGTTGCTCTCATATATAACCGGGTCTCTGCATTTGCAGCACACAGGTGCCCAGAGGAAAGCACCCCAGGGCTTGCTCCAATGACACACTCAAGTAGTAAGCTGTCCCTCAGCCAAGTAAGAAATCACTTTTGCTTAGCATGACTCTTCTTTTCACAGAATTGTAGGAGTTGGAAGGGACCTCAAGAGATCACCGAGTCCAACACCCCTGCCAAAGCAGTGTGTAGGTCTCGAGAAAACAAGACCAACGAGGCAACCCAAGACCAGGCTAGAAGAAAACACGAGTATGAGCACATACAGCACTGCACACAGGCACCGATTTGCTCATCTCTATGCCATCTTCTGAATTCAAGATGGAAATGGAGAGCAATGGAAAGAGGGCAAAGAGAGCCCTGCAAAGCAGCCAAGCCACGCCAGGAGCTGTTGATATATTACAGGCAACTCCCTCTGTAATTTAGTCAGCCTGGAACAAAACTGGGTTTAATGAGCGCCTAATTTATTTAGAATTCAAGATGAGACTAACTCGTCAGAGGTTTATTATTCTGCATCTACTGCAAAGCGAAGTATGCAGCTCTAACAGCTGGTGCACGCTCCCTGTCAGGCAAGGAAGGGAGGCATGTGTTAAAACCAAATTACATTGGCATTAACCCTCTTTACCCCAAAGGACAAGCCTTTTCCTCCTCTATATGGAGGAACACTGAGCTCCACTGCCCATCTAGCTGTGATAAGGTCTCTAAAGCTACTAGTTCCTAGGGTCATATATCCTGGGATTTCAGATGCCACCCATAAACAACATGCTCAAGGCCTGGAAGGAAGCAGCAGCAATATATAAATGCAGCTTGCAACAGGCCCGCAGAAGAACGTCTACACAGACACCAAACACATCAGCATCGATATTGCAAAGCCAGAGGAGACGGTCAGGCATTTGTTCAGTGAAAGCAGCTTTTAGTGTCTTTTCTCTTAAAACTCAGAGCCCTCAAATACTTGTTTGGCAATTCTGCCTTATATCGCTCAACGACTACACGGCCTGAGACCCCCATTCCTACTGCCAGTACATTTTCCTCCTTCTCTTCTACTGCTTGTTGCACTCCGTCATTACATCGTGCTGGAGGTGATTGAATTTAATCTCTCCCTGGCCAAGGTCACGCTGCCCTGCCCACCACTGCTGTATCTGGCCCAGCCAAGCCCCGGGGTGCTATTGTTACTGTAGCTATCGCTTCTATCTCCCTTCCAAACCCTCAACTGGAAACAAAACATGCGCTCTGAAGAACACTGCATGGTAGTATTCAGAACCACCAGCTACATCTGGGAGTTTTAGACTGTGATGGCAAACTAAGGGATCAGAGATGTAAGCAGAAGTCAGCAGACCGTGAAAAGCCTTTTCCGTACAAGCTACCCCAAATTAAACAGCCCAGTCCACTCTCCAAGCGTGGCCTGCACAGCCCAGTCCTGCACCCCAGCAAGGACCACAATTCCCAGCTGCTGCGCTGGGAAGGAACAGATGCTGGTGAGAAACTCCAGAGAGATGCCAAAAGACATCCTTCCCTGCAGCCCCCAGCTCCCTGGCCCTCCTTAACTCGCAACACTCGCCTTGCCTCCTGTGAAGGGCAAACTCCAAGTTCTTTAAGCCCTGCTTCACGTTTAGTTAATTCTCTTATGCCTCCTTCTTTCTTCCTCACTCAGGATATGTTTCTCCCATCCCTCTTACCTTCTCTACTCTTCTTCCTTCTCCTTTTTGCCACATCAGTGCTTTCTTTTCCTGCTAAACTACACCCAACGCTCCTCAGTTGCTCAGTTCCCTCTTTCAAGTCTTCTTCACACTTGAATCAGCAATTCCCTAGTTTGTGCAAGAACGCTTTGATCTCTCCTAGACCATCTGTCCTGTATCCTTCCGGGCTTTTATATTTGTGAGATCGTTGTCCCTTGCATGGCATTGCTCACCAAAACCCTACTTTCAGGATTCTATTCTTGAGTTTCAACTGTCTCTTCTACAGCATCATATAGATCCTTCCATCTCCTTCTCCTTCCCGCTGTGAACCCACCTTTGAAAATCCTCTTACAGAATAGTTTCCCTTTCTTTCCAACCCTTTTTGTCTCCACAAACACCAACACCAACGCACACAACGTCCTTGGGTGGAGAAAGGGAGTGGATGATGGCTAACCTTCTCCTCCAGTTGCAGTATTCAGTCAATCGACCAAGTCTATCTGCTCCCACAGAGCAGTGGGACAGTTATCTTTTTGGCTCTCTGTACCTCGAGGTCCCTGAACTCACGAGTGCACTAGGATTATGTATCTGTTCTGCTGGTCCCTGCCTTCTTGAAGCTCAGCATATCGCTGATGCTGCCAGAGGCTTCCCTGGGCCAGGCAGCAGAGTTGGGATCTTGGGACTGAGTCAGTCCCCACACAGGAACACCCTGAAACAAGCTGTTACCTGGTCACGCTCCTGCTTGGCCCCCTCTCCCACTGCCATTAGTGCCAGTCTTGAAACAGCTGAACAATACAGGCTTAAAATCGACCCAACCACCTTGACGGTAATATTTTAAATTATTAAGTCTCAGTTCTTTAATGCCAATAAATCATTTATATGTGCGCATTTAATTAACAATCCAATCAGTTAAAACAACTTAGCATTCACACAGCACATTTTATCAGAGGACCCAAAGACACATTACAACATTAATTAAGTGTAACAAATGCCCTGGTGAGATAGCGGAGTAGGATCCTGGCTCTGACATGTGGGGAAACCGAGGCAACGTGCTCAGTGGATTTGCCCAAGGTTAATCCAGATGTTCACAGCAAGGAGAAATACCACAAAGATGGAACTCTCCTAACACACATTCCTTTTCTGAACTGCAGCATTTGTTTATTTGCTTGTGAGAAATCCGATCCAGCTGCATTCCTCTCCCAAACAGACCAGGGGCACAAACCATTGCTCTGAAGGATGCCAAAAATCACCCCGAAACTGCAGTGGCCTGCCAAGTGATGCTGAATACACTGGGTCCAACACAATACCTAGGCAAGGGGTTTTGAAGCACATCAGTGACCCTTCCCAGCCCCCAGTTCCCAGCTACGGACACACCTGAGCTCACGGGATGCAGGACACTTACCCAGCAGCCATAGGTCCTAGACCTATGTCAGTTTGGTCTCTCCTAAGTGCTTCAACAGTTCATCCAATCCCTGGGGAGTTTCACGCCTGGTTCCCATGCCAAAGAGCACAGGAGAAAAGCAAGAAATTCCTGAAGGACACTGACTCTGCTCACAAGACACTGAGCAGTTACCAGTCTTGGAAAACATCAGGAGCCCTAATACCTTGACTCTTGTGCAAACCCATAGCATCACAAGTTCTTCAGGCCACGCACAGCCTGTCCTGCCATCTCCCCCTCCCTTCCCACACTGAGGAGATGACCCTTCACAGTGATCCCAGACAACGGCGGCACTCACACAACCGTGGCAGCTCTGCTTGAGGATGCCCTCTTCTGTGCTCTCGACTGAAACAGTTTGAGATCCCACAGTTTGGCTTGCTTCACTCATTTGGTACAGAAAAACCACAGTTCCTGGCACTAAGGCTACAGCTGACAGCTCAAAGCATCGGGGATGGTTTTGTTGATGGAGCCTGAGAGCCATCTGGAATTCAGTCCATCCATCTATACTGGGCATGTCCAGCCTTGTTTTTCCCAAAGACCATGAATTCTGCTCTGTACACAAATGGCATGCTATGGAAATACTTTAGGTTTCCCAATTATCATGTGATGAAACAGATGATGCCTGCTACCCATCCCTGTAACCCAAGCATGCATCTCTCAGTGAAGCTGGCTTTCAGAAGTTCTCACTGAAACCAAGAGGACTTCATCTCCTCAACATCTGTGGCAACCAGATCCCTACGATTAAAAGCCCCGAGTCTCGATGCAAGTCCACCTCATGGTGGTGGGATGCAGAACCTTCCTTCTCCAAGCAAAGCAAAGTGAGAGTAAACTCAGAGTCACTGGTTCCTGCACCACTCACAGTCTGAGACAGGGTGCGCAGAAGATTAGACAATACAGAATTCACCCAATTAAAGCAAGAGAAAGGCTTGGCTAGCATTAAGGATTTAAAGCTACCACAGGCTTAAGCCCCAAACTAACCTCCAGAGAAAGAGGTGTTGCAGCTGTGTAACTGGTGGGAATACGTGCTGGGCTGGTGGGTCAGGCTGGAGAGCAAAAGAAAATCCCTCATCTGACACAATCCCCTCAAAGCAAAAGTGGAAGAACAATCACTGCATTACTGCTACCGTCTGTGGTTGTCAGTGGGAGAACGGACTAATCACTGGAGGCACCAGAAGGACAAGGGGAGCCAAGGTGAGTTGAGCTGGTTGAGACAGCAAGGGGGGAACACTTTGGCAGGAACTCGTGAAACGGCTGATGGGCCAAAGAAATCAGTTTATTTAAAACCAGTAATGGATTCATACTTGGCTACTGTTGGTTGTGAAGGGTTTGGCTGTCAGCTCTTTGGGGCAGGAAGCTGTTGCTCGCTGTCTGTTTGGCAAATTGGATCTCCTGCCGACTGCAGCTTCTTTGCTCTGTCCTAATGAAAACGACCTCCACCTCCAAGACTGGCCTAAGACCAAGATGCCAAAAACAGTCACGTTAAAGCAACCTGAATTGCGATGCTGAATTTGTATGCTTTAGCTGTACTAACACACCTTGGACACACTCATCCATCCTCAAGTGGGATTCCATCACCAAACCAAACCCAACCCAACCCCTGACACTAGTGTCCCCAAACACTCAACTCTGTCAGTTCTGGACTTAAAATCCAGACTGTTTTGTTAATGGGTCTCAGAATAACACTGCAGGGGGACTACAGTGCTCAGTATCTGCGAAACACATTAACTATTCTGAACATTTTGCTCGTGCCAGCTGGAAAAGAAGGATGGTAGTTTCACTGCATCTGCAAGCCTTCTAATTGTGTTTCTGGATGGGCCAGAAGTCTGGCAGCCATGGAAATCAAAGCCTTCATTTCTCTTTAAGCCAGGAATAGTAAATTTAATAGCAAGAGGAACAGAGTCATGGGTCTGAGTGTCAGCGCTGAGGATGCCATCTGTGGGAGACACGAGAGCATACCTAAGACACTACCCCTCCAGCCGAGGCTGCAGGCAGGGAGGGCAGGGATCACACATCTGCGTGGCAAGCAGAGCTACAGCAAGGCGAGGGGAAGGGGGGCACAACGGGAGAGCAGAAATACCTCATCCCTGGAGGCTGCTTCCACCTGAAAGGCTGCAGCTGCACAGGAGGCAAGAACAGGAGAGGGAAGGATACAGGTCTATGAGGTGGCCTAGCTCATCACTGCGTAGGGCACTACAGCAAATTTAAGAATGCAGACGCTCATAAATATACATACACACATCTCATCTGTTCTGTGTCCCCCCTACCCCCCACAGAACTGCAGCAGTGAAATCACCAGGACCTGATGCGAGAAAACAAGGGACAAGTTGTGTCTCAGGGAGAAAAATCAAGGCACGTTAACATCAGCACATGTGTAAGCTTCATGGAATGATACTTACACTAACGCTGTTTATAACATACACCCCCTATTTGGGAAAGAGGACTTTAAGGTACGAATGTTTAATTAAGGTAAAACAAAAGTTTCCATTAATCTTGAAGGAATTCACAACCTGCTACTCTCCTTCAACATTCAATCCAGCTAATGTTGTAACAGCATCGGGCGTGGCACTAGGTACCCGAAACCTCTTGGAATGCAGACAAGACTGGGTAAGCTGTACCAAACCATAGGGCCCTCCTCCAGCTGCATTTTGGTCCTCAAAATACTGTTTCAAAAATTACCTGAGCGCAGTTAGGCAAATATTGTTGCTAGCCAAAGCACAAAGGGAAATTAGGAAGGAGGAGAGATGTCGATAAACTTTGTATCGGCAAAGAAAAAGGTCTGGAGCCTACACCTGCAGGCAGTTAGTTCTGATGATATCCAAACCCAGGTTTAACATCACAAGCCAGAGTTTACTCTTGAGCAGAACTATCTCCTCCTCACCTACAGCCCAGAACAAGGTCAGAGCTGGCCTGGATCGTGGTCAGCACGGTCTCCGTAAATCCATATAGTTACGGCACTGTACAAAGGGAGCTGAGCTGGACTTGGCGCTGTCTGGAAGAGAGCGATCTTTCATTTGTAAGCTGAGAGAGATGCTGGAATATTCTACTGCTGATGCCTTCTCTGTTGTATTTATCTGGGAGGAGAAGGGAGTGGGGAAAAGATGACAACTATGCCTTAGGTATTAGGACTGATGAGATACAGCTTTATAGCTTTAGTACAATAAATGCAAAGCATGACATCTTCCCTACTCCGTTCAGCAGAATGAACTATTCAAAAAGACAATAATGAACTTTGCATCATCTGAAGGACTCAATTGTGCTCTGCTGCCTGCTTCCCCGATCCCATCCATCTAAAACACTCCCGAATCCAGAAGGACAAGCGAAGCCAGCAACGAAAATGCACCTGAGAAATCAGAAATCACTGGGTCATTCAGCTGTTGAGAAGCATTTTAGATACAAAACAAAGGATGTAAAAAAGAAAAACCCCACCAAGGACCAAGATTAAAGTCAGAAGAAAAACGCCAAATGTCTTTAGACGGGTTCATTGATTGTGAGAGAGAGGGGGAAAATGAAAGTCTAAAACTCAACACGCAATCCTGACAACTGGAGTGAAATTCCTTACTGTTTCCTTCATCTCCCACTTCCCCTCTTCTCCACTTGCTCGTTCCTCCCTCCTTGCACCTTCCCTGTCCCCGAAGGGACACCAGGAGGTAGCCCCTGAATTCCAATGGCGTTTTCTATTTAATTAAATCCCATGGATTTAAATAGACAAAATTAACGGGAACTCGCCTCACAGGCATCCTCTGCAATCCTAGATGAGGAGTCACCTGAAGGTCTAGACGGGCTTTCTTTTGTTTATGGCCTTTAAATAATTCAGAGAAGGGAGCTGTCAAGCTGAATCTGCAAAGCTCCCTTGACTTTGGTCTTCCACTATTAGACTGCCCGCCTATTGTTTATAAAGACAAAAAGGAAAACGTTACAAGATCATATGTCTGCATGGGAGGGGAGTCAAGGACTGGAAGAACAAGGGCTGTCAGGACAGAAGTCATAAAAAACCAGATGGGAAAGCAAAAGTAGGCAGTAGGTGAAATACAGATGTAAAGCTGCAAGAGCAAGCTGCCGGGTTCGGTCATGCTATAAATAAACAATGCTACCAGTTTCTTTTGTAATGGGATGTCATTGTTTAAAAAGGAAAAACCCTAAATGCAAATGGTAACTAATTAGCAATTAAAAGCACAACTTCCCAGCTATACAGCTGCAGCCACCTCTCCCAGATCTGCCTGACAGTCATCAGGCAGCAGGCCAGCACTTAATAACCGCCCCGAACCTCAGACAGCAATTTCACCCCTTTTCCCTTCCCCCCACTCCCTGCTCTCCCCCCAGGCTTTTTGGGCAGACAAATACAGTAAGGTCTGCTGAAGACCTACTATGTCCTGCCTGGGGACACCAGCAGACCACAGGTGATGGCCTTTGGCATCCCAAGGAACTCACACACTCCCAAGGTGCCTTCTAGATTTTATTTTAGGGTGGGTTTTTTTAAATGACTCTGGGGCATGGCTCTGCTTTGATGGGGGTTTTGCAGAGTCATTTTCAATCGAAGTCGCAAACCTGGCTTACAGCAAAGGGCTCTGTTGTAAAGCAGCGAGAAGAATGGAGGAATGGGGACCCTGGGGATGCGTGGCCCTGTTCCACCCATGCACATCTCCCCAGCCAGAACGAAATCACCTCTACTGCTAGTCTGCTAAATCTAATCAGGGCTTTAAAAAAAATAAAAATAGATATTCTAATACAAAAAAATGATAACTAGGATTACGGTCTCGCTTTAAACTACCAAGGTGCATTAATTTCCAGCAATTATACTTAGCTGTGGTTGCTGCAGACAAAACCCTGCCTGAGGGCTGTCCCCACGTGGTGGGACATCATGGATGGGCTGCTGAACTGCTGCCAAGGATGCTGCAGGAGCTGCCTTGGCATATTAGGGGATAGCACACATGTATGGAGGGGAACGATCTGGTTTAGCTGGCTCTCCTAAAGCAGACAGAGACCTCCAAATTCACTCTAGGAAGACTGCAACAGTGGACAAAACACTTTTCTTTTGCCCATGATTGGTCCCAACTGGTCCCAGCAGCTTCCAGTTCTACAAAATGCCATGATTAATCCAGCCTTTTATTGCACCGTCTTTTATCCCTGGCTTCTGACCGTATCAAATCCTAAATGAAACATGATGTACCGCATGCAAATAAGCTGAAGAAAAGAGGATTCAACTAATAAGAAAATATCATTAAATGGGCAAGTTTAACTCAGAACATCAAAATCACTCTGGCCAGAAGAAATATGTTGCACGGGGCACATGCACACACCCAACAGCCTCAAATGCAGCCCCGACAGCGCCATTCTTACTTGGTGACTGCCAGCTCACAGCAGGGCCTGAAGCTGCAGTACCATTAATAAGTCCCTAAATCTCTTGGCCTCAAACACGCTCCTAAACTCGAGGGAACAGCTTGCCAAGGGTGTGCTGCCTGCCAGCATCCCTGCAGCAAGGCTGTTCAACAGCAAGCAGCCTTTTTCTTTTTTTGGTTTGTTTTCTTTTAAATACATTTCAAAGTGGTGTGTGCATGTGAAGGGAGTATTGCAAGCTCCCAAACATTACCAGTCACAGCCTGCTCCTGGTGTGAACGGAGGGGCTGTCAAGCTCACAGGTCACAACCTTGAATTAGGGATTTCTCCTCATTCTCCTCCTTTGGCCCTCTGAAAGGGCAAAAAGCAGCTGACATCCTTACTCCATCCTAAGCCGTAACTGGAGATAGAGGAAAATTGGACAGCTCTACATGCTTCCTATTGGAAAACAGGAGATTACCAAAAAAATTACATGAATTCTTAAAAGCATAGTTTTGTTGTCAGTATTACTATACTGGCAGCGTGCAGTCGGGGCTGGCGGCAGCAAATGAGACTGGTGGAGGCTCTCGTGTGGAGGCTCTGCTGGACACGCTGCCTGAAAGGGCTTGGGGTAGCTGGAGCCTGAGCTTGTCCTTTACTGGATTCCCCAAGAGCAAACAAAGATGCAGGAAGGTCCTTCATTTCCCATCCTAGCTGCTCCACACACCCAGCAGAGACTCAGTTAACAGCAGAACTTTCAGGCATCAGAGGCTCTTGCAGGTGGAGCGAGCCCATGCTAAAAATAATTTCCAGCTAATACAGATGTACCCATTCCATACAACACCTCCTATCAACTCCATTCCTTAAAAAAACAATCCTAGAAAGTGGTTTAATTCCTAATGAGGCAGCAAACGGGGGAAAAGCCTCCTGCTTCGCCTGATGCACTCACAAGCAGCTTGTGTGCGGTTTCTCAGCCTGGCAAAACTGACAAAGGCTTTCAATTAAGTGAGATCTAGGTAACATTCTACATCATTGTTTGCAGATAATTTGTTCTGGATTTAAGTCTTGCTCCTGATTAATCTTAACAGAGCAATGAATAGGAACTCCACATCCCAGGAAGAGGGAAAGGTTTTATCTTTAAACGCAATTCACAAGTGAAATCACCTCTCTTGCAAGGGATAATTCCACTACTGTTCGAGTTATTTTCACACAGTGGGTATAAAAAAATTATCCCTAAGATCTCTCAAATGGAAATGACTGGTTTTAACGCTCCCTGTCATTTCGAATGCATGCAAAGACTAACAATACCGTATCAAAAAGAAGAGCTCAACAATCAAGAAATCCATTAAGCCACCAACGATACTAATAGCAAAAAGGAAGTTTAAAGACTCAAGTATCTAAAGAAAAAAAAAATCAAGTCATTTTCCTACTGGGATTATAAGAGGGAACAAAACCCCTCATGTTGCGACAAAGTGCCTCTGATTTTATATCCTTCAGCTACGCAAATATTAGAGTACAAACCTGAGCTCTGCTGACAGAGGGCAAGGGAAGACAAACAAACACTCCTGGCATTTTTGGTTTTTTTTTTTTTAGCTAACCTGCTCAATTAGCTCAATTTCTCTTTCTAAAGAGATGCTGCTGTTGGCTTGCTCCTCAACAGGCAACACTGAGCCAAAGCCAGAGCGTACCTGCAGGATGGCGATCACTTGTGGGACAGATGAGGGTTTCTGGTCCCTCAGACTGCCTGGTGGGGCTTGGCTGGATGATCTGAACTAGCTCTTCCTAAAGGCAGGTCTGCATGGCTTTTGGCAGGGCTGAACCACAACTGTGCTCAGATACGGCTGGCTAAGAGTCAGCTCTGGTCCAAGAGAAGGGCAACCAGGCTGGGGAAGGGACATGAGGGAAAATCGTATGAGGAGCAGCTGAGGGAGCTGGGGGTGTTCAGCATGGAGAAGAGGAGGCTGAGGGGAGACCTTATCATTGCCTACAACTACCTGACAGGAAGGTGTAAGAGAGGTGGGCGATTAGGCCATTTCCCCTTTAGGCCATTTCCCCTTGTCCCATCTTCTGTCACTTCAGCCAGGGGACAGAAGATGGGACAAGGGGAAATGGCCTAAAGCTGCCCCAGGGCAGGGTCAGGTCAGGTGTTAGGAAAGTGTTCTTCCCCAAAAGGGTTATCGGGCACTGGAACAGGCTGCCCAGGGAGGGGGCTGAGTCACCAACCCTGGGTGTGTTTAACAGACAGGTAGATGAGGTGCTCAGGGATATGGTTTAGTAGAGGACAGGTACAGTTGGACTTGATTATCTCAAAGGTCTTTTCCAACCCAGTGATTCTGTAAAAGTTATGGGTATGGCTACAATCACCAGCAGAAAAGCTCTTGTGAAGTGTTCATGATAGCCTACTGCCCTAACTATAGCTTCCAAGAAGAAATAAAATTATATTCTAAGAAACTGCCTCTAAAAAAACCAAAACCACATGGCACGTATCCAGGCAAACCCATACTGTGTAAGGAGAGACAGAAATGATGTGGCTTGGCATGTGTTGCCTTCATCACTTCATTAACTTTAAATATTTAGCGACTGTGGTGGGCTTACAAGGAGAAGACTGTCCTCATCCACGCTCACCACGTTCAGATGGCTCTGCTCTCAACGGAAAACCAAGGATTGCCTTACGATGGGAAGAGGCAGGGCTGCAAAGGATGGCCAAGAGAGTCCGAGTTCACATTCAAGGATACGCCAGGAAAGCAGCAGCAAAATCGCATCCCTTCAGCCTGCAACCATACGCCTAACCCAAACATTTATCTAAAAGAAATCTCTAAAGCGGGAGTTTTCTTACATAAACTCGTGAGCATCAGCAGGGGGATTCTTATCACAGAATGGATCTTTGCTCACTTTTGACAAGGTAAATATATATATCGTCTTAAGTTCTGAACCAAAGAAAACTCCCAAGTTCCCAGTGCAGGCTGCTGCCTGCTGTAACACCAGAAGAAAAGTTCGAGATGCCACTGACTCCTGTTTTACTTCAAATTTCCATGCATTTCCTGACAATTTAAATTTCTTCTTCTGCATTGTCAAGCCAAGCACAAACAACAAAAACAGAAAGCCAACAGCAAGATGAACCCTTTTGTACTAAATAAGGACATTTGTATTTCACTTCCCACTCATACTCTCTCTCTTTTTTTTTTTTTAATACTCCTGCTCGCCCGAATTTATCTTTTCCAATGCTGGAGCTAACATGCAATTTGTGAAGCAAGACACACACAGAAGCACTATTAACCTCCTATTTTAATCAAGAATGTTACACTCTAAACGAGTCGAGCGCTCGCCCAAGCACATACGCTCCAGCCTAGCTGGGCATGCTGTGATTTGGTGGTCAAAACCTGGCTGGAACAGTGTGTTTTGTAGGAGGTCTGCCTTGGAAGAAAAAGGCAATGAGGTCTCAACTGATCAACCTAGAAGCTAGGAAGGAAAGGCAGAAAAAAATAATAAAAAGAGTCACGTATGCCTGATTTACACCCGGAGACTTGGCTAGTGATGCTGAGCTGCTGCCAGTGTGGGTAGCGAGGAAGACTGCAGCTTCTCTTCCTCCTGCTGCAGTTCATTTACATGCTATCTGCAGATTACAGGTAAAAAGAGTTCCTTTTTATTATTATTTAATGGATCTGAATCAATCTTTCCTTGCAGTATATGAAATATTGCTTATCTTCTCTCCAGTATCTCTTGTTATCGTAAGTAAATGGGAAACAATGCGCCACCTCATCCTCCAGCTCCCCCTGCTATACTGCTCTGGTAAACTTAACTGAAGTCAAATTGAAGAGGGGTGGCCAGCAGGGACAGGGAGGTGATTGTCCCTCTCTACTCTTCCCTCGTGAGGCCCCATCTGGAGTCCTGTGTCCAGAGCTGGAGTCCATAATACAAGAAAGATGTAGAACTGTTGGAGAGGGTTCAGAGGAGGCCACAAAGATGATCAGAGGGCTGGAGCACCTCCCCTACGAAGAGAGGCTGGGGAAGCTGGGCTTGTTCAGCCTGGAGAAGAGAAGGCTGCAGAGGGACCTCACTGCAGCCTTCCAGTACCTGAAGGGAGCAGAGAAACAGGGGGGGAATCAGCTTTTTAAAAGGGCAGACAATGGCAGGACAAGGGGGAATGGATTAAAACTAAGGGAATGAAGGTTTGGATTAGATATTAGGGGGATGTTTTTTACAGAAAGAATGATGAGGTGCTGGAACAGGCTGCCCAGAGAGGTGGTGGGTGCCCCATCCCTGGGGGTGTTCAAGGCCAGGTTGGATGTGGCCCTGGGCAACCTTGTGTAGATCCAGGCCTGAGGTTGGTGGCCCTGCCTGTGGCAGGGGGGTTGGAGCTCTGTGATCCTTGGGGTCCCTTCCAACCCGTGACATTCTATGATTCTATGAACCCAGTACTGCACCTAACAGCTCCCTTCTCTCCAGCTTTAGCAGCCAGGTAAGAGTTTTTTGGAAGCCAGTATGATGTACAGTAATGTATCAGAGACAGGACTGCCTGAAGCGGGGTGCAAGGGTGAGCACAACTCCACTCAGCTGCACGACCCCAGGTTGAATGGCATCGCTTCTGTCTAAGAGGTATTCATTAACTGACAAAACCTAACTTCCCTGCCATACTAATTTTCTCCTCCTTAGAAAGTGCTGATTATTATAATTCTCTGCATATCCTATATGAAATAATTACATATCCTAATTACATATCCAGGTAGTTTCAATTCAGGTGCGAGACTGCTTTCAAAGGAGGGACTGTTTTCACTGCATACATGTGTAGCGAGCTCATCTAGTAAGAAGCCAGAATTAGAACATCACCAAAAGGAAACAAAGTCTTATTTAAATAGGCTAAAAGGATACAAATCTGCCTTGCTGTCAGTTAGCAGGTTTCCAAACGCTGTGGGGTTTTGTTACTGCTAACAGAAGGGCAGGAAGCACATGAAAACCTTCAGAACAGTTGCCCAAAGCCAAGTGGTAGCTATATTAACGTGGAGACCTACATCAAGTAAAGAAAACCACCTGTGCATCAACAACGCTTCTACTTCCATTTCCCCCAGAGGTTAAATTATTGGATCAAAATCTTGGGCTGGAAAGACAAAAAAATAGTACAAATCAGTTCGTATTTTTTCCACTTCATTTAGATTCTGTAAAACATCAAATCCTGCCATTAAAATTGCTTAATTAGGAGAGCTACAGCGAAAGGTTGGTGCAGCTCACAAGCTGCAACTGCTGAACGGCAGCGGCCCGGTGGGACTCGCCATTGGTAGGCACGCTGAAGAATGGAGGAAACACAAAAGAGGGAAAAGACAGTATCATGAGGTTGCTGCGACTGCAGCTGAAGCAGTGCCACTTGTTAGAGGGAATGAGGTTATAAACCCACCTTCAAACAGCAGCGACTGCAGACCACCAGCAAGCGAGGGTTTCAAACACCCTTGGTGTGGGAATTCTGCTGCCGCATTGAAGCCGACTTCAAAGGCATTGGTTAGCCCAATGCCAATGGCTTTTCAAAACCTACTTCACTCTCTCTTGCTTCGCTCTTGCTGGTCTGAAACCAGAGTCCTACTTTAGCACTAAGTACTGAGAAATCCAGCTTTACCCCTGCAGCTCCCATCTTACCTGAGCCCCTTCATCTGCCTCATAAAACACTGAATACCGCTGGACTCGCAGAGGTTAGCTCTGAGTGCTCACACCTTCCTGCCAACCAGAGGCCGCAACAGATAGAGGGGACTTCAAAAAAATCCCAACAAACCTAACAGAAGGAAGTGAAGCGCAGGCTGCTCACATAGGAGATGCTCTGAAGCAGAGTGCATCAGTTTCTGGTGGATCTTGAGCTCATGCATCCTGGGCTGCATCACAAGAAGCATGGCCAGCAGATCAAGAGGTGATTCTGCCCCTCTGCTGTGGCAAGACCTCCCCTGTGGTGCTGTGTCCAGCTCTGGAGCCCTCAGCACAAGAAGGACATGGATCTCTTGGAGCAGGTCCAAAGGATGCCACAAAGATGATCCAAGGGCTTGAGCACCACTCGTATGAAGACAGGCTGAGAGAGTTGGGGTGGTTCAGCCTGGAGACGAGGCTTCGGGGGGACCTCAGAACCCCTTCCAGCCCCTGAAGGAACCTACTGGAAAGCTGGGAAGGGCTGTTTGTAAGGGCATGGAGCAATAGGATGGGGGTCAGTGAGTTTAAACTAGAGTACGGTGGGTTTAGATGAGACCTTGAGAAAAAGTTCTTCACTCTGAGGGTGGTGAGACACCGGCACAGGTTGCCCAGAGAGGTGGTGAAGGTCCCATCCTTGGAGACATTCAAGGTCAGGCTTGATGGGGCTCTGAGTGATCTGATCTAGTGAAGATGTCCCTGCTCACTGCATGGGTTGGACTAGATGACCTTTAAAGGTCCCTTCCCACCTAATGCAGTCCGGGATTCTGTGACTCAACAGGTGCTGGCTCAGTACCTACAAACCATGCCTGGCTCCTCCAGTGACTTACTGCTTTCAGGGGGCTCTGCTCCAGGACACAATACATAAAATACATAATAAAGCCACCAGAACACACTAGGGATGAGCTTCCCACCCAGAAGCTAAGAGCTGTGGGGAACAGAGTGCAGGCCTGCAACCGCTAATCCCTGGGGCAACAGAGGGTGAAATGCCCACGAGACAAAGGCACAACACTGAGAACAAGCAGGGGAAGAGAGGAGCTCACAACTCAGAGCAAGCAGGTTTTGAGGCATCATCTGCCAAAAACAAACCCAACCCCCAAACCTTACAACAGCCTAATCAATTATTTAATGAGTGTCTCCAGAAGCCAGCAGGATTCTTATCAGAGTTCAGACCGAGGGCCGCAACAGCAGCAAGTGGTGGGGAAAGGAAACCACAGCTGGACAATTATTTAGTTATAAAAGCAATTGTCTCTGCATATGAGTCTGCTCATTGTCTCCCTCCACCCCAGCATGTGATAGAAGGGTCACCCCAAGTATCATCTTAACACAAGGAAGCTTCCATGATGCTGCAGCATTTGGGTTCTGTGAAGGGCCACACGACACAAAGTGCTGTTCTCCAGCCTGTACCTTGTAACTGGGGATGGGAGTCAGGACAATGTCCAGGTTTCAGGAGAATTCCTGACTTGGGTTTACCTGTTAAAACCCTGCCTTCTACTCAAATAAAGAGACAATGGTTACTAAAGCAGCAGAGTCACTACAAGAGAGAAACATCCACTTACAAGCTTAATGACAGCTGCCCAGAGACTCTGTAGCACTCCTGGTTTGGAGCGTGTATCATAGCAATACAATTTGCAATTGCATTGGGATGCTCTTATTTTTTAAAGCCTAGGAAACAAGAAAAGCCTGCTTGGACCTCCACTTCCACTGGCAGTGAACTGCAATCCATTATCTGTAGGGCTGCACTGCCATGATCAGCTACTGGAACCGTAATGTCAACAGTACTCAGAGTTACACTGACCACTATGTCATCCACATGCTTTAGGGAAGAGATGACTCTAAGGAGGACCTCGATCCTATTGACAGCATGCTGCCTACTTCTCTTGGCATTAGAAGAGACACACTGGTAAGCAAATATCAGCTGTAAGAGTCTGAAAGAGTAAATGCTGCCTTCATTCACAAAACACGTGTGACTTTGATCTGCCTTCACTTCAAAAAAAAACTATCAACCCCTTGGCAATTCCCTGCGATTATTCAGGGAGGGAAAAAAAAGCCTCAGCTTGCAGAAGGAAAGAGAACTCGAATTTGAAAATGTAAACTCAAAACCAACAAAGAAGAAAAACCTGAGCCACCTACATTTCTTGGAGATGCTATTCTTAAAATAGAAGCTAGAATGATATCAGAATGCTGCAGTACCACAGGGGACCTGAACTTCCAGAGCTGAACAAAAGTGACACTCTTCCCCTCTGTTTGCAGCAGCAGTGCGGCCAGCCCCTCTGCCTCTGGCAAAGGAAGAGTTAACAGAGGTGCTGATGTACCTGCTGGCCTCCCACTGCCAGCCCTGGAAACAACACAAGAAACCACAGAATCACAAGGTTGGAAGAGACCTTTAAGTCCAACCGTTCTGTCCTATGCTAAACCATATCCCTGAGCACCTCATCTACCCATCTGTTAACACATCCAGGGTCAGTGACTCAGCCCCCTCCCTTGGCAGCCTGTTCCAGTGCCCGATAACACTTTCGGTGAAAAGCTTTTTCCTAACATCCAATCTGACCCTGCCCTGGTGCAGCATCGTGCCATTCCCCCTCATCCTGTCTCCTATCACCTGGGTGAAGAGACCATTGCCCACCTCTCTGCACCCTCCTGTCAGGTCAGTGTAGGCGATGATAAGGTCTCCTTCTCAGCCTCCTCTTCTCTAGGTTAAACACCCACAGCTCCCTCAGCCACTCCTCAGAGGATCTGCCCTCCAGCCCCTTCCCCAGCCTGGTTGCCCTGCTCTGGACTCAGTCCAGGACCTCCATGTCCTTCTTGTAGTGAGGGGCCCAGACCCGAACCCAGCATTCAAGGTGCAGCCTCACCAATGCCGAGTACAAGGGCACAATCACTGCCCTGGACCCCCTGGCCACACTGTGTCTGATAGAAGCCAGGATGCCCTTGGCCTTCTTGGCCACACTGCTGGCTCATGGTGAAATACATCTTCTGCCCCCCGAACCCACTAGAGGGGAACAGTCTGAGGTTGAGGTTCTCAGGGTAGCACCTGACTCCCTTCACCCCCTCACCAGGAGGAATCTTAGAGGGCATCCTGCAACCGAGGAGAGGCAACTCTGAAAGAACATTTCCTGGTATTTTTTCGTCTTCTGCAGAAGACTCCAAATGAAACACTTTCTCCTAAAGCCTGTCATTTGCATAATCACATTATTAAGATGGGCTTTCACAGGGACTGAAGTGTCAACACACCGAGGTTTCAATATAATGCACAGACTGTTAATAACAGAGTACGATTCCTCCCCCTCCCCCACAGTTCTCTGCTGTTGGACCCCAAAGGTTGTGACGAGGGGGGAAATATTTTTGGTCACCCAAGATTTAATTAATTCTCCTTAGCCACAGGGAAAAAAAAGAATTGAGTCTAAAAAGAGCACCTGAAAAGATACAGGGATGGAAGTACACGAGCACACTCAGCAGGACAAGCAACAAACCAAACTCGTGACATGTTTTATCTGCAAGGTAGAGATTATTTTGTGTATGGAAAGATTTTTCGAACAGCAGAGATGATGCGTTGGTATACATAAGTCACAGGGTGAAATAAATCAAGTATGTATGATGTATGTTTTGATATCCCAGGTCCCACTTGTTTTTAATGAAGATTTGAGATTTTTCAACTGAGTAAGGGAAGAACAGACATGAAAAAGGTGGGATGGAAGAGAAATAAAAAGATATTTACTACCTGAGGAAAGCATGAAGCAGCAAAGTAATAAAAAAAAAAAATCAAAGAAAATTTCTCATTTAAAGCACTGCCAATAGCCAGAGAGCAGAGGGCATGTCGAGAGGAGTGGGAAGCCAGCACACCAACAGCTGTGAGCTGCAGAGCCAGCACGCTATGGGGCTCAGACAGCTTCCACAGGAGGGAGGAAAATCTGAAGATTTTCAGGAGGAGGAAAAAAAACCCAAACCCACCCCAAACCGTAGAATAAACACGATCAAAGTCATATCTACTTGCTTTTCTTAAAAGCTGATTGTTCTCAGTCTCCTGTAAACTGCTGTGCATTTCAATGGTTAGAGAGACACGATGAGGACCAAGGCAGCCCGCATTTCCAGGGTGAAGCGGGAGTGTGGTACAGCACCCGAGAATAACCAGCAAGAATACTGCCTTGGGAGATGCTGCACAGAGATGCTGGGGGCCAGCCCTGCTCTAGGAAAGAAAGGATGAGTCAGAAAGCAGTAGGGTCTCTCCCTGAAAACACTGCAGTAGGAGCAACTCACACTGCTACTTGTGCCAGCAGCTGGTGTCGGAGGCAGGCAAGGGACAGCTCAGCTCTGATCACTCCAGGCAGGCATTTATCTGAGAAGCTTTAGGTTACAGCCTAAGTGTATCTTAACCGACATCGGAACAACTAGTTGAGGATGCTGCAAAAATAAAGCACTGGGTCGAAGCTGATAGTCAAAAATTCTCACCAATTTTGAGCTTTTAAAATTACAGCAGCAAAGCAGAACAAAATAAAAAAAAAAACCAACGAAGCCTCACACTCTCCCCCCAAAAAAAAACCAAACCCAAATCCCAGTGAATTCTTATCTCCAGGTACAAGAGACAAGATCGCAGTTGATACAAGTTACTTAAGAATGACACCGAATAAGCATTTGGTTATTTGGGAATGACAAAGGAGACCTCATTTTTAATGTTCATAAGTCATCCAAATTAATTAGTGCTTTAAAATGGCAATGAATCACTTCCCGAAATAATTTGTATTGGCTAAATTAATTCCAGTGAAGGGAGCCAATTTGCTGATCGTAAATTATCAGAGTCCCTGACTAGCTCTTGTGTATGTTGTGTACCATTTATTAGGCTACTGGGAAACAAAGGATGGCTACTTTTCATCAGCGAACAAGATTACAGCCCTATTAAGTGACCGGCTTATTGCGGTACAATTATAGGTTTCTATTTAAAGAATTCAAGCCAGACTTCATTAAGAAACAAAGCTGGATGTTCAGAGGAGAAGAAAAAAAATAAATGGAAGAAAAGCTTGCTTTCTGAAGAGATGCACCAAAAACCTATTTGAAGGAAGCACTTCCACCCTCTTCGGTTAACAGAGAGAAGTTCAGACATACAAGACTAATTATGAAGATACTTCCATCATATGACAGTGCCTAAAGGTAACCTGAAGCCTGGAGCCCCAGAGCCTGCTTCTCTTACTTCTCTCACTCCAAACTCGGAGTTTGGAGACTCCCCTAAACTAAAATGACTTTTGAAGAGCAACAATGAGGTGAGAAAACACATCCATGGGATTCTGCTCTCCGGAGATGCTTTCACTGCTCTGAGAGCCTTCTTCCCAAGCACCAGGAGACCTCAGCATCCATCTAGCACGTGCCACCAGCCACCCACTCACAGCGGCGAGATGACTTGGCTCAGGTCTGCACCGCTGTTCTCAATGGATTTCCCTTCTTTACCCCTCAAAGGAAAAAAACCCAAACCAACGTGTCCAGAAAGCTTTACCTAAGCTAATTTGCATGGCTTTCTCCTGCTCTTATCTGCATCTCCTTACCAGTATCAAAGCCCCAACATTTCTGCTTGAGACATCTTTCCCCGGCTAACCTGCTTATCAGCAGTAATGAATACTCATGCAAACAGGTACAAAATTAAACGGCTTCTTTTCAGTGATTATGATAGATTGAGCCATGCTTAATCTACATAATCAAATTGCTTCTGTGTTCAGCAGCAATACCTTTTCGCTGTCCTGGGAGCCCCGGTTCAGCCTTGGTTTCTCTTTTTTTGACAGCTTCTTTCTGAGAAGCACTAGCTGTGACTGGGAAAGGGGCTACTTGAGATGCAATTATTTAACACAGATATATGAGGCACGTCTCAAACGCTGTAGTATGGCAAAGCAGGTCCAAACAAAAGGTGTCCCCTTTGGGGACGGGGAAAACATCACATAGGACACGTAAGGGACAACAAAGTACAAACCAACCTCTTCCAGCTACTAGCCACACAGCTAGACAACACTGGAGTGACCCTCCCAAGGCAGATACAACATCACTACCCACCTCACTGCAACGAGCCACTATCACTCCTACGATTTCCTTTTTCCAGGGAGGAGCATCCCCATATGCAAGAGCGTTCCCGTATGCAAGAGCATCGTGCGTGTACGTGCTAATGAAAAAGATTAATCTATTTTCCAATCTCAAGTCCAGATTCATGTTTCAACTCAATCTGGCTAAATTTTGCCAAGGTCCCAGAAACAAAGGACAGCAACATGTATATAATAAAATCTTTGCCTTGGGAAATAAAGGGATTTGGTTCAAGGAAGGCTCTGAAATGCACCTCCATGTTTAATTCATGTTTATCAGTTCACTCAGGTCAAAACTGTCCTGAAGCTTTCTCTACTTTTAAATTTCAATCAATTTTTAAGAGTAAAATGACAAGCAAGAAATGCTTTTCCCCACAAACTATCAATAGAAACTATTTAAAATACATTAAACAGCCTATTTACACCCTTGTCCAAAACAGCACCAAAACCAGCATCACCTAGGAGTTGAAAAGGGAGCAAAAGCCCAATGCAAAACGCTAATAAGCTCTTACGGAGAATGATTTCTCTCTCTCATTATGGCTTTGACAGAGGTTGGGAAAAGGCACCGGCTGGACCTCTGTGGTTGGAAAGGTGACAGCTCTAACAAAAAGGTCCCTGCATCTTCCTAAGCAAAGGAAAATCCATGCCAAGGAAGTGGGGAGGGGTGGGGTGGGGGGGAGGAACAAAAATAAAGATGGGTTCTGGCACGGGCTGCTGGCACAGCTCGACTTTGGCTCAGGAGGAAGTAAAAGCTTGAATTACACAAAAATAGATTTAAGAATCAATGACATTTCATCTGAAAGTTTCAGTTAAGTTTTAATTAGGCTCTGAGATTTTGCGCTCAAGTGCATGGAGTGAAGGAGTACACGTACTCCTGCCTCGCGAGATAGCTGACAGATCCAAAACGTAACTCCTCTCGTCTCCAAAGGTTAATTAAAGAACAATCTTCCCAACACCGTAGGGAAACCAGGGAGAGCCTGCTCTATCAGGGAGCCCGAGGCAAAGGCTGGCACATGTCCCCCCAGGAAACACTCCAGATAGCTACTGCCCAGTGACCGTGGCACAGAGACAGCTTTGAACCAGCCTGGCAAGGCAGAGAGAGGAGCATGAAGTTTCCTTGCTGTGCTTCCCTGTGGCTCCAGGGCAGGTTTCCCAACCCACACTGGTCTCTGTGCTGCTGCTGCTTGGACGTAGGAACCCTTCGGCAGAGCAGGCACAATCACTGCCAGTGGTGAGAGGTAGGTGCGGTAACTCTTATAATTAGGAAATTAAAGGCAGAGTGACTCACCCGGGATCAAAGTCAGCAATTAAGTCAGAAATAGGCTGTGGGTTCCCCGACTCCAGGTGACAGCGCTGCAAGGCAAAGGCCTTCTCTAGCTCATCAGAGAGCCGTTAAAAAAAATGCCAGCTTTTAGGGATGCCTGTATATATGAAGCCTAATTGAAAAAACCCAAATAAATCTTCCGCCAAATTTACAAAACATTATCAAAACTGAGAATAAAAGAGTTTCATCGCTCGACTGAGACTTTGTGGGCATAAGTGACCTTTGGCTGTGCAGTAATTTAATTTCCTAAGTACATGTGCAAAGTCTCAATTAGGTCAGAGGACCGCTGCACCAGTACAAGAGGGAAGAGAAATGTGCAGCTGCAGCAGTGAAGAGTACTTCTCATCTCGAGGGGGCTGAAGATATGGTGCAAGGAAGCATTAAGGCCTCTCAGCTCGGTGTGTAGAGCAGAATGGCATGCACCACAGGCAGAGGTAAAACACAGGAGCAAAACACTCAGCCAGTGGCTTGCAGACCACTGGAAATCTTTTTTTGCTGTTTTCTTTACAAAAGAGAGACAGGTACTGTGGCTGCTACGGGAGAAACAGGCTAATTTAGAAGCCCAGGGAAAAGCAGAGGACAGATGGAAAAGAAAACGGTTGGAGTAGTGACGGACACTGAACAGTACTTAATGGAGTGAAGCCCGAACGTTATATGGCACGATCTGGATGGGCCTGATTTAACTGCTGCATTTTTGCACAGTGTTTTCATACTGGTTATGGAGAGTTGCTCAACATCTCTGGTAACTGCTCCAAAGCTTCTCAGTCACTTAAGCACATCAACCAGGGAAAAGACTGATAAGGAGCAGACAGCGACAGAAGCACCACTGGAATGAGACTTCGCTGTTGTCCACAGAGAAGCTGCCGGGAGGTCAGTGGGCAGGACAACCCAACCCAGCTCGGGGAAAGGCCTTTCTGGGCACTCCGGTTTCCACAGCTTGAGTTTTTCTGCTATTCAGCAGAAATTACACAACAGAATTACACAACTTCCCACGGTCACTCTTCATCTGAGGCACCGTATCTGCATATATCGAATCCTCCTAAATCCCCAGCCAGAAAGACGACAGTGACCCGACATCACCAAGTCTCATGCCCACCATTCAAACCACCTTTTAACATCAAAGCGCAGTTTCAGACACTGAGGTTTGTATTTGTTTTGATCCAGAAGGGTCTATGCAAAGTGAGTTTACACCAGTGACAACTGAATCACAGTTGTGGGGGCAGTTTCTTCAGAAAGAAACAGATTGGTCCACGTTACCCTTCCAAAATGCTAGCTTTGTGAATGCAACATCTCAGGACATTAATTAGGCATCATTCCACTATCAGCTGCTTTGAAGACTATTTAGGATGAGCTCCTCTCCACCCACACCCAACAAGCCCATTAAGTATCTGATCCACAAACCCTCATACATATAAGGGAGTTACTTGCTCGAGTTTGGGGGTTTTTATGCAAGGTTTTCAAGAGCACTCTGAATTTGAAAGCAGCATTTTGTTCCCAGAGCAGCACTGCGCTGAAAGGCCGCTCTCACCAAAGCTGCATCAGGTCTGCCTGCAGCATTAGTACATGCGCTACGTGTATGAATTCAGTGTCACTGGCACAGCCGTTGAGGTGACTGCAGCCTCACCTAAACATGAGGCTGTATTTCAGGAAGCCAGCCCATACAGAGTACCTGCAGGTGCCTTCATTGAAGCAACAATGGGATGCATTAAAAGAAGCATGGCCAGCAGGTCAAGGATGTGATCTGGCCCCTCTACTCTGCCCTGGTCAGGCCCCACCTGAAGTGTTGTGTCCAGTTATGGGCTTTCCGGTACAGAAGAGACAGGGATCTCCTGGAGAGAGCCCAGAGGAGGCTACAAAGATGATCAAAGGACTGCAGCATCTTCCCTATGAGGAAAGGCTGAGTGACCTGGGGCTGTTCAGCCTTAAGGAAAGAAGGCTAAGAGGGGATCTGATCAGTGTTTATCAATATCTGAAGGGTGGGACACAGGGGGAAATGGCCAGCTTCTTCTCAATGTCTGTGGGGACAGGACAAGGGGCAATGGCCTCAAGTTGGAGCACAGGGAGTTCTGCACCAATCTGGGGCAGAACTTCTTCCCAGTGAGGGTGAGGGAGCCCTGGGACAGGCTGCCCAAGGGATGTGGAGTCTCTTTCTCTGGAGATATTCAAGCCCCATCTGGATGCTGACCTGTGTGACCTGTCCTAGGGACCCTGCTTTGGCAGGGGATTGGACTCAATGGCCTCTGGAGCTCCCTTCCAACCCCTATGATTCTGTGGTCCTGTGAAAAACCTCGCTACCGCGACCACAAAAATCCATGAAGTGCATGAACAGCCAGGCGGGAAGCAAGAAGGGCACAGCACTCCCTTCTCCCCCAGCCTTTCAGTTATCCTGCAGATCTTCATGTTCCCACACTGACCTGCGGGACCCATAAACAGGAAAAGACCGAGTGCCGCCAAACCCTTGGCAACGCTGTTTTGTGACAAAGCAGGAGGCACGCCTTTCGCACCCGCCTGAGTGTCTGAACAGAAAGCTTACCCCATCTGGTAGTGCCCTCCAGCACACAGCACTCACAAACTCGTTTGTGTCATCTTCTTTCCGGTCCTTGTCCAGGACACTTTTGACCGTATCAAACTTGAATGTCAGCAGTGTCTTTGAGAGGCCCTTGTAGTACAGGTAAAGGGAATTATTTTCACTTCCTAGAAATCAAAAAAACCCAAACATACGAGATCAGGTTCAGGTAAGAGATGCAGAAATAAGGTTTCTTTGCTCATTTATTGTTTAAGACAAGACCAGACATTTCCTCCTTGTAGTTACAGTCACAGTGCCTTGGCGGCTGGAAACGCTCCACAGCAAACTTTCACAATGCTTAATAACAGGACCAGGTTTTATTACAAGACAACTGCAGTATGCAGCGGACTCGCAAAACATACAGGTTCCCAACTGTCCCCCATTAAGTCCTTGAGGGCAAAGCACCCACATTGCCCCACGAAACACTGCTACAACACCCAGCCTGCACAGCGTTACAGCTCCAAGGCAGGTAGCACTGTCACAGCTTTGCTTGCTGTAATCGAGTATGACAGTTTGGTCTGTGGAGGTTTAAGTAAGAGAGACTAGACAGCATGCAGGCTTTATTTAGAAATCCATCCCGATTTCTGCCTTGCAAGCTGTACAGAGATCAGAGTCCACACAAGCTAAGGTCCTCCCTTTGGTGCTGGCGCAGCTCTCCTGCTCATCCCACAGCAATCAGCCTGTCACTGCTTTCCCACCAAGACCTGTGGATTTATAGAGGTTCAACAGTCCAACTTAAGCAGTGAAGAGACAGAAACCGCCAAAGGGGTAACTGTTTCGGGATGATTTGGTCTTCTAGGGAGCTGCCCACAATGAGAGCCTCAGCGCTTTTGCCATGCACACCCCCATGCCAAGTGACACACATCCAGGACCACTCGTGTGGCCCAGGCCACTGCCCTTCCTTAGGAAGATGCATGAGGATGTGTCAGCTGAACAACTTGAAAGACAGAAGTTTTATCAGCAGTGGCTACATTAGCAGTTAACTTTTGGGAACAGCAAGCCTGAATTGTCATATATGAAGAAATCATCCAAGATGGGAGAAAACCAAGTATAGAATCCCCTGAGATCAGGGCTCTTTACAGCATTCCCTGGGAAGGGAGAGTGCAGAAGTTCAGAATAATCTTCTATTAAAAAGCCCACGCAGCTACACAGCACAACTGCCAGTGTGTTCTTTGCAACTGGAGAGGCACCAGCCCTGAACTGTCCCATCAGCATCTGCCGTGACGGCTGCCCTACTTACCACAGGCGATGTAGTCTCCATTGGACGCGAGCCCTACGAAATTCTTCTCGTTGATGTGACCCTTGAAGGACCGCAAGCAGTGAGGCTTCCCCACGTTCCACAGCTTCAGCTGACTGTCTGTTGACCTGAAAACGATACCTAAAGTTACCCTGCTGCTGTATGGCTGGTACCCTTTGCTTGCAACCTAGCAAGCACCCTACTTGCAAGGTCGATATAGGGAGTCTCAGTGCACTCCAGATTTATCCCACTTGGTATCATCTGCAACTCAGCTTGAGCTTGGAAAGGTACCGTGTTATTTTAGAAGCCTATTGAAACATGCTATATGTTCCAATAAAAACAACAAACACTTCCCCAAAGTATTACTCCTCTTATCAATCACAGAGCCCCCCACTTTGGAGGGCCTTTGGGCCACCACTGCATCCTTCAGATCCTCACAGATCCAGGAAACACTGAATTTATTATTATCTTAAAAACTCTACTGCGTTAGACAAAAATCTGTTCCTCTCTCTGCTGGTGCAACTCTCATTCTTGCCATTACAGGACCTGGGTAGGAAGCAGTCTCCTCCCTCTCCAACCACCCAGGAAGCGTGTTCTCCTCCTCCTCCTGCCCAACACCAAGCAGCAGCATGCAAAAACCTACAGAGGCTCAGAGTTACTATTAGCATTAAATTGATGTGTTTCCTCATGTATATTTGAGACTGTATGATACAGATCTCAAAGCTTCCACTTTTTCTTCACCTTGGCAGCAAAGCTAAATATTACTATTAAAATACACAAACTCCGTTGGGATTAAATCAAAATTGATGTTTTCCATTGTTCCCCCACATGCAAACATACCTGCCTTCAAAATGTTTTTCTATTTACTGTGAGCAAACACTTTCCCTTTGGCAGGAGAAGGGAAAAAAAAAAAAGGAAGCAGAGGTAGTCTGCTCTGCCTGGCAGGGCTCAATCTGATCTTAAATCCAAGAGAAACCAGGAGCAGAACCTGCCAGCCTCCTGGGCGGGAGGAAGTGGAGGCAGAAAACATCCCTCACGCAGGTCGTGCCACCCAGCCTTGCTGCTTTCTGAATATTTAGAGTTGAAGTGGAAAAAACCCAACCCCAAAAAAAACCCTCCCAACATCCATCAAATATTACCAGCGACGTAAGACATCAGTCCCGCACCAATGTCACATTTACCTAAAAATATAGCACAAAAGAGGAGAGATGCACCTTGTGCTACACTGCAAAGCCCTTATCTTGGTCCTCAATGACAGCTGGAATGACAAAGGAGCGATAAGGGAGCTGCTGCAAGATTTGTTAGTCATTTGTAATAATAGCACGAGGTCAGATTGGAAGGAAAGGTATGAACTTTATCTGTAATACCGTGACTTGAGCAGGAGTGCATCCCTCATCCCAGGTCTGGAACAGAGCATTCAGCTTGTGCCACAACCTGCTTGCTCTCCCTTCCCTCCTCCTGGCTTTACCGTCACAGCAGCAGCACAGCTCGCACAAAGGGGAAAGCCGGTAACACACAACTGCTTTTCCAGCCCCTGAGTGGAGGGAGGTGCCTTCCGTGCCACTGGGGCAGCCGTAGTTTTAAAACGCTGCTTTTAAAAGCTTCAGAGTTGCCTGGAAACTAAACTTTTCCAAAGGCAGGGTAAAACAGTGGAAGATTAATCCCTGGCCTATGAGCTGTCAGGTTCTTCTGACAGCTTCTGGTATTAGCTAAACCATCAAGACAGGCATCACACAGGCACTTAACCTCTGTAGTTTAGCAGCATATATTTGAGACCTCTTCATTAAAATAAAACCACTTCAGTTCTATTATTAATGGTATGCTTTTATGGTCAGCCTCTTCTCACAGATAACCAGCGACGAGACAAGAGGGAATGGCTGCCAGTTGCACCAGGGGAGGCTCAGGTTAGAAATAAGGAGAAATTTCCTCTCAGAAAGAGTGGTTGGGCATTGGAACGGGTTGCCCAGGGAGGCGGTGGAGTCACCATCCCTCAGGTCGGTGGCTGCCCAGTGAGGTCGTGGAGTCACCGTCCCTCAGGGCATTCAAGGAAAGGCTGGATGATGTACTTAGGGACAGGGATTAGTGAGTAATAGAGGTGGTAGGGGGGCAGTTGGACCAGATGATCTTGGAGGTCTTTTTCAACCTCAGCTATTCTATGCTTCACAGATTCCCGATGAGCTCTAGCCATGGTTGCATCCCTTAGGATAAGTGTGCCGTAAGAGAGTTATCTGTCACTGGACATCAAGAAGAGGGGAAGGCCATCGATCCCACTGGAGTTACACTGCTTTTCTAGTTTCATACCCTCTCCAAAAAAACCATCCTGGATGTGCTGTTCTGTCAAATCTGTCTCTCCGTAAATCAGCACCGCAATCAATGTGTTGTGCTAAATACCAGGCAGTTCTGAACACCCTTGAGGTCAAAAATCTAACTCTACAAGGCAAAGTAAATCAATGCAATCCATAAAACAGCTTTAGCCAGAGATCTGGCGAATCTGAATATACATTTTTTTTTTCTTAAGGGAAATCAGTGCGTGATTTTTTGGGACTCACTACCGCTGTCTCCTCAATTTGCAAAAAGACAGACAAGAAAAATGATCTGCTCTGACATTTCTTTCTGTTGGCACAGAGAAAAAAACCAAACCAAACCAGGCGACCCTTCCAGATAGTCCCCTCAGCCTGTCATTACCTGCTTGAGTCTGACAGCTCTATCAACATTCCCCTCAGGACTGTGGGATAAGCCTTTTCAGGCGGTCAGCCCAAGCAGGACAGGTCCTTTCTGTCCTGAAACACTTCATGTACGATGCTTCACTCAATCGTGGCTGAAAAAACATTCCCAGCTTCCTCCCCCTGCTTTTATTAAACCCTTTCTGCTTACCCAGATGCGGTTCAAAGCATTAAATTTAATTTTATCTGTGTTCTAGGTATAAATTCGCACCCTTACAGAGTTATAATGTTAATGGGAATAAGAAGAGAGGAGGTGATTAAATAGAAACAGTCCCAGGAGCCACTGGGGAATCTTCCATCATGCAGCTCAGCTCAGAGTAACTCACTAGCAGCCTCAACACACATTTTAAAAACTCCGAGGTTTGGCTCTGGGCTTCTGGAGCAAACCACGTGTGGATGCGGGGCAGAGCCAAGCTGGCTCAGGCCATGGCAGGAGAGAGATTTTCTGGGACTGTATCTACCCCCACGATCCATCCCTGCTGCCCTCGGAGTTAGACACGAGCATGTTGAGCTCAAAGAGTCCCCTGCAGCACCCCCCCCGCAAAGGTCGCTGGTGTTTTCCCCACTGTGTAAGAAGGGCTCATTTCTGGTCTATTGAGGTTTGTAGTCGGTCATTCAAACCTTCCACAGTGTGATCTGAGAGACACACATGTTCCCACACAACTGAAAACCTACCAGAATCCAAGGCAGCCACATCTGTCTCGGGTCCAGAGACATCTGTAACTGAACAGAATCTGCCTAATATTTTACCTCAGCAAAAGTCCTTTCTTTTCCTACAGTCTCCATGGAAGACTGGAAGGCCTACCCTGGCTGAAAGCTGTATGCTGCTGGGACCAAAAACACAACTTCTAGCCTCCCAACCCACATATAATCCTAAAAGCAGACTTTGTAGAGCAGATGCCCATGGCCCTGCTCATGTTGCTTTCAGGCTGCAGCTAAGCCTTCTCTTCAAACACTTGCTTCTCTCGTCCATCAGCTATGTTTTACTGCCAATCATCATCCTCAGGGCTCTGCCAGCAGCCTTTGCTACAGCAGCACTCTGGGCAGGAGCACCCACAGAGCT
This sequence comes from Porphyrio hochstetteri, assembly GCA_020800305.1. Taxonomy (NCBI): domain Eukaryota; kingdom Metazoa; phylum Chordata; class Aves; order Gruiformes; family Rallidae; genus Porphyrio; species Porphyrio hochstetteri. The sequence continues at coordinate 22,415,580 of CM036912.1, forward strand.
TTGTACAAGCAGAGTTCACCCACCACTTCCCAAAAACCAGGGCTCATGATCAGGAGCTGCATCTAGTGTCATGTTCGTGTTCCTCTTTAGTGGTTTAGCTCCACAAGACAGAGCAGAGCCAAGCAACACCAGGAATTAATTTCTATTTTTGTCTTAGAAAGAGAAGCAACGATCTGCTTCCCAAAAGCACAGCAGCTATAGCAAGCACACCCACCCACACAGGTGAACCTGCACAAGTGGCCCTGACGAATGCCGGAAAGGAAGTGCCACAGAGTTCTTGAGCTTACTCAAAGGCGATACTTACGCAGAGACAATTTCTTCCCCACTCACAAACTTTGCGTAGGAGACTGCCTTGCGATGCCCTTTGAACACCATGATTGGCTGCTTAGTGTTGCGAAGATCGTAGTAGTGAACACAGTGATCTGGAAAGGAAAAAGTGGCAAGATTTAGTCTCATTGTCAGCTCACAATGGAAGTCCTGCCTACAGCTTCCACATCTCACCTAAAGCCTCATCTAGCATAAACAGCCTGCGAGAACAAAGGAATGGTTAAGCAGGCTTCTTAAAACAGCCCCAAAATTCAGTCTGAAGGGGTCCAAGCAGCGCTTCAAAGAGTCAGCGGGGCGGAAAAAGGTGCATCCACACATGTGCACATACACTTCTTGCCCTGTGAACTCCATTTGGCCCACATGCAAGCCAGCAGTGAGGAGTCTACCCATTCCTGCCTGCCTTCTCAGTCCCCTGCCACTCCAAGTTCCATCGCTAACTCCCTTCCTCAAGCTGTCCCCCTCTTGGAAGACTCCTGGAGAACTTGAAACTAAAACTTCAGTCTGTCTCCTACTTAAATTGGATTGTGGAAATAGGGATGAAGTTTCTCATATGCTTATTCTGAACAGGTAACCTCCACACCTTCAGTTTTTGCTCCTTTCCTTTGGCAGTATTACCAATCAAAAGAGAATTAGCGCTCCAGTTAATGAGAGAGCAGACTAAATTTCAGTTCTTCTTAAGATTTAATTCACAGACGTTTTGCAGGGCCATGACCACATAAAAGGGACCACAAGAAAATTAGCAGATACATTTTATTTTCTGCACAACTAAATGTCAATCCCCAAGAAAACACAAAACTACAACCAGAAACTCCTCACAAGACCCAAGCCCCAAACACCCCCAGCGCTCTTTCCAGCTCAACAAGTTTAATAAGCTTCTCCTTTCCTCATTTTCAGCTTTTAATGTTGAGCTTCGTTAAATTATCCCCTGCTATTCTGGAAACACTGGGAAAGAAGGGCCACACACACGCAAGGAAATGGAGCCACAGCAGCTTGTGATACCCAGCCGTCAGCTGAAAATGGCTCTGACCCTCCTCCCACTGAAATAACCCACCGCCAATGGAAGTTCACCACACAGATTAGAGAGAAATGAATTTAAATGCCGATAGCTTCAGTTATTTTTGTATTTGCACAGCATTTCAAGCAGGGCTCTCAGTCGTACAAACACCACCCAGCTGTCTCAAAATGCCATGTGGTTTCAGAGATAACTGGATTTACATCGATCGGGCTACAGCAACCACCATCAGACCAGCAAGGGCAGCTTCTCCCCCGTATTAATGGGCTAATTGGCAGCCATGGTGGGACAGGGGGGCTGCACCAGAAATCCCTTCGGTAAATCAAGGCCAGCAGGCAAGTTGCCTTCCTCTCTAACTGCTTCCAGCACCTTGCTCTCGGCCTACGACAGGATCAGAAACTTCTCCAGTAAGTTTCTGGCTCTCTCTCCCTCCCTGCCATGTAAAAGCAGATGCTCCAAGCAGTCACACCAGATTTTCTCCACCACTTACACCCAACTGTTGAGTTACCCCATTGTGTCAAAACCCAGCAGCTATCCCACCCATTACTGCAGGCACTGAAAGCTGGGAAGTGACCTACCCCCAAGCCCGTGTTTCTTCTACCTCCGAAATATTAACCCTCCCAACAGTCCACACTACATCCCAGAGCACTGCTACCACTAGGGCGTTTTAATTACCTTTAAAACAAGATGGCCTTACGACAGGCTTATTCAATGAAGGAGGTCATTCTCAAAAGGATGTCAGATTAAGTTAACACTCCTATAAAAAGATTTGGGCATCTCAGTCCCTTCCACCTCCCCCAAAGCCTGAGCCAAAAAAAAATCCCACAGCCTCTCATCTGGCTGGTAGTAGGGAGCTAGGAAACAGTTAACTAGTAGTTGGTATTTTAATGAATAATTCTAGCAGGGTGTTCTATTAGGAGCCGGTTAGTGGAGAAGCCTTTCAAGTCTATTTTCACTCAGAGTTTCAACGTCCTCTCCAGCTGGGTACCTTTTGAGGACCAGGTTTTATCCCTGGGAGGGTGTCAGGGAAAGGGATGGCTGTGAGCGAGCAGCCGGAGCAACGCGGAGAGGAAAGCGCTGGAGCAGGAAAGACAAGTTCATTTGCAGAACATGGAGTTGCATTCACCTTCTAAATATCACCACAAACAGCTCAAAGCCTCACCAGCATCTGGCCGCAGCACCGCGTGTGCCTCCCGGCATCGGCAGGGCAATCAATCACTGTCTGCTCCCATCCCAATGAGTCCGAGGGAATGGGCAAGGCCAATGGGTTCTAAAATTAGCCACTTAATTATTAATTGATTATTTCAGCAGCCAAATGTTGATGCCCAACTGAGGGTTGGTGGGGTTTGGTTTTTTTTTTAATTCAATTGAAGCAGCTATTTTTAAGTAGCTGTATGAAGAGGAATGCTCACCATGCTCATTACAACCAGAACAGGTGGCCGCATGTTATGATTACAGAGATAGTCTCTCTTGTAGGCCATATGGACTTTCCAAAAACATGATAAAAATGCCATCTGCTGAGGAAGCAGAGAGCCCAAAAATGAAACTAAATGAGAAAAAATACAACTCCCAGGTACACCGGGCAGCAGCCTCGCCCAGTGGAGCCTGATGAGCTGAAACTGTCTGTGATCAGCAGCATCCCAGGCACACCAGCGCATCCAAGGCAAGGTGCTCTGGAAAGCTCAGAAAAGGATTTAATTGAAGGCAAGGAAACCAGAACAAGCATTGAGGGGAAGCAAACATTTCCCAAACTCTGCCAGACTCTAAGCTCAACTCACATCCCACCTCAGTTCCCTGGAAAACCACGGATCGGGCTCCACTGTTAACCAGCGACACACAGGGCTCTTCACTCCTCAAACACGAGTGTTAAAATCATAATTTGGTAATTTTTTCTGCAGCTCCACAGTTTCTATAACACTGAGTTAAGAACAATTTCAGCTTAGAGATGACGTTTCCCCAGTTAAAAGCCTCACACCCAACCCTTGGGCAGCAGCGTCTTGCTGCTCTCCTTTTTCTTCTGCATTCAGGCTTAATTGAAATACATACGAGATAATGGGAACGAACACGTATATATACCATAACAAATTAAACCCTCCAAAGCAATTCCCATCCAGTTCAGTGTCACTGCAGAAGCTGAACACGACAAGACTTCTGCTCCTGCGCATTCTGAATTCAAATGCTCGATGGCAGGCCATATTTTATTATATATATATATATTTTTTTAAAGTGATCTCAGAAAGCAGAAAGGGCAGCTAAGCTCTGCCAGGGCTGCCGAGAAGTCTCTGACCACAAGCCTGAGTTTCTCAATCGTGCTTTCCCAGAACTGCTTCCTTCCCTTAAGATGCCACCGCTCTCACCTTCGAGGTGAGTCTAGTGTCTAGTGACAACTAATCATGAATTCCAACTTCTCCTAACTTCTGAAAAATCTTCAGCATTGCTAACACTTTGCATCAGCAAAGGACAGCATCCCTCCCTTCAGCAGCTCATACAGCCACAGGACCGGAGCTGGCAGGAGCGGGGTGAAAGGGAAGGATGGGTTGGAGATGTAGGAGGTGAGAAGATGAGCGCCTTCTCAGGCTCCATCCTCAGCTCTACTGCAGGGGTCAGCACACGGCAAATGAACCAATTAAAAAAACTTTTAAACTAAGAAAAGCAAGCTGGGACTCACTAACGGAGCCAGCAGCACCTTAGGTAATTTCAGAGCTGTTCAGAAATGTGGAATTGCTCTTGGATTTTAAAACAAAAAAGGCAAAATCTGCATTCTTGCCCAAAAGATATTTCCCTTATGCTTACATTTGTCAATAAGACTCACAAAACAGGCTTTAGGTTCCTATTGCAGAGCTCTTAGCACACACAGAGGAGCAGCAGCTCCAGACAGAACAGGCAAGGGTTAGGAAGGTGCCCCACAGGGCACCAGTTTGTTTCACTGAGTACCAGTACAGCTAGGGTAAGAAGTCACATGACCCAAACCACCGGAGCGATTTAACTCCTGGGGGAACCAGCAATTCCAGATAACTTTCCTATTCCAGGGCAAGCACTTCACCCACCTTCACCCCAAACCATGAACCAACCTGCAGCGTGAGCTAACTCACAGCCAGCACCCTCCTGCCCTCCCAAGGCTTTTCCCCCACTCCATCTCCCCCACTGCTTACTGGGAGGGATATCAAAAGCGAGGACAGCAGGAGGAAAATTCACCTGCAATGCAACAGTTTACATTCAATGGACGTAACAACTGGAAAGCCGCGGGAACTGCATACAAAAGCTCTGTGGAGCTCTGGAGAGCTGAGCTGCTAGAGAATCAATGGCCATTTTTCTTATTTCAATCATTTAGAAACACAGGTTTCTCAACTGTTCAATATTCAGATTACTGATCCATTCAAAAAACTAAGGAATTCACGTTACTCAGATTTCTTTTGATTCTTACAGACTTGAGAACATAAGCGGTGCTCACTGCATCACGGGAACGTTATGGCCAAGATGAGCACAGAATCACAGACTGGTCTGGGTTGGAAGGGACCCCAAGGATCACAGAGTTCCAACCCCCCTGCCACAGGCAGGGCCACCAACCTCAGGCCTGGATCTACACAAGGTTGCCCAGGGCCCCATCCAACCTGGCCTTGAACACCCCCAGGGATGGGGCACCCACTCCCTCTCTGGGCAGCCCGTTCCAGCCCCTCACCACTCTCTCTGTAAAGAACTTCCCCTTAATATCTAATATAAACCTTCCCTCCTTCAGCTTTAATCCATCCCCCCTGTTCTGCCATTATCTACCCTTTGGAAAAGCTGATTCCCCTCCTGTTTCTCTGCTCCCTTCAGGTACTGGAAGGCTGCAATGAGGTCCCCCTGCTGCCCCAGATCTGGACACAGGACTCCAGCTGGGGCCTCACAAGGGCAGAGTAGAGGGGGACAATCCCCTCCCTGTCTCTGCTGGCCACCCCTCTTCTGATGTAGCCCAGGATACCACTGAGATGCTCATACTCAAATCCAAAGTTGTAGAGTAAGGAATCAGGTGTTAATTAAGTGGTCTGTTACAAACCCGCTGTTCTCAAAGCACATTTTGGAGGTGACTTCTTGTTTTTCTTTTTTAAAATGAGGGCAAGTGCAGGGTCCTGCACCTGGGGAGGAATAAACCCCCAGCACCAGTATAGGTCAGTGGGACCTGGGGACATTGGAAAGACCGTGGCTGGCAGGTTGAGGGAGGTTCTCTTCTCCTCCCCCTCTGTTCTGTGCTGGTAAGGCCACATCTGGAGTCATGTGTCCAGTGCTGGGCTCCCCAGTTCCAAGACAGACAGGGAACTACTGGAGAGAGACCAGTGGAGGGTATGAGGATGATGAGGGGCCTGGAACATCTCTTGTGTGGAGAAACAAAGACTGAGAGGGCATCTCACGAGCACTGATCAATACCTAAAGGGTGGATATCTAGAAAAAGGGGCCAAACTCTTCTCAGTGGTGCCCAGTGACAGAACAAGGGGCAATGGGCACAAACTGGAACACATGAAGGTCCATCTCAACATGAGAAAAAGCTTCACCACTCTGCAGGTAGGAGAGCACTGGGACAGGCTACCCAAAGAGGCTGGGGAGTCTCCTTCTCCAGAGAGAACCCAAACCCACCTAGTCACTGTCCTGTGCGACCTGCCCTAGGTGGTCCTGCTCTGGGCAGTGGGTTGGACTGGATAATCACCAGAGGTTCCTTCCAAGCCTCATCAGTCTGGGATTCTGTTAGAGACCTTCAATACTTAACTCAGGGGTCAAATTAATTTATTAACGCTCATGTAAATTTTACACATTAAAGCTCACAAAATATCTTCAGTCAGAAAGAAAGATGAGGCATGAAACTGTGGAGTCTGATTCAATTTCTACTTTCACTGGTTAAAAAAGATCCTGAAGGAAGCCTTCATTGCTCAATACATATTGAAGGGGTTAGCTAAAATCGGGTTATTTATATTTAAACATCTACCTCTAGAAATTGATCCTTCCTCTCCCACTTGTTTCTCCGCCGTATACCAAGTATACCCACCATACAGAGCGGCCAGAATGAAGCCTTCAAAGCTACCCTGAATAGTATCCAGGCAACTCGTTTAGCAGGAAAATACAATCCTACCCTTACGCCTTGAAGCGTCCAGAGCCCAGTGGTTCAACCCAAAGCTTGCGTTTCAAGTGCCTCTGGGTGAAAGGAAAGAGTACATGGAGTTACTCTCCTTAAGTGGCATGCCAGAAAGGAGAGCCATTAAGCCACTTCATTTTTTGGTCGAATGTAGATAGGCAAGCAGTAGAAGAGCAGAACTTTAACAGGAAGGTGGGTTAACCAAGTCTCTTTTCCAGGCAGGCTTGGTGTGACTGCTGGCCATAACAACGGAGCTTCCATCCTCAGAGGTAAAGTCTTTGGCTAGACTAAAAACGTAAACAGAATCAGAAGACTCAGACACAACCCTCAGTTTTCACTGCTCAAGACTTTTCTTCTTCTGTTAGTGAGGAAAAAGAGGAAGGAGATAAAAAAGGGACAGCATCCTGATTTAAAAATAAACTCAAGCCAGCCACACGTAGTACTACAGGGTACTGTGGCGCAGCACACGGGAGACAACTTGGCACATTAGGTGCCTTGGTCCTTACAGACCCCAAACAAGGGCCAGGTAAACTGAAAAACCTGAGGCAAACAGAGCCAGATGCTATCAGACCCCAAACCCTGAAGACGAAACACTTGAAAATAGATCCCCTTTAACTTCAGCAACCTACAAAAGCCTCAGCACTCTCCTGACCTCACAGCCATATAAAAAACTGCATATTTACTCAGAGACTTACTAAGAGCTATTAATGAGGACATGGAACCTCTCCAGTGGATCTTCTATGTACCTCCAACACCAGGAAACAGAGCCTTCCCACAAAGGCAGCAATATCAAAGGCTGGTCAAAAGACAACTCAGCATTTAATTATGAGAAGCCCGACTGAAACTCAATCCTACTGAGAGTGTGGTTTCTGTTTGAAATACATTTTTGCTCAAGGGCCCTGAAAACTGTAGAATAATGTAGGCTGGAAGGGATCTCTGAAATCCAGCCAGCCCAACTTTCCACTCAAAGAAGGGACAAACTGCAATGTTGGACTCAAGTTCCAAGTTAAGTAACTATGTTCAAGGGTCCTACTCAGCCAAGCTCTGAGCACTTCCAAAGACAGAGATTCTGCAAGCTCTTCCCTTGTCTTAGCTGCCTTGAGAAGTACTCTTATGTCAAAGGATTAGGGAGACAATTTATTTAATCCAAATTTGCTTCAGCTATTTGCTATCGACATAAGAAAGGAAATGCATTAGCCCACCTCTGGGCATTAGAGTTTAGGCTATGGTTTGCTGCACAAGTTTCTAGTTTCTCAGATACTGCCATACTACCTTACCTTTCCCTTAATTCTTTTTATTCCTAGTACAAAAGAAAATGGAGAACTGCTGAACTTCAACTGTTGCCAAGTCCATAATACCAACCAACAGCAGGTAAGAGATCTTCATGTGACTGAGGTGACTTCGTTGAAAAAGTTGAGGGTGGAGATTTAATCTCCCCTACGGTATAGGGGCAGACTGGAGTTTCAAAAGTGCAGATCTTGCTCTGGAGAGACAACCTGGGACACAGGACAGTTGGAACATTCCATCTATGAGAATAATTCAGCTCAGTAACACAGGTGAACCTTTGTACAGGGACCACAAATAAATAAAAACTATTCTGGTCTTTTCCAGAGCAGAAGAGAACATATGGAGGAGAAAAAAAGGGCTTTTATTACAGGAACAGAAAGGCAGGGTGGCATCTGGGTATTCCACAAAGGACAGCAAGGAAATCTTCCAGCCAACCAAATGCTATAAAGACATTTATTCCACCTGACAGAGCAATACCAGGATGGGACGTGATCAGTGTGGGCATGGGCCTATCCACGAGTCATTTCAGGGAGTGAAGACAGCGTGATAGTTTACACTCCACAAAGGAAATAGATGCTCTGTGAAAAGAGAAGAGGCAACAAGACATTAGGGACAGGAAAGAAAGTGGACTTGAAATCGAGTGAACAGAGCCCTGCACCAAAAATTAACATGAGAATTTTCTTAAGAAGAAATTAGATAATAGTGACAGCGGTGAGCTGACATCAGGTGCCCTCTTTACAAACCGTTTCCCTTACTGTAAGGAAGGAGATTAAAAATGGGTTTGATACAGCCTGAAGCAAAGAACCTTTGACAGACGAAACTATCCGGAGCATTTTGCTGAAGAATGCAGTGTGCTGTTTTCCACTTGCAGCATGACAAATCACATGAGGAGGAGAGAGCAGAAATAAATCCATTTCACCCCAACATCTCCCTGTAGAACACTACAGCGCAGGCAAAGCTGGATTGTTTTTTCCCCCCTTTATTTTTCCCGTCTATATTTTTCCCTTTAAAAAAAAACCACTCACCAATAAAAACAAGAACGTTTCATCCCAACAGCCATCATTACAAGCGCATTAAAATGTTTGCTGGATATGGCTTTGTACTCACAATTTTCTGTTCCAGCCGAAATTGCAAGTACTTTGTTTCTATAACTAAGACAAAATTACCCATTTGATGCATTTGCTTTTTCCTCCTCTTTTTACCTGGAGTTCCCTTTGCTGGAAAGGAAGGGTTTTTTTCCTCTGAATAACCTTTTTCTGTTGCCCTGGGGGAAATCTCCGCAGCATCTTCTAGAAGCAATGCTCTGGTCCACAGCAGCAAGATGGAACAATGCTCCTTATTTTGTATATCACGTGCATGCCTGAGATGATTTGGGATGCGGCACTTCATTCATGTTTGAGATCAAGAAGCATGATTTAGCTCACTGTCTAGACAAGTGGTCTCAAACACTGTTGTACCAAACTCCCAGTAGCTCCCACGTATCCCGTCTTCATAGGTGTCAAAAACTTGATGGCCACCCAAAGAGGGACCAAACTTTGGGAAAGCCTTCAATAGATACCTGCCCTGCAGGTCAAAGCCTCCCTACCACATGCTCTTTCATCCCTTCCAGCACGCTCTGAAGACTATAGGAGATTAAAGGCTGTGTGATTTATTTTGCCAGTGGCAAAATCTGAAAAGAAAGGGGAAAAAAAATAAAAAGCCAACAACCCCCCCATCCTTTTAAGTGAGGAAGCCACAGAGCCCGTGACATTTGCGAGGAGATGACAAGGAAGTTTCTAAAGCAGACCTGGGTATCTAGAGATGACAACTCCATCTCTCTATGCTGCAACACAGGTGATGGGCCACTGCCTCCAAAAATCACGTTTAGGGAATCCAACACAAATCCAGGCCAAGTTTTTATTTAGATGAGGGAAGAACACAACTTTGACGAGGAGGAACACACCTAACCGTGTTCTGCTTAGCAGGCTGGATGACAGACGAAGCAACACGAGAAAGATCCACTCCATGAAAAGCGAATTACAGAGAGCTGGTATGTCTGGAAGCCACAGTTTAATCCCTGGCAAAGCCAACAGCACAATAAGCACTTCCTACCTTTCCTTCTACTGGGGAAAGGCTCAGAGATGCGATGGCAGAAGGTTTCAGGTTAGTGCTTGAAATCTTTTCACAGAGCTCTGCAGGGAAGACCCTGCCCTGCTTCAGCAGTGATTTTCATCTCTCACTAACACCAAATGCACTATTTTTAATGTTTGGGGTTTTTTTATATGTATAGCAATACTAGCATTTCACCAAAGATCTATATCTCCCTCTGCTGAACAGATGACGGGAACAGCAGCCTCAATGGGAACCGCCAACTGGGTTTTTAACCTTTGTATTCGACAGAATCCCTACGGCTCCAAGTTGCAGATGACATTTGCTGGGTTATGGATAATGGTCTTTACACACTGAGGACATTTTTTACTGACCTGTCTAAAGCTTTTGACACAGCAGCCCATAAAACCTCCACCCTAAATAACTTGTCTCATATTAAGGAGAGAAGGAGGAGACATAAAACATTAGAGATCTTAATCAGTTGAGAAAAGGGCTCTGATGGGAGGGGGAAGCAAAACAGATTTCTCTAGAACTCCTTTGAAATGTTGACCTTTATGGTTTTAAAGAGCCACAGAGATTTCTCACAGGAATAAGGGATAGCTAGGATTTGTGCAATGCAAAGATTGCCTTCTATCAGACCGGCAGGGAAACAAAATATTCAGTACACATAAGGAAGATTTAGTAACATTACAAACCCAATGAAGACAATAGCAGCAGCGACCTGCAGCTTTCAGGAAACTTCATTCGTCATGTCTAAAAGAAAAAGCCCCAGAACTATGCGCTGTTCCAATTCTTAATCCAACTTTTCTCCTTGGCTATGTACCACGTACAGGTTCATATGCACTAATGCATGTAGGCCAATGTCCAAAATGAGTTTTAAGGCACCTAGAACATGTGAAGAACAGTCATTTCACAGGAAAAAGTGTTTCAACCCACAGACCACATCTCTGAAGGAAGATGTGAAACTTCTCCTGTAAGCACCAGGAGTCTCATTTGTACAACGACATTTGGTTACATCTTTCAGAGTCAGAAGTACCACATCATCTGCCAAACAGATCTCTTCCAACTCAAGATACATCTCACACACAGCACTTGTTCTTACTGCAAACCCCTGTCCACTCTGGTTCTTGAGTGACTCAAAGCTGTGCAGGTCATGGAGCAGTGACATAGGGCAAGGACTGCATGGCCAGAATCCCCATGACCACATACTCCAAGAGGTCAAGGCCATGCAGACAGGGACTCAAGACGTTAAGAAAAGCAGATACAAAAAGGAAAATCCTTCCTGAGATCTTAGGGTTTACGAAGCAACAGCTTTAGGGTTCTGTGGGGGGTTTTTTTGTTATCAACAGCATCATATAAAAGAATCAAGCAAGCTTCAGAGCAGTCAAACTAGCTCTAGGGGAAGTACAGGCTGCTTCCATGTGTATTACAACACGCAGCTGAGGACCCAAGCCTGCCAAATTATCAGTCAAATCCAATTCTGATCCAGATCTATGTTTTGCTTCACTAGTCTGAGGAGATAGCAGCTTTCTTCTACTAGGTTCTGGAGATGGTGATCCGATTCATCATCTAAACTGCCCTCAAAGTAGACTCAATGGGAAGAGACAATGGATATTCAGTACAGCATCACAACTAATATTCAAGCTTAGATAATGAATGTTTAAAACCAAAATCCCAAAGGTATGGTGGGATTATGCAGGCAAGGAAATAAACCCAGAAAAACACATGATGATCCACAAGCATGCCAGGTAGAAGAGAGGTGACATATGCTCTAGCTCAGCAAGGAAATGAGTGACATGAAGGGGAACTCTATTTGCACACATATCTGTGGACTTGTTTTCTGTTATCTTCTTGATAATTTGTCTCAACCTAGCCCAAGTGTTCAAAATAACTGTCCTCTTAAGCACTGCTTGGATGCTCAGATACTATCCACCAATGCCTCTGAGATAAGAGCCCACACTGCACCCACAGCTTACAGATTTTCCCCAGTCTGTACGGAAGAAAGGAGGGGATGTTATAGAAGTCCGATGCGCACAGTACCCAAATAAAAGGTTGGACCAGGTAATCTACGCAGCAGCCTGAACAGGAGATAACACAGGAAACCATTACAGAGTATGTCATTCCAATGAGCGATTCCTTTAAATGAGCTACCAGAAAAACTGCAGCTTTGGAAACTGCTGAGGTTGGAAAGGATTAAACTCAAAGGGATACAGCAACAGCTAGTAGCGAGAGCAATTTGGCATCCCAAGGAAAACATGAATCTTGGAGTTGCCCGTTCTGTTCCTGAATTTCAAGGCTCATTTCAAGTTTAATTTGAATTTTGTAACATTGACTAAATAACTTCTACACCAGTCCGAAGATAAAATGTTCAGGAAAAGAATATTTAAGCAAACAATTAACATGTTCATTTCTGCTAATGACAGATTGATCCTTTTCTCCAGAGGATCAAATGGAGCTTTTCAAGTTCGTTTTCTTCATTCACTTGTTACTGAAGCATGACAACCTCTGGGATAAAGCCTGGAAAATCCTAACAGGTCTTTTGCAATGAATAGCGAGCAACAATATAAAGACCTCTTGGGAGTTTCCAAACTTTATCCAACATAAGTCAGAGACTACTTTTTCTAGCCAAGTTCCATAAACATTTTATTAAAGCCTGGTGCTTCCGTGAAACCTCCCCATACACACACCCCACACACCTACGGGAGGTTTGCATCCCTTCATGATTTCCTAGGAAGCTGCTGCAGCAAGGCAGGACAGGCACAGCACAGTGCCAGCTGATCTGGTGGTACCTCTGATGTGCAGATACAGGCAAGGCATCTTAACATTGTAGGCTTAAATAACATGGGGTAGCTGTGGTTCTCCCACTTGTCATTCCTGAGCAGCAGAAGAATGTGGTTACCTACCAGTGCCAGAAAGACTGCCTTCCCCAGGACAGATGCTACAGGTTGATACTTTGCTGCTGGTTGCATCCCAGTACCCAAGTGGTGGGGTAACAACCGCACTAAGCTCAGCGCCTCCCCTACAAAAAGTACTGTTAGGAAAAAAATACGGTCACAACCACACTGGCCAAAAAAAGAGGTTCCTCCAAATGACCCTCAAACCGCCCAAAATGCTGTAGGTGCTTTCAGAGGTTACAAGAAATGAAAACTGTGGCAAATTCTGGAATGAGTGTGTGTTTCCAAAACACAGACTTCCCCTGCCAATAACCTCAAAGATCACAGACTAGAAGATTATGAAATACCCACAAAAAGAAGAGACACCCCACAGGTAAAGTTCAATGCAAGTAGCAGGTGAGCCCTGGACTGCTGCGTGCCATCCTGATTTCATAAAGGCTGAATTTTGACCACTGCTGTGAACTTTTCCACAGGCTGGAAAGAAATGCCTAACGTTCATCTGTGCCTTTGAATGCTGCACCGAATTCAGACGCTAAAGGTAATCCTGTAGCTTTAGCTCAAAGAAGCTGCCTAACTCCACCCTAAACATGTCGTATCTTTGCACAAATAGATTCTTTCTGAGTCACTGCAGGCTTTCAATAGAGCGGAGTACTTACCCATGAGAATCTATTAAGGTAAGACCTTGCTTTCAGCTGGAAAACATTAATTCTCTTCCAAAAAGGCACACTGCCTTCTTGGTCATTAATATCACATCATTATTCTGAGCTGAGTGACAAGCCAGGCAAGTCATCCGGATCTGAGGCAGGATGAAAGGCTAGCTCTAAAGAGAGATGTTTGGGGAAGAGAAATCACCACTCCAGTTACCACAGCAGAAAAATCAATATTTTACTGGACAAGGATGGTCTCCAAAGCAGTCCCTGCTTGGACACCAGGTGTATCAGCAAAACTGAATGATGCTGCTAAAGAAGCCACATGTGACCTTGAACTGTTAAGCGTATCATGGCAATGCAGAGATCTTAAGGGGTAGGTAAATAGTTGCAAATGAAAACAAAACTGTTGACATAGCAACAGGAGGCTTTGGCACACTGTGCTGTGTGTCAGCATCATTGGTTTTGTAGCCAGTCGACAACGAAAGGCCGTCACGTTTAAAGCCAGAGGTCAAGGCGGTTCTGTCATGCTGCAGCTCCGCACATAGCGTGTGAAACCTGCCAGGGAAAGCCACCTTTGATGGAGAAGCACCTTCCTGGTAAGTATTCTTGCTCAGCATCGCTGTACAAGCAGGGAAGGGAATAAGGAGAGACAGAAAGGGGAGAAACCTCAGCACTGATCACGTTCAGCGAGGATTCGCCCCTCGGTAGCTAACACTGATCACCATTCAGGCTGCCATCAGCCTGCCTGGGGCTGCCACTGGTGCTCTGTCACCAGGTTGTGAGGTAATCCAGCAAAAAGGCAACTGCTCTGCTCACACGATTGCCAGGCTGAAGAAAGAGGCAGAAAAGCAAACCTGGGAAAGTTCAGGAGGAACAAAACAACCTAAATCAGTGCTCCCCCAACCTACATCAGCACTTCCTCATGCTTGAGTAACCTAGGCGACCCTGCTCTGGCAGGGGGTTTGGACTAGATGATCTTTCAAGGTCCCTTGCAACCCCAATCATTCTGTGATTCTCTGTGTGTGTGGTTCCCCTGCCCTGGTCACTTCACCTGAACCCACACAGTGCAAAGTTTGTGACAACACAGTGTTTGGAGTCCTTATCAAGGTTTAAACTAACCCAAAACCTTAAGGCTCTGACTGTGTTATAACTGTTCTGGAGAGCAGTGTAGGCAAGAGGGACCTGGGGGTCCCAGTGGACAGCAGGGTGCCCATGAGCCAGCAATGCCCTCGTGATCAAGAAGGCTGATGGCATCTTGGGGTGTGTTAGAAGGCAGGTAGTTAGTAGGTCAAGAGAGGTCCTTCTCCCCCTCTGCTCTGTGCTGGTGAGGCCACACCTGGAATATTGGGTCCAGTTCTGGGCCCCTCAGCTCAAGGACACCGAACTCCTTGAAAGAGTACAGCATAGGACCACCAAGGTGAAGAAGGGAGTGGAACCCCTTCCTTATGAGGACAGGATGAGGGAGCTGGGGCTCTTTAGCCCGGAGAAGAGGAGACTGAGGGGTGACATCATTAATGTTTATAAATATGTAAAGGGTGAGAGTCAGGAGGACAGAGCCAGGCTCTGCTCAGTGATGGCAGTGACAGGACAAGGTGCAGCGGGTGCAAGCTGGAGCAGAGGAACTTTTACCCTGTGAGGGTGACAGAGCCATGGGACAAATTTCCCAGACAGGTTGTGGAGTCTCCTTCTCTGGAGACCTTCAAACCCCACCTGGATGCATGTCTGGGTGATCCAGTCTGGGCAATCAAGCCTGGGCGATCCTGCTCTGACAGGGGGGTTGGACTAGATGGTCTTTCGAGGTCCCTTCCAACTCCTAACATTCTGGGATTCTCCTCTGTCCACCTGTACTTGTCTGGTGCTTCCCATTTATTTCGAGACACTCCTGGAAAATGGGTAGTCTCTGTCCTGCATCTCTGCAGCACCGAGGAACCCCTCACATCCCCCAATCCATCCCGCTAGATTTCTGGGTCCTACAGAGAAAAAGACAACTATAGCATGCAAGAGGATGATGCATCTAGTGTAAGAACTCAGGAATCTGAAGTTTTGATGACATGATCTCTGCATAATATATGGGAAATAAAAGGTCAGCAGTAGCTGCTGACAGTATTACGGCATGCTGGGAATAAAGCATTGCTATCATCAATAGCCACGCTTAGCTCACTGGAGTTAGCAGACAGTCTGATCTCACCCAGACTGCCCAACTTGGACATTCAAGCCGCAGACTGCATGCATTTTCAGCCTGTTTTGGGTTTTTTTTAAAGCAGGGAAACGGTACTGCTAGAAAATATATGGGCTGAGGGCATCAGTGCTATTGCTGAGGCAGAACAATAATAACTTCAGTCGTGATTTATACAGCTAATTTCAGGATAAAACCCTATCTATTTTTAAAAAGATGAAAAGACCACAAAATTACCTGATTTTGAATTCGGCGGTGATTACAGTTTATACTGCCCAATGTTTCAACTCAGTAAGCATGCAAATAGAATATTTTATTAAAGGAACAGACAAAAGGGATCTTTTCTTCTTTATGTGCCCTCTCCGCTGTCACAGATTTTATCAGGCTGCAACCAGACGCACTGGCTTCCCTCTCACCTGAAGTGCCTGTCTGGTTTGAAAAGAATTATTTCCCAAGCCAAATACCCATTCCTCCCTTGTATAGGCTCTATTTTCAGTTTATTGCTCATTTGTGAAGAGATCAGAAAAGAGATGTATATATCATCCATATCAGATGGTAATCCTGGGATTTACTTCTATAGTGGCAACAAAAGTGTGGTTTTCTATGGCATCTGAAGCTAACTCAGTGCTCTCTACTAAAGTGCTCCATATGGAGATACACCATATAGCAACCCTTTTAGATGTAGCCACAGACAAATCAAAGCAACACTGCAACTCCTTCCAGGATCACTGCTCAGGTTTACCAACAGGTATACTGAAGCACAGAAGCCATGATCAAGAAATCCACCCAAATCCTAAATCCAACCCACATCACAGCCACTTCAGGAAGCATCATTCAAGGAAGCCACTTCATAGAATCACAAAATGTGTAAGGTTGGAAGGGACCTTTAGAGGTCATCAAGTCCAACCCCCAGCAGTGAGCAGGGACATCTTCACTAAAGCAGGTCACTCAGAGCCCCGTCAAGCCTGACCTGGAATGTCTCCAGGGATGGGGCCTCCACTATGTCTGTGGGCACCCTGTGCCAGTGATCCACTGCCCTCATATTGAGGAATTTTTTCCTAATATCCAACCTAAATCTTCCCTTTTCTAGTTTAAAACCATCACCCCACCACCCTATTGCTTCATGCCCTCAGGAACAGTTCTTCCCCAGCTTTCCTATAGGCACCTTTCAGATAGTGGAAGGCTGCTATAGGGTCCTCCAGGAGCCTTTTCTTCTCCACATTCTCCTGCTGCTGCATATGATGAGCAGGGATCAGCAGAGGCAAGAGATGTTCTCAGCGAAGGAGGAGCTGTGCGATATGAACAGCAGCAAGCAGTCCAGCACCGCCTCATTGGGGAGAAAATCTCATATAGATCTGCTGGAGCAATGACCCCCATTTCACTGACCCTGTGCCCCCATTTCACTGACAGGGTTTGCAGCTCTGCCTCACATCAAAATCCACCACTGCACCCCTTCCGTTCACTCCTTTTATTTGACAATACATCACGAAAACTGGGTGCAGGTGGAAAAGCTTTGGTAAAAATCAAGACCTCTGGTCCAGGATGACTTACGGAGCCCTGAAGTTGTGGGTATGTGGCTGTGGCTACCTACACTGTGGTACAGCTGAGGGATCCAGCAGAGGGTCAAGCCGCCACCACCCTCAGCACTGGACACACAGAAGTGACAACCCCAAAGCACCCTTGGTTTGAGGGCCGGAGGTTCTCAGTAGATAGAAGCACACAGGGAATTAAAAGACAATTAAAACACTTCAGTAGGCTGCCGCATCAGCTCACATTTCAGACCATGTGTTGGCAGACCTCTCTGGGACTTTTAAGTATCTTCCTTCCTATTTTTCCATAAAAGGGAGTTCTGGAATTGGAGAAAGCAAGAGAAAGCACAAAAATATCTGAACATTTCACCCGTGCACAATGTAGCATCACTGGCAGAGGTGAACCAGCAGTCAAGATTTTACTAACAAACAAGAGGGGATATGTAAGCCAGAGACAGGTAGAAAGGACCTCACGATAGCCATCCTATTGCTGTGGAGAATGCAAAGGGGGAGCCAGCACAGAGATTCAAAGAGATGCTGATGTCACTGAAGCATCTGATCAGGAAAACCCACTTCAAAGAGGTGCTTCGAATAGATGGAAGCAAGTGGGTGAGACACTGTTGTCAAGGGCAGAGAAAGATGTTTTGTTAAGCAAGGTGAGAAAGAGCAAGACCTTACGAAAAGGGGGTTCAGCTGTACAGATGGTTTAAGACTCAAAAAAAACCCCAAGAAAAATCCTAATTTCAAAACATTAACACAGAGTAAGTCAGACTTACGGTCCAAACAGCACTGCTCAAGCAAGGTACACCAGCCTGCAAGGTATTCTGCATGCAGAGGAGAAAGGGGGGGACTGAAACATGTAAGCTTAGTAATTTAATACTGGTATGTTAAGTCGATTTACTTTCTCTTTTTATATCTGAAATATTAAGTATGAATGCTTCCCTGCCCCCCAACCATTTTAGCAATTGTTCATCTCATCAAGTCTTAAACTCTAAATATATACACACACATACAGAGCCTTAAGTTTCATCGAATCCCCAAGCAAAACAAGAAAGCACACACAGGAGCAGCACTTCTGCCTGAACGCTGCTCAGAACCGCGTCAGTGTGCAACACTAGGAACCCTCGGCTCTTTTACCAGGGCCTAATAACCAGCTAAGTAATTGAAGCAATTTTTTAAACCAAAAATCCTCTGACCATGTGAGCAAGCCAAGGCACAGCTAGGACAGCTTTCCAAAACTGCCTGCTACACTGGTCACCCAACTAGTGGTTTTGCATCACTCATCTTTACTCCTACTGGGGGCCAAACTGGAATAGCCGAGTCTGTGTGCACAATCCACCTTTTCTTTTTGGTTTTAATACTCCTGAAGGAAGCCAGCTTGGACTCCTCCTTTATTGACTTTTACAGCCCACGTGACAGATCACACTATTCACAAGTTCGATTGCTTTTTCCATAGACTAAATGAAATGAATAAACAAGGCCAGACGAAACGGCTGGAGGAGGAAAGCCCACATCTCCGTCTCACCACGGCAAACAGGACTGTTGGATTATATGGGGTATGAAAGTAGACACTAACTCATTTCTTTGCTCTGATTGTTTTTAGGAGTTCAGAAATAACATCTTTCAATACCCTGGTATTTCTTTTAATTTCATATGCCATTTCCCCCCTCCTGTATTTCTGGCTGGAAGATCAATTAGAATTCCTTCGTGGGAAGTCATTCCCATCAGTTCAATTACTCCATCTAATTGTTTCAGCAATCATAGTTAAATACCCATTTTAATTTTTATTTAGAGACTCAATTACCAAGCATCAAGCAGATGTAAACACATTTAAAATTTTATCTTGTCTCCCTCCTACGCCTTCTTCCCCAGTACAAATTCCATTTTGCCCCTCAGCCTTCTCCACATCATAAAGCAATGCACACATAGTCACTTAATACCTCCATCTAACTCCGGGCGCTGACTAGCGCTTCTTTCCCAAACAGCCTCCAAGACAAGCCCATCTTGGTTGTTCAGGGACAGGCATGGAGAGAGACACTCCTACCTGCCTCCATCCCACGCACCCTACAACTAAAAAAAGCCTTCACAGGTTCATCTGGGCTGTATTCCCCCCTTGCCTTCCAGGTGGCAAGGAATCCCAGTCACTGATTCATCAGGAAGAATTTCATTTCGTGATACTTTTATGTATCTATTTTAATCAGCAACTGATCCGTTTGGAGCCTGTGCTCTCATCTTTCCCCTGAGCCTTTCCCACATAGAACCCTTTCATTCAAATTCTGCTAGCAGGTATTGTAATTCTATTCTGTTCTTGCATATAATTCACTAAACTTCAGCGAGATGCCTGTCAAGCAAGTCAATATTTTACACTCCCAACTCAAATCCTTTTTTTTTTTTTCCTTTTTCTTTTTGCAGTGTATCAAAATGCAAATTTATTTTTTCCTTCCTCCTAAGAGTCACAATCTAAGTAGACCCAGCCTGGAAACAGCAACACCTAAGCGAAATGGCAAACCAGCGGTTGCAGGAATGATCAACGTATCTCCTGAAGCCCAGAGATAGCAGATGTCATCAGAACATCTACTTACAAGTGCATTAAAACTCCCCAAGGAGAAACAAAATGTAGAGTTGGTTAAACATTTATAGGTACCTCCGAGTTTCCGCCCCCCAAAACCAACATGTTAAGAGCCATGCTTTGCCCAAGCTAGGAAAACACGAGCCCACCCACAGGGATTGTAGTTGCAGCTACGGGAAACATGCACAGCCACTGTTTTACAGCCTCAGGTAAAACCAGTTAGAATTCCCAGTATGGCTTTGTAGTATTTATAGAGCAAGGCTGTACATCAGAAAGAACAACTATCACTGTGTTAACGTTATAGGAGCCTCTCAAAGCTAAGCTTTGCCTAGTTGCCTCAACGATCCCAATAAAACACCCTGGGTGACTTATACCTCGTAGGGGCACCCAAATTAAAGTTGGGCTGCAGGATGAAGTTGACACTCAAGTATCACGTCGTCTTCCTGGTGACTGCACGCTTGAAAAAGAGAGGCATTTCAACCCCTCAGTCCTGGGCTCAGCAGCCAACCAGGAGAATTCCAAAACAAAAGAGAAGACCAAGCATTATCCTTTTACCTACCTGCACAGCCAAAGGCTAGGTGATACCTCGACGAGGGGCTGAATTTGACGCAACACACATTAGCCTTGGCCTCGATGCTTGCTACAGAGTTGTCCAAGTTGGTAGACCACAGCTTCACTAGAGAAACAGAAAAAGAAACAGGAGTAAACAAAAACCTCCAAGTTAACCAGCCACCTCTAGGATATATAAAACCTAGTTATTTCATAAATAAGGTTCTGAAAAGCCCCACTTTCCAAAACATCAGCCATCGTAAGGAGTCTGTTGCTGTCAATGGCTTGTAAGCTTGAGAATATTCTCCAGTGCACACTTTAAATACTCTGCCCACTTCCATACATGCAGGAGATGCTGGAAGCCCACATCCCTGAGACCACCAGAGCAGGTGACTAAGCACACATTAGAATCGTGGTGTTTAAAGCCACTGGAGCACTGAGAGCAGGAAGGCTTGCATCCTTTTTGTTCCTTGTCCCTCAGCTGGGATGCAAGAACTCCATGCTCCATGGCAGAGCTGCTCTGCGTGGAATCAATATACCTAATTGTATGCTTGAGCACAGCAAGAACAACTCCTTTTATTCTTGAGAAAACTGGCACAGACAGGAAAGAAATCACGTGCCAGCTTCCTGTGACCATATTACTTCCTTGGGACATGGAACTCTTCTGTTCCACCAGACTACTGCACCAACACTGATTAAACTTGGTGGTACAGAACGATCTCTTCCATCCAGCACTACACAGGATGACCAAGTCACCCCCCACAGGCTCAAACACTTCAAGTACCATTTAACCTTAAAGAGGAAGAGTGCCGGGTAGTCGCTGCACAGCCGATCTTACTATTAAAAGCTACAGATGGAACAGTTTGTTCTCAGTCCAGAAGGGGCACCACACTGGCATCAGCCCCCACTGAAGACTACAAGGTAGAAAGACAGAGGTAAGTGTTCTCCTTCTCCCTGTTCTCGGGGGGGTTGGGCTGTACTCTAGCATTACGATCAGTGTGCCAAGGTAGGAAGCTGAAGCTGATGGATTGACCAGGCAGGAGCTGTGTGAAGGTTTAATCCCCTAAATATTTCCTAGGAGCTGCCTGAGCTTCTCCAGATCTGTGGGAAATGGGTCCACTGCTGTCTTTTTACAGAAAGCTCACAAAATGGCAACGAGAGGTAAGTTGTCTTATGGTGTGTCCCCACATCCTCTGAGGAGTCCTCGTGGTTGGTGTTTCCCAGAAGCTTCAAAGGAAAACCATGGCTTCCATGCCGTTGCCCAAGGACATTTAAAATGGTCAGGCAAAAGGAGGAACACCAGTAGGTTTGGCCTGGCACACCTACTTCTTATCAGTGTGGCCAGTAATGGAAAGCAACAGGTTTGTGCTGTTTCTGACTGCATTTAGGAGAACTGCATCAAGGGTGAAGGAAACGAATGCTCAGGGCACACCCAGGCATCTTTCTAAGCGCAGCACTGTGTGGGTACCCGACAGCTGCCTGGAACCACTGTAAAGCAACACAACCTCCCCCAAAACACAGACATATACTGTGCTTGCATATAAGCATCATGTAAAATTCAATGAGAATAGCACCCATCCTGTTGGTTTTCAGAAACAAATTTTACCAGAGCTATCCCATTCCCCCCAAGCATCTAGCTATGTCTCTAAATGAAACCAAGAGCTTTGCAAGCATGGCTTAAGGTATGCTCGTCTCATAGGTGCGGCTGGGTGATACAGCTCCTCCATCCTGTTCTGCACTTGAGGACAGGGGGTGACAGGGTGGAGAACAGACCCAGGAAAGACTTTTACAAAACAGTACAACATTAGTGGGAGAGGACATCACGTTTATTGAAGAGATGGTACAGAAAGGTAGCATCACAACTGCAAGACGATGCTGTTGGCAGACAACACTGCTTTAACTTTGAGGAATACCAGGATGCCTCAAGATCTCACAGATCAGAGTGACATTCTGCCCAAACATAGCACTAAAGCCTCTTGAAGCCTCCTGACCAGGTATCTGTATTTCAAGTTGCATCCAAAGCAGCCACACCTCTCCTCGACACCACCTCTAACAAACAGATGGCCATCTGGTCTGTTTTTGTAGCAAAAGCTAATTGAGGGCTCAGTTTCAACTTGGCTCCTTTTTTCATCCAAGTTTTCAGGTCATAAGCAGAGCTATTTCATCTGGTGAAGAGTCAACCTGTGCGTTCAAAGCCGCTGCAATATTTGTTACGCCTGACAGGCGCAAATTAGAGCCTGCAATTTCTGTGACCTAACTGCTGTGGGACACACCAGGCTCCAATTATACCTTAGTCAGAGCCATAAGAAGGATATATGCAACATGTAGCACCACATAATAAAACATGATGAGTTTTACCTGGAACTGCCCGTTATTTTTACAAAAAGAACTGACAGGTTAATAAAGCATCATTCATAAGGGTAGGGCTTATTTGCTGCAGCTTTCATCAATTTTGCTGTGGTCGAGGCAGTAATTATACAACATACAGATGTCTTGATGACACCTAGAATTGTGTTGATGAGACAAGCAACCACCTGAGGTTGAGTGTCTCCAACACACACGTTCTTAATGTATATGGTCCTTAATTTTGAGGCTCCGGAGACACATCTCTGTGTAGCCAAATGTCTACCCCCCACCAGAGAAGAAAGAAGATGACTTCAGAACAGCTTCTTCAGTTTATAAGGTTTAGATTATTAAGATTTTTATTTTGTTGGAACTTTATGCTAAATGTTTAAGTATATAAATTAATTCTCTCTACCTCGGTTCTGTGTCTAAACACCAAGAGAGGTAGAAGCCTGTCCTGCCATAGCAGCAAGGAGAACTGACCCTAAGGATATTTCCTCCAGCCTGTCGTTCTTGAAACCCGTAGTTGGTTGTGTGGTGGAGAAGGCATCGTTACTCCAAAAAAAATAGGATAATGCTACCAGAAAACCCATTTGCACAGATCCAGGGAATCCCTAGGAAAGGAGGAAGCTGCTGAATCGTCCTGTTAGGCCAAAGTTGTGATCTGTTGCCTTGTGCAGGGTCAGGAGGATGATGTAAAGCTGGTGACTGTTAGCAGACAATGACCGCAGGGTATTCCTCCCTGTATAAGGCGCAACCAGACAGGTATTTCGATTGGTATTTTAACTACCAACATCTTCTTGACCTTTCAAGGTATTCCCAATTGAATCCAGCAGCCCCATAAATCTCCAGGAAATTATCGAACATCTTTTAGCCAGGAAAATGAGCGAAGTGGAAGTCCAACCTGATCTTTCAAGAGCAATACACACATGTTCCTCCAGTTAAAGCCAGCAGAAGCTGAAGGAGCTAATTATCACTAAAAATAACCCCCCCAAACAATCCTCTGGAAAGCCTCAGCAAAGCTGGGGAGCAAGCTCTGATGTGCAGTTCTCAGTTCCGCCTTTAAAAGGCTGTTTTGGTTTTTCAGTGCAATCTGCTTTGCCCAGCTGAATTCAGTGACACTATAAAGAAGAGCCACAGGGTTAGCACCCACGGTCTCACCAAGGGAGCACAGAAATCGCTTCCCTTACACAAAATGAAACAACACTTGCATTCCTTCTCCCCATGAGACCATGCAAGGTAACCTCCTCCCACAGAACCTCAGCACTACTGGTCTGCTCCACCTCTTATTTTGAGGCAGGAAACAGTGAAGGGTTTAAAGGGAGGACTGAAAACCCAGGACTCTCTCTTCAGCTGAATAATTGATACAGTACCGCTTGTATCCCCTTGAGCCTCAAAACCCACCCCAGAGCAGGGAACAAACGCTTCATCACTCCAGAACAGACCTCTACCGCAGCAGCATCGCAAAATCAATTCTATCCACACGGCATCACAAAATACTCTGCTCTATCTGCCAACTCTACCGTGGCCATTAAACTACATTCCCAATCCAGAACCTACCGGATTGTTGGGCTGGGATGCAGTACTAAGTCATGAGCAAAGTGCACCAGCTCCAGCCCTACCCTGGTGCTTTGATAACATCATTTTGCCTTCACAAAAGTAAAAGAATCTTTTCTGTTCCAACAGGATAAATTTGCCCTTTGTCACTTACACAAGAATGACAGCTCCTGCCATTAAATGCATAAAAGAACTGAAATTAAGACCACACCATTTTCCCAAGCTGCCCGCAGCACAAGTAAACACTTCACTTTCGCTCACTGCTGTCGAGCTGGCGCACGCCTTTGGGTCCCTACAGATGCACACAAGCACCTCTGCCCCTTTAAAGGGAAGGGCACAACAACTGTAGATAAAAGGTCGTCACAGGCTCAGTAGTTCCTTCAAATAAAATAATGCCTTTATGCTCTCATTATCTGCTATTAAAGGAGAAAGATCTTCCACAAATAAGCATCCTAGATTATCTTTATCTAGCAACGAGGATGATGCAGGACACAATGCTCAAGGATGCTGTTTCTGATTATATCCGACTCATTTTATTGCTAATAGCACCATTTATTAGCACCCTATTTTGCCAAGCCTGAGCCCTGGCAGAGACAGCTGCAAAGCTCTGATGCTCAGATTTTTCATCTCCAAGCTCCTTCCCCGACGCACGGCTACCAAGCATCCCAAGTGCTTCAAAAATTAACTTCCAGCTTGAAAAGACCACGGAAAGGCAGGCACATACACAAGGCAAGCAGGAAAAACAGAGAGAGCTGTCGCTTTTTTTGCCAGCTCATCCTGCTTCCTTGACAGGAAAAACATGCTGCTTGCCGGGGATGCACAGCAGGACTGTCTCCAATGGCTCCAGGGTCACACCAGTATCTATCGGTCACACCAGTATATATCAGTATGAAGATTTCTTCTTAGAAAGCCCAGTTTGAGTTAGGACAGCTGGGCATTGGAGTTACCTTCTTTTCACATTTAACCCTTCGTTGATCCCACTGAAAACAGATGGTGGACACCCTAACACTAATCCAGCCGTTGGCCGCTACTGCTCTGTATCTTCAAGACTTCCAAAAATCGGTGTTTATTTCAAACACTTCCATGCAGGACTATGTTTGTCTCTAATGAGCTTCTCACATACACAAAACCACAGGCAAACCAGGTAGAAGCAAAGGATAAGGTGTTCCAGCTCGGTTTTTAGTCACCAAAACCCCCATACACCTTCAAGAGACCTTTGTGAATTGAAATGCGAGTTACATAGACAATAATTTGAGTAAATGCTACTCTTTGAGAAACTATTGCTGCAAAAAGTGAACTGTTAAAGGGGAGACAAGAGCTCTGCTAGCAGCTGGCTCTGCAGAACCGGACAACTTGTTAACATGCTAATAAATGTGTGTCTACCTGGCAGCTAAGCTTTTTCAAATGCATAGCATGAGCGGGGAGCAACGTGATGAAGGGGTTGATAATTTACAAGGTGAACGTTTGCTCCCGCTGCATTTAAGCAGACAGAAAACATTCCTGACTTCCACCAAAAAGGGGGTGTGGGGGAGTATAACACACCCTCCCCCCCCATTTGATAGCACACCTTAAATATAAAATAATTATTAACACTGCATTTGATAAGTGGAATTACTGGTTACGTTAAGAGTGCCAAATGCAATCGAGGAACACGAATCCAGCTTTCTTTTGAAACAGAATTTATAAGCGTTTTTGAGGGGTGAGCCTCAGGCTTGCAAGGTTTAACGTTTATGAAAAATTAATTTATCATTTCAAAGCAAATCATGAAGAGCTCCGTCCAGAGCTCTATCAGCCCATCTAAGAGAGCTGATCCCCACTGACTGTGGAAGGAACTCTAAAGCTTTTTCTGCTTAACAATTTGAATTTGAGATTGTAAACATGCAGATAAAAGTCTTGTTCATTAGGGGTGAAGAACACTCCATATCACTCCCTGCTATCCTTTTCCTTAGAAGCATCCTATTTTTTCTTTGAAAAGAAAATTTTTCTACCAGTACCTTGAGAAAGGGCTTGTCTTAAGGGTTCTCTCCAAAAAAGCCAAGAGGGTGGAAAGCTAAGGGCTGCTCCCAGCACTCCTGGTTCAGTCCAATTCTGACTCTGTTAAGCTCCAAGCAATGCACTGCATGTTGTAAAAGGGTGAAGCTTCTTGTGGTGAGCATGCAGCCTGTGCCATTCAGAGCTACAGGTAAAACAGCAGCAGGCGTTTTTAACTTCTGCTTTTCCCACCACCAACCCCAGCTTTGAAGTATAAATACACGCTGTTCTTTTGAAAGGCCCTGAGGCTTTAACTCAACAAGCTTAACTAATCTTAAACCATGTTTTGCTTTGTTTAGCGTCCTGGAAAATGCTAGCTGGAGAGCACACAACCCGAAAAAATGTGAACATCACACCAAGAAATCTTAATCCAAACAAAGCCTCTCCTTCCCTAAGATCCAAACAGTTCAGTAATACCTTTACACATCACCACGTCAGAAGCGGAGGAATCAAATACTTGAAATACCACTTTTGTTCCTCACAGGGATTGCAAAGTGTTACACAAAGCACAAGCCTTCTGCACAGAGACTGAAAAAGAATAATACCTTTGGCATCATCAGAGCCTGAAGCCAATAGCTTTGGGTCCATCAAGTTAAAGTCAACACTCCAGCACCTTTTCTCATGCTCCTGTTTAGAGAAACAAGAATATTGCAGGGTAGTGAGCTGTAATCTGATAAAATAGCAAAAGGGAAAAAACAACCCCATGCTATCTGGTATAAATTGTCAGGAGAGTCCTAGATAGCAAGCTTATTGTGTTTCCCAGTTCTCAAAAAATATCATTTCTCCCAATCAGAGCAAAACTTGTAGTATGCTACATGTGGCATGGAAGCAGGACAATGGAGAACAGCAATTTTAAAAACTAAAATGGGTTTGTTTTCTTCCTTGAAAGAAAAAAATAACAATGATTTCAGGAATGTCCTTGTTTGTGGCTGGGATACAGCTAATTTTCAGAGGATGCTGGGAGGGGACACAGCCAGGACACCTCACCCAAATGAGCCTAAAGGATATTCCATGCCATATGACATCATGCTCAGCATGTAAGGGGGAGCTGGCCAGAAAGATGGGGTCGCTGCTCAGGGACAGGCTGGGCATTGGTTCTGGGCAGTGAGCAAGTTGCAGCGTGTGTCACCCGCTCTATATATTCTTTATTAGCATTGTTGTTTCCCTCTTCATTTGCTGTCCCATTAAACTGTAAAGCCCATGAGCTTTAGCTTTTCCTTCCAATTCTCTCCCCCATCCTACCAGGGGAGAAGTGAGCAAGCAATCTAACCCATGACAAATAAATATACATTAAAGACCTGGTTTTGCAGCACAGTTTGATTGGCTGTGGTTCCACTGCGTGCTGCTTATTCTAATACATCGCAGTTTTACCTCCCAATACCAATGAGATGCTCAAATCCATTTCAAACATCTCTCTCTCTCTCCAAGAAATCCTCACCTCCCTACTCACCTTCCTACTGAGTTATTAAACCAAACTCGTGGTGTCTAATCCTGTGTTCTTCCACTCAAATATTCTTACGAGGCTGCATGCTCTCCCCTGAACACAGAAAAGCTCATTCTGCTACACTGGCACCCCCCCAACTGGCAGCAAAGCACTGCATTGAATGAAACCTGAAATTCAGTCAAACGCTTTGTTTAAAAGACATTCATGCAGGCACAGAAAGCTGGCCAGGACAGAATCACTGAAGGATTTCTAATCCATGCACAGCAGATGTCAGTATGCGTGCCTCCACAAATCCAAATAATCAATTCCTGTAATCTGATAGGAAGCAAAATGAGTTTGTTTTAACATATGCAACAGCTGGTCTTCTCTAGGTTCATTATTCAGCCTCAAAGAAATGCAAAATATATTTGAGAGGAAAACAGATAAGATTTACTTTCTCCAGTGTAATTTCTTTTTAATTGAGATACGCAAAGGATTAGCGAAAACAATCGTAAAATGGCCAAAACACAACAGAAGTGTAAACAAGGGCTTAAATGGGAATTAAAACGCCTGTTGAACTGTCAAGAAGGGGGAACCAAAGGCTAGCCTGCAGTTCAGTCCTTACCCCTGACCAGTTTCAGTGCACCGCAACAGCTCCACAGCAGCCTGCGGCACTTCCAGCCTCTCCCCAAGCAGACTATCTTCCCTCCCAACCTCCCTGTTCGGATCACAAGCCTCTCCGAACCCATTATCTAGAAACACAATGTTCAGACTGCCTGAAAGGAGAAAGAGCCAAAAAGTTCTGCTGAAAGTGGTCTCGTTGTTGAGCTCAGCCCACTCGTGTACGTACGCTGCCCTGCCAAGTGGGTACCATACAGGGAAGGGTTCTGCCTATTGCTCTGGTCTCCCAGCCTCGTCACTTAAGCCTGCATTTTGCTCTTCCGCTTTAGGAGTGCCTGCAGCAATCACTGCAGGATTTCACAAAGGCTTCTGACAAAGACTGAAGTGGAACAGGTATGGAGAGACCGAGGTTTCTAAAGAAAGGCAAGACAAACAGCTTCCAGAAACTGGTTTCTCCCTCTGCAGATTCCCTACCCAAAAGCAGCAGCAAGGAAATGTCAACTGCCTCACGACTGTGATAAGAAGATATAGCTGCCTCCCTCGGAGGACTACAGCTCAATAAAGCTGTGCAGATGGGACACATCTACCAAACAGGAGGAGCATCCGTTTCACCCTATGGTGACTAGAAGCCAAATCACAGCCTAAATACTGGTCCCTTAACACAGTCCATGGGGTGGGACAGTGTTTCTCACTGACTGAGGTTCATGTTACCTGGTAGACCTTGGATCTTTGTCCCGTGAATCCATCCCAAAGGATGACGGTGCCTTCATAGTCGCTGCTGGCTAACAGGTTCTTGTGGTAACTACTCCAGCTGATACAGCTTAAAAAGAAAGAAGAGCCCCAATCAGTCTCTTGCAATCCGTCAGGCAGTTAGCAGCTTTGCAAAGCACACAGCATCAAGTCACCTCACTGAAACACTCAAGGAAAGGACAGAACCAAAACCCACCAGGAACATTACAAACCTTCCCCTTCAAGCTGAAAGAAAAGCTCTACTGGCTTAAGTGACGTTGTGTCACAATATGAACTGGTAGGGCTTCGGATTTTGGTTTTTTAATGCATTATTCTCTAAACCCATGACTGTTTTGCTATTTGAATTCTACAAGAAACCTCACAGACAGCTCAGGGCTTGACGACTTTGCCGCTTGCCAATAGCTACGACTTATTACCATAAAAATAACTGTTTATGTAACAAAAGCTACATATGTGCAACACATAGCTGTGTGAATGGTAAACCAACCTCTCCTCTGACACAGCATTCTATATGTGTACCTATGTGCAAATTGAAGTCTGACTTCTGAGGAAGGCCTCCCAGCATTCCATAAATGCAGAAAGACCTTCCCCAGCTTCTCATCCAGGAGGAAACAGCACTTTGTTTGCTGTGGGCAGTTTAGGAGATGCTTCTGATTGAGAACCACAAAATCCATCATGCTGGTTCATAGTTTAAACCGAGTTACTGCGCACAACTAAATGACAATCCCACCACCAAACACCAACCACCGGCAGACAAAACAAGAGCAGCCACACTGCCAAGTCACATCCATTCAAAGCATTCTGGCACCACACCTCCAACTCCCCCACCCCCAAAAAATAACATGAGAGGTAAGAAAATTTGTACTCCTTGTTCAGGGATTTTTGGACCATCTGGCAGAAGAGCATGCCAGTTGGTATCAACTGTGACGCGCGCAGCAGAAGCTGAACTGACAGATCCGATTCGTGCAGGTCAAATAGCTCTGACACAGTTAACTGGATTATGGCAGCCTTGGGGCCGAAGTTTTAACCAACAATATAAAGCAGAAGTCTACGATGCTGTAACTTTTTAGGACTGCTTTGATCAGGGCAGCTACGCATTGAAATATCATGTAAGTACAAGGGGACTCGCTTAGGAGTATTATAGCTCAGCAAATCCTCTGTTCTGCCATACACTTCCACCCTGCTTTCCTCAGGAATTTACACCCAGAAGGGAAAAACCCATTCTTTTATAAGGTTGTTAAGGGAAAACACTTCCTTATTTTTCATTAATGAAATACCAGCTAAAAGCATTGGTGTTCTGCTCCTGACTGTGGCCAAACTTGGCTTACTGGGGTGTGACTACTGAGGGACTATGTCCACCAATTGTTAATCATAGATCACCCTTGTTTAGTTGCACAGAATAAATCAGCTTCTCTGAGGTTCTGGAGCAGCCAAATAACAGGAGGTGAGAAATTCAACTGGCTTTTAAGACAAATGTGAAGAAATATGAGGAAGGAGTTACGTGCTTTGGTATTTGTGACAGCAGGAAACTTCACTGAGTGATCAGGAAGACTCACAGCTCTGTCTCTTTTCTGTGAGTTACAGATTGACTCACGCAGAGGAAGCCAACGCCATCCAAGAGCAGCAGCTTCCCGCAGGCCTCTTGTGCCACCGCACCATGCTTGGAGAAGACATTCAGGACCTAGCTTTGCAGTGGAGCTTTCTCTAGCTTGAGCAGTAGAGAGGGACATTTGATGACACTGCTTTCAACCTGTCAAACACTTCTCCCTGCATGCACTTCAGCCTATTCATCTGTCCACAACTTGCACATTTCCTTCTTGTAACGGCTTCCCTTGGTTTTAAAAACTTGCATTCAGAAACTTAAAAATACCCAATGTGACGTCACCACCTGTAAACACCAGCTGCTAACGGGATGGTTGAGGTGATACAGCCCAGGCAACACTTCCCCTGATTTCACCTTTTCCACAGTACATCATTAATGAGAGAACCTTAGCATCCTCAGCCCTGGTAGGTACAAGGGCTGCCCACAAATGTACCACGAAGGACCTGCTGTTCCTCTAGCTCTTCTACCGTTAGGTACCCACACAGAAAAGCAGCTCTTGACAGTCTATGATTTACTAGAAGCCTTATTCAGAGAGGCTTAAGTGGCTCCCTGAGGACCAAACGAACCAGGCAGGCACTGCCCACCAGGAAGGCGAGGTGAAGGTTGCAGCAGTCCAGGGATAACCACGTCTGACATCGGGAGCCTTGTTCCTAGGCAGAGCAGTCAGTCACTGACAGAAACAAAAGCAGTTCAGAGTCCTGGAGATACAACACAGGGCTGGAAGCAGCCTCCAACTAATGGCACAGGGTGGACGCTGCACTACGCATTTATCAGCTCGGAGTCTTCCCCCTGCTATCTTATCTCAAGTCACGGCTTTAAGGAGCTTAAGGAGGAGAAAGAAAATAAACCTGTACATTTAACTCTCACGAAAAGCGGGAATAACACAGCCAGGGCCAAATCTCAGAGAGGGAGGCATGCTATCTGGACAGCTTTGAGAGAATGTCAGGCAGCATCAGCAGGTAGAGGGGATCCTAGAGAAAGGCGGATGTCTTGTCAAAAGAGAAATCACCCTGGATGATGAAAATTAGGAATTACTGAGTGGGTAGAAAAACACAAAAACTGAATTACAATGCTGCTTGAGATGCAATAGATTTGCAGGTAAAGAAGCCTCAGGTTTGCAGGGAGAGGCAATATTTTATCAGTCCATGTAGGTGGAGAGAAATGAAGGGTTTCTGTGCCCAAAAGCAGGGCAATTTTGTCGAAGCTTCAAAGACATCTACTTTTTTGGGGTCCCTTAAAGATGTTATCATGGGTAACAAAATAAATTAGGTGTGGCACAGCACAGACCAGCTAAGCAGCCTGTCCCACTCAAGTCCCACAGTGTTAGTGAAGGGTAAACACTCAGAAAGCCTCCCTAGATAGATTGAGAGGGGAAAACAGGAACTGACAGGTGAAAAATGTTTAGGGATTTGCAGCCACTAAATGGTTCAATTAACACCTTTTAAGTCACACACACCATAAATCTTTCATTCTTAAGGAATATGATTAAAGGATCATAAGAGGACAAAGACACCCCGTTGCAGCTCTCTGCCTTAATTCTTCCCTCATGAACATCCAACTCTCTCTACAGAGCCTGAAGCTAGAGCTTTCCCTTTGACATTGCAGTACCCAAGCTTCTTTATAACAAATTCTCAAAAGAAACCTTCGTGGAGCACAATTCAGGGGCAGATCAGGTGGAGGGGAGCTCCCTCTCCAGGTAAAGGATGGTTTTTTACCAAGGACTGGCTGTCCTTTGGTTGCATTCTCTGGCATATGATGACACAGGCCTGAAAGAAGCTGTCCTGGAGCTGGGACATTAGATGTTTCTCTTCCATGTGGCTTCCCTGGAAGCTACAAAGGTTTGAAAAGCTATCTCCATGCTCCCCTCAGGGAAAACACACTGATCTTTTTTCCATGCCCAACACAGGCAATTTTGTCGAAGCTTCAAAGACATCCACTTTTTTGGGGGTCCCTTAAAGATGGGTAACAAATTAAATAGCAGGCTCAAAAATGCATGGGAGAGGAAGCTGGAGAAAGGGAAAGGCAAAGGCAAGACAGACAAAACCACAGCTTTCAGTCCTTGAACAGATTAGGCACTGAACCCCCCAAAGTGCATAAAAATAACCTTTTGTAGGCAACCTTTAGATGGGCAGCAGCCATGTCCAGTGGGAAACTACAGCTTGGAGGCCATGAGGTATGATACAAATCCCAGGTACTCAATGTAACAGCACTGGATTTAAAGGAATTGTGCAAGGCCACCTTTTATTTTAAACACTAGTGGCTGTATTTTTCCAGCTTTTGCTTTGTTCTTTAATCAAGAAACAGCAATAGCTGCACCCCAGAGGTTTATCCTGCCATAAGTTGTGATAGCTTTCCTTCCCAGGAGATTAGCCTGCAGAAACTCTAGTTGAAAGCTAATCACTGACCTCTGAAACACTCTCCTAACCTCAACATCCAATCCGGACACACAGAAATCCTGACCTCATAAAGATTTATGTGCATCCTTCATTTTATTCGGAGACACAAGTGGGCCAGCTCAGTTAGCATTGTCAGTCACACTGATGTTTCTTTCATGAGCCAGTATTTTTATGGCTGAAATGTCTCAAATCCAGGATCAAGTTACTCTGTGTCAACCACCCCTCTGGCAGCGAGAGTTAAATGGAGTTAAAGCTTTTAATAAGGCACAAACTACTGTGGTCTGACCTGCTTCTGAGTGCCAAGTGCTTCCCATCCAGTCTATTACCATGAGTCAAACGATGTCCAGTAGTTTTGGGACTGAAATGTTTTTAAGGGAGTCCTCTAGTACTGAAAGAAGCATCTGTGTGATTAACACTGCTAACCAAATACTTCAAAGAATTACATTATTGTCATGAATGTTTTAAAAAACCAAACCTTTTTCCTAATCAATGTAAAGAAAACCTCTAGCAGGGTCAAGAGACAAATACTTTTGAAGGAAAACTGCACCCTACAGCAAAGTGAAAACTGGAATTCAAGCAATTAAGGTGCATATTTCATTATAACCCAACCAGTATCTAGCGGGCACCCAACGCAACCGCTCCTGAGGCTTCTTTCAGCATGAAGAGAGCTCATACCTCTCCAAGCAGCAAAGATTCTAAAGCTGAAAAATACCATATGGCAAGTTTTTTGCTTAATTTAAACTTAATAGCAAGGACTGATTGCCAGCTTTAAAAACCAACAGCGATTTTGCCCATGAACTGCTATTAGGATGGAGCAATCACACATGATTTATTGACATCTAAAAATAAAAACAATAAAACACACTAGAAGCCTCCTAACAAAAAACAAGCCCCAACACAACCCTACTGAGGCTTTGCTTTTACTGCAGTTGACTAAAGAGATGCAGCTGATCGGGGAGGTTTGTGGTAGCATCTATCACCAGCGTACAGATGCTGCAAACACACAGTGGTGCAGGTGCAGAATACTAAAGGCAGATTTCAAAAGCATGTTTACCTAGCCACGCTTGCACATCACCTAGTGTGGATTAACAAGGCCTAAAGCCAATTTCTTTTACCTGAACGCTAGATCTCTGTATTTTTCCTCTCCCTGCAACCTACGGCAAAACAACAAATCTGCCTGTTGAATAAATGCAAGAAGAGCTGCAGCTCACTGCTAGCCGTTCATCCTCTTCCCGTCCTTTCCCACCTCCTCCCGCACAGGGGGAACCACAGATTATTGTCTGCCATAGCTAGAGACACAGCAAGTCATAATTAGCTCACAGGGTGCTGTTTATAGCTACTACACTATGCCAGGATTTGTTTCTTGTACTGAATCTGTAAATGGGATTTTTATGAGGATTTATGTGTCATCTTGTGTTTTTCCTGGAAGCTTATGCCACTGTCGCTCCCAGGGGACACGATGCACATTTACCAGAAACCCAACATGCCGACTTCCTCCCCGTTCTTAAAAATAGGATGAGAAAGCTCAGCAGTGGATGAAAAAGAACGTATTTAAGAAGCAGGTGGGCGTAAAAAGGGAGTTGGAAAAGAGGAAGAAAGACTCAGCTACAGCTGGTACCAGGGCTCTGCTCCAGAAAAGCCTACAATCCTTTACTGCTGGCATGAAGCTGGACCTTTCAGCAGGCGCCCAGCTGGCACACAGCAGAGCAGGGCTGGGCTGGTGCCAGCCCTGTCCCGGGCAAGGGCTTCCCTTCCCGCAGCTGCTGCGGGCCAGCAGACTCGCTCTTGGCCAGACACGAGTCATTGCAAATGCTGTCACCTGTCTGCTTCTATGAAAGCCGGTCAGAGCCACTGTGCCTCTGAGAGCTGAGTCACCCACAGAACCACTAATGATTTACGTTGAGGCATCATCACTCCAAGCAAGATTAACCAGCATCAATTTAGGGTGAGCCTCCCATGACGTGTGTTTGGAAAGACAAAACACCTGTGGACAGACAGCCCTGGTGCTGCATGAGGATGGAAGGGAATTTATGGGACATGCCAGTGTCACATGGCAGCCTCGGCAAGAGACACATCACACAACTCATCTACACAGACCCCACATCTCTGTTGCAGCTCCAGGCTGACGGAGCAGAGGGTGGCCTGGGACAGGTGCTCAGGGGCTGGCAGTGCCACTGCTGCCCCTCACAAAGCACTAGCACAGCTACTGGTTTGGGTGAGAAGGACCCCAAAGCCCCCCTGGTGCCAACCCCTGCCACAGGCAGGGACACACCAACCCAGCCCAGGGTCCCCCAAGCCCCATCCAACCTGGCCTTGAACCCTACCAGGGACCCAGGGTTGCCCAAGCATCTCTGGGCACCCTGTGCCAGGTCCTCCCCCCTCACCATAAAGGATTTCGGCCTCCCAGCTCCTCTCCAGCTGCCCTCCTGCAGCTGAAGACCATTCCCCTGGGCCCGGTCCTCCCAGCCCTTGGCACCAGCCCTTCTCCAGCTTTCCTAGAGCCCCTCGAGGGACTGGAAGGGGCTCAGAGGTTTCCCCAGAGCCTTCTCCAGGATGAGCCACCCCAGCTCTCCCAGCTTGTCTCCATAACAGAGGTGCTTGGATCATCCAGTCAACCTCCTCTGGATAAGGAGGGTATCTCCAGCTGTCTGCAAGATCACTATTAGCCTAGTGACTAACAGTGTTTTGAGCCACGTTATTTTATTTTAATAAAAGGCCTCTAAAAAATAGCCAGGAGAAAGCTTTGCACAAGGCAGTCCTGTTACACAAGGATTTAGTTTTTCTCCCCCACCGTGATGGAGTTCCAAACTCCAAGATCTTTAGCAGAATCCTTAGGAAACAGTGGGCAAGAGAGGTACCACCCAGGTGCCCAAGCAGAAATCCCTCTGCCCCTGGTATCAGAAAGGGTAGCAGCAAGCAGAGCAAGCCTCTGGAAGAAGCTGTACCTCCTCCCAAATTAAGATCAACAGCTTTAAGCCGAGGCTTTTTACAAAGTGCAGGCTCCACTTGTTTAGATTTCTTTTCTTATTATTATAATACAGGCCCATTTTCAGCATACTGCAATATTCTGTAATGAAATTACAGCCTTCATATGTAACTTCTCCCTCAAGCTATGCCACTTCAGAATAGCAAGTTATTATGCTGCTCAAGACTACACCAGCCAGCCCCAGCCCCAATGACTGGCAGCACAGCTAATGGATATAGCAAGGATGCGTTTGAGTGACAGCCCAACTTTGTTTGTCAAAGCCAAAAGCACCCACATGCTGAAGGAAGGTTGATATAATGTGGAATGCTGGTGGGGAACAGTAAAAAAAAAGGCATTTCTTCAGAGGAATGAGAGAAACTAGGGCAAGGAAATGAAAAGAGAGGATCCTGTCCACCTCTGCTGAAGCACAGAGTCAGAGGACAATGCATTTAGCATCATCATATATATTATATATACACACACAAGCAATTTGAGACAGGGAGAAGAAATCTTGAATGCAAGCAGTGTCTTGTCTGGAGCACAAAGCCGACAAGACTAACGTCACCGTGGTGCTAACATGGCTCTCCTCCCCAGCAGCTGCCAGAGAAGAGAGGACAACCAACTTCCCAACACCTGGCAGGGCTGTCGGGATACATCCTGCTCCAAATTTGAAGTAGCAAGTCTAGAAGCTGTCTCAGACCGACCACAAAATACCAAACATACATTGCTTTTCTCCTAGTTAAGGCAAAAAAAAAAAGGTATTAAAAAAGTATTAATAGATTGCTAGACAGTTCTGCTGTTGTCCCACTCTTCTCTCCAGAATAATAAAGCCGAACAGCGTGAGCTCTGCTACGACTCAGTCAAAAAACACCAAACATTTCACAAGTCCAGCACAGACTGTTTTTCCCCCATCCTGAAAGCCAGTCCCAGGGTCAGCTGCATTTTTGTCTTTCCCTTCAGAAAATAATCTTCCATAATTCCCAGGAACAACCTGCATGAGCCACACAGGAGTGACTGATCTATACCAAGAAACACATCAACTACAATACTGAGTGTGACTTTTATGCTCTGAAGTCGACTCTCAAATGTTATTAATCTCACTGCACACCACTTTGTTTTTGCAGAAGCCAAACTCTTACGTTAAGTTTACTGCTTACACTTTTGTGGGTGCTTTACTGCATTTAAGAAACAGAGCACCAAATAAAAACAAACGAGTTCAATGAAGATGCCAGTGACTCCTATTTTAATACTGAATTGGTTCGAGTGCCTGTATTCTTTACTTTGGAGCTTTAACAGGCCTTTGGAGTTAGGATTTTGATTAGCTGGATCCTTTCAACTGAAGTTCTGACAGAGCTGTCTATATTTCTTTGGTTTAAGTCATCTAAAAAGATTTTTAAAATAGGTTGACAGTAATGATAGCAGCACAGAAGCAAAAAAATCAAGCAAGGTCTTTTCCCAAGGGCCTGGTATGATGAGACCCAGCAGAACAGCACCTAAATTCCTAAGCAGAAGGTGCAAATGAGGCACTAGAGGCAGAACAGAATGGGTCTGGTCAGTGAGAGCGGAGCACAAAGGAATCCATGGCAGCTACAAAGAGTTGGGCACAAAAGCTGCCTTGAGACAAGCCAAAGCTTTACCTGAAACATATCCACTACTTCACTTTTACTCTCCTTCTAATTGAGCAGGTATCCACCACCATTTGTCAGGAAGACAAAAGCTGTTCACACCCCATGTCCCTTTCTCCTCCAGCTATATGGAGCTCCTATTACCTCAGAGGAGCCCAGCACATACCAGTAACATTACCTGTGCCACAGGATTCCACTCAGTGGAAAAAGCAAGCTCTCCATCAGCTCCCGCTTTCGTCCTTTTCCCCTCCTGTTCCCACCAGGAAAAGTGAAAGAGCTACTGCACACAAGCAAATGGAAAAGGCCCCCTGAGTTTAAATACAAAGTCAATGCCTACCTGATTTTGGAATTACAGGTCATTTCATTCTCAGGGTAGTGAATATCCACCGCGTCCTGAATGACTGTACCGTACTCATAGACTTTAATCTTCTTTGTCACCCCAGCGATGGCAAAGTAGTCACAGTCTCGGTCGAACTCAATACTGAAGAACAAAAGCAGAAGTTGAGAACTGTGTAACACAACACATGTACTTACCAGCAAGGTATTTTACCACCTAAACTCCTGGGTATGTCAGAGCTCTGAGTCCCAGTTGGCAGTTAGCAAATACCCTGTTCCGCACGCCATGGCCAGGGCTGGCACACGTGCCAACAGCATGGAGTTCTCGCTCTCAGGCACTGTTTTTTACTCCCTCTGAACACACCCACGTCTCCATTTACTGAAAGGGACTTTGTGGTAGCAAATCAACCTCCCATTGCCAGGATCTTTGTTCAGATGCTCTACATGCTTCCCAGTTCAACTACACCATCTACATTCCGCAGTACCCAGATGTCAAAGCAGACAGCTTGCCCTGGAAACATGCTTAACATTCAGCTGGACACTCCCCAAACATGTGACTGGATCACTGCCCATCTATTTCTTTCGGTTGCACTGCTGCATCCCTTAGCCCTTATACACAGCAGCCTGGCAAACTCTTCACCGTAAACATGGAGTAAACCAGTATTTGTGGGGAAAGAAAAAAATAACCCTTCTAAATCCCCTGAGTAATAACAGAGTTGAAACATGTATCATTGGGACTGTAAAAGCCATGCACACCGTGACTTCCACTCAGGGTTGCTCATGGAAACTGAGGCAGCTTCTTTCTTGACCTGCAGGGCAAGTCTGTAATAGGTATCAATGAAGCTGGAAATAAAAGCAGTCACCTTATAACAAAGTTACGCTGCAAATGAGAAAAGCCTGAGGTTGTACATGAAATACATCTGAGAGAAAGGCAGGTGGCGGGTTAGAGACAGCTAATGTCACTGCTACCTTTGCGGTTTGGAAGGGCTCGAGAGAAAGCTGAGGCACATAGCAGCCAGGGAAGTAAATCTGCTTCCTAGGAGGAGCTCCTGCCTGCCTGCAGCCGTGTCACTGCAGATGTGCACATACACCTTCCTTGCAAGAGCATCAGCCCCAGCAAGACACCAGTTTGGCACTCCTCTCAGAATCAGACACTCATCAGGGCTGGTAAGGACCTCTGGAGATCATCTATTCCAATCCCTGCCAGAGCAGGATCCCTCGAGCAGGCTGCACAGAGCAGCGTCCAGGATGATGGGGTCTGAATGTCTCCAGAGATGGAGACTCCCCAACCTCTCTGGGCAGCCTGGCACAGGGCTCTGCCACCCTTCCAGGAAAGGAGTTCCTGCTCAGGGTTATGTGGAATCTCCTCTATTCCAGCTTGTGCACATCGCCTCTTGTCCTGTCCCTGGGCACCACTGAACAAAGACTGACCCATCCTCAGGGATTTATCAGCATTAAGACGACCCCCCTCAGTCTTCTCTGGGCTAGAGTCCCAAGTCCCTCAGCCTCTCTTCACAAGAGAGATGTTCTAGTCCCCTGAGCATCTCCATAGCCCTTTTTTGTCTCCTCCCCAGTAGCTCCCTGTCCTTCTTGACCCAGGGAGCCCAGCATCACACACAGTATTGCCAACGAGGCTTCACCAGGGCAGAGCAGAGGGGCCTAACCTCCCTCAACCTGCTGCCCACACCTCTCTTTATACCGGCCAGGATACCATTGGCTCTCTTGGCCATGATGGCACATTGCTGGGTCTACAAAAGCCTTTAGGGATAGCATTTGCTCTCAGTCTCCAGGTTTCTGTGCCCAGTAGTTCAAGTTTTCTGACTAATCTACTACTATGGGAGGTCTTCTTTTGGGGTTTTTCCACTCAGTAACTCATTTCAATCACTGCTGCCCCACAACAGCTCTTCCCGAGAAGCCACGGGATTAGTGAATCAGACAGCAAGTTCTGAATGGCAGCAGAGAAAACCAAGTTTGCACCGGTTTCACATTCACACAGCCAGAAAAATCCTGAGCACGGAGGTATTTAAAGTGCTTTTCTACAATTAGAATGCATTAAACTGCTCACAGGAAGAAAGGGGGCTCTTGAGGCTGCCCCCACAGCTATAAGAGCTAGAATTTTCTACCCCTCAACATAGCTGAAGTTGAAGGCACCACAATGCTTTCAAGGGAAGAAGAATTTTAAACGCCAACAGTTTTCAAGTCCTTGTAAAAGAGGTATCATCAAGTTATTTTTAAACTACGGAGAGAAAGGATTGTTGATATGCAGTCTGACAGTATAAAACAATTGGGCAAACCAGCTTCAATCCAGCCTTTTAACTCTGGCACCTAAACTTCTCCAAAGCAGCAGCAGGAGATGGGCAGGAGATCATCCCACTCGCCATTGCTTGCTAGAGGGAAAACAAGCTATTCAGATCAAGTCTGCAAGATCGCAGGGCCCTGAAAAGGCAGAGAAAGCAAACCTGTGTACGGCTGGGGAACAAAGGAAACAAGCATGCATCTATTTAAATAAAACAGGCGAGGGAAAGAAGTCATCTAAAGCAGCCAGACAGCTCTCCACACACACCCCCCCTCCCCAATCTACCCTGGTCTAATCACTTTTTATACAAACAGGACTAAAGTACCCTTCAGGCTTGTCTTCTCCTGTCTGTTCACCCTATCTACTGAAGAATTTTATAATCGAAAGCCTCTGTAACAATACAATGGATTTACTCATACCACAATCTTAATTGAACTGCTGTCTCGGCTCCTGCTCACTGCCCTGTGGTTTCAGGTAGAGCACAACTAAACTGATGGCAGCGATTCATCCGCTTGGATTCAATTTATACCTTTAGCCTTCTGCTGCTGAAGAAAAAAAATTAATGTATTACAATGTCTGGTAAAAAGCCAAGTTATTAGAAGAGAACCTCTCTCACCTAGGGTGGGTTTGCTTCTCTAGTATTAATTCAATTTATTTTTTTAAGTAGAGCCATGCTGTAGACATAACAAATGAGTATTTCAATATGTCTATAAAAGTTAACACACCATTAAAAAAATTAATAAAAAGCATCAACCAATAAAATTGATTGTCAGACCTGTGACCTTCAAACAGCATCAAAGACGCTGCAGGGAGAGAGCAAATGCAGCAGCAACCCCCACCTGTACAGATGTTTGCATGCTGGCTGCGAGAGGCAGGCAAACCCAACTCAGCAAGCCGGACGCACGGTCACACCTCGGCCTCCAACTACACACGGTTCCCCATACACTGGGGGTTCTCCCATCCCACTGGTCAGCTCCTAGGAAGCTATTTTCAAAGAAAACGGGAATAATCCAAGGTGCTAACGAAGTGGATTATTTACGACAGAAAGCTATTGCTAATATTTGCCAAGCTCTGTACCCCAAGGCCTGGGGAGGATTAGGCCAAGCAGCAGCACAACTGCACAGCAACAGTTATTTTCCTGCTTTTTCCTACAGGTCTTCTAAACATGTTTAGTATTAGGCAAGGCTCCATGGCATTCCCGTTACTTCCTGCCAGAAGTCCTTGTGTCAATGGAAGCACTTGCTTACAGGCAAAAGCTTATCTCCATGAAAATTCACAGAAGCACGTCCTTTTATCTTGCCAAACGACACAACAGGGCCAGCTCTGAAGAGTGGCGTCATTCTGGCTCGCAGGATATACCTTTCCAGAGTGAATTGGTGCAATAACGTGCAAAGGAATAATAGGAAATACTTTATCCTCGATGTCAGAAAGGCCATCAAGTCAAGAGATAAACCAGCTAGACAACAGCATCCACATCACACATGGTGAGAGGTACTACTTACTATGCCACCAGTGAGCTGAAGCAACACACATAAACGTATGTGTCATGGCTATTAACATCCTGCCCTCAGTTCAAGGAC
Source organism: Porphyrio hochstetteri (assembly GCA_020800305.1). NCBI lineage: Eukaryota > Metazoa > Chordata > Aves > Gruiformes > Rallidae > Porphyrio > Porphyrio hochstetteri. Next base: position 22,457,291 of record CM036912.1, read on the forward strand.
AGGTTGCTACCAGGAAGAGTCCAGTGCAGGGCCACTGAGATGATGAGGGAAGTGGAACATCTTCCTTACGAGGACAGGCTGAGGGGTGACTTCACCAATGTCTATATATATACGTAAAAGGAGGACAGAGCCAGGCTCCTCTCAGTGATGGCCAGCAATAGGACAGGGGGCAACAGTCGCAAGCAGGAGCACAGGAGGTTCCATGTGAACATAAGGAAAAACTTTGTCACCATGAGGTTAACAGAGCCCCAGGACCAGCTGTCCTTCTCTGGAGACATTCAAAGCCGCCTAGACATGTTCTTGTGTGACCTAGGTGATCCTGCTGTGGCAGAGAAAGTGGGACTAGATGATCTTTCAAGTTCACCTCCAACCTTTAGCATTCTGTGTGTGCGAAATAAAAGCAATGTTTCAGTAGCACAAGTCAGTTATGGGACTGACAAATGTTTTCACCATCTCAGAGGGGTAGATGGTGCTGCAGTACAGACCTACTGCAGGCCTAGTATGAAGCAACCTCCTCTACAGATGAGACCTGGTCAAATACTATTTTCATCTTTTCTTTTTTTAAGGGAGCCCTGGAGGGAAGATCATTTGAACATCTGTTGAAGTTCCTTTTGGACCAGCAGTGGTCCCTGCTCCTCAAAAGATGTGCACATTAGAAACAAACAGCAATTGATCTTTTTTTTTAAGCCTACTTTTAAACATCACATTTCTGACCAGCTGAATTTTTCTACAGACTCTTCCAGGGACACAAAAGTTCCTGGATATTTGAAAAGAATATTTGTAAATGCACAATAGAATGTACTTAAAATCAAATTGAAATGAAAGGATTGTTTTGTTCTAGGGAAAACAGCAGAGACATTTCCTGTTCCCAAGTCCCTGCTTTCTTTTTCCTAAGAAGTTAATGACCAGCATACTACAGAAATACCACTAAGAGCTGCTAGAAAGTAAACACATTCTCAAGGGTTCTTGTTTCCCTGCTGCTTATCTTTATTCTCAATCCACGAGATTATAAATCAATTGCTTCATTTTAATGCTAAAACCTGTGACCTTGGAGAGCGCTTGTAGCTAACAAATGGAATTAGAAAATAAATTGCTTCTGAAACATGTCTGGAAACTTGGTGTTGAGGGTAGACCAGTGGGGAAAGAGTAAAGAATGAGCATTTACCAATTCTGCCATTGTCTAATGCCTTGCTACATTCGCATCCTGATGGTGCCTGCAGTTGTTCTCCACATGCCAGGAGGACGCACAGGAGTTTGAGAACACATACAGATGGACAACTTAGTTCCAGGAACAGAGTCACTGCCTTCCCGTAAGGGTTATGAAAAGGCAACAGCAAGGCTGGCATTCAGCAAGTCACTCCATGCTAGAACTAGGAGGCACTCATGAGAAGACTGACTTGGGACAGCTGAAGGTTCCTCCCTTTCCCGGTTCCACTTTAAAAACCACGCATACATTCCAGGTACTTATTCCTGCAAGATGTGACGGTGGCAGAGTGGACCTGACAAGAGCAATCCATGAACAACTGGTCCATATGAGTTATTAACAGAAATCCACGTGGATACACCATTTAGTATCCCTGATGTAAAGGCTGCAGATGCTGCAAGAACACAACTCTACAGGCTGTGACCAGGCTGGCATGCTCTGTGGTCCTGTGGTCTTCTGCAGGGACAGCAAGGGGCAAGGTGCCTTCCCAACAGACTAGAGGGGCACCTAGCCCAGCAAGCTTCTGCAAGAAATGGGTACATGCTACACCTACTCCTTCAGATCGGGGTAGGGTGTGGAGGGGCACATCTAACTGCATCTGCTTTTAACTGCATCACTAGTTACAATTAAAGGTCTGCAGCTAACTGTTCCTCTCCTCTGTTCATACACACACATGCTACCATTGCTACTATAATCGTAATTGCCTCAACCCTGACTTGGTAACAAAAACCATGACTGTAGAGTTGCCATTTCCACAAAGCAGATGACTCCATCCCCCTCATGGGGAAATGTATATATTTTCCTCTCTGAATATACCCAAGCCTTTCAATTCCACTTCTACCCACTGTGGTAGTGCTATTTCTGCATCTCTAACTCCAACTCCTATCTTGCTACGGCCCCGTATGCAATTCCAACATGGACATCGTGGTCTCAGTTCCAGGGGACTTAATTGGCAAGAGGAAGGAGAGGTGACAACAGCAGCTTTTGCTCTTTTCTTACGTTTCCCTTAAAGCTTTTCTCCCTCCATGCTTTCACTCCCCAGTCTCCAAGGGATATCCTGTCACTCTAACAATCCCAAATCCCACATCTTCTAGCCCTGTTGCTTATTCCCAATGGCCATTTTGAGGTATTGAAGCCAAAGATTAGAAACTTAGGTTACAATCCAACATTGTGACCCCCACTGCAAGCTGTTCAGCATCTGGGACCAACACAGAAATTGGTATTAATATCACATACCTGAGAGACTGGTTTTACCAGCAGACTGATATTTTAAGGCAAAGTAATTAGTGTCACTGAGCATGCACTAGCATACTGATCTGTAGTTTTTAAAAACAAAGCTGTATTTGGGCATAGGAAGCTGCTACTACAGCAGCTCAGGTTGTGTGCTCCACCAGCTCAGAGTTTTAATTGTCACATGTAGAAACAAAGGCTACCGAGACAAAGCGTATGAAGTTCCAGCATCAAAAGACTGTTGTGCTAAAGCTGTGAGCAGCTGAAGTAAAAAAAAAGTGGGTTTTTTTTCACTTTATTGAAAAACAACCCAAAAGATGCATTAGCTACTTCTTACCCCAGAGCACTACCTAGGTAAGGTTGTCGCTGCTGTTTTGAAGTCCTTACCCTGTGCCACAGGGACAAGGACAGACGGCTGCTGGTTGACTATATTCTCCAATTCAAAGTGCTGCACTGCAAAATGTTTTCAAAAATATAAACTGAGCAAGCATATCATGATCCCAGAGATGTTATTGCAATCACTGCTCAGAAAGGACTGCTTAAAGAAAAAAAACCCAAACCTTTGATTCTCTATACCACTATATGGATTGGTAAGTGTATAAACAAGACTCCCCTTAAACGCATTCTATCAGAAAGCAAATGCCTTCATCCCCAAGAATCACATTAGTTTGGGTTAGACATGACCCTCAGGCTACCAGAAAATTGCCTGATGTGTCTTCTAATCAAGGTGGAGTTGACACGACTACCATAGTTACTGCCTCTCAACAGATCAGGAACAGTTTTAGTGAAAGCTGTGGGACAAAGGACCACAAGCTATTTCAGTATGATCTCATCCCTCAGAGCTATCTGGGATATCCCAGCTCCAGCAGCACCAGCAGCCCAGGTACCCTCCTCTGACACCTCACCTCCTCCTGGCTTCACATAAACGATGGGAACACGTTGCCCCCAGCAAACCTCTATTTGAGGTATAAAAATAAGGCACTGGGAAGTCAGTTCTGTGTGTTCCACTCCCAAACTGGAGAACAAAGAAGGGCATTACAACAGCTCCTGAACATCTTTCTTGCAGCTACAGTAGCCTGGAGATTAACTCTGCTCCATTTGAAGAAAGGCTGACAAAGTAATGTCATTAGACCTAGTTCCAAGCCTAATTCATGCTTACAGAAATCCTTTTAGGTGTAATGAAATGCCATCAGTCCTAACTGAGAGCACTTAACAATACACCCACTCCACAAAGTGCTTGCTTAAAGGAGAATATTACGTCTGAATTGGGGAGGTTTGGTGGGCTTAGACCCACCTCAGCTCCGCAATCAAAACCAGAGCTACTTCCATGCTTTGTCATCACTAGATACATCATTGTCACTCTTCTTTTAAAACCCACAAGAGAATATACAATATTAATTACGCTTCTTGCAACAGCTCAGCTTCCAGAATCAGGATCCTCTCTATTTTTAGGGGGAAGAGACCCTGAGATTCATCTCCTCTAAATACAACCCAAAGTCTCCCAGGAAGCCACAGCAGACTCCCAGCTTTGCCTGTAAGGCTCTATAGCTACAGACATCCTGTTCTGCTGCATAAGGGCTGAGGGGTTTTTTTATACATGTATTCAGGGGAACCTGGTTTAATTAGCACTAATGATGAGAAAACCTATAGGGAACTACTGAATTTTGCAAGCAACTGAACATAAAGTGTATTGATAAAAAAGCCACTTTACTGCTAGGCAATGCTCTTCTGCATGCTGAAGAGAAGATGACGACAATCCCAGGGTTTAGGTGCCAGATACACAGAAGTACAATGAGCCAAAGCTGCTGTAAACAACTATCATGCAAGTTAATGAGGATTAGATTCAGTTTTTCCACAAACACCATTTAAATAAGCTGCAGTAGGGAACGTTAACTAAAAATGCCAACAGTTAAACACAGAGTGTTTCTTCTGACACTACTTACAATTCAAGCCAAATTATCAGTCTGCCTGTGATAATATTTTGGGTAACTTATCTGTATTTGAAAACCAGGATATGCCATTTCACCCAGCCAGGTTGATCTACAGCAGGTTACAAACAGCTCTGACAGGAGGAGTGCAGCCTCAACATGACAAAATTTTATGGTGGAAGAGGTTTGAAGGCTCCAAACAGACTCAGCTGGCTTCTTTCTGCATTCAAGCTTGGGAAACATTTCCAGCCTCTGCCCAAGCTGTATAAGGAGCAGGTTTGAGGGAGGACATCCTGCCCCCTAAGATGGTACTGCTGTGCAGACCACCTTTAACAGGACTATGCCATTAAGTAGGAACTCAATCTGTTGTGGTAGATATACCAGAGCACCTTCTAGATTATAATGCCATTCAAAGGTTTGCAAGCTTGTTTTCAAGCCATCACATTCATTGCTACACCAACAAGGACTGTGTCTTCGAAGTTGAGCATGGCAGCTGCCAGAGCCAAACAAATTCACGTGAAGAGCTCAGCAAAGGGGACCTCCATTAATACAGGGACTGTAAACAATGCAATCCACCCACAGGCTCCAATTCTTAGTTCAACTCCTCCGAGATTTAGCTGTCGCAGCTGAAGACATTTGCATCTCCAGCTGACCCTGTTGCCAGGGGTCCCAGTTCTCCAACCAACTCAACACCCAGCCAACTGCCCTAGTACAGCAGTCTGTGCTATTAAACCAAGCCTGACACCATCAGCTCTTCTGCAGGCATCCCACAGCAGAGCATCAGGAGGGATGGCCGGAGACAGTAAACTCTTTAAGCAGCTCAGCTCAAGCCAACAGGCACCACGAGTCAGAACACCAGCTTCCAGAAACACCGAGTCCGCATGCCGCAGACGAGCTGTCTTGAGGACAACAGGCTGGGTGAGTTAAGTCCAGCAGTCCTCCTCCCTGGTAGTGACAGCAGGGTGAAAACACTGTCTGAAGCATTTTTTTCATCCGACTGCCACATCTGTTTGGGGAGATTGCTTTCATAGCATTCTGAATCCCTTTCTGATCACTGTTTTGTATGCTATCCATAAACCACGCTTTAGAAATCAGGGTACTTATGAAGACCCTGAGTTTCAGAGTCTCATACAGAGACACGTGATCTGACTTCCACCTTCACAAGCATCTGCACACACACACTTGTGTACATGCCTGTAAGAACGTGTCACTTCACCAATGCAGCATATACCTCCCAAACATCTTTCTTAAGTCTGTACTTGAGACAAATTAATTACCATTGGCTCAAGCCTCTTCTCCAGGCTGAGCCATTTGTAAGGTCTTCCTCAGAACTGTTAAAGCCCACGCCATACATCTTTGCACGCCGTAACACACTGCCCTGATATATTACTTTTTTCCCCAACTACTTACCATTTAACAGACTAAGCCCACTAGTTAGAGAGGAATGAACAAACCTGCAAAGGCATGCTAGTGCTTTCCAGATACTGACCTCTTAAGCAAGCTCATGCCTTTCCAACAAATATGGCTCGAGAATGAAAAGAACACTGTAATAAGCTATAGAAATTTTTGTTCCAGTAATTAACAGCCTTGTTTCTTCAAGGAGACACAAAAATTCACTGTATCACCACTCAACTTTGAAAGCAAGCTATAAAACTGGAGGGGAAGTAAGGGAAATCTGTCTTCTGCCTTTTACCAACACTGTTGGCATGGAAATTCTGCATATGAGTTGTTAAATCACAGTTTTCATGGCTTGCGTGCTCAATTCCTGAGGCCACAACACGGCACTACCTGATGACAGCCAGTATTACAGGAACATCAGGAGGAACAGAAGGCAGCTACCTGCAGCCTCACAGAAAAGACTTTTATCCTGATGCAGTGACACTACTTCCACATGGTACCATCCCCCTACCCTAAATGTTAATCTTTCAGATTAAACATTTAGCATCCACTTCAAGTTCCAGCACTTTTGCAAAGCTTCTCTTCAAAAAATAGCCCAGTCTCATTCTAATAAATGGAACCCCATTTAGATTAACCCCAGTTTGTAGGTGGGGGATCCCAAAGTTCATAGGAAGCAAATTTCACTTTGTACTGTATGCAGCAAAGCCACCTAAGGATGTCACTCCTTAAAACCTAAGGACAGAGGAAGACACAGGGCAGGAAGTCGGGGACAGAACCTCAAGTTTTGAACAAGATGATCATGTACCTTGATTCCATGAGTTCAGTCCCCAAGATTTCAATGTCTCTACAGAGTCATCGAACGATAGAAGTCCAAAATCCTGCTTGGAGCAGAGGCAGCTCTTTGGTCAGACCAAGTTGCTCAGGACCTTCTCCAACCAGATCTCAAATACCTCTAAGGATGGAGCATGCACAACCTCCTTGGGAAGCCTGCTCACAGCCACCGCACAGCATTTGCCAAGATGTGGAAGCTGCTTATGTAAACTGCACAAAGCTTATTTAAGATAAAAAATATGAAGAATAATTGTTAATACATTTGCTTTAAATTCCTCATAAGACTGATTGATACTTCTAACATTTATAAAAATTCATAAAGTTTCAATCAAACTTAACAAAACTCAGCTAATTATCTGCAGATGAAGACCAGTGTGAAGTACTAAGAGAGTTTAACAGGAAAGATCTTCCTGCTACCAAAGAGTCTGAATTTACTAGGAAAAAAAGATGAGGTCTCGCAGTGACCATGCAACTTCCACTCATTAACTTCCCAATTTCAAGTTCTCATTTAAGTTTGCATTTTCAGGTCAGGACTAGAGATAGGAGCAGACATGCTCTTCACTGGTTTCGGAATCCTTTTTGGCACCAGCAGCCCATCGTAGGAGCTTGGAGGGCTGTGTTACAGAGCTGGGAGTGTCTCTGAACTTCAAGATCTGAGCTGACATCCCTATAACCCTCCTGCTGGATACGAGTCACATTCAGCTTCTGCTCAAGGGATCCAGACCACAGTTCTGTACTAGGAAATGTATCAGTTCCACACTCCAGAGAAAAGGAAGCAAGGGAAAGGCTCCGTACCATACTCAGCTCTCATTGAGCAAAACCCCATTTTCAGTCCCACACAACCTCTGGTCTGTGGGCCAAAACTTCAGATGAAGTAAATTAAGAGAACCACAAACTTCAAGTAGGCTCAGGGTATATTTTAGGTTTCCTCAGCCACTCTGCAATTCAAGTCTCTTATCCAAGCATTCCTCTCTCTATTCCAGTTGTGGGAACCCAGCTAAGACATCTATCCACAGTTTAGAACTTCTGCTTGTAAATAAGCGTCCCATTTCTAAAATGATCAATTTAACGGACTAAGAAAAAAAATCAGCCCTCATTTCTCATCTTCAGGGAGCAGCATTTACTGTAGTCTGAAACATCATCCTGTGAAGGATAAACCCACTTACACTTCTTTCATTTATCTTTACCACTGAGGTAGAAGCATTGCTGGTCACAAACTTACTGACATCGCTCATCTAATCCTACCAAGCCCAGGGCATTAAAAAATAAATTACAAAAAAAAGGGGCTTGTTACAGTGGACACAGAACTAAAAAGGTACCTTGTTAAAGGCCAGGTCTGAGAATTTAAATGAAGAAGTAATTGTAGTCCAAAGTAAAGAGGGAAACAAAAAACGGAAAGGTTCAATGAACATGTGGAAAATGTACTCCTAATGGATGGCTTTTCCTTTCAGCTCACCTTTGAAGAAAAGATTTCAAGGTCCTGTTACTGAGAGGGTCAACACAAAAATTACTATCTCGAAACCGACTTAATCGTACTGTTTGAATGCCAGGAGAAACCTCTTTGTATCTCATTCATTACTGAGAGGCAATAGAATAAGCAAGCAATAATAATTTTTAAAAAAGGAAGAATGGACCCCAAAGGAAGGTCTACTTTTTCAACAGGTAAGTTTAGAATGGTTTCAGCAGCCAAAACCAAATTGTACCTTCCTCTCTCTGTAACTCACTACGCCTTTAGATAAATCTATAGTCTTGGCCATCCAAGCCCTTTCAGATGTCATTTCAAGACCTTTCAGAGAAATAAACTAACACTGAAAAATTTAAATTCTGAGCTCATGACAAAAAACCCACACCATTTGTCCCCAAACCTCTGGGACAGACCCTTGGATTCCACCAGTCCTGGGAACCGGCCAGCAGGGAGAACCAGCTCTCTGATAACCAGGTTTCAGGCAGACATCTTGCTGTAGTCTGTTTTACAGATTTTTAGCTTCTTTTTTTTGATCTATGAAAGACTGCCACGTTATTCTCTGAAGGCCTCTGACAGTGCTAAAGCAATTTTCTACATAAATCATTGTAATGCTAACACTGCAGTTTACAGACTCATCTTTAAAAGAAAGCCTTTACTATTTACTGCCACAGCAAGCAGAGAGAAGAAAAAGTTAAGCTCTGACGACTGCTCTGTCTGGGGGCATAATAAATTGAAAATTTATTCCTTGGCCCAATTCTAACAAAACTTAATAGATTTGTGAAAGCCATGTAAATACTTTGGACTTAAGAGAACTGAGCATATAAAAAAGCATTTAGCATATTGAGGTGGAGGTACATTTGTATTGCAAGCATGGGAAAGGTCCCCTAATGTTAAAGCAAAACAGAGCAACCAGCAATTGTAAAGCCTTAAACATGTTTGCTCTGAACATCCTTCTCTGTTAATCTGTTTTTTCTCGAAGCAATTAAGGGGATAAATAAAAAAAAATAAAGAGGACTGAGGGTTGTAAGTTTTGCTTGCGAGCACGTTTCTAAGCAAGGTAGGTAAGCCCTCCCTCGCTGGGCTTTACGATCAAACTGCATTACCTTTCTAAATAAAGCCCGTGATGGAAGATGCACAGCTTGGGTACCAACCCTGCATCCCTCTCCCACCTCCTGCCCTGCCTGTGAGCGCGGCAAAGAGCGGCTGCCACCATGCGGATGCTGCACGGCTGCTGCAGAGCTGCCAGCCCGGCAAGGCTCAGCATGGGTCCCTCGGGGAAGCTCCTCGCCAGGCTGCGCCAGCATGGAGAGCAGAGCATTGGCTTGTCCCTTCATCCCCAAAGGCAACTGTGGCTTTCCTTCTATCGCACCAGAACTTGTACAGCGGTACAGCCTACACCATGATGTAGATATATATACAGCCTTTAATTACAACTGGCATCCTGTTACCAGAAGCCTGGGGTTACTTCCATTCTAAATGAACAGTGAGGTTTTCCAGCTATAAGGAAGAGATTTCCATTTTCCTCCTTTGCAAACCAAACTAATACATCTTAAAAACCTCTTTAAGACAGCAGAACTTCTGGAGTCCAGCACGGGAATTTCATGCAGGGTTAAAGCAATGCAAACCAAAGACCTTGTCATTCTCTTGGTTTCTAACAGCTTATTTTAAAAAAAAGCCACCACAAACTAACCTAAGAACAAGGAAGATTAACTTCCAGTCAATCCTACTTTTATTCTTAAATAGACTTAAAATGTCCCTTAAAAATACTTACTCCTCACTTGTCAACCTTACATTTGTTTTGCTTCTAAATGCATTTGTCTCAACAGCTACAGCTAAGCCCCAAGACTTTTTTTTGTCTGTATTTTATCAGTGTTTTCTACAGTGTGCCCAGAAAACCTCCAGAAGTCACCATCTGTCTGGCTGTGCTAAAACTTTTCATAGCATTTCAGCCCTTTAAAAAGCTTTTTCAAGTACCCTGATGATTAATTCAGCCCATCCCTGGGTACCTAAAAGCTGCCATCACCAAGACACATACCTCATTCAGCTTCACAGGCTCCCTCTGAACTTCAGTCTATTAATTTGGACAAAAAACAATTAATCATGAACACAGAACTGTGCCGGCCATAAACTCTTGATCAACAAACTCAAACTGTAAAGGAATTTTTTGGATAGCCAGAAGCTAACTAGAGTGACAGGCTGCTCAGCAGCCACATTTTACCCGAGCGTTTAAGGACGCACTCAGCTGTGCGCAGCCTTACTCCCAGCCCACACACTTAAAACCCCTAAAAAATTTCTTAAATACTTTAATAAACAAAAAGCGTAAGAGAACATCACGTTGGGAGCCAAGTTATTTCTCAGTTAAATGCATTTAACTATCAATTCCAGCACTGGCTTGGAGGGAGGCCCCACAGGATCCTCCTTTTAATAACAGTAACGCACATACTTCTCAAACATATTTCACCCAAGAGTTATAACGCCTTCAAAACAGGAGCGAGATTTACTGCCCTTCCAGCGTTTTCTAACCAAATACCACAAAAATGCTGCTCTTGCAGAATGTCAAGGAGAAGAAAGGGCAAAGGAGCAAAATCCAATCCATACAGAAGTCGGTAGCTGAGGAAGTTTGTCTACGTTGCAGCGAGATTCCCATCTGCATTTCATTGCAGCCAGCGTGAACCCAATCAGTGCAGGTTAAACATACGTCAGATCAGTGATTATTGTGTTCTGACCTCTGCGGCGAAGTCGGACATTATACATTCCTGCTACATATTGCAGTAGTTAAGGAATCAATGCTGCTTTTTAAACAAACTATGTATTCTATGCTACACATGCCTCTGCTTCCTCTCACAGTGCACCTGGGGTCTTTCAACAAGCTGCTCCACCGCCGTACGAACAGTCCCTTCATATGGTGTTAGATCAAGACTCAGAAAAGCCAAGTTTAATTTGTCATCGTCATGTTTCTTACAAGACTTCAGGTATGGCCACTTTGGACCTCCTGCTTCCCATGTACAAAACAGGGAGGATACTACTTCTCTCCCTCCAAAGGCTGCTGTGAACACAGATTTATGAAACATACCCATTTCCTATGAAGCCAGGCTGAGAGAGCTGGGGTGTTTCAGCCTGGAGAAGAGAAGGCGCCGGGGCATCTTATAGCAGCCTTCCAGCTCCTGAAAAGTGCCTACAAGCTGGGGAAGAACTGTTCACATGGGCATGGAGCGATATATTGAGGGGTGATAGGTTTAAACTAGAAAAAGGGAGATTTTAGGTTGGATATTAGGAAAGAGTTCTTCAATATGAGGGTGGTAGATCACTGGCACAGATCGCCCAGAGAGGTGGTGTAGGCCCCAAACCCGGAATCATTCAAGGTCAGGCTTGATTTGGCTCTAAGCAACCTGATCTAGTGAAGATGTCCCTGCTCACAGCAAGGGTTGGACTAGATGGACTTTGAAGGTCCCTTCCCACCTAACACAGTCTGGGATTCTATGATTCTAATAAGCTACTGGGTCCTGCATACATGCCATGCAGCAAAGACTTCTCAATTAAAAAATTGCATCACTTTTTCCACCACCATCAGCTCTGGACAAGCTACCACAGGCTAATTAAATCCCCTAGGGAATGCCTCCATAGCTGCTGAAACCAGTGTAAGGTTAGGGCTGCTAGCAGGTCCCAACCTCTCCCCATACTATGCCTGACTCCCCAGGCAGCTGGTTCATGGAGCCAAGCTAGAAACTAATCATGCTAAAGAGACTATCAATAGCATTTCAGCAGCTGAAGTGTCCACACTGAGCCCAGGTGAGCTTCAGCAGGGGTGCACAGGACACGACCACCCTACATGGCAGGGGCTGCAGAGTTGCTGATGGCAAGCATGGAGCAGTCGAGTTGGCTTTACCACAACCACCCCCCTACTAGCGTCTGGAGCTGTGACAGAGCTTCTAATGCTCAAGAGATCGAGCAAGCAGTTAAAGACAACTACCTAATTTTCAATTACGACTGGATCCACCAACAATATTTAAAGCCACCACAGATTCTTAAAGCTACCAACACCAGGCAAGATGGATACTCCTTAAAACACCAGAACTGCATTACTTCCAACACAACTGTACTAGCACAGAGGGGTCTGAACCTACAACAGGCTCCGTGCTTTATGACAACAGCTCTGAATACTCACTGGCACCTCAAAGATTCCACACCCAGTCTTGACCAATACCAACGGGAATAAAAGGTACACCACAGTCCTCAGACATCTTCACAGACCAACAACAGTCACACACTTAAAACTTTTTGGGAAGCAACGGCAACTTGTTATATGTGTACAGACCACAGCCTGTTTAACAGGGGTTACTGACTCCGCCGCAGCAGCCCATATCAGCAGGGGATGCTCCGCCAGAGCTGCAGTGTCTTACCTGGATACTATGCTGGAGCCGTTGTAGAGGTCACTAGCGTAGGACAGCGTTGCCAGGGGTCGGACAGAGTTGTAGCGCGTGAACTTGGATAGACACTCCTGAAACTCATCCAGCTGGCTTGTGGTTCTGCTGTCATCTAAGGAGAGGCAGCAGCATTCCGGAGGAGAGAAATAAGACAAACTCAGCAGCAAACCAAAAAATACCGAAGCCACCTCTTCACATGATACTACCTCTGCTCTTCTTCAGGAGGTTTCTTGGCCAAAGTCAGGTTCTCCCTCAGCTCCAGCATTCCCTGAAGGCAGTACCATTATCTATTTTTTTTTCCAGAGCACAAATTGAGCCTTACAGCAACATTGAGTAACCCTAGTATGCTGAGAAATTGCCTAGGGGTGGGCAATACAACTCTCCTAGTAGGCAATACATTCTCTCCTAGTAGGCAATACCATTTATTTTATTCAAATGGTCCATCTGGATTAATAGAACACCTTTAAGGATATCGAAACACACTGTGAAGTCAACTTCTAGTTTTCTTTCCTTCCTCTATACTTCTTTTACAGTATGCCCCCATTTGGCATTGGTTACATTCAAAATACTTTCAGGAAAAATTTTGTCTTGTTGCTCCAAAAGCAACCGAGCTAAGGGAGAGTTGGGTTTAAGGCCGGAGAGAGAAGACAAGCACAAAGCCAGATGATTTTCTGTACTGTAAGTTTTGTGAAAATTACAACCTTCAGCAGACAAGGTGAAATTGAGCCAGCTTAAATAACGATGATAAATATTCTGTGGGAAATGGCACTACAAAAGTTAAAATTAAATTGCAGTGTAGAGAGCTGAAAGTCATTCCTGGATTTCTCTGAAGTTCCTATTTTTCTTGGTGTGAACAGAATTTTACGTAAACCATTTTAAAATTCAGCATTTCCTAAATAAGGAAAAAAATCCCAACTTCCAGCAATGCCTCCTGAGCAAGCCAGCCTAAATGTGATTGCGTATCTGCAGTCAAACATTATGTAGAGCCTTTGGGGCTCTGTAACAAGCCCCAGAATTCGCAGCGACTCTCCCTTTCCTTTTCCAATACCCCCACCGTTTGCTTTCTCTTTCTGTGTCAGCACAAGGTAAGGGAACTAGAGCCATGGCTGCTTTCCACACACACAGGGCCCTGATTTACAGGTAGTCTGGTTTGTAAGTCAATTCATCACTGGACACCTTGGCTCCTGGTAAGCACCAGCATCCACTGCAGAAGCAGAGAAGCCAGACACACACGGCAGAGATCACAATCTCCACCTGCTAGTTAAGTTATTCTTATTAATTTCCTTATGAGCAGCATAAGGAGACAACAAAGCTCTGCTTATTAGAAAGCTCTGGAAATACTGGGGTGAAAAAAGGAAGATGGTGATCTCTAAAAGCAGATTACAGCTGTGATTTCTTGTGGGCAAACAGAATAATCACCCTCTGCACCCTGGTAATTCCTTGCCATCAGAAATTACCTTGCTCTATACTTGTAAGGCATTTTGAAGTGTTCCTTCTATGCTATTTAATGTTTGAGCGTATAAAGGAACGGAGAAGGCTAGTAATTAGCATGTTCAAGGGTACTAACATATTCATTACCAATGTCAGATGGATCAAAAGGGGCAACATGAACAAAGTACTGCTCCAAATTAAAATTGCCAGCACCTGACTGCTGCAGGAAACAGCCCAAGCAGCACATAAACATCAGTGTTTTTCAAAGCCTGCCTTCTCCTTCGGCACTTTGATAGGAACAAATAGCTGCTACTCTTCCCTCTGCCTCATTTAGACATCGAGCACACAGTCCTCCTGTAATTTATTCCATATCTCTGCCTGGAAAACCAAATGTTATTTCTCAAGACATTTTCCCCATCAAAGTGCACAGCCATTTCATAATTACAGTTAGAGCGCATCTCCAACTCCCTGCTAGAACAGTCATAGGCACCTCTTGCAAAAAGCTTTAAATCCACATTAAATCCCATTTAAAATATGTCAAAAAGCAGGAATGACTTAAGAAAAATTAATCAGGTATCACAGGTTATCCCTTATTTAGGAGAAAACCCGCACTTGCAAATCCTCCGCTCTCGGCACGGCTGACATATGAATACAAAGAAGAGTTTCACCACATTCATATTTATAGTACCAATTATGAAGATAGATGTCTGCTAGAAGAGGATGCTGGGAAAAGCCCCATTTGTTATCCTTGCTTAATAAGTATTATTTTAACATAAACACAGTTCTGCATCACCAAATTCGCACTGTGTGAAGACATCTCAGTGTGATCTGTGGAATGCCATAGTTGGCAGAGCAGTTGCGAAGCCTTTCACTGGCTGGTCACATACAGCCAGCTTCTCTGGTTTTCCAGCTACTGAAGCACCCCTTTTCAGCATCCTGCATTCCTTGTTAAAATTATTTTGCTGGGCATGATGAGAGCAGAGTCAGTCACTGCTGCGAAGTAGGCAGAGGTAGAACTGAGTGAGATCACCTAAACTACTCCATAGCCTTAAAAAAAATAAAATGAAGCTTTAAATTAAAGTGGATAAAAACTTAAACTAAATTAATGAAGGAAAAAAGAGCGGGGTTTCCACCCTAGCTATCTTGCTAGTCTCTGCATCCTGGGAGGTCAGTCCTCACCTGCCAAGCCTACAAGTGAAGATATTCTGCCTGGTCCCTTCTTGTTCCCCAGAGGTTGCTCCCATCCCCTGAGGGCTGGCTGCAGGCTGTCACTCTCCTCAGTGCTGCAAATCTCGTCTGCCACAGCCCACTGCCTGGAACTCTTTTCCCCCAAGCTGGTTTCTTCCCCAGAGGGCCCACAGAACAATCCTCCTCTCCTCCACGAGACATTCCTTTGACCCATCTGTTCCTTAAGAGCACCTTGTCAGGTAATTAAGAACCATCCATCCACTAGCTAACAATTACTCTCGCTGCTGTCACACTGTTACTCAATTATAAATGAGGCAATCCAGGCAGTTGTGAAAACAGCTTCTAATTCCCCAAAACAAGCCTTAAACCTCAGGCGTGCCCCATGGGACACCACCACCATTGCACACTCAGGTTCCATCCGCCGAGCCATTTATTAACCAAGCCTCAATCTAGCAGACACAGAATAACCTCCAAGTGTCCTACTGCACGCTAAATGCAGGAGATTTATCATTTTATGTTTATACCTCTGCAATAATTCAAGAGCAGTGGTTTTTTTAACTCCTGTGTTTCTACCACATCTAACAGAGAGAGAAGCCAGCCACCACTTTCAAACATTGGCATCTTCAGAGCAAGGATCACTGAAATTGTTTACGGTGGATTACGCCCTTCACAGTCCAGGATTACAAAGCAATTCGTGTGCACCTCCGAAGTGACAGGATTAAATTTTCTAAATTTAGCAACTTCAAGGAACAGTCAAGGAAAACAAAATGTGAGTAGCACACAAATTCATACAGCAATGTTCCTGTGATGTGGAGAAGCAAAAGCTGCGCTCAAGAGCAAGCCTTTTCAGAGGAGCAGGCACTGGAAGCTCTGGAACTGATGTCAGAAGCAGAAAACCATGCAAGAGGAACTCACCTGAGACACGTGTCATCCTGGTGGAAAAATAGCACTGCTCCAGGTCCTCAAAGTGAGCTGTGAGCCGCTTGCGTCGTGAGGCTAGCGTGCTGTTATACCATGGCTGCTTTTTGGTCTAAACAAAGACAAGAGAATGCTTCAGAAAGGTAAAGCCAAGCCTGAGTTTTGTTTCAGAAGATTTTATTGAATTATAACCAATTTATACATTATCGATGTTAGAGGTATAAAATGACAATAAATCAAGATTTTGCCGCTATCAACAGCTATTCTTCAGATCTGATGCTGCACCCTTTAACTTAAGAAACAAGAAAAGCTCCTGTTAGATGCTTCTTGCTTCCCAAATCTTTGCAGATTTACCAGTTCCAGTCTCACGCACAGGCCAGACCGCAGCAACCCTTGGGGAGTCACGTCCTGCGTTTGTGCAGGCAGACGGCGGAGGCCAAGGATACTGGGCTTCCAGCTTCACAAATCAAACAGACTGTACAACAGATACTTTGTAGACCCCGGCAGACAGCTTGTTAAAAAGAGAAGGGGGTGTTTATTTTAAAGAGCTAGTTACTGAATTGTTCCTTTTGAAGCAGCTCAGTAACTCTCTGTAAAGCAAAGTAAGTACAGAAGCAGAAGACACCACTGAGTCCAAAGGTTAATTGAAAAGAAGTCCAAACTCATCGTTAAAGCCATTTCCCAACCTACCCAAGCAGTAATAGCAAGAGGTATGAGCAACAGATTGGAACTACGGAAGCAAGAGCTCCTCCTGAAGTCAGAGAAAATACTGTACTTCTACAAGGAAGTGGAACCGATCCTACTACACAAGCAGTACAAAGAGCACCTTGCTTTAGTTCATATTCGAAAAAGTCTTACATATTACAGGCTCAAAGTTAATGGGGAAACTGTGGAAGATTTGAGAACCACCAAGCCCCCTAATGAACAGCATCCCTGACCGCACACAGAGTCCACAAAGCCACCAACAGCACCATTAAACATATGAAGGAGGACACAAAACTCCTTGAAAGAGACCAGTGCAGGGCCACCAAGATGATGAAGGGAGTGGGACACCTTCCTTATGAGGACAGGCTGAGGGAGTTGGGGCTCTTTAGCACGGAGAAGAGAAGTCTGAGGGGTGACCTCATTAATGTTTATAAATATGTAAAGGGAGAGAGTCAGGAGGCCGGAGCCAGGCTCTGCTCAGGGATGGCAGTGATAGCAGCGATAGGACAAGGGGCAGCAGGTGCAAGTTGGAGCAGAGGAAGTTCCATCAGAATGTAGGGAGGAACTGTTTCACATCACTGTGAGGGTGATGGAGCCCTAGGACAGGCTGCCCAGAGAGGTTGGGGAGTCTCCTCCTCCACAGACATTCAAACCCTGCCTAGATGTGTACCTGTGTGATTTAGTCTGGGTGATCCTGCTCTGGTAGGGGGGTTGGACCAGATGATCTTTCAAGGTCCCTTCCAACTCCTCACGTCTTGTGATTCTGTGAAAACCCAATCCACATGCAACTTCCCACTCAATCCATGCTGGAGAATGGGCTGCCCATTACCCTCATCAAGAGCAAGCTAAGCTTACAGCCCACTCAAATTCTGCTTAGACCTGTATGAGCAGTAATCTAACATTTTAGGGAAAAGAGCAAACCCTCAGTGAAGCCTCCAGGCACAGCTTCCTGCCATGGCCCATAGCTATACATCACAACTCTTGCTTGTATGTTGACAGCGCCTCTGGTCTATGCAGCTTTATGCAGCTTGTTTCATTTCAAAAGCAACTCCAATCTCACCATGCAACTAAACACTGGAAAGCACTTTTACATCAACCCCTTTAACTACACAGCTCAAACTTCACAGCTCTAAGAAACAGTTAACGAACACTTTCATCCCATCTTCCTATTAATTCTGCATGCCAGCCTACAAGGGCTCCAGCCTCTGAGCACATCAGGAGTGATTAGGGCTCAAGACAACTTCAAGCATCAAAGAGCAATCACTTCAGTCTCAAGTGAGGACGAAGCTGCCGGTAACATGATGAGCGATACAGCCCAAGCCCACGGCTGTTCTGCTAGATGAGCCCAGCCCACACTGAGGTGGAATTAATCACGATAAGTAGTCGCTCGCTGTGGGATATACCTGCTGGGTCTCCAGAGGAAGATCCCCTCTGAACAGGGCTGGCACACAGTGACCCAGTGGTGGCAGGAATTGAACTACGTTAACCCACTTTCATTAGATCCTCCCCAACTAAGTATTTTAAACTGCTTGTGTTCTACCAAAACATTCATTGAGTTTCTATGATGTCTGCTCCCTCATTAAGCAATGAAGTGAAACAGGAGCTAAAAAACATAAAAGGAAAGAAAATATACCCAAGCATTTTTTTATTGAACTGCTAGAGCTGCTACAGTTGTCCTAGTTGAGGACATTAGTTAGGGCTGCTCTGTTATCAAGACTGATTTTACTGTCTGAGCTCCATTAGGAGCTCTGAAGAGTCTTCTAACAACTGTGGAAAAGCTTCACAGCTACACACAAGCTCCTTATTTCTAGCAGAAAAGAAACACCACTAAACACTACCTGCAGAATGCCCTGGGGGCTATATGACATGTCCACTTTTTCTTCCAGAAGCTGAGCTTCAAAAGTAGATCTTTCCTATAGCTTTGTGGTACATAAACTCTTCCTTAAGAGTCGTGAGCTATGTACAAAGTAACTACGTTGAGAAAGCAAGCTCTGCCACCTCTGTCCTGGCACAGCTTCCTACTGCCAGCAGCGCCCAACCTATGATTTTTGCCACAACTGACAGTCAGAGGAAAAAACCCACAACTGAATTTACATTCTTCGAACTGGTTTTATGGTAAAGTCTTGCTGCAATTAGACTGCCTCTGAAGGAAGTGTTTAGCTTCCAGAGGTCTCTTTCAACTCCCCATCCAAACATCTGTAAAAGTTTCATTTGAAAATTTGCACTAGAGGATACAGATCTTGTTACTCTTGGGGACACAGAACTACATTTGAGAACACCAAAAAAAGATTATTCTCAAATACGGCTGTCATACTGAATGACTAAAGGCTAGGCTGTTTGTTTGGTGCACTTACCAGCAGTACAGCTACGCTATTAATTTTGTCTTTGAAAGAGAAGGAAAAGTACAGCGACAAGTAGTGTCAGTGGAGAACAAACACACTGTACCATATCAGTCCTGAACATCTCCACCCACATTTCACTTACCCTCTGAAGTGAGATAGAGCTACGAGTCTTTGTTCAAGCAAAAAAAAAAAGTCTCAGACTGCAGCAGTAGAAACAACAAGTATTTTCCCCACAGAACAACAGTTGGAATTTTCTAATTACCAATTAGTTATACAACTGCATACCCGAAGCCCTGCATGCACATCAGCCCAAGCTTCACACATTTGTTCTACCTGGGAATTTACCAGTTTGATACTGCTGCGTGCCAGGGATGCTCCACACCACCAGAGAGCACCAAAGGCACCAGCTGGCACTTGCCCGATGCTCCCATCCATCTAAATCAGAACGTTTTAACCTTCTGAAGCTGCGAGCTGGATACCAGTGACATCTTCCCAGCCCAGCTGTATCACAGCAGTGCTGTCTGGCATTCGGTTTGGAGACGCTTTCAGGCGGTTTGGAGGCTGCCTGCCACACGGTTTCACTGTATACACCATCGTCTACCCTCTACGTGAATTTGTAACGCAGTTTGTAAGGCCCTAATGAGGGCAAGCTTCAAGACAGCAGTGAGTTTGGAGAATTAAATGCTTCTTGTTTTGAAAGTCAAGCTTGATCCAAAGCTACTTAAGTCAGTGTGAAGGGAGGTAAATCCCCAACCCTCTGCAAATACTGCCCACTTGGGAGAAGTGATGAAGAAC
The DNA here is from genome assembly GCA_020800305.1 of Porphyrio hochstetteri. NCBI lineage: Eukaryota > Metazoa > Chordata > Aves > Gruiformes > Rallidae > Porphyrio > Porphyrio hochstetteri. The sequence goes on from CM036912.1 coordinate 22,477,150, forward strand.
AAAGTAAATATTCCCTCTACCATGGAAGAGCCAGCTTCAAGAACAAAGTCAGTGTCTAAATATATTACACAAGATTTCTTTGATGGCATGAATATGGGCACTCACAATCACAGTCATTCCTATAGCTGCAAGTCTTGGCTCCAGCTTGCCCATATAACCAGTTCAAAGCATATGCAGGACTCAAGTTGAGCAGTACTGTGGCAATGGACAGAGTTGTGCCTAATATCTGCCCAACCTCTAGACCCATGCTCCCATCCCCTCTGTGCAGACACGTTTTACCTTACCTGAGAAGTGCCGCTGAAGCCTGGGGGCTGGCTATACTCCGTGGAGTCGATAATACTACTGCAAAACCAAAAGAAACAGTCCACTTAAAATCACTGTACAGACATCCTTTATAATTTCTAACCAGGTATTTATTCCCCCTTTACATCCCACACCATTCCAGCCTTTGAAATCCATTTTACAGACACGAAACAAGGTTATGTTTGTTTGGGGCAGGGAGGGAGACGGGATAGGATTTGTTTTTTTCTTAAATACATAGATCTCTTAGAGCAGAATAGCGTCACATGCAATCATGTGCAGTGCAATCTAATAATTTCTGATTAGAACGCAAAAGCGTATCTTGTATGAAATATGCAGGAGAAGGCTTCCCGAAAATAACACGCTACCATTGGCTTTCAGTTCCTTTCAAAGAAAGAAAAAGATAAAGTTAATGCCATGGCATTTGAAACAGCACTGTGAAGTGAAAAGCTAGAGACAGGCATTACTACTCCAAAGAAACACAAAGCAGTCGAGTAATGAAATAAAGAAATAAGCTGAAAAAAAAGAAAAATTACTGACAGCCAGGCTTACTATCATTAGAAAGTGCTACACCCTACGTAGCTACATAGTTTCTATAATGACAAAACACACCTTAAATCACTGTTTTCAAAACATGGCCTATATAAGCTAACTCAAGAGTTTCAACTTTCAAAACTGGAAAAGGATCTACTGATATAAGCAGACAGCAGAATACGGGCAAAACATTTAGCTCTCGCAGTGATATGCCAGAGCAAAGCGCCCTTACCAGGCAAGTTTAAAGTACTTTTAAGACAAGTAAAGGTTTGTACACAAGACCATCATTTTATTAGTTGCTGAGAACACGTTACAAACCTCACTGTGATTTGTTTCTAATAAAAAAAAAAAAAAAAATCTTTAGAGCTCACTTGCTTCTGCCACATCGTCATCTGGCTTGGACAGAAAAGAAGCTTTCTGGGTTTGTTACTCTCAGTGTTACTTCAGAGGTAATCTTACATTGAAGCATGGCTTAGGAAAGCTGAAGGTTTCTTTAAAAAGCTACCAGAACACTACTATAGGTCCTGGTTTCGTACAAGATTATATTATACCTATTGATGTTTACAGAACAGCTGCCAGAACCGCTGCGTATGTAGATTTGATACTTTTGGTCATAAAAAGCAGTTTGGCTGAAACACTGCTCAGGGCACCTGTAAGTCTAGAAGGATGAAACACTGGGACTAACGGCTCGAATATTTCTCTGAATGTTTTGAACTACCCCAGGAGGTGGAGAGAAGCAGAAACAGAAGATGAGGGATGATTTTCGAGTCCCATTACTGGTTAACTTGTAAGATGAGATTGATTTGGCTTCTGTTAGAGGCAAGACAAAAGCTGCGAACCAAGAAAATCCGAGGGATAAAAATCATTATTTGCTGCAAGCTATCGCAAGGGAGAAAACAACAGCCGGGCTGTTCCAGGCATGGTCAGGGACAGTGAACTTTAAATTAGAATGTGGCCGCGTGAAATAATGAAACACGTACAGCAGATCCTGCCAGGAACAGCATGAATAAGACACTCTGCTGGAAAGCTATGAAGAAGCACTTCACTCTGAGACAGGTATAGTGGCAATTAACAGCAAAACACACAGACTTATAGTGTCTGGTCTCGTTTTGCTGCAGGTTGTCTGGTGATGTAAAGCCTTCAAGAGCGCAGACGTCACCTCCCTAACCAGAATACAAATCCAAACTAATTCCTGTGCAGTGCCAGTTAACTAGTATACACTTGATTTTATTTTTATTTTCATTTTCATTTTCTGAGTATTTGGTAGCTGTTTTAATAAGGAAAAACAAGTTCCCTCAGAACTCTTTAAAAGGTGTAACGTCAGGTTCAATTAAGAACTTCAGCTAGACTAACACAACACATTTAAAAACCTGAAAGAGCAGCAAGGAAACCACAGCAACCTGCAGACCAGAAGCCCTGTTTGGCACACCCTTACAGGGACTGGGGAGGTGGTAATTAGACAAAATAAAGGGGAAGGAGACGAGGATTTCAATAACCACATCAGAGTTGCCAGGCAACTAATTTTTAGATGCAAATCTTTCCTCAGAAACTCCTATTAGAGTGCTAGCTCATAATTGCTATTACATGCAGTCACGAGAAAGTTGCTTATTTGTATCTCCTGTTTGCACCATTTACCGGGAGCAAAAAATAGCATGCACGCCTGCTCAGAAAAACCCAGCACAGAACTATTTGTTCTTTTCCCTTCTTCTTCCCCTCTTCTCTATTAGCACACAAGCCAGCAATCCGCAGCGCTGTAAACAAGCGCCGTGCTATTACCCAATTTAATATTTCATCATACCCTGAACAAGCACAAGAGAAAAAACCCCACGTGTTTCTCGAAGCAGGGAACGTATTGAACATGATAGCTGTGCTTGGGCTATTTTTTTTGGCTAAAGAACTTCTGAAGGAAGATGGGGGGAGGCATGGTAATTTCGCATTTTGAAGATGTGAAGAGCACAGGGGGAAAAAAAAAAAAAGAGCTACAAACAATGAAAAGAAACAGCGAATTAATGAAGCAAGCCTGTGATTTAGAGGAAGCAGATGAATAAGGGCAAGTCACTGGAGACCAGATAAAACCAAATTCCAAAGAACTCTATTTTCTTGAACTTTAAATTCAAAGACTAAATAGATTTTTTTTTTTTTATCTCTGCATGGGTCTGCAATAACCTTGTGCTATTTATAAGATAGATCACTAAAAATTTTATATTTCATTAGCAGGGTGTTAAACATGTTAACAAGTTCTATTCCAATTTAAATATACCATTTTAATTCACCCATACATTAGAAAAGTCTCAAAGTTTGACAGCATTGTAACATGAAATTGAAACCATCTCAAGCTGTATTTGTATTTCATTCTTGGTGGTTCACAGCACCTCCAAAACATGCTTTGGAGATTAACACACCCACCCCACCATATTTTAAAGCTCCTATCAGTTGTTCTGCAGCATTCTTTCCAAGGAGGAATCAAAGTTACAGTTTTTGAGATCGTCTCCAGAACTTACATTTAACAGTGAAAAGAAAAATCAAGTTTCAAGTGGTAGACCTTTCTGGAATCTGAGTTCTGGTAATTCAAAACAATTCAACTACGTGAATTACTCAAAACTGTTGGGATAGGGAAGGGAGATAAGTTACAAGAGTCCAGCAACAACTGAGGCCTCTTCAGACACTTCTTTCACATACTATTTTCTCTCCAAGCACTCAGGACTATTACTTAACTGAGGAATGGCATCGGGAAACAGAAAAGGGGTCTTCTCAAGCAGAGAGGACACCCACACCCCCTAGAAAACCCCTAGGTATTCCTGCTGAATGACATCTCTGGCACACTGTACCAGAGGAAAACCCAAAAGTGTGAGACACAGCTGAGATGGACCCATACAAGCGTAAGAAAGTCAGGCAAGAAAAAGCCTGTTGTCTCTGCACTGCCATGGTCTAACCCACCACCACTTCCCTGCAGACCTCAGGCGAAGCACATCAATCCAAAGTCACTAAAATACTTTGGACACTACCTTACATCTTCAAAAGCAAGACCAGAGAGTGATTGAACCCTACAACATGAAATACACAGTGGATAATAAGAAATTCTCTGTAAAATGAAGCCAATGCATGTATCACTTCCCCCACACACACACGGATTTTTACTAAAACTCTTTGGCTTGTAACATTCCAGCTTTCAACAGATAAAAAAAAAAAATGTTATTTGGGAGCTTGTTTGGAAGCTTGGATCAAGTGAGAGATACACATGTCTACTGTTAAGTACAATCTTGTGTTAAAAAAATAAAGGTTTCTAGGCCTGAAGGCATTCAGCGTGAAACAAATTCAGCCCAACCAATGCTCGAGTTTTCCCCAAGCAGCAGTACCATGAAGCAATCTATTTAATAGCCAATAACCAGAAAACTAGTAGAACCTGACAAGAATCTCATCAGCTTTGCAAAACTGCTCCTTGGCAAAACAGCAGTAACCCACATCAAAAAATGCACCTGCACCAAAAAAAAAATTAAACAAGCTGTGAAAAGCAGAACAACAAACACTCTTCCCATCCATCTTGGCCATAATCCTGTCCTTTCCCTCAGGGCCAGCCAGAACTTCATGGAAATATGAGAGATTCTGGTCTCTGCATCCAGAAACAGCATCTTGGTTAGAAACCCCAGCCAACACTGCTCGGCTCCTCAGAGCGCCCTATTTAAATCTCTGCAGAGGAGGAAATCAGATCATTTTTTCTCACTTGCTTCTGGGCTATTAACTTTAGAGCTGCTAATTGCAGAAAGGGGACCAACATCATTTTGTAACACAAGTCAGTAGCTTAGAGAATGCCACTATTAGGAGAACGCACTGGGGAGAGGTAGGAGAGATCACTGTTTAATAACATAACTTGGCCCTATAAAGCCACCGAAAAAAACGCTGCTATGAAGTAGAGCGCCTCAAGAAGCACCTGCAATTTTATCATCAAAAAAACAGACTGTAAAAATAATCCAGACTAAAATCACCATTGAAAATATATTATTAGAAAGGCATTTCATTACCTGCTGTCTGTTTTGATTTAAATGCAATCAATAGGCTGGGTATTTTAAATGTTGATCCTGACAGCCATTCACGCTGAGCAGGGAAGCCAGAGGACACCAAGATCACACAAAGTTAAGGCTTCTCACATGTCAAGGAGAAGTGGGGAATGTTCAGAAAAGCACAGGCTTAACTCAAGTTAACTAATCCACACTACACTTAAAACCATTGACTTTGGACAGCATCTGGCATAGAGCAGACCTTTTATCCAACTGCAGGTTCGGATGGCTTCTTCACCCCTTTGTTCACATGAAGATTATACCCATCAAAACCAGACCAGGAAAAATATTGTCTGGCACACAACTAGTTTTGCTCATGTTCTGGGTACAGCACAGAGGGGACTAGGAAATACAGTGCAGTATGTACAGGCTGAAATGCAAGTTGCATACCTGTGGGAAGGTGAGGGAGCCTCGAACTGCGGCACCGTGCTGTCCTCGCTGACTGGGGAGTACAAGCCACTCATTTCCTGAAACAGAAAGCTGGGTTACAGCAAAGCTCACAAAACATGGATACTAGGCACTTCCCAAAATATGGTATTCAAAAGTGGTCGGGTTCTAATTTTTCCAAGCACATAACCAACTGTATGTACATTTATTCAATTCTCACCTAGAAGCCTTCACTATACCTGAAGACAACATTGATTTTCAATCTTTTCTCCAATTATCATTCCATCCAGGTTTATGAAATGCTGTAACTGCAGTGCTTTTTACCCCAAAACAGGCAGCGCTCGAGTTTATACTCAAGAATAAGAAAAAACCCAATGGATTTGGTTAACATCCAATTGTCTCTAACCCAGCACCTCCCACAAACAAGGCAGAACAATAACTGCATTTTTGAGATAACATGCAAACTTTTATCTAACAGCCTTCACAGCCAGACAGGAACACTGGATATGGGTCACGGCAAGAACAGCTGCAAGGAAATAGGGCGAAGGTGGTACTGTGACCCAGACTTAAAAGAAGATCTATCAGCTTTCTGTGGGACAAACACACAAGAAACAGGCTTTGCACATAAACCTGGCTTTGTCATTCCCAGACTAACTCACTGCTGTGTGCCCAGTATGAGACTGTACTTTTCATCTGACTAAGAAACAGAAGCTACACAGAATTCTGCAGCTCGTTAGTTAGGGGGGGCAAAGTGTTCCAGGACAACGTTACTGCAGCTTTTCATATTCTCACTTAGGTGCCCATCAGTTGTTCAGTACAAAGTAAAATATTTGTGATTAAGAGATCCCAGGCTTTAGAGGTCAGAACCAAGGTCACCATCGCACACCAGATACGCGCCCCAGACGCAGTCCACTGAAGTGCCCAATTAAAGGGCATCTAGATATTCTCCAAAGGATCCTGCAGCTTTGGGAAGAGATTCTCCTATTTTTACCAGTCTCAAGGAAACATGCTAAGGTGTATTTAGTCCCCAAGAGCTGGGTAACATTTAGGGAAACAGGTCTAGAAAAATGCTGTTATCTACCAAGTTACAATTTGCATAGCTACAGGCTGAAGGGAAGTTCCTGCAGTTGTCACTTCTATTTATATTTTGATAACTTGTCAGCATGCATGCAAGTCAGAAAGTGAAGTAGTCTAAAAGGCTTTCAGGCAGCTTGTCCTAACTGCTCAAGATGAGCAATAAGAGAGAAGCAGATCTGCAAACTGATTCCCGAGAAGCTTTAAGGGAATGCTATTTTGAGAGGCAGCCGTCTGATGCACGCCTGAAACGTCAGTTTCTACTCCAAGATCAACACCCTCAAACGATTACAGGAAAGGACCAAGGAAGAACCCGAGGACTCAACAAGGATTGAGCTGATGGGTTTACAAATACTTAAAAAATAATTCTTAGCAAGAAAATATCAAGATATCCCCATCATTAAGGAATTAAGAGAATTGTATCATGAGGTAGCAGATTGTTTCTGTTCTTTTATGCAGCAGGAGCTGGTTCTGCTGCACCACGGCTCTTGTGCACCCCCAACACCTCTCCATTTTAAGAGCAGCACGCTGCTAAGATTTGAACAGCTCTGCAAACAGCTAGAACACTGCAACATATAAAACCTGTAAAGTTATGATCAATATACTGTCTGTTGATTTCTAGCAGTTATTTGAAAATACTTTGTATCTTTCTATTTCTTAGTGTTGGTACAATTACAGAAGACCTAGGTTTCAACGAAGCCCCCTCTTAGCAACCTGCAGCTCCCACACACATCAACTAAATGAACAAATTAAAGAAAGAGCATCATCTGTTCATTTTCCCATTACCAACTCAAGTGCCATAAATTTAACGCAGCAGCCCCAGAGCAAGGCAGACAGCTTGATGAAAATGAAAAATGGCCAGAGTCAGAACAATGCCTGGGCACCTCACCTCTACTCGTTTAATATCTTCTTCCAGAACACTTAGCTCCTTCTGGATCTGCTCCAATTGCTGTGGATGAGAGAACAGGAGAAGTCAAAATCAATCTGCACCACATCACCACCAAGATAAATCAGGATCTTCTCAGAGTGAAACCTGAACTATCTTAACAGGCATGTTACAGGATTCAGAAGTCACTCAGGAGGAAGCTCATGTGCACAGATTAACATAGGCACATGCACAAACCACATTCGAGACAAAGTTACTGCAAAACAAGAGCAGGAGGTGCTTTGATATCAGTCCAGATTTAGACCCACACCATTCAAAGGAATACTACTACGCTCCTCTAGTTCAAGGTCTCTACCTGGCTTTGAAACACTGAACTAATTACGAAAAAGCACCATGAAAGACAGCCATCATTCCACCCTTCAGCAAGATATAAAGTGTTTTGCTGAAAGGAATTTAAAGTCTCTCTTGCTAGCAGCTAACCTACCGTTTGCCAGGTTAAACTTACGATAAGTTTTTCAAATGCCCTTCTATTATGACCACAGAGAGCTTTGCTCCTGGCACCAAGCAAGCACCATGGGGCATTTCATTCCAAGGAGTGATACTTACCTTGAATTATGCCCTACGCTTCAGTCAATCCAAGGGCTACCTCTGAAAGGCTCTGAAGTGGACCTCCCCTCTCCCCAGACAACATGCCTTCTCCTTCCTTTGTGTCACATGTAGGATTTTGCAGGCTTTTCAATTACTTTCCAGTCAGTGAGCTACCTGGCTTTACACACCTGTGAGAGCAACTGTGAAGCCACAGACTCAACAACTGTTTACCCCTAAGCAAGTGCATCTACTACGTACCAGCTCCAACTCCCACCCTCCTTCAGCAGACACATCCCATCCAAACACCTATGCAGCCTACACTCAGCCTTGCACAACTCAAACACTTTTCTAGGTCAGAGCTCCAAGCCTTGACTTAAACTGACCAAATTCAGCTCCAACCCAGTTCTGGTTCATTCAGGCACACAAGGACATCCACCTGACTCTCTTCAACTCACAGCAGAAGTCTACAAACTAGGACTGAGACCTGTGACCAGAAGCTGTTACCAAGCTGGCAAGTCTACTGAAAGCCTAAGCACAACACGTTTTATAAAGGCCAAACTCTTGTAATTTTGAATTCAAAAGGTAGTATCATTTTGCCCAGATACAAAGATACCAGTGTTGCAAGGCATGTTACTCTCAGTATGACATTCCCAAAAACATTTGGCAAGCTACTCCCAAAGCCTTAATCATTCCAGTGCTTGAAGGATCAAGCTTAAGTGGCAGAAAGTTTTACTTAAACAAAAACACTCACCACTTGATCAGCACTCCAGATATTTGTGTGCTCTGCTTTAGATAATCCACCATCTTCATTTACCTTTTCAACATTAAAAAATAGCAGGGGGAAAAAAAAAAAAAAAAAGACTGCTGGGTCCACCCCTATTTCTAACATGGCTTCTTCCTTGGAATGAGACAACATTGTATTTGTATCTTAATCTCTCCAGTCCGAAGGTTTCCATTTATATTTAGTTTTGAGTCACGGACAGGACAAGTTAATGACTTAAAACTAGACTGACACAGATAATTTACAAACCACTACAGCGTAACAGATAATTCCATTTTCACTTACGAAACCTACAGCAAGACTAGAAGGTGATGCTACAGCTCCAAGGTTAGTGGTAAGGTTAAGTGACACTTGCACAGCACGGGTCCTGCCCGTACTCGGCTCTAGCGGACAAATACTATTAGTCCCCCACTTTCATAAATCCCACTGAAAAACAAGTTATAAAAGCACTTAGAAACTCCAGAATTACAGCAAGGGGGTCAGCTATTCCACAACGTGCTGCTCACAGCCAAACTGGGCAGCTGAAAAATAACTGATGGCTGTTGCCATCATATGAACAGGAGACCTTTTTGTAGGAACAAGAGCAGAAACTTTTTAATGGCCAGCTTTATTAACCATTGCACAGAGCCAAAAGTACAAGATCTGGGACTTCATTTACCAATTCCTCTTTCTGGTTACATTATGACAAGCAATATGAACCTACAATGAGCTCACCTAGCTTTTAGACTTCCTACCATCAGGTAAGCATTTCATGCTCGTTTTGGAAAGTCTTCTCATAACGTCAGCATCAAATGAGTTACTAATGCTCATACTGAGACTTTTTTGGTAGGTTGGCTCAAGCGTTTCACAGTTTAACTTTAATCTATCAAAGACCTTAAATCAGTCCACATTCATTCCAATTAAAATTTGAAAAATGAGACTACTGATTTATAATTGCCAGCCATTGAGGGACATTTAAGGAAAGCTAAATGAATTATAGTCCTTGCAGCATATCCAGATTTATAGGTACTTAATTTGATATTCACTATGTTGGGCACAGAAAGCAAGCCAAGGGCTGTCCCAGTGATGGACAAAATCACACCTGTCAAACCTCAGATTAAGTAAGCAAAAACGCTCAGAAGGAACACTGAAGTGCATGTTGAAATAGAAGCACATACTAGGAACTCTTCTCAGACACAGATGCTTTCCCAGAACTGAAAGGGCCAAAGCAGACAAAGAGAAGGTGTCAATTCAGGAGTTAAACCTCATTGTTTCAACCCCACCAAACAAAGTACAAGGTGGTAAAATGTTCTAGTCCCAAGCTGCACAAATACATATATAAAAAAGGAAAAAAACTGACCTCAAAACAGCCCGTGTTTCTTACAGCCTGTAGAAAAGGGACACAAGTCAAACTAAAGGACTGGAAAGATCTCTCAAGGAACTGCCTGTCAGCTAAGGAAGCCAAGCCAACAGCACAACTCTGAGCTAGTCTCACTTAAGGAAGACTCACAGCAAAACTTCAAGGAGGAATGAGCTTACACAGTGAACAAGCTTGCACACTACCCTAGTGAGAGTAGGGAACAGACTCCTGCCCCTCAGCCAGCAGTTGTAGCTGCTCCCTGCAAGGCAGGTGAAACTCACCCTTTTTGGAGGTGGCTGACGAATTCAAGGATATAAGGTATGATCACTGGCAACCTTCCTGTTCAAAGGGAACAGTCTAGCAGCAATAGGTCAAAACAATACTTGAAAGCAGTAGCCCAGAAGAAAAACTTATGCTCAGCAGTTACCAGAGAAGGTACCACAGTAGGAAACGCAGCCTCTCATGTCCTTCTTCAGGTAACCTTTCATGTTCAAACCACTTTCATACCCACCAGGCAGTAACTCTCTGGTTTGAGTCTGAAGCTGTCTGGACACACATAAAAAGAGTTCTCCAAAGGTAACTCGCAGCTCTGGAGGAAGCAGATTAAAGGAAACCCCCTGGTTAATGCTGCTCAGAGATGGAGACACCTGATCACACTAGTGAACTACCACACAAGACTCTGAGGTGGAGACATCAGCTGGGACTTGCACAACCCTAAACGTGTCAGTGTTTGCTTTCAGTTGGTTATCTACTAACAAGTGTAGCTGGGCACAGTGCTGAGTTTTCATCCTTGGTCTTCCTGCTTTTCTCCTGGACCAAGGCCCCTCAGAAGGCAGTGACTTTATCCCCTGTACAGCCCAGATAAGAGGTCCTGATGGGGTCTCCTGGTGCCAGTTTGAAATGGTTGCCAAAAGTATCAGAAGAACCTGCCAGGAAAGCGTCATGCACTCTTGACCAACTGTCCTTCCCATTCTAGAAAAAGCTCATGGACAACAGAAGTCATTTTCTACAGAAACACTGTGAAATCACTGACACAATCCCCACTAAGCAGCAAAACACCGAATTCACGCAGTTGAAAGCTCACAAGCCTTGTTACGTTCAAATATCTTCAAGGCTCCAAAACAAAGCCTTAATGAAGTCATCACAACATACAACTACAGATGAAGACAAAAAGACACACAATCACCAGAGGAAGCACCATTTTTTCCCTACAGACACACGCAGCCATTGCACCAACCAGAACAAGGTAAAAACTAGCACCTGTCCAGCTGAGAAGGATACACCAGGCAGCCTTTATCAGTAACCCATTCCTGTCCCATAACTTCATCACAACCTCTTCCTACTTCTTGTTCTGCCCTCAACAAGTTCTCTAACAAACTTGAGTGTAAACTTAAGTATCAACAAATGAACCTTTCCTGAAGGTACAGTGGAAAATTAATTTCTTCCCATAAACCTCAATACTTCAACTCTAGAGCAAATAAAATCAGTTTCTCTCACTGGAAACCAGTTGGAAGTCTTGTCTGTCTCAGTTTGCCATCCTGTACAGAGCTTGCTACACAGGGCAACTATGGCAAGAAAGCAATCCTCATCTTACAGAGGTTTCAGCCTTTTAAATTAATTGCTAATCTCACCTATTTTAACATCAAATCCCATTTGATAACACTGTGCTTCTGAAGACTTTGCACAAGAGCTAAAAGATGCAAAGTTTCTTTTTGGTACAAAGACACCACCACCTAAGCTTCCACAAGTTAGTCACTTTGGTGAAACACGGCATCCAAGCCTTTTAGACACATGGGCAGTCTGCCTGTAACAGGCTTATCTGCAGGGAGTTATTTCTCCTCTGATCAATACTTCCTCCAAATAGCAATTAACTGGGGGAGAGGTAGCAAAAGTTTGAGGACAAGACCCTGATTGAGTTGTGTAGCACACACATAATTCCCAAGGGTAGAAGGAAGGAGATGATGCCTGGCTGATCAAAAACATGTGTCACATCTTGAATTCCCCTGCCCCCCACCATTTAAATCCTCCAGTTTCAGGAGTAAGGCTTTGAAGGCTCAGTGATTTGATGCTTTTCTAACACCTCCGTAGAGAAAGGTACCTTGCGCAGGGACCAAAGCTGTCGAAACACTCAGATTAATTGCCTTAGAATTTAATACACCACCATACATGCTGCTCAGCTCCAAGTACTGTGGTTGTCCCCTCTTTCTTTAGGGGAAGCGCTCTGCAGCAGGAAGGAGTCAGCTATTACACACTGCTGTTTAGAGGATAATCTCTAGCTTGCTGCATGTACACCAGCTGTATCCTTGGCTCATCGTCACTGCAGTCAGAGCTCATGTCGCTCATTGAGTAGCTCAGAAATGCAAATAGATTTAAACTACCGGTTATTTAAGTGCAGCGGATAGGAAAGAGATTACTATATAGCTATAGATTCACCTCAGGAGTCCTGGAATGTAATCAGGACTATATGACAACATAAGAGCATGACTGATCTCTAGTTCTGTCACCTCCTCTTGCTTACCCATTAGTTCATCCATGTGTGTATGCGCAGAACAGTGAGACTTGATAGGTGAAGTGATTAACACAAGGTAATGACATCCCTGGAGAATTCATGCTTGTAATTCCCTGCAATTATCCCACAATAACTAATAACTCCTCTTATTTTTAGTATTTAACATGCTCACAATATGGAGTAAGTGAAGACAGCTAGATAGTAACATACATTTGAGACTGTAAAAAAACAATGATGATTCTGAAATGCTGGGCAGGCACTCAGGGCAGCAAACACAAAGCCTCTCCAGACTATTTATCTGTCCCAGGATGTCTACCAGCTGAAAACAGCCCCCCCCGAATCAGCAGACATCAAAGAGGTTTTGCTTGTTAAATATGAGGAAATTACTGTGCCATTATTCGAATGCCCACAAAACATAAAAATGAAACAACAGCTGCCAAGGGAAGCATGGATGCATCTAGGGAATATCAAGTCTATGGCCTAGAACTTGAGTTGTGGTGCTAATTAATTGTTAAGCTCAGTATCTGCCCTCAGTAAGCAACGGTGCTACTTCACAGGAACAGCACTCTCCATCGAGAAGCTGAGCTAACAAGGGTTTAGGATTAATTATATATATGATCTATACTTCATTTGGTAACGCTGAAATCCTGACAAGACAATTTCTAAAGGGATGAATATAAACTGGGGAGAATTTTTTTATATTAGCTGGTATCATCAGCTCTCTCCAAGCGTTCCAAGACGAAAGAGCATGTGACCATGCAAAAGTAAACAAAGCTAAACCTGCATGAGTACTTATGCAACACAGCTTACAGCATTAGAACTCTGGCACAAAAATATGAATTTCAAAAAGCCTCAAGTTGCTGCATTTGGTTTCCCTTGAAAACAGTAATAAACACCAAACATCAAGTATTTCATTATTAAACTTGACCTTCCAGGCTCCTTGGATCTCTGATTTCAACAGAAGAGGCTGCTGGATAGGAAAAATGGAGAATGTGCATTCAATTAACTGCACACACATATGGAAAGGCACATGGCCAAGCTAAGTTTGCTTAAGACAACCAATTATTGTGGATGATTGATACACTTCTCCCCTCCAAAGCTATCTACTATTTCATTGAAGAAGTGTTTTCAAGCTTTACCCATTTGTTTTCAATCTTTTTCAAAGTAAAAAACCTCCTTTTTTTACCCTACTACTATTGCCAAGGATTTGGTCTTTTGCCACATTGCCATAGGTCAGAGAGAAAACAAAATATACAAGCTTAAATAAAAAGGGTCTGCAAATACCTCTGCGCAAAAAAAGCATACAGTAAATTTCAGCTTGAAAAGAGTAATGTTTTGGAAATTTATGAATACGTCAAAACAGGATTTTTAATAGAAACTTCTGCAGGTGCTGAACCTCGCATTTATCTTCTAGAGAAATGATGAAAGTGCAAGAAAGAGACATTTGTCACAACACTTGACTACAGCAATATTCCGAATTCTTAAGTACAGGTCTATAAAGATACAGTTTTCTTCTAGGCATAAACCCCTCCAATAAGCTCAGAAATCACTATTTCATGAAGGCAGGAGGAAAAACCCCACAACATTTGAGTGAAGGGGGGTTACAGGTAGGGGAGTATATGCTCTGAACATGTTTCCTATTTAATGTTATACAGGTGCACTAACTCAAATGCAGTATCTGCATTAACTAACAAGTACCTACTCTCTGCTTAAGAGCTCGCAGCGTGTACTAAATAAAAGCTGTTAATAAAACAGTGCAGTAAGTATTATTCAAAGAGGAATATTAGGAAACAAAATTACCAGGCAGTGTTACTTTCCTTTAAACATTTAAGTCAAGAATTTGAAAGAAGCACTCTCGGTCATACATAACACAAGCTTTTTTCATTTATTAAGAACCCAACACTGCAACTATTGCTACTGAGTGAAATAGCAATTACTCTGCAGTCATCTTCTCTTTCCCTAATGGAAACCTGGTCCTAATAAAAAGGAAGTGCTCCTCCCCACAATAAAGCCTGCTCATATGATCCATAGCTACATGCACATCATCACGGAAGTATTCCAGGGTCCAGATATGCTCCATCCATAATTCTTTAAGAGTCACCTATTACAGCATCAAAAGAAACTACAGTAAACTTCAAAGCTCTGATTGCCTTCCTGCTCTTTACTGCACTAAGGCAACCCCCTAACACCCCTCTTCCCCGCTTCCAAACTAGCACCTTGGACCTTCCTCAGTCTGGATACACCTTCACCACCAGCGTAACTCACACCATGAAAACAAACACTATCTTCTTCATTATCCACACAGAAAACTCCCTCCAGAAAGGGGTACTAGTCACAAAATCTACCAGTTGCAGGGATGACCTTGGGGTTTACTTGAAAAGAAGCATCTACTGGCTTAATTTACTCTATGGGGACAGTTTGATTACTGAAGACAGGTTTTGATATTTTTCTAAAACTAGCCTACTGACTGGTCTGTGTTTTCCAGGCTTCCTCCCACTGGTTCTCATCTTTCTTACCCAGATAAAGTAAAAAGAAAGATTGCTAGCAGCAAGCCTGACAAGTCCTCGTTTTCCCTCAAAAATAAATGGCAAGGCCAGATGCTAACCACTATGGCAAGGACAGAACTGACAGGCCTGCACAGAAGTCTTTTGAGATGTGACAGTCTGTATTTCCCATTGGAATATATCGGAAGGGGGTGTGTGTGTGGAGGAATAACATCAGAGGAAGTCCTGGCAGAGGGAACACATAAGCAGGGACAGAGAGGATCTGAAATAATCTACGTGATCCAATAGGCTTCAGGATGTTCCCATGTCTGCATTCAGAGGATCTGCAGCCACAATTAAACCTAGTGGCTCTTTTGAGGCTACAGATCCTTGTACATAATTACTAAAGCCAAGAGCAGGTGCAGATGAGATGGGAAAGGCTTCCCAGGTGCTCAAAGTGACAGTCAGTGGTAGAACACTGTGTTATAGCGTGACAGAAACCAGCAGCTTTGCAATTCCCCTTCCTACTCCGCACATGCAGACTAAAGTACATACCAACAGCCCCTCCTTCTGTGAGAGCTGTTCCAACTCAGTTTCAACTGGGGGAGGAGAAAGCAAAGTCCTGCTACTGCCCCAAACACCCATGCACATGAATCACCACGAGATTACTCAACGAAGAGGACCCTAGTAAGCTGTATGTGAACCTCCTAAAGCACCCACTCTCACTTCACCTCCTAAACAAAGGCAGCATTACCAGTAAACTCCCCTGGTATCTTAATGGCCCTCAAGCTGCACTGAATCCTGATGAAAGGTGTTCCATGAGCAGCAATGGGACAGTGGCCAGAGCCTGATACAGTTCTGCAGTGATAATGGGTCCAGCTTCTGAAAATCTCTGCAGAATACTAGTATTAGGAACACAAGAAAATGAAAACACATATTCTGGAATTCGAGAGATGTTTGTAGACTAAGACACCATAAACCAACTTCTACCAGCATAAAAAAATAAAGATACCTCAATGTTTTTGAGCAGTGCTCATGTCTCTGCTGTTTAAGCAAAAAATACATTAACATATATTTCATTTTTTTCCAATCCCAAAGGATCAAACATAGTATGCTTCACAGTAAACAGAATCAGAAGTGGAAGCATACCATTTTGTCTTCTCTAGTATACCAAACACATCTGTGAATACCTCAGTTCTCATTTTCCTCTGGCATTCAGGTATCCTAATAAACAGGATTTTCATCACTTCTCATGGGATAACTATGCCTAGCCTAGGAGATCTCATGCACTACAAATGCAACGTTATTGGGGACTCAAGTTTTCCCCTTCGGTTAGTTTCTTGACATCCCCCTTCTTGGCTCTTGTGGATGGGTATCTACTGGTGGGTAGAGACTTAACAACTTGCTTCACGGTGACTCCAAAACCAGACCCTCAATCCATTCTAGACAAGGCTTCTTATACCCATCATCTCTATGTGGTTCAAGTTTGACCTGACAGTGCCACTGATGTGCCTTATATTCTTCACATCTTTTATTAGAAGCTACAACCTCCAAGAAAGCTTGTCCTTCTAGTGTTTTCAGAACCATTTTTGTAGGTTTCTGGGAAATTTCTGGTACCAGCATTGATCTTCTATAACACCATGCAATGCCTAAGTCCGAAACTTGTGTATGCGAAAGACTTGTATGAGATTAAGGAACCCTCTTGCATTCCTTGAGACACTCACTTCAAGACAAATAAGGGGAGTGCAAAAAACATCCATTCTTTTACAACAAAAGCATTAGTCATGGCATTTGATACATTAAAAGAAAAAAATCTGAGAATGACAATATTTTGTTCCTTTCCCATCACAGGGGGAAAAAAAAACAAATCACATTGCAGTAATTTGATGTAAATTTACAGCAAGGAATCTCTATCTTCCCACAGGCTTCACCAGTGTGAGACAGAAAGGCAGGTGATTAAAAATTGAAGCTGTCACACGTAAACAGATTAATCTTCTTTAAAACCCACATGTCCTGTGCCTGAGATTTCCCCAAACATGCCTCACCTCGTCCTTCAGAGATCACACCAGGCTAACACATGACTTAAATAGAAGCAGAGTGGTAGGAAGCAGCAGACACCACTTCACTCACTGAAACACAAAGCAAGTTACCTCTCGTTTGTTTCTCCTGGCAACTTTGAGAAATTCCATAAGGATCTGCAGTTGGGCAGCATGGGACTCCTGTAACACAGTAAAGAAGGAAGTGTAACTCTTCCACACACAAAGGGAAACAAACATTCATTTTGCACACAGAAATCCACATTTAGCACAGGAACAGGTTTCACTTAGAGGTGAGGAAGAGAAAACTAGCTTCTTAAAGTAGTTTTAAGAATGGTAGCTTTACTTTGCCTCAAAGGTTAAGGCCTCATTTGGCTCAAGCAAGTTTTTACATGCAGGCAGAAATTGTAACAGCTTTGTTTATGCGTTACTGAAGACTAATAAGCTGAAATGCTTTTCAGAGCTTTTTGGCTACTGCATCTGAAATTAGTTTTGGAATACAGGTTCCTCTCAGATTCATCTTCTACCCTGGATGATCATTAGCATGCACTTGCAATTAATATACTAAAACATTAAGTTTTTTATATTAAAAATGCCTCCCCACAAAGTTAACATTTGTGTTTACATAAAGAGCTTACCACTGAAGATTTTGTCAGAGTGGTAGACTACATTACACTCACTGATAAAAGTAAATATCCCTGTCCAATCTTTCCATAACAACCTTCCATTTACCTCAATCACCAGCTTAGTATGCTCATCCAATCCAGCCAAAAACTTGTCAGGGCAAGGTAAGAGAAGCACAAGAGGGAAGAAAAATAAAACCTATACTCTAGCATTAATACAGCCCTGACCTACCCCAGCATTCTGAGACTTAATTTCACAACCTACCAAAATATGTCTTAAAGGACTGTGAACATACACTCAAAAAGGATCACGACACAGGAGCACGCAGGATGCATTAAAGGCAGAGGGGATAGGACAAGTAAAAAAGATTAGGATGCAAGGCTGCTAGTTCTGAGGCTTTTCTTTCTCCCCAACCCCATGTTAATGGAAGTGAAGCAGGTAAAACTAGAAAGGAAAAACATTTAAGTTGTTCTCTAAGTATCAGGTGTGGGTTTGTTTTTTTAAGGCTTAGTATCCTTAAAAGATATTCCTGTTCAGAAGCATCCAGACACTCTTAGGTCGTAAGTGACAGTTAGAAACTATACTCCCAGCGTATCTTCAGTGAACCACAAAAGAGTTGTGTACACATCCCCATGCAACAAGCTGACATGGCAGTTCTTCTAGTAGTTAGATTTTTTTGTATTACCCTCCTTCTGTCAGAACTACAAGGTATGTAAATATTGATTCTGCAGGAGTGATTAAGATAAGCCATTCCCAATACAACTCTTCCTCACCTGTTTTAAAGCAGCATTGAAATCGACCCTCCCATCCCAAGTTCACTAGGCCAAATTTTGCAATCCAGGTTAATTTAGACGGTGTGGCTCTCATCACTGAAAAATGGTCACTTGAGACCAAGGCATGGAATGGCCCAATACACAAGAACAATCCCAAACCAGCAGCACTGTGGTTAAATCATAGAAACACCTTGTTTCAGACCATGTGAATCTTCAAACCAGCCTCATCAATAAGATACTTAATACCTGAAAGAAAAGCTTAGGTAATAAAAAGCTCTGAGGGATGGTCATCACTCAGGTTCTATCAGTTCCAGCAGAAACTAAAGCTCCATGAACACATGAAAAAACATCACACCTTTGCTCCTTAACCTGTATTTTGGACTTTATGCTTCCTACCAAGAGAGGTCCGACATTAACTTGTGCAACAGTCAATTAGCAGCATCTTCATACACACTCCTCTGTTCTGCTAGCCACTTCCTCGTATCCTTTTCCCTTTTTTCTCCCCTGCCTGCTTATACAAGCCCAAGAGCAGCACCGCCATAAGCATGTTATAAGCATTGCAGTCAAAATGTCATTTTGCTACAAATGGCAGTGAGACGGCCAACTTTTCAGCACCAGAACTCAAGAGAAGATTCTGAGCAATTAATTCAGCAATAGACTTTTACTTCAAGAAGATAAAAACATGGAGAAAAAAAGCCTGCTGGCTAGGCAACAGCACTCATTTAATGAGAGGAGTCTTACTGCTTCCAGCTGCTTCTTCTTTTGCACCAGCAGCTCCAGCATCAGGTTGACATTGGCCAAGTCAAGATTGTCTTGATCAGTTCCCAACAAATCTTGAATAATCTGCCACCTATGGCCATTCTGAAAAGAAAAACCAAGAGATACTTGTAAGACAGTGAGTTCAAGCCATCCAGGGCTACCCCCAGCAACAGATATTAAAAGCAACGCTGCAGTATTTCATCCTTTTGTAAAAATTTCAAAATAATTTTCAGGAATCAGAATTTCCAGTTCCCCCACACATACAGGATATAGCTCTTCTGTCCTACTGTGTAGCTGCTTATCTTATTTGGAAGATATCTGCACTTTATGAGAGCGTAACTGCTGCTGCTAGGAAGAGATTATTTCACAGCCACAATTTCATCTGATTTGTGCCCCAGTTTCTGAGAACATATTTCTAAGGGGAGAAAGAAAAAACATGTTTACCCAAGCTTAGTTGGATTAAATCTATCTGAAATACCATTAAGTGGCAATAGCTTTTAATTTTTTTAGCCAGGTAATAGGTAAAGCTCTCGTGCTAAATTCACAAGGAAGACTATAGTATCAACTTCTTTTTCTTCCTATTCTCACCTCCTACAACACTCCTCTTAAGAGTATTTTCATGGGAGGTGCGAGAGCAGAAGAGAAGATGGGAGCTCATCAGGGTGATTGTCTCATTCAACCTGTCAGCACAGAGAAAGACTCACACCTCTGAGAGCCAGCATACTGCCAGCCCATTCCTCCCTACAGGCTGTTTGCTCTTCTCATCACCAGTAAGGGATTTTTCTTTTAGAAAAGTATCTTTTAGCACAGGAAAAACCTGAATAATCAGCTAATTGGTAATACAGTTCCTGATGCTTTTTAACCTAAGGCTAATGGGAGCAGATGGAAGGTCTTTTAAGCCTTCAAAGAAGAAAGCTGGTTTAAAAAAAAAAAAAACAAATTCTAAAAGCTACAACACTAGTTCAAGATATTTAAGTCTGCTAGAACTTGAAATGCCATCTAAGCTAAACCGTAAGTTTTCTAAGAGGTTGAGCCCACTTCTATTGGCTAGATTAAGAAAACTAATGTCTGTAATATCCATATAGAACACAGCTATCAACAGAAACCATGGAAGCCACACAGGCAAAAACTCTATTTCCAACTGGAACAATTGGAAAAAAAAGTAATTTTTAAGCAGGTCAACAAGATCTGAAACCAAATTTTAACACATTAACGTACTAGTTAAATGTACTACTGCTAAACTACTTGGAAAACTTCAAAGATGCCTTAACACGATTATTTAATGAGACATATCCATGACCAAGAAACAGTACATTTGCTGCAATGTGTTTTGAATGACTTGTCTTAATACCAGAAGTAACACAAGAGGCAAACAGGCACATTAAAGAGTTGGCAGCAAGGTTTCTCTTTTTAGAAACACACATATCTTATTTGCTGCCAAAAGGCAGACACAACACTGTTTTGGGCATGAAGTTTGGGCCAAGAAGGCAAATGGCATCTTGGCTTGTATCAAAAACAGTGTGGCCAGTAGGTCTAGGGAAGTAATTGTGCCCCTGTACTTGGCATTGGTGAGGCTATACCTGGAGTGCTGTGTCCAGTTCTGGGCACCTCACCATAAGAAGGACATTGAGGTCCTTGAGCGCATCCAGAGAAGGGCAACCAGGCTGGGGAAGGGGCTGGAGGGCAAATCATATGAGGAGCGGCTGAGGGAGCTGGGGATGTTCAGCTTGGAGAAGAGGAGGCTGAGGGACCTTATCACCACCTAGTCACCTGAAAGGAGGTTGTAGAGAGGTGGGTGATGGTCTCTTCAGTGAGGTGACAGGGGACAGGACAAGGGGAAATGGCATGAAACTGTGCCAGAGCAGGTTTAGATTAGATCAGGGCCTGGCACAGGCTGCCCAGGGAGGTGGTTGAGTCACCTTCCCTGGATGTGTTCAAAAAAAGGGTAGATGAGGTACTTAGGGATATGGTTTAGTTTAGGATGAGAATGGTTGGACTTGATGATCTTCAAAGGTCTTTTCCAACCTTGTGATTCTGTGATTATGGCAGAAATTCCACTCGCTGGTAGTTTTTAACCTAGCTGCATCTACAGGCACAGTTTTTCGCAGTGTGCTGTGAAAAAGACTAGAACCAATTCCCATCAGGTCACCGTGCATGGCTTCCAGTCAGCAGCGTGCATTCTTAACCAGATATGGTTTATGCACATTTTATATTGAATAGGATATAGGCATAGCTTATACCAAATATAAAAAGCTTAGTGCAAGTAAACCAATGAATCCTTACAGCGTGCTCTACACCTGCTGAAAGCACTGCCTTCTGCAATGCAGCCCCTACAGGGGTAACACTTTGGGAGAAGGGTATCTTTAACTGACAAAAACGGGGGCTCTGGAATTTTTTAAGATTACTTTGCAACCTTCCTTATGAATTACAGAAGACAAGGAAGGAAGCCAGACATTGCAAAACAACATGCCAGTTTTCCAGTGAATGCAGTATGTTCTTTTTGGTATCAGGATACAAGAGCATCCACTGCTGCTGCACCAGGGTTTTCATAAAGTAAGAATATAGATCATGCTCTGATTCTGTGACATGAAGTAAGTCTAGAGTATATTCAGGCAGTTTTATCTGGGATTACAGCACTGCTGTTCTGGCTGTGAAGGTATCCTTCTCCCTCTTGTGGTTGGTATTAGCTTTCTTCCAGCTTTCCTGTGAAGAAGCTGGAGGAACAGACAAGCCCGCGGCGCTTCCAATCATCCATTACTCTCATTGTAGCTGTAATTTCCCACACTGAATGAAAGTTATTGCCTTTAAACAAGTGCATGTCCATGGGTAGTTTCCCAGGTTATATTCAATATATCATACAACATTTAGCTATGCTAACACAGCTTTCCTCTACATGTATATTGCTAGCAGGAAGAACAAGAATTAACAAGGTCGAAGGGATCTATTGCCACTGATAGAGGTATTATTCCCTCATAAAGCAAGTTAAAGCATCAGCTCAATAGTATAATTTCTTCTAAATTAAGCCACATAATGACACAATCGTACAAATCATTGAATAAATATAAAGTAAGAAAGTTGGAACATACGGTGCTACTCACTGAATGGTCCAGTTTGAGTCTTTTCTCCTCAGATCTTTGCTTCTGTTTAAGAATTAGTTCATTGACTAAAAAACATAAGATGTCGAAGTGATGGATTTAAGTTTCACAAGTTTCTACCTGAATATCTGCACTGTAGTTACCGATTCCACAGGGAGTTTATCAGTAATTTAAAACCATTGAAGTCACAATTTTTTCTCCCCACATCATTCCTGATTTTTTTATAAAGTATATAAAAGTTGTTTAAAAAACCTAAATAAACAAAGCCTGCATGTTTCCAGAATTGCTTCAACTCCTTTCTCCAACCACCTCTGACAAAGTTTTCCAACTCTGGGGAAGAAGTGCATCAAAGAGGAGCATGAGGGAGACAAAACATTACCTGACTTGCTACAGTCCAAAGGGAAGCACACCTGAATAGAGCAGCTCCTTCTTTCAATTCCTGTGTGCGTTTTTTAAGAGTTATATTTTTGCTACAGTTTATTTCACACCAATGTAGCAAACAGTGCCGAGAAGGAAAGGTAACTTCCACCCTTTGCACACACACACACAAGCTCTTTCCCCTCTAACACAGACCTCAAACCCCTGACCACAGGCATTTGGAAGCAATGCTCTTTGGCATAACATGTACTCCAAAACCTGTCTCAGCACCACCTTCAGCACAACGTGTAAGTCAGGATGCCTGTTTCTGAAGCCTTCCTTGACTTTTCATCTATTAACTAGTAAAGGAGTATCCCTGGCACATGAAAACGAGATTTTAGGATTTCACACTGCAACGTGTTTCTTTTGATTCTCTTCTCCCCATAACTAAGTTTTAAACTATTTCCAGTTAGAAGCATCCCTCTCCTCTGTTTAGGGAGCACTCAATTTGGATGAACGTTTTCCATGTACCTAGTTTGCACACATGTGCATCACGTGGACCTCACTACAGCTGCCAAAATAGTACGATACGTAATTCAGCCTCCCCTCTTCCAGCACCCATGCTTTGTAAACAGGGCACAGTCAATTATTAGACAGATAACAGCACAAGAAAGCAGAAGCAAACAGATTCAAATCTCCAGCCATCAGAAAAACATCTTCCTTTTGCTTTTCTTTGTATGCACACAGCGGCAAGTCAGCCTCACTGTTTAACTCAGCATACAGAACTGCTGAAGACAGTGGAGTATTAGCAAGTCGTACTACAAACCACTTTTTTTAATAAAACTCACTGTTGATCCAAGGGTTGATGTTTGGATTCTATTGTCAACATCTAGAAGGCGGTCATTTATAGCATGACAAGTGCCTGCCTTCTTTTCACAACTAAGATGTTTCTCATACAAGCAATCCTAGAGCTCACCTAAGAAGTTGGGATAAAGATGATCTATGTTGTCCACAACATAGTTGCACTTGGGACATCTGTTATTGTCCTCCAAGCTCTGGTGAATACACTTATAGCTGTTTAAAAACATAAAATCAAGAAACAAAACAAGTGAGCAAACATGAGGGAACAAAACACGGGCACAAGGTAAATAACATAAACCTGAGTTAGATAAGGTGTACTTGTGTTGATAGCTAACAGCTGCTTGCCAAGATCCTACAGTGGAGGCAAAAACATTCCTATATTAACTCCAAGAACACTGCAGCAGAAAGACAGACAAAGTTTCTTGGCAAGACTTACAAAAGGTGTTTAAGTACTTCACTTATTTCCCCCAGGATTGCAGCAATGGATACTTCAGCCACACTTTCACCTTGAATTCGTGTCCCCCTTTCACAGGCAGAGCTAGCAGACCTCATACTCTTCTACTCTAGCCAAATACTTAGGAAGCAACATTAAAAATCTATTAGACATTTTGAGTAATTGACCAGAGAGAAAACACTTTCACCAGCTTTTCAGGCTACCCCCCAAGCCCTGGCTGTTGTTCTCACCAGAATTGACTTCAGAAGTGCTCTTTGTTGAACTGCTAGCTATCGGAGGGACAGAGTAATCAACGAGACACGCTTCAGCATCAGGTTTAAGCATCTCACTAAGAACCTGTCTCTACCAGCAGCTGACATGGAGATACACTTGACAACGTTGCTCTGTTCTTTCTAAGTAAAGATATTTGAATGCTTCTCATCTTGGACTTTTAAAAGCTGCAGATCACAGGAATAAAGCCTTACCATAGAGACCGCAAAAACAGCAGTTATCTTACCTGTTGCAGGTCAAAACATTTCTGAAAGTAACTGAATCTTTATGCTACCAAAATATTACTACTTGTAAAAGGTAGGACATTTCCAGTTAACAAACACCATAGGAGTACAATGCATGTGGTGTATTAAGGCATCATGGTTCAACATCTATCCCAATCCCTAGCTGAGAACAACAGCAGCATATAGTTCCACACCTGCCCCTAAAAGTTCTTGTAATTCTCCACACAGAACATTTGCTCCTTGTGACAGCCAGAGATAACACACTGAAAAGTAAATTGACCTTGGACCAATTCAATACAACAGAAACAAGCCTGAAGCATATCCTCTCTCAGAAAGAGAACTGCGATAGATTATGTGCAAGCCACTTCAAACTGTACAGGGTCCTGCACAAAGGCAAGGAGGACCTCCCAACACCAACGCTCACTCCCAAGACCTCTACAGAGCTGGGCCCCGCTGGCTCAGGTGGTAGCAGATACGTTCCATCTCCAATACAGTAAGCTGAGAAACTGTTCTGACACTAGGCACTGTGTATCACCAGCTTGTGACCACTTGATTTCATTTTGTTTTCTTCAGAGGAAGTATGGTGGCACTTTTTTTTGTTTTAAACACTGCGACTTTAAAGATGGGCACTGATTAGAGTTTAAAAGCTTTTCCAACCTCTCTCTTCAGTGGAAGGACAGAAAAGT
The DNA here is from genome assembly GCA_020800305.1 of Porphyrio hochstetteri. Taxonomy (NCBI): domain Eukaryota; kingdom Metazoa; phylum Chordata; class Aves; order Gruiformes; family Rallidae; genus Porphyrio; species Porphyrio hochstetteri. Next base: position 22,502,225 of record CM036912.1, read on the forward strand.
AATAAAAGCTCAGAAGGAAAGGGATTCGTAGCAATGTCAGTTCACACACTAAGAGATGGAAATTTTGCGCAATCCAAAAAAAAAAAAAAGCATCTTACCAGAAGCTATGTCCACATTTTGTCATGTAGGCTTCTTCGATCATATCAAAACAGATGGGGCTGAAAACAAAAACAAAAGATGTCTCTTATACTGAAAAAGAAGGAAGGAAAACCATATTCAGTCAAAGCAGCCACCTAATCACACTTAGGTAATATTTTTAATTTGTAAAATGAAAGAGGCCATGTGAGTGCAACAGCAGCCAGGCAGTATAAAGATCAAAAGGGCAATCAATGGTTCTTTGAACTCCAAATGATACTGCAGTGTGCTGTGAGTAGAAACCAGGTAAGCCTTCACTCTTGATGCTTTCAACAGTTGCAAACCACCCAAACAAAGCCAGAGTACCTTCAACAAGCAAGGCTGCAGAAGAACCTCCTAACCATCTGTGCTACATCTCAAACAGAATGTAAAAATCTGGGGTTTATATGAACAGCCGTAAGGTATTTATAAATGACACCAAAATTAGCTCACCCATCTTTTTTTCAGCCAATAGCTATCTATAATTTAAATAAACAATGCAAAGAGGCAGCACAGAACAGAAATAGTAATGATGTCATGAGAACAAGAATTAATGAGCAGGAGAAGGTGCCAGCGAGGGGGTGTGCCTGCAGAGCCCTGCCAGGCAGCAGGCAGGGCTGAGACTGCTGAAGAGCATGAGTATGGCACAGCCAAACGAGGGAACCGACAGTCAAACACAGCATTACAGAGTCAGGGGAGAAGACATGAAAGGTAGAATATAGGACTGTTCGTAAAGAAGAGAGGAATGCAAGTGGATACAAGATCTCTAGGGGTTTTTCCCCCCAATATCAGTGACCAAAGCACAGCAGGGTGACCCAAGGACCAAGCTGGGAGCTGAAGAAGGATGTACAAGCAAGCAGTGCTCTGTAGGAACCTGGGCAAGACAAGAGACATAGGAATTTAGTGAGATAGGTGTTGGAAGAAATCTGTCATCATCAAGTGGCTGTGACATGTTTGAAGGGAAGTGAACCCCAGATGGAAGCAGAGGAGAGATTCATCTTCCTTCCAGCAACTCCTAACGGCTGCTGTTCCCAACAGCTGGTAAGATACACTGTCACATACATACTCATCCTCAGGACTTGGTCAGCTATCCAGTGAGATACTGTGGACAGCAACATCATAGTTCTACGTGAAACACATCCATCGGCTGTACCACAAGTTCCACCTTGCTTTCAAGCCCTCAAAAAGATACAAACCTTCTCCTCTCACTCACACAAGTCCGCACCAATCTCAGCACAGAGAACACTTGCTTTCTTCAGAATCAGCCTCCTCCCACCTTCTGCCAACAAGGCAGCTCCCATAGCAGGAGCTGTTAATAAACTGTTAACAACTTTTGAAAAGCACAAATCTTTTTGAATCCAAGATCAAAAACTCAGATCAGTCTGAAACAGGCAATGTTTGGCTTCGCAGAGGGAGCACCTGGATTTCTCCACTTGTTAGCACTCCACAGAATTCTTTCACCCCTCCTGTCATCCAGTGACAAGGATATCATCATGTTACCCACCAGGCATTTAATAACAGGAATGAGGAAACGCCAAATTCTTATTTTTAAGCCCATTAAGGGGAAGCTGTGGCCTCTGCCAATGCAATCCGCCTCCAAATGACCAAACTGGAAGACAATTGGAAGCAAAACACCTTGGAAGGTTTGTCCAACCTCACATACAAAGCAAATTGTCTTAATATTCCACAAAATCACCTCTATAAACACAGCATAGAAGCAAATTAATCAAACCAGAAGGCTGCTTTCCAAAGTGACTGAGCAACAAGTGCTGCTCCTCAAAAGAAGCCTCCAAAATAATGAACACATACCTGGCTTCCTTCCACCCTGACAGACCCTTCTCTGCACATCACTTGCCTCAAGTAGCACCAATGTCAGGAGTTTAAGTCACAGCTTCAGAGTTAAAAGTTATTTAGTGTCGAGGCACGGGTTTAGTCAGAATAGATTACAGCCAAGTTTATTAATCCACCCTTGCTGGCTAAGGAGAGAATGAGGCACCTCCGTATTCCATCAGCCACCTTTTAAGAAAAGAAAACCAAAGACTTATGGTTATATGAGTGTTCAAGGCTGGTTTCTTCCCACTGGCGACAAATAGCTTAAACTTCTTCATCATCATCTAGCCACACTGTGTAACAGCCCTGTACCCTGGAGAAAGATGCTATTCCCCACAGGGCCAGATATGTTTCTTCCAGCACGCTCCAAAATGCTTTGCCCCCCAAAAAGTGTGGCAATCAACAAGGGCCCAGGTGAACCTAATGAGGTTCAACACTGCAAAGTGTCAGGTGTTGCACTTGGGCCAGAAGAATCCCAGACATAGATACAGACTGGGAGAAGAGCTCCTGGAGAGCAGCCCTGCTGAGAAGGACTTGGGAATTCTGGTGGATGAGAAACTTAACATGAGCCAGCAGTGTGCTCTTGCAGCTCAGAAGGCCAATGGGATCCTGGGCTCCACTAGAAGAGGAGTGGCAGCAGGGACAAGGAGGGGATTGTCCCTCTCTGCTCTGCCCCCAGGAGGCCCCAGCTGGAGTACTGTGCCCAGATCTGGGGCCCCCAATACAAGAAAGATGTGGAACTGGTGGAGAGGTTTCAGAGGAGGCCACAAAGATGATTAGAGGGCTGGAGTACCTCCCCTATGAAGAGAGGCTGAGGGAGCTGGGCTTGTTCAGTCTGGAGAAGAGAAGGCTGTGGGGGGACCTCATTGCAGCCTTCCAGTACATGAAGGGAGCTTATAAGCAGGAGGGGATTCAACTTTTTAAAAGGGTAGACAATTGCAGGACAAGGGGGAATGGATTAAAACTAAAGGAAGGAGGTTTAAATTGGATATTAGGGGGAAGTTTTTTACAGAAAGAGTGGTGAGGTGCTGGAACAGGCTGCCCAGAGAGGTGGTGGATGCCCCGTCCCTGGAAGTGTTCAAGGCCAGGTTGGATGGGGCCCTGGGCAACCTAGTGTAGATCCAGGCCTGAGGTTGGTGGCCCTGCCTGTGGCAGGGGGGTTGGAGCTCTATGATCCTTGGGGTCCCTTCCAACCCATGCCATTCTATGATAAGGCTGCAACACTCCTGCCTGCAACAGGATGCCACAAATTAGGACTAAAAAGAGGATTACCTCCTCAGAGAACAGTCACCCAAAACGATTGTTCCCAAACTTAATTCTTCATACCGGTTTGTATGGAGAAGTGACAGGACAAAAATACTTGAGGGTGGGGAAAAAACAGCAATCAGAGCCAGCTAACAGAGCCATCCAACACCAGGGCCATCACTAACAGAGCCTGATGTTTCCATTAGCAACCACTTCCCCCAAAATGCTTACTGATTTGCAAGTGGGAACAGGACTGATGTCTTTTAATACTTACTGAAGGCAAGCCGGCTGTAACACATAAAAGGTGCTATGCCCCAGTTGCTTTAAGTTAATCTGACAGAGAGAAGGTTAGGAAAGGTGTTAAGGGAAACATTGCCCCCCCCCCAATACACATACACTTTTGCAAGCCAAACTGGAGAATCAATGTTATGAGGAGCAGCTGAGGGAACTGGGGGTGTTTGGTCTGGAGAACAGGAGGGGAGATATTGAGCTAATTGCTCTCTACAACACCTGACAGGAGGGTGTGGAGAGGCAGGGGGCTGACCTTTTCCTCTTGTCCTGTCAATTTTCACTAGGGTGAAATGGACCCAAGTTGCACCACGGGAAGGTTTAGGTTGGATATTAGGAAAAGCTTCTTCCCAGAGAGGGTTGTTAGGCACTGGAAAGGGCTGCCCAGGGAACTGGTGGAGTCTCCATCCCCAGATAGAGACAGTTAGATGTGGTGCTGAGGGACATGGCTTAGTGGTGGTTGGCAGGTCAGGGTGACAGTTGGGCTTCCAACCAAGGCAATTCTATGACAGAATTGGAGCTATGGGAACACGCTACACCTTGTAGCATACACCAAAATTGAGAAGCACGGGTGTGGTGAAACCCTGGCTTCCCTGAAGGAGATCGCTCTTATTCTCTATTTGTCTTCAAGCAGAGACAGCTACGAAGGACACAAATCACTCCAGCAAACCAAAAGTCTCACTGTTCTTTACCAGATACCAACACCTTCTAATTCATTCTTTCACCAGCACTGCAAAGGTTTATCATTGTTTTCCTGCTGGGGAGACCTCAAGCATTTTTAAATTAAGTTAACAAAGTTCATGCCTCAAAGTTTTATCAGTGTTCTCAAGAGTGCTACTCTCACCCTGCTGCTACCCAAACACCCGGCTATAAAATTCAAACACATTCCAAACTTCCTTCTTCTCTGCAGCAAACAAGACAATTAAGAGTTTCTCCCTTACTATTCTGCTCCCCTTTGGTCTAAGCAAAGACCAGAACCTGTCACAGGCTCTGTCCTTCACATGGAAGGTGGCCTGGTTGAAGATCATTGCCATTACGACCTGCTTCACCTTGATGCCTCGGAAAGCCAGAATCAAAACTCAGTAGCCTGGGTGACTATGAAGCAGGTATCCTTTATTGCAGCGCTGGGCACACAGGGGATCGCTCCTCCAAATGTGTGCACCTATTGAAGTCAAATTTCTCATATTTCTACAGATTAACTATACATATTCATTATAATTTCTAAGAAAAGGCAGTTATGCTAATTATTTCTAAGAAGTCATTTACATTAACTCCTCCCAGATAGAGCATGCTCAGTGACACTCAGGGGGTCTTCCGGTGGTCTTCATGGATGAAGGCTGGACATCTTCCTCGCTCTAAGCGCATGCTCTTTATGTTTCTCCTCCATGCTTATCTGGGCTCCTAACACCTGCACTGACTAGTTAGTGCTTCACTGAAAACAAGATATACTCTGTCCCTAATTGGTCGTTAGTCTTATTATTTATGACTCCTCTATCTCCTGCTTTCTCTAGTTTCAAGGCTGTTGCACTATTATGGCTAAGTTTTGTAGCCGCTTTCATGAAACCGCTTATGTGATGACTGCTAAAATCCAAAACTAATCTATTCCTAAAAACACACAAATTCTTACTTCTTTATCTTCAAGGCTGTTACTGTTGCATTGTTATGGTTAAGTTTTGTAGCTGCTCTTACAAGCAGCTTACACAGTTACAGCTTTCTCCTAAACTAATCTATTCTTAAAACCTTGAAAATTCTTATATTAAAATTATATTAATTGTCTCTTAAGCTACACCTATATCAAGTATGATTACACTTCATTGAATCAACCTCAAGTTCCAATATAAGAACAGATTATAAAGCCATCACGGTACATGGTATGTAAGCAGCTTGCTGGTTTTTAGCTCACAACCTCCAGGGACAATCTGCACTATTCCTTACTAAAGGGGTTTGCCAGATCACAGTTGCATGAACAATCACACTCAGTCCATGTCTGGCATTAACAAGAAACCATCCGAGGAAAGACCCATTTTTAAAAACCCGTGAACCTGCAAAAGTCCACCTTTAAACATGGCACACAGCCCTTCGCACACCTGAGTTTGCTGGGTGCACCTCTCCAGCTCAGCATGCAATATCCCCTCTTCCGCATGCACGCAGTTCTGCCAGAGCTCTGGAGCAAGCACTGGTGCGAAGCAGCCACTGAAGAGACAGACACCAGTGACCTCCCCTCCATCCAGGCAGCAAAGCATATAGCAGCTGGTTTTAAAGAGGTTTAGTCAACCACTAATTGGGAGGGCTAATGTAAGGCCTGGGAAAACCGTTAAGCAATTACATCACTGGGCAGGAGAAAATCCTCCTAGTAGAGAATTCCCCTTCGGGTGCTCTCCAGGCCAGTGGAAAGATGCTGTACAAGCAGCATGGAATGCAGAATTTAAAGGTTAAGAGAAACAAAGTTTCCCCCCTTGTAACAGAGCTGTCCAGGTAAGTCAGACTCATTTGCTTTCCTGACAAGAGTTACACAGATGCAGGCAGAGGCCAACACATACCACAGACAGTACACCCTTGTAAACTCCCAACATTTCACAAACAGGACTAGCAAGATATGCCAACGTTCACATTAAAGCCAAGGCCCCACACTGCTGAGATGGCACCTTCGGAAGACAGGCAGGGAGGTTGCACACATTAGTAAGATTTACAGGATTTCTACTTGCATCTTGATGTTTGATACTCATACAAACTGCTTTACTCTTCCCCACCTTCAGTCCGGTACAGACAGAATCTACCACTGAGTTTAGAACTGTAGCTAACTGCTAGTAACTCACAGCCCACATCTGGAAGAGTTATCAGACATTCCCTGTGGCTGGTAGCATCTTGAAAGTGTTCTTATGGAACCAAAAACCCCCAAAACCCCACCCTGTCATATGGAAAAATTCTGCTTCTCATGTTGTGATATCCAAAGCTTGTCTAAATCAATTATTTAAACCCACATACACACACCTGTGTCCTCAGGCATTGCTCAAAATTCCAGTTGCCCAGTTAAGGGGGGTTTTTTGTACTATGTAACTGTATTTCTAACTCAAAAAATCACTAGTTTCAAACCATAGCATAATATAAGCAAGAACAAGCCCTACAGTCCACAGACACACAGAGCAGTGAAGAACCTAGGTAAGTTAACTACAACTACTGTCTGCTCTTAAAGCTTCTGACTTGCACTTCAATATGCCCAAGGTGGCCCTTGTAAATACCAAGATTTTGCCCTGATTTCATTTCCTCTTGTTTGTTCAGTCAGAGGCACTCCTCAATGAGGGGAAGACAGCTAAGTACATATACTCCTTGAAGCACACACAGTACATACCTGCAGGAAAAAAAGAAACTAGAAACTCAGCTTCTTGAGCCATCTTAAAATACTTCAACCAGCCTACAGACTTGTTATGTGTGTAATTTACAGAACGGGAAATGACAGCTAACTGGAAGAGGATGGGGAAGGATGGTTGCAGACCACTACTGCCGGAGCGTAACCAGAGGGAAGAGAGGGGCATGGGTATTCACAACCAACAAACATGACCAACAGCAACACTGCTTCATCCCACACCAAGCACCTGTAAACCCACCTAACACATCCTGCTCTGGCTGAAGGCTCTCAGCCATCAGCCAAGTACAGCTGTGCCCTCATCCAGATTCTGCTGCTAAGCAAATGACTGCTTACAGAAATAAGCAGGTTTCTTATCATTACTAGATGTAGTTACTGGTTTGGTTTTTTCCTGCCACTAACTATCTAGCAGTGTCAAGGTCTCATTTCAGCAGTGAGGGTACTTCCTATCTGCTCTGCTAGACAGTTTACAAAGCTGTAAAATCATGCCTAAAGGTTTCTGAGACAATGTCTGTCCTATAGAGACTCCAAACACCCAATTCTCACCTGTAAGTCAAAGTCATCTTGGAAGCTGCGCCCCATGTCTCACCCCCCCCCTTTTTTTTTTTTTCTACTGTTGCTTTCCAATACATGGATCTCCTACAACTCAAGCTTCCTTCCAGTATCACTTGACTGTTTGTCTCTCAGATACAAACACTTATCCCTACTTTCTGTTCTCCCATTTTAGTGCATCCAGCCAGCTATAAAAATCAAACCTACTCCTTATATTACAAGCTTTGAAACACATCAGCAACTGACTCTTTAAAACTGCAAGGCACCAACAGTCCCCAGGTCACATGCTGAAGGTCTATTCACTCCTGCTGAAAGGGTATTTCCAGTTACAAACTGCAGCCTTGGCCAAACATTAGAAGCACAGCATCTGCCTGGTTTCAAGAAAAATCTTTATCCCATTGTCACCAATATTTCCCACTCAGCTAGTTTTAGGTGCCAGACTGACGTAAACTGTTTCAAACCAGCCAGCCAACCTTCTGCAGCAAGGGAGGCAAAAACCCATGTCACCTCTGCTGGACATACCAACTGCCACGAGATCCCCCAGATCTCCATCCAGAGGACCACGAGATCCCCCACCAGCTCCTCTTCCCAAGGTCCAAGCAGGGCAGCACCTGGGCTCCAGAGGGAGCATCTCACCCGCTGCAGGCCTGAACACACCCCAGGCACCCCCCGACCCCTCCGAGGCCACCACCGGCCAGGAAAGCGGGGCATTCACTTGCAACATCAACATGTTTATGAGGAAGCACCTCGCCTTGCGGATCCTTTCTGGTAATTCGGGCTTGCTCCGGTGCGTACCCAAGGAGGAACCTGCTGGGAATAACCTATTTTTGCTTAAAAACAAGAAAAAAAAGCCCACAGAGAGAGTGAAAGCGACGTTGCTGCGGCAGGCCCGAGAGCCAGCAGCTGGCCACAGCGGGGGCAAGCCCCAAGCCGCGGCCCCTCCTGGGCATCAGGCGCACCGGCGCCTCAACCCCGTCAGAGAGCCCCCGAGGTGCCGCTGCCGCCTGCTCCGGCCTCCCGACGGTATTTTACACCCACCGCGGGGGCTTTCCCGCCGGCATGGCGGAGCTCCAGCTTCCCTCGGCGGGTCAGCGGGTGCCGCTATCGCGATATATCGTACTTACCAGACAAAGTCGTTGCTCTTGTCCTCGTAGGAGTTGATGAGCCCGTTGCAGAGCGGGGTGAGCAGCGGCCTCTTCCTGCTGCTGCTGCTGCCGCCGCCCGCTCCGCTACCGCCGCCTCCCGCCGAGGAGCCGCCGCCGCCGCCACCACCGGGCCGAGCCGCCGCCGCCAACCGGGCCAACCCGGAGCCCGACACGGCGGCCGCCACCAGCACAGGCCGCGCCGCCGCGCCGCCCGACGAGGACGAACCCGGCGCCATGGCCGCCGCCGAAGAAGATGAAGAAGAAGAGGAGGAGGAGGAGGAAGAGGCCGGGGTTGCGGTGGCGGGCGGCGCAGCGGCGGGGTGCGGCGGCGGGCGGCTGCCCGACATGCCGAGGCCGGGCCGGGGCGCCGCGGAGCGGGGCCGACGATGGAGCGGCCTCAGCGCATCCCCGCGCGGGCGGCGCCGGAGGAACAATAAAGTTCGTTCAAAGAAAAAAAAAAAAAAAAAAAAAAAAAAGAGGGGGATGAAAAAAAAAAACGCGCCCGCCCGCGCGTCCCCGGCTCGGCGCTTGTTCAAGCTTTATTGACAGGCGGACAGCCCGCCGCGCATGCGCGGCCCGAGGCGGGGCCGGGTTCCCCTCAGGCGGGGCGGGACGGCGGCCGTCCCGCCCCGCCTGAGGGGAACCCGGCCCCGCCCGCAAGTTCCTCCGTCGCTCTTGGGGTCTGTACCCCGAGCGACAGCGCCGGGAGGGCAGGCGGGGAGTTAGGGACCGTGTGAGAGGCAGTACCGGGCGGAGGTTGCGGATTCGAAGCCTGGCTGCCAGGCGGCAAATGCAGCGTCCCTCAGAGAGCCTGACCCGGCTCGGGCGCTGACTTGCTCCTCACGGGGTGCTCACCCTTTTCCCGGCAGCACCTCACAGAGCCCAGGGCAGGCTGCTTTCACGGATTCACAGGATTGCAGGGGTTGGAAGGGAGCTCCAGGGCTCATCGAGTCCAACCCGCTGCCAAAACAGGGTCCCTGGGACAGGTTGTACAGGGAGGCGTCCAGACGGGGCTGGAGTATCTCCAGGGGAGACTCCACACCCCCCCTGGGCAGCCTGTCCCAGGGCTCCCTCACCCTCACCGGGAAGTTCTCCCACATATTGGTGCAGAACTCCCTGTGCTCCAACTTGAGGCCATCGCCCCTAGTACTGTCCCTACAGACACTAAGAAGAGGCTGGCCATTTCCCCCTGTGTCCCACCCTTCAGATACTGATAAACACTGACCAGATCCCCTCTCAGGCTTCTTTTCTCCAGGCTGAACAGCCCCAGCTTACAGAGCCTTTCTGTGTAAGTTAATGAATAAAGTATTAACGAATTATGCCCCAAAGATGTTTTGGGTGTTACACCCTCCCTCCCTGGACTTTTGCAAGCCAGACTGGAGAATCAATGTTAGGAGGAGCAGCTGAGGGAAGAGGGTCTATGTGTTTGGTCTGGAGAGAGGAGGGGAGATATCATTGAGCTAATTGCTCTTAACACCTGACAGGAGGGTGTGGAGAGGCACGGGACTGACCTTTTCTCCCTAGTGAAAATTGACAGGACAAGAGGAAATGGCCACAAGTTGCACCAGGAGAGGTTTAGGTTGGATATTAGGAAAAAATTCTTCCCAGAGAAGGTTGTTAGACATTGGAAAGGGCTGCCCAGGGAAGTGGTGGAGTCTCCATCCCCAGAGGGATTTAAGAGACAGATGTGGTGCTGAGGGACATGGCTTAATGGTGGATGGCAGGTCAGGGTGATGGTTGGATTTGATGATCTAAAGGGTCCCTTCCAACCAAGGCAGTTCTATGATTCTATGAAAGAACCGCAGCGTTTGCCAAACTTAGCTTGGGCAGAAGTACTGCAGAGATACCTGGTGTTTCATTTCTCTTCCAGCAGCCCATAGACACAATACACCTGCTTTGGATCAAGTAACTGTACAGTCCTCAGTCAGCTTTACCTGTCAAGGGTTAAGAGGCAGCTCGTGAAACCCTGGGCCATTCCCTGAGGATGGTAACCCTAAACCCAGGTATGGGAAAACACCCAAAGAGATCAGCTCTGCAGCACTCCTCCCAATAAAGACAGCAGAGTGAGCCTTCAGTTGGCTGTAAAACCAGTATGAGAGCTGGTAAAACTGGTCTGAGAGGGGAAAGGAAAGATAAAAAAAAAAAAAAAAAAAAAAAAGAGAGTGGTTTCAGGTAGACAATGTTGATCTGTTGATCAAGAGATCTCTCTGGCATGTCACAGGGGTGCTGAAGCACAGAAGTCCCAAAGCCAGTGCAGTGAAACACTTTAATTACTGTGGAGATGGTGCTGTGGGTGGAGAGCTGCGGAGTGTTCCTCCTGCCCTGTGGAGCATTCGCCTCTAATGTTGGGGAGAAAATGACCCCAGACATTCATTCAACAAAACCAAAACTGTCTCCCTGGGGAACAGTAGTGTGTAAATGTGGATGGGTGCAAGCCGGGAAATTCAAGGGCAGCTTCTCTCTGAGGTCCAGGTCAGTAGATTTACAAGCTGACATTGGCTGTTCTAGACAGGCCCATGTTTTAACCCTTTGTTGCTATTATGAAAAACTTTCCTTTTTATAGTTTTGGGGGTGTTTTGGTGGTTTGCTTCGGGTTTTCTTAAGCCCTTGTTTCCCTGCTTTCTGTAGCCTGACTGGCATGTCTCAGGACTAACTCCATAAGGACACTGAAATATGTTAGTTTCCCCTGTTTTCACTGGGAGAGAAAGAGAACTGCCTAAATTCTTTAAGCCTGACTGTTGGTGTCTGTGTGCATCACATTCCCTGTCTTCCAGAGGGACCCAAAGCTTTAGGGATGGGCATCTGCAATGGACTTTTAGGTTTCCAAGGGAAGAACAAAGTAAGCAGATGGCAACAGCACCTCTATGTGTTTCATGTATACTGAAATATCAGCTGAACCTCAGAAAGCCGTGCTATTCTTTGATATCATGACTGACTGTGCTCCAGGGAAGGGACAAATGACAGGGAAATGCTGTTAAAGATCAAATATATATGCCCACTTATGCCAGTACGTAACTGGCCTTCACAACGCCACCTACAACCAGAGGCCTGGCAATGAGTGCAGCACCTTCAGCACCAAAGGACCAACTCCCTGAGCTGTAGGGTGCCATTAAGAGATCTTGGAGGCCCTCTAAGCAGAGATCACCTCTTTGCTGCTCTGACCCATGCTGAACAATCTCTGGCTTCTGCAGATGTTTTTTTCCAGTTCCAAGCTAAACATACGCAGCCTAAGGGAAGATTAGCTGCTACTTACCAGAGATACCTGTGCATCGTACTGGGACAGAGAACAGTCTCCTGGTTTGAAAGTCCACCACAGCTGGAGCAGTGGCATGCCAGCTGTCTTCCAATTCCTGTTAGCACAAAATGAGCTTTAAGAATTAATTTGCTACAGCCCAAGTATCGACAAGGCTCATATTGGACTCAACAGCAAGAGCACAAGAGCAAAACACGATGCATCAGCTGTAAGAGGCTTTTCCCCATCTCTTCCAGCCCACAGAGTGCCAGATGCTTGGACCACCTCAGGGATGGCATCCTGCACTGAAGCACAACTCGTGATGGGTTCAGGGCAGAGTCCTGGCGTGGGGATGTCAGCGTCCTTGTGTAGCATGCTCTTCATCAAATCATAGAATGGTATGAGTTGGAAGGGACCCCAAGGATCACAGAGCTCCAACCCCCCTGCCACAGGCAGGGCCACCAACCTCAGGCCTGGATCTACACTAGGTTGCCCAGGGCCCCATCCAACCTGGCCTTGAACACTTCCAGGGACGGGGCATCCACCCCCTCTCTGGGCAGCCTGTTCCAGCACCTCACCACTCTTTCTATAAAAAACTTCCCCCTAATATCTAATTTAAACCTTCCTACCTTTAGTTTTAATCCATTCCCCCTTGTCCCGTCATTGTCTACCCTTTTAAAAAGTTGAATCCCCTCCTGTTTCTCTGCTCCCTTCGTGTACTGGAAGGCTGCAATGAGGTCCCCCCGCAGCCTTCTCTTCTCCAGACTGAACAAGCCCAGCTCCCTCAGCCTCTCTTCGTAGGGCCGGTGCTCCAGCCCTCTAATCATCTTCGTGGCCCTCCTATGAACCCTCTCCAACAGTTCCACATCTTTCTTGTATTGGGGGCCCCAGATCTGGGCACAGTACTCCAGCTGGGGCCTCCTGAGGGCAGAGTAGAGAGGGACAATCACCTCCCTGTCCCTGCTGCCACCCCTCTTCTAATGGAGCCCAGGATCCCATTGGCCTTGCGAGCTGCGAGAGCACACTGCTGGCTCATGTTAAGTTTCTCATCCACCAGAATTCCCAAGTCCTTCTCAGCAGGGCTGCTCTCCAGGAGCTCTTCTCCCAGTCTGTATCTATGTCTGGGATTCTTCCGGCCCAAGTGCAACACCTGACACTTTGCGGTGTTGAACCTCATTAGGTTCACCCGGGCCCATCTCTCCAGCCTGTCAAGATCCCTCTGGATGGCTTCCTTTCCTTCTAGGGTGTCGACCACCCCACTCAGCTTGGTGTCATCCACAAGCTTGCTGAGGGTGCACTCAATTCCATCATCGATGTCACTGATAAAGATGTTAAAGAGAACCGGTCCCAAGACAGACCCCTGGGGGACACCGCTTGTCACCGGCCTCCACCTGGACATAGACCCATTGACCACCACCCTTTGGCTACGGTCTGTTAACCAGTTTCTTATCCACTGGATGGTCCACCCATCAAATCCACATCTTTCCAATTCAGAGATAAGGATGTGATGGGGGACTGTGTCAAAGGCCTTGCACAAGTCCAGGTAGATGACATCGGTTGCCTTCCCTCTTCCTAGGGTCCTGTTCAGATTCAAACCTGCCCACAGAGGTTTGTTCCTCTTCTCATTTCCCTTGTATCGCCTCTTAAAGGAGATACCTCCTGCCCAGCCAATAAACATGACCCGTTCCTGACTGGCCTGAAACAGGTTGAAGACAAACCCGTTACGCTGGGACAAGCTGCCTCCAACTATAGTCCTTAGTGATTAGTTTCTTTAAAGAAACTTGTATTCCTGGGAGACATAAATTTTGGAAGACTGGCAGTAAGGATCTGCTCTTAGTTTTCTGGCCTCCCAAGGCAGTTGCTGACCGTGCCCCAGGCAGCAAAGTACCAGTTCTAATTCTGGCCAGAGAGAATCTCAGAATCTAGACTGATTTGGGTGACCCCAAAGCCCCCTCAGTCCCACTCCCTGCCATGAGCAGGGACAACAGCCCCTCAGCCCAAGTGCCCAAAGCCCGATCCAATCCAGCCTTGAACCCTGCCAGGGATCCAGGGGCAGCCCTAGCTTCTCTGGGTACCCTGTGCCAGGGGCCTCCCTGGGAAGGATTTCTGCCTCCCAGCTCCTCTCCAGCTGCCCTCCTGCAGCTGAAGGCCATTCCCCTGGCCCTGGCCCTCCCTGCCCTTGGCACCACCCCCTCTCCAGCTTTCCTGGAGCCCCTCAAGGGACCAGCCCAGCTCTCTCAGCCTGTCTTCAGAGCAGAGGTGCTCCAGACCTCTTCATCTTCATGGAAGATTAGGTGCTCCATCATCTTCATGGACTCCAGACCCACTCCAACAGCTTTACATCCTTCTTGTCCTGGGGACCTGTGGTGGTTCAGCCCCAGACAGGGGCTGAGTACCACACACTGCTCACTCTCTCCCACAGGACAGACAGAGCCTCCATGGGTTGGGATAAGGACCATTTACTGACAAAAATCACCACAAGTATAGAACAATAATGGCCAGTTACACTCACACCCAGTGCTAACACAGAGTACCTTATTGACCCGACAACTACAGAAGGCTGCCCAACAGCAAGGGCCAACCAAAGGACACCCCAGCCACACTCGGGCTGTCCTGGAGGCAACAAGCCCCTACATCTCTTCAAACAGCTGCTTTTATGGGGAAGTGGTGTCAGGTGGTGTGGCAAATAGCCCAGGCTAACTCAGCTCACCTGGGCTAACTCAGCTGACATGTGCTTGCTGTTTGGGGAGGTTAACTCTGTCCTAGCCAGAGCCAGGACAGGACACCTGAGCTGGAGGCAGCACTGGGGGAGTGGAGGGGTGGGGGGGGTGGTCTCCTCAGAGTGGAGCAGAGGGGGAGATCTCCCTCCTTTGACCTTCTGGTCCCGTTGCTGGGACCCAAGACATGGTTGGCTTTCTGGGAGGCCAGTGCACATTGCTTGCTCGTGTTGAGCTTCTCTTCCACCAATGCTCTCAAGTCCTCCTCAGAGCTGCTCTCAATCCATTCTGCTCCCAGCCTGTAGTTTGGGATTGTGCCAACCCATGGGCAGGACTTTCCATTTGTTGAACTTCACAAGGCTTGCATGGGCCTACCCCTCCAACCTGTCTGGGTCTCTCTGGATGACATCCCTTCCCTCCAGCGTGTGGACCCACCACACAGCTCAGTGTCGGTGGCAAGAGGGATAACACACTCCCCCTAGCATTAAAGGAGAGAGCAGAGAGGTACTGTGTGGCGACCAGCAGAGAGCAACACCCAATTCGAGATGAATTTTAGGTGAAGCCATTTTATTAGGTGAAATGACACAGATTATATACCTTTTTTACTGCAAACGTGGCAAGCTAAAAAACTGCTAATTGGTTACACACACTGTTCACACCGTATTGATTGGTTAGTAATTATAAAGAGTTCTGATAAACCTATCTTATAGCTAAATATCGTTAGTTTACCTTTGATGCCTAAAAGTATCTGCACACCTGCTGTTTTGACCCTCTTGTTATGGTTGGTTCCTAACATGTTCCGTTACTCCAAATACCTTCCCATAACTGCTTCTTGGTTTAGGGTAGCCTGTACCCTTATCAGCAAGGCCGCTGTGTTTTGAGAATGTGATTATTAAGATCCTCAGAGCATGAGTAACTTTTCCTCTCTCATGGGCACAGAAGAGTATTGTCAGGGCCTAAATCCTGGGAGAAGAGAGCTAGGCCACAAGCAGGCCTGCTGTCTTCTCCGACAGTACTGTCTGTAGATGAATGAACCTTAATACTGCTGTAGATTCTGCACTTCTGGGTACATAAATCCTCCTCCTGGTAAGCCCTGAGCTTCTGACTTTGCACAGCTCCATTTCCCTGTGCAACAGGCAGTTGGGGCAGTGATGCCCAGTGGTAGTGCAGCCACAGAGATCGTTAAGGACTCTCTGCCTGGATCGCGATGACAGGACAATGAGACTTCTTCCACGCAGAGTGATGCGTGGGCCAGACGTTTGGGGGAAGTGACAGTCACCTCCCCGGGCTCCATTTCTGTCTGCTGGTGACTCATTAGGAAAATTACTTCTGCTCCTGTTTCTGAGCTCGTCGCTGCCACCTAATTTCCACTGGGGCCGTTAGTCTGCTCAGGAACACAGCAACCCCTGTGACGAACCGCTACCCTGGCTTGGGAATCGCCGCTCCAGAGGTCGTTAGAGAGCTTTATTAATAATCATTGCATTAACCTCCCAGCTCGCCAGTGACAGAAATGCCATTTCTCCCACTTTATAGCTGAGAAGAATGAAGCGTAGACAGATTCATCACCTGGTTACAGAGTCAATGGGATCTCTTAATGCCCCATAAATCTGAAAATTAGGCTGTCAGCAGCTTCCTCTGGAGCTAACCTGCAGCAAATCTATCCCAGAGTCCCAGTTCCTCCCCATCTCCTACCAACACTCCCTCCCCAGTTGACTGGATGAAACCTGGACACATCTCTCCAAATTTCAATTCCTGCAGGCAGGCAAGGAGATGGAGGGATCCTGAGGTCACGATCAGATGGGGAAAGAGATCTCAGTGCTCCCTGCCCGCAGCAGACATCCCCTCTGCAGTGCAGTGGTCCAGGGCAGAGCCCTCCAAGGAGGGGGCACAATGCTCTTCATCACCATGTTTCCACAGAGGGGTGGGAACTACTTGCTCTTAAAGCAACTCATCACCTGAAACCAGACTGTGAAAGACTATTTGTTATTGAAATACACGATTTAGGTTAACTCAGGCTGCTTGGGATATGACCATAGCAGGAACTGTGTGGGACACCACCTTTGCCGCTTGTATTTTATGCCTCAGCCTTAGGCTAACCCCAGGTTGGCATGGAGATTTTGAGCAAGAACAGTTTAACCATTTTCCAAAGTGAAGCATCAGCAAAACAAAGTATCAATGTTTACTGCTGTGTTTGAGGAGCTTTGAGCCTTTAAAGGAGAAAAAAAAAAGGGGGGGGAGGGGGGAATAAAGGGTGTCTGGGAGGATTGTCATCTTTATACTGCAAGTGACATCGTTCAGAAGAAAAGTCATTTGGCTTGACTGAACTCAAATGAGGTTAAAATCACCTGGTGATGCTTCTGTAACGATGAAATACTGTCTCGGCGTGTTGCAGGGACCCAAAGAGAAATGCACAGGCCACTGCCGGTTGGAGGTGTGTGCGCTGAAGCAAAGCAACAGAGGAGCCCGGCTTCAGTTCTGGCCTGCACAAGCAGGAATACCTGACTCGCTGCTCGGAGTTATGAAATTCACTTTGCGGGGATGGAGGGGTGGGGGGAAACCAAGATACCATCTTGCTATTAAACCTCACGCTGCAATGCACATGCCTGGGGGCAGAGGCGAGGTTCCTTCACGGCATGTCCTTGTCCTTTCGCTCTGGCTTTGACCTTGTGCTCCAAGTGTGAGCTTTCAAGGTTTTACCAAACTCCCTCCTCCCAGCGTAAGCAGGGCTAGATGAGCTTTCTCCAACACACAGGCTTGGCCCACCCTTGGTTTGTGCAAGCCCAGGTCCGTCTCGGGATGCTGTGGCACTGCCAAAGCTCTCTGGCTCTCACGCAGTGCTGTGGCAAGGCTCAGCCAGTCCTTACCTGGTGTCCCTGCACCCATCCACACCCCCAAAACCTGGCCAAACTCAGACCCTGCTGTCGCTCCCTGCTATTGCTCCCTGCTACCTCTCGGCTAATCCACCATGCAGTTTGATTTTTTGAGCATTACCAGGAGCTGCTATCTCCTGTGAGCTCCCTCCATCATGTTACAGGCAGCAGAAGTTGTGTCTTTAGTGTTGCCACCCATTTGGACGTGCGGCTTGCACGATGCTTCTGTGTGGCTCCCACCTGCCTAGACCTAGTGTTGCCCTGAGCCACGTTGCCCTGCAGCGTTTTTAGGGAATCATGTGCCTGGCCCCCTGGGTATCAGGGCAGCCTGGAACAAGAACCTTGAGTGCTGTGTGGATTTTTGGGCACCGCAGTGTAGGAAGGACATTGAGGTGCTGGAGAGGGTGCAGAGAAGAGTCTGGAGAACAGGTCTGGTAAGGAGCAGCTGAGGGAGCTGGGGCTGTTCAGCCTGGAGAAGAGGAGGCTGAGAGGAGACCTTATTGCTGTTTACAGCTGCCTGAAAGGAGGGTGTAGTGCGGTGGGGGTCAGCCTCTTCTCCCTAGGGACTAGCGACAGGAAGAGAGGGAATGGGTTCAAGTTATGCCAGGGGAGGGTCGGGTTGGGTATTAGGAAAAATTTCTTCACCAAAAGAGTGGCAATGTGTTGGAACAGGCTGCCTGGGGAGGGGGGGAATCACTGTCCCTGGAGCCATTCCAAAAACGAGTAGATGTGGTGCTTCGGGAGATGATTTAGAGGTTACGGTGGTGAAGCAGTTACAGTGGGACTTGATGATCTTGCAGGTCTTTTCCAGCCATGATGATTCTATGAAGTGAGATATGAGAATTAAAAAACAATCATCAGGAAGTGAGACACAGAGAGAGGAATTTATTTCAAAGCTGTTGAACGACAAGGGTTTGACCAGCCTGAATATTCCCCTGCCCATGTACTGGGGGTCAATTCTCCTGATGCTGACCAGTGGGGTTTGCAAAATTTGCTCTTCTGCAGGAGCCAGGTACCAACCAGGGTAATTTAGGTTGTGACCCACTGACCTCCTGATGATTTGCAGCCAGGAAATTTCACACTGTTGCCTCTGTCAGACATGACCTCTGCCCGCCCAGGGGAGCTTTTCCTTCTAGCTCATGTGATATTTATTCTTCACTGCCCGGATCAAACCTGTGCCGGGCACAAGGAAATGTCTGGTGCATCTCCTCCTTCCAGTAGGCAGTAAAATGATGCCTCTCCTGGTTATCCAGTGAGAAAAATTGTCCTAAGACCTTTGGAGTTGGCAAATAATAATGGCTGTTGGACCCAAGCCAAAGATCCTCACGGCTGTGCCTGTGTTTGAGCCGATGGGTACACATCCCTGCTCCCTGGGGTAGGCTCTGCCCTCCTGTGTCCCCTCTGTCACCTGCAGCCCAGGATGACCCACCGAGATGCTGCCTCGGTGCTGGCAGCCCAGGCACAGCACAAATTTGTCGTGATTAGAGAATCCATAAAGCTGTCCCTGCTCTCGTCCCAGCCCCACAGCGCGATGCCAGATGGGATGCCAGGGACTACGCATGGAATTCAGCTCCTCGAGCCCTCACCAGCCCTAGCTCCCACCCACCCATCTACAATCCCGACACCCTAACCCAGCCAGGTACCCCTTTCATTTTTACTACTCCCCTCCACATTTCTTCCTCCCCAGGTCCAGCCCTGGAGTTCCCCAGGCATGTGTACGTATATCACCCTCTTCTGGTTGTGCAACCTCCATGCTCGTTTGGCTGCTTCTCTCCCTCACTCTGAAACAGGGGAGAAGGACTGGCAGCTCTCAAATCCTCTATGTCTCCCCAGTACAAGCATGGAGGGGAGCAAAGTCTTTGCTTTGTGCCTGCTTTGGAAGTAGGAAGCAGCCAACAGCTCTGTCACTGTAGAGGTGAGCCCCGAGGTCTGACCTTTGGCAGAGAAATAGGGAAGAGCCTGGAAAAAAGGGGGGGGGGGAGGGAGGGGAGCAGGGGTGTAAGCTCTGTCCCCGCACTCAGCATGGTGCCAGCTGCCAGGACCCTGGGGGTACCAAAATGCCTTGATTATCCTGAGAAGCCTGGCCTGGGACCTCCTCAGAAACACAGAATCTCCTGAGCTGGAAGGGACCCCTAAGGACCATCACATCCAGCTCCTGGCTCCACACAGGCCCAGATTGAGGGCATTGTCCAGATGCTTCTTGACCTCAGCCCAGCTCGGGGCTGTGACCCCTTCCCTGGGGAGCCTGTGCCAGTGTCTGAACACCTCTCAGTACAGAACCTCTTCTTAACATACAGCCTAAACCTCCCCTGGTGCAGCTTCACGCCATTCCCTTGGGTTCTGTCGCTGGTCACCAAAGAGAGGAGATTGGTGCCTGCCCCTTCACTGCCCCTCACCAAGAAGCCACAGACTGCCATGAGGTCTCCCCTCAGCCTCCTCTTCTCCAGGGTGAACAGCCCCAGGGAATTCAGCCTCTCCTCGTAAGTCTTCCTCCCCAGACCCTTCCCCAACCTCACTGCCCTCCTCTGGCCCTTGGCTCAGGAGCTGTATTTCCATTGAGGCCTGGGCTTCTCCCCCAACTCAGGATGTGGTGTGGTGGTGCTTAGCCATGGGTCTACCTGGAGACCTGGTGTCCAGTCCTGCTTCATCTTCTGCTGTTCCAAGATGGACCCAAGACCTGCTTCCTCCACTGTGCGTGGATGGACCCTGTTACAGCGCCCAGCCCTGCCTGCTGTGCTGGGGTCACCCTTGGGTGGTGGCCCTCCGTTGCATGGGGCAGCCCTGTCCCTACTCCTTGCAAGTGACTGTGCCCAGACTGCTTCCCTTGCCTGTTTTCTCCTTGCTGAGGTGAGTGGATGGCAGGTGACAGGGCTTAGTCTTGCACAAACACCCCAAAAGGGCCAGCTGTTGTATTTGAGCAAGCTGGCTGGCAAAAGCTCCTTGGCTTCGTTCCTCTTCCCTGGCTCCTATTTTAAACTAGCCTTTAAAGAAAAAAAAAATCTTCTGTGGCCTTCCTGCCTCCTTTGAGATGCTGTGGCAGCTTTTCTGTATCGCCTTGCTTGCTCTCTGCCTGGTGTTGCATCCCCCCAGCCCTGCTCAAGGTGGGACACAACTTGGGGCTGCCACAGCCAAAGGGATGTCCGGAGAAGCTGCCTTTCCTTGGCCATGCTCAGCTGCTGGGCGGAGGATGTCTTCGTGGCAGTTGTACCCTTAGCATCGGGGCGGGGGGGGGCAGCTGAGGATGGGGAAGCACCCCCCTTCCAGGGGAGAGACCTGCTGCTTCTCACTACCACTGCTCACCATCAGAGGGCAAGCTCAGCCTAAGCGAAGCAGCTCCGTACGCAGCTACCGCGGCTTCCTGCTACTGCCAGGTGATGACAAAGGAAAGGGAGGCCTTTTACCGTCTCTCTCGCAGGGGACAGATCCAGCTCCCCATCTCTGCCTGCTGCCAGGAAGGGCTCGTCTCTCTGCACCACCCCCCCCCACCACCCAAGCCTGGCAGGAACGCCCCAGCCTGCAGCCGGTGGCAAGGGTGATGCTGCGAGCACCAGGTCGGACTGTTTAATACAGTAGAGTAGGTTTATGCTTGTAGCATCCCAAATGTAGCGTGACATTCCCCAGCCTCTCCTCCTCCAGCAGAAATCGCATTTGGTGGCAGAGAACAGGCTTCGAGCGGTGGGTGGAAAAGGCTGCCCTGGCTAGAGCTTGCCCTTCTATCCAGCATCTTCCTGCTCTCCAGAGCCACCTGTGTGCTGGCTGCACGGCCCCAGCAAAACCAGCGGTGTCGAGGTAACCTCTGCAGGACATGGTGACTGTCAAGTGCTGCAGATGCCTCCACGAGCAAAGAAAACCGCTTTATATTACTGTGGCTCTGACCTCTCCCAGGAGCCCACGTGCTGGCATGTGGTCCCAGCTGCCAGCCTCAGACCCTCTGCGCTTCCCAGGGTATTTGGTGAGGATTTACATCTTGCCAGCTCCCCCCTTTTACCTCTTATTCCAATGAATCTCAGCCTTAATCCACACCCCCATCGCTGCCGGGAGTCTTCCTTTAAATGACGCTGGAGAGCTTTTCAGAGGGGAATAATGAACCAGACGCTTTCCCGGTGTCTCTCTTTGTTTTTAAAGCTGTGGGTCTCCCCTGAGGACAGAGAGCCCTTTGTACTACATGGGGTCCCCTTACAAAAGGGGGCTTGTGAACAGAACATCCTCCCCTTGGGTATGAGATCAAACCGATTTTTTTCCACCTGCCCTCTCAGGCAGAGGCAGTGTAAAAACCCTTTCTGCATGCAGGGAGCAGGGGGGACAGAGCCAATAGGTTTAACCTTGGAGATGCATGATGCACTGTACTTCGGATTGCTCAGTGCCATCCTGCTGCCCACCCTTGTCTAGCAGAAGGGTAAACAAAGGGTTAACCTGGCTGTCATCTTCTCCCCCTGCCTGGTTGATATTTGGAGTGAAGCCACGTTTCATTCTCTAGATGGCTGATAATTGAATAAACTCTGCATCTCGAGTGAATTTAAAACCGCGCCAGGAGCTCTCCCCACCAGAAGTCGATACGTTTTCTCTCGCAGGGATTTTTGTCTGGAGTTAATTCCGCAGCCGCCTCTTCCAGGGGACAAGAGCATGCTTGTGAGCTCTTGGGTTTTGCCTGATACAGGGCTTTAAATTTAGATCTCTCTTTTCAGAAAGGAGATTCCTATTTCTAGTCACTCCCGAGGGTGAAATCCAGGGCTACAGCCTAAAAAAAAACCCCTACACCTTAAAGTAACTCGCTGATGGATTTGGCATTGCCCTGCACCCCTACCCAGGTATCGGGGAGGGGGACGAAGAGAAGCAGAAGGGCTGCACACACCGCTCAGGTGCCCAATTCATCTCAGGTCACAGCGTGGATGGAAGAAAGTGATGCAATGTAGCTCATTAGCACCATGCTAATTAATATATCGGCTACTCCTCGCGTACCCTGGCAATAAATCACTCTTAGTTTCAGGTGGCAAATTCCCTCACTGTCGCTTAATATGCAGACACACCGTGGACCTAAAGCAAGCTGTCTCCTGCGGAGCTGATACCGGTGATTTATCGAGCCATTTAAAATATATCCGCCTCGGTCCTTCTTTGTATTCACTTTTCACAGCTCCTCAAACAAATGCCTTTGAGTCTGGGAACCAGCAGCTTTTTTGGCACGTGTTCGTTTTGCAAACAGGGGCATTCACACCAGAAACGTGGCCCTAGGATTTCGGAGCCACGCGATGGGCAGGCAGGCAGGGATGCACCGCCGCAAGCTGTGCCCCACCAGAAGTACCTGGCACAGCTTGTGCCCCAAGCTTCACCCAGCTGGGTAATTGCACGGAGCTGTTTGCTGTCACTCTGCGAGCTGCACGTTATTAATAGGAGAGATGGAGTGAATAGTTAGGACTAATGACTGAATTAGAGAAAGTTGTCATCTATTCATGAATAGTTTGCGGAGAGAGAGGCACTGTTCAACAATTAAACTGATCGGCAAAAATGATTCATGCCTCTTTGCAAACACACTCCGTGTTGTGCCAATACATCAACACCCACACCCGGCACCACGTTGGGAGTTCAGCCTCCCCCAGCCCTGTTTTGGCACTCAAGTTGGTGGGATGGGGTTGATGGAGGTTCTGGGGATGCCCTGCCCCATTGAGCCTCCCTACCAGGCTTTCAAGCTTGGGCACCTTTAGGAAAGCAGAGGCATCCATCTGAAGTCTAAGTCACAGTCTGAGGATTGCAGACTGGTTTGGGGTGGGAAGGGACCCCAAAACGCCCCCAGTGCCACCCCCCTACCATGGGCAAGGACATTCCCCACCAGCCCAGGGTGCCAAAAGCCCCATCTAACCCAGCCTTGAGCCCTGCCAGGGATCCAGGGGAAGCCCCAGCTTCTCTGGGCACCCTGTGCCAGGGCCTCCCCTCCTCCCCAGGAAGGATTTCTGCTTCAGATCTTCCTTCTCTTAGTTTGACGCTGTTTCCCCTTGTCCACTACAAGTCGTTGTTGAAAAGTCTCCCTTTTTCTTATAAGCCCCTCTTAGATATTGAAAGGCCTCAATAAGGTCTCCCCAGAGCCAGCTCTTTCCCAGGCTGAGCAACCCCAACTCCCTCAGCCTGTCCTGGGAACCCCCAAGCTGGATGCAGCACTGCAGATGTGAGGTCTCATGTAGAGGAGGAACATCCCCTCCCTGGACCTTCTGGCCATATGGCTGGTGATGCACCCAGGACACAGTTACCTTTCTTGGCTGCAAGTGACCATTGCTGTCTCATGTCCACTTTGTTACCCACCCAGTATCCCCAAGTCCTTCTCTGCAGGGCTGCTCTCAACCAATTCATCTGACTTTGGAAGAAACCCAGTCTTTTCAGCTGCGTCAGGAACACTAAAAGCTTACTGCATGAGCGTGGGGAAACAAGGAACCTGGGGTGATTTCACCAAGAGCAAAGACAACTGAGGGAAGGGTACAGAAACAGACTCCAAATACCCCCAAACCTGCCAGAGGAGGAATAAACTGTCCCTTGAGGAAAAGGCAAGGAGTGGTTGGTTTAAACTGCAGCAAGAGGATTAGGGAGACTTGAGAAAACCCCTCCCTGCCAGGAAAATTAAAAAAAAAAAGCTAAGCAGTAGGAGCTGATGTTGTGGAGAGTCCCCTTTGCTGGCAGGAGGACCCAGCCTTGCTGGTGAAGCAATGATGAGGGAAATGCCAAGTGAGGTGTGCCCCATGTGCTGGGATGACCTACTGTTTTTTCTCTTGCCACTTCATTGGAGATAGTGAGATCCTTCTTCATCCTCCTTCTGCGTGGGGGGTGATGTGTGGAGGTGGATCTTGGCAACAGGGATGTTTGGAAAGTAGGGGAGACTTGCAAAGGTACAGGTGGGCACCAAGGGACAGGATTCACTTTAGCTAGCTTCAGCCATCATCAAGCTTGTTGTTGCAGCAGAAGCTGTTGCCCAAGATCCCTCGATGACCAAAGGACTGAACAGACAACTGAGAGTGATTCATCCCATCTAATCCAGTTGCCTCAGATACCTGGGATAAATCACCCTCTGGACTGAACTCTTGCCCATGTCTTGACTCACCAGAGAGGGAGCCTGAGTGATTTGTTGCATTAGAATCATAGACTCATCAAATGTGTAAGGTTGGAAGGGACCTTTAGAGGTCATCTAGTCCAACCCCCCTGCAGTGAGCAGGGACATCTTCACCAGATCAGATCACTCAGAGCCCCATCAAGTCTGACCTTGAATGTCTCCAGGGATGGGGCTTCCACCACCTCTTTGGGCAACCTGTACCAGTGTCTCACCACCCTCAGAGTGAAGAACTTCTTCCTAATATCCAACCTAAATCTCCACTTTTCTAGTTTAAAACCATCACCCCTCCTCCTATTGCTCCATGCCCTCAGGAACAGTTCTTCCCTAGCTTTCTTGTAGGAACATTTCAGGTACTGGAAGGGGCTATAAGGTCCTTCCTGATCCTTCTCTTCTCCAGGCCTAACCAGCCCAATTCTCTCAGTCTGTTTTCATAGGAGAGGTGCTCCAGCCCTTTGATCAGTTTTGTGGCCTACTCTGAACACGCTCCAAAAGGTCCATGTCCTTCTTGTGTTGGGAGCTCCAAAGCTGGACACAGCACTCCAGGTGAGGTCTCACCAGAGCAGAGCAGAGGGGCAGAATCCCCTCTCTCAATCTGCTGGCCACACTTCTGTTGAAGTTGCATTAGACAACTAAGGAAACCAACCAACCTTACAGATACCTGTGGTGAGGGGAGATAAATTCAGCCTGAGCGTTATGGGGATTTTCCGTGCCCAAGAGAGGTCAGGTACCCAGGAGTCTGCTGAACTTGTTAAAACCCTCTCTGGAATGCCCCAGGTTGACCGATGTCCATACACCAACCCTCATCCACATTTCCTTCTCAACCATCCTCTGCACACAAACCCATTTTTGTTGAGCCAGATTCTCACCAAGACTAGGGAACGGCTGAAAAAGGTCATCCCACAAAATTTCACTTCAGACCTCTAAATCTCTCTGTTTCCAGGCAGGAACTGTACTCGGGGTGCTCTCTATCCCAGGAACTGTTGAGCCAACTAATTTTCTGGTGGGAAAGCCTGCCAGCGTGTTGAAGGCTGAGGGAATTCTGTGGAACGCATTCAGAAAGCAAATGATTGATTCATCATCGTCGGTGGTGGAGAACCGATTCCAGGAATTATGAGTGTGCCAAGCTGAAGCCTGTCGAAGCCAGGGAAGAGGCATCCTTGATTTCAGGTCATCAGTCAGCGTAGGGAAATGCACGGAGGCCCCAGTACAGGAAAGCTTAACTTCCAGCATGTACTCAAGCCTAACTAACCTCCGTTAACGTCAATGGAGATAAAATTAAACATGAGGTCAAGATTTTGGATAAGAATGGTTTATGGCCTGGAGGCTTATGTGGATGAGAAGGTCAGGCCAACGAGCCGGCATGTTTGATATTGTGGAATCTAATCAAGGAGCTCCTGCGTAAGCTGCTGTGTGAATCAGGGAATAATTTGGGATAACAGACACATCTGAGTAATTTGTGACCTACTGGCAGACGATTCACGCAGACAGGCAACATCCATCTGCGACGTTATTCCTCACAGAGATCTTCTAGGGAGACTTATGGGTTTGTGAGCAGCTCCAGCTGAGGGGGGAGAGAGGTTCATCAAGGGAGAAGCTGGGATGGTGGAGACACCCTGGCACATGTTCCTGCATGGGGACAGAGCTGGTCCTTCACCCACCAGTGGCACAAGAGCCATGGTGCAGTAGGTGCTTTGGGCAAGGGGGTATCTTCAGGTTTTTCAAGCTGTCCTTGAGAAGAAAGGGAACAAGATGAGGTGAGGGGCATTACCATAGACCCCATATCCCCTCCCTGCTCTGCCATACACCTCCCTGTTTTACAACCTACTTTCCCACCCAAAACACCAGTGCACATCTCTGCTTTCAGTTCCTGACATTCTCTGCAAGATCCATCAATGGTATTCTGCCATTCTCCAAGAGTCGTCATGAAACAGCCAACACCAGAAATACAGAAAAACCCTAGCTTGGAGCTCTAAAACTGGTAGTCAAAGTGTTAAGTCTCAAAATCTGGAGAAAACCAAGCTTTATCATCTCTTTTCATCAAAAAGCAACTCGTTTTGCAATAGTTAAAATACCTAACTCCAGTGACACGTTGCCATGGGATAAAACACCTGCCTCACCTCCCCAGCCTGGGCACAAACTCCGATGCTATAGCTCTGTAGCTACACCTATGGTAGCTGTAGATATGGCATCACTGTAGCTGCATCTATGATAGGGTTGTGGTTTGCCATGTTGTGTCTGAGATACTATGTCAGATGGGGAATAGTTTGAGCCTGACACCATCAAATTCCTGTTCACCTGTGAATTGGCAATGCCTTTTGGGCACTTCCTTTGGGTGTATCAACCTCTGCTCATCTTCATGGATGAGGTGACTCCAAGCAGTGCCAGGTACCCCAGAAGCAAGAGGTAGCTCTGCCCCTTAGAAGATGTGATCCAGCTGTTCCACCTGGCTTGAAGACACAAAGGGGAGAAGGAGGCCCCAAGCCATTGGCAGATGAGGTTGGACATGGTGACACAGAGTGACATGGCTGGGCTGCACCTGGAGCATTAGCAGAGAGGTGAGGGATGAGGAGAGCTTCCAGAGACACCATCAGGAGACCTGCACTGGCACAAAGCGCATAGGGAAATCTGCTCCAAAACAGTCATCTGTGGGACTGGTGATTTGCCAGAAAGTCTTAAAAAAATAAAGTAATTCCAAGTATAGCTGGAACCAGCATCTACAAAGGATCAACAGGCAGACGTTGGCATGATCAGCATCAGGCCTGGAGATGCTAGAATCAGGAAGAAAGAAATAAATCTCTTCTTTTGATGTGGAAAAGTGCAGGAAAGGGGACAAGGTCCCTGGTGGAGCTTGGCTTGCAGGCATCCCGCTCACCCTGTCCTTCTGAGGGATGCACCAGCACAGCCCCCAAGCCATTGTGCTGGCACCCACCAAGCAACCAGCCACCCTCCCTGCAATGGGATGGAGGGTCTTGCTTCTGTCCAAAGGGCTCCCACCTGGCCTTGGAGATGCGGAGCAGCTCAGAGTGGTACGGATCTCCCCGTCCTCACTCTGGCATGTGAACTTGGACCCAATTTTGGTCCATCTCTCAGGCTTTTTGTGCATTGTCTGTACCATCGTTGGTGCTTTGGAGTCCTCTCACAGGAGAACTGTGCTCTGCCCCTGCTAGCTGGCATCTGCCCGCACGCCTTGGCATGGCAGATAGCCATTGAGCAGCTTCCACTTAGCTTTAAGAGTGGCTATAAAAAGAGCTTGACAAGATCAAATGCTAATAGAGAGGTTTGCTGAAGGTTGAAACCGATCCGCTCGAGGGCATTCGTGGTGGGGAGATGCCAGGAGAAGCCAAATAACCAGTGCATTGTGGAGTAAATCATTTGCTTTTAAATACTCTCTGGGAAAGGATCCTACAAGGGGGGGAAAAAAGCCCTGCTAAGTGCTCGGAAATCTGTTGCTCATCTCAATCTGCCCTTTGCTGCAACATGTATAGAGCATTGCCATCCAAAGCTACAGATGACAAGTGGGTCTCTGCAGAGGACTTCATCCTCTGAATTTGGACTGTGTGAAACTTCAGCACCCATGGCATCCTGCTCTGCAACATCCACGTATGGTGTGGTAAGCCACCTCTCGCTGCTCTTATCCTTTGGTGACCACTCCCTACCACCACCACCTTGGGTTTTTTATTCAGAGGGGCAGCAAACAGTCCCCTGCCCCCTCAATGGCTGGAGGAGCTTTGGTCACATCCTTGAGTATCAGATCTCCCCACAATGGGCAGAAAGGTCTTACCAGCAGAGCTACAGATCCCTCCCACCTGGCTGCAGCACAAAGCATTGCCCATCTCCTGGCATGGGGCAGTGTTGGCTTCCAGGGGTTAGCTCTGTACATGACCTTTGGGAAGAGGTTCACAGGTTGGTCCTTGCTCTCTCTGAAACAGGGAAGGAGAATCTCAGTGATGCTTTTCCAGGACAGAGATTGAAAGCTGTAGCAATGGCAGGTCAAGTTGGGAGCACCAAGACGGCTCATTAGAGCTCTGCCAGCTTCCTTGTCCTCACCCCAGGTGAGGATGAATGTCCACATGAACATCACCCATGTCATAGGAGCCACAGGGCTTTACCCCTCATGAGTGTCTAGGCCAAATTCACATGATTTCCAGTCTATGCTGCTGGATAAAGGCTCCAAAATAGATTTCTTTTTTTTTTAATTTCCCTGGGATAGATGCCGAGCCCAAAGTGGGCTCAGTCCTATGAGCATTGCACGACACCTGAGCCAGGCAAGCTTATTTCTCAATAGGTATATTGGTGGGAGCACAGGAGCACACAATCTCAGTTACACAGCTCTTCCAGAATCACAGAATCACAAGGTTGGAAAAGACCTTTAAGATAATCAAGTCCAACCATTCCTGTCTTCTGCTAAACCATATCCCTAGGTACCTCATCTACCCTTTAAACACATCCAGAGTTGGTGACTCAATCCCCACCCTGGGCAGCCTGTTCCAATGCCTGATAACCCTTTTGGGGAAGAACTTTTTCCTAACACCTGACCTGGAGCAGCTTGAGGCCATTTCCCCTTGTCCCATCTCCTGTCCCCTGGCTGAAGAGACCATTGTCCACCTCTCTGCACCCTCCTGTCAGGTAGTTGTAGGCAATGATAAGGTCTCCCCTCAGCCTCCTCTTCTCCATGCTGAACACCCCCAGCTCCCTCAGCTGCTCCTCATACGATTTTTCCCTCCAGCCCCTTCCCCAGCCTGGTTGCCCTTCTCTTGGACCAGAGCTGACTCTTAGCCAGCCGTATCTGAGCACAGTTGTGGGTTCAGCCCTGCCAAAAGCCATGCAGACCTGCCTTTAGGAAGAGCTAGTTCAGATCATCCAGCCAAGCCCCACCAGGCAGCCTGAGGGACCAGAAATCCCCAGCTGTCCCAAGCGTGGTCCCCATCCTTGTGCTCCACCTCCTTCTCCCCCCTCCCCGTTTCTCCTCTCCGCCTTTCTCTCCCCACTAATGCATCCAGCACATAAAACTGAGGTTTCTGAAAAGATCTCTGAACCC
Organism: Porphyrio hochstetteri; assembly: GCA_020800305.1. Classification (NCBI taxonomy): domain Eukaryota; kingdom Metazoa; phylum Chordata; class Aves; order Gruiformes; family Rallidae; genus Porphyrio; species Porphyrio hochstetteri. The sequence goes on from CM036912.1 coordinate 22,531,710, forward strand.
AAAGGGACAGTGGGGAGATGGAGAGAGAGGGAAAGAGAAAGAGGCTTTTTGAATATTGAATTAAGGCTGTCTCCGGTATTATTGAATTCCCATAAGAAGGCAGCCGGGGAGCCCACTGCTTTAGCGTCCTATGAATATTTCATTGCTTGACTTAAGCTCGGTGAATATAGTTTCACCGCACAAAAGCGCCTCTTTGGCTTGTGAACTCCTCTCTCCGAGCACATGGTGACTGTCCCTGCGCCCACACCGGCTGTGAAGTCACCCCGGTTTGCGGACGGAGCCATTTAGCAAACTGAATTTTACCGAACCTGAGCGATCTCCTGGCACGATCGAGCCAGGAATCTCCAGAAGACGACCGGTTATGGCTCAAAACACTCTGGTGGCTCACTGGGTCAGACTGCACAAGCGCTGTGGTGGTGATGGCAGCAGCGATGCTCAGTACCTGGTGTTTCTGTCCAACCAGGGCAGCAGTGGAGAAGGTGCATGGTTGGGGAGGTCATCTTGCCTAACTTTGACCTGCCGAGTTGGCCGCAGAACTGGGGATACAAAGCGTGCACCCTGGTCCTCAGTGCTGGGCACTGGCCTTGAGGGACTGGATCTGCTTAGCACCCCAAATTTTAGATGCCTACCAGGAGCTTCCCTGCTTAATCCAAACCATGGGTTGCTCGGGCTGGAAATCTTTCCAAACCAGGCTCTGTCACAAAGCCGTGGTGACTCCTGCTTTAAGTCAGACTGTGAACTCCCTTCACCGATGCTGTGGAGAATCCTGATGCTAGAGCATTGCTTCCCCTCTCTGAGCAGATGAAAATAGTCTCAAATACCATGAAAATACCCATTTTCCCCCTTTGTGTTTCTCAGAAGTGCCAACATCCAATTCCTACCAACCCCTGCTTTTCCAGGACCTTCCTCTGATATCATCGAAGGTCCCGCTCAGACACATTAGGTGAGCTCAGAAGTTGTCTAACCACAGCACTTGCCACCTCTCCTTGCTCTGCCAGATGCCAGATGGAGTGACTTGAGTCTGGAGGGGGTTAGATGTTCCATTGCTTTCTTCTCCTCCTTTTTTTTTTTCCATTTTTTTTTTTCTAGTCTGGAAATCCTCTTCAAAGACAAAGAGGGCAAATTAATGAGAATTAATTATTTTATTGTAGACAGGGTAGGTAATGCTGCTTGTTACTGAGTAATTATTGGGCTGTGTTTCCCAATGCTTAGAACAATGCCAAAACATGGACATTTAGGGAGAAATTTTCTCCCAGGGATTTGCCTCAACCTGAACTCCTCTGGAAAAGTTCATCCAAACTGAGTCGGCTTTTTCCAAGAGAGAAGCCTGGAGAAAGCCATTTGGTTTGCCTGTGGCCAGACACCCTTCCCAAACATCCTTTGGAAAGCTGTCACACCCTGTCCTTCACATGAGGAGGTGAAATTTGGCAAGGGATGTCCCTCTCAATGATGGGATTATACTCCCGATCTTTTACAGTGTGTTTCCTTAGAGGGACCCAATGCCCTCTGCAGCCTATTTAAGTTTGTAGGCTTGGTCTTCCTTAGCTAAAGTTTGAGCAGCAGTCACTTAACCAGCAGACTAAGAGGTGCAGGAAGCACCACAGTCCGATGACATCCTCCCTGAGCCATGTCTCCATGTTTCCCGTGTGGCCGAGCTTCAGCACTCTCCCATCCATGGCTGTGGGATGAAACAGTCCCTGTAGAGCCCAGGATGGGGGCAGGCAGGGAGCAGGGACCTGGTTTCTATTTGCTGGGCACCTGCCTGCTGCAGGTAAGGGACTTTTGGGCACCTTCAGCCTGGGAAGGGAGGTGGCAACACATATTCTGAATAATTTCTCATGGTCATAGATCATAGAACCATAGAATGGTTTGGGTTGGAAGGGACCCCAAAGCCAGTGCCACCCCTGCGATGGGCAGGAACACCCCCCACCAGCCCAGGGTGCCCAAATCCCCATCCAACCTGGCCTTGAACACTTCCAGGGGCAGCCACATGGTACTTCACTTCTTTTCTACATGTTGTGGAACCTCTCTATCCTGTGAGACAGGAGACCTGCAGCCTGCCATGCCCCACGACACCCACTGAGGTCTGCTCGCAGAAGGTGCTGCCCCTCTGAAACGTCCCCAAGGCAGCTGCCACTGTTGTATGGCACAGGAGCAGCATGGTCTTTTCATCATGAATGGTCAGATGCCACCCCAGGATCACACTGCCTGTCCCCTTTCTTGATTTAATCAGGAGAAACAAGAAGTTCTCTGGGTTAAATGGGTTATTTGCAAGGTCTGCACGTTGCATGGTGAGCCCGACAGCAGCTCCGGTCCCAATTACCACCGCAGATCCCTTCAGTGCCTGCCTGGGGTCTGCCCACCCTAGGCTTTAATTTTCTAAAAGGGTGACGACGGGCGGCTCTGGTTGACGTCAATGCAATTGCGTTAGTGCTGCTGAAAACCAGGGCCGTGTTGTCTGTGCCGGCAGAGCCCGCTCGGAGCGTGGCGGCTTGCGGGATCGTTTGGCATACATTAGGTTGGGTAAGATGGATTGCTTGGCTCTTAACTAGGACAGAGAGATAAGGATAATGGATGGACGGTCAAAGAGCAACCGTACTTTAGGCAGATGAATAAATCACTGTGATTGTTCATATATAAACAGGAGATGCCAGCGGGACTTGGCTTTCGAAGCGGGGCGCATCCAATTCGAGCCCTACGATTGTGTTTAAGGATCTAAAAGCTATTTGGAATGGGCTTTGTTAATTGAGGAAACCCCACTCATAGTGCTCCTATGACAGAGCCAGGGTCACTCAGCACTCAAGACTCGGGTAAGAGCTCCAGTCCCTCTGGTCCCTTGGGAAACTCCATGCTGAGATGCCATGTCCCCGTGCCACATTTCCTGGGGAAGAAAAGGTGCCCAGGAAAAGGAGAAGTGTCAGCAACCTCCTGCCAAGGGAGGCTGGCTCCAAAACCTGCCTTCCAGATGCCTGTCTGTCTGCACTGACCACAGACCACCAGTTATCCTGGGTTGCATCCTGGGAGGAAGGGTCTTTAAGAGGCTTTGCTGTGCCCTAGATTTCAAAGGATGCTCAGTTCTCACATCTCTGGCATATGGAGAGATAGGATTGTGGGGTAGTACAGGGCCATCACCAGGAACACATCTCCAGCCTGGCCTCCTCATGCTGCAGAGCACTGCATTTACTCATGGCACCCTGTGTGCTCAGAGGCATGGCACCCACCAGGCTCTCAGCCTGCGACATGGAGACATCTTTCTCACCCAAGGTGGTGGACCCTGTGTGCATGGTGTCAGCTGAAAGCATTTCTTGGCACAGGAGTTGTGGCCTTTCCTGTGGGTGGAAATGTCACAGCAGCTGAGAGAACAAGACCTCCAGCCTGTGCAGGGATGGGGCAAGATCTCAATGCACACCCAGGGCCAGGGACAGCCCTCAACCTGCTTTAACAGGAGCATCCGGTGTGTGGTCACTGCCAGGGCTTTGCCCACCCAAAGCAGCTGGCCAGGGTGTCCCCGCAGGTGTCCGCACATGCCCCGCACTGGGCTGGGGCAGGTTCTTGGTGCCCATGAACATCCCATACATCCGTGTCCTGCCTACCCATCTGCCCTTCATCAGAAACTCTCTCTGAGCCTCCACCCCTGAATAACTGCGCTGGTGGGTCCGGTTCTTGGGGCCGGGCTGCCACGGCTGCTCTCCCATGCCAAATCACAAGAGCCAGCAATTAATCTCTATCTCAATTAGACTTTGCTCACACCACCAACTGCCAGCTTTTCCTTGGCAGCCTAGCTCCAGAGATGCTTCTTGCTTGAGATGCAAGCCCTCGGAGACTCCAGGAGCCAACCAATGGTGTCTATCTCTCAATCCATCAATCCCACCAGTGCTTTAATTCTTCCCCCCTTCACCTTCCCCAACAATGGAGCAAGCTGGGACAATGTTTCAGCCATCCCTTCCCAGCACAGCAGCTGGGGGTCCTGGGTGGCAATTCTGCTCCCTTACCAAAAGCTGATCCAGCCCCTTTCCACCAGCTGCCCCCCTCCTTCTCTGTCTGCTCGTAGCCTTAATAACCCTCTGATCAATCTCAGAAGGAACCAGCAACATGGGAATGGCAGATGGAGAACAGAGCATGAATATTAATTAGCAACGAATTTCAAACAGAGGACTTTAATTACATTAAGACCGCAGGCTCGGAGGCAGTGACTTACTTCCTGCTGTAAATCTGTTGACAGGTCATTTGCCGCAGCGGTGTCGGTGCTCCTTAATGAACAAATCCATACATTTCAAGCCCTAGTGTATGGGTGGGGGGGAGGGAGGAAGGGGTTTGGAAATAGGGTCTAGCTTCCAAAAATGCCACCCCAGCAAGAGGGCTCCGCTCATGGGGAGGATTCGGGGAAATAATTAGTAATATAATTACCTGGTCATAATGCGCCTGATCTGGGAGCCAAGGAGCTCTGCTCGTGGGGCTGGAAACCTCCCGTGCTTAAGCCAGGCTTTGTTATATGTGGTCTGGTCACTGGGGGGAGACCAAGAACTGCAGCACCTTCATGGTGGATGGGGTGGGGGCCAGGGTCCCCCACCATGCCGGCACGCTTGGGTGTGCACGATGCGCCTGGACTGCTGCCTGCCTCAGACGTAGGCACCCAAGGATTTCCCTCACTGCTGTGTCCCCACCAGCTCCCACGGTGGTCTCACAGTGGGGTGTGGACACCACGTGGTCTCACAGGTTGCTGGTGGTGCTTTGGCAGCTTGTCAGGAGGAGAAACCAGTGCTGCAAGTGTAGAGAGGGTCAGCCAAAAAAAAACCCCATTTAGCCAGGACCCTGTCACAGACAGAAGCAGGTGGAAAAGTGCAGTTCCCCCCAGCACAGGTTAACCACCTTCCCAGGAACAAGGCAGCCGACGCAGGGGACCCCGGTGCCAGCTCCCTCAAACTGGCACGGCACAGTGCTGCTGCCAAACAGCCCCTTGCTGGCACAGATCTGTCTATCCCAAAGGATTTTGCTGGATCTGTTTGTCCTGAGGTTTCCTACACTCCTAACCAGCTAGAACCAAGAGGGTCACAGTGCACCGATATACCTCACTACGATGAAGCTTTGGCTTTGTCCTTCTTCCTCCCAGCTGCCTTCAGTCTGTAGAGATGATTGAGGAGACTCCTGTATCACTGGAACTCCTCCAGATTGGATCGGAGCTGCCAGCCCTACATGGGACATGGCATGTTTCCAGGCTGGATTGTCCCCAGGGCAAAGGTGAGGAGAGAAAGGACCACTCAGGGAGCCGTGGCATTGGGCACAGTGATATGGGCCACAGGAAGGATGTGACTGGGAGGTCTCCACTGGGTGGGCACGCAAAGCTGTAAGGGGCTCTCCAGCTGTAGGTTCAGGAGCAGGAGGCTTGCACAGGAAGGGCACACCAGCAAACACCCTCTCATCTCCATGCCTAGCTGTAACGACCTTGCCTGGTGGGTCCCTACTCATCCAAAGTGCTCATATTGATTTTGCTGGCTCACCCTGGACCGGGACTCCCACTCTTCTCCTGAGGTTCCTACCAGCACAGCAAAGCAGCCAGAAGCTGGAAGTGCTGCTGGCCAGCTCTGACGGCAGTGCAGGAAAGAGCTCGGAGATGGCTCTAAGTAACTCCCCAGCACACCAGGGAGCACTCGTGCATCTACAGATCCACAAGAAACCACAGAAATGGTTGAGGGGAAAACCTGACCTGGGGATCAAGCGTAGAAGAGCTAATTAGGTCTGGCTGAGCTGAGACAAAGGCTACAACATTGAGCTACAGGGGTGCAATAGGTTTTAGCACCCAGCAAGGCACTGATTTGGAACAGATGTTCTGACCAAGATTTTCATGCCCACACCTTGCCCTCCTCTGCTTGATGGCTGTGGTGAGGGCGAGTGCTCTGGAGTTAGCCTTGAGGTGGCACCAGGCTTGGGATGGTGTGGAGAATGCCACAAACACATTGGGACCAAAGGTGCCAAGCATTCTCAGGAGACATCCCTGCGCTTTGAGGTGAGCCATGACCATGGTGCCATTGCTAAAGAGACACTGAAGGCTGAGGGCTCGGAAGTGTGATGCCAGAGATTCAAGGGCTTACGTGAGCTCCAGCTAACTGGCACAGAAAGCACGATGTGGACAGATGCATCCCAGTGCCAGTCCTCCAGCAAACGGAGGCACCCACTCTAGTTTGCAAAGGCCAGGGGAACAAAGGCTCTTGGTGCCTCCAGCTCTCAATAGTTGCGTAGACTCAGAGGTACCAGGGTGCCACTGGCATGTACGTTCATACACCTGCGGTGCACACCCAGAGCTGCTGTCACCTCCAACGACACGGGTGTAAGACCAAGCTGATCATGGAGTCGTACCAGCAATGTCTAGCAACCAAACTGAGGAGCAACTGGAAACTGGCTGGATAACGGCTGGTGCCAGAGGCCATCTCTTGGTCTCCTTCCTGTTCCAGCAAAAAACAGGAGGTGTTTTTTACCCGTCCTGGGATAACAGCTTTTTCCCTCTTGCCTGAGAAAACCGTGTATGTGTGTGCAAGCTTGTCCTTTCTTCCACCTCTTCACAGGGACTTTGACCTGCCCCAAGGTGGGACATGAGTGAACTGTGTGGCATGGGTGGATGGCACAGATGTGAGCTGGAGGCTCTGAGCTGCCTCCGCAGCTGGCACATGGCTTCCTCCCCCTCGCCTCCCTGCCTGCAGCTCTCCTAGCAACTCTGGTTTTATTTGTCTCTTCTAAAAACAAGTGGGGAGGGAAGAGGTGTTTCCTTGGGGTGAACGTGTCCAAACTCCAAATACTTGCAGTCCTGAGTCTTTCACCTTTCTTTTTATTTCTCCCTGGAAATACTAGAGTGGGTTCTCCCAGCTGGCCTGGGATTGGGATGAAGGATGCCACTACCACAGCGTGTTTTGGACCAGCAGTTTGGAGGCACCTCCAACTCACAGTGTTGACCAGTGGTGCCAAAAGTCCTGCTTTACCTGGAGCCCAGAGGCAGCAAAGTTACCAAACACAGCCCCTCTACCCCCACACCAGCCAACGGGCTCATCGTCTCCTGCTCCATTTCTTCTTGCAGCATCCATTCCCCCGCCTCAGGTCAGATGGAGAGATGTCAAAGCAGGAATCTGAGGAGCTGCCGAGAGTCGCATACACAAAGCCATCATGCTGGGGTGGCACGAACCCTTTTCCCCTCCCCTCACCCTTCTACCTGTGCCAGATTAAATGTTTGCTCAGGGTCTCACAGACCAGCTCCAGTGAAGGGCTTTTCTGCCTGGGAGACAAGGTGGGAAGTAAATATAAATGCCAGAGGCAGGGTGAAGGCTATCTGGGGACGGCAAGGCTTGTTTATACAAGTGATTGCACTGTCCTGCAAGGACAGCTGTGCTCGGCTAGGGAAGGGATGCTGGAAGGGATGCTATTGCGGGAGCAGCACGTCCACGGGGGACTAGCAAGCAGACGTTTGGCGCAGGCATGGGGACGGTGAAAACATGGCAAGGTCACAGGATTATTTTGCCTGGATTACCACTGGAGCCGCTGTCAGTGTGGTGCTCTCCTGGAGCTCCTACCAGCAGACCTTGGCTCCTCTGCCAGGATGGGATTTTGGAAGCCTGAGTGGGTCCCTGCTGTGTTTGTACCAACACTCTCCTCCCGAGGGTGCCTGCAGAGCTCAATGTCCTCCTCTAGGATCCTGCCTCTGCTTCTGGCATGGGAGCCATGTGGCATTGCGTCTCTGGCAGGCACCCTCTCTGTCCCAGCTGGGATGCAGGGATGCACTTGAACAGTACCGACTTAATGGGGCTGAAACTCCCCAATGACAGCAGCAGAATGGCCAGGAAAGGCTGATTCCCTTTCTCCCCCTGCTTTTTCATGTGTGCCTTCCCTCCATGGCTGCAGGAAGAGATTAGTTACGTAAAGGTGGATAAGTCCCTGCCTTTTGTGAGCAGTCGGGATCGCTTTCAATATCTGAGACACCCCATCTGGCAAAGGTCACGCTCTGTTCTCTGGATGGGCTTAATTTAGCACCTGTGAGTGCAAAACTCTGGGGTGCAGAAAGACCCCAGCGGGGGCTATTGTACAGGGAACTTCTTCCCTATGTAGAAACAGCAGTGAGTGTGCTGCTCAGCATCTGCATCATCCTCACCTCCCAGCTGGAAGTAAGTGGTTTATACTGGACACTTGCAAGAGCCCTGTGAAACACAGCTCTGCTGCAGCTCGCTGCTCCAGTATGACATCCCAGGCAGCTCCAAAATAGCCATGCCCTATGGCGATACACCAAACCAGCTTCAAAGTTGATGCCCTGATGAGTGCCAGGCTGGCTGGCTTCCTCCCTGGGCTCCCACCATCTCTGCTGCTGTGGGTGTACCACCCTCCATCCGCAGGCTGCGTGGTTCAGAGCAAAAGTGGAGGGGCAAGTGTGAGGATGATGGAGCAGGAACATCCTTGGCTGGCGGTCCTTCACTTTTATTTAAAGTTCATTCCTTGGCTCTGTTGCCAAAGGAGTCGAGGTTGCGTACAGGGCTTGTTGAATTCTTACATCAGGTATAGTTGATTTCAGCGGAGGAGCTTGGAGAAGCTGTTGTCACCAAACTTGTGGGACCAAACCCTGTGGGGAAAGCCCGACAGGTGTTGTGGGGTGGAAGGGCTGAGGGGAGCCCAGCCATCCCACTCAGACCTTGCAGATCCCAGGCAAGAGGGGCTTGTCTCTTGTCCCTGATGGGATGTGCCCCACTGCAAGGCATAAACACGAGCGAGACGCGGCCCCGAACGTGTCGTCGCTGGATTTTCGGTGCGCGGCTGCGGACTCCTGCTTGGAGCTGGCACCGGCAGCGGCCGCATGCCAGGGCTTATCTCCAGACCTACCAGAAGCAGGAAACTCAGTGAGTTCCCAAGCAAACCTCTGGTGCGGGAGGCCAGCGTCTCTGACCTCCGGGGGTCCTGCGCGTTTGAACAGGCTCCTAATCTGCTTGGGAAAAGCAGGAGAGCTCGGGAGGGAGAAGAGGGAGGGCTGGGGCTGTGCCCTGAGTGGGGTCACCATCGCTCCCAGCTTTGATTACTGAGGCTTGCTTGTCTCGGGCTCGTGCAGTTTGGCCTCAAACAAAAAAGCTGGATCCTCCCAGAGCCTGTATTCCCATGTCGAGGTCGCCAGTGGTTTCTTGATGAGGAGCGGAGGGAGAGGAAGGCTTTTGTTGATGGATTTTGACAGGCGTGGGGAAAAGCATGGCTCAGCCTCTGCTCCTGCTAAAATGCTGCTCTTCACTCTGTCCCAGAGCAGGCTGAGCCTGTGCTGGGAACCCAGGGTCTGTATGGAGTCACTCCACAGCTCCAAATCTGCAGCTTTGATGGGCGTGTGGGGCTTCCCCCTTCTCCCTGCCTCCTCTCAGAGGCACCCTGCTCCTGCCCAGTGCCGGCAGCTACCTAATCCAGTCACACACCTCCCACCCCCCAAAATAGCCCTGACTGCAGAGACCTGCAGTCCAGAGGCTCCAAAGGGCTGGGGCATGCCAGGAAGGACAGCGTGTGGAGAAGGGGCAAGGAACATACAGCCAAACCTACCTTCTGCCACCACTTTGTCCTCCCCCTGCCTTCCATGCAGCATCCTTTCCCTTACTCCCAAGCATCAGCAGATTTGAACTGCAGTTGGGGACGAGCATCTCCATCCTCATGCCACGTGCAGTGACTGCATTCCCCAGCCAAGGCAGCCAGGCTCTGAGCTGGGACTTCTAAGAGAAGCCCAGGGCACCTTGCCACCACTTTGACAGTGGCATCTTAAACCTGGCCAGGCTCTGGCAGGCAGGGCAGGGAGAACCAGGGGCTTGGCATGGAGCCTTCCTCCACTCCCATCCATCTCCCCTCCAGAAAGGGGTCCCCTTGGTAGACTTTCCCTCCTCCTGCTCCACTCCATCCCAATGGACTGTTTGCTGGTTTTCTGCGGGTGTCATTTTGCCAAGCAAGCAGCTAAGCCCGGGCCAGAGCCTATATATAGAGGCCTCGCTTGGGTGCATTTTTGGAGGGTTTTATTGCTCTGATGCTGGATTCATCCCAGCCCTGCTGTCCCCAAGGAGCCAGAGCTGCTGAACCTCTTGCGGGGCAGGAGACACTGCTGAGGGTCTCGTGGTCATGCTACTTTTGAGTACCTGGTCTGATGGATGGGTAGAGCAGGGTGTTGTGGGGCAAGATGATTAATAACCACTTAATAAGGTCAGAATAAGGTGCCCTGTGGGATCCTGTGGGAGGGCTAGCAGGAGCTCCGTTCATTCCTGAATGACTACACACTACAAGCCACGCTTGTGAGCATTTGGCCCCAGGACAACCCTCTTGCTGGGCCACCTCACCCATGCCAAGCACCATGCGGGGTTCCCTCGGTATCCCCACTGCCGGGTGGGTGGGCACCGTCCAATGCAGGCAGGAGAGCTGCACATCTCTTCTCATCCCCTCCCCGTGAGCGATGGATACTCCCGTTGTGCTGGGATGTCATTTGCTCCCCAGAGGTCCTCAGGAGCTGCTTGAGCTCCTTTGCATGAGCCATCCCTGCTCTGCCTGGCCTCATTTGCCTTCTGAACATCCCACCTTCCTCCATCCCAGCAGGGGGCTTGGCGAAGCACTTTGCTCACCCCTCCTAACCCAATGTTATTATTTTCTATCTCCCCCCCTCCACCCACACTGAAGCACCAGCCCTCCCCACACCTCCTCCCATCACCCTCCCACCTTGAGAAGGCAAAAAGAAACCCCCAACCTACCCCAACCCCGACCCCACGCAGCCAGCTCCTGCTGTTTGTTCTTAAATCCCTTCCCTCCTGCCTCACCGGTTTGAAAGCCTGTACCCTGGAAGGGGCCTCCCAGCTTTCGCTGGCAACCCTGCTTCACGCTGACCGCCACAGATAGTGCTTGGGAGTGAGGGGGGAAAAAAGGAAAAAACCCAGAAAAAAAGGAATATAAAATAATAATCGTGAAAAGAAGAAATTTTAAAAGCTCCCTCCTGGCTGAAGCTTTCCCCGCCGCCCGCGCCGCGTGCTGGTGCGACAGCATCGCTGGAACCGGGAGGAAAGTTTGGGGGGTTGTTTTCTCACCCGTGTGTGCGCTGTGAGCAGCTCTCCCCTGGCAGCGCCGGTGCCGTACCCTCTGGCAGGGTGGTGGGTGAGATACATCTCCCACCCGCTGCCCTGGGATGTCGCTGGGGTTTGGGGGAGGGGTTTTTTTTGCCTTTTGGATGTGGCTCTTTTCTTCTTGCCCAGAGAAGGTGCCTCCAGCCCACCTTTCTGCACGTGTCGAACTGATGGGATCCTTGTTCGGGGAAGGAAAATTATAAAAGAGAGAAAAAGCAGAGAAATCCCTGGCTGAGGGGGGGGTGGGGGGTGAGGGGGGGCGGGAGGCAGTGGGTATCTCCACACACCCTGAGGTTGAGACCACTTGTCCCCTCAGTGGGAGAGAGCTCAGGGTAGGGGTGTCCCCTCCTTTCGCCTTCCATTTGCTCCCCCTCCCGGGTGATGGAGGAGGATGGAGGTGAGGTGAGCAAGCAGATATCACACCCTGAGCTACGACAAGAAAAAAACACGGGCACGTTTCAACTTAGAAAGAAAAAAAACCCAAACAAATAAAAAGAAAGAAAGAAAGAAAAAAGAAACCAAGTGCCAGGCTTCCGAGCAGAGGGATAGGAGCGGCAGCGAGCAGGGTTGTGGGGAAGGCTGATGGGTAAAGCCAAGGGCAGCCCAGGACAGGGCAGGTGCTGTCGGTGCTGTCCCAAAACCCCGGTGACGGGCACGGGATGCGGGAGGAACCCAAAGCCATCCTCCCGGGGCGCTGGGTCTCCTCCTGCATCCCCTCCCCGCCAGCATCCTGGGCAGAGCCCGGGAGGGCGGAGGGAAGGGAGGGCGATGCTCCGCTCGGGGTTTATTAGATTGCACATAATCATCTTTAAATAAGGCAGCCCCCCCCTCCACACCCCTCCTCGGGGGGGTTGGGGGGGGGAGGAGATGGAGGGGGGAAGCGGAGCGCCTCGGGGCTTTCTAGATAAGGGCGACCAACGCATCCCCCGCTCCCGCAGGCAGAGCCGGGCAGCGCCGAGAGCCGCGCAGGGGCCGCCGTACCCCGGGAACCCCGGCTGCAGACAGAAAGGGGGTCCCCGCCGCAGTGCTCTCGCCCTCCTTCTCCTCCTCCTCCTCTTCCTCCTCCTCTCGCAGGAGCAGAGGGGAGGAGAGCGGTGCCGGAGAAAAGTTGGGGGCAGCGGCTGCGGCTGGGGCCGGGGGAGGATGCCCCGGCGCTGCCGCCCGCCGCCCCCCTGAGTGCTCCCCATCCCCGGAGACGACCTCCCCCCCAACCCCAGCCCCCAACCAACACTCCCCTTCGTCCCCAAGGAGGATGCTGCGCGACGGGCCCCCCCTGGCCGCGCTGCTGCTGCTTGCGGCGCTCAGCCTTGCCCGCGGGGACCCCCGGTACCCCGACCCCCCGCCGGTCTCCGGCTGCGGGATGGAGGCACCGAACCGCCGTGCCGCCGCCCCTCCCCCGCATCACCCTTACGGGCTGTACCCCCAAGGTCCCGGCGCGCACGGGGTGCTCGGCGCTGCAGCTCCGCCGGGCTCCGGGCGGCCGCGGGGCCGGAGACCGCGGGGAGCGGCAGAAGGAGGCGGAGAGGAACCGAGGGGAGAGGCGGACGTCCAGGGCCGGAGGGAGGAGGAGAGTCTGCGGGGCCGGGAGCCGCAGGTGCCGAGTCCCCCCCGGGAGCGGTCGCTGCCCACCCTGTACTTCTCCGGTGGCCGGGAGCAGCTGGCGGCGCGGCCGGAGGCGCTGCCCGACATCCCGCGGGAGGAGTTCACGCTGGAGGTGTGGGTGAAGGCGGAGGGCGGACAGAGCAACCCGGCCATCATCGCAGGTAAAACCCGTCACACCGGCGGGCGGGCAGGGAGGGATGGAGACCCGACCCGACCCGACCCCCCCCCCCCCCCTCCCTTCCCCTCAAAACCCCGGTGGGTGGCTCGCCTGCCTTCTCTGCTGCGCAGGTGACACCCTGCGCCCCCACCCGCGTCCTCAGCACCCCGGGCGTGACAGAGCTCCCCTTCCCTCGAGACCAAACCCTAAAACATCCCCTCCCTTTCCTCCCCCTCACCCCCCGCCCCGTCCTTCCAGCCCGGCCCCTCCCGGTTCCTATCTAGTTTCTCCTTCTTCCCCCCGCCGGGAGCTGGAATGTCCCTTTGGGGTTCACGCTCCGCCCGACCCCTCCTACCCCTTCCCATACCACCCCGTTCCTCCTTCCCCGCGGCCGCGGGCTTGCCGGGGGAGCTCTCCGGGATTCCCCGCCGGGCCAAGCGGTCGCGGCTCCCCGCGCTGCCGGCCGGGCTCCCGGCGGGTCCCCGGGGCGGGCGGCCGCACGGTGGCAGCCGCGCCGCACGCACGGCTCCGGCAGCAATTTCCCCCCAGTCCCGGCAGCAATTTCCCCCCAGTCCCGGCTCCAATCCCACCCCATCCCCGGGCTGCCGGCCGCCGGGGCTCCGCGGAGCGGCGCCGGGGGCAGAGAGCGGGCGCAGATGCTTTTTCTACCGGGAATTATCCCATCACATCACACCCCCCTTCCAAGCTGAGAGCGGGCTGGTGCTGGAGAGCCTGGGGACAAGGGGACGGGGCACGAAGCGGGGCGGGTGTCCCCTCCGGGACAGGGCTTTGCGGCTGGGTACAAGCAGGGCAGGGCAGGTGATGCCGGGCAGGGCTGTGGGGGAACTGGTGGCGCTGGCAGCACCAAGGTGTGTTTTTGCTGCCGTAGGGATGTCTGGGGTCCCTCTGGGGACTGCCATGTTTTTGGGGAACACCTTCTCTACCCTAACTCTGCCCCCTCCACCGAACCCCCCGCTGCTCTGCGGGGCCCTGTTCATTAGTTGGCGGCTGGCTCGTCAGGGTGGCAGCCGTATCTGTGCTGGGGGGAGAGGTAGGAGGGACAGGCTGGAGGCTGGGTGGCACAGGGGGAAAGCAGCCGTGTACAAAGGAAACAACCCAACGTTTCCCTCACTCTCTGCCTTCCCACGGGGGTCCCGGCTGCCCCCCCAGTAGGCAGCAGCTCAGGATGAGTGGAGCTGGTTTCCCAGCCGTGGCATTGGCAGCACCGCTGTTTGCATCTGGAGGTCTGGCCTGTAGGTGTTGGGCTTTACTCTTCCCAGCACGCGTGTGTGATTATTAATTCTCCTTTGGGTTTTTTTTCTTCCCTGGTGGAGGGTGGGATGGTTTGTTAGCACCTCCACCACCCCCCGTGAGCGCTGGCACTCAGGTGGGTAATCATAGAATCACAGAATCAGAGGGGTTGGAAGGGACCTTGAGAGATCATCAGGTCCAACCCCCCTGCCAAAGCAGCTCCCTAACTCATATTGCACAGATAGGCGTCCAGACGGGTCTTGAATATCTCCAGAGATGGAGACTCCACCACCTCCCTGGGCAGCCTGTCCCAGGGCTCTGCCACCCCCACTGTGTAAAAGTTCCTCCGCATGTTGGTGTGGAACTTCCTATGCTCTAACTTGCAGCCATTGCCCCTTGTCCTGTCTCTACAGGCCACTGAAAAGGGGCTGGCCATTTCCCCCTGCATCCACACATCAGATATTTATAAACATTAATTAGGTCCCCCCTCAGTCTTCTTTTCTCCAGGCTGAACAGTCCCAGCTCACTCAGCCTTTCCTCATAGGGGAGATGCTTCAGGCCCTTAATCATCTTCATAGCCTCCTCTGGACTCTCTCCAGGAGATCCCTGGCTTTTTAAATAATATTGCCTGGTAACATCCCCTGGTAATATCCCCCAGCCTCCGTGCTCCAGGGTTTGAGTCAGCCCCAGGAACCTCCAGCTGTCTGAGTCACTTGTCGGCTTCCCACCCTCTCCCAGCAGCTGGGACCACGAGGCCCAGATGAGGGTGGCGAAGAGGGACAGGCCAGCACCCCAGCACCGCTGGTGCTTCGTGCGAGCAGATGATGTAGGCAGCTGCCAGCCCATCGACTGGCACCGAGTCGGCTGCTGATCCGCCACTCCTGCTCTGTCGGAACATGATGCTCCAGGTGTCGGCGTGTGAGGGAAGGCGGGAGGGAAGAAGAGCAGAGCTCAGCATCTCCCAGCATCATTGCCTGGGAAATAAGGCCAGGCTGAGCAGCTCTGTCTGGGCAAAGCAAGCTGTCCTGCTGGCTGGTGTGACTGCCACCTGCACTGAAGTCTCAGGAGTTAAGGATTTGTTCCCATAGACATCACTTTTGCCTTGCAGCCCACATGGGTGGGGCTCTTTGTCCCTCTTAGTTCCTCTTGCACAGGGGAGGGGATTTCTGCTGGGGTATTACCCCAGTGTGTGCTGGGAAAGGAGAGCAGTCCCTCTTCCACATCCTTCTTATTTTGGGGAGCAGATGAGAGTCCTTTCAGGTGATGTAATCTCTTTTTCCACCCTTTTTGCGTCCCATCCATCCAGGCCTGCTCTGCTTTTGGTGAACCCCAGGGAATTCCCCCTTGTGCCAGGCTGAGGTTTTGGTTTCACTCACAGTGAAGATGGTTTTCTTGGGTCAGAATATCCTTCACCAGAAGCATTCCCAAACTTCTGCTGTGTCTAAGCCTGGGTGTCCCCCTTGGGTCCCCAAGATGCTCACCTCTGCATGTCCCCAGGGGTGATCAGTTTGTACCGCTTTCCCTTTCTGGTGGGTCACCCCAGGAAAAGACACCAAGTTCCTTAGCAAATCCCAGCATCTTCCAGGGTGCAGGAACTGTTCCCCTGATGATTTCTTGTGAAAAGCCTCTGGTGATGTCTGGAGCTGGCACTGGATGGCTCTGCTTTGGGTGGCACCCCAGCCATGCCTAGGAAGCACCAGCTGCTGCGGTAGTGGCTTTCTAGCTCCTGCTGTAGAGCTGACACTGGCATTATTTGTGTCCCTTTGGTGAAATTTCCAGACCCGATTTTAGGCTTGTTTAAAGTTCTTTTGGCTGGTTTTGAACTCGTGAGACACTTCCAGGCTTGGCTCCAGCGTGGGTTTGCAAGGATGCTCATTCACACTCACCCCAGAAGGCCGTTCCACCCCAGTTTTGCCTTTGTGTTTAACCAAACTTGGGGTTCTGAATCCTTACAAGGTGAAATGCGAAACTTTTCCTAAGAGAGGAGGTACCAAGTGCTGTCTCCTCAACCCCAGTGAGGACCAAATAACCAGAAGATGGCCTTTGAGCATGCAGGTCTAAGCACCTTCCATTCAGCCCCCAGCCCAAAACTGCTCTCCAGCTTTGCTTTCCCACAGCCACAAGGCTCCCTTGCCTGACTCCTGCTTTTTTGGCTTCTCCTCATCTCAGCTTCTCCCGGTCTTTCTGCTTCTTCCCTTTCACAAACCACCAGAAAGCAAGAGTTGGCCAAAGCCCATCCACCCACATGCTTTGTGCGCTGCTGCCTTTGTAGTGAGTGGTGGCAGGGATCCTCGCCCAGGGTGGTTACAACCGTGGGGCGGCCAAGAGGCCACCACCCATCTCTTCCTCTGTGAAAGGGATGGATGGAGGGAGGGGTGCTGCTTCCTGGGGTGCAGCGAGGCATGAAGTGACCTTAACTGGCTACATTTATGAGGGCTGGCAGGGGAAATCTGAGGTCACGGTAAACTGGCTTCAGTCACATCCCCTGGGTGAAAGCCAAGAGGTCTTGCTCTTCCTGGAGCTCCTGCTCCTTTACACCTCTGCCTCTCCACACCAGCCTCTTTGGGATCCTAGCAGCAGGTTTCCCCACAGTGTCATGCTGAGCATCCCCAGTGGATCGACAAAGCAGCGTGTTTTAGCACGCGATGCCCTGATGCAACAGAAATAGGCAGGCAGCGTGTGTCAGGGGCAGGAGAACCTGTGCAGTGGGGTGGAGATAGAGGGAAAAGCGGGCTGGAGAGTAAGAAGTGTCGCAGCGGGAGCATGAAAAGGGCTGCAGGCACAGCAGCGGGTTTCAGCAGTGTCAGGGTACTGTTGCATATGGAAGTGATTTGTTGGGGTGGGAAGCAGGAGAGCAGGGAGCTCCCAGGAGATGCTACTGGTAGGGCTTGAAGTGTGCCTTTGGGCTTGCTCACCCCAGGTGATGACCCCGTGGACAGCTTCAGAAGCCCAGAAGCATTTATTTCAAGCAGCGTCCACTTTCCCTCACCAACATTTAAGGGCTTTACAGCTACTGATTCTCACAGGCATTCAGTACCTGCATCTTAACCCTGAGCACTTGGAGTTTTGGGGAAAGTCAGCAAAGCTCCAGGTTTTGCTCAACCGAAAACACAGCTTTGCAACATGCTTGGGCTCACAGGGAGAAGCTTTTCCTGGGGATGGATGTGTGCCCTGGGGGCTGAGGAGTGCACCTGCCCAGCTGGAGGCAACACATCCCTCCCTGTCCCTCGCCAGCCTGTGCTGGATCCATGACTGGGAGGAAAGCTGGAGCATAAAGGAGAGCTGTAAATCTGCCTGGAAGCTGTTGGGGAAGCGGTCCCCAGAGGAGGTTGTTTTGCTTTGGGTTGCTGCACTCTAATTCTTAAAAGCTTTGGCCTGTGGATAAAAAGCTTCGCCTCTTATCCCAGCCCGCAGGAGCACTCCTACGGAGAACTGCCCGGAAACAGCTCATTCTTCAGCCTCTCCTCCTCATCCGTGTGCTCTTCCTCCTTTCTCTATCACGCCTTTCCAGCTCTGCCATCCCTCCTGGCTACTCCACCTGATGAGTTTGGATGCAGCCTGGGGTCACCCCTGCTGCTCAGCAGTGATGCTCTCCGGTCCTCACCGTCTCTCCTCTCTCTCTCTCTCTGTCCCCGTCCCCACTGCAGGCATCTTTGACAACTGCTCGCACACGGCCAGCGATAAGGGCTGGGCGCTGGGCATCCGCGCCCTGCAGCTCAACGGCAAGAAGGACGCTCGCTTCTTTTTCTCCCTCCGCACGGACCGGGCAGCCGCTGCCACCGAGGTGACCTCCTACCACCGCTACCGCCCCGAGGCATGGACCCACCTGGCCGCCAGCTACGACGGGCAGTGGATGGCCCTCTACGTGGACGGGGCGCGGGTGGGCCGTGCCGGTGGGCAAGGGGGACCCCTGCACAGCACCTTCATGGCCTCCTGCCGCACACTGCTGCTGGGGGGAGATGCCTGGGGCACAGTGCACACTTTCCGGGGACACCTGGCTGGACTGGCCCTGTGGCGGATCGCCCTGTCCCAACACCATCTCCAGCGTCGCTTCCTAGAGGGGGTAACCAGAGGGATGGCAGGGCTGGCTCTTGCCACTGGCTTTGCCACCGGCTTTGCCACCCCAGAGCATCACTGGGTGCCTTTTCGGGAGGGTGCCTTCGCCCGGCAGCGGGTGCTGCCATTCCCACGATCCCCGGTCCTGCGGCCGCTGGGCCCCCCAGCCTGCGGGCAGACTGCCTGTGATAATGTGGAGCTGGTCTCCCACTACAACCGGCACTGGCCGCTGCGGAGTGGCAAGGTGGTGCGGTACCGGGTGGTGAACCTGTTAGAGGATGGCGGCGGGTGGCCAACAGTCACCCGGGAGCAGGTTTGGCGGCAACACCGGGCGCTGAGCGAAGCTTTCCAACCCTACAACATCTCCTGGCAGCTCAGCTTGCTGGAGGTACGCAACTCGTCGCTGCGCCGCCGCACTGTCCTCCTGGGCTGCGAGCCCAGCAAGGTGGGCAATGAGCGCTGCGACCCCGAGTGCGAGCATCCCCTGACTGGCTATGACGGCGGGGACTGCCGCCGGTCCGGCCGCTGCTTCTCCTGGAAGCGCCGGGATGGCGTCTGTCACATGGAGTGCAACAATATGTTGGATGACTTTGATGATGGTGACTGCTGTGACCCACGTGCCACCGATGTGACCAGGACCTGCTTCGACCCTGACTCGCCCCAGCGGTAGGTGTGGGGTTTATGGGGGGTGTGGGGTGTGTGGCACATCGAGGGATGGGGTGCACCTTCTCCCCAGCACCCACTGGCATCGTTTCTCACCAGCTGCTTTCCAGCATGGAAGGGCCGAGAGGGTTTCCTGCAGGAATGGGTGGGCAATCAATCCTACGGCATGGGATGGCACCCCTCTGTGCTGCCCTGACATTACATGTACTTCTTCCTCCCCCCCGCAAAAAATAATGACTGAGGGTTATTACACCGGGGGCTTCCCAGTGCTGGTTTTTGGTGACATGCCAGCGGGACAGCGGGCATCTCCGGGGTGGGCAGAGCAGCCCCAAGCACAGGATGCTTCTTCCCTGGACACCCCCCACCATGCAGTGGGGGGATTGCTGCCCCTTCCCTGGATGTGTCTAAAAGCCCAATTTCTTAATTTGTATCCAAAGTGCCTTCTCCTGAGTGCCACATGGTTGACTGGAGGCAAATTCCCCCCTCTTCAGGTAAAGGCATGGGGAGGCAGCTCTGTGCCTTGACCGCATGCCGCAGGTGCAAGACACCCTGCACAACCCACAGCGCTCTGTGGAGCATCAACATGGGGTGTTGGGGGACCCCTGCTTTCCCCAGAGCCCTTTGGAAGCAGCAGCTGGGGTGGGATGGAGAGGGGGGACCCCCTCCCCCCCAACATGATGGGGGACCATGTGTCAGCGGGGACAGTGTCCTCGGCGTGGCTGGCGGCTCACGCACGCCTCCCTTCCTCCTCGGAGCCTCTGAAGTGCCAGCAGCCCCGCTGATGGCTTCCAGCACCCCAGGCTCTGCCAAATGTGCTTTCTGGCTGGAGACAGGGAAGGGAAAAAAAAGTCATGGCTTTTCCTTCTTTTCCTTCTTTTTTTTCCCCTCTTTTTTCTTTTCTTTTTTTTTTTTTTTTTAGCCTTTTCTGTCTCAGCAGCAGAGAAAATTGCTCATTCCCTGCTGCCGGCTCCCGGCAATGGGCAGAGGTGCCCACCAGAGCAGGAGCAGCGCAAGGGAGGACTTTAGGGGCATGTTGCTCCTTTGATCTTCTTTCTCCATCACCTCTTTTTTTTCCCACTCCTGAGCTTTGGGAGCAGGTAGGCTGTGCCTGTAAATCCCTTTTTCCCAAGCCAGCTTCTTCTCTCTGCTACGTCCAAGGTGGGACACTGAGGGAAGAGGGGAGCAGCTCTGCCCAGGCAGTGGTGATGGGAGAGGATCAGGGCATCCCTCCATCCCTTCCCAAGCATTTCTCACACATTATTCCATTGTGAGGAGGACGAGGAACCTTTCCTCCCACGCATCTCTCCAGCCAGGGAGCCATACATCCTGTCTCTTCCTGAGCACCCTGGAGAAGATATTCTCCAACCCTTGGAAGTCTCTTTGGTGATGGGCCACCATTGCCATGCTGTGTCTGCCCTTTTCTGGTGAGCGAGCATGGGCTTTCCAGAGCGCTGGGGAGGTGAAGAGCTCTCCTGCCTGCACAATGCTTCTCCTGCCTGCACAACAGCTCTCTGCTTGTGGTGGCCACAAACATCTGATACCGCTCGGCCTTTGCTTCAGCAGGGCATGGGCTCGGTCCTTGCCCTCTGTGCATGCAGTTAGAGAAATGTTTTCATCCTCAGACAAGAAGGGCTCCACCTTAAATTAAAAAAGGCCAAGTTTTTGCTGGTATGAATCAGGGCTTCCATTTGTCAGGATTTTCCCGTGAAAGTTGGGATAGGGAAGGAAAGAAAACAACCCCAACAAAACAACAAAGCAAAACCAATCAAAAACCTTGCTTCTGTGGGAAAGGAATGGGAACATGAGGGAAATAACAAAGCTTTTGCAATTTTCTTTCCACAGACCTCACTGGTCTGCACAAGAAGACAGGACAGACTGTAGGATAAGGCGAAATCCTGCATGCCCGGTGTTTGGGAAGTGTGGGGGCACAAGTTGAATCCCGCTGCTGGTGGACACTCACCCTCCCTGGGATCTTCCCTGCTGGCTCCCCAGGGGAAGAACATAGAAGTTTTTGGGAAAAGGATGCTGTGGAAAGCCACAATTAAAACTGAGCCTTGGTAGCGATTAAGCGGGTGTTCATTATTGCAGCACTGGGCAGTGCAGGGCAGCACTCCTCCTAATGTGCACGTCCTAAATGGGCAGTTGCACAGCTTTTGTAGGAGGCATATGTGCATATTTATAGTATGTGTGTATTTGCAATATATGCATATTAGCAATATATGCATATTTATAGGGTTTCCAATGAATGGGTCATTTTTCCATTAGAAGAGCTCATTATCACCCACCCACCTACCCCACCCCAAAAATATCTTGGTGGGCTTCAAAGACATTTGATGGCTGTTTTCTTAATTTACTCCTCTTCATTACAGGTCCTTTTGGTGAGCTTTAGCTTTTCTCTTGCTAACAAATGCCACAGAGCTGGTTCTGCAGACTTGGGGCACCCTCCTGTTCTTCTTTCTCCCTCTTCCTCTTTATCACTCCCTCCTCAGAAACAAGTTGTTTCTCCTGAGGTATCACAAACTGCTAATGTTGTGGTCCTTGAGGTGGAACTTTGCACATCCTTTACATAGCTTGTTGCAAACCAACTCATATTTATCATGTTCCCCCTTCCAAAACAACCAAAACAACCTGGAAATTGGTAGCATGGGGTTGGGGAAAACCAAGGTGAGCTTGAGCTCCCTCAATGGCATGGCCAGGTCTGTGCCGTTCCCCCAGAAGTCAGTGGATGAATCTCAAGATGCAGAGCTCCACTGAGAGAGTTCCTCTGGATTTGCTTGTAAGTTATTGCATTTAAATGAATATTTATGAGGAGACAGGCAGCTGGGGAACTCGCAGAAGGGTTTTTTTAGGGTGGAAGCCAAAATGGGAGGAATAATGCAAAATAAAATTTAACAAACTGCAGAAAGGCAGCACGAGAGGAGCCAGGTGTTCTGATGTGAACACCAGGTCTGGGTCTGGAACTGGAGAAGAGCTGTCTGCCACTGTTCCACTGACCTCCCTGTACTTCTTCATACCTGCTGGAGATCCCTGTGCCAGAGCCCAGGAGCTGTGGCTTTGGGGGAGCTGGGAGAGAGGGAAACCCTGCTGCAGGTGATGTTCTCTGGTTGCAGCACTGCATCTCCTTTCGGATCAAGGTGGCAAGACAAAAATGTGGGGGTTCCTTTCATGGAGCAAATCAGCTCTGCTGTATTTCGGTTCAAGGCTTTCCCAAAGGGTGGGTTGGATGTGGCTCTTATGAGTGAGACACCGGGAAATTTCTTACTAGCATACGGATTTTGATGAGGGATCTCACTACCTTGTCTTGACTCTCATAATCTTACACACTCGTGCAAAAGCTTTTTACTATGTCCCTCACCTAAAATCTCCTTTCTTTGGGCTGCAGCTTTGAGAAAGGCAAATGGCATTTCCAAGAGGTGAGACCGTTCCTGAAGAACAGCAGCAGCACTAGTCTTTAGCTGGTGGACATCTTGGTGTACTTTCAGGGCTACCCTTGGTGCTAGCATACAGCCTTTCTCATGCTCAGTCAGCAGGAGAAATGAGGTTTGGGAAGATGATAAAGTTCTGGTGGGAAGGAACCCGGCCGTAGCCAAGGTAGGAGCCGGCTCCAGGGCAGGGGATGATGCTGATGGGGCAGCAGCATTGCTGTGTCCAAATCCAGGTCATCAAGGCATCTTGCCTATGCCTCCTCTAGTAGTGCATGGGACAAGACAGGTCCTGTTGTGCCAGGACCCAGCTGGGCCACCAGCCACATGCCAAAACACACTGTTGGGACCACGTGCTTGCGCCTGGGCATCCCTGCAAGACAACACAGCCGGAGCCACAGGCAGCAAATCACGGACTTCCCATTCACCCTGACCCACCGTATGGAGAGCAAGGGGACACGCAGGAGAGCTGCTGTCATCCTGCACCCAGTCTAGTCCCTGTCTAACAGAGCTTTCCAAGAGACGCCCGGGGAGTAAAACCCGCCTTGATTTGCTGCAGACAGGCACCTTTTCCCAGCGCCTGAGCGCTGTTGTAATTGGTGCTCTTGGAAGAAAAGCAGCAACAGCTCATTAGCGGCAATTAACACTCAATGAGGGTCCTCCTCGGGCAGTTAGTCAGCGAGAGCCTCGTCTGTGACACAGCTGGTGTGGAAGGAAAACCCGAAGGGGAGCCTGGAGAGCTCAGTGGGTGCGGGCAGAGCTGTGAGCTCTCCATCTCGCTGCCCCAAAGCAGCGCAGAAGTCACCGAAGTGACTGGGGGAGGTGAAAAACATCTCCAGGCTCTTGGTGGTCTCCGCTGGGATGACCGCAGCTGTGGCATCGAAGCGTGTACCTGATTAACAGGATGCTTGATGGGCTTTAATGCGAGCTTAGCTGGCCTTCCCTTCCTAAGGGAAGGGTGTTTAATTGGGTTGAGGCTGTTTGGGAGCAGCTCCCCCGCTGTTTAAGCAGCGTCTTCAAAAGCTGATCCAGATTAGCATCACTGAACGTCTCTTCGGAGGATGAAGGGATCACTCCCAGCTATTCCCTGGCACTTGAGCAGCCCATTGTCAAGACACGTCCAGCTGAATGGGGACTGTGTTGGTAGGGTAACAGCCGTAAAAGTAAGAGCAGTTGACGGCCTTCCGGGCTTCGGGTAACCGCTGACCTTAAGCCCATCCGGTTGGTAAAACAACGTGTAAATTAGCTGCTGCCTTTGCCTCCTTTTGCTACAGGAGCCCCTGGCAGGTCTCTCACGGTGGAAGAGGGCAGGTATGTGTAATGCTCTTTTAAAATCATTGGTGGCCTCGGGAACAACCTGAGGCCACCAGCACTGCTGCAAGGGGTAGGTTGAACTGGAGGTGGGAGGCACATCTGCTGTTTGGTTACTTGGAAGGGTGGGCGGAGAGGGAGTTATCTGCAAGCTATTGAACTCGGCTGCCTGTGAGGTGTGGAGTGGAAGAGACCATCTGCTTTCCTGATGTTTCCGTGAGGAAAAGCGTGGTGAGGAGGTGCCCCTGCTTAGGGCCTGAGTTCTGGCTGCTTTTTAGCTGCCTCTGGCACCTCTTGGAGCCCTATTGACCCATACCAGGGGGTTTCAAAAGGACCAAGTCTCAAGTACTGGACTCCAGTCTCAGGGCTTGTAGGTGTGGTGAGGAGTTGGGTGCTTATGGGGCCCTAAAGGTGGCAGTGACAGGTCCACTGGCTTCTGAGCTTGTTGCTTCTCCTCTCTAGCAGACTTACTGGGACTGGGGAGGTGTAGTAATTAACAGGGTTTTTTGCTGGAACCTGATCATTTCTCAGCAGATGCTTTAAAGTTTCATGAGAGTGGTTGGATTCAAGCTTATAAAAAAACCTTACCCTTTCCCGGTAGGAAATCCCTCTCTCTCTCTGGGCTCTCCTATCGATCCCTGATTTCAAAGCTTGGCAAAGACAGAAGTGATTGTCCTTGGTAGAGCCTATTGTATGGGGCAGGCAGGATGTCTACCAAGCTGCTTGTTTATGATGGGACTTGGAGGCTCTATCCATGTGAATGTGCCTCTGAGTGACTTGGCTCACCCAGAGCCCGAACTCAAGCGTGAAGACCCCAAATTTTCCTTTGACCTTCTCATAATAGATTGGAGAGTATTGGTGCCTTACTCTCCTTTGGTAAGTGTTTGGTGTGTTGTGCCAAAGGTGAGCTTAACAGTGGGGTTCTGCTCCTAATAGGGAGGTCTCAGGGTGGTGAGACAACACCTGTGCTGTGGGCTGGGTTGGTGTGACTTGGTGGGTTCTGCAGCATTTATGTCCCTGGGGAACTGCCCACCTCAGCTGTGTATAGATGAGTTGGGTGCCTTAAAGGTCACTTTGGAGTTTTAGTTGGAGAGGGAGGTTATAACCTCTCCAGCACGGGCTGTTAGAAGAAAGAAAGAGGTAGATGCAGGCTGTAACGATGAGAGGTGCCTTCATGGAGAATGTCAGGAGTAGCAGTGGATATGGGTGATGGGGGCTCCAGCATGAAGGCACACTCTAAAGCACACGTGGCAAGACCAGGGTCTGACTCGGCCCATCCAGTGTGGGTGGCATCAGGCCAGTGGCACTGCAGGAGTTACTTTTTTTTTCTGGTGAGGGGAGAGGTGACACAAAGATGCAGCTGTCCAAGGGACTGTGCAAGGTCTTGGGGGCACTGGTTGAGAGCAGAGGGTGCTCTGTCGCAGTGGATTCTGGTGGGGCCAGAGCTCTGTTGTGTTATCCCAGGGAGTGGGGCTGGAAGAGGGGCATGGAGATGTGTGAGTCCAAGGGTTGGTTTCAGCACTGGCCAAAGCAGCCTGCTCTGTATAGCAAGCTACAGCATGCTGCTGATATGCCCAAATCTTCTCCTGTGCATTTTGGGGTGGTAAAGGTGGGAAATAAAATCTATACCAGTATGCACTTCTTCCCAAGGTAGATGGCTCGGGGGATGTGGGGGGGGTTAATTTCTAATAAGCCCCTGTTAGAGGAGGAATCTTGCTCACTCCCATGAGCCTTCTGGCAAGCATGGAGCTTCCAGGCAGCTTGTTCCTCCAGGAACCTGCCAGGTCCCCCCAAGGCAGCTGCATCTCAACGGGAGAGGGAGAACATGATCGGTGTGTGAGAGAATGGAGAGGATCCCTGCCCAGTGGCTGTAGGCAGCCTGGGTGCTTCTGGGGGGAAGAGCTGTCCCAGATGTGAGCTATTGTTCTAGCAAGCACCACTGTCCCGGGGGATCGCTTGTGGGGGGCCGATTGTATCGGGATGGCAATTGTGAAGGAACAGCATGTGTCCGAGGGGCTGGGGCTTGCTCTTTGTCTTGATGTTCAGCCCTCCACGGGACTCTTCCTTGTCTGACCATGCCCTTACCCATGGGAAGAGGACCCTGGCCAAGCTAGTGAGACCCCAGGAACTGAAAGAGCAGGGGGTGGAGAGGAGCACAGCAGCTGTGGGGTGGGACTCCATCAGCTCTGCATTGACTGGGGGCTCAGGGTTGATTTATCCTATGTTTGGGCTGGCAGACTGAGCGAGCATCATTAAGGGAGCAGACTGCTTTTTGTTTTCCTTGGCCCAGTCACTGTTGTGATTTAGAAAATCAGAGGGTGATGGGATGAGAGGGAACGGGTCTGTCGGAGCCTGAACCCACCGAGATGATGCAAAGTGGAGGACTCTGCTGGGAGGCTCTGGGGAGGAGGGTGGAGATTTGATCCTCGGCAACTCTTGCCTGAGGAGGGCTGTGCTGGGGACCAGAGGCAGCCTCAGATTTCTGTTGTTGTTGTTGTTTGTGGTTAAGGTACGATTGTTACGTTACAAAACTTCCACAATAAATTCTCTCCCGTCCTTGTTATATCCATGAGGAAGGCATTTCTAGAATGCTGGCTTGTGTGCGCCGTGCTTGGGCTGGGACACCCAATCACTTGGACTTAAAAATAAGTTGGAGGCTTGGGACTTGGTTTTTCCCTCTTTTTTTTTATTTTTTTTTAAAGTAATATAAAAAGCCAGGGGAGATGTTTGGCTCAAACTTCATTTTCCTGTGTCTTGGTCCCTTTCCTGACTAACATCAAGACTGCAAGTTTTTGCCCTTCGGTGATAAGCTGAAGGCAAATGTAGCCAAGTTTCAGAGCTTTTAGCAAGACAGAATGCTACCATCGTGGTGAAGAGATCTCAAGTTGCATCAAGAGAGGTTTAGATGGGCTATTAGGAAAAATGTCTTAACTGAAAGAGTGGTTGGGCACTGGAACAGGCTGCCCAGAGAAGTGGTGGGATCACCATCCCTGGAGGTGTTCAAAAAAACATGTAGATGTGGCACTCCAGGACATGATTTAGTTGACATGGTGGTATTGGACAGATGGTTGGACTAGATGATCTAAGGGGTCTTTCTTAACCTTAAAGATTCTCTGATTCTATGAATTCTCCTGATCTAGGCTTCCCCCAGCCACTGCTGGGGGGTGATGTCTTGTGGTGACAGTTTCCCTCTCTTTCCCACGCCCTGCACAGATGTGTGGTAGCTTCTCGACTTGCTAGGTACACTGCTCTTGTAGCTGGCCAGGCATGTGCTCTGGGGGAATGATGATGGTTTTTCAGAGGCCACCGTAACAGTCTGAACCTCCTTTGTGCCTGCTTGGGGGGAGGGAGGAACAGGGTGCGTGGTGTGTGTGTCAGTACGGGTGGACAGCCCAACCCAATGGGGTTCAATCACCCAGATACCTGCAAGGCTTGGGGTTTGCACCCAGTCTGCACTTGGCCAGCAGCATTGCTCCTTCCTTCCAAGTTATCGGGGTTCAAGGGTGGAGATGAGTGTTGCTGCAGGCAGGTGGGATGCTGTGTTATGGGCCTGCTTGGGGACAGCACTGGGAGACACCTCGTTAGGGTGGAAACAGGCTGTGACCTGCAATATTTGTCTCCTTTGCTTATTCTACTGGTAGGGAGTAGAAGCAACAGTCTGTGGCTCTGAAGTCTCCACTTCCTACTTCCTTGGGTGCAGGAGGACAGGTGTTCCTTTGAAATTCGTGAGGCTTTAGGTCCTTGGTTTTTGTCTGGTTTGTCCTACAGAGGTGACATGTACCCAGCCCTGCTGTCCTGTGTGCAGGTGGCTTGGGCTCTTCTTTGCAATGGCTGAACCCACAGGCTGGTTTCATAGAGATAAAAGTCTTGGACGTCTGTGTTCCTGTGGGCTCATGAAAACAGACAGCCAGGAGAGAGGAGCTGCCCCTGTGATGGGCACAAGTTGCTGAGCCTTTGTAGATCTTGGAGAGCCAGGAGAGATGATAACCCTAAATCTGTGTCCTGGCAGTGGTGGGAGGGGTCAGTCAGTGCTCACAGGCACTGGTAAATTACCAGGGTTTAGTCTGTTCTTTGCTTCCAGGATGGCTTTTTAGTAATTAGCTCATTCCTTTGGAGTTCAGTGCTACTGATGTTTTTGGTACATGGTAATGCTGGATGAACCAAGATTTCTTGGTTGTCAGCTGGGAGCCTATAGGTTGAGTTTAAACCCAGGAGTCTGAGGTATATGTGGCTCTTCAGCTCCCAAGGAACACCCCTGGGACCACCTCCATGGTCCATGGAGGATGAGAGATGGCCCATGTGCCCTCCACTCCCACCACGAGAGCAGCTGTCCTAAAATGCTCTGAAAAACCCGACTCTACGTCGCTGCCCTCTCTAATGAAAGACATCCCTGTACCTTGATGGGTCTCAGATGTGCTGTGCCTTTTTAAGATGATCTCACCCGTGAGGAAATGGGGAGCCTCTCCGAGGAGGGGGTAGCCATGATTCACTCCCATATAGAAATAGAAAGGCCAAGCAAGCCAATGGAAACTCCCTATTGACCAGGTCCCTGCGATTTAAAAGGGTTTTTACTACCAATTCCAGTATGCATTTGAAAATCCTACGCATTTACTCTTACATGCTACAGTTGGATGGGTTTTAAGCCATTAAGGTCCATTGGGTCAATAACCACTGTTTTCAAAAATCTATTAAATACCCATTTCCGTGGAAATAGAGCTCCTGCCATTGATCACGGCTACCGACTCCCATTAAAGTAAACCCCAAATGCTATCAACTCCCCCAAGATGTGGAGCACTAAAAAGCAGATTGCCAGGACATATTTATCCCAGGGGAAAGTTGATGGCCCATTATGCTTAAGCAATGCAAGAGTTGTCACACGAACCAGGAAGTTTATGGGACTTGAAGGGATTTGTCCTCCCTGAATGAGGAAAAAGAAGGGTTCATGGGGACAATCAGTAGTACTAAGGCGAGCTCAAAGCCAACCTCCCGAGTGAGCTTTTTTTGGGGAATGTTTGGGTGATTTTGTGTTAGCTTTCAAGCTTTGGCTGTTTGGCAGAACCAAAGGATGCTTCAGGGCTGAAGTGCTGAGTTTGTGAGTCTATTACTGGTGGCACTGGAGTTTCCATGTTGAGCTTTTCAGAGGTGTCATGCTTCTGAGGTGGTATGAGGAAAGCTGTTGAGAAGATGACCTTGCAAATATGAGGTCCTTGTGTTGAGAAGATGACCTTGCAAATATGAGGTCCTTGTGTCTCTGCCCTGGGAAGGAAGCACTTTGGGGCTGTTGGTGTTGTGGTGGGACCCTAAAGCAGGATATGGGTATCCTTGCAGGTTGACTTTGGGTGGGAAGTGGCTTAAGAAATGGAAGGCTTGACAGTGTAGGGGAGAATGGGGGGTAAGAGTGGATATCCCCGCCACAGTATTGCTAGTGGCTTGTTCCATGCGTGGGTGGTGAGACCTGTCCGAAAATGTACTGTGCTGCAGAGAGACCCTGAATGTCCCTGCTGAGCACTGGTGGTAGAGGGTCACAGCTCTGGTAGGCTCACCTCAGGAGGTGACCCAAAGGGCTGGGACCTGCTGGTGTGAGTGTCCCTGCTAAGTACAACCTCCCGTTTTTGGGGGAGGGGTCACTGAGGATGGGGTAACAGCAGCACAGGAGAAAGGGGTCCCAGCCCTGACTCCCCCACCTTGACTCATCCAAGAAGGGCAGGAAGGAGCTTTGCGATCCAGCTGTCCTTTCTAATTAGGTCTTTGCCATTAACCATCTCTGCCAGACAGCAACAACTTGCCGGATGCGGACTGGCTGCCAGTGTCAGCTGAAAGCTGCCGTGCCCCTTGGAGGAGAGGTCAGGTAGTCCCTGCCGAGCCAGAGGCCACGCTTCCCTTGTTTATCCCCCTTTGTGCCTCCTTCAATCAGCTTCACCACAAACCTCTGCTCCTTCCTGCAGCCCTGGATTTCCCTGCTGTGCGTGCCCGATCCTGAGCCACTGCTCCTCTTCCCTCTGCTCTGCTACTTCTCTGAGCCCTTTACTGCTGGGAGATGTCTCTGCTATGGGGTCAGGTCTCCGCCATGAGGCTGCTATGGAAAAGATGCACCTTCTTCCCCATCAGTGTGGTGGTGGTGGATGGTATTTTGGATGGGAATGTCTTCTGTATCGGGCACCGGGACCCTCTGATCTTTTGGGATGGTGGATGGCTGGCTCTTGTGCTTTCTGCAGTGCAGGACTGACTCCAGAAGAGACTAAATGTCTATCAAGTAGCCACAACCATTGGAGTTCTGAGGGAACAGAAATGCAAATTGGACAAAATGCTGGTGCCTGCGTCGAAGCGAGTGGTTCTCAAGAACCTCACCTCCTCCTAAGACATCGTAGGGCTGGTGGTACCTCAGCTATAGCCATGAAGCCAACATAGGTGCTATAATTCCCAGCAGACTCATGCCCAGAGGTCCTCAGACTGATCATAGTGTCCATTGTGTGTGGCAGCTAGCTGCTGAGAGAGGTGGTAAGCCAACCTTGGCCTGAGCACACCAACATTGTGCAACCAGTGTTTTTCAGTGATCCAACACCCCTGTCCCTTCAGAGAAGTGAGGGAGGGAACTTCCTGCTCCTGCAGTGCTAGTCAGAAATCACAGGGGCTGATGATGCAGATGTTCTAGCATCCTCCAAGAGAAGCCTCAAATTTGGCAAAACCTCCTGTAAGAAGCCACACAAAGTGGAGGCAGAGCGGAAAGGGAGGTCAGACCTGTTGAAGGGTGGTGGGGGGATGCACCCATCAGCATGGGTGTCCTGAGGGTGCCCACCCTACTGCAAGAGCATGGCTGGGGGTGAACCTCTCCCGAGGGTAGCTATGGGGTCTTCAACACAAGTTTGTGTCCCTGTGTTTGAACCCTTCCATTCTAAAGATGGGGTGGGAGGGTGGCAGTAATAATACGGGGACCTTTATACCTGAACGTCAGCTGAAATTTGCCAGTGGATTTAAAGTCTGTGAGGGAGAACATAGGCAGCTCCCTCTGTCTCCTTAGGATCTCTGTTCACCGCTGCAGGCATTGCTGTGTGTGTCATGTTAGCTGTTCTCCACTCATAAGCCTTTCAGCTAGTCCTCCTGGATCCAGGGTGGCATTTCCCCAGGCTCCTGCTGCAGAGGCATTACATCCCCAGAGTTTTGTTTATGAACACTTGTATTTCTGCACTCTTCCCTCCTGCTTTTTGCCCCTTGCTCTGTACCTCTACATCCCACCCCTTTAGGAGTCCTCCTCGGTGTTTCACACTCCTCCCCGCCCAGTCCCAATGGCACTTCAGGCCCATCTAACTGCTGCCACCTATCTCTTGTCCCCCTTTATCTTTAGCTCTGCTCCAGTACCATGTCTTTTATCTTGGATCCTGCCAGTAAGAAACTTGAATTCTGCTTTGCCATCCTGAATAAAGGTGGAGACGGTATATTAATTGTGTCCAGGGATGCATCTCAAGTATCCCGAGCTTCAGGTACACCTTCCCTGCTCAGCAGGCTTTGCTCCTTCCTCCTTCTGCCCTTTGTATTTCTGAAAGGGTCTCTTGGTCTTTGTTTTCACTGGAGTCAGCTTGATTTCAGGGAATCCCCATTTTTCCTGGTGGTGTCTGCTGGTCAGTCTTGGTTTTCAATTCTTAGTTCAAGACCTGTGTTCATCCCTCCATTCACGTTAGCCTGAATCAATTCATTAGTAGTACAGGCCAAGTTTTCTTTCTCTCATCAGCTCTTCCGTAATTTCTCCACTGCTTACCAAAACCAGGTCTAAAATAGCATTGCCTGTGGCTGGTTCAGTGATGATTTAGTGAATAACTTTTTAGCAAACACTTCCAGGAATAGCTGGGCCATGCCATTGTTAGCAGCACTTATTCTCCAGCCTATCTTTGGGCAAAATGCCCTTCAGGGCTTTCTGGTCTAACACTAATGTTATTGTCTTTTCCAAGTTCTGACCTCAAGAAGTTGCGTACTACCATCTGACGTAACTGGGAGCTTGCCTGTTGTGCACTAGTGACCTGCAGCTTTCTAGGTCCCTATCCTCAGTAAATCTTTATGGAAGGATCACAACTTCAATCCAGATCCACAACTTCTCTTTGATCCTGTCTGCAGCTTTGCCAGTGCAACAGTCTGACCCTGCAGCATCTGCTATTGCTTCAGTCGCCAAAGCCAGGTCTGCCTCCCACGTGGAGAGTGAGGGTTACCTCTGAACCCAGCAGGAATTGCTTGTCCGTAAGGGAAGAAATCCCTGATCCTGAGGGGCCTCAGGTTGGAGTGTTTTGTCCTGTTGCCCTCTTTGATGTGCCACTCCCACGCATTTTAAACTGTTCCTTACCCGGAGCTTAAGTGGTGGCTGCTTCCTAGGTTGTGCTACTTGTGCCATCAGTGTGGGATTTTCCAGGCCTGCCCAAGATGCCTGTGATGCCCTTTTCCCTTGTGTGCCCTAAGGCTCTTTGGCTGGAGTCCAGCACCAAGGGAAGCTGAGAAACCCCTGAGGACTATGGAGTGTGTTATTCCAGCAGTGTTGTGCCTCCTGTGATCCCAGGGGAATGTCTGACTGTTCCTCAGCCTTCCCTTCACCTCTTGCATGTGTTTTGCATCTTGTTGTGTTACCAAAGCCCAGCCAGATGAGAGTCATTTGCATGTTGCTGCCTTGTCAATTTGTCATAATGCTGGCAATGCTCTTTGTGGCATACCAGCATAGTGCTGGACTGGAGTCAGAGCTCCTAGGCCATGGTCATGGAGATGCAAGTAGTTTTAACAAGTACAGAAGGACTTAAGCTTTTGCCTAAAATTACAGCATCCCTCCTCAGCTGCATTAATGCCAGACATTTCTGGGCAGGTAAACCCCGACTGCGAGACGGTTATAGGAGAACCACCATTGATCTCATCTGGAAGCCAAGCAAGTAACCAATCCTGTTGTGCCAAGATGGTACCACCATGTCCTGTTTAGTGCTGCAGCAGCAGGCTTTGCCTGCCTGTGGCAGGGCAGAAGGGAGGCAAAAGCATCACCTGTGATGGGAACAGGGATGAGAGTTCACCAATTACAGCAAGGAGGATTCATGTATGCAAGCAGAGAGCCTCAGTTTGGAGGATTATTTCTTCAGACGCCTGCAAAGAGTTACTGTGGAGAAGAGCCCTTTGGTGGGGTGAAGTAGATGATGTTCCCTTTGGCTTGCCCTCTGGAGGAGCACCTCTTCACTGATGATACAGAGAGTGAAACTACTTGTGCCACTTGATTTGGCACATATCTTCATGGATTGGATTGTGTGTCTTGGGCTTGTGGCTGCTGCATTAGAAGCAAGAGTGCCATGCATTCTGTTAACCCTTTGTAGCCTTGGGGTAATGTTGTCCACACACCAGAAAAACATTATTGGCAGGCTGCTGCTTGTTCCTATGAAGTCTGAGGGATTCCTCCTTTGTTGAGCAGGGGTCTAGGGGAGAAGGGAGTCTCCCTGCTTGGCAGGAGTAGGAAGAGGAATTTCCTTGTGGTGGGTGAAGGACATGAAAAGCAGAGCCAAGAATCCCCTGTGACTTCTTTAGGCTGTATGGTTAGCTGGAGCTGGCTGGGTCTCAACTATTTTCCAGCAGTCCATGGAGGGCACTTGGAGAGCTTCCACCCAACCCCACTCCCACATCCCCTCTTAAATGTCTACAGGGAAAAGACTCCTATTTTTGAATTTCAGTGGCATTCCTGTGGCATTACATACTGCATCCTTTGCAGTACCCAGGGAATTCATTGTGCTTTATGGTACTGTATGGGGTGCTTGCTGGCCTCGCTTTGCATTTGGAAGTGCCATCTTTTGCCTTTCAGTGGCAATGGCTGCTTTGATGGCCCCAAGGCTTTGTGTTTTGAGATGACTGTCACTAAAGAAAGTGCCAATCCTGTGTCTCTTCTCATCTATTCTCCTACCTTAAAGCACATCAGGCTTGTGTTACAGCTTGATTGTCCATTCTACTGCCCCATGGATTGGCAGATCCTCTCCTCTTCTACCTGTCTGCCAGCAGTTGTCCTGTTGTCGCTGCCTGGACAAGCACCAACAGTTCCATCTCTCCAGAATACGTCAAATTGTTGTCTTTGACCAAGGCAGCCCAGAGTTTGACTTATATCCATGGGTGGAAAGATGTGGTCTGCCCCATGGGCTAGGACAAAATTGTCCAAGGAAAAGCATGAGAAAGGGATGCGAGTGCTCTCTAGGGAGGCCTGGGGTCATGGGTGGAGTGTGATATATTTTTTTTTTAATATTTTTTTTTCCCAACTAACCAGAAAGGAAGTTTTGAGTGTTTAGACCTTAGTGTGGTAAGATCCAGTGTAGTAACACTATTCGAAGCAAAGCTGTAGTCATTTAATGGCTTTCCCATTTGATGTGATGGGGTGGCACAGAAAAGATGGAGCAGGACTCTGAGAAGAGATGCATGATGATAGGACGGGAAGCAATGGACACAGGTTGGAACACGAGAAATTTGGAATAGGTGTTAGGAACTTTTTTTACCATGAAGGTGGTTAAATAGCTCTGTCTTCAGAGCTCTTCAGGTGTCAGCAGAACTGGGGCTTGAGCAACCTGATTTAATTAGACCTGTTTTGAACAAGGAACCCAGACTAGGTGACCTGTGGAGGGTTTTCTCCA
Organism: Porphyrio hochstetteri; assembly: GCA_020800305.1. Lineage (NCBI taxonomy): Eukaryota > Metazoa > Chordata > Aves > Gruiformes > Rallidae > Porphyrio > Porphyrio hochstetteri. Next base: position 22,565,887 of record CM036912.1, read on the forward strand.
TCTACAGTTATGAATCTGTGATTCCACTAGTCTATGGTGACACAGTCACTGAAGCTGCTGGACTTCATCTTCTTTTTTTTTTTTTTTTTGATAGCAAAAGCTGTCACACAACAGCACGTTGCTATGTCCCATACAGAGCCACGTGCTCCTGACCCAGGAGCATTAGTGTGGCTCCACTGCACTACTTCTTTCCCTCCTTGCTTTCTGCAAACCCTAACTCTCACAAGTAAAACAGTATGTGGTGCCACGTCTGAGCCTGTGTTAGTGTCATTCAGCAGACCTTTAAGTCAACAGTACCACAGGTGAGCACTTTTCATGAGAGAGGCCCTCAGATCCAGACTCGTTCCCTCAAATACCTTTGCTTCAGATGGTGTTCATGGCCATGCTCATGTCTAAGAATGGCAGTCCATGGTCCTTCTGTCTGTAATCGGTCTCTGTTGTTTCACGTACTCTTCTTGCAAGTTGTGGTCTCCCAGGGGTGCAAGTAATCCCCAGGTCAAGTTGGTGTTACCATGCAGCTAGCTGCTCACCGATGGGTTTTGGAAAGCAACGTTTGTTTTGAATCTGGAAAACCTGATGGCCCTTCTCTGGCTCTCTCCTATCCTCTGCCCTATTCCTTGGGGCTGTTTTTCTTTGCTCCTCAGCTGAGATCTGTCCTTTCATGTGTCCTTGTGCTTGTGTGTTGGCGTGCAGTGCCCACCCTGCTGTAAATACCATCTAGTTTGGAATACTCCAGTCTTGTAGGAATTGGGAAGCTATTTGGGAAACAGAGGAGATGGCTGTCATCTAGACTGTTTGTGGAGACCAAAGGCTGCTCTGCCTTCCCCCCTGGGAAAGTCACAGAAGTGATGAAGAAGAGGGAGAGCATGACCTTGGCAGTAAATGACAGGCAGAGACGCCAGTTACATGGTCCTTGTCTATGCTAAGGATGCCAGTGGGAAATGTGGATTGAGGGGAATCAGTGTTGCCCGTTCTAGAGTTGTTTTGGTCTTTCTCACATCTTTGGGGCTGCTGACAGGATAGTCGTGCTTTTGGTGCCATAGTGGGTGAAATCAGGGTCCTTTCCTCTCCTCCTTCATTTAACCCATCTGAGCATCTCGGTGCTGGAATGGCTGCCCCTATCCCTGACATAGCTCTGAACCATCCGAATCTCTCAATGGAGGAAATTACAGTTATTTATAATTAAGGGTTGACAAAAAATGTTGCTGGTGTCAAGGGAATGGCAGGCGACAGCCAGAAAAACATCATGTCTCCAGAAGAGGGGCGGCGGGAATATCCCTCTGAATTAGGGCTAACGTCAGCTCTCGGAATTTGGAAGGGTTTGGGGCTATTTTTCCAATATATCATGGGTAAGGAATCAACATTATTTTTAAGCCTGTGTCCCCCGAGCAGCTCTGGCGCGTGAAGGAGGCGTTCTCTTCCCCCTCCCCCCTCCTTTACACGCTAGTTCTATGAAACTTTTGCTTCTCTCTCTTCCGAGTCACGCCACAAATATGTCCTTCAGGTTTATTTATTCTTCTCCCTATCTATTCCACCCAGCTTGCTCCCGTCTTGGTTGGGTTGGAGGGATGGCGTCAGCGTGGCGCGTGTCTGAGATGCTCCGGCGAGACATCACAGAGGAGAGATCATGTTCTCCTAATTTGCCATTTCCGGGTGGGAGAGTTTTTTTCTCTCCACAAGCTGATGTGGCTGGGGAAAGTGTTCTGGGAATGCTGCTTTGTGGTGGGAGATCTCAGGGCCTGGTGAAGACAAGCTGGTCATCTCCTCTCATCGTTAAATGCTGCCATATAGCCCAGCCAAGGTTTTCTAAAATGACTGAAGTTTCAGAGATGCTTCATCGATGGGAAGGTGGGTGAGATGTCTCCAGGCCAGCATGGCCTATATTGGGGCTGACTGGTAGGGAAGAGGTAGTCAGCAGATCCTGATGATCTGACACCTCCCGTATTAGCAGTGGTTTCTGAAAGTCTCTGCTGTTTCAGCTCCAGGGAAGTGGCCCTTGGGTTTACTGAGCTCTGCTCCATGGGCCATCCTGCTCTAGTCTACTTGTGGAATCCTGTTCCTCTACCTCTTCACTTTTTTCTTCCTTCTTTTCCTTTTGCTGTAGCAACCTCTCTCTAAACAAGTCTGCTGGTTTAACAACTTGACTAGGGACCTTGACTTTTCAAAAAATGTATTTGCACATCTCTCACTGGTTTCCCTTGTACCTCAGATGAGAAGATGCCTGTTTCCCCTTGGCCCACACTCAGCTCCCCGTTCTTCCCTTCCTTCCCATCCTTCCTTCCCTCCCAGAATGTAGTACTGGACTCTGCTTTTACAGAATCTGTTGGTGTGCCTTCATGGCTAGTCCAGCATAAAGAAATGATCGCATACCCTTCATAATCTCTCTGTGCATCTCAAAGATGCCAGCTGCTTCTGGAAGCATGGGAATAAGTGAAATGCTTTCCACCACCTTAATGTTGCTGTTGGCCTTATGCTGCAGGTTTAGTCATTCTTATGACATATTTCCACAATGGTGCATTTCCATCATCATTCCACAGTAATGTATCTGAAGCCTTTCCATGCATTTTTTTTCCCTGCTTAGAATCTCTTAATAGCTTCATAAACCATGGGTCAAGGTCTTCTGATTCTGAAGAGTTGGATACAGTGTCTTCTAGGGCTACCTGTTCTAGGGCTGCCTCAGCCCATGAGGTTCATGACACTGATGGTGGAAATGGTAGTGCTTGATTTAAAAGCACAGCCAAGACCCTACAAATCCCACTGCTATTGTTAGTGGAATTACTATTGGATGAATGCTGGGGCGTTGCTGTACTGATGAGCACAATATGGACCTGGCCTGTGCAGGAACTATCACTCCCAGCAGAGATGCTGAAATTTCCCAAATACTCTGTTTTGTGTGGGTTTTGGTTTGGTTTTTTCCCCCCCTCTCTTTTCTTCCCTCCAAATACTGAGACATGTGTTGTGAGGATGGTTTAGCAGACACCCAGGCGTAACCATGAGTGTTACTGGTCTGCTGCTCACCATAGGGCTGGTACTATGCTGATTGCCTATGCACCTCTCCCAGCCCATTACCTTCCTGTGCCATTTAGAAATGGGAGTCTTAGCTATCTCTATTCCAGTATATGTCCTACTCCTGCAGCTCTTTATTCCCAGCTCTGGAGAGGAGGTAGACAGTGACGTTGTCAAGAGGCTTTCCCCACTAAACATGTCCTTTGATGGTGCTCTTTCCAGAGGTGTCCCTCTTTCTCCATTAAGCTTAATCTGGGAGCTGCTGCCCTTCCCTGTCCTGGCTCATGCAGTCATTTCAGATCACCCCGTATCATGAAGGGCTTCACATCACTAAGGCTCATGTGAAGAGCGTCCTGCTGTTCTGGGGAAGCCTAGGTAGCACTCTTCTCCAAGGTCAGTCCATTCTCCAGAGCTGTAAGGGAGATGTCTCAAAGTCTGAAATGCCTTGCTCATGTTCTTCCTTACACAATGCACAGTGATGTGTTACATGCCTGTGCTCTGTAGGGAATCCTTGTTCTTACAACGTGCTGCCACACTGGTGGTCCTGGGGACAAGGATAGAGTGGAGGGCTGTGGTCATGAGCGTCTCTGGACCAACTAGAGAAGCTGCAGAAGGAAATTCTTGGCCCCGGATGGCAAAGCCTCTCTGCTCCCAAGAGAAGGTTTGGTGTCCATTCCTTCCCTGGACTCTCTCAGGGACAACCCTTGAAAACGCTTGTTGGAACCATTTGATGTCCTGGATTCCTTTCGCTCTCCTCAAACCTTGAGGAATAAAAGCCTTCCCCTGTACCCCACCCTAAATTCCACTCTTGTGATGCCAACCCCCTTCTCTTCTCCCTTGCAGGACTGACCCCTGCATTTCCTTTCTTCTCCCATTGTTTCTTCTCCCACTTTTTTTCCTTTTGTCCTATTCAGTGGGGCATCCTCTGTCCCAGTTGTTGGGAAGTCTTCTCTAAGAGTAGAACTCATCAACAAAGCTACTGTAGCTAGCAAACTTTTTTCATATTTGTGTGCCAGATCCCACTCAACCCCCTTGCTAGAAGAACTCACACCTTACAGAGCAGAATTAGTAGTGTCATGGGACATACCACTGAAACTTGCTGAGTCTTGTTGTGTTTACCAAATGCTGTTGGTTTCAGAGAGCTGGTGATGAGGTATCCCAGTCTGCTGTGCCCTTCCCAGGGTATCTACAGGTGGCTCTGCTGAAGTTATGCTGACAGTCTCCCCTCTCTTGTCCTTGCAGTGCTTACATGAGTGTGAAGGAGCTGAAGGAGGCACTGCAGCTGAACAGCACCCACTTCCTCAATGTTTACTTTGCCAGCTCGGTGAGGGAAGAGTTGGCTGGTGCTGCCACTTGGCCATGGGATAAAGAGGCCCTTAGTCACCTGGGTAAGTAAACTACCCCACTCATGGGGTCTCGGTTGTTGGTTCTCTCTCTTGACTGACTTGGCAAAAAGAGGCAGCCATGGTTTGGCTCAATGCTGATACTTAATAAGGTCATGATAACAGACTTTGGGTGTACAGACAGCTGCTGATGTAAGGGAAGGAGCTGCCTGTTCCTCGTGCCCACATTGAGGTGGTGCGGTTACATCCTGACAAGGGGCTTATCTTTTATGGTGAAGGCAGTGAGATAGCAGGGGAGGGCATGGGGACAGGTGCAGGGTCACCATCAGTGCAGGCTCTGGAGAGGAATTAGACTTGTATTTGGCTTTTCTGGGACCTTCTAGGTCTGTGTTCCAGGATTCCTTGCTTTGCAGCACGTAATGACAAACAGATAACCCAGGAGTGTCAGTGATTTTGGAGACGAGACTTGAGATTTGAATGATTCCAGAGCTGACCAGGCAGCAAGAACTGGCTATTTCCAAATCCAGCTGCAAATGTGAGGATGACTATCAAATTAAACCATGTTTTTATAAGATGGCTTACTATCTGCTGGAGACAAGGTTCCCTTTGGCTTCAGTGAACTCAAGGCAGACCCTCGAGTTCATCAGTCCTGGCTGGCAACAGAACAGCCAGAAGAGCAACTGCTTTGCTAGAATGTAAATGCATTGTGTGTTTTCTCCTGTTTCTTTTTCCCTGCCTCTCCCTCCACCTCTTCAATGTCGGAGTCTTCTGGCAAAGCCCTTCACACTTTGCAGTCAAAACATCTAAAGTGTTTCTCAATAAGTAACTGGAAATAATTACTCCTGACACCTGCACAGCAGACCTAGACCTTCTGCTTTTACAAGTGCGTGATGTTCAACCCTTAAAAGTTTTACACTGCTGTTAAAGACCTGTTTTAAAGCTCTTTTCTGCCAGCTTCCCACCCTCAATGAGTTTCAGGACTGTTTTTTCAATAGCATATTGCTACAGTTGCTTGTTGAGGAAGGCAGTTGTCCATGAAATTTATTCTTCCAGCTTCCAGAAATCCCTTCCAAGGCTCAGTTTGACAATCATCCTACTACAGCAAGTGCTTCAGCCACACATGTTCTCTTCAGACCCCTCCCAATGGCTCGCAAGGAGTTGTACGGAAGGGTAATCAGGGTGACTGGTTTCATCAAAAGCTTGCATTTAGCTCTGGTCTCAAAGTTTGTGTCCAGCCAGGGACACAAGAGGTGGCACCATCTGGAAATGTTGGATCAGAGTTTTACCGCAGAGGTTCAGGGGAAAAGGGGTGTTGCCTTGGCTCTGGTGCCAGAGCTGTGAAGTATGAAGCTGGATCTGAATTTCTTTGAGGCTCTGGCACAGACTGAAGACTTTAGTTGAAGGCTGTCCTTGGTTTTTAGATTTAATGAGCTTGGGAGGGAGGGTGACAGACTCTGTTCTCTGTAAACAGTAGGCTCCATCACATCATCAAGCGTGTTGTACCATGTACAATGTATATTATTGTCCCGCACAGAAGAAGCTTAGGACTGAGCAGGTCCTGAATCTGTGGCTCTTGACAGTGTCTCTAACAAGAGGCTACTGGAGAAACTGAGTTAGATGTGAAGGTGAAGCAGCGAAAGAGCAAGGAAAACCTTGGGAGGAGTGGAACAGTATTTGAAGAAAAATTCCCAAGCTCTATTTAAGGACCTAACAGTGACCAAGGCTGGAGACAGGTCTTTACACAATAGAGGGGTCTGTCTCTAAGGCGACATATTTCTTCCCTTGCACAGGATCTTGCTAATCTCCTATCTAGGAGATTAAAGAAAAATATTTTTTCTTTCCTTCCACACACATACAGACCCTCTTCTGCTTTGGTTCCTTGAGTTTGACTCAAATTCTCCAAGAAGCTAATGGTCTCCTGGCTCCAGAGACTCTTATCTAAGAAAGTCCAATTCAAATGTTTTCAAGAGAAGTAGCATGAGACTTTCTCTCCAACTGCCTCCCCTTCTCTTATTTTAACACTTCCTCTTATCCCAAAACTCATCAAATGCATTGTTTCCAAGCTGTGCTCCATCCGTTCATCTCTGTGTTTTTTAACTTGCCATCTGTGGCCCTGGTGAGACCACACCTGGAATATTGGGTCCAGTTCTGGGTACCTCAGTTCAAGCAGGACACAGAACTCCTTGAAAGAACCCAGTGCAGGTCCACCAAGATGATGGAGTGGGACACCTTCCTTATGAGGAGAGGCTGAGGGAGCTGGGGCTCTTTAGCCTGGAGGAGGCTGAGGGGTGACCTCATTAATGTCTATAAATATGTAAAGGGTGAGAGTCAGGAGGCTGGAGCCAGGCTCTGCTCAGGGATGGCAGCGACAGGACAAGGGGCAGCGGGTGCCAGCTGGAACAGAGGAAGTTCCATGTGAAGATAAAGAGGAACTTTTTCACTGTGAGGGTGACAGAGCCCTGGGACAGGCTGCCCAGAGAGGTTGGGGAGTCTCCTTCTCTGGAGACATTCAAGCCCTGCCTGGAAATGTTCCTGTGTGATTTAGTCTGTGATCCTGCTCCGGAAGGGGGATTGGACTAGGTGATCTTTTGAGGTCCCTTCCAACTCCTAATGTTCTGTCATCTGGACACTTACCTCCTTAGAAACCATTCTTTCATGACCTTTAAGCATGTCTTTTCAAGAGGAACCTCTTTACCTTCCTGTCGGTATCTTCACCTTCTGGAAATCTTCAGTGAACTTTGTTTTTCATCCCCATCGTCCCTCTAAAATACAGAGTTCTTGCTTGGGGTCTGGAATGAATTTTCTGAGAACTTAGAAGTAAATCTTATTAACTACAAAATACAAGGAGTTGGAGTTGAAGAACTCCTGCCCTATAAAAACCCTTAGTGTTCCGCAGTGGAAAGCCTTGCCTCAAAAACCCTAGCAATGTCATCATGTAGATGCTCTCAACTTCATGTGTAGCTACATGTGAACTGTATTTGCATAAACATGGTTGAAAGGCAAGGGAATTGTGAATATTTGATGTTATAAATACTTTCTGTAGTTATATAAGCTGAGGCCAGCTCATATATCTGGCTGAGGTCAGTGGATCCTGAAGGAGGGCCAGCCGTTCCATCAAAGGTACCTTAAGCAATGGCCATCTTCCTGTCTGACTAACTGGCATGCGTTTGTTCCATTAATTGCCGTGACTCAGTGTTTGGGGAAGACTGGCCCTGTGATACAGGTTCAGCTTTGTGGTTTGCTGTTTTAAAGATCCTGGTCCTGCTTGAATGTGTGTCTTCTGCGCCAGCCCTGCCCCAGGAATGGACTGGCTTGAACCAGAGTCCTTCAGCATTGCCGTTGATTGTGGTTAGAATTAGGGCAGCAGTCTGGGACTGGGAGCTTTCAAGGGATGTGTGGGTGAAGTGGGGTCCACATCCATGCTGATCAGTCACTGATGTACTGGGCACGTCTTGCTGCTCAAGCAGAGGTGAGCCTTGGGGATGTTAGTAGCTCATAGCTGGTAGGTCTGGTCTGGAGGGAGAGGATGCTGTGAGGTCAGACCCACAGCTCTCCAGTTGTCTACCAAACAGAGTCCAGGCAAGTCCAAAGATAGCTCATGTTCACCTGCCTTGGAGTGCTGGAGCCTCTTAATGTCACAGGGATGTGACATTGAAGATTTTAGCTTAGTTGTGTAAATGCTGACCCTGGGGGCCACCTTGGGCTTGTTCTCTGCATGAAAGGAAGAGTTCACTTTGAATCCAAATTTAGCCCACCTTCTAGTGCAGGAGGAGTCAGAGGTGAGAAGATCTGCAGAGGAGGGAGAGGAGAGGCTGGTCTTGTTTGGATGTTATGAACAATTCCACATCTTGCCTTCATGGCTCAGACCTTGCGGAGGGGAAATACAACTTCCTCTCCAAAGCTGGGAGCTCTCCCAGCTCGTCAGGGAGCTGTGGGGACAGGGAATAGTGGGATGTGGATGTTTGGGAAGGAAGGCAGAGTTCTCATGCTGTTTCTAATCTAATTAGCTGTAAAATAAAGTACTAAAAATACGATCCAGAGTGTGGGGGAGGAATGGGATGGGGAAGCCAGCAGAGAGCACGGGGAGGGACAGGGTATCCCAGCATCCCTCCACGTGACAGTTGACAGTTTTGTCCCTCCCTGTACTGGACTCCCATTTATTCCCCTGCACAGGAAGAGCGTTGGGTTTCTGCTGGGGGGGGAGAGGAGGGCTGCTTGGTCGCAGTGCCTCCTGTGCTCCTGGTGCTCAGACCTGTTCCTTATGCTTAGTGCCACAGGGCTTTTACATCTTGCTTAATTATTTATAAATATTATTTCCCTTCTGTGCACGCTTCCCTCTGGGCCAACAGACCCCCACCTTGCTTGGGCAGTGTTTGGCAGTGACGATGCCATTTCTTTCAGATCTCTCTGCTCTTTTGTGCTTTTTCAATTAAAAGAAACAGTAGCTTTTTTTTTTTTTCTCTTTTTCTTTTTCCTGTGTGCCTGCTGTGGTCTCCATCAGTTGGATGCTCCTTGCTTTCTGTAGCATTTACCAGCCTGGTAATGGAGAGGGGGATAGCTTCCAAAAACCCAGTGGTGGACAGGACACAACAGAAAGGGTCCCCAAAGGACTTCTTTAAATCTCTGTACTTTCTTGTGCCCCATCCAGTCAAATAAAGGGCCAAGAGCTGACTGATGGGATGGAAGGTACTCTGCTCTGGTGTTTTACAGCTGGGGAGAAAGGGAATGCAGGGACTCTGACTCATCCTTTGCCTCAAGCTGCCCTGGCTGTAGGGCCCACACTGTGGGGAGGAATGCAACCAACATGAATTTTTAGCTGGGAAATGGTGCCACTTCACAGGAAAGTGGTGTCTTCCAGCCCTTCCATGAGCCACATGTGCAGGATCCTCCATAGAAGATGAGACCCTTACTTCTTCACCCTGTTGCCAGCCCTGTTGGACACGAGGGAGTTGCTCAGGGCATCTCTGAAGTTCCCTTTCCAGTCCCAGCCCAGTGGTCACCCAGCATGGCTCTACTAGAGGAGTCAGAGTGCTGCTGGTGTCCTGCCAGGGACACCATGATCTGAAGAAAGCCGTCTCTTGGAAGGAATGCCCTGTACTTGAGGACATGAGGTAGTTCAGTAGCACACGGAGCTGATGCAGGAGCAGATTTCAAGCAGTCAGTGCTGTGGCTGGAGATGGGATCACATGGTGGCCCTCTGCCAGTTTTAATGTTGCTGGCAGGGGCAGCAATCGGCAGCAGAGATGCAGTAGCAGAGGCTTTGCTGGGAGGTAGCTGGCACAGTAAATCCCCCAGGGCCCTGCAAAGGATGGAGCAGGTGGTGCTGGAGCCAGCTATTCACCATGCTGCCATCCAAGCTGCCTAGGGTAAAAGTAGTTGGGTAAATACAGCCTCTCATGTCATGGATGTATCACTTGGGGTCAGCCTGGGCGATACGCTGGTGTTCCCCCATCCTGGTTCCTACGCCATTGAGGCAGTACAGAAAAGCATATGGAGCAAGGAAATGAGGAGATGAAAAGGGAAGGAGCTGGCCAATGAAAAGCCTCAAAGCAGGGAGAAAAATGCAGAGTTTCCACAGAGAACTTCACCTGGGAAAAATAAATAAAAGGAGACTAGAGAAGACAGGTGAGTTTTGGTCTGGAACATCTTCCGTGGACAGTTTCCCAGTGGATGTGGGTATAGGGCTTGCATCCCAAGTCAGGAGATGAACAAAGGAAAAGTTCTGCTTCAGCTGTCTCTCCTCAGCATCACTGATCCTCCTTCCCATCGCTGGTGGGTGGGCAGGCAGGAGAGGAAAAGCACCTTGTCCTGCAGTCAAGGGGCAACTTAGGGCAGGACTAGCATGGGTCCTACCCAGCACCGTGCTGTTGCTGTCAGCATGGGGTGGCAGCTCTGGGAGGTTTCTGGGGGACTTAGTCTGTACCCCTGCTCCAGCATCTTTGGCAGTTGAACCTGCACTAAACTGGCTTGGAGACAAACTACCCTATTGTGCCCCCTTGAGTCAAGGGGCCAGGGTGGCCCAGGGAAGAGGAGTAGGACTGCAACAGGTGGGGAGTTCTTGCCTAGTTCACTTGGTGCACCTTGCCCACAAACCAACCCCTCTGAAGGAGAGGAAGGGGTCCTCAGAAGCTGTGCTCTGGAAAATCCCACTCCAAAATACACAATGAATGAGTCATGTCGGTGGAAGAAGCAACAGGACCTTGTTGCAATGGTGTTCCATGCTGGTGGAAGTGGCTTGCAACAGGACTTTGTATGGGTTCAAATTTACTCCTTAGGTTCTGGTTTGGAGCATGAAGTAGTAAACCATTGATGCTGCCTCAGCAGGGGCAAGAGGCAATGCATTTGAATATTCATGTGGACTGATGCTAAAGGTGTCAGCACAGCCAAGTGTGTCAGACATTTGTTAGGCACCTGGATCTCCTCACCTGCTGTGGGATTTGGTATGCTTTAGCCACCTGTCTAGACTAGAGAAGGTCTTCTCTGGTTTAAAATACTATCCCTGCAAACCTGCAGCATGTCTCAGTTTGGTGCCCTGGTTCCAAACCTCGTCTGGAGTTGTAAGTGTGAACCAAAGCCAACAGCAGAGTACAAATGTGTGAAAAGATAGAGGGACCCAGTAGCTGAAATGATTGATTACATTGAGAGGAGTGGTGTGATCAGAAGGGGAAGAAAAAAAACCCCCACCCACCACATTCCATCCTAGGAGAGGGTGAATATATCCATCTTCAGGTCTCTGTCTGGCACCTCTTTTGTGACCTGGAAGCACAATGAGAGGAATTTTATCTAGCACAGGTGAGTAACAGCAGCTGCCTGCTGTCTCGTTCTCTGGATGATCACAGAATCCCTGGCTGGTTTGAGGTGGAAGGGACCACAAAGGCCACCCAGTACCACCCCCTCCTGTAGGCAGGGACACCCCAACCCAGCCCAGGGTGCTCCAAGACCTGTCCAACCTGGCCTTGAGCCCTGCCAGGGATCCAGGGGCAGCCCCAGCTTCTCTGGGCACCCTGTACCAGGGCCTTCCCCATCCCTGGCAAGGATTTCTGCCTCACAGCTCCTCTCCAGCTGCCCTCCTGCAGCTGAAGGCTGTTCCTCTTGGCCTGCCCCTCCCTGCCCTTGGCACCAGCCCCTCTCCTGTTTTCCTGGAGCCCCTTTAGGGACTGGAAGGGGCTCTAACGTCTCCCTGGCACCTTCTCTTTTCTAGGCTGAACCATCCCCACTCTCTCTGCCTGTCTCCAGAGCAGAGATGGTATCTCTGTGGCATCCTCTGCACTTGAACTTGTTCCAACAGCTCTGTGTCCTTTCTTCCTTGGGGACCCCTGAGCTGAATGCAGCACTGCAGGGGGGTGTCTCCCCAGAGCAGAGGGGCAGAATCCCCACCTTTGACCTGCTGGTCCCACTGCTGGGGATGCAGCCAAGTACACGAGTGGCTTTCTGGGCTCCAGACACACACTGCTGACTCATGTTGAGCTTTACATCAACCAAAGCCCCCCCCCCCCCCCACCCAAGTCTTCCTTCTCACGGCTGCTTTTCATTTGTTCTTCTCCCAGCCTGTTGTTGTGCTGAGGCTTGTCCTGACCCATGTGCAGGACCTTGCCCTTGGCCTTATAGAAGTTCATGCAGTTTGCATGGACCCACCTGTCCAGTCTGTCACGCTCCCTCTGGATGCCATCCCATCACTCCTTCGTGTCGACCTCACCACACAGCTCAGCGTCACCAACAAACTCACTGAGGGTGCACTAGATCCCACTCTCTGTGTCTCTGACAAAGGTGTGAAGCAGCTCTGGTCCCAGTACTAACCCCAGAGGAGCACCACTGGTCTCCATATGGACACTGAGCCGTTCTCTGTGCTTGCAATTCTAGGTGGAGTTGTCCTCAACCCTGCTTATTATGGTATGCACGGCCACACGAACACCATGATCCACGAAGTGGGACATGTCCTGGGGCTCTACCATGTCTTCAAGGGAGTGAGTGAGCGGGAATCTTGTGACGATCCCTGCAGGGAGACAACTCCATCTATGGAGACGGGGGACCTCTGCGCCGACACTGCCCCCACCCTGAAGAGTAAACTCTGTCGGGACCCTGACCCCACCAACGACACCTGCGGCCAGACTCACTTCACAGGAACACCTTTCAACAACTACATGAGTTACACAGGTAACGTGTAGTCACTGCTAGAGGGTGTAATGGGTTGCCTTCCCTAGGAACGTGGGGTTGTCTCCCCTCTGCCTCCATCGGCAGTCCCTTCCCTTGTTCCCTGAGATGTGATGGCCCTGGTGGGCAGGGATGTGGCAGGCAGGCCTTCTCCAGCCCTGAAATCATGCACTGCTATTACTATTATTATCACTGCTGTAATTTTGGACCTCAGAGTTGAGTCCTTTGTGCTGGGCTCTTGTGCGTTGTGAAGTGCTGGTGTTCCTCCCGGCAGCCCAGGAGGACGGAAGCCTGGGGAGGGAGCAATTTTGTCACCACGCTGACCCACCATGAGTCCCCCGAGGATGGATGGTGGCCCGGCCCCGGGGTTAGAGCCGGTGCTGAGGCCAGGCAGGGATGCGGAGCTGCTGAGGCAGTGCCATCTTGTGGCTCCGTGACATATGGCACCAGAGAGTCCTGCCCTGTCTCCCTAAGAGACAAACGGTTTGGGGATGGGGAAGGGTGTGAATTGCTGTACCCGGCTGGCACATCCCTCCCGCCCTCAGCCTGGCTACTCTTCCCTCAGATGATGACTGCACCAACACCTTCACCCCCAATCAAGTGGCCCGGATGCATTGCTACCTGGACCTGGTGTACCAGCGCTGGGGCCAGAGTAAGAAGCCTGCACCCATCCCCATCCCTCCCATGGTCACAGGGCAGACACAGGACTCCCTCAGCATCTACTGGCTGCCTCCTATCAGTGGCGTCATCCACGAGAGGTAAGGGACCTGCTGTTGTGACGGTCTTGGGCTTGTGCAGGAGCCTGCTAGAAGGGATGAGGAACTCTTTAGAGTGCAGGTGCCCCCGTTCCCTTTCCCCCTTGGCCATCTCCAGCAGAGCCCACCAGTGCCAGAGCAAGGCTGATGTGATGGACTCGCTCACGCTTGGACTCTTCTGCAAGCCTTCTCCTCTTGGGGTGCCAGGAGGGGAAGCTAAAGAGCATCAGGAGGTGATGCCAGCTCTTAAACCCCAGAGTGCAATCACAGAATGAAAAACGAGCTTCATTTAGCACTTATTGTATAAAATAACCATCTACCAGGAGGAAATGCAGACTTGTGGTTAAGGCAGGGAGCTCGAACCACAAGAGCTGGGTTTCATTCCCAGCTCTGTCATGGACTCGTGGTGTAACTAACCGGGGTAAGTTGGGAAACTTTTCAAGCTAGAAAAAACGATGCTGAGGAACCAGAGTTGTTTGGCTGGTGAGCATGCTGTGCATGGCCCCAAGTGCTAGGTGGGTGTCTTGCCCCAGTACTGGGGAGGTCACCAAGTCTGGGATACACTGCCAGGGCCTCAATTCAGCAGCCCCTCTCACTGAAATGTTCCTCTTTCTGCCAGGTTTTGGTTTTAAGCTGATATATGGACTATAAGTGCATGTTAAAGAGCTCTGGAACTTGTTTTAAAGCTGGTCCGTGAAGTTGTCTCTTGCAATAAAAGTGCTGTTTGATGGCAGATGGGATGCTCTCGAGCCAGTGTTTGCTGCCTGTTCAAGGAACTAGTGCTCCCCACGTGGACCTTTTGCCCAGAGATAACAATGCTCTCATGCCTGTTGCTCCTTCCCCCCTGCCGCCAGGCATGAGAGCCTCTGAGTGCTGGGTGGCCTCAGGCCACCCGAACTGCTTTGGTGGGGAATACAGGGGCTTGGGAGCAGGAAAACATGGGTCTAGAAGGCAGCTACTGGGTCTTTAGATCCATTCCCAGCTCTCACTCATAACCACCTTAGGACCTGGTTGAGGGTGGGGGTCCTGCATCCCCTGAGGTGAACCGGTCAAGGAAAGAGGCTGAGGCTGGCTGTTAGCACAGAGAAGTGTTGCTTTCTTTCCTGGACAGCAGCACGACCACCTTTAACTGATGTTATCGTGGCCATTTTGTATTGCAGCAGTGTTGAAAGCCATACCCTGGCTCTAGGGTTTAGCAGAGACAGACCCAAGTGCACCCACCGGAGTCCAGAGACATTGTCCTGCCAAGTGTGAAGCCTGTTCGCTTCACTTCCTGGGTAGGGAACAGGCAACTCAATGGCTCATCCAAAACTACCAAGAGAGGGGATCAAACCCAGCTTGTCCCACGGTCACTCATATTTTCCTGTCCTTGACAAAGCTCAGTCCAAGCAGGATGATAAGCCCAGGGGCTTCCTGAGGTGTTAGCTTTGCTTTTCCAACTTCCCTTCTGATCCTGCCTGGACAAAAACAGATGGCAAATGAACTGGTCGTGATTGGACATGCCGGTGCCTCTGTCTGCAGGGAGCAGGACACCCTCTGCGATGACTGTGCAGAGGATGGCACTTTCCATCAGTACGTGCACGAGGCATCTTCCCCTCGGGTCTGTGATTCCTCCGGCTACTGGACACCGGAAGAAGCAGAAGGTAACTGTCTCCTCTCTTTCCCTGGCTGTGAATCCCCCAGACAGAGATGAGGTTATGTTGGGAAGAGAAAAAGAAGAGTTGCCTCCTTTTGGGGAGGCTCTTTAGCCCAGGAAAGGCTTCTAGGCATTCAGGAGATAACTGGAAACTGCCAGCTGCACATACAAACTGAGACTCTGACCCTGGTCATTGCCCAGAAAGGTGTTAATAAGAGATATTGGTCAGAGGGAGGGGCATTTAATTGAAATAAGTATCGTGATATAGTCTTGGGATCTCATCCAAAACCTCAAGGCCCTTCACAGGCTTTGATGCAGCCTTGCCAAAGGGAGCAAGAGGAGCTCTATGATCAGTCCTGCCAAGTCTGTACCAAGCCCTGGGGCATCTGGGTTGGGTGCAATTCCTCTCTGGCAAGGTGAACCACAGGGTGTACAGTCTCTCTTCTGCTGAGACCTAGATGTTAGCCTAGAGACCCACCTTGTGGGCATGGAGGTGGCTTTCAGGGTCATGCTGTTGGGCTTTTCATACTGGCCCACCTTCTCCGAGGGCAAAACAGAGGATGCAGGAGACCAGGTGAAATATTCCTGCGGGCTCCATGTAGTGCACACGCCAATGTTGAACCACGCAGAGCCAGAGGACCTGTTGACTCTGTGCATCTGCACGTCTCCTACTGAAGTCAACTGAAAATGTGCCAGGGTGACTGCTGAGAGAGTGCAGCTGGGACACTGTTACACCATTGGGACAAAGCCCGTGCTTTGAGAACAGGAGCGCCAGGATGTGGCAGAGATTCCGCCTGAAAACTCTTTCAGTACCTCTTGCCAGCGTTGCAGGTTGGGGGGAGGGAAGTCAACCTAAAAGAAATAATCAAATTTGTGCTTACTGGTGGTACCCAACAAATCTAAGCTCAGCTTGCTCACTGCTGGTGGCTCCTGTTTCCCCTGCCTGCCTGATCCGCTGGCAAGTTAAAACCGCTCCTGGAATCACTGGCTGTTGTTTCCTCCTGAGCATGACCTGCAGTCATTGCAAGCCCGTGGTTGCTCTGATAAGACAGGTTTTATGGCTTTCAGAAGACGAATATTGAAGTGGCTCTTGACTTTCTTAGGGCCCAGCACCCATTCAAACACTTGGAGCGGTTAGAGATGAGTGTATTTCTGCTACGTGGTGGTAGATGCCAGTGATGCTTTCTGAGACAGAAAGCCTGGTGCTGCGTTCCTCTTGCTGAGTGCTAAACCCCCACCAGGTGAGGCAGGCCTGGGTTCTGAGGTTGGACTAGGTAGAGTAACAACCTTCCACAGCTGCTTCCCTGACTTGCTTTGGAGCTGGTCCCTTCCTGCCTGTGGCCTGGTCCAGCACTTACCTGTGAGAAGCTTTAGTCTCTGCTCTGCTTAGCCTACATCTGAGTCCACGGAGCCCCAAAGACTCAGCACTCGGGTGCCCTTGGAAAGTCTTCAATGCCTGTGAGACTACAGAGCAAGCTTTGTGTCCCAGAGCTATGTCCAGGCTGAGCCTGGAGCTTGGCACTGCAACCAGCAGCCACATGGATACCGTTGTCCCTGTTGTAGCTGGCTGTGAGACACCAGATCTGCCAAGGCTTGTGCTTGCATGTGCTCCAAGGAGCTGGGGGACTAGTGGTGCCTGTTGCTTCCTAGGATGTTAGGGCAGATGCCACCAGCTCTGACATGTGCCTGTAGTGGATGAAAAACTGCAGGGGTGTGCAGCTATAGCAGTGAGGTGTGTAAGCACTTATGGGGTACTGCAGAGAGGATCACTGCTCTGGGTCCCCTGCAGGGACAGCTGTCCCCTGTTCTCATCATCCTTCTCCTTGTCCCTCTTGCCCAGGGCCCCCAGATGTGGATCAGCCCTGCGAGCCCAGCCTGCAGGCCTGGAGTCCAGAGCTCCACTTGTACCACATGAACATGACGGTGCCGTGCCCCCAGCCTGATGGCTGCATCCTGGAGCTGCGCTTCCTGCACCCTGTCTATCCAGAGTCCCTCACCCTATGGACCACGTACCTCTCCACAGGCTCTCCCAAGGCACTGTCTGACATTGAAGTCCTGACAGAGCAGGGGGAGTCCATCCATCTGGGGCCCTTGGACACCTTTTGTGATGTCCCCTTTACTGTGAAGCTCAACATTCCTAAAAAGGTGTCTGGAGTCAAAATCTACACCTTTGACGAGAGGATGGAGATAGACACAGCCCTGCTGACCTCCATGCCCCACAGCTCGCTCTGCTCCGCCTGCAAGCTGATCCAGTACAGAGTCCTCCGTGACCCCCCATTCGCAAACGGATCCCCCACCACCCCAGCACAGACACACTGCCAGTTTGTTGACACGTGAGTGATGGGGCTGCTCTGTCACAGGCTGAGTGGGTGGCTGGGGCAGTTTCAATTATCTCCTTCTCAAGCCCTGGCTTTGAAAGCCTGGATGGTTTTGTTTGTGTTTTGGTTCCCCCTCCTTCCTGGGAGTTGTCACGTTCAATGCCATGAGTGGATTCCCTACTCAGCATTGAGGAATCTTGTTGCAGACCCATCATGCTAGCATGAGCCTTGCCCAGGAGTCCAGGCTAGCTAGAAGGAGTTCATTAAACCCAGAAATGTTTTTCCCATCAACGTGACCAGTAAAATGATAGTTTGGCTTAATGCCTCTTCTCCCCAGCTCAGACCCTAGGGAAATAAGAAGCAGGACCCCTCTGCATGACCTGGCAGAGACCCTCATCTCACAGTCTCTGCCTCTGGCAGCTCAGAGTATGAAGACGTATGTCAAAGCATGATACTCGCTGGGCACGAGCGTGATTTCTAGAGCTATGGTGAGCAAATCTGCTGCAGATGTACGGGTTGTTCCCTTCTGCTCCTTGTTCACATCCTCTCTGTTCCTGCAGGGAAGTCACACCCGGGCAGGTGTACCGCTACCAGGTGCAGGCAGTCTCTGGGACAACCTCAGGGGAAGCCTCCCCGCCGCTTGTCCATGTCCATGGAGCACCCTACTGCGGGGATGGGAAGGTGACCACGTAAGTCAAGATACCCAAGCACTCAGCTGAGGTTCTTTGAGGTATTGGGTCATCCTGCCCCAAAGGGAAGCACTGAGTTGGTCCTCCACCTGTGGGTGCTTGATTGGAGATGCTGCACTGAATCCCTCCAGCAGACCAGACTGTAGAGCTCCTGTTTTGTAAAACACCACATACACAGGAGACAGAGATAGTCTTTTTGAGAAGCAGGGTCTGAAGAGGGGTCCAACCACAGTGCTTGGATTCTGGCCCATCCCAGCAAACTGTAGTGGAGTCAGACAGGTCAGTATAACCTTTTGCACAGGGCACGTGGTGATGGCCCTGCAGGAACAGGTTCTGCAGCAAGTGCAGTCCCACAGAATTTGCTGTCTTTAGAGAGCTGTTTGGTCTCTGCTTATAGACCCCAAATGATAAAGGATGCACCACACTGAGGGACCCCAGTGGGTCACCTGCTCCATCTGGAGATGGACAGTTGAAGTGAGGGCAGGAGGTACTTGTGCAAGTGGTACCATACAAGACCCAGCAAGACAAATATGCTTACAGCTAACTGCTAAAGTGGTGTCATCCAGCATGACTTAGCATGGATCCATCTCAGCTGAAGACTTGGTCCAGAGAAAGCAAATGACCATGTTAGGCTCCATTGTCAAAGTTGATAGAAAAGTGAGAAGCAGAAATGGGCAGACAGCAGCTGAGAATTTTTTTTTTTGGTAGTCTTTCCCATTCCCGAGCTGTTGTGGGGAAAGCCATGCTGGAAGCTTTGCCTGAGAAAGTTTTGGGGTTTTTTTCATTTGCACCATGTGTGGACCAGTGAGCCAGAGGTGGGAAGATGGGACGTGGTTAGTCTTCCGTGTTAGATGAGACTACAGGTGGGTGAGCATCACAAGATGTATGTCTGAAATATTTTGCTCCTTGTGTTTTGGGATAAATAACTGTGCACAAAGGAATAGGGAAGAACTGAGGAATTTCTGCTAGCTTCTCCCATCAGATCTGCAGTATGGGGACAGGACCTTCTGAAGGAAACTGCGTGGGCTTTTTTCCTTGTGAGATGCCATCAGCTGGGGGTTGATTCTTGTCTCCTTGGGCTAGTCTCCTCTCCCTTATCATAGAATCCCAGACTGGTCTGGGTTGGAAGGGACCCCAAGGATCATACAGTTCCACCCGCCCTGCCACAGGCAGGGCCACCAACCTCCAGGCCTGGAGCTACACAAGGTTGTCCAGGACCCCATCCAACCTGGCCTTGAACATCCCCAGGGATGGGGCACCCACCCCCTCTCTGGGCAGCCTGTTCCAGCCCCTCACCACTCTCTCTGTAAAGAAGTTCCCCCTAATATCTCATCTAACCCTTCCCTCCTTCAGCTTCACTCCATCCCCCTTGTCCTGCCATTATCTACCCTTTTAAAAAGCTGATTCCTCTCCTGCTTCTCTGCTCCCTTCAGGTCCCCCTGCAGCCTTCTCTTCTCTAGGCTGAACCCTTCTTCCTCTCCTTCCCCCACTGACACACTGGCCCACCTCAGAAGCTTCTGTTCTTTTCCCACACTTGCTTTCTCCAGCAGCAAGCCTTCCCAATGTTTGGTTCTCTACTTCCTACATTTTATATAGCTTCATTTTTCTCCCATAGTTTGTGCCTCAGGTTTTATAAGAAAGTCACAGCAGAGTCATGCCTTCTCCATATGCTGTGTTTTCAACCTCCTTTTATCCCCTGGCGAGATACGATGTTTTCTTCCCTCTACCTTATTCCACATGTGGTTCTTCCTCTTCTCTCTGCTTCTGTGGAAGTGGACTTGAGATACAGAGTCCTCAGTCATTACTGTGCAGAAGAAGTGTTGAGTCAAGGGTGGTGTTCACACATCTGGTTGTTTTCCTCTTAGGAGCCTGGAGGAGGAATGTGATGACGGGGACTTGCTGGATGGAGATGGTTGTTCCAGGAAGTGTAAGAAGGAGAAAGGCTTCCACTGTGTCGGTGAGTCAAATGGATTGAGACATCCTTGCCAGGCAGGAGTCAAAACTGTATATTCTCCACGCTGGCCCTCAATGCAGGGGGTGATGAACCTCATTGCAACAAAACATGGATCTCCAGCTGGAGTGATCCGTGGAGCTTGTCAAGCCCTTGTGATGAGAAATCATAGGGCTAAATGGCCAGCACACCTCCTGGGAGAGGAGGAGTTGTGTATACCTGTTTGCAAACAGGTCATCCCCAGTCTCATTGCAGGGGAACCGAGCCTGTGCTACGTGCATGATGGGGATGGTGTGTGTGAGCCGTTTGAGAAGACCAGCAGTGTCCTGGACTGTGGTCCTTACACACCAGATGGCTATGTGAATCTGTGGGCAGCAAAAGCCTATGCTTCCCACCAGGATGCACAGTCATGCCCTGTTTCCTTGGTCACTGGAGAACCTGTTGTGAAGGTGAGTGAAGGCATGGCCAAAAAAAAAAAGACATTTCCAGCAAAACCCATGCAGTAAAGCTGGGGAAGTCACTGCTGCAAGAGTGTACTGAGGCACAACCAAAATCTTCAGAGCAGCTCTGGAAGTGTCTCATCAAGGCAGGGAGCACCTCCCTTAACCATGCAGCTTGCTTAATAGTGACCACTCCCATCCCACCAGCTTAATCCACAGCCATGAGCACGTAGAGTAGTCAGTTTAAAAAAAAACCCAACCAAAACCCAAACCCTTAAGTCTTAATCCCTTATCAGGTCAGGGGCTGAAAAGATAAAATCACGCTAACGTCAGCACCTGCACTGCTCTCAAACCCTCTGATCTGAAGCCAACAAAAAAAATCGATGGAAGAATTCCCATCTTTCATATGGGCTTTGGAGCAGGGCCTGGAGGGCTAGGACAAGGTTTTGCCTGACTGGTGTTGAAGTGGGGGGGGGGGGGGGTGTGCTCTTTCTGAGCAAGATGAAGGTAGAGAGGTCCTATTTAGCCCTTTATTTCTGTGTTTCTCTTGACCTCATGTAAAGAACCGTCATCTCGAGACGCATAGCATGATTCAATTGCCTACATGTACATATGTCTAGTGGGATGTCTTGGGCTTGGGTATCTGCTCCTCTAGAAGAGGGGACGCAGGTCTGCCAGGCCTATGGGGATACCATAGGGCATCAAACAGCACAGAAGGCTGGTGTTCTGGCAAATAAATTGCATCTTGGCTCTCACCAGCTCAGTCAAAACTCAGAGGTTGTGGTCTTCCCTATTATCTCACAGCCTGACTCATTGTTTTTTCTTACTCAGCCCCACAGACACCATGAGGCGCTTCCAGCAGTGTATTTGCAGCCTCTCAAAAGGGCAATGGCCTCCTGTACATATGGGTGGGTGGTAAGATGTCACTCTTACCTAGGAACCCACATTGCCTTCATGCTACAATCCTTCTCAAGATATTGAGTCTTCCTTGAGGTTTCATGGGTGCCCTCCCTCCCTTCCTTCCTACAAATAAACAAATTATACCTTGCAGGTATGTAAATCCCACCTTCACAATGTGCCAAAGGACCTTTCCCTGGCCGCTTGGTTCCCCTGTGCTCCCAGACAAGGCAATGCTCAGAATCTGGATGAGGAGAGGACACCCTTGAAGGATGAGGGAGTTTGGCTCAAGGTAAGTGAGGATGTGTTGCTAGGCATGGAAGGATTTCCTTGTCTTTGCCCCAGCGCCTTGATGACAAATGTCTATCCTTCTCTGTCCTGTAGAAGCTACAGCAGTCTTAAAAACTGCTCAGACAGGACTTCATATCCTACTGAACTCTTTGTCAACCCCACATGCCTGTGGCTGGGTCTTACATAGTTGCCCCATTTCTCCTGTGAACGACAAACCCATCCTGGGGCAGGTTGCCAGGAGAAAGGGCTGTGCCTGAAACCAGGAATCCACAGAAACATGTTGAGGCTGAGAAACATCTTGTTCCTGACAATTCCCTGCAGTTAAGCCCTAGTTACCTTTGCTACCCACAGCTGTGAAGACCAACAAAAGGGTAGCTGCATACGTGCTGCCATCCTGAGAGGTCCTGAGCACTCCAGGTTGCTGCTAAGCACCATAAGACTACAGAAATCAGCTGTGCCATGCAGGTCCTCCTGCCCCCTTATGACTCCAGTCCAAAGGAGACACTTCTGTGCCCAAGTTGCTGGTGCTGGAGGCCAATGGGAGCTTGGAGGCTGCCTCCGGGAGGGCAGCTGGAGGGTCAAACCTCTCTATTCCAGCAGGCAGAGGAGCAGGGCAGAGGGGAACTTGAGGGTTAGGCCAAAGTGATTTTTTTTACAGCATTGACTTTCTGATTGCAGCCATGGTTTAGAGGTTTTGCAGTTGTTGCCTGGTGTTGCTGGAAAGCTGGACTCTGGCGTGCCACTTCCTCTGCAGTTCGAGCAGCATCTCGCACTGCTTTGCTTGAAGTTGTCTAGAAAGGGCCTCTTCCCAAGGCACTCAGACAACTTGGTGACTCATCAAACCCGAGTCAATAAGCGTTGCAATTGCCTCTGAGGTCCTCTGTCTCTCCGAAGAACTTTCTTTAACAGCTTCCCCCCCGCATTTTGTCTTTGCCTGTGTGCTCACAACCTACTTTCCGGATTCAGTCTCTGGCCATGACAAACGTGCCTCCTTTCTTCCTTCGCTAGTGAGACAGCGGCACCCTCCCCCTCTGCCCTACCTAGATGAAAGCTTGCTTTCCACTTCTCACCAGGGGTTAAAGCGTGTTCCAGTTTTATTGGAGCTTGTGGTCAGTTCTCTTCCTCTATGGATGTTTATATTAAAGACTTTCATTACTGCTTCTCCATCCTCTCTTCAGGAGTGCTATTATTTTCCGCCCATAAAATTATTTATGGACTAGTAATAAATATGCCTTTTTTTCCCCCTTTTTTTTTTTAAATAGAGTTTGCCTGATTGGTAACACATTGGGTTAGGAAAGACAGCTTCTTGTTGACAATGTTCCTAGCAGACCCGCCTGCCCGGGCAGGAACGGCGCTGTTTGTGCACGTGCGTACCCACGTGCACATGGTGTTGCGTGGCCACCAGCTCCCATGGCAGTTTGGAAGCTGTCATACCTGTGTCACCCAGGTTAGAGTGGCACCACAGAACTCATTGGGTCGTGTAGGAACCGCATCCTACAGTGTTCATCGAGAGCTGGCACTGATGAGTAAAGGAAAGGCTGAGCCATTCTATAGGGCACAAGAGGAGCATGTCTGCCACCTATGGAAGCATCTATCATGCACCTTGGGTCTGCCTGCAGATAGGAATTGTTATGAATTCCAGAGCTCTGGACATGTGTTTTTGGGGTTTTTTTTTGCTCAGTTTCTAGTGCATCCAATGAGGAGAGAAATCAGAATCGCTTGTAAGCAAGTCGGCACGTGTAACGTGCAGGAAATTAAGCAGAAAAGGGGGAGGAGGAGGGAGAAAGAATTCTCCACCTGCTGTGGCCAGGACACAATCCATATAGGAAAAAAAAAAAAGGAAGAAAGAAAAAAAAACCCAAACCGAATAACTGACATATTAGTTAAGTCAGCTGCTGTTGGTGTAATGTGGTGCCAGTGTCCTTCACCCCCAAGTAGGAAGGGAAAGACATGACCCCTCCGTGCTAAGCTGCATAGCGTGGGGAAAGCCTCACTTGACTTCTCCAAACCTCCCTCTTTCCCTGAGGAAGCATGCTTGGAGGAGAGGGCAGCAGGGACTGGGCTAGAATCAGCTGGTTCTTTGGGGCTTCCCCCCCCAGCTTTGTCCTGGGGGGCTCCTTGGAGCTGGCTGTGAGCACCGCTGGCTCTCCTTTGTCTTTCCTCTCTTCTTGCTTTTCCTTCCCCCGCCCCGCTTCCTTTTCCCACCAGCTTCTGTGGTACATCAGAGATACAACAAACAAAAAGAAAGCAGGGGGGTGGGGGAAGAGAGAGCAGCTTCAGCCTCCTGGTCTGCTCCTTGCAGCAGGGACAGCCCTTTGTGAAGAGCATCCCTGGCCCAGGGACCATGTAGGCAGTGCTGGGGACTTGCTTTTAGGGTGTTTGCCACCTGGCAGAGTGGGAGCCCTGGCCTGAAGCCCAAGGTTTCCTCCTGCTCCCATGTGTGAGCGATGTCTGGCATGGCACAAACCAAGGATGGGCTGCCATCACGAATGGGATGGCTGTCCCCTGTGCTCCCGTGGGCTGCTCTGTGGGCTGTGCCTGGCCAACCAGGGCTTGTCCTCCTCCAAAATACACCTTTTTCCTCGCACTTTGGGGCTCCCTCTGCGCCAGCATTCAACAAAACCACTCCAAAGGGTGGGTCTCGATCAAAACACATCTGGGCACTGGGTGGGGGGCACCAGGGTGGGGGAGAAAAACATTTCTATCCTCTTACTTCTGAAGAACATCTGCCCAGCCATGAATTTCCCGTCCGCCTCCTGTAGCCTTCGGGGTTGTAGACAAGTGGGGAGCTGTCGGCTGTCCTAGCAGGCAGGACTTCTTCCCACAAATCTGTCTGCATGTTGGCTGACAGACAGTTTGCAGTGACGCCGGTTGCCGGGGCTGGTCTTTGTTTTGGTTTTTAATGGAAATATTCCGTGTTAGGGCTGGTAGTTGTGCTCTCTGGGTCCCTCACTCGCCTGACCCGCACTGTGGAGGTTGGAGCTGTGTGATGAAGGGGGAGCAGAGCAGGAGTTACCCAGGTCTTAGAATCATAGAATGGTCTGGGTTGGAAGGGACCCCCAAAGATCACAGAGTTCCAACCCCCTGCCACAGGCAGGGCCACCAACCTCCAGGCCTGGATCGTGAAAGGGAGGAGGGGGGATTAGGAGGGGAAGGACTGTGTTCCCCGCACCCTTTCTTTCCTCCGCTCTCTCTTCCCACCCCTTTGCTGCCCTGCACATCTGCACTCTCTGACCACCTCCCCGCACCGTCCGTCCCCCCCCCCACCATGCTCCCCCTGCCTCCCCACCAGCCCTGTTCCTTCTCCCTCTTCCCCAAGCCTTGCACATATGGACTTTCAGAGTTTGTGTTTGGTATGCATGCCCTCAAGATCTCACTTGTCCTCCTGCCCAGGTGTGCTTTGAGAGACCCGCAGTACCCACCTCCCTCCTTGTCTTCCTGGCCTCTGATGGCACCGTCCCAAGCAACCAGCGCAAGGTGCGAGTGACTGTCCAGCTGACCGACGTAGATGGGCTAAGCCACTCTTTGGGTGAGCACCTACGGTCTGTGGCAGCAGTCCATGCCATCCTGGCAGGTATACCAGGAGCCCCCGTGGTCCTTGTGACCCGTCCTGAGTTGGGTGCTGGTGTCCCCTGTCCACCCCTTGCAGCATCTTCAGCTTCCCAAGACAGCCTTTTGGAATGTGTTGGGAAGCAGAAGAGGAAAATCAAAAAGCTGAGAAAAATATCCCTGGAGCTGAGCTAGTGGTTTCTTTCTCTGTCCCGTCTCACAGGGATGTATGAGCTGTCATGCCAGCACAACCCACTTGTCATCAATGTGACCCACAGCCGGGAGAAGCCATCTTGCTGGGCCGCTTCAGTGCTGTTCAACTTCTCCTCCCCCCTTGTGGGCATCTCAGCTGTGGCCTTGCGGACACCAAGTCATCCTGGCTCTGACCCCACCACCTGCCTCCTACAACATGAGGAGGGACATGGCCACCAGCGCTACAGGTATGCTCTTCTTGGGGCACTTGTCCATGAGCACCCAATGCCCTTCTTGGGGGCTCTGCACTTCAGGTCTGGAGTTTTTCTCTACTTGCTGAGTTGCTTCATGTCTATACTCAGGCGGCTTTTGAGGTACTGTTGGAAAATCCGGTGTAACAAGACTTGATTTGCTTATCTTGCTGCAGGCAGGGGAAGGTAGGAAAACAGATTTTGTGTGTGGCCCGTGCATCTGCACCAATCTGCATTGAAGCACCATTCCCTGGTGAGAAAACCTAGCTTCCTCTGCTCAGGACTTATTGCTGAGGGTTGCTGCTGAGCCTGAAACTTAGAAATGTATGGATCTTCTGTCTGACTCCATCCCAGCCTTCCCCACACTGTGGGAGGTGGGGATAAAGCTGTCCTCTTCCTCCTCCCTGTGCTGGCTCCCCTTCCACTCCAGGCTCCTGACCAAGTCTCACTCTGCTCCCGTTGTGATAACGATACCAGTAGTGGCGGCACTATGATTTATTGTCGTCCCGCACTTGCAGGCATCCATCTGTCTTCATAAAGCAGCAAGCGAGAGGCGGTGTCTGAGGGATGGGTGCCGCGCTCCGAGCGGGTTGTGCTGGGATGGGGAAGGACTGTGGTCCAAGGCAGACTAAATAAACAAGGCAGAGCTCTTTCTCCCCACACTGAGCAGAGGCACAGGCCCGAGGAGGAGTGGAAGGATGGTGCTCAGCACTGTCCTAGAATGGTGGTGGGGCTGACGACAGCCAGACCTGCCAAGCCTGGCTCTGCTTTCGGCTCCCTGAAGTTACGAGCATGCCGATCCAAGGGCTCTGCTTCAGCCAGTAACTCAAACCACACCACTGGGAATACTGATCTCTTTTTTTGGGTCCAAGCTTTGCTGGAGCTGAGGGGACATGAAGAGTTGAAGGGCTTTGGCTACAGTCATCCCTTCTCTTCTCTGCTACTGTCACTTTTCTTCTGTTGATGGGTCTGGATGGACAAACATTCCCGATAATGAATGAGTGAGTGCGCGTGTGTTTGCCTAAAAGCTTGTGGGATCGTGGTACAATTGATTTATGCAGGGCTCTGGAAGCTGTGAATATCCTGGAGTTGCTTTTTGCACCCCATCTTTTTTTTTTAAGTGCATGTGATTTATACAGAAACATAAATCTTCATGAGTCAGCATATAAACAGTATTCTCAGCCTTACATTAAAGGATCAGTGTCCACCTGAAATGCAGTCCGCTTCCTCCTGGTAGCCCTTTACAGCTATGTACACACATGCTTCTAAGCCCCCAGCCAACTGATGTGGTTTTTCGATTACACTTTCTCATCTGTTTTAAACCAATTTTGCGCTCTACTTTTTTGAGAGCTTCCCCATCCGAGGAGGAACAGGCTCGCCAGATGCAGCCGAGTATCGCCCGCGGATGGCGAGATGCTCACGCAGGGACACATCGCGAGGGAAGGTAAATGGTTTTCCTCTTAAAAGTCTCGTTAGAGTTGAAACACAAGCCAACTCACGTACTGCCAGAGCTCGCAGAGCTGCGAGCTGGCCCCTGTGCATGGTCGGGGCATGATCTTCACATCTCCTCCTCCTCCTTTTCCTCCTCTTGCCACTGTCCTGCATCTCCCTGGCCTTGGCTTGGCCGTGGCGTGCCGAATTGGAGTTACACACGTGCCCGTAGCAAACACACAGAGTAAATCTGATCCCTTCTTCCGCCCCTGAGTTTTCAGAGTAGGAAATACTATTTATAGTATTGCTTTCCTGGATGAAAGGCGTGAATATTTAGGGCAGGGGGCGGCGGGGTTAGGCTTATAGCCTCCACTAGCCTCTCTAACAGCAAGGGATCTGCCTCTTAAGACAGGAAACATCCAAGCACTCCACCTTTATTATACTTAAAAAACCCTATTTCATTTAAAACCCCCTATTTCATCTCTAAGACAGCAGTAATTTTATTTTTAAGGGTTAATAATCCATTTCATATAAGGCCGGTGGAGGCTGAGGGGAAAAAAATCCCCTATAGAATTCCAGGAATATAAAATCTTAAGAGGTCTACAGGCATCCGTCTGTAAAAGATCACAGATCTGTGTTATTCCTGTGCAGAACTGAATTGACCATTCGCACGCACCCGGCCTCATCCACACAGCACGTGAGCGCTTTCCTAAAATAACCCGGAGAGGGACAGTAACAAAAGCAACAGAGAAATGAGGTTTCCTGACTTCGTTATTTTGGCAATGAGCGTTTCTAGACCGAGTATATTATGGCTTGGTATTTCTGTACCATCTTTCATCTTGAAGGAACTCAGAAGTGCTTTGCAGGCTGGGGGAAAACAAAGTGATCATGTTTTGGCTGATGAAGTGCAGCCAGCTCCAGGTCACGATGCAGCAGGTGGTTGATGCTAGGAAAGTACATTTTTTAACTTTTCTCTTTTTTTGGGGGGGTTGAAGAGGGTTGCTTCCTCCTTCTGCCTGCGCTTGAGGAAGGTTGGAAGAGCGTTTGCAGACCAAAGTGGCGTGGCATCCCTCCCTCCTGCTTTTTCCAGGCTATATGCTGACCCAGGGCTACTTTTAGCCTGGGTTTATTTTTAGTTTGCTTTTATTTTCTCCCAGCATGTGCTAGGAAATGCTTTGGCAAGTTCACAGGGAAGGTGCTACGCAACGTAACCAGCATTGCATTCTTATTTCCCGCGTGGGTGCCCTCCTCTGCTCCCTGAAATGTGGGTCTAATGCACCCAGAGGAGTCTGGTGTTTAGATTCCTTTTTATATGGGAAGTAGTGCCAGGGAGAGAAAAACAGATGGGGGTGGGGCAGGGCATTGTTTACATCTTTTCAATTCTAAAACTTGATGTGACAAAGAGAAACATTTCCAATGAGGTTTTATTTGGTTTGCTTGTTTTCCTCCTTCCAGGTGCTAAGTTTATGCAGGGTCAAGTTATGAGCTGGGTCTGCACTGGTGTGAAAATTGGTGGGCACCCTGGGTAGAGGATGCTGGTGTTGCCTATCCTTCCTGCTGGCCTAGGTCGGGCGCCATGGACAAAGCGTATGGATTGTTATGTTGGGGTCCTGAGGTCACCCCTGATAGGCTGAGACACACTCAGGTTAAGACATCCCTCAATACCCACGCTGTACTTCCAGCTAGTGTCTGCTCAGGCTCTGCTCAGTGTGCACAGTAGGCGTTGGGAGTTGCCTACCATGATGACATGCACATACTGGGCAGAGATCTGTTCCCTGCCTCTCCTAGGCAAATGCAGCCTCCTGGGTGCAGCATGAGGCCCATCAGAGCAGGTCCTGTCTCTACTGGGCTGTGCACATACTCCCTCCTTGGCCTGGAGGAAGAATGCTCTCAAGAACTAGGCTTTGGGTCCTGATCACCACCTTTCCTAGGGCCTGGGCTCACCTCAGCCTTTGGGTCAGTCCTTAAGACCTCTCAAGGTGCCTCTCCTCCGGAAGCAAAGCCTGTTGACCCCTGGCAATTCTCTTGTGGGTCCCTGACTGGCTGATGGGTAGTGAAGGACAAGGCTCTACTGTAGGAATTGATCACATGCTTCAACTGGTGGCTTTGCTGTCTAACTGGAAGGTGACATGGGAAACCCTTGGAGGTGCTGACACCATTTTCCTGAGCTGCCCCATCCCATTTACTCTCTGCAGTCCAGTCAGCTTCTCAGATTCAATGTTTTGTAAGTGGTTTTTTTCTAAGGCATCTTCTGCCTTTCCCTGAGATTAGCCAGTCTCACCTAGAGGAAAACATCTCCCAGCACAATGGTTTCTCATCAGTTTGATCTTGAGTCAAATATAGCAGCTCAGAAGCAGGGTGTTTGGTGTCACCTCATGGACAGAGCCACCCAGTCTGATAAACCTGGTCCAAGCATGGACAGAGGGAAGGTTAGTTACAGCACAGAGCAGCAGTGTGAAGTGCAAGGCAGATTTCCTGCCAGACCCTGGCACAGCTCCGGGTGAAACTCTGAAGTTTGACCTTGATTCTTTATTCTCTTACAAGTATGGACACTATGTGGCTCACACAAAGCCTCCTGTCCTTCCTGTGTCCAGGGAAGAAGAGAGCAAGTGCTGGAAGTCCTGAAGTTTGCCTGCAGAGCCCTTGGTGTACCCCTGCAGCCAGCCTGCCCCGCTCTGCCCTGCCCTCCCTAATGTTACATGCAGCACTAGCATTTTTCACAGAATTGGGATTAAACGTGCCCTTCAGAAGGCTCTCTTATCTCATGTTACAGGCCGCAGGACGCGATGAGTCCATCACCACCCCTGCTGAGCTATTCTTATACCCAGTAACCTTCTCTGCTGAGAAGTTGACCCTGATTTCAAGATGAAAGTTGTTGCTTTTGCTCCATCCTTGTCAGAAAGGTCTATATGCCTCCTTCCAGCAGACTTTTCTGCGCCTATGCATCTGCACAGGGTGATGAGATACTCAGTCATGATAATTTTTCCTCCTCAAATCTCACAGCATAGGTCTTGCAGTCTAACTGTGGCTTCTGCTTGCAAGTCCCTCTTGAAATTCTTCCTCTATTTCTGCAACCTTCTTGGTGGTGGATGCAGATCACAAGTTAATTCCTCTAGACGAGAGAGGAGAAATGAGGTGCAGCATGTTGCCAGGGGGATTGGACGTGGATAAAGGTGGGCTTTGGGATAACTGAATACGCACCCTTGAGGAATACTGGCAGATAAATCCTACCTGCCTGCTGCTTTCATCATGGGCCATCTGCCTCCAGCAAGGAGCCAGGCCAGCTCCTCTTAGGAGTGATGAAGGTACGGTCTGTTCTGCCTCAGATTGGGAAGCTGAGACAGGACAGTTGATATCCCCTTCAGCCTTGCTTTCTGTGCTTCTGTAATTCTGTTGTCATGTAGCAAGCAACAAAAGCCCGTGGAAACAAGCTGTCTGGAAGCATACTAAGATTGATCTACTCTTGCTTCCTTTTCTTCCTTTGCCTGGCTATGGTGGGGCCAACAGGCCTCTTTGACATCTTACTGGTGCCTTTTCTCTCTCTGTGAGGTAGATGGCAGTGGATGACTCACAGGGATGTTATTTTTTTCTTGGCCGAGTTTCTTTGGGAGTCATGTACAGAAACAAACATCTCTTCTTGAGGTGGCAAACTCAATGAAGATCATAATCAAGAGGCATTGCCACCGTTGGGTCTGTACACGTAGCCTGCTCCCACAAGGATGGTTGCCATCAGATTTACTGGAAAAGCCAGACCTTTCCCCTCCATGAGAAACATGCCCGAAGGGAGAAATTCCCAACTGTTTCCAAAACACCTTTTCTCATTTCCTAGTTATTCTCTTCTGCTAGACCACATCGGGGTAAACATCTTTTATCTCACTGATGTTCAGTACTACAATCCAGGCTTCACCAGAGTACATGTAGTGACTACTTTTAACTTCAGGAGATTTGGCTGGAGCACTTACCTTTCCATCAACATCTCCCATAACCCCCTTTTCCCAAAAATTTGCACCATGTGATGAGCTCCTTATAACAATTTTCCCCTGTTGGAGTTGGAGCTTGATGATAAGGGCTGTTTTAGCAGCAATCCTTGGGCTGAGAGCTTGGGTAGATACTACAGCAGTGTAACGGGTGATTTATTATGCTTTAGGCAGCTGCACTGTATTTGGCTTGGCTTAGCTTGACTTGGGTAAATCCATCAGGATTTTCTGGGTTGTGTGAAATAATCACTGTAAAATGCAAAATTTCCACTTTTTTGGGGGTTTTGTCGTGACAAAAACAATGTCTCCCTAACCAGCACTGTCACCTCTGCCTCAGAGCTCTCTGTCACGCTGCCTCCTGCTTTTACTCCGGAGAGGTGGAAGGGACCACAAAGGAAAAGCTTTGCTCCAGTTTGCAGAATCGTTCCCATGTCAGAACAAAGCTCTTATCGTTCCTGAGCAGTTAGGATCATCGCTAGGCAGAATTTCACAAATTTCCAGAACTGAAACTTTCTTTGATGTGTAAGTTATGGGACCTTGGTGAGCCCAGAAAAATCACGCGAGCTGGTGCTGACGTGGAATAAGTTAGGAGGAAAAACCTTGGTATTTTGTAAAAACATTGTTGACAAATCATTAGTCTGGAGCTTCAAAAGATTCTGAGATAAAAATGGAGGGGTTTTTGGGTTTTTTTTGATGTTTCACACAGGGGGAAAAAAATATTAAAAGAAAAAAATTGGCTTGTTTTACATCTTGTATGGCCTGAATCAGGAATGGCCAAATGTCAGGAGTTTGCAGCTGCGATACAGGAATTTCATTTATCATCAAAAGGAGAAAGAGCTCCTTCATGCTGAGATCAGAACTGGGCTGGCTCCACCATTTCCTCGTCCAGCCTTCGTTAGGGTGTTCCAGCGGCTGGGAGCAGTGATTTATTCCATCGTGTTACCCGAACCCTGGTAAGGCATGTGGATCAGGGTTGGGCCAGCCTACATGGCTTTTTCTTTAAATTTTTCTTTATTTCTTTTGTTGTCCTGCACTTGTAGAGCATCAGGCTAAAATGTCCTAGCCCAGAGCATAGAGGTGGTAGTTACGATGATGCCGATAGCGATAAAGGGAGCGATCAAGGCGCAGTTTGCATGTGGAGAGGATACACACATAAGTATTTTTACTGATTTGAGCAAAGCAGATGCCCCTCAGAGCTGTGAGCCTCTCTTCAGGTCCTCAATAGCAGCACCAGACTTCAAAGCTTACTTGTAGGATGAGGGCAGCTTCTCTTAACTGGAGTTGATAGGTCTCAGATCGTTTCCAAAATAAAACCTTCGTGGGTATTTATCTGTGGGATAAGGGTGGTGGTAGTCACAGAGACAGTGGCAATGAGCTCGTCATCTTTGGGGGCAAAAAGAAAGCTAATTATAAAATCTTATCTATATGCCCATAAAGAATGTTCACGTGTGTGTATATAAAGAGAATACTATAGAGAGAAAGAGACCCTTTAGATCATGAAATCCAACCACAGCGTAACCCTGCCTGGTCCGCTTCTAGATCATGTCCTCAAGCAATTCATCTACATGCCTCTCAAATCCCTCCAGGGATGGTGACTCCACCACCTCCTGGGGCAGCCTGTCCCAGTGTCTGACAGCCCTTTCAGTACAGAAATTCTTCCTGATATCTGACCTAATTCTCCCCTGGTGCAATTTGAGTTATAATTACCAATTCCTAATCTATATATTGCATATATAATAATCCAGTGAGAAACTTGCTGATCTCTCCATCTACTCTATACCAGCATTGCTGGCTATGTTTCCAAAGTGGTTGAAAACCCAAAACATACCCAGAAGCACTGAAAAGGATAAGTATGTTAATTGTTAATTAACAACAGCACTGTCCCAACTGCCGAGGTTGCCCCAGACAATGTGCTGTGTCTCCAGCAGAGCTGCTCCAACCAAGCCCTTTGCCTGGCTGGATGTATCCCAAGGGTGCCACCAGCCCTGTGGTGAGCACACCCTCTATACTTCATAAGCAGATGAAGTTAGGGGTCTTGGGGTCCTGGCGTGGTTACACAACTCTTGCCCTGTAGACTACAGCTGCTTGGTGAACCCATCACTGACGTCCCAGCCCCGCTTCTCAACATGGGGGCTGGAACTTGGCTGGATCGTCTCCATGTGCCTGGAGGTGCCTAGGGATAAGGACTTTCTAGCTGTGTGGTGTGTCAATGCAGCATGGAGCACCATGGCAGGAGGGATGCTGTGGACCAGCTGCAGCTCCTTGAGTGCCTGTGGCTGGTGAGGAAGGGGACGGGAGGCACGAGCAAGGCTGGAGAAGAGAAGCTTAGTCCCTTTCGCACATGCCTGGGCAGAGACATGCACATGAGGAGGTTTAGGACAGCGGCTCCGTCACAGGGAGGTGGAGTTGGAAGACAGGAGCGTGTGTGCGTGCGTGCAATGGGGGCACAGGCAGGAAGCAAAGCAACTGCCCGGAGAAGGTGACTGCGGGAGGGGAGGGGAGAGGGCTACAATTGGTACCAGATGCCCTCAGAAGCTAATGACCTGACAAACGCTGTGCTCATAAAACAAATTCTTTAAAAAGGAAGCAAATGGAAATATAAGCTAGTGAAAGAATTTGCAGCAGCTGCCCTGAAACCATTTCTCACTTCATAAACAGGTCTGCATTGAAAAAACAGCCCCTTTCTTCTCCTTCTCCTTTGTGGTCCCCTCCCGTGCCCACCAGCTCTTTCAGGGATGTGGCCTGCAGGTTTCCACCGTGTCTCTGGCTCGGTGGACTTGTCCAGAGTCAACAGCACATTGCGTTCCCTTAACGTCGGTGTCAGCACTGATTTTCCTTTTTTTTTTTTTTTTTTTATTTTTATTTTTTTAACGTGTGTGTCAGTTGTGGGCTTTCTTGCTGTGCATCCTTGGCTGGGGAGGCTGAGCAAATGCAAGAGGCAAAGGCTGCTTCTGCCTCCCCCCAGCAAAATGCAGCATGTGATAGCCATCAGCAGCCCCGTGCAGAGCTGGGGGCAGAGGGTATAACGTTTGGGTCCCTGCAGCACCCCAGGGGACAGTGTCAGGACATCTCTTGCTACACGTTCTCTGGTGTCCCGTATGACTTGAGCATCTGGGAAATGAGAAGTTGTCATGCGGTAGAGATGACCTTGCTCTCAGGAAAGTGATGCGATGACTGTTGTTGATAGCTTTTACTCCTCGTGCATTCGGGAGCGCTGCCTTGGTAGGACCATCTGAGATCAGCTTTCCCACCTTGGCTGTGGGAGAGTTGTGGCCTCGCTGGATATGCTGTCTGCCAGACTCCTCCCCACCACCTTCCTCTTCTTGCTCCCTTGTTGCACCTCCGCTGAGCCCCATGGCCAGCCTTGGTGCCAGGTGGTGTACAGGCTCTGTGCAGTGCAGCCTGTGCACCCTGGGGCAGAGGAGCTGGAGTAGCCCCACCTGACAGCACAGATTTTTGGAAGGAGCATTGTTGGTCCGTGCCTCGTGGACGCAATGGCCTGTGGGAAGACATGTGCTAGGGTTGGGTTGAGGTCCAGCCAAGGCAGAGCTGGCAAAATGTACCCTCCTGGCATCTTCACTGGGAGACTTCCAGCCTGGAAGAAGCTGGGGCTAAGGGGTAGATGTGCATCTCTGTAGACACACATGACATGCTGAGCATCCCACACAGGTGCCACCCTTCATGCTGCAGAAACCATGGGACTCGCTTCCTGATCTCTTCCCTCTTCTCTTCCATAGCTGTGTCCATGGTGCCTGTGCAGGATTGGGAAGCTGCACACGACCACTGCTTGCTCATGCTGCCACCCTCAACTGCACCTCTGAGGGCCCAAGGCACATGGTCTGCACCGCCGCCTGTGAAAAGGGCTTCATTCTCCGCTCCAGCAATGGGAAGAGCCTGGCCTCCACACAGGTGAGTGGACCTCAGTTGGATTGACTGCTAGCAAAGAAAGGTTTAACCACACCAACGTGGTTGGAGTGACCCCAGGACACCTTGTTCCTCCAACCCTGACCTCCTGGCTGCTCTTTCAACAAACCTCAGCCCAGTGAAGGCTCTGGTGCTGGACCTCTGTGCTGGTGGCCCTGCTCTGAGGAACCCAATCTCCCAGCTGCCCCAGCCTGGCACTACCTGCAGACCATGGCTCTGTGGGGCCAATAGCTGCTGCTGCAGAGGACGTCCTGAGCCAGGGTGATGCATTCCCGCAGAGGG
Source organism: Porphyrio hochstetteri (assembly GCA_020800305.1). NCBI lineage: Eukaryota > Metazoa > Chordata > Aves > Gruiformes > Rallidae > Porphyrio > Porphyrio hochstetteri. Next base: position 22,600,970 of record CM036912.1, read on the forward strand.
AAAGATACAGACATTTCCCTTCTCCAGATCGGCATTTTTGGGAGAGTTAAACATCTCTGGGACATTCTCTCTTTCAAAGCTGAAGTTAGTGGCTCAGGAAAAAATGAAGTCATTGCAGAGCAACTATATTTAGAGGCAGCCAACAGCGACAAGAGCTTTTCTTCCTTTGTGTTGCGTTGCAATAGCACTGCCCACACCAGCAGGACAGCACAGAGGTCACCATGAAAGAGCTTGTCCTGCTTTCCGGAGGGCTGGGGCATGCCTCCTAAAAGCTGCCAGCCAGCATGGCTCTTAGCTGTTGACCAAGGAGACCTGAGATCGATGTGTCCTCAGGAGCTGAGCTGCCTCTGATCTGGGCAGTCACCTCGGCAGGGTTGTTGGGCATGGCATGGCCTGTCCTTAGGCTGTTCCAGGAAGGGGGATCAGGAGTCTTCAGGGCTGAGCTCGTTCCCCACCAGCTCAAACAAGAGCTGTGAACTCATATAAGGGCCAGACAGACAGAGGTGAGCCAGGCTGTGTCAGCAGGATGGACCTCTCATGCCCCTGGAGAGCTGCAGGTGCTCACGATGCCTGGCAGGCAGGTTTCACGTGCTGTGGCCCTCAGTGTTTGCTGAAGGAGAGGTGGGCGCTGGAAAGCGCAGTGGGACAGCTGGGGATGCACTGCTTTGGCCCCTCGTCACTGGGGAGATTATTAATTACATGGCTGCATGGCTCTGTGGGCCAAGGCATGCCCAGGGAAAACAAAATGTTCCTATTCTCCTCCAAAATGAAACCGCACAGAATAAATCTGCCTCGGGTGATGGTTTCCCCGCATTTGGCAACGAGATGGGAAACTTCTGGACAGAGCTTCACCACGTGGCTGTCACAGCAGATGGCAGCTTGCGAATGCCCTGTCCTGAGGTCTCAAATGGTCTTAGTGGCTTGGCTGTGCAACCCTGCACATTTTGAAGCACGCTGAGGAAACGCATGCAGCTCTCGCCTGAGCATCCTCTCAGCTGGGTTCAGCTACGCCATGACCTTGCTGGGCACCTTAAATTCAGCGATGTCCTTCAAAGCCACTGTGTCCAGGTTCCATCAAAACACACTGGCTGGGAGGACGAGGTCACAGAATTGGTTGTACAAGCAGAGTAGTGGTACTTGGTGAATAAAGGGGCATAGGAGCAGTTGAAAGACACTTCTTTGGTCTGCTGTCACTGCCTGAGGACTGCTGGGCTGAGGTTTGAACAGTTGAACAGTTTGGGTTGGAAGGGGCCTTTAAAAGATCTGATCCAGCCCCACTGCTATGGGTAGGGACATCTTTTACCACAGCACAGGGTATCTCATGGCACCCTGTCATCTACCACTCTGCTTTGATGGAGTCACACATTGATCACGTTTAGTGGTGGGATCACTGGTGGTTGGGCTCTCATGCGGTCCCCCAGCTGTGGAAGAGGGGCCATGCCTGTACATAGTCTCAGTGGGGTCTGTGGGCTGGGGCATGAGAGAATCAGTGCTTTAAGGGGAAAAACAATCAACAGGAGAGCTGTCTGTCAACAGCTAAAGTAAGATTCGATCTTGTAGGGAAGAAAATTGCAGCACAAAGAACTGGGAAGAACTTGTAGTTCCAGATATCATTGTGTGTATTGAAGGGACTTCCCTTTTCCCCATAATGTGCACAGGCAGCGTGCGTGCAGCTGGCTGTTCCTGGAGGCACGCAGTTACTGGCCAAGCTTTAGAAGGCCTCTCATGCCACTGGCTTGTGCGTTACTTCAAGGGCCATTCACAGCTTCCAGACCCCAAACATCACCCCACAAACAGGTAGAGGCTTCGTGACTTGGTGTCCAGTGTGGGGAGAAAGGGCAGGTTGGGGAAATCTCTCCTTGTCCTGAAACCTGGGTTGTCCCTTGCTGCTGTGGTGGTAAAACGAGTTGGTTGAAGCTCACTCGCAGGGGTCTGATGGAGACTTGCTTTCTCTGCAGCAGGAGGCAGTGCTGACATGCCACTCGGGACAATGGGACAGATCTGTGACCTGTGAGCCTGCCGACTGCGGTGTCCCTGACCAGTTCCATGTGTACTACGCCGAGTTCTCCTGCCCCAAGGGAACCACGTACCTGCAGAGATGTTCGTTCTCCTGTATCCACCCAGCCAAGCTTCAAGGTACAGTCACGAGCGCCGAGGGATTTAACTCTCCCTATTTTGTTCCACCTTTTCATGCCTGTCCCAAACACTTCAAACAGAGCATTGCCACTTCAAATTTCCCAGTTGTCCCGGTTTTCTGCGGACAGGTGGGCTCTTGAGAGACCTCCTGAAGTGGTGGACATCCATCTCCCTTAAGTGGGATACCATAGTGTGGGAATAATTCCCTCTGATTCCTGTCCCCAAGCTGACAGCCCTTATCCATCCACCTCAAGGTGTAGGGATGCCTTCTGCTGATTAGCTGGTGAGGTTTGGCAGCCTCCAGAAGCATGTGGGCAGCCAGTGCGGACAGACAGAGAGAACTTCAGAGAGCCGAAAGACATCTTGGTGCCTGGTGGCTGTGGGAAAGTGCGTGGTTTGGTGGTCCTGTGGCTGTATAAAGCCATAGGGAGTGATGCCCACAGTGGCAGGGCAGCCTGGGAGATGTTTACCACCCAGACACACAGCAGTCCTCCAGACACGCCATGGCCTGGCTTTCATTCTGCCGACTCCATCAATAGCCGCAGGAATGTTTTTTAAGCCAAGTCGGAGAAAGAGAGCTACTGTTCCTGTCTATACAGGGCTGAGCTGGATGGGATTTCGGGGGTAATTGCCTTGACAGCTTCAAGCATTGGGACTTTATGTGAGTTTCCACCCAGCGTCTTTGCTCTGAACAATCACATACAACAAATCATTTTAATGGGTGCCCTATTTTATGGAGACATTTATAGCCGAAACGTATGAAAATCATTTACTTTTTTTTTTTTTTGAAGTTAAACCTAAGGAGCAAAACCAGCAGGGAATTAAGGTCTTGTTTCACAGCTGGGGGTGCCAGCAGATCCCCAGCACGAGCTGATCGAAGGATGAGTGTGCAAACGGCAACTCGACAGCCCACGCTCTGCACAAGCCCGTGCCCATTGCCTTGTGCGTGTCAGCTGAGGGCAGGGCTTTAATCTGATCTTTCCCTCGCAGCCACCTCTTGGTTCCCGCTGAAGTCAATGGGAGGCTTGCCATGGGCTCCCTTGATGGGAAGGCATCCTTCCCCCTTGGTGGAGCGCCCTGGGTGACTTCCAGCGGCTGACACGGCAGCTGGTGGTGCTCAGCCAAGGCGCTTGAGCCATGTGGGTAAACTTGCAGAGGTCTAGCCGACTCAGCTGAGCTGTCAATGCAGGGACGTGCCTGATGCTTGTTCTTACCCAAAGGCTCGCACCCTTACAGGCAGGCTCTCAAGGCTAATAAATGCTAAGAATAGGCAAGGAAAGCATGACACAGCGCTCAGAGGCGGGGGGTGACCCTTGGTAGCACTGGCCCGCCAGGAACGCAGGCGCTGAGAGGAGGCATGGTCTTGTTCCTGGTCCAGGAGCAGTTGTAGGCAGAGCAGAGATCCCATAAAAAAAAAGCGGTGCGCCTGGGGTTGATGAATACAGGCTAAGCAAAATACAGCAAACTGGTGTCGTGCACAAAAGCCACCAGCCTGCTGAAGGCTATCCTGACACATCACCAGGCAGCAGAAGTTTAAAGGGAAGGTTTGGGGAGATTTGCAGAACCAAAGTCCTTTCTCTGTCCCATAGAATTTGTCCCATTCCTGCTTCTATTTGTGATCAAGGAATTTCTGTCCCAGCCTGACCAAGTCTGTGGTCTTCGTATTTGACGTCTCCCTTGTCGTCAAGTATCCACTCTAAACATGAGGGCTTCAGCAGGTTGTTCTGAGTGTTCCTCAGCAGGGCTCTGCTAGCTCTAACCCTGACACACTGCTTCTCTTCTGGGGTCAGGAACAAACCAGTGGCTGACCTGCCTGGAGGACGGTCTGTGGTCGCTCCCTGAAGCCTACTGCAAGCTGGAGTGTGACGCACCTCCCATGGTGGCCAACGCCAAGCTCCTAGTCCCACGGTGCCTGGAGGGGAACCACGACGTTGGCTCAGTCTGTCGCTACAAGTGCAAGCCTGGGTACCATGTGGCTGAGAATGCAGCAGGCAAGCCTAAGAAGTAAGTCTCTGGCAGGTCTGTTACCACCATGTCCCCCCTTCTCTCCTCCCTGCTCATGTTGGGAGAAGAGGAGATGGTACAGCAGTGGGCTTGAACAGCTGATCCAAGGTAGGAGGCAAAGCAGCTCACTCTGGTCACATGAGAGATGTTCTCCTAGCTTAGGTGAAAGCAGGAGGAGACAAGACACAGCGTCTTGTTGCACATGTGGGGACCTTCAGCGCCATACCTTAAAGCACGTGGATTTTCCCATGCGCCTCAGCGCACTTGTCGCTGGCTGAAAATTAAGCCCGTACAGAAGCGTTCGCAGGCTCTTCGGTGTTCAGAGGTAATAAGATGCTGGAAGGTCCCCAGAGCCACCCACCTCTCCTAAAAAGCAATAAAAAAGAATGAGTGCCTGCCTTTTGTCAGGGTTAACGTTCTACCCCCCTGCATGTCTTGGCTAAATGTAAGCTTGAGCACTGGCTTTTCAATGGGAGATGTCCCCTGATGCTCCGGGGGAAGGGGGAACATTCCCAGCGATTCACCAGCCCAGTGCCCAGCCACTGTCGTGATGCTGGGGAGGGGGGCAGGGGGTAAAGCAGCATTTTGTCTGCGACGCCTCCAGCCGAAGTCCCTGTTGGGTTTGGTCACTAAAGATTCCCTGGCACTGGCTTGGTCCTCCCCAGAGTCTTGACGCTAGCCCAAATCAGGTAATTATGTGCTAATTGTTTAATGCCCCCTTCCAGTTTAAATTGGATGCAGACTTCATCTCTGCTTTGCTCTGGGGCAGGGTTGTTGTGCGCTGGGAAGCAGTTGCCAAATTTCTTGCCTTGTAATGAAGGAAGTGGTTTCTGTAAACAGCTTTTCGCAGCGTTAGGAGCATTTCTGGGGCCAAGGGGAACCGAGGGAATTACGATTATGGCCGCGATCATGCGGACCGCTTTGCAAACTGCGGAGGGGCTTGCGTGCCTGTGGCATTTCAGGCACTGAATGTGCAATCAGATCAGCTCAGCTTGCAAAGTTAGGCCATCTCGGTCACGCTGCAGCAACTGCTGGTAAAAAGGATGCCCTTTGGGAGTCCCAAGAGCTTCTCTAGGGGGTGTGTGTGTGTGTATGTGTGTGCAACTTCCCTCTGGGCCTGAAGCGCCCGTGACACAAGTCAAGGAAAACAGCGCACAGTGCAAACAGCTTTGATGGCAAAGCACTGGCGCAGCGCTTTCGCATTTGCTTCTCTCGTTACTATGGATTTGGCTAACAGCTTCGATGGTGGAGTACCATCTTTTTACTGTAAGCAAAGAAGCCCCATCCCAAAACAACCCCAAAGTAAAATAAAATGACCAGGACCAGAAATCCCACTGTTTCCTGGTGCAGATTAGCTGCCATGCGAGCAGGGGGGTTCAAAGCAGAAGCCTTTCCTTGGGGGAGCGTATGCAGGGGTGTCACCGTCTCATCTGGAGCTCTGTGTGTACTCATGCTTTGTTGTGATGGGACATCTCTGGTTTTGGGCAGCATCTGTCTGATGGCAGCACCAACCCACCCATCTGGATCACACACAGCAACAAAGTGCCAAGGAGCTGGCCTGAAAGTCAGCAGTCAGATGCTTCAGGGAAAATGGGCATTGCCCCACAGTGGTCCTGGCTGTTGCTTCCACCATGGAGTGCCGCCTGAAGCAGCTCCCTGACAGAAATGTCTAGAGAAGCACACTAATGCTGAGAGGGTCATCTCAGTTTGGGGACCGAAAACCCTGCAGAGAGGTTGTTTCACTTGCCCAATGCAGGATGATTCCTTCTGAGATTTCTGGGTTCCCAGAGCTCCCTTTGTGAGGGGTTGAGCCCATTCTGCTAGCTTGAGGGAATGAAGCAAAGAACCACCAGACACCCAGGTCTTTTCAAAGTACCTTTGAAAGTCTCAGCCTGCATTTTGACCAGAGATCAGGGGAGCAAAGCCCAGACCCCTGATAAGCTTCCCTGGAGATGTCAGCTCCTCCACCTCCTCTCCCCATTCAGACTATGGAGACCATAAAAGAGGGAGGCAAGGCTGAAGAACGCGGAGAAGAAAATGGCCTGGAGAGGGTTAGCAGACCGGAGCTTGGAAATGCATCAAAGATTGTAGTGGGCACCGCAGAACCGCCTAACCCGGGAGCGTTGGAGTTTGCAGGGTACATTATTGCTGCACCATCTGTGGTGGGAGTAAAGGTGTGAGACGCTTGCTGCTCCTGCCCATGTCTGGCCCCTCCAAATAAAAGGCCAAGCACCCAGGCTGCTGAGGGAGCCGAGCAGCCAGGTAAAGCCGGGCTGACAACCAGAGACCTGTATCACCACCACCTCGAATGTCTCTGACGGAAGATTTACAGCCCAGATTGCCCAGGCTGTTTGGAGCAAAGCAGAGAAGCTCCTATGAAGCTGGTGTTGTTTCCTTTGGATTTCCCAGCTAATCTCCCTGCTTTCTGCCCCCCACCTTTCTTTCTGAAGCCCCCAGTCCCCCGCCATGGGAGGATGAAGCTCTATGCTCATTCATCGCCATCCATGTACAGTGGACCCAGTAGAGGGCTGGATCCTGGCCAGGCTCCTGCGTTCCGAGCTGCCAGAGCCAGGAGAGCGCTCGTGCCTTCATGTCAGACGCAGCCCTCGCTGGCCTCAGACATCTCCCCTGCCTCCTCTACCCATTAGGCATCCGCTCGCCCGGTCGGAGGGGGAAGCTTTGACTCCGATTTTCCTGGCTTCCTCATTAATCCTCAAGAAATGCAGCTAACCCAGATCAGAAGAAGTCGGGGGGTCTGGAAATTTCAAGCTGCTGTGAGGTTGTGGGGTTTTTCTATACTTCTTTTTTTTAAAAGCCTCTCCCTTTCCTTCTATGTGCCTTAACATAAACCACACACTTCATATGTGCAGCGGTGGTCTACATGCCACCTTCCACCCCAGGGTCAAGCCAGGCCAGCCCTGTTTGAAGTTCCTCAGCACGGATGCTGGCGGTGGGAGGCACCTCCAGACCAAGGCGGCTTCACAGCCCATGTCTAGGGGGGTGCAGGTCTGGGGAGAGGTGGGAGAAGCCATGCATGGTGCTGGCCCCACACCGGGGTTACTCCAACACCACATCAAAACAAGAAGCCCCAGCAAAGATGATGGGGCTGCAATTCATGGTGTGCACCTGTGCAAACTGCAGTTACCACAGCATGCCCTTGTCCCACTCGGCTCCTGTCCCCAGATCTTCCTGCTGCTGGGATGCTCCTGGTTTGTAAAGGAGTTTGCTGAGCTCATGAGGCATCGCTGTTGCAGCGGGGCTTTGCACCCCTGGTTTGCTCCTGTTGCCATAATGCCACCAGCTTAACCCACGGCGAGCCATTCGGCTGGACCCCACCCTGCATGCCAGGCAATTCAGGAAGGGGAAAATGCATCCAACATGGATCAGTGCCTCTCAGCACACCCCTGTGAAGGTGGGCAAAGCAAAGCTTTCACATGGGCATGGGAAGAGGCAAGGTCAGGTGAAAATATCTTTGAAGGGCAGTGACCATCATCCCAGTGAGCAGGGCAAGCTCCCACAAGAGTTAAATTACTGGTGGGCTGAGACCACAGATGACCACAATGGGATCCAGACTTGCTCCTCCATACCACCCTTCCCAAATCCTATGTAGCTGCAGTTCCCTTTGGTCAGTTCAAGGCCAATGCTCTCGGAGCAGCTTTGCTGCACCACTTGCTGCTGAGGGGCTCACACTATGGCTGCTTGTGCTACTGGTGGGGTGAAGATGCAATGCCGTTCTGGGATGGGGACCCGCCACATCCCCTTCCCCGGAGCCTGTATCCACCACAGCAGAATCCCTCTGTCCTCTTTGCACAGCCTCCAGGAAAAACAGATCCCTGATTTTCAAAGGGAGAAGGGGAATCTCTGAGAGCTGCGAATATTAACAAAAAAAGATGAGAGTGTTTCAAAAGGCTCACGAATTTCCTGTCCAGGAGTTCCTAGCAGAAGTGTAACAGGGGTGGCCATTGGACCTGGCAGTGGGATGTAGATGGGGTCCCTTCGCTGCACCAAGTTGTCTGACCCTGCACCAATACTGGGGGGGGGGCAGCCGGGTCGTCCCACACAAAGCCCACCTCAGCGATTTAGTGCCTCCCCAGGGGTTTCTCTAACCCAGTAAACCCCCCTGCACATAGCCTGGAGCCCTGCCTGCTGGCACCAGTGGTGGGAGAGGGCAGCAGCAGGCAGCTGGAGCAGGCTGTCCAGTAAGGGAGGGAGGGAGGGAGGAGGGAAAACGTCTCATTAAGGAGAGAGAAATCAGCACTGGCTTAGGTAAAACCCATCAGCGCTGTCATCTGTGTGTCAGACTCTGGGGTCGCAGTGACATCCCTTTCTGAGAGCAGTCCCCAGCTAGGCCCATGCCTCATGGGGTTTTAACGCCTCTGTGCAAAGGATGCGGTGTCTCCATCCCTGCCAAGGACAGGAGACTGAAAAGCGGGTGGGCTCCGCTCCTGGACTTTTTCTTCCTTTCTTTTTCATCAGTTTTTTGGCAAGTAGTTTACGCCTGGCCTGTTTCAGCAGTCTAGGATGGTATCGGTCTGCTGCAGTATGACAGACCCTCGGCAAGAGTGGGATTGACAAATCTGGCTGGAGTACAAAGAGGAGCCTCAGGAGGAGCTGGGCGCAGGCCAGCAGGATTTACTGGTGGAGGCTCACTCCATCCAGCAAAGTATGTAGCTACTGGCAGTGGGACAAAGCAGCCCAGGACCTGCAGGGGCTGCGGGACAGAGAGGAATGGTTTAGGGGCACCATGAGAGGTGGGGAGCTATCGGGTGCTGAGTGCAAGGAAAAAGTGGCCAGTGCTCCTGAATCAGTGTGATCACCCCCCCTTCCCCAGTGAGGGGAAGGAAAGGTCCTGGGTGATGGTGGACCTGCCCGTGGTGAGGGGTGGGATGGTACAGGATAGCCCCACATGGTGGAGGGGCTTGGTTGTGCTCTGGGAGAGATGTCTCCAGGCTGCTTGTGCCTCTGTGGGGATGCTCGGTACAGCCAATGTGGGGTGTGTTTGAGGGGGCTATAGCCCAGCCTTGTGTCTGTGTTTCCCCAGGAAGTTCCTGAAGATCCAGTGCCTGGAGAGTGGGCAGTGGGAAGAGGGACACTGTGTCCCTGTGGTGTGTGAGGCCCCCCCTCCTGTCTTTGAGGGCATGTACAACTGTACCCAGGGCTTCGAGCTGGACAGCCAGTGTGTCCTCAACTGTGAGCCGCAGAGACATCAGGTGAGTGACTTTGGGAGGAAGGCAGAGATCAGCCAAGTGTTGTGCTTTGGCACACAAGAAGACAGTAGGGACCCCTGTGCCCCACTGTGCAGAAGGGCCCTGTGGCAGCTCAGCCATCCCCATGTCAAATGTCCTGGTCCCACCAGACTGCAGCTGCTCCACAGACCCAAAGCTCTTGCTTTTGACCACGGCATAGGGTGCACCACTGACTTGGGATGCTCTCCTGCACCCTGATACCTCCTCGAATAATCAGTGAACCTAGGCAAGCCTGCTTGTCCTCCGTGACAAGGGTCAGAAAGCAAAAGTAGAGGGTTTCCAGTAGGCTTTGGGCGCTGCTGCAGGCGCATTCACCTGGAATGGTGGGCAACCTCGCTGCAGCAAGTTTGCTGACCAAGAAACTTGCCTGGGGATGGAGACTGCCACCTGCCAGGCTCTTGAATCCAGATCTTGCATCCAGCCTACTAGAAGGGTTTTGTCAAAAGAAGCATGGTCTAGCAGCGGCTGGAAGACAATTTGCTTTGAGGTTGGTAGTGCAAAGCACCCATGGCTGGACCAGAAGCCCTTGAAAGCTTCCCTCAGGGCTTCCCTGGCAGGAGGGAGGGGGTGGTCCTCGTATTTTGCTGCCTCCAAAGCTGGGCAGCATCCAAGCAGGGTGAGCCCTGCCACTGCTGGGAGTAACGCAGGCTGCTCTCCCTCTGCTTTGCAGGTTCCCATTGTCTGCACCAAGGAGGGCTTATGGACAGAGGAGTTCAAGCTGTGTGAGAGCTTATGGGGAACGTGCCCACCACCCCCCGAGCTGAATTTTGTGGAGTACAAGTGCGAAGAGGGGCACGGCATAGGTGAGGGCAGGTGAAAGCCAAACCCTTTGTTGACTCAGCCCTCTCAGAGACCTGGAGATCATGAGGACTCTTCTTCTTCTACCAACCCTCACTAAATTCATGAAAAAAAAATCCTGTTTTCTCTTTCATCTTCTTTCTAAAGACGGAGCCAGAGACGGCTTTAGCCTTGTGCATGTGGTCACGGGTGAGACTCCATGCTAACACTGGCTCCAGTACAAGCATCTCCCTTTTCAGAAGGAGCAGAGACTTGTCTCCAGGGCAAACCCAGCCCCTTGCAGTAATTTTCCCATTCTCTACCCACCATGGACTCCTCTCCACTTGCTACTGACAGTTTGCAGGGTTGATGTGGCAGCTCCTGGGTAAAAGCCACAGTGACAGTCGTGTGTAACGGGTCCCTGCCACCAGGTTAGGGACCGAAGCATCTATTTCTTTCTCCGGGACTTTCAGGAAAAGCTGCAATGCTCAGTCACAGTCACTGCATCTCGCCTGGCATCCCACGTGATAGGATGCTTCAGCAAAGCCCACACAGCTCCTAAAACCCCACAGCAGTCATCTGGGTCTGGTCAAAACAGGCCAAGGCGTGTCCAAGGGTAGGGCCTGCTAAGGTTAAGCTTTGGACAGACCTGGAGTCCACCTGGTTCCCCAAAGTGGTTTTTGAAGCTTTGTTTTCTTCCTGGGTCACATGAAGGCAGTGGAAACTCAGTGTGGTAGAAAGATGCTTCCTCACTTGTCACCAAACATCCCACAGCATCCAGGCTGGGCTTGTTTTCATGCTGGATCCCATGTCCTGCCACTGGGGCTTGAATCCATCACTCGGGGCATGTTCAATTTTCCTCTCATCCAGGAGAAGGGAATTGGCTGCAGCTCCTTGGCTTTTGCATAATTTAGGATTTGGGGGAGGAATGGCCATCCCTGTTTGAGGAAGGTCTCCTCTACACCTGCCTCACCCTCACTGAGGGGCCTACATGTTTGGGTCTGGTGCCTTCCTGTAACTCGTTGTTGCCTGGTTCCCGGGGAAGCCTCAAGGTGTTCTCTTCTCCCTCAGGTGCTGTATGTGTACCTTCCTGTATCATACCTCCCAGTGACCCCGTCATACTGCCTGAAAACGTAACTGCGGAGACAATGGATCACCGTCTGCAGCCCACCAGAGTCCAGGTAAATGGGGAGGTGGATTCCTCTAGCAGGGGGTTTGCTGGCAGCGTAGAGGGGAGCCCTCCTCCTCTCTATTTGTTGGGTTTTTTTAACCAAAATCTCTTTGCCTTGGGTGAAGAAGGGTAAGACTTGGAAAGACAAGAAGCGTAAGTGAGCTTGGGGCTGGCTGGCCCTCTCCAAGGAGCTGCCCAGGCTGCATGCTCTGGAGGTACCTGCTGTTCCACATAAACCATGTTCCTCCCTCCCCCGGCTTCTTCCTCCTCTTCCTTCCCCTGCGGATGCTACTGCGCTGCCTCCTGCTCTCCTGTACCCAAGTTCAGCACAAGTTATCAGCTCCTGAGCCAGCTTTCAAGGACTCGCAGGATACCGCAATGAACGAAGTTAAACGCAGGGATCCCGCTGACTTTTCAGGACGTGCCACATGCCTAAACCTGCTAAGCTGCTGTTATTGTCAGCCAGCATGCTGGGAGTGCAAAAAGCTGAGCCTGGGTCCCAGATTCCTTGGCAGCAGTGATGCAACCCCAAGCAGGCATCTCCCTGCCAGGGAGGAGGCAGGGCACCGTCAGCTGAAAGGTGTCTCTGGCTGCCAGGACCTGCCGGCCAGCCAGTTGCCTCTGCTTCTGGAACAGAGGAGCCTCTCCCTCCTCATCTCTTACTCATTTTGTAGGCAAAACAGCTCGAATAGCTCAAATAGTTTGGATCCTAATGGCGTGACTTTCCCAAAAAGCAGCTCCGTCAGGGTAGTATTTCTTAAAATAAAAAAAAAACCCGAACCCCAAGATGCATAAGGAAGGAGGTGGAACAAAGAAAAGCAAACAATCTTCCCAGGAGCCAGCGCTCCCATCCAAACGCTTTCCCCTCCTCCTGGGAACCCGCAGGAGGCCCAGCATCGTGCCTGTGGATACTACCATACGTTGCCTTGAATCAGACCCGTGACGGATCGCTGCCGGGGGCATGTGGGGGGGTGAGGGCACCCAGGGCATGTGGGCTGGTTAAGCACGAGCCTTGGAAGGAGTCCTCGCCTTTGAGGGATTGGGTGGCTTGGCCCGTCGAGGCGGTGGTGTTCAGCTTCCCTTTCCCCGCCACTGTGGGCTCTCGTGCAAGGGAGGCATTTTGCAGGGAGGAGGAAGAGGAGGAGGGAGGGAGGGAAGGTGTTATTTTAAGAAGCAGCGCTCCCCCTTGCCAGGAGCTCTCTCCCTGGACCATCTTGTTTTCCTTCCTGCCACTGTTCCCCACATTGCTCCTCCAACAGCTTGCTGTTCCCAGGAGCTGCTGCGCTCCCAGGGGGATGGAGAGGATGGGGTGAGCCACCCAGGGAGCTGCAGGGGCCTCATGGGGACGGCAAGGTCCCGTTTTTGCTTTCAGCTCTGGCTCATTGCATCCCACAGCCAAGCAGGTTTGTCCCTCTGCCATTACCTCCCAGCCCGGAATAAGGGGTGCTAACATGAGTATGCTAAAATGATAATTTAAGCTACTCCAAAATGTCATATGAACCATGGCAGTGGGGTTAGGATGCACACGTCCCCCGGGTTGAGCAGGAATCGGCTAGCTCAGATGGCATCCTATGGCTCTGCCCCATCTGACAGGGTCTGCACTGGCTGAGGAGGGCCAGGACCCCCCGGAACCACCCCTTCCCCCAGCCCCATCTCATCCTCAACAGAACAGTTCTCCCAGGCAGCTTGTGCCTGCTGCTGCACGTTTCAAACCTACGTGCCCCTCCGTACGACTCCTGTGCTATGGAGGGCATCCTAGGACACTTGCACAGGCCAGCTTTTTACAGGGCCTCAGATTTCAAAGCCTGCCCAAGCTTTACAAGGAGGAAATTGCATGTACGGTGGGGCTTTTCTTCCCCCTGTGTAATCACACATGCTCCCCACAAACCCCCGCTCAACATGTGTTCCAGCATGATGAAACCACTGAGCCCTCCACGTCGCGCTCTCGCATCCAGTTGGCAGCAGCAGCCAAGTTTGTGCCTCGTAAATACCGGCGATAACCTCGGCCCTGTGCATGGACGGGAGCCTGGGGTATCTGCTTCGGGCCAGGTTTGGGGGGGGGGGGGGGGCAAGTCCTCCCTGGGACTTGGTTCTCAGAACCTGTGTGGGGTCAGTGAGCTCGTTGATGCAGGTGCTGAATGGCAGCCAGCTGAGTCCCCACCCCATATGGATGAGAAGCTGGTGACTCCAGCATCATGTGGAGGGGTAACAGCAGGCTCCAGCCCGCTGTGGCCCTGAGCAGCTTCCTCCTAGCAGTAGTTGGTGGCCAAGTTGACCACAGTGAGGTGGCACTGCCAGCCAAACCTGGTACTTCGGTGGTCCCCATCATCTTCCTCCATCCTCTCCCAGCTGTGTATCTATATATGTGGCACATACATGTCTATGTACATGACACATATATGACATATAGAATGTGTCTGCCTAGCATCTGCCTTGAGCAATGTACCCAGGCACAGCTGCCTTGGGTTTGATGGTCTTCCAAGGGTCTCTTGCTAGGCAGAGGTGCAGGATCCTGGCAGTGTCACGAGAAACCCTCCACCTCTGGAAAGCGTGGGTGGCTGTGTTGCCTTCCCTCTGCCACCTCACCTGACAGTTCTTTTCTCCTTCCCTCCTCAGCATATTGTGTGCACAGGCAGGCTGCGGTGGTACCCAGACCCTTCCGTCATTCACTGCATCCAGTCATGTGAGGTAAGACCCCCCCTGCTCCGCGTTGCACCCAGCATGAGCTGCCTGCTCCTCGCAGGAGAGCTCCTGGCCATGAAGACTTGCTCCGGGACAAAGCCGGATGGCTTTGGTTTTGTGTTTGTTCTGAGCTGGCTTTGCCAGCTGAGCAGAGAGACCAGAGCAAGCATCCTTGGGCACGGTCCCTCACAGCCAGAGCGATGTTGGTGAATGAGACCTGTGGAACACCGTGTTTCCTTGGCCAGCCTGGGAAGAATGTTCTAGCAAAAAGGATTTCACTGGCAAGGGGTATCCCCAAAAAGCCCACACCGACTCCAAGCTTGAATATTTCCTTAACCAGAACTGCAATTCTAGAGTAACACAGATCCAGAAAAGCCCTGCATGACTCACGCGTCCAACCAAAACAAGTTGGATTTCCAGCCTCGTACATGCAAAACAAACCGCTCCTGAAAAATCTGCAGACAAAGAATTCCTTGCAGAAATCGGTTAGCTGCTCATTTTGCTTTGAATAGTGACCAGGCAGGAGAAAAAATCATAGGCAGCCCTTGGAGTCAGTTTGCAAAGGAAATTAAAAATAGGCAGCCTTTGTCAAGCGCTAGTTGTTATTATGATTGAGGATAAAAGGAAAAAGCAAGGGGAGGAGGGCGGGGGGGGGGAGTGTATTTTGGAATGTTGTATGCTGGGATTTTTACCAAAAAGGAAAATGTAAATGAAGTTTGTGCACCAAAAATAGCTTTGGGTTTTGCTGGGGTTTTTTCCTTTTATTATTATTATCTTCTATTTTTTTTCCCTGTGCTCATTTCAATGCAAATGATCGTTCCCGCTCACCGATTCTGCCTAGCTCAGCTCTTTGTTGACCCAAGCATGGGGGAAAGGGGCGATGTTGTGGGGGGACAGGGGGATAACACACGTCTCCAGGAAGGAAATGTTATGGTCAGCAGAAGGTGCGGTGGTTATTTTCCAAACTCCATGGCTGCGCTGTGCATCCCTACTGCAAGGCGTGGGCCACGGGTATGAGGAACGGGGAGCTGCCTTCTATGGAGGGGTTTCATGGTTGAGTACCAGGAAGAAGATGGAGGGATTGTGCCCTCCATCACCCTTGTAGACTTTTTTTTTTTTAATGTCTTTTCTGTTTTCAATTAATCTGTCATCAGGAATGACCAAGCAGTACATAATCTTCTAGCTGAGGTCTCACCAAAGCCCTGTATAAAGCTTCCCTGTGCTGCAAATGTCTGTTTTGATGGGACCCAGGACTGTATCTGCTGTTTCTGCCATTGCATCAGTCTGGCAGCTCAGAGATATCCCGAGGTCAGCAAGTACACCCAGATCTTTCTCTACCTCCTTTGTTTCCAACTGATGAGCTCCAAGCTAGCAGCAGATGTTTTACCATCGGTACAAGAGCTTGCCCTTTGGTTTTACACAAGTGCATGTCACCCTGCTTCTCTCCCTAGTCCTTCAGGTCATCTAACCCTTTGTCAGATATCCCAATCCTCCTCTGTGGAACAATGCCCTCTTCCTCATTAACAACTTCGTCAGTGCAGGCCTATTTTTAAGGTCACAGTTGCTCGCTGTAATACTAATGAAGATCCATCCTCAGAGAGTTTCTTTCACCCAGATGCTCTCCCTTTCGGTACAACTTGCAGCCATCTCCTCCCTTTTCTCATCCTCCTTGTTTCTTGCGTATGTGTCACTGATTATTCTTTTCGTTTGGGTTTTCTTCTGATTGTGGTTGTTAAGGTTGGACTGGTAAGCCAGATCTTCTGAGATAACTCTCTTTTTAACATGTGTTTTATGGTAGTCGTTGTCTTGCCATGAAGAATAACTCTTACCAAGACGGTCACATTCAAACTTTTCCTCTGGGATCTATGGCTCAGCACTGGGAAGAAGGAAGGTGTTACCAGCCCCCTTGTTTGACCACAGAAAATGCCCTGAATGTTGTTTCTACCTCATTTGTCTCATGCTTCCACCCTCATTCCTGTACCTCACCTGCCTCCATCCTTCTGACCAAAAGCACTGCAATTCACACAGGCCATTTTGCTTAGGAGCCCTTCTCTTGTGGGATGCAGGGACATCACACAGCAGGAGTCAGGTAGAGCTGGAATATAAACTCCAGTCTGTCCTTTCTGCATGACACCCCACCTCCATTTCTCATTTTCTTGTTCTCCCCTTCATTTACCTACATGAGAAATGTTCTGCCCCTGCTCGGCCTGGTGTGGTTCAGCTTGATTCACCGTGTCTGTGGGACATCTTAGTCCCAAGTTTCTCCTCACTTTGCAGTAGTCCCTCGCTGGAGGCACTCCCTTTAGGATCCTAGCCCCTGCTCTCCTCTGGGCAGCAGAACACTCTTCCAGAAAACTGTCTATGTCAGCTCGGGTCCAAGTCACCCCTCAGAGATGCTGCTGTGTCTCTGTTGGCTGCTGAGCATGTGTTGATCAAGGAAGCTTTCTCATCTCTGTGTCTCAGTGAGGGGAACAACCCTACGTGAGAGAAGTCCAGGCCAGGCTGCTCATGCCACTTCTCCCTGGTGGAGCCACTCCAGGCTGGGGCATGGCAGCAGTAGCCAAACCTGAACTTCCCCAGCCCAGCTGGAGCTCTGCCTCGTGTTGGAAAGTTCAGGTCACCACACAATGGCGTTAGAGGGATTCCTGCTCATCTTTATCGCACGCTGGCAGCGGATCAGCCTGACGGCTCATCCCTCTCACTCTTCTCTCCACCTCCCTTCTCTTTCCATTAATCTAGTCGTCCATCTGCCTCCCGGTCTCGCACTGTGCCTTGCCAAATTCCCCATCCCTGGAGCAAGGAGGCACGTAGTTCAGCGAGCAAGGGAGGGAGGGAGGGATGCAAACCCTTCCAGGAGCCTGTCAGGAATACGAGTTAGCGGTGAGCATGCTTGGCCTCTCAAGGGCCAGCGGAACATCTCATCCCCTGCCATCAGTAGAAAACCAGATGGCAGCACTGGGGAAGCGGGGAGAGGAGGGGGCTTGGGGCTGGGTGGAAAGGGGACTGGAGGGGAAGAGAAACCTCTCCTGCCCACTGTGGTTTGGGAGGGGGTGGTTGTGGTCCTGATGGTGTGCTCGGCTGCTGGGAGGGAGGTGTTTGCAGCATCTGGGGCAGGTTCTCCTAAGCCATCCCGAGGTGACCATATCTTAGCTGTCTTCCTCCTGTGCCCAAGAGCAAGTGAGGCTGTTGGCTACAGAGGAGGAGGCAGCATGTGGAGACAGCACGTAGTGTGTTCCAGGTTGCTCCCTTGAACTATTCCTGCCATGGTCCAAAATAGTCCATGCATGAGTACAGCTGCTACAGAGCATCTCCTCGTCTGTGCAGCTCCCCAGCTCTGCAACCCTCTATCTCCCACCCCAGGGGCCCCCATGGCTCATGCTGTGGCTGTGGTTTGGGTGAAAAAGCGTGCTTATTTTACCATCATTGTGTTAACGCATTGTTGGTATTAATCACAGGGTGGAGTAACCACCACTGTCTCACTCCAGTACATCTGGGGGAAGGCAGGCTGCTCTTGCAGTGCTTACGGTGAACGTGGGCAGCAAGTGTGTTCTGCAACATGCTGACCTCACCTCCAACTCTTTCACCATAGTGTGTAGGCAGCAAAGAGTTAATCACAAGGGAATTAAGGCAACAAGCTTTGGAGGCAGAGTTGGGTCCATGGTAAGAAATGGACAAGAGCTCTACAGCTGTGGTCTGCCAGGTGGGGTAGAAATTCCTCCCTGATGTGACTCCATGGTTTCTCCAGCTGATGTTGGCTTTGCCCATGTGTTGGGGGAACATGCAGAGACTTTCCCTGCTGGGTGAAGAGGGGCCACACCAGAAAGCTGTTGTGAGCATGCACTGCTGGGAACTTCTTGGGTCTTTCCCACATGAAGACAAGGTCTCACTGCCCCTTTGCGTGCTGCCGGTCATGTTATCACGGTCATAAAACACTAATCCATTCCCTGTTTTGTGGTTTTCCTGAGGTATTGCAATGGAAATTATGAGATAGGGATTGAAGTGTGTTTGTGGTTGCAAGTTGTTGTCGAGTCTCTCGATCCAACAGGTAGTCAAGGACCCCAAAGGATCCTTGGCTCTTCCCACCAGCATACACAAACCCCTCGGTCTGCACGTCTGTGGCTTGTGTCCAGCATTCGTCAGCTGGGATTAACCCCTTTGAGGGCATATGCAGTAGGGACAGAGGGAAGTCTGTCAGGGTCCCACTGTGCTTTAACGTGATGGGAAACAGGGTGTGACTCGCTCCCTGGGCGAAGTGCTGCAGCTGGGGCCAGTTGCAGGGACCTACCTCAGCATCGATGGGGCTGGGACCCCTTGATTGACCCTCCTTCCAGATACACAGCTCTGATTTTTGTACCACGGCAAAGCTCTGCATGGGAAATCAGATGCTGGTGGGATGCTCCACTCCAAGAGATGCTCTTCTGCTCTCCTGGGGCTTAAGGCAATGAGGACTACAGGCACACCAGCTTCTCCAAGAAGGCTCTTTAGAGCTAACCAGAATTAGTCACCCTCTTGTGATGCTCACACTGTTGCCCTCTAATCTCTGGTCCCCGTGGGAGCGTTTCATGACACCTTTATCTGGCCTGCGCTCTGCCTCCATCTGCCGCCGGGCTTTGAAAGCGCGGGGAGGATGCTGCTGGCTGTGACCACTGCTCTTGCAAGTGGGCAAGAGGCTGGACTGCTGCTGCTTCGGGGGTCTCCGAAGCCTAAAGCCCCTGAGATCCAGGTGACTAAGCAGGACTCCATGAATCACCTGGACCACTCAAATTTTGGATAGGACACGACGTGTCGGCCCCCACAGCTCAAGAGGATGCAGTGGAGTTGGAAAAAGCAATCAAAATTATTACGGGGATGCCATGGATGCCCTTCAAGGAGACCCTAAACCAGCCAGGACTGTTCAGCTTGGAGAGCAGAAGATGGCTGGAGGTCTGCCAAGTCACGGAGGTGGATGCGGAGCCGGGGAGCGCTCACAGAGACTGGCAAGGGGATTGTTTCAGAGAGGTGAAGGGAAGCGCCTCGGACAGAGTGAGCACTGCCACCTGAGGCTGCAGAGGCGAGGAGTAGCTTTAAATTGGAGGACATCAGGGCCATGAGCAGATGCCAAAAGCACCAGGTGGGGCTATATCTTCCACTGTGTCTGTTGTAGCACAAACAGAGGGGGGGGGCAGTTTATGAGGACTGTGGAGAGTGGCTAGTGGTCACTTGTGGCTCAGAGCTGGCCCCTGGCTGATGAAGGCAAAGCTTTTCATGCTGGGGAGGTGGAAGGCAAGAGCGTTCTGCTGGGCATGTCTTCATGCTGCTTTTGGCATCAGCAGCACAGGCTGCTTAGCAAGGGATGAACCCAAAGAAATCTACTGCTCTTCCAAAAATCTCGGAAGGAGGTTTTAGGAAAAGTACTTTCCTAAACTGTGAGAAGGCCTGTCCCCTCCACACACACACAGAGGGCAACTACAGGCACCTTGTTTTCTTAAGAGACAAAGCAGAGGGAGGTAAGATGATTGCACACCAGCACAGTGCAGGGACACTGTGCAAGCACACCTTTCCTGCCTGCAAGGACTTACAGAGCCCCCAAAAGCCTTTTGGCAGGGGTGGGACCATCCAAGCACACAAGTGGCAGTGGAGACCCAAAGAAGCAGAAGCAGGCTTAGCTCCCCCAAGCCGCATTATCCCCGACTTGTGGCTACTTCCCTGCCCTCTCCAGCTCAGGTGCCATCCCTCTGTCCCTGTCCACATCCTGCTGTCCCCTCTCCCACCATGTAGCTGGTGACACTGAGGGAGCGAAAAGCCACCGAAAGCACCCGCTGAAATAAAAACCAGTGAGTCACTTCTGATAATCAACAAACATCCCCGAGCGCAGCCCAGCCAAACACTCTTCCAGCACGAATATTAATTCCCCTTCAGCTCCTTCATCCCTCGTACATTGTTTTTCTTTCTGTTTAAGATCTGTAACAAGAACTTGGCAGAAACCAGATACAAGTGGGTCAGGAGGCCCTTGTGGTTTTCAGGGCTTGTTTTCCATAACCCGTTCTATCCTGCAACATATTTTGCACAAACAGCTTGGCAGATGTGCTCTGTGGCAGCAGGTGAGCTGCTGAGGGCAGGATCACAGCCTGGTGCTCCTGGCATAGGAAGTCCTGGCTTCTCAATGTGTGCGAGGCAGCGGCCCTGGGAGCTGTGAGAGTTGGGGACCCATCTCTGTGAGCCACTGTGCCTACCAGGAGTGCTACTGACACACGTATGGAGCATCTTCCTGTGCTCCAGTTTGCTTGTCCTTCCCTGCTTTCTGCTTTTCTTCTCCTGTTAGCACTGAGGACAGGGTGCAAGAAGAATGAGGCTAAGGGTCCTACCGTGGACAGATCATAGACAAAAATGATTTTATGGAAGCGAAGACCTGCTCTGATGTGGTGTTCACCTACATCAGCTTTCCATCCCTGCCCTGCCCCCATGGACTGTGCAAAGCCCTTTCCAGATTGCTCTCTGCTGAGCGGGATGGAGGAGAAGGAAAATATCCCCACTCAGTAGCCCAAAGTACCACATAGGCACTTCAGCAGAAGTGTCCCCAAACCAAGTCCCAGCCTAGGACACAGAAGCACTTTCAGACACCATGAAGGCAAGGACCTGCTCTCACAGTACAGCCCTCTACAGCAGCGTCTGGGCTGGAGATCCAGCAGCCAGCTAACCTCAACACCCCCCTCAGCTACTGATCTGTCCAAACTCAATCCCCAGATGTTTGCAGGAAATCTGTGTCCAAGGTGTCCTGAAGAACACCTAGAGCTACATACTGGGACTGCTGGGAGCTGGGCAGCTGCTGGCCTTGGGAATGGCGGTACAAGGCACTGAAACCAGGCAGGATGCTGCCTTCCCACCTCTCACCCCTTCCTTGAAACGTCCCTCAGAGCACGTGGAGCACTTTCTCAAGCAACAAGCTTCTGCTCTCTGAGTGAGGAGGATGTTGGAGCTAGAGCAGCCATTCCTGAAGACCTGAGGTGTGACAAAAGCAGTCTGAGCTGACAAGTGAGTGGTTCGGAGACACCAGCAGGCTCGGAAACAACCGGTACATCTCCATTTTGCCTTCTGTCCATGTCTGAGGTGATGGGACAGGTCCACAATGTTTCCTAGCAAGCCATCCTGCATGTATTTGTCACTGGTAGACAGTCTCCATGGTCCAAAAGTCACTCAGGAGAGGCTTGGGGGACACAAATGTTTAAAACGTGGATGGGGAATTTGTTTCTCTTGATCCCAGGTGCCTGTTGGCAAATTTTGAGAGCTCTCTTCCTCTGAGCAGTGCTCGCCCTGCCTCCCTTGCTGCCATGGGCCAGGTCACACTCGCTTGCTGCTTGGCATGGCTCAGGGCAGTGAGGCATCCCAAAAAGCCTTTTGAATGGGAGCCAGGCCTGTTCCCTCTCCGGCCCTCTCATGTGTTTCTTTCAGAGATGATTTCCTCCCTGCATGCCAGAGAGCCTCGGGAAGGAGAGAGGGAAAGCGAATGCGCTGGGGGTGTCAAGGGGAGGGTGGGGAGGAGGAAAAAAAAAATAAAAGACACGCTGCAACAGGGAGAGGGCCAAGAAAAATATTTAAGCCAAACAATAAACATTGTCATTTCCTCCCACAGTCTGCATTCCCAGTCAACTTCCCTGGGCAAGCTGGAGGAGCCAAGAATAGCCAGGCTCCCTGCCTCACCAGCACGTGTGCAGGGAAGGGGATGTGTGCTGGGGACACTGCGCTATAGCATCGCCTTCCCCAGCTCCTGCCACATCTGCAGCCAAAGGGACTGGCACCAGCCCCGCTCTTGCTGTAGGGGACGGGTGGTGTGAAGGGATGGGAGGGGGAATGGCCAGGCACCCTGGGATGGTGGACGTGTAGGGGTTTTAGGTGCACTAGACTTTTAACAAGGCTTTGGGTACTCTTCCAGTCCTGCCAGGGACCTCCCAGATCTCTCCAAAACATCCTGGCTGGTGGCTGTGGTGGGAAGGAGGGAGAGGTATCCGCAGGGAGAAGCTGCTTTCTGCCTACCTCTGGCTAAGGACTGCTGCAGCCTCTTTGTGCTTACCCCCTGCACCTCTGCCTGCTCCCCACCACATGCTCCTGGGACATGGCTTCTCCAGCCCCGGGTTCACATGCCACGGTTCTGAGCCCTGCTCTAGGTTTCACCCTGTCTCCAGCCAGGCTGGGGTTTCCAGCTGTGCTGGGGACACTGCTGCTGCTTTTTCATTTACTGGTGCTGATGCCTTTGGGGACTTGCTCCTGAAGACCTTGCAAAGCTCCTGGAGGACACTTCCCCAGCAGAGCTTTATCACCTAGCCCTGTTCCTGCCTCTCCTGCATCTCCCTCCTGTCTCCTCCAACTGATCTTTCCACCACTAATGACATCCATCACAAGAGCAGCACTAACAGTGATGAAACCAAAGCCGATGCGTGAGGTGTGGGTCTGATGGCAGCAGCAGCTTCTCCAAGGCCCGTCCCTGCCTGTCTCCCCTGTTGAAATGATGGTCTCCCTGTTCCTCTGGGGCTGCTTTGAAAGCCACAGCCTAGAAGGACAAAAACACCTGCACCTCTTCAGCTGCGGGTCACGCATAGTCACCTCAGTCCAAGATTAACGCCCAAAACACCAATGCCCAAAGGGAAGGATGAAAGGATGGCAAAATCCATGCTGGCTTAGAAGCAAACTACACACCCTCCTTGGATTGGGACCAGTACAGTTGCAAAGCCCAGGACCTGTGTGCCCTCCCAAAGGCTGCGGGGAAACATTTGGCTTAATAAGGCTGGACTTGTTTCCCTGAAACTGGGATCTGGGCTTTCTCTAGTTACGAGCACCATCCTGGTGGCAGTGCAGGGGAGCCTTGCTGCTCTTTGGTTACATGGCTGGCCAGGTGCATGTTGAACCTAACCTTCCCTTCCCTTCCCTTCCCTTCCCTTCCCTTCCCTTCCCTTCCCTTCCCTTCCCTTCCCTTCCCTTCCCTTCCCTTCCCCTTTCCCTTTCCCTTTCCCTTTTCCCCTTTCCCCTTTCCCTTTTCCCCTTTCCCCTTTCCCCTTTCCCCTTTCCCCTTTTCCCTTTTTCCTTCCCCCTTCCCCCTTCCTCCTTCCCCCTTCCCTTCCCTCTCTTTCTTTTCTCTCTTTCTTTTTCTTTTCCTTTTTTTCTGTCTGTCTGTCTTTCTGTCTTTCTTTTTTTTCCACCTTCCTCCGAAGCATCTGGAACAGGTCATTGCCAAAAGGCAGGTACCGAGCCCTCAGGTCTGCTCAACCAGAGCAAAACCTGCATTCCTGGGAAATAACGTTCATCAAATGCCAGCGATGTGGCACTAAAATATGTATGATACTGATGGCATCTGCGAGATGCAGCCTTTGTGCTCTGTCTTTCTCTCGCAGTGAATCAACCTACGGGTGAGGTGTATGCGAAGAGAAGTGCCTGGACCGTGCCCACATCCCTAACGGCACTGGGGGCTCCCAGATGGGCAGGATGCCAGCTCTGGGAAAGGAGCAAGTGAGCTCGGCCCCATCCTGGGGGACTCTGCAGGGATAGTGGAAGGATGTGATGTGCGGGCACAGCTCCCTGCACAGCATCTCCCAGCAGCCTCGAAAGTAAATGCACGGCTGAGCCCTCTGCAATGCTTCTGCCTGGCATCTAACTAGTCCTATCTCACATCCCTCCTTTACTATTTTTCCCTCTAAAAACCACTTATATTTTTCTCTCTTCATTCGTACCTTTTCCCAGCTTTGAGACCGTGAGGGGATTTTTTTGGTAGGGGGGGTTTAGCCTATTTAAATCGCCAAGCACTTGGTTCTTGGTTACTATTTTTATGCTGGCAGTGCGGGGCTCTGGCCCGGTGGTGCCAGACGCTGTGCCTCCACACGCTAACACATGCCCCGCTGAGGCTCCTGTCTGAATAAACAAGACGGAGGGCACGAGTGGGGAGATTCGCTGACACAGCCTGGCTTGCTGGCTTGCCTTGGTGGCGTGCTGCCTAGCCAAGCAGCTCCCTATCACTTCATGTGGCATGGGCCAGCTGCAGCAATTACCTTTATTCATTTTTTTTCCCCCCTGGTTTATCTGAGCCGTTGGAACCAGTGCTTTTCTTCCCTCGCACCAGAGGATGTGTATCCTGGTGACTGGAACCCAGCTGGCCGTTTCCCCAGCTCACATCCCACAGCACGGTTACGCATTGGGGTTTTCTTTTTTTTTTCCCCTTCCAAGCACTGTCAGGTCTTTCTGGGAGTTGCCAACCTGGGCAAACCCTCCTTCTCCCACCCTTGGCATTGCTTTCAGTAGAGCCACGTAGCTCAAGCAGAGGCTGAATGGAGTGTCTATGTAGGTTCTCCTCTCTCCCATCGCCTGCTCTTAGCACAAAGCGCTACCGCATCCTACCTCGCTGTGATGCTTGCAAGACCAAAATGGGACTGATGGAAGGATGAGGGTGCCTGTGCCTTCAGGGGTGACCCACTAGCACCTTTCTCTGCTCTTTCTGCTTGCAGAGGTAAAGCTAGCTGGAGCTCCTGGACGAGGCAAAGCTACCATGTTGTGTAGGCGCCGGGCGAGGAGCAGGGACAGTGATCCCCTGACCCTGCGCCTGGCTCTCTTGAGCCTCAAGCCCAATTAGTCATTTCTTTATTTTCCCCTCATGTGTTTTTCCAATGTAATTCGGAGCATGAGCTGTTAAGTTTCCCCAACAAGTGTTGCCATAGGAGCTTGTATTTGTTTAGGGTGGGGTACGGGCTGTGGCGGGTCAAGAGGAGGGGGCAATTAGCCCTAATAGAGAAACTGAGAGCCTCTCCATCCCCATCCCCATCCCATCCCTGTGTGTCCTCGTCCCACCTTGCACACAAGATCTGGGAATCATTTCAGACCTGCGCAGCCAGGATGGGCAAACCCCCTTGGAATTGTATGGAAACTGCCAAAGCGGCGGGCGTTGTTTTGCCAGTGAGTCATGACATATGGAGCAAAGCTCAAGGAAAAACGCCGCTGCATTGGAAGGCTGCAAAAGCAAATCACACCTAGAAGGGCTCTTCCCTGCCAGCAGCTCTGGCTGGTCTCCTGCCTGCATCCTTCCACCAGCCAGCCCCAGCATCCCTGCCCTGGCCCTCCCAGTGATCAGAGCTGCTTCAAGGCTCAGAGACCTTCTTTGATCATCATCATTTAAGACCCACTGATGCTCTTCAGTAGAAGAGGACCAGTAACCCTATTGCCTTGGTGAAATTGCACCTTAGTGTCCTCTGGACGTGGTTTGTGACAGTGATGATGGAAGCCAAATCCCATCATGGTTTTGGTTGTGCTAACCTGGCCGTGCCTCAGTTTCCAGCTGTAGGAAGATATGCTCTTCCTTCTTCTCTTGCAAGACCTTACAGGCAAATACAACCCCTCTGTGGCTGCCTGGATTTGGCCCAAGGACTGAGGTAGTGACAGCACAGCCAGCCTTGGTGGTTTGCCACAATCCCCGCTGCTTCTTCCTCAAGTGACATTCACCTGAGTTGAGCCCATTTCTGCTCCTTCTGAGGCACGGTGACAGAGCCACATAGGTTCCCTGGTTTTGGCATGGGGTTTGCTGTGTGAATTACTGGCATCATCACCGATCCCACGTGTTGGCTTCGGCACTGGGGATGCAGAGCTATTGCAGCGTGGTGACACTTTTCAGCTCGTTGTCGACTGACTAAGAGGGGATCTTATTAATGTTTATAAATGTCTGAAGTGTGGGAGACAGGGGGAAATGGCCAGCCTCTTCTCAGTATCTGTGGGGACAGGACAAGGAGCAATGGCCTCATGTTGGAGCATGGGAAGTTCCACACCAATATGCAGAAGAAGTTTTTCACAGGAAGTGTGACAGAGCCCTGGGACAGGCTGCCCAAGAGGGTGTGGAATCTCCTTCTCTGGAGATATTCCAGACCTGTCTGGACGCCTCCCTGTGTGACCTGTCCTAGGGAACCTGCTTTGGCAGGGGGTTGGACTTGATGGTCTCTGGAGGGCCCTTCCAACCCCTATGATTCTGTGATTCTGTGATTTAGAGGTGCTGTGGCTGAATGTCCATCAAAGGCTGGGTCCAATGATTTTCTGAAGCCCAGCTGTAGTTTGGGGCCACCAGATTCCCCCAAAACAGGTCAGCTGCTTCCATGAGATCATGGCCAGGTTTCCACCACCAAGAGCCCTTTCTCATGACAGCAGTCCTCCTGGAGGATGGCCATCATTGCTGGGCCAGTAGCTACCATCACAGAGCCTGGAGCAGGGAGAAACATTTCCTTACTAATGCTTCAGTTAATGAATGGCCTCTGGGTTCTGTTAGCACACTTGGTTGTTGCTTGGCAGTGCTGATGAGTATCTGTGATAAATAAACCTCGGCTGCAGATTGTTCCCAACAGTTCATTGCAAGTGCGTTCTTGGTTGCACCAGTTGCACAGGGTTGTTTCTCAGCCCGAGCTGGCTGCTTCCCAGCCCCAGTTGCTTGTTTCTTTCCTCTGATCAGATGACTCACATAACTAAATGACCATAAAACGGATTTCTGAATGGCTGCTCCAGCCGTTTAGCGTTTCTGGACAGAAAGCTATTCTGCTGAAGAGCTTTCTCTTTCTGTGAGAGAGCTGAAAGGAAGGAAGGTTTCTTGGTGATGGAGCATTCGTCTGAGCCACACCAAGACAACCTGGGCTCTGCAAATCCCCGGTTCTCCAGTCAGACCTGACAGTGACCCACTGGAGAGCAGCAAAGGGCACTGGGCTGTGCCACGCAAAGAGCAGCCGCCGTTATTTTGGCAGTGCCAAATTGCCTACCACTCAACAGTGCGATTTCCTTAGAGAGGGTGAGATTTGGGCTGTGAAGAGAGGAAATGAGGAGGAAGATGGCCAAGAATGAAGCTGGGAGGTGGCCACATTGCCAGAATTTCTGGTTATCAGTAGGCTGCTGCCCTCTCTGTTCAATCCAGAGTTGGACTTTGCCCACAGACTCTGTCTTCTATTTGTCCCAGCTGGCCACCAGATAAGTAGCCTTGTAGCTTGACCTGGCAAGCTTTGGTGGAGCCATGTGCTGTGGATAGGCCTAGACCCTCCAGTGGAGAGTCTAGGAGAATCTGGGGACATGTTCCTCAGTGTCTGAACCAGAGCAAGAGCACTCTGGAAAAGATACGGCCCTTGCAACCAGTGCTTGCCAACACTTTACTTCACTTGAGTGCAAGTACTCCTAGGAGACTCATGACCCCGTGTCGCAGTTTTGCGTAGCTGGGTACTGGGAGGTACTGAACCTTTCTCATAGTCCAAGGGAGATAAAGCACCTGCCTTCTTGAGATTGATTCTCTAGCAGGATGCTCTATTGATGTTTGCAACAGCCTCTTCGTACTTGGACGCCCAAACCAGGTCACCAAGCTCAATTTCAGAGCCAAGCTCTTTGTTGGGATGAGGGGGTGTTGGAGGGAAGAGTGGAGTCAGATGCTTACAGAGCCCTGCCCCAGCTGCAAACACACAGAGAGATGGATTACAATGCCTAGACACGAGAGGGGTGCAAGAAGGTGGATAAGCAGATGAGGTGGTGAACTGACTCCTAGTTGGGTGGCAGAGGACTCTGAGGAGGAGAAGCACTGAGATGGGAGTGAGGACTTGTGGCATTCAGGCTGGGGCTCTCTCTAGTAATGTGGATTTGCTTTCTCACTTCCTGACATAATTCCCCAATCCTCAAGCTACAGCCACTGCCCTCTGAGCACCCACTCCTCCTCATATACCAGCTGGGGTACCAGTCTTCTGGTGCCCCTTGGCTCTGGAGGGTTGCATATGGTGGAACTGGGCCTTGGCTCTTACCAGAGATGCACGGGGGCCTTGCTGAGGACCCGGAACCTCTGTGCTTGGGACCAACCTCGTGGTTTTGAATAGCCTTTTCACCAAAGACTTGTTTTTTTTTTCCCTAGCCCTTCCAAGCAGACGGCTGGTGTGACACCATCAACAACCGGGCATACTGCCAGTACGATGGGGGTGACTGCTGCTCCTCCACGCTGTCCTCCAGGAAGGTAGGCGAGCATCTTCTGCACCACTGCCCAGGATTTAGGATCAAGTGGTGATTGCTAGCCATGCTCTTTGGCTTTGCTGGCCATGGAACGGAGCCTGCAATGCAATTCTCCCATGAATGGAGAACAAACCCATGGTTTTAAACCAAAGCCAGATGAAGCTGACAGACATCATCCCACTGATTAGCAGCGGGGTTTGGGCTCAGGCCAGCAGGACTGAAAGCTCAGCCCAGCTCCCTCTGAAGTTCACAGCATTCCCTCTCATTTTGGGAAAGGAGTCCTGAACGACTTCCATAGGGTGCAGGGCTAGCCATGGTGATTCAGAAGTCACCTTGTCATATAACTGAACATGTATCTCAGGGAGATTTTTGTTATGGTCCATTGGCACCTGCTATGGGCTGTCTTTCCCTCCCAATTCTCCCAGGGAGGGAAGGAGTGAGGAATAGCATAGAGGGAGCAGCTTGGCATTGGGGTTGCATAGACCCTTCTTTGTCTCCCATCACAACTTCCCCTCCCACCCTACTTGCTATCCAGCACTCACAGCCCATCCTTCCCAAGCATATCCAACAGCAAAACAAACCATAGGGCATGAGATAATTCCTCACTGCGAAAATATGTGAATTTGGATCTTCTCATCTTTGTTGTTGTGGAGCTTGAATCATTTTTCCTTTCAGCACGCACACACACACAGAGAAAAAGAAAAATAAAATCCTGGGAAGATCCAGTTGAGATAGGAGAGAAAAAGCTTTACACCCAAGCGATGAGTGAAACCTCCACAGTGATACCATGACATCTCAGAGCAAGGCATGGCTCTCAGGAGGTCTGAGACATCCGGAGCTCTGGCCAAAGCGAAGGACGGGTTCGCAGCTGGAGGCGGGGGGATCCGGTCCCATGGCTTTGAGAAGCCCAGTTTCCCCACAGGTCCCAGGTCTCCCACAGCAGAAGCCTCCTGTGTGCCTCCATTAAGGCAGACCGGGAATATGGGGTTCAAACACCAAACAGGCTCCAACCTCTCACTGGCCCAGAATGTGAAAAATCAAAACGTGCTTCCACAGCAAGAAAAACTGCTGGCTCTGAGCCTGCTGTGTACAGAACCTCTGGAGAAAAGAGTCTTCTCCATTTCCATGGCCCATGGCTGGGCCACTGTCAGCCAAGAGCCAGATGCTCTGCTGGTGTCCTCCTGCCTTGCTCTGCTGCCACCAGCTAAGGTGACACAAGCTTGCTCAGCCACACAGGACTGATGGAGAGAGAGAGAGAGAGCAAGCGAGAGCAATGTGCAATGAGCCCCTTTACCTGCGCGGGATATTTCAAAGTGGGACAGCTTGTGGAGTGACCCTAGATGGACCTACTGCCTGCCCACCAAAGACCATTCCTGCTCACACAGCCTTCGGCCTGCCTGGGTTTTCTTAATAGTGCAAAAGAACTGTACGCATCTGCCCTGGCTGCTGCATGTGGCAGTGTGAAGGCCAGCCTTTGCTGCTGGGAGGTTGGTTGAGGTCCTCCAAGAAGTGGCAGAATACAAAGGAGTGCTGCCTTTATGCTCTGCTGAGCCGGGAAGAGCCATCAGTCCTGTGTGGCTGAGCAAGCTTGTGTCACCTTAGCTAGTGTCACCTTAGCTGCTGGCAGCAGAGCAAGGCAGGAGGACACCAGCAGAGGAAAAGGACCATGGGCTGAGATACACAGAAACAACAAACTGAAATCTTGAGGTGCCTCATCACTGCCAGCCTCAGCCCAAGTGTCTCACATTCACCAGGGGACACTTCTCCCCAGGGTTTGACGGTTGGGATGCAAGACTCAAACTGACCCTTGGCTGTAGAATTTGGGACACACACTAATGAAAAGGGAAACACTAAGAAAAAAACGCAGCCGGGTACACTCTGTACCAGAGCCTGTTACTCTGCCAGCATGGAGCTTGGTGGTCTCCACACCACCACCACCACCAGGGCACATATGACCCAGTCTGTCTGTCTGTCTGTCCTGGGGTGGAAAGGGCTTGCAGGGGCATCAGGCTGTTTGTGGGCCAGGGATCTCAAAGCAGGGTCTCAGTCCTTAAATCTCCCTTCGTTGCTCCTAGGTGATCCCGTTTGCTGCTGACTGTGACCAGGACGAATGCACGTGCCGCGACCCGGCAGCCGAGGAGAACCAGTAGCAGCACCACGAAGGGCTTCTCTCGGTCTGGCAAGCGCCGGAGGAGCGAAGGGGCAGCAACGGGGGCCGCCGGGGGACAGCAGGACAAGAGGCATGAGGAACAGCTGGGCAGGGGGACGGCGGCTGCCCATGGGCCGAGGCCAGTGGGAGGGGTGGGTGCAGGGCGGTCCCCTCGCCATCACTGCGCCCTTCCCCGTGGGCTCCCTCCCAGGGACATGGGGGGCCCGGTGCATGATCGAGGGGCTCAGCTGGGGGGTCCAGCACCACCTTGGCCATGCACTGAGCTGCAGTCCACGCTGAGAGCCCTGGCGCGGCCACGGACATTTGTCCTGGTCTGGCGACTGGGTGTCTGTCTTTGCTCTCGATTTTGTCACTATTCACCCCCCGCCTCTGCTGTACAGGCTTCTTTTAGCAAGGTCGAGGTAGTTGTGATCTCTCTGCAAATATTTAAACTTAATTTTATATATATATATACATATATATATAATATATATATAAAAATATATATTATATTTTCTTTGCTCTTGATGAAGCTGAGAAAGGATATCCTTTGTCACACACCCATGCTGCTGTGAAGTCCGAACTATTGGGAAAAATGCAGGTCCGGGCAGGAGGAGCAGGGAATTTCCCCTCCCTCGCTGAGAAGGAGCTGGAAGGAGGACAGAGAGAGAAGCCAAACAACCCAGGCTGTGCCAGGAGAGAGCTCCCCGGACAGGCAGCGTGGAGGCTGCGACCTCAAGGTGCTCTCAGCATCTTGCAGGCACCAAATATTGCCCTTGGGATGTGCCAGGGGTCTGGGGGGGTTGCCTCACTCTGCTCAGGGTCCTGGGTGAGGAGAAACGCCACTGCACCCTGGCGTCGCCCCCGCTGTTATTTCAGAGCCCTCTGGGAAAGGTTAGATGTCTGCAAGGATCTCTTTGTGGTCCCTCTGCTCCTCACCTTCCCTCCCCCCCACCCCCCCCTCCCAGCTGCTGCACACCCAGGTAGACAGGGGATGTAGTAACTGTCAAACAGTGTTGGCAGAAGTTCTCAGAGGAGACCAGACCCTGTAACGCAGGGAGAGACAGGCTCTGAATGACTTGCCAGGAAACTTTGAGCATCGTCTTTTCCCACTGAGATTTTTCTTTGTCACCATCTCTGTGGCAGAGCCTGTCATGGTGAACGTACAGTCGTTGACTTTCATGAATCTCTTGCTCCCGCAGGCACTAAGTAAATGCCTTCAGAGTCACTTCTAGCCCCAAAGAAGCCCAGTGGGACTCTGCTGATTCCCAGAAGATCAGCTTGGCAGCCCAGACCCAGCCCGAGATAGCTGGCATGCAGGGCTCCAGCTGGTAGGTCTGTGCTCCAAAGAGGCAGAGAAAAGGGATAGGAAGAGGAGAGTACAGAGCAGGGGCACAGACACCTCAGCGTGCCCGGGTGCAGCCCCAGGTTGGGACCCAGACCCCAAGGCTGCCTGGCTGCGTCCTCCCCGGCTCCAGGCCAGGGTTTGTCCAGCGCAGTAGCGATGGTGAGAGGGTGACACAGTGTGGAGAGACCGAGGATTTTCAAGGCATCCCTTTGCTAGCTCCCCTCTCAGTCGTTTTCACAGAATTACAGGATTATAGGGGGTGGAAGGGTCCTCCAGAGATCAAGTCCAACCCCCCTGCCAAAGCAGGTTCCTTAGGACATGTTTTGGTCAGGTATTTCCTAAAGTATTGTTTGGCTGGAGGACAGGAGTAGGGGTAGAGGTGCCTGGAACAATCCCACCAGCGCCCAGGCAGGAGACGCCTTGTTGTTTCCCAAGCCCTTTCCCAATCCCAAGTGCTCGTACTGCTTTGTGGCAGGTCACCTCCTGCCTGCCCTGGTCTAGGCAGCGATGCAGGAGGGGGACACAATGGGTCCCATCTCCTCTTGCAGTGGGGATACACTGACATCTCTTCCCATCACGCACAGGTGACAGTACCCCAGGATTTCACCCTCATGTGCTCAGTTTGGCCGAGAGCTGCAAGGTTTTGAGAGAGATCCACTTTTCAATAAAAAAAATTTATATAATTAAATAATCAAACAACCCAAGGAAATAAAAATTAAGAAGAAAGCCCTTTGAGACTATTCCAGCCCCCCCCCCATGGCACAGCTCAGGCAGCCCATCCTGCTCCACCAGCGCAGGAAAGGGGTGATCCAGGCATCCCGGCACACTGGGAGTTGCAGGGGGTCACAGCAGCTGCAGGGGACAGAGGGCTGAGGGGGAGACGGGAGAATTTCAACTCCTGGTGCCCTGCAATGCCAAACCCTCCCCTGCCTGGTGTCAGCGTTAACCCACATCAGGCGCTGGGTTTTTGACCCTTTTGGCATGAGAATCTACGGCTCATCCCCTGCTCACCGGTGTGTGCAGGGAAGGGGGCTGTGCCCCATGGACAGGGGAACCGGGGAGGGGTGGAGGCGCTGGCTTGGCTGGCAGAGGTTTGTGCTTCTCACAGTGGGATAGCTTCTACATGCCAAAATATCGTTCTTCTATAGCGACACTGAGCGGGCCCTGTCCCCTTTCGGGTTTTATTCACAACGAAGGCTGCTGCTATTTTTATTTTTTTGTATTTGATAATTATTTTTTATAAAAATCTATGAAAAAAAATAAATAATCTTCTCATCCTCCAACTCTTTTGCCTCCTTGCGTCACCCAAGGGTGGGAGGGGATCCCCCATGCTCTCCTTTGCCCTGAACTGTGGGTTCTCCCAGCCCCCTCCTGGTGCTGTCCCAGTGCGATGGGAGACCCGCTTTGTGTTGGGACACACACACACACACACACAGAGACACACACACACCTCCAAAGCTCTCCCCATTCAAGGTGGCCACCCAGGCAGCATTTGCTGTGCCACCAGCTCCAAGGATTCTTTTGCAGAAGATCTTCTGCTGGTTATGCCACCATCTGGTCCCCTGCCCATCACTCTTTTTAACTAACTCACTGTAAAGTTATGGAAAGTGTGTGTGTGTGTGTGTGTGTGTGTGTGCTCTCCCCTCCTGTGGGCAGCCCCAAATCCCATGTATCACCAAGGTGGGGGACATCTGTAGGGCCCTCATGGGTTCAGACTTCACTGCAACGACGCCCACAACTGCTCCATTCTGCCCGGTTGGATAGGGCCCTGGGCACCCTTGTCTAGATCATGCCTGGAGGTTGGTGGCCCTGTCTGTGGCAGAGGCTTGGAACTCTGTGATCCTTGGGGTCCCTTCCAACCCAGACCAGTCTGTGATTCTATGATTCTGGTGCTCTGGAAAACGGGAATTTGTGGCATTCAGTGAAGCAGCCTGTCCCGGGCAACCTGCTGCAGCCACAGCCCATGGCCATACCTGGGCATCCCCTCTGGACTGGGGCATTAGGAGCATCTGGGCCAGGTTTGAAAGCCTCACCACCTCCCATGCAGGAAGATTATCATGCCAGTGGCACAAGGAGGAACAGAGTGAGGTCCCTGTCCCAGTTCCAGGAGTCTTTTGCTGTTGCAATTCCCAATTCCCAGGAGCCACCAACCAGCCAGGTCTCCCATGGTGCTCGGTATGGTGTGACCAAGACACGATGGTCAAGCAAGAACATCCTTGCCCTGTGGTCGCTTTCTCAGGACTTGCAGGGTGGGTTTCTGGGAGGAAATACTGCTTTTAATGGACTTTGAGGTACTTTGTCCCCCCTTTTTTAAGACAGCTTCAACTGTGCAAATGAACCAGCCCAGAAAAGAGACAGGTTGGTTCCCAGGAGCAGAACAAATGCAAATGGCAGCTAACAAAATCCAGGGGGCATTTCTCATAGACCAGATCTGGGGACATCTCGAGCCTCTCCTGCCATCAGTCAAGGGCAAGGTGGTCCCTCAAGGAGCCCCTTTGCTGTTTCACAGCTCAGTGCAGGGTTTGCAAAGGCCAAAGCCATGCTCCAGGAGCTATCCCTCTTTCCTTTGCCACACGCCTCGCTTGCAAGCAGTGGAGAAGGTGAGTCATGGCTGAGCAAACGGAAAGACTGGGAAGGACTGGAGAACACAATCACTTGCAGTGGGTCGAGGCTTGGGGGGGATGCTGGACCCTGGGGGCTAATTCCAAGCCTACAGAAAGCAATGAAATCCCCAATTTCCTCCCACGGGGCTGATGTGAGCATGTGGAGGGCCCTGGAGAGGAGTGACAGGCTGAGAAATGGAAGGAAAATCCCCTTGCACGGGGTGCCCAGTGCTGCCCTGGCAGCCGGGTGAGCAGGGAACACTTGGGGTCAAGGATGGAGCCGGATGCATCGCACAGCGCACACCCCACCCCCTCCTCACCATGGCTGGGGTGCCCTTCCCATCACTGGGAATCAGAGCCATATGAACTCAGCCCTGATTGAAACAAGCTGAGGTGCTTGTGGTTGTGCTTCTGCTGGAAGCAAGGAGGCCTGGGCAAGCCCGAGGTCCTTCTGCCTGTGCCGGAGTGCCTGGGAATGTCAGGCATGGACTGGGAAGGGGCGGGGGGGCAGTGCAGGCAGGGCTGCCTTCAGCACTGGCCACTGCTCCATGCCCGGAGTGTTGGGGCTGGACTGAGCTGCCCAACCCAAAAGCGGGTGTATTCCTGCACTCAACTCATCCCCAGCGTCCCTCCTTGCTAGCTTTGATCTCCTTTGAAGCCCGCTCCCTCTACTTCCAGCTATTGCTGACAGCCACACGCCTCCCCATGCCCCACACCCACCTCTCCTTCAAGTCTGGTCTTTGCATGGGCTCTCTCACCACTTCCCGGAGGAGAAACAGCATCTCCTGGTGACACTGGATGTCTCCTCCAGTGCAAGCTCCACTGCCTTGGATTTGCTCCCATGAGGGACAGTGCATTAAGGTGCTCCACACCCCCAAGAAACCAGGACCGCAGTTGAGGGTTTAAATCCAAAAGGGCAGCTGTCTACAGCCACAGCCAAGTGACAAGCTGTTTTCCCACCCGGTCCCCTCCTTTCTGCCAAGGACCCACCCTCAAGGCAAGAGATGCTGACCTCTGTGTCCCCAAGGCAAGGGGGACATGTGTTTGAGGAGGGTGGTGGCTCTTTGAGCAACACAAGGATCTGACAGGCTTTGTCAGCAGTTGCAATGCTCAAAGAGGCCACGCAGGTTGTTGTTAAGAAACAGGGACCATGGGGACACAGTGCCATGGCTCCAGTGGTGCCATGTCATTCAGGCATGTGCTGAAATGCAGAAATCCTTGCTGGTACCTACTTTCTGAGGACGAAGAGGGACTGCTGGCCAAAAACAACCCTTCCAACACACACACGCATCACCAAACCCTTCCTAAACCACTGGTGATGCATCTTTTGCAATCCACTTCCTTTCTGGGGTGGGTTTTCTCCAACCCCCGCCATCACTTGCATATGACCCTTGAGGAGGTTTTTGCTCCAGCAAAGGTGAGGAGCCAGCCTAGCTGAGACCTTCTCACATAGCAGCTCAGACTTGCGACTGCCTCGCTGCCATGCAGCCCCTCTCCTCCACCTCCTCCTCCTCTTCACATCTCATTCCACTGCCACAGGTTATTGTGCAATGAGTCGACTGCAGCCACAGTACTTAACTGCATGGAAAAAGGCAGAAGGAAAGTATCGGGTGTATTTTTAGCTTATTTTCCTGCAATTTAGCAGTGGGAAGAGAAAAAAAAAAAAAATCAAAAAATCAAGTTGCTCCAAGAGACTTAATGAAGTCTGGTTTCCTATGGATTCATGCGCTACAGCCCCTACATTCCCCATCTCCCGTGTCTTCCCAGGCATCCTGTCTGCCCACCCGCAGCTCTCCCCAGGTCTCTCACCCACCTGGCAGAGCAGATTCTTGGCTTGGCCAAAGGACCAGCCACTACAAGCGCTGATGGCCTGAGCACTAGACCCCACACTGCACGAGAAATGACTTTTAAGGTGTTCTTTGTGGGTCCCAGGCACTGGCTTTCACATCGTTTAATAGTCTTGATGCTGCTAATCCTCTGTCAGAAGTTTGCCAGGTGGACCAGGAAATTCTTAGGAGTCGTTGATCACCAGACAGCACCATCCCAGCCACCTTAAATACTAAAAAAACAGGCTAAAAAGAGTGTTTTTTGGACTCTGCTACCAAATTCCCAGGATCCATGGAGGTGTGCAAAGCAAAGGACTGAATGCCCCCCACCAAGGGTATGTAAATGTACTCTCCATCCCCCAAAACCTGAAGGTACCAGCTGAGCAGGTAGGTGGGGCGAAGTGCAGGACGCAGCTCCGGCTGCATCTATTGATTCGTTTGGGACTTGGCTAACCCAGTGGGCAGACAGGCTAATGCTAAACTTGTGTGAAGACGTACCCGAGTTCAAAGGCTGAGAGTGTTTCATCCGCTACCAAAAGATGACATCAACTGGACCAAAACTATAAACAAACATTCCAGTTTGCCAGAGCCACGGATTACTAACAGCTCCGTTTAATAGTCAGTTAAATTATCATCTGGAGTTTTACATAGTGTTACAACGGCTTCTTTTTGTTGTTGCTGTTGTTTAGAACTTTTTTTTTTAATGATTATTATTATTTTTTTAAGTAATCTGGAAGGGTTTCGCATGTCTTGCCACGTGGCTATCTCACCCTAAAGCACCCTACTTTCAATCTACAGTAGTAAAACGTCACATTAGAGTTTTAATAGAACATCAAGGAACAAGAATTGTAGCCATCTTTTGAAAGAAAAGGACCAAACCATCTTTATATGTTAAGTAACTCCACAACAAGTAAAAGGTAGTAATGCTATTACAGGGGGTACAGATGGGGGCAAAGAAAAGATAACGACCTAGAGGTTCATCTCAGGTGAATAGTCGCTCATTAATTCAGAAATAAAACAAGAAGGGGAGGGGCAGGGGCAAGGGAAGTTGCAGAAATGGATGGAAAACTGTGTCTTCTCCAGCTTCCATGTGGTTGGCAGCATGGGAAGAACCAGAAGAGCAAGAGAGAACATACTGTGCAGACCCAGCAGGTAAGAAGCTGTGGTAGATGGGGGTGGTGTCGCCGCAGCAAAGGCAGCATGCCTCAGGGCTTGCCCAGGCCCGTTTGCGGTGATCAAGCCTCATGCATCTCAGCAAGGTTGGGTCTTGTAACCAGGGTGCAACCTCCCACCCTGCTCTGGACTGGGCCCTCAGGGAAGGCTGCCAGAGTTTGTCCAAGGTGTGTTAATTGAGGGACGGTGGCAAGAAAATTCAAGTTGGACAAAATTCAAGGTCCAAAAACCAAGAAGGAAGGGAGATGGAAGCTTCGAGAAGCCAGGGCCATCATGGGAATGGCCCCATGGATGTGCTTTGCCGGCACAGCAACCCAGCAGCAGTCAGCCAAGTGGAGCACTGCTCTCCCCTGCTGCAGACTGCACGGTCTGGGGCTGCAGCAGCCCATCACGGGTTGGGGATGCCGTGTCACATCCAACGGTGCAAGGGTGTTGCCAAAGAACCTTGTGTGGGCGGCTTTCCCCTCACCCTCTGGGGTGGTCCATCTCCCAAACCAGAGGGAAGGAAGAGGAGCTAAGAGAGCAGAATCTGGCTCAGATGGCTGATGCAGGGTCTCTGTTGACCACTCAAATGCGAGCGCAGGAGCAGAACAAAAACAATATGCAGACCTCCCTGCGCCAGTCCTGGGGACGGGTTGGAAAAGTGACCTAGGCAGGTGTGATCGTGTGGGGCGTCTGGGGTTTTCCTGGCAGCGTCGCAGCAAAGTGGCTGGCAGACCGCACCGCTCCTGTCCCCACCACTGCACCTAGTAAGCAATAAAAGAGAGGAGGCCGCTACCCAAAGGGAAACAGTCTGCGTTTCATATAAAGGCCACGTAAGCAGGAATACTTGGCAAGCAACCGACTTGCGCCTGGTCCAGAGCAGCTTGCTTTCAAGCATCCCTCCAAGATGCTGAGCGGAGGTGCCCCTTGCCCATCCCTGGATAGCTGCCTGGCTGGAAGTTAAAACTCGTCTCAGCGTTCCCCCTGGAGAGAAGCCAGAGGATAAACCAAAGCGTCTTGGCCAAGACTGCCGGTGGCTGCAAGGAAAAAAGGAGCAACGGTTCAGGGTGGATCACCTGCCCACGTGTACCTGCGCACTGAAACAGAGCACTTGCCTCACTCTGCACCCCAAGCCCTCAGCGGCATCAGGCACATTGAAATATAAGGAGAAACACATGAGAAAAAGCCAAAAGGATGCAGTGGACTTCCTTCTTGCGAAGAGCAGGTGCCTACCCGAAGATGTCTTCCAAATGCATCCATTAGAGAAACAACACTGGGATGCTCAGGTCATACCCACTGATGATGGCTGCTCCCAGCAGCTCCTGGGTCCAGGCCAGCCACCCCTGGAAGAGAGGTCTGCCCATGAGAAGGGAAGGGCAAAGCACCGTGTGGTCCTGCAGGAAGATATCGAACTGCTGCTGAGCACATACTGTGACACAGCACTGTCAGATGTGGCCAGCTACAGGCCACAGCTGCCCCCCCCCTCTCAGCACCACGCAAACATTCGAGCCGTGTCCTTGGCAGGTAGCAGGAGGAATGAGGCAGAAAATTGTAAGAGACAGGCTGAAGATTGCTCCTGCCAAGGCTGAGAAGAATGACAAGGAAACTTCTCTCTGAAAAGCCATCATAAAGATCCCACTGTAGGGCTCCTGGCTTGTCCAGATTGAAGGTGCACAGCTGGTAAGCCCAGAGGTGCCTCCTCTGCAAACCAGGCTGGAAGCTGAAGCTAACAGGAACCCATTTGTTGCCTCTGACGCCATCCGTGGTCATGGGGCTTCGGGCAACAGTTTGCTCTGAACCAAGCCCAGTATCCCAGGACAACCCCAGTCACCTGGTTTAAGAAAGAGCTGCAGATGTGAGCCCGAACACAGGGAATTAACACCCCTAGAAGCACGCCTGCCCTGTTGTGTCACCAAGCCCTCTCCAAGGGCCAGGACCACCAGGACCATCCTGCACTACTGTGTCAAAGTACGGTATGCCCTGCTCCACTCACCCTACCCAGGGTGAGCTGAGGCTGGATGCTGCTGCCTTGGCTAGGGCTCTCCTGAGCTGTAGTTGGATATTGCTACAAAGTCTTTCTTATGGTGGAAAAAAATTAAAGTAAAATAATGGAAGGGATTTTTTTTTAAGTTCAACTTCCTAGGAATTTAGCCCCACAGGGAATCTCACGCTGCCCGGCTGGTCACTGGCCCTGAGGCCCAGCTGCTCTTTGCTCTGGAGGACTTGGTGCCTTGGAGCAGACATGGGCTTTGCCAGTGACGGAACAACTGGAGGCAACAGGCTGACCAACACCCCTCTCTGCTTGCCCCAGCCGGTGACACCACACCAGCCCTGCCCTGCCACGGCACCACGGCTCGGCCAGGTCTCATCTCTTTACAACTGCAAGGAAAACCTGCAACCCTTCTGGCTGCCTGGTAGCTGTTTTGCTCAGCCATAACTATTAGATCTCAAGCTGACCTGCATGCCCTGCCTCCATTTTCCCAACTCCGGCATCACCGGCTCTCCCTTCCTGGCTGTGTCATCGTGTTTCTCCCATCACCGGCGTCACCTACCCTTTGGGATGGTCCCCACAGCCAGGGCAGGGATGGGGCAGGAGGAGAGGGCTGTGCCCTCTCAACCTCCCTCTCCAGTGATGCTGAGGAACCTCTTGGTAAAATGAATA
Organism: Porphyrio hochstetteri; assembly: GCA_020800305.1. Classification (NCBI taxonomy): domain Eukaryota; kingdom Metazoa; phylum Chordata; class Aves; order Gruiformes; family Rallidae; genus Porphyrio; species Porphyrio hochstetteri. The sequence continues at coordinate 22,640,694 of CM036912.1, forward strand.
AAACAAAACCAAGAAAACTGGGTCCCACAAGACTCCTAACTAGAAAGGCTTTTGGCCAAGTCGAAGAAGAAACTAATACTGAGTCAGTCCTGCACAGAGCAGCCGGTTTCACTCCCCGGTCCGAATTTTTGCCTCCAGAAGCATCAGCGACACCCTCCCCCCCACCCCCATCTGTGGGTCCGTGTGTAAAACCCTCACAAACGCCCCATGGGAAGGCCAGCATGAGAGTGGGCGCCTGCAACTCTCAGTAGTCCTTGTCACCATAGTCATTGTAAAGGACGCTCAGTGTCTGCTCCTCGCACGTCTTCTTGAGGTCCCGGCTGAGCTCTGACCAGTCGAGCCCGTAAGGCTTGATCTCGCTGTAGCGGCAGGCGAGGTACTTGAGGGACGAGCGCTGGAGGCTGATCTTGGGCTCTTGCAGGAGGCCATTGCACCAGCTGCTGAGGTCCCCGAGCTGTGAGAGGATGAGGCCAGCTTTCCTGCAGCAAGGGCAGATGGGGGGGAAATGCCGGGCGGGGTGGGAGGATGGACAGCATGGGAGTGGCAGAGGCGATGGAGACACCGTGGGGGGAATGGCGGGAAGGGCAGGAGGTGTGTATGAGGAGAGAAAAGCAAAGAGGGTTTAAAGGTGCCGTGGGAGCTCCTGGGCAGAGAAGAGACAAGGCGAGAGTTGAAGGACAGCTGGCATGGGAGCACACACCGGACCCGTGGCAGCACTGAGAGTCCAAATGCATGCAGAAGAAACCCCTACCTCGGTCAGAGGTGCACACACCACCATGGTTGTGCTGGACCTGCTGCACTGGTCTTGGGACTCACCTTGTGCTTTCCCACCCTGTCGCACTCTTCTTCTTCCACCCAGTATCATCCCCACAACAAGGCCAGGCTGGAGGAGTAAGGGGCCAGCCACATGTGTAGCTGTGAAACCCCCTACGCCCTTTGGGATGGACAACATCAGTGACGCAGATGGCATCATAGTCAGTCACTGCTGCAGCTACTGGACCCTAAGTATAACAGTGTGGGAAAGTGGGAGCTGATAGCACTGCAGGCACCAGGGGGAAACACTAGAAGGTACCAGGTGTGTGATGTGTGCAACACCACGTGTCTTCTCCACAAAGGGAGAACTGTGCCTGAGAACTGTGGTGGTCACTTGCAGCTTGGGGTAGAACCTCCCCAGTGACATGTCTGGGCAGGGAAGAAGTGGGTGTACCAGGAACACCGCTCCCTCACTCTTATATGGCTGAGTGGGATGCAACGGAGAGGAAGTGTATGGTTTTGGGGACCAGCATGTGGCGATGTCACTGAACACAAGGTAGGTACTGACCAGCTTAAAGCTGCACCCCAAGATGCACACAGGATGCAGAGGAGAGCACAGGACGAGGTAGGCAGTGACTGCCCGAAGCAGCATGGCGGCAGGAGAAGAGGCCCAAAAAAAAAGGAGAAGAAAGGAAGAGGAGATTTAGGGAATAAAAGAAAATTTCATGCCCATCATCTGTATTAGTTTGGCTTGTGGGGGTCTGCACGGAAGGCTTAAGGTGAGAAACATTATGATCTTCATAAGATGCCAGCCAGAAGTGCAATGAATGCCAGTCCCGCTACACGGCTTGTAAGGCTGGTAGCCACGTCGGAAACGCATCTCAAAGGACAGCGTGCAAGCTGGAAGGAACGTACTGAGACGTACAGCCCAGGTTTGACCCAGAAAAGAGGGCAGGGGATGTGACAGAGCTCCCCAGTTCTTTGCCTGTGCATTTTGCATCTTCCAGTTGCAGAGAGCAAGATAAGGAAAGGCAAGTCACGGCAGTAGCAGTTGGTGAAGAGCCGCTAACCAGACAAGGAAGCCAGGAGAGGTCGGGTGTCAGAGGGAGAAGTCCAGGAGGAATCCATCCATCTTCAGCAGAAGACAGACACACACAACCCCCAGGGCAACCCAGCCTCAGCATGGGGTTGTTGTGGTAGTGAGAAAGTGCTAAATTATCACCCCCTTGTGTTGGATGATAGATTGGAAGAGCACAGAGGATCCTGGCCAAATATGACCTCAGTTGTGTTATCCTCTTTTCACGTTTTTCCTCTTAAAGCTGTGTTTCTAATGCTTTCATTGAGGAAACCAATTTGTTCAGATAAAATACGTTATGGTCAGTTTTAAACTGGTCCAGCACTGCAAGTGATCTCCAGGGAGTCTGGCGAACGTAGAGGTAACGAGTTCAAATGAAGTGTCAGGCAGGTGAGCATCGCACATGCCTGGAAACCCAGGCAAAAGTGTCTCAGGAGCTGGATAGGTTTCCTACCCAGTTTCATGGTCAGTTTGTGGGTTGGTATAGACAGCAAAGAGCAGACACACCCCCTCGGTAGCTGTAACTCAGTGCAGGAGCAGGCTGCAGAGGAATCGTGATGCTGGGGAAAAAAAACCCCCAAACTTCTTTGTCGTATCCTTGCTTGGATGAGTAGGGGATGTGTGTGGAGCACACAGTTGTGCTGTGTCTGGTTTAGCAGCCAAAGGGTAAGTACACCAACCATGAAGTGACATCCACAGTCCCTCCAGACCTTCATCCAGGCCAGGTCCACCATGAGAGAGCTGCTTGGAGAGGAATGGGTTTCCCCCAGGCCTAGCCAAGAGCTAACCTTGGGTTTCTCGGAAAGGAAACCCCCAAGAGGTCCATCACAGTGCAGATGGTCACACACAGCTTGCCCCTTGCTAGCCAGCTTCAGGTGGCTGCAGCTCAGAGGGGCCAGTCTGGAGCCACCAAGCTCTACAGCCACATGACACCTGCAGCCCTGGATCTCATAGCCAGTCCACAGTGGAGAGGTGCAGGTTCTTAGCGCAGTGCCAACTCTGAACATAGCCACCCAAGCTGGTCAAATATTCCAGCCATGGCAAGGTAGCCAAGCTCTCACTTGTTTTGGTCCCCACACCTAGACACCTAGGTGGGATGCTGAGATTGCTTCTCTTCCTCCACCATCACAGTACCCTAACAGGGACATCAGGTATGATGCCACAGATTTTTGGCCCAAAGCTCAGATTTCACCAGGCTTTGCCTGAAACCCCACTTTCACTTGTAGAAAATTACCTTTCCCCCCATTTCTTGTCCTTTGGCAAAGCTGGGGGCTCTCTTCTCAGGCCAGGAGGGAGCGGGTGGCTTCCATAACTCCAGACGAGTTATATCTGCATGCTTCCTTTGGTCCAGCTGCCAGCGTGGCCGGGATGGGAGGAGAGCGCGCCCTGAGCGAGCAGAGCCAGAAGGAGGCATGGCCGCGTGGACAAGGAGGAGGAGGGACACGGTAGAGTGGATGTGGGTCCACATCCAGGACTTCAAAGGAGCATCAGCAACAGTCAAACAAACACTCTGTCTGCTGGCTAAATAATGTCATCTGCAAGCGATTTGTCCTGTCACCAAAAGTCTGGATGCGTCGCCCTCGCAGACGATCAAACAGGAGGTCTGCTTTCCAAGATTTGTCATCACCAGAACCCACTGCAGCTGCCTAAATGTCTCTTTCCAAGTAGTGCGAGCTGCAAACACTTCATCAGCAGCTTGCATCATCCCATCCTAAGCGCTCCAGAATTTCCAGAGGGTGGAACTAACCCTCTGGATTTTAGATTCACACAGCCAACGGTAACATTTGGCCAATTCGGTGGCATTTCTGGGCCGCTCCGTGCCAATGCACCTCTGCCTTGTGGGGCTCGAGGAGGCAGCTTCCACCCCATGTTCTGGCTGGTCTTTGGTCTCCTCACTGAGGCAGTGAGCACCGCTCAGCCTCGGCGAGGCGGTGGCTGCGTGACGACTCCGGTCGGTCACGTAGGGGATGTTATGTAGTCCTCACGCAAACAGATGTCAGACGGTCTGTGCAAACCAGGGCTGGATTTCACATCTGGAAACGGAGACAGAGCGGCATCACCACAGCTGGGCTCAAGACAAAGGTGAGACATAAGTCCAAGCCTGCTGATCCCACTCGGTGTCATGGGAACAAAGCAACCCAGGGCAGAGGAGGTGGCGGGAGCTCCAGTCTTAATTCCATGCGCTGGGATGATGCCGCTACCGTGCTTTGGGGCTCTGCCTCCAAGAGTTCAAATTTCTTAGGACATAAATGGGAAAAGAGGAAAGAGGAGAGAGCCCAGCTCTGCCCCAGGGAGAGGAGGATCTCTTGGGAGCTCCCCCCCCCCAAAGCTGAACTAGGAGACGTGCCTAAGACACTATGTGCAAGACCACCAGCAGCTATTTGCTGAGTCTTTCTCACCCTCCAGCAGAAGTTCGGAGGACAGAGAAGGTATGTGGGATCTCCAGTCCTCTGCTAGAAATCCACAAGCAATCACCAGAAGTGGGGCTGGAAGACACACAGCAGTGAGACCAGTGAGAGGGGGCAAGGTGGAGGCCTTGCCTTGCATAGATAGGAGCTGCTGCTGACGTACATTTGAAGTAATCCCGATTTTCGGACGAGCTGAAGGCTCCAGTTCTTTGGAGGCCAGATGCTATGAAACACTGCTGCAGCCCACACAGTCTCGCAGCCCAGCTTGCTAAACTGGCTGGAAACATTCACGTTACTGGGAAAACATGCAGACGAAAGCAGATGTCAAAGGACACAGGGAGAAGGGAACACGTGTCTGTCCCGGCAAGCCTGGGGCACAAGGCACCCCATCCCCAGGCAGCTGGAGGGGCTGTAGAGACCTGGAGGAGCCACAGAGACCTGTAGGAGCCCATGGAGAGGAAGGACATGGTGCTCACTTAAGGGGCTGTTTCAGGAAAGGAAGGGCTCAGGGCAACCTCCTCCAAAACATGCCTTGGTAGCTCAGCAGTGCCCAGGCACCAAAACCATTCCCCACAACCACAGACATAGATCAAAAGGGAGGGGACACATGTGCAATTCAGACCCAAGGTCAGTCAACGGCCTGCTTTGGACTACAAGTGACAGTGAGTTCAACACAAAGAGATGCATTCAACTCAAGCCAAAGCCCACGAAAAGGGGGAAACCCAAGTCTGGCCTTGGCATGGCTCAGCGCATCTATGTGTGCTTGCACGCACTTCATCCAGCAGCTTCCACAACCAAGCTCTTCCATATCACCTTCTCTAGCAGCCTTGAAGCTACAACCACCTCCTGGCACTGCCTTTCCTGCATCAATGCCCAGGTCCCTTCTCTACCAACACACTCCAACCACACTCCTTCCCTTCTTCACACACAACCTCCACTCCTCAAAGCCACACTATTTTTCTAAGACCTTCTACCTTCTTGCCTCTGGCAGCAGCTACTTAGGGGAAAATAAAATCCCTTCCCACTCTGCATGGAATGAAGGGACTAGGCAAAACTCCAGAGACACTACAGAGCTGGTGGAACAGACAAGGATGATGGGTTGACAGTGGTCTACCACCTTCCACCTTGGCCTGTGTTTATGGTCCTTCAAGGGAGATGGTGGGACCTCAAATCCAGGAAAATAGGCACCCTGCTATGAGTCTCTAAGCTCTATCAACAAATTCATGAGATCTGTCAGAAAGCCACCTTCCTGGTAACCAGCATCTATGAGGGATAGGCATTGTTGGTTGGCAGGCTTGCCTGCTTCCCCAGCCCAGCTCCCGAGCCTACCTGGGCCCCAGCTCATCTTCACAGCGCCAAGTGAACTCCCCAAAGCTCTCGTAGTGCTGGTTATAGTGGTAAAGGACTCGGTGCAGGCTGGGGGAACCCAGGTCCAGCAGAGTGTTGTAAGCTGTCTGCTGCTCCTTTCCACTGGTGTAGCCATTGAAGAGGTTGTAGATCTTGTCTGCTATTTCTGGGCAGAAGGACAGGGGTTATTTGGTGAGGTGCAAGGAAAAGCATGAACAAAGCCACCCCCAGGCTAAAGCTCAGCTCTAGTGAAGCCAAGACCAGAGCTAAGGCTTGACCCCTGAGTTAAGATTTACATCCTATCAAGACAAAGTCCGAATGGAGAAGGAACAGATGGCACTCCCCAGACTCAGTCCAAGTTAGGTTCAAGGAGTTTGGTCCAGTTAGGAAAAGAAACAGGTGGCGTCATCGTGCACTGTCAGTGAAATACCATTTATGTATGAGAAGGGACCCAACTGGGGTTTCTTGAGCACAGACGTCACCTATGCTAGCAGTGGCTTTCTGGGCAGGACAGGCAGGTCTTGATGGCTATTTTGGTATGTCTTGAGTGCTTGTCTCTTCACCCATCCTCCCACCAGCAGAGTGCCTCTGCATAGTTTGTGGAGAGGATATGGGCCTCCTGCCACCTTCCACACCAATCCTCAAAACTATGTGGCAGCACCTGGGCTACCAAGAGTGAAGATGTTAAAGCCAGGGCATGAGATGTGTGTGGGGACATGCTGGAAGGGGGACCTCCCTATTGCTGGTCCCAAGCATCACAGTCCAGCAGCTCCCTCCATCTCACCTTGAGCTTTCACATCATCTACCACAGGGCAGGGGGTCTTGACCGTCACATCACTGGACTTGGAGCGTCTTCCTGTGTTATCGACTCCCCAGAGTGTGAACCTGGCCAAGAAGGGAAAGAGTGAAGCTCTGGACTCCCAAACCCCCCAGACAAACCCAGGAGCACCATGCTCAGGTGGCACTGCCACAGGCAGGGCACCCGGGAGGTGACTCACATGTAGGTGGTATCAGGCTCCAGGCAGCGAACGATGAGGGAGATGGTGGAGGAGAGCCTGTCCGGCACTTGGGCTGGCATGGCACAGGGTGACTTGGCACCGGAGATGATGTCATCCACGAAGCTCAGCACCGTCTCTAGGGAGAGAGGGGAGGATGCACCATGGACAATGACACAGGTGAGCCTGGGGCTGTGAGAGCTGCTGCGCGCCATGCCTGCTACCACACTGCCTGGGGCCCAGTGGGACCAGGACTCATTCATGCATGAGGTTGGTACCGAGATGGACTCATTGATTTTCCATCAGGGCTCATCATCATGGCCTGGAGCCACCACTTTTGCGTCATGGCAGGCAGGGGAGGGGCTGTTTTCTCTTCCACAGGACAAGAGGTATATTGCAGCACAAAGGGACACGGAGGCTCTCCTCTAACACGTCCACCCCACTGCCTCCCTGCCCCCAGAGAGAACCAATTGAGTCCCCACTCACCAGTCTCCACTTTGGAGTGGTCCATCCTGTCAGTGACTTTCTCTTGACGGAGGAGGTAGTCGACGATCTGCACCCCAATGGGGGGCTCCGAGTGCCCCCACTCCAGCACCACCAGCGTGCTGCTGGGCTCGTGAACCGTGGAGAGTCGCAGGCTGAGGGGAGACAATGCCAACCAGTCAGCATCTCAGGAGGGCAAGGTCCACCAGCCACCCCCACTGCCAGCCCTCACCCATGTCTATTACCACCTTTGCTGCTCCTCTGTGCCATAAAATGGCAGGAACACCACCCATCTGAGGCACGCAGTGTGTGAGAGATGCTGAGGGCAACCTCTCCAGCCAGTCCCCACGGCTGGTGCAAAAGGCAGCACAAGGGTCACATGCAGATGCCCCAGAAACAAGATGCCTTCTGTAAGGTGGCACGTGGGGACAGCTCTTGCATTACTCCCTCACAGCCAAAGGGCTCCAAAGCCATTAACCCACGGGAGAAAGCCATCTCAGGACAGAAGCATCTTCCTCTTTCTTACTCCTCCTGGCCCTGGCCATGCTGGTCCAAAGAGATCCTTCCCTGGGGTTGCTCTACCAGGACGGATCCAAAAAACCAGTCCCCAGTCCTCAGAGAAATTTAGAAAAGGCACCAGATCTCTGCACCATCAGCCTGATTTCCAGGTTCCCCATCCGCTTGCAAACCTGCTCCTTCAAGCCACCCAGCCCCACCACCTCGTGCCACCACGCTGCTGGCCATCGCTGCCTCCTCTCAGGCTGGGCATGCGTGGAGACCTACATGGGGTGTGGGAGAGGTGCGCAGGTGGGCAGCCCATCAGCCCCGAAGGCACTCGAGTCGCAGCGGCACCAGTCCTCGATGACATCCCCGCTGCCCGAGCACCACAGCGAGCTCATGGTAGCCTCCTGCAAGAGCTGGGAGAAAGGACAAGGGCATGAACACGGGGCGGGTGAGCACCCGTCCCACCACCACTTGAGCCAGTGCTCATGCACTCCTCGGTGGGTGTAACCAAAGCAGTTCAGTGCAGTCCATCACCCAGGGGAGCAGTGCCAGCCAACACACAAAGGCTGCCATGGCTTGACATGATGCTACCAGGGCAAAGACCACCCCGATGCTGTCCTGCCACCCCCATGTCCACCCCACACTCCCAGCCAGCAGCTCCTCACCCGTTGGGTCTGGTTGTTGGTGACCAGCTCGTAGATGGGGGCTGCTTTGGTGACCTCCAGCAGGATGGGCTCGGCCGGCGTGTCGGGACCAGAGGCGACGTGACAGAGAGGGCAGGAGGAGGGACAGCGCCCACGGCTCTGGCACTCCATCCGTACGCCAGCTGCCATGCGCTTGGTGCCCGACTCGGAGAGGCTGGCGATGTACTCTGGGAAGGTAAGGACCTTGGGGTCCCGTTCACGCTCCTCCGACTCATCTGAGGGAGAGTTACCTGGGGAAGGGGAAAAAGAGGGGCACCAGGGTGGGCTCCGAGCCGTTGATAAGGAGATGCAAGGGGGACAGAACTCTGCCTTGTGCCTAGAAGACTCCCCCCTACACTGTCAGGAGCTCCCCGCTTGCTCTGCAGTGATGAAACGCTCAGTGGTCTTGAGAGCAGGAATCAGAACTGGAAATTCCACCCTGGCCTCTGCCATCGCAGGTCTTTTTGTCTCCCGTGCCTCAGTTTCCCCATCCCTATGCCTGGCACTGGGATGGGCCACCCTTTCAGCAGGTCCCCACGAGAGGGAGCCTCTTTCTTGCGGCTGAAGGCTCTTGAAGGACCCACTTGGGCATCCCCACCCGCGGCTGATGCTCCCTCCGGAGTCCCCTGCCAAACCACTCCACTGCAGAAGCCCTCCTTGGCCCAGCAGATGACTTCTTCACTTGACTCCCTCATTTCCCTGGGACCCTGGTTGAAGTCAATGTAACAGAGTATGCTGGCGATCAGCAAGGTTGACTGTCACACCAGGGTGTACAGGAATGATGCTGACTCAGTGTCATCATGTCCATCCGTGTCCTTCCCCCCGCCAGATCTGCAGCCAGCAGCACCAAAAAGCTCATAATGAGCCAGGAGGACTTCCCAGAGACCTCCCCCCTCATGCAGCCAGACTGTGACAAGGCTGAAGGATTGGTTACCCTCTGCACATGGGGTGGAATATCTGCGGGTCCTACCCTGCCAACCCTCAGGCAAACCTGCAACTCAGCAGGCTGAGAAGAAAGACTCGAAGCCAGCATGCATCACCACAGGCTGTCCTGTCCCCAGCTCTGCACAAAGGTGCCTGATGCTGGGTGCCACCATGTCCCTGTGGCACTTAGACCCCATCCTACGTGGGCTTTTCTCCAATAGCAGGCAATACTTGGATGCAAAGTGGGAAGCACTCAAGAAGGCAGGATCAGGCTCTTACTGCTGTGCCCTGGCTAGCATCACCCCATGGCTACGAGCCTTTGCCACGCAGGGGAACAGCGCTTTTCACCCCAAAGCCCTACCAAAGGATGCCCCTGGCTCTGAACCAAAGGAAGAGCAGCCCAGAGGGACCACTGATGATGGTTGAGGTAGACCAGTGGGGTTGGAGGGAACCAAAGGATGCCCAGGGACGGCAACAGGCTCAGGAGCAGCTTAGTACAGGGCTGGCTGCTGCAGGGAACTGCTGGAGAGCACGTCCATGGCTCAGTGGGAAGATCTTCCCACTGCAAGGGTTTGCTGAGAGAGAAATGGGCCAGCGCTAGCCCGTCCCTGAGACTCCCGTGAAGAAAACAAGGCTGTTAAACAAAACCTGGGATAGAAAAGCACTGCTCTGCTCCCCTGGCAAGCTGGAAGCGGAGCGCTTTTTGGACTGGCTGTGAATTGCAGCTTAGCGGGCACCGAGGGAAAGCAGAGGAGCCAGAGGCCAGACTATTTGTCTCGTGCAATTTCCCAATCGATATCCAGCTCCTGACGTTTGCAAACACAAAAAAAGCAAAGGAGGGGAAGTGGCAGGTGCCAGAGCGAAACGAAATGTGATATTGTGGGTGGGAAGAGACTGCCAGACCTGAAAAGCCTCCAAGCAGGAAAATCAAAGAGGAGGAAATTGCAGGAGGGGAAGGGAAGGAGGGGGGAGAAAGAAAAAGTACTTGCAATCAAAAGATGCTACAGCTGGAGACAGCCTACAGCAAAACAGCCACGGGTCTGTACTCTTGCAGGTGGGCTTGGGAAGAAGTCCAGGCTCCAGGAGGTCTGAGCCTGCAGGATCCAGACTCGGGCTCAGGAAGAAGCGTTGCCCGCAGAAGAGCCTTGGAGAAAAACCAAACGCCTCCGCAGCCGGGGCACAGCAAGAGCACAACTTCGGGCTGGTGCCAGCACTGACCGTGATGGAAACCACGTGGTGGTCATGCTGCCTGTGAGCTCCAAGTCCACCTTGCCTTCACCCCAGGGCTCCTGGGAAGGGGACAGCAAGCCACCATCGCTTCAAAAGCAGCAGCTCCGCACGGCATCTCCTGTGTCTGGGCTTGCAAGCTGGCTCTTAGCTGCCACTCAAACCTGGGAGCTGCAACCCCCCATCCCCAGCACAGGCAGGAAAAGGCCTGCAGGCAGCTTGGCAAAGGCCAGCACAGGAGATGCTGTGGTCCCAGTGACAGCCAGCCGGTGTCAGGCCACCTCTGCTTTTGGAAACTCTGCATCCAACCATCCGCATCGCCTCCCTGCAAACCCCCTCACGCTGGGGACATGTGACACCTCGCTGCAGCCAGGACACCAGCGGTGATGCAGCAGTGACCCCCGCACCGTGGTGAACCTTCCAGTTTCAGAACTGGTTTCCAGACATGAAAAGCCCAGCGCTGACAGCCCGGGAGAAGAAAAGATGTTAGAAGGAGAAAAGTCTGGCCGCGGGATGCAAGTGGAAGGGAGCAGATACGGTGGAGACAAAAGGAGAGAAGGAACAAGATTAAAGAGAAATAACAGTGAAGTCCAGAACCAGGCAGGGCGGCTTGGTGGGATTAGCACATCCGTCTTTCATCTCCCTGGGGATGTGGGTATTCATCCCTCCCTTTCTGGCCCGGGCTGTCGCCTGCTGCAGTCCACAGGAGTCCTTCGGCTGGCTTCAAAGGGTGCGAGAGAGGGGATGAGGTGGGACACAGCCCTGATGTGGGCTGGGCATCCTCCCTGCTAAGCCAAAAGCTTGCTGCTCCTATGGGGAGCCTTCCTGGGGATGAGCAGAGCTCCTACCTTTGCTGATGTCCTCGTACTCCAGCCAGAGCTGCCGTTGAACCTGCCTGTTGGGATACCAGATGGAGCAGGACTCCTCAAAGCCGTACACTGCCTCCTGGATATAGTGGTTGCCAAACTGGTCCAGCAGTGCCACGAAATCTCCACGGGAGGTGGCCCCGTCTAGGGAATGGAGTGCGTTGCTGAAGGCTGGGGAGGAGGTGAAGGAGATGTTCAGATCCCAGAAAGCCCCCAATCCTTGCTGCCTTCCCATGTGATGGGCAACCAACCTCTGAGCCCATCACCTGTCAGTAGAAGGCTGTTGGTCCTCTCACCCCACCTTTTTCCCTTCTTCCCCTTCCTCCTCCTCCCCCCAGCCCTGCATGCTTACACTGGGAGATGGTCAACTGGTTGAGCCGGACATGATACATGACAGACTGCACCTTCCAGTGCTGCAGGAGGGGGTACCCGGACACCTCACTGAAGTTCACCATCCCTATGGAAGAAAGGACATGGGGGGGTCAGTACCGCTACCCAGGGACATCGCGCCATGGGGAGACTGGGGTGTCCACAGCCCTTCGTGCAGTGCCTGGGGCAAAGCAGCCAGTGGGGTGAGAAGGGGCCGGAGGTGGGACTGTGCACACACCATGTCCCCCTGGGGAGGAGGCAAGGCATTTGGAGCTGAGGATCAGCTGCTCCCCAGCAATTAAAATCATGGCTTTGAAGGAAAACAAGCGGGTTCATTTCATCCTGCTGTCCGGGGCTCCGCATCGGAAGATAACGAGCCTCCTCCTGCATGTCCTCCTGCTTCCTTTCCAGCACCAGCTCCCAAGATATGCCCAGGTATGCTAATTATTTCACTAATGAGAGCTGAGCTTTTTAATGAGCTGTCTGCAGGCCTGGGAACGGTCACCGTCACACCATGTGTGCCGGGGTGCAGCCGACGGACAGACCCTGGGGTCCCTTTCAGCAAGCGGGACACACGTGTGTGCGAGAAACCACACGCTGGCTGATGCTCCCTCAGGATGTTATGGCAATGCTGGAGCTAGGCAGGACCTGGGGTTTCTCCTTCTTCAGGCAAAGACATCCCATTCTTCAGCCATTTAACTGCATTATGTGAGCCAGAAATTCATGGAGACCAGGGCTGGATGGCTGCTTCATCCTGCCCAAGGCATGAGCCAAGACACGTGCGAGCTCACAGATGCACAGAGGCCACAAAGCCAGGACAAAGTCAATTGAACAGTGCTCGCAGCGTGGATTTGGGTGACCGGAACATCCCGTGGCGTGCAGCAGCAGGGTGCCGGGACACAGCCACCTCCCCGCTTTGCATCTCCTCTGCCATACAGCCAACATGGCCCAACTCCACTCAGCAGCACAGCAGCAAGCTCTGCTGCTAAACAGCCACGCAGCAGGAGTTCAGGAGGATGACAACAGGCATCCCCACTCTGTTACAAGAACTGAAGGTGGCGGATAAGGCGGACAAGACCCTTTGCCTTGCAGTGCCTCTCCCTTTGCTGCTGGCTGCTACCAACAACTTCAAAGCTTTGCTCTTCCCTGCCAAGTGTTTATGCAGGAGCAGCCCTTCCTCACCCAGCAGCTCTGCCTCTTGTGTCTTCACAGCGATATCCAGACCTGCTCGCTGACAAGCTGAGAAGATTTTACCTCATTACCTTTCTTTTAAAAAAAATATATAATTTTATTTCCTTCCTCAGCCACGAAGAGCCAGTGGAGCTGGAGGAAATGAATAGAATCATTTACCAGCTTCTGCCTCCCCAGCATAATGGCTGGTGGAGTCCCAAGTCTCACTGACCATGTCGTGATGCTGAGGCCGTGGTGGAAGTGCTTTCTTTACATCCACACAGCCATGCCAAAGGGCAGCAGAGCCCCGTGGAGATGTCCTCAGCACCTCCAGGCAAGGCCGGCCGACACAGGTCTCTTGGGATAGTTCAGCTTGGGATGTGTGCTGTCAGGGCAACCTGCACCCATCAGACCCTGGGTGCCGCCCACAGGTGCTCCCCAAACCTCCCCCTTGGGTGCTGTGCTAGATGAAGCAAATACAGAAAGTCTCATCTCACACCACCCTGCAGACACTTTCCAAAACACGGGACTATCCACATCCCTCAGCAGCTGCCCAGCACCCTCAGTTGCTTCAGCCAACAGCCACAAGCACCAAGGAAAGAAAGGCTATTTAGGGGTGCTGGAGCTTGATGGAAGAAAGGTAAATCCTTGAAGGTTGCCTATGAACCCAATGTAACCTACTTTCTCATGGCCCACTGTGCTCTGCCAGACAAACTGAAGCACCTTGAGCTTTTATACCACACAATTAATTTACGACCTCTCCTTCATTTTTAATGCCTTCCTTTTAGTGCTGTGGCTGCTGCAGTTGAGTGTGGGATGCTCAAGGCTGGTTAGATATATCCCACAGTGCATCTATTCCCTGGGACGGGTAATGCTGAAGCCATGTAAACCAGCAGCTGTCCCACTGGGAGAGGCATGTGTCCAGCCAGGGTCACTCACCGGTGAGGAACTCAGGGTCGGGTGTGGGGTCAGAAAGCTCCTCTTGGCATTGGTTCTCCAGGGGCACTGTGGCCACCACCAGTCCATCCGGCAGCTGCTGCTCCAGGCCCCGGGCAAAGTTGTTCTGCCTGGAAGTTAATTGCAGAGAGGAGAGCAGGGACGGAGCACAGGGGAACCGCCTGGGATCACCCCTACCAGCCGCTGACCTGTTGCACCAAGCCTTTCCTTTGGGCACAGGTTACAACAGGTTACTCAATGGAAAGCTTCAGATACACCCTCCCCACCAGCCCCTCCATCTCCTGCAAAGCTCGGCTAGATGTGGATAGACTAGGCAGGCTGCTAAGGTCCACCCCCAGGCTGCTTCCCATGGAGAGATCATCCTTCTTGGAGAGGTCTGACCCTGCTGGGGTCAGCTGTCCACGTGCCCAGCTCACCTGAACGTGCCTTTGAGCACCTGCCCTGCGGCCACCTCCTTGGAGTGGTTGTTGTAGCCGTAGAAGATCTCCCCAAAGAGTGTCTGGTTCATGGGCAGCTCACGGGGCTCACCACAATCCCCTGCCTCGGGGCACGACTCTGAGATGAGCTGGCATGACCGCCCATCTGTGCCCAGCTTGTAATCCTCGATGCACCTGGGAAGCCAGCACAGGGTCCACCATCAGCTGCAGCCCCCATCAGTGGGGACTAAGACCACAGGTCACCCCAGCAGGGACACTGGGAACAAAGGAGACCCTTCCAACCCTAGGAGCTCAGGGTGGCATTGGCACAGGCACAGCCGAAGCTGTCCCTGTGAGCGGGCAGGCTGTGGGACACTCACCCACAGAACATGAGGATGTTGTAGAGCAGGGGCTCCTCGGGCAAGGGAACCATCTGCTGCAGGCACAGCTGCTCACAGCCCCCGTTGAAGCCATCGGAGCAGTCCACACCGACGTGACGGTCGTAGCAGCCTGTGCCATCCTTCATGGGGCTCAGGCCCGTGGGGCACTGGTGGGGGAAAAGCAAGAGGTGAAGCCTCCCAAGGAAGAAATCTGGCCTAAAGGGGGAGGGGAGGGTTCCAGCACTACTCTCCACTGGAAATGTCAGCCTGAGCAGTGGTTGGGGGAACACCCTTTCCCCGCCACCCCCAGCACAGCTGCCATGGCAGTGACAGGGGACACACGTGAGTGACATGGGACCTCCCAGTAGGAACCAGCAAGCAGAGGGGCTCTTGCTCCCTTGTGGCTGCATGCAGCAAGGACAGGGACGGAGGAGATACCAGCCCGAAAACACCTCTTCCACTGCAAAACCAGCCCCAAAATATCCATCCCAAGGCAATGGGAAGGGAGGGAGGATGCAGCTGTTCCTCTTCCACCCTCCCACCCCTTGGTCACACTGGAGGAGACTTCTAGGTCCCTGGGGAGGGAGGGCACGGTCACTCACCACGCAGCCCGTCGAGTCCAGCTTGCGGTCCGAGATGCAGCGGAAGTTCTTGCTGCAGCCCCCGTTGTCTCGGGAGCAGTCGCGGACGGGGCCGAAGGAGTCAAGGAGGACCTCCAGGCTGTCGAAGGAGGAGGAGGTCATCAGCTCTTCCCTGCGAGGAGGAAGAGGAGGTGTGTCACTGCTCTGCTGCAGTGGCTGCTGCGTGGGTTTCTCCAGAGCTCAGGTTTCCCTTGCAGGTCGGGGGGGGGAGTAGGTAAGGTGTTGAGGGGTGGGAACTGGATAGCAGCCAAGCTTTTAGAGGGATGCAGGAGCTGCTGGCAGGAGGAGAGCTATTTCCAAAGGCTCAGCTTTGCAGGTGCTGAGGAGGGGCAGGTTAATGGACATACAAACTTCCACCTCCAAAATACGGGACTGGGGTCTTAGCCCTCATTAACCCCTGCGTACCTTGGGTCGGTCCCCTCGCTCCAGGGATGCACCACCAGTATGTTTGCCAAAACGCCTCCTGAAGGCCGTTGCCCTGCGGCGATGCACCTACCTGACCTCCACCGCATCCTCCATCACCGTCATGTCAGTCTTGCACTTGGCTGAGGGGTTGATGGCCAGCTCAGCTGGTGGAATGACGAAGCTCTTGCTCAGCGGCAGCCACATGCCTTCCCCCAGCGTGTAGGTGAACCTGCAGCAAAGCATGGAGGGCAGCGCTGAGCCCGGGGGCTGCCTCTACCCAACACAGAGCACTTGAACCTCTGCCCCTGCCTGGCACCAGCCCAAGCAAAGGCAGATGGGCAGGGTAAAGTGGGGTGCATCCTCTGGATGCCTCCAAATAACCCCCCAAAAAGTAGAGAGAGAGGGGAAAGGAAGAGGGGAAAGGAAGAGGGGAAAGGAAGAGGGGAAAGGAAGAGGGGAAAGGAAGAGGGGAAAGGAAGAGGGGAAAGGAAGAGGGGAAAGGAAGAGGGGAAAGGAAGAGGGGAAAGGAAGAGGGGAAAGGAAGAGGGGAAAGGAAGAGGGGAAAGGAAGAGGGGAAAGGAAGAGGGGAAAGGAAGAGGGGAAAGGAAGAGGGGAAAGGAAGAGGGGAAAGGAAGAGGGGAAAGGAAGAGGGGAAAGGAAGAGGGGAAAGGAAGAGGGGAAAGGAAGAGGGGAAAGAAAGAGGGGAAAGGAAGAGGGGAAAGGAAGAGGGGAAAGGAAGAGGGGAAAGGAAGAGGGGAAAGGAAGAGGGGAAAGGAAGGAGCATTTCCCTTTTCAGTAGAAATCCTCCTTTAGAGCCTAAACCTTGCTCTCACCACAGATGCAGAGGAACTGGTTGCTGTGCATCCAGCATCCCACATGGTAGCTGCAGCCATGCTCACATGTCCCCAGGAGGTGGCAGAGGACAGCCACACTGAGCCCTGCCAGCCTGTATTGCCCCGAGTCATGTTTTTGAGCCCCAAAACACACTGAGCAGGGTGCCTTTACCCCTTACCGAAAAATCTTGTCGGATGGCTGCTCGCCCAGCACCAAGTCGAAGCCACGCTGGAAGATAGTGTATGGCCAAGGCCTGGAAGAGAAACCCAGAAACCCAGTAGCATCACACTAGTATCACACCCCTCACCACCCCAAACACTTTCCCCACTTAGCCCCCTGCACGTGTGCAGGAGGATGCTGGGATGAGTCAGCTCAAACAAAGCCAGGTGAGGTGATGCCCCACATCCACAATCTGAATTTTGGGGTTCCTCCAACATCAGATTCCCCACCCACCAATGGGTCAGTAGCATATCATGTACTTCATTTGGGGGTTTGGCATGATCCTGTCCCCCTCACCCACCCATAAACCTCACACACACATCTGCACACCCAGGTACCACCTGCCTGGCTCCCATTTTAGTGATGTGTGCCACAGCCATCGAATGGCAAACCCTCCTCCCCGCCCCCCAAGACACAAACCAAAGAGCAGCCAGACACTCTCTGTGAGACTCTTGCAAGGGAGCGGGTCAGGTCCAGGGCAGCAGCTTCACCACCTGCCCTGTTGCCCTTGGGCTTCATTGTTTCAGGAAGGAAAGTAAAGAAGGCTCAGCCCCCGCTGGGCTTTGCCAAGGAGTCTGAAAGACAAGCTGGAAGCCTAGACCCAAGCTGACAGCCCCATCTCCTCCATCCCTTGTTGCCCTAGATAGAAGAGGGTGACATGCAACCATGACTCAGTGGCAATACCCTTCGACAGGACTCTGCTCCCAAACCCTAAAGCTCCAAAGCCCCTTTGCAAGAGCTCAGACCTGGGGAAAAGGAAGAGGCATATTTTTTTTTGCGCACGTTCCGTTGCATCACTGCTGTTAAAATTCAGGGTGAGAGCATCGGGTGCCACCAATAAGCCCAAGGGATTTTCTCCAGAGACAATTACAGCTCTCCTGCGCAAGCACTTTCATTTCTAATCCGAAGTTATTTCAGCAAGGACCAAAAAAAAAAAAGAAGAAGAGAAGGAGGATTACAGCACATCGTCTCATTTCCTCACTGGGATACAATGCCACTTTCCTCCGTTGTCCGGTGGGCTGGGAGCAGGGGATTACATCCAGCCAGCAGATCGGATTGCCCTGAATGAGGTCACCTTCATCCAGAAAGCAATGCTCTGCCTCACATCTCGCCCCACACCTTGAATGCTGCCTCGCCTCTGCCTTCCAGCGCTCCCAGCAGATGGGGTTTATTCTGGCTTCTCAGGAGCATGCATGTTTCCAGGTAGGGAACAAAAGCAGAGGTGAGGTGTTGTTCCCCATCGGCTCCAGTGGAAAAGTCGTTGTGAGGAGCCGCTGCTCTTGGCTTGTGGCCCTGGGGCAGGTGTGGCAGAGGTGCGGTGGCTGACGGACCTGCATGTCCTGATCGTGTACATCTGGCAGCCCATGGATGCTGACACACAACCAGGACATGCAGCCAGAGGGTTTGGATCTCCCTAAGAGATGGGAATCAGCCCCAGGCCATGTTGTGTCCACCCACGGTAGGTGTAACTTCCAACTGCGGGTAAAATTTGTGTGATGATGGCTCTGAGCTGGGGAAGAGGTTTCCATGCTCCAGGAAGGGACTGTTGGGGCATCTCCCCAGCCTGCCCCACTTTGCCTCTACTCGAGGTCAAAGAAGGCCCACCCAAAGGAAGGTTCAGCTTTTAGCCACATGCCTACATGGCAAGGGACAACCACCAGGCAGCTGCCGGGGACCACCACCATGTCTGCAAGGGAAGACACAGTGCCTTCTGCCAGGGAGCCCTGGGACAGTCTCTGTACAAGACCTCTAACTAAACAAGGAGCACCTATCCATCCTCATATCCCCAGGGAAGCTCTCCAGGAGCTCAGTGCCAACACTTCCTCCCACAGCGTTCCTGCTAACTGGTGCCTTCTGCTGCAGAGGATGGGGCGAGATCTCCTCCCGCAGGCACACCTCACCTCCTCCACTGCCACCTTGTGCCCCCTGTGTCTCTGCTGCTGTTTGGTTCCATCCCCCGCCGCACACGGCTGCCTACATCACTGCCTCCCTCCCTGCTTTCTGGGATCACCCCGTTGCTCTGGTTTTTGTTGCTCTTGGCAGGTATTTCGATTGCAGGGCCTTTGGAGCTCACAAAGGAAAGCGGGACCGATCAGAGGCAGCTCTGCGCCTGATCAGGTTGGATTAAATGGGCCTGAAATGACAGCTCTCAGCTCCCTGGTAGCCTTGGCATTCAGGTAGCACCTGAAACCACAAAACAGGGGGTCACCAGGGAAGCTGGAGCCAGCAAACTCCCCACACTCAGTCAGCAAGTTCCCTCAGCCAGTTCCTTCCAGCTGGCCCAGCAGCAATGCTTTGCTCCAGATCTGCACTTGAGTGGACGCTCCCAAACACCTGCTAAGCCCTCTCAGACCCAGTGATGCTCTGGTGATGCTGGTGATGCTCTGACCCACCTCAACAGGACCTCCCCCGTCACGCTCAAATTGCAAACCCCGAGGGAATGGAGCCAGCCTGACTCCCAGCCTGGAGAACTGTGCTCCTGCCAGTCCTCGCTCCCTGCAGAGCTCTTCTAGACAAGACAGGTGGGATGAAGAATCAAAGCCCAGTGCCTGCAGGACATGGCCACGATGACAGGTTGAGAGGAGTGGGCAGGGAGGTCAGAGGGGCTGCAGGAGTGGGTCTTCACAGGAGTTGAGGCACATCAGTGTGCCACAAATGCCACTGCAGGAGAAGGCGGTTGGCTGTAACACACTGAAATAAGTGACATCACGTCTGCCCCATTGTGTTCTGGGGGATTTTCACCCAGTCAGCAGCCCAAGGATGGCCACACCATCGTGCCTTCAAAGCACCAGCTCCCCGTGCATCCTAGGAGGGAGGAACACGGACAAAGGCACTGGCTACATCCCTTCCCTGGCACCTCAGGAATTTAACCCCAGGGCGGACAGATCAGAAGCATCCCTGCAGTGCCTGCATCCCTCCTGCAGCCCCAGGACCCGCTCCCCACCATGACCAAAGCAGGGACCTGTGAAGACCCAACACCACCTTGACAGGTAGCAAGCAGAGAGCAGGCATGACATGAGGACCGAGCTGCTGAATTCTCCCACCAGTGATGCCCGTCTCAGCTCCTCCCCAACTTCTTTGCTTTGCTTCGCAACGGCTTCGCTCGGGCTTCAGCTGCTGCTGCCTCTCTCCCCTTCCCACCTCCCCACCCCCTGCCATCCCTTCCAAGCAGCTCTTTATTAAAAATGCTAATGCCGGCACTTTCTCCCTGGGCTGCCCGTAAATCTGCGAGGAGAATGGGGCAGGAGGAGGAGGCGGATGGGTGGTTTGGTGAAAGGATCTGAAAGAAAGAGGAGCTTTTTATCTGGCCATCCTTCAAGCTCGCAAAGCTGAGGCACACAGCAGGGGATGGAGAGAAGGAGAAGGGGGGGGGGAAAGATAGAAAAAGGGGTGGGGAAAAGCAAAAAAAAAAGGGAGAATAAGAAAAAAATATTAGACTTTAAGCAGGAAAAGTGCTGGCCTTGTCACCTCAGCATGTCCCCAGCTCCTCTGTGGGGTGGGGAGGGGATGGTGGCTGGCAATGGGCCAGGAGGAGCCCACATGTGGCTGGGGCGGAGGGACAACTGCACAGTGGGGAGGGGACGGTGGGTGCGCAGCGCACGGACAGTGGCACTGATCTGGGTCCTGTGCTGGAGAAAACAGCTGGGAGGCTGCAGGGTGGGGGAAAGCCCCACACAGGGGCAGAGCTGTGGTGGCCTCCACTTGCCAGCTGCTAGGAGAGGACGAGTGCAGCAGCCGGACACGTTCGCCAAATTGCCTTAAAGTGCCCTAAAACCTCCCCCGTGCTGGGGCACAGCCCGTTACAAGTTGAAAGAGCACGTTCCACAAAGACTCCCCTTAACATACAGACCTACTTAAATCTCACTGGGGGGGGCCGAAAAGGGCACCTGGGTGAGAGCAGTGCGTGGGGATGGGGAAGCCACAGGCCATCGTGTGATGGATCTCCGGGCTGAGATGTGGGGAAGGTAACGGTTTGTTAACCGCAGGCAGGTGAACCGATCTGACTTCCAGTCGAGTCGCACAATGAAGCCACTGCAGGGATTTGGCTTGATGAGCAAAGACGAGGCAGGGTGGGCCGGATTGCTGGAAACAGCATCCTCCCTGGGAAACGGCAGAGTAAGAGCCGAAAAGCAGCTAATTAACAACCACGTATCAAAGTAGGCAGACAGGCTGAGAACCCACAAACAGCCCCAGCCAGATTTGGTTGAAACAGCTGAGGAACAGCACACAAAAAAACCCCAGCTGATCAAATGTATCTGCTACCCGGGATCAAAAAGATCTCTTTTTTTTGGGGGGGTGGGTTTTTTTTTAAACTGTTGAAGATTTAGAGACTGGATGCGTTGGGTTAAGAAAAAAAACCGACCCCTAAACCATCCGTGAGCAGCACGGATCTCAGCGTGGTACCCAAAATACACACAGCACACAAAGCATCGCTGCTGTTGCCAATGAAGTTGAAAGCTGGGCTCGCCTTCCTGAACAAAGTGAGACAACAGACACCGAGCGAAGCCCTAATCGCTGTAAATAAAACCAAGCCGACAGCAAACTGATCTAATCCAAAGGGCCAGGATGAGGTTTCAGATGAAAAAAAGCCCCCCGAGGAAAACAGAAAGAGGTCACGGCCAGCCCATGTCACTCCCAAGTGTGCCAAGGGCTTTGCTGAGCCAAGGCGGTGTCTCCAAGGACACCCACGGCCGCAGCGCATCACTCCATCTTACCTGGGAAGAAAGAACTGCTTGAATCAGTACAGGCTTGGGGATGACCTGATGGAGAGGAGCTCTGCAGAGAAGGTTCTGGTGGGCTACAGGTTGCCCATAAGCCAGCAGTGTGCCCTGGTGGCTAAGAGGGCCAATGGGATCCTGGGGGGCATCAAAAGGAGCGTGGCCAGCACGTGAAAGGAGGTGAATCCTCCCCCTCTACTCTGCCCTGGTCAGGCCCCACCTGGAGTGTTGTGTCCAGTTCTGGGCTCCCTGGTATAGAAAAGCCAGGGATCTCCTGGAGAGAGTCCAGAGAAGGGCTACGAAGATGATTAAGGGCCTGGAGCATCTCCCCTGTGAGGAAAGGCTGAGTGAGCTGGGGCTATTCAGACTGGAGAAAAGAAGCCTGAGAGGGGATCTGATCAGTGTTTATCAATATCTGAAGGGTGGGACACAGGGGGAAATGGCCAGTCCCTTCTCAGTGTCTGTGGGGACAGGACAAGGGGCAATGGCCTCAAGTTGGAGCACAGGGAGTTCCACACCAATATGGGGAAGAACTTCTTCCCAGTGAGGGTGAGGGAGCCCTGGGACAGGCTGCCCAGGGGTTGTGGAGTCTCCTTCTCTGGAAATATTCCAGACCCGTCTGGATGCCTCCCTGTGCGACCTGTCCCAGGGACCCTGCTTTGGCAGGGGGTTGGACTCAATCTGCTCTGGAGCTCCCTTCCAACCCCTATGATTCTGTGATTCTGTGATTACAGTATTGGAGGAGTTAGGACCATGTTGGACAAACAAAGGTCAGAAACGATTCAGGCCCAGTTGATCTCACCTTGGGATGCAGGGAGAGAGCAGAGGATTTGCAGACACCTCCTTTCAGCTGAGCCTGTGGGCAACCTTGTTAGGCTAGAGCTGGGCTTGAGCTGACGAGCCCAACATGAATCAGCACGGCCTGGCAGCTCTACCGCCACCCCAAAAACCATAATTACTAGGATAAAGTTACAAATTAATCAGTTAAATGGGCTCTGGTAAGATGATGCTGCTGGTCGAAAGAGAGCTCATCCCAAACGAGACCCTGCAGAGACCAAGGGTTCTCAGGGGATACCTTGGGCAAAGAGACCTCCACCGTCCCAAGCCCTTGCGGGCAGAGGACAAAGGGAAGAGATGAAAAAACTTCCTCATTAAGCATCAAGCTGGCCTCGGCATCATGATGGTCACGCTTTCAAGAGCCACTGTAAGTAGTGGAAGCTGCAGGCAGGGCTGGTTACGCATGACATCAGCTGCTACTGTTTCCTGAAACAAAAACCTGACCAGTACAGGGAAGAAACACAAAGAGAACCTGGTTTCCAACAGCTCGAGAGAGAGGAGGTCTCAAAGGGCGGCACCGAAGCCCTGACACTGCAGCATTGGAGCCCTCTCCAGAGCCCAGAGAAGGACAGAAGGACTTTGACAGCCCTGTCACAGTCTAGGGCAAAAAGAGATCTGCTGGGCTTCTCTGTCCCAAACAGAAGAGTATGTTGGAAGCACTGCGTGTGATTCCTCATCGCCAGCTTTGGTGTGTAAGAAGAGACCCAAGACAACACGTACCCCAGCCAGGTTTGAGCACTGCTGCAGGGGGAAAGGCAGAATTTCAGGAGAAATTCTGTCCCCATAGGGACAGCAGGACAGACCTGGCTCTGAAAATGGTCCCCAAACCCCACAGAGGAAAAGAGTGGGTCCTGGGCACCTTTGGGGTTGGCATTACTGAGCCTAAAGCTGAATCCAGAGCTGCGAACATGTCTGGGATAGGGGGCTGCAGGACAGATTTGTCCTTCCTGCCCTTGGCTTCTCTCTCCTGTCTGTTCCCATCCACATTTTAGCCCAAAATTCACCCACAAGCAGCTTTTTCTCCCCTGTTCCTCTAAGACAATGGAGCAGATAGATCAGGAAGGGCAAGAGAAGAGCAATGTGCATGGGAGGAGAAATCTGAGGCCACAGCCCCACACCTGGGAGCAGCAGCAAAGCAGAGGGGAAGGAAGCAAATGCTTCTTTTCCCCTGCGCTTCCCCAAGGGACAAAGTCATTTGCCCCCTTTTTTTTTGCAAGGCAGTGGGGCCAGCACGCCGCCAGTCGCTCTGACCAAGGCACAGGTTGGCACCAAAGCCATGACTGGCCGTGGGCTCTTTCCAACCCACTGTGACACGCTCCCAAACCCAATGCATCCCAAAAGAAGCAAGTACCTACCAGGGCGAACAGAAACCCTCCCACATCCCAGCTCCCACCTCTCAGTGCATCTTGTTAGATGGGTGCTGGGGACATCCCTGTCAGACATGTGTCCCCTGGGGACAAGCTGCCTGGGGACCCTGACCACAGCACTCCTCACATCCCCAGCACAGTGTCGCCTGTATTATGAGCATCACCCTGTCCCCAGCCCGGCTCAGGGCACCCACCACAACACCCACCTTTCTTTACCACTGGCTTTAATTGCTAAATTTCTTTTAAAACAACAACAGCATCCTCCCCCCCCAAAACCAAGAGGGAGGGAGCTGGAGGCAGAGCAGTGGTGCTCTCCCCAGGCCCCAGTTCAAAGAGATGCAAGCTGGGCTGGCCAGCACGGACATCCCACCGTGGCTGCCATCCTCCGGCGCGGCAGCGCGGTACGGCTCGGCAGGGGAGCCGCCAAGCTCAGCCTTTGATGATTTTCTCCTCCTGCCGTGAAGACTAATGACTTCAGAGAGGGCATCCTGCCACATGCAGGGCCACCATGGATCCAGCTGCAGCATGAGACAAGGGGAGGAAAAAGGAGGTTGGAGGTGCCGGTGCACGTGTGGCCACTGGGTTTGGGGAGCTCTTGGCATTCTGCACACCACCTCCAGCCACGCCTGGAAGTGCCTGTTTGCATGCTAGAGACCAGACAGAGCATCCCCCGAGGGCCCCAGGCAGTGACTGCTCCGTTCCCTCGGGCCATGGCACCGAAGCATTAGTTTGCCCGATTTTCAGTGGACCATCCTTATCCCACAGCCTCCCTCCTCCTCCAAGGACCGCAGCCTGACCTCAGCTCACCTTGCACACCCAAACCGAAAGCCCCACAAAGCGCGGGATGCCAAGGAGAGTGCCCGCAAAGGGAAAAGGAGCAGCCTCAGTCTTCTCCAGGGGGTGTTTACTCTGAAACCTAACAACGGCCTCTTCTCCATCATTTCTGATTATTTTGAAGAATTGAAACTCTTGCCTGCCGCAGCCCTGCTGCAGACGCCAACTGACCTTACAATTCACTCAGATGCCTCCAACTCACCCAAGAGGACTTGCCATGGCCCTACCATGCTGGTATTGAAGCCCAGCAGCTCACACAAGGATGGTCTGAGCCCGGGTTACACCGTGGCAGACACACTCACCCCTGGTTTGTTCCCCACTCATTCCGGATGCAGAGGTGCTTATGTACCGGGTCCTTCATGTAACCTTCGTAGCAGAGACACTCACCTACAGAGAGGGGGACACACACAAGGGGCATGGGACACAAGGTTTTCCAGAGTCACCCCTGCGGAACGCACCCTGTGGTACCCGGTAGCTCCATGCTCACACATGGAACAAGGCAAGAAACCATCTCCTCACCCAAGCCAGGTTGAGCAGGCAGGGGTGAGCCCACAAACCCACCCCAAACGCGTGGCCACTTACCAGTCTCGGGGTCACACTGGTGTTCACAAGGGTCGAGGAGGCGCCGGGCGCAGAGGTCCAGGGCCCAAGGCCCACTGGAGTTTTGCTGGGAGAAGAGGACGACCTGCGCCGGGTTCAGCCAGTCGCTGGCATCCAGCTGGCTCCCCTCCAGCAGGATGAACCGGCTCCCTGCCACCGAGAGGGCAGTCAGCAGCAGTGACACACTGCTGTCCCCTCCAGCCCACGATGGTCCCCTGCATCCTGTAATGGTCCCCTTCACCCCCGATGGTTCCCTCCATGCTGAGATGGATCCCTCCCACCCCATGATGGATCCCTCTATCCTGCACCTATTGCCTGTGTTCTGTGCTGGTCCCCTCCATCCTGCATCCATTACCTCTGTCCCACGACAGCCATCTCCATCCTGCATCGGTCCCCTCTGTCCTGCACCACTCCCTCCATCCCACACTTGTCCCTTCTGTCCTGCACCCATCCTGCATCTGTCCTCTTCATCTTTCCCTCCTCACCTCCATCACAGGGGTGGGTATGCCACTCACCATCAGCAATGAGATGCTCAGGGACATGGAGGGTGATCTTAACAACAAGGGGACAGCTCATGTGGGAGGAGCACACCAGGCTGATGACACAGCTTGTCACACTAATGAGGGTCAGCGTGGTCTTGTTCACGGGGCTCCGGGGAGAACCCACTACAAAACACAAAATCACAGTCAAACCTGAGATCCAGGAGACCCCAGGAAGACCTTGGGGTACAGCCAGAGGAGATCAGGGTGCAGAGACCCTGCCCAGCACCCTGGAAACCCAGTGTCAACTCAATCAAGCAGAGTCACTTTGGAGTTTCAAGAGCATGAAGCAGCCTTTGCCATGGCTGGGCTCTGCCTGAGGCCCCAAATCCTGGGCCCCCCCACACCCCTGCACCCCCACACTGAGACCTCTGCAGCAGCAGGGCTTTAAAGCAGAGCACAGATATCAATGAGAAGAAAGGGAAATGCAACATCCTGCCCCCACCCTTCCTTCTTCTTGGGGCTTCTCTTGGGTTACTTTTGCCATGACAACAGCCTCCTGGATGCCTCTGAAAAGGACCAGAGAGCCCGAAGTGCTCAGGGAATGAAAGGCTTCGACTTTTCATCTCTCAGCAGAAGCAGCTGAGTGGAAAAAGCTGGATGGGGGCTGAGCCATCCCCAAGAGACAAAGCCTGACCATTTCCCCCCACCCAGCACTGGTGCTGGGAGCAAAGGAGATAGCTCCCAGGCCCACCACTCCCAGGAAAACAAGGCACCATCCAGAAAAGGAAGGAAAACAGGCAGAAACTCTCCTCCTGGGGAGAACGGATGGTGCAGGGCAGTGGGAAGAGACCCCTGCCCAGCGACCAAGCCTGTCTTCATCCCACATTGTACATACAGCTCGTAAGTGTGCGGTGCTGGAGCCAACGCATGGCAGCGCCATGCCGAGCAGTGGCATGGGAGCTCACAGACCAGCCTTTGAAGCATATTACTCATTAAAGCACACCAAAGCCCAGCAGAAGCCTCCAGCAAAAATCAGAATATATTTCATCCTCTGCTGAGAAACTCCACTGGAGAGCAGCAGCAGCCCGCTGCGGAAGCAGGGACCGGCACCTGCCTGCAGCAGCCTGGATCACGCCTGGGCTTCCATCATTTGCTGACAGAAAGTCTCCAGACCCAGAGAGGTAATGGTAAACAAAGCAAGATAGTCCACAGCCTGTCCCCCCACCTCCAGGCCTGCACCCACCTCGACTGCGCCTCCGGCTGCGCGAGGGATCCGTGTAGAAGGTCAGCTGGGGATCAGTGTCCGCCTCAGTGCCCGAGTCCCCCTCCGGGTTGAGGAACGCCGAGCCAGCTGCAGGGGACACTGAGTGTGGTCATGGTGGGGCCGGCACCGTGCCACCCCAAGCAGCCATGCCAAGGTAAGCCTTGCCTTGAAGGCCCAGAGCCCTGTCTGCCAGACACAGTGAGGACACCACCTTCCCCCTTCCCACCACGGCTCCCATTCCCGTGCAACTTTTCCCCATGGCTGTGCCGGTATTATAAAATAGTTACCATAGCCAGCACTCTAGACCTGTACAACCAACCAACCCAACACCAGTTGCACCCTCGTACACAAGGTTTTACCTGCTCCCCCCAACCCAAACCCTCCTTTCCTTCATGCTCTCGCCCAATGCTGGCCCTTTTTCTCCACCCCAGGAGAGGGTGAGTGGCTGGAGTCGTGGATGGGTGGAAGCCTCACTCACCCCTTCCGCCTCAGGGATGCCCCTACCTCGTGCCTTGTTGTTGATGCGCTTGCGTTGGCTGCTGGAGGTGTGAGACAGCAGCGTGGCCTGCTGGTGGTTCGAGTCCACGGGGCTGGTGGCGATGATATTGTCCTTGTACTTGTTCATCAGGGACAGCTTGGCGTTATCGCTCCCTGAGCAGGAAGAATTGAAGGCAAAATCTTTCAGGGATAAAGATTTAAAAAAAAGAAAGAGGGAGGTGAGAGAGTTTTTCTTGGATCCATCTCCTGCATCTGCATGAGGCAACCAGGGTGCTACGACCAATGTGTTGAGCTGGCCCCAGTGCACCTTCACGAGCTCCTCCAAGCCTGAAGGGGACCAACACATCCACCAAGCTAACCAAAACTTGAGATTTAAACATTCAGGCTCTCAGGGCACTTCTGCATACCCAGGCCTGTAAAGAAAACCCTTGGAGGACTTTAGGAGCTGCACCATGGCCTTCCCAAACCAGGTCTCTGATGAGAAAGTGGGTAGCTCAGTCAGTGATATGGCCATCAAGCAACAAGTGTGTTACAAGCCTCAAGGAATCCCTGGTGGTGACCAGAAGACAGCGTTAACTCTGAGTCATACTGATGGCAAGTGTTATTGTGCTACTAGAAAGCTCAG
Organism: Porphyrio hochstetteri; assembly: GCA_020800305.1. Classification (NCBI taxonomy): domain Eukaryota; kingdom Metazoa; phylum Chordata; class Aves; order Gruiformes; family Rallidae; genus Porphyrio; species Porphyrio hochstetteri. The sequence continues at coordinate 22,668,575 of CM036912.1, forward strand.
CTGATGACGGCACCAGACATCCTGTGACATAGAAGGGAATTTTGGGGCTCATCACGGGGTAGCTCAGAGGGGACACTGCTCTGGTATCTCCATTGGGCCACAGGAACCACAGCCCTTCCAGTCAAAGCTCCACCTTTCTTTGACCCAGCCCACTCAGCAGGGACTGCTCTCAGCCGGCTGCGAGGCCTCCCAGCAACGAAAGCACCTTCAGAGTGCCACCAACACCTCACACACAATGAAAACCCAGAGAAACAGGGAAAATGCTTAAGGGAAAACACATATATGGACAGATGGAGAGGACTTGGAAAGAACCCAGCTCATCCCATACCCTCTGTCCCATTCCCACCTGGAGTGAGGTCCATGCTGGCCTTCTCATTGCAGCCCTGCAGCGAGTCCAGGGTGCGGGTGACCTGGCTGGCAAAGTCCTCCCCGCCGTTCATGCACTCGCGCTGGAGGTGGTGCCGCAGGTCGGTGATGTCGTACTCGTAGCCATCCAGGATGGGGGTCTCGCGGATGCTGAGCGTCCCGCTGGAGTTGTGGCCCTGCACGCGGGCGTTGCGCAGGCTCTCCCGCCCGTGGCCCCCGATTAGCACCGAGGGGATGTAGTGGATCTCGTTGGCCGCCTCGGCGCTGGCACTCTTCTGGGGCTGCGGCACCCGGCGCCGCTTGCACCACCGCCGGCGGGTGTAGAGGATCATCACCAGGCAGAGGATAGAGAGCAGCAGGGCGATCATCCCTCCCTGCAGGCACAAACACGAGCAGGACTCAGGTGGGGACCGGTGCCAGCAGAACCCCCAGGGATGCAAACGCACCAGGGATGCTCCAAAGCAAACAGGAGCCGGGTCGCACCGATAAGAGAGTGCTGGCACCGGGAGCGGCCGGCACTGGCCAAGCGCTCCCAGTTGAAGCCTGCCTGGAGCTGGGCTGGCTTTGAAGCCACCACTGAGGCATGAAAAAGCAGCATTTAAAGCGTGGGTTTGTTTCGCTCTCCTGCAACGCATCCTTGAAAGCGGAGATCAGATTTATTCCAGGCAAACTCTCCTACGGGCAACTTGTTTTTTCCTGACCCATTTCCAACCAGCCTCAGCGCTGTCACTCTCCATCTCAGGAGATTTTCCCAGGGTATCCCGCTGAAATTGCGGCACGGATTAAAGGAGATCAAGGCTCGTGACAACCAGATGACAGAAGCATTCTTTGGGGAATGTCTGGGTGAAGAGACTGGCAAAGCTCCTGCCCCACGGGGATAGACCCCGAAACTGCGCCCAGCTCTGCCACCTTGTCGCTGTCCCCGAGGTCACCCTCCCGCAGGGATGTCACTACTGTAGACAGACAGAGTCAGCAAGATGAAAGCACCTGCTGGCCCTTTAAGCCAATAACAATAATAATAATAACAACAATAATAATATAAAGAAGAGCGCAGAGCCAGCTAAGAGCTCTGTGTCCAGCCGTGTTTCTGGTCCCCCTCCTCTTTTCTATGTAATATGTGATCTTGATAAAATAAAATAATAGCAATAATCTGCTCCATTAGGACAAAACATTAGAGGAATTATTGAATGAGAAGCAGGAGAGGCAGCTGGAAAAGGAGCTCTAATGGCCATTACGGTTTAACCCACTTTCGGTCCCAGGATAATGGAGCTGTGCTGCACCTCCCAGCCCTCCTTCCAAACTTTCTGTACAAACCCAGACAGAAAAAACCCCACAGTGATGGGTGGAGACAAGCCGTCCTGCAGAGGAGGGGGAGCTGAGCTGGCTAGCATGTGGCATCTCTCCGGCCAGGAGCTGGCAGTGGGGAGGACAGGAAATTTCGTACCTCAGATGAAAACTGGCACTGGATTCCTGCCCAGCCATGTCCACCCTGAGATTTTGGTGGTAAAGCCAAGGCCCGCTTCTCCATCACGTTTGAATTCCTTTGGGTTCCTCTAATCCATATATACATGGGGGCTATCCTTCACCCCCACCAGAGGTGGCCTCCCACGCCACAGCTCCCCATTACCCTGGGGAAGGGTGCACCTGCAGATGGGATGACAAGCCAATGGCAGTAACATCAAAGCTTTCCCCCTCTACTCTGCCCTGGTCAGGCCCCACCTGGAGTATTGTGTCAGTTCTGGGCTTCCTGGTACAAATAAGCCAGGAATCTCTTGGAGAGAGTCCAGTGGAGGCTATGAAGGTGATTAAGGGCCTGGAACATCTCCCCTGTGAGGAAAGGCTGAGTGAGCTGGGGCTGTTCAGCCTGGAGAAAACAAGCCTGAAAGGGGATCTGATCAGTGTTTATCAATATCTGAAGTGTGAGACACAGGGGGAAATGGCCAGCCTCTTCTCAGTGGTCTGTGGGGACAGGACAAGGGGTGATGGTCTCAAGCTGCCCAGGGAGGTGTGGAGTCTCCTTCTCTGGAGATATTCAAGACCCATCTGGACACCTCCCTGTGCAACCTGTCCCAGGGACCCTGCTTTGGCAGGGGGGTTGGACTCGATGAACTCTGGAGCTCCCTTCCAACCCCTAAGATTTTGTGATTCCCTTTGCTGCCCCCCATACGTGCATTACGTCCCACATACACCAGAGAGCTCTGCCATATACACTGGTGCTGGTAAACAAGGGAGACCAAACTGAAGCTCGAGTTGAGTGGACTTATGTTTAGGACTGCGGCTGTGGGCTCCCAGGAAAGACCTGCTATTTAACTGAAACGTCTTTTCTCCTGCCCTGCTAGTCTGAGAGCTCAAACTGTTCCTGAGGAAAAGCAGCCTGTGGCCACCTGAGATTTCAGGAGGCTCTGACGGGAGGAAGAAATCCAGCAGTAACTCTCCTCCACCCTGTGCTAGTTGGAGGGGGTCAGGGCATCACCTCAGACCCCTACCTCCTCTCCAGGGAAACAAAAAAATCCCATTTTTCCTTCACCCCCCATCCTCACTGGGCGCTTGTATGACAGCACTGAGAAGAGCCCTGCACCAGGCAAGCACAGAAATGCTTCTCACCACAGTCCACACACAGACCACTGTCACGATGGATACGGCCCCTTGCTCACACTTCTTCTCCTGGCAACCACACAGGAAAGAAAGAAAGAAAATCAGCCTTGAAAGCTCCACGTGATCCTGACTCCTGGCACAAACGCCAACCTCTATTTGTCAGGGCATAAGGATGCCACCGGAGCAGAGCTGAGAGTGATGGAAGGAAGGAAGAGGAAGGATTCAATCTGTATTTACACATTTTGGTACAAGAGCGATGAGTCGCAGGTAGCATTTCCATCAGCTTGATAATAAGCCCTGTCTCAGGAACTCTTGTGTCCCTCTTGGTACTCAGTGGTGCCCACGAAAACCAAGAGCACAGTGGCAGAGTGGGGCCAGCCTCTCCGGAGGTGATGCACCTTCTCTGGCACAGCTGGGAAGTGACAATAAAAAGAAGGAAATGGTCTGAAATGGGTTTTTTTTTTTTAGGGGGTTGGCTTTGCCAGTGATTATTTTTTTTCCTTGAGACTAATCAAGCACAAATGATGGAGGAGAAACCTGGCCTGGGGCTGCAATCTGGAAGAGCTATTGACACTCTCATTAGGGTAGGCACCATTAAACAGTCTGTTTGCAGCCTCTGCAACACATTGTCTCCGGCTAATTATCTTCCAGTGGCACAAAAATTGTCAGATCCTTCAGGGGCTTTTTTTTTCCCAACATAAGAAAACAAAGCCCCAACAAACCATGGATCCACCTCCAACACACAGATCTCTGTCTCACCCTCCTTCCTCTGCCATCACCTCGTGGTCCTCGCATATCTGCAAGAAGGAGGAGGAGGAGGGCTGAGCGGCACGGGATGCTCCTGCTTACTCCGTGCTGCAAAACCGCAGCCATGCGGCTTGCTGCGCTGACAAAAGCGGTGGTGACAGTGCCCAGTGGCACCTTGACACCCGCTGCGCGCCGGAGCAGCGGGCGCCGGGCACCATCCAGTGGGCTCCTGACAAAGTCAATGCAAATTAACCCCAGGTTAAAGCGGCTGAGACCTGCAGAGCCCAGCGCTCCCTGGGATTAAAGGCACCCCTGCAAACGTATCCGCAAAGCAAACTAAGGGAGAGGTTTAAAGCAGCCCAATGGTAAAGCACCCAGCACGTAACATCATCCTGAGAGGCGCCCAGGGCATCTTAACCAGCGCCCAAAGATGGGCTCAGCTCCCCATCATAGGACAGCTGCAGCCAGATGTGGAAACATCTGGCTCCTCAAACGCTCCTCTGATTTCTACAGGTTTCTGAACACTTCAATGGGGGCTGCCTTCCCATCACTTACCATGACAGAAATGTGGAGGATCCTCAGCTCTTCCTCTGCTGACTCAGTCTGTGGCTCATCCGTGGGGTCAAAGCCGGGCAGGTTGGGGGCCCCATCTTGGTGATGGATGTGGAAGAGCAACGTGCCATTCTCCAGCCACTGCTGCCGCCAGCGCACCAGTGGGATGTCATCCGTGTTGCCCGAGATCTCTGCAAAAGCAAAGCCAGTCACGTGGGAAACGAGGAGAGGGGCAATGGAGGACATTCACCTCTTCCCAAAAACACAGGTGGAGGGACCAAGGGGCACACACAGAGCAGGCACCCTCCAGTCACACCTCCTGCCAGCTCCATGGCAGCTTACACTCCACATGGCTCCAGAGGATACAGGACACCTCGGCTATCCCCAAGTACCTTTAGGGTTTGGGGGCACTGGGTTGGATGGGTGGATGGATGGATCCAGGCTGAGGAGTGACAGTGGTAGAGGACACCCAAGCAGGAGGAACAGCTAAGGACGAGGACATGACATGTGTCTCCAGATGCTAAATGCCAAATCAAACCAAACTCAGCTGGCTGACTCCAACATTTCTGTAACATCCCATGGCTGGGGCTTAGCGAAAGGGGGGTATGTGTGGTGACACCAACACATCCTCAGGAGAGCCAGGCTCTGTTTTAACCATCCCCTCCATGTCAGACCAGATCACCTTGATGACCCTCTCAGATGACCTTTATCTCAGCCATCAGCTAGAGCCTGCCTTTTGCCCCACAGTTATTTTTCCCCAAAAACACAACCTTCAGTTGCGTCTGTTGGAATGATCATTAAAAACCTTTTCCTCCAATCTCTGCCCCATGGGAATGGTCCAGCCAGGCCCATCCCCTCCATCCCATCTGTGGCCATGTGGTTTGACAGCGGTGGGGAAAAGCCCCAGCCTGCTCTGTGAATTGTCATCTTTATTTTGCTCGTTTCATGCTGCCTTCAAATGAAAACTGGAATTCGATTACAGCACCGAAACCCCAACATTTTAAATTTACTGTTAATTAATTTCATTAGGCTGCCTTAAGTGAGCTAGCTACCAGGGAGAGGGGGAGTGGGGAGGTGGTGGGACTGCATCAAGAACCAGGTTCATCCTCCCGAACTGATTTGATTAATCAAAAGAAACATTAGCGGGTGGGTTTCTGCTCAACGTGGGCCATTCCTTCTCGTGGCGATCAGTGCGCTCCGAGCATCCCGAATGGAGAGATGCTGAGCCCTCCTCAGCACCGCCCGGGGGTAGCAAAACTGTGAGGAGTTAAAAAGCACCATCCAGGAAGCCAGAAGCACTTTTGAAATTCCCTCTAACCGCCGAGGTGCGCGTTCGGGCGCACGGATCCCCCTTTGAAAAACCAGTCCCAGGAGCTGGGATGGTTTGAAAAAAGCATCTCTCCTCCTCTCCCACCTGGTCTTTATTCATGGGCTGAAGGCGGGGTGAGGAGGGGGGAACCACCACCCAAGCCTTCCCCGCTTCCCTGTCTCCCTGCGGCTTCTCAGCTTCAAATGAACTCGCTCCAACAGAAGGGAAAATAGTCTCCCCGCACCTGCCTGCTAACGTGAAATTAGGAGTAATTAAGGCAAGAGCTTTTATGCACAACAGGAACTCGATGTACTGACATTTGGGAAAATGTAAATACCGGCATTTGCCCCATTGTAAAGAGGGAAAATAATAGATACTAAGTATGTGACATTGTGACATTTAGAAAGCTAGAGTTAAAGATGTTTTCCCCCCCGATCTGACATATCACTGAAAAAGCAGCACCCTTCAGCTCATTAATATTTGAGGAGGACTCCTTGATGGAAGTTATTTAAATGATTAATAGATTATAGTAAATTTAAGCCTTAAAATAGGTTGTCATAATTTCAAATTTATTTAAACAGGCTTATTCTTAAAATGAAAAATATATTGCGATGAAAAAAAAAATGGGTTCTTGTTTTAAAAGAGCATGATCCAGCCACAGAGCCCAAGTGCTTCATCCTCTCCCACCAGACACCACGACGCGACCCCGCAGCTGCATCACAGACAAGTCTGAAGTGCCAGAAATAGAAGAAAACACCCCAGAAATCACCCCGCATCACCCCACACCAGCAGGTTATGACTCCTCCATCACACTGCAGGGCAAGGATGCTCTGCAGCCTCTTCCTCTGCCCTTGGCAAAATCTCTTGAGACAGTGCCCTGATGAGAGAGCTTCATCCTTGGACCTCCTCCTCCTCTCCTTGGGGGTCTATACCTCAGCTGCCCCTATCCCCCTCCATCTCTACATGAAAACATTATATATAAAAATGCTTTTCTGTACCTGTGAAGTTCTCCTCAAGTTTGGCTCAAATAAGACCAAGACCACAACTGAGACCAAGACCAAGCTCCCTTCCTAGCACAGAGTCTCTTTGCTCTCTCATCTCCCAGCCCAACATGTTCCACTTTTATCTTTGTCTCACTCTCCAAACAAGACATCTCATCACCTGGTTGGAGATCCCACAGACATTTATATGGGTGTCACTGGGATGGTGGGTGCCAACCCTGCCAGCCAGCTCATACCATAGGGGCCAGTAGACCCTAGAAGAGGTGGGAAAGTGGGTGGAAAACAAAAAAAAAACCCAAAAGGCAGGGGAGGGAGGATAATTTCAAGTTCAAAGTTTGAAAGATATTGATGATAGGCCTGGTCCCTGCATAGCTTTCATTAAAGCCTTGGATATGAAGCCATTAGCACTAGTATTAACTTCTTGCACCTTTGTTAAAAAATAGCTTGCCTGAGTCAGGGGTTAATAACAGTAGGAGACCACTAATTAGGCTGTGCCGCGCTCGCCTGGTATCAAAAGTGGCCCAGGTCCTTCATATCTACAGGAGCAGCAGCCTCCAAAGACCCTGGCTGATGCTTTCAACATAACGGCCGCGGCTGCTGCCCTCCCAGACCATCTGTGAGGGGAAGGAAGGGGAAAGGGAAGGTTATAGAGGAGCAAACCGGGGAGACAAGAGGAAAATCAGATGAAGGTGCTAGGGATGGGTGGGCTTATACCAGCTTCATCACTGATCATCTCGAATAACCCCATTTTCCCAGGGACAACCCAGTCCATCTAGAGGCAACACCGCTGCATCTTCCAATTTTGGGAGGCAACACCTCCATCACAGCCCAATTTTGCATCCAAGCTGATGCAGCGTCAAAGCCTGGAGCCGGACACTGACACAGACCCATTCCTGTGTCCTCATCACCCCCTGCACCGTGGCAGGAGGTGGCACACAAAGAGAGCAACTCTCCTTAGAAACACATGTCAACATTTGGATGAAAAAAAACAAACCAAAAAAAAAAACCACTGGCAAAACAATTTTCCTTTCCATTTGGAAGCGTTCTGTGCTAATAAGACGGCTCTGATTAGTCAAACGAGCTCTGCCCTAATGCCACTCTCCACAGACTCATTTCATACAGCAGAGTGCAGATCTTGACTTGGACTTTAGATTTCCTTGTTAACATTTAAACCTGGCTTATTTTCCATCCAGAACTTGACTGTGTTGTTATTAAGTTCCCCATTAACTAAGGCTTTTGCTCCATGCCTAGACCTTGCGTGTCGTTTAAAGAGCTCTAACCCAACAAAACCGAGCCCTGGCCTTGCAATCCTCCAAGGGTCTCCAAGGTCTGAACTAACTCCGGAGACCTTCCCACCGTGAGCCACTCGCACTCCGTGTTGGGACGTCAGGACTCTATCCCTATCAATTCAGGTGTCAAAACACATATCCTGATATTTAAGTCATTTTTACTTTGGAGACTTTCAGCAACACATCTTTCTCAGGGTAATACTCGTGTCTTTATGGGACCATTTAAAAAAACCCACGTTCATCACACACTATATTTTAGTTGGGGTTTGGTTTTTTTTCCCCCATTTCAAATCTCAGGTAGGAAAACAAGCTTATTCTGTAGGTCATTCTGCCTTTTCAAGACAATCCAGCTTTTCCAGAGCAGCAAACACAAACCTCAGTTCATCTATTAGGAACCTGCTTCATGGAAGAGCCCAACCTTGTGTGAAATCTCCAGAGGACTCATAAACAGGGGAGAACCTAAAGGCTCAAGGGAAAAAAAAAAGCACTCACTGTATCTGGAGCCGCTCTAGGCTAGGTCAGAGAGATCACCCCACCACAACATCTAGACGTAGGGATGATGCACATGAAGCCATTAGCTGTTGTAGCAAAGCTGACAGCCAACCAGGTTTCTCCTTGAAACGTAGGGTGTCTTTGCTTTTGGGAAGGGCATCAAGGAGTTCATGCAACCATACTTCAGCCTTAAACTGGGAATTTTGTCCTGAATATGCCACAGCCATAATTTCTTCCTTTCCTTTAACAACAAACCCTCCATCACTCTGGGAGTGACATTGCGCCACGCTACCGTTGGCAGAGCGAAGGACACCGATTCATCACTAATGGGTCCGAATTGACTGGGTTTGCTCTGCAGCTGCCGACCTTGCAATGTGACGTGCCCCCTCGCCCCGCTCCTCCTCACGGACCCAAGGACGTGCCAAACTGCACCTGTGCAACATCCCCTCTGAGGTCATTTCTCTACCCCGTTTGTTGATTTTGACCAAAAGCTGGGAAAAACAATGAGCTGGCTGGGACATTCACTTGTGGTTAGATTTTTACTCCCTGTTTTATTAGTTTGGTCCCATCTGCCATAACCACGAACTGCAGAGGAGATGGTGGTAAGAGAGACAAATCCACCTCGTGGACCAACACTTAGAGACATGGTGAGATATATTAAAATAAAAGCCCCACGCCACAACAGTGAACAAAAGCAAAATAAAGAGGATGTTTGACAGCTTGCAAGATGCAAGATTGATATTTAAACCCCAGAAAAGACCACATTTGTAGTAGATATCTGACCCTGCAATGCCATCACATCACCTCTTCCAGACAGAAGGTCACATCTTAATGGATTGAAGCTGAAGGAGGGAAGGTTTCAGTGAGATATGAGGGGCAAGTTCTTTACAGAGAGAGTAGTGAGGGGCTGGAATGGGCTGCCCAGAGAGCTGGTGGGTGCCCCATCCCTGGGGATGTTCAAGGCCAGGCTGGATGAGGCTCTGGGCAACCTGGCCTGGAGGCTCCAGGCCTGGAAGTTGGTGGCCCTGCCTGTGGCAGGTGGGTTGGAACTGTATGATCCTTGGGGTCCCTTCCAACCCAGACCATTCTATGATTCTATCTCCATGGGAAGAGCCCAAATGACAGAGAAGCTCCTAATCAGCCTTGGAAAACTACTGCCCTGTCAAAATCACCTCTCCAGCAAACTGGTGAGATGGAGAGCATGAACCTTGGGCCAGATGTTGCCCACCTACAAGCAGCAAAGGAGGATGGCTGCTGAAAGCCACCAACAGACCAGCTATCGCTGAGAAACGGTGAGCAACTGGAGGAGGAGAATTTGGCAGAGGAGACTCCCCTTTTTTAAAAAGGCTCTTGTGCATGGTGGAAATTACAGACCAGTAAATCCTATGTCTGCCCTGGACAGTTTGTTAGAGGACTGGTAGGTCCATGGGTAAATATGGGTCACTCAACCAGCAAGGAGCAGATATAGGTGCTCCAGTTAGATGGACTTGTTTCAAAGAATCCTTATCAAAATCCACCCTAAAAGTTTCCCAGAGCACCTAAGTGGGGTTGGGATAAGAGGAAAAGTCCTCTTGAAACCCATCAGGCGAGGGAGGAATACGAGGTTAGTCTTCACAATGAAAGGAGGTTACCAAGAAGCCCCACAGAGATCTTTGTCAGGACCTCAGCTGTTCCGGAACGCTCTGGAAGAGGAGGAGAATGACAAAGTTGGTCGCCAATGCTAAATTTAGTCTCCACAAAGCTAAAGCTGCGAAGTGGTGGAGGGAAGTGGGCAAAGAAGTGGGCAGGTGAAAGTGAACTTTGGTCAAGGCAGGCTGATCTCCTAAAAGGAAGGAGGCAGAGCTAGGAAGGTGAGGAGGAGGAGTACAGGGAAGCTGAGATGTCGCAAACGGCTTTGAAGAGAGGAGGAACCAACTGTGTTTGGACCCCGCAACAAGGAAAACCAAACAACTGAAGATGGATGTGATGAAAGCCTCTAGGATCGTGAAGCCAGCAGGAAAGGCAATGTTTATTCACTGTTTCTCACTTAGCAAGAACTAGGAGTGTAAAAACAAAAAGCTCGGTTTCACCCACCATAAAGTAGGAAAGCACTGAGAAAGGAACCGAATTCAGAGAGGACAAAGCCACCAGTGACTGTGGAACCAGCTAGCCCAGAGATAAATCCCAGCTCAAGAAATCCCAGCAGCACAGACCTCGGCCAGAGGGAAAGGACCACACTATATGCTGAGATTTTAACCTGTTTTCCCCCGTCACGTACCAGGTATTTGCCATGGCTGGAGATGTCGAGAGACCACAAACCTGCTGTCCCCACTCCTGCCCAGTGTCTTGGGGATGATGGCTGGATGCAAAGCCAGCTAGGCGCTACCCTTCAAGGGTGAATCCCACCTCAATGCATCCCTTCAGGAGTGGCCAAGACCCTCTGCTCTTCCAGGCACCTCCTTGCCAGGGGAAGGAGACCCCAAGGCAGCTCCTTCCCATGGAGGCAGCCTCTGGCCACCCAGCCAGCAACTCCCCCCCTCCTCCAAACCCCCGCATCCCCGTGCCGTCAGGCCCTACTGAACGAAGACTCCTGCCAAGATTACCTCCAGCTTTCCCAGACAGCAAGCAATTTTCACGGGGAGGCAAAGGGCTATTTATATCCACCGCAGGCTGGCAGGGCAGGTAATGGCCGTCCACTCCGGCCCATCTGCCAGGCACTGAGCAAGACATTGGAGCATATTGTACAGGTGAGGTCAGGCAGCGGCGGTGGTGGGACAGGCAGGGGAGGTGGGGGGGATGCATTACAGCAACGACATGGACCTCGCTTCAAGGGTAAACTTAACCCACTCCCACAGACTAATTTGTTTAAGTGCTCACTGCGCCAAGGCCAAGAGGTCGGGCAAATCAGACGTTACTTTGGCATCCTCCTGCTCGGCATGGAAAACAAGCACAGGTGCTCACTTCTCACACCCTAAGGGAAAAGCCAGGACCTGCCTGTCTTCTAGGGCATGAGACAGATGGAGTGGTCCTCTCAGGTGGTGAAACAGAAGCAAAATATCCCTATCAACTCTCCTGCCAACAGCAGGACCAAGAGTTTTTCCAAGAGGTGGTCTTCCTCTTCCTCTCACTTCCCTTGGAGGGACTGATGCTGGACATGGTGGGAGGATGAATCCTCATCCATACGTGGATGGAGGAGGTAGGCACGAGCTACTGCTGACTGCAGCCTCATGGCATGAACTCTTTGGTGCTGAGGAGCTCTCACCTGATGTCAAAGCTCCATTTTCAAGTTGGTTGAGAGGCTTTGAAAGATAACGGGGAGAAGGGAAAAAAAAAAAAAAAAAGAGGAAGAAAGAAAGATGTAGAAGGGGAAAAAGTTAACTGTGCATCTTGAATTTATCACTCTTGAAAGAAGAGCTTGTCAAGAGGGCGAGAGCCTAGCCAGTGCGCAGTGATCAATGGGAGGACTTTTGGGTCTAGTCAAGCTTGTTTCAGATTTACAGGAACTGAATAGAGGCATAAATCTGTCGCCGCCTGACAAAAATGGAGGTAATTAAATCTGCAGGTGTATATAATTGTCATATTGATGATGTGTATAAATCAGCGGAGCCAGCAGAACCACAGACTGCTGTACTGAGCAGGGAGCCTCCCCATGAGGAGCCATGTGCCCACCTGCCTGGCCAGGGGACAGGTCTCATGGGTGCAGGTCACAGCCCCAGGGACACTCATCTCACCCTCATGGACCTGCCCATCACCACAGCCACCATGACTCTCTCCCCGACGAGGGACCTTCTCCAGATTGCCGCCACGGGCAGAAAAAGCAGCAGGACCCCTGCCACTTTCAATGTGCAGACTCATCCCAGCTACCACAACATCTCCCCTGACTTCACGAGGATGAAGCTGAGATCCCAAGCACTGAGGTGCCCAAACACGGATGCCGCAGGAGTGGGGGGGTCTTTGCAGCCACTTTGAAGCTCTGAGCCCGGGTGCAAGTGGGGCACTGACTTGATCTTGTAACCACTTATTTTTCTCCTTTCCTCCCTCCCCCACCCAGTTTATTTTAACCTCTGTTATTTTGGGAGCTTTGAAGCCCAAGCTGCTCCGAGGCGTCTGTCTTTGTAAGAAGGGTGAAAAGCGCAGAGTTGGAATTTGAAAGAGGGGGAGAAATAGGGAGGAAAGAAACAGCACTTCACAGCTGAGGTCTACAACAGCTCCTTCACTGTCCCTCCCGCACCCCAAAAAACCCAACCTGGGAGGCACACAGAGCTCTTTTTTTACCAGCAGCTACAGGAAAGCTGGATGCAAAGCAATGATGCCGTCTTCTATTTATCTAACACCACGACCCAGAGAAACCTCAGAGACCTCTGTGGACCTGTATTCCTTCTCCCGCTACTCAATGGGACACCCCTCGGTCCCTGATGCAGCTGCAGAGCATCCTTCCCAGCCAAGCATCCCTCCTAGCAGTGCATCCTCGGCACCACAGGGACACATTTCTTCCTGCTGTGCCAGGAGAGACAGGAACAGGAGATACAGCTTTCCCATCGCCTTTACCGACCAGGGTCTCTCGCACGTGCCCCCACGGGCCAAACCCGCTTCCCCAGGTCGAACGACACGTCTGTGCAGCACTTGGATAATGAAAAATTAAGCAAGTGCTTCTGCATTGCAGTCCAAATTATGTAACTCTGCTTTTCAGCTCCAGCACCCATCAGCTCTGACGCTATCGCACGTTGGTACAGCCCTGCCTGTAGTCACCTCCCGCTCTTCCCATGCCCTCGGCCAGGAAAAGGAAACCCCAGTGTCATACACACAGGCAGAAAGTTCCCTCATGTTCGCATGGAAAACCAACGGAGGAAAATCGATGTATTTTCTTAGACCAGGGATGAAATCTGGCATGCCCCAAAAAAATAATCAATGAAGGGATGGCGCCGGGATGGGGATGCTCTGACCCAACAAAGGGCCAAGGGTCACCTGGCCAGGACAGCACCCCCATGACTGGGGGTTTCTGAGCGAGAGGCTGCTGCCTCTTGCTCCTCCTGCCCCAGAGGGAAGCAGCATCCCACTGTAGCAAGTACGGAGTGTTTCTGCAAGCAAACAAAAATAAACTGAGGCAAGGAGCCAGCTGCAGTTTCGGTATCTCGAGAGCGAAGGGCCCTGCTAGAGCACCAAGTAACTTCAAACTCCTGCATTTACAGCCACATCTTTTCTTTAATGGGGCTCAGAGGGCCAGCCTGCCAACTCCTCCCTCCCTTGGCCACGGCCCCTGCAGCACTATTCCCAGGGCAGGGATGCTGCCACCCGGCGTGAAACCAGCCTGCAATGATGAGCTCCAAGGGCACTTTGTTGGGTTCCATGCATGGCAGCTTCAGGAAGCCATGGCTCTCTGCCAGTACCCTCCATCACCACCCCCAATACCCCTCGTGTGGTTCCTCTGGTTGTCTGCACCCTCGTGCCACCGTGCCTCTCCTCCTACCGCACAGTCCTTCCTTTCCTGCCCACCCTCCCTCCATCATCCCAACCCTTTCCCACCATGTTTCAGGCACAGGCTCCCTTTCATTCCACAGCACACAACAAGCCCTTCATCCCTGGCGCTGACCTTCAATTACACGGAAGTGGCTGCATCCAGCCTGGGCTGACCACCACCATCACCACCATCCTGCGGATAGATGCGCACCACATCCATCCTGGGAACCTCTGCACCCCTCATTGACCCCATCCCTGGTGCCCACAGGACACCCCTGCACTGCAGTTTGCACTGACCAGCGCAACCGCAGCAGGATGCTCAGGACTGGCAGCTGGAGGCTGAGTCCTCCCCTGTCATGGGCCAGCCAAATCACCCCCAGCACCCCAGCCACATGCATCATGTCTGCCAAGACAAACTCCCTGCCTTGTCGCTTTGGACAGCAAGAAATCCAGCAGCTCCACAACAGCGCAATGGCTCTCGAGTCTCACCACCACCCCTCTCAGAGCTCTCCTAAAGTGGCAAAAGGCCAGACCCCGGCTAACCCTGGCCAAGCAGCCAAGGAAAAGGTGGGGAGGTGCAACTCTGGGATGGGAAAACAGCTCCACACTGGCATGGTAGCCCCTGGGAAAGCAGCGCCCGGGGGAGGTTGGGGCCAGCCCCGGGCAGTGGGAGGCACAGTGGGCTCTCTGCTCCAAACCTGACATTTCCAGGAGATTTCCAAGCAACGGCGGACACAAGGGACATCATTAGGGAAGCAGGAGGGCTGAGAGTACCGCAGCAATTTAACATCTGTACCGAGGTGGACTTAGACCTCCTCCACCATCCCTCAGGACCCTGCAGCCATGGTACAAAGTAGACCCTGACAAGAAAATTCAGGAGTGTGATGTCTCCTCCCCCAAGCATCTCCTCTTGCCCACCAGAGCTGACTGGCTGGACCGATCCTCACAGGATCCCCCTTTTCCTACTTATAAGGAGGCATCACCCCAAACTGTCCCCAAGCCCCTCACCTACAGACCTACAGAGAGGTTTTGAAGCCTTAAGCCATCTCTTGTACAAAACCCACCCCGTTTTTCCCTCCACAGTGGAGGGAAGGCAGCAGCACTGGGGAGGACCTGGAGCCCACTGTCCCAGGCAGCGGGTTCCCAGCACCATGCCCTCCCTCCCTCACTCCCCTTGGGATGCTCAAATTAATTGCCTTGGCTCCTGGAGCTTTTAGCTGGAACAAATAAAATTTTAAAAAAGAATTAAAAAAAAGAGGTGCGGGAGGTGGGTTTTGCCAAAACCCATAATAAGGTCTACAGTTCTCCTGAGCTACAAGGGCTGCTTTAAATTTCGGGGTTTTTTTTTTCCTTTTTCTTTCTTTTTTTTTAATTTGAAGGAGGTTTCCATGGTAACTGTCTCCCATCACACAAGAGCCTGTCCCCAGGATATTTTGGGGTTGCTAATATCTGCTTTCCCAGGCTGTCACTGTGTTGTGACGGTGACATCGCGCCCGGGTTTTTTGGCAGGGGAGGAGGGGTAGAGGTGCAGGAGAGAGAAACAGGAGGTGCTGCTCCCAAAATCCAAGGTGAAGGTCCTGCCTGTGCCCAGTTCCCCCTCTCTGCCAGACAGAGCTACATCCCTGGCAGCCTGGCGATGGTTTGGCTTGAACCACAGATGTGATCTGGGGAGCACTCCCAAGGCAATGCAGACATTGCCAGGCCAAGCAGAAGCAACGTGTCCAGACAAGGTCACAGACAGGGTCTCCTTAACATCTTCCACCACAACCTCCAACCCTTCTCCGACTTGTTTGCCCTACCAGGTTAGTTTCCAGATGGATTGGCCCCACAGGGAGCAAAGGCAGCTCAGCATCACCCAGAGCTACTTGCTCTGCTACCCTCGTTAGTCATCCTAATTATGGAAATGCCTCAGGGATGGCCAGGGAAGGGCTCTGTCTCCTCTAGCATGAGGGACACAGACCCCAAACTTCTGTGACTGGTGTACCACCACCAGCCAGAGGATCCCTCAGGGATCCTTTGCCTCCGCTTCAATTATAAATGGCAAAAACAGCCCCTTCCCCATTCCCCAGCAGACCCGAATCTCTGCTCATGGACACGGTGGAGGTAACAGGTTCAGGTCTCTGCCTGAGCCCATCACCAGCAAATGAGGCCCTACAGCAAAGCAAAGCATAGGGTCTACTTCCAACACCCTCAAACCAGATGCCAAAGTACCCAGCACCACAAGCTGAACATCCATCCCCGAGCATCGCTTTAAGCCACAGTGGGGCGGCCAGAACCTGGCAATCAAAAATCTTCCCTTATCAAGACAAACCCTACGGCCTTCAGAGCACAGCTGCTCGGGGTGAGCTGCTGGCTGCAGCCAGGCTGGCTGCAGGGAACCCAGAGCCTGGCGATTCCCAAGCAAAAGGACAACCAGCCTTAAATGACAGAGCTGTCGCCATCCAGAAACTGCCTTAATCCATCCAGAAAATGCCTTAATCCAGCCAGAAACTGCCTTAATTCAGCCAGGCCAAAAAATTCCTTCATTTGAAGGATGGCTCGGCCACAAGAGTCCAAGAGAGATGATTTCAGAGCCCCCACATAGCTGGCCAAGCGACCATTAAAATATAAAATGGAATATTGTAGAATATAAGGTAAAATATAAAATTAATAGAACATTATTTTAAAATGCAAAAAAATAAAAGGAAAACAAAGTAAGGAAAGAGCAAGAAAAATAAAGGAAAAATAGGGAAAAAATAGGAAAAAGGGGAGGAAAGGGGAAAAAAGGAAAAATAGAAAAAAAAGGAAAAATAAAGGAAAAATAAAGGAAAAAAGGAAAAATGAAAAAATTAAAAATGGAAAAATGAAAAAACAGGGGAAAAGGGGAAAAAAGAAAAAAAAAATTCAAGGACAAATAAAGGAAAAATACAATAAACTGGTAGGAAATGGGATGCAGCCCAGGAGCAAATACTGCCAGCACGGGGAAAGGAGAGCAGCGGTGGGAGAGTGGCATCAGGGAGGAGCAGCTGCGCGGGCGGTTGGGCCCTCAAATCTGGGATGGGACTCAGGGTGGGACCAGGAACGAGGCTGAGCATCCCTGTCTGGATGTGGCCTGAGAAATTGAGGCTGCGAGTGATAAAACCAGCCAGGAGCATCGCTGAGCACGTCTAGCCAAATCAGGGGGCCAGGCACCCGTAACCCCCTCGGCTGAGTGCCAGTCCACTGCCAGGCCCTGACACCCACCGGTGAGATGCCCAGCAGCCCCCGGCCTGCTCCCCCCGCGGCTTTCTGGGTCAGCGAGATTCCCTCCCAGCCCTGCTGCCGCTGGAGCCGGCTGGATGCACGGTTGCTGTGGCAACGGGTTCCCAGAGATGAAATCCCTATTTCCTTTTTCTTTTTTTTCCCCTCTTTCTTCCCCCCTGGTTAAGAAAAAAAATATACAAGAGGCCCTCTACATCCACCGTGCCACCAAAACCTCTGCTCCCAGTTAAGACAGAGGGTCAGCAATGGGCACAGCACTGGGGCAAGGCAGCTGTAATGAGGGGGCTGTGCAGCCTATGCCTCCCTCGTGAGCCTCGGTCGCCCCCCAGGTGGCCATGGGGGACCCCGTGCTCCTCCCGGGGATGCTGCCCACTTCCCTGGGGCATTTTCCACCCCGAGCACTGGGTTGTAAGGGCTGGTCCTCCTCATATCTGAGACTGGCACTGAGCTCCATCACCCAGAGGAGGGTGTGTGACCAGGCGTGGGGGTGCGCTCGGTGCTTTAGTTGCTCCGAGATGTCACATCACCCACTCAGGCCCCATACATCAGCCAGAGGGATATGGAGAGGTCAGATTTACACCACATGGCCAAAAGCAAGGTCAGACACAGGGTCCCACCTGCAGTGCATACCCAAACCCTATTAGATGAGCCTGTCCTGTCCCCCCAGGTGCTCCAGGACAGGTCCAGGGCAGGATGCATCCCCCCAGCAGATCCCTCTCTGCTTCTGCTGGAAGTTCCAAAAAGCCCACAAGCCTTGGTGGCAACCATCTCACGTGGCAGCCAGCAGCATGCTGGATGCTGTGCACAGCATCCCACCACCAGCACTAACCCGACAGGAAGAAAGTGGCACCCCTGAACTGACAGGAGATGCAAACACCAAAGCATACATCCCAAACTCACCCCACCGTGACGGAATTGGGCTTAGGACCTCGGCTGGGCAATCGGCTGCTGGCAGCACGAGGGGAATTAAGTGCATCCCACTGATAGGGCAAGTTTTGCCAAGGGGCAGGAGGGCTGCCAAGACAGGGCATTTTGGGGTCCCTTCCCCACCCCCCTAAAGCAAACAACCTGGCCGCTTTCCAAGCCGCCCAGCAGGGAGGTGCCAGTGGCTGCCACCTCAGCCAGACACATGAGACCATAGATCATACCACTGGGTTTCAGTGCCTGTGACAGTGTCCAGGATCAAAGCCAAGTTCAATTAATGGCTCACAATCTTATTAGAGAAATTATTTCAGGATCTTGAGTAAAAGTCCGATATATCCACTCCATTCCATTAGTCAGGCTCATTTAGTAATTCAATCAATCTAAGCAAGGCAATTGAGCTCCTCCGGTATAATTTAACTCGGTTATTCTCTAGGTACTTAAGAATTTCTTAATATTTGCTCCATTATTTTGCCATTACACCTATTTCCAGGTGCAAGGTTCGCATTGGAGCGATGCTGTGGGTCCGGTGGTGGGACCAGTCCCACTGCAGCCCTCTGCCATGCCCTGGCTTTGCAGGGTGGGGATGTGCAACGGGAAAGGGGAGCTCCAGAGACAATGACAGGAATTAAGTCGAGCCAGGGACCGGCACCATGACACCCTGAGACTTGCTTTCCCACTACACAGAGCTGGGACCAAAGCACTGCCCCGCGTGCCACCAGTTTTAGGAGCCACAACCAGCACCCGAATCCAGGTGAGAGGGGCCAAAGCAACCCTCCACCAAAACCCAACAGGATGCTCCTCTCTCCTGACACGGAAGGGGGACAAAACAGGGATAAGGCAACCCCGCAGCCCCTTGTCTCCTGCTCCACTTTTCTTGGGGCCATTGATGAGCTGGGGGTCGAGAGCAGAAGCAGAGGGCAGGGGAGCGGGCACCACCTCCTGCCATCTGTGGTGGTGGGGGGATGTGTGGGATGAGGACAAGAGCCGACAGGTGTCACATCTCACTGCCTCCCTGTGCAGCCTGGAAGGAGAGCCAGGGTGAGCAGGCGCACCGGTGGTCCATCACCCCGATTAGCAGCATCCCGCATCCCCGCGGCATTTCGTCTCGCATCCCCACAGACCCCCCCACGCCATCCCATTATTAACCCAGGGAAGTCCCAGCCAGAGCATTCACCAGCACAGCCAAGAGCTTCGCTGAGATTTAACAGGAAAAAAATGGATTAGATATTTCGGGGAGATATTCAGGAGCAGTTAAATATGCCCGGCTCATCGGTGCCTTTGAAAAATCTCACCCCTCTAAAAAATTAGAATTGATTTTGTATTTAAAAAGGAATCTATTTAATTTAAAAGTAAGATAATTTGAAATCATGACAGCTTGTATTAAGGTCCAAGTTTATGATAATCTATTAAAGTCATTGAAGTTAAGAACCTTCTCCCAGCCTCTGCTGCCAAGGCTCCCGTGAGGGCAGCGGGGAGAAGGGGGAAATCGGGGGGTGGGGGAGGGGCTGCGCTGCCCCCATTTCAGGGTGTGAACCAGGGAGGCAAAAAAAGCTCCTTCAGTTGAGGGGGCGGGAAACAACACAGGACATGAGAAACCATCTGGTATTTCGAGACCTTGACTTATCCGGTGCCCAGAAAAGCATGGGATGGACCTCTGGGCTCTGCTTTCTCATCCCTCAAGTCCATCTTCCCGCACGAAGCCGCATTCCAAGGCTTCACCTGTTAGTGTGCTACCGGGGCGAAGGAGCCAAAGACACCGTCTCCTCGCAAACCTCCGCCGGGCCCGCGGGAAGCTAGGACACGAATAAATACCCCTCTCGTCAGTTTATAACCTGATGAGGATGTGGGGGGGTCAAAAACCAATTAGCAGCCCTCAGAAGTGTGAATCCAGTTAATGACATCTCAAAGGTGGACAGATGCTGCCCAGCCGAGGAACAAGGGGGTGGGGGGGTGAAGGTTAGAGGAAAGGGAATATGGAGCTGCAAATGAGCATTTCTTAATGACCACTGGCCAGTGAGACCCAGCACCCCTCCACGGAAAAACCCTAAAAAATAATAACAGTGTGACCGACGCCACAAACACAAAAGGAGATGAAGGGCGACTGGTTCAAACAGAGGTTTACTTGAGGCAAAACAAGATGAAATCAGGGGAGTTTTAAACTCAGGCACCACGTGGCACGCACCAGCCGGCAGCCCCATCCCTGCTCCCATGCCTTCACCACTTCCTGAGAATTCAGGAGGTGGGCAAAAAATTCCCCCACCCCTACCCACCCAAAGCAAAGCAAAGCAAACAGGGGGATGGTGTCAGAGTCCCTCTGAGGACACTCGTATAAAGCCACATGGGTTTGTTACGGGTACAAGCACGATGCACGTGGGGAACAGGCATGCACCGAGCGGCTCCCGGGCAAAGGTGGGCAGCAAGGCAGCACGAGCACAATTAAAACGCGATTGGTTCGTTAGCAAAGGGAGCTACGAAGTGGCTGAAAGCCCTACCCAAGGGTAGGGGGAATAAGCCCACCAGTGACTCCTTTATGTGCAGAGGAACATGGAAGCAGCCATGGGGTCCCTACATTCGGGAGGGCTAAGCACCCATGCACCCAACAGATGTGCACCAGGATGGCTGGGGTAGGGGGGAAGGGGTGGGGGGGTGACACCCCAAAAAGCTTCAGCAAGCAGCACCTCAGTGTTTTGGGTACAAATAAATATAAAGCTGAAGCTACCAGGCAGCAGATCAGGGCAAGTCAAAGCAAGTGCATTCCCCCACCCGAGCCACAGCCCCCCCACTACCTGCAGAGAGGAGAACCAAGCGCATGATGGGGATGGATGCCCATCACCACTAGTGACTTCTCCACCACCCCCAAGGTCGGGCAGACAGACCCCTGGTCCCCATCACCCCCACCAGAATGGGTGAGCCCCAGCAGAGCTTGGCTTGGAGGGGTGTCCATCAACATCTTGACCACATCACCCACCAGCAACATGGGTTTGCATGCCATCTCTGTGCTCACCATTACGCTGCTTACGATACCGAAGCATCGTCAGGGGTCACAAGCGACAGCCACTTTTAGGGTGCCCAGTTCAACACCTTTCCCAGCACTGTCTTTTTAGCACAGCACCATACATGACTCTAAAAGATCCCACGACATCTCCAGCTGCCAAAGAAACCGTCACCCATGTGCTCATCAACGGGATGCCTGGCTTGGCCAGCACAGTGGGGAAATGCCTGAAGGCAGGAGAAACCACACACACCAGTCCCAGAACGCCAGCCAAGCTTGGAGATCATCCACCACTCTGACACACGTTCAAACTCACCAAGGTGGCGTGACTCAAGGGCCTGGGGTTTGCCTGGGATGGTGCAACCAGCACAGCGGGAAGCCAGGCTCCTGGAAGGATGCTCAAACTCACCTTACACCACACACAAGCCTGGTGGAAACACAAACAGCTCCTGACACTGGTTCCATGTCCCCACCAAGCATGTGGCACCAGTGACAATGCTCTCTGCCCCATGGGTGGCATGGGCCAGGGGTTCTCAGGGGATGCAGCCTTAGAGTTACTAAGACTGGGTCATCTGCTACACAGAAGCTATGCCCAGGCTAATAATAATAATAATAGTAGCAACAATAATAATAGTAATAACAAAGCATCACCCACAGACAGCAAAGCAGCACAACAGTAATACCCAGACATGGCAAAATTGCCATGCCAGCTTCCAAGCAAGCCCTTCCCTTGCAGGACACAGATAGACAGACATAACATGGCATTTCCCAGGAACCCCCAAGCCCAAATCCCGCAAACAGGGGGCCTAAAGGTGCCCACTCCTGCCAGCCCAGCCCCAGCACCCCAGCATGGGGAGGACTTGTTGTGGAGCCATCTCCATGTCCCCACAGCCCAAAGCCCTGCACGCCTGGGGCTGATGTCACCCTGCGCACCCATAGGCTCTTGGGGGACCCACGTACCAGGCAGCAACCCCCAGGAGAGACCGGCCAGCATTGGGACATCGGGGCGTGCGGCCATGCAGCCAGCCACCTTTGTGCATGTGCTGCAGCCGTAAGCAGAAGGAGGTGAAAGCAACTCACTGCCCAGTGTCACCAGCGCAAGCCCTGGGTGCACTGGGGGGTGTCCATGTGGGTGTGCCTTTCCCTGCCCTGCCCAGCGTACAGCATCCCTCGGGGATTTGAAAAATCCCGGGAGAAATCCCTGCAGTACCAGCCAGGGACCCCTCATGATCAAAGCCGTATCCCCCCAACCCAGATACTCCTTGCTAGCAGCTTCTCAGACCCCAGGGCCCATTGCGGTCCAGCTCCCTGGCAGCACATCCAAGAGTGCCAGGGGACAAGCATCCCCATCACCTTCAGGGCGTCAAGGCAGTGCTGGGCTGGCGGCCATGCCTGAGCGTCCCCTGCATCCACCATACCGCCCCCCGTTGCCACAGCAACGCTCTCCGGCCTCCGGCCGCAGCATCCTGCAGCACAGGGCTTGGACCAGGGGACCAGTGGGCTGTACAGCCCACTCCCCCTCCCTGCACAGCCCCAGCCTTGAGCAAATCATCCCCAGGTTTCTCTGCCCCCCATGTCATCAACAGCCCTCCACCCACCTCTGCCTTGCTCACAGGAGAAGAGGGATGCCCATGGCATGGCAAGAGCCACCCCGATCCCTTGCAGCACCCAGGACTGGAGGGTTTTTTGCAGGCAGAAGGGTCTGGGGGCCAAGGTGGTGATAAAGCACTGGGGTGAAAAGCCAGGCTGGAGCCACGGCTACGGTGTGCCTGCACACAAGGACAGCATGGAAGGGTGAAGACACTCAAAGCCACACACTGGTGCCTCATTTTCAGGCCAGTGTCAGGGCGAGGGTGGCATTTTAAAAGCTTCACAGGGCACCCAAGGTGCTGCTGGAGCAGTGAGGGATGGGTACGGCTTGCAAGAGGTGTGCACAGACGCCACAGGACTGCTAGGGAAAGTGACAGCAGCATTTGCCCAGGATGGGGGGGTTACGTGGGAGTGGTAGTAAATCTCTGTTCTGCAACGTCACTGAAAACCTAAAATTTTTAGGGACTTGTTCCGGGTGGTGCGGAGGGAAGCGGGTCCCTGCACACAAGGCAGAGGCCTTGCTCTGCTCCAGGCGTAAAGGACGGAGCAAATTGTTGATTTTTTTTTTGGGGGTGTGGAAGAGCACCGAAGCAGCCCATGGGCTTTGGGCCAGTGAGCCTCACCAAGCAGGTGAAGCTCAGAGGCCTGGCTAGAGAGAGTGGGAACCACCTGGACCGTGTGAGCAGGCCAAAGCGGGAGTACCAGCGGGGTGGGAAAAGCTGGAGACTGGGGGATTTTTCCACCAGGCTGCAGGAAAGGCGGCTCTGCTTCCAGGCAGACGGAGCTAAAACCCTCGCCTACAGCCAGCCACGCTGCAAGCAGACTGCGGCTCTCCTGCCAGCACAAGCCGCCGGTGACCGTGCAGGGAGCTGGAGACGGCCCCGGGGGATTCACCGAGCACCTCAGGCCTGCAGCATCCCCACCGCACCCAGCCCGGCGCCGCAGCTGGTACCGAGATGAAGCGGCGCCGGAGCGGAGCCGCTGCGGCGGGGTGAAGCGGCACCGGGAGGAGTGGGGGGGCAGAGATGCTGCCGGGTACCCGCACGCCGGTGCCGCAGGGAGGAGCCCCGCAGCCGGGGATGCTCGGGGCCCGCTGCCGGGAGCGGAGGGGAGGGGGGACCCGCCGCGTACCGGCGCTGCCCGCAGGCCCACCCGGAGGCTCACCCAGCACGAAGTAAGGCAGCTCCGTATTCTCCAGGTCATCCACTACCACCATCTCGCCGGGGAAATCGTTGCGTACGGAGAAGAGCAGCTTGGGCTCGGCGGCCGAGGGGCCATGCATGATGCTGAGGTCGTTCTCCCGCAGGAAGGGCAACGCCGACACCGTGATGCTCTTCAGCTTGCACTCCAGCTCCTTGGCCGCCGCCTCCGCCGCCGCTTCCGCGGGGCCGCTGCCCGTCGCCAGGCAGCAGCCGGCAAGCAGGGCGCAGAGCCCGGCCAAAGCCATCTTGGAGCCCCGCGCCGCGCTCCCAGCGCCGGCCGGGCGGGCGGGCGGCGGCGAGGGGCGGGGACGTGGGGCCCGGCACCTCCCCGTGCGGCTCGGCTGGGCTCGGCTCAGCTCGGCGCGCTGGGCTGAGCTCGGCTTCCCCATCCAGCGACTGCCCCCACCCCCGCTTCCCCTATTTTTCCCCGCATCCCTGGAAAACCGGAGGTTGGAGGGAAGAGGCGCCGGTGCTGGCTGTCCCGGCCGGCCTGCCTTTGCTTCCTTCTGCACCGACAACTTACAGAGATACCCCCCACCATCTCCAGTCCCCACCCCAGGGGAAATCATGGACCTCCAAAAGTCCCAGACCTCCAAAATCCCATCAGAAGCTGCACCAGGGGAGGTTGAAGCTAGAAATTAGGAAGATGCTCTTTAATGAGAGGAGGGTTGGGCACTGGAACAGGCCTCCCAAGGAAGTGGTCACAGAACCGAGCTGGGCTGAGGGCAAGAATCGTCTGGATGATGCCCTCAGTCCTGTGCTCTGACTTGGCTGGGCCTGTGTGGAGCCAGGAGCTGGACTCAATGATCCTTAGGGGTGCCTTCCAACTCAGGAGATTCTAGGATTCTAAGTCAATGACCCTCAAAATCCCAGACGTCCAAAATCCTGGCAGAAGTCATGGACCTCCAAACCTGCAGGAGAAGTCACAGAACTCCAAAAATCCCAAGCCTCCAAAACCTCAGGAGAAGCCACAAACTTCCAAAGCCCCAGGAGAAGTCCCAGACCTCCAAAGCTCCAAACCTCCAAAGCCCCAGGAGAAGTCACACATCTCCAAAGCCAACAAAAGCCCATGTGTTTTGGAAAAAAAAAAGGAAAAAACATTTGAAGATATTGGGAGCACAAAGGCCCAAACCCACTGGTATTTTTTGTGCTGGGTGCTTTGAATTTTCACTTTCAGTGAGCTCAAAGCAGCACTGACAGCTTGCCTTGCCAAAATGTCCTGACAGTAAACGCTCTCCTCTCCCAGCACGAGATGAAGGACCCCCAGCATCCAACAGCAGCAGGAGCACACAGCTATGGCAGTTTGGTTTTCCCCCTTGGCAGCTCCTTGCCAGCTGATACCTGTGGAGCAGGGGGTTGCAGAAGCATTGCAGTGTCTATCCCACCTGGCACCTCCAAAGCAAGCCACACAGAGCAGATACAAACAATAATCCCACAGCTATCTCCTCCCTCCAGCCTCGCCCCAGGATTTCCCTCTCACCTTGCAGCAGCTGCATTGATTTCCCCAAATGTGTCCTCCCTCAGTGCCAGCTGTGGCACTGAACATGCTGAGCAGGAGAGACACAGACCTGTTTCTGATTTACAACCTGCTGCATTTTGGGGATGGGAGAAAGCCGTGCTCGCCAGAAATGACCCATTTTCAACACCAGTCTCATTAATGATGAGAGCTGAGCACTGAACGTAGGAGGGTGAGGGGGTTTTCAGAGGTCAGCTGGCCAGGAAGGGGCTTCAGCAGCTGCTGGGGGGGGGGGGGAAAGGAAGAAAAAAAAACCCTGGAAAAATCAGGGAAAAGGTGCAGGAGTGGTTTGTAGGATGGGGCACGGGGAAATCCCTTTTTGGGGCATCCACCAGGTCTTTTTGCTGCTCTTCTTTCACCAGAGGAAACCAAGTCATTAAGAAGAGGGGTTTGCCCAGAGGAAAGAAAGGCAACAAAACCAAAGCATTGTACTGGCCTGTGCTCAGGAGGGGGTCACCGAGAAGGTTCTCTCAGCCCCTGCTTGGGAACAGGTGATACCCCGCATGACAGGGAGCCAAAAAGGGGCTCGGCATCACCGACAGCAGCCTCCTGCCCATCACCGGTGACACTCCACAGGTGATGACATCCTGAACCCCGTTAATCCTTTTCCCAGTGCTGGCGGCATGGATTTGGCACGACCAGGACTCCTTCGAAGCCCGGACGATGCTACCCGGGGCATCGAGGCAGCAGCCCCTCCCCGGCGCCGCGGGAAGACCCCTGCTCCGAGGCCCTTTCGGTGTCCCGCTCAGGTTGGGGGGCCGGGAAGGAGGAAGGGAAAGGGCCGGCGGGGCTCGGAGCCCCCCACGGCTGTTCTGGAGGATGGGGGGAGGCCAGGCTGAGCGCCCCCGGGCCTCGACCCCCGCGCCGAGCCACGCGTGTCCCCCGCCGCTCAGCTCTGCTCCGCCCCGGCCCTCTCCGAGCGCGGCACCACCAATGGGAAGGCGCGGGGAAGCCGGCGGCGCCTTTTATTGGCTGCCGCCCCTGCATATATTATCGGGCGGCGGCGCCCGCGGAGCGCGGCGGGACCCGGTGCGGGGCCGGGAGCGGCACCGGGAGCCCGATCGCGGCGGCGGGCCCGGGATGGTGGCGGGGCTGCTGGGGGCCGCCTGCCCGCCCGGCGATGGGGCGGCGCAGAGCGGCCGGGAGGCGGCGGCGGGGCAGGGCTGGGGCCGCTGAAGCGGAGCGGGACGGGACGGAGCGGAGCGGAGATGCGGCCGGTGCCCCGCCGGCGCTGAGCCAGAGCCCGGGGTAAGTCTGCGGGGGTAGAGGGTGTGTGAAGCGCGGGGAGCCCGCCGGCGGGCGGGATGGCGAAGGAGCGGTACGGGGAGGGTGGGAAGAACGGAGCGGAGCGGCGGAGATCCCGGGTACCGCCGTGCGCGGCGGCGGGGACGCGGCTCTGCCGCTGCCGGGCTTGCTCGGTGACCTTGGCCAAGTCGCTTCTCTTGTTCTGGGCTCGTTTCGCAGCGTCCCCGGTGACGGCGGGGGTAGAGGGAAGGCAACGAGCCCTTCCTGGGCCGGAGCCACCCCGGTACTCGAGTGCGGGGCCCAGGAGGTCTGGGAATGCTGCCACCGGCCCTGTGGAAGCGAGTGCTGGGCAGGAGGCTGTGGTAAACAAGGTACCGACGAGGTACGCTGCTTGTGCGGGGTGACCTGCTGCAGGGGAGTTACCCCGGGACCGGGGCAGATGCTCACCGAGATGCTAAGACGTGTTTGGTGCTGGTGTTGGGCAAACAGAAATCAACAGGAGACATCTCCGATCCCCCGAGCTGCAACGCCGGGCCCCGCCGCCACCGGAGTCTCCCGCCGGAGCACCGGGCCGGGGTGAGGAGCGGGTGACCTGCGGGAAGATGTTTGCTGCCGGTGACAGCAGCCTGCTGGGGAGAGGGGTGGAGGGGGGGTGGTTAACCCTGACTGCAGGGCTCAATTCCCTTCCCGAAACAGGGAATTATTTTTTTCAGTAGGAAACAAAACTCTGGCCCTACAAAGCACCGGGCTGTGGAGTACCAGCCCCCACTCCCTCAGCACAGAGATGTCTGCCCTGTCCTGCCCCTCCTTAGGGGACCCGCCAGCCCCGCTCCAGGGCAGCACCGCGGGGGAGCAGCGGCGTGCACGCCGGTTCTGCCCTGGCGCGGGGCTGGCTGGTCCCGGGGCTGTCCCCGCCATGCTCGGGTGGGACCTGCCGGCAGATGTCAGTGTTCCCTCTCTGTCAGCAGCCAGGAGGCTCCGTACCAGCCCCGCAGATGCTGCAAGGAACACTCCCCCGGCCCCCCACCCCCCCCTTCCAAGCTGAGTTGGCTTTGGTAGGGCTTCGGTGGCCCCTGGGGAGCAGCAGGGTGCTGGTGACGGGGGGGGAAACCCCTCTCCGGCATCTCAGATCTCCTTCTGGTTCTTTGCCCGGCACCAGCCTCGTTTGCCCTGTGCCACTACTGCTGCGCATCACTGCCCACCGGTGGCACTTGTCACCTGTGTGAAGGGAGGGAAGGGAGCAGACCTCACCTTGTGCTGCCTCCAGCCCCGGAGAGGCTGGTACTCTGCTTGCTTTGACAGCGGGGTCTGTGGGGATTGTGGAAAGGAGCAGCATCCCTCTGGGGAGGGGGCTGCAGCATGCTCACCCCCTGCTCTCATGTGCAGGGATGATCTTCCCCGGCCCCAGAGACCCAGCTGCAGGGATGCTTTGGGCTGGGAGCTATGCACAAGGCTGGGGGTTGCAGGGGGGAAGCTGCCATTGCCATCCCTGTGCTGGGGAGGGGGAAGTTGTATTTTACACGTTGCTCTTTTAAGAGGCTTTCTGCCTGTAGGTGTGAAAGTCTCGGGTGAGCAAAGCCAGAGGGCAGAACAGAAGGCACTGGTGCGATGCGCGGCATGGAGCTGCCATCTCCCCTGATGGCAGCCTGGGCTTCATCTTATTTGATGTCTTATGCAAATCCTTAGCTCCCCAAGTCCTGGGATTTTCTGCTATTTTCCTTTACTCTCATCTTCAAGTGTCTCACTCTTCGGGACGTGAGAAAAAGCTAATAAAAGGAACCCAAGGCATCGAGTCTTGCAGGTTGTTCAACCTGGGGATGGGGCGGGGGGCCAAGGTAGTGACTTAAGGTCACTGAGCAGGCAGTGGAAGGTGGTCCATGGGACCCTAAGGAGAATGGGTTCACTGGCACTGCCACCGATGTCTAACACTGGGGTAGGGATGGCAGGCTCTGAGGTGGCTGTCCTCATGCCTGCTGCCCAGAGCCATGTCTTGGTGGGCTGGGTGCCAGGTGGCTGACAACACCCCACCGTGCCCGCTTTGCCAGCGATTACCGTGCTGCTGTCACTCCGGCAGTGCTTGGCTCGGTTGCTTAATTACCCCAGCAGATCAATGAGGGCCTGGCGCTTCCTTGGGAGCGTGCGGATGCGAGCCTGGTGGCTGCAGCTCCTCTCAAGCCACGACAGAGCTGGGGAAGGAAGCAGAGCAGGCAGGGAGAGGCAGGGCTGGGGTCCCAAGGGAGGTTGGTGACTCTGGAGCAAGGGGCTGAGCATCCAGTGGGATGGAGGTCTTGGGGATTGTCTGACCTGGGGGGATGCAAGCAGCAGAGCGAGAGGTGCCCTGGGCACCTGTGTGAATTTGCACTGGCACAGCTCTGCTGAGTCAATCCACTCCAGAAACTAAACTGCACTTAGCCTCTTGCCCAGACTCTTTTAAGTGGCCTTAATTTGATAAAGCTTTCCCGTGTTTAATGAGAAGGTGACTCAGTCGCTAAGTTTGATGTTCATTCCCACTAAAAGGCATCCGCAGAGTGCTTGTCACCCATCCCCCTGTTGCTCCCCACTCCTACACGGATGGGCCTTTGCCCCTGCTGTGCCCCAGGGACCAGCCCCCATGGCTGAGCACAGGCATCAGGCGCTGCTTTCGCTCTGTGCTTTGGTTTGCACAGTGCTGGAGCCCACCTGGAATCCCTCACTTCCCCACAGCGCCCAGCAAATACCACAGCAGCCACTTCCCCCAGTGTGCCATTCCCAGTTTGTGCATTGCTAGGCCCACTCCTGCTGCAGGAAAGGGCAAGAAATCAATGCTAATGTCCCCGACAATTAGCTAACATCTTAATTTTCAAACTCAGCCTGATTAGTGGTAGAGTGTGTGGCTCCGGAGACGCTTTGCCTTTGGTGTGGATGCACGCAGGACCTCAGCATCGCTCTGCAGGATGGTGCTGCTGTTGCTGTCAGCTCCAAGGGCAGCAGTGAAAGGCTTGTGCAGCTCACCGGGCGCTCGAGCATCTTTGTCCACACCTTGTGCCATCCCACCTCAGTCTCCCTGGAGCCATTTTGGATGAAGACTCTCCCCCACAGAAGCAATCCTGTTGCCATCTCAAGGGAGGGGAAGACACAACAGGCTGTTTTTAAGATGCAGCTTGTGATGGGTGACAATCCGGGCCATGCATTGGCAGTCACAGGAGGGATCCTGGGGGGTTCTGCTGGAGGCAGCAGGGATGTGGAGGGCTGCAACAAGATCAGATCCTTGGCCAGGAAGGCGCTTCTGGTCCCAAGAAAGTTTGCCAAGGATATTTGCATTGGCACTCTTCTTCCTCCATTTTAAGGTTTTTATAGAAGGGGGAGGGAAAAAAAAAATTAAACTGGAAGTTTTCCAACTTCGGTGATGCAAAACCCTAAATCAAAGAAAAAGAAAAAAGCAGTAGTCAGATGCTTCTCATCAAATCTTCATTCTTTTGGCTCAAGGAAAAGTGATTAGAAAGTTATTTCCAGCTCTAGTAGTAAGGTCACAGGGGTTACTCAGTTCCAAAGAGCTTTGCTCTGCCCAGCATCCCAGGAGGATGCTGGTGTGAATGGGCAGCACTGCGCCCCAATACACATTGTCCCCCAGCAGAGCAGCAGCCCCCCCACTCCCCACCCCCCCAGCTCTGTGGACCAAGGACTGTATGGAGCTATGGTGATTTCTGCTTATTTAATATAACCCCTGATCGACACGAGCAAATAAATATTCCCACCTAACACCAGTGCTGGAGAGTGGCTCCCCTGGGACAGGCCTGGTGCGCAGCTCAGCACGGCCCCCACGCAGGTTCACCTGTCCCTCGCCTGGCTCAGGGCTCTGGGTTTCTGTTGGCAAGGATGCTCATGTGCGTCAGCGCCCGTTCCCCAAGCAAGAGGCTCGGAGGTGTCAGTGCTCACGGTGTAAATAAGAGGCTGGCATAAATAAGAGCTTGATTAGCAAGGTTGGAAACTGCTCCTTTAAGGGGCTCTGTGAACCCAGAGGGAACCGTTACTGGGTTTGCACTGGCCAACCCTAATGGAAATACCCAATTTAGGCTGTTTTTATTGCTCTGTGTGAAGTATGAGGTGGCCATGAGGAAAAGCTGGTCATCTGAGGACTGCAGTCCAGGAGAAGAGGAGGCCCGAGGTACATCCCTCCCTAATCTTCATCTCCCTGACGGTCACCCAGGAGTGGTTTGCTTGAGCCGCAGTGCTGGGAGGGGAGGTAGAAGAGGGGTTTGGAGGGGAAGGGAGACCCTCTCTCAGGGAAGGCACATGGGGATGTCCCACATAGTGGTGGTGGTAGTGGCAAGGGGCTGGTCAGTGCTGGTAGGAAGATGTTAGAACCCTGGGTGCTGGAAGAGATGATGCTCTGTGTAGTGTATGTCTCCCCCTCCAAAAAAAATCCACCCCCATGCTCTCAGACAGCAGAAAGGATGCTTCCATGGCAGTGACAAGCCCGGTGGTGGTGCAATGGGCAGGCTCCATAGTGCCGGTGCCATAAGCAAGGTGTTTTGCTGGCACAGCTGCGTTTAGCGCTACGAGCAGAGGAAGATGCCGCTCAGAGGAGCGTGCTTACCTCGGGAGCGCTGCTTTCCTCCCCATCATGGAGGGCTCAGCTCGTGGGCAGCATCCAAACCATCCATAGGATTTTCTGGCTCCCACTGTGACCTCCTGGGCACAGCAGCTTGTCCCGGCTCCCTGGATCACCCCACAGAGCACAGCAGTGGGGCTGACAGGCTGCAGGGCAGTGGTGGGAGGGGGTCCAGGGGGGTTTAATCCTGAGCCTCAAGTGCCCCTTCTGTCCGTAGGCCACCTCTGTTTTCACTGCATCCATGGATACCTGCTTTGGATGGCCACAGCATCCCAGCTGCCTACTTCCTCCCAGCCCAGCTTTGGCTGCAGGCAGGGAAGCAGGTTGGGAGGATTTCAGAGCAGCTCAAGTGCCTCGGCTGGCTCAGCCATCACCCATATGTGGCAGTGCACGAGCGGCTCCACAAGCAGCTGGTGTCAGGTCCTGCCACGTTTTGGGGATGCACCCTGCAGCCCTCGAGGTGTGGAGGGATGAAGCCAGTCCGACCTTTTGCTGGTCCCCAAACCCCTGCTCACCTCAGCCATGGGGCTTGTTCGTGCCAGGATTTGGGCACATCATGGGTCCAGGAGACTCATGTGCCAGGAACAGGAGGCAAAGACTGGGGTGTGATTCTGTTGCCTGCAAAGCTGGGAGAAACCAGGGTGACACGTGAAAAGATGGTGGGGGGAGTGGGGGAAGACACACAAAAACCCTGCCTGCTGCCCCTGCGCGCCCCGCTGTCCCAGCACCCCCAATCTGGTGATGCGAAAATCTCAGCTTTTGTTTAAAATTAACAGGGCCCTGGCCTCAAGGGCTGAGCGAGAAGCTGTGAAAGTGTAATCAAAGCACACCCTTAAGGGTTTAAAAATAGAAGGGAGGGAGATAAAAAAAAAATTTAAAAAAATAATAATATGTGTTAAAGTGCGATGATTCATTTGGCAGAGATGTGGGGCTGGGGTGGGCTTGCAGGGGCAAGCGTTTGGGCTCCAGGGCTCTGTTGACCACCTTTCTGCACCCCAGGAGAATAAAGTCACCTCCCCTGGAAGCACTAGGGTGATGGGGGTCCCCATTTTTAGGCAAACAGCTCTTGCTGCCTGGCAGGATGCCTTGCCTCTGCTCTGCAGCTCCCTGTATCCATCCTCCTCTCACCAATCCAGGCTCTGGTCTGGGCTTGACATAAATAGAGACTATGTTTAAGTTGTGATCAGTCCAGCCAATAGGGTGGACATCCATCCATCCATCCATCCATCCATCCATCCCAACTGCCAACGGGACACAAAGGGAAGCCTGACATTAACCGCCTGCAGCTCAACCTGCACTTGGAGAAGCTCTTTTTCTCTTCCCCACCCACCCCTGGCTACCTGTACTTTATTACTTATAGCTCCTCCCCAAAATGAACAGCACATGCTCGGGATGGGCATCCGCAAAGCACAGGGCACAGAGGCACCCCACTGTCCCCAGCCACGGGCACGGCGTGGCAGTGAAGCTCAGCTTTGCCAGGCTGATGCTCAGCAGGGAAAAAAACCCACAAAGAAAAATCCAGAAGTTTCTCCAGCTGGTGCTAGCCACGATTTCCTCCCAGCCAGCAAGAGGAACCCCATAAACTCTCAGAGTGGTAGGGCTGCTCCGTGCCTGGCACGTGGCCCTGCCTTTGTCAGCCTCCCTGCAGCGAAGGCCGCTTTGCCATACCTTGTGCTCGCACCTGGTTTGTATCCGCGCCGAACAGGCCCCATGTCCCGGCCTGACGGGCTCCTCGCCTCGCGCGGTGCCGTTGCAGGGCAGGGTTATCCCAGAGGATCGCCGCAGGGTGAGAGAATGAAGAAGCCAGCCGGGTGGCAGCAGGATGGGGCAGCAGGACCTCCCGCGTGCTGACGGGCCACCGCCGATGCTCCCATGGCCACTGGCCCTCCTGGCTCTGAGCACGTGCTGCCGTTGGGGAGTAGCCGGCGGGGCGGGCAGCACGGTGCCCCAGCAGCATGCCGCTGCCGCGACCCCTTCCTCCTCCTCCTCTTCTTCTTCCTCCTCTTCGTCCGGCCGGGCACCCCTCGACTGGCTCCTCACCGACCGGGGACCCTTCTACCGAGCCCAGGAGTACGTGGACTTCATGGAGCGCTACCGGCAGGGTTTCACCACCAGGTACAGGATCTACAGGTGAGAGGCAGTGCCAGGGACCAGCCCTTCGGCAGGCACCCCCCAGGAGGGAGTCATGGTGTGGGGGGCTGCAGGGGACATGGCAGAACAGAGACAGACCTGCGGAAGCGGAACCCTGGCATATGGGAAGAGGCCACCTGTTTTGGGAGAGAGGGTGGGTGGGTGTACAGAAGATGCTGCGAGCGTAACAGCAGCCCTCTGACATGCTCACAGCATGGAGCAGCCTTTGCCCCAAGCCAGGAGCATCCTGTCAGTGTGTCCCCAGCACTGTCACCCCACAGGCAGCAGTGGTGGGATGCTACCTGCATGGGGGACCATGCTCAAGGCGGGGGGGTGGGGTTTGTGCCCGTAGAGAACCAAGTTTGGCATCAGTGCTGCCCAGTGACCCCAGCCAGCCAGCATGGGAAACCCACTCCAGCCCAGGCAGTGCTAATTGGAGCTGTCACCTCTGACTAATGAGCCCTTTTCCCTTCCTCTCCTCACTGGGGTTTTCCAGCCAGGGAGCAAAGCCTGGCTGCTGCCTTCCCAGGGGAGCTGACATGGGTGCCGGGATGGCAGCCTTGTTACGCAGCCCGGCACCCCCAGAGAGCTCCTCTTCCCCCTCGCTGCTTTCCTATGCACTGCCGCTGCCATGCCGGGGGACCCTGGTCCTCCAGGGATGCTGCTGGTGACGGTGATGGGACAGGAAGGAGCGGCCAGAGGGACAGTGGCTGGCTCTTGGCTCCTCTGGGAGGTGGAGAACCCACTATCTGCCTTCAGGTCTTGCTTTGCCTCTGGATGGGATGGGGGGGGTACAAACTGGTGCAGGGATCCTGCCCCCCCAGCCCCAGCGAGCACACGTGCAAGGGGAGAGGCAGCATCTCCCCATCCCCACTCCTGGCCCAACCGTCCTGCTTTCTGGGCCCAAAAATCACAACTGGGGGGGCAACCCAACACCCACTGAGCCCCTCAGCTCCTTTGTGCCAAATCCTCCTCTCCCCACCAACCCTGGCTGAGCTGGCTGAAAGCCAGAACCTGGTTTTAGTGAGAGCAACATGCTGAAGATGGGGCTGTGGTTGGGTGCCAGTTGGTTTGAGGGCAGTTGGTCCTTCAAGGCAGGGGCAGGCAGGGTGGTGGCTCTTTCCCCAGGGCCAGGCAGCACCCAGGAGCAGGCTAGCAGGACACCTTTGAAACCTCTGGGGCTACAAGGGGAGCCACCACTAACCCCACCACATCCCAACGCCTCCAGCTTCCTACAAAACACGATACCGAAAGCCACGAAGCCTTCAGATACCTGATGTTTACCTGGGTCCGTAGGGACATGGTGTCAGGGATGGGGACTGAGGACAGATGAGGTCCAGTCAGCCCAGCAGACTGGAAAAGGCTCCAGCCCTGCCCTGGGCTGTGATTAATGCCTGCTGATTAGCTGATTAATCAATGTTAGGCATCTCTACTGCTTGTACCTCGTTATTACTATCAACAACTCCGGGAGGGAGGGACCATGCTGGATCTAGAGCTGGCAGGTCCTTCACCTCGGGCCATGGAGATGGGTTGGTGGGGATGATACCAAATGGAGTTTTTCCACCTACTGAGCTCCTGTCCCCAAGGCAGACACTGGGGATGGCGGAAGGGACAACATGCAAGTGGCATGGCCAGAGCAGCCCCAAAACCTTCTCCCCACCACCACTCTCCTCCCACAGAGAGTTTGCTCGCTGGAAGGTGAACAACTTGGCCTTAGAGAGGAAAGATTTCTTCAACCTGCCGCTTCCCCTGGCTCCAGAATTCATCCGCAACATCCGTCTGCTGGGGCGCCGTCCCAGCCCCCAGCAGATCACCGACAGCCTCATCAAGAAATATGGGACCCACTTCTTGCTCACTGCCACGCTGGGAGGTGAGTGCTGGGGGGGCAGAGAGTGCTTGCCCCCTGCTCGCTCCCCCTTGCACAAGGCAGTCTGTGAAGGGGGGGCAGGGGGAGATGAACACCCCAGGAGAAACACGGCCAAGAAGAAGAAGAAGAAGGGTGAGGGGAGCCCAGCAACCCTCAAAAGTGTTTCATGTCCCCCTCAGGAGAGGAGTCCTTGACCATTTTTGTGGACAAGCGCAAGCTGAGCCGGAGGGCTGAGCCCGCCGTGGGGGCTGGGAACAGCTCGGGGGTCTCTCTGGAGACCCTGCACCAACTGGCAGCCTCCTACTTCATCGACCGGGAGAGCACCCTGCGCCGGCTCCACCACATTCAGATCGCCACAGCTGCCATCAAGGTAGGCAAGGAAGGCAGCGTGGGGTGATAGGAGGGTGTCCTAGGCCACCAAAAGCTGAGACCAAGACCCTAAAGCGGTGTCACCCCCCGGGGAGGGGAGGCGGAGGGGGAGAGCAGCCAAAGTTAGTGGCATCCATGTTATTTATGGGAAATTGGGCACGCTAATGAAGGCACATTTTTCAGAGGGCTGCAGGCAAGGCTGCTGCCTGTCAGCAAGCCAATTAGCAGGCAATTAGTTCTCCTCTGCAAGCATAGCCTTGCTAGGGGGTAGGCTGCACACAGCAAGCCTGGCCAGGGGTTATTTGCAGCACTTTCAGTAGGGTGGCACACGCCTCCGGTGCCCTCCCATGTCCCTGACTGCCCGTGGGTCCTGTGTGCGTGTCCCCTCTCCAATTAGGTGACGGAAACACGGACGGGGCCGCTCGGCTGCAGCAACTATGACAACTTGGACTCGGTGAGCTCGGTCCTGGTGCAGAGCCCCGAGAACAAAGTGCAGCTCCAAGGTAGGGCCAGGCTGGTGGTGATGGAGAACCTTGCAGCTGCGGGATGCTCCTGGGTGGGGGTGGGAGGTGCAGGGGAGGATGCTGGCTTGAGATGCTGCTTTTAATTTAAGGGCTAGAGGGGGGAGGAGGAGGAGGAGGGGTGAAAATAATCAAAGGTGGGCAGGATGAGGCTGTTGCTCGTCTGCCAAGAGGAGCCGAGATCGATGCAGAACCCAGACAAGCGGCTCCACGGAAAATTGGTATGAAAATCACGCCAGGGTGGGGAGCACAGGGAGGGGAAAGGCTTAAGCCTCCTCGCTCGGGGGATGTTTTTGAGGGGTCCCACACGTGCCCTGATGCTCTTGGGGCTGCCTCCTACCCACAGGGCTGCAGACAGTGCTCCCCTCCTACCTGCGGGAGCGATTCGTGGCGGCCGCCCTCAGCTACATCGCCTGCAGCTCGTCTGGGGAGCTGGTGTGCCACCAGAGCGACTGCCGCTGCCAGTGCCAGCCCGCCTTCCCCCGCTGCAACTGCCCCGAGGCTGACGTCCAGGCACTGGAGAGCAGCCTGGCCCAGCTCCAGCGTGCCTGGGAGAGCCACCACAGCCAGTTCGAGGAGTCAGGTGAAGCTGGGGAGACCCCAGAAAGCATCCCCCCCCACACCTTCCCTGGAACCCCATATCTAAGAGCAGCCCAGGCTGGGTGGTGGGGCTCCTGCACAGGATTGTAGGGGGTCATCTACCCTTGAAGACCCGAGGGTCTTCAGGGGGAGGTTGGCTCCAGCCTTACCTTTGCCGCTCGCCCTCCTGGGTCTGCTGATGCCATCCCTCTCCCTGTGCAGAGGAGTTCCAGGCCCTGGTGAAGAGGCTCCCTGGTGACCGTTTCCTGAACAGGACAGCCATCTCCCACTTCTGGGCCATGGACCTGGACATCCAGCATCGCTACCAGCAGCTGGGCACCAGCCTGAAGCTGCTCTCCAGGAAAACCCACAGACTCATCCGGCGGCTCTTCAACCTCAGCAAACGCTGCCACCGGCAGCCTCGCTTCAGACTGCCGAAGGAGAGGTAAGGTTGCCACCACGTCCCTGTCCCATGCTAGGGACACCACTCAGAGCCCGGGGGGACTCTGATCCATGGCCCACCTCCCTGCAGCTGCCACTGGAGGAGCTCCTACCTTGCCAGAGGGATGCCCATGGACAAGCTGTGTGTGTGGGGGTGGGTGGGTAGGGGATGGGGAGCAGCCATGCTGCCCTGGGGTGTGGTCCTGAGAGGTCAGGTTTGAGCCTGGAGGTAGAAAATGGGGCCCGGTTCATGGGCAGCCACCAGCAGTGCAGAAAAATCAATGCAAGGTGGGCAGCTCTTCCCCAACTTAGGGAGAGCTGGTCCCGCCCCGAAAGATGCCACATAATCATTTCTCCTCCCACGTCTGCTCCCCACCAGGTCCCTTCCTTATTGGTGGAGCCGTGCGCAGTCGCTCCTGTACTGCAGTGAGACCACCGTGCCTGGGACCTTCCTGGAAGAAAGCCACAGCTGCACGTGTCCCTCAGACCAGCCCTCCTGCCAGGGGTCCATACCGTGTGCCTTGGGCGAGGGGCCAGCCTGCGCCAGCTGTGCCGAGGACAACAGCACCCGCTGTGGGACCTGCAACCATGGCTACGTGCTTGTCCAGGGCTTCTGCCGCCCCGAGGTGGCTGACTCACTGGAGCACTACCTGGGCTTGGAGACTGACCTGCAGGACTTGGAGCTCAAGTACCTCCTGCAGAAACGGGATGGCCGCATTGAGGTGCACTCTATCTTCATCAGCAACGACATGCGCCTGGGGAGCTGGTTCGACCCTTCCTGGAGGAAGCGCATGCTCTTGACTCTGAAGAGCAACAAGTACAAGCCCGGGCTGGTTCACGTGATGTTGGCCCTCTCCCTGCAGATCTGCCTCACCAAGAACAGCACGCTGGAGCCTGTCATGGCCATCTACGTCAACCCCTTTGGAGGAAGCCACTCAGAGAGCTGGTTCATGCCTGTCAATGAGGGCAACTTCCCAGACTGGGAAAGGACTAACGTAGATGCCTCTGCCCAATGCCAAAACTGGACGCTCACCTTGGGCAACAAGTGGAAGACCTTTTTTGAAACAGTCCATGTCTACTTGCGGAGCCGCATCAAGTCTCTGGATGACAGCTCCAACGAGACGATCTACTATGAACCCTTGGAGATGGCAGATCCCTCCAAGAACCTGGGCTACATGAAAATCAACAGCTTGCAAGTCTTTGGCTATAGCCTGCCCTTTGAACCGGACGCTATTCGTGACCTGATCCTTCAGCTGGACTACCCCTACACCCAGGGCTCCCAGGACTCGGCCATGCTCCAGCTGTTGGAGATCAGGGACCGGGTGAACAGGTTGTCACCCCCTGGCAAAACCCGCCTCGACCTCTTCACGTGCTTGCTCCGCCACAGGCTCAAGTTGGCCAACAACGAGGTGGCAAGGATCCAGTCCTCCTTGAGGGCCTTCAATGCCAAGCTGCCCAATGCAATAGAGCAGGAGATGGGCAAGCTATGCAGCTAACAGCTGGGGCTGCTCAGATCTTGGAGCAAGCTGGCCAGGCAAAAGCAATCCCCGGGATGAGGGTGGGAGGGGGGCAGGGAAATAACCACCCTAAACAATTAAATCAAGGCCTTACCTTAGTGCCAACTGTGTGCTTCCATGGTACATCCAGAGACAGGCCAAAGAGACACAGGGTCGGGCGGATGGAGGACACCAGCAGGACTATGGAGGAAGGATGGCTCGCGCAGCACAGGCTGTCTCCCATCATGGGGACGATGCCAGCACGGCCATCCCATGGCACTGCTTGTGCTTCGGCTTGGGGGACATGCCGGTGGCCGGGGAGGGATGCAGCTCAGCCAGAGGCAGCTGCTGGCCCCACTGGAGCAGATTCTCAACCTGACACGAGGTTCCTCCAGCAGCAGTCTCCTCGGCGCTCCAACTTTTGTAGTCTTTTTAAGAGAGGTTTCTACCATCACCTTCGCATCCCCCGTGACCCTTCCTGTGGCTGTGCCCTCACATGTGGCACAGTGGTAGGGGGGACACCACACTGCAGGCCTCTGAGATGCAGCAGATCCCCACGGCGTCTCTGCAAGCATCTCGTGCCCACTCTGGTACCGAGGCATCGTCACCCCTTGCGTGGGCAAGCACATGGTACCTGCCCCACAGATGCTGCCATCACAGATGCTGGTGGAGACCTCAGCCACAATTCCTGACAAAAAAAAAAAAAGAGGAAAGAAAAGCTAAAACAAAAGAAAAAAAAAAGAAGAAAAAGTTTTATTTATGTATTTATTGTTTTGTTTGGGAGGGGGTTTTTAAGCCTCATTATCTGGGGAGGGTCATTTCTTGTCAGTGGCTCCAGCCAAGAGACATCTTAGTAAAATGTATCTGTTTAATATATCTTTCTTTAAAAATGCCTTTTTTTGAGCAAAAGAGCAACCAAAAACATGCAGGAGGGGAAAAAACACAACCCACCAACCAAAAAACCACCCGCAACAGTACTGTCATCTCTATCCCTGGCTTTTCCCTTGCTGTGCAGCAGGATGGGAGGGTGAGGAGGCTCCCGTGCTGCCGTGCATCCCCCAGCATCTCCGCAACCATCCTGCTTGCTGGATTTTAGCCGAGCCTCCCGAGGAGGGGAGATGCCACCACACGGCTGGCCATCTGTCTCCTGTCCACGTCTTCATTAACCGGAAAGGACAGAGCTCCGAGGTGGCCCATTAAGACCATCAGCTGTGCCTGGAGGCAGGGAGGGATCCTGCCACCTCCCACCAGTTCTTGCCTGTGCTCTGTGCAGCACTGGCTACATCTCATGTCCAACCTCATCCTGGTCCCATGTAAAGGTCTGTTGTGCTCCTAGGTGAGCAGTGCCATGGCTTGGTCATCTGCTGCCCTTTGGGCACATCAAGCAAGGCCCTGGGGAGGTTCCCTCTATGAC
This sequence comes from Porphyrio hochstetteri, assembly GCA_020800305.1. Lineage (NCBI taxonomy): Eukaryota > Metazoa > Chordata > Aves > Gruiformes > Rallidae > Porphyrio > Porphyrio hochstetteri. The sequence goes on from CM036912.1 coordinate 22,708,479, forward strand.
CCTTAGCTCTGGCAGAGGAGCAGACGGGGGCTACCTGACCCAAAGCCCCCCCAACTCTGGCTAGTTAACATTGTTTGAGCAGGCAGGATGGTCATCTCTGCGTCCTAGCACCATCACTTGGTCCATACACATAGGTCATGCCGTAACCCTGGTATCCTCCCTGACCTCCTCAAGATCTTCTTATTCATCAACCCCTTAGGAAGGGCCCCAAATAAGGGGCAATTCATCCTGGACACCCCTACCCAGGGTGAGCATCAAGAGGCCATGGGTCTCCCTGAGGCCAGTGTCGCCAGCGGCCCTACAGCTGAGGAGCCAGCGGCATCTCCAGCCCCCGCTCAGCAGAGCTGGTCTCCCCTCCCTCCTTCCCCAGCACTGCCGCGCTCGGCACCTGACCGGAATATCAAGCAGCAGCACTGCCCAGCTGTGGGATGGAAACGCTGGGTATCCGCACCGGCAGCGCTCACCACCTCAGCAGCTGCCCTGATTTCTTGGCTGAGGGCAAGTTAGAGAGAGAAAGAAGTCGACATTCTGACCCTGCAGCATCCTCAAAACAAGGGAGTACGGGCAGAAGGGGTGGGCAGGAAACATGGGATGGGGAGTGGGGGGGGGTGAGGGGGGGTGTATTGGTGTGCAGATCCCAGCCTGCTTCCTGATCCTCCCTGGCTGGGAAAACTTGAACTCATCCATCCCGCTTGTGTCACACACAACCCCCTCCCCCTCCATCCCATGGTTGGACAGCTAAAGAGCTAAGCAGGAAGAAAATAACACCAGGAGAGATAAAGAGATAAGCAGGAGGAAAATAAACCAGGGGGTAGATAAACGATGTTTGCTATTTATATTCACTGTCTAATCTGTCAATCCATCAGGCCAGCTATTGTTCTGGCATCCCTCAATCTGTCACCTGGGCTTCTCTTCTCTGTACATCTGCCTTCCTTTGCCCACGTCTCCTGCATTGTGTCCCCATCCTGAAGGGGGAAAAAAAATAATAAATATAAACCCAGGCAATTAAACACACCAGGAGGAAGCAAGAAGCCAAAGCCATCGTCTCAGCTCCCCAGGGGAAGCCGTCAGACATCTGCCCGCCATGAGGAGGGGAGAGGCAGGAGGGCAGGCAGTGCTGCCTGCTCCAGAGCTGGCAGAGCTGTGGGGAGGCTTTCCCGTCTGGAAAGACCATTTCTATTCCTGCTACATGTCTTTCTGTGCCGTCACAGCTCTTCTTCCCTTTTCCATGTGGGACACTTGTTTGGCTGACACTCCTCACCTCCCTTCTCTTCCTTCTCACCCCCCCTGCCCCCGACAAGGGCATTTCCTTCCACACTCCCACCCCCAACACCCCCCCAGCAAGATTTCATCGTGTATTGCTCAAAAACACAGAGTTTGGCCCAAATCGCTGATTCCCATGAGGAATGACATCACACATGGCTTTCCCAGCCTGGCAGCCCAGCATGGCCCCTTCCAAAGCATCCCATTGGGCCAGCAGACAGTGATGCTGAGCACTTGGAGCCCCTGACATGGAGCTCCACCACTTCTTTGACCAAACAGTTCCCTGAATGCTACTGATAGCATACAGTATTTTGGAAGAGAACCACTTCCCCTTTTTTTTTGCGGGGGGGGAGAGGAAGGGGGAGTAATATGGGTGAATTAAAGAGCCCCAGCAGCTTGGCCTCGCGGGAGGGGGCTGCCAGGCTGCCCATTAACCTCAGGTGGAAGCAGGCAGGTCCTCCCATCCCTGCTCAGCAATTAAAGCAATTAAGGTGCTCAGTGGAGGTGATTAAGACGACAAGGTTAATAGCTGGAGGTCAGCGTTTGATTACCTTGCGGCACTTTCCCCTGCAGAGAACAATGGCAGCACCACGGGACTGGCTGGAGAGTCGCTGCTGCACGGGTGGGATCTGGCCTTGGGATGCAAAAAGCCAGGGTACCACCCTGCCAGTTTTCCCTGAACCGGTAATTAAGCATCAAACTCATTAGGGGTTTAGTAACTGGCATGTTTGGGTCTGTCCTTACCTCTGCCAGCCCCTGCGTTCCTACACCTTACAGGGCTCCCCTCAGCAGCCGAAAGCTGCCTCAGAAACACTGAGCTGAGCTTGGCACTCACGTGATCGCAGCCGCTCCTGTTCCCTCCAGACACGTTTCATTTCGCAGGTCTGCCAGGGAAAAGGAGGCTGGAGAAAGGCCGGGATGTTTTGTCCCCAGCTCCTGCAGCAGGATGGCATTGTTGGCACTGCTCTCCCCCAGCATCCCAGCTCCCAGGAATGGGTTGTTCTCCTGACCCCAGGTTGCTGGTGATGGGTGGTGATCAGAACCAAAGAGCTCACTGCTCCACTCATCCAGCCAGTGCTGCAAAGGCAGCTTTGCTGTCACAAGCCAGGGCGTGGAGAGGTGGTGGGGCTAAATCCGCACCCCACTCCACCCTGCCTCAGTTTCCCCACTCCTAGCTCCCAGCTGATGCTGTGTCAGCATGGGATGCACAGGAGGTAAAACATCCCCAGGGAGGGCGGGCAGGCTGGGGGGTGCTCCGAGTAACGTGCTTTGCTGACAGGTACTTTTGTTTTGTATGCAAGGAGCATCCGGGCGGAGATCTCCCTTGAAATTCACCTCACAGGTTCTGCCTTCTTGGGTCAAGCCACAGGATGGGCCAGAAATGGGAATCAGATGTTTTGTGTGGCAGGAGGAGGCTTCACGCCGAGCATTTTGCTCAGGGCTCCTCCAGCTTCTTCGTTAGCTGCAATGACCCACCCAGCCAATGTGCTGTTCTGCAGCGTTTCTGGGGGGGCAGGAGGCAGGTGATGGATGGCAAACCACCTGCAGACCTCTCTGCCCCGGCATGGGCTGCTCTGGCTTCTTCCCTCAACGTGGTTTCACCTCAGGAACCAGGGATGCTCCTGGGTACACGCATGGGGTCACCCTTTACTCTCCCAGCTAACCAAGCTGACCATGGGATCCCAGTCTGGGAGCACCATGTCACAGAGCTGCTCCACCGTTACAAGCCCGGGGAGACTTGTCATCACTCTCTTCCCACTCCAGGGTCATGGTGGGAGGGGTGTTGTCACCCCCTCCCCCCCTTTTTTTGCTTCCTCTATGCTCTCTGAAGCCCCGTAGCATCCATGCAGCCAAGAGCCAAACCGAAACCTCCCCGTCTCTTTTTTAGGCCTATCTTTCCCCCCACCTTTCCCTTTTCCACTTCTCCTGACAAGCTCAGAAGCACAGTCAAGGTGGCAAATTAGCGGCAAAGCCTCATTAATTGGCAGGCAGGAGCCTTCTCCCGCTGTTTGGGTTGTCATCAGCTGCTTCAGCACATTTCCAGTCTCTCTCTCTGTTTCAGTCTATTTTCTCCCCTCACCAGCGGCTGGCTGGGCTTGTCCCCCCTGCTCAGTCTCTCTGCCGGCTCTTTCAAAGCCATGGAGGGCTCTCATCCTCCCACACTGTGCTCCCTGGGGTTCCCTCTCCAGAGAAGATGTACAGGGCCTGCTGTAAATGGCCACTTCTACAGGATGGGGGGCGGGAAATACACACAATTAACAGGCTCTTGAAATGATGATGACCTTGGCTGCTTCTTCCTCCCTCTCCCTCCTCAGCCTCCCAATGGGGTCCCTGGAGAAGGCAGGAGAGGCTGCAAAGGGCAGGCAGGGAGGAGGCCAGGGGGACGTTGCTGCCAAGCCCAGGCATGCAGGAGAGGTCCCAGCCACCCTCCTGTGTCCCCACCAGGAGCTCAGTACGGAGCAGGGATGACTCAAGCTGGTGGGCACCTCAGGAGGCTCCATTCCCAGTCCCTTAGCTACCTTCACCCCTCCCCACCGACTCCTCCACAAGCGAGGATGGAGAATCACAACCTCACCCACCTAACCCCACCACCTGCACCAGCCCTTGACCTCCTTAGGTGCCCCCCAGCAGCTCCCACCTCTCCAGGAGAGCCTGAAGACCACTTGAGGCACCATCAAATAGCACATCATCACCGCATCCCGTCCTGCAAGCGGGGAAACTCTTAGAGGACGTGTAGGGACACCGATGGCAAATGGCTTTCGCCTCCCCAAGCTCAGGGCTGGGTACCTCTGCCCGTTAAATACGGGTGCCCTGCCCCGGGTGCCACTGCAGCCGGCGTAAATCAGCATTGCTGGGGCCAAGGGCATGGCTGATTCACAGCCTGGAGCCTGGCTGGAGGACTTACCTCATCGGGCCAGACCCTGACCCAGCTGCCCCTAGGCCAGGGCTCCCCAGGGACCTCTTCTCTCTGCTCCTGGACCGGGGGTTGAGATGGGTGATGAGTTTTGGAGGGATCTCCCTGGAGAGCAAACACCTGTAGGGAAAAATATACCCAACCCAGGCGGACAAAGCTGCAGCCAGACCGTTTGCTCCCACGGCACGTGCCGGGAGCAGGGCCCAAACGGACTGGGAAGAAAGGAGGGAGATCACTGCAATCACTTCATGAGGTGCTCTCCCAGCCTATGGGCTCCATACGAGGCTGCACAAGCCCTCCCAGCCAACCTGGAGGACTCTTTCCTAGACTAGTTTCTATGGTTGTTTCACCAACGTGACAGTAAAGACCCACAGCCTATAATCCACCCCAAATAGCACCCAGGTATGACAGATCCCAGGAGGCTGCTGGAGAAGAGCAATGCTGGGATCATGCCTGCTCCATCCAAGCCATCTCCCCCATCGGCTGTAAATCAGGGGGCTCCCCCAAAGCCCAGAAAACCCTGATAGGAAGATTTCCTTCTCTCCCGAGCCTCAGTGGTGGTGTTGGGAGCAGTGCTCTCAGAAAAGCTCCTGGGGGAACAGAATCAGTGATTACCCAAATTAGTTTCTAATAGCTTTTATCTCCTAATTTCTACTTTGTCAAGTGCTAAAATCCATTAATAATCAAGAGACCATGTGGAAAAACATTTAACATCCCAGCTGCCAAGAGCTCCAAACCTGTCACACACGAGCAAAGTTAAGGGAAAAGGGGAAAAAAAGAGAAAATTATGATTATTATTATGATTAATTATCTTAAACCCAGCTCTCCACCTAAACCATCACCCCCGTTTGCCAATTAGCCAGATGAAGGCACAAACCCCTACATGAAGCCATAGATGCTGCACCTCCTACCCTGCTCCTCTCCAGCCCTTGCCCGATGAAGGTTCCCCATGCAGCCCTGTCCCCGATCTCGCTCCTTGCGAGACGGGCCCAGAGGCTGGTGGCCAAGGCTCATGGCACCCAGCCCGTGCCTGCAGGCTCCATTCAAAGAAGGTGGGATGCAGCCCCCACGAGAGAGACACAGGCGAGAGGTCCTCCACAGACTGGGGTGGGGTTGCACCATTTCCACCCCAGGGCTGGTCTTTTCCGCTCTGCCCAAACGCTGTAGCGCCTTGTACCCCCCCCCCCCCCCCCCCCCGCTTCAGCCTCTCTGTTTTATTTATTCCTTCTCTTTGCCTTGTGGAGCCAACCTTGGCCCTCCAGCCACAGCTCTCCCTGCTTAGAGGGGGAAGGCACCCACACCTCGCTACCATTCACATCGGCAGCCGCCTCGCACTGCACCATCACCCCTCCTAATCACCTATTTGAGCAGATTAATAGGCTGCTAATAAAATATCCCATTTCTAACCCTCCCCCCACGATGGAATAAACCCCTCTGGCTTCCCTGGCAGCAGCCAGGGGGATGCATGTGACTGACATATAGTGTCACCTTCCCTGGGAGCAACATCCTGGAGAGAAGAGGGAAATAAAAACCCCGCATCCAACCCAGAGGTTGTTGCCTGAGCAACAGCAGAGGTGGGCGCAGGGATCCGCAGTGCTGCTGGGGTGAGTGGAGCTGAGCCCACCATTGCCGGAGGGTCAGGGCATCCTCTGGGGAAGGGGATGCGGGGAAGGGGAGTGAGGAAGGAATTGGGATGTTGCAGCTCAAGTGGTACCTGCTGGGAGCTGGGGGAGGCATAGGCAGGTATAGTAGGGGGTCCGTGGGTGCTGCTGGGCACATCCCCAGTCCCCTTTAAAGAACACCCTTGTCCAACACACCCCAGTCTCACCGCATGTTTCTTCCTCTCTTGCTGAGGGGACGGTGGCCTGAAAAAGGGGACTGAGATTTTCTGCTTTGTGGTGTAACCACTGCCCAGAGGCAGGATCAAGAGCTAGCAAACCAGTACAGCAAGCCCTGTACCCCCAAAGAACTAGCAAGTCCTCATCCCCATGCAACCAGGAGTCTGTTACTCTGTCTGAGGTTAATGTGTCACCAGCAAACCCTGTCCTGAGCTCCGGTGACCCCCACCAGCTCTGGCTGAGCTGCTGGTCTCACAGCGATGACCAAACAGGAGCATGATGACAAGGCACAGCGGTGACCACCTTGGGCCCTGGCACCCCACCGCCAGACAGGATCCAGTCTTCACTGGGACATCGAGGCCTGAAGTCTGTTTATGGAGCTGTTTGCCTTTTGCTGTGGGCTCGGGCATTGCTAAAAAGCCGCTGTGATGTCAGCTCAGGGGCCGCAGGGCTGCGGGCACTTGCAATTGATGGCCGTGTCGTCTGCACATCCATACACAGGGTTAATGGATGCACCGAGGTGATCCCTGCCCTGGGAAGGGGGGAAGTGACAGGCGGGTGTCTCTAGGGATGCTCAGCATCCTCCCAGAGCAAACCCCCAAGCAGTGCCCACCAAATGTCAGGGGCTGCCACAGTATCCACACTGTCCCCTAATTTAAGGGAGAAAGGATGCTGGGATGGCATCCAGCGCTGCAGAGGCTTTCCAGGGGTTTGCCCCTAATCAAGAAGTGTTTAGTTGCTGGTAGGGGGTGTAAGTAAGGTCACAAACCAAAATATATCCAGACACATACAGTACATAAAACTACAGCCTGTTTCCCTTCTAATTGGTAATAAATGTAAATGTTTAGTTATGCCTGGCTTGGGAGCTATGAAAAACACATCTGGCTGGCTGGTTTTTCTGCCGACCATCTGTAGCCGAAACGAAAGGTGAGGGTGGTGCGTGTGCACCTGAGGACAGCGACATCAGAAGGGGGAGAGGGAATGGAGGAGGATGGCTGGAGAGGGGAAGGGTGATGCTGGAGGGTGATGCCCGGCCAGAGCTTTCTCATGCTCACGCGGACATCCAAGTTCTGCATCTCTGCTCACACCTCCCACGTATTGCAGCCCACAGAGGAAGAGTCCATGCCCACTGGAGCTACTGACACAAGGACTCCTGCACATTGGAATGGGGGGGTGGGAGCAGAACAAAGCCAGCAAGCCCCTCATGGAGGTCTCCGCTTGGCTGTGAATTACCTTTAGCAAGAAGCTTGATCTGATCCAACGTAGAGCGGTCCCATCGTGTCCCTTCATCCAGCACGAAGGTCCAATGGCTGAAGCAGTCCTCAAGGAGGGGATGCTCTTTCCTCCCCTTCTCCTGCCCCAGAACCATCCTCAGGTCCTGAGCACCTGCCCTGCAACACCATCCACACCTGTTAAGACTGGAAAGAAACCATGGAAACAAGGAAACAAATCCAGCACCTTCTCAGCTCCAAACACTTCCTCAACCTCAGGGCTGGGGCAGGAGGGAGAGCCAGAAATTGAACATGTAGAGAAAATGGGGTTCGCAGCAGAATGAAGTCTAGGGGGAGGTGGAGGTTCCCCCTCCCCACCCTGCCTTCCAAACCACAGCTTCCCACCCTCACCCAGCAGCAGCTCCAGCCCCACAGGAATGCCACCATCCCCATCCCTGCTGGATTCCCACACCTGTCCCAGCCCAGCTGGAGCCCTGGAAACCAGTCAGCCTTCCTCCTCCTCCTCCTCCTCCTCCTCCTCCTCCTCCTCCTCCTCCTCCTCCTCCTCCTCCTCCTCCTCTGCCTGCCTAGTTCACTTTTATTCTGACAGAACTGCCTCTTACTTTGAAGCAGGTTTTGGTTTTTTTTTCTTGGAGAAAGAGCTTCGTTTTCTAGACCGTCCCTGAAGAGCCCGGGAGTAGTTGCTCTCGTCTCTCCCCCTGCCTTGATCAAGGCTGAAGGCTGAAATCCAAGCGCGTTGATCAAAGCGGTTTCTCCGGGTGAGATTTCCTGGCGAAGAAAAGCAACACGTGTTGGTGAGAGCTGGTCTGTCCGCGGGGCCGGCGGTTCCTCAGCAGGAACAAGACAGTAACTGCGGGTAAGGAGGTAGGAAGGGCTTCACAGCACCCAGGGCAGCAACAAAAAGGGATTTTCAACACCTGCTGTGGTTGTAGGGTGCTCCCGAAATGGCTGGGATTGAGTACCAGCCAGGTGCTCCCCTTGTGAGCTCTCCTAGGGAAAGATGCAGGTCTACATACAACCAGGACAGGGATCAGCAATGCCTGGGTGCATCGTGCTGTATCCAGGGGTTTTTGCCTCAAGACAAGATCCCCCTGTTCCTAGAGGGTGGCTTTAAACCAACCCTGGACTCCACAAAGCCCCTGAAGAGCTGCGGGCTGGCAAGCCTAGGCAGCACTCCCCCCCACCCCGGCTCGGCGCTGAGTGACGGGGCTGGGTGCCAGCTACTCATGCCAAGGTGAAAGCGGAGAGATCAGGCAGCCAGATGGCATCCTCCCACAGAAATAACCACCAGAACTTCAAACTCCACTCATCTGCAGCTGAGATTAAAGCTAAAGCTGGGCCTGACATGTCTGGTGGCTGCCCTGAGGTGGGGGGATACACACACGTTCTGTTGTCCCATGGGGTACATGTATAGGTGTCATTGCTGGTGTTTCTCAGGAGCATCCAGAGTCTGTCTGGCTTGGTGTTTAAGCATGAGCCAAGACCTCATGGCTGGCTCGTGACTGCCCAGCACAGGCTGCCCAAGAGAGGGAGCGATAAAAGGGGTGAGGGCAGGAGGAGAAAGCTCTTCCTCGTGGGATGGACAGAGGTCAGGGTTGTCACCATTGGTAAGATGAGCAACAGCCCCACAGTGAGAGGAAATTCGTCTCATTACGCTGAGACCAGCTCAGCCCCAGGCGGCTCCTGCATCAGTTTGGTGTGATGGGGGTGACCAAACCCCCCGTGGTACACTCCATCTGCCCTCAGACGGGCACAGGCCAAGCCAGCTCACTGCCGCCTGCGCTGTGATGTGCCCAAGTCCTTGCGGCCTGCCCTGTGCCTCCTGCCTGCACCACCAGCAACAGCTCCCCCGGCGAGCTCCCATCCCTGCAGTGTCCTTTAAGCCAGGCTTAAAGCCAGACCCAGCCAGACCCATGTGCATCCCCCTCAGCAGGACACCCAGCCTTTGACATAACGGGCACTTACTGAGGACACTCACCTCTGTCACCCCTCCCAGGCTGGCAGAGAGCAGCCCCAGGGTCTGTGCCATCTTATTCCCGCACGGATCCAGATCTCTCCAAGGTCAGACCATCAGCTGATGCAACTCCTCAGTGACCTCCAGGAGATTTACACCAGCAGCCAGGTCCAGCCGTCCCCACGGGAAGGGTCAGACGCAGCCGGCACGGCAGGAAAGGCCGGCAGAGACATTAGCACGCTGCTCCTGGCAGCCTCCGAGCAGCCACAGCAGCTGCCTTTGAGCACTTTTCATCTAATTCAATGAAAATGAGATGTTCAAGTGAATGAAGATAATTTAATAATGAATAGCTCCGACTTATCGGAGAAGCTCTCCATCCCTGCCTGACAGTCGCTGCCTCTAAGTGCAGTTTAATAAGGGAATCACCATCGCTCAAGCCCTGCGGTAGGAAATCAACACTTTGGGACCCAGGGAGAAGGCTCTGCACTTTCCTAAAAGCCAAAGCAATTTCTCAAGAAGCCTAAACTTGTTTGGCCTTTAAAAGGGAAAAGAATAAAAATAAAGGGGGTGGGGGGGAGCAACCAGCAAAGCAGCCCATCTTCAGAGGCAAAATGGAATTAAAAATGTAAAAAGCCAGCTTGAAGAAGGTTTAAGTCATCACAAACTGCAGCTAAAGCCTCAAGATAAAGCGTGATGCTGTCTGAGCCTGTCAGTGGGAACGTGGGGGGTACTGAGGCTGCAGGAAGCCAGGAGGACATCTCAGCAAGGCCCTTCCATGCATCAGGGTGCTGGTTTCTGCCAGCCAGAACTTGGAGGGCTCTGCCACGTGCCATCATCCCTGGCTGGGACACATGGTGCCCGGGGACAGAGCAAGCCCCCTCCTTTGCTGGGCTAGGGCATCCCCCTACTGCTGGCAGCCCAGCCAGCCTGGTCATCCCTGTGGGGGCCGTGTCAGGCCCCACAAGAAAACAATCCTGGACTTCAATGCCAGAGAGAAGCGCTGCTGAGCGCTTTCCACCCCAAGTCACTCCGCCTGCCACAGCAAGGATGGAAATCACATCCTCAAGCAGGGACTAATCAAGCCAGGCAGTGCCACTGCAGTGCTAATTGGGGCCTAAGGCATGGGTTGGGCAGGCAGCATTCAGCCCCATCCCGCTGCCTGCAGCCCCAACGGCAAGCAGCCATCACCCACGCCACAGAAACACCGCCAGCAAATTATTCCTTCAAGGCACGAACCTGCATCCTACTCTGTATTGATGCAGGCAGCAAAGGGCCATGTCCTGCCTGGCGCTGCCCGCTCCCGTGCCAGCAGCGGGAGGTGTTTGACGTGGGGGATGCCAGCCCCTCTGGATTCCTGCTGACACCTGCCAGCGTAGAGCGCTTAATTATTAATTGCATTTCCAGTAGCAATCGCTGCTGGTGCCGATGGAGTTGGACTAGGCATCACGAGCAATTAGCAGAAGGCTCCGGTGGTAGTGGGTCAGTACCCTGCTTAACACTCTGCTCACGTTGTTGGTGTACCGAGGGAAGGAGGAACCCACATACATCTCCTCTGCTCACTCGGGCTCCCATACGCCTGGCCATCGTGGTGCCACTGACCACCAGCCAGCCTTGCCACGGTGTCGTCGCTGTCCCTTCCTGCGGCAGACGCAGAGCAGGACAAAGGGGACATTGTTTGCCGTGCACCCAGCGTGCCATCGGCCAGCCCTTGGAGGCACGGATGGGGGTCTCAGCCAGGTCTCCTGGGCACGCATGGAGCGGTGGGAGCTGTGGCAGCGGAGGCAGCCCCATGCCCCATCCTGAGCAGAGCTACCTCAGGGCCAAGCCTCTAACTCCACCACCACCCAGATGTTGGGCCAAATTAATTTTTATGGTACCCAGAGTGACTGGTCAGTGGTATCTGAACGGGCTTTTTCTGGTCATTGAGAGCGTTTCATAGCAAGAGCAATTCTGGAAGCTTATTTTCCACTTCATTGAGTGTCATGTTACTGCAAATGAATATATTCCTTGGTTGGTGTGATGGAAAATACAGCTGTAAATGCTTTCTGCTTCATTTGGGTAAAGAGCTCCAGATAGGACTAAATATAAAGAGAATTTAAATGCTCTACTTCATTAAAAAAGTTCGTTTCCCATTCTCTTTTTTCCTGAAAGTACAGGGCTGCTAGTAGAGAGAGGAAAAGGAGGATTTAAATTTACATCGGTTCCAGGCTGGCCCAGCTGATCGCTCTCCACCCATGACCAACAGTAGATCTCTGCCAGTAGCTGGCTCCCCAGAGGTTTGGATGGGTAGGAAGCTGAAGCAGAGGATGGGATGCTGTGGCACGTCCATCTGTTGAGCTCCGTGCCACCTTCAGCCCATGGTTCAGCGTTGGAGGCAGCAGGACCCATTAGCAAGGTGTGAAGCCACCAACCTCAACTCCTTCAGCTGAGCTGGGGCCCACCTGGAGGCTCCCAGAGACACGGGCCACCGTTTCCCTCCTGCCCTAGACAGTGGGGTTAGAGATCCCTACTTGCTGCACAGCCACCAGTGCTCAAGAAGCTTGAGGATCTCAAATCAGGCCTGATTGCCCTCTAAACCATCTCAGTGGCCATTCACCCACTGATGCACCTGGGAATCAACTGCTAGCTCATTTTCTTCTGCCACAGACTCAAGACTCAGCATTTTACGCTGACCTCATGCCACAGCTACAGGGAACTCCCCTGGCTTGTTGTTACCCCTCTTTTACTCTCCCCGGGAGGGCTATAACGCCCCCAGATGGCATCTCATTTCCTGACCCAGTTCCCAGCCAATGATCCTTACTGGCTTCAGGTTGGCTGGGATCATGTCCACATTGGGATCATAGTGGTTGGGATCATGTCCACGCTGCTCCAAGGCAGCACAAGAGCAAGACCCTTGGTGGGGTGCTGCTCTGAACAAGCTCGTTATGGCTTTGAGAAGACTTTAAGCCTGTCTTTGAAAGGAGGAGTTCAGCCAGCTTGGGTTGTGATATCCTCCTGGGGTTCCCTCTTAACATCCAAGAGCCCAAACCACCTCTGTGTGCTACCACAAGGCCCTCTTCTCCCCTCCACGTGTGTTCAGGAGAGGTGGGATCCCTCCCCGAGCTACCCAGCAGCCAGACTCCCTGGCATCTCACAAGGAGGACGCCTCCTGCTCCAGCTAGGGCTGGCAACAGAAGTCCACTTTGGCACTCCTGTTTCATGGAAAATCTGGACTAGAAGTAAAGGGCCATCATGTTCCAGGGAGTCACTTACCTCAACAAGCCTGGAGTCTTTAGCCTGATGAGTCCTGTTGGAGCAGGATGTCAGGTTGTGCTCCTACCCGATCCCAACTAAGCGAGTGGAAGCTCTCATCTCACCTCTCACCTCTGCTGAATCCACCCACAACACAGGAAGCAATACGTTCCAGGCTCATGGGGCTTGCAGATATACAGGTCATCTCCAGAGGGCTGTGGCAGAGCGGGGTGGGATGTGTGGCAGTGGGTTCACATCTGACTGGAGGACAGAAGTTCACGTGACTCACAAAATCACCACCCAATCGCAACTCCCCTCTCCCGTCAGAGTGAAGTGGGATTGATATAACGTACAGGCTGCACAGAAATAGCTGAGTTTAACTCAGCCTTACACTTGGGTGAAGGACAGGATTGAAGTGACACCCATGGACCTGTCCCTTACCTCTGGCAGAGGAGTTTGGCCAACCAGCTGCTTTTCATAAACTGGGCAAGCCAGCAGGACCCAGATCTCCCCATACTGTGGGTCTGATGAATGACCCACAGCAGTCTCCTTCCAAAGGCTTCCTTTCCCATTCTCTTCCTCTGAGCATGAAGCTCCATGAAGTTCATCACCCAGTCTGTCAGCAGAACTCGAGGTACTTTATGAATGTTGAATGACACCATCTCAATCTCCAAGGCATGGGGACAAGCCAGATGCGTAAGGGCAGGACAGGGAACCTCCCAGCCCATCATCCAACCCCTGACAGAGGCACTGATCCACATCTGGCCAGGAAGGTTCTCCACCAAACCAAAGAGGTGTCCTGGGGCCCACCTCCTACAGCCCTGTGCCTTCTCACCTCTTTACAGACTACCCTAGTAGAGAAGATCTGGGGTGACCTGGGAACAGTGCTCTGACCAGGATGAGAACAACGGCCAACAGCAGTGACAGAACTTCCCCAAGGAACCAGCACAGGTCTCACACGCCCAGCACATTTCTCAGCTGGGATCACAACCCTCCCCTTGCATCTACTAACCCTTAAATGGCTTGCAGCAGGTGGGAACACTTACCACCTGAAATCTGGATTAAGAGCAAGGCAACGTGATTATTACCTTAACAGTATTTCCCTACCATCTGGAAGTAGAACTTGCATCAAGCGAGTTTAATAAGCATATCATCTAATACAGCATCCGCACGGAGGGGCAGGGCAGCTTTAGGAAGGATTACGGTAGCTTTGCGTAGCTTTACATGGGATATTCCACATGCAACAGATAAAGCAGGATGAGCCTGCAATAGCTGAACACCCAGCCAGCAGAAGCCTGTAATGCCACCTCCCATCCTTCGTTAAGCAGGAGATTACAAGCTTCCCTCACACACAGAGACTGGGCAGCACTGCATCAGGGCTCTGGTTGCCTCCACCGTGGGGGCAACCAGCAAGCTCACCACCCTCATGGCCACTGCCAGCTACTAGGTAGCCACTGGCCAGCTCAGACCTGAAGACAGCATCGCACCAGCATCACACCAGTCACCACTGGTCCACAGTAAGCCCCAGGCCTGCCTGGGTAAAGCCCCACGGGGAGCAGATCCAACCTGCCCTCCGTTCTTGCCCACACTCTGCAGAAGCTGGAGGGGTGCAGGTCTTAGAGGGACATGGAACTGGGTTAACTGGGCTCGGGGGAGCAGAGCTCTACATGCATCATCTCTGCATGGTACAGCGACCCTGTATTACCCCAGCCCAACAACCTTCATGGGCATGGACCAAAGGGCTTGCACGCCCAGAAGCTCCTCAGAGCTTGTGCTCCCCCTGGCGTAAATTCCTGCCAGAGGAGCTGCAGGTACGGAGTCACCGGGGATTGTCAGCCGGCCCCGCTGGTTAATGCACTCGCGAGGACATAAATCACAGCAGAGGGAAGGTGGGCAATCCCACAACAGCTCAAGGGAAGCATTGCACACATCTGACCCCCAAAACCCCCTGCCACAAGGCAGCATTCAAGTGGTTTCTTTCAGGTTTGGAGACCTTCCTAAGCTTAACACCCCCCCCAAAATCATTCTGCACAAAGGACTGAAAACCAGACAAGGGCTCTGCCAGCGAAAGAGCCAACACCTCCTCTCCAATTCCAGTGGCGTTACCCAACACGGAAGGTGCCCGTCAGTGACCGAGAAGAATCCTGACTGGCCTCCGCTCCAGCCAGCCCACCGGCCCTTAGGTAATGTCCTATATAAAGCACTGGCATCCACGCGCTGCCGCGGCGAGTGTCCCGGAAGCGCTGCCTAATGGACGCGCTGGGTTTCACTCAGCTCTTTGAACCATCGGGTCGCCTCGTTGTTAATTAACGCATCACTTAAAATTATGTTTGGGGGCTACTAAGGTTTATTGGGTAGAAAATTATTTCAAATACGGAGAGCAGGCAGTAAAGACTGGAAATATGTTTTCGAGTATAAAGCTAATTGCTACAGGGAATTCCTCTGGGATCCATTTGGAGCCCCAGCTTCTTTATTTCCTGCCTCTGCTAATGACCCAGCCAAGGTTTGTCAAACAGCAAATGCACAGCCGCACACCGACGATGCGACGCCCTGCGCAAGGTGGGATGCCTGGTACCTCCACGGTACGCGGTGCTCAGGCACGCGCCCTGTCACAGCAGGCCCGGAGAGCCTGGCAGCGGCAGTGACCATGTTGGGTCCCATGCTGGTCTCAGCCATCCTCTGAGCCCAAGGAAAAGGCCATCCAACCCCCACCCTGCTTGGCACAGGGGTGTTTCAGAGAGGGCTCTGCTCATACAGGCCCCAGAGCTGCACCGGTGCTGAGGTCTCCACGGGCGAGACTGCATAGATGCAGCTTTGCAAAGCCAGGCCTGTGACAAAAGGACTTTGCTTCTACATCCCAGCAAGCCTAGAAGTACCTGTTTCTTTTGGAAAAAAAGATGTCCTGCCTCAGGGTGATGTCCTGCCTCAGGATGACATCCTGCAAGCCTCCAGTCATCCCAGTAGGAAGGAGCAAGTCCTTGGTTCCAGGCAGGTTCCAGTTTCTCACAGGCAGGGTCGCTTAGTTAAGGAACAAAGATAAAAATACAGTAATTCCCCAGCCCGGGCTCAGCCAAGAGGGCTCACCTTGCAGAGGATCTCACAAGGATGCTCAAGGCAGGCGTCAAGAGCAAGGTCCTCCCTGGACCTCCACTGACAGCAAAGCCCCCATAGACCTGCCCTGGGTGAGGATACCACACACTGCTGCCTGGGGAGGTTTTTCCACACGCTTAAGTGCTTTTCTGGACCACAGCCCGAGCAAGCCGAGGTGTTCTGCATGGCAAAGATGGGATTTGTCTTCTTTCCTTTTGCCCTGACTGTGCCCTCTGAGATGTACGTAACCACACACCCATGACACGGACAGGTGACTGAGCTGGTTGAACTTGGACCAGTTTTCTTCACAGAAACCATCCTTGCTCTATCGCTAAAGCCACCAACATCTTGCTCTATTTTATTTCACTTCCTAGAGGAAGCATCTCCACCTGCCCCTCCCTTCCAGCCCCTTTGAGGCATCCAAGATCCCACTGTAAGCCAGGAGTTAGGACCCCGCTCCCAGCAAGCCAGCGGGACCCAGGCAGAGCAGGCTGGAATTGCTTGGAAAGTGGGATTTGCTGATGCTCCCTCTTCACCCAGCAAACCAGGTGCTCTGTGAGGGCAGCAGCGCTGGGAAGAGATGTTCCATCTGCCACTGAGCTAGCCAAGACAGAGAGATGAAAATTGGGCTGTGCTGCCCGATACCACCCACCCACTAGAACGTCTCCTTCCAGAAAATGCCAACCAAAAGCACCCCAATTTGCAGCCAAAATTTTAAATTGTTTTTCTTTTTTTTTTTAAAGAAGATATCACAGTGGAAGGGGCCACCTTGTCTAGTGACCGTGGCCAAGCTGGAGCTCTGGCCGTGTCCAGTTGTTCCCGGCTCAATCCCTGCTCTAACTAGAAGACAAACCCAAACCATTTCATCACCACTCGATTTTCATCCACCTCCTGCTCCAACAGCTGCCTCAACTGTGAGCTTTTTGAGGTAGGACCTGGCTCTCCAGTGGATCTCCTAGTGCTGGCATGACCAGCCTCCATTCAGTGGCAGGGACGTTTCTGCCGGTAGCAGCCAAGCGAGGGGCCACGTACGCTGGAAAGCAAAGCCCGGCTGCAAGACATCTTCACCTGAGGCAGCGCGTGTTCGGCAGGGCCGTGCCCAGCAGGCCTCACCTCTGGGGCTCAGCACTGTGCAATTAGCACAGGGTTATGAAGCTTTCCTTCCACCGTGCCCCGAACGCAGAGTTGATGGTTACAGGCTTCAAACAGCTTCATGTCTCTGCCTTGGCGACAGGCGGGTACGCACGTCCACTCCCCGCGCGGCTGCGGAAACAGCGCTCTTTGAAATGCAGATCCTGCCCCGCTTTGTTCCCCGCACCTCTGTAGGTGCCAGATTTACAACACCCTGCCCTGGCGTCTTGATCACTGGCCTCACACCTCAGCCCGCTGTACCAGGCATGCATGCCGAGCTCTTGTTCACATTCAGGACCGAGTGAACCCCGGGAACCTTTTACCTCCCTCGGCTTCTCTTGACTGGGGGACGCAGCAGCACAAAGCCCAGGGTCAGCAACAGCTGGCCAGATCACAGGATGCTTTTCAAGATCAAGCCCTCAGCTCAGAAAGCTGCTTGTAGAAGCAGTGATTCACATGTCTGTCCTGGTGCCAGCGAGGGGGAGATCATGAACGAGGGTGAAGCGGTGCTCATGCAACAGCAGCAGGAGACATCAATGTGTTCCAACCCCTGGTCCAGAGGCATGGGTAACCCCTTCCCACATCCAGACAGCTTCAGACAGGTGGAGATGGACCTGGGATCACCATGAAGCTGGGGCTGCTCACCTTCCCCCCCACCCAGGCATCTGCCCCAGCCCATGTCCCCCGTCCTCCACCAGCGAGCTCGAGCTGCCAAGGGGAACGTGGCTCACAGTCTGCTGGCAGACACCCCATTCTTTTCAATTATGTGCAGTCTAATTCCCATCACGAGGAGGCAAGCCAGGAGGAAATGCCACCAAAGTCAGCGGAGTCGTGCTGCATAGTCTGGAGCGAGCGGGAGATGCTCAGCCTGGCCTACACGCGTCATCTGGGCTTCTAGCGCCTGTCCCACGCTGGCTCCGATCTCTGTTTCAATCCACGACATCCATTGCCAAGCTGGCAGGACACGTTGACAATTAATAAGAAGGATGTGGGGAGATGTGTCCTTTTTTTCCCCTTTAAAGCCAAACGCCACACGCTGTGCCGGGCTCTCCCCCCACTCCCCATGGAAAGCCTGCTCTGAAATCCAGCCAAAAAGTCAAGCCACACCACCTCAACCCCAGCAGACGTCACCCATTAAACCACACTGCTCCAGTTTAAACCTTTCCCAGGCTACAGCCTTGAGGACTGGTCAGCTTCAAGCCCTCAGCCTGGCTCAGCCCACTCACCAGGGATGTACCAGCACTGATATGTTCTAGGCAGCCACCAGCCAAGGTGGAACGGCCCCTTTGAGTCCATTCCTGCTGGGCCAGCACCCAAATGAGGGGAGCAAGCCCCTTTTTACTGCCTGCACTCTCCTGAGGCTCAGGGCAATTCAGAAGGGTGGCTCAGGATATCCAGGGGCTGCCTAGGACCTCCACTGCAGAGCTTCTGTTGGACCAAAGTGTCTGAAGACACGGCCTTGCTTGCAGGACTGGCCCATGGGAAGCAACGGGGAAGATGAGCATCTCCATGAATTTCCTAGGGCTTGTAAAAGCAGAGGAATTACTTCAGAAAACTCTAAGATCTGAGGAAGCCTCCAGGCACCAGAAGGAAGCCAAGTAAAGCCTTGTGCTCCCTTTTGCCTGACCAGGGAAATTTCTCCCTGCTCCCAGATGTCATTCCAGCTGTGACCACTCTCCACCACCTCAGACAGAGGCAGGACCACCACCAAACCCGGGGGCCAAATCAGGCAATGATGGAGGCAAGGATTCCTCCCTGGACCCTATGGAGGACAGCAGATGCCCCGAGGCACGGGATTTATATAAGCTAAAGACAGCATGAACAAAGATCAATCCAGCCTCGCTTCAACACATCAGATACCCAAGGACTCTCCCCTCTGGAAAGGCTCTGAATGCGTAATCCTTCCCATGAATATTGAGATCTAGCTTGAAACAGTGGCTGTCCCTTCCCACCCACCATCCCTTTTGAAGGCCACTCCAGAGTTCTCTCTTTCAAGCCTCAGAAATTGCTTCTAAAATCCCGTCTAAATTTATTTATGAGCAACTTACCACACGGGGATGCATCTTGCTCCAACCAGAATCCTTACAGAAAGCCACCACATTAACAACTAGATGTCTTTTTAGAACTGTACCAGGGGTTTAAAGCTAATCCTGAAGTCTGGGATGCAGCCAAAGGATGTGCCCTGTCCTGAGGTGGGGACTCTGGGTCCGACACCCAGCCCTCTCCTTCCCTTGGGGAGTAGCAGGGAGAGCGACCAAACCTCTTGAAGCCCCAAAAAGATGTATTTATAGACTCTATGGCCATAAATTTTTATTTCACCTCAAAGGCTATTTTGGGCTCATCTGCCAGAAGAACCTGGCCCTTTCTCCACACAGCAGCTGATACCGAGCGAAGGGAAATGTACCCATCCGGACACCTGGGGTATGAGGAGGTCCCCATGATCTGCAGAACTCAGCCTTTCCAGCCCATACTGCAGGTGCTAAGACCATCCTTCAAGCTCCTTGCTGCTTTCTAAGTGATTTCCACCTCCCATTTCACCCCAGGAAGGACCATTATGCTCCTGAGACCTTTCGTATGCTTAAATAAAAAGCCAGAGACTAGCAAGAGATTTGCAGCTGTGAGAGCCCGCAGTGGGAGGAAACACTATTCATCTCCAGGAGTAGATGCCAAGGGGCTGAAGACTGGTGTCAGGCCCCCAGGACCTCCTGGAGACATGCCGAGTGCTGGGGCTGGCCGGGGACCTGGCCTCCAGAACACCACCACAGACAAACAGCACGCCAGGACCATCCGTCATGAGGCCACAGGAATTCAGAGGGTCCTTCTAACCTGGTGAAAGTTTGGGATTTAGGTGATCTGTGAGAAGGTTGGACCAGTTTCCTTGATCTTTTATTACCCTGGTGAATAATTTACTGAGATAGGTGGGTTTTGGGGTTTTTTTTTAAATAAAATTTAAAAAATCCCATAAAAGCCCCATAAAACATATTTATCACCCAAGAAAAGCCCTGCTCCTTGGCTCCAAACAGCAAGCTGAGAACTTGCTTGCATACTTCCCCACACATAAACCCACAGACGCCTTGTGACAGCTTTAAGCTTCCCAACAGCTCTCTCCTGGCCGCTTGTCACGTCCATTTTTCCCCCCTGCAACATCAGAAGAAAACAAAAAATAAAAATAAAATAATAAAGGAACCCACCATAATGGGAGAGGTTTCTGCTTCCAGAGGGATGCCAACGATGAACTGTCCTGACAGCTGGAAACGTCAGCAAACGGTGGTGCTTTTGGCTGAGAGCACGCCCCAGAGCTGCGGTGATCTGGAGCTCAGCAGGACAGCAGAGTCAGCAGCTGCACGCAGAGGGGTGGATGGATGGATGACCAAAGTGCTAGAAGTGCAGGCATCAAGGCACCTCTTTTGTGCCTCAGTTTCCCCCACTGAGATCAAGTGCATCCACAGGATGCTCAAGAGCATCATCACAAGAGCCCTTTTTCTTCTCCAAGACTTGAACACACAGAGAATCTAAAAAGAGCGATGGGGAATGTGTGTTCCCACCCAAAACATGCAGCAGGCCACACGCACCAAAGCTTTCTGTCACTGCCTTGGACACCCCCAAGCCCGAACCTCATCAAGGACAGCTGGGCCCAGCACAACACCACTGGAGATGAGCTGGCATGGGGCAACTGACCATGGCACCAGGGGATGGGCTTGGGCGTGCTTCTCCTCTTCCTCTCCTCTTCCCAGGAGCATGGGGAGGTGTGGTAGCAGCTGAGGCTGGATCCAGCCAGGACCCCCTCTGTTGTGATGGGGAGCAGGTCTTCCAACAGTGCAGAGGATGCTGAGGAGGGAGAGCAGAGTCCTCCCACGTCTGGGTCAATGCAACTGGTTGTCCGAGGGCTGCCAAAGCAGATGGACACCCAGGCACACACAGAGCCTGCTCCAGATGGCATCTGCCAGGGGCAAACAGGAGCTGTCTGGGTCAGAGCACTCTCCATGCAGGATCTGCCTCCCCCCCATCCCCAGACATCTCCAATAAACCTTCATCCCAGCCCTGTTTCCACCACAGAAGTGATGTAATCCATTAAAATACCTCTTCAGGATACAGTCAATGCTTCCACCATGCTCCCCCCTTCCCCTGAGCTTCCCTGGTGCCTTCCCAAAACCCACACCAGGCACTCAAGCTGCTTCCATAACTGCGTGAGCCAAAAGGCTCCTGCCCATGTTGGCTGGTTGTCCATGAGGGTTGTGCTCTGCATCTTGTTACCTGCTCTACAGAGAGATTGGAGGTCAGAGAGAGCTGGAGCACCCAGCATGGCTGTGTGATGGATAACAAGCTGCAAAAAGAACATCAGTGGTCACAGTAAACTGGGGCCAGGGTGTCTGCATGCTGGGCATCCCTTCTGCCCAGCTCCAGTGTCCGCCTGGCTGTGGTACCCCTCAAGGCACAAGCTCACCTGCTCTCAGGCAGACCGGCTGCAGCATGTGCCAGCCTCCCAGGGGGGTTAAAGCCCATTGGAGCATCATGGAGGCTGGGACAGGGTGCGGATGCAGGGAGAGCCTCTGTCGCACCCCCACTGCTGTCACTTCTCTCTCTGACCTCATCCCCCTTCTCCTTCAACTTCTCCCTTATTATTTCTTCCTCCCACTAAGCACCAACCAGACCGCTGAGGATCCCAGCTGGTCTGGATAGCCCACACCCCCACTGTCCCAACACATCTCAGCAGGTCTCAGCAGCACAGCATTGTCCAGGATGGAGATCCCCAAGGATGTGTTGCCCACAGCAGCAGAGCAGGACCATCAGGTTTCCTCCTTCCTCCCTCCTCAGGAGACCTTCATCGTTATCATCAGAGGAAGGAAGCAAAACGGACGCTATGAGCTGCAGCAGCATGGATTAGATGTCTCCGAGGTTTCCTGGGATGGAGATGGACTGCTGCACACCTGAGCAGGTCCCAGAGCCAGGGAATAGCCTGTAGCCATCTGAGGGACTCCAGGCTCACCCTTGACTTCTTTCCTACCTTCACCAAGTCCCACAGCTCCTTTGGCTGTCGCTCCCAAACCGAGGAGCCCATTAGCAGTTAACTCCAGTTGCAGATTTAAAAGCCAAACCCTGCCACAGGAAATTAAAAGATAATGCAAGGAATTATTTCAAAAATTAATCTTTATTACTCTTCACTCCCAAGCTGCTAATAAAAAACTGCAGTTCCCCGCGCAGGCTCTATAAAAACCAGGTTATAAAGCAGAGGAAGAGAAGAAAGCATCTTTCATCCCCCCGCCGTTCATCTGCACCTGCACGTCAGCTCCTGGCAGTTCCCAACCCTGCCAGCCCCTTTTTACCCTGCTAGGTAATTATTCCCCATTTCAATCTCACCCCCCTTGTCCTCCCCTCATTTACATCTGCAGAAGATCAGCAACCCCGGTGCTGGGGAGCAGCCTGGAAGGTGGTTTAATGGCACACCTTCCTTGCCCAGGTATCTCTGAGCACCGTATAAGCCAGGATGAATGATAGCTCCTCACGGAAAGGGCAGGCGCTTGGGAAGTAAACAAAGCGGCTGTTAACGGAAGGCAGCGATAGCTCCGCGCCAGCGGGGCGGGGTTGATTCGTGCAGGAAGCCCTGCCTGAGAGAGAGGTCAAGGCTCCTCCCCGCAGCGCTGGCAGCCAGTGTGAGCAGCGGACAGGCAGGTGGCAGTTGCACGGATTTATTGAGAAGACGCTTCTGCCTAGCGCCGGGCTGAAGCGAAGCGGCACAGTCCTTGGTTCTAGCTTGGTGCTCGAGCTCACGGAGCCAGAAACAGGACTGCAAGCCACCTCTGTGCCACGGCAGCTGCTGTCAGTTGGCCAGGCTTTGGTAGGTCCAAGAGGCACCGCGATGGAGCAAGAGCACCCAATCTAGCACGAGAAAGATGCAGAATGAACAGCCAAACCCACCCGCCATGCCCGTGCTGCAGCAGCCCGAACAGCCATGAGCACAGCCCACCAGCCCTCAGGCCAGCTTAGCAGTGCACATGGCCCAAGCCTGCCCAGGAGGACACCCACCACTGGTGCTCCTGCCAAAGAGGCTCCTGGTGGAAATGTAGCCAGGCCTGGAAGAGCAGAGAACTTCACAAACCCAAGAGACCAAGAGCTGCTGCATTGTACCTGCGTGGAAGATGGCTCACTTAGCTGCTCCATGCCCAATGCAGGGCTGGGGAGAAGGAATCACAGAATCACTAGGTTGGAAAAGACCTTTAAAGATCAAGTCCAACCGTTCCTGTCCCCTACTAAGCCATATCTCCAAGTACTTCATCTACCATTTTTTTAAAACATATCCAGGGGTGGTGACTCAACCCCCTCCCTGGGCAGCCTGTTCCATATCCCAACAACTCTTTCAGTGAAGAACTTTTTCCTAACATCTAATCTGAACCTGTCCTGGTGCAGCTTGAGCCCATTCCCCCTCATCCTATCTCCTGTCACCTGGCTGAAGAGATGATCGCCCACCTCTCTACACCCTCCTTTCAGGAACTAGCAACCAATCCCCAGAACATGCCCTGACAGCTGTTGCTGCAGAAGCAGCCCCAAGGGAGCTGCAAAGTCCAACCTCTCCAACTCCACATGAGCACTTACAGGCACCAAAGGCAACCCCTAAGCCCCCACCAGGCAACAAACAAGTGCTGCGATCCCAGAAGTGGCTCCACATCTTTTCCTCCCTGGGGATAAAAGGAGTATTTGGCCTTTTCTAACTGCAGGAAGGGGAGGTGCAGCCTAGAAATAAGGCACCGGTGAGGAGCAGGTGCTGGGGATGGATGAAGGAGAAAGGGAGAAAGGCTCCAATGTGACAAAGAAGAACCCTCCCCCGGGAAGAGAACACGCCTGCGGGCTGCTGGCTGGAACAGCTGCAGTCCCCAGCCGGGGGGCAGAAGCGGAGGGGGAACACCGCAGTCCGGAGAGGCAGGAGGTGCCTTTCCGAAGGGAGGGCTGACTATGATTGATGGCACCGCGCTGTGTTCTCACTGATGTAGAAAATTAGAGAGAGATCGCTTCAGGTATCGGCCCATCCGAGACACTTGTTGTGTCCATCTCCTGCACACAGACGCCTCCCCCGGGAGCGCTCCCACCACCTTACATGCTCATTATTCAGAGTGCTGAGCAGGGACAAGCAACGCTGGTTCAGTTTATATTTTGATTGCATTATTCTTGGGAAGATGCAACGCACACATTTCCTCACGCACCTACTTGAGGGAAAGTTCCTTTGATTCACCTCAGCTAGGAAAAAGTAGCCCTTCTCTTGCTTTACCTTCTCTCCTGGCCCAAGGCAGGGAAGAGGCTCTGGAAAAGACAGGAACCTTCTTATTTAGCTGGAATTAGCTCCCTAAAACCCACTCACCCACGCTCCACCCTGGCATGGATCTGCCAATGCAGCCTCGTGCTAACTGTCCTGACAAGGTGGTCTCCCGCTGGCCTCCTGTCCCCTTCCATTTAAACCAGCTGCTGGGTTTCTTTCCCTTTATCACAGCTGCTCAACACCAAAACAGATTTAAACCGGCCTTTAAGTGGTTTTAAAGAAAAAATGAAACAATGAAGCCAGTGGTTGAGGATCAGCACAAGCTGGTGGGTCTTCGAAGTATGTGTGGTATCACAGACCAGGACACTACTGGGCCCTTGTAAGGCAATGCTGTCCCTCAGTAGTAGGCAACCAGCTTCTTCCCAGCCACGTATGGCATCTGAGCTCACAAGCCTGTAGTCCCAAGGTTTCTGAGCCGGTCTAGAAATGGCAGAGGAACCTCTCTGACTGCTGCTAACATAATCCCAAACTGGTAAGCATAGCTAGAGGAGACTGTCTGAGAGATTGGACAGGGGAACTTCCAGCTCCAGAAAGGGCAGGAAAAAGGCTCTGTTTCCTTCTGGACTCCAAACTCAGCCGCTGGTTTCTCCTGCCAGCTCTCCAGCTTGGGGCAGCTGAGATCACCCTTTTGCTAAGGGAGCAAGTTCCTTTTTTATTTTGCTCTTGGGTGTCTCAAGAATGGCTTCAAACCTTCCCTGCTTTGAAGCCCATTGCCTATCTCCAGTCTCCTGCATCGGGGAGCTCCTCACAAAAAGACAGTAGCTAAACCCAACCCTGCTTGGCTCCTTTGTTAAAAGGACAACCACACCACCAGCTTCAGCACCACCAGCACTCTGAGCATCCATCCCCTGGGTCACAAAGCACTGAGGGCTGGCAACAAGCAGCCAACACCAAATTCAAGCCAAACCCCAAAGCGCTTCAGAAATACCTTCGGGAAGATGACTCAGAACAAAAGCATCCCTTCTCCCTCCCACCTCCACCAGACTGACCCCAGTGACTGCCTCCAGTTTTCCCAGTGCTGGTTAATCATCTGGCCTCTGGAAGCCCCTTCTCAGGGTGCAGAACAATCCCCACACATCTCCCCTTTCTCCATCTGCTAATGGTTTCCCTCCACCCAGGCTGAGCCTCCCCCAGCTTGAGCTCACGGTAGGAAATTAGCATTAAAATGATAGCTTGGTATTAGCGGTGCCTCAGCTCCCTATCACGCTCCAGGAACGGCAAATGACAGGCTGTGATTTCCCTGCCGAGCTGCTGGGGGAGAGGGAGCAACGGCAGCCAGGAGTGCTGAAGTTACTCGAGTAAAGTTTTAAGGCTCATCTCTCCCCGCCCCACAGCCCCTTTCCTTCGCCTGCCCCAGCGCGCTCATCTACCGTACAGGCAATCCTACAAACAGATGGGACCTGGGCAGGAAAGCAGACAAATTGGCTCCCACCTGCAGGAACACTAAGAGCTTTCAAAGCAGATGAGCGCTCGCTCGCCAAGAGCCCTGCGGTGTGGAGACGCCGGAGGAATCTGCCGTCTCTTGCCCGCCTTCCTCTTCGCTGCTCAAGGGCTCTTGCTGCATCCTTGCCTGGTCTCAAGCACACTGTGGGCTCCTCCTGGGAGCTGGTGGCAGGAGGGGACGGTCATCGCATCCCAAATCAGATGCCTGGAAGAGGTAATTGAGGCTGAGCAGCTTTTTTATTTTTTTCCTTCTCTCACATCAGCACAACATTTTGGTTTGGAGGGATTGCAGCTAGCCTGAAGCAAGAGGGTTTTTCTCAGGCCCCTGCTGAACATCCATCTGCTTGTCAGAAAAACAGCTCAGCTCAAGCTGCCTGCTCTTCTCCTCCTGCCAAGGCGGCGGTTTGCCCTCCCAGAAACTTCCCTCCTTGACCAGATAGCTGCGGCGAGTGCACGGACAGACTCATTTCATTTTCTGCCTGCCTGCTCCTCTGAGCCCACCTGGCTGGAAGCTTCTTCGTGCACTGAGGCCAGAGCAGCAGCTCACCCAGCAGACTGTAGGAAACCAAGAGGCAGGAGGGGATGAGCAAACCCACGGGTGTCACAGGAGGTTGTCATCCCTTTCTGGGTACCCAAGCGACCCGGCAGAGTTATGGCATCTGAGCTGGTGCCTTCCTCGTCGCAGAGCCCCAGAGCAGGGAGAAGGGGATGCAGCGAGGCTGAAGCATGCCGGAGTGCTTGGATCCTTTCTTACACAGAGTCACAATGCTGCTGAAAACTGCCATGCAAAATGACATTTTAAGCAGCCTGGGTAAGGTCAGACAGTCCCATCACCTCATCCTTGCCTCTCTCAAGAAGTACCTGGACCAGCAAGTGAAGGCGTTGTCCTCGAGCTGCAGCTGGGCTCATAATGGGCCTGGGAGGTGAGAAAGGAAAGGGAGAAGGAAAAGGATGGTAGGAAAAAGCAAGGTAAAACCATTACCCCATCCCCAGCGTTCCCATCAGCAGTTGCGATGTGGGAGCGAGGAGAGGAGTCGTCAGATGATGGATAGCAGAGAACCAAACCTTGGCAAGGCAGAACAGGAGCAGAAGGAAGCGCTGCTCCCAAAGGCGATTCTCACACCTCCTTGGGATAAGAAAAACAGCCATCAGAGGCAGCAGCAGCAGTGGAGAAAGGGAACACACTCTTTTCCCTGCACGTTTGGTATTCATCTCTAGCCTGTCAGTGGGGGCCGCAGTCCAACCACCCATTTGTATATTCACTGAGCCGTATACCCGGCTCGGCGGACTCCTGACAGATGCAGATGGCAAAGCCATTTTTCATAAGGTGAGGGAAAAAGGGAAAAAGAAAAAATAAACAAAACAAAGACAGGCTCAGGCATCAGCTGGAAAAGATGCAAGACAGGACTGGGGCTAATACAGAAGCAGAATCAGATTAAACTCTTGGATCTTTAAGTGGACAGAGGCCCGTCCCCTGTCTCTGCTGTCTTGCTTGGCCTGGCAGCAGCTGCCTTCGCTCTCTGCTCTGAAACCAGCTGGAAAAGGAAAGCCGGGCCCAGGCCGGCGCTGAGGCTCTGCTGAACCGGCCCTCGAGGACAGAAGGCTGGCAGAGGGGCTGCTGGAGCCGTGTGGGCGCAGGCACTCGCCTATGAGATGAGCTCCCTTTCAGAGGAGGCGAGAGACAGCCCAAAGAGTACGTCAACCATTAACGCACGCTTGTCTGCCCTCAGACCCCGATTTAGCTCAGGCCTGGCCCCTGAAGAGCACAGATGGGCTCCAGGGCTCTGAAGGGACATCCCCAGCAGACCTCTTGCTAGTACCAGGGTGGCAGCACGGCAAAGGACTGCTCTGTGCAACGCTCCCCGCGACGGCAAACACAGCAGCTCCCAACAGCCCCGATCTGTCTCAGATGGTGACAAGGGTTTGGCCTCTGCCCCAAGTCACCACACAGCAAAGCAGTGGCAGCAGCGACACGGAGCCGCTCACCCACACCGTGACAAAAGTGATGCTCAGTGCAGTATGCATCGTCCCTTGGGCAGCACGCACGCGTGCCCTGCTTGGCACTGGGAGTCAGCAGCTCTTGATGCAAGCCAAGGGGAAGGGAAAGGAAGAAGTACCCTCACAGAGGGAAAGATTTCACCTCTGCCAGTGACATTCTGTTATTGTCACCGCCAGCCATAACATCACCCGCTTGATGTGAAATTGAAGTTGACAGTGATACAGGAAAGGAAGGGAGAGGGCAGCAGACTGTGCCCAGCCCTCTCTGCAACCCAAAGTCTCCCCCTCGGCTTCCAGCCTCTGCAGGAAGCAGAGCCTGTACCTCATCACCAGGTTACTGAGCAAGGAGAGCTTCCTTTTCCAGAGGCGTGGGGCAATCTTCCCTTGCAGTTAGCCATCCTTCTGGGCCTTCTGGGATTTTATTCTGATCTCTCTTGCACCCTTTTCATTTCTGAAATGAGAAACACAGGCAGAAGCCAACACCTCCCTTGCAAAACAACACATGCATCCATGAGATGAAGTCACCAAAGCCTGAAGAGTTTCTGGGGCTAAAGCCCAGGTGCTTTCAGACTTACAGGAGGCACAGCACGCATCACCAAGCCCTGCTACTGGTAGGTAGCATTTCTAGCTGACATTCACTCCCCTTGCCTCGGAAAGGGGAGTGCACAGGGCTGGGCAGCGAGGCTTGGCGAAGGTTACTGCTGGGACCCAGTAGAAATGTCACCCCGCAACACACGCTTCAAGGAAGATTCATTTCCAAGCAGCCTAGCTCCATAATAAAAGTGTCAGAGCAGCTGACTTGCCTCCCCCCCAATCTCATTGCCTCCAGATTTATCCTGTCTCAGGTATCTCTCCCTCCATAAGCCAGCACGTGCCTTTCCTTTCAATAGCCTGGCACTGCAACTCGGCCAGTGGAGATAGGAGGGGAGAAAGGAAAACAAGGCAGGTGAAAGGTTCGGGAAAGAAAAGCTCAGGACCCAGGTTTTGCCTCTAATTTTGGTTGTTCTCTGTTCCAAAAGGGAGGAAGGGAAGTAAGAAGCAGCTTAATGTGAGAATGCTCATATCCCAAGGCAATGTCCTAGTTGCCTGGCTGTGTCACCTCCCTCTCAGGAAGCTCAGATCAGGTTGCTGATAAAACCCATCTCAGATGTTAACACCACTGAGCCTGGCACCCTCCTGGCCAAGGAGCCTCTTCTCTGGGGGCTGTGCAAGTGTGGGCACCCAGAGAGGGAGAGGGGGCCCCCTGCAAATCCGAGTTCTGGGAGTGCTGAGCACTGGCTTACCTTCATCACAGAGAGGGATGTTAACACAGTAGCACAGCCAGCCCTGAAGAGAGGACAGTCTTCAGGGAGTTAAAAAATAAACATTAGAGAGAAAGATGTTAATGGTCCCTTATGAAGAGCTAAAAATACCCAGAATGGTCAGAGTTTCTGTTGTTTTTTCTCTTTTCTGCCCCTCCCCCCATACAAATTAAAATGCTTTTCCTCCAACCTGCAGGACAGGACCAGGTAAGGCATCCTTCAGCTGTGAGAGAGAGAGATAGAGCCCATCACGTCAGGAGCATGTGAGCTCCAGGTTTCAGGTTCAGATCAGATGTCAGGAAAAAGTGCTTCCCTGAAAGAGTTGTGGGGATGTGGAACAGGCTGCTCAGGGAGGGGGTTGAGTCAACAACCCTGGGTGTGTTTAACAGATGGACAGATGAGGTGCTCAGGGATATGGTTTAGCACAGGACAGGAACAGTTTGACTCGATGAGCTTAAAGGTCTTTTCCAACCTTGTGATTCTGTGAAGCAAGGTGGGGGACAGCGAACTCCAGCCGCAGGGATCCTGAGGGCTAATTCCCAGGGACTGAGGCAGACAGGTCTGTGCCAGGCACCCAGCTGGGCACAGGGTGTGCTTCCCAGCACAGCCGAGATATCAATAGCAGAAGCGAGTATTGGGCATCTCCAGTGCCCTGGGAGGAAGCAGACTAAGAGCACATGCCTCTGCTCCTCTAAACACGGTCCTGTCACACTTGGCAAAACATGTGGTGGGAAGCAGAGCTCATGACACCTCCTGGACCTATGGACCTTATCACCCAAGGACATCTTTTTCTGGCCCCATTCAGGCACACTCCTCACCACCCAGCACCCGTTTCCTCCACAATAGGGTGGAGAGACCCAGCTTGCGTCCAGCAGTGAGCGCTCGCTGATGGGCAGGAGGAAAACCAAAGCCCCCCTGCCCAGGCTATAAAAGCGCTGCTTTGCTGTGCCACAGCTGCGTCTCACATCTGGATGCAGCCCGCACATACAGTGTTGCAGCTGGCACCGGCTCCTCGGTGCTGCTCATCCTGTTAACGCCAGGCAGGGGAGAGGTCCGGCAGTCGAGATGAAGGGGCACTTCATCTCTGTCAGGTTCTCCTCTGCTAATGAAAATGTTTCTCCAACATGTCCTCGGGAAGGTTTCCTTGGGCTTCAGCCCCACCAGGGTGATTGAAGGCTAATCGCTGTTACTCTTGGCTGAATGGCAGCCCACAAAGAAGGTGATGTATTGCGTCTCCCTTCAACTCCACATTTAATGGGGCTGGCAAAAGAAGAAAAAGCACCAGATGTTTCCAGATTCCGAGTGAAATCCTCCTGTAACACAGGGAGAGGGCAGGGCAGGGCAGGAACAGGGGGCTCATGGACTGGCAACCTCTTTAAATTCAACAGCGCTTCGAAGGGCATTTCACGTGCCAGCGTGCCTCCCTCGCAGAGGCAGCCCAGCTGATCGCATCTGGAGGCCACGTGTCCTGCAGCCGCACCGTGGGACACAACCGGCCTCCCATGAGCTCCCCCCATCATCCATCTGGTCAGCACAGGGGCCTGGGAAAGAGATCTGCAGGACAGACTGTTTGGGGCCAGGGAGGAGAGCATGTAATGGGGGCTTGACACTCACAGGCGACGGCCTTGGCTCCGGTGGCTGGCTTTGAACTCGTCTCTAAAGCTGCAGATGTGACGTCTTCCAGTCTCCGGTGTGAACTTCCTTTCCAAATGCTTGGAGACCGACCGATAAAAGAACAGAGAGAAAAAATTAGGATTATAATCCTCTTGCTGGTGTGCTGCTCACACTCAAGGGGACACCTGGCTCCGTTACACACCGCTCTCTCTCCTCTGCTCCAGAGCCAGGCTCCGCAAACATGCTTCAGGCCATCCCCACACCAACCGCTGCTCTCCTGCTGCCTCTACCATCACTGCAACAAGCCAGCCACCCATCATGGTGCACTCTGCATACTCCCAAGGCTTTGCAGCTTTCCCCTTCCTTTTCTGCCCCTACAAACCCACCAGAGCTTGTTGAGGACACCCAAACATGACACGCCGTCTCTTGTTTGCTTCTTCTCCTTCCCAGCCCTGCCTGCCACTGGATGTGGGGTACTTACCATGGATGACAGCAGGCATCCTCCAACAGCTAAACCTTCAGGAGAAAAAAAAAAAGGAGAAATTAAGGAAACAGAGAGGAGGAAAACCAACCCCCTTTCCAATTACTGGCAATTAGCTCCACGTAACACTCGCCTGCTGTGCACTGTGCCGCAGGCAGCCACTCTGGTCAGTGAGCACACGGGGCAGCACACACACCACATACCTGCACTGTGTGTGCAGGTGAGTACATGAGGTTCTCACTGAAGGTATTCCAACCATTTGGGCACAAATGGCCACAGGCTGTTTAGGGGCCTCCTGCAGCCCACCCAAATCAGGGACAGTGCTCTTCTCTGTGGCCCAAGCCCTTTGCTTGGCAAAACTGCCTGGGGGGGATCTCCATCCCCCCTCCCAAATCCACCTGCCCAGGTTATCTGGCTGTTTTTTTCTTCCCAGGAGGGATGCCAGCACCACAGGCTGCCCGTTGACGCAGTCGCAGCCGGCGCAGCTCTCGCTGACAGAGATGCCTCCCCCTCCACAGGAGGACAGGCTTTGCTCCCAGCCAGAGGGAAGGCGGAGGCACCCAGCACGTTGCCGCAGCGGAGGAGGCACTCAGCCAACCGCTAATGCTTCCTACTGTCTTGGAGCAAAGGGATGAATTAGCTTTTATTAGCTCTTACAAAGAGCACATCGCTCCTGCCCTCTCCTCAAGCACAGACCCAGCTGTGCTGCAAGCGAAGCAGAACCAACTCACCTCCGTGCCCGCGGCCCCAAACTCCTGAGGGGGAGCTTGGGTAAATCTTATAAATCTTAAATCTTAGACAAGCTGAAAGTTAGGATAGAGCAGTCCTCTTAAGGGGGCTGCGGGGCCCCCGCTGCCCAAAAGTACTTTAAAATAAAAAAGGAGAAGCGCTTGGCTTTTATGTCCAGGTGCCACCACACGGGGCCCGAGGGAGGGGATGGTCTCCACACCAGCGGAGCCAGAGCTACTGCCCCGCTCACCCCTGAACTCAGGGCTGGTTTTGGAGGGGTGGGGGGCTGGTCTGTGGTTTCCCGCTGACGCCTTCCTGCCCCCCAGCACCCAGCCATCAGTGCGGCTGAGGGATGGTGCTGCTCCAGAGAAGTCTCTCCCAAGTCACTCTGGGGCTCGTTAGCGGGGTGATAAAGGGGATGAATGGCCTCAGAGAAATGCTCTGTCTCCTGCCGTGACATTCATTATCCCTTAGCCGGGCAATTCTTCACACCAGCCAGGAGCTCTGGGCTTGCTGGTTTGTGGTCCTCGGGGGCTGTCTTCCACAAGAGACCATGCTCTGCGCTGGGACTCATCGCCTCGGGGCAACTCGAACGTGCCTGAAGAGCCCACAGCATCACAGCCTGGGCGATACAGCTGGGGGCAGAGCCGTTGTTCTCCTGGGGAGCCTCTGAGCTCATCACTTTCCTCCCACACAGCCAGCTTGCTTTCCCAAACTCACAATTTGGTGATGTGAGCCACAGCTGCCCCCCCGCCCACCAGACCTGCAGGAAACAGAGCTGGGCACATCATCAGCCTAATTTCCTAAGTAGCGCAAAGCATATGCCATCCTGCTGCATCAGTCTGTCCTCTGCCCACTCCCCAGCAACTTCTGACACAGCAAAGAGATTTCAACCCGATCCGACAGAGACACACAGGTCTCAGACACAGTCAGAGCCTATAAATTTCATGGGAACAGACTGTCAAACAGAGCAGAGACATTATTAGCACCTTCAAAACCATAGTGTATCATCCCTTATTAGACATGAGACAATCTGCGTGGGAGAGAGAGATGCTATAAATATCCCAGCAAGGGGAAGATGCTCCATTCAGCACAAGCAGCTTACTAGACACCAGAGAATCCAAACCCAAGCTATATATCCAGGAGAGAAGGCTTCACAAATCCCCCTACACACTACTAATGGGAGAAGGTTTTGAGAGTGCTTGGCTGAATGGAGAGCCATACAGCTAAGACATGGTTTAGCCTGAAGAAAGCCTCTGGAAATGGGCTGGGTGCTCTTCCCTTGCTGTTCCTCCAGTGACGGAGCCGAGGTCCCACTACATTTCCCACCTGAAGTGCCATCCCAGTCGTGTGAACGAGTTCAGACTCTCCCTGAGAAGAAACATGCCCAGCTCCAAGGGGGAGCACGGATGGGCATCTTCCTCACCCCTGCAGCTCCCCCAGTCTCGGCGACCCAGACAGAGATTTCACCTTCCAGTGAGACGTTTCATCCACAGGCTGGGGCCAACAAATGCCAGGAAGGCAGTCCAGAGTCCGAGCGGCCACCCAGGGAGCTCACAGCAGTATTGCTTACACATCAAACTACCCATTAGTGGGTTGACTAATTAGTGGCACTTGTTATTGGAAGTGAGAGAGAGCCTGTCCCTCTACATGTGGAGCCTGGCTGCAGAGCAGAACTGCTCACCAGCCTCAGCACAGACCTGTGAGCCGGTGCCAGCACAGAGCTGGCAGGGTGCACAGCTCTTCAGCGCTCCCTCGGCAGGATGGAAGGAGCCCCAGCAGGATGGAAGGAGCCCCGGCGACCCTTCCTCTTCCTCCTAAAGGCTGAAGGGGACACAGCAGCCTCTTGGTTCTCCTCTGAAGCCAGTTAAACAGTTTGCACATCGTGCAGTGCGATACAGCCTTTGGAGAGCAATACAGAGAAGCCGTTTACTAGTGCTGCTGGCTGGCCTTCCTCGCTCATCTCTCAAGGGCCTAGTCAGGAGACCCTCATCAGGCTCTTCCAGGGTGGAAACGGGAGTCGCTCTTGCAGGGATCTCCTGTCCTTTGTCTCCACTCTCCAGCGGAGGAATGATTAGCAGCAAGCGAGTGGTACATGGCAAGGCAGCAAAGGCGACTGGAGCTGGCTAAGGCTGAGCCCAGCATTTTAGTGTTAACTCCAAGAAATCCAAACCCCATACGCAATTTGGGGATGGAGCAGGGTAATCCCTGCACTTGTTTAGGATTTGATCAGGTTGTTACCCGTTCACAGTGTCATTTCCAGCCTCAGGAATTCCAGAGCCCTGGAAATTAACTGTGAAGCAGGAAATAGCCTGTCTCCCTCCAACTCATATACGACACTTTCTCAGCTGTCCAGACGCATTTTGGGAGTCCTCCGACTCACCCAGTGCAGGTCAAGTCCCAGGAGGTGCCATCAGCTGGGTTGATGGTGTATCACTTGTACCTGTGGGGTTTCAGCTCCGCAGAAAGTGAATTTAAACATGTGCTACAGCACATCCTTTTTTCCAAAAGAAAGGATTTACACTTCAGGGGTGCTTGACTCCCTGTTCTGCCCAACAAAAGGAGTGATGGGAATTGAATCCAGGCTTGCATTTGCTAAAAAAAAAAAAAAAAAAAAATTAAAAATAAATGGAGAAATCCAGTCACTCCGACCTAATTGTTCTGCTCCAGCCTTTCACAGCGTTGCATTGAGCTAGAGGGCCGCACCTGAAAGTATGCCAAGTGCGGCATGAAATGTTAATGTTGCAATTAAAACAATATGAATATTGCAGCACCGCTCCGCTGCTCCCCATCCACCGAACAATTCTCATTCAATGGAAGTCAAGTTACATTTGAGGAAATAATGAGCTCTGCTAATTAAGTCTGGCCTAGGAAGACAGCAGTCTTAAAAGGGGCAAAATAATAAGAATTCCGATCTCCCCAAAACGCGTACGTTTGCTGCTTGTTACCTGCAAAGGGAAATCATTAATGCTGCACAACGCCAGGATCCCAGGTCAGCGTCGCTGTCTCATTGCACACATCCAGAGGGAATTATCTTTTTAATGATAAAACGCGTTAAGTCGTGCCCTGCGCTGTCCCCGGAGCCGAGCGGGAAAGGCCGGGCTGACACTTCTGTGACAGCGGAAAGCGGGCTCCTGGCAGCCAATGCCAAATCCGGGCTGGGCTCAGCAGGAGGCAGGCAGGGGCTCTGAGGGTCTGAAGGCAGCAGACTGGTGACCAGAATGGATCCTGCTTGCATGCAGGGAAGGGATTTGACCTCCCCAGCCACTGAGACAACCACAGCGTGGTGACACCAGCTCGAGCTGGTGGAAGCCACAAGGAAAAAGACCACTGGGTCCGTCCTACAGGGACAAAGACCCATCAGGATCATCACGTGGGTTGGCTAACAAGAGGCAACAGAAGCAGACCCCCGTCCTGCCATTTCCTTCCTGCCCTTTGCATCCATTGTTTGCTGCCCCAAGACACAAGCGCGTGCTGCAATAACATGAGGACACAGCATCAGGTGCAGGGGTCTTCCCAGGCTATCTATACCAAGCACACCTCACCCATAGCTTCTTCATGCTCTTGTCCTTCATCCTCGTCACAGATTTCTTCACCCACGGTAGCGGCTGGGGCGGCCAGCATGTCTCCCATGTTCTCCCCTGTGTGTATTTCATAGGAAGAGCAGGAGGCTGGGAACAGGCCCACCGTGTCTCTCTGCTGATCGGGTTGCCTTTTCTCTCTATTTCAGGAGCAGACAAGACCTACCCATCCCAAACTCTGCCATCAGACCCAGTCTGACTGAGCAGTCTGGATCTGCCATGGGGCCACAGAGCTGCTTGTTGTCTAAAGAACAGGCTGTGGCAGTCCAAACCTCTCCTGCTACTGGAGCAACACCCTTCCCTAACCTACCTCCCCGTTCTCCAGAAGAAAATTCATCCAATGGAGGGGTGAGAAAGAGTGCTGGAGTCCTGGTTCGTTCCCTGACCACTGCAGACACTCTGAACTTCAGCCAGTCTTTACTATGGACAGCCCTCCCAGTAAGATCCAGACAGGGACTGAGCCACACTGACCAGACGTGGAAACACAAAGATCCAAATGAGGGGGAGCTCAACCCATCAGGAAGGAAACACTTCAGTTGAAAGAGGAGAATAAAAACAGGTGAAAAGATTAGAAAGGACCTTCCATGTCTTAGGTTGTCCTAAAGGACTCAAATCCCATTTCTATCCATCTGTGGCCTCCCGGGGGTGGAAGAGAAACCTATTTGGTCACTGAGATCCATCCAGGAGGAGGTACCCATCCAGGGAGGTACCCATCCCATCCCCACCAGCAGCAGCTCACTGTTTTGTGGACGAGTAGGTGGTCTCCTCCCTCCAGCCCACTTCTCAGTCTATTTCCAGATGCACGAGCACTTGCTGCTATCAAGTGTATGTTCTGCAATAAAGAGCAATAAACATGCCAGAGTAATTAATGTCTTAACAACTTATTACAATCCTCAGATAATTAATCACAAAAGCTAAACATGCTGTCTCACCCTCCTAATGTGTTAATGCTCTAATTATTATGCCTCAATTAAGGGGAAGTCAGTGCTCCTTGCTTAGAAGTGCATGTTTAATAAGGGTGCTTGAATGCAGGCAAGTTGAGGTGGGAGGGGGGGAGGTGACGGGGGTTAAGGAAGAGGACACCATTTTTAATGAGGTTTCACGGGTGGCTCGAGGCAAGGAATTGACAGCTCCTATATCTGGGATCTCACACACGACTGCACGTGGAACTGGGGGCCATCTGCAGTGGCTCTGCGCTCTGCTGCCCGACGGGTTATTTATAGGAGGAGCAGCATGTGGGGTACAGAGAAGGCAGGGATGGGAGATGAACATTTACACCATAGATCTGGCCAGCACCAGCCAGCAGAGCCGGCAGCTCGCAGAGCAGTCAGCAACAGGAGTGGGTGGTCTCCTCTATCCAGCCCACCTCTCGCTGTATTTCTGACTGCACAGACAGTTGCCACCACTCTCACCCCGCATGAAGCATCCCCATTGCCCAAGCCTCTCCTGTTCCCATGGAGCACCATGCTTCCAATTAAGCTAGCTCTGGGACATTCCACAGAGGTGGTAGGAACAGCGCCTGAAGTCCAGGATTACTCTTGGGATGTGACAATCACAGATTCACGGGATTGTAGGGTTTGGAAGGGACCTCAAGAGATCATTGGGTCCAAACCACCCTGCCAAAGCAGGTTCCCTAGGACAGGATGCACAGGGAGGTGTCCAGACGGGGCTGGAATATCTCCAGAGAAGGAGACTCCACACCCCCCTGGGCAGCCTGTCCCAGGGCTCCCTCACCCTCACTGGGAAGAAGTTCTTCCCCATATTGGTGTGTAACTCCCTGTGCTCCAACTTGAAGCCATTGCCCCTTGTCCTGTCCCCACAGACACTGAGAAGAGGCTGGCCATTTCCCCCTGTGTCCCACCCTTTAGATATTGATAAACACTGATCAGATCCCCTCTCAGGCTTTTCTCCAGGCTGAACAGCCCCAGCTCACTCAGCCTTTCCTGATAGGGGAGATGCTCCAGGTCCTTAATCATCTTCGTAGCCTCCGCTGGACTCTCTCCAGGAGATCCCTGGCTTTTTTATACCAGGGAGCCTTTTTTATATCAGCTCATCTGATTTCAGCCACTGCCTGGTGGCTTTCCACAACTTGTACAAAGGAACAGCAAGCCACGTCTCGCAAAGCACGCCACTAAAGCATCCATGGCTCATCGGTGGGGAAGCCAAAGACCAAAGAGCAATTCTGCAGGGGACTTTGTGGCATTACTGCCACTGAATCTGCCTCTCTGGTGCCTAGCTCCAAACTTTGCTGGATGTTGGGAAGCCTCAGAGAGATGTTCTTGGTGGTAAGGAGCTCAAGCAGACTATAATGATGAACATGGGACCTGAACCCCAGTGTGTGATAGCTGAGGTTCCTGCTGCACACACAAACACTGCTCTGCACACATGTGATCCCCGTTCTTGGCACAAAGACTTTTGGCACAAAGTACAGTTAAAGCAAAGAGAGCATCACCTCCATCCCACCCTTTGGAGGTGCTGACCCTGGAGAGCAGAGGTGACACAGCTCTGCAATGCAGCAGGCATGGGAAGCTAAGGCCAGGATGGAC
Organism: Porphyrio hochstetteri; assembly: GCA_020800305.1. NCBI lineage: Eukaryota > Metazoa > Chordata > Aves > Gruiformes > Rallidae > Porphyrio > Porphyrio hochstetteri. The sequence continues at coordinate 22,746,134 of CM036912.1, forward strand.
AGGCTCCAGATGTTGGTACCATGCAAGAAGCTGCAGCAGAGGAATGGCTGGGGCCTGAGTCTCCCAAACAAAGCCCACAGACATTTTCTTTTTCTCTTAAAAGCTTTTGAAGCAACTTCCCTGTTCAAGTGGGTCTTCAAACACAAAGAAAACTTTCCCTGAATCAGCCTGGTTTCTGTTCCATCCAAGTTTTTTTAAGTTGCTCAGACAAATGAATCACCAGAAGCATTTCCAGCCTAGGCTTGACTGGAAAACTATTGCATTTCCTCAAGAAAGAGCACACTGTGTAGGTTTGGATGGTTCCCTCTGAGGAATAAGGGAGAGGGAATAAGAAACAAAACAAAACAAAGCTACCCAGAGGGGACATGAATTTTAAAAGCCATGAACAGTTTTGGTTTCCAAATAATCAAAATGAAAAAATATTTCACGTAGTCACTTCCACAAAAATTATTCTGTCACTCTAGTTCTCTGGCTTGTGAAAAACAAAAGCAGGCTCTTCACCTCTGCCCACCTCCCCTCAGAGACAGCAACCTTCTGGCAGCTTGACTGGAGAATGTCCAGTGTCTCCCTACCCAGGCCAGCCTGCAGATTCCCCTGGTGATGACTCCTCCAAAGGAAGGCTTGTGCCTTTGACCTCCCTCTACACTGCTTTCCATTCCAACATCAGTCTTGACCTGCCCAGACTTTCCTTTGTCTCTTTGATGATGACAACGATGACTTTAGACATCCAGCTCTAGTTCCCTGTGGAGACATCTGGCACAGCAGCTTCACTTTGCTCCACCTTGCTGTGTGGAGACTCCACCAGAACCCAACCTGGCTTCAAAACTTGGTCACCAACAACAGGGTCATCAAAATTATTGAAGTCTGAGCAAGCACAGCCTCATGAGAGAGATGCAAGGTGTACAATACCTCTCTGAGGAACCAAATGGTCTTTATGCTGCTATTTACACCGACTGGGAAGCTTTCCACTGCTGTTAACACCTATGCTGCTGTAGACGGCTCTGCTCAGAGGTGGGGCTGCTGCCTGCCTTCTTTTCAACCCCAGCATCCCCATCTGTGAGCAACTGCTGTGGGACCTCTCCTGTCTCACCTTGGGGCTAGGCATCTTGCCTCGGTTATGCTACGTTCAACCTACTCCGAAACATGGAGCCAGGTGAATACCCAGTGCCAGGGATTCTGAGAAGTTTCAGCTTAATTAACGTGCTGTGGGGTTGGAAAAAGCTGAGCACAGTAACACACAGCGCCTGTGCCAAGGGATCTTCCCTAGGGCCTTCTGCACCCTGTTTAGCCTGTCCACCAACACGAGACAAGGTGTCAAATCTGAGACCTTCTCGCAGTACAGGACTCAGGTCCCCGAATATCCTCACCCTGCCCACGCTCCTGCTCACACTGAAGCAGACAAAACAGTGAGGGGAATCATCGTGCCCCTTCACACCTTTCCCAGCTGAACTCAAGATCAGCCTCCAGGAGCGGGCCACCACCCAAACAACTTGAGATCTGCTCCCAGGAAGCCAAAATACAAAGCATCCTGCAGCCAGCACCCACATGCAGGTGTGTTCCCAGACCTTGGAGCAGGGCTGGAAATTTGAGGGCCGCCTCCAGAGAAGAACCACCAACCATTACACAAAGAAATATGAGACGTAAGGACTGTCAGACCAAACAGCATCAATGCTTCCCAGAGAAAGAGCAGGCCTGAGTGGATTAAAGTGCTGGGCCACAAAGCCGGTGCCACTGGAGCCCCAACACTCCCAAGCCCAACCTCCCAGCCTGCTCCAACAAAAGCTTTCTGAGCTCAGCTTACCCCCTCCCTCCGCCTGCTGCCTTTAAGATAGCGTGCAGCACGACAGCTGGGAAACCCAATCTGGTCCAAATTTTGTTACAACCCTGCTGGTTTTTATCCTTGTTTACCAGCATTAATTTTAATGGCTTTTCCTACATTAACTTTGTCCTGAACCGGTCAGAGGAAAATTCCTGCTCACTTGCCTTCTGGAGAACAGCCTGGGTAATTTTCCCTTGTCACATAACAGCCCGCCTGGGCTCCTCAGGAATGACAGCCACACTGCGTACTTTACTGAGGGCAATAAACTTCCCAAAGCTGGGGGAGGAGGATTTACATATCCCCCAAATACACTATCTGTTCTTTGTTCATTTTGGGTCCTGGCTTTGTGCACAGGAGGGAACTACTGAGCCTGCACCAAGGAATCGTAACGTTTCCAGGCGAAGTGGCAACCTCTCTGAGCCTGGGAAGCTTTGGGCTGCATTCATCAGTGGTCATCCAAGTCTCATTTTCCCCTGGAATCACTAAAAGTGCCTGTAAAACAGGTCCTGGAAGAGATAGCGGTGCTTGAACATGCACAGAGAATGCTTCAGAGGTGGGGAGCGGGAACAGAGGACTCTTGCCTTGTCCTCCACACCAGTCCTCTGCTCCGTCCACATCCAATACGCAGTGGCTCTATCCGTGCTGTCTCCCGGGTCCCACACACCTTTACTCACAGCAGGAAGCAGAGGTGAGGATGATGCAATGCCTGAGCCATTCTTCTTTCTCCCGTCCACATTGCCCCTTCCCACCTCCAGCTCTTTCCAGCCGCCTTCCTGAAGGAGACAAGGCAGCTCCATCCAGGCTGGACTCTGCAGGAGAGAAAGAGGTTGTTCTTCCCTTTGCTCACCTGATGCCATGAGCTGGGGTCCCTTTCCTTTCTCCAGCTCCCAGAAAGCTGTGACAGCTCACGCCATGGGAAAGAAGAGAAACATTCAGGACTCTTACAGCAGCTTTCTCTCCCTGTTAATAAAAAAAACCAAACAACAAAACCAAAACCCCAAAAAACAACAGGGCAACAGCTCTTTGCACCAGAGAAATGCAAGGGGTTCGATTCAGGCGTGTTTCCAAAGCCTTGCATCTCTAACAGCATAAAAAAGGAATATGGTTATACCAAGGGAAGCTATTTGATGTATCACAGGATGCCCATACTTTAAAAGTACAGATGTTCCCTCCATGCTCCAAGGGGCGATTTGGAAGACTGAGGACTCAAAAAAATCCCACTCTATCCAACGACAAGCACCTGGGCTGCTGTAGAGACAGTGTTGCCATGGAAAGATGAGGGAGGCAGCGGTTAGATGGCTGGAGTTTTCCTACCAATTAACATGAAGAATTTTGACTGCTCTGCTGTGTTTCCTGTGAGAGCCTAGCAACCACCTCCAAGGTGTTATTCACACATCTCAGAAGTGTTTAGCAGGGTCACATGCCGTGTAAGCTCTGGGAGCGGGGAGGGATAGCTCTCCAGACAAGGCCCCTCGAGTACGGGCACCCTGCGCAAGTGCAGCTTGGACATCCTGACTCCTGAAGCTGGAGGCTCTCACACTAGGTACAGGCTGTCCCCTCTTTCCTGCCTCTACCCCTGCTCAGCTGGCTGTGCTTCATTCAGGGCCTCCATCCTGCTCCCCATCCACTTCTGCTTTTCTCTCCGGTCTGCATCCTGGCAGCCATCGCTCTTCTGTCCTCCTCCACCTCCTTGTCCTGATCCACGTTCCCTGGTTCTCAGTCTCTTGGGAGTGTTTCCCATCCTTCCCTTGCTTTCTGTCCTCACTCCTCCCTTTCTCTCTACCCTTCCTTTCCACCCTCACCCTTTCCCTTGTCCCACTTCCCTATCCCATTTCTCCATCACTCCACTCTCCTGGTGTTGCTTCTGTCTCTTTGCCCCCATCCCACTCCCTCACCCTGCCTGTGTCAATCCATCCCTCTGTCCTCCTTCCTGCCGTTCTCCTTCTGTCCCTCTGTCCTGATGCTTATCTTTCTTCCTGCATCCCACTGTCCCCTTCCTCTACACCTCTTTCCTGCTCTACCCCTGTGCCCATTCATTCTCCTTCCTCGACTCCCTGCCCAGCTCCTCCCGTGTTCCCACCATCCCTCATGTCCTGCTCCCATCTTTGTCTCCTGTCTTTGGACACCCCATCCCTCTTTGCCATTCTGTCCTTCTCTCTTCCTTCTCCTCCCTTCCCAGAGCAAAACAGGGCAGCTTGTCATTGCTCGGTTCAGAGGTCCTGGTTGGAGAAATCCCCTGTCACAGTCAGTCCTCTCTACCAGCAAACCTGTCAGGCCAGTGCATGGATTCACAGATTCACAGGAGCTGGATTCACTCCCAACATACTGTTTCCACAAAGTCTCCTATTAAACAGGAGAAACAAGACCTCCAAGATAGCTTGCAGCTTCTCCAGCTAGGTGCTAAGGAGTGGGTCAGAGGCCACAGCACCCTAGCTTCTCCCACCCCGAGGTAAAGAGAAGGCAGATCCCTCCCACGTGCCAGTTCTGGCCTCTTCCACAGAAGGAGCACTACGAACTGACACGGAACAGCTTCTGCCCATTCATTAAGTTCTTGGCATTAGTTGATTTCTCTCCAACCAAGCCATAAAACCCGAAGCTGCATGCAAGCAGCATCCTAAAATATCCTTGTAAATCTCAGTCACCACATTCAATTAATTACGACCCAGTGATAGTTCAGGCCATTAGTTCTGGATGGTAACTTCATTTATCCCCAAGTTAATGCTCGATGTCAGTGGTTATCTCATTACCACTCTATTACTTACCTACTTAATCCATCATTGCAACTCAGGCCAGAAGGGAGGAGCAGAGTTTACCCTGTGTCTGTAGGAAGACAATGCATCAAGAGTGGAGCACCTAGGAATCACAAACAAAACACTTCTCCAATCTGCAGCTGAGATTCTATCTATCGAGGGGAGAAAATGACAATGACGAGTGCTGTTAGGAACACAAACACATTCCCCAACACTGATAAATTGCAGATACCAGGAATCAACATTTCCCTATGAAATCAGAACCAAAAGCCTTGGCAAGAATGGAAACGTGTATGAGCAGTCATGCAGAAAGCTTACCATAACGCTGGCCTCTTCCTCCTTGGGTTCTCCTTCCTCCAAATCCCAGGCTGGTTCGAAATACCTTCTGCCTGCCAAACGCTTTGAGAAGGCGGGTCAAAGTGTGGGCGCTGCTGGGGCTGAACACCCCAGAACATCTGCCAGCAGCCTTGCAGACACCACCAGCCCGAGTGCCAGCAAAAATACACCTACAGCCACGTAAAGGCACAACAGTTACTGACATTTCAACGCACATCCAGCTGGAGCTCCTCTTGTTTGGCGAGCAGGAGCTTCCAAAAACATGCTCTGTCGCACCTGCTGCACTCCTGCCTGTCCCAGGACTTGTTCCACTCGCCCATCCAGCCCCGTGGGGCGTTTCAGCACGGCAAGGCTAGCAGCTTTCCCTGTCCCAGACCTTCCTTCCACCAAATAGCCTTGTCAGAGACAGAGATTCAATCTGAGAGCTGGCTGAGAAAAAGGGAAGCCCCTTTTACGTTGATGGGCTGTAAAACCAAGGCCTGAGCTGGGGAAAGGTTTCAAGCAGACCTCTCCCTAGCAGTAAGGTGGGTTTTCTGAAGGACGAGCCAAGTACTCAAGCTCTGCCCAGCTACAATGCCCACACAATCGAGCAGGTGACTCTGCTTTATACCTCTTCCAGGCAACATGGACTCGATGATCTCTGGAGGTCCCTTCCAACCCCTAAAATTCTGTGACGTGATATGGAAGGATTCAAATTCTGTGATGTGGAAAAAGCTGATGCCACAGAAGCAGGCTAGAGAGAGAAGACACAGCCCCAAGATGATGTCAGGACTGAAATATCAACGTTTTCCTCTGTGACCATTAAACCTCCAGCTAACGTGCTTGTGCTGGCAAAAGCGGGCTCTAAATGGTGCTGTGCCAGAACAACTGACAGGACAAGCCTGCAAGATGCCACAATCAGATGTAATTAAAATACCTTTGCTGCCTTGTGCTCCAGCCCCTCGGCAATGAAATCCATTCCAGGGTGCAGAAAGAAAATTGTTTAAAATGTCCCTGCAGCTGGGTTGTTGACACCAGCGTAGGCAGATGGATTTTGATACACCCTTGATTAAACAGCTTTCTGCAGAAGGCAAAGAGGGCAGGAAAGGAGCTGGGTGATGAGCCAGAAGATCGTCCTATAAACAGTGGCTATTGCCCAGGGAAAGCAAGTGCAGGGAAAAGCTGCCCCATCGACCAGCCAGAGGCTAAAACAGCCTCACTCCCTGAGGGACCAGGCTGCAATGCTCTGCTCACTGCCAGGCTCCTGTCCCCAAGCTCTCTGCTCCGACTTGGGCCAGCAAGGCCATGCACATCACTGCTTCCAGCCTCTGATGAAAGCCTGCAGTGAAAAAAAACAATAGATTGCCTCGCACAGCGCTCAGCCAGCAGTGGAGCAGGCAGTACTTCCATTTTCCATGGAGTTACACATGATGGGGAGATTTCTCCAGGATGCAGCAGGACACTGGCTCCAAACACAGGTCTCCCCATAGGCATTTGTATCATCTCTCTCTTCCTCTTCCTCTCACACACAGATGCTCCTGGACTGATAAGGATTGAACTCCTTGGCAGAGAGGGGCAAAGATAGTCTTTTCCCTGGCCATGTATTTATATCAAGCCAGTAAGAACTTGTTATCTCTTAGATTTCTGGCATGAACAGCTGCAATCAGCCATCAGGCTGGAAAGTTACTAGCAGTGGGCAACAAGGAACCAAACCCACATTAACCCTCTCTTCTCAGGGGAGCAAATGAAAGGCAAGAAAGGAAGGGTGTCAACAACTGAGAGCAGACAGCTGACCTGTCTGACTCTTAGACACCCCAGAAAGAGGAAACCCAGGTAGGACAGAGGGTCAAACAGAGCCTGGGAGCTCAGAGCTGCACCCAGAGCTGAAGTGAGGCCATGGCATGGGCACGCAGGCTCTGCAGCCAAGGGTGCCGCAGGCACAGGCACGGGTCATGGAGCTACACAAACCAGTAAGCATTTCTTACCAGTCCTGTATGTGTGTAATTCTGGTCTAATCTAGTAGCCAAGAGTACTGTAGTTGCTGTTACCCAGTAGAGAAGGCTCATTCCACAAGAAAAGGGGCTTTGCCTTCCTCAGGATTCATGTCCAAAGACATCTGCAGATCAGGAAAGAGTTATAAATCAGCAAGTGTAAGATGCTCAGCCTCGCCAGCCCCTGCAGCCCCCAGTTTTGCACAACATTAATTTTATTCCCCATCTACTTCCGATGGCTCAAACACAGGCTTGAAATTTTTCACTCCCCCCCCTGCTCCCTTCCCGTGGCCTGAAAGAAACTGAGGCAAGCAGCACGAGCCCCACACCTCACAACCCCCCGATTCTTTTCCTGGGATGCGCCTGCCGCGCAAAGCCGGCGCCAGGGAGCCCGCGGCTGCTTGCTTTTAGGGGCACTTTGAGACGGAGGTGGCTTTTGTGGTCCCTGCTCTGTTCAACACAACACTCCAAGTTCTGGTTCATAACCGCAGTCCCACTGATCTTCAGCTCTGCAAACAGCCGAGGGGCAGCCAAGTTCCCTTCTGAGTCATCAGAAATCCAGCCCGGCGCTAAGGAACAAACGGACCAGCCAGCCACAGAGCGCGCCACGTCCCTGCCTGCCCCGCAGCGGCTCAGTCTGGGTAAGGATCAGCGTGTCTCCAACAAGAAAGCGGGTGTTTTAGAAGCGTTCACCGATGCATTTCACTTCACGAGGGTTTTTAAGCACCGTTTCACAACCAAGCCGTGTGAAGACACAATTGCACCTCAGGCAGAGAGGATTGCCCTTCCACAGGCACTTGTAGGTCCTGCTTTTTGCCCCTACGAGAGAATTGGCAAGGGAAAAAAAGCACCTTTATCCTCAGACTGCCTTAAGCAAAGCCTGCCAGCTTTTCAAATAGGGCAAGGAGGTCACGTTTACTACTTTGCAACTTTTCTCTCTCAAAAAGCCATCACCTGAAACTCACAGTGGCTATGTGTATGTGGGCACCTGCTCACAACAATGAAGGAGCAGTTGGTCCTTGCCTTCATCTCTGATAGTCCGTTTGGAAGCTGACATTTGAGCATTTTATTTCCCCCTTTGTCCCCCCCAAACAAAACACATCAGTTGAGGACTCCCAGGGAAGTAGCAGGACCAGTGCAAATTCCCAGAAAAAACCTTGGCAGCGTTCCCTCTGCTCTGCAGCTCTGAGCGAGATGGAGGAACGGAGCACGACACATGGAGCAACAGAAGCCGAACAGCACACGTGTTACTGCAAGGAAAACTAACAATATTGTGGGGAAGGGAAAGCACTTGCTAACAAACACTTATTAAAACACAAACTTACCCTCATCTGACCCTAACTCTGATTGCAGAGAGCTGGACCGACTGGCATTGCTGCTGGGGCACTCAGGCGATATCGCTGACCATCCATGTATATAATTGCCCAGGAGGTCCCACAACCACCCCCTCACCTTTCCTCCAGCTATTTAGATGCATTGGTTTAAGTCACCAGTATTTTTAAGGCCACTCAGCTCCACTCTCCAGGCTCCCAGGGTCCTCTGATGTGCTCAAAACATCTTCTAGACACCCCAGACAGACTCCCAGACATTTAGCTCATCGTGCATCTTGTTCACCATTGCCTGTCTTGGATACAAAAGGATACTCTGATTACAAATCCTACAAGATCTCCTTCCACACCATCACAAAGGGATGATAGGGGTTGGACTCGATGATCCCTTCCAACCCCTACAATTCTGAGATTCCCATCCAAGAGAGCCCACTGAGCAAATTGGTGTGCTCCATAAACAGGGTCTGGGGGCTTCAAAAGCCACTTAGCTTAGGACCCAAGTTAAGCCTGCCCCATAGGCAGCTACTCTGCTACTTCACAGCATATGGAAGACCAGATTTTATTGAGGTTAGGGGCCACATACATACATAAAACATCTTGGGAGAGCTAGACACGCAGTTTGCCAGACTGAAAAAACGCCACCTCTGCTGATGCCCAACAAGCAAAGGGCTCGGTGCAGCATCCCTATCAGTCACTCGCCGTCAAACCTAATCACTTAACCTAATAATAGTCCTTAAATGCATTTTACATTTAAAAAAAGAAAAAAAAAAAGGGGAAAAAAAGCTGCAGTGGAAGGGGAGACTTGAAGTTCAACCACTGTAAGAAACCCTGAAGACATTTTGAAATCCACGTGTTGATTTTCTGTTCCTCAACTTCAATCAGTTCTTTTCTAGTGAGATTTGGCACCAGCCCAGGTCTGCCAAGGAAGCAGAGGTAAGGGTTTTCCAAAGGATGTGTCACCCGTGTCTCATCCCACAGCGCTCCCTTGGGGGTTTTCTAATGAGCAAGACCCTCCTTTGACAAAAAAATCTGCCTTTAAAAGACAAGGCTATGGCCACAAGAAACCCAGGAGCAACATTTCCACCTCGGACCTAGCTCCAAGTCCGGTGTTTGCCTCCAAGCCCTGCTGCCCCCCACCCTGTTTAAGGAGAATGTTTTCATTATTGTTCAATTTGCAATGAGTTTAGCTTCCCGTCCTTCATGGGATTATTTTTATATTTAATGTCCTCTCCTCTCTCCCTCTTCTTTTTATAGACTGGTAATCCAAGTCCCTTGGTAAGGCTGAGTAATCTTGATCAGATTTTATTCAAAGTAAGCCAGGTCCTCAGCTGCCAGTATTGATGCATCTGCCTTTAAATATTTGAACAATGCCGGTTCACCCTGGCAAGGCACTGGCCCCATCCCTTCACAAAATTTGAATTCCTTCCTACGCACCCAGCTAAAACAACAAGACAGAACAAGCAACCTGCTGCGAAGGGGGTTTAGGTTATAAAACCAATACCCAGGATTTCGGAACTAAATGAAAATCTGAGATAATCCCTCCCCAAATCCAGACTGGGAAAAGCACTCTGGACAGATCAGTATCAAGCAACTGCTTTAAAACATGCTTTTTCCCTCTGGTGAAATCAAGGGTGAGGTTGGAGTCAGAGGGAAATTGCCCACAGTGCCTCACTCCTCGCGTGACCCGAAGAGTTCAGACCCAGAACAAATACAGAACTGGGGCTGTTCAGCCTCAAGAAAAGAAGCCTGAGAGGGGATCTGATCAGTGTTTATCAATATCTAAAGGGTGGGACACAGGGGGAAATGGCCAGCCTCTTCTCAGTCGTCTGTGGGGACAGGACAAGAGGTGATGGCCTCAAGTTGAAGCACAGAGAGTTACACACCAATATGGGGCAAAACTTCTTCCCGGTGAGGGAGCCCTGGGACAGGTTGCCCAGGGGGGTGTAGAGTCTCCTTCTCTGTAGATATTCAAGACCCTCCCTGTGCGTCCTGTCCTAGGGAACCTGCTTTGGCAGGGGGGCCGGACCCAATGATCTCTCAAGGTCCCTTCCAAGCCCTACAATCCTGTGATTCTGTGAAATATGTATTTTTACCCATGCAGGCTTCTCCAGGAGGGACCTGCTTCTGCTTTGTTCAGCAATGATCCTTGTGTCATTGCCAAACCCCAGCATCCAACATCAGCGTCTTAGTTGGAAAATAATGAGATTTCTGGAATACAAAATGCTGGCTCCATTTCCCTTCCCTTTAAAGATGGTATCTGCCAGCTTCCCTCCACAGATCAGAAAGATAAGGAAAAAAAAAAACACTTAGATGAGTGAGTCTCATCCAATCGCCCAACTCCAGGAGAGAAGTTTGAGGTGGGGGCTATCCCACAGAACTCGTCATTATTTGGACTCCAACCACTGTCCAAGTGAAGGCAGAAATAGATGACTGCCTACAAGGCCCTGGGGTAAAGGCCCGAGAAACATGAGAGATTTTTCAGGTTCTCTTTTATTTAACCTCTGCATCTTTGGAAATGACCAAAGGCGCACACCTCTTGCTTTCACAAGCATCACCTGAGGAGCTGCACATCACCATGAATATGCATTTCCATCCCTAGTACTAGGAGGTCCATAAGGTCTTCAGGATTTGTCAGAACCACGCCCTAGTTTAGGCCTAGTCCTGCAAAGCAGGAGACCAACCTGAAGGCCTCAGTCCTTCCTTCCAGAGGTTGAGGTTTCTTACTTGCTCTTTCCAGCCTTTGGTTAGACTTGCCCTCGCTTCTACCTCCAGCCAGGCTAGCTAATAAGCCAACCAACTGGCAAGGGATCAAATCCTCTCCTGCTCACAACCATTAGGGCCATCCTGCTCTAGATGCCTTGGTTTGGCTTTCCACACCCCAAAGTCAAGCTGGAGGAAATATAATCACCCTCCTGCAAAAGCCTGAGACACAGCCCAGCCCCTGAAGTGCACTTGGATCTGTATAATGTCCTTCACACGAGTCCAATACAACCAGTGACCCACTCAACCAAGCCAGTACGACAGAATTAGATGTTGCCTTGCCAGGGACAAAGTGCCATGGCAGTGTTGTGAAGATGTGATTACTCAAAAAAAATCCCAACCACAAGTCATGTGATGGCTGTAAGGAGAAATTACAAAAAGGCAAAGAGCAAGTACTTGTCTCCTTCCCAACGGGTCCTCCACAGCCCCGAGAAGAGTGCTCCAGGACATAACGCCACCAGTTTCTTCCAATACAGAAGAAACACTCAACTGGCAGCAGAGCCCTGGTATCATGGCCGGGGCCTGGGCCCTGCGGGCAGGCAGAGCTTGCAAATGGCTCTTCCCACTTGCTGCCACTCAGGAACTGAGTTTTGGGGCAGCATGGATGTGCAGTTAGCCTGTTCCAGGCTCGCCAGACAAGCAGCCCACATGGCATTGATCCATCTGCAAGCAGACACTTGGGAAAGCTATGGCAAATCAGCCAAGGTGGGATTGAAGGCAAGCTGCATATTAATCGTCATCACATGCATATTAAGCCGCCCTGTAAACAGTCCCACAAAGCATCCTACAGGGAGATCATCTGCAGGGGGGTTAACGAGCTTCAGCTCCTGCAAGCAGACCGCATCTTTTGTCCTTTCGTGTCAGCTCACCCAAGCATCCCTGATTTGAGACACAGGTTCCTACAGCAGATGGTCTTATTAGTGACAAGGAGACAACAACAGGTGGCCTAGACAGTAACTGCGACACTTCACCCTACGTGCCCCCAAACAGGTTCAAGATCATGCCAAGGGCAACCAAGATCAAAGCAGAAAAACATGTCACACATAAGCTGTCCAAATTATCCTCACATGCCTTCTGCACCGTTAAGGTCTCAGCTGGAACATGTTGTCTGGTTTGGGATGCTGAGCTCCGAGACGGTATGAGCAATTGGAGACAGTCCAAAGGAGGCAGACAACAGTGACTGGAAATCTATAGGAGATGGCTGGCAAGAAGATATGGAAAGCATTTGATGATGCTCGGTCTAGAGAGGATGGAGACACACTTACAGTCTTCAGACAGGCAAAAAGGAAAAGCAAAATGGAAAAGGGGGGGGGGGGAGGAACCAACCCTGTTCCCAGTTCCGTTGAGTAAAGGACAAGAAATCCTAGGCTTCACCTAAGACAAGGGACCTTACGGTCAAACATTAGAAAAAGCTTTCCAAGCTTAAGGACAGCAACAGCACTAGCCAGCTGTCAGATCTCCACTGCTTCCTTCAAAACATCCGCAGTTAAATTAAACCCTTTGGGCTACACTACAGAAGACCCCATAACTCAGCCACGAGGCAGTCAAGAGAGTTACGAGCTCATTCTGCACCGTGACATAGGGAACAGATAGTCCGACGCCAGCGGAAAAGAAATTAATTTCCAACTCATCATAAAAACCACACAAAAACCAAAAAGCCACACAGCAGCTGCCACTTACAGGGACCTTTAAAAACCTTTCCAGTGTGACAAGGCTGGCAGGGGAGGGAGCAGGCGTGTGCTTTGAGGGCTGGCAGGAGCCAGGGCAATGAAGAGGAAAAGCCACAGCAAAGCTGCTCCTACTACAGTTGCAGCAAACCGACTGAGAAGAGTGGAGCAGCAATACCTGCCTGTCAACATAAAGCCCAGGCTGAGGTCAAGAGGATGCTCCAAGAGCATTGAAACTGTACTCTGACCCACCACGCTGCTCTGCGGTGCCATTGGCAAGAGGGGCCCCTCCAGGGCCTCCCATGGAGTCTCGGGTGCTCTCTCCCCCTGCACACGCAAACCTTGCTCTTAGTTGGTGGCTCCATCCTTGTGCTATGACAGTCCCATCTCCAGGACAGGCTGCTTCTGTGCTGTGATTCAGGGCTGAGTCCCTATGCTGACTCTTAGCACTGCATGGGTGCCAACACAAGGCAAGAGCTCTCAGCAGATAGAGAAGAAAGACTTTTGGGAAGCCCATGTTCAACCAAATAAAATAACACATATATTTTTACATAGCCAAATTAAAATATATTTTTTAATATATCCAACCAAATAAAACACAAGTACAGAAGCTCTTCAAGCCTGAAGCCAATCTGGGTGTCTCCAAACTCTCCTGAACTTTACTTTCCTTGAAACAGGGGCAGGAGGCGCAGGTATCAAACCATCTTGCTCAGACTTTTGTCCTGGCTACCTGATGACCTCTTGTGTGAATAAAAAATACAGTCATTCTGTTGGCTGCCTCAGCGCAGGCCTCTCCTACTCCAGACAGGTTGGTTGGACCCAATTCCTGCATCATATCTTCAAATTTGCCCAAGCCAAAACTACTCATGCTCTGTGGCTCAAACTTCCCTGGCTTTGAGCTCTTTATACATTTTGGGCTGCATCTGGAGTTCAGGGAGCTGAGAGATGCTGGAAGAAATCAAACTGCCTATTTGCCTCAGCACTCATTGGAAAAGACAGCTTGATACAGATCCACGATAAAGCCCAACCATCTGATGGAGAGTCCCCTAGCGATGCAGAGGAGGTCTGCAGCAGGTTTCACTCCAGATCTAGCCATTCCTGCGTGCCAGACCTATATTTTAAGCCCAGAAATATTCCTCCCGAGTTTCTCCTCCCACGTTGACTTTGTGTTTGTGATGCTCAGCTCAGACCATCACACCAGATTTGCGGGACTAAGCGTGGTCGGAGTCAGCTCACCTGAGAAGAAACTTCTTCACCTTCCCCACCACTCCTTTCCCCCGTGCATCACGGACAGGCTGCAAGACACATCTGTGGTGAACTATTATCCTCTGTGCTCTGCCTCCTGCTTTGTTTATAGAGACTTTGGGGAGATTTGTGGGCCTGGTGATGAATTATAGGGAGGAAGACAAACATATTTTACTGATCTGGGCGAGGAGTGCTGGAATCCCGTGGACATCTGGAGGAATTATTTGCAGAAAATTAACATTGTTTGTCATTTGCATGATGAACTTCGGGATCTCAAATGAATGATGGGAAGAAACCGGTGGGAGATGTTCATTATCCCTGATGGAGCGAAGCCCCTTGACATGATGCTAAGGTCACCATGATCTATGGACCTGCTGACTGACAACTCCGAGTGTTCTGGAATTGAACACACAATATAACTGGGGGCGTAAGCAATCTGCCACATTAAATGCCGAGGCGTTAATAAGTGTTGCTTGCCTCTGATTGCCAGAGTTTCGGATGCACTTGCTCTGGCTGTCTCACAGGGCACACGCATTAACTCCTCCCCGACTCATTTCAGTGGGGACAAAATTTCAGAGAGGCACCTGCAGGGATCCAGGCAGCCCCACGGCTTAAAACTTCCAGCTTTTCTTGTTTATCTCTTGATGTGCCTTTTGGGAACATGCTGTCAGCAGCTTCCTGACACAGATTCCTCACCTCTGCCTCAGCAGCGGTTACAAATCCCAGGTGGTGGCAGATGACGTGCCTTCACCAGCCCTGTAAGGGAGACACTCAAATTCACAGCCTGGAGGAGAAGCCCTCAAGGTTTTCCCAGTACCATGGTGCAGCACAGCTCCTTCCTCTGTATGTGAATGTTTCCAGCTTGGGAGCTAACTTCAGGATTTTTTCCTTGCGGCTCTGAGACTTACAGATGCCAGGGAGCAGCGCTGAGAGCTGGGAGCACTGCTAGCTGCAGGGCAGGGTGACTTGCATCCAGAATTGTGTCTGAGAGACATCATCTTGCTTAGGACATGGCTCTTGGTCTCTCAGCATCTCAGTTTCTTCCTTTGAAAAGCTGAAATATTCATTGATCTGCTCCTGATTTGTTGCTCCTAAGTCCCCTGAGTCGGTGTTTCCCATCCTGAGGGTAAGGTGCCCTCTGCTTCCCAAGGAAAGAGGAACACTTGGGGTGCAGAGGGGATGCAAGAGCAAGAGGAACAGTGTGGGTGCATCAGCTGTGGCAGCCTCATTAGAGAGGGAAGCAAGAAAAGCAGAGGGCACCACGACCTGGATCAAATTCACTTGCAGAAGCGCTGCCTCAAGTGCTTTTCCAAGCCCCTCTAAATTAACGTCCTGGTGCTTTCACCCCCCTACCTCTAAGCCGAGGGAGCAGCACTCTCCTTCCTCACAGGGCTGCTGGGGAGATAAACTGCAAACATTTCCAAGGAAAGAAAGCAGGAAAACAGATAGGTGCTGAAAGACATAACACAAAACCCAAAGGGTTCGGGCACTGGGACAACCCCAGCATGACCATGCGACAAGGAAAGCAATGGAAGCCCTCTGCCATGGACTGCAGCCTTCCCAGGAGGACAAGGAGGGAGGGATCTGAGGAGAGATCATTACATAGGTGGTATTCTCTGTACAAAGATACAAAAATATGCTGACACCCTTTCGTACATCAAAGAAAGCGCCGCACTGATTTACCCAGGCAAGAAACTTCAGCCCCTGCCTTTCCAAGACATCTTGTGGCCACGATGCAATGAACAGTGGATGGGACTATGCAGTTGGATTTTGCCCAAGAGATGGGGGACAAAAAGCACCTCATAGATTTGGGACAGGCACAGGAGAACCAGCATCATACCCTGCCGTGCTCTGTGAACAATCCCAGCTCAGGGGATGGCTCTGCTCCAAGCTGTCCCCCCTTCCTGGGACCGGGGTTGAGACAGGGAAGAAAAATGAGCATCTGGAAGTCCATATGAATAAGCTAATGCTGCAGGGCTGTCAGTCATGTGCTAATACCCTTAGCTAAGGAAACATATTGATCCTGATTGCCTGGAATTGCACTTGAAAAGGGCTGGGTGACATTTCCAAGGAGACACAAGCTACTTTCAAGTCAATTAGCAGCATCGGAGGATTCATGCCGAGGGGACGCACTCACCTCTGAGGAATGCCAGGAAAGAATGAGAATTGAATTAAGCCTTTTCATACACTGAGAAACAAATCCTTTAATGGCCTGTAACAGCTGACGGGACACCCAGGGTCGCCAAAAGCATGCTGGCAGCAGCAAGGTGAGGAAGCTTCCCTGTGATGAAGCTGAGGACTGCAGAGTAGCTGAATCCTTGCTGAGGGCACGTGGAGCCACAGACAGTAATCCTCTAGATAAGGGAGCAGAAAGAAGCAAAGTTTTGGGTCAACAACGGATGTAAAACTGCATTCTTCTCCTGTCGAGCCTGGAGAGAGGTCAGGAACACCTCAGCACGTGTGGGACTGAGCAGCACACGGCCCTCCTAGAACTGGTGTTTAGGTGAGGTCCTTTGCCTGCCACCGTTCCCAGAGAATTCCTTCATCACTGGGATCCCAGAGACTCCTTCAGAGCCTAGGATCCCAGGCAGGTATGAAACCAGCAGAGCAAACCCAAAGGCAGAGAAATTAGGGTAACTCTGCAATCCCTCTGATTTTTCCCACTTGCAGGTGCTCTGACCCATATTTAGTTTCCATGGCTCCTTTTATGTTCCCATAAACACGAGGCTCGTACCTGAACTCAAGGCTTTCTGGACAGCTTTACAGAGATGATTTCCTGCTCTCACAGCAACTGTGGTCGTTCTGTCTCACAAGCCAAGGAGCACAACCCTTCATTCCCTGCACAGGAGGGCAAGTTACTCCAGCAAAAAGCCTTTCAATCCATTCCGCAGGGTAAAAGTGACCTCACCAGCTACAGAGTGACCAAGAAGCCTCAGGCTTGAACAGGTCCTAGGAGTATTTGCATCTTCTTAAGCATGGCATAGGGTAAAAAAAAAAACAAAACCCACCAAAAAACAAAGAAATGGTAAGAGAAGCCAGAACACCTGTTTTCTCCAGCCTTAGTTCTGCAAGGAGCTCTGCAATCTCCCAGACACTGCAGGTTTCCTTGGGATAGCATCTCCTGTCATGAGCCCAAAGCCACCTCAAACATACTGGTGACACGCAGAGGCCCCTGAAATGCCAGCATGTTCTCCCGACTGATGCACCATCCCAGGGAAAGCTGCCTCTAGCCCCCACCTTCCAAACCCAAGTAGTTCAACCTAAGCCCAAGAGCCAAATCATGTCCTCAGCCCCCTCTTCATCTACCCACCTGCACCAGCGATGCTGCAGCAAGAGCTCTAATGGGGCTAATCCTTCTGGCAGGGAACCGCTGCTGCAGCAGCACAAGTTTTACTGGGCATGTGATCACGAAATTTGCTATCCATCCTCACCCCGATGCAGGTTTTCCTAGTCCAGTACCAACCAGGACCCTCTCAGTACTCTCCTGGCTTTTCCCCCTTCCCTGCTATGCTCCTGAACTGAGGAATAGAGACAGCCAGCTCCAGTCCCAAAGGAAATCAAATGGAAGTTGTTCCTTTCAACTCAGCTGAAGAAAAGAGCCTGTGTTTATAAACCTGCAGGCTTCGAGCAGAATAAATGAATCTCTTAATAGCCCCTGCAGAGAGGAGGAGACTTGGGAAATGGATTCTCCCATGGGTTCACTGTGGAGTGTCCCTCTGAGTTTTCAACCAAGCATTTTCTCATCAGAGATACTCACCCGGCCAGTGCTTTTCCAGAGCAGAGAAGGAAAGCAGCATTCTGACATGGATCCAACCAGCCCTGCAGAGCCAGAGCCCCCATCCTTTTAGTGGCAGAGATTACGCACAGCTCGGAACACAAATGTCTATCCAAAGCACAGCCAAAAAGCTGAAGAAATGCATTTTCACTAGAACAGCACAGTGCAGGGTGTCAGGCTCATTTTGCAAGGACTAGTAGGAGCCTGGATCTAAATTAAAGCTAGCGGGGCTCAAAATAGCCTTTTGCAGTATTTCCAGCTTGCAACATAAAGCGTGGGTCGTATCGCTGGAAGCACCTGAGAAACGCAAACATCTGAAGCCTGCTTTCAAAGTGACCCTGCTTTCAACACCCACATATTTTCCTCCACAGATGGACTGTGGTTAAAAGCGACACAACCACTGTTAAACACTAAAGGAGTCGACCAGACCGCATCAATACAGGCAGAGGCCATGCTTGCAGGTACCAAGCAGATGCACACAAGTGACTTTTTTCAAGGTTATACAGTAAGTCCAAAGTGCAACAGAGATTTAACCCCAGGGCCTTCCAAACTCTCCCCCCCTTCTCTCCCAAACCGCTGTGTTGTTTGGTTTTTCTTCTTTCCGCTCGCTATTAAAAGCTGACCAAAGGGATCCAGCATGGCTGCACAGACGTGCTCAGCAACCAGTTGAGGGGTTGTGCTCTAAGTCAGGAGGGTAGCAGAGAGAATCCACTCCCTTTGGAGCTGGAAGGCAGCAGTGGGGAACAGCGGGGTGCTCCTGACAAGACGGGAAGGAAAGCAAAGAGGTTTTGTATTTGCCTTTGCTGTGAAGAGATGCCTGCATTTCCCGTATTAACAGCAAGGCTCAGCCCTAACGAGAGAACAGCAGGAGAGGCTAAAAAAAAATAAAACTGGGGTCTTTTCAAAGCACCATTTCTCTATAAATATCGAGCACGAGCTGTTGCCCGCGAGCAGCCCATTACATTTCTGGGGCTCTCGCTTAGTCATGCAAGCAGCCAAACTGGCTGACTTAATGACCCTTTCTGGGTTTCAGACAAAGCATCGTCACCTCCCTAGCCACCAGCAGCCCACAAGGACCCACTAAGGTAATTAAGCCAGTGTAAAATATGGGACAGAGGCACCTTTGATTATCCTGGGGTCCGTGGAGGCAGAGGGGAAGGTTCAGATCACTTCCAGGCCTAAGGGACCATCAACTCTTTTGTGCGGAGGTGCCACTGTGTGTGCTGGGGTATTTTATCGTTCTCTAACAAAGAGAGAAGTAGTTGCCTCTGCGACAGAGCACCATATGCAGGAGGGGCTCACCCAACTGCCCTTGGCTCCAGAAAGGAGTCTGCCACGACACCTGTAGAGTCATGGATGCTGTAGGAAGGGGGAGAGGACAGAGGCACCAGAGAAGGATGTGTTTAACTGGCCGGGTGATGAGCCGCTGGGTTACTGGTGGGGTCTGTGCTGGGTGTGTGGAAGGGGAGCAAGGAAGCAGTTGGGAAAGCTGGAGGCATGGGAGAAGAACTGCACTGAGTTTTAAAGCCATTATCAATTTATTCTACCCTTGGCAAAGAAGATGCAGAAACCAATCTAGTTTGAAGCTGGAGGACAACTCCAATAATGAATTTCTCTTTCACAGCCAGCTTCAATTCTCTTCAAACCCCAGTTCACCCCAGCAAGCCCCATCATGGTGGCCTCAGCAAATCCAATGACACCGGGAGTCCACATCCCCGCACCAGGAAAGACTTAGATACACACACACACCCTGGGGGGAGATCTTCCCTCTACCTTCTTGGATCCAGACCTCAGGGCTCCGCTGTGTTGCCTCACATCGATACTTTTATGAAGGCAGAGGAATATTAAGTTTTATTAAAACACAGGCTGTGATTCTCTCTGTCACATGCTCCCACGAGACGGGAGTTCAACATGACATGTATCACCAGGAGGGCTACCAGTAAAATTGCACGGACTAGCAACCAGAAGACCTAGGTTCAGGCCAGAGGCAAAGAAAAGACACAACACAACAAGGGGACAAACATCTTGTATTGCTCTCACGTGTGTCCTCGGGTCAGGTATGGAGCACAGGCAGGCCAGCAAGGCAGCAGCAAAATGATGCTGATCGTGTTTTCCTCACCCTGTGCCATTCATACTTTAAGGCTATTGCAGCTGCAGCTGCAAGTTCCCCACACAGCTACAGAGAGGATTTTGTTTTCTGTACAACTAAATCTCTAATCCAAAAAAAACTTATGGCTAAAACCATAAAGGTTGGGAAAGGGAGCCATGTCCCACCGCCCAACAACTAGCTGCACAACTGCCTGGGTGCCAATGGGGCAGAGATAAGGATATTGAAGTGGATAAAATCAATTGTTCTGTAAGAGCTTTCTGGGACCGTGAGTTAATTAAGCAGCCAACAGCTAGAGGCCTATATAAGAAGCTCTGATCACCTTTGGCACCCAAGATTAAGAGAGGAAGAACAGGTTTTGGTGCCCACGCCCTGACAACCTGCAGAATGCAAACCCATTCCTCCTCTGCATGCTCTCTGCTTTCACAGCGCAGGAAGAGTTAAAAGCAAATCTCTGCTCCTTCAGCAAAAGCAAAGCCACTGCCAAGCACACCAATGCCAAGGAGGAGGCAAGCGCAAGCCGGCAGCTTGCATACTGCCGGGCTTTATTACTTCTTGAAACAAAGATGGCTTAGTGCAAAGATTTTTCATGTGCAGGGGGTGTAACGCCTGTGACAAGCCCCTTACAGACCCATCTTCCTCTTCTGAGCATCATTTGGGAGATGACAAGCAACTTTTTGCTTTGCCCATCCTCAGTCCACCCAGCTTTCCTCATAGAGTGGTTTGGATTGGAAGGGATCCCAAAGGCCCCTGCCCAGTGCCACTACCTGTTATGCGCAGGGACACCCCCCACTAGCCCAGGTTGCCCCAAAGCCCCATCCAACCTGGCCTTGAACCCTGCCAGGGATCCAGGGGCAGCACCAGCTTCTCTGGGCACCCTGTGCCAGGGCCTCCTCACCCTTGTCATGAAGAATTTCTTCTCAATGTCTACTCTAAATCTCCCATCCTCATTGTCATGCAAGGAGCAATGGACTTCGCCCATCTGTGCTGTTCTCCAGTGGCCTCAGCAGAGTTAAAACCAGGCAGAGTCTTTCCAGAGAGTTCTCTCCTCCATAAGGTGAACTGAAAAGTTAAAAAAGGGATTTGAAAGCCCAAGAACAGATGGGAGCAAAGAGGGACTGTTCTCTCAAGACCTTCAATAACAGGGCACTCTCATGGCAACCACAGAGCATCATGAGATCTCAACAAACAGGAAAGTCAAAAATTAAAATTACCTTTTTGAACACCCTTGAAGGTGCTACAGAACTAAGCAGCACTCTCCTCAAACCTCGCCTTTCCAAAAGCAATGGCTTCCTAGCATACCCTTACCCTGCTGGTGACCCACAGAGTCCTTGTAACCACGTTCCCATCCTTACATTTAAATCTTGCTCAGGAGCTGAAGCCGGGAGTTAAGTGGTTTACACACTTCTGCTGAGATGAGTAGCATCATTTTCTCCTGGCTCCCCACGTGAATTACAGCCCCCTCTGGGCAGTGCAGAATTGCTTTTGAAGAGCAGCTAGAAACACTTCAGCACTTTCTGAAGAGATAAAAGGAGAGCTGTCGAATCCAGTACATTCTGGGGAAGAGAGAGATTTTTACTTCCCAAGGGCTGTTTACAGCACTAGCACAGCCTGGCTCGGATAGCATTAACCACCATCATGCTCCGGCAAAGTTCCCACCACTCCCCAAAAACCCTTATTTGCCATAGGAAAGAGAAGAACGTTACTCCAACTGCCTCTGGGTTAATATGCAAATCCCAGGAAGCTCATACACCCCTTGCTTCCACCCAGGTTTTCTGAGGCTCTGACTCCCAATGGCTTCAGTCCAAGCCAGCTGGAGGGCAGAAGCTGGAAAGACCGTACAAAGAGAAGCTCTGGGAGGGAAGACAGAGGCACGTCCCAGCACTTCTCTGAAGCAGAGTGGTGGAACAGGCTCCCAGTACATCCTAACAACATAGCACGGACGCAGAGCAGCTCGCTGGTGGGAGTGTGACCCCAAGGGGCTAGCAGCACCCCAAAGCCAGCAATGAATCTGCGGGACCAAGGAGGAGTGTTTTACCCCTCCCTCTGTGCCTCACTTATCCCACTCTCACAAGGCCTTCTGAAACATCTTTCATTACTTGGTTTAACCACTTCCCAACCCATTTAATCTTTAGCATCTGCAATATCCCGTAGCAATGAGTTCCACGGTTTGCCTGCGCGCCGCGGCACGCCGGTCCTCCTTTGGAAGCATCCTCAAAGCCATTTCACTGCAGATGCAGAAGGAGATGTGAAAAAAACAAACCCACAAACGGGAGGCAGTCCGGGGGAAAAGAAATAGAACAGTCACAGCTTTAGGAAGAAGAAGAACCGTCACGGAAAGGTTAAATGAACTAGGAAAAACAAAAAGAAGACTGAGGCACGGAGGCATAACAATCTTCTAGTAGCTAGCAGGTTATTAAGACAGCAGTCGATTGTTCTTTGTGTTCACAGTGGCAGGAGAAGAAGAAATAATTTAACTGGGAGCAACGAAAGCTTAAGTTTTAGACATTAAAAAAAGGAAACAAAGCCCTACCAACTTTCTCCCCAGAACAAATACTGTGGAAGTTGCCGGATTTTTCACTGGGGGCACCTACAGGAAGGTTAAACCAACACGTGTGCGGAGGGGAAAGGTGTAATTGATCTCGCCTCAACACCAGTGGAGGGGGAAGATTATCTGCAGAGGCTCGTTCCAGCCCTCTGCTCCGTGATGCCAACCAAGAAACTTCCTAAATGCTTTCTTCATGCATTTTTAACTGCATCTTCACTTTTGTCCTCATATAGCTTGAGACAAGTGTGTAAAAAAAAGGAAGCTGTCTAATAAATCAGAAATCACATGTTTTTCATTTCTCCAATGTAATAAAAAGATGTAAAAAGGTCCAAATCAGAGTAGATATATATATGTTAAACTCCACAGTCGCACCAATAAATATGTATGGGTGTCGCATCCCCTTCTGCTTTGCCAAAAATAGTACCAAATTATGCCAACCAATGAGAAACTATGTTTCATTAGGAAATGAACTTTAAAACACAAGATTAAAACATGTTTTTTAAATCAAGATTTCCTGCTTGTTGATTTAAATCATGATTAAAATGGGCGATTTAAATCAACCGTCCTCAACAAAACATGCGTCTTTCTCAAGTTGTTAGGATGGAGAAGACAGTGGTAGCCTGAAGATCAGCCAGGTAAGTCTAGTTTCTACAGCTCTGCTGCTTCTCCACCGAAACAGTCCCACCACATTCATCTTCTCTGAAGAAAAAGCAATTTCCACACCAAAAGCCCAGCACCCCCATCCCTCTCATTACCCTCCTCTAGTCCTTGTTCCTGCCCAGCTCTCCTGCCCAAGCAGCATCATCAAGAAATTTCAAGCCGACACAGAATCCATCTCAAACAAACTTCCCTGCAACAATTATAATCAGATCCTCCCTGGATGCAAATAGCGTTTCTGAGCGTGGGCTCCAATCACTGCTCCTGAATAATTACGACAGGATTTCACAAGCCACCCTCAGGAACAAGCGGAATGTGGAATCGACATGCTTTCTCACGGGGTGGAAGTACACAGACAAGGGAACTGCCTGCCAGAGAGACATGGAGCAGAGAGCCCCAGAGACCTCGTTACCAATGGATATTGAATATTTCATCCCACAGTCGGACCTGTGGCTCGTGTCAGGGATGCACTGCACCCTCACCACACCCCAGCCACTTCCAGGATGATCTCGAACATGCTGACCTGGGGTAGCTGAGTGTCTCATCTAAGCCTTCCGACTTGCAGCTCTCCTCCTGCAGGCATCCTTTTTACTTCTCAATGGGCAGGGCAGCCTGACAATCACTAGCCACAGACTGGAGTTGGCCTAAGTGAACCTCAGCCTATGCCTAAGGGAGTCATTAGGTTTACAGGCTGAGGTAGCTCTGAAGCATAGCTGGGACATATGGCCATGCCTCATGTATGTGGGGACAGCATGCTGCCAAATCCAGGAACAGGCACCACCAGGTACTTTCAGCTCTCGTTCAGCTCCACCAAGCAAAAGGAAGGTCATGGACAAACCCAGAGCACCACCAAGAGCATCAGGGTACCACAAGAGGTGGTGAGTCCACTCTTCTACCCATTCTGGTCGGACAGGCCATGTCTCCAAGGTTGTGTCACAGGCTTCACATAGAAGCAGCTCCCCCAGAGCTCTGAAGAGCATGCCACACTCCAGAGACCATTTGATGTTCAGACTGTTCTGCCACAACCACCACCAGAGCTGCAAAACCCCAGTGTTCCAGCACACTCTTGCCTATCAGAACTACACTGAACACCAGTTCATTTCCCTGGAGCCATGGACATGGAAGGGACTGAGATACGGCAAATCCCAAAGCATTCATGGCCAGGACACCTCCTAGCTTTCTCTTTCCTTTCCTCCAAATCAAAGATCAACCTGTTCCAAAGAATCCACAAACGGCTTCTACCCTCATCATTTAACTGATCTGAGCTACGTAGGAACAGAAAGCTGGCAAGGAGGCTGAACTTCAGTTCTGCAAAGCCAGAATGACTCTCTGGTCAATGAAGATAAAGATCCTGCCTATCTGACTGCCCTCTATGGGCCACAGGGAATACACCCCAGGGCCAGAACCTGCCTTTCCATTTGTAAGAAGTGGAGGGAGGTACCCAGAGTTGGAGACGGTTGGACTTGATCTCAAAGGTCTTTTCCAGCCGAGTGATTCTATGAGTCTATAAAACTTTCCAAAAAAGAATGTGCGAAACGGAGGCAACTGGGTCAACCCGAGACAACAGCTCTGGGAATCACCAAGATCTCAACCCCGAGTCCATCCAGGAAAGAAACGTCTTGTGGCCATTTTAATTGCCTTGGTGGCAGCAATTTAGTGGGACAGTAATAGAAGAAAGGCATCAGCAAGGATGGAGGTGGAAAGGAGAAGCAAGGACAAACTGAAAGAAACAACCAGAGCTCTAAGAGGGAGCAGACAGCCCAGAAGGAACTTGAAATTTTTCTCAGTGCATACTGAGATTGCATCAGAAACAAACCAATTCCACCAAATGACATTTCAGCAGGGACCCAGCAAAATGAGAATTCAGGATTTCACCACCACAAATTGTAATTTTTCTCTGGTTTGGCTTTGAAACATCAACACACACACACCCCCACACCCCCCCCAAAAGATCAAGATTTTGAGTGCTTTTTTCTTCTTTCTTCCTTCTTACCCCACCATTAAATAAAACAGAACAAATGGCACCCAGGCAGGATTCAGCTGCCTTTCCCCTCCCACCTATTCTATCTTCCCAAGACTTCCTTCTTTTTTTAAACAAAATATAAAGAGCCAGTGAAAGGAAAAGCTAGCTTACGTTAAAAACTGCGTTTGCAAGAAGTTAGGGAATCTCTGAATACAAGTACAGACTAGAAATGGAAGACAAAGACAAAAAACATTATTAAAAGTTTTAAGCTTCTAATGCAGAGAAGTCCTTCTCCTGTTAAGTACAATGGAACCCTTGGTTTGTTGGGGTTTTTCCCTTTAAGTTGATTGCTGTGTTGTTTTGTGGGGGCCGGGTTCTACTGGTTTGTTATTTTCTCTCTGCATTAAGGTGGAGGGTGCAACGGGACACAGGGTAGGTCAGACTCAGGATCATAGAATCAGAGAATGCTTTGGGACCTTAAAGATCATCAAGTCCCAACCCTCTGCCAAGGGCAGGGACACCTCTCACCAACCCAGGCTGCTCAAGGCCCCATCCAACCCGACCTTGAACACCTCCAAGGAGGGGGCAGCCACCACCTCCCTGGGCACCCTGTGCCAGGGCCTCACCACCCTCATAGTGAAGAATTTTTTCCTGATATCCAATCTAAATCTACTCCCTTCCAATTTAAAACTATTTCCCCACGTCCTATCACTCTGTGGCCTTCTAAAAAGTCCCTCCCCAGCTTTCTTGTAGGCCCCTTCAGGTACTGGAAGGCTGCTGTAAGATCTCCCCGGAGCCTTCTCTTTCCCAGTCCGAACAACCCCAACTCTCTCAGCCTGTCTTCACAGGAGAGGTGCTCCAGCACCTCTGATCATCTTGTGGCCCTCCTCTGGGCCCGTTCCAACCCATTCCCATGCCCTTCTTATGTTGGGGACTCCAGAACACAGGATTTTCAGCTTCGGCTCAAAAGCCAAAATCTGTTGTTGATCTCTTGGGCGGAACAGCAGAAAGAGGCCAGAGCGAGCTTAAAAAACAAATTCAACACCTTCCACAGGCTGGGAGGCATTGCTTTTCCGTCTGTCATCCCAAGCAATTCTCCTTGCAGCACGAGAAGCAGGCCAACACCTGAGCATATTTTTGCAGATCCTCCTGTGATTTTGCAGACTCACCCTCCCCACACAAGAGAAAGCGGCACAGAGCTATGGTCTACAGTCTGCCTTCCCTCCTCTCAGCAAGCAAACCGACTGCCTGGCCCCAGTTTCTGTCATTAGAGACAGGAGTCGTTAAGAATTCATGCCCACTGCCAACGCTGCATTTTTTGGAGAGGTCCTGCACTCAGGCAGAACTAATGAGCAGGCAAAGCAAGAGAAAGGCAGTTAAAGCAGAAAACACGCACACAAATACAGCCAAAATGAGAATGCAGACTTATCTGTAGGTCTTCTGCCCTCTGAGGTACTTCAGCGGCAGCGCATAATGAAATGTTTACCCGGGGGAACGGATGATTGTCATACCTGTTCTACGGATGGGGAGGCTGAAGTTGGAAGGATCTAACTGTACCAAATGTACTGGAGGGCTGCGTTCGGACTGGGGATGGATTTGAAAGGGCTGATCCTGACATAGTCATTCAGCTGAGGAGGTGACAAGGTGAGGACAGCACCATTGCCTACATGACTCTGAAGGCTACAAGTTCTCAGCTGTAAAAATAGACCAGATAATACCTGTCCGAAGGGGCTTTACCCTGCTGTACTTGCAATATACTTTGCAGTCACTGGACAAAGGGTTTTATCAAAAATACAGCCAGAGGCTGGACGAGGTATTAACCTTCACCTCTTCCAGCTACGGCAAAATAAAATATAAAAAATCCTGCTCATTTCTGGGAGCAGAAGGCAGCACTTCTTCCTACACTTCTGTGCGTAACAACCATGCCACGGAGCACGTGCTCGCTGCTAATAAGAGCCCTAACCGGCATGGAAAAGCGGAGAACGTAATCGCATACAGAGACAGGACACGCAGAGAAGGGATTCACGGAGGGATGGGCTCCCTTCATGCCCACGGAGCAGTTCATATAATGAAGGGTGCTCTTCGATGTACACATTTCCATGCACAGCTTTACTGAATTGTGGCTGCTGGAGAATCGTAACTAAAGCATTTCTCACCCGCGTGTGTTTACATTGTAAGCCATGATGTTACAGCAGCATTTATTCCGTCTTCCCTTTCTCTTCCCCTGCCTGCTTTTCCCCCAAGCATCCAATTTTTTAGGCCTATAACCCTGAAAATGATGAAAGTCTCCCATTGATTTCAATTGGCTTTTGTTTAAGGGCTTGATAGCGGGGAGAAAAATTGAATGACCATTCACTGAATGAGACAGATTTGGCCCAGTTCCCCAGCTGGTGTAAATCAGCACGAGCCCACGGAGCTCAGAAGCTCCCTGCCCTCTGCTGATGCCTTAGCCCACTCCGGTGCACGCAACGAATTTTAATGATGCTGCTCTGCACTGACGACGATGCATGGACCCAGCACTCAGCTCTTAATCACCGATTCACAGACCAGTGGGGGTTGGCAGCAACCTCTGGAGATCATCCAGCCCAACGCCCTGCCAAAGCAGGATCACCCAGAGCAGGTGTGTGTCCAGGCAGGTTTGGGATCTCTCCGGAGAAGGAGACTCCTCAGCCTTTCTGGGCAGCCAGTCCCAGCGCTCCGTCACCTGCAGAGTGAAGAAGATTTTTCAGACAGACCTGTTGCCCCTTGTCCTGTCACTGGGAACCAATGAGAAGAGTGCAGCCCCTTCCTCTAGACACCCACCCATTAGATATTTGCAAGCATTAATCAGATCCCCTCTCTCAAGTCTTCTCCAGGCTAACAGATCCAGCGCAGGACTGTGCAGGTTCCACCTCATTCACTTTCAAGACACCCCGTGCCATAGGCTAGAAGACAGCATTGAAGCTGCCACGGCTCTTTCCTGGGATACAAACCTTTCCCAGGCTACTGGATCTTCCCTTCTGGCAGGAGGCAGAGCACCCTGCTAACCCCACTGTTCTAGCCAGGCTGCTCTCCATGTGTGACACCAATGCTCTGGACTGTGGCACAGGAAGGATGAGGAGCAGGTGCCCATTAAGATATTTATTTCACCTCCCCACCTCTCCTTACTCACCAAAGGGAATCAGCCTACCTGGGATGAGAGAAGGCAGTCCATGTCCGCGGCAAGGTAAAAGGCACAGGGAGGCTTTGCAGCAGCGTGTGCCTGAGCCAATGCAAGCCAACGCACAAGTCCTAAGCCACACTGGTGCTGGAAATCCCCTGGGATTAGGCTCCCCTCATGATGTAGTTATTCCTTCTCTCCGTGGGACACTTGTAGGCCTGTCCAACCTGAGCAATGTACTCCTGAGAGGGCTAGGAGGGGACCAGGAGAGGGTATGGCACACCACTGCTCTGTCACCTCAGGGCTAGCAGTAGGTTTGGGGTCTTGATAGGACTAAGGAGATAGAGCCAACAGTAGTCAGACCTCTGCCAAAATGTGTTTTTCCACAAGTTTTTGTTTACCTGGTTAGAGATGTATGACAAGAGCCAGTCTGGAGGAGCAAGAACCATTTGTCTACAGCCACCAGCACTGTTCAACTGGATCTTTCTTCCCCCACAGAGCAGACTGCTGTCTTAGTCCAGGAAAGGAAAGGAAAGGAAAGGAAAAGGCAAAGCAAAGAAACGATCGAGCTAACAAGAGGAAAATCTCCTCTGGCTGGCACGTCTCTTACTCACCTTGATTAGCCAAGCAGGATATAGACATAAAATTAGAATTGCTTCCTCTGTTCGCCCTTGCCCCTCCCTCCCCCTACCTCCCACTTTGTGTGGGGAAGATGTTAAAAACGTCAGGCTTGATTTACCCTGACACTCTGACTGGCTCACGACAGCTATAAATCCTCCCCGCCAAACACAGTCTCCTCTTTACCTGCCACACGGCCATGGATCGCAAGGGGAGGAGGTGGGGAAAGGCAGTATCCCCCCTCTCACTCTGCACATCAAGCCCAATAACAACTTCTTTTACCCACCTCGACAGAAGAGAGGCAGGCAGCTTTGGTTCGGGCTGCTCACACTCTCGCACAAGTGCACTTTAAACAAGGCCATGCGACCTCGCTCTTGCTTTGCAGCTGTCTCTGCTTGTTTCTATCGACGCAAGAATCCGGGTACGTGCCGGAGCACACAGGTACAGCTCAATCTGACCACTGCCAACTGCTTCACACTCAGTTGCACTGGGGTGATTAGCTCCAAAAGGGGGGAAAAAAAACCAAAGGTGGGGTGTGGGGGGAAGTGCCAACCTATCCTTGTGCTAACTTCTAGGCAAGAGAAGCAGAGATGCAATAGCTAATGTGTGCTTTGGGTAGAATAGCAATAGAAAAAGCTCTAGCCAGGAGGGAAGGAAAAAGGGTGGATAAAAGGAGAGAAGGAAAGATCTAAGAGGAGAAGCGGATGCTGTGCAGTCTGGGATATGGTCCTGGCACATCTCCAAAGGCCGAAGCAGTTCCTACAGGATGGAGGTTTTCTTTTAAAACTACTAATGGGCTGATTTGCAGAGCTGCCTGGCTCCCAGGTCTCCCACAGAAACTACTCCTCAAACATCATTAACATGTGTGCCCTGCTGGGAAAGCCTCCCAAACATGACCCCACAGCCGCACTGCCTGACTGCAGCAGCTGAGGCAAACACTGCCTAAACGAGAGATGAAAAGGATCTGCCTTCCCTTGCCCAGCCATCATGCACCTCCCTTTGCTGCGGCACTGTCACATCTCATGGCTGGGATCAGTCACACATTTGGCTCTTACCTCTCAGGGGTTTGTGGTGTCCTCCACATCTCCAAGCCCAGATGGTTCGGGCGTAAAGCCACAGTGTAGCTCAGCATCATCGCCCTTCCTTCATCACCTACCCTGTGCTCCCTCATCCAGGACACAAGGTCTCCCATGGTGGGCAAAGACTCTGGGAGGATCCAACCCTGAGGAAAGAAAGCAGTGTCGGTGGAACCACAGCAGCTACATCCTTCAGTGTTGAGCCCCTCAGCCCGTTTCAAGGCAAGAGGACAGAGCAGGTGTAAGAACATGGTCATCACATTGCCGAGGGGAGGAGGGAAGAAGAAAATGATGGATGGGGTATCTTTGGCCCCCATCTCCCTGCAGATCTTTGGCTACATTCAGCATCCCCAGGGATCTGTTGCCCATGATGATCTAGTCCCTCTACACATCTGCTTTCCTCCTCGACATCACAGCAGCACATGGTGATGAAACACACATGTAATTACACACTTCAGAAAAATGGATTTTAGTTTCTTTAAACCTTCTGCTTAATGAGTTCACCAGGTAGCCCTCAGAACTTGGACTGCCAGACACTGCAAACAATCATCTGTGCCACCTCGCCCACTCTGGACTGTACACAGCTTGACCACACGCCTCTCCCAGCTGCTGCTTTACTCAGCCAACACGTCTCAATCTGATTAACCTCCCCTTGTGTGGAAGCTCCCCGCACCTGTATCCTATAACCTTCCCAAGAGAAGGTGGTCACCACTCCAGTGGTGCCAATTTTCAAGAGAGAACTTAATTGTCACGCTCCTGGTAACACAACCGTTCCTGTTTGGAGGATCCACCCATTGCATCCATCACTGACTAGGAGTGAGACATCTAAAGCCAGTGTTGGCAGAGAGACGATGAGCTACTGATGGAGCCCAGCAATCCCTTGCCACGACTATTCCAGATACTGACGGATCAACAAAATTGTTCACGTTGTACTTTCAGGAGGCTGCTGGAAGGAGACTTTGTCAAATTACTGGAGGGACCAACAAGACATATTCCGGAGCTTAGGGCTACTTGTATTTACTAGCAGAACTGCTACCGAGTTTATATCTTATCTACAAAAACAAACCCAGAAGCCTCTCCATCCCAAGAGGGAGAAAACACCATTTGCACGGTACAACACAACACAATTCTCGGTGACATTGGCACACTGAGCTCCCTTCTGCAATCTCCTGGTTACAAAAAGTCCCCCCCCTGCAAAGAAAATGCGTGTTGTGTGATAAACAGAAGCAGCCTGGCTGGAACTCCTGTGACATGGAAAGCCCGTTTCTCTGGAGTTCTTTCTAAACTATTTCTTTCCAGTAGACAGCGGCTTCATGGATTGGAGCAGAGTGATACACCCAAAAAGTTAGAAGCAGATCAGAGGGAATTAGATGACATCGGTGTATGCATCTTTACAAATCAGAGAGGAGCTGATCAAAACATATAGGTCAAAAAAGCCTTCCCCCCCCCCACCCCGAGTCAGATATTTTCTTCATTCTCAAATAACGTTTTCTATGTGTTTTTAAAACTTTTTTTTTAAAAGCCTATATTATATTTTATTCTTATCCCCAAAACCAAGTTATTTCCAATATTTCCCATTAAAAAACACCAGAAAACCAACATACGCTTTTTCTTTAGGGGGGAGAGGAGAAAACTCTGACACAGGTTGTTGTATCTCAAGCCTTATCTTCGCTAATTTGTCACTAACTCCAGTCACCGCTTTTCTAAACTGCTCAGAAATAGCATCCTCTTCTCAGCAGCAGCACTGCAGCTTCTGGACAGACGTAGTTATTTTTCATGTGGGGAGAAAAAAAACCCAAAAACCAACCCAGAAAAACAACTTAGAGGCTCCAGGCTGCTGAGACAGACCGGAGATCACCCCCAGCCATGGGAACGCGAACACGGCGTCAGGGTTTCTTTTCTGCGAGGCCAGAAACTGAGTCCAACTCTCCAAGTTGCCTCCGAGTCGCTTCCCCGGGCTGTCTGTGATCCAGATCAAATCCCATCTGACTTGGGGCCAAGTTCAGGGAAACTTGATTATCTTACTCCCCCTACCCGACGGGAGATGGCAGGTTGAGGGGAAAGAGAAGGGAGGAGTGAAAAATTAACACAGGCACTTAAGATCTTATGAAACTGCAATATGCATCTCCAGCCTGCCCCCTGGTCCTCAAGCCCATACATTATTTAACAGAAAAGAAAGCATAAATGAGCCAGAACAATAGCTAGAGGGAGGAAGAGAAATATATATATATATTTAATTCCTTAAACCATGCCCATTAGTTTTGTTTCTTATTTAGGATACTGCATTAATCATGCTAATATTTTACAACCGGGCTGTACACTTTAGCCATTACTTTAATCAAACCCATCAGCGTACCCAAGAACACGCTACCAGGTGGGAATAGCTGCTACCGCTTGCTGTTAATTACTTTACATTTTACAGCAATCAGCAGCAGGGGCTGAGATCATAATAAATTCATGACTTATGGGTCCATAAAATCATTACCGTAGGAAAATATGTTTTATCAGGCATTCGTCGGGCTGCTGCTCAGAGAGAGATTTCTTGAAGGAAATGACACCCATGAAATTAAACCAATCCTTGCAGTCAGCAGAAATGCTAATGTGGGCACAAACAGAGCCGAGGCTCTCGAGGAGCCGAGGGAGGGGAAGATGGAGGAGGACTTCACCAGCCTGGGAAGGAGGGGAGGTATGGGGGAAAGCCAGCTCCCCCCCTCCCAGGACAGGTGGGACAGGAGGAGGACAGGACACCGGATGGGAAGAACCGAGAGCAGGACACAGGGCTGCCAAGGGGCCTCAGCACTGTTGCTCTCACAGCCTGAACCTGCAGGAACATTGCTCCACGGGGCATCTAAGCACAGGGACACAGGGGGAAAAGTTACTCCCAACCCTTCTAATGGGAGGGTTCCTTCCAGCTAAAGACGCACTGATGAGTTGATGTGCAGCTGCCTCAAAAACCTGGGCTATATTCCCTGTATCCCAGGCAGGTTTCCAGGAGGGAACTCACCACAGTCATAACTAATCACAGAATCTTAATGATACGCCTGTGGCTTTGCACATCGGGAAACATCAGCCTTGCCTGAACTCCCCATCCCAGGATAGGGTCATGCCAATCCAGAAGCTTTACCTCAATCCCCTGCAGGCCCAGGTGGATTACAGGGGATGTCAGGGATGTGATCAGCACGGGCCCGCTCCGCGTCGAGCACGGCAGTGCCATCGCAGTCAGGAAAAAAAATTGAGAGCGACAGCGAAATCAAGCAGTGTCAAATTGACATAAAGCAGCAATAAAGAAGCCTCAGGATTGGAGAAGCATGAAAGGAGCCAAAATGAACTCGCTGAATATTTCCTAAGTCTTTTCTGCACTCGCATAAAATCCCATGGCGCTCCCAGAGTTGTTAGCCCTGCCAGACCCTAAAAAACAAAGAAGTTCACTTTTAATTTTGTTTTCTTTTCTCCTCCCCTTCCCCCCCAACCTAAGACCAACAGTTTTCTTTGGCAAGAAGCCACGGGCTGTCTGAAGCTCTTGCATTTCTTGGCCTGTGACAACGAAAGAGCAGGGTGCCAGCTAAATAATACCCCCAAAGTGTTAAATTGGCTGAGCCCTTGTTTTTTACTGTTTGTTTCAGTTAGAAAATACTAAGGAAGCTCAGTCATAGCTGGTTTGTTTGGTTTATTCGCCTCTTCCAATTACACTGTGCAAACAGGGAACATTATTTAGTGTTATTTAAGCATGAAATTATAACAGATCATTTTAAATATCAAGGTCCTAAAAATAAATCTTTCTATCAAGGCGCAGCAGGTCTAGATCTACTAGCTTGTTAACATCCACCGGGGTGGGCAGATGGCAGGAAAACCATGGTGGAGAGCTCCCCGCGTACAAGATTCATTGCTTTGTTTTCTGGGGATCACAAAAACCTGGGCAGCTCAGTTCTAGGACCACAGTGCTGCTATTGGAAGGGACATGGAAACAGAGGCAGCAGCAGAGCCAGAGAAAGCCCAGGGTTCCCTGGAACATCATCCTACACAGTGCCTTGGGGTCTTCTACACAGCCCAGAGGAGCAAGATCAGCTGAGAGTTGCCTGTGAACTCCAGGGAAGATCTCTCTGGGTCTCATCTCTGTGAGTCACAGTGTATAAGAGGGTTTTGGTTATTCCTTTGCCCCAAGAGGTTTTCCTCCAAGAAAAGGGTGCCTGCAGCACCCCACGCAGCTCTGTGAGGAACCTACACCCCCATTCCATGGAGTCCCCACTCCCTTACAGTTTAACCGGGACTCCTGGCCAGACCGTATCATGGCTCCATCTCCAGGCCCTGCACCTGGACTTCTTTCCCTGAAAATCTAGGGAGACACAGGAAAACACAGAAAGACATCAGTCTGTGCCAGACAAAGGGAAATCACACAAACCTACGGCACAGGAGAGCCTCCCAGGTCTAGTTTAAGCTTAGAGATTTCCGTGCCTTAGTCCAACGAGCCACCGCCACGCAGAAATCACTGCCCCATGATATTAGCCTGACACCAACCTTCATCCAGCTTCCAGCTACTTTGAACTTCATCAAAATGTCCTCAGTGCCATATCTGGGGCCTCAGAGCAAGGCCCAGGGCTCGGGTACCCATCAGGCACAACCGCCCCACGGTGAGCTGCCCACAGGATGCGGCAGAGCCGCCCAGCCCCTTTCCCTCCCTCTGGACCGGTGGTGGATCAGAGGTGACACACAAACAAAAAACTTTGTGTAGAACAAGCTGTGGGTAAGAGCAAGTTGTGCCAGAGCTCTGCTGTCCCCAGACACGCTGCTTTTTCTTTGCAAGCTGTCTTTACCTTAAGAAACCCCAATCACTCTAATCCCTGGGAGTAAACTGCTCCAACCGCAGCCCAGACAGCTGCTCGCTGCTCAGCATCGCTGGCCTAGCTTCAGCCCTGGCTGGGAGGAAGCAAGGAGGAACCAAGACCTTCAGCCAGATGCTCCATCAGCCCCTCAGGAGCAAATAACCACCCAGGGCAGGCAAGGCACAGCCTCGCTGCATGATAAGCTATTTTTGAGTTTGGCATCTCTAGTTAACCCTTCCCTACCCTCCCCAAGGGACAGGAACCATCCGGACCGTGCTTTGAGATCTCTCTGCATCGGCACTTCACAAGATTCACAAGGGCAACAAAGCTCAGCGAGACAGAAGGGAAACATTCACTCATAAAATACCAGGCTCCAGACAAGATTACCTTCACCCTCAAGGAATTAGGCCAAATTACCTGGGCTAGACCTCCCTGTGCAGCCCAGGGCTGGACCCTCACCTTCTTCCTTCCCTGTGCTGGGCTCCAGGTTGGCTGTTACTATCGGGGCCATAAGTAACCTCATCTGACAGGTACTGCAGCCTGGAGATTTCCCCGTTATGGTGCTACCAGGCTATAAATATCCTTTTCTTCTTCAGGGAAAGAGCGTCTGACCCGAAGTGTATGAAGCTTCCTGACAGGCTGGGAAGAGAGAAGAGGTTTAAATGTCAGCTAAAACAATCTTCATTTTCTTTTCTAAATTTGCAAAGCTCCCCGAGTCACTGGAGTGAGGCATTCGCCTGTTTGAAGTTCATCCTGAAAATCCTTTTGCAAAATATTTGCTGAAACACAATAATGTTGGAATTGGAAGGGATTAAAACAGCTTCTGTCCTTGCCCCATCCTCCCCTGAAGCCCCTCTTTAAGAGGGTTCTGGAGAGGCAGGGACTTCGGTCCCTGTGTCTTGAAGGCGCAAGAGAGGAAAGAAATGAAAATGTAGAGCTCCTAACATCACTATTATTGAAATGCCTCGTTTGACATTTTGACTGTTTCAATTAGCTAACAAGGAACGCTCCACTTAATCCACCCTCAGATGCTGAAAGAAACTGTGTCTTTCCCTTCCCCCATCCCAGATCCTGCCTGGCAGCTCCTTCCCAGCCTCCGGAGAAATCCCAGCCGGGATGATGGCTCCTGTCCTGGGGGGAGCCGTCAACCCAGAGCCTCCCCAACCCAATGCTGGCTGACATTAGAGAGCATCCTTCCCCCAGAGCCTATGCACCTTCAGACACGGCATCAGAAAGCCTGGGGAAGAAGCACAGGGGCACCCCCCCTCTGAGAAAAACCCCTCAACCCAAACAGGCAGTGTCTTTTCTTACCATTTCAGGAAACACCAGAGTAACACAGTACTGTCACACCAAAGAGCTGGCCTCTCTCCCTCATCAGGGCTCCTCAACAAGGACCTCTTGCCAGGCTGAACTGCGGCGAGCTGAAAAGCGACCCGCAATGGTGCGGTACCCGCAAGAGAGGATCAAACACCAGGAAAACATTCCCCACCTCCTGCACATGGTCCTGGGCTAATTCAATGGGATTTGGTTTCTCTCCCTGGGATTGACCTGCCACTGTGAATTTATGCCGAGGGAGCTGAAGTGCTGGGAGTTGTCCTGTTGGCACGTGGAACAGCCAGAGCTTCCCTCCAGAAAGCATTTTACCACCTTTAAACGCACACACATAGGCTTCTCCATCCCAGGGGCGAGCTGCTGCGTGCTGCTGCCTGGGAGCAGGACGCACAGCCGCTGCAGGGAAGACGCTACACACTCCATAAAGCCAGGGCGACCGCCTCCAGCTGGGGGAGCTCTCCGGGAGATTGATTTCCCTACTGGGAGCACTTCACTCGCCTTGGGCAGAAAAGCAACTCACCAGCTCTTTCATGGCCTGACTTCCAAAGACAGCTCTCCAGGCACCACTAAGAGTATTTTCTCCCAAGTTTGGAGGTGGAAGAGGGTGTAAAGAAGGAACCACATAAGTAAAGCCACGCAGATGGTGTTTGGTGTCCCCAGAACAACACCTCAACACCAAAAAGCTGGGATCTTGGAGGCAGTAGGCTCTTACAAACCTCAGTCAGGCAATGCTATCCATTCTTTGTGCCTATTTGAGGGGGCTAAGAACAAGAGGTGGGTTTAGGTGTGGAAAACTCCCAGGGACTGCACCTGCTCTAAGAACAGAGACCGTCAGGTCCAAACTGAAAAGCCTAGAGTCTGAAAAAAATTGGAAAAAAGAGGGGAGCTGCCTGACAGACAGCAGGATGACACAAAGCATCAAGAGTCAGTAAAAGCCCTCCCCCAACACTTTTTTTTCCCCTCTCCCCTCCTATCCTTAAAGAATGCCTTGTGCAAGTGATGACCAATCCTATCCATTTTATACCAACCATGATCTCAACCTGTTTGTCCTGTCCCAGCCAAGGGCAATATTCTTCATGGAAGGAGAACAACATTGTGCCTGTTTTAGAACAGCCTTTTCCATTACTACCTCCCGTAACCTCCGCTTGCCACAGGTAGGTCAGCAAGAGAAATGACATGCTCTAAGTAGGAAGAAAGATTAAAACAGATACAAGCATTTCCAGGATCACCTTTCCCAGTACAGCCGGCTTTCCTTTCGCACAGAAACTGGTCGGCTTTCCTAAGAGTTGGGCCAGATGCCACCAGCTCCTCAATACAAAGTTAACTTCCACCACGTGGCTTTTCTCAGTGAAACGCTTCTGCCATAGTTCAGACAAACATTTGCATGCCAGGCAGCACTTAAATGAGCAGTTTCTGTGCTGGGAGCACAAAGAGCTCGTAAAGGTGCAGGAAGGCTGTGTGGAAACAGAGCCCCATCCTCTTCTGAAATATCTTGGCTGTCTTTGAACTCCTAGCCCCAACAAAAAGGCAAGCAGATCGTCACAAGTAAGACTAGCAAGAAACCCCATGCCCCTGCACCCAGCTGCTGAGCAGTGTCACAGTTACATCAAATAATCCCCCCAGCTCAGCTTTGCTTGAAACCAGTCCCAGTCCAGTGGAAGGGACCAGCACCTTTCTGTTCTAACACACAGGAGCCTTCTGCTTGTCAGCAGCCTCCCAAGTTCACGGCCAGCCCATAATTAGCTGTCCTTGTGTAAATGTCTGCTTACTCTAGATGGTCTTTCTCACTACCAACTAGACCTGCTCCATTCCACATGCAATGCATCACCTCTCAGCCTTGGTTTTGTGAAGCCAGAAGTGTGATGGGATCTTTGCACCTCTGAATTTCTCCCTGGGCTCCTTTACACCTGCTGCCATTTGACTTCACTGGTCTTCAGAAAGAGTGGCCAGTGCATCCCCATTATTCCTGATGCGGTCTCACCAAACCAGCTCACAGCAGTGGTAACACCTCCCCCCACCCACATCTCTCACTGGGACTTCCTACAATCCCTGTTACTCCAACCGTGGATACAACACATTGTCCCAGTGTCTTGTACTCTTTCTGGAGAAAAGACTGGCCAGAAGTTTCTGAAGCTGCCAGGAAAGTCTGTCCTAGAAGGAAAAGGGAAAAAAAAAACCACACCAACATTTTAAAAATCCTAGAGAGTGCAGGTGGAGTCCCAGCACTCCCTCAACACAGCTCAGAGAAACAGAGGATTTATTCCATCCTCTGGCTTCCTTAACCAGACAAAGAGAGGGAACACATGCTGGAGAGTTGGGTAGGATAACAAAACCCCCTCCAGAGCAGGACCTTGGAACAGCCCTGTGAAGAAAAGGGACTAAACCTCCCATATCCCCCCCCCCCCCCCCAGAATAGATTATCCCTCCAGGGCAATTCTCACTCGGGGCAGGGTGACATTCAGGCACCCTCACCTGCGTGCTGAGAAAGTC
Organism: Porphyrio hochstetteri; assembly: GCA_020800305.1. NCBI lineage: Eukaryota > Metazoa > Chordata > Aves > Gruiformes > Rallidae > Porphyrio > Porphyrio hochstetteri. Next base: position 22,784,534 of record CM036912.1, read on the forward strand.
CCAGGTATCCAGGGCATGAATTCCTCTCAGCTCTTCCCAGTCACGCGTGGTACTGGGTTTGTTGGGACAGGGTTGCCTCACCTGAGCTTTGCTCCTCTGCATTCTCACAGCAGAAAGGCAGGGTGGAAAGCTGGAAAGGTCCTTAATTCCTGGGAAGGGCAGCTAAAGTCCTACCAGCTCAGCCCAGCACTCAGGAGCTATGTTACCTGCAAATAGAGCTGTCCCTTCATGAAAAAAAAAGCATCGCTTCTCCTGCAGAAGGGACCAGGCAACAACTTCTCCCTCCCAAGCAATCGCACAGACAATCTACAGGCACAAAATACCTGGTGCATCCCAACCAGAGGCACCTCTATTAATCACAGCCCTCTGCAGTTAAAGTTATTTAATTCAGAGGTGAGAGAAGCTGCTCAGCTGTTTATGTCCAAGGGTTAAACTTGCCCCAGCCGCACACTAAACACATTTTTTACAATCTGGCAGGGATCCTTGCCTATTAAGCATCTCTGGCTTGAGAGAAGAAGTATTGATTTATTTCACTTTTATGGCTAGAGGTATTTATTCCTATTTGCTTTCTCACTTCTTCACCCCAGCTGGGGTGGGGGGTGATGAGGAGGAGAGGAAAAAAAAACGTATTACAAGGCGCTGGAGCCAAGAGGTGATGACTCATGGTTTTCTGATGGAGGACACTAAGGCTGGGACAAGGGAGGTGGGCACCAGCTCCTGGGCTACACCAGATTTCCTCACAGCTTTTATTTTCACGATGAAGAGAGGTGAATATGTGGCTGGAAGAAAAGGAAATCACATCAAACTTCAGAGGGAAGGTTCCTATCGAAGTTGCGTCCCTATAGGGTGCTTTGTGAGTTAGAGCTTGATTGATTTGTAGCAGCTAAGGACCTCAGCAAATCTCTCCTGTGGGAAGGATGTCAACGCTTTCCCATATCTTAAAGCCAATCTGGAAAGGAAGATAAAAACCATACTGCTGCAAGAGACGAGCGTGGACTAACATCCCTGATTTCAGCCCATCCCCGTGCTGCAGCAGACACCCATGTCCAGGCAAGACTCCCGGACAGGCCCCCTCCAGTTTCTACCACTGCATTTCAATCTCCTCCCGCTAGAGGAGGTGCTGACTTTGTTCTGCACAGCCAATAAAACGCAGATTTGCATTTGCATCCTTTCCAGATGTTTCTTTGCACACAGGTGATGCGCCATGAGATGCCTGGCAATGCAATGAAAGCAACAGGAGGATAAGCCAAAGCCCTCCAAGGCGGCAGATGCTCTGGCCCATCACAGAACCCCCACCTCGAGGGCACCAATCTGCCTCCTTGTTGGGAGTTTGCTTCTGAGAAATGCCAAAGAGTCACTATAACCCTCTCACCCCCGCCCCTCATTTGTTTTCAGCAGCATCCAATGTCAATGTGTCAGCCTTAAGCTCTGCAACAAAACTTCTAACACCACAGGGCCAGGTGTAAAGAGTCCTTCTCACCTACAACTGCCTGGGTTATTGTGGTACCAGGTGAGTTTGGGGAGCAGATGCCTTCAACTCTCACGTGCACGTTGTGCGGATGCAACACAAGCCTGTGGGCTGTGGGCAGCATCTTATGATCTCTGGAAGCACAGCTCCTATCTCGGTTTCTGAAATCCCTCAGCGCACAGTACAGGGACAGCAGCTGGGCAAGGGGCTGGCTGAAGCACTGGAAGTCAGAAGAAAGGGAGGGTAAGTGCCAGGAGTCACAGGGGAGAAGAGCAGGGCCACCTGGACAGGGGGAGATGGAGCAGGTTTTGCTGCAGCAGGGAGAGCTGGAGAGGGTTTGAGGGAGGCGTGTTTTGGAAGCTCTGGGGCAAGGAGGGTTGGAGGCTCGAGACATTGTACAGAGCAGCAGCAGCAGCCCTGGAGCACACAGCACCCCAAGTCAGGGTCTGTGCTCAGGTCCTGGAACAAAACCCCATCAAGTAGTAAGGATTTCTAGACAGAATTAGGAGCCACTCAAAGCCCCGTTCTTTGCACCCCACTGAACCTGCATAACCCAGGGTCTTAAATCAGCCTCTGGGTCCTGAAGACTGCAAATCCCCCTCAGATGCCTTGTGCATCCTCTAACAATTTAGCTTAGCCCCTGGAAAGAACGATTTGAGCTCCCACCCTATTTGCTTGTTAGCTGCCCCTCCTGCTTCGAAGAGAAGCCCACATTTCCATTCATCACACACGGGAAGGAGGAAAGGGAGAAGCGGGCGGGCAGGCTGGTGGCAGAGAGCACCACTGTGCCACTGAGCGCAGCCAGCTCACGCTTCATTAGCATCCTCTCTCACCAAGCTGCGAGCACAGCCCTTCAGTCTGGCTACACACAGGCAGAGGAGCAAGGGAAGGAGGCACATTTTCCCTTTGGAGACCATCTCCACCCCTTCCAAAATCCAGCTAACCCCCACCAAGGCTTCCTTGGGCTCAAAGGTGCACGCTTCTGCTCCAGCATCTCCAGCACTAGTTAAATATACCTCCAGGCAAACGTCAGGAGTGAGCCCAGTTTGAAACTTACTGTGTTGTCAAGATGACAAGTGCTCTGCCAGGCTGTTAGTCTCTGCTGCCCTTCCCGTGCCTGCTCCCCCTCCCCTCCTGCTCATTAGAAGCTCCCCTGATAAACAGAGGCTGCGCTGGGTTGGGGTTTTTTTTAAAATCATTTAAATGTTTTAACTTAAAAACATCAACAGTTACGGGACTGGAAGGGGAAGGATGCTTTCCCTCCAATACAGATGGATTCAGCCCACTGTGACACAGCACGGTGGGTTGGTGGACACAGAAGGACCCTCTGTGTGTTGTGCTCCCGGCAGTGAGCAAGAGCCGGGCCTGGGGCTCTCAGTCCCCCATCTGCACTGGCTGCTGCTGGCTCCCCAGCCTGGTGATCCAGACCGGGGAGTCGGGAAGAAGCACGTTCTGCTGCCGTCTCACCTGCCCCAGCTTTCTCCATTCCCACCTCCAGTAGGAGCGTCAAAGTCCCCTGCTTCTGTCCTCCACATGACAGACAGCAACCACAGGCAACCCAAACCCATGTTTACCTGAGGTTAAAGCCAAGGGTGGATCCTGACACTCATGAACATCATCAGCACAAAGCAGAAAGTCCTGGCAGAGGAGCCCAGAGCCAGGCAGGAGCACAGGCTCAAAGTCAGACACCTGGAAGTCCAAAACAGAGGATAAGGACGGAGCCCAGCCACCAACAGTCATGCCTGATCCCAGCACAGGGCTGCAGACACCCAGAGGACAACTGGCCTCGCTGTCCTCAACGCTCCCCTTTTACCTTCAGTAAAGTCTGCTTGTGGCACGTTCCTCCCCACACAACCCCAACAAGCCTCAGGGCAAGGGGGGCCTGACCTCTACCCCTTCCTCCAGCCACAGCCTGGGGTTTCCCTCAAAGGGAGAGGCACTGAGGGCTGGCTCTGGGTTTGGACAGGAGAGGAGGAGCAGCAGTTCGACACATAGCTTTCTCCTCCTTGGCTTGCTTCACAGTCCCTGTGCCTCTGTGTCCTTGGGTTTCTGCTCCTGGTTGCTGGGTGCTCTAGGCTTATCAGTTAAGGATGGAGCTAACTGGTTTTGAGAAGCACAAACTAAGCCCCCCCCCAAACAAACTGGTGCACTGAACCCTCCTACGGGTCCTTTCTATTGCATCCTCCTGCCTGGGTTTCTCACAGCAATACAATAACAACACTGGTGCCCTGTTAGATGTGCTGGAAAGCATCTTGACTAGCAGCCCAAGCCTTTGGAAGAGCTTTAAGTCTTGGCCAAGCCACTGAATCATAACAGCTTGAGAGGAGAAATGAATTAAGCATTCTCCTCTTTGCCTGGGCGTGAGGGACGAAGGCCATCTGAAACAGAAGGGACCCACAGGACTGTCAGATATTCCTCCTGTCACAATCTACCCTTCCTGTCAGACCATGCTCTGTAGTTAAAGCTTTTGGTTTTCACTGATGCCCTGGCTCCCTCAGGAAAAGAGGTGTGTGCAGCCGTGCCAGACACCTACCCACCTGCCTACCCAACACTCCCCTGCAGTTGTGGGGCCTGGTGATGGAAGACAGAGGTATCGCAACAAGAAGGACAACTTGTCAGAAGAGAGATTCTGCCACTGTCTCAGAGCAACCTCTGCTAAGCAGCATGGTGGAGATGGGTCTCCACTGGCTTCAGCAGCTCTTGGAGCATCTCCAAGCAGCAGCAAGTCCTGGAGCTGGGGCTGCATGGCCACGGGAGTTTGCCTACCTCTCCCGGGCTGTTCCCACACACTCAATCCCTTCTCCAGGGCTGGCTCCCATTCCTTCCATGAGCACACACACAGCATCTGGCACAACAGGTCCCTCGCTGGAATAGGGGCTTCTTGGTACCACTGACTAATAAATAACCACAATTAGCTCCTCTAAATGAGCATTCACATCTTCTAATAAACATCGTAAAAAAGGAGAAATGAGACTTAATTCACTTTTATTGTCACAACTGACATGTTGCAAGATCTTAATTGGACTGAAAAGAGTTTCCAGTAAGGACATGCTGTTTAACTAACTCATTAGCAGCAGCCTGACAGAGACAGATGCTCCATTTTTAAAAGGAGGGGGAACGTATGAGCAGATCCCACCTGCCCATGCCCCAGACACAGCACATCCCCTGGACAGCCCCAGGAAGGGACTCATATTGAAGAGTCTCCTCTTTAATTCAGGCACATAGCAGCCAGTGTAGTGCACACCCAAACATCTGCCCCCTGCTCCTTTCCACCCATCTGTGTCAGTCCATAGCAACTTCTTCTCCGGCACCGTTTCCACACTGGGGTTCTGCAAGGTCTTGGAAAGGAAGGCAAGGAGCATCCTCACCTTTCTCCCAGAAAGCAGATGGGCTGCTTTGCCTCACATATAATAAATAAATAAATCAATCAACCCAGGGACACAGTCAGATGAAACATCACCCCAAGAAGGTGAACTTCTGAAACCCAGGGCTGGAATAGAAATCACTGCGCACTCGTGACTGCCGCCCCAGCATCAGCAGCACCTGAGCACCTCAGACACAGACAGACAGACAGACAGCTCTGTGCCAGTTGTTCTGCCCAGCAGATCTGGAGCAGCGCCTGGCTGGTTTACTCCAGCTCTCTCTTTCCCAACGCAGATAAATTTAGTTTTCTGCTCTCGCTGCCTGGGGAAGAGTAGGGAGGGGGAGCTGACATCTTTCAAATGAGACCTTAAAAATAAGCTGTCTGCACACCGAAGAATTCCAGGCAGAGCTCTGTCTGGGTAAGAGAGCTCGCTCCAGCACCCTAGCAGGTCATACCCAACCAAACTGTTACCTACCCTGAAACAGCTGCCCACCAGTAGCATCACAGTCCCTGTTCGCAGCGCGACTGGCATGACGAGCATCTCTCGCCGTGCCAGGGATGCGCTGGGTGTGCCACCTCCCTGTGTGCTGCACACACGGGCAGCAACAGCCCCCGCTTGGCATTTCTTAAGGTCTCGGCAGAGATCTGGAGGACAAAGGGCCAGAGCAGAGTAAGAGTTTAGATCACCTATCTTCCACAGCTGTGACCCACTCCAGCCCAGCTTCCCTTCCAATGAGACTCTTGCTCTTCCTGGGGCTGGAAGCTGCTCTGTAAAGGCAAGTAAGCATTCAATAAAGAGAATAACAGGATGAAGAAACCCATGTGTTTGTACAAGAAAGCTTTTGCTCTGATCTTCCGTGCTGCAGTATGTTCTGACCTACTATCGCAAGACTCAGCTATATCTTCCCTCCCTCCAAATGTGACAGAAGGCAAAAAAATAAAAAGGAAGCCGTGGCTGATGCCGCAGAGCCCTGTGCTGGGATTCCAGCTGACAAACAGCATCAGCAGAGCTGCCCACACACACACACGGATTAAAACCCACACCCTCCGCTCTCCTGTCACCTGCAGGAGGAGGTGCACGTATATAGACATATACACACATACATACAGGCCCGATTCTCCGCTCAGGCGCTCGGTGAAATACCAGCGGCCTCCAACAGGTTTGTACGCGAGGAGAAACACACCCACGAGATACGTTTCCTAATGAGGGCTGACATTTACCAGCTACCACAGATCCTACATTACCAAGAATAAAACTTGGAGGCAGAACCATCTCTGCCTGGACAGGGCTGCTTTCCGGCAGCGAGCCGGCAGGGTGGAGGTGGGTGCGGGCTCCAAACAGTCCCAGTAAGTGACTGGTGTGCAAAAAACTGGAGGGAACACACAGCCCCGCAGCATGTATGAGGAGCTGAGGCTGGGTTTGCACGTGGCAGCGGCTCTCCTGCGGCATCCAAGGATCAGTGACCCTACGTGGCATTCTCATACAGCCTCTCAAAGCCACCTGGCTACCATACAACCCTGTTGGCTTATCAGCTCTGTGTGAATACAGAGGGAAGAGTGCCACTTCACAACACAATCAGAGGCTTGTGGAGTGATGAAGACCCCCAAAAAGCTCAAAAAAACCCAGCTGCTGGGATCTCACCCAGGATGGGATTTCAACTCAGAGGTTTGGTCCAGAGAGATTTAGCGCCAGTTCTTCAGCACAGGCAAGCCCTGACCCACAAACTAAGTGCATTGTAGAGTGGACTCCAACCCCTCGCTGGACATGCCTCATCTGATTTACGAGTGCTGCCAAGGAAGGTGGATTTAGTCCCAAATTTAGCAGCCGCCAAATCAATGCAAGTGTTCACATGGGGATTTGCCACAAGCTTTTGTTAAGCCAGAGTGGGACTTGCACACTGAACAGCCTTTCCCTTTGGGAAGCATCAAGCCCACAGTGTGTGGTGGCCTCACTCCATCACAGCGTGGGTTACTCATAAGGTATCTCACTCCTGCCTAAATCTAGTGGTGATCCCGCTCGGAGCTGGTCACCCACCTTTCACAGCTGACCCGGCGAGGGAAGACAAGGAACTGACAAGGAAAAGAGGTCAGCGCTCCAAATTGTTCTGTTAAATTTCAACCCTATCTCAGCATGCAGGGCGTGTGGCAGTGGGTTTATTTTTCAGCAAACAAGTTTCCTTTCTGGCAATCAACTCCGAGGCAATAAGAGGTGGGTTTTGACATGGCATAAATCTGCCAGCAGCGTATCAGAGCTCCTCAATAGCAAGGGCACAGACAATTGTCCAGTGGAAAAGAAAAAAAAGGTCAGGGCAGTAACTCTTGTGGTATTTGTTCCACAAACAGAGAAGGTTTACACAGCTTTTCTGGGCAATTAATGGGCAGGAAATAAATCTCAACAGAAACTCATCTTCTTCTCCCGCTTCGCAGCTGAATCTCTTTGCCTCACGCCCCTAGCAATGTCCCCAAAATACTCTACAACAAGATGTCAGTTACACAACCCAAGGCTGCGCCCCAAGAGCCGGCAAAGAACTGTATTAAATTTAATAGCATTGCTCCAGGTAATCTACGACCGCTTATAATCAATTGTCCATGCCCGCTGCAGCGTGACTATAGCCGTCTTCCCAGGGCTGCAGGTGCAGGACTGGCAGAGAAAGCGTTTGCGTAGGCTGGAGACGAAAGCGAGCTCTCGCACAGCCTTGAGTGCATGGAGAGGCTGGGAGGCAGCCAGCCCACCCCTGCTGCCACGCTCCTGTTAAGCCAGGGTTCAAGGTCTCTTGGTGGATTGGAGAGCCCTGGTACAAGCACGCCAACGCCACAGAGACTATTAACCACGCCAGGGGAAAGGCAGCGAGGAGGAGCCAGTCTCTCCTCTTTGGCATCGATTCAGTGAGGCCAGAAAGGGACCACTGTTCCTGTTTTATGCAGGGGGAAGTGATGCACACAGAGATGGGAAGGATTTCTCCCCTGCCGTGGCAGAGCTGGGAATCAATCAGCATCGCCTGCAGCCCCTGACACCTCGTACCCCCTCCACACTCTGTGGGACTAGTGCTGTTCCATCACCTGGGACTGGCTCCAGGTTCCTCTGCAGTGCTAGCAAAGAGGAGCATGGGCAGCCCCAGGTGAGGACCAGGGCTGGGAGAGCCAAGCCAGGCAGGCAGAGGGGAGAACGAAAGGACGGAGAAGCGAGGGGAGAGCTTCAGGAGTGAGACTCCCTACTCTCCACCTTGCCACGCAGGTGGGAAAAACCTGTTGCGTGGACCTCAATGCTTCCCTTGATTGAAGCAGCAGGAGTTAGCTCAAACCACCACCTAAAACTGAAGAGGAGGCAGCCCCGGGTCCCGGGTCAGCTGTTATCACTACACCGGGCAAGTTCAAGCAAGATCTGGGTCTAGTCTCTATTTCTGGTCTGAAAAACAGATCTAGTCCTCCCAAAATGAGAGTATACTTAGACTCATAAAACTCCAAAGGAGGAGCCAAAGCATGCATGAACTCACTGCCAGACCTTTGCTGAGCATGGAGCTTACCTTCCACCCTGCCTGGCTTTCCTGGGCGACCTTGGGAGGAAGCTGTATTTTTCCTGCCAGCTCCCAGGAGGACAGTAGACAGGGCTCCGGTCTACAGGGGCTGCATCTCACAGTGCCCAGAAGCAGGAAGATATCCCCAGCTCTCCAAATCTTCCTTTCCTCCTTTTGACCACAAGCGGGATTAGCCTGGGATAAAACACAGTCAAGGAGAAGCCAAGGGAGCTTGATCCCCATGGGAGCCACAAGGGCTTCAGGGAGAGGTCACAGGCACGAGGCTGCTGGCTCCTCAGGGAGTCCATCACCCAGACTGCTTTCGGAGGGCTCTGCAGTGTGAGCGAGAAAGATTTTGCCTGAACTAACACTGTCTGTGACAGACAGAAGCTGTCTGTCTGTCTGTCTGGTAGGCCTCCAAGCCTCCCTTCCCCCCTCTCTCTCCATCCACAGTGATGAACAAAGAAAGCACCTGTCGCACTGGCATCCAGGAGGGCCAGTAAAGGCGGGCGTGTGGTCTCTCTCTGCGATGCAGTGTCCATGCAGGCACATCAGGAGCCCTGGGAAAGGTGGAGGGCATTTAGCTCAGCATCCCCATCCCTCAGGCACCTAGCAGAGGTGGGGAAGAGGTAGCAAGTGCCAGCTCTAAGCACAGGGGTGCAATTACAGTCCTCTCCAGCAACATTTTCCTTCCCTAGCCTCACAGCTCTTCCCCAGCCAAACAGCAAGGCCTTATTTCCACACACATGCCCTCCACACACACCACCTGCGCCGGAGAGAGCAGACTCCTCTGTCTGCATCCTCAAGCACCTGCAGGATACAAACAGAGCATCAGTAATGCTGAGCCCTTTACCAAAAGCTCCCAGTCACAGCAAGGGACTCCCATCGCCTCCAAAAACCCCAGTACCTCCCTGACTGACCGGCAGCTGTCAGAGCAATCAAGCCCGAGCCAATTTCATCACACAGAGGGAAGGATGGCCAGAAGACTGCTGTCCAGCCTGCTAAAGCCTCTGGTCCCTCGAGGTCACGAAATCCAAGTCACTTCACTGAGGAAGCGATAAGAGGCAGCAGGGTGCTAAGCTGTCCACTTCAGCCCAGCGTAAATCTCAGAGCTCCTCCAAAGCTCTGCATGCACGATAGGGAAGGGTACAGCTTGTCTGAAAAGCAGGCACTGGCCTCCTGAACAGAAACATTGCCATCTAGAGGCCCTTTGCCTTGTTTGTGGACAGGCTTGGGAAAACGGGAGGATTTTCCACCCTCCCCAGGCACCTGTGTGGAAGAAAAGAGCTGTCATCGCAGGGACAGAGGACCCGAGGTTTAGGAGTGCGGTGTGGACCAGGCTCCAAGATGTTTCGATCAGTGTTGGATAGGGAGTTTAGAGGGTGTTGTGACACTCAGATCTTCCTTTTCTCCTTTGGAGAACCTGGCCAGAGTGTGGGCAACTGTCTCTCCCACTTCAGAGTGTTGGAAGGCTTGCCTTGCCCTCAGCAACCCACCTGAGCTGGGGCATCTTCCCAGCGCCCGTGGGAAGACCATCCTTAGGTGACTGGGCTGGCTGTTCTGGGGGGACACACCAGTGCAGACTGAGGAGTCTGTGAAGTGGGGAGACATGGGAAAGCACCCAGCTCTGCTGCAGACCTCATGCCTTTTCCACACACAGGGAAGCACCTTAAATCCTCTGTAAAGAGGGACTCAGACCCTAGCTCTTTGGACAAGGCCCTTGCTCCACAGCAGAGACGTTCTCCAGCAGATTTTTGGCCCACACTGCTCTCCAACTGAACAGCCCCTCACACAATACTTTGTCTCCATCATGCAAGACCTGAGGCACATCAACCAGCATGTCTCCTGGCCAGCAGAGAGAGGCAGGCCCTCCAGAGAGAGGTATGGGTGAGGCAGCAAATGAGCATTAAGAGAGAGCATGGCAGCCTCCATCCTTTCCAATGACACATGAGGCAAGGCTGGCTGAGATAGTGGCTCTAACAGCTGGAGATGGAGCTGGGGGTCAGCAAGGCAAGGGAAGCGGGGGGTTGGGTATCTCACAGGACAGAGGATGTGTCAGGGAACTCAGCTGAGATCAAAGGCAACCTTCTCATTTGGGATGACCTGAGGCTGGCCCATTGAAATCAGCTTGCAGCAGCAAAGGGCGGGGGGTCTTTGGAGGTTGCAGCCTCCAAGCTGAAGAACCCTCTCAGCCCTACAGAGCAGCCTGCAAACAAGATGCAGATCTCCACAGGCTGGCATTTTACCTTCTAGTCTCATCCCCTGAAGTTCCCAGCAGTAACAAGAGCTGAATCACTATGCAGTCACTGCCATGACTAGAAAGCACCCTAGATACCCTTATCTCTGCCCCACAGCAAGTAGCACACCGCTGTGATCCTTCACCGCAGGGATGGGATACATTCTGGTGCCACTTCCACCTTTTGAAGCTCACCTTCCCACACACCATCTTCAGCTTCAAGCACGTCCTCAAATCCAGACCAGCGCTTAGCTGGGAAGCTTTTGTCAGGAAAGATTAATTTCTGTGGTTTGCAGCTTTCTACCTGAGCTACCTTGGAGCTTGAGCTGTCTGGGGAGGAAGAGAAAAGATAATAAAATCCCCTGAATGTGTTGATCAGAAAGAAAGTCTGGTCGGGTGTCCCACAGTCCTTTTTTTTTTTTAACTGGTGAATCACTGGAACTACTAAAGAACAGACAGGCACCCACCCTGAGCCCTGGCAATCTCATCTGGAAGGTGGGAGACTCAAAAACCCTATTTGAACAGGGGTTTTGAATAGAAACCACTCTTCAGCCTTAATTAGGGCTGGTCCAGGCCAGGCAGCCATTAAGGTGCTTGCGCAGGGAGCCGCGGTTAGTACCCACTAATGGATGAGTAAGAAGACACCCCAGGATTAAAGCCACCGGCGCCTCCGAGGAGAAGCAGCTTCCTGGCAGCTTTTTCTTCCTCTCCTCCGTGGTCAGCGGGCTGATGATGGATGTCTGAGTCCCAACCCTCCTCTCCCGCAGCACATCATTTGATTTGCCGCAGACGCGGGGCTGGAGGTCGCCGGCAGCGCTCCGAGTGCCAGGAGAGGTCACCGTCTCTTTGAATAACGTCCTCGTGGAGTGCCAAGAAGTGACATCAAGCTTTGCCCCTTGCCACCCCCTTGGCATCATAGGGATGCTAGTCAGAGTAGGGGTTACGGGAGGCGCATTCCCTGCCGTCTCTGGCTGCCCATGCATGATTTATACCTGCTGTGTCAGACGGACATTTACATATGTTGGCGGGATGGCACATGCTGCCTCCCAGCAGCGGCAGCACCACTTAGAGATGGGTGGGCAGGCTGGTCTGTGCTGTGCCAGCCCAAGCCCTCCTCCACCGGCCCCCCTCCACAGAGAAGAGCTAAACCCTTTTACCCTGTCAGCTGTGCTAGGCTCACCTGGGGTAGGTTAACCGCCTCCTGGGATGCTGCTCTGCAGCTGACCATGCTGGGCAACCTGAATTGCTTGAAAGATTCGCTGCTGAGATCTTGAGACAACACAAGAGCCAACAGCTTGTCAGCACAAGACACAGAGAGGATTCAGACCCCATGGAAAGGCGCTCGCCTCCCTCCATCCCTTTCCCAAACTTCCCACCCCAGCCCTTCTGCTCTCTGACCCTGCTCTGACAGGCACGGCTGGGCCACAGATTTAGGGGATCAGACAAACCGGCGATGGCACGTGGCGCATGGAGCCAGGGAGGACCAGCCAAACCATGTAAAAGACAGACCCAACTGCAGGGAGAGCAGCAGCAGGAGTGAAACCGGGTGGATCTGCAGAGCAAGGACCCCAACTATCCAGGTCCTGTCTGTGCAGCCTCCCTCCTCCCAGCTTTTGCAGCTCTGACTTACTAAATGGCCTTACTGCACGGCTCACAGCAGGACAGGGGCCATGGCCATGTTTGCTCCTCCTTCCCCTCCAACCCCACCTCTACTGCCGCTCACCGAGCCCAGACATGAGCACACCAAATGTCACCAACGGCTCCGAAGCGAGTTAATATTTAAGATGGCATCTCTGCTGCCTTCTCTGGCTGGCAGAACCCAGGGATGATGGGGAAGGAGGGATGAGGACATTGCTGCAAGGCACTCAACCTGAAATCGCAAACATCGTCCCACCACCGGGTCCCTCACCACGAGATCCTCCACAAACCACAGCCAGCTGGGACCCTGGGCACCTTTCAGCTGCCAAGTCAGCACCCAGACAGGGCCAGTGCTGCTCTCCCTGCCACAAGCCCTTTGTTTAATAAAACAAAGCGCACATAAGGAAGTTGCTGGGGGTGGTGGCAGCAAGGGGCGGGGAGGAGGGGGGAAGAGATGTTCGTTTGTCCTTGGCAGAACAGCACCACAGCACCAGCAAGCACTCGGCTTCGAGGGCAGAGGAAAGCACTGGCAGCTACAAATTACTAATCAATGTCGGGTAACAACAACAGCAGCTAATAACGAAGGGCTGATCAACTTACTACAGCAGTAATTATTCCTGACACCAGCCCTCAGAAGGAGCATCCAGGCTTAGCACGCTGTCTACCGTGATGATAACCCAAGATAACTAGAGAAATTTTGTGCTGGAAAAAAAGAGGGGGGAGAGGGGAAAAAATACCCAAAAAACCCTCAGCAATTAGCAAGACTTGCGGTGCTAATTACACCGCAAATGGTGTACAGGCTTTCTCAGAGCTAACTTGAGCCTTCCCCATGACGCCAGGGAGAGACGCGAAGTGCCAGCACACCTTTCACAAAGCAGTGGTGACAAACAGTTTTGGCACCTGGTTATTTTTGAGAATAACACAACTCGTTGCTGCCAACAGCCAACTCTGCCTTCACCACTACCTGGGGAAAAGCACCTCGCCTTCATAGCATAAAAACGGCAGGGATTCACATCACTGGGCGGTACTGGGCCCACTTAATCTGGGTGCAGGACCAGTTTGGGTTGGGAGGATTTTGGGACTAAATGCAGCTTGACGTAAAGGCTAGATGACTTCATTTTACCAATATCCCCAGGGTGCGTATGTTCAAAATGCTCTGCCTTCACCCACAGCAGCGACGTCGCTCCACGGTACCGCAACAGCCTGGAATCAAAGATCCCCATCGCTTCCAGCACAACTACCAGCCCCCCCACTGAAGAAAAGTTTCCCTCAGCATCCGTTCAGCAAGCAAAGGAAGAATTATTGCACCCAGGAGGGGTGGCAGCACGAAGGTGCGAACATGTGTATGCTTCCCATGCGCTTCTTAACGCTAGAACAGGTGAGAAAAAAATCTAACGGGCCCAAAGGCTTGTGATCGCACATGCCTCCTCACCCACTTCTCCCCTGAGCAGGCATAATTAAGCACGCTGGTTTTCTTGCACCCTTCATTGAGGGGACTGCCAACCTGCTCCCTCAGCAGTGGGGTGTATTTTAGGGACTGCAGCTTCGCAGGGAGGCAGCTGCCTTGGGGCGCTGCAGTAGCCGGCACGTGGAATCGTAAGTTCTGTGAGTCCAGAGACAGGTGAAGAGGCTGCAGCATTTCTCCACACGGATCGATACGGTTACAGCAGCAGCAAGCGCATGCTGTACCAGCTCAGAGCTCCTACTCTTCCCTTTCACACAGGGCTTGCAGGCTTTGGCACCTCGCAGGGGACCGGGGGGTTTGACCTCAGGTGCTTGCACAATGCCCTGCACCCTGCCAGGAATACACTCAAAACATTTCACCAGTCTGGCAAAATCCAGCAAGATGAGAGACAGCAGAGGTGCCCGTCAGCACAGCAAACTTCCCACCACATCCTAAAACAAGTTCTACCCCTCAACCTCCCTGCAAGGGTGCCCTGTGCCAGCCAGGCCCCTACCAGCCAGGATACAGCCCACAATCCTATTAACGGAGCAGTGTCAGGGCTCCCAGCCCTTGCACAAACAAAATCCTATTACAACGGAGATCCCGATTCCAGCCTTTATTTACAGAAATTATTATTACAAGAGACCCTGAGGGAAATCACTGCTCTGGGTTTTATACGCTGAATTCATCATTGCTAGGGAAGAAGCCTCGTAACGTTTTGAGACACGCCAAGATGCAAACTACCTTTGAGTTGTATGTCATGAAGCAGGGAGAGGAAAGGGGAAAAAAACACCCTACCAGAGATTCAGCAACTGCAGAAGGAGAGAAAGGGAACAGCACACGTATTTCTTTTGTCCAGCCCAAGGCAGTTTCTATCTGCAAGGTGCACTAAATCCTTTGTACCACTCGATTAAATTATGGCTGACCTCAGCACAGGTTGTTGTTCTGCCAAAAAAGAAAAAAAAGAGCAGTCCAGCCTCAGCATCCTCCGCAGGGCAAACGGACACGGCCCCATACAGACACGTGGGCAGCCCAAGGAGGGCTAGAATGGGAAGGAGGAGGGAGATGCTGCAGGGCTGAAGCGGTTCGGGGCCACTACCATGTGTGATAGCACAGGCAGTGCCAGCACTGACTGGCTGAAGCCTCTGCTTTCAGGTGAGGGAATACAGATGAAGAAGGGGAGCAAAGCCCGGCTGCATCCTCCTGAGATGCCACAGCACTTGGACATGCAGGGAACATCAAGGCATCGAGCACCCTGGAGCACCCTCCTGCCTGCAGTCAGAGTGTTCCCACCACATACCTCGCCCGGTTGGTATGAACAAAGAGGGCACGATTCTGCTGCCCAATAAGGAAAAAACAGGAGGTCTTCCTGGGGCAGACCAGCCCATCAGATGCAAGCTGCTCAGGCATACTGCAAGCAGTGACAAGGATGTTGAGGCAGCAACGTCTGACCTTATGTCAATCTACAGGAACAGCCCTTAAAATGTGTCAGTGCAAAGCAAGCAAGGCATCAGAGAAGGGGAGGGGGTCCCACCATACTGCAGCATGGTACCATAGCACCATCAGGGTTATAAATCAGAGTGTGCATGGACTGCACCAGGCACCAGCAGTGACACATGCCCACTACAGAGAGACCTCCTCCAGCAGAAAGGCCTCCCGCACCCTGCAGATGCAATAAACAGCCCGTCAGCGCTTTGCTGGTACGGAGCCAGACACTTTGACCCTAACGCCAGCTACACAGGCCAAGGATGCTCTGACAGTGGCTGACCAGCAGGTTTTCAAAAGATGTTCCTCCAGCCATTCCCATCCACCCATACCTAGAAACGAGACACTCCACTTGCAAGTATCTCCCTGGGCTGAAGGGCCCAGGGAGGTGTCCAGCGTGTCACAGCATCAGAGGAAGGCAAATCCTGATGGACAATGGGAAAATGACACCAGCTGCCACCAGCGGGTGACCATGACAGCTCTCCAGAAGAGAACCATGAGAAAGGGTGTTGCTCAGGGACAACCCAGGTCTGACACATCACAGAGAGGACATCAGCACACAACCTCAAAACACAGAACACAACCTCAAACACTGAACAAGACTTCCAAAAATTTAGGCCAGAACCAAACTTTTCCTCCTTTGTACCCTCAGTCAACTCTTCTCTCCTGCTGCTGTGTCCACCAGGAAGAGAAGACATGGTCTTCCTCCCCTCTACGGACTATGGCCAACACAGAGGCCCTCACGTGGCATGGTAACAGAGGTGCTGGCCCCAGCAAAGTTGTTTGCCAGCCCTTCAAGGTGAATCTGACAACACAGCTGCTTTCCTAAGCACCAAGAACATGCTTCACTCCAGCTTTTCATCTCAAGCAACATGTGGCACCAAGGGCAGCTTGCCAAAAGGAAAGCCCCAAAAGGATCACATGCAGGACAAAAAGCAGCACCCCTGTGAAATCTGCATCCAAGGAAAGCTGGAAAGCTTCCCCTCCACCCCCAAAAAAACCAACCTGCCAGAAGCACGGGGCTATTCGAATCCCTCCCCTGCTGAGACAGTCTCTTTCAATTTGCTCAGCGGATGCATTTCATGCCTCACCTGCAGAGTGACTGTTTCCTGAAAAAGGAGGAACCATGGAGAAGTCTGAGCACAGCAGAAGGCCAAACTTGGAACATGCCTCTCGGTTTTTACCGCTTCTCCCCCACTGCGACACACCAGGAAGGAGATTTCAGAAAGACCAGCGACATCTTAGCGTCTGAGCCACGAGACAGCAAGCCTCAGCTGGAAGGAACAATGGAGCCCTCCTCGTGAACCTGTCCTGCTCATTCTTTTTTCACAGCACAATTGGAAGCTAAACTCACACTCCAGTAACAGTGCTGGGGATGAGTCATCTTTGCTGCTGTCAGCTGGAATGATAAGGATGAAATTGCATCCCTTATCAGCAATGAACCAGCCGGGAGGTGGCTGCAGGACCCACAGAGGGGCTGAGGTTTGCTATAAGAAGCCGAGCCCAAAACAGGGATGTTTTCAAAATAAGAAAAGCCCCAAACTTTCGCTCAGTCTCTGTGCGAGCTCAGGGTTGCTTCAAAACCGAACGCCAAGTTAGACACGCGCTTGCAGAGACTGTGACCGCCTCCTGCACCTGCCTACGGAGGAGGCAACTTTAGGGGGAGGCTCGATGACAATTTTAGCACCGAATGGTGGTGAGTTCTTAATGTTTTCAAGCTGGGAGTCCTGCAGGGTCAGCAGAGGTGGACTCGCATCATAACGGCTCTGACTAATCACACCCAGCTCTTGGCTGGCTGCCTGGTTAAAGATCTGGATTACTCCAATGGGAAGCTGACCCTGATTTAAAGTCAAGACCACATTTTTACAGCTTCACAAAGCAGCTGCTAAGCTCTACCTTTACGTACCTTCTTTTTGACATAGCTGTTTCCTCTCCCTCTTCTGGCCAGTCACCAAGCAGCAGGAACATTGGCAGGGCCTCATCCCTGACAGGTCTAAGAAAGCAGCTTCCAGCCAGCAAGCCAGGTGGATACATTAAGACAGCTGAGCAACTCAAAACACTGGTTAAAAATCACTTCCAGAAGAACATCGGCTCTTTGGGGAGGTTTCCCTAAGCCAGCCCACGTTGGTGTTTATTAATACTAATACCTACTAATACTAGTATTTCCTTTCCACTCGCACAGTTTGCCCTCAAGTCGCAAGAATCGGAAGGCCATAGTAGAAGAAAGAGCCACCCAACATACTGGAGAAGACATTTCAGGAGCACCTCCCCAGCTCCAAAAGCAGCCCTTGGCCTCCAAAACATGTTCCTGTGGCATGTTTAACCCCAAAAAGTCATGACTCACCAACATTTAAAGAGTAGCAAGCTGTGTAATGCCAGCTCAGGCTCGGTGACTCACAGTGGAGCAGGTATACGAGAAGATGACCTTACTCAAATATATGTAATTTTGGCTGACAGCTACAATGTACATCAGAGCCTCACTCTCCATGGGATATGCAGCCAGAGATCGCCACCGTGGGAGCAGTGATCTGACTGGAATATAAAGGCAGCCATTGGCATTGAGACCAGTGCTTCAGGGATCGAGAGCTGAACGAGGCAGTTGCCTTCCCAAATGGCCAAGTAAAGCAGATAAAGGAGCTATAGGTTTATTTGATGATTTAATCGATAAGATAATTATATTAATTCAATAGCTTGATACAAAGCCACTTCCTTTCTGTTTGATTTAACTGCATTTCAGAATTTTCATGACTTAGTTGATCAAACACATAAAATAGCAAATTTCTGCTAATTAATCAGGTGCCTTTTCCTTAACTATGAATTGTGAGGGGCCCAGAGAGCCACCATCCAGCGACCACGTAATGATGGCCATAGATTTGCATTTACAGCCTCCACACAACCCACTGACGGGGCCAGAATTCCTCTAAAAAGGCCGGACAACTGTACCACGAGGGCACCTGGCAGCGACCAGCCTGTGTATCCACATCCTTTATGTGTGAGCATCCACACTTAACACAGACAGGGGTCCAACAGTTTCTGGTAATGGAGTAAAGGACCCATATGAGGTATATGAGCTGGGGATACTGGTTCCATTTGCAACGGTCCTTGGGTTTTTTGACTTTCTAGGGAAAGGATAAGAGCCCACCACACACACACCCTTGCCTGCAAATACAGCCATACAGAAATTCCCAGCATTAGCCCAACCTGCTTTCAGGCTAACTCTGCCTTTTTTTTTTCCTCCATCCCTCTTTCTCCATTTGAAAATCATCCAACCCCTGACACTGCCAGAAGAGATACAGTAAAGGCGATCGCAGGTCAGCCTCCTTCAAACAATTCCAGGGTCTTCTTGCCAGGTTCCTCTCTGGGTAATACCATCCCTCCAGCAAGAAAGAAAAGCCTCTAAATTAAAAAGACCTGGACAGCAACCCACCAGCTCCCACTTCTGCCCTGATCAATGAAGCTTGCTAATTAAAAGCAGTTGACCTGAGCAAAGAATGGCCTGGAGGAGATTAGCCCAAGGGAGACAAGATTTAAGAATTAAATTACTTGACTGGTCTGTTTCATTTTATTTTACAACCTCGGTTTTTTCCTCCTCCCACACGCAGGTAAATGGTGGTTTTGAGGACTCAGTCCCAATTTGTAAGAGCAAAGGAGCTGAGAACATGGTTCTGCTGTTTAATTCACTGTCAAACAGCATCGTCTGAATGCTCAGGGCTGCCAGAGCGGCTGCTCAGTCTGATTGCCAGGTGACAACTGAAAAACGGCCTGGTGGCACCTAATTTCTCCAGTTTGATTAACTAGTCCTCTGCACCCTGCTGCATCAATGGGACTCTGAACAAACACACAAGCAATGTCTCAGACACTCACTTCTGACTCCACGGCCAGGGTCTTACTGATGTATTTATCACTGTCTGTAAACTCCCTGGGAGATTTATGCCCAGAAATCCAAGGGAAATGACCAGCACCCAAAAGCAATAGCACTGAGGTCAGGTCTCCATCATCCGAGCTGATTAGCAGCTCACTGGTTTGAGCATCCCACCGCACAGGGCTATAAAGCAGATGGGTGAGCCAACACATAATGAACACGCCAGGTCTCATGTCTGGGGTCTCGCAGGATGCACTGGAAGAGCAAGGAAGCAGACAGAGGGCTGGGCTCTTCAGAGAGCTCTCACATCGAATTTTCAGAGTTCCTTGGCCCTGTTCACATCAGTGGGAACTGCAGGAGCTCAAGTCCTCTAGAAACCCTATTAATAGGAGGCAAAGAAAAGGAACGTAATGCTTCCTGGCTTCCAGAGAGCTGGCAGGGGGTTTCCCCACATAATCAGAACTTCTGGTACAAACATGAAATATCTTCTCAATTTGAACTCCAGTATTTGAGGACCTTGACCGCAAAATATCTTTAAGGGGATTTGCCCAGAGCATATGGATTTGCACAAAGAATATTCTTGGGAGAAAACAGCAGCTTCCTAACAAAACACTTGGGATTTTGTGTATGTTCCACACACAGTCTTGGCATTCATTTTCTTTAAAAAAAAAATAAAAATAATCACTGTCTTGGAGATAAGTCCAAGAACAGGAGCCACAGCAATCCAATTTGTCTAACTTAGTCATCCACAGCCCTTTTTTTTTTCTCCTACATCCCATTTCGTTCCTCATTCAAGACTCTTCCTTACTTGGGTGCTGCTGACGCCCAGTCCGGCTGGTTGGGGAGCTCTGGCACTCCCAGGCCATGTGTTGTGTCCCACTGACACCATATATATATGTATGTATGTACTACAAGCAGCTTTCGCTGGGTGCTGCTCCCTCCTGTCCAGGCAGGCAAGGGAGGCAGGAGGCAGGGCAGGCAGCTAGGAGTGGGGAGCTCCAGGTGTATCACACCCGGTATCTCCCAGACTAGCGTACTCCCTTTTCTGGTCACCATACCTTGTTCTTGATCACTATATGGAGAACAGTTCATGCAGAAAGAGCCATGCACCTGAGAGAAGAGCTTCACCCACACACAAGGAAAGAGAGCAGGCTTCTACAACCCCCATTCCAGGCAAAACACGCAAACCTGGAAAAGAGATGCTGCAGGCCTGGCCATTCCTCACACCATCTCCTCAGCAGGGTACCAGATCTCTTCTCTGCCCCCACTTCCGTGGCTGCTCTGGTGGTTTGGAGACTGGGCCCTCAACCAGGCTTTAAGCATCCATCCAGCAAGACCTGCAGGGAGAATTAAATGGCACAGCAACCCTGTGGCAGTGCCTGCTGCCAGCCCAGGCAGCATGGCCAGCTGCAGGCACGTATCCCTAACTTCCCTTTGTATCTGTGGTCACCAGGCACAGGAGCTTGCTGAGGATTGGCAAATGGGGCAAGCTTTGGTCCTCTCAGCCTGATGCCACAGCAAACTTGCCTTCCACCAGCGCCCACCCACTCAGGGGACTCCAGCTGGGAGTCAGTGGGGTGAGCGGTTTCTTCCTCTGCGCGGGAAGAGATTGCTTCTGGATAAACCGCTATGGGGTTCCCTGATGACAAAGCAAGTGGTGGTAATGGACCTCGTCCTGTTCTCACCCACTTCAGTTGCTGTTGAGACCAGATCTTCAGTCAACTCAGCCTCCCTTCCCTCCAAGATTATGCTCTCTACTTTTCACCTTCACACAGCCTGCGGCAACTTGCTCACCATTTTCCAACCAGCACAGCTGAGGGAGCTGGGCTTGTTCAGTCTGGAGAAGAGAAGGCTGCGGGGGGACCTCATTGCAGCCTTCCAGTACATGAAGGGAGCGTATAAGCAGGAGTGGATTCAACTTTATAAAAGGATAGACAGTGACAGGACAAGGGGGAATGGATTAAAACTAAAGGAAGGAAGGTTTAGATTAGATATTAGGGGGAAGTTTTTTTACAGAAAGAGTGGTGAGGTGCTGGAACAGGCTGCCCAGAGAGGTAGTGGATGCCTTGTTCCTGTAAGTGTTCAAGGCCACGTTGGATGGGGCCCTGGGCAACCTAGTGTAGATCCGGGCCTGAGGTTCGTGGCCCTGCCTGTGGCAGGGGGGTTGGAGCTCTATGATCCTTGGGGTCCCTTCCAACTCATACCATTCTATGATTCTATATGCCTGATACTGGACTGAGCTTCAGAGCAAGGCACTTTATTCAGCCCAAACTAAAATAATGACCTATGGCTTCCTCCAGTCCCCTTGAAGACTCTGACTGCAGGGTGAGGAAGAAGGGACTGTACAGCACCTGGCAAGAGGAGCTGGTCATGAATTAGGGCCATAAGGCACTACCACCAGAAAAAAACCCAAACCTACAATGCCATAAACAATGCCTCTGTGCAAACGCCCAAGGAAAAATAATTCAGCACCTGAGATCTAGGCATAGGTAAGATGTACCTCAGCAAGGCAGTAACCTGTATTCCTCTTCACCGAGGAAAGCGGTACATAAGGACACGGACAGGGAGTCAAACCCACTCTGCAAAACCAGAGATACAACTCAGAGGTGCCCTAGATGGCTGTACGGCTTGTGGGGCTCACCAAGCCTACAGGGATGTCATGGGCTAGGAGTTGTTTAAGCTGCATAAAGATAGATGTCTGAGATGTTACACTATACTGTTACTCAGCCCTAATTCCCCAGCTGCTGTCCCTGAAGTAACCCCATCATTTTTATTACCAGGAGGGAACCAATTGCAAACCCAACCACATTTCCTTCTGAGGGGAAGAAATTTCATCAGAGATGCAGCAAAAATCCTCATCTGACTTGTGAAGCAAGAGATTTCTTTAAAGAAAAGTTCCTCTCTCCAGCAACACCTCCCTCCTGCCCAAAGGCGAGAGAGGTACAGGAAGGCATGATGAGAAGCAATGCTGGATAGTCCATCAGAGGAGGGTGCCGAGACACAGTCCCTTCCAGCTACCTGGCTGAAATTCAAATGCTGGATTAGTGTCTCTGGCACAGTGTTAATAGGAGGCAAAGCAGAAAAGTGTAATGCTTCCTTCCGGCCTTTCAGATCAACAAACCTCTCCCAGGTAGCAGACAGTCTGGTCCATCAAAGGGAGACTAGAATCAGAAATGAGACTCATTTGTCACATGAAATTTCCAGGTACAAGGAACCAAGCTGAATTTGTATCAGAGAGGCAGGCAGCAGTAACACAGCAGCAGCGGGGAAAGCAGTCAGGTGAAGGTTAGGGCGGCTTGGCATCGGTTACAGCCACCGGCCTCTCAGAAAACCAAAAAGAGCAAAGGACGAACACTTCCCCTTGGCAAGCTCGCTGCCATCCAGCTGGATATGCTGGGCTTTGAAGGTTGGAAACTCAGCAGGGTTGGCTGCAGTGAAACTGGGAGGAAAATGGATAGATGGGGGAAGAAATAAAAGTTCATCTTCAAAAACAAAGTGGTTTGTTCTTCTCCTCTTTGGTCACCAGGGTAGCTCCAGCTGTGACGCGTTCTGGGACCTAAAGGAAAACACTAGCTGGAGCTCCTGAGAATCAGAGTCACGGACATGTCTTCTTTGAATTGAATTATGGCTCACAAACATGAGGGTGGCAAGCCCTGAAGGTGCCCTTTAGCCATGGAAAGGGAAAAACACTGCAAAAAAACAAGACCTTGATAAAACATGATCCAAATGGGGACACATGCAGCATCCCTGGGGGACAGCTGTGCAGACAATCATCCCCACAGCTCCGGGCAGCGTTTGGGCACCGGCTTCTACTCAGACACGTTTCGGTGGGTAAAAACACAAGCAAAGGGACTGGGGTTATGCTCCAATTTGGCTTGGTCCTATTTCTATCACAAAAACTGCTGCAAAAGCAGTGGTTTTCCACCTTTCCCACTCAGACATCTACAAGGAGCAGCAGCTGGGAGCCCCTTCCCACCACCAGTCCCAGCACCCCAGGTCCTGCCATCTGCATTGCAGCCTGCCTTTTTGGACTGGCTCGTGAAGTTTTTGCCCTGATTGCACGCCTCCAGCAGGCAACAGTTGCTTTGCACAGGACTTGGAGGGGGGAAGTTTTACAGTTTGGCTGCTGCCAATGCACAGATGTTCCAGGCTGGGTCACAGCAAGGTGCTAAAGGCCTGCAGAAATGTTGCAAAGCATTAATTATGTTCCAGCAGCTGTTCTTTAACCCTCACCATGTCTCCTTTCTTCCAAAACGATGACTGTGAATGGGAAATCAAAGCAGGAAGCTTTGAAAGGAAGCAGAGGCTTTAAAGGTTAAAAGAAAAAGCACTCCACAAGCAGGGGGCGGGGGTGCAGGTGGCAGGGGGTTAAAGCTGCTTGTCCCTGCCATTTGCTTGAACACCTCCTCTTCTCCCACTCGGTACGGTGCTGAACTCCAACAGCACCCAAGGAGAGATGGAAGAGGTCACCCAAATCCTCTGAGGTACCACAGAGCATGTCAAGCTGTGAAGTTGATCCATGGGCTTGGAAATTGCAAGACTGGAAGGAATGGTTTCTGGGATGGGCTTAACCAACCCTCCCATCTGTGCAGATCCAGAGATGGGAGTGTGCTGCAAGCACCTGAGGGAAAAGGGGTCAGAAGCACCCCGGTTATGTCCCAGTTGGACCAGAACTGTGCTGAGCTGCAAGGCAAGACTCAAGATGCACCACTGACTCATCAGCTCTGCTGAATGCAAGCTCCGAGCTTCTCCCATCCCTGCTCAGGAGGCTTGGGAGCATCGAGACAGCGTACAAGTAGGCTAACCTGGAACAGCACTGGCAGACAAAGGCACCCAACAGCCTCTCCAGGACACAGCTCATGTGCTTCAGCCCCCTGACAGCTACCATGTGCCTGGGCTGGTAACACTGCTGGGTCCCTGCAGAGGCAATCTCAAGAGGACCCTTGAGCACAATTCTCCAGGCAACAGGAGCACTGGAAAACCTGAAGCTACTGCTGAGAAAGCAGGTCCCTACGGCACGGTGCCATCCAGAGCTGCTGCTGTGGGAAAGCAGAACCACTTTGTTAAGGAGGTCTGCATCCAGATCTGAGCCCTGCTAAACATCAGGACTAACGAGTGCCGACACACACCACAACAGCCGCTCTGGCACTAAAGCTGCAGCCTACCTGGGGAGGCATCTCCATGCCCTGCAAACCAGGGCTGCCCACAGGGAAAGTCTGCCCATCACTAACCTACAGACCAGCTGCAAACTGAAGCCTCAGCTTGAGCACAAGGATCCCCCAACATCTCTGTACAGGCTGGGCTGCAGCTACGACACAGGACCATGAGTGGTCTGATAAAACCCACCAGGCTCCTGGGCGGCTTCTCCCTCCCCCATTCCCTGGTGCTTTAAGCTGCAGTCAAACAGACCATAACTCCTTTTAAGACTCACAGATGTTGTGTTTCCGAATCATCCGGCCAAGTCGCTGTGCTGGGAAGAGGGAAGAAGATTGTCTCTGGAAGCCTTTTGTGCCACAGCTCTCGGTGCACAATGGGCTCCCGCGCTCACAGGCTGAATAACTGTCTTACACTGGAAATGAAGTAGAGGGGAGGTGGAGGGGGGAAATACAGCACGACAGCAAAGGAGGAATTGGAGACTGAGGTGATACAGAAAAGCAGGCAGAAAAAGCTGCGCTGTCACACCTGGACACGTATCCCACATAGCAGCTTCCAGCAGCTTCCACCTTTAAAAAAAGGCAGAAAACAATAACGACTATGTTTTGCCTGACATCTCCTGGACATGCCACAGCACACCGGCCAGGACTTGGAACTTCCACGTAATGGTCCCGGACAGCTACTGAGTGATACCCTCAGTGGCTGCAGGCACAAACCTGGGCTCCACTGCAGACTCTGGAGCTATGATAACTGAGAAAAGCCAAACCCCAACGTACAGGACTTGAAAGGGGATCAGTGATAGCAGTGAGCACTCTGAGCCCTAGGGCTACACAACACTAGATCAAGCTCCCAAAAGCCAGAGGTGAAAGAGCTTCCTCCAGGTAGCTCAGGACCCTCATATCCCAGGTGCCCAAAAGATGCAAGCCCTGGAATTTGGGAGCAGTTATGTCATCCTAACTCAAGCTTCCAGCAATCCCTCACTCCTCACGCACTGGGCTTGGGCTCGCCTGCCTTGGGCAGCTGTCCTAGGGCAGCTGGAGGTGGGCTGTCACCAGAGTCCCACCAGGATGGGCCACAAGCCAAACAAAATCAGATTGAAGGCTTTGTGGGAGCAGTGTTTGCGTTAGACATTTCTGGAAACCCCTTTATGTTTAAATATCAAGCAAGGAGACAGCGTTTTTATCTGCTCTTCAAACCGCACACAGCCACGTGGCCTAGGCTGGCTATTTTAAACCAACGTTCAACCAAGACTTTTGTTCCCAATGGCATAATGTAACACCCGCCCTCCTGCAGAGTACCTTCACCCCTGGAGAGCAGAGCAGTTCAAAGCTATCAGTCGGCAGAGCTACGCCAAACACACAAACCAGGGAGGGGGAAAACACAGCAACATAACTGACATCACCTGTGAACCCAGGAGCAGAAGCTCCTACCTGCCCAAAAATGCCCTCAGCAGGGACATGCAGAGAGGCAGCTTCTCCTGCAGCCTTCTCCCAAACAGCAATTTTCCCTCTTTCAGCTTTTTTTTCCCAGCAAATTTTAAATTTTTTAATTAATCTCCTCCTCCCCCCCAGACTCCAAATACAAGTTACTTAAATTTCAGAGTGGGGCTGACATCTCCTGACAAAGATGATCCCGTTGGAGTTATTGTCTGGCTGCCAGCTCCTGGGAAACAGGCGAGGCACGAGGGCGGTTGCTGTTTTTAACCAGAGGCCATGTCTGACTCGAGTGTTAGGAGAGTTAATGAGCGCTGTGCAGTGGGAGGGAGGGCTGGGAGAAAGCAAACACAGAAAGCTTTATTTTTATATTTCGATATTTTTACGAGGAAAAATAAGCCAGGGACTTGAAAGGGGGCATAAAGAGGATTTATTTTATTTTTAAATAGCAGAATAACGGGTTTGCAGCTGGAAGGAGACCTGCCTGGATGCCCTGTGTCCAGGCCTCCATGCAGGGCCTGACAGGTCACCTTGCTCTTCTAGGTCTCAAGAAGCCCTAGAAGGGAGACATCCCTCAGACTATATTAGCGGATCCCTGTTGAGAATGCTGCTTAAGGTCCACCTCACCTCCTAGAAATCAAGACCTGTACCAGTTTGCAGGATATGAAGGAGCAGACCACAAGCAGCCATTCCTGCTGACGGGCACCCTAAGGTACACACACCACAGTCCTAGAGAGGAGGCTCCTCTATAGCTCACCTGTCCTCCCAACCCCATCCTGGACGTGGGATGGGTCTGCATGGTGGCCCTACTCTTGAGGGTAAGAATCTCCAGGCTGCCCCAAGGAGTCCATGTGCCCTGAACCCAGCTGACTGTCAGCAAACCTGATGTTATTCCCAATAAAGCAGCAGGGAAAAGGTTAAAGGAAGATTTATGGGCATATATCTCTGCCAGAACCGCCAGGTGATCATGTGTACACATTTCTCTACTCTAAGACCTAATTTTCCACCATTTCCCTTGATTTGCTGTTCCTTTTCTCCCATTTCCTTGATTTAGGGCCCAATTATTTCTTGTCCTCTTGCCAGTGAAACAAAATATTTCATAAGCACTCCCGCTGCCTCTCTCCACTCCCTCCCTCCTTTGGACACCGGTTTCAATGCCTGACTCATGCCTCATGTTCTGCAAAATTTAGAGTATTTTAGTGAACACCTAACGATGATTTTGCCATTTTTCACAGTGATGCAAATGGGATTTGGCACCAGTAAGCTCACTGCTGGAATTTAAGTGAGTCCTGTGGCCCCACAGCTTTGGCACATCTTTCTAAAGCAGTCCCTGGGGATTGTTACCTGGGCAGGATTTCCTTCTGATGAGACACTGTCCTTCATGAGGGATGAGCTGCGTGCCCCAGGCTGGAGGTGACACTGTGCTGGGACAGGGAGAAAGGCAGAAAAGTCAGTTCCATAGCTCAGCTACTTTCTGACCAATACAGATCTGTAACACCCTGTAAGAGTCATGTTGGCAAAAGCAGGACTGTGCTAACACAAGGCAGCTCCTTGGCTGCACCACATCACCCTCTTTGACGTAGCTACAAGCCCATGGAAGAGTTGGGGACTACCAACTACCCCTACACAAGTGTGCTTAGGGTCTGGTCCATCTCTTTAATGGGACAGACAACAAATTCTGCCCTTGTGGAAAGGAAATATAAAGAGGAAGAGGGGAAAAAAAAGAAAGGACAACCCCTGCCTCTGGCGGGTCGCCCAGTACAAACATCTAAGCATAATCAACTCTTTCAAGTGGTTCATCACAGTTGGACCCCTGGGACCCATCCCAGTACCACAGGAAAGGACTGGCTGACTTCTGTCAGCATGCTGAGCACCAGCCCTTGGGAGTAGTCCCAGGCAAACACTCTCCTCTCCCTGTGGAGCAATGGTTTTACAATAGCTTTCCACCCTGCTTCCTTCCCCCCACCCAGGTTTGCACAATCACAGCACATCACATTTCTATAGAATCCTCCTACTAGTTCCCATAATCACATTCCAACCTGTCACAACACAACACAACCATGAAAAAGGCAGTTAACAAGTGCTATTTTAATACTGCCAACCTTTTTTCAGGGAGATGTATCCATACAGCGAGGTGAGGAAGATTACAGGACCTACAGCACAAATCAAATCTGAGGTTGCCTAGGCTGTGAGGAGGGAGAAGCAGCTAAAGCATGCTCCAAACCATGCAGACAACACAAAATTGGATCTCCTGTATCCTAAAGTCATGTCTCAGGCCCTGGTGATCTCTTGATTTCTATGTTCCTCAATCAGTTGCCTCTACCTGCACAACACAATCCCCTTAGCCTGCTTCTTCTGCAGAAAGAAAACAACTGGCTTGATGAGAGGCCTTTCCATCCAAACACCATCTGAAAAACTTCAAACCCTTGAAAGCCGTAGCAAAATGGGGCCGTGCTCACCAGCTGGCTCTATTTGGGTTGCTCTTTAGAAGATAAGAACAGCTGCTTGCATGGGCAAACTCCTGCTCCTGTATTGCTCAGCTTGTCCTAACATCAGACACCACATACTACCTCCTTGTTATATGCCATGGCTGTATGGGGATTATAAATAGAGGGCAGTTTGGCTAGCTAGGGCTGGTCAGCTCCACAGCTTCTCCTAAAGCCAAGGCCCCTTCTCCACACACACATCCAGCAAGGCACATCTCCAGTGATCCTTATCCTTCCAGTTGCTGGCAGTAGCAAGACCTTGGGCATCTAGAGAAGATAATCAGGAGGAGGGGGTAAGGAGAGGTACTCTCTCCTCGTAGTTTGAGCTATGCCTATTCTTTCCACCCAAGGAATTGCCACAGCACATTGAGAAGCATCCAAACCTGTCACACCATGCTCAGCTGTTGCTGATGGGGTCAAGCAGCAAGAAAGCCACACCCAAGCTGGGAGATGCAGGACCCTGTCAGAAACCAGGCCCTGAAGCATCACGACAGGAAGCCCTACGAAGGCTAAAGCAACACTCACACACCTCAAAGCAGGTAGCAGGATGTGGCCTTCACACCCACCCCCACAGCTGTTGGCAGGTCATTCCCACATTCACAGAGCCTGAAGGACAAGTTGAGCCATGTGATGCGTTCAGCTGCATTAGACTTCTTGCTGCTCTGTTATGAGACTGGGCAACTTCACTCCAAAAAGCTTTGAAAAATAATTGATGACCAAATGCCACAAGTGCAAGACCACCTGGGTAACAAGAAAGGACTGAGGTTTGTGGGAGGGCTCTTTATCCAACCTTCAGCAGCACAAAACTAGTCCTAACAAGAAGCAACAACTAAGAAGGGGGAAAAATAATAAATGAGGAGGAAACCTGAGAAAGGCTCTGCAAATCGCCTGGTTTGAGGTCATCCTCCCTCCCCTGCTGGGGCTATGCAAGGTGAGACCCCCTCCCGCCTCTTTTGAGTGTGCCCTGGGGAAAGGTTTCTGGGACTTCATCTGCCACTCCATAGGGCATCAAACCTGCTCTGGGCTCCCTCAGAGGGTCAGCTCAGCTGAGGGCCACTAAAAGCCACCTGCAGCTTGGGGAGGTTTGAGGATTGGTATCCCACACACACACAGAGCTGCAAGATCCAGAGCCCTCAGAGGCCACCAACCAAGCTAACTTCATTCCTCTCTGTAACTTGGTACGCTCAGCTCTGCTAGCTGTGTTGGCCTGGGGTTTACTAGATTAATGTCACTTGTAATTTATTACATGGCTGTGGCTGGCTGGAAGCATCACCTCCGGGGGAAGCTGACTCACCCTAAGCACACATTTTTCCAGGGGCCAGTTAAGTCCTGTCCACCAGACCAGCTTCCCTTCAAGCTACCTGTCAAGCTAGCACAGGCTGGACAGCCGCCTAAAGCCTGGCGAGCACCATCAATGAGCTTAACTCCCCCAAAAAGCACTGGGAACAGTAAAAGCTGGCCATTAGGTCAGTTTTATATTGGATTGAGACATTCGATGTTGTAAAGCGTCTGGAAAGACCATTATGCTCCCTCCCGTGTCCTTCCTCAGAGGAAAGGAGATAAATGTCTAGCAGATTGTTCCTAGCCCAGGGCAAGGGAAATAGAACATCCTCTGTCCCTAACAGCTAGCAGAAGTACCAGAGGGTGTTGACACACAGCATCTTGGCTTGGAGACAGCACACGGTTGGCCCAGCACTGCACCAGCGCAGCATCAGGCCTAACCCACCTCCAACAAGCCTGCTCCTGAGCCTTTGTACCTGAGCTCTCCCAGCAACCCAGGTGCTGAGATGGAAAGAGAGAGGTGCTGGCTAGCGAGTCTAGCCCTGACCCTGAACAAAACAGCAGTGCCTGGGACTGCTCTCAAGATAACAGGACCGCAGCAGGTGAGCGGCGCGGTGCCTCCATGCCGTTACCGAATGAAGCCTCTCCCCATCTGATCTGACCGTTACACAAGCACAGGGAGGAATGGTGCCTGGTCCCCCGCAGGGTTTGCTAAGCCAGGATTTCTCCAAGAAACGGGCGAGTGCCTGCGCACAGGATCTAAACATAGCTCTCAAAACACAAAATCAGCCCCTGCTCCATCTGATCAAGAGGGTAAACCAGGACAGCAAGTCTTTGCTCAGATTTAAGGGGAGGCTGAATACCAACTTGGAAAGATCTGAGCTGAATCCATCCCTCGAGTGGAAGTGTTAATGATGTAACCCTGGTGTCCAGCTATAGCTTTCCTTTGCTGCCTGGCAAAATCCCCAAAGGAAAAGAGAAGAGGGCCCTTACCGACCCTCATCAGTGACTTCATGTGCCCTCAGCAAGTTCACAGATGATACCAAATGGGGAGGAAGGGGTGATAGACCAGATGGTTGCCATAAAGATGATTAAGGGCTGGCAGCACCCAACATACGAGGAGCAACTCAGAGCTGGGAGAAGACGAGGCTCAGGAGGAGCTTATCCATATGCATGTCTCATAGGAGGGAGTAGAGGCTACAGAGCCTGGTTCTTCTCAGTGGTAACAGGCATACAGTGAAATACAAGAAATTCTGTTTCAAACGCAAGACTTTTTCTACTGCAAGGGCAATCTAACACCTTAAATTGCCCACAGAATTGTCCATCCCTGGAGGTATTCAAAGGTTGACTGGATGCATCCTTCCCTGGATGTGTTCAAAAAAAGGGTAGATGAAGTACTTAGGGATATGGTTTAGTTTAGGATATGGTTTAGTTTAGGATGCGAATGGTTGGACTTGATGATCTTAAAGGTCTTTTCCAACCTTGTTATTCTGTGATTCTGTGCGAAGCCTGCTTTGAGCGGCCCATCTCCAGAGGTTCCTCCCATCCTCAGCTATTTCATGATTCTGTTGGACAAAGGATTCAGGGTACCCTCTTCTGATGCTGGGAATAAGAGGAATCTATCCCTTGTCCCACCTTGTCTGATTTTTAACAAAGAGCTCTGGCACTTTCCCCAAAAGAAGTGGTTAAAAAAACCCAACACTTACAGACTTAAGCCTTGGAAGAGCAGATGTCCACCAGAGATCAGTTTTGCTGTTCACCTGTGGGATTTATCAGATCAAAAGAGCAGGGGCAGCACAAAACCTGAAACACGCTGGTTGTCAAGTGCCAAAGCATTTTCCAGCCCTTTCTTTGCTAGATGGGGGCAAAAAAAGACAGCACGGAAGAAAGATGAAACTTGGTTTACTGGACCTTCCTAATTGAGCTCTAGTGCCCAGGATCAAAGATTACTTGATTAAAATCCAATTTCAAAGCTTATTAACTTTTGAATGAGAAACGCTGCTATGGTGAGCTTACTCCAGCAGGCTATTTCTGGCTTGGCAGGAGCGGCTGGCAGGGAAAAACATCTCTTTGCACCCAGCTTGGACCCAGATGAGGCAGGAGATTTTCACTTCCCTGACCACTTTAAACAAAGACTAAATGAACAAAGGGCCTTCCCTCAAGCCAGCTATTAAAACCAGTCTGGCATTTCCCCTTCATGCCGCTGCAGCTCATTTGAGAGCCACGCAGAGCCACTGCGTTGTGTTTCGAAGCTACTCAACATTTGCCTCCTTGCAAGGTACTCTGGTCAGGCTGGCAGCTGCCAGCTCAATCATGAACTCTCTGGGTGTCTTCAGCCCATGGCCTCCTTGCTCAAGCAAAGCAAAGAACACGGCTAATTTTTGGAAACCAAAAAAAAAAACCCCCACCAGAAAACCCAAAAGGCCCGTGTCATTACAGAAGCTGTACCACCACGAGCCACTCTGTCCCACTGCACAAGGGGCAAGATAGGCTGGCCTTGCAGCTGAGGGAGATGGTGAGCCAAGCTGAGATCTGTTTGCCACAGGGTTTTATCCTGAGGGATGTAAATCCCGCACCTGAACCCCAGATCCCTCTAGGACCCCCAAGCATGCTTTAAAGCATGTAAGATATAGGGTGGAGCTGCATCCTGGAGCTTCAGGGCCGAACACATTCCTTATCCTAAGGACAAATGGGGGTTAAACACTGCCCTTCGGGGAGCCAGTTCATCCCATCCCCTCCTGTATACCTCACAGTACCACTTGCAAAGAGCTTCCCACCTTCTCCCCTCTTCCCCAGGCACAGCACCCACAAAGATGAGAACCGCAACACCCAATATCCATAGCAAACTTTGTCAGATGCCACAGGCCCATTTTTCTCTTGGGTACACAGATTTTCAGAACATCTCTCATCCAGGGAGACAGTATTTAAGGTTGGCTGTGCCCAAACAGTGGGCTTTACCGCTCCTGCTGAAGGACCAAGTTTATCAACCAAGTGCAGCAGTTGCCTACATCAGCTCTTGACAGGGACTCATACATGTGTGGCAACTGTGAAGCACCAAGGTCTGTGTCTGACTGTTGTCCCACTCGGTGAAACACATGATGCTCAACAAGCATCAGAGCAAGCAGCAGCTAACACCAAAGTCAGGGGGAGGAGAAGACAATTCGTGCTATCACGTATTAAAGAGAGAAGGCAGCAGCTAGGCAACGAACGTGATCAAGTTTGCTTTGAAAAGTGGTTGGTGACAGCTGGATGACAAATACCTTGTCACCCTGGGAGGGAACTCGATAGGTTCTTCCTGCTCTGCTGCGGGATTCGCAGACACCCACTGCCCAGCACAGGGCGGCTGCAAGAGCTCCACCACAGCCCTTTCAGACCCAACTCCCATCGGCTCCAAGACCAGTAAACGACACAGCCACCAGTAACTCGCCCCTCGTTCAGTTAAGGCCTCCTTCTTTATCCAAGGAAAGAGGAACAGCAGTCTTTTACAACATACCTCTGGTATACAGATGGGCCTGAAGCATGCAGGAGTTCGTCCAAAGGATTCCCACCCCAGCAGATCAGGTTCAGGCTTTCAGAAGAGGGAATTTGGTTATTCTCAGGCATCCTTTTGCCAGGGACCCAAGGGCAGGTTCCCACCATGCCTAGTGCCTCTGCAAAAGGGAGCAGACTGGGCAGCACAAGTCAAAGGCCTTCTCTATCCCTGCCAGAGCAGACAGGGCATGTGATGACTGGCAGAGCAAAGGATATAGCAGCTATACCTCACCTGCATATAGGCATGCAGCTGGGATCCAGTCTGAGACCAGGCATATCGAAAACTCCAGATATACAGAATACTGATACAAAAGTGCTGTGGTGTACCAGGTCTGCAGTGATGGTGTGGCAGCTATTGCTGTGGGGAAAGAACAGGCAAGAGCACGATGAGAGGCTGGGCAGAGGTAGGGACAGAAAGGTTCTATAAACAACAGGATTTCACCCCCAGCAGAGTCTGACTCCCCTGTTACCATCATGCTAGACGAAAGGGGTGAGGGTCCCCATGCCACCTGGGATGGGGCCAGAAAGTCAGCACAGATTTTGCAAGCATCACCTCTGAGCTCTGGCCACGCGCTCCCAAGACCAACAACCCTGTTCTCTCTTGCAAGCTACACCATGTCACACACTCCAGCAGCAAGCTACAACCGAGCTGCGAAACAACAGCTGGAAACAAAGACAACGCCGGATCACTGAGGCAAATGCTGAGGAGAGGTGACAGCAACAAGGAGGGGTTTGCTTAGTCTCACCTCTGTGCCATTGGAGGCTCCCCAGGGCAGGGAAAGAAATACCTTAGGAATAAATCACCAGCACAGGAGGATTTGGGGAGAGCAGCCAGACATGGTCCTGCTCCCCTTGCTGTCTGTCTCACTGGGATCATCGTGCAGGGGAAGGAACAAAGTTCCCTGCCACCTCCACTTTTCCCTTCTCCTACATCAGGGAGAACTTCCCCTGTTCTCCACTGAGCTCTCCTCTCCCACAGCCTGGCAAGAACTGGTATTTATTGGTGAAGATAGCCCAGTGCAGAGGACATGCAAAGTCACTGAATCTGGGTCTCAGGCTGGAACTAGCTGCTTCACACAACACAGAGCCCTCCTGCACCTCCTCTGAAAGCCATCACTGTGGCTTTCTCTAGCCTCATTCAGCCCCACCACACCAGGTCCCACCTCACCTGGTGCTAGACCACATCCTACTGCAACAGCATGTGCCAGCAGAGGAGAAGGCAGGCAGACACTGATTGCTCAGGGGCAGCTCAAGCACACGACTGCAAGTACCTACCTGCCCGGTCTTCCCAGCATCTGCCAGGAGCTGGCACGCCACAGCAGCAGCAGGTTCGCTCACTGCCCACAGCACTCGGGTCCCAGGAAAGCAGCACCATGCTCCGTCAGACCAGTTACAACTTCACACAAACAACTACCTGGGTAACCCTACTCCTGAGAGGCTCACTAGGGACATCCCCCCACTACCACTAAAGCAGCAGGTGACAGATCTGAGTCTCACTGCATTACAGAAGGCTGCAAATCCAATTCCTTCCCACCCCCCCAAAAAAATGCAGGCATCTTTCCATCTGCCATGATGCCCCTGCACCCTGCCTGAGGATGGAGCAGTCCAAACCCCACTCAGCACTAACCCACCTTCAAACCAGAAACCCAAATCTCTAACTTTCTCCATCCTGAAGTGACTTAAATGTAAGCAACACTCCTGGTCCTAACCCCGTATTTCGTTTTACGGCTATGGGTGTTATAACCGTTGTACTAACGGTGTTTTAGTTGCAATTACCAATGTACAAACTCACATGCCTATGAATGTGCTAGGCACGCACCCGCAAATGTTCGCTCTTCTACCTCTTGAGAAATGGGTCCGTTCCGCTTTCTTCTGCTACTGATAAAATATTGATTAGGGAATTTGAAAATTTGAAATGATTTAGGAGTCCCTGGATGGGAAATGTAATGTACTGTGCCGGTCGCATTATGAGCCATCCATCACCTGTCAGCAAGCAGCAAGAAAGTGACAGAATCAATACAAACGTGTCTGAAGATGGGTTTAACTCATTTCCCTTCCCCCTCAGGCAATGGCTGGAGCATCCCAGCTGGAGGAGAAGGAAGGCTTGGTAGCTAACACTAGGCCAACCTCAATGCACTCACAGTGCAAGGGGGTTAACTCATTCGCTCAGCAGTCTGACCACACCAGGAACAAGAGCCGAGTACACTGACCTCAGCCGCATTCCCAAGGGAGCACGGCCAGGCCAGCCAGCCAGGAATCACTAATTCGGCCCGTGAAGGCTGCACTGAGCTGGCTGCAGGTCAGCATGCTGGGCTGTTTGAGGTGGTCTGGGGTGCCCAAGACCTCCACATGGGTCACTGCACCTGTACGGCTCTTACGAAGGCTCCTTCTAGTGACTTGGGCAGGTTGTTATTTGTCCCTAAGCCTCCTACAGCCGGCAAACACTTTCGGCTCCTGCCTCTCCCTTTATGGCATATAACATTCCCAGAGACTCATGTACACCACCACTCCGCCTTCAGAGGGACACTGCTACGTTACAAAACCAGGCCTTGCTTCCCTACCTATTGCTGCCCTGTTCCTCCCATGAAGGGCATCAGCTTCCATTCTGCATCCCCCACCTTCAGCCAGCAGGGCCAGATCCAGCTCCTCGTTACACCACAGAGCTCACTCCCTAAGCTCCTGTTGTTCTTACTCAGTCCAAAAGACTTTTAAAAATTTTAAAAAAAGGAATGGGGGTGGAACCCATCTGTCGGGCGATATATCGTCCCCTGGTGCTTTGCAGATAGATGTGATTGGCCTGTGATCCTATTCTGCAGATTCCCTTAGAGCACCATAATTCATCTGGCAAGGCATTTGAAATGAGACCGGGCACAGCACCAGAGAAACGGCAGGAGCTGAGCATCCAGCCCAGCCCCCCAGGTGTGGGCAGGGTGACCACAAAGGCTATTGCTCATTTGTTAAAAGTTCATTATTCCAAGGGCACATGGCAGGAAGTGATGGCAGCACAAGGACAGTTCAAACGAGCAGCCTGGGCCCACAGAGGCTGTTCCTAAGAGCTGCTCCCCAGCTCGAGCCTGCCCACCATGGACCACATACAGTGGCAGCATTTAGACTGGCTGTGGAGCACGCTGCGTGGCACAAGTGATGGGCCAGAGGAAAAGGAGAGAGATGCTTGACAGCATCAGACACCTTTTGACCTCCCAGCAACGGGGTGGAAGGCCTGAAACCCACTGGGTAGGAGCAACGAGCATGTCCAAGCTTCCCTAGGTCTCACACCCTTTGACAAGCAGCTGGTAGACACCTTCTCCCAACATTGTCAAAGGCTTCAGGGAAGCAGCACTGGCCAACGGATACAGCAGCAGACATTTTCTGGGCAGCTTTTACCTCCTCTCTGCTTTCTGCAAGGGCAAAGCCTCAGCCTTCAGACAGGGTCAAACCATGGCATTGGCTTTCAGAGGTTTAGCCCCTTCCGCACACAACATAAGCCAGAAGGGTGTCACAGCCCAGCTCTGCCTTGTCTGCTGATGTGGCCTCAGGTAAAGCTTCTCAGACAAAGCCTTCTCATTTATTTTGCTTTTAATTCCATTATTTAATAGACTGCAAAACCCTTAATGTGGGAGTCTCGACTACTGCATCTGTGCAATTCACTCCAGATACATCTCTTCTACCTTCCCAGCCCTAATAGACTCCATAAACGGTTTCCAAATCCAGCAGAAGAGGTCTATTTGCTGCCTAGTACACCATGTAATCTTTTGCAGAGGTGGTATTGATCTTATTAAACCTGCAGCCATTGAGTCCTCAGATGTGTCTCAGCATTTGCTTTCCCACAGCGGAGCAAAGCACCTCTTCTAGCCTCACAGCAATGCACAGGTGACAGCAGCAGCCTACGCTGACCCAGAGACGAGACGATGACTGCATTTCTGAGAACAGTTTAATACTCATCAGAGCTATGGCTGTAGGGCACTTAGAAGTAATGCCCCGTCTCAAAAAGAAACATCTGAGTCATTTTAACTCAAAGGCACAGAAATTAGGGGCTAATTCAGCCTGTAACAGGTACTGAATGCTGAGCCCAGAAGCAGCTCTGCTCGTGGAGAATGGATTTTGCACAGTGAGACTGGCTCGGGGCTCTCAGCTCCCCAGCTCCAGGATGCTCACAAGACTCATTTACAGCCACCTTGCCAAATTTTCCTCACCCCATCCACAAAGGGGGAGAAACTCGTGCAATTATTTGTGCAGTCCTGTCCAAACAACTAAGAGAAGCACAGAAGGTGGCTCCAGGCAAAGAGGAGAAGCACACAGCGCTGAGGCTGCAGGAGGCCTGGCAAGGGAAGACACATCAAGCCACGAAGCACAAAGCTGGAGCTCTAATAAAATACATATGCACACACATTTATATGTGCAGGTACATGCAAGCTCAGCCTTTCTGGGGGAAAGGCAGCACCATGGTGCGCTGGGAAGGTAGAGGTGGGTACCACAGGTCTAATCAGATGCTCATCTGACAGAGCATCAGTGTTCAAAGGTGGTGATAAGTGGTCACCATCTGGCCCAGAGGCACTGGGGTGCCAAGCAGAGGGGAGAGAGAGACAGGGCTTCCACCCCCGTCAACATTCACGCTGTCCCAGTCACGTCAGCCCCGCTTGTCAGCCCATCTGTCACTACGCTGGTTCCTGCCGGGGCCTCAGGACCCGCGAAGGTGGCTGCACATGTCAGAATATTTCTCTTCTGAAGTTGCTGGGACAAGGCATCTGCAGCCTTGTTAGTTCTCACAAAGCAGAGCCCAAGCACACCCTCCGAGAAGGGAGCAGGGAATAGCCCCAGGGAACAGGGGATCACCACAAGCCACCTGGCTCCCAGCTTCCCAGGCCTCGGGGAAAGGTGAAGCAGCAGTATGGCCTGAGCACCAAAATCCTTGCAAGAGGTACTTGGGAAGAGCCTTGGAATCCAAAGCTTTCGTTCATCATCTGCCATCTTCCCTTAGCCAAGAGTGAGTGACCACTGCTAACAGGTGGGCCTCACTACCACTTCTGGGATGACCTTCCAAGTCCTGTCCCAGAGCTCTTCCAGAAGAGGCACAGGCCCAACGCTCACTTGTGCTAGGACCAAGACAACACTGCCGGGCCACTATCGGGGACATCTAGCCTATTTCTGCACCACCCCCAACTAATTATATAGGCTTTGAGAAGGGAGCCAGCCACCCACGTGCACACTGCTGCCCTAAAACAGAATAAATACTGCTTCAAGAGCCCAGAGAAGGAAATCATCCATACCTACATGATGCCTATGTGTTCTGGAAGTAGCAGTTTGAGACCTGCACTCCTCTACCACAAAATGCCACCAGGATGTGTACAACAGCTCATCAAGACACTGGAACCGAGCACAGCAGTTGGGGGAACTAAGAAAAAGTCCTATGTGTCAGCAGGACACATCAGTGGGAAGCGTTGCTTCAGCAGGACAGCAGAAGTAGTGCTCTGCTCCCAAAGCTGCCAAACCCAGAGCTCTGGTACAAGCATTTCCACATAGCACACGTACAACCCAGGACATGCATCAAGGCAGCTCTTTGCTATCCATGCTGGGTTTTGGGTAGGGATCCTCACATGAGACATTATGGGCCAGTTACCATCACCCAGTGCTGCCCACATCCCCTGCCAACACCTCCAGCAGAGCAGTAGCCCAGCCAGCACTAGGTCCTGGATCCAGCCCAGCAGCTCAGACCACAGCAGCCGAGCAAAGGCATAGTAAAGTGGAGCATGTTGTAGGTGGGGAGGAGGGGAGGCAGCTCTTTAAGCAAGTCATTTCAATTGCCTTGAGAAAACAGGTTCTTAAAATGATAGAAATAAATGAGCAGCCTCAGAAATGCTTTCAGAGAAAGCTTCCAGGTAGGAGCGTTGATTGCAAATACTTATTAACTGCTCCTTCATTATCAAAGAGATGAGATACATATGTTTACATATTTTGATACTATTTTATTAATCCTATTTACTGTTTAATTCCCTTAGCCTACCCAGAAGAACTGTCACCAAGCAACCCCCCAAACACAGCCTCGACTTGTGCACAGGCAGGCGTGGGCACTGGAGGAGTCGCTCAAGCATCTGCCTCTACTGAGGAACACGTCGCCAGCGTTGGGCATGGAACAACTCTTTTCTTCGCAACCTTCCCCCAAAAAAGAGGGTCTTGCTTCAAGACTTTGAGCAGTAGGGTCATTTACCCACCTCTGTCCACCCATGTCTAACTCAGCCTCCTGTCTCCCAACACAAAGCAGGCTTGATGCTAACGGCAAGAGCTGAGCAGGAGGTGGAATGTGGAGGTGTTTCCCCAGGACATTTCTCCAGCTCCTAGCAACCCAGCATGCAAACTCCCAAGCTGTAAATCGCTCCAGGGATGTACTTAGGCCCACTGTCAAGAGTTATCTGCCATGAAATTGCCAAATTCCTTTTTAAAGGTTCATGATACTTTTCAGCCTCCACAAGGTCCCAGGACAAGTTTCCGGGGCTGAGTTACTACTCCCCACACACAGAGCATGTAATGCTGCTTGGTCTAAGCCTGCAGTCTGCTCTTTTCAGCCAAGAGCCCCATCTTCTTACCCTGTCAGAAATGATTCACGGAATCACAGAATCATGAAGGTTGGAAAAGACCTCCAAGATCATCCAGTTTAACCGCCCCCCTACCACCTCTATTACTCACTAACCCATGTCCTTAAGTACCTCATCCAACCACCTTTCCTCAAACACCCCGAGGGATGGTGACTCCACCACCTCCCATGGCAACCTGTTCCGATGCCCAACCATTCTGAGAGGAAATGTCTCCTCATTTCTAACCTGAGCCTCCCCGGTGCAACTTGCAGCCATTGCCCTCCTAATCACCTAATTCTTTGGTGATTTTCTAGGTGTCTCAGGTCCTCCTCACCCCCATCTCTGCCAAGCTGGTGAATCCTATCCAGGCAATCCTCAGCACCATCAAGTTACATAAAGCACAGCTCCTTGCTCCAGCCAACACCTTCTCCAGCAGCCACATCAATAGGAGTGATGGACAAGGGTCCTCCTCTGGGGCTCCTCACTAGAGCTGTTCTTCTGATGGAGAACCCGAAGGTCTGTTTAATTGAAGCAGGGCAGGCAAGAGTGCTTCAGGGACAGAAGATGGGCAAGGAGGATCCCTGCCCCTACACAACTGCACAGCCTGCCCCAGGCTGCTGCTTTAACAGCAGATGATGATTTTTTCCCCCTGAGCAGGCCCATGCCCACATTGTCACCTCCTGGCTACTCAGGCAGGGATTTCTGCCCAAAGCAGAGGCATGATGCTGAACAGCCAGATCCCTGCAGGATACCCCAACCTCCACCATCCTGCTGGAAGCGAAGGGCCCTGCCAGCCTTCCTTCCAGCAGCTAGACCCTGCCCTTTGCACACCCAGGAAGCACAACCGTGCTGGGACAGTCTCCAAAGCACTGCTGAAAACCCCAGCGTGCCAGCGAGCTGCTGAGTCCTCATTATTACCACCTCACCTTCAGACTGCACGCAGCGCGGCTGCGGTTTGGGAGAGAAAATGGGAAATATCCTTTCTCCACACGCAGCCGTTCCAAAACACTTCATCAGAAGGGTACACCCAGCAGGGCCCAAAGCAGATCAGCTCACGGGTACCAACTGACAGGCACAGCACATCTGACTGCCTTCGTTCCCTGGCAAATATCGCCTATCAGCTAAAGCACTGAAAAGGAAAAGGAAAAAAAAGCAGTTGCAGCTTTCTGTACGCAGCAAGGACACTGCTCTGGTGCTGCAATTGTCACAGCGTTAGAGAAAAGACACCAGGTCACCACAACCAGATGTGCTTTGGCATCCAAACAGGAAAGGCACAGAGCTCCAGCTCCCACCCCGCATCCCCACAGAGTCCCAAACCAGAACTGAACTCTTGGCCAGAAAAGCCAGTCCCCCAGTCACCTGTAGGCAAAACCCAAATTCACCTCCCAGCCACACACCACCACCAGATGAGCCAAGACATCTGACCCCAAAACACCACACCCCATTGGTTTCAGCCCTAACCCAGCGCCTGCCAAGTGCACTGAGGAGTACATCAAAGCATCTCTTCTCCCAGCATCCACGCAGAGCCCACATATCCAAAGCTTTGGACCTGTCTATACAGCCCCTGCAGCATTTCCACCGCAGAGAGAAAACCGCAGGAGGACTTTCACATGCACAGACCTTATCCCTCCCTCACTGCAACTGCGTGGTCCCGGGGGCCTTAATTAACCGGCATGCCTTCTCGCAGGGAGCTGCTCTACGGGAACATTTACATGTTCAACTCCTTTGGACAAGTTCACAGGCAGGCAGCTAATCCTCTCCCAGGTCTCAGTGTCATATCAATTTCCTGTTCGAAGCTGAGCTCTCTCCATCAGGGTTTTTAAACTAATGAGATGCACCGAGACCTTCAACTCTGGGAATATCAAATGCAGTGGGATTCAATTGCACTGCGTTTTCGTGTGGTTTTCCCTTTGTAATTAACACCAGGCTGCATACAACTTCTCTTCATCTTGCCACTAGATACAATCTCCACTCCAGACAAACATGTCAAGAAAGGTGATGCTTTTACCCTGCGCTGCCAAAGCCTTCTAACAGTCTCTTTCCCACTTTTTTCCCCCCCTCCATGAATACAGTCCACATCCTCATTGTAACATTCAGAACTTTAAACCAAGAGCAGTGGCACAGGTCCCTCAGGGCTCGCAGGTACAGCAGCCTCTCCTGCTTCTAGCTCACGTGGATTACACTCCAGAAACACTGGTGCATGGACACCAGCTCAGAGGGAATTTTGCAGGTCAGTCTTTCCTATCATCATTAGAGGGCTAGGGATCTCCAGTGCCTCTAAGCAAATATGAGAAGGTGCAAAGCCATCCCACACCCTTCCTAGAAGCAGCTTGGCTGTCTTCCCACCAGGGCAAATGTCCCTTTTCCTCTTACTTCTGCCACAGCCC
Organism: Porphyrio hochstetteri; assembly: GCA_020800305.1. Lineage (NCBI taxonomy): Eukaryota > Metazoa > Chordata > Aves > Gruiformes > Rallidae > Porphyrio > Porphyrio hochstetteri. The sequence goes on from CM036912.1 coordinate 22,826,387, forward strand.
TGCCAGGCCATGCTAACCAGTCGCAGAACTGATTACCAGCTGCCTGGGGAGCGTGATGCTCCTGCACCAGCCAAGCTCTCCTGTGAGATTTCTAGGGAGCAAGATAGAAGGATCAGCTTTCTGGTCTGTTCATAGCTAGCTTGCTCTACAAGGAAGCCAGTTTCACCGGGGTTGCTGGACACAGTGATAATTAATACATGGCCATCAGCTCCCACCTTTGCATTTCAACCTTGGGCATTACGGACATGAGCATATTTGCAGAACATAGGAAGACTTTGAGCCCTGAAGGCTGCTAAAACACAACAGCCTGCAATGGCCATAAGCTAGGAGATGACACAAACCAGCACCCACCTCTTTTAAAACCTGAAGGAGTGCAGCTGTGCCACATCTGGCAGGATCTGCAGGAACGGCAACACTCCTTTTGATCAGCAGAGCTTGGAACAGTTCCTTTTGTGTAGCAAGAGGCCGCACAGCGTGGTGCAAACCCTGGCTGGCAAGGGGCAATTCCTGCAGGCACCAGTACAGGAAGGTTTTGAGGAAGGATGTCCATTACTACAACCAGATACCGACAAGATCCAGCCTCTGGAAACAGAGCACTGGGACAGGCTGCCCAGGGGGGTGTGGAGTCTCCTTCTCTGGAGATATTCAAGACCTGTCTGGATGCCTCCCTGTGCAACCTGTCTTAGGGATCCTGCTTTGGCAGGGGGTTGGACCCAATGATCTCTGGAGCTCCCTTCCACCCCCTATGATTCTGTGAAGATCCTAAGGCCTGGATCTGGCAGAAATCCCTGCAGAAGGGCTCCCTGTCTGGGGACACCCCAAGTGGGAGGGAAAAAAGCTCTAAGCAAAAGCAGGGTGGGTCAGGTCTGCTTTAGTCCACGAGGGAGCAGGTTCTCCTCCATAGATAAGAGTCACCACACACCTACCCCATGCAGCTTGACCCTGGGTTCTCATTTCAGGAAACTCATAAAGGTTCGAAGCAAAAGAACCTAGACCTGGGGTTCTCCCTCCAACCCAACCTCTTGGGGAGCAGCTTTGATGCCATGGCAAGGGGCAGAGTGCCTGCATAACATATTCCAGATCAGTACATAAAAAGCCTCTTTTTTCCAAAGACACCCACTTTATTTGCAAGCCCTCCATTGTCACCTCACCCTGTCCACCACACAGGGTAGCAGAAGCTGGGAGGGATTTACCTGGCAAAAAAAGCCTGCTCCCCGTGGGCTCAAAACTAGGCTCTTCCCTTGTAGGTAGATAACAGCCACCTTACAGCAACTCCCACCCAACACCAGCCATCCAGAAAGGTCATGTCATCTAACGCCTGGCCTTGCCCTGCTCCCAGCTCTGGATCTAACATCAGGTTGCGATAACCAGGCCATTCGCCACCCACCATTACAACCAGCAGCCTCCCAGACCTGCAGCACCCAAAACCTCCCCGCAGTCCCTCCCTTGCCAACACTGGCACCGGGGATTGAGAGCCTGCTTTAGAAAACACCGAGCCAGTCTCACTGTGCTGTGCCAGGAGCCTGGTGAGTTCAGAGGCCTGAGCAGCACCTCGGAGCACGGTTCACAAACACTTTATTATCGCTCCGTAACAGAGTTCCCCGCACTGCCCAGCAGCTCCAAATGAGCCTCCACAGCCCTGACAGCGAGCGCCACAGGACCACCGAGGTTTCATTAATATTCATGTCCCGCTGGCACTCGAGCAAGCATCGAAAGCTGGCTTTCTACAGCGGATCATTAAGCGGGGTGAAATGAGTGACCTCTTAAGACCAGCTGCGTCACAGATGCCACCAGGAGCTGAAGGGACAAAGACAGGGTCATCACCCAACACTTCTTTTAATAAACAGCAGTTCTAAATGAGCGCGGCCTTGCCGTACCCAGCAGAGTCCATCACACAAAGCATCTGGGAAGTGGATACCCAAACCAAAAGGTGGGCAGGGCAGTAGTTCCTCTCAGCAATCCAGTCTGGGAGAGGATGGGCAGCAGCAAACGGAGGATGAAACACCTCACCAGATGAGGCATGTGACTCTGAAATAAGCCCTGGCATTCTAGGAACAGTCAGCCCAGCTCAGTGGGAACACACTCACCTCTCTTTATAAACTGGCAAGGTTTAGGAGCATCCCAGGGCTTCCTTGAAGGGTCCCAGCTCAGGGGTGTTTATCAGAGAGCTCCCCCAGGCAGCAGTTAAAACACTCCACATAGCAGAGACTTGATCTGCGGATTACAGACCCTAATTCTTGCCATCAGAGTAACAATTAGCATCAGGTTAACAAGTTCTCAGCACTCTCTGGGAGAGGATAGGGAAGGCAAAAGGAGCCTTAGTGCCAGTTTACCTCAAACTCACTGGGAGGCCACTAAGCAACTCACGGGCAAGCTTCCCCAGCATTTTACTTGGGATCACAGAATCACAGAACATGAGGAGTTGGAAGGGAGCTCAAAAGATCATCTAGTCCAATCCCCCCGCCAGAGCAGGATCACACCAGAAGCCACACAGAAAAAGTAAGCTGCCTCCAGCCCTCCTAGTACAAGCAGACAGCTGCCCTACCTCCATGCTTCCACAGAAAGAAGCTAATGGAAGATGACACCTCACCCAAATAGAGCCACCCTCCCTGCTGTGAGGAGCCACCAACATCACCCACAGCCTCTCCTTTCTGTAACCTACTCTGCTGAAGCCTAACGCTCAACTCAAGCGTGTTTGGTATGGGTACATGCCAGGCAAGGTTGGTTCAGCCTCTTAACTCTTCAGTGACTCTTGATGTCCACATTCCCATGGTGCAGAGAGCCGCACAACAGGCCACATGCAAATGAAGTCCCGTATCCCCAAGAGTATGGAGTGCACTGAGCTGCCTCTCCCAAAAGGGGGTCTATTTCAGAAAAACTTTGCTACCTGACTCCTTACGACCTTGGGGGGGGAATCAAGAGCAGAGTCAGAAACTAAAAGCTGGGAGAGTCATCCCAAATACACAAGTTTTATTTCTAAAAGCATTTGCAAGACCTGAAAGCTTTTACAAGAAGTCTCCGTGTTTGTTTTCCTCTACAACAAAAAAATAGTAATTACCCAAATAACAGAACATGATGAGTTGGAAGCAAGCTCAAAAGATCATCTAGTCCAACCCCCCTGCCAGAGCAGGATCACGGAGACTAAATCACACAGGAACCCATCCAGGCAGGGTTTGAATGTTCCCAGAGAAGGTGACTCCAAAGACCAAGACAGACCTTGTTTGATCTTAGAAAATCATGATGTTTAAGTTAAGTTAAAAGTAAGAGATTTAAATACTGCTCAGACCACATACATTAACTCAAAAAACTGGAGAATGACAAATAGCCCTTACAAAGCCAGGGGAGCAACACACTGACCCTACAAAGGGTTGTCCTACAAGCACCACTGCCCAGAGCATCCTACAGCCAGGGCAGAGGAACATAATCATAGAATCACTTAGGTTAGAAGACACCCTTTAGATCACCGAGTCCCACCACAGCCTAACCCTGCCTGGCCCACCTCTAGACCATGTCCTCAAGCACAACATCCACATGCCTTTTAAATCCCCCCAGGGATGGTGCCCCCACCACCTCCCTGGGCACCCTGTCCCAGTGCCTGACAGCCCTTTCAATACAGAAATTCTCCCTGGTATCTGACCTAAATCTCCCCTGGGGCAATTTCAAGCCATTTCCTCTCATCCTGTCACTTGTTCTCTGAGAGAAGAAACCAACCCCAAAATCTCTGCAGCCGCCTTGCATGTAGTTGCAGAGAGCAATGAGGTTTCCCCTCAGCCTCTTTTTCTCAAGACTAAGAAGCCCCAGCTCCCTCAGTCACTCCTCACAGGACTACCAGAAGCATCCTGAGATTAAGAACCCCCTCCACAGGAAACCCCCAGATTTGTGTGCGGCAATCAGCTGGACTCACCCCAGCGCAGCATCCCAAGCCTCAGCCAGGTGACTCCAGCCCTGTAAGCCAAACACAGAGGCAACCCAGTGCTGCAAGGAGGAAGAGGCCGGCGAGCAGCATGCAGGGCAGCATGCAGGGCAGAGCCCTCTGTCGCAAGAGGGCAGAGCAAGCAGGGAACTGCCCACCAGGAGAAGGTAATGCCCCCCAGCCTGCCACGAGCTGGCCAGGTGCCACCAGGTCCCTGCCCCTCACAAGGGCTGTAACGGGCAGGTCACACAACTACAAGACTGCAGGTTTCGGCATTCCCCCCCCGCCCCCAACCTTCGAGCCTGCAGGTTTCAGCATTCCCCCCCCCAACCTTTGAGCCTGCAGGTTTCAGCATTACCACCCCCACCCCAGCCCTACGAGCCTGCAGGTTTCGGCATTCCCCCCTATCACGAGTGGGTTCTAGCTGCACCCCCTTCCCCAAACACCCCCTCACACGTGGGCCCCACCTGTATCGCAAGGGGATGAAGGGGGCGGGGGGGGGGGGGGGGAAGAGGCTGTGTTAACTCAACTCCCCCCCTCAGATCTTGACCCCGCAGCCCATGAGCTCACACGGAGCTCACACAAACACACATTCCCACCCGCGCGAAACCAACCGTGTGGGCGTATCTAAATTAGCATCCGGCGCAGTGCACGCCGGGTAGCACCGGCGGCTCGCCCTGCCTGGAAAGCGAGGCGCTGCATGGCTATATATATTCAAAGCCAAGCGGAGATTTCCGCGTCCGGGGGAAGCTCACCGCCGAGGTCACCGACTGGGTGCGCGTCACCCTAAGCCCCGCCTCGGGGAAGGTCTGAGGGAAGGGCCGCGTTATATGGCTCTAGCAGAGCCCCGCCCGCGAGTGCCCGTGTAGGGCGAAGGGCGGGTGAGCCACCAGCAAGGGGGGGCGCCGCGCTTTATGGGGCTCATGACACTGAGTTTGGGCAGGAGAAGCCGTAGCCGGGTTCAGCGAGACTCGTTGAACCCCCGGTGGATGCCTGCGGCCTCCGCGGTGCTTTGAGACAGACTCACGGCCGGCGATCGCTGAGTCCAATGGGTGAGGTGGGGCAGCGCCCTACAACCCAATTCAGACTACTCTCCCCCGGACAACTTTTTCCAGGAGTTCCAAAAAGGTTTATTACATCCTTAAAAGTCCATCCCAAATCGCTACCCACTCCCCACCACCCCCCTCAGCACCAAAAAGAACCCCAACAAACAGGGGGGCAGAGGTCAGAGGGCGCTTCCTTCCTTCCAAATAATCCAATAATAATTCCACATACTATTTAACTAATAATATTAGTTTAAAAAGCCACCCAAAACTTTCCACAGATAAGTCACAGCTATCCATTCCTGCCGTCAGGTTCTCGAGCTCACAGCGGCTGAGGGTACCGGCGCTGGGAAAGCAGCCGGGGCTGGTTGGGGCGTACAGCAGCAACGAACTGAGGGGAGCAGAGAGAGATGGAGGTGTGACCCATCCATCAGGGTGTGGTCATTCACCCATGGTTTGTTTTGTTTATGAAGACACTAGTTGCTAGTTGCCGCCATGTCCCACCACCATCACCCCCAGAAAACCAGGAGCCCAGCACCCCACCTCCATCAACACCCCAAGAGGGTCCTGCTCACCTGAGACACCTGGGTAGGGTTGAAGAGAGGGACTGTTCCCTCCAGTGGTGGGGGATGTTCATGAGAGCCGGTCTGGAGGGGGTGAAGGGAGAGAAATTTATCAGCCCTCCCCCCCCCCAGTTTCAGACACCACCACCCCCCCATCACACATACAGACACCTCACCCGCTCTCCTGTGGACTCCCACTGGCCTTTCATCTCGATGGACACGGGAGTAACAGGAAAGGTATTTTCACCTTGCGTTCCTCCTGGGGCATGCAGCCAACACAAACAAGAAACCACTTCAAGTTGGAAGCAGCAGCTTCTACAAGGCTGAAGGGAGAGGGGCAAGGGGTCCCGCACAGCATTTACCGGCATTTTGGGATGGAGACTGAGCCAAAGGGTTTGTCCCAGCCTCAAGAGGAGCATCGGGTGGGGATGGTGACTTCTGTTCCTGAAATTACACCCACCCTTGAGAGCACAAGTCACCTTGCATGGTGGGACGACCTCCACACCACGTACCACGCCACACTTCTGGGGTACCGCTCTAACCCCATCCTGCTGGATGGAGGGGTACCTCAAGAGCTGCTGGCAGACAAGCTGAGAAGCAGCTGTAGGGTCAGGACAAGCAGCCCCTGTCACAAAGCTAAACCACTAGGAGAGCTTAAAATTAGGCAGGGGGCTGGACACCGAGCTGGGTACAGTGAAAGGGGCCAGCAGGGCCCTCTGTTCCTCATCCTTTGGAAAAATACCCCAAAATTTCCTGCTCTGGGGCTGCAGATTCTTCTCACCAGGAGAAAGCTTCCAAGTAAGGGTCTCACTCCAACATATGACCCCAAGCCCTCCATCAGCCTGCAGCCGGGGATGTGACATCCCAGGGACTCAGCCAGCTGGGACTGGGGGAACCAACCACACACCACTGCATCCCTCTCTGCTGGCCCCAATTTTGGCTGCTCTTCCATCTCCTCCAACCCACCTGAGCACAACCAATCCCCACAGAGTTTGCCAAGAGCTCCAAGGACCTCCCTCATCCAAGAGGCTTTATAAATTCATTATTATTAACCAAGGATTCATTTCCAGGCTAAAAGTGCTCCCAGTCCTGCTCTGCCCCCAACACAGAGCAGCTACAGACATGAGGCAACTGTGCAACAGCATGGCCCATTGCAGGGACAGAGGGAGAAACAGTAGTTGTAGGGGGAGATGTGTCACCCATCCCCACAGCTGTAACCCTGGGTATCACCCAGGGACAGGACAGCCCTTCATCCCCTACCTGCGGTCCTGCCGAGGACGAATCTGAGGCCGTCTCAGAAGCAGCTTTGGGAGGTGTTTCCTTGGTGGGCTTTGACCAAAACCAGCCAAACCACCTGAATCCAGAGCTCTGGGAAATGGAGGTTGTCACAGCCAAAACGGAAACAGGGGAGAAAGGGAGGGTGCCACAGTGTTCCTCACACCAGCTAGGAGCAGGCACTGCAGGCATCAGGGACATGCAAGCTCAGAGCACGAAGCTACACATCGCCTCTGGCACGCTCACCTTATCCTCATCCAGCTTCACCTCCTCTGCTGGCTTGTCAGCACTGTCTTCGGCTGCGCTTTCTGAGGAGGGCTGGCTGTCATCTTCCAAGGAGACGGTGGAGCTCTCCGAGCTGGTCCGAGCCCTTGCCTTTAACTCCTCCTGGCATTAGAGAGCAGAGCTGCTGCTTGGTGGCCCCCAAGGGGCCACCCCAAGCATGACCGGTGTCCCCAGTACTCCTCTAACAGGTAGCATCCCTGAGGACCCCCGTGTGCCTTAAGCAGGACGGGAGACATGACAGTACCCACAGCAGGGTGCAATGTGCAACCTGCAGTCCCAAGGGTAGGAGAGGGCTACCCCAACCTGTCACAGCTCCCTGAGGGGGCAGCTGGCACTTTGACAGGGTTTCCATGCAAGTTAAGCACCGGGAAGGATAAGCCAGTGAGTCCCAATTCCTCCCAGTGGGATGGTCTCCCCAACTCACCTGCTCTGCTGGGAGGGACGGCTGCACCCCCTTAGGGAACAGCGGGGCACCCTGGGGCTCCCCAGCTTCTCCTGTGGAGCAGAGGGAAGGACACAGAAGGGTTTGGCCTGAGAAACTCCTACCATGTCTATCATCTATTAGAGATACTTGCAGTGCTTCTACTGTCCCACCTCCAAGCAAGCCTGCATGGCCAAGATGTCCCCCCAGGAGATGCAAAACCTCATTCTGGACCCTGTCCATGCCAGCACCAGGGAGCAAGCCACAAGGCCACACCAATGCACCTCAAAAACCCACTGCTGGATGAGAAGCTAGTTTTCCCATCCAGCAGGGATGCGGCAGCACTGTCAACAACCCACAGCTCCCCTCCCTCACTGCTTTAGCCAAGGTCTCCCAAAAATTAAGACCCTCCTGCCCGGGTCAATCAGGCCAAGATTGGAGGGACACCCCATCCCACTGCTAACTGGGGATGGGCACTTGCTTGCAGAAGAACAGGGCTGGAGCTCTTACCTGCTGGTGACACCACCTGCAGAGGAGGCTCAGCAAAACCCATCTCTGGGGGAGCAGCCATCCCCAGGCCAAGCGTGGGGGGCTGCAGCTCTTGCCCAGGGCTGTGCGACAGTGATGCTGCAACCTGAGCAGGTGCTGGGGGCTGGAGAGGCACGTCCTCATGGGAGCTGGGTCCCTGGGGTGGTGTGGGCTGGTGCCACTGGTCATACTGGTAGCCTTCGCTCTGGGGAAGCTCATGGTTGGGCTTTCCATCTGCAAAAATAACAGAGCTCAGGACTTCACCCCAGTGTTCAGAGTTTTGTCCAGCTGCTGCACAGAATTCTCCCATTTTTCTTCATCCATCAGCTGGAGCCAGGGGATGAGGAACCCCGGGACCACACGCAGGTGAAGGAGGTAGGACATGGCAGCAGGGACCTTTCAGAGCCTTTGAGGAAGGTGGGCTGTGAAACATGGGGTGAAGCCTCCCAGGAACATACTGGAGGTTGTGAACAAACTCGGAGGAGAGCACTGTGGAAGCCAAGAGACCAAGCACAAGCAGCACATGCCCAACAGCTCAAAGGAGCCCAGAGCCTCCAGCCCTTTCTTCCACTCCAGCTGCACACCCCAAGCAGGAAAGAACATTCACTGGGAAGCCACAGCCTTCATTCCTGCTCCACAGGAACATCCACAGATGAGTTTCTTGATTTAGGCAGATTTATTCAGGGTTGGGTTGGGGATTTTTTGTTTTGTCTGAAAGGTAGGTACAGCAAGTGGGGTTTTATTTAACATGCATGTTGCTCTGCCTGATGTTAGAAGCTGCGCAGGCAGCATGGCAACACTCTGCTGTTTGTTCCAGCTCCATGCCCTGGTCATTCCAGCTCCACATCCTGCTTATTCCAGCTCCACATCCTGCTTGTTCCAGCTCTGCAGCCTCCGGTCACAAGCATGCTTGTCACCAGAAGGTTTCACTCCCAGCTCCGTGAAATGTGGCCAGGCAAGACCTGGAGCCTGTGTGTGGGGTCCCTGGGGACAGACTATGGTACCTCTTGGATGCGGTGCTACAAAGCCCTTAGCTTTGCCTGCTGGCATCTCCTCCATCCCAGTCAAGGGGTGGCATTGCCACCCACAAGCTGTTCCTATGCAGCCTGGAGATGCGTAGGATCCACAGGGAGGAAGGTGAATGTTTGGGAAAAAGATGAGCTGGTAAAAAGTCAGGGAGGACAGCCCAGGCTCTAAGGACAGAGAAGGGTGCTGTGACCACACGGATCCCAGCTTGGCACCTCGATTCAGGCTGTGTCTTTCCAAGACGGAAGAATTCAGCATCAGGCCAGCTTTCTCTGCATGCAGGTCCCTCAGACGGTGGCTGTGGATGGCCTTCTCACTCAAGGAACAAAAGGGCCAAGCACCAGGAAAGTGAGATGTGGAGACCATGTGGAGCAGAGCTGGCCGCTCGGAGATGTCCTCCCATTGTACCTGTGACTTTTTTCCAGGGAAGGATGGCAGCAGAAGGCCATCAGGATGGATGATCTTTTTTACTGCCTAGTAGAGCTCTTTGAAGAGGAATTTGGCAGCAGTGGGGAAAGCTGATAGGAAGAAACGGCCTGGAGGAATTTGTCATGTTTTATCCTGTCTACACCAGCCTTTATTCTCCAGCCATCAATGCTGGTGTTCCCAGAACACTAGATCAACGAGGAGCAGCATGAGGAGTCCTGCTGATGGACGTGGCTGTGAAGCAACACCCATGGGTCACCACCCATTGACTTCTTGATGGAACGTTCCAATGGATGTGCTGCCCAGTGAGGAAAGGAAAGCTCTCTGTCCCTTCCCTTGACATCCTCATGTCGATGTCTCTTGGCCCTCTGGGTGGACTGTTGCTAGAGGGGACTCTTGAGGTCACCAAGAGGCAAAAGAAAGGAATGGAAGAGGCAATAGGAAAGGGGAAACACTGGGGCTTCACCAACAGGCTGCAGCATGGCACGGAGGGACCAGCTCCTTCCCAAATCTCCTGCTCTGCACGTGTGAAATCCCCTTAGTTCAGCTCCAGTTTGCATCCTCAAAGGACTGCGGGGGAGAACAGGGCTGTCTCCCTCGAGGCTCAGCCAGAAGGCATACGCTTTATCCTGCACCCCCTCCTCCTCCTCCCGCAGCGCCCACAGGGACTCCTGAAGCTGTGATAATTAGGCTCAATTACTCAGACTTAGCAGGAAGGTCACAAGCATCAACCCCTCTGTTTGGAGCCCATTCCCAGCAGCCCATGCCAGAGTGATGCATCCAGGCAGGAGCAAAAGTGTGAGCTCTGGGGGTAAGGAGCAGCTCAGAGGAATGCTCCGAGCCAGGAGCCGGCCCCCAGCCCACCACAGCACAACTCCACATGCAGAGAAGCCTGTTGTGGTTATTACAGCCTACTGCTTTGTTATCTTTACCTGCCATCGATGCAGCAGTCCAGGAGAGCCCTGGCTGAGCAGGTACCACCTCTGGAGGGAGTTCGTCTTCTACCTGCAAGGAGTCAGAGGGAAAACATGGTAAAACAGGTTGAAAAAGGGATGGCACAGAGTGAAAACAAGAAAACCATCAAGCCAATGTAAAGGAAAGCATGGTGCTGGTGGGTCCGGGGCTCACAAACCACTGCAGGAGCCCAGGTTACAGGTGAGACCTGTACCAGCACCACCACAGCTCTTTCCCAGCAAGCGACAGGGGCTGCAGCACCACCGCCCTGCTGAGGATGCACAGGAATCACAGAATTGTAGGGGTTGGAAGGGACCTCGAGAGATCATCGGGTCCAACCCCAAAGAAAGAGAAAGGGAGACAGGGAAGGGCACAAAACCAAAAGCAGACTTGAAACCTGAACAGAGATCATTACTCCAAGGATCAAGCCACACTTAAGGGGCCCCAGAGCAAGGTGATGCCCCACCAGTGTCCTCTAATATCCTCACCAGAGAGGAGCATTATTCACCCATCAGTGCCTGACTACTCTCTTTGAGCTAAGATGAGGGGTGTTTTGCCCCGTGGGAAGCTCTGCAGCCCTCACCACTCACACCCTCGCGTGCCGCTGCCCCCACCCCACTCCTGCTGAAGCTGCAGATCCATCAGCAGAGACCACATCCCTGAGCCCACAAGCCAAGGGGAAGGGCGCCCAGGTAACAATAGCCTTTGCACCTCCATATCCATCCCCTTGGACTCATGGCAGAGGGGGGAAGATGCTTCAGCATTCAAAGCATCACCAGCTGCCTCCCAGCATCCCTCCTCCTCCTCACCTCCCACTCCTGGCAGCAGGCTCGGAGCTGTTCCAGCCAGTCGGGCTCCAGAGTTTGGTCCTGTTCTGGCATGTCCATGAGCAGTGGGTCGGAGAGCTTCAGCCGCTCGGCAAGCTGCAGAGCCAGGAAGGCAACGGGGCTCGTCACACATCTCAGCTCTGCAGTGAGAGCGTGACCCTTGCAGCAATGGCACGTGGCCGGGCACACAAGCCAAGGGAAAAACAGCACCAGAGCTGCACTTTTCCATAGTAGGGGGGTTAAAGCAACACCAGTCTCACATGCAAGATTTATTCCCTCCCCTGCATTGCTGTGGAGAGGTCCTGACCCATCCCATGTCCCACAGAGAGCCTGTATCAACCATCTCCACAGAGATGTCCAAGTACTTACATCAAAAACACTCTTCAGGTACCTATTAACATCCCTCCCTCCCTTGAGCTAAGTGAGCACCTTTAACCCCACTTGAGAGCCAGCCCCAGGGCAGCAGTGAGTTTGCAGGACCTCGGCTCCCAGGGATGTGCACCAGCCCCATACCCACCCCACAAGGACAGATGGGAGCCGGTAGGATTTGGGCTAAGGGCTCACCTGTCCACTTCCCCACCCAGCTTTGCAGCAAGCATTACTATCACTGATAGCCACACAGAAAACAGATACGGGGCTGGGAGAGACCCTCTGAGGTTACCCGATCCATCTGCCAACACCCAAGGAAACCCTGCGTGCTTGCACCAGCCTGCACAGCCCATGTCTGTCTGATCTGTGCTTACAGAGCTCCGAGGAGAAGATTTTACAGCTTCCCAGGCCTGTCCTGGCACTTAAAGTCCTAAGAGCTAAAGAGGGTTTTTTTTTTCTTAATATCTAAGTGAAATCTTCCCTGCTGTGAATTAAGCCTCTGAATTCCTGCTCCTGACAAAGCCGCGGGGACAATCAGGCACCTTCCCCAGAAAAGCAGCCCCCTGCATGCCAGAGGGCTGTTATCACGTCCCCCACACCCCTTCCTCCACCAGCATATCTCCCTTGGAAAAAAATAACCCCAAGGCCTCCTTCAGAGGTCATTTTCCCCTCAATCTCTTATCACCTCTGCTTCTCTCTTCTGCACTTGCTCCAATTTGGCCCTGTCTCAGAGCCCAGCATCCCAAATGGGGTGCAGTGCCCCAGCAAAGACCCTCGAGCATGGGGAGATTATCACCTCCTTGTCTCACACATGCCGTTCTTTCTCTCACAGCCCAGAATAACATTATAAAATTGGCTTTTTTTTTTTTTTTACAATAACATCCTATTATGTCGCTGCTCAGTATTTTTTCCATGCTCCACTATCTCCCCCAGGTCCCTCTCTGCAGTATTGCTGCTGTGTATTTAATTTCTGGGGCCCATGCCACCCTGGCTGCAGACATCTCAACAATGTGGGGCTTCAGCTACTGTCAGCAGAGCAAGGGGTTCTTCTGGGGTGACCTATCCCACCAGCCCCAGGCTGAGATGGAGGGTGCCCTGCAGAACTAAATCCCAGTCTGGAGAAATTGCTTAGGCAAGGGTCCAGTTTTAAGACAGAGTGATGAGGGGAGATGACACCCGGAGCCCTGCTCTTCAGCCAAGTATTTACGAAATTGTCTCTTGCTGGTATCGACCCACTTCGTGGGGATTTATCGAGCTCCCTCACAGCTCCTTGGCACTCATTTATCTTCTATACTTTGTTACAAAGCTGCCACGTCAAGGGCCACCAAAAGCCATCCAGAGGTGACTTGGCAGCTCAGCCACCCTCTGCAAGCCATGCAGGTCTCAGCCATTCCCCTCCAATCAGGCCCCATCATCCATTTCTTCCTATTCCCAGAAGTTTTTATAAGCAAAATCCAAACCAGCTCAAAACACACTTCCCAACTCCAGGAGGTTACAGCAAGGCACAACCAGAGCCCAGCTTTGGTCAGGGACTGGCCACAGAGAACGGAGTCCCCCAGCACCCAGCCAGGAGCCTGCTCTACCTACAGACCCACTGCCCCATCTCTTCACAAACACACATGAGTTCATCCTAAATCAATCGCAGGAAAGAGGAAATTATAAGCATGATTACTCCTAAACAGGGGGAATGTTTAATCCAAAAGCTAATGTGCACTTTGATCCAATATTAATGAACCAGCACCTGGTTGTATATCGTCCCCAGCTTCAAAAGAGGGGAAGTCTTAATCAAACACTAATGTGTATCATAATTTGTAACACAGTCTAAAACATCAAAGACAAGAGCGTCTCCAAATGCACTAGTTTTTCAGATGAAAGTGTTTTCTCCCAGGAGAAGCATTATCCCCAGCAGAACAGGAGATCTGAGAGGCTGTTAAACAGTAAATAGACTTTGTCGATGGAGTGGGGGGGCTGCACCAGCTGAGTTTTGGGTAATTTCTACAGCACCTGCTTCAGGCAGGCATCCCCGCTGCCTCTCCTCTCTCAGCACCACAAGCTTTTGCCCCCGTCCCAACAGAGGAAGGGGGTTTCAAGCAGCCTTGGGGCTGCCCCAGTGATACATGTGGAGCGGGCAGAGGTGCTTGCCTGAGAGCCCAACCTGTTCGGGGACCCAGGGCACTTTTGCTTCTCCCTGCCTCAGCACCCAGCTTGTGAATTACAGGAGCTGGGTTCAGGAGTACAAGCTGGGACATGCTGCTGTTCACTGTCTCCCCCAAAAAGCCGCTGGCAGGTAAAAATGCAACCGTGGGATGATGTGCTGGAGGGGAAATGTCAAGCACTCACTTCAGCTTCTTAAGTCTGTTCCATTTCAGAGTTCAAAAAACCCCTCCAGAATAGAAAACATCCTTTGCTTCCAAATAACTCTGCTCCTAATTGGCAGTCGATGCAATTCCTTTGTTTTCTACCCTGAATCTATGGGTATTAGAGACCGTGTGGAGGCGTTGGCTTTGCTGTGCTCAGCACATGCCAGGCAGCAAACCCACAGCAGGGGCTGCTCAGAGCTGCTGAGCACCCCCAGCTAACGGGGAGACCCTGAGAATGCTTCCCAACGCACCGAGTCCTGAATGGGTAACACCCTGGCAAGGATGCAGGGGCTACAAGACTCACCTTCATCACTTGCTGGGCCAGCACAGGGTGGCTGGCCGGATCCTGGCCCAGGAGCGCAGTGGCGATCTGCTCGCAGTATTGCAGGGCCTGGGCTGGGAGCCCGTGGTCAGCCAGGCGAGAGGCGTAGAGGAGCTTGTACACCTTGGGAGAGGGAAGCAGAGCAGGTGTGAGAGAGCAGGGACACGCTAGTGGCCACAGGTCCCCTTTGCCCCAGCACATCATCTCAGCACGACTCAGGGCACCCTGAGGCATGGGTCTCGGCACCCAGAGATCACCTGCAACTTGGGGGCAACCTCGCTCATCCCTGCGGGGCAGCCCAACCACGCTTCACAAACCACGGTGCTGCTGCAAGGCCAGAGCAGCACAGAGCCAGACGATGGGCAAGGACTACACCAGCCCACCACCTTTCCTTTATCCAACAGATCTGTGCAGTGCCCCAGGCAGCAGCAGCTGCTGCTGGGTACGTATTTGCAATAGGAAGAGCCTGTCCATTGCCCAGGGAGCTGGAAGAGAGCCAGGCCTGAGAAAGAACCCATCAAACCCACCATGCCCCAAAGCCCTGCCCCGGAGGAACCTCTCAGCCAGGACATGCCTGGCTTCACAGGGATGGCTGCATGATTTTGGTGTACATCTGCACCAGATGGGCTTGTCTCCACTACCTGGAAAGGGAGCAGAAAGGATTTGGGCTGTCGCAGCTGCTGGCAGTACTCAAAGATTTCCATCCGCTGGATGACCTCTGTCCTGGCAAACTGGGAGAACGTCTGACTGCAGAAGAGAGGGGTAAGGTTCAGCAAGCAGAAGCCAAACTCTCACCCCAAAACAGCTTCTTCCCCCACCTCAGATTCACAGCTCCACTCTGTCAGCCTGCAGCCCGAGAGATCCAAGGCAAAACCCACATTAAGAGCAGAAGAAAACCCACAATCAGGGATATTTTTGGATAAAAGTGAGATGATGGGGAGAAGGTGGGACATATCACCCTGCCAAGGGCACCACCGCCTGCCTGGACTCGCTTACCGGTGGCTGCTGCCCAGAAGAGCCATGCGGTCTGCTTTTGCCCCAAAGTAGCTGAAAGGAGTATCGACCATCAGGTAGCAGAAATGAGCTGCTTCAACTGCTCCCCTGCCAGCTGCATGGGAGGAAAAAAGGCAAACAGTCCTGAGAGAGGTCCCTGTGTGATTTTGGAGGACCCCAAGCTCAGATGAAAACCCAAGCCCAACCTCCCTGCTTTTCTTCCCTGCCCATTCAAACACTGAGCCCTCCCATTCTCCCCCAGTTGCTGCTTTCTGTACCTAGGAGAGTGTTTTGGTTCAGTGGTAGGACCAGGGGAGCCTGAGCAGCAGCTCCAGCTCCAAGTCTGCCGGGTGCCAGTATTGGCATGAAATCCCTGAGGGTCTCCACCACCAGGACCAAGTCTCAGTCCCTGCAGCTAAACAAGTCCTCCCTGGGTGCAGCTGCTCCACATGTCTCCAGAAGAGCAGCTAACAGGTGAGTGTGAGCCCAACTCATCTGTCAGCACAATGAACAGCAGGATCCATCACCTCATCCCTGCTGCCCCACAGGCGCTGCAGTTCTGGAGGTACAGGCACACACACCCCACTTCACCACCAGCATACTTCCAATGCCAGCAAGGACATGCACAGTGACTCTGCAGGCATCCACCCAACAAGAGGAACACTCACAAGGGCCTCAGCTCACCCAAAGTGTCTCCCATGGTAACAATGGCTCGGTGGTTCAGCTCCACGTCTCCAACCTTGTTGGACAACAACACGGCCAGGTGGGGCCTCCAGTCTCCCCACGTGGCATCCCCACAGCACTAGAGGGAGATAAGAGGAGAGGGAAGGTGAGTGCAAGTGGTGACCACGAGGTGGGTGACAGCACAGGGGTATGCACACCAGGGTCAACCTCTCGCTCACGGACCAGCGCTGCTTGGGGGATCCTTCCCGACATGAGCTGAAAGAAGGTCTGCAGGGGGTCATTGGTGGCCAGCGTGCTGGTGAACCTGCAAGGAGACAGCAGAGAGAGGGCTGCTCTGCAGAGACCCCAAACCCTCATTCACCTTCAAGGGCACATCACAGGTGCCCTGGGAAAACAGTGTCCTGGGGACTTCCCGGAGAAGGCAGAAAGGATCCGGCAGCCCAACAGGCTCATGAGCATCTGCATTACACCTCCAAAGCGGGCGAGTCTCCAGGACAACACTGGATAAAACCTCCTTAAAAGGATTTGGGTTGCACAAGCAGAAGAATTCTGCTTAACACTCCCTGATGAGATCAGCCCAACCCAAACTAAGTACATTAATTCCACCAAGAAAGCATTCACACAAGTGGAATGAACAGGTCAGACCAGGCTGGATCACAATGATGATAGCTCAGCACCCTGTCCCCCCCCCAGCAGCCTTTGCTAGTGCAGCAAGGGCAAAGCCAAGGACTCAGGATAAATCCACCCCACATGTCCAGGGAATAGCTTCCCTTCTGCTTTCCAGCCCGTTTGGTTTCTCCTGTCCATTAGGGAGCCAGGAGGACTCAGGCCTATGCAGATGGATGCCTTCTCCTGTTCACACCGTCTGGAAGACTCCAGCTCATTTTTTCCCATGCACTGGGACTGAGGGCACCTGAAGAGATACCAGGTTTGGCAAAGCCAGCCTCAGAGCACCATACTTGGCTTCAGCTTCTCCAACTTACCCAGTGAGCACCCAGCTGTAGGTCCGAGGGTCCATCTTGCTGGAGAGGAAGAGGGCATGGCCCCAGAGCTGGTTTCTCATGGCCCAGACCAGAGCATCCTGCAGCCAAGGAGGAAAAGAAAAAGGGTTTGCACTAACTGCAATTCCCTGCTCTCCTCTTCTGCCAAGAGACCTTCTGCTCACCCAGCTCAGAGACAAGTGCTGATGACTGCTCTGACTTTAATCAACATCCTCAAAAAAAACCTCTTCTGCATTCATCTTTCTGCCTTTCATGATGACTTGAACTGGGACCTCCATAGCAATATCATCTTTCCTGGATTTCCAGGTCTGTGCTGCCTGGTAGCTTGATACTATCACTGTGCCCACCAGCCTGGGCACCCAAGCTGTTCTGCACCCAGCCATCCTCTCTCTCCCTGTGCCTTTGGTATACCTTGAGATCACGTAGCTGCAGCTAAACCCACAGTGCTGGTAAGAGCCTCTGCATCTTGTCTTCACTCAGAGCTCCATCCCAGTTCCCAATGGTGGGAAATCACTACCATAAACCCTCTTGAACAAACAGCTTGAAGGGCAGCCGGTACCACCAACCACAAGGTATCTCTTGACCACCCTCCCTTTTAAAATCTGAAGAGGCCACAGAGGCCAAAAGAAGAGTCAGCCCTGTGTCCTGGATCCCACTCAGCACTTACTTTCTTCCTGCCATAGTAGAGGAGCTTGGTGAACTTCTCCACTATCTGTGCCTGGGTCTCCACAACGGGAGGCACCTCCCCTGTGAGGAGGTCCAGTGTCCCTGGCTGTTGTGACACCCACTCGTCATCCGTCTGGCCAATCAGGTTTGCTGCAGGGTTTTGCCTCTTGTACTTCTGGCGCTTGCAGTCTTGCATCAGCAGCTCAGCCGTGTCTGAACCCACCATAGACTGTGAAAAGGAAGGTGAAGAGCAAGGCCCATGGGGGCTGCCCCATGGGCAAAGGCACTTCTGGTCTGACACACTCCTAACCTCATCCTAGCACATCTCCTCGACAAGACCACTCTTGGCTACCAGTACAGTTCTGGAGGGCAAAGAATGCAGCACAACTAGCAAGACCTTCACAGCTCTTGCTCTGAAGATCTTCATCTCCTTCCAACAAGAAGCCAGAGATTAGACTGGGTGGATTTCATTGGATTAAAGGAATAATCCCCTTTCAAGCATAAATGCTGTCTCCTTGATAAAGGTGGCAGCAGTCTCTCTCAGAGCTGCATTGGGTTGTTGGTAGTTCACAAGGATGAAAAGCCATCCAGGAGAAGGGTTTGCTCCAAGCATCCAGGCAGTACCAAAGCAATTTATAGTACTGTGGGAGAAGGATGCTTTTAAGGTACACACATCATACATCCCACACACACCCCAACACCCCCCCAAATAACAGCACCTGGATCAAGAGGGACATAAAGGACACATACCTTGCCTCACTTGTAAAACCATAAAGCTTGGCCCCTTCCCTTGGGACACCTACCCCATTCTGCCGGCAGAGTAGGACCAGGAGTTTCCAGAGAAGAGCTGAATCTCTGCCTCTCTGTGTTGAGAGATCACAGCTTGTGGCTATCTTCTGCTGGCAAAATGTCATCACATCAACCTTGTGCAGATCTTCTCTACAGCAGCAAAGAAAGGTGTCAAAAGAAACACAAGGCAAAGCAATCTAGGACATTATTCAGACTCAAAGCATCCTCAAGTTCGCTGATGGGGATGCCAAAGACTCAGAGTGAGAGATGGAGAAGATCCCCAGCATCAACAATCACATACCACCCTGGCCACACCAAGCTCAAAGACACAGACTGGCTCATTATTATGGCTCTTTGCAGATATCTGTGTTCCAGGTTTGCAGAGGGCATCTCAAGCCCTCTCCCTGCCCCTCCCGATAATATTTTCATCCATTCACCTGCAGAGAACCTCAGTTTTGCTTAGCTGCAGTGCTCTCACAGATGTGGGTACCTGAAGTCTCAGGAGCAGGCACACGTATGGAGCAGCATCTTTGATTAACTGACAGAAACGACAATGCCTGTGACTACATAAACTCTTTGGGTTGGAAGCAGAGGCAGAAAGCTTTAAGCTGGGTACAAGCCAGGCTGAACTGCTGGCTTACAATAAAAAAATAAACTGTTCTCCTCCTCCTGCACATTCCTTTTCTCTCCCAGCTTTGGTTACAAGCAACCAGAAGACACACTGGTGTAGCTGGTACAATACAGAGACAGCCTGACGCGATACGCCATGATTCATGCCCGGGCTCACGCTGGATGAAGGTATGCACTGAGCCTGACCCTGCTGTGCTCAACAGCCTCTGGGGACAAAAACCTTCAGAAAAGCTAAACCACAGGTCACCTCAGAGCTTTAGACATTCAAAGAGATCTCCCAGAAATCAGTTTTCTGGGACATGGATACAAAATACGGTCAGACATACAAACCACACTAAACCCTCACCCTATGAATATTCAAACTCCCACATCTCCCACAATCCAAGCCAACTCACAGCATAGCAAAGAGGATGAGCTCATAATCTGACCCCAGACTTGGGTCTTTGCAGACATGTCCCAAAACTGTGGGGACCCCAAAGTCTGGTTTGAGCTCATATCTTGCAAAGAATAGGTGCTTTCAGGCCAGCCCATGTAACATACCTGGCCAGGGGCCCTGGAAAGGCTTTTAACTCCTCCAGATCATTTGTGTCCTGAAGGACTACCTAAAAACAAGAGTAGCAGCTGAACTGCAGCAATCAGGTCAGCCCCAGCTAGGCTAGCTGAAAGTCAACGCCTTGGTCAAGGGTTGAATGGTGCTAGTGATGCTATGCCATCGGTAACCCCAGAATACAGGGAGGGGTGGGGGGTGGTTACTGAAATGAGCAAGAAGGACCTAAATGCTAAGGTTCAGGAAATAAATGCCTGCTGAGATGGCATCTGCCTCCTTTGGGAAGCAAAGCAGGAGGAGGAAACACTGTGGTAGGATCAGGGGATGGAAATGGGCTCTAAGTCAGAGCAACTCAGAAAAGCAAGCAGATTTGTCCTTCAGAGAGGCACAGAACACATCTGTCCCCAACAGAGGGGTTTGCTGTGAACAGGTTATGAGGGTTGTGGAGCTGCAGGAGCAGGACTCGGGGCCCAAAGCCTGAAAGCAACGCTCAGGCATAGGCTGGTGCAGCGCAGACTCAACAGGCCACGTGGGCTGGTGATGAGATGGCAGCAGGGGATGGGAAAGCAGGTAAGGAAGCCATGCTGGGGACAAATGGTATTTGCATCACTTGGGGGAGAAAAGGTTGCTCCATGGAGAGAGCTGAAGGTGGTCTCAGGTACCTCAAGGCTGTGTATCTCAACATGGGCTCGCTGCCCCTCGACAGGGTGGTTGGGACGCACCAACACCAGCTGGCCTCCAGCTCCAAAGCACACAGCCACATGTGGCCGCTGGAACTTGTGGGGTACTGCCGGGGCTGGTGTGGACACCAGAGGTCCCCCTGCAACAACACACAGGCCACCATGAGTCCACTCAGCCAGACCCTATACCACCTTCACTATGGAGGACATGACCAGGTCCAAATCCCCCCGCCCCCATCTCCACTGACCCACCCTGTGCAAGAATCTTCCCCTGAAGCAGAAGGCAAATGCATGGCAGCTCCTGCAGCCACCACCAGATCAAGCCACCAGACCATGCACCCACCCCACAGCCCCTTGGTTATGCCTTGTGCCTCTACACCCTCCTCCAGGAAAGGACCAAGCTGTGAAACAGCAACTCTCCTAACTCCATTCATTTATTTCCTTGCTCTCCCCTTGTCAGAAGGGGCCAGGGACCCATCACACCTCACCTGCTTGTCCTGGGCTCCAGGTCCCCGAAAGCGTGAAGTCACAGTGGTCAGCATCATCGCGGATGTACTGGCTGAGCTCGTAGCTGCTGGAGCTGAGCCCTGACTCCCGGTACTGCAGGAGCAGGCTGGGCTGGCCTGAGGGCTGCAAGGAAGGGAGAAAAACCTGGCTGAGAACCAGGACGACGCTCTTCTGCTCCCAGGGTGGTGGGATAGGCTCAGCTGCTCTGTAAAGTGCCCAGCAAGAACAGCACAGCAGATTCCCATCTGAGCAGCTCACTCTTCAGCATCTTCGGTTCATCATGACGTGTACCCTAGTCATATCCAACAGCTTTTAGGATAATTTATATCAGCTACAGGTGCAGCCCAACAGCTTTCTGAGCCCTAGCACAGAATCCCTAAGATGGTCAGCAGACAGTGCTTGGGAATACAAAAAAGGCTCTACCCAGGAACAAAGCCACCAGAGCAGCTTTGACTTGATCTTTTTAATTTGCTCTTTGGCAAAGCAGTCATCTGGACACAAATGTGATGGAGCAGACCTCAGAGAATAGAGCTGAGAGTAACACACAGCTTTCAGCTACCTAGGGAGGGTGCAGGAGAGATCCCACCAAGCCTGGATTTCTGTCCTGCTCTTGGCCCCATGCAGGAGCAGTACGCAGCCCCTTACCTGGAGCAACAGCCACCTGGCAGATGGAGACTTCATAAATACTAATAACCCACTATAATAATCCCCAGAGACTCAAGCACCAAGTGCAACATGGCAACGCAGCCCTCTTCCTAGTCTCCATCTGGGAAGGAGAAGGGACACATGGATTGCTCCTAAGATCTTCGGAAGACCCCTAAGACTTTTGTCCTCCATCCCTGCCCATCTTGAGGTTACCTCTTGGGGCTGGCCAACAGTCTCCCCCAAATCACTGCCAAGGGTTTCTCCCCCTGCCCACTCAGGCTGGGCAGCTGAGATGTATCTCTCCTCGTAGGAGTCATAGGTCTGTCCCCTGCAGAAGAGAACAAAAAAAGAAGCCTTGGAGGTGAGAGATTTTTGAGACCAGCCACAAACCCACTAATCTTGCAGTAGATGCTCACACCGGGTGATGCCCAGACCCCTTACCCTCACCTGTCCTGCCCTGGAACAGTTGTGGCCAGGTTGGGGTGGTAACCGTTGTAGTAGTGCTGGTCCCAATAGTTGGTACTCTTGCCATAAGGCTCTCCCTGAGACAGGTCTAGAGGGAGAATCAAGATTCAGCATTGCCCCTCCAGAGCAGCAGCCCATAAATGAAGTTGCAGAAGAAAAGCAATGAGTCGGGCAATTTGCCCTGCACACCCCATTTGCTTCCCAATTAACATGGCAAGTTGGAGGTACAATAAAGCCTCACACATGTTTGCCAATACAACACTGATGTCCTTTCCTCTCTCCTCCCTCCCCTTTTTCTTCAGCCTAGGAACTCCAGAAACAGCAGTACCAAGGTCCCAGCCACCTGGGTCACACAGCACCATTGAGTTCAGCCAGCAACCAAGGAATGGCGCAAGTTGTTAGCCACACAGATCAAGGTAAAAACATTCCCTTGGGTACACCTAATTCCTGCTCACATCTCCCAACAGGCAAGTGCTGTGTGGGGAGAACAACACCAATGTCCCAGAAGCAAGCCCTGGAGATGTGCAAGGCCTGGGAGAACAACCTATCCTAGAGAAAGCCTCCATTCCCAGGAGGAGACCATACCTCTGTCATCCTGCCTGAGCAACGGCTGCCACTGGTGGCTTTGATAGGTGTAGCCGTCCCCATAGCTGGCTGCTGGATACTGCCAGTGGGGGTCTTCATACCCTTGCCTGAAACACAACATAATGTACTTCATCTGGGAGAAAGAGCAGTGCTGCAGGTTCTGGACCACCTCTAGGGCTAGACTTGGGCCCTGGGTAGGATATTTGGAAGCAGAAAGGGTGATGGAAATAAAGCCAGGTGCCCTTTCCGGTGCCCTTTCCAGTGCCCTGCCCAACAGCAGAGCCAGGAACTGGTCCAGCATCACACCTGGAAGGAACAGCAAGAGGTTTGGATCCTTTCCCACCCCCATCAATGAGGAAGCTGTGCTCTGCACTTTCAGGAGGTGCCCAATTTCAGCTCCACAAGGTGGACTTATCATGGAGACCAACTCCCACCCACATTTTAGGCCAGGTCCTCCACTTTCTCTGCCAAGCTCTGGAGCTGTCCTGTCCACCACACAGCTCAGGTCTCCCCAGCCCAGCATTCACACACCTTAACCCTTCACAATTTACACAGCAGTTCCGTCAGCCCCGTGCAACTCCCTCCCCACTTCCTTCCCAGTGGATCACCATACCACCTCAGCACAAACCCTGTGTGCATATCCACATCGTAACTCACCAAGGGCAATAACTCAGTCAAATCAACCCAAATTTGCTGGATTGCTTGAAGCTCTTTCTCAGCACATCCTCTAAGCCCACATTTTATCCCTCTACCCTCCGCTGTTTCAGCAGCTGAGCTTGCAAGCTCACTTCTGCTCCTATATTACCACTTATATTTTTATTGTTCACCTTGCACTTAGTAAAAGAGAACTGCATTTAATCAAACCTTCAGCAAAACACGCCTTGGGACAGAGACAGAACCTGCAAAATGGCAGCCACAGAAGTCCCAGCTGTGAGGGAAAATGGGGGCTGCAACTGCCCCCCAACCTTCAATGCAAGTCACGGCTCGACATCACCTAATGGCCCAGGGCCTCCTCCAGCCTGCTTGCTGCTTCCCCAGGCAGCAGCAAGGGCAGGGCCTGAGTTGGAAGTGCACCAGGGGTGAAATGGCCTGGTTTTATTGTAAGGAGGTTTTTACAAGGAGGGGGCTCTGCGGGGAGCGCCACAAAGTTGGTGAGCTCTCACCTGGAGTACGGCCCACTGGGGTAGCTGCTTTCGAAGTACTCAGCCCTGGAGGCTGGTCTGCGGGTGTCCCTCCTGGGGGGGTGGCCCTCGTCCCAGGGTCGGCCAGGAATGTGGCCTCCATCCCAGGAGCCGGGCCGAGGCGCAGGTCCTGCACGGAGCAGCTGCCACCGGGGCTGAGTTGGGGGGCCACGGTGCACCTCTCTCCACACCCCCAGGGTTGCCTGCCTCTCCCGGGGCTGGGACGGCTGGGCAGAGACCCAGGGGTCCATCACAAGCTCATCAGTGAGATCTTCTCCGATTTTGGGTAGGTCACGAATGGCTCTGGCAGCCTACAAGCAATGAGATAAGGCACAGTGCATTTGATCAGCGGCCTTGCATCCCTCTTGGAGCTCCCCATGAAGCCTGTTGCCACCTACTCTCTGCTTTTGGGTGCCTGCTGGAAACTCAGCATCCTCTCCACAATGCCCAGAGGCAAGGAAAAGCCATCTCTACGTCTGCCTAAACCTGAAACTCCAGGATGAAATGCTCTGGCTTTTTAAAGAAGCACAGATCCAACCTCTTCCCAGAGCAGGAGGAATACCCTTCCTACGCCCTTGGCCAGCCCTGCAAAGCATCACTGCTCCAAGCCTTCCCAGTCAGGTGAGAAATTTGCTTTACCTCCAGGACTAGGCAGTGAAACCCCATTTTATATGTGATAAGAGAAGTGACATTGGCCAAATTACAAGCAGGACAAGAAGAGTTGTTCCCAAAGACATTAGGCAGGACAGAGACAGGGAGAAACGGAGATTTGCTTGTGTGAGCTATGAGATGGGGTGGAAACAGGGATTCCCTCCTGCCCTTTTGGCTCCAGCAAGAACACTGCAGTTCAAGCAGACACCAGATTTAATTATGATGGGCCCAGGCAAAAGAGGAAACCCTAAGGAGACCCCAGGGTAACCGTGGGTGAAGCTCCAGCTGCCAGGGGGAAGTCACCCTTGAGCCCTCCCCCCCATGCCCTATTGCAGCATCAGCACCCAACCTGCCCTCACAGTGGCTCACAAACCTCCGTGATGCGGGCGGATGGCCAGATCCTGTCCAATCCACTGATCACCCCTCTCACACTCAAAATTTAAGGCACTTTGAGTAATTTCAGAGCTCGGGAAAGACACTCAGGTCTGAGCAGAGCAGCACAGTCTGTACCCCTTCTAGGCAAAATCAGTTAAATAACCCCCCAGGCACAAGCATCCAGACACCCATCGTTTTGGTCCCACCAAGGGTCTCCCTAATTTTCAGCTGGGGGTTCCCACCACCATCCTCCCCCCTCATCAGCCGCACACACCTGCTCAGAGCCCGCCAGGGCCCTTCTTCCACTCCCTGGGTGCCGCTGTCAAAGTCCACTGCCACATGGGCTGCCGGGGGGGACAAAGGGCAGCCGCTGCTCCTCCGCCCCAGACCGACCCCCTCGGTCGCTCGCTTAGTTCCCAGAGGGAGATTTGTGCTACCGCTTGCATCCCTGAGGGGCACCTTGGCCATCACTTGGGTCTCCTCTCATCTGAGATGGACCACACAGCCCTCCAAGCTCAAAAAAAAGCCTGGTATCCCTCCTGTGGGTTTTTTTTACCTCCATGAGGTAAGTATCCTCCTCTATACATCCTCACACTTCCTAAATAATGTTAAATAAAACCCGCTGAGGTGTTGGTTTAATTCAGACCCAGCCACAGCTCAAGCAAATAACATCTGTCCCATCAGCCTGGGGTAGAATTTGGGCAGGATCGAGCTGGGCCTCAGCCCAGTGCTGCCTCATCTGAGTTCATACAGAGCAAGAATGGCCTCGCTCCACAAGCAGCCGGGGTTTCCTGCCCAGAGACTCTCTCCCAAACTCCCAGGGGCACCTTAAAAACTGGAAAAAGGGGTAAACCAAGGCAAACGGCATCCTAGAAAGACAGGATGAAAGTAAGATGTAAGAACAAGCGCCTTCCATGCAGCAGTCATAGGATGTGCCACCTCATCCCTCTTTGCCAGGGAAAACATGCACAGTTTCCTACCCCCAAAGCCTCCACTTGCAAGGAGTGTGAGTACCAGGTTGCAGCCTGAGGCCAGCATGGAGGAACACAGGGTGACCGGCAGAAAATTGGCTTTTTCTCTCCTTCCCCCGCCCCCCAAACCCTCCCCACACCTTCACAGTCCCAGCTTTCTCTGGGAAATGTCCTCTGAATTACCTCTGCCGTGACACCGCAGCACCAATTGATTTGGGATCCACAGGCAGGAGCACAATCTTTACGCTGCAGCAGCGCTCTCAGGAAAAACCCTGGTTTAATGATGTTGGAAGAATACATATATTATCGCTTCAGAGCTTGAAATTTCCACCCTGCTGGGACAGTAAGACAATTTTCCCTGGTGATCCTAAAAAAATAAGCTCTCAGTCTCTGTAGAATTGAAGGTTTCAAGGCCCGCTCGGAAGAAACACAACCCAGGGAAGCGTTGCTTTCACGTCGCCAAGCTGCTAAGGCAGAACAAAATTAAACATCTCCTACGGGTTTCACAGCTGCCCTTCAAAAATTTGGGAGGCTCTGAACAAAGTAGGGACAGGTCAGAGAAACCTGACCTGCTCGGGAAAGCTAGAGAGTATCATAGAATAGTAGGGGTTGGAAGGGAGCTCCAGGGCTCATCGAGTCCAACCCCCTGCCAAAGCAGGGTCCCTAGGACAGGTCACACAGGGAGGCATCCAGACGGGGCTGGAATATCTCCAGAGAAGGAGACTCCACACCCCCCTGGGCAGCCTGTCCCAGGGCTCCCTCACCTTCACCTGGAAGAAGTTCTCCCGCATATCAGTGCGGAACTCCCTGTGCTCCAACTTGAAGCCATGGTATCCCTAGATACCATGAGCATCATGGGTTTAAATATGTAACTACATGTATCTCACAGTTCAATTGTGCTGCTGGCTATTACTATCAGGTTTCTAGCCAAGAGGTGACTGCTGGATTTTTCCAACCTGTCTTCTAGCAGCCACACAAATTTATACTGGGAACCTGCAAGGGTTCAAGCAGCACCCATGTGAAGATGCTGAGAGGAGCTCTGGACTCTCAGGCCACAATTCCCAGCCGAAGCTGGGGAATTTGGGTCATGAGGAAGACTCAGGAGCTTGGCTTGCACACTCAGAACACTTATATTTGAGATGAGTGGAAGTGGTGGGAAGGAAGCCCAAGAAGCGTTGCCTTCTACTTAACTACCAGCCACGTGAAGCTTCAAGTAAGAGTGGCTTAAAACAGGTGGCTGGGAAGCACCAATTTAAAAGACTCTAAGAGGAGAGAGCAAGGGAAAGGAGTCGGGACTTGAAAAAGTGAAGGCAGAAAAACCAGAGATAAGAGGATCAGGTGGGCCAGAAAGATGGAAAGAAGAGAGTAACCCTATAGCTACGTCACTTCTAGCCAATAAATTCCTGTTTTAAAAGGATTTGTGGCTTTCTGGGCAATCCAAGCTCTGAGCCATTGAGCTCAGAGGACTGTTGTGACACAGGCAGCACGCACCACAGACCACATCACAGAATCACAAGGTTGGAAAAGACCTTTAAGATCATCAAGTCCAACCATTCCCATCCTAAACTAAACCATATCCCTAAGTACCTCATCTACCCTTTTTTTAAACACATCCAGGGAAGGTGACTCAGCCCCTCCCTGGGCAGCCTGTTCCAGGCCCTGACAACTCTTTCAGTAAAAATTTTTTTATATTATCTAATCTAAACCTGCCCTGGCACAGCTTGAGGCCATTTCCCCTTGTCCTGTCACCTGGCTGAAGAGACCATCACCCACCTCTCTTGAACCTCCCTTCAGGTAATTATAGGCAGTGATAAGGTCTCCCCTCAGCCTCCTCTTCTCCAGGCTGAACACCCCCAGCTCCCTCAGCCGCTCCTCATAGGATTTGCCCTCCAGCCCCTTCCCCAGCCTGGTTGCCCTTCTCTGGACTCGCTCCAGGACCTCAATGTCCTTCCTATGGTGAGGAGCCCAGACATAGTACTTGAGGTGCAGCCTCACCAATGCCAAGTACAGGGGCACAATCACTGCCCTGGACCTACTGGCCACAGTGTGTCTGACAAGCCAGGATGTCATTGGCCTTCTTGGCCACCTGAGCACACTGCTGACTCATATTCAGCCTGCAGTCACCCAACACCCCCAGGTCCTTCTCTGCCTGACAGCTCTCCAGCCAGTCTCCCCCAAGCCTGTAGCGCTGCATGGGGTTGTTATGTCCCATGTGCAGCACTCTACACTTGGCCTTGTTAAACTTCATCCCATTGGTCTCAGCCCATCGGTCCAGTCTGTTCAGATCCCTCTGAAGAGCCTCCCCACTCTCAGGCAGATCAACACTTCCTCCTAGTTTAGTGTCATCTGCAAACTTAGTGAGGGAGCATTCAGTCCCTTCGTCGAGATCATCGATAAAGATGTTGAACAAGACTGGACCCAGGACTGAGCCCTGGGGGACGCCACTCGTGACCGGCCTCCAGCTGGATTTTGTTCCATTCACCACCACCCTCTGGGCTCGGCCATCCAGCCAGTTTTTAACCCAGCTGAGGGTCCACCTGTCCAGGCCAGTGGCAGCCAGTTTCTCAGTCAGAATGCTGTGAGAAACTGTGTCAAAGGCTTTACCAAAGTCCAGGTAGACACATCCACAGCCTTCCCCTCATCCATTAAGCAGGTCACCTTGTCATAGAAGGTGATCAGGTTAGTTTGACAGGATCTACCTTTTGTAAACCCATGTTGACTGGACCGATCCCCTGGCCATCGTGCATGTGCTGCATGATAGCTCCCAAGATGACCCTCTCCATGATCTTCCCTGGGACTGAGGTCAGACTGACAGGCCTGTAGTTCCCTGGATCCTCCTTCCGACCCTTCTTGTATATGGGTGTAACATCTGCCAGCCTCCAGTCAACTGGAACTTCCCCACTCTGCCAGGATTGCTGATAGATGATGGAAAGGGGTTTGGCAAGCACATCTGACAGCTCTCTTGGCACCCTCAGGTGAATCTCATCTGGCCCCTTTGACTTGTGGGTATCTAACTGGCCAAGTAGGTCGCTAATCATTTCCTCCTAAATCATGTGATCTTTATTATTCTTCCCCTCCCTGTCAGCCAGTTCCTGAGGATGAGTACTCAGGGAATTTCCAACTTTACTATTAAAGACTGAAGTAAAGAAGGAATTAAGGACCTCAGCCTTGATCTTATCCCTTGTCACTAATGTTCCCCCTGCATCCAATAAGGGCTGGAAATTCTCCTTGACCCTCCTTTTACTGTTAATATACCTATATTAACTTTTTTTATCTTCTACAGAACTGGCCAGTCTGAGTTGCAGTTCAGCTTTAGCCCTCCTGACTTTCTCCCTACATGATCTCACTAAATTCCTATAATCATCCCAAGACACCTGCCCCTTCTTCCAAAGCTCATATTTTTCCCTCTTTTTCCTAATATCTTCCCAGATCTCTCTACTCAGCCAAGCTGGCTTCCTTCCTCACCAGCTCCTCTTCCAACAGCCTGGGACAGCCTGTTCTCGGGCCACCAAGATTTCCTTCTTGAGGAGCATCCAACCCTCTTGGGCTCTTTTGCCCTCAAGGGCTGCCTCCCATGGAATCTTATCGAGCAGCTTTCTGAACATTCCAAAGTCAGCCCTACAGAAGACTAAGGTGGCTTGGTCCCTTTGTAGTAGAGCCTCATATCTACTGCTAGGGGAACTTGTGGAGGCAGGACAGGCATGGAAGGCACTCTCCTACTGCCCTTGCCACATACCTCCTTCCATTCATCCCTTTCATTTAGGCTGTCCTGTCTGGGGGAGGGTATAGGGCCACTCTTGACCTGGACACTATCTACTGGGTACTCACATTTCTGTGGCTGGGAGGACAGAACCTGGCTCCACCGATCTATCTCCATTTCAGCCTCCCTGATGCTCATGAGTCAGTCTAGTTTATCTTCAAGCACATCTACCTCATCTTGTAGGTATGCTGCTCAGCTGAGGAGACCCCTTACCTGTTCACACAGCACAGAGCCACGATCAGAGCTGTCTCCTGCAGCGAGCACGCTGTGACACTCCCTGCACCCAAGACCTGCACTGCAACATGCTGCTGCGGTTGTTTGAACTGGGTCCCTACCTCCACACTGGAAGGTGTTGGGGTCCTGGCGCTGCACCAGGCAGACACCCTCACTCAACTCCTCACCAAAGGCCAGTGACCCTCACCTGTCAGTTGGCTGAGCTGCCCTACTCCCTCTACCCGGCGGGCGGGCGGGCTAGCCTGCGCCCAGGCGCTGCCCGCCTGAGCCCCTTTTAAGGCTGGGGGAGGTAGGGGTGGGGCATGTGACGTCAGGGGCGGGTGAGCTGGGGCGGGCTTCCGGGTTTCGGCCGCGGGTCGAGGGAGCTGCTCGGGGCGGCCTGATCCCGGGAACCCCTCCGGACTGCCCGATCTCTGGCTCAGCCCCTGAGTTTACCCCAGGGATCGCTGTCGCTGCTGCTTGTCACCTCACCGGCCGGTGACCGTTAACGTTTCACCGCGTTTAAATCCCCCGCGGTGGCTTCGGTCCCGCCTCCTCCCGCGCCCGACTGGCTGGGTGAGCTGGGGCGGGCTTCCGGGGTGTCGCCGCGGGTCGAGGGTGCTGCGGGGGGCGGCGTGATCCCGGGGACCCCTCTGGACTGCCCCATCTCTGGCTCACGCCTGAGCTTACCCCAGGGAGCGCTGTCGCCGCTGCTCGTCGCCTCGCCGACACGTGTCAGGCTGGGCGGAAGGGAGCGGTATCTCTTTAAAAAGCGGCATTCTTTCGGCTTTAAGAGGTTTCCCCGCTGTTGTCACAGTAACAAGATTAGGCCGAAAACCTTGTTCTTCATGCCTTGGGGGTGCTGGCACACCGGATCGGGGTTCTACTCGCAGCCAGCCCCGGACACTCGGGCTGGTTTCCCCCTCCCAAACCCAGTGGGTGAGATTAAGTAGCCGAGCCTCACCAGGAAGCTGTGTAACCTAAGAGGAGAAACCCAGGTAGCTTCAGTTCCCAGAGCTGTGTCAGTTGATTTATGCTGTTTCTAATTGGTTCTGAGATGAGATTATTTTGTTTTATTCTTAAATGGCATCAATAGGAAGCTTTGTTCCTCTCCGAGCTTTAGCTCCATTGAAGTGTGATGTATATATATTATATATATACACACAGTTTTTGGTGGAGATGTTTTCAGCATCACGTCACAGCACGTGGGAGTTCGACGGGGCTGGCTACAGTCATGGGGGGAAAAGGACAGTAACTGAAGCCAGCTTGTCTCTCATCACATCTGTGTGGCAGAAACGCAAGCAGCAAGTGAGATACCTAAAGCATGAAAGCTCATCTTAAATAGTCCTCAGAGTGAAAACACCAGCCCGGAATGTGCTGCCAGCATTTGAGACGTCAGATGAAGTATGACACGTCCCGCAGACCAAAAGAATTAAAGCCACCCAGGAAAGCCAGGATCTCAGTTTCTCAGGCAGGCTGAGCATGGGGAGAACCCTCATCCTCTAGCTCAACAGCAGCTAATTAACTTATGAGCTTGATCACTCCTGCCAGGCTTACAGGAAAGGAGTGGTCAGAGCTGGGGGTGGCATTTGGGGCCTTCCCAGACCAGGGCCACCCCAGTGGGAGGACGATGGTGGTTCCCAAACCAGCTGAGATCCATCCACTCTCCACCTGCAGCTGCTGCATTAGCACCATCGTGTGGATTCGATCCAGCCAGCGTGGCACCACTGCACATCCATACACACTTAAGCTGCCACTGACTCTTTCAGACCATTTTTCTCCATGCTGGGTCATGTCCAGCTTCAAGGGACCGAGCCATCCCTCCCACCCACCCCAGCCCCCCACCTGCACACAGGCACATCCAGCGACATCCAGACAAGCTTATTCATTACATTTTTTTGGGGGACTCAGACAAGAACATGAATTGCACTCCAAGGGCACTCAGCAAAGCAAGGGGAAACAGAAACAGCATTTTACACCCCGCATCATAGCCAATGAAGGAGCAGAGCTAAAAAACCCCATTATTTGTGGCAATCAAAGCATGTCCATGCAAAGCACCGCACAAGCCCCCGCTCTGGCGGCAGCAGGAAGGGAGCTCAGCCTTCCACGCAAGCGCCGGTGGCAAAGCAAGCCCTGAAACACTTTCAAATCTTCCCCTTAACTTTGTTCCCGCTTCAGCAAAACCTCTTAACTCTCAGCTGTGAAAGCTAAACCCTCGCTACACACTCCTCCCCCAGCCCTAAAGGGAAGGTTGTGCTGCTGCATCCCCTCACAGCATCTCGCCTGGAAAGGGCTGGGATGCCCAAGAGCCAACCAACAGAGATGCAAGAGCTAACCCCGACCATGCTGAGGAGGTCAGAGTGCTTTCAGCATTCAGGTCCTCTCCTTTTCCTGTGCAACACCCCTTATGTTTTCCCAGCCATAAAATTGAAGTTTATCTCACTGCTAACTGCCTTACAGAGCTCATTACACATTGCAAATTCAGCCACTTGCAGATAAAACAAGCACAAGCAGCCTGGAAACCGTCACACCACCCCTTGTCACCTTGCACATTGCAATGCGTTACAACCTTTAAGCTGCAAATTAACATATAAAAACCAAGAAGCCTGGAAAAATTCACAGGAAAAGTGATGGAAACCAAGCAGAGGTAATTCCTCCACCCACCCCACACCACCCCTGCTCAACCAGGGAAAAAATCATTTTTAAGTGAGAGGAATTCTGAAACTATTTTCAGGGCATTAAGCCAAAAAAAAAAAAATACAAGAGGAGGCTATTCTTCCTTGCCTAAAATCTCCTTGCTGTGCAAAACATCCCTCTGGATCCATGTCCCTTGGAAAACAGAGGGAACAGAAGGCGAGGAGGGATGGAGATGCTGAAACAAGGCTGGGAAACACCTCCAGCTCCAACTGCTGCATCTTGTGGCGTAGGTGCCATGAATGAGCAGGGGAGGGATGCTGAGCTCATGTCTGGATTAGACCATGCAGCCAGGACTACCAGCCCTGCTTGTGCCAATGCCCTCTGAGATCTCCACCTCACCCTGCACACCTTCAGGCTCCTTCACTGGTGGCCACCAAGGGACCAAACAGTACACAGACCTTCTTCCAGGGTCTTCAGCAAGGAAAGCTGATAGCTTGGAAATGTTTAACCCGGAGACATCACAGGGTGTCCTTTGGAAAAGATTGCCACCTTGTGTCTTTCCAGGCACTGGAAAGTTGGTTGCTGTCGCGTTCGAGACCACAGCTCTTGTTCAGGAGCTTTATTGCACACAATCAGGGACAATAAAGACCCTTGACAGTTACAGATGGCTTCACTGTGTCCTGTTCTTAGTACTACCTTGTAAAGTTGGACAGTAATGTTTCCCTCATTTTTTTTCATCTCAATTTATGACTCCTCTACTGTGAAAAGCCACTTAGGCCCTCCACGGTTACATATACCATATCCTTCAAGGCCAGTAAATCACAGTCTCAAGTCATGTCAAATTTTGCAAAATAAAGCTAAATTGCAGTTGTCCTCTAAGGCAAGAAACCACAAAAACTGAGAGAAAATGAGCTCTGCTTATAGTCAGGAACTGGGCCAGCAGCCTCCCAGGGCGTGCAGGTACAAGGGTCACCAAAACCTGGGAGCAAAAAAGCCCAATACAAGCAAGCGCAGGGGACCCCCTGTGCCACCCCAACACACTGCATCCATAGGTACTTCCATGGTCTAACATCAAGAGTTAAAACTGCTCCAGGGTTGCAGAGTGTCTCTATAGAAGTGGAGCATCCAGCCCTCCACACCCACAAGAGAGGGCTGGGAGCAGCACGGAGCCCGGCTCCAGCAGCATTGATTCACTAAGGCTCAGTCCTTAGGCTGGATTTGTGCTTGGGAAGGGAACTTGGGAGCCAATGGGATGGATAGCTGCTTGCCTTAAGGGTTTTCTGTGCAGAAGGAAAAGTTAAAGTATTAAAACATCAGGAGTTTGCTTGGCTGAGCCTGCCTGGCTTCACTCAGAGTGCTGAGCACCTCACCAGGGACTGGGGAAACTGAGGACAAAAATAAAGCACAAAAAGCCATACTGACCCCAAGCCCACCCTTTACATTTTTCAGGGGCCTTTTCCCTCCCGCAGCGGAGTTCAGCTTTCACGACAGCCAAATTAGCTTGGAGAAGAGCCAGCCCCAGGGACAGGCAGCAGCGGGCTACAGTAAGGGCAGGGAAGACCCATACCATTCCTGTGCTTCATAATTCCCCACACAGGTGATTTACAGGGGGTTCAAGCTGCTCCACATGCTGCAGATGCACCATCACACCACAGCACAGCATCCAGCCCAGCATGGACACCGGGGCAACTCTTCCACCACACACAACCATCTCTCAAGCACAACCCTTGTGGATAAGCACTGCTATTTTGGACAGCCCTACTGAAGAGTTTGGTCTGAGCTCAGGAGGCAGCTCAGTCTTTGCTTCACAAGGTGACCTCGCACCATGTCACGAGCACGGTGCAGGACTAAGGTGCAAGCTCTTCATCTGGAACAACATCTAAACAAGCTGGGAAGATCCAACCCATAAAAGAAAGAGGAAAATTACAGCAGCCACGACAAAGACAAGGAAAAAAAAATGCAAAACATCTCATGCCAGATCCTTGGCTGCTAAAAACCCAGCGTGCGTAACACAGAGCTTGGGGCTGGGACACACTTACCCACCGCTGAATGTTTAATGGGAGCGGATGCATCAGTTAATCAGCAGCACAAGACACAAAGCGTTTTGTACCTCCTCTCCACGTGTTGTGCAATTAAAAGGCTTCTCGTTCAGGCACAGAAAGAAAAGTCAAGGGACTTTGGCTGTGAAACATCCATTATTCAAAAGTATATCCATTATTCAAAGTTTTTCTTAAAATCCCATTGTCAGCTTGAAAGGAAAAAGAAAATGAGTTTTTGAAAGCTGTGCTCTGTTGATATTCCACTCCAATTTTTGCTGATTCTAAGTACTAAAACTCCAGACATTTTGAAGAGCCAAAGAAATCCTTCACAGCTCCTGAGAAAGGCAACACCCGGTAGGTAGGCACAATTCTTCCCCCCTAACTTAACTAGCAGGAATGAGATACACTCTGGCCAACAGTGTGTTCCTTTCCCAAACTGCTCAGCTACCCCAGCGTGGGGCTGACGAGCATCTATTCAGGAGAAGGCAATAACCAATTACTTGCACCTGACCATGCTGATGCCCATAAGGTCAGCTGAACAAAGCCTGGGCAGGACACAGCTTTAGTTGGTCTGCTGGAGTCCCAAGGGTGCTTCCCACCACCCAGATGTGGGTGCAGAGGAGCAGCAGGTTCCTCTTTGCAAGGGAAAAGACCAGCACTGCCCCAGCTCCTGCTACAAAGGGAGGACTGGGCCAACTAAGCTACTCTAGGAAAGATGTCATACAGGAACCACCGAGATGATGGGAGATCTTCAGCAAGAACAGTCAAACAATTGCTAGCATCAGGATATAAAAACAAGCAGTAAAAGAGGTTTTACCCTCTCTAAGACCTGGAGGAGACAGAGAAAAGAATCTTACGAGCCCCTCAAGTCCAAGCATCCAGCACCTCCATAGGGGTGAGATGGATCAAAAGTCCAGCTGGCAAGTCCACAGGTCAGAATCAAACCCAGCAAAAGTACTCAGATCAAGCATGTTGAACTAGAACTCAAGCACCAGGTGTTGTCAGTAGCTCAGGGGCCAGCTCAGACACAGGCCACTGAACAACAATTGCATTTGATACATTGACTGCTCTCTTTAAGCAGCACCAAACCTAAAGTGTAAAGATGGGTGCTTGTAGGGTGCTTCCAGGATGCTGAAGTGAGCTGGATGTTACCCACAGGACAGCTATGGCTCACGGCTAATTTAGACAAATCCTCTGCTGCAACAAGCCGTTTTCTGCTCCTGCCGGTGCACTAAGCTCAGAGCCTGCTCCTCTCCCACAGTGAGGATCTGTGTGTTGGTGAGGTGAACTTGCAGAGCTTTTAAAGGAAGGACTAAATAACTTCCTCTGGGGTGTAAAGTGGGGCTGGAGTTGCTGCTGCAATAAAGGCACACCGAGAAAGCCAGGAGGCTTACTGCAGCAGAGGAGGTGCTTTGTAATCGGAGGCAGCACTGAAGCAGCTTGTGTATCAGGGAATCACAGAACGTGGGGAGCTGGAAGGGATCATGAAGTCCAACCCCCCTGCCAGAGCAGGATCACCCAGACTAAATCTCACAGGAACACATCCAGGTGGGTTTGAATGTCTCCAGAAAAGGAGGCTCCCCGACCTCTCTGGTTGTGGTGTAGCTGGGGCCTGTGCAGTGCTGGAGCAGCAGGGCATGGCACAGACACATTTAAGTATTGCAGGGTGAGCTGGTTTGATGGCTGTGTCTCCACAGCCTGTTGTAGTTCAAGTCTTGTTCAGCTTTAAAGAGCGCAGACAGCTTGATACCAGAGTTAACAGGTTCCTTTTGTTGGCAGTGATGGCTGTGAAGGAATTGAGCATGGGTAATGGTCCCTCCTGGGACCCAGTGGGCCTGGTGCAGGGTCAAATTCTCCCAAAATGCTTGGGAATGTGGAGGGAAGGCAGGAAAGCAGTGTCCCTTCCTTGCTGGTCGTTGCTGGAGGCAGGATGGGCCAGCAGTTTCATTCCCTGCTCAGAACACACAAGCAAACCTTTATCTCTCTACCCATGTCTTTCTTGTCTTCATCTTCATTTCAGCACAGACCTTTCTGTCAAGCTGCTGATGGGATGCCTGGCAGGGCACTGCTCTGATCCTACAACAGCGGCTCCCAAACGGGACCGGTGGGACCCTGGTTAGCCTCAGTGGCTCTTTGTATGGCTCGAATTGTATGAATAAGCTGGAAGGGAGTGACTGTTCTCCTGTGACCAGTAACCGCAGCTCATGCGGGATATGAGGCTGCTCTCAGTGAGGGGAAAGTGGTCTGTAGCCCACTGGTGGGGCTGGACAAGCTGCAGGACAAGTCAGCTTAGCGCTGGGCTGTACTTGTGACACTGCCACCAAGAGACGTTGCTGGGTCAGGTTTTGAGTGCTCTGCAAAGTAATTGAGGACTTTGAGAGGCCAGGCAGCCTGGCCAGAGCAATGGCTCCTGCCACTGCAGTGGTACAGGGCACTCACGAGGTAAGCTGGGTGCTGAGGGACCCTCAGGTTTGCTGTACAGACATGCAAGAAATCCCTGATGGTACTCTGGGATCCCTGGTGCTGTGTGGAAGCATGAAGATGTCAAGTGGAGACTGCCTCAGTTTCCCCTCTGACTTGGGCTGCAGAGCTCTGAACCTTGGCAGGAGCTGCTCCAGTGGGGGGTAACACCAGAAAGGAGATGGACTGAAAGTATGCAACCATCAACAGCTACCCCTGTTCAGCTGAGATACAGCAGCTGCTTAAGCTGACACAACCCACTGATGTCCCTGACTCAGTGGGCTTGTCTGCTGTTGGGGTGGGAGCTTGGAGAGTCTCTTTTTTGGAGTGGAGAACGAGCATGAGGCGGAGTCCTGGGGAAGCTGTGTGATTACTTCACAGAGATGATGACCTTGTGTGGGAGCACATGGCTGAAGGCTCCATTTGCCTGCAAACTCCAAGCCACAGGTGTTTATGGTGATGGGTATTGGGGCAGGGCTCTGCTGGGGTGGTGGGGGCTGAAGGAGGGTGCGTGGGAGAAGCCTGTGTCTGAGTCTGGGCTCTCCATCCTTGGGACGCACTGCTGGGATGGAAATAACTCAGGACCATACCTGTTCTGGGGTATTCCTCTCCCTGGATGTGCTGGGTGGGGGTGATGCAAATATTTGAGGAGCTGAACTGTTCCTTAAGGATTAAAATTCCATGAAACAAGAGGCAAAAAGTGTTTTGAACCCCTTCAGAGGTGCTCAGGGGGGAAATGCAAATGAAGGCACATCAGGATCCACTAATCCACTTCTAAAACATTATCCCAGAGCATTAATCTTTAGGAACACAAACTCTCTGGCACAGGAGCGAGTGGTGTTTATAGGACTGTGCCGTGGAGCACATCACATTTCTGGCCTTGCAGTACCAAACCAGGAGTTAACGACTCCCTGGCTCAAACCCAATGGAAGAAGATTAAAAAAGGTGAGGGGAAAATGGGATTCTTGATTTAATATTTTTATTTCTTAGAGAAGTGAGACTCTGGAGACTTCTGTGCCAGGGGCCCAACTGTACACAAAAACCTGTTCCTACCTAGGAAAAAATAAAGCTTTGCTAAAATCATCCTGAAGGAGTGTGCTCCGTGCTTACCTTGAGTGCTTCAGCATGGGATGGATGTTTTCCACCTAAAAATAGAGATTGTAGAGGGAAAAATAGGGAAATCATGTTTCTGGTGTGCCATGGTATGCTCCCATGGCAGATATATTCTTTAGAAGCAGCAGATTAGTGGGAATTGAAGGGAATTTTCCTCTGGCAAAATCCACCACTGAGTCCTGCCCTCCCAAACCAGGCTGCTAGAAGAAGGAGGGAAGACTGATCTACGGGAGGTTTTGTACCTGGAGATGCTGGAGCACATCCAGAGGAGGGTGATAAAGATGGTGAAGGGTCTGGAGCACAAGTGCTGTGAGGAGCAACTGAGGGAGCTGGGGCTTTCTAGTCTTGAGAAGAGGAGGCTGAGGGGAAACCTCATTGCTCTCTGCAGCTACCTGCCAGGTGGCTGCAGAGATGTTGGGGTTGGTCTCACAAGCAACAGGAGGAGAGGGAATGGCTTGAAATTGCCCCAGGGAAGATTTAGGTCAGATACCAGGAAGAATTTCTGTACTGAAAGGGCTGTCAGGCACTGGGACAGGCTGCCCAGGGAGGTGGTGGAGTCACTATCCCTGGAGGGATTTAAAAGGCGTGTGGATGTTGTGCTTGAGGACATGGTCTAGAGGTGGGCCAGGCAGGGTCACCCCGTGGTTGGACTTGATGATCTTAAAGGTCTCTTCTACCCCAGGTGATTCTATGGTCTTGAGGCAGTACTTGAACTGTGGAGGGCTGAAGAGCTGCAGATGCTGATCTTTCAGGTATGAAAAGCTTTGGGCTGTTGTACTTTGGTGTTGGCTTTCAGAGAATGTACTTCAAAACAAACAAAATCCACAGGTATTGCCCCAGGAGGTGGTCACCTGCATGTGGACCCTGGACCAGCCTCCCCTTGGAGTACAAACCCTTCCAACAGGTCACCAGCACCCCCAATGCTAGCCCAGCTTTGTCTCAAGCAGGGTTTTCATTTCAGGGCACGTCTGCAGAGCTGCCTTGTCCTCGATGGTCACAGAAGCTTGTGAGCATCTTTGTGTCCCCTGTCTGTACCTTCTTCAGAGCCAGCTCCTGTTTGGAGTCATGTTTCTAGCTGAGACCAAAGGAAAACCCACCACCTGGTGCCGAGAGACGCAGGAGCCTCAGGCTGGAATTATGCTGCTTATTTTATTCATAGCAAAATGGGAAGTGGAAGCCAGCTCTTTCTCTGTGCACACTTAAAATACCTATGTGGCACAGCAGAAAAACATGTCCTTGATTTCTGAAAGGGCTTGGATGTTTCCAGGCCACAGGAATCCCCTCTGCCATGAGGGATGTGCTGGGTACCACAGCACTTTGGGGGCCCCAGCACAAAGCTTTGCTGTCACAGAGTGTAAATGATGTGCTGAGCAAGGGCTCTTGTTTGCTGGCTGGCTTTACAAGCAGGAGTATGTTAACTCCAGGGTGTAGAGAAAAATGTCCCTCCTGTGCTGTTCAGACAGGCTGGGTAATTGCTGCTGTGGGGAGTGTGAGGAGGGTTGTGTGAATCGAGGTGTAGACTCTATTTCTTTAGGCTGTCCCCACCTCTGCTGCTGTCTCTCTCACTGTGAGCCTCAGGAAGCTGCTTCAACTCTGTGACTGCCTGGTGATGCTTCTGTATTTCAGGGGAGCCAAGAGCTCGGTGCTGAAAAATGCAGCGAGATAGATGTGCCCAGTGCAGCTCCCCAGCCTGGCAGGGCCTTACAACCCCTCTCCCCCAGGCTGGAGCTGCTGCCCTGGACCCTTGTGGGGAGACAGGCACATGGGCAGTGAGACAGATATGTGACATCTGAGGTGACAGCCACATGACATCACCTGCTCAGGGCACTTCCTGGTGAGAGGAATAAGGAATTATGTCACCATGGCCTATGGCCTGTGGCTTAGAAAGTCTCTCAGTGTTGAGTAGGTTCACAGGAAGCTCAGACTGGGTGTAGAAAGCTTAAGTTGAACAGTTTCAAAGTTTGTGCTGTGTCTGTGTGGGCTTAGTTTGTAGGGGTTGCCTTTCCCACAGCCCCTGACAGTCTAATACTGTTGAAATGCCACAGGTTGGGGCTGCTCACCACATCCCACCTGGATCCCATCCTCACCTCTGCAAGATTGGCACACTCCCTGCCTGCTTAGAGGGAGGGACAATCAAGGCACAAACCTGAACTGATACACATGCAGATGAGACAAGGTGCCACAACACTCCAGAGAGCTGCAATGCCCAGGTTTGGGGTGCTGCTCCATGTCCTGCCCCCCGAGCTGCTGCCACCGCTTACCCTGGCCAAAGCCAGCACGGATGGTCAGGAACTAGCAAGGTTGCAGGTCAGGAACCTGCAACTCCAAGGAGGGACAGGGATGAAGCTCTGATCTAAACCTGCAAGCAGGATGCCAAGGCTTGAGGAGAACAACCTCTTGTGACACACAATCCGCATCTCCACCCACAGCGACCGATGAGGGAGCCTGTGGCCATCCCTCAAGTCCTGCATCCCTGCTCTCTTCTCCCCTTTGCCCCGGGCGCTGGCAGGTCCCCGGGCCAAGGGCTGGGGAGGCTTTTTTGGCAGCAGAGCACGAACTGGGCAGAAGATGGCAGCATCCGCCCAGCAGACAGCGACCTCTCCGCTTAATCGGGTAGGGCTTGCTTTATTTTGGAGTAGCAGTGTGGTTTTGCAGAGGAAAAGAGCGATTTCCTCGCCTCTGAAGTTCAGAAGTGTGATCAGGGCCCAAGATACAACGCTCCTGGACTTGGAAAGCCAGAGGAGCTGGCTCAGCATGAAGGGCTTAATGCATGAAGGACCATGTAAGCACTGAGAGATGCAGGGCCTGGGGGCCCAAGGAGATTTCTGTGCCTTCAGCAGAGGCGCAGCCCTGTGCTCACACCAGGGTGGCACCCCCCATGATCTTAGGGTGTCTCATGTGGGTTATTGTGGCACTGAGTTGCTCCAGGCTTAGGACAGAGTAACCCAGACCTGCCCAAAAGGAATAGCAAGCTGAATAGTTACTGTAGCCCTCCCCAAAGGGGAATGGGTGCTCCCTGCAGGCTGCCTTGAAAGTGCAAAGCATCTTACAATGAGTGTTTTCAGAGACAATGTTAAAATGTGGTGGTCTTGTTGGTTTGAAGATGCTGCAGCTCTCCCTGCAGTGCCCTCTGCTTCCCAGCTCTTCACCCAGTGAGAATTCAATACTTTGGTTTAGTGACTCTGCTTTCTGCCCACATCAGTCACCTTCTCACCAGGAGTGATGGGAAGAGCGTGGCTTCCCGGATACAATCCCTGGCCAGCCAGGATACCAGCAGAATTTAGCCTGTAGTAGAGGTCACCCACTGGGACCTGCAAGAGAGAAGGGGCAAACATCAACTCCCTCTGTCCCACAGCAGAGGAAGAGTTTGAGATGCTGTCCTGAGCCTGAATAGTCACCTCCTGATCTCTCCAGCTGTCACACTAACCAGTGGAGTCACAGGGTCACAGTCTTGAGAAGATGAAACTGGGGACAGGGACTGGTTTTACCATGGCTGTGTGGCTTCTCCTTGGGATGTTGTCTCATGGCACCTGGTGAAAAATGGACAGTGTGTGTTATGCTTCGGTCTGGGGATGTTTATTCTTTCAGCATATGTTGAGCCTTGCAAGAGACTTCCATGGATCCTTCTCCTTGGTGCAGGTACACAAGGCTGTGGGCATTTCAAGCCTGTCATACTTTCTTTTTCCCCAGTGCAAATAACTGGGAATAAAACTGCTTTTGCAGTGGTCTGCCTTTCCAAGGGCAGAGCAAATATGTACAAACCACTCCACCATCATGGTAGGGTGTACATCAGGATGGGCTGGTGGGTAATGGAGGTGATGTGTGGGAGGGCAGTGAGAAAGGAGGAGAAACCCCTCCTTACCCCTTGGCTTCCTTTAGAGCACAAGTATGGGGCTCTGGGTAGGGCAGATGAAGCACAAGAGACAGAGGAGGAGGAACCTGCAGAAGCTCTCACCAAGATCGGGTCAACCACCCCTCCAGCAACAAGCCCTGTACTAAGACCAGTGCTGAGAAGAAACAATGCTGGAAAGCAGAAGAGAGAAGGAAAGCATGTCCCAGAGCCTCCCAGGTGCCCCATCGCACCTCAGGGTGGGCAGGGAGGTGGCAGGGTCACCCAGCCCCCCAGTGCAGCTGCCCACATGGCTGGGCATTGCCAGGGGACCAGGCATCAAGGATGGACTCATGCTTTCAATACTGGTCAAATATTTAAATGCTGGGTAAATATTGAGATCTCTAAGTAGATCTTTGCTGTGCTGGTGAGCCACTCCTGTGGGAAACTTTGCAGAGGACTCTTTTGCACCCCAAAGACTCAACTGGGGTTTTTTTTGTAGTGAGTGTGCCCCTGCAGCAGCCCATGGAGGTTCTCAGCAGCAATAAATGGCCCCATGCTGCTGTTGCAGTGCCACTGTGGTCGTTTTCCAGATAGGGGAACAGAGCATGCATGAACCACGCAGGGGTCAGGACTGAGTCAAAGCCCACAGCGCCAGGGGATGAGAAACACCCATCCGCTGACTCTCCATCCCATGGTTTAACCACAAGCTCATCCTTTTCCCTGGGGGAAATCCCATTCTGGAGCTGCATGGCTGTTTGCATACGATTTTCAGAGAAAATGATGTGCTGCTTGGGCTGAAACATCTCGTGAGTCTGTCTGGAAGGCAGATGGGAATGCATGCTGGGGAGGAAGTACGGAAACCTGAGTCTGGAGAATCAGCGTGGCTGTTCCTTACTGCAGTGAGCCAGAGAGGAAGACCACAGCACATTGAGCAGTTACTGGTCCATGTAGCAGCTGCCTTATGTATGGTCTATGTACAGCGTGGCACCTTCACACCGTGGCCATCCAGCCTGTGCTGTGCCATACACATCCCGTGGCGCAGAGCAAGCTCTGCCAGGTCAGTATTGGAGGCAGCTCCTGCTTGGCACCAGCAATCAAGCCACCTACGTGTCCCTGCCTTTCTCTGCAAGGGAAGCAGCGTGCTTGCGTGTGACCATGCTTCTGTTTGGTGCTCAGGGTGAAGAATGGAGTCGGTTTCTTCTAATAAAATCCTGCTGGGAGCTCTAAAGACCCAAGGTTTGGTGATGGCAGATGGATGGATAGGCTGCACCAGGTGTCATGGCCTGATCAGAGACCCAGCTGACGCTGCAGAACTCAGGGTGCCTGGGATCTGATTTGATGTGCTGCTTTCCATGCTATCCCCTTCTTCTTTATAGAAAATGCTGGTGTCATTTTCAGATATCCTGGGGCATATTTGCTACAAGATATTGTACACAACCTGTATTGGAGTCCTGTAAAAGGATCATGTACAGGCTTTTCTCCAGGGCAAGTGGATTTTAAAATACCAGCTATGGTTACAGAAGATACAGTGCTGAGATGCCATTCTTCCCTGGAAAATGCAGAGGAGGGTGGAAAAATAGCCTGTCTCCCAGAGGGTTAGTATTTCTCTGGTGAAACTTTGCCTTCATGCTAGGCAAGGACCTGCTGGTCAAACTGAGGGGAAAGGCAGGCAAGTACAAGCTCTGGAAACAGGGGTGTGTAGCTGGAAAGAATACAGGGATGCTGTTGGGAATTGCAGAGCTGGGATCAGGAAAGCCAAGGCGCAGATGGAACTGAATTTGGCGAGGGATGTTAAAAACAACAAGAAGGATTTTACAGGTCCATTGGCCAGAAGAGACAGGCCAAAGAGAGCATACCCCTTGTGGTGAATGAGAGAGGAGAATTGCCTGCAACTGATGTGGAGAAGGCTGAGGGACTGAATGAGTTCTTTGCCTCAGTCTTCTCTGGCAGCCAGGATTCTCATAATTCTCACATCCCAGAACCTTGCATCCCTGGACCTCTAGGTGGGAACTGGGGGAGTAAATCAACCCCCCCACCCCCGTAAGGGCAGAGCAAGTCCGAGACCGCCTCATAAGACTGAATGTCTACAAGTGTGGACGACGTGCCCCTGCCCAGGATGGCTGCCTGGGGAAGGGACTGGCGTTTCTTGGCTAGCAGTAGAGGAAACAAGATGGTCAGGGTTGCATTTCCCTCCTTGAAGCAGTTCAGATGAATCCCTTGTGGAACCTTCCTGGCTTCTGCCGAACTATGACACAGATGGGTCTGGCTCGTTGCACGCAGCAAAAGCCACTTAATTAGAGCAGCAGCTCAATTTATTTGTTTTGGATCATTTTTATTAGCTATCACTTAAGCTTGTAATTAAGGGCGGAAGAGGGACTGTAAAAATGGTACCATCCCATGGTGCTTGTCTGCTCCCTGGCCTGCAGCCGCTGAGCATCACTCCTGCCTGCTCAGCACCTTCAGGAGCCTCTCCTCCCAGTACGGTTGGCAGTGCTGCTGCCTGTGCCCCAAATGCACGCTTTATTCTTGGCAAAGCAGGAAGGGAACAGTGGTTCCTGGTATCCTGGGGTGCTTTGAGTTGACTGGGGTGGAACATCTGATGGCCCAAATACCACACAGGCGCAGAGTGAGTGGCAGGTATGACTCCTGGAGGGCTGCTGCTACTTATATCTTAAAATAAATACCCAATATTAACGTCCAGCAGAGGATAACACCAAAATCCTCGCAGACTCTGGCAGGCAAAGCAAAGGTGGAGGGGTTGAGACCTGAGGCTCGTGGGGTGATGAAACCCAGACCTTCTCCCCAGGAGAGGCTGCTGCTCAGAAATGCCAAGAGGCATCACTTCTCCTGTAGTGGCTGTTATTAATGTTGTCATTTAGGTATAACCTTGTGTTCAGTGAAGGCACT
Organism: Porphyrio hochstetteri; assembly: GCA_020800305.1. NCBI lineage: Eukaryota > Metazoa > Chordata > Aves > Gruiformes > Rallidae > Porphyrio > Porphyrio hochstetteri. Next base: position 22,871,030 of record CM036912.1, read on the forward strand.
TCTGTTCGGGTCTTGCTTCTGAAGTGCCTGAGATGTTTTTATGGTTTTCAGACTGCCTCTGTACCAGCACAGTGTCCTTAGTTATCTCCTTGCAAGCCTAAATCTTGGTCCCACTTTGCTGCTGGGGCCAGCACCATGCAGCTATTATCCACCACAAGGTAATTCATGCTCTGAGACTTGGTTTATTTCTGTCCTACCCAACCCTGGGATTCCTACAGTTTCTTTTTAATAGGGCTTGGACCAATACAAGCATGGGCACGTAGCCTTAACCTCTGTTTTTACCAGGAGCAGAGTCCACAATAACTGTGCTGGTACCTTATTTGTGCCTAGCCCTGGACCAGGACCTACCTTGGCCATCACTCAGTGGGGCAGGCTCTGCTCCCAGGAGGTTCACAGGTGATGCGTTTCCATTCCAGCATTTTTGCACGTGTCCTCCCTGTGCAAGGCAAGGCCGGACTTGGCTTTGAGAGCTGGCAGCTACAGTTGCTGCTTCCACGTGGCCTGTGAGGGGAATTCCCCAAACTGGCATCCAGCCCCTGCAGAACCAGGAGCGACTACTGCTTGAGGTGCAAGGTAATGTGTGTCAACTCTGGGTCTGCTCACGGGACCAAGGAGAAGGCTGGATGCTGGTATCTGCGTGTACCTGAGCTGTTATCAAGTGACTGCCTTGTGCTCCAGACCAGTGGTGGGGTTTTATTCCTTTATTTATTCAAAGATCTAAAGGAACAGTAGATCAGGGAATTGGGAGAGGAGAGGGGAGCCTTTGTGGCTTAGGGCCATGAAGGTCATTAGAGGGCTGGAGCACCTCCCCTATGAAGAGAGGCTGGGGGAGCTGGGCTTGTCCAGCCTGGAGAAGAGAAGGCTGCAGGGGGACCTCATTGCAGCCTTCCAGTACATGAAGGGAGCGGAGAAACAGGAGGGGATTCAACTTTTTAAAAGGCTAGACAATGGCAGGACAAGGGAGATGGATTAAAGCTAAAGAAGGGAAGGTTTAGATTAGATATTAGGGGGAACTTTTTTACACAGAGAGTGGTGAGGGGCTGGAACAGGCTGCCCAGAGAGGTAGTGGATGCCCCATCCCTGGGGATGTTCAGTGCCAGGTTGGATGGGGCCCTGGGCAGCCTTGTGTAGATCCAGGCCTGGAGGTTGGTGGCCCTGCCTGTGGCAGGGGGTTGGAACTCTATGATCCTTGGGGTCCCTTCTGACCCATGCCATTCTATGATTCTGTGATTCTATGATTATACATCTTGCTCCTCTTTTCTTCTGAGATGTCAGCATCTTGCAGCTCTCTCGATCGGTCCCGCTTCGGTGGATGCTGCCACCGCCGTACTGGGCTCCACGATGAATGCAACAGGCAGCGTGAGGGACCCCACAGAAGCATTTTTAATGAAGTGCATTTCCAGGCTACACCAAAAGAGGCTGCTTGGGGCCTGGTCCAGTCTTTGTTTGCCAACGAGTGCCTCTTTATGTGCGCCTGTCTCCACTCACAATAACAAAGGAAGGGAACCCATCTGTTTGGGCACTGCTGGCCGAAAATGTAGCAGGGACATATAGCTGGATAAACCAATAATAAAATAAACTAATAATATAGACAGCCTGGGAAAAGAAGCCAGTGTTCCTAGGGATGTAGGTAAATCTAGAGACTATTCTTCAAGTTGAAGCCAAGTCACGTAACCTGGTTGTCTGACAAGAAAAATAGGGACAAATCAATCATTCCTCCTCTGTTGGCCTCATTTCTTGCCCCAAGGTGAAACCCAAACCTTTCTAGTTGGCACGGTCCAGTAAGCAACCCCACGTCCATCCCACTGACTCATTGCAGTCCCGGGAACCAGCTCTATCACAGAAACCAGACCAGTTCAAAGGCTGAATTGTTTAAATGCCAGTCCTGTGCTCCCCACCGATGATCCGATCCACGAAGAAGAAGCCGGCAGGTTTGTCTTGGTCTTGCCTTTGCTTGTTAGAGTCAGTCAGAGAGTTTTACAGATCTGTTCTGAAGGTTGCTGGAGGCTGGCTGCTTTGTTTTAAAGCTGGGACAGCATCAGCCAGGCGGCTGCTATTAAAAAAAGAAATTAAAAAAAAGAGAGAGCTCTTTGGGCTTTAAAGCTGGCTGGCTGCTTTTGACAAGCTGAAGGACTTCGAGTCTGGATATTCCTGACTGGTGAGGTGAGAGCATGTGTTGCCCGAGCAGATGGCTTGAGCATCTCCAGCAGAGAGAGAGGAATCTCCACCTTTATAAAGGTCCCTGCACTGACTGGGGAGTGCCTTTGATCAGACATTGGGTACCCCAGCAAGGCCACATACAGCCGTTCCTCCAGCTTTGTGTCTGATCCTCATACCCCAGGGCCCAAAGAAAAGTTATCCACAGTCAGACCTTTGTGTTTCAGCACCAGCCTATATTCGTTCCCCCTCTCTCCAAATCTCACAGGAAGACTCTAAAAAATAACCAGTGTGGTGGGTGATTTTGCATTTGCTCTTCATAAAGGATGGGGTGAAGACAGATTTGACTGTGAGAGCATCTCATTTGCAGGATGTGGTGCCGCTGTCTCAGGCTGCTCCCTTAGTTTCCTTTGTGTAGTCTTGCACAGGGTAAGAGAAAATTTCTCAGCCATTAGACAGAAATGGGCTGCTTTGGTGGACTTCTGAGATGTTTTGCAGAGGTACTCTACTTAAAGAGGGGGGGGGGGAAACCCAAATAAAAGTTTCCCAACAGATTCATCTGAGCTCACAGGGGCTCAGAAAAAAAAAAAAAAGTGTCCATGGGATCACCAGGTTTTATATTTGGACCCTGTTCTCCCAAGACTGACACATATTTCCTTCTTCAAGAGTTGGTCCTGAAGCAAGTGGTGTTTTGGGAAGGTTGTGTGTTCCCACCTGGCTCGTGCAATAGGCAGGAGTGGCCCTTTCTGTTGCGTTCAAGTGGGCTTGGATTACCAAGCCCGTATGAAAATTAGACCTGAGCTGAGTAAACAGGTATTGATCTACCCAACCTCAGGTCACGGCTGAGAATAGTATTTAGAAGTAGTAGATTGAAGGGGCAGGATCCCATCAGACGGTACAAGCGCAGGGTGAAATTCAATCCTGCTCCAGGGAGTTTGGAACCTCGGTACAATCGATAGCAGCATCTCAAAATGCTGGTCTCGTCTCATTTGGGTACCAAAGATCTGTGTCTCTGAGAAGGCTGCTCATTTTCTGGCATGTAGCTATGAAAGAAGTCCTAAATGGGATGGATCTGAACAGAGGAGAGGGAGAGATGCTAAAGTAGCTGTGTTTTGGGGACACATGGGGCTAGGTGGGGATGGGAGGGGAGGAAAAAGCAGGGCAGGGGGGTAGACTTTCTCAAGGTGATGAATGCCAACTTACCATCGTGGTACAGGAGGTGAGCATTCTCTCTATACTGAGGCTTGCACTGCTGAACGTGCAGCTGGGTAATTTCCCAGGTACTCAGTGATTTGGCTGGAGGGTGCTGAATGAGACGTGATGTGAGTGCTGGGGTGTGGAGGCAGCAGAGTGGATTTTTTCCCACCATGGTGGATTAAATAGGATGTGCTGCCTTCCCAAGCGGAGCCTCCGATCCTCCTGCATGTCTGCAGGGTCCCTGCTCATTTGTTAACACCTTGTAGAGAGGAGCCAGGCCCAGTTGGTCTCTTCTCAGTGGTCTGAATTTTCTTCCAAAAAGAGGAAATTGAGCTTATTCAGACCCATGAGGTCGACTCATCACAGGCTTGATTGCCCCCAAGCAGCAAATTCTCCAGGATTACTGAGAAATTTGTTGTTATTTTCCTTTTCAAGCAAATTTTTCCCTGTTTTCTCTCCACCAGGCTGGAAGGACAGGAGCAGCCCTGACCATTGAGGCACACTGTCACCAGCCTGGCGGATGGCGTGTGCCAAGTGTTGAGAGGACAAGTTCTCACAAGCCCCCATTTTTAGGGCCGGTTCCTGTTTCACGTTGCAGCGGGTCAGCCTCGACCCCTGCTGCCTGCTCCAACAGAGCGGGACACAGCAGCTTGAAAGGAGAGGTCGGGTGAAGAACAGCTGAGAGCTACAACCATCCTGGCGTGTGTATAAATAGAGACAGAGCTGTTATCCTGATGAAACGGGACCAGATGTTTCTCCGAAATCCCTTCTCTCTGCTAGTGAAAATCATAGCTTAGTTACAACGGGGCTAAGCAGGCAGTACAATATTTTAGACCCACTAATGTTGGGAAGTTAGAGGAGCAAAATGCCTGGCTGGGGTAGAGGGGTGCTGGGAAGGGATGGATGGGGCATGGTCAGAGCGGGTGCGAGCCAGAGGAGCCCCTCTTGCTGCCTTTTGCTCTCTTTGTCTGCTTCCTATCTTGGCATTAATGGCCAGAGTCTAAAGCCTGTGCTGTGGCCGCTTTTGTGAGGTAGAAATTCAGTGTCAGCATATGTATCCTGGAGGCAGTTGGCAGGAGATGAAGGAGGGACGGCAGCAGCAGTTAAAACTGGGCCTTGCCTCTTTAATATTTAACTTTCCCCAGCGCTGGGCTGCTTTTTTTTTTTAATCAGTTTGCGCATTATCTGCCATCCCTGTTCAAAGAGGGCTTTAGCACGGAGATTTCAGGGCTTAATCCCAGGGGCAGGGAAAGCGGAAGAGTCTCTCTGAAGGTTTCAGGGCTCAATCTGGCCTCAATTACACCAGCCTAAATCAGCAAAGAGTGGCCACAATGGACTTTGCTGGGACCGTGCTGGGCTTGGTGGAACAAAATGGGGACTCGGTGCCCTAGCGGGTCCCTGAGGCTCCGTGCGTGGGGGGTTACCGGGAGGGTCTCAGCAGTGCCGGGCTGGCTCAGAAGAAACATTCACCTTGGGCAGTAACCAGCGGCTGGCCGTGGCCGGCTGCAGATGCTTAGGAAGGGATATCGGCAGAGGGAGAGTATAAAGCGATCCTTCCTCTGACATACCCTCCCAGTAATCAGCAGTTGAGAGACTTCCTGAGCCGGAGGTTGCATACATTTGTCTAATCCTTTCTTTTTTTCTTTTGGGATTCATTTATACTTTTGGCCTCCATGACATCCTGTGGCAATAAGTTCCACAATGTAATTACGTGTTGTGTGAAAAAGTGCTTCCTTTTGTCTGCTTCGGACCCAGTTCCTGAACGTTTCTCTCTGTGCTCCTTCGCTCTCGTGCTGTGAGGAACAGGGGAAAATTATTCCAGGTCCATACTAGATCTCTCCAACCTCTTCAGATTTCTCTGTCTTCACTTGCCCAAAGGTTTTGTTCATCCAGACTGGAGTCTCTTCATTTTCCTATTCTCCCTTCCTCAGATGGTATTTATCCTATCACTTCCACTGTCCTTACTGCCCTCCTCCATGTCTCTTCTCATTTTATTATCACCTTTTTTTGAGATAAGATCATAGAAGTCAGACTCACTTGCTCCTGAAGATGCAAATTTGTTCTCCTGGAAGAAGGTCAGCTCAAAAAGCTTTATTTTTCTCAAGCCAGACTGATGTAGTCCTCATTTTTTTCCCCTACATCACACATGGAATCCTTGGCTTAGTGGAAACACACATGTGCCACTCTTCCACCACTTTGATTTAACCTAGTCTGAGCAAACCTCCAGCCCAAATTTAACTAGAGCCTGTGGGTTAACGTGACAACCACGAGCAGATCAACGACTGGGGCTGCTTTACACGTAGGGAATTTCATGCCTGTGCTTGAAATGCTGATTTATCCCTGCACAAATCCCCTCTGTGCTACCAGTGGCGAAGACCCCTAGCCCGAACAGCTGAGCTGATGAACACGAAACACGGCAGTCTCTGATTTCCAGGCCACATTTATTTATAAAATACATCTATTTTTTGCTACTGTCATGCCTGCAAAACCAGCCTGCCTATTTTAGTCCTCCCTGCTCTTTATTATTGTTTATACTGCACCAAAGCCCAGGAATAAAGGCAGAAGGATGGGTTTTGTTTTCCACTGCTGCGTGAATTTCAGGAACCTCACTATCCAGTTGTTCCAGACCTTGCTGTTAGGAAGGGCTTGATCATACTTGCAGATACAACCGGTCCTCTCCTGATGGGAACCAGTTGCTGGTGTCTCGTGCTGCTCCTGCGTAATTGTCGTCCTGGGACAGCATGGCAGCGTTTTCAAACTCCACTATTCCCCTTTTGGCAGTAGCTCAGCAGCCACATCCTTCCCCTGCAACCCGCCAGCTCCTTTTCTCTTTCTCAAAACAGCTTCACCCCCCTTACCCTCCAATTTTTCCCCCTGCAGCTGCTGGTCTGAGCTCCCTGCAGCAGTTAAAGAGCCTGGACTTGGGCAAGGGATAGAAAAGTCTCCAGGAGGCTGATGGCAAGAAAAGGGGCTGTGGGGAGAGTAGGAGGGGAAAACCTCGAGGAGTTTCTTGGATTGTGGCCACTAAAGAATAAGCTCAGAGAATGTGTATGTGGTTCTATTATCAGCAGCAGTGGGGACGAGCTGGGGGGGGAGAGAATGTAGGAGGGGAAAAGTGGGTTTCTTACTGTTTTTACAGTATTATTACGGCAATTTATGCAGACGTCTGCTCTAGAAGGAGCAGCCCATGCACCCTCAGCTCCCAGTCCTCTGGAAACTGTGATGCAGAGCATAGTGTGGGGTGGGAAAGAGCCAGAGGTCACTGGGTGTCCCAGCTCTGCCGCTTCTGGGCAGAGTCACCCAGAATTGCCCACTGTGGCTGTCACAGTGATGGAGGGATGAATCCTTGCTAGATGTTAGCCTGGTTTAATGCTTCTTGGTTCTGAGGCACAACCAAGCTCAGAGGATCTCTCTTTTCACCTGGTCCCGTGCCTCAGCTCCTAAAACATCAGGAAGCATTGAACTCACTGGTCTGTTTCAAACAAAACAAGGGATAAAAGACCAAGAGCTAATGAAATCCCTGTAGGCACAATGAAAACTGGCAGCACGGTAAAGCAGGTTGATCCTACAAGGCTCTCCACCAAAGGTGTCTACCCTCTGCTAGATAGCGGGCAATCTACACTGAGGCAGGAATCTGTAGGAAACTGGGCTACACCAGTCCTGCCAACCACAAAAGAACCAAACGTTTTGAAGAAGGTTTCTTTTCAAACTCGGCTCAGAAGTAGCAGCAGGGTGCAGATTCCCAGCGTACAATGGAAAAACCTGCAGTGCGAACTCATCCCGTTTCAGCAAACAGGGCTCCTGGCTGGGTAGAGGGTGACCCGATTGTAGGGCAAGATTCAGGTCGAGCTCTCAGTCAAGCATGAGATAGAAACCCACAGGAAACGAGGTTTCATCAATTAATCATGGGGCTGGTGGGACTTTCTTTTCTCCACTGAAATAGTTAATACATCTTCCACCACGGATGCAACTTTACCAGTCAAAGGGTAGTCCAGTCAGCTCAGGAAGCCATCGCTCACGGCCGCTTTTCCAAACCCTCAGCTGCCGAGAGGAGCTTTTGGGAACTCCTAAGACAAACGTTCAGGTTCAGGGAAACAGAGCTGAGAGAGTTGCAGTCCTTTTGGAGGGAAGTTACTGCTCTTTGACAGTGCTGCAGTGGCTCACTGTGTGAACCCTCTTGCTATGCTGCAGAGCAGAATAAAACAGGGCGTCGTGGAGTGCGGTGAGAAGCGGGGGGGCCGCATCTGGTTTAGAGTGGCTTCATGGCAGCGTTAACTGCCAAAGGATTAATGGGAATGAACCCAAAGCCAGCTGAACCCCTTTCCCCACCCTCCCTGGAAATTCAAGCTGCGCTACCGTGATGTCACACTGTGGGGATACATGCTAATGTTCACAGAGGTGTTTGGGCTGGATTTTTTAAGGACACACACCTTAAGCAATGGGAACTTCAGCCCTGTGCAATTGGGGAGATCAGTAGAGAGGCATTCAGAGAGCAAACCTGCGAACGCCCTAAATGAAACAAGCTTAATCAAGGCAGTTGTCTTCCCTTCTCTCCCGACCATCACCTTCCTATCTGCCTGAAAGCAAAGGACTGTGTTAGCGCATGAAGGGTTTAACAGCCTCGGCTCGGCATGCTTCTGAACCCAACGGGGACACGGGCAAAGCTCTGCGACCTGGAAACCTTGGGAACCCCATCTCACACTAGTCTTTTGAGCCCAAACCCATCATCTTCCGATTTCCGTGATGTCACTGGCAGGTCAGAGACAGGGCAGCTGTGGGATGCATGTGGCATATACCCTCCCCAAACCCCCCCACACCCCCTCCCCCGGGGGTTACTCTCCGACGCTGCCTGCTTCCGGATGCTTCTGTCAGGGCACGACCTCCGCCTCTCCCGCCTCCCCTGCCAGGCTGGCTCCTGGTGGGGGGGATAAACTGTCCGGCGGGGAGCTCCGGCAAGGAGGGCGGGCACGGCGGCGGCGCCGGGCCTGAGGGAAACCCCCTCGGGGGCCGCACTGATCCCCCTTCCCCTCCCCTTTTCTCCTGGGGGCCATGACCAGAAGCCCCGCGTGAGGATGCGGCCTGAGCAGGGGACGGGCGCGGGGTGGGGATGCCGGGGCAGCGCCCCTGCGGGGGAGGAAGAGCCGCCGCCGGCCCAGCGCCACCCGCCATCTCCCGCCGCCCTTCTCTCCCCCAGGGCAGGGGCGGGGGTCCCGGTTCGCTGCCTCAGCGGGCGATTACTCTGGCCTGGCCGAGCCCCGCCGCCTGCCCCGTCCGCTCGGCCCGCCACTGCTCGTGCCTGTCCGCCCGGGATGCCGGCAGCGCTGAGGGCGCGGCGGGGCCGGTGCCGCCGCCGCCGGGCGCTGGAGCGGGCGGGCAGCAGCAGCCACCGCCTCCTCCTCCTCCTCCTCCTCCTCCTGCGCTGACGCAGGGGGCGGCAGGGCCGAGGGGCGGGGAAGGGAAGGGAGAGGAAAGGAAAGGAGGGGAGGGATGGAGGCGCGCCGCGGCGCTCACTGAGGCGAAGCGAGGCGCGGCCGGGGCGCAGCGCGGGCGGGCGGCGGCGCCTCGTCCGGTCGTCCGTCTCTGTGTGTGTGTGTGTCCCGCTCCCCAGCATGGAGGCGCCCCCCGCCGCGGCTGGCGAGCCGGCGGCCTGGGCGGCGGAGGCTTTCGCGGACCCGGAGCTGGGCTCGGAGGAGCTGGAGGCGGCGGCGGGCGGCGCGCTGGACCGCGTCCTGCTGGAGTCGGTCTGCCAGCAGCAGGGCTGGGTCCGCGTCTACGGTAAGGGGGCGCCGGGGGTGGTGGCGGAGAACCGGGCCGGGCGCCGCTCAGTAGCGGGCCGGGGCAGGGTGTGGGCGGGCCAGGCCGGGCCGGGCTGGGGCCCGTTGCCGGTTGCGGCGGCAGGTTGGGAGCGGCGGCAAACTTCCCGGCTCTAACTTTCCCTTTCTCCTCTCTGCCCCCGCTGCCGAAGTACCCCGGTTTCCCCAGTCTCCCAAAACGCTCACCCCCTTTCCACACCCCCCGGCTCCCTTCCCGGCGACAAGAAGCCCCGGTTCCCGCTGCAGCCCCGTTCCCGCCGGTGCCGCCCCCCAGCTGGGATGCTGCCGGAGCCGGCAACCGCGGGATGCGGGGGTGCTGCCGGCGGGGAGCCGCGTCTCGGACCTTTTGTGTCGCCGGGGCTCGAGTGTGGGATGCGAGCACACGCGGGGCCGAGCCGGCTCCGGTGAGTGCCAGCGAGGTGGTGCTCAGGGCCCGGGAGGTACCGGTGCGGTGGGTCCCGCCGACCGGGACTACCGGCGTGGGTTAAATTGGCACCTTTGTTGTTTATAAAATGGATGTTAAAAGTCTTCCGCGGCGTGGCCAGCACGATACAGGACCCGGTGCTGCTTCCCTTTATTTTCTCAAACTCTTCCCTGGTGTATAACCTTTTAAAATGAGCTGGGTTCATGTGGCTGGGCTCGGGTTTGTCGAGGCTCCCAGCCCAAACGCAGTCGAGGCTTAATCTCTCCATCGGCACCTAAATCGTGGAGATCCTGTTTTATCTTTTCCTTTTCTTTCCCTCTTGTTTGCCTTGGTAATCTAACGATAATTGCTCCCGTGTTGCAGAGTGAAGATGACTGCAGACAGTATCTCGTTTTTCCCTCCTGTAACAAACCTGAGGGTCCATCCCTGAAAAGGCAGCAGTCCCAGTGCGTCCACACCCGGTTACTCTGTTACTGTTGCCTTATATTTTGTAAAACCTGTAAAACCCCTTTCTGTCTTTGGCCCTTCTTTACAGCAGAATGCGTCGTGCTGTTTGGTGGCTGCCCCTGTCACCTTCTTGCCCTGCCCTGAATCCCAAAGAGCCTTCCCAGGTTTTCCCTGGTCTGTAAAACTAGAAGCATATGCTGTTCTCTGTTACCCGTATCGTTGGTCTGGTACTGGTTGAGTTCTTCCTGAAATAAAAGGTGACATAAGTAAGTTATCTACAAGAACTCTGCTGGATTTCTCAGCCGGCGGCAGTTAATTATTGTGAGTACCACCAGCATCAGCCTTTGCACGTATCAAATGAGGAAGATCAGGCTGCAGGTTTTCTGGAGAGCACAGTCTGTTCAAAGACCTTTGTGTTTATTTTGAAAGCTTGAAAAGCTGGTGCAGTGGGCTGAGGTTGTCTGTCTGCCTTCTGTCTGGTGCATCAATGGGCAAAGTTATACTCGAAACAATTAATTGTAATACAAGTTTGGGGGGTTTTTTAGTAGTTTCCACCGTGCCTGGCTTGCTGCTGCTTGCGTGGCTTTCTTTTGTTACTTTCCTCAGAGTAATGCTGAGACTGTAAAGCCTGTCCTTCTTAAACAACCACAAAAACAATATCTCTGCTGTTGTCAGGGGGAGCTCAGAAGCAAGCAGATTGCCTTCAGATTGTTTGTTTGCTTAGAATACTTTCCAAAGGTAAAATGAGAATGTACTTAAGAAGAGGATGTCTGGCACCAGCCTATCTGATTGTTACCCAAGGTTATATCTTGTATGAGTGGAAGTAGGAATGCGGCTTCAAAATCAGCCCCAGCAAAACCCACCGCTTGTTGATAGAGTCACATGTTGTGATGTGTTTGTAGTCTGGCACTAACATGTAGATAAACAGGGAGAAATTTCCTGTGACAGAGCAGCTAGCTCACAGGCTATAAAAATCAGCATAGACTTCGAGCATGGAAAAATACATTTTGTAGCCCAAGGACAATAACTAATTATTCCTAGTCTGTGTTTAAAAACAACTCATTATCTCTCTCCCTCATAAAAAAATCTGATGTGGTAGTGTCTTCTCTCCTTCCCTATGAAATTGTGATCGGATTAGCCAGTGTTTGTTTATTTCCTCCTTGCTTATTAGCCCTTTCTTTATTTTCTTGCATGAACACATCTGGAGAAGTTTGTGGACAATGAATCGAGCTGAAACTGTGCCATGTTTGTGCACAACTAAATATGGGTTACAAACCTATGAGTGACAAGTGTTATTTATAGGATTAAAAGTAAAGCCTTGCACAGTTGTTTGAGGAACCAGAGCAGCGTACTGAAAGAGGACGGGAGCAGAAAGCTTAGCCTTATTGTCTGTATTGTCTGATAAACAATGAGAACACTAACACTAATTATTTCACCATGAATGGCTGGGGGAGGGAAGGGGTATGGGATATATGAGAAGAAGTGGAGGCACGTTTTCTAGCAGGGCAAGGAACGCAGCTTTCGGCGTCGCAGCATTTCTGTTCCATGCGCCTCTGCAGACGTGGACCTACGGCACTGGGGGCTTGTGCCAAGTGGAAGGTGACTGTCTGAGAAGTGGCTGGGGTGGTGGGGACGCTTAGTTTAAAGAGGAGGGGTTCAGCAGCCGTTTAAAGATGCCTGTTTATTTCTGTGCATCTCTGGTCTGTGGTGGTGTGCCATCCACTCTGTCTCCTCTCCAAGGAGGTAATTACTGGCATGAGGGGAGCTGGCCCGCTTGCCAAGCCTGTAAAACTTCATCTGTAAGCACAGAGAAGAGAATTTAGTAGTAAAATGCCATCATTACTGGTCTCTGTGGCTTGCCAGCAGTATGACAGTGATGTGAATGCGGCAGGACTTCACAGTGTCTGGGATGTGATTTCAGGGTGACACCGAGGTCTCCTCTGACTTCAGGATGAGATCTAAGTCGTGGCTATTTCTGCGTTTCCTGCGTTAGCTGCAGTGGTTACAGTGTGGCGTTTTCGTTCTGTGCTCTGCAGGGTCGGCAGCTTCTGCTTTAAGTGAATTAGCAAGGACCATGGAAACACAATTTCCTTACCAAAGGACAGAGTTGGTAATGTTAGCGGTTTCCTCTACCCCCGTGTTTGAGTAGTGAACAGGAACAAGCAGATTTGCTTGTCAGAGTGATAGGTTTAATTGCTCGTGAAACACAAGTCATGTGAGTGGTGTTAGGTGATGTTTCCAAGAACCAGTTTTGACACACAACTAATACTTCTCCGAAGTAGGTATCAATGTGTGTTCTGGGTGATGGCTTCCTCACAGGCTTTTGTGTAATGAGGAGGAGGGAAGAGGTGGTCTTGCCTGGATATAATGCTATGACTTCTTTTCCATGTAAGAGGGATAACTAACTTTTGACGGTGTCCACTGATGTTTCAAGGTCGTTTTTTTTTCCCCCTCTGCTCTTTGAAACAGATTTTGTGGAGAAGGGGGGAAGGGAGTACCTGAATTTACAGCATTCTCGCTGCTATCTGTGAAAACAGCAATTATGTTGCCTGGTGTGGCTGGCTGAACATCCATGGAGTTTAGTAGCAATGAATTATAAAGCCAGCATCGCGGCATTGGTGTTAAATGTTGCATGTGATGGGGGCAGAATCTGATTTTGTCTGACTTACAGTCTGTGTCTAAACAGGTCGTAAACTTCTGTAACAGCGGCTGTCAAATTCGCTTCTAACCTGCCTTGTTGTGAGCTCGCTGCAAACACTTCTGCACTGAGATGATTAATTTCAAAGCAGGAGTTGCTGAAATGCATAGAAAATAGCATGGAGGAGAGGACATGGCTGCTCTGGGGCTTTATCTGCACTAAGAAATTACTTTCTCTTTTAGCAGTGGTGCTAAAAGATGATAGTAGTTGGACAAACTCAAGTGTAGATCGGACAGGGACATTTTCATCACCTTTGTCCTCTAATCCTGCAAGCAGTCTGGAGACATTCTTCGCTGCCAGAATAAGCCTCCTTTCCTGGCAGAAAGAGAAGGCTCTTCAAACCCAGGCTTGAAGGTCTCCGTGCTTCTTTGTGGATATTGATCTACAGGCAGAGCTTTGCTGGTCTGACTCCAGAGAAAGCCCTAGACCCCATGCAACCAGACAGAAACATCTCTTGGCTGCCTAAAACTTGAGTTCCAGGCTTTTAAGTGTTGGCCCTCAGAAAATATTGGGCTTGTGCTCAGAGCTGAAGCCACAGTAATGCACATAGTGTCATGCGGAGATTAAAAAATAGCCGTGGCTCGAGTATGGAACAGAAGCATCTCCTATTCATGTGAGATTCTGTCCAAAAACCCAATCTCTGCAAGTTACCCATTCCAGCAATCTGTTATCTGCCTTGCTCAGCTCTTACATCAATGACTCCAGCTCTGTTCTCAGGGTTTTCTGGTTCTTTACAGCCTTCCTTGCTAGAGCTTTGTTGGTAGCTTCACACCTACCTTTTCTTTTTTTCTTTTTTCTTTTCTTTTTTCCTTCTTCTCTTCTTCTACTTTTTTTCAGTGGAACCTAAAAATGCAAAGGTTAAAGGTTATCCATTTCCAAACCACTTCTCTTTGGACGAGCACCAACAGGTTTTAGTAGCAAACAGCATCTTGTCATTGTCAGCAAATCCTCTTCTTCCAGCCCTGCTTATGCTGCTTACCAGCTATTTCAGAGATGTCCTTGCAAGGGTGGTGAGGTGATAGGACAAGGGGGAATGGCATGAAGCTGTGCCAGGGCAGGTTTAGATTGGACATTAGAAAAGAATTTTTTACTGAAAGAGTTGTCAGGGCCTGGGACAGGCTGCCCAGGGAGGGGCTGAGTCACCTTCCCTGGATGTGTTCAAAAAAAGGGTAGATGAAGTACTAAGGGATATGGTTTAGTTTAGGATGCGAATGGTTGGACTTGATCTTGAAGGTCTTTTCCAACCTTGTGATTCTGTGCGGTCCACCACTCTCTCTGGGGGTCGGTGTCCCTTCCCCGGGGTCCATTGTGTCCACCCGAGCTGGTGGAGATCCCACCAGGTGGCGGCATCTTCATTGCGGTGGCGCCAGAGGTGCTAAAGGACTTCAGAGGCTGCTAGAATGGAGGCTGCCAGAAACCGGCTGGAGGGATAGCATCCTCTCCACTTCTGACCCTTATCACTCATCTCCAGAAGCTCAGTGGAAACCTCATCTGGGAAGTCTGTACGACAAGGGGTATTTAATATAACACACATCCACACACACCCCTGCCCCAAAACCCTCATGATGAAGTGGTGAGGCAAGCTGATAGTCGAGGGATGGCTGTTAGAACTCCTTGAGTTCATAACACATAATGGAGCCAGGCTGGGTTTTGTATTCCCCAGCGTGCATGGAGCTACGCCTCGCTGCAGGAGAACATTTGCCGTGATGAAGGCCTTAACGTGAGATTAGCTGAAGGTGCAGACGAGACCTTTGGCAAGCTGGAAGGGAGCTGAAGAGCTGCCTGGCATGTCTGTGCAGGCAGCCCTGCATCGGAAAATAGAGAAGGTCAGCGTTGGTGAGCGTTTCTTTCTCTTCTGATCAATAGGCTTATTTTTAACTCGCCTAGAAAGCTGGTGCAAAGGCGAGCTGGGAAGATAAACCTTGTTGGGCTGGGAAATGTCATTTCCCGTGTGTTGGACAATGCCTCCTAGAGTGATACCCGACCTCATCATGGCCTTCGGGTACCGCTGCAGCTTATTAGTTACCAACATTAAATAACAAAGGCATAAAGCCTTTTCCCCCCTTGCTTTCTGAGATGATAAATGCCAGCGGTTTCTAGTTGGTGCCCTGTTGTAAAAGAGACGAGTTTAATCGAAACCAAGGTTTGAAGTGACTGCATTTGCCACGGATTAAAAATGTCAGAGTGTGCTGCGGACAGAGATAGCGCTTCCCCTTGCCAGCCTGCAGCAGGGGAGTATCAGAAGGTGTGACTGAAGTGCTCTTCCAGGTGATCAGCTCATACCTGCTGTATGACGGCTCTTCCTGTCGCTGTTCTCGACCACACGGAGTTCCTAACAAGCACACAGGGGGTGACTGATGGGACCCCTGTGCTACCGCAGCTGTTGAGTCTCTGCTGACCCTCGTGTGTCTTTGCAGTGGTGAGTTGGGGTGAAGCTGAGGGCTGGACGTAGCCCATTCTTTTCTCAGTTGCTTTACTCCCAAATTTTATTGCAGAATTATCCCTTTGACGTTAAAACCATTTGCCCTTCTTCTTTTCAAGAAACATTGACGTTAATTTATACATAAATGGGTTTATTTTGTTTTAGGAGTTTTTAGCTGGGCTGTTTCAGCTGGCTGTGTTGTTGCAAATGTTGCCTAGGTTACTAATTTATTAAGTCACTTAAATATTTGGAGGCTTTAACAATACTAGAGTGTGCTGGGGGAAAAAGAGGATGACATTATTTTAAAACACCAGTTTCCTGACTCCCGTATTTCAGTTGCACGATTTATCTCTGACTGAACGTTTTCATGTGGTGCTGTTTCCTATTTTTAAACAATAGGGGGGGGGAGAAAAAGGGGGGGAAGATAAGAGGAACATAACTGACCCATTGACTTAATATGAGATCATGGGTTCCTTTTAACTGGTATTTATAGATTTTTATTAAAAAAAAATAGTTGAGATTTCAGCATTTTCTGGCATATACGTATTCTTAGCCTGAAGGTCACGGAGTTAAGTTCTCATCTGAATTCTTTCAAAATCTCTGTAAAGGCACGTAGTAATAATCATGGAAAAACAATTTGGGACTGCAAGGAAAGTAACCAAGTGAAGAGAAAAATTGCTGCCTCTTGGGTTGTAAACTTCTCATGAAGATCTTTGTGCGTTTTGACACCTCCCCATCTCAGAAAACCTCTATAAAAATGCTCAGGAGGGAATAACTTCTGTTAATTCTCTTTAATGGGGTTTCAAAAGGTCACAAAACTGTAGAAAGGCTCTTCTGCAAGACTTGGGATTATTTTTAATTATAAAGCAAGTTGGAGTAGTGCAAGTAATGAGCTCTCCGAGGCGAAGGGGGTCTTTGCACTTAAATAAATGTAAAACTGAGTCCTGGGTTCGGATCACTTATTATCTAAAGGGATTTTGTATTTTTTTTTTTCTTCCAGCTGGGAATACCCCATTAAACATTAGCTCTTATATAGCAAGCACTGTCAGGCACTTAGTTAAACACATTAATTCTGCAAACTGTGGGAAAGCGACACGGCTTTCAGCAGATGTACGGTGAGTCTGGGGTAGATTTGCATAAGAATGCATATGCTTCTCTGTTAGTTTCTGGCTGGGTTAAAACTCGAAAGCACCTTTTCCCTTCCTGTAGTGCTGTGTCTCTGTTCTTGGGACATCAGTGGTTTAATTGAAAACAGCCCGTTTTCTTCTGCATTAAGGTAACTAGTGTTATTTGGGTGGTGCTGCTCTTGATGGTTTACAGACAGGGGCTTCTTTGCTTCCCTTTTGGCATTTGTAGCCTGGACTGGAGGAGAAGGGAGGCAGCAAAGATGAAAAATGGCAAATGTGTTTGGAAGTGGGTGGGAGGATTGCATGGTAGAGTATCATGAGGCAGGAGGAGATTGTGTGGATTTAGTCCTTGCCTCCAAGGAGGAGTGGAAATGGAAACCTGTACCGCGGTGAGGAGAAGCGGAGAAGTGTTCAGGAACCTGTGACTTAAAAAGAGAACCAAAATCATCCACCTCTTTAGGAGGGGTTAAGTCTAACATTGGGCTTTTGTGTAACAGTCCAGAGGATTCAGCAGAACCTCTTCACCTTGGTCCCGTTCCCAACCTGGATGGCATGACAAAAGCAGAGGAAGGTCTTTTGGGTAGACCATAGGTACCACAGCGCTAGTTCTGACAGCGCCTTTTTCCTCTGGGTAGCTGGGAATTGTAGCAAGGTACTGACAGGCAGGATATTGGAAGGGAGGATGAGAACTTGCATTTCAATGTGAAGTTGCTGATGAGGGCAGAGAACCTAATTAAGAAGTGATGGTTTTGCACAGATTTATCCACGTATGACAAATGTTGGATGCCCACCACTATGATCCAGAGCTTAAGGCTTACAGACTTTGTGTCAGAACTGTTATTAGGGGGTTTTTTTTTGGCATGAAGGAACAAAAGGCAATTTAGCAGTATTCTAGACAAAGCTTAATGCTGGAGGAATGCAGGTCTGGAGCTGCTCTGCTCTGTCTCCTGCTGGCCGTGGTTTTGCATTGGCCTGGTAGCCAGCAGAGCACTTCTGGGTTGGCCAGCACGGAGAGGAATATTATCTCCCTAGATGAGAGGCGGTTAGCCTTGCCTGTATGCAGCACTTCTGGCTTTGTTGTTTTATCAGTTGTGAGGTATTTAGTAGCATGGAAGTGAGGAGGAGAGGAAGGAAAGGCTTCATTAGTAAGCAGGAGGGGTCTGTCTCTGGATGGCGGTGAGCCACCTTGCACCCATAACAGCTTCAGGCTCTCCCATAAGAGGACTGACATTCCCCTACTCTAGAGTAGCAGTGTTTACATTTAGCCTGAATAAGTTGGGAAGCCTAGAAATGTATGTCATAGCCAGTTTCTGGGGAGATCCTTCACAGAGGAACTTAAAGTGACTGTATGGGATATAACAGCAGTGTGCTCTTGCAGCTCGGAAGGGCAATGGGATCCTGGGCTCCATCAGGAGAGGGGTGGCAGCAGGGACAGGGAGGTGATTGTCCCTCTCTACTCTGTCTTTGTGAGGCCCCATCTGGAGTCCTGTGTCCAGAGCTGGGGCCCCCAGTACAAGAAAGATGTAGAACTGTTGGAGAGGATTCAGAGGATGCCACAAAGATGATTAGAGGGCTGGAGCACCTCCCCTATGAAGAGAGGCTGAGGGAGCTGAGCTAGTTCATCCTGGAGAAGAGAAGGCTGCGAGGGGACCTTATTGCAGACTCCAGTCCCTGAAGGGAACAGAGACACAGGAGGGGAATCAGCTTTTTCAAAGGGCAGGACAAGGGGGAATGGAGTGAAGCTAAGGAAGGGAAGGTTTAGATGAGATATTAGAGGGAAGCTCTTTACAGAGAGAGTGGTGAGGGGCTGGAACAGGCTGCCCAGAATGGTGGTGGGTGCCCCATCCCTGGGGGTGTTCAAGGCCAGGTTGGATGGGGCCCTGGGCAACCTTGTGTAGATCCAGGCCTGAGGTTGGTGGCCCTGCCTGTGGCAGGGGGATTGGAACTCTGTGATCCTTGAGGTCCCTTTGAACACAGACCAGTCTGTGATTCTATTCTCTGATTCTGTGATAACAACCTAACTGCATTTTTCCTCTTAGGAAAACACATCTCCTTTTGCCAGTGAGGGTTTGGAGGAAATACAGATGGGATTGATACTTCTAGAGGGATTTCGCTTCCGTAGTTGGTACTTGTATGGACAGATGGAGTTAAAAACACGCTTGCTTTCTTCAGTTTCTCATTACTTGAGTTGGTGGATTGGCTTGAGATAAGCAGGGGTATTTCACACCCTCATTTAGCTGACTCTTCAGAACACTGATACTGGTCTCAACGAGATAGGGTACAGGCGCTGCAGCAGTCAGCGCAATGCGGAGTACGAGGGGTGTCAGGTTTGAGGAGAATGTTTGTGGACAGTAGCAGTAGCCAGGAGGGCAGAATCCAGCCTTTGAATCCCTTTAAGGAATTAAATGGTCGCCTTGCTTCAGTTTTGTGCACTGTGTTGTCACCACAAGAGGTGATGACTTGAGGAGCAATTCCTGTGCTGCCCATTGGGGTACCAGAAGGAAAGATGGGTTTCATGTACTCACACTGTTCATTGCCTTGCCATGTGAGTGCATTAATGGTGCTGCTGGGAGAGTGAATTGATGAGTCACAAGTAGGGCAGATAACTTGCCCAAGGACGTGCAAGAAACTTGGCAACAGAAGTCAGATCTCCTGAGACCTCTACAGCGCTTTGCCTGCATACTTTGAGTTGCTCTGCTTCGTGTTTGGGATACCTTGAAGCCTGCTGCTTTACTTGGATCGTCCTGTGACTTAATAATCCCCTCTCTTAGCGGTCATATCTGTAGGTCAGTAGGGCAAGATGCTCTCAGAGGGGAAATGCTCAGTCGGGTGGTCTTGTCTGCTTGCTCTATCCCCCCCCCCCCCCTTTTTTTTTTTCCTCAAATCCCCCAAATATAAGATTTTGTTGACCTTCAAAATGTAATAACTTGCCTTGTTACAGTGATAGTCGGCTGGACTGCTGGCATGAAGGAGTTAGAATAGCTGGCACTGATTAACTTCTCTTAATTTGTGGACAGGGCTAGGTGTTTGACTAAATCATTATTTCCAAGCAGGTAACTCTTCATTGGAGCCTGTGGGAGGAAAATGTAGTGTGGATTGAGACCAGAATACCACAGAGCAGTGATTACACTGCCTGAAGCTCTAACATCCTTTCCGTGGCATTTGAGACCCTGTACCACTGGGCAACACTCTTAGGCTTTGCCAGCTGTGCCCAGAGTTGACTGTAGCAGCTTTCCATGTTAGTTAGGTATTTTATCTCAGTGTGCAGGACTACAGTGCAGAACAGGCACTCTGAAAGGAGATGAAAAGCTTCCAGAAAAGATGTTTTATTTACCTAATGAGGTTATATCTCAGGCTGTACAGCCAAACTACTGCCTTTGCTGGGTTCCTGAGCTTGCTTGAGTATCCTGGAACACATATTTCACACATCAGAAGCACGATGTGCTCATGCCTGCTAGGAAAACATTAGCCTTCCTCATCAAGTAACATTGAGCATTTGCTATTCCAGGGTAGACTTTTGTAATTATTTTCCATCTTTTTGTTTGGGATGGTGGGTAGTTGGTATGTCTCTTGGAAAATAGGAAGTGAGGAAAAACAGTGTGGCATCACCAAAACAGAAATAGAGAGCAATGCAAAAGGATATGGTGTTTGTTTGGGGTTTTTAAAAAGTAATAATAATAATAATTAAAAAATCAACAGCCTATTAAACCTGATTTGATAGGATTATCTTCTTGGTGGTACTGGCTCAGAGTGTCTTTCTGTCTTGCTCTCTGGCAGCACTTGCATCGGATGTCAGTGAGGTATGGGGTGATGGATTACCCTGTTGAATGGATTTCATGGAGTTCTTCCTTAACTCTATCCATTAGCTAAGCCTTTGCTCACTGAAGTTTTCAAAACAGCCTAAACTCTTTGGAGGTAATGCATTTTATATCCCATATAGTGAGGTAGCAGAAAAGTTTTATGGTCTTGCCATAAATATTTCTGTCCGTTTTCTTTCACATGCCCTCAGCTGGTGACTCCTCTGATTAAAGAAGCCCTCCTGGCTGTTCACATCAAGGTCCCTAAGTAGTGGCAGAGCAGCGGGAACCCAGTCCGCTTCAAACTCAGCTACCCTCATTTTGATTCCAGTGGCTGCTAATTTCTCAATTTATAACCATTAAATCAAATTAAGGAAATTAAGAAAGAAAGCTCCCTTTTTTTTTTTTTTTGGTCAGCCTTGACGAGCTTTATAGAGGGAAGTGAAGCATTTTCTGCTCTAATTTCTCTTTTGGTTTTGTTCTTTTTTTTTTTTCTTTGGTTGTGGGGTTTTTTTTTTTTTTTGGACTTCCTAATAGGGAAATTGGGAATGTGAAGTAAACAGCCTCCGTTCGCTGAAATGCTGAATGTGGAGGAGAAAGGAAAGATAATAAGAAGGAAGCAACCTTTTTTAGTTCCAGCTCAGTGCTGGAAAGGGGGAGTTTGCATGCTGTAAAAATGAAAATATGTCTTAAATTTTGGTGGGGAAAAAAAAACCCCAAGAGGAATGCAGTAGTAATGGTTAAACAGCTAAGTGGTCTGAAAAGACATTAATCTTCCATGTACTGGCACAACTTACTCTCTGCTATTTCTTTGTCAGAATGCTTCACTTTTTCTGTGTTAAAAATCCAGAAAAGGGTGAAAGTAGAGAACTGTCTGAAAACGCAGCATGGCTGTTAATGCTAAATGCATGTGTGGTGTAAGAGCAGCGTTCGCCTGAAGCCTTGGGGTAATCAGGGTCCTGACTTCACTGGGGCGTTAGGCCAGTTTATCTCCAACTTACATTTTAGTAATTCGGGTTTCAGAGCTTTCTTGGTACCTTTAATCTGATGCTCGGAAGGAGGCAGCCAGTCAGTCATATGTTATTTTAACATAGCAGAGAATCTCAGACTGGTCTGGGTTGGAAGGGACCCCAAGGATCACAGAGTTCCAACCCCCCTGCCACAGGCAGGGCCACCAACCTCCAGGCCTGGATCTACACAAGGTTGCCCAGGGCCCCATCCAACCTGGCCTTGAACACCCCCAGGGATGGGGCATCCACCCCCTCTCTGGGCAGCCTGTTCCAGCCCCTCACCACTCTCTCTGTAAAGAACTTGCCCCTAATATCTCACCTAACCCTTCCCTCCTTCAGCTTCTCTCCATCCCCCTTGTCCTGCCAGTCTCTGCCCTTAGGAAAAGCTGATTTCCCCTCCTGTTTCTCTGCTCCCTTCATGTACTGGAAGGCTGCAATGAGGTCCCCCTGCTGCCCCAGATCTGGACACAGGACTTCAGTTAGGGGCTCATGAGGGCAGAGTAGAGAGGGACAATCACCTCCCTGTCTCTGCTGGCCACCCCTCTTCCGATGGAGCCCAGGATCCCATTGGCCTTCCGAGCTGCAAGAGCACACTGCTGGCTCATGTTAATCCACCAGAACCCCCAGGCCCTTCTCAGCAGGGCTAACACACATGACCCAAGAAGCAACTGTGAATTTTCCATAGGTAACTAGAAGGAGGTTATCTCCTTAGTCCTAGATTCCAATTTAATCTCTTTTTTTTTTTTTTTTTTTTTTTTTTTTTTAAACTATATTATCCCTCCCTGGGTGAAGAATTTGAAGTGTGATAACTGTTACTATCAATAGACAGTAACTGTTTCCCTTGCAGTGGTCCAGGTGTGGCCTTGGAAAGGGTTTGAAACCAGCTCAGCCCAGGACACAGCAAGCAAGTTAAGGTAGTTTCCCCTATGAGTTTGTAGGTGTTTGTAGCTGTAAACAGGTGCCATGAATTAAATTGACCTACTTCCTAGCCAAGAAATGCCTCACTGTGACTGTGGGTTCCATTAGCTTTGGTGTTTCATGGGAAAATGAGAGTGGACTGACTGACCCCGGTTTTCTGTGCGTTCAGGCTGATGACCTGGGCTAGCAGAGGTATTTGCCTGCCTCCTCTCCAGGCCTTGAGAGCTCTTGGCTGATGTACCCATCCAGTTGTAGAGCATAAAACCATCACATCTGTTTACAGATCCATCTGTACCTAGATGGCTCTAAGATAACTTTGAGAGGAATCTTAATTTAAGAGAGAGGGCTGCTGGGGAGGTTGATACCAAATAGCATTAAGTCTTTGCTGTCAAGATTGCTGTTGTTGAAGGGGTTTAGAAGGGTCTAAAAAGCATGCAGTTATGTTTAAAACTATAGTAACTTTGCAGGAGACTTACAAAGGAAAGCTGTAGCGTATCACTTAGTGTGTACTGACATTGCATCCATGAAATGGCTTACCAATGGAAATGCTCTAGCTGTGCTTTTGGTGTCCATTTATAATAACCATTCTGTATCTGACACAGTACCCCTCCCTGTTTTCTTCCCAGGCTTTATTGATGTGGCTTCGTGGTGACCTACTTTGTGTTCACCACTTTAAGGTTGCCTTCTATTTTTTTCCCTTCATTTTCTTCTCAGAGGAAGTGCCTTCCATGAGACATGCTGGAAGCTTGCTAGCCAGTTTTTCATACTGGTAGGTGGAAAGTTGGACCTGACCTATTGAGTGGCCTTCCACTTACACCCAGGACAGATGATGCGACTGACTTTTAGGTGCTTTCCTTGCTAAGCTCTGTTGCCAGTCATTTTGACATCATGGAGGTGGGTGTTTGGAGAATTAGGGAAGGAAATGCCTGTATTTCCTTGGAGCTCTCATTACTCACAGCTGAATTGGTTAGCCCTGTGACTCTGAGGGCATTGTGCTTGCCTCCTGTCCTTGCGAGGGGCCAGCAGTGTGTCATGTGCTTATTACTTAAGCACTTGCATGGCTGGAGGAAGGAGCATCCCAGTTCTTACTGGTATTACTCATCCTGGGGTATTTTCCTTTGCCTTGCTCCTGGGGGGGTTTGCAGTGATTTCCCCTAGCAGTGATTCAGGCCAATCCCTCTTTCAATTCGTGGTGCTTTTCTTTTTAATCTGGGGCATGAAGGATGCACTTGCTTATTTGTGAGGACACTTTAAAACCAGTTAATGTGATGCAGACGTGCAGTTTTCAGCAGATACTGTAAGCCTTACGGAGGGATTGATACCTCTAGGTATTGCATGTCATTGGGAAAGAACAGTTGACCTCTGTAATTTCACAAAGTGGATGTAGCTGAGCATTTGTAGTCATTGTCTTGTACGACTTGCTGCTGCTTTCTTCCCTACTCCGGTTCACTCAGGTGTCAACAACCAGTAAACACTGGTTGTCCTAAAAGAAAAAAATCCACACCAGCCCTTTATCCTGGAATCCTGATGGCTTTTTGGTTTTCAGCAAAGAGGAGCCAGATTTTTTGATTTTTTAAAATTTTTTTTTTTTTTTTAATTGGCATGTGCTTCTAATGATAAAATTGAGCATCATAACAGCAGATTGTGCTTGGAGCAGAAAAGAAAACCACGAGGGAACGAGTTTGTGTGTGTAAATGTCAAAGGCATTTCAACAAAGGTGATGTCCAGCTGCCCTGGGGAACTTGTCTTAACTCCACTGGTTTTGGGTGTGCAGGACCTCAGACCTTTGCTGGAAAACCTTTGGCAGAAGAACTTAAGCTAGCAAGAGGAGTTCACCGCTGGTGCAGGTAGCAAGGCTTTGGAGGAGGATGATGTTCTTGTGGGCCACTGTTTTATAAAGAATAATCCTCATGCACTGGTATTGTGTTTAACTGGACATGGGCGTGGGTGCTGGTATAAACATGAGGTGGAGGTATTCTTGTAAAGCAAGGTCTGAGGGGCTAAAAATGGCTAGAAGTAGCAGCGTTTGAGTCCTTGCCTCAAAAGGCAGGCCTGGGGCATTTTGATGGAGCGTTGCCAGGGCTGTGAGGTTAAATGAACTGCATGTGATTGGTGAGAAAGTGCAGAATTCAGCAAATTGTGAATGCCAGCTGCAGCATGGTGGCAAGCTGTGTTACCCACCGGGTAGCTGGATAGACCAGCACTTTCTCCAGCCAGCAGTGGTGAAAAGGAGGTGGTGCTCTGCTTGTTAGAAGCAAGCTGGCTACAGAGGCCAGGCTAGTCCGGAGGCGTGGCAGCAGGAAGATTTTGAGTCTGCAGGGTTTTTTGGGATGTACTTTTTCTCTGGTTGGAATATCCAGAAAGGCAGGTGAAACACTGGGCAAGCTACTAAGTTTTATGCTTTTTTTTAAAAAAAAAAAAGAAAAATCTTGCCCTTCATCAGTAGATAGGAAACAATGAATGCAAATCTATGCCCCAACACGTGCAGATGCATTTTGCTGCTTGGAAGCTGAGCTGCAGCTCTGATGAATTATCAGCATCTGATTCCAGAGCTCTAACAATCTGCAATCTCCTTAATATTCTGACGACCCATCGTGGGTATTATGCCTCTGCATTTTTTTTATTCCCCTTTTGTATTCTTCAAACCCTATTGCAATGTGAATGCTCTTGGCTTAGGACTGAAAGAAATACTGGCTGGCTCTATGCTTTGCTCAATTTTCCTTTGATAACAGAGAGAGTGGATAGTCAGATATTTTTTTTTTGTGTCCTCTCCCCCCCACCCCCGATAGTACAAATGCAGCCTGAATTAGGCACAACTTTGAAAATTGAAGAGTTATCTCCTGTTCTGTTCATAATTATGTCTAATATTAGGAGTATTGAGGCATATAAATTATTCATACCAGGAAGAAATCCTCAATAAACTCTTCTTAAAAAGAAATCACAGGACTTCCAGGGAAAAAAACCCCAACCTTTTTGCCTCTAAAGACTTTGAGCAATTCTGCTCTGGATTGCCTGGTGAGAGTATTATTCCAGTGATGGCTTATCTTTGGAAATAACTGCAGATTAATTTATATGTGTCTTTTAAAATGTAGCTTGATTACCCAGACGGCAATTAGATTCAAGTTAATGGCAATGTAAACCAGCAGGATCTAGTGTAGCTCTCCAGCCTGAGGGCTTGACCATTTCCACCATCCAGCTGTTTTCCAAATGATTTATTTCATTTTCCCACTTGGTTTCTTTGCCTCACCCCTCAGCCTGAGCCTCGCAGCGCGGTGTGGGTGGCAAGGCAGGGGAAGAACAGCTGCACCCAGCAGCTCCAATAAATGACTTGATTAGAATTAGAACTGTGTCTGCGTTACCCTAATACCAAATGTCTTATTTAATCTCATAGCCTCTAAAACAGGCTTGTCATCGTTTCCACCCTGTCTGCTTTACAGTGGGGAAAGGCGGCTCTGACTCAGGCCCCTGGATAAATGGGGATACAGTGAACTGCATCCTGCTGCCCGGCGATTTGTTCAGGCTTTGTCAGCAGCCAAAAATGTCTTTGGTTCTGCTTCTTGTATGTTGAGGGTAGTATGCAGGAGGAAGGATGGGCTTTCGAAGAGCTCAGGGGTAAGGTTGAGCTAGCATTCTGTCAAAATGAGGTAAAAATGGCCTTATGAAGTGTTTCTAGGTTGAGGCTGGAATGTGGAAATGTAGAGGGGTGGCACAAATGTTATTTCAGGACACAGTAAAACCAATGCTAATCTGTCCATCTCCAGCATGCAAGCTCTCTGGCATTCCTTGCTGAGAGAGAGGGAGCAAGATGCAAAACATTATGCTTTTCAGGTTTGTCAACCAAGAACAGGCTCGGGAGTAGGGAGTTGCCTTTTACTTGTTGTGAAGTAGCTCATGCTTTGCATGGCATGAGATGAAAAACCATTTCTTGCTGCTGCTCCTAATTCCTTGAGCTTCACGGAAGTCAGAGTACCTGCCAGACTCAATGGCATTAGGTACAATCCCAGGGAGGCCGTACCTGAGTGGAGTGAGCCTTGGAGGTCGAATTCAACTCCAAGATGCACCTCAGTACTCCAAGATCCTTATGAAAGGTCTGGAGAAGGATGTGGTGCCTGAATAGGCCTTGCCAACAGACTCACTTGCTTGGGAGGCCGATTCACACTGAAACACTGCCTCTAGGCTTTGTTTTGAGGCCTCTCATCTTTTCGTATCCGCTGGTTAAATTCGAGCTGCCGTTTGCGTTTGTCTGGTCTTTGGATTGAGAACGTTGGAAGCTCGCTGCAGAGCACTGGAGAATCACTGCTGGAGAAGTGCTGTGACCGAGTGCTGTTCCTTCTGAGGGTAGGAGGAAAAAACATTTCCTCTTCTGCATTTTCTGATTTCTGTATTTTATCTGGAGGTAGTTATTTTTCCACATTAGTCTGTCTGAAGTCCACCTGCATGGACTCTTAAGCACAGCTACATCTGTTCTGGAAGTGCAGGCCAAACAGTGGATTAACATCCTAATTTATTTTGTGAAGGAATGGCTAAAAAGGGAACAGTTTGCATTAGGTGCTGTGTTCACCTTATTTAACATCAGCGCTTCAAGTATTTCACTGGAACACCTCCACGTTTCTTGTAAGTAAGGGGATGTTCTTCTGGCTTCAAAGCACAAGGTATGTGCTTCCATTTGCACGTCTTGACCATTGCTTTCCTCCCCCCATCCTGCCCTTTGAACAGCAGTTGTTTTTTTTGAGTACCTTGTGGTGGCAGGCAGAGCGAGTAGAAGAAATGGGGTTTAATTTCATCTATCCTAAGGTGTGCCCCTGTCTTGAAGTAAAGATAAGTTGGTATTTATCAGCAGAATAATGCATTTTAAGTGTGTATTTTTTTTTTGGGGGGTGGGGTGGGGGTGGGGAGTGTTTAACTGGAATTGTGTGGATGAAGTGCTGGAATAAAACCCAGTAGCTGGATGCTGTACACACACTGTAATGGTAAAACAGAAAAACAAAAATACGAAGGAAGCTGGGGAAATGGGCAGAGCCCTAAAAATCTAAACCTGCCGTAATCCGTGCCTTATTCTATTGTGTTCCTCCACTCTCAGGAGTTCAGAGGCAGCCTGAGAGCAGAGACCGAAGTATTTCAAGGGAGATTTGACAAATCCACCTGCCAGTGTCACCAGACAACTGATTTATCATCCTTGACAAGTAGAAAATTGCTTTAACTTGTCTGCAGGACAAGTAAAATTTAGTAATCATGATTGGTTATTTTAAAAATTGTCACGATGGTGTAAATCCAGTTATCTCTGTAACCCAATGCCAGTGAGTTCTGAACTGTAAAATTCTTCTTTCTTGAAGAAAGAAAAAAGTCTATTATTAACAGCTAACTGGACATCTTTCCCCCTCAGTTAATTTTTAAATCCTGTTGCCTTTCAAAGGCTGACACTTCTGTCTCTTCGCCCTGTTTCCTTGGTAAAAGAATACTGAAGGAGATGTCTGTTAAGGGGGGGAGCGTGTAGCTACATCACATCATAAAATACAAAGGAAGCAAAATATGCTTAATCTGACACAGCATCAGTGTTCAGGCTGTAAGCCCATTATAAGGCTTGTGTAGTGGGAGCTGATTTTTTTCAAATTAATTTCTATGTATTACCATAATAAACATTTTAATAATATCCTTTCCTTCCCTTATATCCTCAGCAGCTGAATATTTCAGTGAGCTATCTGGTCTTTCATAGCAGCCTTTATCCCTATCATCCATGTATGATCTGGGTACAAGAATGCTTATAGCTATCGCCAGTAATTTAATGTTCCCTGTTATGCTGCTTCAGCAGTTTCGGTGTGTTTACACTAGCATTTGGGATGTTTCCACAAGATACTCGGGGAATATTGAGACTTCCTTTTTTTTATTTCTCATTTTATTTGATAGTAAATGAAAAAAAAAAAAAAGCAAAAACCACCCCATGTTTGGTTCTGTTAAAACCTGCTGG
Organism: Porphyrio hochstetteri; assembly: GCA_020800305.1. Classification (NCBI taxonomy): domain Eukaryota; kingdom Metazoa; phylum Chordata; class Aves; order Gruiformes; family Rallidae; genus Porphyrio; species Porphyrio hochstetteri. The sequence goes on from CM036912.1 coordinate 22,899,005, forward strand.
AGCTAGCACCCAGTGCCACAAAAACCAAGGCTTGCGCCGTGTAGGGTTTTGTTGGGTTTGTTTGCCTAAGTAAAGCCTTATGTTTTGCTGATAGCTGTAACAGAGAGGCTGGGGATTCTAGAAAGTAGGAGCGGGGACATTTTTAATGTGCAGGAATTGGTAAGGGTTCAGGATCTGCTGAGAACCCAAAACCTCTTCCAGATCCTTAGGAGCTGGTAGAGTTTCAGGCTGTCACACCACTTGGGTTTCATTTTGGGGCTCAGTGTTCTTCTCTTGCTTCTCTTCATTCACAGTTCATGCACAACTCGCTAGAAATGTCCAGAAAAGGCCATACTGATCTAGGCAAGGTCAGAACATGCATCTACTGGGATCCTTCATCTGCATCCAAAGCCCGTCTTAGTTACTGGCTCCGTTTCCCACGACAATCCCATATTCAGTACGTTGTCCACAATTACCCCTTCTCTTTCAGCACTCCTGCTTCCCTGGTTTCTTTCCCCCCATCTCCTTCAGAAACTGCTCACCTTGCTCCAAGTGTCCTTTTTGTGTCTCACCCTCTACCCAGCTGACTGGCAGCACAGAGAGGAGATGGGGCACTTGGGTTAGAGATCTGGAAAGCTGTGTGTGGGAAGGCTAGATGAGCATTTGAAATGAAATTAAAAGATCTTGGTAAAATATTAACTTCATCATGAAGTCTAGTGTATAAAACTGATCTATTTTTCTTTCTAACCTGTCTCTTCTCCTCTCTGAGTTCTCTGCTGCCTCCCATCCTTTGTTTGGCCCTCCTCTTGCGTGATGCTTCGGCTTTGGGGACACCCTTTCTAAAATATGGCCCATTAAGCATGGTAGCTAAACTTACTGACCTAAGAAAACTGCAGAAGTAGAATTTAATAATTATCAAAATCTCCTCTCAAAACCTCCATAACAGAAATAAAGCCTGGATTGAATGTGTGACACTTTGCAGTGGTGACATGGCTCAGTACCGAGGGCCCACAGCAAGCCTGAGATCTGCTTTTGATTTTTCTCCTTTTGTTTTTGAAGCCTCTACTTGGCTGCTGGCAAGTGACAGCAACACTGCGATCTTCAGGCTTTTCAGTGGCAGCTTGTTAAGAAATTATGTATTCCCAGAACTGCTTTATTTAAAAAAAAAAAACAACAAAGGAGGGGGGTTGTGTGGGGGGGGGGGACTGTGTGCAAATGAGGAAGTAAACAGAAAGGCTTTGGAATTCCAGTCCAATGCAAAGAGGAACAGGTTCATTGCTGCAGGAGGAAATTGTTTCTGTGTTCTAAGAAACTTTTGAAACAAGTACGAAAAAAAAATAGCAACCCCTATCCTGTGACCTTGTAAACATTAAAGAAGCAGTTTCAACATCAACAGGGATGCAAGCAGTAAAGATGGAAGATAGGAGCTAAATGCACCTCTAATGGAAATAGTGATAAAGACCAGAAGAAACAGGTTTTGCTGTAGGGATTAAATGCTGCTTGCTTATGTTTTAGCAATGTTAGGTTGTGTTTTTTTTTCTAAAAGTGTTTCAGGAAGACAAAGGTAAAGCAGTAGGAGACAAAATTACACAGAGAAACTCCTTTATTTCTCACATGTCACACCAACCGCTAAGTCGGGAGATGTGGGGGAAGCAGGTTTAGAAGTTTGTTTTGCCAACCTTGAGCTGTCACTATTTTATCCATTTTATTTTAGCTGTAATTTTGTCACGTGGGGGTGTAATACATACAAATGGTGCAGCCTTTCAAACCTGCCCTGTTCCCTAATGACTGAGGTAGGAAGCGGCCACTTTTTTTTTCCAATCTCAACTATTAAGTTGCTGATTTGAGTGGTTTTGACCCTCATTCCCTGGTAGAATGAAATGTGGTTGAGGGTTTTTTTGTTTGGTTGGTTTGGGGTTTTAATTTTTTTTTTTTTTTTTTGCATTCTCCTACTTCTCTTTACCTCTTGATGTAGAGAAATACCAGTGGCCAATGAAGATAAAGGCTGCTTGGATTTAAAAGTTGATCACCAGGAAGCGATTTTTTTTTTTCCCCTTATTTTAAGCTATGTAGCACATCAATTCAGGTTTTTTTCTGTCTTCAGTTTCAACTTGCAATATCTGCTTCCTCCCCACTTATCCAAATACATCCACATATGAAAAAAACCCCAAGCTTGTCTTTCCTCTTGCAAACTCTATGCCTTTAGTAGCACTGATGCTATTATTATCACCAGGCTGAAGTTTGCAGGGTGATGTTTAAGTGAGAAGCAGGCAGAGTGTAAAGAAATGACTCTCTCATCCTGCTCAGGGCTCTTTCACAGTGAGGGTGACAGAACACTGGAATAGGCTACCTAGGGAGGTGGTGGAGTCTCCTTCTCTGGAGATATTCAAGACTCATCTGGATGCCTATCTGTGCAATATGAGCTAGGGAGCTGCTTTGGCAGGGGCTTGGACCTGATGATCTCTTGAGGTCCCTTCCAACCCCTATGATTCTCTGATTCTATGATTCTCAAGTGGGAGAGTTGAATGCCCCGTTAGAAGTTCGGTAAGCAACTGATAACTGATGTCTGGTTTTAAAGATAGATAGTAAGAGAGCAGACTGACATTGGGCTAGAAAGAAGATGCACAGCGTCTGCTGCAACACCTGAAATTGTACAGAATCCCTTCAGTATACTTGGCTGCTTGGGTTAAACTTTACCATAGTTTTATGTGTCCGGTTAAACATTTTAAGTTTTGACAGCTGCCTTAGTTATATACTTATGACTCGCTTCTTGATGTCTTTATTTTTGCCCTGTAGCCTTGTTAATCTGACCCTTCTTTCAGATAGCATCGTTAACATACATAGGCTTGTTAGAAAAAGGCTGGTTTTATAACGTTGCCGTAATACAGGCTGTGTGCATCTACTTTCTGGAGGAACAGTGTCAGCAAGCCTGTGTACTTTCTTCTTTTTCATCCCCCTTGCCCCGCTGTGTGTTATCAGCTGTGGTAGATGAACCAAGAGCAGGGATCATGTGGTTCACTCTTGGAGCTCCAGACTTTAGTAACCACTTATCTGAAGTCATGCCTGAGTAATGGCTCTGTCAACATTTGCTGAAGCGGATAAATTCTGCTTCCTTGGTCACAGGGTACCAGGTCTGCTTGTCTCTTAACGCCTTTGACTCTCTTTCTCGGATGGCTAAAAGGAAAAAAAAAAGGGAAAAAAAAAAAACCCAAACCAAAAAGTTGGCTCAGGTTGCTGTAGAGATACATGGTTAATCCTGTCTTCGTTTGAACAGTGTTTTGATTATATGAAATGGGAAGGTTTTAATTGCTCAGTGTCTGCTTGATCTAGGTGGGTCACTGACACTCTGTATCACTATTAATATGCCAAAGAACAATATTCTTTGAATTTAACTTGGGGTGGGTGGGTTTTTTTCTCCTCTCGCTCGTGATCTGAGTGATTGGGGTGTTTTCTCCCCCACTTTCCTCCTTCTCCCCAGACTCTCATTGTATCTCGACACTAAGAATCAAACGAGATATATCAAAAAACCCTCTTTTAGGTTTGCTTGTGGTCCTGCCAGCTCTGGGAACAGTGCTTCCTAAAACCTTTACCTGGAAATCTGTGTGCCCTCTTCTAGTGCTGGCCCATTACCTCCAAACTGTTCCGGCTCCCTGACCTTGGCTTATTGTATTTATAGAGCGCTCATCGTCTTTATGAAGTTAATGCAAATCTACTGGACCCCAGTCTTCCCAGCAAGAGGCTTTCTGTCACTCTAATTCCCTTATCATAAACGCAGCAACTTCAGTTGTCCCTGAATCCTGGCCCATCTGTCTCGGATTTACTAGAATAGTATCCTGGTTTAAATAACATTCCCTCCATCTGTGGAAGCAAGCATTTTATTGTTTTAGCTGCGGGAAGAATTGATGAATATTAATATTTGCAGAGATAACCAGCGTTTTATCGTGGACTCGTACCAAGAGTCCACCTGGCTGCACCTGCTGTTCCCCATGGAACAGATGAGCAAGTCGACTTTCGGGCTCAGAGGAGAGCCAGCACTGCCCTGCCTCTCAAAAGGATGAGCTTATAAACGATTCTCTTCATAATTCAAGGTGTCTGTTTCTGTTTTGAGGGGGTTTTTTTTGTGATCAGATGCTTATCCCAGCTCCTTTTCTCTGCTTTTCTTGACCATTGTTGGTATTTTCCCCCTGCGTGGGGAATAAGAAACGATAACATGATTCAGCTTTATTTGTTTGAATGCTGTACCCTTTGATTAGGTATCCTCAACAAACCAGACCTGGCTGGCATGAGGCTGAACTTTGTTTCAGCTTGGGAAAGACTGAAGAGCCCTTGGGCTTTGTGAAACTTTTATTTCCCAAATTTACAAATATTAGAGGGAAGATCACCCTGGTGTGTTAACCTGCATGAATAAGGGTGAAAACTTTCCTGTAGCTTTCCAGTATCTGTTCTGCTGACAGTTTTTCTTGCTACAGTGATTTATTTTTTGCAAGACTTTTCTATCTACTTTACTGCTGGCTTCTAGCAGCTCTCAGGAATCTTTAAAGTAAGGACAGTTGTTAGTGTGTAGGGGTTTGAGAAGTTATTAATTCACAGCCACTTCTATGTGCAGAAAATGTAGGGGGTTTTATTTGGGGGGGTGGGAAGAGGGGATATCAGTCGTTTCCCAGATTCCTTCAAGTATGGGCCAGTGCTGTCATCGTCCACAGCACAGCTTGCCTCAGGTCCTCCAGCCGACTTGAGAAGATTGTAGGTCACCATTATAAGTCAGAGTTGAGGTACATGCTTCGCTGCACTGGAAGGCTTAATTAATTAGAGGCTTATCGTACTGCTTTCTGGACAGCGAGACACACACGCATGTGTTAGGCAGCTGCCATGAAGGTTCCGAGCCAGGTTTTCCTCTCACATCCCTTCTGTTCCCCAGAGATAATGTCCTGAGGCACAGAAAGGTACTAACCCTGGGCAAAGGGTGGCGTGAATTCTACTCCCTTCATAGATTTGCCACTCCCAAAGAAAATGAGGAGCCTCTTTGTGTTGGATCACCTGTTTAGGATTCAAAGTTTAGGAACAGAAAGGAAAAGTAGTCTGTGTACTGTCAGAGTAGCTGATAAATGCTTGATTACAGGGTTAGAATGAAAATTGGAAGAGGAGAAAGTGGGAGTGCAGGTTAGATGAGGTTCTCCCTCAGCTGCTTGATAAGTGCTGACTCCATTGGGACCTGGCAGCTTGCTCTCCTGATCCTCATGGGGCTCGCTGGCTTCAGGATTTCCTCCCTTACAGTTTCCTGGCTTGTGTGGTTCAGTAGGCTGGGCTTTGAGAACTCGGGTGCGAGTGTGGGCGCAGGATAGTTCTCGGCTGACGCACTCCCAGCTGGGATAAAAAGCAGGGTGAGAAGCTTTCCTTGGCTTTTTCCACTTAATTTCCACATGACTCAGACTTCTGTTGGTTTCTTGCATGTCACAACCTTGTTGGGGCTTCAGTCTGTCTCCAGCTATTGCCCAGGCTTTGAGACTTTTCTTGGCCGTGGACCTTCCATCTCCCTGCAAGTGGGGGCATGAAGGCTGAGCATGACAGGCATGTGACAGCTTGGCCATTCCCTGTTGTTTTTTTCTCTCTTTCCCTAAGCTACCTTCCTTCCTTCCTTTCCCACCACCGCTTTTTAGCATTTTTAGCCACTATACCATATCTGCTATAATTAACTCTGAACATTACTGTCGTTATCTTTACAGAGTTTAATATTTAAAAGGCGGTCTGGAGGAACTAATGCTCGTTTGGCTGAAATCCTTTTATTGTTCTAGCCGGGTGGCCGGCTTGGTGATCCTAACACACAATGGACTTCTTTAAAAGAAATAAAATTGCCCTCCTTGGATCCTCAGTCTAGGTAAAGGACCTGATGTACCTTGTGATGTACATCTTTAAAAGACATATTATAGAATCATAGAATCACAGACTGGTCTGGGTTGGAAGGGACCCCAATGATCACAGAGTTCCAACCCCCTGCCACAGTCAGGGCCACCAACCTCCAGGCCTAATCTAGACAAGGTTGCCCAGGTCCCCATCCAACCTGGCCTTGAACACCCCCAGGAATGGGGCACCCACCACCATTCTGGGCAGCCCGTTCCAGCCCCTCACCACTCTCTCTGTAAAGAACTTCCCCCTAATATCTCATCTAAACCTTCCCTTCTTTAGCTTTAGTCCATTCCCCCATGTCCTGACAGTGTCTGCCCTTTGAAAAAGCTGATTCCCTTCCTGTTTGTATGCTCTATGCTCCCCATTGCTTGCACTGGTTCATCTTGATTTGCATTATCAGTATAATTTAACTCTCATATCTGGGTCATTGGCAAAAATAAGCTCAGGGTATTACGCCCAACAACGCTCAGAGCTATGTAAAGACAATCTGATTTTTGACTTGTAACACTTCCTACAGCTGACATGTTCTCCCCCTCCACTGAAGTTTTGGAAAGGTTGGGGCTTGAATGTAGGGAGGAAAGAATTTATTCTTGCTTTGAAGCTTGTGCCAATTACAGCTGAGACGGTGTGGTGGAAGTGCTGCTGCCGTGTTTCAGTGAGCTGCTGTAGCCTGGGCCCTCTTAACTTGGAGAGTCAACATATCCCAAGGGATCCTGCACTATCTTTTGCCTGCAGCTGCTCCTTGCTATTCATGAGCCCTGCTACGCTCTATTTTTTTTTTTTTGTGTTATTTTGGTTTTAAATCAGTGGCCAGTATAGGATATCATCAAACCCAAGTGTGGGGATCATCCCTGCTTAAATGCTCTGTGACTCAACATACCCATCGTTCATAGGTTAACAGCCCTTCTGCATCCTGGGCATGTTATGGATTGCTTGGTTTTCCTACAGGGGGTTAGAGAAAAGGAAATGCTTCTTCATTATTTGCCTTTCCCCACTACAATGTGGAGAAAGAAAGAAAAGTAAAGCGTCTCTCAGGAGCTGCCGTATGGATAGGGTATGGAATTCAGCACACAGGAGAGGCCCTCTTGCTGGTTTTCCTTTTAGCATCCATATGAGTGAATTTTGTCTCTGTGCTTAGAGGCGTGAGGTTTAAATAAATAAATAACCAATAAATAAATGAAACGGGATATGGGATCGTTAACTTTGACTTCACCTTGCACCATCTTGCAAACAAATCAGCAGCTCTGGGAGCGCCCTTCCTAGAACTGGGTGTGGTGGCTGGAAGAAACCCTGTCAGAAGTACAAAGGGAACAGAGTCCTATTGTTTTGCAGCAGGCAGAAAGATGAGTTCTCAAGGCTGAAGGGTGGGTGTTCCGTGTTTGTTTTGAAGTATGATATTTGTGCTGCTTTTGTCGCTTTTTCCCCAGTCTTAACTATTTTGTTGATTATCTAAATAAAGTCATTCCACCAGGAGCCTTCAGGGCCAATTTCTATAATTTGAAGCTCGTTTCAAAGTCTCTGCTCCTGTTTAACTGAGGACTTTCAGCAAGTGGCTGCTTAGCTTTGAAGTGTTCCCCTGCACTGAGGAGGGATTTCACAGATGCAGAAATTCCCTCGATGGTTCCCTCGATATTTAGCCTCAGAGAAATGTTCCCATGCTTTTCTTTTCCTCATCATCTGGCATTTGTGCTTACAACTGTCTTGAACTTGACTTTCAACTTTCAAGCCAAGATATATCTTAAGCATTTTATGAACTCAGGGCCATGCAGGATTCAGTCTTACGTGTTAAACCCCAGCTAGATTCAATGGCTAGAAAGCAGCCTTGCAGAGAAGGACCTGGGAGTGTTGGGTGACTGCAGGCTGACCATGAGCTAGCAGTGTGCCCAGGCGGCCAAGAAGGCCAAGGGCATCCTGGCTTGTGTCAGACACACTGTGGCCAGTAGGTCCAGGGCAGGGATTGTGCCCCTGTACTCAGCAGTGGTGAGGCTGCACCTCGAGTGCTGGGTCCAGTTCTGGGCTCCTCACCATAAGAAGGACATCGAGGTCCTGGAGCCTGTCCAGAGAAGGGCAACCAGGCTGGGGAAGGGGCTTGAGGGCAAATCCCTAGGCTGAGGGAGCTGGGGGTGTTCAGTCTGGAGGAGAGGAGGCTGAGGGGAGACCTTGTCACCACCTACAACTACCTGAAGGGAGGGTGTAGAGAGGTGAGTGTTGGTCTCTTTGCCCAAGCAATGGGTGATGGGATGAGAGGGAATGGGCTCAAGCTGTGCCAGGGCAGGTTCAGATTAGACATTAGTTCTTCTTTGAAAGGGTTATCAGGCACTGGAACAGGCTGCCCAGGGAGGGGCTTGAGACACCAAGCCTGGATGTATTTAAAAGACAGGTAGATGAGGTGCTCGGGGATATGGTTTAGTAGAGGACAGGTAGGGTTTGACTCGATAATCTCAAAGGTCTTTTCCAACCCAGTGATTCTGTGAATGTTTGAATAGCAAACAAGAGAAGAAGGTCTCCTGTATACCTAATTTAATTTTCCTTGCAGAATAAAACTGTTCTTATGATCATCTCTTTACTGGCAGTAGTCCCAAAAGGTTTGCAGACTTTTGCAGTCCTGCTATTGTGACTTACCCAGGTCTAAAGGGTATCTGGTGTGAGCATATTATATACATTAGTCTTGGAGAGAGGCCGTGCACGGAACAAAATATCTGGACTTTGTCCAAGGATGATGAGCTGAAGCTTGAGGATTTGTGTGCTGCAGGAGGAGAGCTTTCCAGACTGTAAGATAGACCCTTGGAGCTGGGGGTGAGAGTCTCCCAAAGAACCTGGGGTGGTGGTGCAGTGTAACTAAAGATAAAAGGAAAATCATGCATGATAGAAGCAGACTTTATGATTGTGGCTTCTTTGTGCTAAATAACCACGCGTGGAGACGGTCATCCTTAAAGATGTAAGGAGTACTCTTTGTGTTTGTAACTTTATTGACTCAAAACACTAGTAGGGACTGAGTGGCTGTCAAAGGAAGGGATTTGAGGGTGGGTTTTCCCCCTGGAGTGCTCCCTCCATCCTTTGCCTGCACCTCCTCCACGGTGCACTGGGGTGTAGGAGCACAGCCCAGCATTTGTAGCTTCAGCAGATCTCTTACTGATGTGGCTTCACATGAAGTAACACTTGATGGTGTGCAGCAACGTTGTTCTTCCTTAAACCTTTGGGTTTATTTGCAATTGGTATTACTCAGTGTGGAAAACGAAGAGGTTTGCCTTGGAGACCTGTGGTAACTCCTTTCATACTTGAGCTTTCAAATACATTTTTGTGCAGCTTTTCTGTCTTCTCTGTTTTCTTTTGAAGCAAATCTGATAAAAATGGTTGAGTGGAAAAAATAAATAAATTGTAATTGAAGTATCTTGTTAAGTATTATCCTAAACCTGATGAAAGGAATTTTAGAGAGTTAACATCCTGTCAGAGCACTCATTTTGTGCTGTTTACCGTGGAGGACTAATGCTTGAGCCTTCAATCTCCCTTGGAAATAAAAAATATGAATTTTAAAAACTCCCCTTCTATTTCAGACTGAAAGCTTAGACTGTGTGAAACCTAAGGACATTGGAGCAACATGTGCTGGTCAAATGAGAGAGGCGTTTGATGTCCTTCAGCCCTGGTAACAAAAGGCCCATAGTCTGTGGCATCCCTGATGCCAGCTGTGCGGAAAGCTGCTGTGCTGGCCTCTGGCCGGCTGCTGCTCCTCCAGCACTGCGCTCTCTCAGACGCCGTCCAAGCTGTGTGCAGCTTGGGTGGTTATTTCTATAAAGGAAAAAAACCAAACCTTGGCACAAGTAGAAGCAGATGGGGGTGTGGGAGATGCAAAATAAAAAGCTGGCAACAAAGTGCGTTTATTTTTGACCAGTTTCTTTTGCGAGTGATCCTGGTTTCCAGTATAAACCACCTTCGTTATCCTCGATTCCTTTTCTGTTCCTCTGTTTCGCAAGTGCTGTGGCTTTGCCCACTTCCTTGAAGAGAGAGATAATAGTGTGATAGTATGTCCAAGGAATGTGGTGTCACATCTCTGACCGTGCAGCCATCCTCGCCTTTGCGCTTTGACTTCTTGGTCTTTGCTACATGCAAATAACCCTTCTCCTTTTTAAAGGGCTCTTCCTGTGTGTTGAGATATCTATTTAATTTTATATATAGATATATTAAAAATACATAAAAGCAAATGAAAATAAATAAATATGTGTATCAGGAGCTGCTCTGTTGGTATTCTATAACACACCAGCAGCATTTTCTTATAAAACAATCAGCAGCTCCTGATAGATGCTTTTTTTTTCTTTACTTTCTCTGTGTTGTAGTGGGGAGAGGCAAGTAATTCACAGAATTGTAGGGGTTGGAAGGGAGATCCAGACACCATCGAGTCCAACCCCGCTGCCAAAGCAGGGTCCCTAGGACAGGTCGCACAGGTCAACGTCCAGACAGGGCTGGAATATCTCCAGAGAAGGAGACTCCACAACCCCTGGGCAGCCTGTCCCAGGGCTCCCTCACCCTCGCTGGGAAGAAGTTCTTCCCCATATTGGTGCGGAACTCCCAGTGCTCCAACTTGAAGCCATTGCCCCTTGTCCTGTCCTGACAGCCCACAGAGAAGAGGCTGGCCATTTCCCCCTGTGTCCCACTTGAGATATTGATACACACTGATCAGATCTCCTCTCAGGCTTCTTCGGTAATTAGCAAGTCGTCTTAATGGAGAAGTGTTTCCTTTTTTCTAACCCCCCATTAGGAAAACCAAGCAATGGTTTGGATTGGGAGGAAGGAGATGAAATACGTGCCCAGGATGCAATAGGACTGTTAACTCATGAACGATGGGTATGTTGTGCCGTAGGGCATTTAAGCCGGGGTGATCCCCATGTGTGGGTTTGATGCCTGCAAACTGGCCATAGATAAAAAGAAGCAAGTGTGATATTCTTTAGAAAAGTTAAGTGTTTCTTTAAATATTTTCTGTTCTCCAGAATCCTCATCTTTATGTATAGTAGCAAGGTAAAATTGAATTAATTTGACTTTGTAGAAAACATGCAAATACTTTACGTGACTAATTTTGCTAAGCTTGACCTGAGAATGCAAATAGCTGGTTTACAGTGTCATTTACACAAGAAAACAGGCAGGAACATGTGTTTCTTTGAAGGATGGTTCTTATGGCGACAACAGAATTTTATTAGGGGTTTCTGTGGATTTGTTTGCTCTACAAAATGTGTAGTAATTCTCCTGGCGCTGATAGGGTTAACAGTTGAAGGGCTGTTGGTCTGAGTAAGTCCCTGTCACACCTTCCTCACCAAAGGTGAAGCTGCCTTCTGAAGGCAGACTCATTTTCCCAACAATAAAGCTGTTAAGAAGTGTAGCCCCTGTGATTTTTACTTGGATGATGCAGTGGGGAAACCCTTCAATTTAGATGCAAGCTGAGAATTTCTACCACTAATCTGCTGTAGAAAGGCCAAATTAGAATTAACTGATGTACTCCAGAATGCAGCCTTGTGTGAAATGAAGTTCTTTGTGGTGTAATTATTTTAATTTTTGTTAAATAGCACAATTTATTATTCCAGCAGCAGGTAGTTTCTTGTGGCTGATAACCACATGTCTGGTCTTCCCTTCTGCTGTCGCAGTTCTCTTGCGAGAGCATGGTTTCCTTCTGAAATGCCCTTGATTGAGTTGTAGCCCCTTGGGGGGCTGTATTTAGACTCCCCGTTAATAGATGAGTTCATTTGTGTGATTACTGAGCTCTGACAGTAGCTCCTGTAGCTCAGTGCGCGTTACCGCTTTGCGTTTGCTCTCTCTGAATCACAGGATGGCCCTTCATGCTTAGTGAGGAGTTTATGGCTCTAGAAAACGAAGAAACTCTCGCGTAGCTCCCAGCAGACGTTTTAATAAGTTTTAGCAAGTTCTATTTATGCGTGAGATGGTAGGAAAATATTTCCCTGTCTGATTCTGCGTGATGACTTCATTGGCTTGACATTACACGTTGCACTGCACGCCCCAGTGCCTCTCCCACTGGGGTGCAGGACTTGCTGTCTTTGGCACCTGGAGTAAGGAGTTAGCTCCTCCTGGCATTGGGAACGGGCTTCACTGTGGGGTTTCAGTAAAGAATCCTACGTGAAGCTCTGCCCGGCTCTGCAGCTGCACCGTTTGCTGGTCTTCAGCGAGGACTGTCAGTGTTGGGGATGGGAATTTTTTTCTTTTCCAAGGCTTTTTCTACAATTTTAGTTCTTTTTCAGCATTCCAGGGTGGTAGAATGAGGCGGTGCGGAGGTCGAGAGAAAGGCTTTGTGGTTTTTATTAGCAGCAACTGTGCAGGCAAACTTAATTTGGCATTCTTAAGCCTGGTTGGTGTTTTTCCAACTTTACCCCTCAGCTGTTGCTAACTGCATTGCAGGGTGCTCTGCTATAGAGTGATTTCTCATTGTCCCTGCCATTTATAAGCAGGGATTCAGATTGCACAGTGGATTCAGCGAGCCTTCTCTTTTATTCTTAGTTCTAATACAAGTATTTCCTCAGGTCTGCGGAAAAATATACCTGGCACTGACTGTAGCCTGAGGGTATGTGCTTACTTGCTAAGGTGAAAAATACCTGTGTGATCTTGTCCTGCATGGTTTTATAGGAAAGAAACAGTTATATAAACAGTTATATACACTTTGCTTATTACATTTCCTATACTTCATCCCTTTTTTCCCAACCCCCAAAGCAACCAGTCTGGCTTCATGCTCTTCTTCGCCCCCTCTCATTTCCTCCTCCTGTAGTTCAGGGTATATCACATCCTGTCTCTCATCTGTGTGCCTCCCTTCCTCACCACTGCCCCATGTGCAGCAGTGTGGATCTTCCTGATTTTTATACCAAATTTCATATCCTTTTGATGATGATGATCTGTGGGATGCCTTTTACCTGCACTCTTTTCCAGCCCATTGGAGAATCAGAAAGCTTTTCAGCCTTGCTGCTAAGAGGCCAAGTCTTCTCTTCTCTCTGTGCCAAGGGGACAATCTATCCTGTCCCCTCAGCTTCCACGTCTGTACTTTATTCAGGGGCATGAATGTATGAGGGGATTTGTGGTTTTCACTCACCCAGCCCCCATTCCCTTGAAACAATCGTTTTACATAAAACCATTTTGCAGAAATGATTCTAGGTGGTTGCTGGTGTGACAGTGATTATTTGCCACGGGAAACTTTGGGGGTTCAAGTGCCTTCTGCCTTTCATGAAGAAGCTTTTACACTTGTAGAGGGAGGCTTCTCGCTCGGTACGTGAATTTTGGCTGTGTTGCTTCCACTGGTTCCCATCCAACAGCATGTCAAATGTCTGATTTACCCCCTCTTAGAAAACCTTGGGCAGCTTCAGCGTAAGACTCAGCTACACCCTGAGGTTCTTTAGCCGACTCTTGACTCACTGTTACACTCCCAGGAAAGCGATGAGCAGTCGAGTCAGCTCTGCTTCAGTGAACGAGTTAACTGTTGCTCACACATAAAGCTATTCCTCCTTCCTTCAATAAAATTAACATCTCTGTCATAAAATCTACCCCTCCTTCATGCTTTGACCTCCTCTAGAGAAGCTTTTTAAGGATGGTTGTTTTTCTTCTTGCTAGGTAGCCGCTTGTCGCCATACAAACCAAAGCCTGCAAGGGACTACACGTGCATAGGAGGGGAATATTCACTAACTCTCATTTAGTCACACAGCCGCTGTGGAGGTGTGATTTGCTTCTTTGGGCTACAAGATCTTGTAGCTTTTCTTTTTTCTTCTCATCTACTCTAAAATGCAAGTACCTTCCCCATGGGAGTGGTGTGCGTATGCTCACCTAAATATCTCCCTGGGAAAGCAGATGAGGAAGACTTGTGCAAAGCCATTGGAAACAACCTCCTCGCTGTTCTGCTCAAGTCAAAACTGCACCTTTGGACTTTCACACGGCCAATGTACAAATCCATGGTATTTCAAAGCGGGAAGGTTTGATTCCCATGATGACATAGGACTGAAGTGCTCATTTGAGGTTTTGTGAGGGCAAAATACATTCCTTTGCACGTGGACTGCCACGAGCTTTTACGGTTATTTCAAACAGCAAATTACAAGATTCTCATGTGGTTCTGAACTCTTCTGTTTTCCCTTACGAATGTGCTCAAGTTTAGGGATTAAGAGTGGGTTTCTGGCAGCTGTCTGCCAACTGCAAAAGCTAAGATCTCATATGTAGTCACAGGGATTAAAAATGTCTGGTTGGTGGTGGGGGAAAGGGGAGATCCTGGAAAGAGATGCTCCCCAGAGGAGGATTCCCACAGCCTGGATTTTCTCCCACTGCCCAATTTCTGCTCCCGATGGAGGGGTGACTCCACACTGTCTTTTCCTGCAAACACTTGGTCTTGGTCTCTTTTGGGAACATGAGCATGGTTCTGGTTGTTTCCTGCTGGGGAGGTTTCATAATACACCTCCACCAACATCACAGCTCGCTGCTTCCAGAATTTTCCCCCTATTTATACTGGCTCCAGAACTCAGTCACTTTTCACAGAATCACAGAATAACAAGGTTGGAAAAGACCTTCAAGATCATCAAGTCCAACCATTCACATCCTGAACTAAACCATATCCCTAAGTACCTCATCTACCCTTTTTTTGAACACATCCAGGGAAGGTGACTCAGCCCCTCCCTGGGCAGCCTGTTCCAGGCCCTGACAACTCTTTCAGTAAAAACTTTTTTCCTAACATCCAATCTAAACCTGCCCTGGCACAGCTTCATGCCATTCCCCTTGTCCTGTCACCTGGCTGAAGAGACCATCACCTATCTCTCTATAACCTCCCTTCAGGTAGTTGTAGGTGGTGATAAGGTCTCCCCTCAGCCTCCTCTTCTCCAGGCTAAACAGCCCCAGCTCCCTCAGCCACTCCTCAGAGGATTTGCCCTCCAGCCCCTTCACCAGCCTGGTTGCCCTTCTCTGGACTTGCTCCAGGACCTCCATGTCCTCCTTATGGTGAGGAGCCCAGAACTGGACACAGCACTCATGTGTGGCCTCACCACTGCTGAATACAGGGGCACAATCACCCCCCCAGACCTACTGGCCATGCTGTTTTTGATACAAGCCAAGATGCCATTGGCCTTCTTGGCTGCCTGAGCACACTGCTGACTCATATTCAGTCTGCAGTCAACCAACACCCCCAGGTCCTTCTCTGCCTGACAGCTCTCCAGCCAGTCTCCCCCAATCTTTTATTGAAGATTTAGCAATAGATAGATGAATGCTGGAGTACAGAGTACCACCTTGGGTCAGTTGGTGGGGTGCAAGGAGCATAGGACTTTGCTTTTTGGAGGACACAAGCTGTTTGGTGGCAGCAAGCTGCATTGAGGGTGCAGTCGCCCGGAAAGGTGACACGCATGGGAACTGGGAAAGGACAAGGGCTTGTATCTCTTGCATTTTTAGAACTTAACCATAAGACCTAGGGAAGTATGTTAATATTTTAAGAGCCACAAGAATTCTTTTGAACAGGTAAGAAGGGGACAAATCATTACCCATTGCAAAAGGCTCTTAAAAATAGTTGTTTTGGTTGGCCGAGCTTCTTGGTAAAGAAAACCTTTATGCTGAAGATTAATACCTGCATCCTGCTTTTAAGATGTTGTCACCTGCAATAAATCTACTGCAGACTTCAGGAGTTTATTGATAAAGCTGCAAATCAGCAAATTTGATATCATAGAATAGAATCACAGGATGTGTAAGGTTGGAAGGGGCCTTTAGAGGCCATCTAGTCCAACCCCCCTGCAGTGAGCAGGGACATCTTCACTAGATCAGGTTGCTTAGAGCCCCAACAAGCCTGACCTTGGATGTTTCCAGGAATGGGGCCTCCACTATGTTTCTGGGCACCCTGTGCCAGTGATCCGCTGCCCTCGTAGTGAAGAATTTTTTCCTAATATCCAACCTAAATCTCCCTTTTTTTACTTTAATGCCATCACCCCTCGTCCTATGCTCCATGCCCTCGGGAACAGTTCTTCCCCAGCTTTCTTGTAGACACCCTTCAGGGACTGGAAGGCTGAGGGGTGACTGAGAATGAGGGAGAGGGACCTTCGAGTTTCTTCTACCTTGCAGAGTAGGCAAAGCTGCCATTACCATCAGTTACTTTCAGTAACTGCATGTTTGGGTTTTTATAATTGACATTATTATTCCTAAAAGTTATGGAAATTTTAGGAATGACAGAGTCATAGCATTATTTTGTTGTTTTAACTTGGCAATATCCTCTGGTAAAATAGGTGATATATTAGCCTGCTAGCGGGTGATGTACTCTTTGTGGAGAGCACTGATAAGTGGGAATGTGAGGAGGCACCTGTTCTTGTCTCTCTTTATCATCCTTCAGTTGGAGATCTTCCTCTGAAACGAGGAGCACAGGGTAAGGTGAGGTCTGATGTGTTTTTCTTTGCACTGATGCTGACAACAAAATCATTCATCTTGCCTCCCAGCAGAGCAACTGGCAAGAACAGGGAACAGTCCTGTGGTAACAGCAATCTGAAGTGAGATGGATGTTCTGCAGGTGCAAACCGTGTTTCTTCCCTGTGCTGAGCACAGGGTTATCAAAATACACTTCTGGCTTCTCTGCACACCCCAGAAGTACTTCTCTGGAGAGGTGCCGCATCCATTTCCAGCTTACCTACATCTGTTTACGCTGGGCTAAGACCGCAAAGTCCTGCATGAGGACCAGGAGTGTATGTAAAGGCAAAACCTGAGCGCACATTCCTTTTGTTTCCTCCCCGTTTAATCTGTTGCAGATAGCTCTGTTCCTTTCTTTCTTTTTTAAATTTTTTTTTTTTTAGCTCCCCATCCTCAGTCTCCCTGACTCACCCCCCTTCCTTTCTTTCCTCCCTCCCATGCATCTTTCAACTGTGTGATTTGCTTAGGAAGCTGGAGTCTCTGAATTCTTCATTTCATTTAAAAGCACCTTAACCTGCAGAACAAACCACTTGGCTGTTTCTTGTTCCGTTTCCAATAAATTTCCAGTTTGTTTGGATTCTGGGTCATTCACCTAACAGTTAGCGGAGGTGATGAGGCCGCTGAGAACTCCTTGCTGCCAAGATCTGCCAGGCTGGCACACATGGCTGTTGCGCATCAGCCACAAAGGCTTTCCCCCTTTCTTGGCAGCTGATGATTTGTACAGGTCTTTTTCATCTTTCCTTTCAGATTTCCTATCATCTTCACTTCTTGTCTCTCTTTCAGTCGTTTCTTTTAGTCAGGCTCAAATAGCAGCTCCAAAGCTATCTTTAGTGCGTTTTGCCCTGCGTGATTATGCAGAAAATTGTTTCTTCTGGGGGAGGGAGGGCAGCTGGGGAGAGGAGAAAACAATCTGCAAAGCCTTCCTTATTAAACCCCTTAACTGTCAGAATTTAAAACCTCGTTACTCTTGATAGACTTCTTGTTTAATGTGCCTTCAAATACTGGATGAACCCAGCAAAGCTAATTTGTTCATCAAGTATGTCATACCAGCAGTGCGAAACACTCGTGGCAGTGAAGCTGACGTCTTAGGGGGGGATTTTTTGCCTTATCCTTGCAGGTTTCCTATGTTGGCAGAACAGGCGCTTGCCCACAGTCACAAACTGCATGATATGTTTTGTGACCAAACATAGCTGCTGAGCCTGACCTGCACATCCCGCCAGCTGCTTCTCTAAGGACAGACACAAGATGCCCTCTTCTAGGGTTATTGTACTTGACCTTCATATCACTCTATCAGAGGTCCTGTCTCCTCTTTCTGCCCTCTTTTGGGTTTTTTTTATTCCTTTAGGGAGAACAAGACTTCTCCCAGAGGAGGTAGGTTGCTGGGAAAACCTCCCAGGGTTTGAAAAAATGGAGACAAGGCAGCTCTTGGGAGCCTCCCAGAGCAGTGTACCACACGCGTGCAGACCTCTGCAGCCTTGGTGAACTGGTGAGGGGTTGACAGGCTTCAGCCCCATACTGAGACTTGCTGAGCTGCCAGGGGAGAGTTCGGTTTTGCAGAGTAAAATCACAGAATCTCCTGAGTTGGAAGGGACCCATGAGGATCATCAAGTCCAACTCCTGGCTCCCCACAGGGCCAGCTGAGTCAGAGCACAGGACTGAAAATGTAGATAAGCCGACAACCTCTCCTTTTGACAATTTGTGCTGTGTGTGCAGAAGGGTGACTCCGTGTTGGCAGCTTTTTTTGCAGTGGTTACTTGGGGGCTTTTTCTGCCCTATAGAGAGTTATTGGGCACATCTGGTTTTGATGCCTTAGATTCACCAAGCAGTACATCACTTTATCAGCACGTTTCTGGCAGGCTGTATGGTTCTCCCCATGCCGCACCCCCCTTGCTATAGATGTCTTGTCAAACATGAATGTCCTATCAGTCATGGGAGCATTAATAATGCCTGTGGTTACTGACCATTTCCCTGTGCTTCAAATTCTGCTGAGGCAAACCAGAGACACGGAGCTGCTACTGGCATTTAGAGGAAGAAAACACGTTCAGATGTACAGCGATCCCTGGCATTGTCTCAGTGCTCTTTTCCCTGGCTATCTCGATTCCTTGTTAATGTGCAGAGACACGTGGCACTTTAAAAGGTGGATTTTTCAGTTTGATTACTTTTTCTAGATTGGGCACAATTTGCAGAGGTGGGAGGTGGGGAATTGGGTTATCTCTGCAAATACTCACCTTAAAAAAATTAACATGTGAATATTCCTTTTGACAAGCCAGTGGGTCTTTAACCTGCTTGGGTTTATTTTGTGGGTTTTTTGGGGGTTTTCTTAAAAGAAAGTCTTTGAATTCAGACTGCATAAATGCTTTGAGAATGATCAAAACTATTAATGCCTCGTTGATTTCCTCCATTGACTTGTCCGTTAGATATTTAATCTCTTCTTTTTTAAAGCTGTGTATTTTTCTGTTTCAAAAGCAGCCTCCCACCGGCCTTTGCATAGCGGGAAGCATCTCCCGCTGGCTTTCTGTTGCTTTGCCAGCACTGAGACTTTGCCTTCAAGGGCGGTTGAATGCTTTGGACTTTTTCTGTCCTCCTGCTCAAGTTGGTGGAGTTGGGGAGCAGCCTCTCCCCCCGCATCGCATGCAGGGATCTGTGCCTGGCCGTGGCCCTGCCAGCCAATGTAATCTGGCTTCAGTGCCAAACCCACGGCAGGAGCTGTCTGAAAGGAGTCACGGCAATGATCTGGATACTCCCCATCCTGCATGCTTTTTTTTATCCTCCACTGTACCTCCTTTCTCTTTACTTACGCCAGTTGTAATAATGTTGTCTGGACAGTCACTGGTGAGGAGTTTTTTTCATAGTAGTGGCTGCTAGAAGGAGTTGCCTGAAGTGCGTCTGTTTCGCAGAGTTCTGTAACAATTCTGGTTTTAACAACACATTTCACTTAAAATCACTCACAAACCCCAGGAGTGATCAGCTGTTCCAGGGTCTGTGCTGTCTTTGAACTTCTAACCCAATCTGTTCAGCTGAACTCCTGAGAAACAAAAGTGATTTGAGTCATGGCTTATATTTAGTATCATTACCTAGTGCGCTTGGTTCTGTTTTCTTCTGAGCGTTTATGGTTTTGGTCAGGAAGGTTAACAGGGAAAACGCCCAGCAGAAGGCATTTGTGTGCTTATCAGAGGGCAAAGGCATGGAAAACATCAGGTCACTCTGCTGGGTGTCAACTTTGTGCCTTTTTCTTTTTTTTTTTTTTTTTTTTTTTAAAGAGTCTGTAGAAAGAGAGGTATTCAAGGGTGGGGAGAGGATGTCCTTCCTTTTTGGTAAAGCTGGTAAAATTGGAGGTGCTGGCGGATCCTTAGTACAAGCGGGACCTGGAATTGCAACATCTTCTTTATGTCTTGATCCAGAAACACATGTCAGAAATGTATGAGATCCTGAACTTAAACTAGGATCCTAGCTACCTGGAGTTGTAATTTCTGTGGGTTTGACTATATTTGCAGTTGAAACTAAAGTCCTAAGGACTGCTTTTATATGTAATAGTAAAAATATGATTGATCAGATCTTCTCAGGAACAAGCTTTTAGTACATCTTTCCGTAATCCATGTGGGAAACAAAGGGGAGATACCCAGTTTTCAGGTGCTGCTGTTGAAGCTTTAGACTAAAGTGTTGAACCTTTGAACTTCATTTCAAAGTCCTAGTTGCCAAGAGAGCTGGCCAGGCTCCGCTCAGGGAAACCACATACCTCCTTGTGTTTTTGGGACCAGGTGAGGAACTGGAATTGGCTTTCACCATAGAAGTGTAAAATATACCATTAAATTTGGTGTGTAGCAGGTGTGAAAACCTCGTACTGGGGAAGTGGGGCTGGAAGTGGAAGGGAGCAGAAGAGTTTGAGTGCAGTTTTGCTGGTCCAAAGCCTGCGTGCTGCTCTTCATTCTACCCCATTCCCATCTCTGTGAGTTGCAACGTGGATTTATCTCAGAAAACCTTTTCATAGGGTTAACTGACCAGACTCCCCTTTTCATGTGAGCTTAAATAGATACCACAGTCGGTGGCAGGGCGGTTTTTCTTCCCCTCACGGGGAAGATGCTGTCATCTTCTTCCCTTCCTGAAAACGCGGAGGCCTGTGACTCCGCAGAGCGCAGTCAGTACAAGCAGCAATGTCTTCTTTCCATTGCTTCCAAGCTGTCTCGTCCTGGGGCTTGTTATTGTTATTACGTGGAACCCCCTTCCATAACCAGACTGAGGAGTCTCTGCTGCCTGAAGTAATCGCTCTTTTAATTGATACAAATTTGAGGCATTGTGAAGAGTCTCACAGCAACTCCTGAGATTCCCTGTGCTAATCGCATCATCCCGCTGAGGAACCCCTGTTAATATTCATGTGGTAATTGTTTCAGTACTTGGCAGGGACGAGGGCGTTAATGTGAAGCCTTCTTCAGCTGACGCCTATTAAAGAAATGATTTGTGTTTTGTGCTGCAGCAGTGATTTCATTACACCCAAACAATGAAATTCTGGATGTCTGTCAGTAGATGTGCACATAAACACATGTATCAAGGCAGTTAGCTGGCGTATGGGACTACACGAACCTCACGTTACTGTGTGTACAGATCCGTTTCTCAAACGGGACTTGCACGATGTTGGCACTCTTCACAGTGAGCTTCATGACCTCTCTTGGGCTGAGTGGTTTGGGATGGTCTTGCACCGCCCCGGCTGCATGCATGTAGATGCACGATTTATATAGGCATGGTCCTATGGGATGGTGTATGTCTGTGTGGCTGGGAAGTCTCAAGCCCAAATGGATGTGGGCTCATGTTCTGTTACTGAAGACTGTGAATGTTTGGGGGTTTTATATTCATTATTCCATAGATAGATGCTCATCATGGGGCCCCCTTGAATCATTAGTGTGAAGAGTTTGCCAGAATAACAACTTGCGTGGTCTGTTCCCTGCCTGGGTCTCAGGAGAGATGACTGAGAGGTGAGCCAGTGGCTCGGTGAAGGCTTCTAGCAGAGCACAGGCTGGCTGCGGCACACAGGACGGTCAAGTGAACGGGTGCAAGTGCAGAGGAATGCCTTCTCAATCACTCTTACATGCTAGTGTGTTGTTTTAGGTTCAGTGGAGATGACAGGTTCAAAACTTCTCCAGTTCTTCCATAACAAAGTGTCACTTCTTAAGCTTGGATGGTGGAAGAAAGCCTTTGGCAGAAGACCAGGGGGCTTCCATACTGCTTGCCTGATGTTCCCTTTTTCTGTAATGTGACTTCTCTCTCTTGCAGAGGGTTGTTGTGAAACTTGTCCCGTGTACCCTGGGAAGTCTCCCATTTTGAGAGCAGCTCTCTCTCTCTCTTTTCTCTAGCAGCTACATGCCTTACCAATAGCACCAACTTAATTTTATTTAAATTTTATGAGAATTTGGTTTGTCTTGAAAGACATGATAGAAACAGAGGAAGGGAAGAAGCGGACTGTGGAATCAGCTGGTGTCATATTAAGGGATTAAGAAAAATGAGGAATCTTTTAGTAGCCAACTTTGCAAGGTGATAATAAAAAGGACATTTGTTGAATAGTTGCAGATCTTTCAGTGTTCTGTCTTGGATGTACTAAAGCTCTTTTAGTGAAGTGGTCTTTAATACGAAGATAAATAACATGCAGCTGTCTGAAAAGGCGTAAGATGGCAGCTCTTCTAGAAAGGCACTTCTTATCGTCTTGGGGCGAAGTACTGCCAAACTGCCAGCTTTTCTTCACTTGGCCTTTTGTGTTGGCCCCTGTGTGACTTCGTTTGAGAAACCACACAGTGGTTGGGCTTTCTTTCATTAGTGTCATCAAGATACTGGCTGCTGAAGATCCTGCTGTAATAACTTTGTTATACTTGCAGAAACAAGAAGTTTTTGGTGCTGTGAAGCCATGTGCATCTCAGCCTTTCCCACTGTGGGTGCGTGGGGAGAAATCCACCAGATTTGCATTTCCCAGTGTCTGGGCTGCTGAGAACAGAAGGGCTGGTATGGCTGGACCCTGGTCCTGCGTGAGGATGGTCATGGTTTGGCTGATCCTCGTTAACACTCAGCTTCTTAGTGAGGGACCAAAGCTACCCTGTCCATCCTCCCTGTTTTCCTCTTGGAAGCAGCAGGCTTGCAGGTTTGGAGGGCTGGTGCTTCTATAGCAGAGAAGATGGGCAGTGGTCTGTGTGCTGGCTCACTCCCTCCACAGACCTGGTAGGACGTTCTTTGAAGCCACCCAGCTCAGCCCAGTCCGCGGCAGGATGTCTGTGAAGGCAGCATTATGCAGTAGTGGCTGCTGCCAGCGCTCTTGTGGGTTCTACTTGCCCTTGCTCATCCTGCCTGCCAGTATGTGGACCTGCTGGAGGTCTGGGTTTGGTGGCCTGATGCATGCTTGCGGTATGTTCTCTGCTTTGCTCAGAGGTGGGAGCTGCCATGAATTAAGTGCCTCACACAATGGTGGTGATAACCCATGGAAGACAAAAGGAGCCTGAAGCAGTGTTGGCTGAAGTGGAGATCTGCCAAGGGGATGCAGTTGACTCCTGCCTAATCCCTGCACACACAGGTGCTCCTGCCAGGCTGATCACCTTCCTGAAAGCTGGTGGCTGGCTTGTGGGGCAGGGCTGGTAGCCCAGACACATGGCCTGATACAGACGTGAGCTCAGCATCCCTCCCCTGCTCATTCATGGCACCTATGCTGTGAGATGCAGCAGTTGGAGCTGGTGGTGTTTCTTCTGAGGCTTGTTGTTGCAACTGCCTCCTCCTCTTTGCTTTCTGTGCCCAGAGCAATGTGGACGCTTCTCAAGCCTTTCATCCAGGCACTCAGAAAGCTTATGGAACGTTTCGTACTGGAAATCCAGGAGACCTCTCCAGAGGAGGAAGCAACGTCTCCTGTTTGTCTTGAGATACTCTGTCACAACAATGGCTTCAGAATTTGCCTAATTTAAAAGCTAGGTTTAATCTGATGGGAAGATGTTTGTGTATTTAAAATAGTTATTCCTTGCTGGAGCCGCTCCCTTCTTTTGTCCTTCTCTGCTGGACTTTTCGGCTTCACCTAGCTAATGTGTGCAGTGCTTGTTTACAGCAGAGATACTGGAGCATGAAGAAGGAAGTCAGTACGTTTAATACTGATTCGGTTCCAAGCTTCCTGTGCATGTGCATGCACACGTGTGTGTGTGTGTGTGTGTGTGTGTGTGTGTTTCAGCCTTGTTCATCCAGACCCTGTTGCAGCCTCAGTAGGAAAAGCCCAGGGGCCAGCGCAGACGCAGCGACTAGATGCAGGCGGGATTTTTTAACTCGTCTTACCTGGTTTGGTCCTGAGCAGGTTTAGACAAGACGGGTAAAAATTCCAGGATGGCAAGCCTGGTGAGGAAGGTGCTAGTGCAGGCAAAGCCGTTGAATGGTGAGTATGAGAAACATAGTGCCTGATGGGAATGAGAACTGGAAAGCGGTGGTTTAAGTGTCTCGGTGGAGAAACGCGGGAGCGGGCAGAGCGTTGGGTGGTGTTGTTTTCAGCAGTTCCTTGGGTATTGTTGTTTTCGTCTTCCATTTCCAGGGAGAGACGGTTAACTGGAAATGCCAAAACCTTTGTCTGTGGAGAAGATAGGTTGTCCAGAGGGATGCGCTAGTTATGGGGTATGGTCACTTTTAGAGTCCCATAGCCTGCCCTGGGATTTTTGCCTTGGGTTGGCTAAATAACAGCAGCAGTCTGTCAAAGTAGGGTGGCTTTTAATTTGGGAGGTTTTCACAGGGAATGAGGAGCTTGCAGGAGGTAGGCATCTCGGGAGCATGTTGGGTCAGTTGGGACTGTCCCAAAAGATGGGTTTGGGAAAGAAAATGATGCGAATAAGCTCCAGGAGAAACAATTTTATGGCTTTAGTTTCATTCCTTTGATTTGGTGGCAAGTACCTAACGGTTTTAGCAAGGTGGTCTCGTGTTGCAGCGGTTACAGAAGTCGTCATCAGCAATGTTGTGTATTTTGGATTTTAAAATATTCCAGTAGCGGCACCAGCCCGTGTCTGGGGTTTTTTATTTAAATTTATGGTGTTTATTCAGCTCTTAATTGTGCAAATTAGAATGATTAGGGAGTGTGATTATATGTGCAGCCAGTGAGTGTTTTTAAGAGGCTGCCTCAGATTTCAGGGATTTATTTTATTAGCCTTGTGTCTTTCTGGTGCGGGCGTCCTTTCTTCAGGCTTCTGTCCTGCAAAGCAAACACCGTAACCTGCCCCAGCAGGAAACCATTTCTGCAGCGGTGTATCTGAGCTAGTCAATCTTTAATAGGGCAGAAGGCTTTTCAGTATCTTGGGCTAATTAGGTCTGACTGGGATGTGAATTAGCAGAGACTGAAATGACCCTCCCGAAATGGAGCAGCTCCTCTCTGCGCCACTGTTGAGTAAGGATGGGAGGGCACGACTCGAGCCATTGGGCAAGTGCCAGTTTTATCAATGTATAAACTTCCATCAAAGGCCCTTCTTGGAAAAATGGGGCTTTTGTGTGAACTGCTGGCTGCTGCTAAGCTCTCCCAAGACTGCGGCTGAGCCTCTGTTTGTGGAGGGGACAGATGTGGGCAGTGTAACTCGTGTGGAAGTTATGGATTGGGCATGCAAAGTGCTGCTTTGGCCTTCGCTGGGGAAGAGATCTTGGTAAATGCTGTTCCCTTCCAGCCCAAACTTGTTAGCCTCTCTTCGCTTGCTCAAGGCTTCTCAGCAACCACAATTTACTGCCTCTAGGGAAAAACAGAGGTATCGCTTGAAACGGAGCGATCTCCTTGATTATATTGTGATAGATGTGGCGTGACAAGTGCAGGAAACCGGAGAGGGCATCTCCCTGATCTCTGTCTGTAAGTAACATGGGACTTCGGGTAAATTAACCCATCTTTACAAGAAGAAACTGCGGGAAAATAAATAGATGTATATTTTCTTGCTTTGGAGACAAGGAGATAGGACTGATTCAGGCTGAAATTTCACTGGAAAAAAAAGGCAGCCTGAGAATTAACCTAGAGGGGTTTTCTGTGAAGTCCAGCAGATTTTAAATGACTAGAGCATTTGTTTGACTTGCATAGTCTTCAGAGAAGTTGTAACCCATCAATGTTTGAAAGCATAACCCTTTGATGAGGGAACCAACCAACAGGGAAACATGGAATAAGTGTCAGACTTGTAACTTCCAGCAAAGCTTTGGAATCTCTGGAGAGGTTTTCTTTGACTTAAATCCCATTATTTACTCGGGGAGGGGGTGGGATGTGTTTAAATGCATCTTTTAAATACCTGCAGGATGTTGGGAAGTTCAGGATGCTACGAGAGTGGTGTGGAATCCCGCTGGTGGGAGGGTGACTCCAGAGGAGGCATGCCCATTGGAAAACCCTGTTTGGATAAGGGCGTGTGAATGCAAGCTGTCGGAGTCTGACAGTCTCAGACTGTCCCACCTGAAAGCGTGTGCTTGGAGCCAGTTTGATTTCTTCATTTGGGTGCTGAGACCTCAGGTCTACAATCCCGGTTCTTTACAAGACCCAGGGTTTTGTACTCACTGGTGGATAAAAGGAACGTTGGGAGGAGTGCTCAGATGGAAAAAGAAATGGTACAGGAAGGAAATGTTATACGGAAGCATAAAGGACACTTACAGAACTTATTTTTCCGGTGTTTAAAGTATGGGGAGCAGCAAGAATACAGAGCTACCCTTTATTCCGTGTTACCACGTGCAGTTCTGGCAGAAGAAAAGTCTGTGGTGAAATAGGCTGATGCACATCTTGTCCTTGCTGTGGAGGGTCTGTGTCCCATTGCCGCTTTGCTTAACTCTTCTTGTGCCATTGACTTTTATATATATATAATTATATAGATATATATATAAAAAAGAAGTGTGTGTATATATATAATTTTGTTTCTTTCATTCTTAGTTCCCAGTGAGATTTACTTAAGGCTGTCTGAAAGCAAGCTTGTTTGTGTGTTCTAAATGTACACGTTTGCTTGGCCACCACCAACTGGCAGCAGTTCTCAGAGGTTTCAGGATTAATGAACTCAGTGAAAGAACATCAGTCTTTAAAAGGGACTTCTAGGTGGTGACTTCTGTAGAAGAATGGACACGGTTAGAGCCTATTTCAGCAGCAGTTATATCACACTTACTTTGAAACAGTTGTGAGGCTTTATTTTTTAATTACCCCACTGTAGAAACATGTTGAAGGTGGTTATGGTAGAGAAATTGCGACCGCGTCACGAAATGGTGGGGAAACCGAACTTCCTAAGGCTTATATCTTTATTTAAAACAAAAAGCTTGTAAAAAGTCAAGGTCAAAGTAGGGAAATGGCATTTTGCCAGCTTAACAAATGCTATGGTGTTTATCTCTCCTCTCCCGAGATCCCTGTTACTCTTAAAACACTGTTTAATTTGCCTGTCTGCTGGTCTCCAGCTGCCGGAGAAAATGCAAATGGGGTTTTTTTGGGATTTGAGATAAACCAAAATTAGCTTAAGCCATACCCTAGCTGAAGAGGTGCTTCAGCCAGCTGAAACTGGCCCTTCTTTAACATAGTTTGCCCCGTAAAAATACAAAAAGACAAACTGGAAAACTTAAAATGTTAAAGGACAACAAAGTAGCAACAGAAACTCATAAAGGAGGACTGAGCTAAGCAATATCCTTTGTTTCCTAACGATTTGCTGCGCTTCCTTTTAGTTAAGGATTGAAATGACGCTCATTATTTCAGCTGCATTGCCACGAAGGCTGCAGTCTTCATCTGAAGGTTGTGATGTTGGATGTGAGGAGGTGTTAAATGGAAGTTAGTTGTCACATCAAAGCTCTCTAGTAGCAGAAAAGTAACAGCCTTAATGGTTGTGCCATTTTAGCAGGTAAATAATCGCAGTCTGACAGGAGTCTCTGGCACCTCAGAGGATTTTCTCTTTCTAGAGAAGAGGAGGCTGAAGGGAGACCTTACCACCACCTACAATTACCTGAAGGGAGGTTATAGGGAGGTAGGTGATGGTCTCTTCAGCCAGGTGACAGGTGATAGGACAAGGGGGAATGGCATGAAGCTGTGCCAGGGCAGGTTTAGATTGGATGTTAGGAAAAAATTTTTTACTGAAAGAGTTGTCAGGGCCTGGAACAGGCTGCCCAGGGAGGGGCTGAGTCACCTTCACTGGATGTGTTCAAAAAAAAGGTAGATGAGGTACTTAGGGATATGGTTTAGTTTAGGATGAGAATGGTTGGACTTGATGATCTTAAAGGTCTTTTCCAACCTTATTATTCTGTGATTCTGTGTGATTTTTTTTTAAAGCATTGAGGAATATCTTATATATCTGAGGATGATATGTTGGGGACCTTTACAGTAAATGGACGTAGATATAATAGTATAGATTTTAAAGGTAGCAGCCACTGAGCTGCTACATCAGAACGCCGTGGCTAAGAGAGCATCAGTATTCATTTAGTCACCTGAGTGCAGTGACATTTATGCTGCTGTTCAAGGGAGCATGCTACAGAACAGATTTATTAACAAAAGCGTCTTACTCAATGAAAACCTTGCCATACAGCTGTCAGAAATGTTCTAAGGCTGCTTTGGATTTTGTTTGTTAAGGAGCTGTCAGAGCCCCTCCTTCAGAAAGTCTTTTTCATGTTGTTAAAAAGAAAAAAAAAAATCTGTTTAAAAATAAGCCCATATATTCATTGTTCTTACAAACCTAAGTGTGGAATGGTGTGTGTTATTTCCTCTGCGGACAGGTAATTGCACTAGGGAGGGGAAATTGAGAGGTGTAAAGTTCAAAATCTTAAACAGAGCGTATAAATTCCTATTTCTGTTTGCCAGGAATTTAGTATACCTTTTCTTTTTAAATGTTTTACCTCTAAAAAGGAAAGTTGTCAATAGTAATAAATCCCTTATAAAGTAGCTTCGCAACCAATACTGTATTAAAAGTAATTTTTTTCCTGTTCTTTAGGTCTCTCTATCTCCTCTTCACTACAGATAACCCAGGGACTGCAGCAAGGCTGCTTGTATTGCCCTGTAGTTGCTTTACTTTGTAGAATTAAATTTGCAGTCCCCTTCTGACATGCCAAAATAGGGTATTTCTTTATTCCCGGAGTACAAGTTGCGGTTCTCTGATCGTTCTGCAGACTGGGCTTTCCTTTCGAGCTCTACAATAGATTTGGGCTTAGATTCTCCACAAGGTAATTAAGATTTCCATGTTATGGTCTTCCCAGCTTCACAAACTGGGCCGGTAATACTCATTACAATCTTCATTGTGGTTTTCCTTGGAGAGGTCAGTCGGCAGAAGACTCTGTCAAGGGGATTTCTGAGCACTGGACATCTGTGCATCCACCTCCACTGCACACTGTAGGTACCCCGACTGTTTTGGGACAGGCTTTTTTAGTTATCCATAGAATTTTTCCTGATTAATTCCAAACTGAGCTGTACTAAAGGAAAGGCACCATAATACTGAATAGGGAGGGGTGAGGTTTTTTAAAAATGCTTCATTATCCATGTTAAATGATATTATTTGCTGAATGTAATAATGTTGGTGGGGTTTTTAATATCCCTGCATTTATTTACCTAAAATTCGCAGAGGGTGGTTGTAATATCACCTGTGACAGGGAGCTATTTTGCATTCCCAACTGTCTGCCACATAAATAAACACCAATTCTTGTAAACACTTCAAGCATTTGTGTTTGCTTGCCAGTCTGTATTCTGCTACTGTCACGATTAACTTTGCAATCCCCAGGGTTGTTATCACTTAACAGTAAGGGACAGAATTGGGTTTGAAAAATGAGATATCCAGCCTCACTGGGGCCTGAAAGGAGATAACAAATTCTGATGATAGTTTAGGTAGAAGAGGAGATTTAAACTTACGAGTTCAGCTAATACTGAAAGTAGCTTTGGGGCTGAAAGTTATAATTAGGCTAGGCAGAAACAGTACAAACATTAATTTCCTGCTTGTGCCTGTAGATTTTTAAAGCTGCATGAATCTTCTGACATCACCAGTTACTTTCTGGGACAATCACAGGCAGTGGCTAGTTCTTCTCTGAGCTAAATTCAGCTTTTTCCTGAGTAAGTGCTCAAAAATAACTACCCTTGCTATAAATTACAGCTTTCTAGCTGTCAGATTTATAGAGCTCTGCATCAATCGTCAAATTTGTACGTCCAGGTAGTGCTGGTGTTACACCTATTTATGTCAGAAGAAGCTGCAGTGGCATTTCTTTGCAGCTTTACTCCTCCTGGCAACCCTGAAGTTAAGATCTTGAGATAATAAATACATGTTTCTTCCTTCTCTTCCCTTCCCCTTCCTCTCTGTGTCATGTTTCCCCTCTTATTCCTGGCTTTAAATTTCTGAGCTTTAAATAGACATTTATTCTTCCTTTTTCTTTAATGAGAACTTGTGTTACATGTCACTGATGTCTTTTGTATGGCTGCCTTGGTTTTTCATTCTGCTGAACGGTCTCCATTTGTGGTGATTTGGCTTTGGTTATTTGACTGGGAATCCTTGCATTTAATTATATTGCATTTAATAACAGAAAAAGAATAGGAGGGCAGTGATCATGCACACATATACCCAGGTGGGATTGCCAGAAATTGCTGTTCAGAAATTCCCTTAAGGACCTAGTACAAAATTTAGAGATCTTAATGACAAAGTTGCTGAAGCTCTCCTTTCAGTGTTCCTGTCATTGCCACCTTGGAAAAGCATTACAAGAAAAAATATAAACCAGTGTAGGTGTGGGTTTTTGCATTGGAAAATCTATTGAACTATAATTCATTGTATTATTAACAGTCTGAAGTTGTGGTTATAAGGAGGACTGTCAAATATGGACTGAAGGCAGAGGTGCAGGTAGGTGAACTCTCTGGTTAACTCCAGCGATATGCAATCTCTTAAAATCCCTATAGATTGGAATGTATATGGACTATTCAGCTGTGAAAAATACAGTGCCTGTGACAGGAAAGGCTGTGTGATTGAATCCATCACTTGGCTGTGTTTGGTAGTTGTTATGTGGGAAGAGCAGAATGGAAAGAGAGTGGAAAGAGGAACTGGAAAGACCCAGCAGGGTAGAAAAATGAAGGGCAGGAATAAACCCAGCATTTTTTTTTTTCCAATCAATGTGACAAAAAGATTCTGAGTAAGGAATTGATGTGCAATTATCTCTGTATAAATCTCTCACTATTTCTGGAAAGCTTTTTGTAGACTTGAAATGCCACTGTAGACTGGTTTCAGGAAAAAAACAAGTCAGTGTAAGAGGTATCTCTCTGTGGTCTCCCACCTTTGTTCCAGGTTCCTTGGATGTGACACCTTAAACCCATCATCACCAAAGCAAAAGGTTTTAAACAGCTTTGAACAACAAAACTGTCCCACAAGGTCACCTCATAGCCAAGAGCTTTTTCAGGTTACAACAGCAGCCTGGTGTGAGCAGTGAGTTTGAGATTTACTTGTAGTTCTGCAATCCAAGATGCCCAAGTACTGACCAAATTGATTCTCCCTGGACTTGACAGTCTTAATGATTTTCCTTCTGTCAAGCTGACCATTGCAGCTTCAGATACTCTGTCTCTGCATACCTGGATTTCCACCCGAACCACTAAGGCAGGCTAAATTTGGTGTATGTTCTGTGGTTTGGCAGGAAATGTGGACTTTTGTTCACTTGACCAGAAAAAAAAAAAAAAGCACTTAATTTAAGCACTCTGGAAGTTTACAAAATGGTTGGGATAGGGTCTAGGATCTCCCACACTTCCCCCCAGTGTCTAGTGAGTAGACAGTGAATCATGGTATCTACTCCGGGAACAGAGCGCTGTTCTTCTCAGCATCTTTCTGTGTGTGGAACAAAGCAAGTAAGAAAATACAGAAAAAAGAGCTTGTGCCACCTGGGCTTGGGGAAATAGAGCCCATATCTAAACTTTAGTGACCCAGAAGAGAAAGGCAGGAAACTCAGAAGAGACCTTGTTAAAGTAACTTTTAATATCCAAGGAGTATGCAAGGGTTGATACACATATCAACAGTCAAACCTGTCTTAAATGTAAAAGCAATGGTGTATTTACTGTAGGACAGTAAATGCCTATAGCGTTATCAGTTCTTCTTGAGCACTTTGGTATCAACAATTTCTTGGTGATCTGTGAGAGCCCGAGTCAAAAAGTCGGATGGCAAGATGGTCAACTTCCCACAGCAACATCACTGTGTCTGGGAGATGAATACATGGCGCTCTGCAGAAGCTCAGGGAAGGTAGGAACGATACAAGCTGAGACCTGTGACATTTTGCAAGGTTAAGAATTAAAGGTTCTAAACTTGTTGAAGAAGTTCTCACAGTGGTCTTGGAAACTAACCTGTTTTGTAGACTTTCTCTTCTGGCTCCCATGTCCATCAGTTGTGAGAAGCTCGGAAGAAGGTTTGACAGGTCACTTTAAAACACTAATACATGCATTAAAAAATCCTCCAAACCACAAAATTTACTAAACTCTTAAGGTGATTTGCTAAGGATTATCTGTAGGATTGACATTTTATATTTAATTGCAGCAAATTATATTTCTTGAGGGGTTTATATTCTAAGGAGATAAGCTCTGATTTATCCCTGTTGTGTTTTTTTTTTCCCCTGTTCAACTTTAGAATAAAGTAATACTCTGTTTTCTTCTGTCAGATTTTTAGAGAGCAAGATAAAAGGAGGACTTGATAGCTTGGCAGCATTTCAGAAACTTAGGTTTGCTTTGGTTTCAGTTGTCCCTATGTCCTTGTGTGTGTATTTATACAGGGAGGTAATTTTTGGCCTCTCTTGTTGGAAATCATGCCAACTGCATGATGGTAAAACCATGCGACTTCTTCCTGAGTCTCAGGATTATGTGTTAATCTTGCACTACCAGGACTTCTTGGTGTGAAGCTATTTGTGCCTTGCAGTGCTGTTGGGATACTGGCACAGCCGTTCCAAACCAGGAGCCCAGGGTTGGAAAGGAGACTTTTGAGTGTGCTCTGCCACCTTTCCTGCTTATCCATGTCTGGTGTGAGCAGGAGCAGAGCTAACCCCGTCCTTACAGCAGGGTTGCAACTAGGGAGGGAGTTGCCCTGGGCTTTGGGGTCTTTTCCTTCCGTCCTTCCTTCCCTTTTAACCATCTCTACCCAAAATTCTGCCAGCTGGTGATGTAAGAGGAGAGCGTTGTTGGCTTTTGCAGGAGGCTTGGCCAGTTCATCTTTGGTTTAGAGATGAAAAGTCTAGGAGGAGTTTTACTGACCCTAAGACCTGATCTGGGTTTTCATAATTAAAGAAATGGTTGCAATGGAGAAGAAGTTGCATGTTACCCAAAGGAATACCATCACCCCAAGATGGAGTAGAGTTGACCTCTGGAGCTTTTTCTCTGTAGCATCCCAGAGAGAAATACCTGACGTCTGCTTTGTCCTGCTCCATCCTCGCTCGCTGTGAAGTCAGGAGGGAACAGGAAGCAAAGGCCTTGTATTTCATTGAGTAGTGGTGCTGGGAATGCCGACTTGGGAGGATTTCCTGGCCTTTCTTGTTTTTCTGGAAAGAAAAAAAAGAAAAAACTTCTAAGACCAAAAAAAAAACCCCAAACCCACAAATCCCTGTTCTCTGTGCCTCTTCCCTTGCCACTCCCTGCCGCTGGTGCATCACCAGCCCAGGGTGGAATGTTTCCAGGCTCCTTTTTGAAGATATTTATAAATAAGTAGAGCTCCATATATTTGGTGGGTTGTTTTTTTTTTTTCCCAAATGATTTCTTTGCCATAAGTCATTGTATTTCTGTATAACTGATCACTGCATGGCAACCTGCGTCCCAGGGAGGGAAGTCGCAAGTGGGTTTGGCTTGTGCCATGCGAGAGGGGAGAAAGGAAATAAAGAAGTTAGTGTGACAGTAACACTAGCAATGACACCTGGGGAAAGGAACTTGTTAAACAAACAAAAAAACGAGTTAGTTTGTACTTGCTTTGAAGCAGTAAGGCTAAACATGCTACATAATCGTTAACAAACGAAAACAGGGTGGGGAAGAATGGGGTACAGATCTCTCCTCTAGCCTCGGCCTGCACAGCCAAATTGAGCTTTACTCTTATAAATATCGATAGATCAAGAAGGGCAAAGGCACTTTGTCATGAGTATTTTTAGTGAGATGGAAAAGCACTTCAATCGTGTTCCTTCCCATGTGTTACGGGTACAGGCCGCGTTGCCCTGGTATGCTTCTCCGCAAACCAGGATTTCAAGTTCACCACCTTTCCTATGTAGATTTTTATTTCCCCAACACAAGAGGGATCAATTTTTGTTTACAATTTTTGTTTACAGCATGCTTGTTCCTATGCTGTTTGGGGAACTAGGGGATGTATGGCTGGATGTATGCAGCAGCCAGGAATATCTGTAGTGGAAAAACTTCAGCCGCAGTCAGGCTGGAGGGAGGAGAGGCCCTGCCATGTCCCGCGTAAGGAGATTAGGTTAATGCTGCAGCATGGACTTAGCAAAAATTAGAAAGGATAATGCTGCTTAAAGTCACGCAGGTCTAGTTCTGTAGCCCAATGACAAAACAAAATCAGTAATAGTCTAAAAATATAACCCTGAATAAAAGAACTTTCTCCTCCTCCTTTTTCCCTTGTTCCTCCTCCTCCCTTTCGTTTCCTGCTTGGGCACCCGAAGTTGGAAACTTAGAATGGGTTTGGAATGGGAATCTATTTTTTTTTCTTTCCCCTTATGCCTTCATTTAAAAAAAAAAAAAAAAAAGAAAAAAAGTCGCTGTTTCTGTAGGGGTGAGTCAGCCCTGCGGTGCCTATCTGCCTTGTGTCAGGCATGGGGCTGTCTGGGGGAAGCAGAGACGCACATACCCGATCCATGATGCAAGCTTTGAAATTGCACCAAGTGCACTCGTAGCATCAAATGTGCCGGATCACGCTGCGTTTTCCACTAACAGCCAGAGCTCTCTTGGCTCCGAGTGGGAAAGTGGTCATGCAGCCTGAAAAGGGGAAGAGAGGCCAAATTGCACATTCATTTGGATAATTAGGTAAACAGTAAATATGAGAAGTCTGTCTCCTACTAAAACTCCATTGTTTTTTCCTAGCAGTCTATATTTAGATTTGGCAGCCAGATTTATCACAATAATTGGTGCATTGTTTAAACAAGGTCACTGATGTGTATGCGTGTTTATCTCTGCTTAACTGGATTGCTTATTTGAAATAGAAATACCTCCAAAAATATTATCCAGAGCTCTTGAAAACTTGTGTACTCGACTCCTGAGGCACATGGTCTTTATTAGAAAATAGATGCAATGATTCACGCTCAGTTTTGCAGCTTGAAGTCCTGAGGGATATGTACATAAAACTACAGAGATTTGATTACATCCTGATTTTATGTCTCGCTGGTATACGAGTGTTTCATATGTGTAAAAACCTTTTTATAAGGCACAGATTATAGTAAGTCACTAAGTGAAGCCATACAAGCGCTGCCCTTTCCATTGGAATTGGGAATACCTGTGTTCGTTAATTCAGTCTAGCTTCGGTGGTTGCTTGTGTATTTACAAAACCCATGTGTTTTACATGCAGAGCGAGTATTTCTGGCCTTCTTGGCAGGTTGGTTTGAAACTTCAAGGTAACCGTTTCAGAGTCAGACTTTATTGTTCGCGGTAGTTCTGGGTGAGGATGGAGCAGAGGTTACTAACGGTCTAGTTCGGTCAAGGTAAAAATAGCAAATAACAGCTCATATTCCCTTTTACCAATCGTGTGAGTAAACATGAAGGCCTTGAAATAGGCTCATGGAGTAGTTTGAGGGGGGGATATTTTAATCAAGTGACTTTCTGACCATAGTTGCACATTAGGAGGGAGTGGAACAAAAGTGTCTATACTGTAAGTACCAGACCTGGGCAGCAGGTTTCCCAGGGCTGGCAGTACCAGGCTTTGTGGACAATTGGTGGCCTCTCTTGGAAAGCTGATTCCTTTGTAGGTGTGATGACTGTGAAGGTAGCACCCTAAAGAGCCTTGTACAAAACTAGCTGAGGGTTTCAATATAAACCATTCAAGAAATGCCAACTGGAGAGGATTTTGCTCAAAGCAGAACCGGGGAGGGGGGTGTATGGATGGGGGTGTTTTGTTTTTTTCCCCTGGTCCATTAAACCTTTTGGTTAAAATTTCCATTTTTGCAAGGGAAATATTTTAGAGAATTTTTAATTTGTATAGAGATTGCTGAACGGTGACTGTCTGGAGACTTAAAATTGGACTTTGCGTGCTCAATCAGGAAAGCTTTGACCTTAGAAACAGGCAGTTCTGTCCTCTGGTGAGCCAGTATTCACACCTAACAGAACACGGACAGTCATTTTGGAATTTGAACGAGAAGTAGTCTTGATACAGTAATAATGAAAGAAAAGACACAAAAGAAACGAAGTGCCTGTGACTTGGCTCACAGCTGGGTGCTGTTGTTGGACTGGGTCAGCTCGGATGGACGGGATGCGATGATTTGTGCTTTGTGCAGATCTTCTCTCACAATGTCCAGCTCTTTGGTTTGCTTTTTGCTTTTGCTTTTTGCCCTGTAGTGAGGAGGTGTGTACGTGTGTCTCAAATTTGTTCCATAAATAGTATCCTACAAAGACATTCTCTTCCTTCCCTCTCCCTCCCTCCTCTCCTGCTTCTTCAGAAGTTAAAACCATGTCTTTCTGGGAGAGCCTACTTCGTACATGTTACCATCAGACCTGTTTTCATCTTAGCTTTTAATCGTTCTTTAAATTACAAAAGCAGACTTAGTTTTAGTCAGAGAGAGTGTGCTCCTTTCTTCCCCCCCATTTTTGTGCTGTTTTGGGGCCCATAGGTCACCTTGCTCTGTCCTTTGGCTCTGCATGGCTGTGAAACCTCCCCCAGCCCTGGTGCTGGGCTCGCAGCTGGCTTGCTTTGCCTGGCAGAAGGTACGTCTTCATGTCAGCGCTTCATCACTGTCTTCTGACTTTCGCACTGATTCCCAACAGGCAACCTGTGGAGAAAGAACTCTTCTGGTTAGAAGGTTGTTTAAATTTAACAACTGCTCTTCTTTTTCTTCCCCTCATCTCACTTTCTTTCCCTATTGGATTCTTCTTTTACTACATCTGTGTGGTGTGTAGTAGTTACTGTTACAGCAGCTGGAATCTTACACAGACCCTCTTTCCAAACTGGTACTAAATGCTTTTGTTACACACTCTTGGCATTTTGAGATCATACAGTCCTAGAATTTCCTGAGCTGGAAGGGACCCCTGAGGACCATCAAGTCCAAATCCTGGCTCCACACAGGCCCAGCCAAGTCAAAGCATGGGACTGAGGGCGTTGTCCAGATGCTTCTTGCCCTCAGCCCAGCTCGGGGCTGTGACCCCTTCCCTGGGGAGCCTGTGCCAGTGTCTGAACCCCTCTCAGTACAGAACCTCTTCTTAACATCCAGCCTAAACCTCCCCTAGTGCAGCTTCACGCCATTCCCTTGGGATCTGTCCCTGGTCACCAAAGAGGAGATCGGTGCCTGCCCCTTCGCTCACCCTCATCAAGAAGCCACAGACCGCGATGAGGTCTCCCCTCAGCCTCCTCTTCTCCAGGGTGAACAACCCCAGGGACTTCAGCCTCTCCCTGTAAGTCTTCCGCTCCAGACCCTTTGCATCCTTGTTGCTCTCCTTGGGACGTTCTCCAGTGTTTTTGTGTCTCTCTTTTGCTGTGGCTCCCAAAACTGCCCTCAGGACTCGAGGTGAGGCTGCCCCAGCACAGTGCAGAGCGGAACGATCCCTCCCTGGACCGGCTGGCCATGCCGGGCTGGATGCACCCCAGGATAGGGTTGGCCTTCCTGGCTCCACTGCTGGCTCACGGGTAACTTGCTGTCGACTGGCATGCTTCACCTTTTCTCCCTGTGATCCATTTCTCCCTTCAGATGAAGGTTTGATATTAACCCCCTACACACAACTGATTTGTTGGCAGTTGTTGCACTTTAATTTGCTAATAATACAACATTCTGGAGGGACTCTGGGGTGGGTGTTAGGCTAGTGCTCATACAGCACAAAGAATTTCACTGCCTAAATTCAGATCCTAAAATAACTCTGGATTTGTAAATTCTTCCTCCTGGTTGGTTATATGCCCAGCTCCATGTGCCTGTCTCTGCACCTAATGCACTTTAAGTCTTCCTAGTTTGGCCATGGAAACCCCCAAGACTGCTCACTGGCATTTTCTAGCAGTAAACCAGGCCCCGGGATGGGTAAGCGCTTGGCACAGGGCACTGGAAAAATCTCCCTGCTGATGTTCTGGTGTGCCCAGGTCTCCCCCGAGCTACCCCAAAGTCTTGCTACTTAACCCCAATGCAGGGGAACAGCCATGGTAGGAGACAGAGTGTTTCTATTAAAGATTTGTGGTGTCTTTATGGTACGTGGGAAAATTACTGATTTTGCTGAAGTTTGTTGCTTATTTATTCCATAGTGACACACAATGATATGAGAGAGGGTTGTCGATTACTTAGTGGTTATCTTTTGACACTAGTTGGCTTTGCACAGGATTGCCAGTGTTTGAGAAAGGGATGTTTTAAAATACATATATATATATGTAAAAAATAAGTATGTATACATATATATGTATAAAATACATATATATATATATATATATATATATATATACACAAAGCTAGTAATGCCTGAAAGGATTTGCTGAAATAATTTATTCACTCTGTCTTAGGGAAAAGCAGCACAAAATAAGACCAACAGAGTTAGAGCAATTACTTTTTTAAAAAAAAGTATAGAATGTAATGATAAACTGAATTCCTTATGTCTTTGGTGGACACTAGAGTTGATGGGTCTTATTTTTGCAGCGGTCTGCACTGAGGATGGGCTCCTTTGCAGTTACATAAAAATAAAGGGTGGAAGGTTTGAAAATATACACCTGCTGTTTGGGCTTAGCTAGCAGGAGCATTTTGAGGTATTTATCCATTAACATGTCTGTACACCATTACTATTTTTTCCTCTCAGTCATGTTTAAGCTGCAGTTGGTTTGATGCAAGTAGGGATCTCCCCTAGCTTAAAGATGACAGGAGTAAATAAGAAAACTCTGGAGATTTGGTTACCTCCTGATTTTATGTCTCACTGCTATATGAGTGTTTCATATGTATAGAAATCTTTTCATAAGGCATAGATTATAATAGGCTACTATTGGAGGGGGGGTGTTGCCTTTTTTCCCCCCTCCCCTCCAAAGCACATCAGTTGGGGAAGGAGTGGGGTGATAGAAAGATAATTTTGCCTGCTGGAAAACAGCATCTTTACAAATGGACATCAGTAGATTATGACATTTCAGATGGCACTGAGCCCAACCTGTAATTGTGAAGAAGTGAGGTTAAGCATTAAGGTTATTTACGCAGTTGAAGAACAGCCTCATGCAAGTTGTCACTGAAGTCAGTCGGTGCGTTTGTCTGTCTTCAGGGGCCAAATCATGGAATTGTCTTGGTTGTAAGGGACCCTTTAGATCATCAAACCCAACCATCACCCTGACCTGCCATCCACCACTAAGCCATGTCCCTCAGCACCACATCTAACTGTCTTTTAAATCCCTCTGGGGATGGAGACTCCACCACTTCCCTGGGCAGCCCTTTCCAGTGCCTAACAACCTTCTCTGGGAAGAATGTTTTCCTAATATCCAACCTAAACCTTCTCCTCGTGCAACTTGCAGCCATTTCCTCTTGTCCTATCGCTTGTCATTAGTTCCTACAGTTGGTGGCTGTGGCTCCAGAGGATTTCTTCTCAGCTTGAGCCCCAGTATGTCTTGGTGGCTTCACAGCTTGGCATGATGTCCGACCAGTCGGAGCACCGTGTTGCAGGTCAAGGCTGAGGACTTTCCCACCTTATGGAAACCTGTAAATCTCCACAGATTCTCCGTGCAAGTGCCGCCCCTCACTACAAACTGGCTCTTTTTACTGCTAAGACTCCCATCTACAAAGTAGTCGCCGGAGTGTTTACCTTGGGGTTATATATTTGTTTATTTGCACCAACGCGTGTTGCTGAAAGACTTGGCTGGCTGGGGGTGGCGTTCCCCGCAGCCATGTGTGTGGGCTCGCTTGGCCAGCTTCTATGTGTACGTTTTTATGGGCCTTGAAACTTGGCATGAGCTGTGTTTTGTCGGCAACAACAACAACAAAAGATTGCTAGTGAAATTAAAATCTGGCATCGCTGCTCAACAGGTTTATTCTGCGATGTATTGAAATGGGGTTTTCTTGCTAACTTTTCCTGGCAGCCTTCCAAAGCTCAGCATCTCATAAATTTAGATTGTCTCTGCTCTGCTCAGTTGATGGGGCTGTAGCAGCTTCTCATGTGGATCACGGGGAAAAATGAAGCCAGGAGACTTTCAAGTGGGGAGTTTGCATCAGCAGAGAAAGCGTCAGCGAAGAATCTGAGGGTGGAGATCTTGGGACAGTGGTTCAGTACCTGCTTTCAGACATGAGGCCACTGCAGATATAGACCTGAGTCAGCCTGCATCATCGCACCTTTGGCTACCGTGAACGGTAAAGGGTAATGATGGTACGACACAGTGTGCCTTGGCATGGAAACCTCTGATGGAGGAGAAAAGGTGCGCTCTGGCATTTATCTGTGCTGCTATGGCCATTTAGCATGTTCATAGTTGCATTTCATTCCCAGCACTGTGCCAGCAGAGATAGCATACCTCTCTGATTTATCTGGGACAGGTGAGCTTTCAGCATGGTCACTGATACACATGGCCAGCTCAAGGCT
This sequence comes from Porphyrio hochstetteri, assembly GCA_020800305.1. Taxonomy (NCBI): domain Eukaryota; kingdom Metazoa; phylum Chordata; class Aves; order Gruiformes; family Rallidae; genus Porphyrio; species Porphyrio hochstetteri. The sequence continues at coordinate 22,938,894 of CM036912.1, forward strand.
GGTCACTTAAACACATCCAGCTTCTTAGGAGCACTCATCTGAGCTCAGTAAATGATCTGTGTGCTGGCCATGCAGTCTCCAAACTCCAACAAGCTGTGCTTTTCCAGTCACTCTTAATCCCAACTGCAGCGACGTTTAAGGAGCTATTTCATTTGTCCTCTGAGTAACTTCACACCCTGAGTAGTAAGCAGCCAAGTCAGGTGCACTGGTCTGCACTGAGCCGAGGAGAAGTGATCTCCACCTGCAGGAAGTGTTGCAGGGGGAAACAGATGCATCTCGGTGATAGGAGATGGGAAGGGGATGTTAGGTCATTAATTACTTAGCCTTGCATAAACAAAATTTAATATTTTGAAAAGTCTCTAATTTAAAGGGAAGGAAAAATCTTTCATCTTCTAGGCTCTTTAGCTACGTGTCAAGTTGGGTCAATTGGAAGACCTTTGTCATGGTTTCTGCTATATATATTGATTATTCCTCCAGGAGCTGTTCCGGTGCAGTGAGCGTGGGACTGGGGAAGAGAGCTAAAGGGAGCTAGACTGCAAAATCGAGGATCCCTTCTGGTTTGCCTGGGGAGGATGCAGGGTGCTGTTTATTTTCCTTTTCTGTGTGTTAAAGAACTCATTGGGTGATTTGGAGACTTAGTGTGGGGTCTTCTCAGAAGTGGTGTTTTCCTAACCTGCTGTCTTTATGATTTAGAAGTGAGGACTTGGTTGAAAACCCAAGTGTGGTGAATAAATCTTATGGGTTGGTTTGGTGGTTGTGTGGGGTTAGGGTTTTTTAGTTGGTTTTTAGAGCGTTTTCTTTTTAAACTCTCATCTCTTCCCTCCCTCCCCTTCCACGTCTCAGCAGATGTTTCGAAAAACAAGAAGCTGGTAAGTGTGTGTGCTTGGTCCAAAGCTAATTTAAAACAGAGTGGTTCACTCAGGGGAGGTTTCGATTCATCTTTTTCTCAATATAAGCTATGCTAAAGATGAACAAAAAATTTTACACCTTGTAGTGCCTTCACCCAAGCACTAGACAGCTTTCAGGGAGCGAGCCAGCATTAAATGCTCATTTTTATCGTCAGAGGCTGGTTCTCCCTCCAGCTGCTCGGCAGTGATGCATTTGGGGGGGGCGGATTTTTGTGGTGTGGGTTTTTTGTTTGGTTTTTTTTCTTTTGTTGTTTTCTTTTTAAATTACCTGGTAGTATTTATTAAACAACAGATACTCTGAGTAATTTCTGAAGCTTCATGCAGCAGAGTTGGGTAGTTTCTTTTGGAAAGCCTTTACTGGTGGAGAGAGCAGACTGCCCACGCAGGAGGCAATTGCCAAAGAATTATCTTCATATGCTTGGTGGAAATGTAATACTGCTTGGGTACGTTTTCTGGGAGGTGTTGTTATGAAGTTAGGAAAGATTGTTTTCTCAATATAATCCTAAAATTGAGATACAGTTCTGTTCCAGTGTGGCAAATCTGCGTTTTGTGCATAAATTACTTAAATATCTGGGAGTAGTGAAATATATGCTGTTAAACATGTCAGATGGGATGATTAAATGACTGGATTGTTAGGAAGAAAATAGTAATTTTCTGAAAAAGCTAAATGAATGATTTGGCACAACGAACTGCAAGCATTACCTAAAAGAAACCAAACCCCTTCTTGCGAAGACAATTTCCTAGCTGAGGATCAGGGTTTTTTAATGCAGTAGGTATGAAACCCAGGAGGTATAAGTGAAAATATTCCAGATTTTCTCCAATTAATTGACAAGCTCCTTTCTTGCACTGAAATTCTTCTACCTGCCAGTGGCTGTGTGGGTGGCTCAGTACGGGCAGGGATCTGGCGCAGCTGAGACTTTATACGAGTCCCTGCTGTAAGCTGATTTCTTTGTAAAATCCCTGGTAAACGCTTCCTGAGATAAACTGCAGCTCTGAAAGGACCCAAGTTTTTGCAGAGGGTAACTGGACTGAGGATGAAGGAGAAAGCTCTGCTGTGTGAATCGCTTTCTTCCGTGTTATACGTACTCAAGAAATGCTGGAGGTGAGCGAGGCCGATTTTGTCCTCGGTGGCGTTGGATCGGTGCAGGCAAAGGGTTTGTTTGGGCATCATCTTTGCTATTGATGGTGTGGATAAAGGAGGAGAGAGCCCGGTTTGACTCAAAGCCCAGGCTAAAGTTTTTAAGCCAACAGTTTAAAAGAATTGCCTCGTTTTGTAGACTAAGCAAACTCCTGTAACAGAGAGTTGATGTCAATATACGTGCAAGCCTCGCGCGCTGCTTGTAGCAGCCATTGTCCATGGTGAATCACAGAATCACAAGGTTGGAAAAGACGTTTGAAGATCATCAAGTCCAACCATTCCCGTCCTAAGCTAAACCATATCCCTAAGTACCTCATCTACCCTTTTTTTGAACACATCCAGGGAAGGTGACTCAGCCCCTCCCTGGGCAGCCTGTTCCAGGCCCTGACAACTCTTTCAGTAAAAAATTGTTTTTCTAATGTCCAATCTAAACCTGCCCTGGCACAGCTTGAGGCCATTTCCCCTTGTCCTATCACCTGTCACCTGGCTGAAGAGACGATCGCCTACCTCTCCACAACCTCCCTTTAGGTAGTTGTAGGTGGTGATAAGGTCTCCCCTCAGCCTCCTCTTCTCCAAGCTGAACATCCCCAGCTCCCTCAGCCGCTCCTCATAGGATTTTCCCTCCAGCCCCTTCCCCAGCCTGGTTGCCCTTCTCTGGATGTGCTCGAGGTCCTCAATGTCCTTCTTATGGTGAGGAGCCCAGAACTGGACCCAGCATTCCAGGTGTGGCCTCACCAATGCCGAGTGAAATCTCAGCTAAGTGAAGGCAGCTGGACAACTCGTGTCTTGGATGGTGACGTGTATTTGCCTGAGCGGCGGTAATGCAGCGTCAAAAGCTTAATATTATCCGACCTCCAACCAAGCTGTGACTTTGATGTTCCTGGGCTGCCTGCTGGGTGCTTATGGAAACCCGTGGTGCTAAGCTCTGCGCAGAGCTGCAGGTCCAACCCCTGGCCACACCAAGGAAAATATTAGGAAGTAGAAATTACCCTGTAACTGGTTTGGCATGTTGCTTCGTGCTGTAACTCGATACACGGCCAATCCTTCTTGCTGGAATGGGTGGTCTGGGGAAGTCGGTGATGGATTTAACTCGAGCTCCATTGGGAAGGAGATGAAATGATCTTTCTGTACTGTCAGGTGTCCACAGGGTGGTGGTGAAAAAGACAAAGATGATGAGACCAGTCCTGGTGATCATCTCCATTCTCATGCAAAGACCAGTGGCTCGCCTAAAGTTTCATTCTGTCCAGAGGGCTGTTGTACTAAATCCCTGCTTCAGAATAATGTTGACGCGGCCGGTGTCATGTTATCCGAGTTGAGTCATTCCCGTTGCCCACACTGATTCCTCTGATTTGGCAGATAAGCGCTTTCAAAGCGCTGGTTCAACACATGGTTTGTACTAGTGCTGAGCTTGGTCATTATGCTTCAGTGGGGGTCAGAAAGCATGCTAGAAATCTACAGCAAGCTTATCCCGGGAAGACTTCAGCTACTGCACTGTCTGTCTGTGTCTTCTGGCCTCTCCTGCCCTTCTGTGCTCATTTACATCTATGTAGATGTGCTAGTGGAAACTTCTACAAGCAGGGCTTGCAGAGCTGACCAGAAACCTACCTTGCATTCTCAGTTTTCTCTGCTGATTATGGCCTGTGAACCACATTGTCGCCTGCTGGGTTTATTCATCCTGATTTCTGAAGTTCCATAGAGCCTGTCTTACCAGACTGGCTAATTCAAAGCATTTGTTCAGAGTTCCACTGCCACGTTAGTAGTGGCTCAACAATGAAAACCAGGTCCCGTAGCTGGAAGGATTGGGTGATCTAGTAACAGCAGACCCAATTAAAGTTGGGGTCCTCAATGCTGGGTTGGTCTCAGTCTTCAGAAACAAGAACTCTCAGACCTCTCTGCTTGGTGAAAGGAATCAGGGAGGAGAAAAAAATACCAGCAGTGGATGAGGGTCAAGTCAGGAGTTGTTGATAAGAACTCAGCTCCTCCAAGTCCGTGGGAGCAGATGGGCTGTGCCCAAGGCTGGTCAGCACCCCCTGGGATCAAGAGACACATAACTTTTTCCAGGTGAATTCTCTAATTTTCACGCTGGGAGTACTTGTATCTCTGCACATATTCGCCGCTCCTCGTGCCTCCTTGAGGAGATCACTGCTGTGCATGGAAATCGTGGTGGAGTTCTTGTTTAGGTACGTTTTGTCCTTTAAGACTCATGCTCTGAGCAGCATGACTTCCCCCAAAGCATGGAAGTCAGCAGCAGTATTTTTGATGCAGAATTTGCATTGCAATGCCTGAGCTGGTGCTTGCTTCTGAGGTCAGTGGTTGCGACCACCAACACAGCAACTTTAAGTAGTTGTGCTTCTCCAACACAGCAACTTTAAGTAGTTGTGCTTCTCCAACACAGCAACTTTAAGTAGTTGTGCTTCTCCAACACAGCAACTTTAAGTAGTCACATTCTGTTGCTTCTGATTGAAGAATGTGACTTGTCACTGAATAGGGAAATGATTTCTCGACTTGCTGGAGGTCTTTGGGTAGTTTCATCCCTGTTTTAGGCAGCAGCGATACCCTTTTCCATATATATACACACAAGCAAAGACGTTTGTGCATCTGCAACTTTCAGGAATGTTCTTTGGCTGATGGACGCAGCCTGGCTTAAAGGCGAGATCCAATAGTGGGCCAGTTAAGCTTTATTGGCCTGCCAGACCAGATTATCATTTTATTTAACCAGAGAAGTAGTTTTCATTGTCGCTTGATTGCCAAGGGTCTGTCAGCGTTTCCATTATAAACCCCCTATTTTCAGGGATTTGAGGAGACTGGTGATTTAAGTGCTCTGGTCTCAAACTTGGCGAGTGGGATCTGAGCTCACCAGCGGATATTTTCTTCATGAGATTTTAAAATACTCAGCTGTTTCTTAAATTGTAGAGAAGACAAGGGGTTTCCCCCCACACATAAACTTCTTGGTTAAACAGATAGGACTATTTTTCCATCCTGCTTATTCCAAGTAAATTAATTTTAATAAAAAAAGGGAGGGGAGAGATGACACAAAAGAAGAAGGGAAATTTGCCTGCTGTCTTGTTCTGCTTGTCAGAGGATTGTGCCTCTAAACCTTCCCCTTGCTTTGGTCTGTGTTTGAAGTCCCACCCACCCTCCCGCTTCTTTTTCCCCTCCCCTTTACTTATTTCCCTTCAGTGTATTTACATTCTCACTACATTAAATAGCAGCGCTGCTTCTTACTCCGTTCCTGGCCTTTGCCGTCCTCTCTGGGGCTTCCAGTGCTCAATCCTGACGAATCTGCCTGTTTTACCTCTCTTTAAAAGGCAACTCTGAGGTATCCTTAAGTCATACGATGTACCCGAGTTAGATATAAACTCTAGGATTTGTTTTTACATTGTATATTACTTTATACTTAATTATGTATATAGTTAAATACTTTTCTACTTAACAGAAGATCATGGCATGCGTGACTCTTGCTTGAGTATTGCTAATTTTAATGTGTTTTTGAGACTTCTGTGACTCTGGAGTGAAGTACTTTTGCATTCTTTGGGGTTTCTTTAAACCAAGTCTTTCATGTGGACTGAAAAAGCGAAGTGTGATTGGCGCAGCACACCACTGTGGGTTTTCATGGCTGAGCTCTTTTAGTCATTTCCTGAAGGCTTGGTACAGAAATGTGACAGCGCAGGAAGCGGCAGCAAGCTTAGCGAGGCTTCGTGTGCCCTTACAAGCCAGCTTGTTAAAGTAGGGGGGACATACATGACACATCTTAATTGTTGAGATGTAGAAAATACCTGGTTCTGGGATTGATGCTCAAGATCTTCAGGAAGAACCTCTGCTGGCTTGTGGCTCACCATGGTGATGGACAAAGCGACTGGTATTTTAAACTGGCCAATGAGCGACGGCAGTGATGTGACTGCTTAGCAGCAAGGAATGTCAGTTAACAGCTGAAATTCAAGGGGTGGAAAATGAGTGCATTCAAAAAGCACTATAGCCTCTCTCCCAGGATCTTCAGAAGGTCGCTGTCAGATCAGGGTGCTGGCAATGCCGCCTTGAAGGACTATCATTGGTATCACCAAATGAAGAGCAAGAAGATGAGTAAACAAATGAGTTGTGACCCAGTGAACCCACTCAGCGTGTACAGGTGGCAGACACATCCTCGCCTGCCCTGGAGGATAAACAGAAGAGAGGGGTCCTCCAGCCTGAAAGGGGAATGCAGCGCTGTGGGTCTTGCCAAAAGTTCTGCAAGTGTGGATGCAACCAGCACCGATGATCTTCACAAAGAGCAAACAGAGATGCTTTTCCAGGCAAGGACAAGACCCTTTCGGGTTCCCTTCAACCGATCCCTGTCTGAACCAGTGCCACACGTTGGAAACAGGAATGCAAAGCCATTTCTGCACACCATGCACTCGGTGGACTCTGAACAGCCAGGCTATTTCATCCGTGGCATTTTCTCCTCTCTCTCAACTGGTTTTTCAAAGATGATGAGTCGAAAAGGAGAGCCTAGCAGCGAGTCAATAAACGAAGGCAGGACAGATGATAATCAGAGTGATTTGAGTACAGGTAATGAGCTTGTTTTTGTGTTGTTGTCTGTCTGTTTGCGTAGCGGGTGAGTATAGTGAGACGTTCTTTGAGACATGCAGTAGTTGTTTAAACTCTCTTTTAACTTTTATTGACATGATATTGGTGACTTAATTTTAGAAAAGGCAACTGAAAAAGGGCCTTTCCTGCTACGGAAGTGGTGTGAGATGTTTTGGTGTGTGCTGAAAACCTTGGAGGTCCCTTTAGAGTGAGCATTGTCTAGTGGAAGCAGTAGCATTTCGCTCTCAAATGCACCATGTCTGCAGTGGGTGCAGTCCCACAAGCATGATAGTAGCCTTTTTGTAGTGCCCTGATTGAGATTGCAAGCCTGCCTGCTCTAAATGAGATACTAGGTGGAGAGAGAACTAAAAGCTGTCTTCTAAATGGTGTTCGAGACAGTGGAATGGATCTAGTTCCTCATACCAGATTCACTGTTTTGTAATCAGCTGGCTCAATTGATGTCTGCTCCCTGGAAGGTGCTGAGGGCAGCAGTGTTAGAAAGGTTTGGCCAGCTGGGATTGAGGTCAGGAAGATGCCAGCCTGAGATTTCATGTAAATCTGCCCTCCTGATGACAATGCTCATAAAGCAGGAGGAAAATAAAGATGGGGGGAGGAGGAGAGAAGTTTTGCCTTCTCTTTTCTCTCCTGTAACTTTCTCGTGGGTTACCCAGCCTGAACCGAGTAACCGCGGAGGCTTTGGGAAGGGGGAAAAAAAAAAAGGTAAAATTTGCAATAAAAACAAAAATAAACCTTCCTTCTCCCTAAAACCTCAGCACTTTCCAGAGTGCTCCAGATTATCATATTAAAAGCCTGATAACATCTGGATCCAGTTGAGACTGCTGGACAAATCATCAGTATTCAAAAAACCTCAACTTAGCAGCAGTAGTGAAAGAAGAATGTCCCTTGCAGCCTCATGTCTGCTACTGGAAGCACTCACAGTACTTTAAAACAAAACCAAATGGCCCAAAAGGACAAGAAAGGAGGACTGTATCTGTTCAAACCTAGTTATGTACAATCCCTCATCTGTGTTTCTCCAAGACCTTTCTCTATTGGAATTTGTTTTGATGATGCTTGTTCACTTGCAAGGAGGAAGTGATAGAACTACCTGTTTTGTTTGGGGGGGGGGGGGGGGGGGGGGGGGGTTTGCCTGTTGAAGGCTTTATTTGCAGCAATATTTAAGATTATTTGCTAACTATGTGGCCAAAGCTCCAGCAGACCAGTTTGAAAATTCAGGAAACTTGTGTAGCCGGGAGTTGGATGGGTCCCTTCCAACTCAGGAAGTGTCCTGTGTGATTCTGTGAAGGATTCTTATTAAGGGGTTGGTTGGTTTGGGTTTTTTTCCTCTCTTCTCTAGTTGTTCACACTAGAAATAAAGGTTTCTACTGCAGGCTCTCACTGCTGTTGAGACCTCCTAGGAGACTGAATTAGTATTGCAGACTGCTTGGGACAGTTTTTCTCCGTGGTCTTAAGCTATATGTATATTCTGCCCAGGCAAGTGGTGGAGCCTCCATCCCTGGAGGGATTTAAAAGATGGGTTGATGTGGTGCTGAGGGACATGGCTTAATGGTGGATGGCAGGTTATGGTGATGATTGGACTTGATGATCTAAAGGGTCCCTTCCAACCAAGGCAGTTCTATGATTGTATATTAGAAAGCTATTCCAGGTGATAGAAGTGTTTGGGATCCAAATCTTGCACAGAATGAAGGGCAGAGTATCCCGTAGATCCATGTTCTTTCCTCAGTATCAAAGTGCACTGGAACAGAATGATTAATTCTTCATTCTCACTCGACTAGGTTATTGGGATGCTTCGCTTTTAATAGCGCGAAAAGAAGGCACCACTGGGTGAATACTCTGCATTGGTTATGGGACAGTGACAGGCTTTTGGCTCTTGGGGGTGAGGTGAATGTCTGTCTGAGCCTGCCAAAGCTGGTTGTGCTAAGAGAGTCGTAGTTCAGGAACTGAGAGAAAAGCAGTGGAACTCTAGATGAAAAGTCAAGCTCTCTTGAGGGAGGAAGTCGTTGCCAGGAAGGTGTTTGGTGAAACGAGGTTGATGCAGCCACCCACAAAGTCACCTGAAACAGCCAGGTCCTGCTTGGGCTGCTGCTGTTGTGGGACCACACAGCTTTTGGGGGGGACAGACATTTCCATGGGGTTTCTCTTCAGCCTTCACCGTCTCCAAGGTTCAGCCTCTCATCACCAAGTATACAACTGCTTAGCTTTAGGAGAACTAGTTCACCCTGTAAGACATGCTGCTCTGTGGGATATATAGCCATAGGACAACTAACTGCTTAATACTGGGTAATTTTTCCTGAGAGGAGAGCTGCTCTTTGCCGGAGGTGGCTGGAGCTGCTGGCTGGGGTGTCCTCTTGTCTCGCACTCCTACACAGTGCTCTAGGCTGAGACCTGAGAAAACCACAGCAAAACCTGCAAGCTCCTGGGATTTAGATCCTGGGTCCGAGGTAGGTAACCCTGACCCAAAAGGGGTGACAGAAATACATCTTGTCTGTTGTGTTCTTCAACTGCAGCCTAGATGCTGAGAAGTGATTAAATCTTTTGTTCTTTCACATAACACACAGGTGTAATTTCTGGGGGCTGGGTCACAGAGTTGTCCATTGCCAGTTTTGGTGCTCAGGCAGGCAGAAGGTATCTTCCCGTGTCTGAAGTCCTGTTTACTCAAGGATAAAATCCAAGGAAATAGATTCTGTTTCCTTCTACAAGAGAGGCAGAATTTGGGAATCCTCAGGCAGCTGAACTCTGAGGTAAAAGTGCTCAGATGAGATGGGGTGTGAGACATGGGGTTTGTCCAAAGTATGCAGTTTAACTTGGAAAAGCTTGATCACAAGTCTCCCAGGAAACATCTGTTTGGACAGAAATTCTTGTCAGTACGACCCAAACCCAGAGGACCTTCTCTGTGTTGTTAAATACACAGTGGGAGAAGCATGCTTTCCAGGTGAACCAAGAGAACCTGGAGGCATGCTTTCTGGCTGCCTTCTGTCCAAGGAGCCAAACCCTTTACTTCCACAAGCTCACTTCATTAAAAATATTTCCACTTTCCACTGAAATTCTTGCAGATTATCAAGTTTTAAAAAAATGTATCTTCCAACACTTGCCTGGCCTCTTGTGTTTTGTTTCGTCTCAGCACCAGAACTTCAGGAGCTAGGTCATCTAGGTGGATGGAGTTTGCTGCTGGTCTTTGTAAGTCTGGGAACAGCAGTTCCTTTCTTTGAGAAACAGATACTGCCCAGTAGAGGATTGGTTGGATTTGGGGTTTTCTGCAACTTGAAGAGGGAAGTGGGATTTCAAAAGAAAAAGGGGAGGGGGGGGAAATCTGGGTTAGTTATTTTGCAGTTGGTGTCCAGGTCTAGGAAGCATTTTCAGACATGGCTTCACTGGTTCTCGGATGTAGAAATCCCTGCTGGGTGGTACCACTCATCCTCTCTGTGATGAAAGGATGATGAACCTTGGGAGAGCTGCCTCCTTTGGCTCTGCCCAGAGCTTTGGTGAGATGCAGAAGCCCCCCAAAGTGCGTGCCATGCTTTCTGTGTGGGTTTTAGGAGGAAGACAACAGACAGGTTTGGATGGTTGGTGGGAAGAGCAGAGCTCTTTCCTGGTGTGCTGCATGGGTCTTCACAGTAGAAAGGTGGGCCAGGTTTGGGTGTTGGGTGGAGGGGTTTTGTGCACGTGTGCTGACTTCGAATCACCTCTGGAGCCGAGCATTTTAATCCAGCATCATGAAGTTGTTATTCCTAACTTAAGAAATCTAAGAACATTTTAATTTCTAGTAAACCTATCACCTTGAAGAAGAAGTATCATTCCTTCAAACTTGTGGATTGTGAACGTACCATGATCTTGGTAGAGAGGAGATAAGGAAGGAGCTGTGCAGATAAGCCTTGGACCCAAGGGCTCTAGGTGAGCTGCTGCCCCTTCTTTTTATTGTTTCGGAGGCTGCCCAGTCACCCCATAACCCTCCTGAGAATGGGTTTGTGCGAGAGTTCTCAGGTATCATTTATTTCACTGCTCCTTACTGTCTGGATCTCCAGGCAGCATGAGTTTAATTGCATGTTGGTGACAAAATAATTCGTCAGTAGAATCCATTATGTGTATCTTCTCTGGGTATCTCTGGTTTGGTTTGGGGGGTAAACACCGATTTCTTTTATTTAGCGTGTATTTAGCAGTCACAGTTGCTCTCTTGTTGCAATCTTTATAAAAATACTTTGGAATACTTTACACAGGTGGAAAAAGAGCAGAAAAGACATCTTTTCAGTCTTCAGTCTTTTAATTTTGATTTCATTCTGCAATTCATTTTAGAGAGGCTTTTGTGCCTAGAATGAGGGAATATTTTATATCTTTGCTTTTCTGGAATTGATTTTGTTGGTGTTTTTTTTAATAATTCACCGGAGTTATTCAAACTCCATGCTCTTTTTAATTCCTTTATAGTCCACATTCCTTAAATTCTATTCCTTGTCTTTCCACATAAACTTACTTAGAGATTTGTATTTTCACGTTTATGACTCAAATCAGAGCTGAGGCAGTTCCACATTGAGTTTCTTTCGGCGATTCCCAAATTACAAAACTCTTTCTTCCTGTCTGAGAGGGGAATGCAGTATTTATTACTCATTGGAGCAGCTTTTCTGTTTTCCTGTTTTTAAAACCACTTTCTCATTTTAGAAGCCCTTCTACTGACTCAGGTTCCTCTGCCCCCAAATCTCTTTGCCTCTGAAGTAGTTTATGTTTGGTGGGGTTTTTATTAGGGCACTTAACACACGATTGAGCTTACTCTGTAATTCATGCGTTGACTGAAGTGCTGTGCAAATGTTGGTTTATAAGCCTTCTGCTCCCATCCCTGATATTTGGTTGCAAGGTGGAGTCTTAACAGTAAAACTCGTTCACCTTTAATTGTCAGAACAGATTCAAGGTAGCCACTTATACCCCTAATCCTTGCCCTGACATAAAATCACCATAGTTTTGGTTTCAATCCAGGATGGGTCTATCTTTTTTTAAACCATGGTGTAGCTTTGTGGTAGTAAATATTGTGTTAGGTGGTATATTGAAATTTGCAGTGGGGTTGGGGTGGGGCACAGGGGAGCACTTCTGGCATTGGGCAGCTTCGAGTAGCACTTAAACACCCCACCGCTCCTCTGCATCCCAAAGTACTTCCTTTTGTTGGGAACCCACTCCTGGTTCATCTCAAGCATTGTGTGATGTTTAGTGTGGGCAATGCGCTGGTGCTATTCAGCTGAATATTTATGAACACAACACAGAATAATTAGCTATGATATCTGAGGCTAATAAAATTACCCTCATCTGGCTTTAATTACGCTTGATGAATGGTGTCTCCAAGCAGGTAGATGTGCTCATTTCTGCGCTGACTGTTGATTTTCATTTCTTTAATCCCCAGACCGTTTTGTCTGAATTAAAAAATTACCATTCAGTGGGATGAACGAGGACATGTATATTTGTAAGAGCTATTTTCTTACTCAAGAAATCACAGCTGGTGAATGGCAGAGTCTCAGTTCCAGGTTGCTTTTTGTTGGGGTTGTTTTTCTGCTGTCCGCATCTGTGGGGCTGTTGGGATGTTGCACTTAATGCTGCATGTGCAGAGGAGGCTGACAGCTGGCACATGTGAGAACATTATCTGTGATTACCTTGATCATGAGAAACTATTGTGTGGGAATTATCGAGGAGAGGGTAATCGTGTCCTAGAGCCGCCTTGTCTCCTGTGTTTTTCTTTGCAGGGAGGTAGGTGTTTGAAGAGATGCAGCTTTCATAGCAGCAACCGAAGAGCGCGAGCCTGGAGGTGAGGGGAAAGGGCTCCCAGTGAAGTAGTCTTAGGGTTTTGGTGGCAGAAGCTTTTCCTTTGATAACAGGCCAGACAGGGTTGAAAGGAAGTGGCTGGAGGAGGGAAAACAGTTTGCTTTCCAGAGGAGGAGCTTCATCTGGATTTGGAGGCATTGGCAAAGCTTCACCTTTCAACTGCTGAGTCTCTGGAAGGAGAATCTTAAGCTGGGAGGCCCAATGGGGCAGGATCCCTGAGAGGGCAGCGGGAGATGCTCATGGCCTGGGGTGGTACCTGCGGCATGTCAGCACCTACCCTGCAGCCCAGGAGGGCAGCTTGGTCCTTCCCATCTCCCTGGAGGGGTAAGTGAGCCCAGGCTTAGGAGGCATGAAAGAAACTGTTAAAATTCTCTCAGAAGTCTGTGTTCTTCTTAAAGATAAACCCAAGGCAGAGCTGTTTGGAGTGTGTGGAAAGGGGAAATGTACTCAGAGGTTCAGCTATCCTGGAAGACTCAGGCCCTGCTAAGCTTGTTCAATACTCGAAATGGGAACTGTAACTCTTGCAGACGTGTCTGTTTGGAGCCTGTACCAAGAGGGTAGGTTCTGCCTTGGTAAAATTCTCTTCAGGCGCAGCTCCCTGCTTTGCATTTCCACAAATGGAACTTGGCGCGAGATGAAGATTGCCTGCATGCTTACACAACGAGCGCTTCCTAGGCACGCTGACCCTTTTTTCCTTAAAATAACAAACCCAAAGGAAAGTATTTGGTTTTTAGGTCTTTGGGTTTTTTCCAAATAATAGATGGGGTAGATTTGTAATGCTAACAGTATGTGATGTAGGACTCAAAGCAACGGCATTTTAGAAGTAAACAAACATGTACGAGATTATCTCAGTGTCCTTACTTATATCACTGCTTTATGATAGAGTTACTTGATCGCTTGCTGTAGCTAATTAACTTGTATTATCATTTAGCCTTATGCTTTCTGCAGTGATACTTTCTCTGTGGTAGTTACTCAAGAGACTCTTTAGACTCTTCTGAAATAAATACTTCGTAATCCTGTAAAACATCACTTGTTTAAAGGAAGCTGTTGATGTAAACAACAGGCTAATGCATTAAACTCTTGACATGTTAACATTGAAACCAACTGTCCCCTGAGTGGTTTCGTTCTTGCTATGAGGAAATCTGAAGCTAGACATCTGGTCTTCTGTGGGCGAGAGAGAGCTTTTTGCAAGTTAGGGGACCGCTTATTCAAGTGCAGTTAAAAAATGTTTTGTACAAGGAAGGTGGAAAAAAATAAGTTGGTGAAATTGCCAGTTTCTCAAAGAGCTGGTGTGTCAGAGAGCAGGTGTGCTCCATCCTTATTTCTGGTAGGGAATACGCCAGGCATTTCAGTGTGGGCATTTGGCATAGGAGCAACTTCCTCAAAACCTTCTGGAAACTGATGCAGAGAGGAGCCAGATGATGGACAGTGGTGTGTGAGAAGAGGTAGCGAGCAAACACGCTTTTCCAGCTCAGACGCGTGTGTCTGTCAGCTGTCAGCACGTGTCGCTAGTGATGATGTCTGTGGGTTTGAGACTTTTGGGATCAGAGTTCTGTGCTGGTTTAGCAGTTTCTTGTCTTTGGATGAGGTTTGCCTCCTGGTTCTTGGCATTTTAGCTGCTTTTGCATGTTTGATAGGGACAGAGGTATTCTCCTGCATCCCATGCTCTGACTACTGCTGAGTCAAATCTTGCATCATGATGACCGCAGGGTCAGACTAAGAGCTGCACCTCACTCATCCTCAGCTGAGCTGTTGTAGATTTTCTTTCTACTTACACCTGTGAGTTTACAATGCATTTTCATAGGAAAAACAAAAGTCCTTTTAATGTAGTCACTTCTAAAAGCAATTTCCCCCTAACAGTCATTTAGTGGCACAGGCGGTTTTGATAAATTGCTACAGAGAAGGACCTGCAGTGCTTTAAATTCATGCAGCGTGTCTCCATCTCCCTTATCACTCCTATTAGCTCCAGCCACGCTCGCGCATGAGAAGCGGCTTTGTCAGCTCCAGGTAGAGCTGCCAAATGAGCTGCATGTGAGGGTGAGAAGGTAAATGGGTAGCTCTGAATAGCTGCCTGTTGCCTCCAGTCATCTCCACTCAAGCAATGCTTTTATTACATTACTGATCAAGTATATTGGCTGTGTCCTGTATAAATAGCATCAGTAACCCATTCCACCGCAAGCTTTGTTAAGCAATGAAGGTTCTCATGGTTAATATAGGAAGATGCTTAAGGTGCTGGTGTTTTCAGGCTGGGGTTGCTGAGGTGCTCAGCAGACTTCTGGCTGCAGTGTGGTTAGCAGTGGGTTTCCTGTCAGCCCTCCTGTAGCTTGACAAAATGAGCATGGGTCAAGCTGGCGATGTCTCGAAATGACGGTCCTTTCCTTTATTGACATAGTACTAAACGATACTGAGACTTGCTCGTACTGAAAATAACAGGAAGTTTTGAAAAGGAACGAGAGAGGAAGGGATAATCACTCAGGCTGCTGCGATGGAGCTGAATCACTTGTCTCAATGTCGATTTTCATCATTGGTGACTGCGCCTTCCACCCCCACTCCTATGTGTAGCCCTCATGTGAAGATCTGACTCTTATTTACAACATCTCATTTAGAGATGACCGGGGTCAGTGAAAAGCCTTTCCATCTAAAAGACTGTGGAGAGCGTGGGGCACCTAGGGAAGTATTGAATAGATTGGAAGGGTGGGAGGTGAGGCCCTTGTGACTTTGTGGGGCCAGGTGTTAAGGCGTTTTTATATATTTTACTGTATGTAATCTCAAGGCAATGGCTGAGCTACTCGCCTTGGTACTTCAGGAAAGTCAGTGGGATAGCAGTGCATGTCGTCAATGATAAGGAAAGAGCAAACCAACATAGGTGAGTGAAAGATGATGCAAAATTGTCTTGGTCTTGCAGAGACAAATCCTGTACATGTCCAGAATCAGGCGCCTACATGCCCTCCTACATGCTCGTTGGGTGCTGGTGAGCACAAGTCGGGGTCCAGGAAGCTGAGATGGGCAGCCCTGCGCTGCCCATAACAAGGCATCTCTGCCAGAGCACTGCTGCATGCTGCTTCCAGGCTGGGCTTGCTCTTAGGGCTGCCCATAAGCCCTACGGCACCGCTAATGACTATTCTTCTTCCCCTTCCTGTACAGATACATGATGGCTGAAGCTGCTGTTGTAGTTGCACTAACAAGGAGGTTTTTAGCTTGTGGAGGGAGCTCAATGCAGGTTACAACAAAACCTGCCTGAGGATCTCCTTATGATGACACATTCTTTGGTCCTCCGTAGGTATCCTCTAATAGCTGCAAGAGGGGAGAACTTCTTTCCAGGAAATACACTGGGGGTTGGTTTTGGGGTTTTTTTCTTTCTTTCTTCATTGTGAATTTTCATCTGAGCTTTCTGTGAATGCAAAGTGTCTCTGAACAGAGGAAAAAGCCCTTGGATATAATTGTGAAGGGCTGCTGGGTTTGTCTGGAGGGAATTAAATGTGTAGAGCAGGAGTTTTGAGTTACTTCAAGAAAGGACACGAATGGCTCAAACGTACTAATTGAGAAATTTGTGTTTGCACAGCAACCAAACCGATTCATGATGTGCATGCATCGCATCTCCAGAGCGGTGGGTCTGGGCTCTACAGCAGCCGAGCCGTGCTGTGCAGCATATGTGCCCAGACTTCTGACACCTTCCCACCGTTACTGTGGAAACTATAATTTCTAACTCCAGACTTGCGCTTCCCTGGAACAGGGTTGGGTTTGCAGATGAGAAGGAAATGCTCCTGTGCAGTACGAAGTCAGCTGGTGCACTGGTTGTATTGGATTTACGTGGTTGGGCTTGATGGGGAATCGCATCTTCGAACGGATGTAGGTGCATTTATTCTAACGGCGAAGCTCCAGCTAGGTGTGTGCTGTACTGAGATGTAAGAGCCTAAGGAGACCTGTCATAAGAAACAGAAGCTATAGGATGCAAGAGGAAGAAAAACGTCCTCAGCAAGTCATGCATTTCTGAACTGTCAAGTATGTGGAGGGGGAAAAAAGCCTCATCAGACTCCCTCCCTGCCCCCAACAGGCCCCAGCTGAATTGAAACCACATAGAGCAATCTCTGCTCTGAATAACTTCTGCATGGCTATATAAATTCAAAGAGAAATGCTTTCAGGGTGATGATAGGTTTTGTCTACATCTGTAATGTCTCATTTGTCTTCGGATACCCAACAGCCTACGCTTTGTTTATTCAGAGATGAGCAAACATGAAGCTGAATGTACTTTTCAGTGATCAATGTAAATCAGCGTGAAAAATGGAGATCGTTATGAAATATATAAGCACATAGATATTTTTCAAGGTTTACTAGATTGATTGCTCCTAAACCTGGAGCTTGACTCCTCTTATGTGCAGGGAATTCACAAAGAGACAGTCATAGCCCAGGGACAGTGAAGTGTGGTCACTGATGGATAAAATAAAATTCAAGCCTGTTTGCATTTTAATGGATTTTAATCACATGAGAGCTAGGGAAAGGAGAAATAGAGATTTTTTTTTTTTTTTCATCATTGTGTCAGATTGCTTCAGGGCTAGCAAAACAGGTCCCAGGTACGGAGATACCATTGTTGGTTCTCATCCTGCTCTTAAAAGGGGCTTTTACAAAGACAAGGGATGCGCGTGATCATCATTAGTCACTGAGAGCAGAACAAATAGTACTGGACTGTAGATGCGGCAAGGAAAGCAGAGCTTAAAGTTTTTGGCAAACCAAGGAGTCAGGAGGAAATGAACAAGATGCCATGCGTGGTTTTTATCGCCAGAGATTTACAAAAATAAGTTTGACATCCGTCAGGGGCTGGGGGGTAGGGTACCATCCAGCTCTAAGGATGTGGAAGCAGCACCATCTGTCTTTAACGCGCTAAGAGCCTTGAATAAAAGGGAAGGGTTTTTCCTTACTCTTTCACTCTTTGGTGCTGCCTCTCCTCTCTTTGTCATTTCTGCTGTCTGTGACACAGATCTTCATAGGTATTTTAAATGTTCTTGCTTTGTAGTGCTAGCGTGGACTAGCTCTGCCCGATTCCCCGCTCCCTCCCGCTGCCTCCGTCCTGCTTTATCGCTGCGGCTTGTCTCCTCTGAGACTCCATTCCCTGCACAATAATATCAAGTGGGATTTATCCCTCAACCCCCAGAAACAATTTTTTGTTCAAGAACATCCCTGCAAAGACAGCTAAGCAGGGTGTTCTATGATAGCGCTGCCATGTAAAAAAGTCAGGGAGGAGGTGAAACAGGGGATGTTAAAAATACTGAGATATTTTATAGTGGGCAGAAAATACAGAAGCTCAAGTAATTTTGCCCTGTATTTTCTTTTGTTATGTCACTAAGTGGATGTTTGTGTCTGTTTATACTCTGATTTCTTGTGTGTTTTGAAATCTCATTGTACTCAGTGGTGGAAAATTGGCTGCTTAAGTAAAGGCATGCTAAGGACAGCTATCTACAGTAGCTGGAAGGAAATGCTTCTCAAATGTATTGTCCAAGTTGGTTCTAGTTAATAGTCTCTTGGGTACGTGAACTTTCCTTACCTTCTCCACCCATCTTCTGGCAGCAAACAGAATTCTTGGTATTTTTTGATTTAAAAATAAATTAGTGAAAACCTGTGCTGCCCCTGTAAATTGTTTCCCAACAGGAGTCAAATTAATTTCAGCAATAACTCAGAAAATCACTTGTATGAGTTGATTATTCCTACTGGAGTGCGGGGACGACCCCATAAAACAGTAACACAAAGCAACTCTCTGCAAACTGGATGAAAATTATTATATTTATAGAATAATTCCCCTCTCCCTTTCCCCTCCCAGCCCCGTCCGGTTGGATTTATTGTTACAAACTGCACTGCTCCTTGGATGTTTTCAGGCCTGGTTCTGCAAGGTTGTGACTTACATGTTTCTCTTCAGCGTTGATGTTTTCTCTCCACCGGTTGTTTATCCTTAATTGGGTTCACTTGTTCTCCTCTTTGGATTTTTGGAGATGAGCACCTGTGGCTTTGCCCTCACGATAGAAGGAGGCTTGGGGGATGTGGGGGCTTTGCGATGTCAGTTTGTAAAGCGTATGGCAGGGAGAACATTTGGGAACAAGGGCATGTTAGAGCACAGGGGGTTTGTGTTTGGGGTGAGGATGCGGGCTTGCCTTTATTCTGCATAGCCTAGTGTATTGGAGAGAGGAGAAAATGCCTTAAGTGGAGGGAAAACCCAGCTGAAGAACACCTGAAATACTGCACCCTAGCTCCAGATCCTTTTAGTTAGCTAGCCCATCATCAAAGGGTACATTAATCATGCTGATTTAGGTTTGCCAAAAGCACAGTAAACTTGTTCCACCTGTTTTGGTGGTATCCCAGGAGCCTTGATCTTGGCAGGGCTAAGATGTCCAAACCAAGCTGGCCTACAAGAATGAATTTCTCCTGATGCACGGTTAGCTCAGCACTTGCAATTTCTCTGCCCTGTTATTTCTTCCCACGTTGCCTCTTTCTTTCACAGTTATTTCCCTTCAACATCACACAGAGTAGGCAAGAGGAAAGGAATCGCCCGCTGCATTCTGCAATTCCAGAAGAGAGTTGGGCTTCAGTTTGCAAATCA
This sequence comes from Porphyrio hochstetteri, assembly GCA_020800305.1. Lineage (NCBI taxonomy): Eukaryota > Metazoa > Chordata > Aves > Gruiformes > Rallidae > Porphyrio > Porphyrio hochstetteri. The sequence continues at coordinate 22,957,903 of CM036912.1, forward strand.
CCTGTCAATAAGGAGACCCAGGTGCCCTGAGTCGGAAGGTTCCTTCATCTGATCCAGCAACTCGGTGTCCTGCCTTGGCCAAATTGGTGGTCACCTCCTTAAGCTTAACCAAAGTGGGTTTTTTTGCTACTGAAGCCAGCTTTCCCTCCCTGAAACCACGTACAATAGCTGGCTTAAATTACAAAGAGAAGCTAACCTCATACAGCCCTTAACTAAAGGTTAAAGGGTAGAGCTGTTAAAAGAGGTATCATGGGTTATTACCTCGCTGTACTGGACTAGATGTGGCATTCAGATTATTTGCAATAAGGCATCTCTGCATAAATCTCAGTATGGCTCAGGATCCCCAATGCATTTAGGTGAGATCCAGCCTCCTTCCTCTAAAGTTTTGTGTGTCAGCTGCCATTAAAGGATGGGAAAAGTCCATTCCTCCTGTGTATTAGCATTATGTTATGGAAGCACATGAGGAACTTTCAAACGTTAGGGATTAAAATGGAACAAGGACCACTCTGGTGGTTTTGTGTGGGGTTTTGTTTTTAAGTAGGTCACATCAACGAATCGGTGTGTAATAGCTGGTTCTGGGTTCTTCTGAAAACGTTTTGTAGATGCCAGAAGGGAGCAGAGTGGGTCTTTTTAAATAGCATGAGGACTACTGGAGGGCTTCTTTTGCATTAGATGTGAATCCCTTACTAAGTCATTTGTTTTAAGCGGTTAAAATAAGAAAGCGAAGTTTAGGCTCTGTGCCTGACTGATCTGATAACACACCAACAAAATGCATGTCGCTGTAGAGTAGATTTTTGTGTCCTGTGAACTCTCGCTTCAACAAGGGAAATAAACTTGGCTGTCTGAGGCATCAGCAGTGGTCACAGCTCCTCTTTTCTCTGTTTCCAGAAGCCTGTTGAGGCAAAGAAACCCCAAACCCAAAGATGCACCCCTGATTACTCACATATACCCTCAGGCTTCAAGAACAGTCCAGGTGCTGACAGTAGTTAGGCGAGTGTGATAGCAGCAGGCTGTGTGGGGTGACCGGGCAATTAAAACTCCGAGGTATGGGAAAGCATAACAAGAGAGCTTTGTGATTTATTTTTTAATCAGTCTTTATTTTTCCTTTATTCTTCTCTCTCACTGTGAAAACCACCATGGTCGGGGAGGGTTGTCTTTTGTGACCACAGAAGGCTGTGGCTTTGTTAGAGGTAGGTTGAAGGGAAGGAAGGGGGAATTCCTCACTCCTGCCATTGACAAGGAATATATCTGTTCTCTTGAGGGAATGCCAAAGATGAAAGCCTCTAACAGAAGCAGCCTGCATGGTGTAATTTAAACTGCCTGCAAGAGGTTGAGTGTTTGCTTTTCAGTTGTTCATCTTGAACACGTTGTGGTCACTATCTCATCACCTTGTCTGTTCCTGTAGCTTGTTCTTGTCTCTGCAGAAAAGCTGCTTTACCTTCGCTCATCCCATACCTCCCTCCTTGACAGAAGAAGGCAAAAGGGTCTTGCTCTCTTGAAACGGGTCTGTGACAGATGAATGGCAGTTGGGTAAAACTGTCTGGGTCAAGGGCAAAACCTTTGGTACCGGTGCTTTGGCCCAGGTCCGTGCAGTGGCTGTGGTACATGTATGCTTAGCTTTGACCTCAAGCACACTGGTGCGTTTTTGTGTGCCCAAAAAATGTGCAGGAACCAGGCAGACTTTGCTTTTAAATTGTTGGTTGTCTTGCATGGGTTTGGTTTTTTTGGGTTTTGTTTTGCTGGGTTTTGTTTGTTTGCTTTTCACAGCTGCCAAGGTCCTTTTTAAGTTCAGGATGCTTTTTCCTTTACTCTTTTCCTGCACTGCTGCAAAGAATACAGAATTCAGAGGGAACAGCCTGGTCTGGATGCTGGGTGTTGAAGAAGCTGGAGGATGGAGATTAGGGGTTGGTGAGAGCAAGCATTACAGAGAAAAGAACAGGGAGAAGGTTACAGAGCTGGCTAAGAAAAGGACTGTGCATAACGTAGGAGAAAAAACCTGCAGATTTATTTTTTTCCTCCCAAGAATAATTAACTTTCCTGCTACTCTCCATTTTCTACTTCCTAAACCTCTCATGAAAGCCTCTTCTCACTTTGGGGAGAAGTGTCACTTGAGAATCTTCTCAGAACTTGGCAGCTATGTAATAGGGGCATGTAATCTTTTATAATCCTCTCTACAGGTTTGTAATAACCAGTTCTGTTTTGAGATTCCAAAGTGTTTTGTAGGCCAAGTGGGAATTTAACTGAAGGGAATGGTGGGGGTTAGGGGGGAGTGCTTAATATTCAGGAGCAAAGATGAATGGTCCTGGGCCGGGAAGCAGCACTGAATCAGAAGGGGGGAAAACCTGCTTAGTACTCTAGGAAGGGTCACAGCGATGGCTTTGAGCAGCTGCGGGTTCTTTGAAATCCTAGGTATCCTGGGAACCAAACTGGTTTTTACACCGATAGCAGCTTCTGTTCTGGTGATGTCATGAGAGTTACAAGGCTGCACAATGAGCCGCTTGTCTGTGGGCGCACGGGAGGCCAGGCTGAGCGTGCAGTGCACCTGGGTGTTTTGTGAGGTCCCCCACCTTGATTGCGCCGCGTTTTCGGGTTCCACTCGTCGAGCTGCGATGCGCGCAGATGATTGCGCCATCTGAGGTTGCTGGCGACCAGCCATTCGAGAAGGTGCCCACGTCTCCCGACAGACACGTCTTTCACACCGTCTCTCAGGAACGTGGCTGGGTGCAGACCATGGGAACAGGGATGGGGAGAGAGGCGCAGCCGAGGGGAGCGAGGATCAATTATCCTCTGTAAGGTTAGCAGTCGGCTGTGCCACACGTAAGAAGCTTAGGGGAGCTCAGCAGTGTTCAAGCTAATTGGCAGCTTTAAACTGCTATTAAGAGCTCCCACACCTTTTGCTCAAAGAAGCTGCACAGTGACAGCAAGCTGCTGCGACTTTCTTCTTTCTAATCAGAATTACCCTGCCAGGCCAATTTTAGCTTTAGCTTAATTTGCTCCTTGGCTCTTGTTTTTTAGGACATTGCAAGAAAGCTCGAGACTTCTGGCACACTCAGCGTCTTGCTCACTAAACTCCTCGTAAGATTTTAAGGCTTGTGGTTTCTTTTTTTGGAACAATTCCATGATTTTCCCTTTTGAAAAGAAAATCTCAGTGGAACTGTTCACACAGTTGTGGCCTAACTGAATTTGCACTCCCGAGCTTCTGCAGAGGGCTTGGGTACCACCAAACACTGAGCCCTTTTAGCAAACATCGGGGGGCTGAGGGTGGTAAATGTGTAAGCACAGATCTTGCAAAAGGTTTGGGGTTTTTGCATTACATGTGTTCTGGGGAGGCGAGGAGGGGGGGAAGTCTTGGCTGATGTCTACCACAGTCTCAGCCTTGGTGTGAAAAGTGCTGAGTTTTTGATAGGTGAAGTGGTGACGTCATGAGTGTAGGGCAGATGTACTGACTCGGGACCAGATTGAATTGGCAGAACTGTCCGGGAGCCCAGCTGGGGGAGTGAGCCAGCTGCACCTTGCTCGCTGCCACCCGTCTCTTGTATGAGCAAGTCAAGATATTTCTCCTAAGGAAAGAATGAAGGGGTGGGAATGACATCAGTGGCGCAGAGGAGAGGCAGCGAGAGCTCATCCTTCTGGGAGACAACAGGTTCGTTGAGCAGTAGCATCCTGTATTTTGTCTCCTGCTGGTTTGGAGGAGAGAGCACTTGGCTGCTCTCAGGTATTCACTCATCTCATGGCTTAGCCCTCCCCACATGTATCACTCCCCACGGGTTTAATGCAGATAATCTGTAGGAAATTCAGGAGTCTGGCTGGTAGCTCCAGCCTTGTGGACAGAACGTTGATGCCCACACTTCCAACTTCTAAGGTTAGTCTTGCTTTCTCTGTGGTGAGGTGAGACCACTGCGGGTGAGAAATTCAGATCAGAAAGGTGACTCTTCTCCCACCTCATCACAGATCTCATCAAAGCTTGCCAGCAACTGGTGGAAAAAAGCTGAGGCCTTATCTGTTTGCAGAAGACACGCACAGCCCTCATTCAGGGGAGGGGAAAAAACCCCTCAAAACCTTATCCATACGCAGTGAGCAGCAGAGCAGGTACCTTCAGCCTTCTCATCTCTAACTTTAGGGATTCCTTCACCCAGGGTTGGCATACTGATGGTGGGGACATGGAAGCAAACGCAGTAAGTGTAAAAGTTACCGCAGGGGTATTTCTCTGTGGGTGCCCGTCATGAAAACTGCACCCGATGGAACGTTTTTGTGTGAGTCTCTCTGTGGCTTAGGAGGTTCTCCACCAGGATAATGGAAAACAGGATTTTTTTGGCTGTGCCTGATCACTGCTACTCAGTAAGAGAGTAGTGGAAAGTTAAAAGGTTAGATTGGCAAGATTGCCCTATGCTAGAAAAATTAAAGGTCTTGTGAAGAATTCGTGTTGCGGTGCCAAATGTGTTGGAATCGGAGAAAATCATGGCGCTGGCCCTGGCTCTTGCCAGCTTCTAAAATACGATTTTCACCTCCTTAAACCTTTTATGGTGCCATTCTCAGCAGAATGGATTTTCCAGGTAGCGTTTGGGTGCAACCAGTTGGTGTGAGAGCTTTTGAGATGCCTGAAGTGCAGTGATTTGACTGAGCTTTCTTTACCTCCTACCCACGATACGAGGTTTCCATGCAAGAATTTGGTTGTCATCACACGCAGCTGCCGGAGGAGAGCAACTGGATTCAGCTGAATTGAGGGCTAGTCCGCGTGTCGTGAAGTTTGTTGAGTGCAGCTATTAAATATAATAGTAAGAATTCACACTAGATACTTACCTCTGTAATAACATCCTACATAAATAGCGTGCCTCTCATCCCAATGGATCCGCTCGTGCTTTCCACACTTAAAATAACACGTGCTTCACCCCAGGAGATCTGTTCCTGACCATGAAAGCGTAGGGTCCTCTTAGCTGAAATGGAGCCATGCCACTCAGTGATTTAGAAGGGCAGGAGAGCAATGCTGAATCTCCCAATAGCAGCTACAAGAACCTTCCTAAAAAGCCTATAGTTGTGAGAAGCATTAATCCTCCCTAAGAGCATGGTGTTTGCTCTGCAGCACATGAGCCTCCATGACACCACATGCGGTATGTGCCGAATTCTCCTTACCCTGTTATTCAGTCAGTGGTGAGCCTTGCGTGTTGCGGCATCGCGGTGCTTGTCCGTACAAATGTGGCCAAACTGTTTCTCCCCAGTAAATTTGGGCGGCGGCGTAGGCTTTCTTGGAGCAGTTGCCTGTTTGCAGTCCTGCTTGGATCAGAACCCATTGCATATGGCTGAGAGTTGGTTTGAGAAATGAGAAATAAGAAATGTAAATGAGAGAGAGAGAGATAGACAGATCAGTGTGAGAGAAAGTGGAAGTTGTCTTGGTTGTGCTTTTCCTAGCAGAGCCTCGGTAACTGACCTCTGTTGTCATCTGCTCCTTGTAAATGTTGAGAGATCATTGCTCTTTGGGCGAGCCAAGGTCGCTCCTGTGCCCGCTCTCGGGGCAGGCGCGCTTCAATTTTCTTCTGTTTTAAATCCAGATCCTGCAGATTTTCATCTGGACATTGCACAGCTGTCTGCAATAGCTGCATATACACACAGCTGTGTGTAGTGTAACTCTGCTATTGCTGTTTATTTTCACTCATGTTTGTGACTTCTGCGGAAATCCTGCCTTACTACAGAATGCAGGTGGAAGGGGTGAAACGTGTGGAGACTCAGTGTATTTCCCTTTCTGCCATACCTTTCCCTTGAAATCACGAGCTTCATCAGCCTTTAGACATGGTGCAAGTTACGTGAAGGACTTTTAACTGCTATTTGTCCTTGAAGCTTCACGTTAGTAGTAAAGGCTTGAAGTTTCAGCTTCTGTTCAACTGCTCAATAAAGGTCCAAACTGATGATTATTGGAACCGGACTGTGTGCACAGCTAGGTAGGTTGGGGTACTGACAAGCTCTCAGATGACAGCACTTGCCTAAAGCTCTCTGAGTCCCGTCTCCATGGTAAATACAGAAAACACCGTGAAAACACTGACATTGGGCAAGTAGACCTGTTGTCAGAAGGTGTTAGGGCTCCTACTAATCTCTCTTCAAGGGGGGAAAAAAAACTCCTCCCTGCATACAAACCTGGCCACAAAATTAGTTACTCAGCTGTTTGGCAGCTCCTTATTGGAAATACTAGGAACAGAATATGGACCCTAATAAAGCTGACGAAAGTTTGGCAGGTACTTCAGTAAGGTCTTGATTTCACCAAGGTTGAAAGAGTGTGGTTCAAAGAAAGGAGCTCTGACACATGCCAGGGCTGCTCTTGTCGTCGCTGGGATGGAGCTTTAATTTTGGGTTTTTCTTCATGCTAGGGAGAGAGCTTTTTGGCAGAGACCGAAGGCGTGAATTTACCTTGACTGTAGCTTTGTTGGCCTGATTTCTGCTAATTTTGTGCTTTATGCCAGTTCAGGAAAGGAGAGGAGATGCCCTTCTTCTGAGGGACTAGGCGACAGCAGGGTGCTTGTCATGTCTTGGAAAGAATTCTCTTACTCTGCCCATTGCTGCTCTTTTGAAAAGTGTTCTGCACTTGGGGATTTGTTTGGAATTGGAGAACAGGAATGGTTGCGTGCTTGCAATGGAAGGTTTAGAACCGTTCCCAGCTGCTAGCACTGGTACTACTCCTGAAAGACTACTAAACTACCAGCAGGTTTCATAAAATGTCCTACCCTTTTTGGGGGGATCAACTTGGCTCTGGGTGCTGCTTTCCTTGTTCCCTCGCCCTGTGCCAGTCAACACTTTGTTGTCATGTGGTTAGGGTGTAACCGGTCTCTTTTCTCCCCCTCCTCCCCCTTTTTTTAAAATAAGCTCTGTACTTAAAGAATAAGAAGGTGCAATTTCTCATTTGGCTAAGAGAAAGGGAGCTTTGTGGATATTTATAACCCAACTAACGGCATTTCAGAACCCTGAGGAAAAACAAGGCAGTTCCCAAATCCTCAGTGCTGTCTGTCAGATGTGGCATGCGGGCAGGGATGCTCCTCTCAGTTCAGCAGGGGAGGATGTACTGAGAAGGGGATTTTTTCCAAGCTGTTACTTAACTGCTATTAGCATTTGAAGGCGCAGAAGGCATGACCTTTAATCCTGTGCGCAGACTAACTGATCTGCTTGCTTCAATGCCTCTTTGTAACCATGTAGAATGGAAAGGGTTGCATCAGACCAGAGAAAGAAATCTTCTGTCACCAGAACTTGAATATTTAGGTGTGCATGAGCCCATCCCACACGTAACATCTGCAAACTCAGAGCTTTCAGATGCACCCCCTGATCCCTCCTCTCAACTCCTGTCTGAAATGGCATTTATCAGTGAGCACAAGCACAAGCCTTCCTGTATAAGCTGTGAGAGATAGCATAGAACCATAGAATCACAGAATCTCCTGAGTTGGAAGGGACCCCTGAGAACCATCGAGTCCAGCTCCTGGCTCCACGCAGGCCCAGCCCAGTCAGAGCAGGGCACTGAGCACATTGTCCAGGTGTTTCTTGCCCTCAGCCCAGCTCAGTGCTGTGATGCCTTCCCTCTCAGTACAGAACCTCTTCCTGACACCCAGCTTAAACCTCCCCTGGCGCAGCTTCACGCTGTTCCCGTGGGTTCTGTCCCTGATCCCCAAAGAGAGGAGATCGACACCTGCCACTTTGCTCCCCCTCATCAAGAAGCCACAGACCACGATGGGGTCTCCCCTCAGCTTCCTCTCCTCCAGGGTGAACAACCCCAGGGACTTCAGCCTCTTCTCGTAAGTCTTCCTCCCCAGACCCTTCCCCATCCTCATTGCCCTCCTCTGGACACTCCCCAGTAGTTTTGTGTCCCTCTTTTGCTGTGGCTCCCAAAACTGCCCCCAGGACTCGAGGTGAGGCTGTCCCAGCACAATGCAGAGTGGGACAATCCCTCCCTGGACCGGCTGGCCATGCTGGGCTGGATGCACCCCAGGATAACAGTTAGCAGCCCCAAACTGGAAAGGACAGCCCTGACTTTCAGTCTTTCCTAAAAACCTAAGTGGCCCACATGGACTTTTGCCATTCACTTCCATAGCGGTTGGAACAATGGTGGTAGATCAGTTTTATGGGGCTTTAGTGGAAGAGGTCGGTGGGTTTTAATACGTTCGCGTGAAAAGTTGGAGCCAAGAATGTAAAATGAAAACCAAAGATCAAGAGTACCGAAAAGCAGAACAGGGTTTATGAAGCGTCTAAGTGTATATGTGATACTGTGTAAAGTCCCGAAGAGTCTTCATTTTAAACTGGTAACATACCTCAGCCTAAGTTTTGAAGTTACAGCTGTTGCAAGAGGCCCCGAAGAGGTCAACCACGCAGGAGGGCTAGCTGACAGATAATGTAAATAGGGAAAAACGTGTCAAAGCTATGCTGCGACTTCTGTTGCAGCACGAGTGGCTTTTGTATCCGTCTAGTTTGCAAGATGGGCCCACCGCATCACCCTGGGGGAGAGGAGGGCTGGAGTTATGGGTCTGATGCATCAGAAAAGCAGCTTGCAACCGTTCATCTTTGTTGAAGGAGCACTTGGTCAGCCTGCAACGGTGATGGTGCTACGTCCTGACATGTGCCCAAAGGGATCCCAGTACAAACATGCATTATTAATGTTGGGGTGTTCACTAGTGGTGATTGACAGCTCCAGGTCCCGAGATGGCGTGTTGCTCTGCCAGCAGCCTGTGCAAAGCCTCTCTGACGTAGCCAACCCACTTGCCAGCAGAGCCACGGCTGGCCCGCAGCGTCTGATGACTCAGTGGTTATTGCAGTGAAAGAAGTCGTTCAGTTCTTTAATCCCTTTGTGCAGCCCATAGATCAGTTGGGAGGTATCCTGCCAAGGCCTGTAGTTAGGAGAAATTATAATGCCAAAGTCTTTTGAGGCTGAGCGAGTCGTGACTGTAGATCCTATGCTGGAGTTAATGGTCCTGAAGGGTTTTCTTTTGCCATGAGAAATTCTTACCAGCAGTTTAAAATACAGTTTACTCGGGTATCACTCAGCGTAGCAGCTGGAGGCACTCTCACTGCTAGCCCACCCACGTGCGCAGGATGCGGCACGCCTTCATCCTTTTCCCCCCCTTGGTGATTAATCGTGTGCTTTCGTTACCCAAGATACTAGAACCCCAGAGCTCTGGTCTTCACACTGCTGTTGCACACTCGTGCTTGGAGCCCACAGCTTCGTGCTTGGAGCCCATGGCTTCATCCTTCTCGCTCATCTCCCCTCTGCCAGCCCGCTGCTGGTAGGTCTGTCTCACGTAGGGTTCGTTTGCTCCTGTTTGGGAAGCGAAGGTCTAAGCAGGGACATCAGTGGTTTTATTTTGCTTCTGGTTAGGTTTTTGCTTGGACACTGTGATAAAAATGAGTCGAAGTTGTTTCAAAAACCTACCTGGAGGGTTTGACTGCAAGATGGACAGCTACATGAGAGTCTGTCGTGCTCCAGGAGTTTGCACAAATGCCCTTGTGCTTCACAGAGACTGTGGTGGTTTCCCCTGTGCCTATTCCCAAGTAGAGTTTTGGGCAATTTTGACATAGTGTTGCATGTCACTAGCAAAAACCGAGCGTTATGAGGAGAGGTAACAGTGTGGAGCCTGGTTGGGAATCTCAGCTTCTTTCCTGAATTCTCTCTCCTGGAATTAAGGGAGCAAAGGTGCACTTCACTGTTATTCAGAGCAGTTCTCTTGTTCAGTTCGTGTGTTTCGAGTGTTCTTCCGATCGATTGCAGAACCCCTACTGCAGTGGGGGATGGAACCTAGGTACCACAAGCCAGTTTCCTTAAGTTAATTCTCCAGCTTTAGAAGTCCACACATTCCTTTCCGTGCAGAGACAGAGGTGCTGTTGTGTGTGGGGAGTGGGGGTCGGAAAGAGCATGAAGATGTTGCAGCTCTTCTAATCAGTGGGTGGGATTTGGCATATACAGGGTCTGCAAGGAGCGAAGTCAGTTCCTTACTCAACGTTGAATAGTTGCGTTTGGGCTTGCACCCTTCCTTGGTGGTGTCTGAGGATTCGCTGGCCTCTAGTGGGGAAGCTCGGTAGTAGCTACAAGAAGTATCTGGGCTTAGGTCTGTGCAAGCAGTTAGTACGTGTACTAAAAGGAAACAAACGTTCCAAAACACTTTGGGTTTGAATGCTTGTTTTGCCTAATGAAAAAGCTGGAGGAGAGCCCGGACACCTATGCAGCAAGCCCTTGATTATCACAGTGTCTGTTTTAGACTACTTAGAGGTTGTCCAAGGATTTCTGGCATCTACAGCATGTGCATTTGAGAGTGGCCGCTCTTTAGATCAGTGCAGGTAAAGTTGTATAAAATAAAACCCCCTATGAAGAGAGGCTGAGGGAGCTGGGCTTGTTCAGCCTGGAGAAGAGAAGGCTGCAGGGGGCCCTCATTGCAGCCTTCCTGTCCCTGAAGGGAGCTTATAAGCAGGAGGGGAATCTGCTTTTTCAAAGGGTAGATACTGGCAGGACGGGGGGAATGGACTAAAGCTAAAGGAGGGAAGGTTTAGGTGAGCTATTAGGGGTAAGTTCTTTACAGAGAGAGTGGTGAGGGGCTGGAATGGGCTGCCCAGAGAGGGGGTGGGTGCCCCATCCCTGGGGGTGTTCAAGGCCAGGTTGGATGGGGCCCTGGGCAATCTTGTGTAGATCCAGGCCTGGAGGTTGGTGGCCCTGCCTGTGGCAGGGGGGTTGGAACTCTGTGATCCTTGGGGTCCCTTCCAACCCAGACCACTCTGGGATTCTCTGATTACAAACCAACCAGAACGAGATCTCACAACATTAGGAGATGACTCAAAACTCTTTTCTGACTTCGTATAAATGATGCCCCCCATGGCTCCGTTGTGCACATCCCTCCTTCTATACAGCATTTCTGTCTCCTGTAAAGAGGTTTTTACCAGTTGGCTGCGCACATCTGAATTCCAGCAGCTCTCTTTACATCCAGTGTTCTCGTGGCACTGACCCACGTACCTTGCTGCTCCACGTACCTTGCTGCTCCACAGCTTCCTCTGCTTTTGAGCTTGGCTGCTGGGCAGTGAAGTCTGTCTGCCCGCCGTGCTTGTTGGCGTGCTTCCCTTTCCCAGCCTTGGGGGAAAAACTTCTTAGCTGGGAGAAGCACGATGTGATATGAGCCTGAGAGACTTAAAGGAAATGGATTTTAAAATAAATTTGAAAAGATGAGCACTGGGAGCCAAACAAGCTTGGTTTTGTTTTGGTTTGGGGTTTTTTGTTTGTTTTGGGTGGTTTTTCTTTTGGTTTATTTGTTGGGGGGGGGAGGGAGGGTGTTTGGGGCTTTTTTGTTTGAGTTTTTGTCACTATAGTGGCTGTGACTAAATGAAAACGCTGGGAAGCTTCTGTCTGTCACAATTCAATTAAATAGCTTCCTTACCAAAAGGTGCTAGTAATGCCTGCTCCTCCGAATGTTCCCTTGCCTTCCTACATCCACACCTTCCTTCCTGTGTCTTTCTATGCTCAGTCCCAGATATTTTATTAAGATTTTGGGTGCGTTCAAGACTCTACCCCTTTTAACCATGTTTTTGAGAAGGGAGTCAGGGGGAAGATGGAGTTTGCATGAGAGCCTCGTGGTCTTTTGAGTGTATTTCAGTCTTCAGCAAAGACATTTATATTCATCTCGGGTACTGCTATTTCTGTAAGTCATGCTATAGATAAATAAGCATTCATAGTGTACATTACGCAGCGTTCCACATGGGTGCCTCCCAGGATTAGCATTTTGTCTCTCTGTCTGCTGGAACAGGCACTGATTGCAGCTTTGGTTCGCATCTAGCTGCAGAACCACAAGAAGCGAAGAAGGTGGTTGGTGACACATGCTAACGATTCCGGCGTCGCGGTTCTCTGTTCGCAGATGTGAAAGGACCACCTACGCACAGGCTGTCCTGCGGCCAGTCCCCCTACACTGAAACGACAACATGGGAGAGGAAATACTGCATCCTGACCGACAGCCAGCTGGTGCTGCTCAACAGGGAGAAAGAGGTGAGACGAGCTCGAGTCAGCCGCTCGGGATTTACCTTTTGGCCTTTCTTGGCAAAGCAGGAAGTTAGCTTTTTTCATCTCCCCTTTGTTTTGTTCACAAGTTTAGTGAAATGTGTGAGGGGGGGGTGGCAAAGGGGAGCTAACCTGTTCTGTGTATGGATGGCATGGCACACGGTTGTAATCCAGCTGGCCCAGGTGCTGGTTGCATGGAAGATGTGACAGCAAACTGTTTGCATCCAAAACTGCCTCCTGGAGTTTTACAGCCCACGTTTTAAGTCTGCCACTACTACTTCTTATGTTATTGCTGCTTTTATTGGTGGTTGAAGCTAGCATGGCTATGTAAACCTACATCATCACATCGGTGTGGATGTAAAGGCAGGGAAAAGTGCAGTAAAGGTAAGGAAAAAAGGGTTTGGTTTGTGTGTGTCTTGGGGTGCTGGGCAGAGGAGGTGTGCGCAACCTTCATGCTGTAGCGTTGTCCTTGCAGCAGTCACAGGGCAAAGGGTTAGAGTCAGGTTTGCCTGCTCTCACTAGATGCAGCAAAAGGAAGACTGGGTGCCCCTTGGCATGGGTACTCAAAGCCATTGCAACCACCTTTGCTTGAACTGTGCAATTACTCTGTGTGTGTGTGTGTGTGTGTGCAGAGTGTGTAGTACTTGGCACCATGCCTTGCCAGGAAGGTGGTGTCAGTGTGGTTAAAGAATAGGCAGGTTTTAGCTGACTGAAACACTGAACAAACAAGTGCTGATAATCCCCTTCTCCTAGACTGTGCCGTGATACGGGGCTTTTTTTCTTGTGATATTTGATGTCTGCAGATTGTCACGACTACATGAGCTTCGATAATGGGCCTGGGTTTGTTTGTTTAAATTTTTCTGCTGTAGATTTACCCTATTTAAAAAGAAATACATCAGGAAGAGCTACAAAATAGGGCTGGTTTTAAATTCTTGAAATAAATCCATGGGCGTTTATGTGTGATAAAGTCTGAGTCTAATAGATTGGTTTCTCACATTTGGAGGTGACCTGAATTTCTGTGCTTTTTCTTGATTCCTTTGAGGCTTCAGGGTATGGCTGTGTACAGGCTGAGGGTATGAGACCTGTGTCTGGTGTAGCACTATGTATTATTCATAAGCAGCAGGGATCAGGTTTATTTGCAAGGGCTGAAATGTTTCTTTGCATAGGGAGAGTAGAAGAAAATGGTTTAGAGAAGGACTGGAGTTGTTAGAAGGGAACAATGTTGATGCTGATACATAGGAGAGATGATCAAACACAGGGAAAATGGAAGGCCCATGTCATGATGCTTGTTTACTGTGTAATTCTTCTTCTGGTCTGACAGGACTGTCACCTAAGGAATTACAGTACAATACTGAAGAAACTTAAGGACATGTGAGAATTATTCCTAAAACCATACTGTACCAGCACAGCTAGGCTAAAGGGATGCCTCTCATTAAAGAAATGTAATTGAAAGCAATGCTGGCTCATATCACACTGGATTAGCTGAAGGTGGTAATCACACACGTAGGGGTTCATCATTTCTCTTACCACAGTTAAAAGCATGTTGCTGGGAGTAAGATGAATCTTTCACTTAGATGCTGAAGAGTAACTGTGGGAAGCCTGATGTATCACTGGTGCATTTTGGAATACAAATCTTATGATTTGGAAGACAAATCTTATGAGGAGCAGCTGAGGGAGCTGGGGTTGTTTAGTCTGGAGAAAGTTGTAGAGACCTCATCGCTCTCTACAACTACCTGAAAGGTAGTGAGGTGGGGGTTCGTCTCTTCTCTCTGGTGGCTAGTGACAGGACAAGGAGAAAGGGTCTTAAATAGCATCAGGGGAAGTTTAGGTTGGATATTAGGAAAAATTCCTTTACTGAAAGGGTTGTCAGGTGTTGGAACAGGCTGCCCAGGGAGGTGGGTGAGTCACCATCCCTGCAGGCGTTTAAAAGAAGAGTAGATGCTGTACTTGTTGACATGGTCTAGTGTTGGACCTAGCAGGGCTGGATAGATGGTTGGACTCGATGAACTTGAAGCTCTTTTCAAACCATAACCATTCTATGATTCTATAAATCATTACATACTGTCTTTAAATGCATTCTAGCTTTTTGTCAGAAACCAGAGAAATTCAGTATCAGGCTAAGCATATGCTGGGCTTTACGTACAGCAGTAAAGCCTCCAAAGTGGAGCAGTAGAGTAAATCTTTGCAGCATGCTCTCCAAGGAGCCTGCCTGCACCATCACAATGAGAAAGAACTTGGTTTTGGGAAGTGCTGCATGCAGATGGGCTGAGCAAACATGCCTTTGGTGCAGGTGTGACTCCCCATGCTGATAACGTGAGTTGTTTCAGAAGCTAAGAATCAGATTTGCCAGTCTGATTTTCAAGTAATTTGGGACTGCTCTAAGGAAAAGGAAAGGGAAACTCCTTGCAGAGTCATGAATACCCTGTAGGAAAATAAAAGGTGGTTTTAATCTAGCTTCTGAGTCTGTACATATGGTGGTGTACATACAATCCCTTATGGAAACACAAAGAATCATAGAATGTCATGAGTTGGAAGGGACCCCAAGGATCATAGAGATCCAACTTCCCCTGCCACAGGCAGGGCCACCAACCTCAGGCCTGGATCTACACAAGGTTGCCCAGGGCCCCATCCAACCTGGCCTTGAACATCCCTAGGGATGGGGCACCCACCCCCTCTCTGGGCAGCCAGTTCCAGCCCCTCACCACTCTCTCTGTAAAGAACTTCCCCCAATATCTCATCTAACCCTTCCCTCCTTTAGCTTTAATCCATTCCCCCTTGTCTTGCCATTGTCTGCCCTTTTAAAAAGTTGAATCCCCTCCTGTTTATATGCTCCCTTCAGATACTGGAGGTACAAAGCATGTAGAACTGCTAGTTAAGAGAGGGTGGCACAGAGCTGATACTCTGGATTTGCACCTTCTAATTTTTCTGAACTAGAAGCATCCCTTCTGGCTTCCATGAGAAGGGGGACGGGAGGCAACTCAGTTAAATCTTACCTGTCAAGTCAGTTGCGGTTGAAAAAGGCTCTATGAAATGTGATCAGGAAGCAAGAGTGAATGAGGGGGGGAGATGCTGGGGAAGAGTGTAATGACAGAAAAGTATATAGGAGGGGAGCTGAAAGAGGCCCACAGGTAGGACCGCAGGTACTGGGAGCCTAAGGAAAAGACCAGGTGAATGAGGAAGAGGGAGGTTACTTCAAGAAGCAAATGGAAGATTATGTTTAGAGTAAAATTATTGGAAAGGTGATGCAGGAGGAGAGGCTACAGGAAGCTGAAAATAGAGAGGCTCCTGCTCTGAACGTGTAACTTGCTGATAGAGTGGTAGGTCAGAAGTTCTGTGGACTGCTGAGGAGGATCTTAGAAACAATGTGAGGTACAGGATGATACCCATCAGTAAGGGTGTGGGGGTGAGAAGGAAGAGATGTTAACAGCAGAGTACCCTTGCAGCTGAAAGACCACTTGCATCATCGCAAGGCTGGTGTAAGTCTGAAGCATCTCATTTCATTTTCCATGTGTCTGCTTTTTACTTCCTGGAATAAAAACCCAAGGAGCTGAGCCTGTGTGAAACTGAAAGGGAACCAAAGTGTTTGATGCTTATAATGCTGTGTATGTCAAAGCCAAAAAGTAGGAAAACCACATACAAAATGCAAACAGGTAAATGAAAGGCATCTTCCTGGTTTCAGGTATAATGCTGCATTTAGTTTCTTTCAGCTGATGCTGTTAGGATACAGCTTATGAATTACACAGATTTTATAAAACAGTGAGGGAACAGTACAGAAATAAAAGCAGTAGTAAGAAAACTTCTCTTATAACATCCCACCAGTGCAGAC
The DNA here is from genome assembly GCA_020800305.1 of Porphyrio hochstetteri. Taxonomy (NCBI): domain Eukaryota; kingdom Metazoa; phylum Chordata; class Aves; order Gruiformes; family Rallidae; genus Porphyrio; species Porphyrio hochstetteri. Next base: position 22,973,724 of record CM036912.1, read on the forward strand.
TTATGTCAAGGCAGTTTGGTTAGGCTGTGTCTAAGAGGGATTTTTGCACTGTGCAAGCACAAGAGTAGACTGGGAAGAAGAGAAATTGTGAGGTACAACTTGATCCAAAAATATCTGTAATTACTTGGACAAAAATAGTCTCATGGTATCCCCTTGTGCAGCATAGGCTGATATTAATTACTTGACACCTGTCAACTTTATAAAATAAAAGTAGGTGAGACTGGAGAATGATTATTAATGAAGGGAAGAGGCTGATGCCTATAAGGTAAATAGAAAGAAAATGAAGGCCTGTAGGGACATGGGAGACGACTTAACGAATAAGGAGTCATGAGTGACAGGTGGTGTGCAATTACTACAGCGTATCATGATGTGGTGAGTATCCAGCAGCATCTTCCAAAACTAGGAGAACAGGTCTAGATTGATTCACTGACAAATCAGGTTGTTTTTCTATGAGAAAGGCAGTCAGGAAGGCATAGATACTGTCATTGTTTGAGAAACCTGTTCCATAGGGTAGGAGCTGTGAGGGCTCAGTAGGAGTGTCTGCAAAACCAGCACCATTTAAACCAGGAAAGGCAACGAGCTGGTGTTTATGAGGAGTGGGCTCAGATAGATAATCCCCTGCACAACATTTCTGCAAGGGATGTGACAAATGGCTGTGTCTGGCTTCGGGCTGCTGTTGAGTTAGTCTTTGTCCGTGCCCTGGCTGCTGTCCTGCAGAATCTTTCAACTTTGCCTTCACTTGGAGATGAAGAACACTTCTCACTAAGTTAGGCTCTTCTTTTTTCCTCCCTGCACACCAAACCTCATCTTTCTTCTTGGATTTAGAGGTGGTTTTAATCAAGGGCAATGGAGAGTAGAGACCTACATTCACTGTGACAAGGTCTACTACTTATTGCTGCTGGTGACAGTGGCCAACAGCGGGATGTCTCTGATGTATGTCCCTACTCTGCCATCTCCTACGACTGACATCAGTAGCCAAGTGGCAGCGGCGATCCCAAGAGAAGACAGCAAGAGCAAACACCAATGTGGGAGGCCCAGGGAAGGCTCTTCAGAAATGCCCGCTGCCATTCTCTAAAGAGTTGTTCGTGTTGGGAACTTACAGCAACTGTGTTTTACCTGTAAACAGGAGTTTGCCAAATCTGGACCCAGTCGCAGGAAAAGATTTGCATCTCTTCCCAAATGGCTGTAATTGTTCCATTTCCAAGAGCTTAAAGGAATGTTTGCTGTCAACGCAAGTGGCTTTGTATGTCAAAATTTTAGCCAGCTTCTAAACCTTCTTGAGGAAGGTACAAATTTAAATTAATTATTTAACTTTTTGACATGATTCCAAACTTCCTGACTACTAGTTCAGAAGAGGTTGCAACTTTCCAAGTTTTTATCTTGAACTGGTCTTTCCAGTCTCAAAAAAATCTATCTGCAATGAAGAAACTTTTTTCCTACCTCTTTTCTTTTTCCTTTCTAAGAGCTTAGCTCAGTTTGCATGTGCAGTGACAGGTGAGCTGTGATGCTGTCCAAGAGTTTAGTGTCCGAGCTACAAACCTGTCCTCATTAGAATGAGAAATTTGCCTACGATCAAAATTGTCAAGATGGTCAAAATTATCAGCATTTGGACTCTCCGTACACACCTTCTTGTCCCAGAGTTATGCTGCTTTGGAGTCCAGCCCTGAAGCCAGCAGCTTCAGCACATCGGCTCAGGGCAGGACAATTCCCAAGTTGGTGAAGTCTCAGCAGGGCAGAGAACAGGAATACAGAGCTGGATGGAGGAAAGAACAAAATAAGAGCTGAAAGCCTAAACTGCCATTTAGAGTCCTGACTGCAAGACTTGGTCATTCCCTTCGGTCCTCTGCCAAACTGCTCGCTGCGGTGGCGGGGACCAGAGGTGGGTCAGGGGATTCCGGATGTCTGGCTTGGTGTTTATATCATGTTCAGTCGTGTGCTTGTTTTGGTGCCACTCCATCTCTGAATGCATTTGACGTACCACGGAGCAGCCTCTATACCTGTTTAAAATCTTGTCCAGCCCCAAGAGATGCAGAGCTGCTGACCACGCTCATTTCACCTGCTGATTTTTAAGAGCAGGCTGATCTTATGCTAAGCTCAGCATCAGATCAGCATATGATCTTATACTGGTCCTGAAGTCTCGATGTTTGCTCTTTCCTGTCAGGATAGACTGAGGCCATGGTTTTGGAGGAGTGCTACTTCACGTGGCACTTTTAAGTCAGACTTAAGGGAGGATTATTATTTTTTTTTTTTTAGCTACTTTGCTACTTGAATCATGTCCATAAAATTGTGTTTGTACATTCTCTGGTGTAGATCAAGCCGTGTGGTGGTAAAATGTTGTTCCTTATACAATTTACAGAATTATTGAGTGAAGTAAACAGTGTCAGGCTTGTTTCAAACTGCTGTAAATACGCTGACAAAGGCAGTCATTTGCTGGTGCAGACCATACTGTGCTGGATGGATGCAGCTATGCCAATGAACCTTTTTTTAGTGCGTTTTCCTAGTCTGGGCAGATTTTTAAGGACAAAAGGCTAAGTGACCCAGAATTAGGACCTGAGCTCTCAGACAGTCTTCCTGTTAATGGCTTAGTTCCTCTTTGAAGATAAATCCTATCTCTGGTATGCAGAAGGAGATTTGTTTTTGACATTGACTCCGGTGTGCTGCAGCCTGTTTGCTTTTCCCAAGGACAGAAAGGACGGCATGGCCTCGATCACTGTTCTCCTCCTCATCCTCAGCAGCACATCCCTAACACCCTCTTGGCTCTGGTCACTGTTCTTATACACGCTGCTGTCAGGATGGTAGTAACATTGGGGGTTTTTTTCATGTCAGTGGGTTAAAAGAATGTTCCTGTGATCCAGTGTCCAAAAGAACGGTCAGGTACAGAAGAGGTAAAAGATTAGGGACTCTATTCACTTCTCTGTTAAAGAAATCCAACCGTGGAGACGTCCGCCCCACAGGAGCTGTAGCCATACAGAGCTGGCAGGCGTAGGTGCGACAAGTTCACTGAGAAAGGAGGGATGTGTTAAGGTGTGCATAAGCCAGCACCTGGTATTGCTAATAGGAACTGTTCTGGAGATAGAGCTTGCAGCATCCTACCAAAAAATGCTCTGGAGGAAATGAGGGGATGCAGAAGGGGCGGTGGAGCAGAGGAGCCTTTAGAAGACTGAGCGGAGCCTCCAGATGCAAACTGAAAAGCCAATACATGATCTTGTTTGAGCGAGTGTGGCATTAACTAGCAAATTTAATCTCTGCTTCTTAATGTGCTCTCTCACGGAGATCATTTGGCAAAGGAGCTGCTGCAAAACCCTACCAGCAAAGAAAGCAGCCTGAACGGAATAACCACGATGGATTTGGGAAACAGGGTTTGAAAAACGAGCACCATTTGAAGGAGACAAATAGACTAGCGTGGTAATAAATAGCATTAAAAATGACCTTAAGAGAATGCTAAGTGCTTAAAAGTCAGGAAATGCCAGAACTAGTCTGAGAGCACCATTGTAGCACAGCGTGGTTCTAAAATAGTACAGTATCTTGTACATCTTTTACAACCTTGGGTACAAATGAATAATATCTTTTTGTTTGCTATTAATACTCGGGTCTTAGTGATGATTGAAGATATGAAAGGATAAGCAGCACAGGAAGTATCACGGGGGCTTCTGTTCGTTTAGCTCCAAGCTGTCTTCTATGTAGCGATATGAAAACAAATCCCCATATTGCACGTACCTCAGTTGTACTGTCGATGCCAATGTCCTCCTCAAAAGGACACTGCGATGTTTTGAGTGCTGTGGGGCTCTGCCTGTCTCCAGCCCCCGGATGCTGTGTCTCTCCCTCATCCCTGGGGTTTCTTCCAACTGTTAAATATCTGGGCTTAAGGCAGCCCCACCAAGTCACAGGTTCCAGACACCAGTGTGATGGCTTTAGGGTAACCAGTTTACCTCTAAATAATGTTGCGGTAACAAGTATGGGTCTGGGTCATCTCAGTATGATTACCTGGGTTGTTACAAGAAGAAATACGCTAACTCATTACAGTTATCGAGGTTGAAATGACACAAAATCCAGTAATTCGCCAATACTGAACTAAACTTAATACCTGAGCATGCACAGACCTACAAAAGTGTGGTCATAACCAAGATTATCAGTCAGGCCAGCAGGAACAAGGGCATGGCCTCCTCAGACAAGTGACACGGACTAGCTAGTGGACTCAGACTTCCCAGTTCCCTGACTGCAGTGTCCTCTTGTTGAGACACAGCAGCATTACATTATCTGGACTTGTGAATCATCGCATCCCACCTCTGGTGCCACCCCTCTCTGCCAGTTCTTTGGGGCGCCTGGGGCACAGAGGTCCTGTCGAAGGTAGCACTGGCCTCAGGTGCCCACTTGGTAGTGACTCGGTCAACGAAGCAATGGTGACCTGGGCCAAGAACCTGCTTAGCTTGGTTCTGGAGATGATATTTTTCCACGCAGTCTCCCATCTTTGGTGACCAGCCTTTCACTTGCTTGAAGAATCTTTGCTGGTTTCTGACCCTCTTCAGAACAGTGTGTATGTTCGTCAGAACAGTATAGTGAAGAATGTCTTTCTCCTGCTTGGAAAGACATCTCCTGTGGGTTTGGGCAATCTGGATTGCAGCTCGGGGGAGCAAGTAGCTGTCTGAAGTTTTTTGTGTCTGCCTTTCTCTATGCAAAGTAACTGATGCTTGAATTAACCTGTGCTGATCTTGTCAACAGCATCAGCTTGTGCAAAAGTGTCCATATAAATCCATAAAGTAGTTGGGTTCTCACCCTTGTCCTCCAAATCCCTTTTTGGAGGGGATTGGATTATGAGTACATCAAGCTTGTTTCTTGGCCCCAGACGTACGTGCTGTTGGACAAAAAGACTGTTTCACTTTGGCTCTTTTTGAGCTCTGGGCTGTGGTATAAATACCCTGCAGCTGTAGTGGTAGGTAGCAGAATTTGACACTTTCATTTCCACCATCAGCACCTCTCAAGCAAAATGTAGTTGTCCAGGCAGATGTTTCAAGGCAAGGTTTGGGGGCAGCAAACCCTGAGGGGTCAAGTTCTGCCAGAATTTCAGAAGAGAAACAGTATCTTTGTATATTCAGTACTTCTAAAGAGAACCAGTGTGCAGAATTTTATTACTATGAATAGTGTGGACCCCGAGGTCCCAGTTTTAGGATGAGTTCGACTTAATAGCCGGTATTGCCTTTCTCCGGCCAAATGTCTGTTTCCCTCTGACATGCTGTAGCTGCTCACCAGATACGTGCTGAGACTGTAAAACCACTTTTCTCATCTCCAAGTTTCTCATGCAGCCACCTCACCGCCAGCCTCTGCCTGACGTCCCCAGCGTGGAAGCGGGCAAGGCAGTGTAGCAATGGGTCCGGTGTTGGAGAACCAGTTTCAAAGGGCAGGACTGACGCCGTAGCCAGATGGGTCGGCTGTGTCGTGACTCGATACCTGTGAGCGCAGGTTGCTGCATACCTACACGCAGCTCTCCCCGAGCTGCGCCACCTGTCTGCGGGCACTCCTGCTCCTCATGGCTGCAGTGCTTTCCCGGCAAGCCTCAGGAATTCTGTGGTATGCTGAACTGCGCCTAAAAGTTATTAGCAGATGACTAGAAAAGTGAAGTTCTTACTGGATGGCATATTAAAAGTGTGGCCCGTTGGCAAACTAACAGCTATCGGCATCCTTTTTATGCAGATGCCTATCGATGGGGTCCAGGACACACAGGTGGATGCTACGAAAGGGCGCTGCCTGCGCCGGACGGTGAGCGTCCCCTCCGAGGGCCAATTCCCCGAGTACCCACAAGAGGGGGCCACCAAACTAGGTAAGTCCAAACCCTGGCCATAACAAAGTCATTTTAATTTATAGCTGCGAGCTGGATTGCACGGTGCTGCTTCCCGGGCAGCATCCCTGTGAAGAAGTGGGTAGCTGAGGTGGGTAGTGTCGCAGCTAGGTGGTGGTGGAGGAGATCGTGCAGTCGTGGCGTTGTTTGTAAATGCCTGTCAGCAAAGTGACTTCCAAGTGTCAGGATGCATCCAAACATCAGTGAGGTTATTAAAGCTGGGCTGTTGCTGCACATGGGAAGGTTTGTAGCTGTGTTTGTAAGATTACTAGACTGCCCTGGGATTTACAACCAAGAGCTGCTGAGTGCGGGTCAGTAGGAGTGCAGCTTTTGCAGATAGCTGTAAGTGGGTCCCACTGGTTTTTAGAACCATTATGTGGTTGCGTTTTACCTTGCTTTGAGTCCCCCTGGAACTTCCTTTGCTTCATACTTTCATAGCAAGTACTGGATAACAGGTTTTTCTATAACTTAGCTCATGCCTGTTCAGGATGAAGTTCCTAAAAGAACCAGCCAACTGCCTGCTGCTGTTGGCTATAATTATATGTGTTGAAATTGAGGGAGAGCAAAAGAAAGAGCAGATGCTAAAAACGACAGACCAAAAGCTCTGTTGCAGTAGTTTCCCAAGTCCAGTGTTGGCCCAATTCCCCCTCTTTATTCTACCCGACCTGTGGTTGCATAAAAAGCATCACTCCAACTCTTTCCAGAAGAAAGGAAGAGTGAAGAGAGGCAGGAACCACACACAAGCGAACTCTTCTTTCTATTCCCAACCTATGCCAGAAGCTTTTCTTGGCATACGCTGATGGGATCTAGAAGAAAAATTCTTCCCTAGTTCAGCTGTTAAAAAATACCAGTCCTGGGAAAGAGCGAGCTATGAGGAAGAAAGTAATGTGCATCTCCAGACAGTAAAGCAGCCTTGATAACATCACTATCAAAGGTGAAGAGTGGGTAGGGTATTTTTCATTTCACAGGCTCAGCTGTTTTCTATGCCAAGGAATTTTATTTTGTGAGTATACTGCATGCAAGTCATTAAAATCCCACTCTTCTAGATAGTAATTAACACAGTGCAACTGTAGTACTTATCTATTTGTACTTGTCAGCAGCACTACTTAACTGCTCCTTATTTGAGGATGGCAGACAGGGTTCTTTTTTGTTTGTTTGTTTTGACTCCTGGGTTACAAATCTGAAAAGAAACAGGGCAGGTCAGGGGTTTAGGAAGGAAAACTGCAAAATACTTCAAGATGAGTGGCATAAACGAAAGCCCTACTGCATTTGTTTGTGGCATTTCCAATGCAGCTCTAAATGATCATCATGGTTTGCTGTATGAACAACTACTTATTCTTGTTCAGGACTAAAACCAGTATTAAATACATTTACACAGTATTATAGGCAAATACTTACTCAAGGCGTGTGGCTAGTGAGATGAGTGCCAGTCTGCACTAGGTGATGAATATTATTTGTAACTTTGTATGCTAGAAAGACCTTTGAAATCTGGGATTTAAACGCCTTCTTTCTATACCATGTGCCAAAAAAGAAGCGTCGAAGAGTTTCTAGACTTCACTGAGCACCTGAGCAGCTGGAAATCCCAGAGTTATGTTTTTAAATGTAACCCTGTAACCTTCTTCATTTGTCTTGAATTGCCATACTGACCAGGTGACTGTGTTGTTTGGGCATCTGCCTTCCTGTGTGTTTTGCTACAATTTCAGATGAATGTGGCATTTTGTAGCGTGCTGCTTGATGTATGCCTGACAAGAATGTAATAAAAGTACAGGAGAAACACATAGCCACGTGGCCTTCTCCATGTGAGAGCTGTGACTGCAGTGAATATAGATGTCACAAAGTGCGTAGCTAGAGGAACTGGGCATGCAGTGGGAGGGAAAGGAGGAGGGCATGAGTTGGAGAAGAATTGAACAACGCCCATGCTGTGAGAAAGGCCGAGGGTGAGTGGGAGGAAAGGTTATATATAATCTCTGATTGCAGCACCCTAGGTCGTTCCCTTGTATTCACATCCTGGTTAGAAATGTTTCTTATCACGATTACAGAAGTCCTGTTCATGGCACAAAAGTGGGTTGATAGAGAGCAGTGGGGACAGGTTTGTGTCAAGGTGTTCAGCCAGAGGACAAACCAGTGAAGGAAAACTTGGAACATCTTTATAAAGAGAAAGAAGCGGATGGGGGCAGTCAGAATGTATCACCAGCAGTACAGATAACAACTGGACTAAAATAGCTTTGGAATGGACACCAGAAGCTGAAAAGCACAGCAGAGCCAGCTCAAATATCTAGCAGAGAAATTGCTATGCAGAGCCAGTAAGAATATCTAGCTTGTTCTAGGGAAGCACGGGCATAACACGGCAACAGCAGGCTCCACATCTTGTGATGGGACCTGAAATTACTACTTGCAGATGATGCTCGTGTGGGTGCCATACCTCTCTTGCAATTTATTTATGTAAAGGAAAGAAAAGGGAAGATCAGGTGATGGGACACTTTCTCATCTGTAACATTACAGTGGCACCTTGTGCGAAAGTTCTAGAGTATTGTCTGAGGTCAAGCTTTTTGCTGGTGGAGCAACTGGAACAGCACATGCTCCTCAGGCGCTCTGCATAACCAGCAGCAGTACCCATCCTGTGAATTTCTGTGGCATTCTCCATAGCAGTGTGCACACATCCTTGTAGCTCTGTTCCTAGGAAGTGTGTGGGAGAGAAACTATCCACGTTATAGCTGAGAAGTTGAAGCAAGAGATGTGTGTAACTTGCCAAAGGTCAACATTAAGTCAAGTGTACTTTACCCAAGGGCTGTTGTAGTCATTCTTGCCATCTCTTTCATTTTTAGCCTTCCTGCAGGGTTGGCTCAGCTGTTTGCAAGGCAGCTGCTGAACCACCATGGTTTACAGTCCTGCATACTAAGATAGACACCAATTTCCATGTACTTCAGTACAGTAAGCTGTAATTTGTGATGGTTCAGCAGCTGCTAGAAGAGCAGCTGAGCCATCCCTTCTGCGCGGGCAGAAACCACTAGTCACCCTTGGATGAGAGCTGGAGGGACAGATGCAAAGATAAAACTCAAGATAGAAAATGACTTGTTTAAACAGTGAAAACTAATAAGATCATTGAAAAACTGTAACTCAGGAGGACGCTCACTATCTACTTTGAGGGTAGGAGCTTGCCCTCTGCTTGCAGGCAGTGGGGAGGTTGTTTCTGACGTTAAATTCTTAGTTCCCATCTGCAAAGTACATTGTACAGAAGAATTGTGTCAGCAATCCATCCGTTAAATATATGCCATGAAATTTCCTTGGTGCGTAATCTGTATCACTGTAGTAATACCTCTCTGTGAGTGAATAGGCACACTCTAAATATGTCATTTACTTGCTAGGATTTCATCTTGGCAGCACTTAATCAGAAGCTCTTCCATTCAGGGAAGCTAAAAATGTAGCTGTAATTTCTCTCTTAACTCCAGCTTGACAGCCTCTTGCCGCCTTCTTTCAAGCGTTAACTTTCAATGGGCTAATTCTGGTATGAAGTAGTGATACAGGCCCTGGAGACCAGCACCTATATGCTATGTCAAGTTCTGGGCTCCCTTGTGTCCAGTTCTGAGCTCCTTGGTATAAAAAAGCCAGGGATCTCCTGGAGAGAGTCCAGAGGAGGCTACGAAGATGATTAAGGGCCTGGAGCATCTCCCCTATGAGGAAAGGCTGAGTGAGCTGGGACTGTTCAGCCTTGAGAAAAGAAGACTAAGGGGGGACCTTATTAATGTTTAAAAATAATCTTAAGTATGGGATGCAGAGGGAGATGGCTAGCCCCTTTTCAGTGGTCTGTGGGGACAGGACAAGGGGCAGTGGCTGCAAGTTCGAGCATAGGAAGTTCCGCACCAACATGCGGAGGAACTTTTACCCAGTGAGGGTGAGGGAGCCCTGGGACAGGCTGCCCAGGGGGGTTGTGGAGTCTCCTTCTCTGGAGATATTCCAGACCCATCTGGATGCCTATCTGTGCAATATGAGCTGGGGAGCTGCTTTGGCAGGGGGTTGGACCTGATGATCTCTCGAGGTCCCTTCCAACCCCTATGATTCTGTGATTCTATGATTCTATAGGAACGGGTAAGATGAAGAAAACTCAAGCTGGTCCATCCCTTGTACTTGCCTCCATTTCTGCTTCCCATCCCACTCTTTTCTAACAGGTGTGCATTTTCCTCTCAGGGAGATAGCTCCCTTTGCAAAGGATCATTGTTTATAACAGCACGTTGGGAATAACCATTCATACAGCAAGAACATGATTCAGATTTCCACCATTCATACTGTTTGACAGGCTAGTAACAGTTACGGCTTCCTTTCCCAAAATAATCCTCTGTTCTCTTGCTCTGCTTCCTTCTCGCCACCTGCTCACACTAAATGGGACTTGTGAAGGAGAGTACGGAGTGAAAGTCTCGATTCTGGCGCCTCAGATCGTCTTTGTGGCATTAATAAGAGATATTTTATTTTTGCCTGCTTTTGTCAAAATACCAGGAGGGATTGAAAGTGAGGAAATGGGTTTGGGGGTGGTTTTTAATTTATTTTCAAGTTCATAGGAAAGAGCAGCATCAGGAGGAGGGTTTTCTGAGATTCTCTGATGCTCAGAAAGGCTAATGTTGGTGCAAATAGATAATCTTTATATTTTGAGATGAAGTCATCTGAGAAGAAAATGAAGACTGTTTCACTCGTTGAAACATGTTGACCATGTTATTTTCTCAGTCGCATCCATGACTGCTGAATATGAAGGCTCTTGAGAAAAGATTGCTGGAAGCAGGTTGGAGGTGAAGCTGCTCTTCATAGATTTTCTCTTTGTCCTCACCTGGAGTCAGTAGCACCAACGGATTTTTTTTGTATCCAGTCACTTGGTCTAATCAGTGGGAAAACAGTTTGTACACTCGACCCACACTAAATGCTGGCTGTCGTTGCCTTCGCTGATCTAATTGTTCTAAACAATATTAACATGGCATGTAGATGGGGAGCTCTGATGGAGTGGCTGCTAAAGATGGGAGGAGAGGAGGCAGGGACTCCTTAAACTATCTTTGTTGCTGACAAAAGTGTCTGGCACCACACAATTACAGCAGCTTTCTTTCCCCTTTTCTTTTTTTCTTTTTTTTCCCCTGGAAATAGACTCCTCCTTTCTCTCTAGAGAGAGAGAATAGCCACAGAGATTGAGGACAGTCTGGATAAGCAAGCCATCCACCTTTCAGGACCTTATACACAGCTCTGTGTGTCAGTGTCTGTTCACCCTTGTGTAGCTCTCTAGCTCATCTTCCTCAGAGAACCGACTGGCCTTTAGTGCCTTAACCCTCTCTGTAGGACATGAATAGCTATTACTCAGCCGCTGACTCGCATCACGGCTCTGCAGCTCTTCTTCCGTCCTTTGGTACAGTTCCATCCGTGCAACCTACTGTTAGCATCTGTTCCCCTCCTGGGAACAAACCTCCTGTGTCCTCATGAGCTGCCGTTCTCCAAGTGTCCCTGTAAAGGCTGTGTCTGCAGCCACTAACATGGCAATGGCAGAGCAGTCATGCTGATGTCCTGTGCTGCGTTCTGCTGATGTAGTGAGGATACAGAGTCCAGTGTGGGGCCTACCACTTGAGGAAGGATGTTAAGAATCTGGAGAGGCTTCAGCAGAGATCTGCCAAGGTCATTTTGTTCAGGAGTATGGGACCCATGAAAAGAGGCTGAGAGAGCTTGGATTGGTTAGGGTGGCAAAACAAAAACAGAGGCTACGGGATTAATTGGATGTCTGTGTAGTCTATGGCTACTTGAGAGTTAGTTGTAATGGAGCCAAACCCTCCTGGCCTGTGGCAGATGATGGAACAACAGAGAATTGGCCACAAATTGCACCTTGGGAGATTCAGATCGAGAGATTAAGAGAGAGTATGGCACCTGGAGGGTAGTGCTGCACTAAAACAGGTTGCCCAGCAAGGCTATAGAACCTTCATCTTTCAAGGCTTTCATGACTCAGCAGGACAGTATCACAGCTGACCTTACCGGCTGTTGGCAGGGCTCTGCTCCAGCAGGAAGCCAGGACTAGATAACCTTCAGCAGCTCCTTACAACCAGCTCTTCACTGGTTCTCTGCTTTTTGGTACCTTTTTGACTTTCTCTTCCCTGCATATGTGTGTATCTGCCTGCTGTCATAAAGCAACTGGAACCTACCTCATGCAGAGACTTCTCCAGTTGTTTTCAGCCTGGTTTTTGGAATGAATTAAAACTGATCCCATATCTGTGTCTGTCCACATTTTTCTCCAGTAATTTGTATCTCCTGGCAAATACTGCATTTGAGAGAGAGAGATAAAGGTCTTCGAGGTACTGAGTTCCTACAAAGTTCATACATGGACCAGTGATCATACAGGAAGGAGTCTGGGCATCTTTGGATGAAAACAGTCCTGCAACATGAACACTCCGGTTGGGGCATCAGCGCTAAAATGCAAATAGAGAGGAAATTAGGCACACTTACGTTCCTGATCACACAGCTGTTGTATGGTAGGCAGCTAGTCTGTATTTCTAGCTTGGTGGTAAATCACCTAAATTGGGTTTTTTCAAACCTGAATTTCTTCAAGTTAAGCACAGGGCTGAGTTCCAAAGCAACTGCAGCTATTGCTGCCTTTTCCAGAAAGACTGAGGCTGCTAAAATTGGTGGTTTGGCACTCTGAACACCTTCAGGAGTGTGCTTTGGAGCTAATAAAGAAAATACACCTCCTGCACTGTGATGAGCTACACGTACGATTCTGAAATTTGGCAAAGATTGAATTTTGAGCTTCAAACGTGACTTCTGATTTCCTGATCCTCTGGCTTAGTTGCATGGTTGATAGATTTTCCTTGCAGTGATCGCCCCCTTTGCATTCCCTCAAGCTCATCTTTTTTCCTGTAAAAGTTTTGCTGAGTTTAGAAAGACTTCTGATCACACAGTCAAGAGGAGAAGTGATAAAAATTAAACACCAATCAGTTTGGGTCCCACATCCATACTGCGTCAGGTGACCAGTCAGCTGTGCAGAAATCCTGCCTCCGTACTGTTTTAAAGGGTTTATGTCCAGAGGCCTGAAAATGGAGGTGAGCAACAGGTTAGGTAAGTGATGTCTGGTTTGTACCTCTTACAACAGCTCCTGCAAGCCGCTGCTGAGCCCTACGTGGGGATGATTGCAGCAAGAAAATACACAGTCCGTGCTCTTCCTTCAGGTAGACCTGGCAGGAGAGAACAGGCATTAGCTAAAAAGGATTCTAGGGTTATTTCAGTAGCTGCTGTTTCTAAGACCAAGGTTGTTTGCAAGTAAACCAGAGCTGAGCCCTGGTTTCTGTATATTCCAATTGAAAGGAATACTTTGTGATGAAAGAACAAATAGATTTATTCTGTGCTTGCCATGTAATGATGATCCTTGTGCACTAAGGATTAGGAAGAATACCTGCAACAGGTTACTGCTTTACCTGGGGGTGTGGGAGGCAGTCTGGTTTGGAAGAAGAGAGATTGATTGTGACCCAGTCAATGAGAGAATCTGCAATGCACCAGTCTTTACGTGTTCAGTAAAGATTTACTTAGGAAGGATGCAGGAATTTGAAATAATAAGCTTCCTGTAACTTCTGACCAAACTGTGTGTGTGCTGAAGAGAGGGCTGTCCCTTCCCCTTCCACCGCTCAACTTTGCCTACAAAGAACAGCTGTTAAAAAGTGAGGGGGAAAGAAAAATGCAGTTTACGTCCCCCTGTATCTCAGCTGTAGGGATTTATGATGTGTCTTGATGAAATGATTTTCCCAGTAGCACTCTCTGCTTTTTCACCCTGTTGCTATCTGCAAAACATCCATCTCCTGTCAACTGTTATGCATGGCAGGGATGCAAAACAGGGCTTTGGGTTTAGCCCTCAAATTGAGGGGTGTGTTGAATAGTAGTATCTCTGGCAGGAAGATGGATTCAGATGTGCTGACTTTACTTGTTTGCAGCTCTTTGGGTTTGCCTGCACTGGGCTTGCATGAGCGTGTTTGTATATACATGTGCAAACACACAGGTGAGGGAGATTCACATCCTCCTTTATGCAAACCCAGGAGCCTGCAGGATGAGATGCATTACCATCCGTTGCCCTTTTTTGTTTAGCAACCCTCCTCCACGAGTGTTTTGGGATTTATTTATTTCTTCTTGACCTCTAAGTGCTTCATACCAAAACTCTTTAAGTTGAAAGGTCCCCAACAGCTGAAAGGTGGTACCTGAGATGAGTACAGAAAGCGCCGCTCTGCATTTGTGTGGTGTGATGCCGCTCGGTCGTAGCCAAAGAACTGGCTGGTTCTGTAGGCTGCAGGTGGGTACAGCGCGCGTAGCCACACGGCTCTGCTCTTCACAGCCCTGAGCTGACAGCATTGCCAGAACCTGGGCCTGTGAGCCTTTTGTGAGCTGAGATCTGAAGCCTTTGAGTTGTGTAACAGCACAAACGAGGGTTTTCTAAAGACTCTCTCCATTGCCTGCTTCACCGTCTAGTGAGTTGGATCACGATCTCCTGTTGAGTATGATAAGTAGGGATTGTACCTATGCCAAGATCCATTGAAATTCTAATACTTCTAACTGGCTTTAGGTGACCTTGTTTACCCATCCTGTTTTACCCCAAAATGCAAATAGATGCAAACTGTGAGGTTGCCTGAAATACAGCTGCTTTTGGCCATCGTTAAAGAACCAATGGGCTACATAGGGAAACAGGTACTGTATGAAAAGTGTCCTGCTACCTTCTGCATCCACAAAAGAGGTTAGGAAACTTTGGGAAAAGCCCTGAAGTAATCTGAAATTTGGACAGTGTACAGTGCAATTTGCCTTGCCTTGGAAGGATGAAGAATTTATACAACTCTGCTTGAAATTAGAACTGACTCCAGGGAGGCTAGATGTAACAAACAGGATGCCTGGATCTCAGTGACATTCCCCCTGGGCAATTGGAGTTATTTGTATAGAGAAAATTGCCAAGCTGCTATCTTTTTCTTCTTCTATAACGCAAACGAAGCCAAAGGATTTTGTTTTGTTCTGAATGCTGCTGAAACTTTATTCCCTTGGACCCAGATCATCAGCACTGAAAGCCAAGTTTCGTCATGAAGCAAATTTTATCGGCTTAGATCTCAAACCTTTTTACAGCAGAGATTAACGGGGGTAAGAACACATAATCTTAACTTTCTAGTATTGACACATAATCCATGAGGGTGGGTTTTTTCCCCCCTTGGATATGTATTATTACATCCCCACCTACTTCTTCCAGCACACACAATAAAATAGCTTAGGAGGTTTTTTTTAAATTTTGTGATGTGAGAATAAAGAGCACTTGATAAGTAGAGCACGTTGTGCCATTTAGTGATTGCTAAGAACTGGTAGCGCTTGGACCATCTGGGGCAGATTTGTTGCCTGTGTTCTAAACAAACCACAGCTTATTATGAAGGAAGCTATCATTTTCTTTACTTTCTCAACAACAAGAAGTCATTTATTAAATTCATTAGGGGAATCTACCTCAAATCATGCATGAACTTACTGTGGAGTGTTAAATTTTTTAGGTTCTCTTTTATAGTTGCTTGGTCTTGTGGCCAAAAAGTAATTACACTTCACCAAACCATGTATGTTTGCCTTTTTACCATCAGTAACAACAGCTTAACACTTAATGGAAAATTAACTTTCCTCCCTACAGCCTGAATTTCCTTATCTGAAGTCTTGTCTAGAGTTAATTTGAACTGTTGAACTAAATTTTAAAACGTTGATGTAATTAAATCTGGTTTGGACTTTGTTATTGGTGACAAAATTAGTTACTGATCGATTTATTGCCTTAGCATGAATTGCTATCTGACAATTCAAGTATTTATGAAATTGAATTAAGTGCATCTAGTTTGTATGAAATTAAATTTAGAAAGTTCTCTCCACTGTGCAGGGGTGTGCACATTCTTGTCTCCCCACTTCACCACCCTCTTTGGTCTACAACATGCTTGCCAGGTCAATGGGTTTGACTTCATGCAGCAAAATCATGTTCACATACATGTGTTGATGGGTCAGCTTTGAATCTGATCTGGTAGATGTTCCAAGTAACCCTGCAGCCATGTGGTGGCTCCAGCACAAAGGAGATGGTAGGAGTGTGTTGCTCAAGGATGGTAGGAGAGCCAAACTATTTCCACTTCTGCACTTGTTCCACGGAGCAGCCTGGAGTTCCAGTGGCTCGGCTGTAATGTGAAGCTGCTTTCTGTCTTAGCTTTGAGCTAGCCAGGGCGCTTACAATAACAGCGGAGCCCAGGAGCAGAGATTTGAGCGAGGGCTGTATGAGAGTTTCAGAGGAGCTTGTGTTGCTACTCACTTCTGCCACCACTGAAGTCTGTGCTCTCGCATTCTTACAGCTAGTGTTACTTCAACTACTTCTGGTATTTCTTTGGGCACGGCAGTGAGGGCTCATGCCTCACTTCTGACAGCTATTTCATTAGGGTTGCACATTTTTCTGTTCCAGCCACAGCCTTAAGTTCCCTATCCCATGCTATGTGTGTTCTGTTACAAGTTCATCCATTTCTGCAGGATTCGCATGCTTTTGCAATCTTCTGATAGTCCAGACTTCAAAAGAAGAAAATTACACATACAATATGTGATAGACAAACCTGTACAGAAACGTGGAACCCTTTTGGAGGACCAGTTGAGATGTGCTTCTGGGAACTCTAAAGAAATAGCTTATTTGCTTTTCTCCATGTCATTGGATGTTGGATGTTCTCATAGCAAGCAAATACGGACAAGGAGGGTTGGTTGGTATTGTGCTATAATAATCAGGGAGGTGGCCTGTATTTTTTTCTCTAAGCTGCTGAAAATGTGTAAATCCCTGTATTTTTGTTTTGGCATTATGGATTGTTGCTGTGGCCTTTAGCAGGTTTCCATCTGAGCTGTAATGTCTCTGAAGGTATTCAGTGAAGGGCTTCTGTACGCCTGCACAAAAAGTGCTGAAGAACTTCGTCGTTACTGCATGGGATCCAAAGTTTGGGGGGGATTTTCTTCCTTGTAATTAGTTCCAGGAGAGGATGGCAGAACTAGCTGAGAAAGCTGTAATGGGGCAAGAAATCTGTTGTCAGTTATATATTGGGTTTTTCCATGCAAGACCTCAGGAGATTTGTTTTCCATCAGGCAGTAATATTCTTACACCTTCAAAATAGTCTATGAACACAAGCTAATTAATCTCCACCATACCTCTGGGAGGTAGACAAGTGGAGTTTTTAAAAAAATAATTTTAAAGGTGGAGGTTTTGTTATTTCCTGTGCCATCTTGTGATATTTACACTTCACTGGGGCAGTGACACACCTCCTGTGGGCGAGCTACTTTTTATTGATCCATAAATAAAAGGATTCATAGAATATGAGGTGGCATAGGTATTAAATTAGACTTACTCAAGCACCTACTGGGTATTTTGCTAACCTGCTACCCCTTTTGTAAGGGATTGCTCTTTCATAGCACAAGGGGTGGAAAGAATTATAACTGTGGTTTTTATCTGCAAAACAGACAAAAATGTTTCGGCAGCACAGCAGAGAGATAATTTACTTGAAAAGAAAAATAATAAAGCCACAGAGGAAAAACGAGCTATTGAACTCCACTGGAGTTCATCAGAAACTCTTCTAACAGGCACCTCTGTGTCGCAAGCAAATCCCTGATTCCCAAAAGAAGCCTTGGCGATGGGGAGGACTATCCGTTCTAGCAGTGATTAGTGTCCATTAAGCTTCAACTGTGTGTCCAGTAAAGTGCTTTTGGCTACAAGCTAATAATTCTGGATGCATATTTGAGACTACTTTACCTTGTGCATTACCCAGTGAAAAATTAAAGGGTTTTTTGCCTTTTTTTTTTTTTTTTAAATCTCGAATGGAACTGCAAATATTTCCTTGACCTGCCACCTTTTTTCCAGCAACTTGGATGCAGTTTAGGTGATACCTGGAGTTTTTAGTGGTCAGATTATCTCATTAATTCCTCAGTTATGTTCTTCCCCCTCTGTTATGTAGTATGTCTGAGGTAAAACAGTAGCAGGAAAGTCTAGAGAGGTGGTCACCGACCTTGCTGACCCAAAGATAGTGTTGTACAGCTAATGAGTGCTTTGCTTTTCCAGTTTTTGGCTGCAGGTGGTGTTGGGGATTGCTAGTCTGAAGGCTGGCAAACCCTAATGGAGCCTCCAGAGGCTGGTCGCTCTTGATTGTTGTTGGATTAATGATCTTGCTTTGACAGCAAGGTTCAGGTGTTAACCATTCTTGTTGTTGAAAATCAGAGAATTCTCTGGATTTTGGAAGAGATGTTTTTATTCCTGCTTCTGGTAAAGCATGTGGTGATGGCTTCACCTTGTCCAGCTGCTGGCTACCCTCATCCTGCTCCTCAGTGGCATGAGGAGGAGAAACAAGATGGATAAGCTCCTGGGTCGACCAGACAGGGAAACCGCCCGCAAATCGCCACCACAGGCAAACCAGGTTTGACTGGAGGAAAATGAATTTCACTTATTGCTGATTAAAATCAGTTTAAAACTGATTCTAAAACTGATTTTTTAAACCTTAAAATGCCACCTTACCCTACCTCTTTTTCCTACTTTGCCTCTTTGTTCCCGACCCCTCGTCTGTCCCACACCAGGGTCTGCTGGCACCAGCTGGAACTGGCCAGCACCGGCTAGACCCGACTCAAGGCAGCCCCCTCGCTGCAGAGAGCTTCTGGCGCCATGCCAGCGTGGGTACCTCTGAGGCAGCATGGGCTCGGAGCAGTATTCCTGGCTCTGTGGCCACCGAGGAAAAAGAGAGGCTTTCCTCTGCGCCACTGTCAGCCCAGGTATTTGTGGGGAGAAAAAGAGGATCCACGCTGAAACACCGTCTTTGTGTCGCTTCTCCCTCGCGCTCTTGCTGGTAGTGAGATCCGTACAGGCCTCTGAGCTGAACTCAGGACTTGCTTCCTCATAAAGACACTATAATTGGCACGTATTAAGATATCATAAACATATGCAGACTATCAGTTGTCTAAGTTGTTAGAAAACTTAATGATTTTTATTTATTTATTTATTTTCAACATTTTCTTTAAATTTTTGAATTCTTTGCATCAGACTTAGTGGAAACTTTGCTGAATAGATACAAATGGGGTTTTTTTAATAAATTAATATGGGATATGCTGGATATATGAAGAGAATGTTTATTAAAATGTTTTTCTAGTAGCTTCTCTCCCCATGTAACTTGGCATTTAAAAAAAGTCTGGTGCAAGCTGAGCATTCCCATACCTATTTCTTATCTGAAGTAGTTCAGACAGGTCATGGGAAGACAGGCGTAAAGTCAACGTCTCGTCTTTAACTGTAAATGATTTATGCTAAAAGAAATGGATTTACATTTAAACTGTAGATAGATTTTTTTAAAAAAAGTCCAACTCTCAGGTATTTTCTTTTTTTTTTAATCTGTTCTGCTGGAGTGCTTCTACTCTGCTAATAGGTTTCTTCGCAGCCGCCTCCAGATTCAAAAGCTGTGAAGTGCCTGGTCTGTCTAGGGGCAGCAGAACCACCCAAGAATGAGTGAATTCATTGCACTGACATTTTTCTTGAGATACTGGGAGGCAACCTCCTCTTCTTCCAATTCAACTGGCATTTTATTTGATGAGCAGTATAACCTTGTGTTCGTCAGGTGATTGGTTATTTGAACAGAAGTCACGTGGTGATATTATCAACGGTTTTGGTTCTTTTAATCATCTTTATTCAGTGTCATAGTCTTTTGGAAACAACTTTACTTCCTAGACTTTGTAAATTGCATTTCAAATTCCTGAAGCTGGGTAGATTTCTAGAATACTTCAAAGTACTTGTATAGTTTGCTCCCCACCGATTTATTTTTTCTTTTAATATCTATCTTCCTAATTCACTGTCTCTTCCAAAGTCTTCAGCAGGTGGATTTACTTGAGTTGGATGGCCCCTTTGGCATTTCAGAGATCTGTCGTGCAGGCCAGTACAGCAAGTTTTAGGGTTGCCAAAAATAGATACCAGGACTAAACCTTCCCACATCACTAAAAATGGCTTCTTCAGGGAAAAAAAAAAAGCAGATTATGGCCTTATTTCAGAGCTGCATCCAGAATTTTAACCCTTCTCTTTGAACCTGATTGAAAAACAAAAATTATGTGAAATGGAAAAGCAAAACATGAAAACAAACCCCAGAAATGTAATCAGAGAACCTTAATTAAACAAAAGAGCTAAAAGCAAAGCACAAAAAAAAAAAAAGGAAAAGCAGCCAGGATTTGCCCATAAAAGCATTAGAACACTTTGAAGAGATGTGCAGACAGACTTTAATGTCCCAGTCCTTAATTTTTCCATCTTTTCTATCATGCCCTGTGCTATACATGAATTGTCTGATGTTGCTCCACCCTGGAGAGAGATGCTTTTCTGTGGTGCTGCAAATGTAGTTGGTGCAGTGCTCTGGAATGACGTGTTCTATGTAATTACCATAGTATTTGGTATTTTACGAAGCAAGGGTGGTGAGAGAGAAGAGATTACAATCGCTTATAAACTGTTACTGCTTTTTTGGCAGAATCTGGCTCAACTGAGATCATGAGACTCTTCTGCCCTGCTGTTTCCGGTAATTAGGCATTTCTAAACAGCAGGTCAAGCCAATTTGTCTTTTAGAGGGACTATTTATTTTGTTATACTGCTACCAGTGACAGGTTGTTGGGATTTGGGTTTTTTTTTGGGGGGAGGGGTATCTTTTTTTGAGCTGCTGTTCTATTCCAGTGCTAATCTTGGCGCAAGATCGCTGTGTGTTTAGCAATTGACTTTAAAGGGCGAGGGAGCAATTATAGTTTTCTATTATTTATTTGGCAGTCAGCATATTGTTTGAGCACACATTCAACAAGTTTCTTTCCCAAGGGCTACGCTGTGCTTTTCACGCAGATTTCTCACGTGAGCCTTGGCAGGGGGTGAGGTGACCAAAGTTACTGCTACTTCCAGGGGAAGCACTGTGAAGGTGTGTGAGGCTGTTGCCGAAGAGAACCTACCGGAGTTCATCTTAAGTAATCCAGCAAGCAAAAAGGAGATGGGTAGCGTTAGAGGGGGGAAAAAAGGACTGAATCAGAGGAGAATATTGTGTTGCAAACAAGTGGCAAAAGTAGAGTAAAATAGGTATGTTCGACACATGCGTGCTCAAGGACTGCAGAAGGTAGGAGAGATCTGTGTAGCCTCTTAGCTCATCAGCCTGTTTAGCAACAGGCTGAACAACTTTGCATTCCTCCTCTGTGTATGCTTGTCTGCTCTGGTCCGGGACTGGCAGGTGGGATCTGCTGGGAGTCAGACCATGGACTTTTCAACTGATCCAACTTGGCACGCTATTCTCAGCGGGGGCATTATAACATATAAGGGATGTTATGATGGCAGCAGTAGCCAAACTGTATAGGTTTTTGCTTCTGCATCTTAGAGAGCAGCTTTTGTCTTTTTATTTTAGAGCAGTGCTATGCCTGGACGTTCAGCTCTCATCAACCTAAAACAGAATAGAGCGGAGCTCACGAAGAGGCTTGCAGTATCAGACTTCATCTTTTCACTTTCAAAGCCATGGATCTTAGGTTGGATTTAAAGAGGGGGGGAACAGCAGTGCATGAAGCAAGGTGCGGCGGGTGGGGGGGGGGGGGGAGTTCATTGTTTAAGTGACTCTCTGGGGCTCTTTTAGTACTGCGTGTTTCCTAAGCTGTAGAAACATTTGAAGTGGTGTAATATCTTCAGATAAAGTGTAGTTTTGTCAGACGCATTCAGACAAGTTCCTTGTTCAGCTGACAAAACTGTGTTTTCATCTTGACTGGCTTCTAACAGTCCAGAGAGTGCGTGCAGTGATACCAGCCTCTGAAGTTTCCCTGGAGCTGATTTTAGACTTGCAGTCAGCTGCTTGAAATCCCCAAATTTTCTCAGCATCAGATGTGTTTTTGCTTAACAGGAGTCTCCTCCTGCCCACACCCCCTTCCACCCCACCCTGAGTGCTTGCGCTGCCTCTCAGCTCCTCCACCCTCCCTTGGGACAGAAAAAAAATGAAGTGTCTCCCCATCCCGAGCAGATTATGTGGCTGTGTGCAGGGAGGATGGCATGCATCCCACACGCAGAGAGAGAAGGCGAGCGACGAAGGGCGGCTATTGTTCAACTCCAGCCAAGGAGCTGAATAGAGAGGCTTGCGCTTGACGGGCTCGGGCTCTGGCTTTTCTGCATTCCAGACCGTCTGAGGCAGAGAAAACCCAGTGCCGGAGAGAAGCGTGCGGAGGCTACGCTGACTTTCTGGTTGGCATGGTTGCAGGACCATGGTAGAGGTATTAAGATTACCGCAGAATGCAGTTCACAGGTGAGATCCCTCCTGACACGGTCCATGCAAATGGGGGACTGTATTGCTGCAGTATTTCCAGTGCGGCGGGGTTGGGTAGGAGGCACGTAGGTATTTTGCTGGGAGTTTAAAGTGACTAGACTTTTAAAGCAAGTAGAAACTTCAAGGTGGTTTGTTGGTGGTGGGGTTTTTTTTTCCTTGCTGTGTGTATATATCGATTCTTTTCTTCAGCTTTATGCACAAGTTTTTAAAAAGGTGTTTACATGGATTTAATGTGAGGGCTGGAAAAAGTGGATTGTTGGTACTTTTCTGCTTGCTAGCACAGAAACTGCATGCTGATATTCAAACATGTAGATGCAAAGATGAGAACCAAGTTTTTGTAATGGCTTTCAAAGTTAAAAATCTAGTTGATTGCTACTTAAATCATCAGGTTTGCTTTTCTTTCTCCTCCTGTAAGTCTATACTTACCTAACACAAGTCGGTATGTTTTTTACATGACACGGGATTTCTGACTAAGGCCAGACATCATTCTTCAAGGGCACGCTGTGAGAATATTTCTTCAGCGTGTGCTTGTGGCTGGCGGTGCGGGATGTTTTCAGCATGTGATATTGCCAGCCTTGCTTCCTGTCCTCCAGCAAGTGATGGTGAATCAAAGCAGTTGAGGGAATCCTACAAGGTTGCTCATAAAAACAAGAGGATTTGTTTTCTTTTCAATATAAAGGGTGCTGCCTTAGTAATGCTGCTTGCCTTTCTAGCAGCTTTTGTCTTAAAATGTATTGTTAAGAGGTAGCAAGCTAGAAAGCATTTAAATTTCCTGCCTTTGGATATAGTTAGACATTTTTCAGTAGCTACAAAACCAGTGAATGTGGTTGAAGGAAACCAAGAATGGAATCTCCTGAGTTAAATTTTTTTCTACCTTGGAAACACCCCTTTGTAGGTGCTGATTACGAAGCCCTTAGTCATTTTCCTCCTCATCTGTAGACCAGGGAGAATACTAATTTGCTAACTTAGAGAGGCTGTTTTTGTTAGGCCAAACCAGTGAGGTTGTTCTGCAACTGCTTTTGAATTACATGATCAGAAAATGAAAACCTTCTGCTTTAGCTTTTGGGTTTTGTTTTTTTTTTTTGGAAAAACATGTTTCTTTCAAAAACAAGCAAACTTTTGGCAAACTAATTAGAAAAAGCTCAAGGCAACACAATCCTGGCCCCTTCCAAGTTTCATTTAGGTGATTTTGGGGTGGTTACCAGGAGGTACCCTTTAGAATTTCCTCTCTCTTTTGGGGGCTCTTTCATACGATTAACATGTTAATAGGGTAGCGAATTAAAAACACAATACTGGGGAGTTCTGGAAGGCAGACGTGAGCAGCAACTTACATCCCTGCAAATTCTTCATGTTGTGCCCAGCTTTATCTGATACTCCGTGGGTGCTTTCACTCTTCCTAGCTACCCGAATCTGTGAGAAGGGGAAAACGATGTAATTGTAATGAATACTTGAGGTGACTTCTGTCAGAAAGATCTGTCATGGCTTTTAAAAGCTCATGGGAACAAATCAGTTTCATTTGTACATAAGCAGGAGGAAGGGGTATTCTCTATACTGAGGCTTGACCTGCTCCTTGCTGTTTTCTGGTGTCTGGGAGTAAGTGTTGCACCAGTGATGTAGTACTGGAAGCCACAGGATTCTGTGATGCAGCAAAATACAGGGTATGGGACAGCATTTGTAAATGGCTCGTTGGCGTCAAGAGACAGATGCGTTTTCCAGCCTGTAGAGGTACGTACCTTTTCAAAGCTTTAATTCTCCACAAAGGGAATACTTCCTTTTGTCTAGATTCCTTGGCTAATTGGCATCAGACAGCACAAACGCTTTTTAGGAGAGCTAATAACGGTGGGAGTTGAAACTGGGCCAATGGCAGAAGGGAGACCTAATGATCCCCTTCCATTTAATTTTCTACATATATGGGTGACTGCCCCTATAAGGGAGAGGGAAATCTGCACGAGAAGTCAGCAAGCAAATGATGCAACTACAGTTGGTGCTTACAGTTACAAGTTATCATCTCCACATGTTAAATGGTCGACAGGCCTCAACTATATATGTTACAAATTTAATGGGAAACGGTGCCAAAATTGTCGTGGTAAACGGATCTGCAAAAATTGGGTTGTAGTGTTGTGTAATAGCTCGTTATCTGAGCAGATGTTGGCAGCTACAAATCGCTACGGTGAGTCTGGACAGGGTTTCCTTCCGTAGCAGGAGCAGGGGTGCTCCTGAGCCCCTGGATCTGCTGTGATGACACACAACGTTGCTTTTTTTATTGTTGCCTTCCCTTGCACCTGCAGCATGCTAGGCAGGGACTGCAGGAGGGCAACGCTGTCACGTGGGTGCCTGCCAGAGAAGTGATGTGCCTCTGCTGACGCGTTTGCATAGAGTAGGCCTCTGGGCAGCCTTCAAAAGTGGCGCCAACCACAAGAATGCAAAATTGCAAGTCTGCCTTAGGAGATTGAAAGTATTTATTCTTTAAAAAAATTAATTTTCCTGCTTGTTCCAATCCTTTTTGGAGTTGGTTTCAGTCAGATTTTCATGCTCAGTCACACACAAGCTGTGAAGGCCGGGTCCTTTTTTCGAGAATAGAGGCTGTAATTGTTTTCATATTTGGTTGATTCCGGGGGTAGTGGCCACAGGGAAAATGCCAAATGTACAAAATATAGCCTAATTCTAATGCCAGCTTTCACAGCATTCGTACTCTTAAAGCCCTGTGCTGGTATGTCCTAAGGTCAGTCTAAAATGCCAGCTATATTCTCCAGGGAAACTCTGTCCAGAGTGTCCAAGAAGGATCTTTGAGATATTGCATCAGTCAGAAATTAAGCCCATGTCCACAAGATGGAGGACTTGGTATGTCCTTGTAAAAATTCCCTAAACTGTACAGTCTCTTACCCTGCTGTGTTTCCTTGTTTCACCACTAAATTCGGACCCTAATTTGGAAACAGATTAAAGAAACCCTCCATGCGCTACCTTTCTGTACTGTTTGGAAAGGCCTTGGGCTTTGGCAGTCACCTTATTTTGATGCTTACATAAAGATTAGTGTAGTATTCCTATAAACACAGGTGGAACTGAGGAGTAAGAGGGAGGGAGACCACATGATTCATAGGCAGAGGTAGGAAATCATATTGCTGGTTGTAACCACTCGTTCTCCGGAATGCTCCTGCTTTTCTGCTGCATACCTGGTAAGTGCAAGCTGCACACTTTCGGGCTACTAGGCACTGAGAGTGTTTTGGTGGTGGCTTTCTGTCTCGTCATCTGGTGTTAGAAATGTGGGTTATTGTGAATTGGGGTTTTTTTTTTGTCTGTGCCAGTCAAGGAGAGTTCAACTCCCACCTGATGATGTCAGCAAAGCTGCGGTTTCTTGACCTATAAAGGGAGCAAGCAGTGACCTCAGGGTGGAGTAAAGCTCCCTCCTGGCACACCACCCTCAACCCTGCTCTGCAAGAATCGCTGGTATTCAGTTTATACTGAAAACAAGCAAGCTGAACTCATCGTGGGAGTGCTACATAAAGCTGCTAACCCCGTTGGGAGAGGGTAAATAAGTTGATGGGGCAGTGTGGCAATTTCTTCATGATCTGACCAGAAGCTTAAGAACTTGTATGGTCAATAGAATATCATATATTGATCATGTTGAATTGCTTCCCACAATCCTTTGAAGCCATCTGTGTGGGACTTCTGTGTTCTGATGGCACCAGAATGTTGCTGACTGGATGACGAGACGTTTAGTTCTCTCTCATCTGAAACTGTTTTTCTCAGAATTGTAGTCCTCTGTTAGCTGTGTGATCATGTAGTCATAGAAGTCAAAAAAAACCAAACCAACCACCAACCAAACCCCAACCGTCACTAAGCTGTTCTGTCATTTGTTTGATTGTTGGAGATGCTGTGCCAATAACTTAGTCTAAAGAATAAACATTCCTGCCTGTTCCTATGCTCTGGTTGGGAGTATATACCCAAGAGAAAAACAGTAGGTCACAAAGTCATAGTAGAGACCAAGATGAATGATGGTGGTATACAAAGAAAACCACCCTAACTGGTTATTTTCACTTTTTTTTTTTTTCCTGAATTTGGCAAAATTCAGCAGCCATGAAGACCTGAGCTGTGCAGACTCCATGGCCTGGAGGGCGAGCAAGAAAAATAGTGTTCCTTTTCCATGCCTTACCACAGCTTTCCTGGGGGAAGTGCTTTTCTGTCCCAGCAGCAACTTAGAGGACAGCTGAGTGCAAGGGGTCCCCTCTCCCCAAAAACTTCTCTTGTTTTGAGAGAATTAATAGCATGTCAGTATCTGAAAGTGCAAAGGATGGAGCAGTTGAGTCCTTAAGGATGGTACTGCCCTGTCAGATGGGTGACCCTTTGCACCTTACCTGACCCTATCAGTTAATGTTGCAACCACTGGGAAGAATTATTTACAAGATACTTTCTCTGTGGTGTGCCAGTATAATTTCAGATAAATCCATCAAGCATGAAGCACTTCTCCTTGTCTGTCTTTCTAATAAAAGTCCTTCATAATGATTTAGAACAGATAAAATCTGAAGGGCCTTGAAGATTGTAAAATAGCAGTGGTGCTGTATCTGAAGTGCTTAAGCAAGACTTGTACCTTTGGAGACAGGGCAGGGAGGAGTGGGGGCTTCACCTTACTACCTGCCCACAGTGTGGTTTCTGGGCAGATAAGGTTTTTTTCCTCTTTCTCTTCCAAATACTTGGCAGGCTTAGAAGTACAGCCAGCGAAGCTTCCTTTCTTGGAAAGGTTAATTCTTCTGGAACACCTACTAGATGATTCAGCTCTGCTCCTTGGTTTCGTTCAGCAAATATTTGTATTTGGTTTTTTGCTATTTTCCTTCCAGTAGCTCTACAAAAAAATAGTCTTCGTTGCTGTTAACTTTTGTCTTAGTTATGAGTAAACTGAATTTATATTTGAAATTTGCATTTCTTAGAAGGTCTGGAAAACCAGTGTGATGTTTGAGACACTGGCAGTTTCAGTCCTTGCAGTATCAGAGTATGAATCAAAAAAAATCGGACCCCATTCCTCGTTCGCACAGCTTTGAAAGGTGGAAGAGCTCCTGGATTGCTGGGCTGGGTGTTCAGATGTGTAAAGCAGGTGATACGACTGAGCTCAGTGGGCAGGAGATCAGCCCATGAGTGTTGATCTTTCCCGTGTTCTTCATCCATTCTTGAAGGTTTGGTGCCTCTTGGGGCTTCTTAATTTATTTATTTTAAGTCTTAACATTAAATGAATGTTTTTAACGCTACATAATTTTAGAACTAAGATCACATTTCTATGGGACATGCTAGCTCAGAAATTCTTTTTTAAATTTGAGTGCTTGAGACTTGATTCATTTCAAGCTGTCACTTCCATGGTGTTACTGAGCAAGGGCTTCCTTATCAATCTTCGTGCTTGGGAAATCTAGGAAGGCACGGGGATAATTTTGTTTCTACAGCTCTGTGTTTTCAGGACACTTTCAGTCTGCTCTTTGATTTGAGCACCCAATGGCTTTGGTCAGAGGGAAAGAATGCAGAAGGTATTCTTCATGAACACATTCTTGGAAAGAAAGTCATTGCATGAATACCAGCATAGGAAATTAAATCGTCTTTACGTACCACTTGTTCAATATATAGCTGGATGTATTCATACTTTAATACAAGATGTCTGTTTACATGGGGCATATGGTTCCCAGTTTGGAAGGGGACTCAGGAGTGGATGACTGTAAATAATGCCTAGGCCCTAGTTTGGAATTAAATTAGCTTAATGTTTTTAGAGTAGTCATTAATAGATACTTACAAACTACCACAGTGCTAGCAGCATAACTTGGCTGAATCCCTTGGCTGTGCTGTGACAGTACCTGAGGTTGGATTGAATACAAAAATGTAATTAAGATGGTGTGGAAATGGGGGAAGAAAACCCATGGTTGCTTCATCAGTGAAGTTCTGAACATCCAGCAGTTCTCCGCAGCAGAATTCCTTGTGTCACAGCTCTTCATGCTCCTGGTTAGGTCACTGTTTTGTAACATTGGCAAAGTGTTTTTTCATTGGAAAGTGGAGACAATAACAGGTCAGTTTGACCTACAGTAGTAAACCATTCCTATTGCTAGTCCTTCTCATTTTTACCTGGCTTACTTAGGGTTAACACGCCCAAGAACCAAAATCATATTAATTTCCCTATGCTTCAATTGCAGGAAATTTTTAAAAGATCCTTTAAGACTGCATCTTTCTTGCTGTACAGGAGCAGCATGATGCTTACCTCCTCAATCATGTTCCTTTCCTTAACACAGTCAAACACATGGTTTGACTTTTGGTCTTCCTGCTTTCACTTCTGGTCTTCCTGCTTTCACTTCTGGTCTTCCTGCTTTCACTTCTGGTCTTCCTGCTTTCACTTCTGGTCTTCCTGCTTTCCTCAAGCATCTCTATTAATACATCCTGGAGGAAAAAGGACAGGAGTGTGTAGTCTTAGACTCAGCAAAACTTAATTTTGTGGGCACATACAGTCAGCAACATGAAGGATTCATCTCCAGCTCCTACAGCATTACAGTCTTTTATCAGCTTTGCCAAGAAAACATGGTACTGGGACCTAGAGAGGGAACTGGGGCAGGCATCCTTATTTATGTTGTGTTAGACTGTTCAGAAGGAAAATACTGTGGAAAAATTCAAGATGCATTGTGCAAGTAGTTTAAAAATCAATTCCTTTGCAAGTAGCTTCATAGCAGCTTGCTTTTTTTCCCCTTTTTTAATTTGTTTAACCCGAAAAGCATGTCTACAGTTCTAAGATACCATGTATATTCAAAATAGTTCATATGCACCAAGGAAACAGAGTGTAATGGGAGGTGTCTAAAGACATAGCTTGTGTTACAGAAAAGATTTTGAAGCATTGATTAGATTCTTACAGGAAGTTAGTTGTGCCTTTATATTGCAAGGGAGGCATAAGCCTGGTTCTTCTGTGCTGGTCAGCATCATTCTTTGTGTCCAACTAAATGGACCAAAGGGAATTTTGTCTGCGAGGCCCATGACTAGGCTTGTGTATTTGGCCATTTTCTGAAGCGTTTGTGGTGGGGCTCTGCTTCTTGGTTTCCCTAAAAGTGAAGCATGAACAGCCAGCCAAGGCAGGAGATGACTTAAGGGAGGCTCAGTGGCAATGGAAGAGCTTTGTAAAGGCTCATCCCTTCGGGTTTGGTTTAAATTTTCATTTCAGTTGACTACAATGCCCTGTCAAAACTAAGTGTGGAAATAGCTTCCTGACATTACTTTAAATGTCACTTGTACAAGGGAGCTCTTGCCAGTGGTATTCTGTCCTAGGGAACTTCAAGGTTCGTTGTTTTTCTCAACTGCATTTTGAGCCTTTCTGTCTCTATTTATCTTTAAAGGCTGTCAGCAGGTGCAGCCCTCGTTGCCCTTGGATTCCTCACAGCTCCAGCAATTGTTAGTTAGGAAATTCTGTGCTCTGCCTCCCTCCTAAGTAGCCACTAGGTTAACATCTCAGATCTTAGCTGGGTTTGGAAGGATAGTAGTGTTCACCCTGCATGGAAAGGGCAACTCTTACCCTAGTAAAAGATAATACTGCATCAGTGCTGTGACATGTAGAGGTTGTCATCTTCAGCTGGGTGAGAGCCGCTGAGAGCAAGTGCTAAAGATCACTGACTGTGCTAGAATGACTTCATTAAGCAATCTGAAAGGATAAAATGCGAGATGATAATGTCTGTGTGTGGGCTGGTACTTCATCAGCGCGGTTTCACTTTCCAGAAAAGAGTGGCCTGGCTTAAAGAGAGACTTGAGCATCCATCAGTATTTTTTTCTGATGAGAAGGGCTTTCTGTGTACCTTGCCATGCTCCAGCAGGGCTATCCACATTGCCTCGTGTCTGACGTAAATCTGCTATTGATTTACATCCTAATAGAATTACTCTGTTTAGCTGCTCATAGCTTGTTCCTAGGATTGTGTCACGATATTACATGCTGCTTTTGCTTACGTAGCTTTAAGCCAGAAAGTTATCGATGTCACAAAATCATTGTTGAAGCCTTTCACCATGATTCTGTAACACAGGATGAGTGACTCAGCCTCGTCCATCCAGGTGGTCTCCAACTAGGTTATAGCGTGGTTAGAAGGCTGTTACAGTGTCATACTGCTTCTCAGGACAGAATTACTTTCATTGTAGATAGGCATTTTAAATTATTTGATTCAAGAAACAGCCTTTTGCATATAGAATTGGCATTTTTAGATATTTGTAAAACTTCTTTTCGAGCTAGCTTGCTTGTTCTGTACTGTGGCATTGAACAGGATCAGAAAGTTATTACTACTTGGCAATATTCTTGAGCAAAATGACTCAAATAACTTTTTCTATTTCCTAATGGACAAGTGTAGAGGTGAGTAGTGTTGTCTGGTACATTGATCCGGGAGCTGGAGAGGCGGATGTTTATTGTTTCTGGTGGATGCTGCAACCTCAGCAAGCCATTTTTTACATCCCTGCCTACCTGCTGTTCATGAACAAAATTTGCCTTCTCCCTACCTGCTGGCCCCTCTTCTGAAGGGCACATTTAATTTTTCAAGTGTGCAAATATCCTGTCTTTATTCACTCCTAAATTAACTGGAAAACATTTTAATAAGAATGACTTGGGTGTACAATGTCTAATGTATATTGCTGTGAAGAGATCATCTACTGACTATAACAATATCCATCAATCAGTCCATCGGTTTGTCCCTAGTGCGACTGAGATCCATTTTTCCTCTTCTTGTAAGTGCCTCATGCAGAGAACATTAATACCTTATGATTTATAATACCACCGTGACTTTGTGCTTACAAAGCACCTACATCAGAAGGCATCTGCGCTCTATTATTTGCATATATTATGAAGTTATCATTTACTGAAATGCCTGTAGAAAAATCTGAGCGCTCATGCTTCTGTGTAGTTTCACTTATCAAGGATGCTAATTTTTAAATCCATGGGATGGCAAAGCTGTTTAGCTTCCATGGGCTTCAAAATCATAACTGTGGGAGGGTGACGTTTCTGACAACTGCAGAAAGGAGCGGAAGCTCATTTGCTGATGGTAAAGCAAAGAATTACCAGTTGGGGATGCATACAAGTTTTTAAATGCTTTGTTTATATGAGAGGAGGGCTTGATTTAATTTTGAGCCTCGTGGACTTGTCTGCTTTGGGAACTCAGAGGTGAGGGATATGAACCCCAACACTTAAAAGAGCTTTCCTGTGTTTTCACCTGTTACCTGTGCTAATTTTGGAAAACAGCAGTCTCTGAAGGCAGAGATTAGCTGCTTCTTGCTCCTGGCTGGGGGATTTTTTTTTATCATTGCTTTGCTGATCTCTCCCCCTTTCTTTCTATATTTTAACAATTTACATACCTCTGCTCTGGTCGATAGAGCAATTTGTGTATTTGCATTGGCTCGACAATTTCTATTTCCAGGGTACGTAGGTCTCACAACACAAAATTAGTTAGTCATGTTTTGAATAGTTCTCTCATGCTTATTTGCAGCTTATCTCAAAAACTGGCTCTCCTGGAAAATTTGGACAAGACTTTTTGAAAGCTTTTGGTACTTTATGTAAGGTTAGGATAAGCTCTAGGGCACGAGACCTGCCGTAAGAAGAACAAGGACAATTTCAGGAAGGTATTCAGTGTCTCCTTTGGCTGTGGCGAGCTCTAATGGGAGACCAGCACCACATTCCTCCTGCAGCTGTGGAGCAAGTCTAGTCTTTGGTTTTCTTGCACAGCAAAAGGTTTAAAAATTAAAATCAGTGCGACAGAGGAGTTTCAAGGTAGTTTGGGAGTGATTGTTTGAAACTAAGTGTTCAAAGGATGTAAACAGGGCGGACGTTTCTGATGCCAGAGTTTGATAGTGGAGAGTCTCAAAGCTTACAAGTGTCAACCAGTGCCCAGTGGCTGGGAGATGAGGCTAAATAAATGAATTCTTGGAACCAAGGAGTGAATTGCTAAGGACGAGGGGAACATTGGAAGAGCTTACCAAGGGAGCAGATCGGGTCTTTATGTCTTTGCAGTGTCTTTTTACAGTTGGATGTCCTTTTTTCTGGAAGTTGTCTTTCTTCAACTAGAAGTAGTGCAGTGAATCGATGAGAGCCACTGGGTGATGTTCTAAAAGTGTTTCAAGACAGGTTAGATTATTGTAATAATTATTTCTATTTTTAAATTCTATGGAGTTGGTGTTTCAAAAGTCAGTGGCTCTTCTGCCTCTATTGCTTTAAATTTCCTGGATTTCTACGGGGCACAGGGTTCACAACTTACTTTCTTACAAGGACTTTTCAATTCATGCTTTTGTTCTGATGCGTATCTCCACCACCTGACAGGCTTCCTGCATGATACTCTGTCCTGTTAAACCACACAGAAAGGAGATAAATAGTAGGGAACTGTTTATGCATGGCTTTTCCTTCTGTGTGTTGCCCCACGAATGTTAATGCAGAGGAGAGGTCTGCATATGAAGAACTGTAATGCCATTTCAGTTCCTAGTTGCATCCTCCATACTGAAGTCTTTGCCAGTTCTGCCTCCATTTTTTACAAAGTTTTTCCTGTTCCCCTATTTTAAAACGTCCCAATGAACCAGTTTCATATTTGATATTTAATATACTTCCCTCTTATCATGAACACATTATAATGCATTGAAAAGGATGAATAAACCTAAATTATGATACCAGCTGAGGCAGCTAGGGAGGAAAACAGGATCTGTAGTCAAGCTGTGCTTCTAGAAAGGATGCAGAATTGGTAAGTGTTCATGGGAAATCAATACTCTTAACTTTGTTTTCTCTAGAACCTATTATTTACGGAGTTAATGGGTTATATTGCAAATGAAACCAGTTTTTAATAGAAGGATGGTCAAGTGGTTTTGGGCACTGTATTTGCTCGACAGAAAACTAAAGGAAGAAGGAGGTGACTTAGTTTTTTTTCATATTGACCAAGCAGATAGGAGAAAATAGCAATCTAATCCTTTCTCTGAAAGTCCTGTAATTCCTTTCTTATTGCCAAGTAGATTTACATCATCAGTTTGCACAGTCTCAGCTCAAAGAAAAGATGCTACTTGTAGAAGTTGGACAACATGTGATCTTCCCACACACAGGGTAAAATGTGTTAGAAATGCTTCTTTTGTCAAAAAGACCCAGCAATTTTTTGCATAGGTGGGAAAGGTATCTGATGTTCTTCTATTAGTTGGATTTTTATGTGATGTAGGAATTATTTCTGGTTTTTTTCCCATCCCTCTGTGCATAACGAGGATGGAAGCACGGATGTTTTCAGTGTGGGCAGCAGGACTGCTCTGTTCAGGTGTCCGTGCTGCTGTGGTGTCGTGCTCCTGAACTGTCTGTCCCGAGTTCCTTCATTAATTGTGAATTCTGTGGAGCATCCTTTCTGCTTGGCAGGTGTTTTATGAAAATATCTGTCCTGCACAAACAATACTTGCTACAGTTTGTCTTAGTAATTGGAATTTTCTTCCCTGCTGGGACTTGATAGCTCTTTTTTTTTCTTCATTTGTTGGTTGATATCTAATTCTTCGCTTTGCTGATCTAATGGCTTTTTGTTGTTGCTGGTTTGGCTTGTGTTTTACTCAGTGGTCAGCAAGCATCCTAGTTTGTAATAAGGATTGGCAACTGTATAAATTATTTAAAATAAAGACAGGTTCAGAAAATGGTGAACAAAAGGCAGCTGTCTCTTTAAAGAGTGCAGTTTGATCAGAGCATCAGCTCCGTCCCCTGAGGACAAAGGCAATTTTGATTTGTGGGGCCCAGGAGTCCCTCACTTACCAGGATTCTTCTCTGCTTGTGCATGTGTAAACCTGTAAAATGCTCTTTTGTGTAGAATAAATCATATGCTATAAAACCTGTACAATTACGTGTGACCCTTCATAAAGTCACAGTGACAAGTCTTCATTGCAAAGCTGCGCAGAGCGAGCTTGCTGTCTAGACAGAGCAGAATTATTTCCATTTATCTTTTTTTTTGCCCTTTTTTTAATAAATAAATAACCAACCGTCAGTGTCAATGACTTCTTTGAACCCCCAAGAACGCTGCTCTCTCCTTACCTCTCTCACAATTGCCCTGTTGCAGTGGAGGCTGAAGCCCAGCGGGGCTGTGACCGCTGCTTCGCGCTGACGAAGAGGAGCAGCTCCCCTCTCTCTAATGGTGCTGTTGGCAGTCAGAAGCAGATTCCATTATTGCCGATCAATGCCGCCGCCATGCAGGAGGAGGGGAGTGGGAGGGGTGGGAGCTTCCTATTCACAGATTGATCAACCTGCCATTGCATGAACAAATTCATTGTAAGAAAGGCTGGGATGCTGTTGTAATAGCTGGAGCAGGAAGGGGCTTGTAAACAGGGGAGTGCAGGCTCTTCTCTAGTGGGGAGGGTATTTACATTGCCTCTGAGCTTGCTGGTTTTTTCTTTTAGCATAAAGCATAATACCTGAGCCTACAAACAAAGCCAATACTGTAAGGAAAGATAGGGATATATTACACTTAGCTGATGAGCTATTGTGCTTACTTATTTGAGCTTCTTCAGCACTGAGATCTATTTCTTCTTTTTACTTAAACTGATTCTACCATCTCCTGCTGGATTTTAAAAACCTCAGTTTTCCCCTGCTCCCCTTTTTTATTTTTGCCTTCTTTCTGATCCAGCTTGGACTGAAACCTGACACAAAGGGACAAGAAGTACAGATCCCACTTACTGCTCCCACCCATGCCTGCTTTGTCAGAACGGGCTGTCAGGAGTAGGGTTGGGAGAACAGGGCAGGATCACGCTCTCATGCTGTCAGTGTAGACAATAACTGGAGTACTGGAATCCCAAGACCATCAGCTCCTCCCCACCCTTCCTACCCTGCTTCGCTCACTTACTGTTTTCTGTATGGAAAAGTTTTCTGGCTGGAGAATGAGTCTTCTTTCTCCTGGTGATGTGGCCGAATGGCTGGATAGCAGCACAGAAGATGAGAAAAGCCTTCTCTCGTTTCTTGGTACGGTAGGGTGCTCACTTTTTTTAACACTTTACTGGGAAGCCTTTACTACTTTCACTGGCACTTAATTTCTTCAGTCCTTCAGTTACCTGATGTTATTTCTTTTTAAAACCTTTTAAGTGGTATGCAATTGTTAATTAAACTTGGTTACGATCTGTTTGAAATAGTTGCAAACACCTTGGGCATAGGTCAAGTTAAAAATGGGCCTGGGCCATGCCAGAAAGTCCTTTCTGGGCTAAACACTGTTACTTACTGGTCTGTTTTGCTTCTCTGTGCCATTTGACCAGCTGATCACTGCATTTGGTCTACTTCCACTCATTTCTGTCAGCTTGCCTGCAACTTCTCAACTGTGTGACGGTAGTAAGGTAAATCAGAGGAGACTGCTGAAAGTTTTTCATCGTAAAAGAAATGTGTAATTGGATTAAAGAGAAAAATTTCAGCCAAAGGGTCAGATACTTCTCTAGCCTAGAAATTAAATCTCGGAAGCACAATCAAACAGTCCTGTGCTCTCCTCCTGGCTGCTTACACATTAATTTAGTTGTGTTCAGGTAGAAAATCGAAACTGTTCTTTTATTTACGGTCCAGTGTAAATACCGATAAGAGGCTGAAAATGTTTTAAACAGAATTCACACACAGAAGCTGATTATTGTTTTGTCTTTCCCTCTGAGCAGTTGCTATGTCAAACTGCTGTTGTTTGTTTTTGTTATTTGAATCCCATCTCCACAAATCATTCCATCTCTCTCCTTAATGGCTTCTGTAGTTTTCAGGATGCAATCTGTTCTATTTCTCTTTTGATAATTTCCAGGTCCTGAGTTGCTCAGATGGGCTGCTTGTTATGTGTGCCCCTTTTCCTTTCCGGGGGTTATTTAAAATAATGTTTGTTACAATATCTGCTGTAATATCTTCCCTCGTCCCCTCCCAGCTACAGTAGTCACCATTACAGATCCTTGTCTCAGTAGGCGACAGCCAATCCAGGCGCTATTTCTTTCCCAGTTTAGTTGTCCTCTACCCAGACCACAGGCAGGCACATGGTGTGGCTGTGCTCCTTCCTGTAGATAGCGTTACACCAGTCTCCCTGTGGAAGCAGTTATTTTTCTTAACAAGTCCAGAACAGTACCAAATGGGGGAAGAAAATAAGGGGGGGTCCATTTCAATTTGCTAACCCTTCAGTCCTGCATGCTGTGGCCTTCTTTGGGAATATCACACCAGATGTGAACAGGGAGAACAGTCCCTGCACGGGCTGGGCACCAGCACTGCTCTCTAAGAGACTGCCATTTTTTGCCTGCTTACACATATGCTTCCATTCACAGTTTGTTCCCAACCAAGAGATCCCCCAACCAAGATGTCTCCTAAGTCCCTAAGTATCACCCCAGAAACACCAGAGAGTATTTATTCAGAGGAAAGTCCGAAGGCTGCCACAGAGTTGAGCTATTTAAGGTAGCATTTTTTTGCTTCCAAGTACTTACATTATCTTTTTTTCCTTTTGTCCTACAGAGATACCAAATCCCAAATGGTGTCTTAACTCTAGGGCCATATTTGAGGTTCAGTGACATCCCTTGGATGTCTGCCATACATTGGGACATTTTGCTTGGGGCAAAATCCTGCCATGGTGAGTAAGAGGTACCGGAGCTTAGAGCAGCCTTCTGGCCCACTGAGAGGAATGACAATAGCTGTTGAGCTTCAGTGCATCCAAGAGCCAGTTGCTTGTGAGAATGTCCCAACAGCCAGAGCAAAGCATCACTTTTTCAAGAATGTCTTGATTCAGAGCCTTTTTGCAGAGAGTAAAAAGGCTGTTTTTGAAAGCCATGGCTCAAGGCTGCTGTTTAATAATGAGGATAATAAATATTGATAACGTGCTAATGTGTGTCTAAGTCACAAGCCTCTAGACAAATTACATTTCGAGAACAAGTTACCATGCATCAGCTGATCTGTGTTAATTGTCTGTGTGCAATCTTCTCTGCAGCAAGCACAAGGTAACTTGAATTAGCAGGGGCAGTCCAAGATTGTTAGGAACTAACGAGGACATCAGTGTCTCCAGGTCATGTGCAGCAACTCCATGTGTCTGCTTTTGTGTTGGCACGGTTGTCCAGACGGTTTGTATTGCTGTGCTAGAGTCAAGCATTAAAGGAGGCTTTGGAGCCTCTAAAAGAGGTTAAAAAGGGGTGGCTATTCCAGGTTTTGTATGGCCACACACATCATGCAGAGGGTATGTTGAACAGTTTAAGGATGTGCATCTGTTTCATTTCTGACTCAGGTTTGCAGAGCTGGAGGATTCGTTCCTTTGCCTCAAACCCAGTGCATCAGTCTAATAACAGCTGATGTTGTCCTCACTAAATGCCACGTAGTTTCCTCCTAACATTCTGCAGAGGGAAATTGTGAGAGCTGGTACTTGAAAGCCAGAAATTAATATCTCCTGTGATATTCTTGCCTGTTCTTCCAGCCTCTTCTGTGTATTCATCTCCTCGGCATGTTAGGTCTTGTCCTTCAGACTGTAAAGTCCTTTAGGAATCAATGACTTAAATGTCTTTTAAGTGACTTAAACTGTCATCTAGGTTGCTTGCTATGCACCTTCTGAACTGGGTACTAATTCAATTACACTTTTTTTTTTATATGCCAGCACAACACAAGTGTCTAACACCAACAGAATTACCTGTCTGTAAATTAAAAATCTTTGATATTTACCTGGATCATCTTGCAAGACTTGTCTGATCGGCTCAATCCCTAGTCAAGCACAGTATCTTCTTTTAAATCCCTGCTAATGGACTGGGAGAGGTTTTGATCATAATTGGTACCTAGCAGTTGTTTGATGATGGAGTTCTATAGCAAGGGAGCTCTGCAGAGTTCCCTTTGTATTTCCCTTTCCAGGCTTTGTCACTTTTGTGCAATTTAGTATGCTGTGGCTGTTGCAATCTCTCCAGTGTTATCTTCTCATGGCTTTTTTCTTGCCTGTCTTGATAGACGTGGAAAAGCTATCGCCGCAGACTCCAGGTTCGTCCTGGAAGTTGTACCTGGTACAATTTGCATTATGTAGTTTAGTCAGAACATAAACTTGGACTTCAGGATTTAAAACAGATAGGGGGGGCGTTTCAGTTTGCCTCTTACATGGGCACTTAGTTACATTTTTGTGACAGTTTGTGAATTGGGCTCAACTCTGAATTCTCAAGTGAGCAAAATGAGCGAGAGAATGCTTACTCCACAGTAAAACATTAACATCTTTATTTATTTTTATATGAAGCTTCCTACTTCATTAGGTAATACTCATCTGATGTATGCTGTTCAGACAGTTATTATTGTTCCTCCTTATATATCTCCTAACACTTTCTATCTTTCTGCTTTTTATCACTGTGTCTGATTTTGTCAGCCGGTATGTATTTTCACTAGGGGAGAAAAAACTGTAAGTAAATACTGACTGCACCCAAGTAGATCTCTCTTTCCTCAGTGCTGTCACATGAGCACTCTGAAACTACCCTAAAGAGACAATAAGATAAAAAAAAAAAGTCTCTTCTGTCTTAAAGTTGTGAATACAGGCTGCCCAGGGGGGTCTGGAGTCTCCTTCTCTGGAGATATTCCAGCCCCGTCTGGACGCCTCCCTGTGCGACCTGTCCTAGGGACCCTGCTTTGGCAGGGGGTTGGACTCAATGAGCTCTGGAGGTCCCTTCCAACACCTACAGCTCTATGAATCTGTAACTGCATGTATATGCTGTATGGGTAAACTGTCTTGGCGTGTGTTGAGTTTTTCTACTTGTTGAAATCCTTATTTATTTTTTTAAAAGGCTCTAAAAGTGAATTACAGGCCTCAGTTTTTAATAGGCTCAGTGCAGTAGTTTTATTTGGATTGAAAGTACTAGAATTAGCATCCCAGCTGAATGTTCACACTTGATGAACATTCATTCATGGCATATAAAACTTTTTTTTAATTGCATATATATGTGTGTGTTGGGGTTTAATTTTTAATTTTTTTTTAAATACATGCATATTAGGAGGAGACCAAACTATCAAACAAGTGTCTTCATTATTCATATCGCTTCACCGCGGTAGGTGATGAGCAACTGAGCATGAAAATAGTTCATAAAAATGGTTTGGTTTGGCTTCCTGCCCTACAAGGTAAAAGTTTCAGTAAAATAAGAAACAAGCTCTGAGGCTCCCATTGTCCGTGAAACAAATACTGACTCTATGTCTTCAGTAAACCACTCAGCTGGTGGTTACATCTGTGAAGAACATCTTCAAAACCTAGCTGCCACCAGCAAACCTCTAAGCCCTCCATCTCTCCCAAGCTTAGATTTGGGCCAATTAATTGTGTTTGTAAGAGAAATACCAAGTCACAAAAAGTCAACTGCTACAGGTTTTTATTCTGTATTTCTTTTGTAATTAATCCATAAGACTAATTGGCCTTTTGACAGAGAAGGAGACCCTGAAATCCTGTGGTCCTTTTTTAGTCCCTTGCCACATCCCCAGAAGCTCTCTTCGGGTCATCCTCTTTGAGAGAACCACTTGCCTGTTCTGTTCTTATGGAATCTTTAATATTCTTATGGAATCTTCCAATTTTCAATAACAAGGCTTATTTTTTTTCCAAATACCTTCCTCAAGACACTCTTTTCATCCCATAGGATTCGGTTATTTATCTGGGGATAACTATTTTAGTAGGAGTTGATTTTAAAAATAAATTACCCAGAGGCCTGTAAAGGGTAACATTCTTCTTTTGCATGTCTTCTTACGGTACTACCCCCCTGCCATGGAGGGTTTATCCCACTCTACAGTCGTGCCTTGTTTCAAGTTAAGACTAAACTCTTAGGGGCAGAAGTGGTGCCACTTCTGTACTTAGCCTAGTCCTGCTCCATCCTGGTAAGAGGCCTCTAGAAATTACTATGTTTGAAACATATAATCCCTTGTCCAGACAGGTGAACTTCTAAAATGGCATAGATAGCAGGTAAATATTTGGATTGTTCATCCAGTGTGGTAACTATTGCTTCCTGAATGCTACATTTAAAACAACACCCAGCTTTGATTTAAGAAAGGCACCTGTATGTGTAGCTTATTGATCCTTCCTTCAGACAAGAGGCTAATTGCAGGACTGTTTGATTGTTCAGCTAATGCCCTGACCAGTAGCAATTACTGTGTTCTCATGGGGAGTGATGAGGTAGCTCTGTGAAGGGGGTGAAAATATTTGGGTGGGGTTTTGTTTTGGTTCAGCTGGCAACATTGTAATACAAGTGCACCTGAGATGGAGAGTGCTTGGTTCCGGGCAGGTTAATCGGTCATACTGAACTGGGTTTGTATTTTTCAAATGCCTGTAATTAAGCTGGGCTTGAGAGGCAGAATTAATTCATTCTTTGCATGAATCTTATACTCTATCTCACAGACTCACAGAACTGTAGGGGTTGGAAGGGAGCTCCAGAGCTCATCGGGTCCAACCCTCTGCCAAAGCAGGGTCCCTAGGACAGGTCGCACAGGGAGGTGTCCAGACAGGTCTGGAATCTCTCCAGAGAAGATCCCCTCTAGTTTTGGACCAAGGTACCATCATATCAGGGTATCATCAGACAAAGCAAAAGGAAGCCCCAATCCCTGAAATTTTAGTATATTTTTTTCTTTTCTTTCCCCAACCAATAGGTAATACCCACCAGCAGTCTGCCCCTTCCTAGTAAAGGCAGCACAAAGATATCAAATAAAGATATCTGGAGAGTGACTTTGAGGATGGATTTTTTTTATGTTTTGCTCAATGGCAAAATATTTTTGGAGAAAGGAATATTAACTTTTTTTTAATCAGTAGTACTTTTTTTTTTTTTTAATGGGTGATAAATACAACCTTTCACAAATCCATCTCTCTCTTGTGTATCAGAGCAATGGGTGTTGTGGCTAAGCCATGTGTTGTTATGAACTGCCAAAAGTCACCACTGATAAAAGGCTGGTGTGCAGAGCATGACCAGGCTCAGAAGGTTTAGTAATGTAGGACCTGCCAGCCTGGAATAGATGGTGTCATCTGTTGTTCACTGCGACAGAGACCAGCACCAGCCCCTTATGAGTAATGGCAGACGGGAGTTAGGCTTACCAGTGTGCTTGACCCTTTTTTGCATCTCTGAGGAGGTCTTCAGGACTATGTTAGCTAGTCACCTCCTGGACTTGTTAAGCAGGAGCTCAGATCTGGGGATGTTCTTCCCAGCCCTGGGAGGGCACAAGCCCAGGCTGGAAGGTGCCACAGACTCGATGCAGGTTCCACTGAGACCATGCAGTAGTTTAATTGCATTGCCCTTTGCAAAATCATGGACACCCCTGTAATCTTTGTCTCTGTGACCTTATTTGCAAGTTCAGTAACTTAATTCTTCTCACTCTAACCCCTGAGGATGTTTCTTTGTTCCTGATTGTTTTTCCTGTCCCTCTCCAATCCATTTCTAATTCGGAAAAATGGAGATAGAGTGGCAAGCACTGTCCCACAAAGCTGGGAGGTTTGTTTCATCTCTACTTCTCCCACCCTGAGAAAAAGCTCTTCACAGTAGAGTACAAATTCCCACAACAAGGAGGGTTCGGATTTCAAGTGGCCGGAGCACCCACAATAGGAAATTCAGATGGAGTCTGAGAGCTGCATCCTGACTGGGGGTTACTGAGGCTACATGGCTGTGGCCAAGACAGTTGCTTTCAAAGGAGGTCAGTCGTCACCACTACTCACACTAGTAGGTGGCACCTACCTTACACAAACCTGCCTTCTGGCCAACAAAACAAGCATTGGTGTTGCAGAGGGTAGAGTGGCGCAATATGATGTGTAGAGACCTACCTTCATTGTATCCTTGGGCAGTTCCCTCTTCACCTGCCCTCACTGAGTAATTGGCTCAGCTAATTTGCAACTGACTATTTCTGTGTAGGGTGTAAATATTTATTTACATAAAAATTACTGCATATCACCAATACATGAGGTGATAAATTAAAGGTGTCCTGTGGGGTTGTTTGCAACTCATTTGTTTGATTGATTGGGGGTTTCTTAAGGTTGAAAAGAGGAAGATCGGTCTTACTCTTTTTTTTTTTTTTTAACCTATCTTCCCAGAAATTAAGAGTGGATGAAAAAGATTTCACACTGTTTATCCATAGAAACAATGTGATTTATCTGTAGTCTTGGTCCCTGAAAATGAGCAATGCAGACAGCGGTGGTAATTTAATACTAAGCTGATGAGAGGTGTATTGATTTTTACAGCAGGTGAAGATTATGCAAGAGTAGCCTGTAGCATTACTTGTGGGGCAGGGGTGGGAACTGTCTAATTTTTTGCCTGGTGGTGACAGTATAGATTTTTTTTTTTTTTACACAACTCAGCAAAAATACGGTTCTACAGGCATCATAGCAGGCTGCTTTAGCTTTTGATTTCCAGTTAACATAACTCGACAGTTTTGCTATATCTAGGTCTCCTTTTTCCGGGGGATAGAGCATACTGTTTATTTATTCTTGGTTTTTGGAATGAGAAGAGAGGGGAAAGGAGTTTTAGGTTTTGTTTATTGTGGGCACCTTGTGAACGTTTCATTTTCCCTTCCCCATTTGGGATGTTTCTGTGATGGGCTGAGAACGAACTACACTCATTTTACTGATGGAATCTCAGTGTTTTATTCGCAGAGAACTCGAATTGCTGCTGTGTGGATGTGGGGGGGAGAGGGGTGGCAAGGACAGCCAGCCAGCCATGCTCCTTGTTGCAGCTTTTCGACTCTGTTTGGTTTAAACTTAAACTTTTTCCCCACCTGCCCCTCCTGCAGGACCTATTGTTGAAAACAGGGGAATTCAGGCTCCTGTTTTCATTTATGACTCAGCAAAGTTAACAGACTGTGTTAAATTACTGAGGCAGCTTTGATGTGATTTCCTGCGTGTGAGAGGTGGAACAAGCCAAACCTATTACATTATGCGTTACTATTCGGTGTAAAATAAGAGGTACTCACTCGAGTCCTCTGGTCCAAGTGAATGTATCACCCCCCTTTGCTCTCATTACATTTACAGCAAGAAAGGCAGAAGCCATAGTTTAAATTTAAAGCCTTCAGAAGACGGCTCTCTCCGGGAGAGCAGTACTTACAGGTATGGCAGGAAATAAGTTTCCCTTCGTAGAGACAGGAGGGAGGAGGCTGGAGGTATAAATGAGCCCATCTTCAGGTCAAACTAGCAACCTGTGCAAAGGCTCCTGAGAACGACCGTTACCCAAAAAAAACCCCTCTTGGTCTGGCGCTGGCCCTGCTCCAAGAGCTTTGTTCTCTAAAGGTGCCCTGACAAGGACTTACCCTCCAGCACTGGCACAGGAGATGCTTCCTTAGCTGTAAGAGAAAGTGCCTAACGCTGCTCATCAGCTGAAGGAGAAATCTCCCTGAGAGCAGTATTGCTCTCGCAGCGATAGCCAGCTTTGACAGACCGTGATTTACTTGGTGGCTGCGAGTGGGGCTTGTGCATCGTCCTCATGGTCGGCAGCGAGCGGCTGTGCCCTGCCCATTTTTCAGTGGTCGCCACATTGTGTGTTACTTTGCCCAGTTTAGGAAGGTTGTTCTTCCTCTTAGAAGTTCTTTCCCCGTCCAAGGTTACAAGGAGGTCAAGAGGCTGAATGTTAGCGGTATGGGGTGGTTTTTTTAAGAGATAAATATCTACAGTGTGAGACACTAACGCTGCAGGGTCCGGGTTTCTTAGCCTCTCGTGCAGTATGCTCCATTTTGTTGTTCTTCGAGCATCCACAGGAGATACGTGTTGTAACTCTGGTGAAATCAAGAGCCAGTATTCAAAGACATCACAAGTAAAGCTATCCCTGAAGAAGGCTTCTCTCCTTTTTCCTTCGGCTGTTTGGAGGAAAACGCTGCTCTCGTGGCACCAGCTGGCAGTCTATCTCTGTAAACCGTTTTTTTGCTGCTGTGAATCAGGATATACAGTGAAATTCTCTGTAGCAGAGGGAAGCCGGCAGTTGGGCGTCTGTTAATAGCCTGAAAGTAACTAATGAGGATGTGCAGTCGGAGCGATTGATTGAATAGCTGCAGTCCTCTGTGTTTCTTTTTCACTTGCTTGCTCGCTCGCTTGCTCTCTGCAAGCTGTGGGAAGGGAGGGGGAACGGAGAGACCCAGCTTTCTCTTAAGTGGAAGTAGCACGGATCCCCAGGGCCAGGCGTCCAGAAATGGAAGTTTAAGCTGCATCTGTCTCTTGAAAGGAAAACGGCAGGAGTCAAAATGTCACTGTCTGGAGTCACGGCTTACTCCTTTTCTTTAAGATTCAGAAGATAACAATGGACTTTCTGCTAGGAAGTGATTTTTTCGCCTCCCTGTGTTGGGGGATGTTTTGTGAAGCTGGATTCCTTTAAGTCTGGCAATTGAGCTGGAGATGGGCAGCAGTTGTGATAAAGGTATCTGTATGCATCTCTGTGTGTGTGTGTGAGCTAGATATAA
Organism: Porphyrio hochstetteri; assembly: GCA_020800305.1. Lineage (NCBI taxonomy): Eukaryota > Metazoa > Chordata > Aves > Gruiformes > Rallidae > Porphyrio > Porphyrio hochstetteri. The sequence continues at coordinate 23,018,170 of CM036912.1, forward strand.
CAATGAATATATCTATGGCATACATGTGTTTGTGTAGAGATTTTTAATGGTGTGTATACTTTACTATTATCCTGATATTTATACTAGAAGGAGATGTAAGTGCATGTTTTCTGAATATTTGTGCGTGTCAGATCAGCCTGCATGAATTTAAGGTGCCAAAGTCCTATCTTAGTAAGGTCATATTGCCGAAATGAAGAGAAGTTGACCTATTTTTTTTATCTGCAGAGATATATATGTCATATTACCCGAGCAGTTGTGAGTATTCTGCTGGTTGCATGGTTTGAGCAAGCAGTGTGATCATATAAGACCGAACTTTGACCTTTGCCAAAATGTGTTCAGCTGTGACTAAAATTGAGCTTCCCTGCGTCTGGATTGTAGTTATCTGTTAATTACTGCATTGCTCATTTAGAAGAAAAAAAATAAAAGAATTCTTTCAAGTTCTCTGTGTGCTCTCATAAAAAGTAATAGAATATTAAATATGTTTGGGCACTGATCTTTGCCACCATTTTTATTTTAATTGCCTATTTCCTACAATCGAGTCCAATTCTCAACTTTGAATCTGCCAGTGGAAATGCCGTTGAAATTTAGTGATTAAATATGATAAAGAAAAATAGGTGAGTGTAATTCAGCAGTTTAGTAACGCACTTGAAACTTTGCTGAGGCATCCGTCCTATAGAGCATAAAACCTGACTATTCCCCACCCCCCTGTGCCCATTCACCTTCTTTTTTCTTCTCTTCCTTAGAGGTCCCAGCAGAGAGATCTCCTCGCAGACGGAGCATCTCCGGGACCAGCACCTCTGAGAAAACCAACTCCATGGATGCTTCGAATACTTCTCCTTTCAAAGTGCCAGTAAGTGTGCCTTTCTTGCAAAGGAGGAATTTTTTCTCATTGTATAGAAGATTAAAATATCACAGTCTATAACTAAGCTCGGTGGGGGAGAGGGAGTTGGGGGAAAGAAGAATATTGCGTTAATATTTCCATTCGACCATGAGACATTGTTTTCAGCTGTCAGGTATTATCAATGAGATTTCTGGCAGATCCATAACTTGCTTGTTTTCATCAGCTTGATCTAAAGTTGCAAGTAGTGAAACATCAGTGTTAATGTGGGCAGCGACCTATATAAATACTTTTGAAGTTACCGCCAGGGATTGCATTACGTGCTCAATTTTGACTAGGAAAAAATTCCTTTAGGTTGCTTGTAGCATGTTATTTTTCCCTCATGCCAAAGAAGTACCTGGAAATTCAGAATTACTTTATAGTTTGCTCAGAAGCCAAAGAAATTTCTGCAGGTGTGGTAATTGCTCCTTACCTCTTCAGTTTTTGTCACGAGTTTGGTTGGCTGTGAGTCTGCGTGAGGCTTTTTCAGCTAGAGTCCAGATTTGCTTTTGTGTCAGTCTTTGGTCAGAGTATCCAAGAGCACAAAGGCCTTTCTGTTGTTAGGCTGAGGGCAAATGCTTCAACTTAAAATTAGCCGCTCGGTAATTTTATAACAATGTTTGTTCATGGTTTGAAATATCTAACTTCAATATTGCGAATATTTTCACGCCCTTCTCTTTATTTTTGGCAAGCAATCTGACTACTTTAAAATCTCAGGAAAAACAGGAGAAGAATTATCTAGTGAACATTGTTTTTTCATATAGTCTCTATGGACATGAGTACGGTTTCCATACCTTAGTGCATCTGTTCCTGCCTTGCTTTAGACAGCATTCATCCCTTTTAAGCACCCTTGCTAGCCCACTTTAGATCCAGATATGTAGTGAAACTTGGGGTTTGATTAAATCCTACATTGTGTCATATTAAAAATAAAAAACCACCAAGGATTTTATGAGAGCTTTTTAAATTATAAAAGTATTAAGATTGGTCAGAGTGTATAGAATTCATGGTATCTGAAGCAACCTGTAAACTCAGGATTTATTGGAACTGAAAAAGGGACCAAGGGAGCAGTGAACATACTGGGGATCCATACTTGGTCCCTTCTCAGAGACATAGGAACCACACAGATTGGAAGGGACCTCCAGAAGCCTCTGATCTATACCCCCTTCTTCAAAGCTGAGCCAACATTTATCAGGTTGCTCAGGGTGTTCTCCAGTCAGGTGTCAAAAGCCTCCAAGGATGTAGATTGCACAGCCTTGCTGGACAACCTGTTCTGATGTTTGACTGTCTTCATTATGAAGAATAGCTCTTTCGTAGAGACTTCCATGCTGGAACGAAATTTGAACTTTAGATGTCTATTGAAAGACCATGAATCACATTTTCATCTAGTTCAATGAATCTCTGAAGTAGCAGTTAATGCAGAATATATTGCTTAGCCTTGAGAAGAGAAAGCTCGGAGGGAGATTGTAGCAATGTGTATAAATACCCGATGGAAGGCAGTAAAGGTGACAGAGCCAGGCTCCTCGGTCAAGAGGCAGTGAGCACAACTTGAAATAGAAGAAATTCCATTTAAACTTAAGAGAAACATTTTTTTCACCGTGAGGATGATCAAACACTGGAACAGGTTGGCTGGAGAGGTTGTGGAGTTTCCATTGTTGGAGATCTAGTTCAAAGCAGACTGGGCACATGGACCTAACCACCTTGCTCTAGTTTACCCTGCTTTGAGCAGTGGGGGTGGACTAGTCAATCTTCAGAGGTGCTTTTCCCACCTAAGCTCATCTGTAATTGTGAACTATCTTCTGTCACCTCAGTGGTCTGTTTCCAGGGTCATACTTGGGGAAAAGGGGGGGATCTCGGTCTGGTTGCATGTGAAGTTGTCACAAGAATATTCTGTTATATCAAGTTCTGAGATTTTTATGCTGAACTCATGGTCCACACAGTTCTGGGAGGATTTCTGAACTCAGAGAGCCTTCAAAAGTCCTAGCTATTCTTATCTTCATTTGCAAGAAATTCTCTGTCTTGGCTTCACCCATAAGGAATTGCCTTAGCCTTTAGATGTATACATGTGTTGTCATAGTCTTGTCTAACAACTGCAAGCTACATATCAGAAGTGCTTGATTACTATCTTTATTGTTTATTTTGTATGTCCCATTTCTTTGTTCCTCATTTTTTTTAATGTTGATCCTTTTAAGTAATGTTTTAATGTTTCTCTAATATTTCTCTAATACTGCACTGCTCCTGCTCTATTTAAAAACAAAAACCTTGCAGAATGTTTCTTTCCCCTGGCAGTGTATTGGGCTTTTAGGACTCTGGTAAATAGGCTCAGGAAGCCAGTACATGGCTGCCTTTCTTGGGCGCAAAGCAGCAAAAAATCCCACCAAAGTAGAAGCTATTTGTGCCATGTGTAGCTGGCATTGGGCTTCTTTGCCTGGCCACCTGTATACCCAGGAGCATAATGCTCCTTCTCAGAGGGACGAGGCTTCTGGCTTTGTAGCTTTTGCTCTGAATGACCCATTTATATGCTGTTACTCCTTAGCAGGTTGCAGTACAGGTGGGGGCTGAGATCACCTTGTTTTAAAACATGCCAACTTCTGATCTGTTTAAAAGAGAGAGCTGCAATTAGAAGTCAGATTGCTTAAGCGTACAGATGAGCTCAAGCCAAAGCTGCTGAAATAAAATACCCTGTTAACTTTGTGGATTGGCACACATCTAATGGGGGGGTGATAAGATGGGGAGGAATCATGTTTCTTCCTTTGATTTATATTAAGAATTTGCCAGCTCTCAGAAGTAGGTAAGACGACTTGGGCGCCTCATGGATGTTTCGGATTGGTGGTCTGAGAAGAGCTTCAAGTAAAGGATGTAAGGGGTGCCTATAGTGGCTTTATGTTTGTGTGTGAGATCCTCTTTATTTGACAGGGATTTATTGTACGTCTAACAGAGATTAATACTAAAAGGACTTGAATTTTTGTTTTTCCAAAACATTGGAGGCCAGTACAGGTTGGAGGGCTATAGGCAGCTGCAGTGTAGTGCTGTCTCAGTTATTCTCTCCGTGGACCTGACTCTGTGCCATACTTCTTCCACTCGCTGCCTGGATTTCTAACAGAAAGCAGCTTAAGGCAGGGGACAGCTTAACCTTCTTCCATCCTGATGGAAAATTATGCTGAGACTTTCATAATAAGTTGCTTTTACAGCTTTTTAAGTTTGCTTCTCTGAAAAGCTATTTAAAAGCTGTCTTCTCAATAGGACAGTGGCTTCCAGCATGTTCTGTGCAGGTTTTTTTTCCCTTTCAAATGACAGGCAGTGGTACTCACTCAGAACAAGGCATCTGTTTTTTTAATACTGCTAATTGGCATTTGTTTAGCATCTGGAATTTTGATTCATAACAGCATAATGGCCTTTAAGCGAACATTTCCTCAACACGACATGTTTTAAGTAGCCTCTCCATTGGCAGTGGTCAGTGAAGGATTTATTTTAAAGGGCTGATATGTAAAGTTCAGGAAATTTGCCTTCCTACCTCTTGCATGTACACTGGAGGAACAGACGTATGTTTAAAGCTACTATTGTGTGAAAAGCAGAATTTCAGTAGTTACAAACATACTGTTAGTCTCAGGACTAACCATTACATGGACCAGCGTCTGGAATGTGTTTGTTCTGGTTATCTCCCACCGAGGGGAATAAAGTGGATTCTGCTAATGCTGACATTGCACAGCACAAGACATACATGCAAAGATAAGGGGTCGTGGTGCTTGTCCTGTCTTATTCTTCCCCATTTCCCCCAATACCCTTGTCTGCAGTTAAAACATCAGTTTCCACCTAGGTTCAGTTGTGTTAATTTGCTGCTTGACAATTTCCAAGCATATCTGGGAGGAATATTGAGAGAGAACAGAAGGGCATGAAAGGTAGGAAACTCGAGATGGGGAAGTGTGTGAGTATGTCTTCTCACATACAGACACAGGTGCTGTTTATAGATACGCATGTATAGGAAAAAGTAATATTTTTAATAATGAATATTATTTGACTGAACAAATCAGAAGGCAGACGGAGCTGGCTAGAAGTAGGCATCGTGACGCATAGGTGGGCGAGAAACCAGCTTTTCCCTTCCCACACACACCATGTCCTGGCAGAGCGTCTCAGTCTCAGCGCATCCCGTTCCCTACTGATGCACTGTTGAGCCCCGGTAGCACTGCGGCAATGTACCATATTCTCTCATAGCTCTGCCATTGGAATTGAGTGACCGGGGTAAACAGGAGATTAACAAAATCCTGGAGCCTCCTGTAGCAGCAGGGAAGAGAGGAATTGCTAAACCACTCTTCAGGCTCACATTGTGCTCTCCAATTTTTGTTTCTTTGGGGCAGGGTTGTTTGTGAGTTGGTATTACAAATAATACATGATTCAGCCATGTCTGCTGGCTATTAGAAAAAAAAAAAGGGGGGAAAAAAAAAAGAAAGAGGCAAATGAGACAGGAAAGCCAGAATGCAATATTTGAAGTAAATAAAATTATTTTTATAGGAAACCTGGGTGAATATGATGGGAAGACTGATACTTACAGATTGCCTTCCTTGGTTTGTTTCTAGTCAAGGGTATAAGGGGATCTATAGAAATACTGTCTGCCTCTGCTCTTTAAGAGTACTGCTAAATGGAACAGAAGACAATGCAGCCAGTCTAAGTGAAGGTCAAAGCTTGATGAGATCTCGTGGCTGCCCAGCCTCATCTTTTATGCAGTCAGCAAGATTGTTGCTTCTCCAGAGCACTGCTCTGCTACCGTCATGCTGCCAGGTTAGGACAACTCTGATCTTTTTTGGCCACGTGACCTGATGGCATACAAGTACTTATTTTTAATTCAGCGTCAGCACCAATGCAGAGATGGAATTGTTGATTTATGTTAGCGTGAGGCATCATGGCATCCGCTGTGAAAAACTGACTGTGCTCAAATCTGTCTTCCCTATTGTAAGATTAACATTTTTCCTTCCACTTTCTAGTCTTTTCTTGCTGTAACACATTTGTTTGAATCTCTCTTAATTTTTTTGTCATTTGCCTGGGATGGGATGGCTCAGGTATGCTAGCTGTTATCCCACCAGTTTTGTGTCGTAAGGTGTAAATGGACAGTTGGCCATCTCCAGAATGCTCACCAAGTTCTCATCTGTATCTTTATTCTGGGGTAATACCATTCATCGGTTATATAACTGTCATGATATCTTTCTGCCAAAGTGGGTTTGTTCGTTACATCAAACCTCTGAGCATTGAGGCAGATGATTGGTGTATCCAGCCTGTGACACTGTCTGTAGGGCCTCAACAGCGAGTTGAGTTTGGTGTAAACTTGACTTTATATAATTCCCCTGCAATTAATGTAGGGGATCTGTGAATGTCTCAAGCTTTAAACACCAGTCACATTCCAGCCGTCCTTGGTTTAATAATATTTAAATGTGTACCGGCTCGTTCTGTTCTTCACCTCTGTATCATGACTTAGTGTAAGTTATGCAAAGTTTAATTAATGCATCCTCTGCAAATCAGTCCTCCTGGCCCTTTTATCACTGCTCTTGCTCTTCTGCTTCTAATTCCCTTCTCCAAGTTCTGGTACTAAAGTTCACAGGAATGTGTGTTATCAGTTTCTAATTGCTCACAACCCTTTGTGTTATTTCTCTGTCCTCGCTGGCCCTTGCTTCACCTCCTAATTTAATATAGCTCAGTGTAATTAATGTGCTGTTTAACTTTTCTTCCAGATCATTAACAAAGATGTTAAACAGAAGCAGTCATGCCACTATCCCCACCACATCCCACTGGAGCCTTTCTCCTACCTCGATACCTTATCACTTGTCGTAATTACTCTTTTTACATATTCCTGCAGCCAGTTCTCAGGTTTGTGTTCCTCACTTTGCCAAAGTTCATTTCCATTAATTTTTCCAATTAGTATGTATGTTGTATTATCAAAAGGTATTCTGAAGTGTTGGGCTGCTTGCTGGCTGTGTGCCAGGGGACTGAAGAGCCAGGGTCAAGGAAGTGATTGTGTCTTTCCTTCCTGACAGGAGGGAAAGAGGAAAACGCAGCTGCTTGAACCGTGGCGAGGTGGGCTTGAGGCCATCATTTCTCCCCAGGCTTCACCAGCTGCAGCCAGTGTTGACAAACTTTTGTGGGATTAAACACACTGGTAAACAGTAAGTGTTGGAAGGAACAGGCCACCTGAGTCTATCGCTGTTGGTTTGTTGTTCTTTAGACAGACTTCAGAACTTTTTTCCATGATTCCTGGATCCCAGGTTTTAAGGGTGCTCTTTCCTTATTGCTGGTGCCTGATGTGGACAGCTCCTGTCAAGGCAGCCAGGCTCTGCTCCCAGTCTTGTCTGTGCTAGACACCTTCCTGAACTGGGATCTGAAAAGCTGATGTAGCTCTCCCCAGCTATCTGGTAGCTCTTGTTTCTTCATGAATTTTTAAGTATGATTCCCAGTGACTTGGAAACTTGATTCCTTCAGTACTTTTGACTGCATATCACAGAGTATATGCAAGCTTATGATACATTTTATTAATAAATGCATTGTCAATGTATTCCTGTTGTGGTATCCTCTCTGTTCCCTTGGTTTTCTTATTATTGTTCTTAAATTTGTTCATCCTGTTCTGCATCTCTCCTGTGGCAATAGACAATTTTTCATTGGAAAGTTGAAATTGTTATCTGGCCAAATCTGCAGTGCTGTCCCATCAGGGGGAAAATATCTTCCTGATCCTTGCTGTTGATCAGCTTGTGTCCTGAAGCATGATAATTGCTCACTCTTGTTATTTTTAAACCTGACTAATGCAGCTACATATGTTATTCTTCCTTATATAAACACATAATCCTTTTTTAATCTTGCTGAAAAAAATTTGTCTGTATAATATCTTGTGGTAGCAAATTCTATGGGCTGATTTATAGATAGCATTAGAAAAGTTCTCCTGAGAATCAGTGAAATGCACTGCCTCTCATGTTAAATTGCCCCTTGGTTTTCTTATGTAACAGGGCACATGAGGAGCTTAGTTAATTTCTATTCTATTTGTTTTATACATCTGTAATCCCTTCTTGCTTTTGTCGCTCTTTAAAACATATCATTTTGTAAATCCTCCTCTTGTCTGCCTTTAATCAGTTTATACTTCTGGAGATGAGTTTTGCTCTAGTTTTCTTGCTGCGATCAGAAGATCAGAAGAGAGTGATGCATTAGTGTGGAAGCTATGGCAGATTTACATAATACCACTTGACTTTTATTGTGCTTCAGCCTTCGTTTGAATGTACAAACATGGTTTTTATTGTTCTCTGCCTGTGCGCGAACCACCTTGTCAGTGACAGAGTGCCAGGCTTTTTGGATGAGTTGATGGTGTAATATGACTGTTGTAAGTCACTGTCTTGTTCTTTATGTTACCACCGAGGTGTGGGTAAAGTTGTTTCCATCTGCTTTTCTACTGCGCGAGTTGCTGAGAGCCTTTCCAAAGGTAGTCATTAATAATGTTTTAATGATGAGTGTTACTGGGCTCATAAACACCTCCACCTCCTTGCTTAGTTACATTGGCATTTTGTTGTTCTGCAGGGGATAGTAAACTTCACCCTGTTAGCTCCTAATCCCTGGAATATCCTGCTAGTTGTATCTTTTCTCCTTACAACCTGGCTGTATTCCCCTGTTTCTCTGCGTCCCATAGCTTTGCAATGTTGCTGGCACAGGAAAGAGTTTTCACTTGGCTGCAATTTTTTTTTTCTTCTTGATAGCTGCTTGTGAGCAACTTAAGAACTAAAATGCTTCATGTACTAACAACACACAGGAGTTGCAAGGCGGTTCTGCTGTCATCCGTAGTCACTTGAGTGTTATCTTTGTACCCATCCAGTCCTTCCCCTCAGAGAGAATGAATCTCATCACTCTGTAAATGAAGTTCCCCACCTGCTGTTATTAATAATGCATTAGTGCTCCTCATAGCAAATTATAGATGTTCAAGATGCATCGCAAGCCTCCAAAAGGCAACGTGTTTGTCCTCAGAAATACCTAATGTAGGTAACAGTGCTGCAAGCCACAGCACTGTGTGTAAGATGAACCTTTATTGTTGCCTGTTTCACCCTGGGTTTTTTTGTGGTTTGAAACTTCCACTAATACCATTGCATTTTATTGGTGGATAATTCATGTTATATATAGTTCATGGCTGAATTAACCTTTCACTTTCAAAACAACAAAGACAATCATTATTTATTATGCATGAGCTGTTCTCTGCAAAGTGAAGAATCAGTGTGTCTGTGGGGAGCAATAGTCAAAGAGGTGAGTTGTTCTGACTTGGGCCTCTTTGAATTTGTTGGGCAGTTCGTGTGCTGCTCTGCTGAGATTAAGGACGGAGAAACAGCTGGCAATGTTGGCATGGAGCGAGCGTTTCCGAAAGCCAAAGCTGCCCTGAACAACAGCCATCCCTGAGTTTAAAATATTTGGGGGTCAGAGTTTCTGTGCAGCCATGGAGGGAAGTTACAAAAGCCTGTGGAATTTATCGCTTCTCCTGTGGCGATTTCTTGCTTGGCAGAGTGAGAGAGATGAGTTGCTTAACATCCCGATGCGATGAATAGAATTCTCAGTGGGGCTGAATTATTTTTAGATGTTGTATCATTTGGATTTCATAGCCCAGTGTTTGCTCTTGGCTGAGATGATGAACCTGTTCTGAACCTATTCCACATGCCTGATTGAGTGCCTGCTTGTGCACTCTTCCTCTCTTCCCTGTCTCTCTTTTTCCATCCCTGTTCCCCTAAACCTGTGATTCCAAGGGGAATTTGTACCACACTTTGTCCCATTAGGTGTGGACCATCAGATCTGTTTCTTGAGGCATAAAGGCACACTTCTTCTACAGTTACTCTTTCACAGGGCTCCTCTTAAAATACCGTGTGTACACAGTACTGATCTTTTCAAATTGCATCCTTGCCAATTTATCCTACCAAATATTTTGTACTTTTTAAATAAAGAATATATTCTCACACTTTCTGGCAGCTTGGGTAATAAGTTCACATCTTTTTTTTTGTCTGAGGGTGTTTGTTTAAGCAGTAAAATTCCCACTGTTTCAAAAAAAGATGTTACATGATGACTCTTAAAGCTCAGATACGTCATTACATTTAGGTATAAGAACAGAACATCAGCATATGTTGTGTTCAAATAAGTATTTAAGAAAAATACCTAAGCAATAAGAAAAGAAGTAAAGGGTGGTTTTGTCTTTTTAATGGCAGGAGCCACAGTTGCTAGCATTGGCAAGCATTTATTCCCTCTAGAAGGAAAAGGAAATAAAACTTCCAGTTAGACGGTATCATTGCAGATAGAAGTCTGTTTTTCATCACTACATCTTTTTTTATATCTGCATTCAGTTTTTAAAAGCATTTCCTTTGGCAAGAGGAAGGCAAAAAGCTCTGCTCAGTCCTGGCACGTGTGAATTTTTCATGCTGCTCCCAGGTTGTCCATCTGTAAGCACTGGCCCTGCATGAACTGCCGGCGAGGTGCAGAGAGCAAATATTGCAAATGTTCTCAAGTCTTTTGAGAACAACCAGTAAGTACACTCTTGGTTTGAATCATTTTTATCCTTAAGTACATTCCTACCCTATTATTTTTTTTTCTTCTTTTTTTGGATAGTCAACTCTGGATAGCCTTATTCAACCCCAGATAGCATGTTCAGTTCACCAGGAAATAGATGACATTGAATTAAACTAAGAACATGTTTCACTAATGTTAAAGCAATGCCAATTTAAACTGGTGCATGCACACAAAAATGAATATTCACGGTGCTTCTCTGAGCAGGATTTGGAATGACTCAATATAAATACTTCTGGGCCTCGGTTGATTTGGGTCAGCTTTGTCTTATTTGCCCTTAAGGGGAGAAAAACATGGTGTTTTGTGTTGGCAATTTGAGTAGCCTGAGAGGTACTGGACTGAAGCCAGGGCCCACCAGATCTGAATCCCTGTAGTTGGGTTTGTTACCTTTTATGCTGAGAGGTCAGAATATCTGAAAGTGTCTTTGAAAGTGCTATACATCCTCTATTTGAATTCCAGCAGCGGCCCTGAGAGAAGCCCAAGAGCATCTATTGATTACAGGGTTTTTTCAAAGGCACTTTTTCAATACCAGGACTGAGAAAAGTGCAGGAGCATGGGTAGAGTTCGAGTGGCACGCAGAGCTAAAAACACTTCCTCCCTTCTGATGGTACCATTTCCCCCAGCACGCTGTGTAGATTTGGGGGTGGGGGGGGGAGATACCAGGCCTTTTCTTCTCTGCTTTATTTCCTATTTCAGGAGAATATAGCAGCTTTTGCCTGCAAGAAGCCTGCTGGCTGACAAGCCTCAGAAACTGAAGGGCAGCCTCAATTGTAACTCTCCCTTCAGATACAGGAAAAAGACTCCCTCTCTCCTTGCACCCTGCAGCATCTTCCTACAGGCCATCCCAGTTTCTCTGTGCTGCCCATGGACAGGCACGTGCCAGGCTCTAGTGTGTGTGTGTGAGCTGCTTCTTTTCTGACACAAGTGTTTGAGAGAGGACTATCTGCTGGAAAGATCCTATAGCTAGCATCAGGTGTGGATACGCTGTCTGTAATATATCACTAGCCAAATCTGAGTGGAGGAGAGGAGACAGGCCACCTTGCTGTGTTTGCCGAAGGTGACATGGGGTGGGTCTGAGGTTCTGTGAATTTGGTGGGGTTTTTTGACACTTGACAACTGAGCAGGGCTTGCTTGCTTGGCCATTCATTGAAAGAAGCAGAGTGAGAATGAGTGGAAGAAGAGAACCCGCCTACCAGTGTGTATGGTGAGGGGCATCGTGCATTTCAAGGAGGAGTGAATTGTATGGATGAAGAGGGACCAACTGAACTTAAAGGGACCACTAATAACAGAATGAGGAAAGGTCGATTGGGGCTGAAGGGTGTGCTTGTTTAAAGGGAAGAGGATATGTTTTGTTTCGAAAGGAGCACTGAAAGTACAGGAAGATAAAGGCAAACGTGAGACTGGAAAATTGATTAGAGATGCTTGCAGCCTGTGTCTTGAACCTGACCAAACGTGGGCTTTGCTGCTTGGAAGGAACTCCTTTTCCAAGAATTAGCCTGTCATCCGCTGATGTGAAGAGGGTGGTAGCCTTTGAACACTGCAGAATCATAGAGCAGCCCAGGTTGGAAGGGACCTTGAAAGATAACCCGGTCCAACCTTTTATGGGAAAGGAAGCCTAGGTTAAATTATGTAGTATGCTAATTGTAGATAAACCTCACTTTGTTTCTGAAGAGGTGAAGAGATGGGAAATTTTCCAGTCTGAAAGATAATAAATAAAGAAGACTGAGAGAGGATACGATCAGTGTTTGTAACTGAGATTTAGTTATAAACAGCAGTTTAGAACTATAGTTTATAACAATATTGTGTCAAAATATTTCCAGGGCTTGGAGACGTACATGCACAGACATTCTTTGGCATGATAAAGCAAACACAGGGGTTCTTAATCCAATAGGATTAAGAGACATTTTGCTGGCTGACTCTGTTCTACGCCTTCCCAGGACAGCTGCAAAGAGCCACCATTCCCTGCGTGCTGCTGTCACCCAACACATACGAGTGAAACCACATCTCTTAAGCATGTATCATGAGCTGGTTATAGGTCGGTAGAATTTGCTCAAAGTAAACGTTCTTTCAGTGTGGATTGAACCAGGAGATCTACAACTTACTTCAGTAAAGATCTAGTGACAGTGGGAGCCAGCTAGGGCTGGCGCTCCCTCCCGTCACCCTTGTTTTGCTAGGATATTAAGTCAAGTACAGCTTCTGAACACATTTGCAAGGCAAGCCTCTACACACTGTGTGTGGGACAGGTGACAGATGTTGCCCACAGCTGCCTCCTGTTATGCAAAACTCGGCAAATTGAAGAGAAGCAAGGTCTCTTGTTCTTTCCTGTGCAGAACACTGACAAAGCAAGAGTGTTTTATTGGCTCCAGGTGAGTCAGCCAGGCTGATGTGACTTGTTCGTCTGTCAAACTCGTAAGAATTGGGCCACCACAACAAAAGACAACTTTATTTCACACATTCACAGAATCACATGGGTTGGAAGGGAGCTCCAGAGCTCATCGAGTCCAACCCCCTGCCAAAGCAGGCTCCCTAGGACAGGTCACACAAGGAGGTGTCCAGACAGGTCTGGAATATCTCCAGAGAAGGAGACTCCACACCCCCCTGGGCAGCCTGTCCCAGGGCTCCCTCACCCTCACTGGGAAGAAATTCATCCCCATATTGGTGCGGAACTCCCTGTGCTCCAACTTGAGGCCATCGCCCCTTGTCCTGTCCCCACAGACACTGAGAAGAGGCTGGACATTTCCCCTGTGTCCCACACTTGAGATACATGATGGAATCTCTATATAACTGCTATAAACAGATTGCTGCTTGGGAGGTTTTTGTTGAACACAAAGAAAATTTCTCTCACTGGAAGCGTAATGCAGCATTGGCCCAAGTTGCCCAGAGAGGTGGTAAAACCTCTGTCACCAGAGGTTTTCTAGACTTAGTTAGACAAAGCTGGAGTTAGGTTGACCTAGTGTTGGCAGTACCCCCACATCGATCAGGGTGATCCCCTCCAGCTAACCTGTCTTTGGTCTGTGATTGTTTGGTGAACAATTGTTGTTCAGAAGACATTACTTAGAGTATTTTTAGATCACAGGTAGGTTTTTGAGTGGAGCTTTGCTTCAAAGCACCACCAGAACTGGTGTCTGAAGTGGCTAAAAAGTGAAATCTTTTGAAATTTTCAGTGCTAGCTAGTGAGGCTCTTGGAATTACAAACGATCATAAGACTTAACTGCTGTGTCTAAACTTAAAAGGAAAACCTGGCTGTGACTGTGGGTGCAACAGAAGCTCCTAATAAACACATCTTGTGCTTTTAATCTGACCAAGATTTAAAGACATGGTGCATAAAGGGGAGATAGGAACAAATGCTGCTATTTAAGAGTACTCCTTATTAAGTTATAATTGTGGGATTTTGGGTCTCTTGTATAATAGCTGGAATTCACTGAAGTGCGCCTGTAATGTGAGTAGTGCTAATTACTGCAATTTCGAGCTATCACATACTGGAACTGTGATTGACAATCTAGCCCTGCCTTTCTTCCTGCTCACAGGAATCCCAATGCAGCACATTCTGTAATCGTTGTCAGCGGGAATCACTGCTGAGTTTGGACTCGGTGACAGTGCATTGATTGATTTATTACTGGCATTGGTTTCCCTGTTTCACTTCCGCAACTTCTCATTTTAGGGCTTCTTCAGTAAACGCCTGAAAGGGTCCATCAAGAGGACAAAGAGTCAGTCAAAGCTGGACAGGAACACAAGTTTCCGTCTCCCATCTCTCCGCAATGCTGATGACAGGTAAGGTTCAGTGCATCACCCAAACCAATCTCTCCTCATCCAGAGGCACTTGGCAAAATCTACATGCAGTGTGTGAATGCACGTGCTCACAGACTGAGAGCAGGGAAGGGGATTTATTGCTAAACTGGCGGGTGGGTGGGGTGCAGGCTGCCTCTGGCCTGTGAGAAGTTATTCTGACACAGGACTGAAACTTTTACTGCTCTTAACAGCTGATGTTAGGTTCAGGTTAAGCATATGCACTCAAATACCTCTTTCTGCATCTGTTTCTAATAAGCTGCAGGCTTTAAATTTTACGATGCAAACCCGTGGGGTTGATGAGCTTTAGAGAAACTTGCCTTGCTGTGCACAGTCCTTATCCACGGATCAGTGCGGTGGCCAATATGAGGAATTATGCTGGTGCAAGCAGATCAGTTCAGCTAGCGCCGGCAAAGCGCGGAGGAGATGTACAGCGCGGTTCAGGCACATTAAGAATCCTTGCTAATGTCTAGATTGTATAGTTACTGCAGGGTTACTACAATGAACAGACGGTCTGTTTTTCAGAAAGCTGGAAGACTCAGGAACTTCTGACCATCCTAGCGCTCTGCTTGGTACATTCTTGCTTGTTTCGTTTTTGGCTGGCAGTTCAGGCTGGGAATAGATCATGTATGAGGCAAAGAAAAGCTCATATGCAGAGTTTTTCCTATTTGTAAGGTCCCTTCAGTGTTTTCATTAAACATTACCATGTGTTACATTCCACGGTAGCCCAGCAGGAGAACCAGACTGAGTGAAAAATAGGTTGCCCTGTACTTAAGGCCACGGCAGGCTTCTGTGATTTTACATTGTTTAGAGTGTTTTCCCTTCTCCTTTAGCTGAGTTGAATTCATTAGTTGTATCTGTCACGCTGTGCCGCTTCAATCAACGGTACTATCTTCCCCATCTGAAAAGCAGCATCATAAAATCATGGAGATAGCAAGGCTTCAGATGTTAGAGGTCTCGTTAACTTCCCGAGTTACAGAAAAGATCTGCTGCTCACCAAATGGGGAACTAACCATGTGGATAACGTTGCTCCTGTAATCATAGTAATGTCCACCCAGTCCATTTTGAGCCAAGCTTTGAGGGTAATCCCTATTTTCAGGGAGCTGCAACTCGGTGAGCATATATAAATAATGCTGCCATGTGATAAAGTACCTGCTAGTTTTGCCGTTGTTTGCAACCAGCTTTGCTTGAAGTTTTGTAATGCAAAAATCTCTTTGCCATAAGTAATATGTCTTCCCCTAACTCGGTCCTGAATGTGGACTGATGATACTTCCTTTTGCAGTGTAAGGGAAACGCTGTTGTTCTGGGAAAACCAATAAATTGAGCTATAATTAATCCCTACAACTTTGTTTAAGACATGATATTATACACAGCAAAACTGCCTTCTCTTCAAAACAGGATCCCGCTCCCTGCCAGTGCGGGCATGAATTGTCAACTAGACCTGAATAAAACGTGGTTTTCTCTGATTGCTTGCCAAGCATAAAATCCCAAGCAGGCATTGATGGCGTTAAGCGTATCTCGTCTTTTCTGTCAGTCCTCTCAAGTCTCCTTGGCATGGACTTTAAAAAGGAGTGCCCAGAAACAATTCCAGTGGCAGAGTCCACGCAGAGGTTTGGGAGGCAGCGCCCTGACAAGCCTGTGATGTGCAAGATGCTGGACAGGGACAAGCTGGAGGTTGCTCTTTGCTTTCAATCTGCTCACCCTCCTCCTTTGGCCTGTGACACCAACCTTGTAGCAGTGCGTCTCACATCTGCAGGGCAGGAGATCAGACAGTGTTTTGGGGGTCGCTTGCTACAAATGGAATGAAGCATTTTTGATAAATTGGTCCACATGAACCTCCTCTTTTCAGAGGTATTTGTGCTCAAGCAACCAGGGGAAACAGTTTGGAGGCAAGGGAGATGAAAGCAGCCAAGCTATGTGAAAAGCAAACCGAGCTTGAAGTTTGTCTGGAGATAAATCTTTGCACAAATGAATATTGCAGTTCAAAAACATGAGCCTCCCCTCAAGCTGGTTGAAGCCTCGTGCTGCCCATGCGGGTCACAAATTGCTGAGAGGCTTTCTTTCCAAAAAGAACTTAACAGCACTGCTCAGCCTTGTAGTTACCTGTTGTTGGAAGGATTGAAGGTTTAATGGAATTCCCTTTGCATCTGTGGTCTGATCAGATAGTCCACTGGTTGAAAATACCAACTTTCAAAGAATCACAGAACGCTGAGGGTTGGAAGGGACCTTGAACGATCATCTAGTCCACCCCCTGCCAGAGCAGGATCACCCAGACACAGGAATGCATCCAGGTGGGTTTGAATGTCTCCAGAGCAGGAGACTCCACAACCTCTCTGGGCAGCCTGTCCCAGGGCTCCATCACCCTCACAGGGAAAAAGTTCCTCCTTACATTCACATGGGACTTCCTCTGCTCCAGCTTTAAAAGTTTTTAGTTAGAACTATTACTTCTCTAATGGTATTTTATAAATAAAGCCATAAAGTAAATTTGGTTCCACTGTGAAGTGAAACTCGCCAATGATTTCTCCCTTCCCTCCCATATATTTCACTCCATGTCTAAGAGTGCCTGAAAAATTGAATTGGTGGGCAGAATAGCAGGAAAAACAACTTGGAATCCATGTGGGAATGAAGCACTGAAGATGAGGAACAGATTAGTATACTGGGAGGAGATGGGCTGGAGGAAAGAAGAGGCTAAAAAGATTGATTTGTGTTTAGAATTATGCTGTTGCTTGGGATTTTTCCAATGGGACAAATCAAGGACAACTGTTTCTGTGTGAAAGAAGATAACATGCAACAGCTGACTCTTAACTTGTGAGGAGGAACTGCCATTCTCTCACCTTCTGCTCTCCCTGCTTTCTGTATGAGTCTCGATCTGTTGCAGTAAAAGCTTTCCTGTCCTACCCTGGTGAGTCAGCCCTTTCCCATCTGAAGCAGGTGATGCTAGGTGACATCATGGTGTCATACAGGTTTTCAGGGCCAGGTTGGCTGATAGCATCTGCCTTTTCTTGCTTTGACAAACACGGGAGCCTTGCCTTGAAACAAAGTATTATATGGCTTTATAAATTAAAACCCTGCAAGGATTACAAAGAAATAGAAGCTGCTGTCATGTTGGTTTCTTGTGTTTTCATGGCATTTCGGTCCTGTTAAGAAACAGGAGATGTTTACAGATAAATATCTGTAACATTTTGGAGTAAGGAAGATTAGTTATCCTGGTGAATGTCAAGATTTGGGATACGGTAGCACTGCAGGCTGTGCCAGATGGTGACAGAGGATGGATGTTGCCTGTTCAGAGTTGATTTAAAATAGAAAGGATTCAGGAGTGCTGTAGGAAGAAGTGATGGAGATAAGTTGCAAATTTTTTCCCCTAATCAGATTTTCGGTTTCAGCAGAAAGCAGTTGGCCAGCCTACTTTTTCTGGCTTTTAACTTTGTTTCTACGTGACTGAGTTAGTGGATGGTGACTGGGGAGAGCTGTGGTACCCCTCCAGAAACAAGCCCACCATGGGTCAGCATCCAGGTGTCCTGTAGAAATCCACAACCTCCCACTCTGTAAATCACATCACTTCATCTACTCCTACTTCAGGTTGTTTACTGAGTAGTCTGTTGTGCTTGGAAACACATGTTTTGTCTTTACAAGGCCACTGATGTGAGAAGACTTAGGCTCTGCCCAGTCGGGACCCACACCAGATGTGGCTGAAGCTCTTCTGAGGTGTGGCCAGTCTGGCATCTCACCAGCTTATTGACAGCTCTCGTCACAAGGCTGTCTGACACCATGTTACCCTATCATCTTTCACAGCTTTCCCAGCCTGTTCCCCACTGCATTCTTTGAGCTCTTCAACCCACACATTTGTCTCCAACGTTCCCTCAGCATCAGTAATATATAAAACATGTAAAAAAGCATGAGAAAAGACTTAAGGAAAATTACATTTGAAAGGAGAGACCAAATGAATATTTTCAGTTTGTGGCCAGGAATTCTGGAGTATTTCCAAGCGGACCAACAGTTCTCGCCTCGGTTTTGTTTATGGTGAGGCAGCGAAGATGGTTGAGACTGGCTGCGTATGGTCTCTGCGACTGCAATAAAGCTCTGCGGACAGCTGGGAGGGTTTTGCCCTGTTGGGATTTACTGCCACGTGGGAATCCTCCTGCTTTACTAAAAGTCATTTTATGGCATTATCAGATAGTCGTAGACGAGCGCAGGTTCCGTGGTGTGCTTGCTCAGGATGGGCTGCGGCAGGTGGCAGGGCAGTGGGTAGCCATGGCTCTGGGGTTCATGGTGAAGCGCTATCGCTGCTCCAACGACAGCTTTTTCTACTTTCGGTAAGTTCTCGCTCCTCCCCCCTGGTTTCTTTACAGTATGAAAACAGCATAGATATATAAATGAGGCAATTTTTCCTTTCCTTTTTGTATTCCTTCCTCCTAATTTAATGCCAGCTTTCAAAAAAAGGTGGGTGATTATTTTTTTTTAATCCTGATTTAGCCATGAGGATAAAAATCTGCGTTACACAATGCGTTCTTAAGGCTTGACTCACTCAGAGCTTGTATCCATTCAGCGTATCTGTTTCTATCTGCACACTGGAGTATGGGGAAAGGGGAGGAGTGGTTTGTTTCCGGAGAGACACCTCCTGTTTTGGTGAACATCTTTCTTTCAGCCAGGTTTTTGAATCCTCACGCAGTTGTTTGTTTCTCAGTGGAAACTCAGTAAGATCTCACTGTTAAGCCTACCCTGGCGAACCTTCATGTTGGTGCCCCACCTGCGAGCTCGCTTGCCCCCTGTATAAAACGTACTTCTTACTGGCAGATGCTTTTCTGCAAATGCCAGGCTCCACGATGTGTTCGCCTGTAAATTGCTTAGCAGCAAAATAAAACTGAGGTGGTTAAGCATCTCTGGTCCAGCTAAAGAAAAGAATGTGAAATGTTAAGAGCAGAGACCACGGTTCCAGTAGAGTTAGGAGAAGGCTGCCGCTTGGAAATTCAGCAGCCCCTTTGGCTGCAGCGTGTGATGTGTCTGTTAGACAAGCTGAGATCTGCAGGGAGAGCAGGCAGGCAGGGAATGGCTTTGCAGATCCAGGATTCAAACAATGAGGCTTTGGGTAGGGCCTTACAAGAAAAGACCAGGATCGCAATGGAAAGCTAAAGCAATATGCTCAGAAAAAGCCCAGCGTTTAATTGCAGCCAAGTACAACTTCTATCTAAATAAGTTACCCTGAGTTTCTGATTTTAAAAAAAAAGAGAAAAATTAATAATGAAACTGGTTAGACTTGTAGAATTGTTGACCGAGTCATAGGATGTTCTGTTAATTGGCAGTTGGAAAATGAAGCAGGGTGTGGTGCCTACAAAATGAATACTTGCACGGGGAAACCTGGTGCTGCAGCACTGGGAGAGTGCACCTGTATTGCAGGTGATGCTGCCGACATTAGGGTCCAGTTCAGCGGGGCTGGGATTTCGAATAGCAGCGCTGAGCAGAAAGTTCACAGTCCAAGCTCTCTCCTGTGACTTTGCGAGTGGCTAAGTATTGAATTCAACTTTCTGATCTCGGGGAGCGTCTCTAAACACACGGGTGTTGTGCTGGAATTATTGAAGCGTGCAGAACGTACGGTTTCATGCAAGACCAGTGGAGACGTGGCTTTAGCTGGGTGTTTGGGCTGATCAAAATACTCTTTTCAGCATTCTTTGCCTTTGCACTGGTTTGGTAAAGGAAACGGATCATGGGATTCTGCTCCTCGGTACTTTGCTTCTATACATTTAATTTTTCTATCTTTTGGATTATTGATGTCCACAGGGTTGTTTTCCAAGCAATATAGTGCTCTCCCGGTAAGCTCAGTAATTGAAAGTCTTTTGTGCTTTGTAGGTTGGCTTTTAAATAGGTCAAAATCAGCAGGAGAGCTTCATAACCAGAGCAATTAGGGTTTTAACCCTTTATCCTACGTGCCTTATAGACAGTGGAATATAATAGAAGTCAACTAATAGGCTGCTGTGTGCCATGGGCAGCCACTAAAAGCCAGAGGTTTCTAGTTCCCGGCTTACAACCGAGATGTTCCTGTAGTGGAAAATTACTGAATTATAGTGTGCAGAGAGAGAGGGTCAGTCTGGGGTTGGGCCAGCACGATGGTCGTGTTGAAGAGATCGTTTTCAGTCGCAGTTGCGTGCTGCTGCCAGGTCAGTGGTTTGGGGCATTGGCTGGGCTCTGGTTTAGAAGGAAGTTCCGCAGCTCTGAAGACCAGTACTCCAAAGTATGTGAAAAGAGGTGAGAAGTTTAAAATGTTCCATGACATTCTCCTCCTCCACTTGCTTTTCCTGTTGGGAAGAAATTATGGAAAATACCGATGTAAGCGTTGTTTGGTGCTGGTAGCTATTTGCTCTGAACTCATTATGTTGTTCCTTTGCAATCTGATTGCGGCATGCAATAGCAGACAGAAAAAGCAGCAGGGGAAAAAAAGTTGATCATGGGAGGTTAACTGTAATTTAAAACAGGATTTGTGTTGATAATGGAGCTGTTTAACAGCAACAGATTTGTACAAACAACCCTTCCCCCACCTTTTGCATGTGGGATCTTTCTGTTTACAGTAATCTGCTTTCCTGGGATTACCTCGCTCTTAACAGAGACTCGGAAGCAATACTCATTTTACCAGTAGCTCCCTACCTATCATGGGAAAGACCCTATTAATTCAGCCCCTTCGTCGGGCATTGCGATGGAAGTTAGCGGCATCTCATGCAAAAGGGAACCCAGCAAGCAATTGTCTTTTATTGTTACTTACAGCTTCAGAATATCAAATGAGGCTTGAAAGCAGCAGAGAACTGTTATTTCTGTGTAATTATTGCCTGTATGGATTGGGATGCTGCTGATTTAGGGACAAGTCAATGACTTGCTTAGCAGATCTATCAACAGATGAAATATATACCATGGCGCTTACAGATGCGTGTGTTTGTGTTTGTAAATGCATGTGGTTGCATCTAACCAACAGCTTTACAACACTGCTGTGGTGTTTATGGAAGATAAAGTGCCAATTCTAAGCCACTTAATCTGTTTATCGAGCTGTTTAAAATATGGTAACTTCAAGGGATTGCTTGAACAGAGAGACGTTCCTCTGCCCTAGGACCCTGAGTCAACAAAATTAACCATGCTCCAGCTGATGTGCAACAAAACAAAATGTTTAAAGCTAAGTACTTAGAAGAGCAATGAAGTGGAAGAGATGCTACTAAAAGATTTAACTGGCAAGATGGGATGTGGAGGCACGGAGTATGATCGTTGTGTGTACCTGCCTTCACCTCCACCTTGTCACCAAAGGCTGTTCAGAAGCATTCTTTGGAAGATGCCTCGCTCTCTCCCACTGTCTTGAACTGTCTAGGTCTTAAACTCGTCCTAGGAAAGGAAGAGGAGGGACTTCTTTCTGGAAAGGTCACCTTTACCATGTCTGCAGAGCAGCCTTCTCTCCTGGCTGCCGGCCCCCCTAATCTCCTTACAGGAGGCCGCACCATGGCAACACGCACCTGGGAGCCTCTTCGTGTCACCCCGTGGGGCTGGGAGGGAGCACAGCTGATGAGGAGAGAAATTTCCTTAGCAGCACGGCTGTGACTTTTCTTCTTGCCCCAGTGTACCTGCCCGGCATGATGCTCCTCCGAAATTTGTAACCTAAGGCTTGAGGAAGAACTCCTCCTGGATTTTTGTGCCTGCTTTCCTCTTCTGGCAGGACTGATTGTCAGAGATGTAGCCGAGAGAACGGAGGTTGAAGGGAAGGGCTGTGACATGTGGCACAGCTATGATTTGGGGATGCACTGCTAAGTGGCTGTACAATTGTTTCATGTAGGTGTGCTTGATTTGTCTTGCTGCACATGCATCCTCCGCTTAACTGGAACTTGCAAAATCTCTTTTACTTTCTCCTTTATTTGGTAGATATTTTTCTTTTCCTCCTCTTCCTCCTCTTTCTGACCGCTCCATGCTTTCCTTCTGTTACAAGGAGCTGAGGCAGGAGTTGGCTGCAAGCTGTCAGCCAGCTCCCCTGCATGATGCACCAAAAGTACTTTGTTCGAACTGGAATTGCTGAGAGTTTTGGTGTAGGGACAGAAGCCAACTGACCTCAGCACTGCTTTCTTGAGAGGAGAAATTAGAGAGGGTTTTGCAGAGATGATATTAAAGTGGTGTATTGTGGTGTGTTTATTTTAGACTTGCCCTACCTTAACTGCAGCGAGTGTTCAATTATACATGGCTGAGGTTTTAGGTTTGCGTCGGTACAGCCGCTGCTGTAACCTGTTATAACACAGCCTGCACGGCGCAGCCAACGCAGTTGTACCAGCGCTGCTGTTTTGCATTTGAAATCAGCGTCTCTGTAATATCCCTCTGATGAAAGGGGATTTTGCTGCCTGCACTTAGGTCATTCAGTATATTAAATGGGAACAAAGTTCTCCCTTACCGTTGAATAAACCTTATCGTACCTGAGTCTACTGGAATACCTTCAGCATTGTGTTTCATACAAAAGAGCAGTCAGGACGAATTCTGCTTGTTGCTTTACATGTATCCTTCATGATGCCCGAGTTTTTTGTTAAGCAGCCTTCGAAATACTGAAGGCAGCTTTTCCAGATGTTTGTTTTGGGGGTTGGTTCGTTGGTTATTTTTTTCCTTTCCCTGTAGGATTGCCTGAGGGTAGGAGGGATTTGATTTTGCTAAGGTTACAAAACGTGAGGATTTTTTTTCTATTAGATATGTGAGGGAAGCATATAAAAACTACTTAGTTTTCAAAATTCAGGAAGCTCTTAGAGGTAGCTGCGCTTTGTGCTCCTCCATAAATACATTTTTAATGAAGAAAAGAGGAAATACTGTGAGGACAAACACAGGTGAGAAAGCATAGTTTCAGAGCAATTGCCAAGCAATGCCTTTCTACTCTCACGCCTGTTTTCTGTGCTCAGTCACACTTGCTGGCTGTGCAGTCCTATTTATGGGCACGCTTTCGTAGGTGACTGAACAGGCATAGGGACCAGCACGAGCTTTGATACCTTAACAAAACCTAGACCTGGCCGCTGAACAGCTCCTTTTCTGCTAACTTTTCTGGGACTTAGTGCTCTTCCCTCTTGTTGGCCATCTGTGAAGGCTTTGACCACGTTCCAGATAGAGGGAAAAATAGGAAGTGTGCACGCATAGTGTTTGTTTTTAGGAAGTAAGGATGCTAGTTGTGCCTGAAGTATGATGGAACTTTATTGCAGAAGCTTATAGTCCAGGTGTGTGCCTGGAAGGAGGAGGAGCCATATTGGAGGGAAGGGTATGTCTTTGAGAAGTATTCAAGAACTGGTTGGGACAGAGAGAAGACTGCATGGATAAAAAGGTACTGTGAGTTTGGGAGATGCAAGTTCCGGTAGAGCTCAGGGATTTACAAACCAGTCCATTGAAAAAAGGAAACGATGTGTGTCAGTGAGGGGATGTTAAAAGAGAATGGAGGTATCAAAATATGGAAACTTATAAACTGGAAGGAGCAGCTGAAGAAGAAAATGCAAAATTTAAATGTAGGTAACAGATTTGAGCATTGCAAAGTGGGAGATAATTTGCATATTTGACTTTCGTTTAAAGGCTTTGTATATTAAGAAAAATCACTTGTATTGCAGGGGGATCGTCTGCTCTAATGAGAGTAGCTATCACTCTGCATTGGTTTAGAGATTTAGAGCTTGTCATGCTTTTTGCTGTTAATACACAACATTATTCTAATGATCTAGATAGTAAATATTTCCACTAATGTATCCAGTATATCTGTGGGTTGTCTTTAAATTTCACCATTTAAGTTCTGAACTCTTTGTTTCGCTCTTTCTGTCTGTGATGACTCAGCAAGTCTAATATCTAGGTCAGTGCAAATGGACTTCCTGGATTGGGGCAGCTGTTTATTGCCTTAGGAGTCTGGGATTGCTGACTTAATGTTATTTTCATATGGTTTATGGGCTAATTGTAGACATTGTTCTGAATAAACACCCAAGTTGCAGCTTTCTTCAGGATCTTTCCAGCTCTTTTGGTAACTGCAAGGAAAAATAACGTTTCCTTTCCCCCTTCTTCTCGTACAGGTCACGTGGATTGCCAAAGCTGAAAGAGTCCCGTTCCCATGAGTCTTTACTGAGCCCAGGCAGCGCCGTGGAGGCCCTGGATCTTGGGTCAGAAGAAAAAGTCTTTGTCAAACCACTTCACAGCAGTATCCTTGGACAAGACTTCTGCTTTGAGGTAAAGAACGCTTTCCAAACGCGTAGCCGATTATATGCTGCCAGTCAGTACGCCGTTCTGTGACTCTGTAATTGGAGAGTGGATCAGGAGCCGCTCCTGAGGTTTGGGTGGGAGCTGTCTAACCAGCGTGTGATTTCAAAGTCCTTGAAGCTAATGGCATCGATCACTCAATAGAGAGAAATCTTTTTCAATTGTCACATCTTCTAATTGAAAAATCTCCTTAATTTGATAAATATCTAGGCATTTGTAGTTTGCATGCAAATGTATGATTCAAACGTGCTGTTGTTGGTAAGCTGCGTATCCATCCTCTCCAAATTCACCTAAAATTAAATTTAGAAAATATACAGTAACTGAGCAATGTGATTTCCAGTCAGAGCCACCCTGCCATTAGCTCAGCCCGTTCACCAACTGCTGAAGGAGAAGCCTCAGTGACTGTGGACGTGTCCATTGCACCAGGGAGTGGGATGCACAGATTATCTTGCCGGTTCAGCACAGGCTGCAGCACAGCCCCATGTGGCTCCCAGCTCCACTTCAGAAACAGGCTGCTTGTGTGAGCGCGGTCCTCACCTTGCAGGACCAGCAGAGGATTCGCATGTGCTATTTGGATGTGGAGACGGCTGTTGTAGCCCATATTTGTGTGTGCTATTTGGATGTGGTGAAAGCCATCGTAGCCTGTCGTGGCAGGGACAGATGACAGTCTGTTTTGGCAGGATTAGTCAGGTGTGCCTAACCTTCTGCAGCAAAGATCTCTTTACAACCTAGGAAACTGCTCTGGTAGGAAGCCAGCGTATCAGGCCCCTCTCCCACAGGATGTATCCAGGAACTGATCCCGTTCGCTTCAGTCTCATTCTTCTGGTTGGAAGCACTTTCCAGCTTGCTTCAGTCTGGGGAGTTGAGTGAAAAAAAAATGGCAGCATCTTAGCTCTGAGGCTGTTGCCTCAAACTGCTTTTTAATTGTGTGCGCAAATGAATGGAAAGAGTAAATGAAGCTTGTCAGGCCACATGAATGTGAAAGAACCTGAGGTGGTTCCCTCCACTGTGAAAGTGGAGCTGGGTATGGCACTGAGCATCAGAGCACAGCTCCTTTGGTTTGCTTTAGACTGCTGCTGTATCCATGGACCCTTGGAAATACTTTGTATTTACTCGAGACACCATTTCCAGTGTGTTTTGCCTTATACATAGTTGGCTCTGTCTGTCTTCACACTGTTAGTAACTAAATCACCTGCCTCCGGGACTTCACGAGGAAAACTGCAAGCATTTAATGGCTCTGGATCAATTAACAAGTGTTTTCAAAACTATAAATTAACCAGTTGATTAAAGCCTTGTTTAAAAGTCTTTAAGAGGAGCCTCTGGTGCTCCTCGTGTGTTTCTTCAGTTTTATATTAATTTGAACTGACTTTTTTTTGTTTCTCTCTCTACATTTTGTGAGCCTCTTGAGCTTTCTGCCTTCAAGGCTCCCATATTGTTTTCCTACCTTTTTTTTCTATTTACTTTGTTACTCAAGCATTGCTTACCTTCTTTCTTGTTTTTTTCCTGCCTCTTACATGGCTCCCAGGCTTGCCTGAGCTCAGCCTGTCGTTCCTATGTTCCAGGTAACCTACTCCAGTGGCAGTAAATGCTTCAGCTGTTCCTCTGCAGCAGAGAGGGACAAGTGGATGGAAAACCTACGCAGAACAGTGCAGCCGAATAAGGTAATAGAAACTGCGGAAATAAGATTAGTGGGGGAATGGAGGTGGTATGATTGGATTTGAGGCCGGTGTACCAGGGCTTCCCACTGATGCACACTCAATTAATTTAGTCTGGGGAGAAGTCTGCTCATCAGTGTATCAAAGACTACTGTGTACTATTCTAGTGAGTGCAGTAGGTCAAACCTTTAATGACTAAATCCATGTCGGCGTGCTTCCTGATCCCTGCCCCAGTGCCTGCTTGGCACTGTTGGGGGAAAAACACTAAGAAAAGGAATTTGAGCTGGAGTGGGAAGTTGGGGTCAAGTTACTGATTGGCTGGTCTGATAGGGCACCGCCATAGCTGGCAGGCCACCTTTGAGGGATGGGCTAACAGGGCTCTTGGAGTTACTCACAAGAGTAAACCATGTGGTGTGCCACACCAGTCTAGCAGGTTTTGGGGGACTCTCTTGCAGAGTGTTTGTTTTCTAAAGGATTTCAAATACAGCTTTTTGAGAGTAGAAATGTTCTAGTCCCCACCTTTGATACACAAAAGACAGACCTGTGCATCTACTTTAGAAAATGTCTGATTTTCTAGAGCTTCTGATGATCAGAGAATCTGAGTCCAAATTCTGACTCTCTACCTTGGACACAAAAGACAGCCCTTTGCTGCTGCTGTAGAAGACAAAATATTCAAACTTTAGGGATTTTAAATCAAAGCTGAGCTCTTTATTCTGCACAGGACAATTGCCGTCGAGCTGAAAATGTGCTCCGTCTCTGGATCATTGAGGCAAAGGACCTGGCCCCCAAGAAGAAATACTTCTGCGAGCTGTGCCTTGACGACACCCTCTTTGCCCGCACCACCAGCAAAACAAAAGCAGATAACATTTTTTGGGGAGAGCACTTTGAGTTCTACGGTCTCCCACCTCTTCACAGCATCACAGTTCACATCTACAAGGATGTGGAGAAGAAGAAGAAAAAGGACAAAAACAATTACGTAGGTCTGGTCAACATCCCCATGGCCAGTGTAACCGGTCGCCAGTTTGTGGAAAAATGGTACCCAGTGAGCACGCCTACACCCAACAAAGGGAAGTCAGGGGGACCTTCCATTCGGATAAAGTCCCGTTATCAGACCATCACCATCTTGCCCATGGAGCAATACAAAGAATTTGCAGAGTTTGTTACCAGCAACTACACGATGCTGTGCTCTGTGCTGGAGCCTGTGATCAGCGTAAGGAATAAGGAGGAGATGGCTTGCGCTTTGGTGCACATTCTTCAGAGCACTGGGAGAGCTAAGGTAAGAACTCCCTCTTGCTGCTCGCAGGCACTATCTTCTCAGCTAGAAGCTGGGAATCTGGGGCTGGAATGGCCATAAGTAACAGCAGAAGGTGCCTGATGGGGTATGGCTGAGAAAATGGTTTCCAAAGTATTTGAAAAGTCTTGGGCAATCACATCTACAAACAAGGCATTTTGACAGGCACAATACCAACAGCGATTAGGAGTCGATGCAAAGATTAAAAATGCTATGTACAGAATGTAAGTGGGAGGAGTGCATAACTTGACATGAGCCTGAAAAGTGAGGGCCTGCACTTGTTTGTTCAAGGTTTGTGTGTTCTGTATTTCTAAAATCAGGATAGAGGATAAGGGATAAGTAAGCAAGAGATTAGTAAGCTGGAGAATTACTTCTATAAATAAGTCTCTGATAAAATGAGCAGCAGGATGCCGTTGTTGATTCAGTGCTAACATCGATTTAGTCACCGTCTGAACAGCCATTTGGAGCATCTGTATTCGGTTAATGGGGATCCCACCTGCCCCAAGGATGGTATTAGGATTTCTGGGTGCACGCTGACGGCTCTCTGCGAGGCAGCAATCAGGGTGAACCTTGGTTTCTCCGAATAGGTTGTGGGAGAATATCCAGTAGGTCTGTCTCAGGGCGTTCTGAGAAGTGTTTACCAAGCACTGATTTAGCTGTATGCTGCCTGCCAGGAAGGGTGTGTGAGTACTACCAAGCTGTAGCCAGCCTCTTCCAGTAATGCCACCTAGAGCAAGTTAAGCATGACCAAACACCAGTTAGAGGGCTGGGGATGTGGAAGAGTGGACATAAGCAACATCCAAGGGACAGCCTAATTAAACTGCTCCAAAAAGGTCCTTTCATGTTTACATAATCATATGCCGCGCTCTGCTGTTCTCCCTTTGATGTATGTCTCTGGAAGGCTATTGCTCTGTGAAAGTGTGATGGGAGCCTGTTTCTTACCAAGCAGTTTGTCTGATCAAGAGTAGCTGGGATAGCTCCTGTAGGGTGGTGCCGAAATCCTCGGGCTCTGGATTCCTGAAGCGCTAGCTGCAACAGGCAGACAGATGAATTATTGTTAGGACTTTGCCTAGGTTTGAACCTCTGTTTACTGGAAGCACTGAGCAGCTTAGGCTGCTGTAACCTGATGCTGCAGAGAGGGTGCATTTCCGTGTCCCACCGTGCTGGTGGCGAAGGAGCTGGATGTTCCCAGTTTGCACCAGGTGAAAACAATTCTCTCAGGTTTTGCTGAAAACAAGCAGCAAAAATGGGTTGCTAACTAAGACTACTAAACGTATTTGTGATCTGTATTTATCATATATAATTTGTTCCTCATGTTTTACACTCAAACGCTGGCGGTGCATTATGGCTTCTATAGCTAATGGGGCTATGGAAACCTTACTAACAGCACTCAGTGAACTGTTTGGGGGATGTTGCTGTTTGCAGCGGAACCAGGAAGTCACAGTAGCGCTCAGCCCTAATTTAGGATGGCCTTCTGGGGTTTGGGAGTGCTTGTTCCCTTTGGCCAGGCTGGGCCAGCTGTCCTGGCTGTGATCTCCTGGCTTCTGGTGCACCAGGCAGGGCGTGAGAAGGTGAAAAGTCCTTGACTAAGTGTACACACTACAACTACCTAGCAACGGCTGAAAACACCAGCCTTATCAACATTATTCTCATACTGAATCCACAACACAGGGCTACAGCAGCTACTAGAAAGAAAATTAACTCTATCCCAGCCAAAACCAGGACATAAGTATTGCTGTAGAATCAGACCCTGTACCACAAGGTTATTCACTGTATCAGGGCTTACTGACAGTTCCTACCCAGGAATATGAATACAGTTCGAGTCGAGCCGTACAGATCCACAGCAAGCATGTTAGTTATTTTCCCAAATCCTGAACCACTTTTGGTTTGTGGATTAAGCCATTCTTATTTAAATTTCACCAAGCTGTAAGAATTTGCATCTACCTTCCATTTTTGATTTTTAAATCCATGTTTGTATGCAGTATTTGGTATGGAAAGATAAATACCCCATCATAGCTTCTTTCAGCAGACAAAGCCACTGATAAACTGGTGAGGGGGTACTGTTCAGGTTCTGAGCTGAAACACAAGCTTGACTGTAAAATTTGTCCTTTAGAAACTTTGCTTCTCCCTTTATAATTTGTAATCTATATCATTTTATAATAAATCCAAGAGGGAGCCCTAGTTATTTCCTTGGCCCATACTACATGTAGCATCTGCACCCCTTGTCCCAAGCTGAGTAATTCTTTCAGTAATCCTGCGTCTCCTCTGTATATCCTTCCTTCTTGGTGTCTGTGGTTAGCCTGGCATGACTGAGTCTGGCTAAAATAACCTCTTGCATTTGACCTTTCTCTTCAGGACTTCTTGACGGATTTGGTGATGTCTGAGGTAGATCGTTGTGGGGAGCATGATGTCCTGATCTTCAGGGAGAACACGCTTGCCACCAAAGCTATTGAGGAATACCTAAAGCTGGTAGGGCAGAAGTATCTTCACGATGCACTAGGTAAGAAAGTGGCTGGCTGTCACCTGTTTGCATTGCAAAGGCTAATCTGAACTGTCTGCGCCACGACTGAAGCCTCATACACCTAGGAACATGGGATGGGAAGGATTCGCCTCAGCACTGAGACTGGGTGTCAAGTATTCAGATAGCACAATCCATGTGGTCTTACCCTTGATGCCCTTCTTCCGCAGAAGGAGATGCTCTCCAGTGCCTGCAGGAGTAGCACCCAAGGAAAGACAAACTAGATTTGGTATAGCCTGTCCCTCTTAAAGTTGGTATCACCACATTATGTTTTTCTGGGTAACTTCCTTTTGTGTCGCTAGCTGTGAGGAAGAGGTATAATGCTGCAGTAGATCTGTGGGCAACAGCAATTGTTCCATGTGATTTGTGAACAGGCTTTAAAAAAGTTATTTTGATGCATAATTGAACAGCAGAAATTAAGACCAGTACCTTCCATTGTGGTGGCAGGAGTGAATCTGGCACCGTGGGCAGTACAGTTAGGCGGAGATCTTGGAACAGGAAGCATGTATTCCACTCATCTCCTTCTACGCTGAAGAAGCTCCTGCACTCTATCTAGGCTGAGGTGCCAGCATCTGGGGGCTACATATACCCAGTGGTGCTGGGCTGACACCCACAGTTCTCGCCCATAGGTGGATGTTGCTGGGGTGTCTCCAGTGACCCTTGTGCTCGCCACCATGGTTAACAGCAAGCGTTAGCTGGTGGTGGGTGAGGTGCCCACCTAGCGCTTGGGTCGGGTGTGGAAACTCACTTCCATGGGCTTCCACTGCAACCGTTGGTAGTGCTGGCATGTTCCAGAGCCACCTTTGGACTTGCTCAGCCCTTACCTTTGCCACAGAGCAATTAATTCAGCGACATTCATGTTAACCTTTCAGACTGGTGCCTTGCCCCACCAAAAATCCTTAGACAAACATGGCTGGAGGCAGTGGGGCTGCAGGGCAGCTGAGCAGCAGCACAGGGCGGGTGATAAAGGTGCAGAGTGTCTACAGAGCCTCCTGCCTGAGTTTATCCAAAGTGCTCTTTGTTCACCGCCTCATTAAAACTACCTGGTCGACCTCTGATGTCCTCCATTCCCCTGCAGGGTCTTAATGTCCACATTGATGTGCCAGGGTGGGTTCTAATAACTGTATTATCGTCCCCTCTCCACCAAAAGGTTCTGCTCTAGTCATAACCCGCTGCCTTGGGAATTAACTGTCCATGCAACTAATACTGCAGTCAGGAGGACCAAACTGCATGTGCTCTCTTCCCGAGAAACCCACGACCTTGCTACTGTTAGCTTGATCTTTCTTACTCAAGATCGCACAATGAGCCACCCATCCCCCTGTTGTTTCTTGGATGAAGAAAGTGTTGGAAATTGATACAAGAGAAACAAGCTCAGGCTGAAGCCAAGTCCTACACCACATCCTTTCACAAAAACAAGCAAAAAAAAAAGTCAGCGGCTTGCTTTCCCAGCAGTTTCATTTGTCCTCAGCAGTCTCAGATGCTGGCAAGTCATCAAGGAGATAGTTGGCTAAATTAGTGCTTTGAGGGTCAGTAGAGTCAGGTCTGTGATTATACGCGTTTTGGCCATTTCTTAAGTGTAATGAGCTGTTCTGGAAGTCTTATTCTCAGGGGTGGAACCAAGAAGCATGTCACAGTTGTAGGCTGTCGCCTGTATGGAGAAATGAGCAGCATATTGCTTTGTACTGTGCTTCTCAGCAGACTGGATGATCAGCTGCGGGGCCAGAACATTACATTTGACTGCAGACCCCTTAATGTGCAGTAATTACAGAAAAATATTTTAAAATTAATGACTTCCAATACATCATTTAGAGCATTGGTGCTGAGCGATAAGATGGTAAATCACAGACGTGAGAGATGGAAAATCCCCCTAAGGTCATCCAGCTTGTCTGTAGCTCGGGGCAAGATCGCTCATGACAGTATCCCCATCTAATTCATTGTCAAGTCCTAAATGTCATCTTGCTCATATGCTGTGTTCTCTGGAAGGATTAACAGCATTATGCTGGGTGTTAGCTGTTTCATACGTCTGTAAGAGCATCTAAATACATGATTAAGACAGGGTCTCGCAGACCACAAAGAGTGAGTTTCAAATGGGCTTAAGGCAAAAACACCAAATTATCCAGTAAGCAACAGGTAAAACTGAATTGGCTCAACAAAGGTGATGGCAAGAGTTTTGCAAATAAGAGATCTAGATGCCCTCAGCAGAAATTTTTTTGGACCCCAACAAAAAAAAAGAAAAAAAGCTTAAGAAGATGTGCTTGCTTGCTTTGCTTGCAAGGACACTGCTGACTTGAGATTCGGGGACGGGGGTGGGAGGCGTTTGAGGGGTTTTATGAAAACAAAGATAAAAAACCAAAGCCCTTTTGCACAAACAAGCCTCCTGGCTTAGCTCAGAGCCAGAAAGATCATCTGAGGAGATGAACTTAGACGACATTTAATCATTAAATGAATGAATGGTTTTGCCTCGTGAACAGCAGTTTAAAAATCACTTGGTGTGCTAGCATATATCAGGAGGAAAACCAGTAAACAGACCATTCCAATAAAACCAGCAAGCAAGTCCATCCCAACATGTCAAACAAAGGACACTTCATCTGGTTTTGTAGGAGTCCGGTTTCTGTTGTGAGGCTGTAAGAGAAGGGCGACAGAAATGCAAAGGATTTCAAAAGGTGCTGGCTATAAACATGTTGTGAAGTGTTGATAAAAGAGATTGAGAAAATGATGAGTATCTGGCTAGCACCTGGGTATTACTCTTATTCAAGAGCAAGGTGACACTTTTTTAAATTAAAAAAAATGATAAATTTAGATATAATAAAAACAAATAGTGTTGTCAAGTGCATTTCCTGGGGAAATTATGAAGACAAATGGCACGGCTTCGTTTCTAAGTGTGTGGATAATTTTATAGTTGATAATAAAACTGGAATGCAAAGACAAATCCTGTTCTTGAGCCTCTGAGTGAAGTGTCCGAGGGGGTGTAAGCAAAGCCACCCTGTTCTTGCACCTGGTTGGGGCAGCGAGGGCACAGGAGGCTGAAGCATTAGAGCATCAGCCGTCTGATCTGGTACGGCAAGTGCTCTGCTCTGTAAGAGCTAGGAGGAGTCATGTCCCAAACATCTGGTGTCTGGAGGCTGTATTGCAGACACTGGGAGCAGAAGCTGCAGTTGCCAAGGAAAGGCATAAGCAGGATTTAAAGGTGTGTCAGGGAGGCTTTTCATGCAACTACCCTGATTTGTTGTCTTCTTCCCTTTGTTCAGGGGAGTTTATCAAGGCTTTGTATGAGTCAGATGAAAACTGTGAAGTGGATCCCAGCAAATGTTCATCCAGTGAATTAACAGATCATCAGAGCAACCTGAAAATGTGTTGTGAGCTGGCCTTCTGCAAGATTATCAATTCTTACTGGTGAGGCATCTCCCCTCCCCTCCTTCCCCACTAGGTCACTGGCTTAGAGGGTGCCCATTCCTCCTGAGGATGAGAAAACAGCAGCTGTACAGGGCAATAGCGTAAACCCATCTGTCTTCTGAGAGTGCCTTCCTCTCTTCATTGCCTTTCCTCTCTTCACTACCTCCCTACATGTGACACCATATGTAGGTGGCAGTTGTGCTCCCATTGAGGGGTTTCAGTCCCACACACCGTACCTGACCAGAGCTTCTGCATAGATACTCTGCCAAGGGAACACATACTGAGCCGTGACTGAATAAGGGAGGGAACCAAGTGAGAAGATAACAGCTTAGCTTGAGCTTGGAATAAAAAGCTGCAAGTTTTGGTGTGTACAGAAAACTTTCAGACCCTTTAGATCTGTAGAATTGAAAAGGAAAATCACCAGGAGGAAACGTTGGCAGAGAGATCTATTAATCCCTGTTTCTGAGTAGCAGTGAAAGAACAAGCATTTCTGCTTTAGGATGAAGCCCACACAAGATATTGAGAGACTTTAACAAGTAAAGTATAAATTTCAGTTGTGGAGATGAGGTCAGTTTAGGCTTTTAATATTCCAACACCCTGTTTGCTCCAGGGTTGCAATGGAGAAGTAGTCCTCAGCTTGCCAATTAGCATGTCTGAAAATGGCTTCACGTAACATATATGAGCAAGGGATGCTTTAAGGACTACTTAAGTATCGCCAGATTAGATGGGGAATCTAAGAATAGATGGCTAATGACGTTTTCTAGCCTAGAGAGAGACACGGGGTGGGGGGGAAGGAGCTGATGATGTTTTCTCACAGGTAATTATTTCAGGTGCTTGGTCACCAGTTCAGCTTGTTGCATCTTATTGCCCATGCGAATTTATTTCCTGGTCTGTCATTTTTCAGCGTGTTCCCTCGTGAGCTGAAGGAGGTGTTTGCATCTTGGAAGCAGCAGTGCCTGAGCAGAGGCAAACAGGACATCAGTGAACGCCTGATCAGTGCCTCCCTCTTCCTCCGGTTCCTGTGCCCCGCTATCATGTCCCCCAGCCTCTTCAG
The DNA here is from genome assembly GCA_020800305.1 of Porphyrio hochstetteri. NCBI lineage: Eukaryota > Metazoa > Chordata > Aves > Gruiformes > Rallidae > Porphyrio > Porphyrio hochstetteri. Next base: position 23,052,517 of record CM036912.1, read on the forward strand.
CCTCATGCAGGAGTATCCCGACGACCGGACATCGCGCACACTCACGCTTATCGCTAAAGTCATCCAGAACCTCGCCAATTTTGCTAAGTACGTGGTAGTGGTAAGACAGAAGCCTGTGTCTCTAGGAGCACAAGTCACTGTGGGTTACTATGGAGCACAGATTCGCTGGCAAATTGAAGTCAGCGTTATAGAAAAAGAGGGAACTTCTCACTTATACATGAACGTAGTTCCTGAGACACCTCGGTGTTGAGCTAGATAAATTCCTTTCACATGCAGATCTGAGCTGTGTTGAATTCAGCAGAGGGGACGCAGCATAAAACCAAGAGGAGCTATGTATTAGCATGTCAGTGTGTATGCTGTTTCAAAAGAAAAAGCCTGTTCCCACCAAGGATCATGATTTTCCTCCTTTCTTCCTTCACAGTTCCCAGCTGAACGATACAAAGGGCATGGTGTATCCCTTACAGGGGAGGGGATGCAAGGAAGGCAGAAAGAGAAAGGGTGTCTGTAGGAGGAAGGAGGGGGAGAGATGTGTTGAGCATCTTGATCATAATATGAACAGTGAGTGACTGCTGTTTAAATTGGTCCAAGAAAGCCATGAACCTCTTAAATTGTCTGGGCTTTTTTAATCCCAGACCAAACCTTCAGAAAGGCAGGTCTGAAGTTAAGCACTTGAGTAATTGTCTGTAAGCACTTGTGTTGTGTATTTTTGCGGGGAGGTTATTGACTGGGTGTCGCCCCCGTCCTCCACCCCTCTCTTGCAGGTTTGGTAATAAGGAAGAGTATATGGCCTTCATGAATGACTTCTTGGAGCACGAGTGGGGAGGAATGAAGCGTTTTCTCCTGGAGATCTCTAATCCAGATACCATCTCAAACATGCCTGGATTTGAAGGCTACATCGACCTGGGCAGAGAGCTCTCAGTTTTGCATTCCCTCTTATGGGAGGTTGTGTCCCAACTTGATAAGGTAAAGCTGGCTGGAGGCCCAGGAGGGTGAATCCAGCGATTGTATCATAGCAACTGTAAACACTAGGAAACATCAAGGGAACAGTGAAGCCTGCTTTGGGGAGAACTTAGTCAACAGCTTTTGAGAGGAATGTTTGATAGTGGCACTTCACAATTGTTCCGATTTCAGATCGGGGCCTAAAGCGAGACATGTGAAGTGGTTGGTCTTCAGCAGTAGTGCAAACACTTTTGAGAGCTTTAAGTAAGGATAGGTGGTAAATGGTGGAGAGGACAGCGCTTGAAAGTAGACCTGGAATTCCCTGCGCAGACGGTCTTTTCTCATAAGTGGGCTGGAAAAAAAGGGAGGGTGTTTGGACGGGAAAGTGCCCTTTTTGATTTCTCTGAATAAAGGAGTCTCCTCGCTGAAGACCTGATGCAAAGCCTGCTGAGACATTCTCGTTTCTGCAGCCCTTGGGTTAGTTTGTAGTATACAAGAGGCTGCCACGTGCAAACCTGGATCTGCTCTCAGGTTTGACATGCTCGCTGGTGGCTGTTGTGCCAGGGTCATATGCACTACCCAGATTCTGTTCTGCCAGTCACAAGAGACATCACCAAGCATATATGTTGGTTCTGTTCAGCTGTAGGAGGAGAAGAGGCAGTAGTTTCTTCTTCCTTACCTAGGTGGCTTTGCAGGATCCAAAACCTTGATAGCAAAGGTAGTTAAGACTCAAACAAAGTTGAGCTGGGGGTCAGGTTGTTTTGGAGTTTGAGTTTTTTGCAAGTGCTTGGAACTGTTATGTATTTTAACTTTTAGAGGTGCGTTGTTTTGTCCATATTCCATTTATATTAGTCTTCCTTTTGAAACTGGAGAGATGAGGTGAATTGCAATGCACTCTTACTACTTTTATTGCATTAAGGCTTGCCAAAACACTTATTTGTTGGGTATCTGTGTTCTCACAGTACGTTATTTAAAACAGGAGACAAAAAATCTGAGCTCGTTGCATCAAAGTAAACATAAATGTCCTTGACTCAAAAAGACAAGATAAATTAATCTTAGTTAATCTTAGTTTGATAACAATTTATGAGCTTGTTTTTCCATTTCCCTTCATACGTGCGCACAGCATGCATTCAGAACCTCACAGGCAGCTAGTCAGCTAGTTCAACAGCCTCAGGAAAACAGGCCAAGCGAGCACTCAAAAGACCAGATCCTCCATTTCTACAGATTGGGGTAAAACCCCCCAGTGTAGGGAATGCTGCCATCTCCCTCCAGGCTGGTCAGGTGTCAGGTCAGGAGAAACCCAGCTCCAGACATTAGAACTGAAATGGATCTTTGGCCTTGGTGTTAGTTACTGTGAGCTGTTCTCTGAATGCCACCAGACATTAATGTTCCTCAGGCAGCAAGAAAATGGAGGAGCCAGACCTGAATAAACCATCTAAGCAGATCTGCTTTGCCCTTTGTGTAGGTTAGACGTATGGATCTATCCTAACGGGCCCTTGGGAGCTGGCATAGTGGTTTGCTAGAGAGAGAATTAAGGGGTAAAGTTACATGGCGGTGCTGCTTTACTGCAGGTAATGACTGGGAAACGATGAGAGAAGTCACCTCGGAGGTTTTAATGGGCACAAAAGTCTGTGTAAAGAGACCTTCCTCTGGAGCCAAACTGACTGGATACCTGTTTACAGGGGGAAAAAAAAGGGACATCTTTGAAAAGAGCATTGTCTTTGTAGCAGAGTTTTACATTCTTACAAACCTCCAGCACTTTCACCTCTTCCTGCAGTCCCAAGAGCCTGAAGGCCTGGTAGATGATAGGACCAGCAGTGACCCAAAGTGGGGAGAAAGCTAAAGAGCTGGAATGAGCAGCCTTCCTCGCTGGAAGAGCAGCTGCTCTTAACCCAGGCCTGGCCAACACTGAGCTAACATGTCATTGAACAAGAAGCTACGTGTTTAATCCCAGGCTGATGTGATAATGTTGGGATGAGGATCACTGATGTTTTCATGCAGTTACTGTTCACTTTTAGGGAGGGAAGAATGCCTTGACTTTTGATAACAGGGTGCAGAACATGGCATCAGAGAGGATGCCACAAGCAAAAGGCTTATGAAATGAACACCTTCTCTCTCCCCACCTCCCTCAGCCCTTGCAATTCTCTCATGATCCCCCTGAATGCCGCATCCCCTTGTCTGTTGGCATGCATTTCCTTTACCACGTGACACCCTTTGCCTGGAAAGTTCCCCCCACTTAGCTCAATCTGTAGTCTTTGAATGCCCTTTAATGAGTAGATACCATAGTTTTCACTTTGACCTCACCCGCCCTGGACATAGTTTGCTTTGCATGATAGTTTTGCATTGGAATGGCAATAGTTTTGTTTTATTGAGCATGATTTTTATTTTTGGGGGTCAATCCTAATTTCTTTTCTATTTCCTTTTCTTTCCTCAATGTCTGCTGCACCCCGTTTCGTCTCCTCCATCCATCTCGTCGCCGTGGTTACGCTGCTCCGTAACACTGCATTACGGTCCTGGCACACCCGCACACAACCACCCACCCTCCTTCCTTCCACCTCCACCCCTCCGCCTCTGTGCATCGTTATCACAAAAAAAAACTGGCGGATGTCGCGGTGCTTGTTGTCCAATTAGGGTGAAAATTCCTTCCTACAGGCGACCGTGGCAAAACTGGGACCCCTTCCTCGTATTCTTGCTGATATCACCAAATCAATGACCAACCCTACGCCGATACAGCAGCAGCTGAGGCGTTTCACTGAGCACAGCTCTAGTCCCAACGTCAGTGGCAGTCTCTCCTCAGGGCTTCAGAAGATATTTGAGGACCCCACTGACGGGTACGTAACAGCCAGAGCTCGGGGGAAGATGTGGGCTCGAGGGGATGGTGAGCCAGTGAAGAGCTGAGTGCTTCATCACCTGAACTCTCTGCCCAGGCCAGCTGTAGGAGTGAGGAACTTGCGCCTCTGTTACGGGGAATACACAGTCCCAGTAAGAGGGTGCACAGGGTGGCACTGGAGGCCTGAAACTTTCACCTTGCCCAGGACTCAAATGTGTCTCTGGGAATTTGGCGACTTCAGCTGCTAAAAACCAGTGTTGGGGTTTGCCGCCAGTCTGATGCGTAGTCAGCCATCGCATTTCCTTCTGGTGATACGGCTGCTTATCCACTGCTGATTGGGCTGTAGGAGGAACCTGTTATCAGTGGGAGAGCAAATACAGTCTCTCTTGTTTAGGGCAGCGTTTCTCACGCTGTAATAGCTGTTAATCCAAAGGAAGAAGCCCTGACGTGGCAGAACTGCCCCAGAGCCAGGACACTGTGGTCTCTGAGCTGTTTCTGTGCTGTCGGATACAAGGGCTGTTTTGCCACATAGAAGTGCCAGCCCTCTGAGCCTTCATGCAACTCCTGTTAAATTTTCCAACCCGCCCCCCCAACCACGTAATGCTGGTGAAGGGTTAAATGGGATCTGGACTGCTGGAGACACGGGTGTCTAAGCGAGGAGGATTTGGGGGGCATGGTTTGTGTTTCACCTGTGGAAAAAAGCAAAGATGAAGCACTTCTTGAATCAAATGTAATTCTCAAAGATAAGTGGTAATTAAGGAAGAGTGTGTTCTGACTTGAACACAAAGAGCTCATAAAAGGAAATCTGGTTCCTTGAAGCTTTTAGTTGGGGGGAGGTTAAATGAGGTAGAAAGACTTCTCTGGGACAGATCTCTCAGGGTCTTGGCTGCTTAAAAATTAACCAAATTCCTTTCCACTCCACAGTGACTTGCATAAGCTGAAATCTCCAACCCAGGAAAACGTAGATGGATATTTTAGGGGCAAGACCTTACTGTTGGTTCAGCAGGCATCCACCCAGAGCATGACTTACTCAGATAAGGACGAAAGGGAAAGCGTCTTGCCCAATGGACGTAGCATCTCTCTCATGGACCTCCAGGATCCTCACATGGCTCACAGTGACCATGCTTCTGTTATGCATGACGTGCCTTTGCGCCTGGCTGGCAGCCAGCTCTCTATCACGCAGGTGGCGAACATCAAACAGCTGTGGGAAACTCAGAGCACACCCCAGAGCGCTCCCCAGGTGAGAAGGCCTCTGCACCCGGCTTTGAACCAACAGGGCAGCCTCCAGCCTCTGTCATTCCAGAACCCGGTTTACCACCTCAACAACCCAACCCCACCGATGCCAAAGGCCTCTGTGGACTCCAGCCTGGAGAACCTGAGCACTGCCAGCTCCCGGAGCCGAAGCAACAGCGAAGACTTCAAACTCAGCGGACCTAGCAACAGCAGCATGGAGGACTTCACCAAGCGCAGCACGCAGAGCGAGGACTTCTCCCGGCGCCACACGGTCCCAGACAAGCACGTCCCCATCGCGCTACCCCGCCAGAACAGCAGCAGCCAAGCACAGATCCGCAAAATGGACCAAGGCGGGCTGGGCGCCAGGGCCAAAGCGCCACAGTCCCTGCCGCACAGCACTTCCTTGCGGAGCACAGGCAGCATGTCGGGAGTGTCGGGGGCCATGGTGACCGAACCCATTCAGAACGGGAGCCGGTCCCGGCAGCAGTCCTCATCCTCTAGAGAGAGCCCTGTCCCAAAGGTGAGGGCGATTCAGAGGCAACAAACGCAGCAGGTAAGGAAAGCCTTCTTCCAGGCGCTTTCTGCTTTGATGTTCCACTCACCTCTGCGTTGACCTTCAAGGCTTTTAGACCTTTTGAGTTGAGTGGAGTTGAACCGAGAGTACCGGCACTTAGGCCAGTGACGAGTAGCAAGGGTAAGGCGCAGTCCTGCTGGTTTCCCATCTAAGCTTGGCAAGCCTACCACACCTATTATTTATGGATGCTTTTGTACTAAATTTAACAACAAAAAAACTTTTTTTGCGTTTGCTAAGGTAGCAGCAGGCCTGCCAAAAGGAACAGAACTTGAAAATGTCCCTGGATTAAAAAAAATAATAATAGGAGCAGCCTTGTTCCCAATAGCAGGTACAATTGCCACGTGAGAATGAGCCCTGTGGTGCTAATTTAAAAGCATAGCTACCTGAAAACAGAGAAATAAACAGAGATAAAATATCACAGACTAAACTCCTGCCAAAATAATAAATAAGTACAGTTGGTTTAAGCATGGAGAAATCTATATTTCACCATGATGCAACAATCCATTGCTGGTCCCCAAATAAATACTGCTTTTTCATTAATCATCCCGAACTATGAATAATGCAAACACTTTCTGGCAAGGAGTGCTTGTATGTACCGACTCCTAATGCGCGTTATCAGTCCTTCATAGGTGGCTGTAAATCAAGATTTCCTTGTCCAACAGCCAACAGTTCCTTACCTTAAAAAAAAAAAAAACCAAACCAACAAAATCCCTGTTGTGATTTGCTGTGTATGAAAATCTTTTCCTAAATTAGTTTAATGTTAAAGTATTGAAATGCTTGGCACTACGGCGATGGATCTGCAGGCCAGAGGGAAGGCGGTGGTTCTTCTGAGTGCCATATTAGTGCATGCAGACTTATCAGCTGGTCAGGGTGAGGCTTTTGAAGCTATTCCTTGGGGCTAAGCACTTTCTTCCATGGTCACTGCGAGGGTAACCATGGGCACGTTGGATTGACCGTACCTAGTACTGAAGGAAATTTTTTAAGCTCCCGCTTTCCACAAGACCTCCTAGAAAGGATGCTGCTCTGCACACGGGCACGAGCAAGGAACTTCCCTGCGGAAAGTCGCAACCCCTGAGGCTGAGACTGTGCCATGGTCAAGCAGAATCCACAGGGAGCAGGTTATGATCCTCCTTGCTGGCGTGGCCCTGTTTGCAGAAGCGCTGATGAAGACAAGGTTACGCAGGGGGAAGGCCTTTTAGCTTGTGAGGTAATGGTGGCAGAGGAACTTACTTGCTAGTGTGAGGTCCTGCCCTGCCAAAGGTTTTACTGGTATGCCTGCTTTTTGGTGTAGCTTTTTGGCAAAGTCTTGAACGTTGCAGTCAAAAGCAGGAGAATCAGGACAACGCCGGGGAGCTCAGGAGCGATCAGGGCTTCCAGACTGCCTTGATACCTTGGGTTCGTTCGGGTACAAGGAGATCAGAAACACCAAATACCAAAGCAAAGGCTATGATGCCAAGTCAGTAATAACCAGAAAAAGTAATTGCCTGTTATTTGAAGTGGTATGCTTGTGTCCTCCTTCGGAGGGGTTTTTTACATCTGGGCGGAGCGGGGTGGTAGGTAAAGTATACTGACTACAACTAGTGCAGAGGTGGGAGGAAATCTTTAGGCCAGTAAGAAGGATAAATCTGAAGGCTAAAAACTCCCTTTGCAGTTTTCAGGCATGCAGTGTGAACCTGTACTGTGTGGTCTGCTGAGTCTGATGGCAGGGTTCCATCTTAGCCAAAGTTCCCGGGGAGCCCCGGTGCCTTTCCTCGGGGCTCGTTATGGGAAGTACCGCACAAGTACGCAACGGCTGGACTCTGAAGGAGTTAGGATAAGGAGGACAAAGTACAAGTGTTGTGTCTCCAATCTGTGTGTACACCTTGCCCGGGTGGTTTCTGCCCTGTCTGTCTTTATGAGGAAGGTTGGGTTAGCTGCTTGCAAACCCCTGGCTCTTTTTATCTTAAATTGCTGATTACCCAACTGCCCCCAGGTAAATCAGTTACTTTGCTTGTCTTGGACTTCCCACTTCCCTCTTCTCCAGTTAGTTTTTACACTCAACTTCATCGATGCCTGCGACTGTGACTGGCTTCAGGGCAGTTTAATTCCCCTCTCTTGTAGCTGATGTGCATCTACTTATTTTTCCACTCTACCTTCCATACAAATTGCTTCCACTGGATTCATTAGAATACTTGCTTATACTTTATTCAGAGAAATCAATTTGTTCTTTCCCTCCCCACAGCCTTGAGAAATGTCTCGAAGTGTGCCAAATCAAGTGGCCAAAATTTTTTTAAGGCAAATTCCATTGCATCCTTTTAATTGCAAATTGCGTTGTGGAATTCTGTTCTTATTTAAAGAAGAAAAAGAGAAAAGAGAAGCTGGGCATGTTCTTTCTGGGCATGTTCTCTCTAGGCATGCTTTGTGGGCGTTATAATTATTAGACTCTGTTCTCTACAAGTCCCATTTGTTTCTGAATATAGAGCTAGGCCTTTTGTTTGCTGGGAGAGGTCACTTTTTGCCTTCCATTTCCATTGAGTAGGTAGGTGGGAACAGAAATGTCAGTGTGTTCCTCTGGAAGGGAGGCAAAGAGGGGAATTAATACACGTTACTAGCAGACGTTTTTCTTCCCTCTTTAATAGAGTATAATTCATAACCCATTAGCATGTGAAGTGCTTGCCATCCTCTTGGTTTTTGTAAGCTTCCGGAGTTTGGCTGCTGAAAATATTCCATCCTACAGCTTGCAAGATGGTTCGGTGAGGTTTGCTGCAATCAGCTGTCTGTTACAAAGGCTGGTGATGTAGTTTAGAGTCACACTTCTGCAGTCTTAGTCCTTCACAGCTCCACTGAGCGGTGACAGTCTACATCCATAGCTGTTCCTAATTCCTCCAGCAGCTCCTGGGGCTGCAGTGCCTACCTCTGAGAAGAGCCTGGTGGTGGCAGAGCCACACGCGGTTCTGGTCTCCCTTTGCTATGGCTGTCACACAGCACTCGAAAGGCACTATTGGCCTTCCTGCTGTGAAGGCTATCTTCTAAAGAAAAGGCCTCTGCCCAAATCCAGGGATTTTGGCCTAATTCCTACTCCTTTCCTTTACACCCATCTTTGCTGGGGCTTCTTCCAGTGCTGGAGTCTTCATCGCTGCTCAGCTGAGGCATTGCAGGCAAATCCTTTGGCCAGAGCTGACACAGGATGTTTGCAGCACTCACCAGCCCTGTTCTCATCAACAGGAGAAATGGAAACGGAGGGTGAGGTTATCCCTCATCCGACTCAACGTAAAGGAGCTGTTACTCGCCTGTAAAGAGCTTGCCCCTCACCAAAACTCAGACTTCATGATGCCCCTGCCACAGAGCACGTTCCTCTTCCATGCACTAGTGAGACAAGGCAGTGAGCTGAAAAGCAGCTGGACTACAAACAGAAGCTGCAGTTGGGGTGGGCAGGGGGGCGAACTTGATCTTCTGCATTTCTCAGAAAGTTAAGACAGCGTTGCTCTTTCAGGCGTAATTATGCTAATTCTGGTGCTTATAAACTTGTCTTTGTCTGTGAAAATTGCTTGGAATTTGTACACAGCCATATTTTCCCCAGCTGGGCAGAGAGTTTCTTGTTTCTTTTCTTGGCTTCCTTTTCAGCTTCCCTTGAGGAGGATAGTTCTGATGGTGTTTTCCAGTTCTCCTGGTAAGCACTGCTGTCCGTGCCTTCCTTTCACAGCCCTGTCTGGGTGTATGTGCTCCAACAGACCATCTAAATCTGACAGCCACTGGAGTGATAACGTTACACACCTCTGCCACTTTTGAGTACCGCTGCACTGCTGTGCATCCAGCCGTGCAGCCCCATCCTCCATTGCACAGTCTGTCTTGCAGCCTGGTTCCAAAAGCTGCTCCCAAGTTCAGCTCCTCAGTACTCCAGAGAAACCAATCTGTCTTACCTGACTGGCTGCAAGCAAAGCTTCCTCACCCTCTTTTCTTTGTGAGAGAGATCACAGCTGGAGAAAGCCCTGCTGAAAACCTGGCAAAGGGGAAGGGGGGATGTGAAACAGGATCTGAAAACAGGAACTTTCCCAAGAAGAGGTATCTTAGCAAGCAAGAAATATTTCTCAAGTGTATTGGTTTGAGGGACTCAAGCTAAGTGCTGTGGATCCAAAGTCAAGGGCGGGTGAGGTACCTCTGCAAGAGAGGTTCTGGGGGTCCTCTGAGACGGGTTCATGGTGGTTTTTCCTCTCCAAATGGATGGGATTTCAGAGCTGACTGCGTGTAGTTTCTCTGAAAGACGCTTACAGAGATCTCTGCTGCAGGTTCAGTCGCCCGTGGACTCTGCCACCATGTCACCAGTGGAAAGGACAGCTGCGTGGGTTCTCAATAATGGACAGTATGAAGAAGTAGAGGAGGACGCGGAGCAGAATCCAGACGACCTCCGACACGCTGAGAAGGTAGATGTTATTCTGTCAACCCAAGGGGTGATGGGCTCCTGTCCACCCCGCAGCCGAGTTCATGGCTCTGTCACAGCAGCACCAGAAAGCCCTTCTGCTTTCGAGCACAGGTTCTGTTGGCACCATGTCCCGCTGTACGTGCTGTCACTCACAGCTCCAGCACAGTGTCCCACACTATGGATTAACCCGGGTACAGGCTGCAGCATGTCAAACGGGTGCAGGCTGACGCAGCTGAGGGTTTGTACCTCACAGGCTGGTCCTTGGCACTTGTGTGTGGCGTGAGTCACGCTGATCAAGTGCGCTAGATCCTGCTCGAGTCATTATTTTTTGTGACAACACCATTCTGCCATTTTTCCATTCTTGCAAGATTTCTTAGTGATCATTAAACTCCATTAAAACCCTCCCAAACCATGAACAAAACACAACTGCAACCCCAGCTGAGTGTAACCCAGGACATGCCAGGTGATTCTCCCAGGCTCTGTAAATATGATTCAATGTAGGAGCTGTGCTCAAATTTCATCTTGGGTTTCACCTGAGGCAGATGTCTGTCATCACAGGCACAGTGCTTCTGGCCGCACAGAAATGCCCATGATCTTATTTTTTTCCCCAAAAGTATGTTATTTTTAGGAGTAAATACCTTTTTTCCAAATACAGCTATGTCTATATGCTGCCGCAGCACTGAGGTTTAGTAAGAGGTGTGGTATTTTGCGAGGGCAGGGAGTGAGGAGGAGAACATTTGGTGGACAAGAAGCAGGAACATTATTAGGAGAGGTGAACAAACCCAAAACCAAGTGGAATACATTGAGATTCGTTGCACTGTCTTGGAAGTGATTATCCACAGACACAGGAAATAGAAGAACAAAGCCTCAGCCAGGTAAACTGACAGGGTCTGCTCTGTAGTGAAGGATCTGCTCTCCCTTCATAACAATCAGATCCTAAGGAATAAGTTACTTGGGCCCATTCTGTTTTTTCTTGTATGTTTGGTCGCCCTGGGATGTTTTTACAGTTGAGCACTGTCAGCAGGTTCTGCCTGGGAACCCCTTGAGCCTGGAGTAACTGGGGGTGTTGCCAGTCAGGACTGAGGCACTGTGTCAGAGCCCTCTGAGTGCTTAAATTGTGCTACAGAATGACATCGTACAGCGTGGGAGTAGCTCAGTGCTCAAAGAGAGCCCTCGTGCTCCTTGTCTGTGCTACCCACAGAAGCTTGTCGCTTCCTTTACTTCCATCAATTTATTTTCCATGAAAAAAGCAACACCCTCCCTGGAAAAGCAGCCGCAGAACGTAATGATCTGACCTCTTCCTTTTCCCTCTGCATCTGACCCTTCCCTCCTTTCCTTCCACCCACAGTATGAACAAGAGATAGCGAAGCTGAAGGAGCGCCTGAAGGTGTCAAGTCGACGACTGGAGGAATATGAGCGGCGGCTCCTGGTGCAGGAGCAGCAAATGCAGAAGCTGCTGATGGAGTACAAGTCTAGGCTGGAAGACAGCGAGGAGCGACTGCGCAGGCAGCAGGAGGAGAAGGACAGCCAGATGAAAAGCATCATCAGCAGGTGAGGCTTTGGACAGTTTGGGACTGTGTAGGACGAGAAGCTCCCTGTGTCATGAGTTCTCTTTGACGTGACAGAAGGTAGTTGCTTCTTGACATCTCTGGGCTGATACCATCCTGCCTTAGAGATGAAGAAATGAGAAGTGCAGGTGGGGAAACTTGCCTCGGCTTGCCAGGAGAGGGAAGGAGAATATTTAGGAACTCTTAACTCTGGGCTCTGGTGCACTTATAACAGGTTTTTTTGCTTTTCTTGGGATCTGTACTCCAGGTGGCAGCTTTTCAAAGCAGTCACGGTTTTGGCAATGTCCATTTCAAGAATAGCATGGTTAGGCAGTGGGGAGTGTCAGCTGGGCAGGTAAGCTCTTCCCAGTGCTGCAGAATTCTTCTCTTGCAGAGACAGAGCAATCGGAGCCGTGAAACCAGCAGGTCAGAGTACCTGAAACACTCTGGAATAGCATTAAACTGTCCTGATTTGTACCTCTTTTTCCTCACCAGGCTCATGGCAGTTGAAGAGGAGCTGAAGAAGGATCATGCAGAGATGCAAGCTGTCATCGATGCAAAGCAGAAGATTATTGATGCACAGGTAAGGAGCTCAGGATCTCCAAGAACCGAGGGCTGTCTGTGTGGTACCCATGATTTTTCCCCTACCCTCCTGCCCCAGCACTGTTACCTGGCTCCCAAAGTCAGTATTGGCCCGTGGTGTTGCACATGTGACTTAACTGCCTCCTAGGAGAGAACTGGGGGTTTTAATTAATGAAGACTAGTCGGACACGACGCTTGGAGAAAGCCTGACACCACATCACAGGACTGGCTGCTTATCCAAAGCCTTTTCTGCTTATTTTTTGAGATCCCAAGGGGGTAAAGGAATTGTGGTGTGTTGTGTAGACGTTCTGAGTGTGGGCCTGGGAACTCTGGAAAAGCTTTATCTCATACCAGCATAGTTAAACTGCCGTGTGCATGCATCTCAGCTGTGCCAGCTACAAGCATGGCTTCCAACGTTCGAGTCAAGAGAAAGAGAGTGCTTTCCGTGGAGCATCGCCCCTCGTAACGTCCTGTGTGGCATTCCACCCCATCCGACTGTCCACATCAGGCCCGGAGAAACGCCCGCTTTGCCACCACTCCAGTTAGCTGTGGGAAGTGGGACCTCATGGGTGATGCATGTGGCTGTATCGTTGGGGGATCGTTTCGGCTTTTCTTCCATGTCTGTGCTGATCCCAGAGAGCAAAGCTTGTACAGCAGAGCCCGAGCCTGGTTTGATACCTGCCTGCCATGTTCTGTTTGTGGTACCTGCATTTGGAAGACATCTTCCGTGCTTCTGAGCTTCTCAGTGGTTCCAACTGTAAACTTTGGCTTTGGGAATAGCCCAAGTCATTTCAGGAAGTTGTCTCCCTACGCAGAGAGCGGGGCAGCCTCAGTTGAATGCTGTTGATGGTAGCTGTGTAGTAGGATTCAGGCAGAAGCGAGCACAAAGGGGCATGCCCTGGGCGTTACTCTTTTTCCTATTGAATGCCCAGCAATAACAGAAATGTTTGAGCTCATGTGGAGCTGTAGGGAAAATATTAAGTAGAAAAAAAGCTGTGTTTTTAAAAGGCTGGTGTAACACTGGGAGCATATTTATGGCCGATTTCTTTTTGATAATTTGAAGAGTTCTGGTTTTCCTGCTGCCTCTGCCCATTTTCCCACAGTTCTTCAGAAAGACTGTTGATGAAAGCTGGATTTTCAGATCTGTGCCATCTAACCTGAATAAACCAGTTGCGCAGGATAACGTGGTGCTTCCGTTACCCAGCCTGGCAGAATAGAACAGAGAATCCTACTGGAGTTACACCATGTTCAGTCCCTAGCTGTTGTGCAAGATGCTCTACACAGAGACACAGGTGTAGTCACCCTCTCTAGATGCAGCTCAAGATTAAATCCTTTTCTGTGAGGACTTGCATTCCAGTTGCAAAGTGGGAGAGCACAGTGCTGGAGGACAAAGAGGAATGTGGACAGTCACTGTGCCTTTTTATTTGGGGGGGGAACAGTGCAGCAGCCTCCCAGCTGATCAGGGAGTACAGCAGGTGGAAGTGGGAGTAGGAACTGAACATGCTGGGCCGCTTTTGAGCGACAGGGACAGGCAGGGCTTTCTGCTGTCATACCCTGACAGAACAGTACCTCATCCAGACAGCAGCCTTGTTTTGGAAGGAGGTTGATGCCTTTTTTCATCTCCTCAAGAAGGAGAAGAGGGGGCACCAAGCAAACTCATGAGCAGTGATTTCCAGAGGGGAGGATCTGAGAGACTGACTACGGAAGTTGTCCTTCCCTTTGTTGCCTGTCTGTGCCAGTAGGTGCTCAGCCTTGGCGTGCGGTCATGGACCAGCAAGGCCACCAACAGTGGACCAGTCTGACCCCTCAGCATCATGCTGCTGCTGGCATGAAGGCCTCAGACCCTCAGGGCTCAGAGTTGTGGTCCTTGATCACACTTGACCAAATGATGCAGCGTTTTATCATCTGCTCTGGAAACCCTTGAAAACACAGTAGCAAAACAGTAGCGTTAATTCCTCTTTTAATCTGGCTTTCATTTTTAATTCCCCCCCCCCCTCCCCAAAGTGTCATTTGGGCAAGCAAGGTCATCTGGAAACCTGAACTGCTTCAGCATCAACCAGCTTGCGGGGGGAGCTTAGATGTCACTGCCCTTTTGTGAGTGCCTGAGCCAGAGGGAACGGAGGAAGGGCTCAGAACAGGCACACCAGAGGAGCCCCAGTGTTGGTGGGTTGTGTCCAACCCCTTCAGGTTGCACTTGGCAGATTTTTCTTAGCCTGTGATTCGTTTGGCAAAGGGATATAGCAGTGGCTGGAAAAGAGAAGTGCTTTTTTGTGTGAGGTTTCTGGAGTGGAGCTGGAACCTGGCTTGTCACACCTGTTTGAAGAGTTAAAGGCTGCTCAGAAACAGCAGTAACGCAGGCTGCTCGTGCTGCATCTCCATGAGATGCTTTTCAGGATTCACCCTTTTGCCTGCAGTCGGGCACAGCATCCGACAGTGCACCATGCACAGGGACAGCCTTGTTCTCGGTGTGTGTGCCGTGGTTCCAGGGGCTGGCTGTGGGCCACCCCCAGGGCTGAGCAGGGGCTGGGTCTGCCTAAAGTCTCTCCTTGGAGCAGTGGAGCTGCAAAGAGTACTGACCCAGTTGCTACTGCAAGTGACATCTCCGCTGTGTTAAATTACAGGTCATAAATGGGGATGAGATAATTCAAACAGGCAAGTAAACCCAATCAGTTCTTTAGCTGAGCAGTACCCGGTCCTGGCCCAGCACACTGACCTCCTACCCATTCCAGCTCCTCCCGCTCCCCGTGCCCGATTCACGTGTGTTAGAGCGGTGTTTGTGCAGTTGGGTTTTGCTCTGAGCGAGAAGATGCCTCTGCTCACCACGCTCGTGCTTTTAAGACCGATTTCCCAAACATGGATTTCCAGTTGTTTTGCCAAGCGGCACGGTGAGTGCTCACCAGTGGCAGAAAATAACCAGCCTCTCATTTTTAACTCATCCAAAAGAAATTTTCATTTTAAATTACATGTTCCTGGGGAAATGCAGTCCGAGGAGGAGGAGCTTGAACTTGCCAAACACCACGTTTCTGTTGAGATTTGGCAGCATTTATTTCAGCACAGGAGGAGAGGTGAAGGCCTTTGTCTCCTCCATTGTCCATTCTCCTTACTCTCATGGACTGGACCAGGGCAAGCGCGAGGCCAGGCTGTAGCCTGCCTTCCTCCTTGTCGGTTTGTCGTGCTTCCTCATCCTCCTCCTCTGTTTGCTCTGCTACTCAGAGCTCAGTCTCTCCAGGGCTTCGGTACAAGCAGTACTTGGATTCTGCTTTGTTTTTGCACCCTAACACTTCCCCATGTGGGGAGGCCCACGGAGAGACACAAACATCGCCAGGTTACGGATGTACAGCGCAGCTGACGTGCGGGATCAGCATCTCACGGGGCTGCTGTGCCGCTTAGGCCTCCCGGGCAGTGTCCCTGAACTGTCCCTCGAGGTTTGTGCCTCCCGTGCATCATTTTTCCTTCCATTTTGTTTCTCAGTGGGCTGGACTGGGAAGAGTTCCTGCAGGCAGCTCTTTTTTTCCATCCAAGTAAATTAGATGTTTTTTTCCTTCTCAAAGAAAAAAAGCCAATCAGTGGGTAGCACGGAGAGCGTATTCACCTGCTGCCATCTCTGCTGCTGCTCTGTGTGGCTGCATTTGGTTTTAATTGTTATTATTTTTTGAGGGAAGATGAAAATTGCCATTTCTAACCGTGCCACCAGCTCTTCGGCACGACCCTCCCGTGCTGCATCCCGCTGCAGATGTTCTGGCTCTTAGCAGGCTGGGGTTTGTTGGTGGGGTTTTGATTCTTTATAAATTCAGTGAGCGCCCTTTGGCTTTCTGAACGCTTCTGCTAAAAGCGGAGCCTTAACCCTTTCTGCGGAAGAATCAAAACCGGGCTTTGGGAGCCCTGGATTCGGCGGAGCCTGGGAGCCCCTCTGAGCTGGAATGGGTCTAGGAGCAGCGTGTTCAGTGTTCGTTCTCTGTGTTCTGTCGATGGCATCTCCCCCACCCACACTGCCCCCTTCCCTGTCACCTCAAGTAACCCTTCGTCGTAGCTTTTGGCTGCTTCTCCTCTGTGTCGCTGTTGCACCCCCGCTCCTGCCGGTGACCGCAGGCTGCCATTATCTGCTTTTCTTTCTTTCGAGCATACCATGAGTTTATTCTGAGCACTCTCCATCCACGATACAGAGACGATGGCCGTTAGATACCACTTGCACTTTTCTCTGCCGGATGAAACCTCCACCACTTTTGTTTTCTGCTGCCTGTTTCTGTTTTTCTAACATATTTTAAAAAGAAATAATAAATTGGCTATCGCTGTTATTAACACCAACATCCTTCCCCCTGCCATGGTGAAACCCTGCATTTCCATCTGCCTCGGTGGGAGGCTGGCTGGGTAAAGCCGATGTGACTGGACCAGGTCACCGGTGTAACTCTGACTCGCTGTCACTCCGTGACGTGAGAAGCCCGTGGCTCGCGGGGGCTGCGTCACACCACGAAAACAGAAAGAGGCAGACATCCCATCTTACCAGAGAATGTTAGCTGAGCCGCCTCTGCCTAGACATCACCTGAGGACTCTGTCACAGCCCCGGGTCCTGGAAGTTCCCCCTAAAGCAGGTTGGTGGGGAAAAGGTGTTTCGTTTGGGGAGGAGCTCTGACTTTGTGGGGTGTCTGTTGCAGGAGAAGCGGATCGTGTCCCTGGACTCTGCCAACACGCGGCTGATGAGTGCCCTGACGCAGGTGAAGGAGCGCTACAGCATGCAAGTCCGCAATGGCATCTCCCCCACCAATCCCACCAAGCTTTCCATCACGGAGAATGGTGAATTCAAAAACAGCAGCTGCTAACTGGGCAGATGCTGCCAGCCATCTCCCCAGGAGAAGGGCGAGAGGGAGCAGACTCAAGAAACCTTCAGAATGGCCCCCCCTTCCCCTTACAGGTTTACATAATGCTGCTAATGAATTGGAAAAGAGAAAGAACTCTGAAAGGTGGGCTTGAATTCCCCACTCAAGGCCAGGAGAACCAGGCTCCCGTGAACAAGTCCTTCCGTATCACTGTGTAAATAGAGGGAGCTCTTGGGTCATGTACAGAAAATGTTGATGTAATATACCAAAAGGAAGTGAATACTGTAGATTTTTTTAATTATTGCTATTTTTATTATTGTTTTTCTCTTGTTGAAAGCACTGCAGTCCTTGGAGGAGGAAGAGGGGAGTGTGAGTGCATGTGTGTTGTGGGTGAGAGAGAGATGAGCAGTGGGTTTCACCAGACAGCAGCTGTACATATCATGCTGACTGGTACAAGTACATGAGTGGAATGAAACAGGAGTGAAATGAATTCTCTAAGAAAACTCCTGTGGTTTCTATGCCCCTCTTCTTTAGCTGCTCTGTAACTGAATGCAAACTCGACAGCAAAACGTTTTAGCAAGGAAATTGGCTCTTACTGGGTCCTGTACCTGCTTTTGGTAGGACTCCAGCAAAAAAAAAACAAGTCAGTCTTTCGGGTCAAGGTAAAAGCTTGGAGCAGCATGCTCGTTTCCCTGCTGTTGCACAGTCAGGCTTCCCACCAGACAGACAGACAGAATCTGCAGTTTTTCACGGTAGGATTCTTTCTTTTTTCTTTTTTTACCCCAGTTCTAGTGCAGTTTTATATTTCTGTTTTGAGAACTTACAGACCTGTAAATACTCTTTTTAAAAGCTTCCATCTGCTCCCCACTTTACACAGCACCCTGAGTCCATGCTCTGTGCTCCAGTCAGGGTAGCGCTCTGAGGGCAGGGCTGACCTAGGGCCCAGCAATCCAACTCCCCATCCAGCATTTCCCGGTGCTAGAGGATGGCTCTGTTTTAACTCTCCTTCAATTTCCCTGCCCCAGCCACTAGCGTTGCCAGTCGAGTTCCAATGAAAGATGCTTTCAGCACATTTGTGTTAAAAGATCTTCCATTTCCACTGAAATTTGCCTTTCTCTGGCTACTTTAAAGGGGTTTTTTGTACACACCAGGTTTTTTTTAAGGAGTTCTGCCTAAGCTTTCCTCTCCAGTTACGTTCAGTTGCGTTTCCTAGAAGCTCACTTACAGGCTGCATGTGAACACGTGTATAATTGCAAAGTGACCTTCTCAGGGAAGATAATGACATTTGCAACCTGTAAAAGATTAACAATAAATGACGCAGTATTGTCAATTCTCATGATTTTATCAGATGCCACCATATTCGGTCGGGAGGGGGAGCGGTTTAAAGTCCCAGGTTCTAAAGTCAACTAATAAACAGTGTGTGAATCTTCACTTTCACTTTTTGGTATACATTTCTAGCCCCCAGGCTCTCAAAGTAAATAAAATAATTGCAACACCAACCACCATTTTGAATTCCAGAAATCCGCTCACTGCCCGTGAGCGTGATTAACCGTTCAGGCCGGTTAGGGAAATCAGAAATTGGAAATGTTGACTCTGAATTTGACAAAAACCTCATGAGGCTGCCCCAGCTCAGCCAATGGTGGGGCTGCAGCTGGGAGCAAGTTAATGAGGCAGCTGCGCGGGCACCCAGCTGAAATTGCGCAGCCTGTGATACAGCGATGCTCAGAGCTGGTTGTCCTTCTGGCCTTCATTTCTGAATCCGTGAGCCATGTGTAGGCGTTTCTGATTGCCCAGCCTCCTGCTAGTGACCCGTGCTACCTTGAACATGAAGGATTGGCAATACTGAGCTCCCACAGCCAGCGTCTGTTGTCACGTTTGCTTGTTGTAAGTGAATTTGTCTTGCCTCTGTGGGCACGCGCAGCTTGCGACAGAGCGCGGTGTTACCTGTTCTGCCTGATTCATGCGTTGTGATCCTTATGTTACACGCCATCACACAAGTATGTTACCTTACTGTGTGTAGATACAGAGCCCACCTCTCCTGCCCTGTAGTGTGTGTAAGGTGTAAGAAAACTGTGTGTAAATCTCTCCTAGAACAGCCTTGGCTGCTGTTTACATCTGGAGCAGACTTGTCGGCAGCGTGTCAGGATTTACATTTAGTACTTGGCTCTTTCAGATCAAAGCAGCTCTGGCTGCTCCAATGTGACTTGGTACAGTCCAGGCCAAGGGGCACCCCTGTCCTGTCCTTGGTCTGCCACAGACAAGTCAGCACCATCTTGTGCACCTGGGCTTGTGCTCTGCATTTGCTTGGTAGGGATTTCCTTTTCCATACTTTCCAAACTGTCTTCCAGCTCCAGGTCATTGCTGACCTATGATATTTTCTTCCTCAAACTGTGCCTTTAAGTTCCTTCTCCTTCTCCCTGCATCACAGCCGTGGGCAGTCTATCGAGTCTGTACTGACCTCTCCTGTGAGTAGCGTTCTCTTTTACAGGAAACCTCTGCAAACCCCTTTTCATTGAGTATCTTTGTGGGATCTGCATCTCCCCTTGGCTGTGTCCTGTAATTACACAGCTGCGCTGTGCAGAGTTTGCTCCCAAAAGCAGCCCGCTCAGGTGGGTGGGTGCGCTGCTTCCTTACTGCGCCGTGCAGATAGTACAGGTGGTGTGTGACTGAGACGGGAGGGCAAGTGCTGGGAAGAACACACGGACTAGAACAAGGCAGAAGCAGACACGTCATTCAGCATTAATTTGGGGAGCAGGGTTCACCAGAGCTCCCTGGCTTTTGAGGTGATCTCTTAAAAGATCTCTGGTTTGATGCCGAAGACTCCGAGACATCTGCTTTGGTTTCTGCAGAGAAATGCTGTAAGGGCAACACTTCAGCTCTGATTTTTAGAGAGGAAAAACCACCAGCCTTGAGGCTCATACATGTTGGTGAGGCCTTCAGTGGTGTATCACTCCATGTACCTTCTCCTGCATGTTTCTTAGCTGGTAAGTCTGGGAGAAGCTGCTGTTCTTGAAGAGTCCAACCAATCGGTACAGTCCTCGCAGCTTGTTGGCAGGCTGGTTGTTTCTCTTCTGTTTCCGTTTCTGCCCTGAACAGGGGCAGAACCCAGCATGCTCCTCAAACTCCTGCTACAGAGGAGAAGCTGCCTGTTGACCCAAAAGGGGGTGAAGGTTGCAGACTCGCAACACTGCGAGACTAAAATTGATCAGCTGCAGAGCAAAGTGCTACGCTCCCGAGTTCCACAGGAAGCTGTCTGCTGGTTTGTTCCCAAGCAGCTTTCTAGAGAAATTTCAAGCAAGCAGTAGGTGAAAATGTGTCAGCTTCTGTTTTGTCCAGTCTGATGAAATTCAAGAGGCACCAAACCACGTGGGAGCCAAAAGGTCTGTCTGGTGTGGAGTGAGAGCCCTGACTGGGCCTGATCCCTTTGGGTTTAAGACTAGTAGCCAGCGGGTTTCTGTAGCCACAAGAGAACTAGTAAATAGGTCGAAGTCTGGTGATGAGCGCTACCAGCATTGGGTTTTGGTTCATACTTTCAGGAGATGCATCGGGCCATGGCTAATGCTGCTGCCAGCAACCGCTGCTCTCCTTTGGAAACAGCTGAAGTAGTACAGGAAAGAAATAGTAGCCTGTAGGAGTGATACCCGTGTGTTACTAAAAGTGTACCAGAGAGGTTGCCCCTTCCTGGCATCCCAGTCCTTGCTGGCCATGCTCCTCAGCACTGTTCTAGGACAATTCTTCCCAAAGCGCAAAGCCACCCCGGCTTCTGAGTTCAGGGTGAAAGCTCACAGCCAGCATGGCGTGGCAGGTAGCTGGGGCAGCACTGTGAAGCACAGTGTCCACAGAGTGTGTGGAGGACTGAAGTGATGGAATGATGTGGGCCAGGCACTGATGGAGGGGAGAGGGAGCATGGCCCGGGCCTGGCCTCCTGTAACTGCCCACTCTCTGCACTTCGGGGAACTTGGAGGCTTTTTGCTACGGGAAACAGGCTTCACAGCCAGGAATTACCAATCATGACTTCCCTGCTGTGTCAGAAAGGGGCAGCGATGTGTAAAAGCACAGGTTCCTACAGCAGCTGCACGTTCTGCAGCATTCCTCTCCAGTGGTGTCACTCAGGCAGGGGATCCGGAAGAGCATGGAACGGGATGTGTGTGTTTTCTAGTTAGAGAGTATGAGGTGTATCCAGTAAGACATTCTGGATCCATCAAATAAGTCATCCAAGAAATGGGGTTTACTTTATGTTCCTGCAGTTGCTTTGCGTTGGCTTAGGCTTGCTTTTTTTCCTGATCTATTCATTTTCTGTTTTAACGCTTGCTTAAACCCACCAGCTTTTAACTTCATCTGAAAATTCCACGATTGGAGCCCGTCGGTTTTCCAGCAGTGCCCGTGGAATGCGCGAGCAATACTTTACCCTGCT
This sequence comes from Porphyrio hochstetteri, assembly GCA_020800305.1. Lineage (NCBI taxonomy): Eukaryota > Metazoa > Chordata > Aves > Gruiformes > Rallidae > Porphyrio > Porphyrio hochstetteri. Next base: position 23,073,849 of record CM036912.1, read on the forward strand.
GCGGTCACCCTGTGTGCGTGAGTTCTGTCTGTGTTCTGCAACAATGTCTGTCGTTCCTGGAGAACAAGTCCTGTCAGGGTGTAACTGTGGCGTGTGTTTACACCAGGGGTTAAGCATGGTCAGCCGCAGGTATCCACCCACCTGAGTCTGACAGAGGGACAAGGGTTCAGTTTAGGCTGATGCTTGTAGGTATTTCCTTCTCCGTGGCAAGTGAACTCCCGTGAGATGGAGCGTGACATTACAGATCTTGCCTGCCAGGAGTCCTACCTGTAAAAATAGATTTTCTGTCTCAAGGGCCTTAATAAGAGTGTTACTACACAGAACTGTTTTACAATGATAGCTCTAAATAATTTATTTTTTATTTCAACAAAGTACACCTTAAAAAGTAATAAACTTGTTTTTCAAGCCGTATTTTTATGCTAGTAGCACTGGACTGTTTGGTCTCTGAGATCCATTTCTGCATTTCATTGCCTGGGTTTCTTCTAAAGAAGATTTATTTTTGTTCTGTGAATAATTTTTGAAGGTTCTTGTAATATGTACAGATATAGATACATTTGAGGTCTTTTATTGATATTCCTACAAAGAATACAAATAAACTTTAACTTTAAACAAGTTTGGACTCAGTAAAATTTAAAATTCTGCTTGTTTTGCTCTCGGGTTGTACTTGTGCAGTAAGTTCAGAGGGTGGAGGGAAACTCCATGGTGGTGTAATGTTGTGATCGGGACACCCAGAACTGGCTGGGTAAGCCTGGGTGCTTTGCGGGGTGCCCAGCACGGGTGCCAGGGCTGCGTCCTGGAGCTCTGCTCCCTGCAACGGGGACTTCTCATGCCTTCTAATCCTGGGAAGTGTCTGGTGTTGCAGAGTGAGAGAGCGACAAGCTGTGGAAGCACAGAGAATTGCTCTCTGCTTCTTTCAGGCATGGGATTTTTTTGGCTAACGATAACACGCGATGCGGTGGAGAGAGACTTCCCTTGGATTAATTAACAGGTGAATTCCTCTCGCGCCGGACCAGTGCACGTGCCCAGCCCAGTTCTCCTGCTCCGTCAGTTCCTGGTTTACAGGATCTCAGGCACCAGCCCAGAGCAGCGGTGTCTGAGGCACAGGCATCAAGAATACTTACTTACCTGTCCACAGAGAACGTGGGATTTTAAGCAATTTATATTTCTTCTTCGTACGTGTATGAAACCCCGTATATAACGAGTGGGAAAACGTTTCATATTGAGCTGTTTGAATATAAAGTCTACACTCACAGGGATGGTTTGCTAAAAGTCTTACTGTTTTCATCACAGATGTTATTTTTCTCCATAGCTTTGAAGCCTGTGAAACACACACAGCGAACTTCAGCTGTTGCCATGTGCCTCCACCCTGGCCCTGCGCTTTGTTCTGTTCAAACCCTCAGCATGTTATGCCCTGTTCTTGCTTAGGCTGGAGGTTTTTCCAGCCAAGAGTTTTTCTTCCTGCATGTTTGTACAGAACCCAAACTGGTGGGTGCCTGATGCTTCTGGGCATGAGGACAGCACACACAGCACTTGTGAAGGAGGCTGATCTGTGCGTTCCCACAGTCCTGTCCTGTCTCTGCTCACCTCTCAGCCCAGCAACTGCTGTGGGGAAAGTGGTCCAGAGGCGATGAGGCAAGGCAGAGGTAGGTGAGGAGGGATAGGATGAGAGGCAGACCTAGAGGGCAGAGATCTAGGTATCCTCCTTGGCTGTCATGGTTTTGGGAAGGGAAGGTGGGAGGGGGGCGGGGGAGGGAAGGAGGAGACAGCCAGAGGGTGTGCTGAGTGAAGCAGAGAGTGGGGCAGGGCAGGAGTAGCGCACAAAAGCGGATTAGGCTGGCTCTGGGAAGCCTGGGCAATTCTGGGACTTCTCCAAAGCAGCTGACACTGCAGCATTCCATCCTGTGGAACTGAGTTCAGTGAGGATGTGCTCCTTACTTCCACTGGGTTAAACTCCTGGATGTGAACATCCAGATCCCTCTCCCATTTCTAGCCGTTGCGCACAAAGCGTGCAGGGCTCCTGATCACTCTGGCTGTTCCCCCTTGTCAGCTGGGAAATGAATTCCTTTGGAGAAGCTCCCCTCCAGGAATCGTCCTGTCCAAAGCACACCAGTGTAAAACCTTTAATGAGTTCCTGTGTGCGAAGTGGGTGCTACTGCTTTAAGTGCACAGCAGCTGCTGCTTTAAATCCATTAGCAGGTGGAATACCAGTTTGCTTCTGCTGAGATACGAGTCTCATGAGAAGAGAGTCCTTGCTCTTTTAGAACCCATCTCACGTTGCCGTCCTTCACCTTTCTCCTGGTCCCACAGATTAAATATCCTCATGTCTCCAGAAGATGTATTAAATTCCTGGGTTTTGCTGCGAGAGGTAGATCAGATATCTTGGTTGTAAGCATGAAACCTGGCTACCCATCGGTTCTTCCTGCAGTGAGTATGAATGCTGTGTCCTTACTCAGCTCCATAGGAACGTGTCATCCTGCTGATACACCCATAAACATTGAGTTCTGTGGACCTGAACCCACTTCCCAGTTCAGCCCAGCTCAGTAGCAGAGCAGCTTAGGCTGAAATAGAGTTGCCATCAGTACTGCAGACATCAGGGCAGCTGCCAGGAGCAAGGGCCGTCGGGAGGTTCCCTGCACCTTCTGGGTGGTTCCCAGGAACCATCAAGTTACTACTGGGGAGAGGGGGATCATATACTGAGGGATGATACAGCCATGACAATCTCATGCAGAATGAAATGTGATCTGCAGAGATGAATGACGTCTTTCACTCCCTTTTCTCCACTGTCCAGGCTTCTGTTTACAGCAGGTTGCAGATGTTGAGAGCAGTTCCTATTTTGCTGGGAATGAGGAAGTCCCATGTACAGCAAAGGAGGAAGAGCTACAGCTAAGTTGCAGGCTGTGTTTATTCACCTTGACCCTTTGGTGCTTCTCTCCCTTCGCTTAGCTCGTGTAAGTCAGACAACACGCAGAGGTGGGCATCAGTGTTGGCTTTGCATTTACAGGCCCAACCTTCACTTGCTGGGGAAGGAACCTGAACGCAGTAAAGCTGGGAGATGAAGCCTAGATGGTTGCCTTGAAACAGACGACCACCTGCACAAACTCCTGGCTGGAGGCTCAGCATCAGTGCTGGTTCTGGTGCTACACCCCGCTCTGTGCTGGCTGAGGCAGAAGGAAAGGGGAAAGGTCTCTTTGGGAGGCATAGGAAAGAGGAGGCTGTGCACAGCCCCACATACGAGAGCACAGTGGGGATAACAGGGTGGCCAGGGCTCAGTGCAGCTTAAGACACTTCTCTGAGTGCTTGGTAAAGTGGGGGAGAACTGACTGTTCCCTGCCCAGGAAGCAGCAGCTGTAGAAACAGTTTCCATCTGGAGAAGCCGGTTTTGTCTCCATGAAAAGGTGTTTGTGGTACTAGCAGGGTGGGGTGTTTGGGTCAGCCTCTCCTGGTGAGGGACCTGGCCTTTGGACCAAGGGAAGTGAAGTCTGTGGGCTGTGGTTTCCCCTTTCCTGCTTAGAGGGCAAGCCTTCCCCAAGAGCCCCAGGCTGTCCCCCTGCTCTGGCAGGTAGCCTGGCTCTGACACCCTGTGCGCATTCAGCAGCTGACTGCTGCACGGAAAATCATTCTGCAGAGCCAGCATTGTCTCTGTAGGGATAACTTGTCCTCACCAGGGACACAAACTAGGAATGTCCAGAAGAAACCTACCTTGTAAAGGCCTTGAAAAGGTGCTGTGTGGATTTCAGTTCTCATCACAGTCGGAGAATTTACTTCAGCCTCCGGATTAGCTGAAATGCATGGGAACATACCTCCCCTTTGGATACCTGGAACATGTGTTCCTTATCCCCTCGCCCTCAGGTGTGGTTACATAGTCTGCGTTCCACTGGTCAAAGCTTTGCTCTTCAGGGCATCTCCACGCACACTAATTGCTTCAGCGCTTTCAAAGGACTCTTCTTAGGACCCAGGACTTGCCTGGTGGGAAGGCAGCGGAAGAGGAGGGCTGACTTCCCTTTCCTTGTAGGTATCAGAAGCCACTGCAAAAGTTTGGCTCATATTGTTGGATGGCTTTTAAGATCAGGAATCACTGAAGAACTTAGACCTGAAGGAGACTCATAATTGAAGCACTGCCTTTCAGATGTGTCTCTATCACTGGGAAACCGGGAATGTAGCTGCCTGTGATGCCAGATCTGATGCCAGATTGGTGTTCTACTGGGGTGCAGTTAGAATGTCATTGCTACAGCAACTGATAAGACTAAGAGAGCTGATAAAACGCACATCATCTCCTCTGGGGCTGACTGAAGGGCAGAGAGATTGCTGCTCCCTCAGTAACGTTTTTTTTTTCTGGTGGTTTTGGGGCCTTTTTTCTTGAAAGAAATACATTCCCTGCAGGCAGATTCCAGATTGTGGCTTTGGCAAAATAGGGAGCTTAAAAAAGAAAGTCCATCTGCCCCAACTGCTGCTGACTTGAGAACCGTGATGCTGGAATAAGCTGTGTGCTGAAGAGGGAAAGATGGGAAGACCGAGGAGGCAGTGAATTCGGTCCCTCTCGCAGTTGGCCGGTGCGTGCGCAGGAAGGCTCTGCTCACTCAGGCTGACGTGTTCTTGTGAGACTCCCACTGATGCGTTGGCGGTCTAACAGCTGCCAGGAAATCTTCCTGAAGGGCTGGACTGGGGTTTTTGCTATAGTGACTGTTCTCTAAAGAGACAGCAGAATATCACAGGCATTCGTGTCTCACCTGTATGCAAAGCGCTTCCTGTTCTGGTTAGGGCAGAACCTGTGTGTTACCTGGAATGCCCGTGTTAGCTGCTAAGATGTCCCAGCACTGGAGATGAGCACACATCAGTGCCCTCAGAGACCAGAAATCCTGCGGGAAAAGAGCCGCTTGTGGTGCTGATAGTGGCTTTTAAAGGGCCATTCAGAACTACTAAAATCATCTCATTAGCCAGTACCTGCTGGGACCCTGAGAGCAGATGACTGCCATTCCTGAAAGCAGCTGGGTGGCAGCCCCAGACCTGCCAAGTGCCCCAGGGAGATGTTTGTGTCCCAGCTGCAGTGGCCAGCACAGCTCTGATCTCTGCCTGCTCAGCCAGGACAGGAGTGGCTGCAGTGCTGTGTGTCAGGAAAGAGCTGCATTGGCAGAGTGGGGTAGGAGTCAGCTGCCTCCCTCCAAAATGCCATGCTTTTCAGCTGCTTGCGTCTGCAGCAAGGAGCTGCAGTCAGTCACAGAGCTGCTGAGAAGGGGGAGTGAAGGAGCAGGGTGCCAAAGGAAGAGCAGTGTGTGGCTGCCCAGAATAGAAATGAGCCCATGGGAACACATTATGCCCCATTGTTTGGAAACCCTCGTGCTGCCTGCACCAAGAGCTGTGGGCAGGCCCCTCACACTGAGGGTGTCTGCTTGCCCCAGGCAGCAGCTCTGGTGTTCAAAGACAAAAGACCAGAAATGAGACTGTTCCTACAGAGCCCCTGAGATCTGTCCCTTTGGTAAGGAGCTTGGCTAGTCCTTGGCTCGAAAACACTCAGGCATCTGATTTCAGATGGATGTATGTATCTTTAGGATCAGACTATGTGGTTGGTTTCAGTCTCACTGTTCTGGAGATGAAGACTTGGATGGATGTTTCCTTGGTGATCTTGCTCTGTGCAGATTTCCTCTACTCACACCTTTCCCAGATACAGGACTCTGCCGATAGAGATGCATCCTAACTGGGACAGGCCTGTGGTATTTGTGTCACGTTCCCAAACGAGATGTGCCTTTCCAGGCTGGGGAAATAAATGCTAACCTAGCCTCTTCCTTGTCCTAAACAATGGCAGCAGCTTTTGCTCCAGATTTGTTTGTTATGCTGTTTGGCATAAGGTACAAGGGCCTTTTTTGTCCCACACTCTTTGGGGCATCAGCAAATCAGTACTTTGGGTGCTGGCCCCACAGACAGAAAGCAGGATGCAATTAAGTAATTCGAAAATTTATATCAATAATAAAGGTTTTACACCTGCCAGCATACCATCTGCAGTTGACTTTGGTCAAAGACAGGATGTGCATCATCATAAAGAACCCATTCTGGGGACTTGTCACAATGGCAGCCCACAGATCTTGCATCAGCTGATAACGGATGTGGAGGAGTCCAACAATGTCGAATTTGCTTAACCTAACATCTTAGAGGCAAGCTGGCTGCCTTCCCCTTGGGGAATGGTCACCCCAGCAGGTGGAGGGAGAAAATTCGGTGAGTCAGGGGTTGTTATTTCAAGCTAACTGCAGTTCCTCCACTTGAGGAGTGGTGTTTCCATTGGTGAGACTCCCCATGTTAACTTCAAGTTTTTAATTTCCTTTTAGTCTCTTCAGTACAGGTGTAAGTGGTGGTCTGAGTGCATACCGCACTGGTACCAGGCTGCCTGGCCACCCTCTTCTCATTTCTCCAGGTTCCCACTGCATTTTTTGGCTTCTAAGGGCCACAGCTATCAGCAGGGCCTCTACTAGAGTGAGTCTGGAATGAATTTGATAAATGAATCCCACGCACGTATGACACAAACACACTTATTGCTACAAGTGTTTCTTTAACCACTGCTCCCTTATCAGCATGAAAAACAAGTATGTTGAGTATCTTGGGCAAATACACTTGTGCAGATGCTGGGAGAGCTACAGGCCTTATCAGCACACGGGCTCAGGGAGAACATTTGCAATTCAATACGCTTTGAATTGCTGTCAGTAAAATGCTCCTCTGTCCTGCAGCCTTAGGCCATCCCTGCTAACTCACTCCCATCCTCTCTGAGACCACATCAAGATCTGTCACTGTGACAGAAGTCCCCACAGACTTCCCGCACATGCTGCCCTCTAATTCACATCCTACTGAAGTACTAGGAATACTAAGAAGAGGACAAAGCAGATGCTAGCTAGCTAAGTAACAAATCTGTCCTTCCTGCTGCAGACTGGTCTGGAACAGGGCTCTCTTACAGAGGTGGTGTTTAGCAGGAAAAATTAGCTAATGATTAATAGCTGTGTGTGGTGAGCTGATGCTGGCGGAGGGCAGGTGCCCCCAAAGCTACCTTATCACTGCCCTCTTCAGCTGTACAGGGGAAAGGAAATGTAATGAAAGGCTCGTGGGTTGAGATAAGGGCAGGGAGACATCCCTCACCAATTGCCCTTGTAGGCAAAACAGACTTGGCTTAAGGAAAAATTAATGTCACTTGTTACCAATCGACTCTGAGTAGGCTAATGAGAAATAAAACCAAATCTTAAACCACCTGACCCCCCCCACTTCTTCCCAGGCTCAACTTGACTCCCAATTTCTTTCCCTTCTCCCTGGGGAGCGGGAATGGGGGATGCGGTCAGTGTATCACACATTGTCTCTGCTGCGCCTTCCTCAGGGGGAGGACTCCTTGCACTCTTCCCCTGCTCCAGAGTGGGTCCCTCCCATGAGGTGCAGACCTTCAGGACCAGACTGCTCTGGTGTTGGTCCCCCACAGGGTCACAAGTCCTGCCAGCAAACCTGCTCTGGCATGGGCTACTCCCTGTCCATGGGGGCACCGGTCCAGCTTCCTTCAGGTGCATCTACCTGCTCCAGCGTGGGGTTCTCCGTGGCCTGCTGGTAGTTATCTGTTCCACCACCACTGATGGACAGCTTTGGCCAGCATCAGGTCCATCTTGGAGCCAGCTGGCTCTATTAGACGTGGGAGAAGCTTCTAGCAGCTTCTCGCAGAAGCCACGCAAACCCACTGCACTGTGCAGTAATGCACTGATGTTGGGAATAAATAGCTTAAACCAAGGAGTGTACACACAGCAATAATAATGGGCTTTCCTCGCATCAGCGTGGGTGAGTTGGACAAACCATGCAGAGGATGAAAGGGCATTTCAGTGCTTGCTCTTACAGAGAGAGCACAGCACCCACGGCAGCAACAGGCCTTTGGGTGGGGGAGTGTGGTGACTGTCAGATGACAACAGGATAATGCTGTGGTTTCCAGCCACTCTGAGCTTGGGCTGCTTAGGAGTCAATTGATACCCGACATTCAAATTGACCTCCCTTTTCCCATGCCTCTCCTCCCACTTGACTTCTGCTCCCCAGCTCTCTAGCGGTGTTTGAGGAGATATCCTGGGAATAGGGACAAATGGAAAGCTGTGAACAGGACTGTCTGCTCCGTGTGCTCCTGTCTTGCTGACACTGCAGAAACTGCACTGTCCCCCCAGGCTGTATGCCCAGACCTGCCCTAATCCTGCGGGTTTGCTGGGTGGCTGCTGCCGCCTCCTGTGGCAGTGCAGTGCAGACAGCTGCTTTGCCTGACCCTCTCCATTCAGTCATCCCACAGCTGTAACAACAAACATTAGGGTTTGCTGCTCAGCACGCACAAGTAGCGAGTACCGATGCCTTTCTGTATTGCTTTGTAAGTGCTGGGCTGTGCAGCTGGGTGTTTTGGTTTGGGGTTGGTTTTCTTGGCTGGTTGGCTGGGTTTTTTTCATTAACTCTTGGCCTACAGGGACTTCTCTTGCTTTGACTGACTATAAACCAAGATTGCAGATCTGAACAATTGAGATGGATCCACATTAACAGACTAGTGATAGATCTACGTTCTTCCTCTTTTGCTTTGAGGAAGCCTGTCCTGTCTACAGGGTCCTTGGGGCCATCACTCTGGAACTCAGGTAAAAATGTCCAGAATTGAGCAGTAGAAGAGGTGATCTATTTGTGTTTGTAGCCTCCACTCGCCATATTTCAGAAGGCTCTTCCCCATGTAACCTACTTTCCTATGACAAATTTTCAACCCAACAAACAAGTTAGGATTAAATGTTGAGACCATGAGCAAAGAACGATGTGTTGCTGTGAACCAGGGTGGTGATGTCTGTTGTTTGGAAGCAGGGGGCTTTCCCCGTGAGGAATATGCAATAGATTGAGTCACCTGAGCTTTGGACAAATGTTGGATAGTACATAGAGAGCTGTTGCTTAAGATGGAGATCAGAAGATTATTACCAGGATGGAAGGAAGATGGGTAAGAACCTCTTTGAAAAGGAGGGCTGGAAATTGTCATGCACTGCAGTTCCAAGATCTTGTTTAACATTTATTTTCACCTTTGTTTAACATTTATTTTCAGCACAAATGTGCTAAGAAGAATGCTTAGCATGCAGATTTGGGAGCCATCTTCAAACCTAGGGGGACCAGAGTATCGTGCAAGATTAACTGAAGGGGCTGGCATGAAAAGAGCAGGGGTTCAGCGGGGGGCAGGGGAAGGAAGGAAACCACTGAAAGTACCTACAGTAAGAATACTGGTTTGGATGTTACAATTACTGAGTCACTGTGTAGAAACACACAATGGATTCCCACCTGGCCTATCAGCTAAGCAAGCAGTAGGCATAACACAGCCGTTCCGCATGCAGCCATGCAAACCACAGCGGAGCCAGGGGAGCACGATGCAATTTGCATCTCCTTTGCAGGGACAGAAAGAATTTGTTACCCATATCAGGTATTTTAATTTCTCCCATCAGCTCCAAATCAGCAGCAGTCCTGAGGAGAACGAGCTATGCGGTCACATGGGCTGGATTGTTTGCTCACTGGAGAGGGCTGAAAAGACACTTTGGCTTTTGTGCCACCTCAGGCAACATTTTGAGGGTGCTTCTTGTGCTGGGAAAGTCATCTGCGCGTTTCAGTGCTGCCTGCAAAGAAGGCAGCATCCTGTGAAGATCGGCCTTTGTAGCTCAGTCCAAAGCCAAGCAGGTAAAATCTGCTCCCAAAGGGAGGAAGTTTATCTGCACCAGAGGGTTTTAATAGCACGTTCCTACCAGAGTTTGTGCGGGGCTTGCGTTTGTGCTAAGCTATAATGCAGTGACATCCACTTGGGAACGTGGTCTGTTTGGTCACTCCTTCCTGAGGTTTGCCAGGAGCAGAAAATCACCACAGAAGCAAAACTTTTATTCATGATTGTGTGCTGCAAACTGTGGAGGTGAGAAATTAGGTAAGATAAGGACCTTGCTGAGGATCAGTCCGTCCTGCTGGTGCCTTTCTTGTCAAGCAGAGATCTCTGGAGCCAGAAGAGTCCCCTGCAGAGTTTAAGGCAGACAAGAATAGTGCTGTAAAATCCCCTGAGCTCAGCTCTGACTGAAGCATTAGTGGTTTTAAAGCACAGATCTACCACAGTCATCAGAGCAGGCAGATTCCCGAGATGGCGTTGGCAAATCCAAAGTGCTGCTGCACTGTCTCTGCAGCCTGGAACACACAGCTTGGGCTGTGTGTTCAGTTTCCTGTTTAGTTCAGGGCAGTACTGGAGAAAGCTGGGTTTGTAACATTATCTCTACACTACTCAAAGCAGCTCTGTGTGCTCATATTGTCTTCCTGCTTCCAGAGCAATGTTTTCACCTGGTAATCAGGGAAGGAGCTTTAGCTAGGGGCATTGCTTCTAAACCCAGTCCAGGAGGGGACAAGATCTGCTCAGGACTGCTCAGCAAGTCAGTCTTTCCCCATATTTTAATTTGTCTGGTGGTGCATCCGTGTCCTCGGATATCCCAGCTACAAGCTGAAGTCCCACCGTGTCAGACCCTTATTTTCAAAGGAGGTGCTGTGGTGTCTCCCAGCTTTCCTTGCTCTACACGGAGTGCAGCCACACAGCCTGGCCCTCCGGGCGTCTTTCCATTTAGGGGCATTAAATACTATGTAAAGAGCTGCAAATTCAAACTAGGAGAGTCAGGCTGTTGCTGGGTTGGAGGGAAGGCTCAGCTCATCCTGCTTCCCTCCTTACAGCAGAGTAGAACCCACCAGCACTGGTTACATTCATATTCTTCCCTTCCTGTATTTCAAAATAATCAAATAATAGGAAAAGCTGAGGAAGAGATGATACACTGTAGGTTGTGGGTTTTCGTTAAGAAGATTTAGGAACCCCATTTTTCAGTTAGATTGTGCTCTTAGGTAGCATGGGGCAGGGCCCTTAATCCCTGACAGATGCTCCAAAACTTATCCCAGGTACAGCAAGGTTGAAAGGCTGAGAGCAGCTCTGGTGGAAAGTTCTGCAGTTCACAACTTGTTCTGTACCACTTCTTCTCTGCTTCTGATCTTCCAGTTCATCTGCTTCTGCAAATCACCCCCCAAACAGACCTGGCCCCCTTCCACTCCTCTCGTATTTGCATTCCCTGAAGTGTGAGCTTTAACAATACAATCTTTAACATTTGCATACACCTTCTGGACACTTCTGAGCTGACAGAATCATTTTAAAGGTCAGGCTGAGTAGTGAAGAGCAAGGAATTTAAATAGATTTCAATACCCCAGACACTTGGAGAAATCACTGTGGGCTAGATATCGACCTGATACACATAGAAGTACACCAGCATCATGAAAGGTATCACACTGAATAATGCAGTGGCCCAGAAATCAGAGCCACCCAAAGGTGATTTTTAGCATCCATTGTCCTGTATTCTTCTCCCCGTGTCAGATTTTCCAAGGAAACAGCCCACAATCTCAGTCACTGTGTTTTACACATACAGGCCACACAAGATTTTGGATGATTATCTCCTGTCTCTCTCTTTCCTGGTTTGTGGATCTGCAAAATAGGACTGGAAATCTTGCAGAGACTGAGACATCTGCTCCTTTTATCTCATATCTCAAGGCAGAATGCAGATGTTTTAACTGCTCAGAGTAAATCTCAATTATTACAACAAGATCTTAGTGGGAACAGCATTGGTTTCACGCTCCCCTGTCCAGTAGTGCCTGTTTTCAAAGATTACTGTTCATCCAATGTCAAACAAGTCACCATCACCTTTGCTTCTAACGTGGAAAGTGGCAAAAATCTCCTGTCAGTAACAGCACTTCCAGCCCCTAAAGCTATGCTTTTTATGTGCTGACCTGGATCCCATTATCTCTGCACAGACATTGCTTCTGTTTACCTGCCACGTTCGTGCCCCACAGGCCAGTTTGACAGCGATTCTCCCCAGCAGAGCAGCCTTCAGGTGCAATCTCAGGGCCTGTAGTAATTATGTTTGAAGGTTAATGTTTCATGAAAATATCAAAGCAGTTCTGCCCCTCAGCTTTACTGCTGACTTTGGTAAAAGCCTGGGTTGTTGGGTCGGTTTTTTTCTTGTTTGTTTGTTGTGGTCTAATAGTATCCTGCTTGGCAGCTTGATGCTCGTTCTATCTGGGATTTAATCTCCCTGACAGAATTTAAGTGGAATATTACCTGTGGGTTTGGTCACCTTCAGAAGGTGAGGGGCTATGAATGTCTTTTGGTCCCTGAAAATTCTTACAAGTGTTAAAGGAATATTTGGAGCGGTGGCATTAGGCTGTATTGAGCCAGATTTAATCAAAGGTGAGAAACAAGGGACCTGTGTTAGTGACAGAAGGGGGAAAAACCCAATTATTTGTCTTCTGGCTTTGCTATATGACACGGAAAAGGGACGACTGAAATCATAACTGTTCTGGCTGTAAAGAGAATATGCTGTCTTTGAAATCTGACTGAAAAATCTCTTACAGGTTTTGTCTTCCCTAAGCAACAGGAAAGAACCTTTCATTAAAAAAAAAATCAAAAAATCAAATTCCTGCATTATAAAGTACTCTAAACTGTCAAGAGTCTTCTAAACCACTAATAGCACTACTCAAAAGGTAGGGAGGTGGGCACAAATTGAGGGAGAAAGAGATTACATTCCATCAGAGCCGCTGCTGGCTTTGCTCAGGTACACTCAAGGCATTTCATTAACATGCAGAAAGCAATCTGTTTTTTAATATGTCCCCAACTGATGGAGAATTGAAAGGTTGCCTATCTAAATTATGCAGATGAAGGGAGAGATCAGTGCAAAGGAACATGTTCAATCCCCCCAAGCACTATTCCAGCAGCTGCTTGCCCGATTACCCAGTTTGGCCAGCCTTTGGGAGTCACGCCCAAGCAGCTGGTTAGTGGATTCAGCCAGGGCAGAGAGAAGATGTACCCAAGTGCCCAGGAAGGGTACACCTAAGCTACTCTCTTGGCTTTATTGCACACCTGAATGTAGGTGTTAGAAACGAAAGAAGCTTGCTCAGAAACATGTCCTTGCTGCACAAGGGTGGAAGGTGTTAGGGGCAGCATGGTGTCGCACAGCTGGGCCTCAGCCTGCGCCTGTAAGAAGTGAAATCGGGCTGCTTGGGCCAAGAAATGGATTTCTTTGACAATCGAGTGTTATTTCAAAGCACTGAGTTCCCAGGCTCCCTTGGAGTTACAGATATGTGTTAGCAAGGGGTCAAATTTTGAGTTATTTTGATGATAAAATGCCCACTGAATTCAAATCAAGGCAATTCCACCTCTTCCCTGGGGCAGCCCTGGTAGCAGAAGAAAAGCTGAACAAGGGGGCATAGCTGCAGCCAGAACACAACCTCCACTTCCAGACTCCCTCAAGAAGCCTCCTTCCTGCAGAGCCCACCTTTTCTCCACCTTCCTGCCACTTCAAGGACTGACATTAATACACATGTACCAGAGCCTGCCCGAACTGGCCACCATCTCCTCTGAGTAAAACTGTAATAGTTTTATTACAGTTAAAAACTCAATGCATTGTACAAACTGTTGCTGCATAGAAAAACTAGCGATGAGCTGAAAAATTAAATAGCTGCTATAAAATTATGTAGATTTTGTGTGGGAGAAGAAAGGCTGGCTGAAGTTTTGGCATGTTGTTCACGTATCATTTTTAAACCTTAATTGATAGCTAAAAATATCATACCAGGTTTGTGGTGGAAAATGTTATTAGAATGAAAGTAAATATGGGCCTGTAAGGAGGTAGAGAGAAAGTGCACAAGGGAACGCCTGAAGTGAATAGGTCTGGAAGATTTTCAGACAGAAAAGAAGGTCCTGCTCTTGCTTACATGCAGCACACATTGATTTAAAATATTTCAGATTTACATACGTTTTGGACTGTTCAGCTGAAAATGAGGTACTGCATCTAATTACAATCTCCAAACTCACAGACAAACGCTAAAGGCTCAACACTTTGAAATGTAAACATAGCCACAATAATGGTGCTCACAGGGGGCTATTATTAAAGAGGTAAAAATGAGACAGGCCTTCCAAAAAGTTAAGAAGGAGCACCTGGGACAGGAACAGCAAGGAAAAACAGAATAAAGGCTTCTAAGGTTTTACAGTTGCACACAAGATTGGGGCTATCAAATCTAGCAGCAGCTCCCCAGAAAACCACAAAGTCATGTTTCAGTGCTCCCCAAAAAGTCTATTGCATCAGGACAGTGGTGACACTGAGGGGTTTTGGGGATGGGTGAAGTGGTGGTATCTGCCTGACCCTCACAAATTTATGCCTTAAAGCCTGAGAGTTGCTGATGTGTATTTGAGCACTAATTAGGTCAGATGTGAGCTACTGAATTACTGGCCAATCAACAAAGCTGGAGCTGTCTTTCAGTCTCAGGGTCCCTTCATTCAAACTGAAGCTCATTTAGAGAGTTCTTCTTGAAAACTTAGAACAAGAAAAACTCTCCTTAGAAGTATCCCCCATACTAAAAGATGCTTCAACGGTTATGTCAGAAAGTGATGCCTTGCCAGAGAAATAAAATTGGAGGAGAGGCAGGCATAGGAAATAGGCAAAACAAGTCTTACACTTCAATTGCTCCCCAAATTGCTTCGGAAAGAGAAGAGGTCGTGGTGCTCTGTCTAGCCAGATGTTTATTTGGAAGATGGTTAATGAAGAGAAACGTTTTAAAAAAGTGCAACTACCCAAGAGGATAGTGATGGCTGAGGTAGATAATCTCAAGAGAACAAGAAGCAACAGCTTTGGAAGTCATAGGCTACTTGGAAACAACGCTGTTCCAGACTTGTAGCAGCTCAGGCTGTAACCCACCGGTGTCCAAGGAGGGGTCTCTAGTGCCTCAGAGCCGTGTACCTGCGGGGTGCTACCTACCCATGCTCGGGCAGAGGAACGCTTTGGGAATCTTTCCATTACCACTGGGTGGAGCTGAAGCCTTTTCAAACTCCTCCTTTCGTAACTTCTCTTTCGTAGAGGAAAAATTGTGAATCGTGCTGTTTACAGATCGATTTGGAGAGCTCGTTATAGTGATGACCTCATTCTTCTGGAAGGGGAGGTCAGTGAATGTATTTCATGGGGGGTGGGGGTTCTCCAACAAAATGCATTTGTTTGGACCGAAATGTCAGACACAGCCAGGACTTGTGATGAAGCAGTCAGTCATAGAAAATCATCATTGTCTTTAACTGCCTGTAATAAACCAGCCAGAAGGCTCTGGCCTGAAGAACTGAAGGGAAAATACAGCTGAAAGAACCTTACCAGGGTGAAGGATGGGTATGTCAAACAATAAGTTTTCTATGTTTCTCAATTCAGCATTTCTGCTCTAAATGATTTTGAGATGAGAGCTTGGATCAGGGCAGATGTAAGGAAAATAGGACTTGTTTTGAAAGCAAATTCCAAGCAGATGGGCAGGGCAGCAGGAGGGTGAGAGCAGTTGTCCAGATCGCTTGGTGCTCATTACTTGGTTTTCATCCCATCCCACTTAGTTGGGCTCCCATTCCCTGTTTTCCACCTGCAACCAGCTCCCCTTATCTCATTCTGATTTCCCTCCTCAGTGCCGTGCTCACTGCCCTGTTTCCCCACAGCTGGCTCGGAGCAAAGCCTGGTCTCTGGAGGTCTGGCCATTTGTGGGGTGGTGATTTCAAACGCTTCTGCCCCCACTTGTCCTCACTGCCCCTCTCCTGGAGGGTGGCCGATGCACAGCCAAGGGGATGCATGCTGGGCTGTGTCTCTGTTCCGTGCATGCCACAGATCCCCACTTAAACAAGCAGCTTACAAGGCTTGTGAGCTGAGCTTCCTGAGATGTGAATCCTGGTGGCCAGGAGCTCCACTTAATGATTCCTGCTGGATTTAGCTATGGTGGCTAAACATCTCCATGCCTCACAACTGAGAGGACAAACAACTTCAGCAGGTACAGCAGAATCCAGCAATGGCTGTGGCTTCAAGCTTTAGTACTGCAAAGGTCTGCTAAAACAGCTGTGCCAGAAAAAAATATAGGTGTAGATGTACCACTGTTGACCAGCATGTGCTTTTGTTAACTTGATTTATGTTGTTCAGGCCATGAAGAGACATTCACATTGCAGCTGTGACCATGCAAGACCCTACTCTCCTCTTGTGGCTTGTTAATGCTCTTCTGGAGGCTGCAGGTAGAGTAGATTGTGCCTTAGCCCATTTCAAGCTAGGTTCATGGAGTGATTTAAAGTGCTGATAAACGTGGCTAGTATTAACTTGTCCAGATTTGTCCAAAGCATGAGAAAATGCCTGCAGGATTCCTGCTCTGGGTCCAGCTGCAAGGTGCTAACTCCCAGTTGGCAGATACTGAGGGAGAACTGTGAAGCACACCACCAGCCAGGAAGATCTCTGTCATTTGCCTTGGAAGATGGGACAGCTAATTTGGCAGAAAAGCTCTTCCTGTTGGCTGTGCTGCTTATAGGAAGCCCTGCTGACACAGCTTTGCTGGTACAGGTACAGCTGTGAAAATACTGTGACATGGAAATACCCCTTGTTTTCACTTTTGAAATAACCGAACATTTTCAAGATGTTTGGAGCTTTCCTGTTATTCACTCGTTCTCTGATACCCCATCACCAGTTTCACCTCCACCCTGCTCCTCTCTTCTCTTCTTTGCAAACTCGTATAGAATCAGCACACACCGTGCACCCCAACTGCTGAAGGCTTTTGGTTCTAACTGGCACCACTCTTGGAGACACTAAACAAGTCAAACGTCCCTGATTTTGGTCCATATTTCCCCTACTTTTTTGGCTCTGCCCTCGGTCTCTGCTGATAATAATTTATCATTAGACCATGACATAACACACACATTGTAATACAGCTTATTGTTTGAAATTGGTAGAGGGATCTGATGCTATTGTATACGTGTTTGGATGTGAGCGTGGTGATGGGATTGTAATCTTTGCATCCATTCCCTGTCCCATGTGTTGATGAAAAGTGATAATTATTACACTCCTTAATAATTTAGGAAGCTAAGCAACAGCACCTGGAAATCAGGTGTCAATTTTGCAAGATTTCCACAGAATGAATAAGGACAAAAAATAGGTCAGGCAAAGTTACACTTTGTCATTTTAGAGAGGGGAAGGAAGTATTTTTAGCAAGAAGAAAATGCTTTCTCTGCCTAGCTTTGCAGCACAAGTAGGTACCCATAACAGATGAGCTTTATTACAGATGATTGCTCCAGGCCTGACAGATCACTGATGCTTTCCACACACACTCTGCTGAAGTGTCAGCTGGCTGGTGAGTACCTGTGCTGGCAGTTTATCTGTGGCGACTTGAAGGGTTGTCTTTATTTTCTCCTTCTGGCTGAGAGGTATTGTAATTCCACAGGGCTGTGGAATCCCAGCATGGATTTGTTTGGTTTCTGGTAGTAATTTTATAGAGCCAGCATCCTAAAACAGTATTTCTGACAATTTATTTCCCTGTGCTTTCCTTACTGAAGGACAAGGAAATCTGAGAGGCACGTCCTCGTGCTGTATGTGAGACAACAAGGGCAGGTAAGCGCTGGGCAGTTTGTGCTGGTGTACAGCTGAATGGGCTGCGACAGGTAAAGCTCTAAAGAGAGTTGGAGTGCTGTGCTCTGTGCTGCCTGTTCTGCTGTAGCTTTTCTTACTAGAATATTTCTCCCTCAGTTTTTATTTTAAAAATAAGCCATGAAACCAGGGATTATCAGAGAACTTATTACCAAGATAGAAGCCGCATGCCTTCCTCACTCTGTGTTCATCTCTTCGAGAGCAGCATGTCTGTCTCTGGATAAGTAGCTGGGAGGAACTTACAGGACATAGTAGACTCATCTCTGATCAACTGCATTAGTTTTTATGGACATAAGGGCTTGACAAGTTAGATTTTCGAATCCCAGAACATCCTAGCAATGGGAAGTTTGTATGTGTCTAAGTGCATGCAGGGTGAATATTTAGCCAAAGAGTGGTGTTGGGAGCAGTACCAGTGCAGAGAGTTCTTATTCTCTAAATCAAAGAGGATGGCACAGTGACTGTAACTAGAGATCTCAAATGCAAATGGAGTGTGGAGACAGACCAATTTAAGAAGGTAGGCCAACTCTTCTCATCTTTCCCTTATAGGGGAGGGGATATTTTTTGTGGGGTAAAAGAGTGTATCATGGAGGGTTTTCCCTCTACCCCATCACCTAAAGCAGTACAATCCATAACTGCCTCAGGAGTTATTTTCCCAGGCTCTGATAAGCTTGACTCATTTTATATTTCATAGCTGAGTTTGTCATATTGCTCTGTGTGTTCCGGAAAGATATAATAGTATTGAGTCATATTTCTAAAAAAACACCTTTTCCTGCAGCTTTTGGATTTTACTGTGGGGAAGTATAAGCCATTAGAAGCTCCTGTATTTCACAGCTGCTATGTGCCTTCACAGCCTCAGTTCTTCTGAACGGTGGGAAACGTTCTGCATTATAGAAACGTCAGTTTTCCATAGATGCTGGTGGGCAGGAATCCCGCTGGATGGTTCCCAACACATCTTTACATCTCAGGGTTGTTCTTATTTTTTAAACCTTATCATTATTTCAGTGCTTTTGCATGCAATTTGTGGTTCTGACATGCCTTTTCTAATTTTCTAGAAAGGCAGCTGTGAGTGCAATTTTTCTTCCTGTCAAGAAGGATGTACCAGAATGACTCTTTATCTAGAAATACCAGTATTCTCAGTTGGCCCCCTGACTCAGTGCCAGCTGGTTTTCTGGCTTTATTGCAGTGGGATGATGAACATTTCTTATACATTTTATTACAGGAACCAAACAGTTAATTCATCTGGTCAGTATCAATATTAATATTCTCTCAATAAAGTCTCATTTTAGCATTTGGTCAGCCTCACTCCTTAGGTTAACTTTCTGTGCCAAGAGGGTTTACCTAATCCATAAATACACGGGTACCTGTAATAATTTAGTGTGTTGCTTCCTGAAAGCATTATAGGCTCTTAAGTGCTTAATCAAATTCCTTAGGCTTATCTTCTGCATCCTCTTCTGTAAGGGGTTTGTATGCCAGTTTGATCATTTTTATTTCGGGGGTGTGGGGTGTGGGGTGTGCTTTTAAACCTGAGCACATATGGGACACTTTGTTTTGGTGTTACAAATCCTGTGGAGGTACATCTGCTCTTAGGAGTGCAGCTTGCCACGTGCTCACGTTTGAAAGCGTTAGGGCTTCTTTTATTTTTATAATATTTTTATACTCTTGATATAATTACTCTATATTCCCTTGGAGTAGCTATATTTCAGTTTATTCCTTTTTTATTCATTTTCATTTATTTAGATGGTTCTAAAACTGTCTTTCTCTTTGTAAACAGTTTAGGATACCCAGGAAAAGTGCAATCCAAGATAAATACAGTATTTTCTGACTCTATGTTCATGCATTTGTTTTGGTCTTATATTCCTCTCCAGTTTGTAGTGAGTGTAATGCATTACTGCAAACTGCTTGCTTTTGGCAGGCATGATGCTGAACCCCTTGTGCCAGTCCCTTTCCATGTGTTAGGATTTTTCTTTTTTTACTTCCATTGCAAATGAAACGTTTTCCCCCTGTTTAGCTACCCTAACGTTCTGCCTTCATCCCTTGGTATTTAAGTAAGAAATGCTATAGTTCTCTTAGTTCAAATACTTCTGTATGGAACTGCTGCAGCCACCAAAGGTGCTCTGTTTTTAGCCCTGTCCAGTTTGCAGTTGCAGCAACAGTTTGTCTGTATGTCTGTACCTGAATCAGGAGGAAATGTTTAAAGTACCATGTACAGCGCCACATCTTCAGCCCTTTTTATTAAGAAAGGTGAAGGAGTGAATAGTTGCAAGATATGAATGTGTAAGGAACATAAATGTATGCTTTTAAAATTGTACAACAGCTTCTATAAATGAGAAAATTGTACTGAGGAGTTATCCATCTCAAAGTCTCATTACTTCTAGATAACCCAGCTTATCAAATTCCTCTTTCTTTCATCTCTCCTGTGATATTTTTCTGGTGTCAGACTTCTCCCTCTCACGTAAAAGGTCATGCAGCAGCAGTTTAGACCTCTCACATTGAGGAAAGTGCTGGCATTACCTCAGGCTGGATAAACATAATGTTTTAAAAAATCCAGGAAATATTTAATGACAAATCATTAATTTCACTTCACATTAGTGAACTGAGAATTCCTCTAAAGAACACAGATTTGGGGGGGGTTATGCAACTTTTATCTGAAATTATTTTTATTTTCTGTAAGCAACAGTCCCAGATGAGAGTGTGGGGCCAATACAAAACTAGTCAAATAAAGATCCTTTGTCCTGAATGAGAAATGCAGTTTGGCCCTTGAGCATCAGCACACCTTCTAAGCCTATTTGTAATTGCAATTGCATAGCAGAGTTAAAAAGGGGCTAATACGAGATAGCCGGGTTAAAGCCTGGGTATTACCACCCGGCTTTAAGATCATCTGAAGGCCTAAATTTGCTGTGTTATGATTCCCTATTTCCTTCTTTGTTTCATTTCATCTAGCTTTTATTTCAAACATGGTCTATTTTTCAAAAAATATTTATCCTATTAAGAAATCCCTGTGCTTCTAAGAGTTAGAGATTATTCACTGTCAGAAGCCATCAAATCCACTACCTGTTATGACTTTGAGCCAAGTGGTCATGGACAAAACGCCAGGGAAGCCAAGCTTCTGGGTCAGGTTTAGAGTTCCTTGGACATTTTTCTGGTTTTATAGATTCCAGCTATTTGAATCTGAACTTTGTGCAGCTTTTACTTTGATTTAAAAATACGGAAGAAATTAGATAAAGGAACTTTTTGTTATTCATGATTGCACTCGCTTTTGTCTAAAATAAGCAAGCAGTCATTGAAATCTGGGCTAACCCAAACTAGAAAACTCCCAGGAGTGACCCACATAGTATAAAATCCACTCTCTTCCCTTGCCTTTAAGTTAAACTTGGTGTAGTTCTAATAGTGTGGATTCTTCAAGCACTGAGTGGACCCTGGGAAATCTTTAAGAGTCATTTACCTCTGAAACCTGAGCTAGATGAAGCACAGTAATCAGGAAATTCCTTCAAAATTTGGGCCATTAGCTGTGTTAGCAATAAGGACACAAGGCTTCACCTGTGAGCTTACTTGGTAAAACTGCAAACAGTATGGGTCCTTAAGACTAAGGAATAGTTGTATTCCTCTTTTCTGATACCTTTCTGTGGAAGTCTTGGAAAATTTTCTAGCTTCACGAAACAAAAGGTGCAAAAGCTCTCTTTTTTGTTACATTAAATAGGAAGGTAGAGGTTGCTAGGTATTTTTACAGGGTTGGTTTTTTTTTTTGTAGTCTTAGTGGCCGCACCCTGACCCTGCTGAAGTCACGTCGCTAGGTTTGCACTCTGCCAAGCACAGGTCTGGGCCTGCATTTAAGCCCAGGCTCGCCTGCAAAGCTTTAATGTTTACACATTAGCCTGTACTCAGGAATAAAGGTTTTTCTGATCTCTTACAAACTAGCACAGCATTTTAGAGCAGGCCTGGACTGTCATTCCTCTGCCAGTCATAAGTTAGAGTCACGCTGCTGTCCAGCCCACAGCAGCCATTCCAGCACTGAGTCTTTGTCAGCACGTGTGGATATTTTCCATTTCCACTTCAGCCAGGCTCACAGGTAGTCACATGCAGAGAGGAGATGAGGGAAGTACAGCTCAGCAGGGTAATCCTGCCCTGAGACCTTCTTGTATTACAGGACAAAGCCAAGCAGTTCTAAAGCTGTTTGGTTGGAGAAGGATTTCCCAGGTGTCGGGAGAGGCCTGGAAAGGGCACAGCTGTGTAGACAGCTGGGAATTACCCTCATTTCACAGAATCACAGAATTGTAGGGGTTGGAAGGGACCTCAAGAGATCATCGGGTCCAACCCCAACAGGAAAGGGCAGGCAGTGCATGGCTGGAGCACTGCTGCATTCTGCAGATCCCTGGGGGCCACTGCAGCTAAAACAACTTTAATTTGCTCTTTGGGTCCCATCTGCTGTCTGGGACAGAAAGAATCAAGTAATCACTGAGAGGCCTATCTGTTCTCTGCGGGGATCAACTGGGCAGCATGGCAGGTTCTGGGTGATGAGCCTGGGGTGTCTAGACAAGCATGCGGAGCTGCCCCTGGATTTGCTGTGCTGATTTTGCTGTGATGCCAGAGGGTTCTGAGGTGGAAAATTCTTCCTCAATGCCCAGCCCAGCAGAGAGGAGAGGGAGACAGAGGGGACAGCATGGTGGGGTGCCCACTGAGATGCAGTTACTGGGTCGGATTTGAGACGTACCAACTCTGATGGCTTCTTAAACAAGCTCAGAAAGTATCAACTTTTAGGGAATTGGAAAATTAATTGGGTCAGCACAATGATGAATGATCTGAGAGGCAGTTTTGTTGTTTAGAGCCCAAGTACTATCTCCATTTATTTTCTGGCAAATGTTACACATTTGCATGGACAATTCTTCAGGCTTTGAGTGTTTCAAGTATTTCTGCCTGCCTTATTTGTACCACCAAATCCCTAGTTGAAAAGAAAGCTGCTAAAACAATCGCATGTTGGTGCTGGCTTACAGAGTGAACAGCACGTGGTGATGTGTATGTCCATGGGTGTTTTCCAGAAGTGCCACAATACGTGCCATAGATCTGCCATCTGTATGAATGTATTTATAATGTATTGAGAGAATGATTAACAGTAGTTTCTGTCTAGAACCACAAGCTTTGCAATAAAAACATCAGGTAAGTAACTGAACTCTTAAATACAGCACAGGCTAAAGACTGTAAAACATGCACTCCTACATTTAGCATGTAGTTAAGCATAAGGTTCACACTTAGTGTAGTAATTTCCTCCATCCTTTCAAATGCTTTTAACATATTTTGGAGTAAGTAGGCTTCAGGAGTGCAGAAGTTAGAGTTTACAGAGCTGCTAATGTGCCGAGCACATCAAATGCCATAAGGTATGCACTTCTGACAGTGGTTTAGTTCTTAATGAAAGATGGCAAATGATGGGTCACGCTGATAAAGATAGCATCGCAGCAAGTTTCTTCTGTGCTTAAAAATGAAAATTCTTATGTTATCTGGCTTTACTTTTCAATCATGTACTTTTCATGTACAGTTTCTAACATGAATAGGGTACTGATCTCCAGAGTTATTCTCACAAGGGTCCTGTTAGCAGTTCTTTTAAGCTGTTACCAGAGCCTCAGCTAAGACATGATGACTAGCCAAGTGCATTCACTTGCCTTGTTACAAACTTCAAACCACCTACACTGACTACAAAAGCTATAACTATCAATAACATAATTTTCCCATGGAAAATCTATTTGTGCACATGTCATTCATTGGAATAATTGTATTAAAGTCAGCTTACTGCAGGAATAGGAAAGGATTTATGTACATATTTGGGCAATTCCAAAAGAATTAATGGGGAGGAAGATTCCTTCTAATCAAGATTCTATAGATTTTAGTTTCCTTAAAAATTATGTAGCTTTCCGTGTCCCATTGCAGTATACAGTGTGTTAGCTACAATAGAGGAACTTATATAAGACTGTCTTCTGCTCTGATATGGAAGATTTGTCTCTTGGTCAGAGATACTGTTGGAGTGAGTCCAGAGGAGACTGTGAAGATGATGAGAGGTCTAGAGCACCTCTCTTGTGAAGACAGGCTAAGAGAGTTGGGCTGGTTCATCCTGGTTCAGAAGAGAAGGCTCCTGGGAGACCTTAAAGCCCCTTCCAGTCCCTGTGAAAGGGCTCCAGGAAAGCTGGAGAGGGGCAAGAGCAGGAAGGGCCAGGCCCAGAGGAATGGCCTTCAGCTGCAGGAGGGCAGCTGCAGAGGGGCCAAGAGGCAGAAATCCTTCCTGGGGAGGGGGGGAGCCCTGGCACAGGGTGCCCAGAGAATCTGGGGCTGCCCCGGGATCCCTGTCAAGGCTCAAGGCCAGGCTGGATGGGGCTTGGGGCACCCTGGGCTGGTGGAGGCTGTCCCTGCCCATGGCAGGGGTGTGGAACTAGATGGGCTTTGGGCCCCCTTCCACCCAAACCTGGTGGTATCCAGGTAATCCCAAGGCTGGTATTATGATACTTTATGCCCTGATCTCTTACTGATGCCATTCCCAATGCACAAACTAGCAGAAGAATCACTGAGAATGATTTTGTATGTTCTTTGGGAGGAGTTTTAATTTTTTTATTAATGAAAAGTTACTGATCATATCTGTGGGTCCTGTATAGAACTTTGTGGGCATTAAACAAATCAGTTTCCCTCTTTCGTTGAGCATGTGTGTGAAGCCACTTGTACCATAATGGCAAAGCCATTGTGCTTGTGACTGAAGTGAATAGCAGGGAGGTTTCAGGGACTGCTAGGCTCTTCTGCTCCGAACAAACTCATCTCCTGGGTGTCAGGACTACTTGATCTTCATAATAATTTATAATTTTTAACTCTGTGATATATTTTGCTGTCAGACTCATTTAACTTTGTTATCCATTTTTTGTGTGCAATGCCACCCCTAAGTACTCTGTCTCCATTAAGACTTGCATTTTAGAAAGGCTCTGTATTTTTGTCTGTTTGCCATACAGTTGTATAGAAATGTACAGTCAACTAAAAATGTTCAGGCACTGAGACAGTTCCAAGTTCTATACATATATAATATCTACAAGCTTAAAGTGTGTTTCTTGATTTTCATGTTTAGTGAAAGAGACAGTTGAGAGGAAACCTCCATCTCAGTACTTTTTTTACTAAAGTAATACTACTTCAGTAATATATTAGAGTGTGTGGTTCAAAACTCTTGACCTATGTAAAAAAGCATTAGCTGTTTGTCAGGGTGACAAATATCCTGGAGATGCTTGTGTTCTGCAAATAAAGGGCCCCGATACAGCTGTGTTGAAAACACTGCAGGGTATTTTTTAAAGACCTTTACCTGCAAAACCGGCATTCTTGTGACCTCTGAGATCTGGCTGTTATTTACTGAGTTCAAGGTTTTCTTATGTGTTCTGAAAGATTTTTAAGAATATAGGATTCTGAGCCTCAGTTTTGTTCCTCCTATTCCACTGTATTACAGCAGAGGTTCTGGGGAACAGACTGCCCCGGGAAGGGGAAGCCATGACCTGTAGGATGACAATCAATAGCATCTGACAGTCATCTGAGGCCCCAAATCCCCTATGTGACTTGCTGTCACTGATGAGGCTGGAACCGCAGATTTCTCACCCATGAGCTCTTGTGTCTAAATGTTACTCACCTAATGTGAGTAACACCAAATCACACTGCCAAGCTGCTGTTGTGTGGGTAAAGCAATTTTTATTGATATGCTTGGTTTTTTTCCTAAAGACTGTAGCTTTCTTTCACAGGGAATCACTAATTGGTTTTGAGAAGCAAGTTTTTAAATGCCCATTGACATTTCAAGGAGCCTGATGTTCACACTATACTGATGCTGAGTTTCTACTTCACATAAAATTCTGTGTAAATTCATCGTGACTTCTGTAGTATAGTAAATCTGCTACCTAGATAAACCATTATATTGCTTTTCCTATTGGTGTCCTTTAGGTGAGCTCACTGGGCCAGATGACACAGAAGGGCAGGTGGGCATTTCCCAAGTGAGGAACCTGATGTAACATGCTGTTAGCAAGTGAGGCAGCATCAAGACAAGTATTAGGCAATGCGACATGACATTGTATGTAATGCCAGGATACCCCTGCGCAGTGTGAGTTGCTGGGCAGTGAGCTGACAGCCCACTACCACAAGCACCTGACAAATGGTATGTTACTTGATGTGCTTTCTTAGGATGCAAAAAACCCCCAGAGCTTTTTCAAAAAGTTAATCTCTCAAATCTGATTTTATTTCAATGATTTTTTTTTCCTAATGTCCCCTGCTCTTTAATACATTCCAGGGTTGATTCTTCTTTTGACCAAACAGAATAGACAAAGGAGCAAAAATAATAATCAAAACTACTGTGGAAGACACCTTGAGATTGTAAGTGGAAAGCAACTGGAAAGTTGTCTCCCATCTGTAAGACTCCCCAAAAAACCTTTGCAAATTCAGGGTACTTGGGAGCTCTGCAGATATTGCAAAGAATGTGGGGGAAAACAGCAATACTGTTTAGCATGATTCTTTTGCACCTTTTAATTGCCGGACCTAATCTGTATTGCAGACACTGCTGCTCAACGAAACATTTCTTCTACATCTATAGTTTCTCCCCTCTTTGCATGAACGTGTGTGGGAGAGGGGATTAGTGCATAGCCATATGGGAGGGAGCTAATGGCAGAACAGTTTCTTAGTGAGCTGTGCTGCGGGAGTGGGAAAGAGACAGCAAAGGGAGCAGGAAATGATGGAGGAGGGGAGAGGGCTCCGATGACACTTAATGGAAGTGATGCAGAATTCCCCTGAGGACGTGAAAGCTATGACCCTTCCACATGCTTTGCAGACCCCAACTGGGCAGGCACTTAAAGCAATTTATCAATGTGAACTCCAGAATGTGTTGAGTTTTTTCCCTACTTCATGGGATTTTCCACTGGATAAGAAGGAGAAGGATGTGCCTGACTTAATGGGAAACTGAAATGAAGGTTGGTTGGTTGACATTTCTTCTGTAAATCAGCAAAATCTCAGCTTTATGTTCACAATATATTGAAGTGGGGGATCAGCTACTTGTAAAGACATCGTTCCTCTTCCCTGGGTACCAAGAGCCTGGAAATCCTAAAATGAAAGGTAGGGGAGGGCTATGTGGTAGGGGAGGGAATGGGTCGTGTGGGACGAAACCAGGACCTTACTTATACTGTCCCTGTTTCCTTTATTCCAAGATCAAATCCTCTTCTACAATATTTCTGAGGCAGCTGCAGACTTAACCCCCTAGCATTCAATCAGTGACCCATCCGTACTTCTCCGTTTCAGAAAGCTGTCGCTGTATCAGCATTTATGTTTCTGCCCCAAACTTCCACATCATGGAAAAATCCTGACACCCAAATCAACCCCTATTTTCCTCTATAGAAGGATATCTCAGTGAGAGAATTCTCTAGGATGTCTCAGATCAACAAGAAAGAGATGTCCCACTGAAATCCGGCATATCCTCTGGGATCCGTGGGAGTCAAGGACAGTTTTCCCCAGGCAGGCAGCTTTTCCAGCCAGCTCCCTAGCTGCATAGTCTTTCTCTGAGACACTACATGGGAACTATGCAGAAGAGATTATACAGTCCTCTGCAGATTAATTTTTCCTGGTGTATTTCCGTGGGCCTGGAGAGCAGAAAACATCTGAAGAAGCAGGAGGCAAGATCTGGCCCTGTGTATTTTCTTAAAAATCTAGCTCTATTCCACACAGCTGCTGGTGATTCTCTCCCTTTATACTTCTCTTAGGAAAAAACCCCTAACTTTATACTTCTGTTTTTATTAAGGAAGTTTCTTGAGCTATTATGCATGTTCTGTTACTGTTTTGCAAGTGTTGCCTGCTTTATTGCACACTGGCATTTTTATTCCCCTTATTCTTACAGGTCAGTAGACCCAGCTAGTAAGTCTAATTGCCCTCATTCTGTTCTGCTGCTTTTGACAGATAAGAGCTGTAAACTGGGTAATATCTTGCCAGTATACTTCAAGCCTCCTGCCTTATAAGCATCCGTCCAACCTGCTGCCTTTTCTCATGGCTCATTGTGCAGCAATTGGTTTAAATACCTGTCTCCAGTTGCTTAATAGAAAGAGACCAAGAGAAGAAATTGATTCAATTGAAATGGATAAGTCTTGAAAGATGTTTCCTACCTGTGTGAATTCAGACCATGAGCACCTAATTCAAATGGGGTTAAAGGATACAAGGGAGAAAGAAGACCTTTTCCTTAAGACCGTTTCTTGATGCTCTTTTTTCAGCTACACAGAGACATAAATTTCACATATGGACATGCTTGTTCCCTCTGCCTCAAACCAAAATTGGTACACTCTTACTTTGTAATAATATACCATAAATAACTCGTAATAAAACCCCAAAGAATAAAACCAAGGACTGTTAGTCTTAAGGATCTTCTCTACCTCCACGAGTAGCCTCTATTAAATCCTACAGCAGAAGTCATAATATATCTGAACTTTATGCAAAATAGATAAAGGAGAGAAATTTCTTCAGTCAGTGATCACCTTATGCTGTGAAGCATCACTGACACTAATGCTTACAGTTGTTCCTCCTGTCAGCACGTTACATGGACATGTTTAATCCTAAAAAAAACCCTTCTAAGCTATTTGTTTCATTTGCTGAACTATTTGTTCTCTAGCACAGAGTTCCAGGGCCAAGGATTAGATTGCATTAATATGCATCTAAAGAGAGTTAATGCATGCTTCTATTGTCTCTTCATTTGACAAGGTGTTTTCTCTTTCTCACAGTATGTGACAGGGTGTAAGATGTGTTTCATTTGCTTCCCAGCTTCAGCTAAGCCTCCCTGCAGTGTAAAGATGTAGAGAAGCTTCCTCAGGACTTGCACTGCCTGGCCCCTCTCTTCCCAAGAGCTAGGACAGAAGTCTGCACCCAGCTGCTGCTCTCAGCCTTAGTCAAGCTGGGAAGCTGCCACAGCAGCAGAGGTCATGCCAGGAGCTGTGCTCCCACGCTTACCTGTGGAGAGTAGAGCGAAGGTGGAGCTGGGAAACCATGGCCCTGACTGGGGAAACCGTGATGGTGTGATAGGCTGGGGAGTAAATGCTGCCTGAAGGCCTTGGTGTCCCCTCTTCCCTCAGGAAGCAGACTGTGCTGCTACAGGAGATCTGTAATACTGTGTGATGTTGAAAACATTGTGCACTTTTTGATTTTTGGAGTAGAAATTGTCACTGTCTATACATTTATGTACTGACGAGTGCATTGGCCTACTGGTTTCACTGGATGAGGATAATGCAGATAAGAAATTTCTCTCTAATTCTCATCTGTAGATCAAAGCACTTAAATACACTGTTTTTAGTTTCTCTTGTTTTACAGTCTCCTCTTGTGATTGTTTTAGATTCTATTCCTAATCCTCTTTTGATATGTTTCTTTTTTTTAAGCAGAAGACAAAATGCATAACAGCATTTAAGCTACAGATCTATTGCTGAAAATACGGTGATAGTTTCTGTGTTTTCCATATTCTGTGTTTAGTTAAATAGTGCTAGTGTCTAATTCCACTGCTATTGGAATATATCCATAATTGAGGTCCACTATGTGCGTAATTTTAAGTCCATCTTCAAAAATCCTCCCCTGCCCCAATTCTGCATTTCATCATGTTTCTCTTATCTCCATAAAACCCACCCAAGCTGCTGTTAATTTAGACAGAGGTTCCCAAATCCAATTTGCTTGGGTAGTATATGTAGAAGTCATGATTGTCCTGGTAGGAGCAACTGTAGCAGTTGCCATACAGGCAAAGGCATCTCCTATTCCTTCATCTTTATTCCTCTGTTGTTACACAAACACACTCACCAAAACCAGTCACACTTCCCCTGTCTTGTCACATGTTTGTTTTCTGATACCTTTTTTTGTCCTCAACATCGTGCCTTGACCTTCATGGACAGTCCCAAACCTCATCTCTTTACCCAGCTATTTTTAGACCTGTTGGTTAATTGGCATCCAGATCCTACCCACACATTATCACACGTGTATGATTATTTTTGAATCCCATGTATAACATGCATCCAGCTCTGGCATCCTTCTTCCTAAAAGGGAGATTTGAACCTTAAATTGAACCTAGATTATCAGGCTGAGAGAGTGGGAGACTGTTACTTATGACAAGCAACATTGTGATGAATAGTGGCTCTTAAATGCCAAATATTAAAAAAAATGTGACATGGGCAAAGTAAGCAACAAAGAGCACATCAAACTTTCTTTGCATTGCCTTTCTGTAGAGTATTACATCATGTTCAGTGTTAGTCCTTAGCTGGGGTTACTTGGTGATCTAAGCTATATATTTCTATATGAGAACCTCAGTCTGGGAAGCAAAATTTACCATGCTCGTTAGACACAAGGGAGCTTTCTGCTGTATAGGTACATTTCATCTATGCAGGAGACAGAGGCAGCCACGGTGAGACCGTAGAAAAGATTCCTGTAAGAATTAAAGACCGTTGGGAAATGCTCTAATTTCTGACTAAAGTTCAGTAGGTACCTCTTCAATTTTATCTTTAGTGAAATCTAAAAGTATCTGTAGATAGATCTGAAACACAAAGTGTTGCAAACCAATACAGCTTATTTGTACTTCTCCAGGGAGAGAACAAGACAATAAATCTGTCCCATTTTAGTTGCTGTCCGTAATGGACTGAGAAGTGTTCAGAGTGTGTTGGCAAAAGCAATGTCATAAACTGTAGTTTAGAATAAAACACACCAATTCTACATGACATTGGAATAATCAGTGGCAAAGTATTTTCTCATGCAGCTCTCAAAGGATAATTTATAATAGGTATGTCATTTTTCAAGGTGTAACACTCCTCTGAGTATCAGGCATGTGTTTTTACTGACACTGTATGGCATACAGCAGTAGCTGGAGAGGACACTGTAAAGTAACAAATGTTTAGATTTTAGCAGTGTTGAGTGTTTTCTTCCAATGTTTTTACCTTTTTATAATTTACCATCACATATCTATAGAAACTATTAACCACAAACATCATCTTAATAGCCAGAAGCTCTCTTTATGGAATAGTATCGTGAATTGGGTTCCTTGTCCTCAGGATATATGGCTCCTCTTTTGAAAAAGAAAAGAAAACTTGGGAAATGGAGATTTCATCCTCTCACAGATTTAGCATCTATCTGATTTAGATTTGTGAGACTCAGATTTCAGTCTTTAAATGATAATTTTTCAGTGTATCAGTGGGAAAGGATGATAGGCAAGTGGAAATTAGCTTATAAATGTCAGTTTTAGCCACAGAATCAATCAGACCACAAAAAAGGTTTAGGTGAACACTGGCTAAAACACAACCATTGTAATTTTGGAATTTGCTTGCTGAGGGAACTTTGAAGCCTTTCCAGAGTATACAGGAAAAATCTTTTCAAAATTTCAGTTCAGCAGCCATCTCCAGCTGAGACACACTTATAAACACTACACTGTCCAGCCCAAGTGCTCCATGTCAGATGATTTTTCTCAAGAAACAGGCCTTGCCTCTGCACTGACTGCTGCCTTATTTAATTTTAAAATATAGATTTTTTTTTCTCTTTCCATTTAACAGAAGCTATCCCAATGAAACCTAAAGTGATTTTTCAGCATGGATATTAATAGGCCATGAAAATGTCATTATTATCTTTTCTGTTTAAAATGAAATTTCAAAAGGTCTCTACATTCCCCACAATATTTGTATTGCTATGAAAACTGTTTCACTGCTTAGGAGAGAGGTTGGAGCTAGAAACTTGGGATTAATTTCACACGTGAGTTTCTCAGTTCTACTAGAGGATACTGGAACCTTATGTAGATGTTCTTCTAAATGTTGTTTTGTCTTTTCCTTTAATGTAAATGATTTTGAATAGTGTTTGCTAAGCAGGTAACATCAGAGTACATATTCCATCTAACTCCAGCTCCTGAGAAGCCACTTTACATGCAGCAGCATGCTACTGAAGAGATTAGAAGCAGATAAGACTTATAGAGCAAGACATACAGACTAGAACAGATGACGGCTTGCTACTCTGCTTTTCCCAGTACTTCCAAGACATTTATTTAAATGATTCTGAAAACACTGGCTATAAAACAATCTATTTTATCTATTTAGTAACTTAAGCAATGGTATTTAATAAATCTCAAGCTGAACCGTCTGACTATCCACCTCACCCTTAGTAAAGCTGTTCAGTAACGGATGGCAAGGCCTTCAATGGGGCTGCACCTATTTATACTAATACACCTAGATTTTCATACAGAGATTATGAGCTGTGGATAAAAAGGCACCATAGATTTGCTTTGTTCTGCATTATTTCTGAAAATAGCTCACAGAGTTTTACAAATGGTGCAAAAAAAAGCCTCTGGTTTTCCATCCTTGCGAGCAGTAGCAAGGGGATAGCAGAAGCACAGTAAGCCAGCCAAAAGAGGAAAGGCTGAAAAGCATTGATACTGAGTCTGGTTGCCTCCTATGAAGCTCAGGGGAACAATGAGGTGAAATCTGTAGCTTCTTCTATATAGCATGAAGAAACAACTGAAAAAACCCACCCAAAAAAAAGGTTTGAGGAGACTCCTAGAGAAGGGGTGAGGTAGGTTTTTTAGTATGTTTATGACAACATTATCATTGCATTGTACCTTTACCCTACCAAGTAAAAGGGTGCTCAGTGAAGTCTCCAATACCTTTCAAGGATTTCAAGGTTCCCAGTAAGCACCAAGAGATAGATTGTGCCTGACCATTCTGTGACTACAGTGAATGATTGATGCAGAG
This sequence comes from Porphyrio hochstetteri, assembly GCA_020800305.1. Taxonomy (NCBI): domain Eukaryota; kingdom Metazoa; phylum Chordata; class Aves; order Gruiformes; family Rallidae; genus Porphyrio; species Porphyrio hochstetteri. Next base: position 23,106,049 of record CM036912.1, read on the forward strand.
TAAGGCGCTTTCCTAATTAATGTGACCCACATGAGGACCAGGAAGGCTCTAGTTTTGCCCAGAAGGTAGCACCACAGGGTATGCAAAATTGGTTTTCTTTAGTTCTTCTTATACAGGAAAGAGAGCGAGCCCTGGCTCTGTCCTTCCTCCTCCTCCATGTCTGGACATGGTGAGGTAAGTACACAGCACATTGCAAAGGAATATAATTGACCAGGCTTTCCATGGGGCAAATAAGGAATTTTAGGAATTATCCTTCTTTTTAAAGCAGAACATTTCCTGATTTGTCCATATAATGTTACCTCTTAATGACAATTTGACTAATTAACTGAACGGTATTAACTTAATCTGCTCCCCATTTATAACACTCTACCATGAAACTACATCGAATCTGTGGGTGCAGTGTTCCCTGCTGTATACTCAAATGTAAAGATTCCTGAAAACGTAAGTTGAGCAGCTCACTAATAACATTTCATATCACAAGAACAACAGAGAGCTGATGGGGGTATGCTTTGGGGTTTTTTAACTTTTTTTCCAGTTGTTAAACATTTTGCTCAAAAATTGAAAAAGACTTCTTCTCCAAATAGCTGTTTAATCACTGCTTGAGGTTGAAAAAAGTGTGTTGGAGCAGATGGCAAGAACATAGGATTTAAGCAGGGGACAGATGTAACCGTATTAGGGAGCCTGGAAGATAAATCTCTTCAAGTCTTGTGGCAGACGTGATCATTGCTTTGTTTACATAGATGAAATATTACTAGTTTCAATTAACAGTTGCTGTTGTCCATATTTGGGATCTTTCCCCCTCAGATGGTCATTAAAACCTGTTGTAAATCATCATGTTTGTGCTACTTCCATACTGTGCATAAATCATGCAGGCACCCCAGCATCTCCATTCTTTATGGAAAATGTGTAGATGGATATTTATACAACATAAAAAATGGTGTTTGCTTTCTATTAAGCAGTTTATAAGTGCTGTCTCTAATGACGTACTGTCTTCTCAGATGTCCAGGGGTACCAGGCAGAAAAAGAAGGACATCTGTATTCAGCTTCTGTGCTGCCAACCTGTTCTTTGCCTCTAGCTCCCTCCCCAGTGCCATCACCGCTGTCCCTGTTGCAAACCGTCCCCTCTCTAACATGAAGTGTGTTTCTGGCTTTTGTGCATCTGGAGCGTAGGAAGGCAACACAGTAAACAAGAGTCTTGTCTTCCTGTGGAAAAATCTGTAGGTTGCATGAGAGACAGTGAAGAAATAACGTGTTATCTGTGTGCAGCTTCCTCACTGCTGAGATGTGGAAGAAGCTTTGTTGACCTTTGGAAAACAATGCTTTGCAGATCCAAATAGGAAGTCCTCTTAAATGTCTGTGTCTGTGTGTGTATATATATATATATGCACACCAACTTTCTTTATTTTTATTTATATATGTTTAGATATATGTTTGGGTGACTTCAGAAGGCGTTGCTTCAATGCACTCTTGAAAAAGTCATGATGTGAAAAATATTAAGGAAAAACATAGAACCAATTAATTCTGCTATTATGTTGTTCTAATTCCAACTCATTCCTCCACTGTTGCTGGAACTGAGAATCAAGTAGACATGTATACCTAAGGAGGTGTTCTAGCATTAATCACAATACACTCAGGAGCAAATATTAGCACATCAGTCGAGCATACTGAATTAGAGCAGCTCTGAAGCACACATCCACTCTTCAGTACAGCATTGTTGGTAACATTTTCCTCCTCCAACTGTAAACTCCAAATACGTAGGGTGCCTAGTGTGTATTTGAACCAGATTTCTCTGGTACAGGTATTTCTGTGCATTAGAATACTTTGTGTGCTTAGTCAGAACGAACTGAAAATTCTGCTTTGTTATGATTGAAGCAGGAAGCTCGTCCTCCTTATTAAGGGGTAAAAGATAATACATGTGTATCACGTATTCTGCATAAACATCCTCCAAAAGGAAAGAGGAAGATGGTGATAGTTACAGCAATCTTCTATTTATCCAGTTCTGTTTTATCTGTAACAAATGCAAGGACACCGCAGAGAATCACAGATCAAAAAAGCAGGAATATGTAGGTGGAAATGTCACAGATTACTGACTTTACTAGAACCCTGATATTAACTGCACAAAGCACCACATTTATACAGCCAGACCTGTATAGGTAAGCGCTCAAAAATCAGGAAATGAGAAAATTAAGGTGGCAGGTACCACAACTGTGCTTCATGGCTGTGATGCAGTTTTGCGATATCATTGCACAGTTTTAACAAAAAAAAAAATATACAATTTTATTCTCATAAATCGAGGGGTAAATTTAGCGATCTTCTTCTTCTTTTTAGAATCTCTCACCCTGATGTACTGTGTGAATTAAGCACAGCTAGACTCACGGAATAACTTAGTCAAAGAGTAAGAATAGAAAATCGCACTCACAGGTTATATAAAGAAAATATTTTCTACTAGATTCTCATTCCCTAGGGAACTATACGTTTTAGCAGTTATCCGGTTGGGACATCTCATATCAAACTGATTTTAACTAATGACTTTTTATGATAATAGCTGTTTCTAGACTCAGGCAATGTTAGAAGACCTTTACTTAGTGCCAAGTAATTATTAATTAATGAAGTGCTAACTAGGTGCCAAAATGTAAGATATCCTCTTTCAAATCATTAGTTACCAAAACAAGATTAAAAAGTATCTTTTCTGTAGTACTCAGGAAGCTTGGTCTAAAGGCAACAAAACTAATTTCGTTTTGTATTAATGTATAGTTTTAATCCCAGAGCTTTTGTATGCAGCATGTGTTCAGTCATAATCAAATACTGTTTCTCATTTTTCCTTAAAAATATTAGAATTGTTTGTAATGTAATCTATACCAGCAGAGCTGATTAAAGCAATTTACATTATAAATTTTTAAATCAAAAAAGCTTATGCTCTCTTCTGTTAGTGCAAGGATAATAAACAGTGACTGCTGGCATTTTAGACTTAGATTTTACAATGGGAAGTGCTTTGCATTGCAGTCTCAACATTTCATTACAGCTGCTCCTGAAAACATATTGCAGTTTGTGCATGGAAGCACACACCTCTTACTGTGCCTAATGGAAAAATGGTTTTGATCTGTGAAATCAGAAATATCTGGATGGATTTCTATACCCTCAGTTGGTAGGTAATGTTGCTGTTGCTTTTATAAGGAAATGTGGTATCCCATATACTTTGAGTGGTTTCTACATACTGTGAAGCTAGTTACACCCTTGCAGTGGCAAGTGACTTATACAAATAATCACTGCTAATAAAAATTGGGATGAGCATGTCTGAAAAACAACTTCTGAGATCCATGTTAAGTAACTATTCCGAAGAATACTTATCGGCAGGATAGCTAGGCACATACAATTTCTAAATTTGTTGTCTCAGGTGAAAGCGAGTGTGATGTCCTGTGGGTTGCAAAATTTTCAGCCACATTCATTTGGAATAATTTGCATAACCATGCTTGTTCAGGTTTGTCCCCCTGCACCCATTCCCTCACAGTCTGACAGTCACAAGTGACAGTGGTTTCCTCTTACTTTTGACAGCAGCTTTCTTCATTGTAACAAACTCTTTTGCCACATATTTCCATCTAGTAATTTCCTCTCTCTTTAATGCTTCCTGCAATTTGAATGTTTAGCAGCACAGCTGCAATATTCGACTAGTAACAACATATAAGTGGAATATTTAGTATTATGGGGAAAATCTGTACCTCTAAAATAATAAGGAATGCCAGCTATGAGCTTAGAGTGGGCAGCTGAATACTGGAAGGTGGTATCTTGTAAAAGATTTTGGAATCATAGGGAAAAAGCAATTAAACATGGCACTCTGGTGTAAAACTGGCACGGTGGCTCTTCAGTGGAATTGGGCATTCCAGTTTCACATCGTCCTACCCACTCATTCTATAAAACTATTTTTGAGATGACATGATGGCAAGATGGCCAGCATTTTCCATTTTTTTTTCCATTTCACATCTTGACATGTTGCATATATAACTGTTCATACACTGAGATTTCTATTGAACTGCTGCCTAGAATGCTTGTGTACTTTTTGTAGTTATTACCTTTGCTTTAGACCCCTCTACAATGTGTAACCAGATTTCTTTCCTCCAATATGTACTGTGTTGTACTGATGACTATTTATCAATATCAAATGTCACTGTATTGTCTTCCTATGTAGTTGGGTCACACTGAGTATCTTCACAACCTGCCCCACAACTCAAAGTAATTTTGTGTCCACTACAAATGTCATCTCCTGTACAGCTCTTTTTCTAGATGGTTTTTAAGGGTATTTACAACAAAACCGTAAAAAAACCCTTAATCTCCTGTTTTTTCACCATGATTATGAATGACTGTGTGTTGTCCTGTTTCATCTGCCTTAGTTTTTGATCCACGACATTGCATCTTCCTCACAACCCACTGTGTAGTTTTTCTGGAAGCATTTAATGAGAGAAATTGCAAAATGCCTTTCAGAATTTGTCATCTGACCCCTCTATCCACCACTTAACTAATGCTGAGAGGCTTGGGTTTTTTTATGTGATAGTTTGTCTCCTGCTTTAGCAAAGAAGAATGTTTTGTAAGCTATTCTTACCTTTGCTTCCCTCTTTGAAGGTGTCCTTATTTCCCCTTTTCTTTTTTCTTCCTCCTCTCCTTTCCCTATAACCTTTTATTATTTGTGGTAAAAGTTGTTGTGGTTCAAAATATGGTGAAATATTCTGTCCATTCACTGACCCACCTGCTGCAAACCTTACAGAAGGATGGCGTTCTAGATTTTATTTTCCTTTCCTTTACCCTGGTTCAAAACTACTTTGATGCTATGCCAGATTATTGTGGTTAAAAAAAGAAAAAAAAAAAAAAAGAAAGAATGTTCTCTTTCTAGGCACGAAGCTTTTTGTAAAATGGGAAAGTGGCACTGTACGTAAAGGTAATGTATTTCTGCTTTACTGTCAAACTTGTGCCTACAGTTTCTCCCATCCTTTCTGCCTTATTTCCATGTCAGCATTTTAAAAGCTAGCACTGTCTTTTGAGCCTGCTGTACTTATTGAATCTGAGCCTCTCAAACATGCTCTGGATTCTTGTACCTATATTGTCACCAGTGTGCAACTCTATTAAACATCAGGCACTATGTGGGTGGCTATATATTGCATTGAAAATTCATTGCAGGTGGCTGCATCTTGGATGGCAGCAATAGCTTACCCAGTATGCGAACAAATTACTGAACCCATCTCCCAAGGGTAGGAAAGTAGCAGTAACTATCTTAATTTCACGACAGGATGAAAACTAGTCAGCTAACAAGTTAATGAGAGTAGGCATTGTTTGCAAAGCATTCTAAATATGTATAAACGCTATTAATTATTGTAATAACTCATTTGGGCCGGAGCCTCCCTGGCAGGGGGGATGTAAATGGAAAAGTGGGAGAGGCCAAGCCCTGTCTCTGTGACAGCACCATTGCCAACTCTTGCGGCTTCATGGCGATTCTTGCAAAATCTGGTGGTTTACCGAGAGCTTTCACTCCTGAAATGATGCAAACACCTTGAAGGCCTTGCTTTCCTCTGCTAAACTCAGCATTTCCCGACTGTGGGAGCACAGAAATATCTAGAAAGCTCTTGCCCTGCGTTCCTTCCGAGCGTAATAATTTCTTAGCCAAGTAACGCGTCCTTTTGTTTTCTTTTGCTTTGTTTTAAAAAGCCGGTCCGTTTCCTTCCCTCAGTTGTCTTTCCTCCCCAGGGGGGCTGCGCCTCCCAGAGAGCTGCTGCATCTTTCCGGGCGTTCTATCCCCCTGGCTTTCAGCAGCGCTGAGGTGACATGGGTGCCACCCGCACCCAGCGCTCGGTACGGGCGCCGAAGGGCCGGTGACCCGACACGACGAGGGCTCAGCGGGGCCACCGGCATCCGAGAGGCCCGGTGAAGGGACAGAGCTCCGGGTCCACGGCCCCCTGGGGCGGCGGGCTGAGGCGAGGGAAGGACAGAGAGAGGGACGGACCTCACAGTGACGCCGCCCCTCGTCGCTACGGCAACCCGCGCGGGCGTAGGGCCCGCCCCCCCTCCGCAGCGGCCGTTGAGCGGCTCGGCGCTCTTGCGCGGGGCGGTGCGCGCCGGGCTCCAGACACCCATTCGGGTCGGCGGTTGCGCAGTCCGTGCCCAGCGCCGGCGCTTCGCCACACGGGAGGAGGCGGGCCGAGGGGGCTCGCCGAGCATGCGCGGGTGGCGGCGGGCGCCCCCCTCCGTGCGTGTATGTATGCGTGTGTGTGTATGGGAGAGTGTGTGAGTGTGTGTGTGAGTGAGTGAGTGAGTGTGTAGCGGCGCTGCCGGCTCCCCCGCACCAGCGCGGAGGCGGTGAGTGGCGCTGAGCGACCGACCGCGGGCGGAGGGGAGCCCGGCAGCCTCTCCAGCAGCCGGAGCGGCTTCCCCGTCCTCGCCCGCCCCCGCTCATCCATTCCCCCCCCCACCTCGCAGGTGAGCCGGGCTGTTGGGGGAGGAGGAGAAGGAGGAGGAGAAGGGGGGAGCCGTGCGGCCGGCGCCCGCCTCCGCGGGATAGCCGCGGCGGGGCTTATTGTCCAGCTCCTCCTCGGAGGAAAGAAGGGAGGCTTAACCCCGGCTCGCACGCCGGGCCCTGAACGGCTGCCGGCCGGGGATTGGAGGCGCGCGGTCCCCTCCCAGATCCGGGGAGGGTCCCGGCCCCCAGCCGTTACCTCGCAGCGGGCAGGCTCCTCGCCGAGCCGCGCGCTCCGCCGCCCACCTGTCGCCCGGCTCCTCACACGGGTGTGGGAGGGTGGGTTGGGCGGCGGCAGCAGAGGCGGCGGCGGGCAACTGGGCGCCGTCCCCCGCGGACCCGGCCGGCGGCTCGGCAGCGCCCTCTCCCCCGTCAGTGTCTGAGGAGTGTGTGCGTGTGTGTGTGTGAGTGCGTGGGGCGACGGTGCTGCCCGGCGTCCCCCAGCCTTGCTGCAAGATGGAGGGATGCCTGAGCTGCGGAGCGGGCCCGGAGCGTGCCTCCAGTCGTTTATTCCTCCCCACCCTTTCCCCCAACCCCGCGCTGCCTGCGTGGGGGGCTGGAGAACAGGTTGTGGCCTGGGGAAAGGGGAAGCTGCCCCCCCCTTCCGCTGTCTAGAGGCACCCGGGGGAGTAGCCGCAGGCCGGGCGAGGGGGCTGTTAACGTGTGCGTGCGCGTGGATGGGCAGACCCGTGCTCCCGTGTGGGTCACCGGACTCTGCGCCGCGGCGGGGCCTGAGGGCGGTTGGAGGGGAAGAACGGGGTGGCGCGGTGTCTGTGGCTGTGAGATACCGCTATCCAGTCATCCCTTCCCCGACGGGGCTGGGGCACCTTCACCTTGAGTGGGGCCAAGCTCCCGCGACGTGAGATGTAGGGCAGCGCGACCCCGGGGTGGGAGTGGGGGGGACAGACACACACAGGCGGCGGTGGGAGGGGTAGTCAGGGGACCGGGCCGCCATAGCGCTGCTTTTACATAAACCGGGTAAGTTTAGAGGACCAAGAGTGCATCGCCTTGCAGCGGGCAGGGATCTGCTTTAGAGCGTGTGCAGGCGAGTAGATGCTGTTTACTTGTCATCAGGAGTGTCTGGCATGTTTCTTTCCTGGCAGCAGACACTGGAAAAGCAATTATATAGATGTATTTTAAACCAAGATGAGTGGTGATGATAGGTAATAGTTTGAAGTAACTTGTTCCTGTGTGTTTAAATAGTAGCTACTAGAATGGTGGAATTCTGTGGCTATGGTTATGTATCTGAGCAATCCCTGTGCTGACCAAAGGTGCCTTTGCACAGGTCTTATTCCCCTCCCCTCTGCCCCTTCCTATGCCAAACTAAGGGGTTTTGCTGTCCCAGAGAGCTAGAAGAGATGGAGGCTGTTTCTTTTCAAATGGGATAGGTGGATAAGTAGGCAATCAAATGTTTTGTAGCCCTATGGTTTTTGAATTTATGTCAAGACTGGAAGATGTCATAAGATGCATAACGATTATTTTCCTTCTCCCACCTTATCGCTGCCTGCCTCTGCAGCTCGATTTTAGTAGCATTGTGGTGGTGGTTTGTTTCTAAGCAAAATGGGATTAACTTTCTCTTCACGTCAAACCGTTGTTTGCAAACTCTTTTTGATATAGAGACCTATTGCATTTTTAGCACACTTCTGTTTAATGAACCTCAGCTCTTTCTAATCTTTGTTAGGGCTGAGCAGGCGGTTAGAAACAATGCATGGAGTAAAGGTTGAAAATTGCTGATAGTTTTGGGTTATCTTCACACAAATGGTCTGATTTTTCACTCTCTTTAAGCCAAGATTAAATACAGGGCAATAAGAAGTATAAAAATTTATTGTTTCTTAGAGCTTTCTCCTGACAAGATAGATGCCTTTTTTCATGTGTAAGGTTTAGTATTGATGAAGCTGTTGCTAGAGGCCTTCCATAGGCACCTCCACATGAGCTGTACTGGCTTGGGCCCTGCTTCTGTAAGTTTTTATGATGCACAGGAGTGTCAAAACTGCTTGAGTGAATTGATACCATCAAGGACCACAGTATAACATAATAGAGAAGTTGGTAATAGCTTGTATTTATTGGTGGTGGTTGCTCTGAAAAATACCTCGCGTTTTTGGGATAAGCAATTAAATTTAATTTACATTTGGTGATTTTTTTTAAAATTTTGTGTTTGTGGGGGTGGGTCTCTTTTTTTTTTTTGGAGTCTTTTGCAGAAGCAAAACTGTTTCTGCTTAGTACAGCCTCCACGGATCCCTGCCTGTGGGTTGTCTGCAGTCTTGCTCAGAAGTTTGCTAAAGCTGGGTCACTTGAATTGAAAGGGTGCCCTCTGGTGACATTTGTATTGAGAGTTTGGTCTGTAGGTAAAGAAGCTCTTCTGCTAGTCTGAAATTAAATATTCCTCCCAACAAGGCTGGAAATGTATTGTGCACTGAAATGCTAGTGGGACACAGCTGAGACAGGCAGACAAATGCGTCTGTTAGTCCCTTTGTGAATATTAATTTATGTTGCTGGATTTTGATGAGAAAAGTTTGATTCCTCAGTCTGATGGAAGAAAAACCCAACCCTGTCCTCTTGTCATGAGGTTATCCTGTTTACTGTCAGGTTTTTTTCCTCTGAAATCTGTGCAGATTTTTTTTGGAGAGAACTCCCTCCTGCAGTCATATCCTGCTAGTGACTCTGTAGATTGGAAATCCCAATGTTTAGATATTTTATTGATCATAATGCTGTTCTACACCAGTGAACAAGTATGGAGGTAGAGAGCTAGCTCTTTGACCTCAGCTACTTCTGTAAACTTTGATTTTTTTTAAATGGTCCGTATTTGTAATAAATGTTTGAGACTTTAGAAGGCTACGAAGTCTCAGTGTGCTAATGTTCTGCTTGACATGCCTTTGAATAGTAAAAGATTTGAATTGATAAGGACACACCTGTGTCTTAAGCAGTTTCTTCCCCGATTTTTTTTTTTTTTTCCACTGAGATTAGGGATTAACCTTTTTCCTTTATATTTGCATGGAGCTGAGTCATTTGGGCACCTTCCTTTCATTCAATAAATAAAGCAGAGTTGAAAACTTCCTTGAAGGATGGGAAATGTAATTGGTTGCATTTTGTTGAAGTATAAGACATCAAAGGAATAGTGCATTTCTGATTTGAGTGTTGTTTTACCGCCCTTGTTAGAAAAGATACTTTAAAAAGCATTTTCAAAATAATGAGAAAACATTTCTGTTAATAACCTTTGTGTTTAAATACCTGGAACTGCTGCAGTAGAAATAATCTTCTAATGCTCACGTGTGTAGTATTTACTGCATGAACAGAAGCCTCGTGGGCTTCATGTTTTGTCTGTTTATGAACTAATCACCTTAAAAGAGAGTCATAATGTTACTGTTGGGTCTTCTAAGTAGATGCTCTGTGTGCTTAGTCCCCTAGAATGTGAGGGTACGTGAATTTTTCCTTTACAAAGATCCTTAAAGTCCTCATAGGAGCCTAGGGAAAATGGCATTGGGGTCCTTGAGGCCAAGTTGGTACCACCCGGTGTTCTGCTGAGCAGAAAGAGGGCTTGCAGCTCCCGCTGCTCCAGTCACTGGGCTGAGCTGGTGGGACCAGCTTTGTGTGGTCAGGAGGAGCTGTGTAAAGTGGGGAAGTGGTGGGGGGTGGGAAGGGAGACGGTGGCACAGTGTTAGAGGAGGGGAGGATGTATTCAGCAGCATGGTATGCTCTGAACACTGGAGCTTCTTGTTGTGACTTTTCAAAAGTTGGCGTGGTGTAAATGATGGGCATTGAAACCTCCCTGTTGGCTGAGGAAGAGGGAGGATGTTTCCTGTCTGTGTTTCAGTTTGTAGGAGCGTTTGTCTAGTAAAACTGACCTGTTCAGTCAGTCGTACAGTATAGCAAAATAAAATATGGGGAAATCTAGTGAGCCAGGGCTATATTAAAATACAGTGTTTCTGACATGTAAAAGGTTCATGTTTACTCTCTTCGGCTCACTGTTCTGAGGTGTGCTCATCTCAAGGACACTCACAGCTGGTATTTTCAAAACTCCCTACAGACTTCCAGATGGCTTGTAGATTGTCAATTGGCAAAAATTATGTCTTCCTTGAACCCATGGAGGTGCCTTGAGAGTGCTCTCAGAATCCCTGGTATCCCAGCTTTATTGTCAGTTTGACTTTTCCCCACGGCTGTAACTTCAGTGCAGAGAAGTGAGTGCCTCTGTGCTTTTACTCTGTCTTTCGTCAAGATAGCATTCCCTTTCCTTCCCCTGCCTGTGTGGTCTTACAGTCCAAACTACAAGAAAGACAGTTTAGGAAGAAGTGTAGGGTGATAATACTGGAGGAAAAGGAAACCTGTCAGGTGCCAGAAGCTTTGCTCTTGTTTCTCTAGGGCTCCATCAGCCAGGGTGTGGTTTGGCTCTTTGTGACTGTATTGGGTGCATCAACAAGTCAAGGTTTCTTGCTCCAGAAAAATACCTGCGTGTGCTGCAGTGCACCCCTCTGCCTGATGCAGAGAGGCTCAAGAGCAGCTTGGTCAGAATATCAAGAAACGTTCTTGCCAGTCCCACATATGGAACGTATTTGTGGTTTAAAACCCTGCTTATTTCTCAGTGGTAAAGAACAGCCTCCTTTGTTAAAGACTAAGGATGTAACTTGGGAATCGATTTGATGCCAAATTTGAGATACCCATGCATCTGTTGCTGCTTGATGGTTAAACTGACATTCCTTCTCCTTTTTTTTGAGGCAGATGTTGCTTGGGGTCTCCTACAGTACCAAACTCTGAAGAATATTCTGGTTTTTTGAGGTGTCAGACTTGACCTGTTCTTCGTGCCTGTTTCAGAATTTAACTCATATGCATACATACAAATACATTTCATAGGCAGTGTGAGCTTTAGATCTCAAGTGAAGTGGGAGAGGCATGTGCCTGCCCTGTTTTGTCTGGTCTATCTGGGGAGACCGTCAGTCTCCCCCATATATTGCAAGTGTCACCGCAGCAGCTCAGTGCCTCATCAGCATGTAGTTGAGATTTGAACGTGGGTTAGAACAAGCTGGCTGAAGTTCAATCCAGATAAAATATACATGATGATGTGGATGTAATTATCAGCCTTCCTAATTGAAGGAGTGCATTTGCCATTAGGTAGAAGTGTTAGTGCCCTCTGGTGACTCAAGCTTATTATTTGTTGCTTTTAGCAATCATTGAAGCAGTAAAATCAGTTTTTTAAGTCTTAGACTAGAAGATTGAGACCTCCTAACCTGGTTAGAGCTGACTAGAATTTGGCTGGAAGTGGTCTCTGCACCACCTACCATTGGTTTTGGATTGTTACAGCAGTTCTTAGTGCAAGTAATGACATATAATTTGGGGAGAGCCTGAGTCAGGGAGGAAAGAACAGCATGCCTGGGGATAAGCAGAAATGATGGAGAAGGGAAACTGATCCTTAAGCTGGGTATGGAGTCTTCAGCCAAAAAGTGGCTAGCCTGATTTAGTAATGTCTTGGAACTTGTGAATCTTTTCGCTTACGCTGCCTGTGCTGTATGTCTGTAGGCAGTCTGCAGGCTGGAGCGCTTGGAGTGGCAGAGAAGAAATGTGTAATGGGGGTCATAGAGGAGAAGTTTGAGAGGTGCTGGCTTTCGTGCTGCAGCTCCATTTTAAAGTGATTTGGATGCAAAACGTGGCACAGAACGTTTTGCTGGCTTTGGAGCCGTCTCAATGGGAGTCAGTGGCAGGAATGGTTTGGGATATATATGTGTTACTACTTTTTCTGCTAATGGAGCTGTGGTATTTGCAACAATCAATAAAGTCTGAAGTGACCTAGGACTGGCTATCAACTCTGACCATTGTTGTAGTAGTGTGGCATTAAAAGCTGTTTGATTTGTGCCTCCCTCATTATTCATTAAGGGACAGCTTTGAGACTATAGAATTTGCTCTCCTCATTGAGATGGGCTCAGATTGATCGTGCTGGGGAAGCAGAATATTGATCTTTTTTAAAAGTTAAAGGGGTATTTCTTAGATAATAGTGGCTAGATAAAACTGGCAGAGAGCCTGCAAAAGTGATCTTAATGCAGCTTGTAATTTGGGTTGCTTTTATTGCATTATTACAGTGCAAAGGGTTTGGGGTAATTGTCTGAACCGTAGTATTATATTTTCATTTAGATTTAGAATAAGTGGTATAATGTCACAGAGTGACTGGAGTTGGACCAGTAAGTGAATAAGCAGGGCTAGTACAAAGCATGTGTTCTGCAGTGTTGCAGCCTTTTCAGATTAATGTATAGGCTGGCAGAAGCCTCCAATGAAAAGCTGAAGTCTGAATTTACTAATTTTTTCTTTGTAAGCTCCATGTCTGAATTCGTAGCTGAAGGAGCACATAAGCACAGGCAGACTTGCGGCTTGTTAGTTCCTTATATAAATTTGAGATTTACACTTTTTAAAAGGCTGTGCTTTGAGTCCACTTGTTGCCAAATTGTTAGTTTAATTTTCCAATTGCTCTGAAGTTCTGTTACTTGCTTGATATCATTGGGGTCCTCCACAGTTGTAACTAATTTAGATTGGTTTTTAATTGAATTAGGTCGTGACCCCACATGCAGTAGAGCAGTTTATGTCTTGACTGCTTGCTTCTCAGGCTGTTCTGGCAGAAGTACTGTTAGTGAACTACATCAGGGAATTTACCCAGCTAAGAAACTTGGACATTTTTTCTTGCATCGTTTTTCAGTTTGATAGTTCCCTTTATTTATTCTTCAGCCATAAAAAGTCTTGTGCTCATGTCATGACAGAGAAAGGAATTGAGGGGGGGTGGGGGTGGAGAAAGCAGCAATTAGTGGTGAAGATGATTGGCAAGTATGAAAACAGAGTTCCCATAAACCAGCTGAAATCAATTAAGTGGATCAGTTGTCCCTTTGGTTGTAGGTGAGCTTGTGGAGTGCTGATTTCTGGTATTAGAGCTCAAGCTCCTTTCTGTCTTGTTCCCAGACTTGCAAACCCAGCTGGGGATCACTGGGAAAAACCTCCTCATTTTGGATGCCATGCAGAAATACTTGAGGCATTATTGGATCCTTGTGATGCTTTGCAGTCATTGCATCTTTTACAGTAGGCTGGTGGAGTGAGTTGGGAATGAGATGGTGTTACTGGAAACTTGGTAATACAGCCATTTGCCTGAGCAAGCAACAACTAATCCAGAAGCCTGTAAAGTATTTTGGGGATTCCAAAAGCAATGGCAATCAGCTTACTTGTGTGAAGTGCTAGAATGCTGGTAGCATCACATGGTTTCTTATTTGAATTTCAAAATGTACATAAGTTGCTTGAAGTGATAAATCAATAAAAGAAAAGAATGACCCAAAAATTTGGGGTACCCTCCCATTAATGCATCACTGTTTTGTGTTGTCACTAATTAGTAACTCTATCATGAGGTGTATTGATAAAGCATATGGTGAAGTGGATGACTCATAGTCATTGTGTTTCCTCTCCTACTCTGTCACATAATTAACTTTCTCTGTATGGTTAAAGGGCACCTGAACTGTGCTGCTGTTGCTAGCAAGTCCAGACTACTCTGCCGGCAGCCTTGTCTTTGATTACCAGCCACTTTTCCCATGTGCTTTATTGGTAAGTATACCTGAGGAGTCACAGCTACCTCATTTATTTCTAGCATAATAGTCACTTATAGTCACATAAATGTACTTTGAGATTGGCCAGTTTGTTTGGGTGTTAGTTCGTAGGCTTCTCCGATAAGTGCCTCCAATATTGGTATTCTTATTGATCTAACTTCTATGTAAATATGCCAGCAGGCATTTTGGAAAGGATTAATGTGTAAGAAGTGTAGAATCTATTGTGATCAGTGCTTCCATGAAGTTGAGGTGAACTTCAAGTATCTTCTGGAGCTTGGAGTGCAGACCTACTGAAGCTCAGCAAGCTTTCTTTTAGCTACGCACTAACCCTATGCTGCTGAGAACCGTGAATGAGGTGTTTGCTAGGGCCAGTAAAACCTGGGCTTTGCAGGCCTGACATGATAGGATGAGAATAAATGTTACCTAGGTCTGAGGCTTTATTTTTATAACTTTTTATTATGCTATGCAATTATGTTGTTGGGCCATGCAGCTTCTAATGAAACTGTTTTCCATTTTATTTATATGATAGTAGGAAGTGTGCCTCTGTAGTTGAAATGTTTTTGCCACTTCCTGCTTGAAAAGTGCTTGGCTAGCCACCCTTTGCCAGTTGATTGTCCTACTGATCATACATAATTTCTCCTAATTCTCCTTTATATTTTTTTAAACATTATTTTCCTCTCAGTCTGGACTTATTTTGAACAGATTTTGCCAGGTAACTCTTTAGTAATAGATTTTGGTATTCTTGGCAGCATGCCTTGCTAAAAGGGCTTTTCTCCTTGTTAGCGGACAACAATTTTTGTCTATCCAATGGCATTTCCAGTCATGGGAATAGATATTTTTTTAATGGTATTTTAATCAAAACAATATTGTGTTGTGTTGGACAAAGTCTTCATTACAAAGATACCACAGGTAGTAATACCGAATCTAATCAAGAAGTTGAAGGCTTATTAAAGTGATAATAAAGGAGTGGAAAAACGTCTTTTGAGGTAAAGTATTTCTTTACCTTTGAAGAAAGGCAGCTGTTTACAAGCAGATAGTGTGCTTTAGGACCTCCTTGCAGTTAGTGCTTTGTCAATGTCTGCGTGCAGTGGCTTGCCCTTGTACTTAATTAGCTTGCTGACTTGGGTTCTTTTAATGTGGATAGGGCCCGTGTGATGACTGAACTCGAACTCTGTTTCATACTGTGACTTGTGTTAATACTTCTGAAAATTCAATCTTGACTCTTTTCTGAAGCTTAGTGGTGGAAAGGCTGCTCCTTGAGCGCCTAGTTCATGTGTCAGATAACGTAACCCTAACTTCTCTTAAAGTATTCATATAAATCTGTGTACCACCTGGCATTCAGGAACTCTGGTTTTAGAGAGGAGTGTAAAAATTCTGTTAGAGGCCTGCAATGAGGGCTGCTTTAGTCCCTTTTCTTTTTGGTAATGGATGGTGTATGACTAGGAGAGGGAAAAGAGGTATCCGTGCGTTAGTTGTTGGATGATCCCAAATGATTGTTTGACGTACAATGGAAAGCTTTAAAGTATTTAAGGTGACATTATGCAAGGGTGTCTAGAGAAATGTATCAAAAATCTTGTGGGTTGTTTTTTTTGCTTATGAAGTTGTGTGTCTTACCTGTTCAGTTCAATCAGCATGTGGGGTAGAACTGCAACACCTGCAGGTGTGGAAGCAGAGCTATGCATGTGCTTACAGCACAGGCTTGTTGTAAGTGAGTGTATGCAGAATAGGTACGAATTCTTATACACATTCAGACTAAGAGTAATAAAGGTGGATGTGCTAATGATTTGAGGCAGACAGTTTTGAGTAATTCTTGATGTAAATTCTGTAACTTAGTTATAAGATAATAAAGACATTAATTGAAAGAGTACTGCTGAGGCTGCAAAAGCATTTTATAAAGGGTAATTTAGAAACAACAAAGTCTGTTATGCAGAACTATACAGTAGTATAATTTGGAGATGTGTTGTATTTGTGTTACGCTGTTAGATAAACATAGAAATCTAGTTAGCCTATGTGAAGTGATACTGCTAAAAAGGGAAGCTTGTTTGATAAATAATGCAAGCAGCTAACATGAAAGATGTCTTGCTAAGCTATTGTGCCTACAGAACTTTGTGAAAACTCTTTAAATCCCCCCTTTATTTGTAAGCAAAGGTAAAAGTTGAGAGCTGTACTTTTTTTTTTAACAAGCTAACTCATTTTCATGACTTGGAAAAAATCCATGTTTCCACATGCTTTTTCTTCCCCTCTTTCTATGAGGTGTTAGTCTTCAGTGGAAAACAAAATGTGGCAGTCATGGAGTTAAAGGACATGGAAAGAAGTGTGATATCTCCAGGGAACAGAAAAAAAGTACTTCCCTTGCTGTCTTTGGATGTGCTGGAGTTTCTGTGTTGCTTTTAGGTGTCAGATATCTGTGTGCCCTGGTACTGAATGTCATGGATATCTTCTTGATTTTACTTGTCCTGAGGGAGGGAGGGAAGATGAGGAGAAGTGTTGGGCTTCAGCAACAAAGACTTCAGTTGCTGGTCTCTTTCTCTGGTGTCATCTTTCCCTATTACATTCCAGGTCATTAATGGAATTGGATATCTTTTTTTCCCTAGGGCATTAGGGTGTGTTTCTATGATCTTATCACTAGACTAGCTGATTGGTATTTCTCTGTGGCTTTTTTGTATTTATGATTCTTCTAATGTTGGTAGAAGTATTTTGCTTACAGGAAGAAAACTATAATATTTCAGAATTCATATTTGGCATCTCTAATGCAGAGGAGGCTGACTTTTTAAAATAATGATCTTCAGGATGAGAAAACACATCTCGGAAGAGAAAAAGGGGTCTTACCTAGGTTGAAGATTATGTGTGCAAATTGTCGTCTTTTTTGGGGCTGTGTCAAGCATGCAATTGGGTCCCAGCATGAACTGATGTTGAGTTTGCTTCATTCCTCAGTGAGGGAGCTGGCTTGTGTGGCAGTTTCTGTGGTACAGCAGCCCTACTGCCTGCTATTTGATAGCTTTCAGATTTATGATGTTTAATAGCCACAACTCAGCTGGAAAACCCTATTCTATGGGGGGGAAAAAAACCCCACCCTAGATTTTTAGTTCAGAAGTGTCCTGTAAATGACACTATGAATACTGCATTTAAGTTGCTGGCTGTGTTTGTTGCTTTCGCTTTGGTTAGTTTTCCTCTGTTGTCTTGGAGGTATAGAAGATAAGCTTGTGTAGCTCATTAAAACAGCTCAGCTTTTAAGTGATAAAGCTCTTTTGAAAGTATGCCACCCACCAGAAACACACTAAACGTGTTGTGGCTAGTGACTTCAGTGGTATTTCAATGGTACAGTGCTGATACTCTGTTTATGATGTGGCTGGCTCTCCTCTCTATTAAATAACATTAATGACCACAGTGATCCTCACCAACTTGGCAAGACGAATATTGTGCTAACTAAAAAATTAAAGTATTTTCAAAGTGCAGCCAAGGTATTGGCTTTTCTGGCCATTCTTTTAGCAGGTAAGAGGTAACTCGCTTCCTGGTAGCTTAGGATGGGGAAATTTATTACTCTTTTTTTAATTGTTCATATTGATGATCTTGGCTTTGAGACAACACTAAGAGATCTGAATTTATTTGTTTGGTTTTTTTTTGAACTGCAGAAATACCCATGTATTCATTTGTTCTGTCAAATTAGGTGTAGGTCAGATTTTCCAAATCCCCATGGGTGGTACCAGTTGAGTCTTTCACAGGTGGTGACACAACAAAGCTTTGCAGTATCACCAAGTATCAAGACACATTAAGACCTTTAGTGAAAGATGCAGCAGGGCTAGGAGAAGTGGGTGTGGATAGGGGTTGTGTATTTCCTCTCTGCTTCTGCCCCTCTGAGATTGCCCAGCTTACTTATTGAACTCTCTCACAATGTGAGAGGTCACAGCTTTTCTTTCCTGGATTATGGCCTTCTATTGCCAGTATACTTCATTGGTCATTCTGGGGTCTGTGGGCTTTCTTTCCTCTTAAGCTGTGTATGCATGTTTGGCAGTCTTACTGTTCTCTGATGTTTTTTCAGGAAGGACAAAATGGACTGTGATCTAGCTCTGGTGCTCATTAATGCTGGAGGGGAAAGGCCACATGAATAGCATCTTTGTCTGGGCTGAGAACCCATCACACTGCTGCTTTTCCTTGCTAGGAGAACATACCCATGCTACAGGTTGACTGCTTGAAGTGATGCATTTAAAAAGAACTTTCTGTCACTATTCTGCAGGATCTGCTTTGTATTTGTTATGAATCAGAATGGGGTTTTTTGTTGGAGGCTTGAAGCCAAATTTTACCAAATCTTCCTAGAAGGAAATAAGAGGAGATTTAAACATGTTCAGATGGATCTTAAGCTTTATAGATGTTTATCTAATCTCTCTGGAATCTAAAAAATACACAGAAAATTCAAATCATCAAGGGAGCAAGAAATGAAGCAATTGTGTGGTTTGATTCTGCTTGATCAGTATATTTGGATATACTTCTTTCTCTTTGAACCTACATGCTGTTTTAATTAGATTGTTAATGCCTTTTGTGTTTTCTTTAACCTAGAGAATAAGAATACTTTAGGGCGTACACCTGGGAGTCATAGCAAAGACAGCTTATTAGTAGAACTCTTTGAAAATACTGCCTCAAAGTATTTTAGGGTATCTTGTATGTCATCAAAGAATATCTGCTGGAATTGCAGATTTACACAATTTCTCAACCAGGAATCAAATTCACTCCTTCACACAAAATTGCAGTGATAAGTTAACTTGTCTTAAAGTCACAATAAATAGGCATTAAAAAAATGTTTAAATAGTGTAGCATTTAAAAGCACATGGTTCTACATGGCGGTGTTCTCCGTCTGGCAGCCAGGGGCTGTGGCTGGCCTCTGCAGGGCACGAAAATGTCCTGTTAGCAATTGGGTGCCCTGTCCAGCTCTCCCAGCTGTTTGTTTTCCCAGCACAGCTTTCTCTTCACTGGGATGTTTTCGTTGATTCAAGCTAGTCTACTCCCTGTTTGGCATGTAGTGGCCACTTACAAGGAAATGTGTCACTGTAAGAAATGTACCTGCAGGACAAGGATGGCTTACTGTCAATAAAGTGTTACCGAATCCTTGTCCAAGTTGTAACTTAGGCTACTTGTTCCAAATATTTAAAAACTGTTCCTCAGACCCATTCAGTTCTCTGCCTTTTTTTCATGTTTTTCTTCCTATTCAAGGTGAATCTTATGTGGCAGCAAAAATGCATGTCTTGGCCAAGCTGTGTATTTATTTAGGTGGCTGAGTTATTATTTTTAAACTAAAAATCTTAAGGCTGCAATATGGGGCATGACAGTCTCAAAGAAGTGTTGCATTTTCATTTAGGTGAAGAATAATCTTCCATTGGTTTGTCCAGAATGGCTAATCTCTGTTTCTTAAGAGTAAACCAGTCCCACTGAATAGTCTGGGACAGAAGATCCCCTCCCTGTAGAAGTGTGGGCAAAGACTTCTGTGCAAACTTTAGGACAGAACTCCTGCAAGGCTTTCTGCCAGAAGCTGCCAGAGAAATAAAAGCTTACCTGGTAGGCTGTTTAGGATCTGGGGATCTTTGCTTTGGTTCTCACTGTGATTTCCCCAGGATTTGCACTACTCCTTTGTTATACCAGTTTGATGGGTTTGGTGATCCTGGACAGGAAAGCAAAGCATTTTCTAATCAGTGTGCTAAGATTAGGGAGTTCAGCTGTTAGTAGGAACTGAAATAGCAGTTTATAGTGGGTTTTTTGTTTTGGTTTGGTTTTTTTGAACGTGCCAGTCTGTGAGCCTTTTAAAGATAGTCACTGAGTAGTCACATAGGGTGATACCCTCCTATCTCATGGGTGTGGACTTTCTTGCATTGTAGCATTCTAGGTTTACTTTTTATTTGCTAAAACATTAACGCAAAGACAAATGTAATTTTCTTTTTAGGTAAATGAACTGTAAACAACAGGATTTCCTTAAGAAGAAATAGTGTTATCTGCTGTAAATCTGTATATTTACATTCAAAAGACCATTATCCTCCAAATGTTTTTATCAGAACTATATTGTGTATTGGCAATTGTTGCTGTTGCTCTTGGACACGACTTTTCAGCTTGCACATACAGCCACTTAAATCAATTTTTAATGCATACATCCACTGATTTGGCAGAAATGGACACAGCTGCATTTCATAAGCTGAAGGATATGCTTGAGAAATAATTACCCAGTCATCCACTGAATTTCTCAAGTATCCAAGTAGAATTTGGGTAGGGTATCACTTGTGAACTTACTGTGTAGAGTTCGTAGTGCTGGAATAATCTTAAAAATCCCGCTTGACAGACTGTATTGAAGGCATAACTGGGGTATTTGTGCCTGGGGTAAATGACCTGGACTTGACTCCTAAATACCAAAAGGACCAGTAAACGCTGTTCTTCTAAGAGCACAACAACTGCTGACAGAAGCATATAAAAATTGCAGGATTCCCCCTGCTTTCTGTGTGATGTGGAAGAAATTGCTTGTCCATGCTTTGAACATGTTCTCACTTAGCTTAAGTGCCTACAGCTTTTCTGTGCTGTGCCTGTCAAACGCCACAGGCCAGCCACTGTTGTGCATACATGTGTACCTTACCTTGTGTTTTCTTTAATGCCAGTAAACTGTGCCTGAGTCTGTGTGTTCCTTTCCTGGTTTGTTGATCATATTGCCACTGCATCCCATGTAGAGCAAAAGGATATATGCATCTTTTTAGCAGTTAATGATTTTTGCATTCCCAGTCTGAAATGTGGCTCACAAACAGACTAACATGCCTCTACCTCCTTAGGAAGCCATTTGGGAAATTGATTTCCTCGGTCTCTGGTTAGTTTGAAGTTGTCACGTGTGCTGTAAAGATCTGTATCATTAATCCTTCCCCTGCAGTTTGTCTCTTTCCTTGTTTTGTAGCAAGAAGGAGGCTTGCCTTTCCTACCATTAGAGGGATACGCATGTGTTTTGCATAGCTGGATCTTGCGCTTTGCCAGCTATGCTTTTCAGACTAATGCTTGTGCTGCAGCTAAGAAGCTTTTTGATGTCTGCTGGAAAACAGCGTATTCAACATCAGTTATACAAGTTCTACAAACTGTAGATATTTATTATGTCATTCCTTCTTTGGAGCAGATCCTTTCATCAATAATGTAGATAGATGGCTTTGAAATAGCTCCAGTGGGGCTCTCATTTATGCTGTCCATTTACCTGAAATCGCATTTAGGGGTTTTTTTTGGTGATTCGGTTGTTAGTGCACAAGAAATAAGGTGGCATACCAGAATGTCAGGCCTTCAGATAAATCCCATGCAATCTACTTAAAGTTTCTGTTGAGATTATAAGAAAGAAATCCAATATCATCTTAAAAATATACTGCCCTCCTTCATGAAAACGTTCACTTGAAACTATTTCAGCTGAAGCAAACATATGCTTGGTCCCCAATTTCAGGAGCTTTGACTAGGTCATTGCCATTGGGCTGGGCCAGCTGACAAATCCTCAGTGGATTTATCTGGTGGTTCTCAAACCAAATGGATGTTGTAACCTTGTGTTAAATGTTTGCAGTCCTGAGTTTGTGCCAATTAACTTGGATTTGCTCAGTTTCTGTATTGTGCTTTCTTAGGTGTCATCAGTTACCAGCTGGTCTCGAGTGAAGAAAAGTATTTAATATTAAACAGTTGGTATTTGGGTCTTTACAAGCTATCTCATTGGTTGCCTGGTTTACTGAGGTTCTTCTCAAGGGGATTAGAAATGTGGGAACGATGTGGATGGTTGGATGGATGGCTAGCTTGTTTGTCTATTGTTTGCTTGTAGAAGTTGGATACACTGAGCTTCGTACACTTTCACAAATGAATGCAGGGGATAGCACAGGCAGAAATTCCAGATCTCTTCCCCAAATGTCTATTGTATTTCCACAGAATATTTGGCATACTAAATATAGGCAATTCATATGCTGTTAGAGTTTTTCCTCTTAACACCATTTCTATAGCAACGGTGTGAACTTCCCTATAGATGCATGAAGTTAAGAAAAGAATAATTATAGAGAATGCTGTTGAAATGTTGTCATCACAGGTATTACTGATAAAGACTGTACTCGTGTCTCTGAAAGCTGACTTTTAAAACAGACCAAGATGTGTGTATTGTTCAAGAAAGATTCTTTCTTGGATTCCTCTTTGTGAATGAGGAAGTCAAGACATTTGATGTAGGCGGAGTTTTATGTTTTCCCAAAATGTAAATCATTTTGTCTTATTGTACACAGAAAGTGTGCTGCTGAAGCAGGAGTATATACCGAGTCTTTAAATCTGATTTGGAGGCTGTTACTCAGCAACAGTTGGTACTTTGTAGTATCTGGCTTGTTAAAAATGGTTTGATCATCTTCCTTTTTCATTTGGCCATTCACAGTTTTGTCTCTAGCACATTAGATTACTCAGTGAGTTGCCTGGGTGTTTGAATTTTCTTTACGTCCACCTGTGATGTGTGGGTTTACACAGGATATTCAGCCCAGATCCTCAGTCTCACATTGCTTTTTCTTACATGTGCTTCTGGCACCTGAATTGTGGCAGTGGTTGGTGACAGAGTTCCTGTAGCCTAAGGACAGTAACAAAGCTCATGCTGTCAGTTGTGCTGCTGTTTCAGAGCTTCCAAGTGTGCGGTGCACAGAGAATCGTATTTAAATATATTTCCCAAATCTATCTCCTGTGAAGTACTACTACTGTTCTGAGAGGTGTGCCATCCACATGGGTTTGTTTGTGATCGTTACAATGATTTTCTTCAAGTTTGTCTTCTGCTGGAATTTTTAGTTGTGCTTTATTTAAAAACAAAACAAACACCACCCAACCCCCCTCCCCCCCAGAACACAGAAGGAAGCTTCTAGAGCATTTTCACACTGAGAGCATGGTGATGTTTTTGCTGATACGCAGTCTATAGTAATTCTTCCCTATTTGGTGTTTGCATTTTCCAGAAAAGAAGCCAAACTGGATACAAGCCCCTCTGCAAAGACTATTTGGATCCTGAAGCTCATGCTAGCAGCATTCAGTGCTCCACAGTTACATGCTCTTAAGTATGGCTTTTCTGTTCAGTGTGTTGTCCATGGATGTGTTCTTCCTTAGTTCTACTGATACCTTGCCCCCACACCTAACCAATTGCAAAAATGCTTTGCAAACTGAGCATCAAATAATCAACATGGCATTCATTATTTTCTACTTGTTTGCAAACAAAACCGATAGCTTCATGTTTATGTAGTGGGGGTCTTGGAAAAGCCAGTTGTGGAAAGGTTATCGTCTTATAGAACTGCCTAATTAAAATATCTGCTTCTAGTTTAAATAATTCCTATTTATTTTCATTGCCCTCTTTCTACTGTTTATTCATGTAAATATCAGCAATTCCTATCTTTAACAAATTTCTCTAGATTATGATTTCTCTTGGCTTGTGTGTTTGGGGTTCCTTTTTCTGCAAACCTGGCTTATTTTCTTCCAATGTTTGAAGAAATGTTACTGAAACAAGCTAAACTCCCCGTAGGCTTGAATTCTGGAGAGGGAGACCAAGGAGAGCAAAACCTTATTATATTCAATGTACTTTCTCTGCGAACATAATTTTGGTTCCTTAATGTTTACCCTTTTGGCATAGAGGAGGAAAAACAAACCATACATCATAACGTCAAATGTTCAGTCTGTTCTGACAGAGGTTGTAAGAATAAGGAATAAAATGTTTGTCCATGCAACATGCCTTGTAAAGAACTACAGAACAGAGTCTGGTAGGTGATCTCTGAAGAAGCGGGCTCTGGGAATCTGGTAATCTGTAAGTAGCTTGTGAGCAGCATCTTCTTGAGTTCTTACATGATTAAGTGATGTACTTAGTGAACTACATCATGTCTTTTAATGCTCAAACTCTGCTGGAGACACCTTTTGTTAGAAGGAAGCAAACCTTGTACAACCCTGGGCTAACCTTAAGTAGCACATACACATTTTCTGGTTAACTCCATTTGTTGCTGGCAATGCTTCTTTTCTTCTGCTTGAATCACATGTGAGGGCTAGGATCTGCTACTACTTGCAGCTGTGTACCAATGCTAGTGTTAAAAATTTGTTGCCTTGTGCTATGGTATCTACTGGTTAACTCTTGGCTATGAGTCAGTCTGCTGAGTATAGCTGGCTTTTGAATGGTGGTGGTCAGACTGGTAAGGAGCTCCTTCCTATTTGTGTAATTAATGTTAGAAACCTTCCACTTTGAGCTGAACTTGTGGCTGTAAGCTGATTACAAGCTGAGCTAATATTTTTATTTTTGTAGTAGTATTTGGTAAACAAGTAGCTTGTACCCTGGAGAAGGATACTCTTCTGGATTTTTGTGGGTTTTTTCTGGAAATGGAAGCTACAAGTTGTATCAGCTCTTGGGATTCAAGAGGAGAGCGCTCGAAACTGGCGTGTCATGAGGAAGGGGTTTTGATAGCTGGAAATTGAGTAAGATATGAATGAGACAGAGCCTTACTAATTATTACCTTAATGTTGGAGATGGACTTAATAATCCTTCTTGGTCCCTTCCAGCTTGGTATGTTCTATCAATGTTACCTGTCTGTCTTTTATTTTTCCCCTACTGTCCCTGAAGTCAGAGACTAACATGCATAAAAGCAGCAGTAAGATGATTTTGTGTCCAGAGTATGAGCACGTGTGTGACAGTGAAAGTGCTCTGTGGGTAGTGTATTTTTTTTAAAAAACAATAATAATTTCACTTAACTTTGTGTCCAGGTAAGGCATTTTCTAGGGTAAGAAAAGAGACTCTAAATTGAGGACTGTATTTAATTGAAGCTGCTTTTTTATATAGCTCCTTGTCAAACCTAACAAAACATTGTTTTGTTCTGTTTGTTGCTATTCTGTGTATTCTCATTTCATCTGTCTTGGAGCTGTAACAGCTGATAGTAGTGTGCCTGTTGTACAACAGATGCTTAGGAAAAGAGTGGATGTGTGACATAACTTTGAGTGCTTGAATTGTGTGAGTGTAGAAGTGCTTCGGTCTTGCAGCAGAACTAATCAACTCAAAGATAAAGGAGCCTGTGTTGCTGGGTTAGCTGCGCTGCTGATGCAGGCGCCATATGACACGGTTTCTTTCAGGAAGGAGGTGCTATCAACTTAAGCAGCTGCTGCTGTTTTGCTTTTGATAATGTTTTCTGGGAACTGTTCAAGGATCCAGTAGTTGTATTCTGATTTTGAGCATAAATTTACATTTCATCCATACTTTTGGTTTGTCCTCCTGATATTTAAACATGATGAGTGTATCCTCGTGCAGATTTCGGTTTGGTAGCACAAGTAAGCTGAAGTCTTCTCATTTCTGCTTGTGCAGTGGGGTCTGTTCAGAGAACCCCTTCTCTGCATATATTCAGTTAAGCCTTTTGGAAGCCAGGTGACCAGAACTTCATAGACTTATAGCATCAGTGTCTCTCATGTAATGTTTTGGAGGTAGTATTTTTCCATAACTAATGGAAACATCTTGAATTTATGTGGCTGCTTCGTGCTTGTAACATTGGTGGCAGGCAGTTCCAACTGATGTGCCGAAACTCAACAGCAGAAATTTTACAGGGGTCAACCCAAATGATCCTTTATTGATTTACTCGAATTTTTCACTCTTCTGTCCATCAAAGAGTTTTATTTGTCCTGTATTCTGTTGCTTTCCTGTATTTGCAAAAATTGTAATGCATAAACATAACTGTTGGCAATCTCTTCGTGTTCTAATAAATGATGTGCTCGGTATCATAGTCATAGAATGGTCTGGGTTGGAAGGGACACGAAGGATCATAGAGCTCCAACCCCCCTGCCACAGGCAGGGCCACCAACCTCAGGCCTGGATCTACGCAAGGTTGCCCAGGGCCCCATCCAACCTGGCCTTGAACACCTCCAGGGACGGGGCATCCACCACCTCTCTGGGCAGCCTGTTCCAGCACCTCACCACTCTGTCTGTAAAAACGTCCCCCTAATATCTAATCTAAACCTCCGTTCTCATCAGGTCTGTACACTGTACGTGTTTTCTTTTAGCAACTCATCTCTGTCTTTGCTGGTGGCAGCTTAGAAAATACTTTGCCAAGGTTCCTGCACCTGACTAGGGATTTTGGAGTACATGAAATCTTTGGTCTGGGATTTGATTATTTTCAGTGATAAATTTCCTGAGGGGGATGGAGTTACATTAAGTTCTTTGAGCTTTTATTTCATCTCTGTTGCTGAAGTTTCTATTTTTATCAGTTTTGCTATTTTACATTACCTCTTAGTATTACCATGCTTACTGAAAACTGGATTAAAGCATGAGTTTAGGTGGCTTTCATTTTCTTATGTTGTGCACATACTATCTTTATTACAGTGTAGTAGCCTAGTTAGGGATTTTTTTTGGTGGGTTGAGTGTAAAACAGAAGAATATAGTTTGGAAAGTGCAATCAGGTTTGACATGAGAACACTTTTGATAGTTGGATAAATATTCTTTGTCCTGTTGCTTATTCCTTGCTGCCTTTGTGTTTAATTGTGGGGCTTTTTTGGTTTGTGTGGTGTGTTGGGTCAGCAGAACTTCCTCTTATCCTCCAGTTGCTCAAGGTGCAGCACGCTACCAAAGTGAGTCTCAAAACATCTCTATAGTGCTCTTACAGGAAGTATAATCCAGATTCTATTCATATTGAACAACCAAAACCCAAGAATCTGACTAAAAGGTGTTTCATAACTGTACATCTCTCAGATTAAGGAAGAAGTACCTGGAGAATGCATTGAAGTTGCAGCATCTTAATATTGTCATATTTTTAGAATTATTTGATTTATTTTGGACATACTGTGGTGACTTTTTAGCAGAGAGATTTAGAGGTTTTCCCTCAAACTACTGGTGGAGGGGGGAGCGCACAGGAACCCAGCACCCAAACCCACAAGCTTCTCAGATAAGGTGGGAGTCACAGCATGCAAAAGAAGTAATTGTTCTAGAGGCTTTTTCCTGTAGCTGTATGGTAAGGAGCTATAGATTAATAGTCCTGTCTTGTATTTAAGAAGTTCTGATCAAAGGGGCCGTGAGGTATCCAAGATTCTGAAGTGGTTCCACAAAGTACTTCCAGGCAGAATGATCAGACTTGGTGCCTGTTAAACAAATATGATGGTTGCTTGGAGAACTTGATTTCCTTTTTCATTGAAGCTTCTATCTTGTGTTTAGTGGTTAAAAGCAATGTTAATACAGAAAGTGCCAAGCAGTGCTGGAAAAAACAACCCTTCTAACTAAGAATCAAAGAGGTCAGATCCAGAACTAGAATTCAGTCGGTGGCTCCAAGATTTCGCTGAAGTGTCTGGAGGTCTTGATGTGGGATAGTTGAATTCAGCCAGGCTCTACTGTGCATGGGGGAATGAAGATTCAGTGGAGCCTAATACACTTCTCTTCCTCGTTTAGAAAAAAGCGGCTTTTTGCTCTGTCAGAACACCAGTGAGAGGTTCCACAAGATCAGGAGTCTCTGGTTGATGGTGTTTGGAACAAGTTTTTTGGTTTGTACTGTTCACTGGTCCCTGAAGTGTTTGATAGTGACTCTGCATACGTAGTTGAACATAATCCATGCAAGGCACATCTGTTTTCTTCATGGGGATCTGGGATTGAAACAGATGACACTTTGTACTGACACGATGAATAAGAACAGAGAGGATATTGGTCATCATGACTCTTGAGCTGTTCATAAAATTACACTGTGGCTGTGTTTCTTCTACATTTTGTACTGTTCTGGACTGAAAGTTCTTAATGTATGTTAGGGTCATCTTTTGAAATGCTGTTTGAACAGTAGATTATTGGGATAGTGTTTGACCCAAGCAGAACCAAGGATATTCTTGGGTTCTGCTGTAGAGGGGAGTCAGGCTTAGGTGTGCTGTTAGGCATGGGTTGGAGTCCAATGTTCTCTCACTAGGGTATTTTAAATATTCCACACACAGAGGGCGCAATGTTTAATATTAAATTTACTGTTTGAAGATAGTAGATGTTACAGAGGATTTCTGATATAGCAGAGATAAAAATTGCAGTGGAATCACAAATGCAATCTAAACTGAGCTCTAAAATGTATGCTGCAGTTGCTCTAGTTCAAACACAATACCAAGGTGGGCCCTGTTACTGGTCTCTAGAAGACGCTCACTGGCACGAGGTTGGGCATCCCCTGTTGCCAGGAAGGAATATGGGGGTGAAGCCACCTCAAGCCTGTTGCTTTCAAAGTTTCTTTCTTAGTTATTTAGTTCTTGTACTCTGCTGGGCTGAGCCACTATTCACTCCTCCATGCTGGCCTAGCTAACAGAGGGAAACATTGACTTTTTTTAATGAACTCAGTGAGAAACATTTACACCACTCGCTGATTCACTCACTTGTCATACAGTCAGTTGATCTGCTCAACTGGCAGAGCTGTTTGTTTTAGACAAAGGCCACTCTCTGGTCGTCTTTGTGCTGAGATAAAGTCAACTTCTTTGCAACAGCTGTGGTCGGTCACCCCCTGAGCCTATGGGCATGTGGCCCTTGCTTGTCTGCACTGAGCTGCCTTCCGTTTTGTGGGTTTGTAGTCGTCCGCTGGAATGGAATGAGCCTTCAGTACAGCCTTAGGTGAGTTTGCAGAAGAACTGAGACCCATCGAAGGCACCAGACCCTGCGTAGTTTAGACACTTTCATTCCTTGGGTATGATAAATCTCCTTATTATTATTTTTAGTTTGATTTTTACTGTATAGTATGCATGGCATGAAGAGGTGGGAAGGTGCTACGTAGTGTGCCCAGGCTTCAGGTTGGCATAAATATATGCTTCAGTGTGTTACGCACTGTATAAACCGCTCTCAGGTCCACACTGAATGCATTTGAGCACAAAGGTGTTTATTAAACTGATGAGGAGAAACAGGCTGAAATTAAAATTACTGAGTGTAGTTTTGTAAGTGGGTATCCCGGGTATGCAGCGAAAGCTGTGTGACTCACTATTGCAGCGTGACAACAGTCGTTCCACATACCTAGCTGTGTTCTGAACAGCTCTGCTGTTGATCGCTTGCCGGTATTGCTGTTTACTACTTACTTTGTTATTGAGCAGAAGGGCACTCTGACAAGCAAATGAGTTAATTATTCCAGTGTTGGGATTTTTCTGTATTTGTCTTAAATGATATGCTGGCCAAAATGGCTGCTGTGACTTTTCATTGTTATGGGAGCGGTGATGTTCTCATGTGCAATGCAGCTTTCAAAAGCACGTGTTAAATGGTGCAAATGCTGGAACTTTAAAGTCTACTTTTTGGAGGAAAAAAATTCTATCTTTTATGTGCTTTGTTAAGAGTATGTTCTTGGCATGGTGGCCAATTTCAACCATACTTGACTAAGGAACAGAGTTCTCGCATTCTTGCAGTTACCACTGTGATCAGTAAAATCAGTGTGCATGCCAGTTACCAGGCCCACCCATCCCATTTAGCTTGCTGGTATGTGAATAAGCACGTGCTGCATTCAGTCAGCACAGGAGTAAGTGCCTGTCTGGTGCTTGGAATGGGGGGCAGGTGCAATCAAACTTCATAATGACTCAGGAAACCAGAGCTGTTATGTTAAGGGACCAAGGGTTGAGATACTGTGTAAGGAAATATGGGGAGTGAGGGTGCTGTCTGGGTTGCTGGTTGCTGCCTGTGGGTTATGTGAAACTGTTAAGAAACTGGGCTTTAACCCAGGTACTTATGGAGGAATTGGCTTGCTCTTAGGTATCTGAGGTGGCTCTGCCAACTCCTGTATGCATATGAGGCTTCTATGATGGGTGTAATTTTTTTTAAAATAGCACCAGCAAATTCCTCCACCAAAAAAAGAACCCAACCCAAACTTTAGTTGTTTCTTTTCCTTGCTCACAAACACTTTTTCGCTGATTTTCCCCTTGTTCCCCTTCCCTATACTAAGAGGGGACGACAGCTGAAGTGTATGAGAGACATGGGTCAAATAGGTGTTTAAGATTGCCCATAGTTGTATCTTAGAAAGCAAATGTAGTAGGATGAAATTGTGTAAAGTGTGAGTTTTCCTTGCAATTACAGCAGTTAACAAGATACAAATTTTTAAAGGCTAGGGCTTTTTAGCAAGGAAGATTAAATTGGGACAAGTGTATCATTTTGAACGAGTGTATTTTTAGTGGAAGAAGCAAATTACAGTGTGTGGGCTGGTATTACAGTGTTAAAGTAGAACCTCACATCTGAGGTCAGTTTTAAAAAACACCAAGAAAGGGTAGAATGTGGATGGTTCTGAACTGCAAAAGTACAGGTCAGTGCAACTTGGGTGGGGACTGTTAGTACCCAGGAACACACAGAAGCTGTAGGGTTTGGCTGAAGCTTGCAACGTGGCTGGCTCTTTCGGTTGCCCTCCTTTCTGTATTGCATTCCTACAGTGACACTTTAAACTCACTGCTTGCTTTTTTTTTGAGGATATTTTATTTAAATATTGCAGTTACACAAACCTGGAAGGTGAGAATCTGACGTACCTGGTTTAGGTCACTTGGAGTTACAGCTTTTTGGATTACTTTTGTTTATTTCATTACGTAGAGGTCTTAGGTATGAGATGATGTAATGCTATTTTGTCATGTGATATATTACCTGTGATTTTCCTTCACCATTTATTTATAGACACTGTAATAGTTCTGAGTTAAGCTACAAACCTAAAAGTGAAATTCATAAATAATATCAACTTTGGAAGCAGTCAGTCACACTTACTATGAACGTAGAGCTGTGAAACCTGATTTATAATCGCTTTTGCACTAGAGGGCACTAATATCGCAGGGAATTTAAGCCCAAACCAGTTTTTACTCTCTCTGTGACACTTAGGTATTGGGTAGTCGTACTGTGTTTGTAGTGGAAGCCAAAGGCTTCCATTTCTTTGCAGCCTTTTCTCTGTAGAAGTGAAAAGTGATAGCATTCTTGCAAGGATGCATTGCAAGTTAGTGTGTGTTTTCCTCTGTGTGTGTGTGTGGTGGGTTTTTTCCCCCTAAACAATTAGGGTAATTTGTAGAGAAAAGTGTAAATTCCACTGGTACTCTTAAATTGCTTTTAATGTGGTAATTTTCAGTTGAAGGTGGTGAATAGGTGGTGAATAAAGAAATTATTGGATAATTTCTTGTAAAAGTTATCTAATGCAGTCAACACCAGGAATATACTTTATAGAGTTGGTAATCAGAGGAATATAATCACACAAGAACTGATGTTCCAGGCCTAGCTTTAAGTTAGGGTTGATGCATACATTTACATGTTGATACCTGGTGT
Organism: Porphyrio hochstetteri; assembly: GCA_020800305.1. NCBI lineage: Eukaryota > Metazoa > Chordata > Aves > Gruiformes > Rallidae > Porphyrio > Porphyrio hochstetteri. The sequence goes on from CM036912.1 coordinate 23,137,322, forward strand.
ATAGAAAATAGTATGGAAAACAATATGCAAGTCTGTGCTGCCGTTGGGTGATGGAACGTCAATAGTTCGTGTTGTTTTCAAGTAGGTAACGTTAGAATATGTGTTTGAATCTAAGTTCTGGACCTGTAAATGGTGTAGCTGTTTTGGAGGTACTTTATATTTGTTATGGCGTTTAGATGCTGAATCTTGCTTAAAACAGGTGAATAAAATGGTTTGTGATTACTTTTTGCTCTTTGTAGGAATGGTTATTCAGTTGCCCTGGAGATGATCCTGCTGCTGTAAATGTAGGGCAGAAGATTAATGGTGTGGGCAGTATGGACCTAATGAACGGACAGTCAAGCAGTGTTAATATTGCAGCTACTGCTTCAGAGGTAAGGATTACAAAACTCTGTTCTCACATACTTAAGGCTGTAAGTACTCACATTCTGGTACATTTTTTAAAACTTAATTTTTTCTTTCAACAGATCTGGTATGACAGAATCTTTTTTTCTGTGTTGGTTTCCTATGCCCATTTAGATATGAATAACTTCAGGTTTTCACCTTTGTATACTAAAATAAAGCAGAAGCTAGCACTTAGAGCCTTGCCATAGCCAAAGCTGGCTTTTTAATGTTCTTTTCCAATACATCTAGACAAGAAAGCTTTTCTTCTCATGTTTCAACAATAATAGATTCTCTTAGTGCAATAAGCTGGGCTGGCAAGGCCTGTGGGAAATGTTCTCTTCTTTGACAGGTACTTCTGTGTGTCAAGAGTGATCTGACACAGTATTGCTGGAATAAGGCTGTTCCTTTTGTCTCTTGGGCTACATTCAGGCACTGGTATGGGTTCCCTCTTGCTCCTCCAGAGTTACTGCCCTAGAATCAAACAGCTGCTGAGTGAAGAGCATGTGTATCAGCAAAGCTTCTGCTGATGCCTCTTAGTTTGTAGTTAATACAGTTTTCTACTTGCAAAGGACGAGGCTGAGGAGAGTGAAGTTAGTACCAGAATCTGAGTTCTTTTTTCTAGGATCCTGTGAAGAGCTCTTGAGACTTATGGCTAATTCCTAAGTTCTTAGCAATGTTGGAGGGCTTGCAGGACCTGGTTTGTGGGGGAGGTGGAGGGTTGGTTTGCTTCCCCCCCAACTCCTCCCAACTTTTATAAATCACTCTCTCTGAGCTTTTGTTGGTGATTTTGTGTGTGCGTGTTAACGCCTTGTAGTACTGTGGTGAAGGGGACTGAAATTCTGCCTTCAGTGCATATTGAGCAGTCTTTCAAGATGTATTGTTTGTCTCTCTCTAGTGTGACTAAAATACACGCTTTGGCTTGTACAGATGTACAGCACTATCCTAAGCTTTCCCCTCAGTGGAGACAGCTACTTTACAGCTGATGTATATTACTTGTGTTGCTTTTGTCACAGTGGGAAACAGGTTTTCACATGTTTTTGTCTCCCTCCCACCTTTCGTTCTTCACTTGTCTTTTGTTTAAAGAACAAGGTATTCAAGAATACTACAAAGTCAGTAATGATGAGAGCCACAAAGTCCTGAAAACAGTTGCTTCCATGACTGAATCTTTGGACCTTACCAGAGATGTTTGGTTTTATTTACATATTTAAACACATGTTTTGATAGCTGAGCTGCATGTGCATATGGAAATGAGGACTAGCAGAGGCAAGGTGAAAGGAAAATTGGAGAGTTAGTTGTGTTATCAAAAGGAATCAAATAATCTTCAGCACAGTTTCACAAATATTGTCAAGATTTAAACAAGAAAGCTGGAAGACAATTGTTTGTTTTTATACAGATTCTTGTACGTCCCTTATCTTGTATTATGAATCATTAATTGACCATTTGTTGGCATGCAAGTGAAAAAAATCCTTGGAGGAAAGCTCTCTTTTTACTCAGCAATATAGTCTTGGATGTTTACATGGTGTCTGATAAAATGGAGTAAAATATATTTTGGCATAGTTACATGAATCTACTTTCGGCAGGTGGGGGTGGGTGGGTGTGTTCCTATCTTAACTAACTAGGAGGAGGGAAGTCTTGCAACTGAAGTGTTTCTGTGTGCATGTTGGTTACTGAAAATGCCTGTCTGGTTTGGAGGTTTTGGTGGTGTTTTCAAAATTGGCTTTCAGTGAGGTGGTGCTATTAGAAGAATGGAACAAAAACCAGGCATGATTATTAAATGAGCGTGTATTTCTTTGTGGCATTGTAACAAAAGTGCCTAAAAACAGACGAGTTTATTTCAGCTGGCTGAATTCTCAAGGAGGTTAAATCTTCTTGTTTCTGCGAGTGGGAAGCCAAAGTCCAAATACATGGTGTAGCCCAAAAATACTGCCTTGTCAGGTTTACATTAGCACAGTAAGAACTAGTCACCAGCACCAGTGACTGTGTGCTATCTTCCCTCCTGCCTTGGCATCAGCAGGCATGATACAGGTGTTACTGTAAGTACAGTGGGACAGTGCTGAAATTTGGCTTCCACCAGACATGATCTGGTGAGGTGCTTGTTCATGTGCACATTGTATACATGCCCCATACCCATAGTCTTGAAAGCTTTTGATGTTAGCAGTAAAATTACACGTACCGTCAGAAAGTGCTTTCATCATGTAGGCCAAAGTGTAATCTTTTTGGCTTTCCAGGAGGTATCCCCCTGTGGCGGTGGTTAGGGCAGGGTGGTTGAGGATAGGTGAGTCTCCAGCATAAGATTAGGTAGGCCTTGGTTGTGCTCAGGGTGTGTTTCACAGCTGAGCTGGAGCACCCAACATTGTGTATCTCTGAAATAAGTATGCCTGGGCTTCAGATGGGAATGGAGTGTACCTCTGGGTGTGACATCTCCGTCTCCATGCAAAAACACCTTCTTCCTTGTAATGCCTGAATATACCAGAGGAATATACATGGGCTAACACATAATGTATAACACAGATGTATTGTGTTCATATGAAACATGAAAATAATATGAAGATAATTTCATACAAAGTGTTATTTTTACACCCGTTTTTGTATTTTGTGGGGAACCTAAATATGTTGTAGGTAAAGATCCGTAGAAGAATAATCTAGGATCTGCTATTTCTTCCACAGGTGAATTACTGGCATGTAAAAAAACCCTGTGATTGTTTATACCGAGTGTCATCATCAGGAACAGTGTGATTTTCCTAAGTTTTAATGCCTCTAAGGGGAACTGGAAGAAATTGATACTGTTCTTTGACGTTATCTGTTCCTTTGCAGCAGCCCATGTCTTTTCCCTTGCCATAGCATTATTTTTTCTGTCCGAAATTGTGTGACATTTTTGTTGTTTTTATCGTTGTTACTATTAACTTTTCTGTCAACAGAATTGATATTAAATTATGTGTTGAAATGTAGCTGTTGTGTTTTGAGGGACACCTTTGAAATCCATTGAAGGCGGCTTGAGAGCCTCTGATTTTAGAGGTCTCTGTCAGGAGCAAGTATATCCTGTGGTTGACTTTTAAGGAATAGTTTGCCCAGTAGAAGAATTCTGTGAACGGTGCTGTTTGAATAGGAATTTTGCTTTTGGGACTGTAAAAACAAACAAAAAAAGAGATCCAAAATATTATTAGTGTTTTTGTTTGTTTCTGCAGAAGAGTAGCAGCTCTGAATCCTTGAGTGACAAAGGTTCGGCTGAACTGAAGAAGAGCTTTGATGCAGTGGTGTTTGATGTTCTAAAGGTTACCCCAGAAGAATATGCAGTAAGCAATTCAAGTCATTTCTATTACTCTGTGTTAATCTTCTTGGTATCTTTTCCTTTGCATGCCCATTTCTATATGTTTTTTGCCTAACTTCTGTTGTCTATGGGTTTAAAAAAATGCCTCCTGCACTGTAGTTCACTGTCTGTATTCTGTTTCATGTTCAGTGACCTTTTTGAGTTATGCTGTCCAGGCATTTTTCACACTCTTATATGTAACATAGACCCAGAGATTCTTAAAATCTACGTGATGCAGCTTAATTCTGGCCTGCATGTTTTAGTGGCAATTGGAGGTGTTTTAATTTTAAACTTCTAATTCTTATATCCAGGGAGTGTTTTCTTCTTTTGGGTGCAGTGATGCAGAATGAGTTGGATATCCTGCGGAATCAAGAACAAATTAGTAAAAATGTTTAATCAAAAAATTGGGCAGTTTTATTTAGTGTGTTTTTAACCCTACTTGTAGAGGTTAAGATGACAGAGGGTCCCTTTAAGTGATTCAGGTATGTTACCTTTTACATTAGGATTTCACATTAGTCATGAGCCTGTGTTTGTACTTTTATCCTACCTGATACAGTTTTGCTGTTTTCTCAATTCCCCAAAATTAAAACCCCTTTACTCTGAGTCTTCTTCCATTTAGAGGTTGTAAAAATAAGTAAATCTGCCAAAAACTTGTATATGTTGGAAGAATAATACCTTTGACCCTTGAGCTTGTTTTTATTTTATTGGCCATTTCCTTATTCTTCCTGGTTTTAGTCCTACCATAAGAGAGAAGTACCAAGGCTTTACCTGGATTTCATTGTTAGTGTGTAGACTACCAATGTGATGCAGTGTGGCCCAAGCTCTTGAGGATACCAGCACTGATAAGAATGCAGAACTCTGTTAGTAAGGCTTTTGTTGTTGTAGTGGGTATGTACCCCTCAGACTGGACACAGATATGCTACCGATTTGCTTTTTCAAGGTATGTTCTGTGATAGCTCCTGTAAAATGGATGCAGCGCAGACTACTGATGTCTGCGATGTAGCAAAGCCTGAGTTCTGTCACCAACTGCAGAATGAATGCTGTTTTAAAAGAAAGAAAAGAAACTATGCAGTTGTAAACTGAGGAAACAATTTGTGGGCTCTGCAAGTACTTGATGGAAGGAGAATGTGATAAAGCCAGTAAAACAGCAATAAAAGCAAGTTGCTGCACAAGACCTAAACAGACAGCTGTCTAATGGTTAGGAAACCTTGGCCTGAAATGAGGAAGAATTGCCATGCATGGGTAGTGTGGAAGTTAGAGAGGTGGGTGATGGTCTCTTCAGCCAGGTGACAGGTGATAGGACAAGGGGAAATGGCAGGAAGCTGTGCCAGGGCAGGTTTAGATTAGACATTAGAAAAAAATTTTTTACTGAAAGAGTTGTCAGGGCCTGGAACAGGCTGCCCAGGGAGGGGTTGAGTCACCTTCCCTGGATGTGTTCAAAAAAAGGGTAGATAAGGTACTTAGGGATATGGTTTAGCTTAGGATGGGATTGGTTGGACTTGATGATCTTAAAGGTCTTTTACAACATTGTGATTCAGTGAGTTAACTGATAAAATCAATGTCAGCACTGGGAACTATTATCCTGTGCTTTGTACACTATGCTGCATCTTGATCAAAACAGGTAACTGTTGGGACAATTACAATTATCCTGGAGAAAGAAGAGCATATATTTGGAGGAAAATTGTTAGGTGTTGGAAATAGGATTGATGCTAGCAGTTTCGGTACTGGCGTGAGGCATGCAAATGTCTTAAGTCCCACTGCCTTAGAGACGGCATTGTTATTTCAAAACTCAGGCTGTGCAGTCAGTCAGTGGGGTAAGAGACAAAAACTGTATTTTCAACAAGCTGCTTACCAAGCCAAAGAGAAGCACAAGGGTAAATCTTTATGATGATTTTATCTCCATATTCTTCCCTTTTGCAGCCATCTAATCCTGTCCTGAACGCACAGTCGGTGTGCTGTTTCATGTGATGGCCCTTTGTTGGGCTTATACTAACTTTCCAGCAGAATTACTCCAGCCCTTCAAGGGGTCTGGTTTGCACAGGAACAGAAATTGGTATTGTAATGTATCTGTAATAGACCAGTTACACTGTTGTTACCAACCGGGTGTTTCAAGTTCTTTGTAAGGTTGAAGGCCGCTTTAGAAAGGACCCAGTTATAGCTGAAGCAGGTGAGATCTTGAGGCGTAGCTGCTGCTGTTGTGAATTTATAGTTTGCTTTATCCCCCCTGCAGCTTAGAAAAACAAAGTTTCCAGGGGATGGATTGAATGCCTGCATGTTTTTCATAAATTTTGAGGAGGAAAAAAAAGTACTATTCAATGAGTATGAAGTAGGACATGCTTTTTTTTTTTTCCTGCTAAGGATTATACAGGCAGCTTTCTAACTATAACTAATAAGGAGACTGTCTCTGTTTTCTAAATACCTGCTTTTAGGCTGATCACTGCTCGCTTCTTTATTAAATGGTGAAAAGCCACAGAACAAGTTGGTGCCAGTATTACCCGCTGGTGTCTGGCCCTGCCGATGGAGCCGCTCCGTGTGCGCAGGGCAGACAGAGGGGCAGTGAATGCTGTCCATTTTGGTTGAAGGGAGAAGTGTGGTTTCAAGTGTACAGGGCACAATTTGTGGAGGAGGGGTATGTTAGTGGTGCAGTGGCAGCAGAAAAGGGGGGGTGGTGAGGGTGAAAGAAAAAAGGAAAATGCTTTGGGTACACGAGCTCCAAATTAAGATGCTGGTGAACCTCAGGTTGAAGAAATATTTTTCTTGCTTTACAGTAAATTCTTATTCCTTAGGCTGCTACTGTTTAATTATTTAACTGTTTATTACTTTTTGACTCGCTTTTCCATTTTATATTTCAACTTCACCACGGTGGTGTAAATATTTGAGGTGGAATTAAGGGAAGTGCAGCTGTATAAATCCATTGCTTTTTTTTTCCCCCCACCTAGTTATCTAAGAAGGATTCTTTATTCATTGCCTTCATCTCTGAAAGCACTATAAACTAAGTTCACATGAGGATGTCTATTTCTTTTCTTTTTGATTCCATTTAAGCTTTGTCAAATACATGTTGGAAAAAAGAATATTGCTTAATTTGAAAGCAGTACAGAAATAGTACACTAAAACTGTTTAGGCAAGACAAGGAATTTTCCTCAGAGATGTTCCTATGATGGTTAAATACTAAGTTAGCTGTATCTGAAAGAGGTGAGCGTGTGTTTTGTGAAGGAAGCAGTTCTCCAGGGTTCTCAAACTGTATTGTTTGTGTAGTAACGTGTTTTCAGGTGGGTGAGGTTCAACACACACAGTTTTTTCCCATTTTTGAACAGAATAAAAATTTACTAGCCTGAGGTGCCATCGTCGTGTCCATGTTGTGTCATGGCCCCCAGGAGAACTTTGTTTGTTGTGGGACTCTGACAGATTCACAGTTCCCTCTGTGAGTTCCTGAGCAGCTGCTGGTGTGAGCTGTTCTGTGCAGTTCCTGGCAGCAATGTTGGTTTTGGCCTCACCTCGGGCTGGTTGCCGATGGTTTAGGGAGTTTGAGGCAAGTCTGTCTGTCTGCATCTGAGGGCAGCTTGAATAAAGTGAAGTACTGGGCCCAAGGAGCTTTTGATGAACAAGAACTTCTGCTTGTGAGTTAGCTTTATTTTACAGAAGAATGCTGAAGAGTAAGTATGTTCCCAATGAGAGCACGAAGAAGCAACTTTGTTATAGCTTGTGGAACTATTAATGATAAGTTCTGGAGCAGATTTTGTGAGAAAACAAGTAAGAGTTTCAACACAGGAACTTTAATCCCCCAGTGTTCATTTTGGACGGTAGAATTATTCTCCTACCGATGCAGTGCTTAACAGAGGCTTAGCTATTTTTTTCAGTGAGGAAAATTATTCTGGCAGCCTGGAGAGACACTGCTAAGCCAAGTTGGAAGGCTTAAATATAATTCCATCTAAAAATTCAGATTAAGGAACAATTTATGAAGTGCTGCTTGACCAACATGGCTTCAAGGAAAATCAGATTATGGCAATATTCTTTAATAACCAAAATGTAGGGGTTTTTTTTCTTCTCAAAGAGAACTAAGTGTCTCTCTTTACAATGAGAGTCTCTGTCCAGGAGCTCTATGGGAAGCGTGCTGTCATCCATGGTAAGTACACAGCAGGAGAGCTTGTAGTACAGCAAGTAGCCTGCCAGAAGGAGCTCATGCTTGAGGAGGTCTAGGGACTGGAAAGGTGGGATTATAGTCTAGGTCAAATGTGAATTTTCGCATAGGGGCAAGGAGAGGAGCTTTATGATGTGGTGTTAATTGCAACTACAGGTTCTTAAGTTATAGGCTTTAATGGAAGGAGGGTGATCCATGTGCCTTCACAGAGAAAAGAAAAGGAATTGGGGAATACTTTATAATTTCACTTCATCAAACTTCTTTGTATTCCCCACAGAAGCACAATGAGATGTGGTTCTTAATCATCTGGTTGTAAAATTTCTAGCCTGATAGCCTTGTATAACAGAGGAGTAAATCTAAATCTCTCTATCTGTGTATGAAGCTGTGTGTTAGTAAGTTTAATGTTTTGAAGTACTTGCTTACAAGTCCAACATCTCAACGCACAGAAGAGCTAAAATATTTTCATGGGGACTGTCCCCAAGCAAGGACTTTCAACTACACACAAAAGCTCCCATGCTGGGGAGTAAAAAGTTACTTTTCAACTATTGTGCCCTGTCTTAGGTTGTTCAGCCTTTTTAAAAGATGATTTTTCTCTTGTAGGCTTCTTCAGGTGGTTGAGGATAGGGAACTATGTTAGTCATACATTAAAAACATACCTCTTCTAATCATATGCTAGAATTGTTATCTAGGGTAAACAAAACCATGGAACTTCCCTTTAGCTCTTTAATTGCGCAGGCAATAAAGTAGTTCTTTAATACATACAGATGAACTCAATAATGCATGAAAAGGTAGAAAATACCAAGTTTCCCTATCTTTGTGTGATCAGGATGCTCATTTAAATGAGTAAGAATAAGTTCAAGGGTTAGTATTGCAAATGTGATTTTTATTTTTTCTAAATATATGCAGCTGACAACTCAAAAAACAGAGAGGTTATGGTTGGCTTGCTTCATATAACAAACTGATGTGAACACTTACAATTTTTGGACTGAATATTAAAACATTTGACCACATTTAGGAGAGGGACCTATCCAGGAATTTGTATTGGCTGGGTTACAGAGCTGGAATGAGAAAAGTTAGTGCATTGTATCTCTTTGCTGTAGAAAACAAATTAGTGGCTTGTTTATCAGAGTTCAAATGACCCATGATGTGCTCATAGTAGAAGTTGCTTTTTTGTAAGAGTCGAGCAATGGCATCTAACAAAAATCTCAAATTTTAAAGTTTTGCCTTTTCTAGAGCTATTGATTAGAATGCCAGCCTTTTTGTTCCCTTTATTTTTTACTTAGTAGTGAGCAAGCACCTTTTAAAATGGTAAAATTCAGTTAAGTGTTAGACTTATGAATAGGTTAACATGTTAAAAAAATGTTGTCGAAGGTAAGTATAAACTCTTATGTGAGACACAGTCACACCTACAAACCCAAATGGCTTCTTATGCCTCAGCTTAGGTATTCAGGAGTCAGAAGAATGAGAGCAAGAAAACTCAAGTGTATGATACTAGAAGAAATAAGAATTTATGTTAAAACTTAACGGGTCTTTTTTAGTTCTTGATTGTTTTTTTTAAACACATATTGTAATGTTCTTAACTGCAATTTGAAGTCATATGTGGTGTCCTGTGTCTGCCCCCCCCCCCCCCCCGGTATTGTATGCCATTCTCTGTTTAAAATATGTGTTGGGTTTGGTATGTGAATTGTGCTGTGAAGTTTTAATAACAGTCCCTGTTTCAGAAATAGTGAGTGATCCTATCTTGAAGTATTGGTTTAGGAGTCACTCATGAAGCAAGCAATGTTCTAATGTAGCTTAGAAAGTTCAGGTTGGTTAAGATGACAAGTTCAGGAGCACGTGAAGGAAGACAACACTTTGTTTTTAAGCATTCTTTCTTCTGTGTGAGCTGTGAATTGGTTTCCTGGCTCACTTTTATTGTACTGGTATTGTCATCTTGGTTTAGTGAGGAGGGTTTGTACTGAAGTGTCAGTAACTATGGAAGTGTCCTGGTCTCTTGTAAGGATGTTTTAATATACCCTATACTCAAATTTGAAGCACAGATTTCTTTTGGTTTCACCTTCCCTACCCTAAGCAGTTGTCTTAATTTCTTCTATTGGGAGGCACAGCAATACATTCATTTGGCCATGTATTTACCTAAAATAATGTGCATGTGAGAGAGCTTGGCAGACAAACCGGAGGCTAGAGATTGAGTTGGTTGATTGGTGTTTCAGCACTCTGTTCTTCTCCTTGGAAATCCAAAGGAAGAGTTAACTCTTGCTGTAATGTGTGGCTGCTCTGTCATCAGGATTGGGTTGGGTGAAAGAAATAAATCCCCACTTTTCTTTTGTCCCTTTGTGTCTGGAGTGTTCTCTGCAAGTAAGGAAGTGCAATTCTTCGGTGCTTGTGCCTGCACAGCCATGGATAGATATATGGGTAGGTGGCTTACGGAACTGGGATAGATCCACTCCTTCCTAGTGAGCAGGAAGCTAAAAATAGCACATGTCCCCAAATACCAGGTGAGTTTGTCCTACACAGTGGTACAGACATTCTGTGTTGAGATAAATCGTGCCCTTATAGGGACACCCTTTTCTCAGGCATTCTCAAATTATCATCTGAAACTTTGATGTATAAACCAACAAACTTGTACCTCGGCTCCTTTTAGGATAAGTGTTCTCTGAACGCATCTTGATTATCAACTTCAAGTTCATTTTGATTCCAAAAGTGAGCCTGATTTTCCCTGCCCCCTTCTTAATTATCATGCTTTTGGAGAAAAACTTTGTTCCCCCTGCTTGTTGGATGTCCATCCCTGCCCCAGTAAAGACAGGCTTTGCCTATTTTTTTCCTTCAAAATAGCCTAATAAGAGAGCACACTATTAAACTGCTGAGATGAAAGTGTATTTCCTTACCCCGGTACGGTGTAACATGACACAGACTGACACCTACAATGTTCTGAAGTTTCTAACGCTCTTCTATGTGCAGTGTAGAGATCTGACTGTGCTCTTCATCATCCGTAGCAGAGCACTGTCAAACATGTTGTAGCATTTGGCAAGGTCATACTCCTCTCACTGTCCAAGGGTCCTTGTCCCTTCCCAGATAACCCATCCAGGTTAGGTAGTGTGAGTGAAATAGCTTGAAAAATTACTGTGCATGTGTTCAAAATCCTCCAAAAGTGAAGTTTTATTAGCAACTCTCGGAATGGTTTATGTTGCCTGGGTCCTCTTCCCTGGCTAGCAATGACTTGTTCTTGGTACTTTTTGGGGCAAGATAAAACTACCCCTCTTGAAAAAAGGTTTCATGTGAAGACTTCTGCATTTCTGACCTTGATCAACTTTAAAAAGAAAAAAGTTTAAAAAATTGCTTAAAACAGTCATGTAATTTTAGGGGAAGAAAAAATTTTTAGTCCCTCAAGAAGTAGTCTTTTTTTCCATAGGCATCATAATAAAAGAATAGAATGGCTTCAGTTAGCGAGGCTGCTATCCATTTGAACAGACAACTTTTGTTTTTTAGAACAAGTTTATTATATATTTTATTGTAGTTGCTATGGGTGCAAGGCAGTAGAGAAATTTATGTTGAAGGCAAAAAGCATTTTGGCCTACTATATTCCTGATTTTTTTGTTACTAATTGCTGCTGCTTAACACAAACTTGGGGGGTATGTCTGTCCGAGATCCTTGAATTAATTTACACTTCTAAGGTGTGGCATAATGTGTGTTGTTGAGACAGATGCTGCACCCAACGTTGGTTGTTAAATCATGTTTTAAAATGGTAGTTTGAAGATGAATTTTTAAGTTGGCATTTAAGTAGCTTATGAGTATTAATGAATAGCAGGTACAAATCACATCCTTCATGCCTCATGTCAGTCTCTGTTACAGGACAACGAATGTCTTGCTTGTGTAAAAGTTTTTGGATGGGATTTACTGTTACACAGGTGTTCAGATGTGCATGTTTGAGTGTATATTGTCGTACTTGTAGTTGTATATGTGGATGCATTAAATTGGTCTGATTCATTCTCACTTTAATCCAAGACTGGAAAAACTAGTATTGCTTAAAAACATAATTGTTTGGAATCAGGAACAGCTAACTAAAACACTGGTCAGGCCAGAAAGTTTCTAAAATGGGAACTCATAAAGGGCTGGTTATTTCTGTGATGTTGTACAGCAAGATACCAGATGGTTGTCCATTGTGTCAGTTATAGAAACAAACTGATGGATGTAATTGGTTTTTTATGGTTGTGTTAGGTTGCCAGAATTCATGCCTAAAAATAGATATAGAGGTCAAGAAGATCTGCTACAAAATGTGGATTTGGTCCTCTTTGGCAAAACTTGTGACTTCTCATGTCATTAGAGCAGGTACATCTCTTTGCAGCTGCTCTTTCAACCAGAGCATCCTAGTTAGAATTGTTCTGCAAGGTTGACTCGATCCAAGAGGCATTCAATAGAGACTGCAATTTGTGAGAGTCACCAAGCTTCCGAGTGTGTAAATGGGGGATCCACCGTTCTCAAGGAAATGGGAATAAAGCTACGCAGCCGTCATCCCAGGAAATTGAGCGAGGTCTCTGGATTCATTGTTAAAAGGCTATTTATGAGATCTAATTCAGAGGATGGCACTGGGATTTCTGGGATACCTACATACTCTTTCTTTTGGATACATAGGCACACAGCAATCCTAAATTGATTGCTCTGTGAATGTTTTGAAATGCAAAGCCTGGTTTGACTGTGAGTTCCTCTTCACTCTTTTCAAAACTAAACAGACCCCAGGATGAAAATGAACTTGTTGCTTCTGACTTGCTGGAAGTGAAATGGCTGTATTTAATTTCAGCTGTTGCTGTGCAAATGAGATCAGCTTGGTTATTCAGATGTGGTTCAAGTATTGACTGGAAAATTTTAGGGATGTCTCAGTAGAGCTGTGTAACACCTAGACTGAGATTCAGAGTTTGAAGAGAAACTGCACTTAAGCAGCAGAAATTATTTCCTTGTGTTCTTGGATAGCTTTTTTATAATGTTTCTGAGTTCAAGCTCTGACTTGCATATGTAAAGTGCAGGGTTATGCTCCTGAGAACAATATCTCATAATTTGTTTATTTTATTAAATGTAAAGTTTGGAGAACTTTATTCTCTGGTTTTGCTGGGCTGCTCTGTGGTAGGAATCGAAACCTCTGAAATTAGCTACAAAATGAAAGTCACATAATAAAAGGAAACAGAATAAATACAGTTCTCATGCAGCAGAGCAACTTAATGGCATGTCAGGTTAACTTTGAGCTTAAATTTTTTTTTTTTTAAATTTCAGGGTCAGATAACACTAATGGATGTCCCAGTGTTTAAAGCAATTCAGCCAGAGGTAAGTAGTTTGTTCGGTTTGTTTTCAGATTTAAATGAAAGAAAAGCTATGCCAGTGTATAAATCCTGGAATTGTGAAATATGTCAATAAATCTCAATTTCTGTCCCAGTTCATATAGCTCTGAAGCAAATGGTTTTATAACACATAAATAGCTTGAACTAATAGTTTGAGGAATGAAGTTTTGGTATTTAAATATGTTCTGCTAGGGATGAAGTATCTGGGTTTTAATGTTTCTGAATGATAAACATCTTGACTATTGTGATCATAATATTTTAGGTTCGAGCTCCTGATGCTTCATGCTGTACCTCATCCTGTCGGGTGTTTCTCTAACTGGTTCATATCTTTTTTTTTTTTTTTCCGAAAAAGAAAAATGGCTGTAACTGCATGTTGGATTCATGACAGGTGTGATCTGTGGATATGCTGAGATAATATACAGATGATGTTTTGTTTTTATGTAATGTCATACTCCTTCCTGCTTGCAGCAGGAGTTGAACTGACTTGAGTATCTTCACAGTGACTATAATAAACGATGAATTTGTTTATCTTTATTTCTTTATGAATAGCATTTTCCTGTGGGCATTGTTTTGCACTTTTGAAGGTGTATTTCTCAGCTTGTCTACTTTATTACAACTTGATCTGCAATTGAAAACATTGTAATGATTTAGATTTTATGATTTTTGGCAATACTAACTCAGGTGGATTTGTGGGGAGCTTTTTGGGGTTTTTTCCTTCACTTTGGATGTGTGGGTTTTTTAAAAGACCTTCCTGTTTGGTATTTCTGGCTTCTTTTTTTTTCCCCCTAGGTCTTTTGAACAGGAAGAATATGTTTATCCTGATCTTCTAGTAGAACATCTCTTTATTTTTGTCACACTTTTCCATTTTACCTGGTTACTGTAAATATTTTCTTCACGTGAGTGTGGAAGTTGAATAAGCTCTAGGTGCTTTTATGCAGTACCTCATCTCTTGTGACACTGAGCTTCAAAGGACTGGGTATTAGAAATATCAAGTACCAGTCCAACCAGTTCGGATTTTTCCTAATGATCTGCTGGTAAAGAAATTCCACTGCTTGAGCTTGATGATAGTTTATTCTTTGCAATCTGCTTCCAGCACTGCACAGGGTGAGTAGTCAGCTGTGTAACAACCACAAGGAAGCAAGCAAGTTAAATGTAGTGGCAGTGATCCAGTACTCAATACCTAGCAATTTGTTGCTCTTTTAATGCTACCTCCTATACCTCAGGCTAAGTTGTGTGAGCAGACCTAGGGACAGTTTCTGGGCGATGAGGGAAAAGAAAGCATGTTCATTTTGTTAGCTGGTCTAAGACATTATTTCAAACCATAAAGGGGAAAAGCAGAATGAAATAATGAAACTTCTCTAAAAGGAAAACTGTGAGGAAATAGGTGAATATGTCTAAAAAGTAATTCCTTTTAAGAAACCTGCATGTGCTGCATATGAAAAAACCCCATGTGATTGCTTCACTGGAAAATACCCGTAGGAGGAAAGGGAGCTGATTTGAGACTTCTGAAGTGCACAGAAGCAATTGCAGACACTCAGGGTGCATGTATTGTCTGTCCATCAGTGCTTCTTCACAGGCAGACAGAGGTCTGTCACCTTGTATCTGATGTGCCTCTCAATTCTGTTAATCCCCTATGGAAGAGGCACGTACAGATTAACTCTCAGGGCAGAAGCAGCTAGACACAGTTAAAATTCTTTCCTCCTGTTTTGCAGATGGGGAAAACAGGTGTGGAATACTTGGTTTGCCTAAAGGTGTCTTTACAGCAGAGTAATGAAGTGTTGTAGGTTTCTGAGTTTATTTGAAGTATCTATCAGGCTGTGTGGGCCATATCCAGCTGTTAATTCAAGTTGTAAATCTTTATTCATACCTTGCCCCGTGTACTGAAGCACTGTTGAGTTTATAATTAGAACAAAACATTGTTGAGCTGATTTCACCTGCATAAAAGGGCTTCTAAACTGGGGCTTTATTGAGTGACAGAAAGGCACTGGGTTTCTTTTATTGGTGCTAGTAGATACTCTGTTTAGAACCAAATTTCACAGCCCTTGTCTGGATCATATAATCACAGAATTGTAGGGGTTGGAAGGGACCTCGAGAGATCATAGTGGGAGATGAACAGTAACATCTTTCCCAGTGTGCCAATACTTAAAAACTCTGTGTTTATCCTAGATTGTTGTAATTCACCATCAAATCTTTGTTATACAGGCTGTGAATCCATCTGCTTCCCCAGGTCTTTAAAATGGTATATGAATTAATATTTTTAGCCTTTAATGTGTTTTCATTTGTTTTCCTAAATAAGGGTTCTGTGGGATGTATTCCAAGATGCTTAAGTTTTACAGTAACAAGAGATGAATTGTCACCGTCTTTAGGAAGCATGTGAGCAGTATTATTTTAAATATCATAGTTTTCTTGACTATTTAAATTGTGTTGCATCATCTTCATTATCCATTGTAGGCTTGTTTTATAAAAGCAACATCAGGATTTAATCTTGGTTATCTTAACAAATTCAGAGCCAAAGAAGACTTTTTTTTTTTTCCCCCCCAGCAGTACATAGTAATGTTTCTTTTGGCATCAGAGTCACTGAACGTCGTACTCATAGCACACACTTACATACTACTGCAGCCTTTTCCCTCTACCTGTAGCAAATATAAATCTGCCTACATTCAAATTTCCTCCAGCTGGCATGGGTTCACATGTGTGCTGATGTTTCTACACATCACCCACTAAAACTGTTTCATGCTCTTAGGAAAAGTCGGACAGGGAGCTTAGCGTAGCCCATGTAACTCAGCATTAAGGTACAGTGGGTTGCTTACATTTAGGGTGAGCCAGGAGAATGAACTTGAATATTTCCTATGACTTAGCACGCAGTGACATCATCCTCTGCCTGAGCTTTAAGCAGACTATATCGCTGCAAGTGATACAGGAAACTACCATTCTTCATTGTTAAAAATGCCTGTAAGTGTCTTCTGAGGAAAGTAGAAGGAATTACTGTTTCTTTGTTAATTAATAACTAGTGGGCAGCAGTACAAGAAACGAGGTGATAAAGAACACACCTCTGCTACACAAACCTTTCTGTATGAAAGCAGCCAGTTTGCAGTTTGATTTTTGGGAAACAGTGAAAGATGGGGATCCCCAAGTCTTCATACGATTTCTCTCTGTTCCCCATGAATGGCAGGCAGTCTGTTGGTTTTCCTCTCTTTCACAGTGGTTGTGGCTTTCCAGAGAGCAGTGATTATAAAGCAAAAGAGTAGTCATAGACTTGCTCAGTTTTACTGCTGGTAGCTGCGTTAACGTTAACTAAATGCCAGATGTCCCCTTGCAGAACACATTAGCTTGCTTTTATTGGAAAATCTGATTACTTATTTTACATATTTTAACTCATTCTCCAAAACTATTTACCCATATGTACTCACATTGAAAAATCTTTATTGGGTTATTGCTTTAACTTCTTTACTCCTCTGCTTCACTAGGCTAGGCAGCAAAAAAAAAATTAATTTGCTTATTAACTATTCATCTCAACTTGTTCTGAAGTTGTATAGTGGTTCCACAGTTAGTATTTGCTCTTTCTCTCCTCCTGTACTTGAAACTTGCACTTTGACCTGTATATAAAGATTTTAATGAGAAGCACAGTCTCTCATTCTGCCCAGTAGTACAGGTTAGAATTTAAGTGTTCCTGTAGTATTTTAAGGAAAATAAAATTCTGTCGATTCAAAAAGGAATGAAAACCAAAATGAGTCGTGAGGAAAGTTTAGCTTTTGTATTCTTGATTCTAAATCTGTCAGTCTCCCATGTAATTTTAAATACATTGCACTAAACAAGAAATTGGTAGTTGTTGTAATGCAGCTTCTGTGCTTGAGTTGACTGGCAGGCTATGGAAATAACCCCTGAGAATGCTTTGAGTTTGAAACTCGTGGTGGAGAAAGTGTAGTTCTAGAGGAAGAGCAAAGACATGTGCCTGAATCAGTAATGGCACAGGCAGCACGGTCTCCTCATTAGTGAAGAAATTAGTATTTTATAAGTATAGGAACAGTTTCTGAATTCCAGTTCAGCATATTAGGGTGCTGTATTGCAGTGGGGTGTGCAGAGGCAGGTCTGTGTTCCTCAGGGCTGTTCCATACTTACCCTGGACCAAATGTATGGAAGGCAAAAACCTTGGTGGCTTCTCTTCTGTTGGTGGCATCTTCGGGCAGTGGGATGAGCTGTGTCAAGGGCAATGATTTTGCCCAAGCAGGTTCTGGAGGTTGGGAAGATAAGATAGTAACGCTGAGAAACTCTGGATAGGCAGCAGAGGGAAGCCACTTGCATTTTAGTTTCTAGTGAAAAGAAAGCTGGTTGTATGGGGGGGAGAGGTGTTGCCAGTGGGATGCAGAAGATATGTGCAAGAGGTACAAGAGGTTCAAGTTGAAATAATAAAATACTCATATTCTTACAGTAGCTAAAGGGAGGTGGAAAAAAGGTGTTTTGAAGTCTCAGAAGCCTGTGCCTCTCCTCTGTCTGTCTAAACAGCAGTGTGGATGCTCACCTAGGCTGCCAAAGACTGAACTGATAGCACTGGCCCTGAGGGCCTGTGTAACTGTGCCTCAGCACAGTCCAAGGGTTTTAATGTGTATCTTTCCAGTCAGGAGCAGGACCTTTGGCTTTGCGGTATCCAGCACTCTGTGCTTTCATTCAAGAAAGGAGATCGAGCTAAAGGATTCTCAAATTTGTTGCCGCTAGCAATTAGTGGGGCTGCTTTGTCTGTTGCTTCGGTGCTGAGCATGAAGGGTGTGTAGGCAGGGCTGTATACCTGCAGCCCTGCCTTTTCCCTGGGAACACCTATACTCTGGAACAAAATGTGGTGATTCTAATTCTCTTTGGTTGCAAGACCAGAGAATGTTGCCTTTATACAACACATTCTCTTTAGCTTTATTGGTGGGGAAAATGCTAAAACCCTGCAGTAATGTTGAGGAATATTTTGCGTGGGTTTTTTTTAACTTGTGATTTCAGTCAGCCCTGGTGGGCTACTCTGTATTCTTGACTGAACTAGAACTTCAGGAGTTATGTGATGGTCACGTAATGTACACTGAAGTCTTTACCTTTTTGTGAGACTGCATGAAAACACATTTCATTTCAAGGTAAGGATGACTACGTACAACTTCCTAGCCAGCTTCAGGCCCAGGAGTGCAGTAACAGTCTTAAGACAATCTGCTAAGAATATGTTTCAGGAGCTATTTCTGATGCCTCATTGCTTAGATTTCCATCTTATTTACCAAAACATCTATTTTCTGCCATACCTTTCCTTTCAGATAGGGAAATTCTCAACAAGATATTCCTCAAGCGCAGAGGCCTCTGTTGGCTAAGTCTCTTGTCAAAACAGGAAGAACCCTCCTTTGAAATAATAAGTATACATATAAACTGCTCACAGTCTGAGAGTCAGATCTTGCATCTATTCCCAACTGATATTAGACCTATAATTTGGATGTCTAAATATAAATTTGACCTTAACATTAATACTATTAGTTTCATGCAGCCTAATGATTCTCGGTAATGTTTTCTACTTAAAAATTACCATTTCTGTTTCTAATCACATCAGTGCCCCAAGCCTCAGGGCTGGCTGAGACAGGTCTGTCTGGGATGTCTGTACCTTCCTTGTAAGCCAGAGCAATGGGTAACTGCTGCCCGGAATCATCGTTGTTTTTATTCAGTGATGAGAATTGAAATAGTATAAGGACATGCCCTACATTATAAAGAAATTGCCATGCTTTCTCAAAACCTGAGATGGCAACCAGGTTTTTTTCCTGTTAAGGAAGTGTAAACATCAGATGCCAGTAAGGCCGAATCACTTTGTGTTCAACCAAGTGCAGAATGGTTATTGTTTTTGCACTGGGAGATGCTGTGGGATAGAGAATGCAAACAAGTGTCTCTTGGGTGGCTTCCTTCTCAGGGCTGTGTGGTTGTCTTTTATGTGTGGCCATTGAAGTGCAGATATAAGGAGATGGGCATGTGCATTCCTATGCTGAACATGCCGTTATTTTCCTGGATAGATTTTGGTGTCAGAACTTTCTAGTGAAATTTGAAGGAACAGCCCTGAATACAAAGCTGGAGACTCCACATTCTTCCCAGTGCCTGTGGGTAGGAGAGTCGTCTTTAACAAATACCACTGTGCCACAAACTTTAGGTGGAAGAATTCAGGTTCTCTCTTGACCTGTACAAGAGACTCTTGAGTAGTTTTGGGATGTTAGTTGAAAAGACATTAAGAAGTTTACCACCACCCCCACCAAAAAAGGAAAATTAAGAGGAAAATCCAGATACAAAGTTCTTTTAAATGATGGCTGTCTTAAATGGCACAATTACTGGTTGCACGTAGAGTCATCTTACCTGTGTTATAAGGTAGTTATGTGTACAATGTGATACTGGTTTCAGTAAGTAGTTTCAATGTGCTAATAAACTGGAGTGCTTCAGAATGGAAGATGAAGAAAGCATGAATAAATAAAAATAAAAGGCTGTACTTTGTTATGCCACCTTAATAATTAAACTGTCTCTGTATTGATTATTTTTCTTGGTAGTGCTGTGGAATAGGCCCTGTGCTGTATGCTCTCTATATTTGTATCTGTTCTGTATGCTAAAGTGTATGAATAGAAGAGGTCCTTTTGGTAGTTTTTAAAGTGGTAGTAAATAACAAGGAAGATCATAGAATGGTTAAGATTGGAAGGGACCTTAAAGCAAGTCCCAACCCTCTGCCAGGGGTAGGGACACCTCTCACCAGCCCAGGCTGCTCAAGGCCCCATCCAACCCAGCCTTGAACACCTCCAGGGAGGGGGCAGCCACCGCCTCCCTGGGCACCCTGTGCCAGGGCCTCACCACCCTTGTAGTGAAGACTTTTTTCCTGATATCCAATCTAAGTCTACCCCCTTCCAATTAGAAACATTCCCCCTCATCCTGTCACTACCTGCCCATCTAAAAAATCCCTCCCCAGCTTTCTTTTAGGCTCCTTTGGGGACTAGAAAGCCATTGTATGATCTCCCCAGAGCCTTCTCTTCTCCAGGCTGAACAACCCCAACTCCCTCAGCCTGTCTTCACAGGAGAGGTGCTTCAGCCCTCTAATAATCTTAGTGGCCCTAGATGATGTAGAACTGCTGACTAAGTTTTACAGACAAGTGAGAGGCATTTTTCTTTTGTTAGACTGTTGAGGCCCACGGTTTTTAGGGTGACTTGAGCAGAGGAACCACGTGATTTATTTCTTTATTTTTTAAACAGGTTCCCTTGCTCCCTTTTACTCCACAAAACTATTTCTCATAAACGCTGGAAAAAATTGTCTCCTTTGGAAAGGAAAACTGGAAATAATGTTTCTTGTTGCTGCAAATAATGACAACTTTGGTATTTCTTTAATGCATCATGCCAAATTAAAATAATGGGATGTTTAGCTTGAGTTAATGAGCTGTTATCTTCTCAGTAGACTTCAGTATCTTCAGAAAGCATTTAAAACAAAGGAGCTCAGATTTAAATTTAAAGCGGGATTTTCTGTGGAATGGATATTGAATTATTTCACTAGTTTCTAGTAAGAGCTGAATTATTAAAAAAAAAAAACCAACCAACCAAAACCATACCATGTGTTATGCACTGATTTTAATGTGAGTTTTCATCCTTGCTCTTCCAGGAGCTGGCAAGCTGTGGCTGGAATAAAAAAGAAAAATATAGTTCTGCACCAAACGCTGTTGCATTCACCAGAAGATTCAATCATGTGAGTTATTTTTTTTTCCAGTGTCATTACACATACTTGTCTAAAATATCTGGGGAATTAAGTGTTCTGGCACGTCACTTTTATTACTAATCACAGCTGGTTACTTGAAAACTTAAACTATCTGCTATAAGGGGGTTCCATGTCTTCAGGATATACAGAAAGACCACAACAGTACTGAAGAAATAGCTCTGTTTTTGTTGTAAATAGAAGTTATTGATGAAACAGAAAAAAAATTATAAATTGGGGGGTTTTTCCCCTGTAAACACTAGCTGTCCTTCACATGCAGACAGAGTGATAATTCCAGGTTAAAGGCTTACAATGCAGGATTTCTGGAATGGTAATTAGATGCAAATTCTTTGTATTAGTTGAGTGTCTTTAGCTCCACATAAATGTTTTTGTCCCTAGAAATATAAGCCTTTTGCCGACATGGTCACCTTTTTAAGGTGATTCTGGGCAAACTTTAAAAATTCCAAACAATTGTTCTATATAAAACTTGACCTCTGTGTCTCTGTTTAGCAAAATCTTAGGTAGCTTGAGATCTATGGCTTTCTTACTAACATTTCTCCAGGTAAAATCAACTTTTAAAATAAGATCATAATTTTAGCTTTCTCTACAGTTAAAACCTGTAGGACTCCAGGTATGTAGTTAGCCACGTCTCAAAAGATGATGGGAGAGCTGGAGCACCTCTGCTGTGGGGACAGGCTGAGACAGTTGAGCTAGTTCAGCTTGGAGAGGGACTCTAGGTAGACCTCAGAGCTCCTTCCCAGTCCTTGAAGGGGCTCTAGGAGATCTGGAGAGGGGCTGGTGCCAAGGGCAGGGAGGGCCAGGCCCAGCGGAACGGCCTTCAGCTGCAGGAGGGCAGCTGGAGAGGGGCTGGGAGGCAGAAATCCTTCCTAGGGAGGGGGGAGGCCCTGGCGCAGGGTGCCCAGAGAAGCTGTGGCTGCCCCTGGATCCCTGGCTGGCTTCAAGGCCGGGTTGGATGGGGTTTGGGGCACCCTGGGCTGGTGGGAGTGGAACTAGATGGACTTTGGACACCTTCCCATCCAAACCAGTCTATGGTTCTATGAAAACTTTAATATTTAAATCTAATGCCATCTTTTTGTATTTCAGATGAAGTAATTCTATTGCTCTCATCTCTCCTCTTGTAAATGTTTAATAATATCTCAAACTTACAAGCTCTATTCCAGACTTGTCTGTAGTCCTGAGACAGGGTACAGAAGACATTTTTGTTAATCATCCAAAACTCAGACCAAACCTCTAACCTTTTCAATTTTTTTCTATCACTTATAGTGTACTTTCTCACTTTTCATTATTGCTCATGTTCGGGATATGGCCAAATCCTATCATTTCTCATCAACAACACTTAAAATATTGTTAACCTTCTGATGACCAAAAAGCTTGTTTGGGTGTGGATTTTGGCCACTTGTCTGATTCCCTTCTTGACTGAACAAAAAATATTACGACCACCCTGTCTATTGAAAGCTGAGGGGAGTGGGTTTGTTATTGGGGAGTTTTGTTTGTTTCTTTGTGTTTTGGGGGTTTTTTTGGTTGCATTTAGTTTAAATTTTCCTGATCTAACTTCTGAAGTTGCCTCTCTAATGGACTATCTATCCAGCTAGAGGCTACTTTTACCCTCGTCTTACTGATGTGCCAGTGATTCCAACATGTGCTGTCTTGCTTATTCATGTACATTATCTCTTCAAAGAAACACACTTGTTTTGCTGAATAATCTCATTTTTTTTTTTTTGTAGCAAGGGCCACGTTAGGCAGCGTTTCTCATCAAGAACCTCACTTCTCATTTGTTACTGTATGATGTACTAAAGAACTGCAGGAATTACAGAATCACAGAGGGGTTGGAAGGGAGCTCCAGAGCTGGTCAAGTCCGACCCCCCTGCCAAAGCAGGGTCCCTAGGACAGGTCTTACAGGGAGGCATCCAGATGGGGCTGGAATATCTCCAGAGAAGGAGACTCCACACCCCCCTGGGCAGCCTGTCCCAGGGCTCTCTCAACCTCACCAGGAAGAAGTTCTTCCCATATTGGTGCAGAACTCCCTGTGCTCCAACTTGAGGCCATCGCCCCTTGTCCTGTCCCCACAACCCACTGGGAAGAGGCTGGCCATTTCCCTGTGTCCCACCCTTCAGCTATTGATAAACACTGATCAGATCCCCTCTCAGGCTTCTTTTCTCCAGACTGAACAGCCCCAGGTCACTCAGCCTTTCCTCTCAGGGCAGATGCTCCATGCCCTTAATCATCTCCATAGCCTCTGCTGGGCTGTCTCCAGGAGATCCCTGGCTTTTTTATACCACGGAGCCCAGAACTGGATACAGTACTCCATCTGGCTAACCGGAAAATCAGCTTCAGACATATTAAAGAATTGATAAAATGTGCTTGGTAGCAAGAAGGAAGGAGGTTGTTCACGGGAATAGGCAATCAGCTGTGTGCAGACATGACTGTCATTTCAGAGCTGCTGTTCACAATATCCAACCTTTAAAATACTTCAAGGACGGAGGGAAGGAAGGTTTGCTTTGTGCGGCTGGCCAGAAAAAGGAGATACCTGTACTTTAAAAGTAGCTGTTAAAAATCTTGAATGTTTGCTAAAGTGCTAACTCCATTGTTAAATGGTATTTGGAAAGCTTCTAAATACCGTATATTTAGATATGTAGGAATTCTATCTTATATTCTCACTTCTTATTCATCCTAATGGCTTTTTGGTTCTGTAACCATTTCAGGTTTTTGGTTGGTTGTTTTTTTTTTTTTTTTTTTAAAGGATGGTTCTGTATTTATCTTTGTGGAACACTTACCCAGTCTGTTTACTGGATTATTCACTGATGGGTGATATTCTTGTTTTTGTTCAGTCTTAATTTTTATAAAAATCCACACAAAACCAGCTATACACATACAGCAAAGACAGTAAGAACAATAAGACGCTAGAAATACCTGCCTTTTAGTAATAAGTGTTCATAATAGTTCATAGTTCTGTTTGATCTGTCCCTCTGTCAGCTTACAGATTCCTTCACAAAGATTATATTTGCTAATGATTTCTTGAGAGCATTCTTAATATCTTGTAAATTTTGTTTACTCTTATCTTTAAGGTCCAGCAAAGACCTATCCTGACAGAGTCTGTCCCTGACTTTCATTTCTTCACAGGGTTTCAGACAGGTTGGCTGCTACAGAAGATGCCCTTAACTAGCTGCCTGTTACTGCATTGTTTTAGGTGGCTAAAAGAAACACATTGCCAGTAACCTGAATTGTCCTTGGGACACCTCTGAATTGTGTGTCATTCACGTGTCAGTGAGTTTTGTGCAGTCAGTGGGGTAATCAAGACAGGCCAGTTTGAGCCTATATGCCATTCAGTATCTCCTAGGAAATGTAAAAAGGTCTCTTTCTTTTACTAGCTTCCTGTTTAAGTACTTGAAGCCATTGCAGTTCACCATTAAATCACCTGGAACAAGACAAGTAGCTTCGCTTTCTGTCTTTCCACACTTTTAGCACCATTGCACGTGGATGTTGCAGAGCTTAGGCTGTCCCTCAGACTGTTTTAAAGGCAGAAATTTGAAGGCAGTTCTAGGTTGTCATTTGAAGAACATTAATATAGGAGTCATAGTAGCCTGTAGGAGACACTCTGCCTTGAAGAGCCAAAGAAGAGAGGAAACCTGTTTAATGTCTGCCCAGATGCTGGGTCAGTTTGCCTCTAACCAATTTTCTGGGAAACTGCTGTGTGCAACTTTGGTGGCTGAGGGACATATCAGTTGCAAGAAACTCTTCCAAGAAGCTTCTGTCAGCCTTTATTCTGGCACCAGGGGAAGTTACCAGCATTGGCTTTGTTTAGTGGGATTGGGGACGGGAAAAGGGCAGGTATTGTTTCAGTCACAGGTCCTTATTGCTCATGTTTGTACCTCAAATTTTGACTGAGACAGTGCTTAGGGTAACTTCTGATGTGGTGTGGGCCTGTGGATCCAAATGTGTCATCACAGAGGGCTTACTCCAATTGTGTCATATCCAGACTCGCCATAATTTCGGGCAGCGAAACACAAGAATTCCTGTGGGATAGGCAGTGGCAGCTGGGAATAAGGTGGCACAGTGAAGTGATTCTCATCATCTTTGCCTGTTTTGCTTTCTCAGCATTTGGTTGCAGCCCAGATGCTTGCTCAGCTGAGTGTAGATACTGCTGGGCACCTGCCCCACTTACCTGGGGGTTTCTGATGCTTTGAGCTAAAATAAGTAATCAGGGAAATCATTGTGACTTCTGGCTTCATCAGGCACAAATACTTTTCATCAAACTTTTGCTAAGCTTTGAAATTTTGCTGAGTTTAAATTATGCATCTCTCTTTCCTTTTCCCCCCCCCCCAATGTGCCAAAAGAAAACCATGAACAGCTCTCACTTTGTAAGTAAAGAGACTATTAAATCACTAACAGCTGCTTCACAGCGAATCGATCTGCTGATACCGTTTTGGAGACGGTAATGATTGCGTGCAATTGATTGCAGTCCACTGAGGATGAAGTAGTGTATTTCCAGCATTAGTTATGTGATAATTATATGTGTGTCTGTAAAAACAGATCGAGTTCAGGGAAGAGAAATCGATTGAATCATTCCATGCTAGGACTCTCTTATTCTTGAAGCATACATTGCTATGTGGTACTCTGGAGATGTACACCATCTACTATGTTAAATATGTACATTCTTTACATATTTTTTTAAAAACGCTCTTGATGTCTGCATTTTCAGCTTTCTTCTGAAAGTTAGTTGTGTACTTGCATACTCCTGCTGTAACTGGTAAATCTCTCGAGGGCAAAACGACCCAGTTGGCCTCCTTACTAAACTATTGTTTGCTACCTTCAGAAAACGCCATTCGTGTGAGAACCTTTCATAGTTTATGTAAAGGCTCTCATGGTGATAAGATTACTTGTATTAAAAACCTTGAGGTTTTTATTTAAGTGGGAGTGGAACTTTGTTACAGAGTTAATAATATTAGAGAAACTTGTCAACTGGATTCAATAAGTCAGAACAATTTTAAAGCAAAAGATCCTACTTGACAAAGGCAAATTTAATTTACAAATCTCAAACTGGTTTGTTTTGGTTTTTTTTAAACCAAACACACATTATGTAGGAGAACTTTGTCTTGAATGTTGTGGTGTTGCTGAGTTGCAGTGAATTAAGATAGTAAAGTTTTACTTGGGTTATCAGAAATTAAAAAACACTGTGGGGAAGATACCAGTTTGCAAACCAAAAAAAGGTGGGGGATTCTGCCTTAGCTGTAATGATGCAAGGTCAGCGCTGTCTGTGTTCCAGTACTTGCATTTTCTGTGGCATATCGGAATGTTTTTGAAGAATAATCCAGAAACTCTATTAATAAAGAGCGAGCCTCAGAATTGCCTAACTAGCACAGAAAGCACAATTAGTTTTGGAACCAATGGCTATGAACTTAAAAGGACCGGCATAATAAAATCAGTGCTTCAGTTAGAGCAAACGTGGGGTTGTTTAAAAAGCTTAAGCTTTTTAATTGAGGAAAGCTATGTTCAGAAGTGAAGCATGGTTGTTCTAGGTTAATGTTAATAGGGAAGAATATGATTACACAAATGCACATGTCAGCAGTTAAATGGTGTCTTGAACTGGGACCAGGGCTGTGGGTCATCTGGGTGTTAGCGGTGGGACAGGGTGAGAAATAGTAGCATTTAAATGCAGTGAGAGAGGACTTGAAGCAAAATAACCCCAAAACAGGTATGAAACAAATATGTATGACTTAGGTGAAGAATGAACCTGGATAAAATTTAGCGGCCTATTGAGAGAAAAAGTTTTATTTAAATTGTTTATTTTACACTATTTGGAATAGATTAGGTTATGGTGCTGTCTAAAGATACCAGTGAATAGACAAGCCAAGCTGAAGACCAATGTCAATGCCAACAAAAACACATCAAAGAGGAGTGGAGGTGGTCGGAGTGGAAATGATTAATTGTGTTTAGTTCTTTATCTCCTGCTTACTCCATCACTGGACTGGATGGCTGGATGGCTCTAAGCTTGGAAGAAAGTCTTGCGTTTTGTTCTGCTTTGTTTTTCCTGCAAGAGCCTGGAAGTGTTGAGACTCAGTCTGGCTGGGACCAGGATGGAAACCAGGCTTCCTTGAATAAACACGAGTACTTGTGCAGCACAGTGCTTATGTCACCGAGGCACTAATGAACTTTCACAGAATGCTGGGCCAACATGGTGAATTGTTTTCTCATCCTTAGGAAAATGAGCATTGCTCTGTATTTTGAGCAAGTGTTTCATAGTCTGGCCTCCTGCAAACAGCCTCCTATTAAACTCTGTAACTTGACACTGAAGAGATTTGGGGTTTTAAGGCATAGCATTACATGTGTTGTCTCTACATGATTCTTTATGATATGAAAATCTATTTTAAAAACTTAAATCCCCGTGATCTCCAGAGGCAAAACGTCTCCTCAGGAACTCGTTTGTCGGTCAAGGGTAAGGTTGGTTCTCTCAACTTGTGTAACTGCAGCACAACATCAAACTGAAGTTTAACAATATGTTGAAGTAGTCTTATAGCATTAGCATTTATGTATTAAGTATTTATTTTATAGTAATGCTGTTGGCCAAGAACCCTTCTTTATATTTGTCAGGGTAACAGAATTTATCTGGAGGTAATTTGCTTTTAAAAAAAAAAAAAACAAAACAAAACTGAGCTCCATGTCTAATTCTTTCCTGGCTAATACAGCCTTAGAGAAGCAGACCATAGGAAAGCAGTTGTCATGCAAGATGTCTGTGTGGTTTTTGTGGGTGGGTTTTTTTTTTAATTCTTTCATTTTCTGGTTCCAAAGAGCTGTTGTGTTTTGATGTCCCAGTCCTCATCAGATCTTTCTGACTTCACTGAAAATGTCATCAGTTTGGAGATGCGGGTGTTCTCGTGCTATTCTAGATGAAGAGATGTCATACTGTACAAAGTGAAATACATTAAATGGGATACCTCTTTTTTTTCTTTAATAATTGGCTTTGTGGGCAGGAACCTGAATACACATGCAGTGCTTGTTTACAAGTAGTTTAGCATCACTCCTAAAAATGAAAGCGTCGTGGCGGGTTGAAAGGCGCTTACGTACAAGAGCATGCATTTCTTCATACGCTGTTTTCAGCAGGTTTGTAAATAGCAGTCAAGCTCTGTCTTGCTAATACTTATTTCCTAACTGGCAGTGAATAAGTATTTGTTACCGTTTTCTAATTCTTTGCTACTGTTTTATTGCAGTCATGAAGGTGTTGATTTTCTGTCATTCTTCTTTGTGCCAAAGTATGTGGGGGCAGAGGGTGTGGGGCGAGCAGAGGAGAGAAGATTCCAAGTCAGACATGCTAACAAAACCCTTTCAAACTACAGCTTTTATGAGGCATTCATGTAACTACAAAATGCAGCCATCTTCCTTCACACCACACTGCATATAACAGTGATTTTTACACAGCAGAGAAGTTAGTTCTAACACTTAACAAGTCAGTATGGTAGCCGCTGCATATTAGCGAGCAATAAAGAGTACAAGCTATAAACTCAGGGTTATAGCAGAGGCTCCCTACCTTGTGTCCTGGTTTCAGCTAGGAAGGAGTTAGTTTTCTTTCTAGCAGCTGGTGGAATGCCTGTTTGGGAGCTGGGATGAGAGCAGTGCTGATAACCCGTGGAAGGTTTTAGTTGTTGCCCAGCAGTGAAGGACTTTTCAGTTGTTGATGCTGCTCTGCTAATGAGAAGTTGGGGGGCACCCAGGGAGCTGGGGGAGGACACGGCCAGGGCAGGTGATGACCCAAACAGGCCAAAGGGGCTATTCCATGCCAATGATGTCATGCTCAGCGTAAGGGGGGCTGCTTGGGGAGGAGCACACTGCTCCAGGATGTGCAATTTGGGGACAGTCTGGCTTCAGGATGGCTCTGAGCTGTGTGGTTCAGTGAGACACTGTATCATGTATCACCAGTTCTGTGTGTTTTGCTATAAAACTCTGTTATTGTTCTCTCTCCCTCTCTGCTGTCCCAGTAAACAGCAAGGCTTTGGGCTTTTTTTGTTTTCCTTTCCCTCCCCCTTCCCCACCCCCTCAATTCCTCCCTACACCCTCTTAGAGTTGGCTGCATGGTGCTCTGCTCTTGGCTGGGGCAAACCATGACACCTTGTGTTCCAATTTTGTTCAGGTGACACTGATCTGATGGTTGTTTTTATTGGGAAGGGTTGTGTTTCAGTGTCAGTGAACTGTAGTTGGAGCTGTTCAACTCGTTTGAGAATTGGATAGTGCAGCTTTGAAGCTGTGGAAATGTAAAACCAAAGGATATAACTCAGTTTTAGTTTCTATATTCCTTCATTTTGTAGACTCTCTTAATAAAATTTCATCATGATTTTATTGTTGTGGGAGAACCTTCATTTTGGCTTAAAACAAGTCTGTTTGCTTAGACTGTGCATAACTGATTCTGGGCTTTTTTCTTTTGAGAGATGCTGGCAGCGTGTTTCCTCATTGGAAAAACAGTTCCCAGTGTCTTTTGTACACAACTAACTGATGTGACAGATGTTACAAAGACAAGTTGTATCCACCTACACACTTGGTGAGAGAAGCAGGCACCGGAACGTGCACTCTCCACCAAAATGGAGTGTGTGGCTACCAGTTATGAAATGGGGAAGGTGAGGAGAGTACAAGGATAAAAAGAGTTGATTCTAGATATAAGTTGTATTTAGTGACTTGATTTAAGCAACTACTTGACCATGTAATGCTGAAAGGTGTCTTGGGTAAAATGAGCAGAGTAACGGAGCAAAATACTTCCAAGAAAGCTTTCTTTCAGTAGCTGGGTTATGTTGCTTGGGATTTTATAGTATAAGCATTTGCATCTTCTAGTATGTATTCAACTGTATAGGTGGAAGTTGCATGCTGTGTGACTTTTGGTGTATTATTTATGAAATAAAAATATTAAAGCTGTAATGGTGAAGCTCTGTATTTTAAAAAGGTAAATTTTCTTCTTTTTAGGTAAGCTTCTGGGTTGTGAGAGAGATTCTACATGCACAGACTTTAAAAATAAGAGCTGAGGTTTTGAGCCACTATATTAAAACTGCAAAGGTAAGAATTTGGATGGGGGGGTGGGATTCACTGTGATGAAAGTTGTTAGACTTAAGCTGGTCAAAAATACACATGGGTAAATATTTATCTGATACCTGATTTAGCTGTGGTTGGGTCTGTTGACGTGAATAGCTGTTTGGCTTCTGCATGTAACAAAGTTGTCAGAAATAGCAACAGACCAAAGCCCTGAACTGGAAGCCTTTGTTTAAAAAGAAGAAGAAGAAGAAAAAAAGCTTAACTAGAGAAATGCAAAGATACCTTATTTCAAATATTGTTTATTAGATAATATAACTTACCAGATGTGTTTTTAATGTTGGTTAAACCAAAATGCCATGGATAGAATCGGTTCAAACAGTATCAGTCGGAACAGCAATAGCTTGTTTGCTTTTACTATTGGAAGGACAAGATCTGTTATTTCAACTGTGGCATGAATAACATCAACTTAATAAATATTGTTTCAAATATATACCTCAACTAAAAAACCCAAAACATCCTAGAACCTTCATCCTGTGATATCTTTCGAAAAGCCTCTAGGAATGATGTTCATAAGAAATGTGTGTAGGTGACCCAGATCCCTGGCCCTTCAAACACAATGAAACTTTATCACTGTAGTGTGAAGAGAGGGATGTTTTTGTAGACGTGAAGAGAGGGGTTTTGCTGTCAGACAGTGGCTGACACCTAACTTCTGTGACCACCTCAGCTTACTTGCAGAAAAAGATGTAAAATTTTTGTTAATTACTTTTGCAAATGCTTTCTGTGGAATTTAACTTGAATTTTGGGCCCAACACCCCGAATGTGCCTGTCAGCAGTGGGCTGCTGACAGCAATGTCTGCTGGAATGCTGCTGGTTTTGGACAGTGATGTGCTCCAACAATTTGTTGAGCTTTGCTTACCTGCAAGTTACAAAAGCCACAATTACAAAAAGTGAGGAACTACATATGGGGTGTTTTTAATAGATGTTAATTTACTGTATCTGTTGCATTGGCTTTGCTTACATATGGCTGCTAACGTGCTGTTACTGCAGCTAGTGCCGTTAGAAGGATTTTCTGTGTACACCAAAGCTATTATCAAGGCAGCTTGGTGCCAGAGGTCGCACTAATTAATTTTTCAGGGAAGCTGTAAATCTGCTCTACAGTGAATTCTTTGTGCTGCCAACTATCCATTGTATAGCTAAGCGTCCTCTAATGCTATCTCATGCTGTATTGCTTTATGCGTGAACTAATTGGACTTCATTGTGGCATTCCCCTTAAGTTCCCAGACTGCCCTGATTGGTTATGACTTCTGTTTCAATGATAGCAGCAGCTAGATTATAACTTTTAATCAGCTACGCTGCCCTTTGGGACAATGAACTCTACCTTGTTTGGGCAATGAGTTGGGGGGGGGGAAGAGGTTATTGTGCAAGAGGAGGGACAAAGACCAGCAGTACTGTTTGGAAGAATAGTAGGACTGTGGGTATGACAAATATCTACCTCACACACACCTCTCCCACAAAACACTGATTCCACTTTACACACTTTTACTAAAGAATACTCTCAAAAGAGGAGTAGGAGAGGGAAATGCCTCTTCGGTAGGTTTGGAAGTACACATGCTGGAATCATGAGACTCAAGGCACCTAGACTGAAATTACTACTAGGGTTACCTGTCAGTAAGCATTAAGTGTGGCACTTTGGTGTAATGCATGGGAGGACTTTATCAGAGGCTATTAGTTTTCTACCAGAGCCTGAAGTGGAGAGAGAATAATTTCCCCTGTTCCAGAACTATTAGCCAGAGAACCATCCTTGCTGTATCACTTTTGGCCTTCTGAATCTAAGGTCTCCCTTCATATCCAGCATTTATTCCGAATCAGGTTAGTCTAATTTTTTTGTCCTGTTATCTCAGAGGGAAAGAAGTAGGACAGAAATTCCAAATACAGAAGAAAATGCACTTATGTGCAGTATTTTGTAGAGTTTTTAAGAAAATACATTTATCCTGATGTTCAATTTTGATTTCACTATTCTTTGCACAGCTTAATTTTAGTCATCATAGCACAAATTAGCCCAAAAAGTTGTCTTTCAGTCAGGGAGGTTTTCCAGGTATGTGACTTTTTAAACTTACCTGCTCAATCTCATTCTGCAACAATTTTTTGGAGTGCTTTGATGCAGCTTTGATAGATACATAAACCTGCAGTGCCAAATACATTCACAATATTAAGTATTGCCATGATTACATCATTCACAACTGGGTTATGTGTTTTGGCATGTTAAGTTTTAAAATTCTGTTGAATACTGTGGAGGGAATTTTCACACAATCACAAGGTTGGAGAAGACCTTTGAGATCAAGTCAAACTGTACCTGTCCTCTACTAACCCATACCCCAGAGCACCTCATCTACCCATCTGTTAAACACACCCAGGGGCAGTGACTCAGCCCTCTCCCTGGGCAGCCTGTTCCAGTGTCCAGTAACCCTTTCGGAGAAGAACTTTTTCCTAATGCCTAATCTGAACCTGCCCTGGTGCAGCTTGAGCTCATTCCCCCTCATCCCATGGCTTGTCACCTGGCTGAAGATACCAACACCCTCCTCTCTACACCCTCCTTTCAGGTCACTGTAGGCAGTGATAAGGTCTCCCCTCAGGCTTCTCTTCTCCAGGCTGAACACCCCCAGTTCCCTCAGCCACTCCTCATAGGATTTGCCCTCCAGCCCCTTCCCCAGCCTGGTTGCCCTTCTCTGGACATGCTTCAGGACCTCAATGTCCTTCTTATGGTGAGGAGCCCAGAACTGGACACAGCACTCGAGGTGCAGCCTCACCAATGCTGAGTACAGGGGTACAATCCCTGCCCTGGCTCTGATGGCCATGCTGTGTCTGATAGGATGCCTTTGGCCTTCTTGGCCACCTGGGCACACCGCTGACTCATATTCAGCCTGCAGTCACCCAACACCCCCAGGTCCTTCTCTGCCATGCACCTTTCCAGCCACTCTGCCCCAAGCTCGTAGTGCACAGGGTTGTTACGTCCCATGTGCAGGACTCTGCACTTGGCCTTGTTGAAGCTCATCCTGTTGGTCTCAGCCCATGGATCCAGCCTGTCTAGAGCCCTCTGAAGAGCCTCCCTGCCCTCGGGCAGATGGACGCTTCCTCCCAGCGTAGTGTCCTCCACAAGTTTACAGAGGGAGCATCCAATCCCTTCATCCGGATCATTGATAAAGAATTTTGTGGGTTTGAATATCAGAAAATTTCTGATGCTTCTGATAAAAATCCTGAGAGTATGGAACAGCTGGTATAGTCTAATCCTAAACCTTATAGCTGCAGGAATGAAAAATCAGGAGGTGCCAGAGAAGTGATATAGGTGCACAGCAGATCACGGTAATTAACTTCATGTAAGAACATGAAAAATTAGTTCCTACGTAGATTTTTATTTATTCTGCCTTTGTTACTGACAGCACTTGTAATGTTGTTAATTGTTAATGTATTATTTTTTTTGTCCTCAGAAACTGTATGAGCTGAACAATCTGCATGCTCTGATGGCAGTTGTGTCAGGCTTACAGAGCGCTCCCATCTTCAGGCTGACTAAAACGTGGGCGGTAAGCGAACAGCAGGACAATGGAGGGGTTTGCGTTTATCCTTAGAGGAATGCAGCATTCTGCAGTTTGTTTTTAAGGATGCAATAATTATTACAGCTACTTTAAACCTTCTTGTACCATGTGCCTAATGGTTCGAGTGCCTCTTAAGTCTATGGCTTCTTGTTGAATTTTTTTTTTTCTGTTCTGGCATAAAAATATTTTTCCTTTGAAAAAGTTTCCTGCAGATTCTGCTAAATGCAGAGGCTTCTAATTTGGCCAGAAGCTATTTTGTATTTAGTTGCTGGAAAATTGTGAAGGCCAAAGTGGCTCATACTTTAATTGTTTGGGGGTTTATACTGTTGGAATTGGGTTTTTTTTGCTATGGAGAGCAGATGTCCAGAAGCTCTTGGTTTGGTTGCCATAAACAGATTTGTAGTTTGATAACTAAACCCAGCAATTTTCCTCAGTTTTCAGAATTATTTTCATACTTACAACAGCACGGTGTATTTGTAGGCCTGCTTTTGTGCAGTTATGGAAGAGTGATGTTCTTTGGAAACACTTTTATTTGACATCTGGTTTTTGACTGGAATTAATACTATTTTTATGTAGCTGTATCCTTGATCAGAAGAATATTAGGAGTGACTTTAGCTCATTGAAACCTTGGAGCTCAGAAAACACTGTGCTTGATTCAACCATACATTGTGTAGTTATCCAGCTGTATAAACAGATGAACTGTGACATTTTCAAGTGTAATAGAAATAATCAGGTGCCTGAAATACTCCTGTGTGAAGGTTCTGTGTAAGTAGACCGTTAAAAAGAGCGAAAAACTTTGTGAGGCATGTCAACAAGTCCTCGCATGTTACAAAAAGTGTTTCTTTAACTGAAGGGTAACATTGTTCAGTTGATAAATGTTACCAAAATTTGAATGTAACTCATTCCTGCCAAGATACTCATCAAGAATTCTGTGCACATTTTGCAAGTTCACAATTAAGACATTGTTCCAAAATACCAAAATGTCCCAAAAGAAATCTCAATGAAACTAACACTTCAAAATGGCTTCGAGGAGAACTTCTTGTTTTCTAGTTTTTCTTATGGTGAAGAATTGATGTTTCATATAACTGTGGTGCCAAATTGATTCTTGTGTGTTTGCATGACTGAAAACATATTAATATAAGCATATTAGTTACCACCATGATGATACCATTCTGATCTGGGTTCTTCTTACTGGGCCAACCAGAAGTCCTAGCTTACACTTTGGCGGACTAGATGTGCTGTTGGCATACGCATCAGTTTTTAAAGGTTGCCCTTCAATCCAACGTCTGAACTGCTAGGTAACATCTCCCACACTTCTGCGGGTGTTTAATTTCTCATACAGTCCTGAGCGAGTCTGTGCTTTGCATCACCTGCGTAAGCCTTTGCCAGTTCAGGTTGCAGGGAGCTCCTACCAATCACAGCATCATAGGGGTTGCAAGGGACCTTGAGAGATCATCGGGTCCAACCCCCTGTCAAAGCAGGGTCCCTAGGGCAGGTCACACAGGGAGGCGTCCACACGGGGCTGGAATATCTCCAGAGGTGGAGACTCCACACACCCCTGGGCAGCCTGTCCCAGCCTCCCTCTCCCTCACCCTCACTGTCTAAACGTTCTTACGCATGTTGGTGCGGAACTTCCTATGCTCTAACTTGAGGCCATCATCCCTTGTCTGTCACAAGCTAATTGGGATGTCTTCCTCTTGGAAGTTCAGTTTATAAATTTGTATTTTCTCTTGGAATTCCTATTTTCTCTTAGAAGTTCAGTTTATAAGTTCTTGAAGTACTTACAAGCCTTTGGTTTTCTGTAAATTGAAAGCAAGAAAAGACACATGAGAGCCCCCCAAGCCATTGTTTGAGTCACCAAGTCATTTGAGCCTGTAATACAGTAACCTGCCACAGCCAACAGTAAGGAAGGATTTCTTCTCCATTTCTGAGATAGTTTGTAGCAACCCGCAAGCAATTTGACTTAAAGTCGGGAGAATAGCTGCAAGTATGTTCACTCCTGTCCTGGTTTCAGCTATGATGGAGTTAAACTTTTTTTTTAGCAGTGAATGGAATGCCACGTTTGGGTGTTAGCATGAGAATAGTGCTGATAGCACCCTGATGTTTCCGATTTGTTGCCGGGCAATCAAGTACCTTTCTCAGCTCTGCATACTTCCTTACTAGTGAGAAAGGAGGGGACGCAGCCAGGACAGGTGACCCGAATTGGCCAAAGAGGATATTCCATACCAGTTACGTCATGTTCAGTATAAGGGGGGACTGGGGGGAAGAGGGGGAGACAACGCCAGGACGTGCAGTTTTCTGGGGCGGTCGGGTTGTCCGGGACGGGCTCTAAGCTGTGCGGCCTGAGTTGTGTGGTTTGGTGAGAAATTGCATTGTGTATCACCAGTTTCATCTATTTTGTGCTTTAAACTTATGTTATTGCTATATCTAGTTTTCTGTTATTGTTTAGTAAACTATCCTTATCCCAACCTGCGTGGTTCTGGTTTCTAGGTTGTGGTTTCTTTTCCTCCTTTCTTCCTTCCCTTTTTCCCCTTCCCCCAACTTTCCTTCCCCCTTCCTTTTAAAAGTACAAGCGACTGTGTGGGGTGCGGCCCCCGGCTGGGGCAAAACCACGACAACTCCCTAAAAAGAAGTGGCTTTATGTGGTTGGAATCTCGAGTTGAAAGGAGCCATTAAATATTTGCTTGGTAATCTAATGTTCTTAAAGATGGAATTCATGTATTCTGACAGTATGTCTGAAATTTGTCTCGCTCATTGCCTGCACGCCCTCTGAACTCTGGAGAATAATAAATGCTCTTAATGTGTGATTCTCCATGCTTTGAACTTTAAAAGAATTATGAACCTTTCCAAGAGAGTACTTACAACAGAATATTCTAGACTTCCTGCACAAAAGAGAGAAGCAGCTGACCAGCTAGGACTTGGGCAGTGTAAGCAAATTATCCACAGATATCTGAAACTAAGTGAGGGGATCTTGCCCCACTCTGCACACGGAAACCTCATCTCTCCTTTCT
This sequence comes from Porphyrio hochstetteri, assembly GCA_020800305.1. NCBI lineage: Eukaryota > Metazoa > Chordata > Aves > Gruiformes > Rallidae > Porphyrio > Porphyrio hochstetteri. Next base: position 23,173,829 of record CM036912.1, read on the forward strand.
TGCATCTCAAAAAGGTAGTCTTCGGTGCTGGCACTCTGTGCTTAGAAAGGAAGGAGCAGTCTGGAGGGCTCTGAATCCTTCCCTGCTACTGGAAACCATCAGCCTGAGCTTTTGGTATTTCTGCAGATGTGCATGTCTCTACTGTTCTTTTCATCAGTTGAGCCTAGGAGACAAAAGTATAAAAGTTCTTTAGAAAAAAGAAGCAGCTCAAAAACTGAAGTGCTTTTAATATTGTCGGGTTCTCTGTACTTCTCCATATTAATGCAGGAAGAGGAGGCCTGATGTGAGTTGCACCGTGAGGGAAAGTCATACAGGGTCAGCTTGTTTAGGTGTTATTCAAAGAGCTTGAAATGGTCTCTCTGACTTGAAGAAGACTGTGCAAATCAGCGTGCTTTGAGAGCAGCATGATTCATTTCATTCCAGTCTGAATTTAGGCCTTTACCATATCTCTTAGTCTTGTCTTCCTGTCTGCAAAACTGCAAGGGCCCTTCAGACACCAAATGTCAGCAAAATATTTTAGAATATTATTAAAAGCAAGCTAGTCCAGGCTGTTTGAACTGGAACCATCTTTGAGGAGCGAAGCTTCAAAAGATGAATGTCAAGTTCCAGTGGTTGGGAAGCAGTCATGCCTGTCTGCTGTTTCCTTGTCCTGGAACTGGCAGAAGTCTGCAGTTTTAATGAACATGGAATGCTGTTCATCTGAATATTGGAACCAAAGCTGAAGATGTAAAGTAATTGCTGGAACGTCAGAGACCAGTGTATCTCAGGAAAGAATTCGCTGTTTAAAAAGTGACTTCCTTCTGCAAGCCCTAATGGAGGCTCGCATTGTTTCAGCACTACCTGTACAGCTTTACAGAAGGGACAGTCTGTGTCTGTGATGTTCACAGAGGTGGATCTTTAACTGGAAAAGGAACATGCACACCAGTTCAACGATCTGACCCTTGCAATGTTGGCACTATTGAGTATCTTACCTTACTGCGACACTGGGGCAGCGAGAACATCTTATACCCTTCTTTAAATCCTGAATTCAGATTAAGCCTTTAATGTGCTTTTGCAGCAGAAGTTCAGCTAGATTTTTTTTTTTTAAACAATATCTTAACTTACTTTCCCAATCTTACAAAGAGAACCTAGTTGCTGTTAATTCTGTCAAAGGGAAGGGGTGGGGGCAAGGGAGGAGGAATGAACAACAAGAGATCTGTGACTTAAGTTTTGTATTGGAAGTGGATGTTCCTGGAATACTAAGAGCCAGTAAAACTGCTGGTTGGCAGGAGAGTAAACCCGGCCTGTGTTCAAGTCCATAATGCCCTTCATAAAGAGAACTGGATGAAACCCTTGCACTTCTCCAGACCTTCCAGTGCATGTCTGGGTGTATATCTGCATTCATGGTTTTTAAAATTGTACTTTAGTTTAAGAGGTTTTGCTCTTTGGAAAATTACTTGTTGAGATGGCTCTTAAATCAGGAACATATGTTTTTAATTTGGGGTTTTGCAAAGCTGTAGTAGTATAAAACTCTTCAATGTATATCACAGAGATGTTCACTTACAGATAATCAGTGAATGAATGACTAGTTGGAAATACTGTTGATGTGGACAGCACGTGAAATTCTGATGTGTTAGCTAGATTAGTCTTTTGATAACTTGTATTATTTCAGAAGGATCCCCTAGGACACCAAAGTTTTACCCAGTTAGTTGGGTTTTTTTTAAAGGCTGGTTTAAATTTAACAGCCAAGATAGCTGCTTTTCTCTGTAAACTCTACAAGCACTCATCCTTAAGGTGTAAATGCTGTCATCTTGGACCAGTGGTATTAAAAAACCCAACTAATAACAGCAGCAGTGGGGGAGGCAGTGAAAGTCCATGTTTCTAAAAGAGAAATCATAATAATCAAGCAAGCTCATCTGGTTTTGCCTTTTTTTTCCCCTTTAGTTATTGAGTCGGAAGGATAAAGCCACCTTTGAAAAGTTGGAGTATGTTATGAGTAAAGAAGATAATTACAAAAGACTTAGAGACTATATCAGCAGCTTGAAGATGACTCCTTGTATTCCCTATCTAGGTAAGTGGAAGTATTTCTAGTGGGAAGTTCTAATGACAAACATACTTCTCCAGTGATTACACAAACTAAACACCATCTCTGAAACATTCACGAAACAATTTCAATACTTCAGTAAAGAATCTGCTTGATTCTGGATACTCTGTATATGGCAAGAAAGAACTTTACTAGGTTCAGAAAGAAAATACCTGTTAAACCTCACAAACACTTCGGGTTTTACATAGAGTGTCAGTTTTCTAGGAAATTATTTTCCCATGTGTTGCATAGATACACTGCCTGACTTCTGGAGAAATACTTAAACTGTTATGCCTGCTAGCAATCTTAGAGCTAAATACTTCACCATTATAGTAACGATGGCTCTAAATGTATGAGAGGGTATAAATCACCAACCCCTGAGATAAATACAGACCTTTGGGTTGGGAACATGCTGAAATCTGGAGATATTGCTGTGTTCCATTATCCTAGGGTGACAAGAGAAATTGGGTTGTTACAGCTGACTCAGCTTTGTAGAATAATTAGGAATAATTGATCATCTGTATCTGAATACTAGATAAATGTGTTTAATATGTATTGGGTTTGTTGCCAAGCTAATCTAGTGTTACTTAATGCCTCAGTTTAGTTTGCCTAAAGTGATCAGTGTGCCACTTTTAAAAAGTAGCTTTTCTTTGATATCTCCTTGTATTAGATTGTGTAAGATGTTGGTAGTCACATAGCGGTAAGGAAGTGTTTACTGGATTTTAATTTTCCTTTTCTGGACTAAGTAGTTGATATTTTTGCAGACACAATCTGCTCTTACACCGAACTTCAAAATTATTTGCTGTGGTCACTAAGGCCGATAAAACTGCAATATATTGGTTCCTGAAGCTTGATACTTTCAGCTAGGCTGTTGACTTTCTTAGGATTAGAAACTTCAGTCATTTTTATGCTGTGATCTGTGTGCCACTCATGATACTATATCAGTCAGTTCATAGTGTGATAGGAGCAACAGTACCATCACTGATGTTAGAACCGAGTGGTGCCTCCAAAATGCATACATTCAAGCTATGTGCAGCTGGGTGGATTGAAATGCTTTATACTTAAATAGGAAAAAACCCACTTCGCTGTAGAGAAACAATGACTTTAATGACAAGTACTCCCACAGAGTTCTTAATTTTGTCTTAATTTTTTTATTTCCCTGTTACATCCCTCCCAGAAACATCCATCAAACTCAGCCAGATCTTAACAGCTGTTAATTTCCTGTGTTTTCAAGCACTCAGTTGTTAGTAATTGTTCATACCCAGAATGGAAGAACCAAAGTGAGTGTGTGTGGAAATTGCTGGTGTGGCACTCAATCACAGGCCTCCCTGTTTGTTGACATAGCTCTTAAAACTAGGTTTGAATTAAAAGGGGCCACAAAGAAGCCAAGCATAATGTAATGTCATTAAATGTCATTTTGTAGCTTTCCCACCATGTGTACACATGCAGTAGATACACTATATATGGTACTGAAATGTGGCTTCAGTCTTTCCAGGTGCTTTTTACCAACACGCCATGATTTCTGAAATGTGAAGTCAGGCTCAAATTATTTTCTTGCTGATTATAAAAGTCCCAAGCCAACCTGCTGTTGGGTTTTCTTTAAAAATAGTCATGATGATCTGACCTGTGCCATTGTGGCCTTCTGATACTTATGGCTGTACAGACAAGTCTTTGTGCTTTGATGTATTTCTCTGACACTTTACAAATGCTGCTTTACTACTGCAATATTAATCAAAAACTACCAACAGGTGAAATGTTGGAAACCAATGTTTTAAGTTTTCTTCCTCAATGAATTAGCAACTTCTCTAATTATTCCATTATAATAAGCCTTGGGCTTGACTCAATAGTTCGATGTGAAATGTGTTCTTCTTTTCTACTTAGAAAGGAAGAAATGCTCTTTGCTGTGACCTGCTGTAGTTAAAGAATGTGATGTGACCTGGTTTCATATGATACCAGGTTTTACTAATGACATGAAGAATGTCCTCAAACCTTTTTTAATTCTCTAAAGGAATAGCAAATGCCCACTGGTGCATTCTCTCTCAAATTAATTTTGTAAGGTTTAAATAAGTGGCAAAAGAACAAAATTGTCTTGGAACTACAGTTGTGACCAATCTGGATCTATCTTGGAAGATTGGCTGTTGAGTCCAGTTTTTCTGATTTGATCAAGGCTTCAATCTCCCCTAGGAGCTGAGTAGGTTTGCAGGAGGATTATTTTTACAATTTACTTCTCAGGGTATTTTTACTAATGTTGAGTCATACAGAACAGAAGGAACTTAAGTTGCTTGTTTTATTTGCTGTTTTAAGTTTCCAGGTTGTAATTCCTAAAAGGATCTTTTTCTGCTGTTACTTCTGATATAAAATCATGTACAGGAGTAGTGCTGCTCCTGGTTTAAAATGCGTAGAAAAGCCTTCCAAAAGGTTTGTGGTTGAAAACTGTGACCATGGCGTGTACCAGGGATGGTCCGTTTCCTCTCATGGTAAAAGAAGGGTTGGGCTGGGGCTCTCTTTGCTGTGGGTCTGGAGATCCTGCAGTTGCTGTACTCCCCCAAACCTCAGTGGAAGAGTGCAGAGAATCAAGTGTGCTGCAGTTACATTTACCATTGCATATCCCCTCTGGAGAAATATTGGCACTGGTTGGTGAGGTCCCTGTTTTGGAAGGTGAGCATATGAAGGAATTCCAGCTGGGATTTGGAGGATGAATGTTTTACCCTTCAGAGATTACTAGGTTTAGCTGTGTGCAATCAAATATTGGACATTGGAGCATTTTTCATGACCATCCTAGTATTCTAAGATGAAGCTTAAATGCTTTTTTTGTGTGTGTTTGCAATGGGGATGGAGCCACAGAAGTACAGATTGCTTGATGGTCGGTGGGTTCCCTACCTTAATTGTGAGTGCCTAGAGCTGTGCAACACTAATAATAATGTTCAGTGTTAGGCTCTGGTGACATGATGCAGGATATGTCATCACTGTTGTATTGTCTGCCTAAAATAGCCAAAGCAAATGGGAGTTGTATATGTGATGATCTATTTCACATTAGAATAAAAACCCATTCTCAAAGGGACTCTTATCGTGGAGTTCTGATTAATTTGAGATCACACAATGAAACAATTGAGCCATATTTTGAGAAGTAAGATTTTTATTTAACTAAGCAGTGCTACCTGGTGAAACATTTTCTTATAGCTGTCTTTCAGGAATTATATCCAGAAACAGAAAAGCTGAAAACAGGTTATTGAAGTATTCACCTGATGAATATTCAGCTACTTCGGTGATAAAGCTTGCAATAGACTTTGGAAATACATGTGAAAACATGTTTCAGGTTTAGTACAGGTTAAACTTCTTCAAGGTCTGCTTGGTTAAATTTGGACTGAGTATGGGAATGGCAAAAGCTATGTCCTTCCAAGAAACTGCTTCTGAATGTTCGGTGCAGTTGGCTTGAGGGATGCTGCAGCCTCTTCTGAAAAACTCCTCCAAAAAGCTGAGAAAGTTTTCAGCTCCTTGTCAGAAAATTCAACCCAAAAGCTAAGATCTGACAGTTTCAAGTGTTTGAAAATAGTAGATTGTAGTACAGACTATGAACCCAACTGAAAAAGGAACACTGTGCTTTCTCTCCTCATAATCTTAACTCAGCAATTTAAAATAATTCCTTTCAGAGCTCAGCATTTGACTGGTCTGAGCTTCCTGGGTATGTTACGAAATCACATTCAGTTATCCTGCAGCTTTAAATTGGGGTAGACTCACTTTTTAGATGTCTTAATATATAAGATTTAATGTAGAGGCTGAGTGCAAGCCAACTTTCCTTAGGGATTGCTGCAACTACACCTTTCACTGTTCTTGAGAAGCAAACCCGGGTTTTGTAGCAGGCAAGAGATTCTTGTGGTAAGATAAGACCTCTTCCAAGCAGAGGAAGTCTGTGTTTTAATGAACGCTCCTGAAGCTTTAGTTCATTCAAGGAACATCTTTGAGGGTATCTTCAGCTTTTAAATTTGCCTGAAGTGCTGTTCTGTTCAGCTACCATAGAAGAAAAGGACAGATTATAGACAGAGTCTGAATTTTATGTGTTTGCGATTAAACAGCATTTTCTAGAGTGCTTACTGAGGTCTCAGATACTCGTAACAAATATGCCTTGTATGAAGAACAAGTTGAGAATTACCAGAAACCTTTCTGTCAGTTAAAATTCTTGGGATTTGGGAGCAGAGTATGCTGAGCCTGACTGCCCACCTACCCACCCATCTCCCGTGAAACCTCGTTTAAACTGTCTGGCTTTGCTTTCTGACCAAAGATTGAGCTACAACCCCTTGCAGCCCTTCATTACCAATGAAGCTTTACCTACTCCAGAGAACTGTGTTTTGAAAGCTCTTTCTGTTTTCTGTCCTCTGAATGACAAGCAAGCGTTTGCATAGCAATTTGTATTGACTAATTCAACATACCAACTCGTTTAACATAACAACATTAGATTGATCTTTTAGCTGTTGGGATTCCTTATGTTTAATAGGGGTCAAGTTCCTTAAAATCCTGAAGGCGCATAGGAGGTGCCAAATAAATACATTGGTTACAGCTCTGAGCAGCATATTTAGGTGCTGTGTAATATCAAGTCAGGTAAGCTGTGTGGCTAAGTAAGATTATTAAATAATGGTATATACTAGAAGGCAGCTTTAGTTTTGGAGACTCTGGGATTGTCAGCAAACATTTTGTTGTTTCTGATTTTTGATGTATCTCATTTTGATGTAGTATTTTGTGTGGCTTTTATTAAAAGTTGGAAGCTATTGTCTAATAAATTTCTTAAATTACTTATTAAATCCAGTAGAAATCTGATATCTAGAAGGTAGAAAACTTAAAATTGTATCCAAAAATTGTATAAACACATGGGGAAGGGACATATGTGTGTCACAAGAGTGGTCCAAGTCTGGGGTGGCAGCTGATTTCTGTTTGCTGTGTCAGCAGAAAGTTGTCTTGGAGGAAAGCTTCTAACATTCAGAGGCTTGGTCCTTCCCTAAATCAGGGTGTGTGAGCACTTGTGCAGACCTGTCACTCCTTATTGGAGCAGGGGAGGGGAGTCTCCAAGTGTCAAGTCACGATTTTAATATTGGGACTTAGCGTTTTGCTATTGAAGCTCAAAGCATCAGGAATTACGTCTCTCTAATTAGGATGGTTGAGGATGGGGCTTGAAAGTAAAAATAAAAAAAGGACCAAGCAACTTGGTTGTCTTAAGTTTATCAATAATTTCATACCATTATTTATTTTTTTCTTATGTTAGGAACATTCTGCCTATGTGTTTTACAGAAGGTAGGATATGCAGACCCTAAGGAATTCTCTACACCATATTCTGTTTAAGTCACCATTTCATTTTGAAATAATTAATTGCTGCAAAAAGCACGCTGCTGGCAAAGCTGGAATGTCTTCTGGAGTTTTTTTGTAGCTTCTTGGAGTAAATCTTAAACAGTAATGTGAAGTCAGATTTTCATTGAAAGTAATACCGACATTTTTAAATAAAGTGTTAAATAACGAATCAATTTTCACATTAAAGCAAGACAATGTCATTTCACATATTTACACTTATGCATTGAGCCAACCTGAAAAAAAAATAAGCTTTTTAAGGGACAAAGCTTATGTCTTGTCCTACATCTGGAATTTTTTTACCAGCTTTAGTGACTGTTTACATAAAGTATGTTGGACTTGAACAAAGATAAATATGCTTTGGGAGCACAAACATCTGCTTTTGTGAATTTGTGTTTAAAAAAACACCGTCTGTCACAGTAGAAAAGGTTTCTAAAAAAAAAAAAGAGGGCAACATGACAGGGTAAAATAAACAAGACAGGAAAACTGTAGACCTGCTTTTTGCAGGGACAGACTGTGCAAAATAATGATTAAAAAGAAATATTTTATTTTTTTCTGGAACTTGAGTGCTGAGAAGTTTGTGTGGTCACTTGAGCAGTGTTGGGATTTTCCTCCTCAGTCTATAGGTCTGATCATCATTTGAACTGCTTTCAAAGAGTAGGAACCTCCCCGGTACTCTGCCCAAAAGATTCCATCCTGATACTTGCTCCTGTAGTGACCTCCTCTGTACCACACCCCATTCAGGTTAGAGTGGGCGCACGCGTTGTACCACCAGCCCCCTTTGTGAAAATGAGCACAGTTTCCTGCAGGACAGAAACAAACAGGTGAACTTCAACCTTAAAGAGAAGAAGCAGGAGGGGAATGAACATTTTGAAAGGGCAGACAATGGCAGGACAAGGGGGAATGGATTAAAGCTAAAGGAGGGAAGGTTTGGATTAGATATTAGGGGGAAGCTCTTTACAGAGAGAGTGGTGAGGTGCTGGAACAGGCTGCCCAGAGGGGTGGTGGATGCCCCGTCCCTGGGGGTGTTCAAGGCCAGGTTGGATAGGGCCCTGGGCAGCCTTGTGTAGATCCAGGCCTGGAGGTTGGTGGCCCTGCCTGTGGCTGAGGGGTTGGAACTCTGCGATCATTGGGGTGCCTTCCAACCCAGACCAGTCTGTGATTCTATGAAGCAGAGATTAGCAAATGCTTTCATGCTCTAGTTTATTCTTAGAGGGAACTTTGAAGTATTTCACAGCCTGTTGTGGTCATACCAATTGCTGCTTCTTCAAAATGATAAATTCTGTGGTAACAGCTGCCAGTGCCTGGAGAGGTGATTATTGACACAGTGTTTAACGTGACAGCTAAAAACCAAGGAGATCAACTCTTCTCAGGCTACCAGCAGTGCTTGTCTCTGAGCTAACATCCAAGGCACTCGGATTATGTGCTGTTTAGAAATACTTGGATGGGAGCAGTGTGAGCAGATACAGTCCCAAGCAGCACAGGGCCACAGGTCCACAGAGTTGCTTGTAACTTGTGTATTTACTGTTACAGGATCATTTAAGAGTTTGCAAGTTTTGTCCAGCTTTTTGGTTATTGGCAGCTGAGGAAAAGCAACTGAAGTATTACGCTCTCCAACCTTTCTTTTACAGCTAAGGCTTTAAGGGGGAGGCTGGAGGAAGAGCATGGAAATGAACAAAAAAGCCATCTTTTAAAGAGAACGAAACAGTGTGATCTGCCTGCTTCTCAAGCCTTGGGGCATAACTAAGGCTGTGTGTGACAGCAGTTCTTTTGTGTTGTTCAGAGGATTGGTTATCCAGCACTAAGCTGGATCACCTGGACAGGCATTCTGGCTGCCGAGAGTAACATGGAAGTTGTAAGGATGTCACTGAGCTAAATAGAAAGCTTGCTCAAGGGTGCCTGCCATGAGGGTAATAGAATCTGAGTTTCTGAACGGTGCAGGGGCTTGAAGGGGGCCCTGTCAATGTGATCTTTATCGCTATTGATAGGAAGCACCTTTCAATAGAGTTGTCTTGTCAGAATTTACTTTTTTTCCCACTATATTCTTTTTTTTAAAGGTGGTGTCACTAATAGAAACCGTTGTATTCACTTTTTACATACATTCTGGCTTCCTTACCTGAATACATATCCCTGTCTCTGTCCAGTGTTGTAAATTGCTTTCCATTGTGCCATATCATGGAATCGCCTGCGTTTCCTTGGTATGTTCCTAAGCGTAGCTTGTAGAACTCGCTTTCGGGCTCCAGGCGGAAACTGCTGTACTCTGCATAGACTTTCTTATTGCTCCAGTCCTCTAACTCAATCAAGAGTCTGTAATTATCCTGATTGGTGAGCATGTAAATATTTTCTAGTCCCAGCCAGTACTCTCCATCAATGTTTCCAAACCCTTTCTGCACAAAAGATCAGAAGGTGATGTTAGCTTAGTTTTTCTTGTCTGTCAAAACGCTCATGAGCAGGAATATTAAAAAGTGGTGGAACTGGGGTACTGAAAGCCTTTAGATGTCTGAACGAATGCTTTATTTTGCCACACTTGGCCATTTTACTCAGTTGGACTGCTGGCTGCATGAGGTACTGCCAGAATCAGTAAAGGTGGCAAAGCTAGCTGTTTTCTGTGATGTCTTCTTTTTAAAGTGAAGGGAGAGAGACTAGAAAAACAGTAACAATATATGTCTTGATAAAGCATGGAGCATCTGTAAGAATGTATAACTAATGAAATTTTGGGGGGATTGGACTCCATCTCTTGAGGTCCCTTCCAACCACTACAATTCTGTGATTTTGTGACATTTAAGGGGGTGTATTTTCAGGTCAGAAAAGGTATTTATGGATAAACAGTCTCAGTGGGTGTTCACGGTAAGTAACTTCTTGTTGCCTTTTTAATGCATGTAGGTTTTTAATCACATAATTCATCTGTTTTCTTTACTATATTTATCAGAAATTAAATAGAGACATCTTTCAGTCACAGACTACCAGCATGATAGCTGTGAAGTGATAGTTCATATCTGCTGTCTCCTGTAAATCAGTACTGTTCAAGTGTGGTGTTGTGGCATGTCACTCACTGCAAATATGCTTCCTAGTTTGATGTCTTCCCACCCTCCTCAGGCTGGTGATGACATGGGACCTACAGTTGATGTCCTGCTTGGAATCACTTTCTGGGGACGTCTCTCTCCAGTAAGCAGTCTAGGTTCCTAACTCAAGCTGCAGTTGCACAAGTGGCTTAAGTTGATCTAGCATTATGCTGCTGCCAAAAATGGTACTGATGCTTTTCTCCTGGCTCATGGCCACGTTTGCAGTGCTTCCCTTGCGTCAGTGCTGTAACTGTGCAGCCACACAGAGATCAGGAAAGAAGTAGCAATGTGGGTGTGGGAGACACCTCTGTTGTGAGCAGTGCAGGCTGTAGTTAAAACCCAGTCATGGAGGTGACTGGTTTAGTTAAAATGTAAAGTTAGATAATAGGAATACTGTCTTCTGCCACTGCAACTTCATGCAAAGCCTCTTGGGGGGTAAATTTGCCCAAGCTTGAACCATTATTAGACACCAGTTAGAGTGTTTTCTTTGCATTATGTTAAAAATGTTTATGGTTACTTTAAGGGACTCCATAACTGCCTTACTAAAAACCAAAACAAAAACCTTAACCAAAACCCAACCACCTACATTTCTGGGAAGCAAAGACTTTGAATAACTGCTACTAAGGAATAAGTTAATCAGTATATCATTAAATTCCAAGAAAGCAAAAAGTGAAAATCCTCATAGTAATCTTGTTGTCTTGACTGTACTTGATTCTATTTTCAGGTTACTTGTCAGAGTTAAATGTGGCTCGGCTCTTTCCTCAGCTACATTGTGCATGGCACTTGTAAACACATTCAAAGTGAGCACAGCATCATAGGGAACAACCTGTGTCCTCTATGTAGGGAGCCAGCTGCTGTATGAAGCCATCCTGTATTAATAGCTGCTGCTATTATTATTAATACTAATTTTAAAACCCCAAACCCAACCAAATGGATTTTCAGATTTCCTGTCCAGCATGTAATTATTACAGAGCGCTGTGTGTTTGTCATCCTAGGCATTATGCCTCCTAGTGCATAACATCACAATAACACACGAGAATGTGTTTCCCTTTACCAGCCCTACATCTCCAGGTATCTTACCTAATTTCAAAGGTAGAAATTATTTCCTGTAGTTCATTATAAGGGATGCTTTTGAGGCCCTGATCCTGTGCATCTATTAACTGTGCTTAAATGAATGACTCACTGGCTGAGAGAGCTTATTCATAAAGGAGACAATTAAGCTTCTAAAGTACTTACTCTAGTTCTCAACATATTAATAAAAATCATGTGTTTAGTTAGGTCTTTGTAATAAACGACTTCCCACTCACTGTCTAGGATAACATGCCTGGCCAGTTTGCTGTGCATTACAAAGGCTGTTTCGGACAAGAACTTCCTTTGTGCAATGGTCAGTAACGCAGGGACTGAAATAGGACATTCCCACTGAAATATGTTTGCCTCTCAGGGACAGCCACTCTTTTCAGTTATCTTTGTTCATAAAATTAATTACCCCTGGCTAATAATCATGCAGCTGTCAGTTTCCAACTCCTCAGTATTTATCACCCAGCACAACCGTTTGCAATGAAGAATTGCATTTGAAACATTCTTAATTGTGATAGACAATGTCACTGCCACACTGAAACAAAACAGCTGACTTTCTGCATTGCAGAATTTACCTTATAACTGTCCCAGTTCCTGAAAAAATTGACAGATCCATCTGTCCTCTTCTGAATTACTGCCCATCCTCCAGGGTCCAGGCTGTTCTCACACCATAGTTGCATAGGCTCGTTACTATTTTCGGGTTTGATCATATAAATCCCGCTGCTGGAGTGCCCAGCTTCCTTGGCTTGTTGGCAGTCTCTGAATGGACCTTTTTGAAAAGAAATACTATGAGCATTCAAGCTTGGCTCTGCTGCATGCATTGTTCCAGAGCAGTTTTGTAATGGTAATGGAAAGTCAGTAATTCAATTAAGGTAAAACTACCATGGAAAATGATGTAAAAAGTTACTTTCTTAGATTAATTGTGTATATATAAATAAACAAAAGCTTCATTTTGCTAAACAGATAATAGATTTTAGTTACTAACACCCAATTTTGACCTTTGTCTACTATGTCAAAATTTATACTCTGACTCATGATACTCAGGCAGCGCCTTATGGTTTTCATTAGCTATTTTCTCCTGTGCTGCCTTTACAAAAGGTAGACATCCATTTATATCTGTGGCCTAGTGGGCTCATTTGAAACTGGTGGAAGTTTAAAAGAAAACAACCCCAGACACCCAGACGGCCCGCGCACACCCCTGAATACTTAAACAGTTTGAGAGCTGCTGTAAGAAACATGTAGTGAAGGAGTGTCCTTCTGCAGTGTAACTTGGCTTTTTGTCGTTACGTACTTACCCAGTCCTGGGAGCAGCCTGTTAGCTGTGGGTAGGAGTCTTTACATTTCATGTGTCATCCTGGTGTGATATGTGTAGATGGATACTGATGAAGAAAATGTGCAGGCATTGGAGAAGGACTTTTGAGCAGCTGCAAGGGCTCGCACACTTGTTTTCAGGGCTGCTTGAGAGCTCTCTTTTAGGCCATATGAATAGTGGCTTTACAGCTACTTGTAGAAGAGCATCGGGTTATTCCCTAAGAAGTGTGCAGCCTTTATATCTCTGAAAACTTTGCATAGTTTGCCTTTCAATTTTTGGTTAGAATTTTATTTTCTAATTTTTAGAAAAGGTTCTATGTTCATGTGTCGTTACCTCAGTTAATTTAGAGACTGGTCACTTACTAATGAAGAGCTGGATATGTTCTGATGGCTAGTTAGTGGTGGATGCCCTAAATGTATTTGAAAGCTCACACTCAGTAAACCTGAAAGCACATTACCTACAGCTTGCTTCAAGTTTTAGAAGGCTTATTTTCTCCAGTCTGCCTGGATGTTCAGAGAACACTTGTCAGTTGCAGAAGATGGTAATGTGCAAAGAAGTGTAGAAGACAGTTTTTGAAATTATTTAATCAAAACTTGAGGCTGAGTGAAAGTGACCTTCACTGCAGATTAACGTTGGGTGACAAAAATTTAGATTTTAAAGTAGTTGTTGTCAGTTGGGTAAGTCGGTATTTAGCAAGAAATCCATAAAGCTTTTCAAATTAGAGTGCAAAAAGCTTGCATATCGAGTGAAGGTGACTGCTTGGAGCTTCGTGCTGTGCCACTGCTACCCAGAACACTACAGATGTTGAGCTGTCATTGTAAGTGCTGTTGAGTACTGCACTGTCAGTATTTGGCAAGGTTTTGGATACTTTTCCAGCATTTTTGTGCTGTAGCTTTGGTACATGAGTGCTTTTTCTCATGTTCACAATTAAAATTTCCACTTAGGTTGTGAGCATTGCAAACTTCATCCAAGGGATAAATAATTTCCTGAGCTAAGTTGGGTCTCATTCCCTTTCCTCAAACTGTCCAAAATAAATTTGGGTGCTATAGAAGTGAACAAGGAAAGTATTCTAGAAGTATTATGGTAAAGTAAGTATTGTGTTGGAAAAAGTGTGAACAGACAAGTAGTATTATTTGTAATGTTCAATGAATACTAAGAATAGCTCTATTAGATCTGCTGTGTGTTACTTCATGTGGTTCCCACTGGAGGAAAAAGTCATTTTCCCATGAGAAACCTGTGCAGATGTTTGGAGTGATCTTAAGTAGCTATTAAGGCAGCCCAAATTGTTTAAGTAATATATGTTGATCACTTCTGAAATTCAGCTGGCATCAAGGTCACAGGGTGCAACTTGGTTTGCTTTTTGATGCTTAGGTTTGCCGATGTGCTTATGTTAACATTGTAGTAAAGGTAACAGACTTCTGCTCTTAGTGTAAGGAAGTCAAACAAATCCCATAACTTTTTGGCTTATAGCCTTGAATCTTTTTTGAGAAGTAAATTCTTTGTTACATGTAATAATTACCAGGTCATGGTATAAGGACTGATCCATTTCTTGTTCAGTGGAAATGCTGAGATTTGTGAAACAGTGTAAGATTCCCCATGGTGCTGGTGTGAGTGGGGTGCTCTGGCTAATGACAAAAGCATAATTATTCTGTTTAGAAATCTTCCTGATGTAAGTAATAAGCATTTCATGTCTATCGAAGTCTTCTCTTGCAGTCTGTGTATGCTAAGTTGCCAAGACAGCTGCAAGTTAGAAATACTTTGAAAAGATCTGTTAAATATTCCACTTCTGAATTTGTGTTTTGATGTACAATTTAGTATAGAACATCCTCTGTTGAAATTAGGTGTAGTAAAGAAGGCAAGTGAAATATTTAAAGTTGAAAGCTTAATAAAATGATGACTGAAACCTATTTTAAGATGCTAAATGTTATCTTGAGCAGAGAATATACAAGCTGTGCTTGTAAGCTTCATCTACATGACTTTTTGGGCAATAGCAGAGGAAAATTCCCAAATCAATTTGGACATATAATTAAATAAAAAGTTACATTGTTCCCTGCGAGGTATTAGCAGTAAAGTGAGAGGGGGGTGTGATTTTTTTGAAGTACCCTGTGTGCATGAAGCTACTTTCTGTGACTTAGTGGCAGTACAATTTGGGAACACTTGGATTCCAAGGACTAAGATAATTGTGAAAATTTGAATTCCTGGAAATGCTCTTCTTCAAGTTTGAGAGCAATTTTAAAGCAAATTAATCAAAATACTCCTCAGAAAATGTAGTCTCATCCTTCTGTTCCCTATATATATTTTGAATTTTACTCTCCAGCCACAGTAGGAAGATGCAGACTGAGTCTTCTGTAAACTGCTGCTGTGCATCAGTATTTGTTAGGTATGACTTCTTCAGACATGGGAGGAGAAAGCTCCTACTTGTTCATCCAGGTGTTCATTCTGTCATAGCCAAGTCTCTGACAGGCCTATTTCTAAATTGGGACTGTTTGGGTTTCATTGGTCTTTTTTTGATATCTTTATGCATTCTAAATAGTCATCACCTTTTAACTGGAAAGTTTGTTGTGGTGTTTTATGCCCTAGACAGTTTTGGTGCGTGCAGCATTAAATACGCTTACCTGAAGTTAAAAATCAGATGTCCTGGTGTTGTGCTGCAGTTTAGAAGTTTTGGGTTTGATAATTTATGTTCTACCACCTGTAGCAATTCTCAACCCTCATTTTCCCAAGGCTGCAAGAAACACTTAAACTTCAAACTCAAGAATCTAGTATTAAATAAAGGAAGTTAAATAATGTTAAAGTAAAATTCCTAAGTCATCTTTGTGATCCTTTTAAAAAATGGATTCAAACTCTGAACTTTTGGGTCTAAAGGAGCCAGTGAAAACTTGGTGGATAATTTAGAGGGAACTATTTAGTGCTATAGCTCCATTTTGTACGTACAGGAGGCGTATATTGAGAGAGGCATTTATGACAAAACCTCAAAGCATGAGTCTTCTGGGAAACAGTCTCCATTTTTTAGAATGATACTTTTGCTGTCTGACCAGGCATTAACATAATGCTTTTATTTTGGCTGTTTCCATCCTGTCCTGATGTGCAATTCAAATGCTCCTGACATCTGGCATTTTACTTGGCTTGTGCCTGAGTTTTCTGCAGCCCCCAAATAAAAATAGTTGTACTTTACATAAGCAGCTGGCTGCTTGTAATGCCGCAGAACAGTCACAAATACATGTTTGTCCTCTCATGGAGCCAAGGTGAACTTTGAACTGTGACTAAAAGCAATTTGAAAGAAAAAACCCAAACCAAAACAAAAAACATACAACCCGACAACCCAAATACAAAAGACCTGACCTAATGGAACCCTTTTGCTGTGCAAGCTAGCAAAAGCTGAGAACAAGCTCCTGGATGGATGTGTGAGAGAAACTTGTTTCTCTGAACCCTTAATTTTTTTTTTAATCACAGTTTTCTCAAAATTTTAATAAAGTGAGAATCATGCTAGAGTTCAGGGCAGCTCAGAGGTAGTTAATTGTCTTCTCACTGGTTTTGTTTCTAGTGATAAATGAATTTATCTGATGACCTGAGGAATGTAGCATGTGAAGACGTGATGCAGTTTCCTGAATTTATTTTCGTAATATTGTATTTGTTTAACTTGACATCCCCTGTTGGCATCAAATTACTGGTCCTGTAGTTACTCATTTTAAATTTTCAAAGCTGAGTGCATCTAATTGGTTCTAACCTTGATTCAATTATCCTTTCTAACTTATCTTTCTCTCTTGAATATTTCAACCAAACACTTGGAGACTTACTGCACAACTGTTGGTGGCTTTAGATGTTTGTTTTGGAGCAGCTCAGCATAGGAGGAGTAAAGTTCTTCTAGCAGGATGAACTTTAGGCAGATGTTTGTGTGTAAGTATAAAGGACAGCTACGTAAAATTCTTTGAGATGAATTACGTTCTTTTACTACTGCTGGTTACTGTAACACATAGCTAGTAGTCATCTTCAAAGAAACAGGGCTAAATACTAAGCACTATATACTAATACTGAGTCTTCATTCCCAGAACTCAAACCCAGCTGGAGATCAACCCCAACACTTTGGGACTCAAAGGTGTAAATTCTTCAGAATTTCTGAGTATTGGCTATTTCAACAAATTCATCTTATGCAGCTGGAGCTTGAAGAATTAGAATTTAGCAAACTAATGCGTTCCTTAGGGGAGTCAGATAAAGAGAGGAAATGAGAATCAGGGGCAAGAGTACTGGATACTTCCATCTATTTCTTCATTCTATTTCTATAACCAGGACAGTTTCCCTCTGAAATAGAGAAATCTCAGGGTAGATAAATAGTGATAAGTAACTCACCCTCATTAATTAGAGCCAGTGGTGGTACTCTGAAAGGACTCTTTGTAGGAGAAGTAGCTGGGTCAGGTGGTGGCCTTACATCTCTGTCTCTAGGATAACCAGGGTCTCGCTGTATCTCGTTCCCTCCCAGAAGAACAGGAGTGTATGGCTGACTGTTGGGAATATGCTGTGGCACGACTTGAACAAGTGGTGGAGACCCGTGGGTGTCCTGTCGCGAGAAGATTCTCAAGCACTGCTCTTCCAGCAGCGAGATAGTCACAGACTGATTATTTACAAGATCAGTTAGTGCTGCATATTTTACTTCAAGCTCTTTGTATTTTGTTGCCATCTTCAACATTTCAGTTGTAACATTAAGGACCTTGTTTTCCAGTTGGGAAAGCTCAAGTGAGTTATCACGCTTTCGAATTATCTCGTGCAAGAGTTGCATGTAGAGTTGGGTCACCCGAGAGTTCATGTTACGACTTTCTTTCCTCAGTAATTTTACTTCATTCACAATGTTTCCATCCACATCCACTACCAATTGCAAAATGTCAATCTCCCGCTTTTGCTTGGAGAGGACATCCTTCAAGTTCTCTATGTCCATTCTTGTGACCTCATCTTTTCGGTTACCAGTACCTGGTGCATTAGTATTCACGCAAATTGGCCCTGTGATCTTCTGTTCTGGGACCAAGAATGTGTAACCACATTTCTTCCCTTCCTCTCCACCCTCTGTTGAACGAGGGTGCCTCCGCTGGGATGTTTTATTAGGCGTGGATTGTTCTGTACAGCGCCCAATAGACAATAGCAGGAACAAGAGTACACCCAAAGTCCACTTAAATATCTTCATTTTGAAGCAAGTGTGATGACTGTCGGGAGAGACTATGGAGCAGATAGAAAATAATTAAATTAGAGCCGTAACTAAGGCTTCTGTACAGCTTAAACTGCCTCAGCCGATGAGTTTTCCATGCTTATGTGTACATAGACAAGTCTTTGGGATCTGTTACTTGAAGTTAAGTTACATGAACTTCAAAGAATAGCTTTCTGGTTTGAGCAGAAACCCTTAAAATTTAGGTATTGGATTTAGTAGGAAAGTTTGTAATGGATAAACTTTGTGAAACAGTGTGCTGCTTAGATGATATATTACACTTTCATTATAAATTTGACTGCTTAGTTCCGTACTCGCTGCAGCTAAACACAATAGGCTGCAGAATATAGAGGGTGCCTGCACAATACCTCCATGGAAGGGAAGTTGGGAGGCAGTGATAGCATTTCCAAGGATATTTGTATAAATTTGGGGATTTGCATTAGAATAAGCCTTTCTAGTCCTCTGTTAGTTTTAAATATGTGTAGAGAGATGTATATTCTTTAAAGTACTATAAATACACCTGTTCATGTATACACACATTTTTCCAATGTATATATACACAGATATAACAGACTTGAAAAATACACACAGGTCTAATGCTATTTGTTGTCATGAGTGTTAGGCAGGAGATGAGCTTAAGACAGTGTATTAAACATTAAAAGTTACATAATCAAGTAACTTTAAATTTGCAAGGAAAGTCTGTAATGCTGTTTGCTCTGCAAGTGTGTCCTGACCTATAGTTGCTTTTTGAGATGAATATTTAAAAGTGCTGTGGCACTATTTTTGTATATTTGAGAACATTTTTATCCAACTAGCATTGAAGCACCAGCTGTCTAGTCATGCAAATACCCCACTGAGGGTTTTGTTCACCTTCTGAAGAAAATAATGTATTTCTTTTTTGTGTAAAGAATTAAAATGCAGTGATAAAAATCAAGAATGTTTAGAGACCTTGGAATTTTTAACTTCTTAAAATACTTGAGATTAAACAAAGGCATCACTTAAATCAGGAAAAATCCCTCATTTTTCATGTTTTACTTGCTTTGTCAAGAAGGTCACTCTTATCTCCACTGTTGGTCTGTCTTTCCATTCCAAACTGTTTGTGGCTTTACAAGGCCTGGTACAGTGGCCTTTGTGTAGTTACAAAGAGAAAGTAACACCGGAGCAAGTTAATTTTCATGCTGTTCCTGCAAATCCTACAAATGATAAGGTGGCTTTTGTGCCCGGTCACCACTACTTATCACTGACAATAATGTCTGCTCAACCTCAGAGTCTTTGGATTTGACTTCACCTGGAGCAGGGGTTACAAACTTCATGCTGCTCATGCAGTTGGGAATTACATGGATCAAATGTTCCATTCTTGCCTAAAAGATAATTTTTTGTTTGGGTGACAGTGCAAGCCCTGCTTCTGGGAGGGAAAGAAAATGCTTTGTAACACATCCTGAGAATCACTTTTTACCCTGTAAAAATGGAATACATAAAAGTTTGGAAATGTTTATTTTAAAACTCATTTCTATATGCTGCACTGCTAGGATGTAGTAATAAGTATTTTGGTGTCTACTAGTAAATAATTTGTTTTCAGAAACAGATCTTGGTTAAAAGCTTTGTTAATATTTCACTGCTGAACTCCTGCTTTTAAAAAAAATAGGAAAAAGTATCACTTTTCTGTAGAGCTGATAGTGTATTTTTCTTTGGTAACTTCAGACATTTGAAATATTAATCACTTAAACACTGCTCAGAGTTGGAAGTTCATTAGGTTAAATTTTCACATGCATAATGGTAAACACCTGGGAAACAGGGCTGCGTGTGGTTTCTGACTGGACCAGGCTGAGCTGAACTAATTGCCTGAAGTTTGAAACCTCTTCACATAAGTATTGAAAAATAATTTCAGAGATGTATGTTCAGTGTTTGCAGATGCAGGCTAAAAAGGTGAAATACACTTCAGTTCCTGGTAGCTTTGAAAGATTCTGTACGGTTAGTGGAGTAATGAATGGCTGGGGGTTTTCCCCACAGTAGCATGTTTTTCCCTGAAATACATTAAAACGTAAATGAATTGTTCAAGGCCAAATGCTGTGCAGCACAGCCCGCTTTCTGACCATGGATGTGATGCCTTTCTGCATTTCTTTTGCTATTCTATGCATTCAAAGTGAACTTCTACACTTAATTGTTAAAGTTCTGTGTGTGTCTATGTGCTGTCACACCATAAAATGAATTGTGGTCTAATATAGCAGAACCAAATGCAACAGCTGCATCAGATTATGCCACAGAACTCTAACATGAGACATATGAATTACTTCAGATGGAGACATTCGTATAAGCAGGGATGGGTTCCTTCTGAGAACCCACCTGGTAGGGATCATGTATGCTTCCATGGAAATGAAATGTCGTCTTATGTCACTTGGTATGTTTGAGCAGCTTAATGCTTAACTTGTTACACAAGAATAGGTTCTGACTAAAATATTTACCTGGAGTTTTAATCAGCTTAGAAGGAAATGAAAATACTGGTTCAGAAATTTCCTGATGTTCTGGGCAAGCAGCTTAAAAAAACATAAACTGTTTATCCAAAATATCACAGAACGATAGTCTAACATGTAAGACCTAAAAATGACAAATATTAGAGTCGGGAAATAGTTTTAGGGTTTTTAATCAGACATGGTTGTGGCAGATTCCCCTGTTTAGGCAGTGTCATAACTGTGAGAAGATAAAGCTGTTGAGGCTCCAGCGTCAGTTTAGAGAGAACTGGAGTCTCAAGCCCGTCCTGCACATCTAGAGTCTCTTGTGGTGACTGGGGCTGCCGAAATACTGGGATGCAGCCCTTGGAAAATAAGCGAGGGCAATTGTGATTACACATACTATTGCTTTAACATGTTATTTAACTCTTAATGAACTGTCATGCTTTCTAAATTAGATGAGATTGTCACTTCGCTTGGTGTTTGTGTCACCCAGTTTTGGGTCTCTGACTTCTGTAGAAGCTGCATTACGTATGTTCTGGCATGCTGATGTTCATTGCTTCTGCAGGAGAAAATGTGGAACTATTCATAGCAACATAAACTTCATCATCATCCTGTCAGAAATACTCAGAGCTGTGGATGGGGCTGCAGGACCCTTTTACGTTTAATGCCGCCCTTTTTCTTCTCTTCTCGGTTCTAGCTTTTTCTAAAATGACTCCTTGGTTTATTACTTTGGGAAGTGTTTAAGAGAACAAAAATCCAATTTAAAAGAGCAAAATAAACTAATAGCTACTATTTTTAACTTTTACTGAGGAACTACTCTAGCATGGGCTGCGTTACCCCAAAAAAATAGTGTACTGCCTACAAACTAGGGTTGGAGGGGTGAGGAAGTGTGGAAGCCCATATATATTTGGCACTTTTTAAAGCTTGCTGCACAGCAAACTATTTGTTCTTTGTTGTATTGCTGTGACTCTTGTTCAGCAGGATGTAGAATTCAGAGACCCACCACACAAATTAGAATCTAGTCGTTCAGAGCCAACAAAAGATCGCTTTTCCTGGGCAGTGTAGGTTGTTACAACTGAGTGTAATGGAAGTGTTTCAGGTATATGTGATTGTAGGGTGCCTGTATGTATGGAAAGCCCAGTATCAGTACATAAATCAGGATATTCATCAAAAGAAATATGGTCAAATGAGAAATTCTAACAGTACCCCCCTCTTACAAACCTCCACTTATAATGTGTGAAACTGGAAGAGAAAGTAAACGATAATACCAGGAGTAAAGATTCTCTGAATGTGATACCAGTTAATCCAAAAGCTCTGTTATTGATACTACAAGTACTTTGGTTACTGTTAGGCTTTGTCAGAGCAGATCAAATCAATAAAACCATATGTGCTCCCCTGTTTCTACACAGAATAAGTGACAATTTTTTGGTGCCTTTTTTTTTGAAGCTTAAAAGCAGGTTATTTTTTTTCAAACCAAAACATTAGAAGAAATACTGATGTGGGGAAAATGCTCTTATAGGAGAAGTTTTCACGTGGATTTTTGATGTATCTGTGTACTTCAGTAAGCTACTTTCCCTTATATAAACAAATGCTTTTCCGGCAAGTCACTATTTCTGCTGAAATAACAGGATTGCTTTCAATTGTATTGACTGGGATCCAGGAATAACACGTTCTTGGTTTTGTTAGTCAGATACATGATGAATTGAGTCACAGAATTTTGCTTCTCTTGAGATTAATGGAAATCCGATGCCTTTTAGGAAAGGCAATCTAAAAAATCTTCAGGGGGTTTTCAAATAATCATTGAAAATGTATCGCTTTTTCTAAGAAGCCATCATTTTTAATTCTCTTCAGAAGAGATTAATGAACCTCTTCATGCTAGGTATTCTAAAGACATAGCGAAATATCATAACATCTCCAGATTTTTTGGTGCTGTTTTTTTGGTGAAGGATCCTTCACATTTGTTTGCAGCCATTGTATTTGTTTGCCCCATTTCAACAGGCAACTACAATGGAGTGGTATGTTCTACCTTTGGAAATGTGTTATTTAGGGGCTCCAAAATTCTCTCTAAAACAGATACCGAAGGCATGAAACATCTAAGTAAGTTTTTTAATAGGGTGTTTTACTTACTGATGTATAAATTTGAAGGACCAGAATAGTAGGACATGACACAAACAATACCTAAGCCCAGTAAACCAATAATGAGAACCCGATAAAACAGGTTTAAAGATGCAGAATTTCAACTCTTTGAAGAGGACTCCTTTAAAACTTTAAATGACACGTTTTTCCATCGTACATCAGATCATTCTTGTGGCACCAGCGTAATGTTGTTTGTTTAAAATTAGAGTTCAAATTTTGAAATGCTTAAGTTGGAAGACAACAAGAGAGTTAAAACCTTGCATATGGCCAGTTATTGCTTTAAAATTATTGACTCAGCTGTTTCCAGTTGCGAGAGATTTAGAAATTGTTCTAAGCAGTGTAAATCAAAACCTTGGCTAATCATGAATGAATGGAGACTGGTGTCCAAAGCACAGAAGTAGGCTTCAAATGGGGTATTGTTGTTGTTTATTAGATTTGTTCTCTTTAACATGTAAAGAAGCACAAAATGATAGTAAGAAAAAGAGCTCAAGAACTTGGAAAGGATCCATCTTTCTTCTTTGCCAAGACTGCTTCATATTTTTTTTCCTCCTGTAGCTACTAAATGTGAATCAAGCTTGCTTTCTGTAAGGCTTTGTCTCTTCTAGCATCACCCACTTCATTCTCTCGCAATGTGGTGAACATGTCACAGAGTTTGTTAACACAAATGGGTAACTTAAAATCTTTTCCATTGTTCTGGAGCAGTTACTGTATTTTAATTTCCAAGGAAGCATGAAGGAAGGCAAAAATGTAGAAAAATACATATTAGCAATTTTGTCTTGGTTTTTAGGTGTATTTTTCATGTTCTGTTTGTAAACAGCTTTTGTGATTTAATCCTTGACTTGCAACTGCATTCCTCCTCCCCCTCACCCAAAGACCCGAGACAAACTGCTTTATTTTCTGCTTAAGGTAGTGTTCCCCTGTATGTTGCATTTCATGTTTGTGAAATGAATTTTTATTTAGAAACAAGCTGCTGCTCATTGGAGGTACAGCTAATTTCCCCATCGTTCCACAGACTGTTAAAGAAAGGGGTTAGTGCCTGCTGCAGCAATGTCTTTGGATTTTTGGCTGTACGATTGTTTGTGCTACAAACTAGATTATATTCAGAATTAATATATGACTCTGGTTTCTTGGTTGGGTGTACAACTCAGACTGCTTCCACTGCTCAGGGGTGCCATAAATAAAAATGTAATTGAAATGATATACAGCAATTGCTACTTACAGATGAGCATTGATTTACTTGGGACTTTTTACAGTGGTTTTATTGAGGGATCCATTTTCTATTTCTAGTAATGCTCGGTCTGTACTCTGGGGTTGGGTGAAATCCAGCTTCCCTGAAATCGATAGGATTTTTGGCTTTTCCTTTCTGGTTAGGATCAGAATTTCACATTAATACATTCACAATGCCCGAATGACATGCTTAGCAAAGAACCTGGTAATACTAATTTTCTGTAACTGTGGCTAACAAGATCTGCCGAAGATTTACAGCTGAACAACTGAAACTGTTCATCCTTACAACTGGAATGAGTTAGTCTCTGCTTTTATGCAGAGCCCTCTTTAATTCTTTCCAAGTTTCTAAAGTCTACCAAATGCCACAAAATGAGTTTTATATTTTAGTTGTCAAACTTCTCTCAGGCTGAGAGAGATTTGTTTCCTCACAGTTGTATGTTGAGTTGTATGTATGCAGAATTCACAAATAGCTCAGAATTAAACTTGCAAGTAAGAATAGCTTTAAAACTTACCAAGGGTGGTGGGGGGGAATCTTCCAGCTGTTTTGCTTCTGTGGTAGATTGAAAATCCAGAGGCCAAGTTGCTTTTCCTTCCTATATCACCCGATGCTGCAGATCGTTAATCTGCAGTTGGAGTTGCGAACGGCTTTTGTCTTTTTCTGTTAGGTCCAGGATGTGTTGAGGAATTTGATTTCTCCATACGATAACCAAGCTAACTATTCATTTAAAAACCAAAAAAAAGAGCAATGTTCCAGTATGGTTTATTCCAGAAGAGAGAAAGAAATGTTTTTTGGAACTGCAGTGTTTTACTCTCGCATGCAGAAGTGCACTAACCAGCCACAGCTGACCCAGATTCCATATACATCACTTCTGGACAGTTTTTATTAAACAAACACACACTCTACTTTAGATGTTCAGCCCACCTATGATGTCACCGTGAACACACTGAGAGCAGAAGAAACTCCTCCTTCGGATTTCCTATCCATACCCTCCAGAAAAGGAGGGGGGAGGGAGGTTGAGAAGTTAGAAACAAGGAAAGATTGTTTGCCAGCAGAAGGGAGGGTACCATATGGCAACAGACTGTGCAAGAGTTCAGCAGGCAATTACAAATCAAACATTTTTACTACGCTGCCTAAAGATGTCTTTCAAGTTATTACAGTACTGGGCTTCATTTAGAAGAAAGATTCTTTCAGGCTGATAAAAACCTCGATTTGTGTTGCTGGGAATAAAAGGGGCAGCCTGGCTGGGTACAACAGGGAAAATGAACCATTTATAGTCTAGAAGAATGTTGGACAGAATGTCGTGTTCAATTCTTGACGTTTACTTAATAAGAAACAGCTCCAGTTGTTAAATGCCCAGAGTCTCTGATACATGTGGAAAGCGTTAAAGCAGCGTGTGTGATGGGCTGGGGTAGGCATCGGAATACTTGATAACGTCTCAGCGCTGTGAGGAGTAGCGAAAGCCACGGAGATGGTGCTCAGGGAGAAAAGCAGAGTACAGGGGTCAGTTCTGTTGATAGTCAGCACTTGAGCACATTTAGTTTGCTTTCATTGAGCTTTTTGGTTTCTTCACAAAGGATGTGCCAATTACACTTAAATAAAGAATTACCCTAGTGTGCTTTAAAAATGAATTTAGACTTCATAGAGATGCGCCACAGGGAAGTTTCGGGCACAGGTCGCTACAAAGAGTTCTTCTTGATTGAGCTAAAAGGAAAGAAATCGGTGCTTAATTGGGCAAGTCATTCAGAAAGATAATCCTGCAAATACCTGGAAGGATGTGCCAATTACACTTAAATAAAGAATTACCCTAGTGTGCTTTAAAAATGAATTTAGTCTTCATAGAGATGCGCCACAGGGAAGTTTCGGGCACAGGTCGCTACAAAGAGTTCTTCTTGATTGAGCTAAAAGGAAAGAAATCGGTGCTTAATTGGGCAAGTCATTCAGAAAGATAATCCTGCAAATACCTGGCTTTATAAAACCCTGTGTATTATTGCAGGTGCCTGTTTATAGGAAATTTCCTTAATTATAATTAGTAGGCATGATTTACTTCTGTCAGTGGAAGACTTGAGGAGGTTTGGGATTTCCAAGGCCTCTTTGGACATTGCTTAGCAAAGTTAGGTTTGGGACAGCTTATGTAACCTAGATAGTGCAGCAATTAAGCGTGACCGCCTGATGTTGCTGAGTAACCTTTCTGGTACTTAATAAACTGATTCTAGCAGAATAGAAAATTGAGTAGTATATCAGGTCATGTGTAATACCTTTTTATTCCCTTTTTTTATATGTTACCTTTCAACCACAAGTATTTTAATTTGTTTCTGTGTGTGTGTGCACACGCGTGTGTACGTGTTGATTTTGGAGTGATGCCCAGAGTTTCCCAACTCACATTTGAGGACTGTACTGGGTAGATGCTATACAAACACAACTGCTGTTCTTGTGAGGTTGTATTAATAGTCTTCCACCTGTAAAGCCAAACTTCTTGTTATGATTTTGGTTATACGAGGCTGAGAGGTGAAGCAAAATATAGTTTATTAGAAATTCCTTGTTGCTGAAATAAGTTACTTTAAAATATTATTTAAGTTTGTATTCTTTTTTTATTTATTTGGCTATCTTGTGGGGGATGCTGGGGATGAAGAGCAATTCATTTTAATAGGAGACCTGGTCAAGATGTGTTTCACTTAGCAGAGACAAAAATGGTTAGTCTTTGGGAGAAGTTCAAGAAAGAGTTGCATTCAGAATTAAGTGGTTTATCTACAGCATTAGTATGTAAAGAGGAGAATTTTCTCCTCTATGCCACTGAGGGATTAGAGGAGTAGTAAGGTTACAGTGATGGTGGGGAAGAGCACAGGTGGAAGATTGGGAGAGTTATCTTTAAGGCTGTCAGATCACTGGAGTTGTGATTAATGTGAACTGCAGGACTTGCACTGTATTTCAATCCAAGTGATGTTGCCTACTTAACTTTTCCTGTGTTGCTTCAATTTGAGTTTGAGTTTCTGCTCAGCTTAAAGAGTTATAAAAAAGTAACAACAAAAAATAGTGTTTAATTGCTTAGTTGGAAGAAGGCAGTAGTACACTTCCTAAAATCATAAGGACTTTTGGTATGTATTTTAGCACTGTGTGTTTAGTATTTTTCCTATTCGTCAAAGGAGTAATTAATTGGTGATACGGCAGAAGGTTAGGCTCATGAGCAGTTGTGTGTGTCCTTGTAATTATTTCTAGATTTAGATATAACAGTAGTGTTCAAGACAGTCAGCTAGTATGTACAGTGTGTGATGTGGGAGGAAAGGATCCTCTCTGCCTCCCCCCGTGACTTGTGCAGAGAACGTAGCTGTGCTCGTGCCCTCAGCACCTGGCAGTCCAGCTGAGGTGAGGCTGACAAAACTAAGGACGAAGCAATTGAGGAGTGTACAGATTCGATCCCAGACAAGAGTGGCCCAGTGAGGTCCT
Organism: Porphyrio hochstetteri; assembly: GCA_020800305.1. Classification (NCBI taxonomy): domain Eukaryota; kingdom Metazoa; phylum Chordata; class Aves; order Gruiformes; family Rallidae; genus Porphyrio; species Porphyrio hochstetteri. The sequence goes on from CM036912.1 coordinate 23,201,122, forward strand.
TGTGTAAGTCCAGGCCTTATTACTGATTTGCTCTGAGGTCTGAAGGCTCTCAGAGACCTTGTTAGAATTATTTCATAGGTAAATCCAGAATATCATTCTGAGGCAAGGCTGTTGTCAACCTGTGTGTACGTTAGTCAATGAAAGCAAAAATTCTTCAGAATATTGTTTGTGTTTTCTGCCACATGTAAGACACTAAATAAAGGAACTGTTCATTTTAATCTTATTTCAGGTATTTATCTGTCAGACTTGACGTATATTGACTCTGCCTACCCATCAACAGGGAGCATTCTGGAAAGCGAGCAAAGAACAAATTTAATGAACAACATCCTTCGAATTATCTCAGACTTACAGCAGTCATGTGAATATGGTAAGCTGGTGTGTAACTGCTGCACTATTAGAGAACAACTTTAAAAGCTTTGATATCTCTCTTCTGTAATGCAACCTAAGTAAGGGCAGACCTCTTTGAATGCCATTAACGCTCTCCCTCACCCTCTCAGCCCAGAAATCAAAGTTTATTCTGGTATTGTTGGTTACATCAGAGCATCAGTGTGAGGAGACAGAATAAAATGTTCTTTTTCTTACATTACACATTTTTGCAGTACGTAGTTTCTGATAAAAATGTGGAATACCTCGTACCTAACAGTAGTTTTACTAGCACGTTATAAACTTATATCCCTCTCTTTCATAATTTTATGATTATGAATTCTAAAAATAGTAGGATTCTTTTTGGAGTAGTACTTTTACTGGAGACCATAAAATACATTCAACTTGTCTTTTGGACATTTATAGTTTGGATCATAGATCAGATGGTGGTTTTTGGGTTTTTTTCTTCAAAGGAGGTGGTCTCCCTCACAATCCTCTTCAAGCTCTAGTAGAGTCCTGTGGCCACACTTGAAAGATCAATATGAGAATGTGGGCTGTGAAAGAGTCCTCAGATACAACCCTCCAGGTTCAGGCCTTCAGTTTGGCCAGGGGCATGGTCTCACTTTTCCCTCTGCGTTCTCTGATAAGCTCTGGGGGAATACGTACCTGGCTTTACAGGTGTGGGGAATGTCAGTGCGTGAGAATTACTGTGAAGGCCAGAACTGCAGCATCAGTAGGGACTGCAGTTTTGTATCTCTATTTCGCTTAAGGCAAGAGATCTGATTCTGTTTAAATAGCTGCTGGAAAATAATTTTGCTTCCCAGTGAATGGTGGGGTGATAATGAATGTCATCTGTTCTCCAGATATTCCTCTGTTGCCTCATGTCCAAAAATACCTAAACTCAGTTCAGTACATAGAAGAACTACAAAAGTTTGTAGAAGATGACAATTACAAGTAAGTATGAAATGTTATAACTGACTGTAATTACACAATAGCTGTTAGAATACAAACCTCTGTCGCTCTTAAGATTTCACTTGTAACAGGGGATTTTGTGTCTCAGATGCACCAGTTTTAAGTAGTGAGGTTACAGCAGGGTCCTGAGCTCCCAACAGTTTTCAGCGTGCTGGATGGCATATCTCCTTCCTTTTCTGTGCCTCACTACATCCAGCCCTAGCTTTCAGGCCCGATTGATCTGCTGAGTTCATCTGCAAACCTCTCTGAGTGTCCACCAGTGAAGACCTGGTACTTTTGGCTCATAACACTGTTCAGTCAATATGACCAGTCTTGGGATGGATTATAGATTATGTCATTTTTTTTGTCAGAACAATGTCATCTGTGTATCCAGTCCCAAGCTCTTCCTGAAGGTGCATTAAGGCTTTTGCTTTCATAGATAAATATCACTTTCAATTTATGTTTTTCTCTTTGATTATGTTACACTATGTGAGTAAAATATAAACATTTGATTTTTGAGAGGCAAGATATTGCCCATCTGTGACCCTGCCCGTTCCTCCCAGTATACCACCCGGAAAGAGGTTTTGACTTCCTTAATTAAAAGATTATTACTGTATTAAGTGGTTTGGCACCCAGCAAAACTGGGGGATGGAAATCTTTGGCAAGAGACAGGAACAAGCCCTGAGGATAGGAAAAAAACCCCTAAAGCAAATCTGTTGCATATGAAGAAAGTTTCTGTTCACTGGCTGATCTCCTTGAGGAGGTTCCCCACCCATTCCCATCCTGCCCGCCCTGGAAGTCTGTCACCTCACTTGTGTTGAATTGGTTGCTTGTGTAGCTACATTCAAGTGGTAGGAGGGGTATGCAGGCTAGAGGAACAAATACAGGTTGCCAGTTAGTAGCCCTAACTTGGATTTACTGAGGCAGCAAATGAGGACCCTTAATTTTTTGGAAAGAACTGTTAATGAGGGCTCGGATGCTCGACTTCCCTTCACATGTTACAATCCTTAGGATTTGTAAATTGTTCTCTGCATGCTCCCATTCAAGCATCCAGCTTTACCTCTGTGCTGAAATGTTCTGTAGCTGTATTTGGACAATAAACCTTTGTGGTCAAACATGTGAAGGAAAAAAGCCAAAACCAAACCCAACTTTCTTAACTGCGGTGGCAGCTTCTTAGCAGCATATTGTTTTCAGGAATCCCACACTGCCTTCCTCTGCCTTCACTAGGTAGGACTTGCTACTAGCAGCAGTTTTATTGCTGAAGGAGCTACAGTCTCCCCATCCTGTACAACCCGTGTTTTGGTAGCAGGGGAATGAATGGAGACAGTTGCCTGTGCTACAGAAACACGGCTCTGTTCAGAAAGTCCGTTCTCACACCTGTGGGTCTGTACATCTCCAAATGGAACTCTTTTGCTGGGAAGGAGAGAATTGTGAAGAACTATTCCCACTATAAGTGACTATTTACTTTTCATCCCCTAAGGTGCCTGCAAAGAGGCTGAAATGAGAGAACAGCCATTGCTGTTCTGACTTGGATACATGGGGGATTTTTTTCTTCCTAAACGATTTTCTTTTAAAAAATTAAATTTTAAAATTGTAATTAGTCACTGTTAAATTGCTCGGGGATGGGAGGCAGAGGAGCTGCCAACCTTAAAACTTTTTCTTCACAAAAAATTAAGTAGATGCTTTTCCAGCCTGCTGATTTCAAATATTTTAGTTCTGCAAACTGTGTGGGCAAGAACTGTTTGGTCTGCCGGGAGCGCTCTGCTCCTAGAGCCTGCCCTCTTTGTGGAGCTGTTGGAAATGGCATTACAAAGTGCCTGTTATAACAGAAGCTTGAGTTATGGATGAAGTCAAGTTGATAATGTATTTTCCAAAAGGCAAAAGAAGGATTTTGGCTTTTGGACCAGTAAAGACAAAGGGCTTGGCCTTGCACACTAGTGTACTTAATTAAAAAAGTTGAGGTCTGGAGTGTAGTGAATATAAATGTATTAGCTATGTTGGGGTAGCAGTTGCACACTTCTTATTCTTCCTAGTTCTTACACTTGGGTAGTGGTACTGTCACTGAGGTTCATGTATCTGGTAGCAGTCCCAGGGCTGTGTAGGTCCTGGCTTGCACATGGCCACGTTTTCCTTGGGCGAGGGTGCCAGCACAGAGCAGTGCTCTCTTCCCCTGCTTCTTCCTCCATGTGACTCTGCCACAGGCTGTTACCAGCTCGGGTGGAACTTTCGCTGTCCCAGAGGGTGAAGGTGGCAGCTGGCGGCAGCTTGCAGCTGGCTGTGCCAGCCGCGTCCGGCTCCCTGATGCAGAAGAGGTTCTGCGCTGGGCTGCAGCTGAGGCTTTGCTGTTGAGTCCAATCCTGAGTGTGGTATGCAAACCTGCCCTGGTCTATATGAACCAAAGCAATAGACTGACTCACTACGTTATGCCTGTGCATGTCACTTTTTTCCTGCTAAAGGTAACTTGGCACAGTTTGTATTAACTTGGTAGTGTTTCTTGCAGTTGTAGAAACAAGCAGCTTTCGGTTGTGAATTTAAAAGAAATTCTCTTTCAAAAAGTTAACTTTCATATGCTTCCATTGCCTGATAAAGTAATTTTTAATGCTTCTTTAATGCAGACTTTCATTAAAGATAGAACCAGGGACCAGCACCCCGCACTCTGCTGCTTCCAGAGAAGATTTAGTAGGTAAATGCATAATAAATGTGAGAAGACTTCAGGTTGTCAAATGCATTATTTTTGAGTTGCGAATGTGGAAAATATTTGCCTGAGGCTAATAAAGTGTGAAGTATAAACACTGTTTATTTGTAATAAAAAGTCTGAAGGTAGAAATTCTTTCAAGGAACCGAGTCAGTTCTTTAGGCTCTTGTATGTATTGTGGCACTAACTTGTTAGTGTCATTTGGGGTGAAGAGCGATTAAATATTCATTCTTTGTTGCACCTAGACAGAAAGGCCTTCATGTAAACTTTTTATGCTTCCAAAAATGTACATTATTTTTGATCAATGCCAAAAGTAGCTGAAGGTAGGAGTTACAAAATGTTGAATGAATGGGACCTGTTTAATGTCAAGTGTGGCTAATGCAGCAACCTGTAGGACTTAGAAAATATTTCTAGCTAGATGGTCTCTTTGAAATATGTGATGATTTTTTTTTTAAATCCTGTGCAAAAAAACCCTAGAGTACATATTTTTAATTACCAGTCGGAGTACATCAATGAGTTTTATTACAGGTTGTTTCTTACAGTTTGAGTTTAGGAAGTTTTGTGCAACTCTTCCACAGCTTTCCTAGAAAGTAATTCTAAAGTTACTCAAGAGTAATGTGTCTCTCTGTTCCCAGGCTCTGAGGTTGGAGCATCTCCCCAAAGTGGACGGAAAAATGTGGCAGCCGAAGGAGCCTTGCTACCACAGACACCCCCTTCACCCAGGAACCTGATACCGCACGGACATAGGAAGTGTCACAGTCTGGGATACAAGTCAGCATTTTGTTTAACCTGAAACCCTAAGCTTTGTGATGTATCATGTCTTTCTGTGCAAAAGCTTTGCTTGGAAAGCGTAGCATGATTTATATACAATGCCTCACTTGCAGAGCAGCTTGTGGCAGGAGAGTAAGCTCAGAACTATGATGAGAGAATCAAGGAGAATTAGTCAGAATAGGAAGGCTGTGTGGCTGGTACAGTAGGAATAGCCAGTCAGCTACACTGGACTCTCTGTGAATGGCAAAGCTATTTCTTGTAGCAACGCAATGCCAGTGTAACTCTTCAGTTTGTATCTCTCCTCTGCCCTGGTCAGGCCCCACCTGGAGTATTGTGTCCAGTTCTGGGATCCCTGGTATAAAAAAGCCAGGGATCTCCTGGAGAGAGTCCAGAAGAGGCTAAGAAGATGATTAAGGGCCTGGAGCATCTCCCCTGCAAGGAAAGGCTGAGTGACCTGGGGCTGTTCAGCCTTGAGAAAAGAAGCCTGAGAGGGGATCTGATCAGTGTTTATCAGTATCTGAAGGGTGGAACACAGGGAAATGGCCAGCCTCTTCTCAGTGCCTGTGGGGACAGGACAAGGGGCGATGGCCTCAAGTTGGAGCACCAATACCAGAATATCCAGAAGAACTTCTTCCTGGTGAGGGTGAGGGAGCCCTGGGACAGGCTGCCCGGGGGGTGTGGAGGCTCCTTCTCTGGAGATATTCCAGCCCCATCTGGACACCTCCCTGTGTGACCTGTCCTAGGGAACCTGCTTTGGCAGGGGGTTGGACTCAATGATCTCTGGAGTTCCCTTCCAACCCCTATGATTCTGTAATTGCTTTGTTGGTGTTTTTATGATGACACCTCCTTTGTAGACTTTAATACAGTTTTGTATAGTAACAGCTTTAGGTTTTTTCCTCTGTAGGTGTACTTCTAATTAATATCTTAATCATTGTATTATCAGTTCCTTGATCATCTTTCAAAAATGCAAGATTTTATCTATTCCCTAATTCCATTTACCTTGTGTAAGTTTACCTTTTATGAACTACGATGAAATTCAGTTACATGAGTGGTACAGTAAGACAGAAATACCTTAGGATATTGAATGTATCTTTTAAAGTACTCCTGACTTTATCTTTGCTCCAAGGGTGCTGTGCAGTTTTAAGACAAGCAATTCCTATATGTAGTATAGTTATTGCTTATGACTGGAGCCATGGTTTAGTTTGGCATTCACAACGCGCTGTGTGCAGGATATTAAAGCAGCAGCTTTTGAGACATATCAAAAATACTGTTGTAACAATTCTTATCCTCTTTCCTTTCTAGTTTCATACACAAAATGAATACGACTGAATTTAAAAGTGCAACATTCCCCAACGCGGGACCAAGGCACCTACTGGATGACAGCGTGATGGAGCCTCACGTCCCGTCCCGAGGGCAGGCAGAAAGTTCCACCCTTTCCAGTGGAATTTCAATAGGTAGGAACTTCAAATATACCTCTGCAGGACATGGTCTTTTAATAAAGATACTAGCATAATTAGTTGGCAGTTGTTTGAGCAGCGGTACTACTCTAAGTTAAAAATAATATTTTAGAAAACAACTTGGGAAATGCAGGTGGAGAAGGGCAGCATAATTTGAACTACTAGCAGATTTTTTTACACCCCTTTTAATGATACAGCTGCTGTTATTCCTCTTCTGCCTTGAATGAGGGTGGAGGGACATTGAGGGCACCACTTCATATTCTCTTCCCCACCACCCCCCCTGCTGCCCCACTCCCAAGTCAATCCGAAGTAAAATGTCTGTGGTACAAATTCTACGTAAAATGCGATATCAAATTGACAGAACTGTAAATTGCCAATAGTCTTTTAGAGCATCGTTTCTAAATACTCCTTACTTTTGTTAGGAGTAGATAGCAATTTAACTTGCAGATACTTCAAAATGTCGGAATCTACATCATTTTAGTAGGTTATTTATCTTAAAATATTTAAGGTGCTCTGAGAACTTCTGCTTCCTGAGCTTCTCATATTACAGCCGTAGCACAACTGCCTCTCTGATCTGCCCACCTGAGAGAAGTGGGACCTCTCTCACAGTCCTTTTTCTCAAAATTATTAGCTCAAAATTATTAGCTCAATAGAGTTTGGTGTTCAAGGTTTTATGCATTTATGGTAACACCAGGTTTCTTTTTTGGTAGTGCTATGCATTACTTTGGATACCATAGTTTTAAAAACCAGGTGTGATTTATTTTTTTTTTTTTAGCTTTGGTGGAGAGAAGCGCAGTCACGGGGCTTCAAGCTATGCTGCCTTCTCAGGGATTGCATAGCACAGGAGGTTAAAGCTCCTTATGCGTCTACTCCCCTTCAGGTGCAGTCCTCTCAGCGTTACACTGGATTTAGGGAAAGAAAATCCAGGCTTCTGTCCCCTCTGAGATGTAGCATTGCCCTTTTCTCAGTGCATGTGTTTTAGTGACGTTTTCAGTCGAAGTATCTAAGAAACTTGTCTACAGTCAATCTTTTTTTCCCAGGTAAATTATTTACCTCTGTTAGAGCCTCGCAAGAAAAGTTTGCCAGAGCTGGCAGACAGTTTTTTCATGAGCTACAATTGAGAACCAGTCACCTTCTACACATTTCAGCGAATGCAGGGGTTTTTCACTTTGTCTCATCTTGAACTTTTCAACTCTGTTCCCTTGCGTAGCTCAGGCACGACCTTATCGATTTGATATAGTCTCTCTTACACTTTGGAACAAGATTGCCATTTTAAAAGACTTTAATAAATCACTTGTAAAACAGCAACCTTAGACAGTTTGTAAGATCGGGATTTGTGGTTAGAACTTACCCTCTCCTGTTCTCTTCCATCTTCAGCCTCACCATACTCTGATATTTTAGATTTACCACTGTTTCGACAGCCTACTGTCACTGTTGGCTTTGCTGCTGCTTGATTGTGAAAATTTCAGTGACACAAAAGACTAGGAGAGGTACTAGAAATACATACGGAGGGAAAGAGTAAGGTCTGGAGGCTTGCAATATCTATTACTGAAGAATTATTGGAAATGTGAGTTGTTTGGCATTCTGTACTGCTGCTTCAGCAGGATTTCAGGAAGTTGATTGAAGCTGCTAAGTTCCTCCATCATGTTTGAAGTAGTCTGTTTACTCAGTACTTGGAAACAGTACAGTCACTGCAGCAGAGCAGAGGTTTACAGTATTCTACAACAGGACTTCAAAAGACAGTCAAGAAAACTACTTTTGAATGTGTGTACTGAAAAGACTGTTATTCCTCACCTTGCCCATAAATGTGGGTTTAAACCTGTTGCTCTAGAGACAGGGCTACCTTTTCTTTGATATGAACCTATATAGAATTTAACTTTTGGGATAAATTACCCCTTTTCAGAACATGGACAGTGTTTGTGATGTGTCAGCACCTTAAAGATGACTTTAATACCACTTTAAATCACTCCAGCGTTTTGAGGGCTCAGAGGTGTTCAGACCTTTCCAGTTCTTCATGTTAAGAGCCGATTATATCGTCTTCCACAGCAAACATAACAGTGATTGTAGGATGTTTGTGTGTGGCACTGTCCTGTTATCTGGATCATTCAAGTATGTGGGTTTGTGCATTTATTTTTTACTCAGGCCTTGTTTTGGAGGTGCCTTTGCTTTAACAGGTTGCTGCAGTCCATTTGCAATCAGCCAAGCAATTTATAGGCATGTTATAAGGACGTATCAGAGTGTTGTTTCTTCTTCCACTGGTGAACACACCAATTTCTTCAGATACATAAGGGCTCTTGACTTGGGTTTCTTCAGTTATCTCTGTGATAGAAGCTTTATATTTGTGATCCAAATTGATTAGAGCATCACTTGGCTTGAGACTTGTGGCTAGGTGAAATGCTCTTCTGCATAGAGGTTACAGTGGTGAAGGGCTGACGGTTGGGCTTGATGATCTTGAAATTCTTTTCCAACCTTGATGATTCTATGATATAAGGGTACTAAAACTGAGCAGTTAACCCAGTAGTGTGTATGTGTGTCTGAACTAAATAGACACATTCACGTCTGATGTGCGATGTTGATTGTGCTGTGGTGGGAAAGGCTGATGATCCGTGCTGGGAATGGTGCATAGCATGCCAAAATCTTTACATTGATGTAATTAATCTTTCTGATCTGTAGAGTATGCTAAGTGGGTATGTTTTCTTTGCAGTGAATGATTCCTAAGGCAGCAGCAATGCAGACAGTGACCCCAGTATGGGATTTTCTAAAAATAGGCCTGTCTCTAGTATGATAGTCATGGTCAGAGATCTTGGTTGGATTTGCTTCTTACTTTCAGGCTCTGGAACCTGATTGTGCACATTCACCTGATTGTGCACATTCACCTGATTGTGCGTGCACATTCACCTGACTGTGCGTGCACATTCACCTGACTGTGCGTGCACATTCACCTGATTGATTGTGCAACAACCTAGAAATAATTAAAAAAAAAGATACAAAGATACAGCCCCATTAGATGAATTTCTTGTGCTTGGGTTGAAACGGTTCCTGTTCCTAGAACTATGAGACTGAGCTCAGCAGATGGTTGTATGTTACACTTAGAGTGAGGGAGATGTGCATCTGGTTCAGTTACTGTTTTACTTTATAACTTAGGTGCTCGTTATCTGAACAAAAATGAGAAACCTTTTTCCAGCGGTGCTCTACTATGCTAATTAGAAGAAACACTTAACCGCTCTTACACAATATCAGTTGGGAAATGTTTTCTTGAGTTCAGGAGTGTAACAAGAGGAAAAAGTCTCTTCTACGTTTTAGTCATTCATCATTTAGACAGCTGCATTTGAGCTGCTCATTGGAGCTTTTTGTAATCACGTAGAGAACTGAGATCTTCAAGGATCTGATTCATCTCTTTAAGTGGGTGGCGAAAAAGGTTATATGACTTGTGTCCTTAAAACCCCACTTTATTTCTGTTGACTACAGAGAGACTTTTGAGAGAGAAATGCTTTTACTTAGCAGTGAAAGTTTATTAAGAACCCCTACTACTTGAAACTGCTATAGCTTAGTTCTGCAATCCCTCTATTTTGATGAGGTCACTGATATAGTCTTTCAAAAGAGTGAGTTTACCCTTCTGAGGTCTAAGCATTGCTCTTGGCTGGGTTGAAGGCACCACTTGTGCACTCTGACCAGCTCTTCTCCTGCATGTATTTGCCTGCTGTCACCTTCTCACCGAAAAGTAGGATAAATTAAGATGCTTTTGCTTAGTGTGTGGTTAAACTCAGAAATAGCGTGAAACTTCCTTTTAGTCTTAAACTGCGTATTCTTAAAAGTCTTTCTAACACTCCCTGATCTTTGTATAGTTCTTAAGTATTCTTTTCTTGCATAAGCACACTCTTAAGTATCTCTACTGTGATGTTTACTCACCTTCATTGATGTTCTCAGAAGTTTTGGGTTTCTACCATCTCTAATGCTTTGTCACTCAGCTACACACTAATGAATTTCTTTTCTGTAGATGAATTTGTTTACAGTGTCTAATAGTCCCAATAATTCTGTAGAGGCAAATGGACAGTGTAAAATAGGCCCTTCTTTTCATTTATTGCTTCTCTATTGCTTTCCTCTGCTTGCACCGTCTCATGTACGGGGCGCAAAGTCAATTTGCTTTAGGAGGTGTTTTATTTTTTAAGGGTGCAGTCTCACATGTACACCACTTCAGATGCTGAAGCATAAACAGAAATACTCTGCTGAAATTGAAAATGTGATTTTAAGTGTTTAAAAATTCAAAGAAAACATGTTTTATGGATTATGTTTGTACAGGGTTGGATGCAAATTGTGTTCTGAACTTCGGAGTGTTTTCTTTTTCAAACTATTTTTTTTTTTCCCCCCAATGACTTTTCCTAATCTACAACATTATTGATGGAAGCTCCTGGAAAAACTAAGGCTCTTAACATTTACCTTCATTTGTGTGTTCCAATCACTTCAGAGTAACTTGAGCCTTTATTCTAATGCAATCAGAAATTAATGCTGCAGAGTCAAAGAAAGGTATTTTAAATCAGTTCTAATCAGTGTAAGCAAGTGCCTTTGTAAGAACAATACATTTTCAAACCAAAACTGGCATAAAATGCATACAAGAATATCAGCATTTTAGTGAATTTCTACATAGAGTCATCATCATGATGCACTTAAATATAATTCCTCTTTACATAAATGAAGTATAGGTGCAGGTGTACAGTGTGTGCATTTACATCCAGGTTTTTTGGCAGCTTTAAACAGTAGGGGAGAGCTCTAAACAGTCAATGTTTGTTTGATTCCTTACCTTGTAACATACTGTTCAGGTGTTTAGGACTCTGAGTCAGCAGCGTTCTGCATCAGAAGAACAGAAGTTCAGGTAGGGTTTCAGGCAGAAGAGTTTATTTTTCTAATATGCCATTTAAATGAGTATATAGGTGGCACCTGCTCCAAATCTGGATGCCCCGTTTTGCTATTGTGAAACTACTGCTTTAGGGATAAGTAAATATAAGAGCTATATAATGCTTTAGGTTAAAAATGCCCACCTATATGGCTAGATTTGGGAGGAGGAGATGGATATACAGGAATTTTGCTACCCCATTTCTTCCCCAATCCTTATTAGCACTGTTTGGTCTAGGACACATGTTCTGGGTTTTTTTTGTGATTAGTGCAGCCATACAAAAGCCCATCTTGATCCTTTTGGTTGCTTGCCTTTGTGAGCTTTTTGCAATTAAACTTGTTACCAGTGATGGCGTTAGATGTTCGGATTGATTCTCTGGCAGCATATTGCTTGAGTTGCTTGCCAGTCTTTACACCATTGTTATTTGGTTAATTAGCAAGCCAAAATGGAGCTATTTAACCTTGATTGTGCAATAGTTAAATAGCAATGAACTAATTCAAATACACATGAGGATTTTCAGCATAGTCATAGATGTCAGCAAAGCACAAGGTAACTTTTAAGGAATGGGGTTCATCTCTGTGATGTTAGCTGGGCTGTACTGAGCCTACAGCAATTGATGTTCAAGTGTCCAAGCTATTTTGTTTCTGTTTTCTCATTAGAATTTCAGGCTCTGTTAGGCCAGTTGTGAGCTATAGTGACTGGAGCTCTGGAAACACTGTGTAAACGGAGCTAAGAGAGTGTCAGCTGCAGATTTGAGAAGGGGAAAGAATTTTTCGTCTGAATACTTCTTAAACTCTTTGGGGTTGGTTTGTTTATATTAACACCTGTTTAACTTTGGGGACTAACTTCTGGATAAAGGAAGCCTGTGTTGAATGTTCAATATCCTCAGACTTTGGGCAGCGAGTGGATGCCATGACCTGGGGGGAGCTGGGTATGCAATAGCACAGGCATTCCCTATCGTATGACCAGGAACCTACCCTCACAGTGTTTGTGTGGCTGTAGCACAGCCATGTGTGTATATGCACATCTACAGACATCTTCAGCCTACTAGAGCTCTGTGTGAACAATCCAGAAACTTCTCAGACAAACATCAGTAGGGCTGGTGAAAAAACCCCACTTTGCCAATTGCTGTTATTCTGAGAATAAAAAAAAGCCTTCCTGGTAGGCAGTAAATATAGCACTGATTTGATTTTATTTTAATCCTGTACCCCCAAAAAAATTAACTTTAGCAGCAATAGAGAAAGCCAGGAAGACAGTGGTTTGTGTCAAGTGGCTTCTTACATCAACCCAAAACTTGCATGGAATGTTACTTAATAGAAAGGATTTATACTACCTAGGGTTTGTTATTAAGTTTAACCTGAAGACCTGCTTGAGGTTGTTGAAAAAACTCAAATATTGAGTACATACTTGAGAAGAATTTAAGAAGGTGATATATTTTTAAAGTCCTGAATGAATGAAATATTTCCAGTTGAGGTGATAGTCAAATAGTGCACTTTATGTTTAAACAGAATTTGGCTCGGCATCCTAACTTCTAGTAAGTTAAAAACAGTTCCTTTCACTTGTGTTGTTTCAGAGTGGGGGGATGTCATGTGAATTCTCCTGCTTTTTGGGAGAGGGAGGGTTGGGGGTGTTTTAGTATTCAGCGCTTCTGTAGTGCAAAAAATCCCCCAGAGTTTTTTAGAACCTATAGATGTCAGAGGGCTAGTCAGATCCCGAAATTCAACCTTTACCAGGGTTTTGATACAGTTTTTTAAAACCTTATATAAGCATCAGTAGAAATGTTAAATCAACAGCTGTGATGTTTGGCCCACTTTTTTTGCAATTACCATTGCATTTAAAGGTGTAATTGGCAATTTCTCTGTAGATGAACTTTTTGTTTCTGAATCCCTCAAATTCATTTAACTCTTCCAACTGTACTGATACTGTACCAAGGAATAACACGCTGTGAATGATGGTGTTTCATCTCTCTTGCTCTAAAGTTTTGCATTTTAAAAAAAACACGCTAGCTTTTAAGTCTTTCTTTAGAGTACTTAGAGTGTTTGCAATACAGCTTTCATAGCAAAGCTAATATAGTTGCCATCAAAATGTCATTACAGTTAAAGTTTTCACGTATCAACCTAGTATAAATATTAAAAAAATACTTGTTCATATGCTATTGTTAGTGGGTTCCAATGATGTGGGCTTCTATCATGTGGGCCTGAGTCCAGTCGAGCTCTGGTCATATTGAAGCTGTGTTTCTTGTTAATGCAAAGCTCAATCTGTGCAGTAATAAGGAAATTAATAAGACTTACTATTAGTATCTTACTTCAGCGTTGGCTGGGTGATGAGGGCAAACAGGAATTACTCCTCCCTTTTGCAGAGCACACTAACCAGGAAAAAGTCAATTATTTGCAAGGAAATAGCTTTTTTTCACAGGTTGCTCAGAGAGATTGTAGATACCATTTCTTTAAAGAAAATGGCTACATGAGGCCCTCAGCAATTTGGTTGCCAAGTTAGCTTTGTTTTGAGCAAAATGTTGGACCAGGTGACCTCCCAAAGTCTCTTCCAGACAGAATTATTGAAAAATTCCTAAGTAAGCTAAATGAACAAATAGGGGAGTTTGCCTATTTGGACAGGTCTGGATCAGGTCACCTCAGAAACATCCTGGATCTGCCATTCTGGACTGTTAGATGTGTTTAGATTAATGCAGTCTGGGCCTTACTCCGATGTGAGTGCAGTTGTTCATTTCCTGTTCATGCCATCCTCTCATTTGGGCTTCTTGGTGTTTGGATGGCTCAAGAAATTCACTCTTGTCTTCATAACAGTCCAGAATCCTGAATTCCCTTCCTTGAGAAATCACAGTGCTGAGAAATAATACTTGAAACCTGCCTAACTGTCATTCCACCTGCTAAAAGGATTTCAGAACTTTAAGATCTTACTATGATCTAGTCTTCCTCAAAAGACTAGGAGGTCTTACCCAAAATACCTTCTGTTAGATCTGATTCTATCCCTTAGTCCCCAAACCATGCTGCTACTTTAGTTGAAGAGACTTTGTGTATCGCTTTGCGGAGAGTGCAGCTGCGGTTTTGTTTGGATGAAATAAATCATTGGAGCTTTCCACCGTGATTTGGATATAGAATTTGCTGAAAATCTTAAGTGATGGTTGTTTCTTCCAGGAAATTATATGCTTTGTTTGGGGATTTTGCAAGGACTTCTGTAACAGCAGGCTCCATCTGGATAGGTTACTCCAACTGCTTGCTCCAGTTTTGCCTGTGATACTTCACAATCTGTCAGGCAGTATTCCTGTATAAAAAGTGCATAGACAATGTGGAGTTCAATCCACACATCTCTTACTTCTCTGCGGTGCAGGTCAGATCTGAACTGCTGAAGAGAACTTCTGAGTAATTTTTTAATCATGTTTTACTCACCTGCCTTGTGACACCAGAACGACTGCTGGTAGATCAGCTTCGTGCAGACAGACCCTTGAAGTCAAAACACTTACTCAACCACAGTCCATGTAGCTCTTCGATAAGGTGTCCTCACATCTACAGAGGAAGTGTAGGTCACAGAAGTAGAAGCTATTCTTCTTTTATGGATAAGCTACTTGCTGCTGTAACCTTCAAAGGTGTTGTATGCTTAAGGATCAGTGATCTTTAAGAAGGATGTGGAACTGTTGGAGAGGGCTCAGAGGAGCCCACAAAGATGATAAGAGGGCTGGACCACCTCCCCTACGGAGAGAGGCTGAGGGAGCTGGGCTTGTCCAGCCTGGAGAAGAGAAGGCTATGGGGGGACCTCATTGCAGCCTTCCAGTCCCTGAAGGGAGCAGAGAAACAGGAGGGGAATCAACTTTTTAGAAGGGTAGACAATGGCAGGACCAAGGGGGAATGGATTAAAACTAAAGGAAGGAAGGTTTAGGTTAGATCTTAAGGGGAAGTTTTTTACAGAGAGAGTGGTGAGGTGCTGGAACAGGCTGCCCAGAGAGGTGGTGGATGCCCCGTCCCTGGAGGTGTTCAAGGCCAGGTTGGATGGGGCCCTGGGCAACCTTGTGTAGATCCAGGCCTGGAAGTGGTGGCCCTGCCTGTGGCAGGGGGGTTGGAGCTCTGTGATCCTTGGGGTCCCTTCCAACCCATGCCATTCTATGATTCTGTGATCTGAGAATGTAAGTACTAAAATCTTAGACAGCTCTAGAAAATAACTAGTCACCTGCTGAGTATTTTAATCCGCCTTGCCTGCAGACTTTCCTGCCTGCCTTAGGAGCAAGGAGCTCCACCAGAACGTCGGGTTTGCATGTGTCTCAGCTTTCCTGTACTATGCAAATCCCTCTTCCTGTAATGTCAGTGAGAACCAGGTTAGGATCTTCCTTGAGGAAAGGTTTAGGAATAACCTGAGACTGAATCGTCTAGTATCCCTGAGAGATTGTTTTAATGAGGAGGGTGAGCTAATGGTTGGAAAAGAGGCATCTAAGCTGAATCAGCCAGCAGATAAAGACACGCATTTTGTCTTGGATTTTGTACAGAGAGAACTTCAGCCCGTGCTAAAGATTTTCATGGTTCCTAGCTGGAATTACCCCTGCTGTGTGTGAATTTTTATAGCATCCATCTTTACTCTGTATTTACTCAGTTGATACCCAGACTTACCTTTGCACAGATTATCTGTGCTCTTCAGGGTAGCACTGTTCCCTACTGGTTTTCAGTGTAAAATTACTGGGAACATGTTCCCATTTTTCAGCTTTTGCTTCTCTGCAGGAACCTTTAAGTAAGGTGCATTGATTTAGATTTTTTTTTTCTTTTTTTTCTTTCCAGCTTGTCTGAAAAGCATTGTAAATCAATTCTTCCTTTTGTATATGGGTGTGTAGGAGGCAAGCAAGCTGTTGGGCTAGCGTGCTGAAAGGTGGGCTTTTAGTGCTGAGGAGCCAAAAACACATGTTGGCTTGAAGTGGATAGCTGGGATGGGGAGCTGCTCTGGTCTGAAAGGGGAAGAGCTAGCAAGACAACAGCTTGAATGTTGTTAGTAGTACAGTTAATAACTGATGTTACTGAGTTCTGTTAACAGTGTTTGTGAACTGGTTGATTTGTTTACTGATTTTTAAGAACAATACAGGTAACACTACCTTGTGTCTGTATTTAAATACTAATTTTCAAGCTGATAGGATTCACTGTTTAGTATGTTATTTCTGGACCTGCCATGCATCAATGCATCAGATATTTGGATTTTGTGATCTTCCTCTACTTTTTGTGTTTAAAATGAAATACTTGAAGTCATATTGGATTACTTTGTGAAACAGAAAAGGAACATCCTTGTGATCTCATATAATAAGTACAAGAGACTATCAAATCAACAAAACCTTCTAATGCCTTGGACATTCACAATGGGTTTGTGCTATTGTGACATCATACCTCTTTGTCATGACCATACATGATCTCACGAGGAATTATTTAAATAAGTGACCTTCCTTTTTAAGTGCTTGTTGTGTTGATCAGACAAATTTACATTTAGAATGTTCTTTCAATTTTGAAAATACCTTTCCCATTTATTATTGCTCCTTTAGACCCAGTCTCCTCAAATCTCTGCAGCACTTTATGTGAAATTCCTGAAGGAAATCACCAAGTATATTTGTTGTGATATTTTAATAAAGTATTACCTGTTTAAACTTGACTGTTTGGAGGAGAAACACATAATTGAAATAGGTGATGAAATAAATGGTCATTCGTTCTTATCTTTTTCAAGGTAGCAGTGATGGTTCTGAACTCAGTGAAGAGACTTCCTGGCCAGCATTTGAAAGGTAAGAAAGTGCCACTCACAAACTGCATTTCTCTATTCAGACATTGCTACTTACGCTCTCTCGCTCAGTCCTGAAAATGATGCTTTCTCTTAGTGATTATATGTAAGAATATTAATAAACCGTAGTAAGCTAAAGCAGTAGAGAAGTAGTGTCTGCTTACTAGTAGTTCATAGGCCTTTTGTCTAACTGGATGCTCAGCCATTGCATGTATTTTTCTAAATAGCTCAACCAGGGTACCATTAAACCCCAAATGATTTTCCTGGTTATATATATTTGCATATCCTGTGAATGTTCTTCATGTGACTTACCTAGTTTTCATCTCCACTTTTCCTGAGACATTTCATTCATTCTTGGTCCCTTTGCTTTTGCCATTGACAGTGTCACCATTTACCCATCTGCTCTTCACTTCCTTGTTACTTGTCCACAGTACTTGGGAAAACACAGTAACGCCCCTTGCTAAAGTCTGATTTTGTGGTTCAGAATGAGTATCTTGCTCCTTATCAAAATGCCTGCAAATGCTCAGGTGGCATTCCCCATTTCAGTCCTCTCCCATGTAGTATTTGGGAACGTGGGAAAATGCAAACAGCTATTGTTTAATGTAGCAAAAAGGGGAAATTTCATCTTTCCACAGTAGTAAGATGCGCCATACTCTCTATAGTTTGCCCCTGTAACTCAATTTTGGGTAATTCTGCTTCAGAGTCACTACGGATGACTGACTCTACCATACTGTGAAGACATGTTTGGTAGATATTTTAGTCAGAGAACTTTACATTTGGAAGCTGTTGCTGCAAACCTTATGTTCAGCTTCAGTTCATTGAAGCAGTTGAAGTTCTGTGTTGTTGTTGGAAGAAGTCTTTGACACTATCTCAGTGCCAGATGTGAACTCTATGATAGCTCATGCTATAAATATTGTTTCATACATGTGGAAACACCTTTATACAGTTCCATTAGGTAAGAACAAAAACCAGTGCATATGAACATAGAAAGAAAATAGGGTTAGAAAGAACATCTCCAACTTGTGTGTGCTTTGTGATGCAACCTTCAATATTCTTTCCCTCTGGCCTTATGGAGTTATTCAAGTTCAGGTTACTCCTCAAAGCCAAAACGTTATGTGGCAAAACCTTAGACAAAGTGGTGAACAGTGTTTTTTGCCTTAAGTAGCCTAAGAAACTGAAAATTTTTACTAAGGTTCAGGCTTAAGCTCATGTTTTTAGAGAATGGTGACACACTCCAGAATTGTACAGACTTCTGAGACAAAGCAGAAGCTTTTCATCCCTTCTGTATGGACAACTGGCTGGCCCAGACTCCCCCCAGTAAAAGATTTGCTCCACCTCAATTATGCCAGAAGATTCCTGCTCCAAACTTGCCCGTGCGATTTGAGTTGTATGTTTCTGAGGGTGATTTATCTTGCCTGCTTCCAGGGAGAGGAGTTGGGTTCCTTAGAGACATTCAAAACGTGTGAAATTTCTAGAGATAAGTGACAACCATGTGTCTGTTCCTTGGTTGATAAGATGATGAAGCATCTTTTGGAATGTAGTGGGTAATAAACTCAAGTGCAAATGTTAAAACATTTGAGATGTTTAAGGTGCCTCTCTAGTTTTGGTGTTTCTATTCTTCACAAAGAGTTTTTAAGTGAAGGAGAAGCATTAGTTGTCTGGAATTAACAGCTACTGGCAGAATTAGGATAATTCTAGTGTTATTAATGGCTACTTCTGATGCAGTGTGAGTGGAAATTCAGTACTCCCTGGTGGTTTAGGAACAGGATCTTTAGGTGGGAGGGCTTAAGTCTGCAAAATATGCCTAACAGGAAGTAATGAGATACTCCGCACACAGATTCCCCAGGTAACAGAAGGAATTGTATCAAATATTCTGATGACGCAAGTCCTGGCTACAGACTCTAAAAGGTGAAGCTTATACATAAAGTTTAAAGCTTGTGTGGACTGGAGAATTGAAATGCTTCTTAGTTTACTTCACTGTTACTTAATACAGCAGTCTTTTAAGTGGTGTCAGTCCAACTTTGATAGCGTTTTTGATTCAGCCCAGCAGCTTGTGTCTGTGCACATATTCATAGGATCTGAAAACAATTTTGGTAGTAACATCAGGAGTCAGAACTTAGACATATAGGTTTTATTAACGTGGTTCCTTTACATTGAGTTAATCTCTAAGAACTAACCTCAGGCTTTGCTCTAGGAATGTGTTATTGTTCAGTGCCAATAAAACGCTTCAGTATTACAAGTTTTGACAAAGAGAACATCTGACGAAATAAAACTCCGTGCTACCTACCTCTGCATGCATTTTTCTGAATAAAATCATCCTTTGTTTCTTACGTGAAAGAATTGGCTTTGTGATAGGCACACCAAAATAAAAGTACTGTGCTGTTTTAGCAGTCGTGCTGTTTGTGTGAATAAAAGTATATGTAATACATACAATTTATAATGGAATCCAACAGGAACAGGTTGTACCATTCTCTCGGTCCGGGGACAAGAGTGTCACGAAATGGCTATCGAGGCCACATGAAGGCCAGCAGGTACAATTCCCACTGCACAGAGGTGTCACGCTCTCCCTCTGGTGTTGGTGGTTTGGTTTGGTTTAATAATTAAGTGGCTGTTTTCTGATATTACCTTTCTAACTTATGTGTCAAAATAAAGGTAGAGACCTTTTTCTTCAGACTTAAAGCTTTCCTCTTCTGTGACTACTTCTGTATCACCATAAGGGCTTTGTTCATTCTGGTCTGCAAATCCAAATTCTGATCCATTGGATCTTTATCTCAAGGCTTAAAGATGTTTTACCAGAGATACTTTTCTAACCACCCATCACTATGAAGCAGTGTCAGTAGTTCTCATGTGGACAGCAAAGCTGCTGCTTGTGCTGATGGAAGCCATTCAAGATGGTAGTTCAGTACTAGAATTCTTTTTCCCTCTTCCCTGAAATAAGAAACATAGCTAAAATGAGTATCGCTTTAAAATTGGCCCAGATACATTATGTGTGGTATTATTTGCCAGCTGACATAGTAATATAACTGATTATTCTGATTAGTTAAAATACAAGCGCTGTCTTCAGCTGTGTGGCCCTGTAATTGGGAAAGCAATGGCCGTTAGCTATGAAACTCTTTTCATGTTAAGAAGCCAGCATCATCTCACTGAATTTAACTCATGTTCACATCAATCAGTGTTCAAAATTGTCTCCATATCATCCTCAGTAGGTGCTGCCACGAAAATGTTTGCTAGATTTCCAGTTTACTTTGAACGTTCATGAATGTTAGGATGGATGCAGCAGCAAGTCCTAGCTTACTTCATTTCAGACACTGTCCATTTTCTGGGCTTTTCTTGAAAGCTGCTGGGTTCAGCAATTAAGCTATATGCTCTGATTTGAAATTTACTGAACTTATGTTATAGCTTCTATTTCCTGATTGAGAATGCTTTATTCAAATTACAAAGCTGACTGGCTTACAAAACAAAGTTTTCTTTTCACAGTGCTGTACCTGGCATTTGGTTTATCCCATTGCTTTTAGATCCTACGCAGGGGAGATGATTAGTAGAGCACCAGATGCATTAAAACACCTTAAAGCTGTGGTTTGGGTTTCTACTCTTTATTATTGCTCCTGCCCACCCTTCTTGCTTTCAGATATTGTAAATAATGTGCATGTTTGGGCTGTGCTTTGGTTTTGATGTGCTAATGTTTCAGTGTTTCTAATAAAAAAAACCTACTCAATCTTTCTTGCAAGGGCTGAAGGAGAAATTTTAACACATACAGCAACAGTATCAATGTTGTTAATTGTTCCTATATTTCAGTTATGTCTTGAATTTTAATTTTTTTTTTAAAATGAAGGATTATCTGCTTGGCTAATTAATTTTTCTGCTTGTGAGCGTAAGTTCCACAACAGCACTCTCTTGTAACAGCCAGAATCTTTTTCCACAATGAAGTCCAATAAATAAAAAGTTGATGTTTCTAAATTAAAACGCAGATGTTTGCGCTAGGTTGTGGTAATGATTGGAAAACTGCTTTAGGAGAAATACTCTTTTCACACAAATCTTCTCATGCTCTTTTCAGCTCCCTAGAATCTGAAGATTTGGCTGTCCATTTGTATCCAGGAGCAGTTACTATCCAAGGCGTTCTCAGGAGGAAGACTTTGTTGAAAGAAGGCAAGAAGCCTACAGTAAGATTTTTAATTCATTTTCTCACCTTCTTCCTGTACCCAGTTATAAATACAATAAAGTGGCCACTGTGCAACTAACTCAAGTGTGGGAGATCTCCTCTGCCCTGCTTATTAAGGTTTAGGGTCACTGATAGGGATTATAATCTTCTGTTGGGTGGATTTATTTAGTTTATAAAGCTATACCTGTAATCCAAGGAGAAGTGTAGCACTACAAAAAATTTCTTACAATTCCTGATAAGCTTGAGGAGCATGTTCTGTCTTCCTGAATGGTGAGTGGATCCTAAAGATTTATCAGTAGATAATAAACCTTAGCGTTTGCATTGCAAATGCTTGATTATAAATCAAAATAGATACTAATGATACCAGGGAGATATCTTTTGGCAGCACGTAAAATGGAAGAAGGACAAATGTACTCTAACGTGGTTCACTACAGGTTGCAGAAAGTATAGAGTAAGATGTTGACATTTTTTCTCAGGTTACTGAGGGAAGGCATGTGTTCTTGTAGCTATCTAGATTTTTAATATGCTCACAGGCTACACAAATAACTAGAAACAGTGGCTTTGGAAACATGGCTGGTGGCTTGGCTGGACAACTAGTGCAGTCATATTCTTGCAGGATGATGCCTGCTATTTTACAGCTCAGTGTTATGAAACATTTCACTACTGCTGACTATTTTCCCCTCTGCTGCTTTTCTCTCTAGGTAGCATCTTGGACAAAATACTGGGTAGCGCTGTGTGGAACCCAACTCTTTTACTATGCTGCAAAATCTCTGAAGGCTACAGAGAGAAAACATGTATGTAAAACAGGCGTCTTCTAGTCTCATCTGCCAAAATTAAAATGTGATTTCCTGATGTAAGCACTGAGAGTAGTTTAGGACCCACATGATTTCTAGTCAGCACTATCCTGTCCCAGTCAGTCGGTCACTTCATGTGGATATGCCCTAATGCAAATACCATACATGTTTGTATGCTGCACCATACAAACTGTGGCTTTCCTGGAAATTGTGGGTCTGTAGAGAGGGAACTATGTCATTGGACCTGCCAGCTTTTCTAAGGTAGAAGTTGTATCTTTTGATCTCTGAGTCTTGCAACTGTTTGTTGCTACTGGAAATCCAAACAAGTGTAGATGTGGAAAGACTGAGAAGTCACTACATGTGTCATTACGCGTGTACTGATTTTGTGTGTGTGGTAAAGTTAGACTACTCTCTTTTTCCATCTGATCCTAGTCTGTTACATACAACAGAGTACAGAACTCTTCGTGTGTTAGAGAGCTACCTATCATGTGATGCTGGCTTTCCTTTTATCCGCTGCAACTTAATTTGAAAGAAGCTAAAAATACTTTGCTTATGTGGGAAAGTAATAAAAGGATTTTCTGTAGATGTTCCAGGGATGTTATGATGTGTGTAGTTCCTGTTTTCACTGGTTAATTTTAATGGAAGAGGATGCTGCCAGAGATTCCGTGTAGGAAATTGGGTAGAATTTGAGATACTTGGATGTTTTTCTGAGTTTATTCGCTACTCTGGGCTGTTACTTAGAGTTGCCTTGGCCAGTGTTTCCATTTGATTTATGACAACTCTCAGTGAAGAATGTTTACTTTGCATTAAGCTTATGTAATTTCACAGACTGAGGTGTGCTCCTAGAATCCTTGTAAGGGACTATCTTAGATCCTTCTGGTACAAAATAGTGTTTTCTTAAGTTAATGTTTTAATCTTTAGAGGGTAGAGATTTGACGCTTAAGGCTGGATATTCTGGATAGCTGAATTTTCTGTGTGGAAGGTTTGTGTGTAATGTCATAATCTACCAATAAAAAGCATTTTCCACTTCTGTTGAAAGTAGTTTGTTATTAAATAGTATTCTGCTACTTTGAGTAGCTTAATAATAGCTAATTAAATGTTGAAATGTTTGCATAGTTTCTTTGCCACCATCTGTCTACCTAACCCCTCCTAACTTTGCTTGCTTAGGTGAAATTGAAATTCCTCCTACTTAATTTATCTTGCTAGTTAAGCCAGTACTAGCCCAGGCCAAGGGGCTGTTAGCCAAGCACCCTGTCTCCTGGGTGCCTTCAGAGAAGAGTCTGTTTGGATGCGTTTGCCTCTGGTATCAGCACAAACCTTACGGAAGGAGCCTCGTTAAAAGTAACGGTAGCTGGAAGGAGCAGACTTTACAAGCTGTTATGAGCAGAAATGTGAAGTATTAAAGCAGAAGAGAGAACCAGGAGAGCTTGGCTGGCATTGTGTCACTACCATAGTTCCTTGGTTCCTTTTTTTTTTTCTGGAAACATTAAGAAATGGAAAATAATCTTTCTGTAACGTCACACTCTGTCCTCCTGTTACTGACTCGATGATGTCTTTAGGCTTTGTGCCAGAATGGAGTTTTGTTTTATTTTAGGGATGGAATATGCATTTGTAAGGCTCTCTTGTCTGCTGTCAAAGTACTGAATGATGGAAGACTTTACCATATTTGTACCTATTCAGTCCGAAGCTTTTTCAGTGCTGTGTATAAATACTTCTAAACAATCCAACATACAGATTTAGAGAACTTGGAAAAATTGCATAGCTGGTAATGTTGTTTGGAAATTAAGTATCTTGAATTTTTGTGGTCCGTTTGCTTACGTGTTTCCTTCAGATAAGTTTTCATCACTGGAATGGTCTTGCTCTTTAGGAGACGTAAATGAAGTTAAAAGGTAACAAATGTAAACAAGTCTGGTATCTGATCCTCTTGAGCCTCTGTTAATGCAAAAGCCTTCACTTTTGCTTGAGATGCAACCACATCTGTTTAGATTGCTCTTTCAGAAACTGCTTTCTGAACCTATTGAATTGACTTTCAGTGTTCCCCAAATCCCTGACGTGCTGATACCTACAGCTAAACTGCTAATCACAGAATCACAGAATTGTAGGGGTTGGAAGGGACCTCGAGAGATCATCGGGTCCAACCCCCCTGCCAAAGCAGGCTCCCTAGCTCATATTGCTCAGATAGGCGTCCAGGCGGGTCTTGAATATCTCCAGTGAAGGAGACTCCACCACCCCCCTGGGCAGCCTATTCCAGTGCTCAGTCACCCTCACTGTGAAAAAGTTCTTCCGCATGTTGGTGCGGAACTTCCTATGCTCCAACTTGCAGCCATTGCCCCTTGTCCTATCCCCACAGACCACTGAAAAGGGGCTGGCTGATTCCCCCTGCATCCCCTGCTTCAGATAATTATATACTTTGATTAGGTCCCCCCTTAGTCTTCTCTTCTCAAGGCTGAACAGTCCCAGCTTACTCAGCCTTTCCTCATAGGGGAGATGCTCTAGGCCCTTAATCATCTTCGTAGCCCTTCTTTGGACTCTTTCCAGGAGATCCCTGTCCTTTTTATACCAAGGAGCCCAGAACTGGACACAATACTCCAGGTGGGGCCTGACCAGGGCAGAGTAGAGAGGGAGGATCACCTCCTTTGACCTGCTGGCTACACTCCTCCTGATGCATCCCAGGATCCCATTGGCTCTCTTGGCCACCGAGGCACACTGCTGGCTCATGGCCAACCTGTCATCTACCAGGACCCCCAGGTCCTTCTCCACAGAGCTCCTCTCCAGCAGGTCATCCCCCAGCCTGTACTGATACAAACAGTTGTTCCTTCCCAGGTGCAAGACTTTACACTTGCTTTTGTTGAACTTCATCTGGTTTCTCACTGCCCAGCTCTCCAGCCTGTCCAGGTCTCTCTGGATGGCAGCGCAGTGCTCCTGCGTGTCAGCCACTCCTCCCAGCTTTGTATCATCGGCGTACTTGCTGAGGGTGGATGTTATTCCCTCATCAAGATCATCAATGAAGATATTAAACAGGACTGGACCCAACACTGAGCCCTGGGGAACACCGCTGGTAACAGGCCTCCAGTCAGATTCTACTCCACGAATCACAACCCTCTGGGTTCGGTCCGACAGCCAATTCTCAACCCACCTCACTGTCCACTCATCTATCCCATGCTTTCTCAGCTTTGCTATCAGGATGTCATGGGAGACAGTATCAAAGGCCTTGCTGAAGTCAAGGTAGATGACATCCACTGCTCTCCTTCCATCTACCCAGCCTGTCATGAGATCGTAGAAGGCTATGAGGTTGGTCGAGCACGACTTCCCCTTAGTGAATCCATGCTGACTACTCCTCATGACCTTCTTCTCTTCCAATTGCTTGGAGATGGCATCCAGAACAAGCTGTTCCATTACCTTTCCAGGGGCAGAGGTGAGGCTGACTGGCCTATAGTTACTAGGTTCCTCCTTCTTGCCCTTTTTAAAGACTGGAGTGACATTGGCCATCCTCCAGTCTTCAGGCACTTCTCCTGTCCTCCAAGACCTGTCGAAGATGATAGAGAGCGGCTCAGCAATCACCTCCGCCAGCTCCCTCAGCACACGTGGATGTAACCCATCTGGGCCCATGGATTTGAGCCGCTCCTGGACCTCCCCTACTTGAACCAGAGGGAAATTCTTCATTTCCCAATCAATGAACAGACACGGGTGCCTAAGAAGCTAAAATGTGTCTTGCATCCTTGTGTTTATTTGTCTGAGGATGTGCCAGCAGACAGATAACAAAATCTGCGGGTAGAGGCTAGGAGATGTTCACATCCATGATCCTGGCAGGATGGCCCACCAGAACCCTGCCAGCATTATGGCTTGCAAATAATACTAAGTGGAGTTTGAGCCATGCAGTTCCTAGGAAAGGGGGATGGAGAAGCAGTCATGAAAAGCAGAGCTGATTTATTTTCTTAACAGTTGGCTCTGTGGAAATGGCCTGAATTACCCAGCACAGCCTTGGATATGTCTGTAGGCAGCTGAAGTCTTGCTTTCAGCTTTTCAGGGCAGCAAACATACCAAGTTCTGGTGGGTGTGCAAAGCATGTTATGAAGTCACTGTGGTTTAACCCCAGCCAACAGCTATACACCACAGAGCTGCTCGCTCATTCTTCACCTGGTAGGATGGGGGAGAGAATCAGAGGGGTAAGAGTGAGAAAACTTGGAGGTTGAGATAAAACCAGTTTAATAGGAGGACAAAGCCAGGTGGTTCTGAGTGACGGCTGCAATAGGACAAGGGCCAGCGGGTACGAACTGGAGCAGAGGAGGTTCCAGGGGAATGTAAGGAGGAACTTTGTCCCTTTGAGTGTGACAGAGCCCTGGGACAGGCTGCCCAGAGAGGTTGTGGAGTCTCCTTCTCTGGAGAAATCCAAACCCCATGTGGATGTGTTGCTATGTGATTTAGTCTGGGTGATCCTGCTCTGACAAGGGGGGTTGGACTCCATGATCTTTCAAGGTCCCTTCCAACTCCTGATGTCCTGTGATTCTGCAATAATTGAAATAATAGTAATGACACTCAACTGTAGAATAAAATGAGGACAGAAGCTCAGGTCTCTGATTTGATTTCCCAGCTGCAGTCACGGTTAAAATAATGTCTTTTCTTTAAACAAATAGTTCAGAGTGAAGGCACACATAGTTCCGCTCCACAGGTGGCTCTAACAGAGAATATTATCTTCACGCTGAAATTAAGGTGGACAATAACCTGGGAAGTGCTGTGGGAGTCTGAGGTTGGGTGAAGCCTCCCGTTTGTTAAACAGCCTAATACAGGTGATGGGTAGCTTTGTTCAGCTAGTCAGGCCTGTGTCATTCTCTGAGCCTAGCTGCTGCTTCCCTTTCCACCCGTTTCACTGCAGGGTTACTGTACAGAGCTTCCATTCCCATTTGGTTGTATTTTTCAGAAAGCTGATCAAGATGATAAACTGTAGATAGTTAACTGTCTGCAGATAGCTGGTGTCTGAGTATACATATCTTCACTGCACGAGTGCCGCCTGGTGATACTCCCAAAAGGTCCCTTCTGCAAAATAGAGAGCTTTGAGGTTAGATCTAGGTTTGGTTTGTTACTGTCCAAATTAAATTGATAAAAAGGATGATGCTGTCTACTTCAACACGGATTTCTTTTTCAAATATTGATATATTTGAGACTCACTTAAGTAAAATATTCCAAGCATTTTCTGGAGCCATGTCAACATCTGTCTTTTCAGCTTCCTTTTTGGAGGCCTCTGTGACATGTGAAGGAACACTGGCAGTGAAAAAGTCAATCTGCTATAGAAAGTTTCCTGGCGGGAGCTCTCGTGGCAAATGTGTCTTGATTACAGGCATGCTTGTGACCCTTCTGCTGCTGCTATTGCTTCAGGCAGCTGAGACCGAAGACTTGGAACGTGCCGACACTCAAAGCTCTTCCAGGCTTATAATAGCCAACCTCTTTGGAAAATTACCTCATAAAAATCCCAGTGCAATCCAGCAAAAAGGGCAAGAAATCTCCTTTTTAGACAAGGGCAAGCCAGCTCCTCTTCTTGTGCCTGCAGTCAAAGGCAAAGGAGTGTTTCTAGAGTAGACCGTGTTGTAGCTCTGATTCTAATCCAAAGGAAGAGGATGCTGTAGATACCTCAGTGTGGCAAGTTTTCTTATGCTGCATCTACTAAGACAGACTAGGAAATATAACAAGCTTTGTATTTTAAATAGGGAACCAGGTTTCAGGTATTATTACAACTGTGAACTTCAGAGCCGAGGGGTGTGGTACAGGAGAAGCTGAGAGGAATGTGTGTGAAATGCTTGAGGTTTTGTCTCCTATGCTGAAATGGTACCCACAAACAAGACTGTGATAAAATCATAGCACTTGCACCTTTTGGAAAAGGATAATAGTAAAACTAGCCAACTTAAAACCAGTCTTAAAGGAAGTAATTGCTCTGAAAACTGTGAGTATACCCATAAAAACTTGTTTATGGTGATTGGACTGGTGAAATCTTGCAGATTTCTGTGACAATGTAGCATGCATGAGAGACTTTTCCATGTTTCTGGGTACTTGGAAAAGCAACAGAGACTTTTTGGAGCCTTTATGCTCATGCATGAGCCCTTGTTCATTCCAGGCCTTCCACTGCATGTTATAATCAGAATTAGTCCCGTTTATTGGTGCTCCAGAAAACTTGGGAGCTTTTGCTCAGGCACTTTCCCTGAAGTACTCAGATGAAGAATACTGTCATTATAGGAGGTGTGTTCATCCCCTGAGAAAGCGATTTGAATATTAGAAAGCTGTGAAATCTCAGCAGGAGATGAGGCAGAGATTTGTAAGCGCCAAAAGGTCGGAGTGAAAAGTCTGTTCCACCCACTGATTCAGATTTTTTGATTCAAAGATTTATGTATGAATACCTTTGAGCTCAGAAAAACAAACCAAGAAATTAGTTACATGAAGCCTTGTGCCAGAGCCATGTATAATAGGATATTCTGTGTATAATAGGAGTGTCATTGCAGTGGGCTGTATGAAAAAAACCCAGCAAAGAGGAACTAGGAGCATGAAATCACAATGAAGCTTTCATTCCCTTCATGTTAACAAAGCAGGCTTGCTGTTAGCAAGGCTCCATGCATCAGCAGGGAAGGAGCTGCCCTGGGGGACTGTGTAAACATGGAATACAAACCCAGCCATGCACGGGGAGGGAGAACTGACGTGTGTTTCAAGTGATGACTGAGTGACGCTGGCGGGAAACGCTTCCCTTGTGTGGAGCTCTTTGCTTTTTGGAGAAGTATCATAATCAACAAATTGTTTTGTATAGGAGAAGCAAGCAAGGCCTGGCAGGTTTGATTGCATCGTGATTTCAGGCATTGTATACCTATGTAACCAGGATACAAAAGGGCAAATGTGCCGTTTTCCTGAAACTCGAGAAAGGAGTGCAGCTCCAGAGGTACACTGGTGATCTGTAACCTGTCAAAACCACTTTGCGACTCAAATTTCTCCCTCTGTGAAAAGGGCCTATTAATGCTTGCAGTGCTCCTTGGAAGTTTGTGTTTTGCAGGTCCCTTTTAAGCATAAGTTTTGTTGTTATATTTTTTGAGGCAATGTCTTCAATGCAAGTCCTGAGTATATACTTACTTTGTTTAAAAGAATTCATGAGCTGTATCTTGATTTTATTCCCTTTCCTTGTTTTTATTCCCTCTTTCAAGACAAAACTCCTTAATGTTTTCATTGCTGACTGGAACCTTCAAAGGAATTTTAGTTTCTGTTGGACAGAAGTTACATTATCTGGCACTCACTGCAACGAAATGTTGTTTTATGAGTTACTTCACTTACTGTTAATGAGATGTTGCCAAATCTGTCCACCTCCCAAAGGCAGTAGGGTTACTTAAGACCTGTAGAACCGCATACACTGAGGAATGATCTTTTCCCACAGTTTTATCCATAGTAATATCAAAAAAGGGGCATCCAGTTTGAAGTTTGGCAGAGAGGTCCTTCTTAAGAACAGCTATCATAGCTTTTACAGTTAAGCTATCTGTACAAGCATCCCTTCAGAGTTTCCAGGCTTTTATATTTCCACTGACGTTACAGAAATGTCAGCTGGACATGACTGGTAGGAACTTGTGATGGAATGGGTCCTGAGTGTAGCTATAGTGACATAGAGAGGGCAGTACACAGATGATGCCTTCAGAAGTGTATGAAATAGAGACCAGCCTCTTCAATTACTTTGAACTTAGTTAAAATACTTTTTTTTGTTTCCAATATTGGTCTAACATCTGTTCATTTAGAGTTTGAATGTATTTTAAACAGAGGTTGCACAAGTCCAAGACAAGCAAAATTTATCTGGACATGCAAGGTCTCCAGTTAATCTGTGGCACAGATTGGTATAACTGGCATTGGGCTTGCGCTGGAATTTTATTTGTAATGTAATTATATTTTCCCAGATAATCAATATTCCTGTAGACTCTTATTTTGCTTGTAGCACCCTCAGATTTATTAGCAGTAACGCTTCCTTTTGCTGAACCAAATTTTACTAGATTTGTAATGGCAAAGCAGTATTTCCAAAATGATGCAAAAGGCACTTGATGCTTAATGTGGTAAACCAGCTATGTGCTGTTAGTATGAAGAACAAAAGGATTCGAGAACTTTAAATCAGTGTAATGTCTCTAAAAGGTCCCCAAGATTGTTCTAGCTCTGTGTTTTTTAATAACTATTGTAATTAAACAGAGATCAAACTTACAGTGCTAATAAAGAGATTAGAATAGGGATTTCACAAGACAGGAGGAAGGCACCCCTAACAAGGAGCAATGTATAGCAGAGTTGGACCTTCTGGGCAGAGAAGTGAAGTGCTGCAGGGGGCACCAGTGCGGGGATTGATGGGGACCCATGAATGTGGGAAAAGGAGAGCTGGCACCTCAAGGCTGGAGAGAAATGGAATGAATTGGGTGTGGGGAGTGAATGGGACTGCCTGAGCAAGTAACGAGGGGGAATTGTGAGGCTCTACTAATAGATAAGGAAGATTAGGGAGAAGGAAGCTTATGGTTTGGAAATGAGTTGGTTCTTGATAGGTGAGTAGCCAGGTAGTAAAAGGAAGAAGCCAGAGAAGTAGAAAATAATACTGACCAGGTGAATACAGGGACCAAGCATGGGACCAAGGAGCTGTCAGAAGAGGGGCTAGTGTAGCAGAGACTGGTACAGTGCTTGGAAGAGGCCTGGGTTGTATGTCAGTGTGTGAGGTACACCTTGAACAGGGAAGACCCATCATTCTTAATATCTTGTCAGTAAATGAGCACGTTACGTTCACTTGTTTATTGACTCTGCACCCTTGTTGGATCAGTTTCATTCATCGGGTCACAATATTTAATTACACAACTGTGTTATCTCATCACAAGGCTTATGCTGGCTGTAATTACAAGCTATTATAATAATTGACACATGTTCACTTTGAATAATCATGGCACAGACAAGTTTAATTCTTCTCTTTGCCAACAGCAGAGGGACCAGCAGTGCATTTAATGCCCTTTTTTGAACTATAGTCTGTGTACATCTGTGCAGTACTGTGGTATTGTCATACAGTGTGGTTTAGGTGTCTGCTGACACGTTTGGGGGGATTGTGATGTTTTTTAGTTGTTTTGAGTATCCTTCATTGTGGTACGTTCTGTTTTCACCAATGCCATATAAAATTCATAAACTTCCTTAATATTATGAAGTGCTTGCTTTAGTTTAATTCTTTGCTTGTGTTTTCAGTTCAAATCCACGCCGAGTAAGAATGTATCAGTGGTGGGCTGGATGGTGATGATGGCTGATGACCCTGAGCATCCAGATCTCTTCTTATTGACTGATTCTGAGAAGGGTAAGCAACGCTAGCACCAAGAGGGCAGTGATTCCCAGAATAACCATTTGCTTTGCTGAGGTATTTCTAAGTAACTAAATCAAATTGGAAGGATGCTACTGTGGTCTCCATGTTGTGTTTGCCTTTGTCAGTTGTTCCCATACCATTCCAGTGGAGAATCCTTAGAGTTTTCATTAAGTTGTAAGAGCTCTTCACACTCTTAACAAACCCACTTGTGATTTTTATGGGAAGTATTCATCTGCAGTCTTCTAAACTATATTTAGAACACTCAGAGGCATTTTGACATATGTGAAAATGTAAGTAACAATACAACAAAAAGTTCAATATTCAGCAGACACTAGGGGCTTGACCAGTCCCCTCTCCTCTCCAAATGAAAAACAAAACTCAAACTAAACCATCTGTTCAAATGTAGCATTATTACTGGGGGGAAAAAACCCCAAACAGCCAAAAGATCTGGACTATTTTGTAAAGAATCTTTGATTTCTGTTACTCCACTGTAACACCCTGGTTTCAGTGTAGACTGTGAAGAAATTTAGTTTTCCATAGCACTTCATACTAGGTAGGCAGGACATCAGCAGCAGTCCTGATGAAGGAGCTCTGTATTATTTATTCCTTTGTCTACTTCGAGTCTTAGTACATTTTATTTCCAAGCATCTACTTTAGCACCCTCGACACAGTCACGTAACTTGTAAATGCTGATCAGCTTAAACTTGGCAACAGCAATCTGAAATGTTTTGTGGTACATGGCCTTTCTGAACCCAAGCAAGCACCAATTAACACCAGGTGCTGAAAATACTAGCTTGAAATACATAAATATGTTTAGGAACAATTTTCAAGCACTTTGGAATGCAGCTTTACTGGATTGCATTTCAGTGCTATTTTGCACTTCATTAGAAAATGATGAAATTATATTACAAACAAATTGCAATAATGGCAATGCAAAAAAAAAAAAAAACCCCAAACCTTTATTGTCATATGGCTCTGAGAATTGTTTTGCTCTTTCCTAGTTGAAGCTGAAGTTAGTTGAAATCCTGTGCCCCTGCACTGGGCATTGGTGAGACTGCACCTCAAGTGCTGGGTCCAGTTCTGGGCTCCTCACCATAAGAAGGACATGGAGGTCCTGGAGCGAGTCCAGAGAAGGGCAACCAGGCTGGGGAAGGGGCTGGAGGGCAAATCCTCTGAGGAGCGGCTGAGGGAGCTGGGGCTGTTTAGCTTAGAGAAGAGGAGGCTGAGGGGAGACCTTATCACCACCTACAACTACCTGAAGGGAGGTTGTAGAGAGGTGGGCGATGGTCTCTGCAGCCAGGTGACAGGAGATGGGACAAGGGGAAATGGCCTCAAGCTTTGCCAGGGCAGGGTCAGATTGGACATTAGAAAAGAATTTTTTACTGAAAGAGTTGTCAGGGCCTGGAACAGGCTGCCCAGGGAGGGGCTGAGTCACCTTCCCTGGATGTGTTCAAAAAAAGGGTAGATGAGGTACTTAGGGATATGGTTTAGCTTAGGATGGGATTGGTTGGACTTGATCTTCAAAGGTCTTTTCCAACCCTGTGATTCTGTGAAATCTAGAGTGTTGGAAAGGAAGGCAGGCAAGCTGGGACTTCTCTCACACTAGGTCAAACAAATAAGTTGCACTTATGCCAGACAAAGTGTGAAGTTACTTAAACATTCTGCTATTAATAAGTTAGAGTTTTATTTGAGTATGGGTAGGTTTAAGTCTGTAGAATTGTTTGTGTTTATCAGGGTTTTTTTCTCTACCTTTCTTTCTTAGGAAATTCATATAAATTCCAAGCTGGAAACAGAATGAATGCAATGCTGTGGTTTAAACACCTGAGCGCTGCCTGCCAAAGCAACAGACAACAGGTGAGAGCAAGGTGTTAGAAAGGGATATGAGCTGTTAAAAGCCCAGAACTGGTAGATCTTCAGGGTGTGGAGCTGTAGCTGGTCACTGCCTGAAGAGCAGCCTGCTCTGAGCAGCCTGTGCAGAGATCTCGTGTACGTATTGATGTGCCTTCACTTTCCCCTTTGTCTCTTTGTGAACAGCTCAGAGCCGCTGCGGTAGCAAAGAAAGATTTGGGGCTATCTCGAGGCCACTTTAAAGCAATTGGGGAAATGGAAGAAATGCTCTTAAAATACTTGTCCAAGTGGCAGTCTTTTTGTCATTGGCCATTTTTAAAAGGCTGGTTTGTAGTTACATAAAACGCTGTAAACTGTAGGTAACTCTGCCATAGTGCCATTTTGTCAGGGCTTGGGCATGTATGTTTGCTGAGGTTTGTGTGTATTTCTGATATATATATTTAAAAAATAGCTTAGCCCTGGGTACATTTTAATAGACTGTGAAAGCAAAGGTAAAATTTTCCATGGATCAAAAAGGAGGGTAAGACTACTCCAACCCCTATGAGATT
Organism: Porphyrio hochstetteri; assembly: GCA_020800305.1. Classification (NCBI taxonomy): domain Eukaryota; kingdom Metazoa; phylum Chordata; class Aves; order Gruiformes; family Rallidae; genus Porphyrio; species Porphyrio hochstetteri. The sequence continues at coordinate 23,234,681 of CM036912.1, forward strand.
TGGTTCCCAAATACATTCTTACTTCACCTTATTTCATTAGCAAAATCCTTTTTAAGTTACTACTTTGTCTTCCTGAAATCTCCTTTGTCCTTTGCACACTTGTTCATGATGTTTGTACAGTAAAAGCACTATTGAATTTCAAGAGAAAAACAAAAGGGCTTTTCCAGATACTTCTGGGCTTTCTTGTTCAGTTCTGCTTCCGAGAGAAATCTAAGGGAGTCAACAGGGTTGCAGAAGCTCCCTTGAAAGTATCTGAGACTGGGCAAAGGAGAGGAGATCGTGTTCCTGGCTGTAGAAGGTGGGAATAGGAGCACAAATAGCACCAAAGTGTTTGGAAGGAAGTGGTGGCTGTCAGGCAGGCCTGAAAACTGCTCCCTGAGGACAGCTTTTGTTCTGTGTGGTTTAACAATCTAATAAAAATTCACCTAAAGCATTCAGCCCCCACCTTGTGCAAAAGCAGCAGGCTCGAGGATCTTGGTGGGGTCTCCTGTAGAACACAGGGCAGCAAAGTGAAGATGAGCATAGGAGACTTTAAAAGGGGGGGAAAAAAACAGGCAGGGAGGATTAATGAAGTAAAACTACTGCTAAAAGGTCAAAACCCCTTAATAATGTTAGCACCCATTAATTGTTGCATATTGCCCCATTGTGTAGCTGCACTCTCTGGGTTGCATGGTTGCTCCCACAGGAGAAGCAGCACTACACAAAAACATCAGGTTACGAAGGTTGGTTTACCAAATGAGTTTTAAAATAAATAAATAAAACCCTGTAAAATTTTCCTGTTGATGATGATCCGACTCCAGAACAGTGCTTTCCCTGGAGAGATGCCTTGTGGTACTGGTTAAAAAGAAAGATGGTGTTTGCTCGTTAACTGTGTGACTGCCTAAGAACAGCTGGATGTTTGCATGCACTTCCTATAGGGTCTAGGCACCCACCCAGCTGAATAAGATTGGGAACCGTTTTAATAGATATTATTTTAAAGTTTGATGGTGCAACTTTAGCCCGGTTGATCGTTCTTGCTTCTCCACTGAAGTGGTAAGTGCAAAGCAAGAAATTCTTGCTTCAGATCTGACCAAAGTGGGTATTTATTGAGACTCATCAGGAATGTGGTGGCTCTTTAATAACTCGAGTAAACAAGAGATGTTGCTGTCAGGCAAAGTCCTGATGGAGAGAAAATGGGGATATAAACTAATGTAATGCAAACTAGCTTTAATCTTCGTGAAAGGGAGTGATGTCTGCAGCAAGCGTTCAGGTTTCCTATGGGAAAAGCCCAGGCAAGTGTTTATACCTCGGGTTTTTTTAAATTAGTCTTAAAAATACTAGAGGGCTGACATCAATCACTGACCTGTGTGCCAAGAATGCTCTAGCTGGGACTCAAGTGAGAAGGTTCTGCTTGTGTAGCTTTGTACTGAGATTTATCATGTTAAAGTTGTTTTGCTGACAACTTAATCTTAAATGTCATCAAAATTAAGAAGATCTATGGCCATATAATAAAATTATAAACCAGTTTAATATTTTGGTTATACCTGGGTTTTCTACAGCTCTAAGTGTGTTTGTACTGTTGAATGGCAGCTACATTCCTCCCCTCCTTTTTGAGAGAGGAGAACTGGTGATGGTCTGCATTTAAACCAGTGGCTAGTCTGTGGAATAAGTAGCTGCTATGCAAAGTAAAATCTGCTATCATTTATATTTTTGTTTTCAGGTTCCTGCCAACTTGATGACCTTCGAATAAATAGGCTCGTTCAAAACAAACAAAGGAACAGTTTGAAACATCTCATAACTGAGAACAAGGTCCAGATGAAAAAAAAATGTGCCAGCTGTACTTTGTGCCAGAACAGAGCCTGTCAACTCAATCTCTGAACTCTGGAGCCCTGAACAAAACCACTAATTGTTGGGGACAGAGTCCCCCAAATTGAAAATGGAGTTGCAACATGAATTGCCATGGACCGTGTTTCGTTATCTTCTCTGAACTGACCTGTGGAAACCACTGCCTTAAAGAGTGAAAGGAAAACCAACGTGAAACACCAAATAGTGTGTGTGAACCTTCTGGCGGTGCTGTGCTTGAGTTAAATAGATTGTAGCTAGTTTGAGTTTCTTTTAACTTTATACTAATTTTGAAAACAATTCACCTTTTTAGGCATTCTTAAGAAAACGAGTAAACCGGTGTTTGAGTTGTATCAAAAGCTGTGTATGAATTGGGTGAGAGAGGTACTACATGTTCTAGAGATGGTGTTTAGACTGTACCATGTGTTCTTGACGGGGAGCTTGTCCCAGGCACACTTAGCCTGGAGCAGTGTCATTCCTCTCACACCTACAAGTATAAGAAATGTAACAACTGCAACTTTAAAACAGCAGTAAGTTTGCAAACCTTAGTACTGTATGGGAGCCACATTCCCTACGAGCGGCACAGAGGCTGAGCACTCACACACCAAAAATAGTTCTGGTACGTCGTTACCTAATTCCTGGTTAAAAATGTAGTTCAAGTGTCTTGGGTGGTTGGGGTACGTGTGTGGAAGAGACAAACCTGGAAGCACCGTTGGGGCAGAGCTGGGAGTTTTCTTCCTTCCCATTTGTTTCTCCACCTGTCACTCTCCTACGTACAAAGGTTGAGTGACAAAACCAACCCAGCAGCTGGGTATAGCTCACTTGAGATACTTTACTTCTCTGGGTAGCTGTTAATTCTCAGTTAGGGACCACTGTTAGTGTATGGTGTTTCATAATAGCACTTAAGATCTACGTTTTAAAAAGTTAGAGGCACAATTTCAAGCCTTCATGTTCTCATTTGGCAATAATTGATTTTTAGTATCTGTCTTGGTCAAAGTAGTTGACGTTGTGTGGTATTGATAACATGGCCTAAAGCAGACCTTCCATACAGAAGCTCTTTCGATCTTTGGGCAAATAAGTAATTTATTTAGAAGGTAGGATAACCTAAGGAGAGAAAAAGTGTGGGACTATCAAAACTTCATCCTTGACAGGAATAATTCTTGGTCACTGAAATTACTTGCAGAGAAAACCATTATGCTTGTAAAAGGGAGCCATGCTTTATATGTGTGTTTTTTGCTGAAGACTTTGATTCTTGCTTTATTTGGGTTTCCTTGACGTTACCTAGATACAGTTTCCTCGATGATGAGTCTTTACTCTTCAAAAAATATGATCTTTGTAAAGCAAGGAAACATTGTCCAAAATATGACTCCGATATCAGAACTTTGAAGTCTGTGAAAAAGTAGTTACTGTTCCATTGACATTGTGGTTTAGTGGCCGTAAATACGCTTGCAGATTCCACCGTGAATACTCCTTTTTAAAAAGAAACAAGCTACCTACTACCAGTCTGTGGCAGAGTTCTCTGACTATCTAATAAAGGTTTCTACCAGTAGTGATTATTTTGAAAATGTACAGTTTGTTTATTGCATCTGAGTAGAAGCCTATAAATTCACTTTTTGGAGCGTTTTCCAGAGTCAAATTAATCTCTTAATGAAAATAATTAATTTGGGGGAGGGAGGGGTGGGCGCAAAAGGAGGATAATCCAATCTCTCTGTAAGAAACTAGAATAAAACACAAGAACCCCAACCACATGGTGATGTAAAGGGTAACAGGCTGGTTCATGTTTCCAAGAACTGTTCTTGTGAATTGGCTCTTGGTAGAAAGCAAAGAGTAGAAGGATGCTTCTGTCAGAATTACACCAGGAGCACCCTGGGAAATTGTGTCCCATGGCAATTTATTTGTTGTTGCTTTGATGGGGAACGAACAGTCTGTTCTGATCCTGAACTCACGTATTTTGGGAAGGGGTTGGCTTGTGCTGAATCCCTCTACCGTTTGCCCATCTCCCAAGGTTACCCGCGTTGGGTGCATAGTAAGGACAACATCTTCATGGCCAGCAGTGTTACTGCACTAGATTTGCACAACTTTAGGTTTGGAGGTTTTTTCTGTGTGGGTGGGGTTTTTTGTTTTAAAAATTACTTTGTGTCTGTCTTCTCACCCACTAAGTGTATTTTAACAATGTGTGTACATTTTTAGGGATTGTGGGGAATAGTCTGTGGATTTTGAATTTTTAAATAAGCTATTATAGGTTCATTGCAACATAACTGTATCTGTTCTTCTGTTAGCAAAAGGAAACATTCAACTGGCAGCCACAGCCTGACATCACACAGCTTTGCTAAAGACAGAGCCAGGTCAGATGATGTCGTTTCTTACTGGGGGTTTTGTATTTTTCCAGATGGTTTGAGTTAAGTTTTTATGGTAGGAAGATGGTGGGGAAAACAGTTCACAAATCATCATTTAGTGGATTGGTGCTGTTACCAACTTTCTTTGTTCTTAGGCCTCCTGCTCTTCCTTGTTTTCTCTACCCTTGGATTTGCTGTTTTTCATGGGAGAGATTGAATACTGGGGGAGGAGTTTCTTAAAATGTGAAGCCAGAATAACTGGAGCAGTTAATGATAATGCTAAAAACATTATTAGCCCTTGTTACAATGAGGAGTTCAGGACTTTCCTATTGTTTATCTCCTATTTAGCTACATAGTCCACAGGGCAGCACAGAAATACCGAAATCTTGCATGTTCGGAGAGAAATGGTGCTCAGGCAGAGGTAGGGGTCTTGTTCCCTGAGAGAAAGCTGCTTCAGCTAAGCTTTGGGAAGAGTCGGACAAGTCAAATACACTGTAAGGAAACATAGTGATGTTATTTAAGAAAAACCAAAACCTGGGTTTAAAAAACAATCAAAAGCAATGCAGAGAGAAGGAGGACAGCAACGAGCTCATGATATTCAGGTAAGACTGTCATCCAGACTTACTTCAGAGTTGGCAGTTTGATTTTGATTGTATTGCTCTAATTCATTATCTGGTTAATAACTGCTGAAAGGCTTCAGCTACTATTTGTCACTCCATTTCTTAATGTTGTGATTTTTTTGAACTGAAGGTGCCCCTTACAGTTCTGATTTGGAGGCGCGTGACCAAAAACCATTCAGAGTAGATCTTCATAGTGAGACTTGGCACTAACTGTTCCTCCCCTCCTGCTTGCGAACCGAGCTCCCAGCCTTGGGAAAGTCCGAGCCACCGGGAACACCGGGTTGATGAAATCCGTGCAGTGCACTAGAAACACATAACGTTGCACCCGTGATTGAACGCTCACTGCTAGCTGCTGTCTTTTTAACTTGATCCAAACTGGTTTTTCTCTTCTGATGTTCTTAGACAGCAAATGGGGAGTTCAGTTTTGAAAACTGCCAATAATTTGAGTAGATGCAGCTCATCCCAGACACGTATTTCATTTTGCAGGCATTCTGTGTCAGAGGAACAGTACTCAGGCTGTTAGGATTCAGTAAGTACTTAGGTGCAAGTTACAGGCATTATAGCTACAAATGCTAAATGAAAGCATGTAAATACTTAATTAATGAACCGTAGCACTTTGTGTTACTGTTAGCTCTCTGAAATTCCCCATGGGAATCCTGTCCTGCTAAGATCTGACAAGGAAAACGCCGTCGCTGGCGATGTTCTGTGCAGCTGGCGCGTGAAGTGGCCCCCGAGTTACGCACAGGCTTCCGCCTCCTGCGTGCGGACTGGTGTCTCTTTTTGGGGGGGGATCAGCTGATTAACTTTCCACCTCAAAACACAACTGCAGAGCGCTTCAACTTCTACTAAGGGAAGCGTTTGTAAAGTATGCGTGTTTGGAAACATCTTGGGAGCAAAGGAAAGCATAAAGAGCCGCAGCAGGATTCTATTAGCTATCCTTTCCTCATTAGGAGGAAATCCATCTAATCTAATTTTTCTTGCAACATCAACCTCCTCTATTTGCATCTGTACATTTTTCAACAATAATCCTCCTTTATTAATCTCAGACATAACAAATGTTAAAAGGAAATGCTTTCCCTTCCAGCAGAAGTAATTGCATTTTTTGGGGGGGCTGCTGAGGCACTCGAGGAGGTGAAGTCCCTTTCGATAAAAGGCAAGCTGATCTTGTGGTTTGGGTTAAACGTAACAAATCTTGTCTGAATCAAGATGAGATAAATCAAGAGATGCTGTTTCTTCTGGTTCTCAGTGGCATTTTTCCTCAGTCTTTGTCCTGTTTCTGGGTATGCTCGCTCCCCAGCAGTCTTTTCCAAGGCTGGCTGTAGCACACTGCCTGCTGCAAGCACTGGGACAGCGGGGCTGGTAATAATCACATCAGTTAATTGCTTATTCTCCTGACAAGGACAAGTTTTAACAGTTTTGTTATTTAAGTGTTGCCTTCCCCCCTCCCCCCTTTTTTTCTTTTTTTTTTTAATTCTTCTCTAAATGCGGATTCTGCATAAGGTGATTTGGCCTGAGAAAGTTGTTGTTAAAAGAATCTGTACAAGCGGAAATTGAATTTGTAGAGGTCTGTCTTTTCATTTTTTAAACCCACCAGTCAGATCTGTAATGCATCAAAAGGTGAGTGCTTGGATTTGTTTCAGTAGGACTTTTGTCAGTGCCTTACTATTAACTCAAAGACCAATTCCTTCAGTTCAGCACTGAGCGCACCACAATGAGAGGCTTGCATAGCGTGCCCCTGACGTACCGGGGGTGACATTCCATACTGTCATTATGTTTCTGCAGAACTTACTTGTTTGGGTCAAAGTAAAATAGCCGTGGCTTGAGTTGCTTTAGTATTTTGTCTGTATTTGAATAGCCTCTTAGGAGAAATGCAGAGGTATTTGGTAGCTCGGGCTTGTTCGGCTTTTATCAGATGTAGCTCAAACTCCTTGAAAATTTAATCTATTTTGGTGTGTCTCTAAATAGATGTAGTGGGGAAGCAGGAGTTCAAAAGGGTGGCCCAAGCTGTGGTCTAGATGACATGAACTTCAGAGCTCACATTATTAGAAAGGAGCTTGCTTTTGCCTCTCCCACCCTGATTTAAAGATTGCGGAGCACTCTTGCGAGGAGATTCTTTTCTTACAAGCTTTATGTTACTGTAAAATAAATACTACAGGGGGAAAAACCTGTTGGGGGAAAGAAGCAGCTTGGATAAATCTTAATATCACCTAAGCTCCGTGTTGTATATTGTATTTATAGTGCCAACACTACATAGAGAGTACTGTCCCTCATGAAGCAACTGCTAGAGATTGTTTTAGTAGCAAGGCTTCGTTAGCTTTGGAAGAGGAAATGAAAGAACGACTGTGTTGTTCTTAAGTGATTAAATATTAGTTTTCCTTGAACACACCCTTATAAAGCCATAGCAGTTTGGTGTTTAGAGATTTAGATGTTGGAAACGGAAGGATAATTTGAAAATTAATCCTATGCTTTCAAAGAATCCTCCAAGACAATAGAAGGGATGGGGGGGAGCAGGCAGCACCTTGTTTTTGCAGCGCCTGCTGCAGCACAGAGCACACAGGTTTTCCTGAAGCTACCTGGCTAAGAAAGGTGTAATGAAGCACAGGCTCCTGTGGATTGTGGCACAGTTATGGCCCGGTCTTACTCTTGAATGACTAATGTGTTGTAAATGCTCTGTTTCCCTTGTGTGTCTGATTAGCACATTATTTCTCTTTATTTGGGGAGGTTCTGACCTTCACGCCTGTTTCTTACAGGAATTTCTTACCATTCCAAAGCTGGTTTGCAGCTGAAACTGAAAAGCAGCATATGAATTCGTTAACTGTGTGGGGACAGAAAGGGTTCGGGGGTACCTTGTTGACGGGCACTTCAACCTCCTGGTGTACAGGAGCAGCAGGAAATTGTACCTGTGTCTTACAATAATCCCATAAGGACCAACCATCACTGGGAAGGGGGAACCCAGGTTGTCGTGCAGTAGATACAAGCCATTTGTAATATTCCCTGCTGGTGTGAGGCGTTGCAATGCTGGAGCGATTGCACTATGATCTCGCTGAGTGACGTGCAGTTGGGCTGTCCTCTGGCCTTTTTTCTTCACGTTTGGGTAGGGTTTTTTTTTAAATACTTTATTCTGTGTGTGCGTGTGGAAATTGTGTGTTTGCATAAGCTAGTTTCAGTGAATTTCAGTAAAGGTTTCAAAAGTCTTTCCTACTGAAATAAACGATTTAAAAGCCGGCCTGTGTCTGAAGTTTTAATTTCTCACTTAAAAAACCCCCGCGCTGGTACCGCAGCCTGGTTGCGTGACCTGGAACTGGACTCCCCTTTCAGAGGGGTGCTGAGATCAGCTGGAATTTCTGCTGCTCTCTTCGCTGAGCCTCTGAAATGCAGCGTGTAACCAGACCAATGTCTGCTGGTGCACAGGCACTCCCAAAACTAGCGGGAAAACCTGCTTCACGGAAGAGATTTATGTTTGGGCTTAGACATCGCTCTGTTAAATGATGCAGGTTTTTTCTTTCTGCAGTAGTTTCCTCAGCTCTTTCCTGTTGTCTCTGTACTTAGCGGTGTGATAAATTAAACTCCCTGAAAGCAGCAGTTGGGCAGATTGGTTTGTAATTTACTGAGCAGCTACCCGGGCGATAAACTCCAAACGAAGAGCGAACGAATTGCGTGTGAAGCCTTGTACTGCAATAGCTTTTCGCTCAGGGTGGCTTCTGTACTTCCCCTGCCTCTTTAATTCTGCTAAGCTTTACTGACCAGGATTATGCAGCCCTCACTGGGAGATGCTGTGAGGTCAGGTTGTTAAATGCTTGTCAGGTTGTGAGCCTTGTGCTCCTCCTTTTGGTTTTTTTCTTTTATTTTTTCATTTTTCTCCTTTAATGGAATAATAAATTTCAAGTGTATTTACAGAGAGAGAAGGAATAAAGTAGATTTTTGTGCCCTCCCTTTTTCTGATTTCCAGATTACTGAGTTCAAGGAATTGCTTTGTGCTCAGTAGTGTTAAGAGACAGAGAATAAATTAGCTGGCGATTTTCTATTTCCATTTTCTTGTTCATTTTCAAAGCTTTTTTGTTACTCATCAGTTTCTGGCAAGCAGATTTTCTGCTGAGCTGCTTTATTACAACTTGAATGCTGACTCCGTGCTCTCAGGCGCAGAGTACAGTGATTCTTGGTTCAGATGCCTCATCTCAGAAAAAGCTTTTCTTTCCCTATTTCAACTCTCCACCACAACGGCTGCGATTCCAAGCATGGCTGTCTCCTCTGCTGGCTCTGTTGTTTATCTGTGACTTCTCTCTTCACATACTGCCTTGCTTTTAAGTGCTTCGGGGCTGTAGCATCTTTCTGCGTGCCCTTTAGAAATGGCTGAAGTGAGAATTCCTCAAACATTTCCCTCCCACCCACCACCTCCAAATCAAGGAACACATCAAGGACCCCTTTGGCCTCTTCCCATATGTTTTTGTCTCTTGGACTGGTCCTGAGAGGACAGCGCTAATCTCCTCCTTGCTTCCCAACTGCAGTGATTTTCTGTGCGGCGATGCTTCCTCCTGTCCTTCACCAGGTGCTAGTGAGGCAGTCACCTGATGGCTCCTTCTGAAACTGTGAGAAGGATGAACTTAGAGCTTCCTTGGTTTTATAACTTCATCTCTTTGGTTTTTTCCTTTTTTTGCATCTGAAGGAGCCACGGGGAGGGGGGGAGAGGGAGCTTCACATCCATGGGAGAGACAGAAACCAAAGCACAGATGCTGAAATAAGGAAACTGAAAAGAGGAGATGGTCTTTTTTTCCTTTCTTTGTAGGAAGTTTTGTAAATGAGAATGTTGGGTAACAAAAACTGGACTTGGTGATCTTAAAGGTCTTTTCCAACCTTGTGATTCTGTGAAAAAAGTGAAGCCGATGATACCCAGTTGATACTGTTCTGTGTGAACTGATGCCTTGATTGACCAGTGGGGAGATAACGTTTTATAACAGCAAATAAATTGCAGAGAGAAGGCTGAATCCATGCTTCTAACTTGTGAGTAAAGTTTTATTTATTTTACTTTAAATGAGCATCACTACTGAAATGTACATCCGTATATGGGAAGTGTCCGTTGCTGCACGTGTATGTGCCCCTCTCTGTTCCATCTGGTGCTTGAGGACAAGCTGCAGGTCCAAAGTAAAACCTTCGGCTTGTCTCCCTGCAGTGTTGCAAGAGGCTGTGAATTGCTGCTGTGCAACATTTGCCTTTACTAAATGTCTTTATCTTGCTTTTTAAAAGAAGCAGCTCGTATATAACACATGTAACATGATAAAGCATGTCATTAAAACTAAAGGAAGGAAGGTTTAGATTAGATATTAGGGGGGGAAGCTCTTTCCAGAGAGAGTGGTGAGGTGCTGGAACAGGCTGCCCAGAGAGGTAGTGGATGCCCCGTCCCTGGAAGTGTTGAAGGCCAGGTTGGATGGGGCCCTGGGCAACCTAGTGTAGATCCAGGCCTGAGGTTGGTGTCCCTGCCTGTGGCAGGGGGGTTGGAGCTCTATGATCCTTGGGGTCCCTTCCAACCCAGAACATTCTATGATTCTATGTACCTGGATAAATGTTCCAGCATGTAAGATGCTGCAGCTCTTACTCTGCATGCCCAAAGGAGATCTGCACAGGGGAAAATGAAGGGGGATTTTTATCAGATTAAAAAAGCATGCAGGGGTTGGGGTTTATGAGTACCAAAATGAGTCCAAGCCATCTTTCAAGCTAGAGACCGACCTCGTACAGCAGCACAGTGCTAACACATCTTTCATTGGCTTTTCAGGTAGGGAAATAACTTTGTGTTCATTGTGGAAAAGGGATAAGGCGCCAGCTTGTGCTAAGGTCAAATACCATAGCTAAACATTCAGCTAATTCATTGCTTGTTGAAGATGTGCATTACAGCCGAGGGGACACTGTGGCCTGTGTTGCTCGCTACCTGACTCTGCAGAAGGTCTTTTAATGTTTTAGAACAGCTGTCAGGAATGGAGCAAGCAGCTCGTTCTGTGGGCAAAGAGGAATGGAAATGGAGGGAGAAGCAGGAGAAGAGGGGGCCGCTGCCTCGTACAGGAGCAATCCCAAAGCAGTGGCTGAGAGGAGAATTTATGGGTTTGTGAACAGCCCAGCAGCATTACGTGACAGAACTGAGAAGAGCACATCCAAATCCTTAGCACCCAGCACAGGAACAGAGGTACTCGTTACTGAGCACACACTCCTGTCTAATACTATTCACAAGATGGTCTAATTAGCAAGTATTTTATGAACTTCTAACTATGTATCCAAAACACTGTGTGTAGGTAGTTTTTCTCACCTCAGCGATCCATTCCCCACCAGCCTGAAAGCCATAATGTGACCCCAGTGCTGCTTTTGTTCTCATACCCTCTCTCCAGTACTTGTGTCAGAGGCTTTGGAGGAAAGAGTAAACATACAGCGTGCAGATGAAGGGTGAACTTCAGCAAGGTAAGTAACTTGTGACACTGACTGGCTCATTGTTTTATCGAACGTGATGATATCTGAAATACTGAAAATGTTTCTGCTAATCTGTTTCCTTCATGTAATATGTCAAAATGTGTATTAATGAAAACACTTCTCACAAAACATAAAATTCAAAAATATGCCGACTAGGCTCAAATGTATGTTTAAAATAACCACCCTCCAGAAGCTTAGTTCTTACTGTTGGCTATTTCAGTAATCTGGATCACTGAACGGGTTTGTGGTGAGCACAGCTGGGAGCTGCAGGGGCTTCTCAGGTAAGACTAAATAATAACTAAGGAAGTAACACATACCAGTGCCATATCTAATCTTGTTTTGACCCAGAAGCCTTCGCTTGACAGCACAAGGCGTTAGAAAGGAGCTCTCAGCAGCCCCACTTTCCATTGCAGAATGGATCTCTTAAGGACTGGATAGCCGTTGGATGGCTCAAGAATCATCGTGGTCCTTCTAGAAAGGTCTTTGCACATGTGTGAGGAGTTGTGTGCATCAAGGTGCCTCATGGCCATCATGTATGAAGTCCTGAACTCTTGCAGGTATAATGGCTGGAGAGATGCTGCTCCCCTGCCCAGCTGGCCGTCTTTAGTACTGCACCTCTTTGATATGCGCTAGAAAAGTCCCTGCCAGAACACAAGGATCATGTTCTCCTTTTCCTTGTTCAGTTTTAGTTTAATCTGGAGTCCTGCTTGTAGTAATACCACAGGAGCAGAGAAATGAGAATCCCTTCCCAACGTGTCCTGTACTGTACACCTCCAGCGCTGTCGGAGAGGTTTGGGACTGTCAGCTGGAAGCAAGGCTGATCATGGAGCCCTCTGGATGAAGCTTACCTTTTCACAAATCCTGTAGTGTGTTTGGGGAGCGGGTGGAGGGAGGGGAGATGTGGTGCTTTCAGTCTCCATTCTAAAAAGACTGTTTTTCAAAAGGGGGGTCGAAGCTGTCCACATAAGATGATGAAGAGCAGAACCAGTGTGGCACGAACGCACCAACCTGGAGCCAGTGTGAAATGCGCCCCAGGCTTTGCGTTAAATCTTGCTTTATGTCTTGTCAGACACATCTGTGTGTTATTACTTCTAGGAGTCAGAATACTTTGTGTAACATCTACATGTAAGGTTATTGCACGCAGCTTTGTGTTTAACTTGTGAGGTGTTGGGATAAGGAAACTATTCCAGGATAAATGTATTAGCCATTCTCTCTGAGAATATCTGCTAGCCACCACACAGCGATATAGCGCGCTTGCTGCCACGGTAGCTAAGAAAAACTATGCAGCAGCATCTTTTTAAATTGTATTCCTTGTGCTGCTGCTCTTCCAGTCATGTTTGGCCAAGCAAGAGCTGTCAGGTTAAGGGACTTGATGGCTTTAAGACTTTTTTTTTTTTAGGGGAAGCTGTTCCTCAGGAGCGTGGCGATGCCTCACTGCCCTGTTCTTAATGCTGGCAACCAGTTAACGCGCCTGCTCGTACCGTGGGATTCATCCATCAGTCTGAGTGCCTTACGGAGGAAACCAGCATCGCCCTGTCTCTGCGCTGCAGCTGGGGAAACTGAGGCACAGCAGAGAAGTAGTAAGTGTCGTGTTCAGTGTGCGTTGGTGACAGTGCCAGGCTGGAGGTGATGCCGGCTCTGCTGAGATTATATCCAGGGCACTTTCCAATGGGTCCTAAACACATAAACTAATCAAGCAAGAACTTGTCAGAGCACATCTGCTCCAGTGTTTCTGGTAGAAGTTATATCCGTTATCCTGATTTAAATCATCGCTCTTTGACACTGATGATGTGTGGAGGTAAAGCCCATTGGTGGCCTGGCTGTGTCTCTCAGACAGAGCAAGAAAAACGTCAGGCAAGCTAAATCATTTAAATCTTGGTACTGCCAGGGCTGCAGACAGGCGACTCCGGAAGCAGAGCCCCAGGGATTCCAGTGGGGCTTCGTGCAGGCGCAACGATCTTTTGCACTCACAGGAGCTTATAATATCAAAACCACTATAAGAAAAGTCTCTGGGCAAAGCTTACTGAGCTGAAGGCTTTCCAAGAGCACATCAGATAATGCTCCCCAAAAGTGGTTTACTTAAGATTAATAATGCATTTGGATAATTGTGAGAGCACCTACTGCTCTGTTAAGTCCCCTTCCAGTCTTGCAAGGGGGAAGCAGCTGCTTCTCTTGCCATTTTGTTGGTGTAAAACTGGCCAGGGAAACTATGAGTACAATAGCTTCATCGAATCGAAGAGGTGAGGAGGTCGATTGTGTCCAAGTATTAAAAAAAAGAAGTAGACAAACCTCTTAACTCCTCCCCCTGTATTACGGGTCGTTTTCAAGAGTCAAAGGAGGGAGTGAATCATGCAAGGCTTACCTGTTTATTACTTTCTCTAACTTGGGGCTTTGTGTTACCTTTTGATACATGAAGTGCTTCCTTTTCAGTGCTGGACATAACCAAGGGGTTTTTTCCCTCCTGCTGCGTGCATGTGAAGCGCTTCCAAAGGAGGCGTTCGGGATGTGTCAGACTGGTTCACCTTGAGCTCCTCCAGTCCTTCAGTTAAGCATGAGCTCTTGAGTATATTGTTCTGCCTGTCACTTCTAGTTAGATAATGACATCGAATGCTCTGATGATCTCAATTCCATGTTTTTATCCCCTCAGTGTCAAGGGTAGGCACTGAAAATGGAAGAGGCAGTTGGATTAAGGGAAAAACACGCTGCTGGCAAGGGAGGAACAAATTGGATTAAGTCAGTGCTGTTTTGAATGTTGCTAAGTAGATGAATTTCAGTTTCTCATGGTTCGTTTTAAAGAGCTATTTGGGCACCCAGCCCTCCATATTTTAAGGTTAAGTTACTCTTTTAAATCTACTTCCTAATTCACTTTAGTATGTCAAAAATGCATCACTCCCGCACTGTGAAACTCGAGGAGGCTCTTTACCCCGCGTCCTGGAACGCAACAAGTAGACAAGAAACATCTGAAGCTCAGAGAAGATTGTCACATGAACAAACGTGCCTGAACTGGCTGGCAATAAAAGGTTGTGTTTCACACCGCCAAGGAGGGAAAGCTGCTCTTACAGCTTCTCAAAGGAACAGTGGGGAACAAGCCCTTAACTGCTGGGGGGTGCAGCTTGTGGGCCTTAACCAGATGGCGAAAGACATTACGCTTCTCCTTGGGTGTCTGCAACACCATGAGACAGCGGTTGGGGATGCTGAAAGTCTGCTCTAGGCTGCCATCTCTGAGGAGCAGTCACCAAGATGCTTCAGTACTGGAGGAAATGTCTTCAAAAGGTACTTGTTAAAATCCCGTATCAGTCCTAGCTCGTAAGCAGTACAAGAGACTGAGTCCAGCTGTACTAGAGAGAAGGGCCAGCATGCCCAGCTAGAATGAGAGCACTCTTACCGAGTCTGCTGCTTTCAGGGAGCTCGCAGGGAAGCCCGGAATTCCCTTAGGCTCTGGCATTCCTTACGTTATGTCATCTCCTGTCGAAACTCAAGTTCATAAGATAAAAATTCCCAAGTCGTTATGTCTGAACCTCAAAGAACTTGAGGTTTCAAATACCCGTGAGCCTCTGTCTTTAAATCATGGGGGTCCTGGCTGCTCTGAAGATGGGAGTTTAAAGTTTAACTGACACAACTTCTCCAAAGATGGACTCTGGTTCCTTTGTTAGCATTAGAAAATTACTCAGTGCGTGAAGGATAAACAGATATTTTGTATGTAAGTCATTACAAGCGATGGAAAAAATGTTCTTTTAATTTTTCCTAAAGGATCAGGCTAAAATCTTGAAGCTCTAACGCCTTCCTTGTGGTAGCACAAACGTCAAGCCATGGGAATCGAGACCCATGCGGGTTCCATCGGCGTGCGTGGAAGTGGAGCTGGATCTGTAGAAGTATTGACAGTATCAGAAGTATTACTGTTTTAAACAAAACCCAGGTGGCTTCCTGATTAGGTGATGCTGCCAGCAGGCTTTAATAGCCGTTAAAACCAAAGTCACCCCACTCTTCATTTTAAATGGAAACGGGGTTCTGCTGATGTCACTAGCGAGCTTTATTTTTCTCCCAGTAAAAATATGTTTGTATTAGTGACTTCTCGACAGGAAATCCCTGTGAATATGTTTGTCTTGGTGACCTGGCGCTGCTTTAGATGAAAATGGCTATACCAGTCCCTTGGGGGGGGAGGGGTGGGTGTGTGGATTTAAAAAAATAATAAATGCTGTCAATGTAAATCCAAAAAACATTGCTAGATATTGGAATAAGTGTGGCTTGTTCCTGCTGGAAGCCTGCTCTGGGAAGATGTGTCCCATCCCAATGCACAAAGGCTGTTTCTCATTTTGTTGATTTTTAATTTTTATATATCTTTTTTTAAAGCAATATCTCTTCTGCTGGCACATGTCCATTAATCATGTGTATAAGCAAATTCAGGAAATCCTCTCTTGTACCTCAGACTTCTCTTCTTCCCTTTCCCAGCCCTCAGGGAAGTTGCATGGCTGTGCCTGCTTACCTTCAGGACTGGTTTTGGGGATCCTTTTGTTCCCCACTTGGTGCTCCATATTAGCAGCTACTGGATTCCCGTGCACCTTGTGCTCCGTATTGATGCACTTTTGCAATAGGAGATGGGATGAGGGGGAATGGGCTCAAGCTGCACCAGGGCAGGGTCAGATTAGGCATTAGGAAAAAGCCCTTCACCGAAAGGGCTATTGGGCACTGGAACAGGCTGCCCAGGGAGGGGATTGAATCACTGACCCTGGGTGTGTTTAACAGACAGGTAGATGAGGTGCTCAGGGGTAGTAGAGGACAGGAATGGTTGGACTCGATGATCTCAAAGGTCTTTTCCAACCCAGTGGTTCTGTGTTTTCCAGCATTGTAAGAAATGTTGCTAATCCTAACTGAAAAAACAAAGGAAGTTTGGCAAATATGGAGCACTTTCCCAGTTGATTCCTGCGAATTTAATGCTTCTGTTGAATCCAATAGTGATTTTTATTATTTCTCCCTCCCATCGATAGAGCTTTCATCCCGAAAGGATTGCCAAATGCTTTACAGATCAGACAGAAGAAGAGAAATAGTTTCTGGCACCTACTGGATGAGCCAGCAGTAAGCAACCAGTTTACCCAACTTGTAAAGTACAGACCCTTATTCTGTTAGGATGTACGAGTCTTTCTGCAGAAAAAACCTCTCCAGTTTGACCTACCACTTACCAAGTTGGCCTCTTTTTGAAAAAATGGCCAATGTTTTTGGGTTTGGTTTTTTTAGTTATTTCTATGGGCATGACTTAGCCCCATCTATTTCTGCTGAAAGGTGGTGGCTCCCATGGTTTCTATTTCCACAGCGCAGCATCAGAATTCGGCCCTGATGTGCTTTTCTGTCAGGGGTTTGGAAAGTGAGTCCATCCCCACTTTCACACAGCAGGACATTCCCCGGGGTCTTCCTGTGTGACCTACTCTAGGTGATCCCGCTCTGGCAGGAGGGTGGGACTTGATGATCTCCAGAGGTCCACTCCAACCACTACTGTTCTGTGAAAGGCACATCCATAGGAAGATCTTCCCTCAGCCTGGAAGCGCTGGGACATACAAACTCTACAGCTGTGTTTCCATGATAGCTGGTTGGTATGTGTGTCTGAATCACTGTGGGACCAAAACGGTTTCACACGTGTTTTCTGGAGCTGCATTTTTGTAGCAGGTGGCACAGCGACTTCCTCTTTCTTTTCTTTTCCTTAGTCTGAACTCTAGGAAAGCAGTGACACATTTCCAAATGGGGCTCGTGCCAGTGGGATGTAGCTTTTGTGGGATCTGCTAGCTCCTCTCCAGGGGAAGGCTTTCTTTGCCATCTATTTGGTCACCATTTCTCTTCTGCTTTGAGTTCACAGCAGCCAAGCGCAGCTTGCCCTGTGCAAGTGGCGTAGGGGTAGTTCTGCGAGGTGGGCTTGCAATAGCAAAGTCCCTGGAAGCCCAGGCCCACCACACTTCTGTTTATTCATCCCTTTTTCTTTCCCTGCTTTCTGCTCTCTTTTTTCCCTGTTTTTCTTTCTCTTTAAGGCTGGCTTGCTGGCATGCGATTTCAGACTGATGTGATTAAGCCAAATCCCACTTCAGATTCCTGCAGATCCCCCCTTCTGTATGAACACCAAGGATTTGGTTCTGTTTTGTTTGTGGGTGAGGGGCTTTCTCTCCCCCCACCCGGCCTGAGATTGTCGAAGAAACGTTGAACGGAGTGCTTAATGATTTCCAGCGCTTTCTCTTGACATTTTAGTTTTGGAGAATGAGCAATGCCTCCGCTGGGGACTTCCCTGGCAGATCCATGTCTGAACAGCCAGGGCTGGCTTCCAAGAACATTAAATTCCAGCTGCTTTTCCATCCAAGGCAAGGTTAGTTTAGTATCCCCCTTCCTCCCTGTGTCTTTACAGCAGGAGATATTCTAGCCAACGTATTCGTCATGTTTCTGAGCCTCCCTGCTGCTTGATTTATGCAGAGGGGACTAGAGAGAGATTCCAGAGCTGTACGCCGAGTGGGAGCTACCTGCAGGCGTGCAGGCTGGTGTGAGAGCCCGGCACAGCTTGGTCCATATGTACATGGCTGCGCTCGTTGGTTCCCCACACGTAGACAGACAAACTGTGGTGGTATTGGTGCTGCCTCAATCGTGCAGATGAATCTCATCACGTGCTGGAGGTTCCACCACATGGGATTAGCAGAGGGAGGCTGAGGTGGCGAGAGGGAGGCTGAGATAGTTTCTGAGCCGCTTCTTGCATCTGAAGGTGTGGTGTTTATGAAAAGCCATGGTGAAACGTGAAGTTAAACTGTGTAGGTCACAGCGTGTAAGGCTTCAAGAAACCGTACATTATCCCTCCCTCAGTCTTCCCAGTCACTTCTACATGTTGTGCGGTTTGGGCACCGTGTGAGGCGAAGCAAGTGACGTGCGCCTGTTCATCGCGAGGGGCTGCGTGTGTTTGGTGCCTGGCTTGAGCACTTCAGGGACATCGTTTCCAGCGCCGTGGGGGTCTGCTTGCGGCTCTCTGGTCGACTTGGGAGCTCGCACACACGGCATGTTTGGAAACTCAGCCCACCCTGACCTAGCAACTGGCAGAGGAGAAATCCAAACCTCTCCGTGGCTATTTAAACAAACCTGGGATTTCTGCTCAGCTTTGTCTCTTACAAGCACGATAAGACATACCTCAACTGCTCTTTCAGAGCTGGTTTTGCACGTGTAGTCACGTGATGAAAGGCACCACTGTATTTTTAGAGACCCCAAAGGTCTCCAGCTGGTAAAATTGTCATCGTTTGCAGCCTAATTGAAGCACGGAAATTTCCCTGAGCAGAGGATCAGGTCCGGTGTACACAGCTGGGAACCAAGCTGAGCTCAGTAACTAGCTGCACTTGCTATGAAGCCCAAGCCCAACAGGGTTGCATACAGGTATTTCTCCTAGGTAGCAGCACACGGATCAATGTCCACTTGTTCGTGGCACCCGGGCCGTACCCCCGTTCTCCTTTCCCTTCCTAAGCAAGCAATTCCCTACTGACACCGAAGGGGAAAGGCAGCAGCAATGAGAATGAATGACGCTTTAACTTCTCCAGCAACATTGATAATTTGTTACGTACCTTTTCCTTTTTGTGAAACAAGTAACTGAGGCTTGGTATGAGTAGGGGTGAGAACATAGGAAGGTGTTTTGGGGTCATTAGTCTTCATTGATAGAACTACGTCAGGTGAGAAAACTCAAGCAGAACCTCTGTTTAAGTCTTTCATTTGTGGCTTCGTGGTCATAGTCAAACCACCAAAATGCTTTAAAGTCCATCCTTTTATGCCCCTGTGTATTCAGCCAGTATGGTAAAATGTTTTCCTTTTTCTTTTTTTTTTTTTTCCAGAGTCTATGAGATCATTTGAGTATGGAGACTTGGCAGCTTCTCTGTACGTACAGAGACGGCTGTTTGAATGTCAGACTGGGTGTCTTTCTGGCTAAGGATAAATTATTTGGTGCATTAAATGAGAATTTGTTGCTTTACCTGGTGTGAGCGCGGTGCATTTTTTTATCAGCGTGCCATCACGATTTACACTGGACTGTGGTTTTCTACCTTCTGGGTTTTTCCATGTTTTATTACATAAAAGCACTCCTTCTCAACAATTTGGTGATAGAAAGGGTTGTAGCAGCGAGTTAATGCAAATACAAAATAAACAGGAGCAGATTCAGAAAGTCATGGTGGGACTGGAAAGCCAAGGTGAAGGTTTGGGCTTCACTGGCTATTTGCATAGCAGCCTGCACAGAGTCAAGAGGTTGCTACAACCAGCATAACCTCTGGAAAAGGTGTAATGGGGACCTTCAGAAATACAAGGGATTCTTGGAGATGGAATTCCCCAACCAAAAAAAAAAAAAAAGAACCCCGAAGGAAAATGTTTTAGTGCTCTTTAAATTCAAAATGCTTCATAGCCCTCAGTGGAGAGGGGGGGAAAGAAAGAAAGAATCTTGTGCCGAGAGCTGTGTGCACGGTCTGATAATCGTGGTCACTGTCAGCACAGACAGTGGGTACGTTTTACGTACAGCCGTGCCCTGTGTTTCACAGAGAGGAAGCCTGGAAGTCTCTGCCTTGGCTCGAGGAGGAGCCATTGACAAAGAGATCCGCTGCTTGAACTGTGTGTTGTGGCCAGGGTCAAGCATGCCATGTGCAGGCTGCAGAGGGTGGGTGCTCTGCCCCGCGAACTGCCTGGAATGCTGAAGGGATGGAGTAAATCCTTCTCTCTCTCTCTCTTTTTTTTTTTTTTAAATTTAATGAGCATTTCAGCTTGATTTACAACAGCTGGGTCTGACTTGAAATAGTGCTACAAAAAGTAAACCATCTGTACTTGCAAGCCAGACTAGATTAATAGAGGTTTGTTTGCTTCACGATCCTCCAGCGTCAATTAACAGCGGACGCCACCTCTCCCCCTTCATTTTCAAGTCCCAGGAGCAGGTAGTCCACCTCTAGTGACATCTGTGATGCCATAAAGCGTAACTGCCCTGGTTAAGGGCCCCTTTATTTGCACTGTGTGTGCAAATACGTGTCGGTGTTTCTGAAAGGGGCAGACAGTGTTGCCCCTCATGGGGATTGTACTCACGCCACTCGGTGCAAGTGCAGGAGGGGTTTTTTTAGGGGTCAGGGTGTGAAACACTAAAAGCTCCAGAATACAATGTGTAGCTTCCACGTGCTCTCCTACTTGTTACCCACGTTTCGTTCTCCACGTCAGGTAACCAAGTTGTTACCATTAATTGCAAGGCAGGATGTGTTGTTGGAGCCCCGTGCTTACCAAAGGAAAAGCTGTTCATCCTTCGGCCACGTTTCAAACCAGGAGAGGTGAAGCTGTGTGCCAAAGAGCCTTCTGCCTTTACCGTTAGCTCGAGAGACTCACAAGAGCTGACTTCAGGCAGGCAACCTCCCTCCCCTGACCAGGGGAAAGAGAAAAGCCTATATGTTAAGGTGGAAATGGAATATAGCTCCCCCTCTGCTCTGCCTGGGGCAGGCCTCCTTGGGAATAGTCTGTGGGGTGCTGGGCCCCCTGGTCAAGGACAGGGGTACTGGAGAGGGGACAGAAGAGGGCTAAGGAGATGCTGAGGGGACTAGAAGATCTCTCTTGTGAAGAAAGGCTGAGGGACTTGGGGCTTTTTAGCCCAGAGAAGACTGAGGGGGGATCTTCTCAATGCTGATAAATCCTTGAGGGGTGTGGTCAGGAGGATGGGTCAATCTGTGTTCAGTGGTGCCCAGAGACAGGACAAGAGGCGATGGAATACAGGAAGTTCCCCCTAACCATGAGGAGCAACTTCTTTCCTGGGCTAGGCTGCTCAGAGTGGGTGGGGAGTCTCCATCTCTGGAGACATTCAAACCCTGTGATCCTGGACACTGCCCTGTGCAGCCTGCTTGAGGGATCCTGCTCTGGCAGGGGTTGGACTGGGTGATCTCTGGAGGTCCCTTCCAACCCACATCAGTCCGTGATTCTGTTGGGGTCATCATCATCTTTTACGGGGAGGAGGGTAACTTCTCAATTGTGGGTTGCTCAACCAAAGGGTCCTGTCTCTGGTCCCTCTTTCATCTCGCTGTAGCCGTCACGCTGGCAGGGCAGAACTGAAAAGAGGTGCTACTGAGCTGAGCATCCTTGGCTTCACGTTACTGGGAGCCCTGAACTTCAAGACCAGGGTTTCATTTTCTGTTTGCACAACCTGTGTTGTGATAAAGTGCTGGAGTGGTGCCTTGGCCTGCACGTGTGTCAGGAGCTCGTGCTGCTGCCTTATTCTAGCATCTGCAATTTCTTCAGCGTTTGTGGGGATTGATTTCCAACATACTGTGCTTTGTGATTAAGTCAGAGTTGGAGGCTGTAAGATGAAAGATAAGCAAGTGGGAGGGAAAAGAAAAACAGAGCAATAACCAAGACTACTGCCAATAAGAACTAAAAAAAACCACCGCCAAACGGTTGGCAAAGTACCCTGTGGCTTCTTTGATAGTCCCCCATCACAAGTAATAAAACACCTCTTGAGTTGTTCTTCACCTACTGGTTGTAAATCCTAATGTAAAGCTGCCTGTGTTTCCCGGAGTCCTGGGGACCTCACAAAAGCCTCCGGTCTCCAGGAGCCCAGCCTGCCCAGCACGTGGAGGAGCAGAAATGAAGGTGGGAAAAGTGGGGAACCGCTGAATTTCTCCATCTCTGTCAGGGGGAAAGAGGGGAGATTTGGGTGTTGTGGGGGGGCTTGCTGAGGGTGAAGTCTCCAGGCTGTATTTGAAGACAAAACACTAGTGCATTCAGCATTCCATACTTTTGCTCCAAATCACTGCAGCTGTGGTATGCATGAAGCTGTTACTGTTGTGTCCTTTTTAATGCCTTTTAAAATGTGCCTGGAGGTTTGGGGAATTTCTTATTTCTTTTAAATTTTTTTTTATTTATTTAATTTTTTTCCCCAATTCCTGCTGAAATGCTCTCCTGTTTATATTTAAGCAAAACCTCCAGCAGGAATGAATAAAATCAAAGGGCATCGTAATCTTGAAAGGCAGATCGGAGGCTGACAGATAGCCCTGGCTGAAGGAGCCTTTTCACGAGAGATGGGTGAGCGGGGGGGTTTTGGGAACAGAGCAGCCCCTTTCCCTTCCTATCTCTGCCCATTCCATTTCCCCACCATCTCCTCTGCCCCACATCTATCTCCTCTGCGTGAAGCGCATATCAAAGCCAAGGTTTCAGCAGCATCCAAAAAAAAGAGTGAGGCTTGTTCGGCTGGACAAGCGGGTCCAGCCTCTTGGCTTCTCCCTGCCTCTGGCTCTCCAAGAGCAGCAGCGCTGGCTCGCGCTTGGAGAAGCCGTTCCTTCTGTTTTCCAGTGGAATATCTGATGAGATTTCAGTTTCCACGCTATAATGCTCTCTAATTAGAGTGGAGTTTTTAGCAGCCTGTTTTCACTCAACAGGACCAGTAAACTCTGAGAGGTTTGGGGAGGGGGGGTTCCCCACTTTTGTTAAGCTCCCTCTGACATGTGGAGTCACATTGCTGGCCAGGGGACTGCTTTTGGCTGCAGGGACATGGGGTTTGGTACGAGTTCCTACCTTTATCCAGGAAAGAATCCAACAAAGCATGGCTCATTTCTTACTATGCCTTCTCTATGCCACTCTCTTCCCCCTAAAAATCGCGTGCCAAGCTGGGCAGCGGTGCTGCAGCGAGCCAGGCTCACAGTGGGGCTGTGATGGAGAAAGAAACTTCATCGCGAGGAAAAGCAGCTGGCAAAGATGGAATAATGAGTTTTGCTTTACTTGTGTCGTGCAATTAAGATCCATGTAAGTTTTGAAGAGAGGAATATAGAGAAAATGAGAGGGCTTTTTTTCTGTGTGTGTAATATCCCTGGTTTTCTCTTGCCTGTTAAATCTGAGAGATGAAGACCTTTGGCTATCTGAGGGAGCTCTGTAAAACTTTCCAGCTCGTGTTACCCCCGGGTTGGTGGCATTATTAGCATTAGCAGCAGCAGGGAGTCTGCTTACATGAGACCACCGGCTTCTGGCACGTATTTACCATCCTTCCAAACAGTTTGAACTGATTGTAGAAAAAACCCACCAAACCCTGCTGAGAGCTGCTAGGTCCATGTTTGTTACAGCCATCTGCTGGCACTAACATGCCGAGTGATGTCTGCAATAGGCATTTGCTTAAAATTGAGTCTGGTAAATGAGATAGATGATTTAATAACCTTGTCTTTAGTTCAGGGACTGGGGAGATGCCCCTTCGCTTCTTTGGTCTGCAAAGCAACAAACATCTCGCAAGTACAGTGGAGGAAAGAATTCTTGATAGTTCTTGCTGATGTGGGTTTAGATTGGGAGATGGGAAAGGGGAGCACGAGCTCTTGTGCCTTTAATGTACTGTGTCTTTACCATTAGCCCAGTTATGGTCTCAGCTCTTGTCCCAAGTCAAGCTAAAACTATCTATCCGAAATCTTTCCTATATGAGCTTTTCTTACATGACTTCGTTGGCTAAAGATCGAGCCATTTCCCAAAAGCCTGTCTTCCAGGAGTGGCTTAGCATTGGCTTTGAGGCAGGTGTACAGATAGAGAGCAGGAAGAGGCTCTTCTCTGATTTACACCATCTTCGTAGCACACCTGTGAAACGGGATTCGGTTGGATTTTAAGTCTCTCTTAATGCCTGAAGATTAACCACAGTTGGATTCAGTTCTTTGAATTTTGTCCACAGTATTTGCGTCTGGTAGTTTCAGCTGCTGGAGCTGAATTAGAAAATCACTGAGGTCTGTATAGAAATACTGATTTCCCTCATCTTAAGGTAGCCTTAGGCTGTGATGTTCTGATATATCTTCCATCTTTGGTGGTGTTTGTCATGGTAGCTCTTCAAGCTTGCCATTTCAGGTGGCTTGTATGTTGTTACCTCACATTTTTGGAAGAGCAAAGAAAGCCAAGCGTCCTCCGTAAAGGAATTACATGATCATAGGTTGGAAGGGATCTCTGGGGATCATCTAGTCCCTGCTAAATCACCTACAGCAGGTTGCACTGCATCATGTCTGGGTAGGTTTTTGATACCTCCAGAGAAGGAGACTTCACAAGAATATCTGATGTTCTTCTTTTTTTCATGTTTCATGTCAGCCATCAGTCTATTGCCCACTAAAATAACTCCTTCTGTACAAAGCTCAGACAAGCACTTGGAAGCTCAAAAACTATCTGCAAACCCTGAAGGTGAGAGGACAGGAGGCAGTGACATGGTGAAGTGAAGAATAATCATTATCCACATTTCCTGGACCTTTTTTTTTTAAAAAAAGACAAACCTTCAATGTGGTGTCGTTAGTGTACCAAAGACTGCGACCAGTGGCATTTCTAGGCAGGGTTTTCAGTTCTCTTTGATACTGGGCTCTCTTGTCCTCCCTTTGTAAAAAGTGCTAAAACTCTTCTTATCTTTGAAATTACAAGAACTGTGTGAGCCATGAACTATGTTGTCTTAGGATGCCTTTTCTCTGAGTACTGCTTGCTCTCCTGATTCCTGGCTGTTACCTGAAGCAAGCTGCGCCCAATGTCCTTCTATTTTTTACATTCATTCTGAAGGCAAAGAATATACACAGACAGCTGGTTTTACTGCCCTGAAGTTTCAGGCTGCCAAGAAACTTCCCTTCTGATTTTTAACTCTTGCAAGTGTTAGTTATTCTGAGAACCATTTGGTTGTACTCGGGGCCGTTTTCAGATTGGAGGGGGTGTGGGGGGAGGAAACCCCAACCCCGGGCCTGGAGCATCCCTTTTAATTCTGGCAGCAAAACCAAATGGGAATGTCTGGGTCATTTCCATAATGTGGACCTCCCTGGTGAAAGAAAGAAGATGATGTCATGTTCAGCGATGCAGGAGAGGGCTGGAACACGCTCCTGATTCAGTACACCCCAGGGGTGTAACATTGTGGGCTTACACCCTGTCGTAAGGCGATGAACTCCCTGATACTGGCTTTTCTGCAGATAAATGTGTGCGTGTGTGTGTGTATTTGTCTGTTTGTATTTGAAGAGATACTTTTATGGGCTCTTAGAGGAACTTTTGAAGGGAGTTTGGGTTTCTTGTGAGTCACTGTCTCTCAGCTTTGCGTTCCTGTGGCGTGTTGCTCAGGAGGTGAGGCTGTGGTCATGGGCTCGTTCGGAAGCTTTGTGCTTCACTTGACTTCGTATTTCCAGGGTTTCAATGAATTAAAAAAAAAAGCAAAAGCAGTAACAGTTGACCTTCTACAGGTCAGGGCCTTCTTCTCTTCTTTCCCCCCACCCACCCCCCTTTATCCTTGTCTTTTTATGTTGAAGAAATAGTATAAAACATCCAGCATTCGTTTCCAGGTGATCTGTTCTTTTTTCACCCTTCTCCCCCTGCCTCCCCTCCCCGAGATGCAGGCCGCTGCCATCCTTTGAGATGTCAGGAATTTTAGGAGAAGATTTATGCAGCGGCATAAAAAGGCACCAGGCCACGAGGCGAGGGTCGGGGATGGGGTAGCAGTGACCGTACACCCCAATAAAGCAGCTTCCCCACAATTAATTAGACATTCCCCGCACGTTAATTAGACATCTTTCCTGGCTAGTAAACTGCTTAAAGACACGCCGTGTGCTCTGGTCTTGTCAGGTATGCACCGTGTGAAGGGAACAACTCTTGTCCTTATCCAAAGTAAGTGAAATATATTTCTGTGTGGAAATGAGATTAAAGCCCTCATTGCCTTTCTCTCTGAGAACAGCAGCTCCTCAGGTCCCTGGTAACGCAGC
Organism: Porphyrio hochstetteri; assembly: GCA_020800305.1. NCBI lineage: Eukaryota > Metazoa > Chordata > Aves > Gruiformes > Rallidae > Porphyrio > Porphyrio hochstetteri. Next base: position 23,260,595 of record CM036912.1, read on the forward strand.
CTTCACCTCAAATAGGGATTCTAAGATATTTGAGCGTCTCTCTCGTGAGGCTTCTTGTTTCCTATTTGTTTTTTGTTGCTAAGCGATGCATTTATACCCCCAAACCTAAAATTTACAGCTCTCAAATTGTCCCTCGGCCTTATTCTCCAAACCTCACATCTGTAATGGGTTTTCCATCTGCCAGTTTTCCCAGGTCACCCCATCTATCCTCAAGTCTGTAGAGGAAAAAGCCTTGTGGTGGAGGGGTTTGGGCTTGGGGTATTTTTTAAACTTTATTCAGCCTCCATCTGTAATTAATTTTCAGGCGAAGCCACATCTGTCTGTTTGGGGCAGGGGAAGTGGGGAAGGGGAGCTAAAAAGTGAAGTCACTCTCTCCCTTTCCCAGTAAAAGGCAGGATTTGGCAAGTGCAATTGTAGTTCCTCAGGGCACTAGAGCCTCCCCCTTCCATCCTTCAACCCCCCCCTTCTCCCCCCCGCTCCAGCGCACATCTGACAGCAGGCCCAAGTGCTGCTGTAGTTCAGCTCAGCTGGTAGTTCTCCCGCCAAGGTGGAGCTGGTGGGTTTGGTCTGTGCTACAGCCCACATCTGACACCCCAGTGTGTTTCTACTACTGCAGAAGCTGCTGGCGTCCCTTGGAAAACTTCCTTCTGTCAATATTTGAATTTTCGAAGGCCATACCGAATAGCTGACATGATGTTTCTTTTTTAAAAGACTTAAGAAATAGCCACAGTGGCCCCAGTCAATATTCCTTCTCTACCATCATCAAGCATAGCTGTTCCAAAGCCTTTTCATGTCCTGCAGACCACCGGGTAGCAAGCAGGGCTTGCTGTGAGGCTGGAGGCCTGCCTCGTGCCCTGCTCTGCTGTGAGAGGGGAAAGCAGCAAGAACCAGCTGCCTTAGTCCAGCCAGGACAAACCCGTAGGGCAAGGGCTGCTCTGGGGAAGGTCTGCAAGATGTTGCCTTGTTCAGGAGATTCTTTGGGATGTGTGATCCTCCTCGCTTTCCTCCCGAGAGCTGCGACTAGAGGAAATGTCCTTCTCTCCTGCTTCTGTGCTGGAAATAGTTGGTGTTGGTCCCAGAGCCCAGCTCTCCATAAGGTCACCTGTCCAATGCAAGGTTCTTGTCCCCTTATGTGACCTGCCACCATCACCTCCCAACTCTTCCAGCATCCCTCAAATTGAAAAAGTAGTCGTCATTTAGAAGATGATGACTATAGAAGAGCCTTTGAAAAGGGCTACAGCAAGGAAGGTTGGCCACTGAGCAGAGGACATGCCGACCAGCTTCTGACTAACTGTGATCTCGTGAGTGACCACCTGAGAGATGCAGAGTTTACAGAGTATTGGAGATCAGGAGTCCAGCTGCCTGTTCCCAACCTCTGAGCTTCTCTGCTTGCAGAGCTTGGGACAGGTATGTCAGAGATAGCAAGCTGGTTGTGTAGGAGGAACACAAGAACCCTGAAATCTATGGGAAATCAGATCCCTGGGTATTTTTGGAGCTTTGGGGTTTTGTCTCTTCGTTACTCTAACGTAGGTCGAACTCCAAAGGGACAGACTGAACGCTGCTATTGCCAGCAGCACTGACCCAAGTGACCAGTGCCTCCTTCCCACCACTACTCCTCCCATGCTTGTTCCTGGTGGCAAAACCAGCGCAGCCGGCTGGCGAGTGAGATGGGATAATTAATCTGTGTTAAGTACAGGCTGACTTTGTTCCCAGGTGATTTTATTACTATTTTTTTTTTAAAACCAGGATCAATTCTGTGATTCAGTTTGCTGCACTCATGGGCCACTGTACTGGCACAACGGGAGGGCTGGCATAGGGCTGGGAGGATAAATGGTGACAAGTGTGGCAGTGTGGGCAACTTAAACTGGTGGCTTTGCAGAGAAGCATCGCTGCTTGTCTGATGTCTGAGGCAGAGCTTGCCCTCTGCAGGATTGGGTGCACAGTGTGCCGTCTGTTTGTCATGGGTCCCTACCCAAATGCATCCTTGAGTATTGCTTACAGGAAAGGCTGAGTGACCTGGGGCTGTTCAGCCTGGAGAAGAGAAGTCTGAGAGGGGATCTGATCAGTGTTTATCAGTATCTGAAGGGTGGGACACAGGGGGAAACGGCCAGCCCCTTCTCAGTGTCTGTGGGGACAGGACAAGGGGCGATGGCCTCAAGTTGGAGCACAGGAAGTTCCGCACCAATATGTGGAAGAACTTCTTCCCAGTGAGGGTGAGGAAGCCCTGGGACAGGCTGCCCAGGGGGTGTGGAGTCTCCTTCTCTGGAGATATTCCAGCCCCGTCTGGACGCCTCCCTGTGTGACCTGTCCTAGGGACCCTGCTTTGGCAGGGGGTTGGACTCCATCTCTGGAGGTCCCTTCCAACCCCTACAATCCTGTGATTCTGTGAAAAGCTCTTTGGGATGATGTGCTTAATGCTGATATGAAATTGCACCAGTTCAGAATAACATGATGAACTGAGATGTTGAGTAGTCAATAATTGTAGAAGTTTTCTGACCCAGGATTCATCCCTGTTGGACGTACAACTGAGGCCTGCCTCCAATCACTCTCCCAAAATTACAGGTTAGGAGGAGAGCTGTTGTGTAAGCAGAAGTATTGCAGAAGAGAGGCTGGACCACTGAGAATGGGAGCGTGCTGGTTCGGAGAGCATCCGAAGATGAAGAACCGAAGCTGGCTTGTGCTGTCGCCGGGAGTATGCAGGTTGGTGGGGATATTGTGTGTCGCACCACACAGCTGCCAGAGCACAGTGGGACCTTGTTTCAGCACAGCCATGTTAGTAACGTGTCTGGAAAATAATTTTTGGCAACTTAAAGCAGCCTTATGCTGCCTCTGGGTCAGCTCTCAAATGGCTTTAAAACACAGAATGAGTTGCAGCAGCCTTGAAGCAGCAGAGGTGCCCATGGTTGTGGCTATGTATCCATCAAGGAAAGCCCTTGGAGTTGTGGATCACCTGCTGAAAGATGGGCATCCAGCAGGAACTGGGAATCCCACCACATTTGGAGTGGTCAATGTCAGTCACAGCCCCATTTCAAACCTCTCTGAAATCCTCCTGTTGTCCCCAGACCACCAGGACCGTGTGCTTGTCTCCTCGTTTGAAGGGACTGTATTTTAACGCTGGCTCTGGGAGGGAAAGGGGGAACTCTGTAACCAGCTGGCAGCAGCTCTCCCAGGAGCAGGTTCTCAAAAATAACACGGAGAGAAAATCGGGCTGATTCCAGAATAAAATGACCCAAACTTGAAATAACACTGACACCCTGTGGAGATGTGTAGCAGGAAGGTCTGCTGGTCTTGCAGATCCTTGTTCCTGATCTGTGGGCCAGTAATTACATTTCCTTTTCTTACAGAAAACTAACTCTTCCAGTGGAAAGTTTTTAATCTTTTTTTCCTAAGTCCAAATGAGACAGGTAAATCCTTTCTATCTTTTCTATTAGAAGCAATTAATTTTTTCTTAAGTCTTGTTGCTAAACCCACAAAAGCTCACTTGCCAAAAAGAGGGTGACGAGGAATATTCTACAAGATCTGGAGACTGTACCTGTAATGGGTTTTATATCCCAGAGGATTTTCTTCTGCATGGCTAGAACCATTAGGAGGAGCCGCTTCACACCGAGGTGAAGTCAGGATGCTAAATATTTCCTTTCCAGTCTGGACTGCTGTTTAAAAATGCAAGAGGAAAAATGTTTGTCTGGTTGTAAATGTGCTGTGCTTTTTTTTAAAAAGTATGTGGTTACTGAGGGGGCTTCTGGTGATGTGAGCACAGCCAGGCGTTCCATGGGAGAGGATGGCAGGAGAAGAGCGCTCCTGTTCCGTGTGTGCTGCCTGAAGCATGGTGAACCTGAGCACTGGGAGCACGCTGTTCACCTCGAGGGGTGCCTGCTCTAATGAATTTCCTCCCAAGGATGAGAACATGTTTAATTCCCTTACATTTGCATTGTCTGCAGAAGGGAAAGCTGTTTCTGAGCCTGACTGGGCTGCACAGGGACAGAATGTGCAGTAGAAATTAGCTGTCATGTTAACTTGGTAGTGGCTGGAACTGTTTGCAAGGAGCAGCTGACCTTTGGTTTTGGGGGTGGCAAGGTTGGGTACATTAACACTCTGTTGGGAAATCACTTTCCCACTGAAGGGATGATGCTGGTTGACCTGACTTACTGTTAGACCCTTGTTGCGTCCTTGGATATGCCTTCCATCCTAGAGGAAGTTAAAGTTCTCATGTATGAAGAGGTTTAAAGAAACCCTCTCACTTGTACAAGCTGATGGATATGGCTCCAGGATGGTGGCCGAGCTGCAGTGTGGTTTTACTTAACTAACTAGCCGTGTCAGCCCTCCCTCGAGCTCTGTGCTTTCATCTCTGATACGATCAGTATTACCTGTGCTGTGCTGCATGGGAGAGCAGTGAGCTGGCCATGCAGTTGCTCTGTTTTTAAGCAACAAGCCCTGCCTCGGTGATCGGTGAAGAGATTTCTGCGCAGATACAGCACGGCTGTCTGTAAAAAGCTTGGAGATTAAAAGTATTTATAGACACTTTAAAAAAATTCTTACAGAAAGATCCAACTTCCAAGGCTGGAAACGCTCATGGAAATAGGATTAAAGACTGAACTTGTGAATAGCTGAGCCCTGAAATGGCTGGGCTTGCTCTCTCCCTGTGTCCCATCCTGCCCAAAACCCCTCCTGCTTGTGCTGCAGATGCGCTACCCACAGCCCTGCCAGCTGCAGATACTGAGCTGACCCTGGTCCTGAGGGCTGGTGCTTTCCTTTTGGTTACCTCCTGAATTTATGGCCAAGAAAGGGTGCTATAGCTGCCTTCTGAATGAAAGGGGATGGATAAACTCGCCCCATGCTCTGCAGCAGCCCGGACGGGAAACCATCAGGGCATTATCTGTAAGGAAGTCCATCAACCTATGGCTGGGGAGGGCAAACAGCATCAGTCACTCCTTTTAAATAAAGGTTAGGTACGTTTGGGTGATGTCCCACCTCACCAGGAGAGGGAGGGGAAGTCTTCATGAAAGCATCTCTCAGCCCTAGAACCATAGCTGTCGTGTAAGACTTGAAGAGTTCCCCGAGTTGGCTCTCAAACCTGTGTTCAGGATCCTCCCTCTGACCTGTCTCAAAAGTGGCTGAGTGTGCTTTCAGAAGGCTCACGTGAGGGATGAAGGGTTTTCATACCAGGCATTGGATTAAACAGTCATATGGATAAACAGAAACCTGCGTGATTCTGCTGACAGCGTGAAAAAGCAATAGGAAGAACCATATAAGAGCCTCTGTAAAAGTTTTCTCTAAAGTCAGCTAGTTACTATTTAAAGAATATCTTGAATTATTTCAGGCTAATAGAGCCACACGAGAGGAGAAGAAAGGTAAATGAAAAACCTACCCTGCCTGGTACATCATCATGGCACAGTGACTTGTTTTAACCTCTTAATTGGATGATTAAGGAGAAGCTTGTGGATATTGTTTTTTACTCTAGTACCTGCAACACTTCTATTATTTCTAGTGAGAACAGGAAAAATCTTTACCATAGGTATCACTCCTTTTCATTGGCACCATCTCACTCTGGGGAGTTTTTCCAAGCCAGACAGCCCCTCGTCTCCCTTTCTCTTTCCCAGGCTGTGCTGACCCCTACTCTTTTGAAAAGGCTCGGAATAACATGCTAAACATCCATAGCATCCCAGACTGCATTAGGTGGGAAGGAACCTTCAAAGGTCATCAAGTCCAGTGCCCCTGCAGTGAGCAGGGGCTTCTTCACTAAAGCAGGTCCCTCAAAGCCACATCAAGCTTGACCTTGAATGGGGGATGGGGCCTCCACCACCTCTCTAGGCAACCTGTGTCAGTGATCTACTGCCTGCATATTGAAGAACTTCTTCCTAATATCCAACCTAAATCTCCCCTTTTCTAGTTTAAACCCATTACCCTTCATCCTATTGCCAGAACTTCCCTGGATTCTACCTTGTAAAAATTGGTTTCGGCCACTGATGCTTTGGGAAACAACCAAACCAGACTCATAGTTTAATTTAAAAATACTCAGAGTCAAAAAGAAGAATTTTTAGTATCTCCTTTAGCACAAAATGTGCAAGCACAGAAACCCACCTTTAACTGCCTGGGGTTGGTTTTGCAGTGACTTAGACGACAAATTTGAGGTGGCCACTCTATAGTGATAGATAGTCTGGTTGATGGGGTGCCTGCAGCTCTACCGAGATTTTCATGATCCCCAAGTTCTCCCTCTTAGTCTGGCAGAGCCTCTGGTGGGAAGGATGTGGAAGGTGGTGCTTGTGCTCCCACCCCAACCACATCTGAGCTTTGTGAAACCTCCTCTGCTGGAGCTGCTTTCCGGTGCGTTCTCCCAAGGCACCAGGACTCTTCTTCCCCCCTCATCTCCAGGAGAAGGTCTGGTCTGGAGAGAGCTGGAAGATGAGGCTGCGATTCGGCAGCTCCCACACAAGAGAAGAGGCAGGAGCAGGCATGGCACTGTCTCTCAAAGGTAACACATGCACAGAAGAGGGATGCTGGTGGGGACACAGGGAGTGTAAAAGCAGCTTGGGCCGTTCCCTTATGGGCCCTCCTGCTCAGGGGGATGTCTTAATGCTGCTAATAAATGTGGCTAAATTTGCAGCGATGTTTAAAAGTGGTTAAGGAAGATAAGGGTTAAATGTATGCTTTTGTCTTTCCAGTTAAATGCCAAGTTAGGGGTGGGGGGAATCCCCAGTATTTAATTGTAATAATGCTGGTCTAGCTGTGCAAATAAGCCCAATGCTCCTTAATAGAGGAGTATTTATTTTGCTCTCTTGTGTGTGCCTGCTTTGGTGCGTGCTTCAGGGTGCAGTGCTCTATTCAGATACGGGGTCGTGCAGTTTCTTCTTGCAGCTCTTCCCCCCGGCACTGCCTGGGGAGCAGATGGGGTGTGCGTTTCCCAATCTGCCCCAGGCAAAGTCACCCAAGGGAGCTCAAAGCACCGTCACACACCGACCCTCTTGGATTTTACTTCTCTTTTCTCTCTTTTTTTAAAAATTTTATTTTCTTCCCCCCGGAGCAGACGTGGGAGTGACGATGCAGAACTCAGCTGGCAGCTTAGAATGAGCTGGTGTGGCTTGGACACTGCAAGTAAGGACAAGGTGTTTAATTTAGACACTGCAAAGCAGTTTGAGGTTCACTGGCTTTTGGGGAGCACCGTGAGTCTTCTACAAAGCAGCGCCCTGTCCATCCCTTTGGACAGGTCCAGGAGAGAGGAGCCAGCCCTGCTTGGCCTGCTTGCTCCTTGGGTTGCCAGCAAACCCACTCGAGCTCACCTTGACTGAGTCATCACGTGTCATGATTGCTTTCCATGCTTGCTTATATCAGAAATAGCGTGGCCATTAGGTCTAAAGAGGTGACTGTGCCCCTGTACTCGCCATTGGTGAGGCCACATCTTGAGTGCTGTGTCCAGTTCTGGGCTCCTTACCATAAGAAGGATATCGAGGTCCTGGAGCATGTCCAGAGAAGGGCAGCCAGGCTGGGGAAGGGGCTGGAAGGCAAATCCTATGAGGAGCAGCTGAGGGAGCTGGGGGTGTTCAGCCTGGAGAAGAGGAGGCTGAGGGGAGACCTTATCACTGCCTACAATGACCTGACAGGAGGGTCCAGAGAGGTGGGCAATGGTCTCTTCAGCCAGGTGACAGGAGATGGGACAAGGGGAAATGGCTTCAAGCTGCGCCAGGGCAGGGTCAGATCAGATGTGAGGGAAAAGTTCTTCACCGAAAGAGCTGTTTGGATGTGGAACAGGCTGCCCTGGGAGGGGGTTGAGTCACCAACCCTGGGTGTGTTTAACAGGCAGGTAGATGAAGTACTTAGAGATATGGTTTAACATTAAATGCTCCTGAACGCATCTGCCCCATCCTTCTCCAGGCTTTGTCTGATCTCTGCTGCCAAGTGTTGAGCTGGTCATGCTACCTCAGGTTCTTTCACCAATCACATTTGACAATGTCCCCTAACTCCTTGTCCAAGGTAAGTCAAGGCATTGCTACCTGTTCTGCTCACTGCTGCTGAGCAAGGAGAAATGCAGAGTTGGGGGTAGCACCTATTTAGTTGGACAGTTTCCATCCAGTGCTTGATACCTGACCTCTGCATCACCCTGTCTGAAATTACTTCTGGTCCTCTAGCTTATTGTGTTTCCACTGGCACATGGTTTTATTATATATAGGTATCATCTGCAGAGTGACACTTAGCATGCTTCACTGGGTCTAAGTGGTGTTCTTGACTCAGGAATTTCTTTTGTATTGTCTAAACCTGATTTGAGTCTGTTGCCAGGATCACACACCTCTTTGAATAGAAAGATCTGTGCAGCATCTGGTGACAGTGTGTATGTTGATTTAAAGCTTTCTCCTCCTGAGCACGCAGAGATTTTCCTGGAGCAGATAGAATTATTTAACAGCCTCTCTGGCTTCCTTCCCACACCAGCCCCAGCTTTTGAGACGGCTCTTCGACTGCTCTTCCCCAGTCAGACCTTGTTCTCCAGCCTGAGACAGTCCTCGTTCCCACAACCTGTGGATTTCTGTAGGCAGCCCCAGCTCCATCAGCTCTTTTTTTCCTTCACCTTCCTCGAGTCTGTTGCCTCCTTGGGAAAGGATAACAGAACTCTTCTGCCTGTCAGCTTTGGAAGATGGTGGCCCATTGTGACTACCTTGTCTGTCTCCTCCTGCCATCTGCTATCCACCATCCCCAGCTCTGTGGCTTGCCCGCAACCTCCTAATCCACTCAGCTGCTTCTAGCTCTTAATGTCTCCGTAGCTGTAGTGAAGTGCTCTGCACTTAAATATTAATGTGCTAATTAATAATGGAAACCATAATTGTAGTTGGGTTTAAAATTTTAATTTGGTGAGGAGTTAGCAGAGAATGTGGTCCCTAACAATGAAACTGTACTATTAATATATATACATTTATTTAGGTATCTTTCCCTCTAGCACATTGCACAAGGAAGGTATCCTATGTATGGATTCCACCTGTGGCTCTGCGAGCGATCAGTTTCCAGCTCCACAGAGAGAAACTTGCTTTGCCTTAGGAGGGCATCAGTGGAAGCCAGATGGATCAGGTTATGACCACAACCTCCCCTCTTTCCTCACAGCTGGTCCCATATCTGCATTCCCAATGTGACTGGTCACGAACTTCCCATAGCAGCTCACTTCCTCCCCGGTGAGCTCCCACGGTGGAAATCTCATCCTCATTGCCCTGCTAACTGAGATTTGTCGCTCCCCATTTCTGATTTGACCTTCAGACCTGCCTATTAGGGCAAATGTTTTTACAGAGAGAGTGGTGAGGTGCTGGAACAGGCTGCCCAGAGAGTTGGTGGGTGCCCCATCCCTGGGAGTGTTCAAGGCCAGGTTGGATGGGGCCCTGGGCAACCTTGTGTAGATCCAGGCTTGGAGGTTGGTGGCCCTGCCTGTGGCAGGGGGTTGGAACTCTGTGATCTTTGGGGTCCCTTCCAACCCATGCTATTCTATGATTCTATGATTCATTCGCGCCTCTCACTCTGGATACGGAGTGGTTTTCTGATATAGGGTAGTTTGTGTAGGTCACCATCTTCAGACTGTATGCACAGGGGCTGACTTCTCCCTTTTACCCACCTGAATTTAACAAATTAAAATGATAGCATCTAGTCTTGAGCTGCAATTTGTGCAGTAAGACACCAGGTGCAGTTGGGGGAGATGTGGATGGTGGGTGAAGAGCCACAGGAGCTGCCCTCAGGAGGTCTGAAGAAAGGCAGGGAAGGATCTTCTGTGATTCATCCCACAAGTCAGTGGAAGCAGCGTGGGCAAAAGGGACCAAAAACCTGACAGGGAATGGCAAGCAGAACAGAAATGAGGGATAGTGAGGAACTGTGGAGGACGGGGATGTAGTCATGGAGGGTGTATGGTGTGTGACAGGAATAGTGGTGCCCTCCTGTCATGTTTCAGGTTTCAGTACTGTTCTGGGCTGGCTCCAGCTGAGATAAGACGCAGCTGGTGCCATGCCAACCTTTGCTGCTGCCCTCCCTGCCCTGTCTGCCAAATTCTGCCAGCGCTGGGAGCGTGATTTCCTTGTGGGGGATGCGTAAGCACAGGGCCCCGATTCCCTTCGTGTGTTGTTTGTGCTAGGTTCACAAAGCCCTCTCCATGCTCTGGCTGGACTTGTGGAGCTCCCCAACATGTTGGAGCTGCTGCAGGTAGGTATAGCGGGGCAGGAGTGTGTGGTGTAACACTTGGCCTTGGTGGCAGCCACCTCCCTCCCCCGGTAGGGCCGTGCCCTTTGCCTCCAGCACCCCGTCCATCTTGTCAGTGCTCCCTGATGGCTTTGGCTTTCCTTGGACTTCTCCCTCTTCCCTCTTCCCACTTCCCGCCCAGGCAGGACGGGGTTAAGTCTCGCTCTCGCCCATTGGCCGGCCGCTAGCGCCCTCGGCCGTTCGCCTCCAATAGGAGTGGCGGAAAGAGCGCCGGCCGGCGCTCTTTCCGCCACTCCTATTGGAGGCGAACGGCCGAGGGCGCTAGCGGCCGGCCTACCGGTAGGCGGGTCGCGTCTCGTTGGCGAGGGAAAGGCAGCCGGCTCATTGGGCGGCGAGCGGAGCGGGGCAGGCGGGGCGGCCGCCTATTGGCTGCGGGGCCGGGGGCAGGGTGCCGGGCGGCACCATGTTGGGGAGCTGGCGGGGGCTAGCGGTGGCGCCTGCCGGGGGCATGGAGCGCGGGCAGCGGGCGGGGTGAGTGCGGCGCGGCGTGGCGTAGCGCGGGGGGACTGGCCACCTTGGGCCGCTGCGCGGGGCGTTGGGAGCCGAGGATAGGCCTCTCCCGCGCCTGCCTGCGTGGCTCGGCGGGGCGGTGGCACCTGAGGGGCGGGCACGCCCGTCCCTGCCTCCTCGCTGTGCCCGGGGCACCGGCTGGGGACGCGGGGTGAGGAGGGGGGGAAGACAGCTCCCCCATCCGTCGCCTGGCTCCGGGACGCGGCGGCTGCGCCGGGCCGAGTGCCAGGTCGCCGGGGTGGCCGGCGGGGCTCAGGTACCTGCGGGGCCGGGTGCCGGCTGCGGAGCCCCGCGAGGAGGAGGAGGAGGAGGAGGAGGGGGGGGGCGGAGCCGTTAGGACCGTTACGGCCGTTGGCCAGGGGCGCGGCGCGCCCGCGCAGGTGCGCAGCTGCTCCGCCGGGCCCAGGCCTGCTGACGGTGGGGGGGGCGGGTAACGCCGGGCCTCCCGCCGAGCTGTCCCGCTGGAGGAGGGGAAGGAAAAGGAGGAGGCGGGTGGGGTGCGCCGCGTCCCTGGAGGGTCCCGTAGGTTGGGGGGCTGCGCAGCCCCGCCCCGCCCTACCCTGACCCTGCGGCGCCGCGGGTCCCTCCGGGCGGCGTTAGCTGCTCGGTGCTCCGGCACGTAGGTCGTGCTCGGCCTGAGCAGAGCTGCCTCTCGGGAAATGCCCCCGCGGCTCCGTACGTGCGAGGTCAGGTGCCCAAATACCTCCCGGTCCAGCCCGCGGCCGGTTAAAGGCTTCACGGGCACGGCTGTAGCAGCCGTCGGCGTTTATGTGCGCTTTCACGTTTCCTTCCGCTTCTGGATCCTGGCTTTCGGGTGGGAAAAGGGCCCCGCACAGCTTTGAAGCCCCCTGCCTTTCTGTAGCGAGGTGCTCAGGCTTGCAGGTAGCTCTCCGCACCGCGGAGCAGCTCACGGAGCACCCCTCGCAGCTTGGCTAAAGGTCGTCGCCCACTCGGGGAAAATGATCGCATATGGTTGAGCAGAAACACTGAGCATAGTTGTTGAAGCGGTGGGTTTAACCGTAACCTTTTTCCTATGTGATACAGTCTGGGTGATCCTGCTCTGGTGGGGAGGGGGTTGGACTAGATGATCTTTCACGGTCCCTTCCAACTCCTAATGCCCTGTGACTTTAGGTCCTTTCTGGGTACAGATGTCCACCAGCAGCACAGCTGGTTTATATTGGTTGAGGCCCTGGTCCTGTGATGGACATCTGTGCTTTAGCAGCTGAGCAAGCAGAGAAAACTAAGGTGTCAGTTCTAGCCTTGCAGTGGATTCCATGTGAACAAATTCACCTGGTACTTGTTACAGCAGAGGGTATTAGCAGTGTGGTCTTACTGTAATTTGAAAATGAGTCTGTGCACCCCTGATGTTCTTAAGGCTGACCTACTTAGTCTCAAGAAGATTTATCTCCATTTGCAGTATGAACCCTCTGGAGGGGGAGGTGGGTTTTGTTTTCTCACATATTAACAAAGTTGGCTGCTCAGTTCTGATTCCTAAAATCTCTTGTCTGCTGGTTCATTGTCCTGTCTTCTTGGGAGTGGGGAAAACTGATTGGTGCCATCTCATAGCTGAGTCAGGCTCATAGCTGCGAAATGTCACACGGGTATATGGATTCTGGTTAAATTTTTGGTGTTCTTTCTCAACTTGATGTTCTTAGGTTTGTCAAGAAAGAAAACAACAGACTTTTCTTACTGCTTTGGCTTCGCATCCAAGTTCAACGAGGCCTCCTAAAACATTTCCAGCTTGTGTTATTGTTGCGTATCTGCCTGTGATGGTCAGGTAGAACTTCAGTAACTGGGATGAGGGTAAGGGGGTGGTTGTTTCCTTAGCGGTGAAGCTGGCCTGTTTTCTGACTGGATCCCAGCTCCCCCGGTTTTGTGACCCTTGGCTCCTGCCCGTGTCCTGTACTGTTCTGCTTTACAGCCCTTTCAGTCCCATCCCTCTGGTGCAGTGTTTCCAGCTCCCTCCATGTACCAGCTGTGCGCACGCTGGTTGCCCAGGTGGCCAAGGCGAACAGACAACTGTTGAGCTAACGCTGCAGCCTTTCCCTCAGCACTCCCCAGCTGCCAATTCCCAATAAACACATAAACTCTGCCTTCAAAACATCTACTGTTCTCTCAGATGCATTTGAAATTAGTCGATGGATCCAAAAGCTTACAGGTGAAAAGCGCAGTTATATAAAACTTTGTTTCCATAGGAAACTGTGCTTGAAGGAAAGTTGCTCCATGAGGGGAGTTACGGAAACCTGGTTTCCTGGGGACCAGGGAGGTATATACCGAGTTGTCCTTGGCTTCTCAAGGCTTCTGTCCTCTGTCTGACCAGTTGTTTTTATAATGCTCATGAAGTATTCCTTTGGCAAATTTGGCAGAAATGTAGGTGGTGGATTCTGAAGTTAATAAGAAATATAACGGGGCGAGGTGGGGAGACAGATGAATGCAGTTATTTCTCTCAGAAGCGGTGTGAGAATCTATCAGGCTGTTAGCGATTTTTGCAGTGGCAGGCATAGTTAGATAATGCAGCGGTTAAAATGCTTGTGACTTTTCATACTTCATCTACGCTGTAGCTCTTTGCCAGGGGTGCAGTTGCACACGTGGAAAGGAAAGTTTGAACACAGGCTCCTGCAGGGACTCTGCCTGTGACGGTGGGGGTTTTAACAGAAGAAGAGATGGAGAAATAGCAGACAAGTAAACACGTGTGAAGCCCTGTGCACTGGAGTACTGAACTTGTACACAAACCAGCAGCATACAGAGAGTGGAAGTGACAGAATGAGTCTGAAAAAAACAAAGCAGAGATCTGTGGGAGCCTGCCTGCAAAGACTGAAACGGTGAGGCTTCCGCAGAGGGGAAAGCGTGAGCTCTCGAGGAGCTGGCCAGAGAGTGGGATGGGAGCAAAGATTGATCTGGTGAGACTGAAGCATGTTTTGGGAAGAGGAAAATATTGCCTCTGTGTGCAAAGCTTCTTCAGGTGTTTTCCAGGATTTACTGGAGAACTTTTAAAGACCTTTTCATAGGAGATCCTAAAAGGCATAGTGTATTTAGGAAGAAAATAATAAGTGTTTAAGCGGTAGTTAGAGCATGTTTAGTCATACTTATTGTTCGAGCTGTGGGGTTGTTTTTTGTGTGTGTGTGTCCTTGTGCAGACCAAACCTTTGCCTGCCCTCAGACCTTGTTTGTCATTTGGAGTGTAACAAAATCCTTGCTCGTTAGTGGTGCACAAGTATTCTTGAGCCAGTAGCTTTCTGATACAAAAATAAGATTATAATATGTGGTACAGCATTGATCTTGCAACTCTTAATAAAAATCGTTTTCTGTGATAGGACCCTCTGCTAATTTTACAGGCAGCTTATGGCAGCTGTGATTATGCTGCTGTGTGTAGTGGGCAAGCTTCAAGCCGCTTTTCAAAGCGGGACTGAAGCAGTGTGATATTGGTATTTAATGCTAGTGGTCATGCTTTAATCCAGGCCTTTGCATGTACAGTGACCCCACCAGAATGTTTGGAAGAGGCTGTTGCATATTGACTCAGGAGACTTGTTACTTGCTGGTTGTAAGGAGAGATGAAGTTCACCAGGAAATATCCCAAAGAGGTAGTGAAAAACAAGAAGCATTTCTTACGTGAACCTGCCAGCTGACGATGGTATTAGGAAGCTGGGATATGGTTGTTTATTTCTGACTGTCATCTTTCCCAGGTTGATTGGTGGTACGGTAAAATGACGGAGAGGGAAGTGACTTTGTTACGTGGGGATAGAGTTTGGGTGGTAAAACAACAAAACTCTTTGGATTATGTCTCCCTTTCAGTAACAGTAGCTGGAGATAATGCTAAGCACAAGCTCAGGGAAAAAAGAAAGCAAAAAAGAAAACTCTGAGTTACCTGGCCTTGGTAAGAGGTCAGCAGCAGCTGCCCAATGGCAGGAGGGAATGCGTGTTGTTCCAGGGATTGCTCTCATTGTTACCTCTGGTGGGACATGTAAAACGTACTTCACTTCTGAAAACTTGATTTGGGTTTTTCCTTCTCTGATGCCTTCTGATTCAAGGAGCACCCGCTATCACTTTGTGCACCCTTCATTCCCACATCTCTCATGTACAAGTGGTTCCTCTGTCCCCTTGCCCCTTTTTGTCAGGTGTGATACTCCTGCCTTATCCTCTCACCCCTGCTGGTTTCTCTTTTTTGGGGCTACGCCTGAGCTTACCCCTAGGTTTACGTCTGCCATTGCCCTAGACCCTTTTGTCCTTTGTTCCACAGGGTTCTGCTCACAGTTCACCCTATATTTTCCCTTTTAAGATTTTGGGGGGGGTTTCTAATTCATTTGTTTCTGTGGGTACCTTTCCCATCTCCATCCTCGTTCCACAAACACCTTCATGCTTCCTGAGCTTTCATAATCCTCTTCTCCAATCCAAGCCTTCCTCCAAAGACTTGTCCTTTCCTTCAAATTGTTTTCTTCCAAAACCATGTAAACATTTTCTTACGCCACCTCAACACTGTCACTTTTGCTGTCTTCAACTTAAAAACAATAAAGCTTATAGTTCTTGCTCTCTGGGCTAAACATCTTCATGAAAGGATTCATTTTTGTTGGCTTGTACGATGAGAAGCATAATGTTGATACCCGAGGAGTAACGTAGGGGCTCTGCAGCTAGCGGGTGGAATTGATTGCATAGCAACCTCAGGGGTGTTTTGTTGTTTGTTGGAGAAAAGCTGCTGATGACTCATTTTGGCAGATGTCAGTAAAAAGTCAGAGCCGACTCACCTGCTTAAAGCTCCAGGGAGAGCAAAATCAGGGTAGGGGTTAGGCTGGGGTTTTAGAAGTGACCATATTACTTCAGGAGAGATGGTTGGTGAGGGTTGGTTGTTTAGTTAAGGGAATTACTGAAATGTCTGATACCAAAATAACATAAATATTTGCTAAATTCTGTCTACAGAGTTGGAAGTTTTCAGCCAAAATTAATTTCAAAGCTGTCACAAAAGATAAACTAAGTAAATGTAAGTGGTGGCTCTTGTTATGTTCTCCTCCCTACCCCCAAGAAGCAGACCCCTGGAGAACCTCAGTATTCCTGAAAGTAAGCCCAGGATAGATTTTATGTTGCAAGAGTTGGGCGGGTTCAGCCTGGGAGAAGGCTCCAGGGAGACCTAGTTGCACCCTACCAATACTTACAGGGGTCCTATAGGAAACGGGGAGAGGGGCTGTTCACCAGGAAGTGCAGGGACAGGACAAGGGGTGGCAGCTTCAAGCTGGAAGAGGGCAGGGTTAGGTTAGGCCTTGGGAAGAAATTCTTCACTCTGAGGGTGGTGAGGCCCTGGCACAGGCTGTCCAGAGAGGCTGTGGGATCCCCATCCCTGGAGGTGTTCAAGGTCAGGTTGGATGGGGCATTGGGCAAGCTGGGCTAGTGAGGGTGTCCCTGCTCATGGCAGGGGGTTGGAAATAGATGATTTTTGATGCCCCTTACAACTCAAAGCATCCTATGATTCTATGATAGTGAGTGCCCACCTTGAGCTCCAAAGGTATGAAACATTTCTTTCCAGTGCTGAAGTTGGTCAACACTGAGCTTTCTTAAATGATACCTGTACATGTATCATGTACATGATATCATTTATCATACATATCTCATAATCAGGAGTAACTGTTCTGAAATTAACAGTGTTCTTCTCTGCAACTTCTTAAAACTGTAATGGATTTTAAAAATGAATGAAAGCAGGTCTCGATAGCAGTAATGTTCAAAATGATTTAGAGTGATGAGTTTTAAAGCAGTGAAACTGAAATTGCAATAAGCAGTACAGTTACAGCCTGATCTGCTTTGCTCGCTTGCTTAGATTTAAGAATAATATTGTTATTTAGGGCTTTCCTTCTGGGCAAGTCTGTATGTGCAGGAACAAGGGCTTTCAGGTTAGGTACATCTTCCTTGTCTGTGCTTCTTTCTCGTGTGTGATACGCAGATTGACGTGCCTCTTGGAGACATACAGGCTGCCTAAACAACTGAGATGAACAATAATTTGTTTTAATTTCCATATAAGCATGTGGCTTGTCTTTCATTATTAATACAAGCGCTTATTTTCTGGTAGATTAAAATCCGTATCACACACGTAACAGGGGACCACGGTGCTAGTTTGAAGCACCCCTGAGACTTGGTAGCCTTCTTTTGCCCGACCCTCAACCCTTCACAGGTTTTTTTATGTTGCTCTACGTGGTTGCTATTAACATGAAACCTCTAGTTCACACTTCAGTTTTAACTCATTGTCATTAGACTCGCTCTCTTTCCTGCTGCTGCAGAAGGGTTTTGTTGAAAGTGGTTAAGAGACAAAACATGTAACTTGGGCCAAACTGAACTGAGCTGTAACCTGTGGTGGGACAGTGACAGTAAAGTAATTCAGATGGTAAACTGGCCAAAAAGCATCACTTTTCCGTTGTTGGAGCATGTTGCCTGCAAGCTGAGTGGTGCCCAGCATGGTAGCTGTGCTGAAAAGAGCGATTTTTCAGAAATAGTAAGATCTGATGTTTTGTCACAGAATTTCCTTTGTTTCTGAGTCGTTCAGCTGCCTGTCCTTTGTTGGGCTGGCCTGGGCTGCACTTTCACCTGCAGGTATAATCATCAGCGCTGCTGCCAAGAGACACACTTGACCGTGGCCTTGTGGCGTGCCCGCCTCAGAAGCTTGCGAAGCTATGTTGGCAGCCAGGTTGGGGGAAGGTGCCCCTTTGTAGGTGGGCAGGCTTTGCAGGAACTCTGTGGGTCAGCTCCCGCTGTCAGAGCTGCTGTGCCGCCCACCCTTACCTTGCTGCCTTGCACCAGCATTGCTGTTGTATATTTGGGTAACAAACTGTGCCTTGGCTTAAAAACCAGCAGTAGTAACACCAGCCAAGGAAGGTGATTAATGTTTGGGTGGGTCAGTAACCTGGATGGTTGAAGTATGTTGCAGCTGGGTTGTATGAATGCTAACGCTGAGGCACAGGAAGGTGGGAGAGCCACGTAGCAGGGAGGTGGGGTGGCTCTGCTGTAGACCTAATGTAAATTTATTTAAGGTCCCGTGGAGTCATTCTTGGCCTTGCCCCTGCTTTTATACTAGGACTCCTACACTGTGCCAAACCTGATTCTGCACTTGGGACTTGCTCAAAGGCTGCGTGTTACTGTCATCTGTTCCTCACCATGACCTTAATCTTTGGAGATATCACCCAGCGATGTGCCGAGGCGCCTCAGAACCACTGTACCCTCCCCCATGACCTTCCCACATAGGGCACAGTGTCATGCAGACGCTGAAGATGGCCTTGATCTGTGGCTACTGAGTCTTAGTCTGGCTGTCCTTTGGTGCCTGCTGGTAAATTGACCTGTGCAGCTTGTTTTTCCAGTGACATGATTAATAATGACTAGTTTATACGCTTACTGTTAAATCGCCTGAGAAGGCTTTTCTATATTAGCCCTACCATAGCTCAGGGTGCCGTTTGTGGGTTTTATGGTTAGCAGAGAGAAATTTATGGTTAGCAGAGAGAAATCTCTGGTGGCTCCTCAGAGGTGTGCTCTAGCTAGTATCCATTTCCATTTGGGCTTTGACTATGTTCAACTAATATTATGCAGATAATTTCTCTCCTCGTAGTAGGAATACAGTTGATTAACTGTGTGGTATGTGGTCCTCACGTCCTAACGCTTCTTGAGGGGTGATGTGTGTCACTCAGTCCCCTGTAAATATAGAAATGCAGATGTGGCTTTAACTGTGGCGTAGGTGAGGTTTCTGAGAAGAGATGGTAGTCCTGTTTTGGGGATTTACCTTGTTAATTTGGTGTTGAGATTACAGATATTTTATATATATTTTTTGTGGTTGTTGGTTTTATGGTTGACTGCACAAAGTACATAGTTAACCACAAGGAAGTAAAGATGTGTCATGTGGCCTGTTCCCCATCCCCCCCCTTTTTTTTTAAGAATGGGACAGCAAACGATAGACAATAAGCGAGTGAAGTCTATTCTGTCCTTCTGTCTCCTATCTTCAGGACAGTAGGCTGTGCAGCTGTTCTTCCCAGTTGTCAGATGTTGGGAAATCTACCTGGGACCTTGCTCTTGGGGGGTGAAT
The DNA here is from genome assembly GCA_020800305.1 of Porphyrio hochstetteri. Taxonomy (NCBI): domain Eukaryota; kingdom Metazoa; phylum Chordata; class Aves; order Gruiformes; family Rallidae; genus Porphyrio; species Porphyrio hochstetteri. The sequence goes on from CM036912.1 coordinate 23,279,364, forward strand.
CTTTAGGGAACCAGAGCTCATGGGTTCTCCTAGTAATGGAAGAGTGTTTGTGAAATGGGAGGCATCAACTTAAACTACAATTTTCTCCGCAAGAGTCTTGTCCATGGTGGTGGCAGCTCTTACGATTCTGGCTATGGAGAGATGCTATCAGGCAATTTCTCCTTTCAGGTGGATCACTGGAGGGCTCCAGGAGGACAACAGACCTTATGTGTTTTACCAGAAATGTTTGGGCTTTAGGATACAAGTGCACAAAAATGCAGACTTATGTTCCAAGCATAAACTTGATTTTGAGTTTGGTGGGATCTTCAGGAATGCAGTTTTGTAAGCTTGTGTTTTGTTTATTTTTAGGGATACTAGAAGACACTTCAGTGGTGATACCTCTTTCACAATGCAAGTTATGAATGAAATTCATTAACTAACATCTCCTTCCTCGCCCTGATCTCCAATAGACTTCCTGTAACGCTTGGAAGAAAGGGTCAGGGGAGAGGGGTTGAAGGTCATCATGAAGCTAAAGCAGCGAGTTGTGCTGTTGGCCATCCTCCTGGTCATCTTCATTTTCACAAAAGTTTTCCTCATTGACAACTTGGACACCTCAGCTGCCAACCGGGAGGACCAGCGCGCCTTTCACCGTATGATGGCGAGCCTCCACGTAGAACTGGACCCCCGGCTCGACCACACGTTGCAGTCCCCTTGGGAAATCGCAGCCCAGTGGGTGGTGCCTCGGGAGGTGTATCCCGAGGAGACGCCTGAGCTAGGGGCTGTTATGCATGCCATGACAACAAAGAAAATAATCAAAGCTGATGTGGGATACAAAGGGACCCAACTGAAAGCTTTGCTAATACTTGAAGGAGGACAGAAGGTTGTCTTCAAGCCCAAGAGGTAAATACTGCCTTCAGTGATTGAATTAACTGCTTTATGTATTACCTTTTTTTTATCTCCATGATGTAGTCTAAACCTTTAAGTTACAAATCTTTATGTAAACAGAAAGGCCATTCTCTTCTTTGTGACAGAGACAGGTATGTGCTGGAGCTCCAGCAGCAGTGGGTTGCTGTGCCAGCTGTCTCACACTGCACAGCTCTGCTGCTCAAAACAATCTGTCTCTAGGTTAAAAGACTGATAATCTCTGTGTTCAGTCCCAAGGGAACGTTGGTTAAACCTCATGTTTGGAAGCGCTGCACGTTGTGGCAGGACAGGTTCCGGCAGCATGGGGACAAGTCTGCCTACCCTTCTGAGGAAGGGTCAGGTCAAAGTGCTCTGAGAGAATGCAGTCCGAGAACAGGGAAGAAGTGGTCTTCAAAGTAAATCTGGGGGTCCAGTGTAGCTGCGTGAAGAGTGTAAAAAATGGCTTGGTGGGTCAGAGTGAAAGGCTCCGAGGGAATTCTGGAGGAGCAGTGTAAAAACAGGCGAGTAGCGATAGTCCCTTGGTACAGCCTCTGTGTGTGGTGATCCACAGGGAAATTTGGCGGGATTGAATGTTTATGAAGAGGCTTGTGCATGTCTGCGAAGTTTTTTGAACTGTTTGCCTGTGGGGAAAAGAAGTTGTCAAAAAAATGTAAAGAAAAGTAAGGCAGGTGTGTTTCATGGGAGTGCACTGCAAATGTGAAGCGTTGTCGTCACGGAACGGGTACGTCTCTTGGCAAAGGATTTTGGGTTGAGCAAACTGAAGCTTTTCTGTTGTGCTCATGTGTGAGAAGAGAATGAGGGGGAAAAAAAAGGTCTGTCCTCCACTTCTTGAATTTGCAGGGCTGTTCTGTGTATGGTTAATTACTGGTCTGGCTGGAGCTTGGCTGTGGGGCTGGGCAGCGTTTAAACAGTGTGAATCTTTCATGCAGAAGTCTTGGTGCTACGACAGGCAGCTCATCCAATAGATGCAGTATCAAGACATGGCATTTCATAGCGCTTCCTCTATAAGTGAGTGCTGTGAAATGTTTCACAGAGCTTTAAATTACATTCCTGTAATGGGATGTCTGTGCAGGCGAGCACAGTGACTACGCTCCATCAAGGGCGCGTGCAGCTGGGAATGTATATAGGACTGTGCATGGCATGGCCCTGGCCGTACTGGTAGATTCATGTTTTGTTTGTGGCTGCTGAAGCTTGTAGGTAGTCTTATTCTGTCAGTGCAAGATAATCTCTTTAGCTTTTGACCTGAAAGGTTTGTGGAAGTTATTTCTAAAAACCATTCTGAGAAAAGTTACTGGATGGGGAAGAAAGAATTCTCTTGATTTGCCACCTTTGCTCCAGAAAGGAGCTTCCTACTGGGCATGGAAGCAAGAAGTAGTTTGTGTTTTACCAGTAAGTTTTAGCTCTGAGGCTTTCAAAATCTGACCGTGTTTTCAAAAGTCTGCTATAAGTATATACAAAAGACCTGGCTTCAAGGAAATCTTCTGAGGGTTAGCTGTCACCTTTCAAAATCAGGCCTAAGTTACTGACGACTGATAGTTGCTACCGTCACGTGCCAATGGTATATGTGAAATAAGATGCTCGTTGGGAGTAAGTTCAAGTTTGGCAGGAATCTATCAAAGCCTCTTCCCAAAAACTCTGTACCATCCCACACTGGTTAATTCTCTTTTGAGGTGTCATGCAGAATAGCTGAAGTATTTGCTTGGACTGATGAAATGGACTGTTGTCTTGCCCCAGATCTTCTCTGAGCAGGGTGAAAGCATCAAAGTAGAGCACTGTGGCTTCTCTTACAGTGTTGCTGCTACTGCTTGAACCCTGAGTCTGTTGGGAATGATCTAGTTTACACAGTTTGACACGCAGATGGAAGTGAGAAAATAAGTAATCTAATTTGACCTTACTTTTCTTCACTATTGATTGTGGTATTTAATGCTCACCTGAAGCATGCTGTTTAAGCAGTATCTAGACCCGATTCAGATGTCAGGAATTGTGGAAATTTGTGTTTGCCACGACTATGTACGTAACAGCTATTAAAAAAAGAATCCCAACACTTCACCAGAATATTCCCTTGTTGTTGTAATGAGTGTTGTAATTTCTACTTCTTGCTGTTCGTTGCGTCTGTTTGCTGCCAGAATAAAGGGTCTTTTTATATCCAGTATTATCCTCAGGTTCATGCTTGCTGATCTTCTGGCTTCTAAAGATTGCATTTGGTATTTCTTCCGTAATACCAGATTGTATTTTCATGTTAATCTACAATCCGTTCTAACCCCAAAATTGGAGGTGGAGTTGCTGCTCTCCAGTGCCCTGTTCCAGAGCTGGGTCTCTGCTCTTTGTTCTTAGATGTGACTTGGTGTATGATCGAATCAAAACTCTTGAGTTTGAATGGGTACCGCCTCCCAAGCTTAAAAGACAACTGTAATTACTTATCTGTCCTCCTTAATTACTTCTTCAACAGTCTGTGTGCTCTTTAATCTCACTAATAATTTTCCCCTCTCCTGTGGACAGTCATTTTGAAAGTGAGACAGAGTCTGTTTAACTTAGCACCGTTACTGCACTTGTTACTCTGAAGAGCAGAGTTGGTGGGGAGCCTGCATCAGTCGCTTTATTTGACTTATTTCGATTCCAGATACGCCAGGGATTATATTGTGGAAGGAGAACCATACGCTGGCTATGACAGACACAACGCAGAGGTGGCAGCCTTTCACTTGGATAGGTATGGAACTGTTGGGTTACCTGTTTTCATTGTCTCTGGTAAATGCTTTTTCAGAGCTGGGGAAAAAGGAGTCCTTTGAAGAATAAATCTCAGAGGTGAGCTATTTCTAACCTGCCGGTGTACTTCATTGAAGCCAAAGATAAAAATTAGCTTTTTTGTGAAACATCATTCCAAAGGTGCGTGTGAGTTTCTAACACTTAAGATGTTTGTGAAAAACTTGAAAAGGAGAATGAGCACTGAAACCAAACCACTGACACATCCTATTATATGGAAGAAAGAGCTCAGCCAAATCCTGTGGAAAAGTCTGGAATGCTGAATGTACATGCTATGTCCAGTATGCTAAGAAGTTAAGTCTAATGTCTTGACTAACAGTTTAGTCTAGACTAAACACAAATTGATGTGTTCCAGAGATAGAACAGCTATTCACATACTAATTGTATTGGGGGGTATCCAGGTGGTTTTGTGGACCTGAGCTTGGAGGTACAATTACCAGGAAAAAAACACAAAGTTACAAGACATACAAAGAATAGGACAGAAATTACCAAACCCTGAAGGCTGATAGTGACAAAATACAAGTTTGAGGTGTGGCTTGGGTCTCCTCATGCTGAGAGGACTGTGTTGGCACTTTGGAGAAGATTACTGAGAATAATTAAAGATTTGAAAAATTCTTACATGAAAAGATTGAAAATCTGGGGAAAGGGATTAAGGAGGAATAAATATAATAAAGATTCACATGGTTGAACTTTAACTGAGGCTTTACTCTTCCTTTCCCAGTACATAAATAAGAGGCTTGTCACCATGACTGAATTTGTAGGTGGTAAAAGATATGTTAGTCCTAATTCACCTGTGGAACTTGCTGCACACGTAATGGAAATTAGTAATTCTAGTTGTGCAGAACTAGCAGTGCCCATCGCTGGTGTTGAGATCTTTAGGTAGTGGGCCAAAGTCAAGGTATTTAAGGCCAAAAAAAAAAAAAGAGGTAGCCAGATGCCTGCTGTCCATTTGTGTTTTCAAGGAACTTGCAGGCTTGTGTGTCCCTGAAAAAGCAACGATCAAACATGGTAAAGCCACAATTCAAAGCCTCGTTCCAGTGCCCAAACCCTCATTCCTAGCTCTTCTCGCTTTCTCTTTGGCTGTGTTTTGGTGCTTGGTCCTCTGGCCTTTCTCTTCTCTTTCCTCTGTAGAGGGTATACACCTCTATAGTCTTCAAAAATACCTAGCAGAAGCTACCTGCTCACCTAACTTCTGCGTGTACCTTTGTTTTGAACAGTGTCAGTTACATATTTTGTCCCAGGACCTGAAAAATCCTGCATGTTTCCCATTAACAGGGGGGCTGTGCTATCCAGGATACTGGCCTTTCAGCTCTGAGCCTGAAAATACAGGGACAGGTTTTTCCAGATCTTTCTTACTTGGAACACCTGTGTTTTCTGAAGCTGTGCATGGCTCTGTATTGGCTGTGAATATTGTCTTTGTGCATGTGTGATTTCTGCAGGCAGACATTTCGTGTTGCCTTTGCTTAGAGGTATTTTATATTTAGGGAAGGGGACTTACTCTTTGAATACCTTTAAGGAAAATAATCTGCAGCTGTTCGAGTGACTCTCCCAGGATCTCTGTGGAGTACAGATTGTTCCTTTCCCTGAAGGGACAGCCTCTTTTCAGTCTCTTTTCTTGAGATGCAAAGTCTACCAAAAGCATATCAAAAGTACATTAAGAGAGTTGGGCTGGTGTTGTACCCACCCCTGTCCTTTAAGCGCTTTTAACATTCCCTTAGAAACACCCAAGTCATTTGTGGTCACAGAGCAGGGACTGGCAGCCATGGGAGTGGAACCTGGATCTTGTGACTGCAAGTTTTAGGATTATTCTTTCCACCTCTCTCTCTCTTTTTTTTTTTTTTTTTTTTTTTCCCTTTTTTTTTCCAGACACTTCAGGCATTCGGTTTTCTTCTACCATTCCCTCTTCCCTTCTCCCTCCTCGTGCCAAACAAAATAACTCCTAGATTGTTTACTTTCAAGCATAATTGAATTGGGCTTAAACGTACCATTTTAACAGATAGTAATTCCCACAAATTACAAATGATCTTTCCAGGTGACCAACACAAAAGCCATATGGTTACTGCTTCAGCCTGTGCAGAAGACAGATGATGGATCTTTCTGCTATGAGGTCTGATTTCTGAAAGTTGGAGCGTGGTGTATCCTGTGTTGCTCTGCTGCAAATGCTCTAAGAAAGGAGCATTGCTGATGGCCTACAGAGCAAGTCCAGGCACTTAGGAAAAATTAGTTTCCTCACTTTGCCTTGGAGGAAAGAGGAGTTGCTGCAGGGTTCCAACTTTATTATTTGGTCTCGGCCATCTCTGTTTCAGCCAGTGGCACAGAGGCTGTGGTTTGGTTTTGTTTTAACTCAGAACTGCTGGCTGTGTTACAAATTCTCATGTCATGTTTTTTTCACCCCAAATCAGAATTCTGGGTTTCAGACGAGCCCCGCTGGTGGTTGGCAGGTTTGTGAATCTACGTACGGAGATCAAGCCGGTTGCCACAGAGCAGCTTCTGGGTACCTTCATGACTGTGGGTAAGTGGATTCCATGGATTGTGCAGCCCAGTAAAGAGAAATGTGTTTAATGGGGAAAAAAGAGCCGTGTGAATCTGACACAGTTATGGAACAGTTAACTATGATACAGGAAGCTGGTGGCTCTCTTTCTGTGCCAAGAAAGATCATTAACGCTTGTATAACCCCATTTGGCAGGGGAGGATGACTTGATTTTCTCCAGCTGATTTTCTGATGGAATTTCTCAGTGTTCCCTGATGCTGCTGTTACAGATGGGATTTTTTTGAGTAAGAACTTTCTCTCTGCTGTCAGAGGTGGTTAGAAAAGTCTGTGATTAGACCCAAAAGGAAAAAAATGGCACTATATTTACCACAAACAGAGTGGGAACTGGGGATAATTTATGGAGCTGATGCGTCAGTTGGTGTTAGATGTTGCTTGTGCTGAGCATTCATAACTAAATGTGTCACAACTTCCGTGTGTTGTTTACAGTAATAACACTGTGAAGGGCACTTAATGGGAATTATGAATGTGAACTCCTACCAGGTGGTCATTAAGCACCAAGAAATGCTTTACACTTCAGCCTTAACTCCTTCAGGCTTTCATAAAATACTCAATTACTACTCTTTCTTTTTTTTTCCCCTAATAAGACTCTAGAGATGATTGTTCAATACAGCTGATAGATATGTGTGCCTGTGTGTATTTTTAGTACAAACACCTACTACGTTTGCCTACTGCTTTCAGCTACGAGGTGTAACTTTCAGCTGCAAGCAGCTCTGCCTTGCTAAACCTTTTGCATTCAGGTGGGGTACCTGCCTCAGGCAAACTTTACTTTTCTAATTCCAGCCAAGATAGCTAAGCAGCTTTCTAGCAGAAATGCTGACTTGAAAAGCATGGCTCCAGAAGTTTTCATTGCCTTTCCTTAGATTCCTTGAAACCGCGTGTTTTGCAGAGCATGAAGCAAATAAATGAGTGGATCTGGGGAGTAGGTTGTGATCTCTTGTCAACCCAAATTTGACCAAGTTTCTGAGGTTTTGAAGAGAAGATAATTCATGCATCCTCAGTGCAGAATTGTTGAGTTGCAGCTAAAATCTCAAAGGATTCTCTCTTCTTAGACCTGCAGCAGGCTGCAGGGTCACAGACAGGAAGAGCGATTTGCAGGGCTTTCCATACAAATAAGAGATCTGGCCTGCTGCAAGCTCTACATCGTTAATGATCATCTCACAGATGTCCTCAAGCTGTCTGACAGAGGTAGTGGGAGCACAAGAGCTGGGTCTGGATGGAGGACTGTGAAGGAGTGCCAGCAGGCTAAGGGATTGTCATGTGTAAGAGTGGGAAGTGAAAAACCATCTCTTTGGGTGAGCCAGGCCTGGTGTGGGGCCTGCTGTGTGGCATTGGATGTAGAGCCAAAGGAAGAAAGGACAGGGAGTAAGTGGAAGCACAAGAAAGGGAGACACACTTGAAGAATGTTTTTGTAATAGCCTCTGTGAAGATGAAACTGGAATAACTCAGCAAGGGTCCAGCAAAGGCAGGTGAGAAGGGTGAAGTAAAAAAGGTGAAGTTACCAATGTTAATCTAGACTACGTAGATTACTTGACACTACAGGCTATATAGGCCTTAACAGACTAAAGCCTCAGGGCTTCATATTCCTCTCCTGTCAGAAGATGCTTGTGAACTATTTGACAGATTTGCATTCCTGGATCATGTAAGCAGGGCAGTTTGTTTGTGTTTCCCCTGCTGAGTCAGCTCAAGTAACTGAGATGTGTGGCAGGTCTTTAGGGCTCCAAATCCATTTGAGGCCTTTTTCACTTGTCTCTTTTTGGTTAACTCTTTTCAAATAAGTGTGAAATCTGACACATGAAGTGTGAAATACTAAAAGAAGCAGTGCTAAGGTGGCAAAGTCAAGGTCCTAAGGACCAGGAGAGGATCACAAAAACTTGTTGCTAGTGCAGTGTTGTATTAACTCTCAGTGTGATAAACACATTAGAAAATATAATTACTCTCTCGTTTGAATATTGGTCTTTAATGTTGCTTTGAATTAATAGATGCCTGTTTAATCTCTTCTGAGCCTCTTCCTCTCAGAGATAGGAAACGTGAGGTCAAGTGCACTGAAAATCCTATTGCAGGGAAGGCTCTGCTGCATCAATATGCTCCTGTATTTCAGCTGGCATCTCTTGGATTAAGTTCTGCTCTTTTGATAGCTTTTTTTTCTTTTCTTTTAAGGTAATAACACTTGCTTCTATGGGAAGTGCTACTATTGTCGGGAAACAGAACCAGCTTGTGCAGACGGGGACATCATGGAGGGGTCAGTGACTTTGTGGCTACCAGATGTCTGGCCTCTTCAGAAACATCGGCACCCGTGGGGCCGGACTTACCGTGAAGGCAAACTTGCCAGGTTTGAGAATGTGACAGAGTTATTCTTTATACATGATAATTTGTACTAGAATTACCCTTGCAATACAGTGGAATGAAGGAGCACGCGCTCTCAAAACCTTGAGCTTTGCCAACAGCTTTCTTGATACAGCAGTAGAAGTCAAGTCTAGAAGAGATTCTAATTACAATAAGCAAGAAAGAAATCTTCATTGTTTTCCATGATGGAAAGTGCTGTCCTTTTCCTCTTCCTTGCCTGGAGCAGAATTCCACCATGCAGTCACTCCAAGCTTTGAAAATCTTCACTCTGGGCAAGACTCTTCTCTTGTGTCACTAGTCCTGCTTTTGTCACTGTGCCTCTCTGTGGTCCACTAAAATACAGTAGCACTGTGCTATTTTCTGCCAGACCTGATCTCATGGTCCTTGTATTTCTTTCAAGAGTTGTGGAACTGGCTACAGTAGGTAAGCACCAAAAAGTAGTTCTTTGCTCTGAATACCATCAAAGCAAAGTATTTGGTGACCACGCACAGCATCTAAAGAATGCTTTTAGAGAGGGACAAACGTGGGATCTAGCAGTCTTGTACAATAGTTGTAACATGTCTGAGTGTTTGGAGATGGTTTTGCCATGAGCAGAGCAAATTGTTTTGACCTTAGTAAATTTATCCAGGTCTGTGTCCCGGATAAGTGATTAGAAAGAGATTTTTAGTCCTTGCTGTAAAATATCCATTGATTTCCAATGCCATGCTGTTCTCAGAAACATCTTACCCAGAGGCTTCATTGCACTGTTTGAAAGTATTAAATGTATGATGTGATTTTAGAGGAGCAGATGTTGCCTCCTTTCCAGCAGGTCAAACCAGCTGTATTTAGTACATGGTAAATTGCCATAACGAATTGCCGGAATTTCTTGGAGGTGTTCCTTTTTTTGAGAGGCTGTTTTTCATCAAAAGCTGCCTGCATACACAGGAGTTTACCCCAGTACCCGTGCTGACTTCTTACTTGCTGTATTTTAAACTCACTTGCTCCTGCCTCATTCAGAGGGGATCTCACATTTCTTTTGTTTTTTGCCTCATCCTGTTGGAACTTTTCACTTTGAGTAAAAGTAAAAGTTCTATATGTCATGCTGTCCTTTTTCTGTCCCTGGTAATTATGGAAAAATAACTCTGTAGGAATTATTTTCCTGATCCAGCTGCTTCTGGAGCATCCTGAGTTGACCTCTGGAACATAATTCATATGGTCACATTAGCATACGTAATCTTTAATGGACGTGTAATAGATAAAATCCCTGACCTTCCAAGTCCTATGCTAATACGATATAAATGATCAGAAATAAATGTCAGGGAAAGGTCTGCCTTGAAAGACAGAATGGAAAATGAGAAGAGAGAGCATTGTATATCTGGAAACTTGTTGCAAGGTGATTAAGCACTGAGTTAACGTAAAATGAGAGAAACACTTGAGGGAAGGAGGAAGGGTGGGATGTAGCATGAAAGAAATGCATTCAGTACAAGCAGGAGTATATTCTGAGACTTTTGCCTTGTGCATTTGTGCTGCAAGTTTGGTGTGAGTTGGACCTTGATGCAAAAAAAACCCCTGGAGACAGCATTAGGGGAGTGTGTGTGATGAAATAACAAAAACACTGAGAAGATAAATTTTTGGCCACTCTGATTTGGGTAACTGGAGATTCCGGACCTCTAGAAGATGAGGTGGGGTATGTGGCAGTTCTAGTAGCTAAATTCTGATCATCTCCCTGCTTTTATGACTCTGTGCTTTGAGAGTGTCCGCAAGCATCTCCAGCTTGTTTCCTCCATCCCTGTTTTCCACATTGCAGATGGTGTGGGGCATTTCCAACTGAACAGTGATTTTGTGAAGCATTATTTCAGTCCTTACATGGAAGGTATTATAGATGTACTTGTTCTGGTGGATGGAAAGGATGTACACCAGAGATTTGGCTATTTTGGTGGTGGTGGTGGATAGCACTGAAAGCTGTAAAGAGAAAATGAGAAAATGTCAAATCCTAGCTTTGGAAAGTTGAGACATGACATTGGTGTTATGAGACCAGAAGTATGTGCCCAGGTTATGTGTAATAGGAGAGGAAAGAAAAGGCAAGTGTGAAATCATGCCAGTAGAGAAGGTGAGATGCTCTGAAAGACAAGTAGGGAGGAAAGAGACAGCTCTGAGTGAGGGAGAATTAACATAGGCCCTTCTCCTCAGGGCAGAGGAGGTCATTAGTAACCGTGATGAGGTCGTTAGTAACCACGAGTAGGTTATTTGCATTAGAAAGGAAAAAATGGAGAGGATGCCTGGAAAGCAGGACTTGTCCTGGGAGCAGGTCAAGGCAACAGAAACAGGCGCAGTAGGGGAAGTCTTTAGGAAGGGAGGCAAGTGAATAAGCTTGCAGCCTCACTGCTGAATTGTGAGCAGTGAGGAAGCAAACGCCGACCTTGCTTTCTGTAGGAAGATTTAAGAAGATGATGTGTAACCTTGCACTGAAACTACAGCTTGCTCCATACACTAGGGTGTTAATACAGGATTTACTCTTTTAATAAAACACTTCTGGCTTGCTTGCTCTTCTTTACCTAGCCTTGACTGCTGTGCTCACCTTTCTTTATGCCCTCGTAACTGAATCGAGGGGCAGCTATAAATACTGTTGGCGTGGTCCTTGAGGATTTGATTTGGTTTCTCTTGCTGACCCCTAGGTGGGAGTATGATGAAAGCTATTGTGATGCCGTGAAGAAGACTTCACCATATGACTCGGGCCCTCGTCTCCTTGATATCATTGACACCGCCATCTTTGACTATTTGATTGGGAATGCTGACCGGCATCACTATGAGAGTTTCCAGGATGATGAAGGAGCCAGCATGCTCATCCTACTGGATAATGCCAAGAGGTGAGGGTAAGGGAAACCTTGGAGACTGGGCAGTGGTGATTACAAAGGCAGAGATTTATCTGCTCTGTATCTCTGCCACTTTCTTTCTCTTACTAATTGTTTCATTAGTAGCTTATGTGCTTTCCTTATTATCAGAAATTACTCACCATATTATGTGGTGAGTAATATCGGGTCCTCAAAGGCTGCGATGCTTACTCTGTGCTCTAGATACAATGACTGCTTTGGGCAGTCTTACTCAAACTACAGAAGCTCCCAAATTAGCGCAGTATGACCTTTATCCCCGAGCAACTTTCAGAGGCTTGTGTCTCCTTCTGTCCCCAGAAAAGCCTTCTCCCTTTCATGCTTTTAATTAATGGAAAATTAAAAACTTATGATTTATTATATACTAGTGAGTATTAGTAAGTGCCATTATAAAAATAGATCTTATAAAAATATCTCTCTGAATAATTTGGCATTCCCTGTCCTCTGAATATGTTTGCTCTGACTTTATGGAGAGTGAACTGATACTGAGAGTAAAATATGATGATGTCCTGAGTGTGGACATAAACTATTATTGAAACAAAAATGAAGCCTGTAGTAATTGAAAGGAACTGATGAGAAGTCGTTCTTGAAGCAAAGCTTTACTGGGTGTATGTGCTTAAAGCATGAGCTGTTCTGTCTTTGCTATAGTTTTTGGACATGGGCTGGTACAGTTTAAATTAAAAATTCCATTGAAAGTACAACCTGCTTTAAATTGTAACACTTTGCTTAATTTTTCTGAAAAGCAGAGATAATCTACTCCACTTCTCACACTTTACTCCAGAGACTCCCAAGTTGTTTTTTTCCTGATGGGTGCTACCATCTTCAGTGGCAGTGAGTTTCCCCTTCTGGGGGTGGACAGATCCTTGGAAGGCTTTGATTTCCCCTTTCTTTCCCTGTTTGCCTCTCATAGAGTGGATTCCTTCCTTCCTCCCCTACCCTCCTTTGTCTGCTGTGGCTGAGTTGAGTATTTTGGCTTTAAGCATCAGCCAAACTGGAGTGTGTTTGGTAACACTCCAGTTACGTCAGCAGGATGCATTCTACCTTGGGACTGCTTAATTAGTGTCACTGTCAGACTGCTTTAGGTGAATTTGGCAAAACTTGTCTTTCTATAACGCTCTTGGTATTGTGCTAGGAGGAAGTTAATGTTTTAATCACTGGAAGTGAATGTGGTGGTTGAAGGTCATGTCAGACCTTTCATTGTGGTATGTGCTTACAACATTATGAGAATATTTCTCATGGGGTTTGGCAGGCCCCAAAGTAAACTGTTGTCTTGAAAGATTAAGTAAAGTTCTTTCTGCTCCTGTGAGATAAGGACTGGGGGGGCAGTTTTTTCATAGAATCAGAAGATCTCAAGTTGGAATGGACTGCAAAGATCATCGAGTCCAACTCCCTGCTCCTCACACAACAACCTAAAATTAAACCACATGGCTAAGAGCATCATCTGGATGCTCTTTGGTGCTTGACCACTTCCTTAGGGAGCACAGTCCCATTTTTAACAACAGAATTATTTGAGCAGAGCAATGCTAGACTCCTAGAGCAAGTTATCTTTATTGAGGGGAAAGTTCTTTGTTGAAAACAGTGTTATGAGGAAGATGAAACTATTTAAAAAAAAACAAAAAACCCAAACATGTGTTTAGATGAAGCTTGCAATACTATGAAATCCTTTTGGCCAGCCTCCCTGAGAAAGCATGATCGTGTTAGAGCGATCACCTTGTTGGCTGAACTGTTGACCTGAGCTTGGCCATCTGAAGCAGCATGTGGTGGCTATTTCCACTGTGTCAGGCAAAGCTCCCGTTCTCTGCGTCCAGAATACTGGTTACTCCTTCCTCTGCCTTGCAAGATGAGCTCCATTTCTGAACTGCCCTGTTTCTAAGGTCATTTGGTCTGATAAAGAACAAGGCAGGCTGGTGTTTACCTGATCCCTTAGCTGATGCTTTTGAGAGTTATATCTGTAACTGGTCATGGCCTGTTTATATTTTAATTTAAATGATTTGATCTGTTGGAGCATGAAATTGCTTAGTATTGATTTTTTTTTTTTTTTTTTAATTCTTTACAAACCTGTTGATGTTGAGAACAACATTAGGAGTTCAGCTGCTTCACTTGGTTTTAATTTTGCTTTTCAGCTTTGGAAACCCTGCCCTGGATGAAAGAAGCATCTTGGCTCCTCTTTATCAGTGCTGCATGTAAGTGAAGCGCAGCGATGCTGTTCACTTTACTTATGTGATTGCTGTCCTTAGGTTTGCAGTATAATTAAGTTTGAAGCCCTCTGGCAACCTGAAAATGTTCACTTGGGTAGATAGTGCTTTACTTTTTTGAGGTACTGTGTTTGTTTGATGCATTGTCAGTGCTCAAGAAGCTGAGAAATATGTTTTTATTAAGATCATACATCAGATGGTAGGCTGTAGGAAGGAGTCTCACCTCCAGGTCGCTGATTCAGATCTATCCATAGCACGACTTCAGATCTGCAGCTGTCTGCATCCAGCTCCTGCCGAATAGAAGTGCACATCACTGTTTGAGCTCTCCCTGAGAGCAGCTAAGGGCTCAACAAGTCTGGCAACTACCTGCCTTCATTGCCAAAAAGCCACACTGCAGCACTGCTCAGGGTGCTCTTTCAAAGTGATCTTTGTAGGGTATTTTGCAGGATTTTGTTTCTGCTTTGGCCTTGTGAACTGTGTTTGGGGGGGGTAGTTGTTTTATTTTGAGAGGCTTGTGACTTGTTGATTTCTGGTTTCTGTAGCCACTCTCTCACCAGGCCATTGCTACTTGTTAACAACTAGTTAAAAGTACCAGGAAGGAAAAATACTGCTGTATCAGTTTCCTGCCTACCGTTTAAGATAATAATAACTCCTTTGAGCCCTCCAAATTAAGCTTTTAGTTGAGAATTCCTTGGACGTGCCCCTGGAGGGTTCTGTCTCCCATGTGCCTCAGGACCTGTGAAACCCTGCAGAAAGCCTGAGCTCTCACCCCTTGCTTGCACTAAGCCAGGCTCTGTGCGTGCTGTGGTACACCTAGCCTAGGTTCTGCAAGACTCCTGCAGAATACATCTGGAGAACAATTAAAGCGAATGATTTTCAAATCCTTTACTTTTCCTACATTAATTTAAAATGTGTTTTGATCTCTTGTTTTATGAGGATCGTTTGGAATCTTTCTCATTTAGATTCTCCCACATACAACCAGAAAAGGCAATTATCTGTGTAAGAGTCTGCAGTTCCCAAATAGCCTTTCTTTCCGTGTAATTCTTTAACCCTGAGGTTTGTTACACTTGCTCATATTGCTGGTTTCTTTAGAGGCCTTCGAAAGCAAAGAGTTTAGACAAGTGATGCTAAAACAGAAAAATTTGGGGGAAAGCCCCAAGAGACTTCACAGAGCAAGACACTTCAGATGGGCTGACATGAACAGGTTTAATGGCCAGTTAAGCAGAAAGATCACGGCTACTTTTGCCTTCTGTGGAAGCTCAGTTGACTGACTTGTGTCCTTTGGCATTAGTGATTGGGCAGTGATGCTCTTCCTTTGGTAACGTGAGTTTTGGTTTTGAATTAGCAGCCAGACTGTTAGTTTCCTTTCCAAACGGTGCCTGGGAGACCTCAGGACCAAAGAACTTCCTTGCTACTGGTTGAACACGTTCCTGTATAACACAGGAATTTCATGATGTTAGATTCTTTCTTCTTCACCTTTGGTTATGAAGTTTCACTTAGATATTGCCTAGAATGCAATTACACCCCGACCTTCCCACCCCAAAACCTCTTTTGTAGTAAGACACCGTGCTATTTAGAGAAGATCGTGATGTAAGAGGCTCCCTCAAGAGGCTGCCTTTGGTATTGCTGGTGGGACTTCAGCCGGACACGGTACCATGACGTGTTTGTTTCTTTTACAGCATCCGGGTTTCTACCTGGAACAGACTCAATTATCTGAAGAACGGAGTACTGAAGTCTGCCTTAAAAACTGCTATGTCGCACGACCCCATCTCACCGGTGCTTTCTGACCCTCATCTGGAAGCCCTAGACCAGCGGCTTCTCAGCATTCTGGCTACGGTGAAGCAGTGCACAGACCAGTTTGGGTCAGATGTTGTGCTGGTGGAAGACAGGATGACACTGTCTCACTTGTAAGCGTAGCGGAACACGGATGAAACTTTTTTTAAAAAAACAAAACAAACAAAAGTGATAGAAAAACAGCACAATCAGTTCAGAAAGGCCGTGGCCAGGATGGGCTGAAACGAACAGGAAAGCTTCCAAGCCAGAGAAACAGAGGTGACGCTGGCCTTTACCTTGGGCTGACAGCCGTGAGGTGGGAAGGTGGAGCCTCGGGCGGCTCAGTACTCGTAACGGCGCCTTGGCCGTCGCGGTGTGTCCATTGCCGGCAGTGGATGTTGCACTGGATAACAGCGGCTCGTGGTGTTGGTGGAAGCGTGTGGAATACAGACACGAACTTGTGGACTGAAGCAAGAGGGGACAAAAGGAGATGAACGATGCGATCTTCTCCCCTTCTCTTCCCCACGTATACTCTTGCGAGTTTGATTGGGTTTTTTTGTCCGATTCAGGGTTGTACATAATCAGCTGTGAGCTGGTTAGGCGTTTTACTGCTTCTTCAGAGAATGAGGAAGTGGTGAATAAAATAATTATTAGACTGAAGAGTTGTGCCACCCCCTCGGGGTGGGATGTTCTTCTGAATGCCATTAGGGGTGGGAGAGAGGACCTCAGCTGCTCAGTTGTCTTTTCCTTGATAAAAGGCTGGGAATGGGGTTTGCCTCATGTATGATAATGCTTCAGTGTTTTCACTGAAGTCCTATCCTGAGATTTATCCACAGGGTTGGAGATACAGGGGAGGACAGGGTGGTTATACAGCACTTGGTAATTAAGGTGTTAAAGCAAGTTTCCATGTGTCCTGTTTTCTGTTTACAAGGAACCTGGCAAGGTCAGAGTTAGAGGCAAGAGCCTTGCTGTCCTGCGTCCATACTGACCACGTTTGCATTATATTGTAGCGGAGGAGGACAGAACTTGTCCTTGGAAGCAGGTGCTGGTTAGCGAGGACATGCTGCTCACTGTGTGCCCTGGGTTGTTTGGGGAATCCGGGCATGTCGCACTGGCAAGAGAGGGGTGTATTGCTGGACTTCCCCAGCAGCAGTGGGCAGGGCCCCAAACTGTGAAGAGAGCCCTGAGCTGTGCTCTTTTCTTCCTTGTCCCGTGTGGAGAGAGCTACCTGCTGCTCAGTGGTGTAACCACAGCTCTCTGCTGCTGCTTGATGAACACCAACAGCTTTTTCAGCCCCAGTCTCTTCCTGGTTTGGCTCGTGGCTGAGCTTTGTAGCTGTGAGCCTTTTCAGTAAGTTTTCTGCCTTGTCCAGCCACATCCTGCAACCCCCACCATGATGTTCTGACTGGAGCAATCATCCTGGAGTCATCACTCCGCATGGTTTCACCATAAGAGGAGAGTTGGTGTAAGTTGGCTTTTCAGGGCAGACTTGGGGCCATCGTCTTGTCCTCGTCCTGTTATCCCACACTGCAGATGAGCTTGTGGCCCTAAAACTCGTCATGCTTGCAGTAGGTCTGAATCTGTGTCTCCAGAATGGAAGCAGTTTCTTCGCTGCCAAACTTAACCGGTTTTCAGTTCCAACAGTAGAGTCCTCAGAAGTAAGGGAAGAGCTCGCTTCCCAAAGTAACAGAGCATTATTGAGCTTGTGAGCAAGAGCAGCACAATGTCAGATTAAGACCTTTTCCTAGATTTGCCTGTCACAGTCTTTCTCACTCTGTAGTAGTGTGGCAGGCAGATGAAGAGCTGTGTCCTGTTCTTGCACCTGAAGCCATGCCTGGTCTGAGAGGTGTTATTTTTAAACTGCATTTTTATTTTAGGGACCTCTCTCTCTTGTTGCCCAAGGAGAGTATCTTGGAAGTAGAATTGACCTGAAATTGAATTTTACGTTCTTCTAGATCTCTTCTGGACTCAGCCACGTCACAGACCCGCCCCGCAGTCAGGATGGGACATGGAGTTAGTTATTGGAGTTACTAGTCAGGACCTTAACGCACAGCCAGCTTTTTGGGCTCTGGTGTTAAGCTAGGGCCTCTCACAGTACTTGATAATTGAACACATGCTTTAGAAGCCATCTATGGTCTTTCAGTGAGCATAACCCATTGGCGTGGATTGTGCCCCGCGGGTTCCTGTGAGGCAGGAGCGAGTGGCCTCAGCAGATGGTGAGCGTGGGCAGGAGCCATGCAGGGATTGCTGCCCACCTGGGCTGGCTGGTGGACCTAAATGCTTGAGCCAAGCAGCGTTGGGAGGTACTGTGGGCAACAGGGAGGTGCTCAGTGAATGCTCTTACTCTAAAGCAGAACAGATTGATGCCAGGTTTTCTGGCATGGTCTGCTTCCCAGGAAATTGGAGATGAATTACACAACAAGGAGGTGGTGGAGTGCATCATAGCGGCTTGTAGTGGCTTTAGAAGCATGTTCTCTTTGAGCTTAGTCGTGAGCACTTAATATTTTGGGAAGGATCTACCAAAATTTGAAGGTTTGATTTACAGTTGATCACTCTGGATCATTTACTTTTGATTTAATGACAGATTCAAAATAAATAATTCTGTCTTTATGAGATTAAATTAGTGTTCAGGGCTTAGGTATTGCTTGTTCAAGGGGCTCTATGCTGAAGCTTTTGCTGTCAGATGAACCCTAGGAATAAGTTTCCCTCCACTCATATGAATGTCAAAGATTTGAAGCATTGTGTTGGTTTAATTGTAAACAAAAGGTGAAGTTGGGCATCATCAGAAACAAGAAATGGTTGGGGATTTTGTCTTCTTTTTTTGTCATCTTAAGGCTTCTGGTCACTGTAAACACCTCTGGAGCTTGGTGTTCTGCAGCAGGAACAAAGGATAAATTCCTCTCTTGCCAAAAATCACGAAGTTCTGATTTTGGCCTTGCAATAATCTCTGGTGTTTTGGCAGTGATTGTTGTTTTGTTTCAGTACAGAACTCGGAGAAATTTAAAATTGTAACCAGTGCAAAGGAAATGAGAAGCGGCACCCACATGTGAACAGGGTCTGTTTGGATCTCTGAAAAACAGCATCGTTTGTGAGGCAGGTGCTGTGCTCTGTGGCGAGGTTTTTGTGACACCTTCTAATTCTTGTTCACTGTGCACACTGTAAGTCGCTGGCTCCAGATGTTACAAAATGGTTGCGTTGCGGATATTAGTAATTCCAGAGCGCTTGAAGCACAGAAATCAAGAACTAATTAAAAAGAGAGCATCATCAGCCATCTGCTATGTATCTCCTCCTTCCGAAGTCAGCAGCCGGGCTGGAGGAGACACTGAATTCGGCTCCTCTTCCAGCGGCTAATGAACTGGAGTGTGTGTGTTGCCAAACAAACTTCAACTGAAAAATACTAATTTATTAAGAAGGTAATTTATTTGCTGCAGCAGCTGGAGCAAGGCGCTTGAACCAGCCACCCTTCCCGAAGCTGTCAGAGGATTGCCCCTGGGAGCGGCTGCACAGACAGAGATTGCTAATGAGGAAACAGAATGCAATCATGACTTTCTACTTGCATCCCTGGGGTCAGGTTCCGCATACAGCAACGGTGTTGAATAAAGATTTTAATAAAGCAACATTGATGGATTGTTTAAGTCCCTCTCTCTCTCTCTCTCTCTCCTGTCTGTGTCTCCTGTTCCCACGTGCAGTGGGCTGAATGTTTGAAGTGTTTTGGTACTGATGTTTCACAGTTCTTTGCTCATAGTTATCAGTGGTGTTTGCTCTCAAGAATGAGGTCACATGCCCAGGTTGTTTGTGAGAGACTTGTTGGCAAGGAAAGATGTATTGAAGAAATGCCCCAAAGTGATACAGAAGGAGGACATGCCTGGCTTTATGTGGTCTTCAGACAGCTTTTCGAAGCGGGTCCCCTGGCCTGGCACCTGCTGAGCAGCTGGGCTGATTCCTGGGTGGTGTCCCCATCAGGCAGCTTTGTTATCGGGAGCAAGGGAAGTGTAACGGCTTGGCAAGAGATGGGTATGGAGTTGGCAGGTGTCTGTGGTTGGCTTCTCTGGGCTTTTATTGAAGCCCTTTTATGAGACAGGGCAAGTAAACAGCCATCAGAATCTGTTCCCAGGGAGTGTCAGGATTTAATCTGCCTGTATGGGAGCTTGTGCTCTTCAACACCACTGTTTGTCAGCGGCAGGAGGTGATGCTCACCGGTCTGTTGGGCAGCTGGAAGCACAGAGAGCTGCTCTGTACCTCAAAGGACTCTGTGAGCTGCTGCCAGCCCCCACCTACCTCCTGGGGACAGGACACCAGGAAACTGCTCTGGGAAATGTGGGAATCATCTTTGACCTGGCCGGTAGCATGGTGATGGGAAACACCTGAGGCACCTGCTTTTCCTTTTTAACCTAGAGTTTCTTAGTTGAAACTTGGGGCTTCAGCACAGCTGATTTTTCTAAGAACTGTTTCTTGGGGTTTATTTTTGGTGTCTGGGGGTGAGGATGTTCTGGGGATTATTTTTATGGTCTTAGCATTGTGTGGTGACAATGATTTTTCATGTCCTCTATTTTTGAGGTGCCAATTGCTCAGGGAGCAGGAGAAGATTCTTCCTTGTGTAGAAACAGTTCAATAACTTGCAGAAGGTGAAGATGGTTTCAAGTTTTCAAAGGCTGAAAGAGCTGGTTTGGAGAGCTGGCTTTTACAGGTACTTGGTTATATCACTGCAGTGTGATTTTGGAGTGGTTGGCCTTTAAGTGGATGAGAATTCATATAACTGGAAAATTTTAAAGTGTTGCTGATTATGTAATGAACATAATTTTCCACAAGAATGAGCAGAAACAACTCTGAGCCAACGGAGAACGGGAGGGGTTTGAAAATTAGCACTTTCCCCTGGATTTCTTTCCTATTCTTTCCCTGCAAATTTTACTGAGTCTTATTTATTAAAATAATTTTTCAGTTCACATATCCCAAGTGTGGGACTGCTGCGCTCTCAGTTTGGCTTATTTTTTTGTTGGAGTCTCTCTTTAAGAGACTTGAATAGGATTTTGTGGGGAAAAAGAAAAAATAAAGCAAGGAGCGGAGAGACTCCCCTGTAATATTTCTTGTTGATCTTCCTTTTATTTACTCATCTAATCGTGGCTGTGCTATACTGAGCTGCTGGGGAGAGACTCCTCTCTCTGCCTTCTGTCAGAGGTCATCTGGGGATGTGCAGGAGGAATTGCTGTGTGGAAACGGGAAGAACGTAAAGGGATGGATGCTTGTCGTTGCCTGTCTGGCAGATACGGCCTGTAGCATGAATTCCTGGCCTGGAGGGTTCCCTCTGACTGTCTGCTTGTGCCGAGGTGCCTTAGGGGTGCTGAATAAGCTGGGCAGAACCACATTTTGGTGGTGCAGTTTGTTGTTTCTTTTTCAGATGATGCCTGTGGTGGGAAACAGGACTTGGCACGTTGCTGCTCACTGGGACTGCTTCGGAGTAACCAGCCGTGAGGGGAGAAGCCGTGTGGCCTAGTACCATCCCGGGGCCGTGCAGATCCCTGCAGCCCCGTCCTCCTGCCAGGCTGCCTGCTGAAGATTAGCAGATACTACAGTGAGTGCCAGAGACATTCAGCAGAGGGAGCAAACAGAGGGGGAGAGAATTGCAGAAAGGGATTCCACACCTACTCTAGGGAACCTGCTTTGGCAGGGGGTTGGACTCAGTGGTCTCTGGAGCTCCCTTCCAACGCCTACAGTTCTGTGTGTGAAGGGCTTCCCAGCTCCGTCATTCCCAAGTCCAGTACACGCGAGTTCTCCTCGGTGCAGGGCACTGGGATCTTTCCCAGTCGCCTGCAGCTTCCCTTCTAATCTGTGGACGTAATTTCCTCCCTGAGGTCCTGCAAAGGGAATTTAATTATTCGGAGGGGGACAGACATGGCCGGATCGCTGTTTCCCCCACTTTTCTGTCTTTCCCCCCCCAACTTTGGTGTCTTGTTAACCTCAGAGCCAGGCCAAGGAAGGTACAGTTGGCAGGTGACTTAATAACTGCTGTATTTTCCCCTCTAGCTCTTGGGATGTGCAGCCTTTGAGCAGAGCTGACATCCCAGGAGTTCAGTGCCATGGCGCTGGGGTGGCGTTGAATGGTCAGTCCTTTTATCTTTCAGAATTTGCTTTCTCAACCCCTTTTCCCTTTGGAACGTGGAAGCCTCTTTTCTTTGTGAAGCCCATCCCTTTCGATATGCTCCCCTCAGCTAACGCCCTTAGCCTGGGAGGGCAGGCTTTGAACCCTACAGCCATGATTATTAAAAAAAATAATAAATGCATATAAAGGCTTCAATTCAGACGCTTCAGCCAGCTTTCAGAAGGGCTGACAGCAGCCTGACTTGCTGTGGCTACAGTGACTTCAATTTTTAATTGTGTTTTTGTTAGTTAATGTGCAAGGGGGTTGGTTCTGCCGGAGTTACTGCGAGGGGTGCTGAGGTTTTAGCCTGGCCGGTTCCTCCCGAGGCTGGAGGGGCCGGTGATGTCCGTGCCAGCAGTAATACGTCTGTGCCCTCCGCTCCGTGCCTCCCAGGGCCGCGCCAGCCCCTGGCCCCCCAGACAGGCCGGAGCCCCAGGCCGGACGGCTCGCTCAGCCCGCGGCGTGCTACGGGCGGGGGCGGGGCCCCGGCTGCTGGACGGGGCGTGAGGCCGTTCCCGGCGTGACGTGAGGCCGTCCCCCAGCTTTCCCGCAGCCGCTCCCAATTGCAGGCGGCCAGGAAGTGAGATCACACCTCGGGCGGTTTAAGGGAGGCCGGGAGCCTGCGGACACCCGGCAGAGCCGGGGCAGGGGCTGCTCCCGCCCAGCCGGGGATCCCCGTCCTGCCGCCATGGGCCGGGGCAGGCTCCCGGCCGCGCTGGGGCTGGCCTGCTGCCTCCTGCTGCTGGGGGGCTCGGGGGGGCTGGCGAGCCGAGGGGCGCCGCGGGGGCCCTGGGAAGAGGAGCAGGGGCCCGTGGCGGAGGGGAAGCGGTGGGGCAGGGCAAGGTATGAAGCCGTGAAGAAGCACTTGGGAGCTGTGGGCGCCCTTTCCAAGCAGTATTGGCAGCACCTGGCGTGCAAGGTGTGGCGGGAGGGCTGCGGAGAGGAGGAGGAGTCCAGCCCCAGGCCGGGTAAGCATCTTCCTCCTTTCCCTCCCTCTCCTGTGCCCAGGAGCTGAGCACCCCGCTTCCCCCAGCTACTGTGGCTGCTGTCCTTCCCATCCCGGGCAGCTGCTGCCCGTTAGGTGTTTGGTGCTTGCCCCCAGCCCAGGCTGCTGTTGGGGGGCTGCTCTGATCCCCTGCACCTGCACCCAGAGCTGCCCATAGCCAGGATCATTTGCTGGCACCTCCTTTCTCAGCCCGCTGCTTTTTTCAGGCTGGAGCTTACCTCTGGTGGGCCGGGATTACCTGGAGATCCTCTCCACCTGGTACTGCAGCTTCGGCAAGTGCTGCGAGACAGGAGACTGCAGGATAGTCAACAACATCACAGGTGGGTGCTGCGCTGTGCTGGGAAGTGCTTGTCTCTGCTCCTAGTCATCTCTCTTGCCGGTTGCTTGTTGGTTGTTTCCCGGTGAAGGGTATTTTAACAAGGGTTGGAAGCAAAGGGCGTTTCTGAGCGGGATGTGGAGCCGGTGGGAAGGCAAGGGGCTGAGCTAAGCCCTGTTTCCAACTATTGTAGTTCTGAGACTCCTGGAGAGTTTGCTCCGTGCTGCACAGAGTATCTGCTCTGGTTTGCCATGAGCCCAGCCCTTCTCTGGTAGCTCCCAGGCATGTGTGGCAGGACCCAAATTGGCCCGGTATCTGTCCCCAGGTCTGGAGGGTACACGAGAGCTGTGTGTAAACCCTGTGTAGGCTTCATCATCATTTTTCGTGGCTCCAAGGCTTCTGGTGTCTGTATCTCTGCTGGGAGCTTGTGAGGGCCCATGGGTTTCAGCGCTCTGCAGCCATCAAACACCTTCTCCACTTCCCAGAGGAGAAAGTCAGCGGACAATGCGTCTCTCTCTGCAGGCAGGGTGCAGGCAGCCACCTCACTGTCCTGGTGGCTTTAATGCCGCTTCTGACTGCTCCAGGCAGGGCTGTGGGAGCTTAGTGCCCACCACCTTCTCCCTCCCACCTGCAGCACTGGCAGGAGCTGGGCCTGCAAGCTAAAGCTGGGCTCATGCGCTCTCTTTCCCGCAGGGCTTGAAGCCGACCTCAACGGGCAGCTCCACGGGCAGCACTTGGCCAAAGAAGTCATCGTGCGGGCGGTGCAAGGGTTCCTGCAGAGCCCGCAGCCACAGAAGGCCCTGGTCCTCTCCTTCCACGGCTGGTCAGGCACAGGCAAGAACTTCGTGGCTCGGATGGTGGCCAGTCACCTGTTCCGGGATGGGCTGAAGAGCGAGTGTGTCAGGGTGTTCATCTCGCTCTTCCACTTCCCCCACCACAACTACGTGGACTCATACAAGGTGAGAGCCAGCAGCGTGGTGTTGCTGTGGGGATGGCCCTGTGTACTGGGTCTGGCTGGGACGGAGTTGATTTCCTTCCCAGAGTCTGTAGGGTGCCGTGTTTTGGATTTGTGAGTAAAGCAGTGCTGAAAACGCCCATGGTGTGCTGAGCGGGGCTGGCACAGCCTCAGGGCTTTCTCCTTCTCCCACTCTGCCCCTGCAGCAGGTGTGCAAAATTTGGGAGGGGACATGCCAAAGAGCAGCCCCCAGCTGACCAAGGGGATATTCCAAGCCATCTACCATCCTGCCTGGTGATAAAAACTGAGGGGAGGGGGCCTGGGGTAGGAGGCCATTGCTCAGATGCTGGCTGCTGTCCAGCTGGCGTGAGCAGTTGCCTTTGCATAACTTGATTTCTTTCTTCCTCTTTCCTTCACTCACTGAACTGTCTTAACTTGTTTTCTTGCTTTTTCTCCTCGTATCCTTTGCCTTGGGCCCCGGGTGGGAGGGGACAAGGGGACAAGTGAGCAGCTGCGTGGTGCCAGCCAGCTGGGGCTTGCCCACCACCTGCAGGCTCAGCCCCTGCACCATCTCCTGCGGCAGTGACTGCTGCCAGGCTCCTCACACTCCTCCCTGCTGCTCTGCAGGCCCAGCTGAAGAAGCAGATAAGTGAGACTGTGCAGCTCTGCAAGCAGTCCCTGTTCATCTTCGATGAGGCAGAGAAACTTCCTGTCGGCCTCCTGGACGCCCTCAAGCCCTTCATGGCACGCTCTGACAAGGGCCAGGTGGATTACCGGAGATCCATCTTCCTCTTTCTCAGGTGATTTCTGGGCCCTCAAACACATGGGGAGGAACAAAGTGATGGAATTTACCCCCCAAGGTGTGCGACATGAGGGGCCTAGGCCTTAGAGGCGGGGAAGGAGATGTCTAGCTCCTTCAGGAGGTGGTTGTCTCCACAGTCAGTTTTGTTTATTGAAGCTGGGCATCCTTCCTGGGTACAGGGCGTTTTCAGGAGGAGCTGAGGTCCAGCTTAGCTGGGACACCTGAGCCAGTGCATTGGCTTTGAGACAGGAAAGCAGGGAGAGTCAGAGCTAGTGTGGTGTCCTCCTGCTCCCTGGAGAGCTGAGCGAGGAGATCCCTGCTCCAGGGAGCAAAGCTGGGACTGCAGGTCTTGATGGGAAGTTCTTGAGCAATGCGGCTCCACTAGTTGGGTGCGGAAGATTGGGGTGTCCCACAGCCAGGCCAGGGCTGCAGGCTGAGGTGCCATCTGTCTGCTGCATGGGCTGATCCTGGCATCGTCTAACCCCCTAGTTTAGGGATTAGAGGTTGGTTCCTTTCCCATCCAGAGGGAGAAAGGATTTTGGCATGTGTGTCCCCCAGTGCTGTCCCTGATCCAGGCCTAGGTGGGATGGATCTGGGGAGCAGTGGGACATCTTAAAACCAAGATGTGAGGGACCAGATGCCTGTAGTTGCTAGTGAGAAAGGCCAAGGCGAGACGCCCCCTTCGTTTGAGGCGTTAGAGCCTCCAGCTTGGCTCTGGCAAGAGGAGTTCCCCCAGGCTGGAGGTGGGCAGACCATTCATTCTCCATCTCCTGCCATCCAGGCGAGTGCTGTCCCCTCCAAGCTTGGTGATTCCTCGGGGAAGTTTCTCTGCCTATGGAAGACCTGTACCTGTGCTCGGCGCTTGTGGGGCAACCACATCTCATGCTGCCCATGTGGGGCTCCGGCAGGAGCCATGGTGGAGGGGGCAGATTCTCCCTCATTGCTTGGGGCAGGGTGGACATGCTGCTGGCTGACCCTGTGTCCCACCTGACAAGCTGTCCAGGTGTGGTGTGGGGGTGGCAGCCCCCCTGTGTCACCAAGCAGAGGGGAGCGGGGTGCCTTGACCTGCATCTGCGTGTAATCATGGGGGGTTTCATCATACCTGGTGGCAGTGTGACACAGACTGTTGTAGGAGGGCTGGCTCTGCCCCAGGGCTCCTCTGGACACCAGCCTGGTCCTGCAGCTTGGTAAGGGAAACAGTGGTGGCTTTTTGGTTTTTGCCCCCCCCCCCCCCTCCCCTTTTGGGGAACTGGTCCAGAGCCTCTGACACAGGAGGAAAGACAGGTGCAAGGTCTGTGTCTCCCAGCGCCTGCCGCCTACGTGAGCTCCGCAGCCAGCTGGTTCCCAGCATTGCTGGCTCACTGGTGGTGGAGCACTCGAGGTTGGGGGCTGTTGGCTGGAGCTGTTGCAAACCCCTCGCATGGGGCCTGTGAGGGGCTACTCTGGGAGCCTCAGTGAGTGTCCCCCACCAAGGAGCTGCCCCCATGGGGGTGTCCAGAGGAGTCCTGGTGTGAGAATGGGGCTGCTCTGTCCCTAGGGCAGGGGATGCTTCGGCAACTCCTGAGATGCTGCTTGCATCCCCGGCCCTGGACCTTCACTTGTGGGGGAAGCTGGGTGCTTCAGCTTGGGCTTTCAGGGATGGTTTGTCAAGAGTTTGGTGTGGGGCCGAGTGTCACCTGCAAGGTCAGTGGCATCCCAGCCAGGCCTGGGGCCTGGTGGAGGAGGAGGGTTCTGCTGGCTCCTGGTCCTGCCCCAAGACAGAAAGCAACTGCCCCACGGGCGGACCTGGGAAGGTGGCTGTGCAGATCCCCATGGAAAGGGGCTCTCTGGGAAGAAAGGTGATTGCTCTGTGCCAGCATTCAGCTGTCAGCCCTACACAGCGAATCCTTGGGTGCTGACAGGCTGTCTGTAGCTGCCAGCAGCTCTCGGCAGATCTCCAGAGCACAGCTGAGGGACTCCCCTTCCATGCCCACAGCAACCTCGGCGGAAACACCATCAATGAGGTAGCGCTGGACTTCTGGCGAGCTGGCCGGGCGAGGGAGGAGATCTCCATGGAGTTCCTGGAGCAGCGGCTGCGGCTGGAGCTGCTGGAGGCTGCAGGTAAGAGCTAGGCTGGCTTGCAGGGCACCGTGGGCAGGCTGCCTTCAATCCTGCCCCTGCACAGTGGCGTGGGGCCACGTTACAGAGTACCACTCTCCTGGTGCTGCACAAGCTGGTGTGCTGTGGTACGAGCGTTTATTGCAACCTTTATCCCGGGGTTATTTGCGGTACGAGCCGCTTCCTTTGTCCACATTAGCCCAGTCCCACGAGCACAGCACTGCTGCAGTGCATGAGGAGGGAGCTCCCCGCCCTTCAGCCCTGGGGATGGATGGCCAGGCTGCGAGAGGCTGCCTCACGCTGTAGGGAAGGGTCATGGCTCCTCTGGGCATTTAGGTTTTTGGCCCAAGATGGCAAATCCATGGTGACGTGTGTTCAGGTTAAGGGCTGGCCAGCTCTATCCGAGATGAAGGGCATGTTTCTCCCAGCACACGTGGCTGGATGAGGCAAGACATCCCCCCAGGAGAGACAAGCCTTCTCTCACAGACAAATACCAGCTCCCAGGTGAAGCTTCTGAAGTTTTTGTCTTGCTTTTCTCTACAGAGAACAGTTATGCTCGCAGCCACCTCCTCCAGGAGAACCTCATTGATTTCTTTGTGCCGTTCCTGCCCCTGGAGTACCACCACGTGAAGCTCTGTGCACGGGATGCCTTCCTGGCCCGTGGGCTTCCCTACACCGACGCCGCCCTCAACGAGGTAGCCGGGATGATGGTGTTTGTCCCCAAAGAGGAGAAGCTTTTCTCTGCACAGGGCTGTAAATCTGTATCCCAGCGCATCAGTTACTTCCTTCCTTGAACGCTGAGTGGGACTACACCAGAGGGAAGGTAGCTCTGCACAGTGGGAGCTGCTCTCAGGCTAGCAGATTACCCAGCCCTGCACTTGCACAGGGACAGAGACTTACCACCTTGTCACTCTGAGGGCCATGTGTGGGGAAGGAGGTGCACCCTGCCCAGCTGTGCTCACGGGATGTGGGCACAGCCATGTTCAAGGCTGGCTTGTGTTTTACAGTCCCCTCTGGACAGACTGGTCCCGCTGAGCCCAGCAGAAGCCGTCCTCATCCCTGTCCCATTTTGTCAAGTCACTTCACCAGCTCTCATACTGCACAGAACTCTGCAGTGGGTGACAAGTTCTTGTCTCTTGTGCTCTCCTGCATCCACAAGGTATCTGCTGCTCAGGGCCATGCGTGCCGGGAGCATGGTTAGTGCAGGGAGGCCCTTGCGTAGGGAAAAGGACTGAATAGTCTCTTCTGGAGAGGTCAAACCCATGGCCTCTCACTTTGGAGTATCTCCAGCAGCTTCCGTTGTATGGAAGCAGGGCCGGGGGTGAGTTGAACTTCTGCTTAAGTAATTTTTCTAAGCAGCCTTAATTGCAGAATGCAGAAGGGGAGACTAACTCCCCTTTGGAGGAGAAGGGCAGTTGAGGAGGACAGTGGCTGAAGGAACAGGCTGCAATGGAATTTGGGTGTTCAGGGATGCAGTAAGCTCTTCTCCCCCACCCCGCCCCCCAGGATGTTGCACGCTGTGGTTTTTGGCTGGTATCAGCATTACTACACCAAGGGGCTGTTTGCTGTCTGGGTACTTGCCAGGTGATAAATATGTTACAGCAGGACCAAAAAAAATGTCAACAGCCTTACGGGAATGGCTTTGTGACCTCTGGGTCAAAACTCCCTTCCAACACAGCTGGGCTGGGGCGGGGAGGTCAAACGGCACATGCCAAGGTCGGGGCTCTGCTCCCGGAACACCCCCTGTGCGGACCTTTGATCTATCGTAAGCTCTGAACCTCCCTGCAGTGCCAGTGATGAGCAGCACCTCTGGGAAAAGATTGACCAGACACACTCACTGCTCCCCACAGACTTTGAGTTTGTGTTTCCCTCTGGGCACGCTGGCTCCGTTATCTAACGAGGCTTCATAGTCCAAGGCAGGAAGACGAGGTGGCTGCTTTTGTACTGCTCAACTTTAAACCTACCTGTTGTCTCTGGGTGGGGCCTCAGGGCCCGTGCCAGCATTGCTGAGACTCGGTTTATGGGTAAGCTGTTGGTCACAAATGGTCGATCCTCCAGCTTCAGCCTGGGAAGGAGCAGAGGGAGCCATGCCCGGGGAAGGGAGGATGCAGCCCCCAGCTTGGGGTGTGTTTTGTAACCTGGGCAGGATGGCAGGCAGTTGTTAGGCAGCCGAAGTGTGCTTGCTCAGGGGCTGTATAAACCAGGATAATGTAGGGTTATTTTTTAAATAGAGCAGACTTTCCAGCTGTCCCGATCAGACCGATGCCATTGGGAGCAGAAGGGAGTCACTTTGCCAGCTGTTGCAGGGTGCAGGGCTGGTACGGCAGTGGCAGGTTGGCAGTACTGTTCCCATCAGGGACAGGGTGGTGTCACTAATGAGGGCAGCCCTGGGTGCTGCCAGGTCCCACTCATGTACATTTGGGAATTGAGCCTTTGATTACACAACCTCAGCAGCACGAACCGCTCTCCTCCCATCACTCCCTGGCACCGTTAAGTTTGATTATTGGATTTTTGTTGAAGGCATAAATAAAGATTCTGCTTTTCTTTGCAGCCTGGCAGAATTACTCCTCTCGTTAACAGGTTTATAACCCTCTTGCCTCTTCTACCCAGCTTGGTACTGAGCAGCTTCTAAACAGAAAGGCAAAGGAAAAAATGCTGCATGCACTTGGGGGTATTTTGCCAATAAAATATTGCAACCTTTATTTAAAACAAAATGCAACTTGGCAAAAATTTGTGGAACAACAGGCAAAGAGGCCCTTCCAAGGGCCTTATTTACATCAAGTTTAACACTGTTCGCAGTTCACAGTCAGACAATAGTGAGAGAATTAAATTAGAAAAACAACCAAAATATATTACAATAACAATTAAAAACAAAAACAGTTGACAACACTGGTAGAGTGATTGGTGATTAACGTGTTTCAATTTAATCCATTCCTGCCCTCAACGAGTTCACTACTGACACAAACGGTGCGCCGAGCTGAGTGGGCTTTACCTCCCGTGCGCAACGGCCGCGTTTGGAAGAATGACCTCCTTTGGTACAGACAGTTCTTGTCCCATAGCTACTATAAATAAGCCGGGTGCCCCATAACCTCTGCTTTCTTAGACCAGGACATAGGCTGAAGGTTTTGTTCTACACTACAGGGGTTGGGGAGCAACCCCAGTGCCCACCCTTGCTCGATGGAGCCATCTGCACTGACCAGGTTTCCGGCGTGCTGTAGTCGCTACCCTTGGGTTTTCCTGCTGGCTGCCGAGAAGCAGCAGGGCCGGGCCGAGTGTTTTAAAGAGAAGAGAGGAGCCTGTTACCTTGGCAAGAAAGATCTGCTGGATCTCTGAGCGCTTGTCACAGCTGCTGACGACCAAGACACTGACAAGCAAAACACAGCGCGCGTTGGCTGCTGGGGAAGCCTGCTGCAAGGTGAGGTACAGCCGGGTCTGGGCTTCCTCCCCCGATGGCTGCGCAGGGTGCCCTGTCCTACCCGCTCTCCTACTGCAGCGGTTCCGGTGCAGCTCTTGCCCCGGGTTTAGTTCCAGCTGCCAGCAGAGTGGGGTGCCATAAAACTGGCTAAGCACAGCAGAGGGGGTGTCAATACACATGTGTGTGTGTGTGTCGCTGACACAGGGCCTGCGGAGCTCAGAACTGGCCTGTGGGACAAGGATGGGATCAGAGAGCCCTCCCCACTTCCCTGCTGTGTTCTGCATTAGCAATGCTGCTCCATTCAATTCTGCTTCCCAGCGGCTCTGGCCCCACAGCCCAGACTTGTCCATCCAGTCCCCCCATCCGCACTAAGGAAAAGCAGGGTTAATGGGCCGCGCGGCCCCGAGCGCAGCGGTTAATGAGAGGGCACAGTGCAGGAAGGGGCGAGAGCCGCACCCGTGAGCCAGCCAATTCCCCACAGGTGCCAGGGAGAGGACGTGCCCCAAATCAAGGCGTGCGAGTGCGTGCTCTGTGCTTGGGGACGGGCCCTACGGCACGCTGTCCCGCTTCCACAACTGACTTCTAGCCCATACTAGTGCAAGTGAGAGAGCCCAGCTGCGATGACGTCCTTACCCCATGCTGCCTTCCGCTGGAGGAAGGAAATCCAACAGGAGTTTATGCCTTTTCTCCTACCCTAAATAGTGGAACAAGAAGCACCCTCCACTGGCACCAGTAAGGGGGCTTCTCCATCCTTCCTGACTTGTGGAAGGCTGAGAGCAGAGAAGTTGCCACAGAAGAGACCTCTAAGGTTGAACAGAAAGTCAAACCGAGCAAAAGAAGGAACAGTAAAACTTTCAAGAGAGCAGCTGTGGAAGGACAAACAACCTAACAGCGTTTTACAGCAGAACTGGCTCTCCCAGACACCTTCCCTTTGTATCCTGCTGGAGGACAGGGGAGAATTCCAGCTGGGGAACACAATGCTTTTGGGCAGCAGTATCAGCAGCAATTCTGCACCTTAGCATCTAGTCAGCACTACCTGTGCCACCATCTACCCACCTGAAGAAAGACAACAGGTAAGAGCAGAAAAAACGCTCTCCAGAGAGCGATGACAAGCAAATCCCCAAATCCTGCTCTTCTGTGCCTTCCCTGCCCTGGAGGGCTCAGAACTGAAATGGGTTTCTGTGCTGCCCGCAGAGGCTGTGGAATCTCCATCCTTGGAGATACCCAAAAGCTGCCTGGATGCAGCCCTGGGCGGTGGCTGTAGGTGGCCCTGCTTGAGCAGGGGGGTGGAGCAGGGGGCTTCTGCAGGTCCCTGCCAGTCATAGAATCATAGAATGGTATGAGTTGGAAGGGACCCCAAGGATAATAGAGCTCCAACCTCCCTGCCACAGGCAGGGCCAACGAGTCCCTGCTGTGACTCGGATGGCTGCTTTGGCTGTGCCGCTGCCCATCACCTCTGCCGGGTGGGGGGAGAAACCTGCCCAGTGCTGGGGCACTGTTGGTTTCTTCAGAAAGAGTTGGAAGAGGGGAGTTAGCACACACACGTCAGGAATTGCCTGCTATTCTCTCTCTTTTGCTGGGGCTTTTCTGGAAGACTGGTAGTCAGGGAAGAACAAAGAACAGAAAAGAAAGAAAAAGCTTCTTTCAAGACACGCACCGGAACTGCTGGACTAACAGCCTGAACATTTTCTGGCTAAAATACCTTTCCCCTGAGAATCGCTTCGGTTTCGGTCCGTTTGTCCTCGGCTGAATAGGAGTACAACGATGAACCCACCTGATTGTCTGCCAGGGCAAACAAGCCCTGCCAAAGACAGCTCCTGTCCCTCTCCAGCCCTTCTGACTGTTTAAAAGGCCGTGTGAAGCAGTACCACAAGCCTTCTCTTCCCTTCACAGGTCACCTTCCCGAAGGCAGGTTAGTTTGGTGTCCAAGGATGCATGCCTTCAATAAAGATGACTGAAAGAGATAAGGTAAACTCCAAAAGCCCTCAGCAAAGTCTACAAGATAACTGGTAGGGCTGCGGGGAGCTGAAAATCCCACTGCAGAACAGACAGGAGGCTTTGTGGGGCGGGCTCGGTGCTGTGCAGCCAGGATGAGTAATCCACGCTGCACTTTCCTTTGGCTCTATTTAGGTTCTAGCTAACTGGAGTAATACTGACTCCTGCAAGTAACGAACGCATGCTACTGCCTGTCAGTCAGGGTGGAGGGCTCCCTTTCTTTATTCACCATTTCACTTGAGAGAGTGTAGCTCGTGGTCCATCACGCACCCCATACCGCTCCACTGGTGTGTGTTCCTGCATGGTGACACCACTTTGCTTACCACAGACCAGCAACAAAGATTCTAAAGATTTTTTCCAGCTGCTGTTCCACTCTGCTCCACAGAAAAACCAGGGATGCTCACTGAGACAGCCCAGCCTCCTTCCAAGCTTCTAGAGAAGACACAGAAGCACCTGTCTTCTCAATTGGCACCCGTGGCCCAGCTCCATTTTAAACGCTCAAACTAAAAGCAGTGCAGTCGCACTTTAAAACCAAGTTTTAAAAAAGCATTTTAGCCAAAAAACACAAAGATTTAAGGTGCAGAGCAAGCCAGATCCTCTGTCCTCAGCAAGAGCGTGCAGGGTAACGTGTGGTCAGAGCCTGCTCTCTTCCTCTCTCAATCCAACAGCCTGGTGAGGGCATCCTCCTCGCCAGTGTGTCTGCAGTTGTGTGTATGAGCCAACGATTGGCTCTGTGAGGCCACAACAGTCTACAAACAGCACCCAGACCAAGGAAGACAACTTCAACCACACGACTGCTTTCGTTCTGGGATTGTCAGTAGGCACCAGCCATCGGAGACCACCAACCCAGCGGGAGCTCTCCAAGGCAGAGCCGGAACGCTTGTGGTATCTTAGCTAGAGGAGTGTGCAGTCTGTGCACCTTGTCCCCTGTGCCACAGCACCAGATTCTGCTCTGGACTTTAAAATACAGGGATAAATAAAACCAGAGACGGCTGCAATCCCCCCATGCACTGACCTACCTAGACACCGTCACGCGATGGGGAGCTGAAACCCTGCGAGACCAGTAAGTGCTACATGGAATCCTGGGAAGCCAGCAGGGTGAAGCGTTAGTGTTCCGCTGAGAGCAGGACTTGCCCTGCATGCTGCAGCAGAGAGGGCCTGTGGCAGGCAGGCTGGGCTGCATGTACTGGCTCTCCAGCTGGCCCCGCAGCGCTGTGACCGCTAAAGGAATGTGGAGAACAGCCAGGGCTGGCACAGGGGCTGCCTCACCTGCTGTGGGTCCTCAAGGTGATGAAACTGAACTGGGGAGTCAACCTAGTAACGAGTGAAAAACAAGCTAGAGCTTTAAAAAAAAAAACCCAACCAACCCACCTACCCCAATAACAACACTGGCAAGCTGTGCAAGAGCCTCAAACTACTGACAAAAGACCATCAAGCAGCACCCGTGCAAGAGCACTAGAAATGGGTATCAACCAAGTGAAGGCTGCGTGGTGGGGAAGGGGATATTCCAGTGGTAAGTCTGCCCAGCATCCCTGACGCTTCCAATACAATGAAGATGAGAACACGTGGTGGATGAGGAGGACAGGAGGGAAAAGGGACAGTTTCATATATTAACTAATTTTGCAATTCTCGTTACAGCAGCAACAGCGCCATGGAAGTAAGCCATCTGGGCTAGTGCATCCACCTCCAGCAGCTCTGAATACTGTCAGTGCATTAGACCTCCCCCTTCAGAGCTACTCCAGCTCAACCTGCTTGGCAGCACAGCTGGTATGGACAGAACCCCATTGCCTCTCCCTCACCTTGTGAGGAGGCCAAAGCATGTGTTAGTGCAGACAGGGGAGGATCTGTCCAGCTGAGTGGCCCGCAGCCACCCGGGTACTCCAGCCAGCACACATCAAACCTTCCCAGAGCGAGAACCTGCCATCGATTCTCCTGCCTCTCCAAGGGAGGAGCAAGGAGCTGCCTTCCCTTGCCATACCAAGCAGATCCGACTGACTAGGTAGGGACAAACACCTGATGTTCTGCCCCTTGCAGGCCTAACCTGCCCTCTCCATCCCCCTTTTTTTTTGAGATGAACCTGTAAACGTGAGGAGAACTTAGTGATGTGAGGTACTTCACATACTCAAGTATCAGTCTTTCCTTTTGAAAGCATCAGTACAGGAAAAAAGTGTCCCCATCCCCCCCCCACCGCTCCCCCCACCCCCGTGTGTGTGATTCTCTTACCCCGATTTGACAGTAGCTACCTTTGCACCACATCGCTGATTTCTTGGACACATGACAATAAGTTATTAAGGACGGGGTTTGCCCCAGGGACGCTAGCAGCTGTTGAGGACACCTGCAGTTCCTGCAGGCTGAGTTCCAGTTTGCTCACGGCTTCCCGGAAGGCAAATTTGTTGCGTGTATGGGGGATGCAGTCCACGTAGCCTGAGCAGTAATCCAACAGCTGGTGCCCTGTGTCCACCAGCTGGCTGTTTGGTGTCGGCTCGGCGATGGCACTTGAGAGCAGATCTGCACACTCCAGCAGCGCTTCCTTGCTGATTTTGTCTGCAGAGATTTTCTCAGCTGCCTGTTTGGTCTTTCTTAGTGCTACTTTTGCACCGGCCGTGCCATTGGCCATTTTCACTGGGGAAGTGGAAGACGATGACAGAGGCACTTGAGGTGGAGGCATCACGGGCCTCCCAGATTTTCCACCAACAGGTGCTGCTGCTGCTGCTGCCGCCGCCTTCTTACTCCCTTCGCCTGATTCCAGTCCATGCTGCGCTCCCGCCACGGTGCTCAGCTCTTCTGCTGTGTCTGGGCAGGCAGCTGGCTGCTGTAGGAGCCTCATCACTGGTGGTGGAGGTGGAGCACACTTTGGTTTTACCCGTCTGGGCCGGTCCCTGTCGCCGGAAGAAGTGACCTGATGCTCAGATAAGAGCTTAAATTTATTACCCTGAGAGTCTGTGCCAATGAGCTGCACGTCTGCTGGAGTGTGTTTTAGAGTGGGTGAGATTAGGACTGGCACTTTGTGGTTGTGAGTGGTTGGAAGTATTACTGCAGCCTTTACTGGAGATGACCACCCCGGTCTCTCGCCATCCTCAAGGGCCCCTTGCCGTGGGACACTGTTTTTTTCTTTGCCCTTAGGAGCTGCTGTGAGCCCTGGACTCTCCTTCTCTTCTGATCCGGAGGGGGTTCGGAAAGGGAGCGCTGTGGCACCCCTTGGCAAGAGTTTTGCTTTTGGTCTCTCTCTGGTCAGAGCAGGGCCTTCTTCAAACCTTTTGGGAAGCAGGTCATTGGCCCTCCCCGTGCTCTCATCGGGCTGAGAGGAGGTGGACACTGTCCGTTCCAGCTGGATTTTTGACCTCTGGGAATTTCTGGGAAGGGTCATTGCCATCCTGTCCTGCTCTGGAAGCCCTGAGGACATGGAAGATGTAGAGTTTGACCTTGGAAAAGGCTTTGAAGCTTCTTCATTGCCAGTGGGTTTTCCCACTCGTAAACCCAGTGTCTTTTTAATCAAGCGTGGCGTAAAGAAACCAGTGATGCCCGACCACCCACCACCGGTGCTTACGCCCCCACCACTGCTGGTACCAGTGCCATCATCGTTGTAGAAGGTCCTCTGCACAAAGCCCCCACCATAGCACTTGGGTGGCGCCAGGCTTGCGTCCTGCTGCGTGGGAGCAAAAGAGAACCCATCCACATGCTGCAAGGAAGCAACAGATGAAAAGTTACCCGTCAGCTCGTATTTCTTATGAGGCTGATTCTCCATCTCCCGGAAGGAACTGCTGCGCTTGGGAGGCGTGGGAGCGTTCCTCTTCTTCATAAAGGAGCTGAAGAAGCCACCTTTTCTGTCCCTGGTGAAAGTGGTCTCTTTGGCATCTTCCAACAGGCTGCTGGGTGACTTGTCCCTCTGCTTGCGAGGCAGGGCAGGAGACCCACTGGGTGGCTGTGTGCTTCTGATAAAACCTACACGGAAGAAACAAGCGTGAATCCATGAATCAATTTCCATTTCCACCTCCCGACCCTGCAGTGGGCGTCTCCAGCTGCCCAGGCTCTGCAGAGGTAAGACTGAGACACAAAGTGAGCACTTCTATTTTCCTGAGGCTGTTGTGTTGATTATGTTTTATTACTTTTTTTCCAGTTCTGCACGTGTGACTTCTCTGTTGTCTGTACTGAGGAGGCCACTTAGGAGAATGTTCAGGAAAAAATGAGGTTGTTTTCCCCACCCCTAGTTTATTAGTCCGTTCCTATAGCTTTCTTCCTCCTTCCCCAAATACCACAAGTATAAAAGAAAATCTCTTGTTGCATTGTCAACTTTAGTTTTGAAACTGTCATTTAAAAAAAAAAAAGCAGCAAAACTGATTTTAAAAGAAAAGAAGCCCACAGCGAGATTGACAGATTCCCAGGACTGTAGGGGTTGGAAGGGAGCTCCAGAGCTCATCAAGTCCAACACCCTGCCAAAGCAGGGTCCCTAGGGACAGGTCACACAGGTCAGTGTACAGATGGGGCTGGAATATCTCCAGAGAAGGAGACTCCACACCCCCCTGGGCAGCCTGTCCCAGGGCTCCCTCACCCTCACTGGGAAGAAGTTCTTCCCCATATTGGTGTGGAACTTCCTGGGCTCCAACTTGAAGCCATCGCCCCTTGTCCTGTCCCCACAGACACTGAGAAGAGGCTGGCCATTTCCCCCTGTGTCCCACCCTTCAGATATTGATAAACACTGATCAGATCCCCTTTCAGGCTTCTTTTCTCCAGGCTGAACAGCTCCAGGTCACTCAGCCTTTCCTCTCAGGGCAGATGCTCCAGGCCCTTAATCACCTTTGTAGCCTCCACTGGACTCTTTCCAAGGGAAAAAAGAACTACTAGAAGAACTACTAGAAGAACACTGAACAAGCTGCAGCACTTTGCATTTGCTAGGAAATAACCAGGCTGCTGAGGTGGCCAGCAGCCCCAGCAACACAAAGCGCCTTTTTGTGTCACACTGGTCTGTTTACTGTTTCTCTGGCAATTTACCCCAGCAGCAAACCTGTCCCAGAACACGTGGCCTCACCGTGCCCCCATCCCAGTGCCCATACCTGGTGCTGAGCTGGAGGCTGAGTGCTCCACGGTATCTTGTGTTCCTTCAATGTTCTCCTTGTTCTCTGCCTGTTTCTTCAGTGTTCTAGTCTTGGAGGGAAGCATGGGCAACCGGGGCAAGTAAGGGACTATGGATGAGGAGGAGGCTGTTCTTCCAAGCTCCTCTGCTACCTCTGTAAGAAGGAATGAAAAAACAAACCAAAATAAAAAAAGGCAATAGTTGGAACTGAGACCAGCAGGGGAGGAGGAAAAGAAAATCTGGGTCTTTACTGAAAACCCAGACTAGCAAGAAGAGGTAGATGACAGAGAAGCATGTGGTTTATGGGTTTAGTTTTTGCTCAAGCCCAGAGGTATTCAGGGTAGGAAAGGCATTTTTCATAATGCTTTCAAACTCATTTACATCTTTATAAATTCAGCAAAATAACTTCAGAACAGTGGTAGGATCTGGTACCAATCTAGCGCTCTGCTGGGTTAAGGATTATTCAAAGATAAAGCTGGCACTAAATGCAGTTGCCTCTTGTTTTTAATTAAGGTGCCTCCTCGATGACGCTCCTGGGATCCCCCAAAAGTTGTATCCTCTCTGGAGCTGGATCTAAGCTGCTTGGCTTGAGGCAATGCACTGCACTTCCCTATTAGTAACGAAGGCTGCAAGTTTCCTTCCTAACACCAACACAAGGTATGTGACTGAAAACGAAAAACCTCACAACCTACTGGCCAGACCCAAGCTGGCATCTGTGTGGGTCACTCAGTGTGCCCGCTGGGGATTTTCCCTGGCAGAATTCCATCTGGTGTTTTTTCTGTGGTAGGAAAGTGGATGGGTCAGCTTCATATTTAATTTTAAAACATTGATGATGCTGATCACATCTTTGATATCTTGGTTCTCAAATGAGTCACTGTAGTGTCCCCTGCCCTGGTCTGTGTCTCAGTTTATCTGTGCACCAATTAAGAGTGTGTATTTGCAGGCTGAGGGTTCAGAAATTGAGCAAGAGACAAAGCCCCTCTCGGCCTCCCCAGCTAGGCGATGAGAGCACTCTGGGGGGACAGACTCCAGTGCTGCTTGAGCAGTGAACAGGAGGGGCGCTCACCCTCGGAGATGCTCGAGTCGTGGAACATCGTTTCAAAGGCCTGGTGGGTCTCAGCAAAGGACGGTCGGTCTGGTGGGTTCCACTTCCAACCTGCAGTGTGAGAAACCAGGGTAAGTCTCAAGGCCTGAAACAGGTAGGGGATTCTTTTTTTAATCATCATCATTATCATTACTGTTATTATTATTATTCTGTCTAAGGAGATAGAAAATATGTAAGCTCTCTCAACTGTGGTCAGACTC
The DNA here is from genome assembly GCA_020800305.1 of Porphyrio hochstetteri. Taxonomy (NCBI): domain Eukaryota; kingdom Metazoa; phylum Chordata; class Aves; order Gruiformes; family Rallidae; genus Porphyrio; species Porphyrio hochstetteri. The sequence continues at coordinate 23,317,854 of CM036912.1, forward strand.
TGATCTCCTATAAATAAACAGGGTTAGGTTGGACATTAGGAAGAAATTCTTTACTCTGAGGGTGGTGAGGCCCTGGCACAGGCTGCCCAGAGAGGCTGTGGGATCCTTATCCCTGGAGGTGTTCAAGGCCAGGTTGGATGGGGCTTTGGGCAGCCTGGGCTAGTGAGGGTGTCCCTGTCCATGGCAGAGGGTTGGAACTAGATGGGCTTTGGGGTCTCTTCCAACAAAAAGCATTCTGTGATTCCATGATTCCCAGATACTAATTCACAGCAGCAGTCACTGACCCTACCCTATCCTAACAAACAGATTTCGAGAGGAAGGAATCAATTCTAAAAATTCCAGCTCTCTCCCAGCTCCACAGACTTTTCTGATCCCCTCTTCCTGATTTTTTTCAGCAAAGAATTCCATGTTTGCTACTCTGTTTGGACTGAACTCATCAAATTCAGTCCCAGTGATCCCTGCATGCAAAGCTCCAGGCAACATTTTGCTTACATGAAATTCAGGCAGAGCCTTCCCAAAGGAGGATGTGTGCACCCTGGGGGGAAGGAGGAGGAGAGTGCCTTGACCCAAAAGGGAGCTTGGACAGATATGGAACATCATCATGACAAAGAGTGTAATTTCTGTAGTTAGAAATCTGCACTAGGGCCACATATTCTGGAAGCACTATCGGCTGTTCATGTCACCACAGGGTCTGGAAACCAGCTGGGGTTCTGCTCACACTGGGCTGCACTGAAATCACATGAATTTCCTGCTTTTGAGCTTTGGTCAGCTTCCTGAGGGGTTTTTGGAGCAATATAATTCATCATAGAACCGCAGACTGGTTTGGGTGGGAAGGTACCTCAAAGCACCTCCAGAGCCACCCTGAGGGACATTCCCACCAGCCCAGGGTGTCCAAGCCCCATACAACCCGGCCTTGAACCCTGCCAAGGATCCAGGGGCAGCCCCACATTCTCTGGGCACCCTGTGCCAGGGCCTCCCTCCTCCCTGGGAATGATTTCTGCCTCCCAGCTCCTCTCCAGCTGCCCTCCTGCAGCTGAAGGCCATTCCCCTGGGCCTGGCCTTCCCTGCCCTTGGCACCACCCCCTCTCCAGCTTTCCCAGAGTCCCTTTAGGGACTGGAAGGGGCTCTACAGTCTCCCTTGGAGCCTTCTTTTCTCCAGCCTGAACGATCCCAACTCTCTCAGCCTGTCCCCATAGCAGAGGCACTCCAGCCTTTAGATCATCTTCATGGCCTCCTGGGACCTGCTCCAACAGCTCAATGTCTGTCTTGTACTTTTCATTACTCAGCTTCTTTCTTTTATAACTGCAGTTCACCCTGACTTTCTCTGACATGCCAGGGATCGCTGGAGACAGGCTGCAGAATGTCTCCTTGAGGCCTGGTTTGTCTGTCTCATACGCTGGGGGCCACACAGATTGCTTGAGTTAGCACCAAGGAGTCTCTTCCCACCCTGGTCACAGTGACAGGGTCTCTGCTCAGAGCTGCTTACCTTACACAACAGCATAGCCTGGTTTGCTCCCTGGGACCTTAAGCCTTTTACCAAACATACTCCCTGCTCTTGCAGGACTGAAGGAGCTTGCCCCAAAACTCCTGCTGGAAGCTCCTGTTGCTCTCTTCCCACAGCACACCGTATCTTTTGGTCTTTTATTAGTAGATTTTCAGGTGGTTATGGAGCATTAGGAAGCTTTTCATGGCCAGTATTGAGTAGCATGCTTGGAGGATGCATTTTGTGCAACCTCGTCAACCACGTGTCTCTCTTGTGTTTGCAGGGAACTAAATATCCTTCTACTTTGGTGATTCCATAGTAAGAGTGTCCTACTGACAAAATACCAGTAATACAACGTGCTACCTGGCTGTACTGAGAGATGAGAGTTTTTGAAAGTAAATTCTTGTTCCCTAGAGACCAGGCTTATTTTGCATCAGTAACTGGGTACATCTCAGGTGAGGGGCCCTTTTCCACGTCAGTTAGCAAAATTCAAGAAGCAAGGACTTCAGAGTTAACTAGAGTTTTCTCCCACCCTTCCCAGTCTTTGTCCCCCAAACTGGAAGAAGATACTCACATGCCCTCATCAGTTCATAAACCTTTGGAGGGCACCCCTCTGGCTGCTCCATCCGATAGCCCTTTTCCAGCAGATCGTACACCTGAGAGAGGTCAATCCCGGGGTACGGTGACATCCCATAGGTAGCAATTTCCCACAACAGCACCCCAAAGGCTGCAAAAGGAGGAAAACAAAATTGCTGGTCATGTGTTTGCCCTCCTCTTGTGTTGCTCATGATGTTGTGGCCCTTACTGCAGCTTGCAGCAGCACTGTTTTCTTGCAGGTATTTCAGGCCAGTCTAGCTGAAGACATTACAGGCTAAAACTGACACCAATTCATGAAGTTGGGGCCTGGCATGTGACCATCTCCTCCCCGAATGTTTCTGCCCAGGCCAGAAAGCAAGTTCCGGTCTACGCTGGCAAGGCAAAATTAAATGGAAAAAAACCCCCACCCCAAAACCCACTGAAATGGAGTTTTCTTACCCCACACGTCCGATTTGATTGAAAAGGTGTTATAGGCCAGGCTCTCAGGAGCCGTCCATTTGATTGGGAACTTGGCCCCAGCATGAGCTGTGTAGGTGTCTCCAGTCATAAGTCGACTTAAGCCAAAGTCGGCCACCTTCACCACGTGATTCTCTCCTACTAAGCAGTTCCGTGCTGCCAGGTCCCTGTGCGAAGGACAAAAATCCACACTCCTTTACTGGGGCAAGAGCAGAGCTTTGGAATACAGTGATGTGGTTGCACACTCTGTTGCTCTCTTCTCATTCAGGAAACTCTCTCTCTCTCTATGCAGCAATGTGAGCTTTGGTCTGAACAGTGTCAGAAATGGAGTGGACTTATTCTTATGACCCATAAGTAAGTCAGGATTAGGGATCATTCTTTAAATACTATTAAATTTCCAGTAGTGATAGCTGTTTGTTTCCTGAGAACAGGATGAGGTCAGTGGCTGATCACACACTGGTAACAGTTCTATGGCACAGGTTTATCTGACTGGATTAAAACAGGACTTGGGGTTGACAATGTCTTGCTCAAAAGGGGTATGTCAGACTAGGACAAGTGCCATGGTTTCACCCCAGCCGGGAGCTGAGCACCTCGCAGTCGCTCTCTCTGGCAGGGGAGAGGGCGAGGGAAAAGAAAACCAAAGGCAAACCTCACGGGTTGGGGTAAGGGCCGTTTACTGGGACAGCAGAGAGGGAGAGAGAACAATAACAGGGCTTTATAGCAAAACACACAGAACTGGTGATACATGATACAGTGTCTCAGCGAGCCACACAGCTCAGGCCGTACAGCTCAGAGCCGTCCCAAAGCCGGACTGTCCCCAAACTGCACATCCTGGAGCTGTGTGCTCCTCCCCAAGCAGCCCCCCTTACGCTGAGCATGACATCATTGGCATGGAATAGCCCCTTTGGCCTGTTTGGGTCATCACCTGCCCTGGCCGTGTCCCCGCCCCTGCTTTCTGGGTGCCCCCCCCCCCCTTCTCCTCAGCAGGGCAGTATGAACAACTGAAAAGTCCTTCACTGCTGGGCAACAACTAAAATCTTCCATGGGTTATCAGCACTGCTCTCATCCCAGCTCCCAAACAGGCATTCCACCAACTGCTAGAAAGAAAATTAACTCTATCTATCTGAGCTGAAACCAGCACACCACCAACTTTCACAGCTGTCAGGCAGTCATATACAAGACTTTAAGTCTGCTATGGAAGTCACGGGGTGAAGGTATTGCAAGACCATATTGTAAACAGCCAATGGATAATCCAGAGTGAAACCTAACTCTGGGAGAAACCTCCCCAAAAAAGGAGGAGTGCCTGGGCTGCCATGCTCAAACTGAATCAGTTCAATGTGACTTTACCCACCTGTGAATGAAGTTCTTCTTCTCCAGGTACTCCATAGCAGAAGAGATCTGAGTGGCCATGTAGAGTAGCACAACGGCACTCACTTCCTCCCGGTTGCATTCCCGTAAATAGTCTAGCAGGTTCCCATAGGGCATATATTCTGTCACAATGTAAAAGGGTGGCTCCAGGGTACATACACCTAGCAGCAAGGAGAAAGGAGCAGGTGAGTAAAGCCTCCCTTTCTTCCCTAGCTTACTGCTATTCCTGATTTAATAATCTTTCATTGCAATTTGTACTGATGAGTGTTTATCTGAAAAGTGAAGGTTTCCATCTACCAGACCCAAATCAACTTAAAATTCAGTGCTTCTGTCCATCTACTTTATGGAGAGAAATACATCTATCACAGCACCACTATTGCTACGTAATACAGAAGAAGGGTAGGTCTGTTCTTTGGAGGGTTACAGAACGAAATAGGAATTATTTTGAACACATATGACGTGCTTTTCTTCCCCTCTCTTTCTTCATAAAGCAGGAAGCAGGTACCTGTCAACTGGCAGGATTTCCAGACTGAAACGTCACTACAGAGTAATGTGAAGCCCTCCCATGTGTGCTTGCTGGGTAAGGCATGAGCATGGTGGGACCTGCTCCTAAACCATCATTCTCACGCATTCCTCAGATGACTACTTGCTATAGTCACTGCAATTCTGTACAGAGTATGTATCAGAGGAGGAGGAGGGCAACAGGATACTCTTGTCAAACCTCTGCCAACTCCCACTGCAGCCCTGCTGAATGCCTGTTCATACCATTACTCAGAGAAGGAGTAAGACGCAGCCTCACTGTGCATCAGAAAGGGCAAAACTGCATCTCTCTGATGAGAAACCTTTTTGTCTCTGCGCCTGGAACCAGACAGGGCCGGGCAGACACTTCATCTGTGCCCATTTTTCAAATGGGTACAGAATAGCTGCCGTTACTGAAGGTCTTCACATTCTCCACATTTCTCCTTTCATCCTAGGCTTGGCTTGACAGCTTTGCTCCCGAAAGCAGCAAAAGTCCAGAGGCAATTAAACACTAGTAAAGGTTTAGAGCGGCTCCTTAAGAATCTTTGTACATGTAGAATTAACAGCTATGCAAACTATTTGTTAGTGCTCATCGTGTCATGCAGTTGCCAGTGAGATGCACGGGGCACAGCCACGCTGTAAAGCCTGCAGATTTCTTCCATTCATGTGCTGTTTGATCTGACTTGCATCTCCACTGCCTTGATCTCATGTACTTATTTGGTGATATACAGGGTCCCCTACAGCAGCAGCAATCTGGTCGTCTTCTGCTTAATTCTAACTATTTTCTGTTTAGCACAGCTTTTTCTAGAAATGGCTCTGATTTGAGAAGTATGAAGAATGGTGTTTGTTGTGCCTCCAATCTAGATGGGGTTTTTTTTCTTTCACTTTGAATTTTCTTATGATTTTGTTCTGTTCTATTAGAAAAATGTCATGAAAAATAATTTTGTAAATCTGATTTAACAGAGCAGAAAAGGAATCTGACCTCGATAACTGAACCCTGGAGCATGTCTAAGGTCAAGGGTACAAACTAACAAGAGACTGATGTTGCAAACTTTTATACAATGCACAGTTGTGCCTCAACAGCAAAGTTGTCTGCTGATGTAAGTGACTGTATTTGATGTTTTATTTAAAATGAGTGTGTCTCAGCTCTGACACTAAATCAAGGAGTAAGCTGTCAAAAATACCACCCCCTAACCTGACCCAGTTCAAAAAGTTACATAAATGCAGAAAATCTGCCACTGCTTTTAAACAAAACAGATTTCCTTTTGGTGAAAACTCAAGTAAGAACAGAAAGAGCAAGGAATTTTACTAACCTAACAACTGCACTAGATTTGGGTGCTTGATCTCCTTCATCACAGCAGCTTCTTTCAAGAACTCTTCCACCTCCATGGTATCCTCCTAGATGAAGGGAGGCAAAAGAAGGGAATATATATCTTCATGACCAAGGTCTGCTTAACACCACATACCTGAGCCAAATATAAACAATGACATCCTTACCTGCTGTTTTGGCTTTTACCAAAGCCAAATGTAACAACCCTGAGAATCTGCCTGGCAGGACTGCCACGTGAGAGGATCTGCAGCACCCAGGAAGGGCTAGGCTTTCTTGTTTGGTAGCTACCATGGCTGCCAAAGCAGCTGGTGAGGGGAAGACTCTCAGGATCACTGACTTAGTTCCCCTGCCTAGCTTTAAAAATTGGACTTGAAAGCTCCCTTACTGAGGGGTACACAGAACCGTAGCTGTTAAAACAAACAGGCGGCTTTGGGAAGGAAGATAAATGGAGAAGCTGAATTTTTCCAGGAGCAGGGGAGAGGTGGTAGAACGTATTTCCAACACCTTTGATTTCTTAAAGCTTCCACAGCTCTTCTGAGGGAAGGGAAGCGGATGTGGCAACTGTTTCTACACACCTGACTTGGACATTCCCACAGGAGCTTGCTGGGCCAAAATTCCACATTGTTTCTAAGCCACATGCACTGGGGCAAGCTTGGAACACTAACTCTTTTTTGTAAAGCTACTCTCAAGCGTGGTTTTTATGCAGATTAACACATTACATGTTCTGATACTCATATTATTAGGAGACATAACTGAGAACATTACAATTTCCTTACCTTTATCATAAACAGTGACCCAATGAACAACGTGTAACAATCTGAAAACTCACCTTTAATGTTTTCACAGCAACGGTGAGATTGTATTTCTTCCAGACACCGACGTACACCTCGCCGTACTGCCCCCCCCCGAGTTTGTGCTTCATGGTGATATCAGTCCGCTCCATCTCCCACTTGTCATGGATGGGGGACACTCCGTAGACAGTGGGCTTATTGCACTTGGGTGCTGGGTAATGCAAGGTCGTCACCAGTCCATCTGCTACTGTTGAGTGATGGTGCACCAGCTCTGCTAGTGTGCTGAAACGGCTTTCTGCTGTCACGTAGACCTGTTAAGAACAAACCAGGAATCTCCTTAAATGAAGGCAGCTGGAAGCTGTCAGTAACACTGGAAAACAGGTACAGTAAAAACATTTGGGCGGGTTTATTAAAGAAAAAGAGGGATCCAGACCTTAGATTATTTGTTCTCATGTTTTTGGGCAAATGAATATTAATCAGTGGGATTTTTACCAGTGGAAGGCAGCCAGATATAAGCTATCATTTGAGAGCAGTGCTGTCACCTGCCTTGTGCTTTACAGGACTAGAAACTGGAATTCTTGTAGCCAAGTGCAAGGCCACTTTCTGCAGCTCTCAACACACTGTACAGCTATTTGATCAGGGTTTCAAAACACTGACCCAAACTGCTGACTTAGAAAAGCTCTGCTTGTTCTAAGTGGGTTAATGGAAAGATATCACAACAAACCACGGCAGCTTTGTCCCGTTGCTGCTTTCAGCCAGGGCAGGTACAGTCTGCACTTTTTGCCAAAGTGTGTTCAGTGAGTTACCACCAAACTCTTGGCATACACGTTCTTTTTTTATATTAATAATATATATATAAAAATAATTCTATTGAATAAATTATATAAATAATTTATATTAACCAGTGGACCTGTTTTCTCTCACATACACCCCTCTCTCAACAGTTTGCAACATGAGATTCTGTACCACCTCTTAATTAATAATCCTTATTTCCTTTCCCACAGCAATATCCAGAGACCCTTACCTTTCCATCCGAGGTGGTATTGATCCTGTAGTGGTAAACACGTCCTTCGTACCTGAGCGAGATGGATAGCTGCCCCGGGCTGCTCTCGCTTTCACGCACCAGGAAGCTGCCGTTGATGAGACTGCTCAAGAGATACTCTGCTGCGCTGCGTGACACTGGCCCATGGTACCACGAATGTTTTTCCAGGCTGTTCACTGGTGTGATGTAGTTGCTTGGTACCCAGCCCTGCCCGTTCTTCGAACGTACCTCACTCCATTCGCCATTCTGATTGTAACCCAGGACTCGCAACTTTTCACCTGTGATCAGAAAGGAAAAAAAAACAAACCACAAAAACCCCAGAATAAGCAGAGTACAATCTATTTGGTCTCATTAAGGGAGACACTCGTAATCAGGTGACTAAGCCTGGGTTTGCAGTTTAACTATAAAAATCTACAGCAGCGATCCTGTAACTAAACTGCTATATAGAAAGTATTTATTAAGTAAAGTTTCAGACAGAATTCCTAGGGTACTATTCCCTTATTTACTACAGTGTGATTGACTAAGTCAAAAAGCTTCCTGTAGTGTGGCTTTTTAGACCAGAAAAACTATTTTTTTTTCTTGAAGGGATGAGGCTTGTCTCTTCCATGAAGCCCGAAATGGCATGTGATGTAAATCAGTTCTGCAGCAGATCATGTTCCTGCACACATACTGGACCGAAGCAGAAAATCTGCGTGCAATTCTTAACTCCTGGTTTTGCCCTCGTTGAAACTGCTGAACTCTGCTACCATCGATAACGTAAGTGTTTTCCTCTGCCCCTCTCTAAAATAGGTATCTCAACAGGCCGGTTAGCTGGGGAGCCTCTAAGAGAAGCAACTGTGGCTGGGCTCGACTGTCCGGCAGGCAGCGTTACACAAAGCTGTCCCTGCACTAGGGAACTGCCCGGCAGATGTCCCTCCCGCACAAGCAAAAGAGACACAGGCTGCTTATCAGCATCGCTCTAGGGCATTCTCTTCTCCAACTGCACTGGCTCCTATTCCTCTCCAGGGACGGAGTCTGTTCTGTTCTCTCCTGTGCGCTGCTAGGTTTTCGGCCGAGTAGTTGTCCCGCGACTCAGAGCCTTACCGCCTTACCTTTGGTGATGCTGAGCGTGTTGTCACCGCTTGCTACAAAATCGTAAAGTGCAACAAAGAGATTGGGATCGCTCTCGGTGGCTCCAAGCAGGTTCTCCTTGGAGCTCCATCTGATGGCTTCATTCAGCGCCTGGGGTTCAACATCACAACCATAGGGGCGGTGCAGGGCCTCTGGGGAAAGAAGAGAAGGGGAAAAGACTTTAGTGTGCAATTGTAAAGAGACCAAAACCCGGAGCAAAGCTCCCACTGCACAATATGCCCTTAATGGAAAGGGAACACCACGTCTGCACATCTTAGATCAGCGGTTTTCAATCCCCACTGTGCTGACTCTTCGTCCTATAGATTGCTTCTAACGGGCTGGAAAGGGTGAACTGCCTGTGTACCCAATACAAATGTTATATATGTTGCTTGCTATTCAAAATTTATTACACGTACTTCTCTTTAGAGGCACCTGTTCAAAGTATTTCAGCATTCATAGATTAAAAAATGGGTAGGAAATTAAGTCCTTTTCTTTAGTGTGAATGAGTGAAGGAAACCTTTTGATGCCAGAATGTGGCGGGTTATGTCTTCATGCATCTGTGGCTGAAGTAGCCAGCCTGGATCTGACATGGACACTACAAACGCAGGCAAGAGAGACTGAATTATGACACAAATGAGATCTACAAGTTGGGACAGTCACTGATTCAGCATTAGGAGGAATGACGGTGACTTGTAACATGTTTCAAGACTGTAAATAAGAGGTGGAAAACTGTCAGGGACAGAAAGGAGCAAGGGTGATGTCAGGTGTTTAGCAGCAGTATTTCTGAATGCCCAGGCAGTTCTGTTTTGCTGTTTCCAAAGACAGCTGGTACAAACTTGATAGTACAAGGGAGTGGGGAGAAGAATCAGGCTTGGTTTATAAACAGAAGTCCCCACAGTTTCTGTGATGATAAAAAACAATCTAAATACAAGAAAGAGCTGTAATAAGAAGCAAACTGTGACCACTTCATGGCAGTGCTACGCCAGGACCACCCTTGGCTTTCTATCACACAGACGGGTTTTCCAGAAGCTCATAGCAGAATAAATTTCAGTATTAAGAGAGAGAGACATGATGTGGCTTCATGTACGTGGGCTGCTCAAGGGGGCGAAAAATTATGAAGGTTTAAAGATATAAGACAAGTTCCTGTCCTGACATATTACTTCCAAATTCTCTTGTTGAACTTGGAGAAGTTCACTGTAAAAGGATGTAAGTAAGAACACCGAACAAAAAAGAAAAAACCCTCCTCTTTAAAAAGCTGGGTGCTTTCTTCACGTCACAGTCACTGCTCTGGCTCATTTCTGCAGGGCTGCGGAGTCAGGCTCAGGCTGTTCCTAGGCAGATGCCTGCCACAGAACATGTGTATGTTACACTCCCTCCCCGCACTCCCCTGAGATTTACATTCATGAGTGAGAGCCAGTCTATACAGCACAAAGAGAACAAAGAGCTCAAATGTGATATAGAACAGGAAAACTGGGAAGTCAGTGAGACACCAAGCAGGAAGAGGCCTGTGCCAAGCACCAGGCAAACACAGGTCAAATCCACATCACGGGACAGAGCTCCAGCCTGGAAAACCAGGACAGAGGGGAGTTCTTACTATCTACCTGCAATTTTTTGACTGTATTGTAGGTACGTTGCAAAGTAAACAGTTGAGGGTTGTTTTGCTTTTAAACCCATAGCTGAGTGGCTTTTGATTGCATTTCTGGCCATCAGTTGGAGTTATATGCTTGTCACGCAGTTCCTCCCAAGTCTTGCCAAAGTAGCACCCTCACAAGGGGCAGAAGTGACTGGAGACTTTGATTCCATTATCTGCAAATATAATATTTACAGACACTTCTTGTTCCTAACCACCAACTGCAACTAGTTTTAGAATATACTAACCAATCTAACTGGGTGCTGTTATGGAAAAGAGAGGCAATCCAAATGTTCACTCAGCTACCAACATTATAGCATGGCTGCCAACATCCCATTGTAAGTTTTTAGAGCTGGGTGTCTGCATACACACATCCAGTTATTAAGCACCAGGAAAGACCACGGGTTCCTAAATCCAGCTCTCTTTATAGAGCCAAGATACCTATTTAATTAAATAATACATCCTTTATGCTCCTACAGCACCTTGAATTACAGAGCGTGTTTCAGTGCCTTAAGCCAAGTCCCCCAGCAAATGTGCCATACAAGAAATCTGACTTGCACATCTCCGCTAAGGACCAAAGGCAAGAGCAGGCAGTGTTTCCCAAGAACATCTGACCTTTCAGCTCCAAAATACTTCAGTGCTGTTCAAACAGCTTCTTACTTTCAATTACGTATCTGTCAAACATGAAAGGGTTTAAGTAATAGAGATACGCATACATTCTAAATCAAAGCATACTCAAAGTTTCTTTCTCGAGCCAGAACTGAGCACTGAACCCCTACTTAACAGCCAGCACAGAGTTAATAAGCATTTACCCCTGCAAGCCTCAATCAGTCTGGTATCAGATCAGCGCCGGAGCTGCTGCAGCAAATCCCGTGGCCAGCTATGCCTGCCCAGGCCGAGCCCCGCAGGGGCACTTAAACCAAGGCACAGCCAGCTGAAATGCCACCTGCTGCGCAGCGCTGAGCGGCTCTGCCCACATGAAAACCATTTGTGGTGCCGTGCTGGGTTGCCAGCGAGGATTCAAAGCAGATGTGCCAGCCTCCCAGACATTGCCGAGGAAGTGGTAGTAGTCCCACATGTTCTTAACACCCACTTTATGTACAAAAAAAAGCCAGCAGATGTTAATGTTTGATGAGGAGGTTCAATCACGTAGCTACAGTGCTTACCTGAAAGAAAAAAATCACATCACCTAAAAGCCAAATGCTTTTAAGAGTTTGTGTCTCACTAACTTCCTTCACTTTCATCTTCTAGAGTGACTTGGATGCTCGAATAACCACAAAGGTTACCCAGTATCCACAAAAGGGGAGTTTACCTGGATATAAAGTAACCTATTGCAGATTATTTTTACATAACAACCTTTGCTGCTCAATGCGGTGTGGGAGCTATACCATCCAATATATAAGCATAGGAAAGGTCAGTGACATGGTAGTTGCATAAACCTCCTTAAGGAAAATAAGATAACCAAAGCGTATCACGATACCCCTCTAGCTGAATAGTCCACCAGCTCTATTCACACCAAGCACGAGGAAATGAGCTGGGAAGTTCTGTTTTATATCCGCTCCTTTCAAAGGCTAACCATAAATCATCTATTACCACTTTCATTTCCTATACCATGGAAAACTTACATCATCATTTAGTGTAGGAGTACTACACAATCACCTGAAGAGGTTACACTTCATCCACCTCCTTCCTTTTCTTTATTCCCACAATACAATTTGCTTCTCTCCGGATATGAATGCTTTTCCTATTCAGCCAACATGTAAGGGGTGTTTTGTCCCCCACCCTGCACTATCAACACAACAATTACCACCCTCTTCATCCCAAGAGCCCAAGGTGGTATACATTAAATCTTAAATTTCAGAATCGCATCAAGTGCTGGAGTGGTCTCTGTTTCTGAAATACTGTGTAACCACTCGTAAAAACAAAGCATTTCAGAAATCCTAAAACCCAGATAAAAGCAGGCAGTCTCAGTCCTGTCCATGGCTCCATGGCTCATACTACAGGACAGAGTGAGACTTGGAAGCACCCACATCCTCCCTGAAGTAGTCACAGAAACACAGGCAAGGGATAGCGCAGCATTACTACCCTGAACACCATACCTGTGAAACTCAACACGCCAGGCTCGGAGGCTTCCTCACCAAGGCAGCAGAGCAGCTTGCCCTCTTTGCCATAGCTGCTAGACTGAAAGAGGACCGTTCCCACAATCATGCTGTACTCCACAGAAAGCAGAAGATGCTGTTTGACTGGAGAAGTCCTGGACTGCTACTGCCAGCACAAACGCCACCACGTGCGGACGATGACTGCTCGCAAGGCTGGCGGCCAATGGAAAAAGTAAGCGCTGCCGAGCGGGCAAAGGAGAAACTGGGTAAATCAAGCTGTGGATTAATGTGGTTGTTAGCTGGAAGTGAGGGTGGAGCTTCCAGGGAATGCTGAACAAACAGAGGATGTGGGGACCCAACTGCAAGTTGAAACAGTTTTGAGATGAGCTATAAAGCCAGAGTTTTGTTCCGCTAAGAGTTAGGCAACAAAGTGTTTGGGAAGAAAACAAAGAGTTTCCTTGGAGAAATTCCTTGGTACAAATTACAAAACAGATCACCCAGTAAGGGGACCGCCCAGATTGACTCATTTTTCCACTCCACATACCACACTGGAGCACTATTTACATAAATCAACAGGAAACGATGTTAGTGAAAATGCATGTCTAAGATGGACAAGCACTGAGCAAGTCAACACTCTTGGACACTCCAGGATTTCAGAAAGAAACAGAAAGCAAGGGCAGTACAGTATGCCCTGTCTGAGCTGCTCATCTGCCGATCTAGTAAGACTCAGGACATCTCCCTGAAAAGGCACGATCAAATTACCTCTCAAAACCCCAACACATTTGTTGGATGAACTCTTTAAAAGCCCTGGTTTTCTAGCCAATGCTGCAAGGTCTGTAGCATGACAGGCTCCTCCTAACCCATGGATGAGGAAGGGTTAAAGAACAAGCCATCACTCAGCAGTTTCACACCTGGGAGGGTGGTGGGCTTCATAGGGGTATAAAAGGCAGCAGAGAAAGGGAACCAAGTGGTTTGGCCTTTCTTTTGTAGGGGGAGAGGAGCTCTTGCAGCTCAGCAAGAGAGAAAAAAATCCAGCAGCATTTCTGTAATCCCTAATTCCATCGTTCTGTGAGAGAGGCAGTGGCACCACGTGATGAGGACTCCGATCAGGCCAAAGGTAAGAAATGAACAATCTGACTTATTCCAAATGTTTGTGTTTTGTAAGGCTGTGGAAAAACACGGTGTAAAACTGTAGATGTGTCATAGTTCCAAGGAGTTGGTTTTCCCTGTGTAGTCTGTGACATGAGTTATTTCTCCTACCACCATCACCTAATGTATATGGAAAAAATAACCAGACAAAGACAATACCTTGGGATACCTGCACCCCCTTTCCTCCTGCAAAGTCAAGCTCAGCGACTCCTGCAGCACACTCTCCAGCAGTTAGAGACTGAGATGCCTTTACCAAGAGCTCCTAGGCTTTACCTTCTAACCTTTGTTTTTGCCTCTAACAGCTTATTGTTGTCTCCCTTATTTGCTCTAATTACTCTTAATTACACTGGCATTTGTACTACTATTAGCTCAGAATTTGTAGGGAAAGGCAGCACAGTCTCAGAAATGTGTGGATGAGCTTTATGACAAACACACTTTCCAGGTGGGTCTGAAATGGTACCAGGAAATGTTAATTTACACATGGATTTGTGGCTAAATTAGTCTTAGTGGTTATTAACCTCAAGTAAAACAACAAAGGTACTCGTTAGTTAAAATACAACAGATGAGCATTTGGGACAAAGAAGGCTTAGCAGAAAGGTAGGTTGGATTAATAGTGGAGCTTGTAAATAAATCTATAGACTCAATCAGCATTAGTCTTGGTCAGTCAGCTCACCTGCTAGGGAGCTGAGCTCCTCTTGGGAGTCTGGCAGTAGCCAGCCCTGCCTTTCTGGGCGAGCCCTAAGTTCCCTGTAACAGGGCAATTCCGTGCCTTCCAGGCCCCCACCCCTGAATGGGGGGAAGGATGTGGGGTGTCCCTGCACAGTGTGTAGCTGTTTGTAATGTCCTGCACCCAAGCAGAATATAATCACGCATCTTTCTACTTTCCAGCTGAGCATTATTTCTCTTACAACTGATTTTCCTAGATAGATATTTCACGCTGTAGGCCATTGCCTTGGCATCTGCACTCAGCCCATCTGCATCCTGTTCCTATTCCCTTCACAGTAAATGCTTAACATAAAAATCTCAGTTCTGGTGTGCTCAACTTCCTCAGTGGAAGAGTCCACCTTTCAGGCATGGCAGCTCTTCCCAGCTCTTTGCACTATTCCCTGTGGTGCCCTTCAGAGCTGTTTCCTGAGAGTGGTTACCCTTCCTGTACAACTTAAACCATCCATTTAGGAGCATGTCTCTAGTTCTTCCAATGGTGGGAAAACAGTTGAATAGCAGGAAATCTTGCTGACTTTGCTACTTTGAAATGTACAGTTCAGGGAGCCTCTAAAAAATTCACTATACTCTGAATTTCTGAACCAAGTGTCAGCATCCCTTAATCAGACAGAAGAATGCACAGGCAGAAATAGAGCTCTGAAAGGATTTGGTGGTGTTGGCAGCAGGCCCAAGCCACTGGCTTGTCAATGAAAGGGGGAGAGACACAGGAAGGGCTACAGGGTAAATTCTGGTTATTGCATACAGTCTCAGTCTGGTATCTTAGTGTTTTACATCAAAATCCATCGGGGGGGCGGGGTGTGTGTGTATATATACACAGACACACAGAAAGTTCTGGCTTCTCACATGCCTCTGTCCCACAAAGGGACACCTGAATACAAGGCCACCAGGATCCCAACATATGCCACATCTTTCACTTAATTTTCAAACAGAATACTAATAGAAATATCCACGATGCTATTTTACACACTGACTCATTTTATGCGCTTGCTTTTAAGACTACCAAATACTAGGCATTGGTCAACTTAAGAGCAGAGAAAGCAGACCATCAGGTAACTAAGGACTGCTAGTCTAATTGGTATTTTCCCCTGCCTCTTCAAAACATACATCACTAAACTTCAAGATCTTTAACCAGCTTGTTAGTGGGAGGATTTCTGCCTTAATGAATACAAGGAAATAAAATTGATAACACAGCAGCAAGTGGGTTTCCTATTTTGCTGACATGATTGGAACAGTATCAAGTTCTACAGTAGCTTTTTTCTGAAGCCAAGTCACTTCCTACTATCCAAAAATACTCTGGGCAAGCTACATACTAAAAAGCAAACCGATGCTGAACAGGCCAAGTTCCTGCTGTCTAATAATGTGGTAGCATAGAAGCAGACCTATGAACTTTCTTTACCCTGTAACAAACTTAAGCTCTTACCTAAATGGACCACCTAGCCTTTCTGCTGACATACATGTGGCCAGGAAAAACACTGGTTTAAAGGGGCTCAGACAGCTCACATATGGCTTTGGTAAAATGCAGGCAACCTAACTAAATGCCATTCCTAGGTGTTCCTCTCCTGTAAGCAACCAGACTCTTAATAAGGTGGTTTACTTGAGCTAAGCGCAGATCCATAGTTAGTCTGGGCCTCCCACAGAGGGGTGCAAGGTTGAAGTACTGTAAACAACCCACTGAATACAGCCAAGAAACACAGCTCCAAGCCAAGAACTTGGGCTGGGCAAGGAATAGGTTTCTATTTATGGTACACGGCTGGGAGAGACAGAATGGGAGGAGACTTCAGAGTCTGGGACAAAAATTGCATCATGAAGAGCTCACATCATTAAAAAGCTGGTAGCAATGTCTTACCTCAGTTATCAAAATATATCTGAAATCCAAAAGGGTAAGAAAAGGGATCTTTGGTACTGGAAATAAATACATGGAGAAACCTAAAAGTTCAGTTTGCAGCACACCTCCTAAATGCAGATTTCTTTGGGCAGGTACTCCCCTACACTTACTTCACAGGTAAAGTGGTAGGTCTTCACCTAGAAGACGTGCTTTTTGGGTAGCCTGATGTACAAATCCAAGGGAAGAAAAGGTTTGGGGGTTTGGTGTCGATGAATTTTAAGCAGAAGGAGACACAGATTGATCTTGTGTAGTATGAAGAATTCAAGACATCGTTGGTGTACCAGAACATAGGAGGTTAGCTATGTTAAGGTTTCAACAAACTGATGTGGGCAGAAAGAACTGTCTGTCTCCTGTTTCACTGGTTCCAATTAACCCCTTCCTCTGTTAGGAATACTATCAAACTTTTGGAGGTGTCCCTCAGCCTTGCTCAGATATCGGTGACACACAGGCATACCATTTCTTCCAATAGCAACCTAACGCAGCCCTTTCTTATTTTTTCTCCACTTTTCTGGTAAAGAAGCAGATTTTTTTTTTGTACAGAACCTAGAATGAAATAAACCAAGCTTAAGGTCCCATATATTAATTTGAAAGATCTTAATTCATTCAATGGAAGACACATAAATATCTTCATGGATTAACAGCTGTCTGGGCTGTAAGTGACCAAATCTACGGAAGCATTTGGTAGCACTGCTGTTTTAAGAGAGAATTCAAAGTAGATGAAGATTTCATCATCTTCAGCACAAACACTGCTAATTCAACAGACTGGCTCTCAGCACCTGTAAGATTTTCTGTCCTCACAGAACTCTGGCAGGAACATGACTCTGGGATAAATGCAGCTAGCAAAATGATGCAGGTTTTTAGATGAATTTAAAAAACACTCTAGAGTGAGGAGCTCTTTTGAGCACAAGAGCAATGAACCTAACAGTTTTTAAAAGGTTCAATGGATGTTTCTTGTCAGAGGAACTGGGAATGCTCAGAAGCACCAGAATCCACTCAACATACCAATCTGACTTCCTTGAACATGCCTTTTAATGAGGAACCAAACCCCAGCAGCACAACAAATAGTAAGAAAATCACTTCCCTGAATTGATTTTTTAAAAAATGCAATTAAAGTGATTTTAAAACAGAGGATTTTAGAGCAAAAATCTACAAACATAACCTCTCTGCAAAATCCTGAATACTTCATCAAAGCATTTGTAACTGTAATTACTTAGGGTTTGTTCGGCTTCTCTAAAGCTAGTCAGCTTTGCTGGTATCTCGAAACAAGCAGAGACCACAACTTCAGATGCTCTGTACATACCTCTTTCCATTGAGTACTGAAGTGACGAATTCCAATCTTTGTTCCTCTGAATCCTGCCTATAGTGGACAGTAAGGACTCCCACAGGGATGCTTTTAGGGAAAGGAGTGCTATGAAGGAATACCTGGATTTCAAAGGTAAACTGGCAAACTGCAGATATGTAGATCAATGACATTCTTCCTCTGTCATGGTAAATTCCAGTAAACCTCTCCAGTATGAAGGGTAAGCAGGATTATGTCACCCAGTCCTTCTCCAGGAAAGGTGGGATGGCCAAACATTATGACAGCTTACAGCAAGTCATTTAGCTTTTTTTAATCAGTACTGTGGGAGAGAAGTTGCTTAATGTGGATTACACTTCAACAGAAGTCATAATACTGGCCAGATCAAGGTGAAGATATTATCTACTTCTAAGCAAATCAAACGAATAGCTACTTACACAGAGTTAAGGCAAACATTTGCAGTAAAGGCTCTTCTGCAAAAAGAATACTTGAAAAATCACAGCTCAACCAACCCCTAAGCAAGCCAGAATATCTACACTAACAAAGTCTAGCTGGTGAGAGGTTTATTTTGCAGATGTAAAGCACTGACTGATCAAGCCTTTGAGTTAACATGACACAAATGCCCATGCTGCTTTTCAAGTGACATAATTACATCTTATTAGAAGTCCTACGGCATTAAGTACTCTCCTTAGGCTCAGCACCTGGAACAATGACTGCATTAAATTGTTTCTCAGCTGGCTTTTTGAAACTTATTTTTAGCCCTCCTAGTTAGAGGGAAAACTTGGAAGGAGCGGGTAGAGCCTAACTCGCTGACTTGTGATCTCTGGAGTGAAAGAAAGCATCCATCCAACAACCCACGTTCGAGCTGATGTCACAACTTGAGGTCCATGTAATTATTTTTGCAAGTGCCCTGGACAGGCAGCACTGCTTACCTTTTGGAGGATATTCAGAGGGCAGAGCTCCCCAGGTGAGCTGATACAGCTTCAGTTTCCAGTACATGAGTTTAATGGTTTTAATGCAATCCTGAAATGCTTGTTAGCACAGATGCGACTTCTCAGTTCCATCCACCCACACTGAATATGCAGCAACTGCCAAAGCTACGCAGTACTTCTGTTTTTAAAAAAAATTCTAGCTAAAAATAAATCACAAAACTGTCAGGCTCATTTGTCACCAACCAGTATGCTGTTCAAGCCATTGTCCACAGCCATTTTTCTTCTCCTGAATAAAGAAAGATTCTCCTTTTCAAAATATTTACTTCAATCAACTGAAATACTCCTGTGAACTCGCCTCCTTTGAAATATATTTGTCTTAGAAAACAAACCAGCGTTTCTTTTCCTCCAAGAAAAGCTGAGCTTTAGCATGAATACTCGCCCAAAAATTGCATGCTGCCTTGTTAACTTCCGAACCAGGGAAATCTCTTAACATGGATTCTTGTCAGAAGATCCCCAGAGTCTGGCATTCAGCTGAGCCCTGCCTGAGGGAGGTTTAGTTCTCCCAACGGGCTGATTCACTACTCTTTTTTTGGGGGTGGGGCAGGGGGCACTGTGAATGCAAAGTGAACTCAGTTACCAGCTGCAGTGCCGCTTTCTGTTAGTGAAACCCAGACACTCTTGCTTGGCTCCCCTGACCAGACAAGGGACTCTATTCACCAGTGCCGTTCCCAACAGCTGCTCAACAACCAGGGTAACACAAACCCCCAGCCTCGGCAGCAGGAAATTTCCTAGCTCAACTCTGGCAGCTTTGCAGTTCCAGGCTGTGTCACTACATTTGCTGTTTCACATCTATGAACAGCACCATCCAGCCCTTGTGTCTGAGGCCGGCAACCAGACCAGGATGCATTCGCTGAAATAATGTTGTTGGAAACTCCCTTCTGGGTTACTGGCAGAATTAATACAACTTTGAAGGGAAAGAGATGATGGTGAGACTGAGCAAGCTCAATGCTTCTATTCTAGAAGTAATCAAAGCTACAGAAAAGTCACTGTTTGAATGGCTTTTGTAGCGATAGAATTGGTTTTATTACAAAGAAGGGTAACTGTAAATTAATAGATGAAGATGATTAAGAAGTTGAGTGGATCTGGACTGAAAATGCCATTACAATTAAGTAAGTTTGTGACTGACATTATTCAGTAGACATCTGAGATTTTTTGGATAAAACAGTAAAAAGAAAAATGTGTGGTTTAAAAATAGTTAACTGAAGAGAGGTAAGACTAGCCAATATATTCAATGTGAAGGAATCTTACACAGTTAAGATACAAACGTGTATTTTATGTACATCCACTACCACAGTGGGAACATCTGCTGTAAAGTTAGGTATTACTTTTTCTTTTTTAGGAAGCATTTCTTGACCGTTAATATCGTAACTATAGAACATTTAAAGGAAGTATCACAGGAAGACCAAATCCTGTCCCTCGGACTTAGCAGAACTCTTAACATCAAAAGCAAGTCAGCTAGCTGACAACTGGGATTCTTCAGTCCCAGAACCACCACCATACTGGCTCACTGACAGCCCAACATCCTGCCGTTACCATTGCCAAGAGGAGCTGCTTGGAGAAAGAGTAATAATATTATTCCAGAATACTTTCCAAGTCTCCGAGATGCTGCAGCTCAAGGTCTTTCTGAGCCAAAGCTGGCGTTGCTGCAGTTAAACTTCCTAACGGCTTCTTCCATTATTTTGTCCGGTTACTGCCTGGAGTAATGCAAACTAAACTCATCATACAAACAATATCCTCCTGCAATGTCATCAAGAGCTCAACTGCAAGCTGCAGAATAAAGAACAGACTCTCATTTGTTTTGAACATGACAGCTGCTAGTTTCATTTGATGACCCTCAGTCTCCACGGTGGCAGATCCTGCATGGTTTCCTCTCTGCCACTAGTGATTTTTATAGGCCTTTGTCTTATTCTACACCTTAGGCACCTCTCTTCCAGGCTGAAGAGCTTGTCTTGGGCAGTGTGATGTTGTTGTTGCCTTTGATCATCTTTAAACAAGTCCTCCTTTGAGTTTCTTCTAGCTCTAACATACACCCCTCCACATAACCAGATCATAATTACCCGCAGTATTTAAACCACAGCTTTGTACAGTGGCAGAAACAAATATTGTTCTATTCCTGATGCTTTAGTTTTTTGGACTTCTAAATGCTGTCACAATGCTGTGTCATTTCTATTGTTAGTGGTCAGCTCAGAGGTAAATACCTCACACTCAAAGCTAGAACCATTTTCCTCCCTGTACCTACCACCTTCCACGTGTTCACACCACATCTCGTACCACTCCTCCAGTCTGCAACCTCCTGCAATTCTTCAGTCAACTTTTGTCCCTATTGTCTTCAATAACATTAGCAACTTTACCATCTTGCTATTTGCTTTCTTCCTCTTCACATCTTTTGTCACAGTCCTAGAGCAGCTTTTAATTTAAAAAAAACCCAAACATGTGAATTAAAGAAAAGTTAGAAAGTTGAGTCAAAGTAATTTTCTTTACTCCTATTTGAGAGCTGCTTCATTTCTAACATCTTCTCACTAAAAGACATCAATGCCTTCCAGCAATTTATATACTATAATTGGTGCTTAATACCATGTATGATCTGGTTAAGTCATCAGATATTGCTATCCTATGGTGAGGGGCATTAAAAAAAGACAAAAATGACTTTGCAAGGGAAAGCATTGAACTAGAAGACTGCTTAGAGAAGGTAGAATCTGCTCTAGGGAGAAATACTCCAGGAGATGGGAAGCTTGAATGTTCCTGGATGCAAACAGAGCAGAAACATCCTCTAGATGATGTTTTTCTCTACTAATTTGTTTTCAGAGCAGAAAAGAAAAGCAAACAAAGTACAACAGTGTGGAACCGAGTGACTTCATTCCACGGCAACATTTGGCCACATCTTTTGACTAGGTTAAAGATTGCCTTTTCAAAAACCAGAAACTGCCTGGGAAAATGCAGGTTGTCCAGAGAGGTGGTGGAGGCCCCGTCCCTGGAGACATTCAAGGTCAGGCTTGATGGGGCTCTCAGCAACCTGATCTAGTGAAGGTGTCCCTGCTCACCGCAGGGATGTTGGATTAAGGTCCCTTCCAACCTTACACATTCTATGAAATGCTGATTAGCCTTAAATTAGGCTAGGAAGGCCAGAATCTGATCTACAGACAAATAAACATCATAAAGGGGGTAGCTCCAGTTGCAAGTTTATCTAATAATTTATCAAAAGACAAATCCCCACAAAGGCCAAGATGTGCTGCCAATTACCATGCTAACCTGAACACTAACAGTTTGGCTTCCTGTAACCCTGCAAACATCCCTTCCTTGTGTGGGGGAAATATGGAAAAGTTGTACAGATTTACCTGTGACTGTGAAGGGTTTGAAGGCAACCCTGACTAAACGAAATCTGTTTTACTGATTTGGTACCATGAAGCCTCCTATTCACCTGGAAAAGGAGACAGACAATGTAAACTACATACAGGAACTGAAAAGCACCCTAAGATTAGCAATGAGAGGACAAGGGACTAATGCTGCCTCAGTCCCCTCAAAATGATGATGCTCTAGAACCAAAATACATATAGATGAGTTTTCCTTTGGACTGTTTCAGCAATCAAGCTCATGTGAATGCTACTCCCCTGATTTTAGCCAAATCTAGTCCTCTTTTGTTCTGATTTTCATCATGTCGCTTAGAGGTTTTGGAACAGACATGGAAATGACGAGGAAAACATTCACTCCCTCCTAAAACAGATCCAGCAACTAGAAAAAAAAAACAACAAAAAAGGCTTTCATTTTGTCACTTGCTTGCCACACAATTACTTTACCAATTTTTCCCATTCAGAGGGTGAAACAACAACTCAGTGTTGACACAGTCAGGGAGTAAGACCCACTGCTACTTATTTAAAGAGCCTCCCTCCCACTTACTACTGGGCATAGCTGTGAGGCATCTCTCCTGCTGCCAGGGCTTGTGGTGGTACGACTGGGATGCTTGAAGGATTGGTCAGTATATCATCAGCTGGTTTCACCTGAAGGCTACTCTAGCCTCTGTTACTGCTTCTGCCATTGGGTGCCACCTCCCTCAGTGCTTAATTTACTCCATTTACTATATATATTTTGAGAGAGGAAGGAAGAGGGAAAGGGTTGGAAATTCCCAGTGGGAGGTCTAACATTGTGGCTTGCTCAGCAGTTCGTTTCCTCTCCCTCTGTAAAGTACTGGTTATTTCTTAAATTGCATCCATCTATAACATCAGGTTTTGTGGATTTTACTGTGGATAGTAACAGGCTTTTCTGTAGAGCCAGGAGTACAGCACATCACCAACTGGGAGGATGCATCACTATTACATTGCCTCTTAGGCACCGATAAGAGCTTCTACATCTCTAGCAATGGTAGCAGTGAGGTGGAAACGCACAGAAACTGCCACTAGGGTTAGTACCAGATATAGCTGATAACTGACATGCATGGTCAAGAAAAAACCATGACTCTCTAAGTCATAGAAAGCAGAGAAATCAACCCATTGATATGGCTCATAGGAATACTCGCAGCCTGCAGGAGGAATGGCATCTGTACCCTGCTATCACCATCAGTCAGAGAAAGGGGAAATTCATCAAGTGGAAGATGACTTAACGTAAACTAGAAAAGAAGACCTCTGACAGCAAAGTGTCAGCTGCATTTGGTTTGGTGGCAAGGTTTGGCCTGTTGTGCTGCTTGGCCCAGGAGTGCTGTTCTGTGAAATGTAAATTTTGAACTGAAATTG
Source organism: Porphyrio hochstetteri (assembly GCA_020800305.1). NCBI lineage: Eukaryota > Metazoa > Chordata > Aves > Gruiformes > Rallidae > Porphyrio > Porphyrio hochstetteri. The sequence continues at coordinate 23,341,049 of CM036912.1, forward strand.
CGGCCAAAGTCTAACCATGCCAATCCAGAAGGGAACTTGCTTGGAGCATCTCCACATCTTCTGGTTTGAAAGACCAAGAAAGGTCCCTTTTATCTTGTTACACTAAAGTAGGGGTTTTTTAGTCTGACAGAGTTCTACCTCATTCCTCCTTCCTCCCACTCCATAGAAAAACATTCCCAGTTGTTGCTGGCCTAGATAGGCTGTCAGGACAGCTGACTGCTTGGATTACACAAGGCTGCATTGTATCCCCCAAGTAACAGGGCTTCCTTTGGGACGTGGACTTGCTCCTGGGCTGATACCAGCACACCAGGTGCTGTCTTGCAGCTGGAAATGGCAAGACAACAGGCAGCCCTGCAAATGCTCCTCTCAAAATCATCCTCCCTCTTGAAAACATCTTCTGAATCAGACAGCTGAGCAGCCAAACATATGGTGAACTTGTACTCTGTTCTTTCTGCCCAGGTACTGGAAACTAAAGCAGCTCTGGCTTTTGGTAGCTGGGGAGAAGATCTGCCCATTACCTGTGGCAATCCTGTATTTACATATATTCAAAATAACTGTAGCTCACATCAGTGCAGTCGTTAGAAAGCAGAACATTTACCATCCCATGTAGATACTGCTATACTGCTGCCAGTCAAGAGCTTCTCTATCTCATCCTTATAGGGAGCTTTTATTTAGTGCTACTGCAAGACAGTCAACCACTGCCAGCTTCTTGAGATGACACTAAACCCCTACCTCTTCTCTTATGTCATTCCATGTTATTCTGGCGTGTTACTTAACTCTCAAATTTCTTTGAAAAAGTACCCTTGAGAAACTAGAAGACACACCTCAGCTCAAGTGCTGCTACTTGGCAAGCAATGGAGCATGCAGACATAGATACTATTAACTTCAGATCGAAAGCTGCTGTAGGCTTCAAGTGGGCCTTTCAGCTTAGGACTTTATAGCATCAGAAGCTAATTAATATTTGAAAGTCACTTGAATGGTCTTACTGACGATTCCCGCTCATCTACATCATTGCCAGAAACAGTCTTCCCATTGCTTTCAAGCTACTTTAAGCACTTAAAGCCAATATAACTGTGCTGCATGGGCTGCTTAGAAGAAAGAACTTCCTGGACAGGTTACAGAATTGAGCAGATGCCAAAAGTGTCAAAAACACTGAGAGAAGTGAGCAAGGAAAGATGTTTATGTGGCTGTATTATTGCTTTGAGTTCCAAGTCTCTTACAAGCTAATATAAACCATACAAGCATAACAATGTTAAATTTTTATAAAGTCTGCGTGGTCAGGCCCTGAAAAACTGAACCAAGAGCTAAAATTGGGAAACCTGGAAGCACCCAGCAAATTTAAGCTCCTCCAGCAAGGATGCTGGAGCTCCCATATTGAGCATCAGTAGAGATTCTGGAGCAAATACCTCTTAAGGTCATGCTTTCAGCATCATCAGTAGGTTGTCTATGCCTCAAAAGCAAGGAAAGCACCCACAAAGGCTAAGTGATGGACCCTGAAGATGAACAGCATGCAAATCAATGACTGAAATACAAGGGATGAGAGCCTGGAGAATATACGGCAGAGACTTGCATAGAGTAGAAATGTTAGGGGTTTTTTTTTTTCACTAAACAGACCAGTACATTAAACAGACAGGGTCACACCTCATGTTCTGAAGGTGGAAAAGCTGAGTAATGGCAAATGTCAAATTGTCATGACCAAATATACCAAGCAGAATCAGCCCCCAGGAGTGACTAATCTAGGTTGGCATGTTGTCTTATTAGTAAGATCAAATGTGACTGTTTAGTAAGGCATCTATATTGAGAATTTGGTTTAATTAAAATGTAGCAGAAGATAATCAGTGTAAGAACTTAATTCCTAAATACTAAAGAAACCAAACTAATAGATTTATTCACAGACCTGACAGTCTTTTGGCAGAAATATTGGTCCAATAATCCACTTGGTTATCCAATATTAAATTCACACCTAGTTCAGCTTGAAGGACAGCCAGCCTTTTCCTTAGCTGTCAGTCTCACCAACCCAGTGACTGTGGTGAAGAGTTGCTGCTCATTCAAGGCATATGGAGGATGGTAGAAAGCCATGAAGGCCAAGAACTCAATAAGCACCAAAGTAAAATATGTTAAAAACCATGTGGAGGGTCAGGGCTCCAACGAACCACTTCCAGAGCCTTCTGTTGGTTTAGCTCCCTGGACTGGCTCACCACAGGGCTAGACTAGAACCAGTGCCGTGGTGGTGGTGGGGACAAGCTTCTCTTTCTGACAAGTTTCCATCGCTTCAGCCATATGATGCTGTAATTCGGATGGCTGGAGTTCAAGCCCTGTAAGAGCTTACTTCAAGATTACGTATTGTCTAGATCAACTTAAAACCCTCTCAATCTTAGGGAAAAGTAATTAATTCCAGTATTCTCACCTTGATAATTCCTGGTGAGTCTTTTGAAAATTGTGTATTGTGAATACTGTAGACAGATTATTTATAACGGACTTCATACTACTGGTACTGCTCAGCTGCTGGCCCCATTAAGGGGAAATTGCATTAGACACACCAGACGCACGCTGTAGCAGCAGGACTGAAACTAAGTGACTCACCCAATTAAAATACATGGAATCGAATGATTTTACTTCTGAAGAAAGGGCAGGGCTTCCTACGTAATGACAGGTATGATTTAATTATGGGGAAACCGACAGTCATGGCTTTGTTCTTAATACATGGAGGTGGCTGCTTTAATCTAAGACAAATACATAGAATGTCTTTCCTTTAAACTGGAGAGGAAAAATATTCAGGTCTGGGTGTGGAGGTCTCAAACCAGCTTTATTGGGCACTTTGCCAATGTTATGAAAGCAGTGTATCACACAAGGGTGGTAGCCTACGCTCAAGGAAAAAATCCAACTGGAAAATCAGTGTGTACAAAAAAAGGTGCACCCTGGGCTCAGGGGAAAGAGGAAGGAGAACTGAGTGCATGCTGGTAGAGCACAGACTATGGTCTATATGAGCATTATTTATGTTTAGAGGGATGTGGCTTCCACACAGGCTCAGACCCCTGGAACTCCACCTCTGTGAAGAGGTTAGTGTTATCGTGACAACTTGAATGAGGGTATGTAGCCCTTACAACCATCATTAGAGACTTATGAAAAGAAACACTTCAAATAACTCCTTACCCTAATTAAGATTCATAAACTGAGCCTTCTGCAGCTGTTGAGATTCGTCTCCTGTTTTTGTCTGGAGATTTGGGGTGGGGATCATTGTAGAGAGCACAGAGCCCAGCAGACATGAAGGCTAACTGCACAGCTGTCTTCCAAGGCATGCTGCTGAAAGGGCTCAGCATTCCTCCTCTGAGATCAGGCCTGAGATGCACAGTCATATTTTTTCAGATTTAACATTGCATGAGTGCTAAAATACAAAGTTGAGAGCCAAACACATGTCATCCAGTGATGTGCCTGTTCTTTTACACCAGAGGAAGTCAGGAAACAGCAGGATGAAGATCTCATCCCAACAGTAAAGTTTTTACAAGTCTAGATGATTGCTCTCTGGAGGTTGACTTGTTCTCCCAGACTTGTGACAAGATGCAGTGATATTCTTCCGATGACTATATAAATTCTAGGAAGATTTATTTCCAAATCTTCTAGTAGGGGATCCATCTATCCTCCTCTGGTGCCTACAACTAAACAGTAAGGACCACAGCTTTAGCCGAAACACTCTGTTAGTAATTTAGGGAGAAAAGAGAAAGATGATGTATCAGATCCCAGGCTGCGGCCGTACCTGGTTTGTGGGTGAGTACCCTCAGTAGAGCTAACCACGCCGTCCCCCTCACTGGCAGGAACTGCTTCTTCTCACATGCATTAAATTCACAGCCCACAGAACATTCCCAGTCAGGGCATACTAATATTATGACTTGATACTACATGGGATATTTTTGTAGCACTTGATATCTAGAGTGCCTCACAGTTTTGGTATTTATTCTCTTGACAGTCCTACAGAGTAGAGTAAAATTTGTACTACACTGAAGGAGGTCTAGAGCAAAGAAACAGTCATTCGCTAAAGAGCGGACTGGAAGCTGTGGCAGAGCAGGGCTCAAACTGGTGTTGATCACCCATCCTTCCTGATGCGCAGTACTTCAGAGCTTTCATTACAAAATCCTTACAGTTCCTCTCTAATGACTAACCTTTCAATACAAAGACAAGGAACACTCTGGAAACAGCTACTGTCTCAACAAAACCTCCCACCCTTCCTGACACTAATCAAGTGGGATTAAATCAAGTAGCTTTAAATTCAAGCATCAAAAAAGGGAAGCAAATCTGTCACAAGGCAAAGAATAATAGAAAGTCTTTACAGTCAAGCTTGGAAAAGAAAGTGTGCTCCTCTGGAAAGGGTGCTGTGTTGGTTGTTCTGATAGAAACCTGCTGCGTAAACCATCTTTTGTATTCTTGCCTCTCTCATACCTATATGATAAAACACCCTTACTTTTATAGATTTACTAGGGTACCAGTGGGGAAAAAAATCAGACTAAACAGCTAACTACAGCAGAAAACAGTTTTCTTGACTGCAAGGATTTTTACTCATGTCAGTAATTCTTTTTTTTAGTGTTTCAACAAAGCTGGTACTTTTTTTGGGGGGGGGGGGGGAGGAGGTGGTGGTGGAACCTTTTTCCCCACCCCCCCAATTATTGCATGTCTGTGCTTCTGGTTTTAGAGCTGATATCCTTTCTTTGTCAGCAAAGAGAAGGAATTTGGGAACAAACTCTTTCCCAAAGACCAAACAGATAGAAAGACCCTGGGCATCACCTGTCTTGTATATTCTGAACAGATACAGATCCAAATAAAGATACAGGCAGCTGAGTAAAAGTGTTAAATACTCCTAGGAAAGAGTCCTGCCTAATTTGTTACCAGCACTGATTCCTGGGAATCGATTCCATTTCCCTTTAAGCCTCAGACAACCTCATTTCACGCCGTATTCACCATGAATGACACTTGTTCCGAACACGCAGGACCATTACCTCATTTCTAAAAGCACAGGAGGCATCCCAAGAAGGGTAATCTTCAGCTTGATATGAAGCCCTGCTGTACCAGGGCAGTTTATTCTGTACACTAAAGCCTGCTTCTCTATTAACAAACCAAGATGTTGCTTCTATAATAGCTTTTATGGTTCCAAAAATTACAAGCGCACCTCCCCGTAGGCTCAGGGGGTGAAGCACAGGGGGTAACAGTACAAAGAATGTTTTAATCTTTCCTTTTGAGGGAGTAACGGGTGGGTGGATGTAAGAAAGCCAGATGCTAAGGCCTGAGATGTGTGTAAGATCTTGACTTCATAGCAAATTAGATAAGTGTGGAAGAGAGGAAAAAAGGACAGCTAGGTAGCAGGTGCCATGTCTTTGCTTTTACAGGACAGTACACATGACAAGCAGCCTGCCTTGGTGTGTTTTAAACACATTTTCATATCTTCTTTCTAGTTTCAGGCCTCATTAAAGCATTTCTTTCAAAAGTGGCTTTTCACTCACTAGCATTAAAGTGAGTGACAAGTGACTTCCAGAAAACACAAACCCATCCCCATTTAGTTTAACTACCTCACTGCTGAGCAGTCAGTGATGAAGACCCACAGTAGTGTCAGGACATCTTGGTTTTTTGGGAATTACATACCCAAAAACTAACGGCCAGGTTTGGCATCTCTTTGCTGTGTCCCATCTAACAACCCAGCTGAACAAAATTCACCCTGGTTTGTAATGCTCTACTACCGAGCAACCAAAAGACAGTATGCTAAAGCTCTCTGGCTGCTGTAATTCACTGCAGCTTCAGTCTCTCTAAAGATGTTTGATAGATAACATTCAGCAGAGCACAGTGCTTTGAGCTTCCATTTCAAGGCAAGTCAAACAATTAATACAAACACTAATCTTCTTTCAGGCCTATTACCATGCCGCAAGTGTTTTGAAATACAGGCTAGAACCACAACAAATACATGTTTCTCTAACAGCTAACAGGATGGGACAAGACTGCCTGGCTGAACATCCAGCCTGCAGACAGCTTTTCTGTGTTTGTTTATGCAAAAGTCTAAACATCTCCATAAAACAAGCAACAACTGCAGAAGTATCAGTGTCTTTTCAAGCACAAAAGGTTGCCTGCATACTTGCACACAAGCTGGAAAACCTCTCTTACTGGCAGGTGAAGTTATCTAGGACAAAGCCTAACAGAAACAAAACAACTGAAAAGGAAAGAGGTCAGCTCTAAAGGCAAAAGCAAAATAAACATGTAGTCACTTAAATGTTAAAGCAGCTACACCTGCCTTTTGATACGTGAACCTTGCCTGCTTTCATACAACCAACAGTGATTTAGAACACTCTTCCCTGTAACATAGTAATGTTGGGAAAAAAACCTCCACTTTTCCCAACAGAAAAACCTTTTAGCCACGGATAAATCAAGTCAAAGCCTTGCAGCACCCTCTCGCGGTAGGCTGGAAAATCATGTTCTCCATATGGAGCCGCAATTGAACTTTTTAGCTTCTCATTTTCCCCCAGCTTCCTGCACCCTGCCCGGGCTCCTCGGCTCCCGGAGCAGTTGTGGCCAGCATGAGGCTGTGCTACTTCATCCCTGCCTGCTCCCTGCTGACAAGGCGGTGGTGGGTCACAGCCTGCCTCCCTGCTCCAAGGTAACAAGGTGAGCTTCGTGCAGAGAGGGGAAGGCTGAAGAAAGTGGAAAGACTGGCTGAGAGGCTCCTTGTAGTCAAGCACTGTTCTTGCCCGGGAACAAAAGGCTGGCTGGCAGTGCCTCGCTGGTGTGAACTGGCTCTGTACGGGGCGATGCGCAGCACAAGGCAGGCTGGCGATCAGCACTGGGGATGCCACCCCCATACATCAGGTGACAACACCAGCACCACCAAACAGGCATTAATTCTGTTGCCCAAGGCATGCCGCTTTCCAGAGCCCATAAGGCAAAGGAGTGTAACACCAGGGCTAAGTCCACCTGCCTGTGGCTCAGGAGGGTACCACTGAGCACGGTTCTGGAGCCAGGCTGCACCCAGCAGCAGTTGCGTGCTCTGCCACCAACCCCTAAAACGAGAAAAGCATTCTATCTAGCAGAAACACCACCAAGGCACGCAGAGGTTGTCACTGCACCTCTACAGCCACGGACAAGCCTGGGTGTTGATGGAAAAGACACATACCAAGTGTCTTACTCTAACTCAGGCTCACCATTTGACAAGAAAATAGATGGGAGTTATACAAAGTCACTTAAAAACAAGACTTAGAACTTCTGTATGAGACTACAGGCAAGCTTAGCTTTGACAGGCTTGTGGCCTGTTTCAACTTCTCAAAGCATATCTGTATTTCTAAATTAGCACACATTTAGATGACACTGCTTTAGAGGGCAGTGCCCTCTTGAAACATTTTACCCCTAGAGAAGTCAGATACATTAAATTATGGTGACATAAAACCAGAAAACGAAAAACTTTTCCGACAAAACAGATTTAGTACTGTTAGGACAACAGCAAGAAGTAAACCTGCTAGCCTTCTGTGTCACAGGATAGCTATGGCAGGCTACCCAAAGCATCATCTGAGCATGTACTGATTTTGCACCTCAATCCTAAGATATCTAGCACACCCCTGGAATTAAAAAAAAATGAGAGGAGCTAGTTGGTCTTATATAGTTCATATCAGGCTCTTATTTATTTCTCAGAAAAATACATCTTAGTTTCTTTTAGCATGAAAAAGTCAGCTCCTTCCTCACAGTAAACCTTAATATCCATATTTTTCCACGATTCTGAAGAAAAAGACCTAAATATAAGTTTAAATACTAACACTTCAAGGCACTATATACCATTTTCCTCCTTGTTCTAAGGATCTTGTCTACACTAACCTTTCTTAATCTGATAAAGTACCTCTGCTTTCTCCGTTCATTCTTAGGATTTCAAAGCAAGCAAGCCATAAATCAAAATTAAGTAAAACCAACAAATACCATCCTAAAAACCAAGCACGTGATTCTCCAGGGCCTGCAAAGTCAGCTCTCGCTCTTTATATTATATATGTTATATTATAAATATATGCTATGAGCTCATCATGGCTCACTTGATGCCAATCCAGTCAGTAAAAAAGCAGGCTTGAAAACAAATGAGAAATGGGTGATTATCACCACAAAGAGATCAAAGAAACAACTTTCAGAGCATCTGTTCAAGGTCTTGCCTGTACTACAGCCTTTATCCTTTGATCAAGGTGCCATTCTAAGAGAAACTTTATGGAGACTCAAGTCTATTAATATCAACATTATTCTAAGGAGCACATGTAGGACATTCAGCAATTTAAAGTTCAAGTTGAGGAACTTGCTATTTTAACTTTAGTATCTTAAATCCAAGGCCAAGAGCTGCCAACTAGTAGACTGATCTTTTTTTTTTCTTATTTACCAGTTGATAGATGAAAAGATTAAAAAAAAAAAAATTAAAGAGAAAAGAAAACAGAAATCATCTCTCAGAGAAACGAGGCAGTTTTTCCTTCACTCGTACTGAAGTGAATGGGGGCCATAAAACTTGACAATTAAAGCCCACATTTGAAGACAAAACTGCATTAAACATAAGCATCTAAGTCCGTGCTTAAACAATCCAGCTCAGGCCAGTGTAAGGTTGAGTTCACGGAGGAAGGAAGCTATGTCACAGACCACTTCCAAAGAGTTTCAAGGTTATGCAGATCTCTAAGAGAGTCCATTTCACGCTTCCTAGATGACATAACTTGTATCAAATTTTGAATAGTTTGCATAAACAGACTTTTTTATTGCTAAACAGTCACCACAGTTTCATTAATTGCAGAGTTCTGACATATTAGATTGGACCATAAATAACACTTGAAAATTCTTTTTTTTTAAATCCCCTCAAGGCTAATCTAAGTTTTTCCGATTTTCTTCTATTATGAAGTAAATTTCAGAGACAGGAGTATAGCTGTATCTTGTCTCCACTTCTGCTCTTGGCTTTTCTAAGCAGCAAAACAAAATTGATATTCTCATCAGTTGCACAGCCTCCCACAGGTTTCTGAATAGCAGCAGTAAAACTGAACAGTCTCGTTAGCTCTGTGACACTGCTGGTTAGCAGAATGAACCCTGAGCAGAAAAGGCTTTGAAATCATCTTTGAGAAACTGAGTTGACCCTGTGAGCTAAGGAAGGCCTCTTTCTATTAATTTACACTCTAGCTTGTGTTTGAAGGGTTAGCTTCGCAATCCAGGGCTACAAAATTAGAATGTACAAATATGTTTTATTTTTTATCTAGAAAACAGATCCAAGCTCTGTAAACACCTTTTCAGACCCCCAATGTTGAGGGTAAATTTATTACTAATAGACTTGGATATGCCAGTATTTAAACAAGCTTCTAGGACACTGTAAGGTGTTGCACTTGGGCCAGAAGAATCCCAGACATAGATACAGACTGAGAGAAGAGCTCCTGGAGAGCAGCCCTGCTGAGAAGGACTTGGGGATTCTGGTGGATGAGAAACTTAACATGAGCCAGCAGTGTGCTCTTGCAGCTCGGAAGGCTAATGGGATCCTGGGCTCCATCAGAAGAAGGGTGGCAGCAGGGACAGGGAGGTGATTGTCCCTCTCTACTCTGCCCTTGTGAGGCCCCATCTGGAGTCCCGTGTCCAGAGCTCTGCCCCAATACAAGAAAGATGTGGGACTGTTGGAGAGGATTTAGAAGAGGCCACAAAGATGATTAGAGGGCTGGAGCACCTCCCCTACAAAGAGAGGCTGGGGGAGCTGGGCTTGTCCAGCCTGGAGAAGAGAAGGCTGCGGGGGGGACCTCACTGCAGCCTTCCCATCCCTGAAGGGAGCAGAGAAACAGGAGGGGAATCAGCTTTTAAAAAGGGTAAATGGCAGGACAAGGGGGAATGGATTAAAACTAAAGGAAGGGAGGTTTAGATTAGATATTAGGGGAAAGTTTTTTACAGAGAGAGTGGTGAGGGGCTGGAACAGGCTGCCCAGAGAGGGGGTGGCTGCCACGTCCCTGGAGGTGTTCAAGGCCAGGTTGGATGGGGCTCTGGGCAACCTAGTGTAGATCCAGCCGTGGAGGTTGGTGGCCCTGCCTGTGGAGCTCTGTGATCCTTGGCGTCCCTTCCAGCCCATGCCATTCTATGACAGGCCATGTTGGAGTGTACACAGATTTGTGATAATGGAGTGTTTCTTCACTGTGCAGTCCCCACATATTTTGCTGGGTCTGCTGTGCAGGCACACTACTCCTAGAGTCAACTTTTCAAAAACTTACGGGTCTAATTGGACACAGAATCTGAAAAACAGAACACTTCATGCTACCACCATAACAGCCAACATTAGTTTCATTTCCTTCAACCAGAAGTAAGCCTGACACCTGTTTCAAAATTAGGCATGGTGCTGAGCGCACTTAAACTGCAATGAAAGTGATTATTGGTGTCTTACACCAACCCACTCTAAATCCCACATGTGAGCTCTACGAATGCATATGTGTATTCCCTCTTCAATCGTACTGTATTCTACCCCTGGTAAGAAGGGAACAGGAGGAGGAGATCTTGTGGGTGGGGTTTTCCTTCCCAAAACAAACAGTCCTTCAAATTAATATTCAGTTGTGCTCCAGGAACCCAGAACTCTTCCTCTTGTTGTGCTTGGTATCAGTCATCAGCTCTGTGAGTAAACCCCCAGCCAGTATGCTGCTCGTCACAGGGCCCTTGGTCAGTAATCCACTTCTAACTTCACACAGATTGGTTTACAAGGCCCACCTGTCTCATTCAACAAGTATTAAGTATAGCCGAGATTGTATTTTAAAAGCATTATCTCTGAAGCTGAACAGTGGAAACAAAATCTCCGGTGCACTTCAATGCACTATTAGGGAGAAGCTGCAAAATCATCTTTTACCTTTTTCTCTTTTTCCAGTCTTTGCTTATTCCTGTTCTTTCCTAACCAGCGTTATCTGTCTTTATGGAGATACTTTTCTCCATAGTTGTTCATCCTATATACGCTAGTAAGAACAAGAGACACACTTGATGGTTTGTTGTTGGGATTATTAGAGGAGAAAGGAAGGAGAAATAGACTGGGAGATGCATAAGGCACAAATCCAGAATGTTCTTACCCTTCTATCACCTTATTTCTTTCCTACTATACCTTTGCTATAAATAGCTTATAAGAAGAAGATGCTTCAGGTTCACTTTAGTATTAAATAAAACAAAACCAAATAACCAACAGAAATAAGCATTCAAACCAGTAACATTATTAAACCAAACGGATGAGGGGATGCAGGACTGTCCTATAGAAAATGAGGTTTTCTTCATAGAAGAGCTACTTTCCTTATGTAACTGTAGTCCCAATTCTCAAATCACTCTTGTCATAGAATACTCTCCAATCAACGTAAGTGAAGCTCCAGGTTTATTCACACATGTAACTCTTTTTAATGGAAGTCTCATAGTAAAACTAAGATCCTAAGGACAATGTCTAGGCAGGAGGGACAGGAGAAAGGAAAGGAATTTCTTGAAAAAAGTTCCATCTTAAAATAAGTAAGTTTAAATGACCTTTAAAGAGCACTAGAAAATGTAAATGAAACTGATTCAATTTTTAGTGAAATACCACTGTTAGTCCTTGTCTCCCCTTCAAAAATGGCAGAGATACTTTTGAAATTCCTCTGCTGATTTAGCTGTTATGGAAAGCCACCTCCTAGAAAGTTAATTTGTAGACAGTTGCAGATAAGCAGTCGCTTTGGGAGACACACACATCTTTAGAGAAAGACCGCAAAGCACACGAAACTTCCTAAGCAGATATGGGTAATATAACTAAGCTTTGTTGTTGTGGTTTACAGTGTTACCAACAGGAAGCCTCAATGGTTTTGCAACAGTCACTTATTCTAGAGAGAATAATCTCTATGGATAATACCAAGATCAGCCTTTAAAATGAAGTATTTCATGACCACAAAGCCAGAGAAATGTCAGGGATGATGCAGTAATGCTGAGAGAACCGTTACTTCGCTCCAGCAAGTCAACATGTTACCCCACTCAGCACAAGATTTTGTTTCTTTCCTGCTGTGTCGAGGGAATGAGAGGCTGCTGGTGGTCCAAACAACTAGGAAAAATACTTCTTTACCAGTAACTGTTCTTCTGAACACTGTTAAGAAGAAACCTGTGTGTCTGCTTTGCAGATCCACCTGCAAAGCAACTCAAGGGCCATTTACACTACAGCTACCAACCTTTGCGTCATTCATAGAATCACAGGATGCTCTGGGCTAGAAGGGACCTCAAATATCATCTAGTTCCAATCCCCTGCCATGGGCAGGGACACCCTCACTAGCCCAGGCTGCCCAAGGCCCCATCCAACCCGGCCTTGAACACCTCCAGGGATGGGGATCCCACAGCCTCTCTGGGCAGCCTGTGCCAGGGCCTCACCACCCTCAGAGTAAAGAATTTCTTCCTAACACCTAACCTAACCCTGCCCTCTGTCAGCTTGAAGCCATCGCCCCTTGTCCCATCCCTGCACTCCCTGGTGAACAGCCCCTCTCCCCCTTTCCTGCAGGACCCCTGTAAGTATTGGCAGGCTGCAACTAGGTCACCCCACAGCCTTCTCTTGTCCAGGCTGAACCAGCCCAACTCTCGCAGCCTGCCTTCACAGAAGAGGTGCTCCAGCCACTTCATCATCTTCGCGGCCCTCTTCTGGACTCACTCCAACAGCTCCATGTCTTTCATAATTACTCCGTGTCAAAAGGACTAGGAACTATTTGGTCGGGTGAGCCATGATTTAGGGTCTCAGATTCTGTAACAGTTACAATGCAGGTGAGGCTTTAAGTCTGCAGCCTTAACCCATCCTTGGCTTTCTGAAATACATGCAGGTGAAAACGAGCTCTGCGAGTCACCGAACAAAACCTAACTGTCTTAACTTCCACACACACCCCTGCTGGAATAAGTATAAACTGCTGTTTCTTGGTTTATATTAGCTGGATTTTAACGTAGTTTCTTATGAGTGTGAACTAGTCAGCTGTCAGCAGCATTTTGAAGACAGTTTGCAGATAATGAGTACAGTGGAAATATTAAGTTGTGACAACTAAGAGAAACAGGCTAGAAAAAATCATGCTAACAATCATCTAGCTTCATCTATAAAACACAGATCTAAAAAGTATGATTTGACTTCAGCAAGGGCTGTCCCGCTTTAGGAAGAAACAAACATGACATATGCTGAAGTAAGTGGGTCACAGAACAGGTCACTTCTCAGCACTAGTGAAAACATGATTTCAAGCCCACTGTCCCAGAATCTGTAATTAGTACCAGCCATAAAATACTCCTGAAGCCAAACTGCTCCAGCATCTCCAGGAGATAGTCCAACTACCTTCCAACTCTTAATTATGTGAGCTGTCAGTCCCGCTAGATTAAAAAAGGATGATTTAAGCCACTTGTGACAATTTGCTTTTATGTCCAGGAGCTCACACGTTCACTTTCCACTGATTTGTTCACTTGGCCGTGTCCCTATTTCCACCCAAAAAAAAACCAACCCCACAATTATTTTCTTTTCCCAAAACATTGCACTTGCAAGCAATAGCAAGTTTGTGAAATATTGCTAGAACAACTTGTACCACACCATCTGCTACACGTGGAGAACTGAGAAATGAGAGATCTGTCTGGGCTTTGAAATTCAATTTTTAAGTCAGTTCTGACTAACATCTTTTGGAAGTAACTTAATTTCAGTCTTACCTTCTTCAGACTACGTTCCCCTGTCTCTGTGAAAAGTCGATAGGGTATATACGTATGCCAGGAACTGTAACAGATCAGTAGCCTGTACTGCACCCTCCCTTCCATCGAGCTGGTTGAGTCCTCATTCGCAAAACACAGCATGCAAAAATCCCAACTTAAGGCAAAATATAGAAGTATTGAACGCAAGGGAATCTGCAGGAATAATTTAGATATCATGGAGAATGATGCAACAGAGAGCACGCTTGTAATTTCATGTTCTACAGGAGATGTTCCTCCAGACATTTAGCTGAACAATCCTTTATTCCCCAAATAATTAGTTAAGAGTTATTTATACATTATGGTCCCACAAGATTTCTGATTTACAGTACAAAGAGTCAGGCACTGAATACAGTGATTATATTCCATCTGCATGGAGCATTTACTGACAGGAAAGTCTGCAGGCAAGTAGCTCTGGCCCGAGCTTGCTGCATTTCACTGGGATGAAAAATAAAGGACATTTTAGGCAGCTCACAAAGTGTGGTTGTTAAACTGACCCTATTTTCTCTCCTTCTTTCCATTTTCCTGCATCCAGCCCTTCAGTTTCACTGAATTTCAAAGGGATAATATTACTTACGCTTCTTCCTATTTTAGAATGTTTTTATCATGTGCCATAGCACTCCAACTGCCTTAGGGGAGCTTTAATGATAATTTTATTTTTAAAAGTATAGGCTTATCTTGCCTGACCTTGATGAGCATAGTAAAAGGTTGTTAAACTCCTCCTCTAGAAAACAAAACAGGGAACAAATGTCCTGCGCCTGCTGGATCAAAAGCTCAAGTGTGGCAGAGCCTTCCACCACCCCAAAATATATCACCAAGGCAACTGTAGCAGTGTTGCAAACAGGTATTGCAAAGGCTCCCTAGCCAGGATTTAAATAATCTGGTTTTCCTGCAGTATGTTTTCTACAACACTCAGCAAGTCTTTTTGGAGATGAAAAGCATGCTAACACCATTCCAGAGAGTATCTCGGTACAGCAGGCGGCTATCGCTGCTCTTCAGGAAGAAAATTAGAGTGTGTCACTCTTCAAAGGTCATACGAGGAGCCGAGCAGAGCCCATGCAACTTGGAAGTTGTTGGTTGTCAGCAGTTGTGCCCCTTCCCTCACACTACTGAAAGGATAAGGAGATAACCTACTTCCCTGTTTTCCCCTCTCTTTCTCTGAAAGGGAATGCAAGCTCGTCCTGCAATGGCACCAAGTACTGCTTATCTCTCTTGGTTGCACAGAACTGTAAGAATTTTATCATAGCTAGTGTTCAGCCCAGCTTCTCCCTCTTGAGTTGTTGTCCCTGTGGTACTAGTCAGTTCTGGTGGGAACACCAGTGTTTGAATAATCCTTCTGTTTACACTCTTCCTTTCTAGTACATTACTAGCAACCATCACCACAGATCCGTGCTAAGAATGCTGGCAACAGGGCACTTCAAAAAGGGCTAACTGCAAAAGGCTGCAAAATCCACAATTATCTTTTGCATCTTGGGAGAACTCTGCTCCTAAGGCTAACAAAACACATCAGTATATTGGCTTGATTAGGACTACTCTGCTCAGGTAGACAGCAGTGCTCACAGAACTCAGCACTACAGTGACCTGAAGCCCCTGGGAGCCAGGGTGTCTGTTGCCATGACAGAATAGCGAGATGCCACAGTACAGATTTCCCTGTTCTTTCTGTAAAGCAGAAAATGTCTTCCAATTCCTCGCCTCTTCCAAAAGTGCATCCTGAAGTAGGTAGTCTCTCTGTACCTGTAGTCCTTCTACACAACTGTAACACGGCAAACAAGCTTGGGACAAACTTGTTCAACTCAATCTCTCCATTTTTCAAGAACACTTCAAATCCGTTGCGTAAAAATGCTCCTCTCAGGTTTTCAGTAGCCCAGCATGAGAGATTTTATACTCCTGATTTGACACAAGCTATTCTTCAAAACCCTATAGCTGAAAACATTGTCTACTTCCATCCTTTTCTTAATCAAACTGAGCTTTGGCAAAAGTACTTAGTAAGGTTCATGTAATTCCTGTCACAGTACAGCATGAAATCTTCCAAAAGGAGGTGAGATGAGGATTTACACCTGTAAGGATCTAGGACCAGGCTGTCTTCCTCACATCCATGAACGTATCAAGGTATATAAACCAGGCCAAGGAAGGTTGATAATCTAGGCTCAACCTTAGACTGGCTGGTTTAGTCAGCAGTCCAAGAGCGCTAGCCCATAATCCTGTGCTTCTTCCATCACTTTTCATATACTGTGAATCACTACCCAAGAGATGGGGTGGAAGGGGTCAGGTTCAGAAAGGAATGACTGGAATAGAGGAATCTCCATCAAGTAGTATCTCCAGCAACTACAGCATCTCAGCAAAAGCAAAGCAAGCTAGCAGAAAGCCAGGTCAAGTAAAGCAGAACTAGGTCAGTAAAGGAAAACTAAGAATAAAAGTTGAGAGAGGAAAAAATCTGTCAGACAAGGGCATTCAGGAACATAAGAAGACAATTTCTCTGAGAAAGCAAATGTACTCCAGATTCAGGTACAACATGACAAAAATCTTTGGTTGCTGCCCAAGACAAATACTTAAATAGATACCCAACCTTGACTAGCATTTCAGATGGATTATTCACAGTGAGTTGTTCACTTACATCAAGGAAAACGTGCATAGACTCAGGGAACAGCTTAACACAACTGAGGTGTTCACCAAGATGAGATAGGAGTTTGAAGTCTGTCTTGGAACTCTCAAAAACTGGACTGCCAAAACCCCAACCCTTTTACAGAATCAAAAAGAATAGAAAGCTGCATCTTCTCTTCAGTAGACACATCTTCCTTTGCAGTCTGAAAAGCTAGTAACAGAAGCAACAAAAAACTAAGTAAAATTATATTCATTACCTTACTGCTGAAGCAGATAACCTAAGCAATATAAGTAGTAATTATTTTAAAAGATACAATTGCTGTTATCACAGAGAAATGTTCTTTTTATATGCCACTGAACAGTTTTATTCAGAGCGTGTTAGCCTTCTAGGCTCAATCTTGTTTCCAGGTCTAGCGAAGACAGGACACAGCCCATCTATCTGGTGTGTGTGCATGCCCAAGAAAGGTTTTTCTCTCCATTAACCTACCACTACATATAAATCATTCTCTCCACCTTCTACCTTTAAAATTTAGTAGGGTGGAGGGAGGAGCTAAAAGGATTTGTTCAGGGTGCTGAACTAAATCACTACTAAAACATGCGTTAATAAATTAAAAGATGAGCTCACGTCAGCTTTAGCTGTGTTATTCCGAAATAACGACACATCCTCACATGCAAATGTCCTTTTGGTCTTTGCCTTGTGAAAGCAAGAACCAAATAGTCCTTTCTGTACCAAAACACAAAAAGACAGACAGTTTGTCATAGCCAGGAGTGCTCTTGCCTGCTAAGCCACACTTCGCAGCCTATATGGAAAGACTTAGACTTCAGCATACTGAAAGAAGTGGTGTGTGTGTGTAACTTCTAAACTAACATTGTGAATTTGCAGTATTAGTCCATTTTGTAGCAATTTTTTTCTGCCCAAGTGCCTTTGAAAGTACAGGAATAGTGAGATGATAGAGTAAGACGTGAAGTTGATGATACTACTGTTGAAAGATGTGATAAGATAGTAATCCTTGGTTTTAATCGTAGTAATAGCAGGTCAGGCATTTCAGCAAGTAGAGAGTTCTGTTTTGGTTTTAAAGTTGATACTGCTTCCTGAACTCAAAAGCTGTGATAACACTGAGATTTTAAGAACCAGATTTAGTGTGGCACTCTTGTTTTGATAGATACTTACGTGTCAGCAGTCACAGCAGATGATATTTACATTTAGACTGCTGGTTGCATGTTCCTTAAGCCTATGCTTATTCTATTGAGCAAAAGAAATTATGTATTGTCAGAAGCAGCCTTGCTTAAAGGCTGACATACTTTCTTGTCAAGGCAGCGGGGTTTCAGTTTATCAGAACTTCTAAAACTTGTGCATTATACTGAGATGTTGCCAAATAAGATATAATAGATTAAAAAATCCCATAGTTAAAAAGGGAGGGTTGAAGTTTCAGGATGCTCCTAAGAGATTATAGAAGCTAATCACGTTGCATTAAACATTTCCGGTATCGGTTTACAGCAATAAGGACAGAAGTGGACAGGCACAAACTTAAACCGAGCATCAGATGGCAGCTATAATACCCCAGCCAAAACAGAATCGCTTTGCTCTGCCAGGAGCTCTACAGCAACAGAGACTTACAGACCTAGAAGGGCAAGTTATAAGCGCCTCGGTAAACAGGCTGACAAAGCACATGTAGCGTTTACCTTTGTAAAGGAAGCCAAAGCTAGGAACCGCTGCAGTGGCAGCTACCCAGCGCTGCAAGTTCTGATTCCCAGTGGGGCAGGCTCGCTCCCGCTGTGGACGGCAGGGAGTCGCCGTCCCCAGCTCCGGGGGCGGGGGGCAGTTTCCCCGGCTCCGGGCTGGGCCGAGGCAAGCATCCCCCGGGACGTGGCAGCGGCGGCGGCAGGGGCTGCCCCGCTCTGCCCGCCCGCAATAGGCGCCTCTCCTCACCCCGGCAGTTCCCGTAACCCTCCCCTCCCCCAATTAAACCACCAACAACAAAAGAGGGAGGAGAGGAAGGGCGATCTTGTTCCTTTTCCCCGAGGCCCCCCACCCGATCCGCTGGAAGGGGGCGAGCGCAGGCGGGTCCCCCCCCTCCTCCCCGGCCCGGTCCCTCCCGCCCGGCTCCGCGGCCCCGGCCCAGCCCCTCACCGTGCTGGGTGAAGATATTGAAGCCTCCCTCGGCGGTACGCCCGGTCGCCTCCCGCCGGCGGCCCGCCGGCCGGGCCGCGCTGCTCCCCCGCAGTCCCCGCGGCTGCTGCTGCTGAGGCGGCGGCTGCTGCTGGAGCCCGGCGCCCGGCTCTCCGACGCGGCCCACCTGCTGCCCCATCGCCGCGCTCCCGGCCGCGGCCCGCGCTCACATGCCGCCGCTCCCCGGCCCGGCAGGCGGAACACCCGCTCCTCCCCCCGGCGCGGCGCGGCCCGGCGGCTCCCGCCCGCCTCGCCGCCCCCGCGGCGCTCCGGCCTGGGACTCACGGACTCGCCCCCTCAGCCCCCGCCGCCATCTTAAACCACAGAGCGCCGGGAGAGAGGGGACAGAGCGGCGCCCGCAGCCACCTCCGGTCCTCCGAGGGAGGCCGCCCACCCCGCGGCCACAGCCGCGCGCAGGGACACGCGCAGGCGGCGTGGCTGTGGCAGGGACAGCAGTGGAACCCCAGAGTGGTTCGGGTGGGAAGGGCCCCAAAGCCCCCTCAGAGCCACCCTGAGAGCTATGGGCAGGGACACTCCCCCAGCCCAGGGTGCCCAAAGTCCCATCCAGCCTGGCCTTGAACCCTGCTTCTTCTGGAGGCCTCTGTGCCAGGGTCTCCGCCACCCCCAGGAAGGATTTCTGCCTTCCAGCCCCTCTCCAGCTGCCCCCCTGCAGCTGAAGACCATTCCTCTGGGCCTGGCCCTCCCTGCTTTTGTCACTAGCCCCTTTCCAGCTTTCCTGGAGCCCCTTAAAGGACTGGAAGGGGCTCTAAGGTCTCCCTGGAGCCTTCTCCAGGCTGAACCAGCCCAGCTCTCCCACCCTGTCCCCATAGCAGAGGTGCTCCAGCCCTCAGATCATCTCTGTGATTTCCTTTGGACTTGCTCCAACAGCTCACGTCTGTCTTGTAATGGGGACCCCAGAGTTGGATGCAGTACTGTTGAGGGGTCTCACTGGAGTGGAGTAGAGGGGCAGAATCACCTCCCTGGTCACACTGCTGGGGATGCAGCCCAGGACACAGTTGGCTTTCTGGTCTGCAAGTGCACATTGCTGGGTCAGGTTGAGCTCCTCATCCACCAACAATGCCAAGCTCTCCTCAGGGCTGCTCTCAATCCATTCTCTGCCCAGCCTGTAGTTGTGCTTGGGATGGCATAGACTGAGACCCCAGTTTACTTGCCAGATTGCACTCCCAGACGTTCCTCCCATCTTAGCCATGATTTGAGGCCAGGTGTGGGCAACCTGCGCAAAGGCTGTGGCCCCAAAGCTGTC
Source organism: Porphyrio hochstetteri (assembly GCA_020800305.1). Classification (NCBI taxonomy): domain Eukaryota; kingdom Metazoa; phylum Chordata; class Aves; order Gruiformes; family Rallidae; genus Porphyrio; species Porphyrio hochstetteri. The sequence continues at coordinate 23,360,770 of CM036912.1, forward strand.
CTGCTTACAGCAAAGCTGGGCCCCAGCCCCATGAACATGCTTTCCCTGTAAGATAAAGCCTGCCTGGTTCACCTGTGAACCCAAGCAGGCATGAGATGTGAAGCTGGGGTCGTGTACCCAGCTACAGAAGGGAGTGGTGGTCGGCTTTATCCCAGGCTGTGTGACATCTCTTTCTCCATGGTTCACCAAGCCCTGGGCAAAGTCCCCAGAATCTGATCTCCTCCTCTTGCTCTCCTGCTGAGGGTGTGGAGGAAGAGGAGGGCACAGCTGTATGAACAGTACTGGGCACGTTGGTGGCCAGGCGTGGTCGGCAGCAGCGTCTTGTCATCAAGTGGCTGAACTCTGTTTTGTGACTAATTGGACAACTGTCATCTTTCAGCTTCTGTAATATTAGCATGAGGTGCTCCAAAGCAGAAGGGAGGAGGTTCCACCCTGAAACATAATGGTGCTTGTTGCAGTTTAGAGGACCTAGGCACTTGGAAGTCTTTCCCTGTCCTTGCTAGCTACTACTTCAGCAATGCGGCGGCTATGTTGCTTCATCATGGATGAACCACAGTGCATCTCATCTCAGATGCCCTCACCACATCACTGAGAACTGACAGGACAGTGACAAATCGGCTTTGTAATGCTCAGAGCCAGCCAGCCAGTGCCCTGCGGCTGGACCAGGGTGTGGATGTCCTGGGGTGGGAAAGTAAGGAGAAGCTCCTCCCTGAGCTACACAAAAGTGAGCTTTCTTGCAAGAAACTTCTAGCAGCAAGAATTCTAAGGTCATATTCTCCTTTTCCAGGATTGTGAGGTGCCACCAAAATGCTACCCATACTGTCAGATGCACTCAAACTGCAGCCCATTGCAGTAATAATTCTGCCTTAAAATAGGGGTGGCTCATCCAGTTGGGCTGGGGTGTACTCGGGCACAGGCTGGAGGAAATGAGAGTGAGGAGCACATGGAGCCAGAAATGCCCTAACTCACCAAATTAATGGACTAAGAACATCGGGGAGGTCAGAAATTACAGACAGACTCAGTGAATAACACACAACAAACAACAAAACAGTTCTTAAAATAGCTCTGAGAACATCTGGGGCATAGCATGGGGTACGCATTGCCAAATCTGGGACCTTGTATGGGCATGGTTATGTGTCTATGAGTGGAGGGCGTCTCTTCTGGATGGGCAGTCTCGGCCAGAACTGGCCCACACGGGTAAACTGCAGTGGAGACATTTCCTGGTCTCGTTCCAGCTAGAATTTGCAGGGTTTGGCATTTGTAAATGGTTTGCCTTGTAAACAAAATGTATCTTCTCTGGAGACTGTAGAGAAACAACAAACATAGAACTCCCAAGTGCCATTTGCAGTTGCCACTCATTAAAATAATCAACAGCAGTCCTATTTTTCTTTCCTGATGCCTTTTACTCGCCGATACAATCCAGAGGAAGGCTATTAGCATTTTAAAAGAAGATGCCAGCATCAAGAGGCTGTTGTACGTAAGGGCACTGAGGAGAATTGGGTTTAAATGTTGTTCTCCTTCCTCAGATCTCATGAAATCCCTCATTCTCCTCACCAGCAGCTTGTGCACCTATTGTGGCTCACTGTGGGTTACATTGATATCCTACTGCATGGAACTGGTCTGATGCACAGAAACAACTGGTGATGGAGTCAGGTAGGGGCTTTCTAAAAAAGCCTGTTGGAAGGGGAAGAGGGCTGCAGCATGGTTGCTATTTGCAATGTATAACAGTGGCTTAGCTGTAGCGTAGTGCCCTAGCCACTGCTGGCTGCAGACGGCATACTAACCAGCCCTAACCTCAGACCATACCCCGCTAGATCCTCTCAGCAATATCATTTATATGGTATTGTATAAACAGGGGATGCCAAACCCTGGCTTGGTGGCTGCTTGTCTGAAGTGCCTGCTAGAAGAGCAATGAGAATATAAACAAGAAACTCCCCAAACTGAAAAATGACTCCATGCTACACTGAGTCACTGCTGACACTGAGCCGCAACGTTCCTTATTGTTAAAATGGGGACTAATAAGTATTTACTTCCTAGAGTGTCATGGTTATTAACCACGCAAAGATTACAAAGTGCTTTGAAGAGGTAAAATCTGCATCAATGCTACCTGTTATTATCAGCTGTGATGCTATCCGCCTCATGTAGTATCAGGAATAGGTTGTTTTTCAGAAGGTACTTTCTTTTGAAGCGGTCTGGTACCGTGCACTAACAAGGCGTCAGTAAGTTACCGTCCTCCTGATGATTTTGAGGCTTCCAGTCAATCTGCAGTCTCATGAGCTGCTAGGGTAAGGGATAAAAAGGACCAAGGGACACAGGCAGCATTGAGGTCACAGTAATGTGCCTGACGAGAAATGTGATATTTCTAGAATCAATTCTGAACCAACTTTAAATATTCACCATATATCCATCTCTTGAAGGTGCTTCTAAGCACTGATGATGCATTGCTGCACATCCACAGTGTGCTACAAGAATCACACAATCAAATGACTGCTGCCTGAGCACTCTTATGTACTCAGAGTTACACGTCACGAGCGTGCTGCTCTCATCTGCCCGAAGTACGGGCTCTATGCTGGAAGAAGCCTGTGGACAAATTGAAGACTCTTGAGCCTTAGTAAATGTTGAGTCAACCTGGCAGCTTCTGTTTGCAACTTAGGAAAAATTAACTAGCAGTATTCTGTCAGTGGTTGTTTGAAAATTAATTCTAGGTGCAATCTTTGCTCTTCTTCTGGCTCATATGTCTTCTGTGTATCAGAGCCATGCAGGGAAACAGATCTGTGTTAACCATTTAGCTGGTATTTCGGACATGGATTGTATTAGTTAAGGTATTTGTTAAGTTACTAGAACAAGAGAGGCCTGATCAAGGCATTTGGAGAGTTCTCAAGAGTCAGGGATATGTGTGCATAACATGTCAGGATTTCTGTGCTTTTCTTGCAACAGCAGAGGAAGTTGTGGAGCTCAGGAGAGCTCTAACTGCCCGGGGTGTCTGCAGAGGCTAGCGTGGGTAGTGTCCCGTGGTGCTGCCGCCTCAGAATCCCTCTAACACCCCTGAATTCACCTGTGTGAAAACCAGGCGGCCGCCCCTTAGCCTTAATGGAGGAGTTCTGGGGGAAAAAATTATAAAAAGAAAAAAAGATAGATTTTAAAATGTGGAAAAGGCTTCGTGGCACAAGGTTAGTTACCCTGCAATAAAGGCTAAAAGTAAGTCGTAAGCTCTGAGCTGTTTCAAAGGAGAATGTCACTTCTTGGTGCGACGTGCACAAGCACTCCCCCTTTCATCTCTGATTGACAGTTCTTAAAATATCCTGTCTGCCCAGATCTTTCATGGCACAATAGGTAGTGTTTCAGTGTTGCCTTAAAAGTTATTATGATTCGTTATTATGATTTAAATTAGAATGTACGTACCCTGCATGCAAGATCATTTGGGGTACTCACACGCCTGTGTCTGAACATAAAAGCTTTCTCGGGAAGTTTGGTTTTCTAACATCTTTTGCCCAACAGCACAGAAGGGCCACAAAGATGATTAGAGGGCTGGAGCACCTCCCCTATGAAGAGAGGCTGGGGGAGCTGGGCTTGTTCAGCCTGGAGAAGAGAAGGCTGTGGGGGGGACCTCATTGCAGCCTTCCTGTCCCTGAAGGGAGCAGAGAAACAGGAGGGGATTCAACTTTTTGAAAGGGTAGACAATGGCAGGACAAGAGGAATGGATTAAAACTAAAGGAATGAAGGTTTAGATTAGATATTAGGGGGAAGTTTTTTACAGAAAGAGTGGTGAGGTGCTGGAACACGCTGCCCAGAGAGGTGGTGGGTGCCCCATCCCTGGGGGTGTTCAAGGCCAGGTTGGATGGGGCCCTGGGCAACCTTGTGTAGATCCAGACCTGAGGTTGGTGGCCCCGCCTGTGGCAGGGGGGTTGAAGCTCTGTGATCCTTGGGGTCCTTCCAACCCATGCCATTCTACGATTCTGTGATTCTATGAAGGGTTCACGTGCAGCCCTCGACGGGTGAAATTTCCTCTGTTAATAACAACTCTTTCTCCCACCATAGCTAAACCAAAAAACTCCCCCCACACACACTTACCCCTAAACACTGTGTCCCACCACCCAACTGCAGCCTTTCCTCAGTGCCACCAACCCTTTGTTATCTCTTTAACACTGCTGCAACATTATCCTCATTTCAAACTACTCTCTTCATGCTCCCAGCTACTAGTCTAAACGTTGATGCTTATCAGGAGAGCGAGCAAACGTGGGGCTCTGTGCAGAGGAAGCAAAGGGCCTGGGTGTATGGTGTTGTGGCAGAAAAGATGAGCACGTGTGTCTGCGTGTAGAAACAGCCAGCTCACCACAGTATCTCAGGCATGTCACCTCTTCTTTCACTAGGTCCTGTGTTTTTGCGTTAGGTATACTTTGTAAGTAACCGCCCTCGCAGAGCAGAACTGTGTGGCCAGTCCTTGTGTACATACCTATTCATTGCCTGCGCTGAGGTTTTGCAAGGACTATACCCATCATGGTATAACCCCTAACCTTTTCATAGCCTCCGTCAGAGTAAAGTCAGAGGTGGGGAGACATGGAATAAGCAGATGATAGGACTTTGTCAGTAATTGATTTCCTGCCTGATGTATTTCTGTAAGTGCTACAAGCAGGGCCTGCCTTTCCCAAGCTTGTGTTTAAAGGCAGGAAAGGTTGTATGCATGAAGAGTATGCTAACAAGAACATTAAGAATGTTTTTTGTTTGCTTTTTTCCGTGGAAAATGTTGCCTCTCCCAAACAAAAATGATGACAAGTCTCTGCATCTGCTGAGAATGGCAAGTTAGTACTCAGGTTGTCCAGTGTGATCACCGATAAAATACATTTGCTGAGGTAATATGAGGTCCCTCGACAGCGCTGGTGATGATTCAGGCTTTTAGGCATTTGTCTGCAGGTGGGTCAATAGGAGTGTTTTGCCACCAGAGTTCCAAGGTTGCCTTAATTTCTGCTTAGGAGCCTAATATATTTTTTTGGTTCCTAACTTGAAATTTTTGCTATCTCATTGGACAGCGAGGGGGTTCTCTAGTTTGCAGATGGAAGCTTTTCTTCCTAGGTTCTGTTTTCTCTCCCTGAGAGATTTGTAGCTGGGAAGCTGACATTCAGATAAGGGATAGCTTCAGAGCACGATACTTTACTGCAGGACCTCCATCAGTGCCTCTGAGACCAACCTTGTCCCACCTGAAATTCCTCTGATGATTCCTGTACTGGGTTTGAATTAGAATCACCACTGCCATAGTCCAAAACAAAATAAAGGCTACATTAGCCATAAAAAAGTATCCTTATCTTGCTTTTTCTAAGATGTGCAGGTAAAAGAAGATGGAATTAGAATCAGATCTTTTTTTAGGTTGGGAAAGACCATTAAAACTCCAGACTTAGCAGCGCTTCCTCCCCATGCTCTTTGCCTCATGTGCTAGTTTCCGTTGATACCTCCTCCACCTCTATCTTCTCGCCTCCTCACACTGTCGCTTGCCCTGGGAATACTTTGCCAGCCAGTGAGTTCCTGGCACCATCACTTTCCTTTTCAAAATCATCCTGGAAACAGTGTCTTCCACTGTTGACCTTGCTACAATAATTAATTTCTCTGTGATTGCACTCCTGGTGTTGTTTTGAGTTGTACATGCTTCTGAATTTAGTCTTTGATCTTGTAAGGAAGCCTGAGGGTGCAACTTTCTGCAGGATTGGTGCTCTGTTATAAATTTAGGATGGCAGGGATCCAGCCTTGCTCTGGACTACTTTGGTAAATGCCCATGTGCCTTGGCCATGAACGGTGCCATGCTCTATGCAATGGCCCTAAATAATTAAATCACTTTTAAAAGCCAAAGTTTGGTCTAAAATATTGTTATTGTTCCATTTTACAGAGTCCAAATAGATTCTTCCTTGGCAGGCTTTTTTTATTTAATTATGCAAGAACTGCAAGCAATTACTTTCTCTTCCAAATGAGATTGTGTTCCTTTCTCACACAGCTATGCCGTATTAAATATCCATGCTTTTCAGCTTCCAGCTTCAATGTTTTTTCTTTTAAAAATGCTCAGCAGAGTGAAACTGCTCTAAAGAAAAAGGTAGTTGTACAACAGAAGTGGGAAAGAGCTTCAGGGGTTTGGGAGATGTGTCTGTGAGCGCATATGTGTGTGTGTTTGTGCATAGAATAGACTAGTACCCAAGAGAGCAGCATAGACATTTGTAATCAAGTCTCACTTAGATTTGAAACTCGTTCCTTCTGTTAAACATGCAAATATTGCCATTCTTTTTGCAAACTCTGCCTCTCTGCTCATTACCAAACCTTTCAGAAAAAACACAAGCCCAAATCTTCCTCTGATAAGGCTCTTCATGTGTTTTGCGTGGTCTTTATTTAGACTGAAAACTTGCTGAAGTAGGAAACGTCTTATAAAAAAAACCCTATACTGTCTCATTTCACATCCAAATTCTTCTCCCATACCAGCTGTGTGTGTTTGCCTAGCAGCAAGTCTTCTGTTAATGAATGACTTGTTCTCATTAGCTTGTCAGGCTGGATATGTAGCCTGTAGTTCCCACTCATACAGAGCAGCGCTCCTTCCCTTGTAGCTTCTGCTAAATCAAACAATGAGATACACAAAGCCTTGTGTCTCTGAGTCTGATCTTTGTACTTGTAATAATTAACTGACACAGAACGCCAAAATAAAGTAACTAGCTGCTGGTTAAATGTATTTAACATAAGCTGAGTCCCGTGGACTGCCTGGTGTGGGGAATTGTTGTGGGCTTTGTCATTGGCTGCTGCTTTCTTTTAAAGAGGGGAAAATTAATTCCCCAATCAGCAGAGCCAAAGGAGTTGCACTTGATATGTTTGTTTTGTGGAGCTGTGGTCCAAAGTGGATTCTCTGACCCGCTCGGAGGTTTTAAAAAGCGAGGCCCTGAGCAGCCTCATCTGACTCTGAAGCTGGCTGTGCTTTGAGCAGGAGGCTGGACCAAGCGAGCTAGCTGCAGTGATCCCTGCCAACTTAAATTCTTACTCTAATAAAAGTGGAGTTCGTCTGCAGGTTTCCTCCATTCAGAGCATTAATTAAGACTCCATCCTCTAGCTAGGCTGAACTTTTCCCAAGCTCATAGGAGCTGAGTATTTCTGGATCCCCCGTCTCTCCATCTGATTTGCATAAAATTGGCTAACAGGTTCAAATATTACTGGGAGGTAAATGACAGCTGGGGCAGGCAGACAGACACTCCCTTCCCCACACGCAGAGGACAACTTTATAAGCCTTGTTTTCTTAAGAAAAGCTTTCTTCCCTTTATGTTTGTGTGGAAAACTTGTCAAGTGTGCATATAATGAGGCCTGAAGTCATGCTACGTACTCCCAGCTGCATCCAACCTGAAATAATACCTCCCCAGAGCCAGCAACACATTTCATACAGCCGAGGTATTTACTGTGCAATCCAAACTATGCAGAGAAGTTGAGACATTTAGGAGTGAAACCCGGGCATCTTCTTTCTGATAGTCAGAGATTATATCGTTGTGCTCACACGTGTGTATGTTTAAGTCTGCCTGGTGCCTTGTCCGTCTCTGCCAGCAGACACAGGAATATATCTGTTACCTCCCTGTGTCATCCTCAACTTTCTCATACCCGAGAGTGACAGAAAGGGGAATTTGACCTCAGCGTGCTAGCGACCGCCCGGCTGTCTGCCTTTCCCTTTTTGTCTGCTCTTTCTTAGGATGCAGTCACACTACAAAATTACCTTGAGTCATCTGTCTTGCAAAGTTTGCTTGTGATAAAGGGCAGACATAGTAGGTGCGTTAATAATCTGTGCTGCTAGGGGACACACTGATATGGCGTGAATCCACTGTGGATTGTATGTGCTTTGGAGATTTCTGCCTACCTGAACCAACTTCACATCCCCCCCCCCCAATCTCTACTGCAAGGGACCAGTTGTGTGGTTTCAGTCAACAGAGCTTGCCAGATCAGCCAGGAGACTCCTTGAGCAGCCGTGGCAGCAGATTACTGTGTTTCCCCATCACCCCATTTGCAGAGAATGCACCTTTCTTCCTCGTCACCCCCTTTGCAGAGAACGCACCTTTCTTCCTCTGCTTTTGATGTCACTGGAAAACATTATTTCTGTGTTCCTGGGAAAGAGCTTTGGAGCACTTCTATTTTCTGCCTCACAGGGAAGCAGAAACTGTGAAATTATCAGCATCCTCTGTTTGTATGTTCCCTGGAGCTGTTATACTGCACGGTCTGAAATAGAGCCCCAGCCTCGGGGATTTGCTAATGATGCATTCAGTCTCAGCATGGCACATGCTCATTCCTGGGGAGTTACTGAGTTAGCATTTATAGTTCCACACTTTTCCTCTGAGTAGATGAAACCCTCTGATTTTCCTTCAACGCTGAGGTCTTGCACGTTGAATTTTCTTCTCATGACAGCTTACTTGGAATGCCACCAGAAAGTTTTCAGCCTGGATCCTTCGTCCTAAAATCACAGACTACAGTAGCATCATGCCAGTGATTCTCCCATAATGTGGTGCCTGATCAGCAGGCAACAGTAAAATGAGGTCTTGTTAAACATGTTTTCAAAATAATAGACTTCTGCACTGAAGAAGGGTGATTGTTGTGGTGGGCATTGGAAGCCTTCTGCAACTGGGTGAGTAAGCTCACAAGTAGGAAGCAGGGAGCAAGCAGTTGGTGAGGAAAGCACAAGTAGAAAAACTGTGGGAAGGGAGCACTGCTGTTTGTGTTGATGGGGCTAACGTGGGTCTCCACTGAAGGGAAACGGCAGTGGTAAAGGATGAAGTGAATTCACTCAAGTTTTTACCCTTTTTACAGGTAAGCTTTTTACAGTTTACCCTGGCCTCTGGTTGGTTTGTCAATTCGTGTTCCTCCAGCCACTTCATGCAACGAGGGATTTTTGTGTGTGTGAGTGTGTGGGCAAGGGTTGAACTAACAGGAACACTTTTACTCTATTTCATATGAACTTGCTAGCGAAGACAAGACCTCTCTTGCATGACCTACATGCCTGAACTCAGAACCCCTCTCCTGGGTCTGCCATCTTCAGATTTAAATCCTTTAAACAAGCTCAAGTTTTCATCTCCTCATCCATATTTCCAAAGCATGTAAGCCTCAAGGCACTAGGCCAACAATGGAATAGTGCTGAGCACAAAGATGTTTTTGTAACCGCATCAGCTCAGCCCAATACAGATCAACTGCAGCAAACCCTGCAGAGATTGCTTCACCTCCCAGCGTAGCTCCATTATAACCTCCCATTTTACCCATCCTGAGCTGATAGCAAAAGCTCCTCTTTTAGCTTTCTAACTCTGACTCTCTCTCTTTTTTTTTTCCACTTTCAGTGAAATGCTGTTGAAAGCTGCCAGAGACTCAGCTGTGACATAGATCTATCAGGGGTTTTGGAAGTATTCCTTCACGCTTGTCATCTCCTTCAATAAGCACTGCATTGTACCAAGTCTGTACATTCTTTACTGCTCTACTTGTTGCTATGGCCAGAGATGCCTAGTTTCAGTCCGATTCTTTTGGGAGACTAGAAAGAAATCTGGATTTTCTTTCTTTCTGCTTTGTTTATGCTACTGGCCCCTACAGTGTTCTCCCTTAACATCACCCAGAACGTCTTTCCAAGGCAGGAAGGTTGGAAGCCACTGCCCTCTCCAGTCCCTCAACTTGTATAACCAGCAGTGCTCCCTCCTTGGCTTGAATCACTGTGGCAGAGAAGTGAACACAGGGATGGATTCCCTCTCTAGCTAGGTGTTTCCAGAATCAAGGAGAAGCACAAAGGAACAGATGGGATTGGCCTTGAATGGAGAAAAGGGACGTTTTTGGCAGGGGAGCTATGGACGCATGGCATTGTCAGTCCGTATCTAGTTTGGGAAACGCTCTTGCAGAAGGGAGAGCAGCAGGACGCGCTGCATCATTGCCATGGAAACATCCAGAGAGCTCCCTGGACAGATTTAGAAATGTCTCCTGCTTGGGACTACTTTCAGTCGATGTCATCTATCTTTGCAGAGAGTAAAACAAAGTGAAAAAGAGGAAAAGTCTGTGTTTTCTTTCTTAGTTTACAACGGAGAGTCAATCTTCCATGGCTTCATGAGAATATTTTCTCTCCTTTGAGAAATATGTCCTGGTTTTGATGGGAGGGATTATTTTCCCCCTTGTCCTCACATTTTTTTGGGGATTTCATTACAAACATCATCCACTTCTGGCATTATGATTCTAGCTGCCATTTTGATGCTCCTAGACTTCTCCACGGTGGTCCCCACAAGCCTTGCAGCACACTGGCTACCTAAGTGACATTTTTAATTAAGATGTTTCCTTGATGACTCTAACGATCCCATACTCCCACAACGACACTGATCTGTTCTCAGCGTAGAACCTCAAGGGTGTTTTCCCCACACCTTTCAAGTCAAATACTTTACCCACAGCCACATAATGTTATTTTTGGGACATTCTAAAACTTTTTTTTTTTTTTTTTTTTTTCTGTAAAAATACCCCAAATTCTGCCTGACAGGACAGCTTGCAGACCGGTTGACTTTCTGACCCACTTTGCAGACCGGTCGACTTTCTGACCAGCCACCTTGCTGACCGGCCCTGCCGCCTTGCAGACCAGCCAACTGCCTGACCCTCCACCTTCCTGACCGGCTGCCTTGCAGACCAGCCACCCAGCTCACTGGCTGCCTTGCCAACCAGACACCTTGCTGACAGGCCACCCACCTGACCAGTCAACTGCCCAACCAGCCACCTTGAAGAACAGCTGCCTTGCAGACCAGCCACCTGCCTGACTGGATGCCTTGTTGACTGGATGCCTGGCTAACCAGATGCCTTCCTGACCATCTGCCCTCCTGACCGGCCCCCTTGCAGATTGGCCCCCTTGCAGATTGGCCACCTTGCTGACCTAAAATTCAGCTCATGGGGTTACTTGAGGTCATCAATTAGCTGATTTCTCCCACATTAGAGAAGTGGAAATGTTGATCTCTGCACATAAAACATTATTAATCCCCATAGCCCAGATTTTGCCAAATACAGGTAGGACTGTACAATTACCTGAAAACAAATGTCTTGGGAATCATCCCGGACCAGTCAGTCCAGAAGCACAAATTTTCTGCCCCATCCATCAGCCATGAGCACATTTATACTGTAACGAATAAATAGGAGACAATGAGATGGTAGAAAATTCTGGCTTACACTGTTTTGCCCACCTAAGGACCTCAGCAGCAGAGAGCAAAAGCTAAGTATTTTGTATTTACTTGTGAAAAAGAGGCAGAACACCCATTTTTATGAAATACTGAGAGTAAGACATTGAAGCTGCAGAGTAGTAAGCAGTCATTAAACTAGGTGTAAAATGTCTACTCTTTTCACCTGCAGTGTCTTACTTTCACAAGGAAGGGTCCCAGCTGTGCAACACAGCTGGCAATCTCTGGAGTCACATGGAACATGTACAGTTGCTACTGTAGGAACAGGAAGGAGACGCCAGCCAAGTTCAGTGCCACTTTTCCACAAAAATATTTAGAAAGCCCTTAAAAGCAGGAGAGTCAATACTAGTAACTAGACCTGTTTGTTCTGGAACTAATCTCTCCAAAGTCACTTTTTCAGGGCTGGCTGCACATTTAACGCCGTGTGTTCCTGCTGAAACAACTTCAGAGAGCCTTTCACTGAGGCAGTTCAACATTTCTGTGCACTTTTAATAAGCAGCAGAAGGTGCTGCAAATGATTGGAGAGCAGTTTGAGCTGGTATCACGATAATAATGTGTAATGTGGTTGGGACCCAGGTGAAATTCTTTCCGACCCTAATGGAGAGAAAGCCTGTACATAGCACAGAGTCAAGAACACTTTTCAGAAAAGACAGCTCAGCTTAGCAGCGTTTGACAGTAGTTACAGGGAGTCGGTACCTTCTATGATTTGATGTTTAGCCAGATTAGAAAGATCTTTTCCTTTTTAAAGATACTGAAGAAATAAACTTACTAATTTCAACCAAAAAGCCACCAACCCCAAAAACCCACCCAACTATACACCAGCTGGCAAGATTCATTCTATTACTTCAGAATGATAAGGAAAGAAAAAATTATTTGCTCCTCAAAGAACAATGCTAGCTTCCCTTTCCAAGCAAAAGGACTCACTGCAATGAAGCTGGCTGCTGTGCCTCCTACTTGGTCGTGGCAAGAAGCTCAGCACCTGAATTTCCAAGCTTGGAGAGGAAGCCAGCAACCTGCTGGCTGGCAGTAGGGCTTTGTTTCTTTTATTTTTTTTTTTTTTTAAACAAAAGGATGATTTCAGTTCGGTAGGGAAAAAAAAAAACCAAAGCGATGTGGTGTTTGAGTAAGGATACCACTGCCCTCTGCTGAGAGAGGTGATTTGCTTCTGATGGTTTCATCTGCCAGCAGAGCCAGCAGCTTCGTCTTTTGGAAAGTAACTGGGAATAATGCTTGATGAAGTCAGAGTTGAATTCCTGCTGCTTCCGTCTTTTCTCTGAAGTTTGATGATTTTGAATCTCTTTCACCAAATATTTTGAAAGCTTTTCACCTTATACAAAGTAAAGTGAATCGGGGGTAATTTCATGCAAAATCTTGGCATGATGATAGCAGGAACTGTGAAAACTTGAACCCGAGGTTTTAAAAAGCAGTCCTTATGATTTACGAACACTTCAGGCCTCCTCAACAATGTGATAACTCCTGGAGCTAGTTTTCCTTTTCCCTGCCAAAAATCAATCATGCATTATCAGATCAGGCTGAAGTCTTCTAACAGTTTCTTAATTCTTTTAACTGCATCACTTGCCTGACTCGAGTTTTGACCTCAGTCTTACTTCCACGCCATTTTTTTCTGGTTACACAAACATGGGAGCTCCTTCGCTGCTACGTTTATAACCAGCTTTATGTTGCAGATCTAACATTGCTGTCATTTGGTTTGGTTGGCTTTTTAAAAGGAAAACAGTTTGACACATGTAACAATATTTTTAACCACTCGAGGGAGCTCTGTCATTGGTACATCAGGATGTTGCTGCTGTGTTTAGCTGTTGGGAAATCACAAGCCATACCTTTAAGCAGCTTATTACAGGGCATAGTACACTGTGCTGTATTGAGGCTCTCAGGTGACTGACTTTAAAGGCCAGATAGACGTTTAAAAAGAATTAATTATTCTGGTCAATAAATGCAGGCATCAATCACAGCTACTTACTCTCTGGGAGGGACACCAAAAATCTTCAAATAGAAAATAAGTTAGAGTTCAAAGTAGGCAGTTTCTATTTTGCAGCAATGACAAAAATGACAGGAAAGAAGAGGATGAGGCACAGATTTTACAGAGGGGTTGTGAAAGCTGCAGCCCTCTGCCTCGCCTCTCCCACTGTCCCCACCTCTCCAGGCCACGCTGCTGCCTCCCCTGGGCTGCGCAGACCCCTCCAGTCACCATGTGGATGTATCCATCCACCCTGGGCAGCTCTTATATGTATGTAAGCATTAAAGTCTTTGCTCCCCCTGAGCTGACAGGCATGGGGCTTGTTCAGCCAGCCACTGCTGCCATCAACAGTAAAAGTGGTGGTACATAGCGTGGGGACAAGAGCTGTGGATTGTTATGTAGACTTCCTGGGAGGGGGTGGGGGGGTGGAATAGAGGAAAAAAAAAAGGAAGAAAAAGAAAGAAAAGTAGGGAAATAGGCAGCGCTGCAGAAATCAAGTTTCTGCCTGGCACTGGGTAGGTAAAGCGGAAGCAAAAGGTTGGGGTGTCATGGCTAGAGGTTCCCATGTCAACACAGGAGAACGACCACGCAGTGATTCAGCCAGAAGTGCTCGGGAACGGTTGGGGTTAGGCAACCGTTGAGCAATGCAGCCCATAGGTTTGATGTAAAATACCCTGGAAAATCAAGATTGCGAGCACTGTGGTGACAAGCAGAGTAAATGGTGTAGCTGATGAAACAGCGCAGCAGTTTGGATCGGTGAAGCAGATGATAGGGGTGAGTGGCAGGAAACAGAAGTAGCAATGCCTTCTTCCAATGCCTCGTGAGAGGTTGGTACGAAAGGCGACAAAAGCAGTTGCTTTGCTTATCACCCTCGGTGAGCTGTGGGTAAACAGCCCCTAAACAGAAGGGATGGTAGGCTGTGAAACACCTCTGCTAGAGAAAGACCAGGGAAGGAGCTCAGTGCCTGTCACACTGAGGCAAAACATGGAAAAATCACTAGCTCCAAAGGTCACAGGCACTCTTTTTTTCTGTTAAAGGTATCTCAATTTCTTACCACGCAGGCTTGGCTTTTACTACTGCAATGAAACAGGGGTTTTTTTTGCTTTCCCACTTGCTCACCCAGCCAATACTGGCACCTGCAGTGTAAATAGCCAGCACAGCGTTTTCAGCATGAGGGCACCAGTGATCATGTATAGCCAGACTCAGGAGTATCTCTAAGCAGTGTTGTGTGAAAATCGACTTTGTAAGAACAGGGGCAATGTTATATGAAAATTCCTGGTGCTATCACCCTTGCAGGTATTTCCTTTTTAGCAATTATTTTATTTTAATTTTTTTCTTTTAATTTTTACAACAGTTGTCCTGTTGAGAAGGATGAAAGGTGAGTGGTGGGATACTAGCATGAACGCACATTGCAAACTGAAGCAGTTTCAGACATTTTTCACTCAGCAGCTTTGCTCCAAGTCTGCACAGGTTGTTTAAAAGCACTTCTGAATAGTTACGTGTAAAACAGTGTGTCTCAAGTATCTGCTGGTCAAAACAAATTTGTTTTATTAATGGGTCTGATGAGGTGAAATGTGATAGAAATGTTTTAATACCTCATCATAGCTTTGTACCTTGGTTTGAGGCAGTGCTTCAGGGTGCACCTGGGTACAGTATCATGTATAGCACAGCCCTGAAGATGTGAGGAGAAGGAAAGATGTGTACCTACCAGTAGGAAAATCAGTGGCTTGCTTCTCCTGACTCTGGGAAAACATCCTCATTTACGCTGTGAAACGCAGCTACCGAGAGGTTACTAGAGTTTGTTTGCTGGTGACGTGTTCCTGTGACTCATCATCCGTCACGAGCCTGTGTCTGCCTGGAGAAAGAGAGACAACAGAAGCGCAAAGCCCAGCCTTTCACCCAGTTTTTGACCCCGTGGAGCACAGGCTGGAAGGAGGTATCTCCAGCCAGGTCCTGGCTCTCTGCTCCCTCTCTTGTGGTAAATGGAGCTAAATCCAGCTGGAGGCCAGTCACAAGTGGTGTTCACCAGGGCTCAGTCCTGAGTCCAGTCCTGTTCAATATCTTTATCAATGACCCAGATGAAGGGATTGAATGTTCCCTCAGTAAATTTGCAGACACTAATCTGGGAGGAAGTGTCAATCACTTGAGTGTAGGGAGGCTCTACAGAGGCATCTGGACAGGCTGGATCTATGGGCTGAGACCAACAGGATGAGCTTCAACAAGGCCAAGTGCACATGGGACATAACAACCCTGTGCAGCACTACGGGCTTGGGGCAGAGTGGCTGAAAAGCTGCCTGGCAGAGAAGGACCTGGGGGTGTTGGGTGACTGCAGGCTGAACATGAGCCAGCAGTGTGCCCAAGTGGCCAGGAAGGCCAAGGGCATCCTGGCTTGTGTCAGACCCAGCGTGGCCAGCAGGTCCAGGGCAGGGATTGTGCCCCTGTACTCAGCATTGGTGAGGCTGCACCTTGAGTGCTGGGTTCAGTTCTGGGCCACTCACTACAAGAAGGCCATGGAGGTCCTGGGGCGTGTCCAGAGAAGGGCAACCAGGCTGGGGAAGGGGCTGGAGAGCAAACCTTCCGAGGAGCGGCTGAGGGAGCTGGGGGTGTTCAGCTTGGAGAAGAGGAAGCTGAGGGGAGACCTTATCACCACCTACAGTGACCTGAAAGGAGGGTGTAGAGGTGGGTGATGGTCTCTTCGCCCAAGCGATGGGTGGTGGGACATGGGGGAATGGGCTCAAGCTGCACCAGGGCAGGGTCAGATTAGACATCAGGAAAAAGTTCTTCACCAAAAGGGTTATGGGGCACTGGAACAGGCTGCCCAGGGAGGGCACCGCCGGATAACACTTCTGCATTTGTTTCAGTTTTCAGTTGAGTCACTGATCCTGGATGTGTTTAACAGACAGGTAGACGAGGTGCTCAGGGGTATGGGTTAGTAGAGGACAGGAACGGTTGGACTCAATCTCAAAGGTCTTTTCCAATGCAGTGATTCTGTGGTTCTGTGATTACTGGTGAGCTGCCGCTCACACTCTCCTGGGCTAAAACTTGTGAGGGTGACCACTCCTGACACAAAAACCGCACTTCTGTGGGGACAGCGTGGTGCTACTCAAATCGGCAGAAGCTCTCTTCACTTCCCCTTAAAAACATTCGTGCTGGCTCCCATAAAGGTGTTGGAAGGAGCTCAGTGGGAGTGCACCTCATGTTCCCCCCAAGAGAGAGGAGCCGGTACAGGTCCCACAGGCCTCCCAGCCTTGATGTCTGTGTCCTCCCAGTTCCTCCAAATAAGTTTTCTCCATGCCAGGGGCTGGAGGAGAGGCGGGGAGGGTGACTTCAAGGCGAGGGCAGGCCTGCCCGTGGGTGCTGACCGAGACCACCCGGGACATCGGGCTGTCCCACGTAGCCGGCGGTCTCACGTACCCCGGGGTGAGGCGCATCCCTCTCTCCTGCTCTACTTCCCGCCTCAAGAGGACCGGGATAAGGTGGCGGCGGGCGGCCCCGCTCCGCCACGACTGCCGGCGGCCGAGCCGGGCTGAGGGAGAGAGCGGGGAACGGGCGGGAAGCTGCGGCTGAGGGGGCGCCGGTAAGGGGGGGCGCGGGCGCCTCACGTGCCGCTCCCCTCATCCTACCCCCGCCTCCGCGCCGCGCGCCCCTTCCCCCTCCCCCGCGGGACGCCTCCCAGCCAATAGGCGGCGCCGCCGCTACCCCCCTCCCTCTGCGCGGTGACGTGCGCGAGCCCCGGGAAGAGGCCCGGGCGCGCGGGCGCGTGGCGGAGGCGGGAAGCCGTGGTGGGGGAGCCGGCGCTACGGAGGCTGCGGCTCGGTCGCCCTGAGGTGATGCGGGATGAGGGTGGCCGGTTGCTCAGCCCCGGCCCGGGCGGCTCCGCGGGAGCGTGTCCGCTGCCTCCCGCTGGCGGCTTTAGGCCTGGCCCGCCCTCGGCGGCACCGGTGCTTTCCCCCCACCCCGGCGCGGTGCCGCTGAGGCAAGGGGAGCGCTGCCCGGGTCTGTGCGGCTCAGGGGAAGCGGGGCAGCACTCCGCAGGCCGCTGGCGCCTTCGGGGCCGGGGCTTGGGGAGGGGAGGGTGAGGGGTGGGTCTCGTTGCTGGCAGCGGGCACCGTCGGATAACACTTCCGCGCTTGTTTCCAGGGAGTTAGCGGAGAAGGGAGCTGAGACTACGGCTGGGGGTGTGCTGGGGCCCTCGGCGGTGCTTTGAGCCGCTTCCGTTGTTGTCTGCGCGTTCCGGTCTCGTATTCCTTCTTTTTCTTCCTTTTTCCCCGAGTGTTTTGCGCGTTGCGGTTGGGGTGTGGAGTGACCTTAACTTTATCTTGGTACCTGCCTGGCTGGGGAGAGCTCTGCGGGTACCGAGGGTGTAGCACGCCGAGCGTGCTACTTACTGTTATGCCCAAGGGCGAAAGGGAAACCTTGAGGTCTGAAAGGTGTTTGGAATAAGGTTATTATTTAGCATAAGCGGTGTTAGAGGTAGAAGACGTGCCTTCAGTGTGCTACCAAGCCTTTTGAAGGCAAAAAAGTACTTTTATAGGGTGATGCTTTTCTCCTACGGTGTGCTTATAATTACCAGTGTATTCTAAGGGAAGATGGAGAAGCTCAAGGTTTCTGAGGCCTCTTACAAATACCATAACATCGTTATGCCTATAAAACCAGGGGGATTCTGCTGGGAAATCTGATAATGGGGCATACTTGTGGTTCTAGATGTCCTGCAAGTGCCCCGGGGTGGGGTGAAAGGAGTGACTATTTACTAATTGTGAGGAGTGAGTTCCTTTAGTGAAGGAGGTAGTGAAAACGTTTTGGACTTATCAGGGGGTTGTTTCATGATTGATGTGGTTTTAGCAGGGATTGATGGGAAGGTCTGATACACTTTTCAGGTAGTGATGTGCAAATAATTGCTTAGGTACTGTAATATTCCTCCTGTCATATGGAAACTGGATTAGGAAATTGTTTGGGTTTGTAGATTTCCCCTAGCACAGTTCCTGCTTCCTGTGAAGAAGGCTTTGTTGTGATCACTTAGCCTATCTGAATTGAATAGCTCTGAAAGTTAATAGTTTTAACTTTTTTTTTTTTTTCTCCCACACATGATTTTTTTCTTCCCCCATCTCTGCAACTCCTTTTTGTTTTAACTACTCTGCACTGGAGAAGGAGTGCCTTCTTCACCTCTTGAAGAAATTGAGAAGTGTACTGAGAAAAGAATTAAACTTGTGGTCCTCTGTTAATCTGGAATACCTTCAAGGACAGATGTTGCTCACCAGAACAGCTTAACTTGGATCAGATGGCAGTGGAGAGGTTGCTGGTGGCACAGGGAGTAGCTTGTTAATGCATGAGTTCGTATGGCAGGTTGATTTTTCGCTCTCCATTGCGCTGTAGACCCTATTGTGTAATCAGAGCAATCCACTCTTACTCTGTGATAGGGGCTTGGGTATCTCTCTTGCATAAGAGCAGCAAGATTTAAATGTTTGCCTGCCCAGGATCTCTTTCTGGTTGTAAAACCCAGGTGGGCAGAATGATCCTTTACTCTCACGCTCTCACCATGTGGCTGTATCTGTACTGGGAACTTTGTGCGAAGGCTGGGAGGTGGAAAGCATAATGTCTTTGTGATGGTGACTAGTGTTGAAAAGCAAGAGGGGGTCTTCAGGAAGATTGCAGCAGTAGCTGCTTACAGAGGTGGTAGAAGTGGCTATGTCCTGCCAGCTACCTTTCTGTGCCAGTGAGCATGGTCACTGTAGGAAGATTTACTATGTTCTTGCCTGGTTCTTTCTGTTTCTCATGCAGATGCTTTTTGCATTATGTAAATTGGGATAGTATGAGCTGGGAAGTTTGTCATTTTTACTGTCTTTGTTTTATAGCTTGTAGACCTGGCTGTGATCTCCTGAGACAGTGAGAGCTAAGAGAGACAGGGGTACAAGAAATGGTGATTGAATTGGTGTTTTATTATTTGGTGTTGCAAAAGGGTGTTGGTGTGTTGGTCCCCTGTATTCTGTGGTGTAGAGTGCAAGACTGTGGTGCTAGAGGAACAAAGACAGGAAGCTGAGTCCTGAAAACTTCTGATCGTACGCCTTATTTCCCTTTTGCAGGAGTGCCAGCCTCAGTATACTGAGGAAATCCATCCTTAAAGAGTTGTGTTCTGCTGCCTTGGCTTTTCTAACAAGCACATGGATTTTCCTTGCTGGTCTCTAATCCTGTTGGGGGGTGTGTGTGTGTGTGTGTGTGTTCTGTTCACTAGCAACACAACACATCTAGTTAAGAGAAGTGTTAGTGTTGAAAAATGTGGTTACACACATGCCCATGTTATTTTCTGGAAGTTTGGTTTGAAAGTTGTTCCTGGTTGTAGTTACATCTCTGAGAGCTTCTTGAGCTGAATTTTATGGAGAGTATGCTGGAATGACACTTTGTGACCAAATTGGAATCCCCTTTCCCACTTCTCTTCATTAACTGAGTTATTGTCTGATTTCAGCCTAGCTGTGGAGGCTCAGGTGTTCCCTGCTGGCAGTTCTGTCCCCAGCAGTGACCTTTGTCATTGAATCTAGTGTAGTGCAAACCTGATTCTCTCTTCCTGTTTTCTCGTGGATTGCAAAGCAACTGTTGTCTGGCTAGGCAGAGTACAGGGATCTATTGAGGAAGCTGCCCTTTCAGTAAGAACTGAAGAGTTGACAGGAAGGGGCTTGGCTTGGGCAAAGTAATGCTGGTAATTCTGCAAGGCAAACCTGCCAGATCCCTCAGAAGACACGTTTTGCTGTCTGGCTATAGGAAGGCATTTTCAAGGGCTTTCTGGAATTTTAAAGATTTTGCAAATGCTCGAGTTATTTTAAATACTTAAAAGGTTTGTGGGGGGAGAGGAGAGAGCTGTGGGGACATGTTTTGGTTGTGGGGAACTTGCTTGGTTACTTTGTTCCCGTTCTGTTTGTAGTAAAGGAGAGGAAGTGTGATCCACAGTAAATGACTAATAGAAGCATGTGCTTAATTTTTACTCTTGCTCTGAATTCATAACAGCAGAAAGAAAGTCTGACTTTAGTGTAAAGAAGGCTATGTAAGCCATGTAAGGAGCAAATGAGTTTATTGTGTCATTAATTGTCTGCTATCCTTTCTGGTCTACCTAGGCAACAATGGCAGGTGAAGACTGTGTAAGAAAACGCCAATCTGGCTCCACTACTACCTCCAAGACCCCTGAGAATGAAGAAACGCAGAGGAGACCTGAGAATGAGAGGTCATTTCAAAACTCAAGCAATGGTGAGACTCTCACTGAGAACAAGTTGCACCTCTGGCATGTGATCTGTTCTGAGTTGTCCTTTCTACCTCATGGGCCTTGCCTCTTTGCTCTTTGATTTCCATGTTTCTACTCATCAAAAGGCTCCCAAGGTGGAGCCCCTTACATTCCAACTGCACTTCTTCACCATGTTTAGGTTGCTTGGAGTGCTTTCCCACAGAGAGACCTCTGGGGCTGTGTCCTGCAGTGCTCACAGGGGTCTAGATTAAAGAAAGGGATTAATGGTCACAGATGAAACATGTGTGATGAGGAGATGCTTCTGTGCTGCAAAAGGTGCACCTTGACAACAGTTTCAAGCAATACTGGCAAATGTTTTTTCTGAGAACTTCATCTTGCTTCCTGTACAAGCTTTAAGTATGTGTCTCCTCAAGATTGAGCAAAATCATCTTTAACGTACCAGGCTAAGCTGTTGTACCCAGCCTGACAGACAGCTGAAGGTAGGATGCTACAGAAAATAATTGCTCCTGTGGGCCTCTCTTAATGTCAAAGCAGCTCCCTTCTCTCCAGTGTCAACCTTGGCTGCCTTAAATGGTGTCACAGAACAATAGACAGTTGTGTTTGCATTTGTATTGTGGTCACCTTAAAAGTAATGTAGCTTTCTGGAAGGGTCATTGCTGCATATGTCCTGTCCCTTGAGTTGCCAGGACAGCTGTGTGCCAGTTTAAGTGGCTTTGCCTGTGGACACTGTCACTGTCTTGGACTCCTGGGTTATGCTGTACCACATTCCAGCCAGTGATAAGGAGGTTAGCAATAAAATTGCAGCTTGTTTCCTTTCTTTTGGGGGGACAGAATAAGCAAAAGGCTAAACTGGTCTATCACAGTGGGCCATAGGTTTGTTTATCACTTCTGTGCCGTAAGGTCCAAAACCCTGGTGGCAGTGATTCAAGGAGATAACTCTTCCTGGTATGCTTCTGAATCATGTCACTATTTCACAGTGCTTCCAACTGAAACAGGAGTTCGGGCAAATTTAAGTTCAGGACAAGTTAAAGTTCTTCCTGCAAAAGAGATACTGGAGAGAAAGACATCCCACAGACTACTTGGGGAACTGGGTTTTTAAGCTGTTGGTGATGCCATTGTTAGGTTTTTTTGTTGTTGTTGAATCAAATGGGACTGTTCCATTAATGCTGTTTTTAGAAAATTTCAAGAAGTTGATGGCTACTGGAAAACAGTTATGGTGGGTTTAGAAGCAGACTTCTACCTTTTAATCTGTGGAAGCACCTTAACTGCTATGCATGAATTTGAGTTCTTGCAAGGTTGTGGATAAAGAATAAATATAGCTGTGATAATTAGCACTTAATATGTGGGTGTGCCTGTCTTCTAAAGTCTTTCATTTAGTACCTCTGAGATGTGGCATAATATCACTGCAGGTGAGATACTGTGGGTGCGTAGCAAGTAAACATTCTGGGGCAGATCTTTTGGCAGTGTACTGAGCTTTCGTGTGTGTACTTGTACCTGGTGGGTTGGCTTAGAACAATGAACTATGTTCTAATACAGTACAAACTGCAGTGAAGAACAATGGGGAGGAATCTTGGTTAGTTAAGATTAGGTGCCTCTTACCTTCCATGGTTGCTGCCAATTCAGCGGAAGTGAGACACAAAATTTAAGTGTTTATGGTTTTTGCAGACCCTTTGCTCACCAGGGTGATGGGGAACACAGAAGTGCCACAGGGAGGTAGGAGGTGTTAGCTTAGCCTGATACCTGATGACATTATAGGCCCAGGATGAAGATAGATCTCCCTGGTCAGGAATTCCTCTTCGCAGTGGGATTGTATCAGTATCATTGTGGCACAAAGGTGCGGTGTTCACACCTTCCATATAGTGGCCTCTTCGTGTAGTTCTGTGTGTTTGCGTGCTTAGATAGGGTTGCCCATGAAAGCATGGCTGTGGTGGAAGACTTTCTCAAAAGGAGTAGCCACAGAATTCTTTTCTCACTTTGTTTTGTCCTGGCCGTTCATGAGGACTAATGCCTTGGAAAACAGCTATTCAGAAGTGGATACAGAGGCAGCATGAGGCTGCTGATGTCTGAAAACATACTTTTAACATCTTAACGCTGGGTATGGTGTTGAATTTTAGACAAGATGCATGTTTATTGCAGTCAAGGGATTCTAGGCAGGTCAAAACATTATCTTGTACACATGTAAATATGTAGTGTCTTTATAGCAATTATTTCTGTAAAAAAAATTAAACTGCTTATGTGACTTCCCACCCTTGATCCTCCCTGATTAGCAAACACAATCAGCTTTTTAACTTAAGAGTTAACGTGTCAAGGGCCAATTGACTTGTTTCCAGAAGTGTGCGAACTTTCTGTAGAAACTTCTAGGCCATCAATTCTTTCTTCATTAAAACTCAAATGCATTGGCCAATCTGAACTTGCTTAGAGGAATAATTTTAATCCATGTATTTGGGTTCGAGATAGTTTAGCTTGCTTTTTTTTCCTTGCCTCATCAGTTCTGAAAACAGTCATATGGCTGGAGTTTATACTCAATGGTTTATACTCAGGTACCCCAAAATTTATAGCGATGTGGGAAGCTTCATAGCTTTGAGATTGCCAGAAAAGTTCTTCTGTCCCTTGATAATTTTTGTATCTTGTAATCATTCAGCCTGTAGTTTCACTTTGGCAGACAGAGTAGCTGAACTTCAGTCTTGTATATCGCTTCTACCCTTTGAATTGTCTTCAGTGTCATAATTAAGCAACTAATTTGGTCCTGGCATAGAGTCCACAGGTGATCTAGGCAGCAATAACCCCCTGTCAAAAGCCAGGCTCCCTTAATAAGATTAGCCTTACATGTTTTCATCTGGAAATAGATAATGGGGTATTGGTATTGGGTGGTACCAGTTGCAGGGAAACTTAATCTGGAATGAGTGTAATAAAAATGTCATGGGCACATCTTTAAATGTTAGAGAGGACGTGGCACTTAAACATGCGTCTGAGTGTCTCTGAAATGCAAAGATTAGACCATCCTGAACAGTAAACTAATGATTTTGGAGTCTGCCCTTGTTTCCTCAGAAATCAGAAAAGGATTAGAGGTGTCTCCAGAGACTGATCTGCAAACAAGCTATGTGGCATATCTTTGTTTGGCGTGAGTAAGCCTGTTTGGTAATGCTGATCTTAGAAAGGAGTTGTTATCTTCTGATGAAGAGGTTACTATTGATCGTTCTCAGTGCAGAAGTTCGCAAAGCTGCGTGAATTGTGTGTGTGCCTACTGATAGATGTAGGAGGGAGCTCTGAAATGAGAGCAATTTAGAAAGCAGCATTAGGGTTTGCTGTCTGACTCACAGCACTAAGTGTTCATTCTATCAACAGGCTATTTCTTATGGATTAGTGAATTTGGGATTATGCTGCTTGAATTGAGTATTATGGATGTGTTTCTGGGAGGTGGATCCAACAGAGTTGTTTTGTGTGAGACTAGCTGGATTCTGGTAATTCTGGGCTCTCCCACGTTTTGCAACCTGTGGGTTTGGTGAAGGCTGACCGGTCTCTTGTGAAGAGCCTTGGGCATGGTGACATGATGTAGAGGATGCTGGTGTCCGCTTCTGCTAGCGAAGAGGTTGTTTGGGTCCCATGTCCCAGCAAAAACAACTTTTTAAACTGCATTCATTGCCCAACTGCAGCACAGTGACCTATGGCCCAAGCAATCTGTAAGCAGGTCAGCTGAGCAAACTAGTCATACCTTGCCTCTATCTGCTGAGCAGCCAGATGAATTACTGTAAGAATAAGGCTTATTAGCATCAAATTATGAATGTGTGTTGTATTGTACCAGACATGTAAGACTTCCCCTCTTCACAGTAGCCTTGTGCTAGCTTGGCTTTAACATTGCTTTCCATCTGGTAATATCTTCAGGGCTTTTAGAGAGGAAGCCCTTGAATTCAGGTATCTGACAGTAATGAAATCCTTCTGCCTGTGTTGCTTTAATGTCTTGAATACTAAGTTGTTCGATTGAGAAGTAATGAAGAGCCTCTTAGAGAAGGGCAGCACTGGGTATGTTTGCTCTAGAGTAAGCTTATTGCTGCAGGGCAGGAACAGTTAGAGTGGCCGTGGCTCCGAGTGCTGGGCTGCAGGTAGGATCTGCGGCTGGTGAAGTTACTGCTGGAACCGTAACACTGCACACAAGCCACAGATGACTTTACTCCGATGACTTACTCCTACCTGTGCCCTTGGCAGTGATTGCAGATGGTAGCAGTGAAATGGAATTAATGTTTTTTTAACACAGTTAAATTTTGAGAGCTTGCTTAGCGGAGTGCTTGCATAGAAGCTGTCATTGTTGGATCCCAGGCTGCAACCCTAAGGTCCTATGAATAGGATGCTACTCCAGTCATCTCCAATATCACTTGTCTGTAACATGTATGTGAGTAGGTTGAAAAAGGGGCAATGAGATACTTTAAGAAAGTTTGTAAGTCTTTTGTGAAACTTAAGTTGCTCAAGTTTTCAACAATAAGCAGCTTTCTCAATCTTGAAGTGATCTTTTATTAGCCTGGTTTCCTATGGAAACAAAGCTTGCATATAAATTACACTTTTTTTTTTTCCCTTCTGCTTTTGAACCTGCTTGTAATTTGGGCTTGCAGAGTTGTCACACCCTAGCAGGATCAGTTTCTATAAGCCCAAGACAAGTCCTCAGCTAAAGATCTTGGTGTAATGTCTTTGCTGATGGGAAGAGGAAAAAAAGAAGTTAAAACTTCGCCCTGTGAGCAAAGGTCTTTCAAAGCAAACCCCCTACTTCAGTTTCTTGTGAAATTTGCTACTAGTTCATACTAGCCTTCAAAGAAAATTTTCTGACTTATGACGTTAAATATATTTCCTGTTTTTTAAGGTGTATCCCATCTTACTTTGAACACTAAGATGTGCTTGCCTGTATTTTTCTAATTATGTTACAATCCCAAAATGATAGAGGGATCCAGTCTTCATTTTCATTGTCAAAAGAAATTGAAGATTTGGACTTCTTGGCACTGCACAATTCGTTTTAAACTCCATGTGATGATTCTCAAATGACCTTGCAGAACATAAGTAGCATCTTGCACAACAGAAGATGAATGATTCAAGAAGATGATGAGTTTGTGTTCTCTGGTATCTGCCTTGTGACACAGCTTGATTTTATGGGGCGATGCAACACAAGGGAATGAGTTGTTTTGGGGTGGGGTTTCTTTCACAGGAGACTTTTTGTTCTGGAGAAGTACCAACAACCTTACAGGTGGTTTTACTTTGTTATATGAGGTGCATATACTGAAGACATGGCAATGTTGATTTTAAAGCCTTTTGAGGTGCTGTGTTTCTAGTCTAGTCTGCGCTTACACGCTGGTGTGTGGGTGAATAAAGTGATAGGAGGGACACTGCAAAGAATTTAGCAATTACAGTGTCCACAGGTTAGAGAGTGGCCTTGTTTCCTGTACACCTATTAGAGCTGTACTTTAGCTGTCTGTAAAACTGTATTCATCTTTAAGGCCTTGTAGGTCCAAATGGGTGTTTTATTTCCGAAGCGAGACACTTCTGGCTAGCTATAACAGCTGAGGCTTTGAAGGCAAGATGTGACAGGAAACGCATGGTCAGAGCAGTGGCTGTTTATTTTTAGCTTGGCTTACAAAGGAAATAGTGCAATCCCCTAAGTCTCATGTGTCCTCTCCTCTTTGGCTGTTTTGGATGGCTCCAAGCAAGCTTGATGGAGTCTTGAAGGCATGCAGCTGGATAGGAAACAAATTCTTACCTTTGTGCCTTGAGCCCAACAGCTCTGTCTGGTCTCCTTCCAGCAGGTAAGCACAAGGTTGTTCTCAGTAGTAACAAGGGGAGGGGTCTGTGAGTACAACTATGGAGTGGCACAGTAGGGGAGTAAGGCCATTCAGATGGTATGTAGGGGATACAAGTCTGCTTATAAAATGGCTTGTTTTGGGTTTTTTTTAATTTATTGAAGGAGGAGAAAAGATTTGAGACCAGCAGAGTGCATGAGCTGAGTGGGACAAGGGACTCTAGTGGCATCTTGCACTCTTCTCTCAAAACTGTTTTCCAAACTGTTGTTTTTCAGCAAGTATAACAGCAGGATGAGCTTAAATGCTGAGGTAATGTGTTTGTCTTGGAGGTGAGATGCTTAGCAACCAGGAATTCTATTTTTGTAAAAATGGATCTTTGCATGCAGCCAAAAGTTTGTGATGTTAAGCAGTTTCCTGGTTTGTTGTTGTATTACAGGGCTGCTAAGTAATTGGCTGTTGCTGCGGGACTGTTCCTAAGTCTGTAGCTTGTGTAGCAGTTTTTATACGCAAAAAACAATCTTCCTACTGGATTGAGGGGGGGTTAATACTAACAACTGAGCATAACTTCATTGAAGATAAAGTCTCGTGTTTCACTTAACTCTTCTCCAGTGTTAGAACTGGAGTCATCTCTGGAGCAGGTCTACTTAATCTTCTTAAAACTGGTAGCTCATAAGAGCACCTTCAGACTACTGTGTATCACAGAAGCACTTGCTTCAATGAAAACAACACACTGTGCATTTTGTGTGCACAAGGTGTGCACGTACAGTGAGGACAAGGCAAGGATGCTGCACTGTGAACAGTGATGCTGCTGTGAATCTGTCTTGTTGCACGGCATTGACACTTGTAGTGCAAATCTGTTGCTCATGCTTCTCTGGGTATGTTACCAAAGAATGGGTTTGGTACCCTTTTTCCTGAAAGTGGTTACATTGTCTTAGATACTGAATGTGGAAGTTGTATTGCTCTACTATATATGGTCCCTGGTATTTATAGTTGTAGCTGTAACTTCCCAGGACACGTGGAAGACAGTTTGCTGTGATCTTTTGACCCCCACTGGTATTTTAGGAGGATGGCTATTGCCGCTTTAATTTTGCTTTTCCTTCATGTGCAAGACTTTCTGTTTTAAGTTACTTTATCTTCTGTGTTACAGTTCTTACTGGAGACATGAAACACCAGCTGGCTTGCCAGCACTCTGCAGCTATTGCAGATAAACCTTGGCTTAAAACTGAACTAGTCTAAAATGTCTAATTTGTGTTCTTTGTGCTTGATGTAACAGGCATCTCAGATGGGTACAGTTACTTTTGCAGAAGAAAGGTGATATTTGAGGCTTTACGTATGAGTAATAATAAGTGGTTATGTTTATGGCATGGTTAGACCTGACTGTTTGCTTAAGCCATGAAAGGTTGAGGAATACAGCTGGCCTGACATTTAACACTTCTCCTGGGGGATGAAAGGAGTGGGAGTAGCCAGGTTTGAATACAGGATAACCTTCCAACTTGCCACTTAGCCCCTCTTTAGAGCTGGTTATGTTATTTTACAGATAGTCCTCTGTTGGCAATGTAGAGACCTCCAGACAACCTAATCTTACATTTAGTTCACTGTGCGCAAGATAAAGCTCTGATAAAAAGATCAGCACACTTGGATATGACCTTCTAAGGGTTGTTCTAATTGCTGCTTCAAGGCTGAATGTGTTCAGGGACCTTGGGAAGGTTTGCGGACTTGCTGATGGAAAATAAAGCTTTCAGAAATCCGGCATGTTATCAGCTGTTGACTGCCTTATAGTGCTGTGATCCTAAATGGCTGTTTAAAATACTTGGTCATAGCTTATGAATTTCCTGCAACTTAGTTTTGAATTTACTGGGACCTTATTAGAAGTCAGAAGCACTGATTAAGTATCAGTGAATTAAGTACTCTGTTGAGCTTTCTGTGTCTCCAGATGTGCCTTTCGCATTGCTGAAAGTGTGACTGTTAAATATTTGCTTTCCTTCCTTAGGCCGGGTTGATGTCGACCATGTGATAACAAGGAAGATGCAGCTCATAGCAGAAGCTGAGGTAAATATGCTGTAGTGCTTGCCTGTGGGGAGGAGTGGATAATTGACCCTGAATGTCTTCTGGAGAGTCAGTAGCCCTGGAACACAAATATTCCCTCTTCTGTCATAGCTTGAGTGCAGTGGGTCTTATACATCCCTCTCTCTCTCCTCCTCTTTTCTGATTTGGCACAAGAGGGGTAGCATTATCAAATGCAGTTTTGTCTTAGTTCACCCAATTAGATTGAAGTCCAAAGAGTGAACTTTGAGACCTGTAAATAAAATGGAACTTACTTCACCACTAACTTTTCACAGTGTGATTATCACCTAGCGTGCTAGCTTATTTAGGCTTTAAAATGCTTTGACCTGCTGTCTGTTGAATAAAGAGGCAGCATGAAGCCTGTATCCCACAAGCTTCAGCTGTGGTGCTGACTTTCCTGAGCCTTGGTCCTACTGTTTTGGCAGTGAGCAATAGCCTCAGAAATAAACGCTGGGTATGTCTGTCATCTACGTTTGTGTGAGCTGCCATCATCCTAGATTATGTTAAGGTGATTTATGCCCAAATTAAATGAAATTAGCTAACAATGAACTAACTGCACCCTTCTTGTTAACAGTTGTTTTGTAGCACTGGTG
The DNA here is from genome assembly GCA_020800305.1 of Porphyrio hochstetteri. Taxonomy (NCBI): domain Eukaryota; kingdom Metazoa; phylum Chordata; class Aves; order Gruiformes; family Rallidae; genus Porphyrio; species Porphyrio hochstetteri. The sequence goes on from CM036912.1 coordinate 23,389,581, forward strand.
TTCTTTGGGGCAAATTGCCCTGCACTCTTGCTTCATTTTATTGCACAGAATTCTGTGGGAAAGATGAAGTAATCTAATTGTGCCATCCTTATGTGAATATTAGGGAGTGGATACTTAAAAAAATTCCTTGCACCTTTGAGATGTTTTCCCGTTTAAAAGTCTTTTTTCACCTCTAAGTAGTGTGTAATTTGTAACACATATAACTAAACTGTATTTAAGTGGTGTCTGCAAAGGTGGTACTGCTTTTTGTGAAACTCCTGAAATTCAGCCCGGTGGATGGATAATTAGGGTGTGCATTGTCTTCTCGAGTGATGCTTACTGAGGACATGACAGAGCAAGCCCTGTATCTTTTCTCTATAAACAAAACAGACACTGCAAGAGTTGCTGAGAGAGGTTTTGTTAAGCCTGTGTAGTTTTGGAAGTTCCAGGGAACGCTAGCTGGTTGCAAGGACACAACTTGATCTTGGATTTCTTTCTTCAGGAATGTTCTTGTTTCCAGGTGTTTTTCTGGCCACCAGCTTTGAGACATGCTAGTTTGTAGACTGGGTCATTTCTTATCTGCAAAAAGAATCCAAACCAGCAGGGTCAGTGGTGGTTTTTTCTCCCAAAACACAGGGAGTTTAGGTTTTAAACCATGATTTAGGCAGCTTGGTTTTTTTTAAGGTGCCTCAAAGCTGCAGTCATAGCCACAAGGCTACTAAAAACCTGCCTCCCCTGCAAAATGCCTGGAGAGCTTGGCCCTTTTGTTGTGTGAACGCTGAACAAAAGCTTGGATTGCAGCTTACCTTTTAGGTGAGAGGTATCTGGGGTCTAGACAGATGCTTGACTTCTGAAAAGTGCTGATGGCTGACAGCTCCCAGTGATTTCAAGGGGATTTGTGGCTGCTAGGTGTTACTTCAAGTCAGATGCCTGCATGTATCTGCAGTCCAGTCTAAAAACCTAGTCCTATATTCACCCTAACCAGCCTGGAGAATGGTGTGTTGTGTCACTTAGTCAAGGATGTTGTTGTGTTTCAGTGACTGAAATTACTAAATCCCTTAGAATAAGTTCAAGAAGTTCCCCAGCATTTTGCTCAATGTAAGTCACAGGGTTACTTCCCTCCACTTTCTCTGACTTCTCATCAACTATTGGCCAACTTCTACTTTTTATAACATGGCATTCATTTCATACTCGCCCCTCTCTTTGATTTTGCAATGATCTGATTCTTCTGTTTAAAAATTAATGGTGACAGTTGAGTGGATCTACCCAGCTCCTTGTCTGAGTCTTCAAGCATACTTTAGGAAACCCCTATTCCAGGGGGAAGCTGCAGCGAGGTCATTTGTGTATCTGTCCCCTGTCACAGTGAAGGCTGGTGGGAGGTGTGTTCTCTTAGTGTTATTTCTTTGGTGACTGGGTGGCATGCACTTCGTTTACTAAGCGCTAATAGTTACTCTGGCAATTAAGTAGATTGCCCTTTGAAAGCCAGTAGTAATAGTTGATAATAAAGCATGGCATGTTGTGTGGTTTTGTCGGGCAGAATTAACAATTACCATTGGGTCTATGCTCTGGTTGTGTTTTGTTTAGTCTAATGAGAACTCGTGCCCTGCTCTCCCAATCCAAATGTGTGCACGAGTAGATACCAGCCCTGGAGGGTTGTTTTAGGAGGAGTCAAACTCAGCAGAGCACTGAGTGCTAAAGGGGAGTTGTAGCTTAAGGAAATAATTTCTGTTAAACTCTTGCTGAGAGGAAATTAGGATGGAGAAGGGGGAGAGACATTAACAAAAAAGCTGGGTTGTTTTTTTTTTGTAGGAATGAAATAGTGTGTTATTTGGCATTGAAATTTGAGTGCTCCAAGAGGAGCCAAAGTTTGTATTTGACTCTCTTGGGAGGGATATATCCATGCATGCTGTAAAAGCAGGCTGTGCCAGAGTGCACCAATGTCTTCTGTTACAGGTTGTAATTCCAAAGTACTCAGTGTTGGTATTTTCCTCCTGCTTTTAAAGGAAGAAGTCCAGACCTCTTACAGAGACAGTTGTCTTCTCTGCCTCCCAGAAAAGCGGTGTCGAAGAGTAGCCAGCTCCTAAGAGTTTCTCTTTTATTAAACACTACTGAAGCTTGTTTGTTCTATTCTGGCAACTGACAAATAGAAATGTTTTTATTAAGTTAAATATTAATCTGCTGCTTCTCTTGCTGTAGTTTCTGTTTCTTCCCTGCTGTAGCTTCTGGATCTGATCACTGTGAAACATGAGGAACATTGACTTCAGGATCTTCTGGGTTTGTGTGGTCTCATTTCAGGGTGACTTGTATTTCCTGCCAGAGCATTAAACTTGCTTACTTGGCTGTTGTTGCCTTAGCCAGTAGCATTTTGTCAGAATACATCATCTCTTAATACATTTTGTTAGCCTAAAAGTTTTGCTCCTATTGAAGGGTTTTTAGCTTAGTTTTTGTGGAGATCTTGGAAAATGAAGGCTGTATCGTGGATGGCAGGTGTCTATCAGTGTAAATCAAATGCCTTAAAACAGTGGTGGAAAGAGGCCTGGGTAAGAGGCAAGCATGTAACTGCTGCAGCTTAGAGTTAACAGATGCTGTTTGTCATCTTGCTTTTCCTTCTTTTCTTAGACCTTGTGCCTGTTCCTTTTTAGCAAAAATAATGCTGCTCCAGCTTTTCTTTAATGTAATAGGCACTGAAACATAAACACCTACTGGCAATTGAGCTCAAGTGTCACAAATGCCTTTTTGAGGAAGCGTTGTTTTTGTGCACAACTTCCAAGCTTTTTGTTTCACTTCTTGAAAATGGATTTCTTGGGTTTGTTACTTTTCAGCCTCAAAGATGAGAAAGTAGGTAGCAGTCAGGAATTCTGAAGGTTGTCAGGGAAGCATGAATGCTTCCTAAGCAGCTGGTCAGTAGTAGGAAGACTAGATGAAATAATACATAGTTATCATGTAGGAGGACTTGGGCCTTGAATCTAGAGGCAAACATCAAAAATCCCAGGCAAAAGGATGGTCAGACAAATGTTGCCAATAAACATCTGCATAAAAAACCCAAAACACAGAATGTTACTAGATTAAGTGATTTCTTGAAACTTGCCTGTCTCCTGTGCTGAAGATGATGGCCTGTTGGCAGAGCGTTCTAGAAAGGCTTATGGTTGAGGAACTTGGGAGTTAGCTTTCAGCCATGCTTCATCACTAGGCTCAGATATTGAGAAATCCATTTGGTGTCTGGAGGACTGGACACTAAAGAAATAAATTCTCAGAAGTCTTGTAAATCACTGTCTTCTGAAATGCCAGAGAACTTAGGATTTTTAGGTTCCCAAAATTCTCACTGAAACACAGTGAACACGTTGCCTTTTTCTTTTCTTGAGGGAATTGATCATAGAATCATAGACTGGCATGGGTTGGAAGGGACCCCAAGGATCACAGAATTCCAACCCCCTGCCACAGGCAGGGCCACCAACCTCCAGACCTGGATCTACACAAGGTTGCCCAGGGCCCCATACAACCTGATCTTGCCTTCTTTTTCTAGTCATAAGAATAATGCTTACCCCACTGTGCAAATCTCAGGTTCCTCCCTGAGTGTGAAGAGTAAGAGAATTTGCACTGCAGCAAAGGTCTGTCCAGGGCTGTGTAGCTCTTTCTGCAGAACATCTTATTAGTCAGTTTCTTCCAGATGCATCTAGTTTTAAAAACTGCCTGGGGTGTGTGAGATCAGGCCTTTGAAAGGTCATGTTGTGAGACTAAATGGCAGATCCAACTATATTGCAGGAAGGAGAATACAGGAATGAGTAACACACGCCACAAAAGGGATATCTTGGCATTTGACAGTCTGCCTTTTAAAGATGACTTGTAGTCCTTGTCTGGATAACTTCTTATTGGAAGGGCTAAGGAATGTTTTTCCTTGCCAGAAAATAAACACTTTAATCACTTTGACCAGTGTGGCCTGTGCTTTATCCACAGCTGATTATCTCCTTTTTTCTGCACTATCAGTGCAATTTTCCGAAAAGATGGTAGAGAAGAGGGGTGCTTGTAGTTGCTTTTTTTCATCCAACTGTGGAAGTCAAGGTCTCTAGTAAACCAGATGCTTCAGAAATTGTTGTTGTCTAATAAAGTGAGAGAAGAAAAATATGGATAGGCTAAAAATGGTGCAACTTTGTCACAACTGGCTGTAATAGAGAAAAATAACCTGTATGAAGCTGTCAGAAGAGAGAACATAGGAGACTCAACTGGGATATTTGATCCTTAAATTTCTAAACTTCACTTTTGTCTCTCTGCTCAATCGTAATGCTTAGCAATGTGACCCTGTTTTCTTGCTTTAGTGACAATTTCTGTGTGTTCTGTAATTTCAGTGGTATGTGAAACTCTTCCTCCACACAGTGGTAGCAGTGGAAGGGTAAATTTGGTCCTTATTACTGCACTTCGTCACTGAGATTGCTTCTTTGTTAATGCATGAGCACATCAGCGGTGACTGCTTAGCCACAAGCATGAAAAGTCCCATTTTTCCCTCAACAGCACTAGATAGGCTAAAAAGTAAATCTTCTCATACTTGTTTTGTATGCAAAGGACATAACTCTGGTTAAAACTGAGAAATGTTTTCTGGGGCTCATGTGTTAAGTTTAGCTCAACCTTCTTGGCACCGTAAAATATGTGAAATACCATCCACTCCAGACATATATCTGAAGATCAGACTTTGCTCCTGTGTTGTACCTGATAGAGAAGATAAACATTTTTCAAAGTCCTCTGGCCTTAGCTGTGTGAACAGGCTGGGATAAGTCCCTGATCTTGTCCAAGTTGGCTCCCACCTGTTGGCAGATGTTACAGGAATATTTTCTCGATGCCTTGATCTGGCCTGCTCTGGGATAAAAAGGAATAGAAATATTTTATGAATAATCTATGAAATTTTGTTAATATTTTATGAAAATGTGTCCAGAGACTTCAGTGACTTCCTGCTCTCTTTTTGTTGCCAGCAACTGAAGCCAGCTTTCATGAAGGAAGTGGACAGTCACTTCACAGAGTTTGTGAACAGCTTGGTGGCGAAATCAGCTCTCCTCGATTCTTCATCTTCAGCCTCTCTTTTCCCAGCTTCCTGCTCAGAGAAGGAGCTGCACAAAGCTAAGTAAGTCAGTTTAAGCTGTTCCTATAACAAGGTTCTATTTCCTGGAAACTTTATTTCCCTTCATGTCTCAAACGTTCTCCTCTTTGTTGCAGGGCCTCAAGGGCTCCTCCAGAACATGGGAAGATCTTTACTGCCAGGAGGTCCCTCTTGGAGTGAGTAACTCAACTTCACACTTACCATTAAACTGACTGATAATACCCTTGATAGCCAACTAACTAGCCTTTGCTTTGAGGTACCACCCCCCACCTCCCCCTGCCATGGTCTTATGTTCAAATCCGTGTGGACTAATCCATTTAAGCTTCTCTTGTTTCTTTCTGAAACACCTCTACTACAGCTTACAGCCTTCCCAAATGTAAACCTTAATTACAGTCCTTTCAGTACCACTTAGATAACAGCTCATTACCCTTAGTCTGAGGATAAACCAAGGAAGTGTCTGTATATACTGGCACCCAAATTATGTTACCTTCAGTCTTTTGAATTGGGATGGCAGTGATGTCATCTCACCATGAAACACTTTGGAAGCTGGAGGTGTGATGTGCTGTGCGAATGGCCTGATAGCGTTTGAATCTCTCCCTTAGTGAGCTGTTTGAAGTGAGTCACATCAGGACGATCTACCACATGTTCATCGCTCTTCTCATTGTCTTCATCCTCAGCACGCTTTTAGTAGACTTCATTGATGAAGGAAGGTAAGAATGCTTTGAAAGACAGGGACTGGGGCTGGGAAATCCTCTGTTCCAAAGCACCTGAGGTACATGAAACGGCAGAATGGTGCAAAAAGGAGGAGGAACCCTTCCTTGGGATGTTGTTGGAAGGGTGGTTTACAACCTGGCATACTTGAAATATATGCTGGATTTCCTGTTGAGGGCATATGTTTGTTTCAAATCGGGTAGCTGGGTGTTAGGAAAATCCTACAGACTGGTGTATTCTAGGAGAATTATGTCCAATGCAGTTGTGCCTAGTTCACCCCAAGGCTGGCAAAAGAGAGGGGGTCATCATTGGATGTGGACTTGCCTTAGTTGAGTAACCTTATGGAACACTAGCTTTCAGCTCCTTGTGTTGCTCAAAGGAGGACTCTGTTCAGAAAAAGTTAAAATGCTTCAGCAGTCCTTTCTCCCTTTAAAGATGACAGTTCTGGAACACTGTACTTGTGCTTAAATAAAAATAGAACTTTTTGTTTTCCCTGGGGGAAAAATCTCAAGGATCTTGGCACAGCCTCTGTTAAGACTGTGCTTTGCAGGTAGCCAGTTGTGAACAAGATTGTGAAAGGCTGCTTTTCTCATACTTGGCTTGTTGCTTTATATAGTATCTCTGGCAAGCTGTATCCTGTGTACACGAGTAGGATTAAACATTTGTCTTAGTGATTATCTGATCTTCAGTGTGCAAAGCTAGAGCTGTATCTTGATTATAGTCATTGTCCTTTTGTCTACGTGTAAGAACAGGCTTTTGTGCACTATTGAATATTGTTCATCTGATCCTAACTTAATATTATGTGGATGCTGGGGGAGATTACCTCTAAATATCAACTAATAGGGCTGGGTTCTCTCATTACTTTAAAAAAAAAATCATTGCTGTCTTCTCAGCTAGGTCTGATAATTTGGATCCAGTTTGCAACTGAGCCTCCACATGAGAACCAAATAAATTGTGTTGGTGTACTCTATAGCTCTGGTGACTTGGATAGCCAGTAAGGTTGAACATCCTTTTGTTCATCATGTTTTAAGCTTGATTAATGAAATAAAGTACCTGGTGCGCATTGCTTGGACGTATTTGGACTGACTGTCTGATGACCCTAGCCTTTTGGGTGACTTTCTAAACAGAATCTGTCTGGAATGCCTATGGCTTTCACAAAGCAGAACTAAATTAGGTTTGAGTGCTAGGTACCTCATGCCTATAGAGGTGGAGGGAAAACTCTCTTTAAGTGTTAAATTTCTGGAAAGAATTGAATCTTAATGTAATAGTGATGTCCTGGGAATGTTTCCCCACAAGCTCTTTTGGCCCCTGGTTCAGCAGTGGATTGTTTAGTCACATGCTCATTCTTAGCAGGGATGAGCTTGAGCGTACTCATAAAACACATGCTGATCTTAAAGATGTGCTTAAGCCCTGTGGGATTTGAAGGTAAGCTGTGCCTGGCAGCATTGATGGCTCCAGTCCATCTCTTGTTTTCTGATGTGCTTGTGGGTGGTCGCTTCGACCTGCTGCAGACCACCCTCTTACTGACCTGCAGATTACCACAGTCACTTCTAACTAGACTGTCAAAACGACTATGATCTGGAAGCTCTGTGTTTTTGTAGCCTCTTAGTAGTGGGGTAGACATATTTCTAATGAAACAATGGATGCTGAATATGGTCTCTTTGTGCCTTCTAGGCTGGTCCTAGGATTTGATCTCTTGGTCTTTGTTTTTGGAAAGTTCCCAATCGTCTTCTGTACCTGGCTGTGCATGTTTGGTGCCACAGTTGTCATTCCATACAACCTTTTTGTCTGGTGGGCCAAAGCCTACTACACTTCTTCTCATCGTGTGATCCGCTCTCTCGTCTATGGGATGTTGTTCACGCTCTTCCAAACAGCCGTGCTTGGGTTTGGACCAACCTATATTGCTGTATCCTATGCCCTGCCTCCAGCCTCCCGTTTTATTGTAATACTGGAACAGGTAGGTCTCTACCCACTATCTTTGGATATATTGAATCTTGTTTTCAAAATGGAAGAGGTCCTTCTTTTCCAGAGGGAATCACGTGTTGATTTTATTCATTAAAAGCCAGTGGTGTGAATGGAGCTTGTCTGACTTGAAGACAGACTTAGAAGCAGCAAGTCTATTGAGAAAAAATAGAGGGTAAACCTCACTCTGACCTGGAAACCACTTAGGTGGTTTGCCCTGTATTTGAGATTTTACTGGGGTTTTTTCTGGACATGTTTCAAAGCTGAAATTCCATTTATTTCTAGCTGTCTTGTGGATGCTAAATGCTTAAAACCAGTTTTAAATGCTTGTTGTGTATAGTTTACAAAGAAACTGTAACATTCCTTTAAAAAAATAACACAACAGAAAAACCAAACAAAAACCCCACAACAAACCAAAAACCCACCAAGACAAACAAAACCCAAACAAATTCATAAAATAAATTTTTTAAAACCCTAACAAAATCCCAAGTACTTAGTCAATAAGTAGTTCCTGTTTCCCTTTCTGTTCCAAAGGAACAACTGTCTTTGGCTTGCAGTCAGAACTTTATTGAAAGTGGAATTTTCGGGCTTTTTTTGGGGGGGAAGAGAAGGAAGAGCCCGAGAGTGTAGGACTAGCCAGACCATCAGGTTAAAACAAGGATGGTCAGAGTGTGTAGACTTGAGAAATGTAACTTTGGAGCAGATCTCCTCTTGGCCCTTCAGGGACGATTTATTTGTGGCACCACCTTAATCCAATGTAGCAGTAGGTGCTATAGAACACCTCTAACTTGAAGGAGTCAGTTTTAAGACTTTGAAATATACTGGCCTCTTAAAATGGATAGATGTGGGGACTTTTTGCTTAAATTTTAAGCTCGTGTTAATTGGTTAGTGACTGACTGGTGAGATTTGGAATCCTTGCTTATGCTGTGAGCATGTGAGTGTAAATGAGATTTGTTTTGCCTCTCTTGAGTCATGATTGCTGCAGCATGTTTCACCTTGCAGTGATTTTAATTCATGTTGGTTAAACAGGCTTTTGAGCAGAGAAGTTTTCCCTTGTAAGTGAATTGGAGAGGAGCCGAGATGGTGAAGGTGTTACCTTAAAATGCTTGGGACGTTATGAAACTGAGAACACAGAGCTGATATTCTCTTGGTCTTACAGGTTCGTCTTGTTATGAAGGTTTATTCATTTGTCCGGGAGAATGTACCCAGAGTCCTGTCCTCTGTAAAGGACAAATCCAGTGAGTAACTTGCCCTACGTTTTGTTTTGGTAGCAGAGCATAGCCAGCTCTTGTTTTCCCTCCGTTGCTTTGAGCTGGCCTCCTGAACTGGAGAGATAGGATTTGAGCAGGTGACTTGGGGCAGGTGATGAGGTGCTGGGCTGGCCTCCTGCATCATAATTTCAGCCTGAACCTTTTCGTTTGGTATTGGGCAATGAGCTAGACAGTTGTTCAGGTGGAAGTCATTTCAGTGTCCTAAGCCTTGCTTCAACAGGACTCCTTATTTCTGCTTTTGGGAGGCTGGCTGCGCACCCCTAGTTCAGTGCTATAGTTGAAATGACAGCAATTGTAGAAGCACAGAAGTTCTCACAGCAAGGCAGGCCAGAGCTGAACGTGAACCCATGTGTTGATACGGGCCTCACAGGCTTATCTTCCCTAGGAGGGAAGGGCATGTGGTATTAGGGTGTTAAAATGGCACTACCTGCTAGTCACCCTCACTTGTTAACTGTGCTTCATGGGGACAGTTCCATCTGACAGGCTGGGTTTGTTTTATTCTCCTCAAATTCCACACCTTTATCCAGACAGATGTTTTTTGAGGTGATAAGGGTTGTATGTTGTCAGTGGGTACTGGGGAAATGGAACTGTCAGTAAGCAGAAAGATTGCAGCGTCATCTTTCTTTATCTCTCCCTCTTCCAGGCACAGTACCTATACCCAAAATTTCTCAATACCTGTACTTCCTCTTTGCTCCCACCCTCATCTACAGAGACAACTATCCCAGGTAATGTGAGCAACTCTAAGGTAGTCTTACAACTGAAGCCAAGGTTACGCATCTCTGGATGGCATCTACTCAATTCATGAGTTAGAGCTTTCAGAAAGCTGTGGTTAAGTCAGTAACCGGGTGAGAGCAGGGCTTGGGCATGGCAGCTCTCTAAGGCTAATGGTGTTCTGACTCTGGAAGGAAATAAAACCAGGACTACAAAGCACAATCCGAGGTAAAACTGATCGGTTACTTGTGGCTAGTAACTCGTGGCTCCTGCAATAGGCTGTTTTATGTGGTGCTAATAAGCAGCCCTGTCTCATTTGAGTTTGAGGAGGTAGGCTGAGGCCTTTAAAACTGGGAACTCCCAAACTTTGCTGCACTTTGACAGTGTCAAGTCAGCAGTTCTTTGCGTGACTGTTGGGCAGATCATCACCTCCTACGTAATTGCATAACGCTGCCCTCCGGATACTTTCCCATTTATGGAATTGCCATGGTTGTCCCACTGCAGTTGTAAGCAAGGGACCAGCAATTTGGGCAGACACCTCTTGGATGTCAGGAGATTAAGAACTCTAGAATTAAAACCTGTGGGGGTTTTTTTTCAAACTACAAGTCAATAAAAAGTCAGTAAGGAAAGGGAGGTTTTTCCTGTGTTGAGGTGATATTGAGATATGATATCACATGTGCTTTTTCCTAGGAATCCCACAATAAGATGGGGCTATGTAGCTACCAAGTTTGCACAGGTGAGTAGTGCAGCTTTCTGAGGAATGCACTTTCAGTGATCACCTAAACTCTTTTGCTAAGCAATTCTCCCTTTGGCATTAAATCTCTCTTTACTCAGTGTGGCCTTATGAGAAAATAATACTTCTGATGTCTAAAAAAAGACATGGTGATCTTGCTGCACTAATAACTGTATCAAATCAAAACATGAATCCTTGCTTAAGCCTTCACACTCCATTCTATACAAATAAAAGCTCAGCGTGTGTGTGGAGAGTGCGACATCTGTGCTCTGGTCCTCTTTCTTTATGCTGACGATGTACTGTAATGCTCTGGCACAGCTACCTGTGCAGATATTCAGACCCAAGCTTGAAATAATGAGGCCTGGAGTCCAGATCTTCAGTGCTTGTTTGAGCTTGGGGCTGACCCCACCTCTGCATTTGTCTGCATGCTCCCTCTGGCTATGTTTCCGAGTACAGGCTTTGTGTGGCTGAAAGCTTTGCTGTCACACAATGCGTTTGTGTCTTAAAGCAAAACAAGTCAAAGCAAAAATTAGGCCTGATAAGGCCTTCGGCTGCTTGCTTTTTGACAAGAGGGTGATAAAGTACACACCTGGCTTACAGCAGTTGGACTCTTTAAGTGATGTGCATTTTAACATCCTCTGGCCCATAAACCCATGTTCTGGAAGCGAAGGCCTGTGGTGATTTGGCCTGTAAATGTCTCCCATGGGGCAAAAGTAAGCTTTAATATGAGGTTTGACTACATGAAGTGTCTTTCAATTATTTCTGCCTTTGCCTTGGAGCTGGATCACAACATACTTTTCCTGCTTACTTTGACATTGGCACAAATCTTTAGTGTCATAACTTCTGAGTTGATAGGACTAGGAGAAACTTACAACTGCTCTAGTAGAAAAGACAAGCTGGTTTTGATTGTGGCTTCAACATGCAACAGAGATGGTTGTGGCTTTCTGCCTGGACCTTAGGGAAGTTTATTAGCAGCACTGTATAATAAATTATTTTGACTTGTGCTGGCAGCTGCTAGAGCTGTCAAGTCATGATGTGTTAATTGTGAAATGTGTGTGTGTTTCTTATGGAGTCAGGCTATTTGTTTCTTCCAGGTGCTTGGTTCCCTTTTCTATGCCTACTACATCTTTGTGAGACTCTGCATTCCTCAGTTTCACAACAGTAGTCAGGAAACCTTTAATCTTCGAGGGCTGGTCCTCTGCATCTTCAATTCCATTCTGCCAGGTAAGACCCAGCTTCATGAGTGACCCTGGAAGAGGTGAAAGGGGAAGTGCTTGGTACTGGATGCGTTTGTGATGGGAAGAGGTCAGTGAAGGAGGGAGGCCTTGTGGGCAGATTTCAGCATTACGGTGTTAAACGTTGGAGTCTGCAGCACAAAATAAAAGCTGGGGTTTAAATTTTAACTCTCTTCAAAGCCAAGGTCAGGGCTCTGTCAAGGCCTTGCTCTTGCCCTCTGTGTTAAGCCTGCATGGGGAGAAACTGAAATACTTCCACTTTTTTGTATAGGTAACACAAAGCTCATCAGTGTCACTGCCTGTAAGACCAGTCTTGACTGTGTTACGTGCTCTTGCTTATAGCTGAGAGAAACTGCCAGGAAACCACTCTGAATCTGCCTTGTTTCCAGGTGTACTGATTCTCTTCCTGGTGTTCTTTGCGTTCCTTCACTGCTGGCTCAACGCGTTTGCTGAGATGCTGCGCTTTGCAGATCGGATGTTCTACAAGGTAAGAAGCTGGAGTAGTTTCAGCTTGTAAAGCCAAGCTTTCTGAAGCTTCTGAAGTTCCTTTTCCTAACAAAAAGGGAAGAGGAGGAAACTGAAGATTTGCTTTACCGAACAAAGCGTCTGTGGGTTTTGCTTGGTTTATGCTGTTACACGTTAAGGTTGTTGCTGTGCTGTTGAACAGATCTGATTTCTACTTGGCAATCTGAATTGGTTTTAAGGTAATATGTCCTCTGTACAAAACAAACCAACTACCAGACCTATTAGTAGCTCTGTTCGCACTGTTTTTGTTATCTCAGCCACTGTGGTTTGGGATAAAACCAAACGCTGATATACAAGGTAGGATCTTGAAAGCACAGCGAAAGCGTTATTTTGTGGTGCAACTTGTTACGTTAGCTTGGTATTATTCTGATGAATATTTTTCAACTTGATCGCCCAGAAAAAGACCTGTAGAATGTTCTATGCTTAAATAGATCCATAGCCTTTCAACTGTGCTTTCAGGACTGGTGGAATTCCACTTCCTATGCAAACTACTACCGAACCTGGAACGTGGTAGTACATGACTGGCTCTACTACTATGCCTACAGGGACTTCCTCTGGGTGAGTAACAAGCAGATGTGCTCTTTTTGTTAATTAAACATTTAACCACTGAGCAAGGCAGGATGCTGTCACTGTCCACTGGGAAACACAAAAGAGTCTTGCCTCAGCTGCTCTGGGTAGCCGCTGTGCTTTTTAGAGATCCGTTGCTTGTTTTCAAGTCCTTACAGTGTGCAAAATGTGGGTCTGTAGGAATGTAAGGACTGACTTAACAGTCTGAGCCTGTGTTGCAGAGTTTGGATGCGCTGTGGTAGATAGTTCATGAGTGAGCTCAACCTCGGTGCTTACACAAAGGAGACGGGACCTGAAGAAAACCACCTCTATAAAGTACTTAGCCAGGAGGATACATGAAATGCTAGGCTACTCCTTAGCTCAGGAATAAAACCCAGCAATGCTAAAACAACCAACTAAACCCACAGCGGAGCAGCCTGTAATTCTTGGTATTGTTCTCTCTCCCAGTTCTTCGGTAAGAAGTTCAAGGCAGCAGCTATGCTGTCTGTGTTCACAGTGTCAGCTGCTGTGCACGAATACGTTCTGAGCATCTGCTTCGGGTACTTCTATCCAGTTCTCTTCTTCCTGTTTACATGCTTTGGAGGTAAGGTTGCAGGAGAGAGTATGTGAGTTGTGGGGTTAATTTTTTTAACAAGCATGCCTTGTCTTTCAGACAGTGATGCCAAATTACTCTTTAGGTGCTAATGCACAGAAGTGTTTCTGGTACAAAAGCTGCGATTGTGGGTCCAAACTTTGTGAATGGATTTTTGCAGCATTTTTGGGAGGGTGTTCCAAGCTGGGGACTCAGACAAGCAAGGTATTGATGGAGGGGAAGAGCTGTATGTGATGTACTGTTGTTCATGTGTAACTGCACGTATTTTGATAGCACTGCTTCCTCTTTGCCAAGGCTTAGTTCAGTTGCAGGCTGGAAGCCTTCCTTTTTAAGGTCATAGTGTAAGACAAGTATTACTTTGCCACCGCAGCGAGGAGGAGAGCCCATTCAGAAGTTTGAGCTCTTGCATTTCATTTTGGGTTTTGCTTTAGAGTGAGTTAAAGGGCTCTAATCTGTAGGCCAGGTGTGCCAGCATGTCTTGGTCACCTGTGTAACACAGCTGGGATTGGTTTCCAGAGGCACACCGCTGGGCCAGCTCAGTGGCAGACTTGCTGGAAGCAAATGTCAGCATCAACTCGCAGTATTTGCTCTGCTGCCAAGCAGAAGCAGATTTTCTTGCACTGTGCTGACCTCAGAGAGCAGCCTTGTTTCTGCAGAGAGGAAATGGAGGGAAAGATCCAGTGAAATGAGTTGGTCTTTGATTCTTTAATCCTGAGTCTGGTTTTGAATGGTGCTTCTCATTTCACCTCTTCCCAGTGGTCTTCAACTTCACCCTTAATGACCGTCGGAAAGGGCCCTTCTGGAACGTGATCATGTGGACATCCCTCTTCCTGGGCCAAGGTGTCATCATTTGCCTCTACAGCCAGGAGTGGTACGCCCGCCAGTACTGCCCTATGGAAAATGTGAGTGACCCGTGGGACAGCTGTTGTGCGAGTGGCTTCTCCTTTCCTGCTGTGGGGCAGAAGTGAAATGGCACAAGCCTTCCTGGCAGCATGCTGTATCACTGTTAGCGGCTGCCTAGCGACTGGGGAAACCTCAGGAAGCTTTCTCTAAGAAAAGTGCTTCCATTCGTGCTCTGTCTGTGCTGATGGGATCTCCCTACTTGAAACTGAGGGCGTGTTCCTCACACTTCTGAGGATGTAAGCTGCTATTTGAGGGTACACTAGGCTAAAGTGACAAACTACAGTGCTTGACCAAGGTCAGGAGGAACCAAGCTTATTGTGCCTCTCCCAGACTGGAGTGGGTGGCAGTGAGAATTGGTTGCTTATAAATGGTCAGTTTGGGGATTTATTGGTGTAACTTTCTCTGATTTACAATCCATTTTCTTTGTATCCAAGCCTGTTCTACATAAAACTTGTTGCTGTGCTAGTTGACTTCAGCTTTAACCAAAGGTGTCCTCAGGCTTGTAACTCTATCTTACAGAGTTTGACTTCTAATTGAGGAGAGTTTGCCATCGTAAACAACTGCCTCCTTGATACAATACTCTCCTATGTGCAGCGTTTAGCTGATGTGTCAGAACTGGGGGCGGTGGGTGGCAGGCAGACAGCTTGTGGCCGTAGCTACACTTCGCACGCTGTTTAGTGGTGATAAAAGAAGGGTCACAGATGTGAAATGCAGTTTGATCTTTCCCATTGGGGACGTTTGACTTCAGCAAACCACCCCTCAGCTGGTGCTGCTGGCCTGGGACTAACTTGCTGCCTCTCCATCTTTTGCAGCCCACGTTCCTGGACTACTTAAAACCACGCTCATGGTCATGCCACGTGAAGATGTAAAAATAATGTGCTCTGGCCATGTCATCCCAGAAGACCAGAGTTATCCTCCAAGTATTTGGACCAATTACCTAACTCACTACGGACTTTTTCTAAGGGAAGTTGTGCCTCCTGATTATTGGGGAGAAACTGTAAATTTTTTTAAACATTACTGAGGCAATCCAGTTGACCTGGATTGCAACAGGCTTCATAGGCAGCATCTACAGCGTGCTGTCCCACTTTGAGCCATTTCCATGCCAGTGAAACATTGAGCTGAAGGTGGAGTCTACTGGAATCCTACTCATCCAGGGGTCCCCCCAGGCTGCTGCTCTTCTGAACAACAGATAGTCTGGTCAGATTTGCTAATAGCTCTTTGTTGGCATCCGTCCATCCTCCTCAGCCATACCTTTGCTGGGTTTTTTTCCTCCCTTTCGGTAATGGGATATCTAACAAAACTTCTTTGTGATCCTGTCTGCTGCTGTGATGCAGGCAAGTGGCGGAGCAATGGCATACTCACCTCTGAAAATAGCCAAAGCTTTTCTGGGTGGCTTTACCCATATTCTGCATGTGGTGGCTGCCTGCCTACAGGTGTAAAGCAGGCAGGGAAAGAAGGGCTTGTCATTTCACTTGTGGGTGCATTGGAGAATCGGGTGGAGAAGCATGGCACAGCATATGCAATCTTTATATGACCTTTTATACTGAAAATTTTGTTTTCTCTGTATTCATTAAGATCTAAACCAACTTATGGCAAATGTGTTCTCCTAAGGCCCTTGCGACTTGAGGTATAGGGTTTTTTCCCTCCAGATCTTCCTTTCTCTAGCTCTGGATAATCAGTTCTAACACAATTAACTTGTAAAAGGACTTTAGCTTTAACTTGGCAGGTGCTTTAAGGTATACAAGTTGTTCAGGCTTTCTCTAGTAAGAAAGATTTGAAACACTACAACGCAGCTGTAAGAAAAGGCAGTTGACTTCACAGGCACGCAGCGCGCTCTCCTCCAGAGCGGCTGCGTGCAGCTTGATGCGCCAGTGCCTCTTGCCAGCGGGTGTTGTAGCAGCTTCGGTGGGAAATGAGAGCCGAGCTGGTGGCTGGTGTCAGAGCTGCTCTTTGTCTGCCTGCGTCTGGCCTTGGCGTCAGGTGAAGAGCGGTTCCCCAGGTACTGCCCTCTTTGTGCTGAAGGTCTGCTGGAACTGCAGCTCCTGTAGTTGGAGAAGGAGCATGACCTGCAGGAGGAACCTTAACTGTGGTCACAGGGATCTCTGAATTACCTAAATGTCCTTTATCGGCACTTTTTGGTCACAGCTTTTGCTTGCTGACCTACAGCCTAGGTATTGGCACCAGCAGTGTTGGGGATGACAACAGACTTGTCTCTGCAGTCTTTGGAGCTTCTGTTTTTACTAACTTGAGTCAAGAGTGATTTCGTGAGAGCTCAGTGGTATTTCAACCCTGGTGTTCAGTTTTCCATGGGAGGGAATCCTGGCCTAAGAAAGGACATTGTGTGAGGTCAGATTTGCCAAATTAGAGCGTGTTTGGATGTGGCTCTCCTAAAAATGTCTCCTGCTAAAACTTGTTTCTTCAAACAGTTGGGTTAACTTCAAAGGAAGGAGTTCATGTACAGAACTGAAACTTGGCAGTATTAGTGTATGCGGTCCCGAGAAGGAAATGGGTTACTTCCAGGATTAATCAAACCCATGGAGGAGAATCTTTTGCTCTACCTTTTGTGGGAGGAATGGATAGAATTGCTGGAGCAACTAAGATTCCTTTTCTGAAAAAAACCCAACAAAACCCCAACCAAACAGAACCCCCATCCTTTGGCGAAAGAGCTTTGTCACCTCCTTAATACAGGATGAAAGTCAGTCCAGAACTTCTAGTTGTGATGCTTAAGCCCCTTCTGTAGAGCTGTGACTGCACTCAGAGTGTGACGATGAGGGACTCTCTCTGTCCTCTTGATGCCTGTGTCAGGTCTTGCTGCTGTCCTGGCATTCTCAAAAGGAGAACAAATCATGGCACTGTGGGCCAAGTTCTGATGTTTCCCTCGCAGTTGGCACTGTCATAGTCCTAATAAAGAGTATCAGTGTTTGCTGTGTCAGCATCCCTGGCGGTTGAAACTGGAGGGCTTGAGCATCTGACAAGCAAAAGACAACCAGAAAGGGATGCTCAGCTGTTGGAACTGGCCTTGTTTTTTGACAGGTTTAAGTTTTCAAGCCTTGTAGATCAAGGCATCTGGCAAGCGTGCTGTCAGGGTGCAAACAATTGGGATTACTAACCATTTCATGAGTTTCCAAATTGCTTTTGGATGTGGGCTTACTTTAATTTTTTTTTTTTCCTCAAGAGTACTGGAGGGGAAATGGAGAGCCTTTTGCACACTGCTGGTTTAATTGGAGTCAGTTATACCATGTTTGAGTTATACCATGTTTGTGTGCCAGAGCTGGCACGGTCTGGTGGTGTGGTTAATAACAGGCTCGCAGCCAGCTCTCTACAAGCGCTCGTTCATTGTGTATTTGGTTCTCGGTGGCTCTCCCCAGCACAAGGGCCATGCAGCTTGCTTCCGTGGTCACAGCCTCCCTCCTGAGGTGGGAAGCCTTCAGCTCAGCATGGCAGTCAGCACAACTGCAGCTACTTGCTTGGTAACATCACAAAAATCAGTATCAATATGGCAAATTGCCTCCCAGTTTTCATGCAGATAAGTTTGTTCTCAGTAAGGCTGAACCTCTGCAGAGACTGCATGCCTCAGTATGCCTTTTCTGTTGGGTATTAAACAACTTCCTGCCTTCAGAGGTGGAACTGTCATGCACCTGAGCTGCCTGCTGTATGCTTGTCCTGCCACAGCCCTCTGGGTATGGCTGCTGTGTGCTGTGCTGAGGCAGGGGAAACCCTGGTGTAGGTGTTATTTTAATAGGAGATGGCATTGGTGATGCAACTCATCCACCTGCTAAAGGAAAACGAAGCTTCCTGAGCTGCCTCCCTCTGAACGCAGATGAGCTGGAAGGACCATCACCCAGTGCAAGCTGTGAGCAAGCCCACCTGCTGTGTGGCATCAGGGTGAAGAACCAGCTCCCTCTGGTACCTCCAAGCCAGCTTCAGCCTCATCTCTTCTCCCTGAGCAGCCATTGCTGCCCCTTTACTCACAGGGACGGGGCACAGGACAGTCCAGCAGCCACCACACATGCACCGGCCCTGGCACCAGGGGCTCCATGTACACAGCCTGCACCATGCTCTGTCACGTGGAAGAGCTGTTTCTGTCTACTGTATTACAGCAGTTGAAATATATTTTGCTATTGGGGGAGGAAAAAATGCCTTGGCCTGTTTCTTTTGGAGGCTCCTGATTTGGGGTGGGGGCGTGTGTGTGTTTCAGGAGGGAAGGGGAGGGCAGGGCAGGGAATAAGAGATGTGGGGCTGGGGGAGGGGTGGTGGAGTCTTCTGGAACATGGGATGGAGTCTTGCGTTTCCCTGGTGATGGAGCCAGGGAGGAGCTGCCCGGCAGGTAAGGGCTGGTGGGCATGGGGGGCCTCTGGGAGAGGGGAGCTCCCCTGCCTGGTACAGCAAACCCCAGCCCTTCCCATGGGGTTGTGAGTCTTCTCCCCAGGGGGAAGGGGGCAGGGGTAGAGGGATGGAGACAGATGGGAGGTGCAGGGCCAGAGCACTGATGCTGGCAGGGGGGAGGAGTGCTCCTGGGCTGGGAGTGTAGGAAGAAACTCCTACACAAACCTTCCTTCCGGAAAGGCCAAAGCTGAGCCTAGCCCAGGAGAGGTTGGGGGCTGAGAGCTGCGCCTTGGGAAGGGTGTCCTTGGAAGTGTAGGAGAGGAACAGGGGGGAAGGAGCTGATGGTTCCTGAACAACCCTCCCTGATTCACACACATTAAACTGGAGCAGCTGCCAGAGGTGGATTGTGGTGGTTTCTGCCTGCAAGTTACTCTGGCCCTGAGAAAGGTTTGTGTGCCAAGGACTGAACGTGCTCTCTTCCAGCCACACGCTCTGAAGTCAAATCTTGTCTGTGTCCTTAAACTGCAGCTGCTACAGAAGGCTGCCATCAGTCTTCCCGTCCCTCCTGCTGGGAATAGTGTGTGCTGCCAGAGCTCTTGAGGGATGATGGGGGAGAGAGGGGAATGACCTTCGTAAGAAACTTTTAGCCATTTTCAATACCTTCTTTCCAAGAAACCATTTATGTGAGCAAACCCAGAAACTACCGCATCCAAAGGCAAACAAGTGTAGCTCAGCTCGTTAGAAACCACCACACAAGAGGATGTGGCAGGTCAGGAGGCCAGAGAGTTTGAAGTGCCTGTGTGTTACAAGGACCAGTGTAGGCTGGCAAGGCCTGGGGTGGGGGGAAACAGCTTCATGTGAGAATTGGTAGACCGCAAAACTAATGGAAAGGGGATTCTGGTCTTGTAGTGGTTAGTAAGGTATTGCTGAAAAGGGATAAGATTGGTAACTGGAGGGCAATTGTTAAATCTCTGGCCCACTTGAATGTCTAAAAGGAGGAGCTGTTCTTTATGCTCTTTGTAGAAGGAAAAACAAGCCCCCTTGGGAGGATGCAGCAAAGTACTGGGGGGCCTCTGCCTAACAGAGGGAGCCAGGGTCAGGTGTGAGGGGGCTTTCACAATAACTAACAAAAGCTGTTCAAACCCTTGAAGTACAACTGTGGGCTTAACTGTATTCCTAGATCCTTCGTTGCCACAACTTCCCTTGGCTTAAGCATCACAATAAGTGTTCACCATGCCCACGACGGGAGCACCAGTCCCCGGATGGAAAGCCAAGGGAAGGAAAGGGAGCAGGGCCTGGCATGCTGGCTCCATTGGCCGGGACCCCTCAGGTAGGGCTGGGGCATGCGGGGTTGTTCGTCTCACGTCCATCTTTCCCTTGCGCAGCAGGGTGCTGCTCTGCGTTAGGTCTTACCTTAAAGCTAAAGGAGGGAAGGGTTAGATGAGATACTGGGGGAAGCTCTTTACAGAGAGAGCAGCGAGGGGCTGGAACAGACTGCCCAGAGAGGGGGTGGGTGCCCCATCCCTGGGGGTGTTCAAGGCCAGGTTGGATGGGGTACTGGGCAACCTTGTGTAGATCCAGGCCTGGAGGTTGGTGGCCCTGCCTGTGGCAGGGGGTTGGAACTCTGTGATCCTTGGGGTCCCTTCCAACCCACACCAGTCTGTGATTCTATGATTTGTTTAGGCAACAGTGGATATGTCAGAGTGCAAGTATCTTTGCAGAAAGCTGACTGTCAGCAACCCCCAGGAAGGGAAATGGCTTTACAAAACCCTGCAAGCTGTAGGTGTTAGCAGCACCCCGCGGTGTTTTTGTGCCCCATAGCTGGGTGCTGTCATGCAGCCAGTGCTTGATCTCCCACCCTTAGAAGGTGACTTGTTCCAGGCGTCATTGAAGATCCAACAACTACTAAAAATAGGATTAGCTGCCTGAGTTTTAGGTAGTTGATTCTGCTTTGGGGTGAGGGATTAGAGTTGATCCTGGTTTGGGGTAAGACATCTTGTTCTTCTTAGGGCTGTGTTTCACCATCGGTTTTGCTTTCTTTCACCAGCAGAATGAATGCTGTTGAAATGATTCTGATGCGTTGTTTTCCAGAGATCCCCAAGCTGAGGGGTACCTCGGGGATGCTCAACCGCATCCAGCCTGTTTCTTCCTCCCTGGAGCGTAGTTTTGTTCCAGAAGAGATTTTCCGAAGCCTGACCTGTGCCAGCAGTTCTTTCAGCAGCCCTGGGTACTTGCAGCCCCAACAAACCACCAAAGCCCCAGTGGGCTTCAAGGTGAGCGTGCTTCCTTCCTCTGTCCAGAATCGCCTCTTCCCTGGGGCCGTGTGTTCCTTCCCTGGGTGAACAGAAAGCTTGCCAACCTCCTAAGATAAATTTATCCTGTATTGCATCACTTTTCCGGTGGTGCCACTCGTAGCAGATCTAAATTGCTGCCTTCCAGCCCCTGCCAAACTTCCCCACACCCTAAAGCCCCTGCCCAGGCCATTTGTCAACACGGGTTTCTTTAGCCCCAAGACAGAAATAATGATGCAAAGCTTGTTTAGACCCTGACCTCTCCCACTCCTTGGCACATTTCTCCCTAAGAAGTGACAGCCACGTGTGTGCCTTGCCTGCAGGGCTGCCTGCAAACCCCAGATCGGCTTTGGCATTATCCTAATCGTCGGAGCAAGTTCAGACACCTGACAGACCACCCTGTCAGCCTGACAGGCGCTGGAAGGTAAGCAAGGAAGGGATAAGGAGCCCAGGGTGATGGAAAGAAGTTAGAGCTGGGAACGCAGTGCCAGATTGTGGGGTTTTCCTACAGTAGGGGCTGGATGAACGGATGGGATGTCCTGTCTGAGTTCAGGCTGGAGGGATTTGAGGGAAAGGTGTCTTGGGATAAGAGATGTTAAACGAGTAGTTCTTGGAACCATCCTTCTGAAGGATGCCAGGCTCACAGGGATGCTCTGTGATCCATGATTAAGAAAAGAAGCTCTCCTGGCTTAAATAGGCTTAGCAGGCAAAAGCTTTTACGCCTCTCTGCAAATAAGCAACACTTAAGGGTGCTAGGACGTGGGAAATGTGTGGTTCTTTGTCAGAGGTTAGACTATGGATGTGGCAGGGTGTGGGCAGCAGATGTGAAAAAGGGCTAGGCAAAGTGTGGGTAATCTGCCAAAAAGGCATGATCTCACCCCGGGGAGGGAGCCCTGGCCCTAAGCCCGGCCTGGGGCAGGGCTACCAAACCTGCTCCTAGCTTAGGCTTAGGTAAGGGAACTGCGGGCTGCTGCGGGGCAGGTCGGGTCAGTGAGAGAGCTCTTCCCTCCGTTCCAGGGATGTCTCTTACCTGTGTGATGTCGCGACTGGCCAAGAAGCTAAGAAAGCAACACCTGGCAGAAAGTCTTCCAATGGGAGTTGTCGGGACCGGAGAGGGAGCCGTGATTCAGTCCCACGTGCTCCTGTGAGTGCTGCCATTCAGGTGTTGCTCTGGGTATCGCTGGCTGGCAGGAGAGAGCATCCTCATACGTGTGCCCTGACCATAAATTCATCAGCTCTCCTCGCAGCTGGCAGCCCCCCGGCCGTCCCCACCGCAGTTGGGTGTCAGTTACCCAATCTGCTGTTGGATGTCAGCCATTTCTGTGGGCTGAGGACGTGTGGAGTTGAAAAAGGGAAAGCAGCATGAAAAGCCACTGCTACCTTAGCTTCCCTCTTCCAGCTGCACAACCCACGACCTCTCTGGGAAGGAACCAGGATGATACTCACATCTCTCATGCTGACGTTTTGTGGCCTCTCTCGTTTCCATCCCCAGCGAGCAGCACCAGCAGACACTCTGATTCCCAAGGAGTTTCATGTTGTGAAAAACAGGGGAGTTTTGCCCTTGAAGTACTTCGACAAGTGAGTGGTTTCTGGCTTACAAAGGTTTCTCCTCAACTCCTCAGGGCTTGGGGATAAAGTGGGGAAGCTACGGACGCTGCCCAGACACACCCCTTGCTGGTGGGAAGGGGAGAGGGTAGAAGGGTTGTGCAAATCCATCCTAACAGCCAGGCTATAGTTCAATTTTTTTTTGGCTGTAAGTTTTAAACTGAGTTTATCAAGCCTTGCCCCAAAAAAGGCTACAGAGACTCCCTTGGTCTCTCTAGACAACTTACTGAACTTGAAGAAGATTCTTTCTCGCCGTTTGAGGATTAATACACTGAGGTCAGGAGGTTCTTTGCCAACGTAACGTAACAGAACACTGTTGTCTTATTTTGATGGTTTCCTGTGATCAAGTCTCTGGGTGGGTGCTCTTCTGGGTGACGTGGATACGTGGTGCTCTTCTGGCCCCACCGGTAACTTTTAAACCCATTGATGACTTCTTAGCAGAGTACTATGAGAGGTTGTAAAGGGAGAAGGTTCCTACAAGGCTTCCATCAATAGTGGAAACAAGGAGTTCCAGCTGGGGGAGGTCCAGTTCTCACATTAGGCACTGGATGCTCCCACTGAAGAACAATCCTGTAGATCCTTCTCTGCCTCTCCGACCTTCTTCAGCTTGTACATGGGGCCAAGAGATGGAAGGAGGGAGTGGGATCCTGTAGCTAGCACTGGAAGGATTGCTTTGTAATCAGGTTCTAACATTTGTGTCGCTCTCAGTAAATACACGACGCTGCTCGAGGACTGTGAAAAGAAGCTGCGTCTGTTCCCATCCATGTAAGTGTCACCCTGTGTGAAGTTGGTGCTGGAAGAAAACAACTGTTTCAATTGCATTTCCTGGGAAAACACCCTAACGTGCTCTACAGAGTGATGATGTGTCTCTGGTCCGTCAGGAGACCTTCTGGGAGGCTAGAGGCCATCCATCTGATGGAGGTGATGGACAGCATGCTGGAAAAAGCTGGAGTAGACAAGCTGATCAGAGTAACAGGACCCTCACAGGTGAATAACTCTCTCATGCCCAAATTACTTTCTTGTACCCAGAAAAATAACATCCTGTTTTCCTCGGTGGTGCTTGAACTTCCTCCTAGCAGCTGGCTGCTGCCTAAGCCAGCTGTCTGTAGGCCCTGTAATAACCAGGGGTTTCCTCTCCTGAGCTTCTCCTCATCTTCATCTGATCCACATAGAACAAAATGGGTAGTTTGCTGATGTAGGGAGTTACATTTCTGGCAGACATATGAGCAAGGAATCCTTTGGCATTGTTACTATGGAGGAATGAAGGCAGTAGCTGTCTCATCTCTTAATTGGCTGCTGTGTTACGAGAAGGGCCTTTGGAAATCTTCATACACCTACAAATCAGGTGTCAAAGAACATCTGTGCTTTGCTTGGCCTTATGTGCTGTTATTTTTGTGAGGTGATGGGGAAGAACTTCTGAGAAACTTAGGGCATTGCCTTGGGAGGAACTCCCATGGATGTTGAGGGTTGAGAAGTCTATTTGAAGAATAGTTCGATAGACAATGTGAAAACAAACCTGTGAGTACACACAGGGTGGCTCTTTCCTTTCTCCTTTATACCCTTAGTAGTGTTGTGGCCTCAAAGGGAAACCACCTTCAGAAGAAATGAGGGATCTGTGCTAGCCTCTGTTGTTAAAGGAGTCAGCTGACCAGCACTCTGCGAGACTGGGATTTTTTGTTTTCTCCTTGCCTGTTTTGCCAGCTGCACAACTTGCTGGAGCTGATGAAGGCAGAGCAGAACATCTACAACATTGTTTTCCATGAGGTGATCCGGCAGGTCAGCGTGGAGTGCGTGGAGAGAGGACAGCTGCTTTCAAAGCTCAGGTCGTCGCTTGCCAACACTTAACCCCCCTCTTGATTTAGGGCTGCGTCCTTCATGGGAAGCAGCCTCAGCTCCTGCAGATGGTCTCTCGTGGCCAGCCCGTGGCTGTGTGATTGCTGTGGGGTCTGATGCCGGGGCTGAAGCGGGATTTCCCTGCCATGGGCCTCTGTTGGGGAACCTGGAGGCTGGAGTTGGTGGCAGTGTCACTACGCTTCGGAGTGTGGGCACCTCATTGGTGTGGCGTTCAGCAGCAGTGCTCACACAGAATAGAGTCACAGAATGATTTGGGTGGGAAGGGACCTCAGCAATCATCTGGTTTCCAACCCCCCCACCATGGGCAGGGACACCTCCCCTACCCCAGCTCAGGGTGCCCCAAGCCCCATCCTATTGTGAACACTTCCAGGGATCCAGGAGCAGCCCCAGCCTCCCTAGGCACCCTGTGCCAGCTCCTCAGTACCTGTACAGCAAAGACTTTCTTCCCAATTTTTAATCTAAGTCTACCTTCCTTCAGCTTAAAAGCATTATCCCTCACCCTGTCACTACATGCCCTTGCAAAAAGTCCTTTTCCTTTCACCAGGAGTAGCTGGGACTTCTTTCACAATGGGGTTCCCAGGCTCAGGTTACTGCTATTTGAAGCAATCACATTGTTCCAGCGTGTTTAGTATCCCTGGTCCAGACACTCAAAGGCCTTCTTGCTGTGCCATGAAAGGAAAGGGGCTTTGGATGGGGTAAGGGACACCTGCAGTCTCAGGGAAATACCTTTATTTTACTCTCTTTTTTACTGCAGGCAGAGGTACGTGAGCCTCCTGGAGCGGGTTCCTGAACAGATGAAGATCCTCTACAAAAAAATGATGGTACAGCAGTTGGTCAACAGACACATTACAGAAGAACTGCTCTATTTTAAAGAGTCTGTTGGACACCTGGCCAGGTGTGAACCTTGCCTGGGCATGAAAAGTTACCTCTATGCCCTAGGCTTAGCCTACTGAACTTGGGTTTCGATCCTTGCTCCCATAGGAGCAGGAAGATGGTGGTAGGATCAGAAGCAGAGTTCTGGGGACCACACGTGAGCCTCCTCACGCTCTCACTGCACCCTTTTACTGCCAGCGGTGCAGTATGGGACCACAGAACAAGGGCAGAGCTACCTCTGTTCCTGAGCACACTGCGGGTTCGTTGGCAGGGGTATCACAGGAGGGTTTTTGGAACAATGTGGGTGCACTGGATGAGGAGCCTCCACCTCTACAGTGAGATAATTGGAGGAAGTTGGAGGAAGAGCGCTCTGCGTGATAGTGTAGAGCCCACCAGCCTGGGCTTGCCAGTGTAGAGACATTTGGCTTGGACAAAGTTATATTAATAATATATTAACAAAATTACCTTAATATTAATTATATAATATTAATTGTATTCCCTGCTGTTTCAGTGAGCTGCATGAAGTACGAGAACATGATCACAAGGTGACCAAAGAAGCAGAAAAAGCTGAAGAGGAGCTAGCTGCAGCCATGCAGGAGGCTAAGCCAAATGTGAAGTTAAGTTGCTTTGAAAATGGAGCTTGGGAGGTTCCTGCAGTGTGCTGGTGTCCCTGTCCTGGAGTTGTTGGGAAGGAGAGGTCAGGACTGACTTCCTTCTGGGGAAGCAAAGTTGGCTGTTGATGACAAATGCCGTTACCTTGCTATAAACCCTAAACTCCTCCAAAGGGATGAGTTCAAAAATTTTCTGGTTTTAAGACGTGCAAGTTGTGTTTCTTGCTCAGGTGCTGCCATTCCCCTTTCTTCACCCCACATTCACAGCTGGTGAGCTCTTCATAGTCTAGCAGGGCCTGCAGCTCTGAACTGAGGGTCTGTGGACATCCTCAAATACTTCAGAAACTGCAGATTTAGGTGGCTGTATCAGAGTTTGGTGGGTGTTGTGGCAGATGGATTCGCTTATGGCGATTTGTACTCACACTGATCGGAAACTCACAAGGGAAAGGAGAGAACAGTGGTGTAGGGGCTTCAGGGAGAAGGACCTGTGGATTTACAGGCTGTGCAGCAGGGGACTGAGGAAGGAAGGAAGGAGGAAGAGGAGATGTTGAAGAAAAGCTTTAGGAATTGGGAGGGAAGACAGTAGATGTGAATGAGAAACAGAAATGCACATATTTCATAGTCTTTCCCTTTTTTCTAGCTTGTTTGAAGAGTATAGGGAATTATATGAGTTACAGAGAGCACAATTGGAAGAGCAAATTCTGCTGCTAGCCCAAGAGAGAGACCTCTGGAGCTCAGCTGCATACGACCTGGCTCTGAAGGTAGGTGCAGGAGATCTGCCATGCAGTGCGGGGTACAAGCCACTGTAGCTAGCAGTCTTGTCCCAGGGGCACTTTTCATCCCAGAGAACATTTTTGTTCAATAGGAATCAGCAGTAGCACGTCATACCTGTCCTGACATCGCTTCCTGGCATCTGCTGTATTTGATGTGCATGTGTGTTAAATGGAAACCAGCTAATTCACATGGCAGTTTGATTGCAGACCTCCAGGTTCCACGCAGGAGTAACTTCTGTGAAACCAGCATCCCCCTTCAGAGATGGGTTTGACTAAAAAGTTTCTAAATTACAAGGAATAGGAATACCATAACCAGATTCCTTATACTTCCTCCCAAAATATCCTTCTCAGTTAATTCTGTGCTTCCTTGTTTCTGTGCCTTCCTTGTTAGTGCCCTCCCACTTTAGCCCACTGGAGTTCAAAATCTGTTAGCAGAACTTCTGGGGCTGCCTAGGAGATCAGAGATTGTATTGTAAGGACGGTGGACCCAACCACTTAAACCTGTTTAATTTGTGTTGGTGCTCCTGCGTTGCCATCAGGTGCCTCTCCTCTTGGAAGAAAACAGGGCAGATGATGATGTCTCTTTCAGATCACAGACAGGCAGCAGCTCACGTTGGTTCGCAGGCTTCACCTGAGTGGAAAGGCACTGACCAACATTCTCAAGCATTTCGTAGTCCTCTTGGCTTCAAAGGTAGGGGCCTGCCTGGGACGGGCGCCTCTTCAAGGCGTGCGTGTGTGTGGTTTAGGTGGCCCTACGGTTCTCAGTAAAGCCTTGGTGCTCTGGCCAGTATTTGCACTGTCAAGGGGCCTAGTTTCTAACGAGCGTTAAAACTTGAATGAGTTTACTCTCTGCTTTTCTCTCTTTACTCCAGGTCCCCTTCTCTCTACCTCAAAATTTTCTTTTTCCTATGCTTCTGCTATTTCTTTGTGGCTTTCTTCCCTCTCCCTGTTCCTTCTCCCTAAAACCAAGCTAAATCCAGGTGGATTTTGGCCTCATAGCTGTGGGGCTGCACGGTATCTCCATTTGCAGTAGCAAACAAGGAATCAAGCACTCAGTTCTGGCATGCCAGAGGAGGGTGAGCTGCTTTAGTCCTGTCTCAGAGGTTTTGTGTGGGCTGTGCTGTGGAATTAGAGACATTTCCCAGACCTCTGATACGTATCTATGGCAAAATAGCTAGGGCAAAGGGAGAATTCCTGTGACTCAGACCAAAATAATCACAACAGTCCCTTTTCCCACCCTCTTGCCCAACACCTGCAGGACACAGAAGACTTGGCTGATCTGCTGGAAGAGACCGAGCAGTTCAGGGAGAGATTGGGCCACGTTGGAGCAGAAATAGAGCGTTCTGAGGAGTCCAGCCAGGGAAAGCTGCAAATTGTCTGCAGCAGCCTCAAGAAGCAGCTTCAGTACTCACACTGCAGTGACTCGTGAGTGGCCAGAGGGACGGCGGGTAGCAGTCAGCCCCCTCGAATTTTGCCTGGTGACAGTAGGGCTCGCTCTGGCCCTGTGCAAAGCAGGAGCTGACTCTCAGGTGCCATGAGGTTTGGTGTGGTTTGCACGTCCCCCACTGCTCTGTTCTTCTGCTCAGCACACGTGTGCGGTGGTAATCCCGTCCCTAAGGGTAATCCAAAGAGGTGCTGGGGGGCTTGTGGCTGAATCCAGTGGAGCAAGGATTGTACTTTCCTGCTGTGAACCAGAGCGTCCCATTTGCAACTGTCTCTGCTGGAACAGAATTTCTCCTATTTGCTTTGGTTTGTTTTAACCTGAACGTGCGTGGATGCTTCAGTCGAGCGTTCGGTTCTCTCAGGTGCAGGCACAAAATGAGACTCTGGAAGACACAAGGTTTCAAATTCCAAGTTGTTTTCTTTACATTGAAGGAATTATATTTTGCAGGTGTTTTGTTAGCTCATTCAGAGATGTTAGAACATAAATGAGTCCAAAATGCAGAAACAGGTACCGCAGGTGCATTAACAAAAGGCATCCCGTTCTGGATTTCAATCACAGAGTTAACAATGCCTGAATTTTCAATGTGTGCTTGAATTTGATTTTAATCTTTGCTGGAAGTAACATATTTTCTTAAAGATAAGCCCAGAGTTTGTGTCCCATTGAGTGAGAGAACAAAACTCTCCGTTTGAGTGGGGCCTGGTGGTTTTTACTTTCTTGAGTCAGAGTTTGTGTCACTGCACCCAGAGTATATCCTGACTCCTGGTTTTACACTGACTACCAAAGGAGTTTTTTCCTCTCATCTCTCATCCACTGTTCCCTCTGCTTTAGCTCCTCTCCATCGAATGAAAAGCTACTTGATGAAATCCTAGAAGATATCAAGAACCTGATAAAGGTAAAATTTTGGGGGTTGGATGAGGTATTGAGTGGTATCTGCTCAGCAAATCACCACGTGTCAACTGAGCCCCAGTAAGCGTCTCTGCCCATCACAATGGGAACAAAAATCTTTAGAGCTGAAGCTTGAGCTTACAACTGCCCAATACCACGGTTCAACCAGTGTGTTAAGCTGGTCAGAGCGCTGTCTGACCGGCAGCTCTGGTGACTGGTACATGATCTTTTACAGGCTGCCCAGGGAGGTGTGGAGTCTCCTTCTCTGTAGATATCCAGACCCCATCTGGACACCTCCCTCTGTGACCTATCCTAGGGACCCTGCTTTGGCAGGGGGTTGGACCCGATGAGCTCTGGAGCTCCCTTCCAACCCCTACACTCCTGTGAATCTGTTAATCTGTAGAAGCACTCAGAACTGTCACCAATAAGTTTCCAATCTATTGTGCTATCTACTCCCTGTGATATCTTCATGCTCATGGATCCCTCGCACTTCTCTTACCTGGTTTCCATCACTTCCCTGTTGCAACCAAGGGGTGGTCCAACTTCTGGGAGCACAGCAAGCTTGCTACTTATCTTTCAGATGCTAAAAGAGAACCTGCAGCAGTACACAGGGAAGGTACACCTAAGAAAGATGGAAAGCCTGAGGAGCGCTGCCAGCCTGCAGGAGCACTGGACCAAGCTGGCACTGACCGTGCTGAATCGACACCGGGACTTTGCTGGAGCGTTGCCTCCACAGCACGCTGCCCTGGAAGAAATAAACCAAAGGGCCTGTGAACTCTACCAGCAGTACAATACAAGGATAAGTGGGAATAACGGTAAGGACTGACTAATTTGGCAGTTCAGTCTTTCCTTGGGGGTGCCAGGTAAAAGAAGCAGGAAACAAAGGACCAGTTGACCTAATATGTACTGGCTTTTTCCAAAACTAAAGTCTGACCCCTCAGATAAGTTCTGGGAACCAAGAGCATCCCCCAAAATTTCACTGGGTTCATTAAAAGAAAAAAAAATCTGAAATTTGAAATGTGATACTGCAGAAAGAACATGCAGTGCAGAAATGACAGGTGGAAGTCACGTGTTACAAGTGTGGGAGGTTTGTGATTATGTGGATAACTCATAGGAAAGAAAATAAACATGGAAGGAAAGAATGGATGTTTAAAATGTAAAGTAAAACATCACTTTGCAGATCATTAACCAGATAATATTGTCTCAGAAGGTAATACTTTTTTCATTACCTTATCACTAATGCAAAGTTATCTTAATCTAGATATTGAATTATCCTGATGATAAAGCATGTAAATAAATGTTTTCTTTGCTGATATCAAGTTATCATGTCCTGTGTAAGATAACAAGCATTCGTTGGGTAATTCACAACCAACCTTGTCAACCTTTGCCTCTGCAAGACCTTGACTCATTTTCTGATCTCAGAATTGTTTCATCTCTGAATGAAACAGGCTAAAACTGAACCAAACAAGTACTTTCTGGAATGGCTGCTTATGTTTTCTGAACTGCTGCTTCTGCTGCCATCTTATTCTTTTGCTGGGGGTTATCTGTATGCTAAATTCTGCTACGTGTTTTATTTCAGCCTACTGAGGGACCCAAGATAGAATGATGAATCTGTCCACCCTAAGAGACAGCTAAAGTAGCTAAATACTGCCTGTAGTTCTCATTAGAAAGTGAGGAAAAAGAAGGAAGAATGGGACCATAATTGGTCAGACACCAGCCTGGCAAAAAGTTAACAGATTGTCAGAAGCCTGGAGAGTTGTGACCTGAGTGAAGGGCTCGCAGCACAGACCAGGCTGATGGACCAAAGTTGCTTCAGGCAGCAATGTCCCAAAAAAGGGGATTTTAGCTTATTTTAACAAAGGTTTTGGAAGCTGGACCACAGGAAAGGTTCTCTCTTGATCCACACAGGGCAATGTATTTTGAATGGTTTGGATTCATTTTTTGCATTGTAACGTTATGGGCTTTCAGTAGAACAGACAAGTTATCCCTTCTCTGAATTGCAACTTTGGTAAGAAACAGTGAAAACGAAAGATATTCTAAGGACCAGGTAAGAGAGGATACTGAAAACATGGTAATTTTTTCCTGTAAGACAATGGCACTCAATTACCTAAAGAGTTTCTCAGTTACCTCAAGCATTTATTGTCTTTTAAGGTCTGATTACCTGATCTCAAGCAGCACATGCCAGAAATACGAAGTGTTTGGTGCTTGATGACAAGGATTAGAGATGCAGAGAGAGCAATGAGCTATGAGGTTGTTTTAGACAGGATTGATGAGAGAAGGCATAAATGAAATCTGTAAGGTTTGGCTTAAGGTCTTTACTTTTATCCAGTCTTCCTTGATCTCTTCTTAAAGCCTTCATGCTGTACCTTCTTGGTGAGAACAAGATGGCTTTGACTCTGAAACTGGCACCTGGGACTAGAGTTGACCTCCCCAGTAGCTCCAGTTAGGTGTTCTCTTTTACCAAGGACTTGATTATGTTCATAGGATAAATGCAGTGACATAGCAAGCCACAATTAGGTAAGGATCCTGAATAATGTGTGAGGGCTAATAATGCCAAGCCACACGTAAGCAATCAGAAGTGATCTCCCTCATCCCATGATCTCCTGGGCCACCTGTTTTTTTCTTTCCTTTTAAGCTGATGCTACACGGCAGGAAAACTTAAACAATTTAATCCCTACTGCTTCTCCTTGGTCTCCTTGTCGTTAAAAGCTAATGCCTGGTACTCCAATCATGTGCTCTGAGGGTAACCTCCTCCCTTTCTTACCCATCTGGACATCCCAAAGCTGCTTCATTGCACATCTCCCGATCCAGAAGAGTTCACTGTTCCACCCCACCGCTGCACTGTGGGGAAACCAAATCATACATCAAAATTACTGAAGTATTATAAAAAATGGTCAATGCCTGCATGTGCATAACACATCATCTTTGCTACAAGACGTCACGGAGACCAGGACCTCACCAGGGTTGAAAGAAAACTTAAAACATTGGATATCAAGAGCAAACCCTGTTACATTTCCACCATATTCCCCAATAAACAGAAAATCAGCGTGTGCCAGATAAATGACTGATTAACAAGTAATTTACTACTTTGTCTAGGCTGTTCACACATCTGTGCCTACTGTACAAGCCCTGTGTCTTTGAAGAATCAGGTTGTAACTGCAAAGCTGTCTTAAAGAGAGTTATATTAAGCCTTTATGCAACAAGGGAGTCAAATCTGCCAAGACAAGAAGGAAAGTCAGGGCTTTGAATCAAGCCCATTTTCTTTCAGCTTGCTTTGAATTCAGTGCTTACTAAACAGCTCATTGCCAGTACTAAGCGTAGCCAGTTCCCACATAGGCTGTTCATCCCTCTTGGCATGTCTCTTTGAATCCAGCTTTAGTTTTGTTGGCTGAAAGAATCCTAATTAAAGGTTTGCATTTTCTTCCCCTGCAGGCACAGCCAGGTTTTTGACAGCCTTGGTGAGAAGTATGGAAGATTGGTTATTCAAGGTGCAAAAGCCGAAGCAGGGTTCTGGCACGCACGAAGCTGAGCTGCGGGTGTTGTATTGTGAGATTCCTGAGTGGCTGGCCCAAGTGGATGCTGTGATGAGCTGTATGGGCTCCAGCCAGTTGCATGAAGCTGGGAGTGAAAAGAAACAGCATTTCCCATAAGGACAGAGGTGTTAGTTGTGCCTGGGCTGGCCTTGTACGTTAAATTACATTTGTAAGAAAAGAGGAATGTTCTTTTGTGAGGACCCCGGTGCAGGAAACTGGCAGTGGGATAAAGTTGATCAGCTGAAGTGTTAAAATGATTGGGGACTGCCTTTCGTTTGCTTGGATTTGGCAGTGAGTGTGGAAACAGTTGGTGGCTTCCCTGTCGCTCCTGGAGCATCACCGTCCCGCTCAGAACTGCCACCTGCTTTACAAATCTTGACATTTGAAGAGAAACCAAAATAAGTGATTCATTTACAGTCGGAATCGTGGGGGCATGTTCCTCCTCATGGTTCTCCATTGTCTTTGGTAAATAGCATCAAGAAATTAGTTATTTGCAGGACACGTGCATAACATATGCATATGAGACAACTGACAACGTGGCCCACAACTATAGCATTAACAGAAATGCCTGTGTCACGTTTCAAGCACATAGTGTATTAAAATGTGCTGTTCCCTTTGAGCTGGAACGCAAAAGGTGTCTTAGACCCGGTTGCAGGTCACTTCATTTCTACATTTGCTGGTTTTGGGGTGTATTTTTTTCAGGGTGGTACCTAGAGAATTTTTCCAGATGATTCAACGATGGGTTCTGTCTATGAGTAATGAGGTTGAGAAGAACACCACACATCTTAACAAAAAAGTAAGTGCAAAAGTAAGGATCTCTCGAGGTCCCTTCCAACCCCTGTGATTCTGTGATTCTATGATTGTAGACCAGAGGTACACACTACACATTTTTAAAATCTTCTGTAAGGGTGGTGTGTGACTCCTGGTTTGTTGCTGAATTCTGGACAAGAGCGAGCATGATGTGGCTGATAAGCAGCACGTGATCCTAAACAAGGACTGGGAGAAGGATAGATCTGTGATAGGGAAAGCTGTGTTCATAACGGGAATGAATATGGCAGGGGAAAAAAAGGTAAACCCAAACGTTTGGAAACTTAATTCAGTAGACCATTGACTCATGAAATGCACCGAGTTCAGGCTGCTGGGCAGTTCTAGACACCTATTATGGGTTTAGATTTGCTCTGATGTTTTGTGCAGGTGACTGAACTGCATCGAAACCTGACGCGGTGGCTGGTGAATTTGCTGAGACACATGATAGCAGATCGCTTGTCCTCCGAGTGTCCTCAGCGGCAAGAGACAGGCACAGAGATGGACGAGGAGCTCAGACTTCTGAGGGCTCATAAGCTGCAGCACGAAGCTGAAGAGCTGGTTGCAGAGATGGGCAGACTCTCTGGTGCTACAGTCAGGTATCAGCAGAGGTTTTCAATTTCATCTCAGGGGATTTTCCTGAGAAAAAAAACGTGTAGTGTGCTTGAGAGATTGATCATGGCAACAGATCCCATCAATCTGGTTGTCCTTGGATCTTTTCCCAGGCCCTAAATGGGCCTTACTGGAATTTGTAGGGACCCTAATAACATAGGAATAGCCTAAGAGAATGGCAGTGCCTACTTTCTACCTAGCGCTGCTACAAAACATGCTAGCACCTGTGATTGCATGGGCTGTGCCCACACTACTGACTTCTGAGGATGTATGGGCAGTGCAGGCAGTGAGTCTGCAGTCAGGTCACCTGCAGCAAAGACTCCACCCAATTCAGGATCTGGACTCACAGGTCCTCTGTGGGTTAGTCCAGCACTGGCATGGACAAGCTGTCCGGGAGATGGTTGTGTGAGCAGAGCAGGTGAGGATTGCTTTTCTGGAGACTTCTCTAGTGCAGAGGTCTACAGATAGCTCCTTTACCTTGCTTTACCCCCTTCAGCCAGGTTTCTGCTGCTGTCAGCAATCGAGGGCACTCCTGCAGGGACAATGACATTCTGCATCTTTGCAGCTGCTGCCGCGAGCTCGTCAATACCATCGTTGGAAAGAAGCGGTCTGAGATGGATTTAGAAGCTGATTTTGAGCTGGAGGAGCTGAATAAGATCAAGGTAAAAGATGCTTCTGTTTCCAGCTGTCTAGGTCTGGGCTGGATGAGACTGCATTTGCTTTGTAAAAGATCGAGAAACACATGTGAGGGTTCCAAGGAGGAGAAAGATTCCTGCTGCTCCAATGGGTTATCCCAGTTCCCCAGGTTTCCTACTAACTTCCCAGTCCTGGAAAGCAGAAAAACCTGGACTAGGTCATGTACTTTTAATATTTTTCCTTACTCTGTAAATGCTCTCCTGTGAGAGAAAACTTTCTGCAGTTAGCTGACCTACCTGCTGCCTCTTTATTCTACACTGGCTTATATGGCTCTTAATTGCTACCTCTGCTGTCACCAGTGTTTGGCCAAGCCTTGCCTGCTCTCTAGGAGTGCAAAAGGTGGACCCTTCCTGAAGCCCAAGGCTTCCTTGAGCACAGGGCAAATGGTGATGCTTCAAGGAATGCAAGAAGCTTCTCTGCAGGGACTGAAAGTACTTGTACTTCTGTGTTACCTTAGTGAGCGGAAAATTAACCCCTGGGATTAACACTCATTTCTCCCCACATGGGCTGGGAAAGTGGCTGTGACACATGGTCTGCACTGGCCCGAGGAGGAGTTTGTTGAAGGAATGGGCTGGTGGGAGTGATTAGCCAGTGACAGATGCCATGTCTGAATGCTTGGAGGAATGTGCGTTCCTTTTCCTTTGTAGGATGAGGATGGGGAGGGTCCAAGTAGGTGCCTGGAACAGATAAAGACAGAAAGGTGAATTTACCTGACTGCATGAATACAATGATAGCTATTTTTTTCTGCTCAATAATGGTTGACTGCAGGCTGAATATGAGTCAGCAGTGTGCCCAGGTGGCCAAAAAGGCCAATGGCATCTTGGCTTGTATCAAAAACAGGGTGGCCAGTAGGTCTAGGGAGGTGATTGTGCCCCTGTACTGGGCATTGGTGAGGCTGCACCTCGAGTACTGTGTCCAGTTCTGGGCTCCTCACCATAAGAAGGACATTGAGGTCCTCAAGCACATCCAGAGAAGGGCAACCAGGCTGGTGAAGGGGCTGGAGGGCAAATCCTCTGAGGAGCGGCTGAGGGAGATGGGGCTGTTTAGTTTAGAGAAGAGGAGGCTGAGGGGAGACCTTATCACCACCTACAACTATCTGAAGGGAGGCTATAGAGAGATAGGTGATGGTCTCTTCAGCCAGGTGACAGGTGATAGGACAAGTGGAAATGGCCTCAAGCTGTGCCAGGGCAGGTTTAGATTGGATGTTAGAAAACAATTTTTTACTGAAAGAGTTGTTGGGGCCTGGAACAGGCTGCCCAGGGAGGGGCTGAGTCACCTTCCCTGGATGTGTTCAAAAAAAGGGTAGATGAGGTACTTAGGGATATGGTTTAGTTTAGGGTGAGAATGGTTGGACTTGATGATCTTAAAGGTCTTTTCCAACCTTGTGATTCTGTGATCCCTGAATAATCATTTTCTGTTCTGTCTTCCCAGACTGAGTGCTGCAATTGGATTCAAGCGTGTAGTCTTCTCCTTTCAGAGATCAAAGGTGCTCCGGTCTCCCTTCTGGATATAGAAGAACTGAGAAACCTCTTTGGGTCAGAGGTATATATAGACTGCATTTGCTGTTTTAGATTGAATAAGGTTGAAGGAAGGTCTGCTTCAAACCTTTTTCTTAAGGAAGCAGCTGGACTTAACTTTGAGGGAAGGTTTTCCCATGGAGACCTAGGCTCACTCAAAGCAGCAGCCAGAACTAGGAGGGGATATGACCGCAAACTGACTAAAAGCCACACTGGTGCTTGTGCAGGCAGGTCTGAGGCAAACCCAGAGCTTCAGTGAGACTTTACCCCGCTGGCAGATCAGTTCCCCAAGCTGCATCGTAGCTTTTGCTTCACCCCTTGGGGAGGACTTCAGCTGGAATGCTGGTGGTCGCCTTGCCCAGGAGATCAGGCTGAACTTCAACTTTAATTCCTCATGTGGCTAGACAGATATCTGACACTGCCTGTGACAATGAGATGTGTTACAGATGGGTGGCCTGACATTGGCCTAATTTCACATGAAACACACTTGGCTCAGACGACAAGGAAGTAGATGTAGATTTATTGCCTTGAACAATTTGTTTGCTTCAGCTCTGAACTTGACCCCCAAGCAGAATGACATTGTTTGTGACTTCAAGCGTACAGCGAGTGCTGTAGCTCATGTGCTGCCTCTCTTTCTCTGTGCCATAGCCTATACAGAGCAGGTACACCACAGTGGGTCCTGCTTCTGTTCAGTAATTAGCATATTCAGTTGTGACTTGAAATGTATTCATGCTGAAGTCCAAGTCTAAATATTCACAAGAGACAGACACTGGTTGGCTTTAAGTTATTTGGATGGACAAAGGGAGCGTGCTGCTAACCCAGTCTTTATGGTACCTTACAGGAACTGCAGTTGAAGCTTAAGCTTAAGGACACGACTGTTTCTTCAACTCAGAAAGAGTTTGAAGCTGAAGATGCCAACAGGAGTAGGAAACCCCTAATGGAGGAAGAAACATTAGAAGCAAAGGAGGAAATTGTTGTTATCCAGGTAACTCTACTCACCACAATACTTTCCAGCAGGACCTTTTTATTTATTGCTTAGTGTGATGCTTATGTGATGTGACCCATGGCCTTCCCAAATGCCACTGAGCACTTAGTAGTGCCTCCTGTTCCTTGTTCCTGTTCTCTCTCAGTCAAGTGCTGGTATGGATTCTCTGACTGATGGCAATGAAGCTACTGCAGACATGATCAGATACGTGGGACACGATGCCAACATCCACCTGAAGTCTCTGAAGTCAGACATCGTGGCGGTTACAGGGGTAGGAGTCTCCACTGCCTGGTTTTAGTCTGTTGGCAGAAATTTGGAGCTGGGTTTTAGCTGTCTACTCAGACCCTGTTATTAGAGACCCCATTTAACTCTTATGTCAGACCTGCTGGTGCAGTGCAAGGTTCTCTCTGGTTCTTCTCTTCCCGAAACTATAATTATTAGCACAGTTACCACAGCTGTAACTTGTCCTCCTGACCCATGCATTACTGCAGCTGCCCAGGACTTCTGTAAAATCACTGAATCAGGAGTATCTGTAGAGACAGGAATGGTGAAAATGGTTTGGTGCTGAGCACATGGGAGGAGTTGAAGAGGGATCAGGAATTCAGGGAGATCCCACAACAACAGAGAAGTAAGAAGTTCAGGTTGTTTTGACCTCCTAGGTCCTTCTTTTCTCCACTTGCTTTTAGGATGGTGATCTGTGGTGTAGCTGGGTTTCAGAAGTCATGGGGGCCTGTCTTCTGCAATCATTCCCTAGCCAGTGAGTTGTCCAGAGTGGAGCCTAGAGCTACAGGAGTTGTGGATCTTTAGCGAACCATCAGTGGATGGTCCCAGTCCTTAAGCCTGCTGTGCTGCTGGGTGTGCCTTGCCCTTCATGCTTTAGAGGCGGGGAGCAAGTGCAGAGTGACAGTGGGAGGTACAGGAGTGTCTCTTTGTGGACTTTGCTTCATTTTACAGAAATTAACCCCTGGAAATCACAGTTATTTTCCAAAGCTTGGAGTAAGAGCCTTTTAACAGCTACTTTTACAGAAAAACACTGATTATCTTCTTCACATGAAGAAAACTGGCTTATGTCTGCTGGGCCCTGTGAGGAGCTGCTTCTTTCTGTTCTCTGAATATCATTTGATTGGGTTTTTTGCTACAGCCATATCCAACCTCTATAACCCGGTCAATGCACCAGCAACCCAAGCCCATGAGCCAGTATGATTCATGTCTGAGTCAGAAAAGCATTTCAGTCTATTTTTAAAGCCAAGATCAGTTTGGTGCCTGAAGTAGCCTCCAGTTTTACTCGTTGTGCTGATACTGAGCTCTTTCTCATGTTCTGACTGTGCCTTGAGATACCAGCACCAAACCACACATATGCCCCAGATGAAATGCAGCATTGTTGGTTTCACACTCACTTACAGAAGGTTTTGCTCTTCCCAACCAGAGGGAGATGACTGCCACCAAGTCGTCAACTCCATTTTCTCAGAAAGAGTTTGAAGCCCTGGCAATGCTGGAACACCTGCAAGTGCAGCTCCTGTGAGTACTGGTCCTGTGCTGGAGGCATGAGCGGGGCAGGGTTTCATCGGTGCCTGTTCTGCCCTCTGATAAGGTTCTGCTTCATCCAATCTCGATTTGCTTAACTTTGAGTTTCCTTCCCTTCTGATTGTCTTGGGCCACTGATTGTGGTTTTTTTGTTGGCTGAAGTCATGACCCTAGTTTGCAGATGACACTAAACTAGGAGGAAGTGTTGATCTCCCTGAGGGTAGGGAGGCTCTTCAGAGGGATCTGAACAGACTGGACCGATGGGCTGAGACCAATGGGATGAGGTTTAACAAGGCCAAGTGTAGAGTACTGCACATGGGACATAACAACCCTGTGCAGTGCTACAGGCTTGGGGGAGACTGGCTGGAGAGCTGTCAGGCAGAGAAGGACCTGGGGGTGTTGGGTGACTGCAGGCTGAATATGAGTCAGCAGTGTGCTCAGGCAGCCAAAAAGGCCAATGGCATCTTGGCTTGTATCAAAAACAGGGTGGCCAGTAGGTCTAGGGAGGTGATTGTGCCCCTGTACTCGGCACTAGTGAGGCTGCACCTGGAGTGCTGGGTCCAGTTCTGGGCTCCTCACCACAAGAAGGACATGGAGGTCCTGGAGCGTGTCCAGAGAAGGGCAACCAGGCTGGTGAAGGGGCTGGAGGGCAAATCCTGTGAGGAGCGGCTGAGGGAGCTGAGGCTGTTTAGCTTAGAGAAGAGGAGGCTGAGGGGAGACCTTATCACTGCCTACAGTGACCTGACAAGAGGGTGCAGAGAGGTGGGTGATGGTCTCTTCAGCCAGGTCACAGGAGATGGGACCAAGGGGAAATGGCCTCAAGCTGTGCCAGGGCAGGTTTAGATTGGACATTAGAAAGAAATTTTTTACTGAAAGAGTTGTCAGGGCCTGGAACAGGCTGCCCAGATAGGAGCTGCGTCACCTTCCCTGGATGTGTTCAAAAAAAGGGTAGATGAGGTACTTAGGGATATGGTTTAGTTTAGGATGTGAATGGTTGGACTTGATGATCTTCCAAGGTCTTTTCCAGCCTTGTGATTCTGTGATCCATGTTAGCTCTCCTTCGTCTGTGCGCAGATTTTCTGTTCTGTGTACTCCTGAGGTACATGTGGAGGTCCTCATGATGGTTTTCTGCAAGGCTTATTAATGCTTCAGCTCCTGTTAACACTGGCAGGGTGCTATGCAAACGCAGCTGAGTGCTTCCAGGAGCTTGGTGTAAGTACAGCCAAGACGCGTTGTGCCCAAGCGTGGGGAGCGCAACAAAGGGGCACCCAAGTGGCTCCCTGCAGAATCACGCTGAGGTTTCTGTTTCATAGTGACTTCTTCCATGCCTAAGCAGGCTCAGGCACTCTGAATTACATTCCCTCACGCTTCTTGTTTTGTCTGTGAGCTTGTGTTATCCAGGGCAAGCTCATCTCATTAGCCTTGCTAATAGAATTGACTGTGCTCTCTATTTATCCTCGCACAATGAAGAGCAGCGTCTCACCCTTTGCTAGCAAACACTGAGTTTTAAAATTAGTTCAGTTTGCAGGGTTTACAGCCATGCCACAAAGAGGGCCCATGCTGGAGCAGGTGGAGACACATAGAAGATGCTGTGACCCGTGTTGGAGCAAGCCTTTTTTAAAAAAAACCTCCTCCCCAGAAACCATAAATACATTTTATAGATTCAGTCAATCCTGCAGAATGCTTCAGCTTTCTAAACTGTTCTTTTTAGGTATCCTGCCAGCAGCTGCTTAGATTTCAGGTTTCAGCGCTATCTTTGCTTCTGTGTTTCAGAGAAGCAGAGATCCGTGCCCAGAATGCAGAAGAAAGATCTGAAGGTCTTGAAGAGAAGCTGGGAGAAGCTCTGCAGAGGATCAAAGAGCTAGAGAGTGAGCTGGAGAAAGAGGGGAAAGTCATGCCAGAAGCAACACACAAAGAAGGCCAAGGTCAGGAGAATCAATGTGCTGAAACCTCTCCTAGGCACAGAGAGGGAAGCAATCGTTGAGGTTGCAAACATGCAGCTCCTGTTTAGCTCAGGATGCTCTCCTCCTGGGCATGTCTTAAGGTTTTGTCTACACTCATTGTGAGAGCCAAGCAAGGAGGCTTTTACCATGACTCTAGATTGAGACAGAAAGAACTGCTGCATGTCATCTGGTTTTGCAAAACAGTAAATTTCGTTTGATTTTGGCATATGACCCAGGGTCTATATCTAGGATATCACTGTAGTTGGCTGCTTCTTCTTTGTAAGTGAGTGTTC
This sequence comes from Porphyrio hochstetteri, assembly GCA_020800305.1. NCBI lineage: Eukaryota > Metazoa > Chordata > Aves > Gruiformes > Rallidae > Porphyrio > Porphyrio hochstetteri. Next base: position 23,430,425 of record CM036912.1, read on the forward strand.
TCTGATACAGTCAAAAAGATCTATTAGGATCACTGATTTTGGGACTGAACAGTAATAAAGTTCCAGGTCCCTTTGCTCTCAGAGGCCACAGACCTTTTCTGTTTATAGCACAGGACACTCTTGCCGTCTCCAGGAGTTATCTGAACACTACTGAACTACTGACCTTACCCATACAGTGTGGCAGTGAGTTCCTTAGGTTGCATGTTTGCTGTAGATGAAAGCATTTCCATGTGTCCTTTCTCAACTGGATCCACACAGATAGACGATGCGGAGAAGGAGAAAGCATGGGAGTTAAAACTTCTTCCCTTAGTCCTTCAGCATATCCTGTCTGACATCAAAGTGGGAGGAAAGGCTAATTTGTTTAAGGATGTGATACTGTGAGTACCTTTTAACTCTGTGGTATTTTTAGTGGCTTTGGGTTGTTGTTTTGTTTTTCTTTCAGAAAAACTTTTCCAAGAAAGCGTCTCAGAAGACAGTGTCTGCTCAAGTCCCAAAGCTGCTACCTCTGGCCAGTCCAAGGGATCCAGAAAAAGCAAACATTAAAGAGTCGTACATTAGTAGCTTCTTAGTGCCTGTTCATAGTAGTGTTTCACCCCCAGTCCACTGCTGTTACTCCTTACTTACTACTCCACCATCTCTGTGCCATCTTGGCATTTATGCTGTTCTTCTAGCAGGCTCTGCTACTTGCTTGTCCTCTACCTCCTCCCAGCATATCTCCTGCCTGCATGCCCTCCTCCCTTCCCTTTACCCTGGCTTTCCTCCTCTTTGTGTTCATCACAACATCCTGGTCACCCTGTCTCATTCAGCTTCATCCCTTTTGGATCATACAAGTCCTTTGCACCTCTATTCATATCGAGGTTGGGTTTTTTTCTCAGTGCCAACACAGACTGGTTGTGTATGTGATAATAGGTACCTTATTCATCCTCTGGGCTTCAGATGATCCAGTTAGCTGACTGGTTAGGAAAAAATGGTAAGGACAAATTTCTCTTTGTTTTTAAATCTTCTTTTGAAGGTTTTTGTCCTTTCAGAAAGCATGAGGCAGCCTTGAAGCTGTGCACAATCCTGAAGGCCTTTCCCAGATTGCTGCCATGGAAGAGCTGCCTGCAACCAAGGTCACAAAATCAGATGATGCCGGTTCACCCTCTCAGTGCACTGGAATGGCATTTAAAACCCAGGCTACATCTCCCTGTGATTTCTGTGTTTGTCATCTTTGACTTCTGCTGCTGTTGGATCCCCAACCCGGGGCAGTCTGTGTAGTTCTAAAGCTCTGCAAGGCCAGCAGAGCTGCCTGGGTTCAGCATGACTCCGTGGCTTGAACCACTCTCAACTTGGGAGAGTAGGCAGTGATACTGCCAGCAATCACATCAGCTCAGGCAGCTCTTGCCAACTCCCCTGGAGTAAATACTATTTTGGAAGCATCATATATCGTTAATCCTGAAGTACATTTTTAAATGAAGTTCTCCTTCTGCAAGGTTTTTGATTGTAATACCTCCTGAAGGTAAACTGACAAGTTCCTTCCAGCTCTGTGTACGTACAAGATAGAAAATCCCTCTGGAGCAAAGTGTCTCCTTTGGAACAGAGGATGCTCTTTGCCATCATTTGCCTTTTCTGTAAGTGCAGAAAAGTTGAAAAAGCTCTGCTCAGGTTCTGCCAACATGAGTTTAAATAGGTTAATGTGTGCCCTGACATAGCAATGTGTGTCCCTTGACAGTAATTTCTCAGGTGAGTGCTGTTCCTTTGAGACATTATCTGTAGAAGTGTTGGTCCTTGGTGTGCCGAGGGACCGTTTTACACAGAGTTAGAAATGCAGCCAGAGAATTGTTCAGAGAAAGGATCATCTGCAGCTCACTGCCCAGGTTGGGGCACAGGCCTATTCCAGCAGCACAAGAACTAACCAGAACCAGCCTCAGAGAGGTAACTACACAGCTTATCTTCACCAGTGGAAGTTTACGGAGCTGTTCCACTTCCTAGAGCTGGTTTTCCATGAGCGGATCACAACTGAGATCTACAGATACAAAAGCAGGAGCCCCATCCGTCCTGCCGCCCTCCTGAGAGGGTTGCAGTGGCAGAACAATTTGGATGTGAGGTTACCCCTGGAGCTCAGAGGCTCGTGTGATCATGGGGAAGTTCAGAGGTGACTTTTTCCCAGCCACTTGTAAGGGAGATGGTTCACTGTGGTGTCTGCTGTAAAAACACCAGAAGCTACTTCTACAGCAAATATTATGGGAGCACTGTGTGTTGAGAAGGGGACTCCAGGGAGCTGAAGGACCTGATTAAGTGCAGAATATGTGTTTAACAGAAGCCCTCCATCTGGGCCTCTACAGGCCACCAGCAGCAGCACACTAGGCTGTGCAGGAAGGTTCTGCTCTGAAGTACAGGGAGATGCTGCAAGTAAAAAGGCAGGAGCAAAGCTAACATCTACCCAAAGGGCACCAAGATGAGAGAAACAGAGTGCAGCAATATTTCCTTTGACAGTACTCCATACCTTTGCAGAAGGAGAGGACTGCAACATCTGTAGGTTCCTGGTCATTTCAAATAGCTTTTTGCAAGAAAGGCTCTATTGGAGTGTTGAGTACTACAGAAGTTTTGAGAACTTTCTCTGTCGTTGCCTCTGTGGGGAGGTTACCAAGGCAGGTGCAGCACACAGGTGCAGTATTAATGTTCTGCAGGCTCTCCGCTGGCTCTTCTCTACGGGTGCTGGATTCCCCTTTGTCTGCTCAGTGGGAGCTGGCGGAAGGTACCACCTCTAAAATGTGTAGAGATACTCTCAAGCTCAGACCTTGTCCTACCTCACCCCCCAGCGGCAGCAAGCAGCAGCACAGTCTGCCTTTCCTCTGCACAGCTCATGTGCCTCTTAAAGGCTGCCCTTTCCTCCCCTCCCATTTTAGAACTAGAGCTCAACACCTTGGTTGCCTGTGTGTACATACGTGTGCATGAATGGTGACCAAAATCCTATATCCGGGACTATGCTGTGGGACCCAGCTCACTCCCTTGCCACCAGGCTGGCAGCACCCACCAACCCACCTGCACGTTCAGGCCCTGCCTGACTGTTCGGTTTGGGGACAGGGACAGGGGGGTGACATAGAGGCTCCTCTGTCCTTCCTGCCAAGGTGATGGGGCAGGGTGATAGGACAAGGGGGAATGGCATGAAGCTGTGCCAGGGCAGGTTTAGATTGGATGTTAGGAAAAAATTTTTTACTGAAAGAGTTGTCAGGGCCTGGAACAGGCTGCCCAGGGAGGGGCTGAGTCACCTTCCCTGGATGTGTTCAAAAAAAGGGTAGATGAAGTACTTAGGGATATGGTTTAATTTAGGATGAGAATGGTTGGACTTGATGATCTTAAAGGTCTTTTCCAACCTTGTGATTCTGTGATCTGTCGTGCACGTGGCTCTGTGAAGGGGAAGGGATGACACCCCTCTTCCCTTGGCTCTCCCCACACACATGCCAGCCCTGCTCCTTGTGCTGGGTATTTTTCCCTTTCCAAAACAAGTAGAGGCTTCTTCCATGTACAATCCACTTTATATTGCAGGCCTGGGCTGCGCTCGCTTCTGCCTCCAGACCAGGACCTGCCAGTGGGCTGCCAATCGGCCAGTCTCCTTGCTCCTCCCTGAGCAGGACTGACCAGGGGCAGTGTGACAACTGTTCTGGGACAGCTCTTAGAGCATGGGTGAGTCCTTCTTGTCTTTTGGGCTTTCTGGGGGCTTTGCAGTGCCTGTGAGGAGGCTGTTCACTGCTGGAGGACTGTGGGTGGCTGGAGAGACCAAGTTCATGGCATCCAAAGGCAAGGGCAAGATGAAAGCAGCGGGTTTCTCTGCAGTAAGGGAGTGCAGTGCATGGAGGTAACGGAGCTGAGCAGCAGCAGGGACACTGGACAGGATCTCAGCTGCCATCCTCAGGGACTCAGAAGCAGCCTTTTCCCCCTCAGCAGCGATCATCTACCAAACAGGGGAACAAAGAAGATTTCTGTGAGGCTGGGAGTAAGTAGGCATGAACTGTTCATTAGAGGGAGGTTGCCACCATGAAATTCTTAGGGCAGTGTGGTGTAACATTCGTGCTCTCTGCAGATCGCAGCATGTACAAGAGCTCTTGATGCTCCCACAGGTTCAGGAGCTTGTATCTAACTTTTTTACTGTGCTTATCAAGGCTCACAATGGGGTGTTTCCCTTGCTGCAAAAGCATGGGAGAGGGCAGCCCCAGGCTGGGCTGGTGGGAGGGGTGCTGGACATCAGCCTTATCCAGGCTCTTGAGCAGCTCTGTCCAAGGGATGAAGACCAGCCTGGGCTGAGTGAGATGCCACGGACATGGTAGTGGTGTCAGACACTCTCCTAAGGGAGAGTGAAACCCTGAGGGGAAGGGATCTCCATGGGGATTGCTGTGGGCCCAGGGATAACCCCAGACTTGTGCCTTTCTGTTCTGCCCGTAGGCCCAGTACTGGATCTGTACTCCACTGGGCTGTGCTGCAGCTCCCTTTGCTAGACACAGCTCTTGAATGGGAGCTCTTCCCAGAGCTATAGCCTAGCATGGCACCTCCCAGGGACCTCAGTGGGAAAGGAAGGAGGGATGCTTTGGAAGGAGATGGGAGGTGTTTGGGGTTGGCATACCCGCACTTTGGCCTGTCTCTGGGCCTCTGCTTCCACAGCCAGGGACTGTCGGACTTCAGCGGGCAGCTGCACGTTGTTGCTGTGGTGGTAAGGGACAGTGATTAGCTGGGTGCTCTAGACTGGCAACACTGGATGGTCAGTCTCAGACTTGCAATGGGCTCATCAGTCATGTTCTACAGAGCAGTTCACTCCTGCTCTTTGCACCCTGGGTGTACCTCTGTGTGTCTTGTTTCAGCCTTCTACCTCCATTCACATCCTTCTTTTCCAGCCTGGTTTAGCGATGTCCAGGCTGGCATGATGACAAGGCAGCAGGAGCAGCTCTTCTCTCTGTGCCTCTGAGGCTTAAGTCTAAGCTCACTGGGGCTTAAGTCTAAGCTCACTCTTGTGTGACAGCAGGGAATCCACTGGGAGACTGCTTTTAAGGCAGGCACAGGCATTCCCTTCTATTAATAGATTGGCTCACTCACTGCTTGGCTCCCTCCTACGTGGCCCTCTATGTGATGAGCATGTCCCACCTTTCTGCATGGGCTTCTGAGTGACGAGCCCATCCCAACCAGTGATCTAGAGAGTGTGACACAGAGGGCTCGGTGACTGCTGCGCCTCTTGGGCCACCAGAAGTGGGTGCAAACTCTGTGCACAGCAGCAGTGAAATGGTGATGAGATCCCAACCAAGGATCCTGCCCTGGATGTCAGGAGCAAGCACAGGCTTTGAATGAGCAAGTTTTACTTGAGGCAGAGGCTGAAAGGGGCAGGGAATAGAGGAAGATGAGTGAAGCAGAACACCCACAGGCAGAGAAGCAGGCAACAAGAACAGGTACTTGTAAAGGGCAAGGGAAGTCCCCTCTACCCCAGAATTTCCTACCTACATTTCTGTTCTCTCCACTTTGATCCCCCAACAGCCTGTGACTGCGTCCAAAGCCACCTGTGAAGAGGAAGATTTTTAGAGCATGGGGAGAGCACCAGCCCTGCCCTAGGCCCCTTACAGGGAGTAAGACAGTGCAGGGACATTGATTCAAGGCAGTTAACTGCGGAACTGTACGGCAGATCTAATTTTTGTGTGCTATTGTGTGAGGCCCCTCAGAAATAAAATTGGTTCCCTCACTCTACTTCCAACTTGTTTGCCAACGGGGTTTAGTATGATTTAACTAGTTCCTCCTGGTCCAAGGAAGCAATTCAGTTCCATAGGAAACATTCAGTTCCTGTTGGGTGTACGTGTGCCATGGCCACAGAGAAGTGGAGATCCCATGTATGCTCAGTTTGTGGCAACTCAGTCTAAAGAACACACTGCTTGTGAGAACATCCTCTCTGGGGTAAGTACTGGAGCTGGGGTGTCACACAGCACTGATGAAGTTCACACCCCTCACAGCACACTGTCTGCTACTCACTATGGCCACCTGTGGGATCCACACTGTATATCTTTCCCCTAAAGTGATCTGAGTCAAAAAGCAAACAGCAGAAAAACCTCCCATTTGTCTATGAAGGAGCCACATGTTGTTGTTCCACCCTCCTGCTAACCAGTGCCTGTGATTTCTGATGAACTGATCATCTGAGTCTCTTTGTGGAGCCTCAGTTTACCCCCTGCTCTGCTGTCTCTCCCCTGGGGAAGCACCTTTATCTCCTGGCTGATGGTTTTTTTTTCCAAAAGAAGTTCAGAGAAGGCTCGATGTGCCAGGAGGCGCTTCGTGGTGGTCTGCACCAGCAGCTGAATGGCACTGGAGATGCTGGTCAGGGTGGTGAGGAGAAGAGAGGCATTCTCCAACCGGTAGTAGCAGATGGCATCTATCTCCAAGGTAACCATGTCTTTGGTTACCACCTAAAGAGAAGACATTAGGGGAGATGAAGCTGGCACTGACAATTCTAAGGTAGCACAGAAAAACACAACTGAGAGAATGATAAAGACCAGCTGGATGATTAAGTCTCAGAGCAACCCTAACACCTGGGAAAATGGAAGGTAAAAAATTCACCGTAGTGATTTTTCTTCTTGTTTAAAACTGCTGGTTTTAATCCCATTCAGTTTTATGTGTTTAAATAGCAATACTGATTGGGAGTGGCTGGGCCAAGCATACTAGACCAGAGTTTTTTAACCCACCACACTGAGGAATGCATGCAAAGGGGGCAGGAACTCAGACTAAGATCTTACAACAATGTTACTGACTTGTGCAAACCATATAACCTCTGGATCTCAGCTCCGTGAGTGGCATCTTCATGTCTGTCTCCTCACTACAGCTGCTGGGCTCGGAACAGTGAATTGGTTGTCATCCCGTGCTGTGTTTCCCTGCCCACTGCTGCCTGGTCCATTCCTCCTCTGAGAGCACAGGCTGTGCCCTCAGGTATGTGCCCTGTTTTTGTATCTCCAGGAGGTTCTGCATCCTTGAGGGTGAGCCTGGAGATGCTACCAGACAGGGACAGTCCTACAGGCAACACAGGAGTGCAACCAATACGTCCCAAAAAGAGAAGAGGGGCTGTGGCTGGGCAGGTTGCATGTTCAAGGGTTAGAAGTGAGGGTTCAGACCTTTTCTTCCTTCCAGGCTTATACAGGAGCAGAGTACCACCCTCACATTGCTGCAGGATCGAAGTCTGAGTTCCTGCCCCTGCTGCATGCATTCCAAATGTGGTGGGTTAAAAAACCTGGTCCAGTATCTTTGGCCCAGGCACTCCCTATTGGTGTATGTTACCACTGAAGCACGTCAAATTACATGGGATTAAAAGCAGTAGTTTTTTAAAAAAGAAGAAAATTCACGATGGTGAATTTTTTACTTTCCACTTTCTCAGGTGTTAGGGTTCCTTTGAGGTATTTTTTCCAACTTCTCTATGTAGGGATGAAAACTGGAAGCATAAGGTGTAGAGAGATACAAACATTAATGTAGAGAGGGAAGGGGTGTCAGCCATACCTGATGGAAGGGGATCTCTAAAGTTTTGAGGCGGAGATCTACCTTGTGATACGTGTCCAGACAGGGAAGGAAAAAGAAAAGGCCTGTAGGAGGAAGAAAATGGTAGCTAGGGATTATCACAACCTCAGAAATTGCTGCTTCTGCCCTGCGAGAACAGGTGAGGGTTTGGTATGCAGAACTACAACAGAACATACATGGGCTCAAATTCTGAGGCTGCTTCTGTGATGGGAAAAGACATTAGAATCTACTGGCCCTATGAGGAAGGGAGCAAAGACATCATATCTCCAGTCCTGTCGTGCCTGCTTGGAGGCACCAGCACCTGAGCTTTGGTAGAGCATCCAAAAGAGGTGTGACAAGGCTAGGAGAGCTCAGTCATACTTACCAGGCCCTCTGGCTCTGCCAGGAAGGAGACGCCCAAGTCTGAAAACGATGGCTCTCTCATACTCCCGCACTACCTGCAGAGGGAAGCAAAGGAAAGGCTGGAGGGGAAGGCGTAGGACTGGGGAAAGGGGTGTCACGGATACAGGAGGATGTCTCTTCTGGGAAAGCCCTGCAAAGAGATTTCAGCAGGTGTGAGGTAGTAGAGTCACTTGTCACTGAATCCCCTTACCCATGTGGAGAACTGTCGCAGTTGTGCATAGCTGGGTGCTGGGAGAGAACGGGGGGGGCTGCAGAAAACAGCTGCTGTAAGGAGCAGCTAGAGTTCTCTGTAGGCCTCAAAGCATAAACATCAGCAGATTCAAGGCCAAAGTTGCTGCTGACCAAGGCTGAGCCAATCGGCTCACAGGAGGAAAAAAAACGCAAGCAGCTGCATCTTGCCCTCAGAGAAGGGAGTGAGAAGATGCAATGAGCTGTGCAGACACCAAGGCTGGGGAATGGTGTGGGGGGGGAGGAGGCACCCCAGGTGCTGGAGAGAAAAATGCCCCTGCAGCCCCTGGAGAAACCCATGGTGGAGTGGGTGTCCCCCCGCAGCCCATGGAAAAGGCTGAGACCCCACCTGCAGCCCATGGAGAGGCTCCACGCTGGATGGAGCGGGTGGAGACATAGAGGAGATGCTGTGACCCACGTTGGAGCAAGCCCCTGCCAGCATCTGCAGCCCATGGAGAGAGCCAGAGACACAGAGACGAGCAAGAGAGAGATTCACACCAGAACAGGCTTGCTGGGGGGAGGCTGGTGACCCTGTGGAGGACTGGGATTGAGAGACATTGTGATTTGTGACTGCACCCATAGCAGTGACCCACGCCTGGGTAGCTGATGAAGAGATAAACCTCTGTAGGAAAGGACTCATGTTTGGAGAAGTTTGTGAAGGACTGTCTGCTGTGGGTGGGACCCCATGGTGCAGCAGGGGGAGGGTGTGAAATGAATGCCCTCGCTGCACACACATCTGATCTCCTTCCCCCGACCCCCACCCCCCACCCTGCCCCGGCCAAGAAGGAAACCAACTTGCAAGGAACTGACCAAAGCCGCCATTTTCCCAGTCCCTGCCCCACCCTGTGCCACAATGGAGGGGAAAGAGGGGCTTGAAATCACGACTAGAGTGAAGTCTGCTAAGAAGGGAGGGGTGGTGGGGGAGGTAGAGGTGTTTTAAGATCTGGAAAAGGAAAACAGCTCATGAAGAAGTGACCGAGAACCCCATTTGTGCAGTCCCTGCCCCCCACCCCACCCTGCCATGCCACAATGGGGGGGAAGAAGGGAGCAAAATCATGACTAAAGGGAAGTCTGCTAAGAATGGAGGGGTGGGGGGAAGGTGCTACCAAGAATCCCATTTCCCCAGTCCCTGCCACAACATGCCACAATAGGAGGAAAGAAGGGAGCAAAATCCCTGGTTAAAGTCTGCTAAGAAGGGAGGGGTGAGGGGAAGGTGCTCTAAGGTCTGGTTGTGTTGTTTTAAGGTCTGGTCGCGCTTCTCATTACCCAACGCTGGTGTCACTGAGTGTGTGGTGCAGTGTAACAAATTAGAGAGTTTTCTTTCCTTCACTCTGTGTGGAGTCTGTTTTGCCCATGTCACTGATTACAGGATGATCTCTCCCTGTCCTTACCTTGACTCCTAAGCCTCTCAATATATATTTTCTCCCTTGTCCAGCTACAAAGGGGAGTGATAGATCGACTTCGGTGGGTGTCTGGCCTCCAGCCCGGGCTAAACCACCACAAGAACCTGCCCAGAACTGCCTTGTGTGAGGAGCGTAGGAGCAGCCATGAGACAGCCCAAGATGTTAATGCTGCCCGGAGTTTCCCAGGATGAGGCCAGCATTTTGCAGAACATAGCCCGGCCAAACTAGCACCCTGAGCTAATATTTTCCACATTGGTGGTTTGAATCCAAGGGACCCAAGAGTACATGTGCTCACACATATAAAATTGGAGCCATAATACCAAGGGTCTTGTTGAGAACAAGATGTATATGAAATTTCTTGAGAAGTGGGAATCAAAATATGCTTTTCTTTAGCCCAGCTATAAATCTGAGATAAAGGAAGAGGGAAAATCTGCTGTTAACTGAGAGGTCAATGTCTCTTAAAATTTTTAATCCAAAAGCAGTCATTTCTGGGCTGGGTCAGCTGAAGGTTATACATGAAATTGAACATACCTGCAATTCATTTCAAAAGAAGAGAAGCCCAAGCCCCTGCCTGCTGATACAACAGCAGGAGTATAAGATAGGTGGTGGTTGGATCCCTGTGCAGCAACATCTGATAAAGGATGAGTTAAAATTAATGATGAGTTGAAGTGTAAATAGAGCCTTAGACCGAAAGAGCTTTATGCTCATGTCCGACACAAGTTGAACCACTAAGTTACACCCACACCAGACAGCAAATGCTAAATGTAGAGGGGCCCCGTGACTCTTCTCACCTTCATGCAGAACCAGACAGAAATGGGGAAGGTCATTACAACGAGCAGGAAAGACAGGATGGTCAGAAGCCACTCACAGATGCCCAGACCCGGAGACTTCATACCTAGAGAGAAATCCAACAGGACTGTGTTAGGAGAGGACTTCTCCCAAAATACTGACAGTCTGACACATGCCTGCACAGATCAGCTTCAGTGTTGTCCTCTGCCTAGACTCACACTGATAGATGTGAACCATCTGGCATTCTCAGGAGCTGCTAGGATGGACTGGCAGATTTTGTCTCTACTGTCAGAAATTGTTCTGTGCTTCTCCACAGTGCCTTGCTGGAGAGCAGCCTTTAGCTTGAAGACCCATAGCTACCAAGCAGTGTCAAAAAGCTTGGAATAGGCAATGCATTGGCTGAGCTGGGATCCCAGAAGCTTATCTGGAAAGGTAAGCTAATGGCAAAAAGAAAGATTGTAAATAAGAAGGAGCTTTTCAATTGCAAAGCCTGATGTGCCTTTCTTTATTGGAGTATCCCAGGTCATTCTGGCATAGGATTTCAGTGGCATCCCAGCCTCCTAATGCAGAGGGACCAAGCCAGTGGTGCTGCTGTCATCTCCCTGTGTTGTACAGCAGTCACGCCAAGGCGCTGGAGGGTGACAGGGGTGGTCAGCCCCAGATGAGTATTGCCTCTACCTCTCTCCACAATGAACATGGGTCATTTTGCTGTGGGTGCCCTTTGTTGTGCCTGAGGGAAAAGCTGCAGCTACAAATTGATTGATTACTTCTGGTTGTTCCTAGACCCCAGAGAGAGGACCATACTTTTCATCGGTAAAGTCAGAATCCCTGCATCCTTCCCACGTTGGATCCCTTTGAACCCCTGCCTCCCTGTCCCTTTGCCTTTGGAGCTCTCTGCAGGACCATTAGGTCTTGCAGAAGGTTCAGATCCCAAGGACCTGCATGATCTCTCTAGCTCCATAGCACCGCTTGTTAGCAGGGATTTTCCTAAATGAGGCAGAAAGAGGCAATTCCCAGAGCAAAAAGAGAGAGTCTGAACCTTTGTGTCACTCTAGGGCAGCAAAGGTGCTGGCATGGAAACAGACAAGCGACCCTGGCTGCTGTAATACACCTTCTGCCAAAAAATGCACAACACTTGCTCCTGTTGTGGCAGGCTGGCAATCTGCCTGCACATGGCCAGGCGGGGAGCTGCTCTTAGGCGTGCACGGGTCGTCCCTGCAGCACAGTTCTTTGGGCCATGAACTGGCATTGAGGCTAACTCTGTCCCTACAAAGAAGAGCGAGCGAGAAAAGGAATGGAGTAGATCATGAACAAACCTGGGGAGCAGTGAGGATGCTGGGGCCGTAACTGCTTCTTATGAAGTTCACTGCTGTGCTAGATAGTGCTGATCAGCCTGTGGTACTGACTGCAAAAGTTGGCTGGGAGGCTGGCTGGAGTCTCCCATATCCTACCCAAGATAACGATGTATCTCTGCAAGGTGGGTGTGATAACAACTCACCATGCAGGTATAGTCATACTGTAACCACACAGGCTCAAAGACATCCCTTTCCCTTCCACAAGCCATACCTTCATCTTGCTGCTCACTGTCCAGCAACACCATTGCTTCCATTTCTTCATCAGATATCACATCATCCACGTCCACCACTGTGGATGTGTGCACCCTACCGTCGGGTCCTGCGGTGCTCTTGATCTCCTTTGCTTTCTCCTGCTTTATGTCTTGCCTTCCTTTGCCAGCTTCTCTGCTGCTCTCCCTCTTCTCTCGTTTGCTCTGTGTAGCTGGGGACTCTCTGTGTCTTCTATGAGACTCCCTGGAAGAGCTCCGAGACTTCTTATCCATCCTCATCTGTGCCAAGGAGCGTGCAGCTGTCTGTGGGAGTGGGATGAAGTCGTGCTTGAATTTATTGCTGCAGACACGGGAGGAGAGAAGGGGAGGTGTCAGATCAAGGAGGCTTGTTTCAAGTTCATCACAGGCTTGTCAGACATAATGGACAGTGAAGTGAGCAAGCTGTTTCCCAGCTGCTCTGCTCTCATCACATGCTGCTGTGGAGATGGGAGGGAGGGTTAGACCTGGGCAGGGTGGATTCCAAGAGGACAGTTTGTTTGCACCTTCCTGCCTTTGGAAATAAAATACAATCAGAAGGACTCGGATGATTTTCCATAGATGGTTTCTGCAAAGCTGTTGAAAAGCAACCTAAAAGTTAATAGTCAAATGTGTGGCTCCAAAGACCTCAAACAGTGAGAATGCCCCAGAACAGTAAACACCAGGGTGAAAAACCTTTACTGGTGAGAGACCAGCTGCTTACTCAGGAGTGTTTGGAGGGGGGCACTGCAGAGAGCAGCAGGGCATGCAGCAGCTAGCACTGGTCTGCTCTCCAGAAACCCTTTGCCTGGAACAGTGGAGAGACAAAACTCCCTCTCCCTAGGGTCACCTCACATTTTAGCAGGAAGGAAAATTAGCTGCTCCCAGTTCAGCCATGAACTTTCCTGCATGGGTGCAAAGCACAGAGGCCATTGCAGGGTATAGAGCTGTTGAATATAAATTGCCAAAAGAGTTTGTGCCTAAACACCCACCCAGTTTTCCACAGCAGGAGCATGGCAGAGCAAACATAGGAGCTTTTCCTTTTAATGCTGCACAGCCTGTGGTGACACCTGCCAAAACCTTTGCAAGAAACACTTTAAAAGTGTTTTAAAGTTACTGACTGTATTAAAGAAACCAGCACCTCGCTTGAAACCATACTACAGTGAGACAAGGTTGGAACATAAAGTGGTGACATCCCTGCCAACGGGGCAGTGCTGAGCTTGGGAATGCCTGGTCTTTGGTGTGGAGGAGCAGCTGGAGGGAGTTGGAAAACCAATGAGGGAGGTGCTGCTCTTGTTTTTTCACAGATTCCTGTTTTATTGAAAGGCTGTCACCCACCCAGAGTAAGGATATTGCAGGCAGGGAGGGCAGGAGCACCAGCACCCTGCTTTCTCTGCTCCATCTTGCTGGGTGCCTCGTCAGCAGGTCACCAGGGACGTGATGGATGGAGAGAGTTAATGGCAAAGTAGCAGAAATGGGATGTAATTAATAATTTCACACAGTGTCTATATTTGCTTTGGAGGTGCTTCAGAGATGTTTTTCACTTTGTGCTTATTACTTGACCAGCCCTGGGCGGGGGGAGATGGTGTCCAGCTGCTGAAAAGGTGCTGGGGGGGTTAAACAGCAGCAGTGAACGGCAGTTCGGGTCTGGTTTGGGCTGGGCAGCAGGGACTGCAGTTAATTTCTTCCCAGAAGCACCATGGGGTATTCAACACCTACAAACATGAAACTTCCTGGGTTTGGCAATGTCTAATTCGGTTTGTGGGTCCCAGCTCCTTTGTCCCTGTGGCCTTTTTGCAACCAAAGGAGATGCCTCAAGAGGATGTACTGGCAGATTTTGCAGCTCTTATTGTCCAAAAAGCTGCAGTCTCAGCCTCCCTTGTCACACCAAAGCATGTACCTGCATGAGAGTTAACCATGCCATTGAGCAGGTTTCTCAAATGACAGAACCCTTAGGCAACAGCCATTGCAACTTGTTTACCATGCTCATCAGCCTCTGGAAAGCCACTCAACACCTCCACTGTGGATTTTTCTCTCAGATGGGGCCAAAAAATACAAGACAACTCTTAATAACGTTGGAGTTTGGGTTTAAATACCAACACCTTAGAGGAACCGGGCCTCTTTTGCCTGTGACTCTTTCACATCGCGCTGGCATTTCCTGGCAGAAGGGAAACACGCCTAATGTTCTCAGTCAGGAGAAGGCAGTGGCAGCAGCTCCATGCAGAGCGCGTATCCCAGGAGCCGGTTCCATAGGACCGCCTGCCTCAGCGGGGCCGCCCCTGACACGAACCAGGGCCGCCTGCGCCAGCGCGGCAGCGTCCTTGCGCCTCCGCCACGCGCTCGCGCCCCGAGAGGCGGGAAAGGGAGAGCGCAGGCGCGGTGCGGATCGCGTGAGGGAGGCGGCCGGATGGCGGGGTGACTGCGGCCGGCGGCCGGGTGGCAGCGGCCCTTTCGCACCCCGGGGTCTCTGGTTGGGGGTTAGGGCAGGTTTAGAGGCACAGGAGTCGCTTTAGGGGGCAGAACACAGTGGGGAATCCCTAGGCTTGCGTTTAGGGATGTGTGGAGCTCTTTGAGGAGCGGTGAGCCCTTGGGGGGGGCGGTCCTCAGGCAGCAGTTTAGGGGTGCAGGGGTCTCTGTGGAATGGCAGGGTTGTAGAGGGCAGGCCCTGGGGCGGGGGTTTATATAAGTTGTTTGCTACTTGCTTTCGTTCCTCCTTTAGTGTGGATATGTCAAAGAAGGCACAGCTAATGGAGGTCCTGGAGAAGGAGGTGAGATCACTGCTAATAGCAGCCAAGCAGGGCTTGACCCCAAGACAGCTGGAGGAGGAGTACAAGACCATGATTGGCAAACCTCTTCCTGCACGTGACCTAGGCTTCCAGTCCACCTTGGAGCTGGTGACACATATGCCTGAAGTTGTCAGAGTCTGTCCCTATGAGAAGGGCACTTTTATCCTCAAAGGTGAGTTTTTTGTTTCCTCACAGGTGGGAGTGTTGTTTGGAACCACGTACTGGTATGAAGCAATGCTCCGAAAGGGAGCTGTCACTTCTCCATTAGTCTTTTGCCCATATAGCTCTCTTTAATTTCTCATCTTTGATGTTTCTTCCTGTACTTTAAGCTGCCTTCTAATGCTTTTCCACTCTTTCCTCCTGAAAAATTACCCAGGCTTATAGTTATTTTTGGTACATGTTGTATTCTGTGCTCAGCTTAGAAACTGCAGTAATGCTTCTTAAAGGTACGCTGGAACTGGTAAGCTTTGCTTTTCCTGTAAACGTGGGCTACAGCCAGAGCCAAAACCAGCAGTGGGGCCTCTTGGGAGAAACCATAAATACTTCCCAGCCTGTCCCCATGGGAAGCTTAGTCTGTATCAAAGAACCTTTTTCGTTTTCCTTTTTGTTGGGGAAGAGCTGTGGAAGTAAGTGCGAGGTGCAGAGACTTTATTGGGAAGAACTTAATGCAGCTGGGTTTCCTGTATCCAAGAATTTGGCCTGTCTTCCTGCCTGGCTCTGGATTTATAGGCATGAGGCTGCAGATTGGATGTTGGCTGTTAAAAAGGAGAGGAAAAATGTTTGCCCGACTGGGAATCACTGCCTTTGAAAGAGATACCTGCTTCTCTGAAGGGTGGGGGGAAGAGGAAAGAAAGGAAATAAAAGGTCTACACAGGTAAAGCTCTTGCTGATTTTCTGTTTTGGTAGTTTAATAGTATATTTCTTTTCTGTCATAGCTATTCCAGATGAGACTACTAAAGGGATTGCGAAACTGGTTGCCAGACAGAAAAGTCCTAAGGCAAGCAAGAGTGCTGCTGTGAAGGCAAAAGCAAATGTGGCTTCTTCCTCTAGGAAGCCACGATGTTCCTCTCGGAGGGTCAGGGTGCCCGTCCTGCCAGCAAGTGTGAAGTCTGAGCTGCAGGACCTCCTGAGTTCCTCACCACTTCTGCTGTCAGACTTTGATAACGCATTCTTCAAACGCTTTGGTCGGGTTTTCCAATACACACAGTATGGATTTCGCTCCATGCTTGAAGTCCTCAGAAGTGTGTCTGATATCATTGAGGTGGTGCGTACAAGAGAAGGTTCCTTGCTGACTCTGAAGAAGTACCTGGCAAGTGAGAAAGAAGAGAAGCAGGAAGAGGAGATGCCACGAGGTGAGGCCCTGGAAGAGGAGATGCCACGAGGTGAGGCCCTGGAAGAGGAGATGCCACGAGGTGAGGCCCTGGAAGAGGAGATGCCACGAGGTGAGGCCCTGGAAGAGGAGATGCCACGAGGTGAGGCCCTGGAAGAGGAGATGCCACGAAGTGAGGCGCTGGAAGAGGAGATGCCACAAGGTGAGCACCCAGGAAGAGATGTGAGGTAATGTGTTATTTGGTATTGGCACTGTGGGCAAGCAGCTGTGCTTCAAGTGGATGTCGCTGCATTCCTAGTTGGTTTAGTAGTCCTGGTTCCCTTCAGTTTTAGCACAGAAGGGCTGTGGGGTGCTGCAGAAGGAGCTGTCATGAGGGCATTGTCTTCCTAGCAAGGAACTTAACTGGAAGTTTTCTATGGCTTATCAGTTTTCTTGGTGTAAGGTGAAAGAAGGGATGTTTAGCCAGTTCAGAGTATGAACTTTCTGAATGTGTGTGCAGGACTGCGATTTCTAGTCATTCTGGGCATAATGGATAGATAATAAAACTAGAAGTGTCTCCTGACTGTCGGCTCTGCAGGCTGATAGAGCCTTTCTGATGCACTTTAGGAGACTGAAGGTTTAGCACTAACCTGAAAGGTGCAGCTACAGTCTTCCACAAAAGAAACAGAAGAGACTGCAGATGTCCTCAGCGTTCCTCTAACAGTTATGAGAGCACGCAGAAAATCACATTCAGTTCCTACCCAATTCCTAACTTTTCTGGGGAAAAATCATTTTGGCATCGTACTAGCAAATGATTTGAGATGCTTACAAAGAGCAATTGTGTTAATTTATTAATATGGTGAGGATGCTTCTCAGGTGAATCCTTGTGACTGTGGCAGCTGTGAATGTTAAAAAAGATGAGGAGATCAGGACCAGTGCTTTCAGACTTTCTTTTTCAGTTACCTTCTCTTCCTGCTTAATTTGCAATGCTGCTTCAGTCCAACAAAGAGTAGCAGCCAAATTACTGTCTTTGCAGCAGCACCTGCAGTTGAGATGCCTCCTTTGGAGCCCAGCTGTGAGACAGAGAGCTTCCACCTGATAGTAGAAGAGGAGTCAGAGCCAATGGAAACACAAGCCGTAGATTTGGGCAGTGGCCTCAAACAAGTAAGTGGCTGGACAAAGCAATCTGTAGCTTTTTTGTGTTTAATCCAGGAGGTGATTCTCTCTTTACTGCTTTTGTTCCTGTTGAGTTTGAATTGGGGATGCTCTGCTGCTTCTAAAGATTGTTGTCCTCTTTAAGATGAGTCTTGGAGGTGATGAGACTCACACTGACCTGGTACATAGAGCTTTATGTGCCATCTGAGCTAGGTCTTTTTCTTGTCTCTTTCTGGTCCTGAGATCTGTGGTGCAGACTGTCTTTGCTCCCTGATGATAACCTTTTGATGTACGTAGTTGTAACTGGACTTAAATAATTTTGTTCTGACTAGTGCAGAGTGTCCCCTACTGCATTAGGCAGGGCTTAAGTGTCAGGCAGCTCTGTGTCGGGCAGCTCTGTGGCAGAGCTGGGAGGTGGTCCTCAGCAGAGTTGAGACTCTAGGAATCAAGCTGCTTGGTTGGACTTGGAAAACTTTTGAGCTTGGTTTGGTTGTTTTGTTTAGCAGGGTATTTTTAGAAACAGTTGGAAAAGCCCAGTGCAGACCAGAACTGCCGGACCTGATTGGGATCATTTGTTTGCGTCCTATCTCTTTTTTTGATTTGATTATCTTTAAGTCTTTTCTCAGGAAAACCCTCCTACTGAGAGTTATTTCCTCTGCTAAATTAATCTGGTGGCTGTACACAATTGTACAGTTGGGGCATATAGGCAGGGAAGGGGTCCCAGGAATTCTTCCTGAATTGGTGGCTTGTGCATTAATGCATTTAGAAGCCTGGAGCTACAAATTGGACTTTGTGCATTGTTTCATGAAACACATGCTTTAGACATTCTTGGCAGGCTGTTCTGCTCACAGAATCACAGAATTAAATTTGGTGTGATGAAGTCCACAGGGAGTTCCCCTGGATCAAAGTCTGCTTGTGGGAAGAGTAAAAAAAAAGATGGGGGGAGGGGCCGGATATGGTCCCAGTAGCCCCAGATCTTTGTTCTTCTCTATTGCAAAGGGAACCTTTTCAAAGATCCTGGTAGGATAAGTCTTAGAAGATGATTGTAGGACCAGTATTTCATAGAATCAAAGGATTGTCTTGATTGGAAAGGGACCCTTTAAATCATTAGATCCAACCATCAACCATATTTGTTGTGAAGCACCGAATTTGCTGGTTTGTTTTAAAGATGCCCTAAAGGAGGAGGAAAGCAAGATTGAACATGTTAGTTCTGGTGTGCAGTGAACACTTGTTTATTGGGGTGTTGCAAGGTATAGAGAGGGTAAAGATGTGACCTGATCCCTGCTTCTGGTGCAATGTATCCAAGCATCCAGTCACTAGAGACTAATAGTGGGAGTGTTGTAAGGAATGAACGAGGGACAAGGGCTGAGTCAATCTGCTCAGCCCTGAGAAGGGAAAAGGATACAGAGCAGCTGCTCTCAGCAGCTTTTTCTCACAGCCCTGGGCAAAAGGAAAGGTGTCATCCACAGGGCTCTTAGCAGCTGTCAGTCCAGCTTAGGGCAAGGAGCTTGCCAGTCTTGCAAGCCCTATCTCTTGTAAGCCTAGTTTTACAGTGTGTTCTGTTGGTGTATCTCTTTGTAAATTCGTTGCTTTTGCATAAACGTGTCTTCTACGTCTCTGAGCCGTGTCTGCTGTCACTACTGATGTGTGAGCTACAAGATTGTTAAGGTTGCATGTGATCTTTATAGTCCAAAATGAAGAGTATTCTCTTTGAAAAGCTGTCCCTTAAAACTGCTGCTTTTCACAGGCACTTCTTAGAGGAAAGCCATGAAATGTAAGGGTTTTTAGAGGTGATGTTGCTGCTGAGGCAAGAATTCCCTCAGTTGCCTTTTAACTCAGAAATGTTAACTCGCTGTTTAACTCAATGTTTCAGTCAAAATTCATAACTCAAAATAAAGGGGGGGGGGCATTAGCCCTTGCTCAGTTTCCATGAGAGATTTTTATATGCTGCTTTAAAAAATGGTTAAAAGAGGTAGTACTACAAAGCCCCAGTGTTTGAATTTGGCCGTGTAAGAAATGGGGGGTGTGCTGGAAGACACATTTCCCATACATTGCCTGATGTATAATGCAGCAGTAACTTGTTGCATCTTCATGATTTGTAAAACTGAAATAATTTTGACCTCTGGTCATTGGAGGAATGTCATTTGGCACAAAAGAAGGTGCTTGAGGCAGTGAAAGTAGTTAATGTCTGATTAAAGTTCCAATCCGTGCTATGTCAGGTGAAATAACATTTTCAGAAGTTAAGGAATAATGCAGAATTGTAAAGCTGTGCCAAAGTTTACTCATCCATAAATTTATCTTGACTGAGGAAACAGACTTTGTAGGTTTTGTTTGGTTTGGTCCTTGGGAAATAACTTTATTGTGAAAGTGAGATGAATTTGTGCCTCCTGTCACTTTTGAGTCATTTTCAGATAGTTTTGCTGCTTCAGTCAAGTACTCTGTGGTCATAAAACACAGAAATAATATCTTTTGGCTAAAATCCAGCAAACAGTTGGGTTGTGTGTGGTTTGTTTGGGGTGGGGGCTTTTGTTCTGCTTCTTTAGCAACAGCCACCCAACACTTGTCTAAATGTGACATGACTTCAATTCATCTCCTTTTATTTGTTGTGGGGATATGGCCAGTGGTATTTTTGTTGTGCCCCTCTTTAAAGTGGAGGGAAGAAAGAAGGAAGGGGGGAGAAAGTGTGTGTGAAAATGAATGCATCTGTCACAAGGAAAGATTTAATCCAAGATTACATGACTTGTTGGGATTCTCTGATATTCAGTAATTCACAGGTCCCTAGCAAAGCAGAACTATTTTTTAACCTTAGTGGAAAGGCCAGAGAGGCATATTCAGTGCATAACAAGATATCAGAGTGCCACCTTCCTCTTATCCCTTTGTAGCTTCAAGAGTTGGAGCAGTCCCTGCTAGACATGTTGATAACGCCTTCAGAAATCCCTCCAGATGCTGTTCTGGACAAAAGCCTTTGCAGTTTACCACTACTGGAGAGAGGGTGCTTGGTGGGAGTCTATGTAGAGTACATCATCTCTCCTACCCAGTTCTACATCCACATCTGCACTAAGGAAGAATCTCATGAACTGCGGGATATGATGTTTGACATGAGGTATGAACATGCTATGCTGATTCAGTACTGCTATGCGGTGGGTGGGTGTGTGCGTGGAGTGAACAGGGCACCCAGCTGTTAATTGTGGTCACTGCTGGCTTGATTAGTTGATACGGAGGTGCCAGTGCTGCACCAAAGCATGTCTTCATGATGCTTTCCCATTCCTTTTAACTAGCAATCCACAAGTGTGGTTAAGAGCGATTCACAGTAGTTTGCCTGCATCCTAGATGGTCTTAAACTTTAAAAGGTTATGGAAATGAACTTCAGGGTTGCTTTGCACGTCTCTCTCTGCAATGCTGTTGCTGATGTGCTCAGTTAAGGCTTTTACATCCATCTCCAAAAGCAACAGGTAATAAATAGGCCTGTGTCATATGTCTATTTGAAAGCACACCCCTGTCAGTGGCTTCGTTTGTGTCAGTTACACTGTGCATTTGGGATTCTGTTCCGCCTTCACAGCGCTACAGTCACTGTTAATTGTGCACCAGAGGAAAAGCTTGATGTCTGTGGGGCACATGTAAGTGTGATTACAGATGTTGCAGATAGGTACTGTGTATGTGAGCCAGAACCTGGATCATAAGAAGCACTGACATGTCACGGTATTGTTAAAAATTAATTACTAGAATGACTGTATTTAGCCTCTGATTAATCCCCATTAATTAAGTTTTTGTTGGACCCCAGTAGTATCATCCAAATGTTAAAAGTTCAGGTTTGTATTTTTTATTGTTGTTTCAGTTTGTGTTGTAGAGTAGAGATGTAAAACAACTCCTGAATATTCCTGTTTTGGGGACTTCGAGAAATCAGGATTCTTCTGAAGCCATGTATATTTCTTTCTGTTCATCTACTGCATCCTACCAAGTACAGGGGTTTTTTTATTGTTATCTCTTGCAGACGCTGTTACTCAATTAAACTTGTTTCTGATCGTTATATCATGCCTGAGTCTTCAGTACAGCCTGGACGTCTTTGCTGTGTAACAGTCTCGAAATGGTGGTACCGTGTTATCATCCACCGTGTGATCAATGACCAGGAAGTTGAGGTGTTCTACCCAGATTATGGAAACCTTGAAATTGTCTTGAAGTCTTGTCTGAGATTTCTCAAGTAAGTAAATTACACATGGGTGACAGAATCACGGAATAGTTGAGATTCAAAGAGAGCTCTGGAGGTAATCCTGCCCGAGCAGGGCCATCTAGAGCAGGCTGCACTCTCCCATGACATCCTGATAGCAAAGCTGAGAAAGCATGGGATAGATGAGTGGACAGTGAGGTGGGTTGAGAATTGGCTGTCGGACCGAACCCAGAGGGTTGTGATTCGTGGAGTAGAATCTGACTGGAGGCCTGTTACCAGCGGTGTTCCCCAGGGCTCAGTGTTGGGTCCAGTCCTGTTTAATATCTTCATTGACGATCTTGATGAGGGAATAACATCCACCCTCAGCAAGTACGCCGATGATACAAAGCTGGGAGGAGTGGCTGACACGCAGGAGCACTGCGCTGCCATCCAGAGAGACCTGGACAGGCTGGAGAGCTGGGCAGGGAGAAACCAGATGAAGTTCAACAAAAGCAAGTGTAAAGTCTTGCACCTGGGAAGGAACAACTGTTTGTATCAGTACAGGCTGGGGGATGACCTGCTGGAGAAGAGCTCAGTGGAGAAGGACCTGGGGGTCCTGGTAGATGACAGGTTGGCCATGAGCCAGCAGTGTGCCTCGGTGGCCAAGAGAGCCAATGGGATCCTGGGATGCATCAGGAGGAGTGTAGCCAGCAGGTCAAAGGAGGTGATCCTCCCTCTCTACTCTGCCCTGGTCAGGCCCCACCTGGAGTATTGTGTCCAGTTCTGGGCTCCTTGGTATAAAAAGGACAGGGATCTCCTGGAAAGAGTCCAAAGAAGGGCTACGAAGATGATTAAGGGCCTAGAGCATCTCCCCTATGAGGAAAGGCTGAGTAAGCTGGGACTGTTCAGCCTTGAGAAGAGAAGACTAAGGGGGGACCTAATCAAAGTTTATAATTATCTGAAGCAGGGGATGCAGGGGGAATCGGCCAGCCCCTTTTCAGTGGTCTGTGGGGATAGGACAAGGGGCAGTGGCTGCAAGTTGGAGCATAGGAAGTTCCGCACCAACATGCAGAAGAACTTTTTCACAGTGAGGGTGACTGAGCCCTGGGACAGGCTGCCCAGGGAGGTGGTGGAGTCTCCTTCACTGGAGATATTCAAGACCCGTCTGGACGCCTATCTGTGCAATATGAGCTAGGGAGCCTGCTTTGGCAGGGGGGTTGGACCCGATGATCTCTCGAGGTCCCTTCCAACCCCTACAATTCTGTGATTCTGTGATTCTGTGACCCCAGCCTGCTCATCAACCCTGTCCGTCACTCCCGCACAGGGAGTTTGATCTAAATCCTTTCTTGGTTTTGCCCTCATTCCTCAGTCTTTCCTCTTGCCATTTTCTGTCACTTTGGGGGCAAGCTCCCTAATCCTTCTTCCTGGGCTCTGTGAATGGATGTAAATGTCCTCCTGAATGGATAGCAGTCCAAGTGGGATGCGCTTGCAGTGTCAGAGGTACTCATTTCTCCTCTGCAGTTCAGTAACTTCTGTATTTCCTTCTGTCCTCTCATTTGCTTGGCCATCGGCTCTCATTGGTTTCAAACGTCATTGCTGTCTGTCCATAACCTTGGAATCATAAGGGCTTATGACGGGAAGATGCTGGGGCAAGGGAAAGCATAAGGCACCAGTTGTTATTCTGCTGTGCCCATTTTCTGGATGTGTTTTCCAAAGCTCCTGTTGAGTTATATTCATAAGTGCAATGTCCAATATGTGTCTCTCTTGCTAAGCTGCTTTTAAAAACCCAGTAAAGGAGGAAGTTCTGCTCTTCTGCCTGGTTTTGCTTTGGTTTTGCACTGATGGCTTTGTTTTGTATTATAGGTGGCGCTACATGAAGCTCCCTGCTCAGGCCATCCCATGTTCCTTGGCATGGGTAAAACCTGTGGAGGCAAGTGTTCACATGCAGTTTTGTTGTGTTTGAGAGCCATCAAGTAGAGGTTGGCTTTTTTTCCTGATAAGGACAAATGTTTGGATTAATACAGGTCCCCTTGATGTTTACAGCAGAACCGGTGCTGTTGTGTTCAGCAGAGTGTGACTGGACTGTAAGTCTCCATCTCTGCATGTCATCACCGTTCTGCTGTTTTCCATATGATCAGAGTATTCCTCCTTATATTGTTCAGAAACATATAGCTACCGTTAAGCAAATGAGCAAACTTACATGTCTTCCCCTGCCAATAGTTCTCCAGGGTTCTTCTGAAGCCTTGGTAGCTCCAGCCCTCTGTTCAAAAAATTCCTTCTGTGATGAAGCTTTGAGTTGGTTCGATGCAATCAGCATAGACAATTATAGAAGTCATAAGAGAGTTCCTCTGTGCTGGAAAACCTCTTGACCAAGAAGCCTGAGAAATAAAATCTCTGAAAGAGAGCATGCAAGCAGAGTTGCTTCTTTAAAGAAGTGCTTTAAAGACATTGCTTCAGTTAAGAAAAGTTGCTTCCTTTGGTTTTTGAGGGTTTAAGAATCACAGTTTTCACTGTGGTGACGCTTACCAGCTCCTTCTAAACATTTGGTGTTTTTAATGTCAAATCTTGTGATTCCAGCAATTAAAAAATCACCACCACAAACAACTGCATTTTGGGGAATTGTGATAATATCACTAGCGAATGCCATCAACCCCTGTTTGGAAATAGGTATTTTGATGGGTGTTCCCAGTGTCACTGGCATTGCAGGCTTTGGGGTAGTTAGGTTTAGCTCAGTGCTGGGAAGCTTTGCCTGACTTTCCTGTATTTGTCCCTAGCCTGACCTAGCTCAACTGCCTGTTTGACAAGTGCCTGCAAGGGAGAGTCTCTGGCAGCGGATGCTGGTCTGTTTATTGTAGCTTTACATTCCTGTTTCTTCCTCAGGGTGCGTGGTCCAGCGCAGCAACTCTCCTCTTCAAGAAGCTGTGTGGCTCCAAGCTGCTTGTGGGCATCGTGGATGAATACGTGAATGACGTTTTGCATCTCTTCCTCTGCGACACAAGCACGGAGAAGGACATCTACTTCCACTCTGTCTTGGGGGATGAGGGGTGGGCTGATGTCTGCAGAGAGAACTTTCCTTCCCAGGTCAGAAGGGAGGCTGCTGAAAGGAAAGGCAGGGGAAGGATCAGTTGGGTGGCTGTGATGGGAACGTCTTTAGCTTGAAGCAAGTAGTTTTGTGAGGAGCAAAGCTGGTGTTCCTTGCTTTCCTGTAACTTGCTGTTCTGTGACTGCGTCCAACAGTGTCTGGCTGTGTGAGAGCTCGCCTTTTGGTTAAGGTGGAATCTGATTAAATGCTCTGGTTTAATTTTCATCCTCCCTTCTAACAGGGGATTAGGTTTTAGTTTTTTATAAAGTTGATTGGTTTGTTGGTATTGTCGGTTCATTTGAAGCTGATATGATAATGTATATAAATAATGTGGGAAAGTAAAACAGCCATAGATGTTCTGAGCATAGGGACAAACTGAGAGGGAATTGAGAGATTGAGATGTGTTAGTTACTTCACTGCTTGTTGTCAACTGTAGCAAGTTTTGTTAGTCATAAGTTGAGGCTTCTGATTCATCCAAGCAGTTAATGAGAGCAAGTTGATTAGACTTTATTTTCTGATGTCAGTAGTGCTACACAGGGGCATAGGCAGTTGAGTGAGGAACAGAATAGTTAAATAACTTATTTTGGCCTTCTCTGCTTTAGGCATTAAATATTGGTTTTGTCATTAACAAATTGAATTATGGAAGTGATCTTGATTTTAAAAGTCTTGCAATTTGCCAGTGAAATGTACAGCATTGGACAGTACAACCACAGTGGACTGAACATGGTGTCTTGGACAGATACTAAGTTCTAAGCCAGTGCAGAGAGCATTTGTGATGTAGGCCCAGCTGTGTCATTATCTGAATATCTCAGCTCAGTTTCAGTAAGAACAGTGTAGATCTGAAAACCCTTGGAAAGGTACTGCTGCGATTTTATATCTCAGCAGCAAGTCAGGCTTTACAGCCCCAAGAGCTTGGATCTGTTTTATTCAGTAGAAACACAATGCGTGTTTTGGCTGGCTCAGATCTTATCATTGTATTTTTGCATGGGTATGTCCAGTTTTGCGGGAGAGGGGCATTGCTGACTAATTTTGTTGCTGGAGGGAGAGAAGTTGATTTTCAGAGTTGGACAATTTCTGCAAGAATTTGGGGCTGTGTGGGCGGTGTTCTTCATAAAATATTTGCTGAATCCTTGTTATTCCTTGTGGTAACTACAGCATGGTTTTCTCAACTACACTGAAGGGGTTTTTTTATTTGTTTCTAGGGATTCAAGGAACTGAATCCTTCAGCCTTGTATGTTCAGCCCAGTGGAAATCAGGAGCATGCTGAACTGGAGGAGCCAGACCTTTGCTTGCAGCAGGAATCTTTAGATGCAGATAGTGAACCAGCAAGCCCAAAGCTGAACGGGGGTGAACCATGTGACGAGGTGGGAATTTGACTGTGGCATTGCTGTCATTCAATGAGATCAGCTCCAAGGGTTGGTTATACATGTGTTGTAGTCCCCTGCATTCTTTTATGGAGTTGTTTTGGGAGGGGTGCTTTTGCTTTTGTAGAAAGCCAGCAGAACTGTAATATGAAAACAATTACATGTGGACCATAAATACATCTCTAGCTGCTCACCTTCTAATCCTTTGCAGACTTCAGGGAGTTTTGGTGCTCAGTGATTTCTCTAACCTCCTCATATGCACCATAATTTGTCAGCTGGAGAATGGACTCTGAGAACTCAGACCAGTAGCAGGTTCTTAAGGCCAGTTTGACTTAGCACTTTCACATTTTGCGCCCCCAGGAGCGAAGTGTTTTCCTGTTGCATCTCTGGGGGTTGGCAAAGGATGTGTAATGATTCGGGGTGCCCTTTAAATGTGGGAAAAGACCAGAAGAACTAGTGGTGTATTATTTGCATTAAGGGTCTCACTCACTCTAAACTTACCTGAAAGGAAGCAATTTGCAATCTGATAGTTGCACAGCTATAGTCTTATGAAGAAGGTAACTCAAAAGGATGTGGATACTGCTTTACACCTTTGATTTCAGACCATGTTCCAAAGAGGAGCCCTCTGCTAATTAACAGGTGGAGAAACTGATGAACAGAGAGATTAAGCAGGGAGTAAACCCCAGGTCTTGAGTGCGGTCTAACGTAGTAATGTTACAAATACCAGGAGCACTTGTCTACAGGTGCCTTTCTACTTTTTGGTGTTAAATTTGTAGTATTTTCATGACACGTGTTACTACAAGGGCTAATGCACCTTTCAAGTGACTGTCAGCTGTTGAAGTGTCCAGCAGCAGGCCTGCTCCAGCGTTGTTTTACTGACTCTGAAGTAAGAGTAAAAGCAAGTGTAATGTTAGTAACTCGTAAAGCAGCCGTTTTGCCTAGGTTTTGTTTCAGCCAACTGCATTTCTGTGCTAGAGAAACTATGTAGGGTGCACATGTTGGGTATTAATGGCCTTGCACTATCAGTGTATCCTCTGAACTGAAGGACACAAAGAAGCATCTTCATGTAGGTAAGAAACTAATGTGATGAAGACCGCAAATCGGAGTTTATTGTGATTTTTTTAATTTTTTTTTTTCCTAATGGAAAAATCTGGAGAGTACCCTAACTAGTTAACTGTAGCAAGATCCATTTGTGTGTCAGGCATAGCGGTGATGAAATCAGCAATGGACCAGTGGAATGTATATGCATCCAGGTTTTGTTGTGTCTGATTTCAAGGTGGTTCTTAGAATCCTTTTCCAGAAATTGCAGTCTGCTAGATCTTTCTTTGTGTAAGACTTCAAACGTTTCCTCCTCTGCTCTTCTGTTTAGCTGTCAAAAATGTTTCCTTACCTTCCTTGGTGCATCACTAACATGTATCATCAATGACAATCATAAAATGGCTCAAAAACATTTTGAACTGGAATGAAATGCATCTAATATGACACTTGCTTAGCTAGCATTTTCTGGTAACTCCTCTTATGCAGTGGGGAACTCCCTCTGCAATGTCCACTCTTAGATTTACCTTGTCAGGATTTTTTTCTTTCAGCCTACCTTAAGTGCAAAGCAGCTGGATGCTGTTGTATCAGCTCTGCTGTGTTAGGACACTTCTTCATGATAAAATTTCTCAGAAGACAGTGAGCAGGAATGGGAAAACACTGCTTGAATAAAACTGCACTTCCCAAGTGATAAGTTTTACTGTGGAGGAGAGAACCTAAAGTGACAGGTTCTTGTTCACATTATTTCCTGCCCTTCTGTGTTCCTTCTGTCCTTTCCAAAGATGTAAGTTAAAATTTCTGAGCAGGGCAGAAAAGCTCCTTGGCCTTTCTCAGTTAATCTGCTAGATTAATCAGTTAATCAGATCGCTCTGTATCTTGCTCCCACTGCATCCTGCTTTCTTCGGCCCCCACTAACTGCACCTTCTCTTGCTTTGTCCATCTCTTTAGGAATGGCACCTGTCTGCTAAGGAGGAGACACAGGATGATGTGCAGCCAGTTTTGGATGAAGTGAATGTCCCAAGAACAACAGACCAAGACCCTGCACAGGATGATACAACTGAAACTCCTACAGATCTTGTGGCAGTGGCTAAGGTAAAGGTGTTTTTCTCAGCTGTTGCTGTTGAGGGGGGTGTTTGTTTGGCTTAGATTATTTGAATAACCCTTTGATTGCTTTGACAAGTTTTGAGGGTTTCTTAAAGTGACTAAAAAAAAATAACAACTGGCTGTTAGCATGGGCTCAGAGCTATAAATTTTCCTCTTTGCTGTTGTTTCTGGTATTATTGATGATAAACTCATGCTCTGCTAGCACGTCAGGGTATTGTGGGAACACAGCTGACCGCTTCAGCACCTGGCCCTTCTTCGTTCCTCTGCTTCCCCTCTCTTCACAGTCCTGAGGGTTACAGGGAGTATTCAGGAGTTAATGTGGGGCTCCTCTGGATCACGCAGGTCTCCCTTCTTGAGTTAGGAGGATGTGTTTGGGAGGGTTGTGCTTTGGACTGTCACTTGAGGTGTTCTGTGGTGCTGGTGTTGCGAGTTTGCTGCTTAAATAATGATTAAGGATGAGTCTGCCAGAGCCACAGCGTGGCACTCTGCAGATGGGCTCAGTGGGGAGCCAGCATCAGGATTTCTGGAGGTACAGAGCGTGTTGCAGAGCTGGAACTGGGGGTTTGCCTACATGGTTTGGGACAACCACAGCTTCTTAACACATCTGGAGGTTGTGGCTGAGACAAAGCACTTTCTAGAAGGGTGAGGGGGAAAGCTGGAAGAATTGATGCCTCTGGAGGATGGTCCCTGAAAGGGATGGAGAGAAAGCAAGCTGGGGAAAAGGAACTTGAGGGAACGAGAAAAAAAGCGTCTAGTAGCAAGTGTGGGGAGAAAGTATGAGATGGAGACAGTGATAGGGTCCTTGTGAGCTGACTTAAGTGCTCCCCTGCAAATATTAAACTCCATGTGTACCAAAGTATAGGAATTTCCTAGCTGGATCAGAGAAGGCCAGGGCATGGTTTTTTGTCCCTGGCTGTGATCTCTGTTACAGTCTTTAGAAGAAGTGAAAAGAATTTCTATCAAGGAAGAACATGGGTTGAAGAAACAGTCCTGCCTGTAGACATTGGGCCGGGGGGAATTGTATCAGTCAGCTAGGAAGATTTCCTTTCTCTGTTTCCTGCTCAATCTCTTGGCCTCAGGGTTTTGTGGCACTTACAGCATCACCAAGCAGTATTCCCTCCTCTTCCAGTTTTCACTGCTCATGTTTTCCTTTTCAGTGGTGGTCTTAATTGTGTGGATTGGGAGGAAGAACAGATACTGCCTTACTTCCTGCCCCTCACAGCACTCTAGGCTGTCCCGCCTCCTTTGCCTCTTCTGTAAACTGAACAGCCTCTGAATTATTTCCATCCCAGCTTTTCCCAGTGCTAACAGACATTCAGTGTCTGCCCTTGCACCCTGTCTGTCTCTGCTTTGCCCTGGAGTGGGCAAAGGACACTGCCTGTCCCCCAACAAAAGGACAGTGTGGGTGGCGTGAGGAGATAATGATCATCTTTTAACCCTGTTCTTTTTGTTGTCCTAACAGCCTGTATTTTACTGCAGGGTAGGCAGAGGTTGTCAGTGGGCTAGTGGTGTCAAGCTGAGTAGCTGGCTAATTTGACCTCAGTGATGCCTGCCATTCAAATTATTTTGTCCTGGCATGCTGTCGGCACTGAACTGCTGCTGTTCAGCCAGTGTAGCTCTCCTTGCCGCTTCAGGAGCGCCCCAGGGCCCCTTTTGGGGGGCCCAAATCAAATTGCTTGAGTCTACCTGTGGGGAAAAAAACCCCAAAAAACCCCACCAAATGATTTTGTTCTGGGCTGATCCTCTGAGCATACTCTGACCAAGGGATGAAGCCCCTCTGGGTGGTGAAGCCCCTCTGGATGGTGACTCACCACTTCTCAAGATGGATGCCTTTCTTCTGCTGCCTTCACAACAGAAGCAGCCTAGAGAGCAAGCATCTTAAGTTTTGAACAGCTGTGGCTGGGCAAGGCAAATTGCTGCTTGTCTGTCATATCACTGCATTTCTCCTCCATGCTGAATTGACAAACACAGATGTTGCCTCTGGTCCACGTGTAATGCTGTGACATAGGTCATCATCCCTGGAACTTAAGTTTAATTTGTTTTCTTTAGCAAAAAGACACAGAGGGACTTCCTCTGACTCTGCTCCCACTCCCTTGCAGAAACTCCCTCTGTTGTTGCCATCATTTTTTCTGCGTGGGGCTGCTGAGAGATGAGCCAGCTGTTACTTCTGTGCTAAGACATGGGGATTTGTACCTTGCCATAATCTGTCACGCTTCTCAGCTTGCTGTGCAGGGAAAACTGCCCTTTGGACAAAGTTACAAGTAATTAGTTTTCTGGGGTTTGGTTTGTTGTGGGCTTGCCTTTTTTTTTCTTTTTTAACTATCCATTTTCTGACATTCCAGCTCTTTGTGGATTTTGAGAGGTAATAAAGGCAGCTAATGAGCTGAGTGTGCACTAATCACACCCTCTCCTGAGTTTTTTATATACGTTTGCAGACACCTCACTGTCTTGAAGAGTCCTCAATGCCTGCTGTCTTACTCGAGTCAGTGGAAGACATTTACACCTCTTTTACCCACTCTGAGCAACCAAGAGAAATGAGCCAAGATGACCCTGACCAGATAGAGAGACTTTCCAACAAGGCTCAACGTCCTGAAGCTGTACTTCCCTTTCTTCTCCTTATGGCAATGCCGTTCATGCTGGACAACTCTAACAGTAGGAATAGATGTCAGTAGAATCTAACACAGTAGAAAGCTGAGCTGTCTGTGACTGTTCTGCGAGTTGTGTAGTCGCTGTCAGGCTGCACAGGGGCTGGTGCTGCTGAACAGCTGGAACAGCTGGGAATGCCGGTGTTTCTATGGGCTGGTGGTGCAACAATAACTGGCTGGGTGCAACGCATCGGTTTGACTTCTGTGCAGCAAAATTGATTTCTAAATGTTTAATGGGAACAAACGAACTGAGGGGTATTGCTCTGATCATATTTGTTGTTGTCTTTTCTAGACTCCCGCAGTTTTTGTTGCTCCACTCCGTAGGTTAGCCTGTGTTCCTTTTGTACTCTGAGTCTCCCAGCCATGAGGAACAAAAGCATTTTTTTAGCCTTGTAAGGTCCTGGTGAGGGTGTTTGTCTTCCACCCTCTGAAGGATGAGAGAATTTACAACACCCACATAAGTTGCCCAATTTACAAAGTAGATGAAGTGACTTGTTGAAGGCAGAGCCTGTTTGTGGCTCGGAACAGTCTGTCTGGAGTGGAAGCTCAGTCCTCTGGCCAGGAGCTACTCAGTTCACATCTGATTTCCCACCTCTGGGGAAGCGGGGGTGAGCACTGGAAGGATAGGGAGAGACGCTCTTGGATTATACTGTTGGGTTCACCAAAGGGCTGTGTAGTATAAAGTCTTTTTGCTGCAACCTGCTAAGGTCCAGGCAAAAAGGATTTCAGTCTAAACCAGAGCGCTAAGATTTACCAATGTAAACACCGTCTTTCTTTTCTGTCTCCTTATGCAGATGAAATGAAGATCAAAGACCACCTGGGGTATCCTGCTGTTGGGCTGTGCAGTGCCAGTGGGCTTTCTTGGAAACTCTATGTCCCTCGTGCCACACTGTCCTCGGTGCTGCCCTCTGTGCGCTTAGCCTCTCCCCATGGCTTCTTCCAGTGACCCCCGAGCCTCAGAAAGAAGGTGTGAGAAGCGGGGAGAAGCTGGAGCAGCTGCTGAAGAAGGCTGCCTCGAGCAGCAAAGGCCACCTGTGTGATGACCATGTTGTAATTTGCCTTGTTCAGAACCATTTAATCCCTTGGCAAACCTGCAGCCTGACATTTTCTCAGACATGCCCAGTACTTGTGTTACTCTTAAGAAAATGGTTTGGTTTTGTTGTGCTGGTGTTGTACTGACTTACTGTTCTTTAATGGTTCAGGAGGGGAAAACGGGCTACCTATCCCTCCCTCCATCAGTACACAACAACCAGGTTTGACACTGGTGAGGGGCAGGTGGTTTTGGCTTTCAACACCGTGGATGCTCTACACTCTCCTTGCTACTAGGAGAGGTGGTAGGGACTGAGCTCAGGAGTCAGCCCATGCAAAGTGCTGTTAACTTGCAAAAAGAAACCTCCTTCCCCAAGAAAAAGACGCTCTGACTTGTCAATGAATTAGTGCCACACAAAAGCATTAGGAATTCCATGTTACCGATACCAGGGAAGATCTCTAAAGAATCCAGTGAGAGAAAGCTTGATGCTGGCCATGTTTGTGTAGCTCCCTACCTGTGGCAGGAAATCCACTTGGGTTTGTAATGCAGAGAAAAGCTCTGGCAACAAAAGTGCCCTTGTCATGAACACTGGCCTTCAGCTGGTTTGCTGGTGCCTGGACTGTTCCTCCAGCCGTCAGGGCCTTTAAGGGCCACTCTGTGCCCGCCTGCAACCGTGCCAGAGGGGTGCTTTGCTGCATGCCACCAAGAAAAGCTCCAGATAGGGTTTAACATTCATATTGTGCTAGATGGTCTTTAAAGCTTGCTTCTAACACAAACTGTTCTGTGAGTATTTTGTTTGCATTTCAGCGTTTAGGGGTGGTTATGGATGTGGAAAGGGCTGGAAAAAGAAGTGGGGTGGGTGGGAGAGAAGATTTGGGGCTCATTAAGAAATGACAGTGAAGAAGCTAGCAAAGCAGAGGGAAGCAGAGAGGTGGGAAGCTGTGGCTTAAGCTGGGGCTGTACAACCCTGCTGGGAGATCCAGGTTTTGGGCCGGGGCCGTGTGTCACTTGTGTTTGTCATTGAGTCTGACGAGTGGATAAACCGGAGCTGAGCTCACTCAGAGCTGTCTGAGCAGTGGAGTGTCTCCAGCACCACCCTTCGTGCTGCACTAGTCCCCTTCTGGTTTCCAGGAGGTGAGAATCAGGTCTGGGTTGTGCCCAGTAGTCCTCCCCCACTGTGTCCACCCCGTGCAGCAGCAGGAGCCTGTGGGGTGGAGGAGATGTCACCCTGTCCCTACAACTGCTGCGTCACTGCTAGGTGGTGGCCAATGTCAGCTGTTGGTAGCTTGGCTCCCTTCACCCTAAGACTCCTCTTGCGGGGGGGGTCAGCTGCCTCTGTCCTTGCTCCCCACGTGGGATGTGGTAGGGTCCCACTGATGCCTGGAGGTGTAATTGTGGGCTTCTGGGATGAATCCCACTGCCTGTCACTGTGAGCTGTCCCAGCAAGTTGGGGATGGGGAAATGCTGTGGGGGTCTGGAAGGGGGGGAGTGTGGGCAGGAGGTAGGTGAAGGGTTTTGCTGCGATCCCATGGATCTCTTCTGATGCTTGACTGGGCGGTTGGGGCTTTTCTATGAGCTTTTGCCATTCACCTGTTGTCTGCAAGTGCATGATCAGTTTTCCACACCCCTTCAATCCAGATAAAAGGTGTGCAAAGCCTTATCCCTGAGCTGGGACCCCAAATCCCCGCCAGCACCTGGAGGACAGAAAACCCACCCAGAGCTGCCCCAAGGGGACCTGTGCTGATCACCTCAGCTGTGCAGTGGCATCTCCCTTCCCAGAGCAGCTCGGGTCACATTTCTCATGCCCAGCAGGTCCCTGTTTGTACAGCTGTTGCTTAAGGCAGTGGAAAAAGAGAAAAGACGCCTTGGGGACTGGGAAGTGATGTTGCATCCGTGTCCCTGCTCCAGGGAGTTGCTGCTGCCGGGTGGTGGAGACAGAGAGGTGCCTCTGCCAGGTGTCGTAGTCAACCCCAGCAAGCTGTGAAGTTCGGAGGGACCCAACACCACAGAGGTGCCTGATGAAAAGAGATGTTCTGCCCTGTGACAGCCCTGTCTCTGCAAGTGTTGGGTCACTGGAGGTGCCTGTCCTCAAGGAGCTGCTTCACAGCACCATTTCAGTGGAGTGCGTGGTGGGATGTCCCCCATGCCAGGGTGTGCATGCAAAGGGGTCCTGCTCCTCTGAAGCAGCAGGGAGTAGGGTTGTCTTCCTCTCCTTTGCCTCCAGTTTGCATCTTCGTAGGGTGGCTGTGCTGCCAGTGGAGGTTCTCAGCTGGGAGGTCCCAGGGCTGGAGGACTGAAATGTTTAGAGCAGATTAAAAATTGAAAGGCGGCGGCTCTGCAGCTCTTCCTAAAAGCCGGGGGTTACGCAGAGCGCCAGCGAGGTGCGTGCTCCGGGGACTCGCTAATGGATGTGGGCGCTGTGCGGGGTCTGGGGTCAGCGCAGCCAGGTGGGGGAGCCAGAGCGGGCAGCTGTCCTCCCCACTGGGGTGGTGGGAAGCTGGTCCTGGCGTTTTGGTGATGGAAATGGGGGGGATTCCTCTGCTGGGGTCTTGCATGTGAGAGCAGAGCTGGACCTGGACTAGCTGAGAAGGACCCCAGTGCCTCCCCCTCCACCAAGCAGGCGGTGGGTGTGGGGGGGTGAGGCGTGATGCTCTGGGCAGGGATTTTGGTGGTTTTTTGGGGTGTTATAAAGGAGTGTCTGGTGGTGTCTGCGAGCAGCTGCCCGCCTGTGGCAGTAATCGGGTGCTTTGAGTTTTAAACGGGCTGTCAGGAAGCATTTGGCTGGCGGGGAGGAGGCTGGAAAATGACAGCTCGCTTTAGAGGAACAAAGTGCTGCGGAGGCGGTGGAACACCTGGCTCCCTCCCACGGCCGTGCTGGGCTCGGGAGCAGAGGTTGGGGTACCCGTGCTGGGGACACGGGGGGTCCCTGGCTGGCCCCGCAGTGGCGGCTGGTGCTGTCTCAGCACGGCTGAAATTCCCCAGATCGATGCGATGCATCAGCCCGGCCCCTCCCCACCCCTCTGTGCTTTTCGGTCGACCCGTGCTTTGCAAAGCGGTGTTCAATTCTGCGAGCCATTTGGGCTTTAAAAACCAAAATCGAGTGCTTCTGACCCCAGAAACCTTTCTCTCTTTATTTTTAGATTTTTTTTTTTTCCAGATGGAAATTGAAG
Source organism: Porphyrio hochstetteri (assembly GCA_020800305.1). Classification (NCBI taxonomy): domain Eukaryota; kingdom Metazoa; phylum Chordata; class Aves; order Gruiformes; family Rallidae; genus Porphyrio; species Porphyrio hochstetteri. Next base: position 23,465,159 of record CM036912.1, read on the forward strand.
CTTTTTCTGGTTTAGGGAGGATAAAACTGCACTCAGCCCTGCATCAGATTGTTTCACTTGACCCACAAGTAACTGTTTTTCTTTCCTCTGACCTGGAAGGATTTCTTCTTCTTTCCATTTGGCAAGAAAAAAAGAAAAAGGCAGTTCTCAGTACAGGTCACTGCTAAACAAGGTCTCAAGCTGGAGCTGGCTTTTCAGCCCAAGTGCCGTACCGAAACCCATCAGGTCTTCCCGACACTCCTGAGTGCGTGCACCCCTCCCTGGTGTGACTCCCTTTTTTCAGGCCATGAAATGCCCTGCTTTCCCCTGCATTTCTGTGGGAGCAAATGGCTGTGGAGCTGGGAGAGCAGCCTCTGGCTTGCCAGGACTTGGGTGAGCGGAGACTGGAAGGATGCTTGCGCTCTGGTGGCTTTTTGGAGGATGACTTAGCATCCTCCTCCCGGCTGTTTCATGCCAGCTAGCCACTGTTGTTTCTGCGAAAGCCCGTTCAGGTTGAGATTTTGCATTTTAGCCCTGAGATATTTTGTGTGTGTGGGATGGAGGGTGGAAGAGGCCCAGGGCAGCAGTGCCGCTGGGGTGGGAAAGGCAGTCGGTGCTGCCTTTTAGCTGAACCAGGGCTGGGCTCTGGGGCGGATGGAGATTGATGCCAGCTGCAAGGGTCTGTGCGCACCCCGCACTGCCCCATCCTGCAGAAACAGGGGCTCGAGGTACCTTCCTGAGCACCCACGGGCATCTGCCCACATGCTCCCATCTCTGGCTCAGACCTGGCTGCTTGGGTGTCGCTTCCAGTGTTAGTGGCACCACTCCACACACAGCACCCAAAGGAGAGGGAGAACGGGGGTCCTTGCAGGCACCACACGGTGCCATGAGCTCACAGGCAGGGAGAAGGGGTGAACAGCACATGGCGTGGGCTGCCCTGCATCCAAAGCTTAGGGCAGTAAGAGTACCAACCCACAGGAACCAGTTGGAACTGGGGCTGTTGCTGGTGATACTCTTTGCCAGTGCTGCTGGGGAGGGTAGGGTGACTCCTTCCTACTGAGAATGGGGAGGCCTCAGGGCAGGCAAGGCTTTCCCTCAGCCCCTGCCACCCTCGCCCGGGCCGTGCGTGGGCTCCTCGTCCCTTCCCCGCTGCCAGGAGGTTTCTTTTCTGGTTCAGCTCTTCCAAGGCAGAAGCTGATTGCAGAGGGGTTGCGATCTCACTTGTGCTTTTAATCCCACTGCTGTCAAGCTCCATTAGGAGGTTTGGCATCATCTCACTACCTCTGGGGCTGGCCCGCCGCTCGCCCAGCCTGAAATGAGGACAAGCCTGGGCTGTGCTGGAGCAGGCAGGGGTTGGGGAGGCAGGGATGCTTTCGGGGCCATTGCTGCCCTTACTGCCCGCCCCCCCCGCCCAGAGCTTCCAGCCACTGGTAGGGCTGCAAGGAGGTGTGGGGCCATCTCATTTTGGTGGCCCAGTCACCTTGGGAGCTGGGTGGGCTTGGAGTGCTGGCGAGCACCGTTATGCCAGGCACTGAGAGTGTTAGAAAACCCTTTGGCACCGCAGCTTCAGCCCGCACTCTTCTCCACGCCGGGAGCGTGGCTGCGTTTTGGTAACCCGCTCGCGACCTCCCCCTGCTCCCGCCGCAGCACGTGTGGCTGTGTTCGCGCTGCGTGCAGCCGGGCATCCCTCCCCGTGCTGCCACGCGTGGCTCCCGGCACCTCAGCGGGAGGTAGAGCAACCGGAGAAGGAGATTGTGGGAAGGGGAGCTAATGGGCCAGAAACTGGGGCTGAGCATCCTACCCAGCCGTGCGAAATAGGCTGCGCGGCTCGGCAGCGGGCGGGGGAGGCTCTCTCACTCATCCCTGCCCAAGCTCCCAACAACCCCCTGAGCACCTCCTGGGATTTCCAAGGTGCCAGGGCTCCAGGCACCCGTGCTGCAGGGAGGCTGGGTGCTGCTCTCCCAAGCTTCTTCCCAGCACTTTTGCTGCCCTTGTCTGCCCGCAGCTACCTGGGAAGGAGCTGACATGTGAGGAGAGCACGAAGAAGGGCAGGGGAGATGTGGATGCAGAAAGCTGAAGACCTGAAGGTGTCTGGGGGTGGGTCATAGCAGTGATGTCTCCATCTTTCCTGACCTCCTTGCCAGGATAGCAGAGCCAGGGGTGTCTGCCCACAGCCAGGAGCAGCCAGCCCCAGGGTTTGGCAGGCTCTGCCATGTTGGCTTCCGTGCAGCTGGGGCGGCTGGGGAAGGGCCCTGCCACCAAAGCAGGAGGGGAGAAAACCTTCCAAGGGCTGCCACCACAGCAATGGTCTTCAGCTCTGCCCTGTGCTGGTGCTGGCTGGGGTGGGGTTAGCACCTCACTGGAGGCTCCTGAGCTTTTCTCTGGCCTGCACACGAGCCTAGCTTCATCCTGGTGTTGTCATGCTATGGGGCCAGCCTGGAGCCGATCCCTGGGAGGATGCTCCAACTGAACCATGGAGCTGGCGTTACCACGAGCCAGGAGCAGCCTGTGTACGTGCGGTAAGGTCACAATTGGCTGCAAGGAGTTAATTTTCTGCTCTGTCCTTCCTTCCCACTCCCCTGAGCATCACCCAACCTCCCCCTGGACGCATACGGGCCGCAGAGGGCTTGTCCCCGTGCCCAGCATTGGCACCACTTGGGTCTGTGTGAACCGCAGGTCCCGCAGGGCATGTTTTCCCTACGAACCCAGCACCGTGCCCGCGGTGATCAATGAGCCTCTGCCAAGCCAAGCAGGGCTGCGGCTTGGCAGGCGCAGAGACCTCTCAGCCGATCGATGCGTCGCGTTGCCCAAGGATGTCCCTGGCATCACCTCCCCACAGCCCCTCTCCCTTAACCAGGGGCTCTTCCATGGTCACCGGGGGCAGGGCAAAACCCCCCACAGGTTTATTTTCTTTGCTGGAGATCCCTGGGTTGCTCTCACAGCACAGCACAGCACAGCACTTCCTTCCAAGTGCTGGGAAGAGCTGCCTGGCTGCATCAAATATTTAGGCTTCATGTTTGTGGGAGGGTGGAGGGAAGGAGGCAGCTTGTGCCAGCACTGTGCCCACCAGTGATGGGGGCTGCGGCAGTGCTTGCCCCACAGGAGCCCCATGGGACCTCCGCCTTGGCCAGGGGAAAATCCTGCCTCCCCCCTGGGCACTGGCTGAGGGTGGGTGAAAATCAACGGGGTGGTTTTAATTTCTCCACGTGTGCCACACCTCAATGGCTGGTGGGTTTGTTCCAAATGTTGTTCCTTTCTCCCCTTTTTTACCCCAAACTTGCCCAGACTTCCCCCCACCCCACAAGAAGGGAGCCTGTTTCCCCTGCACAGCTTGCACTGCATCTCCCCAGGAGCATCTCCCCAGAGGGATGAGTTTACCCAGCTCAGGGCAAACATCCCAGTTTTGGGCTGAACGGTTCAAAATGTGATGTGGGCTGTTCTCCCCGTGACGTGGCTAACTCGGCATGAGGTGAAGAGCATCCGCAGCCCCTAGCAAGGCTTAGGAGCATGGGGACAAAGCTCCACTTCCCACATTTGCCACTAAACAAGGAAAATAACCAAGACAGATGGCAAGCAGCCAGCGACTCCTTAACCAGGCACTTAAAAATCACAGCACGGGGCAGGAAAACCCATAAAAAAAATCTCCCCTGACTGTTCAAATGTGACTTTAAGTGGCTCATAAATCAGAAAAAGTGGCCCTGGCCAAGCCTCTGGTGCGGATACTGGGAAGCTGGGATGCCTTTGGGTGTCTCGCTTTGCATGCGCCCCTGCTGATGACCGTGAGTGCCCTTTGGCACTGGGGACATGCAAGGCTTGTGCACCCCAAGGGCTGCATGGATTCCCCCTCTACAGTTTCAAGTGCTGCGTCTGGGTGCCCTCGGGCTCTGGGATGGGGTATGAAGCCAGCTCGGGGGAAGTCCAAGTGGCTTTTGGGCAAAACTTGTGCTCCCAGCCTGATGCTTTGGGAATCTAGAGGGTTAATCTGCCACTGCTGCCTAATTACGGTGGAAAGCTGTAAACCCCAGCCCAGGGAGAGCAGTCCTTGCATCTCTGGATGTAAAATACGCAAGGGCTGAGCTTTAATGACATTTATCTTTGTTTGGGAAGGAGACAGCATAACTCTTGCCCAACGACATTACCCGAGGCTCGCTCTGCCTCTCCGCCAGCGCAGAGATGGATGCCACCGTGACAGCCAGCCCTGTGCCCCCCTGTGTGTTGCCCTGGTCCTTGCTGCCCGTGTCAGAGCTCCCAGGTAAATGTGTGTGATTGAGAAGGTTCCTTTTTTCTCAGGAACACAACCTCCCTTGACCAGCTCCCAGGGGCAAAACCCCAACATCTCCCCTAAATGCATCAGATTTGGGGTTTGCAGCTCCGCAGAGACCTCCTGGCACTGTCAGGAGCTGTGATACTGGCACATGGGCGTGTTAGATCCCCTGGTTACTGGATGGGCTTGTCGTCAGCCCCCTCACACCGATGAGGGGGAGAGGTGGGGGCTGCTGGGCAGCTCCTGCCGCCCATTTCGCGTTCAATCCGTCGGGTTGGTTTTCCAGTGCTTGTGCAGGCAAAATCGAACCCACCGAGGTGTATAATGACTAATCCACATCTGGCAGGAGCGTGCTGAGGAGGGGAAAGCTGTGCATTAACTCTACCCTCCCCAGGGAGCAGGCAGGCCCAGCAGGGCCGCAGTGGTGTGCTCGCAGGGCCACACTGGGAGGGGAGAAGGAGCTGGGAGGTCACAACCAAGATGCTGTAACCACCCCAACCGCCCCACCACCTCTGTGAAGACAAGGGGGATGAAGATTGCTCTGGCTGACTCCCAAAGTCCTTTCCATGCCCTGATGCCCCCCATTTATAGCCCGTCAGCCCCAGTATCTGGGGTGCATGCGAGCAGCAGATAGATAGCTTCGAGCTGGCGCGGAGCAGGCTGGAAGCTGGCAGGGACAGCGTTTTGCACTGTCAGGCTTTTTCTGATTGATAGAGCTGCCCTGGACTGGCTAAAAATGAAAATAAAAGCAAGATCCAGCGCTGTACAAAATAAATTCCCCCACCAGCAGCCCGCAGGTCCAGCTCTGAGCATCCTCTGGCATCAGCATTTCGGGCCGGTGGAAGCGCTTGCCTGAACAGGAAGGAGGTTATTGATGTGCTGAAGTGCAGGGGCGTGAGGCAAGGGCACCCGCCAGGGCCGGGCTCCTCTGCGGCACAGCCACGCGTGTTTCTCCCTGCGTGTATGCAGGCGTGGAAGCCTTGCAGGGCTCGCATGTGCCGAGGTTGCTGGGAGAGATGGACCCCAGTGAGGGTTCGCTGCGTTATTTACCCTGACAAATAAAGGAGGGAAGTATCCAGAGCCTGGTGGCTTAGGGTTTGGGTGGGTTTTTTTTACAAGAGAATAAAACCAGAGGGGAGTAAAAGTGTTTTATGGTTTTGTTTTAAAACTACTCAGTAAAATCCTTTTCAGTGCTGGGAAGAAGGAACCTCATAAAGCTCGTGCGAGCTTCCCCAAGCTGAGCTTAGCTGCAATACTTGTGAGCTTTAAAGTCAATCGTACTCGCGGGTGCTGCAACATCTGAGGGCTGCAGAGGGTGAGATGTTGGCAGGTTTATGATCCCTATACTGCTGGGGTAGCCGTGCTCCTGGGGCCCAAGGGGTGCGGTTTATCAGCAGCACTCACCCCAAGCGCTCGGAGCACATCATTTGGGCTTCCCAAGCCCCGTGTTTTATTTAAAACCCCACTGAACGGAAAGAACAACTTCAGGGTTTAATTTTGCTTCCCACTGCGGAGCATCTGGTGCTCCTGTTTCCCAGCTTTTCCCAGCAACCACAAAGGCAGGGATCCTGCCTTTCCCGTTCTCTTTGGTCTTAAAAAAATAATAAAATGGTTATAGGAATCAGAAATAAGACTGGCAGCAAAATCACACAAGCTGATAGCCCTGCTTGCTGGAGCAATGCTGTTTCATGTTTGCTTTGTCTGGACCTTCTGCAGCTCCAGCCGGCTTTGGGCCCAGAGCCACAGTGGCGATGGAGAGGCACGATCTGGATCCGGGCAATCTCAGCCCGGCATTAGCCAAGTGACCCCTTAATCCCAGAGAAACTCTTTTCCACATGGATACAGCCACATGTCAACATGTCAGCTCCTGAATCGGCAGGAGCAATGCCTGCTGTGGCCCTGACAGCGCTTTCCGAGGGGAGAAGCAGCTCTCCCTGCATCCTGGGCTGTCATCACCTCCTCACATCCTGCCCAGAGCAGCCCAGGAAATGACTTTCTCACTTCTCCCGGCCTTCTCCTCCTCCTCCATGCCCGCCTGGATGGCTCTAATTCACATCCCTCTGGCAGCTCCGAAGCCCAGCTGAGGGAGAATGCCTCTCTCCTACCCTCCACAGAAACACCCCGTGTGCTCCTTGTTCTCACTCGATGCTTCCCCGTGTTTACCAGCCCCCTGATGTGCCGGGGTCAGTGCTGAGGATTTCTTTATCGGCAGGGGAATAGGGAGGCTTCCCTCCCAGCCCGGGCTGCGTGCCGGCGTACGCGTGTGCCGCGTGTGCCGCGCAGCCCTTCGCCCACAGCCGGCAAGCACTTGGATCCTGCGGCACGGAGGGTAAGTGCTGTGACAGGATCCACTTATCTCGCCTTTGCGTTCCATAATTCATCCTGCCCTTTTGCTAAAGGCACAAAGCCGTTTGCATCCAAACAAGTGTTTATTCCCTCCCGGCTCAGCTCTGCCGCTGGATCCTGGGGAGAAATCAGTGGGTCGGGCTCCTGGCATTGGCAGCGAGGACCAGGATAACTGGGAGAGCAAATCCCTGGACTGGGATAACGGGGAGAGCAAATCCGTGGCCGATGCGATGACCTGACTGACGGCGAGGGTGACAAGGAGAAGGTGAGTGGTGCTTTCTCCCCAGCTTTAGAGCTTGCTCTATGGAGAGAAAGAGTATTGGTGGTATCCCTTACTTCAGTGTGGGGAAACTGAGGCATGGCAGGGCTGCACTGCTTTACAGTGGCTCTTGTGCCCCGTAGAGACCCAAACCAGAGGGAAACAGGCAAACATAAGTCCCCCTCACACAGCAATTCCCACGCTTGCAGGAGTCAGCTCAACTATATTGTAGCTCACAGAGGCCAGCACCTTTCTGTGTCTGAAGGTGATGCCGGCTGCAAGCAGCACCTTCCCCAGCTTAAAGTCTTGGTCCAGGGGCTCAAAGCTTCCCAGTGACTGGAAGCTCTTAGTGGGGGCATCACCCTTCTGCATGCACATGCTTTGGGCACCACAGCGCTGGGCTGACCTTCCAGCAGAGCCATAATGCTGCCGGCCTCCTCGTGCTGGGAAGCCGATGTATGCCAATGGTCAACTCTGTTTTACAGAGGGGCATGGGGATGGGGGTAATCATGTTTGAAAAATGGTGGGTAGGCCTGGCATCCCTCCCTCCCCACCCCAGCTCATCCTTCTTGCAGCAGTGGCGTGGGGTTTTGTCCCCCATGCCAGCAGCCAGAAGGGTCTCCATCACCTGGGACATAATGGAATGGAGCCAGAGCTGGAGCCTTCAGACCCCCAACACCAGGCAGGGATGGCTGTGACACCAGCACCGGGGACTCTGATGCGGCCCAGGGTGCTCGGGGGGGCACAGTGGTGGATTTTGGGTGCTTTTGGGTTTGGATTTTGGGACTTGGGGATGCTGCGGGTTTGGTAGTGCCCGAGGATTACCCCCGGAGCTTGGGGGCACTCGGGGGATGCTGCGGTGTGGACTCGCAGCGGGAGTGCTGCGAGCACTGGGGGTTTGGGTCGGGGGAAGGCCGAGCAGGTGCCTCCCGCACCCCTCCACCGTGGGACGGGCGTCCCGGGGACGGAGGGGGACACAGCCCGGCGCCCCGAGCCCGGATCCAGCCCAGCTGCCCTGCGGAGGAGTTTGGAGGGGCGGGGGAAGGAGGAACAAGCCCCTGCCGGCCCGAGCCTGCACCAAACTTCGGAGGCGGGGCGGGGCGGGGGCGCTGCTCGGGGGGCGGTGGCGGCGCTCGGGGGGCGGTGGCGGCGCTCGGGGGGCGGCAGCTCCGGTCCCCGGGCAAACTCCTCCTCCCCGCCCCCCTCCCGGCTCGCCTCCACCCCCGCCGGCCGGACCCGCCTCGGCTCTCCTGCTCCTCCGCTCCGGTATTTAGTCCTCTTCCTATTACTATTATTATTGCCATCGCTGTTATTATTATCATTGTTATCCTCCCCCGGCCCTCCCCTCCCTCCCCCCCTTTCCTCCCCCCCCCACCTCCTCTTCTCCCCCCTCCTCTTCTCCCCCCTCCTTTTCTTCTCCCCCCCACCCTCCTGGCCCGCCCCGTGCCCCGCCGAGCCGCCGCGGTGCTGCCGGACCCGGCTCCGCTGCTGCCCGCGCCGCTGCCCGCTCCCGCCCGGCCCGGGCGCCCAGGTACGGCTCGGGTATCCCGCTTCCCAGTGTCTCTCCGTGTCCGCCCCCTATTCTCCCCGTCCCCGGGCCCCCCGGGTTTGCAGAGGGGTCGGGGCTTGAATTTGCGGTGGGAAAGGGGAGACCCGGCGGTTGGGGGGGGCTGCGGGCAGGACGGGCTGGGACGTGCGGACAGGATGCTGTCCGCGGCACCCTAGGGCTGCGCTGAGCCTCTGCGCGATCGCACCCGGGTGAAGCTCCGGGGTTGCGGTTCCCTCCTGAGTTAATTTGTGGGTTACGTGGCCCAGCTTCGCGTTAGGCTGGGGGTGTGTGTGTGTTTTGAGTCACCGTTAACTCCGCCGGCTGCTCGGATGGGCAGGACCGAGTTTGCCCGTTTCTAAACCCTCCTTCTTCACAGCCAAGCGAAGTTTTCAAACTTTGAAGCTCAGGCTTTTGCTCCCTCAGTGGGAGCCCAAATCCTTGCCATCCTCCAAGGGCGCGATGGCCCCGGCAGCTCCCCGACCCCGCTACCTAAACCTCTCCCGCGGAAACGGTAGCTGCCTCTGCTGAACTGGAGGAAATCAAATCCTTTTGTTTATCCCGAAGGATCTCTGTTTTATCTCTCACCGTGCTGCGGTAATTAAAGGAGACCTGGGCTCCCGTTATTCTCCCTGCCTTTGTTTTCTTCTAAGGTTGTCCTGGAGGATTTTGTTCCCTCTGAAAGGGCATGTGGAAACACTTGGTGTTTTCAGCTGGGTTTCGTTTGTGCGCTATTGATTGACTCTCTCAGAGAGGTTTTTTCTAAGGTGCCATGGAATATTCCACCCCGGCTGAGGTTTGTATTACCGGGGCTTTTTTCTTTCCTTCCCCCTCTTGCCCAAGTCACAGGGCTTCCCTGTGTTGCACTTTTGGGGTGATGGGTGTACTGGGGCTGCTGGTTGTCGTTCAGTGTTGTCCCCACAGGATCCAATGGGCTTTTCCAGGGATGGGGGGAGAAAAGGCTTTGCCTAGGGAGGGCTTTTTCACCTGTTGAAAAGCCAAGAGGGGAGGGTGGCAGCGGGCTGTGGTTGGTGAACATTGGAGCAGTGAGACCGATCGCATCCCAAGCGCCGTCTCTGTTGGGGTGTGAGGTGCGCTGCTGTCTCTTCCCAAAGCACTGATTTCGGCCCAATGGCAGGCCTGAGAAGAGCTGACTCTGGAGCCCTGGTAAGGCGAGGAGCCCGGCCCTGCTCCAGCCCAAAAGATCCTGAATGGGCTGGAAATTGGGTGCGGAGGGTTTTCCACCTGGCAAACCCTCCCCTTTGGAGAAGCACGGAATATCCTCCAGCCATTTTGTGTGGCAGCATTTTGGGCGTGTGGACTGATGGGAGACCCGGACCTGTACGCTGAGGAGCGCTAGGAGGGGGCGTTCAGAGAAGCTGGGCTCCCGGCTGGAGCAGGATCCGCCTACCTTAGCCACAGGCGCGAACCAGAGCACTAGGGCTGCTCTGCTTCCTGGGGGGGGCTCCTTTGTGGCTCTGTCTCAAGCCCTGCAGCCCCCAGGGCAAGCGGTAAACAGAAACAAGGTCAGGCCGCGGTGTTCCCGTTGTCCCCTGTCCCGGCTGCCTCCCACTTCTGTCCCTCCAGCCTCCATCCCCGCCGCTTCTCTGCCCGCCCGACCTTCCCCGCCGCTGCTTTCCCACCAGGATGAAATATTTATGGAGGCTCCGTTACCCTTGTTTTCCTGAAAGCGTGTTTCACACTTCATTTGCAGGAGACATTAAGAGACTTCACAGCGGGTTTTCCTTCTCGCTGGGCGCGTGTGTGTTGGTGTGTGCGTGACCATCCTGGCCGACCCGCTCCTGCCTGACCCGGCAGCACGGGCTGGGTGAGATGAAGCATCTCCAGTGATGGAGGAGTCTGTATCCCCACCATGTGCTAAATCAGCTAGGAAAAAAAAAAAGAAAAGAAAAATAAATAGCTGGTCTGAAATCCAGCAAAGATTTTAGCTCCACAAAGCCGACCCATGCCTGGTTGTGTTACCAGGATGTGGTGGTTCGAAGGAAGGCGAGTGGTCCCGTTAAGCAACCTCAGGTGAGGTTTTCTCGTGGCTTTATGGAAAAGCCACTCCTGGACCTGATCCTGGAGTAGCTCCGCTTGGATTTACCCCAAACAGTGTGGTTTGGGTTGGGCGCCGTGCCCCTGTGTCGGCCCAGAGCAACGCATGGCTCTGGCTTTCCCTGAGTCTGCGCAGTGCGTTGTGGGTACCACGGGCATCTGGACTGCGGAGCGGGAGAGGGGACCTGCAGCGTTCCCATGCCCGTGTGGGACAGCTTTCCAGGGGGAGAAAGCTGCATGTTGACCACGACTCATCTGCTCTGGCTGCGCGGGTGGAGAAGGGCAGGATGGGCTTCCCTGCCCAGACGTGCTGGCAGCAGAGATGTGCTCACCTAACCCATCCCCGGTGACACGGTTTGCACCGGCTCAGCTCAGGACTGAAGGCAGCATGAGGCAGTGAACCTTGGGGAAAAGATTTCCCTCTGCTAATTGAAGCAATTAGCAGGAGGGCTGAGAGCTGCCGAAAGCGGCGGGAGCAGATGGGGCCAGATCTCTGCCCTGTCTTTGGTGGATTGATGCTGGGGAGAGGCAGCGGTCACCAGCGAGGCTGTAACCCTGGTACCCAGTGTGCATCCCAGGGCTGGGTGTCGGGGCAGCTCTCCGCTCCCATCCGCATGGGTGGCCTGGCTGCATCCTGCCAGGAAGGTACTTGGGCAAAGCTGGTTGGGCACCCAAAAAGAACAGTGGAGACAGACCCCAGAGCTTCTCGAGGGTAGTGCCAGCAGTAAGGAGGTACCCAGACTGCAGGCAGTGGGGTTTTGGTTGGTTCCCCTCCAAACTGGCTGGTTTTTAACATGACTGCCTTGTTCCCCCCCTTGTCCAAGACACTTCTGAGGTGGGAGGAGGAGCTTATCCCTTCTCTCTGCCATGTCTGGCTCTCTTCTGGGGCAACCTGCAGTGACTCCAGCACAAATCCCACCCTGCCAGCCACCCTACTCCTGCCACAGGGTCATGACAGGTGCAGGGGAGTTAAAACCCCAGTGTCCTTAAGGCTAGGAGGTGGCCACCTTCTGAACCAGCTGCTGGCCTGAGGCTCTGGAGATGGTCAGCCAGGCTCCAGGGCAGGTTGTCCCAAGAGCAGCCGGTGGTGGCCGTCGCGTCGGGCAGATGGAGGCGAATGAAGAGGAAAAGCAGAGACTTTCCTGGGTTGGTTTTTTGGATCCTAACTGTGATGCCGTGCTGCTCCAGAGCCGGCACCTGGCCCCGCTGTCTGGCCCCACCGAAAAGAGACAGTCCGTCTGCCTTGCGCTTTCGGGGAGGCTTTGAGAGCCCTCCTGACTGTAGTACTGCCGCACGTGGGAGGCTCCTCTCTCTGTATTGCTGCCTGAATGCAATTAGGCTTTAATGAGTCATTAAAATAAATCTCTGTTTCTACTCCAAGCAAACATGCCGGGGGGATGCTGACAGTTGGAGCAGCAGGTCTTGCATCATGCGGAGGAAGAGGCTGCGCTTCCCCACGCCCTCCTCCTTGGGGCTGGGCCACGGTGCCTTCTATCCATCTCCCTTTCCCGTGGAAAAAAGGGACTGCTTCAGGAGCAGGAGTGAATTGTGACCGGTCCTAGGGATGGATTTTCTTTTTGGAGGAGCAGAGGTCTGGGGTTATCTGTTCCCTGATACTGATGGGCACGTGCCCAGCTAGAAGTGGGCTGGGAGATAACCGGCACTGGTTCTCAGCTCCCAGTTTTTTTACTGATGCCCATGGCCTTGTCCTTTGTTGCCCATCCCTGGATCTGGAGGGCAGTTGGGGGAGATCTCAGCTGGCCCCACAGCTGGAGGGAGTTGGGTGTCAGGTGAGCGCTGAGATTGGTGCATCGTGGGCAGACAGTTCTCCTTGCAGCAATCAGGATTTTAAAAGAGCTGGTGAGCTGGGAGGGGTGCTGGTGGTCCCTCTCCTCCTGGTCAGACACAAGGCTCATCGTCCTTCCCTCCACCCCACTGGTAAATGGACCACTAATGATGTCTTTGCTAATTGAATCCCTCTGCGGTGGCTGTCTCGCTGGCAGGCTTGCAGGCAGGCGGCAGGGCAGATGCTGCCAGGACACGGGGTGGGGGAGCGGACATCCCCTGTGTGTCCTCAGGGAGCAGCATCCCTCAAACACCACGGCCCCCAGTGGTATCCAGGCTGCGGGAGGGCACGAGTTAAAACCAGGGCTTGAGCAGGAGGATTCATTTTACAGTTTATTTTGGCAAAATAACTAACTCTGGTGACACTAAGGCACAATGGATCCACCCCGGTGTGACTTGGGCAGTGTTGCCCAAAGTGTGCCGTGCCATGCCGGGAGGGCTGAAGCTGGCAGGGTTACAAAGGCTCCAGCCTCAGCCAGAGCTTCTCCCCAGGGCTTTGCTTTCGGGAGCAGAGCTTGCTGCTACATGGAAAGGTTTTGCACAAGTCATGTTTCATACGTCAGGCTGGGAGGAGTGGGGACGGGGCGGCGTGGGCAGAGCTGGGTGGAAGCTGGGCAGAGGATTTTACACGGGAGAGGCGGAGGTGGGGAGTGGAAATGAGGTGGAAAGGGTGAGATGGTGCGGATGCCCTGGGGCGGGGAGGGGGATAACAAAGCGGTGCCTTGCAGGAGAAGCTGTCCTGGGGGTTGTTGCAAAGAAAGCCAGTGAGATACTGCTGTAAGGAAAAAAAACCTTCAGCAGGAAACTTGCTGCTGTGCTGGGTTAAATCTCACCAGGGATGCTCTGCAGGGATGCTCTGGACTGTGTTGCACGGTGCCTCTGGTGGGATCGATCCCCCTCCTCTTCCAGGATAAAGATGTGTTTGGTGTGTCCCTGCTGTGCTGCCCGATGGGATCAGCCAGAGCACACACCTTCCTGTGCCGCAGCGGAGAGACAATTGCACCAGGGAGAAGATCCCATCTCCTCGGAGTGTGTTTGCAGCCCTTGGGGTGTGGAGGGACCCAGCCAAGGTCTTGGTCCCCTTGCCCCAGTGGGAAGAGCTCACTGCTTTGAAAGTGGGTGCTGTGGAGGTGAAGGTTTGGCCTTGGAGCAACAAGGGATGCTGGAAAAACACCCTCCTGGGGCTGGGAATGAGCAGCAGAGCATCCTGGAGGGGAGCCTGGCCCTGTTGCGCTGCCGGCTGTGCGATCCCTAAACCGGTGCAACGAGCTTGTGTGAAGACCAAGGGTGAGGACAGGGTGGAAGCAAACACCCCTCCCCGCTCCGTTCCATGCTCATGAGGGTCTCTCTGGTGTGCCATGCACGGGGACACCATGGGCTGCAAATCCATCCAACCCAGCGGGACCAGGGAGGTGGCACCAGCACACGCTCGCTCCTGTTTTGATTGACAAAGTCTCAGCAGGAAAACCCTTGAATTATTCCTCCCCTGCTTCTTCCCCGACAGACTCACCAGGTGCCTTGTTTTAAGACTAGCAACTGCATTTTTGGTGGTAGGTAAAGGGAGGAGTACTCCAGGTTTGCTGATTGTACGGTCCCACCTGAGTTTCTGCCCTCGCTCACTGGCCGCTTTCTGGGCTGGATGGAGAAACAACTATTTCAGGGGCCTGGAGCCCCCCACTGGGCTGGCATCAGAGCCCCTGGCCTCCTGCACCCCTGGACATGACCTTCAGGAGGCAGGGCCAGCAGGATTACCCTGCTCCTCCATCCCAAGACATGGCCTCCCGCTTTCCCTGTGGTTTCCCACTCTGGCTCCCAGTTGGACCCAACTCAGCCCCTTCTGCATTAGCAGCCGTGAAATCCACACTAAGGCTGTGCCTCTGGGGGGACGAGCCAAGCCCCCATCACCCAAGTCCTTGCCCCCAGGGCCAACGCTCACTGGGGATCTGGGGCATGGCAGGATCCATCCTGGAGTCCTGCTTTGCACCAGCTGTGGGCATCACCCCAAGCCTTTAGCACTCTTGTGTGGTGAAATGCTCCAGCTTTTCGGCAAGGGGGCACGTTCAGCATCCCATCCCTCCACAGCCCCACTGTGGTCTCGATGCAGACGCTACTGCCGCAGCATCCCACCGCGGGAGGGTCTTTGGGCACTGGGAGGGATGGTGCTTGTGGCGAGGATGCTGAGCAGGTCCTGGCTGGCTCCAGAGAGCCCCCAGGGATCTGATGTGGGGGATAACCTGAAACCCCCTTCTCTCTGCAGCTTGACTTGATGCTGCTGGTTTTGTTCCTGGTTATTCTGACACCACGGTGGAGCAGCAGGAGATGAGCCCTGTGGGGTGGGTCAGCCCGGGGATGTTTCCACCCCACGTCTCTCCATGGGCTGCCCACGTGTGACACTGTCCCAGTGTCTGAGGCCGTGGGAGCTGTGCCTGCCCACTGTGACTCCTGGGCAGGGGATGTGTGAGGGTGTGAGAAGGGAGGTGGCATTTTCCTGCTCTGGATCTGGAGCCGTCCCACAGTGAGGAGGGGTTGCAAAGGGGTGTCATTATGTAGGGATTTGCCTAGATCTGAGTATCGCCCTGGCCATGCCGTGGGCTTTGCTGTAGCTTGTTGGGGTGTGTGATGGTCCCTTCCTTGTCCCAACACGTGGCTTCAGTTAATCCAGGCAGTGTCTGAAGAGCCACTTAAGGGGATAAAGGGCAGATGAGATTCCTGAGTAAGGAGAGAATCTGCTCCTGAGACATCCCAGGCTGCAAAGCCACCCTTCCTCCCAAAGTCTGGAAGGTGCTGGGAGGTCTCCCAGGGACTGTGGATGCGCTGAGGCTGGTGCCAGAGATCAGAGGGATGCTCGGTCCTCCTTGGCCATAAAGGCAATTGCTGCCAGTGGAGAAGGTCTCCAGGGCAGGATGATGCTGGGTGTGGGATCTGGATTGGCAAGAAGGTGCATTTGGGGCACAGTTTTGCAGGCAGGAGAGGGAATCTCCTGGGCTTGGTGGGTTGGGAAGGCAGCGTTGGCAGCAGGAGCACCGCCCTTTGTGCCCACCCAGGAGCTGGGCTCCGGCTGGCAGCTTCCACCCTTGAAGTGGTTTGATTCTTTCCTTACGATTGATGTCTTCGCCTTGCCCACCGAGCTCTCCCAAGCAAAGAGCCAGCTTCCAAACCCTGCTGGTATTCTTTTCTCTCCCATCCCTTGGCTGGGGAGGAGTGGGCCTGGGGGGAGGCAGTGGGGAGCCCCAGGGGTGCTGGTGTGGGTGGTGGAGGGAAAAGTGAGGGCAGGCTGGCGGCACAGCACAGGATTTTTCAGTTTTGACGACTGACCCCAAATCACTGGAGCCTCAGCCAGGGGACAGTGTCACCTCTGCGACCTGGCTGCCCTTACAGAGGCAAGGACCAGGGCAGAGGCTGACAATGCCCTGTGCAAAACTGCTGGCCCAAGCTCCGCTCAGCTCGAGGCGCCCAGGGGGTCGCGGCGTGGAACAAAACCCACCCCCTCATGTAGGAAACGGGTGGCACAAGTCGCTCTTTCTGCTTAGGACGAAGCCTTTTTCAGAGATCCCCATGGCAGGCTGGAATCAGAGTTGTCCCAGCTACTGCTGGGATTTCTTGTCCCAATGCAGTGGTCTCTTGGGACCAGCCACGGAGCCCAGCGCTGCTCCCCGGGGGTGCAGGGATCCCTCCCAGGAGGGTGCGGGATCACTCCGCTCGCCCAACGCTGTGGGCCGCTTTAATGCCTTAAAGATGCTTTTACTCAGTTTATTTACTACCAGTGTAGGAGAAGTCAGGAGGGGCTGGTCCCATCCCGGCCTCTCAGAAGCCATGGATGGGGCTCCAGCAAGCTTACGTGCACAAGCACATCAGAGGAGCGATTTGTGACTCCCCCAAACACCAGTGGTAGCGAGGCCGGGGGTGGGCAGCAGGTTCAGCCCCCTGGCAGCCCCCACTGATCTCTTCATTGAAAGTTTAAAGGCCTCAAAGTGACCCAGTGGTCTGGGACTTGGGCAGGGGTGTGAGCTGGGGCTGGAGCGGGGCTGCTGGGGGGATCTCAGGTGGGTGCAACTTTCCCCGTACTCTCTTGTGTCCCCACCCATAGCCTCTTGCATCCAGCCCCATACACTCTTGCATCCCCCCCTTGTATGTTCTTGCATCCCCCCCATACCCTCTGTGCCCTGCCCCCATATCCTCTTGCATCCTGCATTGCCATCGGTCTTTGGGTGAAGTTTCAGTTGGGCTTGGCTCATTTTGGGGCCGTGGAGTGGGTGACTCTTTGTTTCTATGCATCCCTCCCTGGACTCTGCTCGTCCCCTCACAGCGCAGAGCACCCACTGTGCAATGAGTTTGCAGAGTCTCAGCCCTCCCCCCATGCACCCATCCTGCCCCGTGGTGGGGGAGGGAAAGGTGGGGAGGGGAGGTTGGATATCTTCCTCCCTTCACCGTGGGTTACAACCATGGGCTGACCCAGCCGCATCCCACCAGGCAGGACGCAGCCGCCCCAGGAGCTGCCCTGTTGTTTTGCTGCCATAATCTGTTTTGCAAAGGCAGCTCCTGATGCGATGCTGCCTTTTTCCAATTAGGCCCTGGGAGATGATTCTGGTAAGGCAGCGGCTGGGCTAATTTACCAGGCAGACATCTCATTGAATTAGCCCAGGAGCTGCAGAGCAAAACCGGGAGAGCAGAGCCCGGGCTGGGGCGCGGGGCTCGCTGCCCAGGCTTGGCACGATGCTCGCGGCAAGGAGCCGAGCCCAAAACCCGCTCCCCAGGTCTCGTCTTAGTGCTCAACCCGTGTTGGATTGGGGTGAGGGGGGGACCACGACGACCCGGTGTGAGCTCAGGGCAGGTGGGATGCGGCTGGGGCGAGGAAGGACAGGGGTTTCTCTGGGCTGAGAGCGCTGGCGGCTGGCAGGAACCTCGCCGGCCGCTTGCAGAGCGTGCGGATCCGCTGCGGACGTCATCGGAGGGGAATAAATTTAGAAGCCTGCGATGCTGCTTGTTCCCAGAGCCGCTCTCCAGGCTGTAACTCGGCGCTGCGAGGCAGCAGCGGTTAAAGGTGCGGGAGTTCAATAAACCCGGGACCCTCCCTCTGCCTGTGCCAACGGTGGTGCTACTGCCCACCTCCTCGGATTGCTTCCCAAAAGCCAGCGAGGGATGGGAGGGGGTGTAATGCAGATTTATCAATCTTCATTTTATTCAGCGGTGGTTTGAGCACTGGAGGGTCTCTGTGCTCACCCTCGGGCTGCAGCCCCCTCCCCTGAGCTGCTGAGCACCAAGGCATCTGCTCGGCACCCGGTATTTCAGTATTTAAGCAACTTTCACCTCCCTTTTTAAGCTTGTGCATCCCTCTGCATCCTGTCCTGCTGCAGGAGCCATGGGGCTTGGCTCACAGCGCGGCCTGAGGCTTTTAGGAGACGTCCTAAAAATGTATGGTGTTTTGTTGGGGTGGGGCTGTGCAGGGAAAATGAAGCTCCCCCCACAAATGCCCCTCACTGGGATGTGCTTGCAGGGAGTTGATGGAAAGTGGAGCCGGGCTGATCCCCAGCGGCAGGGATGCAGCTGTGGGTGCTGCCACATGGCCTGGGCCAGGGCTGGAAAGGGCTGCTGGAGTTGTCCTGCCCCTTTACGGGCATATTTGCCTCATAATCCCCAAGGCCACCAAGGCTCTCTGGTTAAAGGATTGCTGGTTGAGCCACTGATCTTAGCAACCCCAGCAATGGGAATGCCAGAGATGGGGTAGGTGGAAGCCCAGCCGCCCTCGAGGAAGTGTCGGTTGGTTGTCCTGCACTTGGAGGTGACCAAAGGATCCCCAAGGACCAGTCCCTCCTCACCCAGGGTTGCTCTCCGAGGCTGCCTGCTCGCTCCAAACCTCGGGATAATTGGATGCGGCTCTCTGAGCTCTAAATCAAATCACAGCTCCCCTGAAATGAAGTTTTCTGGATGCGAACGGCTGCCTGTGCCATCCATCACTGCCCAGCTACCAGCACATCTCTCTCGGGGGTCGCCAAAGGTCAATGTTTGCCTTTTCCAGCTGTTGCCATCAGCTTTTCCCCAGTAAAGATCCACCCTTGGAGGTGCCACTCAGCCAAAGGCCTCCCTGTGTCCCCTCTTCCTGCTGTCTGTGTTGCGTTTGGGGGTGCAGTTTGGTAACAGGGTGCAGGAGCTGAAGGTGCCGGGGGTCAGTTGTTAGCTCTGCTGGATGTCACGAGGGACAGGGGCATTACCTGGGTCACGGATCTATTGATTTCTTGGTGGTTTGTTGAGTTTCCCTCCTCTTTGTTCTGTGCAGAGAGCGGCTTGCGGCAGGAATCCAGCGCGTTCCCACCGCCTGGCTTCGTACAGGACCTTTCCAAGGGCCAGAAAATCAATCGGCAGCAGCCAGGACCCTGCAAATCACTGCAGCAGACTGAGCAGGGTGGGTGATTTTGGGGGTGGTGGGGAGGATGGGGGAATTCTCGGTCGTGCCAGCCAGCACACGCAGTGGTGAGGGGCCTAGAGGGGGCAGCAGAGTTGGGCAGGTGTCATGTGGAAGCTGCCACCTCCCTCCGTCAATTAGGGACTTGTGGCGAGCAGGTAATTAGATCTCCTTGGCTGCAACCGGCTGGCACTTGGGCCCTATCAATTAGCCTTGCTCTGGACGAGGCGCTGAGGGATGCGGGGGGCCTGTAATGAAATGCGGTTGCGCCAGGCATCACCAGAGGGTTGGGGGTGATGGGTGCACTCAGTTCTTGGGTGCAGATCCTTTCCTGGAGGTTTGAGCTCACCCAAAGGGATTTATTTCCCCCCGCCGCAGGGATGGGGACACGGGGGGATGAGCTGATGCTGGTGGGTTCTTCTCCTCCCAGGGCCACCAGCGTTCCCCCGTGGCCATGCAGCACTGCCCGTACTGCCCGGCCGCCCCGGGGCCCGTGTGATGGTGACGCCCTGCCCGTCCTTTTCCGGGTAGGTACCCATGGGACGGCAGGGTGGGGGGACACAATGCCGGGGTTTGCCTGTCCCAGAGGGGATGGAGGGGTGAGCCCCTTTCCCAGAGGCCCATAAAACGTTGCCCACTGGTGAGCCGATGCCCCCGCCTCCTCCATAATTAATTTGGAGGAGGAAAAGGCCGAGTGCTGACTCAGCCAGGCCTTGGCCCCACAGAGCTGTGGCAGTCACGAGCTGCTGGCAGCACGTTTCCCCAAGCTTGGGAAATGTTCCCTTTCCCTGCTTGGAATTAAAGAAAATAATAACAATGACAGTAATAATAATAGTATCATTATCATCATCATCATCTGCAGGACCTGAGAGGCTTTTTGCACCATGGAGGTTCCTGGGGGCATAGGCATGTGCTAAGCCCTATCCCCACAGGATGTGGGATGCAGGATAGGGCTTACAGCAGGTCCCAAAGCAACACCAGCTCCCAGGAAGTGGGGCCGGGGATGGCAGGGGGGTCCATGGGTGGGAGGGGTGCTGGCAGGCCATGCCTAACCTCTCCCTCTGCTCCTTCCAGGTCCAACACCTCTGCCACTGAACGTAAGTAGCCCTTGGGTCCTGTGGCACAGGGACGGCGGTGGGTGGCTGCTTGTCTCATGTCAAGCCCATGTTAGACCTGTGGGTGCCCAGCAGGCAGCTGAGGTGCAGTTTTTGGGTGCAGAATGCTGGAGTGGCAGAGGTTCAAAGGCTCCCCCTTGGCTTTTCCCAGTGGAAGCCCAGGTTTGCTATTGGGTTTTGAAGCAGAAGCTGCATTTTCTGCCGGGAGGGTGGAAATCAGCCCTTTTGGCTCAGTAAGGGGGTGGATCTGTGGGTGCTCTGTGTGTGTGTGGGGGGGTGTTTCCCAAAGATCCCAGAGGCAGTGACAGTGGCGGGGGGACATGCTGCCACATCTCTCTGGCGTCCTCTCGCTAAGAGGAGGGGAATGATGTAGGGTGTTGGTTTCCCAGCTTGGGGGGGAAGGAAGAAGAGGCATGTGATGTTTTGAGATGCCTCGCGGGTGTCACATCTGCGATGTGATGACAAAGCCATCCGGAAGGTGAGGGGTGATGTGCTGGGGTGACAGGTGTCCCCTGCCTTTCAGAGTTTGATGGAGAATCGGTCGGATGACAGCGGGAACTGTTGTTATCACCGGGGGAATCCTAGCAACGGTGATCCTACTGTGCATCATTGCCGTGCTCTGCTACTGTAGGCTACAGGTGAGCGCCGTGGCTGTCCCCCATCTTACCACAAACCCCCATCACTGCTCCTTGGGCCAAACCACTCCTGCAGGAGAGGTCTTGGGGGGAGGGAGAGCGGGGGGTGGTCTTTTTGACCACAATGGGCACTCCCTTTTCCCCCAGGTGTTGCAGAGGTACATCCTTTCTTCCTCCCAGCACAGGAGGACTCCCCCCAGCCTTGCGAGGATCTGCAGTGCTTGCTAATTTAGGTGCAGGCTTTGCTGGGATTGCAATGCCAGATGGAGGTTTTTAGGTGGGGGGGTTTCCCTCCCCACCCCCCCATAAATTAAATGACGAGGCTTTCAACAACTGCTCACTCTTTAAAAGTTAATGTGAAGCCTGTGCCATGCAGCAGCACCTGTGCGATGAAAAGCACAGCGGATGCTTGGGGGAGTTTCTAACTGGCACAGTAAAATACCTTCCCCTCATGAACCTCACGGTAAAATACCTTCCCCTTGCAAACTGCACTGAGAGAGGCGATGACCAGTTCCCTGGCAGCTGCATCCTGGTGCTCGCCCAGGTCCTGGCCAGGTTTCCTCCCAGTTCTGCTGCCTCGCAGGACCCGGGTTCTGGTGGAGCTGAGCAGCGAGAGGCTGGAAGAAGGTTCCTCCGGCAGCAGGGTGGGGCTGGCTGTGAAGCCAAATCTTGCCCGCCTTCCCAAGCGTAACCCCTTTGCCTTTCACACAGTACTACTGCTGCAAGAAAGATGACTCTGATGAGGAAGAGGAGGAGGAGGAGGAGGAAGAGGAAGAGCCCGACCTCCCCACACACTCGCACCTCGGCACGTGTAACGCCTGCAACTCCCGCATGGTGGATGGCCAGGGGAGCCCCGTGCCCCCCCCCAGCGAGCTCAACCAGCACGGGGCTCACAACTACTGCCCGACCTGCTCGCCCTACGGATCCCCCTTTTACATCCGGACTGCCGACATGGTGCACAACGGGGGTGAGAGGGTCACCTACGCCCCCGCGTGCTACAAGGAGATGGGGCCGCCCATCAACATGGCCACCCTGCAAAGCTACCCGGTGAGCCGCCACAGCCTCCTCCGCGAGAGCTTCCCAAACCCGCGGGCTGTCAGCACGGAGGTGTAGGCACCGTTGCCGCTAGCGCTGGGTGCCCCCGCAGCCAGTGCCCACTCGAGGGAAGGGGCTTTTCACTTGTCTTTGAGGGGGGTGGGGGTTCCTGCAGAGAGGACCCCGTAAGCCCAGCCCGAGACCAGCACAGTCCTCCTGCTGAACCACCCGGCACGGTTAAGCTTCACAGCCGAGAAGACAAGAGACACCTCGAAGGGCGACCTTAAACCGGCCACCTCCGAACCCATCATAAGTGTCATTATTACTCTATCTCCTGAAGGGACTTGTCTAACGAGGGCTATGTACAGTACAACCTGATTTAATTACCCCCCTCCCAGCATCCCTGACTCCCCCAAGCCCAGAGCGAGGCCTCCAGCATCCCCACCGCAGCCGCCTCCGGCACATGGAGCGATGTGCGACGACAGAGCTGACGCCTTTGGCAAATCCCACCGCTGAGCTGGGAACGGCAGCGCTCCTCAGTGATGGGAAAGCGAGGAAGGGAAGGCCCAGAGCATCCTGCTCCCCTCTGTGCCACGTTAGTTGCCGCTAGCAGTTAGCTTTTGTGTTCCGAGTGTAAGATAGGACACCGTCTCCCACCCGCTTCGTTTCTGGCACGTGCTGAAGATGCCCAAGACACGAATTGCCATCACCGCAGGGGGAGGGAAAGTTGCTCCCAAAACCCCTCACCCACACTAACAGGCGCAGGCTGAGCCTCCTGCAGCCAAGGCCCCCACCTCTTCTACTCTTCACAGGCTTTCTTGATGCGATTTTAACTTGGACCCATAAATCCAGCAAGATGTTACTCATGGGAAGGATTGCATCCCTAAATAACTGCAGTTTTTGGTCACCTTCAGCATCTGCTGCCCTATCCGGCCCACCCTGACAACTCCGGACAGCCAGAGGAACATTGGCTTTGGGATGGCTTTTGCTTTTGATGGCCACAGCAGAGCGCACTGGGTCACATCTCGTCCTCTGCAGGGACTGTGACCTCCCATGCGAGAGGGATGTTCAGGTGCTCAGGGGTCCCCCCACTTTGGCTTTTGGAAGAAGAAGGGGTAAGGACCCAAGCCTGGGTTCACCAGCTCTGCAGCCAGTCGTGACAGCCAGCGACTCCGCCTTTCCACAAAAATGAATGTGGGAAAGTTCCTTCTTCCTCCCCATAAATCAAATTAGGTGAAAAATTACCGAAAGGACATCTCCATCATCCACAGGCACTTCCATAGCAACCGGTGCAGGGCCGCTCAGCCGAGCGCTTCCCATTCATGGCAGGGAGGAGGGACCCAGCCAGCCACGATCCCGCGGCCGTGCGGATGCTGATGTTGGAGAGGAGAGCGGGGATGCTTGCTGTGCCTTTTGAGATAGGAGGGTACAGCCGCTTGGGAATGTGAGTTGGGTGGTTGGGGTGACGGGGGTTTTTTCACCGCCACAATTTAGGAATGGTTCCGCTGCTCAAAGGGTTTGGCCTCAGCTTTCCCCATTCACACAGGGAAAAAATAGGTCTAGGCATGGAGGTGCAGGCTCGAACTAACCAAAGGAGCCAGGCGCAGTGACAGTCCTTGTAAGCACACGCCTCACCCCAGCTCGCTGCTTACACAGTCCTGAGCGAACCGTAGGCACCATCTCCCCTGCCTCTGGCCCAGGTGTCACATCTCCATTAGCCCGAGACTCGGCCCTGCTGTGTCTCTTTTTACAGCCTTCTCCCATTCTCCGGACGGTGACAGAAGGTTTTAAATGTCCTCTCACACTAAGGGTAGGCAGGAGGGAAAGGGAAAGTTAGCGGCAGAAAGTTCTTGGGATCCCACTGGCCAACAGCCCGTAGCTCCTACTGCTTCCCAGTGCTCCTCTCTGAAAATACAATCTGTGACTCTCTTTCTTGGCTGACTCCATAAATCCCATCCTCTCCCACTAGAGCATCCAAACGGCATCCAACTCTACCTCTTGTCATGCAGCAAGGCTTCCCACCACGACAGCAGCACATGCTGGGCTGTGACCTCTGGAAGGTTGGAATAACATGGGGGGCTTTTGCTTCTGGGGGGTGTCACCCTTCTGATGAAAAGGAAGGCAACCGTGCTGTCGCCTTCATCACATGCGAAGTAAGCGTGACCTGTTGCCAGCTCACTAGGTGCTGAGGCTGGCAAGGCAGCAGAGCAGCTGGATGCCCAGGAGGAGGGTTCTCCTCAACCCACCCCACCCCGCATCTGGTGTGGGTACAGAGCCACAGGTGAGCGTGGCAGGGCTGGAAACACAGGAGGTGCCATGCTGGGATAGATGGGTTGGGGGCTGGGGGAGGAACAGGATGGGTAGGGGCAGGGATCCCAGATTTTTTCCACTTCAGATTCCTCCTGTTGTTATTCTCCGTCTTTGTTGCTCAGCTATGGGTCCAAACTCAATGTCAGAAATAAACAAGGACTTTGAAATACAAACCAGGAGTGGTTTCTGTTCTCTGGCAGGCACCACGAAGTGGTGCCTGGCCTGAGGATTCCCCCTCCTTGCCCTTCCCGCTCTCCCTCCTCCATGTCCCTCCCTTGCCTCTGGCCTAGATAAACTGCCCCCCAAACCCAGGCTTTTTACAGTTCGGGTCTTTATTGTGACACCAGAATTTTTCAGTGTGGTTTGGAAATGGCCCTTGCAGTAGGAAAAACCTGCAGGACAGACAGGAGGCGGCTGCTGTCATTCGTGCCACGCTGTGGGCTGGCCTCTGCGCCCCACCGCCTTGAGCTAGAGTTCACTGGAGATGACAACAGCAGGGATGGCCTCTCCCAACTCACTTCTCAGCAGCTTTCTAGGAATGGATGGTTTGTCTTGTGTAAAGTCCTCCTGGTGGAGAGGGAACGGCGAGGAGCAAGTCCTCGGAAGCCTTCCTCACTGAGCAGGCTGGTCCGCAGGGACTGGCTCCACAACCAAGCCAAGCGGGATGGCTTCAAGTCTGGCTCAAGGGGGCTCTCGCCCCTGAACATGGAAGGGAAGCAGGGCATGGCAGCTGTCAGGGTGACCTGAGCCGACACGACCGGCAGCAAGCCTTCCTGTAGTACCAGTGAGAGCACAGCTTCACCTTCAGCACCAGCACGCAGTTGGCCGTCGCTTTGTCTTCGCAGTCTTCTTCTGGGGAGCAGAAGCAGCCAAGAAAGGGTTAAAAAGGAGATGTGCTTCCCCCAGCAGAGAGCTTGATGGAGCAAAGGGCTCCCAAGGGCTCCTCTCCCTCCCTCCCTGGCCAGCCAGACTCACCTGGTGCCTCTGTGGGGCACGGCTGGAGTTGGCATGTCTGCCTGGCTTCTGGTTTGGAAGTGGGGTCGCAGCCCTGGGCCAGTGCTTCCCCCTGGTAACACTTCACCTCGCGCAGCCGCACCCCAGCACCACACGTCTTGCTGCACTGTCGGGATTGAGAGAGAAGTGATGGTGAGAGACATTCTCTTTATTTTTCTATAGTTCCCCAAGCCCTTTGCTCCAGTGAGGCTCCCAGTCCCTGCTCCAGAGACTCTTTTTGAGGAGGTTTGGGGGGAAAACCCAGGCTGATCTCCAGCTTACACTCCCCCTTTTATTTTTTGGCTGAAGGAGAGCCTCCCTGAGCCAGGGCTGGGGCAGAGCACGGGAAGAGTTAGCTTTCTGCTCTTCAATGCAACGCACAACTGTTTTTGCTTTGACTGCTGATAGAAGAAAATGCAGTAGAAGATGGAGAAAACAGCTGGTGTGAGCCAGACGCAGCTCCCCGCGTCCTCCTATTCCCCAAAAGCTCACCAGTTCAAATCATGGGAGAGCAGGGAAAGACAGAACCTTGACTCCTGGCAGAGGAGGAGACACGGCTGTATTGCCCACAGCGCTGCTCTTGCTTGAAGCAATAATCCACACGCTCCAAGGTTTGGTTTTTCCCAGCTTGCATGTGCCAGTCCCTTCACCTGCTGCCTGCTCATGGTCCCATCCGGACCTAACACAGCCCTCAGCCAGAAACCCTCAGCGCGAGTCATGTTCCGCCAAACCGAGTTACGAGGTGCCCCTTTCCCCTTCCCCACTGCCCTGAGCCCTACCTGAGACCAGGAGGTGGTGAACCATGTCGAACATGGCCTCTTGAAACAGGCAGCTTGCTCCTCGGGTTTCTGAGAGGCCTCGCAGCGCTTCTCAGGGTACTCCCTGTACACCCCGTTCTCCAGGCCCACGCACAGGACGGCCCGGGTCTTCGTCCCTCGCCCACAGCTAGCGTCACACTGGGAAAGAGAACAGAACAGCCGGGTAAGAAACGCTGCTCAGTGGCTGCAGAGGTTCAGGCTGAAGTTAAGATGGCATCCAGCTGAGCAGCAAGGTGCATGATGTGTGTGCCGACGCCAGGCTAACAGACGTAGTGCTGCCCGGGTCACAGCAGCAACGGGAGGCTGCAAGGGAGATGCATGTCTTGGGGAGCGAGGATGGGAGCTGGCAATCAGTGTTCAGCCAGCACTGGGGATGCCAAATTCACCTTGGCTGGCCCTAAGAGCAGCTACCACGAGGGATGTGGGGCAGCCGAGGTGAGACTACAAGAGGCTGCTTCTGTCTTACGTGTATCTATGTTCTCAGAAAGCATGTAGCGTGTTTGCACAGCAACCTCCATCCCTGAGTACTGACAGGCCTCGCTGAGCCCAAGGGGACCAGACTGGTGCAGTGCAGGTGCTTGGCCTGGATGAGTACGGCTGCAGCCAGCACTACGCAGGCTGAGCTGGGAGCACGAGCTCCAGCTCAGCTCTGCTCCCTGACACCTATAGCGGCATCTGCCAGTTTGTGCACTGCTCTGCACCCTTTTTTCACCACAGCAGGGCCAGCACAGCTTACATCTGCACTTAGTCATCCTGTAAAGTCAGAGCTGGTCAGCCAGGAGAACACAGCAGAGAAGCTGGCACAGGCAAAGGCGGGGAGCTCAGCTGGTCCTGCAGAGCTCGGGTGAGTTTAATCACCTGCACACAGCACTGCCTGTGACCCACACCCTAGGCCAGCTGTAGGTTTAATTAATTTGTGCTCATTACCAGTGCCGGAGGAGACTCAGCTGAACGTAGTCAGCAGCTATAAAGGGCAGGAAAACACAAGCAGAGGTTTAGCTGTGGTTGGAGGGGAGAGAGCTTGGCTGCTTCTTTAGTTTCCTAGAAATCTTCCTTATTGCTTTATGTAATCCCTGTTTTGCCCAAGACTTTGAAAACAAAGCTGATGGCTCACAGCTGGCTCAATGTGGTCCTTCTGGGTGCTCTGGAACTTGGATCAGCTTTTAACAGGAGGCCCAGAGCCCCTAGGCCTCAAGCAGCAGCAGGAGAGTATGGAGACTGACGGAGATGGAGTGCTTGGTAGAATGGGCTAAGTCCTGAGGCAAGTACACAGAGTGGCCTGGATGCGACTTCCAGGACAGGGATCTGGGCTGTGGTTCAAGTTTACCTATGGCTGTTAATTAATTAGAGAGGAAGCTGGTTTTGGTGGGGCTTTCTTTGTGGTGGTGGGCCCAAAATCTCAGGGGAACTGAGTGTAGGTTTTGGACAAAAAGCTCTGCTGAAGTGTCTGCAACTGCCAGCTGGGAGGCAGAGGTGGGAGAGGATGGTTTCCTTAGGACATTGCTGCCCTCCTATGGAGGTCCATGGGAAGGCAGAAAATGCCACAAACTTTGGGGTGGTCTTGAGGGTAGGGTGGGGGACAAGCTGGGGTATTTAACACTCCTTCCTTGTCTCTGGAAGGAGCCAGGATGAGGGTACAGCTCCTCGGTTGCAGGTAGCAACCATGCTCTGCCAAGGGAGCCAGGCTCTCACGGTCTCTGGACCCTGATGCAGCTGGTCAGAGAGCCCACAAGAGGAACTGCCCCGCTAGACCTGCTGTTCATGAACAGGGAAGGTCTGGTAGGAGATGTGAAGGTTGGGGGCTGCCTTGGACAGAATGACCATGAAATGATACATTTCTCAATTCATGGTGGAGCTTGGAGGGGGAATAGTAAAACTGCTACCTTGGACTTTCAGAGGGCAGACTTTGATTTGTTCAAGAGACTGGTAGGGGGAGTCCCTTGGCATTCAGTCTTAGCGAACAAAGGGGTACAAGAGAGCTGGTTGCTCTTCAAGAAGGAAGTCTTAAGGGCGCAGGAGCAGGCGGTCCCCCTGAGCCGCAAAATGAGCCAGCGGGGAAGAAGACCAGCGTGGATGAATAGGGAGTTACTCTTGAGGCTCCGTGAGAAAAAGAGAATCTACCGCCTGTGGAAGGAGGGACGGGTAACTGAGAATGAATTCAAGGAAGTTGTCAGGATGTGTAGAGGTGAAATCAGAAAGGCAAAAGCCCAGCTTGAATTTAACCTGGCCGCTGGGGTGAAAAAGAATAATAAACTCTTTTATAAGTACATTAACAGTAAGAGGAGGACAAAGGAGAATATCCACTCTTTACTGGATGAGGCTGGGAATGTGATCACTGAGGATAAGGAAAAGGCGGAGGTTCTGAATGCCTTCTTTACGTCTGTCTTTAAAGGTCAAACAGATCCTCAGGGTACCCCTCTCTCTGACCTGGTAGTCTCAGCTGGGGAGCATGCTAACTCCCCTGTGATTCTGGAAGAAACAGTCAGAGACTTCCTACTCCAACTGGACTGCCACAAGTCCATGGGGCTGGATGAGATCCACCCGAGAGTGCTGAGGGAACTGGCAGAGGTGGTAGCCAAGCCGCTTTCTATTATCTATCAGTCCTCCTTGCTGACTGGTGAGGTCCCAGAAGACTGGAGGCTTGCCAATGTGACTCCCATTTACAAGAAAGGTTGTAAGGAGGATCCGGGGAACTACAGGCCTGTTAGCCTGACCTCGGTTCCAGGGAAGGTTATGGAACAGATAGTCTTGAGGGAGATCATGCGGTATGTGCGGGATGGCCGGGGGATCAGGCCTAGCCAGCATGGGTTCATGAAGGGCAGGTCCTGTTTGACCAACCTGATCTCCTTCTATGATCTAGTGACCCATCTGCTGGATGAGGGAAAGGCTGTTGATGTGGTCTACCTAGACTTCAGCAAAGCCTTTGACACTGTCTCCCACAGTATTCTCCTGCAGAAGCTGGCAGCCCGTGGCTTGGATGGGTACACCCTCGGCTGGGTAAGGAGCTGGCTGGAGGGCCGGGCTCAGAGAGTGGTAGTAAATGGAGTTAAATCCAGCTGGCGACCGGTCACGAGTGGTGTTCCCCAGGGGTCGGTGCTGGGGCCTGTCCTCTTCAATATCTTTATTGATGACCTAGATGAGGGCATTGAGTGCACCCTCAGTAAGTTTGCAGATGACACTAAATTGGCTGGGAGTGTGGATCTGCCTGGGGGTAGCGAGGCCCTACAGAGGGATCTGGACAGGCTGGAGAGCTGGGCTGAAGCCAATGGCATGAGGTTCAACAAGAGCAAATGCCGAGTCCTGCACTTTGGCCACAACAACCCCAGGCAGCGCTATAGGCTTGGGGCGGAGTGGCTGGAGGACTGTGTGGAGGAAATGGACCTGGGGGTACTGATTGATGCACGGCTGAAAGTGAGCCGACAGTGTGCGCGGGTGGCCAAGAAGGCCAACGGCATCCTGGCTTGCATCAAAAATAGTGTTACTAGTAGGAGCAGGGAGGTAATTGTCCCCCTGTACTCAGCACTTGTGAGGCCGCATCTCGAGTACTG
Source organism: Porphyrio hochstetteri (assembly GCA_020800305.1). Classification (NCBI taxonomy): domain Eukaryota; kingdom Metazoa; phylum Chordata; class Aves; order Gruiformes; family Rallidae; genus Porphyrio; species Porphyrio hochstetteri. The sequence continues at coordinate 23,494,310 of CM036912.1, forward strand.
TGTTCAGTTTTGGGCCCCTCACTACAGGAAAGACATTGAGGCTCTGGAACGCGTTCAGAGGAGGGCTACTAAGCTGGTGAGGGGTCTGGAACACAGGCCTTACGAGGAGCGTCTGAGGAAGCTGGGATTGTTCAGCCTGGAGAAGAGGAGGCTTAGGGGAGACCTTATAGCTCTCTATAACTTCCTGAAGGGAGGTTGTAGTGAGCTGGGGGTTGGCCTCTTCTCCCGTGTAGGCAGTGACAGAACTAGAGGGAATGGTAGCAAGCTGCGCCAGGGGAGATTCAGGCTCGACATTAGGAAGCACTACTTCTCAGAAAGGGTAGTCAGGCACTGGAATGCACTGCCCAGGGAGGTGGTGGAGTCACCAACCCTGGGGGTGTTCAAGGAAAGACTGGATGTTGTATTGAGGGATATGGTTTAGTGGGAGCTAGTAGTAATAGGTGAATGGTTGGACTGGATGATCTTCTAGGTCTTTTCCAACCTTGATAATTCTGTGATTCTGTGATTCTGTGATATGGGGTGGGAGGGAAGGCTTGAGGGCACAGGGCTGGGCTTTACCTGGTCCCACTCCTGCTCCACCCAGTGCGCGGGGCAGTTCTTGTTCCCACACGGATGCACTGCCAGGGGCTTGGTGGCCGGGTCACACTGCGAGTCGGAGATCACCTTCCCCTCCAGGTTGCGACACGCGATGAAGCGGCTCATGCGTCCTTCACCACATGAACCTGAGCACTTGGAGGAATAAAGGGCATTTAGACACAGCAAGAAGGTAAAGGGGTGGCAGTCACTGCAGGACTGAATCCCAAGGGCTTTTGGAGGTACAGCTGGCCAAGGGCTTCCATCCTCCAGGTGCTGGGAGCTTCCCAGGTCACTGAGTGGAGCTCACCTCACAGCTAAGCAACATGTACAGCACGGAGAGAGGCAAAAATGCAGATTATTCTAGTTTCTGTAGCTGAGAGTGTCCCAGAAGAAAGCCCACCTGGCTCCCCCTGCCTGCCCTGCAGCCCCGGCATCAGGCGCAAGGAGAAGCAGCCCCTCTGGACTCACCGGGCCCCAGTCGGAAGCAGTCCAGCGGCGGTCGCAGGGCGGCCCTGTGCACGCCTTCTCGCTGCTGGGCTTCTGGGACTCGTCGCAGAGGGACACTTCCACCGAGCAGCGCACTGCCCGCTTCATCGTCCCCTGCGTGCCACACTGGGCCGAACACTGCAATGGCCACACAGGGTCAGTGTCAGGACTCAGAAGCACAGAAGGAAGGGGGTGAGCAAAGGCAGGGGAGAGGCAGCTGTACCTCCTCCTGTTTTCCTCCTGCTAGGGAAGAGAGGAAGGGCCCCAGCAAGGACAGGAAAAGGTGGGTCTGTCTGTGCTGCTTAACTACTTTGTGTGCTAATGTTCTGAGATGCTGGGTCCTGGACTGCTATTCAGAATCACCGGGCAGCTCCACTGTCCTGGTCCCAAGCAGGCTGTGGGAAGTCAATCAAAGGGATGTCAATTGGGTTTTGTGTCTTCTATGTGCCTGTGCTGTTTTCCCATCTGCCCTCAGTTTAATCCTTGGGAAGAGGGAGGCAAAGCCTCTTGCTGACAGGGCTATTGTTTGGTCAAGGACCCGCTTGAGAAGCGACCTTGGTAAAAATGTTTTGTAATGGCCTTTCTTTGCTGGGCAGTGACAGAACAGGGAGTGCTGGGCAGAAGCAGTCCATGTTTCCCCAGGATGAAGTGAGCCAGGGGCTTCTTCAGCCCCCAACACCTACCAGCCACCTTCCTCCTGCCCTGCCCTGGATGCTTACCTCTGGGAGCAAAGCTCCCTTGCTTCCTACCTCGGACCACTCGGAGAGCTCCCACTGCGGCCCACAGGCTTTGTTCTTGCAGGCTTTCCTCTCCATGGGCCTGGCCAAGCCAGCTGACTCACAGAGGTCATGGTAAACAGAGCTGTCAAAGCCTGGAGCCAGCATCTTCCAGCAGCGCACGGTGCGGTACTGATAGCCCTCACCACAGGTTCTGGAGCACTCGCTCCACCGGCTGGTCTCCCACCTCCATGAGCAGCCCGAAGGAGAGAAAGCACAAAGGAAAAGGTGAGGGGCACAAGGGACACGGGGAGTCCTGTGTGCCTGGCACTCCCTCACCCAGCTGCTGTCTGCCTGCTCAGCACCTGCATGCCTGCGATGGTGGTTTTGAAAGCCAGCTTTGCCTTCAGCAGGCAATTTAGTCAGCAAGCTCCTTCCCTCTTTTGCTTACCAGGGATGCAAGAGCTTTAGCTGTTTGCTACCTTCCAGCCCAGAAATGGCTGTTACTGGGAGCAGAAAATGATCCTGACAAAGATAGGCCGTCCCTGCAGACAGCTGATGTCACTTCCACTCACCTAGGCTGGCAATCCCTCCCCGTGCAGAACTCATGAGTAGGTTCTGGGCGGGTTAGGGCATCGCAGTACGTTTCATCCACTTCCACTCCGTCGTATCGGACACACATGGCATAGGAGGTGCTGATACCTGCTGCACAAACAAGAATCCTCCCTTAGTCAGGCTCTGTCCGATCCAAAAGCCTCCTCCTACCATGATTAAATTACTCACTGCATCTGAAACTCTATCTGCCACTTTAAAAAATACCAATATTCCAACAGCCAAAAAGGACCTCACATGAGGAGTCACTTGAAGCCAAACCTACCTGAAGTGCATGTGGAGCTGCAGGGGGCATAAGCTGAGACTTTCCACCGATACATGTCAGCCAAGCTGATGTCATCGTGGCCCACAGGGCTCACATCAAACTCATTGCTGTAGGAAAAGGAGGCAGTGTGAGCTAAAAATGCAACGCTTCTGCAAACATTAAGTATAGGGAAATTTCTCCTGTACTTGAAGATGGCAAGAAACCTGGAGTTTCTGTTCTCCATCTGCCCCACCTCGGGCAGGAGGGATCACTGACAGCGTAAAGCCTTGATCCACCTCCTGGATTCAACTAGCAATGCTGTGGACAGCTGTGAGTCAGCATCCTTTTCAAAGGAGGCACTGTTTGTCTAAATTATGGTCTTCTGACCATGCGGATGCCCTCAGCCTCAGTTCATACCACCACCTTGAAAGGTATGGCGTTAGGTTGGAAAGGGGAGGTCAAGTGAGGTCCCTCATAATGTAGTTGGAGTGTTCATGGGTTGCTTGCCAGAAATGTTTAAAAGTTGGCCTTCTGTTTCCTGTGCAATGTTTGTTGAAGTTAGAGGCATGCGTGCACAGAATGGGACAGTGCTGGCCCCCCAGGTCCTTCAGAACCCCTTTAAACTGGATCCCTTAATGGTGAGCAGGGGGGCAAAATACATTCAGGGAGCTCTATGTCAAGCTGGTTGTGCCAGTCTTTGGAGGACACACCTTTAGTCAAGCACCTACTGCAGCTAATGGATAAACACTGGAGAATGGGGACTTGGGAGGACAGTAGTGACACTAACAGAGGATTGGCTTGACCCTCCCTCCCCAGCTAACCATGCTCCTGTTTCACCCAGGAAATCAAGTGCCACCTTTCACTGCCAGGGGCTTGCAGAGGCTCTGCCTGGCTGATGTCTGCAGTTGTGCTGGCACCTAGCAGAGGGCTCTCCACAGATGCCATCACGCTGTAGTTGGCTCCTTCTCCCTGACTCCCAGCAAACACCTCCACCTTCAAGTTCTCCAGTGAGTTGTTACGGGCCGGTGCTTTGTGGAGGCCCTGTGGCCACCAGGCAGCTGTGTTGGTCCATAATCTTGTTGTGGAGTTCCTCGGGGCCAGCCTGGCTGCTGGGTGCTGCAGCTCCCTGCAGAACGCGGTGTTGTGCGGGTCTCGGTGACACAGGCGCCTGAAGAGACGAAGCCTGGCGGATGCCATGCGGCTGTTCTCAGAGAGCTCGGATCGCCTCATGCTGTAGGGTACAGCCGTACTGATGGAAATCTGGTTGAACCTGAGAGCTGGAAGAAAAATATAGGGATGCTCGAACTGTATTGGATGGCTTGTACTTCAGCACGTGGTATTTAACAAGGCAAAAAACACTGAGTGTTTGGCCTCAAAATCATAAATTGCCACCAGGATACAGCAACAGGCCTTAGCTGCCTTGACCAACACACACCCTCTGTGCATGGCTGAGCAGCTCTGCTTAAGCTCAGGCCCAGGCCTTCAGTCCTGACCTGAGCGGTACTGCAGGTACTTTGTACCTAAATTGCTGTTTGGCTTTCCCAGCTTGCCCTCCGATGTGACTTGTCGCCTTGTTTTCACCTGACGATGACTGAAGGCAGCTAGGACCTCTTGCTGTCACTGCTTGCCAAGCTGGGGTGCTATGGGGCTGCCTGGCGTGACCCGTATTGCACCCACCATCTCCCAGCTCCCCTTCCCTACAGAGCTGCTGGGTCTTGCAGCTGCCTGACAGTCTCCACCCCACTATTAATCTTCGTTCCCTCCTCTCCACCCTGATGGTAAAACCACCTTAGATTTCAAGATGACCAGTGCAGGATGTCTGTTTCCAATGAATATAATGGGAGAGAAGGAAAAACAAAGCAACCAACCCAACTCTGTTTCTCCACCAACTGCTTTCTCCTCCTCTTCCTCTCCTGCTGTGTTTGCATTGTAGACCTGTCTTATCTGGAAGTCATACTTCTTCTCTTCACTTTGTTCCCAGCCCCAGTCCTGAGTCTGCGTGGTGGAGTTGGTGTGGAAGAAGTGTGGGTGACCAAAGCCTAAATCTTCATGCCCTTCTCTCAGAGGAAGCTGTTCACTCGTGTCATCTGGGGACAGGGAAAGCCATGTGGCATTGAAGTCCTGAGCAGCTCTAGAGTTGGCTGGAACAGGGTGGAGCTGGCTGGGATCTGGTAGGTGATGATAGAGAGGTCTGTCTACAGTGGGGGCTGCGGTTCGGAGAGGTGGTGTCCGTGGTACAGTGTAGTCATAAGTTATGTGTGGCATCTTCCCGTTGAAGTTATAGTACTGGAGGCAACAGGGAAAGAAAGCAAACCCCTTTTTATTTTAAGGACACGTATTTCCCAGAGACCTCTTCTAGCCACATCCATCTGATGATGGATGTCAAGAGAAGACAGCGTCCTCATCAGTTCAAGAGGGAACTCCCAAGACAATGTGTGGCCTTCTCAGCCACTTACATGCTGAGGTTTGGCTTGGAAACCAGGTTAACCTTCCCTTCGTCTGTGGGAGGCTGGCAGTGTTGGGACAGGCAAGACAGGAATGCCCAAAATGAGCTCCTCACATACCATGGCGTTCAGAGACTGGTTGGTGGGCCCGTGAGCTATGACATACTCCAGCCCATCTGAGTTCAGGCTTGAGGGCCGCCGGTACTTGAAGATCGTGCCAGCTACCCTGAAGTTCTGGGGGTTATCAATGATGGAGTTGCCATTGAAGAAGAAATGTCCGGATTCATCTGACAGTGCTTTAAAGAGAGAGAAAAGGGACAGATAAACACTCCATGCAGAGCACTGGAGCTGCACTGGCACAGTGGAGAGCAAACAGTTTGTGACTGACAGCAGCCTGGTAGAACAAGAACCACAGGCTCCAGCATTCATCTTCCAGTCAGGTCAGACCAGTGGTGTTCAACACCTGCTGCTTTAGTTTTCCTCTCCAGGAAGGGAGAAGGCACAGCAGTGAGTTGGGTATCCTGGCTGCTAGAGATGTGGTAGCCTTGGTTTATGGAGAGACGAAGAGCATCTGGATAAAATGCTCACAGAGAGCTCTTCCACATCATGGACAAGAGAGAAGAGAGCCTTCTGCCCCCATCCTACCTCAGGGGCAGCTGAACAGGGATCTGCACACCACTAGTTCTGCTGCTTACCTAGGATGTTCTCTGTTTTCCTCCGCTCAATGATGAGGATGTCCGTGGCACCGGCAGGGATGTTGGTGATGAACACGTAACCTGAGGAATGGGAACAGAAGAGAGAGTGAGAAACCTCCCGAGGAGAGAAGAACAAGGTCTGGGTAGGAAAAACACCTCACAGGGTAAGTGTGTATGTAGGAGGGCAGGACACTAAGGACATAAGTCCCACTACAGATGACCATTACAGATCTCTGAGGGCTCAGTCTGAGCACTACTGGGTTCAGAGTCAGGAAGGAACTGCACGAGCATTACAGTCGTGCTTTAGGTGTGCAGATGAATGTGCTCCCACGCTTCTTCTGGCAAAAGCACAGAAAAAAGCTTACTAGTGATCAGGGCTGAGGCTGCACAGAGGATGGAAAAGACCAAAGGTCCCCTCAGCTCCTGACTCAACAGAATTTGTCTCAGGAGCAGCATAAAAATCGACCTTTAAAGGGAGAGGAAATAAGGGGCTCTTAAATTACATGGCTTGGCAGCTCAGTCTTTCCTGCTAGAAATGCAGGGCTTGTCTGTTCCGTAAGATTTTTATGAGGACTGGAACAGGAGGCCAAAACTGTATGAGTACTGCTAGAGGGGTTAGCACCGTTACCCCCACTCTGGAGAGGAGCCTGGGTGCTTTTCTAGTCTGGAATCTGTAGAGAGGGAGGCAGGCTAGTGAAACAGCAGCGTGACATGATGCATCCTCAAACCACAGTGAATTAATTATTAATGAGCGTACCACAGTCTATTCCTTCTGTGGGTGGAGGAATGGGCCATGAGGTTGCAAGGGATGAATCAGCCCAGTTGCAGGACTGTCCCTCAGCTGTGCCAGCCATACGACTGGGGAAAGCAGGAGACAAACAGGCTCAAACAAAGGCTGTGACCCTCATCTCAGGAGCTTAAGTTTCAAATGAATGTGTAGCACAAATAAAAGACGATTCATTGCTCTCTTCACATTATCTGAGGAGGGCAAGATGCCAAAATCAATAGGAACAAATAGATCCTCAGCTGCTTCCTATTGTAAAGAGGTGAAGGAAGGGAGACCTTAGCAGCCTAATATATGGCACATCAACCCCATCTCTGCTAATGCCTAAGCGACAAGGACAAAAAACAGGCGCTTGAGCAGGGGTGGCACTCTTCAGCTCTTTCCACCCAGCAGCTGGGAAACTCCTACCCGCGTTCAAGCCAGTCACCCTTCACGCCAGCGGGTGGTAAGAAGGAGCAGGTGAGGTCCCCGGACTGTGGCAGCAGGGAGTACCTATCTGTGAGATTGCCTTTCGGAAGCTGCCCGAGACACGGTGGCAAGTGCTGCCGTCCCCTCCACACACCCTGCATCTGTCCATCGTCCGGGGTGAGTACAGGCTCCCGTCGCACCCAACCGGCTGCAAAGAATAAAACAAGAGAGGGTCTCCTGTGGCTAGCTTATCTCCACAGGCTGGGGTGTCTTTTCAAGGAAAGGCTGCCATGCTCTTCTGGTTTGGCAGGGGATGTGGGGTAGCTTGGAGTGGGGTAATGAATGAATCCAACAGCAGCAGAGATTCGCGTGTGTAACTTGTGACAATCTATGTCGTGGCCCTGAACCTGAGCAGGGGCGTGCGTGTGTAGGGGAAGGGAGCAAGGCTGGGGTAAGCTGTTTCGGTTCTCTGCATTGAGGTCAGTTTTCCTTGCTGATGTAGTGATGTACAGCGTCACCCTCTGGGAGATGCTCCACCAAAGGCGGTCCTGCCTGAGGTATAAAGGTCCCTCTCTCACACAACATACAAACGCCCTTCATCCTTGCTGTCTGAGGGGGAAAACTCCAAGGGAAGATTTTTCCTTTTTTAACTGGATTACAGTGTAAACAACCTTGCAATTCTAGTGTCCTCTGTGCTGGAAGGAAAGGCCTGTCACTCAGTAGGCACCTGTGTGTGTATCTTACTCCCTTTGTGTGAACCTCTCTGCTCTCCTTTAGCCCACAGGCATTCAAGCGTGAATGAAACCAAGGCCAGGCCTTGGTTTCAATTCCCTGCTGGGACCACCACCCTTGTAGTGACCAGAAGGTCCAGCTGTGCACTTACAACCCCCAATTTCTGTACCGCTTCCCCCCAGGGCCTCACCTCACACTTCCCATCGATGCAGACCCCTTGATAGGTCCTGTCCTTGCAGGAGGTACCATCCTGCGCTCGGGCCATCAGTTGCCTCTCTCCACTCTGGGTGGTGCACTGGAGGTCACACGGCTTGTTGGAGATACTGGTGTAGTCATCTGAAGGGACACAAGCAGGAAGTCACCAGGCAGCTCAAGGTGCTCAGAGATGGGCAGCAAGGAAGGGGACTTCACTCTTACCCATGCTGATGGTTTGTATGCTCTTGCTTCTTGAGATGAGACCCGCCCCCCCCAAGGCTACAAATTTTGCAGTAGTAAAGGGGGTCATGGTATGAGGCTGCAGCTGGGGATCATGCCTAGCAGAAAATGTTTCTTGCTGGTGCACCCTCTTCCTTGCCACATCCTCTCCCCTTTGCTGTGCCACCCCCTGTGCCAGACACGGGAATCTGCATCAGCAGATCCCAGGCCACACACAAATCAAGCAAGGCTTGTAGGAGAGGTACTGACTGTGTGGGGCTGTGGTCAGCTACACCCCATCCAGCTGAGCAACCAAAGCTAGAGGTGTAGGTGTTCTATGTCCCCTTGGCAGCCAATGGAAAGAGGAAAATGGGTGGGTCCAGAAAGAGGGTAGTATCTTAGGTGAGCTCAATCTGGGCCTCAAGGGACAACTGGCAATCCATGTGAAGTAATCTGTCTTGCCTGAGCAGGAAACATGGGCATCCTGCTTGGAACAACCCACCACCAACCCAGTGGGAAGCATGCTGGGTGAAAGAGGCAGCCAAAATGGTAGAAGGCACAAAGAGCGTCAACACCCACTCTGCCAAGATGACTGCTGGTTAACCAAGACAACTCAGAGAAGCCTGTGTCCTGTCTGCCCACCAGTGCTTGCGGATGTAGGATCCAAAACAGGAGCAATGTGGTGAGAGAGGAGGCCTGGCTGGGTGGAGCGGTTCTGTGAAGAGACAGGGAACGATTTCTCCAAAGCAGGGAGCACAGGGAAACACTTCCAGACCAGCCAGGAGCATCCATCCCTTGTCCCCTGGGCCCTTCCCCTTCTCCTGTGTCTGAGAAGATCCTTGAGGGTGTTTCCTCACCCTGATCTTTTGTGTGAAACTGCGAAACCCACCTGGATAGAGTGGCATCCAGTGGTAGTAGCGCTTCCCAAAGGCTTTGGCATTGAAACTGGAGCACTGCTGCTGTTTGAAGCTTGCTGTGTTGGCTGGGCAGGGCTACGAAGGGAATAAATGTGATCAAAAGCTCCCTAGGTCACAGCCATGGTTGTGATAGCTGCTTGTCCCTGCTGCATCCTTGGAGGATGAAGGTGCCCTGGAAGAACAGTGCTGGACTCTGAGGTGCCATAAACCAGGCAAGAAAGGCCAGGCCTCCACCACCAAGGGCCCCTCAGGCAGCTCTTGCAAAAATTACTTTCAGCACAGGGAAAAGCACACTGGGAAAACATTGTCCCTCCCTCCCACCCACACCCCACCCCCCCCAAATATGCTTTTATAGCCTTTTCCCCAGCCTCTCAGTCCCAGAGAGTAAAGCCCATCTCCCACATCTTCAAGGGCAACACTGTCAGCCACTCCAGGAGTGGACTGCACTCCTCGAGTCGCACCCCGAATGCCTGTGCTCTTGCAGCCCCAAGTGTGAACCCCTAAGTCCCATGTTTTCCCCAGTGAGGACCAGTCAGTACTGGAGGTTCTCACCTGCTGCTGGCACAGCTGGTAGTGCTTGGCTTGACCAACGCACATGGTGCTGTTTGTTCCCTGGGGCATCTGGAGCCTGCAAAGCAGAAAGGAAATGAGCTGGCGGTCTGTCAAGTACTAAGGTATTGAGGATGACAGAGAAGTTAGGCCTGACTTCGTGGGGAAAAGCAAGGCAGGTGTTTTGTCAGGGCAAAGCTTTCTGGATGGAGACTAGCTAACGGCTCCTCTGAAACACACCTTCACTGCTTTCATGTGGACTGTGATTTTCAGACTATTCTTTTTTTGGGGGCAGGGGCAGGCTGAGTAGACAGAGAGAAACTGCAATATCACCACCACCACTGTGTCCTTCACCTCTTGAGGTCCAAAAGAGTTGGTGTGACAATAGGCCTGACTATCCATCACTCCCATGGAAGCACCCAAGACTTGCAGTGACCAGGGGACCCGATTTCAGGGCAGAGATGGCACCTTTCATGGGGACTGGCAACCTTAAAAAAAAACTAGCAGGAAAGGCTTGGTGCAGATGATGGACTAAAAGCACAGAAATTTCTCAATGTTCAGTGCTTTATTCCTGGCTAGCAGGAGTTTTCCGGGGAACAATGGAGGCCTTGACTGATGCAAAGGCAAAATAATCCTTGAAAGCTGGGAAGAGGCTGGGAGAATGACTGAGACTGCAGATTGAGGCCATGTGGTCTGAGTAAGGATGAGCAGCAGGCAATGCCTGAACAGTGCTGGGAATCCGGGTTGTGCTGTGTAATACAGAACCCCGTAGGCATATTCAGGCTGGGCTGGCTAGAGGTGCTGTGGCTGTCCCTCCAGAGCAATGCTGTACATGGTGTAGGCAAAGCCAAAATTTGCACCAAAAGGCTTAACTGCCATGCCTTTCAGCCTCAGCAGACAGAAATTGTTTTGTGGGCATACATGCCTCATGCTTAAGTCATCCTCCTTGGAGCTGCAGAAACCTTTAGGCTGGGTTTTATACTGGGGTTTGTGTGGGGTTTTTTAAATTCAGGCTTGAACCCCAGAGTAAAACACCACAGCAGCACACTTCCCTCCCCAGCTCCGGAGTCAAAGACAGAACAGATGCCAAAAGGAGAAAAAAGCCCAACTCACTCTCTCCTGGCAGCCAGCACAGGGGAGAAGGGCTGCTCTGGCTGTGCAGGGCAGCGCCAGGCTCCCTCACACCCTGTTTCCCACTGCTCCCCCATGATGGCACAGTGTACTGGGGAGGAGGAGCAGCAGCAGAGACAGTGGCTAGCCCAGTTAAGGGGAGGCCACGTCCAGGCGGAAGGTACTGGAGCACATCTGGACCCTTGCTGTGCTGCCAGCCGGTCAAAACTTCTCTGCTGCAGGAAGGAGAGCAGCTGGGGGCCCTAACTGGAGCTTCCTCCACTCAGGAGTGTAGTCACGTAGAAGGGAAAGGGGCCAGTGGAGTGGGCAGCCCCCGTGGGCTTGCTGTGCGGCAGGATGCCGGCTCTTGTTAACATCTCAGGAGCAGGGAGTGGCAGTGAGGTGCCTGAGGTTAGGAGCCTGAGAAGGAGGAGGGAGGGCCTTGTGGCAAGGTGGGGTGACCCAGAGGGGACAGCAGGAGTTCAGGCAGCTGAAGCTCCCCAGCTCTCTCTGCTCCCACAGATCCTGAACAACCGTTACCAGGACTGTCGCAGTTACAGGGGACAAATGCGGCTGTAGGGGACAAACGGAGACACTGTCAGGTGACAGCCAGATAAACGTCAGAGGAAGAAAGACTTGCAAGCTCTGCAGGGAATAAAAAGGGGAAACTGCTGAGATGTGGCTGAGCTGGCTGCTGCCAGGAGTAAATCAAGTCCCCAGAAGGTGTCTGGGAAACGTACCCACATCCTCAGCACAGGAACTGGCTACAAATCAGGTTAGGCTGGGCAGAGCAGCCACAGCAAGCTGGGGTTTGCCACAGAGGGGAAGAAGACTCAAACTAGTCTTTTCCAGCCCACAACCCTGTCATCAATTCTCCCACAGACCCCAAGAGGGGACCAACCCCTTGCTCTCTGTCGGATGAGCCAGGCTGAGTGGGTGACGTGTTCATGGGGCGAGTGTCCTGTCCCACCGCAGCACACCTCTCCCCACCACTGTGTGCCCACCACCTACCCCACAGGCACCAGCTGCCTTCCTTTCCAAGAGGCCACAGAAGAGGGAATGGCCACCCCTGCAACCCTTGGAGGTTTGTCCCCATCATGCAGGTCAGGGACACCCCATCTCACCTCTGCCACTTGAGACCCGGCCAAGGGCTCAGGTTGGGACGCGACTCACCTCTGCTGTAAGCAGTGTCTCTCCCGGGACATCACGCCTCCGCCGCAGGACCGGGAGCAGGTAGACCAGGAGCTCCACTCTCCCCACCACTTCGTAACTTCTTCATCCCAGGGGCCAGCTCCATCTGCTGCCTCACTACTGTCCTGACAGAAACAGAGCATGGTTAGCTGGAGAACCTGGCTCCTCACCATCCTGGGCAGAGCAGGACCTTCCAAAGGCAGCTCTCCAGGAACCATGTCACCTGGATGCCTTCTAAATAGGCAGCGCTGAGACATCTGTGGCAGAATCAGACCCCTCTGGAGCCAAACCCGACTCACATATCTCAAAATTCAAATTTTGCTCCAAGACCAAGCTATGCATGGGAAGGAAGATGCCCCTGGGATGTCATGACATGATACGGAGAAGGGCTGTAGGGCTGGACATGTGTGACAGTAACACCAGCTGCAGCCTGACCCCAGAGCTTCACTCCCAGCCCAGGTCAGGCAGAACAGCAGATCACATCTCACACTGGCTCCGACATGTGACAGCAAGAGCAGAAGGAATGCTGCAGTGCATGGCTGTGCAGAGGCCTGCTGGCAGGGCAGGCAGGGGGACATGGCTGCCAATTGCTGGAGCTGCATCTCAAAACATAAACTTCTCTCTGTAACTACCTCAGCTCAGAACCAAGCTCCTCACCCTCCAACCCTCACAAAAGTTCTTTTCAAGAGTGCTTCAGAGCCTCCTGCAACTGCTGTCATCCCCTCTCCCCACCCACCCATGACTGCTTCATCTCCCAGTATGCCTTGCTGGGGCTGAGCCTTTAAATTTGGCAAACCTGAGCTCTTCTGGCCTTAAGATGGCCATTGCAGCAGGCTGCTGTTGGCAGTGCCTCCACGGTTCCCAGCAGGTAAGGGATTCTAACTTTTAACTGGGGTGTCTTTCAGTACAGTGTTTTCCTGCTTAGTGTCTGATGGTCTAAAGAGCTCCTGGGGATGCTGGCAAACTGGCTTGTGCAAAGAAGGAATTTTCTGTTTACTGGGATACAGCTGTAAGCTGTGTCAAATGCAGCAATGAGTTTAACATGTAACAGTGATTGGATTTATCCCGGTGAAAATGTTGACGGTCTTTCAGTATTAGCAGAAGAAAATGAATAAACTACGTAGGTGCAAAGGTTGCTGTGTTAGGATAAGGGCTCAGGGAAGCTCTATCAGTCCTACTGTTAGCAAAACATGCTGGTTTGTAGTGGTGGCTGATAGTCCTGTTGGGAAAAGCTGGTCTGCAGAGCGCAACTGGGACAGGCTGCCCAGGGGGGTGCGGAGTCTTCTTCTCTGACTCAAGACGCCTCCCTGTGTGACCTGTCCTAGGGACCCTGCTTTGGCAGGGGGGTTGGACCCGATGAGCTCTGGAGGGCCCTTCTAACCCCTACGATTCTGAGTCTGTGAACTGGTGGATGTGTGGAAAAACTCCACAGGGTTTGCTCCCCACTAAACATTTGCTGCTCCCTATTTCGGGTGCCTGTCTCTTGGCTTCGTGCTCTTTCACGGTGTAATAAAGCCAAAGTGTTCTCCATCTTGTAGCATAATTCCTGCCTGAGAACTTCTTGTTGCTACAGCGTTCTGTTGCCAACAGAATGTCCTCTGGGCAAAGGAGATGCAGCTGGTTTCAAGCAAATATTTTAAAGTTGTAATTAGCGTGGTTAAAATGTGCCTTGTGCCTCTTCTCAGTGATAGTGAGAGCATGTTGAAAGTAACCTGAAAAAGCACTGTGTTACCCGGTGTAACTACTCTCCAGTGATTACAATGGTTGGTTTAGAAAACAATGTGACAGAACTCTACTGTACTCAGCTGTGCTGGCTGGAGCTGACTTGCCTGATGGGGCCCACATGCTGTGGCCAGCAGCTGAGCTGCTCAAGAGAAAAGTGGAGTTTAAAAGAAACAGAGATGTTTTCACAAATTCCTTTTTCTCATCTTCCACGTTATCATCTCAACCTCTTTCCTACGAGAATCTTTGTCTGACTGTGGATGATCAGACTGCAAATGGAAATGCTGACTGTGTAGTTTCCAGATTTATGAAGGAAGGTCTCTTATTGTGAGGTATTTTCAGCTAAAACCTTTCCCTGCCCCCTTCTATGCCTCTCTGTGATAAGCATCTCAAGGCCTACAGAGGAAGAGCTCTCACAACTGTCAGGGAAGACAATGCCACCGATTTATCTGGTGTCTGTGCAGGGAGCTCAGCGCAACACAGCTTCTCCCATAACTGGGGCAATAATCAACGCTGGTGTCTTACTGCTTCACCGAGCCATTACAGGCACATGGACCAAAAGCTGCAGGGTTTACACAGCTTTTCCTCACACAGCAACAAAAAGCTGTGCTGCTGCAACCTGTGAGGTAGTCCTGCTCTGGGACCCTGCACTCTGAGGAGATGGGACAGGGCAGAAGGGACGTGGAACAGCCTTTCCTACTGACCCACCCCTGGATGAGAGAAGCCCTTTGTGTGTTTGAAAAGCTCTGGGTGCCTTTTCAGGGTTGCTGCTCCGGGGTGTTTGGCCTGGATGCAAGCAGACTCAGTGTGTGGGAGCAGAGCTGAGGTCTGGGGAAGATCAGTATCTCTGCCTCTGCGTGCCTCTTCTTCTAGTTAGAACAGGGTACGTTTCTCTCTGTAGCGTGACATTCAGGAATGCCAGGAGCCCAAATGAAGATTTACTGAAGGATGCTAGGCAAAAAGATTTTTTTTTTTTTTTAAAATAAAATGTGTTCTCCTACATCCATAAGCCCTGTTCCTGCCTCCTCTCCGCACTACAGGAATCAATCGCTCTTTAAGTAGATTGATTTGGCTCTCAGGTTTTCCATGACCAAGCTCCCTCTCCAGTCCCTGCCTAGGCACATTTATTTTCCAGTGGAAGCAAGGACAATGCTGAGCTGTCCCCTTGGCCAGTGACACTTAACGGCACAACTGCATCCGAGTCCTAGGCCTGGTGACATGGGAGGGGGAACTTCAGGTTCTTTAGAGCTGGGGCAGCTGGTTCCAGTCTGTGCTGAATTTATTCTGCTGTCATAAATTAATCTGCATTAACCACGACACACAAATGGGTCTTGTTTTTAATTAGAGATACTTGCATTTTCCAAATTTCCAGGTAGTAAATTAAGGACTGGGACAGACTCCTGATTAGATTAGCTCCTAGCTCTAGTTTCCCAAGCCCCCCCGCAAATCCCAAGAGTTACCTTCCAGACGAGTGAATTCCCACACCCCCCATCCTCCTCTTTGCAGAAGGGGAAACCAAAGGGGCTTTACAGCAGCTCTTTTGGGCTCTCCTAGTTACAGGCGATGCTGGAGCTGCTCTAATTTGTGCCCTGCTGCAAAATCACAGAAACCGAGCAGGCCAGAAACACCAGAGCAGGAGGTGCACGTAGGTCTGGTCTTTGTAAGGCTTGCTCTGCCTGGGCTTCGGTGAGGGCTCTGCCTAAGGGAGGTGAGAGGGTCAGAATTTACATGCATCTGTAGAAAAGACAGACTGTGTTCCAGCACAGCCAGGTGCTCTCCGCAAGAATGTCCCCGGAGGCATCTGTGGCTTGGCACCGAGTGATAATTCAGCTGCAGTTCTTCCCCTCTGAGGCTGAGTTATTTCTGCACCTATGCTGGAGGCCATTCAACAGACCAGGTGAGGGCTGCACTCCCCCGGTCCCCTCCTTGGGGGGACCCAAGCTGAGAACCCCAACCTGCAGGGAACTATTCCAGGATAAAGAGTCTGGCTCCAGATTTGCCAGTATCAGTGACAGAAACAACAGTCTCCAAACCAGCACCGCTGAAAGCTGCTTCTGTCTAACCAAAGACCCAGCAGCTGTTTCCCTCTCCCCCCTCTGCCAAACAAAGGCAGCCACAAACAAAATGCTCCAGCCCCACAAAGATGCGGGGTGGGGGTGGGGGGTGCAGACTGACATCCTATCAGGCTGTCTTTCTGAAGAGCTACAAGGGATGAAATAAACTCTCCGCGGGCTCTCTGTCACACTCTGGATAAGCTCCGAGTTACACCGGTTTTCCCAGAAACCTGGGAAGGACAATTACTGTGTCAGTGGCCCAGCCTCCCGTGTTGCTTATTGTTGTGCCTAGTCTTTGAGATTCATTAGAGCCAGGGTTAGGGTTAGGAAAAAAAAAAGCTGTCTGGGAAGAGAGACCACAAACATGTCTGTCTTGACATGTTTTCTTGAGAGAGGAGCTGGGGAGAGAGGGGAGGCCTCTTGCTTTAAGGGCTGGCCCACCACTAAGGGCTGTTATAAACCACTCTGCTCAGCCCTGTCTGAGATTAAGGCTACTAGAAGCTGAAAACAAACTCTTCACAGACCTTTTCTGAGGCCATTAACTGCCATGTCCTCAACCAAAAATTTCCATGAGCCCTTTACTTAAGGGCTTCTCTCTACAGCAAACCACACTACTTACTGAAAAAGTGAGTAGCTTCAGATGTCTTAATGCCCGAAACAGCCATCAAATTATTATCTGGAAATGAACAACCATGTTCAGCTCCCCTGGCTTGGGTTCCCTGTGTCATCTTCTCACTAAAGCTGTGGTGATGCACTCTACCACAGCCCTGAAAAAAACCCAGTAGTGTTTGCAATGATGCCCTGATGTTCTACAAAAGAACTGGCCCGCATGTAAAGCTATTTCTCATCCTGTCCCTGTTTTATGCTACTTGCATAGATGAGATGGCTTGTAGGAGAAGAGTCAGTGTTGGAAGCAGGCACGAAACATGTTTTTCCTTAGAAAAGTTGAAACAAGGTATTTGGGAAGGAGCTTTCCATGAGGCAAAGGTATCCTGAGGTAAAATGAGGGATAGTTTTTATGGGATCAGACAGGAAGAACACTAACCTGGGGAAAAACGGTAGCTTGCTACCTATTGCATCAGGCAGATGGGAGATTGCAGCAAAGAAGTAACAGAAATCTGGCCACACAATGAGGCACAGGTGAGAAGCAAATTAGGAAACTGGTGAACGGAAGCCAGTGGAGAACTATTGAGTACCTGCTGATAACCCTGCCGTGACAGGATGGTCATGGGCAAGCACTACACGTCCTTAAAAAATACTCAAGCCAAGTCAGTGAGGTCATTCCCTTCCTTCCCCTAACACACTTACTCTGGGGCAAGCCAGAAGAAAGGATGGGAATCTGGGCAAGTTAAGAGGGGAGTAACAGGTGGTGTGGGTGAGATGTGTCTGTCACCAGGTTTTTCTGGAGGCACTGAATGCAGCTAGCCCCATATAGGGAGGAACGTGCTTACCCTATCTGTGGACTGCGGCTTTCTGTGACACTTTTTGTATGATCACACTGTATATAAAAGACCAGTCAGTGAGAGGAATTGCAGGTTAATCCCCTCAGGACCATTCTGTGCGCTGTCTTGCACCAGAGACACTGATCAATGCTATCAACCACATCTTCCAGGCCAACTTGTACCACGCAATCCTTGAGCCACGAGCTCTGCGGAGATGTTCTGCAGTCAGGGAGACCTCAGGGCAGACCTGGGTACAGTGCAGAGGGGTGTTTGTCCTGGGGAGGGCTGAGCAGCCCTCCTCCCAGCCCCAACGCCTGCGTCTTAGATGCTGTACAAACACAACTGCTGGGGGCAGGGAGGACCACAAGCAGCCAAGGCTTGTGTAACACATCGATGGAGAAGTCCATCCAGGTCAGAGCTAAACAAAGGACTTTAGGACTTCTGTTTAGCTTGACCCAGCTTGCTCTACCTGAAATTTCTCTCTGAGTTACCCCTACAGTTATAAACAGGGATAAACAGAACAGGCAGTGAATGTGGTGCAAAGGTAAAAACAAAGTGGCAATGAGCCACTTGAGATAATGCTGGAACAGGGGACACTGCTGCTCTTCTAACCTGGGTTATCCACAGTAAAGCTGCAGTGTCCAGTTTTCTCTGTGTTTAACAGCTCACGTGAGATTGCTTCGCCCCAGCCCTGGAGTCTAGGGGTGGGGAAATGCAACCCAAATCCCTCTTCTTTAGCAGAGCTGAATCCTTTGAGCAGCTAAGAAATCCATCCAGGTTCCCCTTGGGGAAATAGGAGTGCTGAGACACAATGGATGCAGCAACCCATGAAGGTAGGGGCACAGCTGGCACTCCACCAAGCTGGGATTTCTGCCTCCTCTGTGGCAATAACCAGGGTGATTCTCCCAGGCCGGGACTGGGGAAGAAGGGGACTGACTGGCAGAGGGGTTTTGATGCTGCTGTGAAACAAGTGCCGGGCTGCAGAGGGCCAGGTTGCGGAGGTCCTTTGTGGAGGAGAGCAGAGCTCAGGGGAGCGTGGGGGTTTTGATGCGGTTGCACACCCCACAGTTAAGAGGAGAGAAAACAGCTGCCTAAACCCGTGCCTGGCACGGCGGAGGGGGGTAAGCTAAGAGCAAAATCTGTTTGTTTTCAGCCCAAAACTGGAGTCGACCCTCTGTTAGGGATAAACGTGGGAGGCAGCCTCGGGCGAGCCCCCAACCAGGGAAAGGCCCTGCTCCCCCATGGCCCTTCTGGTGATGCTGGGAAGCCTCCACAGGCGCTCTCACACACCCCCATCCCCTTCGTCGGCCTTTTGTTAGTGCCAGGCCGCTGGGGAGCGAGCGACGCGCCTGCTCCTCGGGGTAAATGCCGGGGGGAGACACGACAAAACCCCCTTCTCAAGCGTCCCGAGCCTGTGGGAGGCCGGCGGAGGTACCCCCAACTCCACGCTGCTCCCTGCGGCAAAGGAATGGCGAGAAGCCGCCGCTCCCCCGCCTCCCGAAGCCCAGGGCGGGCTGGGCCGGCCGGGCCCGGCCCCGCCAGCTCGGAGCGCCCCTCCTGGCCCGGGCCCCGGCCCCGGCGCGGCTCCCCGAGGGGAGGGAAGAAAGGAGGGAAAGAGGGGAGGCTCCGCCGCCACAGGCCCACCCGCCGCCGCTTACCTTACCGCCGAGGGGGGCGGCGGCGGCGCTGAGGAGGAGGAGGAGGAGGAGGAGAAGAAGGAGGCGGAGGAGGCGGCGGGGAGCGGCGGCCATGCCGCGCTGCTGCTGCTGCAGCCGCCGCGGAGGAGGCGGCGAGGCGGCCCACCAGCGGCGGTAGCAGGAGCAGCCGCCGCCGGAGCGCGGCCCGGCATGGCTGAGGGAGTTAATGACTTTACAACCTGCCGGGTGGCGGGCGGCGACCCGCGGCGCGGCCGCTCGGCTGGGGCTGGGGCTGAGGTGGGGGCCGGCTGCTCCTCAAGCCCCGCCGCCCCGGGGCTCGGCCCCGCGTCCCTCCTTGTGAGCCGTGGGGCAAGCAGCCTGAGCTTTCCCCCCCCTCCCCGCTTCGTACCGCGCTGCCTGCGGCCGGTCCCAGCGCCCGGCTCTTCCTCCGCTGGTCGCGTCGCTGTTTGCAGCCCGTTCGTAACCCCCGCGGCGACACGGTGGGGGGTCCCGGCTGGGCCACCGCTCAGCGGTCTCACGCACCCGGGCTGCCCAAGCGAAGCCCTCCTTTCCTTTCCTCAAAAAAACCCCCCCTTTGCTTCCCCGTTTCCCTTCCCTGCCCTTGCCGGGCGAGCGCTTTTCCCAGTGCTTCCAGTGTGGGTGGTGGCCCTGGGGCTGGGAAGGGTGGGAGGGAAATGCAACCTGCGACGCTGGTTGCTGTGGCAGTGGAATCACGCTGGCATGGCGAGCCGTCTGACCTGGGCCATGCCAAGAGAAGACGGAGCTGCCCACAGGCCCTGTTCCTCAGCCATGGCTTGTCAAGTCACAGGTTAAAGCCCAGTTTAAGTCTCAACGTGAAGGCCATCCTCTGCACCTCGCTTTGTGCACCCTGTCTCTAATGCAGTAGCTGTGAAATGTGCAAGGCTTGAACTTGGAGCAGCCAGCTCTCCCCTTGAGGCCTTCAGAGGCATGCCCAGAAGCTCTCTGAGACCTTCCAGGCTAGAGCAATCTGTTGATCCCCATCTCCAAGTGCTGCTTGCACCCTCGGATAGACACCAACCATGTGACTTACTGGGAATGAATTTGGTCTCTGGTGCCTTCCTCTTTCCCTTCAGGGGCTCTCCTCCTGTTGTGCCTCTCCTGGGGAGATGTGGCATGTGTGTGTGCTGGCACAGCTGAGCCTCCCCCTGTCCCAGGAGGGAGCCCCATGAATGGAGGCTGCCTGCACAAAAGTGGCGTTGCGTGTCCCTGGCCTGGGGAGCAGTGGTTTCTGCAGGCCAGATGTGCTGTAATTAGCACGGAGAGGCAATCCAAGTGCTCCATGCCTCTCCTCCATGAAGGGTTTTGGCCCAAAGGTGGAGGGAGCAGAAAGGAATGATGGGGGGTGTCAGCGGGGGGGGGGGGAGGGGGGGGGGAGGTGTGTGACCAGGGTGTCCCCATCAAAGCTGGTTGCTAGTGGGCAAGGGGAGGAGATCTAGGAGGATGGATAACCTGGTTGTGCCGTGAACTGCATTCTACAAAGGCAGGCAAGCAAAGTAAAGCTTGAGAGGCATTTTTTGTTGCTTTTCCTGCCCTGCTGCAGCCCTGCGCTCCTCTTGCGGATAAGCCAGGCTGAGGCCATGCCTAGGAAGGAACGAGGAGGTGGGGGGTTGGCTCCAGCTGAGTGAGGGAGCCTGCAGCAGTGCTGGTCCCATGAGAGCTTACATGCATCCAATCTTCACCAGCTCCTCTCTTGCAGTGTCTGAGCAGTAGCCCTGGGATGCAAAGATGATTTGGGGAGGCGGAATCTGTGCGTGTTCTATGCTAAGGGAGCGTGACGGGGCAAATCCAGGCGGCTGGCAATGCTCTCCTCTCCAGGGCCCCTCCACAGCCTGCCTCTCCTGACCTTTCTTGCTAGTCCTGCTCTGATCCCGCAAGCACAGCTCCTGAGCCTCTTCTGCTCCCAGGAGTGCTGCAAGTGCAGTGTGGGAGGCAGCAAGGCAATGTCTGAATGCTGCTTGCCAATTTACGTCCTGAGTTTAAGCAGAGTGGTTGTTTTCTTGATGTTCAGTGGTGGGTTTGAATAAACTCAGTCACTGTGGGAGCAAGGGGATAGGTTTCTCCACAACTAGAATTGAGCTGGGGCCAGCCGACGTGTTTCATTGTAGGTGCCAGCGGCATCCGGATACATGGGCTGCTTATGGGGACTGATTCACACTCATCCCTTGCACTCTAGAAGTTGCCTGGGATTTCAACCTCTTGTTTCATTGAACTGGGCTTCATCAGCCAACCGCTGCTCCAAAAAGCTTCCAGGCATAGTCAGAGGAGGAATCAAAACGTATTGCCACTGGCATGGAGGGACGGTGTTTGTGGCTACTGCTGCAGCAGGTCCTGCCAGGCTGGAGTAGGCCACCCTCTAACATGGCCTGAAGGGCTTTATTCTGCTCATAACTCACTTGAGGCTGCCATCTGTGACACCTGCTTCCCACAGGCAAAGTCCTGGGATCAAAATGACAGAGCATTTAGAAAAATGAGCATGGGACACTGGCCTGGAGTGTAAAGGTCTTTGGACACCTCTTTGCCTGTGTATGTGTTTTCCTCCCATTGGCCAAGCTGCTGGAACAAACCTGTCTGACAGCGGTCTTGCAGGATGTTGCACTGGGTTTTTAGTCCACCCCAGCACAGATGCCCCTTCCTGACCCTGGGAGCAGAAACAAGTGGACTTTGCTCTCCCTATGAGGAGGAACCTGTGTAGTCCAAAGCTCCCCTCACAGACACAAGCTCTGACTAGGGAGGTGGCTGGTCCTTCTTTCTGCTGCTCTGAGCAGCTCTCTTAAGGCAGAGAAAACAGTGGCTTCATTCAGCTGAAGCTGTTAATTGAGGGAAGAGACCATGTCTGCTCCTCCACGGAGATCACAATGACCAGAAACTGCTTCCCAGAGGGGTCTGAGCATTCCCCTGGGCTGCTGGGGCCAGAGGACGGAGCAGACCTCAGAGGATGCGTGATGCAGGGAGGCTGCTTTCATCTCTTGCCCCCAACCATGCTGCTGCCTCTGCTCTGGCTCTGAGAGGATCCTCAGCTCTTGAGTGCCCTCACCAGGGATCTGCAGAGCCCTCTCCTTGGCGCGAGCATAACCGTGCAGTCCAGCCAAAGCGGGGAGAGGCCAGCTGGAGGTCTGCCTATGGATTTGTTGCCCCCTCCCTCTGTGGGGAACATACTTGGAAGCCCTGTTCTTCCAGCCTCTTCATTGCAAGCTCCTGGATCTGTCCCCTGCACACTGAGGCCAAGCTCCTTCCTGCCGTTCCATGTACAGCTGGCTTCCCCTGGCAAGGCAGAGGGGAGAAATAATGTCTTAAGCTCCCAATATCTGCAAATCTTTCCTATAATGGAGGTTTTGTAGGCCTGAAAATGGCCCCCCCGGGGACTGGGGCCAGCTGAACCACTTGCTTTAAATGCTGGGAATGACAAGTTTATGTCTGCTTACAAGGCAGTGGCACACTCATGCATATAATCAGCACTAATTTTGTGAGAACTGATTCTGCCCCTCAGTTGAGCTCCTATGTAATTTTCATGGTAATTTTGGGGGTCAGTGGGCACCCTGCAGCAGCACATCCTTCCCTGCAAAGAGCAGGGCTAAAAAATCCACCAAAGGAAAGAGAGTTGGGGAGGGGGATGCATTGCTTAACAGGCCAAGGAGAATAAGAATTTTGTTTTATTCTTTTTTAATAGATGAAGAATTGAATAAGAATTGAGTTTTAGCATTGACATAAGAGCAGGCAACTGATAAAGCTCCAGCCAAACCGTGCTTGGGCGACCTGTGTGTATGTGAGGAAGAGATGCTGCTGGAGAGATCATGAACTAGGTGTGGGGGGCAGTTGAGGGGTGCCCAGGAGAAATGATTCATCAGTGATGCTGCAGAGGTGGACTATGTCCTGCTCCACCCTGGGTCCTGTGCTGCAGCCATTGGAGCTGATGGGAAGGGGGAGCTTTAGTTGCTGTGGACCTTTCTGGGGGTCCTGCTGTCCCCCTTGAAGTGACCCCAGCCCTGACGGGGTGCAGGAGGAAGAGGATGGTGTGGAAATGCTGTGGCTCGGCAGAGTCAGGGGGAAGGTCAGCCTTGTGCCCCTGCATCAATGTGTCTCCCTTTCAGCAAGGCACCATTTCAGGGGGCTCTTGCGTGGTACAAATCAAAGATGCTTTCCCTGAATGGGCTGCAGGTTGGGCCCCAAAGTTTACAGAGGGGTGCGGTCACTGCCAAGCAGCCTCTGGACTTGCCTGCCCTGGTTGCCCTGCCTCTCTTCAACAGCAAGCACCATTCCTGCTCTCTATTCAACCTGGGTTTTGGAACAGGTACAAGGGTGATGATGCTATTTACCAAAACAGACCATGGGAAACACATCATCTAGGTGAAAAACATGCAAGCATCCTTCTGCCTGGAGATGCTCCCGGAACAACTTCAGCTGCTCCCTTCGGAGTCACTTTTAAACTCGCATCACTGCGCCTGGTGATGCCAGATTTTTCATTTGAAGCTTTGGGCCAGGACCAATTCTTGTCCTCTCGCATCAGCAAAGGGGAAACAGGAGATGTTTACCCCTGGCAATTGATCACACAGACGTCTATTTGAAAATAGATGCCGGCGTTCCGATTATTTAAGTTGCCAGGGACTGGAGGTGCAGTGACACCGGGTGGAACTGATCCAACCAAGGGTGTTGAAACAAGAAATATTTGCTTTCTATATTTCTAAAATATTTCAGCCATCAGTGGGTTTCAGTTTAATTATTATCATTAAGTATGATGCAAAGCTCAGCGCGTTTCAGCCTGGGCTGAATTCAGCAGCTGTTTTGGGGTTTGGTTTTGGTTTTGCCTCAGTTGAAAGAGCAGCCCGTTTTTGCCCCAACCAACCGAGAAGGTTGTTTGGGGTTTCTCCAGAAAAAGCAAACATTCCCTTCATTTGCACAACTACAGCCCTGACCTAAACAAAGCCCAATCTGCTGGGATGATCTCTGTTGCTTAACGAACTGAAAACAGTGCAGGGGGTGAGGAGAGAAAAAAACCCCAAACCCCACACCGGAATACTGAGTCCGGTCTCACTTTGAAGACTTTGCTGGTTTCTTTTGCAGCCTTGTTATTTGTTTGTTATTTATTTGTTTAAATAGAAGTCTTGTTTTAGAAGCAAGCAGGCATTTTGCCATGCCTATGCTGCCTTAGCGTGCCTTGGCTATGCATTGTGAACGCAGCACACGGAACAGAGAGCGTGGTAACGCTAAAATACAGATTTATTTATTATTTTTCCTCTCAAGATATTGGCATAAGGTGATTAATGCTCTGCCAGGTCTTACATCAACGCCCGTGCTGAAGGGTGCTGAGCAGGAACAGTGTTTTCTGTTACCAAAGTAGTGTACAGCAATGAAAAGGGAGGGAGGGGAAGGAGGAAGCAACCGCCACCTTGCACAAAAGCATGCCCGGGGCTGCCTGGCTGGTGCTGGGTTCCAGCAGGTCATTCTCATGTTTGTCATGACTGAAACCCCTGTGGTCTTGTCTTCATGTCCCCAGCCAACCCAAAAAGTCTGTCCTTCAGTCGGGATGTGAACAAGTAACGCCTTCCTTCATTTTGTTCCCCTCCAAGCTAAAGGCCACAAATCTCCTGAGACAGGTCAAAGGCACACGGTGGGAGGAAAGAAGGGACAGGCAGTGGTTCTAGGGTGCAAGGCTGTGCCTTGGCTGGTGGGCTGGATCAGCAAAGGCACCGTTGGCAGAAGACCTGGCCAGCGCCGGGGTCTGGTTGCTGTAAGGAGCACTTGGATGTGCTGCTTGTTAAAAAAACACTGTAGTGTTCTCCATCTGTGTTGTGTTCAGGTACAGAGCCAGGCTCTGCGAGGCCCCAGTCTGTGCTGCTGGCAGGGAAACAAGCTGTGTTCCTTCTCCGGCGGCACCGCAGGCGCAAGGGCCTGGCCCCTGGGGCTCTGTTGGGTGCTTATAGGTGCTGTAACCCACGCCTCCTCCCTGCATGTTCCCCGAGTTGGCTGCTCTGTCCCAGAGCACCTGCAGGAACGCAGTGTGCAGGGCCACTGCAGTGCTTCCAGGACTCGGATGTCTCTTCCTGGGATGCAGAAGAGGAGGTATGGCAAGGAACCAACCTGCTCCATTGAGAGTTTTTAGTGTTAAACACCAGAGATTTTGGCTTCAGCAGGTAATCCCAGCTCTGCTCCTAGTTGCTTTAGCTTGTGCCAGGGCACCTGGCAGGGAGGCAAAGGCACCTTCGGAGGGCAAGGAGTTGGCGTGCTACCCTAAGTGGCCTGAAATAAATATCAATGATAACATCTACATTCATCAATAAAAGCTGGGGAGAGGCAGGCAGGCAGCTCCCAGAGACCAGAGATTCGGGTGAAGAGCAATCCATCGTGTAGGACCAAAGCTGATGCATCCGACCAAAGAGGCAGTCATAGCCCTGTGGTGGCTACGGGATCAAGAGCGGACTTTGTTTTTTAAGAAGAGGTAGTATTGGGTGAAACTGTAATACTTGATCTTTCACCTGGGCAATCCTGTGAGGCTTCATGCTGTCAGAGCAACAGGGAGGTGGCTTCTGTTTCATTGCTCTCTGTCTTTGGGGATCTCCACCCCCACACACCCCTTTAGTGCAGTGTTTAAGTGCTGACAACCTGCAATTCCTTGTAGTTGATGTTTTGGGGGTGTCTGAATTGCAGGTTGGTTGGTTTGAACATCCAACATTTCAGGTGTGGTCTTTGCTGGGTGTCCTTCGGTCTGCACAAGTGGGACTCTTACCAGATTTGCCCTTGGCTAGCAAATGGGTTTTCTCTTTGAAGCCTGTCTTCAAAATGCTGGGCTGCTTTGGGGAATTCAACTTTCCTGTGTTCCAGTGGCTCTCTGCAAAGAGACAGGAACCTTCTAGATAAAGTACGCGTTGAGACTGATGTACACAGCAAACTGAGGGGCAGGGGAAATGAAGAGCTACTGAATCAGAATGTCCTTCTGAGGTAACAGCTGTGTATGTTCTGTGTGTGCTTCCCAACAGGAGCGCTATCGGCAGAGTCCCACGTTCCCTCCTGCCTCCCTACCCAGTGATGCTCTCTTCAGCAGTCATCGCTCCAAAGCATCCCTCTTCCCATCTGCCAGAAGGAAGCGTGTGTCTGTGTCACCCCCAGGACTCAGCTGGCCTCCTGGTCTGGATCGACTTGTACCCGCCCAGCTCTTTCCCAGGAAGGAAATGAAAGAGAAATAGCACTGGGTGTGCCACCACCTGCACCGGAATCAGCCAGGACCAACTCTCCAACTCTTCCCGAGGCTCTGGTGGCCTTTGCCCCTAAGGTTTGGTGTGGGCCTGGCAGCCCCCCTTCTCGATGGTCGGCACTGGGTGGATCGGTAGGACCAGGTGGGAGATGCGGCTCCACAGCCCGCTCAGCTTGTCAGAGTCCATGTGGTCATAGGAGCTGGGGGTCCTGGTGTTGGTGAACTTGGCCCAGAGGAAGTCGCGGACCCTCTCTTCCACCTGCTGGAGGCTGATGTGGGTCTCCAGCATCTCCTCCTCCAGCACCACAGTCAGCAGCAGGGCCACGTCCTTGAAAGCAGCACTTTCGTGGTCGCAGTATTTGTAGAAGATGAGGGTGGCTCCCGCTGGCAGCAACTCAAAGTGGTGTATCACTGCAGCACGGCCCCCAGCCTCGAAAGCTGAGCTCAGCTCCAAGTCCACCTCCAGCTTGGCCCTGTCGCTCTGGAGCCTGGATTTATCCATGCCATCGATCTGGACCGTGCTGGCATGCAGGGCGGCCGAGTAGGTGTCAGCCACATGGACGCTGAGGCATCGCAAGGTCCGCTCAGCCTTGCGGGCGGCCGTGAAGATGATGATGGCTGGCTGCGTGTGGTGGGATGCGTTGAGGTGCTTCTGCAGGAACTTGCGCCCGCGAAGCCACAGGTGGGAACTCTGCCCCGGGAACTTGTCCTGCAGCTGGTTGAACTGGAACAGAAAGGCCTCCACCGTGGGGTTCTTGGGGGCTTGCTGGGCCTTGGAGGTCGGGTTGGTGAAACAGAATATGCATAAGCCGAGCAACACAAGGCTCACGACGACAAGCCCTGTTCGACAGGGGAGAGATCCAAGATGGGGAACAGAAGTCAGTCCCAAGTGGCCTGCAGTGATATGCTGGGAGAGTAGCTACAAGGGCTCTTTTCCCCCTCCCAGATCCTCCCCGCTGCCCCAGGAAAGTGGTTCAGGTTGGCCCGGTCTCTGGGGCCCAGGACTGGTGAAGAGCGTGCCTTGCCCATGTTGTGAGACCCATGCTCCTACATACCAGCTGGGAAGGACTTACAGCTCCAGAGATGGAGGCAAGGCTACAGCTTTGTTGTCTCCATGTAAAATTTCTTGGGGGAAACTGCAGCTAGGCCACAAGCTTTCTTCTCCTCCCTCCGCTCTGCGTTAAGGCTGTTTGCAGCACCCACCTCCAGAGATGGAGGGGTCTCAGCCAGGTAAGGTGTCCTCTGTTCACTGCCTTCCTGCTAGCTAAGCTGGGTGAACAAACGCTACCCACGCATCTGCCCAGAAATGGACAGTGAGGTCCAGACATAACTGGGTCCCTTTCCATGACAAAACAGGGCCTGTTTCTACCAGGAGAAATGTGTGGTGCAGATCAGCATCTGCATGGACCCTGCTTGGGGTTCCACAACAAAGAGAAGGACCGGGAAGGGGATCCATCCGCATAGGAGACCCAGACCTCCCCAGACACACCAGGGTACTCCTGGCATGCAGAACATGATGTGCCTGCCCTTGGAGCTGGAGAGCTGGAGGAAGAGCTGCTGCTACAGGCTCAAACTGAGCCTGGTTTTAAAGGGGTGGGTTGTTTGCTTTCCCCTCAACATCCCCCAGAAGAGGCTTGAAAGGTCCTGAGAGGGAAAAAAATAATTAAATGTGCTTCATTACTTGTTCCTGGAGGATCAGTGCCTTCTGGTCGATGAGTAACGCACAAGGGAAGCTTCTTTTCCTCACCTTTCAGCAGGAGGGACTTTTTGGCCTTCTCCTGGTCTGTGTTTTGGGAGGTGACGTGCTCCAAGTGGGACTTAGCCTCTGGCTTTGGGGCTGTGTGCTCTGTGGTAAGAGAAAGACACGTGCAGCTTAGTGTGGAGGGAACAGGTAGGTCAGGCTGTAATGAGAACAACTTACAGGAGCTCTGAGCTGCAGGAAAGAGCTGGAAGTGAGTATCGCTTTGGGGTGATGCTGCTTGGAGCCTTGGCTGCCTCTGCTTTGGGGGGCGGCAAGAGGGGATGCAGAGCGCAGCGTGGTTTTGTACCTTTCCAAGCAGGACAGTAGCCAAAGGAGAGAGAAAGAGAGAAGCCAGTTAATTCTTTGTACCTTCTTTCCAGAAACCTGACAGCAGGCCCTAGTGAGCTCTCCGTGCCGTTCTGCCGATGCCCGTGGGATGTGGAGACACGCGCACGGCGCGAGAGCAGCAGGGTGCAGCTGCCAGCTCACCTCTGGTCCCATGTCTGTGCCTTAAGGTGCCTGGGGATCTGCTCTCCTCTGTTCCGTGCTCTCTGTGCTCTTCTGGCATCTGATCTTGCGGGGGGGCACCGGCGATCATCTCTGCCGAGAGGCTGTCAGTGACATCTTCTGCGGTGGTCACATCCAGGTGTGTCACATTGCTGTCAGAGCTCAGTGATTTGCTTCCCAACAGAGCATCCTCCTCTGTCGTGCAGGAGCTTTCACGCTGCTCACTTGTCTCCTGGTCCTCCCATGTTTCTGGGTGGATGGGGCTGTCTCCTTTGCTGTCTGTGTTATCACAGGCCAGCCTGGCTGTAGGGAACAAAATTTGCAGGCCTGTGCTTAGTCTCTTTTAGCACAAGAACCAACAAGCCTTTCTCCCACTGTGCCTCCTCTAAGCAAAGAGGAAGCCCAGGCCATCAGCACTGTGGAGATGCTGTACACACTGAAGGGGAGAGACTCACCTTCATCATCGCCATCTTCTTCCTGGGATTTTTCTGAGACACCATCTCTTGTCTTTCCAGATTCTTCCAGTGATACTTCAGCTTCCTGGAGATCCTCCTTCTCTACCGTGGGGCCAGCTGAATCTGAGAGTGTTGTGTCTCCTCTGCCAGCAGTCGGTGATTTACACACCAAGGAGTCCTCCTCGCCTGTCACTTGGTGCTCAAGTGTTTCTTGGGTGGGCTCTTGATGCACAGGATGCTCTGTGGTGCTCTCCACCTTGCCTTGGGCTGGCCCAACTGTTAGGAGCAGAGGTCACAAGCTCAGCAAGCCACCCAGGAGCCAAGAATGCTTTGGCACCACCCAGCAAAACTCCCCCTTGTTGCATTTCAGGGACACCTGCACAAGCTGCATTTCAGAAAGGTCTGTGCTCGGTGAGATGGGGGAGAGAACAGTGACTGAAAGCAAGAAAACCCATGGATCAAGATCAAGATGGCTGAATAGGCGAAGGATAGGAGGGGGGAATCACAAGCAATGCAGAGGCAATTGCTCACAGCCTCACAGAAGTGGATAGATGCCAGGCCAGTCTCAAAGCAAATCATAGAATGGTTTTGGTTGGAAAAGACCTTCAAGATCGAGTCCAACCATCTATCCAGCCCTGCTAGGTCTTGACCATGTCACCAAGTACAGCATCTACTCTTTTAAACACCTCCAGGGATGGTGACTCAACTGCCTCTCTGGGCAGCCTGTGCCAATACCTGACAACCCTTTCAGTAAAGAAATTTTTCCAAACATCCAGCCTAAACTTGGTAAGTTTAGTGCTGCAGTGAGGTCCACCTGCAGCCTTCTCTTCTCCAGGCTGAACAAGCCCAGCTCCCTCAGCCTCTCTTTGTAGAGGAGCTGCTCCAGCCCTCTGATCACCTTTGTGGCCTCCTCTGAACCCTCTCCACCAGTTCCACATCTTTCTTGTATTGGGGCCCCAGATCTGGACACAGGACTCCAGATGGGGCCTTGCAAGGGCAGAGCAGAGAGGGACAGTCACCTCCCCAGCCCTGTGGCCACTCCTGATAAGTAAAGGCCAACACTGGAGCATAATTCAATG
The DNA here is from genome assembly GCA_020800305.1 of Porphyrio hochstetteri. Classification (NCBI taxonomy): domain Eukaryota; kingdom Metazoa; phylum Chordata; class Aves; order Gruiformes; family Rallidae; genus Porphyrio; species Porphyrio hochstetteri. Next base: position 23,524,053 of record CM036912.1, read on the forward strand.
GAGACATTCTGGGGCTGGACACAAGCATTTGTAACATTCTCCCAATCTTGGAAACTAAACAGCACAGCTCAGATTTCAGGTGCTGCTTGTGGAAAAAATGGCCTGTGAGTGATTAAGCACTGCAACACTGCAGGAGTGACTGCACTGAAGTTAGAATAAAGACTGATAAAAATGGCAAGGGGCTCCCTACTAATGTGAAAGGAAGGAAAAGCATCGGAACAAGCTGTCCTTTGGAGTGTGATGATTATGGGAACACTTCTGACCACCCAGGACAGATCTGAGTTGGCTATAGCATCGTGGATCACTGAAACACCCACTGGGATGCGGGGAAAAGAAGCTCTCCTGGTCTGGAGCTCCATTTTTAGCCTTCCTTGTGCTGCCCACCTGGAGTCTAAACCTGTTGCAGATGGGAATCCAAAACTGAAAGGAACTTGTTAAACTTCCACCCTTAAAAAAAAATAGTAAGTAAAAAATCCTGGCTTTTCTTGGACTGGAGAAGAGAGGATTCTTTTATTCTTTATTTTTCTTTTGCTTAGGTTTCCCATGTCACCACTGAAATCTTCTTGCAAAGGGATTTGCCTAATAGATGGAGTAAGCATATGATTCTCTTACCTCCAGACAGATCCACACTTGGATTCTCCTCCATTTCCTCTCTCCCTGGGAGCTGTGGCTTCTGCACTGTTTTATTTCACTTTCTCCTTCAGTCATAAGATGTCTCTCCCAGCTGTTTGGGTGGCTGAGCGAGTCCTGCCCCTCTCACAGCCACCATCCCGTCCTGATCTTGGGAGGTGCAACCAAACGCCCATAAACCTGCGAAACAGAAACACAGGCACCGTGATTCATGGTGGAGGAAGATGCTCCTCCCTCCACAATTACCCAGGCAGTGTGAAAATGGGTGGATGGCACTGATAACTGCCAACCTTCAGCCCAAGGGTTAGTAGCTATGGCGTTTCCCAGCAGTCCAGGGCTTAAGGCAAACCGTAGTTGTCTTGGGACAAGCCAGTATCCCATTCCCTATCCCGACAGGCTCAGACAGACTCAGCTACACTCTGAGATGGCAAACCTGGAGTCTGGGGCTCAGCAAGCTGCCCCGTGTGATTTTTGGGGACCTGGTGTCTCACTGCCAGGTCTGTGGAGAGGAATGAGCCTCCTCCACCTTACCTTCCTCCCTCCGGCACGTCGGACCAGGAGACGGTGGTGTCGGGAGGCAAAGTTGCTGGCCAAAACGCTGCCTGGTCCCTGGCCAGCAGTGATTACCCCCCCTCCTCCCAACCTTGCGCCCATCCGAGGGGGCCGAGCATCCCTGTGAACCTGGAGCCACAGCCTGACTCTCCCACACCCCGGCAGCGATGCTTCCCTCTCTGCCAAAGCTCTTTGGGACCCGTCAGCCATGCAGGACAGCGATGGGCTCACTGGTGTAACCCAAGAAAGTCGCGGTGGCTTTTGGGCGCGCAACGCCTGCCCGTGGAAAAGTAGGCAGCATGGAAAACTCCAGAGAAACTTTCCCTGCTGGGGAGCGGTTCCTGCGGATTTCTGTGCAAAAATCTTGAGCTTAGGCTTCGTGGCAGCTCTTCCCCCACTGCCGCTGCCTCAGGGGCTGCCTTTTCTTGCTAAACACAAGGTCTGGAGGAGGTGTGGGGGGGTGATTGCCGCGCTCTGCCGCCCGGCTCTCATCCCTCCCTTCCCGGTGCTGTTCCGGCTGGTGACGCTCCGGCAGGAGAAGGAAGTCAGAGGCACAAAGTGGCTGTCGGAGTCAGACTCTTACCCAGGCAGGTTTGGAGCAGGTCAGGGCAGTGAAGCGAAGCCAGAGGGATGGCAGGAGGAGGTCAGCCTTTTTGTTTGCCCTTCCTGGAGGCCCTTTGGTTTGCCGGTGGCAGGACAGCTTGTGCCCCGAGCGCACACCCTTAATCCTTTGCTGTCAACGTGACACTGAACTCTGTCCTTCCATGGGCGGCCCGGCAGGCTGCTGGGAGCTGTAGTTTTCCTTCCCTCCTTCCTGCTAAAGGCGGGTGGCTTTTCTCCAATGAACAGCACTCATTCTCCGGAGTGTCCAGGGAACGGCTGCTACTTTTTTTGGCCATATTTCTGAAACCCTGTGGAGTTTCCTTCGGGCAGACTGGGTGCCTGGTGGTTTCCTGTGTGAAGTAACAGCCTTGGGGGTTTAAACAGCTACACAGTGGTGAGGAGGGAGCTGTTTTGAGGGTTGATTTGAAGAGTAGCATGTGGAAAATGACCTGAACACATTTGCCAGCAAACCTAAGGATCTTGGAATGTCCCATTGTGCAAGTGCTGAGGGGCTGCACGCTGGGACGTGGAGCATCTTTAGTATCAGCCTGGAGGGCAAAGGAGGGGGGACACCCCCCCATCCCTCTGGGTTTTCAATAAAATGACACTATGCCTTGCCATGCACGCATGGGGACAGGTATGGCCCTCTTCCCTATTCCCCCTGCCCAGGACACGTGTCCCTGGGAAAGGCAGCAGCGCAAGAACAGCAGTGCAGAGACCGCAGCTCCCTTGAGGTGAGCTGGCAGCCTTGTCACTAACAGCCCCAGTGGCACCCAGCGGCAGCGAAGCGTGGGGAAAGGCAACTGGCATCGAGTCTGAAGGGCTGGAGGGGGGTGGAAATGGGGTACTGACTGATGTGGAGCTGTCACTCACCAAATCCTGTGATGCAAGGACTCGAGACGCTGGTGGAACAGGTAGGAGGCCGGCTCTGAGGAGGGCAGAAAAAGGTACTTATGATGTGCACAAGAAACTTCTGGAACTTTCTGACACAGGGCACTAAGGCAGCGTGGCAGAAGGCTCGGAAAAGGATGAGGCTCACTTGGGGACAGCAGGTCTCATAAACAAGTACCGGACTGGGCGGTGGGGGATGCCCATCTGGTGAAGCACGTGGTCCCAGCCCCATACTCTGCTCCTGCAACACCCAGCACTGTCCCGTGGGGCTGCTAAAGCTGAAAGGGGCTGCCTGTGCATCCCATTTGTCCCCCATCCCAGGCAGGGCTGGCTGGAGGGTGCCCCCTTTCCTCTCCGTCCCTTCCCAGGCCTCCAGGAGCTGCCTCCTACCTCTGACCTCAGTTATGAGACATGTGCGTGTGCAGTATCACGTGTATTGCCACCAATGCTGGAAGGGGAGAAGGCGTGAGGCGTGTGTGAGCACAGCGCATGTAGCCATGGCAGAAAAGCAGCAGCTTCCTCTGCACCCAGAGCCACCCCACTGGCTGTGGCTGGGAGTGGGGGGGACAACAGACACAGAGTCCACCTCACCTCCTGCCAGACTCAGCACATTCCTTGATCTCGGCCAAGCTTTCCTGAGGCTGTAAAACTGGGGAGAATGGCCAAGCAGGAAGGAAAAAGTCTGAGTGGCTGAGCTAGAGAGTCCACAATGTCCCTGTGGGCCCCGCGTCCATCTCGCACCCTGGCCAAAGGCGTGTTTGTCTTCAGCCAAGGGGGCCAAAGCAGGCAGGAGCCACAGGGGTCAAGGGCTTTTTTACATCCCTCTGTCCCTGCCTTCACAGGGGGAGGTGGTGGGGAGTGGGCAGAGGGGCCAGCCCATCCACAGGACCATGAGCGCCCTGAAACCCAGAGCTGGACACAGAGTTGTCACTCAACAAGCCTGGTCTGTTCTTAACTCGGGTTTGATGGGAGGTATTTAACGAGGGGTAACAATTCATCTGAATGTGTGGCAGAGGCAGGAGCAACAAGGTGAATTATACAGGACAGTTATGTTAATATTTACATGGTGTAACTGCTTAGTAACTTACTTTGGGAAACTTGCAAATACTTTGGAAGCCTGTAGTAGTGGCACTGTGTGTAGCAGTAGTTCTGCTGCTCAGGAATCACCAGCCATTCACCAGCAGGTCTTTTTCTACTCAACTCAAACTGTTCAGGGCCAGTTCAGCTGCACTTTGCAACCTCCCAGTGTGGTAATTTGTTACACTCCCTTTTATTTTTGCATTAGGAAACATCACTCAACATCTGTTGCGCTCCTGCATCCAAGAAGAGTGATGACATTTACTCTGTGGGTGCTACAAGAGGCACCAGTGTTTCTCTCACAAATACCTGCTTACTTCAGGGTCAGACTGGACCATTTACAGGGTGCTGGCATAGCATTAGAATCGACACAACACTTGCGGGAAGCAGGCTGGGATGGTGTCCTCACCCAGCCTTCTTGTCCGAGCGCATGCTGCCCTACCCCATGTCCAGCCCTGCAGAACAAGGAGCACCACACACGAGCGTATGTGTGCCGGGGGACAGGGACAGCCCCGTTACACGGGTTACGGTCTTCTTTCCCACGCCGGAATCCCCTGGGATGTGCTCCCAAGCGGGCCCTGCGGCGTTCGCTGCCGTGGTTCGCGGTGCAGGGCCCCACACGGCGGCGAAGCTAGCCGCAACCCGCGCGTTGCGCTCCCAGGGCCTTTACCGAAGGCCGGACGGGACGGAGCGGCGCCGGGACGCCGTCCCTCCGGCGGCCCCCGCGGCGAGCGGGGACCCCCATCCCATCCCGGCGCGGGGCTCAGCCCACTCGCCCGCTCCGGCGCGGAGGCAGCAGCGCCCGAGACCTCGCCGCGAGGCGCCCGGGGCGAGAGGGCGAACGGACGGGCCCCGCCGCCGGCCCCTAGGCGCGGTAAGAGAAACCGCCTGCCGCGGCCGTGGAGTCTACGCCCGGCCCCAGCGCCCGCCCGAGCCCGTCCTTCCCTCGGGGGCCGCCCCCGCGGGGCCCCGCCGGGCTGGGGGAGGCCGCGGCCGGGGGGGCGGCTCGGAGCGCCGGGCGCGCCCTCATTTTTTTCGCTGGAGGGCAGCCTCGGCGCAGCCGGGCCGCTCTCCGGCCCCTCTCCGGCCCTTCCTCGGCCTCCTCTCGCCGGGAAGCGGCGCGGCGGCAGGATCGGGTCCCTGTCCCGGGGGCAGGTCCAGGCCGCGGCCCCGACCCCGATCCGGGCGGCAGAGGGGGGCGCAATACGGGCCATGGCGGGTCAGCCGCTGTACCACGTGACGCCGCGGCGCCCCCTGCGCGCGCGGGCGGGGCCGGGGCCGGAGCCGGAGCGCGAGGCGGCGGACGCTGGGGCCGCCCCGCGGCGGGAAGTGAGGTTCGCGGAGCCGCCTCCGCCGCGGGAAGGCGGCAGCTTCGGTCCCGCCCGGCGCGGAGAGGCGGCGGGGAGAGGCCGAGGAGGCGGGTGGCGGCGGCGCCGCGGGGCTGCGGCGGCGGGCGGGATGGCGGGGGGAAGCGACGGGCAGGCTCCGCCGGACGCCACGGAGCTGAAGCGCAGGCGGAAGAGCCCCCGGTTGTTGGAGGCGCGGGCGGAGGAGGCCGAGGCGGAGGAGGCCGAGGCGGAGGCCGCGAGCGAGGCCGGCCCCGGCGGGGCGCCGGAGGGTGAGCGGGGCGGGCGAGCGGAGCGGGCGGGCGGGTGCAGCGCCGAGGGGTTCAGAGCGCGGTGCGGAGGCGCGAATTGAGGCGGGTGGGAGCTTCCCCCCGCCGCCGCTCTCCTGCCTGGGGCAGCTCGGGGAGGAGGGGTGTGCTCGGGCGCACAGCCCCGCTATAGCGGCCTGGTGCGCCTGAAGGGGCGGTTGGTGCTCCGGGAAGGCCCCTGGGCTGGAGCCGGTGGGCCTGTGTCGAGCTGCCCGGGCTTGCGCCGCCTTTCACCCGCTTCTCGTTCCAGGAGACCAGCGCCACTTTGGGAGCCCGGACTCCTTGACTCGGCCGCCTATAAGAGCGTGTAGATCCGCAGGTAGGTGGTGACTCGGGGTGGCTGCTGGGCATGGGGACGCCCAGGGCCGGGGAGGGTGGGGGCTCGTTGGGGTTTAGCCCCTAGGCAGGCTTTACCGTAGCTCTGGCGCAGCGGCGAGGGAATCCCGCCGGGGTTTCTGTTCCGCACAGAATGGACAAGGAGTGCTTCTCGGCTTTCCAGGAGGATGGGTGCTCATTCAAGCCCTTTGGTGGCGGTTTTACCTCCTGCGTCACTTGGAATGGTGCTTTATCTACGACCTTAAAATAGGCAATTACTGATTTTACTAACGCTGCTTGGCTTTTAAGGGCTGAATGTAAATAAAGTAGCTCGAGCTTCTAAAATAAGTCGCTGTTAAGACCGCACTGTGCAATGAGCAGCATGGTGTATGAGGAAGCATGTAACCAGGGCTTGCCTGCCCTTTCTCCGAAGCACCGAGCATACGTTGGTGCTTGTTCTTGGACATCGGGCTGGACAAGCTATGTGTTAGCTCTGTGTGGCACCTCCTGGTTCCTTTAGTTGATGAAAACTATCTCTCTCAAAGCTTGAGAGAGACATTCTCTTTCTGTAATGGTCGCGGGGTTTAGCCTGCTGTTCCATCACAAAGCTACGAGAAAGTTACCTGTATTTCCTTTCCTTGTAGTCTGTCAGTGCAGTTTGAATTGGACTGTACGCAGCTATTCTCCATTCCCACCTGTACTCTTGCAGCAGGGCTGTCACCCAAACTCTAGTGACCACTGCAGTGTGTGGCCTTAATTGTGTGGCACTGCCCTTAAGGAAGCGCTTGTTGGTGTTATGCTTCAGAAGCAGAATTTCCAGGAGGAGTGGATAAATCTTACCTTGAGGGAGGAATAGAGAGGTTGTGGGTATTTTTTCATGGAAGTATAAGGGTTTATCTGAAAAAAGCTGTGGGAAGCTGTTAGCAACAGAGTCCTAACACACTTAGTATTTTAAGTGCGGCTGGGCTGCTTTAAGAGTATTTTGAAGTGTAGACATCTCTAAAAATGAGCTTGTGGGAAGAGATGTGCTTCCCCCACCTCCTTGAGCTTCCTCAAGAAGGAAACTTGCTTTAAGAGCTTACAAGCCCTGCCTTGAATCAGGCATCTTCTAGGTCAGATACACATTAGAGAGACATCCTAGCAATCTCTGTTGAAATTGTCTTGAAGTATGCAAGCACAGTGTATGACCCTGGGAGGTAAAGGCAGGTGCTCAGTGGTTTTGGTGCTCAAGTCTCTGTTGCAGTGTGTCACAGGCTTATGTCTGTTGTGTTGAAAAAGATTGAAGCCACAGAGATAGGTAGGCACTAGATTTAAAAGAATAAATTCCACTGTTTAAAACAGTGGCTTTATATTTTGGTTTATGAAGCGGTACTTCTTGGGCTCACGGATTTCTAATCCCTTTGGTTGAACTGGTGTGTGAAGTGGGGGAATAGCGAGCAGATCGCGCTCTCTGGGGAGGTGACTGTGCGATAGGTGGATTGGAAAATCCTTGCTAGCTGCCTAGGAGGCAGGAGTGATGTGTCTTGTAGGGAGCATTGTAGGCTGGAGGCCTCATAGGGAAAGAACAGGCAAGTCTGGACTGGAGTGTATGTGCGTGTTTCTAGGAAAGTGAAGCTTCATAAAGTACAGACTGCACGAGTAGTCCTCTGTAGATTCACAAACCCCTCTGGTTTTGTGATTACTAGCCGCCGCTACTGGTGAGATTTTCCTTGTGAAACCTCCATACATAGTGAAATATTATGGGTATTTTGTTTGACATTCCTGAAAATCAAGTAATTTGGTGAGTGCCTTTATTCTTAGCTTGGTGGGAAATCAGTCATTTAGCAGCTTATTAAGATGGTACTGAAAATCTGTTGTTCCACTCACAACATGCAAATACTTAAGCTTGTACCTGTGACTTAATGTCCTAATTTAAAACTTAGTTTTCTCCTTTGTTTGCATTTTGGGGTTGGGGTTTTTTTTTTCCTCCCTTGTTTGCTTCACATACACTGGCATGCTAAACCTTCCAGAACATATTAGAAGGCTATACTTCCTATTCTTGAACTAAAATTAATGAACACTAGGTGGCAAGCTGCATGTTGCCCTTGCGTGTATGGTAAAAAGACCTATAGAAACACATTAGTCCCTGGGGGAACTCAGTCCTGTTAAAAGAATAAAAAGGACTTTATCCTTTCAAACCTTTTCTCCTGGTGTTCTGCTTTTGGCTGGCTTTCCAGCCCTGACCTTTGCTCTGTGACTTCTGTCATCTTACAGGACTTTATTCTTTCCAGTTTGTAGCACTAACCGAGTTGGGTTTCAGCATCTGAACAGCAGTGGAATTTGGAAAACAATCTAGAAGTGTTGGTTTAGTTCCTTCCCAGCTACCCAAGGGAGTTAATTTAGGAGCATAGATGCCCTAGATTGTAATTATGGTTAACGAGGGAAAGAGACCCAACTAAAGGATGGCTTGGACTGCATAGAAAGGGGACTTATGTTCTGTATTTGCTTCTCTCTCTTTTCCCCTCTGCCTGATGCTATGGAAGGCAGCACAAGTGTTGTTTGCAAGTTGTGTGCCCAAAGCTTGGGGGGGAAACTTTAGTCCCATGCTTGTGTATTCACTAGTTATTCTGAATCCCTTTAGTGCAAGGCATTTCCTGGCTCTCAGCATTTGGTGTCTTATGTCTGGAGGTTCTTAAATGTTTTTAACCTAAGGACTCCTAAAAATAAAAAAAAAACCCCAATGTGTGTGGTGGTGTAGACAGTAATGTTTATAGTGAACTCTGGTTTACTCAAGCTTGTCAAGTCTCAGTTGCTTTTGGCTACATTTTAGGAAAGTAACTCTTGGGAGATAACAACTTGAAAACCACTGATTTAAATCCTGTCTGTTCTGAAAACTCTTGTCTTGGTCCTTCTCAGTGTTATGAGCACAAATGATACTGTACCTATACCAATCCTTTTTTTTTTTTTTTTTCCCCTTTTTTTTGCCTGCTGACAGGCATTTCTTCAGAGAATCCAACAAAGGAAAAACCAACAGCTTCTGACAGTAATGAACCCAAGAAACCAGCAGGGTTTCAACCAAGTGTTTATACACCGTTAAAAGGTAACAACATTAGTTTTATCAGTACCTTTTCTGCAACGTGACAAAATGATTGCTTATATGTGTTAAAATGGCATTCTTTCTGTTCTGTGACAAGAGAAGGACTTGTTGAGTTGAAATCTGAATGGCTGAAGAAGTATTTAAAAGAAATAAAATGAAGGTTGTGCTCTTGCCCATGAGTCAAATTAAAGCTGATGGTAGCATGACAGTCAGATGCTTGGGTGTAAAACCTGAGAGTTGAAGGAAGAGCAGTTTCAAACCAAAAAGATAAGTAATATTGTGCCTGCTTCGAAAAACAGCTGTAGGAGCGGAGCTTTAATTGCCTCAGGCAAAGCAAAGCAAAAGTTACTTTGTGAAAAGATAAGTTACTTTTGACTTCAGCAGGGGCAAGCTGACTATACCAAGAGATTTCAAAATGAGGGAGCCCTTTGTCTCGTTGCTGCTTGGAGATTTTTCTCGATGTGTGTTACAGAAGCAAGAGGGGAATACTTGAGGAGGAAAATAGGGGATACCTCTTAGCCCAGCAGACTGTAGTTGTGTTATACAGGTGGTTTGAATATGTCGAAGTACATCTGCTATGTAAGGGAGAGCTGGTAACTGGCCGAAGGGCGAGGGTCAGTAACAGCCCATATCACATGGGGTTCACAGGAGAACGCGGATTGGCAAATCCGGGGTGAGAACAGGGTAGCTGAGACCTGCACAAGCACACATCTCTCTCAGCCTGCAGTTTCCCAGGAGCACATGCAGGCCTTTGCTCAGGCGGCCAAGACGTGCCCATGTGTTTTGGACCCTCCCCCAGGTCTGACAGCAGTGTTGTTAAGGTGGTAGCTTTACACTGTTTATTTTTGGGGTTGGTTTTTTTTCCCCCTCCTGCTGAATAATTTTGGCGACAAATCTGGTACATTCCATTAGCAATCAGCTAATGCTGCTAGTGCCCAGTCCTTTGCCTTTGATCATTAGTGCATCATTAGGTTTTAAAAGAGAAAAGTAAGAAGGGTCCAGGGAGCTGTCAGACAGCACAGGCTTGGTTTGGCAGCACAGCATATAGTCCTTCCCTCACTACCTTGGAAGAGCCGTACCACATAAAGAGCCAGGAGCGTGTATGTCTGCCTCAGTCTGAACTCTGATGTGATAACCAAGTTCTTTAATCTGTGCTTTGGTTTCAGAAAGAAAGGCTGACTTCCTTGAGAAAAATCAAGAGCACTCGTCAACTACATCACAGAGTAAGTCAAAAAGTAGATACCTGGTCTCTCCCTGTAATTAAGTGAAAAGTACAGAATTCCTTTCCTTTGCTTATGGTTTTTCTTGTGCCCTGGGACACTGTCTGGGAAGGTGGAAAGGGACCCAGAAGGCAGATCCAAATGGAAGCTGGAGAAGGCAGTATGTTCCAAAGCCAGAGCCCTTCTCTGAGGTCATTCAACTTGCTGCCCACAGAAAATGACCCACTTTTTCTTTCTTTTCCCCTCTTTTTTTTTTTTTTTTTTCTGGGTTAGGAAACTCGTGGACAGTCAGTAAATGCAGAACATGTACCAGTGTGGGGGAGCTGAGAAAGGGAATAAAACCTTCACCTTTTGGTAGCAGTGAATGTTGGAGCAGTGTGTACACATAACCTTCCCTGCTAGCCTTTCCGAGTAACGGTGGCCTGCTGTGACTGAATTACTTGTCTTCCACTTGTGGAGGGGAGCAGCATTTTTCTTTGCTGGAAAATTCCAGTCTGTTCATCTACTGACCAATTCCTTGTGTTTCAGATTTTTATCTTCGGTTGGTTTTGTCGATTTTTTGCTTCAGGTTGTGGTTTGTCAGGTTTTTTTTTCCTCTGGAAGAGCACTTGAAAGAAGAGGGGGGAGAAATGTTTTGAATTAGTAACCTTCTGTTCTTAAGGTCTTGGCACTACGTTCTATCCTGAACACATGTAGATAAACAAATTCTTGTAAATTAAAATTCAATCTGGAGAACCTGGGGGGGAGGGTAGGGGGATGTTTGGGGTTGGTTTGGTGGTTTTGGTGGTTTTTTAAAACCACGGTGCCTTCCAGAAGAGAAGTTTGCTTTGTGGGAGCTGCACAAATGCCTTTGAAAAAATTAATTGATGCAGGGAGTTCCCACTAGGTCAGTGCTTTCTCTTTCCTGTGCGAGAGGTAATAGGTGTTGCAAAGTGACCGGTTGTGTGTGGGGTGAAGGACTCTGGAAAGTCACTTGAAATTCTGAAAGCTGTAAGGTATCTGCAGAAGTTAGGCAAGTTTGAGGTAGGTAAGACAAATTATCTGCTTGGCCTTTGTGCAACTTGTGTTGTCAATAAGGCAATTTTTTTAGGTAGGATAGGATCTGGTTTTAGGCTGTTTATTGAGATTATTTTTTTTTTTCCTTTAGGGTATGAATCATAGCTGTCTCTTAAATGGAAAAAGACTCTACAGATAGGGTTATGTTGTAAAATATTAGAGAACGAAGTGATTTTGATCTGTTAACTATTAGCAGACTTCCATAAGCATAGCTGGTTCCAAGATCCATGTCTGTGCCCTAGCAGGGTGGGGGGTTGAAATTACAGAATAGCATAGCTCGTTAAGCCAGTTAAACTCTGGCTTAAAGCAGGACTGCTTTTAGCACCTTCTGCAATTACATTCATACAGAAACAAGGTTATAGAATTTATTTTAGTATTCTTGAAGTAACTACTGCAGGGTGTGTTTGTTTAATTTATTCTCAATAGCGCCATTGACAGTAGCCTGATTTGGTTATATATTATTAAAGAGCCTTCAGCTTTGAACCAGTTGCCGTAGCTCGCAAGGAGCCAGAAATTCTTGTGTCTCTTCAATTGACTGACTAAATGCAGTAAACATGCTGGCCAGTAATTGCACTGTATATATTCATACTGGTCTCTTGGGAAAGTTGTTCATAATGCTCTTCTGTGGATAATGTCTTGTGTAATTCGCTGTCTGAACCCACTTAAAGAAACAGACCAAAAGTGTATTTTGAAGTTGAAAGTTTGCATTTTGCTTTTAAAAGCGTAATTCTTCCTCAGAAGCTGACTGCTGATGAAGCAGGTCTCTGACCTGAGTAGATGGAGAGGTGATGTAAGGCTGTGCCTTTACAATACCGCTTTGCTTTTGCTACTGGGATCTTGCATCATCTCATTTTTCTAACACGTGTGTTCATTGAGCTTCCATTTTTCTATCCCTCAAATTCTTGAGTAAAATCCAGAAACTTAATTGGGATATGGGATCCTTGTGCAGAAAATACCAGCTTGTGAGATGTCTGCGTTTTGCCATCTTGTGCTTGAGATTCCTCCCTCTTTATTTGCAGCATTTCTCAAGAGTTACAGATCTTGGCAGGTGATTTGTGATAGGTTGGGGACTTGCACTTTTCAGGGCGGGATTGCCAAGGTGGCTTAAGAGCAGACGATTAGCAAGTGGTGTAGATGGAGAGGCGGTCTGCCAGTGGAATGGGACTTCTCAGGCTAGTAATAGCAGTGACCACCTCACGTTCCTTTTTCAAGACCGTCCTTGCCTGAGCCCAGCAAGGCGAGTGATGCAGAAGAGAACAGAAAGCCCCGTACCCACTACAGCCTTACACGGGATGAGCTCTCAGCCTCACCTTCCCTCCTACTGAGCAAGATGGCATTCACTTCAAGGTGTTAGGCCAGGGTGCTCTGTTAACCTTCCTGTGAGCTTTCTAGATTGTTGGGTGTAAAAGCATAACGAAGAACAGCTTTTCAGTGAAAGTAACGTGATTTGGTGATTTCGGCTCCCTGCCAAATTCCACACTGGAAGATTGGTTAGAATTGTGTCTTAGAATTTTTCTCATATTCCTTTCTCTTGACAGGCAGAAGTAGATTTCGAGAACAGCCCAATATAAGGAAGCAGTCGCAGCCTCCAGCCAAAAGTAAGACTTCTGCTTTCGCTTCTATTTCGTGTGTGTTACATTTAACCATTTTCGTGCCTGTCCAAGCATTAGATTTCCTGGTAGCTGGTGTTAAACTGAGGGTCCCTGCCAGAACAGGTGGCTGGCTTGCTAGGGCACATGTTTTCAGCACTAAGGAAGGAAGCATCTTGTATAACGGGTAACGTTTCCACCTGAATTTACGGTCTTCCATCTATAGTGTTTACAAAATTTGCTCCAAGATGAAAACTGAGGCAAGTCCAGAGTTCTTATTTAGCAGCTATTGTCCTGATAAAAGCGGGGATATTAAAAGGTAGCATAAGGTATTCAGTTCTTTCCTGTTTCCAGGGAGGTTGGTGTATTCTGTCAGTAACTTTACTGGGAACAGAATCAAGCCTTACGCTTGTAGTAGGTCAAACAAGTGTTAATTTAACTCTCCAAATACAGAACCACATAAAAATATCAGATATTCTATATGCTTCCTGTGCAGTGTTTGCTGCCTGTACACTTTGTGAAGCTGAATAATCCAGAGATCACAAACCTTTTCTGATAATGTTGATCACCAGTGTTTGAGATGCAATGGAGCGAAGGATCAAAAAACTTTCAGAAGAGCTCCTCTTTCAGAAGAGTGCCCAATTTCTTAGTCAATCTGGAAATCTGTAAAAAATGTTATTTTTTTAAGCTGTCACTTCACTAAGTTGCTAAAGAAGTTCCAAGTTGAGTTGTTGTGGGGTTTTTTTTTATAGAACATCCTATTTACTGTACCAGTAGCTCGAGGAGGGGATGAGTTCATTGAATTTTACCATTTCTTATCTTCCTCTCACTTGTCGGCCTCTGGTTCCTTTTAAAACATTGCTTTCTTCCTGTTTGCCCCTCCTTTCTGTAGATGATGGCAGATCGCAGAGTGGATTTCCCAGGGGCTGGACTTTGTTACTGGTTCTGGTAATCTGTGTCACCTTTTATGTCCTGTGGAGTGGAATACCGAGTCTTCTAGATGCAACTTTGTCAAGTAGAGATACTCAAATTCTGCAAGTATTTCGGGCCCAAATGGAGAAACTGAAAAATACATACCAAAGTCAGGACCCCAGTCTCTGGAAAAGAACCCATGTATTCCTTGAGAAACACCTTAATGCTTCCCGTCTGCATTTGCAGCCAGCCATCTTACTGCTCACAGCTGGCCAAGAAGCTGAGAAAGCACTGAGGTGCCTAAGTAATGAGATTGCTGATGCTTTTGCCTTCTCCCAGAATGCTACTACAATCAAAATTAACGGGCCAGACAAAGCCATACTGGATAGTGACATTGTTAAGCTGGAGGTAGATGAAGAGCTCAGCTCGGGGTTCAGAGAAGGCAAGAAGGTAGCAGTGGTGCATCGATTCGAGCTACTGCCTGCAGGCTCCACCTTAATCTTTTACAAGTATTGTGACCATGAAAATGCAGCATTTAAGGATGTGGCTCTTCTGCTGACAGTTCTCCTGGATGAACAGTCACTGAGGAAAAGTCTCACCTTGCAAGAAGTTGAGGAGAAAGTCCGGGATTTCCTCTGGGCGAAGTTTATCAGTTCAGGTGTTCCTGCTTCTTATAATAACATGGACACAGATAAGCTGAGTGGACTGTGGAGCCGTATATCTCATCTGGTGTTGCCAGTTTGGCCTGAAGAGGGACTCCCTTTGGAGGGGTGCACATAAAAGTTACTGGAGAGGACGCAGGGAAAGGAGGAAGACAGAAAATGGGTGTTGCAGTGGCCGAAGAGGGAAGAACTTAGCACGGCTGCTGAGCGCCGGCAGCGTACGGTCTTTTCTGTGCAAAGACATTGCACCAACTCGACAGGGTTGTTTCTGCTAAAATAACTCTGACTTCTCTAAATCAGCTGCAGAATGTAAGCAAGGAACTTGCTGGTTGTTGGCAAGTTGTGTTTGGTGACTTACTCGGGCTTGGTGTCCTGGAGCTGGAAGTAAGTGTCTACCAGTGCAGGACCACTCATCTGCTTCTGGAGCTGTCTTGGTGCACTGTTGACTTTGCTACGAGAATCCTTTGCTGGTGGTGCATAAAGCTGGTATCGCATTTGACAAGGTAATAGGATGCAACACCATCACCTTCATCTGCCTGAATTGCTTACTTCAAACATAAAAAAACCCTAAACTGAAAATTACACAGCGATGCGAGTCTAAGCACAAGGTTTTTCTTTATCCCATCTGATCGTAACATAGATGCCACCTGTCTCTGGCAACTTCTAGAAACTGCAAAATTGCTTGAAAGATTGTGACTTGTAGAGAACCTTTGAGTAAGTGTTTATTCCTTAAATGAGCCTGCCCCAAACACTTCTGGAAAGTGAGAAAAGCTGAGGTACGAAGGACTGTGTGACACTAGTAGTCATGTCAGTTAAATAATCCCTCAGCATCTCTGCCTTGCTGCTTCTAGGAACTCTCTGCTCTCTGTCAAAGTTCTGCAAGTCTTAAATTTTTGGGGGAAATGATAAAATACCAGTCGCACGTGTGTGTACTAAAGACCTGTTACACCTCCTTTCCAAATAACAGTTTAGGAAATTGTAGGTTATTTCTCATTTTAATAAGATAATTATTTTTGCATAAAGAGAATTTATTTATTTGTTGTACTTGGTATCCTAGAAAAATAACCTTTCCTCACATGTCTGCATATAACCTGCTGCTCGCTGTATACGCTTCTAGTGAAGGCCAGATTAGCAACGCATGTTTTTAAAAACCCACTTTTTTTAAGAGCGCCTCATGCTGAGAATCCCTCACACCAGACTAAAAACACTTAGGTATTTTGTGTACAAAACAAGAGAACTGCAGCACTTCCATATGCTTTTGTACTATTGGTCTGTGTGTGTTTGGCATTATCGAGTATGAAGGGACGTGTGGGGGACTGCTCTCAAGTTCACAGGATGTTTTAATGTGAATGATGAGAGATGAGCAGCTCTTGGACCCATTCAGAAGCCCCTGGAGCTGCCCTGTTGCAGAGTCCTTAACCAGGAAAACCTCTTGAGGTACTGGAGCATCTGGCGGCTTTGTGGAAGCAAAGGTTTGGGGTGTTACTGTGGAACAGACCTAAATCACAATCAGCATGTAAAAGAACACAGTTTGACAGACAGAGCTGTGGTCACTTAAACCAGAGAGGGGTTTGTTTTAACCACTGAGAGCCAGCAGTGGGAAGAGATAGAATCAGTAAAATGACATGGAAGTGCTGCTGTTCTGGATGTTTAAGAATAGCTCAGGAAGGAAAAGATGGCATTTACATTTTGGACATTTCACTGGACAAATGTTTTTTAAGCAAACAACTGTGACTTATTTCTGAGTGTGTCCTGATAGCGTATCTTGTTTGTATATTATGTAAACTATTTTAGTAATCCTTAAAAATAAATCTACTTGTTTTAGAAGCTGTTTTACCATTTGCCCATTGAATTTGAAGTGGTCAGACCTTTTGTTTGTACATGTTTAAGATTGTTCCTTTTACCTTTGACCAAATACAGACACTTAAAATGCAACCTTGTGCAAAATTTCCTATTTTTAAGAAACTCAAGTGAGGTGGTAGATACTGGGATGCAGATGGACATCTTTGGTAACAACAGGGGCTTTTCTCTACCAGGGAACACTTAAGGAAATTGTAGTAGCTCCAAATTGTCATTTACTTGGTGCATTTGTACTAATTCCTCAGTTCTGTTTTCAGCTGGAACTAATGATAAGATATGGTTCACTTGTTTCATTAGTCTGACACAAGAGTCAGCAGCTGACAAAAGGGATGACTTCATTCTTGTTCCACTCCTAGCTCTGTGTTCCTGTCCTGCTGCTGTTGCAGACTAGTGTGCTCTGAACTGACTGGAAGGCCAGTCTTACTAAAAATTAGCTTAGTAAAAAAAAGTATGTAATTAGCAGGATTGGCAACCACACACACAAAAAATAGGACTAAGCTATGACATGAAGGCTGGAGATTCCTGGCTCTTATACAAATGAAATACATGTAATACAGGTTATTTTCTGTTTCTAAAGCTGCTTCGCCCCCAGTTATGGGATACTAAAGAGCTATGTTCCTGTTTCAAGATAAAATAGGAAGGTGCCTGGAAACTAAAGACTTAATGTTCTGCCAGACAAAGGAGAATCACTCTTTTGCTTAACTGTAGGGAGAAGTGAGGTGTGTTTCCAAATGCAGGGTGTGCTGCTTAGACTGGAAAAATAAATCACAAGTGAGATGGTCTGTGCAGTAGCCCCTTCTGGAGGAGCGGAAAGGCTGAGGATTAGAAGAGTGTTCCTGCTATTGAAGAAGTTGGTCCTTTTTGTAGCTTTGTGGCTTTGTCCATAAAAGGTTCTCATTAAATATCCACAGTTACTTAATGCAGATGTCATTAAGTAACTCCTCCTCAGCCAGAGGTGAAGAGTAATGTCTGTCTGTGTTGCTCACAGGCAGCTGATTATTATCCTCCTTGTATAATTATTCCCTTGCCTGCAGCAAACATGGCCGTTTGATGTTTTCCCAACTGTAAAATCCTTTGGCTGCCTCTTGAGAAATCTCACTTCTGAAGTTGAACTGTCCCTGACTGTCAGCAGCTCAGCAAATTAAATAGTCTGTGACAGCAAAAATGTGCTTATTATGGAGCGAAGACACCAACTCTGGCCTTGGGCCTGAGAAGATATTTCTTGTTCTGTGTGGTGTTGCAGCATACAGACTTCGGGCAGAGCATGATCTTTTGGGAAGCTGAGCCATCTACACACCGCTTTGCAGACAGCATGTCTGTCACTCTGCAGATTGGCCTGGAAAGCGCAGTCAAAGCCACTCCTCATGTTGTGAGCAGAGGGATGGCTGTGGCTGGCGAGAGAGCCCCCTTGCAGGTAGGCAGCCCGGGTGGAAAGTGCAGTGTGACCGCTGTGCCCAGAGGACAGCGATACCCGTGTTGCCTTCAGCTGTGGATGTTCTAAAAGGGGCCCAACCAATGTGCAGCCCTGTCTGTTGTTTCCTCTGGCACCCTGCTCTGAGCCACACACTGAGCAGTGAAGTTTTGAGCACTCTGAGTGGGTTTGTTTACAGGACTAAATTTTTTCCCCCGCACATTTTCACACCACAAAAGCATTTCCTTGTTTTTCATAAATGGAAAATGTCATGGATTTGGTATCCTTTTTGAAAGTGTTATTTGTTTTCAACTAATAATTAATTCGGCAAACTGAGTGCAGAAGGCAAGGTGAGCTCTGTGTTAAGGTAGGCATAAAAGATTTTGCTGTATGGAATGCAGCTGTATGACCAGCTGCAGTGCAATCGCCAGATGCTGTATTTAGGAAAGAAATCTGGTTTTGGATAAAAATGAGAGACTAACAACTTGCCAGATTCTGTGCTAACATCCTGTAGCACAGCTGGAAGGTTATGAGAATAAATCTGAAGCCATCCCTTTCTTTTATAAGGCCAAATCAGAACATTTTTTCCCTCATTTTCTGCTCTAAGACAAATGGCAAAATTGTAGGAGCACAGAGGAGGTATAGGGGGAGCCGTTCCTGTAGTCCTCACAGCTGTCTTCTGTCCTGTTTTATTGTCAGCTCCTGACAGTTGGACAGCCTGGACAATCTCATTCCATGACCAACAGGTGGAAGCACCCTTCCCCAAATTCCTCCATGGCTCTTGGAAGCTGCGTCAGTCAAGGAAAGGGGGGAGGGAGTCTGGGGGGCTCCAGCCAGCTTTCGCCTGCAATAGCCAGCTGCCCCTTTCTAATTTTAGAAGGGGTGTGCAAGAGTAGTATGGAGTGGAAAACTTTCCAAGCCTCTCTCTTAAAGCTGCAATAACCAAGTTAGCGTAAGATGAGATGGTGGCCCTTCGCTTTTAACTTCTCTGTCTCCATCCACCACTTTCGGTCCTTGGGCAGTACTCACTACGGATGTCTCCGCTGCTCTGCAGTTCAGTCAGCAGTTCAAACTGGAGTGTGTTCAGTTTCTCCTTTTCTCTCGGGCTGTTTGCAGGTAAATGGTTTCTTTATTTCTAATCTAATTTCACAACACAACTGCATTTTCCATAAGAATGTCTGTCTCTTTTCACGTGATCTTTGCCCGTCAAGAGTTTCCCACTCACTGGCAGGGAATCTTTGGAAAAGTCACCTAAGTTTTACAATTAACTCCCACCAACAGATACAGCTAACGAATAGAAGCCATACAGAGGCAAAACCAGTGTACAGACATTGCCTCTTAATTTTATTTGACTGACTGAAAACAAATGATTTTCATGTTTGAGAAAACCCTGATGCGGTGCCTCGTTTGCCTGGAGATGAAAAGGAAGAGCATGAAACTAGATTAACTGCTTCCATGCAGAGAAGAGAAACTATGTTTAAAAGTGTAATTAAAGTGGTAGTGCATTACAAAAGCGCTGAATAAATGGCCTGCCAATCAAACAATATTAAGCAGTAAATTTAAACAAACACTAGGTGATGACAGGGAATGTAATAATCTAATTTGCCCCAGCCTGCGATCAGGGCTCCCATAGACTGTAGTAATATTGTTTTCATTGACTGAAATTGTTGCTGTTGTTACTGTTGTTGTTATTATTTACAGTCTTCTCCGGCATTTGTGAGAAGCGGGTTTGCTCTTCCAGGACTTGGGAGGGAATTAGGCACTACTTACCATTTTTTTCCCACAGGAGCTGTGCTCATGTATTTTTTTTCTTCCCCTCATCTGCCAAAAGAAAATAGTTTGCAAGGGCTTAACCGCTGACATCTTAAGCTTACCCCTCGTTTCAAAGGAGGTATGCTTACACTGGAAAATATACTCTGTAATTAAGTTTGCATATGTAAAAGAGCCAAATTAAGGTTAAACAGGTATCCTGTAATTGTGACATGATGAAGTTTGGCGTTGCCTAAGCTTCACAGCCATAATGGTCTCAGCGTTCAGGGTGGTTTCATATGGTGTTCCCACACTGCAGTAATTTGTATGCAAACTGTTGACCATTTAGAAGAGAAGAGGCTGTGTAAAATTAGTTTAATTCTTTTTAGTTAAAAAATCAAAACGGAGGGGGGGTGGGGGGGAAGGAGAGCTCCAGTAGTTCTAGTGATCCTTCAATGGTTGGGGTAGTTAACTTTCCACCGCTATGTTCCCCCAAGAAATCTGGCATCTACAGTCAAACAGTCACAGTAATGACTGAAAGCCAGGCTCTGGTGAAGTTGTAGACAAGCCCTGAAGGAGACATTCCCAAAATAACTGTAGTAAGAATGCATTTTTTTTTTCTTATTCTAATGACTTTCCTTCTTCAGTGGAAGTAACCTTGTTATAGTTGGGTAACATCTCAGACCTGTTTCTGAAATGTGGGCGATTTAAATGAATCTTTGGGGTGGAATCTACTCAATAGAAGATGGTACACCAGCAAACTCTTCCGGGTCTATAATGACTGTTAAAAGTGAAATTAAGCCAGCAGCACTCAAGTCATCTCTGTGAAGTCTTGCAAATGTTGTTCATTTAAACTAAACTTTGGCAACTGAGACTGTAATCAGAGCTGCTTTCATTTTACAAGAAAAACGGCGTTATTTTTATACAGATGACTTAGCTACGAATACAAACGGCTAAAAAAAAAATGGTGCCCTAGTTTCAGCTGGAGCTGCTTCAGGAATGCCAGCATCAGCGCTGGCACCGCTCGGCAGCGGCGCATTAATGAACATTGTGAAGCCCTGTTCTTGCATCAAAACCCGAGCGCCCTGCCGCAGCTCTTTATTTTTACACAATTTGCATGTGGACTGAACCGGCAAGTCAAGCCTGCACACCCTGGAGGGGGGGAACTTTAAGAAAATACTGGGAAAACGACGTTTTTCTGAGGCCCAGGGAGGGTCTGGCGCCCAGAGAAGCCCGCGGGCTCCAGCCACCCCGGGCCTCTGAGGTGACGGGAGGAGGGGGGAGCCCGGCAGGAAGCCTGGCCGCCCTCGCCCCGAGGTCGGGTGCCGCCGGCGGCCGCATCGCCCAGGGCCGGGCGCGTCGCTGCGTGGGCTTCCCGGGCACCATGAAAGGTGCGCTGGGCCGGCACCGCCCTTGGCCCTTCCCGCCGCCCGGGGTACACCTGCAGCGCGCCGAGCGCCGCTCCTCACCTCAGCCCGGCCTCGGCAAGGTAGGCGGGCTGTGAGGCCGCTCGTGGAGGCGCCCCGGGGGAAAGAACCGCGCCGCGGCCCGCTGAGGCGCCGGTGCCGCGCCGCATCAAACATGGCTGGGGCGAAGGGGCAGGCGGCGGGGGCGCCGCCATGTTGAGAAGGTCGGCGGCGGGCCGGTTCTCGCGAGATTGGGCCGGCCGCTCCCGTCCTGCCCCGCGCCGCCGCTCTCGCCGCCGCTGCCGCTGCTCCGTGTCAGTCGCTGGCCGGTAATGGCGGCGGGTTGGCGCCGCTGAGGGGGCCGCGCGCCGGCGGGCAGCGGAGCCGAGCTCGGGGCGCCGCCAGCTCCCGCTGCCCTTCTCTCTGCTTCTGCGGGATGTGCCGGGACCTGCCTCCGGGGCGGCGGGCGTCGATTGCAGCCGCCGCGACCAGGTGAGGAGGCGCCGGGAGCGGCCCGTGCCGCCGCCGCCCCAGGCCGCGCTCGGCCCGGCGCCTCAGGCGGCTGCCGTCCTGCTAGGGGCCGGGGCGCCGAGCGAGGTGGAGCCGGGGCGGGGCCGGCGGCGGGAGCCGGGTTCGACCGCTCGCGGGGGCTCGGCGTGCCCGGCTGGCGGCCCGGCGTGCCGGGGGCCGGGCGGCGCTGCCGGCTGTCACTTGGCTCGGCCTCTGACGGTACCGCCGCCGGGCTCCAGCGTTCTCTGCTTTCCTCCCCGTAACGCGTTAAGTCTCTCTCTCCCTCTAGTTTTAATTCGTTTTCTACAGCTTTACTTTGCCGGGGGGTGGCGGAGGAAGGGAGAGGGTAGAGGAGCTCTAGTTTCGCTGTTGTCTCTCGCCTTGTATGGGAAAACCCCCGAAGCCGGGTTTTTCTGTGAAGCTGCGGCTCAGTGTCCGCCTGCCGAGCCCGGGCAGAGCGCGGCTGGTCCCCGCTCCCCGCGGAAAGCCGACCGTTTTACCGGCTCGGGCTTGTGACGGCGCTCCGGGGGCTTGCGCGTATGGTCTGCTTGTGCCCGCGCTGTGGGCTTCCTGCCCTGGGACGGGGGCTTGTCGGGCTGGCGGAGACCGGGATCGCTCCGGGCCTGCCGGCTGAAAGTTCTTCTTATATCCCCGGGTAACAGCTGCCCCGACCGCTTTCTGACTTCATTGGTGCCATTCAGTTGGGCTGTTGTTATCATAAAGGTTTTTATACTAGTGTGACTAGGGCTCTTTTTTCCTGTGGATACAGTTTCTGTGACATAATGCCTGCTGCTGGTGGGTTTTTCCTGTAATAGTTTGTCTGTCTTTGGGTATAAGCCATATCTCAGCAACTGAGAGCACTGGGGCACATTTTATGTGTAGAGATTTACATGTCAAATAGCTTCGTTGCATAGATGAATCCTCCGGTGTCTTGCACTTTAAAATTTACACTTTGACCGGTCAGTGCTTTGGTAGGGGGGTTGGACTTGATGATCTCCTGAGGTCCCTTCCAACCCCTACAATTCTGTGTAATTGAGTTGTGTATTTTTGTCATCTTAAACTATTTCACAGGGCTACAGACCGTACAGGCGTGAGGACTCATTCAAGAGCCTACCTCAACCAGGACAGACCTGTGCGGAGCTGTAGACGGTCGGGCGCTCCTTGGTTGCGTTGCATGCAAGCTCAAAGTGTTCTGTCAGACTGTCTGTGTGGACAGGCTGTTAGGCGAACTGCTCGCTCTTTCGTATCGCTCTGGTTGCTACAACAAGTTTCATTAGGTAATGCTTTAGGTAATTAAATGCAACTGAGGGTGTGGCCACACGAACTCTGTAAACTGTTGAAGGCTTTGGTTTCTGTGAGTGACGCTAACTTAAACAAAGCTGTGCTGCATCCACTAAATAGAGCAGCTTAATTTATGCAGTAATGACAGTTCTACAAGGGGCCAGGGTACTGTGGGAATTACGCTGCTGGTTGGTGTAGATCTTTGGGTAGACACTCTAGACTGGGTGTGGTGGCAACTGAGCGTGGCTTTAAAACGGTAAGGTGTTTTGTTTGTATGATTTTTGCTTCACTCAGCTGGTGCGTGGCTTACGTTTGGCACTGTACCACCGGGAAGACTTTACAGATGCCAATGCAGACGGTTCCTTTCGTGCCTTGAAATAACAAACCAGAGATACGTGCACCATAATAAAAGCA
This sequence comes from Porphyrio hochstetteri, assembly GCA_020800305.1. NCBI lineage: Eukaryota > Metazoa > Chordata > Aves > Gruiformes > Rallidae > Porphyrio > Porphyrio hochstetteri. The sequence goes on from CM036912.1 coordinate 23,546,921, forward strand.
TCCCTTAAATGGATAGGAGGCTAATCCTGGAATTGCCTCCTCTCCTACTGTGAAGATTTTGTTGACTAGGGTGTAAGAAACTTTCTACATCTCCTCGTACCCCTCTACTAGACATCCTGCTCATTTTTGCTAGAAAGTTAGGTTGTATCAAACACGCTTGTGCAGAAAGTCATTACTGTGATTAATCTCATCGACTTAAGTGTGCCCAGATGAGGCAGTAGTCCCATTTATGTTTTTAAAATTAGGCATGTGTTTGAAATCGGGAGTGTTACGCACATAGTGCTACATCTATTTTATATTACTGTATCCATGGCAGTTATGTTAAGCTGCATGGCGTAAAGTGAGTGAGCATGATGCTTTGCTGCTGCTTCTCTTCCCTTCCAGTTTGGCCAGTTCTGGCATCAACTGTGCAGTGCCTTGAGTCAGTTTTCTAAACTGGTAGAAAAGTAACCCCATAAGAAAAGACAAAGTGAGTATTTTTCTGCTGGGTTAGTGAGTTGAATTGGCTTGTGACACAGTCAGATGAGCACTGCATCTGTCACAGGAGCGGCAAGATTGCTGGGGAAGGTAGGGAGGGATATATGCATTCCTTCATCACCATCCAGTCACTAAATCTGCTTAGCTGTACCTTAGAAATTTGTGTCAGGGGTGTGACTTTTTAGCAGTACAGCAGCCCTATTTGAACTGTGCCCCTGATGTGCTTAAACTCTTGCAATTTATGCCATTCAAACGAATACGAGAGCAGGTATAGCGGTATAATAATGATAACAGGAGGGGGTTGGTGGTTGTGTGCAGAGAGAAAACTTTCCCAGTACAGGTAGTATGTTAGGTGTGCAGCGGGATCAGGATGTCAGAGTGTAAAACCTATCCCTAGATGGAAGTACATGGGAGACATACACATATTGTTGTGCTAACGGTATAATAGACTTTAATGGACTACTTCATTGAGAATAAAATTACTTGTATGTGTAAGCCTGAAACCTTTGTCAATATACTGGAGAAAATAGAGCCAGTAAATTAACTGATCAATTATACTAGGTCAATTGAATCTTACTGCATGCTAACAGAAATTCAGGCTGTGTTTTAGCTTTTTAAGAACACTCCTCATTGAGGGCAGAATTTCACACCATGTCTGGTCCATGGCACCAGAGTGTAGCAGTTTAAAGGCCAGTTGTGTTTTGCTCCAGTATATTCCAGCTGTATTAATATGATATGTTATGTTTGCTGACAGCAAATATATTGGGTGGAATTGTCATACTGAAATGGGAAATCTGGATTTAGGCTTTAGGGAACATTTAATGGAACAGAGTTATTTAAATATAACAAATATTATTACTGTTTTTAGCGAGTTCAAGAAGTGTTCTCAGCAGAGTCCTGGTACTGGTCTTTATAATGCCAGATTAGAGGGAGTGCTGGTGGACACTCTTCAGCTTGTCCTGGGGTTTTGGGGTTGGTCTGGGGTGTGTTTTTGGATGTCTCACGTTGTTACTGAGGCACTTTCCAGATACTGCTTCTGAAGGCATTGAACTTGAGACGCTGACATTTGGAACTGTTTCCCTTAAGTTTTCATGAACTTTATTCTGCTTTGAAAGAAAACAGGGATTAGTCTCCAGTTGACACGGCTGCTGATGTAGCTGCCACTCTGCTCGTATGTCCTTGGTACTGTTGAGCAGTTGAAAGCTGTTGTCTTAGTCTCTCAAAATTGACAGGTCTGCCTCTTGTACTTGGCCAAGAGGATTGTCTCTAGGTTCTAAGAAGACTTCCTCACAGTGGAGTGAGTGTTGTGATGAGATGATGGGACTTCTTCAGAAAATTTGAGCATATCTGCTGAATAGAAAAGTGCAAGAATCTGAAGCCTTCTGATGGAAGGAGTGAGCTTTTGTTACGAAGGCCAAGGAAACAAATGTGGGAGTATTTTATTTGTTCTTGAAACTGGGGAATGTTGCTTATGTTCTTTTCTGTTGCAAATGCAAAGGTCTTTGAAGTCAAAGGAAATACAGAAGTTCTGAATGGATAGGCAAACCCACGCGTGCATCTCCTTAATAAATGGATGCATTCTCTGTGCCTTTGTACTCTGATTTCTTCATGAACAATGAATCAAGTTACGTTCGCTGTCACAACATTCATTTCAGTAAATTTCCTCAGAGTGCCTCCTAGCATGTGATGCACCAGAGTAAGACATTCAATGCATTTTACTTTTAATCAATCCACAAATCCACTTTTTAGTGTGTGTGTGGGACTGTTCGTTGCTTTTACTTCTCTTGTCATAGCACAGGGACACTTTTGCAAGTTGCCATGTCTTCTCATAGCACAAGTGGGTTGTGAGCGTCCAACCTCAGTGGAGAGAATCTGATTCAGGAATGTGTCATTATAGAAGAATCTTCGCTGTAGTTTGGGTGCAAATTTAGTAGCTGACTGGTGCCAATGATTTAATCTTGTCTTTTTCTGCTATATTATTCTGATGTGAGATGGATGAATGACTCTTGATGTCATTTACTTTCCTGGTTAATGGGAACATGGACTTGGTATTAAAGGGGATCAGACCCTTACAGTAGACATCAGTAAGGTATGAGAGTAAATCACCTTCTCTGGTGGGTGCAGCAGCAGAGAAAGTGAACAAATGCCAACATATTAATGATCAAGTTCAAGAACCGACGAATGCCACTACTATTGAATTAATGCAATTTCCTTTGGGAGCGCATAGGAAGTAGTATCAAGATACTCTGTTTCTTCTCTTTTTGGAGCTTTTTTTTGTTTAATTACTATTTTCCAAAGTCATAACAATTGGAATGTGAATTCTGGTGTATTTGCTGTTTGTATTACACGACAAAAGACTGAATATTACCTAAAACTTTACTCATTCAGAGCAGTTAACGTTCACTATCTCCTTGGGCATTGCTGGTGTTTGTTACTTTGAGCATTTTTCTTGCATCAGCTTTACACAATTGTGCCCATTGTCATTACGTACAGCCTCTCTCATGGGATGCAGTGCAGTCTGCACCAGGAAAATACTTCTAAGACAAACAGTATTAGCAGCCGGACAGATTAAATACCAGCAAGGCTACCTATGAAGGTTTGAATCCATGGATTCTCTACCTCAGCACCACTTGAAAAATCATGAGAAGAAAAATCCCCAGCTTTGTCGGAGAAATAATTTTGGAGGAGCAGAGCAGAGATTACAGACTTGAGATAATACGGTGGAGAAGTGCTGGGATGCAGTTTGTGTCTGTGAAGCATCTGCAGTTGGAGTTGTACTTGATTTTGAGTATTATCTTCCTCTTAGAACCTTTGCTCCCAAGCTGCATTACATGTGAAGGCTTAGTCTATAAATGAACATCGAAAGGAGGTAGGGGGAGGACCTATCTGATTCTGCAGGGTCAGCCACAGACCCTGGAGATGTGGTGCTTTTTTTTTTTTTTTGCAAGATTGTCACACAAAAGAAGAGTAGGTGTTGTACTTTTTGACATGCTATAGTGTTGGGCCTAGTAGAGCTGGACAGATGGTCGGACTCAATGATCTTGAAGGTCTTTTCCAACTGAAAGCATTCTATGAGTCTATGCTCTGTTTGTTGGTTTGTTGCTTTGAGGGACAATTTTTTCTCAAAATACGTTGAGGCCAAAAACTGAAAGTATGTTATTCCTTGTATTTAAAAAAAGATGTTAAAAGCCCATAAACATAACCAAAAATATCTTAGAACAACGTGTTATGGATATTTTTAGCTCTCATTTAAACGGGATAATGCAATACAGTAAAAGCTTGGATTTCAGAAAAAGTGAGTAGGTAAAGGTATTTGTATTCCAGAGTTGAGTGTATCATCATAAATTGCCTTCTGTGGTATTTGAGGAGATGTGGAAAGTGTTTCTGGCATCTTTAAATAGAAATGTCATCACTTTCAGTGGGCTGGCTCAGAAAAATAGTTTGCTTGACTAGGTCTGGTTGTGTCTGTCCACCTGTGTATGTCTGTACTGCCAGCAGTGCAGTACCAGAGCCGTGCAGCCAGGAGCTCCGGAGGATCTTTGGGCTTCACAACTCAACTTTCAGTTGTTTGTACACAAACGTATTTTTGTAGACAGGAAAAGCCACCTCTAAACCCCTTTATTTGTCTCAGTGTCCCTTTCTCCCATTGGACGAGTTTGTCTGCTTTGTGGGAGGTATGAGAGCGGTGGGACACACTGGAGCAGGGCATGTAGGCTTCAGTGGTATCTCCACTGATAAGAAGGTGGTGATGGGAATGGTTCTTGTTTGCCCCAGTCCTACTCACTCTCCTCGAGGTAAAGGCAATGGCAGTTTGAAGGATTTGCTCTTGAGGAATGACTGCAGATTATGGTGTGACAGCATCTAGTACAGGACAGGGATTGATTGTTCCCCAGTGTTTCCATTCCTTCTCATCCTGCTTGCATGGAGGTTGTAGTTTATGGTACGACACAGCTAAAACTAATAAAAGCAGTAAAAAATCCCTACTTTTAGACTTTACTAGATTCCCAGTCCACTCTGCTTTACAACATAATCCCGTTGACATCTTGCCTGAGTAAGGCAAGAGAAACCAAGACATGAAGAAAGGAAAAGGTGGCTTCTTGTATTGGCACTGCTGCCTTGCTGTAGCTTAAACTGTGTGAAGAGCTGGCCTCGTGCCCTGCATACCCACTTTGTAGCAAAACCTCCCACTTTGGAGGTGAAACACTGAAGAGCATCCCCTCGAAGGCCATATTAATCCCATATTAATGATTTGTTGCTTTCCCTACTCATAGCAAAGCTTCATCTTTTCTTTTGTCGTATCCCTTTCAAAAGGAGTAACAGTCTTGAGGAATACTGTGCCCTATACAGATTGTTGGGGTTTTTTTGCATAACCACTAAACGTAAGTGAAAACAACAGTGGGTAATCTCTCTCTCGCATTCTCTGCTTTCTCCGAATCTGTATGATTTGGTTTCCTCTCCTGTTTCCTTGTTTCAGTGCCATGACTTCTGAGTTTCCTCTGTTCTTTTCTTACCGAGGCCATGCTACTAAAAAAAAAAAAATCATACTGAGGATACTTTACAATTGGACCAGCATACCAGTTTCTTTCTTTCCTTTGCACCACTTTATGCCAGTTCTTCAGAAGTTCATTCTGTTTCTCTCTCCATCGTGTCTTGTTCTGTTCTCCTCTTTTTTTATGTTCTGCTTCTCCCACCACTTTTCTTTCTCTTTTTCCCAGCCCTCTTTGTCATCTTACCACGTTTTTGTGTACCTTTGCTAAGCATGTTCCGCTTCCATGGACTTGTTATTTCATTGTCTGTTACACCTTTCAATGTCATCCTTGGTATGTTTGGTAGTAAATATAGTGCTGGTTTCTCATCTTTTTTATTTGACAGTGCTTTTGTTTTCATTTCCTCCTTTCTGGTGTCTTCTCATGCGTGTTCTGATCTGTCACTCCTTTTCAGTGTCTTCCCGTTAGTGTGTGTGGAGGAGTACATGTGGGGTATGTGTCCCAGTTTCTTCTGGGAGGTTGGAGTGTATCTTTTTCTTGGTAGTTTACACTTAAGTTCTCATCTGCAGCAGTTCTGCTGTGCCTTATATACTCTTTGGGGTTTTTTTCTTGTTTTGGACAAATGAGAGTGAGATGGGCATTTGATGTGGGATCAAAATGTCAGAACAGAACAGTGTTCGTATCTTAACTGTCCACCCAAGATGAGACTTGGCAAACCAGCTAAAGCTGGTATGAACCTGTATAGCATGTCTGTAGGATAACCCAGAGGTCAGTTCTGCTGAGTCTGTAGGCTTTTCAGTTGGACCTGATGATCTCTCAAGGTCCCTTCCAACCCCTACAATTCTGTGATTCCACCTTTCTCAACAAACTTTTAAGATCCTGGTAGCCTCATCCAACCTGCAGGTAACCTTTTGCCATCACTGCTGTCCCCTTAGAAGTTCTTCGGCATTTCATTCCGATGTTGAGCTGCTTTTCTGTTGTCTGTGTTGTGTGTCCTCCCTGTCCCCCATCCCCCGCTTAAGCTTTGTATTACATAGTAATGTATCATTTAGTTCAGGTAAAAAAAACCCCACAACCTTTTTTAAGCAGCAACTTAAGAAAGTAATTTTTACAATGTGTTTCTTCCTAAAGTTGTTCATGCAACATTGAGACAACTTTTGTGTTGATGTAAAATGAATTTTCAAATATAATTTAAACCCCTGTGTGTAATTTTTAGTATAGTATTTTCTATTCCATACTAATTTCGATGCATTTTAGTGTTTAAATGGTCCACTACTCCCCATGCAAATCCTCTAAATATACATGGCGACTGTGTCTTGATTTATTTCTTTTTTCTCCTCACCCCATAGCTGCACCCTTGATAAAATGTCTTCTCTGTCTGGTTTAACTTCTTGCAGAGATGGGGTACTGAATTAGACAAGTACTTGGTTTTTTGTAGGGTGCTGCTTATTCCTGTAAGCCATAGGAACAGACAGAAGTTACTCCTGTAATCTGTGGGAACTTAAAGGCTGGTGGGAATCAACATCATTCCTAGCTGGGTTTTGAAAAGCTGATAACTTGCTCCCACCCCTCCAAAAGGGAGTGGGACATCTGAAACCCAAACCCTTACCATGAAGAAGATCACATCGTGACTGAAAACTACAGCAGCGTTGCCTCTTCCTGAAACTGTAGACAGCTCCAGCATGCTCAGTTCTTCTCAGGATCCCTTTTTTCAGAGGGCGGGGGTGACCTGAGTTAAACACAACTGTTTGGTGGGTCTCTGCTGGCTGCATCAAAGCCACCAAGAGTCATTTTGTACACTTGGAGGCAGCGCTGCAGGTATTTGTTTGGAGAAATACAGCGAGAGGCTTTGTGTTCACTGCCCAGCTTGCACAGAATGGAGGGGAAGCAGAATTTTCTAACTTCGCTTGTCTCCCTGCCCATAAACAGATACTTAAAGCCTGAAACACCCCCCACTTTCTCGATTTTCAGCATTATTGTGGACTTTACTAATGTGTGTGTTTTTCTGTGCCTACATATGTACACTCACATACCTTTTTTTCATACTGTTCCAAACATTTATTTGGGTTCTCTTTAAAGAAAGTCAGAACTAAAGGTCTTTTAAAGACCAGTGCTCTTACTATTCTTAGTCTTTACTGGGGCTTAAGAACAGTTTTGTGGGATAACTTACTGACATAAGCACAAGCTTTATGACTGAGTGTGAGGACCATGCTTCACTGTGAGCATCTTTTAAACCACACATCGTAAAAGTCCTTGTCACAAAATACACAGGCAGTAATCTCTTCCAGTAAGTAGTATGCTGTTAATTTTGTGGGATGTTTGGTCACCCTTTGTCAGAGGAGTAACCTTCATATTTGAACTGCCTCTTATGTGACACAATGTGTAGGGAAGTGAAAGCAAAAGACATTTTCCAAACTTGATAAGAAAAATTATGTCTGGGAATGCATGAGAGAAGAGAGGGATGTGTTCCTTGATGACTCTTGCAGTGGTTCAGAACGTCCTGTATGAATTCTGTGGTTACTGATTTTTCCTGTCTGTCACAGAAGTGCCCTCAGTCTGTTGTGAAGACAGCTTAGTAAGCACGTGCCACCCGATAACAGGTCCTTGGTGAGCGGGTAGTGGCAGTAATGACTGCCAGGGTTCTTACTGGCTGTTTGAGCTCTGCTTATGTTTCTTAAACTTAGTGGGGTTTTTCTCACATAGGGCTTCTTTAAAGTCTTCTGACTTCACCCATGACTGCTGCCTTTTGCAACAAAAGTAATGACCAATAAGTATTTGCATAAATCACCTGCCTTTTCTTTTAAATTATACTTAATATTGGGATCTAAATTGCATGACTTGTGGGTTTCCTTTTATCCAGTTCACTCAGCTTTGCAACAAGAACAAAAGCAATCACATCTTTCTCCGCAGAATTACGTGGTTCCTGAAAAAGTGCAAGGTGTAAACACATTTGTCATTTTGTGCTGATTCTTTGATCTTATTTGTGATGTGAAATTGAAATCATAATATGAGGTGAACATTTGTCATAGTGATCCAGTTTCTGTTCTCTTTAATACAAGATATGTTAGCGCTGACTTTATACATCTTTGATTCTTAACATGGCTATTTTTTTTGTAGCTGAATTGACACCATGTGGAGCAACAAGTCAAATGACGTGCCTCTACAAAATCCAAGGCACAACCAAAACAAGGATTCTACCAGAGGTATGTTTTCTCTGTATTACTGCCTTGCTTTTGGAAGAGATTTTATCATTCATCAATGAACCGTTTGGAACTGTGGGAAGTTGATGTATCTCCTGCCTCAATTTGGATGCTAAGTGTTAGATGGCTTCCTTTTTGCAGAGAGAGCAGTTTCATACTCTGATCTGCATTAGGAATTGCCAGCCTGTGATATGGTTGCCAAGATGGCACAGAGACAGATTTTTTTTGAGTGCTGTAGAGGAGGAGCAGTACAGGAACAGAAATTGGGACCTGTGGGCTCTTGAAAGAATGGAAGAAGAGCGTGAGAGGGAGTTGCTAAGGACACTTTAATAGCACCAGTACCTCAACACCAAGATAACTTTCAGCATTCTTGCCTCCCTGAACTGGAGAAATCCTGTTAGCTTTGTACTGTCATGATTGCTCTGTACTTTAGGAAAGGAGGGGGCAAAAAATACATTATGCTGCATCCCTGAGAGGAAGAAAGGTCTCGTCTGTAGAGCAGCTGAGTCGCATGTCGAGTCTGTGGTTCGAGATCAGTCTTATGATCTCCACTGTGATAAAGCTGGACTCCAGAAGTTGTTTTGAAAATAGAGATAGAAGATAATGGTGATTGTTATTATTTTATCTGTAAGAAAATATTGCTGATTGTTTCCTGCAATCAGTTTCTTTTAAAATTGCATACCTTGTGAAACTGAGGTGTTCTGTGGGTGTGAAGTGCCAGTGCTCTAAGTCAGAACAAAGTTGTTTCTATGCTACTTGCTTAAACCTCTTCGTTTGTGTTGTGGCATCTTATCCGAAATGAAATTGGCAGCTGTTTTGCGACAAGGAAAATAGAATTTATTTATTTTTAAACTAATATTGCTACTCTCCATGGTTCTGACACACATTACGGTTTGGGGTAAAACATTAGGTTAGAAGATAACCATTAGAAAGCAGAAGAGGAGGGGAATGGAGGAAGTAGATGTTTTTAGAGGAAAATGCTACTGTGTCTTGTGCAATCCCATTCAGTTTAGAGCACGTGCTCTCTGTTTAGATTAAAAGGCTGAAGTTGATTAGTGCCTCCTGCTTGTTCTTCACAAACATTGCTTCTGTTTTGTTTGTAGGGTGCAGAGTTCAAAACGATTACCATTCAAAATGCACATGTTCAGAGCTTTGGAGTAGGGCCTTTTCAGTGGCTGTGTGTTCATGCCTAGTGTACTGAAGAAGAAAATGGAAGAGGAATAGAAAGAAGTTAAACTGTGATGTAGTGGAATGTTTTGGGATAGATAACCAGCTTGACTTTATCTTCTAAACATCTTCTGTAATGTGTGGGAGATTGATTTCAAGTGTAATAATGCATTCAGCCTAACTTAGTGAACTCATTCAATTTTGTATTAAATACTTTATTGCTCTGTTAAGATGATAAGTCTTATAACAGCTTCTCATAGAGACAATTTAAGGGCTGGAACAGAGTCATTAAAAGGACTTGATGAGTGAGCCCATGAAAATTGTTTTGAAGCAGCACTTTATTTCATTGTTTTCTATGTACTAATGAGAAATTTATTTCTTTGTTTCTGCCCCGTAAGATCTAACGGCAGCATGGGCTACTTTTTCTCAGACTAAGGCTGCTGTAAGTACTGATTTTGTATCCTTTTTTTCTTTTTTTTTTCCCTTACTCCTTTTCAAATCAATTAATGGCTAAAAATGCTTTATCCAAAGTATCACTTTGCTCAGTGATTACTTGTTAAACAAGTTGAAAATAGGGCAGGCAGTTGGAGTACATGCATCTTGAACATTGTTGTATCTTGAAAAAGTTTTACACACACAGTAGAAGAAATTTTTGCCCCGTTAAACTTAATCTTGAGTCTAGTAATACCTGTCTGTATTAAGAAAGTGGTCACTAATCATTTTTCTGGAAACTTGAAAAAATGGCTTTCCCCTGCTTACCCAAACCAGTCAGAAACTGGTGTGTTTCACAGTTTTCTGACTTTAAGCACTGAAATTGCTGTCTTTCTGTGAGAACTTTACTTAGATGCTTGAGGTGGCACATTAGTTTCTAAAACCTGGCTTCAGTCAAACAGCTTGGGTTTGTGGGGAATTCAACTCTTTCCCATACCATTGTGTGTGTCTTTTTTTTTTTTAATAGCTGAGCTTCAGAGTGGAGTTTTACATGTGGATTCTCATATCATGCTCCGTTTTGAAAAGAGCATTGTAGAATTTATTCCAAGTGGAATTAATACTTCATTCAGGCCAAGCATTAACACTCTGAAAAGCGCGTTATTACCATTTTTTTCACAACAGCCTACTTACAGCAACAAAACTATGCAACCAACCCTAATTCAGATACTGTTTCTAAACAGAACTTCATAGTATGACGTAGTTTCTGGCCATGAGGCTATACACTTTTGCAACATCAGCCTTGTGAAATTGTTTTTGCCTGCAGTTCTGCTCTTATGACAATGAGGGAAAATATTTGTCACGTACGGGGGAGGGGGGAGAAACCTGCAGCTTAAAAAAACAAAAATGGTTTTCTAATCGGTGTTATCTTCCAATTCTAGCTCCGTCACATAGAGAACAAATTGGAAATAGCTCCCACCAGCACGGCTGTCTTCGATTCCATCATGGATGCCAAGAAGCCCTCTGCTAGTGCTGGCAGGAAGATAAGCAGAAAGGGTAGGTATTATTGAGGACGTTGCATGTGAGGCAGGGCAAAGCCTCTGCATTCGGGGAAAACTTGATCTCTCCTCCCTGCCACCAAGTTGTCTCCTGCTAGTGATATTTATTAATGAATCATAGAATCATAGAATGGCATGGGTTGGAAGGGACCCCAAGGATCACAGAGCTCCAACCCTCCTGCCATAGGCATGGCCACCAACCTACAGGCCTGGATCTACACAAGGTTGCCCAGGGCCCCATCCAACCTGGCCTTGAACACCCCCAGGGATGGGGCACCCACCACCTCTCTGGGCAGCCTGTTCCAGCCCCTCACCACACTCTCTGTAAAGAACTTCCCCCTAATATCTCATCTAAACCTCCCTTCCTTTAGTTTTAATCCATTCCCCCTTGTCCTGCCATTTACCCTTTTAAAAAGTTGAATCCCCTCCTGTTTCTCTGCTCCCTTCAGGGACTGGAAGGCTGCAGTGAGGTCCCCCCGCAGCCTTCTCTTCTCCAGGCTGGACAAGCCCAGCTCCCTCAGCCTCTCTTTGTAGGGCAGTTGCTCCAGCCCTCTAATCATCTTCGTGGCCTCCTCTGAATCCTCTCCAACAGTCCCACATCTTTGTTGTATTGGGGGCCCAGCTCTGGACACAGGACTCCAGCTGGGGCATCATGAGGGCAGAGTGGAGAGGGACAATCCCCTCCCTGTCCCTGCTGCCACCCCTCTTCTGATGGAGCCCAGGATCCCATTGCCCTTGCGAGCTGCAAGAGCACACTGCTGGCTCACGTTACGTTTCTCATCCACCAGAATCCCCAAGTCCTCAGCAGAGCTGCTCTCCAGAAGCTCTTTTCCCAGTCTGTATCTATGTCTGGGATTCTTCCGCCCCAAGTGCAACACCTGACACTTTGCAGTGTTGAACCTCATAATGAAAGTCTAATTGCCTAGAAGAAGGTAATATTTTCTTCCCTTAGGATGGGAAGTGCTTTCGTAGTCACTTGGTTAGAGGGAATGACATGACTTTCCCCATGCTCTGAGTGAGCAGTTCTTACCCCATTCTGCTACTGTGTTTTTAGGGAGGGGGAGTTGGATAACAAGTATATGTGCCTGTGTTTATCGTGCACTAGATTTTTATAGGTTTTAATGTTTATCAACTGTTACACCGTGATAGAATGCTAAATCTGATGCTTCTTTAAAGGAAGCATTTGCTCATAGGAAATAAGCCCTCCTTTTAAATACTGTTTGGAGCGTTCCTGTACCGTGCCTCCGGAGAAGAACAGCCAGATCGACCTCTAGTGGCAACAGAGTCAAATTTCACAGATTTAATTACTTATAATTAGTGTTTAAGCATTATTATCTCTCTTTAAATACAGTAATTGTTTCAAGCTCCTTGCTCATAGTTGTTGCAATCAGCTTGTTGAAAAGGAGAGAAAGTACTTTAAGTGCTATTTTGGCGTAGTGCTCGAACCCAAGAAAAACTGGTTTTGATTGTTCCAAGTCCCAAGAACTGTCTCTCTGGAGAGATTCTTTGGTTTCATAGAGGATTCTTTGGTTTCTGCTTCAGCTTCCCGATCCTCCAGCCAAAATAAATCGAGCAAGGAGAAGTCCTCACGCAGCCCTCTTCGAGCGACCACTCTTGAGAGCAACGTGAAGAAAAGCAATCGCGTGGAATTCCGTGAGCCATTGGCTTCCTACAGGTTAGTGTTGGGACAGAGTAAAATACACTAAGGCCAGAATTAAGCTAATAATGATGGTTTTGACAACTTAGTTATCTTCACCCACCCATGTGAGCAGCACACAGCGTTGGGCAGAAAGGTCTTCCTTACTCAGAAAGGTTACAAATTGATATTTTGTTCAGTGAGTATGAGCTTAAAGGTATTGAAATGGGGCCAGAGCATCAAGTTGATGTGGCCTCAGTGACCCAACAGGCTTGATAGGTATTTAGTTTCAGTGACAAGGACTAAAAGGAGTATTTCCTCATACTTTTCCAACATTGTTTCATTAGTTCTTCAGCACATGTTCCCCAGTGTATTACAGTAAGACAGTGTAGAGCAAGAACACCTAGTTCTAAAGATGTGTTCAGTTTTTGTCTGTGTAAGAAACCCAAATAAGAGCAGCTGCATCTAAGAGAAAGTGATGTGAGTTACCACAGGCCATAGAACATGATGGGATGTGAGGAATGAAGGAAAACAGGGAAAGCCTGTTGTTCCTAGACTGCATTAAGTACTGTAGTAGATAAAAGATACTCAAAAGCTTTCAGAAAGGAGAAGAAGCTGCAGCAGAAATGAACTAGTTATGACTTGCTGTAACAGCACAGCATAGAAGACTTTTACCATAACTTCTTCAGTTCCTTGTGTATTTGCACAAGCATCCCTGATGAAGAGCTCTCTTGCCTTGGTAATAGTTTTTATTGGATTCTAATGCATACTTGGCATTTTTTTCGTCAGTGTTCTTCCAGTGAAGTCAAATTGCTGTTGACTGATTACAGTGAAGTTGGGACAGTGGTATTTTTTTTTAATTCCACTGCATCTTTATTAATAGTTATCCTAACATCTTAGTTTTGGTCTCTCTTTCTGCTTCTTGTGTCAGTCATGAGGTGGTTCTCCTTCCTTGTTGCGTGGGTGGCTGGTTTGGACCAGTTGTGTAATCATAGGTCAGTTTTATTTATTGAACAGCTCTGTTGTCTACCTTATCAGGAATAACTTACATTGGTTAAATTTTTTAAAAAGCACGTAGTAAATTTAACACACATCAAGGAAAAGAAGAAAAAGAATGCAGCTAGCCTCGTGCCATTATATATGTAAGAATAGCCTTCTTACAGTAAGATGACTGCATGGCATTGGGGTGATTAATTTGGAGATTAACATCAAAGCTGCTGTGCTAACATGTTGCTCCTTCTCTGAGAACAGCCTGTAGTCAGTGCTTAAAGTGTGCATACGAAAACCGAACCAGAATAATGGGTAGAAAAATCTATGTGGGTGTATAGATAGACTTTTGGTGAAATTCTGTGCAATTAAACCACTCAACTTTTATGTTGATTGGTAATGATTCCTAGAGTATGTGCAGGAGTGTGCTTCCAGAGAAGGAGAGGTAGGCAATTTCACAGGTACGGTGTTGCGACCTGACTTAGATGAGTTCTTTGAACACACTTGCCGAAGAAGCAAGTCTGGTAGCTTAGGTGCCAGATTTTCATATATTCAGCCCCTCATTGGTAAAAACATTAAACACTTTTTTTGTCCTAACAGCGTATGTACCATGAGTCTGTTCAGATACAGAGTCTGGTTTTCTGGGAAAAAATGCTCTGAGATCCTTAGTTTGTCAAATTTCTAAGCTCTTGGGCAGCTTTATGTTTGTTAAGACACAGCCAGTTAGTTCACTGTGAACTAACTTCTTGTCAGGGGCTTGGCTTTTTAATGCTCTTATACAGGGCAGGGTTTTTTGGTGACGTTTATCTGTTTTCTCAGCTAATAAATGCACTGTTGAGGAGCTGTGAATGTGTACATTGCCTTGTTTTATAGAACCTATCTTAATTATGCTTCTCAAATTTTACACGTGGATTTTGTTTAAAGCTTCTCTAAGTTGAAGGGTGATGTTACTGCTGGCTGATTTTCTACATGCCCTGATTACAGCTTTTCAACTTCATAGTCCTGTTCAGACACAGAGTGCAGAAAATGAAGTTTTGAACAGAAACTTCTTTCAGTTTCATCAGACTCATGCTATTAAATGCGTGGTGATCAAACTTTAAAAGAATAGGTAAGGTACCTTTAAGGTACAGGAAGTCATTCTTTTAGTTAATGAACATGCTAATTGTTGGGCTGGAAGGTCCTTCAATTATGTTTCTGATGATGATTTTTTTTTCCCATCTGTTACATCAGGGATACATATAGTTCTCTGTCTTACCACAGCTCTAGCCAACTTGAGGCCAAGCAACTGCTCTCTAGTTTGGACTTGAGCGAAGCAGAAGGGAAGACTGAAGTAACAGGTCGTGTGATACATGACCGAGATGAGCGGGATCTACGCAGCAGAGATTTTGAAAGCCCGTGTTCTTCTACTGCAGATGAGACTGTTGTTAGGTATTTGAATGACCGACCAGCAATTGATGCCTTGCAGAATAATGAGGCATTTCTTAAGGTTGCAACACCTCCAAGATTGGAAGAGGAGAAATCTAGTGACTCCAGAGGAGATGAGAGTAGCACTAGGACTCCTCAGAGCAACACATCCCAAGACAGTGAACTGAAAGTGTCTTCCCCATCTGCCACGAGTACTTCTAGCGCTCATAGGCTGGAAATCTTGAAGCGACGGCAGCATGATGCTAAGCTGGAGAAGCTGAAGGAGCGGATTCGAAAGCAGTGGGAGCATGCTGAAGAACTAGGTGGCAGAGGGCAGCACTCAGGATATGCTGAGCAAGCTGTTGTGATCACCAACGTGGAACACACAGTGACTCCCAAAGTCAGGAAAGTGGCAGCTGCACCTGCTGCCCCATCCTACAGAGGTACGGAGATGCAGAATCCCCTCCCTGTTGGTTATACGTGGTGAAGGAGCGGAGTGCAGTCCACTTAGCTACATGTCAAAGCGTGGACAGGACATGTTTAGGCAATGTGGGAGTGGTTGGTGTGGTTGGATCAAAGATGGGGACAAGAAAGAAAAGAAATTCTTGCCAATTTACAGAATTGGATTCTTTTGAAATTCTTCCTCGCTCTTGCTAATTACTCTAAAATGAAGCTTGCTATGTTGGTGCTGGGCTTATTTCAGTAAGCATTTTTATGGTCCCAGGGCTTAGAAACATTGTCCTGATTGTGAAAGTCTTTCATATTTTTAATAATCTTTACTTCACCCAATCCACTGTTTATTCAATTGTGAGCAAGTATATTGCTTTCTTATAATTTAGCATTAGAAATTCAAGTAGTTCCTTCCTTTCTTGGCAGTTGAGGCTTTTCGAGGTGGAAGGGGTGGTTGTTTACATTCTATGCAGTTATTTTAACCTCTAAAATTGTTTACTTTTAGGTTTCAATCCTGCTGAAACAAAGATTCGCGCTCCAGATGGAAAGATCTGGCACAAGGATGATTTTCATATTAGTCGGGAGCTGTATAGAGACATAGCACTCCAGTTAACAGGTGAGACACAAACTGAAATAAGCCACACAACCATCTGTAAGAGGCAGAGAGATCAATTTTGTTCAAGTCTATAACATCATGAAATCAAAAAATTGAAGCAATGAGTATTAAATACATTGTTCTTCTCTCCACGGCAGGAGTAACTTGTCAGACACTAAAACATATTAAGTCCTTCTCCCCATTCTCTCATTAAAATATTTTTAATGGAAAACAATGCTGAGAAGAATCAACTGATGGCTTTTACTTGAAACAAACAAGAAGTCTTCATTAGAATAATTTTTGTTTAATTTTCTAACTGCTTTATGTTTGCATGAATTATTGCAATTTCCCATTTAAAAGGACAAAACCAAGCTACTACTGGTTTTGATGAAACCTATATTATCTCACAAGAGCAATTTTTTTCCCCTGTTTTTAACATTGTTAAACATGTGCCCACAAAAAGCATGTTGAAGCCTGAATTCTACTTCGTTCAATATGGTGTTGTTGGTACTGGAGCTGCTGTGGCAATTATTAGTGCTTTAGTTGGAATGTATAGGTATTTAAAGGAGAGATGAGGGGCATCTGCTGTGGAAAAGCACTGGGAATACTTATTTTAATTGGAGTAGGTAGCCTGCAGAGAAAGGGTATGGTGGTGAGGTTATATGGCATTACATGGATTGATATCTCTGAACTCGTAGAACTTTATTGCTTTATACCAGAATTATCCAAGTCTTGAATTTCTCGGGGAAATTTGTGTCCCAGACATGTATAGCTGTCTGTCTTTAGCAGTCTGGACCTTCCCCGGATTCTGAGGTGGGAGAGAACAGGTAGACCAGAAGCAGATTTAAGAAACCTTTTAAATAATCTTGATTTTTATTTCCTCTGCAACTCTTTTACCTTTGGTTTGATAAGGCTTGGGTAGGATATGGGAGGGGAGACTGCGTAACTGTGCAAGGATATGTAACAAGTTAACAGGACATTGCTTCTGGGGTTTATTCCACGTGAAGGCATAGGAGGGAATGCTAAAAGCTTAGAAAACTGGTACTTGTTTGTTTTTGCTTAATGGTCTTTTGAAAAATGTTAAATATCATTGTTGCAAAATGGCAAGACAGGAAAAAAAAAGGATCTTTTTGAGATGATGAGCTCATTTAGCAACACAGTATTGTGATGCTTTAAACTGAGCAAAGATGCTGAAAACATGCTGCGTAGTGGCTTGCTGCTGAAAGACCAAGTCAGTAATACATGCTTTATGTCTTCAAAGGTACTGCTCCAAGACCCAGGCTTTATTAATTTTCCACCCTGGAAAACTGTAGTACCATTGGCATCTCTTTTCTCTGGGTGAGCAGCTGGGATGCCCAAGTGTCCCTTGGGATTTGCTAGGCTGGATGCAGTGGGATGTTGTGAGGTTGAATCGCTTTAGACTGGCTGAGTTAGCGGTGGGGAAGGAGATCAGAGGAGTGAAAGGAAGAAACTGGAAAGTGAAATCCCCTGAGAACCTGTAGTTTTGCAGCTTAAGAGTGTTCATGTTAAAAAGAACTTTTCCCATTGGTCAAGACATTTAAGACCACAGGCAAACACAATGAGATTGTAAATCTGTACGTGTTTGTATGCCTGATAGTGTAGTGGCTGGTGTGGAAATTATTAGACTTCAGTTCTCTTTTGCTTGTACAACTTGACAAGTTACTGAGGAATTTTTGTGGAATCACTCATAAGAGAAGTTTGGAAAGAAGAGCCATTTATTTTCCATAAAATTGTTTTGCAAATACTCTATTCGGCATCAGTCCATGAAAGTAGTGCCAAATTTCTAAAGACTTCTAATCTGTGCTAGCATTTTTAAATTTTAGTTTTGACAAGCATAAGTGATTCATGAGCTTGACATAGAAATCCAAATTTTTGAAAAGTTTTGTTGAAAAGGTTGGATTAAAAGACATTTGGTTGGTGTTCAGTAGACTTCTGTCTACAGAGGGAAGGAGCTGCGTGTGTGTTCACCCACACTCCTGCCCTGATGCCGTGCGTAGAACAGCTGTCACGGAACGTGTCTCCTTTCTGACCTGAAAAGATTACGTTGGATAGCTGATTCCAAGTAATCAAGTGCTGGTGCTACACCTAATAGATAGTATAAATGTATTTTTAGGTTGTCGGATTATCTATCTGCATATTAATTCTCTATTAAAGTTACAGCACATGGCATTTTGAGTGTATACAGTCAGTTACATCAAAACTGCTCCACATTCTCTAGTGCTAAAGTAAGTTCAAAGATCTCTAATACCTCTAGAAACGTTTTCTGTACTGCTACAAGATTTTTACATGTAAGCGTAGACCACGTACCGAATGTCTTCATCTTTATCTAGCAATTAGACTAACGGGTATTGTACTATATAGTTTCCAGTAATTCTGTCTTAAAGATATTCAGGATTTGCCATACTAGAATAAAATTGCAGTAACATGAATAGAGTGAGTAGGAAGCAGCCGACAGTTCCCTGGTATAAGGAAGGAGCTGTTTGCCACTGAAAGAGGTGAGAGGCAAGCTGGATTTCCCCAAATGCAGTCACTGAAGCCTCTGATACTTGATGCATTGATTTTGTCTTCCGTGCGCTTGTTGTCAGCCTCAAAGATGACTGGAAAATCTCTTAAGGAAAGGATATCAAAGGGGAGAAGCAGCCTAAAGCCCTGTTTACACATCCCTTAGTATGACCTGTTCTATCTGTGATGCTTCCTACAGGCATCTGTCAGAAAGTGGATTCAGCTGCAATTAGGGGCTGTAAAAGTTAGTGTTGGCATCTAAATAAAGCTTCAGATCCACCCGTGGAGTGGGTTACGCAGTGGTTGGTTTAGGTTGTCTGATGGTGTTCTTCATAGAAGAGGCAGAAGAGAACAGTGGTAATCGTGGCCATTGGGTTCCTTATCTGCAGCCCATGTTTGGGATTAAGGAAAGAGCATCTTCAAGGCGTGTCAACTAAAGAGCTTTAATGAGCCTTTGAAAATGTCCAGTGAAGACTGCAGAAACTGCATATACAGCTTGCTGTCCTTGAGCAGTGCTGGCCTCTGCTTCCTACTGCAGGCAGCTGGGGAAGCCCGCTCAGGGTGGTGCTGATGGAGCCACATCTCAGGTTTTCTTTTTGTTCTTTGCCCTAATGTAAAAAGATGCTAAAATATGACTTTTATCTTTCCTAAGCATGCCTGGCCTCTCTAAAGCCTAAACCCTTATTGTGTTGTAAATGAGGGCTTAGGTGATACAGAATAGTTCTGGGAATCTGCAGAATCACTGGGTGGGTTCTGTGAGGAGTTTTGCAGGACACAGAGCGTGGGGGTCTGTCTGTCATGCTTCAGCATGGCAACAACGGGTGGATGTGCTGCCATGTGTTAATGTGGAAGCAGCAGCCCCTGTGTTTTAGGAGTGAAGGAACTACGTATTGTTGTAGAACATTAATACTGTAAAATTTAATACCTATAGTAGAAGAGAACCAACAATCTTTCATGTCAAACTATCCACTTTCCTTTCTTTTTTAATTTAAAATGAGCTTTGTAAAGATCTGTTACAGTGTTGCTGTGGCTTCTCTGTGTTCCAGTGCATGGGTAAACAACACTTGATGCAAACTGTTCATGCTGTGAGGATTTTAAAATACCACATCAATTATATATTGATATCTCTGTCTATTCTGGAAGAATCAGTGAGTTTTGTTGTGTTTCTCCAAGTTCTGCTTTTTCAAGGGAAATGTTGAAGCAAGCTTGTTATTTATTTGGTGTTCTTTCCTGTGGGATATGGCTTAATGGCTTTTGTTTGTTTTTAGAGGATTCAACAGTGAAAGGAAAACCTAGTGAGAGAAACAAAGAGAAGAAAGCAACTAGACCAGTGCGGAAGGTGCAAAAACTGACACGGTTGTCAAGTCCAGAGTCCAAACAAGGTGACTAGCTCTACTGTAGAAGGAAGACAGTCACGTGTCCTTCACAGAAATAAAGGAAAATTAAAGCGTATTCCCCTCAAAGTCTTGTCCGATGTGCAACAATGCTGTCTTAGCATGTTTGTAGATTGTATGCTGTACTGGGGATGTGTGTGTTGTTTTGAGGGGTTGAGTTGGCTATGTGTGCTTTTTTTTCTGGTTTACTTTAATTTTCTGCCTTTCCACTTGCTGTGTGTACCTTAGGGAAACTGATGAGGAGTGCACGTTCCTTGGGGGGTATGGGGCATCCTTAGGTATCTGTTAGGCCAACACCTACAAAAAGTAGCCATAGCTTTGTTGTGGATCCTGCTTCTGGTTTGCTTGTGGTGGTCAGGCACTGCCCAGCTCCTGCAGCTTGGTGAATAATGCTGGGGAATGGAGATGAGCTTAAAATTGGTGCCAGTGGGGCTTGCTGAGTTGCCCTGCCAGGGCTGGAGTGGAAGTGGTTCTCTTGTACCATTTCTCACTGGGGAAGCAGAGAACAGGAGGTCCTTCTGGCCCTTCCCTGGACATTGTTCTTAGTAATTCATAGAATTGTAAGGGTTGGAAGGGACCTCCAGAGATCATCAAGAGGTAGAGATACAGTTTAGTAGAGGACAGGTATGGTTGGACTCAATCTTAGAGGCCTTTTCCAACCTTGCGATTCTGTGAGTCCACCCACCCTGCCAAAGCAGGTTCCCTAGGACAGGTCGCACAGGTTCTTCTCTGTCCTGTGTCAACTTGCTGTTGTCTTGAACCTTCAGTTCTGGCTTGACCCATTCTTGGCTTTTTCTGGTAGTGGAAGAATGTAAAACCACAGTCCTTGACGAGTCTTACAGATCTTGGTATTCATAAGGGAATGTTTCTTTTACTAATTAAGATTTGGTTTTATTTTATTTTCACTGCTAGCTGACATTTCCAGTGTACATTAAATAAAATTCTTTAGAGAAGCTCATGTGGGCAGGTTACTATAAAGCAGTGCCTTATAGTAAAAAATGAAATTAACTCCATGGGGAATTCCATCAGTCCTTCATAGCTTTCCTGTCCTCTTCATCTTTGATATTGTAACAAAAGAATTGTGAAGACTTCCACATCTGCTTCTTATTTGGTTTTCATTTTCATGCACAGTAAGTAGTTACTGCAGTCACACAACAGAGTTTTTCTCTAAATTCACGCGAGATTTAAGCCTCTCTTGTACACTTTAACATTTTCTGTTGCTCCTTACGTACATTGACCCACAATCAGTAAGCACTTTGTTAAGGCCTGCTAAGAAAAAAAAGCTGCTTTTAAAAATAATTGCAAAGCAGTTTTGAGGATGACTGTGCGATTCTGCATGCTGTCTGTCAGGGAGCTGCGTGGGAATATTGTATGGCACTGAATGCTAATGCTTTTAAGTAATAAACATGGATTTGCTCCTTCCTATGCTGATCAGTTCATACCTAAGGGACTATACAAGGGCATGGAGCAATAGGACAGGAGGCGATGGCTTTAAACTAGAAAAGGGGAGATTTAGGTTGGATATTAGGAAAAAGCTCTCAATATGAGGTTGGTAAATCAGTGGCACAGGTTGCCCAGAGAGGTGGTGGAGGCCCCATCCCTGGAGACATTCAAGGTCAGGCTTGATGGGGCTCTGAGTGACCTGATCTAGTGAAGACGTCCCTGCTCACTGCAGGGGGGTTGGACTTAGATGGCCTTTGAAGGTCCCTTCCAGCCTTACACATCATGTGATTCTGTGATACTGAACTAACTTCAGCTTTTGTGCCTGTTCCCTGTGCGGGAGGAGCACAGAGATTGCTGCAAGGTTTAATGGCGATGGTTATTCACCGTAATGGATGAGGAGGATGATGGCCTGAAATCCATAGAAGATAAGAACCAGATCTAAGTGTCATATCCCTGAGGGTCCATCCTCCAGTCATAGCAATAGGAAACTGTTTAACACAGCCAAGGCTATAAATAGCCCCAGCTCGTGTTCTGCTCCGTTAGCGTGTTTTAATTCAAACAGCTGACTTGAAATGGAAGATGAGACTACGCTGCTGTTCTAGATGCATGCAGAAGTAATTGAGAACAGTGAGCTCAGCAAGAGAACCCCTCGGGCTGATAACATCTTTTAAAAGGGGGCTTGTAGTGACGTGTTTCAGGTGGCAGATTTATATAATACTTGGATGATTTACAATGCCAGCAAGGAGTACTATTAGCAAATGAGTGAGGAGTGGGTTGCAGGCTTCTGACTGAACAGGTCTCCTCCTCCTGCTTTAAAATAGCAAAAAGAAAAGAAAGGGAGGTGTGGGGTGGGATGTTGGTCTGCTGTTCTGGGCTTTACTTGGATTTGCCTTGGTACCAGGTCTTGGGAGCCTTATAGGGCCTGGAATATGTCGTCCTTTTGTCTGTCTGTCCTGTGTTCCTGCAGCAGGGTCTCGGTTTGTTCACGCAGTGCTGTTGGAGGAGGAAACTGCAGTTGAATGGTTAGAAGCCAACTGCAAATTCCACAGTCGGGTTAGGTACTCTTGGAGCAATAAAATGTTGCTAAATGGTCTGAATTAGGTTATTAATACTTTTCATTCTTACCTGGTGCTTTTCTCCAAAGCTCTTTAAAGTCATTATTTCAAATTAATATCTAAAAAATAAGTTAGTGGGATGAAAGGTGAGTTGAAGAAACGTAGCATCTAATCTAACCCACACTGGGTAAAGATGCCACTGTACCTATTTTTTTATCATTTAATTAAATGTAGGGGGATAAAATGATATACTAGCATTTTTATTAGGTTTCTGTCCCCTCCAGAGTAGTCTGTTCTTGAATTAAGTATCAACTAATAGGGTTATATAACTATATATATCACTATAGGGTTAGCTTAACTGTTTCCAGCAGCGGTGCAGGAATCCCAGCTAGAGGACAAGCAGTTAGTGTTGGTGTAGAACAACTGCTGCTTGGTATTTTTTAACCTCCATACAAGATACCTGTCACAACAGTTAGTTATCTAAAAATTCTCTAAAACTTTGGTAAGTTTTTTCTTTCCTAGAATATCAGTTAATGTTCTTTTAATATGAAGGCGATCTGGGTTTTATCTCCCTCTTTTGTTCTTACCATTACAACATTTTAAATTCTTTTTTCCGTATTTTCCCTACTTCAGCATAGATGAACAGCTTCTTTTCAGTCCTCTACAAATACTCCCCTTCCTCCTCTTCCACCAATAAGGGTTACTTATATATTTTAGACCTCTTTTTTTTTTTTCTTTTTTAAATTTATTTTTGTAGGGCTCTAATGTGCTCCAGCATGTTTGGGGTTTTTACGTTGGTTATGTGTAGGCATGAAGCTCTGATGGTTGTGTGATGCAGCTGCTGAGTGTCTCCATGGTACACCACTGTTAGGGCTGGTCTGGGTAGCTGCCAAATTAAATGGGACAGAAATGATTAACAGTTGTTAAATGCATCTCTTTTGATACGTTGTGGAAAATCCATCTAGTGCTTGACTTCGATTTATTACTGACTGTGCAGGTGGAAACTATGGAATAAGTGCATCCTCCTGGCGGGAGGGACAAAAGCTAGCAAAAAAGATACTGGGTCCAGCTCCCAGAATAGAACAGGACAGAAGAGCTGTATCTAGTGATAGAACAGCACGAGAGAGAGCTTCCAAGTCTGGTAAGTTGTACTTTTATCACTGGTCTTTTTTCATTTTACATAATTTATTATATAACCTTGCATGTCCACAGAATAAAGCAGACTTTGTGCTGGAATGTAGTTGGCTTCTTATTAAAGCAACTCCTATTTTTAACTTGGGATTTAGGAGGGGTGGTACGGGGGTGGAATTTTGCTCATGTCCACTGTTGGGATGCATAACCTCTTCATGGGTGGATGGTGAACTGTTTTTGGTGTCTGGGGAAGCCTGCCCTGCCCAGGTGACTTGACAAGACAGTACATGCTGCACAGGTGCTCAGGAGCTCTGCAAAAGATGGGAAATGGGTTGCAATAACAAAAGGATCACCAGCAATCCGTCTTTGCCTTTTGAAGCTAGTGGGGAAAGGGGTGGCTGGAAGAGGTCTGCAGGCCAGATGGGTTTTCCAGATGTGCTGCTGCATGTAACATGTTAGCTGTGGTTGGGCACCCCTGGTTTAGAGAGTGGTGGTTCATCCAGATATTGTATCATCTGTGTGCATTATTGATTCTGCCCCCAGCCCTCTTCAGAATTTATCCAGAATCTCAGACAGGGCAAGTAAAGAATGGGGCTGTAGCTGCTGTGCACTTACCTCTGTGAGGAGGTGAGGCTGATCAGAGTATAAAGGGCGTGAGCACAGCCTAAGCAGAGACTACTGTGCTCAGACTGCGGCACTGAATGAAGCAAAAGCATGTTTACAGTGAGATCTGAGCTCCTCCATCATCCTCACTTTTGCTTCTGTCTCATGATGCCATGTAGCTCCTAGATTTGATTTTTACCTGAAATAGTTGACAACTCTTATTCTTTAGCAGGCTGTATTGGAAGGACAGGTTCAGATTCTAAACTGGATGTTACCTGTAAAACCTCTTTGAGAACTTCTGAGAGGTCAAGGAGTAAGGTCCGGTCTGAGAATAACCTGAAGAAACTGGAAGCTGCTCTTCTGGATGATAACCCAGAAGATCGTGGCTCTGTAAATAAGGACTTCCTGCCCGTGGAGATACGTGGAATTCTCGATGACTTGCAGTTAGATTCCGTGAATACAAAGCAAGAGAAAGATGTGGAAAAGCAGAACCCGAAATCTGCTTTGCCTGCTCCGAATGCCAGGAGCCACAGCCCAACCAAAAGGAAACCCGACAAGATAGCTGCCAGCGAGGAGCCTCAGGTGATCTCTAAGAAACGCCACTATGATACAGATGAGGTTCGTCAGTACATCATCAGGCAGCAAGAGGAGAGGAAGAAGAAGCAGAATGAAGAGAAGAAAGCGCAAAAGGAGGCAACAGAGCAGAAGAACAAAAGGCTCCAAGAGCTCTACCGAAAGCAGAAAGAGGCATTTACTAAAGGCAAGAACATGCCTCTGCCGGAGCCGTCAGCAGCCAAACGGTTACAGGAGACCTACTCTAAACTATTGCTGGAACGTACGTTTTTAGAAGAGCCACCTCAGCTGCCTACGGTGCAGGAAACACAGGTATAGCTGATTCACTATAACTTAACGTGTTGGGTTGTTTGCTCGTCTCTTTGGGAAGGTCGTGGCTTGTTCCGGTCTGGCTATCCCTTAGGAGGCAGGATCCAAAGAAAACTGTGTAGCTTTGCTTAAATATAGAGGTCATGATGCCGAGCCCCCTTGCTGGTGGATGCTTTTCGGCACAGTGAGGCCTACCAGGAACATGAATGGAAATCGTCTTTCTGTTGTAAATAGAAGCAAAATACTGGATGTTGGCTAAGAAAACTGTAAACATCGGTCACACTGTTAAATGAAGAGCTTTTCCTGAAGTTGCTGTCAATCAGCGGACAAACTTCATCGGCAGTGAGTTAAGTTTGCTAATCAAAAGCTGCATATGGGAAAAGATTAATATATGGTAGAAGACGAATGTCAATTTGATGTGTTCAGTATGTGAGCAAAGCTTTTTGTTCCAGTACATTCTGCCGAGACAAAAACATAAATGTCTTCTGATTTTAAGTCTCTGTGTGGTAGGAAAGATGAGATACAACATGGAGAAATGGAAGTTGTTTTGATTTTAATGAGACAAGAGCTTGTGAACTCCTGCAGACTTTTGAAAATGCATTTTTTCTGGTTCTCTTCATTTCTCTAGCCCAGACCTGGTTATCAGCCATCTGGGGAATCTGACAAAGAAAACAAGGCTCAGGAGCGTCCTCCTAGTGCATCTTCAAGTAGTGACATGTCGCTTTCGGAACCGCAGCAGCCACTGCAGAGGTAAGGTGTTGTGGGCCTTTCGAGGGAGAGGAAAATAGGCCAGTTTTCATCTCTCAGAGGTGAAAATAGAGCAGACTCCTAAGGTCATGTTCCGGTGAGAGTAACTGTCTTTATAGCAACTCTGACGTCTCCTCGTATGAGAAGTTTGGCTGTGGGTATTTAGCGAGTCTGTAAATCAGTGAAGTGAAAGCTGGTTGCTGTGGTGCTTTTGGTGACACTAAGGGGATACGTATTTTGTGTTGGGAGACTGTATTTCCTCTGCCATTCCCACCGGGCCAGAGAAGCTGATCATACAAGTATGTCTGTTGATTTTTCTTACTCGATTTGTTCACTGTTTCTGTTTAATCTATTGTCTCAGATTCAGGCTGTTAGTTACTGTCTCTAACATACCAAACTCCTCTGCTGCTGTTTGGAACTGGCCTTTCCCTATTCCCTCTCATGCTTCTTTCCCCAGTTTTAATTGTTCAGCGTATTATCAAAGCCTTACTGTAAGGCAAGGTGCCTAACCAAACATTTAAAGGGACTAAAAGCTGTCATAAAGTTTCTTGCATATCCTTAATATCCTGGTTGTGCAAGGGGAGGGGGTGTGTGTCTTAATTTTTAATCATATAATAAATATCTGCATCTTAAATGCATACCTGCTTCATTATTTGTACCTTAGATTGGTCAAATCCACGATGACATTGTAAATTCAATGAAACTTATTTCCTTTCTGGAAAAGCCCAAGGAAGTGCTAGAACACTGTATCATCCTTTGTATGCAGTAGGCTGTTACACTGTGTGATAGTAAATATTTAGTGTGACATCGTAAGGATAAAATGTTAAGTAATAATAGTAGGGGAGGGATAAGACCTAAAGGGCTGCATAGACTATTTGGGGAGCCTCATAGTGAGCAGAGAAGTGGTGTTTTGCAAGGGACTTTCCAGGTTTCCTAGTATTCAAAATGTGTGCAAGTGGTGTTAGTGAAGGAAGGTCTCTGCAGAGCTCCAGCCCTGTAAATGGGAGCTATCTGGAAATAAGAAAGATATCTTATGGAACTTTAAACATTCCTGTGTTACCAGTCCTCCTCCTCTTTAGGTGTTCTTCATGCCTGCTTTAAGTGATGACTGCTCCAGTGAAACAAGAGCTGAGTTCAGCTCCAGTGGGAGGGCTGGGGCTAAGAAATTCTGACTAAAACAATAAATGTTTCCTGCTTCCTGAAGTCAGGAAACTTTTGGTAAAGACTTAGTGCTGCTGCTGAAAGCACTCAGCGTGTTACAACTCTAAACCACACTGTATGCCTCAAACGGCATTTCACGTTTGGATGGTGCTGTGTTTGTGTTTTGGGGTTTTAAATAACATTCTGTAACTACATAATGTCCTGTCCCCTGCCCCTCTGACTCTGCCAAAAAGTATTTTTCCCTGAAAAAATAAATCTGTGGCAACAATTCCTTCATCTAATATTGCAGTACTAGTGTAAGTCATCAACTTAAATGTTGAC
Source organism: Porphyrio hochstetteri (assembly GCA_020800305.1). Classification (NCBI taxonomy): domain Eukaryota; kingdom Metazoa; phylum Chordata; class Aves; order Gruiformes; family Rallidae; genus Porphyrio; species Porphyrio hochstetteri. Next base: position 23,574,071 of record CM036912.1, read on the forward strand.
TTTTCCTTTCAGGAGTGATACGATGGAGCCTCCGTGGGTACAGCCAGACAGGTTGAGCCCAAGAGTCCAGCTCTGTCACCCACAAGCTCTCATGGGCTCAAGTGGAGGTCCTTGTCCCCAACACTGGAGTCTGGAGCAGATGGACCTTTTGTCAAAGGAGTGTGATGCGATGTTGGCAGGCAGGAGGAGCCACGCTGCACCCGTGGGATCGCTGACCTTGATGCCTCAGCCATACCTGAATTCAGCCGCTGCGCAGCAAAATCTCGTGGTAAAGCCTACTGCTAACCAATATAAGAGCAAATTAGATCGAATTGAAGCTTTGAAAGCTACAGCTGCTTCCCTTTCTAGCAGAATTGAAAACGAAGCCAAAAAGTTGGCTGGGGCTGGTATCAATTATGGTACCATGTGGAACTCAGATCATGAATTTATGCAAGAAAATCAGGACGATGGGCGGTGGGCAAAGGCTGTGAGCCCTCCTGTGAGAGAGGAAAATGAGGATGCTTTTTCGGCAAGAATTCAGAAAATGTTGGGTACCTGTGTGTCTCATACAGCCTTTGATGACAACCTTCCAGGGGTTGGCAACCTTAGTGAATTTAAAAAGCTCCCTGAGACGATCAGGCCTCATACTGCTACAGTCAGCCTTGGAATGAGGTCCTCCTCTGCTAACAGGCATGAGGGGATGCTAGGACAGTTACCTAAGAGACAAACCGACTGCCCGGGCCGTGAAAACCAGGCTTACGCTCCCAACAAACCTGTAATTCCTCACGAGTCCAGCATCGACTCCATCAGTGAAGGGCCTCTCCTGAGTGATGGAAGCTTCTCTGAAGAGGAAGGCCAGCACAGACAGCTGCCACTGAAGATGCTGGAGACATTAAAAGAGAAGGATTTCTGTGTTCGGGAGAGAAATGCTTTTGAGCCTGTGAAGGAGTTTCAGAAAGATGCTGAGAAGTATTTGCCACTTTTCACTCAGACAGGTGGTGCACACAGCAAGGGGCCATGGGAGGAGCTGGCAAAGGGAAGTCCCCACAGTGTCATCAACATATTTGCAAAAAGTTACCAGCTTCATGGAAAAGGTAAAAATGGAAAAATTTCTCAAAGCTCTTGTGAATTACTATTTCCCCAGTCTTACTGCTCCTTATGCTTTATACTTCACAGGTAAGGAATGTGCATTTAGATGTCTCCAACATGGATCTGTGTGAGGCTTTCTTACTTTGCTTTTGGGTGATAAATTATTTCCTTCTTTTGCCTTCTTGTCTAAGGGAAATAAAAATAAGACAAAAAACCCCAAGCCCACACTTCTGGGCTGGAAGAAGATTGGTTTTCGTGTTAGATTTGCTCTGTATTTCTAGATCGGTAACTAACTTGTATGCTGGGCTGTGTGTTCTAAGGACACCCACCCATAGTTAAGGAATTGCGAATGTAAAGTTTGTGTTTATTTAATCAGAATTGCATACTAAACCTAAACTGCCTGGAGTACATTTGGAAATTGTTCTCTCCACTACAGAGAACAGACCCTCAGGACCTGGAGTGTGCATCCCCCTACCCCACACATACACTCCAGGTCATGTGTATTAACACATTGTTCCACTTAAGGCAGGGAGATGAAATGTGGGCTTTACGCAGCATTTCTCTCAGGACACAGACATGAGTGCTTGCTACACAAGAATAATACAGTGTTACCATATTATTAGAAGCATTAGTCAATTCAGAGGATGAATGATGTGCCCTTTCCCTTCGCATCTTTGCTGATACAAGTTAGTTGATGATGTCACAAAGTGGTGTAAAAATTAAAACTCCAATAATACTGGGTTGGGGAAGGTAAGGATTTTGTGTATCCGTAGGAAAAGTCTCTTGCTTAAACAAGCCCATTTTAAATATTAGTATCTTAGGATGTGTTTTATAAGTGTCTCATGCAGGATGCTTTGTTTATTTTTCATTTTTTGTACAAATTTCTCCTCCATTTTATGAATACTGTTCCTCTTCCAGTGGGTTCCTCATTTTGAGGAGTGTTTTCTGAGAAGTTGATTTTTATCTTGTATACTTTTTTCCTTGATTCTTTTTTCTTGCATTTTATTTCCCTTCAAGTTGATTGCATTTAGATTTCCTGCAGCTGGCTGTACTCCCCAGCACTGTGCTCTTCAGCAGTGTTTTAGCTGGAGTGTGTTAATGAAGTAGAGTATTCAGTAATTTTTCCAAAAGAGAAAGTTTGCTTGTTATGCTGTGTTAAAGCTGCCACAAGATGGCTCTGCTGTAGTTTTCACAGAATCACAAGGTTGGAGAAGACCTTTGAAGATCATCAAGTCCAACTGTTCCCAGCCTAAACTAAACCATATCCCTAAGTACCTCATCTACCCTTTTTTTGAACACATCCAGGGAAGGTGACTCAGCCCCTCCCTGGGCAGCCTGTTCCAGGCCCTGACAACTCTTTCAGTAAAAAATTTTTTTCTAATGTCCAATCTAAACCTGCCCTGGCACAGCTTGAGGCCATTTCCCCTTGTCCCATTTCCTGTCACCTGGCTGAAGAGACCATTGCCCACCTCTCTATAACCTCCCTTCAGGTAGTTGTAGGCGGTGATAAGGTCTCCCCTCAGCCTCCTCTTCTCCAGGCTGAACACCCCCAGCTCCCTCAGCCGCTCCTCATAGGATTTGCCCTCCAGCCCCTTCCCCAGCCTGGTTGCCCTTCTCTGCACTCACTCCAGGACCTCCATGTCCTTCTTATGGTGAGGAGCCCAGAACTGGACACAGTACTCAAGGTGCAGCCTCACCAATGCCAAGTACAGGGGCACAATCACCTCCCTAGACCTACTGGCCACACTGTTTTTGATACAAGCCAAGATGCCATTGACCTTCTTGGCCACCTGGGCACACTGCTGGCTCATATTCAGCCTGCAGTCAACCAGCATCCCCATGTGTTTCCTGATGGCTTTTGTGTTTGGAAGGAAGTCTGTGTAACTCATGGTTGGGAGCATCTTTGTTCCTGCAGCTTTATTACCCGTTGGATGCGGTTGGTATCATTTTGATCTTTTCCCTTTCTCCACACCTCAGTGTTTGATGAAAGGTCGAACGGTGGGTCTGCCCTCCTGCGCCCGTTACTCCCTGCCCTGAGCCCTCCTGAGAGCGTGCTTTCTTATGAAGATGATTTTGCCTCATCGCAGGGAAGTGGCACTTTAACAGACAAAAAGATTGCCCGTGACCTCAGGTAACTGTGTGTTAGGCTTCCTGTAAAAAAAACAGGCATTTTGAGAGAAAATAATTAATACAAAATTGGTTCCAGAATGGGCTGGATATCGTTTGTTACACTGTATTGTAATACTAGTCGGTGATGATGTATTTCCTTAGGACCCTGCAGTTAACATAGCAGCATGTACAGTTAAGACATGAAGGTTAAACATTCCTGTGCTGTGTCTGATTTTTGTTCTGCTTTAGTCTGGCAGGTAGCTTCAGGCAAAGTTCTTCCCCTTTGCAGTCAGGTGAAAATGACTTTTCCAGCTTGTGTGGGTGTTGTAATACTCGGTTGGTTAGTCTTTGTAAGTTAGGAAAAAAGAAAAGAGATTTGAAGGTGTCACAATACCTTCAACATTTTCTAAGAAGTTTGTAATTGCTTTCAGTATGGGTTCAGTAAAGCTTAGAGATGGGTACATAAGCTGTCTGTTAGAACACTTAAAACCTTTTGTTCAGACTAAAATTTGACTCCTAAATCCCAAATCTCTGTGTTACTATTGAATTCGTGTGGCTTCCTGAATTTCCCAAGGCCTCTCTTTTGCAATGAGGGGTACTTACATCTTTTGGACACCTGGGGGAAGACGATGAGTAATAGGTTTATATTGGTGGTACTTCACCTCAGAAGAGGGGGAGGTAAAAGGCACTTTGCAAGCTGAAAACATTGGATGCAAAAAATGCTTTGTTTCTGATTAAACTTGTCTGTTTATATTATTTAATATATGATGCAAATCTTTTGCAACCCTTTCTTGGGAATCACTCATATTTCTAGCAGTTTATTGATGATATATCTGTGCCCAGAGCTTATATAAGGTATAGTCATGTTTGGGGACCTTCGTATGTTGTTCACGTCTGTAGTCAAAGAGCTCTTGGTGGTTAGCAGTGTGAAGATGGTTGTTATCCATCTTTTACTGCCTCATCTTAGCAGAAGTGTGTTTCAGTATGTTCACTGTCGTGTCAAACTTACTAGTGTTTTAGCCATCTCATTTTTTAGTCTCAAAATCAGTGCTTCTCAATATGGGGTAATCAGGGCAGTTTTTGCCATCTGTCTGATTTGAAGTGTGGTGGATTTGTTGTGCATGGTGTAATGTGAGAGTTGGAAGGCTAATCACTGTCAATGTGCTCCTCCTTAGTGTTGCTGGCAGCAGTAATTCCAGCATTCAGGAAGAAGTTTCTAGTAGGAAATCTCCTCATGAACCCCGATCTGTAGAGCTTGCTTCTCAGCATTCATCTGGACCACGGTCTGCAGCATCTTCTCGTTCATCTGCTTCCTCTAAAAAGAGAGGGAAGAAGGAACGTAAGTGCAGGACTGGACTGTAGAGTATTTCTTTCCAAGCAGGTTTTAGGATTTTCCTGATAGGAAAATTGCAGTCTTTCTACATAGGTACAAACTGTAATCTAATACCAATAACAAGATTTATTTATCCACTCCAGGGATTCTTCCCTGATTTTTTTTTTTAAACTCTGATTATTCTCTGACCTTAAATAAAGTCAGAAGATAATTAGATTCATTTTAGTCATCTGAAGTGACGTAGGCAAGAGGTTATTAAAAGTATTGAAAACATTTTCTTTCCTAAACCAGCCTTCTAGGAAATCAACTAATTTGAATATCATATGGGAACTATCCTCAGATGTTTGTACTGAGGAAGTTCCAATAGGCCACTGAGAAATCTGAGTTGTGGTCACATTTATGAAGGTGACAACAAATTTGCCTGTATATGTTTCATCTTTAATAAGTACATTTCTTCCTACTGTGACTTGTACAGAATCACAAGGTTGGAAAAGACCTTTAAGATTGAGTCCAACTCTTCCTGTCCTATGCTAAACCATATCCCTGAGCACCTCATCTACCCGTCTGTTAAACACACCTGGGGTCAGTGACTGAACCCCCTCCCTGGGCAGCCTGTTCCACATTCCCACAACTCTTTCAATGAAGAACTTTTTCCTAACATCTGATCTGACCCTGCCCTGGCACAGCTTGAGGCCATTTCCCCTTGTCCTTTCACCTGTCACTTAGTATGTTACTAAAACAAAAGTTTGATATTCAGTACACTCCTGGTATATAAGCAATGGAAGACATCAGGAAAAGCAAGATTTAAAGCCAATAAAAAGATGAGAAAAATAAGATTGGGCATTTAGAGTTACCTTTCTTCCTGTTTGTTCAAAAGTTATTCTGGTTTTCAGAACTGAAGATTCAAATGCTTGTTTTCATTATTTAAACTGATAATGTGCTGAAATGTAAGCTGAGCATCAGTTTTGTTGACAGTGCACACAGTGGGCAATGGAGAACTTAATGTCCTGCCAAATCTATGTTTCTTGCTTGTTGGGTTTTTAGACTTCTAACTCAAAGGCATCTTTAAGTAGGGAGAAAAGTTCACAGTCATTTGTTTCAGGGTTACTGATGGCTAAAGATGTTCGCACTCAGAATGCCAAATGTAAACTTCTGGCAATATTGTTGCATCTCAGGGTTGGACTCTTTCAGTGGAAGTTCTCACCACTTCCCTGTGGAAGAAGATAAAATGCTATCTGAATTAGAGTGGGGATCCCAACAGGCAAAGAAGTCCTTATCGAGTAGCAGAATTTCTAACAAAGATCCTGAACAGAACCCAGATACGGACAGCACACTGGAAAACCTGTCTGGACACTCCCTCATGAGGTAACTGGAACCTTCTGTGTGCAAATACGACTCGGCTGGGTAGTGGTATGGCATCTTGTCAGAAATGGTCATGTCTTTGGATACGCAAAAAGAAGGTTACAGAAATGATCAAATGTTAGTAGGATGGGCATGCAGAAAACATCTGTTCCCCTGGATTTTAAATGTGAAAGCCCAAAGTAGGTGGCTGTAGTAAGAGAGAACACAAACCAGTGATTCCTCCCCCAAATGTCCCCTCTGTTTTTGTAAGGATAACTGGCGTCCTCTCAGGTTCAGTACCTTAAGCATCAAAAGAGAATTTTCATTTTCCACATCTACAAATGGCCCATAAGAAGTGTGTGTATGTGTGCTGGAGGGAATAGCTGGTCAACCTTTCTGTCACCTTGCTCGTTTCGGTTAGGATCCACAGACATTTTTGGCTAGACTTTTGCACAGTTGATACTCATAAGCATGTCCTGCTCTGAGCTGATGTTATTTAAGAGATGAAGCACATCTGAGAAAAGCACATAAAGGAAGAGAAAAATTCCTCTTCCTGTTGTGTCCTCTCTGTCTGGCTCTGAATGCAGGCTTTTATTTTCTGCTGATTATGCTGTTGATCCTCTTCAGCTTTATAACATTTTAGAAGTGTCTGTGTGATTTTCTGTATGTTTAGGATGAGATGTGTTTAATTTTCCCTTAAGAAGAAAGTTTCTGTAGTATTTTTCTAACTGTTAAAGTCAAGTTTTTGGCCTTCAAGCATTTCATTGCAACTTGGTGAAAGAGATGGAGAGTCAGGGTCATGGCTTATCACATTTGGTTGCATCCACGCACTGATAGTAACCTGTTTACTTTCTGAAAATGCAGTTCAGTGTATTCTCCTATCAAAATGTTGCCACAATTTCTTGTAGGTAAAACAAAGTTCTTCACTCTGACTCTCAAAACAGCTGTATAAATGCACATTCAGACTGGATTTTGACTTTCACATGCCAGGTTCCTAAGAGGAGGCATTGAAACTGCTTGTCTGGCCATGAAGAATCACACAGAATCACAAGGTTGGAAAAGACCTTTAAGATCATCAAGTCCAACCGTTCCCGTCCTAAGCTAAACCATATTCCTAGGTACCTTATCTGCCCTTTTTTAAACACATCCAGGGTCGGTGACTCAACCACCTCCCTAGGGAGCCTGTTCCAGGGAATGTAGATGCTCTGTTAGTTTGTGTTTGTGAGTGCACACAAGGTTTAATACTTGGAGGAAATATAGGGTGCTCTAAAAGCTTAGCTCTAAGCTGGAATATAGGTACAAAACCCATGTCAGGAGACTGTTTCACAAAGGGGACACCATAAGAGTCAGTGCCTTTTGCATATAATATGTAGAAATGGAAGAACTAGATTATTGCATTACTCTTATCAAACGGCGGGACTTAAGAGAGTAGTGACTCCTTCCTCCTTTTGTTTCACCGCCAGTTTCTCGGACAAGGGAAGATCCCAGAAGACGCCGACTTCTTCCCCATCTCCCAGTTCCCAGAAAATGTTGCAGTTAGATTCTACAGGCAATACAGCAGAAAGAGTCAAGTCACCCGCTGGCTTTTCAGGAAGTACAGCGTCAGGGCTGAAGCCTAACATCGCCTTCTCTGACTTGAGCCTGGGAACGAGCAGATCTGTAGCAGGACCAGCCCCAGGAAGTGGTGAGTTGTTGTGTTAAAGCCATACTAATCCCAGAGCTGCTAGATTTTTAAATTATTTTTTTTTTTCTGTGGGGTACTGAAGTCTGTGGAGGCTGACTGGTAAGTCTTATCCCACAGGATGCCTGCGCTTCTCCCCTGCTGGTCTGCAGCATCGTTTGTCAGCAGAATTGAACTACCTCAGTGCCATCGAGGAGTCTGTGCGACAGCTTTCAGATGTAGAACGAGTACGAGGCATATCGCTTGCCCAGCAGGAGAGCGTTTCTTTGGCTCAGATTCTAAAGGTAATGGAAAAATATTTCCTTGTCTTAAACTTCTTTTCTTATTTGGCAAGAAAATTAATCTAATTAGAGCGAGCCATGCTTTTGGTAGCAGTGCAGAGAAATCGTAATGGGCATGATGGAGCATCTCTGTCTATGTCAGTCTTTAGGATTAATGTCTGCTATCTTTCTTATTTTAAGTTGACACCAAGGAACTGGTGACTTTGGGATGTGTGTCATTACTATATCATTAGCTGGAGTCACTGCTTTGGTTGTGTGCTTCAGTAATATAAAAACTTGGTTATTTGCTGGGTTTGATGTTGGATCCCAGTGTTGTGCAGGGCTGTTGTCAGGCCAGATCATTTGTCTTATTCCATGAAAATGACATTTTTGGTTGAAATTTCCTTAGTTTGTTGAACTCATTGCTCTCAGAAGTCATCTTAGAGAAGAAGTATGAGGAATGTGTATTGCTTTACTGCCTATTTAAAATGGGAGAGGGTCAGTTGGTAGGCTGAAAGTTTTTTGCTTCAGCAGAAGCAGCACCACGAGTAGATCTATATTTTTCAGAGGTAGCTGCATCCAGTGGCTAGAGGAAAAAAAGGTATTTACATTGAACTTGCACAATTAAGAGTTGTTTTCCTGATCTTTAAGGCACAGCAGCAGCGCCATGAACGGGACTTGGCTCTTTTGAAAATCAAGGCAGAACAAGAAGCTTTAGAAACTCAGAGGCAGCTGGACGAGGCAAGGCAGAAGGCAGCTCAGGTAATGCTGCCCTTCAAAAAATGTGGAGTGTATAAGAGGCAAAATGCTGTAAGTAAGTCCGTGCCTGCAAGTACTAGTTTGAAGCTGTGAACAAGTGGTGGTGAAGGGGTTTATTATAGCTGGGAAAAAAGCTCTTGGGAACCAATTTCAAACTTTTTTTTTCCCCACCAGATTTGGAGAAATAAAACTGTAGCTGTTACAGCCAGGAAACAGAGAGCTGAACTGTCTGTGTTTCCTGCACAGGTCCATGTGGAGTCACTACAGCATCTAGTTCAGTCACGGCAGGAGGCTCTGCAGGAGACTCCATGCAAGGCTGCAGCCAAACAGGTAGAAACTGCTCTTTTCACTACAGATGCAGCTCACCAGATCTGTGAGGTGAAGTCCCCTGGACAAGGAAAAAGCTGTTCTCATGGCAGTAGTATTTTGAACGCTTCTTTGCCTCTATGTTGTTCTCTGTTCAGTGTCATTCTCAGTGCAGCTTCTTCACCTTCATCGTGTGATGAATGATAGGACTTCAAAGGAGCTCTTTTGGCATCTTTACTTAGAAGTCAGTTAGCAGCCTTAAATCCCTCTTCACTGCTCTTAACGATCTTCCAGTTAATGAACTGTTAAGAAGTTTGTTCTTCCAAGAGAGACTGATGATAGTTAACATATCTTTAATTTGTAAGAGTTGCGCTCCATCAGAGATTGATCCTGTATGTCTTTCATATCCAAATTACATTAGAAAAGCAGGGAAATTGTGATTTTGCTTTCTGTTGAAGGTTAGGGGACCAACAAATAAAAAAGGAGGGGGAAGGATCTTCAGCAGAGCTCTTATCTTGGTAAAGAGCTTGGAAGTTTTCTTTTTTTGAGCCTTCATCCTTCTTGTAGAACAGAGAATATTTATTATTTTCAGTTTTAGGTCAGTTTATCAGTTTTTATACTTGTTGTTCCCAAAACGTAGATGGGAAACACAGTAACCAAAAAATGCTTTTGCTTCTTCATAGTTTAGCAGCCACAATGACTGTGGATTAGGGTTATGGAATGGAGTGCAGAAGGTGGATGGGTATGAGTTTAACTGTTCCTTCACAGTTTATGTATATATTGGTGCTCAGCCAGGCTGTTTTATATGATAGGTAATAGAACTGCAGAATAATACTGATGTATTTCACAGAATCATAGGGGGTGGAAGGGACCTCCTCATGGAGTCCAACCCCCTGCCAAAGCAGGGTCCCTAGGACAGGTCACACAGGGAGGCGTCCAGATGGGGCTGGAATCTCTCCAGAGAAGGAGACTCCACACCCCCCTGGGCAGCCTGTCCCAGGGCTCCCTCACCCTCACCGGGAAGAAGTTCTTCTGCATATTGGTACAAAACTCCCTGTGCTCCAACTTGAGGCCATCACCCCTTGTCCTGTCCCCACAGCCACTGAGAAGAGGCTGGCTGTTTCCCCCTGTGTCCCACCCTTCAGATATTGATAAACACTGATCAGGTCCCCTCTCAGGCTTCTTTTCTCCAGCCCCAGTTCTGGGCCTTGCCAAATACATGAGGTTTAAATAGTTTTTCAATAGACAGGAATGGTTAAAGGAGCAGAAAAGCTCAGGTGTCTGAGATACATGCAGTGGTTGTTGGTAGCAGGTAGTGAAGTCGTGGTTAAAGACCAAGAAACAGACAACTTGTATTTGGTGCAAGGCTTTCATCTCCCATCTTGCTTTAAGTTTGAAGTCCAAGAATACAATGCTAGTGTGGGCTAGCAGAGTGGCTTTTCCATCCATTCTCAGCAGTGTCTCTTGATATTTAGTTGAACAACTGTTTATTTTAACTTCAATGCAGCTGTGGAAATGCTGGTCACACCAGCGTGCTGGGAATATTTTTGGATGTACACTTTATACCTATGGAGTTAATTTTCTGCATTGCTTTCCATTAGAAGCTTATCTTATGCAAAAGATAGAATACAGCGTGCTGCTATCCAAGCTTGCTTAGAGTTGAATGTCATATTAATACGGTAGCTGGAGTTCCATGCTCTGCAAGAGGCAGACCTTGGAACAAGACAAAAACCACTAAATTCTGAAGCTTCTAAAAAATCAGCGTTCTCTGCTATGATTTCTGAAGAAGTTTTTATTTCTAGTCAGGTACATGGTGACTGCCATGCATTAAAAGGGAGAAATTTATGGCTGTTTGATGATTTCATGGTGCCAATTTTAGACCAGTCCATTTGCCTGTTACTGGAACTTGAACCTGTTGCTTCCTTTGGAGTGGAAACCATATTTCTTACTCTTTGAGCAAGGTGCACTTTCAAATGAAAAGAAAACCTTTCCTTTCTGGTGTGTGGTGTTTTGGTGTTTGGGGTTGGGTTTTTTTTAATTGATTGTAGTGGTAAGTCTGGAATGTTTTTATTATGTGGGGATCATTCTACTGATAGGAGAGTTCGGTTAAGGAGACGAGAATGATAGGATAAGTAGCATCTTGCACATCAATAATTCCACTCTGCATGAAGTGAACATACATGTACAGAGCAATACCTTGTACCACCAAAATTGACACATGTGTAGTTACAAGCCATCTCAAGCCCACATCTTACCCATTTGTTAAAGAAATAGTAAACTGCTTGCAAGAATGGCTACTTTTGATGCTGATAAGGGTGTTGCATTCGTTTGTTTTCATTGTACACAGATGACAGAGTTGGTACAAACACAGATCACGGATACTGTCAGTGCTCCAGCTGCTCCAGTCACTACCTTGTATGACCACCAGCGGCAGCATCATTCAGAGTTCATGAAACAACTTAGAGCCCGAGCTGATACAAACAGGTCTTGCCTAATGTTTCACATCTTGGGAAGGGGGAAGTAAGATTTGTTAGGTTTTGTTTCACCTATTCTTGAAGAAAATTTTAAGATGTTGAAATGATTGAGCATTTAAGAAGAATTTGGATTCCATCTTTATGCCCTTGGTTTAACATCAAGGGACATCAACTGGTTCTGTGAAGCTCTCTGTATAAGAGTAGAAGCAGCTGAACTAAATGTTTTGGGATGATTTAACTGGTCTGAGCTTTAAGCGATCTTTTTATAAATTTTTGCTGTTACTGCTTTTAGTGAACTGCTGACAGCTTGCAAAAACTGTTTGCTTTGATTCGAGGCGATGTAGATTTACCCCAATTGCTTCCCTTTATCAGGAAATGTGAGCCTGGCGCCATATCACAAGGTAAAGAGGAGGCAGGTGGCTCCAAACAGATATACTCACCGATGTTTGATAGCTACTCAGAGTCCTCAAGGTCCAAGGTTCATGATCAGAGGTAAGAAGAGTTTAGATTAGGGGTTTGGGGTTGAGTTGGAGGTTTTTGATACAAATAAGAGTTAAAGTGCAAAGAAATATCAAGGTATTTCCTTTATTTTTTTTTTTTAAATGAGGGAAAGTCAGTATTAAACCTTCCAACTGGTAAACCCGTTTTATATTCCAGAGCATAAAGGTTTACATGCCTGCCATAATTTACTTTGTCTTTAATTAAAAATCCTACTACACTGTCGTTCACACTGTAACAGCATGTTGTGTGTTAGGGTCTTCAGTCTTGAATTCGCTGTATTTATTCTAACTGTATGCTTTGCTTTTTTCTAACTTGAAAATAATAAGTTCTGCATCTGCTTTCTCATTCAGCTGAACTAGCAAGCATCTAGAATGCAGGTGAAGGCAGGTGGTTATTCCCCTCTGTTTAGTTCTTGTGAGACTATCTGGAATACAGTGCCCAGTTTTGGGCTCCTTGGTAAAGAGAGGACATTGACACACTGATACAAGCCTAATGGTGAAACACCACCGTGATTAGGAGGCTTGAGTGTGTGATGTAGAAGAGAGGCTGAAAATGAGTTACCTGATGTTGAAAAGAGAACGCTGAGGGGACAGGGATCTAGTCACAGTATCCTAAAGGTGGGTTGTTAGGGAACATGAGGCTAGATTCATCTTGGAGGTGTGCAGTTAGATGACAAAAGGCAAACGTGACCTTCCAGAAAGGGGAAGATCATTGAGGGAATAAAAAAAGGCTCCCTGTGAGAGTGGGGTCCCACAGCCTCCACTGGAGTAGAGGTTACAGGGAGGTTGTGGGACCCTCTGTCCTTGCAGTTGTTCAGAACTTGGATGTGGCCTTGGCTTTGGGTAAAATACCTTCCTAGAGTCATAGAATTGTCTTGGTTGGAAGGACCATTTAGATCACCAAGTCCAACCATCACCCTAACCTGCCATCCGCTATGATCAGCACCAAATCTAACCTTCAGAAACTGTTGAGCGGAGATGATTCTGACTTCTGGGCTGTGGCCTACTCACATTCTTCTATTGTATCGCCTTTGTGACCTAAAAGTCACTTTAAGTCTGTTTATCTAAGTCTTTTTTTCCCTGACCTAAATTTTTTCATTTTGTGCCCTTCTCATTCTGCTCTGTGTCCCTTTGTAACGGAGTAGGACATAGGCTGGAGCCTGTGTTCTGAAAGCGTAGTGCTGGGACCTGTAGAACTGCCCGCTCTGTAATGCACATGCCTTCTCTTCTCTGTGGTGTTAGTGCCTTTGTTTTCACTGCTGCTTTGTACCACTTTGGATTTTACATAAAGTGCCTGGAGCGCTGCTTACCTGAGGTTTAGATTTGACTCATTTCTGGTGTTACTGCCTACGTTTAATACTGGATTTTAGCTATTTGTTGTTTCCTGTTGACTTACATGATGTAGTTAGGTCCTGTGAAGTTTCTCACAGCCCTCCTCTGATCCTGACCAACTGGAACTATTTTGTCTTCTGTAACTGTTCTAATTTAAAACAGCATTTCTATCTCACTCATCCTTTTAAAAATTAAGGAGAGATGTTTCAGTGGTTTCTCATCAGTACTCATTGCCAAGTAGAGGGCGTGCATACCTGCAAACCACTTGCATTCTAAGGTAGAGTAAAAATAACAAGTTCTGCTGTCAATCAGCAGCTTGATGAGGCTCGGAATTTTAAAGTAACCAAACTGCATTTTAAAAACAAACCCAAACCTTCTGCCTGTTGATTATTGCTGAGCTGTTAATCACACTATGTACACTATTAATGCAATGTAAATATTTCAAAATGTGCAAAGTCATTTTTTCAAGAAAGAATTTTCTCTCTGTATCGCAGCAGTACCAGCAGCCGCCAGGAGAGTCCTTCAGTTCCATCTTCTAAGGAGAATGAGAAGAAGCTTTCCCGTCGTGAGAAGACAACTAGCAGTATTGAAGAGCAGGCTCACACTGCTGCAGATGATTCCTTGCCCAGCGATAGCGTTTTATCCCTGCCAGATGAAAAAGGTAGCCGCATTGTTTCTGTGTGATGAATCCAGAGTTGGTAAGGAGGGGAAGGAGGTGCTGTTTCAGAATTAGTTTCTGAAATAAATGAGGGAATGTGCGTGAGGAAAGTTGAGTCCTGGGTGAGCTGGTAACCTCTGAAGAGGTAGCAGAGGGATGGTGCAGTGAGGTGGTAACTCACCTTTGAAATTCTGCACATCAGTGATGGAGCCTGTGGGCCGTTCTGCTTTCTGCTCTGCTAGCTGTAGCCAGGTGTTCACTTGCTGAAGAGGCAGGCTGCACACCAAATGCATCAGCAGCCCCAGAAAAGTGTTCATACCTGTGTACAGAAGCCTGTTAGGTCTTTTGAAGCTGGATAATGCTATTTCATTATGTTCTCTGAGGCCACAACCATTTTTCTGCATTAAGAGTAGTCGTCTCCCTGTCTTTCCTGTCCTCCTAACTTTATACTGAGATGAGAAAGTAAAACTGCAGTCATGATACATCCCTGAGCATAAAGCCACTTCCCTGGTTTCTCCCTTAGATTCTGCTTCTGTTGCAACAGAATATTCCCTGAAATTTGATGAGTCCATGACAGAGGATGAGATTGAAGAAAAGTCTTTTCGGTCTTTGCTGCCCTCTGAGAGTCATCGCAGAAATAACTTGGAGAAGAAACGAGGTAATCGTGATGATTCTGATGAGGAGGTCTCCCCAGAAAAAACAGCACTGTCATCTATCAAGGTAGGTCAGGCAACCACAGTTAAGGTAAATTCTCCAAAACTTAGATGGTTATTTTGATGGAGCTTCCAGTGAGCCATTCTTAGCTATAGTTGCAAACTTGAGGGTTCTCTTCCTCCCTGGGGTTCTTTGAACATCTCAAAACTTAGAGTTGTGAGAATCGTGCTGTATGTCACCATTGTACAAGCATGATCACTGGCTTACAGAACAAGTCCATCTTCTACCTCTTCTGTGGCTTTGGAGAAGAGGAGTGACTTTTTGAGGTAGGTTATAAAAGCCTGGTGGATTAATTCTTCCTACCATGCCCATGCACAGCTGCGAAGTAGGAGAGGAAACTTCATCTCTCTGATCCAACGGGGGACATCCCAAAACTATGATGCAGCCCAGGGCAGAAAAAGCTGGTCTGCATGAAGCTCAGAGAAAAAACAGCTTCTCTTCTTAATCTGTCTTTGTGTGCATGGATCTCTGTATATGCACACACACTTTGTAACTGAAAATGCCCTTGGAATTTCTGCATTATCACACATGCCGTATTTTTCTTGCCTTCCAGGAGCTCAGCTTGCCATTCTCAGGGGGACAAGATAGTTTCTCTAAATTTACCATGGAGATGGTAAGACAGTACATGAAAGAGGAGGAAATGCGAGCAGCTCATCAGTCCTCACTGCTTCGGCTCCGGGAGAAGGCTCTGAAGGAGAAGACCAAGGCTGAATTAGCTTGGCTGGAACACCAGAAGAAGTAAGGCAGCTCTCAGTATACACTGGTGCTGGGGCTGACTGTTTTCTTGTACTTCTACTTGCAATTTCATTTGTAAAATCCACTATGTTGCTCCCTTAATTAAGTACCAATGATTGACCTAGTCTGCTGGCATCAGAAATCTATACAAACGTTCTCATCACTTGGAAAGAACAGAACCCAGTCTGTAAGCACGCTTCGATATTTGTATCAAATGTGGTTTGATAAAAGGACATTTCCTTGAAACAGTAGAGTGTCAGATGTCTGTCAGTCAGAGAAGGTGGTTCCCAGCCTTTACTCCACAAGTCTTAGTTCAGGAGCATACAAAACCATTAGAACTTTCTCTGCTTGATGTCTGAGGTCATTTCCAGTTGACTTGGGCTGAATTTTGTACATCTGGCTAGGTGTTGTCCTCAAGGCTTTGTTTTCCAACCTACTGGATGCTTTGTCCTGGAATGCCACTTGAAAGAGTACCCATCAATACTCCTAAACAGTGGTGGCCAGGTGTAATCAGTAATACTTTGAGGACACTCTGCCCTAGAGTACCAGTGCTCACTAGACGTTTTCTTCCTACCGCTTGTCATTGAGCATTTGACAAAGGATCATGAGGGGGTGGCCCAAGCATCCTTTGTTATGTCTTACTCAAATGGTGAGCGTGCTACTTCTGCCTGTTCGTGTGAGATCTCATATTACTGCACCAGCCTCTTAACTGTGGCTGTCTTTGGCTAAACAGTACAAAATATTCCCCCATAGAGAATCCCAGTGCTTAAGGACAGTCATGTGCTCATCTGCAGGTTAGGGAAAGTAAACTTTTTTAACTTTAAAGAATAAAAGGCTCATCGTTGTGTGGGTTTGTTTTTTTTTTTTTTTTTGCTTAATCCTGTCTTCCAATCTGTTTGCAGGCATTTGCGAGACAAGGGAGAGGATGATAAGATGCCCCCTATTCGAAAGCGGCAGCGTGGTCTGCTGCTGAGATTACAGCAGGAAAAGGTAAGTGGTGCCCTCTAAGAAAATACTGTTGAAACCCCTGCGTAGCCATTAAATATTTCAGACACTGTAAAAGCCAAGAATTGAGAAAACCCTGTGCCAGGCTTTAAAGGATCCTTCTTTATAAGTAAAGTAATCAGTAATCTCACTGATGAGGCTTAGATGGATTAATATTCTTCCATTCTTTGCTGCTGAAGTTCATGCTAGTTACTTCATCATGCAATTTCAGTGGTTTAAAACTCATGGCATTCACACTTTGGTGGTTTTGGCGTGCGTTCCTGAGAGCTGCCTGTGACAATTCCTATGCTTAATCGTTTATACCTAAAAGGCAGAAATTAAGCGGCTTCAAGAGGCTAATAAGGCTGCTCGGAAGGAGAGACAACTGATCCTAAAACAGCAGGCAGAAATAGAACGAATCCGTCAGACTACAATGAAACTGCAGGAAAAACTAAAGTCTGCAGGAGAAAACAAGCTGGTAAGTTTTGGGTATGGGAGCTGGGGTCTTCCCTCTTCCACCATGCAGCTGCTCTTTGGCTTCAGAGTTTGTAGGGATGGAAAGCTGCCAGATTGGACTCATCACTTGGAGGTGCTGTCTGCCTGAAACGCTCTCCTCCTCTTTATCACAGTGATTTGATATTTCATTTCTTTGAAGTGTTGTTTAAGGAAACGCACTTGAAGAAGTTATCAAATGTTTTCTTTTAACTGGGTGGTAAATGGTGTCTGTTAATTCTCGGGCTTAACTAAGGACTTTGGGAATATTGGGGGTTTGATGCTTAAATCTCTCAGGCTTTGGTTTTTGTCTGGTTATTTTGTCAGACCCCAGGCAGCCAAATGTAAGTGCTAAATCCCAAACTTGCTGCCTTGTGGCTGTCAGTGTCATTGCACTAAGTTTCTTGCATCCACTTCATGAGATACCAAAATCCCTTTGTGCTGTCTGCCATCTCACAAACTTTGGAGGAGACATGGATTTAATAACAGCAGCGTAGGAAGGATTGGTTTCCTGTTTGGGTAACAGAGTCCTGGTGAGGTTTTTGCTCTAGATACAGGTAGAGGAGAACTTAAGACACTGTTTTTCTCTGTAATTTAAAAACTGCGTGTCGCATAAAAATGAAGTTGGAAAATCATGCTAAATCTGACTTAGATGAATTGTAGTGTTTGATATAATCTGGGGAGAAGTAAACTAAATTAACATAATTTTTTTAAAAGACTGTGGAATTTCTTACTTTTAATGTCCCTTTTTTCTCTCTCTTAATTGCAGGAATTTCACAGTGAGGATGACCTCAAGCAGAGCAATGGTTCTAGCCCTCTCCCAACTGATGCAGAAACACGCAGCCCTTCCCCAGTCTCCATCTCCAGCAGTGAGACTAGTAGCATTATGCAGAAACTTAAAAAAATGCGTAGCAGAATGGATGAAAAGTAACTAATTTTATTTTTTTCTTACACAAAAGTTTACTACTTTAATAGAACGAGTTGGTTTGGCCAGTGTCTGTGCTAAAAGTGGCCATCTGGAAAATTACAGAGGTATCAATAGCATGTACCAGCCTTAAGAGAATTATATTAATCTTGGAAGATAATACTTTAAAGGCTATGATTCTTGCAGGTATATTGAGATTTAAACATTGCTAGTTGGCAGACTGTATGGTCGAGGTTTTATTGTGGAAGATTTTAAGGTTTTGATGTCAGCAAGGTTTGTTTTAATGTTCTTTGTACTTGACAGAGTTGCTAAAAGCACATCAGTTTAAGAGACTTTGATGTTTGTACATACAAGGAACTTGGACGGGCTCCGGCTTAATGATACACCTTGTCTGAGTTCCTCTTGCAGTGAGACCTGAAGTCAAATGGTGCAAGTGGTACCTGTATTTTGTATGTCCCTTTTTATTTTAAAGGGAGAAAAATACAGGGATTGCGACTTCTGGAATTACAGTACCAATTTTTAGCTTGAGTTGAAGCATAAGTTAGCAATAGTCTTTATGCAAAATCTAGTAACTGAGTTTTTGAAATCTGGCTCACAGAAAGTCACTGAGCTTGTCAAATGTGTGATTTCTGCATTATCCAGCTGCTGAATTTCAATTCTAATTGCATTAAAATCAGCTAGGGATGAATTCTGTAAGTATTTTCTTAATTAATAGAGGTGGTATGTGTGTGACTGAAGACAGGCAGTTAGTAAGACCTTTGTCTTCCTCATTTGTGGTCTGCAGGTTGGGAAACAGTTGAAATGTGTTGTTATTCTTCAGAGGAAATAATGAAGTATATGTGCAGTTCCCAGGTCTGAACACTAAGAATGAACCTGTGGATTTCACTTGTTAAATAGTTCTGAATCAGAAATTGGTTTTGCATCTTTTCTGCGTGGGAATTCCTTTGTCAGCCCTAAACAGCCCAAGTTCTTTACTGGCATGTGCTCTTCATGTTGAAGCTTTAAATTCTGATTTGAGACTAATCCATTAAAAGCCAGGCCTCTTCCAGTTACCAAAAGAAATAGTCCTTTTTTAAAAAAAAAACTTATGTCCACAGTAGGTCACTAAATTTTAACCCATGTGGGTGATACATGTTTTTTTTCTCTTGCAACTCCTAAGACAGCTGGATAGAACACCAAAAATCAAGCATTTGTAAAGGCAGGCTGGCTGTGACCGTGTTTGCTTGTAAGCATTTGAGAGGCACCTTTCCCATGCTTGTATGCACATGGTCTTCCTGTTCTCCTCTGAATTGATTGCTGGTTTATTCATACTCTTCTGGTAAGATCTGGTGAACTCGACAGCCAAAATCACAAATTCTTCCTAGTTTCTGAAGTGTCATTTTCCCAAAGCCAAACTCTTGGCTGTCCAAGTTGTGTGAAAACCACTCCACTGGTATAGCAGCAAGTTCTTTCTCCAAGTGTGTTTTAAGGATGGTAAATGGCTTAAGGTGGGAACGTGCTCTCTAGGCCTTGTTGACTTCCAGGGTTTCAAGAAAACATGATTTTTCTTCTGATCTTTTTTTTTTTTTGGTTAAAAAGGGTCTTAATTTTTTTTTCCACGGGAGATTCAATATACAAGATTTCAAATGGTGATACAAAACCGAGTTACAGCGTACGAATTTTGAGTTACAGCATTGGTACTAACGGAGATGACAAATGCATGTCTATATTCAAGGCTTGCTTTGCATCGGGCAGTGGTTTTATTGCTACTGTTGGGGTTTTTTTCCAAATTGCCTTCACTTCTAAGCAACTGTAGAAAGAATTCCATCTTAATAAATAATTGTTCTTACTATTACAAGGAGGATTTGGCTGAAACACTTGTTTTTAGGCAGAACAAGTATAAGGTAGCTTTGTTTTTCTGGTTTTGTCTTGGATTGCCATGTCTGTTCTGAGGAGATAGTGCTGTGTGTGATTGTATGGCTTCTGCACACCTTTTGAAGGTGTTTGGTAACGATAGCAGGGCTTATTGACTGACAAGCAGTGCGACTTGGTATTTTTAACATCCTCCTTTGTAACACACACAAGAGCAACATTAACAAATAGAGCAAGCCATGCGGTCTGGGGTGCAAGGACAGGTGGCTGCCCTTGGAAGGGAGTCAGTTGGGTTGTGAGATAAGGCAACAGGAAAGAAGCTGCAGCTTTGGCTTCCTTCTTATGAGGCAGCTTTAATATTTCCCTTCTGCTAAAAAGGGAATGAAAGAACAGTTCTGTTTTCATTTTACCTGATGAGACTGCGTAGTCTGCATGTGAACAGGAGCATGCTCTGTCAAAGAGAATTAACCATTTTCCCCTTGCTTTCCTTGTACAACTTTAATGAGAATCTGTGCAACAGAAGAACTGATTAAATGCTCATTTTCTTTTGCTTTTTACGCTTCCTGGCTTGCATTGTAGTCGATAGAGCTGTACAGAGCATGGTATTTTTCTCTAAAGATGATAATTCCTTAGGAATTAGCTTAAAATGGTAATTCCTTAGGAAATACCATTTTAAACAGAGCTGGATGTTTATGTAGGGTTTGGTTTTTTTAAAAAAAATAATAATAGGAATTCTCTTTCTGCAGTTAAATACTTCAAATGTGAGAGGCAATATATATTTTGAAACCAAGTCTGCACTTTCTTCCAAAAAAACCAAAATAGCAGATAGAAATTGAATGACAGGTATATGCAAACTTTTCCTGGAGTTGCTCCTGTTATAAAAACACATTATTTAGTATCTTTTTTTTTTTTTCCTTTCACTGGTGTTTACCTTTGCAGACCTAATTTTACTGAGGTTTCGCCAGGTGAATGAAAATGTGTTTAAAGTTTCAGACTACCAAAGTTGTTTGTATTGCAAAACCAGCATGCTGTGTAATGCTGAGAGTATGCTCCATCGACAGCTAGCATGGCAGGAGTTGTAAAACAAGATCAGGTTGAGATACTCTTAACAAGTGCATGTGGAAGTCTGCATCAAAGTAATAAAACTCCTTCCAAAAATGAAAGAAAAATACAGCCATGTGAAAGTAGCTTGCCTTTAATTAACAGAAAATGAAGTGTCATGAGTGTATGCGTTCTGTTACTGCATAACAGTGTATAGTTCTTCTACTTCAGATGTTGGGTAATAACTATACAATGTTAAATGCAATTAACTTTAAAGTTCTTTGCTAGATGCTATCCTTTTCTTGTTCTTTCTGCCTTTTTTTGCTATCTTAGTTTTAAAAATCTTCCTCCTTATTTTGTAGACACTGCTCTCCTGTTCACTACTTCTTCTCTGTCTTTACGTCTCACCACTGGGCCTCTCTCAGTGTCTGTTTTCCCAACCTCCACCCCAAATTCCAGCTGTATATCTACAACCAATTGGTCAGGTAACTGTATCTTTCTCAAG
The DNA here is from genome assembly GCA_020800305.1 of Porphyrio hochstetteri. Taxonomy (NCBI): domain Eukaryota; kingdom Metazoa; phylum Chordata; class Aves; order Gruiformes; family Rallidae; genus Porphyrio; species Porphyrio hochstetteri. The sequence goes on from CM036912.1 coordinate 23,595,139, forward strand.
TGATAAGACTCTTTGATAGAGCATGCTCTGTTCAGTCCTAGAAGGTCAAGGGGTTCTTCATCAGTTTTCCTCACTGCTTCCAGATCTTTATTAATGACATCGACAGTGGGATCTAGTGCGCCCTCAGCAAGTTTGTGGGTGACACTAAGCTGAGTAGTGCAGTTGATTGACTAGAGGGAAGGGATCCCATCAGGAGGGACCTTGACAGGCTTCAGGAGTTGGGCCAGTGTGGGCTTCATGTAGAACAGCAAGGCCAAGTGTCAGATCCTGAACGTTGGGTCAAGGACAGTCCCCAGTGTCACCATAGACTGAGAATGGATTGAGGGTAGCCCTGCAGAGAACTCGAGGATGCTGATGGACAAAAATCAGAATATGAGCTGTCTGCATCGCAAGCAGTGAGACCAGCAGGTCCAGAGAGGTGATTCTCACCCTCTGCCCTGCTCTGGTGACACCCCCATGCAGTGCTGCAGCCAACTCGGGGGGCCCCAGTCCAAGAAAGATCTGGAGGTGTTGAAGACCAGAGGAGGCCACAAAGATGTTCTAAGGGCTGGAGCACCTCTCCTCTGATGACAGGCTGAGAGAGTTGGGGTGGTTCAGCCTGGAGAAGGCTCTGTGGAGATGTTATTGTGGCTTAGAATCATAGACTTCTCAGTGTATAAACTGGGCTTATAAGAAAAATGGAGAGGTTTTTTCTTCCAGTGCCTGTAGTGACAGGACAGGGGGTAATGGCCTTAAACTGGAGGAAGGCAGATTTAGATTAGGTGTTAGGCAGAAATCCTTTCCAGGGAGGAGGGGAGGTCCTGGCACAGGGTGCCCAGAGAAGCTGGGGCTGCCCCCTGGATCCCTGGCAGGGTTCAAGGCCAGGCTGGATGGGGCTTTGGGCACCCTGGGCTGGTGCGGGATGTCCTTACCCATGGCAGGGGGTAGGACTAGATGGATTTTGGGGGGCCCCTTCCCACCCAAACCAGTCTGGGGTTCTGATCCCTTATTCTTAGTGCATTCTGAGCGGCAGACAGACAGTTCACTCTGCTCTCACTGTTTGGTCACTACAGAACAGCTGCTGAAACTCTAGTTTGGGCTTAGTCAGTCTGTGTTGGATATAAATGTACAGAGCTGCAGGTTCATGCTTCTAGGTTAATATTTGGAATCCATGGATAAAATGTGTGAAACCAGAGAAACAGTCTTTGAAATCATGCTGGTGTAACCAGAGTGCTGCTGCTTCCTCCTTGCTCCCCCACATATTCTAGCTTCCTAGATGCCAGATGTAGTTTTGCATTATTTTCTCTGTGAAGGTGCCCCTGCTTTGAGAATAAACGTGTACCCTTGGTGTTGCAACTGGAACCCTCTAGACTGTAGTACATATTAAGGCAGCTTGTATGCTTCCTTGTGGCTCTGACCTTTTAAACCTCAGAGTTATAAAAGGATCTGTCTGCATCTTTAGGCATGCTGCTTTAATCCTCCTCTCCCAATAGCTTGAGTGCTGGTTGAATCTTTCTCTTCCATCACTTCTTTTGACTTATCTTTCTTGTGAAGTAGTCAGTGTGGCGATTACTTTCATGGTCATCTAGTTAATTCTCCTCCTGTTTGTGGTCATCTGGGTTAATTCATTTGACACCTGCTTTTAAGGAGCCCTGCTCTTTCAAATCCATTTATTTCAGTCTTTCTCTTGCATTTTATTTCAACTGGACTTTCCTCCCTCAAGATCCAGGCAACGGAAGATCCAGACGTACTGATGAAATCAAATAGCTGGTGAAGGAAAAAGTTGCCTTTTGCATTGAGATCATTGCAGTAATGACCAGATACATGGTCTGCCAGGCTATTTGGAACTGATGTGTATCTGAAAGTAAGAGTTGATAAATCTGAAAATTCTGCTGAAAGACACAACAGAGGCATGACTCTCCATGACATGTTTGTAACACAATTGCTATTGGTTGTCTAATTTCTTAACTACAGGAATCTATCAGGTTTGCCCAACAGTAGATGATGTTTGTCTGTCTATAGAAAGTGATAAAGTAATGCACAAAGTCATGGAATCTGTCAGCTTGAAGGTGCAAGGTGTTCGAAGGTCTCTGAGGGGCTTCTGCTCTTCTTCAACCACAGGGAAGAAGACTGTGGGCATGCCTGCCTGGCTTCTGAAGCTTCTATCTTCACATCATAACTTGTCCATCTTATCTGAATCTCTCTTAGAGACGGACTTACTGAATCTAATTTTTTCTGCTCAGCTGCTGGCATGCTTCTCCTGGGACCAGCATGAACACTACCTGAGCAAAGAGGAAGCATCCTGTAGCAGGCGAGACCTGCAGCTGATCATTCCAGTCTCTGTAACTAAAAGAGTTTGGGGTTGGGTTTTTTTTGAAACATGAGAGATTAAAAAGCACAATGAAATTATCTGCTTTGCAGCTTGAAAGCTTTGATGCTAGGTGTTTGGAATGGTTTGAAAATTACAAATTATAAAGGCATTTGCAAAGCAAAGTATCTCAGGTCTTTGAAGACAGCCTTTGTAGACGCCATGCCTCCTGTATCAATGGCGAACTCTCACCCTACCCGCCAAACCTTGGGTTTTCTACAGAGTGATTCTGTGGCAACTTAAAAACTTCAGTGCAGGAGAGGAATGAGCTTCTTCTCTAGACTTGGCATGTCAGAGGAAGTGTGTGCAGTTGATGTTGAACTTAACGTTTAAGACAGTACACGGAATTAAATGCTGTGGTCTTGGTTACTTCTGCATGTAGAAATAAGACTGGAGATACTCTTGTTCAGGAGCTGGCAAAGAGAACTAGCATGTGCACACAAACTTGTTTGTACCTACAAAGTCCTATAAGAATGTCCTCGTTTCTGAGGTTTCATGGATCACCTGAGAAATCTTCGTTGGAAAGAAAAATCTCTGCTAATTTTCAGTGTGAGCTTTACCTCTTATCTATTCTTAAACTAGCACCCAGACATGTAGTAGCCAGTTAGTAGCTGGGAAAAGCCAGCCCTGCATCCTTATTCTCTTGATGCTGTCAGCTCACAATTAACATTCCAAGTGTGATGATCCATAGACATGATGCTTAAAGGAAGAAGGATAAAAGCTCCACTAATTCAGGAGAACTATTAATACAGAATCACCTTCTCTTGTAATTATGTATTTGGAAAGAACTGTGGGGCAACTGGGGTTACAGTTTTTCTGTCATTTGGATTAGCAAAAAGAAAGGTTCATTTTTCAAACGGTCACTGCTTTCTTGAGGGTTCCAGTTTAATACCACAGGTACTTTTCATGTCCTGAAATTGGGAACTTACCTTGTTCATTCTAGCCAGTAGCACTTTTAATGATTTTAAAGATCTTTAAAATAGAAACAGCATGTTTACAGTGTGTTGTAGACTTCACTTGCTGCAAAGAAAAAAGCTATTGTTTTTTTCAGCAGCACATCAGAAGCCTGTGAGATGTTAGTGCAGATGTTCTCCTAGAAAGCAATTCAAACAGCTATAATTCTGGGAATGCAATAGGGCATCTGGGTGTCGGGACCTTTTTGTGTGGTCGGCTGCTTTCCCATTGTCTTCTGCTCTGTCTGCCAGGTTCCTAACTAAGCGAGAACAGAAGCTGATGCAGCGTCGCCAACATGCTGAAGAACTGTTGGAGTGGAAGCGCCGCCTGGACGCAGAGGAAGCAGAGATACGGCGGATAGAAAAGCAGGCTCTAGCTGCCTGGGACAAAGAGCTGCTCAAAACCAAAATAACCAAGAAAGAGCTGGCGGATCAGAGAACTGAGCCTAAAGGTAATAGGAAGTGGGGAGAAAGTGATGCAGATTACAAGACTAAAGCCGAGGTTGACACGATGATTGATTAGGTTTACACTTTTCTTCCTTTCCTTGATGTGGTGGTGGTTGTTCTTCTCTGGACGGTCATAGAATCTCCATTTCTGCACTCCTTGCTGCCTTCTGTTGCCTTGCTCTGTTAATCCTAGCGTGAGTTAACTCTGTATTCCTCCTTTGTTGTGTGTCCTCTCAAGTGAACAGTGCAGCATAGGCCTGTAAGACCTTTCTACATGCAATTTAAACTCTATTTCTGCCTTTCAAAACAGAAACACTGCATGATCTTTTGCTTATTGTCTTCCAAACTTACTCCATGAAACCCATTTTCCCCTGTAGTGCCATTTGAGTGTCTGTCCTGTTACGCATATTGCTGTTGGTGAGGATGGCACGACTGGCATTTTTTTTTACTTCCCTCTGTTGTCAGTGCAGTATAGCTGCTTGATATCCATGACTGTGCTAAACTACAATGTAATTAATATAAATGATGTTATTATGAGGAAAAATAAGTTCCTGGATGTTGAAGCTACAGCTTTGCTGTTCTGTCTTAAGCGGACCATACTTTCTGCGTGAAGCGCAGAGAAGTGGATTGCAGCAGGGGAAAATAATGGAAGTTTGGGGATTGTTCTAGAAGTAAACAGTTTTCCTTGTCTCCCTGCTTTGCTGAAAGCAGGCAGCGTGTCCTTTGACTGTGCAAAGGGAATTCAGAATTATGCCCTATTACGCCTGTTACTGAAAGCAGTCACGTGGATTTTAGGTGTTGTAAGACATTTTAGAGATGATATGTGTATGAGTCAGTAAGGTCCAGTGAACAAAAAAACAAGCATGAATGCTCAGTTCTCATCACCAGATGAGAAAATATGCTTGCTTTCTATTAATTGCACCTACCAGTAAGAAATGGAGCACAGCCTTGCTTCAGAAGTTGTTCCTCTCCCCAGCCTTCACTCAAATATTGAATAGTTCTCCATGGCTGCCTCGGTAATGCTGTGACTCCTGCGGAATTTAGTAAACAGGAATATTGAAAACCCAACTTATTATTTTACTTGTTGCCAGTTGAGAGACTCATGATGAAATCATAACATTAAAATGTGTTCTGCACCTACTGTAAAGGAAGCAATCAGTTCTAAATTCGAGATCTGGCTTGCAGATTATATGCTCCTCAATGGCTTCTTCAGACTAATAGTGACTCTTGCTGGGGAACGGTCAACTGGAAGGACGGGTTTCCCTAATAGTCTTTTTGTCTTGTGTTGTCTGGAAAATGTTAGAATATCCTGAAAACCTCTTTATTCTTGACATTTAGCAATTATAGTTGTCTGGTAAACAGGCTTGTTCTTACTAAATATTCCATGTCTAGGGGAGCAAAATAACACTTCACAGTTTGACACGTATTGGTAGCAGATACTGTGCAAGCAGCAGGATCTGAAGGCATGTGAAGTCAGTGCAAGTTCTTAAGCACTTTGTTTTTTCTCTCGTGGTTGAATTGCAGAAACAGCTAGTGAAGAGGAGTCTCCAGTGCCTTCTTGCTCTCACCTGAACAGCGAAAGCTCTATCCCAGAAGATCTTGGCAGTCTAGCTGCTGGATCTGTCCCATCAGAGACTATGGGCCGTGGACAGCCAGATAGCCCAGATCAGAGTAGAACTAATGAAGAAATGGTTTATTCTGAAGATTTCAAGTCCTCTACCTCACCTGGCAAACTTGTGAGTGAGCCTTTACTCTATAGGTATTCTTACACTTATAAATGGTGATCAGAGGAGGGGGTAGGTATAGCCACCCCAGGTGTCAAATCAGAGATTAAACTGTGCTCTGTGTCTGCGGTGCCATTTTTACATTGCTGTGAACAAACATTGTGATCAGATATGTTCTTTGAAGTCTCAAGGAAAAATGGCTTCAGCCCAATTCAGGTATTTTTAAACTTGTGGGTAGTCTTGCAAAACTTTTTGCGTATGTCACGTAGGTATGCAGTATTAAGTGGTGGAACACTGACCCAGTTTACCAGTGTGAATTAGCTGTAGGCTAGCTTGTTACCATTGTATAAATTCTTTGAGGCCGTGGAAACTATGCTCTGTTTTTCTGCTCTGCTTTACGTGCAAGTAATGTATCCCAAAATACAGCCATGGGATGAAGAAGCAGAGCTGTCACCTTACACACAATCCCTTGGCTTTCAGATCATGTTTGCTCCTGAGCTAATTCTGCCTTGTTCTGTTCTAAGTATTACTTTTTCAAAGCTTCATCCTAATGCATAGGATACATAGGGCAAAGCATCCTTCACTCAGTGAGATGGAAACTGCAGCGTGTGGGGTAAAAGAACTGCTTACCCAGACTTACTACAAGTAATTTCCCAGAAAGGTGGTTGAGAAGGTAGTGAGGTAAAATGTCTAATACATGCTTGAGGTTATGTTGGAAGTGTGTGAAAAGTTTACAGCATAAGGCTGCAGCAGTAAGACCATTTTGAAGACTATTTGCCTGGCTACAGAGAAATAGCGCTCTGTTGTTTAGTGATTTGCAGTGGCACCTTGCACCCCTTCCATGAAACGGCCCTTTTGCTTTCACAGATTTATTTATTATTCTTATTGCCGTGGTTGTTCCCAAATAAGATTACATAAACTGTATTGAACACCTGTGAGTCAGAACCGTGTCAGTTCATTTAGGTGGTAATAGAGCAGTCTGAGCAGGTTTACTGCAATCTAAGCTCAAAGCAAGTTATTGCTGCGCTGGGTATTTCTGTTTTTATTGTCTAGCAAGCTGAGATTAAATTCTTCTTAAGGCAGACGGATAGGTACCGCTCTCTAGTCATGCTGTTCTTCCCTTGCAGCTAGCTCCTGATGACAGTGATCTCCTCCTTTAACACTGAGCTTTAGAAGCAATTACTTCTTTGTCCTTCTCTTTCCCCATAGTCTCCTCCCAAAAGCAGCATATCTGTCTCAAGGCAAGATTCCAGCAAAGGCAGCCACAGAACTGGCGGACAGCCTCGTTCACCTGTGAAGTCTCATCAGATGTCTCACAACTGGTCTGATGAATCTTTATCTGTGACACAGTCTGGTAAGTGTAATACCTGTTGGGTTTAAATTGCCTTTTCAAAGCTTTTCCTTTTAATAAGTAAACTTGAAATGCAGACTTTGATGTGGGGAGGCAGGCAGAAATTCCTGGAAATTGCCATGGTTTGGATTTCCGTGGGAGTATTTTCCCATCATTTCATCACTTCAGCTTCAGAAGATCATGATGTGAGAAGGTCTATATGTAATGTCTTCTTTGAGAAAGCAACACAGGTTTCTGCCGACAGGTATGAAGAAGACAAGAGTTAACAGTTAAGGTGGTCCTAGAATTTAAAAATACCAGGGTTAGCTGTACTTTTAACAGATGACGCTTCTCCTCCACTCATGGTTTAAGAAAGCAAAATATGATTCAGTGTCTTAGGAACACGATCGCCCTCCTTCTTAACATGACCTTGTTCCAGAAGTGGTGTAGCTCTTTTATCACGAATGTAGGAAGGAGCCCATTGGACCTGCACTGGCATCTGCAGGATGAATGGATACCTCAGGATACATGTTTTTATTTTTGGAGGAGGGTTTGAACTGTAAAACAGGGCCTAAGATTGCATTTTGAGCTATAAAACACAACATCTACTGTTACAGACTCGTTACACTCTTTTATCCAGTATCCAAACTGGCTGCTAGTAAATGCTGAGGAAGAGAATATTAGAAGTGAACTGGTAGAGACCAGCCCTCTCCCTGTTGTGCTCTCACACTCCGTTAGTCCTGTGGATTGAGGGACTTGCTGAGCTGCCACCCTTCAGTCATCAGTTCTGTTAGGTAGTTAAGTCTGTTTTGAAACTTTCTGTGCTTTTTAGTCTCTAAAACATCATCTATTCCACAGTGCAGGTGATCTGAGAAAATATTATTATCAGATAAAATAGCCTTTCCCTGCTTGGTTTTTTAATTCTCTAAGCAATCAATAAGTCTTCAGTAAGAAGTGTGGCCAGCAGATCGAGAGAGGTGATTCTACTCATCTTCTCTGCTCTAGTGAGACCTCACCTGCAGTGCTGTGTCCAGCTTTGGAGCCCTCAGCACAAGAAGGACATGGACCTGTTGGAGCGTGTCCAGAGGAGGCCACAAAAGTGATCAAAGGGCTGGAGCACCTCTTTTATGAAGCCAGGCTGAGAAAGTTGGGCTTGTCCAGCCTGGAGAAGAGAAGGATCAGGGAGGACCTTAGAGCAGCCTTCCAGTCCCTGAGAGGTGCCTATAAGAAAGCTGGGGAAGAACTGTTCCCAAGGGCGTGGAGCAATAGGGGTGATGGTTTTAAACTAGAAAAGGGGAGATTTAGGTTGGATGTTAGGAAAAAGCTCTTCACTGTGAGGTTGGTAGATCCCTGGCACAGGTTGTCTAGAGATGTAGTGGAGGCCCGATCCCTGGAGACATTCAAGGTCAGGCTTGATGGGGCTCTGAGTGACCTGATCTAGTGAAGATGTTCCAGCTCACTGCAGGGGGTTGGACTATAGATGGCTTTTGAAGGTCCCTTCCAACCTTACACATTTTATGATTCTTTACAAGAAAAAGGATTAGGGGTTTCTGCCAATGTGATGGATGTTGTTTGTGATTGACAGATACCTTCCCAGTGTGCATGGATCGCCAGTATTTGCAGTGCTTGACGTAGTGAGGTTTTATGGGGTTTGGTGTGTGTTTGTTAACACGTATGTAAGTGCACTAGAAACACAGTAGTTTTGAGGCAGCTGTTCTCCTGCGTGATGGAGAAATGAACACGTAACACCCAGATATTTGCGCTGAGTCATTTGTGTTGGGATTCTGTCTGGAGGGCAGCTTGCAACCCAGTGAAGCGTTCAGCAGCTTGATAAAGTTATTTTCAAGCTCTGACTGAGAAACCACTCCAGGAAGTCGTTACGAAAAGTACCGCAGGCGACAGTGACCATAAAATTAAGCTTTTTTTGAACCAAAGTATTTGCTGTCTTTGATTTCAGCTGCTGAAGAAAGGTACACGAGGTGGGACGTCAGTCAGGACGGTGCTGGTTTCACAATAAATCATTCCACTGTGAAGAGACAGATCTTCCAAGCTGCTGAGTAGTAATGAAGTCATTGCTATGTCAGGCCGATGCATGCGTAGGCAAGATCGTCAAAGACGAAAGCATGTGCGATCTTTCCCTTATGAGTTGATCAGGAAAAGCTATAATTACATAGTGGTTGGTCACTTTGTATTCAGGAGGAGCTGTTAATTACAGTGGCATCCTAAAGGACTCCTGATTACCAAGTGTGATTCCATTCTTTTTTCTTTTTTTTTTTTTATTCTCTAAATGGTGAACAACAGCTGCTAATGGAAGGAGAATACAGTTTGATTGCATTTACTGGTGGCTGTTGATGATGAAATCCTTTGTTGTGGTGGTTTGTTGTCTTGAGAAATTAGATCCATTAGCAAAACGTCCTACTGTTCCTGCTGGCTGACCGAGTAACGCTGGTGACTTGCTTTCTAGGATGCTCAGTTAAGTAATTGGCATGTTTGAGCATCCAGGCCTTTTGGTAGAGAAAAACATTATAGGTAATGCTGAACATTAGAAAAGCCCAACCAGTGACGATTCTGCTCTTGAGAGCTGCAGCTGCTGCTATAAAGAGGAAGTGGGACACCAGCTGCAGGGAAGAGCTCCAGTAAGACTCTGTCAGATAAATAATTCCATGGAGCTTTGGCTACTTAATTGTGGCAGCACCACTCTGGGATGAGGAGCTGTTTTTACACTTGTTGGTATACATTTCAAACAGGAAACAATGGATGTAATCAGGTGGGTGGAAGAGAGTAGTGAAACACTAGGGCCGTATGTGTCTCTAAAAGTCTGATACACCAAGAGGTGGTTACAGCAGGAAGAGTGAAAGTGAGCAGAGTTACTGGTAGAATGGAGTTGTCTTGGAGAGAATGGATCGAAGTATCTGGGACAGTGTTTCACAAGAGAAGAGGTAGAGCATCACCAGAAGGATTAGAAGGTGAGTTCTAAGGATGCAGAGGAGTGGAGGAGATCTCACTAAATAATTAGTAAGGGTAATGATTGAGAAAAAAACATTGTTCAGGTGAAAACCAGCTACAGTCAGTAATGGCATTACAGGAAGGTCTGTAAAATGGAACTTGAAGGAAAGATATGCCCATAACTTTGTATAAGCTATTAGTGAGTAGTCCACCACATGTCTACTCAGTAAGTAGCTGAGTAACCTACCCTCATTCACCCTAAGTAGATTATGATCCGGAGGCCTGACACCAGGGAAAATCTCCGCACTGTTCCCATGGACTTTCCTTCCCAGTGTTGACCAGTTAGCTCTCCCTTTCCTAGAGGTGTTTACTCTAGGTGGTAGGAAACCTAAACTGCTTTTGGAGTCCCAAAATCTAAACCACTTTTGGAGTCGGCTGTTGCAAGTGAAATTCTCATCAGTGAAGCATACTGTGTAGCTTGACACATTATATCCTGATTGGAAACAAACATTTCAGATACATTTTTGGCATACATCTCTGAGTTGTCGTATTTTTAAACGTGACAGAAGAAAATAATTTCTGGAAGAGCTGCCATGATAATGCCTTGATGAAGTAGCAGCATAAACATGGGCAGTTGACATGAACAAGCTTGGTAACAAGTTGCTGTATGTATCACAACCTTTCTTGTCTAAATTAAATAAGATGGCCACACCTTTCCCTGTGTTTATACAGCAGTGTTGTGAATCTGAGATCCCACCTTAAGGGTCTTGTTACGTTAACACATGAAGTTCTTTGGTATTTTGCTCAGCCCGTATTTGGTATATATCAAGTGACTCTTCGTTGCTCACCTAGAGCCTTTCTGCAAGGTCCCACCTTACACAGACTGAAACTAAACTTTTTCCAGAAACCACCTCTGACCAAAGTGACATTGAAGGGCGGGTCAGGGCCCTGAAGGATGAACTACGGAAAAGGAAGTCTGTGGTTTACCAGCTGAAAAAGGAACAGAAGAAGAGACAGAAGGAGAGACTGAAGGCCCAGGAAGCCAGTTTGATCAAACAACTGGAGGTTAGGAACAATGGGAAGAGGGGCAAAGGGAAAGATTGTTAACCTTGGGTAAATCATTATAGTATGAATGTTCTTGGCAGAATGCTGTATCGACAGCTGCAAAAGATGTGTTATTGGGATAGTAATGTGTCTGTCTTCTGACTATTGAACTGGTTCCAGTAATGAACCATTGCCTTGACGCAGAAATGCCATTCCCTTTTAAAATGTGTATCTTTAATGGGTTGCTAGCAGTGCTGAGGGGGCGTATGTATGTTTTATACACATTAGTAGCCTAGCGTGGATTAGAGAGCGATGCTGACATGATTTGGATTTGAAAGTGAAGTATTAAAATTTCTGGGATTCACAACTGTAGAGCTTTGAGAAGTTAGATTGCTTTACAGAGAAACCAACTGTATGCTTTTTAATTAATTTAATAGGGTTTGATTGCTGAATTGTAGTTATAGTGTAGCAGACTAAGAGCCATAACTCTTTTCCATGTGCAGTCGTATGATGAGTTTATCAAGAAGACAGAAGCAGAGCTGAATCAAGACCTGGAGGCGTCACCCACAGCCAAACCTCAGATTAAAACTCCATCCTCAGCTGCAGCTGAAAAACCAAAGATTAAGGCACCACCGCTTCATCGGTAACTGGGATTTCTTCATCTTATTTTTGAGATTATTCTGAATAATCTGAAGGGATTTTTTTTTTCTTCCCATTTTGGTCACTTATTACACCTGCTGCACAGTGTGAGCAAACCGTTCATTTTTTGCAATTCAAATCTGGTTTAGATTTTAGGTTTTAAAAGGTAGGAAATGCAGCTGATTTCTGCACTTCACTGTACTTTGAAGTGTTTTGTTTTCTCCAGAAGATGGTGCAATTTTAGTGCGTTCAAGTAAAATTTTCTTTTTCTCTTTTTGGCTGCTAACAGAGGCTAAAATGTGATTAATCTTTTTAAAAATTACTCTCCAGGATTGGCCAGTCTCTCCTCTCTGTCCCCATTCCTGTTTTCTCAGGTCACAGTATGCTGACAAAGCAAAGTGTTTATGTTATCATTGGTGTGGTGTTATAATTATAGATGGCTCAGTTTCCATTTTTATCTGTTAAAAAAAAAAACCAAACCCAGACAAACACCACCACCAAAAAACATGCTCCGGTGTAACCATGATTCATGCATTTTGATCTTTCAAATTTAGACCTGAGACAACTAAAAACTGGAAATCCCTGGCTGAATCAGAGCGATCCAGAGCATCTTTGGAATCCATTTCAGAGCATGCAGGTATGTGACCGGAAGAATCTGTACTACAGATGAGAATTAGATGTTTTAAACTTCTTTTAATCTTCTCCTTCTTGATTCAAAGAGAGGTTTTAAGAGAGCATGCAAACTTCATAAAGCCATAATGATCAAGCTGTATAATTCTTCCTGGTTTAATGTAGTAGACTTCTGCTTTTGCTGTTTCTTATATATTCTGTATTTAGCTCTATTCTTGCTGAGGTTTGTGTGAAACTATAGTTATAGACAACCTTTTTCTTTTCTTTTTCTGTTCTTTTTCATTTGAAGAAAGTAAGGAAACCAAAAATAATGAAGAATTTAGGAATAGGATGTTTTTGAGGCACTTGTCAAGCTTTTGCTGCTGTTCATTATTTAATCATTATCTACCATGCTACTCTTAGTTGTATTTGTGGCTTGCAAACAAGTAACTGAGCTCTTACCTTGGGCTCAGTATGACACAGCATTATGAAATACTGGTACAGGGAACAGGGTCGGAAAGAAAGCATTAAAAAGCTGGAACTGCAGGAGTCTTGCTCATGGTCATAGAACAGCAAGAAACTTATGTGTCCGAGGCACCAGTGTGTACCATAGAAACCCTGATGTTGGTTTTGTTGCTTCTGGCTGCAGTTTTCAGTAATGCAATGTAGGCTATATGATCTGTTGTGACTCACTTCTTGTTTTCTTTCAAGATACTGTGTCATCGAGAGCTGATCGATCTGTGTCTGTGCACACTAAGAAGGTGGCTGTGACAGATGTTCATTCAGAAGAACCTTCTGGAACACCTCCCTTGCTTTTAATATCACCGAGGAGTTCCAGAGCAGGATCTGGTGATTCCTTAGATAATGTACCCTCAGTGTCTTCTCTCAAAGACGTGAAAGACGTTAACAGGATATCCCATGGGTCAACAAACAATGTGGTACATGCATCCAGCAGTGAGGCTGCCTTCAGTCACAAATCTGAGATACAGGAAGACTTAGAGTACATAAAATCAGAGGAGTATGGGACCGAAGGTTCTCACTTTAAGCCTTTGGAGAGTTCTGATGTGTTGTTGACATTAGATAAAGAACAGGAGAGCTCAGTGGACATCCCTGCAAAGAAAGTCCTCTGTTCTGAAAATGAACGCTCTCAGAAGGAATTCTTTGGTTCAGCTGTGGAAAGCCTTCATGGCACGGAAGAAATCTTAGAACAGAGCCTGACAGATAAAGATGCTGTAACTGGCCCAAGTGTGGGAGAGGCATCTCATAAGCTGAGCAGATCAGCAGAAGAAAAAGGTTATCTGCTTTCAGAACAAGTCTTTAGTCAAAAAGAGCCATCGTACCTTGAAGACTCTGAAGGATCCTCCTCCAGGAAACAAGCATCGGTTGAAGAAACGCTTCTTGGGGAACGATACAAGGATGACTTTGAAGCATCTCTTCTCTCTCCTAACGGGGATGGCCAGTCACTGCCAGAGCGCTCACAGCACATGCAAACCAGCAGTAGATCCACCAGCCTTGGCAGCGATGGCGAAATCAGTGAATGCCTCAGTGACAGGTCTTTCTCTCTCTCTGGCAGCGCGCATTCGGATAGGTTACTAGAACTTAAGTCCCCAACAGAACTTATAAAGAATACTGAACGCAGAGATGTGGAGCAAGAACAGGCCCCTACCGAATCACCGCTGTGGGCTTCTGTTCCGATCACAGAAGAGACAGATAGTTTGCCAGATTTCAACATTGGCGATAGAGTACTTGTGAGTAAAGTCCAGCCTGGAACCTTGCGATTCAAAGGCCTGACTAAGTTTGCCAAAGGGTTCTGGGCTGGTGTGGAGTTGGATAAACCTGAAGGGAACAATAATGGAACTTACGATGGTATTCACTATTTTGACTGCAAAGAAAAACACGGTATTTTTGCTCCTCCTCAAAAAGTCTCTCACATTACCGAAATTATTGATAGCCATTTAGACACTAATAAGGATGAAGACTCCTTCTTCGATGATAAATTGGAGAAGCAACACAAAGCTGAGCAGAAAGACAGAGGAAGTTCCAAACCTGGCAAAGAAGATGAAATCCAGAGCCGAGATGCACCAGAGAACTATTCCCAGGATAAAGCTCCTGGAGACGCATCTGTTTCAGAAGCCTCGGCTGAGGAGAGGGTTGATGAGGAGCTGTCTTCTAAAGCAAACAGCCTAAAGGAGATTGCTGTAGTTACTGAATCGCTTGCCCAAGAACAGTCAGTGGTGGATTATCTGAAGCATGCTGTGAAAGAGGAGGCCAGCCTTGCTCCTCTCATTTCTGGTGTTGTAGATGAGATTTCTGTTGTTCAGTTGGATGACATCTCAGATTTCCTCTCTGAGAAACTGGAGAGGCAGAAAACGCTGGGAGAAGAATGTGCTGAAAAGTTAGATGACCTCTCTCCTGGAGTGGTGGAGAAGCCTGCAACTCCACTTCTGGATTTGCTGACAAAAGAAAAGAACCAGTTGGAAGCTCAGCTTAGACTACCACTTAGGGAGGAAGAAAAGTCAAAAGACCAGCTGGAAAAGGTCAGTTTGCTGACAGACAGTCTACTCAGAGATTTTGTGAAAGACACGGTCAATCAGTTACAGCAAATAAAGAAGGTCAGGAATGAGAAAATCCAGCTCAGCAACCAGGAACTCTGTGATGCGAAGGAGGAATCCGGTACCCTATCCCAGCAGGTAGAAAAGCAGATTCCCGACGGACTGAATAACTTCTTTCTAAGTTCTGATTTGGAAGATGAAAGAGAAGAACTTTCCTCTCCCGACATGTGTCCCAGACCGGTGAGTAACAGACAACTTGCACTGATTTTTGAGCCCTTGGACTGATGAAGATTGAATTTGGGGGATGTTGTGTGCCACCAGTGAGTTTTCTCCCAGGTTCTGCTGGGTGATGTGGAGATTGTGGGGGGTGTGTGTGTTCTTGTGCATCCCAGTTCATGGCTCGTTTTGGTAGCCCACCAGACTGAAGGACACACTTTGGAACGTGATGGTTCATTTACGTTGCAGTTTGATAACATGGTCAATTTGTATTTAATCCCTTCCTTCAGGTTTTATTTTTAAAATGTCAAATGTTTATGAAAGACAGTAAACTTCCCTCTGTCTGTACTTAAAACAATCATCCCCAAGCGCAATTATTTTCTGTTGAGATCGTTAGGGTGTCAGCCTGCTCTATCTGTTAACAAATGCATCGTGAGTAGTGGAAGTTCAGGCTTCCTCAGAACAACCATTAATGATAAAATACAGGACTTGGCCTTTCTGCTGACAACCCCAGGAGACCTCTCTGCTTTGCCACTGATCCCAGTATGTTACCGTCACAAAAGGTTTCATCCCATTTCACCAGTGTGAGCGCTGCACAGCTGCCACCTGCTAAAAGCTTTTGGGCTGTTCATTTAGGTCTGAGACTGGTATGTGAAGTGAAAACTTGTGTGTCACACTACCAGTTTTTTAAACCCCTCAACATCCCATAAGCAGTTAAGCATTAGGACAGACAGTGGGCAGCACGTGCAGTCTTTCAGCTCTGTAGGAACCCTCTGCAAGTGTTCATCAGGAGTGGTAGAAACCCCAGGTATTCCAATTAAAACATTCCCAATTCAACTGTGGGCTATTTAACACTTTTTGAGTATCTGTGCATGTACTGCCAATCAGTAGAGCATTTGAAAATGTATATTGAATTAGACAACAGCGTGACAACGCTTTCATGTTTACTCTGTGGCTTGTAATTCACAGGAGAGTCCAGTGTTTGGTGCCAGTGGTCAGGAAGAGCTTGCCAAGAGACTGGCAGAGCTGGAGCTCAATCGTGAGTTCCTCAGCGTGCTGGGAGATGATCAAGACTGGTTTGATGAGGACTACGGCCTGAGTTCCCGTAAGGTCCAGCAGAAGCAAGCTGAGGAACCAGCAGTGCTGCCCAAGGTCGAACCGCAGAAAGCGCCAGCAAAGCCATGTGAGGAGCCTCTGGCGGTCCCTCACACTGCAGTGGAGGTGGAAGGCATGGTGCACGCTGCAGCTGAGGAGCTCTGGAAACTGAAAGAGCTGGGTCGTGATCTTCAAAGTTTCAGCCTTCATTCAGATCTTAGTGGTGCCCTCAAAGAGCAGGACACAGACACAATAAACAAGCAGGTTTATAAAAAGGTACAGTCTTCCAGCATGTTGTTCTTGCCCTTTGAGTGCCTACCACAAATAACAGTGGCCTTAACTTTTACTTCTTTCTTTAAGGTGGTATTTGATTTAACAAGAGAGATCTTTGTGGAAATCTTTGCTGAGGATCCTAATCTAAATCAGCCTGTTTGGATGAAACCCTGTAGGATCACATCTGCTTACTTTCGCCGCGTAAAAGATCCGAATGACCTGGATGAAATCAAGGTAGGAAGAAATCTTTGTTGTGCAGGGAAAGCGAGATGAAAAATACTGTGCTGGCACTTGGCTGAGTGTTAAAAGGTTGTAACAGGTGTGTCCAGCAAGAGAGGAGAAATAAGATTACAAACCTGAAAGAGTTTGTAATCTCATTGGTCCTTTTTAGCTCAACAGATTTCCCTCCCTGTCCTTTTGGCTGGTACACATTGTTTTTAAACCTTAAGTCCTCTGTGCGAAACTGCCAGGATGACCTTGATCTTAGAAAATTGCTGACAGACTGCTGCTTTAGCAGATTTTGGTGGAGCTCTGTATGGGTTTATTGGCATCGATCCGATGGTTGGGTTGGGCCAAATGGGATGAGCTGGATTTATTGACTCAGACTCACCTGCCCCAGCCTCACAGAGGACAGTGGGAGTTCCCCAGAGGGACCCAAAATTTTACTGGCGAGGGCATTTGTTGTATTTGGCAAGCTGGAGGAGGTCATCTGTTGGTGGTGGTGTAGTGCTCAAGAATGGATGAAACCCCTAGAAGCTAGAGCCTGACAAGACCTAGGTTAAACTGGACATTTGTTAAAAAACTATCTCCGTGAAAGCACTCTGCAAAGAACGTTCCATACAGCTCAGCAGGACACAGATGAAGACTTCCACCTGCACTGCTTCTTCTGAATTTGGGCCAGCTTGACTCTATCTTGAGCGGGTTCATCAAAATACAGCCTGTTAGCTGTGTAGAAAGACAGAGATAGTATCTAGATCGCTCTGTCGTTCCCCATCCCCCCCTTCTGGATTTAATAATTGTTCTGGTTGTGTAATGCTGCCTGTAAGACCTTCCCTATGACTTTTTGCATACACCATGTCTCTGAGCTAAACAGAAAGCTGTTGTGCATTCTGTAATGGGACTTTTTAGGGAAGGTACTTTATGTGTGCATAGGTTTCATTTCATAGCTTGAGTGTGCTAAATCTCACCTTTACTCCTCCGTAGAGTTTCATTGCAGCCGAAGTACTGAAGCTGTTCAGCCTGAGGAAGGAGCCTAATCACAAAACAGACTGGCAGAAGATGATTAAATTCGGGCGGAAGAAACGCGACCGAGTGGATCACATCCTGGTCAGTGCATGAAGATAAGCAATCGTGTCAGATACTGTCCAGCAGACTGAAGTCTGACACATGACTGACTTTTTTTGGTATTCAGTCATGCTATTTAAAGACTACAGTGTGTGTGAGGTCTTGATAGAAGGTGTTTAATTTTCGAGAGCACCCTACTGACAAAAACAGAAGGCTGGTGGTGGTGAAGTAGGTGCCCTGAGCAAGTTCTCTGTTCGTGCCTACTGTTCGTGCCTACCCCAGAGCATTTGACTGCCGCTGGGGCAGAGACAGGTCGGCGTTAAAACCGCGTAAGGCAGAGCGTGTCTGGCTGTGTACTAGTTTCTGAAAGTTACCTGTTGGCTTGTGTTGCCGGATGATTAACATCTTTATTGGCTATAATGATAGTGAAGGTTCTGCTTGGGAATATGAGTCGTCATTAACACTATGCTTCACTTAATTAGACCTGAAATTGATTCCACACACGCGCACCTATAAGTAACTTCGAGTCATGGGTCGTGTGGTCTTTTAATTGCCCATCAGTGGAAGGCTTCCAACACAGGCTTTTTCCCAGGGATTTAGTTTTAATTGTATGTAAACAGAATATCTGTGTATAAGACCTGTGTACCCTAGGATGCTTGCCCCTAGGATACAGGTGTTTCTGGGATAGGGAGGCTGCTAAAGTGTGTACAAAACAAGTCTTATCTTTAGATCCCTGAGAGAACGAAGAGTACAGCTATTATGTTTGTGTACCCATTTCCTAATTTCTTTGAACCATACCTGGAAAAAAATACTCCTGACTGGAAAAAATTGTTCTTGAAGGCACCCAAAGTGCTTTAGGTGGAATAAGTTTGAAGTTCAGACGATCTGGTCTGCGATTTACATGCAGACCCAGACATCAAAGATTAATGGGGTTCTGACAAGCTTGGCTTAATAAATAGTGTGTGTAATTTTATGTTGTTCTCACACGAATATGGTAATAAAATTTTAGCTGAAGCCTGGGAATAACTCTGTGAAGATTGCGGTATGCCATACTTTAGGAATAAGGCAGTCTCGGTGGCATTGCTAACAAATTTATACTGTTATGTGAGACACTTATCAGAGAAACTTCTAATTGAAAACCTAAGGAGATAAAGACATTAATAAAACAAGGCAAGTGGAATCGAACACTATAAAATATGAAGTACCTAGATGGCTTTCTCTGTCTCCTAGTCAGAGTCTAATTTGTGCTTAAGGTCAAGAGTTCTGTGATAACACAAATCCAAGGTCATGACTGGATATACAGGTCTGCACGAGATCCGTCGCTTATCTGCCAGTAACTCATGGTGTAGCCCTAAACAGAGAAGTCAGAAGTATATTAATGTAGTACAACACTTCAGTCTCCTGAAAGAGACAGAAAGACTATTTGTAGGTTTAGGTGCTGTAGCAGCTACTTCAGGAATCACAGTCCAAAATGCTCTGTTCAAGTTTTGGTGAAGATTTAACTGGTACGCACCTCCTGTGGTGTGAGAGGGTCTGTGAGCCAATTGATTCTCCACATTCTTTTGCTGCTTAGGAAGACCCAGACCATTAAAATAAAACATATTTTAAAAGCAGAAGCAAACATTCTTAGGCTTTTAGGTCAGGTGGCTCTAAAACCAGGAGCCACAGCTGTTTGCTGAATTTCCTTTTGTTTCTTCCAAAGCAAGTGCCAGACTGTTCTGCTCAGCCTAATCTCGCCCCTATTATCCCTGAACGTGTCCTTCTGGGTTTATCATACTAACCCAAATTCCTGGTGGTTCTTGTCTCCACCAAAGGTTCAGTGTTGCAGGGCAGAGGCACAGCAGTCGAAGTAGCATGCGCGCTGCACTCTGCAGTGCTGGGTGCTGTGGGTGATGTCAGTCAGCCGCCACACCTCCTGGGAACTGGGGGCAGAACAGGATGGGTTAGTCCCTTACCTCCTTGCTCTGCCTTGATCTTTGCTACCTTCACCAGCTACTGCATCTTTAGCTGCATTTTCACTCTCCCCTGCACTTCTCCAGCATTGACACTGTGTTTTTCTACCAGTGACAAAACCCCCACCTTCCTCTTCTCCTCCTTTGCAGCACTCTTAATCAGGCGTTGCAGTCGTCAGGCAGCGTTTATAATGGAGTTTCTTCTGAGAGTTCCTGGGTCTGCTGGAGTTGCTCCAGTTGTTATCACCTACAGCGAACCCAGGCTTTCAGTAAACAAGTACTGGTGGTTCAGGAAAAGCTGCTTGGTTTAAAATCAAGTTCAAGGAACGTTTTGGTGTTTGTTTTCTTCTCATTTCCCTTCGTGTTGCCACCTTCATCAGGTGTATGCTGCCTGTGCTCTGTGGGAGATTCTCTAATGTACCTGTAGGCTGAGGCGCTGCATTTTGGTATGAAAGAGCATTTGGCTGCTCTTTAAACGACAGCAAGAACCCTCCTTTCTCCTTATTTGAGTCCAGGAGCTAACAATAGACTGTTTCCACTTCTTTTTTCCCTTCACGTGGGTCTGCAGCCAAAAACTCCCAATGCGGATCTGTTTGCACAAACTCTGCTGTTGCTCTCCCTGCCACCCCCTTCCCTTTTATCCAGAACTTGAGAAACCAAAGTTCACATGACACTGCCAAACCTTGCTGTTCAGTTTTCACACCTGAAAAGCCTGCCAAAAAGCTGAAAAGCGCTTGAACCTCTGACCTCTTGACTGAAGGACTGGAATGTTTCTCTCCGTGCAGTTTTGAACTGTGCAGCAAAGCTGTTCCTATCAGGTAGGCTCAGTTGGAAAGCCTGAGATCTAAGCCCAGCTGGGGTGCAACCATATGAGAACCAAAGCCGGCTGCTTGTACGCGCAGTCGTGCACCTTAATGTTTCCAGGCAGGCTGAGAGCAAAGGGCTGTGAGAACGCACCCGCCTGCCCTCCTCCTGCTGGCATTCTTTCAAGGCAGTAGCTTATTCCGTACTTACAGTCTCTGAATTATCTGGTTACTCCTTGAATGTAGGTTATTTTGCAGATTTTCGTGGCTTTGAATAGGAACCTTCAGAAATCAAAGCTTACTGATTTACTTCCTAAAGTTTCTTTTGGATTATATTCTTTAAAGTGTTGGCTTTTGGGTACTGATGCATTTATTAGACAGCCAGCAGAATCACGTTACCACATTATCTCCTGATTTTTCTCTTGTGTGTGTGCTCCCTTTCTTTGAGTGTTTAAAAACCCACAGAGCACACAAACCGCACTACGCAGCCGCCTTGCGTTGTGCCTCTATTTCTCTTTCACTGTAGGATGGAATTCAGTTTCACTAACCCTGTTGTTTCCCTGCCTTGCCCAAACACAGTTTCTCTCTGGTACAGAGAGCTGGTTTCCTAGTACCAAACAGAGGTGAAGATTTACTTTTCTGATGAGAACATGCAAGAACTTAAAATGCCTTGTGTGTACTGTGCAACACCCGCTTCCACCAAAGCCATGACAGTCACCAGATAGGAGCCAGATGTAAGCAAACTGTCTCCATTGCCTAGAAGTGGTTTGTGCTGATAAAACAAATGGATCGAACATTTCCCAGACCAGGCAGTCGCAGCTGCCTCAGTTTGTATGTCCACAGAGCAGCGCGGCAGTTCCGACACGTGTTTGGAATACACCATAACCAGGAATTGTCTGCAGCTGCAGATTGCACATTCCTTGAGCTTTAGAAAAGTCTGCTCGGGGAAGTCCTCCTGATGCTGAAGGAAACTGCACACCATGCCCCTCACAGAGGGGAATGGTAGAGGCAAGAGGAAAAATTAAATGCTAATGTACTGTTTTTACTGGTTTTCTTCCTTCATCTATCTGTTGTGACTTAACATCCAGCCTTTCCCTTCATGGATCAAGTTACCTTGTCCTC
This sequence comes from Porphyrio hochstetteri, assembly GCA_020800305.1. Classification (NCBI taxonomy): domain Eukaryota; kingdom Metazoa; phylum Chordata; class Aves; order Gruiformes; family Rallidae; genus Porphyrio; species Porphyrio hochstetteri. The sequence goes on from CM036912.1 coordinate 23,616,475, forward strand.
TCCTGTTTACCAGAGTTTCTTTATCCCAAGAATTTTTTTTTATTTTTTTTTTTCCCTCTCCCAGGGCACAGTAAAGGAAAACCATCCCTTCTTTTCATGACTGCTCTCTTTCTTCCTTACCTAAACAGCCTGTGATGCAGACACGCAACACACAGTCACCTTCCAAACTAGTTCTTCTCTCTCGTGCCTTGTTATTGATGGGAGAACTGGGAGGACTTGGGCGTGCTGCTACTGTTCAGTCTGGGGTTCATTTACAACCAGCACATAGCAGTTGCAGGCAATGAGCTTCTGCCTGAGAGAGTTCAGGAGTCTGTTTGACAAGCTCACACCCTTATCTGCCGCTCATTAGCATTCAATTTAATTCAGCTTTCACCTACATCGTGTTCGGTTGCCAATATTGCTGCTCCTTCCTTGTTAGTAAGAAGCAGAATTAATCCACTGGATTTTCGGTGTGTTTTAACCTTGTTTTGGCAGTGTCTGGGTGTCTGGCCCACTTGTCTATGTGGACAGTGTAAATTTTGAGTTTCCAGTGTAGGATTTACAGTCAGAGGAGCTTTCTGCTGAATCTGAGTGGAGAAAGAGCTTCCAGCAGGTTTTCTTTGTCATCTTAAAGATGAGTGATGTTTGCACCCACTCTTTCTTTGCTCGAGAGTTTGAGCTTTGTTAGGATGCATCTGTGATACCAAAGCGGTCGCTATGACTGAGTTTTATGAAGTTTAACTGGAGATACCCAGTTTGAAGAGCCTCTCAGTATAATGTGATTTGCTGAGTGGAATTACGTACTTCTGCCTATTACTAAAAGACACATTTGCCAGTGGAAGGGGATTTTGCTGGTCAAGAATTCGGGAATAACAGGAAATAGATACTCATTGAGTTATTCTTCTCACTGTAATAATACAAAATTCAATTTATACTAACATTCTTGCATCCAAGGAAGCATGGAGCAGTCTGTGCAAGCGAGCTGTAAGGCTTGTACAACACATGCCAGTGTTTTATTTTCCTATACAGAAGAGCTGGAAAAGTTCGTTACTTCTTTAGGTTTTCTAATTCCCATTCAAATTAACTGAACTGCAGTAAGGTCTCTTCTGTTTTCTTCTCTCCAAGCCCTTTGCAGTTGAAGCTGCATGGAGTCAGCTTCTTGCAAATACACGATTAGAGGCTTTTTTTAACTGAGCTTGTGCTCCCAGCCAAGAGTATCTTCTAGCTAAGGCTTTCAAGTAAAAAAAAACTCAAACCTGTGCAGGAATATCAAATCCTCTAAAATGGACGGAGCTGGTGGAAGGTAGAAACCATTCATGCAGCGAAATAGATCTGGTTCAGATAGATGTGTGCTCATTTTGCTATTCCAAGCATTTCCTGTAATCTCTTACAAAGACAGATATGTTGTTGGCAGATGCAGGCTGTTTTGGAACTCTTTCTGGAACTTTGCAGGGGATGTTACCCTAGAGCAACAGGATTGTAATGTTTGATTTTGCCCTTTCCTTTCTGCCCTCCAAGGTGCAGGAACTTCACGAGGAAGAAGCGCAGTGGGTGAACTATGACGAGGATGAGCTGTGTGTAAAGATGCAGCTGGCAGACGGGATCTTCGAGGCCTTAATCAGAGACACCATTGATGTACTGAACCAGATAAATGAGAAACAGCAGAGATTGCTGCTTGTCTGACGGCGCTGAGAAGAAACGTACAGCCGAGTCACGGGCCTTGCTGACGCCTGACGTGCTCTCCACCCTGCAGGCACCGCTGCTGGACTTCCACACGTGGGTTTAAAGGCAGTTCAGGTGTGATCAGAGGAACCTGAAATTGCATCTGCTGCCACTAGCGACCTCACGCCAGATTTACTGTTTGGAACGAGCTGATCCCTCACTCGAGGCTGTGTGGTGGAGTGCTCAAGACTGTTCGTGTGCCGATGGTGGTGATGCCACGTGACTGTCAGCAGCTGTCTGGAGCCCTGGTCTGGGGCATTCGACTTGTGCTCTGAAAGCGTTGGGTTAGGTTGGGGTACTGGCTGCTTTGCTGGGGTGGCTGTCAGCCCTCAGTACTCCTCTTTGGAAGTGTAATTTGGAGAAGCAGCGGTTTGGTCAGGTTTCAGTCATAAATGGAGACTCACCGTACTGAACAGTGTTACCATCTTAACACTTCTCCTGCAGCCCTAACAGTGTGCAACAGCTCCTTCTGCTCCAGAGCCCATTTAATTCCCTTCTCTGTGAAGCTGATTTTCATCGTTCTTCTGTCATGTGGTACCAGGTGTGGTGCCAGCCAGTCCAGGGAAATTAGATCACGTTGCTTTCTGCATTCAAGTAAAGAATTCTTGCTGCTTTTCCTACGTAACTTGCTTCAGTCCTGAGGTGGAGCAAGATAAAGGCCCCCTAATATCAAGCATGAACAATGAGCCCGTGGACAACTTTCCTCCTACTGTGTAGCACTTCTCTTCCTGGAGCCCCAGCTGCTCCCAGATAACAGATACTCAGGATTTTCTCAGGCACGAGACATGCAGGAGTGGAAAACGTTTCCTCGCAGGAATTTGGCCTTCAATCCCTCAGCTTCCTCCCTCACCAACGGAGCAGCCGTTACTTGAACAATTTAGAGAACAGAGTGTGTTCACCAAAGAAAGCAGTGTCCAGTGCTTGACTGTCTGCATGTTTTGTGCTTGTGGGGTTTTTATTTATTTTCAGATAATTTATTAAGTGGGTTATAGGAGAGTGTCCTGTGCAGTTGGCTGCGCTGTCTTACGTTTTGAGACATCCAAACTTGAGAAAGCATCTGCTCTGGAAACTTCCAGAGTCCCATATTCTTCGCACAAAACTTCCAGCTTCTTGAGACAGATATGGGGAGGAAGGAAGGTACAAAGAACCAAACCTCAGTGACCAGGTGTGGGAAGCAAAGGCAGGGACTAGGAATAGAGCTTCACCACTCTTGGTTCGGAGATGAAAAATGTGAAACTTCCCTGCTCCATTCCTTTCATTTCCCAGAAGTTCTAGGCCATGGGCAGCTGTTTGGTGGTTGATCCGATGTCAGGTTCAACTTCAGCATCCTTCTGCCAAGTGTTCCTTCCTAATCTGTCCCATCCTGGTGTTTTTCTTGGAGGAACACAGGGAATCTGGGGTTGAATGCCGATGCCTTAATAGTGGATGTCCCTGTTCACTCACCTGGGACAAGACCCAGAGGAGAGTCAGATTTTCTGAACACGCTGGAGGACAGAAAACTGCTTTGAAGCCCTCGGAGGCACCCCAAAGATGCACAACCCATGATGGGCACAGCAGGGAGATCTCTACCATGTCTTTCATCTTCTTGGTTCTTGGGCTTCCTGCTATGCATACCTCTGCTACTGCTCCATTTTCATTTCTCTTTTCTGCCTTTTTTTGGGTTTTTTTTTAAGGCTATCATTGGAATATTTGCATTTTGCACAACACCACGCAGCTGGTAATCCTTCAGGGACAGCACTGGTAAGTGTTGGGTTTGTCAGATCCTCAGATATGGCATTGCCAGCACCTCACTTGTGAGTTAGTGGAGAGCCATACTCGAGGGACCCTAACCAGTGGAAGAACAATGAGGAGGTTGTGGTGTGCAGGAACACCTCCGCTGGTCGTATGCCGCTCTGGTTTTTGGTAGTGACCCTTCTGGCTGGCTGGAAGTCAAATAGTCTTGGTGGAGCATTGTTCAGCTTTTTTTTTTTTTTATTTAATTAAGTGATTCACTTGTCCATGTAAAACGTCGTGATGCTGAACCAGGAAACCCTCAAGGTGCTTAAGTCAGACGCAAACTAAAGCTGCTGCATTTAACCAGCGCAGTGTCCCTGATCAGGTCACTGCCTCGGATTCCCTGTCCCAGGTGTCTCTCTCTCAGCAGCAAGGATTGCTATTTTTATAGGTAGCAATTATGGAAAGAAGGCAGAAACCTGCAGCGTAGGTTTGTGGCTGGTGTACCAGAGAAATGAGGTTAGTTCTGGCCTGTAGATGCCATGCCCGATGTTGAGAAGGTTGTCCTGCACCCTCCAGGGGTTTTCGGCTGGTCTGCGGGGCTAGGATGGCTTTTCTGGTCCATCTACCAGAAGGGAGAAGGTTGTACAGTTGGCCTGCAAGGGTACTGGGGACCACAAGGAGATCTTATGCCAGTTGTCTTGCTGGTGTGGATAGCACTGGTTTCATACCCTCACCAGAATTAGTAACTGCTTTTACAACTGTTTGGGCAGAAGGAAGCTGTGTCCGAGTATTGGCTTTATTCCTTTGCAACCGTCACCGTTGATTTTTGGGAGCAACCCTTATTGGGAGCAACCCTAAGAAGACTTGAACATACATGATTTATCTTCTCTCAATACCTCAAGTGTGTTGAGTTATGTGGAGTCGAGTGTATGCTCAGAACCTCGAGTGCGTCGGGTACTTGTGGACTGGTGATTATCATGATGAAGCAGTGGTCTGTCTGGGTCATGGCTGGTAACAAGGAGGCATGGGGAAGCCTGGACTCTCCCAAATGGAGGCTGAATTCTCTGTTTCTCTCCTCTTCTCAACCTTCCCATCATAAGAACAGGGTGATGTTTCCGGGTCCTGGCTATCTTAGTGCAACTGCGTCAGAAGACTCAAGGCTGAGACGGTTTTTCTGAGCCCCATAAGCTGTTTGGGGAGGTGGCTGTCGTCACTGGGGAAACGCAGTTCCCTCTTTAGAAGGATCTCCGTGCCAGGTGGGAAGGCCCAGGTTTGTGAGGAGAAGAAGCATGAGACCCCACTCTCTCACAGCAGGAGAGCTCTGGAATATCAGGACTTCTGCCTTTCAGAAAAGGCTTGATGCTCACAAGGTGGAACACGAGATGGAAACAAATCCCATCTTGTTGACTTTCCTTTCTTGAAAAAGTGGCCTTAGCTTTTTGCAATACTTGAATTAGTGTGTACCTGCAGAAGATCTTCAGTAGCACAGCGATAGAGACCTTCAAAGTGACTATTCTGTGTGGAACTGCATGTGGTTCCGACTTCCCTATCCCTTTGCTACCTTAAGAATATTAGGAAAACAAAAGTACTTTTCAGCAGAGAAACAAACAGTTGACTCTTACAAGGTATTTAGTGCATCTGAAGTGTTTACAAATCGACTAAAATGGAGAAAAGCAAAACTATTGAATTTATTTGTAATTTAAAACATTAAATGCAAAAATATATTCAGATGAGAGAGGAATACTGTAATTAACCTGCATTTACTAAGTCAGTTGGGTTTTTTTTCCTTGACTTTGCAGAGCCTTTTGATACCCTTTTGCAAAGCCGCCTTTTTGGGAGGCTCTGCCTCCCTGCGTACTGTCTCGTGGAGATGGTGAAAAGAAACCCATTTACTGTGTATGTGTAAATAGCCTGGTAACTTTGGGGTTTGGGCCAGTTTCAGCTGATGTTCACATCCAGAGCAGCTTTGCACAGTAGACAAGACCCAAGGATGTGGAGGGTTGGGTTGGGGTTTGGGGTTTTTTTTGTAATTAAGATCTGTAAAATAACCAGGGTGCTCCCTGTGTACACCAGTGTAAATATCTTTGGTAACTGAAATGTACTTTAAGAGAACAAAATCTGTAAATAAAACTGATTTATAAATTAATCTTGTTTCCTGGTTCTTTATGAAATGAAGCTCGATAATTACCCAAATGGTGGCTAATTCTGAAGGTGTCCTGGAGTCTCATCCCTTGCACATTCCCCTTTCTGCCTGATGCTGTACTTTACATGCCAATCACAGTCCACAAAATCCCATTAGAGTTGCCTTAATTATAATCAGGACATCATTAGAATTTCCTTATTGTTGGAAGCCAAGGGTTGGTAAAACAAAACCTTGAGGCCGCATTGCATAATGGTTGCAGGGATGCACTGCCTGATCTGCAGGAGAAAAATTGCTCCTTCCATGTGTTTTTAGCCATGAGGTTTTAAAACCTACTTTAAATAAACAGTGGGAGAGTGGGGGAAGCAGTCTCAGAACTAGATTCTTCAGAGCCTCAGCCTTGTTTAGGATCCCTCAATGAGGCTCCTAAATTGTTACAGCTTCTGTTGCCCCCTTGATGAAGAAGTCATCGGTGGTGGTAAACGTTTGTTCCCTGGAAACTCCCATGTATTGGTGGGACTTCACTAAATCTTTGATGTTTCCTTTCCAGAGGTGATGGTGGGGGTTAAAACACAAGCCTGCTTAAACCTGTGGACGGTCTGAGAAATCTGTAAGAGGATGGCTGAACACTGGCGGTGCTGAGCCACAGGCACGTGGCCAACAACCATCAGCGTGGAGTGTGTAAGAGTGGAACCCAGCACACTAATGGAGCTGCCTCTGTGCCTACAGCTGGCGCGTTTCGGTGCCGTTTGTGAAGACAAATGCCCAGCGGATGAGGCTTTGCTTCCTGTTTACTACAGCTGCCTACAAACCCCAGCGCTGGTCCCTCCAGCTTGCAGGATCCTGCACGGCAGTCTGCTCCTCGCCGCTCCTGCCTGCCTGGGAGAGGAGTATGGATCAAACGGGGGATCTGTGGGAACAAAGTGGCTGCCGTGGGCTTTGTACCGCCTGACCAGTTACCTGCTCTTTGGTTTCTTTCACAGGACTACCTCACCCTGGAGGAGGGCTCGCTGTGTTCAGCCTTTCCTTAAGGAGTGGTCCTTGCTGCGGTCCTGTGGTGCCTGTGGGCGGTAAGATGGTCCTCAGTAGAGCGTGTCCGGAACGCCGCCCACAGCCCTCATGCAAACAGGGAAGCATGTAGCAGTCCTCTGAGCTGTGGGGTGAACTGGCCAAAACCCAGCAGTGGGTCATTTGATAGCTGAAGGGCTGAGACAAAGCAGTGCTGCCGCCTCTCTGCTCTGATTACCGAGCAGCAGGAGAGCGTCTGTGTCGCTGCTTTCCTCGTCCTGCAGCAATTCCGCTCTGCGAGTCCTGTATTTTCAGGCAGGGAGCTACTTGGAGCCATGAGCATCCCTCCTGGGAGCGGCTTTAGGGTGCATTTCACATTTGGGGGGGGTAAGAAAAAAACTGATCTGTGCTTCTCTGGCTAAAGAACCAATTTCCCTTTAAACGGGAATGCTGCCACAGGGGCCTGGTGAGTGACACAGCAAACTGCTGCATTCCTCCTGCTGTCCTTGCCCAGGATGCCCAGCAATCAGCTTGATGAAGACTCTTAATTTCCTCATTTACGAGCCTATGTTTCTTCACTTTGGAACTGACTTTCTACGGCAGTGTTTGTGCAACTCTTCCCCGCAGCCCTCGGTGGCCTCTGACAGCCATTTCACCCAGGGACCTGGTGAAACTCCCAGGTTGGGCAACGGCAGGCAACCGCCTTCCCAACGGCGTACGGGATTGAGCAGGAGCTGTTTTGGTGCCTCCCATCCTGGGTGCCACCCGCTCCCAGGTGCCTTCCCAGGGAGGTGGTGCCAGCTGCAGCCATCCCACATCCAGAAACGCCTGGCAGAAAACCCTGGAGCACTTGAAATGTTGACTGCTCCAGCCTTGGCTGCACCCTGCCTAGCATGAAGGCTTCTGCAATGTCCAGACTCTCATTAACACAGCCCTGAGAAGAAAAGGAGCTGGTGGGGAGCTGCTGAAGGTGCCAGCACTCTTTGGAGCGCAGGATGGGAAGGAGGGGGGCTGTCCCAGCCACTGGCAGCCAGCCCAGAGCACAGCCCTTGGCGGGCAGGAATGCGGATGAGATGTAATGGAGTTTGAAAGTGTAGGGGCGATCTCCAGGATGTGGGGCCTGTGGAAGAGGGAAAGGCACCCCAGGAGGTCTGGAAACTGGGGGAAACAAAACTTGTAGCCCCAGCCCTGTGCCCTTCTGCCTCCTCCTGAATTCAGTTCCTGCAGAAATTTGGGGACAAGGAGACGAACAGAGCGGTTGGAGGGCAGCAGTTCATTTCAGGAGGGTGAGGGTTGGCCAGGAGCAGAGCACAGGGCGACACATTCGGGGCAAAGATGCCGCCTTTTGCCTGCCAAGTGTGTTGCATGAGGATGGTGCCTGGAGCAGGTCTGGTTAGTTCCTGCTCTGACTGTTTCTCTTGGCCCTGGTTTTCCAGCCCTTTGCTCTAGCTGTGCAAGAGCTGCCATGTCCCTGGGCTGCATTCCCTCCCGGACCTTGGTTTCAGGTGGCTGCTTCTTGCAGGCTGACTCGTTTGTTGCTGCCCTGTGCAATCTAGGGTGAGCCAACCCAGGCTTTTGTCCGTGATTGAACAATTGGTGATAGAACAAATGCTGGTTCTCAGGGACAGTCCCAGAGATTTACTTTTCTTTCATTCCAGCAAAACACAGGAGGCTGTGGAGGATCCCACCCTTGGCTTGAGGAGCTCAGCAAGGAGCCTGGTCCAGCATCCGTGTTCTGCTGCATTGCTCCATGGAGGTGATGGAGCCATCACTGCTTGGGAAACGTGTGACTGGGCACCCCAACCCTTGGTAGGTGAGACCTTGCTTACGTTGCAGGACTAGTGCTGCAGCTGGAGAGGAGTGCTCCATTGTCATCCGTGTGGCATTCTCAGTTTCAGGCGCCGCAATTAAACCAGCTGCCAAATAATGATGTGGCAAACCTGGGCGGTGTGGTCTCCTCCGATCTGCTCCTGGAAGCTGGGCAGATGAGCTGGAGTGGAAAATATCTGCTCTGCGCATCCTGGGTCACAGGGATAATTTATGGCTTTAAGTAGATCTTAAATTTGCAGGTGAAATGTTTCCTAACAAGGCATACCAAAGAGTGCCCTGGTCCCTCACGGTCCTCCAGGGTGCCTCTGAAAAAGAGCAAGGGCAGCATTGCCACCATCCTTTTGGGCAGGGATGAATCAGTGGAGGGTGACTAGCAGAAAGGGGCTGGTTCTGTCCTAGTCCCTCCGCAGGCACCAACTGCATGGATGCATTCATCACATCCTGAGAACGCACCCTGGATTTTCTGTTACGTCTGTTGTTACTGGGCTGGCTGGGCTTGAAAGGTGGGAATCAGCTCTATCTGACCAAGCCTGTCTCGCGTGGTCAGTGATCCCCAGCTGCCAGGGGGGCTATGAGGGGCTTTCTGGCTCTTTATGGAGCCGATGCGGGATGTGGAAAGAATGTTGGGGGTCACATCCACTCCCCATGTTGTTCCCTGTCTTGGCAAGGCCACGGAAGGCGGCGGCTTTTATCATGCAAGTGCTGCCAAAGGTCTTATCTGCAACCGAGTCCTGGTGGAGGTGTAGAGTGGTGTCACCAGTGGAGAAGTGCCACCTGGATCAGAGCGTCCCAGCTGACTTCACAGCCGTCACCCGCTCTCCCAGGCTGTTTGGAGATGCTTATCAGGGCCTTCTGCTTATTTAAAGAAGGACCACGCTGTGCTCCAGATGGAAGAGGGCTTTGCTGAGTCAGTCACCCCCACCTTGTGAAGGCTGGAGATGGAGGACAACTCCATAGCCACAGCTGGTATTCCTGAGGCGCTCGTGAGAGAGTTGGTTGCAAACTTCTCCAAACAGCCTCCGAAATGCCAGGGCCGGGTGACGGGGTTGCCGTGATTGTATCATGAGTCTTGCATTGGTTGCGTGTTTTCTTGGAGTCAGTTCCTGGAATCGCACAATTAGGTAGGAACGCGTTCTTTAATTTTCAAGGAAGAAAGTCTATTTCAGGATGTCCCTGTCCCCACACCTCAGGACTGAAGGGAAGTGGGGAAGGTCCTGCCTTGGCTCACCTCGCCATTTGTGAGCTCTTGGTGTTTCGCAGCCAGATTCATGCTTTTAAACACGGACAGTAAAAGCTTTTCTCCTTCACCACGTTCCGTAGTCCTCTCCAGCTCTTCCAAGAGCTGAATACATAAAGCCCCAGCTGCTCTTTCCCTGTCTCCTCTGTCACCCAGCACAGAGGCGATCCCAGTAGCTCTTTGTGTCTGTGAAAATGATCTGGTTTGGGTGTACAAAACAAGTTCTGCAGGGCTTAAATGATTTTGGTGAGATCTGAGCAGCCTTTGAGGCTCTCAGCTTGTTGGTGTTGCCTGCGCCCCTTTAACTTCAAGGAGATTCCTGATGGCTCTTAGTCTGGGAAGAGAGATTTGGGAGCTGATGAGCTTAATGAACTGAAGCCACCACTCAGCTACTGTGCAGCAATGGGTGCAGCACAGGAACCTCTATGGGGATCCTTAGCCCACACTACATACGAGTAGAGCGCATCTCCTCCCAAAGTTAAGGATGCCAAGGTAGACCCTGAAGACTCTGCTGTGTGGCGCAGCTGAAAACCACCGAGTGGGTTCCTCAGTGTACCATGAGAGCTTAAAGCTGGGCTTTAGGTTGTGCTGGGGGACTCAGCCGCCGGGTATCCAGGGTCACGCAGTACCCAGCCCCTGTGCTTTGCTGCTCGCAGGTTCTGCTAGAGGTGAGGGGGTGTGAAGCAAGAGGAGGCAGGCAGCACTGGGAGGGCATGCCTCAAAGCCTCCCCAGACTCCTATACCGCTCCCTGATTTTTATTTTATTTTTTAAGAATTCACCTTAGTTATTCTCAAATCCATCTGAAAATTACTTTGTTTCAAAATCTTGGCTTTGCCTTTGGCTCTCCGTGCCCATGCCCTGTCTTGGGCTGCTCCACAGTGGAAGTCTGGCTCTTCCCAGTTTGAAGCAGAAGAAAAACCTCCTGTCTTGCTTCGCAGCAGAGTTAGAAGCATGGGGGGGAAGGCTTTGGGGGCAAGTCTGTGCTTAGAGAACCCCCCACCCTACCGCCAAAGGAGCCTGTTCCCTGGGGAGCTGTTGGGGCCGTTGGGGCACGGATGGGCCAGACCTGTCCCCCACAGCACCCCCAGCCCTGGCTGTTCCCAGGACAGTGGAAGCAGGAGCATCCCCACCCTGGGGCTTATTCGAATGAGCAATGAGTGGCTCATCTCACAAGGAGCCAGAGCCTCGGGGTATGGGCTCTTGCCCCTGGGGGTTAGATGCTGCTTTTGTATCTAAAAAAGGATTCAAGGAATTTGGGTTCCCTGGGAGGGAGGCGTGAGCAGGACAGGGAGAATGCCGGCAATTAAGCTGGTGCTGAGCACCTCTCCTTTGTTGTGATAACCTAATCAAGCTGATGAGCCCTTCAAAGAAGGACTTTAGCCCTGGGTCAAATAACGGTGATGACAGCCCTAAGCCTAGGGATTTTTGCCTTTTAATTGCTGGCTGGATAAAGCTGAGTTGTGGCAAGGGCTCTGGCAAGAGCAGAGGACCACCTTTCCGAGCACCCCTGCATGAGAAGGGCTGCGCTTCTTTCTCTTCCGGCTGGGCAGCAAGGTGTGATAATCCCTTAAACATTTAATTACAGCTGCCAGGGCTGGGGGAAACCCATCATCTGCCCCGTTTCCATCAGCCTGGACCCGCAGAGGATGCCCAGCAGCAGGCCTACAACAGCCATAGCCAGTGGCCATGGTCAACAGCCTCTGCCCCCTACAGCCAAGCTGTCTTGGAGATCTCCCCCAGAGCCATGCTCAGTGCAGAGGCCCCTGCCCTCCACTGCCAGGGCGAGTCATGGCTCTGGCAGGCTTGTTTTTCTAGCGTGGCAAGTCCGCCTAAAAAATACCTAGGTGGGGCCCAGCACGGGTAATGGCCTTCCCGGGGCAGGGAGCCAGCGGCCGGCCCTCACCAGCCGTGGGGGCCCTGTGCCCTCGGGGCGCTGGGGAAGGAGCTCAGGGGGGGATGGATGGTGGGGGCTGGCTCGGCCCCAGGGATGGCGGGGAGGCCATGGCTGGATGGGGGCGCCTGGGGAAGGAGGAAGGCTGCTGCGTGGAGGAGGGGGATGCTGGGGCCTCCCTGGGTCTCCTTGTCGTGCGGCCCCAGCAGCGTCGGGGCGAGGGCAGCCGCGTCTCCGGGACCCTCGAGTGCTGCCCGGTGACGCTGGCCTCGGGGATAACCGCAGCGACACCAGTTTCGGGCCCGAGCCAGCCGCTTTGGCCGCTCGAACTTGGGCCGAGCTCGGCGGTTTGATTCTCCCTCCGCCCGCGGGCAACCTGCCCGACTCACCCGGCCCCGAGGGGCACCGGCGGGGCCCAGCGCTGCGAGGAGCCGCGGTGGGTCGGGCTGTGCGGCCTGAGGCCCCGCCCCGTCCCCACCCCCGGTGGGCGGGACGTGCGGGCGGCCCTAAAGGCGACGGCGGGCGGCGGGCGGCCTGGCGGGCGATGTGGCGGTGGCGGGCGCGGGGCGGCGGCGGAGGGGCGGTGGGGGGGCGATGGTGGCCGGCGGCCGTCCTGGTGCTGGCGTTGTGGCTGCCGGTGGCGCAGCCCCGCGGGCTGTACTCGGCCTCTGACCCTTTGGAGCTGCTGGGGACCGGGGCGGAGCGGCGGCTGCTGGGTTCCCCCAGCGCCTGGGCCGTGGAGTTCTTCGCCTCCTGGTGCGGACACTGCATCCACTTCGCGCCCACATGGCGGGCCCTGGCCCACGATCTCCGCGGTGAGTCCCCGGCACGGCCGCCCTGCTCTTCCCACCCCCCTCCCCTCCCTTTCCCGCATCCCTGCGGCACCCCGGGCACTCCCTGCCCTTGTCCGCCGTCCCTGTATCGCTGTCAGCACCCCCTGTAACGCCCCGTGTTTCTGCCTCTGAGTCCCCATCGGCACCGCCGCATCCCCCCTGCGTCCCTGTCCGTTCTGTTAGCGCACCTAAATCCTCCTGTGCCCTCAGCCCCGTCAACCTTCCCAAACCCGCCCCCCACCCCGCCCCGTGCCCTTGTCCCACCGTCCTCCTGTCCATCAGCACCCGGATCCTTCCTGCATCACTGGCCCCGCATCCCCTCTGCACCCTCCCCGGCAGTACCCCCCAGTCCTTTCTGCCTTCTCCCTCGGCAGGACCCATAAATCCTCCCCGCTCCGTGTCCCTTCGCCAGCCTCCCTCGAGCGGCAGCCTGGTGGGAAGGGCCAGGTTCCCCCCCCAGCTCCGCCATGGCCAGGCCCAGATTAGCAGCGTCCCTGGAGCCCCTTTGGCTGGGAGAAGCTTGGGCTGAGCCTGGCCCAGGCGTGGGTGGTCCTGCTGCCCCTCCCGACCCTCTCTCAGCCCTGCTTCTCCTCAGTGTCTGCAGGGTGCTGGGGCCGGGCACTGATCCCAGATGCTTTGTTCCCAGCTTTGACCTTGATGCCTGGCCTGGCTGGTGCCCAGCCCTGCTTGGGGACTCACGCACCCTGCTGCCGTGTCCCTCACCCCTCCGGGGGTCTTTCTGCCCTCCCCCAGCATCCTGGGGAGCCCACGGCTTCTCCCTGTCATTGTGCTAATTGATACAGCGTGGTAGATGCCGGGTGAGTCAGGGTGCTGCTAGGACGGGCATCCCATCCCTCTGAGGGGATGCCGTCAGCGCTCCCCAACGGGGCAGGATGTGAGGAATGGGATGCGCGCCCAGGCCCTGCGGGGAAACACGGGCTCTCCTGGCCTCTCGCCAAAATTGGGTCCCTTCAGGGCTCCCCAGTCTGGAGGCTGGACTGTGGACGGGGTGCCCATGGAGGCAGGGCAGGAAAGCCGGCCCCGTGCTGCTTGGTGTCCTGGCTTCCATTCCCACGGGTGGATTTTCACAGGAGCGGGCTGCACAAGGAGGATGCCAATGCCAGGGTGACCTGCTGGCACCACGTGCCAATGAGTCTGGGATTGCACCTGCCTCCCTGTGGCCACTGGCCCTCCTGTGCTGCTGGAGCCAGGGTGGTCGGAAGCGGCTCATCTACCCCAGCACATGCAACAGGATCGTCCCAGTGGGTCTTCCACTTCGGCAGGCTCTTGCCTAGGGCACGAGCTCCATTAGTGTGCTGGTGCCATTGTGTCCCTTTCCCTCTCCCACTCGAAGGAGAAGCTGGGCATTCTCTGGCTTGTGCCCTTTATGCTAAGAAAGAGCCACTTCCGAACTTTTATCTCTGTCTTACTGCTGGCTTTCGGAGCCCCTTGCTTGAAACGTCTCCATGCCCCCTTTTCTTCACCTGTTTTGCCCTTGGTGACCTGCGGATCCGCCCCAGGGAGGTGGTGGTGGAAAGTCACAGAGAGGGTTCTGGATACCTGGGCTGGCTCTGCCGCAATGCTCCAGCTACTGGTTTTGGGTTGTTCCCTCTCTGTTACCCACTGTGCCCTTGATCTGGAGTGAGACAAGCTGGAGCCCGTGTTCCCTGCTCTCCCAGAGCCGTGGTTAGCCATCCTTCCCCTTCTCCCCATGGCCTCTTCCCGCTAGGGCAGAGGCTGAGCAGGCAGAACCAGACAGGCAGGCAGCTGCAGGCAGAGCTGGGTGTGCGAAGCCTGGTCCCGCCTCGCGCGGCTTTCTCCAACACTCCTGCCCAGTGAAAAGTGGGGTGCCAAGCACCAGCACGGAGCACAGCTTTGGCAATTTGGGGCCTGGAAACCATCGGTTGGTCTCTTGCAAGGGACAAGCTGTGATTTCAGGAGGAGACGCATTGCCGGCGCAGTGGGAGGTCCCTGCCACCCCTACAGCAGTTGTGAGGAGTAGGGTGGTTTTGGGGGGCCACAGAGGGGCTAAGCTGTGCTGACTGCATCCTCTGTCCCCGCAGAGTGGAGGCCTGCGGTGGTGCTGGCGGCTGTTGACTGTGCTGATGAGGCCAACCAGCAAGTGTGCTCTGATTTTGGGATAACTGGGTTCCCCACGCTGAAGGTAAGGGCTGTGTGTGCCGAGTGTTTGCCAGTGGCCTATTTTCACTGCGCGCTGCCTTTTGGCATCTCCCTCTCTTGCTCAATCAGCCCAGCGGTGCTGTTGCACCAAAATATTCCCGCTGAGGCTTTGCCGGCCGAGGCTGTTTCACCCTTCCCCAAAACGTCCCTGTGGCCGGGCTGCAGCCAGCCATCTGCTGGGTGATGGAGCAATAAGGAGGGGGCAAACCAAAACGCTGCTTCACAGCAAAGTGTCAGGGGCGGATCTCCCTTAGGATGGGGGGGAAAGGGTGCAAAACCTGAATTGGAAACTCCTGGGAAAGGCTGCTGGAGGGCAGAGAGTAGGTGCAGGATTTAGATGTGGGTGCAGGGATGCTGCGGGAGGCTCAACTGGGAGGCTCCAGCAGCAGCTTGGCGAGGTGCCGTCCCTCCTCCTGGGCCGGTGCCCAGCGCTAAGCTGTGTCAATACTGCCGTTTCGCAGCGTTTCCCACTGCAAACAGAACCTCGCTCCAGCACGAGCGATAAAGCCGCAGCGCTCCGGGTGCGGGCAGCAGAAGCTGGGATCACCTGGAGATGGGACAGGGGGATAAGGGTTTGATCGTGGACACGCCCTCAGTCCCAGCTTACATGCTTAGCCCAAGGTGGGGTCACATTTGGGGCTCTGCCGGCCAGGTTGGCCTGTGCCCCCACCCTGTCCTAGCTCCTGTGGGACACTGACCAAAGCCCCTCCTGCGGCGGGGAGGCATGCTGATGTGGCTGTGCCAAAAAGTCACTTGCTTTGCATGTCCTGTCCCCGCCAAACACCTTTTGCAAACAGCCTGAGCTCCCAGCCCAGCCTGCAAAGCAAACACCTGTCTGACGCAACCTGGTTTCGCTGCTCTGCCTGCACCATGAGCACTGAAGCCACTGGAGGCCAGGAACGGGGACACCCCCCCCACACACACATGCTCTTCTCCTGCTTTTTAAGGGCTCCAAAGCAGGGAGACAGCAGCTTGCAGGACTGGGAGCCCTGGAGACGCCTGCCCCGCTGCCGGCCAGTGCTTAGCCCTTGGCTGAACATGGCTCCCAGCCCATGCATCTCTTCCCTCTGGGGATTCCCCACAAGATGGGAATGGGACGCAGCCGGGATCTCCCTCTGCGGTGACTGGTGTTGGTTGTCATGCTGTGATGTCATGGGGAAACTGAGGCAGAGCCAGGGCGGGGGAACCCTCTGCCTGCTGGGCTGCACTGCCTTCCTCTCTCACTCCACTCATTACAGTTTCCCCTTCTGATTTTATTTCCTTTTCTCTTTCAGTTCTTCAGAGCTTTCAGTAAGAAGACAGAGGACGGCATAAGGATTACCAGTGAGTATTCAGAGCCATGGGTTGGGTTTTTTTACCCCAGGAACAAATGGCCCTGCTGCTGGCATTGGGACCTGAGAGAGCCCAGGAGAGTTCAGGGCAGCTCCCCTCAGCTCAGCCCATGGAACTGGTTTCCCCAGGATTGACCCTTTTGCATCCTGTCCCCCTGCAGATCCCAGTGCCACCGTCGAGGACCTGCGCCATGCCATCATCACCAACCTCGAGCAGAGCCAGGACGCCTGGCCGCCCGCCTGTCCTCCACTGGAGCCGGCGAGGTAGGGGCGGCATGATGGGGTGGGGGGCAGTGTGATGGGGGGGTTGCTCTGGCAGCCTTCCTTCTGTAGAGGGCTGGTTTCTGGGGAAATCCTGAGCCAAAAATGAGCACGGAGCAACCACTGCATCACCCACGTCCCAGGGAGGCACAGGTGACCTGGCCCGCCATTTACGTGGCCCGGATGAGCCAGGCAATATTGTTGCATCTCCTGATGAACCTACTCATTAGCTTTAATTAGAGTAAGTGGTGCTTGGGATGAGGATGTGGCAGTACCATGCTGTGCTGGGTGAGGCTGCTGCCATAGCAACTTTTTCCTGCCCTGAGAAAGGGTTTTCTTGGTTCAGTACAGACTTGTTGGGGACTGGGCTGGACAAAGGGGGTTGCTCTGCTGTCCTGGGGGGAAAGATTTGGCGATGGTTGAGCTGGGCACATGCGCCAGGTCTCCGATCCCTCCATGTCCTAACAAAGATCCCAACCGCCTTAGCTCAAGTTGGGTGCTGTTTGTTCCCTTGGGTGAGTGTGCAGCTCCCTCCTCCTCTGCCCTGCCTCTGCTTTGTTTTCTACCTCCTTGGCTGACCCTGTCGACTTTTCTCAAAACTTGGGAACTGGAGCAGAAAATTGGGCTGGAAACTTCAGCAGGGAGGATTTGCCTGCTCAGTAGGGCTGAACCTGCACAAGCCATCCCCTGCCAAATCCCAGCGGATGAGGGCCAAGCCGCTTTTGGGCGGGAGGGCAGAGCTGATGCCGAGGTGCCTCCTG
The DNA here is from genome assembly GCA_020800305.1 of Porphyrio hochstetteri. NCBI lineage: Eukaryota > Metazoa > Chordata > Aves > Gruiformes > Rallidae > Porphyrio > Porphyrio hochstetteri. Next base: position 23,633,366 of record CM036912.1, read on the forward strand.
CCACTCTCTCCTTTGCAGTGCAGAGGAGGTCCGCACCTTCTTCCAGAGGAACAAGGACCAGTACCTGGCGCTGATCTTTGAGAAGAGCAACTCCTTCGTGGGCAGAGAGGTGAGTACAGCTGCGTTCCTCCCTGTTCTTCTCAAAGCTTGTGTCCCCAGTGCCTGATAACTCCTTGGTGAGGGAATCCTCACCAGGCAGCCTCCTTGGCCGGCTCGCTCACCCCTTTGCCAGTGTAAAGTTTTATACGGGTTGCTAAATAGCCCCGCTGCGTCCCCGGTGGGGCTGGGGGTCCCACTGCCTCACCCCGGGGCCTTTGGCCTTGCAGGTGGCGCTGGACATGCTGCAGTACGAGAATGTGGCAGTGAGGAGGGTGCTGAGCAGCGAGCAGGAGCTCGTGGAGAAGTTTGGCGTCACCACCTTCCCCTCCGCCTACCTGCTCCTCCGCAACGGCTCCTTCTCCCGCCTGCCTGTGTGAGTACAGGACATGGGGGCAAGGGTCTGGGGATGCTGGCAGGTGCCTCACCTCTCCAGAGTCCTCTGTAATTTTGGGATGGTTCGTTAGGGAGGGAATAGGGCAGGGTTGGGCAGAGAAAGCGGCCAGTGATGGAGCCACCCCTCTGCCACGTTGACCTGGCAGTGGCACAGCTCTACTGCGGATGGTGTGCTGGGATACTTGCCATGGGGGTAGATGGAGAGCGCGGAGCACCCCGCGCTGCTTCCTGAGGTCTGAGTTGCCCACCCCTTTGCTCCCTCCATGGGGCCTGGCGCTGGTTGGGAGGGAGGAGGGTCTGGCTCACGGCTGCTTCCACACAGGCACATGGAGGCACGCTCCTTCTACACCTACTACCTGCGCACGCTCTTGGGTGTCACCCGTGGCTCCTACAAGCTGAACACAACCAACAGCACTTCCAATGAGACTGCTGCATCCCAGCCGAGGCGCGCTGACCGGTCAGACCCCTTTTTCTTCCATCGTTTTGGGGCTGGGGGAGGCCAGGGCTGGTGTGGGTAGAAGGTGCCATGGCCACAGCCTGGGAGCACACCGCTTTCCCTGGGAAAACACTCCCAGTCGTAGCTGGGTCCCTGGAGATGGCGATTAACTGTCGTGTCGCACTGCCCTCCCCAGCTCCAAGGTGTACATGGCCGACCTGGAGTCCACGCTGCACTACTCGCTGCGGGTGGAGGCAACCCGTGCTGCCACGCTGTCAGGAGCCCAGCTGGCTGCCCTGAAGTGCTACGTGGCCACGCTGGTAAAGGTGAGGAGCTTTATGTGTCCGTAGAGGAACTGTCCGTGCCTCCCCATAGTTATTTATAAGGTAAAATGCTGCAGACCGTGTCCCAGCGCTGGCAGGTAGCAGAGCGTGGCGGTCTCTGACACAAGCCCTGCGTCCCAGCATTCGGCACGGTGCAGGGCCATCCCCACACAGCTTCCAAACCCAGCCCAGCGTCTCAGCGGGAGCTGGAGGCCGTAAGCGGGTACCAGGTAGTTTCAGGGGAGACATGGGATGCAGGTATGGGTGTGCAGAGTGGGCTGGGTGTCGCAGGGAGGTGTCGTGCCGAGGCAGGGGGGCTTTTCCAAAGAGGTGCAGAGATGGTCAGAGGGGTTTGTGACTCTCATCGCCTGACTGGGTTGCTCGGCTCAGGAAGCTGATCTCTGTGGGCTCGTTTGGGGTTTGGGAAAGGGAATCTGCTCTGCATCAGGCTCCAGATGAGCATAATTTAGGGTCTTCTTTCTCCCCCTGGTGTTTTTCTCACACTTGGTGAAATCCAAGTGTGTGGGAGCCGTGGGCAGTTTAATTTCCTGGTGCGGTGGAGCACTCTGTTTTGGCCGAGGTTTCCGCCACTGGAGCTGCAGGAGTCCCGTCCCTGCCCAGACCTTCACCGGGCCATGCCCGCCTCCCTAGCTCCCTCCTTCGCTACCCAGCATCTCACGCTCAATTTGGACCTCACGTAGCCCCTGCTGATGTGCAAGATGCCCCCTGATCCCACCCCTGCCCACTCCCCCCTAGCAAAGAGCTCCAAACACAAGCCACTGGTGCAACAAGGCTGAAGTCCTCAGCTCAGAGCTTCACAGGGCGCTTCCCCTGCTTGCCCCCAGCTATTGCCCTCGCTGTGTCTCCCCTTAATGAGCCCCATGGGGCCACAGAAATAAATCCCCCATTGCACTGGCTCCCTAGCTGAGGGCACGAGCTTTTTGGGGTGGTGGAGAGCAGCGGTGGCTTTATTTGATCAGCTCTTTAATTCTCCCTACAAACCTTCCCCTTGCCAGCCAAGCCCTGGATTTGGCAAGGGTGCAAAGCTGCCTTCCCACGCAGGATGCAGAGCCGGCGGTGCCATTACCGTGCTCATCCGCAGGACGGAGCAGCATCCCCACGATTGCTGCCAGCCTGGGCTGGGGGAGCTCAGCCAGCAGGTCCCAGCTTTAACTGTTGCCTTCCCAAGAGGTATTGAAGGCAGGAGGGAGGAGAGATCCCAACATGGGAAGAAGCGGTGCCTGGCAAGCAGTGGATCCTGTGGCAAAGCCTCCTGCCAAAGGAGCCTGGGGGTGGGAATGTGTTTTGCAGTACAAACCTCGGGTCGCAGAATAATTCCCCTGTGAATTTGGGGACTTCCTGCGCGATTCCCCTTGGGGTGTGGGGAGAGCAGCTCACATATAGCCCAATGCTCCTTCCTTTGGCTTCCCTGTTGCTTCTGTGTGCTCCTGGTCCCTTCCTCCCTGCAGGTTGGACCTTCCCTCTGTCTGTCTGTCCATGGCACACGCTGCAGGCTGTCCCCTCGCCCCGCAGCACCCGTGGTTTAAAGCGCTGCTGCTAATCGGCTTTGCGCTGACTTACGGTGCGAGTGGCGCTTTGCCTCCCTCAGACGGGGACGTGACTCGGTGCCCGAACACACACGTGGGGGGTCCTTACCACCATGGACTGGGGGACACACACCACAGGCACCAGAACCTTGCTGGGGCCACGCTGCCCTCTGGCACACGGTGCTGGGAGGATGCTGGTGCTGCCTGGTGCCGGTCCCGATGAGGCAGGGGTGCTGGCGGGCTGCTCCCAGGGCAGGCTCTGCGTTTCCTCACCACTCTCACCCCTCGGCAGTACTTCCCCGGGCGCCCCAGCGTGCAGACCTACCTGCAGTCCCTGGACAGCTGGCTGAAGAACTGGACAGAGCCCGAGCTGCCCCGCAGCACCTTGAAGGAGGCCATGAAGAATAACAAAGACGTAAGGCACTCGCGGGGACCCCAGCCCCTGCTCCCCTCATCCCACCCCTGCTCCTTCCCCTCCCCCTCCCCATATTCTCTGCCAGCTCCATCACACACAACTGTCTCTCCCAGGCCTCCCACCCCTCTGTCCTCCCCACCAATGTGACCTGGGTGGGCTGCCAGGGCAGCGAACCCCACTTCCGCGGCTACCCCTGCGGGCTCTGGACCATCTTCCACCTGCTGACTGTACAGGCTGCCCAGAGCGGCCCCGACAAAGGTATCAGTGTCGTCAGGAGCTTTGGGTCTTGGGGAGGGGGTGTCCAGACAGGTTGGGGCATGGACAGGAATGCTGTGTGCAGGCAAAGGCTGGTCTCACCCCGAGGCAGGTCTGGGGGCGTGGGATGAGAGCTGCAGAGTTGGGGTGCAAGGCTGCCACCACAGCCATGGGAACGTGGCAGTGGCACTGCAGGGTCCGGAGTGTCTTCCCATCCCCACCCTGTCCTCTGCTTCCCCCCTCCAGAGCTGCCACTGGAGGTGCTGAACACCATGCGCTGCTACGTCCGGCACTTCTTCGGCTGCCAGGAGTGTGCCCAGCACTTCGAGGCCATGGCAGCCGAGTCCATGGACCGGGTGGCGGGCCGGGAAGAAGCTGTCTTCTGGCTCTGGTCCCACCACAACAAGGTCAACGCACGCCTGGCAGGTAAGCGGGGGGCACAGGGAGGAGAGCTGGGGAGGTTTCCCAAGGCAAAAAGGGAGGTGAGATGGAGGAGCATCCCTCCTCCTGGCTGGAACTGGCAAATGGCTGCATTAGGTTAGGGCACTGCAGTGGGCACGTCCCGTGTCATCGTCCCCTGCCACAGGGAACAGCAGCTGGTCGCACGGCATCAGACCGCCCTGGAGATGCAGTTGGGTCTTAGACCCTCCCAGCAGGGAGCTTCCCAACGCTGACGTGTGCCCTCGGAGGACCTCTCCTCCTGAGACAGCTCCTCCAAACATCCCCATGCCCAGCTGCTCTGGGTTGATTAGACTGGGTACAGCGGGGGAGGGCTGTGTCGTGTGTCCCCCTCTAACCCCCTCGCTGGCTCTGGTCCCTGCAGGCAGTGACACGGAGGACCCCAAGTTCCCCAAGCTGCAGTGGCCTCCACCGGACATGTGTCCCCAGTGCCACAAGGAGGAGCGGGGGGTGCACGCCTGGGAAGAGCCAGCCGTGCTTACCTTCCTCAAGGCGCACTTCTCCCCCGCCAACATCCACCTGGACTATGTTGAAGCTGACCCCATCCCCATGGCTGGAGAGGAGATGGGGGCCAGGGTGGTGGGCACTGAAGGCCCACGAGAGGACAAGGAGAAGGAGGAAGAGGAGGAGAAGGAGGGTGAGATGAGAGCTCCGGAACGACCAGGCTCCCCCGAGCCACGGCGCCCCAGCATTGTGCGGCTGAACCCCAAATTGAGGGAGGTGGGCGAGGACATCGTGGACCTGGACTCCTTCAGCGAGCAGCACTTCAAGAGCCAAGCGCTGCGAGCGGCAGCTGGCCGGCGCCGGCGGCTCAGCAAGCGGGACACCATCGCCCTGCCCCAGGATGCTGGGGTGGGCCGGGAGCGCCGGCGGGCTCCCGGTGTCCTGGTCCGGGAGGAGGAGGAAGTGGCTGGGGAGGGCATGCGGAGGAGCCCCTGGCTGCGGGTGCTTGGCTTGGGCTTCTCCCGCTTGGACATCAGCCTCTGCATCGCCCTCTACTTCCTCTCCTCCATGTGCCTCCTGGGCATGTACACCTTCTTCCGCCTCCGCACCCGCGCCCGGAAAGGCCGCCCCAGCTTCCCCATGGCCTGAGAGTGGTTGCAGGGGGCCAGGGGCTGCCCTGTTGGGACACCCCTCGGATGGTGTTTTGTCACCCGTTGGGAAGGGGTTTGGTGCATCTTCCCCCCCCGCAGGAGCCAAGGAGCAGCTCTCCTGGCATCCGCTGCCTCACCCGGGGCGGGGGGCAGAGGTGGAGGCTCTTTTTTTGGGGGGAAGGTGTTGGAGCACCCCCCTCTCAGGTCACAGTGCCACGTTTTTGGGCATGCGGGAGCTGGGATGCCGACAGCGGTTTATGTCTCAGCACCCAGCTGCTCTTGGGAGCTCCCCAGTAATGGACCGGTTTCAAACTGGGAAACCCAGATTCATGCTGGGAGTAGCCCCTTGGGGTCAAACCACTAGTGGGGCTAGGTGGGTGGGGGTTTAGCCACCCCCACAACAAGCGGGCACTGCTGGGCGTGGGGCAGCAGTTGTAGCTTCAGCTGCATTTTGTGTGTTCCCCCGTGCTTCGAGCCGTGGGCTGGGGTCCCCCTGCCTGTCCTTGCCCCCTCCCTGCGCTGTTGCTCGCTCTCTGCTTGTCTTAGTTGAATAAATTATTTTTGCTGAGGCCGGCCCCGCTGTGTCAGCTGGTCCCTGTGGCTGGGGCACACTGGGGCAGCACCCCCCTCCCTGCCATCACCCCACTGCCAACTGTCCCCACACCAGCCTCCCCCATCACCCTGGGAAGAGCACAGGCTCGGTTTAAATCCTTTAAATATTTTTAAGTGTCATTATTGTATATTTTTCTCCTGGGTATGCTGGTGGCCAGCTGCCCCCCCCCGCATGGCTGTCATGTCCCCATGGTTGGGTGGTTTGTGGTTTGTCCTCAAGCAGGGTGATGGGGAGGGAGCCGGGAGGGGCCCAGGAAGCTGCTGGGGAAAAGTTGACATGAGCCACGCAGCTGCAGTTCGGTGCTGGCCCTGCCCGTGGTCCAGAGCAGGGAGATTCACACGAGCATCCCTACAGAACCATAGAATTTCCTGAGTTAGAAGGGACCCCTGAGGACCATTGAGTCCAACTCCTGGCTCCACACAGGCCCAGCCAAGTCAGACCATGGGACTGAGTCCATTGTCCAAATGCTTCTTGCCCTCAGCCCAGCTCAGTGCTGTGACCCCTTCCCTGGTGAGCCTGTGCCAGTGCCTGACCACCCTCAGTACAGAACCTCTTCTTAACATCCAACCTAAACCTCCCCTGGCACAGCTTCATGCCGTTCCCTTGGGTTCTGTCCCTGGTCCCCAAAGAGAGATCAGCAGCTGCCACTTCACTGCCCCTCGTCAGGAAGCCACAGACAGCGATAAGGTCTCCCCTCAGCCTCCTCTTCTCCAGGGTGAACAACCCCTGGGACTTCAGCCTCTCCTCATAAGTATTCCTCCCCAGACCCTTCCCCATCCTCATTGCCCTCCTCTGGACACTCCCCAATAGTTTTGTGTCCTTGTACTGTGACACCCAAAACTGCTCCCAGTACTCAAGGCCGCCCCAGTGCAGTGCAGAGCGGGACAATCCCTCCCTTGACTGGCTGGCCGTGCTGTGCTGGATGCACCCAAGGATGTTGTTTGGCCCTCCTGTCTGCCTGGGCACACTGCTGGCTCACATTTAACTTGCTGTCGACCAAGACCCCAAATCCTTCTCAGCACAGCTGGCCTCCAGTGCCTGATCCTCCTGGCTGGATATGCAGCCAGGGTTGTCCCTTCCCAGGGGCAGAATCCAGCACTTAAACTTCATGCTGTTGGTGGTTGGAGGGCTGGGCAATCTGTCCAGGTCTCTCTGTAAGGCTTCTCCACCCTCAACAGAGGCAACAGCACCTCCCAGTTTGGCGTCACCTGTGAACTTCAGACACCCTCTATTCCCGAGTCCTGCTTGCTTATGAAAACATTAAAAAGAACTGGACCTAAAATGGAGCCCCGGGGAACCCCACTCGTGACTGGCTGCCAGCCAGATCTACCCCCATTCCCTGCCACCTTCTGGGCCCGACCCTTCGGCCAATCGCCCACCCAGCGTGTTAGGGCCTGGTCTAGTTGTATGTGAGATACCGTATCACAGGCCTCACTGAGATCCACAAAAATAACACCAATGGTCTTCCCTTGGTCAACCAGCTGGGTGGCCTTGTTGTGACAGGAAATCAGGTTGGATAGACAGGACCTTCACCTCCTGAACCCATGTTGGCCATGACCAATGACTGCGATGTCATTGGGAGCTCCCTCTCCCCTGCCCGGGGCAGGGAGCCTGGAAACCCTCTCCCTCCCCAAGCTTTTTGGGTTCCTTTGCTACTGTTTTAGCTTTTCAAGGCAGGGCCACGGTCACAGTCCTCTGCTCAGGAGCCCTTCCCCTCAGCAGCTCAGCTGACACGGCTCTTGTCCCCTCCTGCGCTGAGCCAGAGCCGCCTGTCTTCCGTAGGGCTCTCGGTACCCCAGGGACTGGGAGTTGCGCAGGCCCCCGGTGCCTGTCCCCAATTCTCTCTGCCCTTTTATCCTTGTTAGGAATCATTAAGGAAAATGGTTGTTTTCCAGAGCTGGGGCCGGAGCCATCTGCTCTCCTGGCGCTGCCTAAATCCCCCTGTAACAAATTCATTGGGATTACGCTGCGCTCCCCTAATCCCGGCCCTTCCCCCCACACGGAGGATTTAAAAGGATTAGAGCCCGGCTGATAATAAACTTTATTAAGGGGGGGGGTGGTGGGGTGTCAATCCGATTTGGAGCCTTTTTCTTGATATCTTCACTTTGCCCAGGTGGGAGGCGAGGGCCAGCAGGATGGGGAAGGAGGACAGCCAGCTCCACTGCTGCCCAGGCACCCGGAGCACTGGCTCCTCCAGCCCTTCCTTCCTTCAAATAAACTTAGTTCTTGCTCTGTCTTTCCTCCTTCTTTGGTGTTTGTGCACAGTCACACCTCCACTGGACGTGGGGCTGCCACCCCTGCCATGCCACCACTGGCCCGCTTGGGCTTGGCCATGTCCCTTAGCTCATCCAATGGAGCGGGGGCTGTGTGTCCCCCGTCCCTGTCGTGTTCCCCCCCCCGAACCGGGTGCTGGTCCTGCCCACCACTGGGTGATGGATGGGGAAGGTCTCACCGCTGCAGCCCTGCTGCCTCCTCCTTGATTTCCCTGGGGGGTTTATCCCCAACATCAATAACCCCCCCCTACATGCACCCCTCCCTGCCAGCTGCTCCCCTGCGCGGGGCCCAGAGCTTGTGACAAGGGGCTGCCCGCGATCACCCCCAAATATCTTGGTGGGGGGTGGTAGTTGAGTGGGTTGCAGGGGATCCAGCAGGAGGGTGCAGGGGATTAGGGCTGGAGAGGGGCTGCTGCCGGAAGGGGGTTAGCAGGCAGCTGCAGGCAGGGCTGCCCAGATTAGCATCCCCGACAGGCCCGCCGGGGAGATTTACAGGGCCGGGGAGCTAAAGCTGCCGTGCGCAGGAAAAAGAGAGTCCAGTAAATAGACTTTCCGTAATCCTGTTTGGGGCACTCCCAATCCTCCTGGCTCCGGCTCTCCCAGGCTGTGGCATCAGGGTGTCACCCCGCTGCCAGCACCCAGGGACCCCCAGGCGCAGAACGGGCTGCGTCAGGCTGGGGGCTGCTGCAGGGCTCGGCACCTCCCAGGGAGGGGTGTCCCAAACACCATCCCCCCGAGGATGGTAACCCCAGGGCAGGCCCCCACCCCAGCCCTGCACAGGGGCTGCATTAAACTGTGCCATGGCCATGCTCATGGGTGGATGGGCTGTGCTGGGGGGAACCCACTCCAACCCCCCCGTGGTGCCTCCTCAGTGGGGTTACCCCTTCCCAGCACTGCCAGGGTGTCCCCAGGCTAATTACCCAAATGGCTGCAGGCTGGTGCAGGGCGGCCACTGTTCCCTAATACAATTTACCCTCAAGTGCAATTTAATTTTCCACGAGGCCAGTGGCCAGCCCCTTGCACACCCAGCCACCTTCCCACCCCTTCAGCACTCCCATCCTCCCTCCCACCTTGCCCCTCTTTCCCTGCTCGGTGCAGACCAGAGCCTTGCTCCTCCAGCATCCTCCCTCCACCTGTGCTGGGGCAATAAAATCACCAGGGGGGATTCACTTAATGTTAATTAATTTCCAATTGCAATTAGCAACGGCTCATTTGGCAGTGCCTGCGAGGGACAAGGCTTTCTCCGGGCTGCTGGTGAGTACTTGGGTCTTGTCCTCGTTCCAGGCCATCCTCAGCAACAGGGGTGCATGTGGGATGGGGGTACAGGTAATTAAGAAGTGGGGAGTGGTGGGGGCTGCTGGTGGGCTGTGCATATGGGGGGTCAGTGCGCTGTGGGCGGTGCTGTCTGGAGAGGAGGTGTCTCTCAGGCTGGGGAAGATGTTTTGTTGTGTGAGGGGGCTCTGGGAGCTGGGCTAAGACCTGGCAAACTTGCTGTATGGGTGGTATTGAGTCCCCCTCTCCCCACCACCTCCAAGCCCCTCTGGCTTTGCTGATGGGGGACATGGCTGTGCTCATCACCACCCCTCCCACCTGGCATGGGCCAGGGGTGGGTTTTCCTTGCACCCTCAGTTTCACCTTGAAACACCCCTGATGCATTGGGAATGATGCTCTGATGTCCCCATCAGTGATACACTGCCCCAGTGTCCCCAGTTCCAGGGCTGCAGGCATGTGAGGGGAGGCTGGGGGGGGGTCTCCACAAGACCCTGGGGTCTGCCTGCTCTTTGTTATTAACTCGTTCTGACAGGGAAGGTGTGGGAGCACCATCCCCACTGGTCTGTGGGTTTTTGGCATCATTGTATCGTGCTGCTGGCGTCCTCATCTGGCAGCAGGGCCAGAAGGGCTGAGGGTGATGTGGAGAAGGGAGTGGGGCATCGGTATGGGGGCAGAGCCCTCCCCTCTGAAAGTGCCCTGGGAATACAGCCCTCTGAAACTTGTGCCATTCCCCCTTTTGCAGGCTGGGCACCACTGATCCGTAGCCCTGGTTTAGCTCTGGGAGGAGGATAAACTTTTGGGATGGGGAGGGGGTTTCACAGCCATCGTGTCTAAACACCCCTCCACGAGCTCCCCTCTTCTCAGGCACCACCAGGACCTGAGGGGGGGGGAGGGGCGTGGTTTGCAGGGCCAGTATCTTGTGCCCATCTTGACCACCCTCTCCTCCCTGCAGGGTATGGGTGGGGGGGTGCAGGGGAAAACGAACCCAATAGAGACCAAACAAAAAGATCCCCAAAGAGACCACCAACCCCCCAAACAGGAGGAGCAGATGGACAGTATGAAGGATGGAGTGGCACAAGGCAGTGCTGCAGCCGTGGGGAGGGGATGAAGGCTCTACTGGGAAGATGCGGTGAGCCGAGAGAGAGGAAGATGCAGGTGGAGTGGGGGGGAGGGAGGCTTGAGCGGACGCTGGTGGTGGCAGTTCCCCCCGTCAGCGTGATGCTCCCCCGAGGCTCGGGCTCGGCGCTGCGCAGCTCCCCGCGCTCGCTGGCCACTGCCGTGAGTGATCCGGAGCGGGGCAAAGGGGCTGGATCAATCTGGCAAAGCAGAAAAATGAATGAAAATTGAATTCCCTGAGGAGAAGGGGGTGGAGGGAGCTGCTAGCTCGGCCGAGAGATAAATCAGAGCGTGCTGGAGGGGGGGGGGGACGACGGGGGACGACGACTCGGGTGACTCCCAGAAGTGGTGGAATAATTAGGGAAATAGGTTGGAAATGCAAAATGCTGGGACAGGGAGGCTGGGGGGTGATGTCCGTCCATCTGCCTGCACGTTTGCCTAAACTTCTCCCACAGATCAGCCCTGGGGACCTGCCTTCCCGCATCCCCCAGCTGGGAGGTGCGCTCTGGTGCTGCTGGCCGGCTGGGGACCGCACTGGGGGACGGTGGCCCCTGCCCCAAGGGGCTGGGGGGCGCAGGTGGCCAGGGCGGTGGGGGTCTGGATGCACTTAATGCACTTAAGAGCCAGCGTTTGATTTAGGGGACAAGAGGAGGGGACGGGATTCACCTCCCCCGTGGTGGGAAGCAGGTTTCAGGGCTCGGTGGGGCGGGGGCTCATTCCTGCAGTGAGTGTGCACCAGTCTCTGCCCAGTGCCCCACTGGGTTTCGCTGGTAAAACAAAGCTTTGGGGTTACAAAGCAGCAGCTGACTGGAAAGATATTGGGTTTTTCCTAAGGAACCCGTTTCTTAGGTTTTATTACTTTTCTTTTTAAATAACTTCCCCCTATTGCTGGCCTGTCCCACCCATGCATTTCCCGTGGGGCCAGTTCAGGATTTCCCAGGTAAGGAAAAGCCTCTTCGCAGTCTGCACTTCAGCATGGAAACGAAGGTGCAGGAAGGGCGCCGGTAAGCCAAGGGTGGCCGGGCTCTCGGCTGGGCTCAGCATCCCTCCCTCCCCCCAGCTGCCGTGAGGTCTCGCCCCGCTTGTGCAGACTCAGTGCTCCAAGCACCTGTGAGCTGGGCAGGGTGGGATGTTCCAGCACCTCCGGGCCATTTGGCACCCTGGTCCCTGAGCTGGACAGTCACATAATCACAGGATTGTAAGGCTTGGAAGGGACCTCCAGAGCTCATGGAGTCCAACCTCCCTGCCAAAGCAGGGTCCCTAGGAGAGGTCACACAGGGAGGTGTCCAGACAGGGCTGGAATATCTCCAGAGAAGGGGACTCCACACCCCCCTGGGCAGCCTGTCCCAGGGCTCCCTCACCCTCACCGGGAAGAAGCTCTTCCCCATATTGGTGCAGAACTCCCTGCGCTCCAACTTGAGGCCATCACCCCTTGTCTTGTCCCAACAGACACTGAGAAGAGGCTGGCCATTTCCCCCTGTGTCCTACCCTTCAGATATTGATAAACACTGATCAGATCCCCTCTCAGGTTTGTTTTCTCCAGGCTGAACAGCCCCAGCTCACTCAGCCTTTATGATGTGGTAAGCATTAGGAAAGGTGATGCTCTGGGCACCTGAATAATCCAGCTGACTTGAGCTGCCTCAGGTCCTTTGCTGTTGGGTACCACTGGGTATCGCCACTTCTGGATGCTCTGGCACTGGAGGCTGGGTTGCCCTTGCATTTTCATTCAACAAAGCCCCATGGGGATCCTTCCAGAAGCTGTAGTCACGCTGAGCCCTTTGCCTGGTGACTTTGGCATCGCTGCCCTCATGCCACCGCACTGTCAGGCTGGGCATGGTGCAGCCCCTGGGAGTTGGGTGGGCTCCTTCCGTGCCCAGATGTGTTCTTGGGGGAGCTGCCGTCGGGACAGGTGCCAGTGCCGAACTGTGCCTCGTCCAAGCAGGGCTCGCTGGGGCTGCCGCGGGGGTACCAGCCCCGTGGCGGCAGGGGGACGGTGATGCGCCGGTGCCCGCCGTGGCCGGGGAAGGAGAGGCCGAGCTGAGCCCTGCTCCCGGTGTCCAGAGGGGCAGGGCTGGGGGGGACTCGCCGTCCCCTTCCCTAGAGCGGGGCCTCCCCGCTCCGTCCCACCGAAGGCACCGTCGGACGGAGCCCCCCGGTCGCGACAGCGCCAGGCGCCCCCAGCCCCGCTCCGCGTGGCGGCCCCAGCCCCGCCCCTTCCCCGCAGGCCCCGCCCCGCCGCAGAGCCCCGCCCCCCCCTCGGCCATGCCCCGCCCCTTTCGGCGCGGGGCGGGCGGCGATTGGCCTCGGGCGGCCCGGCCCGCCCCCGCCCCCCTGCGGGCGGTGACGTCAGGCGCGCTCCCCGCAGGGTGAATGAATGGGAGGCGGGCGGCGCTGGCGGGCACAGCTGCGGCGCCGCGCCCGGGCCGGCTCCGGCACCGGCACCGCCCGCGGGACCCGGCGCTGCCTCCCGCCGCGGGGCTCCGCCGGCCCGGGCCGCATCTCTCCCTCCCCTCCGCCGCCCCCGGGGCCAATAAAATGATGCAAAGCTCCGCGCTCGCTGCCGAAGGGGCTGTCAAGGGGCTTCCCGAGATCCTCGGTGTGCCGGTGCAACGTAAGGACGCTTTTCTCTTCTCCCTCCTTCGCTCCCTGCCGCAAAGGCGGCCCCGGGCCGGCGGGGCAGGGCGGGCAGGGGCTGGAGGGGCAGCGCCCTGCGGGCTGGGCAGGTGCCTCCCGTTCCTGCCTGGGTTTTTTTCCTCCCTTTTCGTTCCCCCACCCCCGCGCCGTGTGTAGCAGCGGTAACAGACTTACCAACCAGGAGTGCGCGGAAAGGGGGGCGAGCGGTGCCCCGGGGCGGGGGAGCCGTGCGGAGCGATGCGGCCCCGACGGGGAGGTCGCCGCGGCTGTGGCTCTGCGTGTCTAAGTGTGCGTGTTACGCGCGTGTGTGTGTGTGTGTGCGTGTTTGTGTGTGTATGTGCTGCCAGAGTGTCCCCCCCTCCGCCCCCTCTCACCCCCGGCCCGCGGCACACGACCCCCCGTTTATATCGTTTATCGCGACAGGCAGCGCCTCCCGGGAAAGGGAAGAGACCTACGGGTGTGCGTGCGTGTTAGCGGGACGGCGATCCCGGCTCGGCTCGGGACGCGGAGAGATGCCGTCGTGTCCGAGCCTGTCCAAAAACATCACCCCCCAGCCCCGTGTCCTCACATCCGTGCTCTGTCGCTACAGGGAGCGTGGCCGTGCGGAACCACATGCTCACGCGTGTGTATAATCAGCACGTCAGGGGACGTATGCGGTGGGGTGTGCGGACCCGCACCCCGCAGGTGCACGGCCCCGGCATCCGGGTGTGAGCCGCGGGGACCGGCGGCCTCCCCGTTTCCGTAGGGCCGATCCCTACACCGAGGGAGCCGCGGTACATGCACACCCTTAGGGATGATGCGCGGGGGCGGCCGGGCCCCGGCGAGACCCCGGCCCATCCGCGGGGCTGCTCGGGCGGGAGGTGGGGACACTCCGCGGACGGCCCGGGCTGGGGCTGCGCGGGTGTTATTGCTGTCGTTGTTATTGCTATTATTAATTATTGCTATTATTATTGCTATTATTGCTGTTATTATTATTGATGTTTCCCCCCCGCCCCCCTCCGCTTGCAAACGGTTCCCGAGAACCGGGGCGTCCCTGCGGGCCCGGAGAAAGGGGGACCCCGCTGGTGGGAGCCGGGCAATGTTCTGCTCAACCCCCCCCGCCGCCCACCTCCCGGAGGGCACCCGAAAAGTTTAGGGGAAGGAGCCCCCGGGGAGGCGGGTGGAGGGCTGGGCCCCAGCCCAGGGAAAGCCCGGCAGCTGTGCCGGGAGGCCCGGCCGCATTTCGGGGGACACACACAGGTACCGAGGGGTGCGCACCCGGCCGGGCTTTGCTTCCCTCCTCCCCGCAGCTTGCCGCTGCCCTCCAGAGCTTCCCCCGCCGTTCTGTGCCCCGCACCGGCCTCCGGTCTCACCGGGCGGCTGTAATTCGTTTTCCCTGGGTCTTTCCGTGTGTGGGGAGCGGTGAAGCCGGTGCCTCTGCCCGGGCTGGGGAGGGGAGGGAATGTGCGGGGCCGAGCCGCTGGCCGTCCTTCCCATCCTGCTTCGTGGAGGCTGTCCCCGTGATCCCCCGTTTCCGTCCGGTTGCCAGGCCCTGGGCGGGGGGACACGGGGTGCAGGCGGGCGCGTTTAGCCGATTTCACCCCAGGGACGGAAATCCCGCGTCAGGAGCACGCGCCGGGTGCGGGGACAGCCGGGGTCTGTCCCACGGCCGAATCCTGCCCGAATAACGCCTCCAGTGCCCGGCCGCAGGGTCCCTGTGGCGGCCCCGGAGCCCCGCCGGTTTGAGGGGGGATGATGTGCCGGGGTCGCCTCAGCGAAGCTCCCCGGTTTGACCCTCCTGGGTACCCGTGACACTGTCAATTTCGTCCTAAACTGCCGTATTTCGGGATTCATCAGGAAATAACCCAACGAGATACGGTTATTCCCATTTATTTCAGCGCAAAAAACAATTAGCGGCGGAGGGGAGGGGGACTAAAAATGTGAGGGTAGGCTGCCCTAAAAGTTTCCATCGTCTTGCAATTCCCCGGCTGCTCCAGCACCGAATCCTGCGGCCGCTCCCGGCCAGCGGCTTCCATGGCGTCACACGCCCGGGGGGGCCTGATCCTGCACCACGATCAGTGCAGGGCGAAAGGGGCTGCCCCAGGGCAGGAACCACCTTCCCAAAGGGAATTCGGGGACCCCCTTCCTACGTCGGGGTCACCCCGTCCCCCAGCATCGCCTCGATATTTCCTCATCGTACGTGCGATGGGAGTACGTGACATGTTCATTTCTCACCGCTATTAAATCGCAAGGTTCCCCTTTTTATTTAAGGCTGCACAGCCTCCTTATTTTAGGGACCGGGGCTTACAGCATCATCCTCTTAGGCAAGATTTCGGGGGGAGCCGAGCCTGGGGGAATCCCCCCCAACCCCCGAATCAGCTCCAGCTTTGCAGACGGCATTGCTAAAATTATAAATCCGGATATTATTTATGAATATTGTTTTGCAAATCTCACCGAAGGGAAAAAAAACTTCTGCCAAAAGCCAGCGGGAATCGTGCCCGGGTGCCGGCAGCCTCTGGCCAAGGGGCTGTGAGGGGGGGGAGTGTGTAGGGGGATTGATTAATCGCCGCTGGGAAAGTCGTTTGCCCGCTGCAGAGAAATGAGCTGGAGGCGGGTTGGTTTGGGGTTGATTTTGAGGAGGGCTTTTTTTTTTTTGTCCGGGGAGGGGGGGTGGGATGTGAAGGAATGAGGTTTCGTCCCCGCAGAAAGTCTTTTTTTTAAGAAGTCCCCGACCTGATGCTTCCCTCGGGGCAGGTGTTTTGGTTACAGGCTCCGGTACCGGGAAAAGCGGACCGCCTTTATGCTCCAGCTTCCCACCCGCACTGCCGAGGCACCCATTCTGCAGCACCTTCCTCTTGCGGGGGGTGTGTGTGTGCGTGATCCCTTCCCCTTAAAAGGAAAACAAACCCCAAACCTCAGCCCAAAGGAAGGGGAAGGGGAAGGGAGGCGTTTTCCAGCTCGGTGCTCGCCGTGGAGCGGAGCCGGCGGGGCTGGGCTGCGGGATGAGCTGGGGGAAGCGCATCCTTCTCGGACACTACCTCGCCATCGCCTCCGCCCTCGGGCTGGGCAGGTTTTTTGCGGTTCGAGGGATTTTTGAGGCCGCCCGCGAGTTTGTTTCGTTTCCGTCGTTATTTCTTTTCTTTCCCTTTACCGCCTGGGAGAGAGAGGGATGGAAAGATGGACCCGCGGCTAATAAATCACGGTAACGGCGGCCGCGCTGCCGGCGGGCGGCGAGGGGCCAGACCCCAGCACACCTCGTCAGGCCGCCCCTCGGGTGCCCCGGTGCGTGGGAGGGTGCTGAGGGGGGGCATAGGGGATTGAGGGGGCGGGGATGGGGAATTGTAGAGCTGCTACGGGCGGGAGGCAGGAATGCGCACTCCCGGGTGCAGAACCCCCGGGGGGGGGAGGGGTGACCCCCACCCTTCCTCCAAGTGTTAGTCGTCCCCCCCGCCCCCAATCCCCGGGGAGCGGTTTACATTGAGGCTGCCGCATCCCCAGGATGGAGAAGAGGGGGCCGTGGGGCAGTGTGTGTGTCCCCGGAGCATCCCCGGTGAGCCGGCCCGGAGACGCTGGTGGGCACCGACAGCTCTGAAGAGAGAACACGATGCCGTTAGCGTTATCCTTGTAGTATAAAATAATTCGGTTAGGGCAGGTGGAAGAAGCGCGGGGCTTTCCGCAGGCAGGGAGGGAGGCGGCGCGGAGCACAAAGCGAAGGGCGCAGGGGCTGGATTTAAGGTATTTTCTTTCTGCGCGCACCAGGCAAAGCAGCGGGCTGAGCGGGGCACCTCCTGGTACCCCGGCAGCTCCAGCATCATTGGTATTATTGGTGGTTGTTATTGTTTGTTGTTATTGTTTGTTAGTATTGTTATTATTATTGTTATTTCAGTACGCGGAGAGCATCCGAGTCATTGCGCGCTCCGCGCAGCCCTGAACACACACACACAGCCCTGCACACACACACAGCCCTGCGTGCCTTCGGTTGGTGCCCTACATCTACGGACAGATTAGAAGCAAAAAAACCACCCCCGAAACCAAAACCAACACCCCCAAAAGAAACCGGGTCTCTGTTGTTAAAAAAAAACCCCAAACAACCCGTGTATTTTTCTTTGGGAATCTGGAGAAAGATGTAATACCTGCGGCAGTTGGTTGGTGGGATTAATCTGCTTCCAGGGATGACAGACTCCCGTAAGCACACGCGTGTGCCTGCGAAGAACCGTTCAGGTCTAAACCCACGCCTAAATGCCTCCGAAACGAAAAGGAAAGGGTTTACTTTTGTAGTGTCCCCCTGCCTCGGGGCCGGTGCCACCCGCTGTGCGCTGAAACAAACGGGTTTAACGAGTGGGATGTGGGAAAAGATGCGACCACGGTGAGGGGGGAGGGCTGTGAGCCAAGCATCCAGGTGTGTGGTCAGGGCAAACCGGATAAGAGGGGCTTACGGAAGCTGTAGAGATATTTTATTTTATTTTATTTTATTTTATTTTATTTTAAAATTTATTCGAGTGTTGGTAATGCGATGGAGGCTTGAATAACGCCAGGGAGAAATCCGATGGGAAGGGCGCCGGGACTGCAGCGATCTAACCCTCTGAACTGTAAAATAAGCCGCCTTCACTTGACACACTCGACAGTACTCCAAAGTATTTTAAAATAGTGTCCTTTAAGGCTGTAACGGTACGATTTTCTCGTTTACTCTCTTCCTCTGTCCCCTCACTTCTTTCCTCCTTTTTTCCCCCCTTCCTTTCCTCTTTTTTCTGCCTTTTCCTTTTTTTCACCTTCTCCTTCCTTTCCTCTCTCACCTTCCTCTCTTTTTTCCTCCCCTTCCTCTCCCTTTCCCCCTCCCTCTCTCTTTTTTCCCTCTTCCTTCTCCCTTTCCTCTCCTTTTTTTATTTCCTCCCTTTCCTCTCCTTTTTTTATTTCCTCCCTTTCCTCTCCTTTTTTTATTTCCTCCCTTTCCTCTCCTTTTTTTATTTCCTCCCTTTCCTCTCCTTTTTTTATTTCCTCCCTTTCCTCTCCTTGTTGTCCCCTTCCTCTTCTTTTTTTCTCTCCCTTTATTTCCTTTCTTTCTCCCCTTTCCTTTTTTCCTACCATTCTGTTCCTCTTTCCCCGCTTCTTCTTTTATTCCCTCCCCCTTCATTCTCTCTTTTTCCCTCCCCTTCCTTTCCTTATTTTTCTCCCCATCCTTTCATCTCCCCTTCTGTTCATCTTTTTTCCTCCCCTTTCATTTTCTCTCCCCCCACCTCCTTTCCCCCTTTCCCCTTTCCCCTCCTTTTTCTCCATTTAATTCCTTTTCCCCCTTCTCTTCCCTTTCCCCCCTCCCTCTTGGAGGGAGGCAGCCCTCATGCACAAACATCTCTCCTGCTGGAACAGTGGGGTTTGTGTCGTGTCCCCCCCCCCCCAAAAATCAATCTTCTTTCATGCCTGTGTGTCAGCAGGCTGTGCCTGGCTCTCCCCCAGCAATCTTCTCCCGCAGATTCCTATGGCACCTCCGTTTATTCTCACCTACGGGCAGAGAGAGAGAGAGAGGGAGAGGGATCCAGGGATCCACCGATCCACCTCTCCGGGGCTGGAGAAGCTGTCTGTCCCTCCGTCTGTAGGCAGATGCCGTGTAGGAGTGGGGATGGCCAGGTGTGCTTTAGGGAGAGCCCTCTTGCTCCTGGCATCCTTCCACGTCATGGGTGCTGGGGGTGGGGGTGGGGGAACTGGATAGGGACCCGCTGCTGCTCTCCCCTCCCCCCCGCCCCCCCCCCCAGTTACTGCTGATGTGGCCCTGCTTCAGCTCGTGTTTTCCAGCGACAGGCGTCTGTAATACCACAGCTGGATGGGAGAAAGGGGGTGAAATGTGCATGTGAAAATGGGCATCTGGGGGACCAACGGGCTGTTGGACTGCGGGGGGATGCAGGGTGGCTCGTGTCCCTCGGCAGCAGGAGAAGAGACTTTTGTCGGTGTTGAAAAGCCTCCGCAGGTCGAGTGGAGGTGGTTGGTGTCCTGCACCCCCGGGTGACCCTGTGGGTGAACCCTTAGGTCATTGTGGCAGCCCAGCCTTTGGGGTTTGGGGTGTCTGTGAGGAGCAACAAGACATGCCCCTGGTTGGGGGGTTTCACGATGCCATCCCAGAGGGAGCAAGCGTGAGGCAGGCAGGGAAACGGGGGGCAGGGAGCAGGACGTGGCCTGAAAACGGAGTGCAGAAGGGAAAAGCATCACGTGTATCTGTGCATGGTGGGGCCATGGTGTTTGCTATCCCGGGACGTTTTGGTGAAGGGTGGCAGAGGAAGATGTGCTGGGACATCGGCGAGGCGAGGGGTGGCAGCACATCACCCCACACAGGGCTCTGGCAGCCACCTCAGCTGTGTGGGAGCACTGCGGGGGGTTGGAGTGGCTGACACTGCTCTTCTCTCCATCCCTCTCCCCCCTTTCCCCCTGCCCAGAGATCCCCCAGTGCGCCGGCTGCAACCAGCACATCCTGGACAAGTTCATCCTCAAGGTCCTGGACCGGCACTGGCACAGCTCCTGCCTCAAGTGTGCCGACTGCCAGATGCAGCTGGCCGACCGCTGCTTCTCCCGGGCCGGCAGTGTCTACTGCAAGGAGGACTTCTTCAAGTGAGTACCCCCCCTCCCAGAAAAAGTGGCACCTCCCCACAAAGCAGGCAAACACACAAACCTATTTTTCCAAGGGTAATTTCCCCAAAACCTTCATCTATTTTTCTTCTTTCCGTCGTCACGGAACTAAAGGCAAAGTCGGTTCCTTACAGCTGCTGCAGGCTGGGTGCTGTTTGTCGGGATTCAACCATCCCAATGCCCCGGAGCGCCCCCCCCCCCGTGCTCCCCCATCCCTCCCCAGTGCTGGCTTCATGCCCCCCGTGGGACCGCAGTGAGCGGTGGGCTGGCAGCGGCCCCGGCTCTGCTCAGAGCTAGAGGGCAGGAGAAACCCGCACAAGCAGCGGTGGCGGGTTTCCTGCTCCCCCTCAGCCCCTCGCTCGCTTTGCCGAAGCCTTTTCTCTCCCTTTGCCTTTTTCTCCTTCCACACCCCACCCCCCCACCCCCCCCAACTTTTCCACCCGCCCCACTCCCCTTATCCTTGTTTTGCTCCCAGTAATGTGAAAACCTCGTTCGATCTCCACGGCAGCTGCATCTGAGCTGCGTGCTGCTCCAGCCTCGGCCGTTCCCAGCTCCCGTTGGACCACCCATTGCCCGTTAAAAATGGATTTATTGCTTTTCCCGGCCGGGATGCTCTAGTCTGGGGCGGCTGGGGAGATCTGGGAGATGTCCCAAGGGGTGGCAGAGGGTGATGTGCTAGGGCCGGGCATGGCAATGAACCTCCGTGAAGCGGAGGGGTGCTGCCTTACACCTCTGTGGGGAGGATGGCTGGATCCTGGCCAGTGGGTGCCTTCTGCTGCCCTGTCGCAGGTGATGGGACCCGGCCAAAAAGGACCCGCTGCACCTCAGGTACCGGGGCTGCATCTCCATGCTGTCCTTACGCACACATCCCTGGCCGTGCCTGCTCTCCCCATCACTCCCCGCCGCCAGCCAGCCAGCTAAACCAACCCATGGCGATTATGCCCCGTGCTAATCCCCGGGCAGGACTTTCCCTGCCTGCCCATCCCCAGGCTCTCAGGCCTCCTATGTGTGCCCCCCCCCCCTCCGCCCAACCATCCATCAGGGCCAAAGATGCAGCTTGACTTTCTCCTTCCCAGCCGGGGAGCATGCAACAGTCAAAGCCGCCACTACAGCCGGGGTAATAACACTTCCCTCCTGATATTTTCCAGCCTATTAATCTCCAAGTCATTTAAATAGTCACCCAAAAGGTGTGGGTAATCAATGTTAATTAGAGTTGAAAGATCAGCGACTTTCTTAGATGAGGTCCTGCCTGGATTATTCGGTGCCAATCAATAGCATCTCGGCGCTCGCCCGGGCTCTTCTCTTGCCTCACCTTTATTTCAACTGCTCATTGATTTCGGGGTAGGTAACCCCCCAAGCACGTGGGGATCTCCAAGCCAGCTTCAGCAGCAGGGATGCGATGTGGGACCCGCACCTGGGAGGACAAGAGGGCTTTATTTTGACTTTTATCTTTGATTTTTAACTTCCCTCTTGGTCCCTGACCACGGGCAGCTCTGTCCAGGCTCCGGCCATCAGCTGGGTGGTGTGGAAACACGCTGGGATGCTGGGGCAGGGGGAGGTGGGAGGGAATGGGTTAATATGGTTTAATTGTGTTCTGTGGGGTTGGGGGTGTGGGTGGGCAGAGCTGAGTGTGCACCAGCTCAGCCTTGGGCACGGAGAAACCTCATCTGTCTCTGTCTTATCCCTGCCTCCCTCATCTGTCCCTTCTCTCCATCTCCACTCCCTCCCTCCCCGCAGGCTCCGGGAGAGCGGAAGGCTCCTTGGCAGATGTCTGGGCACTCTCCCTTTAGGATACAAGCCCAGAAAATGAGACAAACCAGGTTCTCCCTCCTTGCCCTCTGCTTTCCAACACCCCCTCAGCACTACTCACATCCAGTGCCCATCCCTGGGTGACACCTACGTAACACAGGGACAGTCTCAAGGACTCAGCTTTGGTGGCTTGCACCCTGCACAGTGTGAGGGCACGGGCAGCCATGGGGCTTGCAGTGGTTTTTGCGTGGTTGGGGGATGTTCAGTGTTCGGAGGGCAGGAATGGTGTGTGTATTCTGATGGCTTTGCTGCCTGGACTGCTGCTGGCAGGTCAGGATGGCTCTGTGGAGTCCCAGCACCCTGCTGATGGGATGTTTGGGGTGCTGGAGGGAAGTCCCAGCAGAGCCCTTATGGTATTGGTGGGAGGTGGGGATCTGAGCCATGCCAATCCTGCACCCCACAGCATCTCTCACTAGGAACACCAGTGGAATAGGTGCTTCTTGGTGGCTTTTCTGGTGCTGCCCCCACATTGTGGCACCAGTTGCCCTTGCGCCAGTAACTGAGTTTATGCTGGGTGTTAGCTGGGTGTTAGCCGGGTGTTAGCCTTCATGACTGTGCAGGGCAACCACACCAGCTCATGGATGCACCTGGAGCAGTGGGTACCCCAGGCTGTAGGGGCTGTTGGGTCAGACACATGCCCCTTGCACCATCCTTACATGCTCCTTGCACACTTCTCATGCTGTTCTTACATGGTCCTTGTATCCTCCTTGTACCATTCTCACATGCTCCTTGCATGCTCCTTGCACACTTCTTGCACCATGCTTGCATGATCCTTGCATCCTCCTTGCACATTTCTTGCACCACTCTTACATGGTCCTTGCATGCTCTTTGCCCTGTTCTTGGATGCTCCTTCCACATGCCTTGTCCCACTCTCTCCTGCCCCTTCCTTGCTGCCGTGCCGGTGGGCTCACTCGGCCCCACGCCTACCCAAGCTGGCCTGGCCGGCATGCCCGTTGCTGAGCTGTCATTACGCTGTAAGAGCCCCATCATTCTGCATTAATCTGGGATTCATCATGCCAGCGGGGCAGCGTAATTAATTTATTTGGTATTAATGTGGATGAAATATGTACTGTCCTTGCAGGGGAAAATCAGGCAGCCTATAAGCATTAGTTAAAAGAACCATTAAAATCAAACCTTCCTGGGCTCCATTAGGCCGGTCTCTCACGATGAAGAAGATAAACCCCTGCCGTGTGAAGTGTCATGCATAATTAGGTTGACTGCTGGTTTCAACTCTGCCCTGGCTCCTGGTCCCCCACCCCAGATCCAGAGAAGCCCACCTCACCATGGGGGAGCTCAGGGTTGCCCTCTTCTTCTTGCAGGCGTTTTGGGACCAAATGCACAGCGTGCCAGCAGGGCATCCCCCCCACCCAGGTGGTCCGCAAAGCCCAGGACTTCGTGTACCACCTCCACTGCTTCGCCTGCATCATCTGCAGCCGGCAGCTGGCCACCGGCGACGAGTTCTACCTGATGGAGGACGGGCGGCTGGTCTGCAAGGAGGACTATGAGACTGCCAAGCAGAATGGTAGGCACCCCGAAAGGGCCACATGCCGAGGGGCGGCTGTGGGACACCTTGCTCCATTATGCCTGGGGGAAGGGGTTGCTGCGGGCGCTGGGAGGCTGGTTTTGGGGAGATTTTCCCCCCTGCTGGCATGGGCTGGTGGTTCGAGGTTGGAACCGTCTCCTTTGCTTGCAGATGACTCAGAGGCAGGTGCCAAGCGGCCCCGGACCACCATCACGGCCAAGCAGCTGGAGACACTGAAGAACGCCTACAAAAACTCCCCCAAGCCCGCCCGGCACGTGCGGGAGCAGCTCTCCTCCGAGACGGGGCTTGACATGAGGGTGGTGCAGGTGAGGCCACAGGGATGCCTCCTCCATCCTGCCCCTACTGAGTGGGACACAGGGGTCTCAGGGGTCCCTGTGCTCCAGGGGTGCAGGGGTGCTGAGTTGCAGAGGTGCTGGGTTTCAGGGGTGCAGTGGTGCTGGCTTTCAGGGGTGCAGGATTTCAGGGGTGCAGGGATGCTGGATTTCAGGGGATCAGTGGTGCTGGGTTTCAGGGGTACGGAGGTGTTTGGTTTCAGGAATGCTGGATTTCAGGGGTACAGGTGCGCTGTGTTTCAGGGCTGCCAGGCTTCAGGTGTTGCAGCAGTGGTATGGGGGTGGTGTAGGTGCTCGGGAGCCAGGCTGCCATCGGGTGCCGGCACGCAGGGGTGTGTCAGTGCCACTGTCCCCCCATTACTCCCCAGGTGTGGTTCCAGAACCGCCGGGCCAAGGAGAAGCGGCTGAAGAAGGACGCAGGGCGGCATCGCTGGGGCCAGTTTTACAAGAGCGTCAAGCGGAGCCGCGGGGGCAGCAAGCTGGAGAAGGAGAGCTCGGCCGAGGACTGCGGCGTCAGCGACAGCGAGCTCAGCTTTCGCGGTGAGCAGGGTGCTGGTGCGGGGCGGGGGGACCACTGGGCTCCCCCCCTGTGCTGACACCCCGGCTCTGCTCTCCCTCCTCTCCCCAGCAGAAGACCAGATCCTCTCCGAGCTCGGCCACACCAACAGAGTTTACGGCACCGTGGGGGATGTGGCGGGCGGACAGTTGCTGAACGGCGGCTTCTCCATGGAGGGGACGGGACAGTCGTACCAGGACTTGCGGGACGGCAGTCCCTATGGTCTCCCCCAGTCGCCGTCCTCCATCTCCTCCCTGCCCTCCCACCCACCCTTGCTCAACGGGCTGGACTACGCCATGGACGGCAGCCTGGGGCTGGTGGCCCACGGGGCGCAGGGGGTGAGTCAGACGCTGCGGGCCATGGCTGGGGCGGGCCCCACCTCCGACATCTCCACTGGGAGCAGTGTCGGGTACCCAGACTTTCCCACCAGCCCGGCCTCCTGGCTGGACGACATGGATCACCCCCCTTTCTAAGCGCCACTCGCCCCGCCACCCCGACCCCCCCTTTGCTCCCCCCCCAAAGCCCACAAGTGCAGCAGCGAGGGCGCCCGCCGGCAATTGGCCTTTCCAGGATTTCCCGTGGGAATTGGCTGGAGGGAAAGAGGGAGGGAGGGAGAGAGGGGCAGCATCGGCGATGGCCGGGGGCGGCCGTGCCTGAGGCGGGGGGCACGGCTGCCTTTGGGTGTAAGCACAAGAGAGGCGTCGGCACCTGGGACGCACGGTGAGGACCCTGGCACAGAGCTGGAGCGCGGCTGGGTGCTGGCGACGATGGGGGGCAACGGGTGGGAAGGACAATCAGGGATGGCAGAACCCGTCCCGGCGCCCATGCCACCCCTGTGCCCTCCGGCCGAGCACCGCTGCTGTTTTGAAGAGTTATTTTTCGATACGGAGTTGAACCGTGACCTGGCACTGCCCGGAGCCTCAGCAGAAAGCAAAGTCTATATTGTAGAAGGGTTTATTTTAGGGAGGCTGGGGCTGTGCCCAGGCTGCCGTGGGGTGATGCTGCTTACCTGGGCAGCTCCAGGGGCCGTGGCAGCAGAGCTGTCGTGGGATGGCTGCGGGGCTGTGATTTATCCCCAGGCAGGAGGAGGGCTTGCTGCACGTCGCTGTGGGATTTGACCTTGGTTGCACGTCGGGAAGGAATTAAAAAATTCATGGAAAAAAAAAAATCCCAACCCATGTGCAGCCCATGATGCCCGACGGCCAAGCTAGGCTGTGGTGGGGCTGCCAGGATGCTCGAGGCTGGCACGGGGAGTGGAGCTGCTGCAGGTGGGGGGTGGGAAATGGGGTGGGGGTGTGGAGTGTTTGCTCCAAGGGTATTGCCAAAAATTCCCACCGAAAGAGGGGGGAAAAAGGGCATTTCGTCAGCTGCAGCAGCACCCCCAGGTGGGAGCTGGGGGAGGGGGTCAGGTGGGTGAGGTCCCTGCCATCAGCTGCCCCCTCAAAACTCACAGCCCTGGCTGCCTGTCTCCTTGGGCACAGCTTGCATCCCACCCCCTCACATCCGCGCCTTGCCAGGCTGAAGACCCCCTCACACCCCCACCTTGCCCGGCTCTGCTCTGGCCCTGTGGGGATGCCCTGTCTGTGGGGTCCCTGCCATCATCACCCCTGGCTCTAGGGTGATGCTTATGGTTCCGGCTGCCCTTCAGTGTGGGCTTGGGGGTGGATCTGGTCTGCTGGGGGCTGCCAGAGGCTGGGCAGTGTGTGTGGGGGCTCTGATAGCAAAGGGGGAAAAAAAGAGTAAAAAAAAAAAAGTAATAAAAATAAGCCACACAAGAAAGCACATCACTGGTATGTCCCTGTCCCTCTTTGTCCCACCTTCCCCCACCCCCAGCCTTGGGTGCTGCTTTGTGCCAAGCCTCTGGCTTCGCTGGGCACTGGGGGGTGGCTGCTGGGGAGGGGGCCAGGGGTGGGGGAGAGAGCCGTGCCTGCTGTTCTCATCCCCCTCCACAAGGCCCAATGCCTCCTCCCCTTGCTGTGTATATTTTGTACAGGTTGGAAAGTGAGAGTCTTGTTTCCTGGGGGGAAAAAAAACAAAACCCAACACAAAGAATAATAATAATAAAAAAAATTTCAAAGAATAAAACCTTATTTATTGCCATGTGTTTGGGGAGAAATCCCCCCCCCAGCCCCTCAAGCTCCCCCCAAATTTGGGCCTGGGGCATTGCTTTTGTACCCTGCCTCCTGTGCATTGGCATGAGATGTGTATGGTCACCCCTCAACTCGAGGGAGAGCGATGGCAAATAAACTTGGGATGCTCTTTAGCAGCTGCTGGCTTTGGGATTTTCTTCCTCAGTGGCCGTCGGCATCACCTGCTCTGGCACCCTGGGCTCTTTTGGCGGGGGGAGGGTGTGAGTCAAGCCCAGGGTCTTGATTGGCTGGAGGAGCTGGCAACCCTGGATGGGACAAGCAACACTGGTAGTCATGCTGTGGCTTTCAGTGGGTGAGTTTGGGATGGGCATCTCCATCCCTGCCCCACGGCACCCTGAGGTGCCCGCAGTGCCCCTGCCCCACTGCCACTGCCTGGCCATACCACCGCTGTGCTCAGCAGGTGCAGGTGAGATGGGAGAGCCGTGCTGGGGGGGGAGGCAGTAGGTGGGTGGGTGGGGGTGAGGAGGGGGTCCAAGCCCCTCCATGGGCACTGGTGTGTTGGCTTTCTGTATTTTAATCATTTTAACATTTAATGCGTCTCAATTAAAGTGATTTCCTGGAGTAGATGCCAAGCTTAGGCCGACTGCACATTAACCACTCTCTGTATCGGTAGTTAAAGGCACCGGGGGATTTAAGCAGCAATCCGCAGGGCTGCTGGGAGCGGTTTGGCTGAATAAAGCAGATTATAAACAATAATATATGTCTTGCTCAGGGTTTGGGTTTTTTTTTTTTCTTTTTCTCTCCCCCTCCTGGCTTTTTTCTCTGTTTTTTGGAAAGGCTCCAGCCTCACAACCAGAACTAAAGTGCTATAAACATCTCTGGGGCTGAACGCTCAGCCCCCAAATGTGTTCGCTGAAAGCACGGGCATTGCGGCTGCTGCTTTTCATCCCCGCTTTCAGAGGGGTTTTTATTTTAATTACCCATCAAGCCAGGCAGTGCCTGCACCATAGGGCACTGCACAAGGGTGGCCTCACTCCTCCCTAACCTCGATGCCGCTGTGTTCCCCATCCCGAAGGCTGAGGAGGGCTCCGTGTGTAGCTCTCCGAGCGCTGGGGTTGGCATCTTCACTTAAGATGCATCAGGATACAAGTGTCTGGGCGTCACTGTCGGCACCTGTCGTGTTTCGGCTGTGCGGTGGGACCTGCCTACGGGTCCTGGGGGCAGTGTGAGGGGGAGCAAAAGCCACTGTGGGTCCTTGGGGCTCGGAGTTGAGCCAGCTTCAGGCTTGATTTTCCATCTGCCTTCAGGAAACAAACCCTGAATGGGCTTTTTAAAAAATCCAAACCACAGACACCAGTACAGCTCCCTGTCCCATTGCTCCCCTCTGGTAACGAGTTAGTGCAACAATGAGCCAGTGAGGACGAGGACCTGCAGACCCACATGTCTGGTTGAGGTGCTCAAGCCATTTGGTCCCAGCAGGAGCCATGCCGTGCAGTGCTTCAGCTGCCAGCAGCGTTTGAGCCAGCACAGCAAACTCAGTCAGGGAAAGCTGTCAGGAGCCAGCAGCGGCTGCCAGGGGTCAAACCCCCCAGGTGCCTCCATCCCAGCCGGTCCTCAGCCCACAGAACGGTCTCATTTTTATTCCTGGGGGTGGCTGTGCTGCAAAGGGACTGGATGGTGAGCAACTATAAAGCACTTTCAGGTGAGAACCAGAGGGATGGACAGACAGCTGTACATCCCTGCTGTCTTTCACAGCCCTCTCACCGGGGTGAAAGCGTGTGTGGTGCTTTCCAAGGGCTACAACGGTGCTGAGCTCCCACCCTCTGAGCTCCCAAGGATCCAAGTGACCCCCCCGCAAGACAAACATGCCAAGGCTCTGTCCCAACGGTGTGCTTTGCTTTTATTTATAATATTTTTGTTAGGATCCAGAGGGGGAAAAGAAAAATATAATAAAATAAACTGAAACTGAACTGGAACAGGAGGGCCAAGCATCTTGCCTGGCCCAGCGGTCCTCCCCTCCCCGCAGAGGGGTTGACTGCTCAGCCCTGGCTGCTCTGGGAGACATGGGGCACAGGACCTGTGTTCAATACACTAAAACAACGTCTGGGGGCTTCTTCAGGCCCTCTGCCCCTTCCCTCCCTTGCTCCCACCCCTACCCACTCCCCCTGAAATACTGGTAAATGTCAGAGCATGCAAAACCCTGCTCCCATCCTGCGCCAGCCAGGAGAGCCCACCCAGACCCTGTGCTCCAAGCGCTCCCCTTCGAACCGCCCTGCCCGCCGAGGTGTTTCAGGGGGCGGTGGGGGAAGAGAAGGGGTGTTATTGCTGCCCTCTGAGGGCTAGGTCCGGCCGGCGGTGTGCTGCTGCAGGGCAGAAGAGATGGCTTTACAGTCTGTCACCTCCTCCGGCAGGCAGCCCTCCTGGTCCCGCAGTGTGGGGTCGGCTCCCGACTTCAGCAACAGCTCCACGATGTCCAAAAACTCGCAGGCGGCGGCTGGAGGGAGAAAGGGAAGGGTTAGTCCAGGGCTCCTGACCTGAGGCGGCGGTGATGGGGGTTTCTGGACCGGTGCCATAGCCGGTGACTTCCCAGGCGCGTGCCAGAGGTTGTAACTGCCGCCTCTGCACCTGGCCAGGAGCAGCAGCTCTTTTGGCTTTGAGGCAGCATTTGGTACTTGGTGTCTCGCTTCGCCTTTGGCTTCCATTGTGCAAAGGCAAGGGAAAAGCTAGCACGAATGGGATGAAACACTGGGTGTGCTGCAGGGGTGTTACGGCTACCACCGCAGCCCCACAGCGCCGGCAGTGCGCTGGGCATCACCTGGCTGGGGTGGTGCTCAGGGTGCCAGGGCCTGGTTCGGCTGATTCTCCTTCACATCCAGGACCGGAGACAGACCCTGGGCAGGGCTCCTGCAGCACGGGAGTGAGTCCCAAATCCTTCCCAGCCTGCTCTGGTACCCAGAAGTTACAACACATTTATAACTCACAAGGCACCAGCAGAGCCCTGCCCCTTCCCTGCCTCCCCACAGGCAGCGTGTCCGGACGGGACATGGCCAGTCCCATGCTCATCCATCATTTCTCCTCGCAGGAAGTCTTTCAGCTCCATTTTTAATCTGCTGGCCAGACTCTCCCAGGCCACCTAGGTCCCAGTCCATGGGTTATCCCTCACGGATAAGCCTCAGTGCCCTTTCACGCCAGCAAAGCCGGCAGCTCCCTCTCACATCGGCAGCAGTTACTTTTAATCATATTTCAGGCGCTTTTAGATCGTACCCACTGACTCTCCTTTGCCATTAGCTGCAGTAATTAGAGTGTCTTTTGCACCACACTGTAGCTCACCCTGACCCAAAGGGACAAGCAGCTCTGCTTAATTAAAATAAATTTGATGATGATTGCAGCTTGTACTGAAGATAAAACAAAAAAAAAGAGGGGCTGGGGGGTGGGGAGGAAGCAGGTGGGGGTGAGGCCAAGCCGAGGGGCTGGGGGGTGGATGGCATGTCCTGGGGTGCCAAGTAGAGGACTGCTGCAGGAAGCAGATCTCCTGGAGTGCCAAGGAAGCTGCAGTGGCAGCTTGTGGGGATGGAGAGCCGGTGCCCGCCTAGGGAAAATTGGCTTCCCCGTGTGGTGTTGCTGGAGTCACTGCCCATGTCCCCGGGCAGGCAGGGGACATCACTGGGGATAAGCAGACCCGCTGGATTTATCGCACCTCAGGACCCTCGATTTGTCAAGGGCCGGAGCGGCAGCCCTGACACTGGCACGGGGGAAGATGAATTTCCATTCAGCGCAGTTCGCCTTCCGACTCCATTAATCCTCAGGGTTCACATGATGAATTTCTTTCTTTCTTTCTTTTCTCTTTCTTTTTTTTTTTTGAATTTTATTATTTATTTCCCCTCCAGCGTCCCCTCCCACTGCCCTGCCACAGCACAGCATGAGCCGAACAGATGGTGCTTTGCAGGGAAGCCGGAGCACCCGTGAGGATACAGAGCCTGCCCACTCTGCGCCCACGTGGCCGGCAAGCGCTCAGAGAAGCCTTGATTTCCTCTGGGAGAGGCAGCGGCAATGATTTTAGTAGTCCCAGCGGGTGGGTGGATGGATGGATGGAGAGGAGCTGAAGACTTAACAGGCCGTTTAGTGGGGAGACAGTGCTCAAATCGATCAACACGGCACCGACCAGTGCCTGGGGTCTGGAGGGGAGCTGGTCTGACAGTGGGTCCCACCGGTGAGCCGGTGCCTTCGGAGCGCGCTGCCGGCTGGCCCCTACTTAACCTCCGATTAAACCCGGGGTCGGCACCAATTGGAAGGAGGCAGGATTTATAACCTGCCGCAGGATGCGGTCTGACATGGGCTGTAATCAGGAGAGCTGTCACCACAAGGACAACTGTCAGGCCATGCTGGCTCATAAAAAGGGACCAGAGGCACCCTAAAAGCGGTGGCTGCCTTGCTGGCCCTGCTCATGGGATTTAACCCTTCCCTGAACAGGCTCCAACACCGGCGAAGGCCCTGTCAAGACTTGGCACCACCAGCGAGTCTTCATGCAGGGCTGGGATTAAGGGCATGGGTACAAAGTGCTTACCAAGGCGTGTCAGGAGGCTTGTTCAGGGAGTTCTCCTTTTGGGCCAAGAGCCACTCGAATCAAAACCATCCACTCATTTCACAGGCTCACAGAATTGTAGCGGTCGGAAGGGAGCTCCAGAGCTCATCGAGTCCAACCCCCTGCCAAAGCAGGGTCCCTAGGACAGGTCGCACAGGCAGGTGTCCAGATGGGTCTTGAATATCTCCAGAGAAGGAGACTCCACACCCTGGGCAGCCTGTCCCAGTGAATAACTTAACAAAGCTCTTTCCAGATCTGCGTGATTTATGACTCGATCAGCTAAGTAAGGGAATGAGGACAGCCTGGGTGCAGAGGTGGTCAGTCAGCGACAGCCCGGGCACCTGTGGGCACTTGTGTGTTGGTGGCCCAAAGAGGCTTCCCCAAGGATGATGTACAGGGAGGGAAGAAAAAAGTGTGACACTTAAAACATTGGGAGAAAACAAACCACAGACATTATGGAAACATCTGAGCTGGTGGGTGGCTCAGAGAAGCCCTCTCTGAAGTAACAGTGATTAAATGGGGACTGTTGGCTAGCTTGTGTCAAACAACCAGCCGGGGGATCCACCTGCAAAGGGGTTGAGATGATGCACCCCTGTCCTCGACGCTCAAGTACTGGGCTTGCTTAAAGCAGCTGCTCTTGGATGATTCACACATGTGCTTCTGCAGAGGTTACTGTAATCCCCTGTGCATCCCTCAGCAAGCGGGGGTCAGTGCCAGAGTGGGGAGCTGGGGTGGGGGGTTTGAGCATTGCCCTGGGAGAGAGAAAATGTGGAATGGGCTGGGCAGAGAAAGGGCCACTAAGCACTAAGCCACAGATGTGCCACTCCAGAAGGGTAAGAACTGGAAAAACGCAGTACCCTATGGGGAAGATGACACAGGGGGGCAGGAAATCGTACGCTGTTGGAATTCCAGTCTCAGTCCAGGGGGCCCTGGAACCTGGTAGCTCAGATCCAGGGTGGAATGCTGTACCCTGGGCTGACGGGCTCTGCAGAGTGGTTTTGCTGGGCTGCCAGTGTCTTCGTGGAGAGAGTGTCAGGGAGAAAGGGATGGAAACACCTCGGGATGACATGTGTGCTCCTAATCGCACAGTGACAGCCATCAAGAGAGAGGGGATAAAGTAAGAACCAGCATATCTTCATTTCAGAGCAAACTGTGACGTAGGCTAAACCGATACATCTCCCTACTCCCTGCACACCAGCACCGCCCTATTCCTCTGCACCTCAGCATCCCCTAACGTGTCGCTTTCGCCTCCACTCTTCTCATCTGGAGATGGAACAATCTTTCCATTAAAAGGATTGCTGCAAAAACCTACGATCTGATTCACATGTCAGCACAGGAGGGACACAAAGTGTAAGTCAGCTCTGCTGGTTCTGGGAGCAAAGAAGCTGCTGCTCTCCCAGCCACCGTCAAAGAGGTCTGGCACCAGGATGTGAGGAGGGGAAGGCCACCTTGCTCATCCTCTCCCCCTCACTGGTGTAAGCTGATAAAGGCAGGACAGACCCTGCTCTACGCCTCAGCATCCTCTAACCAAAGCCACTCCTGGGGCTGGAGGTACACAGCCACGTCCTGGGGGCCCATGGGCACACAGGACAACTTCTGCATCACGAACTGAGGGAAAGAGGAGGCTTTAAGGCGTAATTCACAGAGGACCATGAAGGGAGGACAGCGGTGTTCCTTGCTGCTTCTCCCAGGGCTCCTATTCACGCCATGCTGGGATTTGCCAGTGCAGGGAGCCGCTGGTTAATTAAATCCACCTTCCCAGCTCATACATCTGCTGAAATCTGCATTTTCTCCAGCTGCAAAATCCCTCCTGTGAAGGGGGAACACTGAGGCCGAGAGGCAACTTACCGTAATGGAGTGCAGTCTGGCCTTCCCCGTCCTGAAAAAGAGAGACTTGATTTTAGAGGTATAGGTAACGGCACGAGGATGGAAGTGAATCCCAGTTTTAAACACATAAGCTGAACCACAGTAATATTTTAATTCCCTAGATAAACAGCCCAGGACACTCAGCTACCTGGCAGCCAGGCTTTGACTCATCATCCGCCATCAATCCATATTGATGGATAATCAATACCCATCCACACACGACAGTTGCGTGCATCACGTCATGACACGAGTGTAATTCAATTCCTAGTCTGAGCACTTCTGGCCCATAAAACAGAAGGATTTCAATCCCTACGGCCTTACTCTGGGACCCTCGCTAATCCCACCGCTTCAGTGCGCCTCTGGAAATCACAGACTGGTCTGGGTTGGAAGGGACCCTAAGGACCACAGAGCTCCAACCTCCTGCCACAGGCAGGGCCACCAACCTCCAGGCCTGGATCTACACAAGGTTGTCCAGGACCTCATCCAACCTGGCCTTGAACACCCCCAGGGATGGGGCATCCACCCCCTCTCTAGGCAGCCTGTTCCAGCCCCTCACCACTCTCTCTGTAAAGAACTTCCCCCTAATATCTCATCTAACCCTTCCCTCCTTCAGCTTCTCTCCATCCCCCTTGTCCTGCCAGGAGAGCCTACAGAGAGCTTCTGGGAATGCCTATGGATAGCTTCTGGGCAAGCACAGCTTATCCCAGCCATTCAAGAGAAAGGCAAAGCACTGTGATGCCAGCACAGCTCAGCGCAAGGAGGACAAAAGGGGCAAGAAACGCCCCCCTGCTTTTCTCCCAGCTGAATGTATCTTGGGTCCTCGCTCTTCAGGACTCAGGTCTCAAAGCCCAGGTAAGTACCGGTGGGCTGCTGGCGTCCCTGTGGGATGAAGGTGAGGAAGGGGCTACACACAGTGCTCGCGAACAAGAGCTGGTTGTCAGACTCACTCTTGCAAAACACAAAGGGGACAAGGACAAAGCAAAGCCTGTGATTTGCAGACGTCATGCCACGGCTCCCTCTCTGAGCTAACATGTACGTCACGGCATCAGCTGCCACGGTTTGGGAAGCGCGTCCCGTCCCCACACCTGGCAAGCACAGGCAGAGCTTTGCCAGCAAGTGGTCGGCGCACACGCGGCACATCCTGGGCACCTCTCACCCTGCTGCAGCCTTGTCCTGCTGTGGGAGCTGGAGAAATACCAGCAGGAAAGAATTACCGGCCCCTTTGCTTTCACTACCCCTCCAGGATTAGCCTCTAATTCAGTCCTTTGCCTCTTTAATTTATTTGCATCTGTTTATGGAGACTTAAGTTTTTAATTACCGTCATCTTCAGGATTAAGGTGCAAATTCTACAGCCCACCGCGGATTCTGGAGCAGGGGAAAGGGAAAAGGAGGGCAGGAAAACAGGAAAAGATCCCTTTCACATCTTTGCTGGGAAAAAGAGGGGTGTGTAGGCAAGATTTCTCCTTCTGCGTGCTGCTACACCCCGTTCGTGGTCCTTCACGGCAATATTTGAGGGCATCCCCTCTCTGGAGCCCATTTCTGCCCAGGTTGTACAGGGCGTAATGCAAATGGGCATCACTAGAAGATCCCACAAGCCAAACTACTGAAGGAAGGGATGGAGGGCAGCATCCACTGATTATTCCACACTAACATGGTGAGCCCGAGTCCCCGAGTGGTCTTTAAGCACATGTCTGTTCTGAGGAGTGACGGGGCTGGCACTGACTTCAGCGTAACAGGGAGCAGGGCTGGGGAAGAGAGAGCGGAAGCGCTATGAGCAAGTTCTTGGGAAGACAGGCTTTCAAATACGCAGGCTGTGTGTGTGCTGGGGGATGGGAAGCTCCCCCCCTCCATTGCTGCTTTCAAAACGGTGGCCGACAAAACCCACAGGTGAACGGGACTAAGAAGAGAGTGTGAGTCCCCGCGTCCGAAACGTGTCTCTTTAATGCCACTGTGGTTTTTAAAAATAACTTTTAATCCAATGCTAAGCAAGCAGTGCTTATGCTTTATTTATGCCGTGGGGGTTCCCCCCTGTGCCCCCGGCCTTTGAGCCCACCAGCTGGCCGAATGCTAGCTGTTATACCTCTCAGATGCTACGCTATTTGCTCCTATTTTCCCTGTGACAAATTTTAATCCAGGTAAATGGAAAAAAGCTCCAGCGTGGTCACTCCTTAAGGGCCTTGAAATGCCCTCCGGAGGCTGCTGATCTCAGTCCTTCTTTGATTTGGCTTTTTGAAGCACCATGGTTAATCAGAGCCTGACGTGCTCCATGCACAGCGCTTGGCTCCAGGTACGGCAGCGCTGAGCCTCCAGCACAAGGGTCACACCTGGGAACTAATGGCAGAGATGCCGTGACAGCGAGGATTACTGCTGTGGTTGTGGAGCTTACGTGAGACACATACTGCCTGCCAGGCAAGGAAATGTTTGCTTTACAACACACGGAAGCTGACTTGAGATGAATTGTGGCTGGCCAACGCGCAACAGAAAGCAGCGGCTTCTGGAGCATCCCAGGAGAGGTGCGGAGTGGCTTTCTCTCAAGAGATGCTTCTGTCGGGGTGAAAGACCCCAAAGAGCGAGAGGATAGGCGCAGCCTGACACAGACTCTCTCCTCATACCACTGTACCCTGTCCAGGGCACCGGCAAATGTCACCAGCCCACTCTGGGATCGCTGCCAAGGTGTCCCAAGCATATCCTCTGCAGCTGGGAGGAACACAGAGGTGTCGGTGAGGATCGGACTGGCTGCTTTGCTCATCTGGTTGGCAAGGGGGCAGCTAATTTTTCTCCATCAAACTCACCAGGATATCTGTTGGTTTGTTCTATACAATGCAGAGGGGGATGTTTGTCATGACTGGTTACTTCTCTCTCCAACTGAGCTTCCAGCTAACAGAAGTGCTGTTAGCAGCAGAGAGCTGCCAGAGACCCAGAGTCTGCCGATACACACTGAAACCAACCATTTGGTAGATCTGTAACACAAGAACCTGAATACTGTAACCAGTTATTCCCAAACCCTGCCCACGGTGCATTACCATTCTGTGCTCAGGTGGATTAAAAGAAGTTAGAGACTCCCCCCTCCCTGAATACGAGCCTGTGAAACATGGCTGCAGCACAAGGAGAAGGTGTTGAGCAGGGCAGCTGATGTCAGGAAGAGACGGGCAGCTCGGGGTCGACGCTGAGCTCCGCTCTGTACCAGGACGCCTCCAAGAAATGTCCTTTCAACATCACACATCGGCTGGAATAATGTCAACAAGGCAGGTTAAAAAAGAGAAGAATCCCAGTTCTGATTCAGCAGATCCCAATGCGGAATGGG
Organism: Porphyrio hochstetteri; assembly: GCA_020800305.1. Lineage (NCBI taxonomy): Eukaryota > Metazoa > Chordata > Aves > Gruiformes > Rallidae > Porphyrio > Porphyrio hochstetteri. Next base: position 23,668,968 of record CM036912.1, read on the forward strand.
AAGAGGCCAGGCTCAAAGCAGCAGTAAATGCTTCTGTGAAGCTTTGCTTTCACCTTGTAAGGCGCTGGCAGGTCCAAGAGCCCTTTTAGCAGACCCTGTCTATAAAAAGGAGGAGCTCTTGGTAGGGGCAGAACCCACACAGGCAGACAGAAAACATCCAGAAAGGAAGGCAAGACTGTTAGGCACTCAAATTTAGGAGCGCTCAGTCCCATGCACGCAGGTTATCGGCCAACAGCAGATCATTGCCAAGCTCTCTCCTTGCCTCCTAACACCGTGTGCCATCCCTGGTGCCTTCTACAGCCCCTGGACATGTCTGGCCATCGAAGGACAACAGCTGAACTTGCCCTGCCTTCAAGGGAGATGAAAGTGTTTCCAAATACTTCAACAATAAAACTAAATGTCCACATCTAACTAACCCATCAAAACAAAGATGCTACAAAATCATTGGAAACCCCTACGTCCATGGGCTGCGACAGATGTCACTCAATGAAAATCCAGCTACCAGTGGGTAACTTATTGGATAACAGGATTGTGCTCTGCTCCTAAGAAATTTAAGCAGGAGAAATGAGAGAAGATGGACCAAGTGCAGATGGACCAACTGTCTTATCCGTTAAGTGGTCCTATGGCTAGTGCATGTCAATTTTGTCTTATGAGTGATAGGATTATATTGGTGTCGCCATCCCATGTTCATTCCTTGGGAATTTCTGCACCCTGCTTAACCTAACACAAGGTTCTTGGATGTACTGAGGGGTAGGGACATGGAAGCATCTTGGCAGAGACCTGCTGAGATGCTATAAACCACAATCCTCACTGCCCTGCCACGGCCAGCGAACCTCGATGTGCCAGTGAAGGCTGGTTGGCCATGCTGGTTCATGGGAGGGTTTTTAAAATAGTGTTATTTAAACATCCATCTCCCAGACCTGCCATGCTGGCGCTTGGAGATGTATGCGGAAACCTCTGCGAGTGGGAGGGTGGCCTTGAGGGAGACACCAGCTCTTCATCCATCTATGTTTTATTTAGTGCAAGTACAGAAAGAAGAAATCCAAAATCGGTTACTTGGGTGAACTTGGGTCCAGTTAGACCCATTATGGGTGATGAAGCTGGGGCTAGACATCCCTACGCACCAGCTGTGAGGGTCTGCACCTCCTTGAGTGCTGGCCCTCACCCAGACCTCACCTCCCTGCCTTCAATCACTCCTCCAAGCACAGACCCCTTGAGCATGAAGAGCATGGCAGAAAACACGGGCACCCACTAACCTCTCTCTGAGGGACTCTATTTTAAGGTAGCCCTGCCTCCCCATCACCACTTGCTTCTGTTGGCTCCTGGCACCTTTTGAAGGTGTAGGCTTGTTCCCATTGACGGATTCCAAACGTTGGCAGGGATCACAGGAGATAAGACTGATGAGGTGATAAGAGTGTTTAACAGCTGGGTCCTGGGCAGCATGGATGGGTCGGAGGGAAGATAAATATTTATGCTCCATCTTTAGAAGGTGAGTGAATAAAAAGGGCTAGAATAATACAGCCTGAACAAGCACCGGTGCTTAGGAGCTGTGAATATAAATCTCTGCAGCCTCCCGACACACACTCACTCAAGCCAGGGAGATGAAAAATAGCAAGAAAATACTTCCCTCCACTTTTAAAAAGGGTTTTATTTCTCATTTATTTCCACTTTAGACTTCAACTTTCCAACAATTTACTTTAACCTCATCATCTTTTTCTCTCTCTCTCAAGTTTTCTCCCCAAGATGACTGAGGGTGAGACTGCAGCTAAAAGCAAACCAGACTTTACACGCCGGTACCCACAGAAACGCAAAGCCAGGTGACACGGGCTAATGAAACCAGTCTGAAGCCCACCAGACAGCTCAGTGGATGGCCCCAAAACAGCCTTTATTGTCACTGACATGCTGCTTTAGCACCCAGCAGCCTGAGGTTGGAAACATGAAGTGAATGCTTGTGCCACCAAAGCAGACAGACACTACCAGAGGCAGCGTGATTTGAGAAGCAAGACCAGACCATCTAACAGCTTTGTGCCAGAACATCCAGAGTCCAAAATAGCTCCGACCCCAGGAAACTGAAGCAGACTTTCATGTTCTCTCCCCATTTTTCAGACTGGGTGGCCCCTATGAGGGTAACCTGCTAGCCGGTGTTTGTGAAGCACTCCTTGGAGTAGACTGTTGTGAGCCATCACAATGTGCATCCTTCCTACCAGCTGGAAGGTGGGTCAGGCACTCCTGGAGGACGAATGTTGTGGGACAAAGGATACAGAAGCAACCTCTGGCAGAAGCAAAACCCAAATCCATGCACCCGATCACAGGCAGCTCTTGTTTGGGGGTTGCAAACAGCCCAGGCTAACAAGCGCAGTTTGGTTCCCTGATTAACTCTTGCACCTCCCTTGCACATCGGGTAGGTTTGGCAATGGCCTCTCTCTTACTGAGCTGTCCTCCAAGAGCTCTCCTCTCCTCTGTCCCTGTCTTCCCATTCAGACCTTTGGCTGCATCGTGCTGGAAGACATCTGTAAGGATGGAAGGTGCTAGACAGATCTTTATCATCACCTCTTGGGTCCTTCTCCAGAGCCTGCCGCCAGGCGATTGCCTGGCCTATCTTCTAAGTGCCTCATGGATAAATTAGATCTGCATAGAGAAGCAATTATTACATTTCTCATGGCATGGAGCCTCACAGCACAACCTGCTACTGAAAGGCAAAGAAAATTGCATTAGCTTTTGTTTGATTCAAAATGACGATCAAGGGGAGAGGGATGTTGAAGCCCTCTAAAGCCAAGCCTCCAAGCTGGGGCTCTTTCTGCCTGGGGACCTCCCCTTTCACAACCGAGCTCATACTCCTGAAATCATTTTGGTGCACTAATTTGGAGGAGCCCTCCACTTGCAGAGCTGCTGTTAAAACCAGATCTAAGAAAGCTCAGAGAGAATATGATGGCCAGGGACCGTCCCTGGCTCCCTCCCGAAGCCCACATCTGCTAATGCACCCAAACGCCACCGGCCCGAGGAGTTCAGCGTGCCAGGGTTACGCTAATCCCTCATCGCCCTAGTTTCCTAACTGGTGGTGCACCTAAATTTCCAAGTGCAATTTCAATGGGATTTATCACATCTACTATCATCAGCATGGAGTGCTGCTGGCACGGATACAGACTCTCCATATCCTGCTGTGGACACGGCTGCCTTTAATTGCAGAACAAACTGATTTCTGAATCCACACAGCAACCCCGAAACTCTTCAGGGCTGTTTTGGTATTGTGCATTTGCACCCCGATTTTCTAGCCAGCAAAGCACAGCTAAGTATTTCTATGCACACATCTATAGGCTGCTCCAAAGGATATTTGCTAACTATTTGTTATTCCCAACATCAGGCATCTTTCTGGTCATCAAACAAGTGCGTTGGTGCAATATAAAACCCGCTGGGAAGCTGCCGGCTTCCTCAGCCTGGGGATCAAAAGTGCTGTAACAAGTGTCACAGGCTGCCACTGAGCCAACAGAACCATGCAAAGGGGAACGTGGACTAAAACAGGACATCACTCCTAAAATGCTCTTCTTGGGGTGCTTCCCTGCCCCCTCCCCGTGTAAAAGTTAGTAGCTCTCATACTGCTTTATCACTTTAGCGTGGCTGAGGCAGATACCTGGTTATTTAAGGGGCAGGATAAATGGGCTGAGACAGCTTTCCCATCCCCAATTCACTAGGGAATGCTTGGAAATTCCACCTGACACCGGGACTGCGCTGTGCTCTTAAACAATCTCCCCGTCTGATCCGATTGTTCCCCAGTGGGGAGGCAGGCTGCTGCTCGCTCAAGAGTCATTGATTGGATTAACAGCCTAATTCCCAACAGATGAATAGAATACTGATGTCTTGTCAGCCCACATCATAGAAGGAAAACACAATCTGCTTCTACAGCCCCGAAATTTAACCCGTTGCTTCCCCGCTCCCCCTCCCCGGGGCTGAACGTGCGGGTCCTACCCGTTTGAAGGAGAAAAGATCTATTAACCCCCGGGACGCTTTGCCTGATCATCTTGGCACTAGGGGATCGTAGGTTATTTTACGTAAGGCTGGATTTGTAAGAAACCCTCTTCCCATCCTTCCTTGACAGAAGAGGTTTGGACCAGGGACCTTAATTATTCTTCTCTCCGTTACCACCTGCCCTTAAAGGAAGTCCTGCATGCAGCAAGCGCCTTGGAAATTCATCAGCTTAACACTGTTTGTTCTGAAATACACAGATACCGAACGCCTCCCGTTTGATTGGGAGGACGGATCTGTCTGGATCCTGGCTGCAGGAGGAGAGGCATTGCTGGCATGCCCTCCCCATTGGACACCTCTTGGCAAGGGGGGAGAACCTGGGTGGGGTGCCTCGCTGGCTCTCAGAGAGCTCCTGTTCTCTAATGAAGACATTAATGTTTTCTTACCTCATAGAAAGACTGCGATAAGAAATTAATTGCTACTGGTCAAACGTTCACTACTACAGAAGCAGGGCTGGGTGCATATTAAAGAGCTTCTGCAAGACCAAAATTTATTTATGGACTCCTTGGCACTGTCTGCATTTATCTCCTTGCTCCGGAGACAAGAATAAATAAAAATCATCTGATCTTAAGAAATGCACTCAAAACGACCTAGTTTCTTCTCTGATCACTGGGGTCCACAATGCTCTGGGTTTTCTTTGCTGTTAATACTTTCATTTACAAACCAGGTAGATAGACATTAAAAAATTGTCTTTTTGTTTTTCCAGCAGCAATGCATGGAGAACGCAGAGAACTAGAGCTGCAGCGCTCACACCAGGACTGTCACCCACGTTGACAGGAGGTCCCTGGAGCCAGCAGTCCCAGTGGGGATGGCTCACCAGCTCCTCTGCTGTTCTTCCCACCTCCTGAGGTGCGCATCACCTGAGGTCAGCCAGGCTGCTCTGGGAAACAGCAATAAGGTATTTCCAGTTTGGATTTCACATGCAGAGTGGAAACATTCCCTCCATCGCTCCTCAACTCTAAAAAAACCCCCCTAATCAGCCCAGCACTAACGAAAAGCCCAGTGTGAAAGGATGGAGGTGCATACCTTTTTCTTCCTCCTCCTCCTCCTTTTAAGAGTACCTGTTAGGCATGGCAGCTTTCCAGGCTTCATCACTTCGCAGCATTAACACACATATTAAAAACTTGCTCAGAGACTGACTGAAAGAAGCAGCCTTCCTTCTGCTGGCTGCCAACGCGTCGGCCCTGTCTTCCGAGAGAAGCGGGGTGCTCTGCACTTGCAACATGGGCAGCAGGGAGGTAATTAACAACAGAGCTGCCTTAACTAAAACAATTAGTGAGAGATGCCACGTTGACTTGAACAATTCAATTATCGCCGTGTCAGCACTAAGATTTTAAAGTAATTTGAATTATTAGCCCCTTTCACAATTTGAAATTTTAACGTTTCGTTTTCATCCTGGATTGTGAATTGTTTCTGAATGGCAGTAAATAAGTAAGTTAAATGACCGCTGTCCAGTCCAGCTCCCTGTCCTGCTATATGGCTGCATCACATATTCCTGAATTCAGGTTAAGGATGGGGACTGGGGCAGTCATGCCCTGGAACTAGCAGACTGCAGGTTTTATAAATACATACAGAAATAATTAAAATCTAAGGGGTTTAGAAGGGTTAATCTCCTTTAAATAATCTTTGCCACAAAGCCTGTAAAGTCACTGCTGGCACCGTGCCCGTGTGGGACCGGCTGTCGGATATCAGGACAGCACGTGTGGACGGGAGCAGAGGGATTAAGTGGAAGCGCTGCCACGGTGGCCTATCCAGACACGCTGCTCCCCCCCTGCATCTGGCTCCCCTCAGCCACTACCGAGGGGCTGGAAGCGCTGCGAGAAGGATCGGATCCAGCACCAACCAGCAAGTCGACATGCCACTCACTCCACCTGATTAAAGAGACGGAAGATTGATTAGGCTGCTAAATTTAGCAGGTTGGACGGGAGACAGCGGGAGCTGAGCGGGTTGCTGCCGCTGCTCAGCTCACCTCAGCCCTCTGCCTTCAAGGCAAGTGGGGCTTATACTGATCTGAAGGGATGCTGGACTTTGGAAACAACCTCTTTTCCCACACGGGTAGGAGCTCTGCCAGGGAGGTCACAGTATCTTGACGGCTGCAGGGGTGGTTGCGATAAAAACACAGCCATGTCACACATGGCAAGAGGAGCAGGTGAGGATGAAGGCTCTGGAGACTCTGGTTTGGTCTCATAAACCTTCCTCGGCTTGGTGTGCAAAAACCCAAACTTTCCATGTTGAGACAGTCTGAACTGTCCTCTGAATTCACTACATCAGAGCTGGATTTTATTAAGCCAAGCTCGGGGAAGCCTGGCGTAGCTGGGCAGCTGAGTTACAGCAGCCCATGGCCCTCAGCTTGAAAGGCACTTTTATTTATTTGGGGTTTTTTTTTTCCTTTCTTTTTCCTGCTTCTTTAGAAAACCCCAACAGACCAGGGACCTTGCTCAGACATCTCAGAGCATCTCAGGATAGGGCCGTGCCCTGCAGCCTCCAGACAGCCTCTCCTTCCCAAGCACGCCTCTCTAAGGACAATGACTCCTTTTTGTGGCTAATCTGGAATTAGAGAGGACGTTCGCACACACACAGCCGTCTGCCAGAGAGGGAAGGCATCAGAGCCTGGATCCTGCCCCGCAGTGGATCACTGCCAGGGAGAAGCCGGCTGCATGTGTTGACTTAAGAAGCTCCCGGCTCATCACCCCCAAGGGCTGCTGTTCTGCGACATCCAACAAGCAGCCTTTTAGCAGCCTCTGTGACTTGTTATTAGCAGCTGATTTCCCATTTTTTATTTCATAAGGCAGGAAGCTGCTCTTCATTTGATCATCCCCCACCGAGTACAGCTACGTGTTCGACTCTGAAAACTCCCCTCTCAGTCTGCAATCGTCGGGACTGTTTGTCCATGGAAGGAGAAACAGAGAGGGAAAAGGTTTCTCGGTGCTGCTTATTCACAGCCAGTCAGGATCCCAAAACAGCTATTAAGAAAGTGTCAATACTAAAGAAAAACAATGAAAAATGTCTGGCAAAAACCGTCTCGGGGTATCAATCTGCACCAGGAACTGGGATTTCTTGCTGGAGCCACAATGGTGTTAAAATAAAGCTGAACTAAGTACTGGCAGTGTGGTCTGTTGTGACTTATTTAGTGAGATGCAAAATTGATCTTTCCTTTAAAGGGCTCTTTCAATGTCTGGAGGCAGCTCTGGCTCCCTGTTTGTGCTGTATAATAGAGGTGTTCCTAATGAGATTCAGCAAGGAGCTGGAGGCAACTGGGGAAGCCTGTGGCCAACTTTCTAACAGACAGATTTACGTTCAGGGATGTCCTGCTTCTCAGATGAGTTATTCTGCACAGGGCAGGGATAACAGGTTTGCCATTCATGGGTCGTACAAGTGCAGCAGAAGGTCAAGTTCCCTGGTGCTGCTCAGTCCGAGGCGAAGGCTGAGGCTGAGCTGAGTGGGTCTGTCCCATTTCCTACTTCCAGGGAGCCCGCTGAGACCCAGACATCTGTCCCCAGTGCCCAAAACTGGGACCAGCCCATTTCGCACTGGGCGGATGTCTGGGGAGGAGCAGATGGCAGGTACTCATGGTGGCGAGCGACGTGGGGCAGAGCTGAACCAGTGACCCTGAGGTGAAAGGCTTCGTATCTCCCATGATCAATCCCCAGAGCCCCCTCCGCAGTAAGTGTCGATACATTAATCTTGCTGACTGATGGAAACAAACTGCAGATATAATGTTCCACAGGGGAACCTTTACTTATTTTGAGACAAAAACTATGCTGAAACCCATAAAGTTAAGGGCATGCTGAGGTTTCAGTCTTTCATCAGAAATGTTACTAGCTAAGGGCATCCTTTTGCTCTTCAGAGTCCCGAATTTAAAGAGCACGTCACCACACATCAGTCTCTGGGCACAGCCCCAGCATGGATTGCTGCAGTAAATAATGAACCCGGGTTTGTGTTTCTTCCTGTGCATGCTGTCCTCCTCAATAGTTTAATAACAAAGGAGTGTATTGAGGAGCGTTGCTGGAGTGCCTCGATGAAGCGTGTTGCGTCGGATAAATACCTCCACATCAGGACACTTTTCAAAGCCATCAGGCAGAGGGGTCAGCCTGTTGTGGGTTTTTTTAAAACTGCACAAGCTAATGCTTTAAGAGTGTCTTGATGGAATCAGGGAAATTGGATTGTCCCCCCATTTGCTGGCCTAAAACAAGCCTTTTTTTATTTATCCCATTAGAGGGACACAAGAGAAACCTTTTAAATGTCACTAAAATTTCCCCTGCATTGCAAAACCCAGTCGAAAGGGTTTTAATTTTCCCTGAGACCTCTTAAGTAATGCAGTATGTCAAGGTTTAATAAATTGCATGTAGGGGATTGTCTATATGCTGTGCCGTTTCACCAGGGTGACTCTGTAGGGTCGGTCCTGTTCACCGGATTTGGTCCCTGCCAGTACCGAGCTACTCATCTGGTCCAGGCCTCTTTAGATCAGCTCTGCCTAAACAAATAGGCAAGTGGTAATGAGGGGAAACATGGCTTCACCTCAATCAGTCTGGGATTCCCAAAAATTCAGCACTCCAGGAATTATGTTCTGTGAGTTGGGGCACTCGGATTTTGCAAGAGCCTGTAATTTATAGGCTTTATTTACTTATTTATAGGAGGACTAGAGAGACTTGGCAAGAGGCACTTAAGTACACAAGGCTCCAGATTCCCCTGCAGTGTTTAATATGACAAACGAAAGCTGCATACCAGTGGTGGAGCCTGGGATTGAAAACTGGCCACAGGCAGCACCGGGCTCACGTACTCTTTAAGGCTGGGCTGGTGCCCGCTCAGCCCTCGCTGCCCCGGTGGCTGCGGGCACTGATGCTGCAACAGCTTCTCCTGGCTCCTCCAAGCCCATCCCGCTCGTCAGTCGGCCTGTCAACTGGAAGCTACAGGTGATCTGTTTTCCCAGGGTAATCCCACCGTTTGCTACTAAAACAGCCAGTTATTTTGTTCTTATGGAATAAGTGAGCTGTTTCTTTCTGCGAACATGTTGCCATGCCGTGGCAGAAGAGGACCTGGGGTGCCCAGTTACCTTGGGCTGACTGTATAGCCCTCCCCAACCCCAGTTTGGCAGGGGAGGAGAAGTTGGAGGGCAACAAGCATCTGATCTGGGGCGCATGAGCCCCAAACCCACACATCCACACCTGAGAGCAGGGGAAGGAGCTGAGCTGGAGAGAGTGGGAAAGAGGAGGCAAACCCCAGCCTCCCAATCAAACACAACCCTGAGGCTAAGACACTGCCTCCTGATTCTCCCTGTTTTACAAAATCTCAAAATTCAGCATGAAAATGGGAAAAAGTGGGGAAAAAAACCCCACCCCAAAAGTAGACTGGCTGGTTATTGGCCCAAGGGCTGTGTTAAAAGGATCAGGAGGTGGGGGGACGAGTGGTGGGGGAGGGAATGGGATAAAGTAGTGGGTCTAATCAAATCAGTTTAAAAAGCTGCAGCCTCTCCGAGTTAACCTTGCCAATCAGGGAGCGAGTGGGAGCATGTCTGCGCACATTAAAGCGGGAGCGTGTCCTTGAACCCGCGGCGTACTCCGTCCTCCTCCCCTCGCCCCCCTCCCCGGCAGCCCACGCAGGCTGTGTACCCAGCACCCTCAGCAGACAGCAGGAGGGAAGCCCAGGATTAGGTGCCCTTCCTTAGCCTCGCTCAAGTGGAAGTCAACACAGCAAAGGCAGCTCGGATGCTTCCCTGCGATTAGAGGTGAGCTCATGGGATTAAGCTGGCAAGAGTTGGAAAAATGGTAAAAAACAAACAAACAAACAAAGGAGGAAGAAAAAAAGGAAGGAAGGAAAAGAAGACACACACACTCCCCCACACCCCACCATTGAGCTATGCCGTGGTATGGAGCCCGGCAGCTGTGAGATGCATTACTAACCTTTGCTAATGACCGGGGGCACCGAAGTCACTTTAAAATAAATATTCACTAGGAATTACACGGGTAATCTAAAGGGATTATCCTGCTGCCTTAACAGGTCCATAAACGAAATGTTAAATGGTCTACACAAGTGTTTGCATTAATTTTGACCCAAATCAACCCTTCTGCTAAAAGCCGTGGAAAGGCTTTTTTATTTTTTTTGGGAAACCACGTGTCTGCTTTGAGTTTGTGCTCTTACAAAATCCCCCAGATCCTCTGCTTTCTAATGGGAAAATGGGACTGAGCCCTTGGAAGCCAGGAGCCTGCCAGCAGGGAGGGAAAGGCAGAAATGCACGTTTGGAACACGGAGCAACAGGCACAAATCCAGCCTGCCACATAACCCAGTCCCTGGGCAAATGTAACTGGGTTCAGTCGTAGCTCCAGCCCTTCTTCCTGATGGAGACTGGGAATGCACAGTGTAGGGAGAAGGAGCTCTGCCACAAATGGTGTCTGAACTCCCAACTGTTCCATGCCTCAGTTTCCCCACATGTAAAATGGGAATGTGCCATGTGCCTTCCAGATGGGTCACTCAAAGTACAGGAGAGGAATTAAACTGAAGCATGGCTGTGTGTCTGATGGGGGCTCAACAGCAAGTATTCCAGCAGGGCCGCAGAGCCGGAGTTAGGGAGAACCAAACTATGGGATGAGAACACCTCCTGGGCACCAATCTGTAGCTCCTGACTGCAACTTAATTATCTGTACGTGAAAGAGTAGAATCTAAAACCACAGGGATGCCTTAAACCCACCGTATATGATGCCTGAATCGCATCTAATTCCAAAAAACCATATCAGACAGAAACGGGGCGTAAGTACCCCAGAGGAACAACCCAAAGTACATCGGTGCTTCCTTCCAGCAGGCAGTTCAGACCCAGCCTTCGAGAAAGGACTTGGGGCTATCCTCGTTCCCCAGCCCGCCTCACAAACCTACATCATCTTTTTTACCCCTTTTTTTATCCCTTAGCCTGTATCCCAGAGCTGTGCACGCTTCTGAGGGCAGCTGTTCTCTAAGGCACACTGAATTCACGACAGCACTACAAGAATGGAGAGACAAACTCCTCTTAAATCCCATCACTGCTGCACAACCACTAGCAATAAGCCAGAGGCCTCTCGCAGCAAATTAGGAAAGCCAGGGACACGATGGGGCTGCTTGAAGTACTGATACAGGCTACAGCAATGGAGAGGAGCGAACTGAGGCCCTGGAGCCCTTTGAGGGAACTCGGGGACAAGACAAAGTTCCCCTCTGTGCAACCTGGGGACAAGATGAACTCAACCACAATGGGAAGCTGGCAGAGAAGCCCAGAGACAGACCAACAGTTAAAAGCTCGCCTTTACTGACAGAGGGAAGAAAACCACTCACAACCTGTATGTTTTCTAAAGAGTTCTTCCCAATGTTCAGAACTTCCTCTATTCCTAGTATTTTTCTAATTTTTTTTTCTAATCTTTTAAGATTAGAAAAAGCCAGGGGAGTCTAACCTGATAAAACCTAATTTCACAGGAGATCTTCTTTGAAAGCCTTGGCAACAGGAGTGGAAGTGCTGTCCATCCCCCCGCTGAAGGCAGTGCAGGAGGACTGCTCTAAGGAAAGCATTTTAGACTGAAATGCCAGGTGAACATGAACAGCAAGCGAAGCCAGGATTTTACACACCCTCAAATGAAAAAAATCATTCTGCTAAATGAGATTTCTTCCCTCTGAAATACATATTTTTATGATCTCCTAAATATATGCTGGGGAAAAAAAATTAACAGATAAAACCTAGGACTTCTGTCTTTAAAGAAGATGAATTCTCCCCCCATCCTTTTTTAAACAGTTTCAAAATTTTCTTTATATATTATAAAAGAATGATAAAGGGGGATAGATCGACATCCTCCTCCCTGATTTCCATCCACTAACAGTGACCTACACCAATTTCCCACAGCTGAAGTGCTGAACAAACCTGGAGAACTCCAGGCACTAACCTGCCATTTGTGCTGCAGCCCCCCTCAAAGCTGTATGAACCCTGCTAGCTCTACTATACATGGATACTCAAATACCAGCTGCTCCCGGAGAAGCTCCTCCAAAAAAACCCATCAATCCATCCAGGACAACTCACCCTACTGCACCTTCTGGTTGTGCCACAAAGGCTCCCAGCACCTAAAGCAGAATGGAAATGACTGCTCGAGGGCTTTGGGCTTTGAGTCTCCTCTGGAGATACTCAAGACCCGTCTGGACACCATCCTGTGTGACCTGTCCTAGGGACCCTGCTTTGGCAGGGGGTTGGACTCAGTGATCTCTGGAGGTCCCTTCCAACCCCCACAGTTCTGTGATTTGGTTCTTACCGAGCATGGCAGCCCCGTGCACCCAAACGTGCCTACCGAGAGCACGTGAAGTTTACATCTGTAACACTCTTCTGTGGGCTGTGTCGATGCCTGATGCTTAACGAAGACTGAATTTGGTTGTGAATTTGCATTTGTCTTTGTGTTATTATTGTTATTATTCCTATTCTTACTATCACTACTGCATTATCGCAGCAAGGCAAGGAAAAGCTGTGCAGTATCTTGGGAGCAAAGTGCTGTGGGTTTATTTTTGTTCAGAATACCCAGTCGCAGGACACAAAGCACTCCTTTTGTTTCCTACAAAACCGACCCCCCCACCCTGTCCCTATCTCTGTGACCCTGGGAAGGGAGAAGGCCCCAGGTCCCCATGATTCCATGCAGTTGTTGCCATCACCAAAGCAACTGTGCAAGAGCATAAAATTCAAAGATAGCTAGCTTCACTTGGTGGCTTTTCGCACCTTGAGTGCTCAGGAGACAATACCCTTCTCTGAGAAGAGGCACAGTACTATAGAGCGACGGTACATATTAATTTCTAAAAGAGGATTTTAATCATGCAACGTCCTCTGCAGTTGCACAGAATTTAATCTCATTGCTGACAGTGGGTGATGGGGGAGCATGTTAAGTGGAAAAGTTGTATTCAAGACCTTCTTGCAGCGATGTGCTACGGGCGGTCCCTTGGGAGCCAAGAAAATGACCCAAACCCATCTCTCTTGCTGCTGACCACCCTGGCCCGGGGCCCCAACGTACCCCAGCCACTCGCACCAGCAGAAATGCCGGTGCGTGCCCAAAGTTCTACACAGGGTTCAAGTACATGTATTAATACAGTTAGCATTTATCAAGGCTTACTTTACAAATATTGATTTATTAATCTAGGCAAGACCCAAGGATATATGCACATAGTATTCCCATGTTACTTACAGAAACTGAGACACACAGACACGAAAAAAAAAACCCTCACTGTCTGACTCTGTCAAGGTCAAACAAGGAACGCAGCCCACAGCCAGGATTAGTTTCAGGATCCTGAGCTGCTGGCTCTACACTGTGACTATTGGGACGTGATGTTGTTTCCCACACTAGGTCTTCCCTTGTCTTGTAAGATCTGCCCTCACCTAAGCTTATGGTTAATCTTAGCCTCCTTTGGTAATTTGGTTCAGAGCTTATGGCTTTCAACTTTTGGCTCTTCATTATTTTTTTTCTTCTGAGATGACCATCTCACCCACCGCAGGCATGTGTCCTGGCACCTGCCTTCTGGCTGGGTATCTTCAGTCTTGCTCCACTTTTACCAAGGACCGCTTGCAGGCAGCTTTACAAGTTTTCATCAATTAATTAATTAACTGTTAAAGCTTTAAAATCCCCAGGAACTGGAAAGAAAGACCGAAGGTTTGTAACCTTCACTGTGCGAGTGGTAACTGCATGCTGTGTCTGCAGGATTGGCTTTTGGAAGACATGAAAAGTCCAAGAATGCTGCAGAGGGTCAAGTTGAATCTCCAGCCCTTATTGGATGCTGATGGCACATTAGTGACAAGGGATGAGGACAAGGCTGAGGTCCTTAATTCCTTCTTTGCCTCAGTCTTTAACAGTAAAGAAGGATATTCTGTGAGCACTCATCCTCCGGAACTGGCTGACAGGGAGGGGAAGAATAACAAAGTTCCCATGGTTCAGGAGGAAATGATTAGTGACCTACTTGGCCAGTTAGATACCCACAAGTCAATGGGGCCAGATGGGATTCACCCAAGGGTACTGAGGGAGCTGTCAGATGTGCTTGCCAAACCCCTTTCCATCATCTATCAGCAATCCTGGCAGAGTGGGGAAGTTCCACTTGACTGGAGGCTGGCAGATGTTACACCCATATACAAGAAGGGTCGGAAGGAGGATCCAGGGAACTACAGGCCTGTCAGTCTGACCTCAGTCCCAGGGAAGATCATGGAGAGGGTCATCTTGGGAGCTATCATGCAGCACATGCACGATGGCCAGGGGATCAGGCCTAGTCAACATGGGTTTACAAAAGGTAGATCCTGTCAAACTAACCTGATCACCTTCTATGACAAGGTGACCTGCTTAATGGATGAGGGGAAGGCTGTGGATGTGTCTACCTGGACTTCGGTAAAGCCTTTGACACAGTTTCTCACAGCATTCTGACTGAGAAACTGGCTGCCACTGGCCTGGACAGGTGGGTTAAAAACTGGCTGGATGGCCGAGCCCAGAGGGTGGTGGTGAATGGAACAAAATCCAGCTGGAGGCCGGAAACGAGTGGCGTCCCCCAGGGCTCAGTCCTGGGTCCAGTCTTGTTCAACATCTTTATCAATGATCTCGACAAAGGGATTGAATGCTCCCTCACTAAGTTTGCAGATGACACTAAACTAGGAGGAAGTGTTGATCTGCCTGAGAGTAGGGAGGCTCTTCAGAGGGATCTGAACAGACTGGACCGATGGGCTGAGTCCAATGGGATGAACTTTAACAAGGCCAAGTGTAGAGTGCTGCACATGGGACATAATAACCCCATGCAGCGCTACAGGCTTGGGGGAGACTGGCTGGAGAGCTGTCAGGCAGAGAAGGACCTGAGGGTGTTGGTTGACTGCAGGCTGAACATGAGCCAGCAGTGTGCTCAGGCGGCCAAGAAGGCCAATGGCATCTTGGCTTGTATCAAAAACAGGGTGGCCAGTAGGTCGAGGGAGGTGATTGTGCCCCTGGACTCGGCATTGGTGAGGCCACACCTCGAGTACCGTGTCCAGTTCTGGGCTCCTCACCACAAGAAGGACATGGAGGTCCTGGAGCGAGTCCAGAGAAGGGCAACCAGGCTGGGGAAGGGGCTGGAGGGCAAATCCTATGAGGAGCGGCTGAGGGAGCTGGGGCTGTTTAGCCTGGAGAAGACGAGGTTGAGGGGAGACCTTATCACCACCTACAATTACCTGAAGGGAGGTTATAGAGAGGTAGGTGATGGTCTCTTCAGCCAGGTGACAGGTGATAGGACAAGGGGGAATGGCATGAAGCTGTGCCAGGGCAGGTTTAGATTGGATGTTAGGAAAAAATTTTTTACTGAAAGAGTTGTCAGGGCCTGGAACAGGCTGCCCAGGGAGGTGGTCGAGTCACCTTCCCTGGATGTGTTCAAAAAAAGGGTAGATGAAGTACTTAGGGATATGGTTTAGTTTAGTATGTAAATGGTTGGACTTGATGATCTTAAAGGTCTTTTCCAACCTGACTATTCTGTGATTCTGTGAAAACCCTGGCTATGCATGATGCACAACACTTCTTTGTAATTGATGTCCTGGTGTGCTCTTTCCACTCCTGGTTCGCCTGGATCATGGGAAGTGTACTGCTCAGGTGGTCAAAGTCAAGCCCAAAGTCTCAGGATAGACAACAGACAACATGAGAAAAGAGGAGAAAACGTTATCAGACACTGAGTGCTTCAGGACAGGATGAAAGCCTGTATGTGGTCCTCATCTTTCTCCAGCTGCTCTTTCACATTGCAGCTAAAAGCCTTGATTTTGTTAACAAAACTCGGGCAGGAAAGTTGAGCACCCAGCCTGCGCCAGACAGCATCTCCTTCAAGAAGTGTGGTTTGTAAATACAAAGAAAATCCTGTTTATGTGTCCCTTCTGACACCAAACCCATCATATTTATGGTGAGAATTGAATTTATTTTTAAGAAGCATCTGAAAACTTTCTGGTAAGAATTTCATTTGACATCCCCCCCAATTTCCACTCAGATGCACTTAGATACTTGAAAACAAAATGACTAATAGCCTAGCAGAGACAAATCTTTTCATTTGCTCTTTTCTAGCCTGGTCCAAACGTAAAAATTCAGGCAATGTGGATAAACTACATAACTGAGTAAACGTGGACAGGCATTGTTTATCTGGTTATCAAAAAGAACTAAATTCAGTATGAAAACTAGATTTAGCTGCAAATGAACATATTTTAATGGCTACTAACCAATAGAAAGCAACCAGTCCTTAGAAAAATAGCCAAGAACTAGATTTAAATTGCTTATCAAATCACCTAACTCCATCCAACCTGTTGAAGTGTCTCTGGTTAGAGCCACCATGAGATGCAAAGCTGGTAACTCTATGGCACACCCACATAGGCGACACATGAAACGACGTGGTGCCAAAGGTACAGTGAGAGCCTAGCACTGTCCTAGGACACCCAACCAAAATTACGCTGGATACTGTGAGTCCTAACGCATGCACAGACCTCTTCCAAGCTGAGTGTGCCCGTTAATACGTGGGGCCCATGAACGTGTCCTCTTGTCCTGTATTAACTGACCAAACGCTAAAGAACCACAATGTGAAATGGTCCGACCCATTCTGCGAGTCCAGGGAAGCCAAGCTGACTTTTATTTCCTTGGGAAATAATAAAAAATTAAAAAAAATTAAATAAAATTGTGCTCAAATATAAAGCAAGCAGTTGTGGCACTGCGGGATTAGTGGGATGAATCCTCCAGCAGGTATAATCAGCTTAATGGCAGCAAAGATCAGAGTGCAGTTAGCGCAGCTCTGACACTCAGGAAAGCCTTTCACTGAAGGGGAAGGTTTGCATGAGGCTGGAACAGTCCCCTTTTATTTCCAGCCTTTTTTCCTCTCTCTCTCTCCATGCAGTCAACATCCCCATCAGCTCCATTAGCATGAAAGAATTAAGGAGGAAAATGGGTAGGGTGGTGCAATTTACGTCTGTGGGTCAGCATACTTACACAGCGTCATATAATTCAATTAAATGGACAAATAAAGCGATGCTAGTTGTTTTCCAAACTCAGGTTAATTTTAACTTAATTCCCACGTTGCTGTGGGCTAAAGGGCTGCCCGCAGTCTGAGGCTGCCTGATGTACAGCTAAATGACCGTCTATCTAGTAGGGAGAGGAATGCTTTGGGAATCCTCCAGCTCTTACCCTTTACCCTCCTTACTCTGAGGATGCTCTTAGTATTCTCATCTTCCCACAGAAGAGACCGAGAGTGAGCGTTTGATTTCCCTAATTACAGTTCTACTTGCACCAGCAAATCCACTGCTTTATATTACACCTTTCTCACTGCCGAATTCCAAGGAGCTAGAGCAGAAGATAACAAATGTAAAGATGTAATGTAGCCTGCACTGCACCAAGAAACACTACGTTCTTGGCTTCTTAAATTCAGATTTTCAACGTTAAATCCAGTGACTGACCTCTTGCACATAGCATTAACCCACCAAAAATAAACACCTAAATCCTGATCTATTTACCGCACAGTTTCTGGGTTTTGCTTCCTCCAGGAAAAATCCCCTGAGATGAAGATGAATGAATGCACTAACGACTGAGGATAAATACAGAAGACCCACGAATCGGTGAGCTGGAGGAAATCGATGGATAGACATGGCAGAGGTACGAACACCTTGGAAACAAGCCATTCGCTGCAGAGCTTGCTAAGGTCTCTTGCTCCCTGAGCCGGTAAAACTCAAACCTGTGGAGCACCCTTTCAGGGTGCCTTTAAACTAAATCAGTGCTTGAAGACCCAGGGTCTTTTCTGTAAATAACACAGCTGCGTCTCCTTTTCCTCTGCTAAAACTCTCTTTGCTTTCTCCGGAACGTTCGACACCCTGCTGCCGCTCTCCCCGCAGGGAACACTTGCACTTCAGTTCAGCCCATCTGTAAAGGGCTAGGCAAGTAAGGGTGCTCTGAAGTGGGCACCATTCTCGATGGACTACCTGGCACCATGCTTTCGGGCCCAGCAGGAAGGTGAGGAGGCCAGGTTTGCACACATCAAGTCCATCACCTTAGGAGGCTTTCAAAGTCTCGCTTTTTGTGATGCTACAAAACGCGTCTCTGGAGCCATTACATGAATTATTTGGAAAGGGGGGGAAGGGGAGGAAGGTGGAGCGGTTAAGAGCAGCAACACACACACACACCCCCTATATGGACATTTAGAAGCATCTGGCTTAGAGATATTAAGAAAGGAAGGAAAAATTAATCATGCTGGCTGGGGAAAAAAAAAACCCAAACAACAAACACCACCTTGGCATCAGCTCAGCCACCTTGTCATACGGCAGACATTAATAACGCAAGCCTCTGGGGAACACTCAGACATCTGACAGCTCCACTTGTTGGCCATCACAGAGCAGGCAGGTTTAACTGGTGCCTCTTTGAAACCTTCTGAGTCTTATGCTAAAACATGGCTCAGGATCTTTTCCCTTTTTTTTTGGCAGCAAAACGAAACCCTCAGCACTAAACACCAGACATCTGCAATGTTTCTCTCTTTCTCCTAGAGGGTATCAAAGAGAGCATGGCACACAAGGGAGAGCAAGCTCACACCTTATCATCATGCGCTATCATCCAGAACAGAACCAAACAATCCCCAGTGACTTGGTGCAAAAGTATCAGATGCCAAAGCTGTGGATACCAGAAGATTAGGATGGTTAGAAAAGGAAAACACAGGAATCATTCCTGGAGACACCTCGCTCCCACAGACCTTGGCAGCTGGAGGCCCCATCAGTCAGGAACCACCACTTCACGTTTTGCTGACCTGTAGCTTGGCTGCCCAGGAGCTACAGGGGACGTGCAAGAGATATGGAGGTGAAAAACTAGTTGAGTATTTTGAAGAGAAAAGGGATCTTGCTGGAATGGGACGGCATGATGTCCCAATACTGCTTCTCAGATGTCACTCCTCGGGGTTGGAGAAGGGCATAAAGTTGGTGGCAGCAACAACAACCAGAGTTACAACAGTAACTAGAGCTCAAAAGAGAATTTCAGTTGAATGTCAAGAGAATTTACTTAGCCAGCAAGACCTCCTTTTTGCCTCCCTTGTTACTTCTCTAGAGAAGTAATCCAGGCAGCAATCTTTCCTGCCTAACACACTGACAGCAAAGGCGATACAGGAACCGCCAACCTACTTGTATTTGGGAATCGAAGAGCGTTGCTAAAAGCACACCAGACACACATGATCTTATAAGCAGTTTCTGATCTCTTGGACCATCTGTGACTAGCCACAACCCCAGATTCACAGGTCACACAGCTGGCTCACTGAAGTAGAGCCCCAGCCACAAACTAAGCACCTCAAAGACAAAACAAGGATTGAAAAGCGTGGCGCTGGATGTTCAGATACCATTTGGCGGTGCAGGAGATGCTACCATCGGAGCTAACAAGCAGTCATGTCAAACAAGATGGGCTGCGGTTGCCCAGTCTAGACAGGCAATTCCCCAGTTAGGGAATACTGCTCAGATATTCTCAGTTGAGGAATAGCAAACTCCTGTATTTAAGTGGGAGATGAGATGCCGGAGCCCAGCAGCGTGCCAGGTGTTTCAGTAGCTGGGTGCGAGGTTGAAGGATCATCCATCCCGAAAGGCGGTGCCATTATTAGTGCCACTGTCTGCTTAGATCAGAAACAATTTTGCAGCCGGATGACTGTGTTTTTAAACCACCCTATCCCACGAGGAAACATGTTCTGCACTGGGTACAGCTGCGATACATTCCTATGCAAATGAAGCAATTTTCTCTTTTTCTCTATGACAAGTCTCCCATTTCTTCCCTGTCGCTGAATTTAGCTCCCAACGGACTCGATGAAATGCAACATTTGCAGGCTTGGTTTTTCTAACTGATTGCAGAAAGGGACATGTTTGGCCCCAAGATAAAGTCCCATTGACTTAAACAGGGAATTAACCTGTTTATCCTTCATCAAAAGTCCTCAGTAATGACACCATACCACCCTTCAAATCCTCAGTAAGACTACTTGTGCCACAATGCTCTGTGTCACCACTGTCTGGCACCGCTCAGGGAAGCAACAAGCCAACAATACCATTTTTCTGCTGATCTCAGTTTTGTTCCCTGACTTCCATTCGCTCAACCTTTCCATTTGCGCTACCTGTCGCACTGCGCCTGATGCCAAGATGATCTCTTTGGGGTAGGGATGGTCTCTTTGCTCTCGTTTGATGCCTCAACTGGCATTTTCACTAGCTACACCAGACAAAATGAGCTGGAAGAGCCAAAGGTAATACTAAACTTGCCTTTATAGAAGTGCCTTTATCTCTGTGCCTTGCTTGGTGCACAAAAAGATGCTGCAGTCACATTTGCTCCTCACTCCTCTAAGAGTAGAACCAGGCAGCGTGGTGAAAACCTGCAGCTTTTGGTACTATGCTTTACAAGCTTGGAAAGATTTTCTTTGCTACTCGAGTTGGGCTTTCCTTTCTCCAGAGCAAAACAAAGCACAGCGCTTTCTCTGTGATCCTGTAGCTGTTGGTAGGTAAATTCAGAGAGCGGTTTCAGATTCTAATTTACACCAGCGTGAGAGGCACGCTTGAGCTGACAGGTAAAAAAATAATTAGATGATTTTAAATGGGTCTAAATGGATGTTTAATATAGTCTTCATGTTTAAACTCTTTTATAATCTGTCTTTACATTGCAGTTTATCACAGGCGTCCGGGCTCCTGTGGCTTAGGAAGTTGTTTCTTACCACCAGATGAGCACAAACGGACCGCACCCCCACTTAACTTCCCACCTGAGAAGTCAAATTAACAATTGGAAGTCACCACAGCTCTGAGTTTTTCTGCTGGTGTGAAAAATCCAGATTGAAACTGCCTTCACGGTTTAAATTAACCTCTTTTACTTTGCAATTAGGACTGGAGGTGAGGGCGTAGACGATCGCTTCCCGTCATTCAGAAAACAAGCGCTCGGGTATTAAGCCATGAAAAATTGATCATTTGCAATTGCTGAGCCATAACTTTACAAGTCTCTTCTGAGTTTGACCACTGGAATTTAAAGTGCAATGCTCAATTTCATACCACTCTGGGAGCCAAATTGCCGTGTAATCTGTGAGTACCACTTGAAAATACCCTGACAGTTGGAGGCAGGGATAGGGCATCACAGAGAAGGCAACCAGGCAACTTTTGCAGTCCTGGCTTCTGACTCAGATTTCACATACACGGTCTGAGTGTGATTAAAACTTGAGTTTAAAAAAAAAAAAGAAAAGAAAAAGAAAGGAAGAAAGAAAAAAAGAGTAAATTGAAATTTCCTGCTCATATATAAGCCCTGCCTCTGGCTGGGTCCAAGCACATATCAAGGTTGCTCCATAGCACATTGCAGCCTATTCCCTTCTGAAATACTTCTCCTGTCTTCCTTCTGTCTTGGATAAAGTCAAACCAACCAGTCAAGACTCCTTCCTTACTTCTTAATTGCTACCGTGCTTTGAGGGCCATGCTGAAAGGGAGACATTTCTCATCCCATCACCAAAACACCTCTAGACAAGAGCCAGTCCTCTCCTCCTCTCTCCCGACACCTCACAAGCACACAGAGCTCATCCCTGACTGTGCCTCTCTGTCAGCAGCAGGGATGTGTGGGGTTTTCTCCAGCCTGTACCTGTGTGGGACATCGGCTTCAGCA
Source organism: Porphyrio hochstetteri (assembly GCA_020800305.1). Classification (NCBI taxonomy): domain Eukaryota; kingdom Metazoa; phylum Chordata; class Aves; order Gruiformes; family Rallidae; genus Porphyrio; species Porphyrio hochstetteri. Next base: position 23,690,576 of record CM036912.1, read on the forward strand.
GAGATGCCGCCCACCCGGAGGGATGACCGGAGATGTCCTCCAAAACAGTCCTGCATAAAAATAACCTTCACCACTATTCCCATTTTCCTCACAAAAATACTGCTGGATGCACAGTAAGGGAAGGAAACACCACAGAAAGAAAAAAGAATAATAAATGAAAAGAAATTTGCAAACCATTGTGTTGGAGCACTGCATTTAGAGCAGCCACCCTTTATCTGTAGGGCCAGTAGCTGCAGTGCTATCGCAGCAGTAACCTCATGCAGCAGAGAAGGTGACAACATTTTTTGGGGTATTTAGTGTAAGCATGCTAAATTCAAGACTGTACCCCGCAAATTAATTTCCAAGGGTGACAGAAGTCAGCTGGCTGGAGCTGTTATTGCTAACAGCTAGAAAAGACCCACTTAATCACTTTGCATTTTTATTTGTAGAAGATAAAGAAACATTTCTTTCCCTAATAGTTTCACGCTCATTTCATCTCATTTTATCCAGACTGCAAGATCTGGATAATTTCATTTGATCAGTTTTCTAAGGGTCTCAGAACTACCATATTTTTATAATCTTGTTATATCCATGAGATAAAACACGATTATTTCCCCCACCATTTCCCAAATGGGAAACCAAGACAGAAAGAAATCAAGTGACTTGTTCAAGGACGCGCCAGGATTCTGTAGCAAAACTGGAGAATGAGAGACCTGAACTCAACTCTGAAAAATAGCCATAAAGGAAATTTCCTCACTGAATCAACAGTGAGGAAACAACTGTGGATAGCCCAGCTCTGAACAGACAGATCCTGTTATTTATCTCAGCTGAAAAAGGAGGAGATTGTCTCTAATAAATAAAACATCCAGCTCTTGCTACCAGGTGGGGGGAGCCTGAAGTTTAGCCAAAGCACTTGAAAGTGTCACAGAATCACAAGGTTGGAAAAGACATTTAAGATCAAGTCCAACCGTTCCTGTCCTGTGCTAAACCATATCCCTGAGCACCTCATCTACCCGTCTGTTAAACACACTCAAGGGTTGGTGACTCAACACCCTCCCTGGGCAGCCTGTTCCACATCCCCACAACTCTTTCAATGAAGAACTTTTCCCTCACATCTGATCTGACCCTGCCCTGGTGGAGCTTGAGCCCATTCCCCTTGTTCCATCTCCTGTGACCTGGCTGAAGAGATCATTGCCCACCTCTCTACACCCTTCTGTCAGGTCAGTGTAGGTGGTGATAAGGTCTCCCCTCAGCCTCCTCTTCTCCAGGCTGAACACCCCAGCTCCCTCTGCTGCTCCTCATAGGATTTGCCTTCCAGCCCCTTCCCCGGCCTGGCTGCCCTTCTCTGGACATGCTCCAGGACCTCGATGTCCTTCTTATATGATGAGAAGCCCAGAACTGGACACATCACTCAAGGTGTGGCCAAAGTACATTGCTTGCTGGTTCTGAAAATTTGAAATAGCAGAGCTGCATGGCAGACGTGTCTCTGTAAAGAGGGGAAAACCCCAGTAATACTCACATTTTAAAGTTTCTTCTCCTAAACCTTAGTAGAGCCATAATAAAGTGAGTTAAAGGGAAAGATCCATCTCAAAGTCCTGTACATTCTAGACACACGTCGCTTGTGACAATTTGCTGCTAACGGTGAATCGTTCAGCGCTGTGGTACATCTGGATTTTTCCATTAGCTTTTATATGAACAACAAATAACCAACTCAAGCCCCCCATCCTCTCAATGACAAAGAAAACAAGGTTGTTTTCTTTGCAGCCCAAAATGTTTAACAGCCTCAGGAACTCTGTTTTGCTCCTGTCCAGCCCTGGCGGGAACAGGCAGCCAGCGCAGCAGAAACCCAGAGAGGGACGCCACACTTAGAGGTTGAGGTTTTGCTGTAAATTAGCCATGGACAAGGGAAGTAAAGTAGTATATAGTAATAACAAGTGTGAGTGTGTGTATGTATATATATGTACTGGAGCTGTGTGTATATATATATATACACATATTTATGCATGTATGTGTGTATATATACACTGAGTGTGTATATATATATGTGTACTGAACATCTACCTTGTTCGTCATGTGCTGTCCATCCGATGCAGAAGTCCTGCAGCAGAAAGCAAGAGGTGTTCTCCAAAGAGAGCATGAAAACTCTGTGAGGGTACAAAGACCACTTCCACATACAGAAATATCAACAGTTGCTCCATGGGTTAAAACCTGAAAGCTGATCAGACAAGGTGCTTGACCTAGACCTCCAAACCTGAACAGCGGAGCCAAAGAGATCTTCAAGAATCACAGAACGTGTTAGGTTGGAAGGGACCTTCAAAGGCCATCTAGTCCAACCCCGGACAGCTTCACTAGATCACGTTGCTCAGAGCCCCATCAAGCCTGACCTTGAATGTCTCCAGGGATGGGGCCTCTACCACCTCTCTGGCCAACCTGTGCCAGTGATCTACCACCTTCATATTGAAGAACTTTTTCCTAATATCCAACCTAAGTCTCCCTTTTTCGAGTTTAAAAACATCACCCCTTGTCCTACTGCTGCATGCGCTTGGGAACAGTTCTTCCCCAGCTTTCTTATAGGCACCTTCTCAACATTTTTGGCAACTCAGACATTTTACAGATGCTTTAGACTTATGCAGTGTTAATGGGAGGAGCAGGTATGTCAAACTAAGTCACTGGCTGTGTCCAAGCCGCGGTTTCCATCTCTCTTCCAAGCTGTGTTGAAGTACATTGGCAGAACAACATCCATCAGGGACATATCAAATGCTGACCACAGCAGTATTTGTCCTCTGCAAAGAGGATAGGAGCAGAACAGTCAAATCTGCATAAACATCGCATTAATAACAGACTGGGCGAAGATTGCATTTTATTATTGAACTCCAGTTGAAGTACCTACTCATTTAAAAGTTCAGAGAAGCTTCTTTGGTTGTCACTGTGGACAAATATTTCAGCACCCCCTCCTAGGGAACAAGGCAATGCCACAGGTCTCGGGCTAGGACCTCATGCTTCTGCCCCAGCTGAGGAGTTAGGGGATCGGTGTGGCAGCGAAGCCCCAAAGTCAGGCTGCACTTGGGTAAGCGCTGGGGAAACCAGCTGCCACTAGCACGTACAAACCCCTGCGTTTTGGAGGTCAGAGTCACTGACTGCTTTCCTGAAGAACAGGCAAGACCACATCTGCCTCTCCTGGTTTCTCTCACACTACAAATCTACCTTAATGATTATTTACACTTCGCTCTTCCAACCTTCCTCTCTCCTCTTCTGTAAACATACTATAAATACAGACTTGGCTTAAAGCCCATCAATCTACTGCTCAGCTTCCCCTGATCCTAAAGGTCTTTCTCTGGACAAGCTGTGATTTAGCTCCAAGTTCCTGTAAGCCTGAGCAACTTCTTCCAACCTCCATCAGCGCTAATGTGACACATGCCCTTGTGCTACTGATGAGGGACCCATACCTTAAGAAACCAAATCCAAATTCCACCATGGTTCATGTGGATTTCTTCATGGGCGCCCTCCTTCTGTGGCTCCCATGAGCCCTTCATGGGCTCCTCAAGGTTTTGGAGGGAACACCGACAAAAGTCACCCTACACTGTACGTGCCACGGGACTTTGCCCTGAACAAGACCAAGACCTCTGGCCAGTGTCAGATAATCCGTCACTATAAGCTACTTGTATCCAAGCCAGATATTTATTGCTATTGATCTGCCTGGTCCCAGTGAAAGACTTTTGTTCTCCCAACCCGGGACTTTGACCTCAATTAAGTTATGAATTTCAATCCGATAGACTGCTCCACTTACCCTGCTGCTCTCCCTGACTGGATTAATTAGAATTAGCTAGGCTGGGAGTCACCCCGAGCGCTTCATGGATCATGTTATTTTAATAATAAATAAAGAGACGGCAGTGGCATACAAGGAAGGATTTTGAAAGATTGTTCATCCGAGAGCATCATTCAGAACCTGCCAATACTAATTTCTCCGAGTTTGATTACCTCATTTACTTCTTTTTATTTCTATTCATTACTTGAGTTTTATCCCCCATTACTTCAGCTCCCCAAATGTGCCCTTCCTATAAAGGCACCAGAAACACACTTTGCTGTTACAAAGTTTTATTGCTACAGCTCATCAAAAGTATAGTTAGCAGGAATGGAATAGTCATTAAGCATTTAATAATCTAATAGTGCTGAGAAAATATATATATAATGGGGTGAGGAGGGAGGATAAAGGGGAGGGACAAGGCAACCCTGTCTATCGCCAGGGAGCGTGCACCAAGGGCTCTTTATGTGGATAGTTAATTGGCTGGTGGACAAACCCCAAAACCTTCTTTGAGAAGGCAACATCCAGGCAACTGGATGGAAATGCACATATCTCTCAGGATCTTTTCTGACATCCCAATAATGCCTTTGGAATGAGCCTAAAACGGGTTGAATACCAGAGGAATTTGATTGGCAAGGGGAAGTTTCTGTGCTAGTGAGTAGGGGCCTGATAGCTACATTATCCTTATTGCTTCTCTTTCCCTATAAAAGCAATTACATAGTTGAAGATGTCAGGTTGCCCAGGACTGTACTGAAATGGATTGTCTCGGCCAGCCATGTCACAGATATACTACAGAGTTATTGACCCATAAATGAACACTTATTTGTCATGCTCATTTTAATGTTTAATTGGCTGGAACAGCAGAAACGGATTTAGAGGATGGACATTTACCAATTCTCCCAATGCTAGCATGCAGCGTGCAGACAGCCAACTCCTACCCCGAGAACAAAAGCGGCAGACAAAGTTCAAGGCACCTTCCACCTCCAAGGAAGCTCAGCCCTTCATTTCATAAGGAACCCTTCTTTGGGACAGGGTGACTTACCTGGCCAAGCTGAGCCTTGTCATAAGAGGAAAGAAGACCCATTCCAACATGGGATGTCTAGGTTGGGACAGCTAATTGCTCTGTTAGATAAACTAGAAGGTTGCTCCGGGATGGGATTTACTTGTTTTGTTGGAAAAGGGAGCAAGTGAGCAGTCTCTCCTGAGGGGCGGAGGGATGACAGCACTGGCCTTTGTTTCCCTATGCTGCCGAGACTTCTGCTATCCCTCACACCAGCAGGGATGCCTGCTCACATGGCTTTCCAAAAGCCTTGGGATACATCCCCTCGCTAAAAGCTATTCAATGATACTATGGTAGAGCAAAAGGGAAGGTCTCTGCACTGCTTGATAAGTGATCACAAAAGCAAAGAAGGACTAGGAATAAACAACCAGCTCACACAATTGCTGGTGATCGCTGGAGTCCGAGGGATCTGTGCAAGGGCCTGGGTTGTCCAACGCATACAAATGAACAGAAGCAGGCTGAGACTGGAGCATCCAGGTCTGTCAAACCGAAAGCCGACTGTAAAATGCTACAAAAGGATTTCAGGGTGACAGGGTGAAAAAAAACCTGGGGGTGAACTTCAGAGCTAATGAACAGCAAGTAATGCACACAGAGAAAAACAATCTTTAGCCTAAATCCACAGCAACGGGCTTCAAAGTGGCTATTACCTCTGTGGAAACAGATCATGAGTTATTACAGACAGCTCTATTATAGCACCAGCTTGGTATTCGATGGTAGTTAATAAAAGGTAAACAACCTGGAGGCATTTTTTGGGGGGGGGGGGGGGGGGGGAAAAGAGGAAATAGGAAAACATCATTATGTTGCTTCCTTAAACCTCACGCTGCACTTAACAGGTTGGGCACTGCGAGAAGCGCTGCTCTCTTCATCGGAAAGGAAATTAGGAAGGGCTAGAAATGATTCAAGGATTGACAAGGAGCAAAGGTACTGAGCAGCTTCCAAATGGGGCGGGATTAAAGAGATTAAACTCTGTGGTCTGAAAAACAAGTGATGGAGGGGAATCGAGGAGGCCAATAAAGTCAGAAGCAGGACAGAGAAGGTAACTGGGGGAACAATTAATGTTTCTCATTGCACAAGAACGATGGGCTCTCACGTGAAACCATCGCAGCAAGTGCAAAGCAAATGCACGGTTAAACTCCAGGGCTCCCACTGGCATAAGAGGTTGGGAATCTAAAGAGGGGCAAGAGACATTTATCAAAGAAAAATCCAGGAGCACAAAGGTAATGCCGATAGTTCAGGAAGCCTTCAAGCCACAGGCTCTGGGGAAAATATATGAAATTATCACTGTACACTTACCCTACTCTGTCCTGTAAGCATTCGCTCTTCCCTGCCACTGGAAGCATGAGACTGAGCTAGAAAGACTCCTGCCCTGACAGCTATTCTCATGGATGCAGAAGCTGAGATGTACAAGCTGAGAGAAGGGTTGAGTTGCCAGTTTGAGTGCTGTTTGCCACTCAGAATCCACAGAGCCAAGAAAGAGCCATGGCCATCAAAAAATCTTACCTAAAACCTAAACAACATAAGCATAAAGTTATTCCCCTGACATCTGAAGTGTTAGGACAACCTTCTTCAGGAAAACTTACAGCAGTACTTTGCACCAAAGACTGCAATCTCCAGGTGCCCCAATGACTCACGCAGAACTGGGGAGGTTGATGGTTTCTGCTGTGTGGGGGCTTGTTTAGTTTGGGTTTTTAGACCAAACTGGAAGAGACAACTGCTGACAACAGATGAATACAAAACTCCACCTGGAAAGTAAAACCAGAGTTTCTTATATTGAAAAGTCCATAGGGAGAAGACGAGTGATAGAATTTAACGTCTTCAAAACAGGGAAAGCTTTGTCAAGTGGCTGACTCCAAAAAAAATTAGAAGATGTTCTGGGAACCACTTCCTCCTCAGCAAAGGGTAGCTGAGTGCTTGGCAAAGGAGGTTCCTCCAGCAGGGAGAGGTGATGCCAAGGCTGTAGGAAGTGGAGCAACGCTAGAGACCATTCCTATGGTGGTTAGAGACCATTCGTACTGTGATTAGAGACCATTCCTACTGGGATGTTCACCTGAAAAACCAGCTGGGCTACCAGTGGTATCCTGTTTGTGCAGTTAACCAAGCACCTTAATGAGGGGCTTCAGCATTTCCAACAATGACTTCACAAATTACAGGTGTTTTAACGCATGCTTATTTCAATGCTTATTTATTCCCTGGCCTAGAGAACCTACTTTGGCAGGGGGGTTGGACTCCATGATCTCTGGAGCTCCCTTCCAACCCCTACAATCCTGTGATTCTGTGAAAGATGACCCAGAGACCAAAAGACAAAGGGGCAGTGGACCATCCCACATCCTCACAGGGAGCCATTCAAGGTAAGGAAGGCTCTTCCCTGCCTCAACAAAGACGTATGGAGACAGTAAGGAGCTTGTCCCGCTCCTCCCCTGCGCCACAACATGCGATACAAGGGGTGCCACCTGCGCTGACCTGAAGGCTCACTGCTGCTAGGGCCATGGCAGATTGCACCCATTAAACCACAGAACAGCTGCACCGGTCAGACATGGAAACAGGGATGACGCTCTGGGATGTAGAGGGTGCTCACGCTCCCTGGGCTAAAACTAAGTACATGACACCCAGACAGCATTCCTCCAGCACTGGCACACAGCTCATCCCTCAGTCCCAGGGGATGTCCACATGCCACCGATCTCACAGCAAGCCACTAAAATGTGCGGCTGCCCTCAGTCCCCAGCTTTAAACCCTGCATTTGGATTACCCTGAAAGCACCTTTAGATTTTGAGGGTAAAGCAGAGACCACTGCTAATTCAGTTTTGGTTTGGTTGGGTTTTATTTTTTAGGAAGAGCTCTAGGATTTCATTTTTCCAATACCAGTTTTGCACATAGAGGCTGAAAGGGCTGTGTGAAGCCTGAAATCACTGCCTAACAGCACAGAAGCTTTCTGGGCTGGTGCACCTGCTTTGCAGGCAATGCTGCACACGTATTGCCTGAGCAAGGGTGCCAACTGCTTTGCTGCACCAGCAATGAAGCAATGATTCATGTGTCTACAGGGAGCAGAAGCAACAAAGACTGTACATGTCAAGCTGGAAGATGGGAAGGAACAATGCAAAAAAGCCCAGCCTGCACGAGCAGGAGATACCTCACCCTCTGTTCATGTTGACAGGGCTTGAGGGGTCTTCAGAAGCTGAAGAGCAAATCAGGGGTAAATCTCTGCATCTCCTGGCATATATTTAGAGCTGCAAATATTTTGCAAATGTTTCTGCTGAAAGGGACTTTTCTCCCAGTAGGTAAAATCAGCATCTGCTGAGTGGTGACCATTTAACATTCAACCTGCTGCCAATCTACATTCCACAGAGAGACCCGCAGGAGAGACATGGAGCTGTGCCACTTCTAATAACTGTGTGACTGGCACCATGTCAATGCTTTAATGTAGAAAGCTACCCTCTGTCACTAAGCAGATCTTTCCTTTCTTTCGGCTAATGGCTTTCACACCCATTGGCAACAACGTCAAGACTGAAGGGGTATGAGCCTGTGGAGCCTTCTGAGATCTGCCTGGCAAAGCCGCCGACAGAAGCACCAAGATGGGGATTGGAAGGGGGATAGAAGGAAACGAGGGAACGATCATGGTTAATAATTCTGCTCTCATTACTCACTGCTTCGCTTTTCATCTCTGGTTAGTGTCTTCATCTGCTTGCCACCATGCCTTCCTACCGCAGCAAAGGTCAGTCCAGCAGTACCCGTGACATCCTTTGCGTGCCATGAGCATAACTACACCAAACCCTCTGCAGCAATCATGAGATCCAGGACCAGGTCCCTCCTGGCTTTATGAGCCAGGCTTTTAGTACATTTAGGAGGAAATTTATCCTAGGGACATTAACTGCAAGGGCACAAGGCTCAGGCATTGTCCTTTTTCATCTCGGCTAGGTTTAGAGAACGGTTCTAACTGCAGAGTACTTGGGCAGCTGGCATCCCACCCACAAGCAGCCTTGCACCCACCAGCTTGCAGCAAAGGGATCCCCCCCCATTCACCGGGCAGGGGGAAAGCTGTGTAGATACAGCCTGTGGCCTTTGGTCTCAATCAGAACAGTCATGATGCCCACATGGATTTCCTCAACGTCTCCACAGAAAAATGAGGGCATGAGCTGTATTTGCTGCAGGGGGCAGGGACGGGATGCATGTTGCCCACGACCAGCTTCACTTTGAGATGTCTATGCAACACCAGCAACAGGAGGCCCATGCAGAGGCTGAAGCAGTTTGTAAACTTGCCGTGAAATCCAAAGACTGAAGAGAAAATAAACCCAGGCAGGCAAGCAGGGCCTGACTGCTCCAGGCTTCTTTTTATCCTATGCAGGCAGAATCCTTTCAGAGCCAGGGAGGAAAACAGAAAAAAAACCCACATAGAAATAAAACAAACCCAAGAGAACCACCGACCTTAGCAGCCTTCGAGAGATCTGTAATTCCTACTTCATTTTAAACTAACAGTGGAAATTAGTCTTTGGATAGTTGATAAAAATCAACCTGTCTCTGCTGGGTTAGTACCGTGATCTGTGGCCCAGCAACTACTTCTAGTACAATTGATTTTCCTTTTTGGCAACCAATAGGCCAGTCAATAATAATGTTGTTTGAGAACGATTGAGTCATGCGGGAGATGAACCCTCCCTGCCATTTATTATGTTTGTATTGTCTTCATTTGAAAAGGGTTTTTTTTCCTTTTTCTCCCGGCCTGGCTCCACTGAGGACACGAGTGAAGGTATTATGAGGGGACAGCTGCTCCAGAAGCACTCGGACGAGGAAGATGCACCACAGAGCAACCCGCTTGCTCTGCTGACAGCGCAGGCACCAGGTGCTATTTCGCTGAAATTACTGGCATGCACAAATGAGTAAAATAAAGATCCACCTATACCAGCAACAGGTTTCCTAACCTGATGCTTTTCAGCTTTGCTTCTCAAGTTCCCTTCTCCAAGCCCTGAGGGTCCATGGGTGACTGCTGAGGACTTGCTGACAAGGGGTTTTAAGTCTCAGCACAGTGATTTGTACCTTTACTGGGAAAGTGGAAAGTCAGCAAATAAACCTGAACACCAGTTATAGCTTGTTTTCATCCTCCTAGTCATTATTATAGTACAATTTTAGCGTACCCCGGTGATCACCATACCATTGATGAGCTGATTAATAGAACTGCACAATGATAGAGTTTAAAAAAATAATATCCAAATATTTTACGATAAGTCATCTGCTCTACCACACAGACACACACAGTTCCACTTACAACTAACAGCAGTTATTTTAGTATCGTTATGCAGCCTGTTGGCATGGCCTTGTCAAGCTTCATCCGAGTAAGCTGACCTGTGACAACCACCCCAGTGCAGCTCCCCACGCATTTCCACAGGCAGACTTCGAACACACTGAGGACAGAGGGATCTCCCTACCAGGCTGCTCGCTGCTCCTGGCACAGGAACACGGAGGGTGCCATGGCACAGCCTCAGGGCTGCACAAAGCTGGGGTGCAGCTTTGGATGGCTTGTGCTCAGTGTCATGTGTGTGTGTCCCCAGCCCCAGAAAAACTCCTTCCCAATGCCAGAGAAAACATCACAAGGAAAAACTCTGTGTAGGGGAAAAAGATTGTCCTTTGTGGCTTCTTCTGGCAATGAAAACTTGTTCCTGTCTTTATATATTTTAAGGCTAGAAATGGGCTTTATACTCAGGTTGCTGAGCTGCTCCATAACTGCTATGAATATACTCCCCCCCTCCTTTCACACTATCACTCAAAGCCTACATGTTAGGCAGTCCCAGTGGCAGGAGGTTGCTTTCAGACTGTGCCCCAAGCTCCAGGGATCTCCAGCCCAGCTCCGAAATCCCATCTCACCACCCACTTTGAAACAGCCTCCGGCTCTTAAAGATTTAGGTAATTCAATTCCACAAATGCCCCTTGTCCAACAAAGCGGAGAAGCCTGTTGCCTTTCTGTATCCCCTTTGCCCATGGCAACTGCTTACCACCTCCTTTCAAACATAGTATTAGAGCTAATTATGAACAATCAGAGAACTCCAGGGCTGCACCTTTCCAGTGACGTTACTGAACCACCCTTTGAAGAGCGCAGTACCACTGTGTTGAACAAAAAGCAGAGGTGCTGGACCACTGTGGTCTGGGAGTGTGTGGTTATCCCCAGAATTAAAGCACTTCCCAACCTGCTGCAGGAAGGAGTGGAGGCGGGAGACCTCTTCTCCCACTCCCAAGCTGGCTGGTTATTAACAAAGAGCAGTGAGTTGACTCTTGTGGAGCTCCTTTATCTAGAGACGGGAGGTACTTCATTAACAGACAGCACAAAGATAACTGAAGAGGGACTAAGGTGCATCTGCAGGCCCAGGGAACGGTACGGCTTGCTCCACCTCGCACACCACCACCGTCACTGGCTGCTTAGGGCAGCAAAATCCGTCAGTGCACGCCAAGATGGAAGAGCATTTATTAAAGAGGTAATGGAAGCGAGCATAAATCTGTCATGCTGTCTGACTAACTTTTTAGAAGCACACTAAAACACAGGTGATTTAAAAGAAAAACAATAAAAAATGGTCTGTAACATTTCGCTCCCTGCTTGTACCCCTCCCAATCCCCAATTTATTCCCTATCTCTTTCTGCCATACGTGTACGTACCGCTGCAGAACTGAGCGCGAGAGAAAAGCACCCGAGGGCCCGAGCAGCGGCTGGAAACAGCACAGGCTACCTTCATGCCAGCTCCAGCAGGATCACTGAATCGTAGGGGGTGGAAGGGAGCTCCAGAGATCGAGTCCAACCTCCCTGCCAAAGCAGGGTCCCTAGGACAGGTCACACAAGGAGGTGTCCAGACAGGTCTGGAATATCTCCAGAGAAGGAGACTCCACACCCCCCTGGGCAGCCTGTCCCAGGGCTCCCTCACCCTCACCGGGAAGAAGTTCTTCTGCATATTGGTGCAGAACTCCCTGTGCTCCAACTTGAGGCCATCACCCCTTGTCCTGTCCCCACAGCCACTGAGAAGAGGCTGGCCATTTCCCCCTGTGTCCCACCCTTCAGATATTGATAAACACTGATCAGATCCCCTCTCAGGCTTCTTTTCTCCAGGCTGAACAGCCCCAGGTCACTCAGCTGTTCCTCACAGGGGAGATGCTGCAGTCCTTTAATCATCTTTGTAGCCCAGAAGCGCACATCACTCTGAACTAAGAGCACCGCTGATCCCAGTCACCAGAGATTCCCTCACGCTTAACCCACCGCACTTTATAGCCTTCGCATTAACTGACAGCGCTTCTGCTGATCTCTAACTACAGGTGCCACGGTGCTTATGGCACGTTAGGAAGCCAGAGTTTTCCCCTCCCTCTCCCTTTTTCTTCTGGTTGCTCTTAAAATTCCCCTCTGCTCTTGCTTTGGATGTGAATTCTTATGGGGTAAAGGTCAAAAAAAAAAATTAAAAAAAAGCAAGAAATAAACATGAGGTCACCAAGTCTTGAAATGTTATTGCAATTTATATATGGCTGAGCATAAAAATGTGTCTGCCTTCTCTGGGAACACACCTACGTGCAAACAGAGACCTTTATATATATAAAAAAAATCTCCTTTATTACCTTGGTGGGGAAAAAAAAATAAAATCAAAGATTGATTTTTCTTTTTATGGCTATTATTAACCTTTTGTTACTGGCCAAAAATAATCTGGTTGGAAAATGTGCAATACATCAAAAAGAAAAGAGAAAAGAAGAATTTAACAGAAAATTAATGTTCAGGAGGAAAAAAAAAAGAAAAAAGATGACTCTCCCTTCAGCCTTTTCTCCTGAAGTCAGACTTTACCTCAAAAAATAAGAAACAAATGATAAAGAAGTGACTTTTCAGACTCCTGCAGTGGTACACAGCCATCTCTGGGGCTGCCAGGGCAAAGGGGAGATGGGCAGGCATCTGATCCGACTCCGGACAGATTTCAAGGCAGATCTGTTCCCATATGTATCTGACATGACACTCCCCAGCTCTGACCAAAAGGCACCAGTCTGGTTGGACAGTGGGGCACACAAAGCCCCATGTGTGCTGGCTACACCACCCCTCTCCTAGGGATGGAGACTCCCACAGAATCCACTGCAACTGAAATCACCACAGTCTAAGCCTGATGATGCGCATCTCACCAGCCAGACTTCCTCAGCCCGTCCCTCCTGTAGTTCTGCAAGGGCAAGACTCTGTGTGTGTGAATACCACCACGGCTCTTTGCTGCCCCTGAACACCGCAGGGCTGCTGACAAGCCAAACTCTGCTTAGGGTCCACCTCTTAAAAACTCCCAAAGCTTTTATTGCAAGGCTGCTTGAAGTCTCACTGGTACGAACAAGCGAGCTTGTCAGCAGAGGTGTATCTATCTCCAGTCTGGGTCGGAGAGCAAAGCCAATTAAATGCCATCCTGGTAACGAGCAGTCAATCAAAATTTGACAGAAATGTGTCAGACAAATATTTCCGAACAGGATCGCGTTTACATGGGTCAGCTCTTAATTACAACACGCTGATAAAGCTAGGGAGCATTACTCATGAGCACAGGCACAACCACTCGCAAAGCAGATCAAAGCCTGGTCTACTAAGGTACCCTAAAACTGGCGCTACTTAAGCTCAGACACGAGTGGCAAACTGCAGTGGCTAAAATGTTAGCTTATGTTCAGCCAAGTCAAACTGTGCTGGAAATAGTGACCCCCATGGGGGTGAGGTGGGTTTGCGGGGATGGAAATGGCGTAAGCCTTTGCCCCTGAGATCCTACTGTAGCTGTGGTGTGCCCGCCATGCTGGGACCCAAAGCATCACCTGTGGGGTGCTCTGCCAAAACCTGGCATTTATTGGATGCTTTTTTGGAGGGCAATATGGGGCTCTGTCTGTTAGACCACAAAGTTCCACCGGCAGCGTAACATTACACAAAATACACAGGAGAATACACTCCATGTAGGAAGCTATCGGACACCTCGTAGGCAGGGAATCACTCTTGCATCAGTACCACGAGTCACACTGGCAGCCACAGCCAGGTGGAACTAAAAATGTCCCCTTACAACTATATATGTCATACACCCAAGTCCTTCCTTTTTCCCAGGTTATCTTTTTGGATGTTCTTCCCTGTGCTGAGCGCTCTGAGAGCTTGCTGTGAAGTTTTGGAAGAATTCAGTTTCATGCAAAACATTTGGTCAGGAAGCTACATAACACATCAATCAAATCTACCTTTTTCTTCCTTTCTTACCTGGCTATTAACGTCAGCAGCATGTTGTAACAGTACTGAAACCAGCTCCTTGTGTCCTCTGTCGCATGCCCAGTGGAGCAGCGCCCGGCCCTGCAACATCCAGGAGAAAATTAACAAAGCCAGGAAAAAACCAAAAAGAATAAAACCAAAATGAAAGCAAGTGGAGAGAATCACAGTCTTGCAACACCAGGGGCAAAATTTCTACTGATCTTTTGGAAAAAAATAGACTAATAGTAGCATGTAGCCTACTATCGGTCCCAATTTGGACTTGCAGAATGACAGCACAGAGATGCAGGTAGTTCTGAACTCTAGATATATATATCCGCAACTCCAAAGAGAGAGGGAGCTCCAAGTAATTTGAGATGGAGGGTTTTCCTCTTTGCTTACCACATACACTTCATAAGTTAGACTCACTGCTAGTCTCCCCTGATTTTGGAGGGTGTGTAGCACGCTTGCAAGGGATTCCTTGGAAATCATCCCCTAACCTGTGACACCATTGGGCTGACCCATGTTTTCCAGTATGCTACACAGCTGAAATCAGTGAAATTAGCCCACACCTGGTTACAAACCTCTCAGCAGAGCAACAGGGAACAAAGGTGAGCGACTCATTTATCTGCTCATGGGAACTGGGAGCCAAATTTCCTGACCACGGCACCAGAAGAGCTCGAGGGGCAGAAGATACCCACACCCGGGCTCACGCTGCTTCTGTGGGATGCTCTTGGGTGTGGCAGCGGAGGTACAACAGCATTTGGAGGAAGGAGATGCCACCTCAGACAGAAGGCATTACGCTTTTTTAAGCACACTTTTTGACCCAGCAAGTAATTAATTTTTGTAACACAATATTTTAATGTTACACTAATTAACCTTGAATTAGGAGTGTTCTGACAATGGCTTTCCATGGAAGCACCGATGACATCCACACACCGTTTAATGAGTAATGTTCGTGTGCTCAACACTACTACTGAAGTCTAAAAGTGGAAAGAGGGAGCTATAAAACAACTGGTAAACACAGAAAGATCTTGAGTTTATTCTGAGCGTCCTTAACTCATCTCTGCACTGGTAATTGCCTAAGAACTGGCATTTCAGCCAGACAAATAATACCCACTTAATTTTTGCACCAGAGGCATTTACTTCAAAAGAAAGCAGCACCATCTACAACATGTGTAAGGGTGGGAAGTACTTCCAAGGATGATTTCAGGGTGTTTATCTATGAGAGGAATAATGTTGTAACTACACAAGTGTAATTACCACGTGATTACACAACAAAATAAAGGCATTTCTGTCCTTTGCATCAGAATTCACCTTACTGACAAGCGGCTACAATACACCGCTTTGCATTTGTGTATGGACAAGCAGAACCTTACTGTACTGGTGGAGAACTCAGCTGAGACCAGTAAAGGAAAAGTTCTGGAGAGGCAGCGCTGCCCGTTCTGCCAGCTCAGGGGTCCTGCAGCACCGCGCAATGGGTCCCTTCCCATCCTGCTGCAAATGCTGCCTTTTGAACAAGGCAAGAAACCGAAGCCTGATCATCTGGAGTCATTAAAAATCTCCTTGTGCTATTTGCAGGAGTATGGATTTCAAGTCTTGGGCCAATTCCACTTTGGGTAATTACACTCTGCTTACCTATATATTTTCTCTGCAATTCTAAATGGATACAATATTTTCCAATTAGTGCCTTAAATGGCTCTGCATTGTAATTGCGTGCTATTAAAAAGCTGACACGTTCCACCCAAGAAATGTCTGCACCTGTGCAGTATGCTGTGCCCTAAATATGGGGCGATAAGGGGGCTTTGGAGACCTTCTGTGTGAGAGCAAACTGTTTGATGTAAGAGGCAAAAATACCTGTAGAAGAATCTCAACCTCCTTACCATGGGACAAAAACGATTACCAGGAAACCTGTATCTTGGACAAGATAATATTTGCTACTGTTTGCATAGTAGGAGGCACATTAGAATGCTCAGCACTAGCTAACATACTCAGGCAGCTATACAGCTATGAGTCCACTTGTTCCCCATATCTCCCTTAAAACAAACCTCAGGAATAAGATGAACTTACCCTAAACATACTTTGTATAGCATGGATGTCACCTATGCACCTCGCAAAATTCCTCAGCCTGCACAGCTGCTGCTTCCCATCAGTGTATAACACACGTTTGTGCGTTCAAATAACGTGGCAGAAATCATAAAAGTCACAGATTGAGCCTTCCCAAAACACTTCCCACATGACTATTTCATTAAGCAGTGACAGACTCGAAGCAACGCCGGTAATTGCATCGAGGGAAGCGCTGCAGTAGCGAGGTCGGGGCTAAATGCACTCAAACATCGAGGTACTCTCTCTCTCCCTGCAATTCCACTGCACAACGGCTGTTGCAGAAAGTTACTTGAGAGGATGCATTTTCCCCTGCCTTTGAAGTATTTAATAATAATAATTAAAAAAAAAAGGCATAAAAATAGCCCCAGTGCACTAACCCTGCCTCTTAAATCTTCTGTGCTTCGCTTGGGTAACCGCTGCCAGCTTGGCCAGCTTCTGCAGCAGTTTCTCAAGCCAACAGCACATCAATTTCACTCAGCTCCAAGTCACAGGGTGTTCACAAACAAAGCACAGGACAGGGATTTGTCTCAGATATACCGAGTCTCAGCAGACAAACGGATGGGAATGATTTTCACATCAATTAGCCAGTGCAGAGGAAGAGGAGAACAAAGCCAAACTGAATGGATGTGCTACAGTATTAAGCTACGCTTCTAGGCAGTGTTCTCAGCTGCAGTGAGAGCCCCTCTAACTCAGGGTGTTTTACTACCAGCAATTAAGATAGAGAGAGATATATACACATGTGTGTATGTATACATATGGCTGCATCCTCCCATAACAGCAAAACTGGTGAAGGGAAGGGCCGCGGTTGCAATTCTACAGGTAAACTTCAGGTTTGATGTGGAAGTCAACCACTGTCAGAGCTCTGCAACATCCAGGGAAGTTTGTCTAATGGGACTAAGCCTGTAAATCCAGAAGTACATGGTCTTTCTTCAAACCGATTTCCCCCCCCCCGCCCCTCTCCTTGGCAAGCTGGCGCCAATTTGGCAGTTTCCATCTGAAAAGCACAAGGACTGGGGACTAAGCAAGCATCGTTTCAGCTGCCTTTCATTAAAGTTTTGGCAAGGGCTTAAATACTGCTCACAGGTAACGTTTGTTTACTGGGATTTTTCCAACAATTAAAGAAAAAAATAAATAAAAATAATTCTCTACATACAACTTCCCCAGCCCTTGGCACAAATTACAAGAGCAACTCATCTATGCCTCTGAACCTTTCCTGGTTTGCTCGGAGGGGAAGAAATACTGTTCTGGAAAAGGCAGCAAGCCCCTCACAGCACCAGGATGTGCCTGTGGCAGCTTCTCAGCCCCAGGCCGTTTCTTATTCCATTAGTCCTGCTGACATACCCATGAGAAACGGGTTGTTTTAGGCCGTGACACTTCTTCTAAGCGAACGCAAGCGATTCTGCTGAACTCTGGGCAATTCCGAGACAGTAAATGGAAGCTTGTACATGATTACTGTCATTAGATTCTTTGTTTAATTCTAAATTGAAGTTTATTATATCCAAGCTGTTAGCAGGTACACTGGCTTGGCTGCTGTACATGAAGATCTTTATATCCTGTGAGAAGACCACTTTTGCTTTGAAAGTCACCAAGCACACCTCTTCTAAACCCCAGGGGCTTCTCTGGCCCTTTCCAAAATCCTTTTGCTGCAAATCAGTTGCCTTGTCCCTGTTTTACATTTTTATTCTTGATGCCTTTTCTCCTCTCACTGCCCGATTTCAAGTGGGTGCAAAAGGAGGGGATACGATTAGACACGGAAATACAGCTGAAAATGCCTTACAACCCCAACTCAAGCCTTTATTGCCCAGGGAAGGGGTGAGCCCAGGGCCTTTACAGTGAGCACAAGGCTGTTGGGTGCTTCGGTAGATTTTTGTTTTATAACAAGTTAACTCTTTGTACGTATCCCTGCTGCCATTTTAAATTTATGTGCTTTTAAATCAAAAGCTTGACAGCGTGAGTTATGTTCAGAGGGCTCAGGGAGGCATCTCTCGGCTATGGCAGGATGTGTTTATACAGCAACACTAAAACAGTTAATAAAAACGACGAGATGATGCTTGCATACACTTCACTCTACCAAAGGCTTGGGCTGGGTTATCTCTAGTCTAAAACAGGTTCTAAAACTTCAATCAACCTGAGTGATATTGGAAATAAGCTATCCTCCATGTTGCAAGGAACACGCTTGTGTACTGAACATCCGTAATGGTTTCAGCTCCTTAACACAACATAAAATAAAGGATTTGTTTCAGGTTTTTCTAATTTTATTTTTCTTTTTGACCAGGGAAAGTCAAGCCCAAGGAAGCCATCACTTGCCAAACAAAAAAGAAACGTTCTTGCTTCCCAATTTAAGCATCTGCTGGGATAAGCCAGAATCATTGAGGTTGTGAGAATTTCAGCTACAGGAGAGTTTTGCACCAGTGGGAATGTGCCCATGAGCTCCTCATGGGTAGGTACAGTGAGCAGCTCCTCTCTCTGTGGAAGCAATTCCACACAAACAGCACTGCTCTTACATCAGGGACCTGGCAGTTTTCAGATCCAGCTGGAAATATTTGTGTTGTTAAAGCACAAAAATATTTCAGCCACCTTACACCAAATATTTTGATTTTTTTTTTTAAATAAACAGTTTCTTTGGCTGAAAACAAACACATTTGTTCCTTGAACACAAAGGACAGTACGAGCTTCTGCTAACTATGACAGAGCATCTTGCCTTTGAAGTGAAGTGATGCCAACAGGATGTTGTGATACACTTACTGCAAGTATGTGATCCCCCCAAAACGAGCTTTTGTTAATGAAAGGATGCCAGCCGTGTTCTGTGGGACTGCCCCAGACATTTACTGGTTATGAGCAGAAGGAGGGATGGAGCTCGGTAACAGCACCGTTGCAGCGACTGACACATGACAGTTTCAGTTCATTGGATTTATGATGTGAAATTCCAACCCTGATGGTGAACACCCTCCCTCCTTCTCCTCTGAAAATTAATTCACATGAATTCCCGATTAATAATAAAAGGCTCTGCTATCAGCATTCAGAGCCCCAGCCGGGGCTGTCATGGCTCAGAGGGCAGAAATCTGCTTAGAGCTACCCGAGAACCCAACTGAATTTCTGGCGTCTCAGTCTATGAATGTGTAAGCACTTCATCTGTTCACCAGAACACAATGTGCTGGAAAGCAGCGGGCAAAAGTAGCTGCACATACAAGGGGCTGCGAGCAGGGCTAGGTGGCAGTACGCATGCACGGAAACCGAGGTGACAGAGCTGGGACAAGGACATTTCCCCAAGGAGCAATGGGAAATTGTCCATGCCAGGTGTTCACTTTCACCAAGAAAAGGGTGAAGATGGTTCACAATTTGAGACACTTCTCATTTTCTTGATGTTTCTGATAACACCTCTATTAGCTCCCTATGGGGAAATGGTGTTTTGAGTTTGATGAGCAGAGAAAAACTGGACCATGCTACTGTTTCTGTGAAGGTGGAAAGCCAGCCTCACTCCTTTGCCCCACTCCTACCTGGGAACAATGAAAAACTGACAGAAATCCTACTTCATCCGTGAACAGTTTGTCAGTCAAAAGAGCCACTTCCCTCACTTCCCGCTTCTATCTCACCACATTTAGCATGCAAGCTGGGGGAAGGGGAGTATTCAGAAGATCTTATCCTGCAAGTGGCTGCTGGAAATAATGCAGAAAGTCTCTCATACACTACAGCATCCCAGGCAGCACCTCCACACTACCAGAAATCCAGCGGAAAGCCATTTTCAAACAGACTGACCCTGTCTCAGGGACCAAGAGCTTGCCCAACTGTTGCTGTTAACAGTCCTAAGGAGGGAATTTGGAAAGGGAGTGGCATTGAATGAATACACCAAGCAGTTAAAAGATTGATGGTGTTTATCTTTTTTTACATACCTCCTCATCTGTGACATTCACATCCACTTTTTTTGACCGAATGGCTTTGGTTACGTGGTCAATGTTGTTTTCTCTGCAGTAATCAAAAATGTTCTTGTCCTCTTCCCTGTTTGGGAAACAAAAGCAAAAGCAGCACCGTGTTACTGCACAAAACGAAGGCCTCACACACACCATATGCTGTAACTTTGCTACAGACATTGCAGTAGCATCACTGGAAACAGACTCCTGGTATTCCAAATGCAGAATAATATGGGTTGGGGTTTTTCTTCCAAGGTGAGAGACAGAAGATCGTGCCTCCCAGAAAACAAAGCCTGTTCTGAACAACATTATGTTAGCACAATAGCAGGTTCATGCCTCTCGACTGGTGCAGGAAGGTTATATAAGGTTAGACAGTAAAACCCACGTTCAAGTCCTGGTATAAATCACTGCAGTCCCATAGAAGAGAAAAGGCTAAAGCTGCTCCTCTCCTTGCTACACAAACTCACAACAGCCATTCTGGGTCAGCCCAAAGACCCTGTCGATGCCATCCAGCTTGCACACTGGCTGCTAACTGTGGCTTGGAGGAAAAAAAAAAAAAAGTAGAAACAGGACACATCGGTCCTTGGTTGGATCCTCCCAGCTTCACAAATTCGGTGGCTTAAGGATGGCTGTAACTCTATGTGTACACCAGCTGAACGTGTTTATCAGCCCTTTCCAGGTCCTTTTTCCAATCTCTTCTGCTCTTTAACCCATTCATACTCTTGGCCCCTCCAAAGGACAAGCTCTACAACAGAGTTATTCTGTGTGTGAGGGGGTGAAAAGTGGGCGAGTACTTTCTCTTTTTGGGGGTTTAAAACAGGTGCCTGCTATTATTGGGTACTCTCCAGTAAGTAATTGTACAGGGATTTGTGAAATCTTTGGTGTTGGTCTTGGAATCTGACCACAGGGTTGGGTTTGGTGGGTTATTATTTACCAGCCTGCAAGTGACCCAGCTACACTCCTCCCATTAAGACAAAGCTCGACAGGGATCTCTGCTCAGAGCATCAGACTGGTGTATACAGAGGGAGCAGCAGGCTTCGGCACCGGGACAATGCCAGTGCAGGAGGATGGAGTTGTGGTGTCACACATGCCTGAGTCACACCTGTAGCTTCTTCTAGAGCTACAAGCACTACCCTGGCTTCAGACACGGTAAAACCTGCTCTTACCAAAGGGCACCTCTAGTGAAGGTAAGGCCATTCACAGACTCTTAAACCACCCCAAAATACCTTTGTACGAGGGAGCAGAGCTACAGTGCTTGGTGGAAATCAGAAAAGCAAACACTGGGAACCCTCAGCAAAGGGACAGTTTCTATCTTGGTGTATAAATCTGCACTCACGTATCTCATGACGGGAAGTTACCGACACAGTATTGCTGAGAAGGGACAACTCTCCTCCTGTCCGTACTGGTACACCAGTGGGAAGTTACTTATTCCAACCCAGCCAAATCTTCTGTGGGCAGAGGGCTATGCCATACTTTACATACATATACACCAATACAACTGAGCTGCTGCTAAGGAGGAAAGAAAAGAGGTCACAGGTTTTCTAGAAGTGAACCAAAAGCCCAGACACTACCCTCTTTCTAGTTTCCAGATGAAAATGAACCCAACAGCGTTGCTCTGGGATCTGGTGGCTTCAGAAGAGTTGAATACACAGTAGTTGCCCCTCGTGACATCCCTAGTTTTCAATCACATTGGATATTCCACAGAACTCAGTCCTGACAGCCTCAAAGGAAACTCCTCATAAAAATGGGAGGTTGCTGGTGCAGGTCAGACCCAGCAGGCTGGATGTTCTGCCCTGGGCCTTTCAGGCAGGAGAGAGAGAACAGCCTCTCCAATGCAACAGGGAGGTCTGAGAACTGGTTCTTGAACCTTGCATGCTGAAGAACCCCAGAGCAAGGAAAAGTAAAATCTCAAAGTTATTTGCATTTGAGCAATGGGTTAACAAAGTCGAAGTGATGGTCTTTGACCTGCAGTCCCTCCAAAAATGAAAATATCAATGCCACTAAGACTATGTCTCCAGCAGAGCTCCATGACACAACTCTGACTTCCAGTCTTACTATAACACACACGGTTCACTAAAGCTACATTTTTTGTTCCTTAGACCTCAAGCAGCTGTTTCCTTCCTCAGTGCCAGTAAAAGGTGGGGAAGCAACATTCTTGCAGCAAAGTGGTGTTTTCTCTGAAGAAGTCACCTCCTCTGACCTCTCCCTCACACTGCCCCCTTAGCAGCATCTCCCTCCTGCACATGAGCCCATGCCTGCAGCCCTTCCTCATGGCTGACTTACACCAGATGCCGCACAAGACTTCACACTCCACATATTGGCCTGGGAAGATTACAGAAGTCCTCCAGTTTCTTAACTGGTCTCTCATGAACTCATTTCGCCAGAGGTCTCGTCTGTACACTACACAAGCTCCTGGGAAACAGATCACTGCATGCTTTGGATGCAATCACTCTGAAATCTGGAGGAAAAAAAGAACCTCACAGGAGGATTAGAAAAGGCAAAAGCTTATATTGCTCGAGATGGAGCTCAACAGACTCGTGATGGAGGTTATGAGACATGCCTGCCCCCACTAACAAGTGCTGCTTTGATAAGCCAGGGAGTCCCTCTAGCCCTGCCTTGCGAGTCCAACCTCTCAAACACACCTTTGGCTGCTGGAAGCCACCTTTTGGGTGAAGCTGCTATTCAGATGACACTGTACAGTAACTTGGTTCCAGCAGTGCTTCCAGTGCTTCCCCCACCATGCAGCCATGCACACTTCTGTAATGCCACAGCAGAGCCCAGTCTCTCCTTGCTAGAGAAATCCACAGCCATGCTCAGTTAGTCCTGGATGATTTTTTTATGCATCACAGCCATGAGCTCAGGCTGTACCCTCTGTCCCCAGCAGTGATGCCACCCAGCCATCCTGGGTACCTGCTGAGGGACATGTCTGCCCGGGTGGCTCAGCCCCACCAAACCTCACACAGCAGCACCAGAAGCACTGGCACCAGAAGGTACACGGCATCAGTAAAGCCACTGACTGTGCCCCCTGGGTGCCACGCTGCAGGTTCTGCAGCAGGAGAGAGGGCACGTTAAGGCCGACGTACCAAAACTAGGCAGCCTTCCCACCGCAGCCTCCAGACCAGACTTCTCCAGTCCTTTCCTGAGGATATTATTGTCTGCAAGGGGGAAATGACCTGACAGCTATTTGGATATGATTTAGCTTTTCTGGAATAACCACCTCTGCAAATGCTCTATATATCCCCCTTCCAAAAAAACACTTTTCTTTCTGAAGTCTCCACAATGGAATTAATCCAGAATGGCAATTTCCCCACCTGAAGAGAAGGTTTTGGGAAATTTCGTCTTTCTGCTCTGCCTTTATTGCTTTAAACCTTTCTTCTACACCTCATGCCCTCTTTAAAAAAAATTAGCATATATTATCTTCAACTTTTCTATAAATATTAATGAAAGGAAATGAGCCCTCTCCTGAATAGATTGAAGGGAAGTCCATACAATCATAAACAAAGACATTTTACCTGTGAACAATACAGCCACCTGAAACCACAGTCTATCTACTTAAAACAGTTTGATCTAGCCACGTGCCAAAACCCTGGAAGGGAAACTGAGAAAAGAGCTCAGAGGAGCTGAACCCATATTTTTGGGGGTACCAATACAGAATCACGGGATTGTAGGGGTTGGAAGTGAGCTCCAGAGATCATCGAGTCCAACCCCTCTGCCAAAGCAGGGTCCCTAGGACAGGTCACACAGGGAGGCGTCCAGATGCGGCTGGAATATCTCCAGAGGAGACTCCACACCCCCTGGGCAGCCTGTCCCAGGGCTCCCTCACCCTCACCGGGAAGAAGTTCTGCATATTAGTGCAGAACTCCCTGTGCTCCAACTTGAGGCCATCGCCCCTTGTCCTGTCCCCACAGCCACTGAGAAGAGGCTGGCCATTTCCCCCTGTGTCCCACCCTTCAGATATTGATAAACACTGATCAGATCCCCTCTCAGGCTTCTTTTCTCCAGGCTGAACAGCGCCAGGTCACTCAGCCTTTCAAGACAAGGGGGAAAAGCTCCACTTGAAGGGTGCAAAAGGAATAAAGACAAGTTCCTGGCATCCACTGATGTTGCATTTAAAACCACACAGGACAAATAAGAAACACAGCTTGAAAGCCTTGCAACACAGGTCCCCCCCCCCTTGACTTTACACATGTGCCTGTGTACGCACTGAAAAGTCCCTCCAGTGCAGTAGCTACAGCAGATGCAGTGTTTTTATCAGGCTGGTTCAAAGGAGGACTTTGCACTGCACACAGAACTGGCAAGAGTTGTCAGCGAGGCCCAGAGAGAGATCAAATCAGTCCAAAACCAGACAGAAACACATCAGAAACACAGAAAGCAGTGTCACTGCAAAGGCAGGGCTCAGATAAGGGTGTGTCTGTGTGTGAAGGTGGACAGGCAGCCACAACCCACAGCACTTCTACCAGTATTTTCAGGAAAATTGCAATTTAAGTAAAAACACTGCATTCAAGACATCTTCAGATAGGAAAGATCACAAAACCTCATGGAGACGTGCAGAATTCTTCCAAACTCGTAGCTAGAAGGAGAACTGCCAAAAAGCATCTTCAAACTCAGAATGTGTTTAGATCTATTTCTTTGTATCTATTTCCTTTTCTCCCTTGCTGACACATGTCCAACCCCAAAGCTTTTAGCTTCTGCTCTCCTCCATCTCCAGTAAGAGCTGTTAACTCTAAGTCGAGCTGAAGTGCGTTGCCTGCAGGCAACGGCACAAGGGCAGCTATTTTCCATCCTTGAATAAAAGCACATGGAAGGACTTAAACCAAGCCACATCCCCCCAAGTCCTCTTCATAAACTGTCCAAAACACACATGTTGAGCCAACAGTTTCTAAACAGCTCATGAAAAAGCTCTGCTGCTGGTTAATCACCCTTCACCTCTCACCTGTAGTGCTGTTAACCTATTTGCTTCCAAAACAGCCACCAAGACTGCTGTGAAAGAGGGCGCAGAAGAGACTCAAAATTCAGATATTCTACCCTCGTGCAGAGAGCATCCTCCGGGTTTGCTCCATCCCCTTCCTTCCCCCCTCGCAGGTTACCTCCAGCACAAAGCCCTGGGCAGAGGGCTGTGACCAGGTGCTACTTTGGGCGTCCTCTCTCTCTCTCCCCTTTTCCCGGGGCTGGTCCAAGCCGTGTCCCAGTGGACCCACTGTGGAGCGGCCCCTGGTGCCGCTAACAGGTGGCTTCGCCCGTCTGCTTGGCACAGCGCTGCCGAGCAAGCAGGAGCGCGGCAGAGCGGAGCAAACAGCATGCGGGGAGCCCAGAGACACTCGCAACACTTACTGTTTATGTCAAGGCCCTCGGCCCCCAAGGGACCCATTTTCACATAATCCATAATTATCTCTTCGCTTTAATCGCCTCGTCACTTCTGAGGCTCTCCTGGGCACCAGGAAGAGGAAAAGCTCATTAACTGAACCTTTTCTCCTCTCTCCAGCCACCCATAGCTTTTAATTGCTTGGTGTTGTTATTATCTATCAGTGCAACTGGGATCATTTTCATAAGAAAGGGTGGTGGGAGGGAGGGAGGCAGGAGCGGGTCCCCGAGGTATGCACCACAGACAAACCTTTGCTTTCTCAATTATTTATGCCAGCTGAGGTTTTACGAGCTGAATAAATCCATAACTCAAGTTTATTCTGAGCTGGCAGGCCGTCCCAGGGGAAGTGTTGCCCACTTGCCGGCACACTCATGTGCCATCCTCTGAGAGCAGCCGGAACATAGCGAGACATGTGTCATCCAATTCCCCACCCGTCGCCACGCCGCCGTGTGCGCTTTGGTAGATTAGCAGCAGACCTGGTGAGGAGGTGGCTGTGCCAACTCCAGATAGGAGCCCCAATGGAAGGATGAGCTCTCCCAAAGGGAAGGCAGGGCCCAGGCCAAGCCGCCCTTTCACACAACAAAGCAAAGCTCTGAGGGTCGCGCTCAGGGGACAACAAAAAGAGGAGGAAGCAATAAACCTGGTAGTCATCTTGAAGTCAGAGACTTGCCCATTAAACATCACCAGAGCAGCATCCATTTTGAAATAACACTGCCCTGAAATAAAACACCCAAACCCAAGCACACCCCAGCTGCCTGGCCCAGCAGGTGTTTTGTCTGAGACATGCCATGGCTGAGCGTGCTGCGGGCTGCTCAGGCTCCGCACAACCAGGAAAGCTCTTCCACAGGGATTGTACAGCCCAGCATTTGTGTGACCGACGGACATCTGCAGCACAGCCAAACGCACGCGCAATACCAATGTGGGCCTGGAATTCCCAACACGGCTCAGGCATCTCCACAGCTTTGCGCTCACTTCTGGTGCCAATGCTGCCGAAAATGGGGCTGGAGAAAGAGAACAAAACACCCCAACCATGCTCCAAAGTGCCGGGCTCATCTCAAAAGCCATCGCCACTCCAAAGCAGCATCCTTGCAATGGACGCTGGAAGCAGCTCTTTAAAATTCAGCAGCCTTTGTGCCTGACCACACGCAGCGACCTCTGGTATTTTCTGCCAAAACAGTTCATTTGTCTCGCACAACAACTAATCAATTCCCGAGGCCATCCATCACAGGGGCTCGCGTGAGCTGGCCCGGCAGCAGGGCCAGATGGCGGCTGCGTTAGCTGGATTAATACAATTCTGATAGATTACATGACATCAGGTGGGCTCCCAAATCTGAGCGGTGCCCGCTGCACACCCCAATCCTAAACAGAGCCCCAGTTGCGACTGGGGTCACTCCCAAGGATGACAGGAGAGGGTGGAAGTTTCTACCTGAGAAGGGCTCCTTCAGCATCCCTCAGGATGGCAGAAGTGCAAAGGATAGCTCAGGGAGGCCTCCATGCCGACCAGTGGACATCATTCCCATCCTGGCATGCCAAGGCCACATGGAAGCGGCCCATGGCAGAGTGCATGAAGGCTGCTCCAGAGGAAGGGGAACAGAACACAGACATTTGGCAATGTTATTTTGCATTCTTAATCTGCCAACTCTATGGTTTTGTTTGGTGGAAACACTTCAACTGTCTCCCCCTCACCCCCACTTTAAAAAGACGACTGAAAAGTAACTTTATGATTGAATTTCCAGTGCTACAGCATTCTTGTCATCTCCCTCAGCTTGTGCTTTGGATTATACTGGTGACATCAGACAACCCCATCTCACCGCCCATTTCCCAGGCTTGTGACATTGTAATTAGAGCTATTTGATCACGGAAGAGCTCAACTACTACTGCTTTTGTTCTGGTAATAAGAGCAGAAGAGAGACACAAAGCTTTATGTAGCAATATAAAAATACAAACCAACCTCCTGCCGCTATACCCAGCCTGAAATCACAGAGAATTTCCAAGCCCTTCCTGCCAGGGGAACCTCCAAGTCCCATCATCAGTCACCAGCACGCGTTATTTTTATGTAATGCCCGGAGTGAGCTAAGTGATTTGCAGTGAAACACAGAGGCAGAGCACTAAGCTAATACATACTGAAACTGCTCCCCATTAGTCACTGGGGGTACTCGAGCTCTTTAGTGCCAGGGTTTATTAATGACTCCTAATTGATGACCAGTGCCCAGCACCCCTAAGTAAATAACTGCTACGCCTCATTAGCTCGAAAGACCTTCTCCTGATTCGAGGATTGATCTATGAACACACAAATTGCACTGATTTAACTGAATCTCTTCCTAAATTGATTTAATTAGATCGGTATAACCTGTTTCCGCAGATGCTCTTGAATTTGTTTTGGAATCGGTGCAGCGTACT
This sequence comes from Porphyrio hochstetteri, assembly GCA_020800305.1. Taxonomy (NCBI): domain Eukaryota; kingdom Metazoa; phylum Chordata; class Aves; order Gruiformes; family Rallidae; genus Porphyrio; species Porphyrio hochstetteri. The sequence goes on from CM036912.1 coordinate 23,718,379, forward strand.
TCTGTGAGTCAGACCGAGCATTTTTCTGCCTTGTTCTCAAAACAGAAACATCTGAGATAATTAGTGATAAGGCAAAAGAAGCCCTGGCACCATCCCAGTTCCTCCTACTTCTGATCTTCCTGACTTTAGGTTAGAGTATGGTTCCTCCACTTCGTCCAACATTTACAGATTTGCATCCTAAACCCCTGAATTCCACAAAAGGAATGTAAGCCTTATGGTAATTTATTACTGATGGTAAACTAGTGGTGTACACTATTTAAAACCAAGATCTCTCATCTTCTTATTAAATAGCAGCAGCCCCAAGGACGTTAAGCATTTGTTAAACATCAATCACTTTGCTAAATAAAAGCTTCTGGTAAGAATAAAATAAGTGAACCTTCAAAACTCCATGCTTGCCTTCTTGCCTATCTCCTGGTGTAAGGCAAAGAAGGCTGTGAAGGAGCTGAAATCCAGATAAATTAGGCAGCCTTTTCCTGCCTTTGCGTCAGTGAAATCCTAAAGGGTATATGGCAGGCTGGGCTTGGCAGGGTAATGCCAGCTGAGAAATTGCTTTCAGCCATCTGCCAGAACCCAGGGCTGACAAGGGCTCAAGTTTTAGTTTTTAGTCCATAAAATTTTTTTTTTTTGCTTATTCTGGGTTTCCTTAGCAGGATAAACATTTTTTAGTTACAGGATTATGTCAGGAGCCCCAGGAAACACAGACTAAAGCGGTTTAATTTATATTGCAGTTTGTGCAAGCTTGTTGTAAAGTTTCAGTAAGGCCCACGATAGAGAAATGAATCAGTAAGATAGTCTGGATCAAAGTTTCTTTTCTCAGATCTTTGCTTTTGAGGTAGTATGCACATACACACTGAACTTACCGGTAACTATCAATGTGTTTAAGTTTATGCCGGCTCAAGCTATTACGTTGTCTTTCCCCTTACATATTTTTCCTTTTTTTCCACTATAGAAACTGCTTTATTTTTTTTTTAAGCTTACATTCTATTTACAAATGCACTGAAGTATTTCTGAACACTGAAGCTTACATTCTTCTAAGTAGCCACTCAGAGTCCCAGAAAAACCACCCCTCTCAGGTGAGCGGTACTCCTACCAAACTAATCTGCTCCAAGCTCCAAATAAACTTGGATGCCAAATGGCATGTCTAGAGCCATCCTTCTTTGGCTCATATGCTTGCAGATTTTGCACCAGTGCAGTTATCTCCATTGAAGATGTGCCTACATGCAAGTTTCCATCCTGTCAGCTGAGTCAGGACACTTCATTTAACTCCCTTGCAGCAGAATCAGCCTGTTCCAGCTGTGCCAGAGCCTACATCTGCCTACAGCCAGTACAGCTGTGCTCTGCTAAACATACAGCACATACATTCCTCACAGTATGTTGGGAAAAGAGTATTCGGAGGTGTACTTATCTTCATGTCTTGTGTAAGTCATGTTCTTGTGGAAATCAAGACAAAAATATGACAAGAAGGGTTAGAGTCAGGAGAATGGAGCCAGGCTCTTCTCAGTGATGGCAGCAACAGAACAAGGGGCAGCAGGTGCAAGCTGGAGCACAGGAAGTTCCATGGGAATGTAAAGAGGAACTTTTTCACTGTGAGGGTGCCGGAGCCCTGGGACAGGCTGTGCAGAGAGGCTGGGGAGTCTCCTTCTCTGGAGACATTCAAACTCGCCTGGATGTGTTCCTGTGTGATTTAGTCTGGGTGATTCTGCTCTGGCAGAAGGGTTGGACTAGATCTTTCAAGGTCCCTTCCAACTCCTGACATTCTGTGATTCTGGGATTTAGACCAGTAAAGCCAAATCCAGCAAACTTTTCTCATGTATCGAGCTGTGTTTCATACCCACGAAGGGCATGGGCAGTACTTGGGAAGGCCAAGACTCTGCAAGCACTGTAGCACTGACATGCTCATACTCAGCACCCAGCAGGCAGCCCCAATATGTTCCCCTCCTGAAGGAACAGCTCAAGAGGGATTTAAACCACAAGATCTAACTCTGAGAGGAAGGATGTTGGCCAAGACCTTCACTGACAGAGCAGGGAAGCAAAAGGAGCTTGTGGCTAGCAGAAGCATGTTAAACCAAGGTCATAGCATACCCATGTCTGGTTGGGGTCCCAGAGCAAGTCAAATACATGTTGGCACTCCATCCGAGGCAGAGAAGGATGTTCCTGGTCAACAGTTCTATCTGGCTACAAGGTGGATTGCAACACCAAGGGCAGTGCCCCTACTGCTGCTGAGCACAAAACTGCAACCCTGCCTTCTTACTCTGGGCATAGCCATATGAACTTCTACCTAACCTCCTTGCATTGGGCCTGGAGCAACCTGCTCAAGTTTTATTTTTCATTATTTTGCGACAACCAGTCCAAGAAATGCTGTGTTAAGAGGTTTAACACTTGGAGAAAGCTCCCAGCAAGCTTGGGAGGCTGTGTGTTGAGAAATCAGTGTTTATCTTTTAATTCCCTGGGACTAAAATGATGCAAGACACTCAACAAAACAAATGGGATTGCATACACATAAATGGGGGACTGCAACCCGACAACAAATGCTACTCCAAAATTTAGTCTTCCCCAAGCGTTCATCTCAACTAAAAATACGATGTTGTATTCCGAAAGATCCTCCAGACAATCTTTTAGGTATTGGAGTTAATATTATACCCATGATTAGTAGGCTGGAACAGTAAAAACCAACCAAACAGGAAAACCCAGCTGTCCTTATTCAGCAGCTGATGTCACGTACTACTCGCACCTTGATGGGCTTTACATCGCAGTTTGGTAGCAGTGTCTCTGCTATGCCAGCTGCAGAGGCTTGAAAAAAATCAGTGTGATATAAGGGACAAACTCTCCCTGAAGGCAAACACTGTCTGATGTTAAAACCTTCTCTGAACGATCCTTAATGAATGTATTGGTAAAGAAATATCTATTTGAAAGAGGCAGCGTCTGAACAGCTTTCTATTAAAAATATCCAATATTACCTTTTCTTAGCCATATAACTGAATAATGGGAAGGCTTGCCCTTCCCCCACATCTTGTGCTAGGGAAAGGTTACTACCTGGCAATGGTACAGGCAGTTATTGATTTAAATGATTATGGACCTGAAAAGTTCTTTCCTGTCATTTATTATCCTGTTGTAGTTGCCACCACACTTGTGCAATGTTAAAAAAAAAGCTTAACAAAATGACATTAGAAAACCACTGTTTTTAACTAAAGTCCAGCGCAGATAATCACCTGATTATTTCTTCTTGATATAATGAGCTGACAACTGGGCCTCCAAATGCAGTTTTGCTTTCCTTTCCCCTCTTCTCTGCCGTCTGAAAGAAAAAGAAAGATTGGTCCAGCATCTTGGCTCCTGTCCCATTCCAGCCTGTGCTACCCCCTCTGCCATCTCCCCCGCCCCATCCCCTGGCCCACAGACAGGATCAGCTCCCCAGAAGCTTCATCTTCAAGGCAAACAGTACCCCACCTGCCAACTCCATCCAGAACATCTGGATAGATCCCTCAGCAAAGGGGGTCAATGCTCCTCTGAAGGCGGCCCGGAAGGGTCACTTGGGAGGTGGGCTTGGCAGCCTCGCCAGCCCACTGACCAGCCCAAGCATTGCCACTGCAACGCTCCCAGCCGTGGCCCATTAGGGCCCAAAAGCTGAGCCTCTGTGAGGCAGCATAATGTTATGTTACTAGATTGCAAAGCTTGCCTTTATAAATCTATTTAATATAGATTTAAAATTAAATTTTATAATGGGCAGCATTTCCAAATGATTTACTCCCAGGAACTCTAGGATTCTGAATGATTCCCACCATAATAGAAATGAACAATTAGAATAATGATTGATCAATACAGAGCATCAGGCCTATCTTTTTCAAAAAAAAACCCTACCAACCCACATCCCCAACCATCCCACAGCTTGGGATCTTCAATTGGCTGCCTTCAGGGTGATGCCAGGCTTCCAGACAGGGGGAAGTGCCTGCTTTGTCTGGAAGCCTGACCTCATTAGTGGACACCGGGGACCAGAAACTCAAACTCTTGTGGGGCATCGAGGATCTCAGCCTTCAGGCAAGCAGGCAAAGCCAGTCTGCAACTGGCAGCAGTAAATTCCTTATAAAACCAGGCCATTAACTGCAACATGTTGGTGTCCGCGCACTGTCCCATGGCTTCCCATGATGAGATGATCACACCCTGGGTGAATAAAACCAAAAGCAAAGGGAAGGCCATCCCAACCTCTATCAGTCTCGTAGTAGCTGCAATACATTGCTGATTACACCAAAATGCATTGCTGCCTCATCAGAATTCTACCTATAAAGATTATTTTTCTTATTTTTAAATAAAAACACGCTTTCTTTTGTCTATCTTCCTGTTCCCTACATTGCTTTCGGTTTAGATCAATCTACTGTTTTCCCTGAATACATTTAACTTCTATATTCCACCAGGTTCGAGCCAACCAGTTCCACGTTTCAGCTCTCCATAAAGATGGAGAGCCCAAAGCCATAATATTTGAGTTTGCAGATATCGCAGCCATACTTCTTTAAAAGAAAATAAAAAAGGAAAGGAAATTGGCTTAGAAAACTATTCAATGGCAAGCAGGCTTTCTCTAATTTAGAGTAAAAGATGACACAAAGTCCTCCTTCCAGAGAGGAAAGGGCTTCAGAGCCTTTAGAGTGCAATGCCCCTCTTAAAAAATTATTTAGCAGAGAACCTTACTGTCCATCAATTATTTCCACACCACTTACAAAGGAAATTAATTTCAGATCATCTGCTAGCACACACAACTGTTATTTCTATAAAATGAAGCTATACTCACAACCAGTCTGTCATCTTTGATATTGAGGGACAGCGGTCATTCAACCAGGATCAGAAACCACACCAAAAAATTTAATCCCTACTCTTTCATCTCTTCCCACTGCAGATTTGGGTTGTTGCTTTTTTTCAAAGTCAGAAACAAGACTTGAGAAAATACATTTCATCTTTCTACAGGCAGAAATTGTAAGAAAGGTTTCTTGGATTAAGTTCACCTTCTTTGCACAACCAATGCATTTCTACCAAAGATTAATCACGTTGATTGAGTACACATAAGGTCATCAGGAAACTCAGCGATAAAGGCTTTCCCAAAAGCGCTCAGGCAAAAACTTCTCTGGCTCTTAATCCATATACTGGTTCCTTTGTCCAAGTAGCTTTTATCTCATCTCTTTCACACAGAAACAGGAAGCTCAATATCCAATTCATGAATGCTGAACCAGGTTTATTCCATCACAGTGCTCGATATGTAGAATAAGTTTGTGAAAGATGCACAGGAGAAGCCTTGGCCACCCGCTCAGGATTTAGTGTGTGCCTCTGCTCTGCAAGTGCCTCTGCTCTGCAAGGCCCTAAAGACAGCATTGTGGCTCTACCACTCACCAGACTTCCCAAGAGGAAATCTGTCCAGGCTACAAGGAACACTTGCTTCTTCCCAAAAAGGTTACCTCTACCTCAACACAGATACAGACTAAGTCCTTTCCATCCACCCTTGACAACTTGCCGATACCACAGCTCATCTGCCCGCTTCCAATATCTGTCCTACGCAGACTGCCAGGGACTCGCACGCAATACCTGAGTGTGATGGACCAAACTGGGCAACGAAAGAGGTGGGACAAAGCAGCTGCTCCTTCCAAACCATGTCACAGCTATGGCACCCTCAGGAACCAGTATTTTTATTTGTCATCCATACCAGCTAGAGAGTTCAGTAATGTGCAGATGCACTTTCCTCCTTAAATCTCTTGATATTTCTGCAACAGAAAAGGGCTTTTAGGGCTGGAAAGATAAAGGAAGCACTACAGATAGACAGATAATGATCAGTGAGTTTAAAGTCGCTTTAGGTTGCAAGCCACAATGAAATTAAAAACTGACACTGCAAATTTTCTCTCTCCTCCTTTAAAAAAAAAGCCACTAATAATTAACTATGTGGCTCTCAATTAAGCCAGCTCAATTTCTTTCCCTGCTGGCAGTGCTGTCCAAAAGCACTGCAGATACACATGTAACTAATGATAGTTAAGGAATAACATGATTCCAGGCTCCCATAATTTGCAGCGTGGACCCGAGAGAGATGACAGCAGCATTATCCGCAGGCAGGACAGCACAAGAACGATGCTGTAGAAAAGGAAAGATCACTGCGGGTTCCATGAGCACGAGGGGGTGACCCCAAACAGCCAGTTCAAAACCAGGGGGATAAAGGGGACTTTGTGACAGCATGGGAAGAAACCTCAGAGAACGGCACTCAAGTGCCAAAGCACAGGCACATAAGAGATCCAGGAAGAGGTGATAAGCACAAGTGATGCCTTAAGAAGCATCAGAATTTCTCGTGTTTTCCCCTAACTCTTGCCCATTGATTCTTTGTTGCTTGTGCACAATTAAGATTGATATCAAAGTCACTATTACTCATGACAGTTAACTTTGGTAGGTGGGTCTGGTTGACCAAAGCCAGCATAAATCACAGGCAATGTGCGCTTCAGTATGCGGCACGCGTACTCATTAAGAGGCATTTTCAACTCCCCTGACTCCCGATGGGCTCGCAGACCAGCACAGGGAACTCCACTAAGCCCAGAACTATCCTTCTCAAATGTCACTGGGAATGCCAGGAGAAAAGCCACACTCCTCCTGGAACGGACAGCAGAGCATCCTCATCCCCGCCTCGGTGCGCTGGATTTGTCAATAAAAGGACCAGCTTGATTCAAGGCACAATCGTGTCTCGACCGGCTGTCATGGACAATGCTGCTCCAGACAGCCTCAAAGCCTGACAACCACTTTCTGAACAAAATGGAAATACAGGGACTAATATTTGCTAACATCATTAATTCATTCTTTTTTCTCCACTCCCCCGTCTCCCTTTATCCGCCATGTCAAGATGTATACCTTTAAATTGTTGTCAGCCATAAAACAGACGTCGTGTCCCAGTTCAGAGGTTAACATATAATGACAGACACATTAAAAAACCCTGTCCGATGCCTCACTGAGAATTTCAGCTCCATCTTCTCTTCAACAAGACAGTAGCTCAAACTCACTTATAAGCTTTAACAACATTAAAGTCTAATCATGATTGAAAAATAAAGGAGAAAGGAGATGCTTAGTATGATAAAGCTATTATGGAAATGAAAGACAACTAGAGACAAACATTTTCTTTGTGGGGGTTTTGAATTCACCTTGTATTTTGGTCTCAAAAGTCTCCCGTGATCCATTTCTTTTCTTACAGTTTTGGAGAGCAGAAGGAAAATTATAGTCTAAGAGATCGGTAGTTTCCTGTCAGGGGTTGGTTTGGTGGGCCAACATCTTGCTACATCCCTGAAAACAGGACAGGGATTTATTATTCCTCATCTCCAAGCCCAAGCTTTGTTCCAATCTACACAAAACAGGCTGCTGGGGATTTAAGAAGATGGCACTTCCAAGGGCCCTTCTGATGACTCACTTCAAACTCATATGCCAGAACTCGTTACAAAAATGCAAGTGAACTTACCATCAGGGGATTTAGCTGGGACTGAACTGGACCGAACAGTAGACAGTTATGTTAGGGCAAGGGATTCATGAATCTGACAGGAGGAAAGGTCCAGAGAAGTCCTGCAGAGATACTACTGAACATCAGGAATCACAGAAGTTTTACTGAAACTTAAAAAAAACCCAAAATCAAACCCAAACGGTAACTTGGTGTTAACAGAAGAGCTAAGCCATAAGTGTGGGTTAGATGTAAGGCAGCTCTGCTCTAGTTAGAGCAAAAGGAGAACTCTGGCTAGTTTTGCACATCCAGCCACCAGGCAGCAATAGGTGTTTGGCAAGGCATGCGGCTGTGTGGCCTCCATCATCCCCCCGCTATCCCACATCTGACTGGCTTTTCTCCACACTCAAAACCTTTAAGGAGCTTCATGTAAATATATAGTTAAGAGACAGAAAAAGCCGTTAGCAAAAAGGTTTCTCTCAAAATACTTGTCTTTGAAGTTACACTAGCCAATGCCTTGAAACTGTCAAGACTTAAGCTCTTCTTCATCGCACATCTTGTAAGTCAGAAAGCGAGACAACTTCAGTGAGAGTTCTGCATCAGGACCTGACAGCTGAGCCATGGAAGTTCTCTCAAGCTTATGTTCAGAGGCTGTATTGTTTTTTTCCTCCTCTGCGCCTGATGCAACCTGAGTCAGAGTAGCAGCTGCATCCAGCCTTATGGGATGGAGACAAGAAAAATCTCCCAACAAAATTACTACACACAAAATTTGAAGTGTTTCCACAGCAACGAACACATAGCACAGATTCCTTGGCCTGCGTAATTCACCTTCCTAGAGCTCACCTGTTCCTCCAGCTGCAGCTGCCTGCACAGCCCAGGACACACGTTTCCTTGAAGGTGAAAAGCTCAACAAGAAAGTGGCTGCCTGCAATGGCCGTAAGAGAAGCAACCATCTGCCTCAGTCTTGTGAGATGCAGCAGAGGGCCCTGAGCCACCAACCCTGGAGAAGCTGTGAGTGCCGGGCGTTCAGAGGTCCGCTTGGCAAAGGCAGGAGAAACCCTGGGGCACATCCCAGCTCCCCGAACTACATCTGGGAGGCAGTCACAGCTCCAGTATCAGCTGCCAGGATGGGACAGGCGAGATCCTATAACCCCGGCAGGCTCACGCTAAGCTACAAGTCAATCCCTGAAGCGTGCTGATTGAATTGTAATTAAGCTGGTATAGTCTCAGGTGACAAATTTTACAGAAGACACTTCATAGAGTTAACCCAACAGTCGACCTCAAGGCCTGCTTTGCTGGCCACCATGTCCCCTTAATGCTCTGGATTAACATTTCTGGACCCAATCTGAAGAATGAGGATTATTAAGGAGGCAACAGGAAAATAAGCTCTCCTAAAGTTTCAGACACTCCCCCCCTCCCATCCCTCTGTGCCATGGCCAGCCATCCCCCTGGGAAGGGAACTTGGGCAGACACTAATTGTATTTGACAGCAGCAATTACACACAAGGCTGGAGATTAGAAGCTCGTTAATTGTGTGTGCCATAATTGCTGCCGTCTTTTCCATCGCTAGTTAAGGCCAGTGCCAGGAGAGCCAAGGGGAGGAGGATGCTCTCCACCCCAAATGCAGGTGGTCGGGAGATGACAGCCCTTGGACAAGGGGATGTCCCTTCTTCCCCAGCTCTGCGGGAGGCTCCTGACCCCGTAACAATGCAGGAGGCTCCTCCAGCTGGGTAGCTAATGGAGCATGAAATGAGGGCAAACAATGTCTTCTTCCAAAGGTATTTTCCACCTTTCCACCTGTATCTTTCTGACTTTACAGCTCAGCTGAACTTCATGCTACCTGCGGCAGGAGGTAAATATTAACCCCTCAGAGATGATGCTACTACAGGATTACTCCCAGTCCCTCCATAAAATTAGGCAGGGTATTAAACATGGGAGCAGGATTCACAAAGCCCTCTGCTTCCCCTTCCACACAAGGCTGCTGTACCCCTCCACACCAGCCGTATTAATGGCCGTCATAACCAGACTATTTCAATATTCCTCTCTCAACAATCCTTCTTGGCTCCCAGCAGCGGCTCAGCGAGAGCCTGCACATGACTCAGCACCTGGAGCCTTTTCAAAAGACCACTGAGGAGCTGTACAATCTGAGCAAACCACCCGATAGAGAAATGGCAGCGTGCACTGCGGGAGAGCGTCGGGCGGGGTGTGGGGGGGTGTGTGTGGTTTTAAATATTCCATCAACAGATACATTAAAAAAAATAAATGTTTTCTCTTAAATCTCAGCACAGAATTTCCTCTTACAAACATGGTCTAAGATGGGGAAAATATTTTCCAGATGATATTAAAAAATATAAACAAGCATGCTCTAATTAATGATTGCGCCACACAGTTAAACACGGCTGTGATCTAAAACAAGGCCTCACAGATTACTCATGTAATGAGTTAATAACTGCATCATAATCACAGCTGGAAATTAGTAGTAAAGGCAGTCAGGGGAAGGGAAATAAATGTAAAACACTTCATTCTGAGCAAGTTGTACGCTTGGTAGTAGCCGTGACTCCATGATTCACTCCACACTAACAGATGCATGGAATGAAGCAATATGCACAATCAAAAAACCTAATGCAGTGTTTCCCAACATGCTGTGAGCTGTTGAGCTTTGGTTTTTTGTTTTAAATGGAAAACCAGGTAGGCAGTGGCAAGCATAAGACGGACAGACTTCCCTCCCCTTGTCTCCTTTTCGAGGGCTCTGCAGTAACTTGCAGGCTCCCCAAGGCCGCCAACCAAAGGGAGAAGCGAGCGGCATGTGTGCATCCTTTGGCACGTGTGCACCCTTCGGCACGGAGCAGCTTGCAGACATCAGGAGCTTTCACAAGGGGAACAAGTTATCAAGCCTGAAAACAATCAATCACTTCTGTCACACCCCCAATATGAAAAATCCACAAGTGTCCAGGCAGAGGGAACCAGGCCACAAGCACAAACACAGCCTGTACGGTGGGTTTAGTCCATCTAGGACAAGAGGGCAGTTTATAGAACTACACACTCATATGAGCAACAAACACATTCTGAGCCAAACTGGAAACATAGAAAGGCTATACAGCTTGGGATGAAACAAGTCCTTCTCCAGCTTGAAAGCTGAAGGTAACCCTAACTTTTGAGATACAAAGCCAGGGCAGAGCACCAGCCCCCATCCCCAGCCTGCCCATTGACATATCCAAGCTCTGCTTGCTGGAGTGACACCAGACCAGACAGCACGATCCAACAGATCTGGGTCGTGAAGGCAGAAGGTGGATTTATGAGCTCTGCAGACAGAAGTGATGAGAACGAAGAGATCTTCACCAGTCCCTGTCTCCACAGACTGGGGCAGGGAAGGATCACAGCATCCCAGCAGGAACAGAAGCTTTTGGAAGTTACGGTGTAACCCTTGGCAGGCTCAGTCAGAAGGATGCAGCAGGATCTGGAGGAGCTGCCTGCTGAACAGCCTGTAGTGCTGCGCATTGGTGCTGGCTCAGCCTTTATATACCTTTCTGCCAGTTAACTCAGCTCAAAATACTCACAGGATGCTCTAGAGGCATTTAAAGATCACTGCCTTTACTTACAACAGTGTCCAAGTGTCAGACAATACCTGCTGTTTTGGAGGATAACTCTTCTTCCACTCTAAGAGACACATGGCATTCACAAGACATCAGCACACATGTTAGTTCGTAACCAAACCAAATCGTAATCTCCAGTAATTACACTCAGTAACTCCTTCATACTTCAGGTAAAGAGCGAGTTAAACATCACCACTTACCCTTCTTCTAACACAAAAAGCTGTATTTTCACTAAAGAAACAGCTGAATTAAGGTCTAGCTCATGTTATACACAAAACAATTACAGCTATTATCTCCTAGCCAAAAGCATCCCCTATTTTTAATTACCACACTCTCTCTTTACTGAGCTAGGTGAAGCAACAGAGTACAGGGACCCTTCCTGTGTCAGAACACCCTCAACTATAATGTCTACAACTCCATACCTAAAAATCAGGGCACTACATACTCCACAGTAAGATAAACCCATAATTTCTACTCAAGCTCCTGATTTATTTTTCACAGCCTCTGACACAGCAGGTGGAGAGTTCTGCAACAGCTTCAGTTACTTCAAAAAAGTGTTGCTTTTTTTTTTTAAACTAGAGGTTGCACCCTTCCCCATTTAAACCAGTTAAGCTGCTAGCACAGCCAACTGGGTTGCTGAGAAAACAGGAGCAACAGTTGCTACCATGAGCTCCCAAGCAATTCAAAGCCCACCTCCTGCTGCAAACAGAGGAGACTAGCCCTGCTCTTCCCCCCCCCCCCACCATCTCACTTTGCTATCCCAGGTGACAGGACCTGGGTGTGTTAAATTAGGCTTTTCTAGGTTTCTGGGTGCCCCGGGGAAATACTGGGGTCTATGGATGTCAGGGAGGCTTCCCAGTGCTTGAGAAGCAACCAGAAAGCACCTCTTACCCTTCTCATTGTAGAACCATCATAGAATGTGTAAGGTTGGAAGGGACCATCTAAGTCCATCCCTCCTGCAGTGAGCAGGGAGATCTTTACTAGATCAGGTCACTCAGAGCCCCATCAAGCCTGACCTTGAATGTCTCCAGGAATGTGGCCTCCACTACCACTCCATGCAACCTGTGCCAGGGATCTATCACCCCCATATCAAAGAACTTTTTCCTAACATCCAACCTAAATCTCCCCTTTTCTAGTTTAAAACAGTTACCCCTTGTCCTATTGCTCCATGCCCTCAGGAACAGTTCTTCCCCAGCTTTCTTACAGGCACCTCCCAGGTACTCGAAGGCTGCTATAAGGTCCTCCTGGAGCCTTCTCTTCTCCAAGCTGAACAAGCCCAACTCTCTCAGCCTGGCTTCTTGGGGAAAGGTGCTCCCGCCCTTTGATCACTTTTGTGGCCTCCTCTGGACACACTCCAACAGGTCCATGTCCTTCTTGTGCTGAGGGCTCCAAAGCTGGACACAGCACTCCAGGTGAGGTCTCACCAGAGCAGAGGGGCAGAATCCCTTCTCTTGATCAGCTGGACACACTTATGGGGATGCAGCCCAGGATGGTGTTGGGTTTCTGGGCTGCAGATGTACATTGGTGGCTTGTGCAGCTTTTCATCCACGAGTCCTCCCAAGCCCTTCTCCTCAGGGCTGCTTCCCAGCACATCATCTCCTAACCTGTATGGATAACGGAGACTGTCCTAACTCAGGTGCAGGACCCTGCATTTGGCTTTCTTAAACCTCCCCACATCCTCTTCCCGCTCCCCATTTGGCTTTCCTTCCAAACCTGCTCTGGACACTCAGCCTGTTGCTCAGCTTTCTGCCTCTGGCCCAAGCTCCTAACTGCATCTCCCTGCCTGCTTGCTCCCCAGCTCTGCAGCCCGTGACAGCATCCCACTCCATTCCACCCCTCTCCTCTGTACCACCCCAGACCCCCACTCTGTAACGCCATCCAGTGCTACCAAAAACTCCATTTCCCAATTTCTGGAGTTTCTCCAAAACTCCCCTGCTTGAGCCAGGGGAGCTTTAGTACAGAAGCAAACTTAATAAGGAAGTTTTGACTGTCAGCAGAGTCACTTCTCATGCCCCAACACGACTTTTTTTTCCCCCCCTGCTTCCAGACTCCCACAGCCACTTCATAAGAAGCTGTTCAACCCTTTTGTTAGGGGAGAAGCAGCATTGATGCTAAAACCTGCAGCAGCAACTGCCGCCTCAAGGCAGGAATGGCAGAGGGCAACACCTGGCTGCATCTCACCCACTTCAGCTTGTGGTCTGACATCTTAACAAATTCAACCCTGCCACATCAATTTAAGCCAATCCATTTTTTTTTGTCAACAACCTTCAGCAGAGGATAAGCAGCAACTCAAACATGACCTAGTGGTCCTTCTCTGATACTGAAATTCTCACTCAGCTAAGAAAACACTTGCTCAAGTGAAGTTTTAAGATCCCAGAGCTCAGGTGAGTCCCAAGCCTTCAATCCCACTGCTGTGGGACCACAGAACAACCAGGCGCTGTGGGACTGCAACAGCAAAACCTGTTACTTCTGGACATCTATTAAAAGGGGGAAGAAAAAAACCCCCATAAGCAACTAGGTCTTGGTTGCACCTCGCCTCATTCTGTTACATCCTGCCATCACTAAATGCCAGTAGTTTAAGATATATATTTAAACTTGATTTTATTTTTCTTTTCAGGTTGATCTGGCTAGGATGCAGAATCTTAATCCACCAGCAAGCAGGAAGCACAGCGCAGGGATGCCACACATGCATTGCTATGCTGCAGCAGCATACTCAGCATCAGGCAGGCAGAGCTACATCTCTTATTTTTTTTCCCCTGAATGCATTCTGGATGGCACACAATGTTTTTTTGAATTGGCACAAGATTAGGAAAATTAACTCACTGACATATTGAAAGGAAAAATATTTCCTCTTTGCGTAAATCTTTAACCAAAAATGACTTGTATCAGTAGCCAAAGATGATGAGTTTCCCCCAATTTCTTGCTCATGGTTCCATAAAATAACTACTGGTACATCCAAGTCGCTGCAAGAGAATGTATTCTGCTGGCCACAGTATGCTAACAATGCAGTGCATCAGCACACTGGAGCAGGGCTGGAGAAATAGGGGCTAGCATCCTTACAAGCAAAGAATTAACCCTTGCAGATCTAATTTAACACATATTTAACACACAATCGCATATTTAATGCACATTAGGTGTTTAGCAAGCGTAGGAGGGAGAGAAGAGGTACAAATCCTTGTCATGGTAATTCTTTACTTTGAAGAAGTTTAGGAATGTAGAAACACAGGCAACTTCTGTGTTCACTTCTGTCCAGGATTTGGGAGCAGTTTTCAATATCCAACTGCCTGCGTGGCTGGTTTGCTTTCTAAACTTCAACCCTTCTGAAATACAGGCTGGCAGCTTGGCACCGCTCTATTTCAATCCATCGCCCGAACGAGGATTGCGCTGTCATAAATAAAAGGAGCTGAGGCCATAAATTTCCGTGGAGATGTAAAATCAAAGAGAACAATCCCACAGACTCCCAGGGGGTGGGAGGCTGACACACATTCCAGCTGTTTGTATTCCTGCTACGAGGCGCTTGTTCATTTTAACTTTTCACTTACGCACAGCCCGCCAGACCCGCAATTCCAAAAAGACCCTGGAAAAATCTCACTCTGGATCCAGGATTTTGTTCTGTGCTCTACAATACAGCACAGCTGCAGAGGAGAAGCAGCCCTGTATCATTTGTCAAGCTCGTCCACAGGCAAAGACCCCAGAGCACCGCGGTGGACTGCCCCACCAGCACAGCACCCGACTTGCTAGAGCAAAGTGCCCTCAGGACATTTTGCAACTCCATCCCCAGGTTCACAGCAAGCCACTGCCAGCTTCAATCTATGCCGCCATCCTTACAGACAGGAGTTACAGGTAGTGTTTTATTAAACCTCTCCCATGCTCAAACAACAGCCAAGGGATGGCAGTGTTATTGTCACAGCACTAAGCAAGGACTCGCACCGCCTGCGAGCCTGCACTGCTTTTAAAAGCAGTAGGTGTAAATAGGCAATGGCGTTTGATTTGCTGCTCAGAGCGTTAACATCCTACTTGGTGTGCCAGAGTTGAGCTATCTTCCATGGAATCATAGTGGCAGACAGCTACACACATGAGGATGGGGATGCAGGCAGCGGAAGACCTATGGACAGCTTTGTTTAGGGGTAGGATCTATATCAAGTACCTAAAGCATGAGCATGCTCTCCCCATGAGAAGCTGCAGAAAGGATGCAAATTTAGCCCCCCTTTATCACAGGGAAATTTAGGTCGTGGCCGTAGTGCGACATTAACACTGTCTGGCACAACAAGAAAACAGCCCCTTGCTAGTAAAAAGTTAATTTATTCTGAAAGCATCCTCCAATAGCAAAACACTCAAGGGTTAATTTATGCAGCTCATAAATGGCCATCTATCCCACTTCGATAAAATAAAAGGAGTCGGTGCCTGTCATCTCCCACAGAGAAGTAAGATGCACACAAGCCAAGAGCTTTTGTTAGCCACTAACTCTACCTGCATGCTGGAGACCATCCCTCACCCAGCTGGCAAAGAGCAGCATAGGAGAAGAATCCCGGTGTGTTACAATCTCTGCCCTGTCAGGTTGTACACCAGCTTATCACATACTCCAAGGTGGTTCACAGAAAACCCCAACTCTGCGGTTTGCAAGCCTGCCTAAACCCAGAGGGCAACACGGTTTTACACGTCCCAAAACCAGAAGCCTTGGGTCCATTAGATTTTTTGTTTATGCTTTTAATTTTTAGGGCTTCCTTATCTGTTAGAAGAGCAAAATATAATAAAGGCTTCTAGGTGTCTGGGTGGGTAAGGGGGTTTTTTTTGGAGGGTGCATGTTGTTTTGTTTGGGTTTGGGGGTTTTAAGGGGAAGAACCTAATTAAGAGTTCATGGATGATCTCAGGGATTTTTCTTCTTCCAGCGTGGTCACCCACTGAAACAACAGCTTCAAAACACACAACAGTACAATTTCTTTTCCACATTTTGTTACAACAGATATCCTCATGTACAAATACTAACAGTACCAAACAAAACACAGACACAGAATTCACTCAGAGGGAAGTGACAGCACAAGGACCCCTACAAATCCAGCAGGAAAGAGGGACACAGGGTAGCAAGGAGTCTGGCATCACTGCTACGAAGCTCCCAGGAACACTATGGGCTCCTCTCCCAGCCTGCTGCATCACAGCACAACACAGGGAGGCAAGCTCTAAGGACCACAGCAAACCGTAATTACGCGGTGCAATTAAATCCCTTTTGTACCACAAAAAGAAATGAAGTTGCTATTTTCAAAGATTTTGACCTCAAGTCATAAAAGGAGGTGGTTATCCAAATTAACCGCACAGCAGGTACGCGAACGTGCTGCTGCCTGTGATGGGCAGAAGCCCAACCAGGTCTTTTCCCTTCCTGCTCTTCCCACTCCTCGGTAATCCTGCCCACACCACCCTGCTGCTCTTCCCCAACCACAAACAGTGGCCACTTGGCCAGATTATCAAGGGAGACATCTGTTTGACTGACAGACAAAACAGGAAAACACAGTGGGCACACTCATTTTGTTTACAGACCCTGATTTTTCTAACACATGTATTAACTTCCAGCAGAAAATCCTGCAGTACTGCCCAAGAAATCCACCGATTTCAGCCTGAAACTACAGCATGATTTATCATTCACTAATGTAATTCTTACAAGTTGACCAAGCGTAAAACTTGTGGAGTGTAAAGGAGCAAAGCTTCTTGCTCTTGACATGAACTGGCCAGATTTGAGCAGCGAGTCTAAAGTTAAGAAAAATTCAGGTTTGGATTTCCAAATGCCTGAACATCACCATCATCTGACCCACAGTGTGTGTTTGTGTCACTACAGAAAAATAAAAGTTGCTTTGGAGACCCTATGGAAATACAAGGGGTTTATCAAATCAAGTAACACGTACAAGTCTCTCAGCGACACCTCGCACGGCCTTTAGAAAGCACATGTACAAACTCAGCTCCCCTCCAAATCCAGAAACAGCTTCTCCTGCTTTTCTCTGTACCCTTGGATTGAAAAGTCTCTCCCACATTTTAGTTTCAGCTGTGATGGAGAAAAGGTTATTCCACCAGAAAGCGGTGGGAGGGAGGGGTAGGAGCCCAGCCCTGTGCACAGGGTAACTGGCCACCCAACTTAGCGAATATTGCCCCCTGCAGCACTCCTTGCAAAAACACCTCTGGCCACTGCACTAATCAATTTGCTTTAGTCCTGAAGGTTTTCCAGCTTACTGGCCCTGTTCTGAGCCCGCAGCAATAGTGCATTGGCTATTTTATTCACTGGGAAGTGTTCTTATTCATTGGACTGTCTGTTCCCCGGGGGTCCTTGCCCGGCTGCTCCAGACACCGGCTCAGTGCTCCCACACCAACACAGCAATCGAGATATTTTATTCCTATCGACTACTCGGTCCAGAGTATAAAGAAATAAATCCTCCTCAACTCAACCAAGGCACGGAACAGTAGCTGGAAAAGCCCACGCAGCTTACTGCCCTGCAAACACCAGCACTGGAATTTCAAACATTCAGAGCTTGAAGAGATGTTCAATGAATGTCTCTTCTTCAAACGTGAGCTCTCTTCCTGCTTTCCCTTAGAGACACAGCTCTGCCCTTCCAATTCCAACATGCAACTTTCCTCACTACACAGCAGAAATCTTAGAGCATTACTGGTGGAGTCGAGTCAAAGAAGTTAAAAAAGCCAACTTCCCTCCCCCCTTTAAATATAAAAATAGAAAATCATTAAGTCCTCCTGCAAGTTGCAACAGTCAAAGCAAATCAAAGAAGGGCTCTGAGTGTTTGGGGAAGGATGCCATCCAAGTTAGTAGCGTGACAAGCTGTTGAGATGGGAGCTGGTAAATGTGCAGTATAAGAAATAGGAAAAGGAAATATTTAGAACTGAGAGATGCCAGAACTGCAATCAGCAAATGGAAGGCTAAAACCCATGAGCAAGTCTGGATCCTTTTTTTATTATTTATTTTAATTGTTTAAGCTCTGCCACATAACCATCTCGTTACAAGAAACAATCAATAACAGCTCCTAACCGCCTCACTGCGGTGTCGCGTATGCACCTCCACCCACGGATGTGCCGTTGAGGAGACGTGTACAACGCTGCGGAGCAGGAGAGGGGCTGTCCTGACCCCAGCTGGTCAGCACCCACGGACACAGACTCCTGTGTCCATCTGAGGTTGGAAATATCTGGATGCTGAAAGCCAGTGGGGATTTGTGATGCCAAGATTAGAAATTTAGAGTGCGTGGGGGAAGCTGAAATACAGCCACTGACTGCTGCAAAAGCCACAGGCACCGGAGACAGTGACGCGCACGGAACCAAAGGTATCACTTAAAGACACACGGCAACACACTGGTGAAGGAGAACCTCCCTACATCGCCAAACCCACCACAGGTGCTGCAGGGTAGTGTGACAGCAGTGGGTCCTGCAGAGCCACAGCGTGAGACGGGTCAGAGGGGCCACACGCGTTGGCAATAAGCTGCAGGTGGCTGGCAGGGAGAGCAGATAAATATCATCGCTAACCTCACACACACCAGCAAACACCATGGAATGCAACATGTGATTTGCTGCCAGTAAAGCAGGAAGACAACAGGTGAACACGGGAGAAGTGGAGCAGCCAGGACACAGGTACCTCTCCAAAGTACCCAGAGCAGCAGGAGGTGTTGATGGCATGAAACATTTCTGTTTAAGGATAGAGAACATAAAAGAATTGCTTTATAAATTATTCTCTGTTCTGGAAGAAGAGTGAATAGACTTGAAGGACAGGTGATGTCTCTGAAATATGCAAATGGAGCTGAGCTGGCCCAAGAATTACCTTTCCGCTGCCTGGAACTTCAGACCAAAAGGAATGACTCACAAGAAACAAAGATGCACTACAAGGTAGAAGATGACAAAGGAAGATCGCAACAAGAGAAGAATGGAGACAAGAATAGAAAAGTATAATTCTCACTTGTGTCAGATGCAGCGTGGCCAGCAGGGCCAGGGCAGGGATTGTGCCCCTGCACTCTGCATTGGTGAGGCTGCACCTCGAGTGCTGTGTTCAGTTCTGGGCCCATCACCACAAAAAGGATATTGAGGTCCTGGAGCGAGTCCAGAGAAGGGCAACCAGGCCGGGGAAGGGGCTGGAGAGCAAACCTTCTGAGGAGCGGCTGAGGGAGCTGGGGGTGTTCAGCTTGGAGAAGAGGAGGCTGAGGGGAGACCTTATCACCACCTACAACTACCTGAAGGGAGGTTGTGGAGAGGTGGCTGTTTGTCTCTTCACCCAAGCAACAGGTGACAGGACAAAGGGGAATGGGCTCAGGCTGTGCCAGGGCAGGTTCAGATTAGACATCAGGAAAAAGTTCTTTACTGAAAGGTTTATCAGGCACTGGAACAGGCTGCCCAGGGAGGGGGTTGAGTCACAGATCTTGGATGTATTTAAAAAACAGGAAGATGAGGTGCTCAGAGATATGGGTTAGTAGAGGACAGTGTCAATGATCTCAAAGATCTTTTCCAACCTAGTAATTCTGTGAGTAAAGGCTGTTCCTGGGAAAAGAGGCAAAATCTACCATCCAAAGCACAGGAAGGCCTGTGCAGCATAGGAAGGCCATACTGCTAAGTGCCCAGTGTAATTGTTGGTTCTAGATAAACACAGCAGGGAGATTCTCTGCAGCTTCACGGATGTAAGGACAACAGATCTCACCTCAATATCTTTGGGTTATCTGCTATTTTAAAGATTTCCTAGCAAACAAAATCACTGAACACGATGCAGTATGACCATTTCTTTTCAGGTTTCAGGCAAGGCTCTGAAAGAAGAGAGGAGGCATAACAGACAACCTGCCAGCAGCGTGGGTGAAAACACTAAACTACATAGGAAACACCCATGGAGATGAGCCAACAGATGTGCCTCTACCACCAAAAGGGGCACACCAGATTCACAGCCGTGCTGCTGCCTCTCTGTATCCTTAACTCAAAATTCCATGCAGGAATAGGAAGCAGGTCAGATTTTGGAGGATGTTGTCTGAACACAAATTCAGGGTGCTCACACTGTATCATAATGCTTTTACTTTGGGTTGGTTTCACTGCCCCCCTGCCATCCGAAATCAGAAAAGATTGCTAAATTATACCAGTGCCAGCACAATGCTGAAAGTGTACTAAAAAACCTGCAAGGTCAATCAATATGAAAGAATGAATCAATGAAGAATCAGGGGGAAGGAATGAAGAAGTGGATCTATTGTACTGCATAAGGAATACCACCTTTAGTTCCAGTCTATTAAGAAAAATACCAACAGCCTGAGAGCTGCAGAATAGCAGTGAATCTAGGGGGGGAAAGAGTGAACCTATGATAAGATAAGATGTTTCTAAGTCTTAAATGTCACATATTCAGTATTAAAGGATCAAGATGTTAAAAGCCCTTTGCAAATACACAAAACAGAAGACTGAGGAGGACTTAACACACAAGAACAACTTCAAGCCATGGCATGAACCAGTGATGGCAATATTGAGAAAGCTTTATGACAGCAAAATTTAAGTTGCACAATGAGAAATTCGACACCCTTGTACTGTAATTACTATTTATGATTCATAATCACCTGAAAGGTGAACTTCTCAAGCTTGTAGCAAGCACTTTATCCCTCTTTTCACCAAATACAAATAGGATCTCATACAGGATCCACTGATGGCAAGAAAAATGCAATGGAACCCAGGGGATGCATATGCAAAGGAGACCGTGACAGTGATGAAGCACCTTGTAACATACCCACAGATCTTTTCTATAAATCCAATTTGAAGTTTGAAGACTAAAAGAGCTTTATTTCCATCCCCAACACACGCATCGCCATCATTTTAAAGAACAGAGCTCCCTCTCGTGGCTCCAGAGGGTGGATTTGGTAGGGAAAAATAAACAGCAGCACAAGAGCAGCGAGAGGACTCCTGAGAGCATCTTTCTTGGTTGTAGGAAAGCAGAATTAAAAGGAAGACGTAGTAGAAATCACAGGCAACTTCTTTTAAAGAAAGCAACATCATCTGTACTTCAATGCTAACTTTGGGATTACATTCCCTGTAGGGTTTCTAGCTCAGTCATAGGCAAGGCACAAGAAAGAAACATGGCACCTGAGCAGCAGTGCAGGGACAGTAAACCAGAAAGTGCCCTATGGATCTTCCTCAGCATTACAGCTCCATGCACTGAGACCACACAGGGGAAAAGAAGTCATTGCCTTCAAAAAGCCAAGAAGTATCTGCATAGAGAGAAGCACATCAACTGAAGCACTGCAATAAAAGCACCCAAAGAATTCTTGAAACCACTCTTGACAGCTCAACCCTGCCATCTTCACAGAAACTTGTGTTCAGGCTCCAGCATCACTCTCCTCCAGCGAGGCCACACTTCTGGTGTTGGCTCTTTAGAAGGGGAGGATGGAGCAAGGCATGAACAGCATTACCCAGCGTGGTCTGGTTTCTGCTGAAGGCCTGGGGACAGGCTTATGCAAGGACAACACCAGAAAGAAACATGCCCACATGCATCCATTCCTTACAGTAGGGGAACAGTGTAGAAGCAGTGCTGGCTGTGAACCATTCTTTCTTTGCTATATGGCCTCTTTAAAGCTATTTTTTATTCTACTTTTGTAACCTGAAAGTCACACCCGTGACAGTATTTCTTCAAGGCAAAAGAGCAAAGGGAGTACCCAACGCTCAGCTTGTCAGTGTGAGAAGCCTTTTACAAACAGAAGCTCTATTCATGAACAGTCGGGCTTGGGGTTTGTTCATTGTTTAATAACTTAATTATTGTTTAATACTTTAACATTGTTTAATACATTTCAATTTACACTGCTGGATGCTTTCTTCATTCAGGACAGTCCATGGATTCTTTCTGAATCAATTTCTGTATGAGAATTTTAGGTTGGACAAGTCTCAGCAGAGCACACAGCCGGCTTTCTGCTAACTGCACAGCACATCAAACTACTGTCCCCGGGGGCGATAAAAAGGGTTTCCTCTAAATGACAATATTTCTTTGCTGCAAAACCATGAAACATGAACTAGCAAAGAAAAACCAATCGCTCTTTAGTCTCCAGTACAGCACCAGAAGACAATTGAGAAGCAAATTCTTGATTCATAGGCTTGTGCTCAGACAAGAATTTGCTTCCGAAGTGCAGGACCGAAAAAGAATCAATTTCCTACCGTGAAGAGAAACTACCATGCCTTCAGCATGCTGCTATTAGTGAAGTATCTCCACTCTACCACCAGTGAAAGGCAACACTCCCTCTAAAGAGCAATCCTCTTTAAAAATTGTGTAAGAAAAATCAGTCTATAAACAGGAGATCTCCTTAGATAGTCAATCAAGTAAAACAACGCGGTAGATGAAAGTCAGATTAATTAAAATGACAGCACAGTCTCCCTATAAGACACACATACAGGACTTAAATACACTTGTTATGTTGGAGTACCTAATCATAATCAGATTTGGTAATTTGCTGCATCGAAACAAAAAGGAAACATTTTTAGAATTGATCATGCAGTTCATGTCACTCTCATGGAGATTGCTTTGTATTGATCAACATTTAAATAGTAGTTGAGAAGAGAAAGAGGAGAAAAGAATAAAAAGTATCTTTACATGCTAAATACAGCATGAACCAATAAAAGCAAAATAAATTAGATCACTATAGGCAAGCCAGCCCCATGCATGCGCTCCCTGTAATGAGGATAATTATGAATGAAAGAGATGGTTCTTCATGTTTCAGGCATAACAAAAGGAGAGTTTTAAAAATGAATTTAGACTTTAATCCGCTCACAATGAAGTTTGCCATGCACCAATTAAAAATCTGCATGAAGCTGAACCGTTGTCAGCTTTATGACACCAGACACTCGTTTTTTTCTGAACATTTTCCCCTTTCCTACCTGTGGATTCCAACTGGGGTCCAGTTTTTTCACTGTAGCAACATACTCCTGCATAGCTTGATGAGGGCTGGTATCTCCCAGGGCTTTCCAAGCCTCCCTAAAAGACAGAATGAAACATCAGCAAGCCACTCTGAGACAGCATGATGTATTTTTATAGTGTCAACAGTGACTAGATTCATCTACATTCTTTCAGGGTGTGTGAAGTCACCTTTCATTCAGTTTGAAATGGTCAACTTTTCCCTGAAGCCGTATGTGGCCACTGCCAGGGCAGCACTCTGCTGTGGAAGGATCTTTTCAGCAGATCCTGATCCAGGCCAGAACACAGTTTGTGTTCACAAAGTAAAGCTGTTTGTAAAGCTGTAGCTATTTTCACAGTTCTTTTGTCTTGTACACAGGATAATTCTGGGTGAACAAGGTAAATACAAGGGTCTGGCATTCCATGTCTGCTTCAGGCATGGCAGCAAGCATTTCCCTATTAAACAAAGGATTTTAAAGCCAGTTTAGTGGCAGACTCTGAACTGACATCCTCTAGGTCCATAACCTGTCAACTGATGAGATGAGACACGACAAAAAGCAGAACCCAGAAACTGCTAGGAATTACAAGGATTTCCTCTTACCATTTCTGCTTTCCCTCAAAATCAAAGAAGCCTGGCTTGGGAGTGTTACAGGTTCCACATTTCACCTGAAGAAGAGAAATTTCCTTCTGTTAGAACAAAGCAAAAGGGAAGGGGACTTGTGTAAGTAACACTGGGTTCTGATGGCATCAGGGTAATTTTGTTCTTGTGCCAGAGGAAAAGCTTTTGAGAGAAAGAACTGACCCAACTCAGTCCCATCTTACCCTCATTTTAGCTTTCTCACACCCCTGCAACCCTGTGTTTTCTTTTGAGTGCTGCAAGGGAAGCAATTTTGTTATGCAGCTCATTTCTTTTGCATGCATTACCCAACAGGGATAACCAGCAAGTGATTCCTCAATGTTATGTTTATTACCCAGCCAAACCCCTCGGCCTCCACCAGTATCAAGAAAAAAATTTGTTGATTAGGGTTTCTACAGAGATGATTATTCATTAAGGCTGAAATACACCTGCTTCCACACAAAGCTCAAGTAAGCAGACTTTGCTTAATTGTTTTCAAGATCCTCTGGAAAACAAAGGGACAATCTCAGAGCAAAGGAATGCCAGACAGCTTCTGAATTTGCTCCGAGGCATCTCACTGCAGAGGAAGCACCACGTGAGAGGCAAGTCAAGGCCTGAATGCCAGAGCAGAACCAATCTGTCAGAAGAAAGCCAGAAATTAAAATGGGGTGGGGGGTATAAGAAACACAGGGAAGCAATGGAACAAGACTCATAGGATGCTTTGAGTTGGAAGGGACCTCAAAGCCCATCTAGTTCCAACCCCCTGTCATGGGCAGGGACACCCTCACTAGCCCAAGGCCCCATCCAATGTGGCCTTGAACACCTCCATGGATGGGGCTTCCACATCCTCTTTGGGCAGCCTGTGTCAGGGCCTCACCACCCTCACAGTAAAGAATTTCTTCCTAAGGCCTAACCCAACCCTGCCCTCTTCGATAGAATCTCAGACTGGTCTGGGTTGGAAGGGACTCCAAGGATCACAGAGCTCCAACTCCCTGCCACAGGCAGGGCCACCAACCTCCAGGCCTGGATCTAGACAAGGTTGCCCAGGGCCCCATCCAAACTGGCCTTGAACATCCCCAGGGATGGGGCACCCACCCCCTCTCTGGGCAGCCTGTTCCAGCACCTCACCCCTCTCTCTGTAAAAAACTTCCCCCTAATATCTAATCTAAATCTCCCTTCCTTTAGCTTTAATCCATTGCCCCTTGTCCTGCCATTGTCTACCCTTTTAAAAAGCTGATTCCCCTCCTGTTCATATGCTTTCTTCAGGTACTGGAAAGGCTGCAGCCTTCTCTTCTCCAGGCTGGACAAGCCCAGCTCCCTCAGCCTCTCTTTGTAGGGCAGTTGCTCCAGCCCTCTAATCATCTTTGTGGCCTCCTCTGAACCCTCTCCACCAGTCCCACATCTTTCTTGCACTGGGGTCCCCAGATCTGGACACAGGACTCCAGCTGGGGCCTCAGGAGGGCAGAGCAGAGAGGGACAAACCCTGTCCCTGCTGGCCACCCCTCTTCTGATGGAGCCCAGGATCCCATTGGCCTTCTGAGCTGCAAGAGCACACTGCTGGCTCATGTTAAGTTTCTCATCCACCATGACACCCAGGTCCTTCTCAGCAGGGCTGCTCTCTAGGAGCTCTTCTCCCAGGCTGTAAATACATCTGGGATTCCTCCAGCCCAAGTGCAACACCTGACACTTGGCAGTGTTGAACCTCATTAGGTTCACCTGGGCCCACCTTTCCAGCCTGTCAAGAAGCCACTGCCCCTTGTCCTGTCCCTGCACTGCCTGGGGAACAGCCCCTCTCCCACTTCCCTGTAGGACCCCTGTAAGTATTGCTAGGCCACAATTAGGCTGTTCTTGATAATCCTCTAGGAAAAAAAAAAAATCACCTTACAGCCAGTGTGAAATGGACTTGGTGCCAGTGGGCTTCAGGCAGTTTTCCATAGGATTGTGTACTGATGGGACAAACACAAAGCCCTTCCTCTCACTGCAGGAAATCCCAGCAGCTATTCCTCCTCTATAAGCTCACCGACAAAGGAAAAAAAAGAGGACAGGCAAATGCTATGCTGGCCCACTGCTCCAAAGGCACAACTGCATCCCTTCGACAAGGCCACTGCCTCAGGGACACAGCAATTAGCAGGGTTACAGAGGTATTTTCTTGGAGTCACACCTCAGGGGAAGATAAAAGCAATTCTGCATCTGTCCCTGTGTGGGAAAGGCAGGGAATATGGGTCAGGCACCACCAAACCTGGCTGCTATCAGCACCCTTTTCTCATGGAAAATAAATCCACACACACAGAGGCACCACAGGTGAAATGAATCCAACTGAAATGAAAATATCCCTGTGACAGGGAACAAATTTACACAAGGCAGACCCCAGGGAGGGAATATGGTCCTGGTGGTGGGCAAAGATTTTGTTAGCCAAGCAAAAGGAAAGCGCATTCATCAAATGGCATATGAAATATGCTCAAGTGTTCAGGCAGGTGAAGTGCTTAAATCAACTAACAATTCTTCACCTTAACAGGGTGGGGATTTTATGCTGAGGATGGAATCATTAATCAGGCTTTAAAGAGAACATGCCCAGGCTGAGGGATATTTATTAGTCACACTATGTTTTCATTTCAAGTGTTGGAGGATATGAGTGACCGTAACCAAAATTAATTTTCTATACATCTGACTGTCTCCCAGTGAGCAACGCATTCAAATCAGAACATCCCAGCCAGCCTTTCAAACAGCATCCCACATTTCACAGAGAAGCAGGAGAATGGGCTAGCAACAGTTAACCCCTATAAATCAGTCACAATTCATGTCGTACCATAAACATTCTCCCTTGTGCCCAGAGGAGGGCTGGACTATTTGTTTTAAAAAAAACAACCAAACACAGAAATAAAATGCAAATTTATTATCCAGAGAGAAAATGCCCGCTAGGCAATTCCATACTTAGATATCTAACCCACAAAAATTAGCCAAGTTGGATAATAAACCCCCAAAACTCATCTGTTTTAATATTAATTTCCCACTGCCATCATCAAAACACGACAGCAGTTTCCTCTCTTTAGATTTGGCATTCAAAAGCTGTTCCAGCATGGGGAAAGACTGTTAGTAACGTCAATAGTAATACAAATCAAGGAGCAGTAGTTAAATTTCATCTACTGTGAGGGGAAAAATGTGCACTCGTGCCCTGTTTGCTATTTTAAGATCTATTAGAAAGGCTCGCAATGGGTTTGTTGGAAACAAGGAAATAAAGATCTTGGCTTCCCCCTTTTTGCTGCAGGGCTCCATGATGCATCAGAACCCAAGCAGGAATCTAACGTTGGAGGGGAAAGAGGGTTTTTCCTAAATATGCCAGTGCAAATCTATGACAAATACCAGGGAGCGGAAGGATTTTGTACAGGATTCTGCCCTCCCACCGCTTCCTGGGGGTGTGCATGTGTCTCAAAACCTGGTTTTCTCCATAACCAGCAGAAAGAAGAGCCTGTATTAGCATTTCTGGTCAGAGTTTGTGTGTCCACGAGATAATTACTGAGGGTCTCCAAGGGGTCAACTGGTCACTTGATGCTTAGCTCTCCTCATTTACAGTTCATCAGCTGCATTAAAAGAAAAGACAGACAGCCAGAACACATTAAATATTTCCCCAGTATTGCTTCTGCATGCAGAGTCGCCTGCAGGCATCATACTCATGAATCGTACCAAGATGACCCAGGCAGATGGAACGTCCACAGACGTCTCCATTTGCAGCCAAAATGGAAGTTTAGAAAGCTTGGATGAAGCCTTCAGAGAGCTGAAGGTCACCACATTCAGAGGAACACCCAGACAGACAGATGCTCAGAGCTGTGTTAGCACTGCCTACCATACCCATACAACTACAGCTTCTGGTCCAGACTGTGAGGAACCTTGAGATTCTCCTCGCCCATTAGTCCACAACTGACACCACCTCCCCACACCTCCACTTCAGGCAGTGGTGGTAAAAATCTCTTTACTAATTCTTCAACTAATGCATTTATACACTGGGGAGTTCCAGCCAAATATTCCTACCCCACTGTAAATCTTGTCAGGTGAATCATATCTGCAGCCTCCCTAAGGAGCAGTAACAAGAGCAGAACTCTCCTCCATGGACAGCAAGA
The DNA here is from genome assembly GCA_020800305.1 of Porphyrio hochstetteri. NCBI lineage: Eukaryota > Metazoa > Chordata > Aves > Gruiformes > Rallidae > Porphyrio > Porphyrio hochstetteri. The sequence goes on from CM036912.1 coordinate 23,746,009, forward strand.
CGACGCTCTAACTGTACACAGGCCAAGCAAGCTGAATTTCTTTGCAAGACAGGGAATTCCTGCCTGTTCCCGACCCATTAACCTACCCTAACCTGTGGGAAAGCCCTGTATTCCCTGGAAAAAGCCAGGAAGAACAAGCAAGCACCAACCACAGAAGGCAAGAGGTGCTAGCACCAATGGCCAAGGAACCATAACTGTTCACACAATGGGAAGCTGCTGGCAGAAAACTCCCACATTCAGGGCAGATTTGTGGCATCATATCCTACATTATTTGAAAGATGTCATGCAAAAAATGGGATTATATTCTCAAGCCTGCACTCAGAGACAACATAAACCCCATTTTGCCAGTGGCACTGTTTCCAGCTTGCCCTCACCTCTCAGCATTTACCTGGGCACCTCCTGGCAGGGCAGTTGAGTCCAATCATTTCCAACACATTCTGGACCCAATCTCCTCCCTTCTCTGAACAAATGACTACCACATTGCCCTCCATTACTACACTTTCTGAACCTCAGGGGCTGCTTTTTTGCATCCTCAACCCAAGGGGCAAGCACTGTCTTCACTTCACCAGTACAGACTCAAGACACCGGCAAGTCATTTGCCCAAAGCCATGCTGAAAGCAGGGGGAGGAACAGCAACACAATCCCAGTCCTGAGCCCTATGGACTAGGCTGTTCTCCCTCCTGCTCTGGGGCAGAGTTGTAAACTCAGCAACATCTTCTAAAAAACCTCACTGGAGATGACAACTAAGCAATTCCCTTATTTTCAAGTCTCTGACACATAAACAAAATCAGAGAGAAAAGTAATAAAACCCTGAAATGGCCTCCAATAAAAGGTAATAAAATTCCAGGGAAATGCCTATTACCCAAACAGTTTGAAATAAATAATACACAGCATTTTAACAGAGAGCTCAGCTGTTACTGTCACCTCTTTTATGATGGCGCTGGAGCTTAAATCAAAGCCCTCCACAGCATAAAACACTAAGCTGAGGAAAGACAAGGATGCCAAATCAAGGAGAGCGGACAGATCTGAGTCAGCACCTTTTGCGCACTAAGCAATGCTACCGTCCACTGGAGTAATATATTAGCAGCACATTATGCACACTGATATGGCTGCTGTAATTAAATAGAGAAAACTCACATTAAGCACCCATGCTTTGATTTAAAGCACGAAATGCTGCAAAACTCAGTTAGCAGTAGCTATGCTAGCAAACTTTGGCCATCTCCACTGCCAGCGTTACACTCATGGGCACTACAGAGCAGGGGTGGCACCTTTCTGTGCAGCCAAAGGCATGGAAACACAGAAGCCAAGCAGGAGGACAAAGGCACTTGCTGTTGCATCTTGCTTGGAGGAAAAGCCTGAAGCATCCTGTTCCCCTCAGCTGAAGGCAACTGGAAATCTGGGCTGGTAGTGCTAGGTACCAGCTTTTTCTGACTTGTGTGAACCCTGTTGTGAAATTTAAGGAATGTTTAGCATTAAATATCTTACTGGTCTTACAGAGCTAACACCAGGAAACCCTCTGGAGTCTGTAAGCAATCACAAGCCAATGTGAGTAACATCTTCCCATTTCCACCCAGGACCCCTACAAAGCATTTTTCGTAGGGTAAAACACACCAACAAGATGCTGTTTTCTATAGATGTCCTGAGAATACAGACAAAAAAGTTACAGAGGAGAAAAAATACACCCTTTCTTTTTCTCTCATCCTAGGCACAGTTCTGTTATTCTTAAGAGTTCTTCCGGTATTTCTTTTTCTGCCCTCTTTTTTTCCAAGAAAATGGGAGAGACAAACCTGGAGATCTCCTTTAAGCACTACAAAAACCTGAAAACAAAACCCCACGTGACCAGTCTGCTTTTAATACACTTAATGGTCCTCAAACCACAGTCTGGGAGCTGGAGGATAATTAAATATTGCATTGCAAAAATGAAAGGGCTTATAAGTGGCAGTGGTAGGACAAGGGAATTCCATATGGGAGGGAAATCAGGTCAGGAAGATGTGCACACCCCAAGTTCGACTACAAATCCAAATGAGGGGGATTCAGTTTTCAAGTCAAGGCAGCATCTCTTGCCTAAAGAAAGTCCTACTTGTACTTTTTCATCTTCCAAAAGACATAACAATACTCACAGCTTCTCATTTATCTAGGTTAGGCGATTATTACAGTCCCTCACCTTTTAACTTGAGGCTTTTCTTTGTTATACTTAGCTTCTCCCACAGGAGCAGTGAGGCCACTGCGTGCTCCTATCCCAGAGCTCACCCAGCTCCCAGGGACCCAATGGGAACAGGGATCACGTTCAACACTAGCTAGCACCAACCAGTTTAGTTTCCCAGTCCACTGTAGAGCTTCTCCAGACAGATCCGCACAGGCACATCCCTCAGAGGGCCTGTGCCAGTTGGACCCCAGCTGAAGGCCAGGCTGCAGCTGGGTCAAGTTAGACCCCCGAAGACTTAACACCTGGGTCATCGCTGCAGATCCCCAAGGGCTCTAACAAGGACACAACCGCTAGAAACCATTCCATCCCCTTCACTGGCCAGGCCCAGCCACCTCACCACCCAGTGCATGCCAGGAGCCCAGCAAGGCAGCCACCTTTACCCCTGGAGTTATGCCGCTGAGCCTCAGCGGACACTGGGACAGGCCACCAGCCCACGGGCGACCCGCCGCGGGCTGAACCCTCCACGCCAACGCCTGAGGGCGAGCGCTGAAACCAAACTGAGGCGACAGAGGCGAGCAGCCCAGCCTCGGGGCTACCCACCCTGAGCGAGGGCAGAGCCCAGGGATGACACCTCGCGGGATGAATTTGGCGGGACTCTGCCCTGCCAGCCTTCGCTTGCCTTCCCGGTGGGCGCGGCCAGAGGAAGCAAGCACCGTGCCGGGCAGAAAGCTCCCCGGGGTCCCGCTTTACCGCAGACCCCGGCACAACTTTTTCCCACTCGGCATCGCCGCGTTCCGTGCGGCAGCCGCCCAGGCCCTCGGCCCCGGGAGAGCTCCAGGCCCGAGCGCTCGCGTCCCAGCCCGGCTTCCGCTCCCCCGCCCGGGATCCACATGCCGCCCGCCCCGCAGCGTGCCCGGGCTCGGGCTGTGGGCCGAGCCGTCCCGGTCCCGCCTCACCTGCTTGTAGCGGGCGTACAGGTAGAGCAGCTGCTCCTTGCTGGCGGAGGGCAGCAGCGCTGGCAGCCTCTCGGCCGCCTGCTCGAACAGCGCGGTCAGGTCGCGGTCCAGCGGCGGCGCCGTCTCCGTCTCCTCGGAGCCCGAGCTCCCCTCGCTACCGCTCCCGGCAACCGCCACCGCCAGCGGGGGCGACGCCATGGCGGCCCTCCGCCCGCCCAGGTCCAACGGCCGCACCGGTCCTCCCTCACGCCTCGGTACGCTCGGCCGGCCGCCCGACAGGAAACGCGCGCCGTGCCCGGGCGTTCCGGGCCGGCTTCATACGGCCCGCCCGCGGCTAAACAGAAACACCTGACGAGGGGGCTGCCCGCACACGCGAACCTTCCACCGCTTGTGCCAAGCACGGGTGCCGTGCTCCCCCAAGCCCCTTTATCCCCGCCTGGAAGCCCTGTCCCCCGCCGTCCCATCCGGCGGCCGGTCCCCGGGGTGAAGGCCGGGGAGGGGGCACGGACCCGGCGCTTCCCCGCTGCCGCTGGAGGGCACTCGCAGGCCGCCCGCGGCTCCGGGCCGGGCGGGGGGAGCCCTCGGTGGCAGCCGGGGAGGGAGCGCGGGTGTCGGATGGCAGCCAGCATCCTCCCTGCGTGGTGCCAGGTGTTGGCGCTGCCGCACTGCCCCGGGGGTCCCGGCCAAGCGCCTGCCCAAAGGCGATTTATATTTAGGCCGGCATCACCTTCGGGCGGAAAGTTCTCCCCCCCACCCCCCGCCCTGTCCCAGCTGTCGAATCCATCTCCCTCCTCCACCCCCGGCCTCAGCAAATGGCAGCCCGGAGTCCTCCTGGGGAGGCCTTGGCAGCGCCCCGACCCACTTCTCCGGCCACCCAGGCACACACCGGCTGCCCCATCCTGCTGCATCACATCAGGGGGCAGTCCTGCAGCATGACCCCCTCTTATGGGTGGGCGCACTATGGGCTTGCACCACAGTTTGTAGAAGCCCTCCATCTCTAAAGCACCAAGTGCACACTCACTGCCCTGGGCACAAGAATGAAGGTGAAGAAGCATCCCACACTTGATGTGGCCCATCCTTGGCTTGCAATCCATGTCCCAGACACTCATGCAGCCCATGAGCAATGCTCACACCCATCTCCACATCCAGGGGCTTGCAGGGGAGAGCTGTAGGGAAAAGGCCTGCCATGAAAGATGAAAACAAGCTGGCTTTTATTCTTTTTCTCCCTTCACAGCCTCACCAGGTGCAAGAGAGTTTTCTCAGAGGGAAATTAGCCCCTGTAGTGGTTCAGCCCTAAGCAGCAGCTGAGCATCACACACCACTCGCTCACTCCAGGGGAGAAACAGCCAGAGCCTCCATGGGCAGGGACAAGGACAGTTTACTGACAAAATCACCATGAACACAGAACAGTAACAGCCAATTACACTCACACCCAGTGATAACACAGAATACCTTACTGACCTGTGACCAGAGTGCTGCCCAACACAAGGACCAACTGATCCAGCCACACTCAGACTATCCTAGAGACAACAAGCCCCTGCCCCTCCCAAACCAGAAGCAGTAAGTCCCTGCCCTTCCCCTTTTATGGGGGAGTGATGTCAGATGGTGTGGAAAACAGCCCGGGCTAACTCAGCTCACCTGGGCTAACTCAGCTCACCTGTGCTGGGTGCTTGGGGAGGTTGACTCTGACCTGGCCAGAACCAGGACAGGGCCAAAACAGCCAGGACAGCAATCTGGAGCATCACTGCAGCATCTGGACACAGCCCTGTGGGGCCACCACCACTCTCCAACCAGGCCACTGGACCGTGGTGATGTCCCCCCTTCTTGGGCTCTGCATACAAGAAGGGGGTCATGGTCCAAGAGTGGGTGTGTAACTGTACGGAGCCTTGCCTAGCGCAGGAGGGGACACCTGCATCCCAGCTTGTGTGAGGGGCGAGGTGGGGCCTCTGTGACGAAGGGGGAGATGGGCTTGGCCACACCAGAACAGGGAACATGCCTTCAAGCACACGCTCTGCCCGAGGCTGCCTGCCGAGGCGGGTGCAGGGGCAACAAAACCCTGGGAAGAAGGAGAAAGGCGGGAACAGCTTGGCTCTGTCATTTGCAAATAAAAAATAATCGCTCCTCTCCGGTGTGTGATTAACACCCAGCCTCATAAACAGACCGCAATATTTACAGCGAACTCATCCTCCCTGCCGCTCCTCGCCAGAAGCCGTTCGGCTCCATCCAGCTGGCTGTGTCACCCCGACCAGCCCCGCTCCCCGTGGGGAAGCATCGCCTGGTCCGAGTCTGCCAGCATTCAGCAAGGAACCGGCAGCCGGGCAAACTGGCAGGATGAAACCCTCCTTGAATAGCTTGGAAAAAGTACTGGCAGCAAATGAACTGAAGCACACAGCCTCCGCACCACGCTCCGGCTGGTCTCCATGGTGAGAGAGGCCTCGCTACCTTGCTGGGTTTCTTTGCTAGAGCACTTACAGCTCCTGCTAGATCTCTCTCACTTTTTCCTTCTTATTTTTTCTTAAAGAGCGACCGCACCGAGGGCCTGATCCTTCCTTCCACCCCCTCACGTCGGCAGGCGTGGGAGCAGGTTTGATGCAAGTCCCCCACTGAGGTTTTCGGAGCCTGGAGAGGAAGCAAGGAGGATGGGGGTGACGGGCTCAGACATGCTGTGCCTGCTCTGCAGGATGATGCTTATTTAGTTGCTGGTCTCCACCAGCCTGGGAGAGGCAAGAGCAGGGCTCAGGGGACACCAGCACCAATGCCCTTGTGCCCTGCAAATGTGAAGTGGCGCAGGGCTGGGAGAGTTCCAGTCATCCCAGTATAAGCCAGGCCAAATTCATCCCATTCTCCCAGTCCCTGGCCACAGGGTGCTCAAACCCAGAAGCATTGCAGGTCCTGAGCAGTAAAGAAAATCACATGGGGCCCTTGCACGAACGGAGCCTGTGGGTCAGCCTCAGGTCCCATGCTGGGATCGCAGAGACACAATAACAGGCTGTGACCAGCAGTGCCGAGCATGGAAAAAATATCCCAGTATAATTATCACATCCATCCCGCCGGTCAGCCTGGAGACCTGTCATTGTCCCGCTGCAGAGGGCAGAGGCCACTGCGCCCATCAAACCCCAGCCAGCCTGAAGGGAACATCAGAAGGGATCCCGGCGAGCTAAGCTATGATTACAACTCTTTTTTTTGTTCCCCAGCAAAAGGAGAAAGAGGCAATTAAGAGCTGGTTTGTTTGGGGCCACGCGTTCTGCTTCGGGAGGCACCTATCCGTGGGGGAGAAGCAGGCTGCAGGCTGGGGACATGTGTGCCCTCCCAAGGGCGAGGGGCATGGGGAGCCGGAGCACTCTCCCCTCTTGCAGCACAGCCCCCAGCACATCTCCACCCAGCATGTGTCACCCCCACTGCGGGCAGAGCTGCTGAACAAATGTCCCCTCCTGTCTCCTGAGCAACTCTGGGCTAGCTGTTACATGTGTTCTTGTCCCACTGCTCTCATCTCCGTCTTCCTCATCACTCTTCTCTGGGAGGTTTGCCCCCTGTGCCCACACACTGGGGGGAGAACCCTTCTCCCTGTTTCACCTCCCATCATCCCCATACCGGAGATCCTGTGCCCCCGACATAGGAGACACCAACAGGGAGACTCATCCTGACTGAGCCTTTGTGAATCACAGAATCACAGGATCATTCAGGTTGGAAAAGACCTCCAAGATCATCCAGTCCAACCATCCCCCTACCACCTCTATCACTCAATAACCCATGTTCCTAAGCACCTCACCCAACCTTTCCTTGAACACCCTGAGGGATGGCCAAGACCTTTCCCCTGGTCCTTGAGACCACCAAGTCCTCACAGTAAAAAAATGAAGCAGTGCCGGTGCAATGCTTTGGGCTCCCTGCTTTACCCCACCTTCTCTCTGGTGGAGCTTCCACCTCTTGCATCTACTCCAGGTCACAGAATCACAGATTCACAGGATCATAGGGGTTGGAAGGGAGGTCCAGAGATCATCGAGTCCAACCCCTCTGCCAAAGCAGGGTCCCTAGCACAGGTCGCACAGGGAGGCATCCAGATGGGGCTGGAATATCTCCAGAGAAGGAGACTCCACACCCCCTGGGCAGCCTGTCCCAGGGCTCCCTCACCCTCACTGGGAAGAAGTTCTTCCCATATTGGTGTGGAACTTCCTGGGCTCCAACTTGAGGCCATCGCCCCTTGTCCTGTCCCCACAGACACTGAGAAGAGGCTGGCCATTTCCCCCTGTGTCCCACCCTTCAGATATTGATAAACACTGATCAGATCCCCTCTCAGGCTTCTTTTCTCCAGTCTGAACAGCCCCAGGTCACTCAGCCTTTCCTCACAGAGGAGATGCTCCAGGCCCTTAATCACCTTCGTAGCCCTCTGCTGGGCTCTCTCCAGGAGATCCCTGGCTTTTTTATACCAGGGAGCCCAGCACTAGATACAATACTCCTCCGAGAAGGTCTTTCCACTGCTCCAGTGGCTCCCCAAACCCCATGTCACAGAATCACAGAATCACAGAATCACAGAATTGTAGGGGTTGGAAGGGACCTCGAGAGATCATCGGGTCCAACCTCCCTGCCAAAGCAGGCTCCCTAGCACGTATTGCACAGATAGGCATCCAGATGGGTCTGGAATATCTCCAGAGAAGGAGACTCCACCACCTCCCTGGGCAGCCTGTCCCAGGGCTCTGTCACCCTCACTGTGTAAAAGTTCTTCCGCATGTTGGTGCGGAACTTTCTGTGCTCCAACTTGAGGCCATCACCCCTTGTCCTATCTCCACAGACTACTGAAAAGGGGCTGGCCAATTCCCCCTGCATCCCATACTTAAGATATTTATAAACATTAATTAGGTCCCCCCTTAGTCTTCTCTTCTCCAGGTTGAACAGCCCCAGCTCACTCAGCCTTTCCTCATAGGGGAGATGTTCCAGGCCCTTAATCATCTTCATAGCCTCTGCTGGACTCTCTCCAGGAGATCCCTGGCTTTTTTATACCAGGGAGCCCAGAACTGGACACAATACTCCAGGTGGGGCCTGACCAGGGCAGAGTAGAGGGGGAGGATCACCTCCTTAGACCTGCTGGCCACACTCTTCCTGATGCATCCCAGGATCCCATTGGCCCTTTTAGCCACCAGGGCACACTGCTGGCTCATAGCCAACCTGTCATCAACCAGGACCCCCAGGTCCTTCTCCACAGAGCTCTTCTCCAGCAGGTCATCCCCCAGCCTGTACTGATACAGACGGTTATTCCTCCCCAGGTGCAAGACTTTACACTTGCTTTTATTAAACCTCATCTGGATTCTCCCTGCCCAGCTTTCCAGCCTGTCCAGGTCTCGCTGGATGGCAGCGCAGTGCTCCTGCGTGTCAGCCACCCCTCCCAGCATTTTTTTTGTCCCACTCCCCATGCAGAAAGCAGAGCCAGCAACCGTCCCTGCAGACCCACAGGAGGAGAGCTCGCGTGGGGCTCGGGCTGGAGCCCAGCTCCTCAGGCAGGGCCAGGGCAGGGTGTGCCTGCCTCGAGCTGTGATTTCCATCTGGAATCTGGATTTTTTTTTACATGTGTCACTACACACAATACATGTCGCAGCACCCGGCTTGCCTTGTCCCCTCTGGGGGGAGAGGGAGGAGGGGAGATCACTCCCCCCTCACCGCTGCCCCTCTACACTGCACGCTCACCCTTTCAGCAGGGAGACCAAAAAACCCCTGCTCATTTTTCACCTTTTGCATGGTTCCCTTGTTAGCAAAGCAGAGCAAATGCTCACCCCTTTCAATATTTTTGGGAGCTGGTTGATGGAGCCCACAGCGTGTCTGTGAGAGCCGTGCCCTCCCCACTCCACCCCCAACAAGGGAGGTGGTGTCTGTGAAATGGAAATTGAGCTGCAGGCAATGGGGAACCAAAATTCAATACAGGCCAGGGAAGAAGCTGGAGAAAGGGCCAAGGTCTCTGCCCTGGCATAAGCAACCTGCGTCCATTGACTCTGCAGCATTCGGGTCGTGATGGCACCGGGGCCGTTTGCATGTAATAAAGGGGGCCTGAGGGAGAAGTGTGTAATTAGCACACCCATCACTCAGGGGTTTTTTAGATATCAATACAACATCAATTCCCTCCTTCCATAAATTCCCATGCTGTAGTCCTGGTGAGAGTCCAGCGGAGTGCCACAAAGGTGATTAAGAGCCTGGAGCATCTCCCCTGCGAGGAAAGGCTGAGTGACCTGGGGCTGTTCAGACTGGAGAAAAGAAGACTGAGAAGGGATCTGATCAGTGTTTATCAATATCTGAAGGGTGGGACACAGGGGGAAATGGCCAGCCTCTTCTCAGTGTCTGTGGGGACAGGACAAGGGGCGATGGCCTCAAGTTGGAGCCCAGGAAGTTCTGCACCAATATGTGGAAGAACTTCTTCCCAGTGAGGGTGAGGGAGCCCTGGGACAGGCTGCCCAGGGGGTGTGGAGTCTCCTTCTCTGGAGATATTCCAGCCCCGTGTGGACGCTTCCCTGTATGACCTGTTCTGGGGACCCTGCTTTGGCAGGGGGGTTGGACTCGGTGATCTCTGGACCTCCCTTCCAACCCCTGCAGCTCTGTGATTCTGTAATGAGTATGAATCTGTAGCCGCGATGGAAAAGGAATGTGTAACACCCCCTCCTCCCCCTCAGAAGCGCATACATCTCCCCTCTCCCTGCCTTATTGTCAGACCTCTTAGACACTGATAGGGAAACTCCCATGCTGGGTGCCAAGCGCTCCTCCCCACGCGTGCCCGACGTATTTGCTGGGCTGTCAGCAACAGTGTGGCTGCAACGCAGTGGGTGACCAGCGGTTCGAAGGTCGCAGCCGGGGCTGTGCAAATAGTGGCCCTTTCCATGGGGGGGGAGAGAGATCTCAGCGCTGGGCCTTTTCCAGTTCAGGCAGCAGGATGACATTTTGTATGGTGTTTTGTACGCTGTGTTCAAAGGCACAGGGAGCAATGGCAGCCTGGTTGACCCAGAGCATTTTGCTCAGTGTGAAACAACCTCAAAAGGCTTCATTTTTGTTTCGGTTCCCTCAGCCCTCTGCTCCATCCAGCCTCTTTCCCATCTCTTTTCACGCGTGTGAGAAAGCTGCAGCGGAGCCTTTAGCTTTGAATCAAAGCCCTAGGCCTTACTGATTGAAAACAGCAAAATTTGAAAAAAAATGGAGGTGAAAAAGCTCACCTGAGCTAAAGATGAAATTTAGCTCATTTTCAGGTGTTTCAGTTCCCCTGAAGCCGCTTTGAGAAGGCAGAGCCGAGGCGTTCAGCAGGAAACCCTGCTGAAGTCCGGCTGCTGCCACCTCTGCTGCTCCTCCTCGTCTCGCATCTCCATGCGGTGGCAAACGGGGAGCAGTGGCTCTGTTTGTCACTGCCCTGTCACCACAAGGCCACAGATGTCCCTCATTTTCCTCTCCATCTCCCCCAGGCAAGGTCCGCTGCCCACCCATCCCCTGCTCGCGCCATGCCCAGCTCCGCATCCCAGCGGGCACAGGGACCTGTGGCATCTCACGGGCAGGAGACCTAGACCATGGTGTTGGCAAGGAATGTCCAGCAGTGACCCGCCGGGGATGCTGCACTCACCCGCAGCCCACCTTGGGGTTATCTGGGGCCACCAGCAGCATCTCTCCCTTGGACCTGTTGTCTGTCCCTGAACGACCACAGGGCAATGCCCTGCCCTGCCCATGCAGCTGAGCACCAGCTGATGTCTTGCCCATGGAGCCGATGTGCCCAGTGAACTCTCCTTATCGGGAAACATCCTGCATCCCCCCCCAAACCCTCCTTTACTGGGAGTTACTCCCCACTCCATATTCCTCTGTGAAGCCCCTGCTGAGCACTATCCATGGGTGACCAGTTCACCGGAGATGGGGGCGCAGCTCTGGAAAAGCCGTTCCTGACCCTTTCCCGGCACCGGTGCTGGCTCCACTCTGCCCCAGCGAGGAGCGATCGAAGGCAGCGCCTGTAATTGCAGCTGTCAGCAGTACCAATCACGGCACTGCTGTTATAAATGGCTCCAGCCTGACTTTTACTTACAGATTTCCCTCACGTGATGCTACAAGTCATGCAAAGGGAAAGATAAACCTGCTCCGCAGCAAAGCGACTGCACCTCCCAGCTCCGTGGAGGGAGATTTATGGCTTGTTTTGGTCGTAAAATAGAGCAGGCAGGGCTTGGGTTGCAGGTCAGCATGTCCTGGCCAGGCAGGCTGGGGTGGTTCAGAGGGAGGAGACACCCCGCGTCCTCTCTGCATCACCCTGGGTGTCAGATCAGAGCCCCCGATAGGTCCCTGTCAGCGAGGGAAGGGTTTTGGCTTGATTCTTGACAGACGTATGATAAAATCAAGATGATGCCTGAAACTGCAGAGGTTGGGGGTTGTCTCAGGCTCCAGAGGCGACCCTTGCCAAAGCTGGCATCAACCAGAGGCGCTGAGAAGCACTGGGGGACTTTCTGCATACGTGCGGTTTGCAGCATCAGGACTAATTGCTATGGCAAGGACAAAGCCAGGCTGTGTCTGGCCCAGGGCAGCCGTCAGAGACCAGAGCCATTGTTTTCCCAACAGCTGGCTGGGAACAGATGTGGAATCCCCAGCACGATCCCAGCCTGGGCGCTCCTCAGGCCAGGAACCCCGCTGCTGTGCAGCCTCTCACTCTCTGCCCCTTTGGGGCATGTCCCCACTTGCTTTTAAGGGTTCTTCGCAATCTGGCATCTTGTCCTGAGGTTGCAGGACCTGGAGCCGTATGTTACACTTCACACTCAGCCCTGAGGCATCAGGGAATGCGGCCTGGAGACACATGAGCCCCATCTCCTCCCTGGAGACACATGGCCTTCCACGGAGGGACACCCCGGTGTAGTGCTGTGCCAGGACACCACCAAAAGGATTACATCCATCCCCTGCAGGGCCCTGCAAGCATCAACAGGAGATGCTTGCCCCAAGGGTGCTGGTGATGCAGGGCTGGGCTGTGGGCTTTGGAGCCCACGCAGCCAGGTCAAGCCAGGCTCTGCAGGAGTGGACATTGTTTCCCTAACATGGCCCTCGTGGGTAGGAGACTTGTGGCCTTTTGTGCACTTTGATAAGGTTCAGAGGTGGTTAAAAACCTACAAAGCTATGGCAAGGTTTCCAGAAATTCCCAGGAAGTCCATCCGGCTTTGGAGACTGCTGCTGTAGCCGTTGCAACTTGCCTAGGCCTTACCCTCATGGCACTTTTCATTGCCCTTCCAGACGTGCCAGCTCGGGGATGCAGGTTCAGCACAGAGAATCACGGTGACGCCTCCACATGCGTGGCGTCACCCATGGGTAGGAATCTTCCCTCCTCTCCCAGCGGGGACTGCTCACCAAACATGAAGTGCCTTTGTACCGGCATCGAGGCACAACCCCAGTGTCTGTCCATCTGCAGCCCATCGGGCACAGAAAAGGGGGGTTCCCCCTGCCTTACACTGGATCCTGTCCCTGGATCCAGTGGGCTTTGGAACAAAGGGAGGGAGAAAGCGGCTCAGCATGGGCTCCTGCTGGAGCAGTGGGAGAGAGGGAGCCAGTCACTGGTGGAAAAGAAGCAAAAGAAGAAAAGCACTGCTTGATTTCTGTGTGGGGAAGCAGTGGGACCTGTGCCCCCTAGTCCCTGGCACGCTTTACGGAGCCCACCCCCAGCCACCTGGCACTGCCCAGGGGTGCGATGCTGGCAGAGAGGGTTCCCTGTCCCAGGTTCCCTGCAAAGGGCACGGTGCCACTGCCGGTGCCGCTGCCAAGCGCCGCTCTGCCGCTTTATCACACTCGTGGCGGCTGGGTGCCTGCAGCATCGATAGACCGAGATGTGCCGATATCTCATGTTTCCTCCGTGACCTGCCGCGGCTCCGGCGGGACAGCCAACACAACAGCCAACACTGTTCCTTGTCCCGTGTCACCTCCCTTCCCACTGTTTGGCAGGGTTCTGTCCCCCATCCTTCACCCCCCCTCAGTGTGGTTTATCCCCCTCCCTGCCCTGGGGAAGGGGCCAGCAGCTGGGGTGGCGATGGCTAGGTGAGAGCGTGTTTAAGAAGCAAGTGAGGTTGAGCTAAACGTGACGGGTACGGTCCTGAGGCCACCTGGCACTTCACCAGCCTGTGTCCCCTGGGAAACATCCCAAAGTGACAAAGATCCATTCTGTCCCAGGGCACAGCAGGGCAATGCCACACGTGCAGAGAGGTGCTGGGGTGGGGGTGCATGCTGCACTCCCACCAGCTTCAACCAGTGAGGAGAGGGGTTTAGCAGCAGGGCAGTCCTGGGACCTGCAGAAGGGAGATCAGAGGCTCTTCCCAGGGCTCTCCTGGAAGCCGCCCAGGCAGATCCCTGGATCGGAGGAAGCAGCTCTTGTTTCTTCTCTAATTTTAGACCTTTTCAGGGTGTTCAGTTTTCTTACCCACTGGTCAGCTGCTGTCTCCTCGCGCGCAGAGCACGCGTGCATAAATTAAACCAGACGCACATATATGTATTGGAAAGGATCCAGGAGCAATCACTTACACACCAGTGAAGGGTGTGAAACCCCCCATCTGCTCCTGGTTGTAAGACAAGCGCAGTGACTCCCCAGCCCAGCACCACCTGCACAGCCCCTCCTCCTCACCCCCCAGGGCTCTGTGGTGGTGGAGGGTGCACCCCTCACAGCACAGGAGTGGGTCCCGAAGCATCCTGGCAGGGGCATCTCGACCCAAAACCTCTTGGCAGATGGGTGTTTGTCCTTACTCCCTGGCTGGGTTTCCAGGCGGGACACCCCTGTGACCTCAAGCTAAGCGGAGGGGATGCATGGTGCAGGCAGCAAGGAGCTGCCGCCTGCTCACAGCCGTGCATACGTCGGTTGTGAGTCAGCCCCGGAAAGGTCAGCCTGCTCGGGGGTGTCAGGAGAGGAGCAGAGGCATCCCCGCTCCCCCCCTCACTGCCAGCAGGACAGGCTCCCGGCAAAAGGGAGCTGTGCTGCTTTGGTTTTGCACCTCACATTTCTGCGTCCCAGCGTGTTTCCGTAGCAATCCTGCTTCCCCATGCAGGCTCACAGCCCCGGTGTACGCTGCTGTGTGACACTGGTGTTTTTAAGACTGAGCACGTTGCCACTGGCTGAGCGATGTATGGGCCAAATCCTGCCCAGGGAGTGCAGGGGGGTGATAGATAAACCCAGCGGGACATGGTTACTGCCATGGATCCACACACCCGTGCACTTGCGGCTGGCGACAAGGCCCCCCCCATGCCCATCCCAGCATGGAGCTGGTGGTCAGGGATCTCATGTCCCAAATCCACCTCTGTGACAGGCTCAGGTGCCCATGGATCAAATTCAATGGGCAAGCGAAGCGACTCATCTGTGGCCAGAGGGAGGCATGGTCCCTCCTGGCAGGTCTCATCCTGGCTCCTCCAAAGCGGGGATGAAAGCATCACCTCACCCCACTTGGAAGAACCACGGGATGTTATGGCTCCTGGAACAGTGCTTGGAAGAGCCTGGATCAGTACCGACATCCTCACTGCTGGAATCAGGCCCACCCAGTGCATTATTATTGCCTGGAAACCACTGCTCCTCTCAGCTTAAAACCCCCGCTGCAGGCAGCTTGCCTGGGTGCATAAACGTCCTGAGAATTCACAGCGGATTGGGCTGTGCTGCTCCCGGCCTGACCCTCTGCACTGCTTCTGCCCAGGGGGCTGAGACCACCCCCTGGCTCCTGATGCTCATAATTACACCCTCGTCCTCCACCGGTACCCAGCGGGGAGGGAGAACATATGACAAATCAATAGCTTCAGCTCCAGCTGCCGGGGGTTCCGTGCATTTCGCACCGCTGTCTCTGGGAAATCCAATATATGGATTGTGTTCCTCAAGACCGGTATCGATGAAGCAGATAATGGGAGTGTTCAGGGCTGGCCGGGGGATGCTGAAGATGTCTGAATCCCAGGGCTGCTGCTCTATTGATTTCAACAGGCAGGGCAGCATCTCCTAAATCCCCTCATCATTCCACACCAACCTCGCCCCTGACCTGCTTTTATTTCCCTATTTATTTATTCCCCTCCCTCCCCAGCCCTTTGCTTCCAAGAGGCAGCAGTGGAATCCTTGGTCATCCCTTGGGAGCAGGAATCACCTCCCGGGCAGGGCAGGGCAGCAGAAAGCAGCCATTTGCCTGCATGATGATGGAGAGGAGGTGAATTTATCTTCCCCGGCCCCCCCAACATTGACCTACCCAGTGGTCCAGGCTCTGCTCTGGGGGCTAAAGAATCCCCCTCCCTTGACAAACGAACCCAGGCATCTTAAAAGCCAGCTGCCTAGGGAGGAGGTGGGAAGAGAGGTGTGGGAATGGTTGTCCGTGGGTGTCCTGCATTGTCTCCTGCTATGGAAAACCTTCCTCTTTGTGATGTTCTGAATGCCATTAAAGAGAATTTTCCCTCTGCCAAGACTTTTCTCCTAAAGCCTCTTTTCAAGACTTTCTCCCCAGCAATACAGGATCTTTAAAAGTATAATTGTATATTTTATATATAAAAAAACTCCCCCACCATGCTATTTATAAATTATTCTATATGCTCTCAACAAAGCAAGTGCCAGACTGCACTGGCTGCAAGCCCACTCCTGACTTCTCCTCACTCTCTTTCAAAATGCAAATAATGTTGCTGCTTTTATTTGTTCCAAGCTACAGCAGCATGGGGGGAAATCACAACGCAAGTGCCTTCCTGGGAAGGAGGGAGGGATGAGGGGAATGTGGCAGCCTGGTGCAAGCTGGGGACTGGGATCTGGACCCCAGGTATAGGGACTGGGATCTGGATTTGAGGTGTGGGGACTGGGATCTGGATTTGAGGTGTGGGGACTGGGATTCGGATTTGAGGCATGAGGACTTTAATCCAGACATAAGATATGGGGATTGGGATCCAGATTCAAGGCATGGAGTCTGGCATCCAGACTGGAGGCATGGGGACTGGGATACGAATGTCAGGTGTGGAGACAGGGATCCAGATTCACTGTGTGGGCACTGGGATCTGAACCCAAGGTATGGGGACCTGTATTTGGATCTGAGGCATGGGTACTGGGATCCAGACCTGAGGCATGAGGACCAGGATCTGGGTTCGAGGCATGGGGACTGAGATCTAGACTGGGGGCATGTGGACCAGGATCTGGACCCACAGTATGGGGATCTGGACCCAAGGTATGGGGACAGGGATCCAGATTTGAGGCATGCGGACTAGTATCTAGACCTGAGGTATAGGGACGAGGATCCAGACCCCAAGTATGGGGACTGGGACCCAGAACCAAGGTATGGGGACTGGGATTTGGACCCCAGGCATGGGGACTGGGGTTGGCTGGGATGCACTGCCTGCATCCCCCCTGCCTGCCCTCCAGCCCAGCTGTGGGCAGAAGGCAGTGGAGTCAGGCAGCAGTGGCTTTTCCTTTTCATTTAAGGCTTCTTCTTGCCCTTTTTTCCTTCCCTCCTTCCTTCCTGTTCTTCTGGATGTGCAGACCTGAGAGTTTTTAAACATTTTGAGGAGCTGGAAAGCCCTGAGTCCCAGCAGAGCAGTGAAACGCTGTCACAATGCCAAGCGTGGTCCCAAAGCGTGCCTGATAACGGGAGGCAGGGTGCTGCCAATCAGATACTCCGAGCTGATGCAAGAGAACATGGCAACAGCCAGCAAGAAGGAGCCTAACCTCTGCTCTGCCTCCCCTGCTGTCACCTGCCTTTGTTTAGTGCCTGTAGCATTTATCGCTATCAAATAAATAAGTAAATAAATAGCATTTATCGGTATTAAATAAATAAGTAAAGAGCATTTATTGGTATTAAATTAGTAGCATTTATTGGTGGGGGGAACGGGGGACCACCAGTTATTTTCAGCCACTGCTCTTGCAAGCTGCCGTATCGGGATGCACTCACCTCTCACGCATCACGGCGCAGTAATCCCCAAATCCTTTCTCCCCCTCCCCATGTTACTTCTGGAAGCCCGACAGCATTGAGCGGGTGGGAGCTGCAGACACCCACCTCCCGCCTGCTCCGGATGAAGCCAATGGCACCCATCGTGGTGGGAGCAGGCTCCGACCTGGGGGTCACTGGTACCAGCCTGCAAAGGGAAGGCGTCAACATGCCGGGGACCTGCTGAGTGTGGGCTGGGCTGCGGCGTAGTGGTGGGCTGGCGCTGAGGTCAGCCAGCGCCGGCAGGCTGCTGAGCGTGGGGTTTTGGGTGAAAGGCACCAACACTCTGTTCGTTAGTCGGTCTTGGGCAAGTGTAATTAAGAGGTGGTATTGGTGAGCATCGCTGCGGCTGCACGCACCGGGCAGATCTCAGTGCGGGTAGGAGCGGAGGTCCCTGGGGCCTGTGACAGGACCGCTGTCGGGGGATGCAGCAGGTCTGCTAGCAACCTGGTCATGATGACCAAAGAAATTGACCATGGCAACATTCCTGAATTCCCTTGAGGTAGAGAAATCACTCCCTTTGTAACAAGCTCACCGAACAGGGTGATAGGGAGGACCAGGTGCAGACTGTCCGGAGCCAAGAAGAAGGCAGAAAAAGATGACCAATGGACAAAGTGTGAAACGACCCCATAGCCTATAGTGTTCTCATGTGTTGTTTGGTTAATACTATAAAGAGTCTGTGCAGTTGCAATAAAGTGGCTGGAGCATATTAAATTATACTGATCACTGAATGGAGTGTCGTGTCCCTCTCTACAACGCCAACCCCCCATACATCACCAAAGCCAAGGAGCTCTGCGGGTGGGTGGGCGCTGCCCCCGCAGAGGTGGGTAGAAGCGATGATGCTCTGAGCAGGAGTGCTGCCCCGGCAGAGGTGGGTAGAAGCAATGCTCTGGGCAGGAGAAATGCCCCGGCAGAGGTGGGTAGAAGCGATGCTCCAGGCAGGAGCAATGCTCCAGGCAGGAGCGCTGCCTTGTGGGTTGGGATCCACCGCTTCCCTAACACCCCAGTGTGGGTACAGGGAAAAGCACCTGAGGTTGGGAGGCTTCGAGGGAAACCAACATGAATCCCAAACACAGCAAGTTTCCCAAGTCTGGGAATTGGGGAAGGGTAGGATTAGGGCCACGGGCGTACCCTGGGATAAGCAAGGGCTGCGGCGCTGGCCCGAACGGCCCCCGTGTGGTCTCCCACGCTACAATGCAGCAGGTGCTGAACCCCCCAGCCCTGGGGGCAGCCATACCCCCGCACGGTTGGGCTTGCTCTGACACCTGTCCTGGGTGTCCCTGTTGCCCTGGCCTGGACACAGTGCACTGTCTTCTCTTGCTGTTCCTGCCCCCCTGGCTTTTTGTGGACGATGTTCCCTCCTCCCTCAATTCTCACATACCTTCCTCATGTTTTCTCCTACTCTTCCTCTTCCTCTCCATCCTCGCCCTCTCTCATTTCCCTGGCTGGTCCCTCCTGTGCCCTCGCCTCTTCCTTCCCACATGAACTGTTCTCTCTGCCACGCTTCTCCCCATGCCACACAATTCCCACCCCATCCCATTACCAACCCAATCCCATCTCCATCCCATTCCCACCCCAATTCTGCTCAAATTTTATTAAAATCTCATTCCCATACTATACTGATACCCATCCCAATTCCATCGCCATCTCATCTCAATCCCCTCCCATCTCCATCCCCATCCCAATCCTATCTCTATCCCATTCCATTCAATTCAAATCTCATCCCTATACCATTGCAACTGCTTCCTGTCTCCATCCCCATTCCAATCCCATCCCATTTCCACCCCCATCCCATCCCCATCTCAACCCTTCCTATCTCCATCCCATCCTATCCACATCCCCATCCCATTCAATTCAAATCTCATCCCTATGCCATCCCAACTGCTTCCTGTCTCCATCCCCATTCCAATCCCATCCCATTTCCACCCCCATCCCATCCCCATCTCAACCCTTCCTATTTCCATCCCATCCTATCCACATCCCCATCCCATTCAATTCAAATCTCATCCCTATGCCATCCCAACTGCTTCCTGTCTCCATCCCAATTCCAATTCCATCCCATTCCCATCCCTATCCCACCCCATCCCATGTCTATCCTTATCCCATCCTATCCCCATGTGAACCCCTTCCTATCCCCATCCCCATCCCCATCCCCATCCCCATCCCCAATCCCCGCTGACCCGCCACCCCCAAAGCGCTCAGGACCGGACCCGGGGCTGCCCAGAGCCTCCCCCGCTTACGGTGGCGCCAGGCCGGGATCCTGAGTGACACAGGCGCCTCCCCAAACCGCCCTCGGCACCGAGCGGGGCCCGGAAGCCGCCGCAGAGCGCCCCCCGCCGGGGGAGCCCGGCTCCCCCCCGCCATCCCCGCGCCGGCTGGCGGGGGCGGGGCCGAGCGCCTAAAGCCCCGCCCCTCCCGCGGCCCCCGCCCCGCCCCGCGCGGCGGTGGGCGGCGGCGGCGGTTGCCGTGGCGCTCGCGCGCTGCCGGCGGCCGGTTGGCTGTGGGGCCGGCTGACGGCTGGGAGGCGGCGGCGGGGCGGGGAGGAAGATAGCGGCGGCGGAGGTGGCGGCCGCGGCGCGGCGGCGCTGAGGAGGCCCGAGGCGGGCTGAAGAGCAGCGGGGCGGGCGGGCGGGGGCCCATGTGTGGCGGCGGCGGCCCCCCCCCGCCCCCCACTACCGGCGGCGGCGGAGGAGCAGGAGGAGGAACCTTCGCGGCCAAGCGCCGCTGAGTCGGCTCCCCGGGGCGCACGGCGAGCGCGGCCTCGGCCCGGTGGCGGCGGCAGGATGAAGTTCGCCGAGCACCTCGCGGCGCACATCACCCCCGAGTGGCGGAAGCAATACATCCAGTATGAGGTAGGGCCCGGCCGCCGCGGCCCGCTTCCCCCCGCCCCTTCCCCTCCAGCTCCCGGTCACCCGCAGAGCGGCGCCGGGGAGGGCTGGGCGCCGGGCTCTGTGTGTGTATGGAGCCGGTCCGCGGCGGCTCCTTGGGGAGAGGTTGCCCGTGCCCGGGAGGCACGGCTGTCCTCCGGCCCGGGGCCCAGGCGGCTGCCCTGCCCGGCGGCGGCCGGCAGCTTCCCGCTTGCGGGCTGGGCGGGAGGGCGTTGCGAGAGCGGCGGGGCAGAGACCAGGGCTGAGGCTCCCGCCGTGTTCCCGCGGGCGTGCGGCCGCCCTGGGCGGCCGGTTCGTTAATTAATTGTTGCCGGTCACCTTTTGGCGTGGGACAAAGGTCAGGGAGGCTGGGGGCACGAGCAAGGCTTGTCTGTTGTTTAAAGAAAAATAAAATATATATATGTAAAGGAATAGGCTCCCCTGGGAGGTTTCTGGAGGCAAGCGGTGTTTGCGCGTACCGCGCAGGGGCTGGCGTGGGAAGGGCCGCGGAGCTCCCCGTTAGCCCGCGGAGGCGAGCGGCCGCGCTGCCGTGCCCTGCTCCCGGGCAGCACCCCCTTCCTTCCCCCTTCCTTCCTGGGCTGTTTGGGGTTTATTTTCAGCACCACCGCCAGTTCTCCGCGCCGGCGGCAGAGGAGGGGGGACGGAGGGGCTCTCCGGGGGCTGGAGCGGGCAGCCCGGCGGGGGGTAGACCTCTTCCTCCTCTTCCACCCTCCCTGCCCTCCCCCGGCGGTATCCCCGCGGTGGGCCGCGCTCCGGTTCGGTGCTGCGAACGCCCGGCCGGGGGACGCAAAGCAAACCTGGCATCCATCGCCTTGCCTTGTTTATTTTGTTATGTTTTATTATATTCCCCCCATCCCCCTTCCTTCCTCCTGTAAAGCCCAGGCGGTGAGCCCTTGGCGTCTGGCCGCTTCGGGCTTGCTCCCGGGCGCGAAGCGTTTCCCCGCGCTGTTTACGCGAAGTTCCGCCGCGTTAATCGCGGATCATTCGCAGGACGCGGCCGCTCGGTCTCTCTTACGCCAGGCTTTCTAAAGGTCGCGCCCAGAGCTTAGTCTCAGGTTCAACGCAGTGGCGCTTGGCTTCGGCAGCGATGAAGCTGAAGGTGCTTGATGTAGTAAAGCCGTTTCCTGTCTGTGTGCTGGTTGGTGCTGGTGATGCTGGTCCTTCCCGCAAGGAATAATTACAGCCAGACAATGGAAAGCTGGTTACAGGAGCACCACGATCAGCAAAACTTCTTGATGGATTGAATGGCTCACGACCGTAGGGCACGTGTTATCATTCAAAGGCCTCTGGCTTCTCTCGAGGATTTAAGCAGCAATTTATTCCTGGTGTCCCCGTTAATCTGTGTTTGCAAGGAAAATCACATTTATCTTGGGTTGCTTTGTTGTGAGGTTTAACTAGAAAAGTTTCTATCTGCCCTTTTGACTGTCCCTTTGTTTTCCTTTACCTGACTGTGAAGGAGTGGATGTTTAAATAAAAACTCTGCTGTCGGATTTGGCTTTAGGACAAATAAACCCCTGTGATTACCTTGAATTATGCAGAGAGCTAGATGGGCGAGTAATGGATTGGTCTTTGAGTAGGAGGAAAACCATTGTCTTGATAATATAAAGTACTGGCTGAGCTCTGCACCATGTGCCTATGGGTTATCCCTGCTGGGAGAGAGTTTCCAGAGATGTTTTCTGTTCCTGGAAATGGCAAACTTGCCCGATCTTCCTAAGAGAAGGTTTGGAGGTTGTTTGGAGGAGATGATAAGGAGGAAACAGAAGGGCAAAAGATTTGGCTTCCTGCTGACCAGACAGATGCAGAGGGAGGGTAAAGGAGACCAGGTGAACTATGACACCTTGATTAACGTGTGAAGAACTCTGCTGCTTATCAGCTGCTGTTTTCATTACAGGAGGTTAATTTTCAGGTGTTTTAACTAGGGCAGCATTGTTCTCCCTTCCCCCATCCCAACTTAAAGGCAGATTTCAGGAAAAACCACCTGCCAGCTGTTTTAACTGTTTTTCTCCATGTAATTTCCTTCTCGGACAGGTAGAGTGAATTAAAGCAAAAACCCCACCCTCCTTTTTAGTAACAAGCTTCAAAACTCTTTGTTTCCCTTGTTGCAGCTGGCTGAATGTGAGTCAGCTCCCACCTATTACGGTAATGGAACAGCCTGGCATTTATTATTCAGTAACTGGTGGTCGTGTGGGTGCGGTGCAGGGATGGCCGGCGCTACCTCGGTTTACTTGTTGATGATGCTTGAGGTGAAAAGCAGCTTTCCTTTGTGGAGAAAGATTCCGAGCTGTTGGTTGGCACATGTAAGGCCAAGTGCCACTGGCATTGCTGGCCTGCGATGCTGCTTCCAGCACGGTGAAAACAGAATCACAGAATCACAAGGCTGGAAAAGACCTTTAAGATCATCAAGTCCAACCATTCTCATCCTAAACTAAACCATATCCCTAAGTACTTCATCTACCCTTTTTTTGAACACATCCACGGAAGGTGACTCAACCCCTCCCTGGTCAGCCTGTTCCAGGCCCTGACAACTCTTTCAGTAAAAAATTCTTTTTCTAATGTCCAATCTAAACCTGCCCTGGCACAGCTTGAGGCCATTCCCCCTTGTCCTATCACCTGTCACCTGGCTGAAGAGACCATCACCTACCTCTCTACAACCTCCCTTCAGGTAGTTGTAGGCAGTGATAAGGTCTCCCCTCAGCCTCCTCTTCTCCAGACTGAACACCCCCAGCTCCCTCAGCTGCTCCTCATAGGATTTGCCCTCCAGCCCCTTCCCCAGCCTGGTTGCCCTTCTCTGGACTCGCCCCAGGACCTCCATGTCCTTCTTATGGTGAGGAGCCCAGAACTGGACCCAGCACTCGAGGTGCAGCCTCACCAATGCCAAGTACAGGGGCACAATCACTTCCCCAGACCTACTGGCCACACTGTTTTTAATACAAGCCAAGATGCCATTGGCCTTCCTGGCTGCCTGGGCACACTTCTGGCTCGTATTCAGCCTGCAGTCAACCAACACCCCCAGGTCCTTCTCTGCCTGACAGCTCTCCAGCCAGTCTCCCCCAAGCTTGTAGCGCTGCAGGGGGTTATTATGTCCCATGTGCAAACGTTTGAAAACTGATTTGCCTGTTTAATAGCATCAGAATGTTTCTTCAGCTGGCAGTTTATATCTTCCCCCTCTTAATTAAAAGAGTCATCAAGCACTGTTTTGGAGTGAGAGGTCTTGTGTGAGTTTTTTGCTCTGAAAAAGATTATTCCAGTTTTTCCTGGGACTTTGTGTGTCAAGCTCATGATGGTGATGAAAGGGCTGGAAGATGGTAAAGAAATTGCTTGCTGTAAGTCGTCCTGCACCGTGAAGCTCAGGTGTAGTCACCCTAATTTTGCTACTCCAATGGTTGTAGTTACTTCCATTGGTGAGCAGGCACCTTGTGCAGCCAGTTGGCCTCAAAGTGCGGCAAGAACCAGGTAGTACGAGGGTGGTGAGACCCTGGCACAGGCTGCCCAGGGAGGTGGTGGAGGCCCCATCCCTGGAGACATCCAAGGTCAGGCTTGATGGGGCTCTGAGCGACTTGATCTAGTGAAGATGTCCCTGCTCACTGCAGGGGGGTTGGACTAGATGGCCTTTGAAGGCCCCTTCCAACCTTACACATTGTATGATTCTATAACGTGGAAGATCCTCACTGGGCCACGTGTGTCTGGGTTGATGGGATGCACAGTGAGCATGGTGGCAGGTAGATCTGCCTCGCTTAAATTGCCAGTCAAACTAGGAGGAGGGTGTAATCTGCTGCCAATAACATCAGGAAGAAAGAGGAGGTTGTTGTGTACCTAAAAATACAGTTTCACTTTCAGATAGTCCATAAGAATTTACAGTCTTCACAGTTCATACCATTAACATGATTTTTCCCTCCAACAATAACCTGTGTGAGTATCCCATCTGGGCTTGTAGGATGTGTGGAAGTTGCCAGGCCTTAGGGCAGATGGTCAGTGGAAGAGCTTTAGAAAGAGGAAAAACCCATTAATTGTCTTTAAACTGACAAAAGGAAGGTATGCTTTGATAGCTATGGCTTAGACTCTTCTTTCCCTTCTTCCCTTGTACTCAGCATTGGTGAGGCTGCAGCTTGAGTGCTGTGTCCAGTTCTGGGCCCCTCACCATAAGAAGGACATGGAGGTCCTGGGGTGAGTCCAGAGAAGGGCAACCAGGCTGGGGAAGGGGCTGGAGGGCAAATCCTATGAGGAGCAGCTGAGGGAGCTGGGGGTGTTCAGTCTGGAGAAGAGGAGGCTGAGGGGAGACCGTGTCACCACCTACAACTACCTGAAGGGAGGTTGTAGAGAGGTAGGTGATGGTCTCTTCAGCCAGGTGACAGGTGATAGGACAAGGGGGAATGGCCTCAAGCTGTGCCAGGGCAGGTTTAGATTGGACATTAGAAAAAGAATTTTTTACTGAAAGAGTTGTCAGGGCCTGGAACAGGCTGCCCAGGGAGGGGTTGAGTCACCTTCCGTGGATGTGTTCAAAAAAAGGGCGGATGAGGTGCTCAGGGATATGGTTTAGCTTAGGATGAGAATGGTTGGACTTGATGATCTTAAAGGTCTTTTCCAACCTTGTGATTCTGTGATTCTTTCAGCAGAAGCTCTGCAGTGACCACAATAGTCTGCCTGCTCTTTGAGAAGGGGCACTTGTAGGGAAGAGGAATAGTGACGGGGTGTGCAATTCTCTTTCAGTCAGCCTTCCCCAGAGACCTCAGCCACGACTGAGTCAAGGTTAACATTGAGCTTTACACAAACCCTGACAGACTCAATTTGACTTGCCATCCTGTGTTTCCATGCCAAGGATTGCATGAAAACATGCAAATTTTATATGTCAGACTCACTATGTGAGCTTCATTACCAATTGATGGCTCTTGAACCCTGAGTCGATGCAAATGATCGGGAGGGCTTTGCGTGAGGGCTGGTGGCAATAAGGTAACGCGCAGTCCCCATGCACAGGGGCCTTCTTACTCCTGAAGTACCCCAAGTCATCATCAGTCTGCTCCCTGGATGCGACTGAGTTAAAAACATGTGGACAAATGTTTAATGGGTGGAAATGCTCGTTAATTGTGTTAAGTGCTAAATATCCCAAAGTTTTAAACAGCTTTGGACCTATCATCCAAAAATCTTCGTATTTGTTAAAAGTAATATTTCAAGTTTCTGCACCTGCTGCTGTCTCTGTGCAAGGACCGTGGCAGAGGGGAGCAGTGGTTTTAGGGGTGCCAAGTCCATGGGGTGCTGGCTCCCTTGCACACATACCTGGGTACTGCACGGCTCTCACCGTACAATCAGGCAGCGACCTGTGGATATGCCCTGGCCGTGGGAGTGAAAAGGTTTGGGCACCTTCTTTTAGGGGATCTGGCAGCGTCTAGTCTTCTGTAAAATTAGCAGTTAAATGAGTGCCGTGGTACGCACTGCTGCTTGTCTTAAAACCCTAAGCTTTGAACCATTCATTTACTTTAAGTTCCTTCAGTATAACCTATGAAAACAAACCAAATCCCATCTTTTTTGTTCCGGATAGCAGAATTCTCCCTTTCACATAGTACTGGACACACAAAGGTAACTGTAGGATGAATTCCAGCTGATGCTGTTTCACTATGAGCATTCTTCATCACGTTTCTCATGTGTTTTACAGCAAAAAGTTAAATCCTTGGGGTTGCTAGTCCTCTGTGTATCCACAAATCGGGCTGCAGGTCTCCTTTGCTCTCCCATTTGTCTCCTGGAGTGCTTGTAGGAGAAAGAGGAGAGCGTTGCTCCTCCTGCTCAGACTTCTATGTGTAAGCGTACGCCTGCGTGTCCAGCCAATGGAGACTCAGTGGGGTTTGACAGTTTCCAGATGGCGGTTTGGGTTTGGTTAGTCTGGCCTGCGCTTGTTTATTGGGATGCAGAAGTCTGGTGGCATTTCCTAAAGCATTAAGCACTTATCCTTTAAAATCTCAGCATCTAGAAAGAAGAATCAGAACAGTTACTACAGGAACATGGGAGACGTGGGTAAAAGGTATGAGGGGGTGACTTCCCTTCTCTTTTAAGGACACTCCAGGTTTGAAGTACTTTTGGAGAAGTTTGAGATGTGATTGTTTTTTTGGAGTCAAAACCTCCATCAGGAAATGGGTGGGGAAAATGAAACCAGTAGCTGATGTAGCCAGCTTGCATTCCAAGTCACTGTTCCAGAAACAGGTTTTTTGGGTTTTGGGAGGTGGCCAACTCTACGCTTCCAACCCTGGTTGGTGATAGGCTGTTCACACCCCGGTTTGCCACCTCCTGACGCAAATCTGTTGTGTTATTTTGCTATTTGCCCTTCTGGGTCTTAGCAGAGGAGCCAAGATGAGCATAAGCAGTTTGAAACAATGGCTTTGTTCACTGTTGAGTTTTTAAATGTGCTTTCTTGATGCTTTTGTGGTGGTGGTGGTGTTGTATAAAGGACCATCAGACAAGTTCACTGCAGACACAAGATGTATCACCAGCACAATTTAAGGAAATAACCCTTTTTGTTTGAGGGCAGAAAGCGTAATTCCTAAACATTTGGCAGTGATGGATAACTTGGAAACAGTGATTTCTCCAGTTCTGTAATCTAGAGGACAAAATAGCTCAGGCGTGAGGGTCCATTGAGCCTTTCACTTTCAGGTTATTGGTTTACTTATGTAGGTCAGGTAAGCAGTAACAAAATCTGCTGCCCTGCAGCTGCCAGATGGTAATGCATCAGTCTGTGTGGGCACACCACTGTCACCTTTGGCTTTAAAGGTTGGCTAGTGCAGGACCATCAGTGCTCTGGTCTTTTTTTAATGGGTTTGTGGTTTGGGTTTTGGGTTTTTTTAAATGACTGCCAACTGCGAGTTTAACTCTGAGTGGTAAAGGATGGCGTTCTTGCTACAGTGGCTTTCAATTTGTTGTCCTTCAGGTTTGTTTATCCTGTGCTGTGTGGTTGTGGTTCATGGAAGAAGTTACAGGTGGGCGAGGACGAGGAGTGGGATGAAAAAGAGGGAAGGCTTTTTGAGCTCTTGGTGCATGGAGGCACATCAGGTGCTGCTGGCTAGTAGGTTGTGGGGTTAAAGAAGCGAAGTGGGCTGTGCTTGGGATGAATTTAAAGGGGAGAGCTGTGCTGCTTGGAATGAGGATTACTTTGTGGTGGCTCAGTTGGGAAAACAATTGAGCAAGTGACCTTTGTTGAGACCTCTGTGGCCTCAGGAGTCAGCCCTTTGAGAGATGTCTGAGTTGCTGGTGTAGCCTGCCACCTGGGATATCTTCTGATAAACAACCATGTCCTTTAGACCTTATATTTACTTAACAATATTGTAACCACCGTGTTACAACAGGGCTGAGTTTCCAACTGCTGAGCCAGTGGTTTTTGCCTTGAGGGTATGAGGATATTTGTTATTTAGGCTGTGATGTTTTGACTGGGGGATGGTGACACAGGAGGTAGTGAATGCAGAGGTGTGGAGTTATAGAAGTATTGGATATGTTGGGAAACAGGCATAAGAGGCAGGAACCCAAAAGACCCAAGAACTGCGTCCAGCTGTGGGAAAAGACACAAGGAAGACATGGAGCAGTTGGAGTGAGTCCAGAGCAGGCCACAAAGGTGATGGAGCACCTCTCCTGTGAAGACAGGCTGCGAGAGTTGGGCTGGTTCAGTCTGGACAAGAGAAGGCTCCAGGGAGACCTAATTGCAGCCTACCAATACTTACAGGGGTCCTACAGGAAAGCGGGAGAGGGGCTGTTCACCAGGAAGTGCAGGGATGGGACAAGGGGCGATGGCTTCAAGCTGGAAGAGGGCAGGCTTAGGTTAAGTGTTAGGAAGAAATTCTTTTTTCTGAAGGTGGTGAGGCCCTGGCACAGGCTCCCCAGGGAGGTGGTGGCTGTCCCCTCCCTGGAGGTGTTCAAGGCTGGGTTGGATGGGACCTTGGGCAGCCTGGGCTAGTGAGGGTGTCCCTGCTTATGGCAGGGGGTTGGAACTAGTGATTTTTTGAGGTCCTTTCCAACCCAAAGTATTCTATGAATAACTTCTGTGTGTTAGATTTCTATGGGCTCAGAAGCGGGGGGGAAGCTTTTGCAGTAGCTGCATGTGAAGGACACTTGTGTCCCGCATGTATGCATCACGATGCCTGTCTTTACATACACACCACTCAACAAACAAATCACTTGGCAGTAGGAATTTACCCTACCTGGTGGCTTCTAGTCCCAAAACTGTGGCTTAAGTTATTCCTTCAGCCATTGATCCAAATTCAATTAATTTACCTGCCTTTGTGATGTGTGAGAGAGCAGATCTTTACTCTATGGCTGGAATAATACCAGCATCTTAATAGCTGTCCGAAAGGCCTTCTGGAAAGGAGCTGCTGAGGTTTGTGACGTGGTGCCTCCCTCCTGGCTCTGCTGGCAGAAGGGGTTAGTGCTCGGTGTTTAGCTGTGGGCCCCTTTGCCCCCTGGTCTTGCTGCCTGCACCGCTGATCTCACGAACCAGCGATATGAGCGTGGGTGAGTGGCTCGCACGGTGCTCTCTGCGAAGCAGCTTGTGATGCCTCTGGGACATGAGGACCTGGATAATAATTCTGGCTGGTGGTGATGTTGTCCTTCAGTGTCCACCTTGAAGACTATGACCCCCCCCATTCCCTAGTCTCCTTAGTCATGTTTAATTAAGTGGTGATCTGTGCAACACTTCTCAATAGGGCCCTTTATCTTCTCTTTGAAGTATTGAATAGTTTTTGCCTTTGTGTTGCTTCACTCCCTACTTCTTGCCCTTAGTCATGTTGTCTTTGGTTTGTAGAACGTGTGTGTATAACGGTGCTAAGAAATCCCTGAGGCTGCTTTTCCTCCACTGGCCTTGCCAAACTGCTTCTGTGTCATGCAGTGGGTTTTCTTTGGCTTTTCTAATGTGAAGCCTCAAAACGTTCTACCTGCCAGGAAACAATTTTCCAAAGGAAGTTGTTGAAAGATACAATTGGAAGAATATTTATGGATTAGTAAGGTAACAGGCCTCAGAGCAGTCGGCAAACGTGAACTTGTGTGTCTCTTGTGAACAGAGATACATGTGATAGTATTGACATCATGCTCCATAGCTTTCTGTGTCAGTCTGGAGGATGAAAAGGCTTTAATTGCTTTTGTTTTCCAACAAATATGTGTATGTAGGAAGTATTTATTTGTTACTAACTGTATTCCTCGTTCTCTCCCTTGCAGGCTTTGAAAGAGATGCTATATGCAGCTGTGGATGAAGCCCCTTCTATAGAAGGTAAGTGAATTGCAACCAGGAATCGTGTTTTTCTTGGCATTGGGTGCTGGACACATAGTCCTGCTACTTTTCTGTCCTTGGTCCTCCTAAATTGGTAAACTTATTACGCTGATGGGCAAATGCCTGGCCTTTCCCAGCCCGCCTGGTATTTCTGATTGTTAGAACTCTTTGTCCTCTGTCATTAGGACAATAAATGTCTTTGTATAGTTTGGGGCTTCAACAGCTGGATTCCTCTTGCTTATAAGGACATTCACTGGTGGAAGTACTTCCCTCATCGCATGAGAATAGACCTTTGTTTTTCTGTGAGGGAGCTGCCTTGGGAGATAAGCCTGCTGGAGAGATGTTGGGTCCTGGTTTGTTACCAGAGGTTTGAACTGGAAGGGTCTTGCCTCTTCGTCCTCCCTGAATGCCGTGCTGCTGCTTGTATGTTGACATGAGTATATTTTCTTCTTTGCATGTGTTTATGGGCACTGGGTTCTCTGGGTGGATTATTTTAGTACAGGATTTGGTTTTAAGCTCAGTGATTAATTAAGAGGTGATCTGTGCAACGCTTCTCAATAGAGCCCTTTATCTTCTCTTCTTTGAAGTATTGAATAGCTTTTGCCTTTGTGTTGCTTCACTCCCTACTTCTTGCCCTCGATGCGGATTTCAAACTGGTTTTTAATCTTCTTACCTTTACTATTTCCACTTTGATTGCTGTGCAATATTAACTTTGCTAACCTCTGTGATTGCGGCTCTGGGCTTTCTTCTGTATTTATAGAGCAGGAGAACAGTTGCTGTTCCTAGAGTAGTCAGATGGCTAGCATAAATAATGCTAGTCACTATTAATGTTAGCTTGTTAACTACTTTCTTTGATTAGAAATGGGAAATGAGGTATGACATAGTTAAAATCATGTGGAATGTTACTTTTTTAATTATAGCATCACTTAAAATACACGGGTTATTTTTGAAAGACTGAATAAAACTTGCCAGCAATACGTTGGCAAAAGAGCAAAGAATGTCTTGCTTTATATTTTTTTTTTTTCTGAGTGGCAAAATTGCTTAAAAACACCCACAAACCTAGAGAGCCTCTTCCACATGGCACAACGTCAGTTTTCTAGCGAAGAGGAGCCGAAGTGTTCTGTGCAGGCCAAACTGACTTGTAACTTTTAAAGATGACTTGCTGATTCTGTTGAAAATCCAGTTTTGTGGAAGACTGGAGCATTCACAAGACTTGTTTTTGTCCTATCCATCGGTTTATTACTGACAGTTGGAACAAACGGTGTCTGTGCTAACAAGGTTTTGTAGTCTAACGTGACTCAGTGGGTTTTGCTTGGGATGCCTGGAATTTTGCTAGCCATAAAACTCCACAGGGTTATCATTCAGCTGCTGGTGATACATCACAGGACACAAGACAACATTGCTGTATGTGTGCAAGTGTATTTGGCAAAAAGGGAGAAGATAAAGAATAGTGTAGTGTAATACTTACATTCTTTTAAGTGCTGTGAGAATTTAAACTTGGGCTTCTGCCTCCTTCAATGCTGTAAGAAACCTCAGCAGAAGGAAAGCAGTGAGTTAACGCTGGTTTAGTTAAAGTGTCTTATCTTAATTTTTGGGGGGATTGGGTCTCTTCCTCTGTGCTGGAGAGAGTGAAACCAAACTATTTAGGACCACTTGCATTTAACTCTGTCTTGCCTGGCCTGCCTTTAGGTAGAGAGCTGCTCTACTAATTCCTTCACCTTTTGTTCTTGAAGAGAATGTGAGTACCTGTGTGGCAGATTGTTTTCACTTCATTCTTCCTCCAATTCTCTCTGCTGAGAGTCTGTTTTGCTTTTTAGCATCTGAAAGTTGTGTGTGGCTGTAGTGGATTTTTCTCCTGTTGCTTGTAGCAGTTGGAAAGGTGGCAGAAGGAAAGACAGAGGTCTTTCCACCAGCTGCAGCTTTAACAAAGGCTTGTACTGGAAGTGGCTCAAGACCAGGTATTTCTGCATCCTGGTTGCTTACTTCCTTCTCCTCTAGACCCTTCTGTCTTTGTTTGTAGAAGCCTTAGACCAGGGTTAGAGTGAGACTGCATGTCAGCTGTGGCAAAAACGTCGCCCTGGGCCCTGTCCGAGGAAATGGAGGAAGTTCCTTGAGTCTCAGGGGGATGCAGCAGCAGGGGCTGGCTGTTGGCTGCACGTTTTCACTTTAATATGGATTTTGTGATGGATACTAATGTGGTACTTTGAGCTTAGCACCGAAACTACAGGAGTGTGCTATTGAAACCTGGCTTCCTGGTGTGAGCCTAATGTAATCTTGTTTTAGGCCGACCTAACTAAAATCCATTTTCTAATTGATCTAGTTGATCACAGATGCACTGTAGACATGCACAGTTGGTTTTGATTTACCTTACATGTACTGCAAAGCTAATCTCCAATTAATACATTGGACTGTGGAGGCAAGGGAGTTCTGTTTGCCAAAGCCAAGGCTGTTCCTAGTTCTTCTGCTTAGCTGGATGTGTAATTCCAGACGGGGGGAATGAATTTCTTAGGTTGCTGCTGTAGGCTGCTTACTGTATCAGTTGGTAAAATATGTACATGTACAGAAATGCTCTTCTGTTCCTTGGTAGCATGCTGGAAGCAGTTTGGAACATGCTTAAAACAGAAGCACTACCCAACCAAGGAGTGTTGTGAGTAACAGGTGAGGCACTAAATAGGTGAACTATCCATCCTTTATAGCTGTCATTGGGTTTGTATTCAGGAATCTCATGAATAAACAAAGCTGACTTCAGAATGACTCTTAAGCTCTACAGCCTGGTCTGTTACAGTGGTCCTGGTGCTGTTATAGCGGACAAAGTGTTGCTGGGAACAGGATCTTGGAGATAAATAGTGCATTTTTACTCTGCTAGTTACCCAGTTGCGTGGTGGTGACCCTACTCATCGTACTGATGTCCCTCTGCTCTTTCCTGTTTTCAGGTAACAAACACGGACTGCTCTGTTAACCAGAAACCCTGTAGATATGAATAAGGAAAACTCCTCTGGGCTGTATAATAAGAGGCGATTGTTCATAGCTGTCCCCTGACACTGCTGTGAGATGCCCGGGAGTTACACTGGGCTGTGTGCATGTCTCTCTTGGTAGCTGCTAGCTGTACACATAGATTTCTTTTATCTGTTCAAAGGTACATTTTTGTTCTCCTGTCATCTTTGTAATGACAGCTTTCTACGTGCCAGCGTTACTCCTCCAGATGCTCATCATCTTTTCACGAGGCTTTCCCCTGATGAAACTTGTGCCATCCTTCCACCTGAGCAGCATCTGTACAGAATTAGCGTTCAGCCTGTTAATTCAATCTCACACACATCACTGGAAAAACTATCAGATGAAGCTTGATTCCCAGCTGTATGATGGGACTTGGTTGAGTTTTTTGAGAATTCTTTGATGTGTGTTTGCTTTGTTAGCTGTTTGTTCTGTGATGCTTGCTGTTACTGAAGCAGTCAACGGGAATTGATGCTGCCATGATGCTGTTTGCAGGTTCTGAGTCCTCATTGGCTCAGCAGGAAGGCCTGCCTGCATAGAATCATAGAATCAGAATGGCACGGGTTGGAAAGGACCCCAAGGATTATAGAGCTCCAGCCCCCTGCCACAGGCAGAGCCACCAACCTCCAGGCCTGGATCTACACAAGGTTGCCCAGGGCCCCATCCAACCTGGCCTTGAACACCCCCAGGGATGGGGCACCCACCCCCTCTCTGGGCAGCCTGTTCCAGCCCCTCACCACTCTCTCTGTAAAAAACTTCCCCCTAATATCTAATCTAAACCTCCCTTCCTTTAGCTTTAATCCATTGCCCCTTGTCCTGCCATTGTCTACCCTTTTAAAAAGTTGAATCCCCTCCTGTTTGTATGCTCCCTTCAGGGACTGGAAGGCTGCAAAGAGGTCCCCCTGCACCCTTCTCTTCTCCAGGCTGGACAAGCCCAGCTCCCTCAGCCTCTCTTTGTAGGGCAGTTGCTCCAGCCCTCTAATCATCTTCGTGGCCTCCTCTGAACCCTCTCCAACAGTTCTACATCTTCCTTGTATTGGGGGCCCCAGCTCTGGACAGGACTCCAGCTGGGGCCTCCCGAGGGCAGAGTAGAGAGGGACAATCCTCTTCCTGTATGCCGGGTTGCTGGGAGCAGGGACCCTTTCTCTACCCTGAGCTGCCTTTATGTGACAGCTCAGAGGTGAAAACCTAGCTTAGCGCTTGTTTTCTCCGAGACAGGATGTGTGGTATTGCAAAACCACGAAATACTGACCTCACTATGAATGTGCTGATTTTTTCATTTGGTTTTATTTTGCATTCCTGTCCCATTTGTCACCGAAGTAAAACAGGTTACTGGACCACTGTTGCTTGGAGTCCTCCTGATTTATTACACGTGGTGAGCAGATGTGTCGGCATCTCCCCAAGCTCCTTATGATGCAGCTCTTCTCGGCTGCGGTGGAGAGGAAAAGTGTGTCTGTAAATTATTCATTCTGATTATCTGGTTGAATGGACAGGGTCCACTCTAAATATTATTTCCTAGAGTATTTGTCTTTCAGATATTGAAATTTAACCTCACTTTAATATTTGTGTAAACAGACATCGTCATCGTAATATTGGATGGTACAAGAGTGCTGGGTTGTATCCTCTTATTATGGAGATTACTCACTCTGTTTAAGACCAATCCTGAATTCCAGCAGCACATTTTGAATGAGGATCGCTGCTTGTTGATGGGCTGTGTGGGGCTGGAACGGTGTGACAGTGTATGAGCAGCGAGCAGGGGTGCTTTGAGAGAGAACACAACCCCCAAATTAACAGCTGACATTAAACCAACGTTTGATTTGTTGGGGAAAGGCTTTAGAGCTCATGGAGATCCTGTGCTGGTGCTTGTAATCTCTATGTTCACCTATTTTCTTGTGCTGGATTAGAAAAGCAAGAGGTGGAAGTTGGGGATGTTTGGAGATGCCAGCGCTGGCAGTGTGTCTGCTGGGGTTATACCCTTGTTTCCGCTTTCATTTGTAACGTGCTTACTGTGTTACCTGACAGCTCCAAATCTTGAGTTTGGGTTTATTTCTGTTACTGAGTAAATGCAATTGTATCCCTTCGGGTGAGAGGTAATCTTGGTGAATAAGCTGGGCATGGGAAATCACGTTCATTTTTTCTCCAGCGGAACTTAGGAGGCTGACAATTTTCTTTTGTTATACGCAGATGCGCTTTGTAGGGGTGATCAAAGCCTTATGGTTTGTCTGTATACAGAAAGATGTCTTTTTGTTTCAAAAGAAACATTTATTTCCAATTGTATAAGCTTGCTTTGAAGCAGGTTGAGGTTTTGTTTACATGGGAATGCTCAGGCTTAAGGGGGACTTGAGTATGGTGACCAGCGATGAGCAACACACAATTCAAGATGAATTTTAGGCAAAGCCATTTATTGGGTGAAATCACACAGATTCTATACCTTTATTACTGCAGACATGGCAAACTAAAAACCTGCTAATTGGTTACACACACTGTTCACACCACACTGATTGGTTAGTAATTATAATGAGTTTTGATAAACATATCTTATAGCTAAATATCGTTAGTTTACCTTTCATACCTAAAAGCATCTGCACACCTGCTGTTCTGACCATCTTATTATGGTTGGTTCTTAACATGTTCCATTACTCCCAAGTTCTTCCCATAACTACTTCTTGGTTTAGGGTAGCCTGTGCCCCTATCAGAAGGCCTCTGTGTTTTGAGCATGTGATTATTAAGATCCTCTCAGCATGAGTAACTTTTCCTGTCTTGGGAACAGGAGGATGTTGTCAGGATCTAAATCTTGGGAGAAGAGAGCTAGGCCGCTGGCAGGCCTGCTGTCTTCCCTGACGCTTGAGCAGAACTGCTGTACAGCAGCTACCGTGAAGCAGCCATGAGCCGATGAACCCTTTGTCTTTGCTGCCTCGTCACGCACCCACAAAGCATGTAGGGATCAGTGTCCTTCTGAAGGTTGGTGCCCTACACCCTAAGCACTGGTCCTCGATTCTGTGCAGACTCTAAGTCATTCTGGAGCCCTCTGCGTTTTTAAGTAGTGTGTAAACTCAAAAAAACCCAACCCCTAAACCCACTAAACAAGCCCATGATGATCCTCTTCTCACTTGGAGACCTGACATCAAGAATTGGATTATCTTTAGAGAAAATAGGTTACTGGGGTTTGGAGGCTCTGAAACGCTGGCTGTCAAAGCATGCAGGCAGTGGACAGGAGGAGAACTTGGCCGCATACCAGCATTTAGAGAAGGACGTGATGTCTGGTTTCTCTTACCCTGGGGCAAAAAAATTTGAAAGGTAAACAGTGCTTATGGTTGTAGTAGGGTGCAGAGTAGTGTGAGAGAACAGCTGGACGGCCACCAGAATATTTGGAGCATGGATGTCTGTATGAATATTACTGCAGTGTACCTTGGTCTCACTTAGAAGTCAATTTTGCTGTCAAGAAGCAGTGCAGTGTTCAGAGCAGGCCAGCGTTGGGACTGACCGCAGTGCCCACGCGTGCCGCTTTCTGTCCATGCGGGGAACCGCAGACCTGCTGGTGCTGCCCGTTCTGTGCCTTTCTCAGCAGCACTGGGGACTGAGTGAGTGAATTCTGCTTAACCATTAATTAGCCTCCGTGGCTGTTGAGTAAAGGTCAGGTAAGGTGCAGAGCTGGAGCAATGGAGGGTAACTTGTTGGTAGTGCAGATAACTTGTTGATGGTGCAGACAGCTGGCCAGTACAACTTCTGATGTTATTACTGCTGCACAGACCACAGGTTCTCAAGCTGTGGCCATGAAATGTGTTCAGAGGGCTCTTGGCAGCAGGGAGCAGCCCTTGCTGCTGCCCCTGGAAGCTGGGCTGCTCAGGGTCCTGGCCTGCTTGCGGGTGCTTCAAGTTCCTTTGTGGATTTGCACCTGGCTGGGAGCCCTTCCGGTTGCTAGAAACCACTGGCTCCAGTAAGTGTGTGCAGAGGGGAGCTTCCCTGGGGCTCTCTGGGCTGCTGTGGGACCAGGCAGATGAGTGCGGTGGCACATGGGTTAGCGGATGGATCATGTGGATTACTCCTTCCTTCTGAAGGAAGCTTGTGACTGTGGTTGGTGGAAACACTGAGAGCTTTCTCACACTTTCCGTTTGCCCTGTGTCCTGCTGCCTGGTTGGTACATTACTTTGTCTGTGTGCACAAGCCAGGTATCTCGTGGTGTTGCTGAGGAAGTCCTTTTTCCTCCTTTCTTCTGTCATCTGATGTGATCTGGGTGATGTGCCCAGCAGCTCGGAGAGCTCTGAGGTACTCTCCTTGGGGGAAGGACTCAGTGCATCGAACAGTCTATGTTCAAGGCTGCTTCTGGGCTTCGGGACAGGCAGTTAATTGCTTTGGAATTTTGTTCTATACCATTAATTGCTTTACTTAAGCATCTGTTGGTATTCAGTACAAAGAGCTATTAAACCTGGGTTATGGTGTGTGTGGGTAACAGTGAAAGCTGGACCTGGTCCTGCCTCCAGTGAGGCAGGCTTCGTTGGCAAGTCTGCAAACTGCTTAACAGCCTGGCTGCTGAAGGGCTGTACATCGTTCCTTAGTGATGTTTGTAGGGCAACAGCATCATCAGAAGTATTTGAGTGGGCCTTATTTTTTTTTTTCCCTCCTGCATTTGCTTTCCAGTAATTCAGGAACTCCAGTCTGTTCCTGTCCAGCAGCTAGAGGAGTTAAAGGTCCTTGTAATTTAACTGCTATGTGCCAGGTTTTGTGTCAGTGGTCAAAACTTGAGGGTTAGAAAGCAGAAAAAGGTTCATGAAGCTGGAAGATTAACAAGGCAGCTGTGCCTTCAGCAAGGTGCTCCTGAGGTAATGGTGCTTTGGCTGTAGACCTGATGAAGCACCACACGTGGGTATACGAGGGGCCGGTATTTATTGCTTTGTCTCAAATAATAAAGGAATCCTGCACTATGCATCTTATCAGCAAGATTTAGTGTGTGTAGGAGGCAGCCTCTGGGTTTCTAGTTATTCCTTTGGAGCTGTATTTGAAATAGGTGATTGGAATTATTAGACAATTAAGATTTTGGATGAGACTGTAGCTACTTGGTGAATAATGCAATATGAATTGGAGTTGATCGGTTTCTCTCTTGCTCTTTAAAAATGCATGCTGTGGGCAAGGGAGCAAGCAGGATGTCCCTGGAAGGAAATCTCATTCTTGGACATCAGAACTGCTTGTAAGATGCCTTAAAAAAACCCAACCAAGGTCAACCCAGCAACACCCCTTGGAGTCCTGGCATCTGTGTGATGCGGTGGAGGAGCAAAGGCTGTCCCGAGGCACCCCCGTGCTAGAGCTGTCCCTTTAGTCGCGATACCTTCACCTGCCACACCATGCAGTGGTTATCACAATGGCTGAACACAAGGAGGTCTGTCTCTGATTAAATAATGCTAAATGTAGCAAGGATGTGGTGAAAAGTCAACCCGCTTCTGGTCATGGCTTTTTTTTTTTTCCTGATTCCTGAAGTAAAAATGAAGGCTCATTGTGTATTTTGCCTGTGGCCTTTTTTTACAGTGTACCTGTAGCCTCACAGCTTGACCCTTTTTTAGGAAAAGTAAATGATAAACTATATATATTAAATTTTGAATTATAGATAATTGTGGTTTTTTTAGATGCATAATCTTAATTTTAGTTGTAATGTAAACCTGCAAAATTACAGGACCTTAGTTTTACAAAGGCACAATGCCGGGGGGGAAAAAAAAAGGCTTAAAAATGTATCTGAGGTTGTTTTATGCTGCTTTGGAGGGTGGTAATCCTCTCCCTTGAATTAGCACGGCATATATATTAAGTCCAGCCCTATGGCTCCGTTCCCCTGTGGCATGATGAGTACCTAAAGCTCCTGAGTTGTAAGGCAGCAGCGCTGGGACTCAGCATTGTGTATGTTCAGCTAGAAACTACAAAGAAAACTGCAGGAAAGTACGAGGATCTGCTTTTTAAAGCATTTACTGCTCTGCCCAGGGAGGTGTCTGACATCACAAAGTGCCACGGGCATGGTGCAAAGCCTGCGGGCGAGCATCCCCCAGCCTGCTGTCTGCAGGCACCGGCTCTTGCACTCAGCGACTCAGCTTCCCCTCTGCAGCGGGGGAAGCCTTGTTTATCTCCTAGGAGATGGAAAACCAATTTCTACTTCCTGATGAGAAGCTGACAGGCTATTTGACTTAACAAGAGAGGCAGGCAATGCGATTGGGAAGAGGGAAATTGCATGCCATAACATACCAATATGAATGCAATTTATTTTGCATGTGCTGTATAGCTCCAGGCACACGTTTTGGGGCACGTGAGAATTCTTTGCATGCTGAAATATGAACTCTAGATAGCAGAAAGAGTCAAATTTGGCATCTATGTTTATAACCTTTGCTGTAATTGCTTAGCATGTTTTTAGAAATCATAGAATCATAGAATGGTTGGAAGGGACCCCAAGGATCATAGAGTTCCAACCCCCTGCCACAGGCAGGGCCACTAACCTCCAGGCCTGGAGCTACACAAGGTTGCTCAGGGCCCCATCCAACCTGGCATTGAACACTTCCAGGGATGGGGCATCCACCCCCTCTCTGGGCAGCCTGTTCCAGCCCATCACCACTCTCTCTGTAAAAAACTTCCCCCTAATATCTAGTTTAAACCTTCCCTCCTTTAGTTTTAATCCATTGCCCCTTGTCCTGCCATTGTCTGTCCTTTTAAAAAGTTGATTCCCCTCCTGGGGACTGGAAGGCTGCAATGAGGACCCTCTGCAGCCTTCTCTTCTCCAGACTGAACCAGCCCAGCTCCCTCAGCCTCTCTCCGTAGGGGAGAAAATGCTCCTAATGTATTTGTGGGGCGAAGTGCAGGGCAGCTGAGAAGATTGCCACAAGCGAGCTGTTAATTCAGGATCTGTCCCAAGTTGCTGGCTTGTTCTGACGTGTGGCCAAGGCTGCTTTTCCGGTGCTGGCACCCCGTCCCCACACAGCTCTCCGGGACAGCTTTGCCGAGCTCAAGCTGTTTGGTACCAACCTCTGTCAGCTATAGGGAAAAATGAGCATCCTTGGCCTAAAACCTCCCTCCTCTGCCTGCACTGTTTCCCACCCCAGCTGACCGACATAGGGATGGTTTTGGCTCTTCAATGCCTTGTGTCGGGGCATCGGCAGCAGTTACATGGCAGGTTGGTGAACCTCTGTGTGCTGTTCAGAGGCAGCTCCCTCATGAGCGCAGCTGTAGGAATGAGTCACAGTCGAGGCAGTAAAATGGGATAATCGTGAGCAAGAGGGCTTGATGTACCTACAAGGTAAATTCTATAAATAAGTTAGTGGAATTTGGCTTGCACTTCAGTGTTTTGGTATGACTCTGCCTTCCCTAAACAGAAGCAGCAATTAGAAAGCGAGGAAATAAAT
The DNA here is from genome assembly GCA_020800305.1 of Porphyrio hochstetteri. Lineage (NCBI taxonomy): Eukaryota > Metazoa > Chordata > Aves > Gruiformes > Rallidae > Porphyrio > Porphyrio hochstetteri. The sequence goes on from CM036912.1 coordinate 23,785,481, forward strand.
AATCTGAGAGCCTGACCTGGCGTTCCACGTTACTTCAGTTGTGCGTATGCACCAAATGGTCCTTGAGCTCGGCAGCAGCCCAAGGCCAAGGTTGAGTTCCTCCCCTGCCCAGCTGCAGGAGAACGTACTGGTGGAAGCCTGGCTCAAAGCTTGGTTCTGCTTGGACCTTGGTGAACGCAGGAGCAGAGGAACATTTCCTGGAAGCTTTGTGTCCTTCTGGAGCCTCGAAGAGGTTACAGTTCACTGAACTGCCTGGGCACGAGAAGGCTTCCCAGGGAGGGTGAGGAAAAAGTTGGAGTACCTTTAGTTTTTCTGTGAGCAAACTGGATTAACATCAGTGCTCACAAGTGATAATTGTGTACCCAGAGGCTGTGTTTGTGGCTTTCAGGTGATGCTCTTGACACACAACACTCACAGCGTATTTTTAATTAGTAAGATGTTGATGAGACTTGGTTATTAAAACTTAATGTTTCGCAGGGTAAGTCCATGAATGACATTTGGAGCATTCAGAGGTGGAGGGGTTAGCCAGAGGGTGCTGAGCTTGCAGGGTTTGCCACGCCTGACCAGCCCCATCTGCTGTAGTGGTCCTGGCTGTGAGGTGACCGCTGTTGTGGTGTGTGCTTCAGAGCCTGCAAACACACCCTGCGTCAGGTGAGTTTTAGCAATGCCTCAGTGATGGGGAGCTCACCATAGATTTAATACTCTTCAGCAGATGTTGTCGTCTTGGTGTTGAAGCCTCAGAAAGTGAAGGATGGAGAAAGATAATTAAGTGGAAAGGCGAATGGGTGGGTCGGTCTGCTTGCAGCATGCCACAAGCTGGGTCGGGGCTCAGCCCTGGCTCTGGGAAGGGGCTGTGGTGCTGAGCAGAGCTTGCCAGGCTGCTCTTGATGCCTGGCTTGTGTTTGTCTACTGGGGTCTGTCCCAGGTGGTGTCTGTGCCTCTGGCATTGGCTGCACCTTTGCTGCCTTACAGTGGAAGATGAGTTTGCTACTGTCAGTGTTAAACAGGACTTTGAGCTCCAGTCTCAAAGGCTTCAGAGGTACTGACTTTAAAAGGGCTTTCAAACTGGACCCTCCAGGAGTAGAAATGCAAATGCAGCTCAGGCAGAACTGATCTGTACCGATTTCCCTTTCAGTTTCTTTTGCTTTCAGCCAGCTCCTACAGATTCAACTCCAGCTTTTGTTCTCAGCTGATAGAGCTAGGTTGGTGTGGCCCTGTGCTCATGCAGTGTTCTAGGTGGAGCAGATGTGCATCTGCTCAAGGCAGTGTTGGAAGGTGCGTGATCTGGGCTTGGACTTGCCTAAGCACAAATCCGGGTAATGAATCAATCATCAGGCATGGCATTCATTTCCCCGGGGACACGGCGAGGGAGGATGCTGCAGTCAGGCAGGAGTTGCTGGTGCAGGAACTCTCACCAGCTCTCTGGTAGGGTGACTGACTCCTGCAACTCCTGACTGGTGCAGGAACTCTCAAATTACCCTTTGGTTTGGTAATGTGGTGCTACTGTGAGCCCTTGAAGGTGTTTGCTCAAAGGCCTTGGTCTCTTCAACATTAAAAATGCCAGTGGCTATTTCAGAACCGAAGGCAGCAGAGCTTAATTGTAGCAACTCTGTGGTCTCCTCCGTGTGATGCAATGTTACTGAATCCCGTGGATGTGGTAAGCAGGGTGTGCCAGAGGGGTTTGCTATCCTCCATCCATTGCAGGAGTGATTTCATGGTTACAGAGGTGTATGGTTGATAACAGGGTGACTTTGGGAGGAGATGTCTCTGCTCCATCACCACCTTACCCTCGGCCGCAGGCCTGACTTGGCTCTGTATTTGTTGCTGTCTTGCTAGGTGTTCAGCTCTGGCTCGTGGTGGCTAGGCTCCTGGGTGGTAATGATTTCCTAAGATGTGTGGAAGCTTTACCTAGCAAGCAGGGAAGAGGAATTATGGTGGTGTGTGCTCTTTTGTCTGTAACTAGATTAATGCCTGTTTGAGGCTTTCATTTATGTGCCCCATTTCCCTCTGAACAGCGGGTAAAAAAGGCTGGTGTAGGTGTTCTCAGGGTTCTGTTCCTGCCTTAGCAATTTCCCCACCATCACATGCAGCTCCACAGATCCTCTGGAGAGCTGCTGTTACAGCTCCTAGCCCATGTGCCTGTTTATCTGTTGCCTTTGCTGGACAAACACCCTGTGCAGTAGCAGACAAATGTGTGATTCTCCCCTGTAGCAAGGGCAAGTGGCACAAGCACCTTAAGATGATGGTTGGTACTCTGGGCTTCTGAATTACTTTTGTTTTAACACTGAATAACAATCACAAAGCCTTCTGCATGCTAACTTCCACTTTCCCAAACTTCCTTCTACCCAAAGGCTTAATTTTTCACTAGCTCCTATACCTAATTGTGCTGGAAGTGCAAAATCCAAATTTTGCAGGGAGATTTCCTCTGAACACTGCAAGGAGCTGGGATTTACATGGAACCACGCTTCCTGCTTGCACTTTCTTTGAGTATTTTGCAGTTAATTCAGCAAAATGATGTTGGAGCTTGAAAATGGTCTTTGTTTTTGGTCAAAGCATAGCGTGGACAACGGAAACATTCAGTTTCTGGTCCTATAATGTTGCCTCTATATACCAGTTATGGGAGATCCCACTGGAATTATTCCAATTTTAAAATATATATATATATAGTGGGGTGTGTGTGTGTATGTAGATGTAGTGTCAAATACAACAAAATATCTATCAGACCACATGTTCTTTGCATGTTTCTGGTCTTGGGAGTTTTTTAAGCAGGGGAAGAAAACCCCCAAACCTCTCAGAAAAGGCTTTTGTCTTAGGAACAGCTTGTAACTGCATCCCAAAGATATAGTATTATTTCAATTAAGTTTTTTTCAGATTACAAGGTTTGGATTTAATGGAATGGAGCAAAGTGCTGCCATGAGTGCTTTTCCCATCGTGATGTTTACTTTTCCAGCCCTTTGGCTAGGCTAGGCTAGGCCAGGCCAGCTCAGACTGCTTGAGAAGTGGCGTTTTGTCATTCTCTGTTTTTCAATTTTAAGCTTATTTACGGAAATAAGGCGAAATGAGGAAGCGCTTGTGTGTTGCGAATGATCAGGGTTGGCAACTTCTCTATTTAAAGCATTGGAGGCTTATTTGTGGATGCAGATTTGGTTTGGGTCATCATTTGGTCATGTTTTTAATCTTTCAGGGTTTACATTGATGAGAGTTGTTTAGCACGAAGCCCAGCTTCTGATTTTGAGTTCAACTGAGCTCTGCTTTGCACTTGCAGCTTCTGGATTACTCAGCACTAATTCCTTCTGCTTTGCATATAACGTTTGCACTGATTGTCCTTGGAAAGTTAGTTAATTTATCTCCAACTTGGAAACCAAAGATGTAGAGTGACAGGAGGGTATTTGAACTGAAAACAAAGACTCAAATGGGTATTTGAAATTTAAACAGAGGCCAGAGCGTGCAGTCTTGAGAGTGAGTTGGCTGGTTTTTAGCTTGGACACCGCACTTTGTGGAACTCTTTGGTGATGGAGAGGAAGGTTCCTAGTTTGGGTGCAAAGACTGTGGCTGTTTCTGAGTGGAGGTGGAAGGGAGGAGGCCTCATCAGCTCTGCCACGCACCGTGTCTGCCCGCCGACCTTAAATTCATCTTCTCTGCTTTCCTTCAGTGTGTGGGAGAAGTACCTGTTCTGATCTTAATCAAGTGGTCTGTTCCATAAATGTTCAATACATACGTCTATTTACAAATAGTCTTCATCTTTAATGAAGGAATCCGGCTCGTTACTTGCTGCTCAGTGCTCACTTCCAGGCTGGGGAGGCTGAGAAGGCTGACTGACTCTAGAATTTGACTGCTCTGTGCATCCGTCTGTTTAAAACAAGCAGTTTTGCAGCTGATCAAAGGGAGGATTATGCTGCTGCTGGGGAACTAAACTGGTGAGGGGGGATAAATGGCAGCTCTGAAGCAGACCTACCAGAACCGGCAGGCTCTTTGTTGTCAACTGGATAATGTGAATAATTTGTTCTGGTTTTTATTTCTTGTTTTTGTTGTTTGGGTGGTATTGTTGTTTTAAACAGGTGTGTGTTCATTCTGTTGGAATATTTACTCTTACATTTCAAAGCCTGAGCAACTGGGTTACCTCAAGCAGACAGCTGTATTGCAGAGATGTCAGTCTGCCCTGCAAGGCTTACCTTCCCAAAGCTGAGATGAGCACAGGGCATCCCCTGCAGATGTGGGCTTTCAAACGCTCTTCTTGTGCAGAGAAGAGGGATTTTGTTTTGCATTAATAGTCTGAAAGTAAAACCTGCCCAGAGACCGTTAGTTTTGTCTGATTAATTAGTATATTAAACTGAGAAGTGGAGAAGGATGTGGAACTGCCAACGTGTTACACGTTTCAGTTGCCTGTGGTGCTGTAGGTAGGCAGGCAGGTTGTGCCTTTTGTCCCTTCTGGCTTTACAGTTTGAAGCTTGTACAAGTCTTGAAGGTTGTGTCACTTGTTAACAACTAAATAAATAAATAAATAGTGCAAACTCTGATCTAGTGGCTTAGGAATCCAGACTGCTGAAATACTGGGTTGTTTGTCCCTGTCCAGGAAGAGCCAGTTCAAGAGCTAATCCAGCTGCTGTTAGCTGCAGGCGGTGAGGTTCTCCCATCTCTTCTCGTTCATTGTTGTTTTATTTTAAATTAGGAAACCAGTAAAAAGTTGAAGATTTTCCTGTTAAATCAAGGGTAGAAATACGTCAAAGTGTCAACTACAGTCTGCTTCCAGTTCCTGCTCCTGTCAAATTGGTTACATTCACAAAGTACAAGTAGCGCTTATGAGACCAGATCACTTCTTTAAAGGCAGATTTTGTTTAATAGCATTCTCTTGTCACTTTGTTTTTATACAGCTTTCTCCTTCCTGCACGGTGAGGAGTTGTATGGCTGCAATAGGAGCTGGCGTCTGACTTTTTGAGAAGCTGATTTTGAGGCTGCCTGTATACGGGCTGCAGTAGTTCTTTTATATTTTTTGGGCAGCTAATTTAGTGCCCCGTAAGTGAAGATGCTTGTGTGTGTTCTGTAAAACTTCACTGTGGGAGTTTGAACTGGCATCTGCTGGGGAGGAGAGGAAGGAGAAGAGGAAAACTGTGGTTTGGTTTCTGGGCAAGGAGCGAGTTCCTGCAGAAGGCATGGCACTTGGCAAGGAGAAAAACCAAGATTGATGATGTTGAGCTGTTCTGCTCCCTGTGTTCCTTAAGTCTTGTAAAACTGCTGGAACTGTGACTCTTTCTCACAGAGGAAAATAAGATGACATGAGTAAACCCAGAGCTTTTACTGCTCCCCAGTGCACCGCTTATATATATGACATTGTGGTCCTTAGCATTGTACAAATGGGTCTACCACATCACTGTGAAGGTATCTTGACTTGCTTATCTCCAAAGGAGAGGTCTTGTACCTGTGATGAAGGCCTGGCCTTGCCTCTGAGTTAGTTACCCACGCCAGTGGATAGGCTGTTTCTTGTATCTTTTTTTTTTTGGTGTGCGATTTCTGAAGTGCTGTTGAAAGTCCAGATATGCCTCTGTAGGACTTGAAGCTGCTGGCTTTGATCTTGGCTGAGAACCGTGCTGGCCTCTGGGGAGCTGGGGAGGGCCTGAGCTGGCACGATTTGCCTTGGCCATCCCTTGTACAGGACTGATGGGGACAGGGCCAGGCATGTAGCAATAGGATGAGTGGTAATGGTTTTTACTAGAAAAGGGGAGATTTAGGTTGGATATTAGGAAGAAAGCTCTTCAATATGAAGGTGGTAGATCACTGGAACAAGTTGCCCAGAGAGGTGGTGGAGGCCCCATCCCTAGAGATGTTCAAGGTCAGGCTTGATGGAGCTCTGAGTGACCTGATCTAGTGAAGATGTCCCTGCTCACTGCAGGGGTGGGACTAGATGGCCTTGAAGGTCCCTGCCCACCTAACTGACACATTCTATGATTTTATGAATTAGGCAGTTGTCATTCTCAGCCCATTGTCTGTAAGTGAAAGCTGTCAAGTGTTACATGTATTCTGGTGTGTGCCCTCTTAGAAACCATGAACAATGTAGATCGAGGCTGTAGAAAATGGATTGTGATTTTTTTTTTTTTTTTTTTTTTTTTTTTTTGTTATGATTGACAAGCATGAAAAAAAATGCTGGTGGGTTCTGTGTGACTTGGAGCTGGTTCTCTTCAATTTTTTTTCTGGTTTGTGGTCTTCTGTGGCACATGATCAGTTAAGCCCTTGGTGTTTTCTGTTCTCCATGAGCTGCTTTCTTAACTTCCTTCTTCTTTGTTCCCCCTGTTCTGTTTTTTCCTTTCAGTGGAGCAATTGGACTAATTTTGCTCTTTGAGCATCTTAAGCAAATCCTCAGAAGGGCTGTTCCAGTTGTGAAGAGGACCTCTTAAATAACAGCCAGATCGCACCTCATTCCACCATCCACTGCTGCAGCTGGGGTTGGTGGCAACATTCATTTATGATGGATGTCACTTTCAGCATCCCTAGCAGCTGGTGCTGGCAGAGAGCAGGGACAGCATGGGGGTGAGCAAGGACACCATGGTCCGCTGCGCAGAGTTTTGTCATCCTGCTGCTCCGTGCTCTGCATCGCCCGTTGCCAGTGGGGTGAGGCCTCTCCATTTTGCATCTACCATGGCATCCAATGGGATCTCAGGCGTTTTGCTGTGTGTTAGGATTTCAACTTGTTACATATAATCAGTCTAAAGTCCCATTTTACATATTTAAAAGTATCCCCTTTAGGATGAGGGGTGCATTCATTTGATTTGGACTCTGTGATTAGCTTTAATCAGCAGCGTGGCATTAAGAACTTTATTAGAGCACAAGCATGAGGATGGAGGAAAAAAAATTGACTTCCTGACTTCTCTCTGTTCTTGCTTCTTGTGTATGAAAGTGTGTTGGAGCTTTCCCTCGTGATGCTGGTACTTCATTTAAATATCTTGGAAGTGATTTCTTCTAATAAGTAAATTTATCCTGTGGAAGAAACTTTAATCATCCAGATGTATTTTTTTTTTCCATGACTTCCTCATAGCTAGTTGGAAATTTATGAAATCTCCTAGAGGTTCTAAGACCCTTAAGGACTTGCAATCTGAAAATGATTCATTAACTGTTCTAATTACGTGACTTCTAGGGCATGCCTGTGTGCTTCAGGGCAAATAGGTATAATGACAAAACCATGGTACCTGCCCTAAATGAAGGCTTCTCCTTCAATCCATCTGGGCAGCCAGCGTGATGTAAAAATTTCGGCAAAAACACCAAAAAAGTGCAAAATAAAATGATTGTTCAGATGGCAATACATGACCACTATACATGGGTAATTTTATTTGGCAGCTATTTATATGAAGGGCTGAAAAACTTGCCCCAGGACTTCCTTTCTCCCAAGGGGTAATGGAGGATTTGGTTTGTTGATATTCTGAGTGCTCCTTGCTTGTTTTAAAATCAACAGATGCTATTTTTAAAGAAACTTTCCTTCTATCTGCTTCACAAGGAAAAGATGTTTGCCTTCATAGCTGTAAAAAAGAAAAAACCCAGAAAGATGTGTATTTTCCTGTGACTGATGTAGGCTGATACGGGTGGCGTTTGATATTCAAACCTCAGGCAGCTTCTGACATCTGTATTGCAGGTAGCTTCTCTGACGTGGACTTGTAGATAAGGCCGTTGTGTAGGCCTCTTGCAACGTTGGGTGTCAGAAAGCCAAGCTAAGATGTGTTAGTTTTATTAATGGAAGTAAACCAAGGCAATGATAAAAGGAGGCAGCAATTTGTAAGAGTGTATTTTGAAGAGTACCGGACTGGACCGTTTTAACTTCAGTTTCTGTTCAGGAGGGGGAGAAAGTCATTTATCTGAAATCAAGTATACTGAAAGTTCAATTTAATTGCAGTAGATGAGAAGCTCGTGATCTAACAAAAGGCGTAGTGGAGAAACCAGCTTCTTGGGAGAGGTTGTATCTGATGGCTTGTTGTGGTGATTAATCATGCCAGAGTATGGCTGCTTCTTGCTGTTTCCAAACAGCTGTGGAGTAAACGTCTGTTGGACTTGGGTAGTCAATGACTCTCACCTGTCCTCTGTCACCCAGTGTGGAAAGGAAGGCACGCCGGCACGTTGGAGCTCTTTAGATTTGCCAAAATGGAGTTTTAGTCTATGTTACTAATTTGTTGTAGTGTCCAGCATGTCTCTTGAAAATGCTCCTTGGAAGTTTTCTTCTGGAATCTGAGTGAGGAAGGAGAAGTTAAGTGCTTGATACATCTCTCTGTAAATTGAAAATAAACCTAAGGTGGGATCTAAAAGTCAATTTCTATTACTTTGCCTGGAAGGGATCATTTGGAGTCTTGAATGGCACCTTCAGGGAGCAACAGAACTGCTCCCATTGGAATTAGTATGAGACTAGAGCTTTACAAGCAGGTAAGATTTGAGGACTAAACCCTGTGCCACCACCACCCCGTGATTAAAAATCACCTAAAATAAAGTTACTGTGCAAGTGGAGAAACGGGCACTGTAATCTTATTTACTGGCTCTGTAACCACTGCTGTTTCCTTGTCAGCAGGGATAATAGCTGCAGGAAAATCCAGGGTTATTTTTTGTTGCTGCTGTTGCTTTTCCCCCCCTCTTGCCACCCTGGAGTAGAAAAGTCCCCAGTGATACCTCTCATAAATGCTTTGTACTTAGGGAAAACGCTGCTGTTGGAGGCTGCAGGATGCTGGGCAGAGCCGGGGGTTGCTGTGGTTAAACTCTGGGATTCTCAAAGGCAGCGATACAGAGAGGTATAGGGAGGACACCACTCAGCATCCAGCAGCAGGCAAGAACTGTTTTCTAGCGTTCCTTTAGAGAAACAGTCAGGCTCATTGAGATGATTAATTCATGCAGTTTTCTGCCATTAATCTTTCTGAACACCAATATGCATAAGGTGCAGTGAAAGCCATTAACACGTCGTGACCCCGTGCTAATTGTTAAGCTCTGCTCTCCTCTGAAGGGCTTGGGACTGAGGTAGATGTGCATGGATTCCAGAGGGGGAAGAATGGCTCCCCCTCTAATAAAAAGATTTAATTGGATAACACAGATAATCAGCAACCAAAAAGCAAGAGCTAGCGTTACTAAGTGGAGTAGGGAATGTTGTTAGTAGCAGTGTGGGTTATTAAATAGCAGTGAGGAAGGGGTGATACGGGAGGGGAGCACATTGGCGCATCACCGTGTGCACACCATCCCTGTGTCAGGTTGATCCAAAGGGGACTCATTTAAACTCATTTCAAACCTGTTTAAACTCTTTGCCATACAGGCCACTGGCTTTGGAAAAGGAAGATGATAGAAAATGGAGCTGAGGTTTCCGATAAACAACGGGGCACATGTGACTGTGATCTCAGTGACTCCAGGACAATGGAAATAAGTGCCCACCCAGACTTGCTAACCTTAGGGAGCCTTTCAAAACTGAGACTAGGATGTAGTGAGAGCTACCTACAAAGAACTCTATTTTTTACTGGTTTACAGTAGTAACGGGAACACCTACTTGAAGTAAAAATACAGTGTCAGAAGATACTGAGGGCAGGTTTAGATTGGACATTAGAAAAAAATTTTTTACTGAAAGAGTTGTCAGGGCCTGGAACAGGCTGCCCAGGGAGGGGCTGAGTCACCTTCCCTGGATGTGTTCAAAAAAAGGGTAGATGAGGTACTTAGGCATATGGTTTAGCTTAGGATGAGAACGGTTGGACTTCAGAGGTCTTTTCCAACCTTGTGATTCTGTGATAGATGCTACCAGAACTTCAGGAAACTTAAGCTGACCACAGTGACTTAAACATTGATGGAAGGCTATGCTCATCTCCAGGGTGATGGATAAAATCCCATGCAACTATGTTTAGGGAAGCATGTGATTATCTTCATGCTTCCAATTGTATCAAAAGTGTTTGTTTACATCTTGTAAATTGATGTTTCTTGTTTAAATCTGCAGGGTATTCTTCATGCTGTTCTCAGCTGATTGTAGAAACTAACTGGGGGAGAAAGATTTGTGGCTGCAGTTCACTCATAGCATCAATGTGTTTTCATTGGAGTCAGTTCATTGGAGTTTGAGGGCTGAACTCAGAGCACAGAGAGGTTGTGGAGTCTCCTCCTCTGGAGGCATTCAGAACCCACCTGGACGTGTTCCTGTGTGACTTACTCTAGGTGATCCTGCTCTGGCAGGGGGGTGGGACTAGATGATCTCCAGAGGTCCCTTCCAATCCCAACCAGCCTGTGATGCTGTGATTCCTCTTAAAAGAAATCCATGTGAGCTGATAATTCAAGTAAAAAACCCAAAGCAAACAAATCCCCACCAGCCCCTGAACCTCGCTATTTTAACATGTCTGGTTGAGACAAAAGGGTATGAATTTGAGATAAACTTTTCCAAGCCCTTTACTAAGGAAGACTTTTCTGGCTTTAAGCAGATGCTATTTAGAGTGTGTAGTAGTGGTGAATTCTCTTGAGGGTAACAGCAAAGCTCTGAGTTACGTCAAGACTCAGTAAATCTTTCCTCGAAGTTCTGCTGGTGCTGTGTGTACTTTAACTACCTGCCTCACGTTGCTGGGCATCCATGAGGGCACAGATCTGCTCTTGCCACTGCAGGAAGTCGGACGCTGCGATACAAGGCTCTGTTTGAATCTGTCAGATCCTTTGGTCTCTCAACTTTCAGAAAACTTTATTTGAAACTTCTTCAGACAGCTCCAGCTTCAGTGGATATCGAAGAAATATTATGTGTCCCATGCAAGCCACCTGTTATCTGTTTTGGCAGCCTTCAGTCAGTAGTGTTCAAAGAAAAGGAACAAACCCACCCCGCTCCCCTTGGTGCTGTGGTTTTTTGCTTTACCATCTTCAAACAAGTTAATTTTGTGCTGTTCATCCCTTTGCCCAAGTTTCTTATCTCTGCAATCCAGGCTCGAGGATTTGCTCGCAGACCTGGGATTTGGGGCTTTGGAAGGGGAGGGGTTTGGGGGTAGGAAGTAGCGTTACCTCCGTTAGTGGTTACTTTTGTATTTCTTCTGTTAATCTTTCTTTGTCTGATAAACCAGCTTAAAACTGTATTCATTTCAACGTGCTGAATGATGGAGAATGACTTCTGTGCTGTCTCAAATGATGGCATTCTTACGCGTGTAGTAAAGAATAAGTAGTAAAGGTACTATACACATATACTAAAGAATACTCTTAGGAGAATAACTTCCTGATGAGACCCCCAGAACCTGCTGCTGGGCTGCAGGAGGGTACAGTATGTTCATAATACCTCTCCTGCAGCTGCATGTTTTTCTTAGGTTATTTTTTTAACCACAATTTCGCTGCTTGCAGCTGTGACAGTAGCATGAAAGTCTCAGTGCTGGTATTGACACATGAGTAATTTTTTAACCACTTGTAAATGTGACCTCTGTGGTAGCGGATGCTGTCGCTTAACACTAGGTCTCAGCCTCATTAAACCTCTTTGATCCTGAACACGGACGTGCTCTTTGCTAGATCCATCGCCGGTGTTTGCTCCAACAGTGGGAGTAGGGAAGTGTGGCTACTTCCAGGGATGCCTGGTTCCTGTAACCCTGGGATTTTTAGGCAATCTGATTAAAAATTGAATCTGGTGGAGAGCAAGCTGAGCTCCCTGGTGCTCCACCTGCGTGTGACACCGGTGAGCATGGGCCAGCGATGAGGAGGGTTGGGGTTTTTTTTGGTCTTATGACCTCACTTGGAGCCAAAGTGACTCATTTGAAATAAGGAACATTACCATCCAGAAGAGGATGTCAGGTCTTTTAACTTAAGGTATTTTCAGCTTGGCATGACACAACTGAGGTTTCTGTGAGGGGTGTGGGCCCTATTTGGCAAAACCCCTCAGAACTACTTAGGTGGTGCTAAGCTTCTGTTGTAATTTGAGGGGGAGGGAAAAAAGTTCAGTAGATGGCAGCCCCAAAAGGTTTGGTGTGAAGTTAAAATAATTTGGCTTCTGTAAAAGTGTTATTTGAGGAATGTACTGGCTCTTCCCCCATCTAGGAAAATGTGGGGTTCTTCTCCGCTCGGTACCGCAGAAGGGACTTGGTTCGTGCGTGGTTTCTATTAGCAGCAGAGCACGGGAACCTCCAACGTTGGGAAAGTTTGCATCATCTGAGAATTGCCTGTGAGAAAGCAGCATGACTGTTAATTTTCTACTAGTAATTGGACCTTCTTTCGCTGACAGATGAGTTGAAAAATTGCAGAACCCCCCCACTGAAATGACCACCCCTTCCAGTGGGATGCTTGATGTTTTAGTGACCCAGTTGTTGCTTGGGTTGGGCTTTTTTAGATGGGTTGCAGGGGAAAAAGAAATCAAGGCTAAATCAAAGAGCAGTCTGAAGGCTGGATTTAAGACACCAAAAAAGCATGTGAACTTAGAATTGAGGTTCGAGTAAGAACTGGGTTTATTTTTACACACGGACCATATGTGCTACTGTCTCTACAGAATGAGAGTGAAGCTAATGAGCTACAAATGAAACACAGCACAGCAGGGGTTTATTGCCCCCTATCTGGATGGGGTGAGGAATCTGCTTCAATTATTACTTGTTTTTCTATATGTTACAGCTTATTTACTGCTGAAAAATTGCCTAAGTGTTGGGGGATAAGGTGTTCTGAAAATGCCACTGGGGTTTCCAAATCCTCTGTGATTTTCTTGGTGGTTGTTCACATATCCACTAAGCTTTCTGAGCATCAGCAGCCTAATCCTACAGGAGATTAATTGTGAAGTGCTGTATAGTCAGGGAATTAATGTTTCTGAGATATTTGGGCTGCTCAGAGTTGCCAACCATGTGCTCGAAGAGGAACGTTTGGTCATGGGCCTGGTGCAGGCAGATCCACAGGCCCTTTTGTAGCCGGAGAGTTTGGGACCAGTTTACAGAATCACAGGGTTGGAAAAGACCTTTGAAGATCATCAAGTCCAATCATTCTCATCCTAAACTAAACCATATCCCTAAGTACCTCATCTACCCTTTTTTGGAACACACCCAGGGAAGGTGACTCAGCCCCTCCCTGGGCAGCCTGTTCCAGGCCCTGACAACTCTTTCAGTAAAAAATTGTTTTCTAATGTCCAATCTAAACCTGCCCTGGCACAGCTTGAGGCCATTTCCCCTTGTCCTATCTCCTGTCCCCTGGCTGAAGAGACCATCGCCCACCTCTCTACAACCTCCCTTCAGGTAGTTGTAGGTGGTGATAAGGTCTCCCCTCAGCCTCCTCTAGGCTGGACACCCCCAGCTCCCTCAGCTGCTCCTCATAGGATTTGCCCTCCAGCCCCTTCCCCAGCCTGGCTGCCCTTCTCTGGACACACTCCAGGACCTCAATGTCCTTCCTATGGTGAGGAGCCCAGAACTGGACCCAGCACTCGAGGTGTGGCCTCACCAATGCCTAGTACAGGGGCACAATTACTTCCCTAGTGTAGGTTCAAACACAAAGAACTTTAAATTTGATTCCTACATAGGAATTAGACATCTTTAGAAGATGGAATACGTTCTTAACAACAGCTTCCATCTTATTTTATTCTAACAACTCATGAGGTCACTCCTCTTTCTGTTTTGAAGCTTGTACTGCCACAACATCATAATTAAATGGGATGCATTCTCTAACTTAACTGTGTATTGTTTGATGGGGTTTTTCTTGAGATATCAGATACTGAAATAGCTTGACTTAGAAGGGTGAAATAGAAACAGATTGCTTATCACTGAAAAACAGAAGGAATCGAATCAATATTTATTCAGTTTTATAGCTGGTGATTTGTTTCAGGTCCGTGTTTGTGAGTAGTCAGCTGTATCTATCTGTATTCTAGTTAAGGAAAGCTGCTCTGCCATCTCCAGTTAATCACTGTGATCGTTTGAGACGTGATAGCTGCTGAAATAACCAAAACATAGCCTCTTTGTTACGGTGTTTGTCATGATGGGGTTTTAGTATGTATAGAAGACTGCCTAAGATACTAAAGTCTCCCGACTCTTTAAGGGAAACCTCTCTATCTGCTTGGTCACCTGGATTGGATGGATAAGGAATGGTAATTTGAAAGGTATCTCTCTGTCCGTCAAAAGGGATTGTTTGAAAATTGGTCTTTTCTAACCTACTGTGTCTGAAGAGCTCTGATGCTAGAGAGAGCTTCTTTGGTGATCTGAAGAGCACCTTTCCCTAGAAAATGATAGATAGCCATAGCTATTCTGTGTGAAGATAAAACTGCTGCTCCGGGTGGGCTGTATTGATGTTAATTGTGGAGTTAAAGGAAGGAGGAGACAACCTGTGCTGTGGTCTGAAAATCTACCAACACTTTCTGCTTTTCCCAGTTTTGAGCTTCTCTGATAGTAGTTGGATCCCATGTACCTGGATAGTAGACTCCTGGCACTCCTTGGTTGAGGCTTCGAAGAAAACTTTGGATTGTTTTGCTGGAGGTTCAGTATTTCACATTTCTCAGGTGAGGTGTAAAGAGCAGAAAGCTGTTTTGGAGCCTTGGTCCCTTATTTTAGTATACTAGCTTGGTCACCACCCCTGCTATCTGATAGCCTTAAGCCATCATGGAAACCTACCTGCCTCTTGGCTCTCAGCTGTGCTGTCTTGACATGAATGATTGTTTCTGCTTGTCTATGGCTTTGAATGCTGTGGCTTATGCTTCTTATCCTGAACTCAAATCTCCCAGAGTGTCTTATTAGCTAAAGCTACTTACTGTTTTGGTTGGTGATACAGAATTGAGTGATGTGCTTGTGCTTTGACCATTGCTCTCTCAGTAGGATATGGATGGCCTTTGATGCAATGTCTGTCAGAAAATGGATCGTGTGTGGTTGAGTTGGACTATCTAGCTGGTATTCTCCAGTTTCCAAATATTAATAGGCTATTACACAAGTCTTTACTAAAAAATAAATTAAAAAGCCACCTATTTCAGGAGCGAGCTGTTTCCTGAGCTCGGAAATGGAGAGATTTTCCCATGTTTCTCAAGTTGTGATTTTAGTGTCTGAGATGAAGAGTTGTTCTTTCCAAGCGCTTTCACAACAGAAACTCACCCACAGAGTTCCATTCTCCCCCCTCTCCCTACTGCTTTGTCCTAATTGGGGAAGCTGGTGGATGGTGAGGGGCGAGAGAGGTAGCACAGGAAGGCAGGCATCCAGAAACTGGGCTCAAGTGGGCACCCTCCCTGGGGAGAAAACCCGTCTCGGGTCGACTCCTGGGCAGTTGTTAGTTCAGGATCTGTGTATTGCTTGTTTTCAAGTCTCCCTGCTTGCATGTTGCAGTACACCTAGCTCACCAATGGCTGCATTGATTGACTTCTAATCGATAAGAGCTGGAGCAGCTTGATTAGTGAGGAAGTGGGTTGTTGAACCTGAGCCTTGCTGAAGCGCCAGGCATTGATATGTTACGGCTGATAGATGTCCACACTTCTCTAAGGAAATACCGACAGCGGTGTATGGGTGTTGTGCTAATGACAATCACCAATTAAGTCTGGCCAAAAAGACACCTCACCTGGGGAAACCTGTATGATTAGGATTTTTTCAGAAGGATTTAATTTTCTTACCTAACAGATGAGTCTGTAATGGAGTTTTGCAAGCTTATCTTCTTCCAGGCCTAGCACAACTAATATTTCAAACAGTTTCAAACTTCAGGAAGTTGAGTTTGGACTATTCTGCAGCGTGACCTGTTTTTTTCTTCCTGCAGTTAAAAAACCCCTCTGAACTGGAGAACAGAGGGATTTTGTGGGAGACCTGTTAGCATCATCTGAAGCTTTCTGTCTTCCCCATTTGTTTCTTCTTCGGGGTTTTCTTTGTTCTTGATTTTTCTTGTTCCATCCTTAGAAATGTGCTCACAGAAGAAAAAGTACCTATGTTTTACAAGGGAAATTCTTTCTTTATGGAGCTGGCACAGATGAGTGAGCATCACCCAGATGTCTCTCCTGCTTTCATGTGTTTTCCTGATGGGTCACTGGAGCCTGACCTCACTTAAGCTGGCCACTCGTGCTTTTAAAACATCTTAAACTGAGGAGTCTGAGTCAGTAGCACGTTCTCCAGGGAGCTGACGTGACTTGGAGGATGAGCTGAGATTTGTGTACGAGGTCGTGGCTTTCTTGAAACAGCACATCTAGATGTAAAATAGCTCCAGTAGTCAGGATTTAAGAACAGCTCACTTAGGAGAAAAGCAAGGAACACACAAATTGTGGAGGCTTTAAGCAGATGATTGTGAATGTTTCACTGATGTTTTCCCCCTTAGAGGCACTAGCTGTTAATTCTCCGTCGTGCAGTAACCCTGCTGAGCCAGACCTGTGTGTGAAGCTGGCCAGGAGTCTGCCTCGGGTTATGGTGAGGAAACCTGCCCACTTACACTCTCAAACTCAAGGTAGCAGCTCTGACCATCGTGTTTGACGTGTCACACACTGTGACACAGCATAGGCACTGTGATGGAGATGGTACAATAAAAACTCAGGGCTTTATTTTTTATTATTAAATTGTGGCTTTGTGCAGGGTGCAAGATGATGTGCAATGATTAGTGTGACAATGCAGCGTGCTAAGAAAATTCATAGCTTTTTCCCTCCCCCCTCAATCTCCCAGAGGTTTCAGCAAGACAGGTACTCAGTGTTTCAGAACCGATGCTGTGAGAGCAGGTGCTGTCAGAGAGCTGCTGATAGGAGCAGTCTGTCCTGGTTCCATGAAGTTATTGTTCTTACTGCCTGAGGATACCTGGCTCTTATGCTGAAAAGCTCTAAAGGGTTTTTTAATTGCTTAGAAAAGTGTTTATAATCACCAGCCCCTTAGAAGTTGGTGACCTTCAATAGTTGTGTCACTAGATACATGCTCTGCTGGTTTTTCTTATGAGCCTCGAGGAAACAGGTTATCGTGGATGACAAATATAATATTCCAACCAAGAACCTCTTGCTGGTCAGTGTTTATTATCCCTTCTTGATACCCTTCTTAGGATATTACTTCAGGGCATTTTCTTAAATAGTTGTGAAACAGAGAAGGCAATTTTCCTTTCGACTCCCAATGATATTGTGCGAGCTGAGCTCCTTCAGAAAATCCCCATGCTTGTTTCTGCAAGAAGACAGAGAGCAGACCTCACTGCTGCTATATTGATCACAGAGTTGTTTCTCTGGACTGGTCTGGTCTTGAACTTCAGAACATCTCTGGCCCTGTGATGTCTTGTGTCTGGTGCCACCTTCCAAACTGTAGCTGCCCAGTTTGTCCAGCTAAGTCCCCCACCTAGTAATTTTGCTTCACTTAATTGGTAGAACAGAGTAAAAGTTCTCTATATTTGACTCCAGTTTGTTTAATTATAGTAAAATTTCTCA
Source organism: Porphyrio hochstetteri (assembly GCA_020800305.1). Taxonomy (NCBI): domain Eukaryota; kingdom Metazoa; phylum Chordata; class Aves; order Gruiformes; family Rallidae; genus Porphyrio; species Porphyrio hochstetteri. The sequence goes on from CM036912.1 coordinate 23,802,741, forward strand.
GAAATAAAATACCACTGTGCTTTGTATGTTATGAAGCTCATCGCAGTGCGCTTCATGGTGTTCTGTGGATGAGAGTCCCAGGTCTCCGTATTGGCTGGGAAGTTGAAGGAAGTCTTCTGAAGTCCTGCACATAAGTTAGTGTTGGAGCCAAGATGCTGCCTTGAGAATTGGGAGCACAACATGGTTTTCATCCACAAGATGTGACTTTTCCAGCATTTGTGAGGGCTGTTAGTGAGATTCAGTTATGAATCATTATCTCTTTCAGCCCAGATCTGTATACTTTAACCGAGCAGTGCTGCTGTTGATGTTTACCTTCGCTGTGGTTATCTTCTCTGTGCCTTAAGCCCTTGGCGTTTGACATGGGAATTTCTTTAGGTCTGTAGGGAGTCCTCAACTGTGAAGGCAGCAGTGTTGTAGAGACGCTGTGGGCATGAGTTGGAGGGCCTCTGTAAAGGATGGGGGTTGCTACCTTAAACCTGAAGGAACTGGAATTGCTTACAGCTACCATCAGTTTGTTGCTCTACTTGTGTAGGCTATGTACTGGTTTTTGTTAATGGCTGATTTGGTGACAAAGGCCACTCACATTGTTCTTCTGGCGTATTTTTGTGTTGTCTCCATGCCTTTTGGTCAATGTGCCAGGTTGTCTTCATAAGCATTAGCCTGGGCAATGCTTCTCCGGGATACCATTCCCCTGAGTTACTCTTTTCATGTAGCAACCACAGGGATAATATTCCCAAGTTCCACCTGCAAAACACGGGCACGTAGCAGGTAGAAGCACGCCTCTTAGGATCCATTAAACGTGAGGAGCTCCAAGCAGGCTGTTTGGCTTGTCTCTGCTTTGACACAGCTCCTGCTGCTTCTGGCTTTGGCTGTGATTTGGCAATGCTGTTGTGGCTGGCTGGCTTACCTCCAGACCCAAAATGAAGGTAAATTATAGCGTTCAGCACAGAAATGGACCAGAAGTTAACAGTGCTTGTGTTTTATAATGCAGTCTGAAATTTGTATTTCAGATGTCACGGTAGTGCCATGTCTTATTGTTCTGGCTTGTTTGTGCTTCCCCTGTGATCTACAGGTTCAATAACAGCCCTGTTTGGGGCTGTGCTAGAAGAAAAATGAGGCAGGAGGCTTTTAAAATGGAAAATACTTAATCGTTCATTCTTGGAGTGGAAGTGGATTGTGGCTCTGCTGGGTTGGTTCTTTTGCACATCATTACAGTGGTCATGGGTACTGCTCCTTGGGGAGAGAGCAATTTCATTTTATTGCTTCCTTTTCTCCACTGTAAGCTAGGAAGAGCTGTGTCCTTGAAGCACTTCTTGATTCTCTGTCTGGGGAAAAGATTTCCCCTCCCCCCCCCCACCTCAGATTTTAGATCTTTGGTTCAGCAACAAGAGAACAGAGCTGCAGCAAAAGTTACCTCTTATGTTTGGGTGTATTAAATCTCTGAAACTGGAGGGGTGGAGAGACAGACCAAAGGGCTGTGTGAGGGATTTGGCTGTGATGAGGCCCTGGCAGCAGCACTCAGCTTTCTTGCTGTCCTTCAGATGTCCTTTGTGGACTGATGAGAGGGGCACAGCTTTTAGGTACGGATGGAAAACCAACGTCTCACTTCTTGTTTTAAACTATTTCCCCATGACTATTGAATCAAGTGCTGTTTAGCCTTGAGTCACTGAGCCTTATTCACTGTGGAATTTACTGAGGCAAATAGCTACGACACGCTGCTGCTATTTATAATGCTATCTCATTGTCCGTAGGTTACGGGAAGCCAAGCAGTATGAGGATTTGAAGGACATGGGTGCAGGCAGCCCCTTTAGAGTGTGCAGCACTGCAAAACTTTGTGCTGATTGCTCCAGCCTAGCAGTAGGTACAGCTTCCCTTGCGAATCACTGCCTGATGGCTGGGGCTGATGGATAGGCACTGAAGAGGTGATTTTGAGGATCTTTAAGTATTTGTCAAGGATAAGATACTAATATCTTGAGGTTGAAAAGACTGTTTACTCTTTGCAAACCTCAAAATTGGGGAAGAAAGGTAAGGGGAGATCCAGAAACAATATTAGACCATGACTTTTGGAAGTACACCTTCACTAGACACTTCTTCATAAATATTTTTCAGTAAAGTGAAGGGGCTCAGATATTCATCCAGCTCATAGTAGCAAGCTCCTGATGGTCTCCACAGAGTGTGGAAGAGGGTCTTCAAAGTTTGGTATCCTTTTTGGTTTTTTGGGTTTTTTCTTTTAAACCACCTTTGGTAGTATTATGATGGACTTCTGTCATACCAATATGTTCCCAGAAACCCAAGATGGAGTGATGTGATCTAGCACAGGTAAATATCTGACTTGTCCAGAGAAATTGTGTGAAGTTTTCCCCCTTTACAGAATCACACAATCTCAGGGCTCGGGAGGGACGTCTGGAGTTCATCACTTGCTTTAAGCTTTTTCCTTTAATTCAGATAAGAGCTCCTCTCTAGCTTCTGTTTCTTCTCTGACTGATGTAATTCAAGCCAGAAACCCATATCCACATCCAGAACTCTCCTTTGTTCAGGATGCACCAGATTTGCATTCTATCATCAGATCATGTGCGTAGTAAAATCAGTGAGCCTGGTGTTTTTGGAAAGCATCCTGCATGCTGGCTGCAACATCTGACACAGCTGAAGATCCTGGACAAGTGCAACTTATTTCTACCTGGACAGTGGGGAGAACCCTCTGAGAAACATGTCGTGTATCTGTGGTGCTGCTGAAGTATCAAAACAGTCTGTCTTGGGAACCACCTTCTTGAGACATCCTGCAAGTGATCTTCTTGGGAGCTGCATCGTTTCAAATGCCCTGAACTTTACACAAGGAGCCATTAGTTAAAACTCTCACGTCAGCTCTCCTTTTGACTTGGAAAAGGCAAGTTCTTACCAGAGTGTGTTCTATCTAATTGTAAATATGCCCGTGGCCAGGGTATCCCGTTACTGTTGATACAGCTGTCACTGTATAATCAATACCTACAAGATGCCTTCAACTTGGAAGCAAACAAAGCTTAATTCTGGATCTCAGTCCAGCTGGCTCCAAACTACCAGAAAGGGTTGGGAATGGGGAATTCCCAGCTGAGTAAGCTTCACTGGTAAAAAGAAACAAGAAATACTTTAAGGAACCAGCCAGTCTTAAGCTACCCAGTATGACTATTAATTCCTTCAGTGTGACCTTGTTCTCCAGATATTAGCCCCAAAGAAGCCAGAATTGGAGAGGGCTAGTAAGAGCCAGCATTGAGAGTAGGGAAACACCTTGGAGAGCAATGCAGGAATCTCTGCTCTTGTTTGGCTACCTTCCTAGAAGATGCAGGCTTTGTCAGTGAAGCCACAGCCAGGAAGACCTTAGTGGTTTAAATATGCCACAAGGATAATTAATCCATCACATTCCTTGGAAGAAAGCATGTGTGCGTGTCCCCATGCAGGTGAATGAGCTCACACAACTGTGTGGCGCTGGCAGAGGGCGGGCAGTTTGAGGATAAACTCAAAGAACAGGAAAACTTGGATTTATTGGGAAACTCTTCCATCTGCAGCCTTACTGAAAGAAAGGGAAGATCTCTGGCTGGAGAATTCAAGGGCCAGGAGAGGCCTTGGCCTTGCGTTCCTTCCCGCTCTGTGGGTACGCTCGCTGGGAAGAGGCAGAAATTTGCAGAGCAGCTGGAGTAAAATTTTAAAAGAAATAAAATTGATCTGTGAGGCTCTTTTCTGTGCATAATTTTAGTGTTTTTTAGTTTAGAAGGTGTGAGCTTGGAATGCCTTCTCTTGACTCTTCCTTCTAGTGAGGGGGTAGGAAACCAGGTCACATTTGATGACTCCGCAGGGCCACCGTGCTTCTTTATTCTTCTGTTACTGCTTGTAGAAGAGGGTGACTATATCCAACTGCTCCTACAACCAGGAGCAATCAGTGCTGTAGACTGAAGACACAACATCTGAAGTCAGTTAAGTTGCAACTAATAATCTGGGAAGAGGGGAAGAGGGAGAGAACTTCTGGTTTTTTAGGTGCTGGGATGTGAACCCTGTGCAGCTGGGGAGCAGGACCTAATGGAAATGCAGAGAGCCACTCATGTCACTGGAGTTGATTTTGTGAGGGGAGTTGGGCAGAGGTGTGAGTAGCTAATTGCGTTGTCCTTTGCAGCCACAAAGGATAAATCTCTTTCAGAGAAAGCTGTCTCTTCACTTGAGTGCTTCAGGAACGTGATGTGTTGGGACAGCTGTCTTGTTGGGGTTGACATTGGAGCAGAAACCTCTTTACCCTTAAAAAGCATGCCACGTGTTTGGGTATCCTGCTTTGCCACAAAGAATCCAGTTAATTCTTAATTTTTTTCTTCACAAAATCTCACTTCTCGTTTTGCAAGCGAAACGTGAAAGCATTCCCTGTACTTAATATCAGTCCTTAAGGAAGAGTAGCTGGGAGCTCTTTCAGTAGCAGCTGGGTTCCAGGCACAGGTAGATGATGAGGATGATGATTGCGTGGGTTCAAGTCGCAGTTTATTTTTCTTTCCTTTTTTTTTTTGATGTCTCTTTTGTTCGATCTGCTCTCATCTCCCTGGAAACTGAAGCATTAACACAGCAGTCACAGAAGTAAAAGAGGAGTGGGTTTTAGGAGAAGGAAAAGCATATTGGGGGCTGGGAGAGTTACCTGACTGTATAGTTACACCTGAGCAGGAATGTCCTTTCTTTACGCTAACCGGGCATTAAATACAGCGCTTGCTGCTGTGTAGTTTCATGTCAGAGATCATCACGGTAGAACTTCTGCACCTTAGGCTTTGCACCTAGGTGTCTGCAGCGTGGTGCCGTGCCTCCCACCCAGGAAAGAGCCTGCCTCTGTCTGCCACGTCCTTGAATTCTCCTTGCGTGGCTGAATACTCCAGCAACACACACAGAATCATAAGGTTGGAAAAGACCTTTGAAGATCATCAAGTCCAACCATTCTCATCCTCAACTAAACCATATCCCTAAGTACCTCATCTACCCTTTTTTTGAACACATCCAGGGAAGGTGACTCAGCCCCTCCCTGGGCAGCCTGTTCCAGGCCCTGACAACTCTTTCAGTAAAAAATTGTTTTTTAATGTCCAATCTAAACCTGCCCTGGCCCAGCTTGAGGCCATTTCCCCTTGTCCTATCACCTGGCTGAAGAGACCATCACCCACCTCTCCACAACCTCCCTTCAGGTAGTTGTGGGCAGTGATAAGGTCTCCCCTCAGCCTCCTCTTCTCTAAGCTAAACACCCCCAGCTCCCTCAGCCGCTCCTCATAGGATTTGCCCTCCAGCCCCTTCCCCAGCCTGGCTGCCCTTCTCTGGACACACTCCAGGACCTCAATGTCCTTCCTATGATGAGGAGCCCAGAACTGGACCCAGCACTCAAGGTGCAGCCTCACCAATGCCAAGTACAGGGGCACAATTACTTCCCTAGATCTACTGGCCATGCTGTTTTTGATACAAGCCAAGATGCCATTGGCCTTCCTGGCTGCGAAAAAATAATTTTTTTTAATGTTTCAGCATGTTTATTGCTGCTCATTTCCCTGCAGTGGGTCAGGATGAAGATAGCACATCAACAGGTTTTATTTTTGGCATCCTTAAAAAATTTGCACTGGAGTTCTCAGTTCTCAACTCCCTTCCCCTTCCCCCAGGCTGCCTGCTGAACACACTCCGCTGAACGATCTGGGTGTGTGGCATTCGAGATGCAACAATGCACGTTCATTCAGTGGAGATGTTCACTGTTGTGCCATACCTGATGTTTGAATAAATTTTATTTAATGCTTTTCTGTAAATAACTCTGCATTGTTCTTTTTGTATGCCAAAGCTGCTTCAGCAAAGCCAAGAACTTCACTTGGAAGTATCACGGTAGACTCGGGAGGATGCTGCGGCTTTGTAGTGCTGCGTATCGATGTGCTGGGTGTTCAAGATGCTCGTGTGTGTATGCAGAGTCTGCAAATAGTTAACAGAATCCAGGTGTTTTGTTGTCTTTTGAGTAAACATGAAGATTCAAAGTGGGTTCAGTGTGCTGACCGGCAGAGAGCAACACGCAATTCGATATGAATTTTAGGTGAGGCCATTTATTGGGTGAAATCACACAGATTCTATACCTTTATTACTGCAGACATGGCAAACTAAAAACCTGCTAATTGGTTACACACACTGTTCACACCACACTGATTGGTTAGTAATTATAACGAGTTCTGATAAACACATCTTATAGCTAAATATCGTTAGTTTACCTTTGATGCCTAAAAGCATCCACACACCTGCTGGTTTTGACCATCTTATTATGGTTGGTTCTTAACATGTTCCATTACTCCCAAGTACCTTCCCATAACTACTTCTTGGTTTAGGGTAGCCTGTACCCTGTGTCTTGAGATTATTAAGATCCTCTCAGCATGAGTAACTTTTCCTGTCTCATGGGAACAGGAGGATGTTGTCAGGATCTAAATCTTGGGAGAAGAGAGCTAGGCCGCTAGCAGGCCTGCTGTCCTCTCCCAACAGTTCAGCATTCTGTCTGCTTGAATTGTGTTGATTTATGGCTTTGACTATTAATCTTCCTAAGCTGAATTTTATGCAAGTTGTCTCTCACATCCCCCTGAAAGAACAAAATTTTGCTATAGTAGCTACCCAACTGTGGAAACGAAGATCATGGAACGATATCAACTTTCTTGCTTATTCCTTTCACAGTTTTTGCTGATGTTTTATTAAGGACAGCACACTCAAATGATTGAATGAGACCCCTAGGAGCTGAGCACAAGAGGAAGATGGATACTGAATAAGTCCCTCTTGGTTTATCTATGGTCTCTTACTTTTTTTTTGCTGGTGGTATTTTGTATCATGCTGTTGTGTGTTTCATCTTGAGTGTTGCCTGTTGCATTTGGAGAAGAGGAGGTTGAGGGGAGACCTTACCCCCACCTACAGTTACCTGACAGGAGGTTGTAGAGAGGTGGGCAATGGTCTCTTCAGCCAAGTAACAGGAGATAGGACAAAGGGAAGTGGCCTCAAGCTGCGCCAGGGCAGGGTCAGATCAGATGTTAGGAAAAAGTTCTTCACTGAAAGAGTTGTGGGGATGTGGAACAGGCTGCCCAGGGAGGGGGTTGAGTCACCTATCCCTGGGTGTGTTTAAAAAAAGGGTAAATGAGGTACTTAGAGATATGGTTTAGCATAGGATGGGAACAATTGGACTTGATGATCTTAAAGGTCTTTTCCAACCTTGTGATTCTGTATACGAAGAGTGTAGGGTTGTAATGAAGCATGGAAATGCTGTGGACGTACCCAAGCTCTGATGAGGAGCTGCCTTTGATGTCCAGACCTTTACTTTGTACCCAAAGCAGACGCAGCTGGTGGAGGGTTTGGAAAAGTGAGCCTGGGAAGAAGTCTATCATGTGCAAGCAAGGCTGTTGGGCAAGGATAGCTTAGCTCTGGTGTTGCTCCTCGTTCCCACCTGTATCAAAAGGCTGGTAGAGGTGCAAAGTAGGGCAGTACAGATGAATGAAGGCATAGAATGGCTTCTGGGTGATTGTATTCATTAGCACTATTCAGTCTCAGATAAGAGATCTGATAGAGGTCTGTGAGATGAAAAAGATGAAAAGTTTACTCTCCTTTTCTGAAAGGAGAACCAGGGGACATCAAGTGGAAGTAGTAGATGCTACATATAAAGCAAAAGGAGGACTAACTACCTTCTTGTTACAGGTCTAGAGAATGCTAGGAGTTAGTGAGCTCAGAAAATTCAATGGATTCCATAGGAGTCAAACACAACTCAGCTACAGAGACAGAAAGCCCCTTAACCACAAATAGCTAGTCCTGGGAGGTTATTTAGAGGAAGCTTCATTTACATAGGTGTGTTGTCTTTGCATTCTTCCCTGGATAACCACTTTCGGATGGTGTTGGGGATAAGCACCTGCTTGCCTAACTTGGTAGGGCAGTTCTAGTCATACACCTGGCAAAATGGGCAGAACTTCCATGTGCAAAAGCTCTCCATTGAAATTTGCTGCTTGGGACATTTTAAGGGATCTTTAAGCATATCCACTCTGGATTTTCCAGTTAGACACGCTGTTGAACAGTATTGCCTTTGGTTATCCTTTGAGTTTCTCTCCAAAGCTAGCATTTCTCTGGCTTTCTCAAGTCAAAGCCTAATAGTTGTAAGAAAACATTATTAATTATTGTAAAATAACTTGTAGCAGTCTTGGTTGAGCATGTAGTCCAGAGTTTTGGTTATTTTATTAGTGTACCTGTCGATGTATGAGGGCATGTATAAAATTTGCTTGTTATTAGTGGCCTGGCAATACGTTGCACTTTTTAATTTATGTGCACCTCAAAAAGGGGTTTAACTGCAATTGTTTCATAGAATCATAGTCATAGAATGGTCTGGATTGGAAGGGACCCCAAGGATCACAGAGTTCCAACCCCCTGCCACAGGCAGGGCCACCAAACTCCAGGCCTGGATCTACACAAAGGTTGCCCAGGGTCCCATCCAACCTGGCCTTGTTTGTTCAAAACAACTTGAAAATGGGGTTTAACTGCATTTGTTTGTTTCAAACAGAACAAGTGTAGTCTGAACTCTTGCAGAGTTACTGGAAATTATTAATGGAAAAGGTGAGGCTGTTACACCCTCTCTGCTTGCTTTAATTTAAAGAGGGGCATGGTGGGACACATGTCAGTCCCTGCCTTTCTGAATGGTGCATTAATTTTACTCCTGTTTTTTGGAAAAGCAACTGAGTAGCATAAGGGCACAGGGTCTGTCAGCAGAGAAACTGTGGTTTGCTGTCAGATGGTTTGTGGTCTGTGTTTAGCAGGCCTTCTGACATCGGAAACTAGAAATCACATCTTTGGAAAGGTGTATCAAGTACTGTAGAAACTGTGGTGAAGGTCACTTGATGTGGGGAGCTTCTCTACCTTATGGACACATGAAATTTGCCAAACGTTGTGAGGTGGTTCTGTTTGCTTTTTTCTAACCCAAGCTGAAATTTCTTTGAGAAAATTTCATTTTACCAAGTAATCATTGTACTGGCAGCGACCACAGGCAGGTAACCAGGATGCTGCTGCATTAACTACAACCTGTTTGTGTTTCCCTTCTGAAGATGTGCTTCAAAACCCGGTTGTGAATTTGCAGGTGAAAATGACTCCTGGGCTGGAAATGTGATGCTGGGACAAGGATGATGGTCAGCTGTGAACAGTGTGTGTGTAGCACCTTACTCCCTTGGTTTTGGATTGTCCCAGATTGTGTGTGGAAAAAAAAAAAAAAGGATGCTGTGATGAAGCCTTATCCATCCTTTATGGCTGCTGTTTCTTAAGATTATATGACTTTGTCACCTGTAATGAAAAGGGGGTATCCAAGTGTGGTGGCATTTCCTGATCTTTGTAAATACTGTTCAGAAATCAAATGCACTGATTTCCTCAAGTTTCCTGTATTTTAGGAGTTCTTTAATAAGTGCTATCAGAAGCTCTTTGCTTCTGGAGAACGCTGAGTTATTTTATTACAACATCTGGTCAGTGAGACGTCCATTGCCTGAAGCAGCACAGTTGTCCCACCTGGGTCTCCAGCTCCTTTCCGTTGCCCAAGCAGGTCTCATCAAGCCATCTGTGCATCGTTGTAGGGAGCTGTTAAACAGGGACAGGCTGCTGCTCTGCTTACGCACCTCTGATAACAGGTACCTCTAGGACAAGAAGAAATGGCATCAGATTGCACCAGGGGAGAGGTTTAGATTGGGTATTAGGAAAAACTTCTTTCCAGTGAGGGCTGTTAGGCATTGGAAAGGGCTGCCCAGGGAAGTGGTGGAATCTCCATCCCCGGGGGGATTTAAAAGATGGTTAGATGTGGTGCTGAGGGACATGGCTTAGTGGTGGATGGCAGGTCAGAGTGAGGGTTGGACTTGATGATCTAAAGGGTCCCTTCCTACCAAGGCAGTTCTGTGTTTCTGTAACACAAAAGCTCTCTCCTAATGTGTTGGGCGAGTTGTAGGTGAGATGACGTGCCTGGCTTTAAATATTCAAAATCTGCCCAAGTTGGTCCCTAACAGCTGTGACAGCCCTTTATCTGAATGATGTAAGCCTGGCTTGGCTAATGAGCCACTTGTTAAAAAGCTGACTGCGGTCAGGGCAGCGGCTTCGGGGAGCAGATTCCTTGATGCCGACGTAGATGAATTGGGTAGTTACAATTCCACGGCGCTCGCACCGAGACATTAATGCGTGTTCATGCCTCCTGCCTGGCCCTTCGCATCTGTGTGCCAGGTGGGAAGCTGCCCTGGGTGAGGATGGTCTCCAGAGCTGCAGTGCACCTGCATGTCGATCGGGATGTTGTCTTAACTGTTTAAAAGCTCATTAAAGTTGCATCTCTCGTTCTTAGTTCTTTCCTGAACACCCTCTGGCTAGCTGTCTGGGCTTTTGTGAACAAACCAGAATTGATCATACCAATTAGCTAAGCCCTGGGGAGATTTTGAAATGTTAATGTTTTGGGTGGGGATTTTTTCTTTGCTATTAGATAGCTCTTTGCTAGTGCAGATGACTTGTGCTTCCTTGCTTCAATGCATTTGTTCTTCTTCCCTTTAACAGTCCTCAGTAGACTGCTAGTTAGGTAACACAGTAGACCTCTGTGTTTGTTTAGCTTTACATTTCTAACCAGATATTAAATTGGTGATATTTACAGCTGCCTTAAATTCTGAATGCCTTTTCCCCTCCGAATGGTATGCATCTACACAAAAGAAGGATTAAATGTCGCTTGTTAAAGTCAAATGGATCAAATAAAGTCCATGTACTCTAAGTCATTCAGCCAAGTAAAACATCACAAACACTGGAAGTCTGATAGCTGGTGGCTCTATCAGTCTAGATACCTAAAAATACCAACCCTGAAAGGTTCAAGCTGGCACTGGCTTTTAAAAGAGGCAGGTGGTTTGAGCTGCTTCTTGGTTAAAAGTTCCTTACCTTCAAACAAATCCAATGAAAGAGAAAAATGTGCCAAGATTTGGTGAAGAGGCAGTGGGAAACTGTGCAGAGCCTTAAAGCTGTGACTGGTACATATGCCTTGCCAAACACAATGCCTGCTACAGCACGTACCTTACCTTTTCTTGAAAAATATGTCTTTTTCCTACAGAAGATGCATTTGGTGCCTTTTCCAGTGCTGTGTTTTGACCAGTTTCCTCTTTCTTGACCAAAATTCAGCAATAACCTTGGTTCAGAAGAAGGAGAAACTCAACAGAGGGTCGTGGCTTGACAATGGAGAATCTGACCCCATTGACTCAGTATGGCCATTCTCATCCAATAAACACATCCCATCTTGTGACCTGGATGCTCACCTTGGAAAGAGGATAGAAGAAATCAAAGCTCTGGTGTTGTAGTCTTCAGTATGCAGTTGTACTGTGATGATGTTATGTGTTCTAACAGTTCCTGAGTACCACAAGTAAGCATACCATCTTTTAGGCTAATCTAAATTTTCCCTGTAAGACTATGAAGTGGTGAAGCTCTCCCTCGTTTCTGGTGGTGGTAGAAATCCCTATGTGCTGTATATTAAGCATGCAGAGGCATCTCACACCAATACTTTTCTTAGACTATTTTTGTTTGTGTTTGAAAAACACCAAACCGGTGTGCTTTATTCCCAGTTCACACCAGTCCCATCATGGGACTGCTTGCTGAGCTATTATATGTGTCTGTAATGCGAGTTTGGGGATCGTTGGGGTTTAATCCTTTTTACCTTGATGACCAGACCCAGGTTTACAGTAAATGTTTTTATAGCACAACGGGAAATAAGGCGTTTCTGCTCTCTTAGCGTAGAACTTATTCTGGAATAACCTCTATACCCGATTATTTGGTGCTCTACTTGGGGGGGGGGTTGCATCTTTTTGATGTGAGAGCAGATACTTTTACTGGTGAACTTTTATCAGTTAGGTCACAGCTCGGGTAGGTGGCTTGTCTGACTTAAATTTTCAAGGCACCTCGGTCTTGTTCTCTTTGCTTCATCCGAACGTGCAAGTACTGCCTGCGGGGCAGCCAACAGGTTGGCCAGGAAAAGACCCTGCCCATGTTGCCCCATGACTCATTCCAAGGTGACGCTGGATTCTGGAGGAAAGGTCTCTCCGTGCATGCACGCTCATGCCTCCTGCTCCCTTCTCTGTATCAGGCAAGCTTCCCACGTGCCAGCCCTTCCTTGGAGGTTAGAAGAGCAGCAATGCTTAGTAAAACTACCACAGGTTTGTGTAAACTGTTAAAGGCCAAACCAGTGGCAGGGGAGGAGGTGGCGGTGACCTTTACATGACTAGGAGGGCCTAGCCCTTACCTTGCTCTGTGTATCTAAAGAAGGGTGGATTTTTTGATCTTCTGTGCATCCCCTTCTCTTCACACCGAGTGTATTTTAATTCTTTTCTTCTGAGTCAACCCAGGTCATCCTGCTGTTCAAACACATACACGGATATCCGATTCTGTGTTTGATGTCTTTGAGGGGAATGCTGCTTCCTGTGTTGCCACAGCATTAGGACCATTAAAAAACACTCCAAAACCATCAGAAGCATTCACCAAAATGTATTTAATTAAACCCATGGTTTCCAGTATGCCTCAAACACAGGGTTCCAGCTCATGACATTGTGATAATAAGATGACAGCTTTAAAATTGGCTAAGCCTTCTCCTTCCTGTCTTCCTTTTTTTGTTTCAGAGGTTCTTGATGTTACAGCCTTCATATGGCAGATGAATTCTTGGCAGAGTTTGCTTTGCTTGCAGGCCAGACCTTTTACTGCTGCTCCTCTCACACATTAAAATGTTGGGGGGTTTATAGTCAGCTTCTGTAGCCTTGTTGTCCCTTGTTAACCATGAGGAATAAATAGTTCTTGTTTTACAAATTTCACAAGAATCTAACAGAATTTCTGCATTAATACAGCTTGGTCGTGTATCTCTTCTCCTGCGGTGATCTCTGGAGATGTCCTCCTCACCATGAGTGAGGCCCTCAACTCTGCATCTCCCTTGCCTTCCATCTTGCTTTCATGTGAATAGATACCAGGTTGTATTCCCCAAAAGTCAAGACCTCCTTTTTGCTTGAAGATGCAAAGATTAACTCCAGAAAAGCCTTACTTTTGCTGGTAGAAACGTGGGGTTTTTTTCTGCTGTAGGGTTCTGATGGAGCTCATGAGGTGGCTGTGAGAGGCAAGCGCCCATCTTCTGTGTTAGCCAGTCCGCTCTTTGGCTGCAGCATTGCAGGTACCAGATGAGTTTGGTGAGTCTGAACGTGCCTCCAGCAGAACAGCCCACTATGGGGGTTAACAAATGCATTGAAAAAAATGTCTGAGGCGAAGACTGCTTTGGGATTGGCAACTGTCAAGCAACTTGCAGAAGATTAATTGGAGTTAGGACCAGTAAGTGTGGAAACGATTACAGCTCTTCGTAACCTCTGAGGGCTTCTTGGTTCCACCTCCCTCCCCTAGGCCACAGGATTAGTTTGTCACCAAACATACTGCTGCTCAAACGTGCCTTTTTTCAAAACTGAAGGCAAGATCAGAGACTAAATTTCCTCCCTTGGCCTGCTCCCAGCAATGATTTTGCAGCATCTAACAATCTTTACTGCCCTCAACGGTAGTTGAACGACCCTGTTGTAGAGTTGGCAGAGACTTGCTAGCAAAATAAGGCTGTGCCAGCTGTACCTGCCGAAACTCTGGTCCTGGCTTCAAGGCACAGCTTTGTTACACCCGCAGTGGCAGCGGCTTTGCCTACTTCTATGATGTGCTTGTACGGGGACTGACCTGGTGCTCTCCATTTCAGAAGGAAGTTGAAGGATTATTTCTTTTTTCCCCCCACCACTGGGTAGCACCAGGCTGAGGGATGTACTCCTCGTTCCTCTTGGGGGGACCAGAGCTAGAACTTCAGTTAATGAAACAGTTTATTCCTATCAGGCTAGTTTTGTAACAATAGTAACTTGGAAGAAGAGTTTCAGCGGTCAATGGGTGTGATGTGTTGAGCTGGATCAGAGCTCTTCTCTGCAGCAATGGGTTTATATTCATCCCCAAGATTCACTCTCACCTGTGTAGGGCAACCCAGGACAGGGCTGTAATTTTAGGCTTTGAGACACAAACTTAGGCAGGATTGCCACAGCACTCAATCTTAAACCAGTACCTGTAAATGTAGGTTTAAGTTGTGTGATGTACTTAACAATCATTCAGATGGGTAATTATTTTAAAATACGAGGGGCTTATTTCTGAAGCAGTTAGATTGTGACCTCCTTCTCAGCATTCCAGATGTGCTGGTGAAGCCTGTCCTGTTCTACACACGCTTATCCCAACACCACGTGTGTTGTTATTTCAGTGCTGCAAAGCTTTCCTGGGCTGGAGATCCGCAGGGCAGTGGGAATTGAGCCTCGCTGGGAGCACGGCGCAGCATTCTGCCTTCAGCTCTGGCTTGTGCTCCCCACGGAAAAGCGCTGTGGAGTATCCTTACGAGAAGCTCCGCTCCCATACAAGGGGTTTCAAGTGTTGTGCTGGCTTGTCTCCTTTATGCCGTAGATAAACATTCTTAATCATTAGAGTGAATATGATTTAAAGCCTTCAGCTTAGATTTGAGCTGCAAATTTGGATCCTCAGCGAACCCATTTTTCTTCCCCTGTGGTATTGCCATGTTTGGATAAGACACTTTGAAGTCAAGCAAATGCAACTGAACTTTGAAAACACCAGTGACGCACTTCTCGTGACTGCAGTGGCACTCCAAATTTTTTTTGATTAAATGGAACAACATTTGTACACTGACCTGACAGGAGGGTGCAGAGAGGTGGGCGATGGTCTCTTCAGCCAGGGGACAGGTGATAGGATGAGGGAAAATGGCCTCAAGCTGTGCCAGGGCAGGGTCAGATCAGATGTGAGGGTAAAGTTCTTCCGTGAAAGAGTTGTGGGGATGTGGAACAGGCTGCCCAGGGAGGGGGCTGAGTCACTGCCCCTGGGTGTGTTTAACAGATGGGTAGATGAGGTGCTCAGGGACATGGTTTAGCTTAGGACAGGAATGGTTGGACTCAATCTTAAAGGTCTTTTCCAACCTTGTAACTCTGTGATTGTAAAGGTGGTTCGTGGCTTTTCTTTCTGCAGGTAGTACGGTATGTAGAAGAGCTACAGTGGAGGGGAGGAAAAGTATTTAGCTTTCCTTCCTGCTTTAAGACCTCCCAAATGACACCTTTTCCTTCTGTTTCATCACATTGAGAGATGTTGCAGAGCATGAGACAGATACCCATTTTTTCCAAACCTTCTCAGCAGAACAAAACTAGATTACAAAGCCTGTATTCACAGACCATCATGCCTATTAGGTTTCTTTGACATAATGAAAAAGCTGATGTACAATCTGTCCAACCTCCTGGAGTGATTTATTTTATTTAGTTGGGAGATTTTGTGTGACATTTCGCGTGTTGAAAGATGCTCCTTGCAGCCTCACAGAGTAATGCAGATGAAGAGCCCTTGGGAGGTCTTTGGTCCAAGGTCATGCTCAAAGCAGGTCCAACTAGACCAGGTTGGTGATGACCTTTTCTAATAGGGTTTTGAGTATTTCCAAGGGTGGAGATGCTGCCGCTTCCCTGGACTCAGACATAGAGATGCCACCACTTCCTGGACTGGCACTCAGTGCTTGACTGTTGTTACAGTGAAAACATTTTCTGTAGTTGTGTTCTCCTGTGTTGCAACTGTCTGTTACATGTTTGTCCTTCTGCTGTGGATTTCCAAGCAGAGTCTGGCTCAGTCTTCTCTGTGCCCTCTGGTTGCATAGTTGGAGACTTTGCTGTTCATCTTCTTAATACCAAATAAATCCAATCTTCTTAGTCCCTCTCAGCTTGGTGATCTTGACCACTTCTGTAAGAGATGCAGATGATCTAGAGGACTTCTGACCTTTCAGCTGCTTGCTTGCTTTTTGAGCTGAAACGTTCCCTGGAGTAGTGGTACCAATGGGCGAAAGACTTTTGTTGCTTGTTCCAAATTACAAGTCTCAACAGCTTTCCTTTGCAGATACTGTGTGCCTTGTGCCAGGCTTGCTTTGTTTGTAAACAGGCTCAACTCAGGAGGAACCCACTGGCCTGTGGGCAGATAGTTTGTATCCACAGTGATTGAGTATTGCTGCTTGATTCGGTCTGTGCAGCTGGAAGCAGGTGTCAGCTCTAGGGAAAGTGTGTGTTCTGGAAGTTCAGACAGTCTTTTGAGACTTTTTTTAGATTCAAATGGTTTTGACCATATACTAGTATGTCTTTCAGAAGTGAGGGGGTGGATGTTGAACAGCCAAAAATCGCCGCTCTTTATCTTCCCCAGACAGCAAGGCATGCTTAGCTACTTGCTAGGGATCTCCCCTTGCCAGTGTGTGGGTCGCTGTTCCCCCAAGCTTAAGGAGATCGAGGCTTTCAAAAGATGCATCACCTAGTCTGGTCCATGTGCCATAAGGGAGCCCATTGTTACTGCAAGCGTGGCAGCTGGAGCCGCAGTTTCCTGGTACAAAGCAACACCGACGCTGCCTTTGGGAAAGCTTTCCCCCTCTGCCCTGCCCCGGGTATTCCCACTACCGTGTTTTGGCCTGGCAGCCTGTGCACATGGGTGCAGAGGACTGGTTTTGAGGTCTTCTTAGCAGGGGAAGGAGGAGTGCAAGGGTGAGATGTGCTCACTTCAAGTTGGGTCAGTTCCAAGCTCAGCCCTGCAAACGGCTGGGCTGAAATCAGAGGGGCAGAGTTGGAGGGATCGGGACAAAGCTGAGACCTGGGGTGTAGAGGCAGAAAGGTCAGACTCATGCTTTATTGGTATCTTTGTAATGCTTGTGTCTTCAGAAATAACCAGTTCAGACTTCTGCCTACGTATTGCTCCTTGCCAGTTGGTTTGTTAATTATATTTGCTTAAATATAAGTTTATTTGCAAACGAAGGGTGGGAGTTGTGTTTGCTCTTGGTACATTTTCCAGCTCAGAGCACCGTGCCCTGTCAGAGTACCTGACCATAAATAACACTGCTTCAGGAAAACAAAAATAACCCCCCGAGTCAAATCTTGTTAAATTTCCTAATTGAGTCAGTTGGGTGCCAGTTCTTCCTAATTTTTGTGCCATGGAAAAGACCTGCTCTAGCCTAAATCCTTCCCTAAACACGTGTTTCTGTCCCTGTGTCGGTTTTCCTCTACTAATACTCAAGGAACTGGTGTGTCTGCCAGTGGGGTACTGGTTCTGCTTCAGACTATCTTGCAGTATGCTTTTTTTGTCCTCGTTGCAAAAGCATAATTAATAATTGGCTGATCTTACATAGTCAAATGTCCTGGTTTTCTACCATATAATGTGCTTAGTAATGTCAGTGTAGCTTTGAACCTATTAAAACATCGTGTTACTCCCCCTTCTGCCCCCCCACCGTGATGTTAGTACATGCCCAGTATCTACAGTGCTGGTATCGCTCATCTATTCCCTTCCTTAGGGGGTTGGTTTAAACTGTTCTCAGAGTTTTTAGTTTAAAAGAAGTGATCTGTGTCTGCATGTGTATCAGTCTATTTTTAGATATTTATTCTAAGTGGTCTTTTAGTCCCCACGCATTTTCTTGATTGGGATGCTGAAAGGATATTGAAAAGATTATTTGGGTTATTTTGGAGTAAAACCCATTTACCGGAAGAAATGCCTGTTTCCTGGGGGACCCTCACTCCTTCATCTGTAAGTTAAAAGCATGGGTATCAAAGATAAAGAGGACTGGCTTAAGTTCTTATCTTGAAAGGCAGATAACAAGATGGTTGTATGGTTGGGGTTTTTTTTTCCCCTCAGTTGTCTGGCAGAAAAAAGGCTGCATATAGTCACTGGAGATAAACTGGGCTTTGTAGTTGTATCTGTAGATTTGGTTAGTCAATTTGGATGGCCCAACTCATTGGCAGTGTAATGGGTCTGCTTCCTTCCCCGGATTGAGAATGCATCAGGTAAATGCTCCTGGTAGCAGAGGAGGCTGTTGCTTCCATTTCTGAAGTGGTCTGGTATCCCATGGTACTCAGCAAAACGTGATTAGGATGCCATGGGGGATTTTCACCTTTCCATCACTTCCCCAATCCCTGTTTTCCTTCTCTCCTCCATCAGTGAGATGCTTCCAGCTACCAGCTTCTCCTTCAGCTTTCTGCAGGCAGCTTGAAATGTCAAATTCCGAATCTGCTGAGGTCTGGAGTTAGTATGGAGTGTTCTCTCTTTCCTTATCCCTGCAGGTTTAACTTTCTGACACCCAGTATTGTACAGAGCAAACAGACAGCACTGGCTTCCTCCAATGCCTTCGGTTCTGTAAACCTTTGTAGAAACGCCTCTTTGAAGCAAGAACAATTCTGCAATTAGTAGGATTTTTGCTCGGTGTTAGAGGTTGAAAATCTCCCTGGCAAGGAAACTGGGTCCATGCCAGAACATGCTTTTAAATATCCGTATTCTGATCCCGTTTCCCAAGGCAATGCTAAGAAAGCCCAACCCCTTTACTTGGCTGCTGGGAAGAAAGCGTCTGCTGGAAGGAATCCATCTTATCAGCTTGTGCTGTTTTCCTTTGAAGAAGAGCTCTTTGTCCTGTACCTTTGAGACCCTCCTGCCTCTCTTAAGAGTGATTTTTCTTGCCTGTTCTGTCCTCCTTTGAGCTGCCTTGTTAGTGCAGGGCAGAGGTGGCCTTTACGCAGGGCTGAGCTGCTCTAATAGCTCCCTCCTTCCTCTGGAGCATCCTACTCCTGCCTGCTCCCCGTCCTCGTGCTCATCTTCAGAGCCTTCCCAGCCACAGAGATGGATCACAGTGTGACAGCATGAAGGATGCTTTGAGTTGAAAGGGACCTTAGAGATCATGTTGTTCCAAACCCCCTGCTATGGGCAAGGACACCTCCCACTAGCCCAGGTTGCTCAAAACCCCATCCAGCCTGGCCTTGAACACCTCCAGGAAGGGGGCAGCCACTATTCAATCGAGGATCTGAGATCCTGGGTAGAGGCCCCAGACTCCTCCAGTGAAGCCAGCCGGCTTGGTTTTCCTCTATTGAAGACAATTCCTTCCCCTGGGAACTGAGACATCACCCAGCAGCTCCCACAGACTTCTCAGCTTCTCTGTAGATCCCAGGTGGCAGTCCCTGACTCCTTCAGGGAAGCTACCCAAGATGGGCGTTCTGTTGTGGAGGAAAATCTTTCCTCTGTGATCCACTGAGACTCTTCCCAGGCAGTTCACAGAGTCTTCTCACCTCTTGAATCATGCACAGGCTGTTGTAACAGGCTTGGAAACTACGTCCCTGGTTTTCCCTTGTCAATCCTGATTCTCCCCAGTGAGTGTATGTGGGGATGAGGAGGTGATGAGCTGCATGAATTCATAGCTTCCCCCCCATAGATGTTTATGGTATGTTAAGTATGTCCAGGCACTGAGAGTTTCTCAGGAATAGACGGACATAAAACAGCATCATGGGACTGGAATTTTATTAGTTATTGTTGTTCTTGTGCTTGATTTGAGGTAACTAATGAGAAGATGGTAGGGGAGCCTTTCTGGGGGCTTTGCTCCCCACTCCTGGCTGCCGCTGTGCCTCTGTGGTTTGCTGGGCTTAATGTAGCCATTAATATGATCCCCTCTTGGATGGACAAGCTGCTGGCTGCCACTCTGCCCTCCCTAATGCTGGCACTTGCTGACTTTGAGGAGCACAAACCTGCGACCTGTGTCGGGAATAACCACAGACCTCTCTCTGAATGCTTTTTCCTGGTGAGTGGCCGTGTGTTCAGCCAAATTGGAGGGCAGAAACACCACGGAGGGATTAGCTGGGCTGCTTGTGCTTGCTGGAGGTGGGTTTTTTCCTGCTCTGTAGGACAAATGCAAGACTGTGTGGTCTGTACGTGTGTGTTTTCAGCCACGCAGTAGCAATCCTTGCCGTGCTTGAAAAGCTGAGCCTGAGTTGCTATATATTACAGTAGTGATGCCTCTCAGAGAAAGCTGCCAACTTGATCGAAGTAGAGCAAAGAGAAAAACAGGAGCGTGGAGCGTTGGAGTTTGCTGACCTCATTACCTTCTCTCCAGCACTTCAAATTAAGCTCTGCAGATGACGAACTTCCATCTTACCGAGACTGAGACCTGCCTTTATAGCACACTACCCTCGTAGTGGCTGCTACCTTCAGCCTTTACAGCATAAAGCATCATAGCATCTTTACCGAAGCCTTAATTAAGCCTCTGGATAAGCTGGCTTTCAGTGACAGCTACACGTTCTGACTGGGAAAGCCTTATTTTTGTGCCAGTATCACTCTTTCCCACGGGTTTCTGAGCAGGGAGCAAACAGATTAGCTTGTGTCCTTCTGTGTCTCTATTTGCCACACGATTTTTATATATATATTGCTTTTTTCCCCCCCTCTATTGTTGCCAAGGCAACTCCTCCAACCCACCCACCCCCAGGCGAGGGCTCAATACAATGTAAGTTATTGTCTAGAGCGATTATTAGGCTATTATTAAAGCACCATTGAAATACGTTGGTATCCCATAGGAATTTTAAGCAAGTGGGAGCAAAGACAATAGTGAGTGTTAGAGGACTGCCAAGGCAGCGTGCTGCTGGTAGCTGGGCAAAGATGCTTGTAGCCCTCCTAAAAACATCTCAGAAGGAATATGAGCAGTATTCCCAAATCAACAGGAGTCAGGACATGCTGGTGAGGAATAAAATTGAAAGGTAAAAGAAGGGAAGTAGCGATATCGGTGCTCTTAACCATGTGCTGCTCCTCGCGTGGCTGCTGAGCACGCAGAGCGTCTTTGCCTGAGTAAAGTACGGCCCAGTGCTGAGAATACCGGTCTGATGGAAATGGGAGTAAAATATTCCCATCCCACGTGGATGGGAGAGTGTTCTTGGTTGCCAGGTCTTCTGTGTTCCCAGTCCTTATTGGTGGCCTGGAGTTTGGGAGTGAGTTATTCATCGTCAGTGTGAGGCTGCGCAAGAGCTGTGCAGCCAGCAGGTAAAGGGAGAGGAGAGCGAACCCTAGAATGACATTTATTTATGAGATTATAGTGTAGTCTGTCTTTTCCAAAAGAAAACTCTTTTTTTTCCCATTTTTCCCAACTGTGTGAATTGAGGAGACCTTGTGTTTCCCGCAGGTGCCACCAGCGTTGTGTCCCTGCAGCCCCCACCGCTCCGACAGCTCGAAGAGTCTGGCCTTTTCCACACCGTCCCCTACCCTGGGACTGAATTTTCCATGGCTTTTGTCTTACTGGTGCTGTCCTTCTGTTGAGTGATTGCAAAGCTGACAGGGTTTTATAGCACCATATTGATTTCATCCAGGAATTTCCTTCCAAGAACCTGCAGCATTGTCATGGGTCAAAGATGTCACCAGACTGATTTGGCATTTCCTTGCTGACAGTTGCCAGGGGAGGACTGCAGCTCACCGAGAACATCTTTGTTTAGGGCTGCACAAATGTGAGGAGCAACTGGGAGTGCAGATGGAGAATCCAGTAATGAATCTGCAAATGAATGGGGAAAGGCAAGAGAAAAAAGCAGTGGAGTTTGCAGGAACCTTATTTCTTCCTGTTGGAAAGGGAAACTTTTTCAGGATCTTCAGAAACTCATTTCATTGGAAAGATTCAGCTCATGTAAAGGTCTACCTCTATGATTTCCCAGCTCTTGGGAAAGGTCTTTTCCTCCATCCCAGACTTACTGCAGGTGTAGAGAGGTTTGTCTCCTTCCTCAGCACTGTAAGGTCTCACAGTAGATACTCGGAGATGCTTGTGTGTCTATTATTGGTTGTTTCTCCTGGACTAGAGCACAGCAGCATAAGGCTATGATGCTTAGCCTGATATGTGATGTATTTCCCCATTCTCATTTACGGCTTTTCTGCCACTTACTTCTCACAAAGATGTTGGACCCATGGGTAGCAGCACTGAGGGACTCACAGCCTTGGACTCATGGGTCCATCCCAATTTGTCTCCTTGTATATCAGCATCTGGCAGCTCCCACAGCTCAACTTGCTGTTTTTCTGACCTCTGGTGAACTAAGGGGTGGGAATTTTGTGAGCTCTGGGGTCACCCATAGGTTTGGGGACAGCAGCAAAGAAAATGGGCGCAAATGCTTAGGCTACGGGGTGTATTTATAAGTGGCATCAGAGGCAGCTCACCACTGTCTCCTTCAGAAGCCTGTGGTGATGTAGAAGTTGCTTTGTTGAGAATCAGTTAAAGCTTTGTTACAGGAAGTCAGACTTGGGAGCTGATGGTGTTGGTTCGCTAGCAGCGTGTGTCTTTCGATGCTGTTACAGCTTCTGGCTCTGAAAATGATGTAACTGTGTTACTGTAATAACAATAGTGATGACTTTCCACAAGGAATCTAGGGCAGTAGGCTGTGGGTCATAAGAAACACTTCCTTTGGCAAGCATTTTACTCCTCAAAATAAAAAAGCAGTTATTTGATAGGATAAAATCTCCTTTTTTACAACATTGCAAGCATCTTTCCAGTACCAGCGGCATTCCTAAATGCCCAGAGCTCACCTGGATACACCCTCGCTTCTACGGAGCATTGTTTCATTCTTCCCTGCTTGCAACCTTATGCTGTGAGTATCTGAAATGCAGACACATGGGCTGTTGCTGGCAAGTCTTTGTTACTAGCTGTGGCGAATGGCAAAGAGCAACACGCAATTCGATATGAATTTTAGGTGAAGCCATTTATTGGGTGAAATCCCACAGATTATATACCTTTTTTTACTGCAAACGTGGCAAGCTAGAAAACTGCTAATTGGTTAGACACACTGTTCACACCACACTGATTGGTTAGTAATTATAATGAGTTCTGATAAACACATCTTATAGCTAAATATCGTTAGTTTACCTCTGATGCCTAAAAGTATCCACACACCTGCTGTTCTGACCATCTTATTATGGTTGGTTCTTAACATGTTCCATTACTCCCAAGTACCTTCCCATAACTACTTCTTGGTTTAGGGTAGCCTGTACCCCTGTCATCAAGGCCGCTGTGTTTTGAGAATGTGATTATTAAGATCCTCTCAGCATGAGTAACTTTTCCTGTCTCATGGGAACAGGAGGATGTTGTCAGGGCCTAAATCTTGGGAGAAGAGAGCTAGGCCGCCAGCAGGCCTGCTGTCTTCCCCGACAACTAATGGTTGTAGAGGGGGCGCATATTTATACTATGTTTGCAGAAGAGTTTGTTTTCTCTTCTCTGCTGCTGAATCCTCAGGGGTTTGCTTTTGCGTTTGAAGTTAAAGCAATAGAACTCTTTTAAAGTTAGCAGCAAAGATACTGTCACAAAACATGTCCCCCGCTATAAATTTGCTCTCGTGCAGCAAACACCAACCCAGATACATCCATTAGCCCCAGCAGCAGCCACTCAGATTGATCTGTTGGAGCTCATTCTTAAAAAGCGACATTGATTTAACGACCGGTGACTCTTTGCGTGGCAGCTGCCTCTGTGAAGTTAGATTTATTATTTTTATGCCTTGTGGGTGTTCTCCTGTCCCTCAAACCAGCCCAGCGTAACCGATACTGTCAGCTGAGCCGGGCGGGCAGGGCTGCTCAGATGCTGCCAACACACGGCTGGGCTCATGGGTTGTCTTGATTTAAGGACGATACCAATGCAGCCCATAGGAAAGGAAGGCTGGGGTTTTGTTGGGGTTCTTTTTTCAAATTACTCTAATTCCATTTAAATGAATCTACGCTTCAAGTGTTCCTTTTGTCTTTGCTGGCTTTCACAGAATCACAAGGTTGGAGAAGACCTTTAAGACCATCAAATCCAACTGTTCCCATCCTAAGCTAAACCATACCCCTGAGCACCTCATCTACCCATCTGTTAAACACACCTGGGGCAGTGACTCAGCCCCCTCCCTGGGCAGCCGGTTCCACATCCCCACAACTCTTTCAGTGAAGAACTTTTCCCTCACATCTAATCTGACCCTGCCCTGGCGCAGCTTCTTGCCATTTCCCCTTGTCCTATCTCCTATTACTCGACTGAAGAGTACCTTAAGTTCTTCTGTTCTGTTGTAGTGATGCGATACAAACCCACAGGTCTCCCAAATACCTTTTGCTCTGTGGCTGTCAAGTTTTCTACCACCAAACTAGATGTCAGGACGGCTGCAGCAAGTGGTATTTACACCTCTTGTCTGTATGAAGACTTGGATTCCATCCCACAGTGGGGTTTTTTCATAGAATCACAGGCTGGCCTGGGTTGGAAGGGACCCCAAGGATCACAGAGTTCCAACCCCCTGCCACAGGCAGGGCCACCAACCTCCAGGCCTGGATCTAAACAAGCAAGGTTGCCCAGGGCCCCATCCAACCTGGCCTTGAACACCCCCAGGGATGGGGCACCCACCCCCTCTCTGGGCAGCCCATTCCAGCCCCTCACCACTCTCTCTGTAAAGAACTTCCCCCTAATGTCTCATCTAACCCTTCCCTCCTTCAGCTTCACTCCATCCCCCTTGGCCTGCCATTATCTGTCCTTTCAGAGAGCTGATTCACTCCTGTTTGTATGCTCCCTTCAGGTACTGGAAGGCTGCAGTGAGGTCCCCCTGCAGCCTTCTCTTCTCCAGGCTGAACAAGACTAGCTCCCTCAGCCTCTCTTCGTAGGGGAGGTGCTCCAGCCCTCTCATCATCTTTGTGGCCTCCTCTGAACCCTCTCCAACAGTTCCACAGCTTTGTTGTATCAGGACCCCAGCTCTGGACACAGGACTCCAGCTGGGGCCTACTGAGGGCAGAGCAGAGAGGGACAATCCCCTCCCTGTCCCTGCTGGCCACCCCCCTTCTGATGGAGCCCAGGATCCCATTGCCCTTCCAAGGTGCAAGAGCACACTGCTGGCTCATGTTAAGTTTCTCATCCACCATGACACGCAGGTCCTTCTCAGCAGGGCTGCTCTCCAGGAGTTCTGTTCAGAGATGCTTGAGCTGTGTCTAGTGTTAGGTGCCAATGACAACCTGTAAGTGCTGTCAGGTAAGCTCCAAAGTTGGACTTTTTCCCCCAGACGCAGGGTGTGTGCAGTCTGAGTGCCTCTGTTACAGAAAGTGCAGTGTCTTTGCCTCTGGTGCTGGCTGTCTCCTTTGTGTCAGCAGTTCCTCTACGAATGCTCTCAAGATTAATGGTGACTTCTCTCTGCATGGGAGACGTTAAGACGGCACACCAACAGCTACCTGGCTAAGTTTGGATCCGAGACCCAGGACAGACCTTTGGTCTTACATCCACTTCTCCTTTATCCATCTGAGTTGGAGCTTACAAAAGGTAGTACCAACAGTGGAGACCATCACCGGCGGAGAGCAGAGAACCACCAAAGTTTTTGTTGCAGCAGGTTATCATTAATTTCCTTGACAAAGAGTTGCTGGCATCCTTTTGGCAAGCCCATCTTGTATTTCTGCTGAATTCTGCCTGTTTTGTCATCTGCGTGCTACCTGCCATGTGGCACATTTCATAGACTTCTTTGGCAAAGGAAGGGAAAACACACCCGTGTTCCGCTTCAGAAATAGCACAGCCGTCTGTGAGACCAGTTGTGTTGTGCTCGGGGGTTGCCGTGCTGACGCTGTCTCTTAAGGCAGATTGATGGCTCCGGAATTGTGGTTTCAGGGCGTGCGTGTGAAGCGAGTGATAAAACAGCGAAGGAACCTGAAAATGAATTCCTGTGTCATCTGTGGGTTTGCTTGAATCTTTTGCGTGACGTTTTTCCTCAGCTACAATTATTTCAGGGCTGTTGGAAGGAGCTTCGTGGAAAGCTGAGCTGCCTCCGGCAGCAGGTCAGGAGGAATGGTTGAGAAATCTGGCATCACTGGGCAGGTTTGGCAGGTAGAGAGGCTGTGGTTCTAATACAGGGTGAAGGAAACCAAAGCAGAAGCGAATAGCTCTCATCGGTGGTAGGAACAAGTGTGGCATCAGCAGCTTCCCTTTGTGTCGGCGCAGAGCGAGCACAGGCGTAAGAGGCATCACTAGCATGCAGACCTTCTTCCACATGTTCAGAGATGTGGTGGTTTTGTATTGGCCAGCTTGAAGGGTTTTCTGTTTGAGAATCACAGAATCGTAAGGGGTGGAAGGGAGCTACAGAGATCATCGGGTCCAACCTCCCTGCCAAAGCAGGGTCCCTAGGACAGGTCGCACAGGGAGGCATCCAGACAGGGCTGGAATATCTCCAGAGAAGGAGACTCCACACCCACCCTGGGCAGCCTGTCCCAGGGCTCCCTCACCCTCACTGGGAAGAAGTTCTTCCACATATTGGTGCAGAACTTCCCGTGCTCAGCTTTGAGGTTGGTTGTGTCTCTCTCCATCAGGAAGCTCTACGTATGTGGATATAGACGTTTTGCTCATGTCTCCAGCTTAAATTTTTGCTTCATTCATTCCCTCCAAACCCATCCCTCTTTTTTATTCTTTCCTGGCTGTAATGAATTAGTGATTTTATGGAAATCTGGTATTTGGTGGAGGCAGGAGGCGTGCCTTGGGACTTGTTTAAGCTATCACATAGGAAATGCATCATCTGCTCCATGCTTTCTGCAATCACAGTCCGTTCTGGTTTTCCTTTATTCCTTAGCCCTATTTTCTAATTGTCTTATTATTGTTTTTCCTTGAAGCAGTTTTTAAAGTCTCTTTAGACCGTTCGCCTGGGTTAAATGATTTGATTCTTTTTTTCCTTCCTATCACCCTGCCCCCACCACCCCCCTTATTTTCCACCTTAAATAGGAAAAGGCAAGCAACCATCCCTGCATTACATACCTGATTGCTATTCAGTTCCTAAGGGAGAGGCGCTGAGAGCTAAACACAGGGGCTGGAGGTCTGGGCCCTCTGGTTAGAGCCACTGAATGGCACTAATTAGGGCACAGTAGCCACTTATATATTTATTCATGTTTCAGAACAGTTGGTGAATCAATTGAGGGAATGAACTAGGGTGGCTTCAGTGCTTCTTGTGTGTGAATGTGCTTAAAAGAACCCCCGAACCCTCCCGAAGACGGTTCCTTGTGGCTTGCTGCTATACACCGGCCTGGCTGTAATAAAAGCTTGGCTTCTGTGTCGCCTTTGGGTGATGCTTTTTCCATTCCCTCTGTCTTCTGCAGTCAAAGAGGAGCTGATCCCACCTGCCTAAGTATTGCAGTATTTGGTGAGAAGATAATGTTAACCTTTAAGGCCATCCTCACTCTTTATTTGGGGTTAATGGATTAATTGGCCTAAAGTTTAATTTATAATCCTTGGGAGAAACAAAAGCAGGACAGCAACAACTCGTGCTTGTGCTCCGCTGGTGGGTACAACCCCACCGAAGAACCTGCAGTATATGGTGGGTTGTTGTGGTTTTGTGGAGCAGATTGATATCCCCCCTAAACACCTTGAAGTGTTGCCTTTCACCAAGATCCCGTCTGAATTTAGCTCCTAATTGATAATAGCTCATTTACGTTTTGGGAGCAGGATGGTGACAGCCTCCCAGTCTCCCCTCGCTGGGAGATTTGCATTCCATCTGCTCTGGCTGATGATTAGCAGCATGCCAGCTACATGAGCAGTGTTTCTGGACGCTGCGGTCATCTGTCGCCTCATTTAGTTATTTATTTATTTCTACTGTGAGGACAAGACCACAAAGCTAAAAGCATGTTTAGGGGAGGGAGGAATTAATGTTTTTGGGTTTTCCTGTTGTTAGGAGGAGAGCACCTTGTGGGCAGGGTGGCTTGAACCTTCATTGTTTGGTCCAGATTTCCTGGTGCATGGCAAAAGCTTTCAAACATGTGAGGGACAAAGCTGGGAGTTTCTCCCAGCTTGCTGCTGCTGGTTCGAGTGTCTGCCTCTCAGTTCTGGTTGTATCACCCATACCTGAAATAAGGAGCCGACTTTAGCAGGTGTTGCGAAGGACAAGGTTTTGAGTGCCCCGAAGCTTCAAGGCAGGCAGTATCAGACCCAGCGGGGCCAGGGCAGGGATTGTGCCCCTGGACTCTGCATTGGTGAGGCCGCACCTCAAGTGCTGGGTCCAGTTCTGGGCCCCTCACCATAAGAAGGACATCAAGGTCCTGGAGCATGTCCAGAGAAGGGCAACCAGGCTGGGGAAGGGGCTGGAGAGCAAACCTTCCAAGAAGTGGCTGAGGGAGCTGGGGGTGTTCAGCCTGGAGAAGAGGAGGCTGAGGGGAGACCTTATCACCACCTACAGTGACCTGCCAGGAGGGTGCAGAGAGGTGGGCGATGGTCTCTTCAGCCAGGGGACAGGACAAGGGGAATGGCCTCAAGCTGTGCCAGGGCAGGGTCAGATCAGATGTGAGGGAAAAGCTCTTCCCTGAAAGAGTTGTGGGGATGTAGAACAGGCTGCCCAGGGAGGAGGCTGAGTCACCACCCCGGGTGTGTTTAACAGACGGGTAGATGAGGTGCTCAGGGATATGGTTTAGCACAGGACAGGAACGGTTGGACTCGATGATCTTAAAGGTCTTTTCCAGCCTTGTGATTCCGTGACCTTGTAATCTGCTGCCACACAAAGCTCCTGTGTTCAGCAGGGGTGGGGAGGGGGTGGGCGGAGTTGTTTTTACAGCCAAATATGCTTGAGTTTATTTACCCTTAACAGCGGTAGGGGGGTGTGTGTTTAGAGTTTAGCAGATGCAAAGGTAGGATGGAGAGGGAAGTGGGTCCCTGGTACCAGAGATGTGTAACTCCTCACTCTCCCCAGTGTCTTAATGTGAGTCTGATTTTTAATCTGGAACAGCCACACTCCAAAATGTTCCCATTTAATTGGTTTTGGGTTGGGTTTTTTTATTGTGTGGGATACTACAGAGTAACGCTGAGGCTGATCATTCCAACCCTGAACCTTCTGGGCTGTAACTTGATTACCTTAGCTGGTTGATAACCTCCATGGCAGAACGTTTTGGGGTGGTGTGCCGCGTATCGCTGGGGATGTGCCAGTGTGGGTGAATCGGGTTCCTCAGGGCAGTTCTTCGTGGCCGAGTTACCGATAATGCTGTTGGTCTGTCTGTGGGCACAGCCGATGCCACAGCTGCAGTTTGACATTGAGGCCCTTTGCCGCTGTCAGGAGCAGGGGTAAAAGGGGCTAAACGGTGGTGGCTCCGTAATGCCCGTCTTTGAAATGTAAATCAGAGGTGACTTCGGAAGTTGGGCCACTTGTTCCTTTTTTACCCTCAGCAGACTTAGAATTTGTGTTTTGGATGGGAAACCTTTCTGTTGGCAATTACTCCTGTGGTTTGAGTGTTCCCTTCCCGCCGGGCTTTGTTCCCCAAGCGATAGAAATTGCTGAATGGTTCCTCTGGCCTTTTTATTTACCAAGAGCCAGCAGTGCTACGCGTTGAGCCTGGCAGGGAAATGATTGGAGGGGAAATCACATTTTGGAGGGGAAATCACATGCTTCTCCATCTTTTTCTTCTCATTTGGGGTATAAAAATCCTTTTCAAAAGGGTTCCAGTCCCAGGCTGGCAGGGATGTTCCAAGAGGAGATACCCAGCCCCTGTGGTTCCTGGCCAGGGGCTTGTGCCGTGTGAGAAGAAAGAGGTTAGCTTGGAAGACAGACAAGCTGACAAGCGCAGTCCTGGGCTCTGTTGCATTTCAATCTTAAACTAAAATTACCCCTTGAACACAGAGCTCTGTTGAAGAGTTGAAGCAGGCCTGGGCCCTTTGAAAGACCATCGTCTGTCCCCTTGAAGGAAGGACATTTAACCAGAGCTTATTGCTTCCCTGTATGCAAATCGTAGCAAAACGTCTGATGGCCAAGTAGCGCCTGGGGAATGCTACTTTTTACTTGAATTGGAGTTAAACAAGCCCTTTAAGCACAGAAGGGCCAATAAGGGATGCTATGGGAAAGTGGTTTTCAAAGAAAACAACTCCAAACTTTGTGGACACCTGCACTGGAGATGTTCTGCTTATCTGGAGCTTCAAGACAGCAATGTGCCCTCATGGCTAAGAAGGCTGATGGCATCCTGGGGGGACAAGAAGAGGCATGGTTAGTAGGTCAAGAGAGGTCCTTCTCCCCCTCTGCCCTGGTGAGACCATACCTGGAATATTGTGTCTAGTTCTAGGCCCCTCAGCTCAAGAAGGACACAGAACTTGAAAGAGCCCAGCGCAGGGCCACCAAGGTGATGAAGGGAGCGGAACACCTTCCTTATGAGGAGAGGCTGAGGGAGCTGGGACTCTTTAGCTTGGAGAAGAGGAGACTGAGGGGTGACCTCATTAATGTTTATAAATATGTAAAGGACGAGAGTCAGGAGGATGGAGCCAGGCTCTGCTCAAGGATGGCAGCGACAGGATAAGGGCCAGTGGGTGCAAGCTGGAGCAGAGGAAGTTCCATGGGGTGTAAGGAGGAACTTTTCCCTGTGAGGGTGACAGAGCCCTGGGACAGGCTGCCCAGAGAGGTTGGGGAGTCTCCTTCTCTGGAAACCTGCCTGGATGTGTTCCTGTGTGATTTAGTCTGGTGATCCTGCTCTGGCAGAGGGGTTGGACTAGATGATCTTTTGAGGCCCCTTTCAACTCCTGATGTTCTGTTATTCTTTGTGATGCTTTGTTTTACTGAGTACCGGGGTGGTGCTCAGCTGGGTGGCTGCACTCACATGAGCGAGGAGGAGTATAACCTTGGGTAGGCTTTGTGGTGCCGCGGGGATCTGACAGCATCTGTCACTGCGATGCTGTCAGACTTAAAGCAGAAGAATGACTGCCTTGAAGAGAGAAGCAGCGCTCGCTTGCTGGGCTTCGAAGTAGATGTATTTTAAAAAGAAAAATACTGGGTTAAGTTGTGCAAAACCATTTAGAAAGATGCTGATGAGGATTAAGAAGTTACTGTTTCCTCCTTACAGAGACATGGGGAAGAGCTGAGCGTGGTCTGTCTGTAAAGGTCCCCTGGTAAAATCCTGCTCAGAGCCGCTCCCAAGCTCCCTGTCGTTTCTCCGAGATACCTCCGAAACACGTTTTTCTTCATCTGATAATTGCTTGCTTATTAGCTTCTTCCTAACTGTTTGCTCTTAATAGCTGGTAAAATAAAAACCAGGAGAAATGAATTTGAGGAGCGTTTGCTCCCTGGGGGGGAATTAAGCCATCGATAGCATGTTTAAAGGAGATTTGTCTTTGTGCTGCTCTCCGTATGGGGAGCCTGTAGTTGGTTCTGCACCATTTGTTTTGTCTTTCTGCTTGCTCTTAATATTAATTGAAGGCTTTCCCAAGACACGGGTTTGTTTAATCTTCCCTTTGTCCTTCCCCTCCACCCCCCTGCCTTGATATCCCCAACAAAAACATCCTTGGGTGTATGAGGAGAGATTTAAAAGGGGTGTTTTCTGTAATGTTACTACTCCATTTATTCACCTGGTTGGGCTTTCTACCATCAGTATTAATGTTTCTATTTCTTTGCTTAACTTCAGGATTTTGTATGTGTTACAAGGATGCAAACAGCTTTCCTGGAGCGATGGGTACAGGTCTCTCATCAGCTCCAATTATGCAAAATCTTTTCAATTAGCTGTAGTTCCCTTTACTGCTTCCCCCACCCCCAACAAACCCAGCCACAGAGGGCCCTCCTGGGACATGGACGTGCTGCACAGGGCTGGGCTTTCCCCATCTAAATTGTGTCCCGTCCCAGAAGCGTTAGGATCACAAAGCACGTTCTGCTACACTCTGTGTTTTTTAAAAAGTTATAATGTTTTTAATTACTCCATCTCCCTAAAGATGCTCGGTATCCCTGCTGGCAACCTGTGGGAGGAGGGAGGGAGCTCCGGTCTGGAGCTTTTTATCAGCAGCAGTGGAAACAAATGAATGTCCTGGACTGTAAAGCCTGCTCTTTCACAGTGCAAAAATCACTGTGGGTAGGAAACAGCTTTGTCCAGTACCAGTAACTACCCAAGGGGGACAAGCAATGGGATGAGAGGGAATGGCTTAAAATTGCCCCAGCAGAGATTTAGGTCAGATATCAGGAAGAATTTCTGTACTGAAAGGGCTGTCAGGCACTGGGACAGGCTGCCCAGGGAGGTGGTGGGGGCACCATCCCTGGAGGGATTTAAAAGGTGTGTGGATGAAGTGCTTAAGGGCATGGTCTAGAGGTGGGCCAGGCAGGGTTACACTGTGGTTGGACTCAATCTTAAGGGTCTCTTCTAACCTAGATGAGTCTATGATTCTGTGCTGCTTCGTGAGATGGACCAGCAGCTATCTGTGGAATGGCAATTTCTGTGATGTTCCTGAGGTGGAGAACAGATGCCAGTAACTGAGCACAGCGTCCCAGTAAGCTTTGGGGTGGTGCTGGCTCGGAGGTTGCCACCTCCACGTCCAACAGCAGTGAACAAGGGGAAAGCAGAGGATTTTCCCAACAAAAATACGTGTCGTATGGAGGCTTTCTTGAAAAAGCTTGAACCATAAAGTGACCTTGTGCTTGTTTTAGTCCTCACCTTGGCCCCTCATTAGTATTCCTGTGGCTGCTTTCACAGCTGCCTGACAGAGTCCATCAGGAAGCAGAGAAGGGCTGTGAGAATAAGCTTTATATAATAAATAACTGGGGAGGGCTGAGAATAAGAGCACTGCTCTTTGACTGCACAATTGTGCCAGAGTGGCTGGGATTGCCAGGTGCAAGGACTGATTCTCAAAGAAGAGCTTGGGTCCACAGCAGGATTTTGTAAAGGCCAATTTGATGCCCCTTCTGCAGTGTTAGCAGTCCAGAAGAACTGACATGGATCATTATGGAATCACAGGATGCTTTTTGTTGGAAGGGACCTCAAAGCCCATCTATTTCCAACCCCCTACCATGGGCAGGGACACCCTCACTAGCCCAGGCTGTCCAAGGTCCCATCCAGCCCAGCCTTGAACACCTCCAGGGATGGGGCTCCCACAGCCTCTCTGGGCAGCCTGTGCCAGGGCCTCACCACCCTCAGAGTAAAGAATTTCTCCCTAAGGCCTAACCTCACCCTGCCCTCTTCCAGCTTGAAGCTGTCACCCCTTGTCCTGTCCCTGCGCTCCCTGGGGAACAGGCCCTCTCCCACTTTCCTGTAGGACCCCTGTAAGTATTGGTATCCCCACATCCAACATCCCTTTCTCAGGAAGCAGGCTGTTGGACTGCTGGGCTTGCTTTTGTGGCATGCACACAAAGGTTTAATGCTGAAAGATGGCATTTCCTAAAGCTCCTGGGGTATGTATCCTACTGGTGAGCACCTGCAAATCCTGGGAAGAGCAGAACTGCTTCAGATACACGAGTCCTGAGTTGGATAAGGGTGGTAAGAGCGCACTAGCTGGCTGTGCAGCAGAGGCGATCTGCTTGTCAGGCTGCATTTGTGGTGATGGCTTTATCGCTCTGTGGACGTTGGTAGTTTTTGGGCCTCTTATTCCAGCATAAATTAGCACTTCTCTTGTAGGACTTGCTCCTGTGCAACCTGATTTCTGCCAGCAATTGGAAAGAAAAAAATGTAAAAATAAATATATGCCCTGTAGAAACTCCTTTTTGGTGGAGGGAGGGAGTGAGAAAGGAAGTGGGGGAGAAGGCACTGAAAGAACAAGACTTAAATTACATTTTGAGATGGTTCTGCTCTGCACTTTTCTTCTTCTTCAGATGAGTGGGTGACAGGTGAAGTCTGCCACAGCATGCATGCCTGAACCTTCTTCAACCTCTCCAGTTCTTCTCTGGGGAGAAGATTTTCTTCCTAGCTTGTTCATTGCAGTCATAACACGTGTCACCTGCACCGTGTGGGCTGTGGACAAAGGAAAACGTACAGATACTTGGACCCGGGCGTGTGCAGACAGCACCTGTGAGCACACAGGACCCAGCAGAAGATATCCCTGTGAGGGGACAGGTGGAGGGGATAGTGGCTAACCATCATGCCCAAAAGGACTTTGCCCATTTCAGAGGTTCCCTGTAATGCTTGCATGGCAAAATGTTGCCAGAGTCACTTGTGTAACAAACTCTTACATTTCTTTCCCAACTTATTTATTTTTAGGCATTTTACCTCTTTATGCTAAAATACCTATTTTTATTCCTCTTCAGGATAGTTAAAAGTGTACTAAAATATTACAAAAGCATTGTACCATCTGGTGTGCTGCAGTATGTTGAACTAGATGGTTTGTATCCAAGGTAGGGACGGCTTTTCCTTGTAGACGCATCGTTACGGAGTTTGAGAAGGGAAGGCTGGAGGCACATGTGCTGCTGGAGCCTTGGCAGGAGCTTGGGTGCTGTTGAGAGAAAAAAGACCAAAGCTTCAGCATGTTCAGTCTGTTTAATAACTGAGATGCTTGCCATGTTCCTATCAAGGGTCGGGGTGTGTGATTCCAACTGGAGTGAGTCGCGTTGGCTTTCCCAGCGTCGCCTTGGCGGCTGAGCTGTGGGGTGACGCGTTTTGTCACCTCTCAGCACGAGACAGGTGTGAGTTGGAGGGGGGAGATTTGATATTCCACTTAAATCAGTCTTAACAGGTAGCTGCTGCTAGAGGGGTGATCTCCCCCTCACTGCTGCCTCCCTGCCTGTGATCAGAGGACTAAACCTCAATAAACTGTTTTATTGACCAATTAGGTTTTTGATGCTTTTCAGTTCACTGCGGGCTCAGATGAGCAGCAGTATCGGAGCAAGGGAAGGGGCATTGGATGCATGGGTGGGAGAGGAATAAAGGACAGCCTGAACTGCTTCTGAAATTCCCCATCTACCTCAGATCTTCATGGGAAGGAAAAACTTATCTAATAATACAGAACTTTAAAAGGGCTTTTTATCACTGTACCTTTAACTGGCTTCAGTTGCTGAGCTTTGTTTGAACTCCTGGCTCGTGGTTTTGGTTATGTCAGATGTTCTGAAGGGTTTTGTGCCGTTTTAATGAGCAGGTAATTGTTATTGCTTAGTAAAATCCTGGAAATACGACTATTAAAACTGGAGGCTCGATGAAAGGAACATAAACAGTCATTTTATCATGAAACTTTATCTCTTGACAGAAACCTTTTTTGTTTGATTAAAATATTCCCAAGATTAGACTTATCTCTTTCTTGATAAATAGGAATGCAAATTAAAAGAAGACCAGAAAGTTTCCTTCTGTTTCCCTTCTCATGCCATGAAGTATGACGTTCATTCAGGAAGTGGAGCTGGGGAAGAACATTTATGGATTTTTAGGGTGAGGGATCTCTTCTGTGCTCAACACTGGACTATTTGAATTCCCTTTAATCACCCCTTGCTGCTGTGTTTCCAGTCCCTGAGGTATTTTCCTCCATCACTGATTTGGGGACTGGTCCGAAGGTATTGTCCATTCGTGGTCTTGGAGCCTGGTAATGGTCAATGTGAAATTTCATTTGGAGTCTTGGCTCTTCTTGACCATCTTTTCTTGACCCTTTGGTGGGTGGCAGTGTTTCTGATCTAGTTTCTTGAGAAACTTTTCCAAAAACGTGTAGCAAATCTTTCCTTGGAATGATTAAGGATTTAAAGGCTGTCCTTAACCAAGGCAGGCAGGTATTGGGAGTCCTGTCACTGTTTGATGTCTCCTGGCACCCAGGCCTGTCATACTGCTTTAATGATGTTTTTCTGGAGGGGTTTGAAATACTGTTAGGCATTTGTACTGCTTCTCTTAATGATTGATTGTTTTCTTCCCTGCCACAAGTCTCTGCCCAGCTGTCCTTCAGATCGGAGGCACTGCCTGGCCTCGGTGATGTTGCTCTCCTGGGAGCACTGATTTGCCCAACGGGGCAGAAGTGAAGCACCGTAAGAGCGTTGAAGCATCGTGGTCACATGTAAGGTCTTGAGGACAGAAGGGAGTGAGGATCCCAAAGCTGAGGCGATGCTGGCACTTCCCAAATTCAGACAGCAGTCTAATAATGGTTGATTTTAACAGCCAGACTGGGTAGAGCTGGAAGATCCGCTTACGAGGCTTGGGGTCTTCTCTGCCCCAAAGCTGTGTCGGCCTGCCTGGGGGTTTTTGCACCCCTTTTGCCTCCCACCACCCCAGTTACTTGGAAAGCAGTTACTTAGCTCCTCCTTCAGTCTCATGGCGTTAAACTGCCTGTGCTTTTTAGCTATCTGCTGAAGGGTTGGAATCTTCTTCCTCTGAAATGAGAGAATTTGACGGAAGGTTTGGCTTTGAAGCATCCTTGCACAGATGGCTCTGTGGAGCCATCGTCTCAGTAACGTTCACGTAGCGGCACCTGTACCGGGAGAATCCGGTGACGCTCTCGCCTCGGTGACTTCCCTGCCATCACTGACAGAGTCTGGTGCCACCACCTTGGTTTGCAGCTTCTGGGTGCTTGATACTTGTCTAAAGAAGCTGAACCTATAGACCAGCTGGGCAGCTGCCCTGCAGACTGCCAACCAGCTGGGCAACAGCTGTCTTCTCACGTCTGGCTACAGCGTTCCCCCTTCTTTCCCTGCACCTGAAGTTCATACCAGGACGCCATCATTGCTTTAGGATCTATGTGTGTAAAGTTGCAAATGTAAATAATTTAGAGTAGACACTTGGTTGGATATCTTGCTTCTAGGCACATTGTGAAGGTTGCTGGGTTTTTTCCAGCTAAATAAACCCGGCTGGTTTCCTTCTAAGATTTCAGTGATACCGTTTAAAATTAAGAAAGCAGAATTTTTACTGACCAGAAAACATTTAATTTTTAAAGGTGTTTTGAAATAGATTCCATTAATTTTTATTGTTCGTGATAATTAACCCAAATGGTGAACCAAAACCTGACAGAACTTGTGCTGGTGATGTGCAGGAGTTCTTGCCTCTTCTGTCCCCAACCTGTGCAGAAAGGCTGTGTGTGCAGGCAGTACCAACCTCACTTGCTACCGGAGAGCTCGGGTTTTATGCCTGGATTTAGAGAAATAATTTCACAACTAAATCTAATTTGGGCTAAAGCATTCTTTAAGTAGAGAGCTGACTAGCTCATCTGTGATGGTTCAGAAAAGCAGTTATAACTAGTGCTCGAAGCTCCTTTCTTTCTGACTTTATAGCATTTTAATTTAAGGTCCACTTTCTGGTTGATGGTCTGAATTCCAAGAGAGATGCAGACCATTACATGTGCGTGTATGACTTACATGTAATTCAGAAGTTACGGCAGAATAACATGAATGCAAATGTTCCTTCTTTGCAAACAGAGATGGCTTCCTTTCTCTGCCAATATGAGAATACACCCTAGGAAGAAAGCTCTGTATGTGTACAATAAGCACTTACATCTTTTCTCATACAGAAATTTATTTGCCACAAGATTGGACTTGAAAAAGCATGGTGAGTAATTAATTTATTGGAAGTGAGTCGTACAATTTGCAGCTGACCTGAGCTTGTAGTTTTCTGGTGTGTGGGAGCAAGTTGCCATGTGGAGAAACCTTTCCTTTGGAAAAACACCCCAATAAACATGAGGATGATGCGTTGGAGGAGTAAAAGTAACCTTCATTCTTGCATTTATTGACTTGGTGCTGTACAGCTGTCCAAGGGTATTGACCTGGGAAGAAGAAATCTGTCTTTAACATCATGTTAATTTTGGGGCTGTGAACCTCTTTGAGCGTTGTGTATGGGACGTTTAGTTAGCCAGATGCCAAGGGGTACGGAAAATGTTACAAATTCAGTGTATTTGAAATGCTGCTGTTAAACTTGTGATCACCCGATTGGGCTGACTGGGTGTGTTTAATCCCAATGTTGAGTTTGATTCCTTCCTGCCTTCTGAAACTGCCTGCCTGCCTTCCGAAACTGCCTGCCTTCCCTTCTTCCTTCCTTCTGAAACTGCCTTCACTCCCCCAGAAGTGCTGAAACAACTTTACTCCGATAAAACTGGTTTGTGGCAAACAAGGTGATTCAGGGAGCTACACCTGTGCTGCTCTCATGACAAAGCTAATTAATCCTATTTCATTAAATGCCCCTTAAAAATCAGCCTGATGAGGACCAAAGGGCTGTGTTCTTTTTTAATTATTATTTTTAGAGGGCACTGCTCCAATGAAACAAACTTTTACTGTCTGTACAGCAGATCAGCTGAGCTGCCCAGGATGCCCATCGTTCATTCAGGTACTGTGGCTGCAGGAGAGAGAAATTAAATGAAGAGCTGACAGATGTGCTGACAAATGAGTCCTCCGGTCAGCCTGGGAATGTAACTGGCTTGTTTCCTTTTCAACTTGAGGTTTTAAGTGTGCCAGCGTCTCAACTCTCCACACACCAGGGAGCGTGGCGAGAGGGGACTACATCCAGATTGCTGCTGGCGTGCCACTCAGCTTTGGGAGCAAAAAGAAGAGCCTCTCAGCCTTGTTGTGGGGTGGTGGGTTTTTATTCCCAGTGGGCAATTGCATAGGAAGATGAGGTTGGGAAGCTGCAATATTGATCGGACTTATCTTCGCAGCAACCTTGTTTGTGGCAACTTGGTGGAGCTAAGGGTAAATGGAGTGTTAGGGCTATAGAAAGAGAACAAAGGGAAGGTTAGTGCTGGCCCTTCTTGGCAGGGATGGCTGGATGCCTTTTAAAAACAGCTCCTGTTGTCATGGAGCTTCTGAATCCAAGGCTGCTTTCTGGCACTGATTTTTTTTTTTTTTTTCTCATGGCAAAAAACTGTTGTCCTGTCCTAGCCTTGGGGGGGAAAATAAATAAATCAAGGCAATAGCCTTGGCAGCACTTGTCTGTTATTGCAGCTAAATGGCTGAGCTGTGGAGGGAACAGGACCAAAGGGAAACCTTTTCTTCACAGAGAACCCTGGTTGGGATTTTTTTTTTATTATTTAAAGCTGGCAGCCACTGTGGCCTGCAAAATATCTTTTATAAGAAAGTGTTTGACATTTGGAGAAGGATTTTGAATAGTTTATATAGAAATTGCTTTCCTCTGAGTCAGCGATGTTTTGAGGTTGAAAGAAAGACCTGAATTCCTAATCTCAAGGTTTTTGGAAGGTCTTCCAATAGTGATTTGTTTATGTTTTAAAGCCTGTTTTCCTCTTCTAATCTTCAGATTACGGTCAAACAGTTGTAACACATTTATTGTTTCCTGAAGCAGTCGGTAACGTACAAAACCAGATATTTATTAATCCATTTGGTCTTGATTGCGTTGGTTTAATGCTATGTTGCTTTAGCTGAGCTTTTTGCTTTCTTTAAAGGCAATCTTGCCATTTCATAGAAAGAGTCCTGCTTACTGGTGTGGATAAAAGGTGTGCCCCCCCTTCCTGACGAGATTTGTGTTTTTTATTCTTGGAGAGTTGCTTGCTTGGCTTTAATTTTGCTTTGGGAATCACAGAATCACAAGGTTGGAAAAGACCTTTGAAGATCATCAAGTCCAACCATTCTCATCCTCAACTAAACCATATCCCTGAGCACCTCATCCGCCCTTTTTTTGAACACATCCAGGGAGGGTGACTCAGCCCCTCCCTGGGCAGCCTGTTCCAGGCCCTGACAACTCTTTAAGTAAAAAATTGTTTTCTAATGTCCAATCTAAACCTGCCCTGGCACAGCTTCTTGCTGTTCCCCCTCGTCCTATCGCCTGTCACCTGGCTGAAGAGACCATCACCTATCTCTCTACAACCTCCCTTCAGGTAGTTGTAGGTGGTGATAAGGTCTCCCCTCAACCTCCTCTTCTCCAGACTGAACACCCCCAGCTCCCTCAGCCGCTCCTCATAGGATTTGCCCTCCAGCCCCTTCACCAGCCTGGTTGCCCTTCTCTGGATGCGCTCAAGGACCTCAATGTCCTTCTTATGGTGAGGAGCCCAGAACTGGACACAGTACTCGAGGTGCAGCCTCACCAATGCCAAGTACAGGGGCACAATCACCTCCCCAGACCTACTGACCACCCTGTTTTTGATACAAGCCAAGATGCCATTGGCCTTGTACCAAAGCTTGGAAGCGAGCGATGATAGAGATCGTTGGGTGTTTCTGGAGCAGGGGAGCAGTGAGCCTCTGCACTTTTATTTCCACATGACTTATTTTTAAAGGCTGGAAAGGATGATTGCCCCATGTCAGAAAGCATCCATAGGTAAGCTCTTCTGCTGGAGACATGTAAACTCTGCAGGCTGAAGAATTTGCCCTTCAGGCCCTTCCTTAAGAGTCAGCTCCTGTTTTGACACTGCCTGATGACTGTGATTTGAAAAGATTCAGGCAGCTAGCGAATAAAATCTCTGTGTGTGAATTATTACGTAGTAATTTCTATTGCTTCATCCTCCTGTTTGTGTTTTTATCCGCTGTTAGGTCAAGGATTAGGGCTCTGACAGGCAAGTTTGGATTGGCCTTACTGGTGAAGTGCCCCAGGGAAAGATGTTGCAACTGCTGTGACTCTGCTGTTCGAGATTACCAGCCCCAAAGCAGAGTTATTCTCTGTATTCTGGTGTTTTGGGCTGCCTGCAAAGAGGGATCTATCCATGCTGAGGCACGTGTGGCTCTGCAAAGTCTGCGTTGGGCTGGCGACCTTGAACAGGGGTGTAATGACACCTCGGGGCTGCTGCGGCTTCTCTTCAGCGCAGCAGAGTCGGAGCCCTGTCATTTTGGGGTTTCTTTGCACAAGGGAGGGAGCACTTGTCATTGGGAGTAGCCACAGATCTGCCAAGTATATAATCATTGGATAGTAAAGAAATGCCAGGAGCCAAAACTTGGGGTTTGGAACAGCCTTTGGAGCCCTCGGGACTTCTTTTCTGCTAACCTTTGGGTGGTGGAGCTGTAAACACCAGTCATCTGCACAGGGTTGGGTTGGGTTGGATTTTTTTCCTCTGTTTTACTCTTTAAAGTATCTTTCAAGTCCAGAAGAAGACAGGCTTCTTCCAACATTGTTCCAGCAGGCTTGTGTTGTCTGCTCTTTCTATGCAAGCCCCCTAAACCTAGAGCATCTGGAAGTTTTATGGTGTTTTAATATCAGTGCTACAAGCATAAAAATTAGGAAATCCTAAGGATTAAGCATTTCTATTGAATATGTATTTAATACTGCTTTGAAGTTGGTCTTACCTGGAAACTAATGCTAAAAGAAAAAGATTTTTTAATGACAGTCTAGAGTGTTTTAAGTGCCAGCAAGTGAAATTCTTCTCATAGACACTCACCATCTCTCATTAATAAGGTGTATTTCAAAATATCTCTTCACCTTTTCAAGCCTGTAATAGAATTTGGATCTTTTCCCTTTGTAGTACTGCTAACCTTGTCTTGTCTGTAAGGCTGCATGAGAGCTCACAAAGGTATGGAGAGATTGCTTTATTCCAGCATTGGGAACATTTGGGAGGGATGATTGGCAGTGCCAAAATTTGTCACGGTAGAGTAGATTGGTTAATTTTTACTCATTGAGCTAATTTCTGAATTACCAGACCACGAGTTCTGTCTTTGAAATTCTGCCCTTCTGGAGGTGCTGCTCTGTCTCCTATAACAACAGAGTGACCACCTTGCTGCTTTCATCCAACATTTGACTTGAATTACAGGACTGGACTTAGTTCTTCCAAAAAGAGTTAAACTGGCCCCAGAGCAGTGGGGCAGAAGCGTGGCTCTGATCCCCATCACCATAGATTAGGTTTCTTCCTTTAAACTTTGCTTCCAAGAGAGATATTTTCTTTTCTGGGAAGGAAGAAGGTCGTTTCCACACGGTTTCCCGTTTACTTGCTGGACAGATTTTAGTTTGCTGTGGTGCTGTGCTTGTGTTTGAAGGCTTATGGTGATGAGAAGGTGGGAATGATGGCTGAAGGCAGCGAGTCCCCCTGGAAGGTCACGTGAAGCCTTCAGATAAAAGCTTGGTGCTTTTCTTCCAAATACCATTGTTTACCAAGCTGGGATGAATACTTTTCGTGGTCAGCCTTCTTCATCAAGAGCCAGGCCAATGCCTGTGGTAGGTCACGAACGTACATTCCAGTCCCAGCAGAAGGCACGTTGCAGTGGTGGGAGTGTTGGAGAAGCTCTGGGGGAAATGGCTGAGAGGCCGGAAAGGGCACGGTGCGAACGCTCAGCGCTCATGGTACTTGGCTTTCTGCCACAGTAAACCCAGGGAAGAAAGCCCAACCCCCCACCATTACCCCCTCTCTTTGTTAAAGAGGTTTACTCATCTTGGAGAACTTGCCGGTGCCCAAGACTGGAGAGCAGAACAGCTCCTGGGGGGATAAATGCCCAAATTTCACCCTGAGGCAGAGCAGCAATAGCGTGTTGCGGGTGGTTATGCTGCTGCTTCATCTGCTTTTGTTTCGGTCAGGAGACCTTTCCTCCATCTGGCTCTCCCTGAGGTTGCGGGGAGGAGGGGGACCACCCCTGTGGCTTTGTGCTGGGATGACATGGCAATGGAGAGATGGTGCTGGAGGCAGCGGGGTGGGTGGGTTGGCATGGGTCTCGGGCTTCCCTTTCCGCTTCGCGGTGGGCGAGATGCCTTTCCAAAACAATTCTATGTATAAAGAGCAGTCTTGACCCAGGATGGCCCCGCGGGCACAGTCACCCCAGCTGGGTTAGGAGGTGGAAACGACGCGTGTGAGATCTGCAGTAGCACTTGAAGGATCAAAAAAAAAGGTGTTGGGAACTTTGGTCAAGGTGCTGTTCTGCTTATGCCAGGTTTTCCCCTCTCTATCTTGGTGCAATTCCTTTTACAGCCAAATATTGTGTTCCCTCTGGGCCCTTTGGACTTGCTTGTTCTTCTTTCTCTGCGTGACAGAGGGCGGATTTATTCTGAAGTATTTCCATGTCAGCCACCTAAAAATTGTCCCTGTGTTCTCCTGTTACAACTCTTTTTTTTTTTTCTCTCTTTTGTTTTATAGACACGGATGAGGACACAGTGAAAAGGTGTTT
Source organism: Porphyrio hochstetteri (assembly GCA_020800305.1). Classification (NCBI taxonomy): domain Eukaryota; kingdom Metazoa; phylum Chordata; class Aves; order Gruiformes; family Rallidae; genus Porphyrio; species Porphyrio hochstetteri. The sequence continues at coordinate 23,845,193 of CM036912.1, forward strand.
TGCCACGTTTGAAGAGAAGTTCTTCCAGACCTGTGAGAAAGAACTTGCCAAAATCAACATTTTCTATTCAGGTAAAGTGCTCATTTGTGTATATTTGTGGAAAATACAGCAACACAAAAGGAGTCAGAAGCTCCCAAACTTTCAGAATAACCACAGTGGTGATGCAGGTCTGCCATCATGTAATTATAGAGCAGGTTTTTACGGGAAGCTCCTCTGGTTTAATCACAGATGTAGAGCCAAACCATGGTATTTGAACGGAGGGAGGAGGAAGCACAGGTGACTTCACTCCTTTTGCAGTAGCATCCTGCTGAACTTCATGGAGATGATCTTAAATTTAAAAGTGGTGGCTTACATTTAGGGCATGGCTTCTCAGGTTATCCACAGTGACAGTCTCCTGTGAGTGTTTATGGCAACTAAGCTCCCTAGCTGGTGTTTCCTGAGCAGGAATAGCTATCATGGACATCCCTGTGTACTGTAACTTGCCCATCTTGATGTGTCCAACAAGTTTTTAAACACTGACCTCTTTTTATTTAAACTCGTGGGACTTTCTGGAGTAGCTCAGCCAGTGGCAATTGGTCCTGTATAAATTCCTTGTTTGATAAACCAAGGAAAAACTGTAACAGTGACAAGAGTAGGGGTTCCTAGGGGTGGAATGTCAGAGTGCTTTTGTTGCTTTCCCACCCTGGGTTTTGAAAATACCCTTTATAATGGGGCAGTCAGAAATTCACCCTGCAATATTGCTACAGGGGGGCTGAGTCACAGTGCACTCCAGTTCCACCCGCTCTTGCACTTCAGCTGGTTTTCAAGCCTCTTTTGGTAAGGTTTAAAATGGCTTTTTGACTGGAAAAGTGATTAAATATGTGTACAGTGATGCACTGGCTGCTGCGATGCTTTCTCATGACAAGTGGATTTACTGATGTGGAGCTATAAACAGGCTTCTGCAGTGCAACCCTGCAGCCTTTTCCCTTTCTGATTTTAATCGGTAACAAACTTGAACCCTGTGAACTATTTTAATAACCGTCAGGCGATGATTTTATTGCTCTTTTATTGCAAGCAGAATCTGGGCTGTGGGCACGAGGAGAGCTGAAAGCGTCAAGAGATGCGATAGCTGTGCACTTCCATCTAGGGAAGCAAACCTCTCCCAGGCTGGCTCGTCTGCCTCCCTGCAGGGTCCCTGTTCTGCTGCAGCCAGCCTGGGTGTCAGGACAAGGGACAATCTGTAGGTAGAAGCGATAGACTTTATTAACCCAGCTGGGTTTTGCACTCTGTAGGTGTTTTTGTTTGTGGACCTAAGTGGGAACGGTTGCCCTCAGTGTGGTGAGATCACAGAATCACAAGGTTGGAAAAGACCTTTAAGATAGAGTCCAACTGTACCTGTCCTGTTTCTATTCCATGTGTGAGGGAAGGCTTTTGTGCTCAGAAACCGGTCTTGCTTTAGTAGTTACATCAGTTCCCATGTACTACAAGCTAGGCTCTGTAGAGGAAGCTCTGTCAATTTAGTTGCACAATACAGATTATAATTTTCCCTAATGACGACCTGCTAGCACACATGCACCCACATACGTGCATCCATTCTGGCATCGTTTAAAATGGCATTAATAACAGAGGGTAGGGTTGTTTTTTTTTCAACTTGCTGTCATTTCAAAAAGTTCTGAGAGAGAATACATGTAATTTGAAAATCTTTTGTGATAAGATTAAGTCTTTTATTCATGGGAGAGTGACATGACTTTAATAGTATGGAAACCCTTTATTAGGGTTATTAACGTTAAGCTGCATCAAGAAGTGTTCCTTCAGCAGTTCCTCTTCTCCATGGTGTCAGAAATACAGCACATCTCGGTCCCTTGTGTAGCTCTGGGCGTGTTTATTATGGATTATCACCTGGTACATCCTATTTAATATAGGCTTATTATAGGGCTTATTACACGCTTGCTTCTAGGGCAGGAGATACTGTCTGTTTGCAAGAGAGCTCGGCATTCCACTGGACTCCACTTCCTCATGGAGGGATGCTCAGCGAGCATCTGCACCATGGAGAACTCCATCCTTCGGGGATGGGCTATTCCTGGACAGCGGAGCACTCGGGGTTGAAATGCCTTTCACTGCATGCTCCTATCAAACACAGCCTTAACTCCCTGGATCATTATCCCAGTTCGGTAGGAAGGAAAACTGCTGTTAATTAAATCTGATTTGATAAATACCATGTGATTATTTAGACTGTGCTCAAACCAATCTCTACGCCATTGAAAGAAAATAGAGCGGCAGTCCAATTTTCAGATGGTTTCAGGGGAGGAATGCCTGTTTGAGGGATGAAGTGTTATTTGTGGCCGGTTTTTGTTTGTGTTTGGGATTTTCTAGAGGGGAGTTTTGGTGTGTTTTTAAATTTGGCATCATCGGGGTCTGCTTGGGCAACAGTTTAGCTAGTAATGGTTTTGTGGTGGTTATTTGTAGAAGGCTGTGGCTTTAACTTGGTAAGCAAAATATTGAATGTAAAATATATGTATATAAAAATAAAGTAGGAAAAAGAAGGAGTGTTATAAGACCCTGCCTTAAATTCCCAGAGCCTGGAGCTCTGGTGAAACAGGTTTTCATCACAACCACGTAAACTGGAATTTGGGGGCAAAATTTGACTAGCTCCTTGGCGCGATGGAGTTTTGGGGGAGTTTCCATCATACTTAAGCCTGAATTTTTAATTAAACTTGAAACATATTGAAGCCAAGTTGGAACGGCACAGTGGAGGTGGGGTTTAGTTAGGTTCCTGAAGGATTTTTTTGGGTGCAGCCACTGCTTCGTTGCAAGTGTTGTGGTTGGAGTCCACCTCTCCTGGTTTGTGGACTTCTCCATAGTCTTTGTGAGATTACACTTGAGCATCAGCTCACCAAAATGCTGCAACGTGAGAGAGTTCCAGTTTCTAAGTGCTTGTTGCTTTTTCCCAACTCTCTTGAGGGGGGTGTATTTTTTAAGTGGCTTTTTGGGGTGCTAAATCCATGATGGTGATGAACGGTGCTTCAAGTGTTTTGGAGCACATTGCAAATTGAATAAAACCATTTCTGCTCTGCTTTGCCACTTCCCTCAGAGGTTTTAAGAACAGCAGCAGTGCACATTGGGGGTTGGGTTTTTTTTTTTCTTGTCTTATTTTGCTTCTGCAGTGAATCTTGGTGGTAAAAATCAAGGTGAAACGATTTGTAGAGTGGAGAACGGGAGTCGGTGCAGGAGAGTGGGTGGGAGGGAGAAGGCAGTGTCAGGGCTGCCAATCCTGAGGAGCATTAATGGGTCATTATTGGGCCAGTTCGATTGTCTTTAAAGCCATGTCCTCAGAGGACTGTGGTCCCATATGGATGGAGAGATGTGAGACAGTTTGTTTTGGCAGTGCATAATTAAGAACATTTTTTATTTGGAGATGATGCTTTTTTTTTTTTAAGGACAGTGTGTTGCACACAGACAGGAACATCGCAGCAGCATTTTTTGTAGCTATTTCAAAGCGTTCTCTTTTCTTTACATACTGTGTTACTAGGCTGATGGGTTTTAAGACCCTTCTAGACATAGGGACTGGGGAACAACACTCTCAAATGAAAGATGTACGTTAAACTCGCCCATATTTCATCATCTGCTCCAAAGGAAACCTCGGTGTGATGGCTTAAAATAACATTTACACAGAATTGTAGGGTTTGGAAGGATGCTCCAGAGCTGATCAAGTCCAACCCCTGCCAAAGCAGGGTCCCTAGGACAGGTCACACAAGGAGGCATCCAGATGGGGCTGGAATATCTCCAGAGAAGGAGACTCCACACCCCCTGGGCAGCCTGTCCCAGGGCTCCCTCACCCTCACTGGGAAGAAGTTCTTCCACATATTGGTGCGGAACTTCCTGTGCTCCAACTTGAGGCCATCGCCCCTTGTCCTGTCCCCACAGCCACTGAGAAGAGGCTGGCCATTTCCCCCTGTGTCCCACCCTTCAGATATTGATAAACACTGATCAGATCCCCTCTCAGGCTTCTTTTCTCCAGGCTGAACAGCCCCAGGTCACTCAGCCTTTCCTCACAGGGGAGATGCTCCAGGCCCTTAATCACCTCCGTAGCCTCCGCTGGACTCTCTCCAGGAGATCCCTGGCTTTTCTATACCAGGGAGCCCAGAACTGGACACAACACTCCAGGTGGGGCTTGACCAGGGCAGAGTAGAGGGTGATGATCGCCTCCCGTGACCTGCTGGCCACACTCCTTTTGATGCCCCCCAGGATCTCATTGGCCTCTTGGCCCCCGGGGCACACTGCTGGCTCATGGCCACCCTGTCACCCACCCAGACCCCCAAGTCCTTCTCTGCAGAGCTCCTCTCCAGCAGGTCAATTTTGACTATAGAGTGTGAGTTGTATTTACATGAAGGCTTTTACTTCCAACAGCCACTCTAACAAAAACCTGTTACTTCTTCCCGAGTTCCCAAAGCTGGGAGGGATTATTGTTTTTGCAGTCTGAGCTTGTGTGGGTTGAATATTCTGTGGCTGTGGGCTGTGGGCAGACACTTCTCGCTCTGGGCTGCATTGCCTCTGTACTGTGGAGTCCTCACAGCTGCAGAAGTTGTCAGAGAGGACTTGCCCTTTCCTGTCTTTACATTTATGAAGTTTATAATCAAAGTTACAGAGAGCTTCAGGCTCTTCTGTACTGGATTTTTATATACTGATCCCCCTGTTCTGTTTGGAAAGGCATTCTCTTCCTAATTTTACAGTGCACTGTAAAATTATTTATCGAGGAGTGTTGCTTGTAAAATGACCCTGAACTGAAGAAGACTGAGAAAAAGGTCAAAATTTCTCCCATAAGATTAAATCTTATTTTGGAGGGAGAGTAGTTGAGAATTCTCATGAAGTTTTTCCAGAGGGTGTCCAGAGGGAAGGTTATGGAACAGATAGTCTTGAGGGAGATCATGCGGTATGTGCGGGATGGCCGGGGGATCAGGCCTAGCCAGCATGGGTTCATGAAGGGCAGGTCCTGTTTGACCAACCTGATCTCCTTCTATGATCTAGTGACCCATCTGCTGGATGAGGGAAAGGCTGTTGATGTGGTCTACCTAGACTTCAGCAAAGCCTTTGACACTGTCTCCCACAGTATTCTCCTGCAGAAGCTGGCAGCCCGTGGCTTGGATGGGTACACCCTCGGCTGGGTAAGGAGCTGGCTGGAGGGCCGGGCTCAGAGAGTGGTAGTAAATGGAGTTAAATCCAGCTGGCGACCGGTCACGAGTGGTGTTCCCCAGGGGTCGGTGCTGGGGCCTGTCCTCTTCAATATCTTTATTGATGACCTAGATGAGGGCATTGAGTCCACCCTCAGTAAGTTTGCAGATGACACTAAATTGGCTGGGAGTGTGGATCTGCCTGGGGGTAGCGAGGCCCTACAGAGGGATCTGGACAGGCTGGAGAGCTGGGCTGAAGCCAATGGCATGAGGTTCAACAAGAGCAAATGCCGAGTCCTGCACTTTGGCCACAACAACCCCAGGCAGCGCTATAGGCTTGGGGCGGAGTGGCTGGAGGACTGTGTGGAGGAAATGGACCTGGGGGTACTGATTGATGCACGGCTGAAAGTGAGCCGACAGTGTGCGCGGGTGGCCAAGAAGGCCAACGGCATCCTGGCTTGCATCAAAAATAGTGTTACTAGTAGGAGCAGGGAGGTAATTGTCCCCCTGTACTCAGCACTTGTGAGGCTGCATCTCGAGTACTGTGTTCAGTTTTGGGCCCCTCACTACAGGAAAGACATTGAGGCTCTGGAACGCGTTCAGAGGAGGGCTACTAAGCTGGTGAGGGGTCTGGAACACAGGCCTTACGAGGAGCGTCTGAGGAAGCTGGGATTGTTCAGCCTGGAGAAGAGGAGGCTTAGGGGAGACCTTATAGCTCTCTATAACTTCCTGAAGGGAGGTTGTGGTGAGCTGGGGGTCGGCCTCTTCTCCCGTGTAGGCAGTGACAGAACTAGAGGGAATGGTAGCAAGGTGCACCAGGGGAGATTCAGGCTCGACATTAGGAAGCACTACTTCTCAGAAAGGGTAGTCAGGCACTGGAATGCACTGCCCAGGGAGGTGGTGGAGTCACCGACCCTGGGGGTGTTCAAGGAAAGACTGGATGTTGTATTGAGGGATATGGTTTAGTGGGAGCTAGTAGTAATAGGTGAATGGTTGGACTGGATGATCTTCTAGGTCTTTTCCAACCTTGATAATTCTGTGATTCTGTCCTGGTTTTGCCCCAGCTGAGAGCCACACCCCACACAGTCGCTTGTACTTTTAAAAGGAAGGGGGAAGGAAAGTTGGGGGAGGGGGAGAAGGGAAGGAAGAAAGGAGGAAAAGAAACCACAACCTAGAAACCAGAACCACGCAGGTTGGGATAAGGATAGTTTACTAAACAATAACAGAAAACTAGATATAACAATAACAGGAGTTTAAAGCACAAAATAGATGAAACTGGTGATACACAATGCAGTTTCTCACCAAACCACACAACTCAGGCCACACAGCTTAGAGCCATCCCGGAACCCGACCGTCCCCCGAAACTGCACGTCCTGGCGTTGTCTCCTCCTCTTCCCCCCAGTCTCCCTTTATACTGAGCATGACGTAACTGGCATGGAATATCCTCTTTGGCCAATTCGGGTCACCTGTCCTGGCTGCGTCCCCTCCTTTCTCATTAGTAAGGAAGTATGAAGAACTGAGAAAGGTCCTTGATTGCCCAGCAACAACCAGAAACATCAGGGTGCTATCAGCACTGTTCTCATCCTAACACCCAAACATGGCATTCCATCCACTGCTAAAAAAAATTAACTCCATCGTAGCTGAAACCAGGACAGAGGGATACTTATTAAGACAATTAAATTGACAACCAGGAGGCTGTTGGGCAGAGCTCAGGGTGCTGGGGTTTGGTGCAGTGGGATGTGTGCCTGCACCTCCCGGACGTCTGCTCCAATGCCATGACCCTGCTCAGCATCTTCCTGGCCAAAGCCAACCCCCACGGTCTCTGACCATGTTCATCAGCAGAGATGCCGAAGCTTCTCGAGGTGGGAGAAGCCTGGAAGGAACTAGTTGTACGGAGCAACAAGATAATGGTGTCAGTTACACTGATTTCAGCATTAAAACATCAGTATTTAGCCAAAAAGATTATTTTCTCAGGGAAACTGGTTCGTTCAGAAAACACATCAAAATGATACTTAAATTCAGGTGACTGTCCCTTTAATCAGTAACTAACGAGGCAAAGTTTCTAACCTGCAGGAGCCTACACTGGGGAAAAGAGGGATAAATTATCCTGGTGGATCGTGTACAGCAGCTAGGAGTGTTGTAACTCCTGATCCAAGCAGAAGCTGTGTTTGTCTGTCGCTGGGAGCTTGGCAGAGGGGTTGAATTGCTCTCTGAGCTCCAAAATTCAGTGTTACATTGGAAGTATGTCTGGTTTGGTGTTTTGTTCCCTTTGATTTCCTTCCTGTCATATAAAGAAGCAAGCAAACGTGTAGCCAGTGGTGGGTGCACAGATAGGAAGTGCAGATGACAGTAAGCTGGGAGGAAGTGTCTATCTGCCCAAGGGTAGGGAGGCTCTTCAGAGGGCTCTGGACAGGCTGGGTCCATGGGCTGAGACCAACAGGATGAGCTTCAACAAGGCCAAGTGTAGTGTGTTGCACATGGGACATAACAACCCTGTGCAGCACTACAGGCTAGGGGCAGAGTTGGCTGGAAAGGTGCCTGGCAGAGAAGGACCTGGGGGTGTTGGGTGACTGCAGGCTGAACATGAGCCAGCAGTGTGCCCAGGTGGCCAAGAAGGCCAAGGGCATCCTGGCTTGTATCAGACACAGCGTGGCCAGCAGGTCCAGGGCAGGGATTGTGCCCCTGTACTCAGCATTGGTGAGGCCGCACCTCGAGTGCTGGGTTCAGTTCTGGGCTCCTCACCACAAGAAGGATGTCGAGGTCCTGGAGCGTGTCCAGAGAAGAGCAACCAGGCTGGGGAAGGGGCTGGAGAGCAAACCTTCCAAGGAGCGGCTGAGGGAGCTGGGGGTGTTCAGCTTGGAGAAGAGGAGGCTGAGGGGAGACCTTATCAGTGCCTACACTAACCTGACAGGAGGGTGTAGAGAGGTGGGCGATGGTCTCTTCAGCCAGGTGACAAGTGACAGGACAAGGGGGAATGGGCTCAAGCTGTGCCAGGGCAGGGTCAGATTAGACATCAGGAAAATGTTCTTCCCTGAAAGGGTTATGGGGCACTGGAACAGGCTGCCCAGGGAGGAGGCTGAGTCAGTGACCCTCAGTGTGTTTAACAGATGGGTAGATGCAGTGCTCAGGGATATGGCTTAGTAGAGGACAGGAACAGTTGGACTTGATCTTGAAGGGTTTTTGCAACCTTGTGATTTGTGATTCTGAGCACCCTCTGGAAATCCAATCGGGGGGAAGTCGAGAGGTCTGAGTTCATGCCTAATGAGCATAGGAGACAGCCCCCTGATTTCAGCTGTAGTAATTAAGATCTACCTGATGTGCCTTTTTTTCTGAGAAAGTATATGTTTTACATAGGACTCATTAAAACCTTAAACAAGAATGAGCTTCATAAAAGAGAAATACTCAGAGTTGTTGAATTTAATGCTTAGTAGGGGAATGCTCAGTGTGGTAGGTTATTCACGGGAACGGTGGTGTGCATTTTACAGGCACGATGGGCGAGCTGCTTCCCCCCTCCCCTGACTCTTCCCTTTCCTTGCTAACAGAAAAGCTTGCAGAAGCTCAGCGCAGGTTCACGACTCTTCGGACGGAGTTACAGTCAACGTTGGATGCACAGAAAGAAGCCAGCGGGGCTTCCACGCTGCAGCGCCGCAGAAAGCCCGTCTTCCACCTGTCCCACGAAGAGCGTGTCCAGCACAGGAACATCAAAGATCTGAAATTGGCCTTCAGCGAGCTCTACCTCAGCCTCATCTTACTGCAGAACTACCAGGTACCCACGAAAGGAGGTGGTTTTATCAAGCCCTATATGTAAACATCTCTCCGCTTTGTGTTTGCCTCATTCAAGCCAGCTTTTGATTTCTTATTTTATTTATTCTTGCTGCTTCTTGTGCTAGAACTCCAAAGCTGACCTCCAGAAGGACTTTCCTCCTCCTTCCTTTTCAGGGCTGGCATTCTTGGCACAGGCATGGTCAGGACACAAAGCCACGTTGGGGTCATCCCCTTCCGTAGGGTGTTATTCTGTGCAGGGCTGGAGCTGGCAAGTTGGGGAAGAAGCCCTTTTATCTAATGTTTGTCATGGAACTTGAAACGATAACGTACTGTTTTTCTCTCAGCGTTACCATGGTAGTGGCTGTGACCTTGCTACAGCAGAATTTCTTGTTAAAACATCCATTTATAAAAACAAAAATAACGTTTTTAATTCTGTAGGATACAGGCTACTTTTGCCTTGAAGTATGAAAAAGAATGATCTGTAGTTGTACTGGGATTTCTGGTGCGAAAGGGCACAGTAAATATTGTCAACACTGATTTTGTTCCAAAAATCTTGAAAGAAAAATCTGAAACTGTTAAGATCTCTTTTATTTTTGCTGGGCTAGCTCTTTTGGTATTAAGTACTCTTTTGAATGCCTTGTCCTGGGGGTTTTAGCTTGTTAAATAAGAACGTTTGAACTTACATTCACTGCATCTGTATTTAGATCTTTACTGGCATTGTGTTGGAGAATTTTACTAACCAGAATTCACCGTAAGAATGAATTGAGCACTGCTCCACAGGACAGACAAAACCTGATTCTTCCCAAATTCTGAGTGTTTGTACCTTTCCTAAAACAATGCTGTATCCTTGAGCTCACACACTGCTGATGCTTACTCACTCCAGATGCATCAACTGGGATTTCCTTGCTTTAATATTGGGTTTTCCAGGTTGGAAAATCTTGGTCCAACTTGTGTTGGAAGCAGCGCCAGACCCCTGTCAAGGGAAGCTCAGAGGGATGAGGTCAGACCATCTCTTACAAACATTATAACTACTTATTCTTGCTGGTTGAACAGACATCCCTCCGTGAGTGCTGAGCACAGGTTTTATATTGCAGAAACTATTTATGGGTTTCTGAATAAAGCCCTTTGACTTCTAGAGGTAATTTATAGTTCAAAAGCTTGGGACAGGTAGAGTAGCCTTTGCTCGTCAGGTGTGGAGCGAAGCAGGACTGCCTGCTGTGATTTCTTCACTCTTCTAAGAAAAAAAGCTTTTAATACCAGAAATCCCTTCTGAGGCCTGATGGAGAATTCAAGTAGAGGATGACATAGATCATTGCTTTGAAGAATCTTCTCCTACTCTGCATGAGTGGAGAAAGGTGCCTTGGACCCTTATACTTTTGCTTTTTTCTACCAGGAGTCCAGGTTCATTGGCTGTGTACTGAATATTGATACAGAACCCAGCTAGGTTTGATAGCTCTCATGGTTTCCAAAAGGAGTGGAGCCTCTTTGTACAAGATAATTTTGCTCGTTCTCTTTATGAAGTTAGTTCAAGATGATTTTGAACCTGACGACAAGGAGTACAAGTACTGACACCAACATCAACCCAAATCCTGGCATACTACTCTTAATCCCTTTTGAGCTGAGAATATAAGAACTGGGAACACTCGATTTCTTGCCGTTTCGGAGAGGGAAAACAATAACCTGGTGGGAAGATGATGTAGCTGAAGTCTTCACGTAGGAGACAGTCACCAGCAGTATCGTAAACATCAAGCTATGGCTTTGATGAAGCACTGAAGACTTGAGTTTGGGTCCCCAGATCTATGTGAAGGGAATTCCTCCTTCTGTTAAGACTGAAGCAAAGAGCAAAAGTGGCATGTGTTCTCTCTTAAAGGGCACGAACCACCCAGCCAGTGAGACTAGTGCTTGGCTCCAGGGCAGCTGTTAGTTGTTCAGCTGGCCAGTGATGTAACTGCTGCTGATAAAATTAATTTGCTGTTAACAGTGATATTTATATACATACAGACTCCAGAGTTGCATAAATCTCTTTATTTCAAACACTGGGTTTAGAACGGACAAATCTTGATAAGTTAAGTACATAGCGTATACTTATATATAATATATATAACATAATACACTGATGGGGCAAATAATGGGGGTTTGGAGAAAGCTCCTTGCCAGATAAAAGCATCACGAACAGCAAGAGTAGCAAATCCTGCTGTGCAAACAGCCTGTGCCTGCTTTGCAGTGCCATCACCACGCGGGCCCTGTCAGGACTCCCACCATAGCCAAGAGCGTTTTCATCATGTGCTTTGGGCTCACAGGCCACGTTTTCATCTCTCAGGCCGATTTTCAGGCCACTGGAGAGGTTCCTGAGGGTTTGGTGTAACCGTGGCCAACCTGCTGAGGCCCACTGGAGTTAGGCTGTGACTGCACATGTGGCAGGTCAAGTGATGGTGGTTCAGGCTACAGGAAAACAAACCTCTCGCCAGAGCCATTGCTTCCTTACAGCTTTCTATTCTTCATGTTGCATGTATGAGAAGGTGACCTGCTCTCCCCGGGGTGGAGTGCTGGCTCTTCTAATAGAAAGTAATTAAAGTCTCTTGTCTGCAATAATGCTGATCACTAATGCATTGGCTTCCTGCTCCTGTCTCCCTAGCCTCATTTCCCCACCTATGTGCCAGGGTCTGATATTAAATCACTCTAAGCATAATTAGATTGAAAATAATTTCAGTGAGTAGTTGCCGCCTCTCCCTGGGGCACTGGATTTTGCTGTTTACTCTGTTTTTCTTTGAGTTACTTGCTAAGCTTTCTTTGGAAGTGAATCTGGCCACAGTCTCTCCCGTTCCTGCTGTTGCTTGAAAGAATTGTTAAGTCTTTTGAATGGCTTTTTCTCTATAATCACAGAATCATTAAGGTTGGAAAAGACCTCCAAGACAATCTTGTCCAACCATCCCCCTACCACCTCTATTACTCACTAACCCATGACCCCAAGTACCTCATCCAACCTTTTCCTGAACACCCCAAGGGATGGTGACACCACCACCTCCCTAGGCAACCCGTTCTGATGCCCAACTTCTCCTTCTGAGAAGAAATTTCTCCTCATTTCTAACCTGAACCTCCCCTGGTGCAACTTGCTGCCATTCCCTCTTGTCCTATTGCTACTTATCTGCGAGAAGAGGCTGAGCCCCAGCTCACCACGACCTCCTTTCAGGTGGTTGTAGAGAGCAATGAGGTCTCCCCTGAGCCTCCTCTTCTCCAGGCTGAACACCCCCAGCTCCCTCAGCTGCTCCTCGGAAGGTTTGCCCTCCAGCCCCTTCCCCAGCCTGGTTGCCCTTCTCTGGACACGCTCCAGGACCTTGATGTCCTTGTAGTGAGGGTCTCAGAACTGAACCCAGCACTCAAGGTGCGGCCTCACCAGAGCTGAGCACAGGGGGATGATCACCTCCCTGGCCCTGCTGGTTACACTATTCTTGACACAAGCCAGGATGCCGTTGGCCTTCTCAGCCACCCAGGCACACTTCCGGCTCATGTTCAGGCGAGTGTCAACAACACCCCCAGTTCCTTTTCTAGCCACCCTACCCCAAGCCTGTAGCTGTAGCGATAATGAATCGCAGGATTTCAAATGCGCTGGAAGAGCATTGGGTCAGGGCTCATGTATCATTTGGAAATCAACCCTTATTTCTTGGTTTAATGCAGGGCTGTGTGCTTATCTGGACAGACTAGGGAGTTACATCTCCCACACCTGCAAGCCCAAGCTAGGTTTGCAGTCACAGCACAATGTGCTCTGTGGAAGGGGATGTTCTTATTGGGATGCACTTGTCTGGGCTCAATCTGCAGCATTTAAAACTTCCATCCAAGGACTTCCCTTGTATAATGCTGGAGAACTTGATTTGAAGCCGATGTAAAGCTTAAAGACAGTGGAAGTCAGTAGCCTAGCCTTTTTGGAAGGGAAAAACCCTTGAAGGATGGGTAATGAGTGTGGGAGCTGGGACAGACCATAGTCCTTTTGCAGCTTTCTATGTTAAGAGTAACTGAACTCCTGCCAACACAGAGGCCAGGTGCTGAGTTGCAGTACCTGCAACGTACACAGTAAGGTGCCATCCTCACACAAGGGAACCTGTCTTCAAAGAACTTCAGGCACACAGGTTTTGAATTCATGTCCAGGGGTTATTTTGTCTTCAGTGAGGTTTCATCAGGGATGGTGTTGCTTCCTGCCTTAAGGAGGACAGTGGCAGTGAGTTGGCTTTTCAGGGAATAGCTTTGAGGTAGCTTCCTGCAAATAAGTCACCTCTCTTCATGCTCTTGGGTGCCACATTTTGGTTCTGTTGTTAGCCAGGGATATGGATCACTTCTAATAAAGTAATAACTCAAATAACTGTTTTGGAAGCTGAGGTTAAAACACTGTAACTGCTTTGCCCCACCTGCAGAACCTGAACTTCACCGGCTTCCGCAAGATCTTGAAGAAGCATGACAAGAACCTGGAGACGGCACGGGGGGCGGAATGGCGGGTGGACGAGGTGGAGGTGGCACCCTTCTACACCTGCAAGAAGATCAACCAGCTTATCTCCGAAACAGAGGTAAAGATGCTAGTCTGGGCACTGCTCCTCTTTTAACTAGAGGACAATGCTTCCTTGTTCCCTCTCGATTCCTATAATGTTTTGCTCTCTCCATAGCTTATGTTCACAGGATCATAGGGGTTGGAAGGGAGCTCCAGAGATCATCGGGTCCAAACCCCTGCCAAAGCAGGGTCCCTAGGACAGGTCACACAAGAAGGCATCCAGACAGGTCTGGAATCTCTCCAGAGAAGGAGACTCCACACCCCCCTGGGCAGCCTGTCACAGGGCTCCCTCACCTTCACCAGGAAGAAGTTCTTCCCCCGATTGGTGTGGAACTCCCTGTGCTCCAACTTGAGGCCATCGCCCCTTGTCCTGTATCCCCACAGCCACTGAGAAGAGGCTGGCCATTTCCCCCTGTGTCCCACCCTTCAGATATTGATAAACACTGATCAGATCCCCTCTCAGTCGTCTTTCCTCCAGGCTGAAGAGTCCCAGGTCACTCAGCCTTTCCTCATAGGGGAGATGTTCCAGGCCCTCAATCACCTTCATAGCCCTCCGCTGGACTCTCTCCAGGAGATTCCTGGCTTTTCTGTACCAGGCAGCTCAGAACTGGACACAATGCTCCAGCTGGGGTCTGACCAGGGCAGAGTAGAGGGGGAATGACAACCAAGACAACTAGTAATTGCTTATTGACATGTCACTGATTTCTGGCATCACTTCTGTAAATATGGGTGTGTTCTCTTCAGCTGGTAACTCTTCACTCCAAGAAGCTCATGCAGGATTAGCCCCTATTGTGTAGAGCTGGACGCAGCATGGTGAGCTTTTTATATCTTTGTTACCACCTAGTAGAAGAATACAATCACCAGGGCAGGGCTCAGATGTAACTTGGAAATCAACCAACCCCTTTATTCTTTCAGTTCTGTGTGCTTATCGTTAGAACGAACCTCTGTGATGTGTGTCTTTATCTCCTTAGGAAGTGGTGACCAACGAGTTAGAAGATGGAGACAGACAGAAGGCTATGAAACGCTTGCGTGTTCCACCCTTAGGAGCAGCTCAGGTGAGTGGTGGAGTTATCAAGCAAAGCTGCTTCCCCAGCTTGTCAAGGTGCCAAATCAGATTCAACATTTGAACAGAGTAGTGAAAATAATTGCTGTGAGCATGCTCTGCAGATTGTGAGGGGGCCATGGTCACGTAATCTGCTTTAGTTCCGGAAGACTTGGAAATGGCTTACTTGCTGGTCCTAATGCATGCAGACAAGGTAATGAAGGGATGAGATAAATTGTAAAAGGAAATTTGTGCTAATAATAACATATGCTTAGCGTTTGGGTGATCTGGAATATTTTTCAGAGGGCATTGAGATCCCAAGCTCGGTTTCAACACAGCTACAATGTAGGAAAGAACATTATGCAGCATTTTCAGTTTAAAAAAACTTCAAGAGCAAAAGTGTGAGCAGACATGAGAACACCCGATCCCTGGTTTTAAATTTCCTCTGCAAATTAATCTGACTGCTGACAAGCTGTTTACCCCACCTTAACTCCACCCTTGCTTTGTTCACAGCCTGTACCAGCCTGGACTACATTCAGAGTTGGATTGTTCTGTGGGTTGTTCATTGCACTCAATGTCACTGTCATACTTTCAGGTGGGTATTCTTGGCTGGACCTGGCTGCCAGACCTTGGTTTGGCTACATCCTCATCATTTGGTGAGGGTCTGGGTCTGAATTGGATTGGTTGGGATGTTCTGGGTTAAATCGGTCTGAGTCGGATCGGATCGTGCTGGTGTGAACTACTCGTTCTGCTCAGTACGAGGCGGTGGGCTTCCCAGAATCGCAGGACGTGAGGAGTTGGAAGGGACCTTAAAAGATCATCTAATCCAACCCTCCTGCTAGAGCAGGATCACCCAGACTAAATCACACAGGAACACATCCAGGTGGGTTTGAATGTCTGCAGAGAAGGAGACTCCACAGCCTCTCTGGGCAGCCTGTCCCAGGGCTCTGTCACCCTCACAGGGAAAAATTCCTCCTTCTATTTGCACAGAACCTCCTCTGTTCCAGCTGGCACCTGCTGCCTCTTGTCCTATTGCTGCCATCCCTGAACAGAGCCTGGCTCCAGCCTCCTGACTCTCGTCCTTTACATATTTATAAACATTAATGAGGTCACCCCTCAGTTTTCTCTTCTCCAAGCTAAAGAGTCCCAGCTCCCTCAGCCTCTCCTCATAAGGAGGGGTTCCATTCCCTTCATCATCCCACTGGCCCTGTGCTGGGCTCTTTCAGGGAGTTCTCTGGAATATATTCTCATGTTATATACCCAGACTTAGAACATACTATGGTTTGTTCTCCTGGTTTTCTCCTTAGTCTTGGAGGGATGTTCTGGGTGCAACATCCATGTATCCAGACACGATTCCATTACCGTTCTGCAATCACACAACCCTAACCATCTTGAGAGAGGGGCTCCTGAAACTTGAGTTTTGCATGGTCCTGGCTCTGTATGGAAAATGAGAGCAGACCAAGGGCCACACAAGCACCATACCAGTCAGGACATTTTCCTGCTGAAACTTCTAGGATTTCAATCCCCAGTGCCTATTAGTGGAATTATTTGAGTTTTTCTTGTCGGCAGAGTTTGGCAAGATTGTTGAAAAGCTTCAAGAACTTACTGCATATCTCAGCCCTTGGGTTTATTCTGCTTTGTCTCTTCTCAGTTTGGGCTCTGATTAGAGTGAAAGCCGCGTTAGTGCTGTAGATCCAGATCCAGCACTTAATCACAAGCAGCTTTACTAATTGTGTGTGTGATTTCAGTAGTGGTGTAACTCGCTTAGGCAGTACAAAGGAAAAGGCTTAACAAATCAGCGTGCTAGTGCTCCGTTAGGGGAAGCCCACGTCTTGTTTTTCACTTAAAAGAGTTTTTAATCAGATGTTTCTGTAATTGGATCCAGTCGTCTCTTGGGATAACGTTGCTCAGTGAAGCTGTTTGCAGCTCTTCTCTTTTGGACTTGCTGCTGTGGGGCAGAAGGCTGACCCGTCTGTGTGAAGGGTTCATTTAACGTGTACAAGCTGTTCTTTATTCCTTGTATTTTAGGTTTTTTCCCTTCTAACTTTTGATCGTAGACTCATAGAATGGCCTGGGTTGGAAGGGACCCCAAGGATCACAGAGTTCCAACCCCCCTGCCACAGGCAGGGACACCAACCTCCAGGCCTGGATCTACACTAGGTTGCCCAGGGCCTCATCCAACCTGGCCTTGAACACCCCCAAGAATGGGGCACCCACCCCCTCTCTGGGCAGCCCATTCCAGCCCCTCACCACTCTTTCTGGAAAGCATCCCCCTAATATCTCATCTAACCCTTCCCTCCTTCAGCTTCACTCCATCCCCGTTGTCCTGCCAGTCTCTGCCCTTTGAACAAGCTGATTCCCCTCCTGTTTCTCTGCTCCCTTCAGGGACTGGAAGGCTGCAATGAGGTCCCCCCGCAGCCTTCTCTTCTCCAGGCTGAACAAGCCCAGCTCCCTCAGCCTCTCTTCGTAGGGGAGGTGCTCCAGCCCTCTGATCATCTTTGGGGCTGATCATCTGATCATCTCCTCTGAACCCTCTCCAACAGTCCCACATCTTTGTTGTATTGGGGGCCCCAAATCTGGACACAGGACTCCAGCTGGGGCCTACTGAGGGCAGAGTAGAGAGGAACAATCCCCTCCCTGTCCCTGCTGGCCCACCCCTCTGCTAATGGAGCCCAGGATCCCATTGCCCTTCTGAGCTGCAAGAGCACATTGCTGGCTCATGTTAACTTTCTCATCCACCAGAATCCCCCAGGTCCTTCTCAGCAGGGCTGCTCTCCAGGAGCTCTTCTCCCAGTCTGTATCTATGTCTGGGATTCCTCCAGCCCAAGTGCAACACCCAACACTTCGCAGTGTTGAACCTCATTAGGTTGACTCAGGATCATTGTGGTTTTGTCTTTTCCCAGGTGTGGCTTTTATAGATGGACCAAATGTGTGGCCACTGGTGAGAATCTATCGAGGTGGCTTTCTCCTGATAGAATTCCTCTTTCTCTTGGGTATCAACACATATGGCTGGAGACAGGCTGGAGTGAATCATGTCCTCATCTTCGAACTCAATCCCCGCAGCAACTTGTCCCATCAACATCTCTTTGAGGTAAGCAGAACGGATCCTAGGAGCGGTTGGGCTGCGTGGTGTATCGGGAGGATAAATCCCACACCGCTTCCTGGCAAGGACCTCTAACTCAATTAGAGGAGGAAGTTACTGAAGTCTGATTAGATTACAGGATTGAGCACTGCTCTCCCTTCTCCTATAATGAGAATTCATTGTAGGTTTTGGAGCTGTGTTTTTATTAAGGTATCTCTGTGTTTCTTCCATCTTGCTGCAGATTGCTGGTTTCCTGGGGGTTCTGTGGTGCCTGAGCCTGCTGGCATGTATATATGGTAAATTCACCTACATCCCTATGCAGGTGAATCCGCTCATCTTGTACGGCTTCATGTTGCTTTTTCTCATCAACCCTACCAAAACCTTATATTACAAGTCCCGGTTTTGGCTGCTCAAACTATTGGTAAGTCTCTTTCAATAAGCTTAGTTTAGTAATAATAACAATAATAGTAGTAGTGATAGTGATAATGCTGTAGCTGAGGAGTAGCAATAAAGTATACGCAGGCGTCGCTGATCTTCAGAAGAGGGGGATGCTTACGCCACTGTGTATTCATAGAGCAGAGGGGGTAAGGTGTTGGCTGCAAGCAGCCCTTGGGCATGAGTTTACAGACACACCTGTCTGTCTGTACCGCTCTGTTATCTTGGGATTGCAGGTTGCTACTTGTTCATCTTCCTATAAGCAGCCATATACATACTTTTGCACCTA
Source organism: Porphyrio hochstetteri (assembly GCA_020800305.1). Taxonomy (NCBI): domain Eukaryota; kingdom Metazoa; phylum Chordata; class Aves; order Gruiformes; family Rallidae; genus Porphyrio; species Porphyrio hochstetteri. The sequence goes on from CM036912.1 coordinate 23,863,490, forward strand.
TAGAAACACTCAGATACCTTTGGTTGTTTGTTCCTTTACGTAGTGAAGCAGTTTGGGTAAGGCTGCAGGGATGCTCCTCGGCCAACATGAAGAGAGTTCGCTGATGGAGAAGGAACCTTCACAAAGCTTACTGCTTATAAAATGATGTTTATGGCTGGGGTTTTATCAGCAAATTATTTTTGTGATCTTAAACTATTTATATGTATATATTTATATTTATGTTGAGCACTGTGTTCACTTTTGGGCTCCTCACTACAAGAAAGACATCAAGGCCCTGGAGTGTGTCCAGAGGAGGGTGACAAAGCTGGTGAAGGGTCTGGAGCACAAGTCCTACAAGGAACGGCTGAGGGAGCTGGGGCTTTTCGGTCTTGAGAAAAGGAGGCTGAGGGGAGACCTTATTGCCTTGCAGGTAGTTGCAGAGATGTTGGGGTTTTTCTCTTCTCTCGGGTAACAAGCAACAGGAGGAGAGGAAATGGCTTGAAATTGCCCCAGGGAAGATTTAGGTCAGATACCAGGAAGAATTTCTGTACTGAAAGGGCTGTCAGGCACTGGGACAGGCTGCCCAGGGAGGTGGTGGGGGCACCATTCCTGGATGGATTTAAAAGGCATGTGGATGTTGTGCTTGAGGACATGGTCTCGAAGTGGGCCAGGCAGGGTTAGGCTGGGGTTGGACTCGATCTTAAAGGTCTCTTCCAACCCAGGTGATTCTGTGATTTTAGACCCAGCTCCTATTTTCCTGGTAAGATAAATCTGATGAATTGAGGGTGAATGTGCACGCTACTTCAGTGTCCCAGTTACAGGTGGAAGCTCCAAAAGAACAGTTTGCAGACTTGTTGACTGGCTCATCAGCTTCTTCCCAGGTGGTTGTTTCCCAGGTTCATCCCCACGCTGTCTGCCTTTTCCCAATGTCTTAATCACGTTGGTTCCCTCCATCCCTTACTCTTGTTGGAGCTGCTCTGGGAGCATCGGGTGGAAGAGGGTTTGGCTGGCCAATGTTATTCATAGAATCATTTTAATGTCAATTAAAACAATTTATCTGGAACACACCAAAGGTGAAACATGGAATCATGCTTGGAGAGCGTGTGTGCTGTGTGCAGGTATACACACAGCTAGTTAACCTCTAGTATTTGATTTGCTAGCTTACTACTATTTTAGCTTCTTCCTATCCTTGCCTTCCAGCGTTCAGCCATCTCCCACAGATGTACCTTTAGTCCCACGCCTCATTACTCTTCCTGCTGTCCCTTGGTGCTAGGGGAAGCACGGGAAGCGCTCTAACCACATGATTAGTATCCATGCTGATTTATCTTCGTGTCCTAACAAGATAAGATCCTCAGTCTTCACAGAGCTCTTAGCTGGGATAGAGCCGGCACTGGAAACTATCTCCAGACTTCGCTGCGCTCTGTGATACAGATATATCTTCAAGCTGGGCACAGGCCAATTCATCCCAAGGTCTCCAGGGGATGGAGAAAAAAGCTTCATCAAAATGCAAGATCACCTTAATGGTGGAGAATGACACAGTGGGTCTGATGGCATTAGGTGGCAGAGGAAGGAAGAGGCCAGGCAAACCACAGAGAGAAGAGCTGCCAGGCTTTTCTAAGTTTTAGTGGATGCAATTAGCTGTCTGGGTGTGTTTTATTTCTCCCTGTGGTTGTCAGCAGCTCTCTGGGTGACAGGAGGTTTAAATAGCCCAGTTCTTAAAGCCATGCTGTTGGCTCAAATTCTGGCTTGGCGAGTGTTTTTCTTTGCGTGTGTGATACGCTTCCCTTCCATCCAGGATGAAGTCTGGTGTAGCAGAGCGTTACTGACACCTTCAATTCTTCTAGAACTGGATCAGTGGGTACTTCACTGTGTTGCAGCATTTCCCAGTGGATACAGGAGGCTTGCTGTATCCATCTGTGATCATCACCAACCGCTTGTCGGTGCTCATGAGTGGGATGTCACTTGCTGATCCCTGAGGGACTGCAAGTTGTGCCTGAATCCATCTTCCTCCAAGTGACAAAAGGGTGATTTTGCCCTTAGTAAGCTTAGTTCCCATGCCAGGCTGCTCTTTCTCACCACCATCCTTAGCAGAGTGCTCTTTGCCCCTTTGCTGCTGGCCGGGAAGCCCATGACCACGCTTACTCAGGCTGAGGAGAGCAGCTTGCTGGGAGGGAATGGGATCCAGGCACAGGGGGTGGCACGGCGGCTGTGTGCCCACGCTCTCTGTGCAGCCTTGAAATGGTGAAACAACTGCAGGGAACCTGTCAGAGCAAGGTGAAAATCTAGGAAGTGTTTAGCTCTGGCTCAAATATCTGCTGCCTCAGCTCTTCCTAAAACTGCAGCCATCAGCACCGGGAACTCTGCGCTTGCCTTGTGGAACTGGTGACGTATCACTGGGTCTGATTCTTTGAAACTGAGGTTCAGCTCCAGCTTTTGGTGTGTTTTGGATGTTCCAGGTGCTTCTCAGCTGGGGCCTGAGGATGGTACTTGCTAGTAGTGGTAGTTGAGAGGTAGGAGAGGTAGTAGTAGTTGAGCAGAGGTAATTGAGATGCTAGTGCCTTAGCTAGTGCCTGGACGTATCTGCTGACTCCTCATCTGCTGTAAACTTTAGGTGGGAGGCTTCTTTGCCCCTCTCCCTTCTTCTTCTTTGCCCCTCTCCCTTCTTCTTCTTTGCCCCTCTCCCTTCTTCTTCTTTGCCCCTCTCCCTTCTTCTTCTTTGCCCCTCTCCCTTCTTCTTCTTTGCCCCTCTCCCTTCTTCTTCTTTGCCCCTCTCCCTTCTTCTTCTTTGCCCCTCTCCCTTCTTCTTCTTTGCCCCTCTCCCTTCTTCTTCTTTGCCCCTCTCCCTTCTTCTTCTTTGCCCCTCTCCCTTCTTCTTCTTTGCCCCTCTCCCTTCTTCTTCTTTGCCCCTCTCCCTCTTTCTTCTCCCTTCTTCTCCCCTCAGTTTGATGCTGTCATGGAGCAGCATCTAAGTGTCTCTCCCTAAATTAAGCAACAAACCTGGATTTGATTAATTTCTTCTTTCTTTTTTTTTCTGGGAGATCTATCTGGAAAGCTGGTATGTCATTTGTTTTATTTGGTCTTTGTTTTTGCCTGAAACCCCCAGGATGGTTTTATGATGAAACAGGTGAAGATAGTCTTGGGGAGTGTTAGTAAAAGGACCTTCTGCAAAGGAAGGCTGGTGTGGCTGCTTCTCTGCCCTCAGCGGTAGCTGTTGTGCAGCTGGACTGCTCAGAGGACAGAGCTCCCTGAGGGCTGGCCCTGCCTCAGCCACTGTGATAGGTACATCCTACCTGAGTGCAGTAGCGCTTTCTGGGTCAAGATCCATATCTGCTTTATGCCACTAAGTCTTAATCCCCTATTTGGCTTTGGAATTTAGCACCAGAGCTTTAAATTGGCATGACGGGCTGATGGGAATGTGTCGGTCCTTTACCAGGTTCCTGTGGCTCTGTATGGCTGAGGTTAATAAGGAAAACAGCAGCAAAGATCAGCGTTAGCCTGTGCTTTCATTAATGTAAAGGCTCATAAATCTCCCAAGGACAGGATGGCACTGGTGCCGTCTGTTAGAGAAATTGGCTCTTAGTAACTAGCACTAACCGGGGAGAGAGCGAGCTGTAATCAAAGGTAATGGGCCGTGAAAACTGTCTGGTTTGAAAGGAACAAAACTGCTGTTAAGGCTTAGAGGGAAAGTGGGATTCAGGGGGAGTGGAGCTGGTGGTCAGGGGGACTTCCTTTGCCCTTTTGTTAACTCTTTCCCTGCTGGAGGCTGTGTGGTCACTCCTACACCTTCTAACAGCAGAGAGCTATGTGTGTGTTATGTAAATGGAACCAGGGTTGGCCTGATGGCCGTGCCGAGGGTCTGTAATCGGGTGGGGGGTGTGAGGGAGAAGGTACATGTGGAAGATGTCCATAGATGTGACATAAATACCTGAAAAGAAAGCACTGGTGCAAATGAGGAGCAACAGCACAACCAGAGCTGAGTGGAGCTCTTACGTGGAGGCTGAGAGATTCTGGAAACAGCTTGGTTGGAGGAGACCGGGTCCTTCTCCCAGTGAAAGGAAAAAAACCCAACCCAAAAAGCTGTGTGGGGACGTGAATAGCTGTGTAACAATTATATCTTTTTCTTTTTTCTTTTTTTTTTTTTTTGTCAGCAGGAGCAAAAAGTCAGCAATAAATCTTCAAGCAGTTCTGTTATTTCCATATTTGTTCAATGCTGTGATGTCCTGCCACTGCCTTTAGATGTCTTTGACACTATGTCATGAATTATTCTCTTTTCTTTTTTTTTTTTTTTCCTCCTCTCTTTTTCATCCCTCCCTGACAGTTTCGAGTGTTCACTGCTCCTTTCCACAAGGTAGGCTTCGCAGATTTCTGGCTGGCTGATCAGCTCAACAGCTTGGTCGTGATACTCATGGATCTGGAATACATGATCTGCTTCTACAGCTTCGAGGTTCAGTGGGAGGACAATGCCGGGCTTCTGGCAAACACAGGTAGAGTAATGCTGGCAACCCTTGCAAACCTGGTTGAAATGACCTGAAAAACACTGAGCAAGGCAGCTTTGTAATTGTGTATCTGTTTGGAAGAGGGCTGCCAATCACATGGGAAACAATTGGTGTTTCTTGTAAAAGCAGTATTAAAGAGATGCTTCACTTTCTTACTTCCACACAGAGAAAGGGAATTTCATTTCCTAATCCAGTCCTTTGGCCTGATGTGTATATTCATCAAAGAATTTAGACATAGAACTTCTTGACTGGGAAAAGTAATCCCTGATCCTGGCATCACTGTTGTGTTTCCCAGTGTTTTAACTATCTCTTTGCTTTCAGCCTCTTCCTGTTGCTCAGCACGAGGTGTGTGAGCTGGCGAACTGTGATGTTCTGTGCTGTAGCCGCCTCCTCCCAGGCCCCCACCATGGTGCCCTAAAGCAAGCGAGGGTCACAGAATCACAGAATCATAGGGGTTGGAAGGGACCTCGAGAGATCATTGGGTCCAACCTCCCTGCCAAAGCAGCTCCCTAGCTCATACTGCACAGATAGGCGTCCAGATGAGTCTTGAATATCTCCAGAGAAGGAGACTCCACCACCTCCCTGGGTAGCCTGTCCCAGGGCTCTGTCACCCTCACTGTGTAAAAGTTCCTCTGCATGTTGGTGCAGAACTTCCTGTGCTCCAACTTGCAGCCATTGCCCCTTGTCCTGTCCCCACAGACCACTGAAAAGGGGCTAGCCATCTCCCCCTGCATCCCATACTTAAGATATTTATAAACATTAATAAGGTCCCCACTTAGTCGTCTTTTCTCCAGAAAAAGCTTGTTAGTGCCACCCCTTATCCAGTCAGAGATGATGCTTGCTGCTTCCCTCCTTTCTAGCCAGGATTGCTGCAGGGTTGGCATATCAATTTTGATTTTGGCTTTCCCGGTGGCAAAATAGTCTCCTCCTGGATTGAGCTGTGGTCTTCAGCTGCCGGCACTTGCTGAAAGAGTTGGCAGTATGCTCCAATGAGCATCAGCATTCACTTTGCTCTTCTGATCTGTCTGATCTTTCTCTTCCCTGTAGGACAGTGTGGCAAGTAATTAAATGTTTGTTTATTTGATTTTAATAAATAAAGCAACCAAGTGGATAACAACTTGCTCTCTTCTGATCCCAACAGCAGAATGACAGCACAGTGCTTTGGGATAAATACCAGCTAATAACGTGTCTCCACGAGGCTGAGTAGGAAACCAACGTTTGTTAGTCAGTGGGGTGTCTGCGTTAGATGTGCTGAGCATGAGAGGATGGCGTGCTCAGGGGCTCCAGGCAAAGCCTGGATGTTTCCTCCCTAGAACGATGGCTTTCAAACATAGGGGTTGTGACACAATATCATGTCGGTGAAGTTGCCTCTCACCCCGGTTATTGAACCAAAACCAACCAACCAACCCCCCAAACACACATTAAAATATGTGTGTGTGTGTGTGTGTTTCCTATTATGATATACGAGGGAAATGGGTCAGGGACTACGTAGGCAGAGTAGCCTTTTTGAGCCATCCTGCAGAGTTTGGAAATGCACAGAATTTCAGTGTTGATGGCCTTTTGTAATTCCATTCTTAATTTGATTATTTGCAGCACTGTCAACAGCGCAAAATAAATTTAAAACCAGATTATTCCTAATCTTCTTGCACGTTAATTATACTGGCAGCAGTGAAGGAGTTAGATGATGATCTGTCTGGATGTGTTATTGATGTTGTGTCACCTGAATACCTCCAAGATGGAGCAAAAGGGGCTTCAGGATACCTTCTGGTGATGAGCTTCTTGCTGTTGTGGGTGTGGGGGCATGCAGAACAACCAGACATTGATGGGGAATAGCTCTCAACGTCAAGTGAAATTACTCTTACAGAAAGGACGACAGAAGTTCTTCGATTTATTAACTATTTGTCCCTGAAACTTCTTTTTTCTTTCTCTTTCCTTGCAGATAATCAGATTTGTTACAGCTACTCCTACGGAGTGAGAGCGGTTGTTCAGTGCATCCCTGCTTGGTTGCGATTCATCCAGTGCCTGCGCCGTTACCGTGATAACAAACGGGCCTTTCATCTGGTTAATGCTGGAAAATATTCCACCACCTTCTTTGTGGTGACATTTGCAGCCCTCTACAGCACCCACAAAGGTACTGATTATTTTGGGAAGTTCTTTGCAGGTCATGGGATTTGGGTGGGTTTTTTAATATGGGAGAAGCTTGGGGTTTGGACATTCCATTGAAACAACTTAGTGGAAAGGCACAAGCCCCCCTTGCTTGCAAGGAGCAGTTTAAGATCTTCTTTTTGGTGTTTTTCACATACCTGGTGTGCTCAGAACTGCAGCTGTGAGAGAAAATGTGTAGGACAAACTGAAATACCTGGGGTTTTTTTGCTGTGAAGGGGCTTTGTATGGGAGGAGTAACGTAGGAGATTCTTCTCCCTCAGCATTCTTGACTAGCTAATCATCTATATAAAGTCAGTATGTCATTTCTGGACATGGGGAGATGCACACAGTGTGGGGAAATACCCTCCCTGCATTTTCCTGTGTGTTCTTATCCATGTTTTTTCTGTGGCTGGTAGAGAGTTATTTCCAATCCATTTAACTGCAGATTGAGCTCTGATCCCTCAAGTTCCCCATCTCCCTGGAAACAACAATTACACGATTCTGCTCTTGCTCTGAAGGAAAAAGCTTTTAGTTCCTGCACTTGAGGCAGTTGCCCAGCCTTTCATTGTTCTGAGGCCCTAAAAGCTCTATTCTGGAGATGTCCAAGGCATATGTTTTCCAATAAATTAGCAACCGCTTACGCTCCTGAGTTATCCTGAACCGTGGTGGGGCAGGGAGAAGTGGTCAAGACGTGCTTCTAGTTCATGTGCTGGGTGTTTTGGAGGGGAACAGGGTGATTTGAAACCTTCCCGTGGCTGAGAAATGGCTGTTGTGTCGTGCTGGGGACTGTTGTGTCACACCAATAACGTTTGTCAAGCCATTTTAATGGCAGAGAAGCTCACTGGTGCAAACCAGCCGAAGGCTGGGAAGCCAGGCACTCCATATCCAGAGGTACATCCAAACCTGGCGTGGGAGCATCAGGGGTGGATGCAGCTTCCAGCCCCGCCATGCGTCTCCTCCCCGCCGCTTGTTCCCGTTTTGACTTGTTTGCTCAGTGACCTTGCACAGCTCTCCGGTTCCAGCCCTGCGTTCCCGTTAGTCACCGAACCCCGAGATGAGATGCATCCAGATTGCCTGGCTGTAATCACTGCTGATGTGCTTTTATACCCAGTGCCTGCTTTGGGGGGCTGACTAATGCTTCTCCATCCTGGGGATGGGGGGGATGGGACATGACACACTGGCAGAGCCTTCAGCAGGAAGGTCAGGGTAGGTTTGGAACCAAGAAGAAAACAGGCATCAAAATGTCCCGTTGAAGAATTTAACATCTTCCTACTCCTCTTGAAGCTTGTGGCCCTGCCAGGACTGCTGATCGTTCTCCTTGCTGCCCTGCACAACTGCTGTCTGCTTTTCAGGGCTGGCAGGGAGTGGGTTGCAGTGAGGTGTTTACATGCATGGGGGGCTCCTTCCAACGCTGAGAGATGTTCCTGACTCCCAGCCTTTGTCTGTCCGGTTTCGGCGGCGGTGGGAGTCAATAGCACATACAATACCGATACGGAAGCTTCGTGGCCTTTGGGAATTACACGTTAGCACAGCTTTTGTAAATGTTGCTGGGCCTGGGCTCATAGCACTTTTCCAGAGGGCTGCCTAAAGACCTTGTGGTGTTTCCTCAGCCCCAGAGGTCTGTTCCTATCCTGCCAGGAGTGTACTTTTTGATGTACCTGCTAAGAATCCAATTTTAACTACGGGCTTTGCATAGATCCCCAGCTCTTTCTGAACTTGGCATCAGGCAGTCTGTCATCAAGCCGTTAGGATGTCGCTGTTGGAAATAGATGTGGTGCTCGCCCACACCTTGTCTGTGTCTGCTGAAGGAGAGAGGAGCCGAATGGATCCTGTCCCTATGGATCCTGTCCCTACGGCACATCTGGTGGGGGCTGGCTGCTTCCTGTTGGGAAAGCAAGCGCTGCCCGGAGCAAGTGCCACATGGCTACTGATCCTTGCTCCTTAGACCTTCTCTGAGCTGCAGGAGGTAATGAACCTGCTAATTGCTGAAGTAACAAGAGTTCTGTTTAAGCAGTCTTTTGTGCCTGGGCTCCCAAGCCTATGATTTAGGCATCTGGAATGACAGCTTTTGGCTGCCAAGACAAGAGGGTAACTGGTGGCCTTTTTGGGTGGAGGGGGGTCAGGTAACGTACACTAATGCCTGATCTCCACCTTGGGAGTCCTGGGGACGTCACAACCCTCTGGAAAGGCTTGTCCTCCTCCCTTGCTGTGAACGCTGAGGCGTTTCTGAGCCGCTCTGTAGGTATTTAACCCATCTCTGCTGGCTTCGTGGGGCGGCCTGTGCGGTGAGGAGGGTGTTGAAAGGTGGCTGGGTGAGTGCTTATGGTGGTGCCATGCTGTGGCTTCCAGGGCTTGTTGGGAAACAGCTCGAACTGAAGAAATGCTCAAATGCCACCTTGTTATGTTTAAGTGGTGTATCCTGCTCCTAGCCATACGTGGTACTCCCTTCTCCAAACCTGCTGTAGTGATGGGTCCTCCCAGTAACACAGCATACTGCAGGCTCCTGTCTAGTACCTCAGTTTCCCCAAAAATCATTGTTTGATAACATACTGCTTGGGCAGTGCATAGCTCAGACTCTTTCTTCCCTCAGAGAAGCCATTCCTTTCCTTTTCTTCCTTTCAATGGAGACACCGAATGCACTCTCCTTTCCCAGTTGGTGTTGGGATGTTGGACTGGTAAGATAGCAAAGTAAATTCTATCAGGTTTTCTCTCCCAAACTGGTAATTCTGCTGTCCCAGGATGAGACCAGTTTTACATGGTGTTAACACCAAGTTATCACCTCCTGAATTTGTGAACCTGAAGTGAGAGCAGCTACCCTGTAAGGTAAGACCGGAGCAGGCAGGGGTTGCGTGGATGGGTTCCGACTCAAGTCGCCCACTCCCCCACGGCTCAAACACGGTGGGGGACACACACACACGACAGGGATGGGGGTAACACAGCAATGACTGTTGCTGAGCTCCCAGAGGAAGACTCCTCAGTATTTCTATATGGCTCAGAGGAATGGGAAAGCCAAGGCCACATTCTGTAAATGCAGTCCTGTGGGGTATGTTTGCGCAGGCAAACGAAGCGTATCTATAACCAAGCTACCCAGGAACTGGGGTGCGTTCCCACTCTTTCCCACCCTCGCTTTGCTCCCTGGCAGTGCTGAGCAGCTTTCCCCAGAGTAGCCATCTCAGTATTACATTGCCTGCTGGAACCTCCATAGTGCTGGGGAAGCAAATGATGAAGCCCAAGTCTTCAGAAGATGTCTTGGGATGCCATCCAGAGGGACCTGGACAGCCTGGAGAAATGGGTCTGGATGAACCTTGTGAACTTCAACAAGGCCAAGCGCAGGGTCCTGTACCTGGGTCGGGACAAGCCCTGTTATCCATACAGGTTAGGAGACAATGTGCTGGAAAGCAGCCCTGAGGAAAAGTACCTGAGGGGACTCGTGGATGAAAAGCTGGATGTGAGCCACCAATGTGCATCTGCAGCCTGGAAGGCCAACCCCATCCTGGGCTCCATCCCCAGAAGTGTGGCCAGCTGATCAAGAGAAGGGATTCTGCCCCTCTGCTCTGCTCTGGGGAGACCTCCTGGAGTGCTGTGTCCAGCTTTGGAGCCCTCAGCACAAGAAGGACATGGATCTGTTGGAGCATGTCCAGAGTAGGCCACAAAAATGATCGAAGGGCTGGAGCACCTCTCCTGTGAAGCCAGGCTGAGAGAGTTGGGCTTGTCCAGCCTGGAGAAGAGAAGGATCTGGGAGGACCTTACAGTGGGCTTTCAGTGCCTATAAGGAAGTTGGGGAATAACTGTTCCCGAGGGCATGGAACAATAGGATGAGGGGTGATGGCTTTAAACTAGAAAAGGGGAGATTTAGGTTGGATGTTAGGAAAAAATTCTTCAATATGCTGGTGGTAGATCACTGGCACAGGCTGCCCAGAGACATAGTGGAGGCCCCATCCCTGGAGACCTTCAAGGTCAGGCTTGATGGGGCTCTGAGCAACCTGCTCTAGTGAAGGTGTCCCTGCTCACTGCAGGGGGATTGGACTAGATGGCCTCTTAAGGTCCCTTCCAACCTTACACATCCTGTGGTTCTGTGTACCCCAAGCACGGTGTCACTTTGACACACAGCTACTTTTTTGTAGAGTTTTCACTCTGCCAAAAGCAGACACACTTTCCTTGACAGAACACCTCACTCTGGCTGCTTCCAGGTCAGTCCAGCTTATCACAGCATCCCAGGAGAACCCCTCCTGTGTGATGTAACTGCACTGAAGAGGCTGCACTGACCTCCCTGGACTAGCCAGCCTTGGCTTCGCTCCTCGCTCAGACCCGCTCCAGGCTGTATCAGATGGGATCTTTATATCTAGGCTTGTGTGAGCAGCAGTGCAGCCGAGCTGGGAGCTGGGTTGTAAGGCTCTAAGGGTGCTGGCTGCTGCATAAGCTTTGTGCATGGGTTGTGCTCCAACTTTCTGCTGTGTAACATGAGCTGCATCTTGATTTTGCCACTCAGTTTACTCTTCCCTTGATGCCTTTTGCTCACACGGTGTCATTGGAAGCGTCTGGCTCACACAGAATTACAGATTGGGCTTCTGTGCTTGAAGAAGTGAGCTTCAAGAGTGGTCTGCACTCCTCCATCCCTTCCTGGGTTAGTGGGGTTTGCTGTTTCAGAGAGAGCATTTGTGGGTTTACCTTGTTTGGGGTGGGGTTTGGGAATGTGTTCCTGAGCTTAAGCACAAATAAAAAAAAAAATTGGGTTAAAATTTGAATCCCAAACTGGTTTGGGTGGGAAGGGGCCTCAAAGCTCCCCAAGTCCCACCCCCTGCTATGGGCAAGGACACCCCCCATCAGCTTAGGGTGCCCAAAACCCCATCTAACCTGGCCTTGAGCCCTGCCCAGGGATCCAGGGGCAGCCCCAGCTTCTCTGGGCACCCTGTGCCAGTGGTGATGTGGGATTTTTATCCTTTAACTAGAAGAAAAGATGGTCTATGTGAACTTCTGTTGTCACTTTGATTTACACACCTTGTTCGCTGAAATCCTTGTGGTCTGGGTAGTATCCAGCTATTTACTGACCTCAGGATTATTCCAAAATTAATCCATGTAGCCTGGAAACTTGAGTTAAGCATCTCTTCTTCCTTTCTGCGCCCACACCCTTTCCAGGTACCCCACATAAGACCGCTGAACACAAGGTATCATTGGCTGGGCAGTGCCATGGAGAGCCTTGGGTCAGTCTAAGATAATGTAACTGCCACACGCTTTCTCATTAAACAGCCTGGAACACTGACAGTAATTAAAAATGCAGAAGTTAACTAAGTAGGGCTGTCTCTAAAGAGCAGTGCTTCTGTCAGCATTCTCCTCATCACTGCAGAAACGGGTTTCTCTGATGAAGGGATGTGTAATTTGGGGCGGGGGGTGGGAGGAGTTAAAGCCAAGTGTAAGAGAGGACTGTGAAGCTCCTTGCTTAGCCAGGGAATAGAGATGTGACTTGTCAGGGCAAGAGTCATCCTTCGATTAATGGGCTTTTGCAGGAAGGTGTTGGACCCTCCCTTACTAATAGAGAGGTTTGACCAGGTCCGACTGGATGAAGATGAATGGGAACCGTGCCGCTTTCTGAAAACACACTGGGAGATTCCCAGGCCTCCGAACTGCTGCCTGCCTGCTTCTCATTAATCACCATGACTTCAGCCGTAGCAGATACGGTACCGCCTGGTGTAGCCAGCTTTATGCCTGCACGGATCGCTGGTTCTCCCACGACCTGTCCCTCCATGGCTGCCCAGGGAGGGATCTGGCTTCCCGGTGAAGGCTGGTGTGATGGGACAGAGGATGGCGGTACCGTCAGGCTGTTGTGCTGGGAGCTGCAGGAGGGCACCTCGCTGCACCTTTGCTCTGCTCTGCTGGCTCAAGTACCGGCTCGTGAGCAGTGTGAAACTGCGGGCTGCGACCCCGGGCAGTGCGTTTGCTGGCGGCGGGAACAAAACGAACCGCCATCCAAAATGGTTTCAGCATCACCTTGTTCTCTTCAACAAGGTGATGTGTGAACTGGGGCTGGCAATGACTTTTACAGAGAGAATTTTATTCCTGGGGCGTGGGGCAAGGCAAAACAGACGGACAGCATGTGCTCCAGTGCAACTGAAGCAGGTGGCTTTGGTGCCATCCTGTTCCCTACTTGACCTACTCATCTACTTCAAGAGTAGATGAGGTGCTCAGGGATATGGTTTAGCATAGGATGGGAATGGTTGGACTTAATGATCTTAAAGGTCTTTTACAACCTGATGATTCTGTGATCCCTGGTGTATCAGTGGAGGACCTCCCACCTCTCCCTCTCTCTCTCGGCTCACTGGAAGAGCTGTCAGTGCTGTGTTAAGCCTGATCATTTGATTTTAGGTGTTGCGAGAGCCTTAGAGAGTGCTTGGATTGACCTCTTGAAGCAAAACAAACTTTGTAATGGGATTAACTGGCTGCTTTCTTAATACTCGCTGTTTTCACGCGGCTTCCTTGAGTGTGGCATCCCGGCAGCTCTGTCAGGATGATTATTTGGAGCCGAAACGTGCAACGTCTGTCACGGTGCTGCAAGCTAGATGAATTTTTGTCTGAAACCCCGTCATCCCATGCCCAGGAGACCTGCAGTAATGAGTTGTGTTCATTAGCCAGTCTTTCTGATCCTTTCCATCAGAGCTGTGGCAGCGTCATTAGCAAAGAATTGGAGGCATCGCCACGGGCAGACATTTCCATCCTGGCCTCTGACCTTCTTCCTGCTTTGACGTGGGTCTCTGCGGCACCCCGAGCAAGCCGGGCTTCTCCATGCCAGTTTGTTAGCTCCTCTAATTGCCCAGACACCCATCTCTGTGATGATGCTTCGGGGTTGAGCCAGGAAGGGTGAGGAGCACCCTGGCAGGGCCATGGCGAGACCCACCCTGGCCAGGACGGAGATGCTGGCAGGAACTCATCCGCTGGCATCCTGTGGTAGGTGAGCAGGGATGGCGAGATGAGACGGCAAACTCTGTGGGGAGCCTGGGAGGAGGAGAGGAGGAGGTGTTGGGCAGAGTGATTGCAGGGACTGCCACCGTGCCCCGAACGTCAGCACAAATGAGGCATAGAAATCCCGCCGGGAAATCTGCCAGGGCTTTGTAGGTCTCCAGATGTCAAGCGGGACGTTGGCGGTGGGGGAGAAGCAACCTTGGCACCCCACTGCTGAGCGAGTCACGAGACTGAGGCCGGGGAGATGGATGGTAATGGCTGGGATCTGGAAAGCGGGCTGATAGCACCGCTTGTGTCGCAGAGCGTGAGCTTGCGTGTTAAAGGTGACGGGAGAAGTGGGAATGCTAATGAGCGAGGTGCAAGGAAGGAGGACAGCCTACTGACACCTCCTTTCGCAGGCACTTAAGAGGGGGAAGCCTGGCCTTTTTTTCTTTGTTAATGGAACATTTTAAGATCAGTGGCTGGCTCTCTCAGAAGTGGTTTTCCTCTCATGTGTATGGCAGGCCAGAGTTCCTGGTACCGAAGAAACGCGGGAGATGCGATCCTCTGACTATCTCTTTTATTTTCCTTCCCACTTTTGATCATCACAGTTGCTATTCTGTTTTGAAGGGCTCTGCTTTGGTCTCTCAAAGCACAGTAGAGGTAGCAGATGATGTGGCCCAACCCCCGGAATTGTCCAGCAAAGGCCCCCATTTCCATGCTGTTTATTTCTGATTGCGAATCCTGATGTTGTTGTTAGTGTAACAGTGGGTAAGTGGCTAATTGGAAACCCTGTCCTTCCCAAGGCAGTGGTTAAACATCCTCCAAGAACACTTCTGCAGTGCTGGAGAAGCCACCAGAAGAAGAATCAGGTTAAATTTCAGTCATGACTGACAGGCTTCCTCCTGTTTGCCATTAAATCACGCTCTCCTGTCTATGAGGTACAAGTGATGAGATTGCTGCAACACCTCGAAATCAGGCACAGTTGTTTATTGCCATGCAAACCCCACAGAGTTTGGGGGGGGGGGTGTGGGGTGTGTGTTTTTTAGTTAAAACCCAATTTGGGGATTTCCTTACTCCTACAAACGTAGAGTCTAACTAGGAGAAAGGAGATGTTGCTCCCTGACAGTTCCTCGCTGTGCTGCATCTTGCTGTTTTGCTTTAAATTGTGCCTGGAGGCTATAGACTCTAATGGGGAGGCTGATGGTAAAGCCCATCAGTGCACGATGCCGAGGTCTCCGTGTGCTCCTGGCTGGGGTTGTTTGCCTTTTGGCTGCATTAAGTCTGCTGTCACGTCCTGGCCCTGCCATTGATCGGGATTTAATAGCAGTATGCACTGGCAGGGCAGAAGGGCAACGCTGCTGCTGTTCCCTCATTAAGCTGTGTAATTACTGAGGGAGTGGCGGTACCTCACCTAAGCAGTAAGGGGTTGGGTAGATGCTTTGGGATGTCCTTTTGCTGGCAGTTCTTATGTAAATAGAGCACTTTTGGCTGTCACCCCCCTCCCCGGTGTGTTCTGGGATGGAGTTAGGTGTGTTCTGGGATGGAGTTAGCGGGCTTGTGCCATCCCAGGGCTGACCAGGTGGTGGGAAGCATCTGCTTGGCTCTCCAGGATCCGCGCTTGGGTAGCACGCTGTAAATACGTACTTGGTCGTGACAGGCAATGACATTTGGCATCCCTTATCAAGAGGATTTACTTATTTGTTTGAATCGATGCTGGGGGCAGATCTGCTCTCGCTTTAGGGTGGTTTTGTCTCACAGCAGGGCTTACCCACCACCAGTCCCCGATAACCTCGTGCCTCTCACGGCTGGTATCACAGCTCTTGCCATCAGTAGAAACCACAGCAGGCTGCAGTGCCTGACACACCAGGAGTGCTTATCGGGGGCCATTGTGCTCTTATCCACATCTTCAATAATACATGGCATTGATTTTTTGCCCCATCGAACACTCTACAGTGTTTACATTCCCCAGAATAATTCAGCAGGGTAAACAGATAGTATTCTTTGGAAGTAAAGTCATTATTAACAGCGCTCGGGATTGTATTTGCTGTCTGCTGTTGATGGAAAGCAACCTTTCTCTTGCCTGTGTTTAGAGGAGGCTATAATTTCCATGGAGTGTTGTTCTCCCAGATCGCTGCTCAGATGCTGTGTCCCCTGGGCTGGGCTGGGCATCCGAGATGCTGTCTGTCAGCACTTTCTGCTGGCAGTAAATTCTGCTCCCCCAAGTGCCTTTTGGGTGTTTTGTGGCACTGTGGCCATTCACAGCTCTGGTTGGAAGGTGGAAGCGTACCGTTATTTATCTGGCTGACCTTCTGGAGCAATCTGTAGGCGTGTTTGGGGAGGAATGGCCTTTTAGAGGGTACGCTGAGGCCACTAATGGAAACGCTGTGGTGAAGGTTGCGAATGGCCCCTGTAGTACACCACTTCCCATCCACTTTGCAGTAAAGCAGAGGTACCCCAGCGAACTGGAGTAGCCTCTGGTGTAGCTGGATGCCCTCGAGTTGCAGACATGCTTGTGCAAACATATATTGAAACCTGCCCATCAGCAGGAGGGTGAAGCTGCACCTCCAACTTCATGTGCAGAGAGGGCTTGCACCCATGGTGTTCTGTCCTGATGTGGTTTCCCTTTGGAGCATTGAGTGGAAGGGTCTTTCATCCACCTCTTGCTGGGTGCAGCGGTGGTTGTGCTGCTGTGGGATGCTGAACACTCTGGGTTTTTTCCCCTCTTTGGAGAGATGGAGATTTGCTGGGTATCAAGAGCACTTCTCTAGTCCTGTAGATTATCCCTCTTGAATGTTTTTTTGGTGGTTCCTGGCACATGATTAAACAAAGAAAAAACACCGGGTGAAACAGTTCCTGCTTAAATAGACCATGACATCATGGTACACATACACAGCTAGGCATTGCTCCTGAAAAACCCACAGGCTGGGGGTAGACGGAGCCTCTAGGCAACATATGAACGCCTTGATTTTCTAGCCCCCCAAGCAGCAGAGGAGAGGGGCTGCCAGGACCCGCCAGCGGAGATTGAGATATAATTGCTTGCCAAGAGCAGTAACATATTTCTGCACGCAGGCTGAATACCGATGAGGATGGGAGGGAGGAAGGAAGGTATCAATCGGAACTGCAGGCAGGAGGAGAAGGAGGAGAGGTGATTAAAGGAAGGGACTCAAAAGGCTGAGGCTGAAGACAATAGGCTGGTTCTGATTAGAGCCTTTGATCAGGGAGTGATTTAGGTTTTTAATGAGGTTGTTTTTCAGAGCTGAATGAACTGCAGAGCTGGGCAGTGAGACAGCAAGCAGCGTGAGCCCAGGTGCCGCAGGGAAAGGGCCTTGAGCCCAGGATAACCTCCATAGAAGCAAGCACATCCTTTGTAGGCCGATGAGGTTAACACTGCAAGGTCTTGGGCCCGTTTCTTCTTCCTGGTCCTGACTGCACACAATAACTTGTAAGGCAGTTTAGGTTTAGGCAGCATGAACCTTTGAAATCACCTTCCTCTGTAGCTGCCAGCTTAAGATGCAGTTTTGTTGGCGCCTTATGTGGTTTGAGATGACAGTGCCCCCTGCTTGATGACAGCCTGCCCCCTGTGTGATCGGAGAGCTCCAAAGGGGCTCCCAGCGATGCCGCTTTGCTGCACTTCAGCCCTGCACCCAGCTCGTGCTGGGGATGTGGCAGAAGGCACGGTGATGAATGGTCCTGCCTGCACTGCTTTCTCTATCTCTGCTCCTCAGAGATGTCAGAGTAAGACTTGGGTTTTTGGCTTTCTGTCCTTAAGGCAGGGAGTAAAAAACCCAACGCAGCATGACGTAGCCTTCAAACCAAAGCTTGGTAGGAAGTACGCAGCCTTGCAGGGCAGTTTGGAACGTTTCAGATGCTTTGAAAGCACATAACCCGTTAACTACCTCTGAATTAGCATTTAGGATCTGGAGCTAAACATGAAGATCTAAAATGAGGTGAAAATAATGATGGAAAGACCAGGCTCAGCATCTCTGAACCACTCAACACTGGCATCTGCCTTTTCTCCCTGAAATGATGTAGTGGAGGCTCTGGGGGAGCAGGTGGGAGAGAAGGAAATCTTGCCCTAATTGCTGAGCTCCCCAGATTTCACCAGTGTCCTCTCTCGTGGGCAGCTGTGCTTCAAAACCTGCTGGGAGAGGTGGTTTCAAAGCAACAGCATTAATGGAGCTGGGCGTCAGAGCCCGCGTTCCGCAGGATGTCTCTGCCTGCTTCGGGGTGACGTCACGGCTCTCCGCCGCGGCAGTGGCGGGCGATGCGATGCCAGCCCTGTCCCTGGGTAACGCTGAGCCTGAGGAGGAGGCGAGTTAACTGCTCGAGGGCTCCCAACCTTGCAGAAAAGCGGGGAAAGCCGGTCGGTAGCCGAGAGCTGCAGCAGACATCTCGCATCCTTTCCCTCCGCCGCCGGGAAGCTTCACTGCCCAGAGGCTTCACTAGAAGAGCGTCTTTAACAGGATTGGCTTTGGGGGGTGTGTTTTGGAAGGAGAATGAGTGTATCTGACCTATATCCTGCACGTCGTGCCCAGGAAACCCGAAAAGGCATAATGGGAGGAATGTCTTACATGGTGCTTCTTGTTTTCACCTCCGTTCATTTGATGGGATTGCTGTGTTGTGTTTGTATCATGATTGTTTGGAAGGAAAAGGGAAGGAGGGAGCCAGCTGCCCTGTTGCTCCCTCTACAATCAGTTTCAGGGATTCTGAAAGGGGGCATACGTGGGAAGCAGCGCTGTCGGCGTGGCATCTGGCTTGAACTGGGAAAGTTGGGGCTTTTTATTGTGTGTACTAGAGATGTTACCGGAAAGAATCGGTGACTGAGTGATGCAAGCAGCCGCGCAGACACCAGGAGAGGCTCCTGGCAGCAGGGAGATGCAGAGTGGCGCAGCCTTGCCACCTGCTTTGCTTTTATTGAACTTTCTGACTCAGATTCGCTAATTAAAAGCAAACAGAATGATCGGATCTGTTTGGTTTGACCCTCCTGACCGATACAGGGAAGTTCAGCTGAATTGGGGGAGTGCCATAACCATTTCAGGGGGGTGGGGATGGGATGGGAAACAACTTAGCTGCCAAAACATAGGGCAGGCGTAGGCCCCAGTGCTCTGTAGCATTTAAAACTCCACGTGGAGCCTTCTTTGGGATTTATACGTACGCATCAACATATTGCCACTGTCTTGCCTATTTTCCCCTTCCACCGCAACCGGTGCAGTAGCTGGTGGGATCTCCTGCACTGCTCGTCCTCTTCGAGGTTTCCAGCGCGCCAGTTCTCAGAGCTGTTTCTGTCTAGGCAAACTAAAATGTTCTCCCATGAAAGACTCCTCACTGAGCGCCGCTGTTTTTCTTCTCACAAGCCTGTGTCCTGTGTGAAATCTGGCCCTGAGCTTCCACCTGCTGTTCAGAGCCAGAATGGCAAGCCCGCCGCACGTCTCCAGAAGACAAAAACCTGGGTGCAGGTTTCAATCCTGAAGTCTTGCCAAACGTGATGGAAGTGGAATTTAAAATGACACCATAAAGCTGCTCTCGGTTCGGGTCAGTTTAGCTGGCCTGATTTTTCTCAGAGCTTGAATAAAGCGGGGGGGAGGAGTGGGGGTGTTTCCCCCAACAGAGTTTTAAGAAGCAATCTGCTTGGAGCTATGCAGAAGTATGTTGTTCTTCTCTTTTGCAGCTAAAAACCACAGTGACACCCAAGTGTTCTTCTACCTGTGGATCATCTTCTATTTCATCAGCTCTTGCTATACCCTCATTTGGGACCTGAAGATGGACTGGGGTCTCTTTGACAAAAATGCTGGTGAAAATACCTTTCTCCGCGAAGGAATCGTCTACCCACAGAAAGTGCGTATACAGCCCGCTCTCACCCCTTAGAGCTAAGAGCCTTAAATGTTTAAACAAAACAAACTCAACTCCTTGAGTTGAGAACATGTTGCAGCTGGTCCTTCTTGAACGCTTCCGGGCCGGGATTTTCTAGCAGTTGAGTTTAGTTTCAAAGAGATTGTTTCATATTGTTTGCTTCTCTTGTGGTTGAGCAGCAAATTCTGTCTTCTCCTGCAGACCTGAAGCGGGTCTGTCTCCTGCGCAGAGCATGTACAATGAGCTGTCCTGTTTGTCTCGTTCTTCAGGCGTACTACTACTGTGCCATTGTAGAAGATGTGATCCTGCGTTTTGCATGGACCATCCAGATCTCTCTCACTTCCATGCAAATCTTTCCATACGCTGGGGACATAATTTCTACTGTGTTTGCCCCGCTCGAGGTGTTCAGGTGAGGCTCCTCGACCCAACACATCGCTTCTGCTTCCCGGTTTTATTAGCTGCATAAGGTCAGTGCCCTCGTGAGGCCCCATCTGGAGTACTGTGTCCAGATCTGGGTGCCACAATACAAGAAGGATGTGGAACTGTTGGAGAGGGTTCAGAGGAGGCCACGAAGATGATTAGAGGGCTGGAGCACCTCCCCTACGAAGAGAGGCTGAGGGAGCTGGGCTTGTTCAGCCTGGAGAAGAGAAGGCTGCGGGGGGACCTCATTGCAGCCTTCCAGTACATGAAGGGAGCTTATAAGCAGGAGGGGATTCAACTTTATAAAAGAATAGACAATGACAGGACAAGGGGGAATGGATTAAAACTAAAGGAAGGAAGGTTTAGATTAGTATTAGGGGGAAGTTTTTTACAGAGAGAGTGGTGAGGTGCGGGAACAGGCTGCCCAGAGAGGTGGTGGATGCCCCGTCCCTGGAAGTGTTCAAGGCCAGGTTGGCTGGGGCCCTGGGCAACCTAGTGTAGATCCAGGCCTGAGGTTGGTGGCCCTGCCTGTGACAGGGGGGTTGGAGCTCTGTGATCCTTGGGGTCCCTTCCAACTCATACCATTCTATGATTCTATGAAAGCACCTTGCTCCATCGATTTGGAAGGTGCCCATCCTTGAAATGGAAGGCTATGTCAAACAGGAGCATTTAATTCTCAGGTTTACAATTGTTCTCAAATCTCTTATCGATTTCCCAAATGTTAACTTGGGTCCTGCGAGGTTTCAGAACTCTTTATACGCTTGTGCTTGAGCTGGAGACCTACCCCCACAACTTCTCAAGATGATTAAAAGCCCTTGAAGCTAAACCTCGCTCAGGTAGATGGCGGAGGTTGCGTTTCACTTGTCCTCCTGCCTCCCTGCTGTCGTTGTCAGGACAGTGAATGAACCTGACAGATCTGTTGTTCTCCAGAGGGTTGGGAAGATGTTGTAGCAGGTGCTGCTGTTAGTCACTGACTGGTTCTCTGTACTCCTGGTGCATTCCCAGAGGCACTTTGATCAGTGAGAATGGTCGGCGTTATCCAGCTGCATGTAGCAGCACTACGCCACACACGGGTGATGCCTCTAAAAGTGGAACCAGATTGATCATTTTCGCTTTTCCTCCATCCAGGCGGTTTGTGTGGAACTTCTTCCGTCTGGAGAATGAGCACCTGAACAACTGTGGTGAGTTCCGTGCCGTGAGGGACATCTCTGTGGCACCGCTCAACGCCGATGACCTGACGCTCTTGGATCAGATGATGGACCAGGAAGACGGCGTACGAAACCGCCGCAAGAACAAACAGTGGAAGCGCAGCCAGAGCGTGTCCTTGCGCAGACCTCGTCTGGCTTCACAGTATGTTTCTGCCCCTCCTCTAGCACAGCGCACCAAATGGTGTGTCAGAGATGCTGTTGATGCTTGGCAGATGTTTATGGGCTTGGGTAACCATGCAGAGTGCTGCACATGGGACATAACCCCGGGCAGCGCATGGGCAGAGTGGCTGGAAAGCTGTCTGGCAGAGAAGGACCTGGGGGTGCTGACCATGAGCCAGCAGTGTGCCTGGCTGGCCAAGAAGGCCAACAGCATCCTGGCTTGTGTCAGACACAGCGTGGCAGCAGGGCCAGGGCAGGGATTGTGCCCCTGCAGTCTGCATTGGTGAGGCTGCACCTCGAGTGCTATGTCCAGTTCTGGGCCCCTCACTACAAGAAGGACATGGAGGCCCTGGAGCGTGTCCAGAGAAGGGCAACCAGGCTGGTGAAGGGGCTGGAGGGCAAACCTTCTGAGGAGCGGCTGAGGGAGCTGGGGGTGTTCAGCCTGGAGAAGAGGGGAGACCTTATCAGTGCCTACACTGACCTGACAGGAGGTTGCAGAGAGGTGGGTGATGGTCTCTTCAGCCAGGTGACAGGAGATGGGACAAGGGGAAATGGCCTCAAGCTGCGCCAGGGCAGGGTCAGATCAGATGTTAGGAAAAAGCTCTTAATTGAAAGAGTTGTTGAGGACGTAGATGTCTCTGCTCCCCGTCCTTATCCATGGGCTGTGAGGGGACACGCACTCCACCATGGTCTTCTCCACGGGCTGCAGGGGAATCTCTCTCCAGCACCCGGAGTGCCTCATTCTTCCCCCCCTCTCCTTTGGGCCTGGCCTTGGTGTCTGCACGGCTTGTTACATCTTCTCACTCCACTCATTTTCTCCTATATGTGGTTCCCAGAGGTGCTGTGGCCAACCTGGTCAGCAGCAACTTTGGCCTTGAATCAGCCGATGTTTACTTTCTGGGGCTTGCAGAGAGCTTCTAGCTGCTGCTTGCAGAAGCCATCTCTGCACCACAGCTAAGCAAAACTGTGACATCAGGATTTCAAAGTGTGGTTTTACCACCTGCACGCAACAACAGGAATGTTTTTCTCCCCAGTGAGTGTTTTCTGATTGTTCTTTTTCCTTCCCCAGGTCCAAGGCTTCTGACACTAAGGTATTGATAGAGGACCTAGCGAACGAAGTGAACACATGAGATGGCCACGGGCTCCTATTCCACATCCTTTGTTTTCTCATTCTGTTCCACTCTTCCCCAAGTAACCTGATCTCTGGTACAGCTCCAGCTGAAAACAAGAGAAGACACTGAATACCTTTTTTTTTTCCAAGCTCTTCCAGCCCAGATCCTATGGACTCCAACAAGCTCACTGTGTTTCGTTTCTTTTCTTCTGGGTTCATTTTAATGTCCTATTTTAAAAACAAACCAACAAAAAAACCAAACAAAATAAAAATATTTTACTTTGTTTTGCCAATAAAGAGGACAGTTCAGGAAAAGAAGGATTGTTTACAGTCTCAACAAGGACATACAAACCTATCCGGATAACGAAGCATCGTAGGGACTCCCTCACGGGACGGTGCTGAGAGCACACTCGCTTTCTGCTTTGGCCCGGTTTTGACTGGTTGAAACCGGACTTAAGTTTTTAAATCTGATTTCTTTCGGGGTGAGGGTGTGGGAGGGGATGGGGGGGGTTGGTTTTGGTTTGGTTTTTTCCTCTTCATATCCAGCGCTGAGGCACTGGCCGCACTTGCAGGGAAAGTGCACTTAGAGCAGTATCTTCATTCATGAAGCTACTTTTTAATTTGATGTAACTTTTCTTATAATTTTTTTTTGGGGGGAAATACGATGTATCTGTTGCATATAGTTTTCACCTTATTTATGAAACTTAACAACCATATGAGAGTGATTTTTCTTTTTAATTTTATTTCTTTTAATTTCTTTCTGAGTCCTGTGCAATGAAGGTTGTAACAGTGAAATGGAAACCGGGAATGTAGATCTCGGATCTCCAGGGTCCGTGGGCTTGTGCCCCGCAAATACCTCTCTCGTGAGACAACTTGCATCTGTGTTGACCTTTTCTCTCTTACTTTCTTTTTGGTATTTTATTTTATTTTAAACCAAAGTTTCTCTTTCTGATGTTGCTTTGGGTTTTAGTTGCTGCTGCTTCTGGGCATATCTCTCGTGCCGGTTGAACGCCAACTTTCCTAAGGCCCTTTTTGAAAGGAGATTTGCAAAAACCGAAGGGAACAAAAGGCTTCAGGACTTTGTTCTCCAGCTCACAAAGTTTTTTTTTTTTCAAAGCCTTAATAATCCTTAGATGGTGTCAGGGCATCCCATGCCAAGCAGGGAGCTTTTCGGGGCTTCTCCCGCAGCCCGGTACGGATGCAGTGATGTGGGACAAGGCGAGGAGGTGATGGTTCCCGGGGCAGTGAAGCGGCTCGGGAGCGGTTGGATGTTGGAGAGCCACTGGGGAGCACAGGAAGGACTGTGTTGTGCCCATGTGATGGGGATGGTGAAGTTGAAAATGGGTTTTCTCGTGGTTTGTTGGTGGGTTTTTTTGGGCGGGTGTTACCCCGCCGTGCTGCCCTGCGGTTCGGCTCTTACCCGTGCTCCAGCCCCCTTTAGGAAGTGCAGTGCTGGGAAACGGCAGTCAAATCCCTTGGTTGGAAGAGCGATGCTGGCTTGATGGTCTCCCCTCCATAGGAAGGGAAACGGGATGTCCCTGGAGTTGGAGCTCGGGGGCAGCCGAGGGTGAAACTCTTCCCATAGGATCCTCGTGCTGGTGTCCGTCTGGCGACTCGCCTCTCACTTGGGCGAGGGAATTGCAGGAGTCTCTGCTCGGCTGCTGTTCGGTGGTGAATTCTCATTAGTTTTTAATTAGCTAATAGCATGGTTTCTCTCACGACCGGTACATTGTATTTTCTGTTTGCCTGCTGTGCCTCTCTGCCCAGAGGAACTGAAGAAGGAAACTTGGTTCTCTTCGTTTAATTGGAAATAGATGGAAATGGAGCAGTGGGGAACCTGTGCCCCGTGGCAGGCGACGGGCATCGCTGCCAGCCCGGAGCTCCCTGCACTTCTGCGATGTACTCTCAGCTTACAAAGGGAAACTCAGATGGGCCTGCCAGGAGATGCCTCTGCTCCGTGCGTGGAGGTGTGTGTCTTACAGGGTGTCACTCCTCCTATCTCCTACTGCCCCAGTCTGCTCCGGTGGGGGGCGGCTGGACTGGCCAGGGTTGTAGTGGCCATTCCTTCAGTGCCCAGGAGCCTCTTTTCCCCTATTTTACCTCTTGTTTCGGACATGAACGGGAGGGTTGGAGGGCTTCTCTTCATTGTGGAAGCTGAGTCCCAGATAGAAAAGCCCCTTAAAATATTTCCATCTCCTAATTCGTGCCGCAGCGCTTGTCGTCGCATCCAAACCTTGTGTAGATGCTTCCAGCGAGAGCGGTGGTGGGACCCACGAGGCTGTGCTCACCTCGGGGCGTTTGGCACAGAGCCGGGGTGGGGAATACAAAACAAACCAGCGGTGTTACTCAAACAAGTGGCTCTTGATAAAAAGAAAGGGAGGAAAACAGAGGGGAACAGGCTGAAGTGATGTCAATGCCCTAGGAGCACTGTGCCTTCCTCAGCTGGGCTGGGGAGGATGCATCCCGCCCACCACTTCCCAGCCTGGCAGGGAGAGTCCACTCACAAGTAATTCCTATTCTCTAGCTTATCCAAATCCTTACAGGAAGAAGGAATTCTACTTGTCCTGTTCTGCTCTTTCCCTCTTTGCTGGCAGGAGAATTAAGGGAAGAAAGAGGAGAAGAGGGAGGTGGTGGGCTGCAGCTAGCAATTGTTATCTCCTAAAGTAAAACACCGTCCATGTTGGCAGTGAAGATACTCTCCTGGGGGAAGTGGCTCCAGAGGCACAGATTTTACAGGCTCCCAGGGCTGAGCCTGCCTGTTCCCTCCCTCCCTCCCAGGGATTTCTGAGAAGCCGGGCGGGTAGATTCCTCCCCAGAGCGAGCGCTAAAGCCGGGATGGCTCCGTGTCTACCAGAACATCCGGCCAATAAAGGCCAACCTAATGAAGCCAAGGAGATGGTGAGAGAAAATAGCCCCATGGCTCCTTACAGGAGCGGGGACGATCCCGGGGTGGCTTTTTGTGAGTGGGATTCACTAACAGGGAATGCTCTGGAACAACACGCCGGAAGTACGGAGAGCAGAGTTAAGGAGCTGGGTTTCTTTGTGATCCAGTGCTTGCGGTGTTGGGAAGGAGCTGGGTGGGAAGGGGAAGCTGGGACCCATCTTGGCTGCAGTGATGCATCGCTGGGTTTGAGCTCTCCATCTCGTTGCGATTCCGTGTGCCGGTGGCTCGGCAGAGGTGGTGGTTGTGTGCAATTCCTGAGGACGGTGAGGAAGGATGTGAGGCTGGCTCGTGGTTGGCTGGGAGCCCTGCGGGTGGTCCTGCGTAAGGGCAGGGAGATGCCACGGTGTGCCTGGTGATTTTCAGAGGTGATTTGGGACTTGCCTCTCCGTGTTGATTCCTTGCTGCTTTCCACCCTCCCTGCTCTTCCAGGGATTTTTCGGGCCGCAGGAAGTAGGGTTTGGTGGCATTCCCTGTGCAGCTCTGGGGCCGTGTCATTGGGAGTGGCGGGTCACTGGCCGTGGGCTGTGGGTACGTGCTCCTGGACGAGCTGCGGGGCAGGTTGGGGCTTCACGGTCTTGGCAAGCGGGAGCTGCTCCGTCATCGGGACCCAGCGCTGTCCTGCTGCATTTCAAAAGCAGTGCATCACCAGCGGCCTCAGCCCATACGTGTCAGAAAAGCTCCTACCTCTCCAAGCCAGGCACGTTCCTAAAGTCATCCGTGGCCCATCCCGTGCTGCTCCGGCCTGTCTCCTTCCATCGGTGCCTTTGTGCTTTGTCCGAAGCCGAAGGCACTGGGGGGAAGGAAAACATTGGGATGGGGAGAAGGCTCCTGTGGAGCAGCATCAGACCCTGCCGCTCGTACTTCCCCGGAAACTTCCTGTGCCGCTGCTTGTGCTCCCTCGCTGGTGCTCACAGGGCGGGAGGGAGAGCACGGTCCTGGCTCAGGAGGCAACAATCCCCGGGGATTGTCCTGCGGATCTTCCGAGCAGCGAGGGCACGAAGCCTCCGAGCTCTGCCTCCGCTTCCAACAGCGGCGCAAACTCGGCCTTACCCTGCAAGGCAGCAATGCTGGTGTGTGCCCCAGGCTTTCGGGGATGGGGGGAGTTGTGACCTCACCGTCGGGATGTGCCCTGGGACCGGGGCACGGCTTGGCTCCTGTTGGGAACCCAAAAGCCGTTCTGCTCATGCACTGTGTCCCAGCCCTGTGCCCACCCTCCTCTCCTCCGCCGTCCTGCTTCGCACACGCAGGGGAAGGGGATCTTCTGCCTTAAGCGGTTGGGTTTCCTCCAGACTTCCTTTTTAATTTCCACTTTCATTCCCAGAGGGCAACGGGATTGTTTTGCCTCCTTGGAAAAGAGGGGCTGGGGCTCCTGAGGGAAGTGGAACATCCCTACTGCGGTAACTGCAGCCGTCACCTCACCTCCCTCCCGTGAGGAGCTGCCATCCCAAATCCCACACCTTGCTGGCTGGGGTTAAACTGCTGTGTGGGCATTCATCCCTCAGGGGCTTCAGCCCCACTGCGAGAGAGATGCAGGTTTTTTGGGGGGGTGGGAGGAAGGGGTGGGTGATGCTGGGTGTATGTGAGTACAGATGCCCAGCCCTGTTCCCAGTGGGAGCAGGATGCTGCTTCGCCCCGGCGCAGCCGTGCCACGATGGGCAAGAGGCGCTGAGACAGCTGCCCCTTGGCCTGACAGTCCCTCAAGCTCCAGAAACCAAATTTTAGCAAACTCTTCGCTCCAGAAGAGAAATCGGGCAGCCTGGTCAAACTCGTGACCACCTCTCTCCGTCCTGTAGGTCCTCCTGGCCAAGGATCGGCGTTCGGAAAGGGCCCAGGGTGGAAACACCACAAGTTTTCCCCCTGCCCCCCATTCCCACTGCCGCCTTCCTCTCCCCCTCCCCGTTGTGTTGGTCTAAATGATCTTTCTATGATGCCCTGTAGATGTCAAAAGTAATTATGGAGTGTGATTAGTCCTCTGTGGGTGCTTGCTTTCTTTCCTCCTCCTTTCTCTTTTGCTATCCCCTTCTCCACTCTTCTTTTTTTGGGCTATAAAAGTGGAAAAGGTGAGGACAAAGGATTGCCTCTTGCTTGGACTCATGCTGTATCTGTGACTGCGCTGTTAGCTGTCTCCTCTTTCCTCCCCAAATGGATATAATTTTGGAAGTGTGGAATTACCCTTCTTGATAAGTAGGTTTAAAAAAAAAAAAAAGACAAAAAAAAGACAAAAAAAGACAAAAAAATGCACAATGTGATGCTGTTCCATAGTTTCTAGGTGGTTGTATAAAGCAAAGTTACTGTGGTTGTGTTTTTTCCAAGGAAAAAGTGATTGGTTACAAAATCTGTCCCCTTTCCCTCCCCACCCCCATTATTACAAGCTCTTTGTTTTCCAACGATCTGATGGCTCTTTTGTCCCCGGTCTGTGTGTCTTTCTTTCCGTGTCCCCGTCCCTGCATCCACCCACAAAGCTTTTGCTTCCACCGGTCCCTGAAGATGCTGCTCTCTTACCCCTGGGAGCAGCTGTGGGCTGTGGCTGGAGATGAGGGAGGGAATGGGGTCGGGGGGATAATCTGTATCCTATGGTGTGGGTGCTTGGAGGGAGGGAGGTGTTGGAGAAGGGCTCAGAGGTGGGCAGGAGGGGCTCATGGGGTGGTCCCAGGGCTCAAACCCAGCGTGCCCTTTGAGGGGAGATGCTGGAGCTAAAGGCTCTGGGTCCTGCTGGGAGCCTTCCATTGCCTCTCTCCAGTGTGTCTGGTCCAACGTGTGTTCCCGCCCGCACAGTGGGTGACCAGGGGCCGAGCAGCCCGACTCCGGGTTGCCTGGGGTCTCTGCTTTCATTTTGCTCTCTTAAATCCCCTCATCATCTCTCGCAATCAGTCTTCCTCCAGAAGAGAGCCCAGCGCCTCGAAATCGCTCTAAGCCTGTTGCCACTCACGCCAGCCGCTTCCCGGAGGTTTAATCCTGCCTGGCCGGCAGCAGGAGCCCGGCTGCCCTCGCCTTGGCACCTCACCGGGTCCCGTGTCCCCAGCACCATGGGGAGGGACAGCATCCCCCCGCTGCGCTTCTCCCCCCAGCCCGAGCCGAGGAGCCGGGATCCCTCTCTGGGATGGTGAGCAGGTGAGGATGGGTCTGGGCATCATGGGGGGTGTTAGACCCCTGGGCAAGGAGGGGTCCCTACGTCCTGCACTCTTCCAGCCAAGCCCACCAGTGGTCCTCTCCCAGCTGGGGGAAGATGCACCAGCTGTGGAGCAAGGAGCGAGCCCCCGCTGCCAGCACAGCCAGCCCCTGGGGGTCAGTTTTGGGGGTGATGGGGGGACCCCAAGGCCACCACAGCGGCGGTGGGGGATGTTTTAAGAAGATAAAAGTGATTTCTTGCTGCTCGTGCTGGCGGGGCCCAGTGTGGCTGGAGCCGGGAGGATTAAACAATTTTATAATCCCGGTGATTTCCTCTGGATCGGGATTATGAAACCAATCACAAATATCAAAAGCTGGGGCTTAAAGCAGCAGCCGGAGCAGGGCCGGGATGCCCATGGCCCCCACAGCACCCTGCCTGCCCCCCAGGGATGGCAACCCCAACCCCAGCACCTCCAGGTAAGCAGCACCCACCCAGGGCGCTTGTCCTGTGTGTGATGTTTTTTGTGGGGTCTCGGGGCTGGGGGAAGGCTGGGGGGCTCAGTGTGCGGGGAGCAGGTGGGTCTGTGGGGTGGCAGTGTGTGGGTGCACCAAGCCTGGCTCTGCCACAGGGTCCAGGCAGGATGCGGGCTCCAGGGAAGCAGGAACGCTGAGCAGGTCTGCAAACACATGATGCTCGGTGGCGCTTTGCTGCCGGTCAGAAAGCTGGTGGAGTAAACACCCCCACCCTGGTGGGACACCCCCTCTCCGTGCTTTGCTGGGCCTCCTGCAGCCCCAGCCACTGGTGGGGGGCTGACCCCTCGGGCACCCCACCGTGGGGTGTTACCCCCAGCAGGCCTGGGGAGGTGGGCTCCTTTCGCATCCCGCTCCCCTCCCCGACCCGCCACCCAGACAAAGGACATTCCTGAGGGCCGGCCGAGGCCGCGGGGCTGCTCTCTGTCCTGCCGTGGGGTGATGGGCTTCCCATCCCACGGGGTCCCTCCAGGCCATGCATGGCCCCGGTGGCAATGTCCTTCGGGGCCGGACGGCTGCAGGGCTGGGACAGGAATTGGCCGGGTGCCTCAGCATGGGGTGCGTGCTTCGGGAGCGTGGAGGAGGAGGAGGAGGAGGAGGAGGCCCAGGCAGGAGGCAGGGCTGGCCACGGCCCCGCAGCCCAGCCAAGAGCTGAGGCTGGGCTGAAGGGGCTGCGATTTGCTGGTTTGGCCTCTTTTTTTTAATTTTTTTTTTTCTTCCCTCCTCTGCTTCCTTCCCTTCTTCCGCCTTCTCCTCCTTCTTCCCAGCCCTCTCCCGGTGCTGCGCCGGGGGTAAGGCCAGCCCTCGCCTCCCACCCACGGCCCAGTCCTGCCGCCGCTCTGCCCCACGGCACCCAAGGGCTGTGGTGAGCCGGGACGGGGGGGTGCGCGATGGGGTCGGGGGGGGGGGAGGGTGTGGCCCGGGGATGGTCCTGCAGCCCCACGCAGGGGGGAGGGTCCTCCTGGGGTACCAGCGGGCAGGGGATGCTCCAGGCAGGGGGCAGGGGTACAGCAGCACCCAGGTGCCACCGGGACCACAGGGCCAGTGCAGGAGGAGCAATGCGTGTGCCCGCGGGGCCGGGGCAGAGCGGGGGCTGGTGGCACCTTCGGTGAGCTGCACCCGTGAGGGATTTCTGTTCCGGGGAGGTTTGGGGCTCTAGAAAGTGCCAGTTCCCTCTGGGAACGTTTCACTGGGTGCCTCAGGGCACCCAAAACAGCACAGGCAGGAAGCAGTGCTCCTGCATAGCCCCTTCGCTCACTGTGGGGAACCACTGCTCCCCCCTTCATCCCACTGGTTTGGGGCCAGTGCCTGGGTGGGTGGGCGGCCTTGCGCTGTGCCATGTCCCTGTCCTGTTCCTCGTCGGGCAGTGGCATTGCCGTGCCTGCTGCCCACGGAGCCTCAGGCAGGCAGGAGCGATGGTCTTGGCAGGAGGCACCCAGGCGGGTGCCAGGGGAGGAGGGCAGCATGGGGGTCTCGCCCAACCATCCCCCGGGTTCTCTCCCCGCAGGGCCCATGGAGGGGGCCTCTCCCACTGAGACGCGGCGGGTGCCACGGTGCCCCCGGCAGCAGAGCCAGAGCAGCGGCTGGACCCCTGTCCTGCTGGAGCGCCCTGAGGCTGCCCGCGGCCCCCACGCCATCCTGGAGAGCAAGGTGAAGGCGCTCAAGGAGAAGCGGGGAGGCGGCCGGTCAAGGACCCCCACGGCTGCCCCCGACCGTCCCTCGTCCAAGAAGCCCCGGCCACGGCGGGGGAAGCCAGGGCCAGACGTGGTGGCGGTGGAGCCGCGGGCTCAGCTCCGCACCTACCTGACAGATGGGCTGCTGGACGGCAGGGAGCCTGCAGCGGGCGGCCCCCCAGCAATGGCACCCCAGCCCGGCACCCCAGGGCTCTGGCGGGTGCCAGCACCCAAGGGAGACATGCCAGGAGGCTCTGAGCTCCACCACAACAAGGGCAGCGGGTCCCAGGGCTCTGCCTCCCCCCATGAGAAACCCCCGCTGGAAGAAGAGGCCCGAACCCCACCACAGGACCAGGGGGGTCCCTCTGTATCCCCCACCGTGGCGGAAGGCTGGGAGAGGCTCTCACTGGCTGAGCGGGTGGAGAGGAACCGGCGGCTGCTGCAGGAGGTGCTGGGCCTCAGCACACCCGGTGTGTGTTTTGGGCAGGGGGCGGCTGTGCCGGTAGAGCTGGGGGCGGGGGGAAGCAGGACAGAAAAACTTTGGGGTGAAGCAGAGGGTTCCCCTCAGTGCCATCCTCTGGCCTCCCACCTTATGGGCACAGCTCTGTGCTGGTTCACACCCCAGGGCTGCCCGGTCCCTTTGTGGGTGCTGTACCCCCACAAAAGCTGCCCCAAAAACTAAACAGGGCGCATCTTCATGGGGATGCTCCAGGTGCTGTAGGTTCTTTGGGTGGGGTGATGCTCCAGGTGCTGCTGACCCCGCCCCCCCCCCCAACCCTGGCGAGGAATTTCCCTGCTCAAAATAAGAGCAAGAGACCGGCTTTCTGGGGTGCTTGAGGTCTTTGGGCATCGCCTTCCCTCTGCAAGCTGCCACCGGGAAAGGGAATTAATTTCTCCTTCGGAAGTGTCAGCTCTGATGACCCCACGGTCCCCTGTCCTGCACCCCACACTAGGTGGGGCTGCTCCTCGGAGGTCTCTCTGGAGCCCTGAGCGGTTGGGATGCCCTGTAGGGAATTAGCCCTGAAAAGGGTGTTCGTTAGGATGGGATGGGGGGTGTGGGGGGGGGGGGGGGGTGCTGGGGTGCAGTCAGGCTGACACATCTCCTCCTCCTGTGTTTCAGAGGTGCCAGCGGGCGACGGGGACTGGGACTCGGGGGTCTCGCTACAGGATGCCGAGGGCTGCAGGTTGGTGGGTCTCGGTGGAGGAGGCAGGAACCTTTCCTTCCTTCTTTCCTTTCTTCTCCTGGGCCTTGTATTTTAAATGCACCCTGAAAATCACTGCTGGGGCTCGCTCCAGAGGCGGGCTGTGGGGCAGCCTCCCAGCCTGGAGTAGCTCTGGCGATGCTTTGGGGGAGGTGGGCAGGAGGGTCAGGTTGAGTTTGGGTGTCCACGTGGAGTTTGGGTATGATGGGTCTGCAGCAGGACCCCAGGTGGGAGGGGACCTGGGGAAGAAGAGGGGCTGGGAGTTTACCCCAGGTGTTAAAGAGGATTGAGGCGGTGGCGGGTGCTGGTAATCTTGTTGGCCTAACGATAAACCTCAGGGGTCTGGGCTAAAAATATGGAGGCAGGATGGGGTGGTGGGATGGGTGGCAGCGTGTGGGGCTGGGGGGTGCATGGAGGGGAGAGCAACACCCCTGGGGTATTGCGGTGACTGGTTCTGCTCTGGGGTTGGCGGTGAGGGCTGGACGCATGGCTGGGCGCTGGGTAGGCCGTGTTCCTCCCAGGTGAGGACAGCTGAAACCTGGGGGCCAGAGAGGGGGGTTGGACCCCCCCCTTGGTGCTGCATGGGGCCTTTCCCGGGGGGCCAGCATGCACCCACTCTCCTGCTGCGAAGAGGTTAAGGCCAGGCTGCCCAAAGTGACGGCCTGAGCTGATTTATTTTAATCAGGGGGATTAGGGCTGTGGCCAGCGGGAAGGCAGAGTGGCAGTGGGGCTGTGCCCTCCCACAGGTGCCCCCACCCTGTGCCCGGCAGGACGGGGGTGTAGGGGCACACCCCCTGCCTTTCCTTCAGGCAGCAGGGGTTCGGGGTCATCTCAAACATACCCCCCTTTTTACATTGCTGCAGGATTACGGGGGCAGGGCTGGGAGGCAATTTCCCCTGCCTCAGTTTCCCCTCAGGAGTGCAAACCGCTGCCCTGGATGAGCTGTGTGGGTGCTGAGCCTCCCCCCAAAGCAGTACTGGTGCAGGGTGCCACCACCCTTCCTCCCACCCAGCACCAGGATGGGGGTACAGGGGCTCCTGCCTGGCTGTCCCCCCAGCACGGCAGCCATGGCTCTGCTTTCTCCGGGCAGAGCCACCTCATCGTCACTGTTAAACCAGGCCTAATCCCTGTTATTTTTTCCTAATCCCCCTCCCTGCACCAGGGCCTCTGTCCCCGGGCTGGAGCTCCAGCTGAGCCCGCGGCATGAGCAGGCCAAGCAGCTGCTGCAGCGCGCCCGCATGAAGGCTCGGACGAACCCGCTGCGCGCCAGCCACGACATCCTCCTCCTCCCCACCGCCGCGGCCCTGCACCCCAGGTCAGTGCTGACCCCCTCCACCCCCTTATTCCCTTCTGCTACGGGGATCTCGGGCGCGCCTGGGTTTGGCAGGGGGGGATTGCGTGTGCCCAGCATGCGAGCGCGTGTGCTCCCAGTGTGCACACGCGTGTGCGGTGCCCGGCTCTGACCTGCGCTGTGCAGCCTCGCCCGAGCATCCCCCTGCCCGGGGTGGGTGTTCAGTCTTTGTAGCGTGAGATTTTGGGGGTGTTTAGCTGCACTTGCCGGCAGCAGTGGGGTGTGAGGGGTATGCTCCTGGCTGGCTGTGGGTAGGGGAGAGGGGGTTGTGTTTTGGTGCTGTGCCACAGCCGCTGTCACATGCAGAGCGGTGTTCCCGGGATGATTAACCACAGGGAAAGGTGGCGGAGGTCAGACTGCAGCAGCCAGGCATCGCCGCGGCCCCTCGAGCGTGGCTTCGGGCTGGAGGGGAACTGGGGGGGATGACACTTTCCTCCTGCCCCATCTTCTGTACGCATCTCTCCCCTGCCCCGCTTTCTGGAAGGAGCCGGGCAGCCCTTGTAGCTTTTCTGTCTGTGTCTGTCTGTCCGTCCCCGTGCCAGGGAGCCCAGCGGGAGGCCAAGCATCACCCCGCGGGATGGCGGGAGCCTGAGCGACTCGTCGAGCGGGGAGTCGAGCTGCGGGTGGCCGCGGCGGCCGCGGGGACCCTCTCCGTCCCGCGTCCGCTTCGAGGACGAGTCGGCCCGCGACGCCGAGGTGCGGTACCTGGAGCGGCTGCAGCTGCGGCACCGGCGGGTGCTGGGCTCGGCGCTCCCCTCGCCGGAGCCCGCCGGCAGCAGGCAGCCATGGGACGGAGCCGGCCAGCCCCAGGCCCGGAGCGGCGACCTGGTGGCCGATGGCAAGTGCAGCGCTTGTGGATCCTTCCTCAGTGCCATCGCCGGACGAGGCACAGATGCTCCGGCAGGCACTGATGCAGCCAAAAGCAGCCCTGCGGCACCAGGGAGCACCCCAGGGGCGAGCGGGGGGCCCAGCGCTGCCCAGCCGGAGCCCAAAACCAGGCCCCTGGGCCCCCGGGGGTCCCCGCTGTGGATCCTTCCCTCCCGGCAGCGCATCCACACCGAGAAGATCAAGGAGACGTACATCGGGGACGTCACCTACATCGATGAGGTGGACTCAGCCCTGGAGAGCACAGACACCTCTGACGGCTGCCGAACAGACAGTGAGGAGGCAGGACCCCGCAGCACCCACCCACGGGGGCACCGGGACCCCCGGGCTCGTGGGCACAGAGCCCCCCATGCCCCCACACAGTCGGAGGCGAGGGCTGGGAAGGGGATGTGCGTGGCTGGTGGTGGCCCCCACAGTGGGGACGGGGGCTTGGGTGGCACCATGAGCCAGATGGGGGCTGTTTGCCCCCTGCCACCAGTGAGAGCCAGCGGCCGGGAGGATGGGGACCCCTGCCAGAATCCGGGAGGCAGCGAAGGGGTGGGAGACACTGCCTGTCCCCCGCAGCAGCCTGCTGAGCCCCTGGACCCCTCCTCACAGCCACGGACTGGCACCCCTGCTCCCGCTCCCCCCCCCACCAAGAAGGCCTGCTCCCAGGTGCCTTGCAGGAAAGCCCTCTTCTCTGGTGGCAGCCGCCGGGCATCCAGTCAAGGATCCCGAGGCCCGGAGCCCGAGGGTGGGAGTGCTGCACCCCCCCAGCCCAGGGGCACGGCTGGGCCGGGGGAGCAGCGGGGGCCCTGCAGCCCCAGGTGGCTCCCGGGTCCCCCCCTCCGTGCGTTGTCCACCAACAACTGCAACAACACCCACGGGCAGGAGCCCCCGGGGACCGGGCAAGGTAAGAGACCCGCGCGCAGGGGTGCCTGCGGGGGGCACTATGGGGCAGGGACATGACTGTCTCACTGCGGTTACAGGGCCACCATCGCAGCCTGTCACCTCCACGTCCCAGGAGGCTGCTCGTCCCCCCGGAGAGGCTGCTGGGATGTCCGGAGCACAGCAGCGGCAGCACCCAGGGTGAGCAAGAGCGAGGGGCTGCCGGCACCCTGCACTGCACGGCGGGGCGGGGGAGGGGGCGCATCCCTGAGCATCCCTTCTCATCCCTTCTCCCAGGCTGAGGGTTCCAGGGGTGGGAGGGACTCTGCCTGTCGGCTCCAAAAACCTCCCAGAAACCACAATAAGGGGGTGACAATTTCAGAGCCAGGTTCAAGAGGAGCTCTGTTTCATCCCACATCTGTTTCTGCTGGTGGTGGTGGGTGACCTTGGGGGAGTTTTGCTTGGTGGGGGGTTCCTTCCCTTTTGGGGAAAACCAGGGCCTAAATGCTGCCCATCAGGGGGTTTCGGAAGCGGCACTGGGTCTCCTGAGCCCCTTGGCAGGACACAATCCCTTCAGGCAGAGCAGGGGAGGGCTGAAAGGTCTTGAACCCCTGGAATGATGGGGAAAGCAGGTAGGAAAATGGGTAGGAAGCCCCTCCAGTGGCTCGTGAAGCCATTGTGTGTGTGCTGGGCTGCTGCCGTGGGGAGGCGGCTGCACTCCCTGTTTCACTGTGCTGCAGCGCTCCAGGGATGCACCCCCAGCCCTGAGGCTTGTGCTGTCCCCCCCACCCTGGGTATGTGGTGGGTGACGTGACTGCTGTTCCTCTCTCCATCCAGGGAGCCAGGCCGGCCAGCGAGCCGCAAGGGCAGCAGCGCCTCAGCACTGGGGCTCAAGAAGCTCCTGAGCAGCCTGAGCCAGAGCACCAAGCAGCGCCTGGGCCGCTTCCGCTGCTACAGCATGGAGCAGCTCCCGGGCCCTGGAGACGCCCCCCAGGACGGCCCCGGCATGAAGAAGTCACCCTCCCTGCAGTCCCTGCAGCTGGTGAGCTGGTGTGCCCCCCCATCGTGTGGGGATGGCCATGGGG
Source organism: Porphyrio hochstetteri (assembly GCA_020800305.1). NCBI lineage: Eukaryota > Metazoa > Chordata > Aves > Gruiformes > Rallidae > Porphyrio > Porphyrio hochstetteri. Next base: position 23,899,440 of record CM036912.1, read on the forward strand.
GTCCCACAGGGACCCATATCAGGGGTGGTTTGGGGAGGGCTTTGGCCAGGGGATGGTGTTGTGGGATGCCCCTGCTCCCTGGGCACATCAGTGGGTGAGGGGCTGGGGTGCCACCACACAACATTCCTGGTTGTCACCATCTCAACCGGGTGCTTTTCCCTAGGTGTCACCCTTCTGCCAGCCCCAAAAAGCCACCTCTGCCCAGAGCCTGCACCCCATCCTGGCCAAGGCACCCCGCGCCAGTGCCTACCTCCTGCCTCAGACCGGAGTGGACAAGTACGAGGGAGCCCGGGAAGTCTGGTTTTGGGGGGGGTTCACCCACGTGCAGTGGCTCAGTGCAGCTGGGGGGTCCCCATTGCCTGATCTCCAGCAGCTTCCCGGGGTCTCCAAGCACTCACCCCTTCTCCCCACAGGAAGGGGGGCTCAGGACCGCGGCGCTCACTGAGCGTGGAGGACATCGGGGCGCCGGGCCGGCTGCGTGCGGTGGGGCGCGTGGTGGAGGTCTTCCCCGATGGCACCAGCCATCTGGAGCTGCAGCGGCCGCCCCACGGCGCCTTTGGCTTTTGTGTCACCTCTGGGCACGGCCGGCCAGACACAGGTATGTCACATGGACCCCAGGGGTGGCACAGTGCAACCCCCTTCCTCCCTGGGAGCAAGCTTGGAGACAGGCAGGAGGGCTGCCCCAAAGGGGTGACACTGTTTGGGGAGTGGGGGGGAGGTGCTGCCACACACAGTCCTGTGTGTCTGTCCACCCGTGGCTCAGGACACGCGGTGTCCCAAAGACCACTGAGAGTGAATTTGTTACTGGGCACCGGGCCAGTGTGCAGCCCCCAGGGTGGGGGGCACAGCCCTGGCAAGGGGTGCAGGGTATGGGGGGCTCCCCCTCCCCTCTCTCTCCAGGTGTCTATGTGCAGGAGATGGCAGACGCCGGCACGGCTAAGCTGTACGCAGGGCTCCTGGGCGTGGGGGACGAGATCCTGCAGGTCAACGGGGCGGCCGTCTCGGGGCTGGGGCTGCCCCGCATCCGCGAGCTGCTGCTGCGGGCGGACACCCTGTCCCTCCGCGTGCTCAGGCACCGTCCCGCACCCCGGTAGCGCCGGCCTGGCTCCCGGGAAGCTCGGTGGGAGGATGACATGGTCCCGCTGACAACCCGGGATGCTCCGTGACAGCATGGTGTGCTGAGCTGCCATGCAGCCATCCTTGGCTCCTTGCTGCGGTGGGCGTGGGTGGGTTCCCCAGACTCCCCAGGAGGCAGTGTGGGACTAAGGACGCGCCCCCCCAGATGGTGTCCAGCATCTCCAGGAGCAGCCCCAAGGGAGGGGTCAGTGTGGGGACACCCTGTCCCTGCATCCCCAGAGGTGGGCTTCCCCAGCACCGCTGGAGAAGCGTCACCTGGTGAGTTCCTGTTAAATTATTTCAAACCCAAAATATATCTATGTATGTACGTGTGTGACCGTGAACTGTGGTGCCCTTGGATCACAGGTGGCATGGGAGGGCTGGGGGATGGCACTTGGCCAGGGGATCGGGACATGTCCCAGGGTCATGGTGGATGTGGGAGCTGGGGACATGTCTGTGGGGTGGGGAGTATGCAGGAGCCTTCATGGGGGGTGGGCTTTCCCGTCCCCCAGGGTCGGTGTAACAACAGTGGGCAGCTTGTCTGGGGGCAGGAGGAGCTTTTTGGGGCCCACAGACCCGTTTGGGCTGCGCAGGAGGTGGGTGGGTGCTGGGGATGATGCTCCCCAGACCTGTGCTGGTAGGGGGGGTATCTCTCCATTATCATCCCCAGGCAGCCTGTGTTTTGGGGGGTGGGCTCAGGGTCTTTGCTTGCTTTGCCATGGCCCAGATGCTCCAGCAGCTACCTCCTCACTGTGCTGGAGGCCCTGGGCAGGCTGATGGGGGTTGGGTGGGGGGTGGTGCTGGCTGCCTCCAGGAGCAGAACCTCCCCCTTCCCCACTCCGGAGAGCAGCACGGTGGGCTGGCAAGCAGAGCCGGCGCCTCAGCTCATCCTCTGCATGGCAGCATCCCCCACATCTGGGCAGCAGCTGCCTGAAGCGTCCCCCACATCTGGGCAGCGGCTGCCTGCAGCACAGAGGGGACCCTGCTGCTTATGCCTTAAAAAGCCAGGAGGGTGATGCCAGCACATGGAGCTCTTCCTGCTACCCAGCGCCGGGAGGGCCCCCTTCCCCAAAGCAAGGGTCACTGCGAGAAGGCCCAGCGCCGTCTGCTGCGCCGCGCCGGGCAGCGGCACGGCATTTATTTAGTGTCCAAGGGAGAGGCACCACCAACGACAGCGAGAGCGAACGTACACGGGGAGAAGGGACCCAAGATGGTTTGGTGGCTTGGGATGATGCCGGCCGCTGAGCCACCCGCTGGAAGAGTGAAGGAACCGGTCCTGCACCTGGAATCGTTCCCAGAGGATGCACGCTGAAAGCACTATGGGGATCAGAGGGGTGCAAGCACAGGCCAAGGATGAGCCCTGCTCCCAGGAACCTGCTCTCAGAGAGGTGTAACGCCCAAGAAGCTGTGCCGACACCGTGATAACCAGCCTTGGGAAGGAGACGCTGCGTTGCTTCTCGTAGTGTAATGGCAAGAGGCACCGCTGAAACACGGCGTGCGGGGCGGCACCGAGGGCACGTGTGCGTTAAGGACCGGAGCACCCGCCCCAGCCTGGCCAGGCAGCTCGGTTTCACCCCCATCCCCATCTGGCACCTGGCACGATGCCACCAGCTGTCAGACACGGGTCGGTGCCTGCAGGGAGGATGGGGGGGTTCCCACAGCCAGCTTGAAGGGAGCTGCAAACCCAGTGGGGAGGAGCGTTCGCTCCAGGCGCAGCATCCCAGAGGTAACGCTGTCTGGGGGTGAGCTTCCCACTTGGGGAGGAGGATTTTCAAGGGGGAGCATTCACAATTTCAGCAGAAGTCTTTGCGTCAGCACCAATTAACCTCCTTCCCCAGACCCAGATGGGAGGCATAAGCCAGCCTGGCCTGAGCCTTTGGGTGTTCACAATTTAAATATGGGAGCAGAGTTCAGCAAGAATTCCATTTCCTGGAGAGTCACCCCGTATCCTGCCATGGGTGTTTGCAGCACAACCCCCTCTGTCTGCGTTCCTCCCCAGGGGTACTGCCAGGGTGAGCCACCTTCCCCATGGTTTGGTATTGCTCACCTGGTGAACTCCTTAATTCACCATAGACAACTCGGCTTTCTGACTCCACTGAGACAGCTTGGGTGACAAACAACTCCAAGGTAATGACAGGATGGGGGGGTAACACGGAAACGCGACCTAGCTCTGAATCCCCTGCCTTTTGATTGCTCACAGCAGAGGTGTCCAAAAAAACCACCAACCAGCAGCTGGGGAAAATGAAGACATCCTATTTACAAGTTCATATGCATTTCAAATACATAGTTAGACCCTGTTCCTCTGGTAATGGGTGTTGTGCACCGGCAGAGAACGGGGCCTGAACCATCATCAAAAACATCTTCAGAGGAGGGGGTTTTTTTTGTGTGGTTTTTTTTCTTTTTCTCCTTAAAAAAAATAAGTTATTTTAGACGTGACAAATCACTTGCCAAAGGGAAGTTAAACAGAAGCAGTTACTCGGTTATACAAGGGCAAAGAAAGCATCAGTCAATGAGCTTTAGAGGCTTGTATAACAAAGGAGGCGATTTGGAAAAGCTTTAAGAAACTCGCTCTCCAGCTCTGGTGGTCGCTCACCAGCTTCCAGCACCCATCAGCCCAGGTTTAAGGCCCCAGGGTTCCTGGCTGGGAAACAGCAGGCTGCTACGCCCCAGGGCTCGCCTGTGCCTAAGCTTCCACCAAGGGCTGGGGAATGCAAAGGCTCTTGCTGCACTCACCCTGGTATCGCAGCAGGAGGAAGGCAGTGTGGGACTTGGGGTTGGGGGGAAGGTTGTCCGGGGCTCCCCTCCCTTGCCTCACTGGGGTTGCACAGGGACGCTGCTCCCGCCGGTAACACTTTTGGCTGGCAATATCCCGCAGGCTGGCAACGTGGTTTGTAATGCTGGGTGAATTAATTCATCCCTCCTCCCCCCCTGCCCAGTCCCGTCCTCCCCAGGGCTCGCTGTTCTGTGTCTGCATCCAATCGCAGGCGGCTCCAGACCGCTGCAACCAGCTCCTACCTGCACGGGGTGGAAGCGCAGGGGGCAAATTCCCCACCAGCTGCCTAGTCCAGACTTGGAGTCCAGGTCCACTGGGGAAAGAGGCAGCTCCAGTCCTTCATCCCTCCTCCCCAGGGCCAGGTAAGATGCCGTCAGAGCCAGGCCGTGGTCCTCGGAGGAGAGCGGTGAGAGCTGGGTGTGGGTTTTCTTGCTGGGGAGCTCTGTGAGCGGACGGAAACAGCCAGAGTTTTGTTTCCCCGTGCTACGGGGGCAGAGGGGCGGGGGGGGCGCATCCAGGGAAGTTCAGTCCATCACAGGATGAAAAACAGGATGAGCACCACCAGCAAGATGACGAAGAGGACAATAATTGCACACCACTGCCGTCGATCTGGAAGGAAAAGGAAGTGTCAGTCTTTCTGCTTCAACAGAGGAGCCCAATTTAAGCTTAAAAGAAGCCCCACTTCAGCCCACAGGGTGCCAGCACTTCTCCTCCAGGCCACATCCGTTTTTGGGGACAGCTGTTGGAATTTTGAAGCTTCTCCCTGACCAAGTTCAAACAGATTTGATCAACTGCTTCAAAAGCAATGGGGAGGGACAAGCAGAGAGCTCCTGCGCGTTGCTGTTCATTCGTGGAGGAACGAGAAGGGGGCTGGAGAAAGCTGCCTGAAAAAGCTCTACCGGGAGATGGCCAGGAATGAGGTTTCTCTTGGATCTCTTCACACTCCCTGGCTCTGAGCACACTGTGCAGAAGCTCAATGCTGCATGGACTCTGAGAGCTGCTATCTGTCTGTGGCCACACTTGTGATGGCAGAGAGAGAGTCCCTGTGAGGCGATGGCGCAGCAGCAGGGACAGGGCTGCTCAGGAGGTCTGGGCACAGCAGCTGCCCTGGGAAGAGCCCTCCTGGGCAGCCCCAGCACACATGTGACACCAGGCACAGCAGAAATGCTCTTTCATGACTATCAGCAGCACCCTGCACCGAGCCAAGTGTTTTTCCCAGAGGACAGATATGCATGGTTTAACAGTGGTTGTGCTCCCGCTGGGTTACTGGTGACTCAAAGCACGCCCTCAGCACCCCAAAGTCCTTCTGGGGCTGTATTTCCACCACCTCATAACTCCCCACCCACCCCCAGCCTGACCCCGCAGAGCAGGAACGCTTCCCCTGACCTGCTCGCTGCCGCCTCCACAAGCACCCACGGGAGAGGGGTGAAGAGAGGAGGGGACCGCTGGGCGCCCCGCCAGCACTCAGAGCTGCGCGGCGGTGGGGGACTTCCCGGCAGGCACGCCGGGCTTCCTGTTAGCTCTGCCCGCGGCACCCCGCCAGCCCACCCGCTTCAGGCACAGCCTTATAAGGACTTTTCTCATGGGCTCAGCCTGTCCCCTCTCCCCAGCACAGATTCTGCCTCTTTCCTGCCAGCTGAGAGAGATGTCTGACCGACAACAGGCCTGCAGGCCGTCTGGGGCAGGTGGGATTTGGGAAGGGGCTTTGCCACAGGCGTTTGGTGCCGAGGAAGCCACATGCGGGTGGAAAATGTTTTATGGCACCTTCTACACTGCAGGCAGCCTGGGAAACTGCAGCAGAGGAGGAGGCTGCAGTGCTTCCCCTCTCACCTACCATCCAGAGGGGAATTTTCCCACTACAGCAGCATAAATAAAAAAGCATCTGTAAAAAAAATACCAGCAAGGGACAGGCTGCAGGGCCTGGAAGTCCTCCCCCTCTTTCCAGCACCAAGCTGCTCCCTCCTGTCTGGGTATGGGATGGCTGCCGGTGGGTGGGAGCACACAGCATCCCAGCCCTGAGATCCAAGGGCTTGTGTCTCCCTTTCCAGAACCGGATCCCAATTCCCAGGACCTACCGCTCGTCATGTGAGATACTTTGGCGAGCTTCTTCATGACGTTATCAAGCCGTGATTGAGTGCTGTCTAACTCGTGGGAGAAATCATCCAGCATCCTGGGGAGAGAGAAGCAGGGCACTTGTCAGCAAAAGGCACGTCCCTCCGGGATTTCTCACGTGTGCTGATGAAAGCAGTGATGTCATCAGTGTATCGCACCTCGGCAGAGAAAATAAACATGACTTGGTCTCCTGAACACATCCAAGGAGGGGGGAAAAAACCATGCTGAAGCAGCAGCTCTGCTCTGGTGGGAAGTCATTTGGGGCTCCTGTTGGACTCATCTCCCTCTGTGTTCACGACTGACCTCTACGTACCCCTGTGAGATGAGGAGGGGGTTTCCTCTTTTTTAAGAGGAATTATCTAGATGCCAGCTCGGATTTCAATCTCTCTCCTTCTTCAGGGTTTGCAGTTGAAGCTAAAATGTTGTTCCAGTCATGTATCAAGCAGGAATGAGACTTAGAATTGCTTCTAAGATGCTTTTTAAACTCTGCATGGAAATTAGCCCTCTGCTTCCTCCACTCAGCAACTGTAATGAATCTGAAAGCCTTCCTGAAGCCACACTTTGTTAATGCTGAGAGAAACCATTATGTCCAAAATCAAGGTCCCAACTGTCTCCAGCCAGCAGGACTTGAAAGCTTAACACGTTTCAAAGGACAGCTGGAGGTCTAGGAAGCTTGATAAACCTTCCTTCAGGGGAAAATGGAAGGGCTGTACAAAAACTCATTGCAGTAGTCATCTGCAATGTCTAGCAAGCACTGATAGCTTACGTGATGATCTGGAAACAGACACACCATGCTCATCCACTCCTGTGGGAGCAGAAGACACTCACACTGCAAGGCTTTCGTACCAGAGATGGGTTTAAAGTTCCTGCTTTCCATCACAGAGGACATCACTTCACAAGGGACGTGGCTCTCCAGTCCTTACCAGCCAAGAAGGGGGTTTAGGCATGGCCCCTTCAGGCCTCTCTGGCACCAGTAGCTGCCAGCCTGCACAACTGGAAACTTCATGTGCAAAGGGGAAGGAAATCTAATTTATATGTAAATGGGTGGATGCAAATGACTTTGTGAGCTACCCTTTAACCCTTTGTGTGGGTGAGGGGTATTTTTATCTCTAAGAACAGTAGTTCTGTGTTGTGTCTCAAAGCAGCAAGGCAGAGCTGAGAGGTCTTGGGTCAAGCAGTCATCCAGGGGCAACACAAAACCCCGTGGAGTGGAAAGGGCCCAGTATTCCCATTATACAGCACCTCCCTCCCTGCTGGTTGGTACTGGTGGCTGCCAAGGAGCTAAGCGTGTGCCTCAGGGTGGAGAGTGTAAAAAGGAGAGAGAAGGGAACTGGCAGCTCAGCCCCCGGCTCCCCAAGAGACTGCGGTTGGATCCCTGCAAGCTGCAGTAAGGAATGCCTTCTGCTGCCTAAAATCAAAGGCTGCTGGAGGGACGGGTAAGTTCAAGCCCTAACAGAGGCAGAGGTGTGTGTGAGGACCTCCAGCTGTGTTGTGGCCAGCCCCATACTGGGGTTTCGGCGCCGCGTCTCACACTTACACTGCTTGTTCCTCCAGCTCCCCACCTATGCGCTGGGACATGTTCTTCAGCACCCCGATGCTGCCAGAGACCAGCTCCAACTGCTCATCTTGCTGCTCCACGATCAACTGAAGCCAAAGAGAAGGGAAACGGGCAGTTACAGCTGTGCCACCTCCTGCAGCTGGGTCAGGGCCAGCTGACCAACAGACAGACACTCACTGCTCAGTCAACGTCATCGGCGGGGCCTGGCGTCCCCGCAGGACAGCAGGCTGCAGCCCCCGACTTCCCTGCAGATCCAGCCTCAGCTCAGCTGTGCCTCCTCCCTTCCTTACCGCACCCACCGCTAAGACATCTCTTGAAAGCTGCCTGGACTGGGCACCAAAACCACCCCCAGCGCCCCCTGCCCAGAGCAGGTGCGGCAGCGAGCACCAGGGAGCTGTGCTGATGCCATGCCTGGGCTACACAACCTGGAATGCACCACAGCTACAAGGAGTTAATGTTAGTAAAAGGCTGTTGCAGCTTCTACAGCTAAAAATAGTGAGCCTGTCTCTGAATGTGCCAAAGGAATAGGTCTGCTGATGTTTTAAGTCATTTTCAGGGCACAGTCACGCTAAGGATTAGATTTACCCTAGTTACCTACTTCTCAATCTATTTATCTTCCTAGAGTCACTAGGTAAAACTCCTCCGAAAGCTGGGGCGGTGCCACGGGTCAGGAGCTTTAGCAGCTCACTGCCTGTCGAAAGGCCCATGTGTTTGGGTGGGCTGCTTCTGTGCACTGCCTGGGAGCTTCTCCGAGGCAGCGGGGAAGCCCCCAGCCAGGGGTTCTCACAAGAACCTCGCGCAGACTTTCTCACAAGTCTCATGTTGACAAAGGCAGGAACAGGAAGCAGGCAGGTGTTCCTGTTCCAATGAAGATGCACACAAACAACAGCAAACATCAGCTCATTTTTTTAACCAGGGGAAGCTAGGTAAGAGAAACGGGTTCTCTTCTGTTAACAATGCTTCTGCTCTTCCGAGGATTTCAGCAATCCTTGTAGTATTAAAGCTTAGCATGCTACAGCTTCCAGATCATGTTGTTTGCCTTCTGCACAGAGCAGAAGGCCCAAGCCTCAAGGCTTAAAATCTCAGCTCCGAGACAAATCCAAAGCTGCGCTGTACAGGGAACACGTGCACAGATAAAAGAGCAGGGCTCTTAGACCCAGCCCAGCCAAGGACTGGATTCCCCCCCTCCCTCTTTCCCCAGCACCCATTTGGCAAGCAAAGCTCTTTAGTCAGCACAGGGCCAGGTGCCTTACCTGTTGTTGAGCTTGCTGCTCCTCGATGAAGTGTGAATTTGCTAACTGCAGCTCCCGGTCCAGGCGGCTGTACTTGTCAGGTCCAGAGCTCCAACTCTGACTCCCACTTTCTCCCAGGAGTGCCTAAACAGATGGAGAGAGCCCTCAGCAACACCCTTGTCTCTGCCCATAGCCAGTCTATGGGGTGTAGGAGGCAGGTGGATGAGGCAACACTCCTGTATGCACGCACACAGCATCTTTTTACTCCCACTCTGTTGCTACTCAGAGTGGTGCCATGAACTAAACCAACGCAGTGCCCCGACGCCAGCCTGGGAGGTGTCTGCAGCCTGGTATGGCAGATCTATCCCTGGAGCATAACCAAGGGATGCTGTAAGCGGTCTGCACAGCACCAAGGACTAGCAAAGGTCTGCTCAAGGGGCAGCACCGTGTGCTAGGACACGTAAGCTGGGAAGGATCTGGATATATTGTGTTAGCAGATGTATAGCTCAAACTGAACGCTGTGCTGCTAGCGACAGGGGCTTAAGAGGGTCTGGATAAAGGACTTAACCAGTTGGGCTGGCAGTAAAACAGTGCAGTACATAACCACCACAGTGTTGTCCTCTTGTGTTCTCTGATCCAGACCACCTGTTCGTCCAGTGTAGCGTTCAGTTGCCAGTGTACAAGATTATGCTTGCTACCTGCTCTACAACCTGAAGAGAGAAGCTTGTGCAAAGCCAGCAGAGATGCAGCTTTCCAGCTGAGTCGGTCTGGTCTCTGGAAGGGGCAGAACCTGAGCAGCAGGTGCTGGAGAAGGAACGTGGCCCACGGGTGAGGAGCTGCACCCCGCAGCACTACAAACGGGGTAGGGAGCTCTGCGTGATGTAACCATCTCACAGCTTCTGGTCGTGGGCAGGAAGGGACAACCGAGTATCGGTGAGGAACAGCAAGAGAATGACCAGGCTGCTCTGACAGGCTAAAACCAGTACAGGCTCTATGGTTAACCTACGTTACACCATTCAAGGAGGGGTGAGGAAAGCTGACGGAGCGACTGTGCAGGATGCTAGCAGGACATCTGGCTTTGCCTGCCCCCACACACTGAGCAAGCTCCTGGTTCTCTCCAGTTCGTGGCAAGCACAGCTACTGCTTATTTAACAGGATGCACTGGTTTTGCCAGCCAACCTCTCCAAACAGAGGTACGTATGCTGGAAAGGCTGCTGTAGCCCAGCACAAGCTTTGTGGTCTGGAAGGAAGGCGAGAGGCTGGGGAAGGGAGAGGAAGACAGCAAGGGGAAGTCAGTTTTCCTGACCAGATGTCGCCATGTGAGCTGGGCCATATGGTTCCCTGTGGCTAGCAGGAACCGAGTGCAAAGGAAAAGCAGCAAAGCACAGACAGGGCTACAGGCTTGTTTGAGGCAGGGTGTAAAGGACTTTGCTTCTTCAAGTGTTTGCCAAGCACATCAATTAACCCCATAACAAGCTCAGGACTGAGCTCTGTGCGTCTCAACAGCTTGTTGCAGTTTGTCATTTTTGCCACAAGCCGTTAAGACCGGGGCAGCCAGATGAGTTAATTGCATGAAGGGCAGACCAACTATTACTGAGGCAGCCCTGGCAATCAGCTCTGAGATCTCCTTACAGCCTCCCCATCAGCTGGGGAGGAGCACAGGCTGCATCTATTTCTATTCCTTAGATTACAAAAGCAGACAACCTGAGACACTCCTTGAGCTTCTTCCATCTTCTTACATGGCTAACTCTTAGGAGAGGCAGCTGCACAAAGGGATATTGCAGCATCTTGGCTCCTAAATACAGCAGAGCACAAGATTACATTCACTGACATGGATTCTGAGCCTGTTTCCCCTGAGGAGGAGGAGGGAGATTCCCCTTTCTGCGGGATGATGCAATGCTGACAGTTGTACACAGCCAGATCTGAAGACAGAGACAGATGGTGAGTGCTGACTTACTGCTTTGAGAGACAGGCTTGGAACAGGGTGGCAGCAACGTGCCTGTGACAACCAGCTCTTTCAGGTCAGCAAAACAGACGTGCTTCAAACACACAGCTCTGCTGCAGCACACAAGCGCCTTCCCAGGACTGAAGTGTTTAAGGGGGTGAACTACAGACAGGACCTATCTCGTCATTACAACTTATAATGCAGTTCTGATCAATGCTATACACTCCACCCTATCATGTGGGGCCACTGAGGAAGTGAAAACGGAAGGTTCACCTACTGCATACCTTAAAACAACAGCTACTAGAGCTGATAAATCCTCCTCGCTCCTTAAAGTACCAAACAGCCACTGCATTCACTTAACTTGCTGGTTTCTGGTTCTCACCTGTCTGTTTTTCCTTTCAGCCAGGGCTTGCACGGAGGAGTTCGACATCTGATCCTTCATTTCCTGTTTGTTCAACAAAAGAAGCAGTATGTGAGCATTGGATTCGAGGTGACTGGCAGTTTTAGGGTGCTGCAGGGCTGGCTGTACCCAGCAAGGCTTTTTCAGGGACAGAGAGGGAAGGGAGATTTTCTTTGAAACATGTAGTTTTACAAGACTCTGAAAGGATGTTGTAGAAAGCTTTGTGGCATCTCATCCTTCTACTACTAGAATCAACAGCAATGGGATACTATGAAAATATTCCTTATCTACTACTGATTTTACTCTGCTACAGCCAGAAACACTTTGATTTGCAGAACAGTAAGGTAAGGTTGCCATTGACAGGCTGTAAGGAAGAGTTATGTTCTTCACGGTCTTGGAAGCCTGTAACCCCCTGCACTTTATTCCCAGCTCCACCTGGTTTTGTACTGGATAGGATGAGATAAGATTTCCTGTCCCATGGCCATCCTCTCCAACTGTGCTGACACTTGCTCATCAATTTGGTTTTGCTGCTGAGTTTCAGTAGAAGATGGCTAGCCACGGAAGGCTCCCCAGCACAACGTAATTTAGTTTTTATAGGGCCGATCAGCAAGCAGTTGATATGATCTAGCAGAGGTTGACCCACCAGCATGGTTCAGACACTGCCAGAACATCTAGAACATCCAGAACTTAAGAGCAGTGGGTTCTACTTGGTTACTTCCCACTGGCACACGCTGCTGTGCATCCCAAACTCCTCCATGGAAACTGGAAGCCAGCTGCATAATGCCACTAATGAGTTTCATTTAATAGTAAGAGGTGCTGCTCCAAAACCCATTAGCCAGCAGCTTTCAGCCAGGAACAGAAGACCACAAGCAGGCTTGTCTCATCCTGCCCATTTGGGAGTGGACTACACCGAGGGCAAGGTGTAGTGCGTGCCTGCTACCCGGGGCCAGAGTGGTTTTGGGATAGGTTCCCAGGCAGCAAGGCTTAGGAACTGCATCCAGACCACAGGTAGGTAACCAGCTCGCTGCCAGCTGCAGCAACGCATTTCACAAAGCAGGAACATCAGAGTCATGAGGGGTAACAGAAACTAAGCTGGGTTGACTGTAGCTATTAATAGGGAGAAAACTTCCTCACTAGCAGCTTGTTACCAGGCAGTGAAGCTTCCAGGAAGATGTTTATTCTCTATTTATTACCACCAAGTTGTTAAAATCCTCCTTTTGCTTCTTAAAGTGTGGGCTTAAACTAAAAAAAAAAAACCCAACCCAAAAAATCACCTTCCCCAAGTTAAAAATAAAACTAGTGGTTGTTTGGACTATTTCATAGAGATAGGAAGTTGCAGTCACCGTGTCAATAACTCCAGGCTTTAACCATCTGTCAGTGTTCAAAGTGGTCCCTCTGGTTTGGAAAACTAGCGCTACAAAAGCCCTGGGACAGTCATGATTTCCTTCAACTCTGCAGGGAGGCCGCAATGGGGTTTGGACTCTTCCTCCTCAGTTACTACACATTCCCAGGCTCGCTGCTGCAGGAGAGGTGTGAAGACTCAAAGGGGCAGCAGCAGAAAAGGAGGGTACACCACGGGGCACCAGCACCCCCAAACCCATCTGGGGTAGCCCCAGGAGGGAGCACATGGGGAAGAGTTGCAAGCAGGTTGCGGGTTTATTCTCTGCTCTCCAGTTTGGCTCGGTGACACCCACAAGCTTTACTCTTTAACTACTGAATCACTCCCCAGGCTCCCGCCACGAGCCCGCGTGCCTTACCCTGACCACCTGCCGCGTGCTGGTGATGAAGGCTTTCCTGACACCCAGCTCCGTGGCATCGAGGTTGAATTTCCGTGGGTTTGCCTCCACGATGCGTGGGCAGCGAGTTAAGGAGCCGCTGGTGGCACTGGGGACACGCACAGGTACACCAACCCCGGGAGCATCTCACCAGGCGTCCAGCAAGCGGTCGTTGCGCTGTGACTTTTCCCAAAATTTGCCTAGTAAAGTATGAAACACTGGAGGGGGGTGGGGGGAAACCCCAAGCCAGGCAGGGTGGGAGCATACTGTGCTGTACAGGCATCAGCATGAGGATTCTCTCTGGTGGGTTGTTTTTTGGTTCTCTGATGCTGTGCAGCACTTAGGGGAATGTTCAGACAGACAGACACAAAAGGAGTATTTCTGGAAGCCAGCCTGGAGTATGACTGACTACACTGAAAACCCAATTTGTACAACACAATGGGCTTTGTGAGAACAAAGCATCTTAGAATGTACCTTGTCAAAAGGAAAAGAAAGAGCCAAAAGGAAAAGCCTTTTGACGGACACATTTGCCTCGATTTCTCATTTGCAGTTTGAGCAAAGCTTAAGTAAACGCAGAATTTAATCCCAAATAGTCCTGACTTCTGCAGTAAGCGACTACAGGCAGGGATGGGTACTCAGCTATTTAGTACAACTCAGGAACCGGACGCCCCTGCCTCCAGAAGGCCACAGAAAGGATATTAATTGTTTCATCCAAGTCTTCCAGGTCCCACTCGATGCTCCGTAGGTTATTCCTGAGCTCATTGGTGGTCCAGTCGATTTCTTCTCTGGTGGCGATGGAAGGATCTTGCAAGAGCTCCGTCCACCGCTGGAAGAGCCCCTGGGCGGTGTTCACAGCTTTCTGCACCTCCCTGCAGCCAGGGTGGTTAAAGGGAAGCAAAGGGACGAAGCAAAGGGATTGTCAGTGGTTGCTCTGCAGACCTCATGGCAAGACGGCCCCGCTGAACAGAGCACAGCTTCCTCCCAGCCATTTTTCCTTCAAACACTTGTTTTGTAAAATAAGGATTTGCCCTACCTGCAGGACAGTCCTGTCTCTTGCCACGGCACCAAGTACTGAGTGGCACCAGCTTCTAGGCCAGCTATTTACGAAGGGACCTGTTTCTTTAGGGGAGGTTTCTGCAAAGTGTCACACAGGCAAGCCAGGGCAGTGTCTGAACAGGGCTGCTCTTTGGCAATTAATGTTTCACATTCCTCTCACCAGCTTCGCTCCAAAGGCTCTGGACTACCTAGGTGAGATTCCCCACAATAGAGCCAGGCAGACCATGGAGTCCAGCACTGTTTGCTTTAATTCAGCTTTAAAAAAAAAAATAAAAAATACACAGCTCTACTAGGCTGGCTCAGGGAACAGAAGTCTTTTTCTGCTGCTCTAAGCTCTTTGGAGACGAGCACGTTCATGGTAAGGGAATGCAGGCTTTGCTGACAGCACCAAATGCGGCTCTGATGGTTTGGGGCAGGCGGGTCTGTAAGTTTGGGGCATGGTCTGTCAGTGTGGTTATCTGTATTTACAAACTCTAGAGGCCCTGAGCTGTGAGCCGCTCCCTCAAGTTCCCAGGGAGTCAGGATGAGGGATGCAGATGAGATGCTGCTGGTGTGAAAGGGGTGGCTGTAAGCCCAAGAGCTCACACACAGCATCCATGCAGCAGGTGTTTATCCCCATGAAGGGAAGCGGGTTCATCAGTGGGCGAAGCCCAGGAGCGATGAGCTGAGCCCACACCCCATAGGGGTCCCAGGACTGCAGCTTGCTTTATGTTATACTACAGCCTGAAGCACTTGACTTCGCTGTCTGAGCTGCAGTCTCTTGGCACCTTGACACATGTCCCTCCTCTTCTCGCACTCCTACAGCACCGAGTCTGCCACATCTAGTCCCCTCAAGTCAGCAGCCCGCACAGAGGATCTGACAAGCTCTGTTCCCTCTGCTACCTGCTAGCAGAAGTTTTGGGTTGTTTTGTTGGGGTTTTCTTTCATCTAAGCACACTTGGAGAAGTACCCACAAGCAGGAATTTAAAGCAGACATGGATGTCCTTCAATGGGAAGAATTAGAAACACCAGGAAAGCAAACTAAATGCAATGCCGGTGGCTCCATCACAACCAGCCCCTTCCACATCGACCTGCTGGGTAATAATTAACACTGGGAGCGGCAGCACATCCCCTGTCCCCTCCCTGCACGACACGGGAACCTCTGGAAAGTCTGACAGGATGTGTGGTTCCCCACCCACAGCAGTCCGTGTTTTTTCCCCCCTTAACACCAGTTTCAAGCCGGCAGAGTGCTTCACTTTCCCTGGCTGTGCCAGCACCCCTTTCCTACAGCTCCTGCGCTCACCTGGCTTTCCCCCCGCGAGCGCCGCTACTGCTCCCGAGTGCTGTTTCATGGTGACGCGGGGAAGGCGACCTGCCTACAGCTGAAGCTGGCCCCGGGGTGGTTTTTAGAGCCCGAAGTGTACTAATCACATTTTCCCTTTCCTCTTGCCTCGACCACCTTGGGTTTGATTTGCCTTTGTTCAGGCCCTCATCTCATGGCCACTATCCACGCTGCAGCTCCTTCCCCAGCTTGGTCCTGCTCCTGTCTATCCTCCCAACTGGATGCCCTGGCCTGGCAGGGAAGCCGCCCCGGCCCCAGCCAGCCCTTGCCCCCCCAGGGAAGCCGCCCCGGCCCCAGCCAGCCCTGGCCGCTGCAGTGTGACACTTCCCAAGCCACCTCCGCCTCCCTGCGATGGCGGGGGACATCCGGGCTGGCTGTCCCGGAGCTGGGCCAGCGCGCCGGGAGCCGCACCTGCAGCCAAGGCGGCAGCGCTGCACCTCCCGCTTCCCCGCCCGCCGCTGTACCAGCAGGGTGCAACCCGCCCGCTCTGGGGCTGAGCGCTTAGTGCGGGGAGGCCCGGCCACGGCACGGCACCTGTCCGGCCCCGCGGCCTTCCGCGGGGGGACACACACCCCGGCGGGACCTGTGCTGCGCCGGCGGCCGCTCCGGACCCCCTCTTCCCCATCCGCACAGGGGGCAGGCGAAGGCGCCATCTTCCCCCTCCCCGGCCGCTTCCAGGGACCCCCGGAGCGCCGTGCACCCCGCCGGGCCTTCCCCGCTGCGGGGCGGCGGCCGTGCCCAGCCACCATCCCCTCCCCCGCTCCCGGGCCTCTCCCCGGCGTGTGTGCTGCCCCCCTCCCGCCCCAGCCCCCGGGCAGCCTCAGCGGGGCGGCGCTCACCCCTTCACCACGAAGAAGGGGTCCTCCATCGACATGGCGCTGCCGCCGCCGCCGCCGCGCGCCCGGGCCGCCGCGCGCCGCCCGCCCCGCCCCCGCCGCGCCCCCTCGCCCCTACGAGCCGCGCGCCTGCGCACGGGGCCGCCATGGCGGCCGCCTGAGGGAGGGGAGGGGCTGCGCCGGGACCTGAGGGTTGAGGCGGGGGGGAAGGTGGAGGCGGTGGGTGTCCCCGCGGGCCGCTGCCGGGCGGGAACAGGGGTTGTCCCGCCTTTTCCTGAGGAGTTTCACAGGCCTGGGCAGTCTCCGTCCCGCTGCGGAGACGCGATGTCTCCTGCTCGCCCCTCATCCTCCTCCTCCTCGTCGGCTGCCGGGCGATGAGGCGGGCAGGCCCCGTGCCGGCAGCCGGGCCGCGGCCCCTGCCAGGGCGTCTGGCAGGAGCGGCTCGGTAGGGCTGCCGACCCGCCCTGGGGGGAAGGAAGACAGCCGGCCCGCTCCCTTTCCTGCCCCGGGAACGAACAGGCCCCCGCTTCCTTCCTCCTCCCTTCTGTGGGGCCAGAACCGCCTTTGACCAGCCGGCTGTGGGCACCCCCTGTGCCCTTGCTGCTGTCCCGCAGCTCTCTGGGCTCTTCGGTAGCCTCTCTGCTGCAAGCACAGACAGCCCTGGGCCTATGGAAGCTGGTGGGAGAGGAGTGGTGCCGCATCCCCACGGCTGAACTCCCTTGTGTGGGGATATCCCTGCGTTATCCCAGCAGGGCGAGGGCGATGATTTCTTTGCAGAGGCTTGTCCAGAAGTAATCCTGTAAATCTTTGCCCTCTTGACAGCGTGTCCCTGCCTGCGATTTACGAAGGTGGCTGTGGTCCAGCATCCCTGGCAGAGGCAGCACCAGTTCACCGAGGGAGCAGCCACAATGCCCCCACACCCATCTCCCCCGTTTGCAGAGATGCTTCCTCAGCATGTGAACTGGATCCACCGTCTCTTTTGCAATCCTGCCAGGTTTACTCAGGAGCGTGGGGCGGGAAGGCTGTGGCACATGTAAAACCGGTTTCAGCAGTTGACAGGGTGAGAAAGCCGCCTCTTGCTCCCGACAGCCCCACGCTTGGGAAGCCGCAGCTTGCTAGGTGTGGTGCAACAGGCGACAGCTTTAGGGCTTGTGCTTGCTGGCCAGTCCTTGCTGTGCCTTGGATGGTTTGTTTCCCACGCTGGCAGGTTTCAGGGGGGGTCCTGCCAAATGCGCAAGGAATTGCCTCCAGGAAAAAAAGAGAGTGCTGACGATACAGCAGGGCAGTTAGTTAGGTCTGTCCCCTCAAAGGCTTTGTGCTCTCCAGAACCCCACAGTCCTTAGTTGCTAGCTAGGAATTTCAGAAATCCTTTAATAAAGCATCTGAGCTTTATACACCTAATGGTGGGGGATTTTTTTTTAACACATTTGTGAAAAATTGCAAAGCTTTGCAGGGCTGTTTGAGGGCTGAAAATAAGGAGGAGGCGCTACCAAAATGTAAGGAAGCTGCAAACTTTCCAGGAATAAAAAAAAAGACAGCCATTAATCCTGGAAATTAATTTACCTGCTGTAGTAAATCAGATTTTCACATGAAAGGCGCTCCAACGGTGCTGTGTTTTTATTAGAATGTGGGGAATTTTTGCTGTTTCTTGTGGCAAGGCTCTGACTTTTGGTTTGGAAGTGGCAGGGAGTGTTTGGGTAGTGTTCCAGCGTGCCCAGCTAACCAATTCCTCCCCAGGAGAGGAGTGCTCTGTGCGTGGCATGGCAGACAGCTGCTGAACTGGTCAGGAAGGATCTGATTAAACACTTCTGCACCAAAAAGTGCCAACTCATCAAAATCCCAACCATCTGCAGGAAAGAACCAGGCTCACCCAAGCTTTTTATCAGGTAAATTTTTGCAGCATGTGTGTACATGCATTGGGGGATGTGTGTGTGTGTGTGTGTGTGTGATCTCATATTAGCCTGTCACAAAAAATGGAGATGACTTTACCTCACAGGGAAAAGCTGGATTGGTTTGAGTACTTGTAAAAGTGTAGGAAATTTTTGGTTCCCTCCCCCCCCCCCAAGAAAAGGTTTTTGTGGCTGAAGGAAGAAGCAACAAAGCGAATGGGTTTCAGATGTTTTGGTGTTTTTCCTCCTCGTTGGCATTTTTTGAGAGTTGAAGATTCTTCAATGGTGGCTGTAAAGGGAGGGTTAAGGCAGCGGGAACTTGATAAAAAACACTAGTCTGCAGCTAAATACTCAGTGTTGTGGCAGGCAGCGAGGGTTTCCACCAAATCCTGAGGGTTTCCACCAAATCCCAAGGGTTTCCATCAAATCCTACCCGCCCCTGGCCCTGCTGCTTGTGTAATGAGGTTTCCTGAGCCTCGTTTTTACAGATCTGCAGGTACTTCACTGTAAAGCACAAAGGGGCCAGGCAACCTCAGCCGTGTGAGAGGGTGGTCCCCCGACTTTAGGCACCAAGAGGTGACTGCTCCTTGCCCAGAAGGCGGCTTGGATGCTGGATGCTCCTGGTCCCGTGTGCTGGAGCTGGCAGGGCGGTTTTCCTTGGGCTTGCAGATGTCTGGGAGGGAGTGAAGCCTGACTGAAGCTTCTCTTGAGGTTGTGGTTTTTCTCCTGCTGTGGGCTCTGGTTGTTCACCCAGAGCTGGTTTCATGCCGTAGCCGTGCCCTCGGATGGGTTCGTTAACGGAGCAAAGGTGGCATTGCTTTCTGCAGGGTGAACCTGCAGAACCCCAGGATGCCAGGGATGCTGAGAGCTTTCCTGCACCCAAAAAGAGGTTAAATTAGGTGAGGAGCGAGGTGCTGGACTGCCAGAGCCCTCGGTTTTGAGAGGGTGAAAAAAGAAGGAGCCTTTCCCCATAACCGTACCTCGTTATCCCCGTGTCCATGGATGACTTTGCCAGGGCTCAGCTCCATCGCGTAGTCAGTCCCACAGACCAAGTGAGGGAGGAGGTGGCCAAATGAAGGTCCCAACGAGGGGGCTGGGGCACAGATCAGTGGAATCAATGCAGGCAGGCAGGCACAGATGGTTTATTTGCAGTTTCCCTTGAAGGTGGGAGGAGGAATACTGCACAGAGAGGTTCAGGGAGCGGAGCGGGATGAGCGGCTCCATGAGTCGGGAGCACAGCCTCACCATCACGCCCCACTGAAAAGCAGTCGTGCAGAGGACACATCTGTGCTCTGGGACGTGCTGAGGGCTGCATTTGTCATCTGCCCACCAGTTCAAAGGAAGGTGACTTTGAGATATGGGGAGGGAAAAAAAATATAATGTTAATTAGGCTGAGACTCCTTTGGGCAGGCGATCTACCCTGCGGGTCCCTGAACTGGGACTTGGGCTGGTTCCGTGCAGAGTTTGCAGGATTCATTTGAGATGTTTAACCCCGTGCTGGGCCACATCTAAAGCTGCCTGCTTTTTTAGCCAAGCCATTCACTCCAGAGAAAACCATGGGCTTTGCTAGGCAGCCAGAGGGGTCGTCTGCCACGCTGCATCCCGGGGCTGTGCTTCTTTTCCCACCGGGACACAAGGCAGCCTTCGTCCTTGGAAATGGTTCAGGACCCGTTGCAGGCCTATCAGTGAGGGGAAAAAAAATATACAGGAAGGTGCACTACAATAGAAGGGTTGTCTGATAGGAAACCCCGGACAAATAAATGCATTTTTTTCCCCAGGAAACCCAAACCGGTTCCATAAACTGCTGAAAGATATGGGGCCACATTTTTCCAAGGGAAATGGCAGCCTGAAGAAGCTGATAACTGGGAGTGCGATTTTCCCCCACCACACGCTTTTGTGTT
Organism: Porphyrio hochstetteri; assembly: GCA_020800305.1. Lineage (NCBI taxonomy): Eukaryota > Metazoa > Chordata > Aves > Gruiformes > Rallidae > Porphyrio > Porphyrio hochstetteri. The sequence goes on from CM036912.1 coordinate 23,919,354, forward strand.
TGAAGAGGTTGCTGGAGGAATAGCAGGATTTTTTTGATGGGAAGGGGTTGGGGGGAGGTGGGTCAGGGTCACAGATCTCCAGGGTTGGGAAGGGAAATCCCAAGCTCAAGGTAAAGGAAAGGAAATTTTAAATCATTGGGGAAAGGGGGAATCCCAGGTCACCAGTGAAAAAGAAGACATGTAGGAGGGAGACCTGCCTGCCTGGGGTATCTGCGCTACCGTCTCTGCAGACATGGGAAGGGGGTTTTTAACCCTGGAAAACCCCTTTGCTTTCTAGTATGCGGCTGCGCTGCAAGCTCACACCGCGCTGCGGTTTGGAGGGCGGGTGTTTCGGTGCTCTCAGAAGCTGAGGGCGCTGCTTCCTCTCCTTCGGATTTAGGTTTGTATTGATTTGTTTGGGTTTGTTTCGCTGGCCCCTGTTGTGTTTGGTTTTCATTCGGCAGCAATTAGTGATGAGAGCTCTCAGCTGTGTTTTGGGATGTTTCCCAGCTCTCCTGACCTTATCTCCCAGTGCAGATGCACCAGAGCAGTTGGGAACCCTGGGGGATTTGTTACCAATATCCAATTGTGGCAGGTCCAGACCACATCCATGTGAACTATTGATTTTTCTGAAGAAAAAAAACCCAAAACCCAACAGTAAACAAGCATCCTTCTCCTCCTGAGCTCTGTGTGGGTCCCTCACAATTCAGATGTGGGTTATTCCCATCTAGAACTAAACGCTGACTGAATCTGCATTTGGAAGTGTTCCTCCCTGTGCTCTTCTGCTTCTGTCTGCAGTCCCCAGGGATGTGCCTGGCTCTCCCCAGGGCTCCAGCTTCCCCCAAGCTCCATTGCTGCTGCAGGCAGCTGGGCTGTGAGGGCTTTTGCCCCAGTCCTGCTGACCGTGATCTGGCTGCTTCATTCCCATCTCCTTCCCAGGAAAGGTTGAATCCTGGTGCAAAGCAAAGAGGGAGGAACGATGCCCTGCAACGGTGCTGGGCCAACCAAGAGAAGTGATGGATGACTTCAGCCTGTGCTTTGGAGAGATCCTAATTTCACCGTCTGTTCTACCAGGAGGGTTTTCCACCTCTTTGCTGCAGCTGGCTTCCCCACGGGGCCTGGGCCACAGGTTTGGCGACATCGAGGGGCTGGCGGGGGGGTGGGGTGGGGATGGGGACAGGCACTGCTGTTGAAACAGGATCTTGCTAACCACATCCTCAGCCCTGTTGCCGTGGGCTGGGCAGCCGTGCTGTGCGCCAGATGGCTGTGCCGGTATGGCTCCCCGCCACGCTGTCGCCGCGTGAGTTGCGGCTGGAGGGGACAAGAGGACCCCAGCCAGGGTTTTGCTGCGGTAACTGGGATGCAGGCAGCCAGCAGGCAGCTGGCACGCAGACCCCCGGCAGCCCACGCTGCTCCCGGCCAAAATGCAGCGGTGCAAATCCCAGATGAGCTTCCCTGGCGCCAACCTCCTCTGCCCACCGTCGAAGGCGGATTTAAACGCCTCCAAAAAACCCCGGTGGTGCGCGCAGCCCTCTGCAATTATTATTTGTACCACAAGCTGCTTCCTGCCCCGAGCTGCTTTTATCTCGCATTGTTTTCTTTTCCAGGTGGGGCTGCGGGCTCCCTGCTGCTCAGCCTCCGGGGTTGCCTCCTCTGCCGGCTTGCCGGCCACGCCGCCGGCTGCAGCTTGCTGACGGAGAGGCCACCTTTGTCTGCCAGGCTGTCCGCCCTCCTCCTCCTCCTCCTGCCAGAGCTATTTCGGGAAACAGCAGCTGAGCTGGAGGATTGTTAATTGTTTGTCAAACCCCTTCCAGCCCGGTTAGATCACATGCAGAGATTAGAGCCACCCGTCACACCCTTTCCTCCATCTCCTTTTCCGATATTTCCCCCACTGACCCACAGGGATGGGGGGCAGTGCCTCTTCTATGAGCAGACAGACAGACACAAGGCGTGTCTGACTGTCCAGGATACTGTTCCTACCCAGGTGACGGCTCCTGTGTCGAGCTGTGGGTATCCCAGAGATGCCCTGCTCGGAGGGCAATCCCAGCAGGGATGCCCACTGATGGGGATCATCGGCTCTGGGTGCAGGCAGCAGCCCAGGACAGGCAGGCAGGCAAACAGACAACAAAGCCACCCCAGGCACTGACCTCAGAAGCTGCCATGTGACTCTGCCTCAAACTTACTAAAGCATGACATCAGCCTGGGAGGGAAAGGCAGGGCTGCCTCCAAAACACTGCCTGGCTTAAACGGGCTGCCTGTTCGCTGCTGGGATGGCGTCTGCCTGCTGCTGCCTGTGCTTTCCTCCTGCCTTCCTCTTGCGTGACAGCCCCCACCCCCGGGAAAGCAAGCCACTCTTAGCAAAGGGCATGAAGTGCAGGCAGGGCTGGGCAGATGTCAGGGCAGGGCATCGCTGTCCTGGAAATCTCACATGCCCACGGTTGTTGCCTTGACACCAGGTGTTGATGGGTGAGACCGGGTCGCAGCCCTGCCACTTGACCCTGCCGTCCCTTGCCAGCTCTCAGCATCCCCTCTCTGAGCACCCACAGGGATGAGGGACCGCTCAGTCCCCATCCTGCATATCACTGGTCAGGGCAGGGGAGAGGCTGCTGGCTCAACCGTTCCTAGGCAGGGTAGGTAGCCAAAACGCAGCTGGAGAGATGTGGTGGCTCGTGCCATCGGGGTGAGGCAGGGAGTGGCAGAGCAGGTCAGTCCACTCAGATCTGGGCATCTTTACTCAGCAGAGCTCTCACGCTGCCTCTCTTTTGCCAGCCTTCATTTTATTCCAGGCGGTGGGGTGGCTTTGCACCACCACTCTTTATCTTCATCCGAGTTGGGATTACACCAGGCTGGGTTCTATCAAACCTGGCTTTATCCTCCTCATCCGGGGACATCTCTGCAGAGGGCGCAGCTGCCCAGATCCTGCAAACAGCGCTCCCAGAACAACGTGCCTGGTGATACACCAGCCCTTTGCAGGGGCACAACCGAATGGCCGTGCTGGCGAGGGGGTGGCTGTGGTCGGTAGATGTACCGTCTGTGGGCAAGGAGCAGTGACTTCAGTCCCAAACATCTGAGCCCAGACCTGCCCTGGCTGGTTAGACTGACCCGAGGGCTTAGGCCAGGGTGTTGCCGGCCCTCCGAGGTGTGGGGAGCAGGTTCGGCGGGTCTGGAAACCTTGGGTTCCCACTGCTGGAACTTGCGTCCCTCTGGCCTCCCACGCTGGGTGTGGAGGGGACAGCCCCATTCTCTGCAGCCAGGTGAGGTGAGGGGAAAGCCAGGACCGGCTCTTTTTGTCTGGTGTTTTGGCTATGTGGATGAGCGTGCTCCGGTCTCATTGCTTAAGATGGAGCGTGGGAGGCTTTGCAAGTGGAGGGGGACGTTGTGAGATGGCAGTCCCCCAGGTTTACATGCTGTTGTGATCAACGTCCAGAGGTTTTTTGGCATTTGAGGTTTTCCAGCTGTGCTTGAGTGGGAGGGAAACACACGTTTGGGCTGAGTGTGGGGTTTTTTTGGGGGAAAAAGGCTCCTGCTGCATCAACTTGCCTTGATGTGGCTGAATCTTCACCTGTTTTTTGTTACTGCTGTGAGCAGCCACCCCCTTGTCCTACCAGGACATGGTGGGAGATCCTACCAGTAAAGCATTGTGGAAGGCTGTGCCTTTTCTTTTGGGGAGCAAATAAAGGGGGGCAGCGAGTTGTCCTATGTCAGCTGGGGATGAAAACAGATAGCCTGGGCCAGCGCGTGGAACTTCCTTCATTTTGGGACCTTCTGCTTCTTCCCTTTTTGCAGCTGGTGGTTGCTCAGTGGAAGGAGGGTCCTCTCTCTGAGCCCTGAAACACCGCCCAGCCTGCACAGAGCTTTCCTGGTGGCTTCCCTGATGCCTAGACCTGCACCTGGAAGTACCCTATGGCCACCAGCACAAGGCTGGCCTGGCCACGGGCTTTCACAGTGACTGCGGAGCGAGGTTTCAGTTCCCAAGCTGCTCCATGCTACCATGGTCTCCATCACTGCTGGCCTCATGCTGGTGGCCTCTTGTCCTCTGCCATCCTCCCTTGTAGCCCTTCCAGCCCCTGTTGTGGATCCTCCTCTTTTATCCTGGGCTTTCCCCTTCACAGCCAGACCCCTGGAGCGGGTCGCAGCCTGGCAGCCGGGCAGTGGATGCCTCCCGGGCCAGATGTGTACTCGGTGCTGCGCATCCCTGTCTGGTCCCTTCGGAGGTGTCAGAGCCGGGTGCTGAAACAGGGGGGGAACGTTTCCAGCCCGCACAAACAGGGGGCTGCGCCTGCTTGCTTGGCCTTTATTTCCCCCCCGCCAGACCGAAAATTCCCGCTTGCCGCCTGTCCGTCTGATCAAGCCGAAGTGGGGTGCGGGGAAGCTGGGGGTGCCCCGGGGGCCGCCCCTCGGCCGCGGCAGCGAGCGGGCCCCACCGCCGCCCCGCGCCTGGCCTCGCCGCTTTAAGGAGCCGACTCCGCGGGGCGAGCGTTCGAACCCGCTCCCCTGCCTCACGATTGGCCGGGCCGGGCGCGCGGGGGCCAGCCGGCGGTTGGAGTGGCCGGCGGGGCGCTCTGATTGGCTGTGGCCGGGCCGGTATAAAAAGCGGCCGGGTGCGCGGGCTCGCCTCAGTCGGCGGCGCGAAGGAGCGGCGTGCAGAGGTGAGGTGTGCTGCGGGTGGCAGGCGCGGCTCGGCTTGGCTTCCCCTCGGCCTATCCCCCCCGGCCCCGCGCCCCGAACCCCCATGGAGTTCAAGCTGGAGGCGCACCGCATCGTCAGCATTTCGCTGGGCAAGATCTACAGCGCCCGGGGTCAGCGCGGCGGCCTCAAGCTCCACAAGAACCTCCTGGTGTCGCTGGTGCTGCGCAGCGCCCGGCAGGTTTACCTCAGCGAACCGGGCTGCCCTCCCGAGCCGCCCCCCGCCGTCTGCGGGTCCCCCGAAGAGGAGCCGCCGCCCCGCACCGCCGCCTGGGCGCCCGGCGAACCGCCGCCCCCGCGGGACGAAGCGGTTAGGGGCGGCCCCCGGCTGCCCGGCGCGGACTTGGAGAGTCTCCGGCCGCGGCGCTGTTGCTGCGGCTGTAGCTGTTGTTGCGAAGCCGATCGCCCGGACTGCGCCGCCGCCTCCGGGACGGGGGCCCCCCCGCCGCCTCACTGTGCCCGGAAGCGGAGCGCCGGCGAGCGGGGCCAGGCGGGCTCTCCGGTGAAGAAGCCCCGCCGCGAGGTAGAGGAGGAGCCGCCGCCGCCGGCCGAGCAAGAGGACATGGAGACGGGCAACGTGGCCAGCCTCATCAGCATCTTCGGCTCCAGCTTCTCGGGACTGCTCAGCAAGGAGCCCAGCGGCCGGCGCCGGACGCCGCTTGACGGCGACGAAGTGGCGACGGCGACGCCAACCGAGGCGGCAGCCGAGCCGGGACAGATCTGCTGCGACGAGCCGGTGCTGCGGACCCTCAGCCCCTGGAGCACGGCCATCGTGGCCTTCTGAGGCCCCCTCAGCCCCTGGAGCGCGGCCATCGTGGCCTTCTGACGCGCCAGCCGCAGACACTCGCTCTCCGCCGTGGGGAGGGGGGGTGCCTGGCCGACGGCCGGCCGGCCGGACCGAAAGGTGACATCCTTCCCCCCGATCCTACTCCCCCCGCTCCTTCCGCACCCCCTTGGCCGGTGGAGGAGAGCTGTAGGGTGGGGTGCTTGGGCTCCGGCGAGTCCCGGCGCCCTGCCCCGCCACACGGGAAGGACCTTGGGGCCGCAGTGGCAGCAGCACTTCCCCCTCTCCCCGGCCGCCGCCGGCACCCGCGGGTTCCGCCTGCCGGCACCCGCCCTGGGAGCGCCCCCGGCTCTGCCCTCCCGGAATTCCCCTTCCCGGCCGGGCCGCCGCCCTCCCCGGCGCCTGGGGGAGGCTTCCTCGGCTGCTGCCCACACCGGGGAGGGGGTGTGTGTGGAGTATCCTCCACCGGGTAATATTTTAAGCTTCGAAAGTATTAAGTTTATTAAATAAAGCCTCTATTTTGGAAAGGTTTAGGTCAGGGCTATTACACGGTGCTTTTTAAAAGTGTTTATTGAGAGAAACAAAGTTTACAGACAGAAGGTCCTTGAGCCTGTTTGTTAGGCTTGGTAACTCCCAGTCTTTGTTGTATAAAGGCTTGGGTCTCCCTTAGGGATTTTTGTACAGTGTTCTCCTTCGTTGATGTATCTTGTTTTGTATAAAATGTTAATTCTACGTGTACAACACGTATTAAATATTTTCAACTGTACAAGCCTTGTCCCTGTTTGTGCCCCTGCTTGGCTGGAGGAGGAGGAGGGCTGCAGGCAGTAGCCAGGGTGTGGTTGCTGCATGGCTGTGGCTGGATCCACCCTGCCTCGCTGGAGCCTTGGGCTGGCTCGGAGTCCAGCTCTGCTGGGAAGAAATTAAACTCGTGTTGGAGTGGCTGGAGTCCTTCCCAGGATCTTCCAGGTACTCCTGCTTGCTCCTCCAGCTGCAGCTCCTACCCAGCGCCGGAGCTGCGGTGGCATTTGAGGTCTTACTCAGAAAAGTACCTAATGTGCAAAGTCACTCCGTGGGTGGAAAGTGATTGCTAAATCCCGGGAGAGCAGCTGGGTGCAGTCCCGGCGTGGCGGAGGGTTGGCCTCCAGCTTTGCCGGCTCAAAGGTCGGGGCTGGGGGCGTGTGAGTGGCTCCTGCCCGTACAGGGGCTGTGCTCAGGGCCAGCTCCTGCTCTGCCGGAGATGTTTTTGACGCCTCCTGTTTACTGTTACTTGCAAAACAGTTTAAATGAGGAATATCAGGGTGCTCTCCCCCCGCCACTATCAGTAACGCTCTAACTGGGTTAAAGTTCCTGCTCTGAGGGGCGGGGAGAGAAGTTTGGCCTCTGCTTCACAGCCCAACTGTGGAACGCCCTGAGGTGTTGTAATTACGCTGAATTGCGGGGGAATTTCCCCCCCTCCCCCCTGCTTCTTGCTGGGAGATTCACTTCCCTGCTCCTAATTAATGAACTTTTCAACTGAGGATTGCATCTCTGGCGAGTGGAGGGAAACGTTGGTGTGCTGAGGCTGGCAGCCTGGGATATTTAGCCGAGTTCTGGGGGCCGGGCTTGTGTGGGAGGTAGGCGATGACCAGTGGGAAGATTCCTGCTCTTCCTTTCCCTGGCGTGGCTGGAACAGGCCCCGTGTTGGAGGCAACGCTGTCCTTTTCCTGCAGAGCAGGAGGAGCTGGGAGGAAGACTTGTGAAGGAGAAGCTGTCTGCTTTGGGGCAGCTCAGAGGGAGCTCTGATAGCTTGCGTTCAAGTTAGAAGCTCCTTATTCTTCACATAAAAATGAAAGGCCTACCATCTTAAGTTTATTGCTAATTGCACTTAATTGTGACACCCAGTTTTGGCCTGCTAGGCAGCACCAAGGGAATTGTGTGCTGGGACATTTCTTTCCACTTGATGACCTCCTGGAAGTGACCAGAAGGGTCTGTCCCTGCTTCACTTGGACAAACTCTCCCCCAGGAGATCCTGCAGTCTGATGGCATGGCTGTGGCTCTGGAGAGGAAGTCACCTTGGGGCCCCTCCAGTCAGAGGAGAGAGCAGTGGGAGGAAGAGGATGGCTACGAGGCCTTTCTCCCCAGCTCTCCTGCTCTCTTCTGAAGGAGACTCCCTGCTCTGAGGTCCCAGGTTACTCTCGTGGGTCAGACTGTGGGCTGGGGGATGGAAACAGCCTGCTCCCCCATAAGCACGGCTTCCATCCCGAGGCGGGGGGGAGTGGGCTCCAGTCCTCTTCCTTGTCTGCCAGCAGCATTGGGGTGGAAGCAGGGGGTGGAAGCCCAGGGCTTGTCAGCTCTGGATTGCTGAAGTGGGCTGGGGGCACTCTTAGCTGTCAGGGAGCCAGTCAAGAGCAGCTCTGTGTATCTAAACATTTTCTGGGTACCCAGCTACTGGAAGAACATCTGGTCCAGGCGGTTTGTGCTGTCCTGGTGTCCCTGTGCTGACAAGACCCAACCTCCCTTTGGCACAGTGCTTGTGTCTCTTCTATCTTCCAGCCTGATCGCTGCTGGCCTCCAAAAACACAGCGGGGACGAACCAGCGACACTGACACAGCTCCATCTGGCTGGCGTGACCTCTCTGCAGGACCATCCGAGGTGAGCCAGGTCTCACCACCTGATGACCACGGTGCTCTGTCCCCAAAAGACCTGCTCGAGCTCCACCAGGTGCCAGAGCTGCACCAAGGTGCACCTTTGCTTGTTCCCGTGGCTGTGTTTTTATTAACCCAACCCCCCTGGTTTTGCTCCCTGGGGACTCCCGTGTTCCTGGGGAGCTGCCAGCAGCTGCCAAGGGAGCTGGAAAAAATACCTGAGCCAAGAGAGCTGGGGGTGAGTTTTGGCTCACGTTAGAGGGGTCTGCGCCTCCAAACCACCTGTAATCTCGTTGCTGTTGGAATCAACTGCTCGGTTCTTTGGGCTGGGTTTTGGGTTGGTTCTTTCCCTCTGCAGGAGTCTCTATTCCTATAACAGCTTTCACTCAAACGGGGTCTGTTTTCCTTAATTCATCTGTTTCATCGTGCTGCTTCGATCCCAGGGCTTTGCTGCTCACTGTGCTGCTGTTTGAGAGCTGTGGGGGTGATGGGAGGGGGCAGCTGACCAAGGAAGGGGGAGGAATAAGCTCCAGGGGAGGGAAAAGAAGCTGGTAAATACGCCAGATAAAAATAAAAACTTCCATCACTTGAGGAGAGGGTGACTCCTATGGAAACTACCTCACTGGGTCACAGAGGATATGACTTCATGGCAAGATGGCAGGATCCTCACCTTCCTAGAATAGCAACAAGCTGTTGGAAGCGCTCACCAGAGCTGCTGCGACCCTCCCCAACTCAGATGAGGTTCCCTGAGATCCTGGGAGAGGAGAGGGGCTGGGAAAATCCTTTGGTACAGCCGGAGAGTGGGATAGGGGCTGGTGGAGGGAGCTGGGAACGGGGTGGCCGGGCTGCCCGGGCGATGCTCCGGGAGGGGAGCGAGCGGCTTTCACTTTTCTCCTGCTGCAGTCGGCAAGGAGCGATCGCCGGCTGCTTCCCCGGGCAGCTGAGCCGCGGCTGGCGTGAGGGATACCTTCTGCGGAGAGGGGATTATGTAAAACCGGCTCCTGCCAAGAAAGGAGCTTTAATGGTGTGAATCATCTCAGCCTTTGAAGAGACGGATGGACCGACGGACGTCTGGCCCGGGACAGGCGCCAGCCAGAGAGGCTGGAGACAACCCCCGGGGGCTGGGAGGCGATGGGCAGCGGGGTGCCGGGGTTCGCGGGAGGCTCTCGGTTTCCCTCCAGATGTTCTCCTTCCCTCCTGGCCTGATGCGACCCGGCTTTACCCGCCCATCCCTCCTCTCCTGGGGCAGGGGAAGGGGAGGAAGGCGCCGCACACTCATTGCCGCAGCATCCTGTGTCAGCGCTCAGGAATCTGGAGAGCTGCTGGGAAGGGAGGAGGGAGGCAGGACTGCACGCCTCTTGGGGCCTCTCCTCGCCCGGGGAGCTAGGGGGGGTACCCGAGCAGCCCTGGTGGGAGGGATGGGGGATGCCCTAGCAAGGGTTGAGCCCCAGGGCAGGGGTTTTGGGGGGAAGGGAGTGGTGCAGGAGGACCATGGCACGGTGCTTCTTGCCTACCCCATGCCTCAAAAGGCTGGTGAGAGGCACGCCTGGCTCCCCCTGGCCCTTGAGATGCTGCAGGGCTTGGAGCTGTCTCCAATGTACTGTGCTTGCCGTGATGCTCTGCCAATATACATTTGGGGTGGGTGGAGGGATCTTCCCCCCCCACCCTGGTTCCCAGTGGGCTGGGCAAGGCGAGGGATGTGTGGGGTGCTTGCAGGGGAGTGGGAGCTTGTCCTCGCTGCTCTCCCTGGGCAGGGATGGGCTTGGTGTTTGTCTGGGCAGGATGCTCCCAGCCTCAGGAAGCTGTGCGGGGGGAGAGGGAAGGTGGCAAAGCTTGGCTGGCAGAAGACCCCAGGGCTTCTTCTGAGGGGCATCCAAGTACAGAGATAAGGGTGGGAGCTGAGAGGGGGTGGTCATTGTGGGGAGAAGCTGGCAGGAAGGTTGCTGGAGCTGCCTTGGCATGGAGGGAACCCAACAGAGGAGAGCTGTTTGGGCCAGCATGAATCCCAGGGGCAGGGTTGGGGCCAGGAGAGAGCTGAGATACTGTGACAAACACAAACAACTCCATTCTCCTGCTCTTCTGGTTACGATTTCTGCTCCCAACATGGAAACCCTGCAGGGCCCCCCCTCCCCTCCCCTCCTTCTCCCCAGCTGGGCGAGGACTGGCCTGGCCACAGTAATGAAATGCAGAGCTGCTTGGGAGAGCGAGGAGCGGGGGGGAAAGGCTGTTTGAGGTTTTGTGCCTCTGGTTTCCTCCAGCTCTCTCTCCCAGCAGGGTGATTTATTGGGGATGGAGCTGGAGGGCAGGGGAAGGGCTTGGAGCTGTGGGCAGATAGTCATTGTGTATTTCCCAAGCGCTCAGGTGAGGTACAGGAGAAAACAGGATGAGAGGAAGGTACACTGCCTGGGCAGGGGCTGCCAAGCGTTATTTACTGGAGCTGAGCTCTCCCGAGCTGGTCCAGTTGCTCTGAGCAGTGTTAAGTGCTTGGCACACCCCCATCCCCATTTCCCTGTGCTCCCTCCATCCCAGCTTCCTTGCCAGGCAGGCAGCAGGGTGCTGAGACCTGCCCCAGGCAGCTGCTCTGGATCTGGACCTGCACTCCTGGCCCAGCCCAGCCCAGCCTGCAGGACTTGCTTCTCCAGTGCAGGCGAGGGTGACGGTGGTTCATCTTTCTTTTCCCTTTCTTGCAGCCACAGCCAAGGAATCCAGCCAGGTCCAGTGGAAAAAAAAGAGGTACTGGGTGCTTTTTGGGCACCTCCATGGAGCATCTGCGCTGCCAGGCTGCAACCTGCATGACTGCAGATGTGCTTGCTGCCTGCAGCTAGCCCAGCTAAGCCCAGCCTTTCCCTTAAGCCAGGCTTTAGGCATTGCTCCAAGCTCTCCCTCCCGTGCAGGATGCTCCTCCCAGGATGCTCCTCAGGCCTTTGCAGAGTGACCTCCTGCTTGGGAGAAGCAGGCAGGGCTGGCATGGTGTTCATGCTCCTGCCCTGGTTGGGAACTGTGTGTGGGTTCCCTAGGGGGAAGATCTTCCTCCTCCTCCTCGCCTCTGCTGACAGCCTCTGACCTCAGCTGTCCTCCCGGTGATGCAGGGGATTAATCTGAGCCTCGGGACAGGTTGAGGCATGTCCAAGGCAGAGGAGAGCTTCATGCATACAGACACAGAGGAAGGAACAAAAACAATTCCCAGGGAAATATTTTCCTGCTGCTTTTCCTGGCAGTGAGCAGAGTGGGAGGGGAAAATAAATAATAAATAATAAAAAGACCTCGCTATGAATGGCTGGCAGGACACTTGAGCCCTGGATCGGCTTCCCCTCGGCCTCTAGCACCCCGTGAAGCTCAGCTGTCCCCCCCAAACCCATAAAGGGTGCTCGCCTCCCCCCTTACCGCTCAGCACCCCTGGCCCAGGCATCACCCCCGACCCCTGCTGCCCAGTGCCAGGCGCATGGAGCTGCTTCAGAGCACGTGAGAAGCAAGCAGAACCTCCCCACCACGGAGCAGCGAGGCAGGGTCTGCCGGTGGACTCTGCCCTTTGCCTGCTCTGGCCTCGGCCACCCTCCTCCTCCTCCTCCTCCTCTTCCTGCTCTTGTTTGCTTTGGCAAGCTCTGGGGTTCACCCTGCCAGCTTCTGCAGCCCCGTGTCGGGCAGAGCTGGAGGGGAAGCGGGGGCATAGAGTGGGGAGGATGCCTGCGGGAAAAGGAGGATGGGGAGGGAGATGGAGAAGTAGATGGGCGTCTGGGTGGATGGGGCATGCCAGCCCTCCTGCCAAGGGCAGGAAGGACGTGGCTTGCTCGGAAATCTGGAGTGTGGGCTGGGAAGGGCAGGAAGGAAGGAGCATGTCTGGAGTGGGACCCCCAGTACCGCAGGAGGTTTGGTCTGTGGGAGCCCCATGGGGTGTGTGCTTCTTTCACCCCTGGGCTGGAGTGGTCCAGCACACCATGGTGCCCTGCTTCCCTTCCCAAGCAAACGAAGGATGCAGGGATACAGGCAGCTAGGAGCCATGCCCCCGCCATGCACCATTCCTTGTGGAGCAGGGGCCCTGGCCAGAGCAGGACTGTAGCATCACTAGGAAAGTGGGGGAAGGAAGTGGGGGAAGGAAGTGGCCGTTTCTGCAGCAGGAGGCAAAGAATCCCTGCTGCCATGTCCCACTCAGTTCCCAAGGTTTCCTCCCGCAAACATGGGCACTGAGCAGCACGGGCAGCTAGTCCTCCATCCCAGCTCCCTCCATCCCAGTTCCCTCCATCCCATGGCATGCCGGGGGGAGTGCAGGGCAATGGAAGCATCAAGCCAGGAGCTGGGGCGCGTTTGTCCCCCTGGCACACAGCGATAGGGGTACCCAGCATCTCTGCCTTGCTGTGCTGGGGAAGGGGGGCTGCAGGAGCAGTGCAGTGTTACGTCTCCATGGTGATGGGGCTGCTCATGTTCAAGGTGAGAGGAATTTATGTGGTTTTTCACCCGGTGCTGGCCCTGGGCAGCGTTTGATGGGAGCCAGAGTGTAACATGAAGAAGCAGCTGCAGTCCTGTGGGGTTGGGGGACGAGGGATGTGCAAGGGGCAATGGGCCACCCTCACCTCTCTGGGTGCTGCCCGGCTTGCTGCAGAGGAACACTTGACCCCATGGGCCCTTGGCACGGTGGAGATGCTGGGAGGAGTCACATCCGGAGGAAGGCACAGCTCCCTTGGAAAGGCAGGAGGGACAGAAGGATGGACAGAGGAGGGGGCTGGGGCTTTTTGTCCCTCCTCTCCAGCACGGGGGAGACTTGCAAAATGCTCACTCATGTTTTCAAGCTGGGATTTGCCCTCCCTGGCTCTGGCTCTCGGTGAGGACCGACAGCAGCACCTGATGCAAACAGCCCATGCCACTTGCTTGATGGCTGCGGGTGGCGAGTGGCCTTGCCCGGTGGCTTTTGTATGGATGGAAAGCAATCAGCAGAGCAATGGATGGCTGGAGGGCCTTGGGTAGAAACCCCATTGGATAGTCACAGCATCACTCTCCCATCCTCTCTCGGAGCGTAGCTCCATCTCCAAAGGCCGGCAAGGCAAATTTGTCCCTGCTTTCTCCATGCTGAAGTTTCCCAGGGAGAACTGATGCATTTTGTGCTGGAAAACCAGCTCATGTGGAGGTGACCAGGGCCATGTGTGCCTCCTGCTTGTCCTTGTCCTCCCTCATCCTGGGCAGTGCCCTCTGCTCGCTGGGCTTGCTGAAATTCCCTCCCTGGAAAGGGCAATGGAGCGAGCGTTTGCCTTCAGCTCAGCAGAGCGTTACGTGATGTCCCTGGTTGGTGGCCAGGCGGGGAGGGACTGGCTGCTCTGGGTTGAGAGTGGTGGCACGGGGCTGATGATTGGTGCTGAGAAAGCACCCGGAGACGCTTTCCTGGTTGGAAGGCATATCTGAGCAGAAGGCAGGGCTGTTAAAAATAAACAGGGCAACAAGTGGCAGGAGGAAGGAGCCACGTCTTCTGTCCCCACAGCCTTCCCGGGGGGAAGGGTGAGTGGCTGGAAGGTGATTGTATGCTGTGCCATGAGCCAAGCTCCGATCCCAAGCCCACCATACCCCACATCACCCCAGCACTCACATGCCCAGCCACAGCCTGCCTCTTCCCTCTCAGCTCATGGTGAAGCCCAGTGGCCCCAGTGCTGGATGTGTGCCCAAAAATCATCGCCTCCATCACCTCCAAAGGCTGCAACAAGTAGAGGAGGAGGAAAAGTTTGCCCATTTTCAAGGCATCTCCTGGCTTTTCCTGGCACAGGCATGTGCCTGGGGAGCACTGGCGATGCCACAGCAGAGCCTGCTGCCATGGGGCCAGGCCCCACCCACCGTGCTCGCTGGGTGGGGATGCTGCACTTTCCCACGCTGCAGTGGAGTAATTTGGGTCCCCCTGTGCCACCACTGCTGGCTTGGAGACTGGCAGGAGGGCAGCTGGACACCCCAGGGGACCCGAACTGGGAACCAGCTCCATTCTGCGCCCATGGCAGTGTAACCCCCCCATCTCTGGAGCTGCTGAGGTCCCGGTGCTGTGGGCGGCCAGGGCTGGGCTGGCTGCACCGGGAGGAGGTGGGAGGGTGGCCACACTCACCCACGGCTCGCTTGGGCTGGAAGCAGCTGGCACGCAAAGGCAGCCACCACGTCCGGCAGCCACCGTGTCCCCCTGCAACTCCCTGCCTGCCCATCGCTTCATGTCACATCGGGGCCACAGGAGGCTGGGAGTGACCTTGGGAGACAGCGTGCTGCTTCGGCCCTCAAGTCAGCCTTGGTGAGGGACTCTCGTGGGACTCAAACCCCATGAGATTCAGGGGGTGCCCTACCACCAACCCCCCCGCTGCTTTGAGGACGCAGTTGGGTGTTCAGGGACCCGCTTGTGGGAGGTCCCCAGTTAAGGCGCTGCTACCCAAATCCAGCTGCACCCACGCATTGGTTCCGATCAGGGGTTTTGGGTGTGTGAGGGGACACGGGGCTGGCCAGGCAAGGTGCAACATGGTGTTGTCATCTGCAGGAGCTGGCAGCCCGCAGCTTGTCCCCACAAGTCCCTACACCATGATTCATGGCAGCTTCTAAAGACCAGCATGAGCGTGCATGGAAAGCAGGGTGAATTCCTTTGGCATTGCCAGCAGCAGAAGATTCATCCTCCTCTCTCCTGCCCCTCCTCTGCCCTGCGAGTTCCCACAGCGTCCGTACAAGCAGGCGCTTATCTCCAGGGATGCACCGTGCGTGGGAACAAGGGTGCTGCCCCATCTGTCATGGGAGCGCTGGGCTCTGCTGGGAGGAGTGGTGGGCTGCAGTCCCGTGCCTCCCCAGGCTCGGTGGCCGGCTCGTTTCCCAAGCGGGTGGGTTAACCATCCCTGATTTGGGGGCAGGTTTCGTGCTGGGGGGCAGCTTGGTTGGGCTCAGCCCCGACCCAGCTGTGGCCAGCTCACCCATGGAAAGGACAAACCAAACCCCAACAGTGTTCCCAATGCCGTCAGTGATGCTCAAAGACCAGGATCACCCTTGGGTGCACTCCTTGGTGCCTGTGTCCTTGCAGGGCTCAGGCTGAGGACGTATGGGGGAGGGGGGACGGGGGGGGGCGGGGTGAGATGGGGCCCAGCTGGCGCAGGCTGGGAAGGGAGCTCCTCTTCTTTCCTTGGGCAGCAAAGCCCTCTCGTGGAAGGTGGCAGTAGCTTCCCGAGGAAAGACACGCTGCTCCCTCCCTCCCTCCCTCCCTTCCTTCCTTCCTTCCTTCCCAGGGACACCCAGCCCTGTCCCCCACGGGCGGCGTGTGACCCCTGGTCCCCGCCTGAGAGCACACGGGGACGGGCCCAAACGGTCCATCGCAGCCTCAGGTGCCCCTCGGCCCGCATCAGCTCCGCGCACCCGCGCTTATGGCTTGTCTGGAGCCTCATCTGTTTCCAGGGAGCTGCTGGAGTGGCCCAGTCCCTCAGTGTGTGGCTTAGAAAATGGGAACAGTTGTGCGTTGGGCTTTCCTTATGGGCCACCGCTTTGAAGGACACCACAGAACACCCCAAGTCTGCAGCACGGGGCACTGGGACCTGTGGCACTGGGGTGCTGGGGTGGGACAACACTGTGAGTGCGGCTGGTACTGCCTGTGCCTGCTCCAGCCCCCATGTGCAGTCCCGTCTCCTCAGCACAGATAACTCCCTGAGGCCCACAGTGGATGGTGGCAACCTCCCTTCTGGGGTTGCAAGGCTGCTTGAGGGAGCTGCCACAGCAGCCAGCAGCCATGTGTCTCTCTGCATGCTCCGGCAGAGCCTCTGGCCTGTCCTCTGAGCCCTCGCTGTCCTCAGGTGACACCTGAGCTCTATCTCCCACCACCCAGGACCATTACAGTTATCAGTGGCACGTGTGTGCCCGGGGCTGCTCTCCTCTTCCCCAGCACAGGCACCTCCTTAAACCCAGCAGAGACCAGCACTGCAGAGCTGGTTGGGTCCTAAGTGGCCTCACCTGGACTTTCAGAGCTGTCTGGGTCCTAAGTGGCCTCACCTGTGCTTTTCCCCCCACACCCTATACCAGAGGCTATATATAACCTCAACCCAGGTCCTTCACTCCTTAGCTTGGCTGCCTGGAGAGATGTTGGGCTGTACTGTTTGTTTTAGGGACCCCTTGTCCCTGCCTGCAGTCTGCTGCTTGAAGGCATGGAGTGTGGTGAAGCTGAAACAGCATCTTCTGCCCAGCTTGCAGCTGAGGACAAGGAGTTCAGGTAAGGTTTGATCCTGAAAAGCACAGGGTATGGAGCTGGTGGGGTTTGTGCTGTACTTCCTGGAACGTGTGTGGTGCTGGTGGCAGAGCTGTGTCCTTGCCCAGCTATATTTAGCATTTCAATGCCTTGAATGGCAAACAAGTAGCTCTGAGGGGTTGTTCACATTCTATTTAGTGGTCACCTTGCATATGCTGCTCCTTTGTGAGCTCCCCAGCCTTGTTCTGCTCCTGGTTGGAGCAGTTGCCTCCCCCTGCCATCCAATCCTGACTTGCTCTCCTATGGCACCCAGCAAAGAGGGGGTACTTTCCACCCAGGAACCCCTTCAGTGCTGCTGGGAGCAGCTGGGTGCCTTTCCACCCCTATCCTGGCTCTGTTAGGGTGTCAGGTGAGGGGAGCTCTCATGCATTGTGTGTACCTTGTGACTACCTTGGATCCCTGGGAGCCAGGCTTATTTCTTTGCGCTGCCCGAGCGCTGGGTTCCCTTTGTCCTGGCTGAGTTTCATTCCCGACACTGGGTATGTTTAAGTAATTTCCCCACACTCGTAGTTACACAGAAATTGTTATGCTGGTTGTGTTTAAATTGTACAGTTGCCACCTCCTCGCCTGGGGGCTGATGGCAGGCTGTGTAAATATTTAGTGTGTCTGCTCAGCTGACATCAGCCCTTCGGTTCCTCCAGCCCACCTTCTCTGCTGCTGCCTCACGGGCCACGGCCATGGGTGGGGGGCTTGTTCCCCCCTCTCTGTGGGGGCTCTGACTTGCACCCTGTCAGTGGGTGAGGGGTGAAACGGTGCTAGCGCGGCCGGGTGAAGGGCAAAGCCAGGCACGGGCCTGCCGCGGCAGTGATGGGAGAGCGGGTGGGCTGTTGGGTAGGGCCTGGGTGGTGTGGTGAGCCTGGTTTCTGGTGGGCTGCGGAGGGGGAGTGTGGGGCTGTCTGTGGGCTCCTCTCCTGTTTGAGCATCCCCTGGACCCCTCGCGGGGGGTTTTGCTTGGGTAGGGGGGTCCCGCAGCAGCAGCGCTGGGTGCCCGGCGGTGTCCCCTCGCCCCGGGGCTGGGAAGCGTGTCCTCCGAGGCCCAGCCGGCAGGTGGGGCTCCTGCCCGCGGCCAGCTTCTCCGGAGCCGGCGGGAGAGCTGGGGCGGCCCCGGCCCGCGGGGCCCTGGGGTGCGGGCTGGTCCCTGTCCCTCGCAGGGGAGGCCGGCTGGCCGGCCATGAGCCAGCAGTGTGCCCTGGGGGCCAGGAGGCCAATGGGGTCCTGGGGGGCATCAAGAGGAGTGTGGCCAGCAGGTCACAGGAGGTGATCCTCCCCCTCTGCTCTGGTCAGGCCCCATCTGGAGTGTTGTGTTCAGTTCTGGGCTCCCTGGGATAAAAAAAGCCAGGGATCTCCTGGAGAGAGTCCAGCGGAGGCTACAGAGGGGATGAAGGGCCTGGAGCATCTCCCCTGTGAGGAAAGGCTGAGTGAGCTGGGGCTATTTAGTCTGGAGAAAAGAAGCCTGAGAGGGGATCTGATCAGTGTTTATCAATATCTGAAGGGTGGGACACAGGGGGAAATGGCCAGCCTCTTCTCAGTGGCTGTGGGGACAGGACAAGGGGCGATGGCCTCAAGTTGGAGCACAGGGAGTTCTGCACCAATATGGGAAGAACTTCTTCCCAGTGAAGGTGAGGGAGCCCTGGGACAGGCTGCCCAGGGGGGTGTGGAGTCTCCTTCTCTGGAGATATTCCAGCCCCATCTGGATGCCTCCCTGTGTGACCTGTCCTAGGGACCCTGCTTTGGCAGGGGGGTTGGACTCAATGGTCTCTGGAGCTCCCTTCCAAGCCCTACAGTTCTGTGGTTCTGTGGCTTCTGGCTCATGGCACAGGGCTTGGTTTGGCTTCCCGCTTGTCTCAGCTGAGCACAAGGCTTCCTTGAGGCTTCCCTTGCGGTGCTGAGCCTGGGCACGCACGTGGGTTGCCTGGGGTGAAGGATCCTTCATCTTTGCTCAGCCTGGCCCAAACCCCATCTCTGAGCCATGCAGTGAGGAGCGTCTGGGGGGTCCTATTCCCCTTGGGGGGGGTCCTCATGGTGGAGTTGCACTGTGTGGGATTTATGCAATGGGTTGCTGGGTCTTGATGCTGTTGGGGGGTGTCTCCGCCCTTGGCAGTGTTGTTGGGCTGGAGGATGAGTTCTAGGAGGGCTGGGTTAGAGGAGAGGGACACCTTGGATCCCGGGTGGGCTCTGCCCTGCCGGCACTGGAGCATCACTTTGCTCTGTTTGGCATCTTCTCCTTGACCTCTTTCAAACCAAGACTGGTCTGCAGCCTGGCACGTGTGGTGGACCGGCACAAGGTTGCTGTCTGAAGACTTAAGTAGTCTTCTGAAGGCTCATGCCCTGTGATGTCCTCTCTGTTCCTGCTGCGTGGCTGCCCTTGTGCCTTTCTCCTGCTTGCAGTTTATGGGATGTCCCACTGGCAGCTGCCTGCTACATGTGTACCCAAAGCCACCTCCAGGCGCTGTGCCCTCAGACCTGACCCTTTGTGATCCAGGAGCTCGGTTGCTCCAGGGTGTCCCTGCTCCTGTCCCTTGCCAGACCCTGTCACCCTCCCACTCCATGGCAGCTGTCCCTCTGTAAATGCCTAGATGCAGCATGCATTTTAATTGTCCAGCAATATCTCCTCCTTTGATCAATAAATTACCCTCTGCCATCACCAAAGTAATAAAATAAAAACCTCCTGGGAATAGGATGAGCTGATTGAAATGAATGGCTTGCTGCTTGTCTTGCTTGAGCTGTAAAACAGCCTCCTCCAGCCTCTGTCATGCCTGACTCCTCACCGTTCTCATCCTGCTCTGCAGCTCCCTGGGGAGATCTCTGCTCCGAGGGACTTGGGAACAGCCTGGGTTGGAGATCTGGGGCCACCAGAGAGCTGTTTGCTCGCATTGTGCTGTCTGGGAAGAGCTGCTGGGTTGGTTATCCTCGGGGTGGGGGGCAGGGGGGGCACGGAGATTGGTGCTGTGGATGCTTAAAACCAATAAAATGTGAGCTCAGTGTGGTGGAAAAGTCTGGAAAGGAAAGACACTGGAGGGCTGTTCAATAGAAATGCACCCCCGTTGAGCCCATGAGAGTGTTTTGGGAAGCATCACTGTGTGCTTGCCCTGTTCTTGTCTGCTTCTCCAAGCACGCTGGCTGTGGGAGGAGATGGGGGGGATTAGATGGGTCTATGCAGCCTGGATGTGGGGCTGAGGATGTCAGGTCCCCCGCTTTCCACCTGTGCTGCTGCGTCACGCCTGGGCTGGGTGGGAGCTTGGCTGTGTGCTCTGGTGGGCTTGGAGAGCTTGGGGATCATGGGAAGTGGTGGCATCACCCCCAGCGAGGAGGCTGGGCGCTGCCTGCTGAGGTGAGAGCAGCTCCTGGTTTTCAGTGGCCAGGTGAGGGTGAGAAGCTCCTGGTGATGACGTGGCGTGTGATGGGGGTGTGGGAAGGGGCTTGTGCCTTTCCATAGGATGGGGCAGGGGATGCAGGGATGGGCTCTGTGAGGCAGCAGGTCATTCCCCCATCTGTTTCCATCCTCTGGGGCATTTCTTCCCACTGGCAGCAGCTGCAGTGGGCTTGAGCAGTCAGTCACTTTTCCTGGCTGCTGGGCATGACACATGCTGCCTTGTGTGAGGAACTCTTGGGGCACCCCTTCCAAAAATGCCTGGCTGGGTATGCCTTCCCCATGCCTGGTCACACTCGGAGTCTGAGCTCGTGGGGCTCCTGTGGGGAGCATGGAGCAGTGGCAGGTTTGGGGTTTGCCTGATGATCCCCTGCCAGATAAAAGGTAGCTTGAGAGGGGCTGAGCAGATCCACCAACTCCCAAAATGTGTCTGTGAGGGAAGGGGGACCTGTATAATGTATTGCCCAGCTCTGGAGCTCCTGTTCATGTGCCACGGTGGTGCTGTATGGCCAAGTACGTAAGCCAGAGGCACAGGCTTTACCCAAGAACAGAGTCCTGACCCCAGTCCTGACCCCAGTCCTGACCCCAGTCCTGACCCCAGTCCTGACCCCAGTCCTGACCCCAGTCCTGACCCCAGTCCTGACCCCAGTCCTGACCCCAGTCCTGACCCCAGTCCTGCAAGCGAGCAGAAGGCAGGTGGAGCAGAACCATGTTGCTCCATGGGAGCAGTTTAGGCAGGCTGTTTTGATGTTGCTGTGGTGGTTTGGGGTTGGTTTATTGACACTTGGCTCTCCAGAGCTCCTGCCCGAATACTTGCTGAGTCAGCATCCCATCCCACCTGTCCTCTGGAGGGCAGCCCTGTGCTGGGCATTGGTGTTTGGCAGGGGTGGGAAAGAGCATGTGCTGGGAGCACTGGTGTGGGACTGGGGATGTGGTGCACTGAGAGCTCGCTGGTCATCTGGGAGGCACTGGCTGGTTTAGGATGCAGACCTCCTGCTTGTGAGGTCTTCTTGTGCTGTGGGGTGGCAGCAATAGCCTCAGGAGGAGTGTGGAAGAGCTAACTTTGATCTCTTCTGCAACCTTTTAGGAGCTATCCCGTGGGCTACACTGTTAGAAGGCAAGGGAGCCTGTGAGAGCTGGCTAGCATTTAAATAGCACTTCTTCCAAGCACAGGATAGGTGCATCCCTTTGAGTAAGAAATCGGGAAAGAGAGGCAGAAGACCTGCGTGGATGAGCAGGGAGCTAATGTGTAAACTCAAAGGAAGCAGAAGGTTTATGAACTATGGAAACTGGGTCTGTGCACCTGGGAGGAATATAGGGATGTTGTCAGGGCCTGTAGGGACGCGACTAGAAAGGCTAAAGCCCGCTTGGAGATGAAACTGGCAAGGGATATAAAGGATAATAAAAAGGGTTTTTTCAGATACGTGAATACTAAGAGGATGATCAGGGATAATGTAGGTCCCTTGATGAATGAGGCGGGTGTCCTGGTATCGGGTGATGATGAGAAGGTGGAAATACGGAATGCCTTCTGTGCCTCAGTCTTCACTCCAAAGGCCCCTCGGGACCCGCAGATCCTGGATGAAAGTAGGAGTGTTTGGGGAATGAAGAGCTTCCCTCTAGTTGAGGTAGGGGTGGTCCAGGAGCAGCTCAAAGGGATTTAGGCAAACAAATCCATGGGCCCGGATGGGATACATCCACGTGTGCTGAGGGAGCTGGCGGAAGTGATTGCGGAGCCGCTTGCTATCATCTTCGACAAGTCTTGGAGAACAGGAGAAGTGCCTGAAGACTGGAGGATAGCCAATGTCACTCCAGTCTTCAAAAAGGGCAAGAAGGAGGAACCTAACAATTATAGGCCAGTCAGCCTCACTTCTGTCCCTGGAAAGGTTATGGAACAGCTTGTTCTGGATGCCATTACCAAGCAACTGGAAGAGAAGAAGGTCATGAGGAGTAGTCAGCATGGATTCACCAAGGGGAGATCGTGCTCGACCAATCTCATAGCCTTCTATGATCTATCTCATCACCGGCTGGGTGGATGGAGGGAGAGCAGTGGATGTCATCTACCTTGACGTCAGCAAGGCTTTCGATACTGTCTCCCATGACATCCTGATAGAAAAGCTGAGAGATCATGGGATAGATGAGTGGACAGTGAGGTGGGTTGAGAACTGGCTGTCGGACCGGGCTCAGAGGGTGGTGATCAGTGGAGCAGAATCTGAATGGAGGCCTCTGACTAGCGGTGTTCCCCAGGGCTCGGTGTTGGGTCCAGTCCTGTTTAATATCTTCATCAACAACCTTGATGAGGGAATAGCATCCACCCTCAGCAAGTACCCAATGATACAAAGCTGGGAGGAGTGGCTGACACACAGGACACTGCACTGCCATCCAGAGAGACCTGGACAGGCTGGAGAGCTGGGCAGGGAGAAATCTAATGAAATTCAACAAAAGCAAGTGTAGAGTCTTGCACCTGGGGAGGAATAACCGTCTGTATCAGTACAGGCTGGGGGATGACCTGCTGGAGAGGAGCTCTGTGGAGAAGGACCTGGGGGTCCTGGTTGATGACAGGTTGGCTATGAGCCAGCAGTGTGCCCTGGTGGCTAAGAGGGCCAATGGGATCCTGGGATGCATCAGGAAGAGTGTGGCCAGCAGGTCACAGGAGGTGATCCTCCCCCTCTACTCTGCCCTGGTCAGGCCCCACCTGGAGTATTGTGTCCAGTTCTGGGCTCCCTGGTATAAAAAGGACAGGGATCTCCTGAAGAGAGTCCAGAGAAGGGCTATGAAGATGATTAAGGGCCTGGAACATCTCCCCTATGAGGAAAGGCTGAGTGAGCTGGGGCTGCTCAACCTGGAGAAGAGAAGACTAAGGGGGGACCTAATTAATGTTTATAAATATCTTAAGTATGGGATGCAGGGGGAATTGGCCAGCCCCTTTTCAGTGGTCTGTGGAGACAGGACAAGGGGCAATGGCTGTAAACTGGAGCATAGGAAGTTCCGCACCAACATGTGGAGGAACTTTTACACAGTGAGGGTGACAGAGCCCTGGCACAGGCTGCCCAGGGGGGTGGTGGAGTCTCCATCTCTGGAGATATTCAAGACCCATCTGGACGCCTATCTGTGCAATATGAGCTAGGGAGCTGCTTTGGCAGGGGGGTTGGACCCGATGATCTCTCGAGGTCCCTTCCAACCCCTATGATTCTGTGATTCTGTGGGTGTAAGAAAAGGCTGACATAAGGAGCAGGGCTTGATCTTTCCTTGTCCTGGAGTGGTCCATGTGCTGTAAGTGGGCATCACTGTGTTCCCCGGGGTGGGGGGTGACACCCTGCCCTGGGCTTGTCCCTGTGTGATGGTTGGGCTGTGCCAGCTCTCAGCCCTGCTCACAGAATCACAGAACTGTAGGGGGTGGAAGGATGCTCCAGAGATTGGGTCCAACCCCCTGCCAAAGCAGGGTCCCTGGGACAGGTCGCACAGGGAGGCGTCCAGACAGGGCTGGAATATCTCCAGAGAAGGAGACTCCACACCCCCCCCGGGTAGCCTGTCACAGGGCTCCCTCACCCTCACTGTGCTCCCAGTGTGACTTGTGACACCATGTGCAGTTACTGGAGTGCAGGAGGCTGCTGCATCTCCTTGGCTTCCGTGCCCTTGGCAAGGGTGCCCGAACCCCTGGCCAGCAGCTCTCTGGCCAGCACCCCTGTGGAAAGCCACCAGGGAAGAAGATCCAGGGGAGATGTGTCCCCCTCCCTCCTTCCCCAGCCAGGATGGATGCTCTGCACCACGCATGTCACTTGTTTTGTTTGCAGCTACCTTGAGTCCTCGCTCTCAATTAGCTGTGTGCTGATGAGTCCCACAGGTTAATTGCATATTGTATCTGAAAAACAAAAGAGGAGCTCTGCCTATTGTTGGGAACTCATTGTGCTTTGGTGTGAATTCAGGACTGCTGTTGTTGGTGTTGTGTAGCAATGGAGACAGCAGAACCACTCTGAGCTCCCTGCCTCCCCTCCCAGTGTTGCTCACTCCTCCATCCCTGTTCTTTTTGGCCTCACCGTGCTGGCTTGATGTCCTGGGTCTGCTCCTCCCTGTCCCCCATGGACTGGGATGAGTGGTGTGCCAGTCCTACCCAAGGCTGTGGCTTCCTGGATGCTGTGAATCTGTTCACACCTGGATGGGTGTGGATTGGTTACTGTCTCGGCCAGAGGAGTCTGTCCCCTGCCCACGAGAGGTGTCACCTGCTCATGTACCTGGTTGTGAGCTCTGTGGTACCTCTGGTTCCCCTACAGCCACGCCTCTAGGCTCTTAATGCTACCGGGTGCTTGGGCTGGTCCCCAGTGTTAAGTTTTCATGGAACCATAGACTCACAGACTGGTCTGGGTTGGAAGGAACCCCAAGGATCACAGAGCTCCAACAACCCTGCCACAGGCAGGGCCACCAATCTCCAGGCCTGGATCTACACAAGGTTGCCCAGGGCCCCATCCAACCTGACCTTGAACACCCCCAGGGATGGGGCACCCACCCCCTCTCTGGGCAGCCTGTTCCAGCCCCTCACCACTCTCTCTGGAAAGAACTTCCCCCCCTAATATCTAACCCTTCCCTCCTCCAGCTTCACTCCATCCCCCTTGTCCTGCCAGTCTCTGCCCTTTGAACAAGCTGATTCCCTCCTGTTTGCAGCCTTCCCATCCCTGAAGGAAGCAGAGAATGAGGATCCCCTACAGCCTTCTCTTCTCCATGCTGGACAAGCCCAGCTCCCTCAGCCTTTCTGTTTTGTGGGTTTTGAATGTCTGTTACCTCTTATCCTGATGCTGTACTGGGTGTCCTGGTTGGCTTCTGATGGATGAATTCTGTTTGGGGCTTAGGAGGCTCCTGACCTGGTTTTCTTAACCTCTTACTGTGGGAGTTTTGAGCCAAAGCCCCTGGAGAAACTCAGATAAACTCCAATATCCCATGTCTCTCTTGGAGTTCTAGCTGTAAGTGACCATCAGCTTGGAGACATGCTTCCAGAGCAGGCAGAAAGTCTGGTGTGTCCCTTGCAGCATCTCCTAAGGACTTGCAAACCCCTTCTTTTCTGACTAAATCTGCTTTGGTCACTGCAACAAAACTGTTCTGTGGTCACCTAGACCTTTCTTAAAAGCTGAGGTGATGCTGGCTAGGATGTGATCTTCTGGTACTGCAGAGCAGGTGCTGAGAAGTTGGACTTTATTTTGATGCAGATGTCCATGGAGCAGGGCTGTTGTGCTTGAAGCCTGGAGACTGCCTGGTGACAGGCAGGGGAGGAGCTGGGGGAGTCTGTGCTTGGGAGAGGTGGATGGAAAATTCAGGATGCATCAGTTTAGTCTTCCTGGAGCTGACAAAACAGTTTTGCCTGTTAGAAAATTGCAGCACTCCGGCACTCAGCTGCCTCTGATGGCAAGTGGAAGGTGATTTATTCAGTATGGATATCTCCAGTTGTGTCTTGGAGCCTTCCCACGGTCGAGCATTCTTGTGCTCCCGGCTGCATCAGTCAGCTGAAGCCCCAGATCTGAGCAAGCACAGCTCAGAGCTGCATCTCCCCCCTCCCTGGCAGCACAGTTGGTGTGAGGGAGGTTTGTCTGGCGACCAGTCCGTTTGCTCTGCCTGGGTGATGCTGTGGCAGAAATGCAGCTTTGCTTGCTGTTGGATGAGCTTCCCTGCCCTCCTGGGCCTGCAGGCAGGTGCTAAGCCTGGCCCTGGGGGTATCTGAGGCAGTGTCAGGAGCAGGAGGGGGTCTGTCCTGGGTTCCTGCACCCTCGGGGTGGTCCATAACAACCCAGAAGGGCTCTGTATGGTTGATGTTGCTGCTGGAGCTTGGCTTGGGGCTTGTGCAAGCTCTGCCTTGCTCTGCTTCATTCCCTTGGCAGGAGAGGGAAGGATGGCCCAGGAGTGAAAGAATCTGTGGGTGCCAAAGCCTTCTGCACTGCGCTGCATCCCGTCTGTGGGCAGAGGCTCTGATGGGATTTTGGGAGGTGGTGGCTGCCTCCATCTGCCTTTCGGCTGTAGCAAGATGTCCTTGTGCTGGGTGTGCCTGCTGGGGCGCTCTGCTGCTTTGGGGTGTCCCGCCTGGCTCGCTTCCCTGGCACAGTCTCCTTGGTGGGCACTAATCAGCTCTGTGCTGGAGCCGTTGCTATTGCAGCTGAGGTAAATGGGATGAGGGGGGAGCCAGGGGAGGGGAGCGTGATGCTGCTGTGTGCCATCGGGGACAGGGATGAGACTCCCTGTGGGATGCTGGCCAAGCCAGTCCTCTCCACTGATTGTAATTACAGGCTGAGAGGCCTTGGGGTGCCTGTGCAACCCCTCTGGGAGCAGGGGATGGAAGGCTGCGTGCAGGGAATGGGTTATGAGATGGAAACAGCCCCAGGCTGTGCTGAGTGAGGTCTGGGCTGACTTAGGGGTGGCTCTGCCCCTGCTAAAGTCACCCGAGGGGTTTGTTGTCACCACATGATGGAGAAATGGTCCCAGGAGCATTGGCACAGCTCTTGCTGTCATTTAAAAATGAGGAGAGGAAAAAGTACATACACCCCCCCCCCCCCCCCCCACCCCGTGGTGTTCACTGCAGAGCGGGGAGGAAAAGGGAATGAACGTTCCCCTTGGGCTTTCACCAAGGGGATGAGAGAAACAACAGGAGCCGGGAGTGCCAGGAGAGGAAGTGATTCATATGTTTAATTCCCCCTCCAGCTCCTATGATCACTTTTTATCTGTGCAGCACAGTGGCGGTTGGAGGCCCCAGCTGAGAGAGAACAGTGCCCCGCTGTCGGGGAAGACAGCAGGCCTGCCGGCGGCCTAGCTCTCTGCTCCCAAGATTTAGGCCCTGACAACATCCTCCTGTTCCCATGAGACAGGAAAAGTTACTCATGCTGAGAGGATCTTAATAATCATATGCTCAAAACACAGCGGCCTTGATGACAGGGGTACAGGCTACCCTAAACCAAGAAGTAGTTATGGGAAGGTACTTGGGAGTAACAGAACATGTTAAGAACCAACCATAATAAGATGGTCAGAACAGCAGGTGTGTGGATACTTTTAGGCATCAGAGATAACAATATTTAGCTATAAGATGTGTTTATCAGAACTCGTTATAATTACTAACCAATCAGTGTGGTGTGAACAGTGTGTGTAACCAATTAGCAGGTTTTTAGCTTGCCACGTTTGCAGTAATAAAGGTATAGAATCTGTGGGATTTCACCCAATAAATGGCTTCACCTAAAATTCATATCAAATTGCGTGTTGCTCATGGCTGGTCACCACACCCTGTGTGTGCAGGTGGTGCTCAGCCTGGAGTGGGAGGCACTGCGAGGAAGGCGATGGGCATCCTTCATCTGCGGGGAAACTGAGTTGGGGGAGAGGGAATAGCTGTACTGGGGGCTGTGCTGAGCTTCTCTCCTCATTTCTTTCAAGAAATGGGCAGGGATAAGGGAGGGGATGCAGTTTAAATTGCCTCAGTACAAATGTCTCTCCATCCCTGGACATTTCCATGATGCTTGGGGCCATCCTTGGCTCTTTCTGTCATGCCTGTTGGGCTTGTGGCACACACAGGAGTCACCTGCTGCCTGAAACCTTGAAGGCTGGTACTTCAGAGCTATAGCAGCTGTAGGCAAGCCCTCCCACTCCCCTGGCTGTCTGGGATTTGGCTGGCAGCAGGAGGGCAGCTGCATCCCAACCACATAACCATGGGCTGGGGAACAAGAGAAATGAATGTTGTACTCTTGGCAAGTCCAATATTGAGAAGGGATGGGGGGCAGAAGGGGATGGAGCTCAAAAAACACCCCAACCAACCCCTCCAGGCAAGGCTTTGTGGGGCAAGTGTTCGTTTAACCATCTGCCACCTGTGCTAAACTAGTTTACACTGAGCAGAGCTGGCAAGAAATGAGAGGCATGCATCTCCTGCAGCCAGCCAGGGATGTCCTTCTGTGGCAGCGGGCTGGAGAGGCGTTGTGCTGGGCTTTGGGAGCAGAACCTCCTCTCCCCAGGTAGGGTTGAAGCCCTGGGGATGGATGCCCTTGCATGGGGTGGCTCTCTGCTTTATGCCCTGCATCCCATGCGTCCACCCTGGACCACAGCTGGGAGGGTGAAGCAGATCCGGGCTCCTGTGGCTCCAGGGGATGTGAAGCCACCTCTGCCTGGGCACAGCAAAGCTTTGCATGGCCTCAGGCCATACCCCTTCTTGTTTGCTTGGCTGACATGCTGCTCTGATGAGCACCACACAGTCTGTTCTAAATAAGGGTTTAATTTGCAGCTACCTGGGCAGGGATTCAATGAGTGGTGTGTCTGGGGGGGGGGGGGGGGGGGGGGAGGGGACCGCTGGGGTCACTGAGGGGCTGATGCTTGTGCCAGCCATCGCAGCTCAGCTACTGCCAGCCCCATGTCTGGAGGTGCCTTGTCTAGCTGGGGTTTCCAAACAGTTTCCCAGCAACAGTTTCCTCAGCTCTGTGCTGCCTTCAGCTGAAAGTGCCCAAAGCAGAGCTGCCAGGCAGCAGTAGGGGAGAAATGGGCAGCAGAGCAAGCTGCCCACATCTTCTGATGGCCTGGGGTTAGGTGCTGGAGCTTCCCACTGCCTTTTATTTTGTGATAGCTCCTGGGATCTGACTGTTGTCTCCCTGCTGTTTCTCTGGCTGCCAGCTTCTCCATCTGTATCTCCCTCATCACCTGGGGGAATGCTGTGGTGGGAGGTGGTGCAGGCAGCCCCAGGCATCTCCCCTGTGGTGAGACCCCAGGGAAATGGAGAGATGCTCTCCCAAGTCCTGCTCGGGTATGGTGGGTCAGGGTGAGCCCAGAAGCTCTTGCAGAAGGCAGAGAGGGAGGTGACGGTATCAACAGTATGGCAAGTCCTGCTCTTCCATGTCACTTATCGGCACTGTGTGCTTCCACCCAGCTGTTTTGCACCCTGCTTGGAGGGCAAATCCTATGAGGAGCAGCTGAGGGAGCTGGGGGTGTTCAGCCTGGAGAAGAGGAGGCTGAGGGGAGACCGTGTCACCACCTACACTGACCTGACAGGGGGGTGCAGAGAGGTGGGCGATGGTCTCTTCAGCCAGGGGACAGGACAGGGGGAAATGGGCTCAAGCTGTGCCAGGGCAGGGTCAGATCAGATGTGAGGGAAAAGTTCTTCCCTGAAAGAGTTGTGGAGATGTGGAACAGGCTGCCCAGGGAGGGGGCTGAGTCACCACCCCGGGTGTGTTTAGAAAAAGGATAAATCAGGTGCTCAGGGATATGGTTTAGCTTAGGACAGGAATGGTTGGACTCGAAAATCTTAAAGGTCTCTTCCAACCTTGTGATTCTGCTGATACCCCAGCCAGGGCAGGCTGGGGCTGGAGCAGCTTCCCACCCTGCCTTGGAAGACCCTGTTGTCCCAGGTTGCCCTGATAGCAAATCCCAGCATCCCAAGAGATGCTTGGGATGTGGCCTGGCATACTGGGACATTGCAGCACCTTTCCGTGTGCTGTTACAGCTGTGGGTGGGAGCTTGATCTTAGTGGTTACCAGCTTCTCCTGGCTTTAGTCGAATGGTCTGGACGCAGAGCTCCTCAAAGCCCCCTTGAAATCTCCTTTCTCACTGGGACAACTGTATTAAATGTGGTAAGAGCTGGCTTGGAGATCCCAGCTTTCATATCTGCCCTGGCTGCCAGCCGTTTTGGTAACACTTTAACACCCACTGTAGGCAGCTCTGGCAAGCAGGAGGATGAGCCTGATGGACAAGAGCTGTGGCTTGGGATGTGTGCTGGTCTGATGTGAGCAGTGTGCGGGTGAGATGGAGGTGCTGGGAACACGGGCTGTGGCTCCGCAGGCAGCACTGGGAGCACTGCTTGCTGCAGCCTCCTCGCTCCCATCTGCTGGGAGACCAAACCCCCCACCCCACCCTGGAACTGGCTGTATGCCTAGGATGGGTGGCACACAGGGTTTGGGTGTTGGTGGATCCCAATTTGCCTAAAGTTGGGGGGGAAGCGCAGCTTTCCCTCTGGGCAGGGGTGGGAATACAGGGGAGGTGCTTTGCCCGATGCCTCCCTAGGAGGTTGTATGTGAATGTGCATCCCCAAAATCCCCCCACTGTCCTACCAGGAGTGTGATGGGGAGAGAAATGGTCTGCTTGGTGTAGAGGAGGGACTGCTCTGCTGCTGGGATCGAGATTGGCTTCATCAGAAGGAGAGGGGTGCTGAAAAAGGATCTTTCTCTCCCTGATGCTCCTATGTGTCTCTGGGTGCCTCCGGCAGCGAGAAGCCCTCCCTGCCTGCTGGCAGGAGGATGCTGTTTGGATCTGTTGAGATGTTATTTCACTAATATTGTTGTTTATTGTGTGTTGGAGCTGTGCCTCGAAGCCTGAGGAGCCCTGGGGAGGGGTTGTGGGGGGGCTGTTTGGTGTGGTGCATATCTCCGTGCTCCCTGGGCAGGATCAGCACCCACGTCAGCATCACTGGGGCTCCCTGGGCAGGGCTGTTGCCCACTCTTGGCTTTGCTTAGAGGGTCTTTGGCTTTCTTGGTGTCTTTATAGAATGGTCTGGGTTAGAGGGCACCCCAAGGATCACAGAGTTCCAACCCCCTGCCAGGTGACAGGAGATGGGATGAGGGGGAATGACCTCAAGCTGTGCCAGGGCAGGGTCAGGTCAGATGTGAGGGAAAAGTTGTGGCAGACATGAGTTGTGGGGATGAGGAACAGGCTGCCCAGGGAGGGGGCTGAGTCACCAGCCCCTGGGTGTGTTTAACAGAGGGGTAGATGAGGTGCTCAGGGATATGGTTTAGCACAGGACAGGAACAGTTGGACTTGATCTTAAAGGTCTTTTCCAACCTTGTGATTCTGAGTAGGAGCTGCTTTGGGAACTCTACCAAGCACTGGCTGACACCCCACCTGGGAGAGCCCTGGGGCTGGGGAGGAGCAGCCAGCTGGGGGGCTTTGCTACTGCTTTTATTTATTTTTCTTGCAGTAACACTCCCTGTTCCTGTCTGCAGTCAGGGGGATGCTGAGATGTTCGCTTGGAGTGAATTCAGAAGTGTGATGACAGGTTTCTTGGGGAAAAATGTCACGTGGCCAGGGCCCTGGTATATATGGACCGGTATGAGGAGGTGTACTTGATCTCAGCCTCTTAAATGCTTGTGGCAACCCTAGGGTGGAGGACTTGCCCAGCCTGCCTGGGCGCGAGGAGGATGGTGGGCTCTGTGGAGGAGGTGAGGAGTTGCTGCCCAAATGATGGCCCTGGGGGCTCTGGTCTTGTTGTGCCTTTCCCCAAACCCTCCCAGTCAGCTGCAGCTTTTGGATACAGAATAGGGGTGGAAGTGGAGAGGCACATCAGCTGGGGCGTTGCTGCAGGCATGAGCTGTGGGAGCAGGCAGGGAGGTAACTTTGCACCACAGCAGGAGCATCCCTGTTTGGGTCCAGCAGTGACACCCCAGGGTCTATGTTTGGGTTGATCATGGTTTGGTCCAGCACTAACACCCTGGGGTGCTTGCTTGGGCCCTTGGATGGGTCCAGCAGTGACACCCAAGGGTGCTTGTTTTGGTTGATCTTGGTTGGGTCCAGCAGTGACACCCCAGGGTGCTTGGTTGGGTCCAGCAGTGACACCCCAGGGTGCTTGGTTGGGTCCAGCAGTGACACCCCAGGGTGCTTGGTTGGGTCCAGCAGTGACACCCCAGGGTGCTTGGTTGGGTCCAGCAGTGACACCCCAGGGTGCTTGGTTGGGTCCAGCAGTGACACCCCAGGGTGCTTGGTTGGGTCCAGCAGTGACACCCCAGGGTGCTTGGTTGGGTCCAGCAGTGACACCCCAGGGTGCTTGGTTGGGTCCAGCAGTGACACCCCAGGGTGCTTGGTTGGGTCCAGCAGTGACACCCCAGGGTCCTTGGTTGGGTCCAGCAGCGACACCCCAGGGTCCTTGGTTGGGTCCAGCAGCGACACCCCAGGGTCCTTGGTTGGGTCCAGCAGCGACACCCCAGGGTCCTTGGTTGGGTCCAGCAGCGACACCCCAGGGTCCTTGGTTGGGTCCAGCAGCGACACCCCAGGGCCCTTGGTGGGGCCCTTGTTTGGGTCCAACAGTGCCACCCCAGGGTGTGTGTTTAGGTCAGCTCTTGCCTGTGCAGGGCCACTGCAGGGCTCTGCACAGGCCAGGCTGTTTCAGGGAGCTAATTGCCTCCCCAGCGTCTCCTCGGGTCTTTCTGCGAGCGAAATGACTAAACACGCAGCCGCAGGCTTCCCAGTAAACAATGAGCAGTTGGTTTCACATGGCTCCCTGTCAAAAATCCCAAACTGGAAAGGCAGGAAAACAAACAATCAGATCAGAAAGAAATGGGTTTTTGGCACCAGCTCCCTCCGTGTTGACTGGGCTGTGAGACAGACCCTGAGAAACGGCTCCGGTTGTAGTCAAACAGCTCAGGCACGAGGGAGGGGAGGGAAGGGGATAAAAGTGTGTGCTTAAATCCAGGCACCCTCTTTGGGAGAGGAGCAGGGTGAGGGTATGGGTCTCTGTGTGCTTTTCCAGGTGGCAGGTATGTTTTAAACATGAGGTGTTGTTACACCCTGGGTGCTGAAGCGGAACAATGGCTGGGGAAATACTGTGGTGAGAGGATGGGGGTTTGGTGACTGGGAGCAGCACTTGGCTTGGAACTGGAATGTACATTTCAACTGTGTGAAAGTAGAATCCGAGTTGTTGTCAGGGCTGTGTAGGATTGAGGGACTGGCCTGTTGGAGAGCAGTGTTGAGGAGAGGGGCTTGGGGTCCTGGGGGACAGCAGGATGCCCATGAGCCAGCAATGTGCCCTCGTGGCTAGGAACGCCAGTGGCATCCTGGGGTGTATTAGAAGAGGGGTGGTTAGTAGGTCAAGAGAGGTCCTTCTCCCCTTCTACTCTGACCTGGTGGTATTGCACCTGGAATATTGTGTCCAGTTCTGGGCCCCTCAGTTCAAGAAGGACACAGAACCCCTTGGAAGAGCCCAGCACAGGGCTACCAAGATGATGGAGCGGAACATCTTCCTTATGAGAGGCTGAGGGAGCTGGGGCTCTTTAGCCTGGAGGAGACTGAGGGGTGACCTCATTAATGTTTGTAATTATGTAGAGAGTGAGAGTCAGGAGGATGGAGCCAGGCTCTGCTCAGGGATGGCAGCAACATGACAAGGGGCAGCGTTGTGCCAGCTGGAGCAGAGGAAGTTCCATGGGAATGTCAGGAGGAACTTTTTCCCTGTGAGGGTGATGGAGCCCTGGGACAGGCTGCCCAGAGAGGTTGTGGAGTCTCCTTCTCTGGAGACATTCAAACCCACCTGGATGTGTTCCTGTGTGATTTAGTCTGGGTGATTCTGCTCTGGCAGGGGGTTGGACTAGATGATCTTTTGAGGTCCCTTCCAACTCCAAACATGCTGCTGCTGTAAAGGGTGGGCCTCAGGTGAAGCAGCAGCAGGTAGGGCATCATCTCAGCTCTCCCAGTTACGGGTTGGGTTTGCTGCCTCTCTGGGCGGTAACCTCACTGATAAGAATTGTCTGGAGCATCCTGGGGAGGATCTGCTTGTGTTTCTTCTTGCAGGCTGATGGGGGAATTAGTTTGCTGGGGTTTGGTTTTGGTTTTTAATGGATGTGTCCAGGTTTCTCCATCATCCCGTTCAGAGTGAAGCATCCTTGTAATTCAGCTGGACAGAGTCACACGAGGTTGGAAAAGACCTTTGAGATCATCAAGCCCAACCATTCCTGTCCTGTGCTAAACCATATCCCTGAGCACCTCATCTACCCCTCTGTTAAACACACCCAGGGGTGGTGACTCAAGCATGGTCCCAAACGGGAGGGCTGTGCTTTTGTCTGCCTCTTGCTGTGCTCAGTTATTTTGCTTTTGCAGCATGGTCTTGGAGGTTTCTGGGGTGAATTGGGTGCTGTGGGGTGAATCTCTGGCTGATCTGGGGGGCCCATATACCTCCATATCCCTTGTCCCCACAGCTGCCCTTGCTTTGTGTGGAAGTGCTGTGGAGGTCCCTGTGCCCTGGGAGCAGGCGAAGAGACACCCAGGCTACAGAAGAGGGCTTGGAGAGCACCAACACAACCTTCTGGTGCTGAAAAGTGGGTTTTTTTGGTGGTTTTGGTTTTTGTTGGTGTGGTTTTTTTCCCAGTAAGGACTGTTGGTTTGGAAACATTCCCCTTTTGGGAAAGTTTAGCCTCGCTTTACATAAGCACCCTAAGATTTAGGGTGCATTTCTTCCCTTTTCCATCCTTGTTTGTATTCTGGTGGGCAAGTAAATACAACTAACACTGTCTTTGAGTTCCATGGGCTTTCCTGTTAAGCAGAAGTGTGTATTTTGGCACATGCTGGCCCTGGGGATCTGGCCTTAACAGAGACATCAGGGGATAGTGCTGGTGTTTGCTGGGAGATGCTCTTCCCACCAGTCTCTCAGGTTTCTGAGAGCTTACCAGCAGCTCTTGCCCAATTTCTCTCCCATATGGCAACTGCAACCTCCTCTCTCCAGGAGAGCAGCACCTGCTCGCTGTGGGGGTCCATGGAGACCCGTGGTGGTGGTGGGGTCTCACCACTCAATGGGACTAGCAGACAACTTGGCAGCTCACAGATGTGTGCTTCCAGCATCTGTCCTCTCTGGGTTGAAGGCTTTGCAAAATGCTAACCTAGACCAGCCAACTTG
This sequence comes from Porphyrio hochstetteri, assembly GCA_020800305.1. Lineage (NCBI taxonomy): Eukaryota > Metazoa > Chordata > Aves > Gruiformes > Rallidae > Porphyrio > Porphyrio hochstetteri. The sequence continues at coordinate 23,953,611 of CM036912.1, forward strand.
ATGGATAACAGGTCACCCATGGGAGCATGGAGCTGCACTGTGCCATGAACCCCTCCTGGGAAGTGGTGTGTGGGTGATATCCTCCATGCTGCAGCTTGCCTGGGAGGGGAGGTGTGTTGTGGGTCCCAAGCACAGGACAGGTGGATGTGGGATGAAAACTGGGTGTGCTGTGTTGCCCAAGCACAGCTTCTGAGCCTGGGAGCACGAGCCGAGATGCCATGTTACCCCCAGCGCTGTGGGTGTTGTGGGAGGTGAAGGCAGGATAACCTTGAGGAGGGCTGGGCATGGGGTGGTCTGCATCACCTCCCAAAAAAGCTGCTAGTCCTTTTGTGTCCAGTTCTGGGCTGCTCACCATAAGAAGGACATTTGAGGTCCTCAAGCATGTCCAGAGGAGGACAACCAGGCTGGTGAAGGGGCTGGAGGGCAAATCCTATGAGGAGCAGCTGAGGGAGCTGGGGGTGTTCAGCCTGGAGAAGAGGAGGCTGAGGGGAGACCTTATCACCACCTACAACTACCTGGTCTCTTCAGCCAGGTGACAGATGATAGGACAAGGGGAAATGGCCTCAAGCTGTGCCAGGGCAGGTTTAGATTGGACATTAGAAAACAATTCTATACTGAAAGAGTTGTCAGGGCCTGGAACAGGCTGCCCAGGGAGGGGCTGAGTCACCTTCCCTGGATGTGTTCAAAAAAGGGTAGATGAGGTACTTAGGGATATGGTTTAGTTGAGGATGAGAATGGTTGGACTTGATGATCTTAAAGGTCTTTTCCAACCTTGTGATTCTGTGATTTGTGCTTGGCAGAAACCAGTGCAAAGCTAGCTTGAGCCAGGCACGGAGCCCTAAAAACGCAGTGTGCCTTATGAAGGCTCCCCTCCCCATCTCAAAACAGGAGCTGCTTTCTCCAGGCCACCTCACCAGCGCTTTGCCTGACCTGCTCTCAGACCCCAGCAGCCCAGCCATCTCTCCCAAAGCTGAAATCATTTTGGCTGTGAAGCTGTGGGTATGCTTTTCTTACCCTGGTGCCTGCCCTACAGTGTACAGCCCCTGGCTCCTTGTCCCACTCCCCATGGGGATGCAGCACCGTTTATTCCTACAACCTTTTACGTAATTGAAGGCAGCAATCATGTCTCTTCTGCCTCCTGATTTCCAGTCTTGATGAATCCAGTTCTTTTTGGGCTTTTTTTTTTCCCCCCCTTCAAGCAGGTCAGGCTTTGCTGCCCTCCACATACTCTCGTTACCACCCTCCAAGCTGTCTCAAATTAGTCCGTGCTTGAAGTGTTTCTGTGGCCATGTGTGTGGGAAGGAGGAGAAGGAAAAATCTTAGATAGGCTTTTGTGCTGCATGGAAAGAAAGTGATGGTAAAAAGCACAGGGTTCCTCAGGGTTACTCTGCCCAGGGATGCTCTATGGGAGCAAGAGTGAAAACAGATTAAGTCCAGGCAGTGTCTGGGAATTAAATGGTGCTGGGTTTGGGTAACAGGCTCAGGTGTCTGTGGGTGCTGGAACAGGGTCCCCAGAGAGGTTGTGGAAGCCCCATCCCTGGAGGTGTTCAAGGCCAGGTTGGATGGCTTTGGGCAACCTGGGCTAGTGAGGGTGTCCCTGTCCATGGCAGAGGGTTGGAACTAGATGGACTTTGAGGTGCCTTCTAACCCAAAGCATTTTGCCTGGAGCATCTTTCCTATGAGGAAAGGCTGAGTGACCTGGGACTGTTCAGCCTGGAGAAAAGAAGCCTGAGAGGGGATCTGATCAGTGTTTATCAATATCTGAAGGGTGGGACACAGGGGGAAATGGCCAGCCTCTTCTCAGTGGCTGTGGGGACAGGACAAGGGGCGATGGCCTCAAGTTGGAGCACAGGAAGTTCTGCACCAATATGGGGAAGAACTTCTTCCCGGTGAGGGTGAGGGAGCCCTGGGACAGGCTGTCCAGGGGGGTGTGGACTCTCCTCTGGAGATATTCCAGCCCCATCTGGACGCCTCCCTGTGTGACCTGTCCTAGGGACCCTGCTTTGGCAGGGGGTTGGACTCAATGATCTCTGGAGCTCCATTCTACCCCCTACAATCCTGTGACTCTGTGCTTCCACAAAGCTCAGGGTTGAGCGAGGTTGGATGCTCCTGGATGGAAGAGACGCTCGTTTCTACCTAAACAGGCTTTGCAGACCTGCATTATTTATTGTCTCTGTGGCCAGTGCCTCAGGCCACTGACCTGCATGCCTTGCCTTCACACGCCTGTGTGGCCCAGGGAGGCTCCTGCGAGTGGGTGAGGAGAGCTGCTGGTGGCGGGGAGAGGAGAGCTGAGCCGCCGGCAGGTGGGCGCCGCTGCCTCTGCCGCTCGCTCCCCCGAGACACGACATCGCTGGGATGTCGGCGCTGCTCCTGACGCCCGTCTCTCCATGTTTCACTCCTGTCTGGCTGGGTGGTGGGAGGAGACGCTTGGCTTCGTCTCCGTGCCGATCGGGATTGTCTGTGGGGGTTTGGTGGGGGGTTTTTTTTCCTTCCCCCTTTCGGGATGGGGAGGCTGATCCACATTCGTGTCTAATCATCTGTGGAGCTGACAAAAATTACTGGCATAGGGAGCTCTCAGGGAGAGCCTTGCTTCTCCCCCCCCCTCCTGCCGTGCTTGTGGGGAGAAGCCGTGCCTCAGCGCTTGCCTGCCAAGGCAGAAGGGCTGTGCTGAGGTGTGGGGATGGGGAGATGGGTGATCAATGCTGATTCCCCCCCCCCCCAACCTCAGAGTTCAATTACCCCCAGCTCCCACCACGAGCAGGTAACCATGGAGACATCTGCATCCAAGGCATCACCAGTCCCCGAGTAGCAGCCTGTATATTTATATATTTACTTAAATGAAGACCCTGGGCTTGTCACCGAGGGAGCTGTCTCAGTGTGTTCAGGCTGGCTGCTGCGCTGAGGTCACTGGAGTTGTGGGGAGGCCGTGCAGTGTGGCACCTGGGAGCGAGAGGCTGACAAAACCCACTTCCCGGGTCGGGGGGATGCACTCTGACAGGGGTGCACCTGCATCCCTACCAGTGCCAGCTTGCAGCAACACGGCAGACACGGTGAGGAACGGGGGCTGCTGGCGTGCCTGGGTGCTCTGGCAGGGGTTTTGCGCCTTCTGCACGTGCTGGGATGGCCTTGGTGGGGCTGGATTCTGGGATTTTTTTGGTGTGCAGCATCCTGGCAGTTGGGTGAGGGGTTCCTGTGCATCCCAAAGAGGAAGGGGCATTGGCAGGTCTTTCTCTGTACCTCCTCCCCGAGGTGCTGGCAGGTGTGTGCTGGGGCAGGAGCACACTCACCTAGCCTGTGAATGAATGGGAGTGCTGGGAAAGACGTTCAAATGAAGCACTCGGGGATCTTCTGCCTCTAGCTTCATTCAGATATAGGGATGAAGGTTTTAAAGAGACAGCACCCAGGCTGGGTGGCACAAGCTGGCATCCTGGCGAGGGGGTGGTTGGGCACCTGGTTCTGCTGCTTCCCCCACCCTGGTGCCAGCGAGGCACCAAAGAGCTGTGCAATGGCTTGGTACAGCATAAGCAGCATAACCTGTCCCCAGACAGGCTGGGGCCCTGGCTCTCTGGGGTGATGTGCACCCATGGGGCAGCTCATGAGTGAGGTGTGTGCTGGGGTTGCATGCCATGAGGCAGTCTGTGCTGGGGCTTGGCGTGAGCATGAGGGCAGAGGCAGCTAGGGGACAGAATCAGCAGCACTGCCAGCATCCAGCCTAGGGAGCTTGTGAAGGCAGGATGCTCCTGGGTGCTGCCAAACTGCATGGATTTGCTGGGGTGCTTTGCAGCATGGTGGGAGGGGCACCGGGGTGTGGGGACATGATGCCACCCAAACAGCCCCTCGGCCAAGCCCAGAGAAGCCAGCAATGGCGAGGTGCTGGGGACTCCAGTGCAGAGCCATGCCATGCTAGGACTTCTGTGTGTGCTGAGGGGAACAGAGCTGTGTGCTGCCTCTGGGCAGCTGTGGCAGCGCTGCAGGTCTCCTTGAAGGGGAGCCTGTGTCACCTCAAGTTCCTCCAGCCTGTGCCTTTGGGTCTGGCTGTCCCTGGGTGCTGCCCTGGGTGTCTGGGAAAGCAGATACAGAGCCAAGGCAGAAGCGTTGGGGGTGCAGCTCTGTGGACTGTGCTGTGAACGTGATTTAACAGGAGGCCTCTGGAGTGCAACCCCTTCCCACCTGTAGCCCTTGGGTGCCGTGGGGTGAATCTCTGGCTGATCTGGGGGGGCTGTATACCTCTGTGTCCCTTGTCCCCACGGCTGCCCTTGCTTTGGCTGTTGGTTAAGGGGAGGCTTCCTCTCAGAGGAGGGCAGGGTTCTGTGTTGCGTGGATCTGTGGTGGCTGGAAGACTCGTGCTTGCTTTGTGTGGGAAGAGCTGCAGAGGTCCCCGTGCCCTGGGAGCAAGGGGTGTGCAGGCAAAGGGACACCCAGGCTACAGAAGAGGGGCTGGGGAGCACCAACACCGGCTGGAGGGGTGATGTGGGGGGTCCTTCACCACTAGTTCCCAGCCCCGATGTGGGACCGAGCTGATTCCAACCCGTGGGGGCAGCTGGGGTGCAGATTTCTGGGTGCTGTTGGGGGGTGGGTGGCTGAGCTGGTGGGGATGGGGGGCTCGGGCAGAGATGCAGCTATTCGCTTGTCTGCACACCCCATCCTTAACCCCTGTGGGGGGTGTGCAAGGGGGGTGTGTGTGCCGGTCGGGGGGTGTGTGCCAGGACAGTTCCTGCGCTGTTTCGGTGAAGCTCGGCTCCTTCCCTCCTTTGTTATCCTCTGCCTGCCCCCTCTGGTTTCTGTGCGAGTTCCCTTCCTCCGTTTGTCAGGAATTTCTTTTCCACTGTGTGGGCAGGAGACAGATTTTAACTGTCTCTATTTTCTTACCCCCTTTTTTTTTTGTATTTCGTTTTCTCTCTCTTCCCCCCCTTCCCCCCCCACCCCCCCTTTCTCTCGCATCCACTCCTTCCCTGCTCCTCTTGTCTCCCCCTCCCTCCTTCCCCTCCCCTCCCCTCCCTTCCCCTCCCTCTCCCCGGTTCTCTCGCCCTTGCTGTTACAAATAATGTCTCTGGAATAACATCCCAGCCTCGCCCAGCTCTCCCGCGGGAGCCATCCCTCTCTTCCCAGGTAAGCGGGGGCTGCCGGGGATGCTGGCCCCGCCGGGCTCCCACCCAAAGTAAGGCAGCACTGGGGACAACCGCGTCCCTCCCGCCCGCTGCTACCTGTTGGGGACAGCCGGGAGACGGCAGTCCCTGCCAGCTGGGATTGCCTCCCATCCTCCTCTCCTGGGTTTCGGTGGGCATCTCCTCCTCCTCCTCCCCTCCCCTCCCTTCCCTTCCCTTCTCCGGAGGCTTTTTGTCTCGTCCTGGCTGCCGGGGATGCGCTGAGCTCCGGGCGCACGTTGCACCGTCGCTTCGGAGGAGGAAGAAGAGGAGGAGGAGGGAGGCAGGAGCCGGCAGCGGCCAGCGGAAAGAGGTGGCTGTGACCCCCGGGGCAGGGGGAAGGGGGGGCTGGAGGAGCTGGGGGGTTGAGAGGAGGGAGTGTCTCCTCCCCGCACAGGAGGGTAGAGCCGCGCTTTGGCGGGGGGGGACGACCCCAAGTTAGGAGCTCGGCTCCCCGCTTTGCTTCGTCCCGAGGGGGGTTTGGCGGCGGCCGGGGCTCGGCCCGTGCCCGGGAAAGCGGCTCCGCTCTCACAAAGTTTTTATTAAGGTAGCCTAGGAGCGGCGGGAGGCTCGGCGCGCCGCTTAAGGTGGCTCCGGGGCCGGGGGCGGCCGGCGGGCCCCGCGTGGCTGCGGGCAGCGCGGCCGTGCTCAGGCTCCCGGCCCGGGTGTGGGGGAGGCTGAGGGTCCCGCTGTTCTCTGTGTGGGATAGGGGGGGTGTCTGTGCCTGGGGGCTGCCCTGCTTCATGCCCCGGGTGGGGTGGGTGAGGCCAGGTAAGGGGTGCGAACCCCCTCTCTTGTCTGGCCTCTGGGATCAGGGAGCTCTGAGTGCTCCCAGGAGCCCCCTGCTTGGGTGTGGGGGTAGTGGTGGCCTCCGCTGGCGGACTGCTTCAGCTCCAGCCGTCTGACAGCCTGAGGCCTCCTGAATGTGGAGGGTCTCCTCTCTTCCCCTGGAGTGTGCAGGCTGAGTGTGTGCCCCCCTGGGCACCCAGCCCCTCATGTTGTCTCCCTGCATCCCACTTTCTGTGGATCTGGGTGCCCATCCTAAGTTTGACCTCAGCCTGGGTGTTGTTGATGGCAGTGGTGGAGTCGTCGTCCCCAAAATCGGGCTGTTTGCTTTGTTCCTGCAGCTCTCCTGGCTGCTCTTGCATTGCAGAGTGTGTGTTTTGGTGCTTGTGGCTCCTGCTGGCTGTCTGCACGGCTGGAGGGGGGGGGGCAGGGATCACTCCCACCCACCCCAATCCTGAACAGACAAGTGCTACTTGCACCCTGACCCACCCCCCCTGCCTGCGTCCCCCCTGGCTGGGTGATCTCATCCTGCTCTGGGTGCTGACGTACTCTTGGTTCATGGTGCAGATGGGGAGGCCTGGGCTCAGGATGCCGTGGGATGTGGTGACACCCTCAGCTGGTCCGGATCCACGGCTGGGGTTGCTTGGCAGATGAGGCAGGGCGTTACAGAAGGTGCTGTCAGCAGGGTGAGGCACGTGTCCACAGCCCCAGTGGATGCTGGTGGCATCTTTGGCAAGGCCAGGGCATCGCTCCCACCCCTCCAGTGACTGGAAATCCAATGCCATCCGAACGGCAGTGTCTTTTAAAGGGGGTTCCCTTCACCTCCCTCTCCCCAAAATGTTTGTGCAGTGGTGTTGGCTGGTGTGTGGCAGAGCGGGGTGCTGGGGGATCAAGGTCTGGGGTCCCCCCAGTTGGCTGTTGTGGGGATACCTGCAGCAGTGGCAAGAGGTCTGCACCCCCCACCCCCATCCCTCCCTCCCCCCCCACCTCCACCCAGCTGTGTGTCTACAGGTTTGGGAGGCAGAGGAGACTGGTGTGGCAGCAGGACGTTGCCCTGGCACTGCCTTTCCCTCTGGTCTCTCTGCCTGACTGGGTTTCTGTGCTCCTTGGTGATCCTGGAGTACCTGGAATGTGTGTTCACAGTGGTTTGGGATGCATCTGCACCCCTTGAGTGCCTGGGGGTTTCCTCCTGGGGGTTTGCTCCTCCTCAGCAGTCCCACAGGGCAGTGTAAACCTTCCCCAGTGAAGGGCTGAGCGTCCCTGCAGCATGTCAGCACCCATTTTGGCCGGGCTGATGCTGGGGTGCAGTCTCCCTTGGGTTCATCCATGCTCCTGTGGGCACTGAGCGCAAGGCAGGGGGAGATCTCCTTGGTCAGTGGTGCCTTCAGCTGCCTCAGAGCTGGACTGTCCCCATGGCCGTGTGAGGCTGGAGCCCCTCTGCACCCCGGTCCCTGGCGTGGTTGAGTCAATGCACCCACCCACTGCATCCAGTGCGTGAGTCACAGGCTTTTCATACACTGGTGTGAATCACTCACAGCCACGATGATGACTTTAGTGACAGCTGAGGAGAGAAAACAATCCCCCCACCTCTCCCCCATCACCGCTACCCGTGCCACTGGGCTTCCTGCCTGCCGTGGCCACGTCTGCGAGCGGCACGGTGCTGACAGCGGCTGGAGTTTCTGCTGGCTTCCTGCATCCTGGGCTTGGGTTGATCCATGGGTACCACCAAGGTGGCTGAAAGGGATGGGCAGACACCTGGGGGACACAGCCTGAAGGATGGCTCTTCTGCCCTGGTGCTTAGGGGGCTCTGCATGCATGGTTTGGGGGGAGCCTGGTGCTGTGCTGAACCATCCCCCAGGTCTTTTTTCCCCTGCTGTCTCCCCCCCTACCCCCAGCACAGGGTGTATTTTGGGCCAGCTCTCCCACCCCTGTTCCACTTTCCACCTCTGCCTCTCTGGGGACCACCCAGATGTCCTGCTCTTCCCTCTTCCCCAGCCCCCTGGGGTGCCGCAGGACTGAACCACAGCATGAACGGCTGGCGACGAGCAAGTGCTGTCAGGGAAAAAAGCCAAATTCCCCCACCCCCATGGCTTAGGCTGTGCCTCTCCCCGGGGCTGCTGGCTGGCAGATGGCTGTGGCCAGCAGCACCGCTGGTGGCTGGGATGCTCTTTGCTCCTCTGCCAGAGGCTGGGGCTGCATCTCAGTCTCTGCTGGCCCCCCGGGGCCGGAGGTGACTGTTTTAACTCAGGGAAGATGCTTGTTAATTAAACACCCCCCTGCCTGGGATTGCTGTCTGCTGCCTTCCTGCCTCTGCTGGAGAGAGCCCGGGGGGTGGGGGATGCTGGGGGCACTGCCCTAGCCTTCTGCCTGCCCAGGCAGGGCACCGGGCATCCTGCATCCCCTGCTGCCAGGTACCTGCTCAGTAGGAGTTAGTGGAGCATCCTGGTGCCCCCATTCCAGCAGTGAGTGTGTGTGTGTGGATTTTAAATAAATCCAGTGCCTTGCTGTTTCCAGTGCGCTGGGGAAAGCACAAGGTGAGGACTTGGATCAAACAGGCTTCCTGGGTGCCTTCCAGGTCCCAATCTGCCCCTTGGCCATCTCCTGCATCCCTTCCATGCTGCTTTGCTTTATTGCTGCCTGTTGCTTTTGCAAAACGAAAAATAAGAATGTATCTCTTCCTGCCCCTCCTTCCCGGTGCTGGCTCCCCACCAGCATGTCCCCTCCTTCCTTCCTGCTCCCCGCGGCTGAAATGAAGTGCTGGAGTATTTCAGGGATGTCAAAACATACCATTAGTCACAGCCGTGAGGCCTTGTGCCCGGGGAGAGGCTGCTGAGATCTCTGTCAGGCTGAGAAATGAGCAGGGCAGGCAGGAGCTGGGGGGATTGGGGAGGGGGGTGAGACCTTGGCAGCAGCCTGGCGAAGGCTTGGGGAGGGGGGGGGTTCTTCCTTTCCGATATCTCCCCCATCGCTGTGACTTGGCTTTGAGCAGCGAGTCGGATCGGAGGTGCCTTGGCACAGGTTGTTCTGTGAAACCCTGGTGATGGTGGGATGTGGTGAGTGCAAGATGTGGGGCTGGGTTTGCCCCTGCTTTGCTCTGAATCTGTGTGTGTGTGTGGGGGTCCTTCCCAAAAATACCACGCCAAGGGAGCCCCCCAACCACATCCAGCTCCCGTGTTACTGATTGGCTCAGAAGGGATGCTGTTCTCCTCCTCAGCATGGAGGGCTGTTATCTTCAGCACTTTCCAGGCTGGGTTATGTGCCCCCTGCCTCAGAGCTCACCCCGTGGGGGTTCCAATCGGATACTGGCTTTCCCAGGCAGCTGCTGTTCAAACAAGGCAGCGTGGGCACCAAAATGTCTGGTCCCCTTGTAGGCACTGAGCCTGGCTGCCCCGCTCCCCACTGCAAGCATCTGCACTTCCCAGCCTGGCTTGGGTGGCTGCTTCTCTTTCTCCAGCACTGGAAAAGACTCTCACTCCCTTTCACTCTGCAAGCCGGGAACAGTGGGGGGTGGACTGTTCAAAACACCCCAAGCTCCTGCTGTAAAGCCCTGTCTGATGGCACAGGTGAGGAGGTAGAGATGCCGGAGCCTGGTATTTTTTGGCTCCCTCTGGCACTGCTCCCCTCTTAGCGAGGCAGCAGAGCTCAAACTCATTGCACTCCCTGCGCTAAGGGGATGAGCTGCCTCTTTCCCCGTGGCTCTGAGCACTGCTGCCTATAAATGAGCACCAAACCCACCAGAAAAGGCATGGAGGTGTGGGCAGGCTGGGGCGAGGATGAGCTGTACCCCTGCGATCCCCAGAGAGGGCTGGTTAAGCTGTGGCTAATGTTTTGGTGAAGCTTCCTAATTCAGCACAGCCTTTGCATTCCCCCGCTGTGTTTTTTCCAGGCTGCAGCTGGAATTGGGTGGGTGGGAGCTCTAACCACTTATGTTATGCTGGGTGAGGAGAAGAGGGGTCTATCTGCTAGGATGGGGGGAGCACAGAGAAACCCAGCTCTGGTCTGCAGTCTCCAGGGTATAGATCCAATCCCCATGGTGGGTAGGGAACGATGCAAACCTCTCCTCTCAAAGACCCGTGGCATCGGCTCGCAGAAGCTGGATGATATCTGCTGAGGCTTCCTGGGCAGGGCTGGGGAAATCCAACCCAGTTTGGAGCTAATTAAGCTGGGCCCGTGGAGGAGAGGAGCATGGCTGCTGCTGTTCTGTGTCCTGGATGAGCCCTGCGGTGGGGTGGGCTCGGCTGCGTGGTGAGTTCTGATCGAAGCCTCGTGCCCGCTGCCTGTGCCAGAGAAAATCAGCCCGTAACTCGCAGGGAGTCACTCAAGACTGTGGCTAATTACCGTGATTAACTGAGCAACAGTTTGGGTGACACTGCGCTGCCAATCATCCCAGCCCCCGGGGAGCGGCTGCAGCAGCCGGGGCAGGATGGTACCCTGCTTACGCTTACCCAGGGGTGCGGGGAGGAGGGTGGGGGATGCCGTGCAGCCCCCCACACCCCGGCGCTGGGGTGGTCTGCCTGTCTGGCCATCACTGCTGCTCTGCTTTCTGTATAAAGAGGTGTGGTTTTTTTCTTTCTGGAGGCGGGTGGTGAGGGAGCATCAGCACCGTGGACGTGGCTGGAGCTGGGACCCTTCCTGGGGGCTGATGCGGGGTGAGAAAATCCATCTTAAACCTGCGAGCTGAGGCATGAGGGACACGCTGGGAAGCAGGGACCACCCCTTGAGTCTTCCCCATCCTTTCTTACTCTGGGGCATGAATTATTTTTTTTTTCCCCTTTCTCATTGGGTCCCCCCCTTTATTTCTGCTGCATCAGGTACTGACTTCAGTTGGATCAGCAGCTTACTAAGCAACCTTAAAAAAACCCCTGTTTACAAAACACATCCCCGGCGCCGATGCGAAGTGAGTCTGGTTCTGTGGGCTGCTGCTCGCCGGCTCCGCTCAAAATGTGTCACTTGCACTGAGGGTTATTTTTAGAGCTGAGGTTTGCAAAATGTAAAGGCTGGGCAGGTTTTTCCAGGGTGCTGGCTTCCTGGGAGGGTGATCTCTCACTCTGTGCTGGTGTGTGGTGGGTCTTGCCTTCACCAGTGTCCTCTGGTGAGACGATGCTCGCGTGGCTTGTCCCATCTACGTGGGGGTTTGTAAAATCCTTTCCATGCCTTTCTCTGTTTCCTTTCTCCCTGTCCTCCTTGCTTCATGTTTGGTGATATCCCTGCCTCCCTATGCCGTCTTCAGTGGCTAGCTCTTTCCTGGAGGCTGCTCCAGGTCCTCCATCTCTGCCAGGACCTGGTGCCGTGCAGCCCTGCCCGTCCTGCAGCCAGGGAGGCAGCGGGAAGGGGTTGGAGATGAGCAGTGCAGCCCCTCTGGGCTGGATGGGTGCAGTGTCCCTGTGCTTACGGGCCCCAGCAGCTGTGGGAAGCTGGTCCTGGCAGGAGAGCATTGGTCTGTCCACGTTCACCTTCATCCCTGCCTGTGCATCACCTTGTGCCTTTGACACAGGCTGGAAAGCTGTTGGTTTTGCACCCTGCTCAGACCCTCTCCTGCTTGTGTTCTCAGCTCGCTGCAGCTAGATGCTGAGCTCTGACAGGTGCTTCCCCATCCCGTGTGGCCTGTCCCAGAGCTGTCACCCCTGGGACTGAGCCAGGGCCATTCCCTCTGTAGCCCCTTGGGTGAGAGCCAGGCTGAGCACACCCCCAAGCCCTCCCTCTGGCACCAAAAGTGCTGCTGGCTCTTGGGAGCACTCTGGTCAGAGGGTAGTGTTATGGGGGATGAGGGATGTTCTCTAACTTCTCATGTCTTGGGGGTGATGCTGAGCAAGGAAAGGAGGAAAACAGCTCCTCATTGTGCAGCTTGGTGGCCTGAGGAGTTGTCCTGGGTGTTGGACCGGTCTGGAGGCCACGCACAGAGCATCCCCACCCTTGGAGACAACAGCTTAGGTAAAGCTGGAATGCTTCAGTGGAGTTGGGCTGGCTTGCACCAGGCAAATTAATGAGAACAAGACGGGTGAGGAGAGGGTGGAAGCTTTGAGAACACCTGAGTCTGTTGCATGTTGGAGCAGGAAGTTAGAGGTTTGAAGGCTTGAGGTTTGAAAGCAGCTCTTTAAATCTGGTGGTGTTTTTCTCCTGATGGATGGGATATAAAAAGCAAAATTGAAATCGAGTGTGTCTGCTGTGTTGGAGTAGACAGTTTCCACCAGCTACAAATTACTTTCTCCCCTCCCTTTCTCTTGGCACTCTTTTTTTCCCCCACAGCAACTTCTGGAGCCAATGCTTCCTTTGCTCAGCATCCCTCTCCTGCCCCATGCACAGCTCCCCTGGGCCAGCAGCACTCCTCTGTGTTAGTAAGGGTCTGGGACAGACAACTTCCTGCTCTGTTGCAGTGTTTTACCCCTTTCCCAGTGAGCTATAGCAACACACAAACCTCTCAGCCTTAGCCCTCACTCCTGTGTAGGACCTCTGGAGAAGTTCTGCTCCTCTCCCGATGTGGCATGGCTGGGTTAGGGCTGGACATGGAGCTGGGCAGTGGGGATGCTGCACCTGGCTCTGCTTTCTTCTCTCCCTCAGTGCCTGCTTCCAGCCAGGTGCCAAAACTTACCTAGACCTCCTCACCTCTCACTTGACTGGCTTGTGACTGTTGTGACTTTATTTTAGTCGCTGTGCCTGTGTTGCTCACACAGAAAGCTGTTAGTGGCACTGGGAGGGTTTATTAGCCCCAAAGCTGTTGCCTGTTTCCTACTTGTTATTCCAGGTAATTTTCTTTCTGCTCCTTGAGAGCTGGAGCTTGGGGTTTTTTGTTTTCCCCCCCTTCCCATGATTCTCTCTGGAGGAAAACTGTTTTCTATCCTGTGCCCCAGAGAGGGCTCTGCTGGGGTGATGGAGAAGGTTTCTGTGTGCCTGGGGATGGTCCCGTGGCTGAGAGATGGTCCCAGACCCGCTGCTACCTGTTGTTAGTGGTTTTTTGGGTGACTTGAGCTCGCAGAAGCTGCAATCTGAATTAATGCTTTAATTATCTTGGCCTCTTCCCCAAAGGCTGTTTTCTTTGTTTTTAATTTTGGAAAGCTCTCATAGGCTATTTCTCTCTTCTGCTCCCATCATCTGTGCCGTGCAGCTCCCCCCAGGAAGCGAGCTGGAGGCACGGATGCCTTTCCCTGGCAACCTGCTGCTGGGAGGCTGTGGAGCAGCTCCTGGAGAGCAGGCAGGTGGCTTGGACATGGGTCCCTCTGGGGAACCTCTGCTGCAGCCTCCACACCAAAACCAGAGAGTTTCTTACCCCAGGCTTTCGGATGAGCTGTTGGGTAACACAATGGGGAGCTCCTAAAGCAGCATCTCCCAGGCATGCAGGTGATGGAGGGGAGCGTGATCATAAATCATAGAATCATCTGGGTTGGAAGGGACCCCAAGGATCACAGAGTTCCAATCCCCCTGCCACAGGCAGGGCCACCAACCTCAGGCCTGGATCTACACTAGGTTGCCCAGGGTCCCATCCAACCTGGCCTTGAACACCCCCAGGGATGGGGCACCCACCCCCTCTCTGGGCAGCCTGTTCCAGCCCCTCACCACTCTCTCTGTAAAAAAACTTCCCCCAAATATCTAATTTAAACCTTCCTTCCTTTAGCTTCACTCCATCCCCCTTGTCCTGCCAGTCTCTGCCCTTTGAACAAGCTGATTCCCCTCCTGTTTCTCTGCTCCCTTCAGGGACTGGAAGGCTGCAATGAGGTCCCCCCACAGCCTTCTCTTCTCCAGGCTGGACAAGCCCAGCTCCCCCAGCCTCTCTACATAGGGGAGGTGCTCCAGCCCTCTAATCATCTAACCTGAGCATCTTGAAGGTGTCACCAGGTGCTTTTGTAAAGGTGGACCTTTGTATGTGCTCGATCTGTAACGGCGAGGAGCGTGTGCTGCTGGGGTGCTCCATGCCCCAGGGACCAGAATGCAGGGTGCAAGGGATGGGGATGTTCCTTGAGCTGATGAATACAGTCACTTCCACACCAAAGCGAGGAGGGGAGGTCAGTTCTCAGCAGCGCTGTGCTGCTCCTGCCAGTGGGATGTGGGGAGGGGGCTGCTCTGGGGCACTGTTACTTGTTTCTCTGTGGCTGGAAGAGGGGGAGAAAGGGAAAGGGTCTGTGGATGTGTGATGCTGTGGCTCTGTCACCTTCAGCAGAGTTATCCTACCTGCAGTGCCAGTGTGGGAGAGCTGGGGTGAGGTGATGGGCAGGAAGGCTTGGTCTGTTCTACTGAATTGAATGTGTTTTATTAATAAAAAACCAGGATTGGAGTGCCCTGCAGCAGGAGCGATGCCGTGGCGAAGTGAGGACTTAAAAATGCTTTAAATAAGTAATTAATTAAAAAAATCAAGTTGGACGAGTCTGAGAGAGCAACTTACAATATTTTCCCCTTGCTCTGTTATTCATCAGTTTCCTCAATAATTCAGGGTGGTTTTTATGTTAGAGGGAGACCTGATGAGACAAGTGAAATGTGGCTCCTGGAGCTACAGAGTAAGTGCTGAGGCTTGGCTGTTCTCCCTTCCAGGTGGTCCTGGGTTCTTGCCATGGGAAACCATCTGTGCCCTGCACCATGGCACTGATCACCCCATCTTGTGCTCTGCTAGTGCATCAGTATTAACACTGCGTTTTGGGGTGGGGTCAAGACACGCCGCTCTCTCTGAGCGGGTGATGCTGTTCTGCTGTGGCTGCTCCAAGCTGTTCCAACATCCCGAGGTGGGAAGGACCCTTGGCTTGGAAGGATGAACAGAGGTTTTGTCTGTCTGGTGATGTTTGGGTGTGTAAAATGAGGATGGATAGAGGGAGATCTTAGAGTGCTGATGTTTCCAATCCTTGCCTCGACATGGGGCTCCTCTAACCACAGCTGGACTGGGTGGCTGTAGTCAGCAGAAACAGGTGCTGCCTGCACGATGCCAGCTTCTTTGGGCACGTCCTGCACCGCTGCCACTAAATCACCTGGGCTGCTGGCAGCTATCGCTGTGCATCACTGGGAGGAGAAGACAAATAACCTCCCTGGGGCCCTGTGCGGTTCCCAGCACAATACATAAAAGCTGTCTGGAGTGTTTAATATGCTTCCAAAGGGCTGGGGAAGGGGGGGTGTGGGTGGCTTGAAATGTCTCCTTGTGTGCTCGTTGCTTGGGTTTGCTTGGATTTGAGCTCTCCTTTCTCCCCCCCTCCTCTTTTTTTTTTCTTGGTGGGTTTTTTTTGGGTGGATTCAAGGGCTGAAGGTTCTGGGCTGCTCTATCCTGGTACTTTCTCCAGCTGAGGAGGTGCCAGCATCGTGCTGGAATATGGAAACCTGTGAAAAATCAGAATTTGTGCTCAAAAAAAAAAAGCTGAAAACTATTAGAATTCATATCTTTGGGTCTGTCTCAGCTTCATGAAGCTCTGGGGCCGAAGAGGGAGCAGGGGGAGAGTTGGAAGGGGCTTCTGGTCTGCGCCGGGTTTGGCTGGGGAGGAGTTTATTCTGGTGGCCTCTCAGATGCTCACTGTATTTGAAGATGCTGTTGCATCTATTTCTTCTTAATGCCAAACAAATGTGCTTCTGCCTTTTCCTCTAAAGCCATGCTTGCCTTCTGGAGTATCCCCTAAATCCATATCCTCCTTGGAGTGTGCTCTCTTGGGGTTTGCTGGGTTCCGCCGCTCCTCCAGCACTGCGTCTCTGCAGTGGGATGCGTAGGGTGGGCCAGCTTTTCCTCCTGAGTGAGCAGAGTTTTCCCTAATTTCCTGCTTCCAGGCCCCCCAGGGGTTTTCAGAAATTAGCAAAACCTCGTTAGACTTGCAGGATGCCTCAGGCATGCGGGGGTGGGTTGGGATGGCAGCCTGTCCCCAGCTCCATAGGGAGGGACTGGAGGGCTGAGCTTCATTCGGAGCATCCATACGGTGCTGTGCCCTACACCGGAGCTGGACCAGCAGCAGGATGGCACCACCACAGCCCTCTCCCTGCCCTGGGATTGCTGCATGTCGGCAGGGTGAGGAAGACGCACACAGAAACCCTGTGAGGATGAGGAAGGGAGAGCTCGCTCCAGCCGAAATGCTGTGGTTCAGCCACCCACTCCCGCCTGCCTGTGCTGCTGGGGGGCTGTCTCCCTCCCGGCGCGGGACGGGGTGTTAGTCACACGCTGCTGGCGTTAGTCACGTCGGGGAAGCGCACTGGGGGCCAAGGTGATGACGCCCGTGCGAGCTGGGAGAGTCATAGGTAGGGCTTATTTTTAACGAGCGCCGCTTTGGATCCGGAGGGGACTCAGCGGTGCTGGTGCAGGGTCCCAGGACACTGTGATGGTCCGGTGAGCTGTGGCAGGAGCTGTGGGAGGTGTGAGTGGCATCCCGAGGTGAGCGTGTGTAGGATTTCTCCTCCTGCATCCCCCCCCTCATGAGGGGGAAGGCAGCGGTCCCTGGGGTGTAAAGCATGAAGAAAGGATGGGCGAAAGCCAGCTGGGTCCCACGGGGTTGAGGAGGAACCCTTGTCCCTTCTGCCAAGCCTTGGGGAAGTCCCTTTAGGTGACAGCAGGGTGGCAGCACTCTCGCACCACCAGTGTGGGGCCGGCCTGTTTCCCCTTACCCCATTTTTGGACATGAGGGTGATAGTTTTTACCTTCTTAACCAGCAAAGCCACTCGAGCGGGCGCTGAACACGCGAGGGACTGCGCTCAGCACCGTCCCTTCGAGAGGCAGCCCAACAGCAATCTGTTACCAGTGCTTCCCCCCTTCCTCCTTTTGACTTAATAACTTGGCATCCACAGTGCAGGGAGGTTTGGGGAAGTGGCAGGAGGCTTCTACTATGTGCTTGGGTTGGGTTTGGGTTGTTCCCCCGCTCCTTGCTTCTGTAGCTTTAGCAATCTATCATCACCGTGCTGGTTTTGGGCTCATGGGATTTATTTCTCTTTAATTTCTTTTATTTTTCCCTTCCCCCTGGCATATGGAAGTAGCAGGCTTGGAATAAATGGGCTCTGTTAGCTGTTTCCAGCAGGCTGGGTATGGACATGGCACTTCATGTCTTGTGGCAGAGTGGAATTTTGGGGAACACTCTGTACTGGCCTCGTGGGAAGGCTGTGGTGGGCTGTAGGGAGCACCTGGGTCTCCTTAGATGGTGTGTAGCATCCTTGGTCAAAACCTTATGGGGGGAGGATGTTAGGCTATGTGGTGGGGTCTGTGCCCGTAGCACTGCTTTGTGGCTTCCAGATGTGCTCACTGGGCCTCACCTGGACCAAGCAGCACACCAGAGCCAGGGCTTTGTGCTGCAGATCTCCTCCAAACCGTTGGCTTTGGGGTTTGAGTGGGTTGAACTTGACCCAGAGGGGTCAGCTCAGAGGCTCCTGGCTGCTTGCTTGGGGGGTCATGTGGGAGGCTCATGGGGTTTGGCCAGACACCTGAGGTGACTGGGAAAGAGCCTAAAACTGCTGTGGGCTCTTCTTGCCCCTGAGAAGTGTCTGCTGAGGGGTAGCTTGGGTGCTGAGGCTTGTGCCTGAAGTCACTGGGTGCCTGAGTGCCAGCCTTGCCTCCCCTGTGCTGTGGGGATGCTGACTGCTTAGGAAGCTCTTGGCAGATGGCTTCACAGTTTCTTTGTGCCCTCGTGGGTGTGAAGAAGCTTTGCTGCTGATTGCTGAGGCCAGGCTTTCTGTGTGAGGGGTGTGAGTGGGTGCTGTATCCCATAGCTGGTGAAGGGGGCGTGCAGGGTGTCTTGGGGGGATGCAGGAAGGGTGAGTACCGGGAGCACTGCAGATGTGTACCCCCAGTGAGTGGCTTGTCTTGCAGGGAGTGAGATGCAATCTGTGTGAGTGAGGCCAGTGGTGGATGGTGGGGCATCCTGAGGGGGTGCTGGAGGTGGCTAGAATGTGGGATGCCTGCTCTGGGCTGTATTGGGTGGCAAAGGGTGTGTTAGGAGCAGCTTTGTCTTGAAGGTGCTCAGGGCTTTGGCTCAAGGGTGCTTTTGGAGGAGAGATGGGGAAGGTATGTGTTTGGGTCTGAACCATGGGTTTTTTGATGAGGGATTGTGTCTTCTGGGTGGGGGAAGAGGTGGCGGTGAAAGGCTGGACACAAGCCTTTGTCTTCCCCATCGGGATGGAAAGCTGGAGGGGGACAGGTGCAGGGGAACGGCCTTCAGCTGCAGGAGAGGACCTGGGAGGCAGAAATCTTTCCTGGGGAGGGGGGAGGCCCTGGCACAGGGTGCCCAGAGAAGCTGGGGCTGCCCCAGGATCCCTGGCAGGGTTCAAGGCCAGTCTGGATGGGGCTTGGGGCAGCTGGGCTGATGGGAGTCTCCCTGCCCGTGGCTCTCAGGGTGGCACTTGGGTGATCTTTGAGGTCCTTTCCAACCTAGACCATTTGATGATGGTTTTATAATGCTATAGTTTTACCACTCAGAGGCTTTAGGCAAGAAGAAAGGACCAGGACAGAGCAGTTGCCTTCACCTGTTCTCCTGCACCCCAGTGCAGGTTGAGCTGAGCATCATTAGCAGAGGTTGGTGGTGACCTGAGCAGTGCTTGTGGAGGGTGAGGGTGCTGGGTAGCCCTGGGACAGAGCCTGCGAGCGGCTCTGGGAGCTGGCAGAGGCCAGAAGCCTCATCCCACCAGCTGCTGCTCAAGGGGAAGCCTTGGTTTTGCTGGAGCACCGGTCCCAGCTGCAGGGCCAGTGACCCTGGGGAGCTAGGTGCTCACTGGCTGCAACTCCATCGGGGTACTTGCAGGCATTAAGCATCTTCTCTTTTCATGTCCAGCCTGCTGTGTGCCAAGGGGAGGGTGTAAAACCCCAAGAACCCCTTTGCATTCCCAGATGGTGAGTCTGTGCTGGTGTGTAACGTGATGGGGTTTAAATACAGCCCCGGACGGGTCAGTGGGCAGTGGGGGAAGGCTGGAGCCCTCACAAGCACTTCTGTTGGTGGCTCACAAGGTTTATACTCAGAAGATGACCCAGGTTAAACCTTGAATGTTGTGTGGGGGTTGTGTGTTGGCTCTGATCTGAGCAGGGTGGATTCATCAGCCCAGTACCCTCCTGGGAGGGATGAAGTTTGGTCAATGCCACTTGCAGGGATGGAGGTGGGGAGGGGCTGGGGACCATTAAGAGTGGTTTCATGGATTGCCCTGGATTGCTTGAACCGCTTCTCCGGTGCTCTGAAGCCTGCCAGCAGATGGGGGCTGGCTGGCACGGGGAAATCAATGGCATTAGACTATTTAGGAAGGAGCGAGTGGGCAAGAGGGGAGAGAGAGGGGGAGTGACACCACCAGAAATAGCGCTGCCAAGGCTCCCAAAGCAAACAGTCTCCACTGGTGGCCGGTGCGGGGAGGAGGGGGCAGCGCTGGATGGCTGTGCCGTGCTGGAGGAGAAAGCCCAGGGACACCTGCAAGATTGAGTGACATATGCAGTCAGCCTCACTGCTGGTCCTCAGCCATCCTGGAGACGCCTTAAAAACGTTACAGATGGCAGTTTCCTGGTGTGTAAAAAGAGCTGCACGCTGCCCGGGGGAGCGCTTCGTCTGCCTTCTCGGCGACGGAGAGGGATGGGTGGTGGTGGAGGAAGAGGGAGGGGAGGGGATGATGCTGCAATTAGCAGCCGCTTCTGTGCTCCACGAGGGGATTGATGGTGTTTGCAAACACGGTGAAGTCCAGGCTGCTGAAAAAGGGCCAATTTTGGGACGGCACTATGAGCTGATGGTGCTGCTGGGCATGGTTTCAGTAGAGACACGGGGCTGATGGGTGAGCTTGGGGCAGAGCTCACTCATCTGGCTTCAGAGCTCTGGAGAGGCGTTCAAGCAATCCAGGGTGATCCATGAAACCACTCTTAATGGTCCCCAGCCCCCCCACCTCCATCCCTGCAAGTGGCATTGACCAATTGAGAAAAGAAGACAAAGGGGGGGGGCCTTATTAATGTTTATAAATATCTTACGTATGGGATGCAGGGGGAATTGGCCAGCCCCTTTTCAGTGGTCTGTGGAGACAGGACAAGGGGCAATGGCTGTAAATTGGAGCACAGGAAGTTCCACACCAACATGCAGAGGAACTTCTACACAGTGAGAGTGACAGAGCCCTGGGACAGGCTGCCCAGGGAGGTGGTGGAGTCTCCATCTCTGGAGATATTCAAGAGCTGTCTGGATGCCTCTCTGTGCAATATGGGTTAGGGAGCTGCTTTGGCAGGGGGGTTGGACCCAATGATCTCTTGAGGTCCCTTCCAACCCCTGTGATTCTATGATTCTATGAAATTTCATCCCTCCCAGGAGGGTACTGGGCTGATGCATCCACCCTGCTCAGACCAGAGCCAACACACAACCCCCATACAACATTGAAGGTTTAATCTGGGTCTTTTTCTGGGTATAAACCTTGTGAGCCACCAACAGAAGCCTTCCCCCACTGCCTGCTGACCCATCCGGGGCTGTATTTAAACCCCATCACGTTACACACCAGCACAGACTCACCATCTGGGAATGCAAAGGGGTTCTTGGGGTTTTACACCCTCCCCTTGGCACACAGCAGGCTGGACATGAAAAGAGAAGATGCTTAATGCCTGCAAGTGCCCCGATGGAGTTGCAGCCAGTGAGCACCTAGCTCCCCAGGGTCACTGGCCCTGCAGCTGGGACCGGTGCTCCAGCAAAACCAAGGCTTCCCCTTGAGCAGCAGCTGGTGGGATGAGGCTTCTGGCCTCTGCCAGCTCCCAGAGCTGCTTGCAGGCTCTGTCCCAGGGCTACCCAGCACCCCCACCCTCCACAAGCACTGCTCAGGTCACCACCAACCTCTGCCCTGAGCTCACTCATCAGAGCTTGCAGGAGCTCTGCACCTGGCTGCTCAGCCTGGGATGCTGGGCTGGAGCCTGCCCTGTGAAACACAGGGAATAGTGTAGGAAATCAGCTGTTCTTTCCCTGCTGGGTCTTCGTGGGCTCTGGCTGTCAGCTGCACGGAGCCTGGCAATGGCAGCTGTGCTGCTGTTCCTGGCTGTGCCTGCCCTTTTCCTTTGGGAATGGGTGTCATCCTTCTTTTGAGCTCATTGGCACTGTGCTTTGTGTCCCACAAAGCAGTTATCCAGCTGAAAGGTTGCTTTGGTAGAAATTATTCTGAGTAATGAGCTTCAGAGGGATGAAATAATGGCACAAATTAAAAAAAATAGAAAGAAAAAGGGAGGAGGGGAGCGTGGTGTTAGCAGCTCGGAGCCAGTGATTGTGGTGAGCCCATAGCAGGGAGAGAGGAGCTGAATGAGCTCTTACTGAAAGAAGAAACCCTGTGAGGAGGAGAGGGAGCCTGATGATAAGGCGGTGGCTCGGATCCCAAAGGGAGGTGCTGGGATTGCTGATGCTGCCGAGGTGAGGCAGGCAGCGGGCAGTGAGCGCCCCTCTCACTGGGTTTTGGAGGGGGAGTTGGCACTGGGGTTGGGGGCAAAGCTGTGCTGTGGGAGGGATGGGAGGCTGCTGACTGGCTGGGGTCTGACTGGGTGCATCTGGAAGAGCAGCAGCTGGAAGCACTGTGCTCCGTGCTGGTTCCCCTGCCTGGGTGGTTTCCAAGTGCCTCAGCAGAGCGGTTGGGCTCGTGTTCAGGCAGGCGCAGCCCATGGCTCCCTGTGGGGTCTGGGCTGCTGTTTGGGGTCCTCAGGCAGCACCCAGGCTCACCAGTGGGCCCTGAGGAGGAAAGAGGGACCCTTGGGACTTGGTGGGTGCGTGAGCATCGGGTGGGAGGTGAGCGCTGGGTGCTGGCTGAGCCAGGTTGCTGGACCTGGTGGGAAGAGCAAGGCTGCTGGAAAGTTCTCTGTAGCTCCCTGTATGCATCTTTCTGCTTTCTTCCTGTAATGTGGGAGGCTGGGGGGGAAAACTGGGTGTGGGGGATGAGCTCTGCATGTGTGTGGCAGCTTGGAGTGGCTGAGCATGGTGGGGATGGGTGATGATGAGGATGGAGGACGAAGGGCCTGGGACATCCTCTCCTACTCTCCTACCCTTTAGACCCAGCAGGGCAGCTGGCTGCTCACTCAAGGCCCCATTCGTGCATCTGTGATGCTGACAGGCAAGAAATACCCTTATTGTCCACTTACCCTGCCCCAGCTTGGGCCAGGATAAGGTGAAACCTAAGCCCAGGCAGTTCTCCTCAGGGTGCCAGGTGATCGGGGAAGGGTTATAGAAGACCTGGGTGAAGGAGCAGAAGGAAAACCTCTCTCTCCTCGTTTTGATGGACTCAGGAAGGTCTTGCTCTGTTCTGGTCAGGGGCTCCCACCTCTGTGGCTGGTGAGGACCTCGCAGGAGAAGATGCAGAGCACACTACCTTCTGTTATTCTTCAGCACAGTAGGACCAGGCTTATTCTTCATCCCCTTTCCCTCCTTCACCGTGCAATTTGTGCAAGAGACTGTCTCTTTTCCCCCCCCCCCCCCCCCCCATTTTGCACAAACAATGAGACCTTTTAGTGAGTCTTTGTACATAACAAGAACAAAAGTCAAAGAAGAATAAAGCCTGCCATCGCTCACCTCTAAAGCATCCCTTTGTTTTAACATCTCTGGGGTGCTGTGACTCCTTGTGCCGGGAATCTGATGTTTGCATGAGTGTATAATTGCCTTTGCGGGTCTATTAAGTAATGACACACATTGTGGCTTGTGAGTCACCTCAGCAAAGGCACCCTTGGAAGCGGGAACTTCTTTCTTTCTCCCTGGCTTTGCCAGGTTTAACAAGAATTGTGGCCGTGTTTTTGTTAAGCTTCCTGGCTGTGGGGAGGAAGGGGAGGCTGGAGGAGCTGCCACCCAGCCCTGAGGAGGGATCCCAGGAGGGGAACCCCTTGGAGATGGTCCTGGGATGCTCTCCTCCTGTGGTGCTGGAACTGGAGCCCTGCATGTGTCCTTCCTCCCCACCTCACAGCCAGCAGCTCCTGGCTAAGCCAGGTGTGTTTGGAGAAGCAGCAGCATGGAGCTGGAATCAGGGCATGTGTTAACAACTGGAGTGCTCAGGGTGCCATCCATCCACAACCACCCTCTGGGGAGTCCGGCAGCTCCCTCATCTCATAATCCATCTTGGGACCACAGGGGAACAAACCTTTCCTGGGGCAGTGCTCAGGAGGCTTGGATACTTCATGACTCCCTATTTTATTTCTCTTTTTCCTTTCCAATCCCCTTTGCATCTGTGGTTTCCGATTGCCCAGTGTTTTCTTACGGGCAACGCTCTGTTCTCAGCCCTTTCCCATGCGCTGCCCTGCTTCAGGCGCTCTGGAGCGAGGGCTGGCTGCCTTCTCCCAGCAGTGTTTCCCAGAAACCTGTCTATTTATTATGTTTTTTTTTTTTAAAAGCCTTCTCTCTCTGTTGCACAGCAACTTCTAACACACCCTGGCTGGTGCTGGCAGCTCCTGCTCCTCTCTGCGCCTCGGCGATTCCTGCTGCTGTGTTGAGCTGAGCGTGGTGGGGACTGATGCTGGACCCTGATGACAATTCGGGGGGGTCACTTGTCCTCTCAAAATATGACTACCTGCATGCATTAGTTCTGGGCTCACCAAGCATCTGAGAGATGCTGGGCTGGGATGTGGAGGTGCTGCTGTCCCCCTGCCCATGGCCGGGCAAGAGGGGCAGGTTTTGGAAGCCCATGAGCTCAGGGGTTGGGTTTTTCCCCCCGTGTATGCACTTCATAGTGGTGCTGGCTGACTGCCCTGCTTCACAGGAACGGACAGGCAGCCCAGGAGGATCATCGTGCCTTTCTGAGGAAAACATCCTGGTGGTGGGAGCTGGAGGGAGGAGGGTGGTGTGGCCCTGAGGCGGGTGACAGACAGCCTGTGTGCTTGTGCTGGAGCAGAGTTTTACTGCTGGAGGGTGGCCCGGTGATTCCAGCTGGAAATTATCTGAAGTCCTGGCTCTGCCCTTCTTTGGAAAGCAAACTCCCAAGGGCATGCTCTCTGGCTACACGTACGTACAGCTCCAAGCACCGCTGGTTCCTAGGCGCTGCTGCTGTTGCACACATCACCGCTCGCTTTCCCATCCTGGACGTTGTCTCTTGCCAGGCTTGGTCCTGTGCTGCAGAGCTAGGTGAGCCTGAGTCCAGCACGTGCTTGCTGGAGCTGTACCTGTCCCCTGCTGAGGAGGAAGAGCTTATACAAGGAAGGGGAGCATCATCCTGTCTCTGCCCGTGGCTGGCGACAGACACGCGCTCAGGTCTGGCCTTTCTCTGCCTTCTTGGAGGGGCTGGGATGCTGGTGGGGGTCAGCACCCATGTGGGGTTAGTACTGGGCTGGGGGTGGGCTGCAGGAATGGAATGTGTGATGAGGGGTGCCTTGCATTGAGATGCAGAAAGCTCTGTTTGTCTAGCACGGAGGGGTATGGGGTGAGGTGATGAGATGGTCTCAAAGGTGATGCTGGGAGAGATTTGGGCACGGGGCTGTTGGTCAGGATGGGTGTTCTCAAGCACTGGGACACAGAGCTGTTGGTGCCTGGTGAAATCCCTGTGTCAGACCAGGCAGAGCTCTGTCGCTACCCCCCTCATCCCCTCAGCAGCATCATGCCTGTCCCTTGCTGTGCCCTAACAGCATCCTCTGTGCTGGGGCTGCAGCCAGCTCCTGAGCAGAGTCCCACTCCCTGGCAGCCTCTGGCGCTCTCTGTTCTCAGTGCTGGAGATGGAGAGCTGATTTCTTTGACGTACACTTATATAAATAATAGTGGGGTTATTTAACAGTTGCTCTTAAAGGAGAGATGAGATAATTTCATGTTTTGATATTCTTAAGGCTGATTCCCCTGGGAGCGGCGCTCTGCAGGAGGGCTCTTGTACCTGGGGCTCGGCTGCTGTGCCACCCGTGTGGGCAGAGCCTCTGAACTGGGATGGGGTCTGAGCAGCAGCCTGGCCCCATCCAGGCTCAGTGTGGCTTTTCCCAGGAAGCAGCGCGGTGCTCAGCCCCCAAGGAGCAGGGTCTGCTGCCAGAGCACCAGCTGGCTGTGTGAGCCCTGGCAAGGCAGAACAAAAGCTCTTACCCAAACACCAGAGAACCTTTTGTCTGGGAATCTCCTGACTCTCCTCCGCCAGATCTTTGCTGTTGTTCCAGTGGGGGGAGTCTTTGTGGTGTCTCGGTGCTTTAAAGGCCCCCCAAAATACTTAATTTTATGTGAATGGTGTGGAGAAATGAATGTCCCTTGAGAAATGAGCCCTGCTTTGGTTGCACCATGTCTCTCCTGCCCCAACATGCTGGCGTGCGTGGTGCTGCCTCCCCCGGCTCTGTGTGCCTGGATGCTTGACCCAACCTTTGCCCGTGCAGCTTCTGCTGAGCACAGGAGTGGGTCTGTGTGATGAATCTTTGCCTGCAGACATCTTTCTTTAGTATTTTCTTCCTCACCTTGCTTAAGCCTCTCTGTTACCAGTGTCATACAGAGAGCTCCAAGTGTAGGATGCAGCGCTGGCCCTTGCTGGGTACCAGGGATGCCGGGAGCAGCTCTTGCCAGCAGATTTCCTGCAAACCTGATGGCAGTGGGGGATCTGGGAAAGGGGTGGGTTTAATCCAACAAACCTTTCCCCACTAACAAATGCTGTAACTAAAAATAGCTCACCCGTGCCAGCTGGCTCCTGCAGCTGTCGCCGTGCCACGCAGACCCAGCCGCCGTGTTCAGTGCAAGACAGAGGAGCCAGAGGACCAGGAGGGTCTGGAGCTGGCCCTGAGTGGTGCTCACCCACCACAGCATCCATGCCCCTGCAAGGGGAAGTGCATGTGGTGGGAAAGGAAAAGGCCACGAGCATGAATCAGTCGCTTTCACAGCCCATCTGGCTCTGTTTTGGAGGGGCCCCTGTGCTGTGTGTCTCCCCAGTGCTCGGAGGTTTGGTGCTTCACTTAGCTGGGGGTAGCTGCCCTCCTCCCTGTGAGCAGGGACTGATAATGGGCAGTTCTGGGTGAGTGGGACTCGGCATTCCATTGCCCTGAAAACCAGGTGATCTCCTGGACCTGGAGAAAAGGGGCAGCAGGAGATGGGTTTGAAGCATTCCCTGTACCCTGAAAAGGATGGATGGGGCTGAGATGGCTAGGCACACGGGTTCCCAGGGTGACTGGCCAAGTATATGTGTATATATGTATATAAAAATGAGGTTTCACATATATATACAAATCTCCTTGGAGGGGTTTGCTCTTGTCCTGGTTGTGTGCTCTCCTTAGGAAAGGAGAGGGACACTCACTCCCAAGGGGAAGCAGCAGCTTGCTCTCAGCAGGTGTCAAAAATCATTCCCCAAATCCCAGGAGAAGGCTGCTGGACCATGGTGAGAGGACTCTGGCAGCTCTGCTTGTTGCATACAACACAGCTGGGCTTTGTCCATCTGTCCTCTCCAGGATGGGATGTCCAATGCTGTGGTGCTGGACACTCGTGCTGCCCAGGGAAGATCAGCCCCTGCGAGGTCAGTGCAGGATGAAGCCCTTCTGCTTTAACTCTGGGCCCTTTGGTGAAGGTTGTTTAGATAATAGAAGCAAAGAGCTTGCCCAGCAGCTTAAGTGTAGTTATTATGGTACCACATAGTTCCTTGGCTGAAGGCGTGATTGTTGCTGCTGTAACGCAAACACGTACATGGAGAAAAGCCCTAAAAGGAATTTCCTCTCTGTAGGGCAGCGGTGCTGCTGGGACGCTCCTTCTCATGCAGCTCCCTTGTTTTCCCTTGCAGTGACTGGGTAACTGCTGATGGATGGTGTGAGGGCCTGAGGTGTCCTGCCCACAGGGCTGCATTGCTCTGCCATGGTGTGCAGTTTGGGCTGATGATGCTTATGGGATGCTGGAGAGGACCTCTGTGTCCTCTGTGTGGACGAGGGGAAGGCTGTGGATGTGTCTACCTGGACTTTGGTAAAGCCTTTGACACAGTTTCTCACAGCATTCTGACTGAGAAACTGGCTGCCACTGGCCTGGACAGGTGGACCCTCAGCTGGGTTAAAAACTGGTTGGATGGCCGAGCCCAAAGGGTGGTGGTGAATGGAACAAAATCCAGCTGGAGGCCGGTCACGAGTGGCGTCCCCCAGGGCTCAGTCCTGGGTCCAGTCTTGTTCAACATCTTTATCAATGATCTCGACGAAGGGATTGAATGCTCCCTCACTAAGTTTGCAGATGACACTAAACTAGGAGGAAGTGTTGATCTGCCTGAGAGTGGGGAGGCTCTTCAGAGGGATCTGAACAGACTGGACCGATGGGCTGAGTCCAATGGGATGAAGTTTAACAAGGCCAAGTGCAGAGTGCTGCACATGGGACATAATAACCCCATGCAGCGCTACAGGCTTGGGGGAGACTGGCTGGAGAGCTGTCAGGCAGAGAAGGACCTGGGGGTGTTGGTTGACTGCAGGCTGAACACGAGCCAGCAGTGTGCCCAGGTGGCCAAGAAGGCCAATGGCATCTTGGCTTGTGTCAAAAACAGTGTGGCCAGTAGGTCTAGGGAAGTAATTGTGCCCCTGGACTCGGCATTGGTGAGGCCACACCTTGAGTGCTGTGTCCAGTTCTGGGCTCCTCACCACAAGAAGGACATGGAGGTCTTGGAGCGAGTCCAGAGAAGGGCAACCAGGCTGGTGGAGGGGCTGGAGGGCAAATCCTCTGAGGAGCGGCTGAGGGAGCTGGGGGTGTTTAGCCTGGAGAAGAGGAGGCTGAGGGGAGACCTTATCACCACCTACAACTACCTGAAGGGAGGTTATAGAGAGATAGGTGATGGTCTCTTCAGCCAGGTGACAAGTGATAGGACAAGGGGAAATGGCCTCAAGCTGTGCCAGGGCAGGTTTAGACTGGATGTTAGGAAAAAATTTTTTACTGAAAGAGTTGTCAGGGCCTGGAACAGGCTGCCCAGGGAGGGGCTGAGTCACCTTCCCTGGATGTGTTCAAAAAAAGGGTAGATGAGGTACTTAGGGATATGGTTTAGTTGAGGATGAGAATGGTTGGACTCGATGATCTTAAAGGTCTTTTCCAACCTTGTGATTCTGTGTTGTCTCGTCACTCATCCTGTGGTGCTGAGGCCTCTCAGAGGCTGTTCTTGGTGTGTGGGGTGGGATGCTGCCCTGGGCTGTGTCCCACTTCAGCTGGTGTGGATGTCCAGGCCAAGGGGCCAGAGATGCTCACTATGCTGTCCCTGTTTGGCTGTGGCAGTCCCAGTGTGGGAGAGGAGGGAGGGATGGATGGATGCTGGGATCGATCTCTCTAATGAGATCCCTGTTGGATAGGGTGAGCTCTGGCTGTCTGTCATCACAGCTGGGTGGGCTGTGTCCTCAGATGTCCCCTGGGCTGTGCTGGCAGCATCACACTACTCCCTGCTAGCGCACAGGTGAGAGTGTAAGTGCTGGCACTTTCCCAGCCGAACATCCCCTCTCATTCAGTTCGGCTGCTCCCGGTGCCCTGTGGCCATGGCTTTATCGAGATGACTTCTCTTCTTTGGGAGCAAACAGTAAATTTCCTGACTCTTATTACTCTGAGAAATTGGGAGATAAGAGACTCTAGAAACTTCATTTTCTGGCATTGAAAGCCTGCTACGTGTCATAGCAGCAGCGGCTCCTCGGCTCTCCTGTGTCGAGCGCAGCCAACATCCCTGTTTGTGCAGCGATGTCCTCTGGTGTTGGTGAGTTACAGCTGCCACATGGGATGCTGACAGCGAGCATCAGCTGGGAACACCTGTGGGAAGCCATGTGTGGTACCCTGGGGGGGTTGAATGGGTGTATATACTGATTGTTTTTAAAATTGTCATTAACTGAGCTGTGAAGCCATCTTCTGCCCAGCTGTCCATGGGGAGCTGTGCAGCCCAAACAGCTTTCTCCCCCTGTGTGAAGGTTGGTTTGCAGCCGTAAGGGCTTAGGGGTAGTTACATGCCCGAGCTCTGTGTTATGAAGCAAGGTGGGGCTGCTGCTTAGTCTGGAGAAGAGGAGGCTGAGGGGAGACCTTACCACTGCCTACAGTTACCTGACAGGAGGGTGCAGAGAGGTGGGCAATGGTCTCTTCAGCCAGGTGACAGGAGATGGGACAGGGACAGGAGATGGGCTCAAGCTGTGCCAGGGCAGGGTCAGCTCAGATGGGAGGGAAAAGTTCTTCCCTGAAAGAGTTGTGGGGATGTGGAACAGGCTGCCCAGGGAGGGGGCTGAATCACTGCCCCTGGGTGTGTTTAACAGACAGGTAGATGAGGTGCTCAGGGATATGGGTTAGCACAGGACAGGAATGGTTGGACTCCACGGTCTTTTCCAACCTGGTGATTCTGCTGGCTGGCTGTGTGGTCCCAGCTCCATCGTGTACCTGAGCCGTGGGTTCCCACCAATGGGATCAGAAGCTAACTCTATCTTCCATGCTGACAGCGTCTTGGCTCACCAGAGGTTTCCCTTTTGCAGGAGGCAGGGCTGGTGTGTAAACAGCAGCAGCTGAAACACCCCAACCAATGTGGTGCTTTCTCCACTAACCCAGGCTTTGTGTAAAAATAAAGTGGATTTGTTTTTGATGCAAGGCTGGGGCAGCGAAGGCTAGAAGATGGGCAGATGCCCTGGTGTCAGATGGAATCCCACAAGCACCCTCGTTAGCGTGTAGCCTCGTCAGCTTTTTCCTTAACAAAATGTTCTGGGATCCTCCCCTTCTTTGCTTGTCACTTCACCAGAGGGAACGTGGCTGCTTCTGCTGGCAGCGTGAGCCCTGTTTGCTTCGGCGGGGGCAGAGCTAATTGTTTCTATTTATTTCCTCAAAACTTTTCTGCTGTGTTTTTAGTTGAGGGTTTGGAGCTTTTTTCCACTTGTCTTTGAGCCTGGGAGTCACCAGTGTCCCTGGAGCACACCCTGTGGGTGATGCACTGGTAGGTGTCCACGTGGATGCTGGACCTGCCCTCTGGATGCATCCTCGTTTGCTCTTGACTTAATTGTCCACGGGGATGTGGCTGAGACCCAGTGTGCAGAGAAAGCCTCCAGTTCCTCCTGTGGGAGTGGGGCTGCAGAGAGGGGGGGTTAGAACAAGCAGAGCAACCCCACAACCCCACCACCCTTAAAGTAAGGTGCAAATCAAAACCAAGCCACAGAATCACAGAATTGTAGGGGTTGGAAGGGACCTTGAGAGATCGTTGGGTCCAACCCCCCTGCCAAAGCAGCTCCCTAGCACATATTGCACAGTGTGGCTGAAGGGGAGGGGGTAAACTCAAGCTGGGTGGGGGGTCTGAAAGGGAAAGGCAGGAGCTGGGGAGAGGGATTCTGTGTGCCTTTATAGTATCTGACTTGGGCAAGTAAACTGATGCCCTTTAAATCAAACAAGGAGAGAAGCTGCCTGGGTAAGTGCAGTAGTGAAGAATCTGTTTATAGCTCTCAGTGGGAGCAGCCAAACTCTCCTCTTATCAATGTGCTCATTAATTTGCTGGGGCTCTGCCTGGCCATTGCCTTTTTCTCTCCAGAGACTTTGCCAAGGTGGGGAGTATCCCTGCAATACAAGAAAGATGTGGACTGTTGGAGAGGGTTCAGAGGAGCCATGAAGATGATCAGAGGGCTGGAGCACCTCCCCTACGAAAGGAGAGCTGGGCTTGTCCAGCCTGGAGAAGAGAAGGCTGTGAGGGGACCTCATTGCAGCCTTCCCATCCCTGAAGGGAGCAGAGAAACAGGAGGGGAATCAGCTTGTTCAAAGGGCAGAGACTGGCAGGACAAGGGGGATGGAGTGAAGCTGAAGGAGGGAAGGGTTAGATGAGATATTAGGGGGAAGTTGTTTTTTTTACAGAGAGAGTGGTGAGGGGTTGGAAGGGGCTGCCCAGAGAGGTGCCCCATCCCTGGGGGTGTTCGAGGCCAAGTTGGATGGGGCCCTGGGCAACCTTGTGTAGATCCAGGTCTGGAGGTTGGTGGCCCTGCCTGTGTCAGGGGGGTTGGAGCTCTGTGATCCTTGGGGTCCCTTCCAACCCAGACCAGTCTGTGATTCTATGATCCCTCAGGCCAGGCAGGCTTAAACTTGGGGGTGACTTCAGGCACTTCACGCTGCCCGTGCGGCACTGCATGTGGGGGACCCACCTTCTGCTTTGCCCCCTTAGATGCTCTTGGATTTTTTTTCCTCTGTGTTTGTTTTGGTTCTGCTCCTGGTGTGGCGATTTCCCAGCCTTTCCCCCAGACACCTCCCTGTTCGCTCCAGAGGAGGAGTTTGGGTGTCACCAACCGATGCCCTGGGAAGGGCTTAAGGTGATGGATGTGTTGATGTCAGACACAGACTGGTTTGGGTAGGAAGGGACCTCAAAGGCTCCCCCAGAGCCACCTTGAGAGCCATGGGCAGGGACACCCACCACCACCCCAGGGTGCCCAAGCTCCATCCAATCTGGCCTTGAACCCTGCCACAGATCCAGGGGCAGACCCAGCTTCTCTGGGCACTCTGTGCCAGGGCATCCCCTGTCCCCAGGTAGGATTTCTGCCTCCCAGCCCCTCTCCAGCTGCCCTTCTGCAGCTGAAGGCCATTCCTCTGGGCCTGGCACTGCCTGCCCTTGTCACTGGTCCATACTTGGACATTGAGCTGTTGAGTACAACTCTTCTGAGTGTGACCATCCAACCAGTTCCTCACCCCCTGAGCCCCCCACCTGTCAAACCCGTGTCTCTGCAGTTTAGCAATGAGGATGTGTGGCACGGCATCAGATGGCTTGCACAGGAATGGGTAGACAATGTCAGTTGCTCTTTCCTTGTCCACTAAAGCTGTGACCCCCTTGTGGATGGGTTTGTCCCCATGTTTGTCAGGTACAACTTGCCCTTAGCGAAGCCATGTTGGCCATCACCCACCACCTCCTTATTTTCCATGTGCCTTAACATAGTTTCCAGGAGGATCTGCTCTGTGATCTCACTGGGTGCAGAGGGGAGTTTGTTTGCTGTGTTAATGCTGTGCTTGGGGGAAGATGTGTGTTAGTTCCTCCTTCAGGTCTTTCCCTTGCTGGCTTGTCAGGGATGTTGCTATGGAGGGGGTGACAGCCCCGATGAGAAGTGTCTGCTGCCTCCCCCCACCGCTCCTTTTTGACCTCCATCATGGACAAGTCCTGATCAGGGGACTTCCAGGGGCTGCCGGAGCAGAGCCCTGCTTCAGCAGTAACATGCTGAACGGAGGGTCCCCCCTTCTCCAATGTGAGACTAAGGCATCTCACCGTGATGAGCCTTTGGGTGTGTTGTCAGACATCTCCTGTCTACAGAGCATCATCTGCTTTGCTTAGCCAAGGAGGCATTGCTCAGCTCAGTGTTTCTGGCAGCATCCCTGTGCCTTTTGCTCCGACACTCAGCTCCTGTGTCAAAGCCGCGCTGGTATTTCCACATCCTGAGCTGCTGCCTGTCTCTGCCTGGCCCTCATCCTGAAAGCCTGGGGCTGGAAGGGGGGACACACACTATTGTGGATACTTTGGCTAGGGATGCTCCAACACTGTGCCCACCTGGGAGGCAGCGTGCGAGGGTACCGCACCCTCTGTCGGCACGCATGCTGCTTGCGCAGCCCCTGCCTGTGCTTGGCAGCATCCAGCTTTTCAGTGAACCTGGGGATGCCTGCTGGGCTGGATGGGAAGAGCCGTGCTGGGGGTTACTGGGGTGTGCTCCCAGCTGAGCTGTGCTGTGCCAGAACCCCTTTATTCCTCCAAAACAAAAAAACCCCACCCCAAAACCTCACCCTAACCGGATAAAGAGGAGGAAAAAGCAAAAGCAGTGCAGGGTGGCTTGATCCAGGTCTCCTGAGATGCCTCTTTTCCCATCCCTGAGGCACTGTGGGGGCTCTTTGTGTTGTGGTCCAGCTGTGCTGCTGCGGGGTCAGAGCTGCAGGGTGCAGGGATGATGGGTAGATGAAGTACTTAGGGATATGGTTTAGCTTAGGATGAGAATGGTTGGACTTGATGATCTTAAAGGTCTTTTTCCAACCTTGTGATTCTGTGATGCCTGGGTTGGGAAGGAGGAGAGAAGCAGCAACGCAGGTGGCATTATCCCTTCTAGCTTTGGGGTTCAGTGCCGTGAGCCCGGTGCCTGGTTTTGAGGGGTCTAGCTCAGCACACCCAGGGGAAATGGGGCTTTCAGTTGGCGAGGGAGGGAGTTGGGGGGCAAATGGAGTAAACCCCTGAGCCTTGGCTCTCCGTCTTGTGCCCCTTCCAGGGTGATGAGCTACAACAGCACCAAAGATGCTGGGATTTGGCACGTGCTCCGTCAGCGCCCCAGCGCCGGGCAGGGGGGCTGAACTGGACTCTGCCTCCCCCCGCTACATCCTGGCCCTGCCCGAGGAGGAGACGTGGCGCAAGCACCGGCTCGGCCTGATGCAAACCACCCAGTCCTGCAACCTCCTGGAGCCCGAGGGCCTGGCTGAGGCCCTGGTCTCTCGCGCTGCCAGCTTCGATGCCCTCTACGAGCCCCGGTACCGGGATGCCGATGCCGGCGTGGAGATGGGCAGCGCCTTCGACCTGGGGCTTGGCCAGTATGTCCCCGTGAGCCCGGATGTGATCAAGCGCCGGCGGGGAGGGCTGATCGAGCAGAGGGACATTATCAAGGCACACGAGGCACACAAGATGCAGAGCACGCCGCAGGCCCGGAGGAAGGAGTGGGAGTAAGTACCGGCGAACCCCCAGCCCAGGTGGGCAGCTGGGGGAAGCGGGGAGCGTTCCCAGTCCTTGCTGGGGTGGGGTGGCGGGACCGAGAGAGGGTGTCATTTCGGTGTTGGAGCAGCCACACAAGCTGTGCTTGATCTCCTGGCACTCCTGAGCAGGGCTGCTTTTCCTCATCACCTTTGTTTTCCAGGGAGGATTTTTAAAGGGAGTGAGATGGGTTTTTTTTTTTTTTCTCCAGTCCTGCCAAATCTTTTCTGTTTCCTTGTCTTCTCCCTGTGCTCTTCAAACCGATGGGATGTGTGGTCTTGCCTCCAGCAGCTGGGACCTGGTGCAGCACCCATCCTGGGCCTCAACACATCCCACAGGGCTCGGGCTGCTCTCAGCCAGGGTGGGTTTTTTTGGGC
The DNA here is from genome assembly GCA_020800305.1 of Porphyrio hochstetteri. Taxonomy (NCBI): domain Eukaryota; kingdom Metazoa; phylum Chordata; class Aves; order Gruiformes; family Rallidae; genus Porphyrio; species Porphyrio hochstetteri. The sequence goes on from CM036912.1 coordinate 23,987,350, forward strand.
AGGGTGAGTTCACGGGGTGCATGTGAGAGATGGAGAGAGGTACCAGGGTGCTGTGAATGGGAGGCAAGCGTTTGTCAGCCAAAGTTGGTCAGAGGCACCTCTCAGCTCTGAGCTGGAGGGTGGCACCTGATGGAGATGGTAAAGGGAAACTTGGAAGTCCTTGAGATGGTTTCCCTTGGCTGTAGCGGAGCTTTTGGATGTGTTTGGCTTTTACTGTGGTTTGAGCCCTGCTGTGAGGGGTTTTGTATTTAACCCTAAGAAGTGGTTAAGTCCCCCTGAGTTGGAGAAACCTGAATCATAGAATGGTGTGAGTTGGAAGGGACCCCAAGGATCACAGCTCCAACCCCCCTGCCACAGGCTGAAGATGTAAATGAACCTGGACAAACAGAAGTGAAGTGCTCAGCGGAGCCAGAACCTGCTTATCAAAGGGAAATAACCAGTAAGATGAATTTCTTCCTATAGTTTGTCTTGGTGCTATGAAGGAAACCCAGGTCCTGGATTACTCTCCCGTACTCAGCATTTAAATTAGGAAGTTTCCCTTCCTTGCATCTACCCAGCTAAATTGCCTGGGATGAGTTGCTGCAGAAAATCCTGCTCTGCTGTTCCCTGTTTGGAGCAGCTCCCTGCTTTGGGTGCTTTATTTGGGGAACAATCAATACATTATAAAGCACCGAGGTGGTGAAGGAGGTGGGAGCTCCTCTGTTAATTAGAATCATAGAATGGCATAGGTTGGAAGGGACCCCAAGGATCACAGAGCTCCAACCCCCCTGCCACAGGCAGGGACACCAACCTCAGGCCTGGATCTACACTAGGTTGCCCAGGGCCCCATCCAACCTGGCCTTGAACACTTCCAGGGACGAGGCACCCACCCCCGCTCTGGGCAGCCCATTCCAGCCCCTCACCACTCTCTGTAAAAATTACCCCTAATATCTAATCTAAACCTTCCTTCTTTTAGCTTTAATCCATCCCCCTTGTCCTGCCAGTCTCTGCCCTTTGAACAAGCTGATTCCCCTCCTGTTTCTCTGCTCCCTTCAGGGACTGGAAGGCTGCAATGTGGCACGTTGTTTCTGGTGAGATCCAGGTCAGTGCTCCGCTTGTTTGAAGCGGGAGGGGTTTCTTTGGGATGCTTCACATGGTAAAATGCACTGTGATGCTACTGAAGCTGCTCCTGCCTGCCTGTATCTCTTTTGGAGGGCAGCCCATCAGAGAGGCAGGCTCTCCCTGCCCCTCTTGGCTCTGTGCTCATCCCTTTGCACCCAGGGAACTTCCTGGCTAGTGACTCAGGAAGCCCCGTGCAGGGAAAATAAATTGACATATGGGCTCGGCGAGTAGCTCGGTGCCTTGTTATCTTTTTCGTGACCCACCGGGGATGCCAGATGAATAAATCATGGCTGGGCAGGAAGCAGAGGGATGGCCTCGTTAATTGTCGGCTGGCGGAGAGAGTTCCTAGAACGGCTGCTGGCTAATTAACTGCCTGGATGACTACAGCTCTATTTTGCAGCAGGGAGATGAATCCAGAGCCCTTCCTGGCTCGAACCGTGTGGGATGTGCCACTTTCACCACCCTTGGCTTCTCTCTTGAGCAGTAACTCAAACACAAAGGCCAACGCTTCCGTCTCCAGTGCCGCAGGAGCACGCAGGCAGCTGCTGCTCCGGCCTCTCCCCCTGCAATCCGGCCTCTCCCCAGACTGGAAGGATCCAACCGTTGTGTTATCCAGCTCTTGGGGGGGTTGGCTTTGGGTGCTTCAGCCTGCTTTGCGATGGTTTCACACTGGAAGTCATGTTGGAGGCAGGCACCCCTGGGATTTGGGGTGGGCTGTCCTCCCCGGGGTCAGCGCTGGCAGGGTTTGGCCATGGGATGCTCTCCCTGCCAGGGGCCCAAGCCTGCAGCCTGGTAGCCACGCTGCGGGAAGAGCTTTGCAGAAACCCACGGTGCCTGGGGAAGGGGATGCTGGGCTCTGGGCCTGGCAGCAGCCCTCAGGCTCTGTGGACCTCCTGGTCCTCGGTAGGACGTAGAGCCCCACTAGCTGTCCTGGCCAGTCCCTTCCCAGGGAGCTGGTGATCTCAGGGCAGCAGGCTGAGCCCCAGAGGGCAGGATGTGTGCCTCTCTGGAGGGTTAGGTGCCCTGATATCCCTCCAGCCTGCAAAGCCCACCTGCCCCGGGCCCCTGCTCTAACATCAGACTCACAATACAGTGATGTTCTCCCAGAAACATTGCCAAAGTCCAGGCTGGCGTGTGGAGCTGATAAGCCTGTTGCTGTGGACACTCTCTGGGATAGATAGATAACATGTGTGTGAGCAAATTATTTTCCTAATCTATATTTTAATTAGCAATAATGCTGTTTCCCTGTGATTTAATTTTCAGAAGGGCTGTTCTCATGGGCAGGTGTGGGTGACCGTGGTTGACTGGTGTCTTTGCTGTGTGTGTGTTGGCACTGTTGTTTGGGCAAAAGGAACCAAGTTCCAAAGAAAAGCTCCTTGTCAAAATAATGCAAATGGAGAACCCTCCCATAGCTTCTCTGGGCTGGGTGGCTCTGTCCCCAGCTCTGATGGAAAGGATAGGCAGAGCTGACTGGGAGCATCCTAGCAAAGCCTCAAGCTGAGTTTGCAGCAGACAGGAACTAAACCTGCCTTGCGTGGGTGAAAACCCTGCCTGCATGGATGTTTGAGATCAGCTTGGTTCAGGTGAGCTGTGCCCTCGTTGTGGAATGATGCCCAAAAAGCCTGATTCCCTTGGTTCAGGTGAGCTGTGCCCTCGTTGTGGAATGATGCCCAAAAAGCCTGATTCCCAGGGCTCAGGGTGAGAGACAGGGAGAGTCGAAAGGAGCTGGGTCACAGCACGGTTTGGAGATGACAGCGCAGAGGAGGAGGGATGCTGTGATTCGGGGCTCAGGGGTGATGGGCCTGTGGGTTTTGGTCCCATAGGAGGTGATGCACGCTGCTCCTGAGGGGCAGGGCCATTGAGAGCCATCTCCTGTCTCCTAGCAGCTCAGAGCTTTGATGTTAGGACCTTGTGAGGTCTCCCTTGCATGGTGTGATCCTGTAGCCCATCTTGGGAGGCTGCGGTCCCTGGAGCAGTAGGGCAGGAGAGCTTTCTGCTGCTGGCTCAGCCCCAGCCCCACTGTGCAGGCTATGGGGAGCTGGCTGCAGCTCTGCCTTTGTGTGATGCTGCTGGGAGGAGGAAGGGAAGAGAAGGAGCTGTGAAAGCACACAGGGTGTTGCTGACAGATCTGGGGGGCTCTTTGTGGCTTGGCAGCCTGTCTGGGTACGTGCACGCTCTGCATCCCAGATTACAAATGAAGCTGGCTTCTTTTTTTCCTTTCTTTTCCCTCGGTGCCAAACAAGACAAAGGGCCCCCTCTGTGTAAGCCAGGCTGCTGGCTCCATCACTGCTTCCCAGCATATTCCCTGCACCGTCCTGGTTTAACTGGCTGCAGGGATGGAGAGGGTAAGAGCGTGTGCAGGGCAGTGCTGCTGCTCACTCCCGGCTGCTGGTGAGGCTGCCTGGGAAAGGCATCCTGGCTGGCACTGCTTCGGCAGCGGTGTGGCCCTAGCTGGACCGGTGCCTGTCACCCTGGCTTTCCTCGGACCTGCAGGGAAGGGACAAGCCCCCGGGGGGCGCCTGAGTTGCCATCACTGATGTGGGTAGCGCTGCAGCACGGTTTTGGGAGAGGTGTTGGATGCAGTGGGTGTTGCTATGCTGTAAGCTGCAGCCCTGCTCCCTGCAGCAGCTCCTGGCTGCACGAGTGGGCTCTGCTGGGGGGGCTGCTGGGTGCTGTCCTGCCCCAGCTTGGATCTGGGGGTGGCTCTGGCTCTTCACTGCTGTGCCAGTGTTGGGAAGGACCCATGGAAGAGCAGCCCTCACTCCCCTGTGGGTGCTGCTGGGGAAGGGAGGAGGTGCCCCACCATCCCCTCCTGGTCTTGGCTCTGGCAGTGGTGCCCATTGCCCCCCTCGTGCCTCCCTCTCTGCCCTGGGATGTAGATGACTTTCCTCCTCTGCCACCTCTGCAGCATCAGTTGGGCTTCTCTTCAGCACTGTGGGCTTCTCTTCAGACATCTGCTGCTGTGTGTCAGGGGTTCTGGGCAGGAAGGGTCAGGCCAGCGCTGGCAGGAGCTGTGGGGGCACTGTGGGTGGAAGCCCAGAGATGTCAGTGGCAGGAAAAACCAGGCTCCTGCACCTTGGAGCATCCTCCATGGAGATACCTCTGTGTCTTCTGTGCGAGCCCTCTGCAACCCAGGGCAAAGCAATTAACCTCTGCAAGAGCCTAACGAGCATCTCTCAGTTAAGATGACTCTCCCTGCTTCTGTTTTTCGCCCTGCAAGAGGTGGGGAAGGGGCTGTGGATGTGCTAAACCTGTGGGCAGTGAAACTTGGCTTCTAGTAAGCTGGCTTTGGGCAGCAGAGGAGCATCTCTCCCTGAGGTATCCACCCCGGACCTCCCTGCCCTCTCCTCTTTGCTTTACCCAGGCTGAGGCTTTGATGCATGGGGAGGAGATCTTTGCTTCTGACCCAGTGTGAACTTCAGTTCTGCTGAGTGTCCTGGCAACAGCATAGAAATAGCAACATCTTTCTCTGAATGCCAGGGTTCTGGCACACCCTGGAGGAAGAATGCCTTTTCTGAGCTAATTCAGGTGACTTTGCCAAGGGCTGTTGGGCTGCTGTGGTCTCCCTGTGTGGCTGAGGTGACTCTTCCAGGGAGCTGTCTCCTTAAACGTGGAGGAGGAGGTGGTGGCTCCTGGCAAGATGCCTCCTCTTCCAGAGCTGCTGCCTCACACCTCTTCACCTCATCCTGGCACGTCTTGTTCCTGCTTCCCTGGAGCCTGGGCTGCAGCTGTGGGTGTCAGGAGCTTTGTTAGCACATCTCTGGGCTGTGTCTGAGCCCTGTGCTGTGCTGGGGTTGGCTGAGCTTCCCAGGAACCAGCCTTGGAGAGAGCTTCCCCCTTGGCCTGTGGCTGGCTAGGGTTAGGAGCGAAGAATTGCTGGAGGTGGTGAGGTGGGAAGGGACCTCTGGATGCCACCTGGTCCGTCACCCTGCTCAAGCATGCTGCCCAGGACTGTGTCCAGGCAGGCTTTGAGTATCTCCAGGGTTGGAGACTCTACAACCTTTCTGGGCAGCCTGTCCCAAACACTCAGACTCTCTTACAGTCAGAAAGTTCATTCCTGTGTCTAAATGGAGCTTCTTTGATGGCAGTCTGTGCCTCTCTGCATCCTGTCCCATCTGTGTGTGCCACAGAGAAGAGCTCTGCCTCTGCAGCCCCCTGCCAGGTATTCATTTGTGCTGATGTGACCCCCGAGCCTTTTCCAGCTGGACTGAGCAACCTCAGCTCTCCCAGGCTCTGTGTAGGGCAGATGCTCTGTTGCTTTGGTCACCTTGGCTAGAACTGCTCCACTAAGTCCATGTCTCCTGCCCTGGGGACCTCAGCTCTGGGCACAGCACTCTGGGGATGAGCAGAGGGGAAGGGTCATCAACTCAACCTCCTGCCCATGGGGCTTTCTCTGCCCAGCTGCTTCCCAGTGGGCAGCGCTGCGTCCTCCTTCCCTAAGAGCAGGACTTGGCATTTCCTTCTGCTGAACTTGGTTCCTCAGCCTGTTTCTCCAGGCTGTCAGAACCCCTCTGGATGGCAGCACAACCCTCTGCTGGATCTGTCCTGGTTTTGTATTATCTCCCTACACTGATCTTGGCTGGTGTCACCCAGCCCAGGGGACGCTCACTGAGACTTCCTGGTATTCAACAGCTTCATCCTTCCCCTCCCCTGGAATAATCCCACCCAAAGTGATTCTGATGGGGAGGGACCCGTTAGCCAGGAGGTGTTGGTGGGAGAGCTGCTTTCCAGCCTTGCCAGTGTGTATGGTTAATGCTGTTCTCTGTGTAGCTGATAAGGTGTGGCACATCCCTCCCTCTGCCTGGGTATGTTTAAGAGATGACAGGGTAATAGGGTGGCTTAGGGTGGAGGGGACCTCAGGAGGTATCTAGTCCCATCAGGCTGTAACTCTTAATTTAACCATTGAAAACATAGATGACTTCTTGTCGTGTGCTCCCCCAAAATGGTGTTTTCTTTGTCACACCACATAGCTTTAACCTTGGGAAAGGGTTTTGGAAGGCTGGTGAACCCCTCCTTCCCTGCCTCTCCCGTGGGCATGAGTGCACAAGCTGTCCCTGGAGAGACCAGCTTCTCCATACCACGGCAAGGGCACTTCCACCTCGCTGTGTGCCAGTGAATGCCGTCGATGGGGAAGTGTCTGGTCGGGGCACGTGTGGGATGCTGGCTGTTTTGGGGCTGGTGCTATCCACGCCAGCACAGCCTCTGCTCTCCAACTGGGAGAAACATGCCAAAGCTCATCCCCAGCCACGGGGGACTGCGGTGCCGGAGGAGATCGGCGTGGCATTGTCCTTTCCCAAAACACAGCCATGACTGATCTTCCATGGGTGATGCTCACCAGCTGGACAGGACAGCGGCTCTCCTGCGAGCTTGGAGCCCATCACCACGATGGGTGATGCTGCAGTGAGACACATTGCCTTCCTGAGCTCTGATACGAACCATGAGCCCTCATTTTTTGCCATCGGAGGAGCTTCACAGGGGTCACTTCCCCCCTGCTCCCCACCCCCTGCCACAGCTCGTGAGGTGGTAAAACAGTAGCAAACCTGGTGTAACTGTCCTCAAGGTGGGGAAAATTGGTGTTGGAATTCTTCAAGGAACTTTTTCCCACTGAGGAGCTGCGCTCAGCAGCGCTTTCCCGGGCATGGGTGAGGGGGCCTGCTTTCCCGGGCATGGGTGAGGGGGCCTGCTTTCCCGGGCATGGGTGAGGGGGCCTGCTTTCCCGGGCATGGGTGAGGGGGCCTGCTTTCCCGGGCATGGGTGAGGGGGCCTGCTTTCCCGGGCATGGGTGAGGGGGCCTGCCTTCGCAGCGGCTGTCGAGCTGCCACCTGCCTGTCGCTGCAGCGAGGGGGGTGGCTTTTTCACACCTCCCAGCACTTGAGTAGCTTTTGGAGAGAGGTTTTGCTCTTTGGCCTGTTCTCGTTCACAGGTTTGGGAGATGGGAATGGCATCTCCTTCCTGGCTGCCCGCCAGGGATGGGGCTCCTCTGACTGTCTTGACCATCAGCTGCTCAGCGTAAGTTCAGATGTGCTGGAAAATACTGTTTTCCAACAGCTCCATCTTCTCCTGGCTCTTGTCCTGGGGATGTGATTTCATTGAAGGCACCCTGTTTGCTCGCAGGTTGCTTCTGAGAGAGCCCAGCCCATGAGTTGGGCTTCATTAGATCGAGGATGAAGATGGTGAGATGCTGGTCCAGCTTTCCTTTGATCGCTGGGGGGTATTTTCAGCCCCAAAGTAGGAGGCTCCTCCATCATCCTGCTCCTTGGTCCCATGGCTGCTGTGTTTGGCTCAAGCCTCGCAAGGCAAGCAGAGGATCAGAGAAAGCACAGGATGGTCCTCAGGCATGGACCTGCCTTTTGTGGGGGCAAAGAGGAGATCTGAGGAGAAGAAGAAAAAACTTCTGCTGGCTTTTGGCAGGAGGTAACACTGCTGCACCAGAGGGGTCCCGAGGATGTTGATGGAGAAAGGGCTTTATTCTGCTTCAGATAGGACAAGGGGGAATGGCGTGAAGCTGTGCCAGGGCAGGTTTAGATTGGATGTTAGGAAAAAATTTTTTACTGAAAGAGTTGTCAGGGCCTGGAACAGGCTGCCCAGGGAGGGGCTGAGTCACCTTCCCTGGGTGTGTTCAAAAAAAGGGTAGATGAAGTACTTAGGGATATGGTTTAGTTTAGGATGGGAATGGTTGGACTTGATGATCTTAAAGGTCTTTTCCAACCTTGTGATTCTGTGTGATTCTGTGAGAGGTTGAAGAAATGCTTTAAAAAAAATGTCTCTGACCTTTTGGCAGGTTAGAAAGAGGTTTTCTCCTCTTGACTGTCCATAGCTGGCCTAGGATGTCTTTTTTTGAGCAGCCATAAAGCTTGGCGGCTCAGTGTTTGGGTGCTCAGCTGTGGCAGGATCTGCACCCTTGAGCCCTGTGCTTGCAGGGCTTTGGTGACAAGAAGGGAAATATTCCCCTCCCCAGCTCTGTGCTCCTTCCCTTCCTCCTCTCCTTGGTCTCCTCTTATCCATGCTTCCCAGCCATGATCCTTTGGGCAGGGTCATTCTCAAATATCCCTGTTGTTTCTCCTATTGGATCCTCTTGAATCTGCCTCTCTGGAAGCTCAACACCCAAAACCAGACCTGTCAGAGATGGGGGGGAGGATGGAGAGGTTCTACCTCACCTGCTGCCAGGTTAGGGAATGTTGGGGCTGGGATGCTTAGCCGAGGGGGAGAGGGATGCTGTGCGGAGGGATTTGGGTGGTGGAAACGGGGATGGAAGTGTTCTTTAATCTGATGGAAAAGCAGAGGCAAGCGGATAGCTCTTCTCTGGGAGTTGGGATTGCTGTGTGCCTGCCTGGAGCAGCCGGGATGCGGCTCTGAATGCTAATTAGAGCCCGACTTGCGAGGCTAAATAAAGCAGCAGGGCACTCCAGGCAATTCATTAATGGGTGATTATTTCAGGCCTCTTCAGCCGAGCTGTGAAGCCTCCTGGCCAAGGCAGAGGTAGCCCAAGGAGCACCACTGCTGTCCTCAGAAATGCTCCTGGCTGTGGCCAGTGCCAGGGACAAGCGATGCTGCCCCTTGGCTGTGATGGCTTGGGGGTGACAGGGCCTGGCCTGCCTCTGCCTGAGCTGTGTCAGCGAACCCTTGTGCTTGTTGGGTGGCCTACGCAGCTGCAGAGGTGGCCAGCAGCTTTGGTTTGGGTTTTTGGGAGCCTGTGGGGAGGTGGGTGAGTGCAGACACCCAGCTTCGTGGTGGCAGAGCCAGACAAGCCCCCACAGCCGCGTCCCCTGGGTTCTGCAGGGCTGGGTGCATAGCTTATCCCCATAAATGCATGGGACTGGAAACTTCTTGGCTGTCCTTTAAACCTCTCCCAGCTCTCTCCTGTGGGTGCTGGGTTGCTGAATCCCTCTTCGACTCCAGATGCAGCATCCTTCTGTTTTTATCTGACGTACGAGCTGCTCCCATCTTATGGTAATGCAGTGTGGGGCCAACATCCAACCTCAAGGCTCTGAGGCACATTTGGGCACTTGTGGTGGCCTCAGGAGGTACATGAAGAGTTTACCTCAGTGTGCTTGTGACCCCAGGGTGCTGTGGGCAGTGGTGAGCCCTGGGGAGGATCTGGTGCTGGGCTGCAGCACTGGCACCTCAGCACGTGCTGGACTGAAGAGAGCACAAGAAGGAGGTTACAGTGCTGGATCCCTGCTCTGCCATCCCATCTGACTGGCAGGGACACCTTTAGTGTGTCTCTCCTGTGCTCGTGCAGGTGGAAGTCACAACAGATCAGGTCCTGGGAAGCATCTCCATGCACACAGCGAGGGGAGGAGGGATGGAGGCTCCTGGGTTTTCTTCCAGGCTTTGCCTGGAGCTCCCTGGAAAAAAACCATGACTGACGTGCACAATCAGCTCTGGCATCTCCTCCCAGAGAAGCTGGGGACTGGTGGGTCGTGCAGGGGTGTGGTGGGACGTTGTAAGTTTGGGAACCTCAAGTGGGAGCCACTGGGAACTACGCTTGTGTTTGTGTGACATTTTGCACTGGTTTCGTGCTTCATTTTTCTTGTGAGCTGAGAACTGGCTGGTGTTTTAAAAACTGGGGCCAAGGATGCTCTGGGCTGGGTTCTCTTAGGCAAACGCTTGGAGAGAGGTTTGGAAATGGGATCTCTGGGCTGGGAAAGCAAGGTGTGCTGTGTCGGGTATCTTGGGAAGGGGCCAGTGAGAGCTGCTGTGGCACTGCTCCTCTGCATCTCCATCACCTGGGTACCTGCTTGGGGAGAGGTTCTTGGGAGCTATAGTGACCCAAACCCTCATTTTTCCATCCCAGGAAAGAGCTTTGCTGAGATTCAGCCCACTGATTTTAAAGATGCCAGGATGGGATGTTGCACACATGGGTGTCTGCTCATAGGACTGCAGCATCTCCCCTGTGAGGAAAGGCTGAGTGGCCTGGGGCTGTTCAGCCTGGAGAAAAGAAGCCTGAGAGGGGATCTGATCAGTGTTTATCAATAGCTGAAGGGTGGGACACAGGGGGAAATGGCCAGCCTCTTCTCAGTGTCTGTGGGGACAGGACAAGGGGCGATGGCCTCAAGTTGGAGCACAGGGAGTTCTACACTAATATGGGAAGAACTTCTTCCCGGTGAGGGTGAGGGAGCCCTGGGACAGGCTGCCCAGGGGGGCGTGGAGTCTCCTTCTCTGGAGAGATTCCAGACCCATCTGGACACCTCCCTGTGCGACCTGTCCTAGGGACCTTCCTTTGGCAGGGGGGTTGGACTCGATGATCTCTGGAGGCCCTTCCAACTCCTACAATCCTGTGATTCTGGATTGGTAGTTAAAAGCAGCACTGTTGGGGAACACAGGTGTGTTTTATGGTAGCATGTGGCAAATTACCCTCTCTGCTTAAAGCAGCCTCGAGTTTTCCTGCTGGTGTGGGTGCTCTGGCCGTGTGACCAGGAGGAGCTTAGAGTAGTGGTGGCTGCTTGAACCTGGGCACAGGGTTCCTAGCTCAGTGTGAAACCCACTGGCTTGTGCTTGACTTCCAGCTGTCTTTGCTTTCCTGAGAAGTCAGGGTTGGAGATGTGCCTGGGGCAGTTTTGGAAGATGCTGCTGCTGCTGCTCCTCTTTGTATTTAGTGCTGAGGAAGGCACATCCCGGTGAGGCAGGTGGCTTGGGGACCAGTAAGCGTGGGAAGCACAAAGCCAGGAATGAGGGAGCAGGTGGCAGAGGGGGGGACCACGCTTGCCCTGGCTGGAGTGAGAGCCGCCTTGTGAGGCAGCGCAGAGTCTCTGCAGCACAGCCCAGGTGCTGTGCCTGGCCTGGAGCGTGGCTGGCAGGAGCTCTGCCTGTGCTGCAGCTGCTAACATCTGCACCGGTGTGTGTGGTACCCTCACAGAATCACAAGGTTGGAAAAGACCTTTGAAGATCATCAAGTCCAACCATTCTCATCCTCAACTAAACCATATCCCTAAGTACCTCATCTACCCTTTTTTTGAACACATCCAGGGAAGGTGACTCAGCCCCTCCCTGGGCAGCCTGTTCCAGGCCCTGACAACTCTTTCAGTAAAAAATTGTTTTCTAATGTCCAGTCTAAACCTGCCCTGGCACAGCTTGAGGCCATTTCCCCTTGTCCTATCACCTGGCTGAAGAGACCATCACCCACCTCTCCACAACCTCCCTTCAGGTAGTTGTAGGTGGTGATAAGGTCTCCCCTCAGCCTCCTCTTCTCCAAGCTAAACACCCTCAGCTCCCTCAGCTGCTCCTCATAGGATTTGCCCTCCAGCCCCTCCTCTGGAGATGGCACCCCGGAGCTGCTTGGACACCTTCCACCTGCAGCCCGGGTGTCTGTGGGACTCTGCCTCCCTGCTGCAGAGGTTCTTGGCTTGGCCCCTTCACAAGCAGGGAAAACATCTTGTCCTAATCCAGCAGGTAATGAATTTATTCCTGGAAAAAAAATCACAACCTAACTCTTCCATCCCTGCATAGTTATAAACATGCTTCTGAGTCACAGCTCCTGGGTCCTGGTTTGGAATTTGGCCAGAGCACTGTAGCTGATTCTTACTCGATCCTTCCTCTTATTCCTTAAAACATAAAATCATCTCAGGATGCCAAAAGCCACTTTCTAAGATGAGTGCAGTCCATCAAAACTGGGCATATCAGCCACCACCAGCCTGCCTCCCCCAGCCCCTGTCTGATGCGGTCCCTGAGAGGAGGAGCAGGCTCCAGCTCTGAGCTCCACGGAGGATGCTTTTAACAACATTTCCTGTACCCAGAGGTGGGAGATTTTGGGTCGGCTGGGGTGAGCCTGACCCCGCTGCGATGCCACGACAGCCGTGCGAAGGGATGCTGGGCGAGGGGCGTTGTGCATCTGCTTTAACACCGCCCCCCCGCCCCCTCTCCCAGGAAGGGTGGGCGAAGGGGCTCGGCTCGGCTCCCCCTGGCTGGAAATCCTCGCCCTGTTAGCAGAGGCTGGGATGAGCTGGAGGGCGGCTGCAGGGAGGGGGCAGCGGCCGCTAGATGGCAATGCCGGAGCGGCGAGCGGCCCGCGGCCCTGCGGCGACGGTGATGGGCGGAGGGGACACACACACACACACGCACACACACACGCACGCACGCACGGCTTGGTCCTCCCCAGGGAAAGGGGTAGCCCAGTGTCCCTGGTGATGCGCCGCCGTGCAGGGGTAGGGGCATGGCTGGGGATGGGGGGGGGGGGGGAAGCCCAACCCAAAACCAACCAGGCAGGGAGGCTGCTTGGCTGGTGACAGCGGAGCCAGGAGGGGAGTTAGCCTGCTCCTGTAAAACCCAGCGCCTCCCAGCCTGTCCTGGCACCTGCTGCCAGCCTGTCGCCTTGGATTTCCTTCATTCACAACAAAAAAAAACCCCAACCAACCCCCCCAACCCCACGTTAGCTGGCTCTGAGTCTCTGTGCCATGTTGAATCATGCGGGCATCAGCCACGCATCTCCCTGACTCACCGATCCCAGCGTGCTGGGGTGAGGGTCAAGACGAGAACGGCAATAAACATCCTGGGAAACAGAGCCTGCGTCTCTTGGCATAGCCAGGGACTTTCTTCCACCCCCCCCCCCCCTTCCTTGCTTTCAATCTTCTCTTAAGGAGCTGCTTTCTCATAAATATCCCATCCTTTAGCACGGTCTGAGCTGGAGAGAGGCTCCCAGCAGGGTCAGCCTGTGCTCGGCTCTGCAGCAGCGAATGTAGAGCAGAGCCGAGGGGGAACCCTCCCGTCCCGGGCGCAGGGGATAGCCCGCTGCCCCTGCTGAGGTGTCCAAGGTAAGGTGTGCATCCCTGCTTCCAGGGGGAAGAAGGAATGATGCCTTCCTCTTCGTTCTCTTCTTCCTCCATGCCTTGCACTGAGCGGTGAGGCAGGCGTGGTGTCCCTGAGCGTGGGGCAGGGGGTGCGGGAGGAGCGCTGGGTCCAGCCTTCCCCATCCTCCTTGGAACTCTGGGGACCAGCCAGAGCCTGAGAATTTAGGCTGGGTGGAGGCATGCTTGCAGGCTTGGGGAGGGGGGTGCTGAGAGAAAGCTGGGGGTGTGTGTAGGGAGGGGAGCCGAGGCGGCTCTGCAGGCTGAGGATCTGCTGCTGGTAATCAGCCCAGCCTTGGGCTTAATTAACAGCAGCTTAAAGGGTTGAAAGGTGGGAGAGTGGCATTGCTCCTGATGCTGCGCTGGTGCTGGGGAGGAGGATGTGAAGGGGATGAGCCACAAATCATAATTGATTCGTTTAGGGCAGTGTCTTGCCTGGAATGAATCGAAGGGCCTGTAATTAGTCCATAGCCAGCGTGGCCTCCTCGTCACTGGTCATTAGTGGAATCAAAGCCCAGGGTCGCTTGGGCCTGTGCTGAGGCTGGCTGGTGGGTTTGGGGAGTGTTTTAGGAGGGGTCTTACCCACTCCTCCTCCACTCCATGCTGCAGTGTGGTGGTGACACAGCTGGGGGTCTTGCTGAACTCCCCCCCTCCCCCCCCCCCCCAAGTACACCTAGCTCTGTTATAAGGCTAATTGGAGGAGCAGAGTCAAGCAGAGATGTGGCAGATGGGCAGCATGGTGAGCTGGTGGGCTTTTGATGTCTGGCTGAGGCTGGGGGGACAAACACTCCTCTTTTACCTTGTTGCAGATCCTTTCTCTCCCTCACCCAGGCAGCCCAAGGGCTCCTGTTAAGGCACCTGTGAGAGCCCAGGCCAAAAAGCGAGCCCTGGGGCTGTTCAGTCACAGTAGTGCCTGCAAGGTGGGGAGATCTGTGGTGAGTTGCTGCCAGGCTGCACGGAGGGAGCAGCCCTTGCCCAAATGAGTTTGTCATTTATGTGATTTCTTGGTTGTTTTTTTCCCAGCCCTGAAGGTTGCTGTCAGCCCCATAGCAGACGTGGGGGACAGGGCAGCCACTGCTGTGCTTGCAGAGCTGGTGGTGGGGTTGATGGGGGAAGAGCAGGGATGCAGGGTGTCTTGTGATGTCAGCAGGAGCTGTGGGCACCCTTCCTGTGGGAAGGGGAGGTAGCTGGGTCTGAAGGCCCTGGGGAGCCCTTCAGATGCAGGATTGAATGGGAGGGAGGGAGTTGGGGGGGATCTTGCATGTGAGCTGCTTGTAGGGTCTAGAGGTGTGCTGAGCAGTGAGGCTGCTGGTGCTCTGCCTGTTGGGTAAGGAGGATGGTGAGGCCAGCCCTGGGTATGTCAGGAGGGCAGGGTGCATTCCCCAAAGGTGGGTAGGCAGGCAGCCCCTGCACCAGGGGTGCCCAGACCAGGGGACCCTGAGCATCCCTGTCCCCTGCATGGCCGCAGAGGTGAGGGTGCAGGACCGGCACTGGCCCCAGCTTTCTGCCTGTGGTGGGCAGTGGGGTGGCAGGAGAGGGGGGGATTGGGGTCAGAGCCTGGACTGGCCTTGGTACCAGCCCGCCCCCCCCTCGCCGTGGCAGCTGCTGCAGGGACACATCCAGACCGGGTTGTTTACACCCCTCTGCTGAGCTGCTGCTTCCTCTGGCCAACATCAAGTGTCAAAAAGAAAACGCCGGGATGGGGGGCTGTGGGGTGAGTGTGCTAAGGAGCCTGATCTGTATGCGAGGGAGCAGGAGGGCTCTCCCCGGGCAGCCGAGGGGAACCGGGAGCCTCAAAGTTTCCCAGGGATGGGGAGGGGGGGGGAACGGTGCATGTGGCCGGAGAGATGCTCAGTGGGGGCTGAGATGCAGCGAGCCTCTCACCTCGCCCCAGGGGGCAGGGGGAAGCTAGAGCCCCCCCCCCCCCCCTCCGGCACCCCCCCAATTAGCCACTCACCTAGCAGTACCCATGTACTGAAAAAACCCCCTCTGCAAGCCGGGGCGGTGGTGTGGCGGCGGGGTTTTCTTGTAGGGTGGGGGCTCCCCTATTGCCTTTGTTCCCTTCAGACCCTCCCCTCCCCTTCCCTTTGCGGCAGCTCCGGTGCTTGCCAAGAGAATGCACTGGATGGAGCGAGGGAGCGAGCCGGGCGGGTGTGCGCGCTGGTGTGCGCCTGCCTTGGGGCTGGCTTCACTAAAGCAAGCGGTCCCCGAGCTGCAGAGGCGCGGCAGCCTTTAATTTCGTGGCCCGGTTCCTCCTGCTGCGGGGAGGGGAGGGGGGAAACCGGCGTCGCTTTTGCGAAGGGCTGAGCATCCTCCCCTACCGCCGCCGCAGGTGCCTGCCTGCCTGCCCGCCCGGGGTTTGGGGAGGAGAAGGGAGGGGAAAGGAAGGAGGGGGGGTAGGAAGCTCTGCCCGCTGCCCCCCGGGAGCCGGCGGATGGGTGGCCGGGCTCCCGCAGGCTGCTGAAGATGGAGTCGGGAGGAGGGAGTTGGACACTTGGCTCCAACTAGGCTGGACCACGCTGCAACCTGTTTCCCCGGCCTCCCCTCCGCTGCCGCGCTGGGTGCTGTAACCACATTGCGTTTTCCTTTGCGACGGGGCGGATGGAAGGACTGGGGATCCCGAGCCCTTTGCTCGCCTTGCTGGGGATTGGGGGTGGGGGGGCGGAGTGGGGTGCGGGGAGGTTAAAAGGGGCAGGTTTGGACTTGCAGAGCCGATGGGAAGGATGCGGCTGGGTTTAACCCCTTGCTTCGTGGCGGAAGGTGCCTCCGGGGACCGAGTTGCTGCGGCCTCTGCCGAGCACGCAGGACGGCTCCCTGCCCTCCCCGCTGCCCGGGGATGCCTGTGCGGCTCTCGGGGAGGGGGGGCCGGGGGTAGCTGGCTGTCCACCATGCCGTGCAGCTGAGCCGGGGCCGCGCGTTACCGCCTCTCCTTCTCCACGCGAGTCCCCCGTTCCCCCCGGAGGGATGGAGGGGAGACGGCGCTGAGCATCACCTGGCGAGGAGGAGGAGGGGGCTGTGGTTGGGACTGTGCCCCGCAACCCCCTTCCCTCTCCCCCCCCCCCCCCCCCCCGAGTCTGCCTCAGTGGTGCTGCTTTGGCTCACCTGTGTGTTTTCTTCCAGGATGGCTCGCTTCGGGGAGGCGGTGGCCGGCAGGCTGGGCTCCGGAGATGGGGGCTCCGACCAGAACCGGAGCCGGCAAGGACCTCCTGCCCCTGCGGGAGGAACCCCGGGAGCCTTCAAGCAAACCAAAGCCCAGAGAGCCCGGACTATGGCTCTGTACAACCCCATCCCTGTCCGGCAGAACTGCTTCACCGTCAACAGATCGCTTTTCCTCTTTGGGGAAGAGAACATAGTGAGGAAATACGCCAAGAAGCTCATTGACTGGCCATATCCTTTCTGCAGCCCCTGTGAGCCCCCCCTTTGCTCCCAGGATTTGCCTTGGTGGCTGCCCAGGACACGTGCGTGTGGCACTAGCTGGCAGGTAAGCACCTGCCTTCTGCTCTCCTTCGGCGTGCGGAGAGGGGTGCCCCGTCCCCCGGGGATGCTCTCTTTATACCCTGTTGCTGCTTCCCCTTCCATGCTCTGCTTGGTGCCTGGTAGGGAGCTGAACCCCTTGTCCCCATGCGGAGCACCCCCCTCCCTGGCCCCTCCTCAGGCTTGGATTTGGGAGCCCCTCTGCGATGGCAAGGAGTGGGGGGGAGGGGGCCTCTGATCCCAGTTTAACCCTGCGTGCTTTTAGGATGCTATGGTGTATGTGTGTGGGGGTGGGGGGTGTCGTGGCGTTTCCTCCGTGCCTCAGTACCTCGCTCGAGTTTTGCCACCCCACCCGGAGCCACCCATCCCTCTGAGGATGGACCCTGGCAGCCCACAAATCTCCAGTCCCTGCTGGGTGGCTGCTTTGTTCCCTCCTGCCTGCTTGTGCCACCTTTGCTGCTGGCCACACCTGGCAGGACACGGCTCCCCTTTACCCTGCAGCCCCTGGCCTCCCATAGCGGTTCTGGGAACTAGCTGCCCCCTCCCTGTGGCAGAGAGGAAGATGCTCTACACCTCTGGCTCTGCCCTATGGCCCCTCTGCGGGGGGCTGGTACAGGGGTCCGTGGTTTATCCCAGCGACGCACCTCCTAGGGCTGGGTAGAGGGTGCAGATCCCCCCGCTCCACTCCTTCCCTAGCTCCTCTACCCATTCATACACCCCCTCACGCTTCTCTCCCCTCCCACCCTCCCTGCAGGTACCCCCTGGGCACCTTGGCCAGTGCCCAGCACCGCATCACACAGCTCCCCATTATCCTGGGCTCAGTGCCCTGCTGTTCCCCCCTCAAGACCCCTCCTGGGTTTTGCCCCCACTGAGGACCTGAGGCTGAAAACTTCAGTGCAGCCAGGCTTTGGCTTCGGGACCCTCCCCGTGCCGTTTTCTGCAGTGGTGATTACGTGCAGCTCTCGCTGCTGCTGCTGCTGCTTTCGCTCCCTGCAACTTGTTGATGAACTTGCCGGCTCCTCGGGCGGGCGCAGGAGAGCTCCCCCCGGGTGCCGAGTGCCGCTGCCGTGGCCTGGTGCAACAGGTACCTCGGGGAAACCCTCTGGCGAGGCCCCAGGGATGCTGAGCAGGTCACCCACCCTGCTGACCATCGCTGAGGGAAATGGTCCCCTTGCACCTCTAATGCGGCACGTTGAGCCTCTGCCAGGCAGGAGGTGGGGAGCAGCAAAGCCCCCAGGATTTGGAGCGGGGAGAAATGACCTAGGGGGTGAAAGGGCAGCTTGCGGTGGGGTGAAGGGTGCTGAATTCCCCGTAGCATCCTGAAATCCGCCCCTGCCAGCAGCTGTGGGTGGGTGGCTGCGGGAGGATGAGTGCGGGAGCCGGGGCTGTGGCAGCTCAGCCTGGATCCCTGCCGGGCAGCGGCTGGGCTGGCCTGCCTGCTTTTCCAGAATATGCCAAATTATTCACGTGCTGCTTTTTTCCAGCGTGCGCTGTGCGTGGGAGGCAGGGCCCTCGCCCCTTTGCCTTTCATTTAAAGCAAGAAGGAGCTGGGGTGCTGCCGCTGGCCCCGCGCTGCCCGCGTGGGCCGGGGTCCCGTGCCAGTGCGGTGGGATGTCTCATCTCTAGGCAGCTGCTGTCTCCTAGAGACTAGAGCCTCACCGCCGCGCAGTTAAAACCCCTCAGCGTTATTCTTTCCTGGAATTTGCAATGCATGAGGGAGATGTGCTGGGGTTTTATATATATATATATTTAATTTTTTTCTTCCAGGAGTGACATATCCCCATGTGAATGTTGGGCACGGGCGTGTTCCAGGCGCGGGAGCTGAGCATCCCTGGCCATCCCCCGCCTTGCTGCCATCTCTTTCCAAGAAACTCATCCACCCTAGAGCTCCTCCGCATCGCTTGAGCTCTCGAGGGCTTGGGGATGGACGAGGCTTTTTTTGGGTGATGAGTTTGGTCAGGTTGGCCAGGCGAGATGTTCTCGCCCTTGTAGTTGTAGCCTGGCATGAGGAGCTGGTACCCTTTTGGTAGGGCTAGGGAAGGCGTGTGTGTCTCAGCTGCCTGGCCCGGAGCCTGTGGCATCGCTCCTGGGCAAGGGTGGTTTGGGGAGGTGAGCGTTGGATCTTGGCCATCGTCAATGAGAGCTGCTGGCCTTGGGAGGGAGATGGCTGATCCTGGCACTGCGGGTTGGAGTGGGCGCGGCACTGAGGAATGCTGAGGGGTCTTGGGGTGGAGTGCAGGGAGGAGTTGGAGGCTCTTCTTCATCCAGCTCCAGTTGACTAGGTAATAGGGCTAAAAATAACCGGTGATTCAGGCCTGTATATCTGCTGGGTAACTGTATAATTATAACCAGCAGCCTCTGCAGTTTGGCTTCCTAGTGTAAATAGGGATGATGCATGGAGGGGAAGGAGGAGAAATACGAGGAACTGGGATTGGGATGCAGCTCTGTGGGGAAACGAGTCTCTGCCGAGTTCCTTGCTGGGAAGCCCAGTGCATTGCCTCTGCTGGAGCTGCTCTTTTGACTGGTCCTGCTGGAAACGGGGCAGCTGCTGTTTTGGCTGTAGGAACATCTACTCCTTTTTCTCCTTTGGAAACAAAGCCTCGTCCTGCCTGCTCTCCTCCTGCTGATGGCCAGGCCTTTAGCCCTGATTTCATTTGTTTGGCTGCCTGGAAAGCTGCAATTCAGTTAGCACATGAGATGGGCTGCAGCTCATCTATATCTGCTCCGTTCTTCATCCGCTTAATCACATTTGACCTGGATAAGATCCCTCTCCCGCCCCAGAAAGGCTAGATGACATTGTGTGGCTCTGTCCCCAAGGACAGCCTCTGGCTGCAGGCGTGCACCGGCCACCGCATCTGTCCCCTTGGTTGGGCAGGGGAGAGGGATGGTCACTGACGTCCGTCAGTCCTCTGGGGACCTTGCTGCTCCCAGCAGCGAGGGCTTTCTCCTGTCTAAGCCCCTTCAAGGACTGAATCTGGCCAAGAGAAGCAGGGGGGGCTCTGCAAAAGCCCCAATGTGCATCCCCAGTCCAGCACGCGTGTGGCACTTGCTCCACGGGATGCACACACATGTGTGTGCCTGAACCCTTTTACTCGTGATGACTCCCATTTCAGCCTGGCCATCTCCCATGCTGCATGGGCATCACCCTTCAGGGACCCTGAACAAGCATCTTCTGCCCTTTCACTTCTGCCCAGCCAAGATTTTGGCAGGTCTCGCCTTCCCGTGGGAAGAGCCGCACCATGTTGTGCTGTCCTTGGGCAGCTCCCTCCTTGCGCTACCCAAGAACATCTCCTTTTTTTTTTTTTATTCCTTTTTCCTCCCCCCCACCCCCTTTTAAGGCTGTTTTCTGCTCCCTTCATTCATCAGATTTTTTAAAATGCTTTTTTTTGGGGGGAGGGGCGAGTAGGTGTAATGGCAGGTCCATCTTTTTGACAGCCGGGGGGGGAGAGCGAGGCTGCCTGTCAGATGGTGAATTTAAACAGAGGCAGCTGTTGTCATGGTGACGCCAAGTTGCATCCTGTTGCTGTGGCAACCAAAGTTAAAAAACTGATGTTAAGGCAGAAGAATCACATGATGTGGTGCTTTTTTGTTTAGGGGGAAGAAAAGGAGAGGAAAAAAAAAAAAAAAGAAGAGATATTTGATTTCCAGTTTTTAAGTGCAGGGTTGAGGTGGGGGGAGAAGGATGATGTTTTTCTACGGAGGTGCTTGCACGTGGTGGGCAGGTTGCCCCGTGCCTGCATCCCTATGGAAGCAGCAGCAGTGCAGGTGGCTCTGCCCTGGCCGGCACTGCCTTTGGGTTTAGTCCTTAAGAGAGACTAGAGCGCTGTAACTTGAAGTATTAAGCAGCAGCATCTATAGCTGTAGATAGGGAGAAGAGTCTCCCCAGCTGCAATGTGTCCGTACGGTGAGATTTGAGCAGGCTGAGCACCTTGGCTGGGTGCTCCCCACACCATCCCGAGCTGTGCAGAGACACAGGCGCAGCCCCCAGCCTACGCTCCCTCTCCCGAGCCCGTTCTGCTGTGTGTAATAGGCACGTGGGAGCTGGCTCGCATTCAAAGCCTGGCCGGGGGATTTGGGATCTCTCAGCACCTTTTCCTTCTGGAGATTGTTTTCTGTCAAGCCCAGCATGGCAGGGATGGGCTGGGAGTGCAGGGATGGGGATGGCTATGAGAGGCTGTGGCGCTGGGTTGCCTTATCTGCTGGGGGAAGATGGCCCGTGTCTGTGGGGACGGGCCAGGCAGGTGCTGTGTGGGGCTGGGGAAACCCAGAGCTGAGTTAGGTCTGCTCACGGTCTTTGCTCCCTTTGGAAGTTTGGGTTTCTCTTGGAAAACAGCCTTGGAGAGGAGGCACTTGCTTTCCTGCTGGGGGATGCCGGCAGGGCAAGGGGTTAAAACATTCCTGGTCTTCTCACTGCCCCTCTGAGGTAGGCTTCCCCAAGAGCCACTTTGGAGATGCTTGCCTGGCCTTGCTCCTCTGGCTCTTCTCCTTCCCCACCTGCCTGCCCGGGAGCAGGGAGAAGGCACGGTCACTGAAATTGGGAGGTGGAGGGGGGAGCTCTGCAGCTCCCAACCCTCATCCGCATCCAGGGAGGGATGTATCTTGCACCCAGCCTCTTGGGGAGGTTCCATCAGCATGCCATCAACACCATGAACCCATCTTCAGGCCTGAAGCTGGGCACGCTCCCTGCACTAGCAATACAGATGTTCTGGGTGGGATAGTTTTGCTTGAGAGGGAGGTGATGTTGGGGGCAGGGGGGATGTCACAGCTGGAAGCAAGGATCCATTGGTCATCTCCCCATGCTCCCTTCCAGACCCACCAAGGAGCTCCAGGCATGGGATTAGCCCTCAGCACCTGCTGTGGGTGGACTGGGGCATGGATCTTGGGGGGGTCCTCATGGCCTGAGAGCCCCTTGCCATCCATGGATGGAGCTGCAAGTGTGGATTGCACAGGGACCGGCCAAGTTGCTAAGGAAACAAGTCAATGGTGCAAGGGAGAGCATGTTGGGTAAAGGAGATAAATCAATAAGAAAACCTATTTTTATCGGCTCCCTAATGATCCTCCAGGAGAAGCCAGACAAGGGAGGAGGAGGAGGCTGGAGGGAGCTGGGCTTTCATTGTCGGGCTTGGAGGGAGGCAAGTGCTACTCTGTGTTTTGGGTGGACACCTAATGAGAGAAGCAGCGGAGTGATAGAGTGTTGTCTGGTGGGCTCCAGCCCTGATCTGTCAGGATGTTTGCTTGGCAGAGGTGGAGTGTGTGGACAAAATTTCTCCCTGGTTTAGCCCAGATGTTCCTGATCTCCCTTGGGGAGGGTTTTCTTACCCTTGGACTCTCAAAAGCCTGGCACAGCTGGAGCTGTGGGGGTTTGGTTTTGTAGGGTGGGTGCCTCACACTTCTCACGTAGCTCCAGGTGTGATAACCCAGGTTCAGGTCCCTGGAAAACTGGACCAGTGGGGTTTGAAGAGTCACATTTGATGACAACATCATGCTTAGGTTGACCGCTGCTCAGGGTGTATTTGCTGACCCACGTGCCCGATGGAAGTGGAGTGGGGATGAAGCCCTGTGCCAGGGCTGTGACAGATGTCCACCCTCCTTGCGCTGCTGAGCCAGATGTTGGCATCAGCAAGGCAATATAGGGGTGAGCTGAGCCATCAGAGGTGGTCCTGAGCTCCTCCAGCTGCTGGCTTTTGGAAAACCTGGGATTTTCCCACCAGGGTGTTTTCCCTGTGGCTGCTGGATGCTCGGCCGGGTTAGCTGTGCTGGGGCGGACAGATGGACTCGCTGTGCCGTTCCCATGCTTCTCATCTAGGCCAATGTGCCTAGCGCCTGGGGAGCTGGCTGCGCTGCCCTGCTAACGGGCTGGTTTCTCTCCAGCCTGTGCTAATTGCTCACAGACTTTCAGGAAGACAAAACAAAAGCCCCCCCTGGAATGGGCCGGTGGCTGGGGGCCAAGTGCTGCGGCCTGCACTTCAGCTGGGGCCTGCGCTTCAGCTGGGGCCTGCGCTTCAGCTGGGGCGTGTGGCCAGAGGTGGGAAGGAGGGGCAGGGAAGTATTTGGCTTGGGTAGGAGCCCTGCAGTGAAATCCTCACTTGGATGAAGTCTTGGAGGGAAACTTTTTTGGGGTCTGGCCTCCCTGCAAGCTCAGGATTCGGATCCGGCTGGCTCTGAGCTCCAAGCTCGCAGCAGTGAGTGCTGCAGCGGTCTCTCTTTTGGTTTGCCTTTAACTTAGCAACCATTAATTTCGCTGAGTGGCCTTTTAAATTCCTTGGCTGGATCTTTCCTGGCTCTTCTCCCTATCAGGCTAAACAGTTCCCAGCTCTTGGCCAGCACTGAGATGTCTCCTCTTGCCCATGGGCTTGGGGATGGTGGTTTAAAGCATCTCACTGAAGTCAAAGGCTTTGCCAAAAGCCAGGGTTCCAAAAGAGTAAAGCCCTTGTCCCAGGGGTGATGGCATGGGATGGTACCTCCTGACCTGAGTGGTGTGAGCCTGAAGCTTCTGGGTCTGGAGAAGGCTGGTGTGGCAGGGAAGGGCTCAGCCTGGGTGCTGCTCCCATGTCAGCTTGGGGTGGGTGGGAGCATGGATGGTTTTGCGGTGGGCAAATCCATGCCAGGTGGGATCACATCTCCCTGCCACAGGTACGAGCCTTGGGAGGGTGACGGTCCCATCCTGGGGGGGCTGCTGATGACAGTAATATAGCTGTGGGGTTTTGGCATGGAGGGGAAGGGGTGTGCTGCCTTCTTGTGATGTTTTCTTCTTGAGGACAGCAGAGCTTTTGTTGGAAAGGTGGATGGGAGGTGGGAAAGATGTGGCTGTCCCCTTGCTTGGAAGTGCTTTTTCTTCAGGGCTTGGTGATAGGCTAGGCAGGAGGATGGAGCTCCCAGTGGCCCCTGCAAATCAAAAGGCAGGAAGGAGCTGGGTTTGAGGTGCTTTTCTGGGTGCCAGCCTGTCCTTTCCCCCCTTGCTGAGGTACTCAGCTGCCAGCATCTGCTGCCACTTGTCCTGGTGTGGGGTTGCTCCCAGGGAAGAGTGTGTAAGCCTGAGGCTTGGCCGCAGGATTTAGGATGCTTGTAAGGGTCTGGCCAGACCCTAACCCCACCTGGGGTCTTGGTGGAGTGTAGCTGAGCTGGGATGTTTCCATGAGGAATTTCTATCCTGATGGTATCGGAGCTTGGACCTAGTTATCATCAGTGTCTTGAGTTGTAAATACTCAGCCTGGAGCTCTGCAGCTCCCAGCGCTACCTGGGTTCTCCCAGCCACCCACAGGGTGCTTGGCAGGGGACCCTTGGGTTCCAGGCCATGTCCACCTTGCCACCGTAGGGCATAGGATGGGCTGATCTAGGTTGGATCTCCAGGACCTGCCAGGAAGCCCTGTCTTCCTTGGGAAGGCAAGCAGCAGGACCATGGCATGCAGGGACATACTAGCCACCAGCATGCCATGCCATGGAGAGCCACCTTGACACTACCTGGGACCATATCAAGCCCCTTTCCAGATGAAGCCCAACCTGGTCAGAGCCTGGTTGGCCACCTTCATACTTGTGTTTGTCTTCTGGGCTCCCACCACAGCAGTGTTGCTCTCTCAAGAGAGTTCACAGCCCAGCAAAAGCCATTGGTTAACTGTCCCGTTGCCTTGGGGAAGGAGGTGATAAGGCTTAGCAGGTTTCAGGTGAGGAAGGTCCCAGTGGCTCTCTGTTCTCTTGCCACCGCTCTTGTTTCCAAATACCGTCAAGGTGGGCTTTACCTCCCTGCCCAGGAGCAGGGGGAGGTGAAAGCTGGGCTCTGTGTGTACCTGTTTCTGTGGGGAAAAGCGGTGGTGGTGGCTAACGAGCAGGTAGAACGAGGGGTGGGCTGGTGGGTTGGGGATGGACATCATCCACCTCTTCTCTGCTCCTTAACTCCCCTCCACTCCCTTCGAGTACATGATCCTGGCGACCATCATTGCCAACTGCATCGTGCTGGCCCTTGAGCAGCACCTCCCTGAGGATGACAAGACGCCCATGTCACGGAGATTAGTAAGTACTCTGTGTCCATCCCTCTCTGCCCTGTGTTGGGGGGTCAGGTGGGTGAGTGGGGGTACCAGCCGAAGGGAACAACCCCGTCCTACCAGCCTGTTCCTCATTGTTTTGGGGTGGTAATGTAGAAGGTTTCCTCCAGGAATGATCCCTCCAGGCTTCCTGAGGCTGCTGTCACATACTTACTCCTCCATGGAAAGGGTTCAGGAAGGTTTAAGCGCCTTAGAGTGGTAGGGAAGGGGGGCTGAGTGGTCTGAGTTGGCTGGTAGACATCTTCTTTTCATTTCCAAGGTTCATGCTGGCTGAGGAAGGGCTGGGAAAGCTCCCAAAGAGGAGGAGTGGGCTGTGGAAGGTGGGATGGGTTGTGAGTTGGGTCAGTGTGAAATGGCTGGTGCTGTGTTTGCCCCAGCTTCCCTTCTCACTGTGTCCCCGATTCCCTCCTGGCAGGAGAAGACGGAGCCCTACTTCATTGGGATTTTCTGCTTCGAGGCTGGGATTAAGATCGTGGCTCTGGGGTTCGTTTTCCACAAGGGCTCGTACCTGCGCAACGGCTGGAACGTCATGGACTTCATCGTGGTCCTCAGTGGGTGAGTCAGGCAGCTGGGCTTGGGGGCTCATCCTGGTGGGGACGTGAGCCCCAGGGTGCGGGGCAAGGCCTTGGTTTGCTGTTGTCATTTATGTTTCCTCATCCCAATGAGGGAGGGGATGGTGGTTCCCTGCCCTGGAGGCCCCTGTGCTGAGGGCTGCTATGTTGGCTTTGTTGTGGGTAGCTGATGGAGGAACACGCTTCCCCATCTGGCAAGCAGGATTGGGCTCTGAAGGCATCATGTTGAGCTTCCCTCAGCTGGTCCCTGTATCAGTCACCCATCTGGGCATAGGGTGAGGTGGGGATGGCTGAGGGTCCAGTCTGATGAGCAACTGGACATGGTTTGGGAGAGATCTAGGTCCAAGACCCCAAAGCGGGAGAAAAACTCTCCTCTCCCCTTCCCAAGCACTTCCCAGCCTTGGCAAGGTGCTGGGGGTTTGGGAACGAGATCTGGGGTGAGGCTGTTTCCCCAGGTGATGCTCGCTCAGCATTCCAGCATGCTGCAGCAATGCTGGGGGTGGTACTGTGCAGAGCTTCACAGGTGCTGGTTGTGTCACTGGTGGTGTCACCTGCTGCAGACATGGCCCAGATTTGAGTCCTGTGCTGGTGACATAGAAAGGAACAGGGATGTTTGGGCTTGTGCTAGCCAATGGTGGCAGTCGGCTTGAGGAGAACCCTCCCAGGGTGATACCCTCCCCCGGCCCCTCACTAAGTGGAGGGCAGGGGTGCCTGGATTGTGGTTTTTGCTTTTTGCATGCTGATGGAAACCCCCTGTTCAGAGGAGCTGGTTTGATATGTACCAACAGATGGTGTCTGGGCACCTCTGAGCACTTCAGGTGAGCTCAGTTGGGTGCAGAGCAGCTGTAGGGCTGGCTGGGAAACTGAGGCACGGGAGCCAGGCAAGGTACCTGAGGTCTCTCCTGGTTACACAGTCATGGCTCTTGGCTCGTGGCCTTTTCTGTGTGGTTGCACCGTGTGGGATGTGGCACCAGTTTGGGTGTTCAGAGGGGGAAGGGGGATGCTGAGCCTGGTGCTGCCAGGGACGTGGCTGTGCTTGAGAGAAGGTGTGAGAAGAACATGGCCAGGAACATTCCAACTCCCTTGATCCAATATGGACCTGTTTGGCTTTGCTGGGAAGCGGGATGGTCTCTGCCTGTGAGGTGATGTGCCTCAGCATGCTGGTGGTGGTTCTTCTTGCTGGGCACCGTGTGCTGCCGGCTCTTTGGCATCTGCAGAGTGGCTCTGAGGGGAGGCTCAGGGCTGTGGGGAGTGAGCTGGGCACAGCTCCTGGGCTGGGTGAAGGCCAGTGCATCTCTAGGGACAGCGTGGGGCACAGGTCACCCCCCTGGTAGCAGTGAGGGGGGATGTCTTGGCCTCACTGCCGCTGGGCTGAGTGCGCAGAGGGTGGCCAGGAAATGCCCATCGGATGTCTCCTGGCCCTGGCATCCTTTGGGGCTTGGGCCAAGGGGAAGCACTGGGCTGGGAGGTTGCGGGGAGGTTCTCCACGGGCCTCTCCCTGCCCTCCCCGCGGGCTGACTGTAACGGAGCCGGTGCTGAGTCAGCGCTCGGCAATTACTCACTCGCGAAAGCCTCGCCAGCTCCGCTCAGAGCCCAGCGCCGTGCTGCGCCGGGCCCCGTGCCAGGGAATCAATTGGCCGTGAAGGGCTGTTAGTGCTGCGCTGGCCACCCTGGTGGGAGGTAGCCAGGTCCCCCTAACACCGATGGTTATGGGGCGCAGCCCTCCGGCATCTGCTCCGCCGCCGTCATCCCTCTCGTGTCCTGATGCCTGCTCCAGCAGGATGAAAACCTTTCCAAGAAATGCCGTGTTACCCACTGCCGTGGGCTCACCAGGCCTTTCGGGGTGAATTCTGTGGTTTGATGGGTGGAGGAGTCGTCCCAGACCAGTTTTGGGGTTGCTGGGGGATCGGCCAGACCCAGGTCTCCTCTGAGCCATACAGCTTTTGCTTCATATTTTTGGTGTGTGGCGCTGACGAAGCCGCTGTCCTTCAGCGCAAAGGCCAAACCTCCCGTGTAAGAGAGACTCTCACCTGTTTGATCTGCTGAATTATTGGCCAATTTCTCCAGCAAACAACCCTCAGCTGGCAAATGCCTCACCAGCAGCTTATGGGAGAAGGTTTGCGCTCGGTGGTTTGCACCGCGGTGCCTGCATAAGGCGGGCGGGGAAGTCTGCATGGTGGATGTGTGCAGGTGACTGGTGGGTTTGGGATCCTCTTCAGGGACTAAAACTTTACACTTGGTTAATATGTGAGTGTCTGGACACAGAGACCGTTGAGCTCGGGAGGATTCATGGTTACTGGGGTGTTTTTGGGAGGAGACCATGGTGGCGGTGGAAGGGAAGTTGCGAGGTGTGAGGTAGTGCTTGCCTCGGGGTGTGCTGGCTGGTTTGGGGTGCTGATGCATCCCATGGTGATGGACTGGAGGGGATTATCCACAAGAGCAGGACCTACTCCCTTCCCTGATGGACCCAGCATCGCACTCGCTGGTCCTTGTCCCTCCAAGGGTGACACAGCATTATTACTCTTCTGGACTTTAAAGCTGAGTGACCTGGGGCTGTTCAGCCTGGAGAAAAGAAGCCTGAGAAGGGATCTGATCAGTGTTTATCAATAGCTGAAGGGTGGGACACAGGGAAATGGCCAGCCTCTTCTCAGTGGGCTGTGGGGACAGGACAAGGGACAATGGCCTCAAGCTGGAGCACAGGGAGTTCTACACCAATATGGGGAAGAACTTCTTCCTGGTGAGGGTGAGGGAGCCCTGGGACAGGCTGCCCAGGGGGTGTGGAGTCTCCTTCTCTGGACGCCTCCCTGTGTGACCTGTCCTGGGGACCCTGCTTTGGCAGGGGGTTGGAACCGGTGATCTCTGGAGCTCCCTTCCACCCCCTACAATCCTGTGATTCTGTGACTTATTTTTTGCCTTGACTCTGATGGGATCACAGCCCAAGACACCACATCAGGGTTTTAGTGAGCAGCAGGATTTATCTTCCTGGTGTAAATTAGCCTAACAAGGGGCTACTGCCATGAGCAGCCTCCTGGGACCCCGTGCAGGAATGGATGGCACTGACTTGAGTTCAACTGGTGGTTGCTTCTTGTGTCAATAAATCCAGATACTTCATCTCAGTGGAAATCAACGCCCACCTAAAACTCCCTGATGCTAAAGCTTCCACTGGGGAACTAATAGTCACATTTGTAAACCTGCTCTGTTTATAACCTGTGGTTTCCAAATCATCGTGGCTGTCTGAAAAAAGCCCAGCCTGTTCTCTCTCATCTACAAATATTGGGTTTTTTCCTCCAAAAACATGTGTAAAATACCTTCCTTCCTTCTGAGGTACAGCTGGGGGACGGGAAAGTCTGTGTTTCTCCTGGGGCTTGGGGATGCTTGCCTTGCTTGTGCATGGACCAGAGCTGGCTCTGTGCCCTGGAGCTGGACTTGTTACCTGCTTGATGCAGCACGTCCTGGACCAGAAAGGGGAAAACTGCTCAGCAATGGTCAGAAAGGGCAGCGGGAGCTTGGGCACCTCTTAATCGTTGGTCCCATAGGAAGAAGTTGGAGGAGCCATCAGCAACATCTCCGCGAGTGTTGTTAGCATGATGAATAGAGGTCCCTACACCAGCCTGGCCTTGTCCTACACCATATTTGAAGGGCTCTCTTGGAGAAAGAAGGGTTAAACTCCCTCTGCCAATACCCAGGTGGGTGTGCGCTTCACACACTCCAATGCCTGAGCATCACCACACCGCGCTGCCTCTTTCTTTTTTAACAGCAGTGGCGGTGGTGATACAATAACATGTTGCAGGAGAGGTGAAGGGGTGGGGGAACGCTTCTAACAATGGGGAGGGGAGGGGGAAAAAGGATTCAAAATGGAAATCAAGAGGCCCTTGTGAAACTGTGCCGCCTGGGAGCCGGGGAAGGGTAAATGAGAGCAACGTCACTCAAAGGAAGAGCTGGTGCCGGGGGTTTTTTGGAGGGTTTAATAACAGCTGCTACACCTTTGGTGCCTTCTCTTGAAGCCCTTGTGTGCTGTGTTTTTCGTTGAGTGATTTTTTTGGTGGGGTAGAGTGTGGCCGAGGGAAGGCAGGCACCAGGGATTGCCAGCCATGCCCTTAACGAACCTGGAGCTTACCAGACAGGGCTCTGTGAGCCCTGATGGCTTAAAACCAGAGTCCTCTCTCCTCAAAGGCAAGTGGCACCCCTGAGCCCAGCCTTAAACGTGGTTAGGTTGCTGCTGATCACGGTGCTGCCTGGATTTTGGGATGACTGGCCCGGAAGGTGCCCGGTGACACCCTTTTTGCGGTCCCTCTTGGCAGAGGTGAGGATGCTTTGGCCCCCGGTACTCGGTGCACCTTATGCAACATGAGCTCTGCATGTCTTAGGTGGTCTTTTTGGTCTTGGAGGTCTAGAGCTTCCTTGCCTGTTTCAGAGATGAACCTTCTGTGCAACGTTCATCTCTGAGCCAGGCAAGGAAGCCTGGGGGAGTGGACGTGAGGCATGGACAACAGGCGTTAGGTCAGAGCCAAAGCCTAGCATCCTGCCATGATTGCCCTTCTGGAGCCTGTACTACTGGAAGGAGTCTTGTCCTGTAGGATAGACCAGTAAAGAGACAACCCCGAGTCCAAAAGCAGAGCAGTGCTTTGATCACACCAGACAAAGATGGTTTTTCCCTTCTTTTCCTTTCATGAATGGTGCCGGTCTCCAACCTGATGTCTGCCCTATCTCCCACCCCCTTCCCAGCTCTTTCCTTCCAGGACAATTAGGAAAGTGTTTGGTCTTTCGTTTGGATGAATAATTAATCCCCCAGCTTTGTGAATGATTCATGTGCCATATGCCATGGCAATGGGACGTGCCTGACATCGGCACCTCGTACAAAGGGCAGAGCCGTCTCTCTGGTGAGGGGATGGGGTGGGTGAGGGAAAAGGTTCTGTGCTGCAGAGGACAGGCAGTGGGGAGGACACAGGGTGACCCCCAGGCAGGCAGACCCATGGCTCTGGCTGTGGGGGAAACGGGCATCCTGCTTTTCTCCAGCGCAGGATCCGGCTCACGTGCTGCTCACGTGCTTCGTCCCATCCTTCTTGGAGTGAGTCAGTCCCTCCCACATGGCTGCTGGTACCTGGGGGCATCGCCTCCACCCCTGCCCCCCCTCTCCGGACACCATTGCAGAGCTCCTAGGCTGAGGTGAAGCCCTCATCCTCCTGGGATGATGGTGGGGTAAAGCCTTGGGCCAAACTGCAGTGTCCCCATGTGCCATGTCTTTGCACCTCCGTGGACCTCACTGCAGGAGAGGAGTTGTGGGGTAGAAGGCTGGCTGCCTGGCTTTGAGGGAAGGGGAAAGGTTATTTTCCACCGCATCTTCATGTGGGGAGGTGGTATCGCCCACCCAGGCTTGGGTTGGATATCTCTGGGGGCCTGGGACCTCTCCTTTGGCGTGAGTTTAGACAGCTCCCATTGTGGTACATGGTCACCTGTGCTGTGCTGGCCTTTGCAGGACCAGCTCTGTAGCCTCCTGGCAGCGACTTTAGGTTTCCACCAGATCCCATTTGGGCAAATGCAATTTCACCAGCATCTTCACTCCTCCCCGACAAATCCTGCATCCTCTGAGCGACATCGCAGGGGCTGGAGGTTGGGGGGGCAGGTGTGGGGTCTGGCCAATGCAGGGTGTGGGGTGGGCATGCTCCCTCAGGCACTAAACCTGAGAGCTTCCCCAGGAAGAAACAGCCTGGAGAGCATTTCATCCCCCCACCCCATCCAGACTGAAGGCTGGTGAAGGCAGATTTTGTGTTCACCCTCACCACACCTTCGCGGGGAGTCGCGGGGAGCCAGTTCAGGGCTCTTGAAGCTGCTGGGAAAAAAGATGGGATCAGCAGCTTTGCGGTGCTGCAATCCACTTGTGTCACGGCCCCGAAACCTAGAAAGACCAAGCGAAGATGACAGAGGCTTGGAGGTTGCTCTGAGCTGTGCCCAGAGCAGAGCTCAGACCTGGTTTGTGTCCCTGTCCCTTGGCAGCCCTAAAGCCAGAGCACTGGGGCATCCTCGGGGTGGGCGACCCAATCCCACCGGGAGCCCAGAGAGCCTCCTGCTACTCAGGGATGTGTCA
Organism: Porphyrio hochstetteri; assembly: GCA_020800305.1. Classification (NCBI taxonomy): domain Eukaryota; kingdom Metazoa; phylum Chordata; class Aves; order Gruiformes; family Rallidae; genus Porphyrio; species Porphyrio hochstetteri. The sequence continues at coordinate 24,018,404 of CM036912.1, forward strand.
GCAGGGGCTGGTGTGGGGGGAAGGGGGGGCAATTCACCAGCAGAAAGGGGGTAAATTCATCAGGTAACTTACTTTCTGTGAGCTGTTTGACCAGTGTATTAATTATGAAGTAGTCTCCCTCACAGAGTCGGGTGGCAGTGCAGGCCCTCGGGGGCCTTTCCACTTAATTATAAATATTAATTTGCACGCCAGCCAGCCAGCACCCTCCCTGCCCCAGATTTTGAGTCTGTCTCAGCTGATCCCTTCCAGCTGCCCTTTCCTGGGTCAGCTTGTCTGCATGTGCCTCTGCAGTAGTGCCGGTCGGAAGCGGTGGAGGGATGCTGGGTTTTGGGGCAGGGGGATGAATTGAGGGGTAACAGCTTGAGGGGTCCCCAGCGTGAAGCCCGAGCTGCGTGTGCTGCCCCCATGGGCTGATGCTTCAGGGCTGCGGGCGCAGCTCCCCGTGGGATGGTGGGGACGGGAGCGGGTGCGATGTGCAGCCCCCTTGGCACAGTGGAAGCACGGTGGGGTGCTGTGGTGAGCGATAGCACCCGAATTCAGTGCTGGCTTTGCGTGGGCAGGGGCATCAAGCGTTGCTCACGGTTTATTCTGCTAAAGCCCCAAAGAGCAGAGAGTCACTTGAAATGGGATTATTTATTTATCTCTAATGAGAATTTTATTTATTTATTTATTTGTTTGTTTCTCACCCCTGGGAAAAGAAATCCATATAGGTGCCAGGTCTTCAGCGGGCGGCGTGGGCGTGCGCTTTGCTCAGCCACTGCTGCGAGCTGGAGCGCTGCCCAAGGGCTGAGCAGCGCTGAGCAGCATCCCTCTGCCGGCAGCCAGCCCCGGCAGCCCGCAGGTGCGCCGGGCCCGGCAGGAGCTCGCCCCTTGCGCTCCGCAGCCTGTAAATAAATAAAAGAAACTCATCGTCCTGGTTGCAAACACAAAGCACCGGGGGTTTTTTTGGTTTTTTTTTTAAATTATTTTTTTTTTACTTGCTGGAAGCATGTTTTTGTCTGCCGGTGATTGCTCACTATTCAATTATACTTTGGGGATTAGCATATATTTCCCATCCTGCCTCCTCTCTCATTTGCATCCTTCCAATAGCTCTTCTCTGCTCTTTTCTTCACCTGAAGCCCCTTCCCCCTTTCCTTGGAAGAAGTAAAACTCACCCCTTTGCCTGGGTGACCTATAAAAACGCCTTCACTTTTTCTCTTCTCCCCCCCCCCCCCCTTCTTCTTTTTTTTCCTCCGGTACATATGATGAAAAGCATGAGATCACTGGGATTTTTATAGCCCAATCTGGCAGCTTTTTCAAATAACTTGGATGGTGAGATGTAATTTTAGTTTGGGTCCTTGCCTAAAAATAAAGAATAATTATTAGCACATCAGACGTGGATATTGTAAGTGTTGGGAAAGGGTTTAAATTGTTCTAGAGAGATACTGGAGCTGCTGCCCTGTGTCCAACACGTTAGGGCTGTCACAGCCCAAGGTCCTGTCTCTGTGCCCGTTGGCCTGAGGAGATGTAAGACACCTTCATGTGTGTCAGTAAATGGGAAAGTGGTTGTACTGGGTGATGTACTTGGTGATGTACTCGGTGATGTACTGGGTGATGTGTGTGGCTTGAGGGGTGGGAGGGCAGGGGGAGATGAGAAAGGGCATGCTTTGAGTGTTACTAAGCAATCCTCAGGTGAGATGCTGTACTCCAAAGCTAGAGAGTATGCTTTGGGTGTTGTGTTTAATATTAGCAGTGCCGTGGTGGTGGTGTCTGCAGGTACTAGTGACGCCTGGCCCTCAGGGAGAGGTGATGGCTCTTATTTAGAGCCGCTGAAGAGCTTGGGCAAGGCAGACAGAAGCCACCCTAGCATGTCTGGAAGCTTGCTTGGCTTTTCCTAGTCACCTCGACCTATCTCAAGGTGGTCCAGGGCTGCTCAGACTCTGCTCAGAGGCTCTGGTGCACCTTGGTGCTCTGGGATGGATGAGTTTCCCAGGAGCAGCTCCAGCAGTGTGTGCTCCCAGTGCATCCCCCCCCTCACCAGGAGCTGTGGCTGTGCCCGCAAAAGGATGCTCAGGCATCTATTTCATAGTGGTGGGTCGTCTCTGCCTTTGGTTTGGGGGGACACCCCTGCAGTGCAACCACCTTGCCCTGGTGATCTGTCCAGACCTCCTTCTGAAAGAGCTCGTGATGTCCCTTGTCCCCCAGCGAGGACAAGGAGCATGTCACCTTGCCACAGAGGAGTCCCATTCTTAGCAGCTAATTTAGAGCGCTGGGAAGCGGTGCCCTGGAATCACCGAACCTTGCCTGAAGGCTCAGCGCGGCGGCTCCCGAGCCCTTCAAACAAATCTGGGTTAGCAGAGGACTCAGCAGCCAGGGTGCTTGGCTCCCCTCTGCTGCGATGGGCGGCTGGTGATGGTCCTGCCCCGGGGAGGAGATGTGCGGTGAGGCTGGGAGCAGCCACGGCTCCACCTCCATCACTGCCTGGCTCTGTAGGGACCACAGCCCTTGCGGCTCTGTGGTGGGAGAGAGCTGTCAATATGCTCTGCTGCCGGGACCCTTCCAGTTGGGCTTTTCACAGTACTGGGCTTGCGTTGGTGAATCCTCAGGAGAAGGGCTGGAGTCTGTATCCAGCCTTGGAGCATCCCTGGTCTCCTGGAGATGCTCAGTCCTACCTGGAGTCAGCTTAGGGGCTACAGATGCCTTTCCCCTGTCCTTTTCAGGAGGCTGGTTGGACATCAGGAATCAGGATGTGAGGAGGAAAAGCTGATGGAGGGTTTTGGGTCTCCAACATGGTGTTGAGCACTCTGTGCCCGCGTTTTGGGGCGTGCTGGGTTACCCCACTCTTCCTGGCAGATTGTGTGAAAGAGATGAAAGTGCCTGTGCTCTGCTCTCTCCCACGTGCTGCTGAGTGGCTGTGCTTTATCATACTTATTGATTTTGATCTTACAACCAGTTTAACAACGCAGCTCTCCCCAGCCTCTGGGTGCTCCTGACTTAATTAAGTCCCTTTTCTGCTCTCCCATCAAGGGCTGGGGCGTGAGGACTGTGCCGATGGGGGGAAAGGGAAAGTGCTGCTGGGGGAGAAAGATCCCTGATACGCGGGGAGCGGTGGGTGATGCTGGGGCAAGGCATCCCCACTGCTGCTGGGGCTTTGTGGCTGACCCCTTGGAGGGAGGGGAGGAAGAGGAGGCAAGGGAGAGGGGTTGAAACAACCCGGTTTGCTGGTGCCAGAGTGTTTCTGCTGCCGGGGTATCCTAGGAAACCCAGCCGCCTTTCTGGAGGGGCAGGTTGGTACCTGCGGTACCTCAGGGAGAGGGGGAGAGAAAGAGTGCTAATTGCTCAGCGCGCCAGAGAGCTGCTCTGGCCTGTAATTAGATGAATTAGTGGAACAATGACCCAATTTCCATCGGTTTTTGGATTGCTGCAAACAGCCCTGAGGTTGCTGCCTCCCTCTGTCCCACTCTCCTCCCCATCCCCTCCTCTCCCATCCCCTGCTCCCCTACTGCAGCCCTCCCTCCTCCTCCTCGCCCTCCTCCTCCTCGCCCAGCACCTGGGGACTGAGCCCAGATGGGATACGAGGCCATGAGCTCTGACACTGCTCTCTGCTCCCACAGCTCCGCCAGCATCCCCAGGCTGCACCATTCCCTGTCCCCCCAGCAGGTCCTGGTGCCCTGAGTATTTCTCCTGCTGAGCTCACTGTGCACCAGTTCCCTTCTGCCCCAATTTGTTTTCCAGAGATGGACTTGGAAAAAGAACTCTTTTGTGTTTTAAAAGAAAGCCTCAGGAGTCCTTCCTGTGCTGCTGGTTGCCTTCCAAGGTCATCAGACTTTTACTACTATAGGTTTTGGAATGCATGTGAGGCTCTCTGCTTGTTCTGAGCAATCCCAGAGGTGGGACTCTAAGGAAGCTCCATGTGTGGGGAAAAAAACCTCAGAGCAGCTGATAGCTGGAGGTGCTGCCAGGGAAGCATGGGTGGCTGTCAGGGGAGCAACACTCCCCTCAATATCTGAGGCACCATCTCTGGTCTGTGTGCCACCTGCCATCCCTGTGCAACTGCGATGAGCACAACATCCACAGCCCTGACTGTGTGGCGTGGGTGATGGCCAGCGCTGTGGTGTGAGGCTGTACCCAGCCGTCCTGGTGCATGGGGGGGTTGGTGGCTGCCAGGGTTTGGTGGCCCCTGGGTGGCTTTGGCTGGCTGGAGTGGTCTATGAGCTTTGATGCCAGCATCAAACGTGGGCTCGCTGGCATGTGAGTTTTGGGATGCGTTGAATCTCTGTACCTGCCCTAATGGTTGTCCACAGCCTGGTGTGAGAATGTGTCTCCTGCCTGGGGTAACTGCTCTCTCCCTGTCTGCCCACAGCATCCTTGCCACTGCTGGGACACACTTCAACACCCATGTGGACCTACGGACACTGCGGGCCGTGCGCGTGCTCAGACCTCTGAAGCTCGTCTCAGGCATTCCCAGTAAGTTGGATGCTCCTGGTCCTCCTCCTGGGGTGTCCACGTCGGTCCCTGACATCCTTTGGAGTGAGAGGGGTCCTCAAGGATTTAGGGTACAGTCGTGAAGAGGGGGACAAGCCTCCCTGTGTAGCGGGGATCATATGTGCCATCCTCCCAGCCACCCCTTGGACAGCCTGCCGGGAAGGGGGCTGGAAGACGGCAGTGTTTGGTGTCCCTGGGTGGCACTTCTCGTTGCCTGTCCCGCTCCGTGCTGGCATGAGGCTGGGCTTAGGGGCTTGCTGGGGCCCACCAGCATCTCCACTTCCCTGGCCAGAAGGCAGTGGGTGGATCCTTTCAGGACTGAGGTTTATTCAGGGGAGATTTTGGGGTTTTTTGCAAGATTTCATCTGCCAGCACAGGGATAAATAAAGAAAGTAGGCTGCTACTGGCACTGGTCCTCCCGTCCCTCCTGCCCTGGGCACTGTGCTGGGGCTGTGCCTTCGTGGGGATAGGGCTGGGGGTTCCCACGGGGGGTTCCACCCAGCCTAGGCAGGACACCAGGGCCAGGAATCGGCTCTCTTGGGGCCTTTCTCTATGGCCTTGACCCTCCCTGCTCCCCATGGGACTGTGCTTTTACCCATGGCCCTGTGCCTAAAGGGATGCTCCAGGCTGTGCTGGCCTCCTGGATCTGTCTGAGGACTGTCCCCCCTCCTTGCTGTCCTCCTCTTGCTCTGCCTGGGATGGATGTGCCCCAGGCAGGTGCTTCACAATCCCAGTGCTGAGCCATGCTCTTTCTTTCCCTCCAACCTAGGCCTTCAAATTGTGCTGAAATCCATCATGAAGGCCATGGTGCCTCTCCTCCAGATCGGCTTGCTGCTCTTTTTTGCTATCCTCATGTTTGCCATCATCGGCCTGGAATTCTACAGCGGGAAGCTGCACCGAGCCTGCTACACAAACAATTCAGGTGGGGAGAAGGGCTCTGTGCCCACGCTGCGGGGAGCGTGCGTTGCTGTTGTGGGGTGCCGGGGGTGTGGGGATGCTGTGTTTCGCTTCATGTATGCCAAGGCATCGCCCGGTTGTGTTCAGGACATCCCAGTGTGCAGCCAGGGCTGGTCCCAGTAGGGTCCTGTGCTTTCAGGCTTGTCACTTTGGCTGTCCCCTGCCTCTCTCTTACCTCTGCCCTTTTGGCTCTCTGCTGTGCGCTCGCAGGTGAACTGGAGGAGCTGGACCCCCCCCATCCATGCGGGGTGCAGGGTTGCCCCCCAGGCTACGAGTGCCGGGAGTGGATCGGTCCCAATGATGGGATCACGCAGTTCGACAACATCCTCTTCGCTGTGTTGACCGTCTTCCAGTGCATCACCATGGAAGGGTGGACCACAGTCCTGTACAATGTGAGTAGTGCTGCGCTGGGGTCTCTGGGGGCAGCTGAGTGTGGGGATGGAGAGCTGGAGATGGTATTTCCTGGAAGCCTGTGAGATGCTGAATTCCCTTTGTGATGGAGATGGGATCAGTCCGTCTGGTTTGGGCAGGGGATGGGGAGTCGAGGCATGGGTCTCTGGGCAAAGGGAGCTCTGAGGGCCTGGCCCCATCTCTGGGCTGGATGTACAACCCCTTGCAGAGAGCAAAGCTTGGTGGGCAGTGGCCTCGGGAAGCCCTGGAGCTGGGCTCAGACCCCCTCAGCAGCTGGGACAGCATTTTGGTGCGTGACGGGGACCTGAGATCTCTGGTGTTTGTGCTGCAAATACCTGTTGGTGCTGATGAAGCAGGGCACGGCTGGGCTGGGTTCCTGTGGCTTGAAGCTGCTGATGCCCGAGCCCTTGGGGTGTGTGGGGAGCAACACGGGAGCAAAGCTGGAAGCAGGAGGGAAAAAAAGCTACTGGTGATGAGGCAGTGGGATATTGCTGAGGGTGACTGGCTGTGGTACGTACTTTTTAGTTTATGGGCTATGAGCAACCAAGCCAGTTCTGTTCCTGGCCTAATTTCAGCATCAATTTTGGCGTCGCTGCACTGGGAATGTTTTTATACCCTGCTTCCCAGATCGCCCAGAGACTTGTGGAGTGGGATTGCTCTGTGGGAGACAGATTGGATGGCTTGTGATGGGAAAACATGCTTCCATCAGCATGTTTCATTGTGGAGCAGGAAGGCTGTTCTTAATCCTGGGCAGAGGAACTGTGCTGCTAGCTTTGGGGTCCCCATCCCCGCTCCATCTGCCCCTCCTGGGGGTCTAGGGTAGTGTTTGTGGGCAGACCGCCTGTGAAACCCAGACTGCAGTGGGAAGGAAAGAGTTCACAGCAAAGGCTTGGCTTTCCTCTTCCTAAATGAGATGGTGGCATCAGGATCCTGCTGCTTTGATGGGGAAGTAGGCAGGATGGAACCACTTGGGAGCTCAGACCAAAAAAAGAATGCTTCTTGGCTGCTTCTGGTGTATCAACGGGATTAGACTCTTAACTACAGTGCTTATTGCCCAGGCTTAATTGAATATAGTGGGAAAGGTGATTTTTTTTTTTTTTTTTCCCCGTGCCTGGTGCTGTGGTTTCCCTGCCTTTATCATGCTAGGCAGCTGCTACCTGCTCCCATCGCTGCACGGAGTGGCTGGCACCACCAACCTGTCCCTAGCCTTCTTTCTTGTGTTAAGGACTGTCTTTCTGCAAAACTCCAGGGCTGGGGCCACATCCCATCTCCCCATCCCTCAGTGCCCACAGCAATTGGCAGCAGGAGCTCCAGTTATGCCGTGCCTGGAGCCAGTGAGCTATGTGGATGGGTGATGTATGGTCTGATAGACCTCGAGGGTTGGTACCACTGGCTCCTGAGAAAGCCTGGTCTCTGGTTGTTTGGATGGGTCTGCTGGGATGTCCATACTGGTAGGCTGGAACTGGTCCATGCGGTGTCTGGGATTTGCTGATCCACCACCTGGATCTTACTGGTGTGGGGGGAAGGATGGGAGATGCTACTGAGGGTGCTGAAGACCATCCTCTGCAGCATTTACCCTGTGGGTTCCCCCATTTACCACTGCAGCTGCCAAACTGGGGACTCTCCAGGTCACATCAGGACCCATAAGCCTTGGTATCCAAATGCTCTTCCCAGCGCCAGCTGCTGTGCTGGGCAGGCACACTCTGTCACTGTGTCCCCAGCAGCTGGGGACCGTAAGGTGCCTCCCTTTCCCGCTCCTCTGCAAAAAACCAACTATTACTGGCTGATAATGGAAAGGATTAAGGACCTTCCTTGGCTTTTAGTTGAATGAGGATCAGGGCTTTGGTAGTGAAACACTGCTGATTCACTTGGGGAAGGTTCGGACACTGTTCCCAGCACTGTCAGGCTGTGCCTCCCTCTCTCCATCCCTCCCTCCCCAGGGACACAGGCTGTCTCGCAGAGTGCAAATGCTACAGGTGCTCAGTCCTCCTGCTGCTCCCAGGGAGAATGGGCTCATGCCTTAGTTTTTTCCTTTTCTTTTGAAATAGAAAAGTGAGGTGTGTGACACGGTGTGGGGGATGTGGTCCCTGGGGGGATGGGAAGGAGTGGAAAAGCACTGGGATGCTCTGCTGTCACCTTCATCACCTGGAGCAGCAAACCAGACCAGGCTGCCAACCACCGTGGACCTCACCCGGTGTGCACCCCAGATTTGGGGTGATGGAGTGTGTGTGGGGGGCACTCTCTGTTTTCCCACCAGAATAAAGGGATGGGAGGCTGCGTCCTTGCAGGTGAACGCTGCAGCCTTGCAGAGGAGAGGGAGCCGGCAGGAAAACTGCCGTAGCAACCTCTGAAAGCGAGCGCGTACGATGGTATTCCCCTGTGTAACTGTATCGTGATTTCAGAGCCATTTTCCCCACAATTTTCCCAGGTCTAGAAGCGTGGCTCCTGGAATTTGTAGATAACATCACAGAAAGCTAATTGGCCCCGTGGCACTTTTCCACGTGTGCTGTTTGGTGGATGCGCTTGCCTTCCCCCTTGTTTTCATCAGCCTCGCCTGTGTGAAATGCCAGGCAGAGAACACAGCATGGGTGGATTAAAAAAATGTAAAAAAAAATTTTAAAAGAAGAAAAAACATTAATTTGGGGTGTTTGGGCTTTTCCAGCTCCGGTCCCTGGGAGTCTGAAGGACTTTGATTTCTTTTAGAGGACAGTTGTGGCTTTGTGGGTCCTGTGTCTGTCTCTGCAGCCCAAAACAAGGGCTAAGGAGTATTCTGCTTTGCTTTTTATACTGGAGCAGATGCCCCGTCCCTGGGCTGGCTTGAGACCAAACCTGATTTCTTTCAGAGACCAGAGGGAAAAATAATGCTGGCAAAAGAGGCTCTTGCTGTCCTACTTCTCTGCCTCTGCTTGGTGTGATGGCATGGGGCAGGGTTGCGGTTTTGTCCTTACACAGTGATGCTGAGGTGCAGGAGGTGGGGGTGGCAGGGCTGGTGAGGGGCTGGCCGGGCACAGGATGGATGCTCAGTGATGCTGGTGGCTTTGGTGCAGCTGCCCCAGTCCTGGAGTGCAAATGGGAGAGGAGTTTGAAATGGAGATTTCCTCTTCCCTTCCCCATCAGTGCTGCTGGGGGCTGAGAAGGGAAGAAAAACACCCATGGCAAGTGCATGGTGGGGTGGTGGGCTGGTGGTGGGGGGATTCCCTTCAGGGAGAGGGATCAGCCCTGCCTATTTTGTCTGGATCTCTTGTCCTGAGCGTTGCTCTGTGCTCTCTGGAGCTGCTGGAGTCGGTAACACACCAGCCATGCAGCATGGGAACCGCAGCACCCAGTTGGGAACTGGTCCAAGATAACATGTAGCCCCAGTTAAGTCCTGAGAGTCGGAGCACCCCGCAGATGGGCTGGAGTGCCTGCATGGCAGTGATTGCTGAGCTGGGTCACACCAAGAGCCCACCTGATTTTGAGCAGGTCTGCGGCTGCTTTGCAGTGCCAGGGAGCGATACTTCCCTCCCAGGGAATGCACGTGTGCTGGAAGAGCAGCGCTGGAAGAGCTGCCCTGCTGCTAATTCAAAACACACGGCAGAACCTACCGGGACGCAGCCAGCCATGGTTGCTTGCTGTGTAAACCCTGAAAGATCCCTTCGTGCTGCAAGTGATTAGGATCACCCACAGACACTGGATGAGAGTAGGACTGATTGGGAAATGAAGAATTTCCCTCTGGTTCAAGTAGGGGAGGTCCAGGAGCGGCTCAAAGGGATTAATGCACACAAATCCATGGGCCCAGATGGGTTACATCCACGTGTGCTGAGGGAGCTGGCGGAGGTGATTGCTGAGCTGCTCTCTATCATCTTCGACAGGTCTTGGAGGACAGGAGAAGTGCCTGAAGACTGGAGGATAGCCAATGTCACTCCAGTCTTTAAAAAGGGCAAGAAGGAGGAACCTAGTAACTATAGGCCAGTCAGCCTCACCTCTGCCCCTGGAAAGGTAATGGAACAGCTTGTTCTGGATGCCATCTCCAAGCAATTGGAAGAGAAGAAGGTCATGAGGAGTAGTCAGCATGGATTCACTAAGGGGAAATCGTGCTCGACCAACCTCATAGCCTTCTACGATCTCATGACAGGCTGGGTAGATGGAGGGAGAGCAGTGGATGTCATCTACCTTGACTTCAGCAAGGCCTTTGATACTGTCTCCCATGACATCCTGATAGCAAAGCTGAGAAAGCATGGGATAGATGAGTGGACAGTGAGGTGGGTTGAGAACTGGCTGTCGGACCGAACGCAGAGGGTTGTGATTCGTGGAGTAGAATCTGACTGGAGGCCTGTTACCAGCGGTGTTCCCCAGGGCTCAGTGTTGGGTCCAGTCCTGTTTAATATCTTCATTGACGATCTTGATGAGGGAATAACATCCACCCTCAGCAAGTACGCCGATGATACAAAGCTGGGAGGAGTGGCTGACACGCAGGAGCACTGCGCTGCCATCCAGAGAGACCTGGACAGGCTGGAGAGCTGGGCAGTGAGAAACCAGATGAAGTTCAACAAAAGCAAGTGTAAAGTCTTGCACCTGGGAAGGAACAACTGTTTGTATCAGTACAGGCTGGGGGATGACCTGCTGGAGAAGAGCTCAGTGGAGAAGGACCTGGGGGTCCTGGTAGATGACAGGTTGGCCATGAGCCAGCAGTGTGCCTCGGTGGCCAAGAGAGCAAATGGGATCCTGGGATGCATCAGGAGGAGTGTAGCCAGCAGGTCAAAGGAGGTGATCCTCCCTCTCTACTCTGCCCTGGTCAGGCCCCACCTGGAGTATTGTGTCCAGTTCTGGGCTCCTTGGTATAAAAAGGACAGGGATCTCCTGGAAAGAGTCCAAAGAAGGGCTACGAAGATGATTAAGGGCCTAGAGCATCTCCCCTATGAGGAAAGGCTGAGTAAGCTGGGACTGTTCAGCCTTGAGAAGACTAAGGGGGGACCTAATCAAAGTTTATAATTATCTGAAGCAGGGGATGCAGGGGGAATCAGCCAGCCCCTTTTCAGTGGTCTGTGGGGATAGGACAAGGGGCAATGGCTGCAAGTTGGAGCATAGGAAGTTCCGCACCAACATGTGGAGGAACTTTTTCACAGTGAGGGTGACAGAGCCCTGGGACAGGCTGCCCAGGGAGGTGGTGGAGTCTCCTTCACTGGAGATATTCAAGACCCGCCTGGACGCCTATCTGAGCAATATGAGCTAGGGAGCTGCTTTGGCAGGGGGGTTGGACCCGATGATCTCTCGAGGTCCCTTCCAACCCCTACAATTCTGTGATTCTGTGATTCTGTGATTATAGGGAAAACAGGGGGGCCGGGAGGTATGGGGGGAGCATTGGTGCCGGCGCTGAGCACTGGGAGCCTTTCTGGGTGCTTTTACAGGGAGGAGAGTGCTTGCTGGGGGGGAAAGAGAGCCAAGTTCTCAGCAGCTTCCAAAATACCTGGGGAAAAGCAGGGGCATATGGGGCAGAGATGGGGTGTGAGGGCCTTGCGTCCCCACGCAGAGCTGAGCAGCTGCGCTCGGTGCTGAGTGTGAGCTGTGTGTGCACAGACGCTGCGAGAGCTGCCGCGAGGAAGAAGGGGGTTTGCAGCGAGCGTGACTCAACCACCACGTGCTGCCGGTGCGCCCGAGGCGCTGTGGCCACCAGTGTGCGAGGGGAGGGGACACGGGGACACACAGAGCCTGGACTGCAGCGCCGCGCCGGGGTTTGGGATCCCCTCTAAGCGCAGGGTGCAGAAGGGCTGGGATGAGCCTCGCCGCGTGCACGGGCACCCAACCAGAGGTCTCCCTGGCTTTCAGATAGGGTGATGCATCCATCCATCCTGTTTTGAAAGGGGGACTGTGCAGGCAGCCCCAGTTTGGGTGCCGGGAAGGGGATGGTGTGTTAAATCACCAGCTGTGCCAGAGCGCATGGGTGCAGGGCTCGGCTGTCCCGCTCCCTGCCAGGTCCCTGGTTGCACAGGTTGAGTATCCTCGGAGGGGCTCGCAGGAGGAATTGGTTGCGAATCAGTCATTCCTCTGTGTGTGTGTGTGTGTACAGAATTGCTCATCGCTTGTTGGCGTAAATTCCCGGGGTGTCACAGTCATCTCTTGGGATGCTCAGCACTCCGTAGCTCTCCCTGAAGCACCTAGGTGTGAGCAGCGAGTGAGACCTGAGCATCGTGTGGGTCTGGGTGTGCTTCTCCCCTTTTGGAAAGACCCCCACCACCCCTCTCCCGAAGCAGGGGAGGCTTCTCCCCTCTCCAAAAGCAGGGGAAGCTTCTCCTGCTTTTGGAAAGATGAGGGCAGTGCCTGGCTCTGCATGGGGCAGCCAAATTAATGGCTTACAGGGGAGGAGCTTGCTTCTGCTGGGGTTCTTGTGAACCTGGAGTAGGGTGTCTGTGATGCAAAGACTCCCCACTAAACAGTCCGTGCCCTGACGCTGCAGTGATGGGCAGAGCACTGGAGGAGCTCAGTACAGCAGCCGGGGGCTGAGTCCACCCTGCTGCTCCTTCTGGAGGTTTGGAGAGGGGGGTGAGGCTCAAGGCGTGATGGGTGATGGTGGCTCTCAGTGAGGAGCGGCACTGGCTAGAGGTGATCTTTGGGGAGAGGATGAGGAGGAGGAGGGAGAGAGGCGAGGAGGTGAAAGGGGGGAACCCACTTCGGTTTTTTAGCCCTCCCCACCCTGGGATGATGCCAGGGTCTCAAGCTGGAGCGCTCACGAAGGGAAAAGGAGTCCCTTCTTGTGTGTTTGAAATTAAAACGCAGCACGAAAAATATCCTGTCGGGGAGGTATGAAAATTTAATCAACACCCAGCGCTCTCGGCAGCCAGCACGGCTCTTAATGCCTCTGCGGCTATTCCCGGCTGCTCCCAGCAGTGCGGGCGAAGCGGGGTGCGCTGTGTGCTGGGGTAGACAAGGGGGACACACACACACACATGGGGGTTGCCAAAAAGTCCCCAGCACTCGTGGCACCGCAGGACAGAGCCCTGTCCTGCTTCTTCCTCTGGAGTGTTGAGCGCAGGGTGTTTTCGAGGCAGTCATGTTAGTGAGGACTTTGCAGGGGAGGCTTCAAGTGCCTCCTCCTTGGTTTAAAGAAAACCCACAAACCCAACCAAACCTTCCTAACTTTTTAAGGAAACGAGCTGCTTTCCCTTCCCTCCCCCCCACAAATGGCTCCTGCTGGTGCTCAAGCCAGCAGCTTGTGCTGCCAGCCGTGGGTGCTGGAGCCCGTTCCTGACGGGCACGCGTGCGGCAGCCAGCCTGCTTTGCCCTCTTTTCCCTTTGGAAGAAACGGCTCTTTCTCTGTGCTCAGCAAAGCCAGACCCTCACCAGCTTGCCAAATGTTCCTGCTTTTTTTTTTTTCTCCCCTTCCCTCCCCCCCCACTTTTCCCTCTGTGTGTGTGCGCTGAAATGACACAGCAAGAAACAAACGGTGTCTGCTGGATCCCCAGCTTTGCCGGCATGTTCTGTCAGAAGCTCCCTGCCCACACCCTCTTCCCTAGACCTAGTCTCGCTCCTAGACCGTCTGCTGGCAGGAGTCGGGAAGCCCAGGGGATGCTGAAGGCACTGGTGCTCCAGCTTTGCCCAAAAAGGCTGGCCTTAAGGAGGAAAGGTGGTCCTGGGGGGTGGTCTTGGTGCTGCCTGGCTCCTGCTTCTCATCTTCGTTAAGCCCGAGGTTTGTAATTCCATGAGCAGGTTTGGTGGTGGAAATGGTGCTGGTGAGGTTTTGTAAAGCTGGTTCTGCATCTCAGCGTTGGTGCATGTGCTGCTCGGTGTGTGTGTGGGTGGACAGTGGGGTGAAGGGGATATTTGGGTGAGTTTGGGGTTCTCAAGCAAGGTTGCACGTGGGTCTTGCCTCCAGAGCATCACAGCTAGAGCTGGGGTTGCTCTTGCATCCAGGAGACACATCAAGGGCCCTGAGCTGCCTCTCTGGGGTTGCTGACTGATTTGAAGCAATAGAAGGAAAGGAAGCCATCCAGAGGGATCTTCACAGGCTGGAAAGGTGGTCCGGGTGAACCTAATGAGGTTCAACACTGTGAAGTGTCAGGTGTTGCATTTGGGCTGGAGGAATCCCAGACATATTTACAGCCTGGGAGAAGAGCTGCTAGAGAGCAGCCCTGCTGAGAAGGACTTGGGGATTCTGGTAGATGAGAAACTTAACGTGAGCCAGCAGTGTGCTCTTGCAGCTCGGAAGGGCAATGGGATCCTGGGCTCCATCAGAAGAGGGGTGGCCAGCAGGGACAGGGAGGGGATTGTCCCTCTCTGCTCTGCCCTCCTGAGGCCCCATCTGGAGTCCTGTGTCCAGAGCTGGGGTCCTGATACAACAAAGCTGTGGAACTGTTGGAGAGGGTTCAGAGGAGGCCACAAAGATGATCAGATGGCTGGAGCACCTACCCTACAAAGAGAGGCTGGGGGAGCTGGGCTTGTTCAGCCTGGAGAAGAGAAGGCTGCGGGGGGTGACCTCATTGCAGCCTTCCAGTGCCTGAAGGGAGCAGAGAAACAGGAGGGGAATCAGCTTATTCAAAGGGCAGAGACTGGCAGGCCAAGGGGGATGGAGAGAAGCTGAAGGAGGGAAGGGTTAGATGAGATATTAGGGGGAAGTTCTTTCCAGAGAGAGTGGTGAGGCACTGGAAGGGGCTGCCCAGAGAGGTGGTGGGTGCCCCATTGCTGGAGGTGTTCAAGGCCAGGTTGGCTGGGGCCCTGGGCAACCTTGTGTAGATCCAGGCCTGGAGGCTGGTGTCCCTGCCTGTGGCAGGGGGTTGGAACTCTGTGATCCTTGGGGTCCCTTCCAACCCAGACCAGTCTGTGATTCTATGAAACCAAGTAGGGATCCAGCCTGGCAATCACCAAGCTCCACTGAAAAACACTTCCAAAGCTGACCCCATGCACCCCACGGACCCCATGCCCTGCTGTGGCGTGGGGGGTCTGGGTCCAGCTGGTGAGGCAGCAGCGCTGGCACGTGTCTGAGCTCGATGCTGAGGATCTGCAGTGGGAACACTGATGCTGCCTTAGCTGAGGTCTAACAAAGGCTGCAGAGCTTGGCAGGTGCTCCATCGGGAAAAGTTCATCCTGGGACAGAGGGAAGGTCGGGGTTTGGGAACAGAGGAGGGGGCTCAGGAGCACAGGGGTTGCAGTGAGCGATGGCTGGGGGAAGAGGAGGAGGAGGTGACATACTTGGGGCTGGGGTCTGTGGGTTGATGCTGGGGCATCTGGGTGCGGTTTCTTGGCGGATAGGGAACAGAACAAAGAGCGGTCTCCGTCCCTATTTCAGCAGGTTTGGAACCACTTGATTTTTAGCAGCGCCTCTGGCAATGCAGTTTTTGCATTCTGCTTAGAGAACAGGAAAATGAAATATATATCGAGCTTTCTCCTGTCTCCCCACTCCTGCCCCTTCCCCTCACAGGCACCAGCGTGCCCACATACCGCGGGCTTTGGGCACCCCTCAGCTGGGACCTGTGCCTCTACTGCCTACCCCAGCGCCCTCCCCTCCCCGCCCCCCCCAAGCACCCTAAGGCCAGGGGCCAGGCAGTGCTGCAGGCAGGGACTTGGGCAGGAGGTTCTCACCCTGCCCGGACCCCCCAGCGCATGGCTGCTGCAGGATGTGTCCCTGCAAAGGAAATGTACCAATTTCCTCATTAACCTGATTTGGAAAAGCAAAGTGTTTCCATTCAGATCTTGTCCAGCGCCGAGGTCACTGACGGATACCCGGCAGGGCTGGTGGGGAGTGAGGCATGGCCCTGCATGCAGCAGATCAAATTACCGCTATTACAGGGAAGAAAGAGATCTGTTACGGGCTGGGGAGAGCAGCAGCGGGTGTCAAGGGCTTGAGGGAAGTGGTTAGACCAAGGAACCTGCTGATACGGTGGTGGTGGTTTGTATTTTTCATTTCCCCCCCCACCCCTTTTTTTGCTGGAGTACGGAGATCCAGAGGCTGTTCCTGCTCTCCTGCCTCTGTTCTGCAGCCGGATGCGGCCGTGGTCTGCAGGGTCGGGGGCAGCGGAGGTGATGCTGGAGGGATGGCTTCAGCCGTGGTGGGGCCATGGTGTGTCACCCCCAAAGCTGAGGGTTTGGCATACAAATCATGGGGCCTGCGGTGTTTTCTCACCCGCTGTCCCAGCAGGTCTGCTCTGCAGCGAGCCTAGGGAAGGGCAGGCATGGTGTCCAGGGCAAAGCCTCCTGAGATTCTGGCTTTCCCCATCACTCCCAGCCCCCCTGGCTAGGATTGCAGTGAGAGGGACAAGCAGACCTCTCCTGCCTGGCTGCAGCGGTTGGGATGGTTTGGTCATCCCATCCCTACCGGCAGTGCAGGCAGAGCTGTGTGTCCCTGTCGGAGCTCTCCATGGGGTGGGAGATCCCTGGCAGAGGACCACAATGAGAGCAGGATGTGGCCACCCATCCTGCTGGAGGTCCTGTAAACTGGGAGCCTAGCCCTGTTCCTAGGCACTGGAGCATTAGCAAGGGTGGATTGCTGTCTTAACTGAAATCCAGCGGCTCCCTGTTCTCAGTGGTCTGTGGGGACAGGACAAGGGGCGATGATGGCCTCAAGTTGGAGCACAGGAAGTTCTGCACCAATCTGCATAAGGACTTTTTTCAGTGAGGGAGCCCTGGGACAGGCTGCCCAGGGGGGTGTGGAGTCTCCGTCTCTGGAGATATTCCAGACTGATCTGGATGCTTCCCTGTGCGACCTGTCCTAGGGACCCTGCTTTGGCAGGGGGGTTGGACCCGATGAGCTCTGGAGGCCCCTTCCAACCCCAACAGTTCTGTGATTCTGTGATGTCCTACTGCTCCCCAAATGAGTTGAGCACCCACAGCCTTGGTCCCCAATCCCCCTCCCCAAGCTGGTGGGCATCGAGTGGCCATTAAAGGCACCCTGCACAGGCAGAACATGCTCTCTGTTTATTTTTAGGTAGGAGAGACTGAATTTGTGGGGTGTTTTTTTTTAGGTTTTGTTCCCCCCCTTTCCCCTATAGCAAAAGAAATCCTAAAGTTTCCCATGTGAGCGCAGCCCGAGGGAGGGTACGTGTGGGCTGCGAGCTTGTGCTTTGCATTCCACTCGAGTATATATTTAGATTTCTTTAGATTTCTGGCCCCCTGAGTGAGACCTGCTTTTGCAGCTCCCTGTGCCTTTTCCCGCCCTTTGGAATGGGGAAAAGAGGAAAAAAAAAAAAAAAAAAAAAAGAGAAAAGGAAAAATAAAAAAGAAAGAAAGAAAGAAAAAAATACAACACAAGAGCTGCTGAAACAATAACTCCGTGCTGGGGGTTGAGAAGCAGGAGCCAGCGGGGGCTCCTTCGCTGGGTGGGGACCTGCCGTGCTGGCTCTGTTACCCCACGGGGCTCCTGCTCCCACGCCTCCCTGGTGTCATTTATAGGCTCGATGGCTTCGCCGGCACCGGGGCAGGTCAGCTCAGTGTTGGAGGTGTGAGTCCAGCAGTTCGGCTCCTGCCAGGGAATGGTTGGGGGTCTCCATCGATGCCTTGGTGAGAGAACCGCCCTCGGGTGTGGAGTCCCTTGGGGAAGCTGTGGCTCCTTAGACTTCACCACGGAGCTCGCGTTGGTTGTGTTGGTGGCTTGGGTGTGCTCTGAAGAAACACATTTCTTCAGCTGGATGTTATGGGAGGGCTCAGGTTGGTGGTCGTGGTTTAGGCTGGTGGGGGGGTGGGTATTGAAAAAATGGTTGTCTGGAAGGGAATCATAGAATCACAGACTGCCCTGGGTTGGAAGGGACCCCAAGGATCACAGAGTTCCAACCCCCTGCCACAGGCAGGGCCACCAATCTCCAGGCCTGGATCTACACAAGGTTGCCCAGTACCCCATCCAACCCGGCCTTGAACAGCCCCAGGGATGGGGCACCCACCCCCTCTCTGGGTAGCCTGTTCCAGCCCCTCACCACTCTCTCTGGAAAGAAATTCCCCCTAATATCTCATCTAACCCTTCCCTCCTTCCAGGAGTTTCTTCCTTAAAGAAGATACAGTGTTTTTATGGTCTGGGGATTATACTCCCCCTGTCTCCACACATGGTGACCTCCTGGTACTTTCAGCAAAAGGGGAAAAAAAACCAGCAGGCAGGCACAGTGGACCAAGGGGATGAACTTCTGGAGGGATATTAAGAACAACCGATGCCCCAAAGAGGTGGGAAAACGGGCTGCTCAGTCAAGACAACTACATCCTGGCACTGAAGAAGTTGGGAAGTGCTACGGGAGCTGCCAAAAGTCCCACCAACACGGACCTTGTGAAGGATGCTCAAAGGGGCAGCGAGCGGTTCCCCATCTCCACAGATCAAAGCAAGGCCACAGGGAAGCAATGGCTGGGGATGTCTGGGTACAAACGGATCTTTCACCCCGTTTTTTGGTCACCACCAAGACAGAGGCAACAAAAAGGGATGGATAGTGGGAATGAGGACATGGGTGTAAGCCAATGTAGAAGCCAAGCACCGAGACCATCACACCCATTGGGATGGCTTCCCCCCTCCCTGTGTTTGGAGGGAGCTGGCACATGAAATGGCAGGTCTGGTAACAAGTATTTTTAACAACTCCATCGAGTTGGGGGAGGCACCATCTGACTGGAGAATAGCGAATGCGATGCCTATATTTAAAAGCGGGGGGAGGAGGGGGAAAAAAAAGTAAGGCAGGCAGGAATAGGACTGCAAGCCTGACCTCGATTGCATACCACTTCAGAACAGATTTGGAAGGCAAAAGAGGAAAATGAATCATGGGTTTGCCAAAGGTAGGTCACTCCAGGCTAACCTGGCATCGGAGACCTGGAAGCGTGTGGAGCTGCTCTTTGTAGTAAAGCTTTTGCTATGGGAAAGTGTTAATGAAGTAGAGGAGAGGGGAAGGAGAAGAAGAGGAGCTCAACGAGGCTGGCAGGGAAGCGAGCAGCATTAGGATAGCGCTGGGTGGTGTTGAGGGGACGTAGTGGCTGGTGGTGACCGGCGGTGCTCCTTGGGGATGAGTCACGGGCTTTCCTGCTTCCAGTTTAGGCTGGCTTCCCGGAGCTGGGGGAGATGGAGGCTGCCGCCCTGGACTGGAGGAGCTTGAGGGCTGGAGGAAGAGATGTGGGATGCAGTGAGAAATGGAAAGCCACATGCTTGTTGAGGAACAGCAAAGATATCTCCTAGGAACCCAAGTCTTGCTGATTGCAAAGTAGCAGTGTGGAGGAGGATGGGATGAGCAGGGGAGCACAGGGTGACCGTGGGCCAGTGGTACCCTGGAAGAGCAAGGAGGTTTGCAAGCAGGATGGCACAGTCTTGGTAGCATCGTGTAGGGATAGAGTGGGACCCATCAGAATCATTCACTTGGGTCTCCTGAGTCCAGAGAAAGGTAACTGAGCCCGGACTGGAGCAGGGAAGGGAGGGCCAGTTGTGCAAGAGAGAACTGGAGGTACCTTGCTTTGGCTGGCGAAGCAGGGGCTGGGGGTGGCTGTATAAATGCATCAGGTTAGGAAGCAGGAGAAGAGCAGTTTCCATTAAAGGCCAGTGCCGGTAGAAGAATGGCATGGTGTATAAAATGACCACAAATTTAGGCTGGAAGTTAGAGGAGCCATTAAAGTGTCTGCTTGAGGAGCCTTCCAATGGGAATAGTGAGTTTTTACAGTTGAGTTGACAAAATCTGGGGGAGATTGCATGATGTGAAGTGGTTTGGACTTGGCAACTCCATAAGACCATCTGATAGTCCAGATCTTCTCTCCAGGCAAACCCGCTGGCCTCCAGCTGAGGAGCAGGGTGTGTGTCAGAGTTTTGGGGATGACAAGACACATGGCCAAGTGTTCCTTTGGTTCCCTGGGCAGATGTGCTTCAGCTTTGGAAGTGGAGAGATGGGAACACACCCACTTGTGTGTGTGTGCATGCACACGTGTTCTGTGTACTGGTGTCCTGCTGCACTGAGTGCTTTGTGGTCATGTTCTCCACTGTGAGCTAGAGAAGTAGTGGAAGATGCAGAACCTGTGAAATGTCATGCCCCTCATGTTTCCCAAGCAAACCCCCTTGTCCCAGCCAGCTGGGACTCTGCAGCCTGGGTGCTGTAAAGGTACTGGAGCAACTCTTCCAGCTCCTCGGGGAATAAAAGGGCAAATTTTGGCAGTCAGAGTGGCTGAGCAGGTACTAGATGATGGGCCTGGAGTCATCACAGCTTCCCTGGGCATCACCAGCTCCTGGTGTTGCAGGAACCATTGGGAAATTTTATTTTGGGGATCTGGGATCCCAGCAAAGCTGGCACCAGCCAGGAGGACCCATGTTACTGCTCAGGGCAGGGCTGTTCATGGGGCTGCTGGCATCGGCCTGGGTGGCAGGGATCATTCTTGAGTTCTCTGAGGTCAGTGGTGTGTCCTTGGGTACCTGGGATCCATCCCCTCTACTGCCCCAGCAGTGCCCTTCCTGGAGATGCTGGCTGCTAATGGTACTGAGCATGTAACCCCCAGAACCCCTAAAATCTCTCTGATCCCTTCTACCTCCACCCCCATGGGAGCTGGGTACCCAAATGGGCAAAGAGGTCAGGGTCGCAGACAACCCGTCCCACTGGGGTGGTGCCCAGCCCCAGTCTCAGCGTTCCTGGCTGCAGGTCCTCGGTGCCACTACCTTTGCCATGCCCAGAAAATGGAGTGGGAAGAGGTGGTCTGGGCACTGCTGCTGGTGTCTCAGGCTGATAACCCTGGGGAAGTTGTCCCCTGCTCCATCATCCCATCTCCGTCACCCCTTCCATCTCCTGTTGAGTGTTGCTGGAGAGGAGAAGGCCAAAGGGTGGTGATGGCCCAGCCCTGGAGAAAGATGTGTTCACTTGTAGGAGCTCATCCATTTTGCGTTCCTCGTGCCAAGGACCTTGGCCTGGTGGCATCTTGGCAGGGACCTGAAGCCCAGCTTGGGCTGAGGGGTGTACAATCCCTTGAAGACTAATGTCATGGCAAATGGCACTGCTAGAGCAGAGCGTGGGGGCCTGGGTGGCTCTGGAGAGCAGTGACCTGTGTTGGCTCTGTGGGATTC
The DNA here is from genome assembly GCA_020800305.1 of Porphyrio hochstetteri. NCBI lineage: Eukaryota > Metazoa > Chordata > Aves > Gruiformes > Rallidae > Porphyrio > Porphyrio hochstetteri. The sequence goes on from CM036912.1 coordinate 24,039,198, forward strand.
CCACACATCATTCCCACCTCCCCATGCCCTGAAGAAAGGGTCTGGTGGTGGACTGGGGCTCTCAAAAGGTGCAGGACCTTGAGAAGATGCGTGTTGTCTGGTTCTCCTGGTGCTGGAGGACGAAGGTGGCGAGTCTTTCCACAACATCCTGCTGCTGTGTGCCAGGCGCTCCTCGCCACCGGAGACCCTGCCCGTGGTATCCCCCTCCCCATGCTGCCGTCCGTGCTTGCAGCAGGATGCGTTGGCATCACCCTTCCTAACTTGGACTGGGTTTCGGGGTGGTGGGGATGCCCAGCTGTGGTTCCCACTGGCGCCTTGGGCACTGGAGGAAGACTACAGTGTGGTGGCTTTCTCTCCCCACCCCTCGGAGATGTGCTTCTCTCCTTGCAGAGCCTTGTCTTGGCTCCTGCACTGGCTGACCAGGAGAGGTGGTGCCAATGACTCAGACGAAGATGAGGGCTTAATTAGCATGGGGAGAAGGGGGGTGGGGAAAGAGAGAGAAAAGAGAAAGAGTCTTTCATTGCAACAAGATTGATACCACCTCCCCCAGACAGTCACGTTCTGCCGCATCACCCTCCAGCCCGGCATCGTGTGCACCGTGCCTGACACTGGAGGACAAATGGGGCTTGGGGAGCGGCTGTGAGGTGCAGAGGGGCACTGCTTTATTAAAAGCCTCAGTGAATAAATGTCTGGAGGCATCGAGCAGGGCTTGCAACCTGTTTAGCTGTCAGGCTCTGCCTGGCTCTTAGGGTTCCTCTCAGCTCCTTGGGCTTGGGGCAGTGCATCTTGGGCTGGGAGGGTGCCTGCAAGGTATCAGTGATGATGCTGTCAGCAAAGCACCCATCTGAAGGTGTGGGGCTTGCCTGCACCTCCCTGTTTTCCCACTGCACATGGAAGGATGAGCACCAGCTGCGTCATCTTTAGCCACTGGCTTCCCTGGCCTGAAGACACCTTCTAAATCTTTCCCTCTTAACCTGTGCTGCGCTTGGCTGGGCACTGCTGCTGCTGTCCTGGCTGGGTGGGCTGGAGAGGGGGATGCTGCTGGGGTAGGCATGCTCAGAGTGGCCCTCACGCCCTCAGCACCCTGATATTTTGGGTGGCATGCTCATGCACCTCCAAGGAGCCTGGTGCAGTCAGCCTGGAGGGAGATACACCACAGGGCTGTAGGTAATGCTGCCTCCCTCTGCTCTCAGTGCTGGTGTCGAAGGTAACGTCACATGTGTTTGTGTTTTTTCTTTCCCCTCCAGACCAATGATGCCTTAGGAGCCACCTGGAACTGGCTGTACTTCATCCCCCTCATCATCATTGGATCCTTCTTTGTCCTCAACCTTGTCCTGGGAGTGCTGTCAGGGTAAGCGAGATGCCATTCTTCCCGCCCGGGCCATGTCGCGTGTCTCCAAGCCCCGAGGTTGTACTGTACTGCCATGCCCCCACCCCACCCCAAAATCCCAGTAGCTGGTTCCCCCTCCACGCCTGCTTGTCCCATAGCGAGGGATCGCTCTGTAGCTCTGCTTAGCTCCTTCCCTGTCTGGGGAGCCAGGAAAGGGGCCGCCTTGAAGATGTCTTCTTGTTTCACGTTGCTGAAGATTTTGTGGTTTGGTCACCTGTGACAAATGGCCAGGGTTGATCTCTTGGCTGCTTGGGACCTGCTGGGGCAGAGGGGAGGGGGGGACATGTCATGGGGCCTTATGGAAATGTGTTTGTAGCGGGGTGAGTGTTTGCTGGCTGCTGGAGTGTGGTGGGTTTGCGGCAGTGGCACAGGGCAGTTCCATGCTGGGTGGGCTGTAGCTGGGAGGATGTGCCCAGCGCTGTGGGGGATGAGGGTGGGGGTGCCTGGGGCACATGCGGTCATGTTGGGGATGTGGGGACATTGCAACTGTCCCTGTTCTGCTCTTCCCAGCGGAGAGGAGGTTTTAGTCCAAGCCATTAAGCTGGGTTTGGAGAGAAAAAGGCTTCTTGTCTCCATGACAATAAACTGCAGTTACATCAGCCCATCCTCAGCCGCTGGCAGGAGCTGGTGCATGGGGACATCGTGCCCTCTCCTGCACTGGGAGGGGAAAGTGGGGTTCTCTGCCCTTGCTGCAGGTGGCAGCACAGACCCCATGCCTGGCAGCAGAAATTTTTTCCTAATTGGCCATCATGACCAAAAAAAGCCACTGTAGCACTGGTTTGGCCAGTGGGAAAGCTCTGAGATGCAAGGATTAATGTGGAGACTGTCCCTGGGCACCTCTGTCACTGCCCAAAGTGTACTGTGAGTTCAGGTGTGACGATGGTGGTTTCGGGAGCACCTCTGGAGTGGCAGGCTGGGCTTCAGGGCCTCTTAGTGAGTTGAACTTCCCCAGCTCTCATTCTGGGGTCTGACTGAGTCCAGGGCTTCTGGGGATAGGCTGGAGGAAGGGTGGGAGGGAGCTCTTATGGAGGGTGATGATGTCCAAGAAGCATTGGGTGGCTTTTGCATCCCTTGTGCCCCGTCCAGCTTGGGAATTTGAGCAAAGTCCAATTGGGCATCAGTGTCAAGTAGAAGCTTTCCTACCAAAGCTCGGAGCAGGGAACTCAGGAAGCTTAGGGCTTGGCAGCTGGAAAAGCCCCTTGAATTGTGCCAGTGTAGCATGGTGTGTGGACATTGAGTCTTTCAGTGCCGGTGTGATGCCGAGAGCAGCCTGCGAATGCAGCAAGGTGGCACTGCTCTGTCCTGCAAGCCAGCCACTGGCAGGAGGACCACAGGTTGGCTGGTGGGATGCTCAGCCTGTGCCCCAGTCCGTGCTTGGTGCTTGCCCGCACTTGGGACTGTGTGAGGCAGCTGTTCCTGTGCCCGCCAAATTGGAAGCAATTGTCAGGCGCCGGCTGGCATTTCAACTGTTTGTTTATTGCTAATAGGGTTTGTATTGGGGAAGGATGCAAGTGGGTGGGTGGCCTAATTGGCAATGGAGATGCTCTCGTGGCGTGCCAGATACCTAGGGAAAAGCGTGACTGCTCAGCTCCCCGGAGGGCTGAGCGAGGTGAGCGGAGGCGGCGAGCTGGGCGCTGCCACTCGATGGCAAAGCCACCCAATGTCGAGGCCACCGCGCGTGCTCTCCCGCCTGGCCACAGCCACCTTCAGCGACTCAGTGGATGCAGGACCTCAGCGGTGGAGAAGCATCCTCTTGCTAAAGCTGCTGCTGGAGTCATGGAATGGAGGGATGCGAGGCGGGAGAAGGTTCTTCTGCACGCAAACAATGCACGTCCTTGAGTGCAACAAGAAGGGTTTCACTCCTGGCTTTCCTTGCTTAGTTTTTTTGTTTTTAACAGTTCTCTGGATGAGAGCGCTTGGCTCTGCTGCAGGAGGGGAAGGGTGACTTTCCAGCTACCCCCCAAGCCTCAAAGCTGGGTGAGCAAGTGAGGTCTGGCAGCATCCCCCAGGACTGAGCTGGGAGGAGAAGGTCATGTTGGGGATGAGCTCCGTGGAAAACACCTCCTGGTGAAGGAAACCTTTCCCTGGCGTTGCAGCACTGCTTTGGGGGGAGGCACGCAGCCTGCTCGCCTCGCTGAAACCAGGGCTGCTCCGTTACCTCGGGGCGGAGCGGTGAGCAGTGATTCCTGGTAGGCCGCTTGCAGAAACCTGGACACGTACTGCTTGCAGACTGCACCATCTGCACCGGTGGGTAACAAGGTCCGCTCGGGATTTCCAGCCTCCTTCTCCAAGTTCGCACTCATGAGCGGCTGCAGAGCTGCCTCTCGGCTCTCCTCTCGGCAGAGGCTCTCCATGGGGAAGCAACCAAATGCCCGAGGCGGGTCCTGAATGCAAAGAGGCTGCAGAAGGACATTTGTATGTTTAACTTGCCACCATTAGAAGCTTGCCGGAGCCCAGATTTAGCAATCTTCTGGTTGTGATGCGCATCTCTCCCAACAGTCGGTTCCCCAACTGTTAAGCTGAGGCATGACCTCCGTGATGTAAACAGCCTGGATCCATCTGCTCCTAAGCACAAAGTATGTGGGAGAGGAAAAGAAATTATTTCTATCATACTGAGAGGCTCCTCGATTTTTCTCTCTAAATACGAACAGGCACACATGCACTGGAACGGCATGCAACGCTATTAAGAGGAGATGGAGTCGCTCCAGGGTAGGGGTTTGTGGAGATCCAGTTCTTTCGGGGTTTTGGCATTTATTACTGTGTCTATTAACTTCCCCCCCACTCTATGGGTGCAATTATAGATCAATTAATTCTAACTGAAAGCAGGAAAGGGGAAAAAAAAAAACCCCAAAACTAAAAAAAAATTGGCCCTGTTCCTTCTCGAGAAGCAGGTATGAAGCCCAAGTAGATGTGACTGCTCAGCTTTTAAAGCTGCACAAGCTACCGAAATAATCCTGGCAGAAGAGAGTCAGTGGGAGCGAGCAAGGATGGAGCGTCAGCTGCAGTGCCCTGTTTTCTGCCACGTGGCAGCCGGTGGATTTGGGAGCTGGGAAGATGCTGAGACTCTCACCGAGCGTGGCTTGCTGGTGTCATCCACCCGCCCTGCTGCGGTGGGGTGGGATGTGCTGTGGCTCTGCGCCTCTTCCCAGGGGCAACCGCTGGACTGCGGAGAGAGGATTGGATGCTGCAGCCATCTCTGCCGTGGGATGGGTAGCAGGTGTGGATGGGCCCTCCTCCTGCCCCATGGCTGATGGTGGGTCAGCTCTGAGTCAGGGGATCCAGAAGTTACATGTGCCTCTGTGCTGGAGGTTTGGAAAGGTCAGGAAAGGAGTTGGGTTGGGTTGGGTTGATTTGTCTCAGCTCTTTCTTGAGTAAAACAGTTTGGATCTGTGTGTTCATACTGCATCTTCCGAGTGGCAGAGACCCAACTAGAGCCGTGCTGGGGGATGCGTGCTGCCTGCGGCACAGGCGGTGTCATCGCAGTAATGACAAGAGCTCTCTGCTGGCCCTGTCCAAGCCTCTGCAGGCGTCCTGCCTGTTTTGCCACTCCTGATGATGAGGGATCTTCTGGCTAGCTTGTCACTGGGAGCAAGAAGATGAAAGGGTGAAGCTTAAAAATAAGCTATGCTTGGAGGAATAACATCGGGGACTGTTGCGGAGTTCCTGAGACCAAACAGGCTGTGTTTTGACTCTTTCCCATCTCCCTTTCCCCACCCCTTGAAGAGAAAATTTGGTTTGTGATCCCCCTCCTCCATTCGTTGCAGCTTTTGGGGGCTGGTAGACTCCTTTCCCATATCCAGTGTCGTCCTTCCAGCCCCTTTCCAGGGTGACAAAACCACAACAGCCATCGGTATTCACAGTTGGCAGCGGTAGCTGAGCGTGTGCGGCGCAGAAGAGGATGCTGCCTGACCTGGGAAGGCTGGATCCTTGGGTCTGGGAAGGCTGGATCCTTGGGTCTGGGAAGGCTGGATCCTTGGGTCTGGGAAGGCTGGATCCTTGGGTCCGAGAAGGCTGGATCCTTGTGTCTGTGGAGGAGAAGACCTCTGGAAACTGGCGACAGAGCAAGTTGAACACGGTGGCAAGAAAAATGAAATCCATCTGCCTCGTACCAAACAAGAGAGTAATTTAAATCCTCCTAATTGCTTCCACTCATCCTGGTGATGTTAAGTCTTTTCTCCCCTTAAGTCTTTTCTGCCCCCCACCCCCAGCTCTCGCACTAAGCCTTTGAAAGAAACGACTAATGTTATAATTAAAGGATCAATTTGGCAAGATTTCTTTGTCTTAAGATCTTCTTTCTTTCAGGTTGGGTTAGTGCTGTGTTCCCAGTCTCTGGAGAGTTTTCTTCAGCTCCTTCAGGAGCCTTCTGTACCATCGCTGAAATCTTTTCACTTCACTTAATTTGAATTTTTCTCCCATCCAATTTTGAGGCATAACAAACGATGAATAAAATTAAGTTTTAGAGCAATTAATAATAAGGGCATTGAAGGAAGAAGCGTACCTTTTCAATGGAGACAAGGGTTTGGTTTGGGGTTTTTTTTGCTGGCTCTACTCAAGACCTGGGCCTTGTGTGGTTGAGCTGGATCAGCTGGTTTTAGGCCAAAAACACTAGGAAGAGGATTAATGTCTTGGAGGTAGGCAGTTTGTGGAGGGGAAAGCGGGGAGACCCGTCACCTTAATGCAGGAAGGCCTGTGGGGAGATCATGAGTTGACAGTGAGATATGCCAACAAACATCCCCGAGATGTATTTCATGGGATGCATGAAAGCTTGGAAGCATCAGGGTTTGGTTTGGTTTTCCTTTAATGGTGGTGGCATCGGATGAGATGTAAAAACGTCTGTAGCATGTTTGGAGTTTCGCTAGTCAGAACTGCTTTTGAATGGCGGTGTGGGTGTAATGAGGGGGGGGGCTGTGATGCCTCCCACTGGGTCCTCCAGCACCATCATGGGATGCACATTGGCCGGGCTGTGTTTGGCAAGAAATGGCCACGCTTATCACTTTGTTCTGAGGAAGCTCTTGTGTCACCGACATGGTATTTGAACATGAGTGAAGTGAAGGAGCCTTTGAGATCTTCATCTATATTCAGCAGCCAGGTGGGTATCCATATTCAATGAGGGCCTCTCTGCCTCGCTCTGCCATACCACCTTGCTGCGGAGGGCCTCCAAGCCCTTTGCGAACAAGCTGCCTGACAAGAGACGCGTGTGCCTCGTGTGCCGCGTCCCCCGGTGTTACAGGAAACAGTGACTCCTCTTACAGCTGGACAGGCAGGATTTAAAAAAAAGAAGGAAAAAAGAGACAACTCGGTGACTTTCCCCCCTTGATTTGTCTTCACCAATTACTTCCCAGAGTGTTTCAACCACTTCAGGTTGGCTCTTGCTTGTGCTTCCGTGCAAATCCGCTCTACGGACCACCCATTATCTGAGGACCGTGAGTGAAAAGGTCCAGCTTTGACCCTCTCGACACAAGCACTCAGCAGATAGTTCTTGCTTACAGATTGCTTTTGGAGTTGGTTTGTTCCAGAGCGTCATAATTCCTGTTGTGTGGCCATGACTTGAAGCTCTTTGACTTGGCGGGCAGCTTTGGAGATGCCCAGTTTCCTCCATGACAAACTCCATCCTTGCAAGGGGGGAATGCTGGGTGCTCTGGTTGGGTGAAGCAGAGGGGATGCCCTGAATCACGCAGTGTTATCAGCTCTTCGTACGTCGCAGGTGGCTGGCTGTTTGTTTCGCAGCAGCGGGGCGATGTATCCAGCAGTTGGTGTTGTGGGTTTTGTGCTTGATGGTTGGTTCTGACTTCACTGGATTTGGGTGTCGAAGGTGTCGATTAGAGTGCTTGGAGGTTCCTGGGAAGTTAACGTGATGAAATGTTGAAAAACTGGTGGTTTGGGGTGTTTTTCCCCCATTCTGTAACACACCTGCAGCACTGGCTGTCCACCTTTCATCTGCAGATCGATCTCGCTCGCGAAAGGGGTCTATAAAACTGTTCTCCACTTAACCGAGGATAAAAACTGGAGCGTAGGAGGGAAGGGGAGGAGTGACATTTCCCCAGCGCTGCGTGAGCCAGTGGGGGTGATGGTGAACAAAGCCCGGGGCTCTTGAAGCAGCAAAGCTGCTCTGCTCATACCAGCCCTGCCTGATAAGAGTAAAACAAACCCCAGAGCTTCCACCTCTGCCTCTTGCCACCCAGACCCTCTGCCTGGACCTTGCTGTCACTTTCTTGTGGCACAGGTTGGCTGCCTTTCTTGTTTGAGATGTCACACCAGACTTCTCTGAGCGGTGGTGACCAAGGTGCAAACCTCAGCCTTGTTACCCCTGGAAAAATCAGAAGACACTGAGACAGTGTCCCTGCATGCTACACATTAAACCAGTTCCTCAGACAGTGCTTCTCAGGTGCTTAGCCAGCACTGCTTCATTAGAAGAGCTGTGTTGATGACTATACCTGTGTCCACTTTAGTAGGCTGTACCGTAGTAAGGCATTGCTATATAGGGAAATAATTTTTCAAGTACTTAGGTGACTAAAGTTCATTAGCTTTGAGGCCAGTTTTCAAAAAAAGGTGTATAGCTGGTGGAACCAGGATGCAAGTGAGGCATTTTGCAGAGCAAAGAAACCCTCTGTTTCTTCCTATTGCTTCCTCATTTTTCTTTCCTCTCTCCTGTGAAGTTACTGCGTTTTCTGAGTTAATCTATATTATCTGTATACTAAGGTAAAGGACAAGAACTTTTTACAACCTTATTTGATTTGCTTTAAATGACTTCTGGTATATTTTGTATCAGAATCTGAATTCATTTCAGCAGGGAAAGTGAGCCTGGTTTGTGAGAGTACAATGCAGAGAACCTTGACACAGGGTCTTCTGAATCGACGACCCTACAACGGGAATGCCAGCAGCTCCCTTTTTCCCAGCGATATTTGCCCTCTCTGCCATTTGTTTTCCTCTGCTTCAAAGCAAATAAGCTCTCCAAACTCTTAGCTCTTTGGAGCCCAACCCAAGTGCCCAGGGAAACATTTATTTATTTTTTTTATTCCAAGGTCATGGCAGGGTTGAGCTGAGCACAAAGCAAGCATCCATGTGCGCTCTTCTCGCTGTGATCGCGGAGTGCTATGTGTTCCTGGAGAGCGTGTGTGGAGAGGGGCTGGTCCCACCCCGAAGCGCAGAGGCTGGACTGAGCATCTCTGCTGGGGTCTGTTGCTGAAGGACAGGCTCTGCAGTGAGGTACAGCTGATTCCCAACCGTGTTCCCAAGCGATGGGTGAACCTGCTTTTGGATGAATCAGAGCCTATTGACAGAAGCTTAATTGTAGACAAGAAACGGGCTTACTGGAGAGAAGGGAAGTATTTAAAGTCCTTGCTGTTCAGTGGGCTGTGTTCTCCATCAGCAGATGCAAAGTCTGAGTTCTCTTGTGTTTCTCACTGCTTTGAGTCATTTCAGTGTCTCCATTGCTGCTCTCCATCAAATCTTAGTCGAATTCTTAAACTTCATCTTCAAAGCTGTCCAAAGCCCGGACCCAGGAGATGCCATTACACAGCTGGCCAACAGTGACCCTGTCCCTCATGCTTTGGGCCCTACGTGGAGCCATATCTCTTTGAGGGACTGGCTTACGAGAGGAGCTGTTTTTAGTGCTGGGAGTCTTGACTTTGTTTCTTGTGGCTCCTCATCTGGACCCCCTCTGCCTTCTCCTCACTTGTGGAGACGGTTTCCCATTTGGGCTGCCTTCTCCTCCCCTCATCTTCATGCTGTCATTGCCTTTCCCTTTTGTCTCTATTTTTGTTCGCTTCTCCTTTTAGCGTGGGGTGTCAACGCATGCTAGCATGACGAGGTCTTTCTGAATTGTTCCTGCTGCTCAGGATCAATCCTGTCTAATCCAAGCCCCTTTTACGACCTGGTAGAAGTGAGAGACATCAGCGAGTACCTATAACAAAATCTGATTTAAACCACGAGCTTTCCCCAAGGTAGAAGATAGCCATCAACATCTGCCCCTTCTTAAATGGGACAGTGATGTAACGGGTAATCTCAGGGCTGGTATCTCCCAGCTCTTTCCCATTTTACCATTCGATGTCGCCAACAGCTTGTCAGCTTTTCATTCCCCAGCTCGTGCATCTGCCAGCACTCTATACACACGCTCCCTTTTAGCATCCTCAGCTGTGAGCTCCGTTTCTCGCCGTGGCTTCGTCACAACGCGGCGAGCGTGTAACTCTCGCCCAGCGACACGGGGGTGATCAAAAGCTAAGGGCCGCCACGAAAAGGGAAGACAAGAAATGGGATGTCCCTGTTCTCCCTGAGTTTGGGGTGGTTTTTATTCTTTTCACTGGTTAATGCTTCGTGGGAAGACTTCCTCGAGGCAATCCAGCTTTGGCAAGGGATGATAGAACCATTGAATAGGTTTGGGTTGGAAGGCACTGTTAAAGGTCATCTATTCTAACTTCCCTGCAATGAACAGGGACATCTTCAACTAGATCAGTCCAGCCCAACTCTGAATCTTCTCTGACTTCTGGCAAGTACCCTTTATCCAAAAAATCTTGTTGCCTCCTTCAAAGCAGAGCTAGGAAGCACATCCTCCATCCGCTGAGGTGTTTTGTACCTCGTGGACTCCCTGTTCTAGCCATTGCTGTCAGTTCAGTGCAGAAACCCTGGTCTGCAGTGCCAGTTCTGCTGTGCCTGCTTGCCACCGGCTGTTTAAACTGAAGCACCAGGTTACAGACTGCACAGTTAGTTCGACATGCGTGCTTTAGTTCCTTTACACCTCTTGGGTAAATACCATCTGATCCCCCCTGGTTTGCAACTGTCTCATCCGTGTTTTCCAAGCCGTCTGTTGTCAGGTCTGTCCCGTAACCTTCCCAGACACCCTCCTGGAGTTCCAAGGTGGGTTTCTCTTCAAATTGCAGTGCTCAAAGCTCACAGTCGGAGCCATGAACCGAGACCTGAGTGCTGAGGAGAGCAGCAGTGTTACCTGATGCCTTACAGATGACATTCCTTGTTGTACGGTTCCTTGTACACACTGTTATGTGTGGTTTTTCAACAGCAGTACAGTACTGCTACCTCATCCTCAGCACATAATCTAGTATTCCTCCTCTTCCCACCCCATCCTTTCTGCTGCCCCCATAACATTTTAAAACCTGGTTGGTAACCAGTTTGTTGGAGGCATCTTTAACAGTGGCAAAAGGTGATGAATTTATGGGTTTGAAGATGCTTGGCTTGTTGTTTCAAAGCATGGAAGCCACAATGTTGATGTGACCAGTGCTGTATACCCACTGTAGATTCAAAGAAGCTCCAAAAAGGAGAAAAGTGGGTTGCAGCATCTGTGATTTTTCTTATTATTCTTTTTTCTTAACTGGTTTTTGGTTGTTGGTTTTCTTGTGGTTGGGCTTTTTTTTGTGTTTCATTTTCTTTGCTTGTTTTGTTACAAAGAAGGAGGCCCATTTTCAAGCTGGGTGCTTCCACATGGGTGGTTCTCCCATTAAAACCAGACCTGGGCTCTCCAGTCCTTTGGGCAGAGCACAACAGCATAGTAAAAGCATCACTGCCCTGGTGTGAGTGAGGGTGCAGGACCTGTGGAGGAAGGTGGCTGAGCACGCCAGTGTCCCCTGGGGTCTCCTGCCAGGCAGAGATGCTCTTGGGCTGTGTGAGAGGAATGCCAAGGCTGAATTTGGAGGCAGAGGAGGAGCGAACCATCTGTGCTCCGATTGCCCCGGCAGGCTGGGCACGGTGTGCGGACGGATGGTGCCCTTGCATGCAGGAGAACAGATGGCACGCTGCTCCCCAGCTCCCACCATGACCTTCCTTCATCGCTCTCTGCATCTCTTTGGCTTTACAAGGCTGGATGTGGAAGAGCTGCAGTTGCACACGAGTGGAGTTCGGCTGCTGTGGGTGGATGTTTTCATGCTGGAGGCATCGGGATTTGGGGCCAGGACACCCAGGTGGACAAGCAGAAGTGTTGCCAGTGGGGACTGTGCTATCTGCTGGAGTCCTCTGAGTCCCCCTCGCAGGGAATCCCATGGGGGCAGCACAGTCCTGTGCTCTTTGCAAGGCAAAATTGGGCTATTCTGGTGCTGTAACCCGAACGCACTGGGGAGCAGAGCCCTTCAATGGGAGGCAGGCGCCCGGCTCCCTCGGCAAGGCAGTGCCGCCCTGCCTGCGACTTGGAGCCTTCCCAAGCGGCTGTCAGTCACCGTAGCTGGCCCTGTTCTCACTCTCATACAGTATTATCTCTACCCGCTGCTGCAAATTGGCTCTGAGCAATCCTTGATCTGTCAGCATCGCCTACCCACTCTCAGATGTCACCAGCCCCCGCTGCTGCCCTGCTCGGTAACGTGTCTCTATGAAATGTAATAATTCATTAAGTTGAGCTTAAGTTTTGTTTTTTCTCCCCCCCCCCCCTCCCCTCTCAGCCACCCCTTCCTCCTCCTAATGGACAAAAGCAATTAAGCTCCATTAGGGATCAAGTGTGTGGGAAGTGTCTCCCTCGGAGACACTGCTGCAGCTGCACAGACCTTGTCCCCAGATGCGTGTGGCACCGGTTTCTTGCAAACCAGGGCTCTGCCAGAATAGAGCTGGGGAGGGGGAAATGGTGCTCGATGAAGGGGGGGTACTGGAAAAGATGCTCCTTGTCCATCCTCTGGGGAAAAGGTGTTTTGAGGCTCTGCTGGTCCTTCTGGCTGGGTTTCACCATGGACGCATGATGATTCACAGGATTGTAGGGGTTGGAAGGGAGCTCCAGAGCTCATCGGGTCCAACTCCCCCTGCCAAAGCAGGGTCCCTAGGACAGGTCACACAGGGAGGCGTCCAGATGCGGCTGGAATGTCTCCAGAGGAGACTCGATGATGGCTTCTCTTGCTGTGCAGTGAGATGAGACACTGACCTCAGCAGAGGAGGAGCTGGAAGAGAGAGGGATGTGCAAGCGGGAGGAGGCAAAGAGGGGACAGATTCCCAGCTGGTGTAAATCAGGTGAAGGCTTCCAGGTGGTCCTGGTTGCAGAATATATCTGCAGGGTCTGGCTTGCAAAACTTCTGCCAAGGAGCTGGCTGGTGTGGGGTTATGGCCTGTGGGGCAGAGGTTGAGCACGTGTGAGGACCAGTGGACCAAACCAGAGGGAGAGTGGCAACTCCCCCCCTCGCTCTGGCTGCAAAAGGCATCTTCTCATTTCTTGACATCCTGAATTTGCTAACGAGCAAAGGCTGGTGGGGGATGATGGCACAGCCAAAATGGTCCTGCCTTTCCTCCAGCTAGAGTAAGGAGGGATTTTGGCATGGCATGCCCCAAATTGAGAGCGCATTTCGCTGTTGGCTGTGGGAGGTCCTTCGTTCTCCTCCATCTCCTCCCGCCCTCCTTCCCTTCACTTAGGCTGCTTTTCTCTTCCTTGCCTTTTGTTCTCTCCCCCTTTGCCCTAGGAAGAAAGTCTCATTTCACTCTGAAAGCCCAGCGATGGAGCAGGAGAGTCATTTGATGCTTAATACCAGAGCAGCAGGAAACTTCACCTTCCTGGGGTGGAATTAAAAACACTTGAATTGTCTGGGGATCTTAAACAAGAGATGCAGGGAACATTCAGGGCTTTTCACACAAACAGACACACACACACATGTGAAAGCCCACACAGCATTAAGGGTGTAATAGCTCAGCTGGGGTAATGCACTTGAACTCTCTCTGCAGCAGACAGACCAATTCTTTCAGTTCTTTTGAAAATATATATATATATATATTTGAGGCTGGAGATTGCTGATGATCTCTGGGGAGAGAGAGACATTCGTCTTGCAGAGAGAATGGTGCCATTTGTTCTTTGCAATCACAGGGGGACCTCATCACAGCCTTCCCGTCCCTGAAGGGAGCAGACACACAGGAGGGGAATCAGCTTTCCTAAAGGGCAGAGACTGGAAGGACAAGGGGATGGAGTGAAGCTGAAGGAGGGAAGGGTTAGATGAGATATTAGGGGGAAGTTCTTTGCAGAGAGAGTGGTGAGGGGCTGGAAGGGGCTGCCCAGAGAGGTGGTGGGTGCCCCATTGCTGGGGGTGTTCAAGGCCAGGTTGGCTGGGGCCCTGGGCAACCTTGTGTAGCTCTGGTCTTGGAGGTTGGTGGCCCTGCCTGTGGCAGGGACTTGGAACTCTGTGATCCTTGGGGTCCCTTCCAACCCAGACCAGTCTGTGATTCTGTGGTTCCCCTGGAGCAGCCTGGGACTGGGATGGGGTTGAGGGCACAGGCTGGGTTCTTCCGTGTAGCTGGGGCTTGGGGACGGGGCGGTTAGCTGCAGCCAGCACACCATGTCTATCCTGATGTTGTGAGAAAGGAAGGGTGTGCTGGTGGGATGTGTGGTGTGAGGGATGCTCCTTGAGTGCAAGTGTTGTGGTCAGTAGAGGTTTAATATGTGGGCTGAGATGCCCCAGGTGTGTGGGGTGTGGGACCTGCTAGAAGCACGTCAGGAGGTATTCTCTCACGTGTAACTCAAGGTGTGGGTGAGAGGCTGGCTACGTTGCCACCCCTGTGTTTCCTGCCAAATTTTTCCATTTCTCTGTGTGTGTGTGTGATGACCTTTGCATACATGCTTAAGGTTTTGGGTGCTCCTCCATCTAGGGTGGGTGAAAATCCCTGCCCTTGGAGGGGGGCATCCGCAGGCCTCCTGCGTGTGCGTACCAGGAAGCCAGCCCCTTCTCACCAGCATCGTCTTGCGGTTTAACGGCTCGTGAGGAGGTGTTCCTGGGTGTCTCTGCCCTGCTCTGGGCTGGGCTGTCGGTGTGCTGAGCAGCCTGTTTATCATGGTGCCCAGGAGCGCCTGTGAGCACCTGGGTGCTGGTGCATCTGTGCCCCACGTGTGTCAGAGGCCATGGGAGCAGTGTGGGTGGCATTAGCTCTGCCCAGCGTTGCCCAATGTTTGACATGCCCTTTCCACCCCTCCCCGACATGGTGACAAGCCATTGTGCTGCTCTGGACTGGTTATGGTGCCTGGATGGGGAGATGCTGAAGTCCAGAGAAGGGTGACAAGGATGTCTCAAGCCCCAGCACATCCCACCAAGGAGAGGCTGGAAAGAGGAAGGGTTCAGAGGAGGAAGTGATGAAGGCAGGAGATGGGACCACCCTTCCTCCATCCCCTTTCTGCCTCCTCATGGCACCTGGGTTTTATTCCCTGTAGGGACACGCAGCAGCTAGGCTGGTTCTGGAGCCATGTGGAGCTGGAAATGTCCTCCCCAGGCGGCAGCAGCTCCCAGCCAGGGCACTCAGGGCTCAGCAACAGGGCAGGGAGCTTGCTCATGTGCATCGGTGCCTTTCCTTCTGCAAAGAAGCCTCTTCTCTCTGGTTGCTCACCCATCCCTTACCCATGCTTTGGCTGGGATTGCCCCAGTATGCTCCAGCAGCCCCTGGCTCACGCTCAGCCCTGGTGCCTGCCTCTCCTCCAGGCCCTGTGGTGCCCACAGCCCCCCACTGCCCCCCCAGCCATGCTCTCACTGAGCCCCTCTGTCCTTCCCCAGGGAGTTTGCCAAAGAGCGTGAGCGAGTGGAGAACCGACGAGCCTTCATGAAGCTGCGGCGCCAGCAGCAGATCGAGCGGGAGCTCAATGGCTACCGGGCCTGGATAGACAAAGCGGGTAAAGGCTGGAGGGCCGGGGGGGGCTCTGATGGTGGGGCAGCAGGAGTGGTCATGCAGAATGGTGGGCATGGGAAGAGATCCCTGGGCATCTTGCAGGGCAACCATGAAGTTGCCCAGAGTTGCCCTGCTGCTCACATGGGAGCCTTGGGTGCACAGGTTGATGTGGTGCCAGATGCTCCAGCGGCTCTCCAGCCAGGCTGAGAGCAAAGGCATCACCAATGGCTAATGAAACATCATGTTCTGGGGTGTGAAGCTGTCATATTTTGAACATGAGGCATTTTGCATCTTCAGGGGAGGCTGCAAGCACCATAGCTGCGAGCTTGGCCATGGTTTCCTTTCTCTTGATGTTTTCTGGAGTCTCCTGCAGTAGGAGTCAAGGGGAGAGTAAGGCATGGAGCAGTGGTTTTCCAGCTAAACCCGTTCCTGGAGCAGTCTGGAGGGGATGTGCTCACTGGTTCTGGCTCAAGGCTCCCACCCAGACCTGGGTGAGGGCTGGGGATGATGGAGGTTTCCAGGCATTCTTATACACCCAGCCAGGCGGGACAGCCTGCAGGTGCTGGTCCCCACGTTGCCACAGCCCTTGTCCTTCTTTGCCCCTTGTGGGGATCAGCTCAGTGCATTCAGCTCCGGAAAGGGAAGACTTGAGCTTTCATCTAGTGCCCGGGCTTGAAACAAGGTGTTAGCTTGGAATGAGGCCTGAGCTGCAGACCTCAGCTTCAGTTCTGGACTGGGAGGCTGGGCCTCAGACCTGCCTGCAATGTTCCCTTCTTTAGTGGAGTTAATTACAGCAGAGAAAGAAAGATTAATTAGAAGTAAATTTTCTTTCTGATGCAATGTGTGGTGGGTCCCACTTGCCACCCACCAGAATTTGCTTCTGGACACTTACCCAATGCTTGAGAAGAGTTTGCAGCCTGGAGCACCCCACCTTGAGGGTGGGCAGAGTGCTCAGGTACAAGACAGCAAGGTGTGATCTGCTCAGCCAATGGTGTCTTGTCTCCTGATGCTGAACTGTGTGTTTTGCATAGAGGAAGTCATGCTGGCTGAAGAGAACAAGAATTCTGGGACCTCAGCCTTAGAAGGTAAGACAAGTGATGCCCTGCCTAAAAAAATATCTGCCTGCAGATGGAGTTTGAAACCCTCCAGCTGTGGTGGGAGGTCTGGGGATGCCCCGGTGGGATCTGCAGCCTGAGATGGGGATGCGGGAAGGTGAATTGACAGCAAAATCCCTGAGAGAGCGTGGAGGCCAGGAGGTGTCTGATCCCACGCAAGGCAGCTCTGGAGAGTGTATCCCCACCCCGTTATGAGACCTGAGTTAGCCAAGTGCTGGTCACCAGGTCCTGGTCCAACAAGCTGGCCACTGGCAGAGTTGGGCCCCCGACACCTCTTCCCCTTCCCTTCCCAGTGCTCAGGCGAGCCACCATCAAAAGGAACCGCACAGATGCCATGAACCGTGACTCCAGCGACGAGCACTGCGTCGATATCTCCTCGGTGGGCGAGCGGAGGCTGGCACAGAGAAGACCTCTTCACCCAACCTTGGGTCAGTGCCTTTTGGAGCTTGCTTCCCCAAAACCTCGGCTTATCTTGCTGAGTTGCAAGGGCTGCACCCATCATGTGGAGATTGTCACAGATCAGCCACCTCTGCTTGTCTGGTAGCAAAGGGGCAGACGTCCTGCTGCCCCCTGTGCTGCATAAAAGCTGTCTGGATAAGTTGTGTCCCATAAGAGCGGTGTCTATGAGCTGCCTGTCTCATCCTACGTTGCAGAGAAGGCTGGAGCACCCAGCTCCTCTCTCCTTGACTGGAGCACCCAACTCCTTCTCCCCCTCTTTTCCCGTAGGTAACCCCTTGAGTCACTCTGGCCTCAAAGGTGCCAGAGTGGATGGTGCCTCCTACTTGCGGCACAAGGAGCGACTCCTGCGCATCTCCGTTCGCCACATGGTGAAATCCCAGGTCTTCTACTGGATTGTCCTGAGCCTGGTGGCTCTCAACACTGCCTGCGTGGCCATCGTCCATCACAACCAGCCAGCCTGGCTCACCCACTTCCTCTGTGAGTCCCTGGGCTTTGTGTAGGTGTGTGAACACTGCATGGGCAGGCAAAAACCTCCAGCAACCTTCTCATCTCCAGAGGCCAGGGGTTGCAGCAGTGCGCCCTTGTTCCTTGCCCCGTGGCACACGGGAATGAATCCCACCGAAGTCAGGCTGATGTGGAGCAGGGTGGGGGATCACCTGAGTTATGTTCACTGTTGATTTAAAGAAGAGGATTGTCTACAACCAGTTAATTCAGCTTGGCCCCATGGCCACTGATGGTTGTCTCAGCCTTGTGGGCAAACATAGAGGAGTTTTACTGGCCCCATGCCCTCCAGGTCTGATGTGTTTGCCAAGAGGGAGAAACAGACTGCAGCTCTCAGTTGGGTTTATCCTAAAATTTTGAACAGTGGTGATGAAAAGCTTGCTGGATGTCCACCTTTGCATGCCCACAAGCAATTGCTGGAAAGGAGTGAGTTTGCAGGGATGGGACTGGTGGTGGGAGAATCCCCTGGTTAAAGCTTTGGTGCAGAGCATGGCGTGGAGATACCAAGCTTGAAACCAGTAACTGGAGCATGTCCCAGACCTCTGTGAGCAGTAGTACAAGGTCAGGTGTTGGGGACAGTACATCCAAGTCTATTCTAGAGCAGTGTTAATTGAGGAGCGGCATGGTCAACCCCATGGCAGCAGCGTGTTACTCCAGAGCTGCTGCAGCAGGGTCAGGGCTGTCTTCTCAATCATATTATTCTTACTCACCTTGAAAATGTCCCTGTCAAGCACTGGGTCTGCCCAAATTTGCATTAACCTGCTCAGGCCTGCCAGGATCCCAGCATGCCACAGTGTGGTATGGCAGCTGGTCGTGGTGAGAAGCGTCTTTGGACAAGGTGAAGAGCCAGACTCTTGCCTGCTGAGGTTCGTGAGGTAGCTGGAGATGCTTTTCACTGGCTCTTGGCTGCTTGGCTCAGTCACCCTGGCCAAGTTCCAGCTGTGCAATGATATAAATCCAGGTTGCTAATATCCCCTTACAGTGTCATGTGGTTAATGTCTTCCCAGACATCCCAGCCACCACTGTATAATGCTAAAGAGCTGCTTTGCTCCATGTCAGCCTTCTCTGGTCTTCTTAAACCCCTGGGACAGCAGTACACCTACCCTGAAAGATTAACTGGTGGGGTTGGTGCTCTGTGATGTACAGTTGAGGACGTCTTGGACAAGCTTCCCTTATCCCATATCCTGTGGCCTGAGAGAGTTGGGGGGAAGCAGCGTGGTCCTCAACTTGTCCATATCTCTGATGTGCCATGTAGGCTGTGGGTGGATGCCTGCAGGATGCTTCTCGTGGCTCCTCAGGCTCCTCATGGCTCAGGATGCTCCTCAACTTGTCCATGTCTCTGATGTGCCATGTAGGCTGTGGGTGGATGCCTGCAGGATGCTCCTCATGGCTCAGCGCCCTGAGGGTAGTGCATCTGGGTTTTCTCTTTCAGACTATGCAGAGTTCCTGTTTCTCGGGCTCTTCCTCCTGGAGATGTCCTTAAAGATGTATGGGATGGGGCCACGCCTTTACTTCCATTCTTCCTTCAACTGCTTTGACTGTGGGGTAAGAGGCCCCAGAGATGCTGGGGGCGTTGGGGGGAGATGTTTGGCAGGTGCAGTGCACCAAGGGTGAGAAGAACTTTCTGCCAGGACAGCCTGCCTGTGCCAGACCAACACTGGGTCTTGGACAGGGTAGTGGGTACCTCCTCTTCAGGCACATGAAGGCTTCCTACCACAGCCCATCCTCAGCCTGTCTTTGACTCATGACTGTGTTTGCTTCTCAGGTCACGGTGGGAAGCATCTTTGAAGTGGTTTGGGCTATCTTCAGACCAGGAACCTCTTTTGGCATCAGTGTCCTACGAGCCCTTCGTCTCCTGCGAATATTTAAAATAACCAAGTAGGTACCAAGTGGTGAGGCCAGTCAGCCTTCATCTCAGACTCTGGCTGCAGCCCAGATCCAGTTGCTCCTGCTCTCCTGTTGGCATCACTCTGAGTACTCCATCACTGTCTTTGTTTCCTAGGTACTGGGCATCCTTGAGGAATTTGGTGGTCTCGCTGATGAGCTCCATGAAGTCTATCATCAGCCTGCTCTTCCTCCTCTTCCTCTTCATTGTAGTCTTTGCCCTGCTGGGGATGCAGCTCTTTGGAGGCAGGTAGGTTGTTTCAAGTCTGGCGAAAAGGAATTTCATGGTGTTAAGTCCAAGTGATGACACCCTCTTAGGTGCCTAGGAAGACTGTAGCCTTGCCCCTCAGCCTGCTGGTAACAGTGGTACTTCCCCTATACAGAAGTTCCTCCTTGGGGAGGGCCTCAATGCTGTATGGGTCCTTCTGGCCAGGACACCTTTTGGGTTCTGGCACCAGATGCTCAGGAGACCTTCCTTAGGGTGGGGAAAGATCCTCCTAAGCATGAGCTGGCTGATAGCACAGCAAGTCAGTGTTTTGATGACCTTGGTACTCCAGCCCATTTATGTTCTCCTGATTCCACCTCCAGGTTTAACTTCATTGATGGGACACCATCAGCCAACTTTGACACTTTCCCTGCAGCCATCATGACAGTGTTCCAGGTAGGAGCTGGGCTGCAGGGGTACACACCCAAACAGATTTGGGACTCACTCCCCACTAGCTGGAAGGGGCTCTTTAAACCAAATGTGTTCCACTCCATGAGCTGTTAGGACATAACTTGCTTCCTCCCTTCCCTCTCAGTAAAGAAGGTGGCAGGAGATGGAAGCACTTTCACCTCCGTTATGTAAGGTGGAAGAGTTTCAAAATGATGTTGAGGAGATGTAATACAGCATCTTCTCTCTCACTGCATGGGGTCTCTGCACTCCTCTCCTGTGGGTTGGTGGGATAGATCAAGGGGGCTGTCCAGACAGTGGGAAGGTGTGGGTGACAGAGCTGCTGGCCTGTTTTCCTGCAGATCCTGACAGGTGAGGACTGGAATGAGGTGATGTACAACGGCATCCGCTCCCAGGGAGGTGTTCGCTCGGGCATGTGGTCCTCCATCTATTTCATCGTCCTCACCTTGTTTGGAAACTGTATCCACATGGCTGCTGTGCTTTTGGTGGGACAGCCTCACCTCAATACCTTCTCTGGGGGCATCCACCTCCCCACCCACTGCTTCTTTCTCCTCTTCCAATTGAGGGAGACCCAGTGCAGCAGCTCTGGATATCCCAAACATGGAGAAGGAGCTGTCTGGAGGTGCACTGGGGACTGTATACATGGGATGGGTGAGGAGTTTGAACCTTTGGCTGCTCCTCAATGAGTCGGTGAGGAGCCATCAGGGCCACCCTCAATTGGTGGCTATAGACACACATGTCCTTAACACAAGGCTTGTGCATCCTTAGCTGCTTGCAGATACTCTGCTGAATGTGTTCTTGGCCATTGCAGTGGACAACCTGGCCAACGCTCAGGAGCTCACCAAGGTATGTTCCTGTTGCTCCTTTTTCTTCTTGTGTGAAGACAGCAGAGGGGCCCAGCAGGAAAGGCAGCGCCTGTGGCTGTTCTCACTCTAGAGCTGAGGCCACCATGTCCCCTAGCTCAGCCTGCCTTAGGAAGAGGCAGGGCCAGGTTGGAAGTGGAGGCTCTTCCTCCAGGAAGGTGTGCAGGGTGCTCACCTGAAACACAAACCACTGTCGCTGGGCAAAGCCATTTAGACTCTGATTTAGGAAAGCCCTTAAACCCACTGGTCTCCCCAGGAACACCCACACTTCCCATCAAATGTGGCTAAACTTTTTTTCCACTTAAGCTCCCTGGTTTTGTCAGGTGGAGGAAACCCTCATCTGCCTGGTGGGCTCTGAGGTGGGGATAGTTATTTGCCCGAGCAGCCTGGAGATGTGGGGTGGGAAGTGCTTTCCAGTGGTGTCAATATTTATTCCCCATCTGCCCGCAGGGCAGTGGATTTGATTTAGGATGTAATTTAGGATGGTGCTTGAGAAGGTTATTGGGCTTAGCTGGTTTTAAGACCATGCTGGGAAATATTTGGGGAGTGATGAAAAGTTGGGGCACCATCTGGATAACGATGAGCAGGCGGGAGCTGCGAGGGTCATTGCTGCTCTTTGGAGGGGACCAGTGATTCCACAGTGCCTGTTTTATTAGTTTGGCTTTGTTTGCAGAGCCTGTGTCTGTTACCCAGGCTCGCTGAGAGGTTTCCACGCTGGTGTAAATCTGACCTGTCAGCGGCAAACGAAATGGGACAGGGTGCTTGTTTGCCTGAGGGGGTGTGTGCAGGTGTCCCTGTCCCCCCCCGCAGCGGGTGCAGGTGGCTCTTCCAGGGACTGCTGGCTGCTGCTGGGGTGCAAGGGGTGGGAGATCCCAGCAGCGTACCAGCAGCACCAATGAAGGGAGCGATGAGTTTTTGAAAAGGCTGAATGTATGCTGATGACTCCTAATGAGGTGGGTTTAGTGCTCCAGAGATACCACCATACTCATTAAAAGCAATGTGGGCTCTGCCAGGGTCATTCGTGGATGCCTTGCCTCCTGTGCCATTTGTGGGGGGATGCCTGTCTCACCCCTGTGGATATGAAGAAGGGAGGGCTGGGCTGGTCTACGCTGTCTGGGGCTGTTCTGGTGTGCACAGCCTGGTTCTTGCCTGGGGTGGGCTGGGTTCACTTATTTAAGTAGTGCTGATGCCTTTGGTGAGATCTGGCGTGGTGGGGAAGTCACGTCCCCGTGACAGGATAAAAGGCTGTCCCTGGAAATACAGGTGCCTGCTCCCCTTTTCTCTTGCACACCTCGGCATCTAAGGTCACCTGGCGCATCCCTCGCTGCCTCGGATGGCTGCCCGGCATCCCACTGAGCACCTCCCCTCTTTCCTCTGCAGGATGAGCAGGAGGAAGAGGAGGCCTTTAACCAGAAGCACGCCCTTCAGAAAGCCAAAGAAGTCAGCCCCATGTCTGCCCCAAACATGCCTGCTATCGAGTGAGTGACAACCCCCTTCCATCAACTTCTACCCTGGTGCCCTCCACCCACACCCCTCCCTGAGCCCAGCGGGGCTCCTCAGCAGGGTGGAGAGCTGAAGCAGAGCCTGGCCATGGCTGTTTGTGGGGGTACCGCAAGAAAAAGGGGTCCCTGCATGGGGTGACTCCTTCTATGGGTGTCTTCCTGAGGATGGATGGAGATCTAGCAGCGTGCTCCCCATGCCGTCAGAGCAGGGACCAGCTCACCTGGGGGGTGCCCACCCCTGCCCCAAGCAGGAGCCCCAGCACTTGAGTGTGGCAGAAATCCACTAAAAGAGACTTTCTGCCCCAAACGTACAGCTCGAACACTCAGGGCTGCTGCTAGGGGTGGGGAAAGAGGCTGGGGAGGAGGAAGGTATCTCAGTGTTTTCTTAGAGGGGTGATATTTTTTCCTGGGGAGTGGGGGTTTTTTGTGGCAGACCTGTGGGATTGCAGCCAGGGCTGGGGGAGAAGGAAGCAACGGTGTCACAAATCTCCTCTGGGCTCCTTCCCTGGGTAGCAAATGCAGTTAGGAGAGATGGAGGAGGTATTTGAAACCACATTTGATTGTACAGAAATTTGATTTGGACAAGGAAAAAAAAAGCCCCAAACCACATAAACCCCCGGCACGGTGTTAAGGAGCCTTGTCTCTGTGTTTCAGCAGAAGAAAATTTGTTTTTTTCTTTTCCAGACACCTTTTTTTTTTCCCCTTTATTTTGCAGTGTCATATGGTCTAAATCACATAAAACTTTCCAAGTCAACATTGGAACGAGGCGTTTTGATTTGTTTCCCAAAACAGTACATTCCAGTACGGCTGGAAGGATATTTCCCCCCCTCCCCTTTTTTCTTCTTCTTTATTTTTTTTATAGAATCTCTTCCCAGGGAATTTTAGGTTTTGTTGTGCTTTGAAACCCAGCCAAGCTCATACATGGCAGAATCTCTTGCAGATTTGCCCAGAGAAACCACTGTCTTCAGGTGAATGCTGATCTGGGGGGGAGGAAGGTGTCGGGGGGGGATTCCAGAGGCAGCATTAGGAACAGATGCGATGGTCCCCCATCCTGCATGCATCACCCATGGTTTTAGGGGTGACAGGTCCATGGTGTTTGGGGGTCCTTGTAAGCCCTGCTTGGTCTCGCAGTAGCCACAGATACTGCTTGTTTTTGGGGGTGGTGGGATGTTCCTAATGGGTTTGTACCTGACCAAGTACTGGGGTGGGGGGGTTGCGGGAGAGATGGCAGAGTCTGCGTGTCACAAGCATCTCTGGCTACCAGTGGGAACGTGTTGGATAAAGGGAGAGAATGGAGGGATTTAGGTAGCAGAAGGGGATGAAGAATGAAGATGGTCGGGGAAAGGAAAAGGGGAAGATAGACTGTGTGAGGGTATGGAAGGATTTGCCCGCGCTGCACGTCCCTGGTAGAGTTTTCTAGCCCTTGTCAGACATAGCTGGTTAGGAAAACAAATCTCTCTTAACCTTTTGTTGTTGTTCTGGTGGCATTGAAATAGGAGGTATTGATATTCACAGGTCTTTTTTACAGCTCCTCCCCCTCACCAGGATGGATGGTATCGGGGGCAGGGAAGGGAGCGTGATGCTGTGGGGGCGATGATGCTCTGATGTGCTTTTGGTGGCCATACCCTGCTGCCAGCAGCCAGGGAGGGACAGAGGGGACATCACAGCAAAGGGACAAGCTGGAGCAGAGCTGTGTACCGAAGGGCTGTTGGAAACACAGAGCTGGTGAAGCTGAGCCGGTCTCCGCGCTCAGACACAGATGGCTTCATTGCTATGTGGGTACCCAGCGCGGGCAGGTTCGGTACATGCGTTCCTGCCTTGCGGAGAGGTCCGGTTGGAGCTCGGGGATGAGTGCTCCCACGTGGCCAGGTTGGCGTGGGCGGCTGCGGTGCCGATCGGAGTATTGTATTTGTACATGGGCGCCGTGTGGTGCAGATGGCTCGGGGCTGGCTGACGAGTGGGTGGCCAGATGGACGCATGCGGATGCTGTCATGTGTTGGTGCCTTAACGCGGTGCGTGGATGCGTTTGAAGGCTCGGGCCACTTGCTGCGGGGACGGTGACGGGTGCCTGTGGCTCGCTCCCTGCCTTGAGTGGGGCAGTGGGGCTGTAAGGAGGCAGTTCACCAGCGCGGCGTGCCCCAGGGGTGAGGGTATGGCCGCGCTTGGGGGATGGCAGCAGAGGTGCCAGCAAGAGCTCTGTGTGCGGGCAGGTGCTTGGTCCTGCTCAGTTAGGGGATGTTTGCTGGCGCGTCCTGCACGCACGCGGCGTGTGCGGAAAGCCAGGCCTATAAATCACAGCGCGGACGTTTGTGTGTGCTCATGGCCATTTGCTTGGAGCTGTGCAGCTCTGAACCGTCCTTGTGCTGGTGGGAAGGAGAAAGCCCTGAACTGCCCAGGCTGCCTGAGCTCAGTGTGGGTGCAGGGTACTGTGATGACCCTGCTGAGCTTCTCTCAGGTGACAGAGGCTCTGTGGCATCTCAGCCCTGGGCTTTTGCTGGGGAGCTTCATGTTCTCCTCTGTGGGCTCAGGGCAGCATCAACCCATGGCAGTGGGCTCGGGGCTGGCGTGATGCATCGCTTCCTCTTGTGAATGGCTGTGTGTGGCTTGGGAGAAGTGAATTTGGAGCAGTTTGAAGAAGCTGTTTGATACCCTGGTACATCCTTGGGTGTCTGCCCTGCCTGTGGCAGGGGGTTGGAACTCTGTGATCCTTGGGGTCCCTTCCAACCCAGACCGTTCTATGATCTGGGGGGTTGCAGCCTGCACTGCTCTCTCCATGCTGCTGATCAGTGGGAGGAAGGTTCTGTGACCCCCATGAAATGGATCACAGCGTGTGAGGAGCATGACCAGCCCTGCAGGCAGCTCGCTGTGGGTGTGCAAGCCTGGACGTGCAGGGGCTTCACTGTTTGATGCTGCACTCCAGCATCCCGGCAGCCGATAGGCAAAGAGATACCGGCTGTCTGGGGCTGGGGGGGACACACCTCTTTGCATTGCCCACCCGGGGTGAAGGTGGGGGGATTGAACCCGTTTGTTTTTCCTCCCCAGAAGAGACAGGCGAAGGAGACACCACATGTCGATGTGGGAGCCACGCAGCAGCCACCTGTATGTGGGCCGCGGGGGCGCGTGTCGTCTGTGGCTCCTGTGCTTTCTGTGCGTCCGTGGGGCCGGCGCACACGCTGCTACCCCCCAGCTCCCCCCCAGCCTCCTCGGCAACTTGGGGGGGGGGGAGGCGGGCCACGTGTGCGCACGCCTGTACTCAGTGTCCTCCTTTGCACCCCTGTTTGTGCGTGTGGGTTTGTGCGTGTACCTGTGGTGCTGTGCGTGCCGTGCAGTGCATGTGTGTTGGCGTGTGCCGCTACCCGTGGATGTGCAGTCGTGCGTGCTCTGGGGGCGAGCGGTGTACGTGCTTGTGTGCGCTCATGGGTGTTTCTGTGTGCCTTGGGTGTGTTGGGAAGGGCATGTCTGTCTTCTCCAAGGTGTTTGTGTGCGTGTTTAGGGCGCTGACAGGGTTTCGGGGCACAGCCCGGTCCCCCCTTTAGAGTACTCCTGCAGGGACACAGAGGAGCCCAGCACAGTTCCTTCCCCTGCCGACAGGCACAACTGCTGCCCCCCGAGCCTGGGGATAGGCTCCCTTCCCGGGATGTGCTGGGTGAGAGGCTGTCCCAACAGAGCGTAGCTGGGCACAGGGAGGGAGGGGGACCCCCTGCACCCAGTGACCTTCTCCATGGCAAGTTCTCCATTGCCACTCTCTCAGGTCTTAGACCTGGTGTCTTTTTCCCCTCTTCCTCACTGTCCCTGTCCCACCAGGGACTCTGCCACCTATGTTGGCAGGCTGGCTCCCGTGTCAGTCACCCGCACCATCATTTGTACTGTTTAGGGCAGCGCCACTCCAAAAAGGAGCCCAGCTCTGAGGAGCTGGTGCTGCAAGGACATCCCTGGTGCAAGGAGGGACCCCTGGCTGCAGCGAGAGGGCATCAGCCCACCTTTAAGCAGGCATCCCTGGGAAATCACACCAGAGGAAGGCGATCACCGCCTGGCTGGGGTCAGGCTGGGAAAGGGGTGCCAGCTGCTTTCCAGCAAGCTGCCCGAAAACTTTTGGGCAGCTGTGAGGCTGCTGCAGCTGGTCCTCCATCAGCCTGGTGCCTTCCAAAGGGGCAGAAGCCCTTGTCAGCACCAGAGGGATGCCAAAGTTCTGGGGGCAAAGCAGGAGCCCAGCCCATAGCCCTGGGGATGGCATTTCCTTCTCCCCAGGCTTCCCAAATTGTATCTAGGGTGGGTGCTTCACTGGGCGGGGGGGCAGCTGGGATGCTGACCCCCAGCTGTCACCCGCTGCAGGCGAGAGCGTCGCCGGCGGCACCACATGTCGGTGTGGGAGCAGCGCACCAGCCAGCTGCGCCGGCACATGCAGATGTCCAGCCAGGAGGGCATCAACAAGGACGAGCCGCCCCTCATCAACCCCCACGCCAGCATCTTCCGCAGGAAGAAACCAGGGGACGGCGTCAGCCTGGAGAAATGCGCCGAGGAGCAGGGCAGCAAGGCCGAGCGGCCACCGGCCGAGGGACCTGAGCAGCCCACTACCGTAGCCAACCCAGGTGGTGGTGAGGACAGGAGGAGCCCATCGCCCCGGGCCAAGCGAGACAAAGATCTGTGGCACCAGAAACCATGCCATGGGAACTGTGAGCCGGGCGAGCAGGATGGGGCAGGAGGTGGCATCGAGGATAGGGCCAGGATGCGGCAGAGCCAGCGGCGCAGCCGGCACCGCAGAGCCCGGATGGAAGGGAAGGAGCCGGCCAGCACCCTGGGGAGCCGCTCAGCCAGCCAGGAGATGGGTCTGGAGGAGGCCAGCCCCACGGAGGGGGTGCAGGATGGGGACCAGCGCGGGGACACAGCTGCAGCAGAAGCGCTGATTGAGGGGGAGCTTGAGGCAAGCGGGGAGCCCATCAGGTTGGTACCCGGGGAGGGCATCTTGCAGTGCCTGCAGCTCCTTTTTCTCTTCTCTCCTTATCTTCTTGCACTTCGTTTTCTCCCACATCCATCCTGCAGGACAAACGGGGTTCCTGGCAGTGATGCTGAGCTGATTGGGACCGCCGAGGAGGGGAGCGCCCCGCAAGCGGTACCCGAGCCCCCCCGGGGGAAGATGGGCAGCCTGACAGAGCAGGACTGCAGCAGCCTGGACACCAGCGAGCAAGCACTGCTGGAGGCCAGCCGCACCGTCAGCCGGAGCGAGCCCGACCTCTCTTCCATCACCCCCAACACCGAGAAGGCGACAGAGAGCACCACCATCACCATTGATGTCCACGACTCCGCTGTGGTACAGAGTGAGGACCCGTCTCTCTTTCCTGAGCCCTTCTCCCAGCCCTTGCAGGGATGGGAAGCTGCTTGCGTGGCTTTTCCTATCTGCATCCATCAACCTGGGGGTGGGGAGTGGGGGGGGCTTTTCTTGCTGCTCCTTGAAACACCTCCCTCCAGCAGCCTGGACACGATGCTGGTGTGCCACCATCCCTTGGGGAGCTTCTCCTATTCTCACCTCCTTCCCACTTGCCTGATCCCTCCTTTCCCCTTCTCCCCAGCCCTGGCAAAGCACTCACATCCCCTGTGTTTCCTAACACATCTGCAGCTTCTGCCCAGCTCGCTGCCACTCATGTGCCTTAACAGCATCCTTGCTGTCAAAGTGAGCCGCTTTTAATAGTGTTATTAATTAAACAGCACGGCAGAAGCTGGCCTCATTAAAACCCCTTCTGTCTGCTTCATCCTGGCGGTGCATGTCTTTTCATCCCTCTCCTCGTAATGACACGGGGATGCAAAGCAGAAACCAGGGGGGTTACACATGTCTGGGTGGCAGGGAAACCCCAGGGTGCTGTCTGGGTGCAAGGCCAGGCAAAGGTTTTCGCTTTCCTGCAGTTAGCAACAAGACAGATGGCGAAGCCAGCCCCTTAAAGGAGGCAGAGACCAAAGAGGATGAGGAAGAGATAGAGAAGAAGAAGAGGAAGAAGGAGAAGAGTGAGACGGGCAAAGCGATGGTGCCGCACAGCTCCATGTTCATCTTCAGCACCACCAACCCGTGAGATGGTTTTTTTGGACTTGTAGGATCTGGGGAGGGCTGCAAGGGGAAAGACCCTTAGGTGCCATTGAAAACAGGGGATCCCGGTGGGAAGGGGGCTGAATATCTCCCGGAGAGCCTGGATAACCAGCCATGGTGTTCTCTCTCTGTGCCAGCCACGCTCGTGGCTTTCTCTCCTGACTACTGATCACTAGCTGTGATTTTTATTCAATGCTTGTTGCACACCTCTGCAGTTCTCTGCTCCCCTGTAGCTCTTGCCCAGCTCCAGCAGCCTGGAACAGTAAGCCCTGTAGTTTCTCAGGGGCTTGCCCTGGGGTGTCTGGGACGGCTGAGCAAGAGGGGTCAGCAGGCCCAGACCACCCTTGGGGGTCCCACGGTTTGCTCCTCAGACATCGCTGCCCATCTCTCTGCTCTGGAAGCTGGTGTTGTGGGGTGGGTTTTGCATGAGGGCCATTCCTGGGGCATGCTGGGAGCTCACAGGTGGCGGTGGGGTCCGTCTCCCCGCAGGGTGCGGAGGGCTTGCCACTACATCGTGAACCTGCGCTACTTTGAGATGTGCATCCTCCTGGTGATCGCCGCCAGCAGCATCGCCCTCGCGGCAGAGGATCCCGTCCTCACCAACTCCGACCGCAACAAAGTGATTACAACCCCTCCCGCCCCCCCCATTCCGTGGGCAATGCCAGCAGAGGTCCCGTAGGATTTTAGCTTCCATGGCGGGACACGTGTGGGACAAGAATCAGGGCAGCCAGTGGCCATAGGATCTGGCTTCTTCCTTCACCACCTTCTCTTATAAACCCTGGAGACTCCTCTCAGCCTCGTACACATGGGGTGTAGAAGCTGGGGAGCAGACCCCAGGGCACCCTGTTGGTAGTAAAGTAGTTTAAACTGGGCAGATGCTGATGTAGACTGGGACCGGTGCAGGGAAAGTGTGGTTCTAGCTCACCGTGTCATTTCAGAGCCACTTGTGCCGTGCGTGGGAGATGCTTCTCCCCCACCTATGCAGGCTGGGTTTATGGCTGCCCTGAACTCTTAGGGAACAGGCTGGGACAAGCACCCAACCCTCTCTCTGTGCCTGAGCCGGGCGAACCCCAGTGCGAGACGGTAACAAGGTCTGGGTGAGCACCAGTGTGCCTGTTTGCTTGGCAGTGGCTGCAGAGCCCCCTTGTCCTCTCTCTGCAGGTCCTGAGGTACTTTGACTACGTCTTCACTGGCGTCTTCACCTTCGAGATGGTTATCAAGGTAAGAGGCCGTGCAGGTTGGCTGTGCTGGGGCTCCTGTGTCCCGCAGCGTCCTTGCAGCAGGTGGGAAATAGCTCTGTTTTTCAGTTCTGGCCCTAAATTTTGGGTGATGGAGACTGGAAAGCCTGGTTCTTACTGGTGGGAGTTAAGAGTGCTCAACGCTGCCTTTATTCGTCACCAAGCCCCCAAAGTATGACACATACTTGGGGTGCAGGGGCAGGTTTGCTGCTTCCCAGTGATGTCCCAGTCTGCAGCACAGCCTGCCACTGGTTCCGCTTGATGGCCAGAGCTGCTCATTCCCTGCCTGTTTTTCACACCACTTCCCCTCCACAGATGATCGATCAGGGCTTGATCCTGCAGGACGGCTCCTATTTCCGAGACCTCTGGAACATCCTGGATTTCATCGTGGTGGTGGGAGCGCTGGTGGCTTTCGCCTTGGCGTAAGTGACCGTCATCCCTGTCAGCCCTTTGGCCTTCCCTTGGTCAGGGTGGGAGGAGGATGCAGCTGGGTGTAACGTTCACTAGAGCCCGACTTATTTATTTATTATTTGTATTTCTCTCCACCCTCCGGCTCTGCCTCAGGGGTGGCTCCAGGCAGCAGCATGTGGCTGCTCCAACGGCGTATTTCTCCTTGTTTGTCAGATGCTGGTGAGCAAGCAGGCAGAGGGGGCAAGGCAAGCTGGAGATGCTAGGAAGAGGTTGGCGGTGCAAGCAGACTTGAAAGAGGGCAGGAGGGGCTGTTAGAGAGGGGGCGGGGGAAAGGCCTCAGGGTGGCACAGCTGGAGTTACATGCCTGCTGTGCATCTCAGAGCCAGCAAAAGCAGCAGCCTGCTGGGTGGGGCTGCCCTCTGAACGTGTTTGTGCTGGAAACAGTACCTCTGGCCAGTGCCTCTTCCTCTGCTACATGGGGAAGCGTTGCCCTGGAGTCCTGCAGAGATGGAGATGCAGCCAGTCGGGTTTGCCTGCATCCTCTGCAGCATCACACTGGGGGCAGGGTGCTGTGTGTTTGCTCCGCAGCCTGTTCCTGCTGAGCCATTGCTTTGCAGTGGAGCTCTGGTATTGAGCATCCGTAGGTGGGTCCTCCTCTGCAGAATGCTCTATGTCTCTGTGGTGACCTTGCCACAGAGGGGAGAATCATCCAGGGATGATGTCTGTGCTGCTCTGCTCTCCTGTGAGCATGGGGAGGGATGCGCTGGCGCCCGGAGAAGTGGGCGAGAGGCACCCCCTGGTCCCCTGGGGCCCATGGTGCCCTGTCAGTGCCCAAGGAGGGAGAAGAGAGGAGATGCTGTGGGTTTGTCATGCTGTTGTTCTCTCTTTGTGCCTCTGACACTGGCGGCAGTGGCCTTAGTGCTGGTGAGAGGAGAGGGCCCGGCAGCCATGCGGACTGGAGCCCTGTCCTTGTCCACAGCTCAGGTACTGTGTGAGGCTCTTGGGGTGGCTGGGTCCAAGTGCCCCGAGGTCACTTGATGGATTACAGGCTGTAATCCATCCCTCCCAATGCACCCCTGGCCGGGCAGCAGCTCCTTCCCCTCACTCTTTGCCCACTTGCACCCTCCCTGGCTTGTTGCTTTTGTCTTCCTCACCCAGTGCTTCCATCTGCTGCTCTCTCCTTGTGAAGAGCATGGGAGAATTCAGCTCGCTTGGCACAGGGATGAACCGGCCCCTGGGCAGTGGGCTGACAGTGCCTGACCCTGTCATGGGGAAGGGGCGTGGGGCAGGTCCGCTGGCTGAGGACATTGCTCTGAGCCTCTGAGAAGCCACCCAAACCACTGTAAGGATGGATCGAGCATCTCTGGGATCTGGATGATGCCCCTTCTGTCAAGGTAGACCCTCAGAGCATGTCTGAAGGGGGATCTCCAGGGCAGCAGCAGCTTGAGGATTCACCAGCTTGTCTGGGGGGCTTTAGGAAGACAAAGAGAGCCTTTTCCTTCCAAGTCATCTTCCATCAAGGCTTTTTGATGGCTGAAGGAGGGTATGGTGATGGCTCAGCCTGCTCCTGGGTGGACGGACGGGTGTCCTCACCTTTGCTAACAGTACTGGTGGTTTGCTGTGCTTACCGTCCCCTTGCCCCCACAAAGCTGGGGTGGTTTCTGGGGTGTCTCTTGGAGATGGCAGAGTCTCTGTGTGCCGGCACCAAGCATGTGGAGAAGCTGCCGTGCCCCTTCCAACCTGGTTTTCAGCCTCCTGAGGGAAGGACAGGTCCCTTTGGGCACAGGGCAGCTGAATTCTCAAGGATGAGCATCCCCCATCGGCTGTGGCACTGACCCCCCTCCCATGGAGAAGGCCTTCGCATCTCCATGTGTGTTTGCAGCAAGCATCTATGTCACCTGCCCACTCTTGTAGCTGTAGATATGGAGTCAGTTGTGTTGTGGACGAGGGCTTTTTGTAATGTAAACCTGCGGGATTGTACCTCTCCCCCGTGTCCAACTGTAGCTCCTGCTGGAGGAGATGATCTCATGGCTTTGGGGGTGAGGGGAACAAAGGAACCGCAGTGATTTCTGATGGGTTTATACATTATAAAGCATTTATAAGAACACCTGCCTCTCCCGTTGGCAGCCTGTCACCGCTGCGGCCCTCAGGAGCCGCGGGATGTTTGCCAGCTATACATGTCCCAACCTCCCGTCCTCCCTCCCTCCTGCTCTCCAGAGGAAAACTCTGGCTATGATACTTCAATCCCTCTCCTTTTCTTCTCCCTCCAAGAGTTCCTTGATGTGGGGTTGGGTTGGGGGGGTTTGACATGTCCACCCTCTCTTCTCCCTTCTCCTCCATGGGGCTGGGTGGTGACAGTGATGCCCACTGCAGCGATGATGTGGCTGAGAGCGGCTGGTGACTGGATCCAGCGCTTGAAGAAGTGCTGGCCTGGGCAGGGCCGTTCAGGGTTTCTGCCTTTTTTGCTTCCCCTCTGACTTTTAATCTATGCACGGGTGGTCCTGGGTAGTCATGGGTGCAGCAGGAGGTCTCTAGGCTGCTCCAGTGCTGCACTGAAATCTCCAACAAGCAGGTGTTCACCCGTAAAACCACCTCCCTGTGTGCTGGCACGGCTTGTCTGCTGCCCCCTCGGAGCCTGTATGTCCCAAGCGAGAGGTCATCTCGGCTCATCCATAGCTCTCTGAGTGGAAAGCTAATACGTCAATCCAAACGCAGCCTAAATAAAAAGCCCAATATAAAACGGTAAATCTCCAAAGAGTTCAAATTAAATTAGCTGAAATAACCAGAACCATAACTAAAAGGCCCTGCTTGCTTTTGCCTCCTGTGGCATCCTCTGAGAAGGCATCTTGCGGAGGAGCAGCGCTCGCTTGCAGCTTCGAGAGCTGTGATTGTTGCCTGTGCCTGCGGGCTGGCAGCAGCAGGGAAGGGTGGTGTGGATAGGTGGCCAGTCCCTAGCCCTCTTCATGAGCAAGGGCAGGAGTTTCTCCACCCAGAGGTACCCATCAGAGCTACCTCTTTCTTGTTGAGCAGCATCTCCTTGTGCCCATTGGCACCAGTGTCTGGAGGGAGGGACCCCTAAGTACTGTGAAATAACCTGGTGTGGGGCTGGTCAGGACTGAGCTCTGATGTCCCAGCACAGAAGCTCTGCGGGGTAGAGCTATCACCTTTTTGACACCCCTTCCACCTCTTTTGCTAACATCCAGCCAGGGCCCCGGGGGGTTGTTTTCCTAAGGAAGGTTTTACTTGGTAGGCTTGCCCCCAGCGCTGAGCCCTCTGTGGGCATGTGGCAGGGCCTGAGCTGAATCGGGGCAGAGGTTTGGTCACAACCAGGGGCCTTGTAGACTGCCTTGGCTTATCTGAGCGGGTGTCCTGCTGGGTTGCAGGAGATCCTGTGATGCAGCTTAGTCGGTGGGTTTCTGGATGGAGATGGTTTACTAAAGTCACCGTGTCTGGGTGGGGACTGTGGCCTTGCAATTAGGTTCCCTCTGAAGCACCTGTCTGGGGCTGAGCCTCCAGATTCCTCCCTGACTCATGGCCCAGGAGGACCACACACCCACCTGCCCTCACCTGCCATCCCACTCTCCACAGGTTCTTCTTGCAGCAGAGGTCTCACTACATGCTTTCCCCCAAAAAAAACCTGCAGCAGGGAGGGCAGGGGTTCCCAGCTCATTCAGATAAGTCTTTCCCTGGAGAGAAACCTCATCCTGGAGGACATAGTGTGGTCTACTCATTGTACCTTTCCACCTAGGTGTGAGGCGATGGAGGGCTGCCACAGGGTCCCTAATGCCTGAGAGGCTGCAGTCATCCCCAAAAGGGCTCCCTGCTGCTTTTCTTACGTTCTTCCTCTCTTCTTTCTCTCTCCCTCTCCTCATTGGTGCTATTTGGTGGCTGCCGGGCTGGATCACCGACAGGAATGCTTTGGGGTAACTATGCTGTGCTTTGGGGTTGCCGTGGGGATCCTCCCTGGGGAGCAGAAGCGGGTGTCTGTCTGTCCATCCAACACGTGTGCTGACCCTTAGCTGTGTTTGCAGAGAGCAGAGTATGCTGCTCTGCCTGCACCCCCTTATTGCCCCGGGGTGCACTGAAGCCAGGGTGCTCCAGGGAAGCGCAGGCGGGGTTTTCTTTGGAAGCAGCCTGATCCCTTGGCGTTGGAGGAGAGCAGATCTCAGTGTCTGTGCAGTACCCAAGGTGTTGGGAAGCACCCCTGGGGAGCAGGGCCCCGGGAGAGTGGTGTCTGCCAGAGGGGGCTTTGCCTGCACCAAAGTGCCGTGAGGACCTCAGCCCCGATGTCCTCTGAGGGCATGGGATGCGGTTCATGCCAGGCTCAGGGGGAGAGCACAGCAAGGCCGGGCTTTCCTCTGGGCATTATCCAGCCCTATATCCCACATCTATGTTGGATCCAAAGCAAATCCATGGGAGCTTTCCTGAGGGCTGAAGAGGTCCCTCCTGAGCAGACATAAACCACTGCAGTTAAGTTGCCCTTGGTGGCCTCAAATCCTCACCCCAGCCCCAAGTGGGATGCCCCAGGTGCTTGCCTAGGCCCTGATACTGAGCAAAGCAGGAGACAGGAGGTTCTAAGCGAGTCCCGGGGCTGTTTGTACAGTTGCTCCCGTGTGTTCCTGGGGCTGTGCTCCTAGGAGGACTATTAATTAGTGGCTTTGTTTACATCTCTTAACGATTAAGCCCATTATTGTGCTCCCTGTTGCATTAACCCTCGCAAAGGAGCTGTGTAATTTTGAGTGTCGTTGTTGTAAGTCATTTTCTTGAGGTGTTTTGGGTACAAACTCTTCCACCTCCACCAGGATCTCTGTGCTTCATCCTGGGGTCCAGCCCATGGGCTTTACTTAAACAAGAAACTCCAACACCCCCCAAACAGTGTGGTTGAGCTTGATCACCTTATTCCAGAAATGAGGGTCAAGAGGGGTCTTAGTGCTGCTTTTCTAAATAGTCCTAACAGTAAGTTCTGCCTCTCTTGGCTGACTTGGAGCGGAGGCAAGCACAGCCCTGATCTGGAGAGGGAAGCCAGGGCTGAGATGTTGTGAGAGGAAAGACTAGGCTGACCAGGTGGGGTAGCACTGATGGGATAAGACAGAAAGCTGTGAGAGACAGCATTTATGCCAAGAAACCAGGTACAGAGCTGATGCTTCCCTAGGTGAATGTGAGGACCATGTATCTTTGGTTTCACCCAGGGCGGAAAACCCTTGGTGAGACCTCCATGTCTGCCTTTGCTTGGGGAGAGCGTTGCGTCCCCTGCCCCAGCCCTGGCATCTCGCTGCTTCCCATGATGAAGGGATTTGTTACGGTTGCTGCTCCCCAGCGAAGGGGAAAGGTGCTAATCCTGAGGAGAAGAGGATTTTCCTTCATTTTTCACCCCAGAGCTGTCAGCCTGTGGGTTGGAGGAGACTCGTAGGTGGGCTTGAGCGCTCAGCAGTCACACGTTTCTGATCGCTGGCCCTCGTGATGGCATGTGTCCCTTCCGCTCCCTTCCTCACATGTGCTGGGGGGGGGCGGGGTGGGGGTGTTGTCAGCTGTTGAGAAACCCCTGAGCATCCAGCCCCTGGGGTCTGCAAGGTTGTCATGTCTCCATTTCATTTCTTGCCCCATGTGCCTCTCTCCAATGTGGCAGGACCAACAAGGGCCGAGATATCAAGACCATCAAGTCTCTCCGTGTGCTACGGGTCTTGAGGCCCCTGAAAACCATCAAGCGGCTGCCCAAGCTGAAGGTAAGGATCCCACCTCCTGCCTGACACCTGTCTTCTCCAGCACAGACTGGTTGGTGCAGGGATCATGTGCATTGATTAGCTTGTGAGCAACGAACAAGTGGTTTGGAAAGGGTTTGCTGTGTTTTAGGAGCCCTGCTTTCAGAGACAGCCCTTCAGGCTGCTTCACAGCTGGAGGTGCAATGAGTTGTTGAAAGCAAGCCCACTGCTCTGCAAGGTGTCAGAGTTAGGTGCCAGAGAAAGTGGGGCTGGGGTGGACAGGAGGCAGCAGAGCCCAGATGCTCTCCTGGTAAAATGGGCTGCCCTGGCTTTGGGGGAGCTCAGATCTCTTTCTGATCATTCCCACCAAAGCAGCTTGCAAACAGCTGGGGATTTTGCGTGCTGCGCTGTCATGGTGTTGCACCAGAGAGGGATTTTCCATCTCAATAGAGGGATTATTTGTGCAGCACAAATAATGGATTTTGGATTTTCCTACCTTAGCTGGTGGGGTATAGAACCAGAAAAAGAGTAAGAGACCAAGGAAGCCCTGGGTTGTTTTTTTTTTCTTACAAAGCATTATTTGGCTGGTGGATGGGACCTAGAGTGTCACCCCAGACACATAGGTTTTGACCCCAGCTTTTCTTCCTGATCAGTGAATGGATCCAGCCCATGTTAGTTCATTTCTGAAGCAGGGATAAGGACATTGTCCTCTTTTTTAAAGCACTGTGAGAACAAGGGCTGAAAGTGTGGCCCAGGGAGGGGCTGCTATTTGTGCTGCCTCGCTATTTGGGGTGATGCGAAACAATCAAGTGTTTACTAATTGGTCTCAAGTGCTGCTAATTACATCACTGGGGTGGTCCCCTGCCTGCTGCCCTGGTTGCAGAGAACATTGAGGATATAAATATCCATCCCTGCTGCTGTCTTGGAGGCTGCTCAGTGTCTCTGTGTGTTCTGGGGGCTGCTCTGGGTGTTAAACTCGTTCAGGAGATAGCTTTTTGCCTGCGAGAAGGCCCAGCTCTTTCCTCCTTTCCCTGCCAGGAGTGGGAAATGTCTTTCCATGTGGTAGTCTGGTTTCAGTCCTGCCCTTTGCCAAGATGGTGGGTTCCCCAAGGTGAGCTATGCCCTCTCCTGCAGGCTGTCTTTGACTGCGTCGTGACCTCCCTCAAGAACGTCTTCAACATCCTCATCGTCTACAAGCTCTTCATGTTCATCTTTGCTGTCATTGCCGTCCAGCTCTTCAAGGGGAAGTTTTTCTACTGCACTGACAGCTCTAAGGACACGGAGAAGGACTGCATGTAGGTGCCCCTGTTCAGTAGGTCCGATGCTGCTGACACCTCTGGCAAAGGCAGAGTGATGTCTTCAAGGTCACTGCTCTCTCCCAACCTTGCAGAGGGAACTACGTGGACCATGAGAAGAACAAGATGGAGGTCAAGTGCCGGGAGTGGAAACGCCATGAGTTCCACTATGACAATATCATCTGGGCTTTGCTCACCCTGTTCACAGTCTCCACCGGCGAGGGTTGGCCCCAGTGAGTATTCTGCTTCATCATCCCTTGTTGGGGTGGTTGGGTTACACCCAGGTGGGACTGAGAGAGAAACCACTGGGCAGGCAGGAGTAGAGGAAGGCTGAGAAATTATGTCATGATGAAAGAGCTTTGAGTCCTTGTGTGAGGCTGGGACTGTGGGTTAGCCACTTCTTTAGGGCGTGAATGATGGCTAATCCCTTCTCCTGTGTGGCCCTGAGGTATACCTGAGCTACATTTAGAGGTGACCATAGGATTAGCCCTTTCTTCATGCTCATGTGAGCCTGGGAAGTTTTTCTTCTCCGTACGCAGGGCACTGGAAAATCCATTTCCCATCAGGGGCACAGGCAAAGCCCTGGAAAACAGGCTGTAGCCAGTTAGAAGGGTAGTCCTTGTAAAGCAGATCACTCAGAATTGTAGGGGTTGGAGGGGAGCTCCAGAGCTCATTGAGCCCAACCCCCTGCCAAAGCAGGGTCCCTAGGACAGGTCACACAGGGAGGCGTCCAGATGGGGCTGGAATATCTCCAGAGAAGGAGACTCCACACCCCCCTGGGCAGCCTGTCCCAGGGCTCCCTCACCCTCACAGGAAGAAGTTCTTCTGCATATTGGTGTGGAACTCCCTGTGTTCCAGCTTGAGGCCATCGCCCCTTGTCCTGTCCCCACAGACACTGAGAAGAGGCTGGCCATTTCCCCCTGTGTCCCACCCTTCAGATATTGATAAACACTGATCAGATCCCCTCTCAGGCTTCTTTTCTCCAGGCTGAGCAGCCCCATGAAGACAGAGGTTCATCTCACAGAGCTGGCTGTGCAAAGTGGGTCCCGTGACAAGTGTCATGTGGTGGTGGCAGTCCTGATGGGCGTATCTCTGGTTGCTTTTCTCCACCTGTCTGCCCGCAGGGTGCTGCAGCATTCGGTGGACGTGACTGAGGAGGACCGCGGGCCCAGCCGCAGCAACCGCATGGAGATGTCCATTTTTTATGTCGTCTATTTCGTGGTCTTCCCTTTCTTCTTCGTCAACATTTTTGTGGCTCTCATCATCATTACGTTCCAAGAGCAAGGAGACAAAATGATGGAGGAGTGCAGCCTGGAGAAGAACGAGGTAAGGTCTGGGCAGGGGGAATGAGGATGTTTCTATGGGTTTTCTGCAGTTTGGGAGCTTGGAGCTCCCTAGATGTTGGACAGGGGTAAGAAACCCGTGAGCCACCTGCCTACCCATCCCATGAAGGAAGGAAGGAAGGCAGGCAGCTGCTGTCCCCTGTGTTACCATCAGCCAGGACCTGATGCACATTGTTGTATTCCAGAGAGCCTGTATTGACTTTGCCATCAGCGCCAAGCCCCTCACGCGGTACATGCCCCAGAACCGACACACCTTCCAGTACCGCGTCTGGCACTTCGTGGTCTCCCCATCCTTTGAGTACACCATCATGGCCATGATAGCATTGAACACTGTGGTGCTGATGATGAAGGTGAGTGGCTTGGGGTGAGCCTGTCCTGTTTGGGGTGGTGGGGAGAAGGAGGGATCGGTCAGGTTGGGGTGAGAGGGTATTTTGGTTGTTTCTAGGAGATGCTTTGAGACAGAGCATGGCATAGTCACTGAGGCACTAAATGCCCCAAACTGGAGGCAAGATCTTCCCTAAACCAAGTGACCCAAACGATCTGGACCTCCTAACTACTGCAGAAGGACCTGGATTTACTCTGTTCTTCCTTAGAAGCAGCAGCAGCTGCCCTGGGCAAGAGGAAGGAGGCACGGACCACTGCAGGTCTTCCCTGGGACAGTTGTCAGCCCCCCTCCTGACTAGAGATGTCTTTCTTTTTCCATTAGTACTACTCTGCTCCATACACCTATGAGCTGGCCCTGAAGTACCTGAACATCGCGTTCACCATGGTGTTCTCCTTGGAGTGCGTCCTCAAGATCATCGCTTTTGGCTTCCTGGTGAGCAGCTGCTCCTGTTCTTGATGAGGGTGTTAATTTGGACTTTGGCAGCACACAGATCACAGAGGGAAGGTGTTAATAATGTGAGGCTGTTGCTATTTATTTTGGGTCCCAGCCTGAGAGCTGTTTGTAGGTTAGAATCACTCCTCTGGTTCTCATTAAACTTCCCACTGCTGGATGCTGGTGGGGGAACCAGCATCTGTTTCTGTGGTACTTCGGTGTCTGGACCACGTATGTGCCATGGAGCTGCTCTGCTAAAGGCAGCCGCTGCTGTGATTGTGATGGTGGCTGCGGTCCCTTGTCCCCGGGAGCCACAAGATACTGTCCTCGGGCTGTATCAGTTGGCCCAGACCTGCCCAGCAGTGAGACTTCTCTGCCTAATCCCCAGTCTTCACGCCCCCAGCTGCTCGTTTTGGATGGGAAGCCATGGACTGCCTTTTCTTCAGCTACCCTCTGCTGCCTATGAGCAACTGTTGGATTTGCTCTTCTGGAGTTTTTCCTATTTCTAACCCATACTGGGAGATGAGGTCCACTAGCCGGAGGGCTTCTAGCCACCTTCCCAGCAGTGCCAGCCATAGCCAAGGCTGGTCTTGCACCAGCTGCTGCACAAACAGGCTGAGGTTGGTCAGGGTGCCCATGAAGAAGAGGGCAAAGCAGCCTCTCCTGGCTGTTAGGGTTGTCATGACGAGCTGTTGCAGCCGGACCAGGGCTAGCTGTGACTGCTTCTCCCGTTCAGAGTCACCTGTTGGATGTGTGAGTCATCTCCCAGGAGAAGCAGCTCACCACAGACACGCTCAGGTCTGCCACCATCTCAGACACAGGATGATGCTCCAGACCGTGGCTGCATACAAATGGGCGGCAAGGTTTCTGCCGCCACCACTGTTGTCCATGAGCAGCCTTGGCCCGTGTCCCAGACCCCTCAGATCTGCCATCCCCAAGCTCAAATCCACATTACCTCTTTCCTTCCTTCTGCAGAATTATTTCCGGGACACCTGGAACATCTTTGACTTCATCACCGTCATCGGCAGCATTACAGAGATCATCCTGACGGACACCAAGGTGAAGCAGGGGCTGGGAGCAGTGGGGCGAGCTGCTGCGGGGTGGGGGAGCTCCCTCCTCCCTCTGACTCTCTCTTCTCCTCCCAGCTGGTGAACACCAGCAGCTTCAACATGAGCTTCCTGAAGCTCTTCCGGGCTGCTCGGCTCATCAAGCTGCTACGCCAGGGTTACACCATCCGCATCCTCCTCTGGACGTTTGTGCAGTCCTTCAAGGTAAGTCTCATGTGCCCTGGTCTCCTCCCAGGAGGAGTGCTGCTCCCAAATTCAGACAGGTCCCAAGGTCTCGTTGGCTTGTAGGAGATAGATCAGCACAGCTTACCTACTCACTGTGCTTTTTGAGCTCCTCTGGAGATGAACCTGTGCTGAATGAGATGACTCATCTGCTTTTCTTGCAGGCCCTTCCCTACGTCTGCCTCTTGATCGCCATGCTTTTCTTCATCTACGCCATCATTGGGATGCAGGTGAGCACATCCCATCATCTCAGTGTGCATGCCTCTGGTGCGAACAGGCTGGGCCAGCGTGTCCTCAGCATTATGCACAGCAGCCCAGCCGTGTGCGTGCCTGTCATTGCTTCGCTCAGTCATGGTGTCTGGGAAGGTCCCGAGGGTGGAACAGCTTGTTGGGGAGCTGCAGCACAGCACTGTGTGCCCTGGGGGACCTGCCACAGGCTTGTTCAGTCGAGCTCCACAGCTGCCTTCCCTGCTTGTACCTGCGGAGATGTGACCTCAGGGACTCAGCTGGGCATCCTGTGTGGTGGCTGCTTTCAAACAGCCACAGCTTCATTTCATAGGCACGTCAGTTTT
Organism: Porphyrio hochstetteri; assembly: GCA_020800305.1. Taxonomy (NCBI): domain Eukaryota; kingdom Metazoa; phylum Chordata; class Aves; order Gruiformes; family Rallidae; genus Porphyrio; species Porphyrio hochstetteri. Next base: position 24,079,882 of record CM036912.1, read on the forward strand.
AGGAATGACACCCCATCTCCAACTCCCTCACAGACCCCAGATGCCTGAGGGGGCCAGGGAGCAGCCTCCTGCCTTTCCCGGCTGAACGGCTGGATCGCGCTGGTGATGCCCGCGGCTGCTGTCCCGCCTCGTCCCTCTGCAGAGGGATGGGTCTGCTGGTCTGCTGGGGCTGTCGCGCTTCGGGACCTCCCTTACCAGATGGTGAGCACGGGAAGACATGAGCTTCCCAGGCTCCAGCTGGTAACTGAGAAGCACGTGAGCTTAAACCCCTCAGCTCCACACGTGCCGTGGGGCTGGCTCAGCTCTGCAGCGACTCAATCCCACGCTGAGGATGTGACGAAGCGCCGTCGACGGGCGAGCGCTTGGGATCCGGATGAGGCAGCCGCCGCAGTACCCGACGTGCGGAGCAGATTCTGGGGAGGCAGCGGGCAGCAGCCTGGTGGTCCCCACCCCCTCCAGCTCCGGGCTCCTTGGCAGTGCTGCTGTTTAGTCTCTTCCACCTCCTCTCTCCCAACCCCGGGGGAGTTGCATGGCTGCTTTTGCCCGCTCTGTCCTACACAGCTCAGCACCGGATCCAGGTGTTCTCCATGCTAAACAACCTCCGCCTGACTCAGCCCCCCCCACCTTGTGCTGTGCAGTAGTATTTGATTTTTTATTTTTTTATTATATATATTTTTTTAACACCATTGTGAACAAATCCCCAAGCAGTAAAGTCTGTGGGCGTTATTTGAGCAAAATAGCTGGAGGCAGAAAATATTCTACAATTACACATTCCAAAAAACCTGTACTGGGTAAAAAATACTCTGCAGTTGGTGTATTTTTAGGTTCATGGAAAGTGGAATAAATATTGAACAGTAATAACAGCACATTTAGGGTTTTTTTTTCCCTATTTGAGGAACGTTACGAACATCCGTTATGTCCTACCACAGCCTTGGCTGTGAGGCGTTATTAGGATGTTGTCCATATCTGGACCTTCAAGTGCTGCTTTTGACCCTGGGTTTGTAGTCCTGGGTGCCTGGCTGGCCATGGTGGGTCTGTGGGCAGTCTGTCCAAGCTTTCCCCCACCTCGTTTGCACCAACCCTGGCATCGCAGACCAGTTCTCCGCTCTGGGAGTTTTCAGGACCAGGACCCGACACTGACCCAAGGTGGTGTGACTCCTCCCTGCACCCCCAGCACGCTTGGGCTGCTGTGCGGTGCTCAGATGCTGCCTGTTGCGCAGTGGAGGGATGGATGCGGAGTTATTGGACTCGGTTGATCCCAAGCCCTTCTGTGCTCCTGTTTCCATGGCAGCTCGGCCTCTCGCAGCCTCTGCCGCCCACCACTGATCCCTGCTGAGGAGAGGAGGGTCTCCTTCCCTGACGGCTGCTCGGTGCCAGCTCCTCGGCATGCTGGCACTGCGCCGGTGTGCATTGGCTGGGGTGCTTTCTCATGGGGGATCTCACGGAGAAGGTGGATGCCAACTGCTTGGCGGAGGCTGGCTGTGCCGAGGGTGATGGACTTGGGGTGGGATCGGTCCCTGCAGCACAAGTGAACACACAGCCGCTTCCCAGGCCATCAAGCTCTTGCCTGAGTAACTGAGACCTTTTTCTCCCTCCCGCAGGTTTTTGGCAATATCAAGCTGGATGAGGAGAGCCACATTAACCGGCACAACAACTTCCGCAGCTTCCTGGGCTCTCTCATGCTCCTCTTCAGGTAAGCAACCCTAGAAAACTCCTTTGGCAGCATTTTTGGGTGCCAGGAGTCAGGCTGGGTAGGTTCTTGCTGCCAGCTTGCTTGGTGGAGGTCAGTTTTCGGTGCTGGAGAGCAGCTGGGCAACACATGGCCACAGGAGCTCAGGAACCCCTGTTTTTTCCTGCCACCCTGCCCCCAAAAAGGGTGTCTGTCTCTCAGCTCTTTGGTCTGTCTGGCTGGGGGCAGGTAGCCCCATGAGCCAGGAGCTACACCCCGGTGTGTCTAAGCTTACGTGGGTCCAGCTCAGTTGCTGCTGACTCACTGCCTTGCTCCTTTGCATGCTGGAGATACACCTAATTTGGGTTAGGGGGCCTGCACAGCTTCTTGTGAGGGCTTCCCCTTGGGGCGTCCTGTCCCAGCTCCATCCTGTGCCACCACGAGCTGCTGAGCACGGCTGTGTTCGGTGCAGGAGTGCCACAGGAGAGGCATGGCAGGAGATCATGCTGTCCTGCCTGGAAGGCAAAGGCTGTGAGCCGGACACCACGGCAACATCTGGGCAGAATGAGAACGAGCGCTGCGGCACTGACCTGGCCTACGTTTACTTTGTCTCCTTCATCTTCTTCTGCTCCTTCCTGGTGAGTTCCTCCTCCCTGAGAGCCCTTGGAGGGGGTCCCCTCTCACCAGCCCCTCAACCTGCACCCCCACCAATGGGTGATCTCTGCTCCCTCTCCCCCTACTTTCCCTTCTCTCTACCTTTTCCCCTTTCATTTAGATGCTCAACCTGTTTGTGGCGGTCATCATGGACAACTTCGAATACCTGACTCGGGATTCCTCCATCCTGGGACCTCACCATCTAGATGAGTTTGTCCGGATCTGGGCAGAGTATGACAGAGCAGCGTGGTATGTAGCCAGCTCCTCCTCTCCTGAGCCAGCCTCTCAGAGCTGGTTTTAAACAGGCGTCTCCGTGTTCTGCTACCGGGAGCCGGCTGCACAGCCTGGGATGGCCAGGGATGGGCTGCTGTCACTTGCAGTCCTTAGGAGGGCAGCAGCTGGTTCCTACAGTGCCTGGTGGCACAGGCGTCTTGGGTGATGTTCTTGGTTTGCCATGGTCTTTATCCTGAGTGCTGGAGGTTCCTGCTCTCTCTCTCCTCCCCAGCCAGTGGGCAGATCTCTCTTGGCTACCTTCCCTGTCCCTGTGCACCATCTGGGTGCCTCTGCTCTGAGAGTGGCTCCGTCGCCTGGTCCCCGGCACCCACAGCTCCCTGTCAGAGCAGGGCTGAGCGTGGCTTGCTCCCAGCAGTGAGGAGATGCTGGGGATGGGGGGTCTTCTGGGCTTCTGCTTGCCTATGGAAGACCTCCTTGGGACCATGTTTGATGGGTTTGGGGAATTGTGTCCTTATGTTGGCCAGCCTGCTCACCCCTTTAGAGACCAGAGGTCTTTGTTTCCTGCACTTGTGTCTCTGCTGATGAGGGCAGGGTCCCCTTTTTCAGGCAGCAGCCTGTTCCCAGCAGTGGGTTGGGCTCAGAGTGGCTGTACATACTCTGGGTGGCTGGGCTTTGACCCTGCTGCTGCTGCTGAGGAGCTGCCCTCCAATGTTCCTCCCAGGATGGTCTGGAGCATCCCTAGGACAGCGTGTAGCCCATGGCAGCTCTGGGAGCATGTTTGTCCTCCTCTCAGCCCCAGCAGCACAAGGGAGCCTGTGGGTCCCCTCTGTCCCTTCCACAGCCTGGGGGCAGCCTCTTTGGAGCCATGACCTGTGGGAGATCTTAGCTTGAGAGCCCTTGGCAGCCATGCACCCTCTCTTTGGAGACTCTTCACCTCCACTGCTAACATCCTGCCCCTCAAGAGACCAGCTCCAGCCAAGATGGTTTTTTTATGCCCAATATCATCAGCTCCTGGCATAGTTTCCTCCACTGTTTCTGTCCAACCCGGTTGGAGGTTAGTGCTGGCCAGGTTCCTCCTTGCATGGCCTCCTCCAATACTCTTGCTGCTGTGCAAGGCCTCCTTAGGCAGGTGGGTTTGCTTGTTAGTGGGTGAATATGCCTTGTGCCAGGAGGAGAGGTCAGCGTGGGTGAGTAGATGTCCTGATGGACAGCCAGAGAAGGGAGAGGAGGTGAGAGAAGTGAAACACCCAGCTGCTCGGTGTGGGATGTCTCACCCATGGCTTTTGGGAAGGATTTCTTTACACCAGGAACTTCATCCACTCTCACCTGCCATGTTGGTGACCTGGGTCTCCAGGCAGTCACTGTAAAAGCATGCCTGGGCTGTCCTACTGATGCCAAGCAGCCCTCTGAAATTCTGAGCAAGCCATGCTCTTTCATCATGGCATGTAGCCAGTGGTTAGGGGACGTGCAGAGGAGCTGTTGGTGCTGGGCCTGTGGGGGGCAGCCCTGGCCCCCATTGCTGGGTGAGGAACGGGTGAGTACATCTGAACAGGTCCCACCACCTGAGTGGGCCAGCAGTTCTGCGTCCTGACACTGGGACCATCACATGAAGGTCTTGTGAGGAGACTGCCTGGTGGGGCTCAGGGATGGGTTTTGGCCAGGTGGCTCGGTCAGCTCTGGCAAGCACTGGAGAGGGGATGGAAGAGTAACAAGGAGAAACCAGAGGCAAAGGTACCGGGCAGGACGGTAATGCTGATCTTTGCCTCCTTGTGTGGTTTCCATCCAAGCTTGTCTTAAGGATGCCCAGGAGGCTGCAGCACACTGCACCTCAGCACTTCCACCCCACACAGTCCTGCCTCCCTAAGGGCTCCACTCTGGAGCAGAGTGGGGAGCTCAGCATCCGATGGCCCCTGCACCCTCTCTTGCCAGCTCTGCACCTCGACTGCTTTATTTCAGCCAGTGCAAGAGGGATAAGGGCTGTATCCTGCAGCGACTGCATCTGGGTCTGGGGAGATGTGCTGCTGTGGGCCAGAAGGGGACTGTGTTTGGGAGGGTTTGCTTCTAATAATGTGTACCCTTGGCAGAGCGTGGTCTGCTGGTCGGAGCACAGGACTGGACCGTGAGAGACCTAGGTGCTAGTGCCACAGCCACCGGTCACCAGCTGGTCACATTATCTCTCCCCATCTCAGGTTCCCCAGATATTGGAGATACAAGTGACTCAGCTGCCAACCTCCCTGGGACCTCGTGAGGACCAGAGAGTTGGCCATGCTGAGGGCAGGCTTTCTCGTGGTGCGATGGGGCACAACTCCATCAAAAGGGCTCTTGGTGTCTAGAACCCAACCAAGCTGCAGGCTCACCCCATCTAAAACCCCAGCCCTCTCCCACCAGGCATAGGGCAGCCAGGGGCACGATGAGGAAGGGTGATGGGGTGGTGTTCGCTGCCAAAACTGCCCTCTTCCAGGGTCGAGAGGGGTCAGTGTGAGGAGGTACGAGCTGACTCATGGTGGAGAAGGCCGATGCTCACAGCTTTCTCCTCTCTGGGTCTGACAGAGCCAGAAGGAGAAGAGCCATCCATCCCTGGGGGCCTTGTCCCACAGATGGCCCCCCGAATTCCCCCGGTTAAGCTCTCCATCCTCCTCTCCACCCTCTCAGTTGTCCTATTAACCCACCTGTGCTTCCTTTGCAGCGGCAGGATCTCGTATAAGGATATGTACAAATTAGTACGGGTGATCTCGCCTCCTCTGGGCCTAGGAGAGAACTGCCCCTACAGGGTGGCGTGCAAGGTTTGCCTCCCAGTCCTCCGCCACAACCTGGCCACGGGACGCACCATCCACCCCTCCCTCCCAACCCCACCCCTGCTCCACCGCCACCGCGCCTCCCAAGGGAACCCTGACGTTGCTTTCCTTCGAGTTTAAAGAGGTCCGCGGCCTCCCAGAGCCAGCAGCTGTCCCCATCGAGAGGGAGGCATGAGTTGGGGCCGGGGGGGGCTCAGAGCCTCCCCAGGGTGGGTTTCCACAAATTGCATCCCCCAACCAGCTCCCCGCCCTGGTTCCATCAGAGCAGAGAGCCCCTGGAAGGTGCCAGGCAAATGCCATTGTCTCTGCTTGGCTTTTCAAAGTGGCCTCAAGCGAGAGCAGGAGATTTTGAGGGGGGGGTTGTCAGATGTGTTTTGTTCCTTGGTTGGGAAGGGTGGGGAGGGAAGACAGGAGGACACTGGGGACTTTGTTGTTGTTTTGCAGAGCGAGGACTAGAGGGAGGATGGGGAGGACAGGGTGACCCCAATCCTTGGGGGATGCTGTATTGCACCAAACAGACTCTTCTTCAAGTGTGGCACTTGGAGGACACACAACCAGGTCTCTGGGGAGCAAGGCTCTTGCTAGTCTTGCCCTTGGCTTGTTGGACCTGCTTGGGAGGTGATGACACATTTCTGGAGCTCAACAGCTCCTCTCCCTCTGCTTCAGCCAAGCTCCGTGCTGCTGGACATGAGTCCAGGGCAGCAATTTGGCCTTCTTGTGTCTCTCTGACTTGCATGGGGGTTGTTTTAAATTTTCTTTTGGGGTGACAGTTGAGCAAGATCCTGCACCAGCCGCCTTCTCCAAAGTGCCACGATGCCTGTGCGTGTATCTGTGACACGAAAGGATGAACTGCAGAGCTTGCTCATCTGAGGAGAGGTAGGAGGGAAGCTCAGACCCACCCCTTAGCCCTTGATCTTGGCTCTGCAGAGAAAAGAGGGTCCCTTGGTGCAGCACAGTGTAGCCACCACATCCTTTTCTCGCCACGTAAGAAATGGTTCTTCCAGCCAGCATCCCTGGAACAGGTCTGTCACCCTCCACAGCTGGTCATGGGGGTGATGCACACGTTTGGAATCTTGAAGCAGAAGGAAAGCAGAGCAAGCAAGACAAGGCCTTGGATGCTCAGTCATCTCATTTATGAAGAGGTGTCTAAGGATAGGAGACTTCTTGAAGGAATCTCCGATGTCTCGTCTGTTTAAGGAGGGGTTCCTTGCAGATTGCCACTGTTCTCTGTTGCATCCCTGGCAAAGGATGGTGGGTTTGCTGACAGCACTTGCTCAACTCCCTGCAGATAGAAGACACCTTCAAGAGGAATTTCTAGTCTTTCTTAATCGACATCAGGGCTTCACTGGCAAATGATGCTCTCCTAAGTTGGATTACCTGGTGCTCAGGAGGGTACCTGTAATGCTTCCTGGGAAGCAGGAGCTCTGCAGCAGTCTGGGCTGACTCTGTGGGATGGATGGAGCAGCAAAGGTGGATAAACTCAAGGGTAGGTGGAGCCAGAGGGAGCAAGACGAGCTTGTGGCTGTCATGTGAGGGAGACCATCCCTGTCTCTTCCTTGTGTTATGTCACTCTCTTTCTCCCTGTCTATGGGGTGTTTCAAGGATCTGAGAGAGTTTCAGGGACTCCTGCTGTCCTGGAACAATTCCCAAAAGGCAACTGATGAAAGAAAGCTCATGTGGCTACAGCGGTCCACATCCCAAAATGCCAACTTGACTTGCTCACCCTTCGGTTCGACGAGCCTGTCCTGCACATCACAGTGCACGGGTTCACCTGCCTGGAGCCTACACCTCTGTTCAGCCAGGCAATGTGTCAACGATGACTTGCAGAAGCAAACATCAGTGTGTTGGTGGAGTGGTGGGCAGCCTGCTCCAGCAGAGCTGGTGCCTGAGCAAGTTCTGGATGCTGCATAGGGATGCAGAACGGTATGGAAGCACACCTGCTAGGCCATCCCCAGGTGGGCTAACAAAAGGGGCATTTTTGCAGGAAGACTTCTTGAAGTCCAGCATCCTGGCAGCCAGCTCCACTCCTTGGGGCAACCTCTGCCTTTCTTCAACCCATCCACTTCTAGCAGACATGCAAAAGTCAAGGAGGTGGGCATCAACCTTTGCCCCCTAGATGTAACCCTTGAGATGGTCATGGGTCAGGCAAGTGCTTCACAATCATTCATGTCTGTGTGGACACCTCCTATTCCCAAATCTACTCTCACATCACTTGCTTTTCTGGTGCTCTGTTCCTAACAGCCTGGCATGGCACAGTACTTCTTTCCAAACCACAGGAGGACACATGTCCATCAGATGTCCTCTTCCATCACTCACAGGGCTCTCTTCGAGCACCAGGACTGAGGCTTTGCTGCCTGGTGGTTTTACAGGCCACCCTGTGCCATAGCCACAGGGCACATCTCCATTCCAGACACAGGACAGATGGCCAGCACTCCCATCAAGGATGCATTTGTGCTGGGACCAGCTCTTGGGAGCCATCCTGATCAGACGGATGACACTGCATGTCATCCTGTGCTTCAGTCCATGGGAATGTGGTTTCTGGGCGCTGCAGTGCTGCTCAAAACGCTTTAAGACCTCTGCTCTGAGAAGTGGCAAAGGGTGCACCCTGTCTAGAAGAACAGCACGGTTCTTGTGTGGTCCTTCTTGGTTACTGATGCAAACTCTTCCTGCCGCGGGAATCTGTTCATCGTGCAGAGAATGTCAGGACAACAGCCAGTGTCTGCTGTGTGCTGGGTATGCCCAGTCCCCCCTGCTAGGAACAGTGGGTGGAAGATAACTGTCTTGCTTCCTTTTTGCACAGAGTTCTTGAGCATAAGAATTTTGAAGTAAATTTCTCACAGAATCACAGAATCACAAGGTTGGAAAAGACCTTTAAGATCATCGAGCCGTTCCTGTCCTATGCTAAACCATATCCCTGAGCACCTCATCTACCCATCTGTTAAACACACCCAGGGGTGGTGACTCAGCCCCCTCCCTGGGCAGCCTGTTCCACATCCCCACAACTCTTTCAGGGAAGAACTTTTTCCTAACATCTGATCTGACCCTGCCCTGGCACAGCTTGAGCCCATTCCCCTTGTCCCATCTCCTGTTACTTGGCTGAAGAGACCATTGCCCACCTCTCTGCACCCTCCTGTCAGGTCAGTGTAGGCAGTGGTTCAGATACCTAGAGTCAAGGCACATCCAGCTCCACCAAGATGCTGCTTATGGACTTCTGGGCCTGGATATTTCCTCTTGATCATCTTTCTTAATAGCTTCCAGCATTATCAATCCTCTTTCCAACCTGTTTATGTGTGTCAGGTCTCAAAGGGGATGGTTTGCCCAGCCTGTTTTGTGCCTGCACCCAAACAGCTCCTTTTGTGGGTCGTCATCATCTCTAGTTCACATCCTAAGTGTCAGGACTTATCCTGATGGGGGCCTTTTTGGTGAGGGGTCTGCTTCTAAACCAGTAGTACCCCCTGAGGAGATACCTTCTCCTCCCCTTTTCACACTGCATGTGGGTAAGGAAAAGACCAAGATCCTGTGGAGAACGCTTAATTTTTCAGCAGTGCCCTCCCTCCCAGGCCACTCTGGTTCAGACGGGCTGCTCTCCAGCAGCACCTTCTCAGCCCAGCTGCAATGGTTGATGCCTTTGCTGTTGAGAGGTTGCCCTTGCCTGTTAACCATCCTGAACGTTGCAGTGCAGGACAGAAGCCTGTCATAAGGGGAAGAAGAAGTGAGCGAGCCTATGACCCTGGGAGATGTATGTGGGTGTCCTCCTGGATGTGCAGAGAGACAGACATGCAGCCCAAACATCTCAGCCAGGCAGAGAGGGCTCAAGGCGTCATCGGGTGGCCCGTTTTTGGTAGCATCCCTCCCTGCAGCAATCCTAGGCAGGTCCTTCCAGAGCAGAGGAAGGCGAGGTGGGGGGTCCATCCTAGCCCGCCTCCCTTGGGAAACCCAACCGAACCCCAATGTTGGAAGGCCCAAACAGCTGCCTCTGCTGAGACTCTTTAAACTCCAACCTGGTGGAACTTGCAGCCGCATGTGGGAGAGAGCCAGGGCGGGAGCATGGCATGTACGACTTCTCCTCCTGGTTTTGTTTTTCCAGCCGATTCAGCATGCCTTTTGCACTGGTGCATGGTGGGAAAGTGGTCCATCCGCAGAGCCAGACGGAAGCAACCGGGCATCTTCCTTTGACAAGTGACCCTGGCCCACTGCCTTCTATGCAAGATGCTGCCTCCCAATTGCATAGACCTTTATGAGCTGGGGATACACAGCCTTCCGGCTATGGGTTAGGTGGCAATGCAAAGCGATACCCAGGCCCCCCCACACTCCCCCTCCCTGCCCCCCGGGAGGGAAGGCGCTACGGAGGCCGCAGAGCACTGTGGTGCAGACCACCGTTATCTCCAATAACCCATGGCTCGAGTGCCGTGTATCTGATTTATACCACTCGCACACAGCCCTGGAACCTGTGGGACAAGTTGGGGGCTGCTGGAGGGCTTTAGGAAAGGGGTTGAGACCAGAGAAGGACTCCCAGGCTGCTAGAGAGAGAGAGACAGACAGGCACTTGAGGCCAGCGGCAGAGAAGAGAGGGGTGAGTTGCTTTCTGCCAGCATTCCTGGGTCTGTGTGAGCAGTGCTATAAATCCACGTCAGGACAGTCTCTCATGTATGATTTGCCTTGATTAATGGGTTTCCTGTTCTTTTCCTGTTTGTCCGTTTGTTTTTTTCTCTCTTGTTTTCCTGTACTATTTCCGTTCGTACGTTTTTCTGCTCTCTGGGAATGCCTCCCCTCTCTCTCTCTCTCTCTGCATCTCCCTCCCTCCCCTTCCCCCTCCATGAGCAGTGGCCGAATCCATTACACTGAGATGTATGAAATGCTGACTCTTATGTCACCACCGCTAGGCCTCGGCAAGAGATGTCCTTCCAAAGTGGCCTATAAGGTAGATCAACCCTTCCTTCTACGGGGGCTAGAGCCGAGCAGGAGCCGGGGCTCGAGGGAGCTGCGGGAGGTGTGGGGCTGGTGGGAAGCCGGGGAGGGGTTTGGGGTATCCAACATGTGTTTAGCTTGCTCCTGTGGAGCACGGTGTGCTCAGAAGAGTCCTGGCCATGCTGGCTGGTCTCCACTACCCACACAGGTGACGCTGCTGTGGTCACTTGCAAGCCCGGGGAGCTCTGGGGTGGAAGATCCCAGTGGAAGAGAAAGGGGCAGGATTGGCAATAGCCTGGAAGTGGGAGGGTTGGAGAAGATGAGGTGAGGAGCAGCCCCATAGCACAGTTGTTAGGAGAGTGAGGTGTCCTTAGGAGCTAAGTAGACCAAGCTCAACCCCTGGGCTTGGCACCATCCTTGTCCTGGGCTAAAGCCCGTGGAGATGGGAAGCAGGTGGGTAGCCAGGACATATCCTGCAGGATATGCAGCACCTGAGGAGCCAGACACATTGGCACAAGCTATCCCAAGGACAGCTTGTGCAAGGCAAAGCCAGGTGCCTTCAAAAGATGTCTCTAAGTGTTACCCCCTTGTTCCTCCTGGGGCAGTGGCTGGCAGTTGGCCCACGGCGCTGGCACAGCATGCTCCCAGCATGGAGCAGGACCATGGGAAGCCCTCAGGGATGTGGGGTGGGAGCTTGCCTGGCGTTGCTGAGGACAGCAGCTGCTAGGACAAGACCCAGGGCTACAGAGCAATGGGTTGCCTGGGTCTGGAGCAAACTTGGAGCAAGCTTTTCTTGGCCAAGAGCTGCTGCCCTTTCAGCAGCATTCAGGGCTAGTGAAGGGGGCGGATTTCTGCCCACTTGCAGATGCTCTGCCACCCTCTCCAGCTCTCTCGTGTTTGTTCACACGTGCATATGTCCACCGTCCCACTTTTCCAGGAGAAAAAGTCAGGCTTGAAGGCAGGGAAAGGACATGAGAAGCCGGGGAAAAGGAATGGGCAGGGAAGGGATGACCCAAAGGTATTCACAAAGCAAAAAATATACTCTCTGGAAAGTGGATCTGGTCACTTCGGTTTGCACCTCGCCTGCCCGGGGTGGGGAAGGAGCATGGCGTGTCTAACCTGCTTTGGTTGCCCTTCTCTCTTTTCCTTCTGCACTTTTTCTACCCCTCCTTCCCTTCCCCACCCTTGGATAATTCGGACCCTGTGCATGTGCTGGCAAACTTCATCTCTGAAAGACGCAAAAAGGGAGCGCCAGGATGTAGCATGCTAGAGGAATCCAGCCGCTCTGAAGTCCCTGAAGGTTAGGGACCCTCCTCTCCCCTGCCCCAGGTGGGAAGGGTTGAGAGCCGAAAGCCAAACCACCTCAGGAACGGAGACTTGAGCCCCCTCTCCCCTTCCTGAGCACCCCCTGTGCCTGCATCCCTGATGGATCAGGCCTGTCTTCCCAAAAGTGCCGGGAGGTGCCGTGGCAGCCCCGGTGCCGTGGGGAAGGGGGGGCTCAGGTGCCGTTCCTGGGGTGCAGGAGGAGCCCTGGAAGGCAGTGAGCCGGTGTCCTGGGGTGGAAGGAGCCGGGGGAGGGTGGGGTGGGTGGTGGTGGGGTGATCCTTGCCCTTCTTTTTTGGCTGTGCTGTTTTGACACTCTTTGTTGCTTTTTATTTTTTGATTTTGGTTGTTTTTTTTCCCTTTTGTTTAATGTTTAATTTCTTTTCCTCCAGCCTGGTCGATGTGTTTTTCGATATTGTTTTCCGTCCGCTGTTTTCTTCTCTCTCTTGCGCAGAGACTGGTCCTGATGAACATGCCCGTGGCAGAGGACATGACGGTCCATTTTACCTCCACCTTGATGGCGCTGATACGCACGGCCTTGGACATCAAAATTGCCAAAGGTACGGTCGGCAAGGTAGAGAAGGGGGCAGAGCCAGGAGGGTAGGGGGACACTGGCTGGAGAGCTGCCTGGCAGAGAAGGACCTGGGGGTGTTGGTTGACTGCAGACTGAATATGAGCCAGCAGTGTGCCCAGGTGGCCAAGAAGGCCAATGGCATCCTGACTTGTGTCAGACACAGCGTGGCCACAGGGCCAGGGCAGGGATTGTGCCCCTGTACTCGGCATTGGTGAGGCTGCACCTCGAGCGTTGTGTCCAGTTCTTGGCTCCTCACCATAAGAAGGACATCGAGGTCCTGGAGCCTGTCCAGAGAAGGGCAACCAGGCTGGAGGGCAAATCCTCTGAGGAGCAGCTGAGGGAGCTGGGGGTGTTCAGCCTGGAGAAGAGGAGGCTGAGGGGAGACCGTGTCACCACCTACAACTACCTGAAGGGAGGTTGTAGAGAGGTAGGTGATGGTCTCTTCAGTCAGGTGACAGGTGATAGGACAAGGGGGAATGGCCTCAAGCTGTGCCAGGGCAGGGCCAGATCAGATGTGAGGGAAAAGTTCTTCCCTGAAAGAGTTGCCAGGACCTGGAACAGGCTGCCCAGGGAGGGGGCTGAGTTCCTGCCCCTGGGTGTGTTTAACAGACAGGTAGATGAGGTGCTCAGGGATATGGTTTAGCACAGGACAGGAACGGTTGGACTCGATGATCTTAAAGGTCTTTTCCAACCTTGTGGTTCAGAGTGACCAGCACTCATCCTGTGGGGAGGCTGTGAGAGCATCACAGCCAAACTGGGGTCGATTGCCCAGAGCCCAGCGTGTGGATGGAAGTGATTACTTCAAACATGCAGCTTTCTGCTGTTTTCTTTTAAAAAATCTATTTCTTTAGGAAAGAGGTGACCAGTTTTCCACTGGACGCTGCTTCCTGAGCGCAGAAACGGCTCAGTGTCCACTGTGTAATGGAGGAAGGAGAGAATTCCCCCTCCTCCCTGCATACAAAACCAAGCCAAGGAAGGAAAAGGTTGCATGTGCTTGGCTTCATAAGGCTATGGGGAACAAAAGTCCCTCTCTCAGGGAAGATAAAAATGTTCAGAGCATGAAAACCTGCTTTGTTGTTGTTGTTGCTGGAAACGCTCTGATTCATCAGATGGAAAGCTTTCTGCAGAAACATGCCATTTTCAGTAAAACATCCCCTGGGAACACCTCAGTTCTTGGAAGAAAACCCAACCCAGGGCAAGAGAGGAACAGAAAGCCCAGTGCTGAGACATCTCCTTGGGTTCAAGTCCCTCTAGATAAAGCAGGGATCTGCACCTGGGTCTCCTAGAGCTCAGCAGAGTTGCCTCAGGTGTCACTGGTTGGCATGTGTTGACAGTTCCCTTTGAGCCTTGGTCTTTCTCAGCTCACAAAAAGTCCCTTCACCGTTGGCTGGAGAGCTCTGCTCCCCTCCATACACCATATTGCTGAGTATTTAAGGATTTCAACCAAGTGGAAGCTGCTCTTTCACCAGCACATGATCCGCTCACCAGAAAAGAGAAAGTGGGGCAGCAGCAGGTGTGTGTGGGCTGGAGTAGGATTGGAGCCGTGGAGACGGACCCAAGGCGAGCTTGAAGATGGCAGCTTTGAGTGGGAGGGTAGGGGATGGGTAGATGGAGGCACATATGGAAGGGATGGTAGGAAAGTTTCCCTGTGAGAGCAGACCAGGCTCGCTGATGCAAGGTGGGCCTCCCAGCCCAGAGAGCTGGTTGCTGCTCATGAACCTCAGTTCTGGGTGGGAAAAGGGTGTGTTCAGTGGGACACTGGTGTCAGGTCTTGACAATACGTGGGCCTTTCCCCCTCCTCCCACCCCTCCTTGCTATTCAAGGTGGTGCAGATTGGCAGCAGTTAGACTCTGAGCTTCAAAAGGAGATCCTGACCATTTGGCCTCACCTGTCCCAGAAGATGCTTGACCTGTTGGTACCCATGCCAAAAAGTGAGTCTCTGCAGGGGCTGTCATCACTGTCACCTTTCCCTCGTACCTGCAGCAGCTTTTTCCCAGGGGGAGGTGGGGACTGGTCAGACCCACGTGAGAAGGGTTTGTGCTCTGCAGGCTCCTGCCCTGCTCAGCCTGGCTGCTTGGGAACCCTCCTGGAAAATACCCCGTTTGCAGGAACATCCCTCTGCCAAACCCAGAGTCTCCTGTAAATCATCTCTGGAGCACACAAGGGCAGGAGGCTGGGCATCGCTTATGCCATTACATATGATGGTGTGATGAAGATGTGCTTTTGGTGGTGCATGATGATTTTTTCAAGCCATCTCCATCCATTTTTCTCTCCATGTGGAGTGTCTGGGTGTTCATCCCTCTTTTGGAGTGGTGAGCAGACTTTGAGGGTCACCGGGATATCCCACAGTGGGGCTGTTCCTGAGATCTGTGCTGGTGCCTTCAGCTGTTTTACTTAAAAGTGTCACCCCCCCTTTCCTTCTTCCTTCCCCTCTTACGCTCTCAGCCTCTGACCTGACTGTTGGCAAAATATATGCAGCCATGATGATCATGGATTACTACAAGCAGAGCAAAGCGAAGAAGCAGCGGCAGCAGCTGGAGGAGCAGGTGAAACTCGGCTTGGGGTGGGGGGTGGGCAGGAGAGGGGACCCCAGAGCACCCTTGCTGCTCTCCTACCCCATCCTGGCCAGCTGTGCAGCCAGCTGTGTGGGATGCGGCTGAGGGATGAGGATGGCGGGTACCACTTGGGCTTTGGTGACTGTAAGGCACACACAAACGTGCATCCTCAGCACCCCCCACGGCGATGGTGAGCACGCTGTCACCTCCCCAGCATGGTTGGGGAAGGGTTGGGTTGTTCATCTCTGTTTGCTACGGGCTCAGCTGCTTCCTTTCCTCGATGCAGAAGAATGCCCCCATGTTCCAGCGCATGGAACCCTCTTCCTTGCCACAGGAAATCATCTCCAACGCCAAGGCTCTGCCTTACCTCCAGCAGGACACCCTCTCGGGCCTGTGAGTACTGATTGCCCCGGGAGGAAGGGAGGTACTCCTGGTGCTTTGCTGTTCCTGCCACCCTTGTTCAGTTCTGTGGAGCAGGCACTGGGGGATGCACGGAGGGTTTAAGAGCTGCTGAGCACAGGGGACAACCCAGTCTGGGTGAAAAATCCCCCAGCACAAAGTTTTTGCAGGATCCCAGGTAGCTGGTGTGCATCAGCAGCAATGACAGCAGCAGGGGTGGACGATGGGGATGGCGAGGTGTCTACATGGATGGGCTTCTTGTAGGGCCATGGCTGCACTAGTGCAAGCTCTCTGACTGAGGAGGGGTCTGGGATGGACCTGAACCTTGGGAGAGTTGAGCGGCAGGTTCCTGGGTGGGTACGTGGTTGGTGATGGGTCCCAGCACCCTGACTGCTGGGAATGAAGTGGTGGGAGTGGCTGGCACTGCACTTGGGATGTCCCCACTGCTGCCGTGGGACCCAAGATACTGGTGTCCTCTCCTGCTTGGGCACCACTTCAGCTCTCCAAAGATGATGTTTGTCCTGGGGGGTCTTGACAGCCTGTGGAGGGGCAAGCACAGCGGCTCCTCAGCTCTGAGCCACGGGAGAGGCGATGCCCAGCGATGGCAGCACCTGGCCTGTGACCTTCCTGAAGCGGGACTGTCTTTGCAGGAGCAGCCGAAGCGGGTTCCCCTCGCTGAGCCCGCTCTCGCCCCAGGAGATCTTCCAGCTGGCATGCATGGATCCGGCCCACGGGCAGTTCCAGGAGCACCAGTCTCTGGTAAAGTCAGGCACTGCCCCATGGGCGCTCGCCAGCAGTCCCAGTGAGGGTGCTGGTGGGCACAGGGAGGTGTGGGGCTGTTGGTGAAATGCTGCTCCTACGGCAGCGAGCACAGCAGAGGGATGGCAGCTGCTGGGTCACACATGGATCTGAAGCAGGGGACAGATGTCCCTGGGTGTCCCCTAGCTGTGGCACGGGCCCCACATGTCCCCTTGCTGAGGAACAGCCATCCCTGGCCAGCAGGGCCAGGCAGTGCTTTTGGGGCGAGAGCTGTGGCCAGGGTCCAATGCCCTGCGGTAAAATATCCTTCTCTTCACAGGCTGCTCTTTCCCCCCCTGAGCGCTCATGTCAGTGGGTTTCCCTGTGCTGAGTGATGGTACCTGATGTTTTCGGATTCGTGTTCATTTTGTTGTCAGTGCTGGTGTCCCCAGTCCCAGACTGAGCTGTCAGACTGTCTCCAGCAGGACACACACACACGTGCTGGCCGGCAGCAGCGGTGTCTGTCTGTCTGTGTGTGTATATATATACACATATCTATCTATACCTCCCACCGTGTCTCTGTGCGTGCATTTGTGCACCACCACCCCGGCGCTTGTCGGCTGTGGTGTCGTGCCACTGTGCATCTCCAGCACCAGTCCGTGTCCCCAGGGTCTGCGTGAGCTGTGTACCGCACAGGTGGGCGTCCCCTGCCCCGGCCATCCCCACCATACCACCGTCCTGCTGGCGGGGAGGTGACAGATGAGACTCCTCCCATCCCCATAAAGTCACCTTCTAACAGATCTCTAAGGTCACTCCCTGCCCATCTGCTTGACAGTGTCCTGTACAGAAAAGTCCCCCTAAATTGGGAATTAACCAGAGCGTGGAGGTGCTGTGAATGGCATGTGGTCTTCTGATGGGGACATGGCCAGAAAGCCATTAAAGCAGGGTCAGAGGGAAGATCCTGTACGTTTGGGTTAAAGCAGGGTCAGCGAGAAGATCCCCTACGTTTGGGCCCTTCTGGCTAAAGGAGGAGGAGTTAAAGCCCAGGGTGTCAGGGTGTCAACAGGTCCAGGCAGGGTTTTCACCACCACAGAAGAGGTGTGAGATGCATTGGCCCTCAGGCGAGCCTGCTGCACTACATCTGGGCTCAGCTGCAGCAAGATTGTTTCCCAGGAGCCACGGGTTGGATGATATGTTTTGGATTCCCTTTCTGGCCCTGCTTAAAATCTGCCCCCTCGGTTGAGTGAGCGGGGGTGTTCCCCCTGCAAATGGGCAAAGGGAGCTGCCCTGCTCCAACCCCATCCCAAGAGCTTGGCTGTGTGTTTGTTTCCAGGAGCCAGAGGTTAGGGAGTTTCAAAGAGTGCAGCCCTCTAACCGTGGCAGCTACCTTCCCGTGGACACTCAGGACCACGCTGTCTCTGGGAGGGCCTCCTCCATGCCTCGTCTCACTGTGGATCCCCAGGTAAAACCAAGCAAAGCCCCCACGGGTGCCGGGTCCAAGCAAAACCTACCAGGTAACGCTGGGGCTTCTCTCTGTGCTGAGCAAGTCCTGTGAGCCCAGCAGCTTCCCCGGTGCCCTGGCATTGGGGCATCACCCCCGTCTTTGGGGTGCTGCACGAGTAGGAGCACTGCTGTCCTCCTACACGGGAGACACTGTGGGCAGAGAGCAGCCAGGGGAATCGATCTTGCGGCTCATACAGGAGGGACATACTGAAGCAGGGCCATGCAGGGAGGTTTTGGGGGTCCCTTCAGAGTGGGACCATCCCTCCTCCTCTCCAGCCCTGGGTGCTGGCTGAGGTTTGATGTCAAGTCCCAGCCTGGCTATCAGATGGGTCTCCCAGGTGATGAAACACTTTTCCTTCCTTTCTCATTGTCCTAATGCACACACTTGTCCGTCTGTCCAGGGAGAACCCAGGCCACATCTCACCTTCTTGTTTGTCTGCCTGGTTTCTCTGTTGTTCTGTCCTGTACTCAGCCTCCACTGAGACACGGGCGCTTTCATGGGGTTTGGTTGTGCTGTGAAGTCTCTGGGTCTGCTTTCTCACCCAGGTTGTGGTGCGAGCACCAGGTCCTAGTGTCAGTGCTGGTGTGACATGCGATAGCACTTTGGGGCGGGGGATAGGGGGTGGTGTGAAGAGGAAGGGAGGTTTTACTGAGTGTTTGGCAGTGGGGAAGATGATTGGAAGGAGGGGATGGGAGCAAGAAAAGGTACAGTGTGAGGAGAGGAGATGGGGAGAATGGCCTGAGGCTGCACAGGCAAAAAGCTGCTGGAATAAAGAGTAGGAAAATAGAGCAGGAGGTGATGTTTGCCACAAAACGTGTGAGAACACGAGCTGGAAGGAGGGGAGAAGGTAGAAAGGGAGACAGAAAGAAAAGGCAAGGGAAGATAAAACAATGGCATGAGCAGGGAGAGAGGGAATGAGGGAAGGGGGTGCGGCAATAAAGGAGGACTGGGGAGGGGTCTGGAAAAGGGGCAGCAGCTGGGAACATAAACACGGAGCGTGGGGCACTGGAGGATCCCCTCTCTGTCAAGGGTTTCTTCTTCAGCATGTCTTTGCTCCCCTTGACCCTGTCTTTGAGGTGGGGAGGGATGCTGAGACAGGGCAGTGGCCTGGTACCCTCCTGTGCCCACGCCCAGGGCGAGATGCTGCTGTGCTTCCCCCGACACGCGGTGCAGTGGCTTGAGTCGCGACATGCGGTGCTTTGGCTTGAGTCGGGATCGCAGGCTCTGCTCAGAGGTGTGGATCCCAGCCGGTGGGGGAAGGGGAGCCCAGAGCATGAGGGTTAAACTCTGCTTTCCACCCCTGGTTTGTGCAGAAATACCATACTTGGGCAGGGGAGTGGCTGTGTTCCACCTGCTGTCCCCCCACCCTGAATCTCCCCATCCCTGAGGCCAGTGTGCCAGTGATAATGAGTAAATGAACTGGTAATTGCGTGACCACCACCTCCCCACCCACCCCTCGCCCAGCTACTAACCCCCTCCCCGGGTTGTTTGCAGGTGGTGACGGACACCAGCTCGATGCGGCGATCGTTTTCCACCATCCGGGACAAGCGGACCAACAGCTCCTGGCTGGATGAGTTCTCCATGGAACGCAGCAGTGACAACACCTACAAGTCCCGCCGGCGCAGCTACCACTCCTCACTCCAGCTCTCTGCCCGGCGCCTCAATGCCGACTCGGGTGAGCAAGAGCAGGTGGCCCCATCCCCATAAAATAACCCAAATGCCAAAAAACCCCTCCAAAACCCTGGCTGAGCATCCCCCCGCTGTTCCCTACTCCTGGGGGAGAGGATGGCGGGCACTGATGGGGATGTCCTGCAGGCCACCGGTCCGATGGGCACCGCTCAGGTGGCAGGGAGCGGGGGAGATCCAAAGAGCGCAAGCACTTGCTGTCCCCGGACATCTCCCGCTGCAACTCAGAGGAGAGGAGTCCCCAGGCACACGACGAGTCGCCGGAGCGGCGACGTGAGTCCCGGTCACCCAGCGAGGGCAGGTCACAGACCCCCAACAGGCAGGTGGGTGACAAAAACTCCCCTCCTAAGCACCAGGGGAGGCGTACGGAAAAGCTCCTTGCTGTGAATCAGGAAGTTAAGCCCCGAGTCCCGGAGCTCCGCGCAGTCTTTCCTCCCTACGGTGGCATCTCTCTGTTACCCGTGAGCTGAGCACATTGAGGGGCTGCTCAGGCACCCTGCAGAGCCTTTGGGGAGAGAGGGGTGGATCTCCATGCTGACCTTCTCACGGCCACAGCATCCGGTACGTGAGCCTGGAGATGCCAGAGCTTGAGGGTGCTTGAAGCCCAGGGAGATAGAGGCCAGCAGCTGGTGAGCCATCAGCTCTTCCTGCTGAGAGGCTGTGGGTGGCCACAGGGCTCTTGCTGACCACCCAAAAAGCTTTCTGCCTTTTGCCCTCTGAGAGCAGCCACATCCTTGTTCCTGGTGCAGACCTCAATGCAGTGATGGGTGGGAAAAAATAGAGCGGGGGCCTTGTCCAAGCGGGAGGATGCTCCCACCTTGGCTGGAGATGGCAGGGGGGTTTGAAAGGAAAGCAGGTGCAGGGTGCTGCCTGTTGCCCCTGTATCCAGCAGCGTGTCTCGCTGCGTTGCAGGGAACGGGCTCCCTGAGCGAAAGCTCCATCCCCTCCATCTCGGACACCAGCACCCCCCGGCGAGGCCGCCGCCAGCTCCCGCCGGTGCCCCCCAAGCCGCGTCCCCTCCTGTCCTACGCCTCCATGCTGCGGCACGCCGGAGACGCCTCGCCGCCCCCCGATGAGAGCGAGGGAGGGTCCCCACTCCTCTCCTCCACCTTGGATCCCAACACCGCGGGCCTGACCGAGTCTTCCAGCTCCCCGGCGGGGAAGCAGAGCCGACAGTCCACCCCACAGCGCTACATCTCGGAGCCCTACCTGGCCCTGCACGACGACTCGCACGCCTCAGACTGCGGTGAGGAGGAGACGCTCACCTTCGAGGCGGCCGTCGCCACCAGCCTCGGCCGCTCCAACACCATCGGCTCGGCCCCGCCGCTGCGGCACAGCTGGCAAATGCCCAATGGGCACTACCGGCGGCGGAGGCGAGGGGCAGGGCAGGGAGTGATGTGTGGGGCCAGCATCGACGTGCTCAGCGACACCGAGGAAGATGACAAGTGCTAGAAGCTGCCCCCCCACCTCCCCCACTCCCAGCCCCCCCGTCTCAGCATCCCCCCCTACACCTCCTCCAACCGCCCCTCACCCCAACCCCGCGCCCCGCCGCCGCCCTGCCCCTCTCCAATGCATGCTCTTCGCCACGCCTGGGAATGAAAACAAAACCAAAACCAAATGCAGGGAGAAAGGAGAAAACCGAACGGAAGGGAGGTGAAGCGAAGGAAAAGAAAGGAAAAAGAAAGAAAAAAGTCTTTGTGCAAAAAAAAAAAAATTAAAATCTGTCGACTTTCCTTTCCTACTATCACTTTTTTTTTCTGCACAGAGAAGCATTTGATGGGCGGCAGAGCGGCCCGGCTGGGTACGCGTGCTGGGGGGTGATTGAGAGCCCCCCAGCCGCAGCCCCACTCCCTGCCTGGAGCAGGAACCCCTGGGAAGGCTCATCCTGATGGTTTTCCACTCCCTGAGGCTGGAGAGCCCTGGCGAAGGGGGTTACCAGCGGCCCCCTTTCCTCTGTCACTTGGGCTCCTGCTGCTGTGGCTTTGAATTTCCCTCCCCGAGGGTGTCATCCAGCCCTGAAAAGGGCCGAGGTGTGATGGTGGGGGGCCAAGGTGTGATGGTGAGGGGCCGAGGGCTCAGGATGGGCCAGGCAGATCGAAGCAACTCTGTCTGCCAGGGGTGGGGGAAACAGTGGGGGGGACACAAAACTGAAGCAGACTGGTTTGTACTGGGGCAGACAGGAGCAGGGCGGGGAGCTCAGTGGTGCCAAATGTATCCCGCCTCCCACCAACATATATTTATTTATATACGGAGAACTCTAGGTGTGCCTGTGTGTGTATATACGGTATGTGTGTGTATATATATTTATATGCTGTATATATAAAGATATACACATACATGGATTTGTTTTAGTCATCTGACGATGCTGGGGGAGCCCCTTGGGGGTTTTACTGCCCGTACCCCGTTTGGCGGGGGCAGGACCAAGCCTTCCCCTCCGGGGAGGAGGGCTCCTGCACGCCCCATCGCTGTAGCAGAGCGTTGGGAAGGCAAGGCCGGGTCCCCTCACCCTGTCCCAGATGTTTCCAGCGGGTGGGAATTGTGGTTTCTCCGTTAGAGGTGGCTGTGGCGAGGGGGTTTTGGGGAGCTCCATCGCCAGCTGTGCCGTGCGATGCCTGGGACAAGGCTGGGGGCTGTCCCTGGTGGTATGGCTTGCTTGGTGCCAGCAGTCTGTGGGGGCGATGGCAAACCTCTCAGAGGCCTCTTTGCTGTGTTTTCCCAGGAAAAGAAGATTCCCACATCTGCAGGGGAGAGAAGATGTGCGTGTGTGATGGCGCTGTAAGATTTACCCCCTCCCCTCTTCCTTCCCAGCAGAGGAGCCTGGCTTCAGCACCTCCCTGCCTCAGTTTCCCCTGAAGCTGTGGGTCCTGCCCGCTCGTGGGGCCTGAACCTCCCTGTTTGGAGGGGGGGCTGTCATAGGGGTGGCTGGGCTTGCGATCCTCATGGCTTCAGTGTTGGGTGCAGGTGGGTGTCCAAGAGCTGGCGGGGGTCTTTGGGAGAGGACGGTGGTCCAGGGGTTAAGCAGGGCTGCTTGTGCCTCCTGGAAACACCAAAACTGCAGTATGGGGCCACTTTCCAGTGCTGGTCATTAATTAATAGGGTAATTATGTGCTATCTGCTCTAATGATCCCTGCGTACGCTTAGCTGCAGGTGCAATGCTTTACCTGCCAAGCCGGGAAGATTTTGGTGGCCTTGTGATGGGTGGCTCACCCTGGTTGATCATTGGTATGTTCTGCAGTGAGTTGTGTCCGTCCTTAGTCCAAGCATGGTCCTAGGAACCTGGAGGGTGCTGTATCTTTGGAGCCTCAGGGAAGGGCTTGCTCTGGGGGTCTGGTCAGTGTGGTTGGACCAGGTGTGGCCATGTGCGTGGAGATGGGATGTGGTCTTCAGCCTGCTGGGCTGGGGGAGGGGGTGCAGCCCTTGTCCTGCCCTTCCTTCTGCCTGTGGCTTTGCTCTGTTGTGGGTTGTTGTGGCCCAGGTCCTTGGGGCTGTCCTCCAGCCCCTCCGCTGGCTGAGCAGCAGATCTGGCCAGGCTTTGCTTTGGGCCTGGGTGACCTGTGTCTTCTCTGGACT
Source organism: Porphyrio hochstetteri (assembly GCA_020800305.1). Lineage (NCBI taxonomy): Eukaryota > Metazoa > Chordata > Aves > Gruiformes > Rallidae > Porphyrio > Porphyrio hochstetteri. The sequence continues at coordinate 24,102,491 of CM036912.1, forward strand.
GGAAGATGCCGTGGGCACAAACTGCCCGGCTCCTGCATGCGCAGATCTGCCCCTTACCCTGACCCTTCTGCAAGCTCCCCACAGGAGCTCGGCTTTGCCAGAGACAAATCCCACCAGCTCCAGAGCTGACTGGTCATGGACCAAACCCCTCTTCCCATGGTCACGCTGACCCCTGTGTGCCCAAGGAGCAGATTTTGCCCATCATCAGGCCAAAACTGCCTGGGTCAGTGCGTGCCAGTGGGTGGCACCTCTCCTGCCCCCGCTCACCCCGTGCTTTCTGAACAGACCCTTCCAGCTGCCAAAGCATCCAAAAACACCCCAGAAAGCCCTCTCCATCACTCTGGCTCAGGTCCTGTATCCCTCATCTCGGTGCTTAGGGGCAAGCTGTGCCCCCCACACAGCTGTGGGGAAGGTCCCTAATGCTGGCTGGGCTTGGGCATCTCCTTTCCGTTCCTGGGCATCGCTGTCTCCCCTTCCAGCCACCTGCGAGTGGTTCAGGGCTTCAACCTGAACCCACTAGAGTGTGCCAGAGTTTGGGGGAGCCAGGTCTGACAGGCAGCGTGGGGGCCAGGGCCAGGGATGCAGCAATGCTGGGGGGGGCTGGGGGAGGCAAAGCTGTACGTGCTCTAAATATAGGTGCTGGCATCCTCTACTTCTAAATGCAGAAAGGTGTCTGACAATACACCGGGCTCTGAGTAACAGCCTGCCGGGCTGGGGGGGGGAAGGGGGTGGCTTTTTGTGTCTGTGCCTGTTGGGTGGGAGGGAGGGATGCTCTCAAGGAGGGGGCATGGGGGGGGGGGGGGCACGTTTCATGCAGATGTCAAGCTCTGGGCATTGTTCTTTCCTTGGTCCCATTGGCAAGCGGTGTGTGGCGATGCTCTGCAGTGGGGGTACGGGCTGGGGCAGAGCCCCTCGGGGTGGGGGGGCACCAGCATGTGGCAGCGGTGTCCGTACCCTGAGCTTTTTGGCATGTGAGACCTGTGTTTTACTGACATACAGAAACTGTGTGGCAAACCAGAGCCCCTGTTTTCCCAAAAATCACCCTGCTCCTGCGGCGGGAGGGCAGGAAGGGACCCATGGGGACAAGGTGGCACCTCCAAAGCACGTCTTTGAAACCAAAAACAACCCCCCCCCCCCCATGGGAGGACCACAGAAAAGACGATGCCAAGGGGGGAAGGCAAACGAGCCCCCAGGCACCGCTGCAGCCTGCGCCGCGCTTTTCAAGGCGCCGGACTCGCTCTGTGGCTGTGCTGCTCTCGTCCCTGGCCCTGTGGACACCTCCTTTGCCTCCCGGGCACCAGGGATCTGCCACCGTGCTTGCCGTCGGTGGCTGCTGGCTGTGACTGACCATGGGAGGGAGGATGAAAAAGCTGGTGGGGGGGAACATGTTTCAACCTCTGCCTCCATGGGATAAGCACCTGCCCAGGCAGGACATCACTGGTAGCATGTAACTGGTTCCCAATTTGATGCTGGGACTGGGCTCGAAGCCCTGCAAAGCTCCTGGGGGTACCGTGGAGGGGTGTGCAGGGAGATGAGGCAACCCCGGAGCACGGAGCCCCGCGGTCACCTCAGGGCTGGTTGTCCCAGCCCCATCCTCCCATCCCCCCGGGAGGCTTCGGAGGGTAGAGACCCCCCTCCCCAGCGTGGGGCTTGTGGCTCCTGGGGGTGGGAGATGCTCTGCCTTCATCCCCCAGGCGCTGGGGCGGGATGTTGTAACATACCATGCTCGTTCAGACCCTCGCGGGGAACGGAACCGACTGACGGCAATGTACAACTTCAATGTTTTTTGTCAAAAGGAAATTAAAAATAAAACCTTGTTGTAAAGAACCGCCGTAGACCCCGTCTCATTGGCCCCCTCCCCACGCTGTGGGGACCCTGGGTGAGGTGCTGCACCCCTGTAAAAAGGTTCCCATGGCAGGGAGGGGGTGGCACACATGTGGGATGGGGTGTTGGGTGCAGGAGCCAAACCTGGTGGTGCTGTCCTGGTACCCCTGTGGTCCCCAGGCAGAGTGGGGGGCTCTGAGGGAGAGAGGTGGGAAGCACATTTGGGAAGGGGTGTCACCCCCAGGGGGGGGCGGGGGGCTGTGGTTTGTGCCTGGCTGCCTCCAGACATGTTGTCTGGGGGGTTCCAGGGGTCTGGGGGCATGGGAGTTGGTTGGGGAACATGGTCAGGAGCCTGAGGAGCTATTAACAGTGGCACCACAGCAAACTGGTGGGGGGGAAGCTGGAAGCATGATGGTGACATCATACAGTTGGAGAAATGCAAGGGAACAGCAGCCTGTAAACCCAGGGCTTGAGAAACCTGCTGGGACCTGGGGGCTTAGAGGAAGGGGCAGCGGGGTTCAAACACCCTGTGATCACCCCTCCATGCCTGTGGTCCCTGCTCCGTGCCTGCGCCCTGGAGATGCCAAGTGGGGTCAGATGCTGCTGACGGATCCAAGGCTCACGGGTGAGTTATGAGCCCAGAGGTGCAAGTTGGGCCTCGTGTTTCTCTCTTCACAGAGGTGTTTAGGGCACAGGAGGCTCCCTGGCAGTCAGAGGCGGGTTGGTGGCCTGTGGCAGCCCAAGGGCTCAGCACGGGCGACAGGATGTTTTATGGCTTCTCAACACATCTCTTCTTTCTCTTTCCTGGTGACGGGAGGACACGGTGCCAAGAAGAGCTCTGGGAAGGACAAAGGCGGTTGCTCTGGACCGGTTTGAGCTGAGCTTTCCCCTGTGTGCCTCCCACTGGTGCCACCGAGGACCGAGCCCAAACCGCGAGAGGTGGCTTTACATTGCCCTCGCTTTGCACATCCTTCCCTTTATTTCCCAAGCACTGTCAGGTTTGGCTTTCAATTCTTTGGCTCATGAAGTGCTAAAAAACCCCCCCAAAAAATCACGTTTTGGGCAGAAAGAATACAGTTTGATGGGGACATCACCATGGAGATGGCTCGGCTTTGAGGGAGATGGATGGAGTGACAGCTAGGTGCTGGAGGGCAAAGCCTGGCATTTTTCAGGCTGGGAAGCACATTCCCATTTTTTTATAGCCAAAAAAGTGATCTGCATCTCTGCCTGTGTGTCAGCTCTGCAGGGCAGCGATGCCTTCTTCATGGCTGAGGGTTTTGCACAGGCGCTGGAAGCGGTTGAAGGGGAGGGAGGATCTCCTCCTGTGTGAGCCAGAAGTCCTGTGTTAATGGGGTGAGTTTTGTTGGAGTGAGGGCCAATGGGATCCTGGGGGGCATCAGGAGGAGTGTGGCCAGCAGGTCACAGGAGGTGATCTGCTCTGCCCTGGTCAGGCCCCACCTGGAGTGTTGTGTCCAGTTCTGGGCTCCCTGGTATAGAAAAGCCAGGGATCCCCTGGAGAGAGTCCAGAGGAGGCTACGAAGAGGATTAAAGGCCTGGAGCATCTCCCCTGTGAGGAAAGGCTGAGTGACCTGGGGCTGTTCAGAAAAGAAGTCTGAGAGGGGATCTGATCAGTGTTTATCAATATCTGAAGGGTGGGACACAGGGGGAAATGGCCAGCCTCTTCTCAGTGGCTGTGGGGACAGGACAAGGGGTGATGGCCTCAAGTTGGAGGCCAGGAAGTTCCGCACCAACATGCAGAAGAACTTCCTCCCAGTGAGGGTGAGGGAGCCCTGGGACAGGCTGCCCAGGAGGGTGTGGAGTCTCCTTCTCTGGAGAGATTCCAGCCCCGTCTGGACGCCTCCCTGTGTGACCTGTCCTAGGGACCCTGCTTTGGCAGGGGGGGTTGGACCCGATGAGCTCTGGAGCTCCCTTCCAAGCCCTACAATCCTGTGATTCTGTGATTCTGTGAGTGTATTGAGCATGAACAGCCCCGAAGGCTTTGCAAGCAGGATCCAGCGTGCAGGTCTGTGATGGGCACCCCATACAGTGCTGCCTGTGGGGCTGCTGGCAGGATGAGCGATGGATGTAGCTAGCTGAGTGCTTAACCTTCTCTGCTGCCCTCACCCCAGATCCCATAGCACATCTGGGGGACAGAGGGGGCAAACGTTACCCGGAGCAAAGCAGGGAAGGCAGAGCTTCACCGTAGCAAGGGGAAACTGGTGTCACAAAACGGGGAGCCTTGGCTGTTGGGAGCCGGCACTATACCTGGCAGGCGTCGGGGCTAAAAAAAGCCCCTTGACAAATGGAACAGAAAGGTTAAAATTATCTGTACATCATCTGAATAACAATGGCAACGCAGATTGTACCTGCTTATAATAGCTCTGGGAGACGGGGGATAAATCGGGAACAAAAGTACCCCAGAAACAGGCGCTGCTGGCGTGCCCACAGCCGGGGCTGCGCTCTTCAGTGCCCGGGCTTCGGGAGCCGTGGGGGGACGGGGACACCAAAAGAACCCTGATGGGCTCCCAGGATGTGGGACCATTCCCTGCCCACGGTACCAGCATCGTGGTGAGCGCTGTGCCCAGCTTGTCTTGTACCCAGGAATCCAGGGGATGCACACAGACTTTTTCTGGGGCTGCTGCAAACCGCCACCCCATAACCCAGCTTGTCTTCCCAGGAAAAGGCTCTTCCTGGGAAAAAGGCCTTGTCTGATTAGAGTTTTCTTCTCCCTGTCCTGCCCTGCTTGAGCCAAACGAAGGCGTGGGGCTCCAGGCACATCCATAATGGCTCTTCCCTAAAGGCTCCCTGCATTGTTTCTAAACTGGGATGCCAGGGATTATGTGGCCATGGGGGGGCTGCGAGGGAAGCTTGGCTCCAGGCCCGGGGGGCTCAAACACCCCCTTCAGTCAAATGCCTAGCGATGACCACGCTCGCTGCTCTGCCAAGAGATGGGAAACTTGGATGTGAAAGTGCTGGAGCCAAACCCAAGCTCCTGGGGGAGGAAGGGGCAAGGCAGGAGCACTGGGGAAACTCGAGACAATGGGATCTTGTGTCTTAATTTTGCCAGGCACAGTGAGGTGTTTAAAATCTGTCGGGACAGGGCTGAGCGGGCTGGGCTTTGCTCCCTCTGAGGATACAGCTGCTTGGAGGGGAGATGCTGGGGGTGGTTCTCACACCCCCCACACCCTCCACACCCCCCCTCTCCTTTCCCTTTCATTCCTCCACCGGTACTTAGAAGCATGCTCTCCCGGTGCCAAGGATGTGCGTGGGCTCTGAAGTGGGGCTGATGCTTACTCATGCTGGGAGCCACGTGGCGTTTGCTGGCTCGCAGGCTGGCAGTGCCAACGGTTCCCCGGGCGAGCATCCCCCTCACGGGCGAGCATCCCTCCCCCCATCCTCCCTGCCACAAGCAAGCAGATGCAATCGCTGCTCCTTTCCAGCACCAGCAGCCCCAGGAAAACGGGATGCTCTCGCAAGGGTTGTCCTCCCTGACGGGTTTGAACAGCCTGGCCTGGTTGAAACACCTCTATTTTAAATTTTTTTTTATTCTAATGATTTATTTATATCTCTTGACAATCATTTCCCTTGCCCAGGGATGCGGCACTGTGCATCTGCATGGGCTGCGTCTGCGTCACCCCATTTGAGAAGGTGAAACACCGTGAGCTGCCCTGGAAACTGGCCCCTACCAGGGCATGGAAGCGCCAGCTGGCAAATGCTGTCTGCCAGGAGCTTTTCGGGAGCTGCTCCATGGCACCTTTGGTGTTACAAGTGACAGGGAGTGAGAGGTTGAGCAGGGTTGGTCTCACCCCTGCATCTCTCGTGGGCTTGTCTTGCCTCAGTACCCGCCACCCCATGTATTTGCCTTTGCTATTCCTCTGCAGATAATTAAAACCCCCCAAACTACTAACACAATTCTGCATCCTAAACGAATGCAAAAGTGTTAATTGCTCTCCTTCCCCAGCTGGCATCTTCCTCTCACTGAAGCGGGGCTCTTGAGGGGCCAGGCAGCCCTGGCAAGGGGCAGCTGGGGGCTGGATGCCCAGCAGCGGCTTCCTGCAGCCAGAATCTCTTCGTGCTTCTCACCTCGTAGCCACAGCAGGGCTGGGAGCTGGATGTCTCTGTGGCCACCCGGGATGCGAGTGAGGGGCTGGAAGGACCGGAGCGTGGATGTGATGCACCAGCAGACTTCAGCAGAGGTACTGATGTCGCTTGGGGTACGAAGGAGAGGGGATGAGGGTGAAGGACAAGCAGTTAATTTGCTAAAGCCCGGCCTAAGTGAAGCTTTCTCTCCCTCCCACGTGCCCTCCCCTGGGACCCAGTCAGTCAATTTGTGGAGCAATCTGCCACAGATGATGTGATTTTCAGATTGGTTTTCACAGATCTGCATCGCGGCCGTGGTGAACGATGCGCAGGGCTTTCTCCCCCCCCTCCAAAAGGAGAGGAGCAGAGGAAAGGCAGTACCTCTACGGGCTGTACACCCCAGTGGAGTTTAATCCCATGGTATCTGGGCAAACACACGGGCTTCGGGCCACAGCATCACAGCTCTGGGTCCTCTGGGCAAAGCAGGGAGAGTGTAGGACCACCGGCCGCAGCCCCAGCTCCCACCTGCCCCATCCCTTGGCCTCTGCAGAGTTGATGGGGGCTTGCAGACAGCCTTGTTTCATTGCTAGCTTACTTCAAGGGGGAGGGGGAAATAGTGCAATCAAGCTTTTTTTATAGGTATTCCTCACTGATCAAAGGGTGGGCTTCACTTACACAGGCATCAATTTTTAAGGACCTGTCCCAGCGTGAGCCCCTGTTCCTCCGGCATGTGATACTGCACCATGTCAGCAAGTCTCACCTCCTTTAGCAGCTAGGAACTCGTCAGGAAAGCAGCGGGAGCTGTGTGAAGGAGCTGTGAATTAGCAAAGCGTCCCCTGCCCCTTGGCAAAGCCTTGTCTTACACCTCCCAGCAGGAATAGCTACAGCTGCCTTCCACAGCCGAGCGGGGAGAGCAGCGGGACAGGCCAGGAATCCTCGTGTCCTCTCCAGGACACAGGGCCTTGGGTCACAGCCACCAGCCCAAGGCTAATCACACCTGGGATGAGGGGTTTTGCTGCTCCGTGTCCCCAGCCATGTGGCATCCCATAGTGACCACCTCAATGCAAGGACAAGCATCCTCACTCTCGGCGATCGCTGAGGGGTGGGAGATGCAGGTTAGCAGGGAAGGAAAGCTGCTGTGACCAGCGTTGGTTGGCAAAACCCCTGCTTCACCTGACACTGGTTTGGGAAGCGCCCACCCGGTGCTGAGCAGAGCCAGCTTGCTCTTCCCTGCCTTGAGCATCTCCGCAGCAGGGGCGGGGATGGAGACCTAGGGCTGACAGTGAAACGGGCAGATGGGGGATTATCAGTCACATGTGCTGCTGCTCTTCTCCTCTCAGCCTCTTTTTTTTCCCCAGCGTTAACTCCTCGAGCGCTGTTTTCAGCCCGCGCCAGCGATTTGATGCTCCACACAATCGGCGGCTTCCTGCTGTCTTTGAGAAGCTGGTGGGTGTTTGAACATACCCGGCGGGACGTTTCTGAGCAAGGCTGGCCTTCCTCCGCATCCCACCCTAGGAGCATCCTGGCAGGAAAGCCTCCCTGGGTGCTGGAGAGCCCAAGCAGCTCACAGGGAAAGGCTGCTGCAGCTGCTTTGCCCACTCCCACCCCGGTTTACGCTGTCCCAGATGCAGCCCACCACCATCTGGGTGAGACAACAAAAGGAGGCTGAGCTGCCTAATTGCCTTTGCTAACTTCCCCCCCTCCTGCATCCCTCTTCTCACTCCAGTGTTTAGTGATACTTGCTCTGGGAAGAGCTGTAGAGATACGCTCCAGTGACAGGAGCTAACAGCCAGGAAGCCATCTCAGCCCCAGCTTTTGCTAGATCTCCTTCTCCGTGCCTCCTTCTCCTCCTCCCTGTGTCCCACTGAGCGTCCCCCACTCGAGGAAATGGGCTGAGAGAGACGGCTGGCCCGTAGCTGGGCTCAGCCACTGGCTCTGGGTCTGGCACATCAATTCATGGGTCCATCCCTTGGTCCCTGCTCCTTGGGCCTCTGCAGGAACTGCTGCTCGCTGCCTGAACGCTTTGATCTTGCTTCTTCAAGTTCTCCCCCACCCCCATGGAAGCCCCTCTTTGCTCTGTGGGCAGGGGTTACCTGGTGGGGCATCGGGAGGTGTTGAGCAAGGTGTTGTGGTTGCGGGGCCTGACCTGTGGTCCCCCATTGCTGGTGGGGCTCTAGCCTATCCCTTGGGCCAATCTCTGCATCCAGGGAGAAAGGTTAAGGCATATTTTTGGACACAAATCACTACAGCTCCAGTGAATTAACTCCAGGATGTTATTACAGGCCATGAGAACAGGTCAGGTTTCAGCCTGGGAAGGAAGCAGGTAAGTGATGGTCTGTGATCATTTGCTGCCTGAAATCAGGCCAAGAAATAAAAAAAAACCCAACCTCCTGTCCATCCTCTGTTCCTTCCCTTGGTTTATGGTTCTGGTGTGGGGGGGTGCAGCTCTGCCCCCCTCCCTGCGCAGTGCTGTGGGCAAAGGGGAGCTGTCCCATCAACAGGCTGGGGAGAAGCTGGGGGGGAGCCTGGCTCCAGGGAACAAAAACTTGTATTAGCTGGGAAATTAAAGGTCAGGAGGTCAGGACAGACCTCCCAGGCTGAATTCCACATCCAGGAGCAGAGCAAGTTGTTGGTTTTGCCAGCACTGGCATAAGGAGACACGTCGCAGACGGAGAACGCTGCATCCTCTGTTCCTGACAAACGCCTCTTATCATAGCTTGAATATAAAGCAGGGGCTTAGGCAGGGGGAGCTTATTTAGTGTCTGCATTTTTCCCTAAATCTGTGTTTCTCTGTAGTTCACAAGACCCTGCTGGTGTCCCAGGCAAAGCCCGGGCTCCCACGTGTACGGCAGCAACGTGGGGTCAAGGCCCATTGCTCGCAGGCTGGGTCCTGCAGGAGGGGAAGGCAGCCACAGTGTCCTGGCATCCTCACCACATGGATGCAGGCAGGCGCAGAGCACGGCAGCGATATTCCCACAGGTACCTGGATCGGATGGGCCCAGTGTTGCCTGGTCCTACAACACAGAGCCTTGTCCTGGTCCCATAAGAAGGGGAGGAGGGTGAGCTGCTTTTTGTCCCCCCCTTGGTGAGCCTCCTCAACATCCTCCTCCAGCCCAGCTCAGTCCCCACTGCCCCTTCTCCTCAAGCAGCATCTTCCCTCTTGTTTCTCCCCGTTTGCTCCAGCAGCAACGCCCGCCCCCTCCCGCACACACACCCGAGAGAAGGATTTACTCTGAACAAGGTTGTTCTCTGGCAGCATCCACCACCCTGACACAGTCCTGGCAGTTGGAGAAGTGGGATAGACAATGGCAGGACTAAGGGTACAGCTGAGAGGTGAGTGGTAAAACTATGGATAGATTTGTTTCAAGGTGCAGCTGGAATTTGATCTCGTGCCTATCCCTGAGGCATGTGGGGACGGATGTGAAACTGCACTTTGGTCACAATAACCCCAGGCAGCGCTACAGGCCTGGGGCAGAGTGGCTGGAGAGCTCCCAGAGGGAGAAGGACCTCGGGGGTGTCAGTGGACAGCTGGCTGAACATGAGCCAACAGTGTGTCCCAGTGGCCAAGAAGGCCAATGGCATCCTGGCTTGTATCAGAAATGGTGTGACCAGCAGGAGTAGGGAAGTGATTATCTCGTTATATTCAGTGCTGGGGAGGCTGCACCTCAAGTGCTGTGTCCAGTTTTGGGCCCCTTACTACAGGTAGGACATTGAGATGCTGGAGCGAGTTCAGAGAAGGGCAACCAGGCTGGGGAAGGGTCTGGAGCACAAGTCCTGTGAGGAGCAGCTGAGGGAGCTGGGGCTTTCTAGTCTTGAGAAAAGGATGCTGAGGGGAGACCTCATTGCTCTCTGCAGCTACCTGCAAGGCAGCTGCAGAGATGTCGGGGTTCAGTCTCTTCTCTTGGGTGACAAGTGATAGGATGAGAGGAAATGGCTTGAAATTGCCCCAGGGGAGATTTAGGTCAGATACCAGGAAGAATTTCTGTACTGAAAGGGCTGTCAGGCACTGGGACAGGCTGCTCAGGGAGGTGGTGGGGGCACCATCCCTGGGGGGATTTAAAAGGCATGTGGATGTTGTGCTTGAGGACATGGTCTAGAGGTGGGCCAGGCAGGGGTAGGCTGTGGTTGGACTCGGTGATCTTGAAGGTCTCTTCCAACCCAAATGATTCTATGAAACATGGCTCTGCTTAGAGCCTGGGAATAGTGGCAGCTCCCCATAACAGCCGAGTTTTAATTTGCATTTCTAGGCCTCTGGCAGCAGCCTGGCTCCTGTGGCGCACTCCACAGCGGATGCACTAAATGGCTGTGAGTTTCCATAGCAGTGGCCTGCTGGGGGGCAATCTGGGCAGTTGGCAGGCCTCAGAGCTGTCCTGGTGTTAACACAGCAGTGCTGGTTGCACGCCGTGGCTGGGGGAGCTGGGGGATGGACCGGCTGGAGGGAGTTTTTAGCAGGTTTTGGTCTGTTAATCCCAACCTCGGCCTGGCTGTACTTCCTCGGCCTGGCTGGTTGAACAGGCTGCGACGCGGGATTGAACATTGCCACGCCATTGAATGGCTGGTGGGTGTGGAAAGGAAGAGAGGGTGAAATCAAAAGGAAGGGGAGAGGGGAGCAGGGCTGGAGGTCACCCATGCTGACCCCATCCTAGGAAACACAGTCCCCAGGAGCGTGAGCATCAACTGCTCCTAGAGAAAATAAAAGGAGGGAGCTTCCACCCAACAGCTGCTCTTCCACGCTCCGTCACAGGGCTGCGATGCTCACGCGGTCACAGTGGCGGGTGTCTCCAAGTGCTGTCACCTTCGCACCGACAGCGCTCTCGGTGCCCCCCCGAAGCTGCCGCGAAGCCCGGGGCTCCCTGCTGCCGCGTGCTGCAGTAACAGCCTGCCGCTCAGCGGCGATGGGGCTCCTGGGGGTGCTGCCATCTGGACACCCAGGAGGAGACAGCCCATGCTCCCCCGAAACGCGTCAGCTCAGGGTGGGAGAAGCGAATCCTGTTCTATGGAGGCACGAATAGCTTCATCGGTGGGAAGAGGATGGCTTTACTAGGGGTGGTTTATCGACTCTGAGCACCCCGGCTCCAACTGCAAGCACGAGTGTACCAGGTGATGCAAGGTCTCAGCAGTGGAGAGGGCCCTTGGTGAGGGCAGCAGCTTTCAGGCAGCTTGCTGCACAGGCAGCAGTTGCGGGCCCGTTGCAGATGGAGGCCTGGCTGGCACGGGGCTGGCTGCCTGCAGACTGTGACTGGTTGGCTGCCCATGCCTCGTGTTGGCTGGTGTGATGCTCCCCAGGCTGAGGATGGCTGCAGGTGATTTTGACAATATCTAAAAATCTATCTGGAGATGATCACAGTCATCACAGTGACTTCTCCATCACATGGAAGTTTGTGCAGCTTTCCTGGCTAACAAAAGAGGCTGCACAGCAATGCCTTTGCAGCCGAAAAGGATGACTCAAGGCGCTCTGTGAGGCTCCAGCGGCTCCATGAGCTCACCCACCTGGGGCTTCATAGAGCAGCAGAGCAAGGATCCCCAGAAAAAAAGGGAGTTCTGGCATTTTCCAATGTTTCTGGGAGCAGTGGCAGCCACAAGTGTCTCATAGCAGCCTCTCTCAGCAGTGATCTTCTAGTGCTGAGTTGGGAAGAGGAGCTCTCCCGGCTGAACCGCAGTGTGTGCCTGACATCCTGCTCATCCAGGCATGAGTCCTGCTGGGCTTTGGTCACTTCAACTGAACCATTCAAGTGAAAGCAATCTCCGTGGGTTTGGGGTGTTTTTTTTAAATGAAACCTACTGCTTCTTCCCCTAGGTCTCCTGAACTCCTAGCTGTCCTCATGCGCCCACTAAGCACTAGGACTGTCACAGACGGGGTGATCCAGACTTGTGCCTCTTGTCCCCCAGGAGCCTCAGCTCCTGTCTGGAGGACCAAGCAGCCCAAGGTCCTGGTCTCCACGGATGCCACGGCTGCCATGTGTGGGCATCATAAGCCTGCAAAGCGATGCACAGAGCACCTTGTTCTCATCCTCTCTGCAGCGATGCTCTGTCGCTCTGCAGGTATCTATTGCCACGTGTCTCCTCAGGCGCTGATCCTGCAGACCCAGCCAAGGCTGGATGAATTTCTTTCCTCCTTTTTTTTACCCGGAGGCTACACAGAGGCAGCTGCTGAAGCCTTGCCAGGGGAAAGCATCTCTTGTTTCACAGGAATGCAGAATCCAGATGACTCCTCAATGTGCCCAGCTAAGATAATGCCGAATAATCTCGTTTGCATTTTAATTTCCTAGCCCTGTAGGGAAAAGCTGATACACCACTGTTCTCCCCTTCCGTGGGTGGTGCATGCCTCTGAGGGTAGCACTTGCTGCAGTTGGGCTTGCCCTGGCTGCCGCTCTGTCTGCCAGGAGCAGCAGGGTCAAAGTGACACCAAGAGCTCCAGGGATGGCTCCCAGGGTGTCTGCGAGAGTGCTGGTGCTGCAGTGGAGAAGGTTGGTTGGAAGGGGCGGCGGGACACTTGGCTTCTCTTCTTGGAGGATGGATACGAGCGGCAGCCGCCTCCTGCCCCCTCCCCAGCAAGGCTTCCCTGAGCTGGTTGTTTTTCCCGGCTGCTGGAGCTGAGTCATTGCTGCTCTTCAAGGAGAAAGGATCGTTTGCCCCCAAACAGTCTCTCTCTCCCTGTACCGCAAAGCCCATGTCCCTCTCAACACTGCTGTGATCTGCTCCTTGTGAATCTGTGGGTTTCTTTAGCTGAGGAGTTTGTCTCCCATTCGCACATCCCTGCTCCGTACAAATGGCCACTTGTCTCTGGGGTTGTACTGTTGGGAGGTGACATTACACCTTCCTTCATGGATCAGCCCCATGCGTGGGTAGGTGTGTGTGTGTGAGACCGCTCTGTGCAGCTGAGTGTGGCAATAAAACCCATCTTTGGTTCTCCATCAGAGGAGGAGATGCTCCTTGAGGCCCAGAGTCATCCCACAGGCTCTCAAAAGTTCTGGCGGTGTGCAGGGGAAGGATCTTCACTTTCAGAGGAGAGGACGTGCAGATGAAAGCAGTGTCTGGCTGTGACCCAGTCCTGGTAGGAGCACACCTCTCCCCTGACCCAGGCAGCCCAGCCTCGGTAGCCGGGTGCCAGTGTGCCCCAGCCTGCTGCCATCGCCCTGGCAATGCTTCTGGGGTTTGTTTGCCAATATACCACGGTCTAAGAGAGCCTGATGTATTTAACTCCTTGCTTGTGTCCCTTATGTACCTCACCGAATGTGTGCGACCAGCATATCTCCCACCAGTCTACCTGGCTCCTTCTTCTGGTGTAGGGTCCTGCAAGCCTGTTCCTTCCCACATCTTTATTCCTCCATCTTGCCTTTCCACCTTGCAACTCTTTCCTTAACTCGAGAAAGCTGTGGAAATAATCAAGTGTTTGCAAGAATTTTCTATGGAGCCTGTTTGGTTTCCTCAGAGAGCTGATTAGAGGCGAACAGGAGAGGATCTAATTGCATCTGTGCTTTCATCTCCTCCTGAGGCATCGTGATTTGCCAGGAGAACAAGAAAAACCCTGGATTCTGCAGGGTGAGGGGAACTTCTCTTATCTCGCTCATTCAGCGGAAGCAGCAGCTCTCGCGGCGCTGGTGACACAGAGTGGTACCAGGGTGAATTTGGCCCCGTGACAGGCACACGAGAAGCGATGGGCAAAGGCTCTTGTCAGCAGGCACCCTGCAAAGTGAGCGCTGGGCAGAGGCAGCCACGGGTGCCTGGGGCTGCGCTGTCCTGACCCATGCGGAATGGCGAGCACGGCTGGTGAATCACAGGCTGAGCGCTGCCCGGTGCCCGTAGGGATGCGGGAAGGTTTCTCCCAGCAGCTGATGTGATGCTGCAGCGGTGGGCCGGGATGTTGTGCCTGCCAGACTGGACCGGTGGGCTTCGTGCTGCTCATGCCCCTTGCAGGGAGTGAGAGGATGGCAGCTCCATGCCTCCCGCTTTCATCCTCTCCCTCTAGAAGATGCCACTTCTGCCTTTCGCCTTCTTGCTGTTTCACAGCCAGGCCCCTCTCGGTTACCTCTGAGCTCTGGAAGGGGCTGGCTGGGGACATCCCCAAAGGGGGTGCTGGCACCAGCCAGCAGATCCGCTGTGGCTGAGGACGCCAGCTCCTTTGCCCGGTGGGGACAGGCTGGAGGGGGGGTCTTGTCACCTGCACTGAGCCCCATCCAGGCGAGTGGAGGCTGCTGAATGCCGCAGGCGGGTGAGATGTCTCCTGCAATGCACAGGGACAAGCCCTTGTGTTTTCCTCACTAACCTCCATCTTTGCCTCATGTACTTTCTAAGCAGATCTCTATGGAAACAGGTGCTGTTTGTAACAGAGCCTCTGGTTTTCCCTTTGCTTTGCTGCTCTCGAGGAAGGAGGGGGGCAGAGACCTATAAAGGGCAGATGGAGTTTAGGCAGGTAGAGATGTTTCAGTTGCCTTGGTCCTTGGTACAGACAGGAGGAGCGTTGGCATCCCTCAGTCCTGCCCTCGCTGATGGGAGATGGCAGCTGAGATCAACCAGACCCCTTCTTGGCATGCTTGGTTTTGGTGAGGGCTCGATGCCTAGCTGACACAGCCCTTCCTCCTGTCCCAGTTGGATGAGGTGAGCACTGTGGTGTTGAATGAGGGGAGGGAAATCATTCTTTCCCAGAGTTAATAACTCAGATTTTCCTGTCTCCTCAGTGAGCTATCACAGCACCCTGGGTCCCTTGAAAGTCACCCAGTGCTCACCCTGTCTCCGTGTCCTGACAGCACCCACCATGACATCGTTGTGGGGTCCATGTGAGCCACCTCCACATGAGCGGTGGCGCGGGGCTGGGGGGGAGCTGGAGCTGCAGGGTGTGACGCGAAGGGGCCGGAAACCACCACGAGACAGAGGATGCACAAGCCCCCGCCTTCGTGGGACGCTGGAGCTCCGTCATCTCACAGAGCTTCCTGCCCGCAGCGCGTTCCCAGGCTCGTGAGCTTTCTCACTTGTTTGTTTATTTTAGGGAGGGAGGGGGATGTTTTAGGAGCTGAGAGGGGAATGTTTTTAAAGGAGGCACTCGGTGCCAGATTGGCATCCTCTGCATCAGACGGCGCAGCGCACCAACGCGTGCTCGAGCTGCAGGAGGGAGCCGTGTTTGTCAGCTCCTTCTGCTGTGAGTCGCCCTTGATATTCAGCAGTCCTGGGTCTTTCCAGGGGCTGGGCTGGCTGCGGGGGCTACTAAATCCAAGGCAACCTGTGGTAGACTAATCCTCAGCTCCTGGGGGTTTTCTAGGACACTCTGACCCGTTTCTGTTTTCCACCCAGACAGAGCGAACTGGGCTCTGAATCAGATGTAACTGACTTTGAGATGAGTCCATGGTGGTGCTTGGCCCTCTGGGTTTGGAAGGAGGTCTTCCACCCTGACCAGGAGCTGGTGTCCCCTTCCCATGGAGAGCCAGTCCACGCTGCCCATCATGCTGGCTAGAGGCTACAGAAGATGGATGGATGTGCTGTAAGAGGTCTCTCTCCCCTTCCCTCTGCTTTTCTTTAAGTAATTCTATATGTCCAGCCCAAACCACCCACATGTAACCACCCTGGACCTAGGGCTTCCTCCAGATGAAATCCATCTCACCAGTTCCACCACCTGCTCTGCTGGAGCTGTCAGGTCTGGTGTTGGGAGATCAACAGCTCTAGGTTGCTCCAAGGGCACTGAGCATGGAAAGCACTCCCACCCTGCTGCTGTTTCTGGGAGAACTCTTTTTAGCTTTAAGAACAGGGATTCAGACTTTTAAGGCTAATGGTGCTTCCTTCCAAAGGGAGTCCATAATCCAGAGTCTTTGTGGTTCTGCTAGAATTACAATATGTGATTACCCGGGTTGAAACACTGGTTAATTACCTAGTCATTTGTTGTAATGCTCCTAATGAGCTTGTGAAAGCACAGCAAATGCATTACTTCACACCTGTTTTTAATGGCTTATACAAGGTTATTCACAGATAGTAGAAGATAAATAGTGTTGCGTGTGATACCAGAGTGGTGTAGCACTTTCTTGCTTCCTTGGGTGTCCTTTCCTAGCTGGGGGAAAGCAGGAATTCATACATGAAATGAGGTAAGCACCTTGATGTTGATTCATTTCACATCTGAGCTGATGGCATCACCTTGGGTGTGATTCAGCCAAGCACAGCTTCCACAGGAGCCCGCCAACCGTGGGATGGTTCAGTCTGCTGCTGGGGAAACTGGTCGAAAAGGGGGAGGTCACCCGCCTTTTTGAGCCTTGTTGAGCTTAGTCGTCCCAACCTCTTGATTTCAGGGAGTAGAGGGAGGGGTTTTGCGCTGGGGGAAGAGGGGCCAGCCTTCACCCAGCCCCACTGCTCCTCGCTGCCTCTGCACACTGCCTGATTCCATGCCCGCGGGAACGCGCGCGGCGAGGCGATGTTTGCCCATACAAGTGCCTGTTTGCCCACACAACGCATTCGTACATCTGGCTTGGCAGATTGGTGCACATGCAGAACCAGGCAAGAAAACACTGAGGCCTGGATGGCAAATCAGGTCTGGTTTTCTTCCCTTTTAGGTGAAGGTGCCGCTCACAGTTACCTGGTTACAGCCGTGCTGGAGTGTGCCCTTCGGGAGAGCTCTGGCTCCCACGCATTGCATTTTGTCTCTGTGTTTGGTGCAGGAGGTCACCTGAAAATATTCGTTAGCTTTTTACCCACACATCTTTCTAACGACCCTCTCCTGAGCTCGGCGTCTGAAGGCATCGTAGCCCTTTTGCAAGGCCTTTAGTCCGTTCCCTCTGCTACCCCAAATCAAGCTGGTCTGTCAGCACAAGACCTACGGCCCAAGGACAGATATTAACTCGGGTCCTACATCTGAGCCCAGCATGTTCATGTGGTGATGCCCTAAGGGACAGCGATTTATAGCATGCTGCTGGACCTGCCTATATGGATGTCAGGAGGTGGCTTTAAGCTGCCAATGACTTGGTTGTGTGTCCAGACCCAAGGACATATATAAGGAGGACGGGCTACAAGGAACCAGAGCATCTTCTCCAGCTTCACCTGGTGCCAACTGCTGGTTCAGTGGCCAATGACGGAGACCTGGCAGGGCCATCACCGCCCAAAAGGTGAGCGTTTCAGAATGCAGCTTTCTTGACACACTCCATCTCCCATTTCATCCTCTTTTAAGCAGAGTTCTGCAGACAACTGTCTGCAAGGGCTGAGACAGCATATGAATATCTAGGTGCAGCTCCCTATCCAATTTCCCTGCTCGGCAAAGACATGCTCAAGAGGTTATCTCAGTTTGGGCGATGGGTTTTAAACCACAATGGCCATGAAAGTCTCCGTTATTTATCTCCAAGCTGCTTAGTGATAAAGTGGGTGGAGAAGGAAGCAGCGTTTCCTGCTCAAAGAGTGTGTGGGAATACCTTTTCAAATGTTAATTCCTCGTGTTTTTCATAAAGCTACCCAGAGGCACCAGTCCGAGCCAACGCTAAGAAGCCTGTGCATATTCAAACCCCACTGAGGGTTTAAAAAGTCTGCAAAGATATTTGGGGCAAAGGGGAGGGGAGAGGTGGGGAATGAGAAGGAGCTCCAGGAAACAAAAATCCACCACCACTTCAAAGTTAAAATTAGATGTGCACATTCCCCTCTTCTCTGATGTACCTCCTGCCAGGGAAGGAGGTGATGAACGCTAAAGCCCCGCAGGAAATGGGATCAACCAAGGGGTTCCCCTCCAGCGATGCTAATGAATGGCCTTCTTCCAAATCCTTCTTCAGCCCATCAAACCCCAACCCAGTGACCCGCAGTAAAGCCACCAGGCAGGGACCTAGGACAAGGACCCAGGAGAGACAAAAAGCCACGTGTCCTCACTTCTGTTTTGCATCCAAGGCAATCTGGTTCCTCACTATTGAATATTCACGCTGTAAAATTCATCAGCTTTGGGGGGATGTTGGACTCGATGATCTTGATTTCTTTGCGGAGAAGGACCTGGGGGTCCTGGTAGATGACAGGTTGGCCATGAGCCAGCAGTGTGCCCTGGGGGCCAGGAGGCCAATGAGATCCTGGGGTGCATTAGGAGGAGTGTGGCCAGCAGGTCGAAGGAGCTCTCCCCTGGTCAGACCTCACCTGGAGTATTGTGTCCAGTTCTGGGCTCCCTGGTATAAAAAAGCCAGGGATCTCCTGGAGAGAGTCCAGCGGAGGCTACGAAGGTGATTAAGGGCCTGGAGCATCTCCCCTGTGAGGAAAGGCTGAGTGAGCTGGGGCTGTTCAGCCTGGAGAAAAGAAGACTAAGGGGGGACTAAATTAATGTTTATAAATATCTTAAGTATGGGATGCAGGAGGAAATGGCCAGCTCCTTTTCAGTGGTCTGTGGGGAGAGGACAAGGGGCGATGGCCTCAAGTTGGAGCACAAGGTGTTCCACACCCATATGCAGAAGAACTTCTTCCCAGTGAGGGTGAGGGAGCCCTGGGACAGGCTGCCCAGGGGGGTGTGGAGTCTCCTTCTCTGGAGATATTCCAGCCCTGTCTGGACACCTCCCTGTGCGACCTGTCCCAGGGACCCTGCTTTGGCAGGGGGGGTTGGACCCGATGGTCTCTGGAGCTCCCTTCCAACCCCTATGATTCTGTGAAAGCTTCCAGGGCTTCATTATTGATAAAAATCCCTTTCCACAGGAGCTGCCCAGGCAATACATGTCTAATTGACTGACGTTAATACACACCCCAGGGTTCTTCTGTTGTTGCTTTTGCTTTAAACACAAAGAAGTCGGGTGTGATTTTTCTTTTTTTTTAAATGCGGATTTGAAAGAAAAGAAAAAAGAATCTCTTGGGTCTGTACCCACCACAAGTTTTAAAGTGCAGAATCTGTGTCTGTTATGGAATAAGAAATGCATGCTGACTGCCAAATTTCAGCTTGAAAGCAGCCAGAAGCTGTCTAGGGGGAAAAGAAAAATAAAATGGATGTTTTGAAAATACCTTTTGTAATTGCAAAAATAAGAAAAAAAAGGGAAAAATATAAAATAAAAAAAAAAAATCCAGAAAGAATTTACCAGTTATTAACCCCTAAAAAAACCTGGGATTTTGTATAACTCAGCCCAGAAGTGACATGAAAGCTGAACAAACACTTAAAAACACAAATTCATTGTTTGCATCTTATTCCTCATAGCCAAGCAGTTTTGTAACCAACATCTCTTCATCCACAGTGCTCAAGCAAGAATGGAAACTGCCTCAAGCCTGGTAGGAAATGTGATGAGGGAATATGGATCCTGCTCTCTCTGCATACAGATTCCCTCACTTGTCAGGTTTTTGTTAACTCTCATTTTTGGCCAGCCCTGGAACCATAATGTCCTCATTGTGAGGGGACATACAGCTCCCCAGGGAATCATCTGATGGTCTTTGCTTTCCCTCTTGCTTTTCCCTGTCCTGGGAAGAGATGGGGGTGTTCAGGGAAACCCCTCCCTGCTTGCTCCTCCACAGCAATGAAACAAGAGGAGAGGCTTTTCCACTGAAGAATAAGAAATCTCCAGTAACTGGAAAGAGGATGGAGACATCTCAGCAGACCTGTGACCCTGACCTGCGCTGCGGGTGTGCTTACAGCTAGGTGAGCATCCCTTTGCACCTCAGTGAGCGGACATGGTGGAACCACACAGCCCTGTCGGGGTCGATTGACCGTGCCTGTCTGCCACAGCTCCTGAATTCAGAGTCAAGAAAGATAATTGGGATTTGAGGTTCAGCAGGTCCACCTCTTCCCCATCGCAGCACCCTGAGTCTGGGGCCACATAGCTGGTGCTGTCCTGTCACCCTCACTCTCTTTTGGGAGCCGCTCCTGGCTTAGCCTGGATTTGCAATCCCCACCCTGCTATCAAGCCACTTAGTTCACGCACACACACACGCTCTTCAAAACTCACATTTTTCACAGATCAAGAATTTCACGACCCAGTGGAAAACACATGCAGAACTGGACCAGGCATTCGTAATCGTTGGTGCCTGGTTTGTATAGCTACTGCAGCTAATATCCCCAAATAAATACTTCTGTGACTAATCCCTTGGAAAGAAAAACACAAAGAAAGAGGCTGTCACATGAAATGAGATGATTTTGGTGTTTGTTTTGTATTTATAAACACAAATTCTGCCTCTTGGGCTGTGTAATATGCTTCATCTAAAACCCCACAAGTCTCTCGCTAGGTAAATATGTGTTTGTTTCCTGTCCTCATACCATCCCTCTGTCCTTTACCCAAAAGCCAGCCAAGCAGTCCTGAATCTGCTCTCTGGACACAGGCAAACCTCTGCTTATTTTGCTGAGTATCTAGAAGTACAAAGTCTTATATTCTAGTAATAATTGCAATTTCCTTCAATGTGATTAAACTATGGAAATTTTCTCCTTGGGAATTTTTTTTTTTTGCATAACAGCAGCAATAAAACCCCATAAAGAAAAAAAAAAACAAAACAAACAAAACCTGTTGGCGTCATCAGAGCCTAAAAATAACAAGAAGATGACTGCTGGTGCCAGAATGATACCGAACAAAATCTATTATTGAATTAGATTCTTTCCAATTGTTGTTCTTAGGAATATATTTCCCTTTTCCCCTCAGGGTTTGTTTGGAGCCAAGGTATTCTGCCTGCTAGTGCCATTCCAGCACTCAAATTAACAAGAAGTGATGTCTCTTACAGTAAAAAAACCAATATCTATTAAAATACTGATGAAGGCGAATAAGCGAAGGAGTTTGCGGTGCCTGGTTTCTGGCTGACGGTTGGGGGATAACTTTAAACAGAGAGAACTGCCCAGCCTCACCCCACCACCACGGCTGGTACAAGCAACCCATTCCCAAAGGATAGATCCCGGGTCCCAGCAGCAAGCAGCAAGATCAGCCTGACTCCAGGTACTGACGTAGCTCGCAGTGGGTAGGGAGCACCGGGGACTCTTTCCTCTCCACTTCTCTTCAGCGATGCCAGACCAGCAATACTGGTTTTCTTGCCAGTGTGGGTTTAGAGACCCTGCTCACTGGGGTTTGCTGTCCATTCACTTAAAGGGTTTAATCCTTTATTTACTTTCCCCAGCTTCCGTTCTAATTAAGTGCCTATCAATCTTGTTTCATTCTAGCTGAACATCTTGGGACTTGGAGAAGGGACTTGATCCAACAAACCAGCTCTTATAGCTTCATCTGTGCCTCTTTCCTGCTCTAGTAGCTTCATCTGTGCCTCTTTCCTGCTCTAGTAGCTTTGTGTTATTTTCAGAGTCTCCTGAAATCATCTCCCCCCGTTTCTCAGAGCACTTCTCACTCGCTGGCATCACTGCCCCATCATTACCTTTACCTTGAGCAGTGAAACTGAACCAGCCACTGCGGCTGCAACGTGGCTTCTGGAAACATGGGCTGTACTTTCACTAGCTGAGCAGTACGCACCGAATCTGTGGTACCACCCTTCACCTACCTAACCACGGCTTCTTCACCCATAAGTGTTCCCTGGCCCTTATGTTAATGCTCCCAGCATCCTTCTCCTCTCTGCCGGGGCCGCTGATTTCCTTACGATGCGACGTTTCAGCCCCTACCCCATCCAAGTGGAGCTCAGCCTTCGCATCGCTGCTGTCACAAGTGGATTCTGTCCCAAGGACTTGGGTGATGCTGAACACACCCACCAGGAGGGCTGGAGGAGTCTTGGCTTCCATGCAGGACTGGAAAAAAAGCATCTGTACTACACAGCATCCTCTCCGGAGCTTTCCCGCGCTGCTGGGAGGTGCATCCAGTGACCAAAAGTTGCCATGACCCAGAAATGCAGTGATCCCACTGTGGGCAGTAACACCACTGACCTGCTTCACCCCTGTGAGCACGTCGGATGCGGTGCCTCGGGTTCTGCCATCCAGATGTGTGTTAAATGACACAATCTGGGCTGGAAGGAGCCCTGTGTTTCCTGCTGCAACGCTGCTACCGCTGTGCTTCCAAACACATCTATCCTCTTCCCTTTTTTTTCCTTGTACAGTAACTTTGCACACATGAACATCAAACAGCAGCTGTTTGGCCAGAATTTTGGAAAAGCATCTTAGCTGCCTTAGCTTTTTGAAGCTAGGGCTTCCACTCCACACAGCCAAAAGGCTTCTTTTCCTTCTCCGCTACCTTATTTCCTTTGGAAACATGAACCGTGGAAACAGTCAGACCTTAATCAGGCATGGAGCATCTTTGAGGATTCCCCTCCTAGAAAGAAAATGTCATGGTGCCTGTCAGAGCCAAGTTACTTGTGGCTTCTCCTACTTGAATTAAGTGTGAGCCAACCTAGAACGCATTGCAGCCCATGCTAGGTAAACAGGAGGCTGGATAGTTTTGGAGGTCACTTGGATGCTGGGTTTGAGAACTTGAGCAGGGAGCGATGCAGAGAAGGGTTTCTTGAGAACTCTTTCACTCCTGTCTGAGCCATCCCATCCTCAGAGCCTTCCTGGCGGCCCTTGTCTCTGTCTCAGGCTGGAGCCCAAATTGAAAAGGAAGCGTGCAGTGTTTGGGGGAAAGGACTTGGGTCAAGACTTTAAATTCTCCAAGGGGCCAAAGCTGGAAAAATGCAGCTCAAGGATCTGAATTTTAAGGCATGGATTTCTTCTGCTGTAGCTGAAAGGTCACTTGTTGATAGCTTGGGGTTTTGCCTTGGGCCCAGAACAGACCTCTAAGCTGACAGCGCATGGCTGTTGTGTTTCCAGCAAGTGGTTAAGAGAAGAAGGGAATAAAATTGACCTGTTGGAGAAGAGCTCTGTGGAGAAGGACCTGGGGGTCCTGATGGGCAACAGGCTGGCCATGAGCCAGCAGTGTGCCCTGGGGGCCGGGAGGCCAATGGGATCCTGGGGGGCATCAAAAGGAGTGTGGCCAGCAGGTCAAAGGAGGTGATCTTCCCCCTCTGCTCTGCCCTGGTCAGGCCCCACCTGGAGTATTGTGTCCAGTTCTGGGCTCCCTGGTATAAAAAAGACAGGGATCTCCTGGAGAGAGTCCAGCAGATGCTACAAAGGTGATTAACGACCCGGAGCATCTCCCCTACGAGGAAAGGCTGAGTGAGCTGGGGCTGTTTGGCCTGGAGGAAAAGAAGCCTGAGATCGGATCTGATCAGTGTTTATCAATATCTGAAGTGTGGGACACAGGGGGAAATGGCCAGCCTCTTCTCAGTGGTCTGTGGGGACAGGACAAAGGGCGATGGCCTCAAGTTGGAGCCCAGGAAGATCAGCACCAATATGGGGAAGAACTTCCAGGTGAGGGACGCCTGGGACAGGCTGCCCAGGGGGGTGTGGAGTCTCCTTCTCTGGAGATATTCCAGACCTGTCTGGACACCTCCCTGTGTGACCTGTCCTAGGGACCCTGCTTTGGCAGGGGGGTTGGACCCGATGATCTCTGGAGCTCCCTTCCAACCCCTACGATTCTGTGAATCTGTGAAAACTCAATGGTTTTCCCTCGTGATGGAGCCAGGAGCACTCTGTGAATGAGGGGTTACTTACTGGGGAAAGCTGATACTGATTTTTTTTTCTGTCCTTTAGTTTCTTTACCTGCACTGGAAAGCATTAAATCAGAAGTCCTAACCGTGGAGATGGAATGGCTGCACCCTGTTAGCCATGGACAGCCCCACCATTGCCCTGCCGCAAGGAAGGGGTAGGAAAAAGGACAAGCCTGGACACTTCTCAAGGTCAGGATAAAGCCAGGAATCCCATCCCCAGGTCACCTTCGAAGGGTTCTCTTATACCCCATGGCACACAGTACAGCCCAGTAGTGTCGTTCACATTTTGAGTAGAACCAGCGCCCCAGAAATTGGCTCCGTATTTGTCACCCTCCCACGGGCGGAGGCGGGCAGCGACTGTGGTGTGCCAGTTTGCCTGTAAATCCCATTCATCACACACCAAATCTTCTTCTGCCTAATCCTCCCTTCTTCTGCGCGTGGCTAAATGATTTCACTGCAGCAAGGCAGCTGTCCCCGATAACGCGATAGGACACGATGGCATGACGGGCTTATGTCAAACCTCAAGAAGCCCAATTTCACAGAATCACAGAATCACAAAGTGGGAAAAGACCTTTAAAGATCATCAAGTCCAACCATTCCCATCCTAAGATAAACCATACTCCTAAGTACCTCATCTACCCTTTTTTTGAACACATCCAGGGAAGGTGACTCAGCCCCTCCCTGGGCAGCCTGTTCCAGGCCCTGACAACTCTTTCAGTAAAAAATTGTTTTCTAATATCTAATCTGCCCCTGCCCTGGCACAGCTTGAGGCCATTTCCCCTTGTCCTGTCACCTGTCACCTGGCTGAAGAGACCATCACCCATCTCTCTGCACCCTTCTGTCAGGTCACTGTAGGTGGTGATAAGGTCTCCCCTCAGCCTCCTCTTCTCCAAGCTAAACAGCCCCAGCTCCCTCAGCCTCTCCAGCCCCTTCCCCAGCCTGGTTGCCCTTCTCTGGACACACCCCAGGACCTCAATGTCCTTCTTATGGTGAGGAGCCCAGAACTGGACACAGTACTCAAGGTGTGGCCTCACCAATGCCGAGTACAGGGGCACAATTACTTCCCCAGACCTACTGGCCACACTGTTTTTGATACAAGCCAAGATGCCATTGGCCTTCTTGGCCACCTGGGCACACTGCTGGCTCGTGTTCAGCCTGCAGTCACCCAACACCCCCAGGTCCTTCTCTGCCTGACAGCTCTCCAGCCAGTCTCCCCCAAGCCTGTAGCGCTGCATGGGGTTGTTATGTCCCATGTGCAGCACTCTGCACTTGGCCTTGTTAAACTTCATCCCATTGGACTCAGCCCATCGGTCCAGTCTGTTCAGATCCCTCTGAAGAGCCTCCCTACCCTCAGGCAGATCAACACTTCCTCCTAGTTTAGTGTCATCTGCAAACTTAGTGAGGGAGCATTCAATCCCTTCATCGAGATCATTGATAAAGATGTTGAACAAGACTGGACCCAGGACTGAGCCCTGGGGGACGCCACTCGTGACCGGCCTCCAGCTGGATTTTGTTCCATTCACCACCACCCTCTGGGCTTGGCCATCCAGCCAGTTTTTAACCCAGCTGAGGGTCCACCTGTCCAGGCCAGTGGCAGCCAGTTTCTCAGTCAGAATGCTGTGAGAAACTGTGTCAAAGGCTTTACCAAAGTCCAGGTAGACACATCCACAGCCTTCTCCTTGTCCATTAAGCGGGTCACCTTGTCATAGAAGCTGATCAGGTTAGTTATTTTAAAGAAGTGTCGCTATTCATTTATCTACTTCTTGTAAACCTTGTCTTGCTAATCCTTGCTTCTCAGATACTGCTTGGGTTGTGTTGGGGGTTGGTGGTTTTTTTGGTGGAGTTGACTTCAGCCCAAACCTAGGCTGCTCAGAGGGTGCATCGCCCGGGTCAGTAGTTGAGGGAGGGAATAAGATCTGATACCAAGCTGCCACGTCTGTAAAAACCACTCTTGCCACACGTGGGCTGGGTGGGTGGGAGGAGAAGTAGTAGGTTTAAACAATAGCAGCGCAGATGTAGTTTGAACACGGCAGAGGAGGGAAAGAAAACATGGTCATGATAGGTATAGGTTGAATGCTTAGAGTGGATCGTGGGAGAGATTACAGAGTCTATGTCTGAAGAGTCTGTGTCTGGAGCCTGCTAAAATTCCCCTTCCAGAGCGGATTGTGGTGGAGATGACCATGCCTTGTCTTGGAGACATGAACTGCCAGACCTCTGCAGTGCCTTCAGCCCTAATTTTTTATGATTTTTGTAGTATTGCTGTTGCAGATCAGGAAGGATAAAAGGGAGAGTCTGTCTTCTCTTATAAAACTAGAAGTAAGTGCATAACACAGCTTAATTGAAATTACTGACTTCCCCAGATAAGCTGGATGTAACTAGATCAACAGTGATCTGGTTAATACAGAAAAATGACTTGTGATATCCAGGGCTCACAGATTAGAGCACTGAGGGTGGAGTGGTGAGACACTGATGGTAGATCTCCATTGGGAAAGAAGACCGTGTTCAGTTTGTTGCTGCCATGACAAGGATACCTTGTGCAGAAATGAAATCCAATAGTTCAACCCTAGAGCAGAGAAAAAAAAAAAGGAGGGGGTGAGGTTTTCATAGCACCCCTCCTGGGGTTTTAGTTCTTTGTTGAGTTTCTTGAGCATTTCCCTACCATTCTGGACCTCAGTTGAAGGTGTAGGCTCAGTCTGATCTCTAAAGTTGTAGGAGAATTGCAGCCATTTAGGAATATAATTGAAAACACCACAAATCTGTTGAGGTGGACAGAGTGCTTTGTCCTTGAGTTCAGCTGAAAACTCGTAACATCCGAGGGACATGCTGAAGGAAAAGAGGACTATTTAAGGAGCATCTGGAGAGCTGGGCTTCAGATGCCCTTTTCCCTATTTATGCTTATTAGAGATGAAATTGAAGTGCAGCATGATTAAATTATGCATATAAAGAAGAGCTTCCACAAACAAGAAAACATAAGCAATGTGGGAAGGAACAGAACTGCAAAGAGAACGAGAGAAGCGAAACCAAGCAGGATGCCAAGCTGCAAAAGACATTTCAACAGCACCTAATTAAAAC
Organism: Porphyrio hochstetteri; assembly: GCA_020800305.1. NCBI lineage: Eukaryota > Metazoa > Chordata > Aves > Gruiformes > Rallidae > Porphyrio > Porphyrio hochstetteri. Next base: position 24,128,879 of record CM036912.1, read on the forward strand.
CGTTCGCATTCGCAACAGACAGAAGGTAAAGACGTTCATGAGGAAACAGAAGAAAAGGAAGGAGGGGGGGGAAAAAACCCCAACCCAGCACATTAAAAGGAGTGATTTTCGTCAGTCATAGGAGATTCTGGAAAAATAGCAAGCTTGAGCAAAGGCCAGCTGCAGCATGCATGTGGAGTCAGGGTGTGGGGGGGTTATTTCCATTTGTCTTACAGCAGAACTGACCCCATCCTGTAACAGTGGGAAATGTAACAGGCGGCAGCCCCTGCCCACGGTGCCCGCAGCCTATGGGGAGCCAGCGTTTTGCGTTCATGATCGTGCTGTGATTTGAGTACGATCACATAGCAACCAGCCCAGGACAGAGGAATCAACCCAGTTCTCCCAGGTCCCAGTCCAATAACTTCATCGCAAATTTAGTCCCCGGCTTCTTTCCTTAATTAATGAATCCTCACCTTTTGGCTTCAGAGGCCATAGACACGGCAGTGACAGGGAGGCTCAAAAATCCAGGGTGATACCTTTGTTAGCAGGATGAACTGGTAATGCTTCCTCCTGTGACACCCTCCCCACTGGGCTTGTCTGGTTTCAGACGTGGGGGCAGAGAAGCACCAGTTTAAAAAGGGGGATAATCACGGCAAATGAGCCCTTAGCCATCTTTCAAAGAGAGCCAATCAAACCTTCACTCCTGTGACAAAAACACAGAGAAGAAGGAGCCACGTTATACTTTGCTTGTCTCTTTGCCTAAGCGACATAATTTTAATAATTGGTGAACGTGGAACGAAGAGCAGTGAATAGCATCTGAAAGAGAAAAGGCTGTCATGTAGTATGTCTGAGAATGAAAAGGGGAAGGTGTTTGTCGTTCCTGTGGCAGAGCCTTCGCTTTCCAAAAGAGCTGGCTGGGTGAAAACGGAGCTTCCTTGCTCAAGAGGGGCTGATTTATGTGTACACGAGAAATCTCGCTGTTCAGAGATAAGACACCTAAGCGCTTCGTTAATGATGAATGATGAAGTGGCAGTCAGAGCTGTAAGAAGGAGCTCTTCATTAAGTAAATCAGGAGCTGTCAGCGGCCTTTGCTAACCCACTTGTCCAGATGCTGCCTGAGATCCAGCCATCCTCTCATTGTCCACCCATGATGCTACCTGGAGACACTGTAAATCACTCGTACGTACGGTCCGTGAAGAATTACCATCGAACCAAAGGTGCATGTTAAACAATCCTATTCCAGGGGGGAGCAGGGGGATGCTCATTTTTCCCCTTCTGCCTGGATAGGTCTGAAATAATTAGCCTGTGTTGGTGGATGAGAGCCAGCAGGGATGTCTTATCTCTCCAAGCCCTCGGAGCTCCCAAGGGGCTGGGAGTCCTGCCCAGGCTGGTCCAGGTTCCTCTCTCAGCTTTGGAGAGTTTGTGATTCGGTCATGAGACCCAAGGCCAGCCAGCAGCGTTGTTCCCAGCCCTGACCCTGAGAAACGAGCAGCATCACGGGGGGAGACGAGCGGCCCGGGCTCATGGCTGTAGTCATCATCCCCTCGATGACATGATTTTTGCAGGGGCAATAAGAGGGAGAAGAGCATATTTCCTCACCCCGGACCACCTCCTTCTCAGGGATGTGAGTGATGAGCCTGGCAGCCTCTGAACAAATATTTCTGATGCAGAGAATTCACTTGTCAACTTGAGGGAGGCCCGAGAGGAAATTTCCAAAGCAGATCTGTCGGAGATAATGATGCCATGCAAGAAAGCCCTCCTTGGGAGGGGAATGTCTTCAGAAGATGTGGTGTGTTTGAAAATACGACGCTCCGGTGTGCTCCTGTCGATAAGTTAAAATCCAGGCAACCATGGCTGAATTTTTAATCCGTGAGCTGTTAACAGATAGAGCACAGAGAGGCAGTGATTCATTTTTTTCACCTTCCCTGATGATTCCTTGGTCAGTCAGACCTCGTTTGGCTTTTTTTCTTTCTTTCTTTCTTTTTTTTTTTTAAATTGTATTTCTTTCCAGATCAGAAACCTCTCTTTAGGCCTGAGATAACTCACTGTGTTCTGCCTCGTCCAGATTATAAACCAGGGAATTTTTGTGCGTCTGGATGTTTGTGTAATTGCCTAACACTGCGAAACCCCATCTCAGCTGAAACATCTTAGCTCCACTGTTAGATAAAAAGCAATTAACAGCAACCATAACCAGAAACACTTTTAGCGCGGGGACAGGCAGCAAATGGCAAATAGATACATCAACAAATCTGTTTTTCCCTTGTACTTTGCTGCTTGCAGTCAATGGGCCATTAATTTTTATATGGCTACCGTGTACTTATAAGCGGTTTGGGAATCTTGGAGTTATTACCTATGACAGTGGCTGTGATTATGTTGGTTGCTCAGCGTTTCCAGTGCTCCTTCGGTTTAAAAGTCACCCAAAAGGACACCGCACCCCAAGACAAGTCCCCAGGGGCCCAAAGGCATCCAGGCTGTGTGCCCTGAGTGCCCCTCAATGCTCAGCAGATCTCTCAAACATGTTTTCTCTTGAAAGAGGAATGGATTTGTCAAGGCATTTTCCCCTCTTGAAAGCTCATCAGCATGCACGCTCCGTGAGCGGTGTTCACCTTATAAGTAGCAGTGGTTTATCCTGTCAAATAAGAGATTGGCTCGAGTCGGGAATCTTGTGCTGAGCTAGGCAATCTTTGTGGGTTTCACTAATTACATCTAGGACAGATAACCAATGGATTCTTGAGCTGAACAAGAATAACTATTTTAACCTCTTTTTCCAGGGTGTTTTCCGATTGTTTTACATATCCTGATCCATTAGCTCAAGTTTCAGTTCTCTGGCGGGATGGGGGAGGATGGGAAAAGGTAGGACAACTCAGATTTTACTTGGCAAGTCAATCGTTTTGGATAAAGTAAGGTTTACTTGCCATGCAAAGCCACAGAGCTGCTTGCAGAGTGTCTACGTGCAAAACAATGTGAATAACCATAGCTGGATTCAAGCAAGTGATGTTTTTTTAATCTGAGTAACTGCAGTGTTTCAAAAAATTTTTTTAAAAAAGGAAATACAGAGATATCAAGAAAGAGATTGCCCATTACCACCCTCTGCACTGGAGCAGTGCTTTGGTTATCAGTTATTTTTAATCTCCCTCTCCTGGCTTGCCTGGCATTAGCCTGCGTCTTGAGATAATCCATCAGTGATTACCTGCTCAGTTTTATGACATTCTGTTCCCTTCTGTGCTCATTCAGGACTTTGCTTGCTCCCACCTTGCAGGCAGCATTAAATGTTAAGCTTGGTTTTGTACCCGATGGAGAATAGACGCCTCTGTTTCAGGTAAGCACTTGGCGATACCTCCCTGGTAGTAAGAAGACAATAGCTGCCTGTTGGCAAGAGACCTTCATGTCTTGACGCTTCCTGAGGATTATAACCAAGGAAACTAAAGAAGAGCCTGATTAAAAGGTGTGAATATGAGTGTGCAGAGCCATACCGTCCCAGCAGTGACCAAAACGTTCCAGGGGGGTGGGATTCACTCCCTTGAATGATGGGACCTTTGTGAACGCTGTCTCCAGCGCAGTGGGTCTCAGTAGAGATCACAGATTCACAGGGTCTGGTGTTCATAGGGGTTGGAAGGGAGCCCCAGAGATCATAGGGTCCACCCTCCTACCAAAGCAGGGTCCCTAGGACAGGTCGCACAGGGAGGCGTCCAGACAGGGCTGGAATATCTCCAGAGAAGGAGACTCCACACCCCCTGGGCAGCCCATTCCAAGCTGCGAGGAGCATCCATTCTGGTAGCCAGGGACCACCTCCGCTAATTAACCCATGGTCCAATAATACATCTAATGAGAGCTTACCCACATAGGAGGGAAGGGAAAGCAGGTGTTTCTATAGTTTTTAATCCTCCCCAGGCCCTTGCTTCCCTTCTAAAGGGTAAACCTCTGCCACACAAGATTCCCTGAGCGCTGAATTCAGGCAGCCTGCCTGGCTGATCTCCATTTGCCCCCTTCTGTGCAAATGCTTCAGTCGCTTCCCTGCAAAATTCAATGTTTTTCCAACGACTGACGTGCTCCTTTTCCCCACCCTGCAATTACGACCCGATGCGCTGATGTTTAAGTAAAACGTTTTGTTTCAAAATGTGCAACATCCAAAATTACTTTAAAAAGAAAAAAAATAAAAAGAAAAAGGCAGCTCTCTCTCTCTCTCTCTCTCTCTCTCTCTCTCTCTCTCAAAATCCTCTCTGATGCCAATAATAGAAATCTCAGCTCTCCAGCAGAAGCGTCAGGCAGCAAAGGGGTCAACTTTTTTCAGAGGCTGAAGCTTTGGAAAAAATGTACTGAGGATGGTGCATGCAACTGGGAGATGTGGCAGGTACGTGCCAAAGGTGACAATGGTGAGAGTTTTGGAAATGCAAACAGAGTTCAGGGTCTGTCAGTCACTTTCCTCCACCACCACCGAGTATACTGTGTTGTTGGTTGGCCTTCGTATTGAAATGGTCCAACAGCATGCTGCCAAGGCACATGGTCTTTTCACCAAGCTGGTGTCTGAAGTTGTTTGGGTTGTTGAGTTTGGTGGGTTGGTGGTTTTTTTTTTTCCCCAGGTCAGTTTTTGAGAAGGGTAAAAGATATTATAGGTTTGCCCTGACAGCAGTACAAGAGGAGTCCCTGGATTATACCTCACGGTTGCTCCTGCAGTGAAGGGTAAAGCTCTTCTCTCAGGCCTTCAGCCTGCTGATGCTTGTGGCTGTTAGGATGAGACTCCAGACTCTGTCCCCATCACAACAGACTGTCAGGATACACCTGCAAATTCATCCCAGTACTAATTTTTTTATCGGAGGATTTTATTTACATCCTGCATTCTCTTCTCACACAAGAAAGCCTTGGGGTTTTTTTTCCTTTCCTAAAGCATTTTTGAGGTGATCTGACATTTTCTGATGGCTCTCAGGTATAATGCAGTCCGTCCCACGCCTGCATTTTTCCAAAATAACATTGGAAAATTATTTGGGTTCCTGCTTTTTTTGGACAATCATTACTCTCACTTTTTCCAGGTTGACCTATAAATGTCCATATGCTGCAGGATATTTGCAGTAGGTGTAGGTTCCTTTGGAGACGCTCTTGTGTGGGAGACAATATGACAGCTCATCTGCATAGCACAGGCATCATACCCCTGACTTGATTTAGCAAAGAGTCTTGGATCTGGAGGCTTCTCCCATACTGCCTGTATATTTAGGGGGGTTGCTCATCCGTGCACGCTGTGCGCTCACGCTCTCTCGTGCAGTCATCTTTCTGATATCTGTGGGCAGTCGGGCTGGGTTGGGGATCTGTCACAAAGAGGAACAGGCATGCAGGACCCTGGCTTGGGGGCACAGCTTCTGCTGTTGGATCTCTGTGACACAGAGTTTAACAAAACCCCACGGTGTGAACGCATAGCTGGAAGATTTTATGTGAAAAATTTTGCGTTGAACCTGTGTAACAGCAGTGCTGAAGGGTGTACTGCTGAATCGAACCTCGGTGGGATGAAGTCACCTCGAGAAGATGTGGTGAGGGTTGTCCCCAGCTGAAGGGTGTACTGATGAATCGAACCTACGTGAGGCTCTTGGTGGAATGAAATAAACTTGAGAAGATTGGGTGAGGGTTGTCCGCATGAAATTGGGATTGAGGGTTACGGAGATGATGAGGACATTTCTCTTACAAAGAGAGGCTGGGGAACTTGGGGGTTTTTAGCCCAGAGAAGACTGAGGGGGATCTTTGCAATGCTGATAAATCCTTCAGGGGTGGGGTCAGGAGGATGGGTCTGTCTGTGTTCAGTGGTGCCCTGGGACAGGTCAGGAGGTGATGGGCACAAACTAGACTAGAGGAAATTCCACCTAACCCTGAGGAGGAACTTCTTTCCTTGGAGGGTGGCAGAGCCCTGGGCCAGGCTGCCCAGAGAGGCTGGGGAGTCTCCATCTCTGGAGACACTTGAACCCACCTGGACGCTGCCCTGTGCAGCCTGCTGGAGGTGATCCTGCTCTGGCAGGGGGTTGGACTGGAAGGTCTACAGAGGTCCGGGCCAGCCCCCACCAGTCTGTGGTTCTGTGAAATAACCTTGAGAAGCTGGGGAGACGGCTGTCCGCGTGAAATCAGCGTGAGGCAGGGGAAAAGGAGCAGTGGCACACCACGCTGCAGCACCCCTACCCCGTCACAGTTCCACGGCCGTGGTTCCCACCCGGCAGCTGAGGAACTGGCGGGGAGGGTGGGCGGTGCTCAGGTGTGTCGGGGCCAGCACCCAGGGTGCCCACGGGCGGCTGTGTTAGCTGCCAATCGGATGGAGCGGGTGGCTGCCTGTGCCAGGCACACTGGGGGTGACCGGGGCTGACGGCCAGGTGACAGCCTCGCTGGGGGGGGTCTGTCAGGCTCGCGGCAGTATGACGTCAGGGGGTGGGGGGCTCAGTGCGTCAGTCAGTGCGGGGTTAGAGCAGGGGATGGCGCCTGGCTGTGTCAGTCCTGCGGGTGTGTGCGGCGCGGGTGGGGCAGTCCCGGGCTGTGCCAGTGCCACGGGCGGGGTGACGGTGGCCGGTGCCCAGGCGTCAGTCCCACCGGGGCTGCGATGGGGCCGGTGCCTGGCTGCATCGCCAAACCGCGGGGCGAGAGCGGGGGCGAGTGGCCGCTGCCCGTCACACTGGGGGAGCGACAGGGGCCGGCCCGCCACTTCTGGCGTCATCACATCGGAGGCGTGGCGGAGGAGGCCCCTGCGGTGACACTCACACTGGGGCGTGGCAGGAGCGTGCCAGCCGCACGAAGGACTGTGGGAGGGGCTGTCCGCCGGGTGGGGCCGCCTATTGGTGGGAGGAGCCGTCTGTCAAGGTGGGGTCGCCTAATGGTTGAAGAAGACGTCCGTCAGGGTGGGGTCGCCTACTGGTGGCGGTAGCTGTCTGTCAGGGCGGGGCTACTGTGCATGATAAGCGGGCGCGGTTTGTTTACCCCCTCCCTCTCCTCCCGCGCTGCAGGTGGTGCCGGCATAACATGGCGGCTGCCGGTCGGTCTGGGCTGTGAGTGCCGCCGGGGGAAGGCGGGGGCGGCCGTCGCTCCGCCCGCCGGGCACGGTGAGGGGGGCTGGTGCAGGGAGGGCAGCGTGAGCGTCCCGCCCGCCTATTGCCTTTCCCTTTTCCCCCGGTAGGCGCGGCGGGCGGGTAGGGACACACACACGGCTCAGCCCCGGGGGCGGGTGCCTGGAGCGCAGCGCCGTGTTGCAGTTAGAGCTGCTCGCTCACGTTCTGTCCTAACCGGCGAAGAGCTCGCCGGGAGCGTGTGTTGGTTTCCTCGGGGCACTGCTGAAGCCGCCCTGTTGTGCCTCAGCGGGCGCTGCGGTGAGGAGCCCCGCGCCGGGCGGCTGCTGGAGCGGGCCGTCAAAGGCTCTCCGGGGCCAGCCCGCTTACCCACGGGCCGCAATAACCCCCCGGGTTTATTATCCCCCCTGGGCCAAGAGGGTTGGGAGGGCTGTTCGAGGTTGCCCTGTCCGCCCGTGAACAACCCTCTGTGTGCACCTTACGTGCTCCCCAAATGCGTGAGGTAACGGCAACATCTCTAGGCCCGTGTCCTGGTGTTGCAGAAAGCCCCGGAGGGTATGGACTTTCTTCTGTGTGCACCTCCTGCCCTGCGCCGAAGGGCCAGGTTACCGCTTTGAGCGGTGCCAGTCCAGCACTGGAATTGCCCTGTCAGAGCTGGGCATGGGGGTGTTTGCAAAACCAGACAGTAGTTTTGTGTGGAAATTTGCTGATGGTTTCCTTTGTGTGTGTTGCTGTGCAGAGGAAAATGTGAGTTTGAGGAACCAAAGCATGCCAGAAAGTCATTCCTCAGCTAGCCGGCTTTTTGCAGCCCTTGCTCAGTCTCTGGGTAATGGGTGCCAGCTGGAGCAGAGGAGGTTCCATTGGAATGTAAGGAGGAACTTTTCCCTGTGAGGGTGATGGAGCCCTGGGACAGGCTGCCCAGAGAGGTTGTGGAGTCTCCTCTCTGGAGACATTCAAACCCACCTGGATGTGTTCCTGTGTGATTCAGTCTGGGTGATCCTGCTCTGGCAGGGGGATTGGACTAGATGAACTTTTGAGGTCCCTTCCAACTCCTAATGTTCTGTGCTTCTTCCTGTTAATTGTTGCATGCTAGATTTTCTAACTGTACCTGACTTTGACAGTAGTTAGGACTTTTTTTCTCAACGTGTTTGTTTCTCCCTAATGCCTTGCTTGCCTGGTACCCAAAAACCTAGAAGATCCCAACAAGCTTCACAGGAAAAAAAGCACATTATGGTAATAGGCTGGAGCTCGCTAGAGGCAGTGGAAGGATTCCTTGCTTTGAATGATTTGAGAGAGTACAGCATCAGAGATCCTGAACCTCTTAATCATGCTCTCCATGATAACTGCTGGAGTGGTGGCTGCTTGCTCTCCCTCTCTACAGCTGTAGCATATTGCCTGCAGTGTGATCAGCTTTGGTAGGAGAGCACTTGCTGTTGGGTGCAAAATTCTGTGTCTCTAACTGTACACAGCTACTGCTAGTCTTTCATCAGAGTTCAGTGTGCTAATGGGAGCCTGTCTTTCCCCTGGGGACTTAGAACTTCAAGCTTCAGCCAAATAGTGGTTAGATCTCTCTGAATTCAGCTCTTAGAAGAAAACTTGGGTGGGTTTTTTTGTTTGTTTGTTTTCTGTAGAAGAGTGTGAAGGTCTCCAAAGCGTTAAGTGATATGTGAGGCTCCCGAAAGTGTTTGTGGCAGTCCTAAAACAAAGTAGTGAGATGTTGGGGGACAAACCTATATGACCAAATAAACATTCGATAGGATGTGATTTAAAATCCTTCATGAAATGTCTGAAGACCCCATTGCAGCAGCAAGCAACTATGTGTGTTTTAGGGAATATAATGGAAACATGGGAGTGTAGAGTCTGAGCTTTTAAAATGGAGAAAAAAAAAAGAACCAAAGCAGAGCTACCTGGCGAATAATAGCTCATGGAGACTTGTCTGTCCTGATGACCAGCCCCAGGTACCAGGTTGGGGACTGGCCTGTTGGAAAGCAGTATAGGCGAAAGGGACCTGGGGGTCCTGGTGGGCAGCAGGATGACCATAAGCCAGCAATGTGCCCTCATGGCTAAGAAGGCCAATGGCATCCTGGGGTGTACTAGGAGGGGGCTGGTTAGTAGGGCCTTCTGCCCCTCTGCTCTGCCCTGGTGAGACTGCACCTGGAATATTGTGGCCAGTTTTGGGCCCTTCAGCTCAAGAAGGACACAGATCTCCTTGAAAGAGTCCAGCACAGGGCTCTTAATCACCAAGGTGATTAAGGGAATGGGACACCTTCCTTATGAGGAGCGGCTGAGGGATCTGGGACTCTTTAGCTTGGAGAAGAGGAGACTGAGGGGTGACCTTATTAATGATTATCAATATGTAAAGGGTGAGAGTCAGGAGGATGGAGCCAGGCTCTGCTCAGGGATGGCAGCGACAGGACAAGGGCCAGGGGGTACAAACTGGAGCAGAGGAAGATCCATGGGAATGTAAGGAGGAACTTTTTCCCTGTGAGGGTGATGGAGCCCTGGGACAGGCTGCCCAGAGAGGTTGTGGAGTCTCCTTCTCTAGAGACATTCAAACTTTCCTGGATGTGTTCCTGTGTGATTTAGTCTGGGTGATCCTGCTCTGGCAGGGGGATTGGACTAGATGAACTTTTGAGGTCCCTTCCAACTCCTCATGTTCTGTGATTGAGGAGTCCATATTTAAAACATATAAAATTGAGGGTAGGATACAGAAAAAGAAGGATTCGGGATCCATATATGTCTGTGTTGGGAATACAAATGAAGGAATGGTACAAAACACCAAGAACATCATTTTCATCGCAATTGTTTATTGTAAATAGTGCTCTTTCCCTTAATTTATTGCTTGCTTCTCCTTGAGGAGTCCAGCTTATTTTTTTGTGTCCTGAGAACTCATGGAAGCTGATGGAAGAGGCTCCGAATGCAGAATTTAATGAGGTTGGGTGAGCATAGGAAATAGAAGGCAGAGGAAAACTTAAAATCTGTGGAACTTGGTAGAGCTGACTGTATTCTTCTGAAAACTTCTGGGGGTGGGTTGTTTGTTTGTTTGCTAAAAGGGAGGCATTAGTAGAGCAGCTTTTTCTTTGTTACAGAAAGCAAGAGGCTGGTTTAGGGTCTGTGCTTGTTAATTTTAGGAGGGTGTTGGCGCTTCTGTCAGTCTGAGTGTCGGGGTGCGTACATGCCGGGGTCATTCCCTTGCCATAGAAGCCCTTTTCTGTCTGATCTCAGACCAACAGCAGAAGACACAGTGCACTAAATAGAGTGCCCTTGCTCCTCAGCCTGACCCTGGAGACACCATTCAGAGTGTTCTGCGTTATTTATTCCTGCTAAAGTGTTTTCAGTTGAACTGACATCTTAAAAGCTAGCTTTGCCTGGCGGATAATGAAATTCTTGTTTCTTTTTGAAGGAGGCTGACATGAAGGGAGCCAACCACGAGGGATCGCAGGGATTTGTACTGCCTGTCTCTGCAATTACTGACAAGTAAGCACGGTGCGATACCGTAGGATGGAGGAGGACTTGGTTTCTGTTAATGACAGTTGTCAGGCAGGTGAGGAACACTCAGATGACTGCAGACAAACATCAAGAAGGGTGGGCTGTGAAGCCAGCCTCCAGCTGGAGAGGGAGGAAGATTACTCGCTGCCTTGTAGTCCTGTGTGTGGCCTGCTAGACCTTCAGACCGACAAGAAATCCATATAGAAGTGCAGTGTGAAGAAGAGGGGACCTTTGAAACGTACTGCCAGAAGCATAATTCAGCCAACCCCCCGACTTTGACCTGCAGTGTGGAGATGAATGTTCAGCGTGCTTTTCCTCTGAATGCCGAGGAACCTCCAGAAGGGATAAGTGAGGATGACAAAAGCATCGTTGTTCTTTCAAGGAAGAGGAGGACCTGGAGCCCATCTCTGGAGGTGTGTTGATCACTCGCTCTGGGATCCCTGCAAGGAAGACCATTGTTTGCTGCTATTATGCCATCCCTTGGCAGCCACAAGAGGAAATGCTGCTATTATATCAGGTTGAAGCCTGCAGAGATGTGCAGTTACTGGATATGATCAGGACTAGCTGGGCTCAGCTGGGCATCTACGTTTGCAAGACTGAGACATGTTTAATTAGGCCCTCTCTGTGCATGTGGTCTCTAAGTTAGGGTGTTGCTCTCTAGCTTATCCCCACCCCTGGGGCTGGTTCTGCAGAAGTGTCCCTGCTAGGCTGCACAGCCCACTTGGCCAGACCTCCTCTCTCCATATATCCTCTCATCTTTTAATGCATTAGGTGTAATAAACTGTGATCTGGATTTTTTTTTTTTGGTTTTTAATGGCCATTTATCATCTGTCCCACACACAAGCGTGCCTGGCTGTGGAGCTACCAACCCCAAACATGCTTATATATTATGGGAGACTTTCCCTACGAGAACTGGTGAATGAGGGGAGGGCCATGTGTTTGTCTTCCATCAGGGAGGTGGAAAGGGGTACGTGATTGCATGCCTCTTGGGTCTAGGTGGAAGAAAGCCTTTATTATACCCTGTATTCAGGAAAATTATAATAAAAACAATGTAAATCATCTGAGGGGTGAGGTGGGTTTTTTTCCCTAGTTAGTGATGTTTGGAATGACGGTTCTTTCTCTGCAAGGCTCACCGTGCTAAGCAGTGTGTGGGTTTCTCATGGATTCAAGGACCTTCGTTAAAGGAGTGTTGCTCGTTTACCTTTTAACTGCCTAACCTGAAGAAACCAAACTGCCACTTACCATGCTCTCAAAAGCAGCTTGCTTTGCCGTGTCAAAGGAGTAGGTACGTTTCTTTTCCTCACCCTCAACTCCCAGCAGAGTAGTTTCTGGTTTCATGCTTGGTTTTTGAGAGATCCCAAAAAACCAGAACTTTGAGCATTTCTCTGTACCCTACTTGCATGCTAGCTACGTACACTCTTCTTTAATCTTTAGTCCCAGCTCCACACTTGCTGTTAATTGCAGAAGCCCGTTTCTGACAGTGAGAGCTTTGTTGAAAGGTGGCAGGATCGGTGTGTGACAGTGTGAGGGGCAGGAGCAGCCTCCACAAGGTTTGTGGTGATGGTGGGAGAGTAGGTTCGACTGTGGGAAGCGCAGAACAGGTCAGTACAATAATGGGGAGGAAAAGGCAGAGCGCTGGCTGTGGGGAATGGGTCAGGTTGTAGTCAGATGGGAGGTGCTGGGTGCTTCTAGGGGATTGGACCCCAGGTGGCTCCTGTGGAAGAGTTATGTTAACGGTGGGAATGTAAAGGTGGATGTGAGGGAATGAAAAGTGCTGATGGGGAGTATGAACAGGAGGGGAGGGCTGCAGAGCCATGGGAAAACAAGAAGTATTCCAGTACTTGGAGGTTGGACTTGATGATCTCTTGAGGCCCGTTCCAACCCCTACGATTCTGTGATTCTTGAGGTGGCAGGAGAGAAAAGGTGGAAGTTTCTGCTCTTTTTGGTTTGTCAGCTGTGAGGGATGGAGGAAAGGAGCCTGAGGGCGGCTCTGGCCTGCGATTCTACTGTGGCTTTGAAATAACAAATGGGATCCTCTAGGATGTGTCAGGCAGAGGACTTCAACTGGTGAAGAGGGGACTGTGTTGCCGGTGAGACTCAGCTGAAGACGCTGAGTGCGGTTTGGGGCGCGTGGGGTGATGAGATAATCATTTGAGTCAGAAGTGAGACACACAAGTCAGGGATGTGGAACAGGGCTTTCCTTACAGGAGCAGAGCCTGTGTCTTCCAACAAAGCAAAGCCTGCAAGTAAATCCAGCTGCCACCAAACTTCTGTGGGAAGACATGCCGATATTGGAAGCAGGGAGGAAAAAGGGAAATCCCAACTTGTGAGTTGCAGCAGGCTGGTTTGAAAGGGTTAAATTCCCCTCAATACCTGACTAAGACCCTACTGTGGTATGTACAATTCCTAACGTGTCACTACCTCTTCGGGAAAACCTCTGGAAGGTGAAGATGGTAGCTGAAGTTACACGTGAGCCACAGAACTGCATGAAGGGTGCTTGGTTGGGAAGTATTTTTGAGTTAATTTATTGGGTGAATTACTAACCTGTTGCAAACATTAATAGTTATTACTACTTGTGTGACTAATAAGTATTGCTGCCAGTTGTGTTAGAAGAATGATGGTAAAATCTGTCTCTCAGGTAAGGGTTCACCTAGAAACCCACAAGCTTTGGCTCGCCTTGAGGCCCCATCTCTGCAGGGACAGCCCATGGGGAGCTGTGTAGATAGCTCAAACCTGAGTTGTCTTGTGAGCTGTGACTAAACAGGGCAGCGCTGTGTAAGTCAAAGAGCCAAAACCTGGGCTGAGCCTTGAATTCCTTCAATACCCCAAGCCCCAGTCAAACCGCTATTCAGCTAGAGAGTCCTCATCTGGCTTCAGTGAGCCTGGACAGTGCACAGATATGCAAAAGATGGGGCATACAGAAGTGAACCTTCCCCCGAATAGATAAGGGGGAACACTGCTGAAGACCAACCCCCCCAGATGCTATCAGTCACGCAGGCACAGTCCTGCCTGCTTGTCACTAGAGCTGGAAACCCGAAGCTGAAGGATGGATGGACAAAGGAAGCCCACAGTTGAACAAGCAGACAGTGCGAGGAAGACCATGGACAAACACTGGAGGGTGAAAAGACCCTAACCTTAATTTTACTGCACATGCTTGGGCTGCATTAATGAATCCTGAGAACTCGTCGGTGTGGAGCTGCCCTTTCCAATGGATACATATGGAATCTCTGTGAGAGGCTGAGGTGAGCTGGGGCTCAGCCTCTTCTCGCAGATAAGTAGCAATAGGACAAGAGGGAATGGCAGCGAGTTCCACCAGGGGAGGTTCAGGTTAGAAATGAGGAGAAATTTCTTCTCAGAAGGAGCGGTTGGGCATTGGAATGGGCTGCCTGGGGAGGTGGTGGGGTCACTGTCCCTCGGGGTGTTCGAGGAAAGGTTGGATGAGGTACATAGGGACATGGGTTAGTGTGTAATAGAGGTGGTAGGGGATGGTTGGACTGGATGGTCTTGGAGGTCTTTTCCAACCTGAATGATCTTGTGGTTCTGTGGACCGATGTGCTTTGCTAACCCCTGAGACCACTCGTGGCAGAATGCTCCCCAGTGCTGTGGTAAAGCAACAAACCAGTTGTTACACAGTTATTCATCACGGATCCACCGTGGCTTCGGTACCGACTTTGCTGTTTCGGGAGTTGGAGAGAAGTGGGCTCGGGGCGGGGAGAGGGAAATCCCCCCCACACACACACACCCATCCCTCCTTTCTCCTCTCCGGTCGGCGTTACCGAAGCGAGGGCTGGCGGGGGCGGGAGAGGGGAGCCGGCTGGGCTGTGCGGTGGGTGGGTGAGTGCTGCCCGGGCCCGCCCGCTGCTGGCAGCCGCCGCCGCGGGCCTGGCCGCGCTGCGATTGCGCCGCCGCTAGCGGGGGCCTCCGCGCCGGCGCGGGGGGCGGGCAGGGCGGGCAGCGGGCGGCTCCGCAGGTAGGACGGGCCGGGGAACCGGGGGCGGCACCGGCAGCTGCCGAGCGGGCCGGTGCCCTGCACCGCCGGGAAAAGTTTGGGGGCTCGTAAACCTGGAGCATAACCCCCTCCCAACAATATATTTATATATATTTAATTCATTTTATTTTTATTTTTCCGGTCTTATTTTTAAGCCCACGCCGTGATTTATCTCTATCCATCCCCCCCGCCCCGAGTGGAAACCGGGCGGGCTTTGCTCGGAGCTCTTTTAAGCCGAGCAGCGCCTGCCTCCCCGGCAAAGTTTTCCTTCAACAAAGGAGAGCCAGGAACCGGCGGGGTGCTGCCGGGGGCGGATGCTCAACCCCTCGCAGGAGGTGAGCCGTTGGGTCCTGCTCCTTCTTAAATTACCGGGAAGGGTGGAAGCGGAGTCGTTTCTGTTCCAGGCGGTGACTGATTCGGCCTTGTTTTTCTGTATGGCAGCAGAAGAAAGCGCGGCTTGTGTCTCAGAATGAAGCCGGCCTTTCTGAGACGTGAATGAGACCTTTCACGTTGCTGTAGTGCCTTTATTTGACCCGCTGAAATGAAATAGTCAAGCTTTACCACGTGTGGAGATAGAGATACGTACCTTGTTACATGTGTATGCGTTTATCTGTCTGCCTGTGTTCAGGGATGTCTTGCTAAGGCAAAAGCAGTTAGGAGGATGTGATGAAACGGTGGGAGTAAAGAGAATTTGGAAAGGGGGTGTGAAGGAGAAAGGTGCGTGTGTGTGTGGTGTCTGAGGAGCAGCCAGGGTACCCATCAGGATGGGAATAGTGCAGCATCTGAGCTTAGCCTGGCAATTTGCTGCGAATGCAGGTTTAAACCAGGCAAGTGAAAGCTCCTTGTGCAGCTGCTACAGGCAGAAGGTGCTGGGAGAGTCTAGAAAATCTCTTGTGAATCCGTGCTCTGGCATGGTGTGGGTGTCAGCATCTTCTTTGGGAGAAAGTTTGTGGGTATATCTGACCTGTTACTACTGCTTGTATCATCGTTTACCCAGAGAACCTGAAGCTGTTGCAGGGGTCAGCTCTGGGGGATTACTACCTGTGCTTTGAAGCCCAGGAGGACAATTAAGAAGCTTTCTGGACAGCTCTTTCATGCCTTTCCTTGCATATGTTGTCTTCTTTACGTGGTGCTAGCTGGCAGTGGCATGGGGACCCTAAATAGCCTCCAGGCAATAATGCCAGTCAGGATGGGTGGCCAAAGGTGCACCTGAGTTTTCCAGGCGCCGCTTCCATACACTGCTTCTGGGTTTGGTTGTTTGATTGATGCAGTTTCTAGGTCTCATTGCTCATAGCTATTATCTGAAAGAAAATACCTTGTGACTGGTCCTCCTAGTTCTTGTTTAGCAAGGTTAAAACAAGGATTAAATGTGAGTCTGTGGAAAGAGACCTATGGTAAGGCAGCTGTGGTGGTAGGACTCTGCTTGAAGCGTTTGCACCCCCGAGTCTTGAAGACTTCTCATCTTTAGGTGAATTTAAAAGGGAAATTATTTGACAACTTACAGTGAAGGCTGGATTGTGATAGAGGGTTTAACTTCATTAAGTGTAGCCTGTCTGCATTTTGTACGCTGTTTGTCTGTTTTCTAGAGGTATAATAGTAGATGATTCCTTTTCTCCCGCTGCATAACCGATAGTCTTTCCCCTTCTTTTAGTCAGGAAGAAAATCCTCCCTGTGGTAACTTTATCTCATGTTAATTTCAGAAAAACTGCTGTTGAAATGGGTGCTTTATTTTCTAGGGAGGACTGCAAAGAGAGCAGAGAATGAGACGGACTTACCACGGAAGACCTGAAGCTCTTGGTCCCACACGTCATCGATGAGCTGCAGATGAGTGCAGCGCATGCCTCAAGACGATGGATGTGAATGTGGGCTGGGGCTCTGAGAATAACATTTGTGACACAGGTGAGAAGCATTCAGATTATTCCAGAAAGACCACCGAGGCGGTGGGCCATGCGTCTAGCCTCCAGAAGGAGGTAGACATGAATTACTCACAGCCCTGCAGTCCTTGTTGTAACTCTGCTGGCCCTTCAGGTAAGCAGGAGCTCCCTGCAGAATTGCAGCGTGAAGACAAAGAAACCTATGAGATCTACTACCAGAAACGAGGTGAGAGTACAGCTGGAGTATTTATCCCCTCTGGTAACAACTTCGACCTGCAGTGTGAAGATAAAGATTTAGAGCACTCTTCCTCTGAGCGCTCCAAGAAACCACGGAGAAGAGTACGTAACGGTAATGAAAACACTGTTCTTGCTGCTGTGCTTGATGAGGACCTGCAGCCTGTCTCCGGGGAGGCTTTGCCATACCGGTGCAAGAAGTGTGGTTCCTCCTTCCAGGGTACGAGCGAGCTACAGGAACACAGGCGAACTCACCTCGTGGAAAACTCATACCGGTGTCCTGTCTGTGCCAAAGAGTTCTTCCGCGCGGCAAACTTGCGAATGCACAAGCTCATTCACTCCAGTGACAGGCCACACAAGTGTCCCGAGTGTGACAAGGGTTTCATTCGCACAGCCGACGTCTGGAGGCACCTGCGCAACGTGCACAAGATCGAGCGCTCCATGGTGATCTTGGGAAACGGCATGGCTAGGAACCCCTGGTCGATAGTGCACCGTAACCAGCACGCTGTTGAATATACTGATCAGCCTTGTGCAGAGAACCATAAATCCGAGGAAGACGACTATAAACCTTACGCCTGTCCGACGTGCGGCAAAGGTTTTGATAAGCCTAACCTGCTTTCCAAGCACAAGGTGATCCACCGGCAAGAGAAGCCTTACAAGTGTGAGGAGTGTGGCATGGCGTTTGTCCAGCTGCTCAGGCTGAAGAGGCACCAGCAGACTCACTCTGGGGAGCGTCCCTTCTATTGCGAGGAGTGTGGAGGGACGTTCACCCGGCTGGCATCGCTCCAGCGCCATCATCGCATCCATACTGGGGAGAAGCCCTACTCTTGTGATTACTGTGGCCATTCCTTCACCGAGTCGGGTACCCTGCGGAGGCACGAGCGCACACACAAACTGGACAAGTCTTGAATTAGTTCCTTGGCAGTCGCGGCTGTCTGCATGTGCCCTGAGTTAGGGAGCCTGCTTTGGCAGGGGGGGTTGGACCCGACGATCTCTCGAGGTCCCTTCCAACCCCTACGATTCTGTGATTCTGGGACAGTCCCAACCTGCTTCCCAGCAGTGGCTGGTAGGGTATGCCACGTTGCTGGGATCTCTGGAACTGGTAGAGATTGCACTTGCTGGCTTTAAATTGGCTTTGTATGGGGAAAAAAAACCCCACAACCTAATTACCACTGACTAATGAGTCTTGTGGAGACACTCACATGTGCCAGCACTGCCTCAGTTCGCTCAACTGATGGTGCATCAGCTCAAGTTTTTTGTGAGGGTGTACGGGCCTTGAGGCTTCTCCCTGCAGCCTTGGTCACTGGATAAATTGGACCTTCTCTCTCTCCAGTGTGATGGCTCTTTGGCACTGGGCTTGGAGATCTGTTGTTGCAGGTCTTTGCTACATTGGAACAGTCCAGACTTGTCCCTGTGCCCCTTCTCTCCTTGCATTCTTCTGAGTTTTTATTTCCATTACTCTTTTTTTTCTCCTAATTATTAGCATTATTTGGAAGGGAAATACCATGTTGGTTATTTAAAAAAACAAAACAGCCACCACAGAACCGTTCCTTAATAAAAACAGTTACAGGCCGTATGTATTTCATAAATGTTTCTATCTAAGGGAGCACCAGTCCCTTCTGTGCGCTGAGTTGAATGTCTGTTGAGGATGGAAAGAGAGTTTTATTTTCACCGTGAGGGTGCGTGTCCTCAGGGCGGGGGATTTGAATGCATTCATGTCTCTGCTGTGACTGTGAGCTCTTCAGCCAGCCCAGCTGAGTATCACAGTAGCAAACGCTTGAGAATGCAAAATTCAGAAGGACTGGAGAAAGACCAGATTTAAGCCACTTTTGCTTCTCATTGCATAGGACTCTTCTTCATTTGCATGTTTTTGGATGTAAGGATCCTTCCCTTAACCAAAGCATGGTGTGTGTTCTGTGATGTGTCCGGGCTGCTAGACTCTTGGCCCTGATTGACATTCAAGGGATCTAGGGAAGAAAAACACCCTTACAAACCAGCCCGGAGGAGTCAGGCAGGTTCTGCCACGTCCCCGGAGGCTGTAACTTCTGCAGAGGCGTGTCTTTGTCTCAGCTTTGGTGACGCTTAATGTCTTGTTAACTGCTGTGGTAGAAGTTTGCCCTGAAGTTGCAGCCCCGGTTTCCTTTCTGTGTTGGAAGGCTTTGGTTCCTCTCCACTCCTCGCTGCTACAGTTTCACCTGTTTCTTCCTAACGCGTTCTGCCTTCTCAGCAGGGAGTTGCACAGCAGAGGGGAGGTAAAGCTTTGCGGGTAACCTACCTTTGCTTATGGCTACTGAATGTCAATACCAGATCATGCCATTTGTTTGCATATGTTACTATACAAAGTGGCTGTCACCTTCCCCTGGATTTCTGTGCAGTCTGAGCTCTGTGTCTCAGAGCTTGGGCTGAGTGGTTTGTGGGTGCTGCTCAGCACCTGCCACCTGTACAACAGCAGAGCAGGGAGGTGTTTTGCAGTCATGGGTGCTGTAGTGTTTGACGTGAGGTGTTTGGCTCAGGGTGAACCACTGCCCACAGCAACACTTAGAACAGAAAAATGCACTTAGTACAGAAAAATACAGAACAAAACCCAAATGAAAGAATCAACAAACACAACAGGTTGCAAAACTCGGGTTAGACAGACACAGAATTAAATCAATCCTGACTTAGTAAACTCTGCATGAAAAACTGTCCTGGTTTTGGCTGGGATATGATGTCATCCTCAGCATAGAGGGGGGTTAGCTGGAGAGAAGTGAGGATCGCTGCTTGGGGATGGCAGAGCAGCAGGTTCCAGGTAGTGAGCAACCTGCATTGTCTCTCACCCACTTTGTATTACATTCTTCTATTAGCGCTGCTGTTGTTCTCCTCTCCCTTTGCTGTCTTATTAAATCGTCCTCATCCCAACCCACAAGTCTTACCTTCCTCTTCTGATTCGTCTCCACTTACCGCTGCGGGGGAAGGAGTGAGCAAGTGGCCATGCAGTGCTTAGTTGCCAACTGGGGCCAAATCCCAACAAAAACACCAGTCAAGATTTGACTGAACTTCAAGAACTTGAAGATTTCTATATATAATTTTTTTAAGTGGGTGCAAGGCAGGATTGCCATCTGAAACATGGAAATAGACCCAAATTGAGCATAATGGGGAGACTAATTCCCTCAGGCTCACTAATGGGTCATTTAAATTTCATTCCTCAAAGAAGGCTCCAGATCAGGGGACTGATCCGCATCCCGCTTCTCAGGGATGCATTGTCTGTGAAATGATGCACTCCTCTTACACAGGTATCTCTGCCAGGATGGCTCTGGACCCTGCCCAGCTGTGAGTGAGACTTCTCCAAACTCCCCTCTGCAGGTAGTTCCAGTACGGGTGTAGGTTTCTGAAGGGCTTTTGACAGGGCCCCTTAGCAAAGGGTCGGTCTTACCCAAGGGCTGCTTAGTCTAAGAGGATTAAAGATCTTCACGTGGGGAAAAAAACCTGTCTGAAAGGAGGTGGTGGATGAAGGATCTGCAGAGAGAGGTCATCAGTGCTGTTCTGGCAGGACTGTGCCGTTCAGCACAATCAGAAGTGACCTGGAGAGAGGGCAGATAGTGAGGTGACAAAGCCCTTCCAGAAGCTAGCCTGCACTAAGTTTCCACCCTCATCTTCTAAACCCATTCTGCTGTTGTCAGCTACAGTCTCTTCCTGCTTTTCCCTTGGGCCTGCGGTGCTTTTGCTATATGGTGGGGGTTAAGATCCAATTAAACCGCACCACTCTGTGCACCTTTATGTTGTGTGACTGTTCTGGTTAGACAGTTGGGGTAATTGGGAATCATCTAGGTATTCTGCTTTTTGGTGTTGGCAGTTGGTGGAATTTGTACCTGTAAGAGCGTAATGGTTGAAAGTGTTTCCAGCAAAGGTCTGTTTAATGGGAAGGGGAAATGGGTGGTGAAATTAAAACTACCAGGCTCAACTAAAAGGTTATTAAGAAGATAACTTGCCTGGAAGGTTGGCTTGCATATAAAGTGCTTGGATGTGTGAAAGGAGTAATTAAAACGTGCGATGGTTTCTGGGAAAAGTGTGTTGAACCCTCCACAGAGAAACTTGCTACTAAGTCCTGCACAAGCTGCAGGAAATCCCTTGGAGCTTAATTTAACCCAGAGCTTCCTAACTTCTGCTCTTTACATTTTTAAAACGAAGGCTTGGGAGTCTCTCCCAGGCCCTGACGCTCTCACAGTGTCGGTCTGAGTTGCCCATAGCCTACAACAGATACAGCAGTTATACTAGGGAGCTGAAACAGGAAGGGAGATCGTGAGCAGATACACCTGCTGGACAGCATCGCTTCATCAGAGAGGGTTTCAAGTGCGTTCTTTCAGCACACGCCATTTTTCTTTGTTCAGAGTAGCCAGGGTATCTGCCAGCTCATTTCACATCTGTAAAGGCCATGGAAGATGACTCGTTCATGCCCTCACTGCCAGGCATGATGCAGGGCTGGAGCTGCGGCCTAGGCAGGGCATCCCTAGTGTGTGTGAGAGCTTTGAATTGCTGGATGGTGTTTGTGAGCAGCGGAACGTAGAAATGCCATTTGCTCTTTGCCGATCTCTCCGTCCCCTCACTACATCACTTCTGCCCAACCCTTCTCCATCTCACAACTGAGAAGTAGGAACAGCTCCATTGCTGGAGACTCCTGGCCCTCACTCACCTGGAATTGCTGTCCGGTCTTTGGAAGCTGCGGTACTACTTTCTTACTGCATTAACAAAGCTGTTGCATGGTAAATACACCCCTGCTTGTGGAGTGTAGATATCACACATTGCACAAAAGCTATTACTCTATGGTCTTTCTGCCCCTCTGCGTACCAGCGTCCTCCTCTTAACACTATTTGCTTTCTCCTGGCACGGGCAGTTGGAAACAGGAGTCTTTGATGTAAACAGGCTGCACTAAGTAATCCATCATCTGTCAATTAATCTGAGTAAAGGGCATGGAAATCTCTGGGGTAGGCAGCTTTTATTTAAAGTGAGGCTTCATCAGATGATGATCTGCCTGTGATCTCGTAAAGTTTCTCATGGCATAAGGAACCACCGCTGCGGTTTTCTGACTCGCAGACTGAAAACGAGCCAGGGCTGAGGTCTCACCAGCAGATCAATAGCATCGCGCTAGGGTAGCACGCTGGAAGCAGAAAGGAAAGCGATGGTTTTCTTTTGGCAGTCCCAGCTGTGTCTGGTGCTTTGAGAAGTTACAAAGCTGTGGGCCTTTGTGAGGTTAGAGTCTTCTTCAAAAGAGCAACCGCTGAGTGGGAGCTAGCCCGTGAAGCAGGTAATACAGGTGAATGTATACCCTGTATGTTCACTGCAGGGTGGCTGTGCCGCTGCCCTGCCACCTGGGAACGCTGGCTTCCAGAGGAGGCTGTGCTCAAGTGAACCTGCTCGTGCAGCTCATGCCATGGCTTTCCTCTTGGCTATCTGCTAGAAGAAACCTTCAGAGCTAGCAACTCCTTTTCTCATGAAGGGTTTTTACCTTGGTTGTTGCTTACGTGCTTTCAGCCTGAAAGCAGGAGTAGAGATTTGTTCTGAGTGGGTCCGGTTCTGTACAAGCCGCTGGCACGTATCTTGTTGGCTGCAAGGGACTCTTCAGGAGCAGGTCCCTGGGCTTGGAGCCACGCACCAGTGGCAGGAAGGTGGCCTAGCCACCAGCTTTGCGATTAACCAAAATAACCACCTGGCATGTCTTAAACAGAAACATCATCTTTGATGCAAGGATGTTCTTGGTCAAGTGTGGCAAGCTTTGCTCCAGAAGCATCAGCATGCATTGCTGGCCTGCTTGCCTGGTCTCTTTTCCTGCTTGAAAGAAGCTGTGCTAATTCTCTTCTTCCTCAGTACTTCAACCATTGCTGCTGCTCCCAAAAATACCACTGGTGGTGTTAGCAGGGATGTTCTGGTGACTTTGGTGGGTCCTTTTGGATGGCCTGGTGGATTGACAGCAATTTAGGAAGAGGAGTTCCTGCAACCTGAAGCTGTCAGCAGTTGTTAAAGGAGGTGGTCTGAAGGATTTTGCTTGGTAAGTGGTGTGAGTGCTGGATGACTTGTTTTTGTTGTTTGGGAAAGCGAATTGGGAGAAGGTATATGATACAGCATTCGGTCTTGGGGACCCCAAGATTATAGTGTCATCTGACTGGCCTCTGTGGAACCTATTAGCAAGATTTCTAGCAAGTATGTCTCAGTACTTGCATTGGAGAAGCTCTTGGACCAGTTATTAGCTAGATTTCATATGTATACCTTGTTTAAAAAAGGAGATTAGCTTGTAGAAAGTCTGTTGCCCAAGAACACGGCTGTGTCAGAGTGCGGTGGGGACACCACGCTGCCTTGGCTACTGGCACCAAATCTGGCAGCCTGGGGTGCTTCTCACCTGGTGCAGTGTGCTTTGGGAGATGTTTCCTTCCCAGAGAGCTGTCAGGTTGGGGGCTGCAGTTCCTGGAGTCCAGAGCTGGTCTCGACTTCGCCTGTGTGCTGTCAGCTCCCAGGTACAGCACAGCAGCATGCGAGCCCGAAGTGCAGAGCGTGGTCTCTGGTGAGACCACACCTGGAATATTTGGTCCAGTTCTGGGCCCCTCTGCTCAAGAAGGACACAGAACTTCTTGAAAGAGCCCAGCACAGGGCCACCAAGGTGATGAAGGGAGCGGAACACCTTCCTTATGAGGAGAGGCTGAGGAAGCTGGGCTTCTTCAGCTTGGAGAAGAGGAGACTGGGGGGTGAACCTTATTAATGTCTATAACTATGTGAAGGGTGAGAGTCAGGAGGATGGAGCCAGGCTCTGCTCAGGGATGGCAGCAACAGGACAAGGGCCAGGGGGTACAAACTGGAGCAGAGGAAGTTCCATGGGAATGTAAGGAGGAACTTTTCCCTGTGAGGGTGATGGAGCCCTGGAACAGGCTGCCCAGAGAGGTTGTGGAGTCTCCTTCTCTAGAGACATTCAAACCCACCTGGGTGTGTTCCTGTGTGATTTAGTCTGGGTGATCCTGCTCTGGCAGGGGGTTGGACTAGATGATCTTTCAAGGTCCCTTCCAACTCCTAACGTTCTGTAAGAAGGCCAAAGTGCTGGTGACTGTGGTCCTAGAGAGGGAAACCCTGCAGAGACAGGGCTGTCACACACCCTCTGCAAAGCCTCCCACCAGCCTTTGCTTCTCATGTACCCAAACTACCCCCCAGCAATACCTGCAAGCTTGGCTTGAGGTACCAGGAGTACATCTGCGAGTAGTTGCAAGGCCTCCTGTCCTGCTTGTGGGTGAAGGGGATGCTCCTCCTCAAACTATGGAGCCCCATTCTCCCTTCCAGAAGATGCTAAATGCCAGCCCAGTGCATACTTGGCCTTTTAGTCTCAGAAGCTAAAATCTGGGGATACCCTGACTCTGGAAGCATCAGAAACTTTCCTGTACTGTTGTCTCCTGCGAATGATCCTGGCATTGGGCTGGCATAGCAAGAGGGGTGTAGGGAAGGGCCAGAGATGGGTGCACTTGGGTGATGGGCTGAAGCATAAGTCAAGCACGGCTGCTGGAGGTAATGAAGAGGGCAAGGATAGCCTAGGGTTGTGTCAGGAAGCATGAGGTTCATGTGAAGAGCATCCCGGGCCTCAGATCCTGAGCCGGCTGGGCATCTGGTGAGCAGGCACCTCATACATGTTGCTTTCTCTTGGGTAATTAGAAAGGTGGAAGGGGCTTTCTGTTTTCTCACGTGTGCCAGAGCCCTTGCAATGCAACAAGGAGGTCAGCAGGGCACGTCTGCTGTGTCCCCTGGCCATTCCTTGTCTTTCAGGCCCACCCCGGGTCCTGTGGGACACTCGGGTGGCAGGTGAATCATCCTTCCTGAGCACTGTGCTCATGGAGTTGTGAAAAACAGCAGGGATGTCCCTTTCCAGAGGTGGCTGTCCGAGCTCTTGGGAGGAGCCAGCAGCGTAAAACTTGTCTGCATGAGGATGCTCCAAGGTGGGTTCCCATCCAGAGACCCACTTCCCTTGCCCAAGGGGCTCAGATCCAGGTGCTACACCAGTGTGACTGGTGGGAAAGCGGATGATGCTGGACAGTAAGAGACAGCAGTATGAGTCTGCAGGTTTACCATGGAGCTGCTCTGGGGCAGTTGCTGGAAAGACCTTTCAGGCAAGCGCTGTAAGCCAGAAAATGAAGCTCCAAGCCTTTTAGGTGAATAACTTGAGCGGGGAGATCCAGCTGGGAAAATGTTGTTTGTCACCAAGTGGGGCTGGATAAACCAGGTACCGACCACTAAGTATCTCTGTCGTCAGCTGGAAAACCCTTGGGCTCTGGCATTTGGGGGACGCAGCAAAAACTGGCAATTAATTCTCAAGAAAAGGGGGGTGGGGGGAGGCAGGCAAGCCAAAAATCCTTCTTGCCCTTTTGTTCTTCACAGCAGATGGGTGAAAACGGTACGTTCCCAAGCAGTAACTTTTAATTATTTCTCCACATGTCTCTTAGGCTGCAAGTTAGAAATGTCAGTTTAATTTCCTTTTAATTGCCTCAGTGATCAAGTACCTGAGAGAAACCATTCCTGCCAACTGTCTAGTCCCTGCCCTTAGTCTCCAAAAGCAGCTTCTTGCTGTAGGAACACTGAGTGCTCTTCTGCTTCAGAAAGGGCCTTTCCTGAGAGTGGAGTGAGGGGTGCAGGTATTTCGCCCATAGCCGCTGTATCCAGTGTATCCTGTGTGTCATCTCATTGGCAGCACAAGAGGCTTTGTGCTTTGACTTGGGTTGCCTTGCCTGCTTCCCTGTCAAATTTAAACCCAGCTTTGTGTGCAGGGCTGTTGGGCTTTTCACTGTCCCATCGCTGATGGGCATCTAGATTTTGGAGCAGGGAGAGGACAGGCGTGAGCAGCAGAAAGCAACCAGGCAGCTGCTTCTGAACATAGGACTGGTCTGGCCTTTGGGGATGTTGATCTGTGCTTAGATCTCGTCTGCTTTTCCCTCTTTCTGATGATGGCTACACAGCTTATTGGAAAGCGTGGATTTTTGTGTTCTGCACTTCCTTAACTGTTTTTCTCCTGTTTTTTTAAAACACAGAACCACCAGGGAACAAAATACAGACATTAATCATTGCAGAGGCCCCGCTGCTCTGCCAGATTTCAGATCCAGTGGCTGTTTCTCTTGACGGCCTAAGGAGCCCACGTGTTATGGTGCCTGGTGAGCAGTAGCTGCTTCCCCCGTTCCTGGAGGGCACAGCAGAGAAAAGAGCCCCGTGTTTGTGCAGAACCACACAGTATTTAAAAGAAACAAGGATCTGAATGCAGGTCACACCTGGCCACACGGAGCATTTCCAGAGAAATAAAAAGAGCAAGAGGGTGAGCAACCAAGGACATCTTGGAGCTGCCTGGCAGGCCTCAGGGTTCTCTCAGCTGAGCAGATGCCCTGTGTGCTGCCAGCAGCAGATGTGGACAGGCTGAGCTGCCTCCTGTCCCTGGGCACAGGAGGAGCCATGCTTCTACTCCTCATGGTTATGCAGAGCATCCCAAGAGGGTTAAAATCAGACCCTGGCCACAAACCAGATGCAGCCAGGGGGTGGGGGTTGCTGTGTTGGTGGGCGTGCAGTGCCCTCCCAGTAGTTTTATTCCCACCCTGCTTCCCATGTAGCCTCCTGTTGCACTGGAGCAAACCGTACTCTTATTGGCCAAAAAGCAGTGGTGGGGCCTTGGCAGCACCTCCCGCGAGGGTTGGGTTGGGGAGAGTGGTAGGGCTCAAAACTCTAGGGAAGCTCTCCTTTGAAAACAAGCTGGGGATGGTTTAAAAACCATAGGGCCAATGAAAATTGTGGGAAGAGATACACACAGGTTGGAGGCAGGTTCAGCTCATTACAGCGAGAGGAGCATCATCACTGGGGCCAGCTGAGGCCTGTTTGCAAGCCACAAAGGGTGCAAGGCTGGAGCTTTCTACTCTGATAGAGGTTGCCAAAAGTAGTGCTAGACTGGTGTGGTGATCCTGGTGTTGCTGGTTCCCCTCCACCTGGGTGTTTCGGGGTACCTTGGGTTGGGGGGGATGCTTTCCCATGCACAGCTCTTTGCCGTGCCCAGGGCAGGAGGTGTGCTGCTGTGACTGGCCTGAAAGGAAAAGAAATACTGGAGAAGAAAAAAGTAATTTTGATGAATTTGAAGGGCTTCTTCAGGCCCCTGAAATAAGGGGATAGATGTTGTCAGGGGAAAAGATAACAACAAGCTGTCCTCTGTTCTGGGGTCTGGGAGTAACGTGTTCTCCTGGGCTGGTTTCTCACTTCGGCAGAGCTCTGGGCTGAAGGTGCAGCCAAGAAAAAGCCTTAAGAGATGCTGTATGCTGAGAAGGCAGAAAGTCCTGTGACCTGGGTGGGAAAAATGGTGATGTAAGAAGGTAAAGATGTCATGCCTTCTACAGCAGGCAGGTAAGAGCATTTGTAAAGGTTACTTTTCTTTGTGAAGTCCTCCCTTTATCCTTACAGCCCCTGGACTGATCTGAGGCCCACCCAGTGTTTTCCCTGGCTGTCAGGGTTTAGGTTATGGGGCAAACACCTTATTGTACACCCACGGAGGAGCGATCATGGTGGGGAACCCAAATAATACCCTGCCCAAGCTGCTCCCAGGCCCACTGCGGGAGCCATCTGGGGCAGGTGGGAACCCAGATTACACCCCTAGAGAAGGGGGACACCCTGGCCCCATGGGCTAGCAGGATGAAGCAGCGGGAGCAACCCTTCCTGAGCTCTGGTGTCTCTGCTTTTTGGGGATGTCCAGCTGCTGGGGGGTCTGTGCTGTAATTGTGCTGGGGTCCAGCTCATCCAGGTGCCAGCAGCTGGGAAGAGTGGAATCTAGGAGCAGCTACTGAGCAGGCTGCATGGCTGAGGCCATGTGGGTGGAAAAAGGTAGGAAATAATCCTGCAGTACTTATTAAAAACCCAGCACATCTCATTGCCAGGCCTGACAAGAGGAGAGGAACGTGATTTT
This sequence comes from Porphyrio hochstetteri, assembly GCA_020800305.1. NCBI lineage: Eukaryota > Metazoa > Chordata > Aves > Gruiformes > Rallidae > Porphyrio > Porphyrio hochstetteri. The sequence goes on from CM036912.1 coordinate 24,156,401, forward strand.
GCTCCTGTTTGCACCGTGCCTCCAGGCCACCTGTGTACCAGCAACAAGGCACATTGACCCAGTGGCCTATCCAGTGGTCAGCATGTAACTGGATGGTCACAAGGGATAAGGGACACCAGTCCTCAGCTTCTCTCCCGTCTTCTGTGCCGCGGTGACGTTGGTGATCCAGGGCTGGTTTTGGCTGTGCCTTATTGCAGGCTTTAGGGCTGGATAGGGACTGGGCTCAGACACCTCTGTTAATCTCGGCACCCTGGAGTGGGAAGTTACCTATCACTTGTGATGAGGTAACTCACTGAAGAGGTGGCAGATGTGCTCAGCAGGTTTGTGCTCACCATCAATCACAGGAGACATACCCAGCCCCACGGAGAAAAGCATTATCTCTTGTTTGGAGATGGAGAAACCCCTTAAAATCAGGTTTTAGTTCTTCTTTTTGACTATTTTAGCACTGCCACACCTAGTCTGTGTGAAGTCCTTTCTTGCTTTCACAGCAGCCAACCTACAGAGCACGCCCCTTGGTCCAGGGGCTGGGTCTCCTGTCTTGGGTAACTTTTTGAGTGTATTGCTTAGCGCTTGGCTGTCTCGTATCCTACCAGTGAACTCCAAAGCAAAGCCCTCAGGCTTCTGGACCTGCTGGGCTTGGCTGGCCCTCGAGCAGTCTGTATTTTGGGAGGTCCCACTGCAGTGGATCCAACCACTGTTCAGTGGGAACAGATAACATTGTCCCTTGTGGGGGAAGCTGTCACGTCGCTTGCTGTTCCCCAGGGAAGCATCGCTGTGTTTGTAAGCTCATGCAAGGAGACATCTAGACCCCTGCAGAGGTCATGTCGTGTGATGCCTCCTGTTGACTTTCAGCCAGGCCTGAGGGATAGTCTCCACCATCGTGTGAGCAACTGGGAAGGGGAATCCAAATTTCTCCTTTGGTTTTTTAATTGTTTGGGTTTTTTTCCCCTGCAGTGACCTCCAGCGATGTGTTACCATGCCATCCTCCTTGACCCTGTCCCTCTCAAAGATCAAGGACAACTGTCAGCCTTAGTTAGTCTGTGTTGGTGACCTGCAAAGCCAGGCCTGCTTCTGGAAACCTCCTGTCTCAGGTGGGTCACCTCCATTACAATCTGCACAGAAAAGAGCAGCTTAAAAGCGTGTAACAAGGGTAGCTGGAAACCCCATTCCTCCTTGAAAGGTTTAACTTCTGAGCTGCAGGTAATTACCACTCTTCTCCTCCCTCTGATGGCATCCTCTGTAGAAAGCTGTAGAAACAATATGTAGGTGCTTTAAAGTTTAATGTATGAGAATGTCTCTTGGCACAGCTGTGAGTTAAAAAATTCCATCTTTGTGTTTCCAGAGGAAGAACCCAAGGCTGAGGGAGCTGGAGCTGTGTGTTCCCGCTCAGCAGGTGGCTTACAAAGGCAGCAGGTTTATGTCCAGATGGATTTCTAGGCAATTTTGCAAGTCCTTTATTGTAAATAAGAAGGTTCCACAGTCACATCTCATCGCTGACCAATGTGTAGCCGCCTCACGCTGGAGCTGCTGGCAGGTTTGGTGCCCGTGAGGAGCCAGGCGTGCTGACACTGCTGTCACTTGGCTTCAGAGATGTTGGATTTTTGCTTTTAAGTGTAAAAAAAGAACAAAACCAAACCCTCAGTCACTGGTTTTGACTATGCTGGGGAGCTTGAGGGAGTAGCTTGCCCTTCTCCTAAAATGCACTGGCAGATTCCTGATGAATGCTGCAGTGGAGCGTGTGGTGAGGCTGGTGCCTGCACAGCCGGGCTGTGGGCAGGGGACACGGCCCTGGGTTGGGACACTTCTCTGCTGTCCCCGTGCTGCTGGAGCAGGGTGGGGATGGTGGGACTGATGCAGAGATCCCTTACCTGCTCGTCTGGAGCTGTGTGGTGGTAAGATGGTGGCGTGGGTGCTGCCCTGAGACACTCTGGGTGCTGGAGGGTCCCTGCAGGCAGGGATGGAGGAGCACCAGGGCAGGAGGAGGACCAGGACTGGGTGGCAGAGGCAGGCTGGCATGTCCTGCCGAGCAGCAGGCAGCAGATGGCAATGTCGCCCTGCGGGAGCCACAGGCAGGGATGCAGGTAGATGCTCCTTGCGCTGACAGCTTGGGGACAAGGTGACCTCCTCGGCAGCAGATCTGGCTTCTTTTGGAGAAGCTGGAGATTTTCAAGCAGTGTTTGGTGCCCGGTAGAGATGCTCCGTGGCTGAGAAGATGACCCCTTCTGTCCTCCTGTCCTGCCTGGCAAAAGCTGCCCTGGGGATTCCCATACCAGGCTGGTCACAGCAGAGCAGCCCCAATATGTACAATAGCCCAGGCTGGCTCTTGCCAGGCCTTTGGATGTGTATGATTTTGACAGCTGGGGAAACTGAGGCAGGGAACGCTCCAGTGAACAGATACTGGAGATGTTGTGGAGCTGGTTGGCTGTTGTTTTTCAGCAGCAGGGTGAAGCTGCTGTCACAGCACAGCCTGGTAAAGGCTTGGCGTGGCTGGGACACAAGTTTCAGCAGGGTGTCATGCCTCCTCTCCCTACCCCAGTTTGGTATTTTCCGGGTGCAGCAGGCTTTGGGGGGGCTCAGATGGCCGCATCTCTTCTGCATGCACAGGGACCACTTCTGTGTCCTGCAGAGCCCCGGCAGGATGCACAGCTCCCTGCCACCCTCGCTGCCTGGTTTGGCTGTGCCACGGGGCTGTCCCAGAGCCGTACCTCAGGGACTTTGCGCAGCAGCATGCACCCTCTATCTGATGGGAGGAGAGCCAGTGGCCAAAGCGCTTTCTTCCCCATTTCTCTGTGCAGCTCCATCCCACCCGTTATCTCGGGCAGGGCTGCTGAGCTCAGGGAAACGGGAGCTGTTTTCCCACATGGGACAGGATCCCAAGGAGCGGCCACAGGGTTTGCTGACTATCCCAGGCTAAAAATATGCTGTGACTGCAGCAACAGCATGGAAAGCAAGGCTGGCATCGGCCCCGGGTGCAGGAGGGAGCTCCTGTGCGCTGCCACTACCAGTACCACCAGCAGCCCAGGCGCCTCGTGGCAAAGGAGAGGCCAGAAGATGCTAGGAAATCACTTTGGGCTGTTGAAAGGCGTCCTGTGGATCCCCTTGGCCCAGCTCACATCTCCTTGGTTTGGGGACCAAGCTGTTTCCCCAGGGAGCGAGGCGCTGACCCGGTGGCCTTACTGGGGCCACCTTCCGCTCCCCGCAGCAGGGACACTTCAAACTGGAAAAGGGCCGTGCCAGTGCTAACCCCAAATTGTTTTCTTCCAGCTGAGAGCTGCTGATTCAGCATTTCTCCTGCGAGCACATGACACCATGTGGTGCGCTGGGGGGTGGCACTTGTCCCAGGCCGGCATCTCCTGGGATGGTGCAATGCAGAGAGGCTGGCTGGGCACTCTCAGACAGGTTTGGCAAAAGGGTACATGTGTCATGGAAACGGGGATGGGTCCTCGTGGTCCCCCTGCTGCCAGCACTCAGCTGCATCCCCAGCCCCGTGCTAAAGGGTGTAGGTACATCGGAAGGTGCTGTTTTTGGGGTGCTCCTTGGAAGAATTAAGTGTTTATCCCAGAAGGCACCAGGTCTGTGTGGCCTGAGACACATTTCTTCCTCTTAGGAGAATGTGTGTGGTGCTGTGGGGTGAGTATTTTGGGATTTACCTAATGCATGGTGTCACTGTCATCCGTTAGACAGCGAGCAGGCTCCACCGCAGCCTTGGCTGCGTGGTGAGGGAAGGAGGAGCATCCCAGGCTGGTCCATCCACCTAACATCACAAACGGTGCTCGTGGGAGGGAGATGAGCCTGAGGGCTGCTGAGCGAGGCACAGAATTTTCAGGCTTGGCACTGAGGTGATGCTGTGTGTGGTTTCATGTGCTCCTCCCCTCTGAAATTACGCTTTGCCTTAGGGGACAGATGTGGCTTTTCCCATTAGCCCTTAGTCGAGATGTTCATCAGTCTCCTTCTCCGGAGATATTCCAGACCCATCTGGACACCTCCCTGTGTGACCTGTCCTAGGGAGCCTGCTTTGGCAGGGGGGTTGGACCCGATGATCTCTGGAGCTCCCTTCCAACCCCTACAATCCTGTGATCTCAGCTGGAGGAGCACCAAGGAGACTGAGGCACAGCGCAAAGGTGCAGAGGTCTCCTCTGTCCAAGAGGATGGCAAGCGTGATATGTGACAAGTGGGGACCAATGGCAGGGTGGGAGTGTGGGTACCCAGAGGTGGGGACTGGCAGTGCTAGAGAAGCTGTGGAAGAAAATGAGGAGGAAGGAAACCCTGCTTTGAAATCAGATGCCAAACTGAGATAGATCCTTCTCCCTTCATTTTGCATCCCAGTCAAGGGGAAAGCAGCAAAACCTGAGTGCATCACATGGTGGTGGTGAGCTTCCCCTGCCCTGCAGCAGTGATAAGGAATGTGCAGGCTTTGCAGTCAGGGGAAGGTGCCGGTTTCGGTCCAGCACCAGGAGATGACTATCTCACTGGACATTGCCTGTGCCACATACACCTGCTGGGGGGTCAGATTGCTGCCAGTGTTATAAACCTCTGTCATCGTCCAGATGCCACTAGGTCTTATCTTTTAAAGTGAGTCTTATTCACTGGGAGTGGACTTTGCTGCCTGTGTGGTGGCCTTTAGACCTTGCTTGAGGTCCTTCGCCCTCAGATGAATGAGTTGGAGAGGGTGGAGGGAAGGAAAAACAAAGTGGTTTGTTCTGACGTGAGCTGCCCTGAGGTGTGGGTGTCCTGCCCCAGGTTTGATGATGGGGATCCAGGGTGGTCTGGGGGGCTGTGCCACGCTCTCAGCTTCCTCTGTGCTGGAGCAGCCCAGGTCCATCACAGCTGCCAGACCTCAGCGGGGCTCTGCCCACTCCAGCCAGGCCAGCTGGGATGCTCTTTCTGTTCAAGTTTGGAGCAGGCAACTGCTCTCTTCTGCAGTTCCCCAGGCTGGTTCAAAGAGCTCGGCAGAAGCACTTGTACAGCAAACACTCCTCGCAGCTGCTAAGTCTACTGGCAGCTGTGCTGGGCTACAGTGAACCTCCCCTACTTTCCTGTGAGCAGGAACATTGCAAGGGACCTTTCTGGGCCTTTGGATAATTAACATCTCTCTCTGTGTTCCTCGGCAGGTGTCTGTGCCGAGAGCTGTAATTCACCAAGGTTCCAGCACAGGCGATGTCTCTGATTCCTGGTGAGGCTCTTCTCCCCTGGATGGGTTGGACCACCAGCATGTCCTTCCCGTGCAGCTGCTTCCCTCCCATTTCCCAGGAGAAAGGGAGCTCTGGTCAAGGGTAAGGGGAAACTTTAGCGTGTGTGAGGCCAGCGAGCCCTGCATGCTGCTCCTTCCTGCATCTCCCTCGGTGGTTGGATCAGCAGAGGGCACTGCGTGTCCATGCTTGATCCACCTGGAAAGGGAGAGAAGGTCTTCTCCACCCTTCCAGCTCCAGGGCCGGAGGAGGCATGGATCAGTAGCTTGCTCTCTGAGCACCAGGGCTCTCCCCAAAGAACCCCGGGCTGCAGGGCTGCATCCCTGATGGAAGAATGGGGGGCGATGAAGGAAATCGGGAGGCATTCAGTGAAATTATGGGCAGATTTAGATCAAACGGCAGGAAATCCGCTCTCCAGCTGTGCAGAAGAGCCATGCCATGGAAAGAGCTGGTCTGGCAGGAGGTCATCCAAGACAAACACATGGGGTGGACTGGCCGACAGGCAGGATGGGCGAGAGCCAGGGATCGGGGCAGGCGAAGCCGTAAGAGCGGTTTGGCTTTGTGCTCCACTGCAATCACTGCAGGCAGCCAGGGAGGAGCCCCCACCCTGCCCACAGCCTGCAGGATGGTCCCCCCAGCCCAGGCAGGGTGCAGAAGGAGCCTTTCTCACCAGAGCTGGAGGCAGTCTGCTGGATTTGGTCTTTTCATCGGGATGGTTATCAGCCTGGGTGGCTGGTCCAGCACCATCCGTAACCTGGGTTTGGTGCAGATCACATCCTCCTTGGTGAAGTGGGCTGGAGGCAAGTGTTTGGAGACGGGCTTTGCTTGGGATCTCTGTCAGACTGTTTGCATGCAAACATAGAGCTAAATGCTCCAAAGGGGATGCTCCCATGATGCCTGTGGAAGTAGCTGCTCGCTGGAGTGAACAGGGAGCCAGATGCTGCCTCTTGTGCTGCTGTAGTGCTGCAGGTTTTGATCAAGTCGTGACTTTCCTCAGGGGAGGTCTGTGGCTGAATAGGCAGTGGTAAAGATCGTGGACTTTCTTGGATGGCATGTCCTGCTGTCTTTCATGGGACAGGAAGGGAGAGTGATTGAGTTGTGGAGTGTTTCCCCTCCAGTTTCTTCACTGGTTCAAAGCTGGGCTTGTCTGAGAGCTCTTGCGCTGGGACAGTGAGTTGGCAGCACTTAGATGACCACCCCATAAACCCCTCCTATCCAGCTGGTTTCTCTGGGGCAGAAGCAACAGCTGAAAATGTAGTTAACCCCACCAGGAGAGCAGGCTCGTGCATCTCCAGACAGTACCTGTGGCTTGAGCAAGCCAAAGGCTTTACTGAAAGGTTTCAGTGAACAAATGAACTCCAAGGCAGGTTCCCAGGGGAGCAATAACCTCTCCTGGCTAGAAGTACATCAGCTTAACATTTATCAAAAGAGTGAAGGTGGTTTTTCCAGACTTATCGATGTCCTCAGGAGATAGTCTGCATGGAGGCTTTCCAAGACACTGCTATCTCAGCTATTGCCCTTTGACAGCCGCAAAGATAAAGATGCATGAACCTCCTGCTCAAGGAAGCTCCCTCCTCTTGCACTGCTGCCTTGAGGTTAGCATGGGGTCTGAGGTTAGCCTGAGCTTTGTCCCCGGAAGCAGCTGGGGTTTCACACACACCCTGAACTCACCTGTGAAAGTACTCTCTGACCCGTCCTTCCTCACCTGGTTGGAGCAAGGGGTCATGTGGAGGTGCCTGAGCTCCTCATGAGTGCAAGAGCGCATCGGCATGGAGCTGGCTGGGTCCGCTCTGAGTCCACGAGCAAGAGGGATGGATCTGATCTTGTTTAGGCTACCTAAACAAGTCGGTGTTGCTCAGGAGGAGAGATGAGAAAGCTGAGCTAAAACCATGTTCCCTGGCATGATAATGCCCAAAACAGCAGTGTGCTTATGTAGGACTGTAAAGGAGCCAGGAAGTGCTGCCAACCTAGCTGCAGATGTCCTGGTGAATCTCCTGGAGCCCACAGGCACGGTCTCAGCTCACTCCCGCTGGCAAGCATCAGACCCAAAAGGGGGAGAGTGAGCAGGTGGGACCAGCTGGGGAGCTTGAGGCTGCACAGACTTGGTGTGAGAAGGGCCTGTGGCAGTGCCGGCTGGCAAAGATGGAAGGGCAGGTGAGCTCTGGACCGTGCCGATCCTGCAGGCTCTTTACCCTCACCCCCCCTACAGCTCCTTCTGGGAGCAGGAGCTGGGCTCACCAGCTTGCTGCTGGGATGCAGTTTCAGAGGCTTTCCTCAGGTGAGGTGTTGGAAAGAGTCCTGAGCTGTTGGGTTTAGAGACCTTGGGCTGACTGATGGTGGATGAGACCTCTGCTCACCACGGGCGACCCTCTCCAAGTGCTTCCAGAAACCTATTGTGCTTTGTCTTGGAAACAGGTCAGGTTATTGTGTGTCCACCAGTCCCCTTAGGGAGACTGCCCTGGGGACCTTCCCTCTCAGTTGTGAGGAATCTTCTGTGGATTTCCAGCACAAATGTATCCATGGCTGGCTTTTTCTTCATTTATTCTGGAGCCAGAGGACAGTGCTGGCACAAACAGCTCTTCTCCCTGCCTGTACTCTTCAAGTGTTGATTCGAAATAGTCCTTCTTTGGCCTTGGGTTTCAGAGGGATGCGTTTCAAAACCAAAATAAATGGGCTTGAAATATTTCCTATAATTTTGCAAGATCTTGACCCTCCGATAGGAAGATTAGAAGAAAGATAACAACAAAATCAGCATTCAGGCTGGGACCACTATTGTTAAATAGACAACACTGTAAAGCCAGTACTTCTTGTTTACAATTGAACTCATGAATTTTTAGATATTAATGTATGAGGGATTGAGTAAACAACCATTGTGCCTCTAAGGAATGAGTCCCAGGCTGTCCTGAGCTGGAATACTTTGTACTTTCCTGATTGCCTTCCAAGAATTTCAAATTACTTTGTAAGAGAAAAACAAGCCTGCTTCACAAGACGCTTGCGAGGTTCTGGGGACGGCCTCAGTTCATTGGCGCTGTGGCTGGTTTTGGGGCAAAGCTCTGGAGCTGGGTACTGTGGGATGCTGAGCATGCAGGTGTTGGTAGAGAGGTGGGGGCTCTCAGTGGAGAATAAACCTCTCGGATTGTCAGGAGTGTGGGGCTGGGTGCGTTAAAACCCTGCGGTAACGTGCGGGTCTGCAGATGGTGTGTGGCCTGTTGGTCCCCGTTCCCCCAGTTTGATGGACACGGAGATGTTGGCCCAGCAATCCTGTGCCTGCCTTGGAGGAGGAGAGGTAGGGGAGCTAGAGGGAAGTCACACAGCACGTCACGGGGAGAACCGGCAAGGAAAGGATTCTGCTTGCCTAAGCCATGAGCCTTTCAGGGGCAGCTGGGATGTTCTTGGGCATGGGCCCATGGGAGAGCCCCCAAGGACCGGGTGACAAAGGGATGTGTCGGCAGGGTGTGTGTCTGTCCCTGCTGCCTTGGAGACGCCATGCTCTCTGCTGAGGCTGCAAACCACGTTACGTGCTCGTGGACTCTCCAGGCTTAACGGCGTTCCTGAGACCCTGGCCCTGACACCACAAGATGTGATGCGTTTGCAAAGCATTTTCCCTTCCTTCTGGCTGCCCTCTGCTTAACCAGCCCATCAGCCTAGGGTCTCTCCAACCAAAAATACCACTTGAGACTGGAGACCAGGCTGCTTTGTGTCCCTGCCAGCCCGGGGCTGCCCAAGCACCGTTTGTCTAGATTTTGAGCTGAAACCAAGAGGTGGAAACCTCTTTCTGTTGGTGGCTGGAGACTGCAGCAAAGGCAGCCGATGGCCTGGCCAGCCTTGAAGTGTCCCTCTTGGCCAAGCTGGGCGGTCCTGTCTTGGTCATTATGGAAGGCAGGATGGATCCCTCGCTACCTGGGTCATTTTTGGGCTTGGTTTCCAAGTCAGCAGCCCAGAGCTGTGGAGAGAGTCATGAATTCGGGTTACCAAACCATCTGCTGGCTGCATTTTAAAAAGCAATTAAAGCAAAATTGTTTCCAGCCCTTCTGTTTGCAAGATGTAGCCTAAAGAGAGAGAGCCGAGCCAGGATTTGCCTGATCCTGCCGGAGCTCTGGGTATGAGTTAATTGGATGTAATCCCCGTGCTGTGCGTGCTGGAAAGCAAGGAGTTCCCTACCGAGGGCTCGGGGAGTGTGCAGGTGAACAGGGCTGCCATGCTGCTGGCACAGAGGTTTGTGTGATGGTGGAACCCAGGAAACTGGTGTTTTATTACTCTTTTTTTTTTTTTTTCCTTCTTAATTGCTTTTAATCAAGAAATTATTAAACAGAGGGAAAAAACCCCCAACCCAATACCTTAACGTAGGAAATAAGGCTGTTTTTGAGTGGTAAAGGATGATAGCATGTTGCTGGACTAATGGATGGCAGGTCTGTGAAGTGTTGGATGGAGCTGCTAAAGCAGTGGTCTGGGACGCTCCTCCTGGGGTACCCCACGATGCGAGAGGACTGGGGTGGTTGGATGGGGCCTTTAAGAGCCCCATGACCTCTCCTGATGTTCTGGTTCCCAGTGACATACCCGAGCATGAAACTTTGCTTCCTTGCTTTTGCCATGGTGAAAGGCTTGTGAAGAGAGCAAATAAGGGGGCTAAGGGGCTAAAAGAGAAGGTGAGGGGAACGTTATTCACCGTTGTCCTCCGTTGTCAGCTGCCACCTTGCTGTGTCAGCCTTGTGTTGGAGGGGAAGATGAGGCCATGCCTGATGGTGAGGGGCATGCATGTAGAGGATTTGATCTTCTTTTCTGGGTGTTTTTATGTCTGCAGGGTTTTTGTTCCTGTTCTGTGGAGAGCTCGTACCCTGGAGCCATGGGGAACTGAGTCCTGGTAACCCACACGGGGCATGGGGACGGCCAACGATGACTGAATCGAGGAGCCTTCACAGGAAGCAAGGAGAGTTTGCCCTGGTGCTTCAGGCACTGTGCTTGGTGGAGAGGACGCACACCCATGCCACTGATGCCGAACCTCTTGTGACCCGCCCTGTGACCCTCTGGATGCGAAGAGAAACGAGGTCTGATGTTTAATGGAGCCAGGATTTCAGGCCGAAGCATCTCCTTACTCCATCAGGAAAAGGTAACGTGCCCCAGTGATGAGTCTCGAGGAAGGTGGGATGTGATGGTCTCGTGTCTTATTCAACATGTGGTGGGGAACCCAAAACAGGCTGGCAAGGAGGCAGGAGCGGGGTCTTCCCCGATGAGCGGAGGGGGTAGCACAGCCGTAGGGGTCTGGAGAGGCTCTGCTGGGGCAGCTGCTTGGTATTAGAAGAAAGCAAGCCCCAAGTGCAGCGCTGGGCCAAGCCAGCAGCTTATGTAAAAGTTGGCAGCGGGGCCGGCGGTGCGGAAACCCAGCGGGCTGCCAGCAGGGCGCGATCGCCTTTGATTTTCTCCTGTTTGCTCAGCAGCTTTCATGCGGCGGGGGAGCGGGGCGAGGGCACGAGATTCCTGCACACTGAACTCCTCTGTTTCTCTCGGCAGGATAAACAGGACATAAAACAAAGCCCCGAGCCAGCCCTCGCCTCTGAGGCAGCGTGCTGCCAAACCACCCATGGGGCAACCCGTTTCCCCCTCACCATGTGCTTCCTGGGGAGCTGCCACCCCATCCAGGGTGCTGCTGCCTGGGATGCAGGAAGGTGATGGGAGCCCACCTAGGGAGGTTTCTGGGTGCTGTGGCTATTGTTGTAGCTGGGTGAGGCTTGCCCCACCAGTGTTGGTGAGGAGCAAGCAGGAAAAATGAGGCAAAGCTCCCTGTCTCAGGGTGCAGGTGACAAGCCCCGTGGCCTCAGAGAGCCAAGGATGGGTGCTCCAGAAGTGACCCCAGGCTGGACACTGTGGACGCTGGTTCAAGCTGGCTGTCCCCTGTAAGGGTTTTGCTGTGACCTGGCTACCCCAGGTGGTGGGACCAAGCCCTGCCTGATGCAGCAGGGCAAGGAGGGGATCAAACTCCGTCCCTCTCTCTGCACTGGGCTCTGTGTGCAGGGTTTCACTGCCTCCTTAAAGCTGGGCTACTTTATTTATAGCTTGCCCAAAGGAGTAATTCCGGGTACTCTTACCCCGATGTGAGATGCCTGCCAGCGACAGAGGGTTGATGGGGCTGACCTCAGCCCTTTCCCAACTCACTGTTAGCTAAGCTGGCTCCCCAGAGATGGGGCAGCTGAAGCCTGTGTCACCTCCCCTGATTTCACCACCGCCAGCCTGCTGCAGGGCAAGGTGAAAAGGCAGCGAGCAAACCCAAGCTGGGGCTCCAAACACCTCCGAGGGCTTCAGGTGGGCTTTGCTCTGGGCCAAAGTGTCCTGTAACCGCCTTGAAGTCACTTTGCTGGGGAAAAGCAACCAAGTGTTGAGGCCACAGTGAAAGCAACGTGAAGTGGGGATGGTTTGGTGCTGCACCTCTGTCCTGGCTGTCTGTCCTGCCAGGCAGGGTGGGTGGCGAGGCCCACCTCCTCCAAGGCACTGCCAGTGGGTTACCCCAAGCTGCCCAGTGGTGCCACGCTGCTCGTGCCATGGCATTGCCAGCCTCTGCTCCCAAAAGGAAGAGCTTTGACAGGAAAAAAGCCACCTGGACAAGAAGCTGTTTTCCTGCCTGGGGTCTTGTGGAGGGGGCCCCGCACTGCACCCATAAAACCCACTGGAAATGCAGAGGTAGGAAAGGCTGGTGCTGCCTGCTGCTGCACTGAGCCTGGAAGGCTGGGCTGGGGTGGCCTTTGGGGTCCCTTGCTTGTATGCAGATCGGAAGAACAAGCTGGTGGCTGGAGCTGCACGAGGGCTGGGGATGTATGTGTGGCTGCCTCCCTGAGCAGCCGTGCTGGCTGTGGGCAAGGGGAGGCCTGAAGAGCAGCGTGCCCAGGTGCCTGCTCCAGCTGCTGGCTTGTGGGTGCTGAACACCCTCGTAGGTGCCAGCGGCTGGCAGAGCCGAGCTGTGTTCCTCCGAAACCGTCTGGATCTTGGCAGGGCTGGGGATGCAAACCCTGGGGCCACTTATCCAAACCTTTTGGCCTGGGGTATTGTGAGAGCTAGCTTTCTCCTAGGATTCCCACTCCAGGCTCAAGGGGTTGGAAATACTGCAAAAGCAGCCCTTTTTCTGTTTTGTTTTCATTTAAAAATTTTTTTTTTAATCTTTTCTTTTTTTTCTTCTCCTGATGTTTGTGTCTTTCCGCTTCCGTCTCTGGCCAAGGCCAGCGATGCCAAGGCGCAAGAGCCAGGCACACCCAGAGGGAGGGGGAAGCAAAGCACCCTCAACCCGCAAGAGATCTGGGCCAGAAAGCAAACACAGCGGCTGGGGGAATGCGGAGGAGCGTTTGCTTGCCAGCTACAGCTCTCCTTGGGGAGGTCCGTGGACACAAGGCAGGTACCGTGGCTCCCGTTCAGTATCCCACCCTCTGGTTTTGCACTGGTTTGCCATGGGAGAGGCGAGGAGGATCCACGCTGGAGGTGCTACCCATGGCTCGACACCCTGCCCGGGGGTTAGGTCTCCCTGTCCCTGCTTTGAGCCACGGTGTGGGCTCAAGCTACACAAGCTGAAAAGGCTCAAGCTCTCGAAAAGCAGCACGGGATCAAAGCTTTCTAAACACTCAGGGCATTTGGCCCGGGAGGTTTTGTTCCGACTATTTATAGCAGTTGGGGCCAAGCGAGTTCAGAGTTGGAGGCTAACTTTTCCAAAGCTAGGGGCCATTTGGATTAGGGAGGGGGAAAAGGAGTTCAGCCAGGCCTGTTTCCAGCAAATGTTGACTCCTTCCCTTAGGTATGTGTTGCTATCCATGACACACTAACAACAGCTCTGCGCAGAAGTGCCTGGCTGGGGCTGTAGCAGATTGAAACAAAAATGTGAATTGGCTGGAAAGGAGATCATGAAGTAGAGAAAGGTTCCAAACAGCGAGGCCTCCTGCAGCATTTGGAAGTGGAAACTCACCTTAGCAGCTTGTTTTCATCTTCCGGTCAACATCCTTGGAGCTCTGCAGAGAAGGACCTGGGGGTCCTGGTGGGTGACAGGCTGGCCATGAGCCAGCAGTGTGCCCTGGGGCCAGGAAGGCCAATGGGATCCTGGGGGGCGTCAAAAGGAGCGTGGCCAGCAGGTCACCGGAGGTGATCCTCCACCTCTGCTCTGCCAGGTCAGGCCCCATCTGGAGTATTGTGTCCAGTTCTAGGCTCCCTGGTATAGAAAAGCCAGGGATCTCCTGGAGAGAGTCCAGAGGAGGCTACGGAGATGACTAAAGACCTGGAGCATCTCCCCTGTGAGGAAAGCCTGAGTGACCTGGGGCTGTTCAGCCTGGAGAAAAGAAGCCTGAGAGGGGATCTGATCAGTGTTTATCAATAGCTGAAGGGTGGGACACAGGGGGAAATGGCCAGCCTCTTCTCAGTGGCTGTGGGGACAGGACAAGGGGTGATGGCCTCAAGTTGGAGCACCGATATGGGGAAGAACTTCTTCCTGGTGAGGGTGAGGGAGCCCTGGGACAGGCTGCCCAGGGGGGTGTGGAGTCTTCTTCTCTGGAGATATTCCAGCCCTGTCTGGACGCCTCCCTGTGTGACCTGTCCTAGGGACCCTGCTTTGGCAGGGGGGTTGGACTCAGTGGTCTCTGGAGCTCCCTTCTACCCCCTGCAATCCTGTGGTTCTGTGATCCCCCAGTTACAAATACACACCTATTGCTTTCCAGAGGAAAGCTGGTGGTGATTTTAGGGCAGAAAGATGAAGATACAGCTCCTTGAGGCACATGCCATGCTTGGGAATGGAGAGGGAGGGGGGTCTTGTTATCTTCAGGGTGACCTTTATTTTTTTGTGCTGTCACTAAAGGACGCATCATTTTTCTGTGCTGCCCCTGATAGGCAAAGCTGGGCTTAAACCAGCCAGGACACCCTGGAAGTTGCTACACATTTGAGGCTACAGCCCTTGCAGATCATGAAGGTAGAAGCTGGGCTTTTCCTGCCTGCCAAGTGAACTGTGCTAATGACAACGTTCAGTGGTGAGGAGCACGCTTGGGAATCACACCACAGCTTTTTGCAAGCCTAGATCCACTCTCTTGGTGCAAGACACTCAGTATGGGTTATAAAAATATCTCCCTTATTACCAGTAGCTTCCCAGCACGCTGCCAGATCTCTCGACGCTTTGTTGGAGCAGCATCTCTGAGCTTAGTTCTCCTTAAGGAAAGGCTGCAATTAGGTTGGCAGGTAATTATAATCAGCCTGATGCTGGGGATGGCTCGAGGGAAGTGGGTTTGGCAGCTGCATGGTGTCCATCCCAGGTGGGCTGTTAGGTTGAGTGACGTTACCCTCGTTCCTAGTGAGGGTGGTGCAGGTTTTCTTCACGCTGCTCCAGCACTGTAGGAGCTGGGTGCTGCAGTCATCAAACACAGCCTGAGTCTACCACCTGTGTTCTTTGGGCTGTTTCCAGAGAGAGAAATGCCACAGCTGAAAGGTTCCTTTCATCTCCACCATCCCCACCACAGCCTGTTCCCTGTTGCAGAGGGTGCCTGACCTTGCTGAAGATGGTTGGACTGCACCAGAGGAGCCAAACAGTGATCCTTTAGGGAAGACTGCAAAGTCTGCAATGGATTTGGAAGAACAAAGTGATCTGTGTGTGGTTGGAGAGTGGGATGGAGGTAGGTCAATCTGGCCTGAGTCCACATCAGGTGGCTGTGGCTGGCATTACAAGGGGAAGTGTCAGGCAGAAGGGAAGGCTTCCCCTGGAGCTCCCCAGGTCTTGTTTTATATTTCTGTGAAATATGAGCGATGATGATGTGGGTGAAGCAGAGCTGGTGGAGGTCAGTGGTGTAGAGGAGGTTATAGATGGTTTTTGAGAGAATTGGATGACCTGGAAGACAGCAGCAAAGACAATGATGTGAACCTCAGCAGTATAAAACACAAGGTCTTTGAGCTTGAGGAGCAACAGTGTAAGATAGGATTTCACACTTTCTGGAGGGGACAGAGAGGGCTTTAGACTGTCCACTGATTTTTACAGTGCCTGTGAGCTGCTTGCTCCCTGAATGCCATCATGCAAAAGGCAGACATGCCCCTGGGGTGCTCTCAAGACAAGCTGAGAGGCATTGACTTAAAAACCTTCAGGGCAAGAGCCACCAAGACCTCCAGCAGAACAGCAGACACAACTGTGATCATCCTTTCCCCAGAAAAACTGAGCAGCGTCAGTGCAAAGCAAATCCATCATCCTGGTTGCTCCAAGGGTGAAATAGGTGTGAAGGCCAGGTATGGGTGTCCTTCTCCCATCTTGGTTTTTCAACATGGCAGAGACAGGCTCTGAGACTGGTTTCTACCTCTACCCAACAGAATAAAATGTTCTTCTCGTTTTTTGCCTCCTAATGATGATGATAATGACCGTTCACCTCTTGTTTTGTATGTGTCCTTACTCTGAAAGACTGTTCTTCTGCTTGGTACTAATGTTCCCAACTCTTGGCTTGGAAAGGGTACGCTGGCCAACTGGACAGTCCTTGGTTTTGCTGAGAGGCTGTCTGTTCTGCAATTAACAGACAAAATGCCCACCACTGTTGTTGGAAAGAGGTTTTAATTAAAATCCCTCGGTGTTGGCTTTGGCCAGAGAGTGGAGTGAATGGGAAGAGGCAGAAGGCCCAGGTCAGTGTCTTGGGTCGCCCTAGGAGAGTGTCCGCTGAGCTGAGGCTGAATGCAAGGAAGGACCTGGTTTATAATTGCATGGGGGCTTTTTTATTTCCCCTTGTGTGACCTGCCCAGTGGACAATTGCAAGCTCACAGGAGTGCAGATAGTGCCAACCAAAAGTTGGGATAGGTCCACAGGTTGTTCTGCGTCCTAATGAGGGATTGTGAATAGAAACTTGCATCACACAAGTGAAAAACACCTCACCCTCTCCTCTAACGAGCATGGCTCTCCAAATGCTTTTGTCTTGGTGTTCAGGGGTGCCCAGGGCTGTATCTTCCAGGCTGGCCTCTCAGCTACCATCACCTACCCCATCTTTGCTCTGATGGCCACCAGGAATGTCCCTCATTCTACCAGGTGGCCAAGGCAGACCTGCAGTGGCTCTGCGTGTTTAAGACTGTAGTGTGGGTTTACAAAGTCCTTGGGCGGGTGAGATACCCCCTCGGGGAGACATGGTGGGCCCTGGTTGGTCTCCTCCGGGTGGAAGTTGTCCTCCATACACTCACCTGTGACGTGTAGGGCTCTGGACAAGCAGGCATGTTGTTTCCTGGGTGGTGTTCCCCACCAGCACTGTAACCACAGGTGCTCCTGCTGGTGTCAAAGCCTGATAATTAATGCAAAGGTCACCTAATAAATGCCAGGAAACTGGAGCCAGGATGGGTTCCTCTGTCATTTGCATGGAGCAAGTCCTGCTTGCTTCCATGGTGCCAGCCTAATTACATCCCCTTTGCCCAGGGTGGAGTGATGGATTTTCTGGTTTGCACGCTAACAAGCGAGCAAAATTAAGGAATATAAATATCTGGGTGGGTGCCAGCCCCACAACTTGTCACTTGAAGACCAACACAAGGGTCCTATCTGCCCGTGTTACCCCTTGACATGGTAGCAGGGCCCTGAATGCTCCTCAGAGCGTTACTCCAAAATCTCTTCTGTTATTTCTAAGGTTGTTAAGGTAATTTCTGGGGGGGTAAAAGTTCGTTTCATATGCTGAGCCTTAGCTCCTGCACCCTTCCTTCAGCACAGCACAGACTCTGCTTGGAGGTACCCCAGCCCCTCGCACAGGAGGATGGAGTGGGCATCTGGCAAGGCAAGCTGGGAAAGGATTTTACTTTTTCACTTAGCCTCTTGGCCTAGAGAAATCAATTGACTTTCACATGTTTTAAGGAAGAGAAAAGGCGGGGAGGGGAAGATCTTTTCCTGCTGCCATTTAAGATTTTGTCTCTTGCTTCCAGGTTTATGCTCTTCGAGCTGCACGGGAGCACTGAGCAGCTTCAGAGGTTCTCAGCCCATGCTGGTGATGAAGGAGATGTCACCCAGGTGAACCCAGGCTCTTTGGGTGAACACACACGGCCGGGATGGGTGTAGGTGCCTGGTGTCCCCCTGCCCTGCGCCCATCCTGTGGGGAGGGGGGTGTGGTTTGAATGGCTGGGGCTGGGAAACGGGGAGACCCAGGCATGAAGCATTGGGGGTGGCTCCAGGGACCCATTAGCGGTGGCATTTTGGGACACAAGTACCCCAGTGAAATGTCCTGCTGTATTCCCTGCTGGGGTTGGTTTTGCCCTGCATGGGACCAGCCACCTGCGCAAACCCGGCTTTTGGGGTGAGATGAATGCTTTGGGGCAGCGGCAGGGGCATTTTTTTACCATTCCCTGAGAAAAGTGCCATGTTTCATGCCCGAGGGCAGTGGACAAAAGGGCTGGCTACGGCTTTTTTCCCTTCCCTTTCAATCCCCTTTCTGCACCGTGACGTTTTCTACTTCCAAACCCTGTTCTTTTTTTGTTCTTTTCTTTTTTTTTTTTCCCCCCTGTTTTTTAAATATTTTCTTCTTCTTTTTCCCCTCCTGTTTCCCCCTCCCTCCTTCCCAGTATTCCCCCGGGGTGAGCAGCCCCTCTCCCAGTATCCCCCCCCAGCCCTGGCTGGGTGCCTGGGAGGTGCCAAGGGGTGTAGAGGGACGATGGCAGCGCTTCCTGCTCCCTTCCCCAGCAGCACAATGGGGGCATTCAGGCGGGCACCGCGTAGCCCAACACCAACCCAGAGCCAGAGACCCCCCCCCACAGCCACCCCCCCTCTTCCATCCCCGTCCCCCCCTATCACCATCTCCCAAATAGCGGCGTGAGACAGAAAGCAGCTGACGCCGTGTCCCAGCGCGCTGGCGGAGGCGAACTGGAATCCAGCATCACAAAACAAGCCCTGTGCACGCTCCCCTCCTGACGCAGGCGCGTGTGCATGTGTGTGTGTGTCCCCTCCCTCCATCCCCCCCAAAAATCTCCAAATCTGCCCAGTAACACCAAACTGGGCTCCTTTTCCCACTCCCCCCCTGGCCAATCCGCGCGCTGCCAACAGGCCAGGGCCTCCACCGCTGAGATGCGAGGGGCAGGAGCTGCTGGAGTCGCAGGGAACGGCATGTTTTCCTTTCGCTCCTTCTTCGTCTGGAGCTGCTTGTTTTTTAATTCAGGGCCAGAGGGGAGGCGTGGGTCAGAGCTTGGAGGCCCCCCCCCTCCATCCTTTCCCAGGAACGCAGCCTGTCTGCCTCCCCCCACCTCCCAAACTAAGATGAGATTTTCCCTGCTGCTCAAGGAAGCCTTGTTTTTAATCGCAGGCACATCAGCGGGGTTTTTTGGGGGTGGGAGAAAGGAGAAAGGAGAGGGGGCAGAGCAAGGAAAGCCAGGCTTCCTCTTCCCCCAGTCCAACGAGATCCTTTCAGGCTTTCCTGCCTGGTTTGGGGTTTTTTCTTCCTCCTCCCCCCAGCCCCTTCTCTTTGCTTTGCTGTTTTCCCTGGTCTCTGGCCGTGCTTGCAGCAGTTTGCAGAGCGGGTGGTTGGGCTGGTGGAAACCCCGCAGTCCTGGGGTGCTGTGGAGGGGAGGAGGGGGATGGATAGCAGCTGCCAGTGGAGGGGGCTCCAGCCTGCTGCCCTCCGAAACTCTGGGAAGGAGCTGGAGTAGGTGCAGGGCTAAAACCATGCTGGGTTTCAGGGAGTTTAACTGAGTCAATAATCTTAAATGTCTTTTCCTCCCTGATGGCTTCAGTGGCCTTGCAGGGGAATTGCAGTCCCCGTGCCTCCTCCGTGGTGAGCCACCGCACCATTACTGGGCACAAAACAACAATTAAACACGTTTTCCTCTTTCCTGGCACGTTCATGGTTCAGCACCTTCTCTTACTGAGGTGTGCTTAAAAGCACAGAGGTACTGGGGCTGTCTGTGATCCCCAGCACCCATCCCTGACAGAAAGGATGGGTGTTTGGAACTGGGACTGGCAGAATGGGCAGGATAACGTGTCTTGTGCTGCCTGCTCGGTTGCACAGTTGAGCTGAGCTGCACAGGCCAGTGTGGGGATGGCTGCTCTTCTGCAGAGTCAGAGGAGCGCCGCTCTGCTTGGAGCCTTGGACTGGGAAGGTGTGTAGTGGCTTAATGCAACCAAATTCTTGTGGGACATCAACAAACCCAGAGCCTGAAGATAGTGGCCGTGTTGCAAAGGGTGGAAAGCAGGAACCAGGCAACCACGTAGCTTATATGTCTTGCAGGGCAATTGCTGCCAGCAAAATGTGATTGTCCTGACATCCAAACGCTTTGCAGCCACCTCCAGAGGTGTGTCACGCTCTCCTGGTAGTTTCAAATGTCGTGATGTGGTGTTGGCTGAAGGACATCTGTGGAGGGTGGGACAAACATCCTCCTGGCTGCCGGGACCCTAAATGCTGGGGAGAGAATAGTGCCTGCTGCAAACCAGTGCCCTAAGCTGCAAACGAGGAGCAGGCAGGTCGTCTCTGCAGGCACAGCGTTGGGTACACTGCCGGGACTGCGCTCGGACTGCCGGCATCCCGGAGAACGGCAGGGAAAACTGTGCCAGTCTCCGTGGGGTGGCTGGGAGAGGCTGGCGAGGGCACCGTGTCCCCATGCATGCTAGTGGTGCTCCACCCCAGGGAGAGGCTGAGTCCAGGGCTTCTTGCACAAACTGTTTGTGTAGGGTGAGGAAACCCGGGGCCTGGAGGCATGGAGCAGCTTGGGACGTCCCGTGGCAGCTCTCCCGCACCAGCTGCCGGAGCTGGGCAGGGACCATGGCACAGCTGCCCACAGGAATCACTGTGAATTACAGCTCCCAAGGGGCGAGGGCATTGCCAGGCAGGACCAGCTCAGCTGTGAGGGAACTTCCCTCCTCAGGGATGGGGCTGGTAGCACTGCTGAGGGCTGTGTTGTAGATAAATGGGTGTTATTTCTTGAAATTCTTTTGGAGTCTTACTCTCCTGCACCCCATTTCTCAGCATCTGCCCTTCTCCTTGACTCTGATACGTTATATCAGGACGACACAGATCCTGGCCTGAAAGGCACACACTTTGCACTGAAAACTGGCACCACCATGGATTCCCAGCTCAGCACACTTCCAGCACACAACCAGAGGGATGAAGTTTCAAAGCCTGAAGCTGTAACCCTTACAGCACCCATGGGACACGAATCCCTGCAAGGTAACGGAAAAGTGGCGAGGACCGGTTGGAAAGCAGAGCTGGGAGGATGGCTGGTGTGGGATGCAGCCCTCTGGGGGGCTTGAGCATAGGCAGGATAGAGGCTCACCCAGCAAGCTCACTGCTCTGTTCACCCATGGGTGCAGGGACAGAGACAGGACAAGGGATGGTTGTGGAACTCGCTGGGCAAACTGGTGGTCCTGGGCATCTGCACAGTCACGCTCAGGCTTGAGTGAGGAGTGGGATGAGGGAATAATATATAGGATATCCTATATGGTGTTACGGCCTACAGCTCACTGTAGAAGGCATCAGCCAAACTAGCAGCTCGGGAGCTGGATTTTGTATCGGATGTTACAAGAGTTGGCAGTGGTTGGAATGGGCTGGTTTTGTCCAAGTCCATAGAAAAAAGAAGGGGGGGGATATTTCCTCCCCAACAGAGACTCAGGTTAGGGATACAGATGGGCTTAGCAGTAGGATGAGGGTCCCTCTGTACAGGGCAGCCCCGTGTCCATGAGGCAACCAGGGTAGGGGCTGGTTGGGCATGAGCTCAGCCTTTTATTCCAGGAGGGTGGGAAAGGGTGGTCGGGGGGTGGCAAAGGCGGGGTACATCCAACTTTCCATCAGGGAAAACGTGTTCAGGAAGGTGTTGGCTGCAGCATGGCCCTGGAGTTATGGTGGTCCCCACCACCGCCAGCAATTCGAGCTGTACCTGCAGCAGGGCAGTGATTTTGTAGCAGGCCACACCACGCCGCTCTGGAGCATCAAGAGCAACCATCCCATAGTTTTTTAAACCTCAAAGGAGGTTTTCCTGGAGGAGCAGCTCTTGTTTTCTTTGCAGCAGAGATAATCTTCCCTTCCCCCCATCCCCATTGCCGAATACTCTGGCATGAGACCAAATCGCAAAGTCAACATGAAATACACCCTCATTTCCTGGGGTCTCCTCTTCCCAGCCATCCCCCAGCAAAGAGGAGTGGTACAGAATCTGTTTTCTAGCCACAGCCCTCTTCCAGGGCTGAGTCTTTGTGGCTTTTCAGAGGTGGTGCCAAGAGCTTTGAAATCTGTTCAAATCCAAGGCAGAGGCAAGGAGCAAGCAGCAGGAGCAGCCCTGCCTGTGCTGAGCCCTGCCTGCTGCCCGTAGCATCCCGGCTGTTTGCTCCAAAGGGCCTCTGGTTTGCTCAGGCTTTCAAGGGGCATTGCTGAGGCCACCAGCATCCCACGGCATTGCACAGCCTCCCCAGGCAGCGCCTATGGGAAATGGAGCTGCTCATGTTTCTTGTCTTCCAATGCAGGTGCAAAGAAATGTTGGAATAGGGATGCTGGCTCTGCCCCCTTGGCCTGGAAGCTGCTGTCTGTAGCTGGGACATCAATTCTAATTTATGGGTAACCAGGATCAGGACAAACTGATGAGCAGAGAGGGGACCTGTCGGTGGCTGCCAGGTTGTATGTTCCCAGTAACTGGAAGGAAGACAGGACCAAAGGTACATATGGTATCTGCTGCACCTTCACTGCACCAGCTTCTCATCTCCATCCCAGTTCTTTTGCAAAGCAATTCAGAAGCTGGACAAGTGGCTCTCCCCATCTCCATCCCTGTGCCTTGCTGCAGTGACCTTCCAGACCCACCAGCGTGACCATGGGACCAGCTCCCATCTATTTGCTTTGGACATGGAAGGGGTGGAGGGACGGATCCACCTTCCATATAGGAGTGTCTGGTTTGGGGAGGAGGGGTTAAGCAGTGGATTTATTAAAGCCCTTGGAAGAAGGATTAGAGACTGGAGGACATGCCTAGTCAGAAAGAAGTGATTTCATAGTAGACTGGTATTTTTTTCCAGCCTGAGTATCTCATGTTGCCCATTCCTTTGCACTTCATTAAACTGCCCTTCCAGCCACACCCTCAAACTCACATCCACAGCAGCACAAGCTATAAATCACTGCTACTGGCCCCGTGATTCCCCTGCCCTCTCCATTGCCATCTTTTGTCCTGGACCTTCAGCTGTGAGCCACCCTGGGCAGGGCAGGAGAATCAGAGAGGGAAATAAGATCAACAGGAGGGTGAACTTGGGGAATGACATGTTGGACAGGACTCAGGTCGAGCCTCTGGTAATGGGGCAGGGTATATCCCAGAGGTCGGATACCATGTCGAAGTGGGAAGAGGTGAGAAGGTTGGCATGTGGACGTGTGTGAACATATTTATTGCCTCTCCAGGGCTCCCTTACATTCAGAACTCCTGGTACAGACCTCTCTTCCAGCAGTGTTTCCAGGACCACAAAGATGACGCTGGCAAACAGTGTGCAGAGTTTCTCCCCAGGCTTGCACTGTTCTGCCTGGGGTGAGGTTTTCCTCTGGTCTGCCCCCTCCTCCCTGCTGCTCCCACCCCCACCCCTGCTTGTTTTCCACCTCCTGCATCTAGACTTTTCTTCTGAATGAAGTTTCCTACAGTAGAGAAAAAGGGAAAGCATGTTGGAAGTGAGAAATGCCCATGCCATAGGGCTCTACCCTGTGTGCCTCTTTTCCCTGGAAGTGTGTGGGTACCTATGCAGGTAGGTATGGCAAAGCCCCCACACACACTCCCCCCCGTCCCCATTCATTACTAGCTGTGCCCAGACCACCTGCCCATGAGTAATGCCTGGCGTGCACCCTGCAGCGTGGGGCCCCTCTGACAACCTCCAGGTTGGTCTCCTGCCACTGGAGAAGGAGATCACACTTTCCCCAGATTCCTCACGCACATCAACTCCAAGCAGATGGTCCTGTGATCCCCACCACGATACATGAGAGTCCTGCCATGGGCCAGGTCTCTTCCTCCAAAGGAAGACTCAAAGCTCCCAGCTGCAGTTCAGAGCAGGGGCTTTCGAGCCCCAGTGCTCAGGCTCAGCCGCCTGTGCTTGCACACTGAGAAAGCCCGGATGCTCAGCCTCCCTGGGAGAGACACCTTGCAGTCCCTGTACAGGGCAATTCCTCATTGAGTCTCTTATAAAAGAAATCACTTCAGGGCAATAGTGGCCACAGCTGGTTCCTGCCTGCTGATGCTGCCAAGGGTGGGCTATAGGGACCCTAAAGCTGAGCCACACGGGGAGGAGGGAGCCATGGGCAGAACAGGCAATGCCTACACCCTAAAGCAGGTTGCTCAGGTTTAGTTCTAAGGGGGCTGTGGGGGTCTCAGGGTCTGTCATGCCTTCTCAGATCAAGGGTGACATCTCTTCACAGGCTCCTGAAGCCTTAGCACCAACTAATCCAGCAGAAAGGGGCAGGCAGGGATATTAAGAGGGAGATAATGAACAGAGGGGCAATTCTGGCTGGAAAACATCTTCTGCTGGAGGTGTCTGTGCTGCATCTCCCAGCCTGGGGCTGCGAGACTCCTGTGTCTAAAGAAAAAAGAGGCTTTGAAACTTGGCAACCCCTTTGTTCCCATCCCAGTTTCATCTGATCACTGGTTAAAGGGAAGGAACAGCGTCCCAGTGTAAAACCTGTGGCATGGTGGCTTTTGCCGGGGAGGCACCCACTGAGCATTTTGTGTGGCTCTTGGGCATCTCATTTGACCGGTAGCGTGGCAGGGCACGGTGGCTTCACTCTCCAATGACCACCAGCCATGGGCCATGCTCCTGACAGCTACAGAGCAGCGCCAGTGCCACAGCCTGGGAGCTGGCTCCACGCCCAAAGGACTCACAGCAGATTCCTCATGAGCCTCACTAGGAGCCGGAGCATTGCACGGCCATACGCCATCTTCACCACTGCAGAGCTGTCCATCCTCCATGTGCTGTCACATCAGCAAAGACCTGGCTGAGTTCCTCCTCCCCTACTGCACCCCTGCTGCCAGCAGAGACTGATCCTGGGCTCCCTTTGTCGCCCTGTGCACGCTCAGCTCATCTGCTGGATTACAGTAATTCTATTTAATGGGATTAGATGACTGTTACCACAGTTACTGTTTTGCCCTAGTTGTATTTATAGGGTGGGCTTACTCATCCTTACAGGGCTGCTGAATCAGGTTACAACTTTGAGGGCTACAGCCCCAGACCCTGTAGGTCAAAGTAACCCTGGATAACGTGGTGCTGGTCCTACTGGGCATCCCCCATGGACACCAGTGCTTCTAGGGACTGTGGGGACTCCTTGCTGCAGGGCAACATTTTGGCACTGCAAACAGAAACCCATCTCTGGGCCCTGCAGATTCTGACTGTGCTGTGGTGTACTGAAACCGCCTGAGTTTGGGGGGTGAGCCCAGGAACTGGAAGAAGAAATCTTTAAGCTGCCTTACAAGGTCTTGGTTGCTTTCAGGTCCAGAGCTCTGGGGGATTGATGTTCAGGGATAACGTTTGTCACAACCCAGGACCCTGTCCCTGCAAGAAACTTGCACAGCTTTCTGCTCACCCAGCAAGGTGGGCTCTGTGCTTCTGGCAATGCCAGGGCATGTCCAGGCCACCCCAGAATGTGTATCACAGGAAAAGCCACGTTCATGAGCCAGGACAAGCTTTGCACTAGCCCTGGGTTTGCACAAGCAGGTGCAAAGCCCCCCGCACACCTCAGTGCCCTGCCAGCCTCCCCACTGCAGGCTGTGCCCATTGCAGTCCTTGTGTGTCCCATCCCCTGTGCCCCCAGCAGCCAGTGGGCAGGAGGGGTGCTGCTTTCCTGGGAAGCAGCTGGCTGTTGAGCTGCCGTTACAATTATGGCAGCAGTAAACACCTTCCCGGCGCTGGCCAAAGTCCAGTGCTGGCGTCAGCCCTGTGGCTGTGACGTAGGCTGCGTCCTGAAGCCACCCTGCCAACACGGGCGACACTCTTTCTGCCTGGGGAGGGAGGCAGCCCCTGCTGCTCATCCTGTCCCAGCCAGGCAGTGTTTGTGTGGACCCAGAGAACGAGCCCACTCTGACACAGGTTCAGCACTGGGTACAGATCAACACCCAGCTGGACAACAGCCTCCATTTTGCACAGTTCTTGCTGCCAGGGACACCATCTTCCTCACTTCCATTTTCTTTGGGTCCCAGGGATTAACTGAATCGTAGGGGTTGGAAGGGACCTCCAGAGACCATCGGGTCCAGCCCCCTGCCAAAGCAGGGTCCCTAGGACAGGTCACACAGGGATGTCTCTGAGGGTGTGCATAGACACAAAGCTCCTTGTTAGTGGGACTTAAGGACAGCAACTCTGCCCCGATCTCTTTAGCTGCAGCTGATCTTGGCTGTGTAGCCGTGCTGTGTGTTCAGATGAGCTAAAATTAACCATGCTCCCAGGCAGAGGCTGTGGCGGAGCTGTGCTCAGAGCAGCACGCCATTACTATGTGTTACGTGCTCAGTCAGAGCTGTGGCTGTGCTGGGCAGCCCCTGTGCCAATGATGAACCTTGTCAACAGAAACCTGCCTGAAGGCTCAGGCTGTGCAATGGCTAAGGCAAAGAGCCTGGTCACACAAGGATGGGGAGCTTCTCCTCCACCTCCTTGGGCTTTTGGGTAGCTCACCTTCCTGCAGTGCTGTGCTCCTGTGTTCAGCCCATGCACTGTGGCACCAACGTGACATGGTGCTTGCTGCCGGAGGGGAGAAAAACCCATGAGCCCATCAGCAGCCATCCCATCTCCATCCTCCTTATTCTTATCCTATCCCCTTTATCCCCATTCCCATCCCCTCCCTTTACTGTTCCCATCCCTTCCTCATCCCATCCCATCATCCCAATGACCAGGCAGGCAGATAGATGCACCAGACCTGTGGCTGTTCCCTGGGAGGACGTGGTCCGGCAGAGCCACATGCTGCCTCTGGAATGACACTGAGGAACTTTGCTGTGGGCAACACAAAGGAACAAAATCAGGTCTTTCCTCAGTGTCTGGCTGCTTACAAAGGGCAGTTGGAAGAGCAAAGGCACCTCCATTGTTTGGGTACCCTGGGCATCCTCCAGCCCTGCTGCACAGTGCATGGCAGGAACCAGCCTGCCCTGCAAGGCCACGACCGGCCCTCCAGCATGGGGACAGGGAGTCCCAAATAAGCTCTTTGGAAGTAATAAAGAGCTCCAACATAAGTGCTAAAAGTAAGGAAACAGCAGGCAGAAAATAAATCAGTTGCAGGATCCCCCAGCCAGGATGCTGAGCCAGCAGGCTCCCGGTGTGCTGGGGCTGGCTGAGCCCTGATTTGTGGTCTGACCTTGGCTGCGCTCAGCCACGCCATCCTCAGGCTCCAGCTCCGAAAAGCCAGTAGAATAAAAAGCAGGATGTCAAGGCTGAGTTTAGCTTTCTCCTTCTGCAGATAAATCACCAGGAGATGAGGAAATTGGCTGTGTGTGTTTGCAAACAGCTCACTCCCGGCATGCCAAGCCTGCCTGAACAGGGTGGCTGTGCTGGGCAGGTTGCAGGGCTGGGATGGGAATGGGATGGGATGGATGAGCAAACCCCCTGTGCTGTCCTTGTCCCGATGGGATGATGATGGAGCTTGCCCAGAGAGCCTGTTTGCAGCAGTGTGGTGGTACCCAGGAAGAGGGAGTGGGGCATAAACCAGAGCTGTGCAAAGGGAAGAGGAGACAGACACTCCACCTTCTGCTCGTGCAGTGTTTGCACCGTGTCCCCGACGCCTGGGTCATGCCAACACTCTCCCTCACTGCACAATTACCAAAGGAACCACAGAAATCACCTATAAAGGAAAAAAAATACAAGGTTTTGGGTGGATTTGTTTCGGTTTTTTTTTTTTCTTCCAGTGTTTTCCAATCACTGGTGCAAGAATTGTTGGGGTTTCCCCAGCCCTGCAAGAAACCCTTTACTTTGTGCTCTGGTATATTGTACCATCCTGGGCTGTGTTTTAGGGGAGTGGGGTTCGTGTCTGACAAAGGCTATTTGGGGTATGGAGCTCTGTGTAAAGGCCAATCCAGCCTGCTTTCCCTTCTCTGGCTGAAGGGGAAGCAGGAAAGGATGATATATTTTAGCTGGCTGAATAAATCAGCTGGAGAAGCAGCCTGAGCTCGTGGCTGTTCAGATCCTTGACGATGTCTCTGTTTTCTGCAGTAAAGAGTTTATCTCAAGGTGCCTTTGCCATTTGGCACCTGCTAGGCTTGATTTGGGGCATCTTGGTTATCATAGAATCATAGAATGGCATGGATTGGAAGGTGACCCCAAGGATCACAGAGTTCCAACCCCCTGCCGCAGCAGGGACACCAACCTCCAGGCCTGGATCTACACAAGCTTGCCCAGGGCCCCATCCAACCTGGCCTTGAACACCCCTGGGGACGTGGCATCCACCACCTCTCTGGGCAGCCCATTCCAGCACCTCACCACTCTCTCTGTAAAAAACTTCCCCCTAATATCTTATTTAAACCTTCCTTCCTTTATCTTTAATCCATCCCCCTTGCCCTGCCATTGTCTACCCTTTTAACAAGCTGATTCCCCTCCTGTTTCTCTGCTCCCTTCAGGTACTGGAAGGCTGCAATGAGGTCCCCCTGCAGCCTTCTCCTAAGTGCTTTAACAGAGAAAGCTCAAGGGGACAGAGTAATAACTGCACCTTCATCCTTATTTTTCTTGTGGCTCCCAGCAGCAGGAGTTTTGCTGTGGCTTCTGTTGCCATCTATTCCAGAGCTGAAGCTGTATTAAAAAAACACCCAACCCAAAGGAAGGATGATTTTACCCCACGCACCCGCGAGCCCTGAGGAATGGTGTGAACGCAAGAAGCAAAAGCAAAAGTTGCTCATTTAGCGTTTTTCTGCCTGTCTGCCAGAGCTGCATCTGCTCTTCAGCTGACGCAGCGCAAGAGCGTTAGCTGGCTGTGAGATGAGGAGGGTTTGAATGGCTTTTGTGGCATGGTGGAAGGGGGAGCAAAGACCCACCCTGATGGCCTTTCCAGCAACTGATAGATAAAAGTTACCAGTGTATGGATTTCTTGATTATTTAAAAATTACTTTGTTTTATTTTATTAAGAAAAGCACTTTGTAAAACGTTCATCATTTGAGAAATTCACCAGCACAGCCAAACGGAGCAAAGAGAGCTGTCAGGAAGAGAAGGACCTGGGAGTGTTGGTTGACTGCAGGCTGAATATGAGCCAGAAGTGTGCCCAGGCAGCTAAGAAGACCAATGGTATCTTGGCTTGTATCAAAAACAGTGTGGCCAGTAGGTCTAGGGAAGTAATTGTGCCCCTGGACTCGGCATTGGTGAGGCCAAACCTTGAGTACTGTGTCCAATATTGGGCTCCCCACCATAAGAAGGACATTGAGGTCCTGGGGCGAGTCCAGAGAAGGGCAACCAGGCTGGGGAAGGGGCTGGAGGGAAAATCCTATGAGGAGCAGCTGAGGGAGCTGGGGGTGTTCAGCCTGGAGAAGAGGAGGCTGAGGGGAGACCTTATCACCACCTACAGTGACCTGAGGGGAGGTTGTGGAGATGTGGATGATGGTCTCTTCAGCCAGGTGACAGGAGATAGGACAAGGGGAAATGGCCTCAAGCTGGGCCAGGGCAGGTTTAGATTGGACATTAGAAAACAATTTTTTACTGAAAGAGTTGTCAGGGCCTGGAACAGGCTGCCCAGGGAGGGGCTGAGTCACCTTCCCTGGATGTGTTCAAAAAAAGGGTAGATGAGGTACTTAGGAGTGTGGTTTAGCTTAGGATGGGAATGGTTGGACTTGATGATCTTCAAAGGTCTTTTCCAACCTTGTGTGATTCTGTGAAAGAACAAGGCAGGGCAACCAAACATGACTGGCTTTGCATTACGTTGCCCGATGGGTTCTTCACCATGGAAAGCAAAGCTCTGAAGGACTCTGGGGCTGTGCACGGGATGCCCTCAAAAACCTTTCAGAAGCCTGCGAGCCTGGGTTGAGTGGATCCTAAAAAATCCTGCTCCTGGTGTCCCACAGCACCGGTGCCCACAGGGTGAGTACGAATTTTACACACCAACATGCAGAAGAACTTCTTCCTGGTGAGGGTGAGTGAGCCCTGGGACAGGCTGCCCAGGGGGGTGTGGAGTCTCCTTCTCTGGAGATATTCCAGCCCCATCCGGATGCCTCTCTGTGTGACCTGTCCTAGGGAACCTACTTTGGCAGGGGGGTTGGACCCCATGAGCTCTAGAGCTCCCTTCCAACCCCTACAATCCTATGAATCTGTGAATTAAATCATCCCCAGTTCTCTATCAGGTACCCTGAGTCCCCTTTTTCCCTGCTTTTATACCATCCAGAGAGAGCTGCGTGGGGCTCAAGCATCCTCCCACATGAATTATTCTGAGTACTGAGCCACATAAAAGGCAAAAATACCCAGTAAAACCAGACCTGGTAAGCCAAATAAAGTAAGGAAGCTAGAGGCAGGAATGCTACTGCACAGCTGCTGTTGCTGCTGCCAGAAAGGTGTTTGCAGAAGAACAACAAAAGCTGGTGAGCAACCTCCCTGACTTCAGCAGACTCTCGTGCTGCTGGTCTGTAGTGGAGGTGGGGAGGAGGGAAGAGGATTCAGTGTCTTGGAGGCACCTGGGTTCATGCTGAAACCACTCAGGAAGCCCTGAGGACCTCCCAAACCCTGGGCTGGGAGAGGTTGCCGCTGCCTTTTCCCCCTCCTTCACTCCCATCTCTCAGCACCACCTCTTCAGAGAGCTGCAAACAGTTTAAACCCATTTATTTGAAGCCAGGGAGGGAGGAATGAGGAGAAACACGATTACAAGGTCAGAGATTTATCTCCCACAAAGTGCCTGGCACGCAGCGCGTCTGCTGAAACAAAAATCACCATTTGTCTTGCCCCAGTAATTTCATAAACAGCTTCAGATCCAAGGATGAAATACAGCCGTTCCCAAAGAGGTCCCTGCATTTTGATGGATGTCACAGGCAGCTGTTCTGCCTGGGATGAGCAGGGGTTTGCCCTGCCTAAGCCTGGCGCTGCAGGATGGACCCCAGCACCCCAGAATGAGTCCTTGCATCATGCCCGTCCCAGGTGATAGCACCTGTGGGTGAAAGGGGGGGATATATCCAGCATGAGCCTGGTGGCAGTGGTCCCCTAAGGCTTGGTACTTGGTCACTAACCCCAAGGGCCACACCGGGTGGGCTGCCAGAAGGACATGGGTCTCTATGCCACGTGTTTTAAATTGCATTAAAAAACATGATGTAAAGAAGGAGAAGGGAAAAAAAGCATTTAATTAGGAGAGTCCCAAGGTCTGCGGTTTGGCCTGGGGTCAGGATGGGAGCCCCTAAAGCAGGAGGGATAGAACAAGCAGTAAAACATACTCCTGGGATTACAAGCAGCAATTAGCACCGCAGGTATGTGGGTGTCACCGCGTGCCGCTGGCCTGTGGGCTCTGGGATGCAGTACAGGGACCAGAGCGTGTTTCCTACCAAGCTCAGCCCCCACTCCCCGCGTCTGGGCTGAGGCAGGATTAGTCCCAGGAGCTTGCACCGCTTGGCAGTGCCTCCAACATGTTGCCATCATGATTTCTTAGGGAAATGAGCACCAGCAGAGCCTTGAGGGCTCCCAGGAGTGTTGGTCTGGACCCATGAGCGGGTGGGAGCTGGCAGCCCAGTGCCCACCTGCACGGCTCGGCCCATGCTGAGCGGGAGCAGCCTGGCCCTGATTTGGACTGGCTGTCCCCTCCAAGATGGGATGTTTGCAGCACAGCAAATTCTGGCTGCTTGTTCCTGCTCTGGGGAAAATGGCCCCCATGAAAAAAAGTAGGGAATTCAAGGAGCCGCTGGTGCTTCCTTGGCAAGGAGGCATCAGGTTGCAACTGCTGTGCCAGCAGCACTCACTCCTCCCCATCTAAAACCACACCCAATCTGAATCAGGGGTGGGGGTGTGAAGCCAGGCATTGAACACAGATGCATGACTGCTGTGAGAAAGCCAGGGCTGCTGCTAGCTCAGTACTGCAGAGGGGTTATGCTGATTTGGTTGGTCCCATCCTGCCCCTGTGGCCACGTCCCCACTGTGGTCCCCAACAAGCATCTCGGAGGGCTCCTCCGTGTGCCCCTGTGCCCCACTCCGCCTTGGGGCTCCCCAGCGCTTCAGTCCTGGGTTGCTGGCAGTGTTCCTGTGTTCCCTTCTTGCTTTTCCAAGGAGCACAGCTCACATCCTAAAAGCCACTCCCCAAGATGCTACTAGGCTCCCCAGCCCAACCTGTGTGAGCTGCACCCCTCAAACAGCTAATTCTGCATTTCTTGGGGGGCACAGTCCAAAATCCAGGCAATTTCCCCAGGGGGCCAGCTGCCAGCGAGCCGGTGTCCAGGAGAGGGCAGGGTTAGCTGCCATGCACAGACAGCACCAGCATTTCGGGTCATGAAGACTTGACCACTGCCATTATTCCCATCCCAGAGAGAGCTTTGCCTTTCCCACAGCTATCCTTTGGGGTTTTTTTCCCTCCCCTCCCCCCCCCCCCCGCAGCTTGTTCCCCACTCACACCTGTGCAGGTTGTGCTTTCCTGGCCCCTTCCAGCCCCCAGACACCTTGGTTACACCGTGTTCCTGGTGCTGAGCCATCGCGGCTGCTGGTTTGAGGGACACCGTGTGCCCCAGCAGGGTGGGGAAAATACCTTAATCAAGGGATTGGTTGCAAGAAGCACTTGCCCTTGCAGGAAAAATAGGCAGCTGCAGTTGCCTTCCAGGCACCCAGCCCCCAGGGCCTGTGGAGAGCTGGGTTTGCAGTGGGCTCTGCCCCATCAGGGTGATGCTGGGGTGGTACCAAGGGCTCGTGTGGGTCAGCGGCGGAGCTGACATCACCCCGAGAGGCTTAGCACACACCCCAGCAGCATCTCCTTGTCCCAGGTGAGCCCTAGGTGTGAAAATACCCCGCAGCAACGTGCTGAGCGGGTCAGCAAGCCCCTGCTCAGCCAGGAGGGATGGAGAAAGCAGATGGGGGGCCGAGGAGGAGGACGGAGGAAGGCTTTCTGTGAGCAGGCATGGAGGAGCAGCCAGCCAGGGCAGAGTCACCCAGCAGCACGGAGGAAGGCCCTTCCTTAGCATTACTTTCTCCAGAAATAACACCCTGGCCCGCATCCCGCCTGAGACACAACTGGCCTTGTGCTGGCCCCAGCCTGTTACTGTTTAACCCAGGGGACAGGGACAGCAACTCGGAGCCAGCGCGATGGCAACAGTGTCAGCGTGCGGGGACCGCGGGGTGCGGGGCGGCGGGGTGCGGTGGGCGCACGTGAGCCCACCTCCCTGCAGCGGGGGGACCTGCGTCACCCGGTGCCAGCGGCAGCACCCAGCTCCCACGCTGCTCCTGTAAAGCCCCAGGACTTAGTTGGGGCGAAGCTGCTTTGCCAGGGGTAACGCCAGTTCATTTGGAAACGAGCCTGATGTGGCTGTGTGACCCCGGATACCTCAGTGATGGCTTTGGGGGACCAGCCGAAGGGTGAAAGGTGGAGGTGGGTGGGGGCAGGATGCTGGCTTCAGCCCCCCCCCCAGTGAAGTGCAAAGCCTGCCAGGCAGATCCCGTGGGGTGATGGGCAGTTGTGTTTGTACACATAAAGCCCCTTTCCCCTTCTCCCCGGGAGCCCAAGCAGGCCCAGGCCTCACAGGAGAGGTTGGTGCCGTGTTTTAGGATGAGCTCTGGTTTGTCTAATGAGGGAATGAAAATACGGGTTCCTTGTAAGCAAACAAAGCTTGACTTTATTGCCTTTAAAGTGCAACTAGCACAAACAGTGGCAAAAGTGCAAACACTGATAGTGCTCAGAACATTCTGAGCTGTGCAAACAAGGCTGAGGTGGAGGGGGTGTGTTGAAATGATGGGGTGAGGAGTAGCAGGGGGAGGAGAGCTCCCAGCCCCATAGCCTCCCCACCCCAGCTGCCCTAATCTGGGTTGAGGGTGGAGGCAGCCCCGGTGCCCTGAACAGAACAAAACCCCCACCGAGGTGGGTCACAGATGATACTACCACACTTTTAGCCCCAGCCTGAGGCTATGCCCTGCCCTGGCAGCGGAAAGAGCTGCAGGGACAAGGTAGAGCCGGGCATCCCTTGCCCAGCCACTGCCTATGCTACCCCTGCCCCTTCTTCCCCTACCCCAGCTCCTTTCTCCAAGGCAGGCAGCTGCATGGCTCATGCCTCACACTCCTCCTGTGCCTGGTTCAGCATTTTCTGGCCCATCCAGCTCTTCAAAGCCTGCTCCAGGTGATGCTCCATCCCAGTCAATGCTCCATTCCAGCCCTGCTCCAGCACCTCCTTGCCTGGTGACCACAAAACCCCATTCCTCACCACCCTGCACACCTCAGGGCACGTTTTACCAGGGGTAGGGGTTGGCGATGCCCAGAAGGCTCAGTCCTTGCAGACGTGAGGCAGTTTGCAGGGAGCCAGAACGCTGTAGGTGGGGATTAAGGTCTGGCTCCTTGAGAGATGTTCAGGCATCTGCTTCCTATTACTTAGGATTACGGAGCAGGTTGGGAAAAGCAGGCCACTGCAAACTGGGTCAGAAGAAGAAAGGGAGAGCTTGCAGACAGATCACTGGAGAATCAGATGGGGTGCAAGGACCTCAGACCTTATCTCAACTCCACCCCCCTGATCCCAATGCATCAGAGGGTCTCTCCAGGCTGTTTCTGCTGCCAGGCAGGGAGGGGAAGAGATGCTAAAGTCAGGGTAGCCCCGTCTTGCATGCACGCCCCTGGCCTCTCAGCACAGCCCTCCTCACCCCAGTACCAAGGGATTACCAAGTTTTGCGTCTGGCTGACGAACTTTTCCCTAATCCAGCCTTGGGGGGGGGGGGTGTGTGTGTGTGTGTAGTTTTTCCTGTTAAATCAATTTCCTACCCTCCCTGTCCTTCACAGAACATCCCAGATCTCCCCCCTTCCCATCCAGACTCCCCAGCTATCCAACACACAAGATGATGGGGTCACCACCAGCCAGGAGTTTTTGGGAAACTGGGGACCCAGCGAGCCCTTATCTCTCTGCCCAGCCTCCATCACTGGCACCTATATCCAGAAAGACCTGAATATTGGGGAGAAATTCATGTCTTTTTGCCAGATCTGGCTGAAATCAGCCAGTTCAGCAGAAAAAAGTGGAGAGACCGGCAAACAGAATGACGACACACTCACTTTTGTAAGGCTTGAGAAAACAGGCTGAAGTACAGTACATAACTGAAAAAATAGACATACAGGGGTAAGTTCAGTTGCTTTGGGACAAAGTGATTTGTTTTTCAATTTTTTAAAGCCAAAGCTTCCTTTACTTTTGCTCCTAAATCTGCCAAGCCTCTTCGGAGTGAGGATTTTGGAGGCTTTCCCAGCTGGGCTCCATATTCTGGTAGGAGAAGCCAGGGCAGGAGACCAGATTCCGAGCAGAGAGGCGGTGTAACGTTGGACGTGACACCTGGGGTGGCGTTGGCCCAGCGTGTCTTGTTGATATAACCAAGGCTGGAGGCCAAAGGCAATCAGGGATCAGAGGGAAAGGGCTCTGGGAAGGAAGCAAGGGGGGTTTCTCTCAGCAATGTCTTCGCTGGGTGATGCTTCTACGAGCCCTGTTTCCCCCCAGCCCTGCCCACGGCTGCTCATCCTTTGTGATGAGCAGCTGTAGCTCACCCACGGGGCGCTGGAAGCTGTCAGGCCTGAAAATTTGCAGCTCCCCAGGGGAGCAGGGAAGATATTTTAGTAGGCTCCAAAACCACAGCAGCCAAAATTATTTCCTGAAGCCTTCCTTAAGTAATTCAGGCATCTGGCTGCGCAGGTATAAAGCAGCTTGCTCGTAAAAAAATGCTGCTCCCTGCTAATTGCCTCAAGTCTTCCTACTGCTGCGGTTTTCCTCTGTGCTCCCAGTATGTGGGGAAATAACCTTCTTCTAGGGAGCTTGTTCAGGATTTTATCTTTTGATGTGTGTGCCTGCAGTTCCCTGAGAGGGCAAAAACCCACATCTACCCGGGCACGGACGGATGGATTTGGTGGGAAGCCTGGAAGCAAAGCCACCATGTCTCCCGAGCGTTTAGCCCATGGCAAGCATGGCTCTTAGGTTTCCTCTGCGGGGCCCCAGGGAGGAGAAGCCGGGTCGGTGCCCTCCCCACCGGGCAGCCCCGCGTCGCAGCCTTACGCCAGGGTCAGGCGCCCCGCATCACGCGCCGAAGCATCGCCACCGACTGGCACTTCACAGCTGCTTTGAGGTGCTGCCAGGGACTGTAGGTCGTGACTGCCAACAAATCAGAGCCATTGTGCTCCAGCGCTCCCCCGCCTTTCTCCCTGTTAATAGCCCCTTTCTGTACCCAGGGAACGTGATTCTGCATCATCCCATCCTGCCACGAACCCCAGCT
Organism: Porphyrio hochstetteri; assembly: GCA_020800305.1. Classification (NCBI taxonomy): domain Eukaryota; kingdom Metazoa; phylum Chordata; class Aves; order Gruiformes; family Rallidae; genus Porphyrio; species Porphyrio hochstetteri. The sequence continues at coordinate 24,191,819 of CM036912.1, forward strand.
CAGCTTCCAGGCTGCACCCACCACAGCCGATGTCCTGGCTGGCCCTGAAAGAGGTGGGTGCACCTGTAACAACCTCCCATCCCCCCCCCCCAAAAAAAGGCACTTGGTTTTGTACCTGGTTATTTGTATTGGGTTGGTGCAATCAGAAACATCTCTTCCCCTGCGGTGTCCATAAGCCCTTAACACCCAAAAATGGGTCTTACCCTCTGATGGTTGCAAAAGCATCTCCTGCACAGGGCTGATGTTCGGGGCACAACAGCGGGTGCCCCACCGTGAGGGCTGGAGCGGGCGGGTTGTTTGGAGGCTCTCTGGGAACGCCAGCCACCTCGCCAAGCTGTTGTTCTCATCTGTTATTCAGCGTGAAGGGAAGCTGTGCCATTCCCCCATCAGCCTCCCCATCCCGGAGGATAATGGATGCTAACGTCACTTCAGTTCAGTCCAGCTGCTGGGCTCGGGAACAGATGTTTTATTGTTCTAACTGAACACACAAATTCCACACTCATACACCCCGCCACCCCCCCGAAAAATAAAAACCCAGCCCAAAAAAGCAACCAAAAAAAACCCCAACCAATGTGTGTTTGCGGAGCGGTTCGCTGCAGCTTCCTCTCCCCAGGAACGCGAGGAGACAGAGCAGCAGCCCCAGGGAAGACCCAGGCTAAGCCATCCAGCTAAGCTTCAACCTCCAACATGTGATGCAACACCCCTCCCCAAAGCTTTCCACATCCAGCAGGCAGGCACTTCCAGCATGGTCCCATTCCCCCCAACACCAAGCTGTCATCCCCCCCACCTTCACATCCTCCCAGGAGCAGATCCCCACCCTGGTATTGGCAAGGAAGAGTGCAGCACTTGCTTAAGAGCAAGGATACATGCCTCCTCCAAGAAGCAGACGAAAATAGGTGTAAGAACGTGCCAGGGACACGTGCATCTCCTGTGTGCAGGCAAATGAGCTCCCCCTCTTTTCCAGCTCATCGAAAGCAGCCTGCGCATTTGATGCTCCAGCGCCAGAGCGCTGCTGTGTGCAGCCGTAGGGGAGTGCTGGGCACTGTGCACACACACACACACACACACACACACACAATATTTCTTCAAGAGCATGGGATGGAGGGAGGAAGTCCATCACTGGTTCAGCAGCAGGTGAATCTGGAAGTCACAGCCTGGCCCAGTCAAGCATTTCACTGCATCCTTAAGTGTGTTCCCATGAACCTGTCCTCAGGCAAGCTGCAGAGCAAGTGGAAAAACGATTCCCTGGCTGCCAAAAAGAGAGCTGGTAACAAAACAAATAAATATTTTTAAAGCAGCTTGCTAAAAAGCCAACCCACCCACCCCCTTCCCCCCCCAACAATCTCCTAGGAACACCCAGCTGTTTAATATTAATTTTCTGTGCAGCACTAATAACCCCATAGATATGAAGGGCACCTCTCCCATGGAGGGGAACCTGTACCTCTTACACAAACCAGGGAGGAGCTGCCAGGAGGAAGGGCACAGCTGCCCCCCTGGCCTCCAGAGGTGAGACCCAGCCCTGGAAACAAAGGGCTCTGCAACGCCCACAGCAAGTTACTTGGGCAATCTTCCTTCCATGGCTAACTCACGAGGCACAGGGCTGACAGTGAGGCTGACATGAGCATCTTTTGACACCTCCTGGCCTGTGCCACGTGCTTGCCATCATTGCTGGCAGCATCCTGTGTTTGCTCCCTGTTGCACAAGAGGTGATAGGGATGCACTCCTAAGGGATCCAATCCTGTACGCAGAGGTATGAAGCTCCCCGGTCGTGTCCTCCCCAGGAGACCTGGGAACCAGCATCTGGCTTGAAAAGCCTCTCCAGGAGAATGACCATGGCCTCTGCTCTCAGCAAGCCAGTGGTGGGGGAAGCCACCCACTTTTTTTGTGCTGCAAACAAAATAGAGCTCATCCATGCATAGCCCTGTGCTCTGCAGTACCCGTGGTGTAAATACAGCTGCTGAGACCGCTCATGTGACTGTCCCTTTGAGAAGAACCCTACCAGGGAAGGGAACTATAGGGGAACAACACAGCAAGAGCAGCAGGAGGTTGGAGGTGGAAAACAGCTCTTGGATGCTCCATCCCCCTCCCATGCATCTGGGAGAGCAGCAAGGGGAGTCAACAGATGTCCCCCTCCTTTGCCTAGGGACAGGTTGCTCCTACTTCAAAACAACCTCCCCACATCCTGCCTCTGGCCCAGGGATGCTTCACGCCTGCTTGAAGGCTGCTGCCTCCAGCATCTCAGCTGGCTTGGCTTCAGCCCATAACCACAGGCATGTTTTAGCTGCGAGCAGGTGAAGGGAGGTGTTGGAGAAGCCATCACAGCAAGCCAGCAGGACTCAGTGTCTATGGGAACAGCACTGACCCAAGAACCACCTTATTTGCCAGCAAAAATCCCCGGAGGGGTGTCCAGAGAGGTCACTGAGACCTTCAGGCAGTGATAGTGTATGGGGAGGTGCAGGGAGGCAAAGGAGAGGGCAGGATTCAGCCCTGTGCCCCGCACCAGCCCAGCTCGGGCCAGCTGCAAACCCGGAGCTGGGTCAGCTATAGGTGCAGAGCCCAAAAGGAGATGTGGAAGGAGATGTCATGGAAAATGTTTACTCCGTGAGGTCAGCGCACCCCTGGCTTCTCTTTGGAGGGGACTTTGAACACAGGAGGGCAGACGTTTCCCGCATGCTTCTGTGGGAGAGGGAGTCTGGGGAGGGCAGGCAATTCCCTCGGGGTGAGGGAAAGGGGAAAACCACGAGTGGGAAGTGTCAGGAAAGCAAGTGAGGCTTCAGCTGCTGGCACCGGGGTGCTTGTCGTGTGAGGAAATGGATGGTTTGGGAAAAAAGAGGGTGAACCTCTGAGACAGAGGTCTGGGAAGGAAAAAACCCCAACCCAACAAACCAACCAAACCACAACAGAGGGGATGCCCCAGAGCAGAGCCACAGACAGGCACTGTGACACCCAGGAGGTGTGGGCACAAGCTGCACTGGGCGTCAGGAGGAAGAAATCACCCCCAATTGTCGTGCTCTGGGCAAGGCCTAGGCTGGGGGCGGAAGGGAGCGTTTGCTCCTGGCACGGACAGGCAGAAACGACACAGCATGTCCGTGGGGCATCCCTGAGCCACTCTCCCACCCAGCAGAGCCAGGCCCCCCTCTCCCCAAAACGTCATCCAGCACCAGCACGCCAAGGGAAGGATGTCCCCAGGCCTGAGAGCGAAGGGCAGGCTAGCGAAATGACAGACTGTGAGCGGCAGGGTACATCGTTCCCTGATGCCAGCCCGCAACGTGCCACCCAGCAGCCCACGTTTTGAATCTCCTTTTCCTGGGGCTCAGCTCCCTCAAGCAGGGCTCCTCATCGCTGGATTTTAGGCTTGAGCTATGGTTTGAATGCTGGTCCCACTGACTCCCATCAGTGTATCCGGATGAAAGTGACCGCCCCCCCTCCACGTAAGGGATCGCCTCTGGGCACACAGGGCACCTGAACAGGGTGATACCAGGCATTTAGGGAGTTCAGGCTGGGAAGAAAAACATCTCCTCAGAGATCATCAGAAAAACGCAGAGGAAGATGCTTCACACCTTGCAAGGAGCAGCTCTCAAACGATGACTCTCCTAATTAGCTAGGCAAATCTGCTCTGCTGCTTTCTGCTCTTCCCAGGAACATCTCTTCCTACACTTTCTGGTGGGGTCAGCATCTCAGGGGATGTTTTCCCTCTTTATTCCAAGGCTTAGCTCACATGGTGAAACTTTTCCCAAGCAGTCACCCCAGGAGGGCTGTGACTCCATCACCCCTTGAAGTGAGGGCGGGCAGGGGGAGCTCCCGATGCCGTGGCCATGTCCAGCTGCGCTGCCTGCAGTGACTCAGGAGGTGGTGGGACTCCCGCCCGCCTGACTCACTCACTGCTGAGCCCCAGCCCTGCCGGGATCCTTCATTTGCATCATTTGTTGCTGGAGATGATGAAGATGAGGCCTGAGGAGTGTTCTCAAGGAGATGTGCCATTTTAAGCCGTCATGCATTTCCGTTTGCTAGGGTTTGGGGGGCTTTTTCGCCACTCCCCCTCCACCGCCCCACCCCCCCACCTCACCCCCCCCAGCTTTTGACTCACCATGTTGTCAACTCATGACTCCACTGAGCAAGCGTGGTACACCCCAGCCTCTTCCCTGGCTTATCCCACAGCTCCCCACCCCTCCCCAGTTTGTCCCAGCCTCGTCTCGGCACCCCCACACCCCCCAGCTCCCCAAAACGAATTCTCCGCTGAGATAACTTGCAATGGTGAGCCCTTGTGCCACCCTGGGATGGGGTCTCTGGCATGGCACAGCCAGACCCTCGCTTCCAGGTGTGTGATAACAGCAGGAGGGCTGCCCTCTGCCCACCACCTTGCTGGTGCCCATCTTTCCCCATCCAGAACCCCAGCACCCACTGCCCAGCTGCCCCGGAGTCCCTCTGCCCAGCCGGGACACTTGAGCCCCAGCTCAGCTGTTGACTCCAGCCCATCCCTGGAGGAGAGGGATGGGGAAGAGGAGCCGCTCCGGGCTCCAGGGTGGAATTTCACTCACTTCAGTGACCTCGTGCCTGCGGCACGCTCTAAAAATACAAATACAGCGGCGGGCGGCCCAGAACCCACCCTGCTTCCCAGGGAGGGCTGCTCAGCTGGGCCCTGCCTCCCCTGGCTGCATCCTCTGTCGTGACAGAAATTAAGCTGAGGGCTAAAAACAAACAAACACATAAATAAATGAAACAGGCCAGATCCCATTCTTCCCCTGTCTCTGCTGAAGAATATATTTCTTCAGAACTATATTTAGATTTCTTTAGAAATCGACTGGGGCGAATTTGCTGAGACCCAGGCATGGGGTCAAGGGTGGGCAGGCTCTGTGTTCCCCTCCCGCTCCCTGCTTTGCTAAGCCCAACCAGCCAAGCTCTTACTATCTCCCCTGGGCTCTCCCATCCCGCTGACCACCCTCCTTGCCCCTCTCATCCCAAGCTGCCTGCTGCGGGGAGGCACAGGGGGGCTTCCGTGCCGTGGGGAGCCCCTCTCCAAGAGCATCTCACCCTCATGGTGTCTTTTGGCCTGGAGCCACAGCAGATCTTCATCCCCATCCTCACCTGCGCAGCTTTATGCTCCATATTCACTAATTTCACCCCCATGTCAACCTCACCAGCCCTCATGCTTGGGCTCATCAGTACTCACACACACACCCCCCCACGCAGGCTGTTAGCAGAAACCATCCATAAGCCAGACACCAAGCTAATTAATATAACTTCTTGTGATCATTCAGTCCCCTTCCCAACCCCATCCTCTCCCATCCTGGGACACCATGAAATCAGGGCCCAGGCACCCTGCCTTTGCCCCCACAGAGCAGTGGGTGTCCCGTCGCGTGTCCCCAGCCGGCACACCGACGCTCACAGGGACCAGGAGCCGAAGGGGATGACGGGCAGCCGAGGTCACAGTTTCCCTGCACCCAGCAATAAACAAGTTCCCTCAAGTCGGGGGGGGCAAAGAGCCCAAGCGAGATGTATTTTTGTGAGCAGGCAGATTAGGAGCAGCTCAAGACGTGCTGGCAGCCAGCGTAGGGAGCGGGTGTTATCTGTGAATGGGTGCAGGCTGTGGCCTGCAGCTCCTGCCACCGTCACGATGGGGAAGGGGGGGTCTGGGGAGGTATTTTCTCCTCAGCCGAGTGTCTATTTCTGACTTGGGGAGCCCGCGGCTGAGGCTGGAGAGGGTTTGAAAGCAGCAGCTGGACCCAGGCTGCACCAGAGGAACATCCACCCTCCCTCAGCTGGAGAAGCTCCCCCGCTCCGACACGATTCCCATGGCTCCAGGCACCCTGCCAGCAATACCCCCTGCCCTGGGACACACCGTCCCATGCCCTGACACCCCCCACCATGGGGCTAGCGAGGTCCCTGGGCAGGGAGCAGCTAATGCAGGGAGTCCGATTGAGTTACAGGCCAGCGGTTGTATCATGTTTACCAGATCCCCGGCTGCATATCCTGTGCTGGGAGGATTCCTGGAAGCAGGAGCCGATTTCGCACCCCCTCCCCGTGCTGCGCAAGCATGCGGGCTATGCCGACAGCAGATCTCCGCACGTGACCGCCGCCGATATTACCCAAACGGCTGGCAGGGAGCAGGGAACAGCCACCCCCTTCCTCATTCTCCCCCTCCTCCTCCCCTGGCAGCATGCCTCTGGTTTCCAACACAGGGCTGGCCCCATCTACTTTGTTTTGGGGTTGGTTTTTTTTCCTTTTATTCTTCTTCCCCTCCTCTTAACTCTGTCTAACTTTTCCCACCTCTTAATGTAACGTGGAGGTGGTGGCCCTGCTGCTGATCCCAGAGGTCTCCAAACCTTTGATGGGATGGTTAAAGCCCAGCTTTCCTCCACCCCATGCCATCGGGCCACCCAGGTGACCCCAGAGTGCCAGCTAGCCACTCTGGGATGTATAAAGTCCTGGAGGCCAGACTCTCTAAGTGGTCTATGGACCCTTTAGCCACGCAGAGAAACAGGGTGCAAGTCAGTCACAAACCCTGGGCATCACTTGCAAACCCCGGCCCAGGTCACGGGGCTCCATATGGCAGAGGAAGCTGCAACATCAGGCAGGGATGGAGGAAGAAGTAGAGCAGGAGTATTTTTCTCTCTCCCCCAGGCTACACACGGACAGGCTGCACACCTCTGACAGCACACTCTGCTACCCAGAAGCTCAGCCTGGATGTGTTCCCTGCACAGCCCCTGGAAGGCATCCTCTCAGGAGAGGCTGTTTCTGCAGCTCTGTGAATGCATCTTCTCCCCACCAGCACACTTTGGGGTGGCAGTTACTGGGTTGGTAAGTCCCATCTCTGCTTTCTTTCGTATCAGGGACAGCCAAATCATCAAGATGGCAGGGTGCCCCAGGGCTACCATCTGCTTCTTGGCGATAGCATTTTGCTGGGGATCCCATTCTTGCTGGCATACCACTGCAGTGGGATGGGGCTGGGACTGGACAGGTGCATCACTGCTGGGGTGGCCAGGAAAAGCAGCTGAGCTGCTTGGATTTCTCCCAGCCAGCCTCCCCTGCATCCCTGTTAGCATCCCAGCGATACCCCTGAGAAACAGGAAAGGTCATCCCAGGTGGGAACTGTGCCTCTGTTTTGGGATGCACCTCCTTCAGCCTCAGTGCTCACAGGCATGCAGAGGACATGGCTTGCTGCTAGCCCACTCACACCACTCCCTGTGCTGCTTCTTCCAGCGGAGAGGAGCACTTGCAGATACTGGTTCAAAGCGCTCCTCAGCATGCATACCCTGTTTACCAACATGAGCTGCTCTGGATGGGGATCCCACACATAACCAGCATCGAGCAGTAAGTCAAGGAGGACAGGATGACAGCCCTGGCTTCATGGCTCGGTATAAAATACTTACTCTGCTTCCCTTTTTGGAGCAGGATCACCCCTAGCCAGGCTTTACTGCATGCCCCATGTGAATTACCCTCATTTCCCTAACACCTTCCAGCATAAGATTCCGGATGTCCACCATCTCCCTAGGACTCCTGATTTTGCTTGCTCACTGATTTTCTTTAACAACATCCCTTCTTCAGACAGCTGATTTATGTCTCTCGGATGGTTTTGTCTGTCTAAATCTATTTTTACTCAGAATTTCTTTTGGAGATAGGCTGGAAACTATCCCAAGCTGCCACCAGAGCAAAGGTTTCCCTGGGATATACTCACAAAACAAGCTACAAGATCTAATCTTGCAAAGACTCCTGCATGGGATTGACTTGAGACACCTGCATCATTCCTTCACGGCAAGTCAAACAGCTTCGAGCTGAAAGTTAACCTACACCTATCAGGGCTGTTTTCCCCTTGTAAACAAAGGGCCAAACAAAGCACCTCTTCTGTACAGTGGAAAATAAGAAGAGAAGCGGGGGAGGGGGGAAAGAAAAAAAGGCTTTGGAAATAAATTCTGAGATTTGCAAAGGGTCAGCACAGTGTCCACCCCAATTGGGTGGGCTCTAAGAACACGTGTGGGCAAGTCCCACTGCATAAAAATAAAGGGGGAGAAGAAAGGGGGAGGATAAGAAAAGGAAGAGGGGAGAGCCTCTTGGAGGACTGCAGAGAAACCCCATAAGGACCCCCAAATTTACGGTGACCTCTCCTACTGTTGCCACCTAGGGATGGATCAGCTCTGACACCACGTGAGGTCTGGATCCCCATCCCACACAGGAGAACACACTGTCCCCAGCCTCCCTGGCAAACCGATGACTTGGCTGTGAGTAATCACGAGGCACTGACTTTTAGTGTAAGCACCCCTTCCTCTGACCTCCTCGCAGAGCCCCGGCTCCTCTGCAAGCTCAGTCTCTCCTGTCGCATCACGCTCCTTCCACTGCCAAACCCGCCTCCCACCTTCCTTTAATTACACACAGCATGCAAGCCCAGGGTAAAGCCCCAGTCGGCAACAAGGCTCCTGTCAGCACCCATTATCTCTATGTGTTAGCCAAAGGCAGAAGGATGCTGCCCATGGGCAGGAATTTTCCACCAGAGAGGTATGGCCAAACTGGGTCACACGATGCTGTGCCCTGGCTTGCATCTCCTCCCACTGGCAGCTACACACGTGGGCAGCCCCTTCCTGCACTGTCTGAATCCCTCTGCTCAGGCCATTGCCCAAAAAAAGGCACCTTTCATGAGCCACTTGAACCCGAAACACCCCTGACCTCCTCCCAGGGTAACGGTCTCCAAATCCATCCCACAAGGCTGCTAGCTCGGCATGACCTTGGCACGAGGCTTTGCATTGACCCCTGTCCTTGGGACATGAGGACCGAGCCAAGGGATAGGTCTCTCAGTGATGGGTTTCTTGGTCCCACCAAGCTGCCTGCAGGAGTTTTCAGAGTCCTGTCATTCATAGAATCATAGAATGGTCTGGGTTGGAAGGGACCCCAAGGATCACAAAGCTTCAACCCCCCTGCCACAGGCAGGGCCACCAACCTCCAGGCCTGGAGCTACACAAGATTGCCCAGGGCTGAAGGAGAAAACAAGGACCGATGACTGTTTGAGAAGATAGGGACCAAGGGCTGTTTGAGGATGAAGACATGTCTGGGAGGAAAGACATCCTCACCTTCACTGAGGGGATACTTCCTCACTGCAGCGCAGGAGGAGCCCTGCTCAAGCTGTTGCAAACCAGCTGCGAAGCTGGCAGGGCAGCCCAAACCACTTCCCCAGACACAAGCGGTGAGATCCAGAGGGTTTCCAGAGGAAAAAGCCTGCTGCCCACTCCCCAGCCCTCCTCCCGGCTGATGACAGGCTGCCTCCGGCTCCCTGCCACTCCACATCTGGAAGGGAAGCAGCAGGAGGAGGCACGCTGGGCACTTCCCTCCTGCACATCTGGGAAGCTCCGCTCCATTGTGCTGGGGCAGGGAGGGTTTCGCTGGCGTTATTATTCCAAGCTGGTCCCGAGTCCAGGGAAAACAAAAGCTTCTTCCTTGCCAAAGGGAGGGCTGGCTAGAAGCAGCCACTGGAGACAAGGGCTGGGCTTCTAAATGTTGCATTTTGGTGTTTAAATTTAGCCCTAAACCAAACTTTTGCAGATGCAAGCCCTTCCTGGTGAGCCAGCAGCATGGCCAGCATCACCACCAGCTTGTGCCATGCAGTGCACCGAGCAAGCACCCTTCCTTCCTGGGGGGCTCAGTCTCCAAGCCTCCAGCCCCAGCAGCAATGTGCTTTGTGGGGCAGCCCCCTGGCTGCCCCTCAGCTAAGAAACCACACCGACGTGCCCTGGGGAAGGGTGGACAGGGCCATATGGCTGGAATAATGAGGGGGTTTGGCCATCCACCCTGCACCCAGACAAAAGGAGATGCTTGCCATTTTTTTTTCTCCTCTTCTCTTTAGGCAGATTAACAACTTGACCAAAGAGGACTTTCCAGAAACAGCAGAGATGTCAGGGGGTTGAGAGCTCTGGCCATGCCACCTGCTTTTTATCCTTGGGGCACATAAAGTCATTACAATTTTTAGCCTCTTGTACCCCAAGCCATTAAGCTTTTAGGGTGTCAGTCCTCCCCTGGGAAGGGAGCCAAGCCCCATGCTTCTATTTTATCACCACCACTGCTATCCATTTCCCCCACTTTACTCCAGAGCATGAGAAACTGCTTCAAGGAAGAAAAAAAATTTTAAAAAAAGCCTTGTTCATCAAAGCAGGTCCCCCCTCAGGTCCCCCCTCACCATTTAGACCCCAAGATGCGAGAGGCACTTTTTTATTTGGGTTTGTGGGTTTTTTTCCTCCTAAATACAGAATTTAAAGGCTCCAGCCAGAAGATGTTTCCATGGTGCTTGGTCACACCACCTGGGATGCTGGGCACATCCCAATGCTTGCCAAAGGCTGCCAAGCTCCATGGCCTCTGCTCAGGCTGGCCCTCGGAGTTAAAGCAGGGACATAAGGAATCAGGAGGAATGCTGTTTATTTGTGGGAGTTCTGCAAACAATTAATATGGCCTTGTCCTTTGGATGAACCTGGCTTGATAAGGAGCCTATTCATATCCCAGTGATTCCTTAAGAACAGAAAGTTGAACGTAAGCAAGCAGCCCAGCTCTTGGCTGCTTGGTGGGCAAGGGAAGCACGCCTGCACGCTCAGACCCCTGGGAATAAGAGAGATGCTCCAGGTTTCCACAGCTTTCCCACACAAATCCAGCGGTGCCTGAGCAAGTACTCTGTTAACCGGGAAGAAGGGATGGGGAGTGGTGGGGTGCAGCTCCTGTGTTAACATGACACAAGGTCCTTTCATACAGCAGCTCTCCTGCGACTGCTTTCCCCCAGAATAGTTGCTCAGCCCCATATCCAGGCCTCTGGATTTGTTTGGGGCTGCTGTATGCAACCATTAGCTGCCTGATCGCACTGGAGTAAGGATGGGGCTGAAGGGACAACTTCTCTTCTGAAGGGGCATCAAAGAAAAGGAAATAGAATGATCGATCTTCAAGATGAAGATCGATTATGGAATTGAGTGCACCCTCAGCAGGTTTGTGGATGACACCAAGCCTAGTGGTGTGATTGACACATTAGAAGGAAAGGAAGCCATCCAGAGGGATCTTGACAGGCTGGAAAGGTGGGCCTGGGTGAACCTAATGAGGTTCAACACTGCGAGAAGAACTCCTGGAGAGCAGCCCTGCTGAGAAGGACCTGGGTGTCATGGTGGATGAGAAACTTAACATGAGCCAGCAGTGTGCTCTTGCAGCTCAGAAGGCCAATGGTATCCTGGGCTCCATCAGAAGAGGGGTGGCAGCAGGGACCAGGAGGGGATTGTCCCTCTCTACTTTGCCCTCCTGAGGCCCCATCTGGAGTCCTGTGTCCAGAGCTGGGGCCCCCAATACAAGAAAGATGTGGAACTGTTGGAGAGGGTTCAGAGGAGGCCACAAAGATGATTAGAGGGCTGGAGCACCTCCTCTACAAAGAGAGGCTGGGGAAGAGAAGGCTGCAGGGGGACCTCATTGCAGCCTTCCAGTCCCTGAAGGGAGCAGAGAAACAGGAGGGGAATCAGCTTGTTAAAAGGGTAGATAATGGCAGGACAAGGGGGAATAGATTAAAGCTAAAGGAAGGAAGGTTTAAATAAGATATTAGGGGGAAGCTTTTTACAGAGAGAGTGGTGAGGGGCTGGAACAGGCTGCCCAGAGAGGGGGTGGGTGCCCCATCCCTGGGGATGTTCAAGGCCAGGTTGGATGGGGCCCTGGGCAACCTTGTGTAGCTCCAGGCCTGGAGGTTGGTGGCCCTGCCTGTGGCAGGGGGGTTGGAGCTCTATGATCCTTGGGGTCCCTTCCAACCCAGACCATTCTATGATTCTATGACCAGGCTAAAATGTGCAAAAAATCTTCAATACCCAAATTAGAATATGGTAAAAACAGAAGCAGCCAAATTCCTTGTTAAAATCCAGGGGAAACTGACCCTTTCTGCACACAGCTCCCTAGGGATGAAAGGTGTTTTTGCTGCTCTGCAGCAGGGTTCAGGTGCTGTGGGGATGTGCAGAAAGCTTTTGAGCACGGCAAGTCTCTAGAAAACACAAAGGTAGCTTTGTCCAGAACGTATTGACCTCCTTCTTCCTTAAACACTCATTCTGACTTGGAGACAGGTATTAAACAGGCACAGAAAGATGTGCTCCTGTCTAGGAAAGGAACTGTAGGCACAGGCTGCCACGCACAAGGTAGGAAAGTGCAGAAACACAACCAGCTTCGCGTTGAAAAACCTTCCCCTGAGACAAAGGGAACCCAGTGCCAGCATAGGGGGGATTCAGGGGATCCAGCGAACCACCTAAACACAGGCTTTGCTAAACTCGGGGCTCACCGAGGGAGAAGGATCTAAGGAGGATGCTGCCCATGTGAGAGGGCAGCAACATGAATGTAAACAAAGCCAGTGACTCTGCTGAAGCCTCGAGTGACCCTGAAGGTCTGGGGACTCTGTTTAGATCAACTCAGTCGCTCCAACAACCCCCATCTTCCCTCCCCGCCCCAACCCGTGAAGCACTTTTGCTTTCAAATGCTTCTGTGGCTTCCTTTCCCTGCTGCCCTGTCAGAAATGCTCACACATCTTCAGATGAAGACGCACCAGTGGCTGTGGAAGCGTCGTGGGTGATGTGATCTCAGTGACCTGCAGAAACCAGCCCCCCCGGCTGCACCGGCTTTGCGGGGCTACCAAGGAGTAAGAGGAGGTGGCACCCCTGAAGTGGGCAGCTGTTGCTCAGAAGCCCCACAGGAAGCAGATCCAAATTGCATCAGGTCTTTTCCCCACAAAGATGTTTCTCTAGGGTGGGCTGTGCTTGGAGAGGACTTTGATGGTTGAGCCACGCCAATAAACCCCAAAGGAGAATTAGCAAGTATGGGCACCAGGAGAACGTTTCGTGGCCCTTCCTATCCCAAGTCCCATCTTTGGCCAGGTTTGGGATGGTGGCAGGAATCCCTGATATTTTTGCAAAGGCTTATTTGACCTTGGTAAGAGGAAAGTATTGCTGGCCTCAAGCTGCTCTGGGCCATGCTATCGTTCCATAGCTGCAAAGTGTCACCCCCCCTGACCCCTTCCACACAGTTATACAAACACATACAACAGCTCTCTGGGTTTTTACGGCCCTATTAATTTCTAGGCAGGTCTTCATGAGAACAGCCCTTCCTGGATGCCAGCTGATTTCACTGGTGCCAAGAACTTTTTTAAACAACCCATAAAAAAAAATGGGGGGTGGGGTGGGGGGGATGGTGGTAAGCGTTTCAAATGAGCAAAAGCAACCAGCTGAGGAGAAAGGAAAAACAACAAAAAAAACCACCCCAAACCACTGCATGCCTCAAACCCATCCCGCAGAGGAGAGGAAGGGGAGGCAGAAAGCCAACAGCAGCTTCAATGCCGGCCGCTTCCCAGGATGCTGGCTGGGAGGGCAGCGCACAGCCTACCGCCTCCAGTCACGCCACCAGCAGCTCCTGTTGCTATGGCCTTCAGGTCTGAACCTTTGAAAATTAGGTAAAAGGTCTGAATAGGAAGCTTTGCTCTTTTTTTTTCTTCCCTTCTCTTTTTTTTTCTCCCCTCCTCCCCCTACGCAATGGTGCCCCTTGCCTAGCACAATCCCTCTTCCTGCTGAGCTCTAGGAGGAAAGCAGCTGGGATGAAGAATTAACTCTCGCCGTCCCAGGGGTTTTCCAAAACAGGAGGAGCCACCCGAGACACAGACAGCATCGTGGGGAAAGAGGAGGGGGGATTTAAGAGCTGACCTTGCTTCCCACTGCCCTGTGTAGGGATCAATGCATCCTCTCTCACCCCCCAAAAAGGGGATGGATTTTAAATGTGTTTCACACTGGTGGAAGAAGCCACTCAGAGATCCCAGAAGATGGTGTTTTCCCCTCCCCTGGGTATGATTTGGGATTCCTAAGCACACCCAAGACCTCACCATCTCCCCTTCCTCTCCGAGCTTTCCCTTCAGCCTGGGAAAGGGGTGTCTGTGTGGCTGAGGCTGGTTTGGCACTGGCTGGAGCATGGGTATCTCTGTCCGAGGTCAGAGCAACAGTGACTAGAGACAGCACGGCGCTGGCATCACACCCGCCTGCCGCGTACCCACACACTGACCCCTGCTCCAGGAACGGAGTGGTTCTGCCTGCGCCCACTCGCTCTGCCTGACATGGAAAGTGCCGGCCCCAACAGCAGGTTCAGGGGTTACCCCGTCCCAGCCCCGTTAAACTGTTCCCGGGAGGGAGGCTCTGTCTGCAGGTGAGACAGTGGCTACCACCAAATTTCAGCCCTGGGAAGCTCCTGGCTGCTCAGCCAGCCTCCTCCAAGCCTCCGAGCCAGGGAAGCTTCCACAAAGGCACCTTTGTTTCTCCTGCTCCACCCCAGCCCTGTGCGACACCTATGAGGTGGAGTCACCTTTCCATGGAGAACCTCCAGCAGCGTTTCCCAGATGCTCCATTGCTGCAGCAGGATCAGGTTTATTCCCGCCCACTAGCAAGCCTCCCTCAAGGCACCAAGCCAGGAGCAAAGCAGGGGAGCCAGGAGGGATTGTGGCAGGATTCAGCTGGTACCCGCTCAGCCAGGTGTTTGAATTAATCCTTCCTGGAGCTGACCCCCATCCCTCCCTGTCTCCCCGAGAGCCAGACTCGCTTCCCACCCAGTACACCCCTTCCCAAGCACTGTGGGGCAGGAAGCTATGAAAAGCACCATATGCATTTTATCCCCTCTCTCTCTCTCAGCCTTGTTTATACAGAAGAGTTAAGACAGATAAACTACAGGTGCCGAGTCCTTGACGTGTGTATGGAAAGCAATCATCTAGTGAGACAGCTAGGAAAACCCCAAAGAGATGCTGGCCCAAATCCATCTTAGGTTTGAGATAGAGCAAGAAGTCTCCAAACCAAGGTTGAAGCTGGACGTGTCTCTGCTTACACATTTCTCAGTTTATTACCCTTGTGCCAGCAGGATGCCTGTTTTCCCTCCAGCAATCCGGTGCATCTAACAGAAGCATTCCCTCTCCCAGCAAACACTGCCCTGCCCATTGACTGAGACCAGCCCAGCTGCCACAACAAGGCTGGAAAGCACAGCCAGTCTTCCTACGGATGATCTCACTGAGCAATAAATCTCCATTTGGCACCACCACTAGATTTAGCTACAACGATATACAACCACTTTTAGAACACCATCGTGTTCTTTGTTCAACCTCTCAACTTCCTGTTCAGAAAGCACCAACCCTGGGAAAAAAAAACCCACAACACCCTTGGATATTAAACATCTGCAGCTCCTATAAAACATCAGCTGGGGCCATTGAAAAGGGAATTAGACACCCATCAGCAGGGTACTTTGCTGACCAAGGCTTGCTTGGCTGCTCTCAGCACCATCAGGCAGCTTGGAAACAGAGCCAGGCTAGGATGGAAGCTCATGCCTCCCCCACCAAATTGAGCTCCTGCAGCAGCCCAACCTCTGGCCATCCTCATGCCTGTGCTGTGCCCAGGGGAGCAGCAGGAGCCAAGCTGGGACACCACGGGGACATGCATCATGTGCTGTTGGGATCCCAAGCTGCATCAGTAACCATCACTGTCCTTAGGAAGCACCTTTGACCTCGATATATTCGAGATGCTAAAAACACGTGCCCCACACCTTGCTTTTGCTTTTAAACAAAGAGCTGCTCTGCAGAGCAGTGTTCTGGTTTTGGGACTGCAAAGGGAAGTGGGGGAACACCTTAAGGCTCATCCCATCACACACAACCGGGTGCGAGGAGGTGAGGGCTGCTGCCGCTGAGTTGGAGACGCCACAGCAGGAGATGAACATTCAGTGCCGGTGTGGGTTAGCACTACAGCACACAGCTGGTTGCTCACAAGCGTTTGCTCCAGTGGTAGCTGAGAGACTTGTTCCAGGCGGCCACACTTCCCTGACCCCCCCACCAAGTTAATCATTTCATGGCTCCAGCTGATGACAGGCTGTGAAAGAGAGTGTGCCCTTGGCCTGGCCTTGCTACCCAGCAGTTCCTGGTCATCCTCTTCTGGGACCCTCCCTGTGCCCAGACACCCCTATGGGGACATCAGCCACCCGTGGCAGGGACCAGGCTGGTCCCTGAACAAGCATCCTGCAAAGCCACTGGACCACAGCGGGCAGGAGGTTGAACTGGGAGGCTGCCCAGAAGGCTGGTTATATCAGTGTAGTGGCCCTGCCCTAGCAAAACAGCAGCCACAGCTCACTGTCACCAGCACCAGGGACTCTGCTGCTCAGTAATCCAGGCAGCGAGGAGGAACATACCTTGCCCAATTCCCACCCTGGTCAGAGCAGCAGCCTCGACACAGACTAGGCTGCAATTCAGGGCATGCCATCCTGCCTTAAGTGCCATGTGGTGACAGCCAAGCACAGCATCCTTTAGCCCAGGACTCCACCAGCCATGCTACACAGTTGCGGGCAATTAAATAGCATCTCATTTCCCCCTAGGGCAGGCAAAACAATATTCCTCCCTGTCTCTGCAAGAGGAGAGAGATGGGAAGGATGCAGGGTGGAGTGAAAATTAATGAGGTGCCTTCCCCTGCTTCAATTCTCTCTTGCCACATAGGGTTTAATGGTTGGAAAGCAATCTGAGATCAGCAGATGTCAACAGCACTGGGAAAGCGCACCCATGCAAATGAGCCGTGAGCCCAGCACACCCATCCAAATCTAGGGATGGGGCAGAAACATGCAATGCCATAATCCTTGTGCAGCTCTGAGTGAAGAGAGACCAAGTCAGGCAGGAAAAAAGCCATCCACGGGCATGATTTATTCAGTGCCTTCCTCTTGCCCCCGCTGCTCCTGTCACTGCTGCGTGGAGGGCACAGCCACGCTGCTATGGAGAAGCAACCAACCTCTGTTCCGCAGACACGGCAAGCTGGAACCAGTTGGCACAGGTACTGGGGCTGGCAGAGCCAGGGCAGAGGCATTTGTTTATGGGAAGGAGGGAGGTGTGAAGCAGAGGAGAAGCTCCGATCGTAGCAGGATGATGGACACAGTGCCTCCGACAGCAAAGGTCTCCTCAGTTCCTCAGGACTAAGAGATGAATCTCTGGATGTAACAGAAAAGGGCTCTGGCAAAGCGGTTATCAATACAGTGATAGGTGCTTTATAGATATAAATATATATATATTGTTATTTTTATAATGATAATAAAAAAAGCTTTCTTACTGGGGAAGATTGCAGGTTTCTTCATAACCAGAATGTAACAAAAGGCCCAAAGGAAAAAAATTAGCACCAAAATAAATCCAAACCCAAAAATCCCACCCAAAACCCACCACTTATCTGAGCCTGTTCCTTCCCCCTCAGCTCCTCTCAGCCTTCTCCAGTCCTCCACGTACTTCTCACCCCACTGCCCATCAGTGGGCAGGCAGAGCAGGGGGACAGGGGGGCCGAGCTGGGCACTGAGAGAGCATGCTACTGCAATAAATCCAGCACACAGAGTGGCTCTGCTTTCTGAGTGAACTCTTCTGGGCAAAGGGCGGGGGTCTGGCTGAGGGCACAGGGGTCCAGGCATCCCAGGGGCAGATGCCTGCAAGGCAACAGCCTTAGAAGAACAATTCCTACCTGAGAGACAGGCAGCAGTGCCTACAGTCACATCTGCTTCTGCTTTCTGTGCCACTGATGTTGGAAACAAGCCATTCCCTGAGCCCAGAGGAAGGGCTGGCACCTGACCCTCAATACCTGGCACAGCGCATCCTGCGGGACAGGCACATGGGGCTGCGGATGCTTCCCAGAAGGGCTGGACGTTTTGGCAGGGCCAGTGCTCTGGTCTTGCAGCACACAACACACACATACACTGTTCCACATGTCCCAGGCACAGAGAAGGCTTTTTTTGGGGTTTTTTTTAATTGTTTGGTGGGGTTTTGTGTTTCTTTTCATGCTTCAGAAGAAGACTATCCAACAGCAGGTGCCTGGAGACCTCCCCACACAACCAAAGTCCTCTCCAGCAGCAAGCAGTGCCAGACCCACAGCTGAGGCCTTCATCCTCCTGCTCCAGCAGACTCCACAAGACTCTTTCCCCTCTACAAAAACCACTTCTCCTCCCTCCCAGAAAAACCTGGTCTGGGAGCCAAGATCAAATTTGGTACAAAGCAGCTCAGCGCTGAGGTCAAACTGGATGACACCGGCTTCCCGCAGCCATAGGTCTGGCCCAACCTCGCTAAGAACACTTGCTCTCCGCCCCGAGCGCTGCCAGCTGGTTGAAATACAGCTGCTGCTTCAATAGCATGCAGAAGAAAAGGCCTGGCGTTATTCACAGCGAAGTGACAACTACTGCAGCATTTGCTTTAGATTTCATGGGAGCAGCTCACGCTGGTTGGATAGGAGTGGGGGATGAGCAGGGGGAGCTGCTGGGGGCCTGAGCTCTTCAGGCTCAGCCAGCACTAGCTCCCTCCCAAGATGTCCCATGACACACCAGGATCACCCCAAGAGTGATCCAGTTCAGCTACAGCCCGTTAGAAACCAATTCACCCATGGTACTCTCCAAAACCCATGTGGCATTACCACCTTTCCCCCACCTCAAGCTTTTTACAGAGATTTCTACTCCACTGAGACCAGATCTTCCAGCAGAAGCTCCCAACTTACAACCTTCATGACCTTCTCCAGTGCAAGCTCCCCAACAAGCCTCAGCTGCCTCTTTGCAAGGCACAACATGGAGAAGGGCTGTCTCATTTCACAAGGAACCACAGAGACTCATGCCCACACATGTGTGGCCTCAAATTGCATGGCCAACTCCTTCAGAGGTGCACAGCTCACAGGAGCGACTCAGAACACCCCTGCTGTGTTGTGGTATTCAACCCCTTCTGCTCTGTTGCCTGCATAAGCCAGGCAGACCCTTCTGTAGGGTCCTGGGCACTGCCTTTTATCCCGCAATGTTCCTGAGCTATATTCTACCCTGTGCAGAGGTGGCGAGTAGGGTTTGCTGTACATGAGCTCTACAACTCACACTTTGAGAGTGAGGTAGCACTGTTGCCAATTCTCTTTTCCCTCTCCATGAAAATAGAGACCCAACAACCCAGATGAAACCCCTCGCTATCACCAGGATGCTTCCATGGCACAGACCGCTAGCACGACACAAACCTTTAGGATGCTCTTTGGTCCCAAACATGCCATCCATGGAGCATCCCTAGCTCCTGCTCTGGTATAGAGGGCACATCCCTGCCCGAGACCACCTCCTCCTTCCCCAGCCAGCTTCATGAGCAGCTTTCTTCATCCTAGAGATATTGCAGATAAACTTCCAGGCCTAAGCCCTGTCTTCTCTCAATGAAATGCTTCCTTGTAAGTCTACAGCCCACGGTGACAGCGTCACCCACTGTTCACTGGCATGGTTATTTGCCAGAAGGGAAGGCATCCATGTTACAGCAAAAGCATTTTAAAGAGCGGATGGAGATCTTGCCAGGAGAGCCAGACACAAGGAGGGGTGGTAAAAATGGAACCCATTAATCACCCTGCACGTGTTACCTGTCTGTGTGGAAAACAGTCTGAAAATACCTTGTATTTCAGAGCAAGTGCATAGTTTTCAGTGATTGGCCAGCTGAAGACCTGGCTTCCAAGTTTCAGAGCCAGGCTAAGCCCATCTCTAAGCCCAGCTGTCCCCAGACAGTTTTCTTAAATGGAAACAGCATCTGGACAGCACAGCCATCCCCACCTCAAACTTGGTGGCTTGCTCAGGATCCCCTAAACACAGAGAGGCACTAAGCAGATTGCTTTCTGGGGTTGAAGCAAATGTTGATCCTAGCATTCTATCAAACACCCGCTGGCCAGGATGCTCTCCAGAATCCTACAGGTTCAGCTCAGGAAGGCAGGAGGATCTTATTCACTTGCTTTCCCAGTATTTTAGGCATTTTGGCCAAGCTCCAACTCAGAACAGAAGCAGCTGGGCAATGCACCTCACGAGCCATACCCATGAGCTTGAGCCACCCGACTTTCTGAGGAAAAAAAGCAGCCCAAACCTTTTTCTGATTAATAATTCTCACTTTATCAGCCTATTTAGTAGTGGGAAAAGCTGCCAGCAAAAAATACAGAGCCTAGTGCCTCATCTGCATAGGCATTGCTGCTGTCAGCTTCATCTAAAACCTGGGTGGAGGAAGAGGACCTTTCCTTCTGAACCAGAGTGGCCTGTGGGCAGTCAAATGGGGTCCTGAAGATCATCAAACCCAAGCACAGAGGATGAAGGCAGCTCACTGGGAGGCCAACAAACACCCTGCCAAATGCCCATTGCTGGCCTGCACCCTACCCCCAGCCAGGCTGGTGCCACAGGACCCCTGGGTGCAAGATCTCCAGGGCTCCCCCACATCTTTGGCGGGACAAGGTTTACATCCCACAGATTTGGCACCCTAGGAGGACAGTCAGTGACAGCACAGATGGAAAAGTTGTTGGCACCAACATGGTCTTCATCAGGCTCTGCAGCCTGCCTGCTTTCCCTGCCAGCCTGGCAACCCATCTCTACTGCTGTTTTTTGGGGCTAGAATTGCACAAGACTCCACTTCCATTTTTCTCCCCGCCAGCCTTCCTGAGCAAGTGCAACCTAAGCACATAGAGTTCAACAAACAAGGTGGAGAGGAAGGTCCTGAGGCGTGGAGAGCGTGCCCAGGCCAGCCCTACCAGCAGCCAAGGACAGGGCTTGCGAAGTCATGGGCTCGACCTGTTGACAAAGGGAAAGAAGGGCTCCCAAACAAACAAGCTGGCTCCACCTGGGGCAAGGGATTAGAAACCTTAGCATGGCCCTCTGATTCCTCCCAGCAACCCAACTGTGGCTGGAGGCAAGGATTAAGCCCAGTGGCGGAGGAATGCGGCTCCTTCCCGCTGCGGAGTCCAAGTTGGCACAGCATCCCCACTCAAGACATGGCTTACATAATGCAGCTTATGAAAGCAAAATAGCCTGGCCGTGCCAGCCTGTGGGCAGCCAGGATGGAGAAGGGGTGGTGAGGGGGAAAGCAAGAAAATACATTTTTTGGCAGAGGTAAAGCCTGAGCTGTCCCCCTGCACTGCTACCCCAGCACCCGCAGCAGTCTTGTTCCATCTCTCTGGGGAAGGGAGGAAAGGAGCACTGAAGGAGAAGGCTTAGGAGAGGCAAAGGACCCAGGCCTCCTACAAGATGGTGAGGAGCTGCAGCCCTGGTGCTCTCTCTGGAGTCATAGAGCGTGGATTTTTTTTCCCCCTACACCCCTGGGTTTATTCCTCATCCAGACAGGTTCCTATTGAGGTGCTCCACATGCAAGGCCACTGCAGGTTTTGGGGGCTAACCTGCAGAAGCACCCAGCCCCAGTTCTCATTCCTTCCAAACACAGGCCAGACACCTCCAGAAGTAGCCAGGAGAGGCTCTGACCCACACCATCTCCCACCGGGGTGGAGACCTTAGAGATGCTTCAGTGAGAAGAGCAGAAGGGCTAGGTCATGTTTTCATCAAAGGTCATTGCACAGGAGAGGGGGACAGTCCCAAAACACTCATCACCAGCTCAGAGTAGAGTCACAAGGAGCAAAGAGAGATCACCATTTCTTCATGACCTGGCAATTAACAAGTGACACCTTCAGGCACCCAGATGGGTCATTACTCAATGACTGATATCTCCCATAATCTACATCACCCCAGGAAAAGCTATTTGTCTCTCCATACTGCAAGCCCTACAGATGGGCTGGCCCCTTTATCAACTAGCAAAGAGAGTCAGGACTCAACTTAAAAGCTGCAAGCAGCAGCATGATGAAACCAGGCATCACAGGTAGGTGGTCAGTCCCAGCTGAAGGGCCAGGAGAACTGCTTGTGGGCAGAGGACCCACACACAAGCTGCCCCAGGTCTGACCCAGCACCTGCCTGGCCATGGAAGCAGGGCAGACCTAAGGAGATCTCTCTCCCCTTTCAAAAGCTCCCACTTGTTTCCTAAGTGGCTATCCTCAGTTTTATCAGTAACTGAATGAGTGGGATGAAATCCCAGCTCAGCTGAGGCAGGATTACTGACATCTGTGATGGCAGGATTCCCTTCCCAGACCCACCAGCTTTCTCATCCAAGTCACACAAGAAACTACCAACCATCCATCCTTGACCTCTTCCCAGTGGGTTGGGGTCTAGCACCCTGGCCTCCTTCAAGAGGGCAAAAGGACCTCCAGACCCTTTCCTGTGGCTCTGCACCAGCTCCCAATGCTGCTGCCAAACAGCAAGCATAGATCCCAGCTGGGACATCTCTGAACACCACACTGAAGGAGCTGCTGGACCTCTATGAGGCATTTCAAGAGAGCAAAGCAGGGCTGCTTCGATAACATGAACTTCGAGCACAAAGAGAGGCTCTTGCACGGCTCTACAAGCAACCTCCTCAGTAGTCAGCATCCAGCTGCCTGCCTTCCCATCCTCCAGAAGCAACAAGAGATGCAGGACAGTCACACAGGCCAACATCTACATTCCAGGCAAAGGGAAGAACACAGACTCAGAGAAACAAAAACAACTTTTCCCAGCAACAAGAGACAGTGCTCACCCCTGCCCCCCAGGTAACAGCATCCAAAAGACAGTTTAGCAAAACCTTACCCACCTTAGACCAGCTAATTTCTCCTCCAGAAGCTGTATCAGGGAGAGGTGGTCATGGCCAGGGCTGGAGACTGCCTGAAGATGTAAGAACTGACCTACCAGAAAGGGCCACCTAAGGAGATCAAATAGCACTAATAATACTCTCTTCTAAAAAAAAAACCCAACCAAAAACCCCACCAGAAAACAAACCCCTATGGTATATGGACACCAGAGCAGCATCAGACCACTGTGAAAGAGTCCAAGAAACCCAACCAGCCCCACCTGACCCATGAGGCTTTTCAGGAAGAGCAAAGCCCTCACTGCAGTTGGGTTGGCACAGTCCAGCCGTGAAAGACGCTCCAAATGATTAGCTTGATTAGCTCATCTGCTGCAGGCTGTATTTGAAGGGAGCTGGGGCTAATCTTATTTTGATTGCTTTAAAATTCAGTTATGAGGAAAAGCCCGGCACTCGAGCAGATATATTAATCATCTTGGCCCAGCCTTGTCTCCTAAGCTGATGCTTGATTAAAAGGGAGCATGACCAACAGGCACTTCAAAAAGCTGGTCCTGGTTTTTGACTGCCTCATTCAGAACCCTTCCCAGCACTCCAACGTGCCTACCAAATCCCTTGGGACCTCAGCATTTTCCTTGTATTCCAGGAATATTTCTGTGTCATGGTCCATGTCCTAAGGACACAGGAGTAAATGGATGGAAGGGATTTGCTTCCTCACAAGGGGCTAAGCCTAAAAGGCAGGATGCTTTACATAAAGGCCTAAGTGGTAAATCCAGCTTCTGATGGTGCCAGGCTCAATCTGGAGGCGGTCCACAGCCCTGAGAGGAGGGCTCTCCATCCCGTGTGGTGGGGAAATGGTGTTTAGGTAACTCAGACTCAGCAAGGAGGCTTTAAGTGAAAGTTTGGAGAACAATGTCTAGAGGAAAGGAGGGATTATTTTTCCCCCCTTCCTATTCATTATAGTCTTTTTTTAACATATATTTTTAATAATCATCTAAAAAGGCCATTTTTCAGCTGGGTAATTGTGAAGTGAGTGGATAAATGCTTTCTCAGCTGAGAACAAGAACCGTTAAGCAGCCAACTCCTGCCCTAAAATTACATTCCTGGCAGCTAGAGGAGCAAAGGACCAAAGCCTGCTCCTATTATTGTCTGGATGGCCAGCCTGGAGAGGAAATCCTCTGTGTGTTGGGGGGGGAAGACACACAAATGGTAGCCAGTGTCTCTGCATTGACAAGGCCCTGTGGGGACAAAACCTGGGTACTGGAGATGCTTGGTGACCAAAACTTAACTATGCCCCCTCATCCCAATTCCTTTGTGCCTCAGGAGAAGAGGGTTTCTGGAGGGGGGAACAGGGCTCTAATCTTGAGGTTGCACGGTGCTTGGAGGTACAGGAATCTCAAAAAAAAAAGCATAAACCTTGTCTTGTCCCTCCTGTGCAAACACCCTTCCAGAAGTTTCCTTAGTTGTCATCCATTTTTTTATTGTTTCCTTGGAACAAAGAAGAGTAGCTAACCCCACATCACCAGACAACCCCAATGCTTCTGGTCTCATGGTTTACTCCAGCAATGTGGGTTTCTTCTGCCTGCACTATCCCTACTCCAGCCCAGAGGCCCAAGTCCTCAAGGTCACGGCACAAGCAGAGGGAATGACACCATGTCCACTTTGTTTCTGCTCTGGTGATGCTCCACCCCACTCAGGCACACAGGGGCAGGGTAATTATAGGACCCTGATGCCTAAAGTGTTCCCCAGAGATGCAAAAGAACACCTGGTCCACAAAAACACCATGGCAGGAATGGCCTTATCAGCCCAGCAGTACGCCCACATGTAGCTGATCCGTATTTAAAGATGGGAATGGTTAAAGCACCCAGCCCTGAAGGCAGCTCTCAGGGAGCTGGGAAGTAGTGCCAAGTGAAGGACTATGGGACCAACATGAAACCTTTCTACTGCCTTGCTTCTCAACACCTGGTTTTATACCAAAGGTGGACGGGCATTTCTTCCCCCCAGGGAGAGGGGGAAAGGACCCTCTTCCACAAAGCCCCTTTTTTCATGAAGCTTCCTGGGATTTTATTTTCTATGGGCTTTCTACATCCTGTAGAATTTCTGCAGGGGAAACCGAGGAGGTGCACAAACACCCACGCTTAGCCCCCTAACCCTCCCCACAGGCACCTACAAGCCTGGTCCCTTTCCCACACCAAAAGCATCCCCACCCCTGTTACAGCCAGACCATCACACACCAGAGGATCAGCAGCCACCTACAAAAAAAACCCAACCAACCCAAAACATTTTCTGGAGAGCACACATGGATTGCAAGACCTCTGCCCAACCACCTCCTCCAAAAAACAAAGTCCACCCACTATCAGGGTCACATTCCCTTCAGATGGTGAAGCTGCCAGGATCAATCACAGAAAGGAGTCAGAATTAAGTTTTTTTTCTTTCTTTTTTCTTTTTTTTTATTATTATTTTAAAAAAAAAAACCTATTCGGAAGAAGTCCAAATGCAACAGAATAGAACTGGCACCATCTAAGATACCCAAGTGTAAAATCCTGGAACGTTTGAACCCCCCAGCATGAGCTTGGAGGTGCCAGGGCTGGCTGGGAGGGATGGGTGGCCTCTCCCTTCTCCTAGCCCCCATTGCAGCCGGATGGCAGGCAGCCCCGGAGCCAGCACACAACAGTGACATCAGCGGTCTCTGGAGAACCATCCTGTTCTAGAAACTAAGAACATTATGGAAAAAAAAAATTGCCTAAAACTTTGTGTTTTTTACTTTTCCTTTATCAAAAACCCTGCTTTAGTGACATGCTAGCCCTGCTGCAAAGGTGAAACATCCACAGCTCTGTCCAGAACGCAGTTGACCGGTCAACTCTCTCATTCAGGACACCTTCCTCCTGTTGCTCTACACGCTCAGGAGCGCATCGCAGCTGCTCGAGTTACAGTAACAAATCCTTCTGCTGACTTCCCCAGCCTGGGAACTGCTTCCTGCAAGCTCCACACTGAGATGAATCTCATTCGAGTCTCTTCCACCAAGCCCTCCGAGTTCACCCTCAGTCCCACCTGGAGGCCCATGACAGCATCCTCAGGAGCTCTGCCTGCTCTAGCTGGGTGAGTCATTGGAACATCATCTCTTTTTTAAAAAAAAGAACACTTTCATATACTTTTTTTGTTGTTTTTATATTTAAATAGAAAAATACTACTTCACTCTGTGTTATGAACCAGAGACCAGCTGACTTCCAGTGACAGAACCGGGAGTTCTCCTCAAACACTCCTAATGCTGAGCTCAAGGCCAGCAGATTCCCAGAAACCTCAGAGCAGCCAGAGGGTGAAGCTCTCCCCATCCTGCCATACAGGCAGGAGCATGTAGGGCTCCACCACAACTCCCATCTTCCCTTCTCCGCAGAAGGGCACCAACCTTAGAGAACCATTAGCCTGCAGAGAGCCAGCAGTGGGGCTCACACCCCCAAATTTGACTCGCAAGGGAGTCGGATACAGTTTTTAAGCTTTCCACTCTGCTACTCACTTTGCATGTGTGCGGTCTGCCCCTGGAAGCCACTGGATCCCATCAGATGTACACATGAATTAGACAAAAAAAAAAAAACACAACAGTGGTTAAAAGTTCTCTAACACCCTCTCCTCCTCTTGTCTTCTGAAGAGTCAATGACAAACAAGACACTGATAAAACTAAATCCGCCCTCCTCCCCACCTCAAGACAACAAGAGTTACTGAGACACAAAACGTGTTATCTTGTACCCTTGGGATTACATCTAGAAGGGAAGTTTAGGGGTGCGGGAAGTGTGGGGGGCAGGCGGTGTTTGTGGGCGCAGTCCGCTTAGTTCTTGTACTCAAAAGGCTCGTCTCCAGTTTCGTTGAGGAGACACGTGCGGACGAGGGCCTCTGTCACAGCGTAAGGGTCACAGTTGGCGGAGGGCCGGCGGTCCTCGAAGTAGCCCTTCTTCTCATGGCCCACGTTCCTGGGGATGCGGATGCTGGCACCACGGTTGGCCACGCCGGCAGAGAACTCGTGGATGTTGGATGTCTCGTGGAAACCCGTCAGGCGTCTGGCATTGTCCAGCCCCCCTTTGGGGTCATAGGCACGGATGTGGTACTGGTGACGCTTGCTCAGCTTCTCGATGGCCTCTTCAATGTGCCTGTGAAGGGAGCAAGGAAAAGGGGGAGGCATGGTCAGCATCAGATGGATGGTATGAGCTGAGTCACTCCTGACTGTTGCATCCAAGCAGATTCATCTCCATCCCAAGCTTCATGATGAAGCCTATGCCCTACGGCCTGTTTTTCTGATCATCTCAACACAGGGCTTCCCTCCACTCCTTCTGTCCCAGGCTGGCTCTTGCAAAAGGATCCCCATGGTCTGAGAAGGTCCCTTGGGAGTGCTGGATGACCAAATCCCACAGACACACTGCCCTGGGGAACCCAGGGTTGGTTCGTTATCTCAGGGCATCACGGGCAAGAAAACCCAGCTGCCAGGAGAAAGAATCCTGGATCTCCACTGCACCCAGCGCTGTAAGGTCCCTGCCTGCACTCAGCACATCAGTCCCATAAAGGGATGATTTTTGGTTTACATCTCCAGGATTTTGTTGTTTTGAGAAAACGCAGCATCAGCTTCCACAGCTAATGGTCCTTCTCTTTCATCATGGCTATAAAGAGAGAAGAAAAAAAGAAAAAGGCCTGTGCAGAGTTTGTTTGCTTGCGGCACCGGCAGATCAAAAGCTGGAACGCTTGTTAGGAATAGCTGCATCTCAGCCACCCGTGCTTCAATCAACAGTGATAGAGCTGTACCACTGGCTGAATTTCCCACCCCACACCAAGAAGGGAGTATATCGTTATACAAAATGCCAAAAATAATTTAAAAAAAAGAATCCAGAAGAAAGAGAAGAAAGGCTCCAACGTAACACCAAAGACCAGAGCAACATTTTCTGCGTGGGCAAAAAGACCCCAAAACTTACTTGAGACCTCCGTCTTCCCTCATGTTCTTGGTACTGAAGTTGGTGTGACAGCCAGCACCGTTCCAGTTCCCAGGAATGGGTTTGGGATCGAAGGACACGATGACACCAAAGTCTTCACACACCCGATGGAGGATGAAGCGTGCAATCCAGAGGTGATCCCCCATCTCAATCCCTTCACATGGTCCCACCTGGAACTCCCACTGCAAGAAGAAGCAGTCACTGGCTCAGCGGTGCAGAGACACCCACATAAAGACACTTCCCGCCCCTTTACGCTCCAATTGTTGATAGAACCATATGGCTCAGAGCCAAAAAGCTCTGATTCCTCAGCACTATCTCACTCCAGAAGGCATCTGAAACAGTTTACCTGAGCCGGCATCACTTCTGCGTTGGTTCCTCCAATTTTAACGCCAGCATAAAGGCACGCTCGGTAGTGGGCCTCCACAATGTCTCTCCCATAGGCTTTGTCTGCTCCCACCCCGCAGTAGTAGGGACCTGCAACGGCGCAGATGTACAATGAGGGGAGCATTGAGTTTCCAGAAAGGAAGGGGAAAAAAATAGGGCTCAAACTCAGTGAAAACAAAGCACACAGCAGGAAGGGCTCTCCGAAAGAAAGCCCCCAAAATCCGCTTTTCACGGGAGCTTTAGCAAAGCCGATGGAGAACAAGTTCCTCTGATAGTCTGGGTCTGTAATCTGCCATGCTAACTAACAAACCAAGCAGCAAATTCAGATGATCCAAAAGGCCACCTAAACTCTTCTGTCACAACCTTAATCTCACGGGCTCAGTCTTGCCAACACCCGGCTTGTTATCGTCCACCTTCACTTCCAGAAACACCTCCAATCTTTCCGCTCGCCTGAAGCGCCCGAACTGCATCACACGGATTACACTTCAAACGCTCCCGAGTTGGTCTGGTGCAAACTCCCCCCCAAAAATTACCTTGGGGTCCAGGGAAGCCATTGGAAGGCCAGCCAAACGGATGTCCATCTGTCCCCAGAAGAGTGTACTCTTGCTCCATCCCAAACCAGGGGTGCTGGTTGGACACCATATCCATAATCCGCCTGCAGGTGTATCGGAGATTCGTCTCTAGAGCAGAAAGGCAACATGAGGGTTATCGGCATCTCCACCTCCATTCCCCATTTCCACTTCATTTACAGTTTGAGTCCCAGCAGCGCTGGTGAAGAATCCCAGGACCAGCCCTTTCTTCAGCACCCCCCCAGCACTTCGTTTGCCTTTTACTTTCAGGGCAGAGATTATTTCCACGCCACACGTGATGCTAAGGGGATGAATGAACACCATTTGGATAGGTCTCCCGTTCCCCTCCCCAGAAACACCACTGACACCAGGAAGAAGGTCCATTCACCTGCAGACTGGCGGTTGTACTTGAAGACCTCACAGAGAACTAGTTTATTGGGATCTTTGCGGAAAGGGTCCCGAAACATGGCAGCAGGTCGCAGGTACATGTCACTGTTGGAGCCTTCAGCCTGGAACGTGCTGGAGCCATCGAAATTCCACTCTGGGAGATCTGGAGCAGAAAGAGGAATAAGCCACAGTCACCTTGGATCCCCAGTCACTGGGAAGATGGGCTCCCAGCCACCCTCCAGTATTACAAAGGTGAAGGTGCTTACAGACAACAGGTTTACAACAGGTTTAATCCCAGCTCTGCTGATTTTGTTCCAAACTGGGGGGGAGGGGGGAAAAAAAAAAACCCAACAAAACTGAAACCACCAAAACAAGCAAAAAAACCCCAGGGGAGCACAACTCCCCAGCCACCCTGGGAAACACGAGGAGCTGGGCTGCTGGCCAAGGGCACGCAAACCAAGCAGCACTGAGGACGTTTCCCATGTCGCAACCACCACGGGGATGAGCAGAGTAGCAGAGACGACTGGGCAAGTTGAGAGAGAGCAAGGAGGCATCTATGGGGGGATGAGATACCCTGATCTGCAAGGCATGGGCCTGGAGAAGGTGGGAGAGATTGGTCACATACAGGTGGTGTCTCACAGGGAGGCGTATGGCCAACTTGGCCCCCCTCCCCTCACCACCCCTTCTGGGGGTGCACTGCCCTCAAGGGAGGAACAGTGAACTCTGCTCAGGGGAACATTATCTCCTCCTCTGTATCCTGGGGGGGAAAAGAGGGAGGACTGGAAGAACAGACATTTCGAAGGAGCTGTGCCAACCACTCCCTTCCAGGAAAAAAGGAGAAGGGAAAAAAAAAAAGGAATAGGGAAAAAAAAAGGGAAAAAAAGAGATAATTCTGCTCAGTCACAGAGTATTTTCATTTCATAACTGTCTCCAGTCAGCACCATGGCAACCTGGGGAAAATCCTAATGCTATTATTGTGTAAGCTGGGACTGTTTGTTCTGAGGGACACAAGCTCTTAATTACACCGGATAGCTCCATTCTTTCCCCTCTACTTTCTTCTGCCAAACTACTTCCGGCCAAAACGAGTACTTGAGCGTCAATGGGCCACCGAGGCCCTGCCAGCAGCCCCCAGGTCCTGCCAGCAGTCCCCTCTGCAGCCGAGCTGGTGCCAGGGACCAGCTCCCAACCCCGGGCATCTCACCGAAACTGCACATCTGGAGAACTGGGAACATTCCCCCAGGGCAGGGGGTGGGTGTCTGGGGCAAGAGGTAATTGCAAGGGGGCATGAAGCAACATTTTCCCTAAATACCATCCTTCTGCTGTGAAAAAGAGCGAAGAGGCATCCTGTCTCTGGGACAGCCAAACCCAGTTGTTTCCTCCAGCTGGCAAGGGGCTGCAAATCCTGCACCTGCCCTCTCACCTTCAAGGCTCTTGGGCTCATGGTCCAGCGTGCGGGTTTTACAACGGAGATGCTCTCCCGTCCCATCGATCCAGATGTACATGGCTTGGACCTTCTCCCCCTGCGGCAGCTTCATGTACATGTGCTTGATAGCTTTGCTCAGGTGGGAGCTCGCCGAGGTGGCCATGGCCGCAGACCGGACAAGGGGGTTCCTGCAGGGAGGATACACCAAAAAAACCCCAACCCTGACTGTGAGCTCCAGATTTTTCACTCCCCAGCCAGGGGAGAGCATGAGACAGCTTGGCCATGGGGCTGGCTGCTGTCTCCAGCAGTTCCGTGCTGCTCTGCAGGCAGAAAACAGCGCAGCTCAAGCAGATGCAGGCAGCTAGGAAAGCCCTGCTCTAGAAGCTATACCTTCAAAGCATCCTATTAACACCCAAACTTCTATCTCACAACCTAGGGCTGACCCAAGTGACAGCCCTCAGAAGTTTTCCTCAGCCCTCTGAACTTCCCACCTCCAGGCACACCACGACCACTGCTCTGGAGCACAGGGAAAGCTTAGCTGGGGCTTGCTCTATAAACTGGGCTCAGCAAGGAGGGCTTGCCAGCCCTAGCCACCTCCCCACATTAGCTGCACATACTCAGGCCTGGTCTAGGGCAGCACGGGGCGGGGGGCAAAGCAACAGGCAGTGCAAACAACCCCCAAACGATGCTGGCAGCAACCGTGAGGCCAAAGGGGCTCTGGTCGCAGGCAGAGAGAGCTGCAGCATCCCTGCCACGCTCGGCACAGCCTGGAGCTGAGCTCCCAGGGACCCCCGGCAGGACCCACGCGTGTTCGCAGGAGCTCGGCAACGCCAACTACTTGAAAACATGAAGCGACTTGGAAAAACACTCCAACGCCCTACCGCTCTGAAAGGGGGGAGTGGTGGTGTCTCCTCTTGCCCCGGTGCGGGCTCCCCACCAGCCCCGCTCCGCTGCCAGAGGCAGCACCCACGCGTGCAGGGGGGGAAGGCAGCCACGCTTAAGCGAGCAGCCCGAGAGCCTCGCAAAGAAAAAGCAAGCTGCGAAGAGCATCTGTTTTCACGAGAAACCTCCAGGCGCCTCTCCCCCCGCCTCCTTCCTCCCCCCCAAAAGCCCCCCCCAACCCAAGCTTGGCAGGAATGTTCCCCTAGAAGGTCTGCGCGCCGGCTGCAGCCCGCGGGGAGCCCCGGCACCGGGCGGAGCTGCCCCCTCGCCCCACCGCGAAGGCGCGGGCGGGCCCGGCGGTGGGCACCCCCCCTCCCCGCGGGGCCGTTACCTGGTGGCGGTGGTGGCAGCGGCGGGCGCGGGGCTCCCACGCTCAGCTCCCGGGGCCGCGCCCGCCGCCGCTTTATGGCGCCGCAGCGCCGGCCCCGCCGCACTGATTGGGCAGCGGCGGCAGCCGGGCCGGGGGCAGGACGGGGCCGGGACGGGGAGGGGGAGACGGGGACGGGACGACAAGGGTTCACCGCTCCGCCCCCTCCTCCGGCGGGAGCGATGGCACCGCCGCCGGGCTGCCCCTGCCCCCGGGAAGGGAGGGACACCCCCCACCCCCCGTTTCGCTCCGCACCGCGGGGGAGACGGGGGTGACGGGGAACGAAGAGAGGGTAGAAAACAGTGGGGGATGGCAGGGTGGGTCCTTTTTGCAGTCCTGCACGAAAAAATAACCCCTCGCCTCACGCAGCTCTGGGTGAGCGGCGGCGGGAGCCGGTCCAGGGCTTTTCCCCCGGCGTTTACATTAGCGGCCGCCTTTGCATAACTCACAGGGATGGAAATCAGCCGCCCTGGGTAAACAGGGCAGCAGGGAGAGAGAGGGAGGGACTGCAGCCTCCCCCTCCTCCCCCGCCAAGCCCGGGGCCCAGCGCACATGTTTGGGTGGGGGGCTGTCCCGGCTCAGCACCCTGCTTTGCCCCTTGGAGCAGGTAACAGTCCCCAGCAGCTGGATTTGCAGCCACGACCCTCGCTCCAGGGCACGGGATGGCGTGAGGAAGGAGAAATCCTCCAGCACCCACTTCCGAGGCATCGGGTTAGCAGGCAAGGGGCACCCAACAGAAAGCAAGCACTGCCCAGTATTTTTCCACCCCGGCAGCTCGCTCGCTGTGCCATCCGTGCTCCTGCTCGGCCCTCCACACCTCCCAAGGGGCAGGAGAGCCATGCCAGCAGAAGCGGAAGGAGCTGCTGCCTGCGCACACACAGTACCAGGTACCAGGCCAAGCACACACCACCCACACACCTGCCTCGGGGTAACAGGATAGAGTGGGTTACCCCCTCAGGAGGGAGGGCTGGCACCAAAACTGGCACCCCTTTCAGAAGCAGGACCCTCTGGACCATCACAGCCCCCCTGCTGAAGACACAGCCCAGACAGAGCCCAGGAGGAAGCGCCCAGGGAGAGCTGGATCCTCAGCCAAGAGGAGGTGAAATGCTGGCACAGGCCTCGCCTTGATTTATTGCCCATCTCAAGAGCCGGGTCCCCTCCCTCCCTCCTTCCAGGGACAACCCAGCTCATTCTTTGCCACCACCTTTCAGCAGCCACAAGCTCATGGCCCCAGGCTATCCAGGAAGAGGTGAAATTCAGGTGCTTTCCACTGCTGGGAATTGCTTGGGCCAGGCAAGCCTCCCCCCACACCCTCAGCTCCTGCACCCTCCTATGCACAGAGCAAAGGTTTCCACTCAGAAACGGGCGCTGTGTCTTACCCATGGGAACTAGCTCAGGACCTCCTGGTTGGAGCCAGTTGTGGTCATTTAAAGGCTCAGCCTGAAGCTGAAAGAAGATGATGCTGAGACCCAGGCAGGCCAGGAGAGACCCAAATAGCTCTCATAAAGGGGAGCTGTAAACCCCTCTAGGAACACAAAGCCCTGCCCAACCCTTTTCCCTAGGTTTGTGGGGAGGGTTCCTTTAATCGTGATGCCAGCAGCTCCAGATTCTTGGAAACGCGTTTGCTAACCTGTAACTCGACCAGAAACTCTGGCCACCCATGGTGGCTACAGACAAGCACTGGGTCGAGGAAAAGGGGCTTACAGGTCGAAGTCTCTGTAGCTTGGGGTGCTCCTCATGCCATCTGAGCCTTGGGGCCGAGCAGCTCCTCTTTTCACCCGCTGAACTCCATGCGAGCCCCAAGGGAAGTTGGGGGGGGGGGGAGCAAAAGCAGTTCTCAAGATCACCATCTCCCCTCCACAAGCCTGCGGGCTAGCAACCCCCTGCCCGGGAGAGACCCCAGCCTGGGCAAGGGTTTCATGGCCGGAGGGGTGGGTGGGGGTGGGTGGCACTCCCACCTCTACCCCCCTCTCCCTGCACAACATGTTTACGAGCCAGCGGGGAAGCACCGGGCGCCGCAGCCGCGGGGCCAGCGCCCCCTCCCGGGAAAACGGCGGTAGGAGAAGCGTCCCTTGACCGCCTCGCCGGGCTCCCGGCAGCTTGTTTACCGTCTGCCTTGCCCTCCCCTCCCCTCCCCTCCCCTGGGATGGGTGGAGGGGTTGGGAGGGGATTGGGGGGCGGGGGGGGGAGGGAAACACGTCTGAGGCTGAGCCTTGGCCCAGCCGCGTGCTCCAGTGACCCTTATTGTCACCAGCCTGCAACGCGACAAAAACCTCATCGGGGAGCTGGAGACGGCGCCGTGCCAACAGGTGACACCTCCCAGGAGTGGATTTAAACCGGCCTTCAAAGGGCCTGCCAGAGACAATGTGCCGCTCCAGGGGCGAGTCCCAACTGGCACATGTTTTTCTTTCTTCCTCCTATTAATTCGTGGGAACACCTTTATTCCCCTGCCCCGGCACTTCCCTCCGGCACGGTTTATATCCTGCAAGAGCTGCCAGGGTTGGAAAGTGCCTGGTACGCTGGGAGGGTAGGTCAGGGATGGACTTTGCAGCCTTCTGCCTCCAAGGCACCAACGCAAAGCCAGCAGGGACAGGAGAAAGAAAAGGCTTTGGGCGCTCTGTGAAAGGGCTGGGATGGTCCCCAATCTCCCATGGTTAGCATGGGATGTCCCCTCTCTTACATGTGCCCAGCCCAATACCACCTTGGCACCTCTTTTTCCGACCCCAGACAGGAGCCAGGCAACAAGAGGGTCTATGGCTTCCCACCCCACCATGCTTTACTGGGGCTGCTGTGAACCATTGCTGTCCACATCCTCCCCCCTCCTGCCTCCCTGGGCAGTTTGCTGTCAGCACGGGGGTCTTGCACCCCAGCATGGCTGCAGGGACCCCCCCTGAAAGTGCAGCCTCATCAATTTGTGAACGTCTTAAAATGCGGAAGCTTTACACCACGGGGAGGAGGAGAAAGAGGGGGCGATTCAAGGGTTAAAAAGACAGGATATGAAACTTCTCTGTGGCTCAGGCCCTGGGGCAGGTGGCCACTGGCTTTGCTCCTGCAGCGCTGGACTCTTTCCCAGCATGTCAGGGCCTGCTGGAAGGGCGGCCCCTCGCTGCAGCCCTTGCAGCTGGAGAGCTGGCCACCCACAGCATCTCGTCCCCAACGGGCTGCAGACCTAGGCCACTAAAGCCCAGGTATCTGTTGGGTTTATTTTTTAGTGCTGAAGAAAGACAAAATGTTAAAAACTCTTGGAAAAAAAAAAAATCCTCAATTTCTATTTGACAGAGCTATCGCACAGAGAGGAGGAGTGGTGCATCTGACCAGTTAGATCCTAGGAGGTGGCCTGATGAGTCCAAAATGCCCCAGCCTCTAGCACAGCTCTGGGAGGAGGGAATGGGCATAGAATGATGTACTGGAAGTGGCCTTTAAAGGTCATCTGTCCCTGCATTGAGCAGGGACATCTGGAGCATCTCTCCTCTCCCCCACTGTGCCCAGCAGCTAAGACATGCCCAAATTCAGATACACAGTTCTCAGACCTACGGGGACAGCGCTTTGGGCTGCAAGGTCCTGCATAAGCAACCAAAACACCCAAGTGAGACCAGACAGGGGCCAGAGATCCTGATGGTGCATCGCCTCCACCTCTGCCTACCTCTGGGCATGGCTACCTCTGCTTGGCCCCACCACAGTGTGCCCACTGCCACTGGGACCTGGGCTCTGGAGGGACTGGAGGAACTGGAGGTAGAACCCCTTTTAGCCAAGATTAGCAAGGGCTGGAGAAACAACCCCAGCGCCTTAGCGGGATGAGCGAGCGCTTAATTAACAAGTTGCCCTGATAAGACTCCAAGAAACAGCAGTCACCTGGACTGAGGACAGGGAGCTCACAGTAGGGTGGGGGAAACATCGGCGCCAGGGGACTGACCTTGTGCAAGCAGCGGTGGCTGACGGGTCTCCCCTGGAGCGCTGTGGGAGGCTGACGAAACCCCCCAAGGCAGGGAGGCAGTAGCTGCTGGCCCGATAAGTGAGCAAACATTGCACACTGCGCAGCAGGCCCATGCTCCCTTTGAAGATGCTGCCAGGGTCAAGGGTAGCTGAGGGCTGGTGGCCAGAGGGCTTTCGGAGGCAGAGCAGGTTACCTGGGTTGCACAGGAGGGCAATTTAGGAAAGCAAATTAGTGAAATAATAAAAAATTAATTAAAAAAAAAAATGCAGAGACACACATAAATGAAAACCTTCCCTCTGCATGCAGCTCAGCTGCAACACCCACCCACGAGGCCTTTTGGGAGCGCAGGAGCCAGGAAAGCCTCGTGCAAACCCCCTCGGTCGCTTGCACCTCCCTCTCCACTCCTTACGTGGCCACCTCGGTGCCAGTGACCATGCCCGATGCCCACCTTGCCACCCCTCAGAGGAAACCATGGCATTGCTTCGGAAACCCTCAGCAGCCCCCTTCCCTGGGTTCCCCCCAAGAAGGGGTCATCACGGAAACAGCATCACTGCTGCCAGCTCCGGGCCAGCCAGGCAGCAGCCCTGGCAGGCAGCACCTACCTCTCACTGGCCGTGCCCTGCATGCATAGAGCCCTTGCACAGAGGCTGAGCGCCTTCCGCGAGCAGAGGCTGCTGCGAAGCATGTGCCTGCCTTCAAAAGCAACCAGGAGAAGTTAGAAGATGAGAACATCAGGCAGGATTTGAGACCTAGAAATTGCTTGGCTCGGTTTGCTCTGCACGAGGGTGGAGAATATCCCAGGGAGCGCTCAAGTACATGCCTTTCCCTGCAGTTGGAAATTGGTCACAGTTGAGTTTGTTGGGGTTTTGTTTGGGTTGGTGTTTTTTTCCCCTTTTTTTCTTTTTTATTAGCGCTGTTCATGCTCTGAAACACGCTCCCAGCTTGGTCAGGGCTGTGCTGGCTGTGGCTGGTGGGTTAATTTCAGCCTAGTAACATCCCACAGCTCCCTAAGCAAGAGTGCAGAAAGCACTGCCCAGGTGGATTCAGCAGTAGGATCTGGGTCTGGCCTCTGGAGTTAGGAAAGGAAACTATCAGAGTGCCATTTTCCATGTCCCTTCCCTGTGGCTGAGTCGGGTCCCTGTCCTGCCAGAGCAGGGCACATGCTTTACCTGGACTGGTGAAGTCACCAGAGCCGGCAACACATGTATAAAGTTACACAAGAGATT
The DNA here is from genome assembly GCA_020800305.1 of Porphyrio hochstetteri. Taxonomy (NCBI): domain Eukaryota; kingdom Metazoa; phylum Chordata; class Aves; order Gruiformes; family Rallidae; genus Porphyrio; species Porphyrio hochstetteri. The sequence continues at coordinate 24,228,444 of CM036912.1, forward strand.
TCACGTGAGCTGGAATAGAGGCAAGCAAAGGCAGAGCTTGCTGTGGGGAAACGGGGGGGCTCTGCTATAAGGGGTCAGAGCCCAGCCTTCACCCTAAAGCCTGGGCAAGGAATCTACAGACAGATGGCATGAAAAAAATCACATTAAAAAAAAACCAAACCTAATATATTCAAGAAAGGAATGATTTTTTAAAGCTGAACTGCTTTAATGGCCGCAGACAGCTCCAGTTTTAAGGTGCTGTGGGCCCAAAAAGGTCCAACTTGTTGCTGATAGTCTTCGAGGTGTCCTGAACTATTTATAATGAGAACAGGCTTGGTGCTGTAGGGGGTAAAAACCCCCAGTCTTGCCCCAAAAAGCTCACTCCAGGCATGGTTCTCTCTCGCTCGCACTGCTCCCTTGTTCTGGAGGCTCACGGGGGCCATAGACCATCACCCAAGACCAAAAGCAATGCAGAGGTGTGTGGAGCTTTCATGGATTGGTGGGTACTGACTGCAGCTGGTGAGGGAACCAACACACCCTATCTTGCCCACGGCTCCAAAAGGGGCAGGTTGGGCTGCACCCAGGGAGGCAACTGGCCAGCAACTGCAGGCAGTGAGGCTGACCCGGCAGTCGGGCAGCCTTGGACTTTGCCACCATGGTGAGCCACGCCAGTTTACGTTGGGCGAGGATAAGAAACCCAGTGCCGTCCCCTGTGCCATCCTGGGAGCACGAGGCTGTGCTGCTGGCAGAGGTGACCTGAGGTTTGCCAAGGGTGGGCTGCTCCCCATGCCAGGGGGATGGAGGACACAAGTAATTCAGGCTGGGACAGAAGGGGGAACGAAACCCTTCTGACGTGTTTGGTGTTGCAACCCTGCCCTTATCTTTGTACAAAGAGTCCGGCTGCTCTGCGCTCCTCTCTGAGCCCCCTTCTAAGTCTAGGCTGTGCTCATGCATCCACCTCTTCTTTTAAACTTGGTTTTTTTGCTGTTTAATGCTCACATGAGCTCCTTCTGCAAGGAGCCGTTGCAGCATGAAGAACAAGGCAGATGGACCCATGCACACAGCAAGCAGGAAGCTGCAGCTGGGCTGAGCTGGGATCCATCCTACCAGACCTCTTGGGGTCTCCTCTTGGGGAGAGACTCAATGGAAATGGCCCCCTGCATTCCCGCTGTGACCACGTCAGCCTGTTTCTGCTCAGAACCTTGGTCCTTTCCCAGCAGAAGCTGGCACAGCCCCACTGAGGTCAGCCCCGAGCTGGATGGGCACCAGCGGAGCTACACCAGCCTCTGAGGATCTCACTGGGCATCCGCACACTTGCCAACTAAAAAGATATATTTTCTTTGACAGTTGTAACCTTTCCCCAAGGACTTTTTGAGTCTTTCAAGTCCAAGACAGCCACCATACCAGCTCAGTCCCTAAGCCCTCCTCTTAGCAGCACAAATCTGTGGAGACCAGCAATGAGCAACAAATCTTTATGAATTTGGGATCTGAACTGCTCCTTCCCAAGGTCTCCCTTCATTCCTTCCCTCAGTTCTGCCTGGCACCACTAGGATGAGCTCACAGCAGCCCCTTCCTCATCCCAGTTTGGGTTTTGGCATAGCGACCAGCTGACGTGCCCGGGCTGTGACTGAAGGAAGGCGACGCTCGCCTCCCCACACCACAGCCATCCCTGCAGCAGGGCACAAGCCAGCCCTCGCCCCCACCTCCCGAAAGCAGAGGACAACACTCCGTAGCTGTCAGCACGAGGCCATGCATCCCACATGCTCCACAAGGATGTGCATATTAAACTCAACACCTTCAACCATCCGAACTAACACAGCACGGCTGGTGCCTTGCAGCGCGGCAGGACGTGACGTCCCAAGGGGCACACGCGTGTGCACGGCCAGATCACACCAGTTTTCACCAGTCCCCATCACGTCCCTCCCAGCCTGGCATGGTTACCCTCCTCGTGCAGGGCGGCGCAGCGACGGGCTCCCTCGCTCAGCGTGATGGAGCGAGCTGGTGTCACCCTTGGGGTCCCAATCACCGACCCCGCAATTCATTAGGAGCCGCCCCAGCGCTAATTGCGGCTGTGGAGCCGCCAGCCCGGCGCTGAGGCGCAGAGCCCCGTGGCTGCCGGAGACAGCTTCCCATTCCTGATTTGACAGCGCCACCTCGTGAGGTGACCCTGCTCCCGGAGACCCTGCTCTCGGGGATCCCGCTCCCGGGGTGCCAGGCAGCCGTCCTGCCCCACTGCTGCCTCCACAGAGGGGTCTTCGGGCAGGCCGCCCACCTTTACGTGTGTTTTAGCCGGCCTGTGACGGGTGACAGCGAGAGGGGCCGCGGCCACGCTGACGGAAGGGGATGTGACCCTCCACATAACCTGAGTGGGTTGTGTTAGAGGCCGTGCCGAGACAGCTCAGGGCTTCTCGGAGACACAAGGGTGGCAGCGTCTATCGTGCAGCCCCCCTCAGCAAGCACAGAGGAGATGGCCAGTGTGGGAGAGGACACAAAACCCTCCCGTGGCCACCGACAGCACAAAGCCATGAGGCACATCAGAGACCCCTGGCGTGATGGCACCCAAGACCTGGAGGGTGGGCACCAGCAGCCCTGGCAGGTCTGGCACCACAGCATTGCAGGCTGAGGAATCCAATACCCACCTCAGGAGCAGATTCCTCCTCCTGCCAGGGAGACAGGTCACTGCTGCTGCCAAAGAGCTGGGCTTCCTTCTTTCTTTCTCCTCTTCCCCCCTACCCCAAGTGTCTACAAGGTTGGGTCTCAGTCCCAAATCTGATGAAGCAGGACAGCTAAGAAGGAACCTGGAGTTGCTCTGTCTGGAGCAGGTGTAGCAGGGTTTCCTGGGAAATGTCCATCACTGCCTGAGCAGATGTCCTGACAGTAACCACACAGGGTACTGAGGTGCTGCTAAGAACCTGGTTTGAAGGCAAGAAGAGAGGGGGGAAGAGTTTAATTTCAGGACTGCCCGAGCACATTTGCAGGGCTGGTGAAAAATGAACCCATGAAAAGGTATCACTGGGTAGTGCTCCCCCAGGGCATGAAAAATTCACCAACTATGTGCCAGGCTTATGTAGCCTTGGCACTTGCTCCACTACAAAAAGCACATCCTGATCTAATCCTTTATCATTACATGGCTGATATACTGATTGCAGAAAAAACTTGGACATTGAAAGTTTGATTCAGGAGTGAACAGTGCATTTGAAAAGCCAGGGGTTACAGATTGCTGCAGAAAAAATTTAAAAGGAGCCAGTGTGGAAATATCTGGGGTGGCAGACTGATAAAAGTACCATAACACCTCAAAAGATTGAGATCCAAGCTGAGGTCAGCATGTTAAATGATGTTCAAAAGCTGTAGAAGATATTAACTGGGTTAGATCATTGTGTGGCATTACGAATAGGGAACTGGAACCTTTAGTGGCATTGCTAGAGGGAGGAGGTGGTGCAGGAGCACTGAAAATCCTGTCAGGAGAAGCTAAAAAGGCTCTGGAAGTTCTTAGTAACAAAATAAAAAATACATAAACCCATCAATGGGATCCTGACTGGGACAGAGGAGTCACAGTCATTAATCAAAATCTGTGTGATTTCACCCAATAAACAGCTTCACCTAAAATTCATATGGAATTGCCTGTTGCCCATCGCCAATCTCCCCAGTTAGGAAAGTGGCACTTCCCAGCAGGGCAGCAAAGAAGGAGGTGCTTACAACCCTGCAGCCCCCAAGGACCTGCCAGGACAAGACATCACAAACAGCACAGCACTCCAGGATGCATTCTTGGAACAGGGCAATCTGTCGACCAATGGTGGGTTACCTTTGCTTCAGTCCCTCTAAGTACACCCCAAAGGGAACGGAGGAGAAAAGGAAGCAACATTAGGCTTCTGAAACGAGGGTGCTCCCTGTGCCACAGCGGTGCCTTCACCCCCTTGCATCCAGACCTTTCAAACACATGTAAACCCTCACGGGATAGTGGGAGGTGTTGGGCACTGCTGGCACACTACCTAGATGGGATGTCCTGGGTAGATGGGCTAGGTGTCTGCAACGATTGTCACTCTACCCAGAACCATGACCTGCTCCCTGCATGATGGTGCTGCAAATTTGCAGGGGGATTTGCTACCAGAACCTGAGCAAGAGGAGTCAGATGCCACCAAGGTGGTGGGGGGGCTGGAGACAGCACAGTGTTCCCCTTGGAGACAGCAGGAGTATGCTGTCTGGGTAAGGTGGAGGAGCGGAGCCTGTCCCTTCCAGTCACAGTACCTCCTTTCTCCTGCCCCGTGGATGCCACCTCATTTGTGCCCCATCTCCATGAACCATGTCCCTTTGCTGTTTACAAAGCTGCCATTCCAACTTGCCAGCCCTTGCATGCAGCTGAACCCAATGCTTTTCCAAACACCCCATGCCATCCCTCCCAGAGCACATGGGTGCACCTGGACCCAAATTTCATGGGCTGTCCCAGGTCCAAATCCTCCTGTGTATGCACAGAACAAGCCCATACCGCACGTCCCCTCGAGCCGTCCCTCTGAAAACTCATCCTTTGGTTCACACTTGGCCACACAAAGCCCACATAACTCTCTCTTTTCCCCCTTGTAGCAACCCTAGCCTCCACGGACTTGGAGCTTCTGCTGAGAGATGATGTTTTTGTCGACTTTTTCAACACATTTCTGAATCTTCCTGTAAGTCCATGCTAAGCTATAAAGCCCAGGACCTTTATGAACTGGTAACTCAGGTGAACTTTCAGCTTCGGTGGTATTAGAGGCCCCAGGAAAATTTGGAGTAGTCCACACTCAGGCTGGAAAATGTGGGAACCCCGAGGACCTCAGCTTGGAGATAGAGGCCTGAAAGGGAAGACAATGCCCATCTCTGTAGCGAGGACTAACTAGAATTGCTGGGCTTTGGGCTCTCCTGCCACACTTCATCTCTTACATCTCTCCCTTTTCCTTTTGACACAGGTTTTTGGCCAGACACCCTTTTACATCAGCGGCATGGGCCAGTGGGACCTCTGGCCAGAGCTGCCACGGTGCCTGGTGAGAAAATGCCCCTTTACAAGGTGGGGGGGAGGAGGGTGAGGCAGGGGGAGGAAGGGCACAGGGCAGGGGAGGGAAAGAGCTAGTTTCTCACTGCCAAGGCCACTCTCTGGCTCTCCTGTTTGCGCAGCCAGGGGATTATTTCAAATCCAGGTGTCATTTTGCTGTTGAGCCCTGGGAGGAGCACAAGCCATTTAAAGTCCCGGTGCAGTTTATGGGGTCCCTCCAGCCCTCAGTAAATATCGCTAGCTGGAGTTAAGGAGGGCACGTATGGTGGCAGGGGAAGGAGGAGGATGTGAACATCAGCCCCTCACGCCCTCCCGCCGCTTGCAGTGCTCAGACCCCACAGCTAAAGGGAACCTGCTCCTCCGGTGCTGCCGGAGCTTCCTGCCGGGGCTCCGGGGAAGCAGGCAGGTTGCGAGCAGAGGCAGCCATGCAGTGCCTGGGTTTGCAGGCAGAGCTGCTGGGGACGCGGGCCAGGGCTGTAGGGCTTGAGTAACCCCCGTTTTCTCAGCACAGGGATGGCTTGCATCACCGTCTAGCAGCAGGGTGCCTTCCCCTGCCTCCTTCCCCCCAAACCGGGCCCGTTACTCACCCTAATCCCCAGGCAGGAGACAGCTCCTCGCTCACAGCCTAATCCTTCTCCTCGGGCGTGGGGGTTGCAACGCAGGATCCCAGCCCCTCGGCTTTACTGGCTTGGCTGAGGAAGCACCGCCTGCCTCACTTCGGCAAATCCAGCCTGTGCCTCCACCTCGTCCTCTGCCAGAAGCTCCTGGGTTTCATTCGGTCGGGGGAAGCAGGTGAGTCATCGTGGCACAGAGGAAATAGGAGCAGCTTTGCCACGGCAGCAGGGCTTCCTCTGGCTGGGGCTGTCAACACTTGGTGCCTGCCCAGTGGGTCCTGCTTCTGCTCCGGGTTAAAAAGGCATTGCACATCCTGGTTTTAGGGACACGGCAGATACCAGGGTCTCCACGGGATGATCAGGGCTTTACCCCACCACCCTACTGGTACAGGTCTGCTGCCTTGGTGGAGTTGAGCTGAAATAGCTGCCCAGCAAGCTTTGCCACACAGGTCATGGGTGAAGCAGGGCTGGAGAGCATCCTCAGACCCAGGAAACCAGGGTTCTGGTGTTTCAGGTTTGCTGCTGCTCAGGGTGCCAACTGTGTTGTGATAAGCTGCTCATATGATGCATCCAGCATGGGGAAAGCAGGCCTATGCCGTGGTCTGTCCTACCAGCAGCAAGCCTGAATTGTGCTCAGTTTACCCCTAAAACAAGTCATCTCAGCCCAACCGACCGCTTTGCCGGCCTGTTTGTCAATGCAAGAGAGGGCTGCTAGGAAGCAAGCTGCGGCAGCTGGGATGCAGGGCTTCTGTTCCAGAAAAACAAGCCATTCATCGAGGCTCGCTCCCGTTACCAAATGTGCTGCCACTGCTGCCCCTGTCAGGCCGAGCCTCGAGCAGAAGGGAACTGCCCCAAACTCATGCAAAAGAGATGGACGCTCACAAGGGGAGGAGTGTCACCGACATGAGTGGGTTGTCCTGGCAAACACCCCACGTGCATCCCATGTGGGTCTGAAGCTTCCATTTGAGTGGGGTTTGAGGGTCTGCTGGCTCACAGCACTGCTGCCCTCTCTCCAGGGGGCTGGGGGGATGCTTCTGGGGTCCAGAAGGCCTTCCTGAGGATTGCTCCTGCACACACACACCCCACCACCTCCCACTCGCGATGCTGCATGCTCTGCACTCTCTCTCTGGTAGGAAAACTGCTGAACTGGCAGAACGCTGACCAGTGGCTGCTGGAGAAGTGTATCGGTGGGAGCCAGGGCATGCAGCACTTTGGGGCCTTCATCCAAGGAACAGCAGGTGGGCATGGGGCACACCACAGCCTCTTCTCAGCCAGCTGTGAGCCAGCTGCCCGATGGGACAATGGGTGAGCACTGGTAGGACAAGAGACACTGCAATCCCAGGTAGAACCCCAGCATGGGCACTGTGTGCCAGGGAGATGCATAGCCCTGGCTCTTCTCTGCGCTCTTCCCTTGGTTCATCCAAGGGATCTTTCCTTTCTTCTGTTCTTTGGAAGCACAGGCTGCTTTTCTCATCAGCAGGGCTTCCAGGGGCTCCCTCCAACTCCCATCCCTTCTCTGATCCATAGGGGAAGAACTGACCAACTTTTGGATCACCACTGAAAGGCTCCTGGGGCTGGACGAGTCAGACACAAGGCAGAGGGACCTCTACCTGTCCTTGCTCTGCAGGCTGAGAACCACTCACCTGCGTGAAGGCTCCAGTGTCGTCACTCTCTGCAGGACCATTGTGGGTAAGAAACACGGGACCTGGGGCCAAGCAGCACCTTCCAGAGAGATGGTCTTCCCTGGGTACTTCCAGGGAGACAGGATATCATCACTGGCTTTGCTTGGCTCAGGAACAATCTGCATAGAGCCATCTCCCCATCGTAATCCCCTGTGTCCATTTCAGGATCACTGCCAGAAGCCAGGCATGTTCAGCCCATCAGCACCAGAAAGGAGATCCTAAGCAAGATGCAGGAACGGACCCTTTTCATCATTCAGAGTTACTGGCTCCCTAAATTCTTCATCCACTGCAAGAGAGGCATGGAGCAAGAGAAATCGTGCCAGCCTCTGCTGCAGGAATATCAGGAGCGCTTGTTATGGGCCAACTTGCAGGAGCCCTCAGACTTTTTGGAGAATGGTTTCATGATGCATATTAAAAGGAGCCAGGGTTTGTCAGGGCCCTACTGCAGCAAGAAGGCCAAAGCGGAGATCTGGACTCTGGTCAAGGAGGGAAGAAACAACGAAGAAGTGAAGATGCCCAGTTTTAAGGTGCAACCAGAAAAGCATCCGGGGCCAGCTGGGAGCACAGAAGAATTGCATCTGGTTAAGGATGCTTTGGGACCAATTCCTCAGCAGTCAGAACATGCTGCAAACACTGCCTTTGGTGGCAAAGGAGGAACAACCTCTCCCATAAGATCTGACCCCAATGCAGAGCAGGTCCTTCATCTGGAAGATCCCTCTGACGAGAAAGTCCTCTCTGACCTGCATTCCTCTGCACCCCTTGCCCAGCTGCCATCCCTGAAGAAAACAGTCAAGACCTTGAGTTTTCTTCCCTGGCCCTTAGCGCTGATTACTGCGTGGGGTGGCCCTTCAGGGACCTTGAAACGCCAGGACCGGACCCTAGAGACTCTTCTCCTGGACCTGTGGCATGACCTGGAGGAATTTCTGCCTGTGGTGTTGGACCCCAGCACAGAAAACAGTTTCTTCCTGAGTCATTTGATGGGGGAGAAGATTTGCAAGACCTACCTGGAGGAGGGCACCATTCAGCAGCTTCCTTTGGAAAGCAGGACTCTTGGGAGCTTGTGGGACTCTCTCATGTCTGGAGAATTCTCCCCATGGATATTCAGAGCCCAGGAGGCGATTTGCAAGGTACAGAGTGGTGCTGACAGTGGTCAGGTTGGGAGGTGCAGCTGGCATTGGCACCCCACGTAGGGGTATTGGAAAAATGAAGGTGAAAACAGATTAGGAAAGGAAAAAAAAAAAAAACCAAAAAAAACCTTACAGCCACAAGCCACCTCGCACTTGAGCCAGTGGCCAAGATGTGCCAGGCCATGGAGGAGGGACAGGAGCATCCACACTGGTTTGCTGGGCAGAGGCGAGCAGTCACATCGCAGCCGGCATCCTTGGTTGTTAGACACACATGCCAAGGACCAGGGTGTGGCAGGGCAGCTGCTGTCCCGAGCTGCCAGTGCCAGCACAACGATGACCCAAGCAACTCAATGGACCAACCTGTGTATACAGCTCCTAGTAAAGCTGTCCTGGGTGTCTCAGCAAGGTGTAACCTGCCTACAGCATCACCGCTGTGACCTCAGGGTACAACAGGGTTAGGGGGGGTACCGGTTGCTGCTGAAGCATTGTCTGAAGACAACCCACTTTTGCTCCTCCTCAGGTGCTCTGCTGCTTCTATGAGGAGTTTCTGGCTGATGATGACAGGACATTCCTCCAGTTTATGGTAAAGGGGAACACGGGTATCCTCGTGAGGCACACAAGCAGCAGTGGGGATATGAAAAGTTGAGGAGAGAGAGGGAGGGAGGGAGGGGACACCCAGCATTAGCTGCAGTGGCCCAGCGTCCCACAGGGTCTCCCAGCCAGCGCTGCTGCAGGGTGATATGGCAGAGCTGTATCTCTCTCCAGCTGCCTCCAGAGCTGCCCTGCTCCAGCTGCCTGGAGCAATGATCCTCATCTCCTCCACTGCAGCATCCCTAAGGCAGCAGCGCTGCAGGCACGCCCTGTGATTGCTACCCTAAGACAGGCCACAACCCTCTCCAAAACCAAGGAGACGTAAAAGCAGCTTTCCAGGGGGTGTGGGAGTGAGCACAGCAGCAGGCAGCATGCTGGGTGACTGCTTCACAGGCAAAACATTTCTGGGAATTAACTCTCCCTCTTTTTTCCTTGCCCACAGCAAATCTGCCATTGCTGTGACTCACGTGCAGACAGATGTGTATGTCCCCATCCCGGCACAAGGGCCTGGCCTATGTGCTGGGGAAAGATCATGCAGCCTTTTACCCTGTGATTCAACCACACTCAGGTTTTCCACATGTCTTTTTCCACTGTGTGAAGGGATGAGTTAAAGGAAGCAGAGTCACACGAGCACTCGTCTTTCCGGACTGTTATCCCTTCAAGCAGTGGAAATCCCACTAATACCTCATGGTTATTAACACCCTAAATGCGAGCCTTGCACCCAGAGACCTTGCAGACAGAAACATATCCCCCCACCCCCCCCCCACCCCCCAAGCATCCCACCTGGTGGCTTTGCTCACTGCAGACAACATTCTTCAAAACAACCATCAGGCTTTTCCCCAAGCTGCATTGTGAAAATCAGCTGCTGGAAAAGGTAAGGAGAGGCTGTCAGGCCCCTGGCTCACAGAGATGCTGGCATCTCTGGTCAGGGAGAGCTGAGCAGCTTGGAAAAGTCAGCTGGCAGCTCCTGACCCTGATTCATTAAATGCCCTCAGTTGTAAGTTAATTAGCTGCCCAGGTTTTTAAGTGTCTCTTGTCAAGGAAATCACCCCTCAGAGCACAGACCTGCTCTGGGAGTGCAGTTGGCACATTAGCAGGTGTCAAGGCCGTGCTCTCTGCAGGCACCATCCCCCAAGCCAAACTCCTCCCGGGTCTCGCTGCACTGATGTCAGGGGAACTGCTCTGGGGCTTAGTGGGGTTATTTCTGGTGCCTGCTCTCAGCAGTGTGCATCTCGGCCAGAGACCAGCCGCTCCCACCCTGTGGCATGGCGAGCTGGGCAAGCTGCCTGCTGCTGGGGAGGGCCAAAGCCTGCAGGAGGGTCTCAGCGGGGGCGAGGAGGGCATTCCCATCAGAATGGGAGCCAGTCCCAGGTCTAGCAGCCAGCCCAAAAGGCACATGAGGTTACCTCTCTGCCAGGGACACCTTTGGGGTTGCTTTCAGCCCTCCTGGGTTGACATCTTCAGGAGAGCTGCTGCTTTTGCTGGCTTACAAGCTGCACTACCTGGGGGACATGCTGCGTGCCCCCGGTACATCCCAGCTGCAGGCAGATGTGAGCCAGCTTTATGCAGCTGCACAGGCAGGTTTAAGGTCTGCGCTGAGCTTCACGCTCGCCTAAACTTCTTCCAAACTGTTTGAGGCTAACGCAGAGGTCTGTCTCAGGTTTGTACTCTGAGGCACAGCCAACCATGCAGTTGCCTGGTGAGCACAGTGCAGGGGCAGCTCCTCAGGTGGGGGAAGCTCTTCATGTTCTCACCCTCTGCTCTTCTCACCGTAGTCTCCACAGAGCAAGGTCAAGCTGCCCAAAATACAAGGCTGTGCTGTTGGGAAAAATGAGTGTTTCCTCCCGTCCCAGTGGGTAAATCCATCCCTGAAGCTGAGCCAGGCCTTGCATGGCACGAGGAACCTGGAAGATCTCTCCTCCAAGCACTTGTGATTAATGGCCACTCAGGACCTCCAGAAAGGGGGCTCCATCCAGGCAGAGGTGGGACCCCTCCTGTGCAGGACTGGTAAGAGGTGTTCAGTTTCTGCCAGGGATCACGTTGGCAAAACACATTTTGTGCACCCATGGTGACCAGTGCAACTTACAGGCTTTGGTACATTGGTCTGTTGTTGACATCACATGGACCTCACGGAGTGGGGTTGGAACAGGGTATCTAGGAGCCATCAGCTGCAATCCACACTTTGGCAGTGACCTATGGGCCAAATTCCCCCCTACCAGTACCAGAGGTACCCACTGCTGCATCCCTGCACTGGCCTCGGTCACTAGATCAAATGAAGGCTGCCACAAAGTGACTGGAAACCAAAACCAGCAGCATCCACTGTCATCCCACTTCCCTACCTTCTCCTGTGGGTGCTGGGACTGGCCACCAAAAGGTGTAATACCCAAGCTTTGTTTTCTCACATCATCTTTTGAGAATGACATCAAGCTTCTGGGTACCTGCTGGTGCCCTGAGAGTGACAGCAGTCTTGCGTAGCAATAGGTAGCTACAGGTCCTGCCTCAGAGATGCAGTGTCATGGGTAGGTCATGGGAACAGGCCAGAGAAGGGGAAAGAAGAGGTGAGTAGTAATCACAATACAGTACTCTGAGCAGGAGCTGTCATAGCCAGGAGGAATGAATATGGGATCTCTTCCTTCTTTTCTCTAGCTGTTGCAGACTCCCAGAAGAGGATATCAAATAAGCTGACTGTGGGTGGCCCAAGCAAGGACAATGAACCCTTCTCAAAAGCCCATCACTTGGTGAGTCCAGTCTGAGCAGGCAAGAAGGAGTGTGGGCTCCCAACCATCGTGCCCTTGGGTGTGCTCCAGTATGCCCTTAGGGGACTGGACAAGCAGCAGTTTTCCCTGCTTGCACTCTGTAGAACATCTCCAGAAGGAGAGCCACCATTGAAAGGCATGGTAATCCATCAGCATGGTGGCTCTGGAGAAGCCTGAGCTTCTCTGGAGTCCTCTACCCTGTAGACATCCATGAGCAGGCTCTGGCAGAAGGAGCCCTGAGGAACCCTGAAGAAGGGACCAACCATGCTCTGTCCCCACAACCACCAGACCTGAGAACAGAAAGAAGAGCACTCTTCCCATGAGAAAAAACAGACCACACACAGTGAAGTCCACCACTGTTGCAGTAGAGAAGCCATCTAGAAGACCCAACTCTGGCACCTAGCAGCACCAGGCTTGGCTACATTTTGCTACTTCCACTCATTCAGGAGGCAGATTTTTTCCCCAGTGCCTTGCCATAGTGCCACTGCTCCCTGCTTCACCTGGCCCCCTCAGACACAGGCGTGGGTACCCTGTGAGCCCAGGCTGCAGGGTTGGCTGGGAGAGGAGAAAGCTAGTTTAACACACCCACGATCCCACGGTTCAGGTTTACTCCTCACGTCTCCTCCCTCCTCGGTGGCTCCCCGGCATGCCACCTGTACTACAGCTGGGTAGCTCTCAGATTCCCCATGAAAATCACTTCAAACCACCTCGTGACCACACATAAACCTCTATGTCCTTGCTGACTGAGTGTCCCCATGGCTCATGTCTCACCTCCTGGGAATACTTCGGACAACAGTCCTCATATCTCCGCATCAGGGTATAAATGGTAACCATGGATACCAGCCAGTCCCAGAAGTCAGACTTGAGAAAGAGAATCTCTCACCCAGTGCACTGAGCTTCAAACAAGGGTTCACTAACCTCACAAACCATCCAAAATCCCACTCCACTCCCAGCTCTGGATTTCCAAAACTCTGCTGAACCTTTACAGAGTGGCTGTCGTCTGGCTTTACATCTATCTATAGTCTCCTGATCTACCAATTGCAAGTGGCATGGGTTTTCCACTCCAGAGCACCATCTCCATGGCCAAACCCATGAAGTTCTCTGCCATCCAGTGGTAAAATATTACTCACCCCCAGCAAGCACCAGAGGGGAGCATGACCTCCTCCTCCCACCACTCCTTCCAGGTCCCTCATCCATATCTGCCTCCCCTCCACTGGTCTCTGCGGGGCTGCCCCACTCCATCTGTACATTCCAAGGTCTCCAGCACAGATTCAAATTCCTACCTCCTCCTTGACTCCCTGGGTGAAGCTTCCTCTTCAGGCTGGGACCAGTTCCTTTGGGTGAAGGGCAGTGAAGCTGTTGGGCAGGTGCACCTACAGAAACAGCTTGCTGGGAGAATCCTCCCCTAGATTCCCAACAGCTCGGTTGATGGGCAAAACAGACAAGGGAGGTTGTGCTCCACCAGTGCCTTTACTGGCCCATCTGCTTTACAGATCCCCACACATCACTCAGCCACATGTTCCTCACTCTTCTTCAGGCATCTCTTGTTTGAGTAGCAAGCACAGAGGTGCTGGACATTTTTCCAGGTCACTGGTGGCACAGAGATCATAGAATCATAGAATGGTATGAGTTGGAAGGGACCCCAAGGATCACAGAGCTCCAACCCCCATGCCACAGGCAGGGCCACCAACCTCAGGCCTGGATCTACACAAGGTTGCCCAGGGCCCCAGCCAACCTGGCCTTGAACACCCCCAGGGATGGGGCATCCACCCCCTCTCTGGGCAGCCTGTTCCAGCACCTCACCACTCTCTCTGGAAAAAACTTCCACCTAATATCTAATCTAAACCTTCCTTCCTTTAGTTTTAATCCATTCCCCCTTGTCTTGTAATTGTCTACCCTTCCTTTTAAAAAGTTGAATCCCCTCCTGCTTATAAGCTCCCTTCAGGGACTGGAAGGCTGCAATGAGGTCCCCCCGCAGCCTTCTCTTCTCCAGGCTGGACAAGCCCAGCTCCCTCAGCCTCTCTTTGTAGGGCAGGTACTCCAGGCCTCTAATCATCTTCGTGGCTCCTCTGAACCCTCTCCAACAGTTCCACATCCTTCTTGTAGTGGGGGCCCCAGATCTGGACACAGGACTCCAGATGGGGCCTCATGAGGGCAGAGTAGAGAGGGACAATCACCTCTCATCACATCTCCTGCCATCTCCTCCTCTGCAGGCACTTTGTGAAAGTACTGCACAATCCTGCCCACCTGCAGTTCTTCAAGCAGTGCCTTGAGGAGCGCAACGCGGATGAGCCGCTGTGTTTCTGGCTGGCTGCAGGGAAGCTCATCTCAGAGACCAACCCCCAGACGAAGACGTTCCTCATTTACAACATTGTCAGGACTTATTTCCACGCCGAAATCCCAGCTGGTAGGCACCCTCCCTCCCAGCCTGCCCTTCACTCCATCCCTGATGAAAGCCCTGAGCTAGATGCTGGTTGCAGATTTTATATCGTCTCGCAGAGACTCACCAATTCTCCTTTCCTGTCCAGTGGGGTATCTATTTGCTGACACCTGCCACTTCTCTTTCTGGGAAGATAGCCTACTTTTTTGGTAGGACCTACTGACCAAGATCTACAACATGCAGTTCCTGCAGTGGCAGAAATAGCTCTTCCCTAGTTTCCTTTAGATGCTCTTGGAGTCACAGCTTCACTCACGAAGCATGCAGTGAGCATAGCGTAGAAAGGAACAGGAGACCCCCAAATTGGGCAGGCAGGTGTGGGACAGGGTGCCACTTGCAGGTGTGGGGGTAGGAAGAGGTGTTGCAGTGGCTGGCAGGGTAGGTAGTAACTGCCTTTCTCTTCCAGAGGAGCAGCTGGACTGCCACAGTTCCATCACAGAGGAAATAAACGAAGCCAAAGTAGTCAGCCCCTTCATGCTGATGACAGCACAGGTCTTTGTCCAGAAAGCAATGGAAAAACGATAGTGAGGACCCACATCAAGCCAATTCCTAAGCCCAGTGGTTACACAACCACATCCTTCACATGGGAACACCAAGGTGACAGACAGCAGCTGCTACAAACATACTTCCCTCATGGAAACCCCAGCCAGACCCTCACCCCAGAAAGCTGCCCTTGCAGCTGCTGATGCAGTCGTCTGTGCAAGGCTGGCAGGGCTTGTCCCATAGGTACCAAATCACAGTCAGGTAAGCACAGTGGACACTTCCAAGCCTGCTATCTATACAAACAGAGCCCAAAGGAGGGAACCCAGCCACTTGTCCCTTTCTCCAATCTCCACCACAGACAAGTCCAGTGAGACTCCAGCCCCAGGGTTTTCCCTGTCAGCTGCTCCCCCCACTTAGCCACCCTGCCACCAAACCACTGCCCCCCTCTCATGTGCCTGGCTGTCCTTGATGCTTTCCCTCTGATCTTGCATCTGACAGATTTAAAGAGTACCAGGACCTGTTCCCCCCACATGAT
The DNA here is from genome assembly GCA_020800305.1 of Porphyrio hochstetteri. NCBI lineage: Eukaryota > Metazoa > Chordata > Aves > Gruiformes > Rallidae > Porphyrio > Porphyrio hochstetteri. The sequence goes on from CM036912.1 coordinate 24,243,668, forward strand.
ACACACAAGTCTGACCTTCCTTTGAAGCACAGGATGGGGAACTTCACGACAAACAAGCAGGTAAAGAAGGACCCTGCTGCCAGGTGGGGGATATTGTCCAGGCAAGAGAGAGAGAGGAGATGCTGCAGGTGAAGTGATGCTCTTGTAAGTGTGGTGAGAGAATCAGACTTGGAGAGTTGCAAAAAGGCAGCTGATAGGTAGAGCCTCAGTCCTGCAGGCTCTGGAGTCCTGCTCCATGCAGACTCCACCAGATTTGGCCAGGACTGGCCAAGTGATTCATGCTATCCCCTATGGCTATCAGTGAAGCCAAGAAGGACTGGAAAGTGAAGATGATGGCCAGGTCACAAATCTCACTGCCAAAGCTGGGCTTCGGTGGTCCAGCTCACAGTCATGGGTCTGAATGAGAGGGGCTCTCACAGCAACCCTGCTGCTGCAGCTGAGGGGCTGTGCCATTGCCTGATGCGAGCTGTGCTGTGTCTCTGCAGCGGTGGGGCTGGTATGCCATTCGGGGCATCGTCAAGAGCATGTGCAAATTCCACAGGGAGATGGACAATGACAAACACCGCTGGGAGTTTGAGGACTTTCTCCATCAGGAACTAGGAAATGAGGAGGAAAGTATGGCTACACTCCTGCTCCTTTCCCCCCCAACCCCTTCCCCAAGACAGTCCTGGGACTGGGCAGAGGGAGCTGACCTACAGAGTGCTTTGCCAAAGGGTGTGGGTCCTGAGGGTTTGCACACAGGTTTAAGAGGAGGCTGGAAAAGCTGTTAGGAAAGAAATCCACTGAATTTGCTAAATACACAGAAACCCCATCTAGATAGGAAGCCCCTGGAAAAAAAAAATACTCGGATGCTGGAGAACATTGTACTGGGGAAGTAACACAACATGGGAGAAGGAAAGGTAAAACATCTATCTGCATGTGGCCCCTATATAGGGATAATGTCTACAGGTAGACTTTTCATCTACTGTGAAAACATAAGCTCTCCATAGGTGCAAATAGGAGGATGGATTGAGGAACCAAGCTAGGGGAAAGCCAGGACATTAGCTGGGTCTGAATTCCCTGAAGATCCTGGCTGCAGGAAGGCTGTAGTCAACCCAATTAGAAAGACCCTTAGCAAATTACTTGCATGCAAGTAAAGCAAGCACAGGTGAGGTGAAGGAGCAGAGTATATAGCTTAACATCCGATGCCAGGCTGGCCTCAAGCTCAGTGCTGGGAGAAACAGGACACAACAGCTTTTCCCCTCTTGCAGACTTGCCCATCAGCCCGACACAGACCAGCAGCACCATGAGCACTTCTCACTCCCACGTGGCCTCTGCCAGCACCCCACCAGACGAGGAGGTGGTACTAGTGAAGCGCTACCTGTTTAACAGGCAGCTCATTACAGTCAACTTCCTCATTGATGACCTCCACTTCTATCTGGAGATCACCAAGTAAGCTCCCTTTCCACTGGGTACCACCAGTCTCCCTTGGCTCTGGCCTGAACCCAGCCTGCAGGTACTGCTTCTGCCTCAGCAGCAGATAGAGCCTAGTCCCTGGATTCATTAGCATGCTTTAAGGTCTGTGCTACCACCCCTAAATTACTACCAGCATCTTTATGCAAGGCTGGTATCTGGACATGATACAACACAACCAAAGTCTCACCCCACAGCTGTCTACGTGTCATCTGCTTGGGGTAACCTGCCCTTTGAGTCTCCAGAAGCTGCCATTTCCACCGGACAAAGTCCCCTAGTTCAGGTGGTTCCTGTCTGGGCATCCTACACGTACTTTTGGTTTGATAGTCCCAAGCAGTCTAACATTTTGCCTACACCTTTCTCAACGTGCCACTTGTGCCAATTCCTCGTTGACTTTGGCCAGTTCCCCAGTGAATCTGTAAGAGCAAGCCATGGCCAATGCACAACAGCCCTGCAGACAGCGCACCCCCACATGCACAAGAGTGGGTCTTGAGCCCCTTCTTTTCCTGGAGAAGGGCAAATATCACCTCCCCATGGTGCATGCCATGACAGCAACGGTGATAGAGGGGGGAAGTGGCTTTTCATCCTCTCTGTTTCACCATTCCACACCTAGTGGATTGCTTTTTCTGGCCCAGTAAATACAAAGCTAAGCCAGAACACAACTGTCTAGCCCAGAAGCAAGACCCCTTGTCTCAGAGCAAGACCCCATGTGCCTCTGCAGGTTTTCCAGGCTGGCTGACTCGGTGGAAGCTCTAGGAGCTCGCAACATGCAGTCAGCAATGGAAGTTGCTTTTCTCAAAAGGAAAGTTGCCATCATCAGCAAACTCTTCCTGAACTCTGATATTCCCCCCAAACTGCGGGTAAGATGCTGGGGCCTGCCCAGGAAGGCTGAAGGTTGCCATCTGCTCATTGCTCAACACAGTTGTATCGCAGCTGTGGGGAAAGGGGAACCAGGCAGAGGGTTGGATCTACTCCAGCCAAGCATGTTGTGAAGCTTCAGAGCTTGCTTGGGAGTTTGGGACCTCCACTTGTGCTCCATGGGGTGGGAAATGGTCCACCACTAGATCCACACTACCACTTGACCCGGAGAGGTAGAGAACAAACACCTAGACACGGAGATGGTGAAATTCCCTACCCGCTGGAGAAGTGACAGGGATGAAGCACCAGGATGGACAATACACTCCACCAATTCAAGTCCTTTCAGCCTCCAGAAGTCAATGTCACCATCATCCCCTCCCCACCTCTTCCCCTACAGTAGCCACAGCTCTGCCTACCCTCCCTTTGCCCAGCACCGTGCTGTGCGTTCCACCGAAATCCAAGGGAGGTCCCACCCTTGTACCTGGGGCAGTCAGCCAGGATGTAACTAGTATCTCTTCTTAGAGACTGCCAAAATTCAAGGTGGGGTCAGGGAGACAAACATGCCTCTAGGGCCCACCAGGAGTACCACAATCTGCTTTGGGCAACCAAGGTCTTTTCTGTGGCCAGGTAAACATTTCTGAAGAGGAGAGAGATTTAATCTGGAGTTTATCTTCCAAAGGACTACTGACCCGTGTCCTCTACCACAGGGCCAAAGTCATCATCTTCCCCATACTGATGTACTTCTGGAGAAGGTACCTGTCCCCTCTCTGCCAAGGTGGGGGAGGGTTAGGGATGCCTGTCTCTTTCTCCAGCCACTTCTTCCTCTGACATGATGAAAATGCTGATGAGACACTCCCCAGGAGCTCAGCTGTAGACACCTGCTTGCAGGTTAGCTCTCTTCACTGTTTCTCACACAGGTTCTGCACATGGAAAGTGATGAGGAGCTTTCAGGTCTCTGCAAAGGACACGGTGCCAATCTCTTCACCCAGTACAAACACCCCATCTGAATCATCTGAAATCTACAGTCCAAGTAAGATGAGTTCCCTTCCCCCTGCTTCGCATTTGTCCTCCTGCTTATACTTCCAATGCAGAGCTGCCCAGACCCGGGTTTTCAGTCCCCCATAGGGTTCTCCTTAAAAGGGACAAACTCCTTCCCTTCACACAGCTTTGAGGACATAACGTGGTGCAGACCTACTGGGAAAGGGGGCATCTTTGAAGCCATTCCTTCTCAGATTCACTCAAAATTGCCCAGTGGGTTTTCAGACATTACATTGGGGAATAGGGAAGTGGGTGCAGAGACTTCCATGAGCAAAGAGCTGTTGCATAACTCTTGTTTTCTTCAAAAAACGAGTTAAAAATACTCACACACACACCCCAACCCAGAAATAAAGCAACTAATCTGTGGGGAGCAGGAAAACAACTGTGCAGCCAAACGCCAGGCTCAGCAGCATTGCATGGGGGATGCTCTGAACATCTGGAACGGAGAAGAGCCTCCATCAGGATTTGAGGTGACACTGACTAGGACATCTCTGAGGAAAGGGATGGTGGGGATTTTGTTAACCTTCTTCATCCACTTGTTTAGTTTCCATACACTGAACACCACCCAACTGAAAACCACAAAGCAAGCAGCGCTGAGTGCTGTCAGTCCACCTGACAGCCTGGCTCCCCGGCTGAATATTCATTTGGTAATTGTCTAATTGATTCTTGATTAAAGGGGAAACCAAAATAGGCACATAGTGATCTTAATTTGACGGTCGAGTGGGTGTCAGCAAGCTGCTGATCTGCTCCCTGTCATTTATCACTGTCAAGCTCTGGTTAAAAATCCACAGATCTATAAAATTTTGATGCTTACAGGCAGGTGCTTGAGCTACTGCTCTGCAGCTGAGCTGGGGCAACAGACCCCCAGTGCTGGTGAGCTCCAGGACCACCAAGCCACATCTGTTAGCTCAGATACCTTGTGTGATCTCTTGGACCTGACTCATTTTCCCCTGCCCTGTCTGGGAACCTTCAGCCTGGTCGGGTTGGAAGGGCAGATGAGATCACACCTTGGTAGGGCAGAGCTGTACCTATGGGGTGCAGAGCAGGCTGGCTCCCACCCTGCATCACCAGCTGACTCACTGGCAGCCCTGAGTGCAGCACCCTGATTGTCAGAAAGGAGCAGAGCAAATCAGTGAGCAACTCCAAAATAACTGCTGTTTCTGGCTGCCCCTGTCCCCGTGCCATCTTCTGCTTGGGATGCTTTCTGCACCTTGTCACGCTTCCACCAATGACCTTTGTCTACAGGTGTTGCTTTCCCAACCTTTCGATGACAGCCTGGCTTTTCCAGCTGGAAAAGAATTGGTTGTGCTGTCTTCAAAAGGCACTAAAACTGGGAGGGGAAAATACCTGCAATTCCAGAGAAAACCCTCCCATTGCCCCCTCTGGCTTTGGTCTTTATTTTGAGGGGTGCCGCTTGGCGCAGAGGCGGGGTGCGTGCAGCTGGGAAGGTGCCAGACCCATGAATCCGTGTCCCATCACCAGGCGTCACTGAGGCACCGTCCACAGCCTTACACAGGGCAGGGGGACCCATCCTGCTGAGGCTGGGGCTTGGGAGAAGCCACCCACGCAGGCACGATGCTGAGGAGCACACCTGTGCGCAGGGACAGCTGTGCACACGTGTCCCCTCAGCTCTGCCAGTGACATTTCCCCACAAGCCTCCTGTCTGGCACACGGGACCCTACCCCAAACCAGCAGCAGAGCCAGGGTGGGACACAACCATCACCTCTGCCCTGCAGCCCACCCTAAGAGCTCTACAGTCAAGGAGATCTGGGTAATTCATGTCCTTGCTCAACCACCCTTCCTCGACCTCCGTACAAGCCCTGTGGGACACAAAGGGGACAACACATCCTGCTGTCCTCCCTCACTCGCTGTCGGAGCACTTGCCACACAGAGCTGCTTCATCTTTTCTCCCTCACCAGGCAGTGGCACCACCATCATCTTCACGCTCCTGAAAGGGGTCCAGATCCTGCTGCCACAGCCCCAGAAGAAATGGGAGCTACTGGAGGAGCAAAAAGGTGAGCTGAAAGGGGTGCTCCTGCTCTCCAGGGGAGCTCTGGCTGCTGGGTCAGGAGCTGGGCTTTAGGGCTCCCTGCAGCAGTCCATAATGGGGTATTTGTGCACATTGTTCTCAGATTCAGATACAAGCCTTGAGAAGAGGCTCTCATCCAGCAAGGTTCCTGTCCTGCCAAGCAGGTAGGTGCTCACAGAGGCATTCTGCCTCCCCCAAGCCACACAAGCACATGAGCAGCAAGCCAACAACTCCCCTAAAAAGCCAAACATCAACTGGGCATTTGATCAGGATGCTGGTCACCCCCCCACCATCTCCAGTAGCTTCACAGAAAATCCCCAGTTGCTGCACCTCTCCACACCCAGGGAGCACACAGCCATGTTCCTCATCCCTAATCACCTACACCCTGCCTCCATCAGCAGTGACCACTGATGCACCATCTCTCCTTTCTCTGCAGGCACCAAGGGAAGGACAGACCTCCAAGGAATAGCAGACTTCCCAGCCTACCACCCACACCAAGCAGGACATAGGCATGCTCCAAGAAAGCTGAGCTGTCTGGACACACTGCACAGCTTGCACTTAATCAGCAACAAAGACCTAGAAATAAAGACACTCACAGCATCCTCCAGCCTGCCCAGTACCACAGCACAGCAGCTCTCACCTCTGCCACCATGGCAGGGATGTGCCACAACACATTTCAACCCAAGGAGACCCCCTTGTCCACACAACAGTCTCTTTTTTCTCATGTATCTGTAGAAGACTGCACTGCCTGTAGCTGGGGCATAAATCAAGCACACTGAGCACACAGCACACTAGCACCTTTGAGGTTCTCTTACAAGGTGATTAAAGCCAGAAAACAGTGACAACAAATACTTAGCCTGAGGATGGAGACCACCAGAGCCCCTCTTTCCACCAAGGACGAGACTCCTCTACTCAACAGAAACACAACCCCAACACCCACTGCCCCCCCATGCTTTCTACACAAACTAAATTCCTCCCATATGTGGCAAGGCTAACAGATCCCACCTGGTTTACTGCTCAGCTGTCCTTGGGTGGTGAGATGGTGCCTGTCTTGCCAAAGCCTTTCTGATTTTCCAATGAAAATCAGCTCATGCCTGACTCAGGGCCTCAACATGTTTGGGGTTTCTTTAAAGCCAGCACGTTTACAAAGCACTAACCAAACCATATCAGAGACACTTATTTTCCCAACATGAAACTAAGCCAGAGTGGCTTTACCAGGTCACCAGGAAGCTGCAGAAATCCCAGATGTTCTGTGGACCTCACGAAGAAAAGACCACGACCTTCACCTCACCTTAACTCTGACAGCTCCCTCCAAAGCTCTCAGCTTTGCAGCCTTAGGGAGATGAAGGGTCTGGAGCACAAGTCCTGTGAGGAGCAGCTGAGGGAGCTGGGGCTTTCTAGTCTTGAGAAAAGGAGGCTGAGGGGAGACCTCATCACTCTCTGCAGCTACCTGCAAGGCAGCTGTAGAGATGTCAGGGGTCAGTCTCTTCTCTCGGGTGCCAAGCAATGGGGTGAGAGGGAATGGTTTCAAATTGCCCCAGGGGAGATGTAGGTCTCATATCAGGAAGAATTTCTGTACTGAAAGGGCTGTCAGGCACTGGGACAGGCTGCCCAGGGAGGTGGTGGGGGCACCATCCCTGGAGGGATTTAAAAGGCGTGTGGATGTTGTGCTTGAGGACATGGTCTAGAGGTGGGCCAGGCAGGGTTAGGCTGGGGTTGGACTCTTGAAGGTCTCTTCCAACTGAAGTGGTTCTATGATTGTTAACCCCCAAAGCCTAGAAGACTGCATCCTAAGAGTAATGCAGGTGCATTTAATGCAGAGGATGACATGCTGCAGTTCCACAATTTGTCAGTTACGATGATCACCACTTCTGGAGGATCAAAAAACCCAAATGAACCCAAAGTCCAACAACATTTCTGTAAACGAGGCGCTTTGGTGTGGCATCAGCTTCCTACAGCCTGGACTGTGACCAGCTTAACAAAGTTGCCCTTGTGCCCTAACTTGCTTTTTACCCCCAGAGCTTTCAGCCCCAAAAGCTGGCTGCACTTTTGTGTGCTTTGCTTGAGGCTTTGCAACCTGATCCCAGCTGAGCCTGAGCCCTAGAAGGCTTCATGGATGTGCCTGAAGCTCATCACAGCAAAACTGCAGCTGAAAGCAACTTCACTGCTTCTGGGGACAGGTTTGGGGGGTGGGGGGTTGACTTTTTTTTTCCCCAGTGCAGCAGATGGGACACACTGACCCAGGGACATCCCTGTGCACACAACCATGTCCCCTGCACACAAGTGACAGGACGGGGAGCACCTGATCCCATCACATCAGGCTGAGCCAGATGCCCCTGGGGTCACCCACCTAGGGGCAAAAGGCAGAGGCACAGCACAAGCACAACGTGCAGGTATGACGGTGGAGGGGGAAGGAAGTGTGTAGGGCCAAATCAGCACGTACCAGGCAAAGGCACACAGCACCTCCCAGATGGGCAGTGATGCTGGGAGCTGTCAGCACTACCAACTCCAGCAGCTGGCTCTGCCCAGCACACCTTGACCCCGAGGATGTGACAGCAGGTACTCCATTGCAACACTACCCAGCTGTCCCTGCTGCTGGTTCTCCATCCTGCCCATCCTCTCCCACCCTGCGAGGAGGAGAAGCCAGCACGATGTTTTCCCCAGTGTTGGTTCCAGTACGCTGCTTCCCCACTCTTCCAGTGGGCTGATGCTCTGTGAGCAATAAACTTCTCCTCCGACACCAGCCTGCCAGCACCTCTGGCTTGTCGGAACGTGGGTCACAGCCCTGCAGACCACAGGAGCCTTCCCTGGAAATTCTTCCCAGCAGCCTGATTGCCCCAGAGAATGAAGTCACAGCCTCCACAGGTTTAATCATCGCTCTGGTTTGGACATCCTTGAATACTCTCTGCTTTCAGGAAAGCTTTTCCACAGCCTTCTAAGGCTGCCAAGTCACAGCCCTTTAGCAAAACAGCAGTGTGATGCAAGGAGATGCAAAGGTCAGAGCAAGCTGGAAGCATGACGTTTTTACAAGAGGCTGAAGGAGCCCGGCCCACAGCCTCACATCTCCTCGTGCAGGAGCAGAAACGGGGCTGCTGCAGCATGCAGGCACCATGCACAGCATCCCCACTTCCCACGCTGCTGAGACCCAGACATGTGTCCCCAGTGGCATCCTCTGCTGCTGCAGCACGCAAGCACCATGCTCCCCACAGCATCCCTGCTTCCCATGCTGCTGACACCCAGACACGCATCTCCAGGTGGCATCCTGCTTTCTGGACAGGAGAAAGGGAATGGGAAAAAAAGCCAAACAAAACCCACAGCAGGGAGGAAAGGAAAAAAGTATTGACACAAGAGGCACCGACCTTCTCCTAGTTGTGTTTTCTCTAATACCACCTCATCAGCTGTCACATAGCCACGTTTTCTTGTTAGGTTCATGCATTCTAAAAGGTTCTCAAGACCATCAGAAGGACTTTGCATTGAGCTTGGACCACTGAAGAAGGTTGGCACATGGGCCTTGTGAGCTGGGAGCACATGTGTGGCACTCTGCAACCCAACTCAGGCACAGCAATGCTGCCTGGCTTGCAGGCACGTGCATCTGTAAGCGCTCCTGGCTAGAGAGAGGTGGGGGCTCAGCGATGCATTGTGGGCAGCCTGTCGTTTGCTGAAGCACATCCACTCCCAGAGTCCTGTGTGTGCACAAACACACACGTGTGGAAGTGTTGATGCTCACCTTCACACCTCAACTTGCCCACGAAATCCTCACTCCACAAAAACAGCACACACACACCCCTATTCAGCCCAGTATTTTGCAAGAGATGGCTTGCCTCTGAGGACGGGAAGCCTTCAGTGCTTCCTGACATGTTTTCCCTGCCTCATGTGAGCCAGAAGCAGTGACAAAGTCATCCACTGCTTTACCTAAACAACCAAGAGGCAGCTCCACAGGGATGGCCAAAATCCCAACCTTATGGGTATTTTCCAGCACTGCTCCCTCTTTCTACACAGAAAGGATGGGGAAACCTCATTCATAAATGAGTGTAATATGAGTCAGTTTTCCAGGCAAGTTTATTCCAAGTTTGGCTCTCTGCAGGCTAATCAAAAGGACAACAATCTTTCTTTGGAAAAATAAAGAGTAATAACATCAACAATCCTTTCAACAGCTGAAAAATATTTCTGTAAGTAATATATAATCATTGTGCTGGTCAGAGTGTTAGCAGAGAGACAAGCAAGGCCTTGGACAACCAGCCACACATCATGTGCTGTAGGATTTCAGACAGGGCTTTGTGCCACCCAGCCTCCAATATCGAAGCTCTGGCAGCTTGTTACAGCCGGGTGGGCACTGTGCAGGGGAGGAGGACAGTGGTACACCACTGGCAGCATCGTCCTGGAGACACAGGGAGTGTTTGTGCATACCCTGCTGTGCAGCTACAGCCGGCCACAGAGCTTGGCCTTTCCAGGAGGAATGGGTCCCTGCAGTCCCTTTGATGTCAGAGACCTTTTTTTGGGGAGTTGGGACTACTCAGAGTAGCAGAGTTTTGTGAGATCACGCTCCTTACATCTGTTCCTTGTGGAAACATCTCCTGCATCCCCCAGAAGAAGTCCTTTGGGTCCCAGCAGGCTGGGCTGAGTGTGCCTCCACCAGATCAGAGGGATAATGGGCCAGACCATTGCCTAAGCAACTTATTTTCTGGCTGCTGCATTCCAGAAAAAGGCTGAAAAGAGACTCCATCTCTTTCTAGGGGTAGGTGAGCCACTCATCAGTGCAAGCTGCAGGGAATATTTGCCCTAGCAAGGAGCTCAAAGTCCTTTTCCTTTATCGGAGCATCCCATGTTGCCTGGCAATGCCCAAGCTCTTCCCCTGCCTCCTGGATGCATTGGGTATATGGAGGGGGAAGCTGTCCCACATCTCCCTGCTCTCCATAAGGACCAGGGCCTTGTTCTCCACCTCAGAGACAGGTAAGCCTGGAGGGACAGAGGTAGTGAAGGGGGACCCGGGCTAGTAGTTCACGTGGGTCCTCTCCAAAGCCTGTAGTTGTTACACCAAAGACATGGAAGATGCTGCAGCAGTGTAAGTCCCCCATGCTCTGCCCCTGCATGTGCCAGCCCCTTTCTCCTTACCCAATTTTTCCCAGCTATTCTCAGATTAAGAAACAGGGAATAAAACGAGGCAGTGATGGTGGGATTGGACGTGGGGTACAAGGCACTGACATCTTACAGAGAAGGGTCCTGAATGTCTGCAAGGTAACTGAAGTTGGGATCCTGGCGTAAACTGTTGTAGACATAAATGGTAAGTGCTGGGAAAGTCTTCAAGAAGTACTCAGCATAGTTTCCTATTATCTCTGTGATCCTGAAAGAGAACAAAAGCAAAATGGACTTTTAAGGCTTGCCCAAGGAGTCAAGCATCCAGGGTGCTGTAGCTCTTCCTTTGCAGACAAAAAGCCATCCCAGGGGCTTTCTGATAACACAGAAAAGGTTTGCTAGAAATCCCTGAACTTTTCCATCACTTCCCATAACTCCGCGAATCCATCTCGTCGCGATTCCCCCAGCACCTTCATCTGCCCAACCCCACCTGTATCTTTGCAGTGAAACCATCACTGGGGGTTTAACACCACCTCTGACCTCACCTCACACGTAAGCACCCATGAGTAGGGCGGCTTGGAGACTCTGGTGGCTCTTTACGAATCAAGACCTCATAACAGGATCTTCAAACAGGGCCCAGTGATTCCTGACCCGTATCTCAATGCACTGTGGCACAGTAAACATCAGCCTTTTGGAAACACTGGCAAGGCAGAGAAGGAGGCTTTCCAAAGGTATAAAGGATGATACAGATACTTAAGAGTGATCTAAAAACCTTCCTGGAGTCTTGGACACTGTGTCCTCCTCTGCTGTGGAGCCGTGACCTGCCCTATCTGTCACAGACACCTGTCCACCCCACAACCTGCCACCAGTTCTCTGGAGTCTCTGCTGTCCCTCTGGAGCAGAAGGCTCTGGCTGGGGACATTCTGGGAGCAATGTGGGAGTCAGATTTTGCCTCAAAATCCGAGGCCTAATCCTAATTTCCTTTTCTTACCCTTGGGAAGGTGATTTTGAAGGCTGACTCCAGACTGCTTGCTGCACAGTCTTTCACACACTATTAAAGCTCACCTCATCTCTCACATCCTGGTTGTGTTCACCCTTCCGGAAAACCACCTGAAGAAGGTTTTGCTCTCAAACTCACTAACACTTGCAGATACCCAGATGGTCCCTGCAACACAACTGCAGCAAGGCCAAGGATGTGAACACATACCTTCTATCTGGGTGTTCATCCAGGTTTCTTATGAGCCTCAGTAGGCTGCCGACACTATTTCCATATTTAAATGGCTTTCCATTCTTAGGCTTCTGCATGATAGTCAGAACTTCTTTGTTAATCTGGAAAAAAAAAAAAAGCACATAGATTATTCTGTGCCTTTCACACACCACGGAAGCAGCTCATCTACCCCCGCTCACCTCAGCCTCTGCCTTTCAGCATCCTGCCACCCTTAAAAGCATCATCTCCCAGGCTGAGCAGAAGAGTTTGCTCTGGAGTGTGGAGCCATCCCCACTTCTCCCAAGCGTTTCCTCTCCTACGTGTGAGGTAGGCATGATGCTCCTATCAGGACCGTCAGCACGGCACAGGAGATTTTCCTGCATGCCTGGAAGGCAGGAGGGACTTGTGGGGGATGTGTGTGTCTTGATTCACCTGTGCCCCTGTTGAGACAGCCACCCAGACTGCCCTGTTGAGCTGAGCCCCTCAGATCCCAAACGATGCAGTGTGTCTTTCCAGGACGCTACCTGCAGAAGCTGGCCTGTCTCACTGCTTTTGAGCCAACCTAATGAAATTCTTTTGCCAGAGGTTTGCTGCTCTTTGTCTTAGGGGGTCACCAGTGAACACCCCTGAAGACTTGCCAGCTAGGACAACTGACCCTACTACCACCCCAAGTCACCAGACACTCCCTTGAGCATTGATGCCTTTAGCCTGGTGTGGTTTTGACTCTGTGGCTTAGATTTAGTTGCTTCCCTGTTATCTGTATCTGTGTGGGGCTACTTTTTCCAGCGATGGCTTCACATAGGGACCGTGAAACACTCTGGAAAAGCTTCTGCCTGGAAATCTACCTCAGACCTCATATCCATCCAAAGAGAAGAGGATTACCATTTTGGTCCACAACAGGTAAGGAAAACTTCCAGTAGCATCAGAAGCTCCAAAGTCAGGTCGACTGGGGAGATCCTTGATTTTATTCCATATGCCCTTCAGGAAGTTGAACCTGCTGTGGAACGATTGAGCTTCGTTAGCTGCAACAGGACATCTCCTTCCCATCACTACAGGCAAACCCTGCCCCGAAAGCTTCTCCTTTGTACTCCCACCAGCACTTACGTCTGATTGCTCCAGAAATAGGGATGCTTGCTCAAACCTTCCAAGCCTCGTTCATCAGGGGACGCCAGGCTACTTACAAGGTCCAGAGCCTCCTTGCAATCTGGGGAACCATCCGGCAAATCCTTGGTACTGACTTCGTGGAGGGGTTTCTTACCCCCCGTTAAAACATAGAGCACAAGCTTGCTGAGGGCCTGCAAAGAAAACACACAGCTGGTCAGGTGTGTGAAGCTTCTCACCAAATGGAAGAGGACTACTTCTGCCATAGATAGGAGCAAACTGTATGTGACAGGCGTGGCAGAAGCGTACAGACACAAGCTCTGCAGCTGTGGGCGCAGAGCCGGAGGAGACACACACACCATAACTGTGCTCCCAGAGTACCTGTGGATACCCCAGCACCAGCCACAGCCTTGCATCCTCATCGTTACCGCTCTTACGCGGTGTCTACTGTTATATGGGCTGTCCCAAAAATCAAGGTGGTTTCCAGCTGAGGATGCAGAAGGGCTTCCCCTAGGATTCGCAGCAAGAAAAACCATCGGGGAGCACCTGGAATTTGAAATGGTACATTGATTCACAGGGAAGTTACCTCTAAATCTGAGTTTAAGAGGTCTTTTTTGCCTCCAATCAACTGCCTTTTATTATCAAAGTCCGCCAAGTAAATTTTGCCACCTAAATCTGAGGAAATAAGAGAAATTGTTAACAAATAGTGCTAGAAAGCCTTGATACAGTCTGACACTGACTTCTGGGTGGCCCCTTCTTTAGGAAGCGAATATCTGAAGAGATCTGCTGTGGGTTGATCTGTTTGCAAAGCCCTGGAAAGAGGGGGCACAGGTCTAACGAGACATATAAAGCTGTTCTGTTCACTACTCTGTGGCTGCCTGAACCTATCTGTACTTATTCCAAGAGGAGAGCTAATGCCACAGACACCTCATTCTGCATAAAGACATCTGCACTGGTGTGTCGTACCTGGGTGGTTTGGGTTTTTTTTACAGATGGCTACGAAGCATCTTCTCTAAATGCAGGGAACAAGGAAGCAAAATGAAAACATTGAGAAAGCAAAAGGTAACCTATGAGAACGTTCCTGGGATGCAGGTCCTGGTGAGCAAATCCAAGGGAGTGCAGCTCTCTCACTGCCTGGAAGATCATCTTCAGAGCCTCTTTGTAATCTATTTGGTCTTCTTGTTCCTGCAGGCATTCTTCAAGGTTTTTCTCCCAGAGAGGGAAGCACAAATACACGCAGCCTTTTGCCTTCTCAAACTGGAAGAGCTTCAGTAGGCGTTCAGAGTCCTCACACAGTTTGAAGAACTCTCTCTCTTTGTCGCCCTCCACGCTGTGGTACACTCTTACTGCTACCTCTGTCCCACCGTGGAGCCCCAGGTAGATGCCACCCTGGGAAACACTCAGAATTCTTTGCTGGATGTACTGAAACGTCTTCAATTTGCCGATCATAGGGCGATATATTTTATAAAGATTTTTCAGCTGGTCCCTCCAGCGTTTGCTCTTTGGCTCCCAGGCTTGGAGGGTTTCTGGAACAAACCTGGCATTATGCTGGCGGAGGAGACGTGCCATGTTATGAGCACGATTCCTATGCGCAACAGCGATGAGGTTCCCGACGTTGGTTCTCGCTCCTTTTTCACACAGCAGCTTTGCTATATCATAATTATCTTTCTCTACAGCCACCATCAGCGCTGTGTTGCCCTCCTGATCTGCATCGTCAATATCTATTTCACCCTTCTCTAGTAAAGCCTTCACCAACTCTGGGCTCTGCATTTCGACAGCTAGGATGAGGGCGGTTCTCCCACACTCATCTTTGCTGTTCACATCAATATCACCCAGACCCAGCAGGAAGAGGCCTATGGAGACAGCAGACTCATACCCTTTCTTGTCACAGCCCTCTACGAGGGCATGGATCAAGGCATTCCTATCTTTATTGTCACGAATGTTCACGTCAGCCCCCATCTCCTGGACAAGAGTTTTTACAGCTGAGAAGTGATGCTTCCTACAGGCATCCATCAGCGCTGTCGCGCCTCCTTTATGCAGTTTTGCTTTCTCCTCATTAACTACCCTCCCTAAATTCACATCTGCTCCTTTGCTATACAGGAATTTCAAGGCTTCTGTCTTCCCATACCATGCAGCCTCCATGAAAGCTGTGAAGCCGTTGTCGTCACAGTCATTAATATTTAACCCGTAATCAAGGAGGAGCTCCAGTATATTCACATTTCCCACGATGCCTGCCTCAGTAAATGCAGTGCCACCATTGTCCTTCCTGGCCTGTGGGCAAGCACCCTTGCCCAGCAGAAGCCGGACCATGTCCTCATTGTTAGCTTGCACAGCACTCTGCAGTGGTGTCCAGCCACCTTCTGCTTTGGAGTTCACATCCGCCCCTTTCTCCAGCAGCTCCACCACAGATTGTATGTTATCGTTCCTCACTGCGTTATTTAAACTGAGTGCAAGGTCTTCTGCTGTCTCTGTGCTGGAAGGGGTAGATGCCAGCTTCTGGCTGTGAGCTGCAGGCTCCATGATGGTCAGAGGGAGGACTCTGTACCTCTGGTGTTCCCTACCCCAGCCCAGAGATCCCACTGAAGGGTGGGAGAGGTGCCTTTGTTGTGGGGGATGCTCGGGAGGGTATCACAGTGCCTTTGTTGGGGGTGCGGGGTGCTCTGGGTTTGGCTGAGAAAACGCACAAGGTAGGATCGGCTGCAATTCTAAGGGCTTTGTGATCTTCACCTAATGAAAAAAGACAGAAAATGTTGTTTTATTAGACTGTAAGGCCTCACCAGGGTTTGCACGGGGCAACTAAGGACAGCAGCACCGGTGCCAGCCAAGAGCCAAGGCCTGCTGGGAAGCAGAACTTTATCTCTTACCCAGGCACACACACCCATCATGTTTTCTTGCACTAATTGCAGTCTGGGGCAGGCATCCCGTGGGGGCTGGGGTGTCTGGCTGAGGAGATGGGGGACAACCCAGGATGTTCTTGCTATACACATTACCTCAGGTCTACTGCCGTTTACCTAGCGAATTGGCCCCCGCTGATGTTTTCAGATGGACAAGGCAGCAGGGGTGGGTATTCCCCTTCAGTTTTGGGTGGCAGCCACACAGAGTCCTGGAAAATTCCCCATCCAGTTACCGGAATAGACAGAGCCAATCTTAATTCCTCCTGCGTCCATAGGCCATTAGAAGACCCTACCTGACCAGAAGCCTTTCCTAGGCTTTTCATTACATTAAGAGGTTAATCAGGTATGATCCAATGTATCTGGATTTTTCTAGTATCTAGAAAAGCTGGAGCCCTGATACCCTGACTGCCAAGGCAGGTGAAAATGACCAGCATTTTCAGAAACCACTGCCTAGTAAGCTGAACTGTGAATAACTTATCTAAGAAAATCAGAAAAGAGACAGAGAAGTCTTAAGGTATAAAGCCAAAGTATAAACTCACATGAATTTACCCTCAGGAAAGCCAAGGACCAATTCAGGGTGGTCTCTTTCCCCCTCCCAAACACAGAAACATCCCAGACTGGTTCATGGGAAGGAACCCCAAAGCCTCCCCAGTCCGACCCCCTGCCATGGGCAGGGACACCCCCCACCAGCCCAGGGTGCCCAAAGCCCCATCCAACCTGGCCCTGGACTCTGCCAGGGAGGATGCTGCTTCCCAGCAAGCATCCCCAGATAGTATTTGCTTCCCAGCAAAGCCTGAAATTAGCTGCTGCCTTGGTATTTTGAGCTTCTCCTCACCTTTTGGCAAACCCATCCACAGCAGGGAACAAGCCGTGCTGCTAAAGGCAGAATCCCAGGAAGGAGGAAGACAGGGGCTGAGTGCCTTCCTCCTCCTCCACCGCTGCCAGCCAGCAGAGCTGCCAGTGCCCTGCCCTAGGAAATATTCAAACACTTCTGGCCCATCCCACTGGCTTTTGGTCATGAAATGCTTCATATCTGCACGTCACAGGTGCTGCTGGCGTGCACAGTGTCACAACCCTGCGTGGTGTCACCCGCCTCCCCCTGCCACCAGACGGCAAGGAAGGGGTCCCTCTGCCCCGCCCAGAACACCAGACACTGCTTCAAACAGCCTCAAAGCCAGTGAGCAGCTTTTCCCAGCAGCTGCTCTGCCCTGCCGCTCCCCAGGTAGCACCTGCTTCCCAGCAAAGCCTCCGAGGATCTGCTGCGGTCTTGTTTTGGCCTTCTCCTCACCTTTCAGCAAGTCCTTCCCACAGCAGGAAGTGAGGCGCGAGTGTCACTGCGGAGCTCCAGTGCGTTTACGCCGCAAGCGGGTGCGCTTCTAACGGCACCCAGCCGGCAAGCAGGCGGCTGCCGGGCCAGCAGCCTCCTCGTAAGCTTGCAGCCCTGCCTGACAGGAGCCCAGACCCCCGGCCCTTCCTATCCGCCTGCAAAGCAGACGCAGGAAGCACATGATTGATCCCAGGCTGTGACGTCACACCCCGTTTCCCTCCCCCCCCCCCCCCCCCTTTCCCTGTGCCCCTGTGAGATGAGCTCACTGGCATCCCAAGTCCACCCCACCTCCCCAGGCACCTCCACCCAAGCCGTGCCCGCTGCAGAGTTTCGGATCACGCGTGAAACGGGGCTGAAGCCGGGTCAGTGAATTCACACCCGGCTTTGCACGGTATGTGGAGGCGTGCCCAAAGCAGGCGTCCACACAGGCACGGGGAGATGTGCCGGGATGCAAACAGAAGCGGGCACAGAAGCGGAGGAGCACACCCTCGAGGGGTGCGTGGATGCAGCCCCACACATTTTACACACATACCCAAATCCTTAAGTACCCCTGCAATGCTTGCTCACATCCAGCTCCCCCAAAACACATTCGGAAACGCCCCAAAAAGCTCTGCCTAGGCAGCAGCTGCCTCCTCGTACCTGTCACATTGAGCATTCTGCTTTCGGCAGGTCTGGGAGTGTCCCTCCCACACAATCATGGGGTTCACGTTGCCCGGCCACGGGAGACCTTGATGCAGCCCTTTGGGGACAAAGGCCGTGGAACAGCATCTTTCCGGGTTTCACCAGAGCTGGGGTTGGAAAAAAAGAGAAGAGCCCAAGGAGCAGAGCAGGGGCACATCACAGGCTCAGGGCCAACTGTAAAGGCACTAAAAAAGGACAGTTAATGTTAAAATACAGAACAAAAATCACCCAGCTGCCAAAGTGCAAAAGCCCTGCTCAGGTTGCTGATTTAATGGGAGTGGTTCATTACCTTATGGTGGGACGATGCCCTAGGACGGCAGGAATCCAGACCCTGGGACGCTAGGAACAAGGTGTTTTGCAGGGATGTGGCAGAAGCACCCTGTGCCTGCATGCCAGCAAAGAAGGATGTGCTGGCAGTGCTGTCCCTGTCTCACCCCTGCTCCAAACTGCTTTCCACAGCGCACAACAGCAACACCTGTAACGCTCAGTCACTGCCACAAGCGATTTATTGGGAATAAAGGCCCATTGAAGCTTTTTTCCTGAAGCATGGGAATCACAGAGCTCCTCTCCACAGCTCTTCCCCTGACCTCCCGGCTACAATAGCTCCTGTGGCATTTGCATTTCTGCAGAGCCCTGGTATGCCCCCAGGAACACAGGAGATGAATCAGGTGGGAAATAGAGAGCATACTTATGCAGATCTTCCTTTTCCTCCATCCTGATGTACCCAACACCTGTTTTGCAACCCCTTACCCTGAGATAACATCTCCATGTCCTGGCCACCAGCCACAAATAAACATGAGCTAAAACATGGCAACAAAAGCTGCCTGCCAAAGTCAAAATAATTTTTAAAAGCCACTATGAATAGTAGGATGGGGTTGGGGTTTTTTTTTTCCTTCATGTTCCCTTTAATTGCTTCCTTATTATACTTCCAAATGGGACTGTCCCAGGGTTTATATGCTTGGCCATGTTGATGTGATTTTTTTTCAGCACTAGAAAGAACACAGCCCTAGAAAATAGTCTGCAGGTGGATGCAATTCACAGAATCACAGAATCATTAAGGTTGGAAAAGACCTCCAAGATCACCTAGCCCAAATGCTGAGGGGATCATTGACCACATACCCACTTTGCTGCGGAGCACTTTTACCTTTTTAATCTGTACCTGTTGCCCAGTAAAGCTGGTGCCCAACCCTCATCACTGCAAAAGAAAAAGAAAAAAAAATATAAAATCCAACAAACAGGACATCTGCCAGCAGGAACAGGCTGGGAAGAAGAGATGACGGCAACAGCAAGGCAGGGACCTGTACTCAGCATTGGTGAGGCCGCACCTCGAGTGCTGGGTCCAGTTGTGGGCCCCTCACCACAAGAAGGACATGGAGGTCCTGGAGTGAGTCCAGAGAAGGGCAACCAGGCTGGGGAAGGGGCTGGAGGGCAAATCCTATGAGGAGCAGCTGAGGGAGCTGGGGGTGTTTAGCTTAGAGAAGAGGAGGCTGAGGAGAGACCTTATCACCACCTACAATTACCTGAAGGGAGGTTATAGAGAGGTGTGTGATGGTCTCTTCAGCCAGGTGACAGGTGATAGGACAAGGGGGAATGGCATGAAGCTGTGCCAGGACAGGTTTAGATTGGATGTTAGGAAAAAATTTTTACTGAAAGTGTTGTCAAGGCCTGGAACAGGCTGCCCAGGGAGGGGCTGAGTCACGTTCCCTGGATGTGTTTAAAAAAAGGGTAGATGAGGTTCTTAGGGATATGGTTTAGCTTAGGACAGGAACAGTTGGACTTGATGATCTTAAAGGTCTTTTCCCACCTTGTGATTCTGTGATGCTGTGATTCTGTGACCTCCCTGAGCACAGCACTGCGTCCCAGCCCTCGGGCAAGGAGAGCAAAACAGATCTATCAGAAGCATCCCAAATCAGCCATAACAAGTCAATCAAGATGCTGAGCTGAGGACCTGAGCTTAAATGCACTTCCCAAGCAGTGGAGGTGGATCCTCATCAGTGCTTCCCCAGCTTCCCTCAGCTTCTCCCCACAGAGCTGCCCTCCAGCACAGCCCAGCCCAGCCCCAGGGAAGCAAGAGGGCTGCAGAGCCTGATGCTTCCCTCATTGCCCAAAACTATGGGTGTTATAACTAATTTTCACCCAATTCCAAAGGCACTGTGGGGGTAAGAATCCCTGCATGCAGCCAGACTGTGTTGGCAACGTTGGCATTTAGCTGCTACACATGTGCCGAGAAGGACAGCGAGCCCTACGGCAACGCATCACGTGTGATTCCTGACACTTGGCTCACGCTAAAGCCTTGGAGAGAAAGCTGGTGAGCTTCCCACAAAATCATAGTTAAGCATTTCATAGCATTGATTTGCAGGCTGCCTCTAAAAAAATAACATATATAAAATAAATACCATGGATGCTTGCACACACACGTGTGAACACGTGTGAAATCGGCTGCGTTCTGCATGGTGCTGTGCATGTGCACCCCTTGTGGTGATGCAACAGGAAGCTCAGTCTCCATACACCTAAACGTGCACATCCCCCTGCCCAAATCTTCGTGGGGCCACTCATGTACATGCCCTAAGGCCACCCTGAAGGCTGCTTGGACCTGCTGGATCAGACGGGACCTCTGAGCGACAATGCCACCCCACCGAGCCGCTGCTGGGAACACACCACATCCCAGGGCAGAGGGAAATGGGTGGGGTTTTTTTCCACCAAATAAATCCAGCCCCATCCTGGCTCATGGAAACCTGGCCCTGAAGCAAGTATGTGTCACACTCAGGAGGGGGACCAGCGCCAGCCCCCACGTTTGCTCCCCGGAGCTCAAAACTTCTCCGCTGCTTCCAAATTTGCAGTCTCTGCCCTGGGAAACTTTGGTTGTGGTTTACTGGAAGCAACCGCGGCCGGCCGTGCCCAAAGGCGGTTGCAGGACACTTGAGCTCCTCTCCCTCCATGCGGTTTTGTGGGTTGGGGAGGTTTATTCTCCCAAGGTTTCGTTATATTACCACTGGGTTTTGCCAGCAATCGTGGGGGACACTCTGGATCCAAGCCTGGGTTTATAGACTGAGTTTTGTCTTTGGCAAGTGTCTCAGGCTTGCAGAGATGGAACTGTGCTGCAAAGGGGATACTCCAGGATCAGCTGTGAAGTCCAAGTGCTGCCAACAAGGCTGAGACTCAGCCTGGGCCACTCATCCCTGTGCTTTGAGAACGGATGTAATCCCAAATTTCCTTCTAAAGAAAACTCAAAAATGGTTTCATTTTAATTTTTTCTTTTTTTTTTTTTTACAAATCAAAAAAAAAAAACATAATGGAGAATCAGTTTTCAATTATTTTCAAGGTGTGCAAGACTAAATTTTTTTTTTTTTTGTTAGAAACTGCAATTGGGGGAAAAAACAAAATCCTTTCTAGCTGCTTCCAAACTGCTTTGCTGCTGTGAAGTCTCTCTTGCCAGGTAATTTAAATGCTTCCTGGACACCTTTTAGATAATTCCTTCTTTCTCCTACGTGCTAGGATGGTGTTTACGAGCAGACTGCTGTGATTCTGAACGTGAAGACAAGGCTGCAGCTGTGGAAATAGTGAACAGAAGCTCAGAGGATGATTAAACTGCCTTCCTCCTGTTAGGTGGCTGGGGGCTGTGGGGAATAGGGGTGGAGGAGAGCTGATGTGTTCTACAACGAATGATCCCTGGGCTGTGCATGGCTGTGGTGGAAGACACAAAAGGCTTCGTTATAGCTGCTCCTGAAAGGCTTTTTAATGGCAGAGACAGCGTAATACCTTGGGACATGAGTGCTCCTGGGGTAACATCGCATGTGATGTCAGCTCCTCCTCTGCAGTCCAAGCACACTCTCCCTGGCTGACGCAGGCCAGTTAATCCTGCCTCCCGAAACACACAATAAATAGAAGGAACTCCACTTAAAAAACCACATTCAGTATTTATTCGGGGCATTAGCATCTCAGAGCTACACTTGGATGCTCCCCTGCCCGCATCGCTCATGCTGTGGGCAGCCCTCACGTTCTCCCACGGTCCCCTGCTCTCCCACCCTCCCAAAGCACCCCTTAGGGACCTCAGGGACTGCTCAGACCTCAGAGGTGCTGCAACAGAGGTGGGGTGCTCCCTGGTATCCCCACTACAGCCAGGTACCTCCCCCTTTGTCCTTCCTTTGTAAATTCCTTCATCATTTGATTCAGTCATCAGTTGAGGTATAAAAAACCCCAAACATTAAGTGTGACAGCAACCCAAAAGCAGGCTTGGCAAACAGCCCCCCTCACTCGAATCCTCTAGTGCCTTTAAGGCTACAGTGCCTTACTGGCTTTAAATGGGAGCTCCAGCCCTGCAAAGTGCTCAGAAAACAGAGAGCAGAACAATACCAGCCACCCCAGCAGCTCATGTTCCAAACTTCTGCTTTCCTTCTTGCTGTGCGCTGCTCGGTTCTCTCCAGTGAGCCGGATGCCATGAAGAAGCTTTGCCCTCTGCAAGTCTTCCCCTTCCTCTCCTATTCTTGACATTGGAACTTTTAAAAAGTGACTGTAACCTGGCTGAGCCCCCCAACTTTTGAAGCAACTGAGCCACACAGGCAGCTTGCTTAAGTAGGATTTGCGAGGCGTCCAAAATTAGAATGTAAAAATTAACTGAACGGCCATAATCAAAAAACCCTCAAAAAACCCTAAAAAACAAAGCCCAAATCTCTGTCATCACAGTATTTTCCTCTTTGCATTTTATTTTATAATGACAATATTACGCTCTTAATGAAAATGGACCGTTGCACATTGTTCATCCGTTCAGTAACACAATGAAGGTGGTTCCAGTTGTAAAAGTAAATAAGAAAGCAGCTCAGAGGTAGGACCAAGATGGGGCAAGTGGAAGAGGGTTTGGAATAGTGTCCCCAACCCGGTCCTCGGTCCCTTGCTCCCCACAAATAGCTGTGAAGAGCCTGGAGGGCAAAAGGTGGTTCCCCAGGCAAGGAGCGAGTGCTGGCGGGATCAGGACCCTCACTTTTGGTTTTTAGGGATAAACAGAGGCACACGTAGCAGCACCAGGCTGTCTTGCCAGGAAACAAATCTGGTAGCATGTTCCCCACAGCCCAGCACAGGACTCCCATCCCCATCACCCGCCACTCCTGTGCCAATGATGCTTCCGTTGCCACCAAATGGGATGCACAGCTGTGCTTTCTGAGGAGCTCACCCCACAGGTCTGAGCCCATGAAACGTCCCACCACCCCTCCAAGACTCCAAATTCACAGCACACATCACACTTTCGCTTGGCTGCCCGGGTGTCTGCTAAAGTGCTGTGGCTGCATATTGGTTTCACCAGCCAAGGCAACACCGAGCCCAGTTTTAAACCAGGGGAAGCCCCCAGGTTTCCTCTCCCACATTTGAACAATTAAAAAAATTAAGTGTTCAAAGGATCACAGGCCAAAGTGCGTGTTTTACGTCGCTGTCCTCAGTGTAGATCAAAAACACACGTCTATGTGCAGAGATGCCATCCTCAAAGCTGTATTTAACAGGCTGCCCAGAGAGGTGGTGGGTGCCCCATCCCTGGGGGTGTTCAAGGCCAGGTTGGATGGGGCCCTGGGCAACCTTGTGTAGATCCAGGCCTGGAGGTTGGTGGCCCTGCCTGTGGCAAGGGGTTGGAACCCTGTGATCCTTGGGGTCCCCTCCAACCCAGACCAGTCTGTGATTCTATGATTTAAGGGGGAAAGGAAACAGCATGGGAACGACCAAATTATCAAAGCATCCTTTTACTGCCATCAAGGGTCCTCTGAGCTCACGGGGAAACCTGTCGCCTTAGACCCCTCCAGCAGCTCTCGCTCGCCGTCGCTGCCACGCACCTTGCTCCATGGCCATGTTACAGACCTGGCTGGTCACATTTCTTGAGTTACTATGCAGGCAGGAGGTGTGCCAAGTGCTAGGCTATCTAAAATAACTCAATTCACAAGCTCCTTGAAGTAGGGGATGCGCGTATGCTGTCAGCGGTGCTCTTCTAATAAATATAATAATAATAATAATAAAGAAATAAATAACAATGACAGCAATTAAAAGTTACACATGTGACCTAAGATTAAGCGTAAATCTGAAGGTCACGTAGATTAAGCAAGGGATACAACAGTCACTGCTAGAGATATGCTGTACTTGGAGGAAGGCGTAGAGCTTTGCTGCAGAGCATGCGTAGGGAAGGGCAGAAGAATCTGAGGGTCAGGACAAGGCAGGCGCAGGGTCCCTCCAGCTGACAATGCCACGGAGTCTTTGGGCTTTATTTTCTGGGTGTTCCCTCAGAGGAAAAGCCCTGTGGGCAGGTCTGGGGCTGTGGCTCAGGGGCACCATGGGAACTGCAGGTTCCTGTGCCGACGGCGAGGCGGCGGCTGATGCTGCGGATCAGAGGCAGGGTCCTGAGAGCAGGTGGGAGCTCTCTGGTTACAGATGCTGTGGGGAATCTGGTCTCTTTTTTCCCAGGCTTGCAACTTAAATCCGACTTCTCTCTGTCCCCTTGGTGGTACAGGTCTCCAGCCGTGCTGCATTCCCACCCACCCCATTCCTCTGGGGAGGAAGGACCTCTCTTCCCAGCATCTCCATGGGAAGCAATTGAGGATCTGGTGATCCTGCTGAAATGCCAGGACTTCAGCCAAAACCCCACCACACAGGCCTCAGCCCTCGCAAACCGTCTTTCAACCTCTGCCTGGTCCCCTGGCTCGTCCCCCCATGGCAGATCCGGGCTCGGGTCAGGTATGCGACCGCTTGCTGACACCACGGCTGGTGACCTGCTTGGTCATGTCCTGGTAGGAGGCGGACTTCAGGAACCGGGGGTAGGAGTCCTTCTCCATCAAGGTGCGGGTCTTGGCCTGAGCTTCATTGAAGCAACCGGAGGTGGCACCGGAGAGGTTCTTCCGGGTGATCTCTCTGGTTTCGTGGTCAATATTCACCTGCAAGGAAAGAGGCATCCCCAAATATTAACCCAGATTTAAATCCCCTCCCATGAACAGGGGGAAAACTGTTTTCTCCATCTTCACGAGGGGGAAGATGCTTGCAAACCTCATATCCCCATATGTTAACAGACCATGTGAGGTTAGAAAGGAAAGCTCTTGTGAACAAGAGCACACCTTCCCACTTTAGTAAAACCCACCAGGATATTTCATTCCTCTCCCACCCTGTCCGATGCCACAGGACAGGCAAAGAAGATGCTCTCACCTCCCTGGGAGCTTCACTTTGGACAAACTCCTCGAAGATCCTGTTGGCCTTGGAGGCCAGCTTGGTTTTTGACCGTGTCTTTTTGAAGTCCTCGCATGCTAGCCAGAAGTCAAGGTTCTCCTCACTGAACTCTGTTTTCAGGAAGGTGTGGAAAGCTGTCACCCCACCTGGGGAGTGGAACAGAAAAGCAGTTACCGGAGCTGAAGGACAGGGAGGAAGATGATGGCTGCCAGGCACAGGGCTGCCAGGGAGCATTGCCCTGGGAGCTCGGACCATGACATCTACAGATTTCCTTTCCCTCCAGGCAAATTCCACCCTCTGAGAGGCTGCTAATCGGCCTCAAGACTCCAGTAAAATCCTTTCCCACAGACAAGTAATCCTTTGGTTTTATTTATCTGACCTTTCTGTAATGAGGCTGCAGGATATTTTCTTTACAGCTTCGGAAAAGAACTAATTCTACCTAAGGAGAAACCCACTGAGGTATCAGTACGCCTGCAGAAACCAGGCAGTGATGGCTTTATTTTTGTTCCTTGGACCAGCCCCAGGGGACACTAGATGCTGAGGTGTTTGGGAGAGGGACTGCAACAAGGATTTCAGAGCCAGGCCAGTGCGTGTATTAAGTTATAAAGCTGGAGATGCTTGATAGACATCACAGCACATGAGGAGGGCTAGAAAAAATATATGCCTGTCCCCAAACTAGCACTGTGGAAGGACTTTCTCTTACTCTGGAATAGCTTTTAAGGTAGACAACTACTTTTCTATTAAAATTTGGCACTTCTGCCATCACATGCCTGCTGTAAAGCTCAGCATAGGGAAGGGTTTATGCGTGACATTAAAAGGTCTTCTCTCTGGGTCCAGAGGTACTGTCTGCACAGGGGGGAAAGGGGGACAGGACCTTGTGGGAACCCTGAGCATCACCATACAGAGAGTAAATATTGGGGGGAGGGGGGGATGGAAATAGCTATGGGTAATGCAGTGAGGCAGCTGAATTCCTTCTCCCTGCAGAAGAGCCATCCCTGGAGGCACAGGACAGACAGATGGCAGCAATGTAGTTTTCCGAGCAACCAAAGCCTGTGGGGAGGTGGCTGCGTTGCTGCGTGAAGGACGCTGAGAGCACACACGCTGCCTTGCCCCGAGAGCAGGGAAAGGGAGGGTCAGTCACGGTGTGATGTTCCCCCGACACACTGCTGCACACAGGATGCCCACAACTGCACTCCAGTCCCAAGGCAGCAACGAGACGTCACGAGACAGCACTCGTGCCCCTCCAAAAGCACCCAGACACTAAAAAAACCTCAGTACAGCTTTGCAAGCGTGGCAGTCAGCCCCACACATCAGCTCTGTCAGGCCAGGAAAGGGGTGTCTGTCTAATCCCTAAGCCATCTCATCTGAGGAGGAGACAAGATGTCCTCACACACCAGCTGCAGGCACACGGACCATGTTTGTCCTACACACTCTCACCAAGAGAAGAAAACAAGGTCCTACTCACTTTTACTCTTCAGGAGCTGGTCGAAGGACTCTCTCCATTCAAGTACCTCTCGCGAGGAGTCTCTGGAAAAGACAAGAGGATGTAAGGCTCGCTGCCCCACTGACAACACTTCTCCTGCCCCACAGCAAAGGATGGGAGCACTTGGGTCAAGCAGCCCCCACTAACAGGAAGCAGCCCAAGGAGGAAGGCACTGGCACGTGGTAGGAAACCAAGGCAAGACCCCAGTATCCATCACCTGTACGCTCTCTTTCCTTTCTCCCTCTCTTTTGCCTTCCCCGATGGCTCGCCAGACCTCAGCTCCATAGTGCAGCTTTGGCTGGGTAGCTTCTCTAGCAGACACTCAGAGGAGCCCTCTCCTGCGGCTGCAAGCCGGTCAGAGCGTCCTCTGCAAGTCGCCACCTTGCCTTCAGCAGCAATATTTAGTATTTGCTTGTCTCCCACTGCCTGCATCCCCCAGGGGTCCTGGGCACTGCCCTGAGACACCGGGAACCACAAGAGCCCCCTAGGTTTCCTCCCTGACGCTAAGGCCCTGCTCCCTTGTGCCTAATGCCAGAGCATCAGTTCCCCAGGCTGATTTTATAACTGGTGGAGCTGGGAAGCGATCCGCCTTCCCTGCCCACTGGGGTGGGACCGCGGGGAGGGTGAGCTGTCCTCTGTCCTCTCTGCTGTGCAGATGGGCAGGAGCATCCCCCAGGACAGCCTGGTCCTTGGGGACTCATCCTGGCTGAGTGGGGTCATGGCGCTGGTTGGCTTACCTCCACCTGGAGCCCAGCTGCAGCTTGCCAGAGGTCCCGATCCTGTGTCCTAGCTCTGGTTTGTGAAGCAGGATTCCTAAGCGGGTCTTCAGATCCTTGGCTCTGGAAGGCGGTGGGAGGGGAGAGGTGGGATTGCTGGACCACCAGAGTGCTGTCGCCATCCCACTCTACTCCACCCCAACCTCGCAGGGGCTGCACCCCTCCGACCTGACGCAGGTTGGAGGGACAGCCCTCATTCCTCAGTCTCAGTGTCTGCTTTGCTTTCTGCTGAACAAAATAAACACTCCCCCAGTCGCTTTTCCTGCTCTCCCTGGCAACCACGCTCAGCAGCATCTTTAGCCCAGGGGCTGGTTCCTCCTGCCCGCTTCCCATGTAGTGCAGCACCCTTTTATACAGAGCAGGAAGATTTTTCCTCTGGGGCAGGTAGCAGAGCAGCTGCTGGGTGCCCATCCGGACCCCGCCCCCCCCCCTCAGCTCCTCAGATCTAACCTGGCTCCTATTCCCATCCCCCTCTCCCAGCAATGCTACACTGCTGAAAACACTGGGGAAAAAAAAAAACCCAAACCAGCAATTGTTTTCATCTCAGCAGAGCAGGAGCATCTCCCTGCTGTGAAGCTGCTGCAACAGGGCTGATGCTCCCCTGCTTTGCTTTTTTTTGGGGGGGGGCAGGCATCCCCAAAGTCACCAGCAGCCTGCCACCATGCCATGGAGACAGCTGCGCTCCCCGATGGCACCATCCACCTACCCCATGCCTTCCAGACCTACGAGCCCCCCGGCAGCACGATGCTCCTGTGCCAGGGTCCCCTCTGCCAGAGCCCGGGATGCAGCTGCCTGTCACCACGTCTCTGCCGGGAAGTCTCTGCAGCAACATGGCAGGAGCTGCTGCTACATCGGCTCCTCTCCCCGGGGTCCTCCCCCTCCCTGGGCAGCCCGGAGCCCTACTGCTATTTGCGTGCTGCGGCTCACTCAGGCATCCCAGGGCGCTCGTATAAAAACAAGTGTTTAAATGCCAAGCCGGGGGCGCGGGGCTTTTGTAGCCGTGTTTGGCAGGAGGAGCAACGTGTCACTCGACGTTTTGACCGTGTTGAATAAAAAACAGTCCCCGATGCTGTCAACCTGGAGCTAGTTTTGCTGAGATGGAGCCCAAGGAACGACCCGTGTGTGTTTGGGTGCCAGGACACACGCAGGGCAGCCTGGGCAAGCCCCTTTTCCCACTGCAGGTTGTAGCCCTGCATCCTCTCCTGGGGAGTGGAACAGATGCAGCCAAACCAAAAAAAAATCAGCCACTTGAGCCATCCTTCCTCCTGATCTGCACCCTGGTTTCTACTGAAACATCCCGGCTGCGGTAGCAGAGGCTGCACAGGCCACTCTGAAGTTAGGCATGTGCTTTCCAGCTAACCCTCTGCATCCCAGAACTGCGGCGTGGCAAAAGCCCCTTACCTTTCCAGGCAAGTGATGGGGAGCGCAGCTAACCCCTGGCACATGCTGAGAGCTGGGCACCCAGGCATCCAGCAACTCATCGGGTCCTTACGTCAGCGGCGTGCAACAGGCAGCTGCGGCACCACCTGCGCCCCTGGTCCTGTGCTGTCAGCTGGAAGAGCAGCGAGGAGCCGTGCTTTATATTGGGTGGGAGGCGGGAGAGCTGGGAGGGGGACCCAGCATCGCTCCAGCCTCCAGCCAACCAAAAGCTCCTTTGGCAGCACCCGGTGAAGATAAGGGCTTAGGTAGATGTCTTTTGTGCTGTCAAGGGAGGGGGGAGTGGGAGGCCCAGGCTTGTCCTTGAGCATCACAGTCATAGCTGCTTCCTTGATAACAGGGAAAAACCAGGCTCGTTTCCAGCGACGCACAGAGCCTGAGTAATTGCCAGCGGTGGGTGCACAGATGGGGAGAGCGAGAGGGACAGGGCAGACACTGTAAGGCATGGCCATTCATCAGCTCCATCCTGCTGCCCGAGGACTTCCAGCCTTCCCAGCACAGTGGCATCATACTGTCCCCAGGTGCTTCTAGCGGTCCCCAGCAGGGTCAGGCTGCTTTGCAGGATCCCAGGGGTAGATGCAAAGTTTGGGGGCAGAGTTTACATCATCCCCCCGCCTCAGGGCAATGCAATATTCCCCACCACCACCACCCCACCTTACACTGCAGGTAGAACAGAAGGGTCTGATGTTTCTGCATCCCCCTGAATTACCCTCCCAGCCCACATAAAAAATAAAATAAAGACCAACATCTGACCCCACCCGCTGGTAGAATTTGTGTGGCTTCATCACAAGTTCTCTGACAGGTCTGTGATGGGGGAAGAGAAGTGGGGGGGGGGAAATGCACATTAAAGTCTGAGCAAATCCTGGGAAAGCATCTGGGTAAAGGTGGATCCTACTGACAGCTGAAGATGTAAAGAAGCGACTAAAAGCAGGGAGAGGCTAGGAACTGGAAGGGAAGGACTGAGCCAGCAAAAACAAATCCTTGCTGTGGATTAAAGGGCAGAAGGAAGAACATTAGGGGTGACAGTGAGGGCTGTAAGACTGCCTTTGCCTGTACAGACGCTAAGAAGGTTTGTGCATGCCCACTGCTTGGGCATCACTGGATCTAACACAGGCTGGTTCTCCACCACAGCTCACCACCATGTTGGGAGCACTGGTGTGTCAGCAGCAGTGCCATGCTGCCATGGGTACAGGCTCCTGGTACCCACAGGAGAGGGTTACATCTGGTATTTCAGCACTGGCCACACACACCTTTTGCACCAACCTCCCAGCTGTAGCAGTTGGGCAACAACAGCAGCAACAGGTCTGGGGTGGTAGCAGCCCTTCTCCCCCATCTCCTCCCTGCACAGATGCAGTGCCCAGTGATGCTCTGGCACTGTTCCACCGCATCATTTTGGGACCTGCCTGGTTTCTGTTCTGACTTGTTGCAGCCCTTTCTCCCACCTTGCAACGTTACAGAAGGCGCTGGTGACTCTCCCCCAGCATTTTCCAGAGGACAGCCTCCAGAAGGCTGGGCATGTGTTGCAGGACAGAGGATTTCTGGCAGCAAGTCCACAGTCCCCGAGATGGTCGCTCTGCTGGGAGCCACGTGTGGCTTGAAGCAGCCAGGGAAATGTAACTGTATGGCAAAACCACAGCCAGGTCAGCAGTGACAGCCATGGCCCTTGAAAGAGGGTTGGGATGGCAAGGCAGAAGTGAGGAACCACCTGTGGCGGGGGCTTGGTCCCTGCAAGACCAAAGAGCCAACCAAAGGCTGTATCTTCTCAGGCACCACAGTTGCTCAGCCAGAAGATGCCATAGGAAATGCTGCAGCAGAGCCCCATGCTTGGGTGTTTGAACTAGTACATAGCTCTGGGACACGGCACAAATACCATGCACGTGGAGCTGAGCCCAGGCACAGGAACAGAGTTGGGCTATTCTGATGACATCCTCCCCACCAAGGCCAGGACAGAGCCTCTGCTGTGGCCACCACCCCCATATCCCCCAGCAAACCCCCAGCTAGCAGCTTCACTCCCTTAGGTCAGCCCCTTCGATGGGGTGGGAGATGCTGTGCAAGGATGGGCAGGGCACCAGCATGGGATGCAGTAGGGGCAATATTTTTATTTTCAGAGCTCTTCAGTAGGGTTAAGCAATAACCTCCGAACACAACGACCTATGTGTACTCAGATGTCTTTATGCCACTCTATATCTAATTTAATTACGTGCTTCCTGTCTCATTTAGCTTAGCAGCCTCCCACAGCTCCAGCTCGGTTGCCTGTATTATCAGCCCTTGTTTTGGAACACACAAAAGCTCATCGGTGTCGCAACCCCCAGGGCTGGGCTCCCTTCCCGGAACCATGCCGCAGCCTTGCCGGTGTGAAGCCCATCTCCCATCCACAGCAGAGTTTCTGGTACTGGGTATATTTGTGTTTTTATGCAGCTTGAGTGGAATGAGAAGGGGAGGGTATGGAAACAGGGGGGAAAAGGAGACAGGGAGGAGGAGGGGAAGAGCCAGGGTGAGCCAGGCTGCTGGGGTCTCACTCCATCGTGGAAGACGTGGGGCAGGCGGGCTCATTGAGGGGCCTGACAGCCGGGTTTTCTAAATCCATATGGAACTGCAGAGGTGGCAATCAGGAATGGTAAAACCTGAAGACAGCACCACATGCCCTCTCTGTGTTGCTTCAGCAGAGGCTGCCAGAAGCCCACTGCATGCCCTGGAGATGCCTGCATGAAATCAGGGAGAAGCTGAATGCAGGGCAACAGAGCAGGGAGCCTTAAAGGCACTGCTCACCTTGCACTGTGAGCAAGCTGCTGTTTGAGGAGAGGTGTTTAAGGGGAGCTTGCAAAGGGTCCCCAGGGAGCCACATCCCAGCTGGGTCTCAGCCATGGCACAGCATGAGAGATGGGGATGGGCTGCTGCAGGATACCACAGTCGTGTGCTTGCAGGCAAGCCTTGCTTCATCCATGCCCGGGGCCCAGGGAAGCCCCTACCCCATCGTGGGGCAGGCAGCTGCCCACACAGGCAGCAGCACTTGTCCCTAGACCACTCCCACATGAGAGCAGGCCCTCACCCTAACCCAGAGGGCATTTCATTGATTCCCAATCAAAGCACCTGCCCGCCTCATTCACACAAAGTGCAGAGGAAAGAGCTGCTCTAGAAATTTATAGCAGTGCAGAAAGAGATTATTGAAATTTTTTTTAAAATAGAATAATTTAAAAAATTAGAATTCCAAATTAGCTTTCCAAGAGGCAGCTGTGAGCCACTCCACTCCCATGCTCCCATGCATAGGGAGAGCTATCTGACAGCAGGTAATTTTAATCTTGTGTTTCTGTTCCTGGCACCTGCTCTTTAAAGCCACTGAGCAGCAAAAAAAGAAAAAAAAACCCCACAAAACAATACAAAAACCCCAACAACTCAACAAAAAAAGCCCCAAAGGCAATGGCTAAATATATCCTAACTAAGAGGAGAGACAGAGCAGCACTAATGGCAGATCCTTCCTTGGATGCATGCAAATTGCTTTGGCTCAGAGACAGGCTTAGAGAGAAGAAGCAGCAGATGAAAGGGAAAAAACAATAAAAGAAGGGAGGAGAATTAGGGCAAAAAAAAAAGAAAGGGGGGATAGAGAGAAAGCAGAGGGACT
This sequence comes from Porphyrio hochstetteri, assembly GCA_020800305.1. Classification (NCBI taxonomy): domain Eukaryota; kingdom Metazoa; phylum Chordata; class Aves; order Gruiformes; family Rallidae; genus Porphyrio; species Porphyrio hochstetteri. The sequence goes on from CM036912.1 coordinate 24,275,831, forward strand.
GATAAATTCCACTGCAGGGGTTCCCAGAGGAAAACAAGCTCATTTAATTTTTCTCTTTAAATGAAGAAGCAATCTCACACAGACCACATAGCAAACACTCACCTTTCAGCTGGGAAGGGGGGCTATACACAAGACAAGGAGAGCCCTCAGTATGCCCAGACCCTCTCTGGGCAAGCTCTCCCTCGCTTGCCAGGATTGCTCTGGAGACTCTCCACTTGGCCACAGCCTTACCCCACTGAAGCCCTTCCTCTGGGTGGGCTGTAGCAAAGACACAGAGGCACCATGACATCACCACCATCAAACCACTTTTCTGCTAACCACCCAAACAACCCCCCAGCTGCCTTCCTTTTTGTCTCTGTCCTGCTAACACCCTGCTCAGCACCTAGGATTGCCCTCAGCTGCTACCAGTCCCACCCCCAGCAAGCCCAGGCTCCTCCAGTCTGTCTAAACTGGCCCTTGGATGAATGCAGGCTGCCTGCTGGAGCCCAGGGCTGCTTTTATAGACTGGAGAGAGCACTTGTTTGCTCCTCACAGCCTGACCATTCTTGATCCATCTGCGTTGGTTCCTTTTCTAGGAGACCCTTGCTTGCACATCCCCCACCGCTGGTCCTGGCACAGGGAGCAGGCTTGGCCCATGTTGTCATGCTTGGCAATGAGGCAGCATGAAATGCTGGCAGAGGGGAGCTGTGCCACCTGTGTGGGACAGGATGCTACCCTGGCTCTGCCGCCTTCACCACAGACACTTCTGGCTGCATGTCAGCAGGTGTAATGGGCTGATAGAGACGGTTTCCTCCCCAGCCCTTGCCACTTCTCCCTGCAGGACAGAGGGATGCTCACAGAGCTGACCCACTGGTTCTGCAGCCCAGTGTCCCCCCCAGCAGGGAAGGAAGCACACTGTTTCCATTCCCCTTCCGCTCCGGAACATGGCTGAAGAAGCAGCTGCCCACTCCTGCAGCCCTGCCTTCCCCCAGGAAGGTCCTGCAGAATTGCTTGTAGTTTCTGCAAGGTTCCCCAGTTCAGGGGAGTGGGAGATTCCTCTGTGATGAAGGGCTGCTCCTGCCACCCATCTGCACTAGCCATCAAGGCTCTCCATGCTGCCTGCCGCCGTGGGCTGAAGCTGGTGGTCCCACTGCACCTGCAGCTCCTCCCTGGGCAGAGACACCAGCAGCCCCTCACTGCAGGGAGGCTTTGCTGCAGCCTTCTCCAACAACCACCATTCCTGAAGGTCCTTGCCCTCAGGTCCTTGGTTTTGGGGTGGGGCAATCCATCACAGGCAGATGTAGGGTGTACCCAGAAAAGGACAGCAACGCACGGGTGGGAAGCTCTTCATCAGAAGGTACCTCTAGGGAGACTGGATCTAGATTGCTTCAGCAGAGGACACTGCTGAGAGTTAATGCGTCCCTTCTTTGCTGCCACATCCAGCATGTGTGCACCAGTGAAACCAGCACACAGAAGGATGAGGGCAGGGTACAAGAAGGAACGAGTTTCTCTCATGCTTTTCCTCCTTGGCGATTCTGCTAGGAGACACCACTCCATCTCCAGGCCCCTTCTGCACAGGAAAATGTGCTGGGCTCTCACCTTTTCCAGACACTCAGGCACAGGGCAGGTAGTTGTCAGGCTGTTTTATTACATCCTCACGGTCTCTGTACAGTACAGGTGAGCTAACAGTTCACAAGGCAGTGACACGACTCGGTGGGACATCTGGTATGGCTGAGCAGCTCCTCCGGCCTCATTAGGGGAAGGTGAGCCTAGTGAAGGAGCACCTAATGCCAGCATGAACCAGAACCCAAACAGCTCCTGCTGTCACCCACAACACCCAGACACTGCACAGGCAGTTCCAGCATCAGGGCCTCGTTACGATAAAAACGTGGCATAAGGAAGGTCTTCCAAGAGCTGCTCTCCCCACCCAGGGGCTCGCTTCTGAGCTTGCTCTGTATGTGCCCTCCTAAATCTGCTGAGCCACCTGCAAGCATCTTTCCCAAGGAATGAGACATCTTTGCTGTTTAAGACAGCCTAGTTTGGTGCTTGAGACCGAAGTCGGGTTGATCGGCAACAGTGGACGCTGAGGTCAGCCCAGGGGCTGAGCCAGAGATCAGACTGTACAGAGGGGTTCTCAAGATCAGAGTGCCCCATGCAGCTCCCTAAACCCGTGTTTGCCCTCCCCCTGACATCATGTGAGCTCGCCCCCACCTCCCCTTGGCCTTAAGAGGGGTCCAGGAGGGCAGCAGTGAGTGCTGGCCGGGATGAGGAAGCCGAGGGGTTGTTTTGTAAACAGCTGGGAGAAGTCTCTCAATCACAAGCCCTCCTCCTTATTGGGGATTTCAACTTTCACTGGCTCCCAACCCCCGCTGAGCTGGGATTTGCGCTGTAAATGCAAAGCGGAGCAGCTCCCAGTCTGTCTTGTTTTAGATCGACCCTGGGGCATGCAACACACGATGCAAACTGGGAGTTGTGGGGCTCCTGGAGACAAATGCTTCATGCTGCAGATGGTGCCATTCCTCCTTGGCATGCCAGGTCACTCCAGAAGCAGGCACTGTCTTTTCTTCTGGGCCTTTCTGCCAGAAATGTTGGGGTTTCTCGGTGATAAACTCATCCCTTCTTGCCACCTCCCTCCAGTAAAACCAAGAGGAGGCACAGAGTAGGACCACTGACTTCACTAAGCAAATACAACACACACACCTTTATTGACACTCTTTTTTTATATATATATCAGAAAGCCAAGAGGAAGCGAACTGTGACCTGCTGAAACAGCCACTGCCTCTGTGCGGCACAGCTGCCCTCACCTAGCCAGCCCCTGCCACAAGCACAACACGTGGATGGAGGAAGAAGAGACAATACTGGGGACAAGCCAAAGCCTCTGCAAAGCCCAAGGGGTGTGTGGTAGAGAAAAGCATTCCAGTCCAGCAGCAAAATGTACTTTAATTCCAGTTCTGAGATATTAAGTCTTCAACGCTGGAGGAAACACAGTACCAAGGAAGAAGACAACCACAGGAGCCCCAGGCATGGGAGAGAATGCAGAAATAACGTGAAGTGTTTTGTTCTTATGTAACGGGAGAGGAACAGCTCCTGGGAGCTTTATCGTGGCAGTGGGAGGTATGTGGGAGACAGGAGGCAAGACCAGAGATGAGGGTCTGTGCAAGTAAAATGGCAAAGAAGAGAGGAGGGATATATGGGGATGGAGGGTATGCAGACAGGAGGGCAGGCTGGAGGTTACCCGAGACCCAGGCTCAGATATATGGGCACAAAGAGTGCTGGCAGAGAGGGAGGTCAGCATGGAAAGAGGTGCTTCAGGGAGGGAGCTGTGAGGAGGAGAAGGAGGGAAGACCACAAGGATGGGACTGAGGAAGAGATTGAGGGATTTGGAGGGAGAAGCAAGGGAGAGCTTGCACTGAGGGGCAAGAAGCATGCTTTGCTATTGCTCTGAATGCTGTAAACATTTTAGTTTTGTGTCTATTGGTGGGCATTCAGTTCAGTTTGATACGTGTGCTCCTATGGGTAACTGGAAGCCTAGCAGAGTTTAATGTCTCTTGTTACTAGTCAAATGTACACACGAGGCAAACACAACACTGGCTTTAAAAAAAAAAATCTCATTTTGTGTCATTTATGCCTAATTCTCCTATTTTTAACATGCACATCTATGTCTCAGAAAAGCTTCTCTAGTAGGAGACACTAAATAACATACACATGGAGTCACATGCCCTCTCACTCACTCACTCACTCCTCCAGACACACCCCCCTATTTCCCTCCCCTGCTTTGACTAGCAGGACTTTGCCCTTCACACCTTCCCAGCACATAGGGTGCAGACCCATCAGTACCTTAACATCAGTCCAGGAAAAGTGATGGAAATTATCCCAGACCTGACTGATGGTCCAAAGCAGGAGAAAGGAAAAAAAAGAATCCAACAAACCTCAAAGCAGATTCTGCTTCTGCAGTTAACAACATCTGAAGCTTATAGAAGACGCAATTCGGAAACCCTTCTCCCCTTTTGCTGGCAAAGGACTTGGAGCTGACTGGGTACATGCCAGCAAACACACAGAATAAAAAAAAGCTGAGCAAAATTATATCTTTACCCCCCCCCCCCCCCCGACCTCTGTCCTTCATATGATGGCACACATTAGTTGAAACAGGAGCAAAGTTCTGGAGGTGTGTTCTTGGGGAGGGGGGAAGCGGGCTTTGTGAGTTCTGAATATCCCTTTCACATCAGTAAGGGATGAATCAAAGATAGGATAGTGTCCTTGATGGGGATTAGTCATCACTCAGTGCTTTCTGAGACTTTGGCTCAGTCATTATTTCCTTGATCAGCCCCTGGTTTAAGGGGAAGAGCTCTAAGCTGCCTATTTTAATTCACTTCAGACTGACATTTGGCATAAAAGAAGCAGCTGGTGCCAAGTTCTTGTTTCAAAAAGGAAAAAATTACTTTAAATAACTAGCCTGCTTTCCTTCAAGAGAGACAAACCATAAGAGCAGCAACAAAAATAACGGTGACAGACACACACACCTTAGACAACACTTTGACTCCACTCTCTGCTCAAGGATGCTTCCTCTGGAGGATATTAGCTGGCAAGTATTTACCTGGCAAGACACTTCTACATCAGCCAGTGTGAATACAGTTCCTGTCACAACTGCAGCAATGCCAGCTCCGAGTGTGTGTACTCAAAGCAATTACGGAGGTTGATGGAGGGCAGAGGAGAGCTAAAGGCTGGTGGGAGGGTTTTTTTTTTTACACTATGTTGGTTGCTTTGAAGTTTTTCAATGAGTTCTGGCTAGAACTGAAAGGACAGCAGCACTGACACTGACACTGCTTGGGTAGCAATGCTATCTCCTAGGTTTTCAGGAGTCACACTCTGGAGAGAACCAGGCTTTGTTGTTGTCAGAGAAGTCCAGGAGTTGCACTTGCTTCTCAGTTTCTGTACTAGTCAAAAAACCCACTTTGTTCTGGTGTGTCCTCATGACCAGGCTGTCCTTCAGATCCTCCCCGTCACGGGTGTCTGCAGGGCACTTTGCTGAAAAAAGGTGGATGGTCGACAATGTGGCCGGTCAGGCAAGGCGGCTGGTCAGGCAGGAAGCCAGTCATGTCAAGAGGCAGGTCATGTGAGGCAGCTGGTCAGCAAAGAGGATGGTCAGGCAAGGTGGTCAGTCAGGCAGGAAGCTGGTAAGGTCAGGTGGCTGGTCAGGAAGTTGGCTGGACGGGTAAGGCTGTCGGTCAGGTCAGGCTGCCCATCAGGCAAGGTGGCTAGGTCAGGTGGCTGGTCAGGCAAGGTGACTGTTCAGGTCAGGCAGCCGTTCAGGCAGGCGTCTGGACTGGTAAGGTAGCTGGTCAGGCAGGCTGCCGGACATGTCAGGCTGCTGCTCAGGCAAGGCGGCTGGTTAGGTCAGGAGCCAGTGAGCAGGCAGCCTTTCAGGTAAGGCAGCAGGTCAGGTGGCCAGTCCCATCAGGTGGCCAGTCAGGCTGGTGGCCAGACTGGTAAGGCTGCTGGACAGGTCAGGCTGCCGGTCAGCAAGGCATCTTGTCAGGCAGACGGCCTGTCAGCTAGGCGGCCGGTCAGGTAAGGCTGCCGGGTAAGTTGGGTCAGGCAGCCAGTCTGGCAAGGTGGCTGATCAGTTCAGGCAGAGAGTCAGGTCAGGTGGCCAGTCAGGTCAGGCAGCCAGTCAGTTAAGGCGGCTGGTCAGGTCATCAGAACAGTAAGGCTGCGGGACAGGTCAGGATGCCAGTCAGGCAAGTTGGACGGTCAGCAAGACATCTTGTCAGGCAGACAGCCAGCCAGCAAGGTGTCGGGTCAGCTAGGCAGCCGGTCAGGTAAGGCTGCTGGTCAGGCAGGTGGCTGGTCAGGCAAGGCGGCCGGTGCGGCTATGGGCAATAATTTAACTAGTGAAGAAGGGGCCACAGTGAGTGTACTAGTAAAGCTCCTAAGAGAGGTGTAAAATACGATGTCGGACAGTCAGGTAACTCGGACGGTCAAGTAAGGCAGCCAGTCAGGCTGGCGGCCAGATAGGTAAGGTGCCCGTTAAGGTAAGGCAGCAGCTGAGTTCAAGCAGCTGGTCAGGTAAAAGGCGTCCCATCAATGAAGGCGGCCAATCAATGAATGTGACCAGTCAGCAAGGCAGCCTGTCAGGCAGGCAGCCGGTCAGGTAACTTGGCCAGTCAGGTAAGGCGGCCATGAGGCAGACGGCTGGACAGGTAAGACAGCTGGTGAGTCAGGCGGCCAGTCAGGCAGTTGGCTGGTCAAGTCAGGCAGCCAGTCAAGGAAGGCAGCCGGTCAGGCAGGCAGCTGGTCAGGTAACTCGGACCATCAGACAAGGCATCCGGTCATGGCAAGGTGGCCTGTCAGGTAAGGTTGCTGGTCAGGTAACTCAGGCAGTCAAGTACAGAGGCCGGTTAGGCAAGGTGGCCAGTCAAGTAGCTCTGCCGGTCAGGTAAGGTGGCCACTCAGTCAAGGCAGCCTGTTAGGTCAGGCGGTCGGTCAATCAGGGTGGCCGATCAATCAAACTGGCCCGTCAGCAAGGCAGCCGGACAGGTAAGGCAGCCGGTCAGGTTACTTGCTCAGTCATGCAAGGCAGCGGGTCAGGTCAGGAGGTCCGTAAGGTCAGGTGTCTGGACAGTTAAGGTGGCCGGTCATCATGCACATACAAGTTTGTGTTAAATTTTCCTCAATAAACAGCCTCACCTTGATTCATGTTGAATTGTGTGCTTCCCATTGTCAATCTCCTCAGATGGTGACCCCAATGTGATCCTGAAAACAGGACTCAAGAAATCCGCGAAACCCCGAAGGAGAAGATGAGCTTGAAAAAAATCAGAGGCAACCAGACCGTGCTCTGGGGCAGGGGAATGAAGAGCACCCTGGCAGGAGACAAAATGATACCCTGCAGTTGTACACCTAAGAAGATGAGCAGCAGGTGTGGCTATGGGCAATAATTTAACTAGTGAAGAAGGGGCCATAGTCAGTGTACTAGTAAAGCTCCTCTCAGAGGTGTAAAATACAATGAGTCGATGCTGAGGCGTCTGTTGCTGTGGTGTCATGATCATGGATTTTCAACCAAACCACACTTGGTGTTTAGTGTAAACACCTGGCAAGGGGTGCAGGATAAATTATGGGATGCAGTCAGTAGGGGAGACAAGGAGGCAAAGGGACTTAACACTGCTTGGAGACTCATGATTTCTACTCTGGAGGACATAAAAACAGAGCAGGCAACAGTCTGGAGAGCTGTTAAAGCTCCTGTGGCAACTGCTGTTAAAGTGTTTGAGCCTCTAGTCTCAGGACTGCCTGCCCCACCCCACACCCCCTGCAAAGTACCTGCCAGTGTCGTCCCCATGGCACTTCCGAAGCCTATGGACATGGCCAAGAGTCCTACAGATACGGACAAGAATCTGCTTCACCAACCACTGGATCAGGGACCCACTTCATCTCTATATCCACCACTACCACCCACACTTCCCAACAAACCCAATGATACTCCACTGCCTCCTGACGATCAAGAGACTCAGCAGAGACTGGACGACAGAGCCTGGGCACTAAGGTGGCATCAGAGCAGGAGAAATGGCAGAGTCCAGGTATTTTGATTCGAACTGTAGGGAACCCTAGTCCTGCTCAATTGTGGAAATTACCAGGGAGAAATCTATGTGGGGGCAACCGGGTAGTAGAGAATTGATAGTGGGGCAGTGGGAGGCAGAGGGGGCGTGGAGATGGCACGGCGCTGGGTCCTAGCGCTTGCCCAGGGCTTGGCCCCGGTGGCTGGCGGGGTCACACTGTGGTTTGCGGTGGGGGCAGGGAGGAGGAGCGGCGCTGTGGGAGGCGGCCGAGACCCACAAGACCTGGCGCTGCGCCGGGTGCCTTAGCAGAAGTAACGCAGCGACAGGAGACACACACCACCCCCCTCCCCCATCCATCCAGAGAGGACGTGGCAACTCACGTCTTGCAATGTCATTTGTCTGACGGGTCGGTTTGCAGCGTTCATCCGTATGTGATGCAGGTTCCTATTTGTCTGTTGGGAAGGGATGCACTTAGCCAGCTGGGAGCAAGGCTGGTTACTAAGCAAAAGGATTTTGGATGACAGCCATTGAAAGTGGGCAGTCCATTTTAAAATTAACCTGGAAAACAGAAACCCCCATTTGGGTTGATCGATGGCCGCTTACTCGGGAAAAAATTGCCTACCTACAAGATTTAATACGGGAGCAACTGACTAAGGGACATAAGAGGCCTTGCACAAGTCCGTAGAACACACCTATTTTTGCGATTCCCAAAAAGAACGATAGATGGCGCTTGTTGCACGATTTAAGAAAAGTCATGAAGTGATGGGAGATACGGGAGCTGTACAGCCTGGATTGCCATCTCCAAATGTGATACCTAAAAATTGGAACGTTTTAATTATTGATCTAAAAGACTGTTTTTTCACTACTCCCTTACACCCTGATGATTACGAAAAGTTTGCTTTTTCAGTCCCTACTATAAACAAAAATGAACCCATGAAAAGGTATCTTTGGGTAGTGCTCCCACAAGGCATGAAAAATTCACCAACTATGTGCCAGGTTTATGTAGCCTGGGCACTTGCTCCACTACAAAAAGCGCATCCTGATCTAATCCTTTATCATTACATGGGTGATATACTGATTGCAGAAAAAACTTGGACATTGAAAGTTTGATTCAGGAGTTAACAGTGCATTTGAAAAGCAAGGGGTTACAGATTGCTCCAGAAAAACGTCAAAAGAAGCCAGTGTGGAAATATCTGGGGTGGCAGATTGATAAAAATTCCATAACACCTCAAAAGATTGAGAGCCAAGCTGAGGTCAGCAGGCTAGATGATGTTCAAAAGCTGCTAGGAGATATTAACTGGGTTAGTGCACTCTGTGGTATTACAAATAAGGAACTGGAACCTTTAGTGGCATTGCTAAAGCGAGGGGGTATTTTTAAAAGGCATCAATGACACCTTTCTTGGCAGCTCTGATAATAGAATTTACCTAGAGATATTCTCAGCATGCTCATCCTTCGCATACAGCCAGCTGTTCCAAAGAGAACGTAGGTTCAATCGATCTACTTTATGCAGCCCTGTCTCTGCCATTAGTACTGAGTGTAGCAATCAGGTGATAGCTTTTTCTGAAACCTTCAGTCCAATTCCTGTGTGTTTTAATGCAAAGCTTTACCTGTCTGGCCACTTGAAATGACCAGCTGCCTACCCTGACCCACCGCCTGTCCACAAGCCTGACTGGCCAAGTTACCTGGCTGCCTTGCTTGACCAGCCAAGTTACCTGACCAGCCGCCTCGACTCACTGGCCGCCTTACTTTGACCATCCAAGTTACATGACCAGACACCTCGACTGAGCAGACGAGTTACCTGTCCAGCCGCCTGCCTGACCGGCCACCTGAACTGAGTGGCAACCTTACCTGACAGGTTGCCTTGCCTGACTGGCCACCTGCCGTGACCAGGCACCTTGCCTGATGGTCTGAGTTACCTGACTGGCCGCCTGACCTGACCAGCCAAGTTACCTGGCCAGCCGCCTGCCTGACAGGCCACATTCATTGACTGGCCGCCTTTTACCTGACCAGCTGCTTGAACTCAGCAGCCACCTTACCTGAGCAGCCACCTAAACTGACTGGCCACTTGAAATGCCTGGCTGCCTGTTCTGACCCACCGCTTGACATGACTGGGCACCTAACCTGATTAGCAGAGTTACCTATCCAGCCACCTGACCTGTCTGGCCGCCTGACCTGACTGAACTAGTTAACTGACCAGACACCTGCCAGACCGGCCGCCTTACCTGACCGTCCACCTGACCTCACGGGCCACCTGGCTGACTGGCCAACTTGCTTGACCAGCTGCCTGATGTAACTAGCCACCTTACCTATTCAGCCACCTGCCCTGACCCACTGCTTGATGTGACCAGGCACCTTACCTGATGTGCCACCTGAAATGACCAGCCACCAGCCTGGCTGGCCACATGACCTGACCTGCCTCCTGACGTGACCTGCTGAGTTACCTGTACAACCACCTGCCTGACTGGCCACCTTGCTTGACCGGCCTAGTTACCTGTGGGCTGCCTTACCTGACCAGCCAAGTTACCTGACTGGCCACCTGACCTGACAAGTCAAGTTAACTGACCCACTGCCTCAGCTGACCAGCAGAGTTACCTGTCCAGCTGCCTCCTTGTTTAACCAGCTGCCTTACCTGAGCATCTGCCTGGCGTGACCGGATGAGTTTCCTGGCCAGCCATCTGGCCTGACCGGACACCTGGCCTGACATGAACGGCACCCTTCCCTGACAGGCCAACTTAACTGACCGGCAGCCTTACCTGACTGGCCACCTGATCTGACCCGCCACCTTAGCCAACCCACCAGCCTGGCCTGACATAACCAACCAGCTGATGTGACCAGCCGCCTGACCTGACTGGCTGCCTTGCCTGACTCACCAGCAGAGTTACCTGACTGGCTGCCTGATATAACCAACCACCTGGCCTAATCTGCCATCTTACCTGACCCACCGCCTGACCTGACCAGTCCCGTTATGTGACAATTGCCTGACGTAACCAGTTGCCTGGCATGACCCACCACCAGAGCTGACCCACCGCTGGACCTGCCACTGCAAGTGGCCCGCCACATTACCTGACCCACCGCATTACCTGACCAGACACCTGACTTCACCTGACCCACCATCATTATGGCTGACTGAACAGAATGGATAGGAGACTGCCAAGCAGGCTGCAAGGACCAATCTAAGGTCACAAGTCAAAGAGCAGGTGATTATTTTTAACTGTTCCCAGCTCTTCCATGGTTTAATTTTGGTGTTAAGTCTGGGTTTTTTAGGATTGATAGCAGCCCATGAAGCACCTCATACTTCTGATTAAGGACTTGTGAAATAAGCTGGGTACCATCAGCTGTCATCACTCCTGTATTACAACATCTGCATCTTCTCTAAATATCTATAGCAACAGTCTCTGTTACAGCAGTCTATACTCACGCACTCCAGAACAGGTTTACACATCCGTCACTCAGTAACGCAAAGAGAGATCACGAGATGTAAAATAACGGAACCGTATGGTCCTTCCACACAGTGTGTTACCCTTCCCTTCTGCCCCCTGTTACCTGTCAACATGTCAGTGCTTGCCCTCTTGCTCTGCCTGATTCCCAGCTCTGCCCAGAGATGGGTGGTGTACTTCATGCCAGGTTTCAGTTCTGTCAGGGTGGTAATGCTCCTGTCCTTCCCCACTTCTACTTCCTTGGTAGCCCCATCAGCAGAAGTGTAGCTCACCATATACCTGTCTATGGGAGCTTGGATGCTACCCCAGGAGATGGTGGCCAAGTCCTCTGTCACTCAATCAGATACCAGATTCTTTGGGCTGTCCATTTCTAAGACATAAAGTACAGAGGAGGAAGTGTGGGTAACTAGAAGACACACATGGCACCATTCAAAGCTTTTGATTCTCAAAGCTCCATGATCCCACCCTTGGAAACTGAAGGATGGCATGGCCTAACTCATCAGTAGCTCTACCAGGTCTCAGTAGCTAAGCACCGTGCTTGCTCTTGACAATGCAGAACTGGAGCGAGACAAGGCAGGGCACTGAGGCACAAGCATCTTCAGACAGGGGCCTCCAGAGTAAAATATCAAGCAGAGATGTGAGGCAGAATGATTGATAAACACCATTCTTATCAGCAACACTAGTTGAACCATCATAACTTCAGGCAGTATTCAGCACCATAGTGCATACAGTGGGGCAGAGCTCAGCCACACATTAAGCTGGTAAGCGAGCTCCACAGTGCTTTAGCAGAGGGCTGTGATGCTCACACTGGGCTGACAGCTATTGAGCTAACAGAACTGTACTAGTTCCTAAAAGCTCTCTATGCTTGGCACCATCTCTGTTGGAAGCTTGAAGGTGTCTGTAGCATGGATGACCTCACATCATAAGTGACCACAAGACAAACCGGTGTCTAGTATACGCTCTGCAGTGGGCCAGCAGAAAACAAGACAGAACTTGAGATCACCTCCACAACACAGTGTCACATAGATGCACAAAGCTTCTCTGGAATACCTGTCACAGCCTCAGTGCTGAGCCTCGTCCTCTGCTGGGTTCCCCTCTCTGCCCAGAGGAAAATGACATATTCAGTGCCTGTCAGAGTCGTGGTAGTCTCATTGTTTCCCACTTCCATCTCTTCTGTGTCACCAGAGGTGTAGCTCACCATGTACCTATATGTGACAGCCTGTCCCAGGAGATGGTGACTGTGTCCTCTGTCACTTGGTCAATCATCAGGTGAGTCAGGCTGTCAATATTTGCAGAGACAGTTGAAAGTGAAAGCCTGTCATCATCAGGGTGTACTGTGATGCTCCTTCCCTTCAAGGGCCTTGCCAGCCTCTTCCTTTTTAAAGTTGTATTTCCAATCACACACTGATTGGACCCACAAAGCAGGGAGGTGCAAGGTCTGAGCTGGTTTGCCCAGGGTCTGTCTTTAATCCTTACAAAAGCTTTTCGAGGGGACAGCCCTGCCAGTCTGGTCCTGAACAGAGGGGAGCCCTTGCAGAGTGACATACTATTACTTTCTTATGGTCACAAGCCTCTGAAGACAGGACAAGGAGCAATGGCCTCAAGTTGGAGCACAGGGAGTTCCACACCAATATGTGGAAGAACTTCTTCCCAGTGAGGGTGAGGGAGCCCTGGGACAGGCTGCCCGGGGGTGTGTGGAGTCTCCTTCTCTGGAGATATTCCAGACCCATCTGGACGCCTCCCTGTGTGACCTGTCCTAGGAACCCTGCTGTGGCAGGGGCTTTGGACCCAATGATCTCTGGAGGTCCCTTCCAACCCCTACGATTCTGTGAAGCTTAGATGTCACCTGTCCAGAAAGCGAGAGAACCAGCAAAGCTGTTCTGTTAGGAGACTGGGATGACCTGGGTACACATATGCTCAGCTTCCTTCAGCAAGCCCCTGACCTAGAGCATAGCTTTCGCAAATACTTGCAGCCGCTTGCAAACCATACGGATGTTCTGCTTTACAGCATCGTTATAAACCAGTAACCCTCACACTGGGCACGTCACTACACCTTCAGGACTGGCCACACATGGGAAAAAGTCCCAGTAAGAACAACTGAGTAACAAGGATTAATTGTCCTATTACCAGAAAAGGCACCCTGCATGCTGTTAATCCGCCTGCACTTCTATTTCTTCAGCTGCAAAAAGGAAGTGAGCATTTCCCTATTCCATGATGGGGGATAAGCAAATGAACCAATTAAAATAAAGCATAACTATATAAGTGCATTAATGACACTGCTGCACAGGCTTCATTTTCCCTATTAGCAAACACAATACAGCCCATTTGTAATACCTACAGGCATTTAGAATCTCTCTGTGATGCTGCTGAGCAGCTTGCAGAGCAAGATGCACTAACCCGAAGACTCAATCCACTAAGCCTGAATCTCCCCCTGCTGTGAAACTCATGAGATGGACTTAGTGTTAAGGCAAAGCTGGGCAGTAACTTACTGTTAAAAACCTGTTGGCCTCTTACCTGTCACAGCCTCAGTGCTGGCCCTCTTGCTCTGTTGTTCTCTCTTTTCTGCCCAGAAGTAGATGATGTACTCTACACCTGGCTTGAGCCCTGCCAAGGCGATGACATTCTTGTCCTTCTCCAATTGCCTCTCTTCTGTGTCCCAGGTAGTAGAGGTGTAGCTCACTCTGTATCTGTCTCTTGAAGCCTGGACTTAGTTCCAGGAATCAGTAATCTCATCCTCTGTCACTTGGTCAGCCAACAGCTCAGTTGGGCTGTTGATTTCTGTAAGCAGAAAGTCATCATTATTCAAAGGTTTAGCATAGTGCTGTGCTGACCATAACGGTCTAAAGACACAAACACTACCTTTACAGGCAGAGGTAGGATGTTTTGTTGGATTATCAAATATATTCAGGAAAACAGATAAGCTTTGGGAAGTTATTCTATACCCAAAGACCTGAAAAAAGGCATTACTATCTTTGGCTTTCTGAAGATCACAACCTCTTGCCTGGGTTGCTCTGGGAATTAACCCAAACACCAAATCAACTGCTCAGAAACACCACCTGAAATGCAGCCCTCATGGAACAGGATTACTTCACACTAAAGCAAAGCTGATGTCTGATGAGCTCCCCTGTCTGCCCAGAGGCCAGGGACATACTTTTTGCTTGGCTTCAGTCCTGTCAGAGCAGCGACGCTCTTGTCCTTCCCTGCCTCCATGTCCTTTGTGTCCCCATCATTGTTCTGTATCTCACCGAGTAGCTGTCTAGCAGGACCTAGACCCTACCCCTGGATATTGTGACTGTCTTCTCTAAGCCATCTGGCTACGCTACGTGGATGCTAGACTGGCTTTTTTTTTTTTAAGAGAAGGTTTGAAGGTCAAGAACCAGCCAATCCCACTAGTAAGGCCTATGTTCACATTCTCAGCTAGAAAAAACACCACTTTCCATCTCCTCTCATAATTACAATTGCTCCCCTGCCCTTTTCACAGGTGGAAACATGACACTAGACTGCACAAGCCTTAAGTCACTATCACAATGCACTCTACAGGAACACGCCCTTCAAGAACAGCCCAACACCCCATAACCTTTGCACAGAGCATATTTATTTGTGTTTTGGGGGGTTTTCATTTGTTTTTTTCCCCTGCACTGAACTGCTAAACACATCCTACCAGCCTGAGCAATGAAGGACTCGCAGATGCCTCCCAAATTGGAATGACATTTCTTATTCCTGCTTATTCTGCTGCAGGCTCTGAACACTCTAGTGCAGAAATGCACAACCATCTGACAGTCATGCTGTCGTTTCCCGCGCTGTAGCTATGGTAAAAGTTGTGATTTTTCCACCTGCATGAACTGATCACACCTCCTTTGAGAGATGAAAATACCTTAGTTCTCATTGTAATGAAAGGCGCCGAGCCTCGTTGGCGTCACCAGAGGGCAGCACACTCTGGGAACACGTTGTATTTGAATCGTCACAGCGCAGCTATTTAGCCTCGACTATTTAAGATGCTCCCCTGTGGCAAGAAAAGGAAATAATCAAGCGAATGATTGTGTGTGATGTGAAAAATCAAGGTGTTTTTCTTAAGTTAGGATTGCACTGCAGAAAAAGCACTGAGCAATAAGAGAGGTTCAAGGTTTATGGCATTGCAAAGGCAAAGCATGAATTACACGTTCCTGCTATGAGGGTTTCATTTCTGCTGCGTTTCATTTTCCTCTGCACCAACTGTAATCGGTGCCATGCCAAAGGGCCCGGCCACAACAGGACTCAAACCAGTTTTCATGCTAAGCAGGAGACCTGTCCAGCCACATTAGTAAGAACAACATGAACTTTTGCGTGACTACAAGCCCGTGCAAAGCAGGGGAAGCTTTACTGAAACATGTACAATTAATAAAGGAGTTTGAATTTCAAACTCAAGTCCCTCTACTTACTGCTGCTACAACTTACCTGTCACAGCTCTGGTGCTTGCCTTCTTGCTCATCTGGGGTGCCTTCTCTGCCCAGATGAGGATAACATATTCCATGCCCAGCTTCAGATCCAACAAGGTGATGATGTTATTTTCACTCCCCACCTCTATTTCCTTGGTGTCCCCATCAGCTGAGGTGTATCTCACCATGTACCTGTCTGTGGGAGCTGCCATTTCATTCCACAAAATAGTAGCTGTATCTTCTGTCACTCGGTCAGTTCTCCTAGGAGAACATTTCAAAGTGCAGGGTTAGGAAACTCTGGGTAAATTAAACCACTACAACACCTATAACATGCATATTTCCTTCCTTTCTGCTTTGCTGCTTCAGCCAGGTAAAACACAGACTCACTTAGGTTCCCCCCTATAGCCCCTCGAAAAAGGCAGGCATCCATGAAGAAGCGAGGGGAACGTGGGACTGTTCTACCACTTAGACAAAACTTTCCACTACTTTCTGCAGGAAGATCATGCCCTTCTCACTTCCTCTCCTCACAGCACAGACCCCATGCTCTCTCTACCTCTGCCATTTGTTCCTCTTGCCTTCCTGCCCACCCAGCAGACCTGTCTCTCAGACACACCCCGAGGGTCCTGCTATTTTAGGTTATGAATCAGAGTTTTGTGGTAGCTCTCATAATAGCTGGTATTTATCTTAGTCACAGCTCCTAAGTTCCAGGGGTTACATAAGAATATGAGCAGGATGACTCATTACAGATTTATTTTTCCTTTCTAAGAAGTTTTGCAGCCCCCAGGTCTGAGAGGAACAGCTTGAAAATGCAAGCCAAGGGTGTTCCAAACAATCAATTTACTCAAGGAAGAAGAGCAGCCTCACAATGGCAGTGCAGAGGCTTTGTTGGTTTAAATAAATTTTCTTATAATAGGGTAATTTACAAGACAACCTCAGAAATGTCAGGCCTGATTGAGATTCTTCAGTCTTTGGATGCAGCACACCTCCCCTTTTGTGAGAGAGCTGAACTTCAGAGTTTGCAGAATCTTACAGGTAGAATGAGAGCTCAAGATCTTTCAAGGTCTGTTTTTCAATATAATTGCTTAAAAATATTCTGCTGTGTTTCTGAAGAGCTTGAAGCATCAATGAGAAAACAGGGTTTCCAGCTCTGCTTTAACACTCAGGTCTGGAATAGCTAGGCTGCCCGTTACAGGAAAAGTAGCAGCTAAGTAACAGGAGCTTCTGCCAGGCCCTGAGCTGTGCCAAGCCCACAGCCAGAGCCAAAAGGGGTTAAAGATTCTCCTGTGGTCTCGTCACACCGGAGAGGACTATGTCGGACTCCAGCTTTGTTACAAGGTAAAACAGCCCAAAGCTTCAACCTCTAAGGTCCAACAAGCAGCACCTAAGAGGTGAAGACTGAAGCCACCACAGCAACGCTAGGTCTGTGCCACTCTGCAGCCTGCCAGACAAGCACAACTCACCTCCCTGGGGTAGGTGTATCAGAGCAGACAGCGGGCTGGGACTACAGCCCCCAGTGCAAGCACAGGCCAGGCAAGTGTCCTTATCTGCTCCTCAGTTCCTCTGTTCGGTCTGGTGAACATAAAAATAAAGCTGGAACCAGGCAATACAGGAAGGAAGAAGAACTTATCCCCTTCTGTATTGCCCCTGGGCTCAGAGACCAGGCAAAGCAGCAGCTAACAGCTGCCAAGCAGTCAGCAGCAGCTGCCCAGAAGATCCACGAGGAAGGGCTATATCCAGACTGCAAATCACACATGCTAGGTTTAAGCAAGGCCATCCTGTCAGTGATCTAGTAGGGAAGCGATGAACCAGCAAACTTTGAGTTACTGCTGGCCCTAGCTCTGGGTTCATTTGAGGGTCGTTACTACATGCAGAGGGTGGCTGACTATGCTTAGGCCATGTTGGGAGCCATTAGTCAGGTTAAGGGTGAAGTTACTGTAGGATTAAAACCAAAGACTGAGCTAGGGCTGGGTTTAGTGTTTAATAGACAGCGGGGACAAGCTTAAACAAGAAACAAGCAGACCTGAAGCAGCAGCCAACTGTGCAACTTCTGTGCTGCGATCTTGAGTCCTCGAGCCCTGTAGTAACATCACTGTCATAAAAGAAGCTTCCCATGTACCTGTCCTACCCCTCACTGAGGATGGTTTCTCCTTGGTATTGTCCTTCACGGGGAGGACAGTAACCTCATACTCTGTGCCAGGTTTCAGGCCAGCAAAGAGCAAAAGGGAGCATCACCAACAGCTAGAGAAGACTAATTTTTCTTAAAGCTGTTTTGTTTGGTCTATCCAGCTCTGTTTGTAGCAGATAAGAGGTTAAAGCTTAGACTTCTATCTAACTTTTAGTGCTGAGAATGCCTTGATAGCACCTTTGGTTCAGGCTTGGCCTTCGGGCATTCACTGACTAGAGTAAGCAGGAATTTCCATAACATCAGTGTCACCAGCTCTGAAACAGAAGAATATACTCTCTTTCTAACAAGAAGAAATTAAAGCTCAATTAATGTGCCTTGAAGCTTGCTATCCACAGAACAAAGAAGCTTTCTTCCTGTGGAGACACCCATTATTATGGGATAGGGGAATCCAAATAGATCTCACCCTGGCCTGGGGCAGGCAGAATGTGGAGGAAAACTGCCCATCCACACAAGAGAAGAATCACCTCAGGACTATGGCCTGATAGTAATAGCTCCTGCCTCTTCTCCCTGCTCAGTATGGAATACTCACAACTACTCATCAGTTATGATGTGTCTGCTCTTTGGGTCATTGCTTTTGGGCACTGTGGCCCCCTCCTCATCCATGTCCTCCAGGGATCTGAACTTCAGCTTATAATAATCCCCATCTGTTGGTGGGTTCTCCCACTCCACTTCCAGGGAGTGCTCCATCTCCTCTGTTACCCAGATGGCACTGAGCACAGACAGGACTGGGAAGGAGGATCAGCACCAAAGGGTGAATATAAGATAGGAAGCTGCTGAACAGCTCTCCTTGGGCACACACTCTCAGACCCAAGACATTTTCCTGAGCCAAACTGAAGAGTTAAGCAAGTACAGCACAATCATTATTTCAACAGGCTTAGTTCTATCCACGGTAACACTCCAACTCAAGAGTTTTCTTGCTCTCAGCTCCCACCTGTTGTGTTAGAAGCAAGAAAAATGTCACAATCACCAAAGTTCTTGCTGTTTCTGCCAAGTGCAGGCACCCAGCACAGTATCAGCTGCTAACAAAATAGTGTTTCAGTTCTCAAGAGACTGCCTCAAACGTGCAGCCATTCCACACCTCAACATCCTAACCTCAGCATCATCAGGCTCATTCAGTCCTTGGAAGAGACTATGAGGAAAACTGGCTGCTGCAGATATCTTTAGCAAATTGCTACCTAGGAATGGCATCCTGCCTACTTTTAACTCCCTTCTGCATCCAGTTGAACAGCACATTACTCTTACTAACCTGCTGGCTTTATGTTGCATGCTTCCATTCCTGCTTCTTGCAGCAGGCAGCGTTACAGATTCCCTGGAATTCAGGGTTGTCAATGCAGGTAGGATTTGGACAAGATAAAGGGAAAGAAAGGAAGTTTGTAAAACATTCATCCCTAACGATACTTCTCTGGAAACAGCTTCTTCAGAAATGAACAGTGACAGAAAACTGCAACTGAGGCTGGGAAGAGAAAGTGTTCTCCAGTGCTCAGGTGGAGTGTTACAAAGCCAAACAGTTCGCTCCACTTGTCTGAAGCTAACTGTAAAGATCTACAGCTTCTGACTCCAAAGAAAAATACCGCCTGCTCCTACCTGTACTTGCTTCTAGATGCTTGGACTCACTGGCAATCCCCTTCTTCACGTGATGAAGTGTGTCACTGTATATGGTGCCAGGGCAGAGACCCACAATCTCATAGCTGAGCTGTTCTTTGGGCACATGAACTTGTTTCGCCAACATCTCATACCCTACTGGGTAATAGGTAATGAGGTAATTATCCACATCAATCATTTGATCCCAGCTGATGGTTCACTGTGGAGTTCAGCAGCTGCAGGTTCTGAGGAGCAAGAACTAGAAGAGAAACAAAACAAAACACTGTAGTGAGGATGGTACCCTGTCATAGGGCCAAACAAGATAGGTTTTTCAAACCTATTTGGAATACAAAGAGAATGCAAAACTGGAAGTCCCAGTCTGTAGTCATCTTGGATTTGCCTGTTTCTTTCTGGTAACAGCATACCATTAAATACAAATCCATGCTGCAGCCTGTAACAAATACAGTAATTTCCTGGGTGACTCTTTTCAGCCTCTAAACCCACACTGGCACAAGGAAAACGGTCTCACAAAGCTGTCCCATCCAATGCCTCTGCAAAGAGGTGGAGAAGCCAATACTCTTTCATATATCCCCATCAGGGTCATTCCAAAATGTCAGCTAGTCCCCAGACCAGGGGAATGCAGCTTCTACATGGCAGAGATAGAAAACTGAGCTTCTATACTGATGGAAACTTACACTTACTGCCCAGAGGAGACCTGGAGAAATCTGCTGCACACAATAAATTTCAGGACACCAGCAGTGCTTTAATTGCTTTGCCACCAGGCAGAGAGCTCATCAGTGTCTTGAAGCAGCCCTTGAAAGCAGTCAATGTAGAACATCTGTCAGAAAGTTTACCTGGTTTTTAATTATAAGTAAGCACATCGTAAATGGATCAACCCATTTACCAGCTGTATTTCATTAGCAAGGCACTAACAAAAGATAACAAGTGCCTGTAAAAAGGCACCTGTCAGCAACATTAGATCAGATAACACGAGATCCTTTTCACTTGAAAAGCAGCATTCATTCCCTTGTGTAATTCACAGCTCTCACCAAATTCCACCCTCAATATGAGCACTCCTTTTGATGAAACCTTTGTACAAAGTGTGAGAACATTCAGCCTGCCTCTCTTTGTGAGATAGAAGCTGGGTTTGAGTAATCCAGCAAAATCATAAAGAACATAAATACGCATGATGCAGTTTATCCCTTATCTAAGCACAGTTCAGATGATTCAGATGAGGACTGTATCTGCCTCTCTGAAGAGATGTGGTGTAAGAAAGCAGTGTCATCTGTTTAGGATGATGCGTAGGACAGTCTGCTTGCTCTAAGCAAATAGAATAAGCCTGGGAGAGGAGGGATGATTCAGAGCAGAAAAGACCCGTGAGTAAGGTCACAGTGTGGCTGTTACCTACTTCTCTTTTGTAAAGAGCTGTGAAAGATGAGACATCAGCAGTGACATGCTAAAAAAGGCAGCTTCCAGGTTAAACAGCTGAGTGTGGAAGCCTGGAGTATGAACCTGCAGTTATAGGGAGACAACAGGTTTTTTAGAATTAAGCAGAAACTGGTGGACACAGACATGAAGGTCAGCTTGGTCAGGTCTTCTCAGGGAAATCCTACTGCCTTGTAACAAAGCAGGATAAGGGAGAACTTCCCAGAGACCTCACTTGGAAGGGAGGTTATTTAAAGGATTTATGCATCCTTTGTCTCAGAGGCTTTATCAAATCAACTACCTTATCAGCACACACTGCAGTGAACAAACGTTATTTTACCTTTTATCACCTCATTTGTATGTCAAGAGACAGACTCTGGCTCCCTGTTTAATTACAGGCTCCATACCCAGTTTTGCTCTCTCCTTCAGCTGCTACACACAGGGTTGTGCTAGCACTACCTTTAACTGCGCTTCCACCTGTCCCCAGTTCCAAAATGTTTTCCCAGCAATTCTTGAAGGCAAGGACAAGTTAGTAATCCATAGCCCAGCAGGAACTCGGAGAGGAGCATGGTGACCCTGGACTTGGCTTATCTCCAGGATTAACTAAGCATTTATGGGAAGTAGAGAGGAAACCAGAAGTGCCTTCCTTATCTCCCTTACTCTCCTCCCCCAGAAATTTCTCCATTGAATCCTTCCATCTATGTGAAACTCAGGAACTGTTCCCTTCCACTTCTAGGAGATGCTTGGGGAGATTCCCTCTGGGCTCGTTACAGAAACGGTACGTACTGCTGTGTTTTGGGACCTTCAGATTTCCTTTCACCACAGAAACCAGAGCACCATCCCATCCATAGGGCTAGAGCATTTCACTCACAGAGAACGCCCATAACGTCTCCATAGCATCCATAAATGGATTCCAGTCCCCAAATCTCTGCAGTAAGTGGACTGCATCTGGCATGTAAGAACAGATATTGCAATCATTACTTACCTTGGCTTCCCTCACAACACTTCTGAGTGTTGCAAACCTCTCTCAGCCCTGCCACTTCTTTCTCAAGCTTCTCCATCCTTTCAAGCAGACCCTTTACGTGGGCCAAAGTTTCACAGTCCCCTTTGGGTGCATGCACACAGACATTGTGCCTAAAGATATTCTGCTCTTCATTTTCCTCAGCTTCCCCAGGATCTACCTGCACCCCACTGTTGTCTTCATGTTGCAGTGGATCTGCCTCCAAGTTAATCTGAGAGGATGTGGGCAGGTCAATCTTGTAGGAGTGGCTAAAGGATGTTCTTTGACCATTGCTGGTGCAGCTGTGAGATGCAAGCTGTTGAATGGCAGGTGCCTGAAGAGCACAGCAATACTCTTATTAGGAAGGCAAGCCAGCTCCAAAAATCCATCTGGTAGGCTTTCAGAGGCAGCACTGACTCCTCAACCAGCACAGCTGCTTTCAAGAAGAGGGAAAATGTTAAGAAGTGTGATCATAAAGCTGGTTCCCATTATTTTCTAAAAGGCAAAACCTGGTCTGCCCTAATTCAGTACTAAGGCGCCTCTAGTACCTGGAGGAGAGTCACACTGGGTGAGTTAGATACACAAGAGCTTCCAGACTGCCGGGCTGGGAGCTAAGTTTGCAGTTTAGTCTGGGTGATCCTGCTCTGGCAGGGGGGTTGGACTAGATGATCTTTTGAGGTCCCTTCCAACTTCTCACATTCTGTGATTTTCAAGTGAGACTTAGCATCAGAGTCCATTGTGATTCTCTCTTGTGCCAAAGCATTTGTCATTCCCCTACAGTTACAACAAACATTTTATCAGCCCCCAGCTCTGACCTGGATTACTGGTCATTGTTCTGGTCATCTCCAGCAACTTGCATGGCTTTCAGCAACATGCTTGGTAACTGTGCTGATGCTGTGTGTGAAAAAAATCAGAGTGCTGACATGGATCTTTTGGTACAAGATGTTTGGGAGAGGGTTTTGGTCACTTTACATACATAATGCCATGCGATACCTTTCCTAGGACAGCTGCGTTTCACACTGGGGTAAAATTGTTTTCAGGGAAGTGCTGAAGGGGATGCCAAGAGTCAGTTTCTCCACTGATGCTTCCTCAAGGAGGGGCATCAGCTAAAAGAAATGGACTGCAGAACCTAGCCAAGTGTCAGCCCCAGTCTTAGAGTCCTCATCTCTGCTTCTGCCCACTGGGGACAATGGAGGAGACAAGAACATCTGCTCTGTAGAGGCAGAATGAAGATCCTCACCTGGCTTCACAGAGGTTGAGAGTTACATGTCACAAAGCCCTCACTTTGGGTAAACTGCCCTGACAGAGAGCTGAACCCACTGTCTTTGGCTTCAGGGTCTTGGGTCAATGATTTCTGATGTAGCTCATCATTTCAAAAAGGCCCCTTAGATTTAATTATCTGGTTTTAGCCCCAGGACTCATGTGATACATAAAATTAAACCCATCCTCCCCTTCTAATATGGCACACAGCCTATGCTTTTATCTAGATTGGGGAGAATTAAAACATTTCCCCTATTTGAAACTAATGTGTGGCCAAACACTGGCTTCACTTGAGGGATTTCAAGTTTATTTTGCTTTGACTCAAGCACCTGATTTATTGCCTTCCTTGCATTGGCAAGGTTCATTTAGTAGCCACTAGACCAAATCTGTTAACAAACAGAGTGAGAGGATGTGTTGTAAAGCCATTTGTTTTCCCATGCTTTTATTTCAAAAATATTCCTCTTTTCCTACCCTGCATAGATAAAGTGGAAGAGCTGGTCTTCAGGCTGGTTAAGTCTCAGAATTAGGACTTTAAAATATAGATATAAAATATTACTGTTTAACCACACTGACATTTAGAGGTCAAAACTGACATCCAAACATGTAATTTAAAGTCTTCAGGTGAAGTTTTGTGCTGTCAACCAAGAATTTTGGACTTAAGAACGAAATCCCTCGTTGATAAGAACAACAGGAAGGAAGGAACTCAACAAACATGGGTGGAAGGATAAAATGTAAAGCTAGAAACCTAAATTTATTAGTTGGCTTCTTCAATGTAAGGAAGAGAATTTTGGTGTTGATGGGAGATGTCAATCTGTACAGGAGGTGATGTACACATGGTTAAATACTTTAAAGTTTCACATCACAGGATGCAAATACAAAATGCCACCATATGTGACTTACTCAGCAATCATGTTACTCATTGCACAGGCAGAAGGGAAAAAAAATATTTAAGTGCTGAATTAGGTAATGTGGTAAACAGAAACCATTTGGGCAGTATGTATCCATAGTAACAACACATCTGAACCCAGACAATAGTGCTGCCCCAGATATTACTCTTTGAAGTAACAGAGGACTCCTCTCCTGGAGAATCATATCAAGTTTTGAGCTCCTCTGTGCTATTTCCATTATAATCACATTTCTGAAAGTCACACTGTGCTGGGTTAAGATAAAGATTAACTGCTTTGTGAAATATCCCTACCTGCCTTCTCCAGTCTTCCAAACTGCTGGAAAAATCCCTGCCTTAAATCCATGCCGTACCACTAGCAGCACAGCTAAAGGAAGGTGTTTTTTATGCTCAGAAATACAAGGCTTTGGCTGCAAAATAACAAAACAAAAATCACACTGCCATCAGAAGTACATATTATACATTCTTATAGTAGGCATACCTGGCATACGTGGCATACCTGACATACGTGGCATACCTGGCATACGTGGCATACCTGGCATACGTGGCATACCTGGCATACAGCACATGGCCACATGACAGGCTACTCTAGAGCTAGCTCAGCTCTCTTCAAGGAAAATCATCACTGGCATCAACCAGTATCGACTTTATCTCAGAATCATAGAAGGCCTTAGGTTGGCAGGGACCTTTAAAGGCCATCTAGTCCAACCCCTGCAGTGAGCAGGGGCACCTTTAACTGGAGCAGATTGCTCAGGTCACCTCAGTCTACAATTCTTTACCTTACAAAAATTAAGTAAGGGAGTTCTCTCTATTGCTTATTCCCACAGAATAATTTGTTTGGGTTTCCCCCACCACCACCACCCATTCAACACTTCTGTGTTTCTGTGATTCTGTGATTCTGTACTACATTTAACTTACAGGAAGAGAAGAGCAATGGAGAAAAGTATGCTGCTCTGCTGAGCTAGGGCTTCTTCCCCATCTCTGTCTACTGAGCTTTTGCAGATACCTGTTTGCCACTAAAAATGCAGCTTTTCCACCCTGACCCAGCTGCTATTCTATTTCCCAAGACTCGCCTGCCTCAAAGGCCACAGAAACTACCTACACCTTTCTTTTTCTGCTGTGCAGCCTTCTGAAACAAATCAAGTCCTATGAGATTGCTTCAAAGCTCTGAACAAATTTGATGTCTAAATTCTACAGATTCTCTCTACAGTCCACTGCAAGAAACCCCAGAAACTTTGGTTGTGGAGGGTTAATTCCAGTCCCCTGGAGATAAGGGCCCACACAACACACCCCTCCAGCCACACACACAAACCCCCTTCTCTCAGCACCAAGTGCTTAATAGCATTCTGTTGTAACATGATTTCATTACTAATTAGGGCTTCATTATTTTCCTGAGCCTGGAGACCATTCAGGAGGAAAAACTCCTGAACATAAGCATTTCTGTCATGCATAATGAAAGAGGAGGACAGCTTTTTGGCTTCCCCATCATGTAATAAAGATATTTTCCCTGATATTAAAAAGATTGGGTTTAACTGATTCTTCGTGAAGAGTATCACATGGTAACACATAGCTGGCAGTAACAGCAGATTAGGGAAAGGATTCATTTAGGAAAGAATGCCTAGCAGTCAGATCTACCAGGCACAGAATATTCTTCTAAGGGAAGGGATAGAAGAAGCCCTGCTCATGTATTTTCAACCTGCACAAGGAAAGCACAAGGTGATCAAAGCTGGAGAGAGCCTACGGTATTTATGCAGAAGACTCCAACAATCTAACTCTTCAAGGCTTTTTTCCATCCTGCAGGTCAGTGCTTGAAGATTTTGGGTACAGACCTCTGCAGTGTTATCTTCTGCTAATACCCTGTCAGCCCTAGAAGATGCATGACTGGAAGCTGCTTCTTTAGAAGCAAGAGCTGGTAAGGACCTGGATGTAGATACTTAGCAGGATGCTGCCCAGGCAACATGGAGATGGAGCTGAGGAGAGGAAGAAGGACTTGTAGTCACAGGAAAAAGACAATGCAGGTCTAGTACAGCTCCAGGGTTGCAGAAAAGGAAGAAAGAGAGAATTACAAGATCGAGAAATGGGGTAGAATGGAGTATGTACATATCCAAGCAGAAAGAGTTACACAACACTAGAAGCACCACACATTAAAGTTGAAGAAAATAGCCATGGGGAAAAAAAAGGAGATGCCTTGAAAGGAGCCATGGGCTGAGGCTTTAGTTTTCCAAGGACCAAAGGAAAAAAGTGCATTGTGCAAATTCTTGAGCAACAGCATTTCCCACACCAGGGCTAAACCAGCAGCTCCCAAGCTGCGTGACAGTACTAGAGACATGAGAGCTGGCAATTACGTAGCTGTCAAGTTAGAAAATCGGCATATTTAACCATCCTAAAGCCAGGGGAGATTTCCTGAGAAACACAAGAGAAATAACAAATATTAAAAGACATGTCAAAGTCTGACAAGTTCACAGAAGTGCCACTGATACCAACTCATCACCTACTTGCATGACTCTCCAGAAGAGCAGCCACCGACCTGCCTGACCAACACGAGCAAGGCAGCATTTATGCTTGAGACACACAAACATGGCCAGTGATGGGTATCTATCACGTGCTCTGCCCTCAAATGGATGTTGTCTGTAGAATACCTTATTGTATAGAACACAGAGATGATGATGTGGGAGCAGGGGAGGGCATAGCAGCTGCTTGCTCAGAGAAGCAAATGCACCTGCAGAGGCACACGGCAAAGCTGTGGTCTGAGATGGAGAAGATGCACAGAAGTTGATAAGCCAGCTCACATCCGAGTGAGTGGGAATGCAGTTGTGCTCCTCACATCTCACAACACTTTCAGCAATCAAGAATGACATCAGTCAGTAACACCAGAGCAGAACAGAGTCATAGGGGCTACCAGTGTTTGCTGGCAGTCTGACAAAAATGAAGGAGGGTCAAAATATGCATGAAAAAGTGATATTGCTACTAAGTTGCTAGGAAGCCTAGACCATTTTCCTTCTGCTTATTTTTCTCTGTAAAGCATTGAGCAGAGGCAAGCTACTTATTTTACAGACTTTCCATGAGTGTAATTTAGCTGAAACAAGTGGATTGTTTGCCTTTATTTGCCATAGTGAAATTAATCTGCTGTTCCAAATCTCATCTGCTTTAGAAAGCTCTGCATCAGATTTTCTTCTCTCTGGTGTTAGTGGCATACGAGATACACCTGAGGGCTTCCAAAGGAATCATTACATGCAATGAGCTAGCCAGAATTCTGTTTTCAATATTATGCAACCTTTAACTGTCAATTTACTGAGACTGTTTTTCTGCAAGCATCAACCTTTTTTACTTTCAGCCTGAGTGAACCTCACCTGACACTACAGAAGTTTGGGATGCTTTGAAATAATTAATAGAAAACCAGAATTATAATCAAACAGATACTGTGCTTCTAATTCATGCTTATACTTACATGCTAATTCTTCTGCAATATCCAATAAACACAGTATGTTAACTCTTCATACATGAATGAGACTGCTTCCAAACTCCTAGATACTTACTAGAAAACGCAGAGCTCCCTGCAACAGTATTTGCATATTTGATAGTTAGTATAAACCAGCATTTTGTAACAAATGACCTAACTCCCCTCTGCTAAATTGTTAGCTTTCAGTTCAAGTCAGTATTTCCCCAAAGTAAGCCTTTGTTCTGTTGCCTCCTGTTACTTGATCAATTTTACTTATGCATTGGATGCTGTTTTTATTATAACTAGTGTAATAATAAAGTAGTTTTATTGTGGAAATAGCAATATATTTCATTTTATGTGGTAAAGAACTACTGGCTTGCACTACCGAGGCTGTGAAAAGAGGCATGTGGTGTATTGAAAGCACAGACTCCAGTTGTGGTGGATCGAAGACAACTTTAATAACAACTGAGCAAAGTTTCATCCCCTCTCATGGCTGACACAGCAGCCTCGAGTCAGGTTTCAGTATTTTCATTAACACAAGAACCACAAAATTCCTATACAAAAGGTTGTCCCAGCCTGGGGGACTCCTGCAGTGCGGGAGTCTGTCTGTCTGCACCTTCCTCACCATGACAAAGCACACCATGCCACCTCCCTGCTGAACAGCACGAAAATACACATCTCTACACGACCCTCTTTCCTTCTTTTTCTCTTGCTTTTGTAGCTTCCCTCCGACAAGCACAACTGTGTCTCCTTTCCAGGGCCGCCCTCCATTTCCCACAGAGGCACCATAAGGCACACAAAGAGCTTCCAGGGCTGGAACCCCCCCTTTGCTTTAGCACATATTTGGTTTCATACGTTTGGAGGAGACAACCTGTGAGAGCTCAAGCCCTGCAACCTGGAGCAGCATTAAATACTACTAAGCATTCTGCAATAATAATACATGCCCACGATATGGGATTATTGGTGTTTGTGTAAGGCTTTCAAAGCCTTGGAGGGCATCAGGGCTGCATAAAGTCAGGGAAAGGTGGGCTGGGCTTTTCATTCAAAACAAACAGGAACCTCATGCAAAATAAAAATACCTTTCCCTCACCTCTCACATACTCTCAGCTGTCTGGTTCAGAGTTCTTCTGATGCATCCACCACTTGCAGAGGTAACTTAAGGAAACTGCAACGTCACCAAATCTTCTCTTCCCAGTCCAGCTGCAAACCAGCACGAATCCCTGCTGAATTTAAGTTCCCATGGACCAGATGAAAGGAACCAATAGAGGCCTCGGGGTGTTTCCCTCCCACAAAACAACTAAGGAGCATGCTGAGGTTGGTTGCAATTCCCCTGCTTGGTAGCAAACTTGCACACCAGCAGAAAGAACAATTTCCTATTTGTTTTACACTCCACTTCCAGTCAAAACCCAGAAAGAATTTCCAGCCCCATAAATCAGCTGCAAACATACCAGAATTATCATGGAGACCCATGTACTAAAAAGCACATTCAAAGCATTAATGATATGAAAATTGGGTGCAGTAACTTAGAAAACAAAAATAAAATGCCTTTTAAAACCCGCAGTAGTTAAACTTACAGAAGACCACCCTTATCTAGCATAATACTTCAATCCTCCAGAACTTATAAGAAAGCAAATCATGTGTTGTAGGCATTGCTAAGGTACCCATGTGATTATTTTAACCGTGCACATTACTGAGCCCAGTTTTTAGCTAACAAACTGTCAGATTCTACCCAGTCACTTTCCTTTACTACAACCAGATGCTGTGCTGGGGGAGCTGAAGGAGGGAGCAGCCTAAGGGCTATCATAGGCTATCATAGAATCATAGAATCATAGGGGTTGGAAGGGACCTCGAGAGATCATCGGGTCCAACCCCCTGCCAAAGCAGGCTCCCTAGCTCATATTGCACAGATAGGCGTCCAGATGGGTCTTGAATATCTCCAGAGAAGGAGACTCCACCTCCCTGGGCAGCCTGTCCCAGGGCTCTGTCACCCTCACTGTGTAAAAGTTCCTCCACATGTTGGTGCAGAACTTCCTATGCTCTAACTTGAGCCTTGTCCTGTCTCCACAGACCACTGAAAAGGGGCTGGCCATTTCCCCTGCATCCTATACTTAAGATATTTATAAACACTAATAAGGTCCCCCTTAGTCTTCTTTCCTCCAGGTTGAACAGTCCCAGCTCACTCAGCCTTTCCTCATAGGGGAGATGCTCCAGGCCCTTCATCCCCTCTGTAGCCTCCGCTGGGCTCTCTCCAGGAGATCCCTGTCCTTTTTATACCAGGGAGCCCAAAACTGGGCACAATACTCCAGGTGGGGCCTGACCAGGGCAAAGTAGAGGGGGAGGATCACCTCCTTAGACCTGCTGGCCACACTCCTCCTGATGCACCCCAGGATCCCGTTGGCCCTCTTAGCCACCAGGGCACACTGCTGGCTCATGGCCAACTTGTCATCCACCAGGACCCCCAGGTCCTTCTCCACAGAGCTCTTCTCCAGCAGGTCATCCCCCAGCCTGTACTGATTCAAGGGGTTATATCACGCATCATAAGCCCTTGCCAGTCTTGGTCGCTGCAACAGGGAGGTGAAGTCAAATGCTGTGTGTTTCCAGCACTGAACACTGCTAACTCACACCAAGGCTCCGTGTTTTCTTTCTCAGTTTGTATTTTTTTAAAGCTGTAGGCACCAAACACTCTGTCCTGGGATGCCCTGTTACAAGAAGGGAAAGGTAGTGGTGCAAGGTAAGATGCACAGGCCCACCTCCACAGCTGGGAAAGTGCTGATGACAGAGGTGATGCTACTGAGCAAGGGAGGGTTTCGGCCTCTCCATCCCACACTCACTGGTTCCTTGATCATCTGGACCATCAAACAAACACAGACCAAGGGGAAGCAGAACAAAATGTTGGAGAAAAGAATGCATGCTCTAACATCCAAATCCCGTTCAGTGACATCCATCTCCCTGTTTTATTCTTTCTGCTGATATTCTACACATTGCTTTTACTAGCTGGAAAGCTGTAAAAATAGCAAGCTATAGACAATAACTTCAGGGGATGAAGCTTGAAATTCTCTCCCTACAAACACCTGAAACCTACTTTCAAGCATCAACATACCACATCAGCAGCAAACAAAGTGGCAAATAGCCTGAGTTTTGAAGACTGGATGCTCAGAGTAGGGTCACAGGCTCAGAGAAGGGTTGCAGGCTCAGCCCTTTCTGCTGATGTTTGCCTCCAGAAAGACTCTCACAACAGTTCAGGCGCAGCCTTCCAGCTTCTCCAAGTAAGAAGGGAGCACAGAGAGATGGGAACTGAGGCCCACAGCAAACATCTCGCCTCTCTGAGGCTCATAAGACCGTCCAAAGCAAGAAGTAAAAATGACCATATCTCTACACCAGTTTAATGCTGTGTAACAAGTATTAGTGGTTTCAGCTTGGCAAACCCACAGGACAAACACTTTCAGGGCAGTTAATACCTGGGTTGGCAAGGCAGCCAGAAACCGAGCAAGCTGCAGAGAACTAACCACTAGGCAGGCACCAAAAATGGTCTCTTTCCACTGATCACCATCACCTGCACCAACAGCTAGGTTGGTAAGTGACTGCTGAAAGTGCTGCTGCTGACTGCAGTGTGGATAATCAAAATCTGGGCAAATCAGTCTGCCAGTCTGGCTGCTTCTTCCAGATTATGCCTCGGAGTATGTAATGCACCAGGTACCTATGTAACGCGCCTGGCACACAGACAACAGGCAGCATGAGAAACCAAGAGAATCCAGCTTCTCGCCTGAGTTTCTGGATGTAGCTAACAAGCTGATACAAACAGAAAAGTTGATCAAAGCCATTAATTTGACATCAAATCCTTAGTGGATGTTCTCTCTGAAATCAGGATATAGACTTATTTTAAACATTAAGAGAAGTCCTAGTCACTAGAACAGAATGGTTTCCCTCACGAAACAACAGGGCAACCATGAACAATGTATGCAGAATTTCCCATGTATTTTCTTCACTTTTTGGGGTTATGAGTGTTCGATTTTGTCTGTAAAACACTGCAACTTCAAAAAAGGAATTAAAAAAAAATGAAAGTAAAGCGCTGATCCAAATTTAGTTTTAGACCTAGGCGATACACAACTGGACAAAGAGCCTCGGTGAGTGAGAGGAAAGGAATAGAACTAACCCCGCATTTAGGAGGGCAGCTGGCAGATAGCCTATCGCACAGCCATGGCAGGTGTACAGGGCAGACATGCTGTCCTGGACAGGGACCCCACATCGCGGTGTGCTACCTCTGAACCATAGGGACTCTTTTCTCTCCCATTTTTACAGACTTTCCCTTCCAATCGACCGTCTGTTCGCATGTCGGATTCTGAGGTTTCTGTGGCAGCTGCCAGCTCCCTCTAATGAGGGACGGTGCCACCGAGGCTGACATCAGCACCGGGATATACAGCGCAGCCCCCTGAGGCGGTTTGAGTTGGCGGTTTTGTTGTTCCCTTGCCCGCCCGCAAAAGCGCTGGAAAGAGTTCCACCGTCAAGGGGCTGAGGGTCAGAGCCGCCCGGCCGCCTCGACCTTCGAGACCCGCCGCAGGCGCCTCCCCTCTGCCGACCTTGGCGCATGCGCGGTACGGCCGCACTGAGAAGATGGCGGCGTCCGCGCTGGGTTGGGTGCTGCGGGCCGCTCGGCAGGTCAGCCCGGCTTCCTCCTCCCCTGTTCCCCTTCAGGGCCGGGGTCAGCCCGGCCGAGGCACCGGGGGAGAAGCTGCGGGGTTCGTCGGGCCGCTGGGGGAGGTGGCGACCGGCCCAAACCTCCCTGGAGCGCCGGGGTGCGGGGATGTAACTTCGGTTCCCGCCGGGTTCGGGGAGACGGGGCGGGCACAGGCCGCCTGGCCGGGCAGGGGTGCGCGGCGAGACAGCGGAGTGGGAAAAGTCTCTTTCAGAGACAGGTTTATCGGGAGTAATTGGTGCTTGAACGGGGCAAACCGTGCGTGCTGCTGGCGGGAACGAGAAATTTGGTTTCTAAATTAGGTGCTCCCGTCACCCTGCACAAGGCAAGCACGGAGCTACTACGTGGACTGGAGGATGCTGCGGGACGTCAAGAGAAGGAAACTGGCGTACGAGTACGCGGACGAGAGGCTGCGGATCAACGCCATCCGGAAGAACACCATCCTTCCCAAGGAGCTGCAGGTACCGGGCAGCCACGCCGTGTCGCGGCCACCTGCCTTTCCCTAACTCCTGGGCTCAAGAGCCAGGTTGTATGGTGTAGTTTCAGCTAGCACCCGGGCGTCTTGGGGCCCGGGCTTCTTCAGGGTATTTGCCACAGTGTTTCTGCTGACTGGAAACCGATTGGATTGGTGTTTTGGTGTAAGCAGTATCTGTAACACTATATCACAGAACATGAGGAGTTGGAAGGGACCTTAAAAGACCATCTAGCCTAACCCCCTCTGCCAGAGCAGCATCACCCAGACTAAATCACACAGGAACACATCCAGGCAGGTTTGAATGTCTCCAGAGAAGGAGACTCCACAACCTCTCTAGGCAGCCATGCAATGGTCTCATTTTTTCTCACAGCTGTCAGCAGCATACATTCAGAAAGTCGCTTCCCTTATATTCCTGTAATGTGGGATAGTATATGGTTATGTTCATAGTCTCCCAAATAAACTTCAGGAGTTTCTGCCATTACATTTATTTCAAAACCTAGAAGCCTACTCCAGCCAACCCTATCCATTTGTTCAATTAGAAATACTTCATTTTACTCCTTGCCTGTGCTATGACCATGTAAAAGCTGCATCAGATCTGGGT
This sequence comes from Porphyrio hochstetteri, assembly GCA_020800305.1. Lineage (NCBI taxonomy): Eukaryota > Metazoa > Chordata > Aves > Gruiformes > Rallidae > Porphyrio > Porphyrio hochstetteri. The sequence continues at coordinate 24,308,776 of CM036912.1, forward strand.
GTTAGATCTGTTCCTCAAAATGCATATATTCATCTTGGCCTTCCATACTAAGCATTAAAAACACTGCCAAGTATCAGAAATATTCCCGTGTGGATTTAATCTGGCCATGTCCACTTTTGCTGAGATCCTTTCATGCTTAAATAGCTTAGGGGAGAAAGTGTATTAATCTGCTTTTATATAATGACTTTACCATTCTCTTAGCAAGTCTGCTCTGTGTTGGATGTCCTTACAGAACAACAGAATATAATAAAAAATGCCAATGGGCTTTGCTTTTGATATTCCTCAGTTACTTTTGTCATCTTTTTGAAGTCACTTGGTCAGAGCAGCAGATAGAATGAAGAAAAAAAAAGTAAATTGAATCTAGGAAAGTAACTTGTTCCTCACCATCAAAATGTTAAGTGGGCTTCAAAGTCTTCAGAAGTTACAAGTTTTCTCTGAAAGCACAGAGTTATTCCCAAATAAAATCCTAGGAATGAAATAGCTCAAGACAAAGAAGTCCTACTGACCTTGCAGTTACAGAAGCTGAAGCTCACATTGCTGCTGCCTTAATGCTGACTTCGTTTGAAGGCAGATTCCTTTAGAAGATAGCCCACACTATTGCTTTTCTGCACTCCTGCAACACTGTGGGGCTTTGTGGTCCAGCCTCAGACCTTCCTTTGACCCCCGCTGTGCCTTCCTGCCATGACTGAAGGCAGGATTCCTGAAGCCCTTCTGTCCCTCAGAAAGTGGTGTGCCAAGAGTGACACGGGTAGGGATGCTTACCTACCTTGAGGCTGCATTGCCATGCTGAGCTCACCTTGTTCTGACACTTCAACTGCTGCTACCTGGTGCTTCCTGAAAACTGTTAAACTCACAGCACCTTCCTTAAACCTCCTCATTAGAACAGACACCTCAACTTGTCCTCTGGCTGCAGCTCCTTCTGCAGCATGCTAGGTGAGATTCCTTTTACTGACACCAGAGCATGTTACCTGGGAAGGTGGGGACTAAGCAATAACCACTGGCTTGAGGTTGTTCAGTCTGTAATAAGGGTAAATTTTGGGTCTCTTAAAGGACTAGCCCACCCTGCAACATGGACAGAGACAAGCAGATTTTGACCAATTAGAATTGGTGTGAGGTTGTTCAGTCTGTGTGGTAAGGGTAGCTTTGGGGTTTCCATGTGGATCAATTTACATTCAATGTTAGGATGGCCAGAAAGGGTCAGGTGAGGAATATGGGTGGAAGTTCCCTGTCAAGTAGCAAATCGTACTTGGGAGGTGGTAGAGAAGCTCATGGTGGTGCCTAGTCTACAGCTGGACTTTGAAGTTTGGCAGTAAGCCCCCTGAAAATCCTGAGGAACAGATTGATCCTGTGCTATGGTACTCTCTTCTAGGAAGTGGCCGATAAAGAGATGGCAGCCTTGCCCCGGGACAGCTGCCCTGTGAGGATCCGGAATAGGTGTGTCCTGACATCCCGCCCTCGGGGGGTGAAGCGGCGCTGGCGGCTCAGCAGAATCGTTTTCCGCCACTTTGCAGACCACGCTCAGATGTCTGGGATACAGAGGGCCATGTGGTAGGTCACCACTTGGAGAAAACACAACACAGGCTCAGTCCGAGTACTTAAAGCCAGACTGTTGGTGTCTAAGAGTCCAGCATCAGACTGCACTCAGCTGTTCTCTGTGACAGGAGTTTTATTTTGAGGGGCAGGGGAAAAAACCAAATTGCTGCTTTACTGCTGCAGAACTAGGCTGGAGTTTCTCAGAAATAAAGACATACAGCACAAGCTTGTTTAAGCAGGGTTTTTTTTGCCATCACACGGTTAAGTTCACCATGGTAATTTGGGTAAAAGCATAAATGAAATTGTACAACAGGGCAAAGTAACATTCTGCCATGAACAAGGATGAGCACGAACCAAAAATAAAACAAGGCCTCAAGTTTAGATACTCTTGCTCTGCAAACTTAATACGTTAACAAGCAGACAAAGTGAATAAAGGAGCTATTAGAAACTACAACGTGCTAGTATTTATCTCCTGCTTGTAGTGCAGCGATTGGCTCAATACTGAAGGAACAGGAGAGACATAGGGAGGAAGCAGGAAGGAAACAACAATAGCAACAAGCCTGCTGCAAGCTCACGTTTGCCCAGTACTCTTCTCCAAAGCAGGGCAAAGAAGGGGAAATGGCTACTCTGTTCCCCTCCCTCTGTAGCAGGGGGCTGAGAGGCTGCAATGAACTGACTGAGCAAAACTGCTACCACCAGCTGGAATATGCACACAGCAAACTGACAGCAACCCATTGTCCCCAGCCAAGTCAGAATTTGGAGCACAGGCTCTCTCAGTATACTTGTTACCTCAAAACCCGTGAAAGTTGCTAGGAGAAAGTGGAGCTTGTCTCTCTTCCTCCTGTACTGCTAGAGCCAGGGCAAATTCTGTCCAGCATCAGCAACTCTTCTGACTGATAACCGCCTCAAAAAGACACCCCAAGGAGGTCACAGCATAGGCGCTAACAACCTGTCTTCATTTTCAAAATTACAACAGTTAAACAACCAGAAATTAATTTCTGAGCATAGTCATTTAATTTGTATGCCACAGGATCACCACCATATCGTTTCTGCTCAACTATCAAGTGCTCCAGATAGTGGTTCTACTTCCTTCAGTGTTTCTCCTCCTGTGACATGCTTTCCAGTCCAACGTATTTTCCCTGCATCTGATCAAAACCCCACACCCCACACAGTGAGCGTGACCTTAGCCCCCAGCTGTCGCTTGACTCCTGTCCTTTGACATACTGGTCTCAGTCTCACAACACTCCACTCATCTGAGAGGCTTTTTCAAGGAGGTGTGAGGAAACGGTGAACCACTTGACTGAAGGAAATGCTTTACAAGCTATTTTATTTAAATAACTTTTCTCCAACCTGAAATGGAAAATGACTGTCTTTGCTTGGAAGAAGGTTGTGTAAACAATGATCTTTGCAGCACAGCGTGTCTCACATGGAAGATCAGTATTAAGGCGGCCCTCAGAGTACTTTCAGATATCCATTGGTATGTCCCCTTTGGATTGCTTTTCTCTGCTTTCAACCCAGGCCTTGTTGATGGTGCGCTTCATTTCATCATCCCCCTCTGCATACATCTTCTTTAACAGGTTCATGAGCCCTTCACTAGGATCTGAGGTGTCGTAGGCAGCCTTTCTGCAAGACAGACACATAGAAGAACATCAGGTTTATCCAACAGTTCCGTGCAAAAAAATGTAAAACACTGGTATTTGCTTGGAACAACCTGGCACCAACAAGGATTTTGATTTGGCAAAGTCTTTAGACCCTGGCAGTCTGAAGTCACCTTCCCAGTAAGAATCCTAGAGAGCGCCCTCAAAGCAAGTGCAGGTTGAGTAGTATACCTACAGCTGTTCCACTAAGGATGCCAAGGAAGCATTTTACAGTAAACACGGCCCAGGAAGCACCACCCAAAACCAATTTTAGGAAGCAGGAGTGGAATAGAACAGAAAATGCCAATATCTGTGCTGCTAAGTGAATAAAAATAGAACAGACTGTGACACTTCACTCCTTGAAGCGCTCACACTCACAACCCTAAAGGCATTTTCTGCTTCCTGTTTTTCAGAGGTTCACTGACTCGTTTCTAACGCTCTGCATTTCAAAGCACTTCAAGCAGCCAGAGGGCAAACAGTGGCACCCACAGAGTAAGCATCTGGGTATGCTGTGCCCTAACTGCACCTAAGGCCCTCTCTGGCACAACTGCCTCTCTCCTGTCTTTCTGTTCTCCGGGAGCTGCAGGCTGCCTGAAACACGCAGGTGAAGACAGACCAGCAGAGGGAGCAAGTTCCCCAAGCACAGCTAACCAGGGACCCGGGCACACCCGGAAGCTGGGAGGTTTCTGAAGCCACTCCTCTGCCATATGGTAAACACTCAGCATTTCGTGTATGTTGCTGTACACACTAACCCTGGCAGGCTGAGCAGTGTGCAGGACTTCTCTGCACAAGGGAGGGCTTCCATGAAATGACCCTGTCCTGCCAGCAACCTGCACTAGTAGTCACCTTCTAATCTCCAGTGATGTCACATGGAGGCAGAAGGCAGCTTTGCACTAAATTCTTAGGCTTAGTTAAGATTCATCAATTTTGCAAATCATCCTATAAACATACACAAAAAGCCAAAACTTGTTTTGCCAAAAGAACACTGGGATTTTTGTGCACTTCACACAGGGGACAAAGTAATTATTTTGCCCAGCACAGCTGCAGGGAGTAGATATATTTAGCCTAGAGCAGTTTCTGCAATGAATGTAGCCATCAAAATATAAATGAATCTTTGATTACCTTTAGCACCCTCACTGCAGGTCTTACCTGTTGTATTTCCTATGATGCAGCCTTCATCGTTAGCAACAACACACTCTGAGTAGCTGTTTGCCACGCTTCTAGCCTATCTCCAGTCCCTGGAGGGACCTACAGGAAAGCTGGGAAGGGCTGTTTGTAAGGGCATGGAGCAACAGGATGAGGGGTGATGGGTTTACACTAGAGCAGGGTGGGTTTAGATGAGACCTTGGGAAGAAGGTCTTCCCTCTGAGGGTGGTGAGACACTGGTACAGGTTGCCCAGAGAGGTGGTGGAGGCCCCATCCTTGGAGATACTCAGGTTCAGGCTTGATGGGACTCTGAGTGACCTGATCTAGTTCAAGGTATCCCTGCTCACCACAGGGTTTGGACAAGAAGGCCTTTGAAGGGCCCTTCCCACGTAATGCAATCTGGAATTCTACAATCTCCACTGCCAGTCCTACCAGTACCAGAGAGAATTTCCAAAGCTAGTGATTCTCAAAAACCATAAGAGCTCATCCCCTAGAACAGGGTTCTCAGTCTGACTGCACAGCCAGTATGGATCTGCTCTCCTGGCAGTCCTAAAGTCACCTGGAGAAGAAACAGAGAGCGAGATCGCAGGTTGTAGGGACACTTACTCTTTCTCTTTGCTTTCCTTTTCCACCTGAGTGAGACATTCCCATTTCTCCTCCCGCTTCTTCCTACACATCACAAGGACCGTGTCTGTCTTTATCTGTACAGAGAACAGCAGGGAAGTTAGAATACTTCACAGAGGGATGCTAGTCATAACCACCACGAACAAAATTCAATTACATAAACCTCTTTCTATACTCAGAAATTCTTGAAACATCTCAGCTATTATCCTGCAGCATACAGAAGTTACAGCAGGTTCTCTGTTTCAGGCTACAAAGAACGAACCTTGTTGTGGACAACTTAAAGAGTGGGACTGACACAATACCAGTACAGTTGCATAGTACCAATGCAGAAGAACTGCTGCAGAAACAGCACACTCTGATTCTCAGGATACTCAAAGTACCCAAGACTGTTGGGTAAGGGGTGGCTGTATTTACTAAACTTCTCTGAGAATACCAAGGTCAGGTAGAAGCTCTCCCAGTTTCTTTCTCCAAGAATAAGAAACTATTTTAGGGCATTGCTCAATCTTGCAACATGTTTGCAAGTTACAAGTAAAGCCCATTTAATTGCAACTCTGACCTAAATTTCACAAATAACTCTGTGCACCGCAGCAGAAAGGAGTCTGCTGGAGCTTTAGCTTTGCAAGTACGTGGCCACTGCTTGCTTTTATGCTGCGTTAAAAATCACCAGAGCATCACCCTCATTTATTTCAGCTGTTTTGCTCTGCCCTAGTTTTACAGCAATTTCAAGCTGCACCATCATTTCTTTACCTCTGATGTCACCAAGCACAGCACATAGAAGGCACATGAGGTATTTCAGACATCCCTGAGCGTAGAAAGGCACTATGAGTAGCAAGAGTGTGGACACCACTACCAGTCGCAGCCAGCAAAGTGTTACTAGTGCTCAATCCTGGAGCAACACCCCCGCACAAACACAGAGCAGGTTTCAGACTTTGCTCCGGGTATTACACCCATTTTGGCTTGCCAATGCTTCTGTCTGCCAGCAATCCTCCTAGACCTCCAAAGAATCTCCCAGTTCTGGGCTCCTCACCATAAGGACATTGAGGTCCTTGAGCACATCCAGAGAAGGGCAACCAGGCTGGTGAAGGGGCTGGAGGGCAAATCCTATGAGGAGCAGCTGAGGGAGCTGGGGGTGTTCAGTCTGGAGAAGAGGAGGCTGAGGGGAGACCTTATCACCACCTACAGTGACCTGACAGGAGGCTGTAGAGAGGTGGGTGATGGTCTCTTCAGCCAGGGGACAGGAGATAGGACAAGGGGAAATGGCCTCAAGCTGTGCCAGGGCAGGTTCAGATTGGACATTAGAAAAAAATTTTTTACTGAAAGAGTTGTCAGGGCCTGGAACAGGCTGCCCAGGGAGGGGCTGAGTCACTGACCCTGGATGTGTTCAAAAAAAGGGTAGATGAGGTGCTCAGGGATATGGTTTAGTTTAGGATGAGAATGGTTGGACTTGATGATCTTCCAAGGTCTTTTCCAACCTTGTGATTCTGAGGCATTTAAAAGCACAAGGATGCAAATGGATGCTTAGTGGTATTTTCTGCTTAATTATTTCTGAAATTCTGTTGGGAGAAGTGTTTAAAAAAAGGGCACAATATCCAGACATGATCGGTTGAAACAGAAACCCATGGATTCAAGAGAACAATTCCCCAATTATTACAATTACACTCCTGTAAGAATCACATTCAGAGTGGAAAGACTTTACCCACAGAAGGGAGGGACTGAAGGTGAGCACTGAAGCTCTTGAACCTGGCAACAAACGTGGCACTTTGTGAGGGACCCGAGTATCTCTTAACAGAGGAGGCACACTGACCTTCCTAGTGCTGCCTTCCACAGAGATGGGCTTCAGGAGGTTGTTGAAGGTCATGGTGTAGTTCTTCCCATTCAGATTCTTCACCAGCAGATCAAACGACCTGGAATCAGAAAGCGGAGGAAGGGGACAACTATTCCAATCACTGTAAGACTGTTGTGTCTTGCCACCAAACCCAGTGTCTGAAAGCCCTTTAGCAGGTGTGTTTCTTGGGAAAGCTTATCAACTGGCTTGAATTCCTGCCTTCCCAGGGCTCCCAACTCTTCAGTTGGATTGAATGCCAAGTATTGAAAAGGACTTTATCCAGGCTTTACAACATATCAAGATCTTTTAGAATTCCTTCTATCACAATCAAAAAAATCACATATCCTGCCAAGTGTGGTGAGGTGCAACAAGCATTTGCAAAATGAAAATATCCCAGCAGCCTCCAAGGAGGACTACACTGAAGGGTATGTGCTAAGCGCTACAAAAAGCTAATAGCGCTCAAGTTTAAAACACGAAGGGGCTGGGTGGGGTAAGTGCTAATCCAGAGCAGAACTCAACACAACACACTGTTGTATTTCAAATAGTGATCTTCATCCATGCTCTCCCCTGTGAAGTGGTGCACCAAGATGGACTCACCTCTCTGTGAAATTCACCTGCACATTCTCAGCTGGAAGCTTCTGGACTCCGTTTAAAGAGATGTAAAGTTTAATAAACTTATCTGACTGATCCCAGGCTGCAAGCAAAAAAGAGAGATCAAGTTTTAGTTATTCTTCATAAGCTCCACACCTTCCTTTCCAACTCTCCCCACCATGTTCCCCCAGCAATGACTAGGATCTCTGCCTTATTACTGAAACAATCCTCAGAGGGATGAGGGAAAGACACGACTTGTACATGAATTAACTGAGAGCAAAAGGAGGCTTCCAAATTCCTGCAAATTCTGAGAAAACCCACGCGTCGGCTCAGGTAAAAGGAGAGTAACTCTGTGCAGGGGGAGTCAGAAGTAGCTGTCTGCTTTTGCTGGTTTCCTTGACCCACTTTCCGCCCCCCTCAGCTCCCAGCAAGTATCTCAAGCAATTCCCTCTCACCTACATGGCGAGCAGAGAAGCCAAAGCTCGCGCTTTCATTCCTGTTCAGTGCTGGGCGATGTTAAAGTACCGGTTGGTACACCAGGGATCATCAGCACTACTGCACAAACAGGAATAATGCAGCGCGGCTGGGGCGGCAGGAGAAGCACAGGGTATTTTTAAAAGCAGGGTCTCTCCTCTCCTCTAGAACACTCAGGGGCTTCCAGCACTCATGCTAATGCCACCCTGCCTTCTTTCCAGGTAGATGCACGGGCTCTACTCGAGCGTTCAGGAAAGCAGCCCTACCGTAATTGTTGATCTTCACAGTGTACCCTCCCAGCGAGGACTTGTCTTCCTCCGCCGCATCCTTCGGCGTCGGTGGAGGCTGATTCTTGATCTCTACCTCCAGCTTGTGCTTCTCCGCCAGCAGGACATCGCGAACCCGCTTCCTCGTGGCCTTCACAAGCAGATCTTTAACCTCTTCCAAATCCTTCTGCAGCTGCTCCCAGACAGAAACCACACGCGCGTTACAGGCACGGCTCCTTTCGCCGGAGGCTTGCCGCCGCGCTCCGCCAGCCCGGCTCTCCCGAGCGCCCCAGCCGCAGCGGCCTCGGGCTCCCCGCACACCCGGCCGAGCGCGCACCCACCGCCCCTCGCTCCCCCTCGCTCCCCGGGCCGTGCACGCTTCCCACGCCGCGGCTTAACGCTGCCGCCAGCGGCACGTGGAGCGGCGCCCCGGCAGCTCCCCTCAGCCCCGGGCCGTGCCCGGCGCGCACGGCAGACCCCCGGGGAGAGGCGCTGGAAGCTCCCCGCCGCCCCCCGGCCGCGCAAGCCGCCTGACCCCACGCCTCCCAACCGCGGCCAGGCCACCGTCCCTCGCAGCGCCTGACCCGGCCCCCGGCGGCGCGGCCCGGAGCACCGGCCCGGAGCACCGGCCCCCTCAGAGCTCCCGGGGACGGGGCGGCGCACGACTCACCTCCTCGCGCGCTGCGGCCATGTCGCGTGCGGAGCGAACCCCCGGCGGCAGCAGCGGCTCCCGCGGCCCCTCTGGAACCTTCCGGCCTCCCGCCACGCCCACGCACCGCGAGAGCGTACGCACCGCGAGAGCGTGCGCGCCGCGGAAGTGACGCAAAGCCGCCGCCGGACGCGCGCCGCCGGCTTTTGGCGGGCCGTTACTGGCGCCCTGAGGCGTTCAGGGTCAGGCTTGATGGGCCCCTGAGCGACCTGCGCTAGTTCAGGGCCTCCCCGCTCACTGCAGGGTGGGACTAGGTGGCCTCTGAAGGTCCCCTCCCGCCTAACGCAGTCTGTGAAAACAGACCCTTACCCCGGGCCTCAGGCAGCGTTAAAATCACAGAACCGCAAGGTTGGAAAACACCTTTGAAATCATCAAGTCCAACTGTACCCATCCTCTACTAACCCATATCCCTGAGCACCTCATCTGCCCGTCTGTTAAACACAGCCAGGGGCGGGGACTCAGCCCCCTCCCTGGGCAGCCTGTTCCAGTGCCCGACAACCCTTTTGGGGAAGAACTTTTCCCTCACATCTGAGCTGACCCTGCCCTGGCACAGCTTGAGCCCATTCCCCTTTGTCCTGTCCCCTGGCTGAAGAGACCATCACCCACCTCTCTACACCATCCTGTCAGGTTAGTGTAGGCAGTGATAAGGTCTCCCTTCAGCCTCCTCCAGACTGAACACCCCCAGCTCCCTCAGCCGCTCCTCGGAAGCTTTGCTCTCCAGCCCCTTCCCCAGGAGATTTCATGTCGCAGGGAGTTAAAAAAAAAATGGAAGGCAATGGTAACCCTTCTGTGAGCAGGTAGTGGAAGAGTCAGTGTTGGCCTCCAAATGTCTTCTATAAGCAGTGGAAACCAGGGCAGGATACAGCCCATCAGCATTTAAAAAGAATTCCCTCAAAGGGAATGCCAGTTACACCTTATTTTAATTAATATTTATTCCAAATTGAGGAATGCCAGCTCGTGCTGATTTAAGGGCTTAGGGTTTTTTCTCTCTCCCTCCTGTTAAGTGAACATCCTGGAATTAATCTGTAAAGAGGGTTTTTTTGTAGAGGTATGCAGGGAAGAATAGATCAGATGATGGTAACAAATTCATAGAAAACCCGAAGCCGATGGGGGGTTTTCGTTCAAGTCTGCATTCCACAAAGAACAGCCGTTGTACTGAAGGGGTGAGTACAACCCTCTGCTCGAGGGCTTCAGGATCGTCAGCTGAAAGAGTGAGGAAAGATCTGCATAACTAACTCTGTGGCTATGTTTAATTTTCATAGGACTGAGCTCCAGCCTGTCCATCTTCAGCTGTAGCATCTGAAGCTGGGCTAGTCGATTTTATCTAGAAAACACAACTGGTCAATTGGAGTTCACTCCTGTGTGGTGGTTATTTCATTGGTTAAGGGCGGTTGTTCATTCAGGAATTGTTCCCCTCTGATTTTTCTGTTGAGCAGCCACCAAGATAAGAATAAAAAGATCCTTTCTGTGGTTTTGGTTCCCAAGTTCCTAACCTTTGAGTTTCTCCATTCTCCGATGCGGCCTTACTTTAGGAAGTGCTTATAGCTTTAGAACTGAAATCGGTATTATTGGTTAATTTCTGGCTAGAGGAGTAAACACTCTGACTAATACGTTTATAAGTGAGCCTGTAACTTGCTTTTGTTTTTCTTGAGGTATTTTTAAAAAATCATTGTTTCCTTAAATTAGGAGCATTTTGGTGTCTGTGGCACTTCATCCAGGTGGAAGAGTTGTCATTTGTGTAACGTAAAAACAAGTTCCGACAGCTCTCCTTTGCATAAAGCTGCAGTAGCACCTGGATACTCCACCCTCCCCTGGCTGGAAAGAGAAGAGAGCCCAAGACAGCCAAGTTTTCTTCTGTGTATCCTCATGAGGAGTCAAGTGTCATGTCTTCTCCGGGGAGAGTCAATCAGAACAGTTCCTCAGTCAGGACAGTGGAAAGGAGCTAGGTCAGGGGTGGCAGGAGTATTGAAACTCAACTGCAAGATCCTGGTCTGGCAGACAGAATAGAGTGCAGCATGGTCTCAGTGCTTGTGAGCTCTAGAGATGGGGAAAAGGAGCTGAGAGGGCTTTGAAAGTGTGTAACCTCTTTGTCAAGCATGTAGCCGCCATCCCTCCTCCTTCCAGCTGCAGGCATTGATAGCAACGGGTGACAAACTGGATAGTGGAGGTAAATCAATGCATAGTGTTACCTCTGGTAAATTAACTAGTTGGAAGTATTGAATATTCAGCTTTTCTACCTCCATGCCTTTGTACCTTCCCCTGAAGTGCTGTGTGCTTTTCCCGTTCTCTGGGAAAAATGGATGTTCAGAACAGAGCAGAACTCCTAGAGCAATCGCTCCCACGGCATCATGGTGTTACAAAGCATCCAAATCCTTTTGACTGCTGTGGGTGCCACTCTGTCCTGGTCTTGCTCAGCCATGTTTCTCTGTTACCAAAGCCAAGTTTTCTGTTCCTTGCTGTCTCTTTCTGCTCCCAGCGCCTCTTCCTTCAGGCACGCTGCCTCATCATTTGCTCCCTGTGTCTCTTGTGCACTCCAGGCAAGCGTGAAGCCCTTAACAGCAACAGCTGTTGCCCCACTGATATATCTATATCTATATCCATCTTAATGAACTTTAGGAAGAGCCCCTTTACCCATGCATACTCTGTGCTGGGAACCTCAGACTAGTGCGTGGAGCAGAGCACCGCAGTGACCCGTGAGGTCTCTAGCACCACGCCTGTCAGCCTGGTGCAGGACAGGTGACTCCTTGTGAACATCACCCTAACGAAGGGGCAGGAATTTAGCTTGTGTAGCATGCACACGGTTTGGACAGCTGCTCTGCTCTGCTGAGTCACCGTGTCCCAGCGCAGCAGGGCTGCTAGGAATAACCAGCTGGAGCGCAGTGTAGCACACAACCCGGCGCAGCAGCTGTTCATTATCACAAACAGATTGAAGCCGTTCCGTAAGGAAAGGGCTGATGAAAACAAGCACCTTATTCCCACTTTTGTTTGCATTTCCATTTATTTTACAAGGCATCGTTCACACAATGATAACAAGGTACTGATCCAAACAATTCTGTAACAATTAAAAAAGTAAACATTTGTTGTGACCATGTACATTGAATTGCACTTTTAATAACAAGCATTACACTTATATTTCCATATAATACTTTATATAATACATGGATTTGTTACACAGGTACTAGCAGTACTCGATTGTTCTCAGCCTGCTCTTGCTATGATGGTCTTTTTTTTTTTTTTCCTTAACTTCTTTAGGAAAACCTATTTTGTGACCCCAGGGCATGCCCAGAGACCAAGTGCAACTCCCAGCCTGGAAAACATCATTGTAATGAAGTCAGAGGTCTGAGGCTGTTCTCTGTTTTCCATGTGCTGAAGTGAATCCACCTCAAATGGCAGACTCTGAGGGAATCTGGATCTGGATCATGCTCAGCTAGCCCCTGTGCTGGGTTCATGTGCCATCATTTCTGGCTCAGAGAAGCCAGGGGATCTTCTGTGGGAAAGCAGCGGTTCCCAGAGCTCAGGAGCACTCCTGGTGCAGCTTTTGAAGGTGGTATCGGCAGCAGTGCAAGCCCAGGGATTACTGGAAGGAGGGAATTGGGATCTGGAGAAACACCAGTCATTTCCATCGGTAGTACCATCCATGTATTATATAAAATACAAAAATAAGAGAAACTGAAAGGAAATCAGTACAGCCCAGGATTCCAGTGGTATCAAATCGCAATCGAAATTTATGATACCAATCCTTCTGATGTATTTATCCCCTTGTGGTTCAGTTTCCTATATATTATTCTATATATAAGATATAGTTTTCCAAAGATACATATATATCCCTTTACAGGTTAAATAAAAGCAAGTCCCACTGAATAAGAAAATAAGAGGAAGTAATGTCCTAATTCTCTACCCATATCTTTTTTTTTTTTCCTTTTTCAGGTAAAAATAGCATGAAATACATTCAGTAGCAAAGCCATTGGAATCCAGGAGAAATGGGAGAGCCCTGTATTCCTGGAGGATTAACTTGTTCGTCTTAAGTCACGATCCTGCAATAAATGACATAGACTTTCGACTTAGGAAAGACAGGATCTTGATTCATGCTGAGCATTATTTATCCAGCTGCAAATTCTTTGAATTTCCCAGCATCTGTCTGTGGGTAAGCCCAGTTCTAAAGGCTGCTGTGACCTATACCTAACCTGCCTTGAAAGACCCAAACTCGAGTGCTTCATCGTGTCTCCCCTTAGTATTACTACTTGGAAGGAGGTAGTGGGACAGCTCCCAGTAGGAGAACAGACTGAAGGATAATCCAGCTCGAGCCTTTGTGTGTGTGAGAACACGGCGATGCCTGGTGCTGTGCACACTCACAGCCCCGGGTACGCGTGGCGTTACGCGTCTTGTGCAGCCAGCTGTCTGCCCAGCCGCCCCTTCTGTGGGGCTTGGCTGTGAGAGGTCTGCTGCTCACCCAGAACAGCCCCTCCAGCTCCAGAGAAAGAATTCTCTGCCCCCATCTTCACGGTCAGACAGTGACATACGCTCAGGTTTTCTCTCCAGCAGCTGGGAGAAAACCATCATTGTAAAAGAAGAGTGCTTTCAACACCAAAGGTATTTAGGCTTATTAGATGATGCAGAAATATGCCAGCTATCCCTGAGTCTAACAGTAAATCAGAGTAAGGGGTAAAGGTTTCCCACACACTAAGTAGTTTCAGGAACGGCACTGCCACTACTTGACAGAAGGAGCAGCCCTACCTTTATCCCGTGGAGAAAGCACGACTTAAGTAGCTTCCGAGTCCTGACACTTCAGTGCCAGTAAATGCAGATTTTGGTTTCCTCCTAATTGGCTGCAGTAAGTGACATCGTGACTCTGAAGTCAGTGGGACACTTCACGCTTTGTCAAGGGCTGAGTTCTTGCTGGTCTTGGCTTTTTATCTCCCACCCCCCTGGTAAACAGCTGTGTTTGTTCTGAGGTGTTTCTAACATCGCAGCACAGGTGAAAAAGCACCCACCTTAAGAGAAACTCCATGGGCCACCCAAGAGAAGCCCTGGCTTACCCATGTAAGCAGTGTAACTGGGCTGCAAGGGTGTTAACTTAGCTCTAGCAAATTAGAGAATGAACTAATTAACGGGCAGGACCAGGCTATGTCGGTCACCTGGCAGTACTGATCCTGTTGCTGACTACCTGGTTTCACTGAACATGGATTTCACCTGGACCTCCGAAGAATCCTTGAGTTTCTTGGATTAACCCCACGCACACTATTGTCTGTTTTATTGTTTTAATTCTCTCTGGGTACATTTAGAATTTGTTAAACTAAGTGAAGTAAGTCCTGTTCCTTTAGAGTATTAAGTTTGAGTCACGAAAATAATACAAGCCTAGTTCACAGATGTATGATGTAACCAAATCAGCCTTGCTTCATTTATCCTGTAAAGCATTACAGTCCAAGTAAAAACATCTTCTCTAATTTAAAGTGAAAAAAAAGTACTTTTTTTCTTCCCTTTCCCCCCATATTGGGAACCTCAGGAACAGATTAGGACCCAACAAGATAAAACAGTCATACTAAAAATATTCTTTGGAGGGTTGTCCCTAATCAAAGGAAAGGCTCTATTTCAGAGCTGTGCGTTCTCAGGAAAAGTAAAAAACAAGATTTAGTTCCACATATAGAAAATTGAAATCGCTTTTAACATACGTAGTTTGACACAGGAAAAAATATTAATCACTGCAGACTTAACGAGCCATGTTAGCTCTTCCAGCACTACAGGAGAGTAACGGTTTTAGCAGGACTTTGATGATGTTTCCTGCTGAAAAGCTAATGATGAGCCAGCTCTCCCTGATCGATCGTGTGATCTGGGAGACATGCACGTAGCTCTGTCCCAGGCTGCTGAGAGCGCTAATTACACCCCAGGCTCGGTTCCCAATAGCCCCTACGGTCAGATCAGCGGGTAGAACTTCAGCTGGCCCGTTTTATTCCTGCAGTTTTGCTCCTTATTTCTGACTACCATTCCACTTACTCACTGAGAAACTGCCATACAGCTAATTATTTTTTAGTTTATTCTTTCAGGAATTTTGAGAAGATGATTTCTGCCTAAATCTTACTCTTCCAAAGCCCCTGCTACAAGCGCTGCCTTGGCTCTGCAGATGGGAGGTGAGAATTGGGTGCTGCCTTTACATCACCGCCAGGCGCAATAATGCAGCCACCGCTTTCTGAAACTGTTGCTGCTGGTGTACGCCAGCTACAAGGTTTCCAAACCACTCTGGCTCGTGGGTAGCAAGCATGTTTTTGGTACAGAAGCTCAGCTTCCAAAGTCAAAGAGCCGAGACAGATGATGTGCCAAAGCTCATTCCATGAAACGCAGCGAGCTTGTTTAGTGGCACTTTTGTGAGGAAGTGCGTTAGTTCCACTCCCACTTGTGCTCACTGGACCCTTTGAGATGATTTAACTCATTAACTTGCCAAAGCACTAATCAGGAGAGGGAAAATCCACCCACTTTGGGGTTTTATTTAAAATTTTGAATCATCTCCAGCAAAGTGCTGTTAACGAGGGCAGGGACACGACTGTGCACCGGGAAGCTGGCAGGGTGAGATCTTTGAGCTGCTGTGTTCACCCAGCCATTTGGGGAATCAGAGTCTGGACCTTCACTGTCACTGCTACATTTTTCCAATCAAGGTCTTAAATCCAAGTATGGTTTAAGAGAAATGAAGTGAGAAATCCAGACACTCCTCAAACCATCAGTGCCACTCATCAGCACAGCGCTTCCAAACCTAACAATGGGATGCATTCTTTGATGTCAGCTCCTGTGTACTCTGTGCTTTGCTTTAAGCACGAGGATGCACTGGTCAGTGCATGCCAAACGCCAGGTTTGGCCACTCAAGAGAACAGAAACATCTATGCAAATATTTTTAGCAAGAATGTGACCAGGCAGAAAGATCTTTGTTGGTATTTGCAAAAGAAATTCCTTCTGCTCTTTCCCCCTCACTGTATTCCTGTTCCCAGATAATCACCGGTCCCGCAGGGACAGTTTATAATACTGTTTTACACTCCTCACTCTTAGAAGAGAGAACGTCGCTGCAGGATAGTTGTGTGAGGACAGCGATTACATTTTAATTCCACACTTCAAACAGCTGACTGCTTCCCAGAATCATTCCTTTGGCACAGGTAACATTTCATTTGTACTACCCTGTTTCAAATAACTCACAATTATGCTTGACAACAAAGCACAAGGTGGGTCTCATTGAATTTTATTGTACAAAACTGACAAGATACGGCATTCCTTAGGATTAAAAGGGAAAAAAAAGAAAGATCAAAATGGAACTAAAGTCCCTGGAACAATTTTGTAAATGGAACAATTAATACACAGCCTTTAGTCCAGCAATTATATTTACCTGCGAGGCCACCTTTAGACACGACAGGTAGAATTAAAAAAATATTCCATCAGTTCAAGCAATAGTTTTAGTTTTCCATGAAATAAGTATTTCTATAAACACTTTATGTTCAGTTGAAACAAACGCTTTTGAGTTTTCTTACCTTAAAGGATATAAAACAACCAGACAGGTTTGGGAATCATCAGAGAAGTCTACCCCATGGGAAACTCTGGGTTCTGCATTCCACTTGGAAAATGTTTGGTTTTATAAAAGTAAGTAATACCGATGTAGCATTTCCTGCTCAAACACTCCCGGCAAACAGACCTTGTTTCCTGTGATGTTTTATTCATCGGAGCAGCACGAGCCTTTCGGGTGTTTTCTTTGATACCTCAATTTCTCTGTCAAATTCAGAACCTGAACCTAGGCCCAGGGCAAGGTTTTCATTCCTTTTTTACTCATAAAACCTGCCCTTTATAGCGCAGGGTTTGCAGAAGGTCAAAGCTAAGCCAGGTCTTCCCTCTGCTTCTCAGCAACAACTCCCAATAAAGGTTGGGTTTTCCCTTTATCCCAAGTGGAAGAAAAGATTTCCTGCCATTCTTAATTAAAAACACACCTCAAACCAGGGAACCAGAAAACCTCACGTTAAATTCGGCTTCAGCCGTAGATCACCTTGAAGCAGCGGCACTACAGCGAGCTGTGCCACCGGCATTCCTGAAGGGAAAACCCCTAATCAAAACTAAGAAATTAAATCAGGGAAGCTCGTAAACGATTGTGCTGAGAGAGCACAAGGCTATCTTTGCTATGGCCTAAGCTTTACAAAAAGTGCTTGTCTGCAGGACGCAGGCGCTGCGATAAACTTCTGAGGTGGTCCCGGGGCGTCAGTTATCCTCAACGCCCGCACACACGTACTTATTACACTGTGCTTTCTATGAAGAGATTATGCTTCAGGACTTTATGTTTTCCATTCTCTCTCGTCCTCCCAAAGAAGAAAAAAACCCCCCTTCTACACAAGATAAAAATAACTCTGAATCGTTAGTTGCGTATTAAAGACCTAGTTCTGCAGTGTTTATTTAACGCCTAGTCATATAAAATAAAGTGTAAAAGTATGAAGGTGTCGGAACGTGGCTTTCAGCAAGGCAGTTTGGGAAGTAAGAATTCAACACAAAACGGAAATTATCTGTTCCCCTTTGGAAAGGGTCACATCAGAATGAATGAAAAACACCGAAGAATTTCACTCCAAGCCTGCGCTCCTGCCTTTTGTCCTTTCCCCAAGAGGAAAGACACCACTGGAAGAATCCTCCAGGGTTTTGGTTGTGGTGTTCTTTGTGCTCTGGTACCGGCTCTGGCTGGAACTATGTACTGGCCTCTTTGGGTGGCAGGGGCGGCTGAGGCTGCTGCGGTGGCTGGGTGCCTGTGGCCGTTTTGATAGAGTTCAGGGTTTTGCTAAACCAAGAGTTTTTGGCAGCTTGGATTTCATTCATAAGGGCTCCTCTCTGGTGCTCCAGCTCCTAAGAAAGTAGAATGTGGTCAGAATTGATCAAAACCTAATTAATTAACAAAAAGAAGCATCTTCAAACTCAGCCCCTGCAATCCAGCACTTTTCTTGCAACCTCCTGGGCACCAGGGAGAAATGAGAGACTGAGATTCATGGATTCGCAGGATTGTAGGGGTTGGGAGGGAGCTACAGAGGTCATGGAGTCCAACCCTCTGCCAAAGCAGGGTCCCTAGGACAGGTTGCACAGGGAGACGTCCAGACGGGGCTGGAATCTCTCTAGAGAAGGAGACTCCACACCCCCCTGGGCAGCCTGTCCCAGGGCTCCCTCACCCTCACCGGGAAGAAGTTCTTCCCCAGATCGGTGCGGAACTCCCTGTGCTCCAACTTGAGGCCATCGCCCCTTGTCCTGTCCCCACAGACACTGAGAAGAGGCTGGCCATTTCCCCCTGTGTCCCACCCTTCAGATATTGATAAACACTGATCAGATCCCCTCTCAGACTTCTTTTCTCCAGGCTGAACAGCCCCAGCTCACTCAGCCTTTCCTCGCAGGGGAGATGTTCCAGGCCCTTCATCCCCTCCGTAGCCTCTGCTGGACTCTCTCCAGGAGATCCCTGGCTTTTTTATACCATGGAGCCGAGAACTGGACACAACACTCCAGGTGGGGCCTGACCAGGGCAGAGCAGAGGAGGAGGAGAAAATTGCAGGAGCGGCAGAAGATATTTAAATACATAAATGAAACCCCTTGTTTTCTCTTTCATGATAGAAACTTGTTCTGAAGCTCGCAGGTACATGGCGGTATGGGTACATGCTCCCTTTTGGACCAATTTTTCCCCTGGTTCAGAATTATTTTGGACTGAGCACTACAAGGTTAAGGAAGCTGCCCTGCTGGACTCGGATTCCACGTACCTGAATTTTGCACTTGGCTTCCACAAGCTGCAGTTTGGTCTGTGCAAGTTCCAGCTCCATCTCTCTCAGCTGCTTCTTCAGTGCATCCTTCTCATCATCTGTTTCTATGCCTTTATTCTCCGTGCTTACAGCAGGCAGCTTCAGTGCCCCCTCCTTACTGAAAATCTCACTGCAGTGTTTGCAGGCCATCACTTTACCCTGAAACACCCAGAAAGCTCGTTTTTAATCAACGATACGGGTGCTGCTCTGCCCCCTGAAGAGCTGTTTCTGTGTCAGACCGCCTGTCGGTCAGTAAGCTCAAGCCAGTTAGTACTGCAGCTTTCCTATGTGCCACGAGGAGAATTTGAGAAGTGAAGGGATGACTTCCTGGGCATATTAACCACTACAAACATTCCTAAAATCTACTTGGTGAGCTCTTTCGAAGCACAGAGCCGTTGCTCCGAGACCAGAATCACCCGAGCCCTCTTGCCACCAAAGCTTCGCCGCACGTTGCAGTGGTCGTGCCAGCACAATCCAGAACAGTGAATTACACTCCAGGGACATTTTGCCTTCTATACAAGCACTTGACCAAATGGATACAGGTTTTGATACTCTGAAGACAGCTTTTAAAGGTAGCTTTTCCCTGTTTCCAGAAGAAAGGGCAAACCGCAAAGGCCAGCGCTGCCCTGACACACAACAGTGAGGGTCTCATGCTAGCTGGAGAGGTGAACCTGCTGCTCATGGCTGAAGATGTGGCATGCCTGGCCTGGCTTGCACAAAGTAAACTGGGAAATTGAACCATTTTGGCAGATTATAGGAACACCGATCCTAGAATTACTTTATCAAGATCATAAAAAAGTCACTAAAAAGCAAGACATTAGGTTCAGCTTGAGTACTAAAGAAACATCTAGAAGCTATAGGAGAGGGAAAACAATTCTGCCTACTCATTAGCAACAAAGCAGAGGGGTAGAATAACTGCCTGTAGGACACATTTACCTCCAGTGCTGATGTTGCTGCTCGGAGGGTTTAGAGAAGGGAGAGGAACTGCTGTGGAAATTCTGGGGAAGGCCCAAGCTGTGCCAATTACTTAAACCAACCCTTAAACTACAGAAACCCAGATGCAGCAGTGCCCAATCCTCCACTGTGCACATAGGAGAGGAGAGCAACGTGTTTCCTCTTCTGGAGAGCCTTCCACCCCATCCCTCCTTTTTCTTCCATTTACTTAAAACATCCAAGTAAATACCACCTCTACATTTGTGCCACAAGTATACATTTCAAGAGGAAAACAGAAAAGCTGGGTGCTGTAAGAGCATTTCAGTTTGAGTCATGGATTCGCAGAATTGTAGGGGGGAGCTCCAGAGCTCCCTGAGTCCAACCCCCTGCCAAAGCAGGGTCCCTAGGACAGGTCGCACAGGGAGGCATCCAGATGGGTCTGGAATATCTCCAGAGAAGGAGACTCCACACCCCCCTGGGCAGCCTGTCCCAGGGCTCCCTCACCCTCACCGGGAAGAAGTTCTTCCCCAGATTGGGGTGGAACTCCCTGTGCTCCAACTTGAGGCCATCGCCCCTTGTCCTGTCACCACAGACACTGAGAAGAGGCTGGCCATTTCCCCCTGAGTCCCACCCTTCAGATATTGATAAACACTGATCAGATCCCCTCTCAGACTTCTCTTCTCCAGGCTGAAGAGCCCCAGGTCATTCAGCCTTTCCTCATAGGGGAGATGCTCCAGGCCCTTAATCATCCCACCCTGTCTGATGAAAGTTAAAGGAAACAACCCCTCTCTTGTGTACATCAGATGGAAAACGCACGGGGGTGGGGGGAAAGAGGGGTGGTGTGGTGTGTGGGTGGGTGTGGGGGGTGTGTGTGTGTTTCAGCACAGCTGGGTGCACACCACTGTCCCATTAAACCTCAATCCCTGTTTTGTTCTGTACCCCTGACATTCAGCAACTCTTGCATTTGACGCCTCAACGTACGGGATGTTTCTTACTCACCTTCACAACTTCCAGTTCATCTTTACTGGCCGCTTGTTGTTTCTCCAGCCTGGTACTCAGCTGGGAACAGATCTGGAGCAGAGAAAGCAGTCTCTTAGCTGGAGTTTAGTTTACTAGAATATAACTTGTGCTTTTTAACACTGATTTTTGTTTTGCCAGTATGTCTTAAACCTGGCCTCACTCAGGTATATGGGTTCTGCCTTAACAAATCCGCTGCTGCTGAGACTGCAAAGCAAAGTCAGTCTCTGGTACAGAGCCTGGACATGGAGATCACTTTGGGGATTAACTGGTTTGTCATGTTTATGCTGCGTTACGTTGTGGAGCAGAGCAGCATTCACCCCACAGTACTAAAATCAGCTCAACGACAGGTTATTCTTGAGCCCCTAAATCAGGAGACTATCAGGGAAACCACAGAAAGATGTACAAGGAATTACAGCAATGGCTGAAAGCCTGAACTGTAACATGTCTTGTTCAAAGGATGAGGGCTGCAACTCAGGGAATTCAGTGCTCGGAGCGGGATGAAAGAAGCTGACAAACGAACGGCGAGGCAGCGTCTCCAGCACGGTACCTGTTTATACTCCGCAATGATGGCGGTGGTTTTCTTTATCTCGGACTCTGCCTTCTCTAGCTGCTTCCTGAAGACTTCCTTCAGCTAGGAATCAAAGGAGAGAGGTTACACGGCACACTGACAGATCTCAAAATGCCTCCCCAGGCTGTTTTCTCAAAGCCTTGCTGGGTTTCCAGCAGTCCTCTGCTGCCTCTTCCCACATGCCAGCCCTTCAGACGGAGCCGGATTTGCTCGATACACAGACACAGCAGGGTCAGTTACAGCCAGGAATTCCGTCTCGCGATGCAGCGTATCGCGGCTCAGAGAGCTCTCTGTGGGGCCCTCGCTCGTTCTCTGCGTTAACCGCAGCGCGGTACCGCGTGGCCCAGAGAACACCAACCACGGGAATTGCTAGTTAGTGGCTTTTACTGATGGTGGGTTTGTCTTTCTGCACGTTGTTGGAGCAGGTAGGGACGGGCAGGTGGTGTCGTGGGTTTGCCCCAAATGAAAGCTGGGCACCATGTGGCCACTCGCTCGTTAAATGGGGGGTGGAATTGAGGGAGGGGGAAAGGCGGGGGAAAAGAAACACAGAGAAACCAAAACCTCGTGGGTTGGGATAAGGACAGATTACTGGGATAGCAGAGATAGATAGATAGATATAGTAACAGGGCTTTATAGCAATATATACAAGACTGGTGATACACAATGCAGTGACTCACTGAACAGCACAGCTCAGAGCTGTCCCGAAACCAGACTGTCACAAAACTGTGTCCTGGAGCTGCCTGCTCATCCCCCACCAGCCCCTCTTTGAGCACTGGGACAGGCTGCCCAGGGAGGTTGTGGAGTCTCCATCTCTGGAGATATTTAAGACCCGTCTGGACACCGACCTGTGCAATATGAGCTAGGGAGCTGCTTTGGCAGGGGGGTTGGACCCGATGATCTCTTGAGGTTCCTTCCAACCCCTGTGATTCTGTGATTTATGCTGAGCGTGACGTAATTGGCATAGAATATCCTCTTTGGCCAGTTCGGGTCACCTGTCCCGGCTGTGTCCCTCCCAGCTCCCTGGACACCCCCTTCTCATTAGCAGAGCAGCATGAACAACTAAAAAGTCCCTGACTGCTGGGCAGCAACTAAACCATCTGTGTGTGATCAGGTCTGCGCTCAGTCCGACTCTCAAAGACAGCATCCCACCCACTGCTAGAAAGAAATTAACTCTATCCAACCAACACCAGGACAGGTGGTTTGGGTTTTTTGGAGAGGGAACAGGGATAAGACTTGCAACTATCATGTCTCCAACACAAAAATCCATTCTGGTCTGTGGTGCTGTGTTAAAACATGGCCAAACTCACTCCTCCACTGTCATAGCCACTACGTTTCGAGAGCCCTTGCAGCAGGAAAAAAGCCTCCGCTGCCTTATTTATAGTGAGCAGAGAACCTGGCAGCCTCCACTGTAGAGACATGCACCAAACTGCCGTCTGACTGCTGGAATCACTGCTGCCAGACAGCAGAAACAGAAGTCAGGGTATTGCCTTTTGAAACGTACTTGTGGGCATGTCAGTACTCAGCACGTTAGGTGCGTAGGGCTAAAAACCACAATCGAACATTTTGCAAACGAGCATCAAGCCAGGTCTAGCCAGCAAAACTCTCCCAGCCCTCAACTCCATTCTGGTGCTGGTTCCAGCTTCAGGAACATTCAGCTTTACTGCAGCAAACCAGCTCCTGAATCCACAGTGGCCTCTTCTAAGGCAGCAACTCCTCCAGCTCCTCGTCAAAGGATTTAAGAGGTCAGATCAGGTCTACTTAGTTGCAATTGCCCCTCCTTGCAGTGACAATGTTTATGATGATGCTGGGGAGAGGGTAAGGTATGGACAGCTGAACATTCAGAGCTCAGGATCACACAAAAAAACATGCTTTAAAAAAAATAATCACCCTGGCTCTGTAAGTTTTTAATTGCGACTGCATTTTGAAGACAAAAGCCCTTCCATGACTGCAATGCGTTCATGCTTTTCTGCAGACCTTTCTGCTTGCTACCTGGGAACAGCTGGAGGATGCCTTACCTGAGCAGTTTCCTCTTCCTGCTTCCGCTTCTCTTCCTCAGTCTCCACTAGCTTCTGTTTGGTCAGGAGAAGCTCCTTGTTCAAAACATCCGCTTTGTCTTCAGCCTAGAATCAGAAATGCACTGTGAGTCAACCCTATGCAAACACACTGCTCCAGACACCGCCAATCTCACAGAGCCAGGTACCAGCACTCCTCTCCCCTGCCCTCTGATGCCTCACCTCATCTGCTGTTTAAATGTCATTCCCTTTGCATGTGGCTGTTTTCCAAGTTATCTCACTGTGTTTCAACGACTGTGAGGAAGGATCCTTCTACCAAACGTTACCCGTGCCCAGACAGCAAGTGAGCACAGGCAGCATGTCCCCATAAAAGCCTCACACAAACAATAAGGCATGGAGTATTTTTGTTGGGAACAGCATAGACCTACACAAGAGCAGCATGCTTTAGCACCTGTGCAGCTCTAGACCACATCAGGAGTTGGAAGGGACCTCAAAAAATCATCTAGTCCAGTCCAACCCCCCTGCCAGAGCAGGATTACCCAGACTAAATCACACAGGAACACATCCAGGTGGGTTTGAACGTCTCCAGAGAAGGAGACTCCACCTCTCTGGGCAGCCTGTCCCAGGGCTCCATCACCCTCACAGGGAAAAAGTTCCTCCTGACATTCCCATGGAACTTCCTCTGCTCCAGCTTACACCCACTGCCCCTTGTCCTGTCGCTGCCATCCCTGAGCCTCTGCTGGCTCCATCCTCCTGACTCTCACCCTTCACATATTTATAGACATTAATGAGGTCACCCCTCAGCCTCCTTCAAGCTAAAGAGGCCCAGCTCCCTCAGCCTCTCCTCATAAGGAAGGGGTTCCACTCTCTTCTTCATCTCAGTGGCCCTGTGCTGGGCTCTTTCAAGGGGTTCTGTGTCCTTCTTGAGCTGAGGGGCCCAGAACTGGACCCAATATTCCATGTGTGGTCTCACCAGGGCACAGTAGAGGGGGAGAAGGACCTCTCTTGACCTACTAACCACCCCCCTTCTAATACACCCCAGGATGCCATGGGCCTTCTTGGCCACGAGGGCACATTGCTGGCTCATGGGCATCCTACTGTCCCCCAGGACCCCCAGGTCCCTCTCACCTACGTTGCTCTCCAATAGGCCAGTCCCCAACCTACACACTGCACATTGAGGTCCTTGAACAAGTCCAGAGAAGGGCAACCAGGCTGGGGAAGGGGCTGGAGGGCAAATCCTACAAGGAACAGCTGAGGGAGCTGGGGATGTTCAGCCTGGAGAAGAGGAGGCTGAGGGGAGACCTTATCACCACCTACAATTACCTGAAGGGAGGTTGTAGAGAGGTGGGCAATGGTCTCTTCAGCCAGGTGACAGGTGACAGGACAAGGGGAAATGGCCTCAAGCTGTGCCAGGGCAGGGTCAGATTACATATTAGAAAAAAATTTTTTACTGAAAGAGTTGTTGGGGCCTGGAACAGGCTGCCCAGGGAGGGGCTGAGTCACCGACCCTGGATGTGTTCAAAAAAAAGGGTAGATGAGGTACTTAGGGATATGGTTTAGCTTAGGATGGGAATGGTTGGACTTGATGATCGTTAAAGGTCTTTTCCCACCTTGTGATTCTGTGATACACTGGTCCCTGGGGTTGTTCTTCCCTAGAAGGTAACTTCCCTAAATAGGTAACTCGTTCCATTCCTGTACCTATAAGCAGGTAAACCAGGTATCATAGCGCTGTACCCTACAGCGTGTCTGGGCAGAGGCAAGTATAAAAGAGACACAGAGGGCCACCAGGTAAAACGGTTTATTGGCACAAGTTGGTATTACCTGGAGACAACTCCATACTCTGTGTGTGTACTGGAGAACGTGAATGTTCTCCTGCCTTTGAAGGGCCAAGCTTACAGTGAAACGCACTGTTATGTGTACTGGCAATGCTTTGGTTTTGTGAGCACTCTCCTCACTGATCAACGGGGAGAAAGTTAGTTCTCAATTTCTGTATTTCCAGGAATGTTCTGACAACCTCCCCAGCAGGGAGATACACGCTGCATCGCAGCGCTCCTTTTGTCTGGCAACCAGGGGCTAGAAGGGGCAAGGGTTATGGTCAAACAGTGCTTCATTAGCTGATAATAAGGGAGGGGAAACAGCACTGTGACCAGCAGTAACAGTACAGAACTTATCTCGAGCTGCAGTTTGTTTTTCTACCGGTGGCGTTAGCTTATCCATCTGCCACAGTGTTAAAAATGGCTAACGAGGGTGTTAGGGGCGATCCTGGGTAGCAGAGGCAGCTCTGCCAGGACCAAGGCTGAAGAGATGGATTGAGGATGTGCGATTTAGTTTGGGTGATCCTGCTCTGGCAGGGGAGTTGGACTGGGTGATCTTTTGAGGTCCCTTCCAACTCCTCACGTTGTGCAGTTTCATGGTTCCTACACCATGTCTATGGCTGTATGGGGGAAAGCAGTGGAAAACCAGAAAATCAGTAAGACTGACATCTTGGAACCAAAGAACTCAGGGCTGACAAGGATATACACTGACAAAAGACCCGTTTAAGGTATGCTTTGCAGGAACTACAGCTCTTTTCTCCTTTCGAAGGGAGGAAACCCTCTGTGAAACCAACTGTAGCCAGAATGTAACAAGAGCCCCCAGCCAGCAGCACATCCTTGAGAGAGCTGCTTAAATTGACTGTTAACTCACTAACAAGAAAGCTCTGAATAGGGACCTTTAGTTTAGCAGAAGAAAGGCCTTGATGAGGACACTGTAGATAAACAGGACTTTGAGGAGGACACTTTGTAGGTAAGTGGAGAATGGATGCGCGTGCAGAGATCAGACCAACCATGAACTTCAAAGAACTGAAGAGTGTGATGGGATGAAGCTGTGACCCTTGAGGAAGACAGGGATGAGGAAGGCACCCCTCAACTCAAATTAGTTGAGAGGTGGAAACACCAGAGAAGGAAGAAAGAAGGTGGGACCCCCAGTTCCTGGAACAGCTATGAATACGGATTAGAGTTCCCAGAAATGAGCTGAACACTTGTGCAATGCTTGTATAGAAACAGGCTGCACCTACAGGTTGGTGTGCCTTGGGAGGGGTGATCCCCTGTGCACCCAGCGCTGAAATAAAGGATCCCTGCTTCCCAGTTACACTGGGCTCTGACTGGTATGTGTATTACCAGTGGTGGTGGGTATCACCTGCCGTTGCAGATGAGCACAGCAGCCGAAAGCTTTGCCTTCAGTGCCCAAGAGCTGAGCTGGGGTGGGGGAAAGCTCCATGGAGCTGCTCTTGTCTACAGAAAGATGTCTGAAAGGCATCAGAGCCAGGAGCAGGGCTGACAAAGGTACGCACTTGGGAAAACCCACACGTGGGCAGCAGCGGACATAACACTGCTTTGGGCACAGAGCACCCCAGCACATCGCTGGGGCCTTGGGCTGTGGGCCTTGGCACGGGGCTGCCCACACACCAAGCGCAGCTCTGCCCATAGTCGGTCACCAAGATGGCTCAAGGCTTTTTAGATCCACGTCAGCAGATCCGAACCATCAAGGATCTGACTAGGCAGAAATACAGACCGCACAGCTGCCATCAGCAACATTTACAGTTCTGAGGTTTGATAAAGCCCAGGAACTGTGGGAAATCAACCTGAAAGGGCCACAGAGGGGAAGATTTTAGGTTACAAAAGGCACTATGGGCCTCACTGAGCAAGGCATTAATCATGAGGCCCAGTGTAGCATGGCCCCTGTATTCGATGCCTTAAAAACACGTGTGAAGGAGTTTATCAATACTGCAGAAAACACTCCAGAAAGAGGAGGGTTGACCGTGTCCAGGGAAGGGCAGCCAGGATGGGGAAGAAGCTGGAGAGCAAACCTTACGAGGAGCGGCTGAGGGAGCTGGGGGTGTTCAGCTTGGAGAAGAGGAGGCTGAGGGGATTCCTTATCACTGCCTACACTGACCTGACAGGAGGGTGCAGAGAGGTGGGCAATGATCTCTTCAGCCAGGTGACAGGATGAGGGGGAATGAGCTCAAGTTGCACCAGGGCAGGGTGAGATCAAGGGCCCTGAATGCTGCTGCCCTCCACATTCCAGCCTGCACTGGAAACAAAAGCAGTTATATCACCAGACACCCAGGAGCCCTCCTAATTTTTGGTGCCACACCACTTCATTCTCTCTGCATTCTGTTGGCTGTGCTGTGAAAAACAGATCCATGTAAGGTGGCAGACACTGTGCAAGGCAGTTTCCCTCGAAATCGGTCTTTGGAGGAGCACACCACACCTTTTCCAAGTCAGTGTTTGCTTTTTGTTAGAGGTTACGGCTTACGCTTCCCAGAACAATCCACAACCAGGAAGGTGCAGTCAGTGTTGGCAAGACCCTGCTGGGAATGCCCACACTCACATGCCATGTGGAAATCCGTCTTCCTGACTGTGACCAGGCACGAGGTTGTCAGGAAAATAAAGGCACAAATAATTGTACGTGCAACGCTGCCTTCACGCTTCCACCCGCGCGCAAAGCAGGGCCGCTAAGCTTGGTGTCGCCAAGCCTGAGCTGGGCGCCATCTCCGTTAGCGTTACCTGGTCCAGGTCGTTCCGTAAGGCAATTTTGCTTGTTACAAGCTCATGGGCAAGGTCATCGTTCTCCTGCTCCAGCCGCATGCTTGCTTCTTGGAGCCTGCGGTTCTCCCTCTGCAGAAAGAAAGGAACAACCAGGAAAGGGAGTTAATCCGGATCAATATGAAAGAGCAATAAGCAGTTATCCCGAGTGTGTAGAACACCGAGAAGGCAAGAGTGCACATGAAGACAGGACTGCTGCTCTGGGAGACGACGGTGAATTAAGCCAGCGATGCAAATGCAGCAATTCCACTTACATCCCAGTGGTTCTGTTTGTCTTGCACCAGTGGCACGCCGATTGTAGGGTTCCTCTGTCAAAAGTAAACACAGTCCTCTCCACAAAAGCACCCGGCTTTTGCTCGCTCATCACCAAGAGAAGTTATAGGCAGATAAAATCCCAGCCACAGCAGTGAGCAGGGATCAGTGACGATACACGCAGAGCGTTTCCAGTTGAAAGTGACAAGCTGTCCTACTCCGTTTTATGGAATTCTGTCTGCGGGAATCCGTAAAATCTGTCCATTTTGTAGATGAAGTGGTGCCAGCTTCCCATCTTCAGTGGAACCAGAAAAGAACGGCACTCAGCTGGGGACTCCCTACAGCTTGCATCGTCTGTATCACCATTTGCGCACTTTCTCTGCAACAAGAGTGCCCGTTCTACAGGATCCCTGCTGAGGTGAAGCACCAGATGGAGAGGGGACCTTGCTCCCAGGCCCGTGACCTGCTCGGCGGGCAATGCACGGCAACATAAAGCACAGAACTTGGAGACTGAAGGCCCTGGTCCTCACTGCACTGCACTCCCTGCCCATCCGTGCTGGCGGAAACAACTACAGGGAGGTAGGTACAGGGGCAAGGGACAAACAGGAGCGATTAATGGCTTGTAAAAAATCAGCTTCAGTGACTGTCGTTCTAGGGCTGAGAAACAGAACCATGTTCAAAAGATGTCTGTGGGTCAGCGGACTTCCAGGAGTCCACATCAAACCCGAATCTTCATCGTGGGAAGAAAACAGCTAGGAGGGGCACAGAGAGGTCCCCACCTCCCACAGATTTTAAGACAGCGAAAAATGTGCCAGGCTTCGGTCACACAACGGCCGTGTGCCCTTCATATCACAGGAGGCTGCAGAGGCAATCTCTGCGTGATGGGAACGCGAGGAAAACCACCAAGTTCAGACAGAAGCTCACAGGTAGAGGGTCAACAACCCAACGTGCTGAGAGTTCAAAAAGGAGTTGTGCTCCCTTGGAAGGTAAGTTACGTACCCCAAGAAAAAACGGTGAAAGGGAATATATGTCGGCTCTTAAGGCAGCAAAGCATTTCCAAGGGTTGCTGGGTGAGTGCCTTCCTACATAACGGTCTTTCTCAGTGTAAGCACATTAGCCACTCGGCCTCGCTTCCTCCTGCTCACCAGCTATGCTCAGGTAATTTTCTCATTGCAAACTCACCACCATGAAACTGCAATTTTCATTTCTGGGGCAAGAAGATTTTTGCGTGCTCGTCTTACACACAAAAAAAGAACAACTACGGCGCTAAGAGGATGCTAGAAAAGGTCTGTTCTGTGCAGGGGCTTCCTCTGCAGCAGGAAGCAGAACCTCTGCAAACGCTCTCTCCTTAATGTGACCCCATTGTCCAATGACATTCTGCCCTGCCCCGTACAGGAAAATAAGTTTGTTTCCCTTCCAAAACACTGCACTTTAAATAACTTGCTTTGTTCCAGAGACTGCAAGGAAAATACTTTTGCTCTGACACAGTTAAAATAAGGATTGCTAAAGGGAGCATAACTTCAGGGATCTTAGTTTCATTGCACCATACTCTGCTTGAGACTAGGAACTTTTACAAGTAAAATCCTTCTGTATGGGTAATATCTACTTTGAGGTGTCAAACCAAATTTCAGTCAGTAATAACAACAGTAAAAACAAGAACAACAACAATAATGGGCTCTAATGTGTCTTCATTTCTGTATTTTGTTCAGACCATCTCAGAAATGGTGATTTTTATTGACATGGCTGTCAGAAAGCGACTTGAGTTCTTTCAAAGCCAGGACCAGATCAGGACGGTATTGCTGCCAGGTTCTGCAGCACCAATACCTTCTCATAGGGATGTTCCTTAGAGGAAGGAATCCTCCAATTCTTAAAGACTTCCACAAAACAACCCAGAGAGAAGTTTGCTTTAACATTTTTGCTATGCTATTTTTTGCCAAAAAAAGCTTCGGTGTCCGCAAAGCAAGCTGCACAACGTGAAGTCTCAGGTTCCTGCTTCGCATTCGCAGACAAGTGGCTAAGCAAGCTACGTGGTTGGAAATGCACTATCCTCCTCCTCCTCAACTAGAATTTACACGGCCCGGTTTTAGGAAGTTTAAAAGATCTCTTACCTCGGGCATCCAGTCAATAGCTAAGAGCTGTTTTGATCTCGTTCACCATACTTTTAATTTCCAGCTGCAGGTCTCTTAAAGGGCTGGCTTTAGGCCGGCTCTGCACAGGGTGGTACGTGCGAATAGATGGTTTGCCTCTCCAGCTCCTCCCCCCCTAGATCTAGCAGCGAAAACCTGCCTCCTTCCTCAGGAGGAAACTCTTAATCTGCCTCATTAAAACCTATTGCTACCCAGTAAGGAGGAGAGCAGCAAATGGCGCTGTTTGCCCCCAGCGATTTCCTTCTGATGGCTCCGAAGTATTTTGAGGGTTTTCTAAAACACTGTTTGCAGTGGGGTGAAGTCCAGCGGATGGGAGCCGGGGTGTTGCAGCGGGACTCGCGCCACAGACAGAATTTTGTAACCTGGCATAAGCCAACTAGTCAGCCCTGGGAGTTGTCCGTGGTGTAAACAGACAGCTTCCTGCCTTTTCTCTGCACAACTTACTATGTCAACGATTTCCTTCTGTTCGGGTGTTGCTCAGTTTCTACAGTGAGTAAAGTAAGAGATTCCTCGTTCCCAAATTCCTCCTTCCTGCTACAAAAGGCAGCTGGTGAACACCAGTTCGCTTTTAAAAGGAGGATACTGCATTTCCAAAAGGGACAAACACTGCTGATACACACAAACACAAAGAAACTTACCTCCCGTAAAGTCCCAGACCACATACTGCTTTCAACCACTGGCGTAAAGACAGTGAGAACAGGATACGAAACAGTTTTTAATACCAACAAAGACAGGGAAAAACAAACCAAACCAAAAAAAGTTGCTGCTTTCAGTGGGGTTTTGGTTCCGAGGTTTAAAGAGAATATACTCCAGCTCCCACCACGCGCTGCATGGAAAGGTAGCAGCAAATTGGAAGACAGCAGGCAAGCCTCAGCTCAGGATGACCGAAAGGCTGAGCTCCACCCGCTGCTCCCTTCCAGCCAACGCCAAGGAGCGACTCCTGGCAGGACCAGCGGTGATGATGCATCTCGCCGTGCTGCCACTCCAGCAGGGTGTAATGAGTCCCAAACCTTGTTAAGCAATTCAATGTCATGGTTTCTGATGAGCCAACACCCAAACCCCACATCTGTGGGCATGAACAGACCCTCGGCGGTGTAAGGAAAACACCAGCTAAAATTCACTGTCCTGGATGTGAGCAGACCAGAGACTTTGTTAAGCCCTTTGGGAAGGGCTCTTGATTGCAGAGGAGCTCTGAAGGAAAACCCCATGAACCTCTGTCTAGAAACCCAAAAGGCTTTTGCAGCAAGCTACCCAGAAAAACCTCTCACGGGAAGGAACACAGAGGCTCCTGGAGGTGTTTTCCATTTCTTGACTTTGAAGAAGTATTCCCAAAAGTGCCCCAGCATGCTTTCTTTTCAAATCCATGGCCAACAGATGATCCACATCAAGAGTTCTCTGATGTTCCTCCTCGTGACTGTTACTGCGCCTCTGAATAAAAACGACCGGTGTATTATTTTTGCTCCCACTTCCAAGCATGTAAAAAGGCTTTTATAACCAAATTACACATTTATTCAGGCAGACAACTTCTCCGTTGCATAAGATCCATGGAGGAAAAGGCATTTCTCTTCTCAGAACCGCGTGCACAAGCAGGGTGTGCTTGCAAAACTCCATCCTTCTTCGTACAGTTAGATCCTCTTTATTTTAAATCACAGAGTCCCAAGCTCAACTTCGGCATTCTCTCATCAAGTCAACCAAAACCCTGTTACAGGAGGTGTTCTTGAACACAGCAATAACCCACAACGTATGGGAAAATATCAATGAAAACTATGTAGCTATTATTTCTGCACACGGGACTCGCTTTTATTCCTGGCTTCTATAGGCCGTTTGTAATTTATTTTGACCAAAACACAGTGAAATTCAGCAACAAACAGCAATTTAGAACATATTTACTTTTGTTCCCTTTAAAAAAAATAAAAATCTGACAAGACCCGTGGATGGTAACTGGTTGTAAGCAATGGAAAATAAAGTGTCCACACACACACACATCCTTTTCCTAAATAATACTGGTAAGTACAGAAGGAAGCAAACATCGAAAATAATGGCACTCTTTAATACTGTTCTTTTGCCAAGTCAAATCCCAACTAATATATAAAGCAGGAGCTGGGCAGGAGCTCCTGTGACACAGCTTATTGCAGCACGTTGAGTTCAACCTGTCAGGGAAATATGCCCAATGAACAGCTGGCCAGATGTTATGAACCCAGCCCTTTTCTGGAGCCTCTAGAGAGCTTGTGATGGGCAGGATAGGAGGAGCATCCTGCCTGGGTGAACCCCACTTCCCACAGGCAAGAACCATCTCTTTCCTGGGTGCTAGAGCACCCTGGCTGCTGGTGAAAGTCAGACAGACCCATGTGCAGTTGCTCCACCGTGCACTGTCTCCTACCTCCTCACCAGTCCACCCAGCCCCTGAGGGCCAGGTGAGGACAGGGAGGTGTCCATCACTGCAACTGGGAAGCGCCAGTGTCCCTGTGGTCCTGACACACCTCTACTGGCAGTAACAATGTTTAACAAGCTGTAAACAACATCTAACAACCGCAACTGGGAGCTACCTCCAGACTGATCTTCACCTGTAAGGCTTAACATGCCACAGGGATTTCTGCTCCAGCAATCCCACCCAAGAAACATACCCTTCCTGGGCAGTAAACCAGAAGCTTGGGCTGTTCTGGGAAGAGCCGCTGCCGAAGCCACAATGACATAAGGCCTGATGGGAGCTTACGGCACCCACACACTCAGAGGCAACACGGGGTTTCCTGCAGCGCTGACTCGGTCCCTTCCCAAACCAAGCCTGGCTGGGCAAAGTCTAGCACTGGTGCTGCCAAAATGAAATGCAAGTTTAAACGCATGGGCTGCAGGGTGACCATCTAGGGGACAAGTGAAGCCGGCTCTCCGCTTTCTGCCCATGAGGCTCCATGCGGTTTGGGTTTCCCTTTGGAAACACCCTTGAAATGTCAATTCCTCCCAACCTCATCCTGAGCCAGTAATTAAACCAACCAGGCAAGACAAGGAACAGTGAGCACTTTACAGGCATTCCTCCATGACACTGCCAGCTGAAGAATGCGTCTGAACTTTGAACTTAATGTGCAAGTAACCAGTTAGGGGATGCCCACTAATCACAGCATCGCTAAGAGGATCAGACCCAATCTGGCTTAATTAAAAACCAAAACTAAATCACACGGTGAGCTGCAAAAGCTCAAGCTGAAACCCTGGGCTGTGATCTAGAGTGTGACAGTGACTCACATAGCGGCCAAAGTGTAACTTTTTATATCCTCATTTGCAGCTGCAGGATCACGTTCTTCACCATCCACCGCCCAAGATTAACCGGGTAAATCGCTTCTACAGAGCTTCAAAGGAGCCCTGTTTGTTTTCTAAGTATTATTTCAATTCCACAGTACTGTAAGTGAACCACAGGAAAAACAGCAAGTTGGGGTTTGTCACACTCGCTCTCGGCTGCGACAGCAGTCCCACTTCTCACAAAGAATAAAATCTACACCCTCTGACATCAGAAGGACTACACTCAAACCATATTTTTTTCACAGGTAAATACTTCAAACAAAAGAGAGGTCAGTTTTACTTAGTCTTTACCTGTAACTATGTCATGTTGCCGAATCACGGCATGCTCTGTCACTACAGATCTTCATACTGTGGGTATCTGAACATGCTGCACTTTTCTTACATTCGCAGATCACATCAGCCCATTGCACCCTGTAGACCCCGTACCAACTGTAATGTCACATAACATGCTAAGGCACAATGAAGAACAGCAGGAAAACAGTACGGGTGTACGTAAGCCACGTCAGGTCCCAGCTAACCTGGGCAATGGGCAGTAAAGTGCTTGGCCTCTGGCAGTGACACCTAAGCCAACTGGATTTTTCAACCCAGAGTAAGCAATAAATGGACCCTGAACACTGAGGTGGAGGCCGAGCTTCCATGGCACAACAATTCGATGGCAACAGAATGTAGCAGTGACAATAAAAGCAAATACATTGGAAAGGTAAGCAATGCTGATCCAAACTTTAAAAGCTGCTCTCTTCTGGTGAGCTATCAAGCTAAAACATTAAGAACTGAACCTTTATTTCTCTGCTGCTTTGTATCACTATTAACTCTATTGCTGTAGTGCCTTGGGACCCCAGAGGAGCTCTGGGTCCCACCACACTAGGCGTTATATTAACAAAAACCTACTAACACTCAATATAAACAGGTGAATAACAAGGATCATATCGGCCAAGGAAGAGTTCATCTTCCCAAAGTCTCTGTGGATGCCACTGCACACAACTTGCGCTAGAACAATGTGTATTTTCTCCTTTTTGTGTCTGTAGCTGAGAATCACCCTTTGTTTTCTGCGTCTCATGAAGATCTCCCGTAAAAGTGCAACAGCAGGAGAGTTACCTACAAACATATAAACTGAAAGAAGAAAAATATTATATGTGGCTACTCGCAGATGTTTCATGAGTTACAAACAGCGATTGAAATATTCCTGGGAGAAACACCACCAGGTCCAAGAGTTCCCAGTGCTTCTCCAAGAAAGGGATGAGTTTCCCTTGTCACTTAAATTCCCTAAGATCTGCACTGGCATATCCCAAGAGAGGTGAGCACAGTACACACACCTCTGCTTAACCCCCGGCATCTGATCGCTCCCTGCGGGATTCAGCCAACGCATCGGGTTCCCACAGAGCATCTCCCGTACCTTGTATCTGTCCATAGGATCTTCCTGCTGGAGCTGACTCTCTCGCATTGTTTGGTACTCTTTCTCATATTTCTTCAGCTTTTTTGTTGGCACCTGCAGAACAGATTTGGAAAACACTTATTTAAAGATAACAGGAACACCGGAAAGGCTGGCTGAAAGCTCTCCTTGCAACTAGGAAGCCAAGGAAGTGCCGGAAAGCCGCCGCTGAATAAAGTCACTCCCCATCGCTCCCCTTCCCTACTCAGCAAGCCACATCAAACACCAATACAGTTCCCATCCACAGAAATCTTTCCGTGCCTTGCTGCTGTTAATTATTCAAGTATTTAAAGGTAAACAAGAGTTAAAGTAGAGACATTTTAATAAGCGTAACAAGGAGGAAAAAAAGCCCAAACCACAGGAATGAAAGGTAGAGGAAAATATGTGTCGATAGGTGTGATTCCCCAGAGCAGTGCCCTAGCGAGGAGATCGCTGACAGTGAGATCAGAAGAACACAGTGTTCATACAAAAGGACTGCACAATTCCCCAGGGAGATCCCAGTAATGGTTCTTATTGCTGAGAGTATTAAAGCCTAAACTACAGCTTGTGAACGATGACCTCGTGAAGTCTGGCATCAGACTCCTCCTAGGCAAAGGTGGAGACGCTGCAGTGCTCACTTCCAGCCGCAGCAGGGGAACAGCGAGGCCACTACAATCACAAGCCCATGCGGTAAACAACCATGCAGAAAGGTCAAGTCCCAGACAACTTGATTTCTGGGAAACGACAGCTTCAGCTTAAAACAAAGTACACAAAAAACCCCTGGGGTTTTTTTAAACAAAGCCTGGAGAATTTCCGCTTTCTTTTCACCTTTTATCGGGGTACATTGTGCTGCAATCTCATCTTTCCCTGGAGCCCTTTGACTCTGTCCCCACTGTACAAGAAACAGCAGCCAGCCCCTGCTAAGTGTTGCAGCCGGAGAGGTCCCTAACACAATGTACCATCACTTGATGATGTCCACTCCTCCTGAAACCGTTACATATGTATGCATTCCTCTTGCCTAGATGGATCTAGACGTGGACCAGGCAGAGTTAGGCTGTGGTTGGACTCCATGATCTAAAGGGTCTCTTCCAACCCAGGTGATTCCAGGATTCTAGGATTCTGTGATGGTGGCTGGCTGGCTCATGGTGTCTGGACATGCCGCAGTCACCTCGCCTCAGCGGTTTAAACTCCTGCCAGCGAGCAGAGATATGTGTTTACTCGCAGTTTTGGTGGTGGTATGCCCTTACTGGTTTTCAACCCAATACTTCCTTCCTCTGCAGTTCAGGAAGGGACCAAGCAAGTGCTTGGTGTGGCTGTGGAGGCCTCCGGCAGGTAGGTACAGGTAGCAGCCGTGACACCCATGATCTGCAAAGCACCCTGCATGTGGACCACCAAGAAAGCAGCACTAGCGCCCACAGTTACCCATGAAGTTTAAACTACCTTCCCTAAAGAAAGCAAAGCCAGAAGGGTAGACATAAAAACGGGAAGCACTTTGGACAAACATACAGTGAATTTCACTCTGATGACTCTTAAGGGCACAAACCACAATGGAAACACTGAAATCAGAGATGCTTTGTTACATTTAACCTGAACAATGCCAAAGATGCCTGTTCTGTCTGCGCTGTATCTAGTGTGCTAAAGGAAGCCAACTGAATCTGCTCCCTCCCTCCGCAGTGCTTGCTGGGATCTTGCTCAGGCAGAGCAAGGCTCCCAGGCTGGGGTGTTATGAGACGCCCTCCAAACCAAGTTCTCCTGTGCCAATGAGGAGTTTTGTGTTCGGGTGTGCAGCCAGCCGACAATGAAGGTAAGTATGAGGGAGATGTGAGCAGAAAGGTGCAACCCTGGTGTTGCTTAGAGGTTGATCTGTGCCAAAGATTGTCCCGATTCTTGGTGCTTCTCATTAAAGCCTTTGAGGTACACATCAGAAGTAATCTTAATACAGAGAGAAGCCTTCTATCCACGCAGCCGCATGGGTACCTCAGTACAAATCCAGCCGTCTGGAGGAAGAGGAGACCTAAGATTTTTTGGTGTGTAAACAGGAAGGGAGAAATGAGAGGGAAGCGAAGGTAAAAACTGCACAATCAGAATCCTTCCCCCTCCACGTGCAGGGGACCCCCATGCTTACCCGAGTGGTGCCGTAGGCACCCCTGTCAGGGCTGGGTGTTTGGGTGTGTACCCTCACCGACTGCTGCAGTGACCCAGCGCTAGCTTCACCTTTGCCTGGAGCAGCATCCCCCTTTTTTCCCCTTTAAGCACAACATTTGCTTATATTACTTGTGAACAAAAGCCATGGGTCCCTCTGTAAACCAGGAGGTAACAGGTAAAATACAGCACAAAGGTAACAATCCGAGGAAGGAACTCTCACCGAGAGAGCAAATGGGATATAAAGCACCACTGGGACCTGAGCGCTGGGCCGCAGCTGAGCAGCGATGGCTGTTGCTGCTTGGTAACACAACTTCACGCCCAGTCTCCTTGCTCCTTTTCCAAACACTCAGTTTTTAAGCTGCCCAAGAGCAGCCTTTTGTTTCTGTGTTTCCACCTTGTATTCTGTATGAGGACAAGGGAGGATTTAACACACACAGGGTCTGTTTGGTGTGTAATCATCTGCCTCAACACCGCCAGAAACTAATCCGAACACCTCACTTCAAAAGCCTGATGATGAGCAGGGCAGAGTGAGAGGCAGCATCTTTGCTTAACTCCGTTCTCCACCGTCTTCCCAGTCCCTGTTCCCACTTGCTGACAATCTGCAGCCGGTTTTTAATGCCTGGGAACTCTTCCCATGAATGGTTCTTACCCAGACGTTCTCCTCGACTTTCCCAAACTGTAAGTCAGCCTTTCAGTAGGACTACGCATAGGTCCTCTGGGGCTGTGTGAGGGATAAAGTCCCTCTTTCACCTCTTTGACCGTGTTTTGACTGGAAAATGGCACTTGAATGCAGTGAAAGACTATCTTAGGGGTTTGAGGGGAGAGAATTCCTGTTAAGAGACCAGCCATACTAACCCACTTATCCCATAAACTCAAGCAGGGCCACTGAGTAACTTTGGCAGGGACCGTGCTTCACTGTTACTGCCTCCTCAGCCACATTACTCCAAGGAGTTTGATTATTTATTACAGCACTTCCTTCTGGGTATATGCTGATAAATGAAAATAAAAATAAAATTTAGAAGCCCATTTCCATAGTCCTCAATTCAATTCCCTGAAACAGTCTGGGAATTCAAGAGGGGACTTCTCTGAAAGCCCTTTCATAAGCACGTGCAGAGTGCTAGCTAGGCTGCCACCGTCATGGATTGCTCCTGAACCAAGCATACTCATACATTTGCTGTAAAAGCTTCTGCAATATTGATTTCTTCTTTCCTTAGCACCGTGGGGTATATTGGCTACAACTGATGGGTATCAAATTTAGGAGACTCTTATGGTTTACAAACATTGCTCATCTGTTTATCTCAGTATCTTATCTCCTCGACTCATTTTATTTCATTGTGTTCAAGCATAAAAATCATGTCACAACTGGTTGTATGTAGAGCAAAGCCATGCAGAGCATCCAAACGACACATCCACACAGAACTGAACACGCAGAGCCCCTTTCTGAAACAGCCCAGCAGCCCAGTGACCTGAACGCTTGCAGGACACGCCGCAGTGAGGTGATAACGTGGCTGGTGAGAAACAGAGACACTTTGGTTTTAGCTGCCCTCCCCCTGTTCAGATGGGGCTGGATCAGATCTGCTTCACCTACTCTGGCCACCCTGAGCACGGCAGCGTGCCAAGCATCAGCACCTGCTCAGCTCCAGGAGAGCTTTCCCCCTTCTGCAATTCCTTTACCTGTTTCCAGGCAGCTCGGCCTGACCTTGTTGGATTAATAAATCACACATCTCTGACTCCTTCCTCCAAAATGTTTTATTGCTCTGATGAAACATGAGCCCCCAGAGGAGGCTGACGGCCAAGGAAATGGAAGCAGAGATGTAAAGTGATTTCCTGAACATATTGAAGCCAGCCAGAGGCTGCTCCAGCCGGAAGAATCCTATCAGCCCATTTCTGATTCCCAGCACCGCTGCAATGCCAGACTGAGCAGTGCCTCTTTCCCACTTCTTTTCTCTACCTAGCACTGCATAAACACTCCAGAAATACATTGTCCCATCACACTAACAACATAACCAATACTCTGTGATCTCTGCACTCTTCCTAATTTTTCCTCTCTTGTTCTCACCTCACTGTGGAAGAAAAAGAGGAGAAAAAAGCCAATTAACAACATGTGCAGGGCTTTCTGTGCTCGTTTCTCCAAGCAAGTTACTTAATCTTCTGTTTTGCTGGAGATGGACTTGTTTGGTATTTCAAGACTGAAGCGGGGGAGTTGCATCTCTCCCAGGATAGGGTTATGCTGTGTGCTGGCCCCAAGCGAGCTTTGGGCAAGCACTGACACCAACCACACACACTGGCTGCAGCCCAGCTTCCCTTTTAGCCATCCATCCATCCATCCATCCATTGATCATTATGTCTGCTCCCCATTTGAGGGGGCTTGTGCATACTCAATTTTCTTCACGGTATGATTTAAAACAACACTAAAAGCAAGTTAACTTCAAAACGATGCTTGGTTCTGCAAAAACCTGTCACGTGAAGACCGTAAGCTTTGAAGAGAGCCTGAGACAGTGGATTAGTGAAGACAAATTTCAGATCACACCATCATCTTGCTTCACACTCAACGTTATTGTATCAGTTTTGTTCCAGTTAACACTTCATATTTAAAAGACAACAAAATCAGGTTCAAGGAAGGCTAATATAGCTCTAATTAAACACTTGATTAGGCCCAATTAAGGCTTTAATGTAACAAAAACATACAAAGAAACTCACTTAGTGCTCTACTGGTTTGCGCATCACTGCACTGTCCTTTTTTAAAATGCAGTTGCCAAAAGAAATCACAGAATCACAGAATGTTGCGAGTTGGAAGGGACCTCAAAAGACCATCTAGTCCAACATCCCTGCCAGAGCAGGATCACCCAGACTAAATCACACAGGAACACATCCAGGTGGGTTTGAATGTCTCCAGAGAAGGAGACTCCACAACCTCTCTGGGCAGCCTGTTCCAGGGCTCTGTCACCCTCCCAGGGAAAAGTTCCTCCTGACATTCCCATGGAACCTCCTCTGCTCCAGCTGGCACAACGCTGCCCCTTATCCTGTCGCTGCCATCACTGAGCAGAGCCTGGCTCCATCCTCCTGTCTTTCATCCTTTACATAGACATTAATAAGGTCACCCCTCAGCCTCCTCCTCTCCAAGCTAAAGAGGCCCAGCTCCCTCAGCCTCTCCTCATAAGGAAAGTGTCCCACTCCCTTCATCACCTTGGTGGCTCTGAATAAAGAAGTACCCCACAAAGTCTGTCACAGGGAATAAGATTCGGGAGACAAACAATTCATTTTTCCTTTGGGAGGATGCAGTGATGGAAAAGAAAGAACAAAACTCACAGGAAGATGTTGAGTAAGATGTTGACTCAACCAACTCATCTCTCGAACGAGGCTTTGAAGCGGGTTGGATTTAGATATCGCGCAATGCAACGCAAAGAACTCTATCCCCAATGAGACAGTAGCCACAAGCATGAAATCTAAGGGGAAAAGTGCAAATCATGATTTCTCACACAACTTTCTTTGCACTGGGCGGTCTGCAGAGAAGAAAATCTGTGGATATAAATGTAGGGCTTAAAATCCACAAAGGAAATTCCCAACCTGGAACACAGCTTGGAGAATTCCCACTTCTTCTGTCACTGTGCGGCTAAGGGCTCAGATGTAACAAGCTGCTTTTCACTGCAGGTTTGAAATCAAGCAGAACAGCCCCCGTTGGTGTTCCACCTAGCTACAGCATCACATTTAGACCAGACATTAGGAAAAAGTTCTTCCCCGAAAGGGTTGTTGGGCACTGGAACAGGCTGCCCAGAGAGGGGGTTGAGTCCCCGCCCCCAGGGTGTGTTTAACAGACGGGTAGATGAGGTGCTCAGGGATATGGGTTAGTAGAGGATGGGTACGATTGGACTCGATGATCTTAAAGGTCTTTTCCAACCTGGTGATTCTGTGATTTTGCATTCAGGACTCAGACATGCCCTCAACTCTAGAACATACCACGTATCTCATTAAACATCACCTAACCCCTGGTTTTGGGGCAACATGATGAACACGTTTTTGTGAGGCAGCCTCTCGGACATCATCTGGTTCTAGCATTACCCTCATCAACGCCTGGTTTTGGGGAAGCTTGCACAGCAGATAAAGATCCTCGCAGTGGGTAACGGAGGATCTACAGTGCTGCCGTTCTGCTCCAGCTCGCTGCTGCACGCAACTGAATAAAAGCCCTGCATGTCAGATGCTATTTTACCATCTACATTGGCAGGAAGGAGATAAGATGTTCCCTGAAAATCCTTGGAAACCTGCATCGTATTGAAGAGATCATCTGGCTTAAAGCGCGCCTGTCTGAATGCCGGCTGCAGACCGGCCTCTCCCTCCACCTTGCTTTGGGAAAAAAGAGAACTGACAAAAACGCTCTTCTAAAGTCAGCCAGGCAGCTCGCTCCAAGCAAGCGCACCTAAGGATCTCTTCCTTGCAGGAGGAGAGGCTTCTTCCTTTGGCAAGCCGACTCATTGCCAGCTTGGTCAGTGTAAGACCTCCTGAAGAGTCTTCAGGATAACACAGATCCAATTTGAAAGCCAGCTGGAGGCAAAGGAAACCAGCTTGGCTTAGAATTTGTAGTTTCACTTAATTTTTCCACATCAGTCATTATCAAAAACCTCTCAATGGCAACTGAGACACCCCTGGGAATTTATAAAAAGAAGGGAAAGGCAGGCTGCAAAATCTACAGAGTGCCTGCACAAGATACTGGGACTCAAAATGGCCGTGGCCACAGCCCGCAACGCTGGACCACTTCCAACACCAGATCCTTCTGTCAGATTTTAATCTCTAGAACATATTTCCACTCCTCTAAACCCACTGAACCTGGCACAACACATTATTCTTCAACAGTCCTGCTGTTTAAAGATCTGCTTAGTTAGGCTCTGTTAGCAACGCAGCTACCCAAGTTAAAAGAGCAAGCGGAGACCGAGAGATACTCAGTAAGCCTCTCTGTACAGCAATCCAGTGGCAACACGGGAAGGAATCTGAATTCCCTTAACAGTAGCTCTAAACACTGGCGTCTACTTCTGCTCCGATCGCTGGTGCCTGAGAGGCACGTCTAGTGACTGCGGGGAATCTGGACTGGAAAACAAGAGAAAAGGCTCCAGGAAAGCTCATTCTACCTTGCAGCACAGATCCTTCAGAACCCTCCTCTTCAGATACTCAAACTGGTTTTCAGCGTTCAAAAATTCATTTTCACTTTGAGATACAGAGGGCTTATTATCCACTTCAACTCTATTTGGTTTAGTGAAAAAAAGACACCCCGAGCGGCTTAAAAGCAGCGCTTGGAAATGGCCAGTTATTGTATACACGTGCAGCTCATGTCTAGCTGCTCACCCAGGCAAAAAGGGGCTCCTCTCGCATACAGACCAGGGCTTGAGTGTTGAGAGGCACATGGGAAAGGAAACTGCTATATCCACCTCATCAGCAGACACCTAATTTGCATGTAAATTGGCTCTGTTCAGTGGAAATATTGTGGTTAAGGGTACTGGTATTTGAAAAGCTCTAGATGGAAAACAAATGTGCAAAGGCCTAATTATCTGATGTAACTAACGCCTGAACAATGGGTTCTCTGCCTCAAACTGAGTGTGCCCAGGTGGCCAATAAGGCCAACACCATCCTGGCTTGTGTCAGACACAGCGTGGCAGCAGGGCCAGGGCAGGGATTGTGCATTGGTGAGGCTGCACCTCAAGTGCTGTGTCCAGTTCTGGGCCCCTCACTACAAGAAGGACATGGAGGTCCTGGAGCGTGTCCAGAGAAGGGCAACCAGGCTGGGGAAGGGGCTGGAGAGCAAACTTTCCGAGGAGCGGCTGAGGGAGCTGGGGATGTTCAGCCTGGAGAAGAGGAGGCTGAGGGGAGACCTTATCACCACCTACAGTGACCTGACAGGGGGGTGCAGAGAGGTGGGCGATGGTCTCTTCAGCCAGGGGACAGGAGATAGGATGAGGGGGAATGGGCTCAAGCTGCACCAGGGCAGGGTAAGATCAGATGTGAGGGAAAAGTTCTTCCCCAAAAGGGTTGTTGGGCACTGGAACAGGCTGCCCAGGGAGGGGGCTGAGTCACTGACCCTGGGTGTGTTTAACAGACAGGTAGGTGAGGTGTTCAGGGATACAGTTTAGCTTAGGACAGGTACAGTTGGAGTTGATGATCTTAAAGGTCTTTTCCAACCTTGTGATTCTGTGAAACAAGGCTGCCTACATGTCCCAGTGCTGCAGGTGAGGGTCGGGTACCCAGGGGAACAGACACACTGACCAGCTGGGACAAGGCCCAGCTCTGGAGAACACCGGTCTTGTTATGAACAGCAGCAGTTTTTCCACTGCGGAGTTTATTCCTTGGTGTGTACCTTACACTGTAACCATCCCGAGTGGCCTTCTGCATCTCACATACACACCTTCAGCCATACAGCACTCGGTGCTACAGGCTTCACATGTACCCTCGGTGACGATGCAAAAGCAGCCTCTCAGGTCTCCCCCACTTTGAGGTACGGCCTTCATTCCGATTCAGATCTGCTCACGAGGATTTCAGAGCTTTGCTTGTGTTTCCTGGCACATCAAGCAGTAGAAGGGTAGCAGGAAGACTTGTTGGTTTAGCCCTAGCTGGAGCTACACAAAACTGCAACACCTGTCTTCGTCACCATCCCCAGGTCAACAGAATCAGAAATTCAGGAAAAAGTCCCCAGTGATTTTCTTGCACCACTTAACAACTTGTTCCAAACTACAGGTAGCAGCTAAGCTCTGTGAAGTTCACTTTCCAACCTGTATGGGATGCTGAAAAGTAACAGACCTATCCTACCTGTCCCTTACAGAAAGCTGCTGACACAAGGCTAGCAACCGGTAGTAACCAGGTTCAAACCAGTGTGTTACCAAGGCTGTAAGACCTTCCCTGACGAACACATTCAGCGCAGAGTCCACAGCTCTCAGCTAATAACCCCGACCAAACAGCCAGACGTCTGGCCTGACCCTGCCAAGTCACCCAGCCACGTCTTGTCTCCTGTCACCCTCCCTGCTCAGCACAAGATGAAAAGCAATTCTGCTTCCGAGATGGCGGATGGCTGCTGGATCCCAACTCAGACCTGCACGCCCGGAACACCGGGTAAGACCCTCGCCGCATTCACACGGTCTATGTGTTAATATTATTCACAATCAATTCTTTGTCCTGGTATCAAGAAAACAGTGATGCTGACACACTTTTAATTTGCAAGTCTGTTTAAAATCACAGCCAGGCTTC
Organism: Porphyrio hochstetteri; assembly: GCA_020800305.1. NCBI lineage: Eukaryota > Metazoa > Chordata > Aves > Gruiformes > Rallidae > Porphyrio > Porphyrio hochstetteri. The sequence goes on from CM036912.1 coordinate 24,352,946, forward strand.
TCTGAAGTGCGGTGAGTCCTTGATGCTGAACCACCTTTCGTTACTTTTACAAGTATTTCCAACCCACAGTTCCTAAGAGCAATTACTTGCTAGTGCCTTACTGCACTCACAGAGAACACATAACTTTTGATATTAAAGCTCAATTGTATTACACTAACATCTGAAGCTCCACAGTCCCTTCTGTTAAATCACTTGTACTGGTATTTCAGCAAGTAACACAACTTTTATGCCTCTTCTCAAAAGCCTTTTTTCTGCTCACCCAGCTCCATAAATACAACTTCTAAAACCCTAACATAAATCACACACACCCCCCCCAATCTCTTTAAAACCACGTATTAAACGGTCAGCAGTTTGAAAATACAAGTGGGACAGTGTCCAACTTCCAAGGTACCAGAAACGCTGGCTGAAGCATTTTACTGCAACAGGTAATCCTCACCCTGCTCTGTTATCTCTCCAACCCTTTGCCTGCCCAGGAGGTTTCCCCAGCACCCCCAGTGAGGCATCAGGTTTTGCCATGCCTGCAGCCTCTGTGGTCCCCGCAAAATGCCTTGGCATGGGGCTGGCAGGTAGCTGGAGGAAACACAGGCCAGGAGAAGTTCCAAGCACCAGTCTGCCAGCAGTGAAATGTAAGGAGCTGCTGACGTACAGCATCCTGCACACCAGCCCCAAGCAATCCCAGGCAGGTGTACCAAGTCACAAACCTGTCACAAGGCTGCTGTTTGGGCTTCAACCTTCTGCCCCAGCTCTGGCTCCACCACTGCCAGGCACTACAGGCTGAGTCTGCCACCGCCCCCGTGCTGAGGTCAGCTGGGCTCATCCTTCATGTCTCACTGAGACCCTGTCAGGCTAATCAACTAATGGGAAACGTACTTTATCAGCTAGCAGGGAATATCCCAAGAGCACCTTAAGCACAGGCAAAAGGAAGAAGCTTGCATTAGGCAGGAGGGGCAGAAGCCGGAAGATGAAATATGGCTGTGCTAACAACTTCAGCTGGAAAGCCAACCTGCTGCTGCCACTGCAGAGCCAGCCCTACATGAGAAAGGGCTCCTACAAAGGGAGAGCACCTACTTCCTACAGGCAAGGAAGCCAGCTAATGTTAGCAGCCACATCTCGCTCCCTCTGATTTCAACCTCCAGGAACCTGCTGCAAAGAAGCAGCAAGCCTAATTTTCTTCCCAAGTGCCCTGTCCCATTCCTCTTGCCATGGAAAAGAGGAGCCCCTTGGTTTGGGATGACAGAAATCAGTGTGGCCTGACCTGCTACGGAAGTTCAACTGGAATCTGGACAATCTCTGTGTGCCACTTCTCCCCTGCACACTTACGTTCTCCAACGGTAAAAGACATGCAAATGCCATGATATCTCACCTTGGCATCGCTTTGGTGACTCTACCTTGTAGCAAAACTACAATGCTTTGTAGTTAACACTGGGCATAGCTAACGTGCTGCTCTGAAATCAACAAATCTGGATGTTTCTTAGCACAAAAGACCAGTCTACAGCTTTAAAACATCAGTGTACTCAGCAGTCCAGCCACTGCAGGGTTTTTTGGGGTGGGTTCCTGTTGACACAGCTAGGAGGAAGCAGTAAAGAAAAGAACATGCATAATGAATGGTGCATGCAAGCACAAACAAAACAAGATCAACCCCACTGAAATACATTTTCCAACCTCAACAGGGTATTTATGCCAGATTCTTCTGAGAACTGGATTCGAAAAGAATGAAAATTGTTGCAGACAATGGAAACAGAATATTTTTAACACGCTCACCTACATGCACTTTCTCATCCATATTCTAGTAATTAAGAAATCTGGCTTCCATGAAGAGTTCAGCTGCCTTTCCAGCGAGCTTCAACCCTCTGCAAACTTAAGGAACACACTGGAGACGCTGACCGACGGGCAAACTTGTGTACCTTGCCTTTGCTAGGATTGCCCACAAAGCTTTCGGGTGTGCATACAGCTGTATGAAGGGGTGCTGTGCTACACATCGCGGCAAGCCACACGAAAAGCCAAGGGGGGTGGGAAAGCTGAAGGCCTAGGATCGAGGAAACCGCAAATCTTTCGTTTGACCCCCTTCGCTTTCTCATTTTAATATGATGACTGCTCTACCTCACAGACTTGAGTGGTTGGATTGATCTCACCTGACCTACCTTACCAGTAGGGAGACAGAACAAAGGCTGATTTGTCCTAATTTAACCATTTCTACATTCAGATGTTGAAATATGGCCTTACAAAGTCACCCACCGCCTGCCCTTCTTAAGCTGCAGAGGTTCATGCTGATACTCAGCACACTCAATACAAAAATAAAGACCTAACGGATCAATAATGTCTAGAAACCAGAGTTCTTCTCCCAAATGGGCTTGTAACAGTGACGGAAACAGAAGAAGAGTTTCTAAAGTACCCAGGGAAACGTGTGTCAATTTTCCTGGAAGTCTTTTTAACAAGAAAACGGGGAAGCCCCAAAACAGGGAAACATCCTGCTTTTGGCTGTTTAACCACCGGTTCTGCTCTGATCAGTAACATGCCTATTTGAGATATCACTTCAATAATTCCTCACTGATCCAACAACTGTGCAAGGGCAGCAAGAAACGCTTTCAAACATGAAGAGAAAATAAACAGGACATAATATAGGTTATTGATTAGGAACAACTAAAACAATAACTAAAACTAAATGCAGAAGATAAAAATAATTTTAGATTCTTTCTTGACTTTTGTTGGCTGCACTTGATTCTCGAACATACTGAGAACAAGAGGAACCCTAAGCACTTTTCATATGCATTAATAATTAAAGCCTGATAACAATTATGATTCAGATGAGTCAGAATTGTCCAGAACAGAGCTCGGCTCTGTCGGAAACCAGGCTGCAGGCTCTTATGCACAGCAGAAGCACTGACAGCACTAGCTGATGAGATCTCTGCTCCAGCAATGTTCACTGTTAGTAAATCCTTGAACACAGTAGAGACTGAGACAGGAAGAAATCTCTGTCGTGCCACTGCTTCGGAACCACAGATCAAACTATCTGGACGACTTTGGTCACTGAGCTGAAATCCAGAAACCTACATGCAAGCTCTGCTGAGCTAAGGGTCCGGCTGGTAACTGGAGTAGGAGCCTAACTGGTTCCACACCAACATGATTTTACAAACTGTAGCTCCTGTTTTATTCTTTGCCTACAGGTCTAACCGATAAAAGTAACTTCCCAGTCAGAACAGGATTCACTACCACATGACAGATGTATTTCTTTTAAAAACCTCAACCCCCCAGAAGAGCACGGGATGGCCATAAAGCATGAATTAAAAAGCTTAGGGAGTGGGTCAAGAAGCCGTTATCAAAGGGATAACAGTTATTCAATGACATTTTTCATTATGGGTTAATGACATCCTAAAGGGTGTCTTCTGGGACCCATGAAAGATCTGGCACTATCAAACATTACATCGGTGGCCTGGATGTGAAACACAGAGTCCCGTGAATAAAATCTGCAGATGAGGTGTGGATAGAAGGCACAGTGAAGACCAAGAGCCACCAGAAAATTGCATGCATCCATCTGAGTTGCTGGAGAGAGCCACACCGCTGTGCCTGCTCCAGACCAAACATGTGCAGAGCTGAACTACAGCACGGAGCAGCAGACCTTCAGCTGGGGCTGAATCCCACGAAGGGATGGGATAACTCCTAGAAAAGCACCTGTTGGGATTTTTCCAAACACTTGGAAACTTTTCTGCTCCTTGGAAGGAATGGAGTGGGGAACAGGGTGCATGTGCTCTGAAAGCAGCCTGCCATCGGCTGGGCAGGACCTTCCTCCACAGCCCTCTCCCGACCACCCCAAGGCAAGCTGACCAAAATAATCCTTCAAAAATATGCTAATTAAACTCCTTTTTTTAAATTGTAACAGTATTATTTGTAACAGCCCCATGTGGGCACCCCTCGGAGGCCATGCATTACGGTGTGGGACTGGGAACACACTGGAGCAGAGGGAAGGGCAGGAGCTAACAGGTCATCTTTGCAGCGAGAGAAACGAACTCCACCATCGGAGTCAGGCTGCGGCAGAAGGGTTAATGGCAGCCCCGGGATGCACCAGGAGAGGAGAAAGAAGCAAGATGCCTGGGGAAGTTGTAACCCTGGGTCATCACTGAGACCAATACTGGAATAATGGATCTAGTCCTAGGAGGCACAGTGTGGGTTAAAAATGGACACAGAGCAGAGCCCCTGAGCTGGTTCGTGCTAGGTGTAAATTCCTTGCAGCGGGAGGTTTAAGAGCTCAAGCTCCCTGGTTTGGTTTGTGCAAGAGAGCAGAGACAGCTGAGTTGGTCACAGCACGTGAGCACCTTCAGAGGGATAAAATATGTAGAGGTACAGCATGCTGTACTCTGGCATGAAACGGCACAGCAGACCCAGAATGAATCTAAATGAGAAGTCAGAAACTTATTTTGAGCAGCGACAAGTTAACGGGCAACCATGGAAATCAGTACCTTTCCCACCCCCGTTACGCTCAGATGAGAGCCGGATGCTTTTCCAGAAGAGCACTTCATAGAAGTTTCAATTATCAAAAAATGCTACTGGAATGCAGCTGGATGAGTGAGAGGAAGCTTAGCTAGCTGAAAGATGAAGATCTGATGGGCCTTAACCTCTGTGCATAAGCAGGCAGGGTCAACCACCACCCTCACTTCCATGCCATTGAGCCTTGATGCCAAACACGGGCCGCGCAGTGACGCTGTCAGACATAGATGGCATCACCAAGTGTTCAACCAACCGGAAAAACCTTTACACGGACGTGCACCGATGCAATACCAAGGACCATGGCTGGGTGCAAGCCAACAGCTGATGGCATCTCACACAGAGGTGGGCACCTGACTGCCGTGCCCTCCAACTTGCCAAAAGCCATGGCTGCTTTCTGCCCCAAAACCAAAGGCTATGACTTCACCTCCTCTTACAGCTTCTACTCCACATTAATAAGATGTGGTGGCAAAACCATGCTGCATGTAGAAGGGTTAGGTCAGCAGAAAGCAAATGGGATGCTATATAAAAATAAATACCCCAGGGATTTTAGTACCAATTATTAGGTTTTGTACTTATAAACAAGTGGGTGATGAAGGCCAAATAAGCATGAACTAGAATACAGTTGTATGCCAGCTATACGTTACCATAATATAAATGATGCGCTTCTTCACCGTTTACGAGCTCCATGTTCAGGGCTAGATCAGTGTTGGTTAAACAAGAACTCTGAGGCTTCTATCCAACAAGCAGCTGCTCCCTCAACAAGGGATGGGGAGCTCACTGCTGGAAAGAGCCAATTCTCCTAATGGTGACCACCCAAACTCCCATATTCCCAGCGCCAGTGGTAAGAGCACCTAGGGAAAGATGATCTTCAAGAGCTCAAACGCTGCCACAGCTCCTCTGCACTGCAAGAGGCAGATTTAGAGACTCATAGAAAAAATTAGATTACAGAATCACAGAATAATAAGGTTGGAAAAGACTTTTAAGATCATCGAGTCCAACCATTCGCATCCTAAACTAAACCATATCCCTAAGTACTTCATCTACCCTTTTTTTTGAACACATCCAGGGAAGGTGACTCAGCCCCTCCCTGGGCAGCCTGTTCCAGGCCCTGACAACTCTTTCAGTAAAAAATTTTTTCCTAACATCCAATCTAAACCTGCCCTGGCACAGCTTCATGCCATTCCCCCTTGTCCTATCACCTGTCACCTGGCTGAAGAGACCATCACCTACCTCTCTATAACCTCCCTTCAGGTAATTGTAGGTGGTGATAAGGTCTCCCCTCAGCCTCCTCTTCTCTAGGCTAAACAGCCCCAGCTCCCTCAGCCGCTCCTCATAGGATTTGCCCTCCAGCCCCTTCACCAGCCTGGTTGCCCTTCTCTGGACACGCTCCAAGACCTCCATGTCCTTCTTGTGGTGAGGAGCCTAGAACTGGACACAGTACTCGAGGTGCGGCCTCACCAATGCGGAGTACAGGGGCACAATCACCTCCCCAGACCTACTGGCCACACTGTTTTTGATACAAGCCAAGATGCCATTGGCCTTCTTGGCCACCTGAGCACACTGCTGACTCACATTCAGCCTGCAGTCAACCAACACCCCCAGGTCCTTCTCTGCCTGACAGCTCTCCAGCCAGTCTACCTCAAGCCTGTAGCGCTGCATGGGGTTATTATGTCCCATGTGCAGCACTCTACACTTGGCCTTGTTAAACTTCATCCCATTGGACTCAGCCCATTGGTCCAGTCTGTTCAGATCCCTCTGAAGAGCCTCCCTACCCTCAGGCAGATCAACACTTCCTCCTAGTTTAGTGTCATCTGCAAACTTAGTGAGGGAGCATTCAATCCCTTCGTCGAGATCATTGATAAAGATGTTGAACAAGACTGGACCCAGGACTGAGCCCTGGGGGACGCCACTCGTGACCGGCCTCCAGCTGGATTTTGTTCCATTCACCACCACCCTCTGGGCTCGGCCATCCAACCAGTTTTTAACCCAGCTGAGGGTCCACCTGTCCAGGCCAGTGGCAGCCAGTTTCTCAGTCAGAATTCTGTGAGAAACTGTGTCGAAGGCTTTACCAAAGTCCAGGTAGATCACATCTACCTGGAAGGGTTCTCCAGTGGGCACACAGACCAACCTCCTGCTCAGGAAGGGAGAGCTTCAAAGTCAGAGCATGGCTGCTCAAGGAAGCCTCCATGGCTAGAGATGCTGGGGGTTCCCCTGGGCAGAGCTGCTTTTCCTTTATGCTTAGGCAGAATTTGCTTTCCTGCAAATCACGACCACTCCCTCTCATCTTGTCACTGTGTGCCTCTGAGAAGAGTTTGTCTCCATCCTCTCTAGGTCCTTCTAGGTGGCAGGAGAACGCAATCAGATCCCTCCTGAGCTTTCTCCTCCAGGTTAAGCTACCCCCATGCATTGATGCCACCCAGACATTTGGTCCTCAGCCCGCACAGATGACGGAGTTATTCCTCGCTGGGGAGGAACCCAGCGTTTCGCATTTGCCTTTGCTGAGCCTCAGGAGGTTCCTCTCAGCCCACCCTTGCCAAGGTTCTCAACAGTGGACCTGATTTCCGCATGGCCACCGCTCACCCTCCGGAGTTTTTATGAGCAGACATAAGTTTTTGCCACCTGAAAAGCTGGGTGTGCCCTGAAGATGTGAAACAGTACCAGCCTCCCCCAGCCCAACTTTAGCCTTCAACCCTCTGACCACGATGTCCTGTGCTCCTGGGGGGCCACCCAGTTTTTCACCCACTCTGCCATTCCCTCATCCGCTTTGACACCCCTCAGTTTGGCTTCTGTGAGACTATGAGAGCACAGAAATGGTAACGGCAGAGCCTGGTGCGTAACCATGAAGGATCTCTCCAAAATGGCTGCTAATTCCCCTGAACAGAGAGCTACACACAACAAGGCAGGCAGGCAAATTCAAGTACAATGAAGCTTTCCAGAAGAACGTCCTTTAACTCTGGATTAAGAGGATTATACCACTTCTTATACCATTTTTATAACCCCTTGGGTCCAAGTTTTCTGCAGATAAGCTGAGAATTGAAATTCCTGACAGCAAAGCGACTCTCAGTTCCTGCACAAACTACACAGCAGTCCACCTTAAGAGGCTGCTTTGCATGGCTGTGCCAAGTACTTTCGGAATAACCTGAAACCGAGACCACACAGCAAACGTGTCACGGTCACGCTGCAATATGACTAATTTTGTTAAACTATGTGTTGGAGGATGGCTATCATGCAGTGTTGCTCGGAGCAGCTTTAACAAAACCTTATCTCAGATCTTCTACATCCTGTTTAATTGTCTGTGTGCATCAAAGCAACGCGACAAAAATGCTGCTACGATTTGCACCACAAAATACAATCAAAAAAAATGGCATTTTCCATCAAAAGCTACGACTAGAATTGATAAGGCCTGGACAACAGCTAGTAATTCTGATCTTCCTCACCAAGTTCATGACCTGTGAGGCACTGGATGGCTATGCAGACTGGCCTTAAGCACCAGGAACCCACAGCAGCTCTCACGGGGGCCTGCTCTGGTGCCCGTGTTACCCCTTTGCCACCTCAAGCCGTCCGCTGAGCAGGAGAGGCTCCCGTGCCCCCTGACCTATTGCGCAACACAAACGAATGCCAGTGAGCTGCTAGTTACAGGCATTCTGGAACTACAACAATACCACCCTGGCATCCAAACCACGGAAGAGGATGAAAGCCTTTAAAGAACATTGTTTTTAAACTCGCCTCCACAACCGGAGGCTACAAGAGCAAACAAACCCTGGATTTTGCAAGCAAACGGATGAATCCCAGACTGCAAAAATATCTGTGGTGGGAAGGGGAACCCTCACAATGAATGAAACCTCAGCAGATTCCTCCTGCAGAATAGTACTCCAGGTACAGCATGCACCTCTGTGCAAGCTGGTAGAATGACCAGCATCAGAGTCAATAGGATTTGCCCTGGCTTATCCCAACTGGCAGCTTGTCCCACGATTAAACACAAACTGGAAGAAACCCGTCCCTTAGTAGTGCAAGCTCCCATGCACCATCTAATCCTATTGTAATCCTGTTGAGCTTCATCTTAAACCTCCTCAGGTTGTTTGCACCATCCCTGGCTTAGCTAATATCCTTCAAAACCAGTTAAAAGAACAGTTAAGTGTTTCCTAGGTAAACCCTGAAAGAAGCATGTTTCTTACTAGCACGCAACACACCAGGATGTGTCAATACTCTGATTCAGAGGGACAAAGAGTGTGTTGATAAGAGCACATAAGCTAAAGTCAATCATCCAGATTTTATGAGTAATAGTAATAGTAATAATAGCACTTTTCCTCCCACGGTTGCTCCACGTAAGTATCTCTGTTTAATAGGAGATAGGTAGGTAGTTCATAGAGATTTTTATTTTTATTTTTTAAATGTTATTTCATCACATTTTCAGAGCAGCAAAAATCAGGAGGAGCTGTAGGGCAGCGCTCTTGCCGCCAGTTACTCTCTCCTCTGGTCACTGGCTGCTGATCTGGAGGAATCCAGGAATACTTAACACAAGTTCTGTTACATTTACTATAGAAAAAGCTATAGAAAACTGAAGAGGCCATCACAGAGCCCAGTTAAGCTGTGCTCTTCAAAGACCTAAATTACAGGGTAAGCCATCCATGAAGCATTTGCTTACCACAAAGACTGATATTGAAACGGCTGCAAGTGCTGCAGAGGAGCAGGGCTCTGAAGCGGGAGACTCCGTCGAGGGACCCCCTTTCTGCGAGCAACAACCCCCGGACATAGATCCGCGAGGGCAACTAACGAAAAGCACCTAAGATCAAAAGGAGAGAGGCAGAGGTGCACCCATCAGTGGCCATCAGCACCCATTAACAGCCATTGTTCGTCCCCTGCACTGCCCGGAGCGGTGACTCATCGGGGGCGGAGCTAAGTGCGACAGGAATTATCCCTCTCCATACAAGAGAGGCCTCTGGGAGCGCGGCGACCCGGAGCGCGGCGACCAGGACGGGCAAACAGGGCGTGGCGCGTCAGAAGGGCGTGGCGCGGCAGTTAGCGAGGCAGTTCGCGCAGGCAGAGCAAGCAGGCCGAGCAAGCCTCCCCTCCTAGTTTGCTGAGGGGGTATACTCAGAGGACCGGCTCGCAGAGTACAAAAGGGCGAGCTGAGGGTTCCCTGTCTGCTGTGTGCTCAGCTAACCATGGTCTCCACCAGGCGCAGAGGTTCCCCCTGCAAATCTCGGGCAACCCCGATGGAGGGCCTGCCTAGGGATGCTGCGGTCCAGGTCTCAGGCTGCAGGGAATGCCAGAGCCTGCAGTTGCCTGGGATAAGAGGCAAACACCTAGCCTGTCTGAGGTGTGAGCAGGTCGATGACCTGCTTGCTTTGGTGGTACAACTAAAGGAAGAGGTTGAAAGACTGCGGGTGATCAGGGACTGCGAGCGAGAGATTGACTGGTGGAGTAGCTCCCTGGCGTCCCAAAAGGAAGACAGTCGGGATGACACCTCACACCTGAAGACGGTCCCCCCTCACTGCCCGTGCCAGGTTAATGGGAGTGACCCAAACCCCGAGGAGGCCTGGAAGACAGTCCTGACTCGGCGTCGTAGGCACTCCCCCTGCCTACCTACCCCACCCCCTCAGGTGTCCCTGAGCAACAGGTTTGGGGCCCTGACAGTTGAGGAGGAGGTACCTGAGGAGATGAATGGAGCCCCTCTGCCTCAGAGAAAGCGGAGGCCTAGAGTGAGGCGGTCATCTGCACGCCTTGAGACTGCCTCTGTTAGGCAAGAGAGGAAGGTAGTCGTAGTAGGAGATTCCCTTCTCAGAGGGACAGAAGGGCCTATATGTAGGCCAGACCCTACACGCAGGGAGGTGTGTTGCCTCCCTGGAGCCCGGGTCAGGGATATTACCAGAAGGCTACCAGGCCTGGTAAGATCCACTGACTATTATCCCTTACTGATAGTTCAAGCAGGCAGGGACGCAATCACAAAGTGTAGCCTGCAAGCTGTCAAAAGGGAATTCCGGGACCTGGGGCGCTCTGTTGAGGGGGGGGGAGCCCAAATAATATTCTGCTCTATCCCCACTTGTGGGAGGAGGGGCTCAGAGCAGGACAGGATAACCCACGAGTTGAATGTGTGGTTAAAAGGCTGGTGCCGGCGCAAGAACTTTGGATTCTTTAACCAAGGGATGGTGTACTCTGCTCCTGGCATGAGTACTGCTAATGGGGCTCACCTGTCCTATAAAGGAAAGCGGATCCTCGCCCAGGAGATAGCAGGGCTCATCGATCGTGCTTTAAACTAGTTAGGAAGGGGGAAGGGGATATTAAGGCGGCTGCCAGGGTTAGGCTTCGGGAGACACAACGGGAGTTGACGGTGGGAAGAGGTAAATACCAACAGCACAGTCGTGGACTTGGGGACGTTTTTCCACGTGAGAGTAGGGAAAATTCTGTGGACTGCCCTGAGTACTCCTCCGTGGAGCCACTTTTGCCAGTCCCCTGTCAGAAATCTCGCTGTGGGCCGTTGAGGATGCCTACATCTGCTTCACCACTGAACTGTCTTTACACAAATGCACGTAGCATGGGGAACAAACAAGAAGAACTAGAGATCTTTGTGCGGTCGCAGGGCCATGATCTCATCGCAATCACAGAGACGTGGTGGGACAACCTGGACGACTGGCACACTGTCATGGATGGCTATGTGCTTTTTAGGAAAGACAGGCTAGGGAAGCGAGGTGGAGGAGTTGCTCTTTATGTGAGAGAGCACCTAGAATGTGTTGAGCTCCACCTGGGGAAGGATGAACCTTCTGTCGAGTGTTTGTGGGTTAAAATCAAGGGGCAAACCGGTATGGGGGACATTGTTGTGGGAGTGTGCTATAGGCCCCCTGATCAAGAGGAGCAGGTAGATAACGCATTCCATAAACAGTTAGAAGTAGCCTCAAGTTCCCGGGCACTGATCCTTATGGGGGACTTCAACTACCCAGATATTTGCTGGGCAAGCAATACGGCCAGTCGTATGCAGTCCAGACAATTTCTGCAGTGTGTTGAAGACAATTTCCTGCTACAGATGGTGCAGGAGCCCACAAGGGGAGGGCGGCTGCTGGACCTTGTTTTCACTAACAAGGATGGACTTGTTAGGGAAGTGAAGGTCGGGGGCAGCTTAGGGCAAAGCGACCATGAAATGGTTCAGTTCATGATCCTGGGTGGAAGAAGCAAGCCAAAAAGTAGGATAGCTACCCTGAATTTTGGTAGAGCTAACTTTGATCTCCTCCGCCACTTAATGGGGGCTATCCCGTGGGCTACGCTGTTTGAAGGAATGGGAGCCTGCGAGAGCTGGCTAGCATTCAAACAGCACTTCTTCCAAGCACAGGAACGATGCATCCCTTTGAGGAGGAAATGGGGAAAAAGAGGCAGAAGACCTGCATGGATGAACAGGGAGCTATTGAGCAAACTCAAAGAGAAGCAGAAGATCTATGAATCGTGGAAAAAGGGTCTGAGCACCTGGGAAGAATACAGGAATGTGGTCAGGGCCTGTAGGGATGCAACTAGGAAGGCTAAAGCCCTCTTGGAAATTAAGCTGGCAAGGGACATAAAGGATAATAAAAAGGGGTTTTTTAGACACGTGAACAGTAAGAGGATGTCCAGGGATAATGTAGGTCCCTTGCTGAATAAGGAGGGTGTCCTGGTTACGGGGGATGCTGAGAAAGTGGAGATATTGAATGCCGCCTTTGCTTCGGTCTTCACTTCAAAGGCCCCCCGGGACCCACAGACACTGGATGAGAGTAGGACTGATTGGGAAATGAAGAATTTCCCTCTGGTTCAAGTAGGGGAGGTCCAGGAGCGGCTCAAAGGGATTAATGCACACAAATCCATGGGCCCAGATGGGTTACATCCACGTGTGCTGAGGGAGCTGGCGGAGGTGATTGCTGAGCCGCTCTCTATCATCTTCGACAGGTCTTGGAGGACAGGAGAAGTGCCTGAAGACTGGAGGATAGCCAATGTCACTCCAGTCTTTAAAAAGGGCAAGAAGGAGGAACCTAGTAACTATAGGCCAGTCAGCCTCACCTCTGCCCCTGGAAAGGTAATGGAACAGCTTGTTCTGGATGCCATCTCCAAGCAATTGGAAGAGAAGAAGGTCATGAGGAGTAGTCAGCATGGATTCACTAAGGGGAAATCGTGCTCGACCAACCTCATAGCCTTCTACGATCTCATGACAGGCTGGGTAGATGGAGGGAGAGCAGTGGATGTCATCTACCTTGACTTCAGCAAGGCCTTTGATACTGTCTCCCATGACATCCTGATAGCAAAGCTGAGAAAGCATGGGATAGATGAGTGGACAGTGAGGTGGGTTGAGAATTGGCTGTCGGACCGAACCCAGAGGGTTGTGATTCGTGGAGTAGAATCTGACTGGAGGCCTGTTACCAGCGGTGTTCTCCAGGGCTCAGTGTTGGGTCCAGTCCTGTTTAATATCTTCATTGACGATCTTGATGAGGGAATAACATCCACCCTCAGCAAGTACGCCGATGATACAAAGCTGGGAGGAGTGGCTGACACGCAGGAGCACTGCGCTGCCATCCAGAGAGACCTGGACAGGCTGGAGAGCTGGGCAGTGAGAAACCAGATGAAGTTCAACAAAAGCAAGTGTAAAGTCTTGCACCTGGGAAGGAACAACTCTTTGTATCAGTACAGGCTGGGGGATGACCTGCTGGAGAAGAGCTCAGTGGAGAAGGACCTGGGGGTCCTGGTAGATGACAGGTTGGCCATGAGCCAGCAGTGTGCCTCGGTGGCCAAGAGAGCCAATGGGATCCTGGGATGCATCAGGAGGAGTGTAGCCAGCAGGTCAAAGGAGGTGATCCTCCCTCTCTACTCTGCCCTGGTCAGGCCCCACCTGGAGTATTGTGTCCAGTTCTGGGCTCCTTGGTATAAAAAGGACAGGGATCTCCTGGAAAGAGTCCAAAGAAGGGCTACGAAGATGATTAAGGGCCTAGAGCATCTCCCCTATGAGGAAAGGCTGAGTAAGCTGGGACTGTTCAGCCTTGAGAAGAGAAGACTAAGGGGGGACCTAATCAAAGTTTATAATTATCTGAAGCAGGGGATGCAGGGGGAATCGGCCAGCCCCTTTTCAGTGGTCTGTGGGGATAGGACAAGGGGCAATGGCTGCAAGTTGGAGCATAGGAAGTTCCGCACCAACATGCGGAAGAACTTTTTCACAGTGAGGGTGACTGAGCACTGGAATAGGCTGCCCAGGGAGGTGGTGGAGTCTCCTTCACTGGAGATATTCAAGACCCGCCTGGACGCCTATCTGAGCAATATGAGCTAGGGAGCCTGCTTTGGCAGGGGGGTTGGACCCGATGATCTCTCGAGGTCCCTTCCAACCCCTACAATTCTGTGATTCTGTGCTGGCTGCAGAGCATACAAGCAGGTTCAGGCCAGGAGGCATCCAGGAAAGCCTGCCGTCCCCACCATGTGCCCAGAGAAGGGTCTCTGCCCTGCCCTGCCCACGGGCAGGTACCTGCTCCTGGGGCACCTGGCACCTGATAATGTGATAATCACATTGCAAGAAAGACACTACCCTGGGTGTCCAGTTAAAATAAATAATAAGTAGTAAATAAATAATGCTGAGGCAGTTGGGCAGAGGGAGGAAAGGCTGTGGCTGGACAATGTCGCTAGGTATACCTAGCACAGGAAAAGTGTAACTCCTCCTGCGCTGGTTAAGTTAAGGCCTGTTTGGAGCCCAGTCTCCAGCAAGGTCGTGTTCCAGGACGCTGTTTGGCCGGGCTGGATTTCTGTACTTATTAGCTAACTCTACTGGCCCGTCTGAATTCTAGCTGAGAGGCAGGAAAAGGCATCATTGTGAAGGGGACTGGGCAGAACTGTGGTTGAGATCCCGAGGTCTATGGGAGATGCGCCCAAGGTTCCTGAGCACAGAGAGGCAGGAGAACGCCAGCGGGAGATAGGCTCAGGCAGGTTTTATACAAGGAAGCAACAAAACAAATTCTTCCTCTGCTGAGAACACCTCCCTTTGTCACAGCTCAGTGAACTGCCTGGCTGCAAACACACAGAGAGACCAAAATCTGCCAACACAAATGCTCAATCGGATTGCTAGATTAGGCTGATTCGTGTTCAGACTGAAGGTGTAACTGCATCGGTTTTCAAGTGTGGCCCAACACCTGTAGGTGCATTTTTATTTTTCATGACTTCTGACTGATTCCAGGCAGTCTGGGTACCACATGGCTCATCTGCCAAAGATGTATTTTGGGCACTGAACTTGAGAGTCAGAACTCGTCCCTGCAAGCGCTGGGATCTCCGCGAGGGAGGAAGATGACCACACCATGCACACTATTTATGGGAAAAGGAAGCCATAGTTTACCTAAAAGGTTTTACAGATACTTAAGCCCTTTTCCCAAGAGCAAGCAGAAGTGCTGAATCACCGTTTTCATCGGGGCAGATTCTCCTGGATTTAGTGATGACAGTGACAGGTGTCCACTGAGCATCTGCCCTGAGCCTTTAACCAACATACTAAAACACAGCACTGTGTTTACACCCATTTACCTCCACAGTGAGTTAAGTTCAGACATTTAATTATTATTTTAATCACTTCAATATTGCTTTAAAAATGTTATTTCAACTATTATCCTGTGGAGCACATCACCTTCTTCTAACCTGAGTAGCCCAGAAAGATATTTTCCCAACATTCTCTCTTCTGAAATAAGATGTTATTTCAATTTTGTTGGTGCACAAAAGCAAAGTTCTGAAAAAAGCAATAAAGAGAGACACGGAGAGCTTTCAGCAAAGGGAGAGAACTACTGGTAAGAGTATAGCCTAAGCATTATTGGATTATTGGGGAAGGAGCAAGAGCAACACCTACCACAGATTTGGGTTTGCTGACTGCCACCAGATTGGCCAGAAAGTCTTCGTCGGACAGCTGGCTAAAAACATGTGCATCGTATGCCACCGTTATGGAGATTTCTTCCATCATTTTGCTGGCAAGCTGCTGTTAGTGGACAGAGCAGGTTGAGTATCCAAGGCTGAACCTTGGCTCGGTGCTGCGTCAGTTGTTCACACCCACCTGAAGAAGCTGATGAGGAAGGGGTGTCACAAGAAAAGAAATATGACCCAGCAAATCAGCTCCCGTGGGGTTTTCTCTTCTCTAGGGAGCCTTTGATTCTCACAGGAAGCACCTACAAAGCACCTGCTCCCAATAGCCCACGTGCAAAAGGCATGTGCTGACCTTCGGTGAAAGCCAAGAAGCCTGGTTTGATTCCAGTATTAGGCTGAAGAGGAAAAAGCAGTAGCCAAACCAGATTAGTATCAAGCAAGTAAAGATCCGTCAGCGCTTGACAGCAGGCCTGGAATCACCACTGTCCTCCAACTCTGCAGCAATTCTCTATATCCAGTTTTCTCCCACAGAGAACTGATAATTCTTGTTAGCAGAGTCTCATTTACCAATGATCCACTGCTTCTGGTTTATTTGTAAATTCACAGAGCCCTGCGTAACGCTGATTTCTTTCAGACATTTCCTTGGAATTTTCCACAAGTTTTAAAGTCCTTTCCTTTAAATTTACTTTCTCTTTTACACAGGTCTGAATCACGTCTCGTGCCCTGTAGATACTCTGGGATTTTCACCAGGAAGATAATGGCATCAAGTCACAACCTTCTACAAAGGCCTTTGTATGCTATTTGTGACACAGGGTGACACAGCCACGCGAAATGCAAGGAAGGCTGTCAGCTCTCCCTTGAATAAGCGTGCACCTCCACAAGTGAAATAAGACCTGTTTATGTGAACGGAATTTCCCACAGTAGAAGCTTTTTAACCTGAATCTGGGACTAGTTTGCTTTTAATCCTGGAGTGGTACAGTACCTCTTGTCTGTGAGTCCTTAACAGCGGAGCTGCTTGCTCCTGACTTTCCAATTCGTTTATCTTAACATCTATCTGACAAGGAAAAAACCCCAAACAAAACAGCACAAGAAGAAAAATCTGGGGAAAAAAAAAAATTTAAAAATCAATATTCTCCAAACTACAGATGAAAATCCAGACAATAATAAATGATTTAAAGAGACAAAGAAAATATCCCAAGCAGAAACTCCTTTCAGGAGACTCCTAACTAAGCCAGCGCTTCTGCTGAGACTCATCCACTATGGTATTATCTTCTCCAGAAGCCTTTTGTTCTTCCCAGTGAAAAATCATACCTGCATGAGAATCATAAATCACTTCACCCAGGCGTTTGTCTCCAAAAAGGGTACGTGCTGGATGCAGCAAATCTGGGAGAAATTTCCAGTTCAGGTTGCTGGTAGCATATGGTAACGCTCTCCCTTTCCAGAATAAACAGGGTCAGCCCCACCTTGCTTGTCTCTCTTTCCTGCGCTCCTGGAGTATCGGTATCAGAGATTACGTGAGTATCTAAACAGCACCAGGTGCTATTTGCATTTGAATAGGGAATTTGAGCAACAGCTGGAGCATACAGGATTAAAACCCCAACATCTCACTTAAACAGGGGGGAAATTACATGTTATTGCTAGGAAACAGAGTTCTAATAGGCTTATGGCAAACAAAAAATGCACCTCTTGAGGTTAAATCCTTGAGACCAGAGCAGATTCTGATCTGCTGAGGTATTACTCCGATCTGGAGAGGTATTTTTTCCCTTGAAATGCACCTATAGTGCGTTTAAAAAGAATTTCCTTCAAAAGCTTGCATATTTTTTTCCAGTTAATCCCCACAGCAGAGCCACTTTAGATTCAAGTCCGGAAGCGATACACAGCTGGGACTGCTTCTCCGCCGTCACCTATACAAAAATCCTACCTGCTATTTAACATCCCGCTCAGGTTTCCCGAAGTGCTTTCAAAGGATCCCTTCCACTTGGCTTTCATTGCCTTTGTGGGGTGGGTTGGTTTATTCTCCTAGCAAAAGTTCAGAGCAGGAAGCCGGGAGCGGCTCCTCCTCGGCTGATGCCTCCGAGGTGTGCTCACAAAGGCACCTGTTGTAAGAGGTAAAGAAATTCCCTTCCCACAACCCCTCCCGCCCCACTGGCACCCGCTCCGGAGGCTCCCGACAGGGACTGAAATGAGGTAGGCGCAGGGGAGAGAGGGAGCAGGTGGTGTAGCAACAAACATCCCCATGTTAACGAGAGCCTGATTTAATTCTGCAATAAGGGCAGGAGGTGGAGAATGCAAATGACGAGTATGCCGCTGCTGCTTGGGTCCCTTTACCCGATTTAGCCAACAGGAATTTCTATTTATAAGGAATTATGGATCAGAACTTATATTCCCCCCCACCTTATTTTTTGGGTCTTAAACAGAAGGGTTGCGATGATTCAGCAGAACTGAATCTACATTATCGTTGGCTGAATAATTCTCCTCACACCTATCTGTAACGGAGGGCTCGTAATTTTGGCATGTTCTAACTAGCAATCATAAGAACTAACAACTGATTTTTGACATTAGCCAATGTATACCTTTACTTGAAAAAGGATGGGGGGTGGAGGGTTCAGCTGTTATTTCAAGCTAATGGAGCTGAGCTGCCCACAGATCCCCACAAACCTGCATTTCCCATCCCTGCTGGCAGTCAGCGCTCCGCTCTCAATCAGCACACGAAACCAAAAGTATCAGGCCAGGTAAACTAAATCTTTCAGTTAAACTGAAGCAAATACGCCCACCCAGACATGGGGGTAGCACTCTCGCACCGGAGGAACTGGAGAGGAAAAGGCAGGTGGAGAGATGCCCTTCGCCACCTCCTTGTGCCACACCGCTCTCTCCTCCCAGCATTCAGTACAGAGCCTTCCCCTCAGCAGGGAATGCTGAAGCGATCAATAATCTATCAAAAGACAATGAACCCCACGTAGGGCAGCTTCCCGTTCCTTTAAATCAAACGGCACTTCTCTGACACCACCTCTACCTCGCAGCAGCCTTCTCAAGGACCAGGAACGCAGCCCCCTCCACGACAGCGTTTGAAAGCATACCTCCAAAGCAGGGATTTTTGGAGAAAGCGGTTCAACCAAGCCGTCAGGACGACAGGAGAGCGCCAGCAGGACAGGTGAGCTGCAGAAAACTGCCAACTAATTATGGTCAGTAGCCCTAATGACAGTTATTGGGATTTACGTGCCAGTGGATAATAAGGGGCGAACGGAAAATTCCTGAATTGAGCACACCAGCTAGCTTTGCAAAGCCAAATCCTGCTCGCTCCCAAGATAAATTCACTCTCACTCCACCCCCAGGAATGTCTTGCTGCTATCTGACGGGGATAGGATCTTCTGATAGACAGGAAAGCGTTACGTATGCGAGGTATGTGCAGCTTCTTGCTAAGCGCTCCCTTCCTGCCACCGCCTTTCTGAAACATGAAGGCGCTTTCCCAGATTGGCTTTTCATGTCTTAATGAAGCCAGGAAGATCAGAGCAGTCTTCAGATAAGGAAGCAGAAAACTCCTTTCAGAGCACTTGGAATGGCATCTAGAAGCCTCCAAGGTAAGCTTACAAGGGTTTTTCCCCCAGCCAGGAAGAAGTCACGGCAGCATGAGCCTTTTCCTAACTCCTGTGCCCAGCAATGACCTGGCAGAATGGTTTTGAACACAACCAGCAAGTGAAAAACACTCGGTACAGGTTAAAGGCTGCGGATCCCAAAGCACAGCTCTGCTCTCACCCACAAAGGGCCTGCCAACTGCCGGAGAGCAGCACAAAGCCTGTACCTTCAGCCCCTGCCCCAGACCCCACTGCTGCCCTCAGGAAGCCACTCCGCAGCACCTGGTGCTCACCCTTGCCAGAGCAGCGAGCCCATCCCTCACACACATGGTTATCCCTGTGAAATAATCACAGAATCCCAGACTGTGTTAGGTGGGATGGGACCTTCAGAAGCCACCTAGTCCAACCCCTGCGGTGAGCAGAGACATCTTCACTAGATCAGGTCACTCAGAGCCCCATCAAGCCTGACCCTGAATGTCTCCAGGGATGGGGCCTCCACCACCTCTCTGAGCAAACTATGCCAGTGATCCACCACCCTCAGAGTGAAGAACTTCTTCCTCATATCCAACCTAAATCTCCCGCTTTCTAGTTAAAAGCTGTTACCCCTCGCCCTATCGCTCCATGCCCTTGGGAACAGTTCTTCCCCAGCTTTCCTACAGGCACCTTTAATAACTTCTTAAATAAGGAGCAAAGCATCTGCCGCTGCGCTGGCGCAGCCTTCAAGGAGGTTGCCCTTTTGTTCCTAACCCTGCTCCCGCTTCAGAGGTGGGAAGGTAAATACCACTGGATGTGGGCTTGGGCTCATAGGGAGTGCTTGACAGCAAGGCCACTGCTCAAAGGAAGGACTGCCCCCACCACGCGAGGAGAGCGCTTCCCAGGCCCAGCCTGGGCTGTAGTTCAGTTTTATTGCTGTTATTGGAAATATCCAATAACACGGCCCTTTTTCTCCCCCCCCCCACAAGAAGTGGGTGTAAGTACCTGTGTTCCTCCTAAAATAATCCTCTGAATGTAAGCTCGATGTGCTTCAGCATATGTACGTAGACAGGTAAATCCTCCTGATTCGCTGCCATGCTGATGTGGAAGCAGGAGAGAGGGTGCCCTCCTTCCTGCAGCTGAACGCCGCAGAGCCAGGCCGCGGGTGGTGGCACAGGGCAGCGTGGCTGAAGCTGTGAGGCAGGAAATACTCGAACCACCCCCCATCCCAGCCCTCCCAAACCAGGGAGTACGACACCAAGGGCTAGCCCTGCTCCCCACAACTACTGCTGCCCAAGGGGCTTCTTCCCTCCCTGTCAACGAGCTTTAAAGCTCAGGGGAAGTAAAGCTATTTAAATCTCTGAAGGGCAGAAGGTCCGTCCAGCCGATAGCTCCCCAACGTGTCGAGAGGTCACTCCTGGGATTTTGCAATGCATACTCACAATTAATTCTGTGTACTTGAGGGGGTTCTTAATGCTTGCCATTTTAAAGGGTTTCGGTCAAGTTTGCACTTCATTTCAGGTTTTACATTAACCCAAAGGTACAGCAAAACAAGGCAACGAAGCTGCCTAAAACAAATCTGCCAAAAACCACACGGACCGGGGAAAGACTGAACAGCAGCGTCACTGGGATGCCAGCCTATGGGTACGTACTCATTATGATTCAGCTCAGTCCCTTCCAGATGATGGTGCAGCCTTTTAAATTAACTCATTGCTCTCTATTGCTTTTTAAGGAATTAAATTCACATTTTTAATGCCGGGTTCCATATTTCTTTTCCATCCCACCCCTTTCACTATCCATGGGCATTCAAAATTACTTTCTCTCTTCAGCAAAGTTTCCTTCAGCTGTCATCACTCTGGCAGAAACATTTTGCTTCACCAACTTTCCCTGCCTGACAAGAATCTGTGTACAAGCTGGGATGACTTTTTTTTGTGGTTTTTCCCAAGACAAACGGAGGATGGGGCTCCGACTGGTCCAAACTACCAGTGCCGTTTATGGCACAGCCCTGCAAAGAGCTGTGGTGTGACAGGTGATGGAGGGAGGCACTGAGGCACAGGAACGGGGGAAAAGCCAGACATCCCAGAGCCAGTGCTGCTACCAAGTACAAGGAATACTGAATCTTGCTGTAAGATTTTGGAAATTCTAGCCTTTGGCTGTTGAAAAAATAGATTTAACAGCATGTTTGGGGCACACATTGTATGCAGAACCCCATATAACTGACTGAGGTATAAACCAGAACTTAGCCTATTCTCTTTCTTACCCATCCTTTTCTTTTAGCAGAACAGGAGGCATTTTTCCTACCTGCAAAGGCACAGGGAGGTACAGGAGAGCTCCAGGACATACAAAGGGCTACTCCAGCCTAATGCACATGGAGGTTGCACAACAAAACTCCCTACAAAATCCATGCAGAAGGAAATGGCAGACGTTCCTAAACTGACTTAGAGCATCGTTTCCTGGAAAGCAGCAGGCCTCTGCCACCTGCTTCACCCCTCCTCTTCGGGACCCATATTTAACCTCCTCCTAGTTCCATGCTGGCAGACACTCATAAACAACTCAACACCACAAGCGAGGGAGGTGGCAGCAGTTGAAGAGCAGGGCCACTTACCAAGGACCTTCCTACATCCGCCCTAGGGCCATGAGCAACCTCTATGGACTTTATGCCCTCAAGTCAATGCAATACAAAGAGGTCCCTCCTCTGCCAAAAGGACATGTGTTAACAACCTGTCTGCCACTGGAAATGTCTCTGATATATATGTGTGTGTGTATATTCCCTAGGGCTATTAATTCGACAACCGAATGATGTTTTATGGCATTTAGACCACACAAGTGCCATTGAGAACTGAGTTCCACAATAAACTGATCCTGACTAACACTACCTCTGAAGCGCATTTTAAACTTGTTACATTTATCATGTCAACTGGTATTGAAAAGAAAATTTAAAAAGGGATCAAGCCTATTTTTCAAGAAAATCAGCAGAGCAGTTGTACAGGAGCACTTTGCACTAATAATTATTGATATAGATTTCTGGCTTGATTTCAGTAGAGCTTGATTTCAGGATTTTACCCAAACAGCCCACAAGCTAATGCAAGCAGAGCCAAATCTTGATCGAGCAAAAAGCTTCATCAGAGTAACAGAGCCAGTTCAGGCTTCATACCAACAATACTCAAACCCAGGCTCTACTGACTTCCCACTTAGCGCCTATGATCAGCAAACAAAAGATACTAATTAACAAGTAGCACATTAAATACTGACATTTGTCAAATGAAGAATCTCAGGTTGGGACCTGGGCTTCTCATTCTAAACCCACACCTGGCTTTCTTTCCTAGGGTAGATACATGTCTCCGTATTTTTCTTTCCCTCCCCAAAGAGAGGGATTATTGGTCTTTACCTGCCTCCCAGAGGAAGATTAATAAGGGCAAAATTGATGAAAAATGCGAAATTGTAAGGGGTATTATTGCTGTTGTTGTTACGAAGTCTGTCTGGTTCTCCCCAGTGAGAACGTGGACCACTGAGGACCCAGCTAAGCTGTGCAGGGAGGGGGGATCCTGCGGAGAATGCAGTGACGCTTTTACCTGCCTGAAGCACCCTGTGGCACATCAGGTTTAGGACCTTCACCCTGGCACAAGAAAAGGAAGAGAAAGAACGAGAAGCTGGAGAGTCAGGAACCGTGGGAAATTCTTGTAGGCAAATAGAAAGAAGCAGGATTAGAGTACATCCCTGGTCCACCAAACCCACCGGAGCTGGCCAGGCACAAACCCACCACAATGCGCTCTGAGGCACAAGAGGGGAGTTAGGGGGGGCTGCCTCGCTGGTACCCCTGGGCACCACGGCCAAGCCCCAGAAAGGTCTGTGACCACATCTTCTGGTGGACCCCCACATGCCAGAAGCCTCACGGGAAAGGCAAGGCACTCCTCTGTGTAGGGAGTACAACAGTAACAGCGTATGGCCAAATGCAAAAATATATCCACAGTGTGATTGCTTGGAAGATGAGATAAAGAGTAATTAAGGCCAAAGTGATGCGGGTGAGCAGGAAGCGGCACCCGGTGCCAGCTGAACTGGCCTGAACCCGAGAGCCCAGACCTCAGCGGTTGAGGCACAGAAATCAGCCAGTTCAACTGTGAGACGCAGTCTAGACTGAGGCACGCTTGAAGACTCTGAAATGAGATTATTTCATGCATTATACATTAAAAGTACAAACTACTGATAGTTTCCAGGAGAGCAGCATGTCCTGCGATGCTGGAGTTAAAAAATGAAAGCATTCACTTGGAAGTCAAAGGACTGAATGGGGCCAAAATGGTCCAGAAAATGGCACTTGCTAAAGATGCATTTATCCCAAAGATGGGATTGGACACAGAACAGCCATTGGACACAGAAACCGTTTGACATAAGATCCATGTGCTGGGAAAGACAGAGGGCAGCCAAGCCTCAGCGCTCCCCTGGACAAAATCCCCTGGAATTTGCACAGGTCGAGTCCAGAGGAGGAAAGCAGCTCAGGACCGTGCAAAAGCTGCTCAGCCCCATCCTCTAAGCCAAGCTTTGCATAATCCTTCACCAGTAAATCCCTATTCAGTGTCACGCAGTCCAGCAGAAGGGAAACTGCTCAGAAGGTGATTTGGGAGCCAAACTGCTTCCATGTGTACCTGTGCTGATCCAGTCTCCTACAGCAAAAAGCCGCAGCCACGGTTAATGCCTCAGGATACCACAAGGAGAAACACTTCTATATTTCCATATGTATTTACATCTGATTTAAAGATTAACCTGTCTTCATTTGACTGCTGAGAGCCTTGCTCTGAATGTACGTACGGAGGGGGAAAGAAGGCAGGTTCTCACACAAGTTGCCAGAGAGCTCTCTATGTGATAATGAGGTGTTTCTTCAGGCATCAGAGACCTGACGTTTGTCTTATTCCAAGCTTTTTATTCAAACTCCGGACACCAGCGCATGTATTACTGCTACTGTTCTATCCACACAACTAAAAGAAATGAGACACTCCCTAAAAAAATTAAAAGTACTCAGGAATCGATCCAGCTAAGCACAGATGTCCAGAGGGCAAGAGAACATTTTCTCCTTGTATCCACATGCTCCGGCTGGGCACAATGTACGACTCAAGCTGAGGTCAGTATTTGTGCCATGCTCGCTCCCAGGGCTCCTGC
This sequence comes from Porphyrio hochstetteri, assembly GCA_020800305.1. Lineage (NCBI taxonomy): Eukaryota > Metazoa > Chordata > Aves > Gruiformes > Rallidae > Porphyrio > Porphyrio hochstetteri. Next base: position 24,376,957 of record CM036912.1, read on the forward strand.
TGACTCTCCTCGACAACCAAATACAGAGCTGAGCTTAGAGAGAAAAATCCAGCCATGACTTCTAACCTGCATGTGATTTTTTAAAGGGGATTTTTATGTAGGGGAGGTGTTTACACGAAATTCCTTCAGCAAGGAATGCAAGGGAAGTGCTTGGAATGAATGAGAGCTAATTTTTGCTTGATTTCAAGGGAAAAAAACCCCAATCAAAACAGCAAACAAAGCAAAAAAAAAAATCTAGGATGACTTGCAAAAATAAAGGGTTTAAAAAGATGCTTCTACCACCATAACCTTCCTCGATGTCACTCCAAACCACACGTTTTATATGATTGATCAACATCATTATTTCCAGCGTTTGGAAAGTCAAGCCCAAAAGCAAAACAGCGGGGGGAAAAAAGCGAGGGGTGGGGGGAAAAGAGGGAAAGCTGGGTGCGTACCCATGAAAAGGAAAGAGAAATCATTGTTTTGCTTTGCTGAGTTCCAAGGCTGGTTGTGAATGGCAGGGAAGCAGTACCAGCTCACCTCGCATCCGCACTCTGAAGGGATACCTGCTAGCAAACTGCAACGCTGTGTTTTCAGTTTAAATTAATGGGGGGAGGTGGGGGAGGATCAGCATCTCCATTTGTTCACTCACTTGGAGACTGCAGGAATAAGCCCTGGGGGTGTTGTCTTTTGTCTACATAAGCAAACTGCAACATTTAATCTGATGGTATAAACATGATGCTGATCTGAAAACAGAGGAAAATAAAGCAATTTATAGCAAACTATAACTGACATGAAAAAAAGCCACATTGCTGTCTCCACATGGATATTATATGCAATGTAAGTCCAGGTGATGGTTTGGAAGGCTACAGCTGTCCCTCTCTGCTGCATCTGTGGGACAGCATTTCAGTTTCTAACGACTCTTGTCTTTAAAAGCAGTGAGGGATTTGATCACCTCCCTCAGCCATCCAGTGGCTGCCTCTTGCAATGCCACACCATTTATTTCTCCTCTAGACAGGTCTCGCTGCAGAACTTCATAATAACCTGGAGAACCAAACATAGGCTTGGCAACACTCCTGGGACTGGAAGAGTTGCCCGGGGACGGGAATTGATTTAGCAGTGCATTAGCTGGGCTCCCTCCAGTTTTATGGGGAGTGAAACGAATGAGTCATGCTGGTGATTCTCATGATGCAGCAGCCCTGTATCTCCTATCCCTGACATTACCACGACAGACAGGATGGAACAGTCTTTGGGAAAAAATAAACCCAGCAGGATGGTTTGCTCTGCGCTCCTTAGTGCCACGGAATTGAGAAAGACAAAGATACATGCGAGTCAGAAGTGTTCTTATCTCTCATAACGGAGTCAAACAGCAGCAAGAGGAAAAGCTTACTGTGAGCCAAAGGTGGAGCCCGAGCTTGGCCATCTGTTATCAGCAGGACACAGCAAAACGTTCAGGTTACTCTCCTGGGCAACACTTTGGTTTGGTTTTTAAATTTTCTTATTAGGAACGTACGAGCTGTGCTCCCTTTATCAGTACTGTTTGCATTCCTGTGCTCTTCTTGGATCTTTAATGGTATTTTGGGGGACAGACAGCTGGCTGGGCACACCACCGCTGGAGACACAGCAAGAGGCAGGATTATCTCCTGCAGTGCCTTCATCAGCCCAGACACACTTCATCCTCTCCCAGCACGGCAGACCACCCCACGTTTTGCTGTACCTTGGAAATTTCAAGAGCAAAAGCTGAGTACCTCAGGCAGAAGAACCAGGGCAAGAAGCACAGCGACCCCCAGGCATGCCAAACTGGTTCGGGGTCTAATTCAAAGTGTTAATCACTGCCTTTCTCTCCCTAAAGCACTTGGTATCTTCCCATGGGAAACACCTTTTTCTTCTTATCTTCCCAGAATCACAGAATACCAGGTTGGAAGGGACCTCAGGGATCACCAGGTCCAACATTTCATGGCAAAAGGACAGTCTACACAAGATGGTCCAGCACCCTGTCCATCAGGGGCTTCAATTCATTAAATCAAGAGCCATTGACTCAATCTTTTTAAACATACTTGACACAACTCCTCAGTGCCGCAGGAGTTATTCCTGGGTGCTACTTCATTTCATAGTTTATTGTGCTGGGGAGGGGCTGGTGCCAAGCCCAGGGGAATGGCCGTCAGCTGCAGGAGGGCAGCTGGAGAGGGGCTGGGAGGCAGAAATCCTTCCCAGGGAGGGAGGAGGCTCTGGTACAGGGTGCCCAGAGAAGCTGGGGCTGCCCCTGGATCCCTAGCAGGGTTCAAGGCCAGGTTGGATGGGCTTTGGGCACCCTGGGCTGGTGGGGGTGTCCCTGCCCATGGCAGGGGGTGGGACTGAGGGGGACTTTGGGGTCCTTCCCACCAGAACCAGTCTGTGACTCTGCGATTTCAGCTGTTTCTAAGCCACCTCTGTGCTGTTCACAACTCAGAGAATACCTGACATAACTTACATACTTGGCCAAGCACCTCATGCATTTCTGCATCCTCCCGAACACAAACAGCACAGCAGCAGCACAGCTCGGCTTGCAAGACCTCAGCTATGTTAAAACACAGACAGAGCCTCAGGTCAGGAAAGGTTTGACATCCTCTGGATGTATGTAAATCACAGACATCCCAGTGATAGCCATGTATTAAAGGACAAAAAAAAGACTGAGAGTTCATTTGGGAAAAATCGGACCACAGAACAAGCACAGTGCAGCCCTTCTGGGAATACTTGAGATTTCCAGATGGGTAACTGAATGTGCAAAGTGAATAAGGGGAAAATTCAGATTGGACTTTAAAACATCCCCTTCCTCCCATTGCTTTGATGGAAAACAATGACATTTGGCCTTGTGCGCAGCCTCTGTTCTGCAGGACTGCGTGGACAACAAGTGCTCATGTGCTTCTCTCTGCTCTTCTCCAGAGAGGGTCAGGTAATGACAGATGGATCATCAAAGGAGAAAAAGTCTTTCTGCTAAAAAGAAGCCTGTTGCTGAAAAGTACAGTAGGCAGACAAAGCAGCTGTCAGGCAGGAGGAGCCAAAGGCAGTAAGAAGAGGATCAGAAGTCATGACAGAAGGATGGCCTGGAGACTCGAATACCACGCCTGCTTGCTGAAAGAAAACAGGAAAAAATAAAGGAAAAAGGTGGGGGGAAATCAGTTTGGTACCTGCTTGTTCCAAATTCATCTCTACAGGATTGATTAGTCCTCCGCTTTCCCAAGCTACAGTGTTGTGCTGGAGAAAAGCTACAAACTACCAGAGCTGGTGGGAGCACCTGGGTTGCCCCGCAGCCCTTAATGAAGAGCGCAGCAGATCCCCCATCAAAGCCACCAGAGCAGCCCATCACCCCAGCTGCTGGGACTGCCGCCACCACAACGCACACGGCTGAGCGGTTGTGGAAAGTGATTTCAAATCAGCAGCCCTGACTTTTGGATTTTTGCTTGGCAAGGAGGTTCTCTGGAGATACAGGACATAATTGAGCACACAGACCACCCCCCGCCACCCCCACCCCCCCCACTTCCCCCTTTTTGGGAGCACATCTAGAGCAAAGAGCCAGTTTTTCCAGTACAAATGTTCCACCCCTTTACACCCCAAATGCTCCATCCGCCACCCGCCCCTCCAGCTGACACAGTGAAGGCAGGTGTGTGCCTGGCTGGGGTCCCAACCCCACCCCACCGAAATGTGGCTGTTCCTGCAGAACCGCCTCTGCAGCAGGGCTCTTCCCAGGGTGATGGAACCAGCTTTCGACTCTTTTGCAGATCTGGTCAGGCTACAAGGCGCCTGGAGCGCAGCTGTGGCTGTAGGTACAGCAGCTAGAAATAAAGCAGGCAGAAAAATGGCTTAAAGCCATCTTTGTTCTGACCCTTTTTTTTTGGTTTCTCCTTCCACCAAGGACCATAGGGACCTAAGCAATCCCCAGCTGCGGTCTCACGCTGAGTCCAGCAGCCCGTGGCCAGCTATGCCTGCAGAGTATACTTTCAGCACGCCCCTGGATGCCACTCCAGCTCGACAAACATCACGAGGAGTTTACTCAGCCAAGGAACAGGAACACCAGTAAAAACTGGGTAGAGGATGGTGTCACAGAGAAGACAAACAGGTACACAGGGAAAGGCGCCCAGCTGCAACTCGGAGGCTTACGGCTCTGCTTCCACCTTACGGAAGAAATCTGTTTGGCTATGTTAAAAAAGAAGATGCCTAAGTAAACGCATGAGAATGAGGGTGGGATGAAGGAAAGCATCTATGCTATACCCCTCTCCGTATTTTGGGGGTTGCTTAGCAACGGGCGGGCTGCAGCAGGGCTAAAGTATCATGAAATCAGCAGCTTTTCAGCACAAAACAAATGGGATGTAAAGCTGGGGAGGTGGCCCTTGGGTGGCAGCAAGGAGAAAAACATTACCTGCTGAGTCTCAGACGGTGGGCATCTTCCAGGAGAGGGGGATCTCTAACTGATGTGGCCAAGGGATGCTGTCCTGCTGGGGTAGTGACCCCATCCAAAGTGCACCTAGCAAGCTCATAATTCAGTCTTGCTTAAAGTGATGTCGGCTATAGTCACCTCATGGGTTGATTACTTATTAATGACGTTAAAAAGCTTAAAGCAAACGGTACCAGTCTACCCTTGCTGTATCAGTGCCATGCTTGCAGCTGCAGAGCGGTCTAATACATCCCCCCATGACTTCAGCTCTCGATGCCACCGCTGCATTCACTTAAGGAATTTGCTCCCTCTGACTCCGAGTCTGCATCAGACTCTGAACTGAATCCAGATCTGCATAAAAATAACTCCTGTGAATCCTTTTGTGTCTCTGCCCTCCTGGAACATCCCCCCGCCCCAAGGACAGGGCAAATCCTGGTATGGAGAGCTGCTGTTTGGGAGAACTGAGTAATGGCAACACCAGCAACATGTGGACACGTTTCAGGGAAGACTTAAGCCGGAGTTTAAATGAAAGAGTTATTTTTGGGGTTGCTTAACCCAGGGCCAGACTGTACCACTTAATGGCTTTCCACTGCTAAACGTGGGTGAAGGTGGTCCCTGGCAGCATGACACCACACCACCCTATGGCACATGATCCATAGGAAGGACGTGTGGGATAGGGTCGGGTCAGGAGGGATGCTAACCTGAAGGAGGAAAACACCATGACCCTTTCCCTTGTTTACATACAGAGGGGTTTACAGAGTGGCTTCTGAGGTGTGGCACGTCAAAGACAGTGTAAGGGCTGTCTGGGGGCCTAAGGGAAACTCCTTGCTGCCTTTCACACCCTCTCATTGCCCCACTGCAGCACTTCATCCCTCTTGAGACTGGGACAGAGCACGAACAAGCCACCACCGGCCCCGAAGGCAGTGAACTATGTATGGTAGGGCAGGTTGGCTGTTCTCATTCTTTGCCATTTTCCGAAGGGTTTCTGGGTCCTTGGGGGCTGCCCACACTTTTGGCAGTGGTTTGTTCTCCTACTCATCTGGGGCTGAGAAGGAGGGACCTGAGGAGGCTCCCTGATGTGGCCAGCACTTAGGTGAGTCGCCCTCTGTCCGTTCCCTTACTGAGTCCATTAAACTGATCTACCAAAGGTCTAGCTACAAGGAAAGAAACACAGAGGGAACTGACTGTCCTGAGATATTCCTAGCGCAGGTACATAAGAAAACCACGTACAGGCTACAAGTTACCTGGAGAAGTACATCGACCTAAAATACCCGAGCACACAGCTTCATCGCTTGCTGCAGCTTCCCCTTCTCTGAACAGGAGGCGGTAACACCCTGCTGCGATGCATGCATCGCTGGGGTATTCTGGCAAACCCAGCAGTGCTCCCAGAACTCGGGAAAAACAAGCGACAGAAGGGAGAGAGTTTTGGTTTAGGTCACAAGAACCAAAGAAGTCAAAAGGAATTTCCTTCTCACCTTTCCCATGTGAGCCCTTGCCAGCATGCATCCCAGGATCGACTCTCCCCAAGGGCATTACAAAATACTGCTACATTACTACAAATATCCTGGTTACCAGCCATACAGCACCTGGCTCGCACCATGAGAACAGAAATGGTGTTATTTAAAAGGTTAACTATTACCAACGCTGTGTGTTTTCCGGTGCTTAGCCCTGTGTTATGGGGAGGCAGCATTGCTTACAGGGCTAGGGGCTGCACACATTGCCTGCTGAAGCTGGGTTAACCAGCATATATGCAGGGCAAAGGTTCGGTGTGACACAGGCAGGCTGTGGGCTCCTTCACACTGATGCTGATGCCAGCAGCCCAGGACAGAAGGGGGGTTATGGAGGGATGAGACAGAAGCGCTGCCTCTCCTTCCCAGACAGACAGATGCTCAGGCATGGCACGAACTGAGCACAGAAGTAGAGCTGGGGGGGAGGTCGTAAGCACTAGAAATGACCAGGGAGAAGAGATTTAATAAGTGAAGGCACAGACAAGCCTGAATCTTGCCTTCTCATCGTGTATAAAGAGCGGAAAAGGAGAAGTGGGAAGAGCAAATAGCATCAGCAATGCTTAGGGGTTGGAAAGAGAAGATGTATTAAAACACACGCTTATTTCTCTTGAAATGGCACTCTCTGTCAACTGTCATGCTTTCCAGACTTTCAGAATTGAATTATATTGTAATTACTTCCTATTTGGACAAGGTCACAAAAAGAAAAGCTCGGTACTTTCCTACATTAGAGTCTGCTGTACGTTCTTTACACTCTGTAGTGGCCAAGTCTCCTCTTCTGATGTCAACAAATTCGCCTTCAGTACAAAGTGCTGGTTTAGGTCCATTAGTGGAGTGTAAGACACATTAAAAACTTAAGAGCCATCATTACCCATCCTTCCAAGAAGCCTCCCCAAGCACAGACATCGTCATCCTCTTGCCAATCCTTACAATTCACTTCATAGCACAAAGGCAACAAAAAGGAGCCAAACATGAAGCCCAGCCACATGTAACCTTGTGCCAGGCGCTTGTTTTACACGTGCCCTCCTCGCTGGGTGAGGACGTGTGGAATCCGTTGCATCACGGACTCAAAACTTTTTCTCAGTTCTTTCCACCTCTCCCCCCACCCCCAAATTCCCACAACGAGTACATCACCTTGATTCACACCCCTGTACAATGGATCAAAGCCTGAAAACCCACCAGGCAGAGAGGGAACTGCTTCCCCTGGTTTAGACAGGTGGCCCGCTGTCAGCCCGGGAGCTGAGCACCACACAGCTGCTCTTCTCTGGGTGAGGGGGGAAGAGGTGGAGGGGAAAAGAAAAATCAAAGGCAGGCTTCATGGGTTGGGATGAGGGCAGTTTACTGGGACAGCAGAAAGGGAGAGAGAACAGTAACAGGACTTCACAGCAAAATACACAGAACTGGTGACACGTGATGCAGTATCTCACCGAACTGCACAATTCAAGCCATACAGCTCAGAGCTCTCCCAAAACCGGACCGTCCACAAACTGTGTCCAGGAGCTGCTTCCTCCTCTCCCCACCAGACCCCCTTTATGCTGAGCATAACATAATTGGCATAGAATACCCTCTTTGGCCAGTTTGGGTCACCTGTCCCAGCTGTCCTCCCGCCCAGGTCCCTGGGGTGCCCCCACTTTCTCATTAGCAGGGAGCATGAACAACTGAAAAGACCCTGGCTGCTGGGCAGCGACTAACCCATCCATGTGTGATCAGCACTGCTCATCCCAACTCCCAAACACGACATCTCACCCGCTGCTAGAAAGAAATTAACTCTATCCAGCTGAACCCAGGACACCTGCTTGTGACAAAGTCCTTCCCCAAGACAGCGCTTGGTGCATCCGATAGGCTGGAGCACCCTCTGGTGCATCTCAGGGTAGAGGTAAAAAGCACCTAACAAAAGTGGACTCCCCTGGGCTAGAGAGTCATCTCCTTTGCAAGAGATCCCCTAGCAAAAGGCCCTGCTCAGAAACCCAGAATGTCCTAAGCAAGACGCTGCCTCCCTACCCCTACGTCCTTCCTCCGAAGGGAACACACCCTGCCTCAAGCTTTGCTTATGAAAGGAAAAAACCAAATGCAGTTCCCTTGGGGGAAGTTCATCATGACATGTCGCACTACAAGAGAAACTAGGGCTGAAATTTGCCTCTGAGAAAACCACACTCGCTGTTTTCAAGCTTATTGAAAGACTATTTCAACACTAACCAAACTGAAGCAATGCAGCGGTGACAAGGCAATGACACTTTCCTCTCTTGTTTCCGACAGGTCCGGTAGATTGCAAAGTCACCCAAACTAACGGCCTGACATAAATGTTCTGTGTGTCACTGGTGGTGGGAAAAGAAAAGAGCCCAAAGTGGGGAAAGCAGCTTGTCAGAGGGTGCAGGTGCCATCACACTACCTTCGATAGAGAGCAGGAGCAAGCAGATCAAAGCATTCTCATTAAGCACTCAGGAATCAAAGCTCAGATCCATTTCCAGTTTCTTCCACTGCTCCTGGCTGGCTGAAGCATAATCGATATTCCCCACTGTGTAAAGATGGAGCATCCCTGGCAGCACAGTCGGGTGGCTTGCTCAGACTGCCATGAAATTGTTCCTCGTGAGGATGGACAGTAAGGTCATTGATCTCGCGCTCTAAGCTCTGGGTGAGCAAAAGGATTTCAGAGGTTGATAAAGAGCTGTTTGGCCAATCACTCGTCTCCACTAAAAACTTCAGCTCTACCTTCATTTATTTTTTTTCCGGAGGCCAAAGCCTTAACCCCCGAGCAGAATGTCTGCCTAAGCACCTGGGTTCCTCATTTGGGGAGGGGAGTGCTGAGGACCCCTCTGGGTCAGTGCAAAGGGCTGGGGGTCTGCCAAAGCAGATGAGGGTGCAGGTCAGGGAGTCACGGTCAGGGAGTGACTCAACCTGACGTGCCATGCAGGCACAGCAAGATCGTGCCCACCCTTCCAGATTTAGGTGGTTATTTATTATGTTGATTGATTAATTACTCGGGAGATGAGATTTTCTGGCTTTTTGTGGGTTTTGACTGACTTCACTTGCGGAATTAAATTTTGGTGAAGAAGGATCGTCAAGGAAATTGTATTAATTAAGCAAAGGAAGTTGAAAGAATTATAAACAGATACAACAGCATAACGAGGACTCGATCTTCATCTGCTGCTTGAACAATCGAATAGAAAAATCACATACATAGTCAAAGCTTCCCAGCAAACAGCCCCACAATAATGCATTCTTAGCTTCTTCCTATCACTTTAATGTCTCTTTCAGAGATAAGGAATGTGGGGATGTGTGAGCAAAGAGGAGAGGGAGCCTGTCGCACCCCACCCCATGGCTTCCACAACTCATTAGCAGGGCTGTGGGTGCCCATCTGAAACAGCCATGGGTGGAAGGAACTTCAGATAAAAGCGTGGCCGATGTGGTGAGGGGTTGGCACCTCTCTGCTCAGGTGTTCAGAGCATCACATGAAAAATAAGCCTTTTTATGAAGGGTTTATTTCAGATTTAAGTATGAAATAGCCAAACACCATAGCAGTATTTAAAAGTTTGGGAAAGAGTGAACCAGCACATTGTTGTTCTTAAATAAAGTGAAACACCTCTACAAACGGAGATGGATATACCAGGACATTTCTATATAGCACTTTGACCTGATGCCCCAAAGCCTCGGGGTACGGCTCTCCACCGCTGTTTACTTATGTCCAAATGCAAACAAATTAAGCAACATAAACAATTTAACCCTATTTACTACACTGCTTACTCTCCCCACAAGTGGAACAGAGTGGTAAGATGGTAAAAGTAAAAGCAGTTAACTGCAGGAGACCAGAGACTCCAGAACCAAAGCAAGAGGGAGATGCTAACAGTGTGAATCCTGCCCTTTGGAAGCACTCAGCTAAACCTCTGCTTCAGCAGCTACATACTGCTTGGGTAACAGTCAAGTACCCACTCACCGAAATTCAGCCTCCAACGGTATCGATACTGGCCAAAATAATACCCAGGGTTGGTAATGGGAGGTTATTAGTGGGGACTGCAGTTCTACGAGCTACCGTCGCTGCCCAGCTCAGTGTTTACAACATGCATACAGCCATCTCTCGATGCTTAGCTTGCTTTGCTCGATGTGCTCAATGCAGAGAAATTCAACTGCAGGAGCCTGGGAAATCAAACAGGAGCCAAAATACACAGAGACACTATCCTCAGTATCTTGTCTTTGTTTATTTGCAGAGGCTCTGAGCAGGGAACAGGACTGTTCTTAGCCTTTGCCCCCATTATTTGCGAGTTTAGCTTTAGGTCCCAGCACAGTGTGGTGCTTCCGAATTTGTCACCTCATTTCACCTGTCAAAAACCAAACAAAATGAAACAAATACCTAGTACCAACTGTTCTCTGCGCTACCCTGAGAATGAATCACAGGCTTGTTTCCCCAAGCCACCACGTGCTGCAGCCACCGACTCTGGATTACCTGAGCCGTCTGTCACACAGCCGTGATCTGTTCCCAATGACTAAAGCTTTAAGTTCTGTAACACCTGTAGAAATAAAACAGCCATGGCATTTCGGAGAAAGGCACGCAGCCAGAAAGGGTGATCAGGTATGACATGAGGCAGCTTGAAATTTGTTGCCCAACTGCAGCCTCCTCCAAAGGCATGGATTCTGAGATTTGTAGGTGCAGAAATAAAAGCGGATTCTCTTTGCGGGCACTGAGTTCCCAGGAGGCAATGGAGCTTCTTCCCTCCCTGTCCAAAGGGGAGAATATGGAGTTTCTTTGGTCACAGGAATTGCCTTCTAAACATATAATGCAATCAGGACATGATGCTCTTCCAGAAGATGCAGTTTAAGAAGAGTTCTCACAAACAACACAAAGACTTGGGTAGCAAGGGTTGCGGCATCTTGGCCCCCGGTCTTTTGTATGGGAAGAAACAGGTTTCCTCGGAATGACCACTGTGCTACCTACTGCTGAGGTGATACCTCTTTCCTCAGACCTGACTCCTTGACAGAGCTCCAAGAGAGGCACAGATGAATCTTCAGTCCAGAGAGATTTCTCCATCTTAAGTCCAAAGAGTTTCCTTGCTGCTGAAGACAACACGAAGGAAGACTTCTCGGCCACCAAAAATACGGGGCACAGAGCTCACTCCCAGGTGTTTCCACATCTATACTTTTACCACAAAATGTGAAAGCTTGTGGTTTTGTTCCTCTTAATTATGGTCCCAGATGCTGATCCCGGGATACATTTATTCTTCCCCTGTGGCCTCTTTTGCATCCCAGAAGTGTGTTCAGAAAAGATATCACCCTACTGTGAGAACAAGAGGCACCACAAACCTGCCAGGCAGGACCATCAGTCTTGCCACATTCAAACTCAAGGCATTGCTTGGAAAAAATCAGTTAGGAGTTACTGGGCTTGTTTCCTTCAAAGGAAGAATGAGTTTAGGTTTCCTCTTCTAAAGAACAAGCAAAATGACCGCTATGCTGAGAACAGGAACTCCTGACACGTCGCTGCTGCTTGCCACTGGAGGCAGAAAACTTTGTATAGACCAGTTAAACATGTCACCTTATGAGAGGTTAGTTAATCCTCCAGCCAACCTGCACTGGGCACTCGGATGTGTCTGATTCAGCTTAGGAAAAGAAAATTCCCTTCCTCTTACTCACAGAGTTGAGTTATTTTAGAGAAACCATGACAAAGATAGCAGAAGACGGAACTGTCAAGCAGTACGACTCCCTGCCGCCTTCATCTATTGCTCTCCGTGCTATTTTCAGAATCAAGAATGGAAAGGAACTGTTCTTCATCCAGGAGGAAGGTGCCAGATTCGGGGAGCTTAAGCCAAAAGACCCTCTGAGTATGCTTTCCTCCTTCGGTTCTGATTTAGACTAGATATAAGGAAGAAATCCTTCCTGGGGATGGGGGGAGGCCCTGGCACAGGGTGCCCAGAGAAGCTGGAGCTGCCCCTGGACCCCTGGCAGGGCTCAAGGCCAGGTTGGATGGGCTTGGGGCATCCTGGACTGGTGGGGGGTGTCCCTGCTCATGGCAGGGTGGTGGAACTAGAGGATCTCTAAGGTTCCTTCCAACCCAAACCATTTTATTATTCTATGGATCTGTCATTCTGGAAAGCTCTGACTCCTGACAGCATGAAGATAGCCAAGTTTAGGTGAACTGCTGGACCATGGACCAGCTCTCAGATGTCACCATGCTGAATTCAGCCGCTGATACAGAGGGCAAATCCCACCATGCTGTGTGCTGTGATACCGACAACGAGTATTTCCATTGACTTGTCCAACTCAAACTTTTATAGTTCTTTAAATATTCTTTCCTTCAACACTGTTTTCATTGAGGCCATCATGGGAGCACAGGCACACACAAGTGACCACTACAAGGACACCAAAATATTTGTAGTCGGGCTGTGAAGCTACTTTAGATGGTTAAGATGTGATTGTTAGCCACAAAACCGTATTCTTTCCCCACTGGTAACAGTTAACAGTACACCTGCAGTCATTTACAATGCCAACTCAGCACAAAGGAAAAAACCAACCCAAAACAACCCAACCAAACAGATAAACACTGTGAAAACCCACCCTCACTGCCAGGCAACGTGTCTGCTGACGGGAAAACCAGAGATGGAGAGTTCAAACAAGTAAGTATTTCATGGCTGAAGCTGGTTTTTTGAAATGCATGACCCTTTCTACCTCGTTAGTGCTTATTACCAAGCTGACAACAATCCTGAATGTCCGATTCCGCTGCAGGCACTTGGATCTGATTTTCAGGTGCCGGTTCATTGCGCTGTACCACACTCCAAAGCCAAGCAGAAAGAAGGAAGCTGAAGCTGAAGCCAGAGGAGACATTAAAAAACATGACCCTCCTGTACGATGACAATGGGATTCTGGACTTGGGAGATAACGGTGCGGCCACAGTAAGTGGAATTGATCATTGGCTTTTAATAAGAACTCGCAGGCGGGCACAGCAGGGTTTTCTATAGATCTAAACACAATTCTTTTCAATTTGGTTTGGCCTTTTCTCTAGAAGTTGACAAATGAGCAATTTTTTTCCCCTGTCCTTTATGTTGGAAGATTAATTAGATACATTGCTGGTAAGACCAAAGGAATAAAAGGCTCCTGCAGTTTCAGGGCCTTTCTGCAGTTATCTCCTTTGCTTGTCTGTTGTTTTACCCCCTCTCACCATATCGAAACCCCCCGAGTATCTACATCAATTCACATACATATGTATAAATACAAGGAGAGAGGATGCACTATGGCAAAGGGTGCCAGCAAGTGAGCTATTTTTACCCCTTTCCACTGACACTCACACAAATCAATATATAACTCCCCATTAGACCATGCCTACAACATTTCCTTACAGAGAAACCAGCAATGGAGGTGTGAATCAAGTAATTCACCCACAGCAGTAAGGTGTGAGCCTCCAAGCATTTAAATCGCAGCATTATTAAAGTAAATCTCTTTTAAAACTACACAAAGAGTAATTCGGAGATGAGCCAAAGCCTCACACAGCTCCTACCTCCTTTGTCTTTTCTGTTTTGACTCTGCTAGCAGAGCTGTTCTCCACAAGCCACAAGAGGGTCCTGGTGCAAGTCACCACAGGGATGTGCGCAGGAGGCACCAGGAACTTTGTCAGCAGAGCGACAGGTGACAAAAATGTGTGGCTTTGCATTGAAAAAGATGTATTTTTTTTCTCCAGGCCATTGGCTTCTCTCAACCCTGTAACACTGCCGTGTCTGATGCGGAGCCTGAGGTCCTCCAGCAAGGGAGGAGATCTACATGGGTTAGAAGAAGCTTCTCTTAGAAGGACTTCAACATACCAGGTCCTTCCTGCTACTGATGATGACAAAATATGAGAAAAGGACTCACTGTAATCCCTGGGCCATGTAAAACCAGGAAGATAATCTCCCAATGAGACTTTACTTTCCCCCCGTTCTGCGACTCGGCTGACTGGAGCCAGGTGTAAGGACAGAGGTGACAGGCTTCCTACAGTAAAACCAAAGGACAGAACAACTCCTTTAGGACCTACACACATCTCTGCAAGAGAAACTGCATTATGAGATGCGGAAGGCAACTGAGGCAGATTCAGTGAGTATGCATGGGTTGGGTGTTTTGATACAACAGTGCCATTAAGTTTAACCTTCATTAATCTAGAATAGGCTCTTTATTCATTCATTCCTTCATTCATTTATCAAATTGGGCTTCCAGAGACAGAAAAACCTCTGAAATCCCCTGCAAAGAGAGAAGAATTGGAAACACACGCCCCCTCAAAGGCATGAGTACAAAAAGCAATGGCAATCATTCTGTGAAATGAAGGGAATTCCTTATTCCAGAGACACAGTACACAGCCTGCTCAGGTCAGGTAGCAAATGATTGTTCCTGAATCATAATTGTTGCTGACGAACATGCGCCTCCCTCTGTAAAAACCATCGCAAAATGAAAGGTACAGTCACTGTAGCTTAGAAAACCAACTGGAAGCGGAGGACAATCCTCCATTCATTAACTCCAAATTTTCATCTTTTATTAAATTTCATTAACCCTTAAGTTAGCATCTGACACCCTGCTCAGAGAATTTACGTCTTTATGTCTGTCTGAGTGTTCCTGAGCTGGGATATGTGCCCACTATTGGGCTCTATCTGCCCGAAGGGTCTCAGCAGATGCCTTCACAGGTTGAGTCTCTTCCATCTGAATACAGCTTGTACAGTGCAAGCGTTGGCTGTGATCCACCAGCCAGGTATTAACAGGCCCCTAGCTTTGCCTATCAGCATGTAACATGCATATGACAACCACCAAGGGAAGATTCTTAGGCCAGGTCATTTCATAGCATGTGTTGTGTCCAGAGAAGGGCAACCAAGCTGGGGAAGGGGCTGGAGAGCAAACCTTCTGAGGAGCAGCTGAGGGAGCTGGGGGTGTTCAGCCTGGAGGAGGCTGAGGGGAGACCTTATCACTGCCTACACTGACCTGACAGGGGGGTGCAGAGAGGTGGGCGATGGTCTCTTCAGCCAGGGGACAAGTGACAGGACAAGGGGAAATGGCTCAAGCTGCACCAGGGCAGGGTCAGATCAGACGGTAGGAAAAAGTTCTTCCCTGAAAGAGTTGTTGGGGCCTGGCACAGGCTGCCCAGGGAGGGGGCTAAGTCACTGACCCTGGGTGTGTTTAACAGACAGGTAGATGAGGTGCTCAGGGATATGGTTTAGCATAGGACGGGAACAGTTGGACTCAATGATCTCAAAGGTCTTTTCCAACTTTGTGATTCTGTGATTCTGATTAGTTCAAGCCATGCCTAAACCATGGAATGCAACTGAACAATCACTCACTGGGAAATACTGCTGTCATTTCTTATCCCGCGGACTCCGTAAACGATCGAAATTCAGACCTGGCAAGTCATCAGAGAGGGATCTTTAACTGAATGAGATGTTCTTTACTGCATTTATATAAATTTTTCAATTAATAGGAGCTTTTTTCCTTTGTATTTCCAGAGCTGTCCCCAAAGGAGAGATTGATGTTAATTCTTGTTTTAAAAACAGGATGATAAAACTCTTTCCAATGCAGCACCTTCAAAACCCAAGGGTTAGGTCCTGAGCTCACGAGCTACACTTAAAAGCCATGAAATTAAGGAGAAAACCCCAGCAAGCACTTTTTCACTTGCTTTCTCCAGAAGAGTATCAGCTACTGCTCCAGAAGAAAAATAAGAGCAGCAAGGCATGGTGGATGTTTAATTCACGTTAAGCTCCTGGTTTGTTTTGCAATAACGTAGGAACAAATGGAAAGAAATGCTGGAAAAGCTACAGCCAGACCTGACCACACTGTGAATCTATGTTCATGTTTTTAATGCCTCAGAAGCCTGAAGGAAACTGCTCCCTGGCACTCAGTGTGCCACACTTACTACAAGAACATCTCGTGTTTAGTCTACAAATACCAAGCCAGGATTAAGAAGCAGCTGAAAGACACACGGTGCTTCGTTCCTACAGCAGAACAATTAAGAAAAAACATGTTTAAGGGTCTTTTTTTTGAACGGAACAAGTTTTGCTACATTCAGTAAGACAGACAACTACTCTTCATAAAGCCTCGGCATTCCTTGGGACCTCTTAGAGGGATTATTATCAAGACCATAATTTCTTCTTTGAGCTTGTCATCTCCTGTAATTATTAGCTCCTGTTTGTAAATAAATACCATTATTATAATATCTAAGTATAGAATCATGGAATAATTGAGGTTGGAAGGGACCTCTGAAGAACATTTTGTGTAAACTGCCCCTTGGAGCAAGGTTAACTGCAGCAGGTTGCTCGGGGCCAGTTGTGTTTTGAGTTATCTCTGCGGATGGAGATTCCAAAACCTCCTCAGGCAACCTGTTCCCATGTCTGACTATGCCTGGGGTTACTAAATAAACAGATTTTTAAACACAGATTGTTTTATTACATTCTGTGCCCACTGCTTATTGTTTGTTCGCTGGACAAAACTGAGCAGCGTCTGGCTTCCTATGCTTAGGAATATACTTACTGAGTATTTACATAAGGTCCCCAGGAGCCTTCTCTGCTCCAGGCTCTCTCACCTTACAGGAGATGCTCCAGTCCCTTAATCATCTTGCCAGCCCTTCACCACACTCACCATTGTAGCTATGTCTTGTCTTGGGGAGACCAGGCCTGGACGCAGTACTCCAGGTGTGTCTCAGCAGTGCTATGAAGAGGAGAAGGATCACGGGCCTGCTGGCAACATTCCCCCCAGTGCAGCCCAGGATACCGCTGGTCTTCTTTCAGCAAGGGCTCACTGCTGGCTCACATTCCACCTTGGTGTCCACAGGACCCCCGTGTCCTTTTCTGATGAGCTGGTTCCCAGCTGGCTGGCCCCAGTGGGCACTGGTGTATAGGGTGCTCCTCACAGCTGCAGCACCTTGCACTTCCTGCTGCTGAACTTCATGAGTCCTTCCGGCCTGTTTCTCCAGCCACTCAAGGTTCCTCCAGACACCAACACACCCATCTGGTCTATCAGTCACTCCTCCCAGCTTACTGTCACCTGCAGACTGGCTGAGGATACTCTTTGCTCTATCATTTAGGTCATCAATCAAGAGGCTGAGCAGTATTGGTACAGTATCAACCTCTGAGGTACAACGCTACCAAGTTGGCATCCAACTGAACATCCTGCTGCCCATTACAACCCCCTGAACCCACCCATTCAACCAGATTTCAATGCACCTCACTGTCCACTTATCTAGCAGTTTGTCTGTAAAGATGTTATGGGAAACACTGTCTGCACTTGCTGTACTTGAGATAAACAATATCCTCAGCTCCCACATCCACCAAGGCGGTTCTCTCATCACAGAAGGCCAGCAGGTTGGCTAGGCATGATTTACTCTTCATAAAGCCCCGCTGATTACTCCAAATCGCCTCCTTCATTAGGAGCTCATTTTCTTTCCTGCCTAGCCAAAAAGATCCCCCCATCTCCAGGCAGAGGTTACATTCCCATGATTCAGGTTTGGGTTTCTAAGGACATTCCAGTTGGAAAAAGTGAGACATTTGATCCAAATAAATAAAAACTGGGTACGTGAAGTCTGATCAACCATTGTGTGTTTTAATTTAAGGTGGACATGGAGGTAACAGAGTCAAGGCATCCTACACTCGCTCAGTAGGGATGCGTAATGCAAGTCCTAAGACTGGTCCGAAAGAAGTCTGAAAAGAAGCATCTGCATGCAAAAGTCCTATAAGAAATGCTACAGCAATGACAGGCTGAAGCCAGCAAGCTTCCTGAGACCTGGACTCCTACAGAGTACCAAAAAAATTGTCTAAAAGCCAGTTTATTGTCATTGATCAGGAGGAAACCAAGAGTTGCAGTGAGGACTTTGTAGCCACACACAAGTGACCTTGGCCAGATAAAGCCTTGGTGTTGGTGAGCTTGTGGCAACCAGTCTGAGTGGCATCTCTGCCAGGACTGTGAGTGAGCAAAGAGTGATTCATTTAAAGTATCACCCTCCCCTCTGGTAATGCCTTGCACTGAGTTTCCTCACTTTAAGTTCCCTAAGTCTCACATCTGCCCTGTTCTAAGTACACCAGCCATGTTCAGAGTCTCCTCTGGTTAGATCCATCAACCCTGACATCAACCTGAAGGAAACAGCCCTGGCATTGAGAGCACTACTCTCCAGGGCCATGGCTGTTCCAAGCTTCACTACCAAAAGTCTATGAGGACACAGTTTAGCTCTGCCCCTGTGTCTTCTACCTGAACAAGGAACCAGCTGCACGCCCAGTGAGTTAGCAGAACCTGACTTGCAACTATACTCCTTACAAGGGCGAGGTGTTACTAACAGACCAGAAGGTAATTTGCATCTTCTACTTCTCTCCATCCCTGATAATCCCAGGTCTCAGCCCTGACTTCTCCCTCCATTCCCAAAATTCCTTCTAATCCTCACGTACTTCCACAACATGCAGGAGGGTGCCTTGGCTCCATGTCTGCTGCACTCATCCTCACCTCTCTCTTATGGATGTGCAAAATCCTGCACAGGCAGCCGATTCACTGTCAAATCCTTCAGCTGCCTTCCCATTCATGTCGACGATCAGTTTAGAATCTTACCCTCTGCTTTTAAAGGGCTTTTAAGGCCTCTGCTTTTTAGGGTCTGGAGCACAAGTCCTGTGAGAAGTGGCTGAGGGAGCTGGGGGTTTTTAAAGGAGGCTGAGGGGAGACCTCACCGCCCTCTACAACTACCTTCAAGATGGTTGCAGAGATGTCAGGGTTGGTCTCTTCTCTCAGGTGACAAACAGGAGGAGAGGAAATGGCTTGAAATTGCCCCAGGGGAGATTCAGGTCAGATATCAGAGAGAATTTCTGTACTGAAAGGGTTGTCAGGCACTGGGACAGGCTGCCCAGGAATGTGGTGGGGGCACGATCCCTGGAGGGATTTAAAAAGTATACAGATGAAGTGCTTGAAGATTGTCTAGAGGTGGACCAGGCAGGGTTAAACTGTGCTTGGACTTGGTGATCTTCAGGGTCTTTTCCAACCCAGGTGATCCTATGATTCTGAAGGCCCCACGTGCAGAACCTGTACAGGCACTGACCGTTTACCTTAAATGCATCACAAAATACTTTCCCTGCAAACCCCCCTCGTGCATACCCAATGCCAACCAATGCATTAATGAGAAGTATCCTCATGTGGCACGCAATGCATCCCACAAAAACTGAGCAGAGGACCAAACACTGAACACCAAACTGAGGTCTTTAACTCACCAATACTCTCTTTCAGTAGCAGAGCTACTGATGGGATGTTCTCAGCCTGTTTTTGGGCCACAAAGACACATTTCCCATTAGTGCTCCCACTCCAAGGAACACCAAAACCACTTTTTTTCAAGAAAAAATGTTAAACTCATCCCTAGGTATGCATACTGCAACAAAACCATCCCAGAAAAAAACTAAAATGACAGCTTCCCGAACCTCTGCAGCCACTTTTAACAGGAGATTTCCACCCTCAAGAAGTGACAGTCAGGTTCCTCTGATTTGCCATCACTCCTTACAAGCCCAACACTTGCGGTCCAGATGCCTGGCTTTTGACAGCACGGTCTTGGATAGGTTATAAAATGAAACAAGAATCTTTGACATACAAATGAAACTAAGTTTCTAACCCCCTACAGCTGAATTATACAGCAGTGCTCAGCACAGAAGTCATACCTGACCTTTGGTTGCACCATTATCACACCTTCAATTAATTGGTTTAATGTAATAACTGTTTATAAATCGATTCATGAATTAGTGAGTTCTGGTAACTCAGTTCATTTGATCCTGCCTCAGTTTCCTATTTGAATCATCAGGCAAAGAGGGAAGCGCTCAGAGGTTTTACCTTCTTTAAATAAAGAGCATATACACATGTCTAGAAACATACAAACAGTAATAAATGGCTGATTTCACTACTTTTCACGTGCTACCACTGCTCTTCTTCCTGTGGAGACCCTGGGGAATGGGAAGAGATGAAGGCCAGCCTTACCTTGATGTTGCAGGCTTGTTCCATCAGTCTCCTGGCGTTCTCTTCAGCTCGGTACCTCTTGGGCAACTGAACTCTGAAGAATTTTAAAGCCCCTTCGAAATCAGCTTGCAGAAGGTCTTCTTTTGAGGTCTGCAATTAAACACAGGGAACCACTGTAAACACTGAGACGACGCAGGGGCAGTCTTACTGACTGTATTCCAACCCACCGATATTCACATGAGCTCAAAAACATCCTCCTTGAAATCAGCTCTCTAATCTGTATCATAAAACAAAAGGGAGGCTACAGGCTATCCAAGGAATCCCAGGCAAAGCAGCACAGCAATCACAGGACTGTGATGCCTAAACATACTTTATCCTTCGATACTTGCAGGGTGAGAAAGCTCAGCCCTGTCAAGATGTCACTGGGCAAGGAGAAAAACAAAACCCCGGCACACAACAAAAACCTCAGAGAATTTCGGGTGTTTTCTCGAGAGCCCGTGCGTTAAACCACTGCCGATTCGCACGCCGCTGCCCTAAAAAAGACAATGTACTTAAAAATATAGATGGTTCCAGACATGAACAGCAGAAGCAGAAATGCAGATGACTCAGAAGAGGCAGCAGCAAGTCGATGTGCAGGAGTCTGTGACACAATTTCTCAAAGAACACTGTGCCAGAAAATGTTTTACATGCTTATTTCTACATCATGCCCAATCCTGTGCCTCTCGGTTGTGGTATCAAGCCTAACAGGTCAGAAAATGTTCAACACTCAATGTTAATCCAGTTCTGCTATGGACAGGATAGTATGAGTCACAGGGACAAATGTGTTAGTGGTGCCTTTCCACCAAGAGACTGAAGAGAGCTGAACCAAGCCCTGGGACAGTTCCTTTCAAAGGCTCACAGAAACTGTATGTCCAGAGAAAATATGTAGGATGACATCTCAAAAATAGGAATTTCAAGATCTTTAACCCAGGAAGAGTGAAGAAAAATGTGTCAATGTCCAGAGTAGCATCACAGAGACCAGCACTATGTATAGTGGCGTTCTTACAACAGCACAGGGTGAGGTAACTGCTGAATGAACACCCCCAGCACCACACCAACGTGTTCACATGCACATCCTCCCCTTTCTCATCGGCACGGGAAACCTCGCCCAGCACTGCCAGACTGAGAGCTCTTCCTCGAGTCCATGGGTGGTGGCACGTGGATGTTCTCCGTTGGAGCGATGAGTCTGGTTAATTCCAGTAACGAAGGAGACCCTGGTGTGCTAACTAGTTACAAGACCCCCAGGTGGTTGGCATCCAGCTTCTCAGAGGAACAAGGGGCCTTCAGCCACCCGAAGACTGAGCAATAACGGGTCATTTCTCAGGTTTTGCCTCGCTATAGGCAGCAGATATACTGCATACACATAGTTTCCAAGTTTGATTCTTAACTATATTCTCAGCCCCTTAAAATCCTTCACCATCTCCAACTACAGACAACTTCTTTCAAAAAAAAACACTGGGAGAAACTATGCAGCCTCTGAAATGCAAGTGGTGAGATGCAATCGTACTTCTTCCGGGTATTAAAATTAATGGAATAATAATAAATAAATGCAATTATCACTGCAATGCAGAGAACATGTTATTTATGAATCCTATGCATCCTATGAACTACCATCACTGGTTCATTTACATGAAAATAATTACGCCTGCTATGTAAAAGGTCTTCTTCAAGGTACAAAAATGGTGTTTCCCAAAGCAAACAGAACTTCAGTATGTTGCTGCAGGTTGGTAACAGCAATATGCAAACCTAGCTCGACATGTTCCTGTGGAAAATGCTAGAACATTTTATTCAAGCATGGTTACCCAGCAGCTTTGATGTGCTGACATCAGAGGTGTGCCACCCAAACACCGATAACCATCGCTGCTCTGTGGGCAGCCTGTGTGCCTTGGGAACGGGCACAATGTGCCCTTCGATTTTCTCCATCGAGAGCCTGTAAGGACGAAATCGACACTATGGGGGTTCACCTGTCACCTAATGCAGTCGTGGAGATTATTGTATACCCTACAGGGCACCCCACAGTAATTGGGGGGAAGGGACCCCAAAGACCCCCCAAAGCCATGGGCAGGGACACCCCCCACCAGCCCAGGGTGCCCAAAGCTCATCCAACCCAGCCTTGAATGCTGCCAGGGATCCAGGGGCAGCCCCAGCTTCTCTGGGCACCCTGTGCCAGGGCCTCCCCCCTCCCTGGGAAGGATTTCTGCCTCCCAGCCCTTCTCCAGCTGCCCTCCTGCAGCTGACGGCCATTCCCCTGGGCCTGGCCCTCCCTGCCCTCGGCACCAGCCCCTCTCCAGCTTTCCTGGAACCACTCGAGGGACTGGAAGGGGCTCAAAGGCCTCCCCAGAAGCAGCCTGCTCTTCTCTAGACTGAACCAGCCCAGCTCTCCTGGCCTGTGTCCAGAACAGAGGTGCTCCAGCCCTCAGATCATCTCCATGGCCTCCTCTGGACTCACTCCAGCATCTCCATGTCCTCCTTGTCCTGGAGCCCTGATCCAGATGCAGCACTGCAGGGGGTTCTCCCCAGAGCATCCCCTCCCTTGTCAGATAGCTACATTTTAGCTACATTATCACAAGAAAAGAGCGAGAAAACTCCCAATACAACTTCAGCAGATCCCCTTCCCCACAACCGCAGCATTTTTAAGGCAGACAGCTTTCTGCCATCAAACCCCTCAGAGTTCTCTCAAGATCTATTTGATCCTTCCTTCACTGGCAGCGAAGGAAGCTGCTGGGACAGCACTGCAGGGACACAAGAAACGCTGCCGTCAGGATGCTGATGAGAAACATTCAGCTTTACAAACTATCACATCTGATTCTGTCCACAAAAATTTGGCAGGAGGACTCTCTGGCCGAGACTCAATCAGACAAGACCTGTGTAGTGTTGACAGATAGTCAGTGCAGACGGGTATCTAATGAATCAGCCCTGCTCCTGAATGCAGCTACGGCCAACGCATCCACTTCCTCCTCCTAACACTGTATTTCTTTCTCCTGGACAAGTTTTACTGAGGTTATAGACACTTTTGCCACGCTTGAGATCACTGTTTCATACCCCCTCGGGGCTGGATTTAGGCCGCAGAGTATGGTGGCTGCAGCCTGGCAGCACAGAGCATCACGGCTGCAGCCCGTGCTGGCAGCCCAGCCCCTCCTGGGAGAGTTCACTCCAGGGTAACGCTGGTCAAACACCAGTAACAGGATCGATAACCAGCTTACTGGGAAGAGATTTCTCCCCCAACAAACTGCACAGCCGGGATCGCTGTACAATTCAACCGGATTTCCCTGTGACACTGCAAATTTGCCTTCTCTGGGGACGAGCTCTCCTGTGCTTCCACTCCCCTCCTCTTCCTCACACTCTTACGAGCTCTCCACCCTCCTCCAAAACCCAGCCCCCACCACAGCACTGACCCCAGGAGAAAGGGATGCCAGCCAGCCTGTAAAACCCATTTTGCTGCTCTTTCTGGTGTTTCAGCATTTTATTAGGAGCTGAGCCACCCTAATTTCAATGAGTTCTCTTCCTAGAGGTCCTGGCTGGAGATTTTAATTTTAATTTTGTATTTAATTTCTTTTACTTAACCTAATGCACTGAGTGTTTTGGAATGTATTTTAGAAATCGAGAGGAGGAAAAAATACACCCCACTAAAAATATGTAATAAACAACAATTAAGTTACCCTGGCAAAATTTAGAAAAGCAGCCATACCTACCCATTATGTCCATGGCTCTTCATTTATAAATAAATACCAAAAATAATAGAGGGAGGAAAGGATGTAGGAAAAACAGCAATTACATGTAAAATATTTAGAGTTAGAGTTAATTCTCCCAGGCTTCTGCTTGAATCATTGCTATAATAATATTTTACCAGCCCCCAAACAAATTAAGTCTCACAAAATTCTAACTACTGAGAATTCTGAAGTCTTAACCCTGAAAAATTTTGGGGAATGAAAATCCCGTAAGAATAATGGTGTTATTGTGGAAATAAAGAGCTTACGTGATAGGGTTTGCTGAACTAAGAGTATAGTTATGGGGAATTATAAACCACCACACTGCACAAGCTGATGAGCGGTAGGACCTGCCCTGTTCAGCTCTTTCTATTTTAAGGTCATTACAATAATCTGTTGATGAAAAAAGAAATCAGTTTCACTCTTAAAATCTTAAGAAAGCAAAGAAATGTTTTGGGAGCAACAATAACTGGGGTGCATAGTTTATATTTTCTGCAAAGTGATCTCTTTGGGTACTTTGGGTTAACAGAAACCCAGCAGGTGCGTGTGTGGGCGGGTAGATACAGTACCAAAAAATACTGAAAACCAGCACTATCGCCATCCTGAGATTCAAATTCTTGACATGTTGTGATTTTAATCAATAAATCATAAAGACTTTTCAGTGTGTTTGACAGGCAGAGATTTGTAAATCTGTTGGTTCGCGTCACTTGGCTTATGGAACTCATGAACAACTTATTTCACTAAACCATCCCAAAGTTTAACGATCTGATAATTAAAGTTTGGCAGGAGCGTGGTGTTTTTTGTGCACTTTGAGGACTTCAGGGCAGTTTTTATTCTTCTAGATGAAATCTTCAAATAATCATACTTTAGGTGAAATGGTATTTTTAAAACAAGGGAAGAGCAGAAACTCAAGAGACCAAGAGACTCGGCTTCCCTTTTAGGGTTTGACTATATATGCCCTCGAATGTTCTTCCCACATTGCTTAGGTATTTCAATACACTCATACATATTCAAAAATACATAGATTTATGAACATAATACATTCATTAAATGATCTTCTAAGGATGAGTTGAAACTAAGAAAAATCCCTTTCCCACAAGTACTAGCAAAGTTTTCAAATCTAAAGGCAAAGTTTATGAATGGAAAAGCTTGGGAAAAAAAAAAAGGAGCTGAATTTGAGAGACTTGAAAAAATAATCAAAATTAACATTATTCAAGTAAATAATGTTACTATTATTACTTCCCCTGCCAAAAATATTTAGGAAACTGTGATTAAGGCAACAGACAAAGCCTCAGTGTTTTTATTTAATTTAATTTCTCTGCCTTCAATTATTAATTCTGCAGTCTCATTTATTACTGTATCAACTTAAACTCCCATTCCCACCTGGGAACTCAAGACAGCAGAAGAAATTTTGGGTCAACCACCCTACACTTCCTCAATGTAGCTGTTCCTCCTCTGTGCACATTACTAACTTCCACTGAAGCCTGTGTATTGGTTATGCATATTTGTGATTTCTATTGAACCCCAGTTCTAAAACTGCCTGGTTTAGATGTTAATGCAGATGTGTCAGGTACAAGAAGGAGAAAGCTGCAGAGAATCTGACCATACTCATCTCTACTCTACATCTGCCTATACCCTACTCCACTATTTCATTTGCTACTGGTAAATTCAAAAGGTTTCCAGTTATCCTCATGCTAACTTTTCAGAACAGAACATTTAATCTATTACACACACAGATGTGTTTTTAAGTTCTTTTAAGATGATGCAATGCAAAATCAAGGCATGTGAGCTAGTCTTTCTAACCTGATAGTTCCCCTTCCACTGGTAGCAACACGACATGCTGCCCTGAGCCACGGCCCTGATGGCACTTCCATGACTCCAAGAGGATGAAGTTGGTCTTCTGGGCTGCCAAGAAGCATGAGGGTGGATAAACTTGGGATCCAGGTCTGGGAAAGTTCAGTGGGTAAAGCTACACTGCTACAGTGACTCTGGCTCCTATTTCTAGCACAATAAATTACAGAATCACGGACTGGTGGGGGACCTCTGGAGATCACCCAGTCCAACCCCTGTCAGAGCAGGATCCCCTCAGGCTGCACAGGGCAGCGTCCAGGATTGCGGGCTCTGAATGTCTCCAGAGATGGAGACTCCCCAACCTCGCTGGGCAGCCTGGCCCAGGGCTCTGCCACCCTCTCAGGAATGAAGTTCCTCTCTTATGGTTAGGTGGAACTTCCTCTAGACCAGTTTGTGCCCATCACCTCCTGTCCTGTCCCTGGGCACCACTGAAAACAGACTGACCCATCCTCTTGACCACACCCCTCAGGGATTTATCAGCAGTGAAAAGATCCCCCCATCAGTCTTCTCTTCTTTGGGCTACAAAGTCCTGAGTTCCTCAGCCTCTCTCCATAAGAGGGATGTTCTGGTCCCCTCAGCATCTCCATATGCCTTTTTTGTCCCCTCCCCAGTAGCTCCCTGTCCTTCTTGACTCAGGGAGCCCAGAACCTCACACACTATTCCCAGTGAGGCCTCACCTGTGCAGAGCAGAGGGGCAGGAGAACCTCCCTTGACTTGCTGCCCACACCTCTCTTGATACCCCCAGGATGCCGTTGGCTCTCTTGGCCATGAGGGCACATCACTGATCATGGTCAGCCCGTTGTCCTCCAGCACTCCTAGGGCTTTTTCCAGAGAGCTGTTACCAGCAGGTCACCCCTGACCTGTAATGGAGCTGGGGGTTATTCCTCCTGAGGTGCAGGACCCTGCACATGCCCAGCCCTCCAGCCTGTCCAGATCTCAGTGGATGGCAAGACCCTCCTTTTGCCAGCGTGGCTTCTGTCCATCTCTCTGCTGCAAAAGCTACACTGTCAACACCAGGTTTTCCTAAATGAAAGCTGTGCCCTCTGTAAACCACAAAAGCCTTATGGAAAACAAGCAGCTTTGGTTTTGTGCGCTGCGAGTTGGAATCCATAAATACGGCAGTAATCTCATGTACACCCAGTAGTATCCCTCTGCTCACTGCTTCCCCACCCGTGTTTCTATGTAGCTCCAGACTTACAAAGCCAGCGTTAATTCTGCCGTACAATAACGTGGATAAGCACAAACACAAAATCTATGAGCTTCATCATCTGCCCCCAGCCAGCCCAAAGGGGAAAAACCCACACAGAAATACTGCTGTTTCACTGGCCCATCACTGCAGCTAGCTGATGCAGTGAGTAGGTGATGGGAATATTTCTAAGGCTGCTGGAAAGGTTACAGATCACATTTCTCATGTAACACTACAACGCCATATATTGCACCCCTCCTGGGCATTTATTCCCAAAACCACAGCAGGAGGAGAACCTCATGCATGTAAAAAAGAAAGAAGAATCTTAAATTTAAGAAAGCAGCCAGGTTTTGAAGTATCTTCGGTTCGGATTAAAGTAGAAATTCTTGGTCCTCAGAGATTTCTCCTTTCTAAAGAACTGATAGAAACACGGCCTCTCCTCCTCTGCGGAAGGGGGGAGTGTGTCAGAAGGGATATATGTCAGAAGAGGTATATTTAGCTAATAAAACCAGACAGGAAATCACACTGACTCCACAAGTCAAGACTCTCTAATCACACAAGCATTATTTGTACTGTTTTGCCTTCCTCCCCTCTCTTCTTTTCCTTTTGTAATAAATAATACGATGCCACTGAGCAAAGCTAAGCCGCCCGGGTGAAGTACGCTGAATTGCTCGGTACTGCCCATCTAGAGGGCCAGATCTAAAGCCTGATTAAGTCAAGTGAAAAAGAGCATGGAGTGGTTTTGCCTCAGGTTCCCTCCAAGCTCATCACAAACCAGCTCAGAATGATTTGGCAGTCCTTGCCTGAGAGACCGTCAGCACTAAAGCAGCAGGCTGGGCGTTTTGGGTACGCTGGGAGGTAAACTGGAGCAACGCTTACGCATACAACAGCCTCAACCACGCGCTCTCAGTCCCTACAACAGGCACTACGCCCAATCCTACAAGTGACTGTAGGCATCCAAATTCATCCAGGCCTTTGCTAGAGGTCAGAGGGTTTCTGGGGATACCTGACACCCTACGATGCAGGGCCACGCTGTGCTGGGTTTTATTTAACGTTCTGTAACGTTAAATACACATTTAAGCACACGGTCCCTTACACAGGCACACCACAGAACACTGTGAGGTTTTGGGAGCACAACACAAACACAGGCTGGGTCACTGTGTGTAACGGCCCCCCCAAGACCTGCACAGGGGCTGGCAACAAGGAAGGGCCCTGTCCCACCAGAAAATGGGTGGGATCACCCAAGAGCTGACTTTGCATCAAAATGATGGCCTGGTGTACATGGCCGCTGACCAGGCGTAGCTCTGAGCTGCAGCCGGGTTTAGTTGAGCAGACTCAGCTAGGGCTAGGTCCCGACTTCTGCTTTCGCTGCTGTTCCGTGGGTTCGAGTGTTTCCTATGGCAGCGGGAGCGACAAAAGCGTACTTCTCTGTGCCATAATGTGCCACGGCACTGGCAGGCCATTTCATGTACAGACATCGTTTGCTAAGATGGATAAAACCACCTTTGACAGTGCATTTCCCAGATTACCCTACACATGCATTTGAAACTTCACACACCCTCAACCTGCCTTTTCAAAATCAAACACCGAACCAGCAGAAACCCGACATACATTGGCATGGCTTGATATTTTTTATCAATGTTTAACACAGCCCTTTGATGTCACAAGTATAAGATTTGAAACGCTGAGCATTAATGCGCTTCACATTGATATCCAAAAGTAGATCGGGCATTACAGGACTGAGAACAAAAGCATTCATGGTTTTAGGAAAGATTATTATTATTTTTTTTGTAAGGCAGCCCCAGGTGCGAACCCTTCAAGCCAGTTAAGGAGTGGCACTGATCCCCATTAGCAGGACTGGGGTCCAGCCCCTCCCAAGTTACCATCAAAAAGAAAGACTCGGTGCTTCGGAGTTGATTATAAGAAGCCGAGAGGCAAAGAAAAAGAAATCATGACACCTGCATTTAGTGTCAAGAATCCTGGGAGGAAGTAGGTTTGGGAGGGAAGATGGCAAATCAGCAATGCATTAATGTCAAGAAAATGTGATCTCACCGCAAGCAGCCGAGGCACAAATAGGCGATGCCCCATTCCCAGAAGTTCCAGCACCCGACACGCATACTCATTCACCAGCTTGCTTCTCTCGTCATGCATGTCCTGGGACTTTTTGACAGGCGGAGTGAGCTTGGCAGCTGGGGTCTTGCAAGGTACCCCTTCTTCCATGAGCAGTAAGTAGTAAGTATCCAGAGTGAGAAGAATAGGCTTTGGACCGTGATTTCACAAAGTGTGAGATGAGGAGAGCCAGCCTTGGATCTTTGAAACGGGCTTGGATGGCCACCTACAGCAACGCCCGTCGGTCTCTCAAAAAGGGAGAAGCATCTTTGCTAAGAATCAAGGAAAAATACGCTCCACTGTGCTGGCTCAGCCAGAGTCCAAAGCAGATTTGAAAAACAAACCAAAGAGAGCATGGATCTAAAAATGCACCTTAGAAAAAAAACCCCAAACCAAAAAAGCAGGAAAATGGCAGAAAATGAGTGCAGGGAAGCTGGGCTGGGAGAAAAGCAATGGAGAGCTTTCCGGGCTCAGTGCATGGGGATGAGTGTGCGAGCAGACAGCAGCAAGAGCAATAAAGCCAGGGCAGTTCTGAAGCTGCACAGAGAAAAGGATGAGCTCATTGCAATCTCTGATTCGTGACGAGCGTGGCGGCTGCCGCTGCCGCCTCTCGCCGTGAATCAGTAATGAAGGGGTAGGCGAGGAGGGGGCTGGGAGGAGGAGGAGGGGGTGAATGAGCATGCAGAGAGCCTCTCCGGGGAGAATGCCGTAATAAGAAGCCAATAGTGAGCGGCTGGACAGTCGAGCTCCCCCTCCCCGACTACCTTAAATCGATTCGGCTGTGACGGCTTTTGCTGTTGAATCCCAGGATTACGGTTACCTCAGCGGCAGCCTCTAACGTTCCATGGTTGGGAAGAAACCGGCCTGCCGGCCGATATAATGGCTTGCATTCGATCTGCTTCTGAATAATGCAAATACAGGCTCAGTGCAACCCGGAGATGGGCAGGAGACCCTCATCCCTCCCAGATGATGAATGGGAGAGGAGCAAGGACGGCGCGACAGACTGCTGGGGTGCAGAGAGCCGCAGGCAGCCGCTGAGAAGCCAAGAAGCCGTAGCCCATCCTGCAGGATCGGATTAAATAATTTAAATAACGATAATTCCCAGTGCTCTGTTCTCAGGAGGCATTTCTAAATCCGGGGGAGATGGGCAGGGAGGGAATGATGTCAGCACGCTCACTTGATTCTAGAAATCAAGTGCACGTTTGTAAGGGAAATGCTATGACGTCACACCTTCCACTGCCTTGTATTGCTCCCATGAGGGGAGTGGGCCAGGTGCCCCTGCCATCTGGGCAGAGACAGCCAGGTAGGCAGTACTTCCTTGCCCAGGTCTGTGGGATTTGATGCTGCTTCATTTCTGAATAGGAAAATGGGCTGTGTAACGGCACGATACCTGCTTCCGAGCGGAGCAGGCAGGGATATTCCTCACAGCTCTAACAGACAGAGGGGTGTAATTCAAAATACTGCGGGGAGCTCTAGGGATCTGAAACACACCGACCGCAACCGCTCCTGCCAATGAGTATGTAAGCCCTAAACATCATTTCTCCCACATGCATTGCTCTCTCCAAAGAGCAAGCATTAAAAGTATTTAGTTAAAATACTACAAAGTTTAAAATTTAAATTTAAAAAAATATAATTTAAAATAGCTTTACTAATGGCCAAATAAAATCTGCACTATGGCATTGAACTGAAGTAATAAACAGGCTCACGAGCAGCTAAAATAGGAAAATCCTTTTCATTTCTCATGAGCAAACTGAGGTGAGTACCACAAGAAGCAGAAAAAAACCCAGAAAAAGGAAATTCACTGGGCTCAGGCTGATACACCACCCACAGAGGTCTCCTTCCAGAAATGAGTACAGTTTCTTGGATGAGAATTACTTGTTTTTAAAAGGACGCCGTTAACAAAAAATAGCCCTATCCACGCAGGTCCCCTTGGCTCATGGTGAGCAAGGTGGGAAAGCAGTTAAAGCACAAGTCATAGGTCAAAGATGATAGATGACGATGACACCAAGGTCTCCACAACTTTTCCTCTGGCGACCTGGGATTTAAGTCAGCTAAAGCACCTGCGGTACTGGACAGGTGGTCTTCTGAAGGCTGGTGTAGGTACCACAGGTTGTGAAATACGCTTCCTTCTGTAAGGACGAGACCATGGAGCAGGCCTCTGAAGACCCAGAGGCAATTCTGTCTAGGCTGCAAGCAGGGGTATTGGCAGAGGTCCTTTCCAAGGGAAGCCATGCACGACTCTTAAGAATCTCAGAATCCCAGACTGTGTTAGGTTGGAAGGGACCTTCAAAGGCCACTTAGTCCAACCCCTGCAGTGAGCAGGGACATCTTCACTAGATCAGGTTGCTCAGAGCCCCATCTAGCCTGCCCTTGAATGTCTCCAGGGATGGGGCCTCCACCACCTCCCTGGGCAGCCTGTAACTGTGTCTCACCACCCTCAGAGTGAAGAGCTTCTTCCTAAGGTCTCATCTAAACCCCCAGCCTGCTCTAGTTTAAACCCATCACCCCTCATCCTGTTGCTCTATGCCCTTACAACAGCCCTTACAACAGCCCTTTCCAGCTTTCCTGCAGGTTCCTTCAGGGACCCGATGATCTCTCGAGGTCCC
The DNA here is from genome assembly GCA_020800305.1 of Porphyrio hochstetteri. Classification (NCBI taxonomy): domain Eukaryota; kingdom Metazoa; phylum Chordata; class Aves; order Gruiformes; family Rallidae; genus Porphyrio; species Porphyrio hochstetteri. The sequence continues at coordinate 24,408,249 of CM036912.1, forward strand.
TTCCAACCCCTACAATTCTGTGACTGGAAGGGGCTTCTGAGGTCTCCCTGCAGCCTTCTCTTGTCCAGGCTGAACCAGTCCAACTCTCTCAGCCTATCTTCATAGGAGAGGTGCTCCAGCCTTTGGATCGTCCTTGTGGCCCTCCAAAAAGAAAACTGTAACCAACACAGACTTTATTCCAACTTCAGGTTACAGTGAAGATTGTGATGGTCAGGTTCTGTCTTCCACATAAGAATGAAAACATGGCTCAGAACATTAAAAATTAAAGAACAAGAGCATTATACTGCGTGTACTGAGAAGGACATTACAGAAGTGACTAGAATCAGAGAGGTGAATGGGCAGAGTCACTGGTGGCTTGTGGGCGAAACGGGCAAGAGGGCAGATAATTCAGAGTACCAGTCATGTAAAAAGCCTTGAATTGTTTCTTGCATAAATCAGACTTGAATAAGCTCATAGCTAACTCTCATCCTTATAGAATTTCAGGTTTGGTTCATTTTGGGTAAGGTCTGGGCTTATGAAAAATGGTATGAAGTGATTATTAAATAAAATCTTTAATTCTAGAAAGTTATAATAGGATCTCCTAGTTGGAGGCTAAAACCAGATGAATTGAGGTTAGAAATATTTTTAGGAATGAGGAAAATTAACTACAGGATTAGCTTCCCAAGAGATGTGGTCTACTACCATCATTACAGTTCTTCCATCAGGCCTGGATTTCTTGTTTAAAAAGAGGTGTCTCAAATCCGAAAAATCCCAAGGCATGACAACCCCCCCTTAATTATGAGCTGAAATCCAATGCTCTGCATTTTTCAGGAACTCCTTCCCCACAGCGACATGGTGAACTGTCACTCAGTTACACAGCTTGAGACTTTTTATGCTCCCTACCGTCCTCAGAAACCTCTCCATCCTCACTCAGTCAAAGTAAAAATGGCCCAAAAGGCAGTTTTTGCACCCTAAAAGTAGAAAGTCTTGGGGTAAACATGTATTGCTTTGATATCCATGCAGTAGACCTAACGTAGAGTTAGATTCAGTTTCCAGCCCATACGATGTGTGCTTGCTCAGGCAGCACCAGCGCAGTTAAGGTCTGCTCAGAGGCACACAGCTGAGGCCTGCCAAACTCAGAAAGGAGTGGCTAATGGCAAAACATCTCCTAGCAAATAATAACATAGGGACCATGGCTTGAAGGTATCTATGTTTTCTGAATTCTGCAGCAAGATACCAAGGACCTTCTTGGGGAGCCATTCAGAATAGACTGAGTTAGAGGAACATGTGGCACACTGTGGAACGTAAATGAGTGCACAAAGCCCGAACATAAATGTGTTGGCTTCGGGTGTTCGTACCAGGTTAGGTCCCAGATAACAGCCTTCTCACCTGCACGCTTAACAAGCCACAGCAACTGGCTGTGCCAACTGGCCACCCGTCAGGGAAGACAGCAGGCCTGCTAGCGGCCTAGCTCTCTTCTCCCAAAATTTAGGCTCTGACAATATCCTCCTGTTCCCATGAGACAGAAAAGTTACTCATGCTGAGAGGATCTTAATAATCACATTCTCAAAACACAGCGGCCTTTTTATAGGGGTACAGGCTACCCTAAACCAAGAAGTAGTTATGGGAAGGTTCTTGGGAGTAACGGAACATGTTAGGAACCAACCATAACAAGAGGGTCAAAACAGCCAGTGTGTGGATACTTGTAGGCATCAGAGGTAAACTAATGATATTTAGCTATAAGATATGTTTATCAGAACTCGTTATAATTACTAACCAATCAGTGTGGTGTGAACAGTGTGTGTAACCAATTAGCAGTTTTTTAGCTTGCCATGTTTGCAGTAATAAAGGTATATAACCTGTGGGATTTCATCCAATAAAATGGCCTCACCCAAAATTCATATCAAATTGCGGGTTGCTCATCGCTGGTCGCCACAGCCACCTGCCCACTTTGAGCAATTTTAAGGTGAGCTTCTTTACTGAGAGGGGGGTCGGGCACTGGCATAGGCTCCCCAGGGAAGGGGTCACAGCACTGAGCTGGGCTGAGGGCAAGAAGCATCTGGACAATGCGCTCAGTCCCATGCTCTGTCTCGGCTGGCCCTATGGTGAAGCCAGGAGTTGGGACTCAGTGGTCCTTATGGGGCCTTTTCAGCTCAGGAGATTCTATGGTTCTATGACCCTACACAAGCACTACAGATTTCTTCCTCCCTCTGTTTCAACTGCCTGCCCACACGCTCCTGGTGCAGCTGCCCAACCTTCCACATCTTCCCTGTCTCTGCCCCAGTCCTGCCAGCAAAAGCACCACTGGTCTCGCCTCCCGTGCTGACAAGTATGTCAAATACCCCCTCTGTGCTGACAAGAATATAAAATTTTTATGATCGTGGGGCCCAGTACTGAAAGGTCAGTGCTGAGATAAACTAGGCACGTTCATAATTGCTCTATCAACTGCTAATTGATCGATGCTGATGTATGATAGCATCGCTCTTTTCTATGTCAACTGTAAAAAAAAAAAAAAAGGAATTGGATTGCCTTTAACATTTCAGTGGCAAAAACTACTGTTTGAAAAGCTAAGCAGATGCTGGAATTGGAAGAATAAAGTCCTCCCTCAAGTTTGTAACACAAATTCTGCACCAGAAGAGCTCTGAAAATCCAGATGAATTACATCATGCCCGCAACGAGAGCTTTACCTCTTACCTTATCAGAAATCACTCTGTCCTTTCTGTTCTTCAGGTCTAATCACAAGTGTGTAACCTGGATTTAGTGAAGTTTACATCTTTATCATTATCAGAGAGAACCCGATACACCAATCTATTTTCACAGGAGATTCCACCAGAGACCTGTGCCGGGGTTGTGCTGGTTGGCTTGCTCTTTGGCATTTGGGAAAAGAGGGTGAACTGTGAGGTGATGGTGTTGGCAATGTCACTAAATTATTCAGGGTTTTAAAGACAGGGGCTTTCAGGAAAGAACTGCAGGAGGACTGTAAGAGACTGGATGACTGGGCAATGGTACGGTAAATGGAAGTCAATGTAGGTAAATGTAAATTGATGCATATGGGGAACACTATCCATATATAAATGACAGGCTCTGAGCTTGACAATTGCGACTCAGGAATGAATCTTGGAGTCACTGCAGACAGTCCTATAAAAATATCAGCTCAGTGTACTGCAGAGGTCAAAAAAGTACATCCCAACGGAATTAATAGGGAGGGAATAGAGATCTGAGCAGAGAAAGCCATTATGCCACAGTACAACTCCACAGTGTGCTTTCATCTGTGGTACTAGGCATTATGCTGGTCCTTCCTATCTCATAAAGGAGACAACAGATGGAAAAGAATACAGAGAGGGAATAAGGCTCGTCAGAGGCTTCCAAATGAGGAGATAAAAACCAGTCTAAGATTATTAAGGGGTAAGGGCTATGGTAGACCTACAAATTCATGAGTGGAGAAAGCAAAGAGGTACCAACTGTCCAAAATGCCTTCCAACACAGGGACCAGGAACATCAAGCGAAACTCAGAGGTGGCAGGTTCAAAGCAAACCAAACGAAGCACAGCTTCAACACAACCCATCACTGAGCTGAGAAAATATCTGCAGCTACTTGTTAATGTGTCAAAAAGTCACCTGACAAACCCACAAATAACAATCTGTACCCAGTTATTAACCATGAGACTGTTCCTTTCTCAAAGAGTACCCGAGACACAAGTAGCCACAGATAAAAAGTATTATTGCCCTGTTCTTACAGTCTTTCCTGTTGGCAACAAGATGCTGGGGGAGGTAAGTCTGATCTGGAATGACTATCTTCATTTTTTGTTACTTCAATTCCATACTTGAGAAGAAAATTTCCCATAGAATCATGGTATTTGCTGGGTACGAGTCATATACAGAATATTGGGAAAAAAAAATAAATCAGAACTATATGTAGTCCTAAAAATACCATTTCCAGTTTCCAACATCTAGAGATTATGAACAGACGACAGGCTTCCCCGTTTGGAAGTGCCATAAACACACAAATCAGGGTTCGGTGCCACTAAAGAAACGCAGTCTGATGAATTCCATGCTTTCTCCGCTGTCTTCTAACCTTTGAAAAGAAAATGCCTCTTCTCCCTCAGAACTGAAACTTTATGGTGAGCATTCCCCTAACAGAAACTGAACAGATTTTAGGTGTGAGGAAGGCATCTAGTTTTCTTAATTATCTGGTCAGGACAGGATGGGTTTTCAGCATGCAAATAAAGGTGGGCATTTAAAAATTGAAAGCCGGTTAGAAAAATCAATAGTCTGGAAGTTGACTGATTCTGGACGTTTTCAGGTAGAGATTTCTCTTTCTAAAGATACAATCTCTACCAAGGCACCAAATGCCGTTGTTTTGTGGTTGGGGAAGTGGGTTTGGGGGTGGGAATGCCGCAGCCCAGCAAAATGTACAGGTTGAGGACATCCTTCGTTTTGGAACCACAAATATAAAAGCAGTGATCTGAGCCTCTTAAAAAGCAAACTTCTTGTCCTTGAAAAGAGAACAGTTGGTTCTGATATCTAGACCAAAGAGTTAGGATCCACTTCTGCACCAGAAGCTTCAGGGCTGATCCTGGCATCAGCTACATAAAGAGGCCATAAAAAACCCTGGTATAGAGCACAACATCTATTTTGCCTTAGGTTCTAATGTGAACACTTCTCTCTTTTTTTTATATCAAAAAGAGCCTTTTAAGGTTTTAATGCACTTGCAGAGCATACTCAACCAGATCACCCAGAGTCAAAACCTATTTAGGATGGAAAGAAACCCTGTGTGTCACTCCATCCAAGCTCCGGCCTACCGCACTGCTCATTTAAAAATGAGCTCAGGTGCCTCAGGTTGCTGCAAATGCAAAGTAAAAGTGATGGGATGCAGAGAGAGACCAAACAGCTGGTTTATCTCTCCAAGACACAGCCTAAGCTCTGTTGCCTGCACACTCGGTGCATTTTTCATGCGATACCGCTCCAAAAAAAGTACTTGTCACAATTTCACCCCCAACTTCATATTTTTTAATCATCTGCATTGTCAATATGCAAGTTTTCCCTAAAATAAGCACCTGTCCAGTCTTCCTCAACATCCTTGGATATTTACCCAGTAAGTTCATACAAAATATGAGCATCACATTTCAGTAAGATGGGGAATTTGTCTTCTTAAAGACTAATGCCCCAGGGTAGACAGCGGCAAGCGATAATTTTGGAAGCAAGTGACAAAGGGAGGTATAACCTCAAGGGATGTCACACTGGCTACTTCAACCTACACTGCCAACCACACAGCTCCCTGGAGAAACTAGTGTCATCCACTCCCAAAGAGCAGGATGGAAGGAGGGAGCCACGGGATGACTGCTGTGGCTATCTTTGGGTATGTCCACATCTCAGAAGCATAAATTTTGGAGCTATCCTTCCTTTAAAATAGCATTTCAGAGCTGATTGTAAAGTTCTGGCTTGGCACAAGCGGTGGTCCTGGAGTCAAATGATGGACGAAATGTGAGGTGGGTTAGGTTGGGTATCTAGCTGAAGAAGATAAATGTCTTGAAAGTGAAAAGAGAAAACCTGCAATTCACTGTATGTTCATTAAGGGGTGAAATGTAAATGTCTATAGAGGTACAGAAGAATTTTATTCTAAATTTGTGCTCTTACACAAATCCACATCTCAGGTGGTGAGGAACACTCTGGTTTGTCATTAATTCTGCTTCATGACCCCTTGGTCATCAGATAAAAAGTAGACTTTTCAGAATAGGGAAATACAACATTAATACAGAAAACAGTGTGACCTCTCTTAAAGATCCAGTCATTCACCTCTAAAAAGCTAAGTACAGAATTGAGGAGATGTAAACAGAACTATTAAGATGCTCCAGAGCTGAAGACCACTAACACTGGTTTGTCCAGCAGGCAACACAAGTGGGATCTGTAACACTGCAAGGCAATAAACAGGAGCATGAGTGTCACTGGAAGAGAACTATTTAAGATAAAGGACAGAGCAGATATCAAAGTAGATGAGTGTAAAATGGTCAGTCATAAATTTAAGCTGGAATAAAGGAAATAGCCTTGCACCAGCAATAATGCTGCTGCTACATTACAAAATTGTCCCGGGACCAATCCTGTTCAATGTCTTGTATCGATGACCTGGATGGAGAGATTGAATGCTCCCTCAATAAGTTTGTGGACAACACTAAGCTGGGAGGAAGTGTCGATCTGCCTGAGGGTAGGGAGGCTCTTCAGAGGGATCTGAACAGGCTGGATCGATGGGCTGAGACCAACGGGATGAGGTTCAACAAGGCCAAGTGCAGAGTCCTGCACATGGGACATAACAACCCCGAGCAGTGCTACAGGCTTGGGGCAGAGTGGCTGGAGAGCTGTCAGGCAGAGAAGGACCTGGGGGTGTTAGTTGACTGCCCGCTGAATATGAGCCAGCAGTGTGCCCAGGTGGCCAAGAAGGCCAACAGCATCCTGGCTTGTGTCAGACACAGCATGGCCAGCAGGGCCAGGGCAGGGATTGTCCCTGCACTCTGCACTGGGGAGCCCGCACCTCGAGTACAGGTGCAGCCTCACCACAAAAAGGACATCAAGGTCCTGGAGCGTGTCCAGAGAAAGGCAATCAGGCTGGGGAAGGGGCTGCAGAGCAAACCTTCTGAGGAGCGGCTGAGGGAGCTGGGGGTATTCAGCCTGGAGAAGAGGAGGCTGAGGGGAGACCTTATCACCACCTACAGTGACCTGACAGGGGGGGTGTAGAGAGGTGGGCAATGGTCTCTTCAGCCAGGGGACAGGAGATGTGATGAGGGGGAATGGGCTCAAGCTGTGCCCAGGGCAGGGTCATATCAGACATTAGGAAAAAGTCCTTCCCTGAACAGGTTGTCGGGCACTGGAACAGGCTGCCCAGGGAGGGGGCTGAGTCACCGTCAACAGATGGGTAAATGAGGTGCTCAGGGATATGGGTTAGCATAGGATGGGAACGGTTGGACTTGATGATCTCAAAGGTCTTCTCCAACCTAGTGATGCTGTGATTCTGTGAAACAGATGTCAGGTTGCATGATGGAGCGGAGAAACATTTCTTTGGCTCAGAAGGTCCTTTTCAGTCCAGATACAGAACGATAGAGAGAAAACAAGTAACTTTCCTTAGCCAAGGTAGTTTAGACACTTCTTTTTTAAATCTAGGAAGCCTCTTGTATCAAGTACTCAAATTAACAGCATCATCTGCCATCCCCACCACCGTACCTGGCATTCTTCTCCCTCATCTGCTGGGCACAGACTGACACAAACAGCATTGAGACTGAAAGGTGGCAACAGAAATAACCAAGCAATTAACCACGTGTGCGGAATTCCCAGTTACAGCTCGACAGCGTGCAGGGAGGAGGAGTGTTAAAAGCTCATGAGCACTGGGAGAAATGCTGCTCACGCTTGCGTGTGGTCACGGAGCGATACACTGAAGCACTGGCTTTCAGGTAACACCTGTACACACGTGAAGCTGATTTCCCCACGAGAACAGATTTTAATACTCGCCTCGGTTTGTTACTTCCAAACTGTCATGTGCATTTAGCAGTTCTTGCTAGGGCAGAAAGATCAGAGCCAGAAGACTGAGGAAATAATTGCTGAAATATTTAAATACAAAAGCAAGCTTATTATTGACACATTTTCTAAGCATGTGTGAAGACTTTAATGTTTACTGTGCAATTTCCAACGAAGAAGCTAACTAACTGATGACAAAAGAGACCTGAAAGTATGCTGGCGTTCCTCCGACAATCCCAATTAACTGTCCTCACTGGGAGTTTTTAAAGCTGTCACAGTTTTCAACCCCGGGGTTCTATTCGCACCCCAATGCCTCATTCTATTTCCCTCTGCTCAGAAAACAAAAGCTGAGGGATTGGATTTTCTATCAGCTCATCTTACTAAAATGCGAGTTCAGGTGCAGTCTCCACGTGATGTAAGGGAATGATCCCCTCGAACTGTAAAACACTGCCATCAGCTGGACAGCCAGGCAGGCGAGCATCCTGAGGGAGAGGAGGAAAGCACCCATAGGCATTAGGAAGAGAAACATTTGGATGCTACGGATGTTTTACCTTTGATAAGAAATCAGATTAAGGCCCTATTACAAATCTGGCCCCCATGGCTAAAGAGTGTTAATCCTCTAGCTGTTCATTGCTGCAGTCATACTCCAAATGTGGGAGAAGGGAAAGGATTCCCCTCGTGTCTTAAACACTTATTTAGTTTCCAAGGATTGCTGCATCAAGATGCTGTGGGTAATCAGTCACGGAAGCCATACCCTCATTTCAAACCACCAAGAGTTCCCTCCCCTCCGAATTCTGGCAGCTGGCTGTCGGAGTGAGAGGCTGCATCAAGGGGAAGGCAATTCGAGGTAAAGCCTTCCAGCCTGTCACTACTGGAGGAGGGACTGAGAGGCACACGCTCCACAAAGAAGTGAGGAAAACAGCATTTGCACACCTGAGTTACTCAGCATTTGCACATCTGAGACTCAGGTATTTCACCAATGAAGGACTCCCTCCACCAAACTGAAAACAATCCTTAAGACTGCAGATGAGAGAACAGTTGCTCTGCTTTAACAAAGGACGAATCCTTAGGATCAGAGTCAGAGGGAAGCAAGACCTTAGAAGCACAGAGCTGCGAAGCGGTTGTTCTGCAGCACACACACTCAGTCTCTGTAACTTAAAAACCCTGCCACACCAAACCGTTTTGTTTCTAATGAACAGGAGAGATGATGAACACACTTGGATAGGAAAAAAATACTTCAGGTCTCAAGAGTACAGAGTTATTTTCTCCCCTGACAACCAGGAATTCCTGCTGTAAGTAAATCATATGCTAATTTGCTTGTATCTAACCATCAGCTCCATCTGGGTACCGCTACGGAACTGTGTTCTTGTGGGTATTTCTGACATAGAGCCTTGTCTCACTTACGTGTATCTCCTCTGCACCTGTTTTTGGCTGCAATATAGAAACACTGCCAGAGGATAACACCCCCCACACCTTCAGAGCCCATCGCAGCCAGAACAGGCAGAAGCAGCACAATGCCCATATGCAAACAGCCAGACAGAGATGTTCTGACCAGATGAGCGGCGTGTTGGGAAATATGTATGTAAGGAAATGAAAAGAGTGAGCGTTTTCTATTAAAAGAAATGGGGTTACTCCTTTGACTCAAAGGGAATCCTCATTTGCAATATGTCACCCCCAAGTGAAGGATTCCAGTCCCTTCCAACCCTTAATAGAATGGTTAGCCCTTCCCAACAGCAGCAGCAGGTACCCTAGAGCTCAGAGCCTGGGCACAGACCCACAGTCCCAAAGGCATCCTTAAGTAACCGAACTGAACAAAGCTGTTCTTCCCTGAGCACCTGCCTGGCCATCTGCAGCCCCCTGCAAGTACCCCTGCTTTTCTTTCTCCTTCCTCAGCTGTATGATCCATCAGAGGTATCTGTCTCTCTGCAGAGCCTGTGCCCGCCGATCTGGCAGCACACCTCTTGGGTGGCGCTTGGATGCTTGCTTCCGCTTATTTCATTCTCCTTCATAACACCACCAACCAGACTTCCCTTTATCCATCCCAGCCTTAAAAACCCTGGAAAATTCACAAGCCCCCACACCTGCAAATAAAACACCCAGCAGGAAGAGCGCACCCTTCCCTCCCCTCTTCTTACAAGTGTAGAGGTGTGTAGGAACACTTCCCTGGGTACGCACATTAAGAGAGTTTCCTGTTTCTAGGTTAAAGAATTTGTTAAAGACTCATGTCAAAAGTCACACCACCATGGGACACATCAACTGTGTTAGTGTAAATCACAAGTTATGTCTGACCTTTTCTTACTGTACATACGATCTCAAGCTGACACCAGAGTTCTTCACCCAACTTACCCCACCTCAGATGAAAATATACGGGCTTTCAAAGTTCTGACTGATCTGTTCACAGCAGGATATATATATAAAAACAAATATACATTTTAAAATGATTATTCTTTTTTCCCTGGTGTGGAGCCGTTCTGCTGTAGGACTTGGTGCTGAGAGTTGAGTCGCTGAGAATCACTCTACTGAACAGCTCAACTTGTAGCTGTTTGTCCTTTCTAGATAAATGATATGGAAAACCCACCAGAGGACCAGCGGAGTCGAAGGACACCAGCCTGTGTCTGAGGTACGGGACTGCTGTGGTGGCACTGACAGGCTGTTCTACCCTGAGCCTTAGCCAAAATTATTTGATGGGAATATCATTTGAATTCAAAGGTGGCATTTCAAACTGGACCTGAACTAGTGCCAACTTAGGAAGGTCAATGCAGGTTAACTTTGAGCTATCTCAGTGGCATCCAAAGGGCCAATGGTTTACCTACAGGTTTACTTCTTTGTGTAGGTAAATTCTGAATCCACGCCAAAGCCAGAAGATGCCCACATTATAAATTACTTCTGTTCCTCTCTTGACATCATAAATATGTTTGATACCCAGTAATATTCCCTCATGCTCCTTGCCTATTTTATATGAAAGGACCCAGCCACAAAATAAATGATCTGTGAAATGAATCAAAAGTTTTCTTCGCAGTAATTACACGTGAGATACTGCAACTCTCAGACTGCACACTCCTTGTTCCAGGAACTTTATGACATGATAAAGCTTCAGAAAAACAGATCTACCAGAAGAACAATTCTGAAGACATTTCTGGAGGGTATTTCTTCTGTGTTCCCTCCTCCAGAAGTCCTGCTATTGCCGTTCCCTTAGATGTGCTACACTAAGCTAAGAAAAGATTCCGTAAAGCTTAACAAAACAAAAAACCCTCACCTTCTTATCAATGACTTACCTTTAAGAGTGCCAAGGCTACGTGGAAGATTATGTTCATACCCTGAAAATAAGAAGAAAAAGACTTCAATCAGTGCCAGCACACAAACCTCTCCTCTCTGTGACTTATCACTATGAGGCATCATAGCTGGATGCTGCGGATCTCATGGGAATGCTTCCCTCTTCCCTGCCATACTTCAAAGTTCATCAGTAAAGCCTCAAGGCATGGTTTCCAAACTCCCAGCTGGGGGAGATGATGGCTCTTTGGAGCTTCTGGAATCATGCAGTTCAATTCATCAGATGCTACGGATGTGACAAGGTATCCCTCCACAGCTTCAGGACCTGTCAACACCGGTTTTCATGAACAGGGCAGAATAGCATAACAAGCAGGTTACTGAGAAAAAGTAAGAAATACTCTGGTTGATAGTGTTTTGCCCAAGTAACTGAGCTCAGCCATGATTAATCACATGCATTCTCTCCTGCTCAAGCTGTAAAAAAATCCCAACCCAAAAGTAGAACAAAACCCCCCGACAAGTACAAAATGCACCTTTGTTCTGTTACCTGCCAAAAATCACAACTTTTCCATAGGTAAGCACACTGTTGTCTGCATCACACAGCCTGGCTTGCCAGTGAGGGACAGGAGCGTACAGACACTCGTTCCACAAATAATACAGTGACAATGTCCAGCCATCCTGTCGTGGTTTTGCCCCAGCCGGGGGCCGCACCCCACACAGTCGCTTGTACTTTTAAAAGGAAGGGGGAAGGAAAGTTGGGGGAGGGGGAAAAAAAGGGAAGGAAGAAAGGAGGAAAAAAAACCACAACCCAGAAACCAGAACCACGCAGGTTGGGATAAGGATAGTTTACTAAACAATAACAGAAAACTAGATACAACAATAACAGAAGTTTAAAGCACAAAATAGATGAAACTGGTGATACACAATGCAATTTCTCACCAAACGACACAACTCAGGCCGCACAGCTTAGAACCGAACCCGACCGTGCCCAGAAACTGCACGTCCTGCCGTTGTCTCCCCCTCTTCCCCCCAGTCCCCCCTTAAACTGAGCATGACGTAACTGGTATGGAATATCCTCTTTGGCCAATTCGGGTCACCTGTCCTGGCTGCGTCCCCTCCTTTCTCACTAGTAAGGAAGTATGCAGAGCTGAGAAAGGTACTTGATTGCCCAGCAACAAATCGGAAACATCAGGGTGCTATCAGCACTATTCTCATGCTAACACCCAAACATGGCATTCCATTCACTGCTAAAAAAAAAGTTTAACTCCATCATAGCTGAAACCAGGACACATCCGAAAATCAAAGTAAGTAAAACCCACTCCAGTGCCGACTACGGAGGGGTGGAAAGGCTCCATTTCCCTGCCGCTGCACATGGAAATCAGGACGAGCACTCCTCTGCATTGCTTCAACATCTTCTTCTTTTGACAATCACGACTTTGGGATTTCCCTGGGGGAAGGTGACCATGTGCCCTGAGCGAGGCTCCTCCAGACCTCCCCTTAGGGTCTCGGTCAGCAAACTAGCCAGGGGTTAGCTCAGGCCAGAGGAGACAAGACGATGGCCTCACTGGCACTGCCGCTGCTGACAGAAGAGACTCTCCTGCCTGTAGCCTACAGACCTTGAGCATTCAAGATTATATCAAGAGCTTTGCGTTCATCCAAATATGAAAAATACCTCATGCACTTCTCATCTGCTGGATTATGTGCTTTGTGTGCTCAGGCTGTTTTCCTACCTGACCCTGTACAAATCCTCTTGCCTGCTGGGTAACAGCACGATAAATCTTTTCTTATAATGTCTTTCTGAGCTGGTATCTAAAAATGTCTCAAGAGATTCGCACACGAGTAATACTGGCACTGCAATACTTTATATTTTTATAATTTTTTTTTTGTGGGATAACAACAGGACTTTCTGTATGGGAACGGTCTCCAAGAAATTTTTCTGCTTCTGCAATTGAGCATTTTCCCAAGCCTCTTCCTGAAAGCCTGAGACTGCGTTTCTATAGAAATTGCTTCTATACAAATCTGCAGAGGCTTTTCTGAAGGATTCTTGGGAAGAAATTGTATTTTATATACAAATCCTTTCAAGGCCAGGATAGTGCCTCGAAGAGATTTCACCATTAAGAGTCTTGGAAATGCTGTGACATTAGATGGAATGAGTACTGCAACACTGAATTACTCTGCAATTTGATGCATAATCCTTATGACAACAAAAGGGCTTTTTCCACTAGAGGTCACAATTGCAGCGGGACTGAACTGTGCTTCGTTAATAAGAAACCCTTCTTCCAAAGGGGGTGACGAGTATTTCAAGTACAAAAACAGCTATTTCGCTTTTTTACTTCTTTTTAATACAAAAAAACCAAACCTTCGCCTGGCTGTGAGCTTCAGACACGACACTGATAATGCTGGAGCACCAGCAGAAGTGAAATAAGCTCACAGCACTCAGTTTTATTCCAAACATCGAGCTTAAGCCATCAGTTCATCCCACTGGCATGACACCCCTAGCTCTTTTTCAAGCCCCACCAGGCAGAGGGTAGCTCACAGCCTCCCTCACGTTACCCAAGATACCTGTTCAATGCACAAGCACCCCAAAATCAAACACCAGAAGGAGGTAAAACCTTCACATACAGCTGTCCTGAGCAGCACTCCCTTAACTCCTGGCAGAGAGAACAGGATGCACCCTCCTCTCCTCAGAAGGAGAGGTAACACCCAAACCAAGGCGATATGTTAGACCCAAGGTGTCCATCATTGCAGTTTCATGCTGGCTGCAGGACCTGAGTGACCCATACTGCCCATGACAGCTGGGTGACTTTGAGGTGGCATCTGGCAATCTACACTAAGGCTTCTGCTCGCCTTTGGATTTACAGCACAATGCTTTGGATTTCTAACCCATTTTAACAATGCATTTTACAACCACTGATCTACAGAGACTTGAGTTATTTTTTCCTAATGCGTGCAAGACTATTCCGACACGGCCCGGTTTAATGATGATGAAAAAAGAAGGCTCAGCTCCTTTTCCCACAATCTCTTGCTTAAAATCCCACTTCATTTACCCCACACTGATTTATAAGATCCAGCTTTAACTTCTCCATCTATTTCAGAAGGAGGACCAAAAATACCAATGGGCACCAGACATATAAATCACCGCAAGCTCTCTCCCTCCAGCCATTTGGTAATGGAAACATGAAAGTACATACAAATCATCCACCGAGGGAAAGAGAAGGGAGCCCGTATTAAATCAGCTCGGGATAATTACTTTTTCAAACCAAAGGTCATATGTTTAGCTAGGCATTTGGAAAGAAATGCTTTCATATCATGCAGATCTCATCTTAAGATGAAAGAAATTTGCTAAGTGGAAGTTGTCTGTAATTACCTGAACACTCATTTGTTTAACACACAAGGGCAAAACCTACAAACACTATTACTAGGCAAGAACTGTTGTAAGAGCACAGGAATGGTTAGGGGCTTATCATCATCTCATATTGCTTCTCTTATTTTTCAACACAAGAGGTTTTCCTGCTAGTGAGTAAATGAAGGAGCACGCAGCCTACCGACATTAAAGCCACCGGCAAAGATCCCAGAAGTGAGGCATGCAGACACCCTCTTCCAAGGAGCTTTTAACTAGCCTTTTGCAGAAGACCAGCAGTTTCTGTGACAGCCTGGCTTATCAGCATAGTTAGGCATCTGCACAGGATCACCATTTTTTCCAAAAGGCACTAATTAAGAACCCTTTGAAGCTCATGGAGAGGCCTAGAGTATTTTAACAGGTCTCATTAAGCTCAGGAGTTTTGGAGAAAGAACAAGCCCATCTCAAAGCAGGCAACGCTTGATTATTCTGCAGTCAAGATGGTAGGGAAGGGATCAGGAAAGGGATGATTTTAGAGCCTGTGCTATCGTACAGCCCCTTATTGCCCCTGCTGACTGCCCGCTGCTTTGCAAACACTTCCAGAGGCCAGCACTTAAGAAGAAAGCATGGTTTTGCAGATTAACCCTTCATACCTACTGGGATGACAGCACTGGGATGAACACTCACCATCCAGTAGGTCACCACAGAACACATTAGGATTGCCTGTCATAGAGGCATCTGCTTACTTGAATTATGTGTCAAAAGGCCATCATTTCCAACTGAGATTGCAGGCAACATCCTCATGGGCAAAACAGTATCTCACAACTGGAAATGATATGTATGCATGGAAATTAAGGCTGGCTTCAAATAAATGGAAATATTATTATGCTAACTCTGCTCTAGCGAGAGATTTTCACAGTCCCTTAACTCCCCCTGAGGCCAAGATTCCTTCTGCAGATAGAAGAACTCTTTGAGAAGTCGTCCCTCTGGGTCCCTCTGCACTTTGAGAGAAGCTGACTTTTGAAAAGGCCTGAAAAGAAGATTGGGAACAACAGAGAGAACGGTAAAGACCTGATTTTGTAAGGTCCAGCTTGTATGCAACGAAATCTCTGTGACAGAAAAGATGCCGGTGACTTCCTTCAGAAGGGAATATATATTCCCTTCTATAGATATGTATCATACCTTTCCATTTGACCCAGAAAATCTACCCAGAGACCTGAAAAAAGGGATTTAAGGGGGCAGCAAACTAGCACTTGCCACTGGCAAGGCTCAGCAGCAGAGCTTGCGGTGGGCACAAGAGTTAGGGCAAACAATTCAGTCCCACAGTATTTGGACAACATTTGCATAGGGGACAACCTTGGAACTCTACCTCTGCTTTACAGCTTTCCTTCAATGACAGAAGCCCTGTGAGAAGGTAGGCTGTATCAAATACCAGCTCCTCTCCCACCCAACCGACTCACCTTCCTCCAGTGACAGGGCAACGTCCTCCACATCATTTGCACAAATAAAAGGAAGTTCATCTCTTCGAAAATATATGGAAGACTAATTTAGTATTCCTGTTCTTATCTGTGGTTTTACTCCTAAATATGCAGGACGTGTAAGAGGAAACAGTGGAGGTAGTGAGATAATGCTCTCTGAAGTTCAGGAACAGGTAAAAAAGATAAACAAGAAAGTCAAGTGAGCATCTCCACGAGGTCTGTGACGTCTCAGGACTCACATGCCATGCCATCAGGAGAACCAGTCAATCTCTTCCAGCTTTCTAATAACTGATTTGTCCTTTTTTGAAGAGAGATTAGCTATTCAGCTGAAGTTAATTTGACATTGTTTCATAATTCGAAAGCGTTTCATAATTATGTGTTTGGTTGCACACTCTTTCAAAGGAGCTACAGAGGGTAATTGGGGTTATAAACTCTAAAGGAGAATTAAAATTCTATTTATGTCTTGGCTTGCTTCCAGCTAAACATTTGTTTGGCAGCTCTCATATGTTGAGGGCACACAACAAACTTTAGGAATGTCACAAATGTATTTATTTTGCTGACAGCATAACTATATAGTCTGAAGCTCTGATTTCTCTTGGTAAGTACCACAGACTTGGAGCATGCTCTGCAGGGATATGTGTGTTAATTAACATCTTTCACTCAAATATAGCTCATGTAGCTTGTGGATTTAATCCCATTCAATGACAGGACAACTAAGGCAACAAAAGGTTAACTCATTCGAGTAAGGTGCACCATAAAATAGTGAGCTTTGTCTAAGTAACAAATACAGCTTCCTTACAGAATGGTTATATCAGAGGGAAAATAAAAGAGAAAACAAGTTGCATAGAGATCTTACTGCTAACGTATGAGGTATAGTCAACTCCTTCACCTGGGCTTCCCCCAGTGACTCCATACGCGCTGCCTACTACTACAGCTCACACCAGGAAACACTGTACCACAAGAAAGGAGAAAAGGAAAGACAGAAATCTCCGTCCTCATGCTATGATGCTGTGAATAATACAGAAAGCCAAGTAAAACCATTTGACTGAATTAATATACATAACCCAATAAATAAGCAGGTAGCAGGGAGATGGTAAAAACAGCACCGCAGGATTCTGTATTTATTGTGGCACTTTTCTGTATTTTGCAGCATGAAAAAGCACACAATAAACAGCACCAGGCAGCCATGAACCTGTGTTAGTACCATGTGTTTGTTTGGCTGCTTTTAACAGAAATGAATGGGATACAGGAGCGCCAGCAAGTATTTACATGTTTGGGGCGATTTTCACGTCATTTGCTACAGCTGAATGAAGGGAAAGAGTGCTACGAGATTAGCACTTTTTCCTCTCCAGCTTCCATGCCTGTTTCTGGAGAAGAAGAAATACAGTGACAGAAGTTTAAATCATTTCCACGTATCAAATCTCTCCCTGACACTGGGCATTTCTGCAGCAGTGTGTGCCTAGCTCCCAGGCAGCTGGTTACAGGCTGGCAGCACGCTTTCTCCCTTTGCTTGACCAAGCCATGCACGCACATTATTTGTCTGGTTTTCCAAGGTTTAAATTACAGGGGGTTTAGACATTGCTTTCCCTCTTTCCAAACTGATTTAATACGGGGACAAAGACCTGAGTCCACCTTAGGCACAAGGCCTTACCAGATACATACCTCGAGAGCAGAAAAGAGACCTGGTATCTCTGTGCATAAAACAGACCCTTCCCCACGAAACACAAAGAGACACAAAGATTCATGCCCACTCCACATCTGCCCTCCATCCAATCTCCTTCCCAACAATCATTCTTCACCTTCTCCCTTTCTCTGCCGCGACGCAGTCCTGGCCCTCGCCCCTCTACACCCTGACATTTATCTCCCCTTCCCAACAGCCACTCAAACGCAAAGCTGATGTTTTGATTTTAGGTACTTCAAAAATTCAGTCCAAGCTCAGATTCCAAGCATGAAGTAACGGGAAGTGTTTTGGCAGGGGCCGACTGCACCACCCTCTTCTTTAAAAACAGCCCCCAAATTAGCTTAGCTTCCTGGATTTGTTCACAGAAGGAACATCACTCTCCCATTTGTGATGCTTTCTTTCAGTTAGTTCTGATGGAAATTCCTGAGGGGTGCCAAAACTGCTTAGAAGATGCCGCTGCTCAAATACAGCAGATGGCACTGGCGTTAAGTAAGCGCTATGGAAATTTACTGTATTCCTAGAAAAAATCAACCAAGTGAACAGCAACTAGTAAGCAGCTCAGATATTTCAGTTGCGATGGGCAAAGTAATTCAGAGACACACTGTGACCTGGCACTGGATGTCTCCTCCCTCCAAGGCACAAACCAGGTTCTTCATCCTCCAAAACTTTTCAGTATTTCCTGAAACACAAGCAGCCTCAATGATTTAGGACCAACATTTACCAGTAAAAGGTACCTTCTGCTCATGTGAGTTATCTTGAATTGCAGATTGCTGTGAGACTCCTTTTCCTTTCCTCCCGCTGAGTACTTATCAGCAGCCTTGTTATTTGGGGGATAAACAAGCTGCAGCTATGAATGGAAGATACATAAATTATGGATGCTCACAGGAACAGCTGGACAACATGGTGTAAAAGGTTATGGTAAACCCTGTGGCTCTCCAAGAACCTCTTAGATGTCATCTACTAAAATATCCTTCTCCTCAGTCTAAGCTTGAATTCTTATAAATTGTGTGTAGGTTAAGAAGCAAATAAAGCATTTTGCATTCCCCATGGCTACTCCATACCTCCGGTACTTCTGCTGTCAATTGAAATTTTATATCCAAACACCTAACACTTCTTATGACCTTCAGTTTGGAAAGAACTTTAAAGTTCCTCATCATTATAACCAGAATGTTTTGTACACCCATATACAAAAACTTGGAAAGTTCCTCATCTATCAAACACACAATCAAATACAACATCCTTTTCCCTTTCTTTTTCCTTTAATTTCCCTTCCTGTGCTGATAAAACCCCACAGTAGAATACAGCCATAGTCATCAGATAAATTATGCTAAAATTACTATCAGCACTACTATCAGATTTGAGTAACTCATGTAAATACATAAAAGCAAAGCATCCAGGGCCAGAAAACCAGAGCTAAATCTACTACAGACCTCAAGCTTCTGCAACACAAAGGATTATCATGGCTGACGTGTCAAGAGATGCTTGAACGTGGCAAACCAACATTACCATCAGCCATGCGTGTTCACATTCCAGTCTTCCATCTGGAGCCTGAGACAGAACCTATTCCCATTCTTCTGAAGTTAATTAGAAGCTAATTATGGCAGTCTTGGAAAGAAATCCTTTCCAGCCTCTTTACATGAAACAGCAGTGGCTGATACAGGCTTCAGGAAGGAGACCTGGCTCCCCAGAAGGAGTAACGCGGAGTGCGACGGAGAGGAGGGAAGTCACAGCCTAAATGCCAAAGCCCAATCGCCTGTATTCCTGAGAAGGAAAACACACACACACACACACACACCCCCCACCCCCCCCCCCCCCCCCAGCCTTTTCCAACTCACGTGCATGATGCTGACTTTACATTAAATAGTAGTGGGAAGGGGGAGGGATGGGATGGCATCCAGAGGGACTGTGACAGGCTGGAGAGGTGGGACTGTGCAAACCATGTGAAGTTCTACAAGGGCAAGGTCCTGCACATGGCTAAGGGCAATCCCTAGGCTGGGAGGAGAATGGATGGAGAACAGCACTGAGGAGGAGGACTTGGGGGTGTTGGTTGATGGTAAAGCTCAACATGAGCTGGCAATGTGTGCTGGCAGCCCAGAAAGCCACCCGTGGGCTGTATCACCAGCCAGATGACCAGCAGGTCAGAAAGGGGATGCTCCCCCTCTGCTCCACTCTGGGAAGACCCCTCCTGCAGTGCTGCCTCCAGCTTGGGGGTCCCCAGCTGTTGAAGTGAGTACAGAAGAGGCCACAGAGATGATCTAAGGGCTGGAGCACCTCTGCTCTGGAAACAGGCTGGCAGAGCTGGGCTGGCTCAGCCTGGAGAAAAGAAGGCGGCTTCTGAAGAGACCTCTGAGCCCCTTTCAGTCCCTCGAGGGGCTCCAGGAGAGCTGGAAAGGGGCTGGTGCCAAGAGTAGGGAGGGCCAGGCCCAGGGAAACGGCCTTCAGCTGCAGGAGGGCAGCTGCAGAGGAGGTGGGAGGCAGAAATCCTTCCCAGGGAGGGGGGAGGCCCTGGCACAGGGTGCCCAGAGAAGCTGGAGCTGCCCCGGGATCCCTGGCAGGGTTCAAGGCCAGGTTGGATGGGGCTTGGTTGGCCAGGGGGTGTCCCTGCCCATGGCATTCCATCATTTTATGATAGGACTGAAATAACACCAGCAGTTTCAGCACAGATCTAAACCTACTTAGAATGTAAGCCTAGCTTTTAATATGTTATCACTGAAAGAGATTTTATTTCTAGCAAGCCCAGTCCGCTGTTTTGTAAGATTTATCAAAACATTCATAACTGGAAGGGTTAAATGCAGGCAACGAGTTAATGATCAGTAATTCCAAGAAATTCCATTTTTCTTCCTCTATAGATCTACAGAAGATCAACAACTGTACACATTATTTTATATAATTCACATTCCATCTGAGTGCAGATTTACAGAGGAAGTGGGCTTGTTCCTGACTCAATTCCTGAGGAAGTTTAATAAATTAGAATGTTAATCTGCTCTTTCTCAACTCAGTTGAAGGCATCACACAAATATCTGACAGTGACAGATAAAAAATAGCAGGCTATTATGGTATCTACTACTCTGTTAGTGCTAACACACAGAGACGACTGGTCTTATCGTCTGAGCGTTACCATACGGCGCAGTGTTTCCTGGCACTTCCATTCTCCAGCAAGACATGTGTAAGGCAGAAATCAAATTTTCAGCACCAATAGTGATCATTCTCCTGAGATTTTCTTTCTTCCATGACAAAGCAGTGCTCTGTGGAAGCACCTCTACCCTACATGGTGCCATGTTTTTACTACCACTAGGTGCTCATTTACCAGCACCAAGCCAGTCATATTTTAAAAGACATTGAGAAACACCCATCAGTCTTTATTAGGGCAGAGAGGTTCTCAAAAGTGATTACACGAGGTGTTTTACATAAAGCTCTGAAGGTACCAGTTGATAAATAACAGCAGAGGAACGACAGCATCTACCTTTCAATTCCCACTTCTTTCACCGTGCTGCCATGCGGATGCGGACTCATGAAAGGTAGTTTCCCTTCTCTGTTATTAGCTATATTAGAAAACATTAAATTATTTCATAGTCAGAATTGACAGATAACCAGTTGCATCCCTTTCTATTCAGCCCTGATCACGAAACGGCAGCTTAGTAGTCAAACTATCAATTTTTGTAACAAGACTATGTAATTACTGACACTAAAACAGGCAAATATCGTTCCTGGCACAGAAAAGGCAGCGTGTGAGTAGGGCTTTTTCTATACTCCTTAAAGAGACAGAAGTGCAACGCTCAAGTATTATATAGCCCCAAGTACTGCGCACAAGAATAGCCAGACTGACTTAAAAGGGAGGTCACCAATAGCACCCCATAATGCTGGGTTAATAATGGAATGACAGCTTGAGGTCTGAAACTCCTTTAGTTTTGGCAGAGCTGTATAGATCGCAGCCAGTTCAAGCAGTTTCTTTTTCAAGCAGAAAAAAACCCAACCCATGGAAATAAATTTTTAAAAAAAGCTTCTGCATGGTCTGCTGACCAGTTTGGGGGTTTTTCTTCTTCTAAATGCCTGATTAGGTCATTTATTTAGTGCTTTTAAAACCGTATTATTTTCATTTGACATGGTAAATATTTAAAATGCAAGGTGAAGTTCAATGTCAACTCTTTGACGTTCTACCACATAACCCAGGTTATCCCCCCAACAGCTGCTGGGCTGGGGACAGCTCCAAGCCACACGTTCTTTACCTGGGTGAGTGGTTATTTTTGAGCCTGACTTCAAATAAATAATTTAAAATGGAACCAAAAGAGACAGCAAAACAGAGCAGGCTCACAGCTCGCTGAATAACATCATGTCACACTGATAGATAAGACTGACAAGTCCAAATACAGCTCTGAATTTCATCAACAAAGTTGTTCTTCAATGCAAGCAGAAATAGCAAAAGGAGAGGAGACAAATAAAGCAGATGAGCAGGCAGCTTAAAGGAATGTTGTAGAAAGATCTTCAGCTGATACTGACATGTTAAAATTTATCTATGTGGCCATGCTCAAAAAAGACGCGGTTTGCTGTAATCACATGGGAACTCGTGAGGTTTGTGTTTTTATTACAGGCAGCCCGAGTGTTGAGCCTCTGAAGATGTACCACGGCACTGTGGAGGACCTGCCTGCAAGCCCTAAATTTTCATCAAGCTTCTGCCATAGGAAACACAAGGAATTCCAAAACATTTCCTTTCTAGGTAAGGATGGGCTTCAGGTTCTCTCCTACACTTATTGAGGCATTATTTTAAGGCCACTGGATATTTGGGTAATTTGGGCACTGAATCACTCCCTCAAGAGCCTGAAAACAGCTTAAAAATACAAGATAGGTGGAGGAAGACAACAGGATCACAGGACGTGAGGAGTTGGAAGGGACCTCAAAAGTTCACCTAGTCCAACCCCCCCCGCCAGAGCAGAATCACCCAGACTAAATCACACAGGAACACATCCAGGTGGGTTTGAATGTCTCCAGAGAAGGAGACTCCACAACCTCTCCGGGCAGCCTGTCCCAGGGCTCCATCACCCTCACAGGGAAAAAGTTCCTCCTGACATTCCCATGGAACTTCCTCTGCTCCAGCTGGCACCCGCTGCCCTTGTCCTGTCGCTGCCATCCCTGAGCAGAGCCTGGCTCCATCCTCCTGACTCTCACCCTTCACATATTTATAGACATTAATGAGGTCACCCCTCAGCCTCCTCCAGGCTAAAGAGGCCCAGCTCCCTCAGCCTCTCCTCATAAGGAAGGTGTTCCACTCCCTTCTTCATCTCAGTGGCCCTGTGCTGGGGTCTTTCAAGGGGTTCTGTGTCCTTCTTGAGCTGAGGGGCCCAGAACTGGACCCAATATTCCACGTGTGGTCTCACCAGGGCACAGTAGAGGGGTAGAAGGACCTCTCTTGACCTACTAACCACCCCCCTTCTAATACACCCCAGGATGCCATGGGCCTTCTTGGCCATGAGGGCACACTGCTGGCTCACGGGCATCCTACTGTCCCCCAGGACCCCCAGGTCCCTCTCACCTATGCTGCTCTCCAAAAGGATAAAAAAATTCAATCACACAGAGGGCACAGCATGTCCCCAAAGCCTATAAATGTCAATGAAATCATTCTATCAAAGTCATATTTAATGTGAGAATGATGAAAGACCTCAGCTGTAATTGCACACACTTTGATGGGATTTTTAACATTTCTCAATAAACCTTAATTCCTATCATAAACACAAGGAATTTTTCACAGGCTTTCCACATCCAGGAGGTCCCAGCCCCCGCTGGAGTGCTCCCATTGCTCCCTGTGTGCAAGGGAAGGAAACAGCTGGCTGCAAAACTGCACGAATTCCAACAGTGCATTTTACCTCTCCAGACTGAGAATTAAAGAACATCTATAAGGACCGATTTCAATCTTCCAGCCACAGTCAAGAACTAAAAAAGGCACATCCCATCCCAAAATTCTTGGTTGACACAAACTGTTCATCCATAATTCACGTATTTTCACGGGGACCAGGGAAGCTCCCGTGGAATGAGTAGCTGGCAGCACCCATTCAGCAATGGTTCTCACTGGTTTTCATCCCCTAGTATTTTTCTTTCATGGAAGACTTCCACTGGATGTAAACATTTTCTCAAGGCCAGCCAGGACACGGGTGTTGAGAAAGCACCCTCAGGAAGGAAATTGAAGGCTATTTGAAATTCATCTGTATCTATGGTAAATTAACAGGAAGGCTGTGAGCTTGTTTTTAGAAACACAAGACAGTTCACTTCAAAGGCTTCTTCATTTCTGAGAAGTATTTTTTTTTTGAAGAAGAATCTGTCCCACCGTTAGCAGCTGTGAGTTTTTCTTCTCCTTCCAGTTGCTAGAATTACAGACACGCTGGTTGTTCAGAGATAAAGAGCAATTTAATGTGGATAAAAAGGACTTTTTGCCTGCTCTGTTACTTCTTCTGGAGGCTGACTGGATAGAGACCTTCACCATCTGATGTTCATCCTCCATTAAGGAACGGTTTCTTTCTTAATCTATCGCCATACACCTCCAGATATTCTTTTCACAGATTCACGGGATTGTAGGGGTTGAAAGGGAGCTCCAGAGATCATTGAGTCCACCCCCCCTGCCAAAGCAGGGTCCCTAGGACAGGTCGCACAGGGAGGCGTCCAGATGCGGCTGGAATATCTCCAGAGAAGGAGACTCCACACCCCTCTGGGCAGCCTGTCCCAGGGCTCCCTCACCCTCACTGGGGAAAAGTTCTTCCCATATTGGTGTGGAACTTCCTGTGCTCCAACTTGAGGCCATCGCCCCTTGTCCTGTCCCCACAGCCCACTGAGAAGAGGCTGGCCATTTCCCCCTGTGTCCCACCCTTCAGATATTGATAAACACTGATCAGATCCCCTCTCAGGCTTCTTTTCTCCAGGCTGAACAGCCCCAAGTCACTCAGCCTTTCCTCACAAGGGAGATGCTCCAGGCCCTTCACCCCCTCCATAGCCTCTGCTGGACTCTCTCCAGGAGATCCCTGGCTTTTTTGTACCAGGAAGCCCAGAACTGGCCACAGTACTTTTCTTTCTACAGTGATGGCCAACTAGATTTTTATTTTAATATGTTTTTAATCTGCACTCCTCCCACAAATTCACAGCAGTGCCTATCACTCCAGGCTGGTTGACTCATGAATCTCAGAAGCAGTTTCCTGATAGTCTACACTGTTGCCTCAGTACGTTATCTCCACACTGCCCCACTGTTCCTCAAGACGTCTGAATGCATCTTCTCGCTTGCAATCAACTTTCTTCCCATTTCTGGATTATTTTTAGCTCTTGTGGAAGAGGCTTTATGTGCTTACCCTCCACAAACACTAACTAACAAGTTTCCCTTTCTCCAGCAGACTGGAGCGTTGCGCTCGCTCTTTCTCCTGGGATTCTTTCACCTTTTCTCCCAGAGTAATTCCCTCAGACACACTGAGATAAACACTGCCAGATGTGAGATGAAAGCAAATGTTTTAAGAGTCAGTTCTTTTTAAATTCTAAATATTAAATCTATATTACCCATGGCTAGAAGCCTTCTTCTGAATAGTTTATCATCAATCTTAATGTAATAATAAAAAGTGCAGGAGCTTCCGACAGGACCCAGCTCTGCTGCTGTCGCAATAATCACAGAATCACAGACTGGTCTGGGTTGGAAGAGACCCCAAGGATCACAGAGTTCCAACCCCCCTGCCACAGGCACGGACACCAACCTCAGGCCTGGATCTACACAAGGCTTTACAGGGCCCCATCCAACCTGGCCTTGAACACTTCCAGGGACAGGGCATCCACTACCCCTCTGGGCAGCCTGTTGCAGCACCTCACCACTCTCTCTGTAAAAACTTCCCCCTAATATCTAATCTAAACCTTCCTTCCTTTAGTTTTAATCCATTCCTCCTTGTCCTGCCATTGTCTACCCTTTTAAAAAGTTGAATCCCCTCCTGTTTATATGCTCCCTTCTGGCTGCAATGAGGTCCCCCTGCAGCCTTCTCTTCCCCAGCCTCTCTTTGTAGAGGAGGTGCTCCAGCCCTCTAATCATCTTTGTGGCCTCCTCTGAACCCTCTCCAACAGTTCTACATCTTTCTTGTATTGTGGGCCCCAGATTTGGACACAGGACTCCAGATGGGGCCTCACAAGGGCAGAGTAGAGAGGGACAATCACCTCCCTGTCCCTGCTGGCCACCCCTCTTCTGATGGAGCCCAGGATCCCATTGCCCTTCCAAGCTGCAAGAGCACACTGCTGGCTCATGTTAAGTTCCTCATCTACCAGAATCCCCAAGTCCTTCTCAGCAGGGCTGCTCTCTAGGAGCTCTTCTCCCAGTCTGTATCTGTGTCTGGGATTCTTCCGGCACAAGCGCAACAAGTGCAACATCACAGCTATGAAGTGATGTTCTGTACTTCTCAACAAATCACCTCTTGAAGTGGGCATTTCCGAGTGCAGCTCTACATCAAGCTCAGAAAGAAGTAATAAGCTAGCAATGAATGATCAAATCCCTGCCAGAAGCTTGTTCGGAGAACTAGCTCGCCAAGAGTTCAGAAGCCATCGAAGGACTGTGTTCATCTACCGCGCGACCAGCGAAGAGCACAGAGAGCAGAAAAACAGCAACCTTTCGGCTTGTCCTGTTTGCTACGTAAAATAATCACGACATTGTGAAAGAAAGAGAGCTCAGGCTGAATTAGCCTACCTCTTTTTGATAAATGAGCACTGATATGCAGAAGCACCAATCCTCTTAAGGAAACATTGTAGAGCTCCGAGTGGTGAACAATATTTGTTTAATAATGAATGCTATCAAGGCACACGTAGCAAGCCTGAGAACTCACCAGTAAAATACTTCACAATAAAAACTGGCAGAAAGAAGCAGAGTCAGCATTGCTTCCTACTCACGAAGCTCTTTGATTTTAAAATTCTCAATGATTGTATGTATTTCTATTTTTTCACATCAGTGACCCATTTCAATCAGAATAAATCAATGGCAGGTTCAAAACCAGGTTTAATTCCACACCGGGCAACCAAATGCAACACTCTGAATCAGAGAAATTGGAGAGCTTTCCCTCTAAACGCCTGCTAGGCTTTCACTGCTAGGTATCTTCAAGACATCCAAATTCCTCATTTTGAATACATTATTTAACAAATTAAATGAAGATCAGATGTGTGCATCAGATAATCTTAATTAGGTCCCTTAGCAAAGAATGAGGTAATCCACAATTCCGACTTTCAAACCAAAGCAGCGTCTCACTGAACAATCTTCTCTTCAACAAAACTATGGTTTCTGCATAATTTAGCCACAAACATTTGGAAATCAAGCAGTTATTGATTCCAAGCAAACAGAACAAAAAAAGAAGCAAACATTTGTGGAGCAGAGGAGGGCTTTCCGATTCAAGGTGTAAGGGGGTGTTTACCTCACAAAGTAGTAAGTCAATGATGTGGAAGACCATGCAGAGTGGAAACTTGGCAGTAAAGAGAGTGAGGAACCACTGGGATGCATACATATGAGCTTCCAAATTGAGGTTGGAGAAATGGCTGTGCAGGTCAGGTAACTGCTCCTAGAGTAAAGGAGAAAACAAACGCTTCAGCATTACTCAATAATCTGAGTTCATCGTCTACACAGCCAATAAATACTGGGTTGCTAAACACTGAAAAACACAACAAAATGTAATCCTGGCTGCTTCTGAGCAATGCAAATACACTTCTTCATAAACTTCAGTGCCCATGGTTACAGTTTTTAGGAAGATGGGCGCTGCGGATTCTCTCGCAGTACCAAATAATGCACTGAGATGATACTGAGGAGTTACAAGATCTCCAGCAGCAGAAAGGCAGAGCGGCCGTGCAATCTAGGCCACAAACAGTGTACTTTTTAAGCTATCCCTTCACTGTGTCTTGCTGTAAATGCTTCTGCTACAAGCCCCAGTGGATACCAGAACAAGGAGATCACCTTGCAGAGCCTGCAAGCAAGAAAGCACTTGGCTCCAGTGGACGAATTCTCTAACTGGGAGCATGGATAAGCAACACAAAATAAGCACTGATAATCCTACTATACACTGTCGATACGTTCATATTCAGTTAATAAAGTAAAAATCTTGGTTAACCTATGTAAATATGGAGAAGACCGTATGCTGACATTAAGTATCCAATTAATTAGCATGCAATTCTACTTCTTCAAGTAGGAAATACGCACATTTTTGGCATCTGGAAGAAAATAAACATTAAGTGTGGTCTGTTTTGTTTGGGTTTGCTGTATCCCACTGAGGGACATACAGTCATCTATGGCACCCCACTCCAGCAGCTAGCCTGCACTGTTCATTAAGCAGGTCAAAGCTTAACGTACTGTTAGTAACTCATTAGTCAGAACAGGAACGTTTAATACTCGCAGCCGTCTCCTTATGTTAAATTGCTCTGACTATGAAATAACTCCATCTGAAAAAAGCACAACGTACTGAAAACAGTAAAATCTATCAAAGTGACTGACAGTTAATTTGTATTTCATAAGCAGTGGAGTGACCTGGTTTGCCTGACCTCTTAACCATCAACAGAATTCACAGAAAGTAGGCCACTGACAGTGGCAGTCTGAAAGGTATTCTGGCCTTAATAGAGGTTCTCTCTAAGCAACATCAGGGAATAGGGAAGAGGTTAGGCAAACACAGAGAGGGAATAAAACAGTTACCTACACTGCTTGGATACCAAGATCAGCAGCAAGACTGGCATGTGAAAAACAAAAAGAATTAGAAATAGAAATCTGACTCACGATGTTTGAATGCAGATATTAAACTTCCCTGCTTCGGTTCTACCCCACCTCTAAAAGGAGAGGGGTTTCATTGTCCAGTAGCTTAGGGAAGCAAAGCATTCACCTCTTCCTCATGCCCTTAATTTCAGTTATGAAAGTGGAAGAATTTGTTAGGGTGGCCTCACCTGAATTAACTTCTCCAGTTGGAAAAATTTGCAATGGAGATCTTCAAAGTTATTTCTGTAGAGATCCCTCAAGCCATAGCCGTACATTATTTTCACAAACACACAGAATGCCTGCTCCTCCGGCATCTGTTGGGAAAAATACACAGACATCATTTTAAAAAGTGAGCTGAGACTGGAAATTCCTTACACAAATGCCTACAAATAACACCTTAATGCTAAAATACCTTACGCACAATGAATACAGAACCAGGAAGGAATTAAAACTTTCAAAGCACCCTGAACGCAGCATTAAGCAACTAAAATCTCAATGGGACAATTCTGCTTGATGAGCACCTCAGCTTGGTGCTGTAAGACCCTCTTAGCAGAAAACGTGGGATCGTGTCATAGGTTCATGTGAGTATACATCCCTACAGCAGCACTGCTGCCAGTGGTGTTCCCTCCACCAAACAGGTACGAGAACAACCAGTGCACAACCCTCAGCTACCGAGCAACAAGAAAGAAAAAGGAAAAATATGGGGAGGGGAGAAGGGAAGGAGAAGGGAAGGAGAAGGGAAGGAGAAGGGAAGGAGAAGGGAAGGAGAAGGGAAGGAGAAGGGAAGGAGAAGGGAAGGAGAAGGGAAGGAGAAGGGAAGGAGAAGGGAAGGAGAAGGGAAGGAGAAGGGAAGGAGAAGGGAAGGAGAAGGGAAGGAGAAGGGAAGGAGAAGGGAAGGAGAAGGGAAGGAGAAGGGAAGGAGAAGGGAAGGAGAAGGGAAGGAGAAGGGAAGGAGAAGGGAAGGAGAAGGGAAGGAGAAGGGAAGGAGAAGGGAAGGAGAAGGGAAGGAGAAGGGAAGGAGAAGGGAAGGAGAAGGGAAGGAGAAGGGAAGGAGAAGGGAAGGAGAAGGGAAGGAGAAGGGAAGGAGAAGGGAAGGAGAAGGGAAGGAGAAGGGAAGGAGAAGGGAAGGAGAAGGGAAGGAAGAGACAACAACTCATGATAGTAATATTTCTACAGAGATTGACCTGGTTAAAGGGAAAAATTCAGACCTAAGGTATAACCAACCCTTAGTGAGAATAATGTTTCTCTCTCATCCAAACCCCAGGACATCAAAGTCAGATTTCCCACGATGAAGAAGGAAGTGATACATTCTCTGCCTTCATAAGCTATTTGTGAGCTCAGGAGGGCTGATCCCCTCTATTAACATCACGACTTTTCCAAAGCCCAATCTCCATAATCTCCGTTTCAAGTGCGGTGCTGAACGACAAGCTATGTGAGCCTCTCAGGGTGGCTGGAGCCTGCCAAACATCAAATCTGTGGGAAGCCCTGCGTCCTCAAACCTCCACAGATAAGACGTCTCCCCCACTTCCCCCAAGCCTTCAGGTGACACAGTAAGAAGACAAGCAGAAGCAGAGTCACTGCAGACCCCAAATCACATTTAAAAACAACCCTTCTATTGCAGGCACCAGATTGCAAGGAATGAGAACAATTACCAAGTATCAAGAATGACAACTCTTGACCTTTTCCTATATTCACTCATTCATCCTCTTGCCGACCCCTTATCAAATATCAGCACTAGATAAAAGCTCGGTATTTTCTTCAAAGAGAATTTTATTCTCTTGATATTTACCTCCAGGGCTTCACCTTTTACAGTTCAGCCTATCATTGTGGCCTGTCTCCAGGGCCACGGGCAGACACTTTCATTTTCATTTTCAGCCAGTGCATGTGAAAGTCACTAGGTTAGCATAAAGAACTTAAGCTACCTGTCCAGCCTGATGTCACCTAGGACAAGCTCTGAGGAATCTCAGAGCTCTTTATCATGGTTTTATCTGGATGGAATGATCCCCATTGACAGCAGAGGAAAGCTGCAGACAAAGTAAAGGGAAGAAATAGTTTTGTCCCGATCAAAGGCCTCGAATCTGCTCTATAATAACACAAACTTTATTCTTTTTTCTTTTTCTTGGTAAGGTAAGGGTTATTTCTAGTAAAACGACAGATGCTCATGCACAAGTACACCTACCTTGCATGCTCAATCAGACACATGTGCATTGGCAGTCATTCCTCCCCCAAAGACAGGGAGAGGGAAGAACAGAGTTGAGCACAAAGCCAGAGCCGTGTACAGGCAGTGGCCACCAAGTCCTCGCTCTCAGTGCATGGGGGTTTGCCGTTATTACCAACCCCCAAGGATTCAAAATCATGAATCAAGTTTTCATCTCTTAATTATTTTAAACAAAAGGCATTTTTGGCGTTTCTGTTCCGATTTTTAGCATTTTGGTATTGATCCCTTAATATCTTTTCTTTGGAATCACAGCAGTGTACCGGGGTTTAACATGAAGTTGTTTTCCACACTGAATGCCTCTGAAAGGCAGGCAATGGGAATAGTGAATGAAATACCAGGAGACTTTGTGTAAAACGATTGGAGTTAGCAACGGTGTCCCCCTGTGATTAGAAGTTATCTGCTCACCTTTGATGGGAATTTCATCAAAGCACAAATCACAAAAAGCCAGGGTGGAGGTTCAGGCTATCCAACCATCCCTGAAAGATTTCTACACTGAAGAGAGAGGATATCCTGCCCCAGCAAAAAGGGAAAGGAAGGGAGTCTAGAAATCCATGCAAAGATTGAAGAGGTAGAGAGGGTCTTCACAAGCGTTCACAGCATATGGATTGGTCTGAGAACCTGAGAAAAACAAGAGCTTGAGGGCATCTTGGGAAGCTCCCGACTTACATGAGCTCATCGAGACCGCTCCCCTTCCCCCCTCTCTCTGATTATTTCAGTTTAATATCCTATTGTGAAAGCAAACGTTATAAAGGGCATATTAAAATGAGCGCAGTTGTCATGTAGCGTTCCCTGTGCACAGGGCAATTTCTTCTAACTCCCGAAACACTAGGAAGAAGGGTGGTTCTCTACAGGAATGACAGCACATGGCTACAGGAGAGGAGCTGAAGATTAGTCAGACGCTAAGAATGTGACACCCACTCGTTTCTAAACAACCCTGGTACTGAAAATGCCTTGTTCTTCCAGTGGAACTTACAAATCCTTCTGTGGGTAAAATGGTAATGGCAAAATAACTGTAAGACAAGCTCATTTTGTGGGACTGCAATAATGGGACTAATTTTGGGTTTATCCTTAAAGAATCAAAAGCTTCTCTGGAACACCATCACTGTGTATCACGCTCCTTAGGTCTTCACGGAGTCATCGATCTCACTAGGAATTACAACTTAAATTGATCTGAATTTGGAGTTGTGGATGCTTTAGGAAGTGGATGCGTAACACAGAAACCACCCACAGCTGACTCAAGCCCAGAATCTGAAATGCATTTCAACCACAATTAATAATTTATTAATTAAAGCCTGACAGAAAAAGTGGGCAAGAGCCTGAGTAAGAGTTGTTGTTGGCGGTTTTGGGTGGTTTATTCAGATATTCCTTACAATAGCCACACTACTTGAATCTGCTGCTTTTCCACTGATGCATCAAAGTTAAAGCACTCTGCAAATAGAAACACTGTGTATTTCTCTGGCTGTCTATATGCACACACGTGTATATAGGAAGCACAGATCAAAGTGTGCACTGTTTC
Source organism: Porphyrio hochstetteri (assembly GCA_020800305.1). Taxonomy (NCBI): domain Eukaryota; kingdom Metazoa; phylum Chordata; class Aves; order Gruiformes; family Rallidae; genus Porphyrio; species Porphyrio hochstetteri. Next base: position 24,439,953 of record CM036912.1, read on the forward strand.
TGATTGCAAGCTAAAAAACCCAAGAATAAAATTCAGCTTTTGCTCAAAAGATATCAGAAAACGTCCCTGGGAGAAAAAATCTCACTGAAAGTTAATGAGACTGCTGGCTCCAGTTAGCTACTCTGAGAACATCTCCCACAGTTAAGCTCCCCACAAACAAAGGGAGTTCACCTACGTGGTAACTATAATGAAAAGAAAATATTAATAGGAACAAATGGGCTTCGGGTTTTAACACGGAGATGTACTTAACAATTTAATGGATTTCTCCTAGATAAATGAAACCTGCATTCATAACGACAGAAGCCATTAGCCACTATTTGCCAAAAAAGCAAAGAGAGGAAAATGAATGTGGACAAATAAACAACAGCAAATATGTGTCAAATAGCATGGTACAGTACTGCTGATGGGAAGGCTGCTTTGGTTTCAAACAGCAAAGCTTTCATTTTGTAATTAACTCACATGAAGTAGAAGCACAGCTGCAAGGAAAGACTGTCCCTGGCAATAGCCAATGTCTTCATCATAGACGGAGTACGCCTGCAAAAATAAAAGACAACATATATTTGAAATGGGTGTGGGCATTATCAAAATGTGTTATCACCAGGGAGCTATTCAGAACAAACAATACTATGCAGGCTAAAATAATAAAGGGAGTGGAACCGCAACCAGTCTTGCATAGCTATAGGGCAGCTCAAGAAACATCTGTAGGTCAGCCCCAACCTGCCACCAGTGGTGGCTTCATACATTGTTTTTTAAACAGCATGAAAAGAATTGGATGCAATTTCCCTTCAGGTACAGCAAGGATAACTGTGCTGAGGTCAGTAACGATGTAACTTTGTCAAGGTAACAAAGACGATATAAAAACCAGGTGAGTTTGCATTGGAGATTTGGTGTTGGAGAAACAAGTTCTAATACGATGAAAGGGCCTTGAGCAGCCTGGGCTGGTAAGAGGTCTCCCTGCCCATGACAGGGGGTTGGGACTTGATAATCTTTAAGGTCCCTTTTCTAACCCAAACCATTCTATGATCCCATGAAAGTACGGGACCCGAGGCAGGTGGTTAGTAAACCACCAAGAGCTACTCTAGCCTGAAAATTTTCATCAGAAACAGTTTTGCCATGTCCTTGTTATGCTGAAGAATGAACAAGACTCATTTTCCTACAGTGTGACTGACACACTCCTTTTTTCTCTTAACAAAACAAAACTAAAATAACCAACCTCTCCTTCCCCCTTACTTTTCTAAGACAAGAAGACAGACACTGGTTTTAAAGAGATGTCAGAGGATGCTCAGAAGTTGAGGAAACTTGACAAAGTCTAAGCTGCAGCAGTACTGACGTGGGAGAGAGAGATACCCGGAGAGAATAAGCAAGGTACCACAGTGACAGCCAGGGAAAACCAAAGCACGAGGCCAGGGCTACAGGGAGGAACAAGCCACATGAATCAGAAAATCCACTTTGCCCCCACACCGCCTCCAGGAGCGTTTATGGATGAGAACGTTTCCAACTGGAACACTGTGCTTATCTTCTTGAGTTCTGGATGAATTCAAGATTGGAAATTCCCTGAAGGGAAACAGAGAGAGGCTGTGGACAAACAGTGTCAGGTATGCAGGGGAACCAAACCCAGCCAACTCTGTCACAATGTTTCAAAGGTGGCTAAGGTGGCCCTTCCAAAGGTCAGAACTGTGACTCAAGAAGAGATGTGACTCCTTTCCAGTACTGACACAGCAGTGAGCAATTTCTCCCAGCAATGTTGAAATCAAGGCCAAAATGTATTTAAAATCTTTTAAACGGCCTTTCCTTTCCACTATGATGGGCAAAACCTAAGCAAATATTGACAATAAACAGCTATAAATGCTAAACAACTCATCCATACATTTCCTAGTTCATTTGTAGTTTTGTGGAAAACTGAGCCATGGCTTACAGACCTTTGCCTACACTGCCTACCCTTCTCTTGATGTATGTTAGACGGGATTAGCTAGAATCTGAGTGAAAATAATCCCAATCTACTGCTCGGTTTCAGTGGCCATGCCTTCCTGCTAGTCACATAAATTATTGAAACCAAAATAAATGGGCCACTAGAATCTGTTCAGTAGTTTAAACCAGCTCCAGCTACAAAAGCAACAGATACAAAAATACCTCCAGAAGCTTACAAGTATCCAGTAGATATGAAACTTTGACTTGGAAAAACAAGGATGCCCTCCTGGGAAAAGTCAATTTAAAATTAGCTACTAAGCACTGAATGAATGGAAATTCCTGTTGACACTTAAATTCATATTGCATCTGACTAATTGGAACCATCCACTGGTCAGTGATCATCACCATCATCAACTTGAGTCTTTATCTATCTATTCCCCAAATCTATCAGTTTATGGATGTTATTTCTGAAGCACTCCCAAAAGCTATGTTATTTCTGCCTTTGAAAGGCCAGCTCTGCTTAGAAAGAGATGTGCAGAATTACAAATAACAAATTTGATTTTGGATTTCTTCAAACTATATAACAATGCTTTTATTTTACTTTAAAAAAAACAAATCCAGGCTGAAAAATTAACAGCAAATTATCAGTGCAGAGGGGTTCTCTGTTGCGAGCAGCACTGTTAGCACAATAGCTAAAAATCTGCTGAAAACAGCATAAAATCATCTAAACAAGTTTTAAAATAACTATTGAGAAACCAACATGTTGGAATTAACTGCCTCAAAAAGCCCCCAACTTTCTTTACTTTTTAATCTAAGCCAACAGAAATAAAAAGATACTCCTGAGACAGCAAAATAAATGGAAATTAGGGCAAAAGAGGGAAAATGGGAAAATGCAAAAACGCAAAAAAAATGAATCCCCTCTCGGCATGTTAAATATAAAAATATGAAGGAAGACAAAGAAATGTTCTCATAATCAACTTCCTCAACATATTAAAACTAGTAATAAATCCATTTCAGAAAGATCGAGGGTAGGAAGGCAAAGCCTCTACTTGGAAAATGATATATGATCAAGGTAGAAAAGTTGTATTTAAACTGTAGCAGAAACATGAACTTCCCTTGTGTCTGCGTCTGGTTTATTACAAAAGAATCACAGGGGTTGTCATCCTGCTGGAACCATTTCTAGCAGGGGATGTGTTGAAGGATCTGTCTCCAGCCGAGTATCAGACGAGATGATAAATTAAAATGAATAAAAATACCGAAGATTTATTCAGAACAGACAGCATTCACCTGAAAACTGGGGGAGGAGTAAATTGGTAAGCCATTAATTGGCTGATTAAATCGGAAGAAGAGATGACATATTTGAAATATTTGTAAGAAGAGGTGATGCACAGAACTGGACAATCTGTCTTAAAACAAAATAAAAAACATACATACTTAGGATATAAAAGAGAAAAATGCCTGAGGGTTCCAGAAAGAGGATAACACCATTAATAAATCTTAGAAGCAGTCAACAAATCTTAAAAAAAAAATTAACAAAAAATTAACCACTTGATCTCCTTGCTTTTTGAAATGAATTTCCACTAGGTCCTTCCCCAAAATCTATTATCAGATATGTAGATACCCCCTTCAGTTCTGCATGAGAAGGGAAGTCAAAGCATCATAATCCTGGCAACAAAAGGTTTCTTTTTCGATGAAGTCTCTGAAATCAACATGATTTCATTGTATTTGCCCAAAGCAAAGAGATTTTTGAAGCTTTATGTATATTATATTTCCAACTATATTTTTGAAGTAACCTATATGACTTGATATTGCTGAAGAAAGATGTAATTAACCTAAATAGCCTCAAAAATAACAATGTTGCCTACAGACACCACCAGAACATCACACTGTCAACAAAATATCTAAGATTAATTATTTAAGATATATCCTTTTAAGGGACTGAGGAGCATTAACATTGTATTTCCACATGAAATACGAAAACAAAGCAAAAGCCCAAATTCCCTATTGCCACTGCAATCATTGTAACTTTGGAGCTTCAAGACACTGGGGTATTTCCCATGACAACACAAGACAATGTTGTGGCCTTTTAAAGTTATTATTTTCTTGAGCCCTTGGGGAATGTGCTATCACAATATTCCAGTTAACTGAAATTTGAAATATTCTCTGCCTCATAAATGGGACTTAATGAAGACTTTGACTTGAAGCCTGCTTCCACTCAGTCTAACTAAATGAAGATCTCACTTGCAGAAATAAAATGTCTTTTTAATAGTTATCTTCTCACCTACTGTGCAGTGATTAGCACCACATCATTAGCAAGTGGATCCTTCAGAAACAGCAGAGACTCCTTAAATGTTGTTCTCTATCACAGAGCGTCGCCGGCATGTTGGGGAAGTGACTGAAGGATCCAGAGATGGACAGAAATTCTTTTCCAAAATAATGAATGGAGGGAAATATCCCAAGATCAGCATCTTCTGCAGACAGAAACTGCAACTAAGTTGCTGGCAGTAAGACAACATGTTGCAAGGCTGCTGAGCTGAATTTAAACCTTCGGATGTGAGATTTCTTCAACCACCATGCATCAGTCCCAGGAGATTTTAAAAAGGAAGAGCAGAGAGTCCATCTCACATTCCACAATGAAACATTTTTCATCATTTTGCACCCTCGTAAACACGGAAATGATCGCTTACACTTGGCTGAGGGTTCAGATGTACTTCACACAACAAATCACAAAACACTAACTAGGACAAATCAGCTCACAACCACATCACCAATTTGCCTTTGCTGTCATAACTGGAAACTAAACATCATGATTACCTAAGAAACCTTGCAATTACGTAATTGCAACTTGAATACTGGGTTCAAGTGTGGGCCCCTCATTACAAGAAAGACATCGAGGCCCTGGAGTGTGTCCAGAGAAGGGCAACCAGGCTGTGGAAGGGACTGGAACACGAGCCTGATGAGCGGCTGGGAGAACTGGGACTGTTTAGTCTGGAGAAGAGGAGGCTCAGGGGAGATCTTATCACCCTCTACAACTACCTGAAAGGAGGTTGTGGTGAGCTGGGGCTCAGCCTCTTCTTGCAGATAAGTAGAGATAGGATGAGAGGGAATGGCTGCAAGTGGTGGGAAGGAAGGTGGGAGGGAAGGCGGGCGGGAAGGCGGGAGGGAAGGCAGGCACACAGGTGGGAAGGAAAGAAGGCAGGCAGGCAGGAAGGCAGGCAGGCAGGAAGGCGGGAAGGCAGGAAAGCGGGAAGGTGGGAAGGCAGGCAGGCAGGAAGGCAGGCAGGCAAGAAGGCGGGAAGGCAGGCAGCAAGGCAGGCAGGAGGGTGGGAAGGCAGGCAGGAGGGCGGGAAGGCAGGCAGGAGGGCGGGAAGGCAGGCAGGAGGGCGGGAAGGCAGGCAGGAGGGCGGGAAGGCAGGCAGGAGGGCGGGAAGGCAGGCAGGAGGGCGGGAAGGCAGGCAGGAGGGCGGGAAGGCAGGCAGGAGGGCGGGAAGGCAGGCAGGAGGGCGGGAAGGCAGGCAGGAAGGCAGGCAGTGCTCTGACAAATAATTCAACCAAAGTAGACAAATACTGAAACTTCCCATTTGTAAATCCAAGAAGATACTAAGGACTGCAAAATGTGGCAGAATCCCTGCGCGAGGTGAGAAGAGGTGATCATCCAAAAAAAGCTGCTGCCATGAAATAGAAACGAGAATGTAAAAGGAGGATGAAAGTTAGAGGATCTGCTTACAGGGCAGCACAAGGCAGCAGTTCTGCCCTGCTGAAGGATGAGCTGAGGAATAATCCATCATTCGCAGCTCATCCTGCTAAAGGAGCTACTGGTCACAGAAGAGCAGCTCAAAGACATTTTCACATTTCAATTACACAGTAAAGAAAGAAAAAAACCCAACCAAGCAAAACCAAAAGACCACAAACCAAAACATACTGGAGTCCATTCAGTATTAGTTCTGCAAGGAAAAGAGGTTATTATTCCATCTCCGTCTGTGGGTACCAACAGACAACGGTGTCTGAGACCTAGTGTTTCGTTTCCCAGAAAGCCCCCTGTCACATCCATCCTGCACAAAAAGCTTCAGGGAAGCATGAGTGAGATTAGGATAAAATCCACAAAGTCGGTCAATCAAGGAGATATAGTACTTTGCAACAAAATACGTCCTGATGCAAATGATTCCTATCCTTCCAGATTGCCATTTTTTTACTGGAAAACACTTAACACCAACATTGAATCTCTGAGAAGTAATACAACCACTTTCAGAAAAAAACAGGGAAGCACTGTGTCGTATTTTTCCAGTTTGCCCAGTAAGACCACTCTCCAAGAAATCTGATTGATTTCCGTTAAAGTCACGGTGGTTGGTTGTTGAACAGGAGTTACTTTAATCAGAAAATGAGAGAAAACACATCTCACGTTAAGTCCTGCACCGTGTGCACTCCAAAGAGGTGGTGAGGACTTTTTCTTGCCACGTGCTTTGATTCCCTGGACCACCAAGCTGTTAACTACATGTTCCACTCATGAAAGTAGGTCAGGAGTACTATTCTGTTCCGCAGCATAACGCAGAGAATGACCCTGTACACAGAGCTAGAACCTGCACAGCACGTCGACAGAAAGCCTGCGAGGAACAGAAGTATCTTCCTAAGGATGTTTGCTCCACGCAAATCCACCTTCCGCAATGTCCTCGGGTGAAATCTCCAGCCCAGAATCTGGAACTCTTTTCATTCCTTATCATCCTTGTCAGCCTTGAAGGTTATTTTTAGCTACTTTGTCACATCAATGTTCTGCAACTGAAAAAGTTTCCGTCTTTCCTGATTTCCTATTGCTCTGCAGAAGAGATTAAGAGATGGAACTAAAACTGACAGACCTGTTAAAACGAGGCAGTGAGCTTCTAATGGCTTTCCTTTTTATCTGACAACTCGGATCATCTCTCATGTCAGGGGGGAATGGAAAAAAAGGCTCTTCAGCTTTTTACCCTCCCACTTGAGGACAGACCTTTTCTAGCCTTATGCAATAATCCCTTCTTCGAATATCATGGTTCCATATTAGGAGGAGGAGGGCAGGATGCACAGCACCTCTGTTAAAGGCAGTCAGAATATTATTTTTGACTTGGATTATTGTTTTTTTCCCCAGTGGAATGACAGAAGTTGTGTCTGATCTTCACACTGGAGAGCAGGTAGTAACTGTCAAGAAAAAACATCAGTAAACTTTGGAATAACTCTGTGTTGAAGACTGGATCTGGCTGTTGAGGAGAAGCAATGCTCCCCAAACTCTTCCTTGAACTAACAAGCCCGTAGAAGTATGAGGCAATCAATGGAGTCTACTACTTTGTTTCTTTAGAAATCCTTCAATAAGATCCCTTCTAAAGGATTTTTAGAAACTAAGAAGGTCCTTTTATGACCTCAAATAATGAATTAAAGGGTATAAAACAGAAGGTGGGCCCAGATGTGCAGTTCTCAGCCACAGGGCGAAGGTGAGGTCACAGAAAGCCATGGTAGGGCTGATGCTGTTGAAAATATTCACAAAACATAAAACCAGCATGGTAACAAAGACTGCTGATGAGACAAAGCTGCTTGGAGCCATGAATTAAAAGCCGACTGCAAAGAAGCTACACAGAATGTGTTCCTATCAAGGGAAAGTGGCATTGGTCATCCAACTGCAGATAAAACCAGAACGCTTCATGGGAGAGCAGTCCTCAACTTGACATACAAGCTGACAGGCCTTGGACCTAGGTCCTTCAAGGGAAGAGGACCAACATCTGCAGCACTTTCTCTGCAGGAGCAGTAGAGGCCATGGGAGTGGGGAAGGCTCCCGGCTTCAGAAGATGAGCAGAATTGTTCAACTTTAACAATAGAAAAGCCAGAAGGTCTGAGATCCCTGCCTCTGCCTGCTAGACAGGGAATTCCTCTTAAGTCGCTTCTAGCTCAGAATAATTTCTTTATCTTCACTTTATAAGACAAAGCAGACTGAGATACTCATTCATGAGGAAGAGCTTCACTTTTCAATGCATATTCCCAAATCCTTTCATCAGGCTGGTGGAACTTCTACCGATTCTTTCTAGTGTCAAATTACTCAACTTTAATTCTGGACAGACACCGAAAGCAGCTGCAGCAGGTGCAAACTACTGAGTTACTCCACTCTATTCCTACACAAGATGCATCATTCTAAGCATCTTTCCTTTAACACCTCCTTATTTACCATTCCCTTTTGCTCTCTGTCAACAAGATACCTTCATCAGAAATTATTTTTCTGTTCCCTCTTAGGTGACTAACCAGAGTACATTGAATAAACAAGTGGCACCTCGATTGAAACACATTTACTACATGCTGATGCTTAGTACCCTGTTAGCTAGCCAGTTTTTAATTCTTTAACGTGTATCTTGCTCATGTTCTAACCTGTCCAGCATTCAGACATCTTCTGCATGGCAGACTACATGATCCACAGAATTCTGATAAAATCACCTTCACCAACAAAACCTGTATTTTCCGGCTTTTTTATATTAGCTTGTCAGGATCTATTTTCAGTAAACCCACAGGCATTCATTATAATATACTTCTCACCTTTAATTCTGGGTAAGTTGAATGCTATTCCATCATTTTTCACTTAACTGATCTCCAACTGACAAGCCCACAATTACCTGCATTGTCCTAGTTATTATTTTTAAGGATTGGCACAGGAACAGTTTTCTTGTAGCCAACTAGAGCCCTCCAAGATCAGTGAGAAATCAATATAATTGGTTCAAAGTTCTCTCTGCTCTTTTATTTTTTACTTTTATTTTTTAATGTGAATTACTTGTGACAATGACCACATATACACACACACACACACACACAAAACCCCCAAGCAGCTATATTTAACAGTCGCCTAGATCATTGACTAGGAGCCTGTATCACCACAGAATTTCTTGGAGAAGAGGAATATGGATAATTATACCCCAAAGGCAGGACACTCTTTTCTGCTTGTTATGACAACTCCATCATCTCTGTCTACTAATCAACTGGGAGCGGGAACAGAGTAACACGGAAAAGGAAGTGGAAACAGCTTTGTTTAAGGCAATCATTTATTCTACATGTAGTAGAAGAAAAAAAGTAAACCAAACAATGCCTACCAGAAATATGATAAAATCTGCAACTGGCAGCCAGGGAATTCCCAACCTAGCTGAGGGAATTCATAACCTAGCTGCAGTACTTCACCTTCTGGGCCTCTCCTGAAAAACAGAAGTCTGTCCATAGAAGCCAGACAATATCAGTTCATTTAGTACCTCAACTTCTCCATGTGCAAATTGGAAAAAAACCAGATTTTTCTTTGATCAGAGGTGACCTTGGAGCTACGAGTGAGAAGCTATATATACACATTGCTGGTGGAAAGGTAAGCAAAGACATGGCCAGAGACATTCTTGCTTAACCCTATGGCAGTCTCTCTTCCTCTGGAAACCTCCTACCAGCAGAGAAAAAATAGTCCCACTACACCACACTTGTACTGAAGCAGACCTCTGTATCAAACTGCCCATAAGCTTGACATGAGCCTACAATGTGCGCTCGCAGTCCAGAAGGCCAACCGCATCCTGGGCTGCATCAAAAGGAGTGTGACCAGCAGGTCAGAGGAGGTGATTCTGTCCGCTCTCGTGAGCCTCCACCTCAAATACTGTGTCCTGTTCTGGAGTCCCCAACACAAAAAGGACATGGACCTCTTGGAGCGCATCCAGAGGAGGACCATGAAGATGATCAGAGGGCTGGAGCACCTCTCCTATGAAGACAGGCTGAGAGAGTTGGGATTGTTCAGCCTGGAGAAGAGAAGGCTCTGGGAAGATCTTACAGCGGCCCTCCAGTACCTGAAGGGGCCTACAAGAAAGCTGGGGAGGGACTTTTTAGAAGGGCCTGGAGTGATAGGATGAGGGGGAATGGTTTTAAATTGGAAGGGGAGACATTTAGGTTGGATATTAGGAAGAAATTCTTCACTGTGAGGGTGGTGAGGCCCTGGCACAGGTGCCCTGGAGGTGTTCAAGGCCGGGTTGCATGGGGCCTTGAGCAGCCTGGTCGGGTGAGAGGTGTCCCTGCCCATGGCAGGGGGGTGGGACTTGATGATCTTTAAGGTTCCTTCTAACACAAACCACTCTGTGATTCTATGATACGTAACACTAGCGTAAGCCTCACTTTCCACATACACACCTCAGCAGGTACAAAATGCAAAGCTATCAAAAGTAATGCAGGATTATCCAGTGCTGCAGAAACACTACGCTCTCCCCAGGAGATCTAAATAACGCTTAGACAATCACATTGATTAGTGACTTAGATCAGAACAGGGTTAGCAGGGTGAAATACAGTCAGCAAAGTACAGAAGAGGCTTTCAATGCAGAGCACTGACTGTACCTTACAGATTTTGTACAGAGATTCCTGACCGTCTCCTTCTGTATCTTTGAAATAATCATGTGCTGGAAACGTCCGATGAATATCTCGTGTAATGACACTCTCTTGAGCAGAATCCTGTAAAAAGAAAAGAGAGAAAAAAGCCTAAAGTATTAGCCCAGGAACAACACAATTAAACAGAATACAAAACTCCAGTGCAGCCAACGTGGCTATATTAGATAACTGCTCTACTGACTCATCCTCTAAAAATGCTCTGAGAAGAAACTGAAAATCCTCTAGTCTCACAGGCAGTAATAATTTGACATTTCAACACGAGCAACGTGGCATGTTTTCTGTCCTTCAGGCTTACAGTGAGGCTTAAAACTCAGAGCAAATGAGCAGTTATTCCTGTTATTTAATTGTAGGTGCACTTTTACCACAGGGCACATACTTACTGCATTGTGCTGGGAGGAATAAATAAAAATAAATATTAGGCTGTGTGTCTCTTGCAAGCTCAGAGGTATTAATTTAAAATGTGTATCAGCCTACCACAAAACCAGTGTCGGCTGCAAATGAGGACAATTTCTTAGAAATGCTCAAAGTTTACCAATAAGTGGTCTTTAAAAGAACAAAACCAGAAGAACCACCAGAAAATGCTGTGGTTTTGGGTAAATCCCATGCTGTCTCCAGTCACAATTCGACACCAACTAGCACCCAGGGGTGAGTGCAGGTGCCCAAATGCTGGCAGTCAGATGCCATTTCAGAAGCCCAAGAATAATCTTGCCCATAAGCAGCTGGCACTGCAGAAGGATACAAGCCTGCTGCAAGTGCTGCATCATCTCTGCAAGCTCCATGTAGAGGATCTGCATAGCCAGAGACAGCTAAAACCACACCAAATGCCCACGTTTAGGGAATGTTGTTCCCCAGACACACCTAAGGAGGCACTAGCTTACAATGCTGGATTTCTATAGCAGGATGGGAAGCAGGGCAATTAGACCCGAGAAGTACCACCAAGTGTATGAGAAAGTGGTATCAAAATGTCAGAGCTGGAATTAAAACAGTTAATCAATTATCTTACGGTTTCCCCCGGAGCAAGACAGCACCTTCAGCTTGGTAAATACCAAACGGTGCTTTTCTAATCCTAAAGGAGAAGCCAGCGGAAGTCTCACCTGTGACTTCAACAATTGACCCTTTCTAAGTACTTGGACATTGAAAACAAAGTCTCTCTGTAGCAGAAAAGCTTCTAAACCCTCAGGCTGCAGGTTGTAATGCAGGAATCTCCATAAAAAAACATACCCGCTAGAGTCGGCAACCAGGGAATCTCCCAAATTTAGGTGCTTCCCCACTCCCACAGAGCCTCGATGGTAAGAAATGCCAGAAGGTCACAGCACTTCTGGACTGTGGTTTCCTTTTGGGTCCACCCAGCACCAACACCCACAGAGATGTCACCCTGGGCTCTGTTGGGCCACCTCAGGGATGAAAACCCACCATTATGTTTATCCATTCACTTCAATGGCAGCTAAGGACAGAGCTGTAGTTACAGCAAACATAAACATCGCTTTAACTGTAAACCTGTCCTAACAGCATGTACTTGAGTAATGCTAACATTTTTTAAAAAAAACCCCTGGATTTTCTAAAATCTGATTTTCTTGTAGTCTCATCCACCTTCTCATTTCCTGCAACTCTCTCAGAATCACAGAGTCACGGAATGTTAGGGGTTGGCAAGGATCTCTGGAGACCATCTAGTCCAACCCCTCTGCCAGAGCAGGATCACCTAGATTACGTCACACAGTAACGCGTCCAGGTAGGGTTGGAATGTCTCCAGAGAAGAACGAGACACCACGACCTCTCTGGGCAGCCTGTCCCAGGGCTCCATTACCCTCACCGTGAAGAAGCTCCTCCTGATGTTCACATGGAACCTCCTCTGCTCCAGCTTGCACCCACTGCCCTCTCCAACCCTGCCTGTCAAACTACAGCTTCAACTTTCTTCTGCATCCCTCTCTGTACTCAGCACAACCTTCCAGTCCCTGCATGCAGAAGACCTCCTCTCCTTTCTTTCTCAAATCTCCCCCTTCCAAAGTTCACAGCTTCTGTGAACCTCTGCCATCGTTAATCCACCCATGTACAATGCCCGAATCTGGAGTGAACTCCCCTGCTGCCTTCCCTGTGCTTGACAAGAACATCTTTGGTACAAGGCAGTAACAGGATCTGTAGTGTGCACGTCACCAGGCACGCTGTTACGTGCTACAAACAGCTTGCAAGAAGAGCTGATGGTTTTGTTATGCTAACCAGTGCTGCCGGAGACAATAAACACACTTCCATGGTACCACTGGGTTACCATCATGTTTTTCAGGATATGTCAGCATCGTGCAACTACTAGTGAGGAAAACAATCTACACAGTCTACATCACGTGCAACAAACCACAGAATAAAAAGTGCAATAATTAGCAGTTCTCTAATAAGAATTCTTCAATGAATGTTTTTATTTTCATGGCTTTCAAACACACAAGAGGCTAAATAACGGCAGTGTTCTTCCCAGGCTGATCTGACAGTGTGGTTACATTGTGAGGAGATGGCTTAAAAAACATTTAAAAGCCACCAGTACAGCCCAGTTACCGAGTCCACTATAAAAATCTGTTACTTTAATTCTTTAACACAAATTTGAAAAGGTCCAGACATTTGCACTCTGAAGACCTCAGCACAAGAAGGACACGGAGTTATTGGAGCAGGTCAAGAGGACGCCATGAGAAGGATCTGAGGGCTGGAGCACCTCTCCTCTGAAGACAGGCAGGGAGAGTTGGGCTTCTTCAGCCTGGAGAAGGCTCCAGGGATACCACAAAGCCCCTTCCAGTCCTTGAAGGAACCTACAGGAAAGCTGGGAAGGGCTGTCTTTAAGGGCATGGAGCAACAGGACGAGGGGCGATGGGTTTAAACTAGAGCAGGGCAGGTTTAGATGAGACATTAGGAAGAAGTTCTTCGCTCTGAGGGTGGTGAGACACTGGCACAGGTTGCCCAGAGAGGTGGTGGAGGCCCCATCCCTGGAGACATTCAGGGTCAGGCTTGGTGGTCTCTAAGCAACTTGCTCTGGTTCAAGGTGTCCCTGCTCACTGCAGGGGTTGGACTAGATGGCCTTTGAAGGTCCCTCCCAACCTAACGTAGTCTGGGATTCTGTGATCTTAAAGGAAATTAGGAGAAGACAATCACATCCAGCCCATACGCTGCTTCTGTCAAGCAGCGAGATCGTGTTTGACTTCCCTCCTTTTCCATCTGGTCCTGAACAGTGAGGTCAATGTTGATTTGAACACATGGAAGTTGACAGGACAGATGTCCAAGGTAGGACCAAAACCTGTTTGTGTAAAGGCCCAAACTCAAGTGCAATTGTAGTGACTTAAAAGGAGTATGAAGTAGAGTCTTTGTGCAGCATTAACAACAGATTCTTTAAAAAACAAGAGGAAAGGAATTAAATGGACCCCAAATAAAATTTAAGCTGAAAGGGAAGAGAACTAAGTCCTTCTCCAAAGACAACATCCATTGAAATTTGGTAAACCCATGACCTATGAAGAACAAGAAGATCACTGTAGAACTGCTTCTTAAAATCACAAATCTTTTGGTTAAGTTTTCACCTTCTGCCACACAGAATTTGTTGACAGAGCTGCTCTCAAGAGTACTGCAGCAGATGAGCTTACAGTTACCCTAATTTAGGTTTTCAGAGGATTTTTATTCTTCTGAAAGTCATGATTAGTTAAATTATTCAAAAAAAAAAAAAGCTCAGGTGAGATGGCTATCACAGCAGTCAGAGCTCTTGCTTCTAATAATCATTTCTGTGCTGCCAACTCAGAGAAACAATATTCTACCGAGGAAAAGAATTAGCTTCACGTGTCAACTCTGTGACAGCTGACACGCTACTCAAGGAGATATCTACGTGGAGCCATCTCACTTTTAAAAGAGACTAACTTCTGCAACTGGGAAGCAGCTGTAGATGGATACCAACACCCTGAGGTTGCTGCTGTGGTAAACTAGTGAGGTGCTGCTGAACATGGCCGTTTGATGCCAGAAGGCAGACTGGCAGAGAAATACAGCAGAGAAAACTGCTTATATTAAATAAAACTTAAAGGGGAATCAAGGGTATACAGGCACACTGAAAATCAAGAAATCCAGGGCAATCTTTGTACATGTGCATCAGGAGTTATTTTCTAATTAAGAACAATTCACAGCCACTCCCAGAAAGAACCTCTGCTCATTTGTTGTCATGGTCATGAATTATGGTTGGGGAGTAGAAGAGACTTGTGTAGGTAAAGTCTTGCTTCCTTTGTCCCAGGAACTGAGAAATATGGTATGAGCCAGAGGAATGCAATAGAGAAAGGGTCATAACACATCAACACTGTGTTAAGACTCAGATCCTTTCCCCACTTCTGCCCAAAAATTCTGAGGTGAGACCAGGCACACCGCTCACGCGAGAACTTCCATGAGCGGTCACCTGAGCTCTCCTCACCGCTCAGCCCCCTGCGTTACCGCTGTCTGCTCAGCATGGAGAGACGCAGCACAGCTTACAGTTCCAATTACAGGAATTCAAGAGTCTCATCTGAATGCTAGAAAAACCCAACAACCAACCAAATAAATCGGGTCACAGGTGTCTCAAACCCAGCATCCAAACTGAGCAGTACTTCAGACCTCAATCCCCCCGTGCTCTACTTCCCTGGTTAATAACAGTTCCCCATCCCAGCAGGGTGTTAGGAAAATCCATTAACAGCCAAAGCACTCCAGTATGGCAGCGATGAGTCCTACAGAAATGCCAAAGAGGAAAATACTAACTTCACCCTCATGTCCTGATCTAAATAATATACAGAATATGTATCACTCATATATTATGTGTGTATATATAGAGAGAGCATACATAATTGTTATATATAGTATATAACATTTATATATAATGTGTGTGTATATATATATATATAATATATATAGTATATCTTGGTCAACAACTCTGTTGGGCCTACAGAAAGCTTCTAGCTGCTTCTTGCAGAAGCCACCCCTGCAGCACCACCCCTTCTCCACCAGAACCTGGCCACACAAAACTAAAACAATAGTGTGTGTGTATATATATATATATATACACACTCTATAAATAGTAAGGCACAGTGTCACATAATAAGCAACAGGTGACAGGATGAGGGGGAATGGGCTCAAGCTGCACCAGGGCAGGGTCAGATCAGACATTAGATAAAAGTTCTTCCCCGAAAGGGTTACTGGGCACTGGAACAGGCTGCCCAGGGAGGGGGCTGAGTCACCACCCCTGGGTGTGTTTAACAGATGGGTAGATGAGGTGCTCAGGGATATGGGTTAGTAGAGGACAGGTATGGTTGGACTTGATGATCTCAGAGGTCTTTTCCAACCCAGTGATGCTGTGATTCTGTACACAACATGGCAGAGATCCTGGGAAGAAGACAACCCAAAACCACAGGCCTATGTGTGATCAGGGATATATCATTATGCATATGAGTAGGTGATTTTCATACTGTACTACCTAACTGCCAAAGGATTCTCTCCAATCTTAGTTAAACTCCTTCAAGTTTGGTTTAACACATACAACTACATGTGGAAACAATGATCTCTATGTGCCAGAGCCTCAGTCTAAGTTCATCTGACTGGACCCACTCAAGAGGTCTGTGTCTCTGCTGAGGCTCCAACAGCTGATTTTGCATCAATTGTCCTGCCTCTGCTTCATCTTTTCTCCAGCTCAAAATAGCCAGGACCCAAACTATCAAGGAAAGGGAAAAAAATGATACCAAAATGGGCTTTCAGCATCTAAAATTGCCATGCCCTAGAAATGTGGTATGTCATGCTCCTTCAGGATTCGATACTGACATTTCTCCTTGAGTGGCAGAGAAAGCAGAAGCTCCCAGGCTGCCGCAGGTGCTCATCCCTTGTTTAGCCAGAGACAAACGATGTGCAAACATGCCAGCTGCTGACAGCAGGAGCTAAAGGCACCCCCAGTCAATTCCTGCCTCCTGAGCCTGAAAAGCAGAATTTAAATACTGACTTTTTGGTTCTGTACGGTTCCACACATGGGAATAGGAACAAGAAATCCTCTAAAACACAACCACGAACAGACAGCAAACACTGAACAGCCCAAATAAGTGAGGGTGGTCAGTATGGGTTTGAAATGAGCTGCAGCACTAGCATGTAGTGTTGCGCCACGTTACTGATGAGATCTCCTGAACTCACGCTTTCAGTGGAACCTGACATCACGCTGTGCCAGCACATACACACACACCACCTTAGAATCACAGAATATCCTGAGTTGGAAGGGAGTGGTAAGGATCATTGAGTCCAACTCCACCACCCACCCCTCCCATCATTTTCCAGATGTGTTATAACCCTCCATGCAGAATGTGTGAGCTGAGAAAATCCCTGTTCCCCACCTATCAGCATTGGGAGGGGACATGGAATCAATAGCTCTTCATTTAAAAAACAGCAAATAAAAAATGTTTGGCTTATGCACAGTTCTTCTGTAGCATTTCTGCACCATATACCTTGTAGTTCAGCTCTGTACTAAAAATAGATTTTCTTTCAATCATCATCAGCTTTTATTCAGCTGAGAGCACAGAATAGAGTACTAATTACAGAGAAACAGACACAGAGAAAAAACAGGGGATTATTCTGTAGAGTTGCATCTCAAGGTATTAAAAGAGAAGATAATATTTAGGTTAGTTCAGTAAACACACCGGTCAACTGAGCCTGGCAAGTTCTGGCTTGCTCTCAGCTGTATTCATCGCTGCTTGGGCAAAGCTGCTTGCTAGGGGCAGAAACAGCAGCCTTGTCACCCACGGGCCAAAGCCAGAGTGTGCATGTGAGCACCCCAGACTTCTGGGAGATCAAGCCTGGATCCAAGTTCAGTGTCAGAAGCTCCCTCCTCTCAGCAGCAAATTATGGATCACTAATACAGCTCTGCCCAAGGAAGCTGACATGTTCTTTTAGCAAATGATCTCCCGTTCTTCTCAAGCTGGGTTTGACAAGGTAGCAGGTGGCTGCTCATGTCTCAAATCTCAAGGAATTCCCAAGAGAGGACTCTCAGAAAAGCAGCTACAACATGCCCCTTTGTAGCTGGGGAACACAACATCACCAGTCACTCCTAAATACCCAGTTCTCTACGTGTTACACAGCTTGTGGGCAGGGACCCTAATCCCTTCAGGAACAGTACCACTGGCATCGGGCTGGCCAATACCTCAGCAGAAACTAATCTGGGATTTAGAAGACCATCCATACAAGTGCCAAGGAAATGGGGAACAATGCTCGTTTTGAAAGGCTGACACTGTATTTCTTTCAACACCTGAAAGACCATTTCTTTCAAGACCTGATGAGGATACACTGACCAACTGCCCGGCAGGAGGTTTCTAACCTTCCCAAGGTGGAGACTTGGACCAGAGCATGACAACTCCAAGATTTTTAAAGGCTGCACAGATGAAAAAAGTACCACTAGAATAATAAAGATACCCATGTAAGTATTATTCTGTAGCTATAAAAAAAGACAGTGATGTTGTACAAGCTGCAGAGCTAAGGCAGAACCAGCTCAGACCTTACCAGGCTTGAGCCATCAATCAGCAACAGAACAGATGACATATTTCTGTAAAAATATCACAGCAAAACTAGACCAGACACCAACCAATCAATTCTGCATACACTCTCTTCTTCTGATAAACAAAAAATAGCCAAGACCTTTGCACCTATCATGTTTTGTTTTCCCTCTCCTGTTCTGCTCACCCTCCCTCGTTCCACTACTGCTGTGTAATTTACTCTCCTTACCCTGCCGCATCCTTGCTGAAAGGCACCGTCAAAAGCAAAATGCTGTGTGTGCCGCCAGGCAAGGGATCAAACTGCTGGGTGAAGCAGGCTTGATTTTTTTTTTGCCATTGGTGTGGCACACTGGGAACTAAGAGTGGCTCCTGAACACTCACCTTCAAAGCTCCCCGACCTCCCCCAAGAGATGAGGCACTCTATACCCTAACAGATGGAGCTGGGTTGGGATTTTTCCCTGTATGATTGATCACTGGCACGAAGGGCCACACACATCTGTTTGCAGGGATTGCAGTATTTCCATTCCAGGGGAAGTTTAGGTTGGGTATTAGGAAAAATTTCTATACTGAAAGGGTTGTCAGATATTGGCACAGGCTGCCTAGGGAGGTGTTGAGTCACCATCCCTGGAGGTGTTTACAGAAGAGTAGATGTTGTGCTTGGTGACACAGTCTAGTGTTGGACCTAGCAGGGCTGGATAGACATTGGACTCAATGACCTTGAAGGTCTTTTCCAACCGTAACCATTCTACGATTATAGGATTATTTGAGTCACACAATCTTTAGCAGGTAAAGATATCCAACGCTGTTTTTTAAAAATTTTTAAGCACTGGGGTTTGTTGCAGGTTTGTTTGTGTTTTCATAGCTACTACTTAGGAGTGTTGGCCTCTATAGAGAACACAAAGATACACTAGGCCAAGGTACCTTTCCCAGACTACTCGTCATCATTTCACTTTTTTTTCCCTGAAACACTTCAATTTTGGTGAGGCACTAGCAGAGGTTGCCAGGGAGGTGGTAGCTGCCCCCTCCCTGGAGGTGTTCAGGGCCGGGTTGGATGGGGCCTTGAGCAGCCTGGTCTAGTGAGAGGTGTCCCTGCCAAAGATCATCCCTTGATGATCTTTGAGGTCCCTTCCAGCCCTGACCATTCTATGGCTCTATGATTCTATGAACGCGTGCAGGCACTCTCTCATTAACAGACAAGTAAAAAGGTAACACACAGATTTATCCAGGTAGCAAGTTAATTCTGTCCAAGTTCCTTCCAGTTTGCTAATTTTCAGTTTCGACTTCTGCTGATGCCTCCTCTGTGAGAGACACAACTGCATTTGCAAGGGTCAGAAGAAATGTTCTCGTGATCAGCCAGTAACTTGCAATCCAAATATTTCTGCCTCTACCAGCGACTCACTGGGTAATTCCCAGCAGCAACCGGGAAGCTACAGCCTGCTTCTAACAAACACCACTAACCGCACCAGTATCGGCTGGTGGTGGAGGCCGAAGGGGAAACCTGACAGGAAATATCATAGGACAAGGGGGAATGGCATGAAGCTGTGCCAGGGCAGGTTTAGATTGGATGTTAGAAAAAATTTTTTACTGAGAGTTGTCAGGGCCTGGAACAGGCTGCCCAGGGAGGTGGTCGAGTCACCTTCCCTGGATGTGCTCAAAAAAAGGGTAGATGAAGTACTTAGGGATATGGTTTAGTTTAGGATGCCAATGGTTGGACTTGATGATCTTAAAGGTCTTTTCCAACCTTGTGATTCTGTGAAATGGAAAAGGTGGCACAATGGAATCCTTGTCTCCTATTGATCCTCCTTAATTGAGGGCGCTACGAAACTCACTGCGAGTTTAGACAAGTGCCTAGAAATCTTTCCTAGAAGCATTAAAAAAAACCAAAAAAAACCCCCCAGTTTCCACTTAAAAAAATTTGAAATCTCTAAACCCCAAACTTTTCTAAAAACCTGGGTTTTAAAAGATGAGTTTCCTCAGTGTCACGGCCAAGCAGACATCTGCCGAGTCGGCGTTTCTTTCAATACGGTTTCACAAGTTCTGAAACAAAAGCTACTTTGGGCAATCAAAGATGATGTGATCAACGTTAACTGGTCCACGTGAGGTTTTAAATCAGGTGTTGCTTTCCAAACTGCCTGCCTTTCCCTTTGCAGGTCGAGCAACTCCAGGTCTAAGAAAGACTCAGAACAAAATTTATCCCTACGTAGGGTCTACGTAGGGCACATCCTGACCTTCAGCATCTGTGTCGCTCCTGCTAGCAAAACGTCAATAAAAAGAGAAAATGCTGTAACACCAAGGACATTTAACTGGTCTGGTGATGCTGATTTTTAACGAGAAGGAAATGCCTTGCATGACTATGCAGATAAAGATCTGCCAATGCATCGATTTTACAAACCTTGAGCTTGCAACTGTCCAAGGGCGCAGACTACTTCTTCCAAAAGGAAACGTCTGTCCCTCATTTTCTTAAACAGTGGAGCTCTGCCAGTAACCCGGACAGAAACATTTCAGCAAGACCTACGGTCAGCTGTACTGTTTACAGTAAGGAAAAAACACCGACTCTGTTACCTCCTGGATCCGCTCCTTGACAACAGCGACATAATTCAAGCAATCAATTGATATCCTGGATGCTTTCATTTTAGCACTTGCTATGACAACCCCACCTTTGTATTTTCTTCACTCTGAAGGCACTCTGTATTTTCAAAGCATGTACTTTCTTGAAACACTCATCTCCCAGAACTATTAAGATCAACAAGCCCATTACGGAGTAATCTTCTCTAGTCTGTATATAAGAAATCCAAAATCTGGTGGGTTTGTTGACTTGACAACCCTTTGCATCACTCAGCATCCACATCAGACTATGAGACCAAAGACTCTGGATGAGATCTTAAAGTCTTTACTCCAGCCTCGGGGAACAGAGCCTTGCAGAAGATGAAGGCTAGCCCAACCATTAGGGAAAAGGACAGAAATAGGAGTACACTGTTTTAATTCCTGGCTCTGACACAACCTAAGTCAACACTAAATACTGCATTTTATTTGTGGGCACCAAGTCCTTCATTTGTAAAGCTAGAGTGATAATATCCACAAGCACACAATGGATAAGTGTCAAGCATTTTATACCTATAAATGGCACAATATCACACCAAAAGGACAAAGCAATATAAGGCTTGTATATCGTTGCCCATAAAGCTTTAGTCTATTTTGTTGCTGTTTCTTTTAGGGAAATTTATGAAAAAAAAAAGTTCTGTTCATCAACAATTTGGACAAAACTTGAAGTGTGTCACCTCACTGCTGATCCTTCAGAGCATAGGAGACACTGAGGACAGCTGCTGAAATTGCAGTCATCCAGGTCTCTGCTGAGCAACCACTGTCACTGCAGGTGGCACAGGCTGCAAATGCAGCTCTGGAATTTGCTTCAAGATGAGCTGTAGACATAAGCAGTTTAGATGTTGATACACTGAGACAACAGATTTCCTTTAACAAGGAGGGAACGCAGCCCAAACGGACTTTGTCTCCTATCAGCACTACACATAGCTAAAAGTAGGTGTCAGGAGGTGCTGCCTAGGCTCAGAATGAGTTGTCATTATCTAAGCTAATTACTAGAAGTCTTTAATACAATTTCATATGACCTAGTGAGGAAAAATACTGGAAGAAAAATCACAAATGTTTAAGATGGGAATAGACCTCTGGAGGTCATCAGGCCCAACCTGCTTGCTAATGCAGGGCTACACCTAGAGCTGCTTGCCCAGGACCATATCCAGACAGCTCCTGAATGTCTCACAGGGCAATGACTCCACAGCCCCCCTGTGCGAGCCGTGCCAGTGCTCAGCACCCTCACTGTAATTTCTTCTCATGTTCAGCCAGAGCCTCCTGCATGCCTGCTGCCTCTGCGTCTGTCCCTGAGCACCACCAAGAAGACCCTGACTCTGCCTTCTGTGAATCATCAAAAGCAGCTCCATTTTTGCCTTTGGGTATCAATCTACTTTATTCCTATTGTTTGAAAACTGAAATCCACTTTCAATTCAGGGCCTCCCAAGACTCCAATCAATACAGCATTGCCATTAGAAACTCTTTATCCAGACACATCTGGGTCATAACACTACAGAGCAGACTGTACAAAGATGGCACAGTGCACAAAAATAATCCTACCTTGGGTTCAGATGTTAGCAGTTTGGGATATCCTACTTTTTCATGTATCTGAACAGTACTCAAGCCCTTCCTACTGACACTGTGTAGGAATAAGCAGATTTGAGGGACACTTCAGCTGCTCACTATGTCCAACTCTTCTTTAATGCTTAAATTTAGCTATGCTGATTATTCTCGTTACAACGGGGAGGTTACCTGGGTTTACAGGTAACACCATGAACTCTCACTGAACCTCTGCCTTGTCAGAAGTAACACAGGAAGAAAATTTCCATCAGGGTCTCTGTGTACACTGTGCGTGATGGAATGAAAGTGAATCTCTTTAAATATGCTAATCCTGAGTGAGCCAACACAGCCCCCTCCTTGGCACCTCTGGCATTTACGCCAAGGAGCAATACAAATAGGCAAACTGATGATCTCACATTCTGTAAGGAACAAGGAATAGCGAGGAAACCCATGAAAACAGCTACTTTCATCATCAGAACATGCAATTAGTTCAGTACAAACCCGCAGGCACAGAAGAATAAAACAAAGTTAAAACGATAAAATGAGAACAAACCACCAAGAGATGTTAAGCCTTTCACATGAAGGATATTGCTGAAAAAATACCATGAGACAGCACTTCTTTTTAACGCTACAGAAGCACCTTCCACACATCTGCAGTTACAGCAGGGCTCAGATATACCACTCGGTTATGTTAAGGTGCACATTAAAAGCAGCAACCACGCAGCACTGAAGTAAAGCTAAACTGGTGAGGCTTAAACACTCCCTAAGCAAAGCCCCACAGCTGGACTGAAGTCATCTGTATTTTCTCACAGCATTTTTCAATGGTCACCATCAATGAAACACGATTTTGTAACCTGGAGGGTTTGCTTACCACATTACAGGATTATTACACTTAACATTCATTTTGTGCCCCTGGATCCGGCATTGGTGAGGCTGCACCTCAAGTGCTGGGTTCAGTTCTGGGTCCCTCACTACAAGAAGGACATTGAGGTCCTGGGATATGTCCAGAGAAGGGCAACCAGGCTGGGGAAGGGGCTGGAGAGCAAATCCTATGAGGAGCAGCTGAGGGAGCTGGGGGTGTTCCGCCTGGAGAAGAGGAGGCTGAGGGGAGACTTATCACTGCCTACACTGACCTGACAGGAGGGTGTAGAGAGGTGGGCGATGGTCTCTTCAGCCAGGTGACAGGACAAGGGGGAATGGGCTCAAGCTGTGCCAGGGCAGGGTCAGATCAGATCAGACATTAGGAAAAAGTTCTTCCCCAAAAGGGTTGTCGGGCACTGGAACAGGCTGCCCAGGGAGGGGGCTGAGTCACCAACCCTGGATGTATTTAACAGATGGGGAGATGAGGTGCTCAGGGATATGGGTTAGTAGAGGATGGGTACGGTTGGACTCTATGATCAAAAAGGTCTTTTCCAACCTGGTGATTCTGTAAACCCCAAGAAAATCCCTTCCTCACTTTTTCTAAAAGGTTGCTTATACACACAGTTAACTCTTACACAGTAAGTTCCACTGCGAAGTCCACCAAAACCCAACACTCACCTACAAAAAAAAACCTGAACAAAATAAAAAACACCCAAAAACCAACCAACCAACTAAACAAAACCCAACAACAACCAAAAAAACAAACAGGAGATTAAAGTGACTTGGTAACCTCCCTGCCACCATATCCCTTTCACCTCCAAGAAAATCCCAAAAGATCCAGCCAGAAGCAGTAAAGTAACAGGCCTCCTGTTGTCGGTGGGTGGCAGAAAACTGGAAAGCCCATGGGGTCAGCAGGTCTGGCTGGACGGGGCTTCTCCAGCCTCCTCAAACTTCCCAACGAAAATGACCACTCAGAAATCAGGAGATCAAGGGAAGCTCCTACCTGCAAAGGCATCCCCAGAGCTGTGCAACTGCGAGCAGGTATAACAAAGGACAACACACAGAGACAAGGTGACGCTGAGGAGACAACCCTGATTTAGCTTTTTCTCCTCCTTTTTTTTTCCCTCCTCTGGCTTTCCAGACAAAATACCCCTCACAAAACTTTGCTACTTCATTATATGTCTATTTGCCTGAGATGAAGGAGAAGCTCCAGCTTGCAGATAAATGACATCACATACTTCACAATGTGACTACAACAGGCCAGTCTACAGCAATATGGGAAAAAAGCTCTATGGGAGTCAATGGGCAAGGAGCAGTGAGCAAGGACTGAAGCCCCAGGGCAGGGAAAAAAGCTGAAGCAAGAGAAAGTGAAACAGAATTAAACAGAAGGACAGAAAGGAAGACAAGAAGAGGCGGTGAAATGGAGAACCAACAAGAAACAAACCAAGATAAAGACTGGTAGAGAAAAGGAAATACCAGATAGTCTGCATTTAGTTCTCACTGACTTGTAAAAGAAAGCCGTAAATCAAATATCTCCATTTAAATCGATGGAAATCCGGATTAGTTTAATACTAGGCAGGCTGTGGCACTAAAAGCCAGTTATAGGTATCTGATAGATTAAAAGGGCCATTTCATTTTTCCATATTATAGAAACTTGCTAGAATATTAAAACACAGACCCATGGAATGCTTTGGGTTCTGAGGGAACTCAAAGATCATCAAAAGTCCCAACCCCCCACCATGGGCAGGGACACATCTCACCAGACCAGGCTGCTCAAGGCCCCATCCAACCTGGCCTTGAACACCTCCAGGGAGGGGGCAGCCACCACCTCCCTGGGCAAGAGTCCTACTGCTTCAAGAGTCCTTGAACTCCTACAACATACAGCTGATGCAGACTAAAATTTAAACTTGTTAAAGTTGCTTATCTACTTTGGATTTCTTTAAGTGGGCGTTGGCTTTTTTGGGTATTACTGCTCTCTTCTTGCACTGAACCATCGCAGCTCAGAAAGTAAGTTTGAGGGAACTCTCACTAACTCGAACACTTACAGGTTTTAGTGAAAAGAATGCAGGTAACAAATGCTGGGTCTTGCTTCCATTACTCTTTCCAACAGGCATTAACTGCACCCAGTGTTACACTTCGCCACTGCGTTTCTTAATAGACACTCTCAGACCTCATTTGGTTCTTATGTGCAATTCCTTATCTGTTTGACCTCAGCTCGCTTCCACTACCCCACAGGGATCTAACAGCTATTTGCCCCTTTTACCACCACGTACAATCGTTAACTTGTAAATTGAAGGAGTTAACAATCAGAGGATCTACTTAAAAGTGTATAAGAGGGTGTCAGAGAATACTGCAAATAACGATAGCTTCTTAATTCTTCTGAATCTATCTGTGACATCACACATCCATTTATACATCCATTTCCATCCACTCATACATAGCATCTGTATTTCCATGTAGGTAACGGTATGAGTTGCACACTGTTTTTACTTTTCCTATTGTCAGAGGGTATTCCTTCCAGAGTACTTCATAGGCTTTAGGTACCCGGGGTTTACAGACCAATAGCCTACATTATTTCAGACCACTTGGGCTTATAAAGCTGAGATCCCTCCAAGTTTTAGAGTCTTCAACATGGGAAGTTCAATCTAGAGGGGAAAAAAGTCATTTATTATGCTATTTTTTTCCCCAAAACTGCTTTTTTAGTGCTGTTTTAAAACTAAACACCACATAGGTTTATAAGGACGCGTGTATCATCACTTTCAAGGCACACACAGCATAGGCAGAGGATTAAGGAAGTCCTGAAGTGACATGCTTCTCAAACACATTCTTCACCCAGCGGCAAAGTAAGGACAAAACTATTTCACTAAAGTTACTGCTGACAAGTGTAAATAACTCAATGTCAAAAAAAGGAAGCAGTAACAAACACGAGAGCTGATACTCTTTCCTTAAAATACGGTGTGCATCTAAATACAGACACCACCACCCAACCCTACATACCAAAACTGCAACGCCTGGACTCTTCTCACATGGAGCAGGGCAGAGTGGCTGAACCTTACTTTGGAAGTACCCAAGGAACCCAACGGCAGGCGTACCTGATCTGGCAAGCCATCTAACTGACTCTGTTCTTACAAAAACCAGACTAATTAGCTGAACAGGCAGGACAAAGGTTGATCAGGGTATTAGCAATGTTGAGGCTTACCAGCACTTCCACCTTCCTGAGATCAAGACCGAAAACTAAATTTGCTGTCACAGAAAAGTGGGTTACAGACTCTCACTGAGAGATTAAGCAGAGAGAACAGATTAACGTCCCACTATATAAACGTCTGTCATGATAGAAGAGACGGAAAACACTGAAAACATATAAACCCAGATCCGACTCTAAACAGAGCACGGTCCAAATTTTTCCATTAAGTACCTGCGGCTTTTTCTGCACAGAATCAGTGAGCATAAACATGGATTGCTATTCCTAGGCAAGCCAAAACCACGTAGCCAGGAAACACCTGGACTCTCTCATTCTGCCATTCTGCTTAGCGCTCGCCTGCGTGACAGCTACCATTGTCCCAGGCTTTCTCTTAACCAGAACTGATATCATCACCAAAGCTGGCAGAAGTATTTGACTTGATGTGTGATTTCTTGCAAAGCTATCAGAAAAGCATCAATAATGACTATTTAAATAAACAAATTACAATACAGGGAGGATTTCATTTTAAACATGCTTTTTCAGTGATAATGCTAGCATTACCACTGAAATGGTATGCGGAGAAGGACCTTGGGTCCTGGTAGATGACAGGTTGGCCATGAGCCAGCAGTGTGCCCTGGTAGCTAAAAGGGTCAATGGGATCCTGGGGGGCATCAAAAGGAGCATGGCCAGCAGGTTAGAGGTGATCCTCCCCCTCTGCTCTGCCCTGGTCAGGCCCTACCTGGAATATTGCATCCAGTTCTGGGCTCCCTGGTATAAAAGGGACAGGGATGTCCTGGAGAGAGTCCAGCAAAGGGCTACGAAGGTGATTAAGGGCCTGGAGCATCTCCCCTATGGGGACAGGCTGAAAGAAGTGGGGCTGTTCAGCCTGGAGAAAAGAAGCCTGAGAGGGGATCTGATCAGTGTTTATCAATATCTGAATGGTGGGACACAGGGTGAAATGGCCAGCCTCTTCTCAGTGTCTGTGGGGACAGGACAAGGGGCGATGGCCTCAAGTTGGAGCACAGGGAGTTCTGCACCAATATGGGAAGAACTTCTTCCCGGTGAGGGAGCCCTGGGACAGGCTGCCCAGGGGGGTGTGGAGTCTCCTTCTCTGGAGATATTCCAGCCCCGTAGGGACACCTTCCTGTGTGACCTGTCCTAGGGACCCTGCTTTGGCAGGGGGTTGGACTCAATCTCTGGACCTCCCTTCCAACTCCTACAGTTCTGTGACTCTGTGATTACCTGACCTTTCTGAACCCCACTAAATCTCTCTGAACATTGTTGGGCCTTAAAAAGATGCGGTGTGACCGTGGTTCAATCAGCAGTTAACAACATTAAAGTTCACAGCCCGCTATTTTTAGTTCAGCCTTGCTTTGTGTCATAGGAAAGAGAAGAAAATAGAGAAGTTCAGCCTGAAGACACATTTTAAAATTATCTCTACAGTTTTCCTCCAGCTAAATTTGCTGCTTCAATGCAACAGCAGAAAAATGATCTAAAAGTTCTGCCTAATCAGACCAGAAGCAGCAGCTACAAATAACAAAAATTTTTAAAAAGAGGGAAATTTAAGTGATATGAAAATTAAAAGGTTTGGGTGGGGAAGGGAAGGTTCCAGGTTTAAAACTCCAGGGATCTATCAAATCATGTTACGTTGCTTCATGTCCTCTAGCTTTAAGAAGGATGTTGTCCTGTTAGAGCGTATCCAGAGGAGGCCACAAAAATGATCAAAGGGCTGCACCTCTCCTAAGATGACAGGCTGAGAGAGTTGGGGTTGTTCATCCTGGAGAAGAGAAGGATCCTGGGGGACCTTACAGTGGCCTTCCAGTCCCTGAAGGGACCTACAGGAAAGCTGGGGAAGAACTGTTCCCAAGGGCATGGGGATGGGGGTGATGAAAAAAAAAAAGGGGAGACTCAGGATGGATATTAGGAAGAAGTTCTTCACTCTGAGGGTGGTGAGACACTGGCACAGGTTGCCCAGAGAGGTGGTGGAGACCCCATCCCTGGAGACATTTTGGGTCAGGCTTGATGGGGCTCTGAGTGACCTGATCTAGTGAAGATGTCCCTGCTCACTGCAGGGGTTGGATTAGGTGGCCTTTGAAGGTCCCTGCCAACCTAACACACTCTGGGTTTCTACCTTTAAAGAGCTCATCACAAATCAAAGCGGTGGGGAGAGAGAAGGAAGGGCACACCACACATTCAGTACTCCCAATTTCTGCCTCAGAGCTGACTTAAGCCCTGAAAAGGCAGGTGGAGCTTCCACCTTTCCTTGAATAACAGGCAGAAGAGTTGCGGGTTCCACAGCCAGGAGACATGTTAATTCAGTGCATTTCCCAGCTCACACAATGATTATCCGTTCTCCGTCAAGTCATTTTAGGTTGGGCTATGAAGAGGAAGGAAACAACCCATCATGATACAGCCAGGAATCAAACCCTTGGTCTCCAAGAGAAGGGTCTGCAGGCTGATGGCACTGACTGGTCCCAATTCTCAGGCCCATCGTATAATTTAATCAGTCCGCATTTCAGACTGTAATGCACTGCTGAGAACACGCTACACTCTGCAGTGACAACAAGTCAATCAGTATTTAAGGCACATCATCAAATCAAATATCCCCTTTCCAGGCATCTCACTGACCCAGGCCTTTGCACTTCTCGGCACAGAACTCCTGGTCATCCTCCCTGATCCACCCTCTTCCTTGTCTCTCCTTTAACATAGAAACCCCAAACCCCAACGTATAAAATCCTAACATAAAGGAAGCATTTGTCACTCCGTTTGCAAATCACACGACCGCCTATCACTCTTAGTCATCCCAGATCTGTCACGGACCATAGCCTGGTAGAAGAGACATACATAATGCATCAAACTTCAAACAAAATAGCTTTGGCTATGGATTGTTTTTCCCAGCGCAGCATTCCAAGAAAGCAATCTAACACGCTCCCAAAGGGCAAGGCATTAAATTTGCAGAGGGGTCTTTTATTTGTCTTCGAAATTATTCATTATGAAAAAATGCTGCGAGAGCTGCCCTCATCAATTATTGAAAGAACGAGAGGAGGAACCTTGCAAGAGAGAAAGAAATGGTATTGGGGAAACCTCTGAAGGAAATAAGGAAGGAAATGTTCCTGAACATTTGCTGCTTTGGACAGCATTCCCACTTGGCACTGATCCCTGGTAGGAAACTGGGCAATCAGCTTGTTCAAAGAGCAGAGCCTGGCAGGCCAAGGGGGATGGAGTGAAGCTGAAGGAGGGAAGGGTTAGATGAGATCTTAGGGGGAAGTTCTTTCCAGAGAGAGTGGTGAGGGGCTGGAAGGGGCTGCCCAGAGAAGGGGTGGGTGCCCCATCCCTGGGGGTGTTCAAGGCTGGGTTGGATGGGGCCCTGGGCAACCTTGAGTAGATCCAGGCCTGGAGGTTGGTGTCCCTGCCTGTGGCAGGGGGTTGGAACTCTGTGATCCCTGGGGTCCCTTCCAACCCAGACCAGTCTGTGATTCTATGATTCTATGAAACCCGGCACGGCGCTCAGAGTTGGTAGAGGTCTCTTAGCTTCAGGAAATGATACAAAACTATTAACTGACACAAAGATGTTACACTGGGAGCACACTGAACACAAACACACACATATTAAACACCCAGTGAAGCGCATTCAGGCCGAACATGGGCCGGCAGTGTGCCCAGGTGGCCAAGAAGGCCGACAGCATCCTGACTGGTATCAGGAATGACCTGGTGAGTAGGACTAGGGAAGTCATTATCCTGTCCTCAGCGCTGGTGAGGCCTCACCTTGGGTACTGCGTTCAGGTTTGGGTCCCTCGCTACAAAATGGAATGTATCCAGGGAAGGGTGACAAGGCTGTGAGGGGACTGGAGAATCAATGTTATGAGGAGTGGCTGAGGGACCTGGGGGTGTTCAGCCTGGAGAAGAGGAGGCTGTGGGGAGATCTACTTGCTCTCTATGACAACCTGACAGGAGGGTGTGGAGAGGCAGGGACTGACCTTTTATCCCTAGTGACAAGCAATAGGATAAGAGGAAATGGCCCCAAGTTGCACCAGAGGAGGTTTAGGTTGGATATTAGGAAAAAGTTCTTCCAGAGAGAGCTGTTAGGAATTGGAAAAGGCTGCCGAGGGAAATGGTGGAGTCTCCATCCCTGGAGGGATTTAAAAGGCAGGTAGATGTGGTGGTGAGGGTCATGGCATAGTGGTGGATGGCAGGTCAGGGTTTTGACTTGATGATCTAAAGGGTCCCTTCCAACCAAGACAACTGTATGATTATTCTCACTGCAGGTGTAAAGTAAATGCATTTTTCAAAGGTAGTTTTCACACTTATTTCCCAGTTGATTACCTAGAAACATGCCAGTGCTGCTGCAGAGCTGTTTTTCCAAGACAACAAGCACATCTTTCTGTATCCTTAAAAAAGGAAAACAGCAAAACCCAACCAAACAAACCCTGAAGTATTTAACTGTTAATCTGTAGGCCAATAATTCTTCATGCTTTGTTAGGCTTAGTGCTTATTTTACAGCTGGCTCCCAGAGAGACAAGGAGAGAATCTCTTCCAACAATTACAGCCCAAGCACAGTGGGCACGTTGCTGCCCGTCACTGCAAAGAGGAAGGGTGGGAGACAAGTAAGGGGTTTATTCCAGCTGCCCAACATAAAATGGAAGTTAACAGCGTTCTTCGACACCAGGAATTCTCTGAAAGTCACATTTTAAGAAGCTTTTAATAGCAGAGGGAGCTCCAAGGGATGGCTGAAGTCACTGAAGGGGCTGCCCAGGTTCTGGGACTTTTTCTTTTCAGCAAAAGCCCTCGAGGGCTGTGTGTATCATGAAGGATGAAAAGTCATCTTTTAACTGACAATGATACTAGCTGCTGAAACGGCAAAGCGTGCATCCCCAAAAACTGGGGTCAGTAACATGTACTATTTCAGAACTCATTTTTGGGAGGCCAAGTGATAGCAATTTAGCCTTACAAAGAGATCACAAGCCCGTCTGAAATTACAGGGATCAAACACGCCGAGCATCGCTTCAAGTCAAAGGGCAAGTCAACCTCCGCCTCAACCAGTCATCGGCCCCTCAGATGCATCACAGCCCCCAGGAGTCACCCTGCCCGCGCCTCTCTGGCGACATGCGCCCTTAAGCCAGCACCAGCACTTCTCTCATCATACGCTGAACTAATCTAGGCCAGAGCTACCCCAGAGGAAAATATATCATTAATTTCCATGCGGGTCAGCTCCCCGACGGCTCTTCCTGGCTGCTCACGTGAGCCGTGGTGGCAGCGAAAAGCAGAGGAGGTAGGAACGGTCAGCTGGGGCGGGCGAGAGGTCGGGGCTGCTGCCACCCCACGTCACACCAGCTTAAGCTACAAGGGAGCTGCCTGTCCCCCAGCCATGCTGCCCCACACGACATTTCACGCTGAAACAACCCTCTGCAACTGAAAGTGCCGGGACTTTGCGACTCGATGATCTCTTGAGGTCCCTTCCAACCTGTACAATTCTGGGAAGCTGCTCCCCAGAATGAGTGCTCAGGCAGGACTCAGCGCCATTCATTGATACCGCATCTCCCAACAACCTCGTATGCGCTACACACCTTCTGTCACCTCAAAATAAAATAAACCCCAAAGAATTACCCCTTAGGAACCACGGTGGGAATGGTCTTCTCTAAACAACTAAGGGATGGGGTCTGCCTGGCTCCTGGCAGCTGACTGCATCTATTAAATGTTGGTAACAAGTTTTACGTGCCTCCCACCTTCACCTGGCACTCCCAGAAACAACTCTCCTTCCACTAGCTAGCTCTACTCAAGTTGTCTGCATCTCCAGCAAGCAATGCTGTTCAATTTGCTTCCTTTGAATGCATTTCAGCACCATCTCAGGCTGGTGTTTCTGATGGATTTCTGAACACAGTGATAACATAATGTGGTATTTCTTCGTTCTGAAAATGCATTGCAACCAAGACACTTGAAGCTTTAAAAAAAATAATAAACCCCCAAAAAAGGGATGTGGTAACCAGTCAGGCACGGTCAAGATCCAAACTCAGCCCAAAGGCTCCACTGCCAGGTAACCACAGCCAAAAATAGACACTCAGCCACAAAGAAATGGAATCCAGCCAAGTTAATTTTGTACAAAACCACACAAAATAAGAGGGCGATACACCGTGAGAGAATTGGATTTCAAACCTCTCATCTTCTCCGTGAACAATGCACGGTGCTGACAGCACAGATGGCACCGACTCAGTCCTAATCAAAACTAATGAAGTCGAACTTGACACACAACCCTGTAACGAGCACAAGGTATTTTTGTTTTCCCACCCATCTGAAAGCTATCACACAGCAGTGAAATCATTACAGCAGCACATTAAACGCACAATGGATCCTAACAGCAGTGGTATCCTGTGAACACCTGAGAAAGTTAGAGGCGAAGGATGAAATATGTAGCTGTAAAGGAACTGTGTGGCTTTCCTGTCCCGGTGTAAAGTTTAATTGGTATCACACAGGACTAAACTTTAATGGCAGAAGTCTCATTCAGGTTTGTTAATTTTAAAAGAAACTTTACAAGGCAACATGCTTAATAAACACCCCACCCCACTCATTAGCATTTAAATTCATCTATTGCACATACCCAGCAAAAATCACAGCAATGATGGAGAGGACATTTCACTGGAGGAGCAGCTACAACATTAAAACCTTCGTGCCTGGGGGTCAGAGAGAAACAAGGGAAATGCGTGGAACAACTGGACAGACTTTGCTGTCCTAGGGACCCTGCTTTGGCAGAGGGTTGGACTCAATGAGCTCTGGAGGTCCCTTCCAACCCCTACAGTTCTGTGATTCTGTGGCTTACCACATCTCTGTCACTGTGTCAGTGCCACATGCCACTCAAAGCCAGCAAGCCTGCATTTTTCTTTCTTTTTAAATTAAAAAAGGAAAATAATTCATGAGGAGCAACATTAACTACTCACAAGAAGACTGAATTAGCACAGGACTTACACTCAAAAAAATAAAACAATACCCAAACCATATAACAGCCTTTAACTGTCAACAAACAAAGGAAGAGGTTTCACCTCCGGTACAGACAGCGCACAGGGCGTTACGCCTCCAATTTCTTGCCAGCACCCCAGTGTCTCAGGGTCTATGTTACTCTATGGAGACGTGGCTGTCCTGCTCAACATGTTGTGGGGAGGAGAGGGAGCCTCAGGCACACACTGCAGCACAGCTGCCAGGCTCAGCACCCGGCAAACACTTGCACAATACCGAAAAGGCAAGAGGAACCAGAAGGTAAGGGAAGTTTGCTTGGATAACATACAACTTAATGCAATCTCTCCTTCTTCTACCTTTTTGCAGGTTCTATATCAGCCCCACGCCTGGATTCTTCAGCAGCACGTGCATTGGACTGCATGAGCTGCACGGCTTTGCTATCCAACAGCGCTTCCAGCTTTTGACAGGGATGTCTGCAAACCACCAGCCACCAGCCACACCTACCCTGATCACACACTGAGAGGACACTGCTTCCACCTGGCTGCAGCTTAAAAATAAAACCCCAACAAACCAGCCAAAAACTCCATGATGAAAACACTACCGTTAGGGATCTGAGAAACCTCAGCTCCGCCGAATTCCTCCAGTGCAAAGACGCAAGAGTGAGAAACACGGCACGGAAGGTACCGCTCCCAGAATCGAAACATCCCTGTTAGCGTTTTTGTTAATTAATTTCATAAACATATATTGTGCCTTGCAATTAAAATTCCGTGTGCCAGAGTTGCCATGGCAGCACAACTTCCAGGGAACAATAAATGCTTCCAGTGCTGCCACAACCTGTGCTATGGGGCGGTGAGGAAGGCTGGGTTTGGAAGGTCTGCAGAGTGATGGTGGGGCGGGGGGGGAGTTTCGGCAGAAATCAAGAGGCTGTGGGGGGTGAGCCAGCAGCTTCTGCTGTTTCGAAAATGCCACAATCCATACTGAGAGAGACTTTGCCATCTCCAGGCTGGCTGCTGAGGAATGCGATGCTAACTTCCTCCCCCTCTGAAAAAAAATACAATAATAATTGTCTTCTTGGTCCCCTCCGAGCTGAGAACAATCCCGACAGACTATATCAGCAGCGCTCACCTCAGGCGGCTCAGCCCAAGCTATAAATAGCGCCTGCCGCCATCTGCCATGCTATTCCTGTGCCGCCGGCGCTGCTGGCGCGGGGCTCGCGCCGCACTGCCAGGCCCGCGGCGCTGGGCAGCCGGCAGCCGCGCAACATCAGAGGGCGAGACGGAGATCATGAGGTGAGGGACGAAAACGGTGCCGCTGTAATTAACTGCCGGTTTGATTGTCACTGCTCTGAGGAAATGGGATGGATGCGAAGAGAGCCTAATTAATACCAGCAGGTCTGGTCTGCAGGAGCTTTTTTCATAGGGAAACATCCAGGCATGGTTCCCCGTGACACCGGTCTGGCTTTCAGTTTCATAGAAATTAGTAATAGATAAAAATAAATCTCAAATATCAACTGCAGCAGCCAAAAATAATCCAGCTGAGGAGCCAGACCAAACTTTCAGCGCCAAGAACCTGCAGCAAGTCAAGGCCCAAGGGTTTGCCCCTCACCCCTACCCACCATCACTGGCCAGCGCGCAACAGACGGAGCCCCGTAGAGCTGTTTCAAGACTGCAGACCTCCAAGAAAGCCCCTTCTGACTTCCTGTGCCACCCAGAAAGCTTAGATTTTCAAAAGCAAACCATCACTGCCCTGCCTGGAGCTGTGCCTATTTCACAGACACCCATCAACAGACCCCCATGAGCATACACGATTTCACCACAGAACAGACTGCAGTCAAGTTGACTAAAAAACTACTGCCTGGCACTGCCAAATAATGCTGCTAATTTGGGAAAAAGACATGGTATTTGATTCTTCTCCCCCGATTTAAATACTCTGGGGCTTGTTTCTGCCTTTACATAGCCAGAAGCAGAACCATTCTAAAGCAAAAGCAATCTCTGGATACAGGTTTTGGCATGGCGATCCAGAAGTTATCTAAATCAGCAATCTTTCTCTTCTGTTTATAAATCTATGATCCAGACCCAGGGAAGTGTTAACTCCGTACTCTGGGCCTGTGACACTGCATCTCAGATCCTGCGTGTCCTGCGTCCAGCCCGTCAGTACATCTCGGATCCTGCATGTCCCGTGTCAAGCCCGTCAGTACATCTCGGATCCTGCATGTCCCGTGTCAAGCCCGTCAGTACAAGTGACATATTGACAAAGTCAAGTGGGTTGGACATTTGGGGGTTGGACTCGATGATCTCTGGAGGCCCCTTTCAACCTCTACAGTTCTGTGGAAGCGCAGGAAGCGCCACAGAGCTTCACTGAAACGGTTTGAGGGACGAAGCGTGTGACGAAGCGAGGACAGGTCTGCCTGGGTTCACCTACGGAAGAGAGGCTACCTGCAGTACTGTCCAGAGGGACCTTACAGGGAAGATGAAGGCAGACACCTACATCTTTCCATGATTCTCTGTGTTCTGTATTTACAAAATCTCTAAGTCATTTAAGTCAAGAACTTTTTCCCTGCATTTAAGACTTGGGTTGTTTGTATCAGTACCCTGCTGGTTCTCAATGCCGGGAATTTTAGGTTTTATTTTTGTACAAAATATGGTTTGACATAGAATCATAGAGCCATAGAATGGTTTGGCTTGGAAAGGACCTTAAAGATCATCAAGTCCCACCCCCCTGCCATGGGCAGGGACACCTCTCACTAGACCAGGCTGCTCAAGGCCCCATCCAACCCGGCCTTGAATACCTACCTCCAGGGAGGGGGCAGCCACCACCTCCCTGGGCACCCTGTGCCAGGGCCTCACCTCCATCACAGTAAAGAATTTCTTCCGAATAACCAATCTAAATCTACCCCCTTCCACTCACACTATCACTCCAGGTCCTTCTAAATAGTCCTTCCCCAGCTGCCTTGTAGGCCCCTTTGGGTCCTGGAAGGCCACTGTAAGCTCTCCCCAGAACCTTCTCTTCTCCAGGCTGAACAACCCCAACTCTCTCAGCTGAAACCTTTTACTCTAGAATAAATAACACAAACTGATAACCTTGTTGTGTTTACCACATCAATATCTTTGATGAGTTGAGTCATTTTATAGCCAGTATGTAAACGTCTCCAGCATTGCTCAAGCTGACTTTTTATGTGTTTCACCATCAAAATAAACAAAATTGTTCCTAATACTTTCCTAAAACCTCATGCTAGTTGCATCATAACGCATGGTAAGCTCCATTTTACCTGCAGTTTCCCAGCTTTTTGGAATCTCTCTAGTTCTAAAGAAAACACGTTTCCACTATCTGTAAAATCTAACAGCTGCAGAATGCTGCTGGGGATTGGAGCTTCAGATCTGTCTACACTGGGATTTTTGCTACAGTGAGTTACCAGCTCAGTAATTAGCATTACCACTCATCTTCATGGAAGAGTAATGATAGCTTGCTTACTTTCATTTTTCTTTGAGATGTGTTCTATACACACATGTTCATGCTGAGCATTGATGGGGCACTAGGAAGGCGGTGCACCAGCACAACAGGTCACCCAGAGCACATTCAGAACCGCCCTTGGAAGCCTGTAAGTCTTTGCTAGACCAGTATCCCACAATCTCAGAAGCAGGGACCGGAGGGGACCTGCCAGAGGAGGATCACCTTGAGCAGGTTGCACTGGATGTCATCCAGGTGGGTTTGGGATCTCTCCAGAGGAGATTACCCAACCTCTCTGGGCAGCCTGTCCCAGTGCTCAAGTACCTGCAGAGAGAAGTCTCTTCTCACATTCAGACAAACCTTCCTGTGTTCCAGTTTGGGCCTGTTGCCCCTTGTCCTGTCACTGGGCACCACTGGGCCCCACTCTCTTGACGTGCGCACATTACACATTGATCAGTGTTGATGAGACCCCCTCTCAGACTTCTCCTCTCCACAAAGCCCCAGCTGTTTTGGTCTTTCCTCACATGAGAGATGCTCCAGGCCCCTCATCATCCTCACAGCCCTCCAATGGGCTCTCTACAGTAGTTCCCTGTCTGTCTTGAACTGGGGAGCCCAGCACTGGACACAGGACCAAGCTGTAGCTACCCCAATTTGGTGGTAGTGACAGTCCTGCTCTGAGAGAAAGGCTTGACTAGGCGACCCCTAGACATCCCTTCCCCATCTCTGAGTGTGCCTCCTGGACGGACCCTTCAGACACACACTGCAGCTGGTCCCAACTCTTCTTCTATTTAGGACCTACTCTGCTGTAAGGATTAGTGTCCTCCAAGAAGACTTGGAGAAGGGAAAAAGCAACCAAAGCTCGGAGTCGGGAATCAGGTTTAAAGTCCCCTGCTGGCATGAGCATTGGTCCCAGCTCCGCTCTCTGGGTCACGAGGATGGTGCTTGGGGATGAATTTGTTATTTTTGCCCCAAGAGCAACCAGGACAGATCTTCCAAAGCCTCCATAACATCATTGTGTGAGCAGCCACAAAGCCTGCCTCCATGCAAAGGAGCTTAGCCGGTGAGTGGAGTGAGGTACCTGAGAAGTAGGAATCACTTTAGTATCTACGGAGCAAGTCAGTAGGAGGGAGAGAGCAAATATTCACACTGGCTTTTTACAAGGTAATCTTTCTGACAAGGTAATCTCTGCCGTACTTTAACCCACGTGCTGTTAAAATCACACGCTCCTGACACTTTAAACATCTACTTTGGCTTCACAAGGGAATTCACCTCAGCAGCAGAGCCAGCGGCAGAGGCACATCCAATCCCTCTTCCTCAGCAGCCAGAACGAGAGTGTCTCAGAAGCAACTCTATCAATGATTTTGTTTCAATTATATGTTCAAGACTGCCAAATTGGATAAAGCACATCCTTTGTAAAGCTTTCATCTCCTCCCTGAAGAGATAAATTCACCTGCCTGAATAAGCAAAAAAAAAAAAAAAAGGCACAGAAGAGATTCCTCATCCCAGGGAAATACTAACCCATGGAAAATGTGAGGGACAACCACCACAACTGGGAAAAACTTACTGGTACAGAACACACAGCCGAATTCTGCACTTTGTGTGTTGTCTGACTACACCTGAACCACAGAGTCACTGGGGTTGGAAGGGACCACAGGACACTGCCTAGAGCCTGACCCTGGCTCGCACCAGGGGCAGCTACAGCAGGTTGTCTCCGGACCACATCCAGGCAGCCTATCTCTAGGGATGGAGGTTCAGCAGCCACTGGGTTGTGGGTGGGCTGCCTCTTCCAGCATTTCACAACGCTCACGGGATAAAGATTTTTCTTACCACCAAACACAGTATCCTGTGCTTCCATTTGCAGCTCTTGTCTTCATCCTGTCACTATGTGACACTGCATCTGCCTCTGCCTTCTTTAACACCCCAGCGCCAGGTGTTTGTACACATGTAAGATCCCCCTGAGCCTTCTTTGTTCTTCCTCAGCTCTCAACCTCTCCTTGGATGGCGGATACTCCAAGCCTGTAACCCTCTTCATGGCTCCATGCCAGACTCACTTCAACCCACCCACGTGTCTCTTGTCTTGGGCTGAGCAGAGGGGAAGGATCACCTCCCTTCACCCCAGCCTCACGCAGCAAGGAGGATGTATCTGCTCACAGTACCACTTGTAGACCCTCATGCCAACAGCTGGTTACTGGCACCGTCGCACAAGAGGATCTATCACATTCCTTTTCTATTTATTTCCCACTAAGATCACCGGCACTGTTCAACACCTTTATCAGTGACACGGACAGTGGGATCGATGCACCCTCAGCAAGTTTGCTGATGACATGGAGCTGTGTGGTGAGGTCAACACGCTGGAGGGAAGGGATGCCATCCAGAGGGACCAAGACAGGCTGGAGAGATGGGCCTGCGTGAACCTTATGGAGTTCAACCAGGCCAAGGGCAAGGTCCTGCAAGTGGGTCAGCACAATCCAAAGCACAGCTCCAGGCTGGGAGGAGAATGGCTTGAGAGCAGCCCTGAGCAGAAGGACTTCGGGGTGCTGATCAGTGACAGGCTCAGCATGAGCTGGCAGTATGTGCTGGCAGCTCAGGAGGCCAACCGTGTCCTGGGCTGCACCAAGAACAGCATAGTCAGCAGGTCCTGGGGGGTTCTGCCCCTCTGCTCTGCTCTCATGAGACCCCACCCGCAGTGCTGCGTCCAGCTCTGGGGTCCCCAGGACAGGAAAGACATAGAGATGTTGGAGCGAGTCCAGAAGAGGCCACAGGGATGATCAGGGGGCTGGAGCACCTCTCCTCTAAAGACAGGCTGCGAGAGTTGAGCTGGTTCAGCCTGGAGAAGGCTCCAGAAGGCCTAATTGCAGCCCACCAATACTTACAGGATCCTACAGGAAAGTGGGAGAGGTGCTGTTCCCCAGGGGGTGCAGCGACAGGACAAGGGGCGATGGCTTCAAGCTGGAAGAGGGCAGGGTTAGGTTAGGTGTTAGGAAGAAATTCTTTACTCTGAGGGTGGTGAGGCCCTGGCACAGGCTGCCCAGAGAGGCTGTGGGAGCCCCATCCCTGGAGGTGTTCAAGGCCGGGTTGGATGGGGCTTTGGGCAA
The DNA here is from genome assembly GCA_020800305.1 of Porphyrio hochstetteri. Taxonomy (NCBI): domain Eukaryota; kingdom Metazoa; phylum Chordata; class Aves; order Gruiformes; family Rallidae; genus Porphyrio; species Porphyrio hochstetteri. The sequence continues at coordinate 24,479,435 of CM036912.1, forward strand.
CCTGGTCTAGTGAGGGTGTCCCTGCCCATGGCAGGGGGTTGGAACTAGATGGGCTTTGAGGTCCCTTCCAACCCAAAGCGCTCTGTGATTCTATTAAAACATGAGTGGTTAATAAAGGGTCATTCGTTACTAACTACTGGATTGTGTTTCTGCCAATAAAGCACATGAAGCTCACAAGCCCCCAGGTTCTCAAACAGTACATGTCCTTAGTAATGCAGATATTTAAAGGAGCCCAGCAACATTTTTTCTGTTTCTGGAGCAGACGAGAGGCTTCCAGCACAGCGAGGTTCCCAGGCCAAAAGCCACGTTCTGATTGTAAAACATTAAGCCCGAAGCACTACAGGAGAACTGTGGAACAAAAGGGTTTTATCATTACTCTTCATGCTTTAATTACCTTTATCAAATACCATCTGAGACAAGCTATTTTTAAACCCCTCTGCTGACTCTGTAATTACGCTAAGTCAACACGGAGTTGCTCCTTCCCTAGGTCTACAGCTCTATCCTAAAGAAAAACTTCAGGTGTCTCTGTAGGGAGTAGGGTAGGATACCGACACCCCAAAACTGGCAACTTTCAGACCCAATTCTGGGTTTGAGTTGTGGGTGAAACACGACCGAGCCCTGGAAAAGGGAGACGGGAGAGACGGACCAGAATGATTTAGCACCATGAACCACTTCAGCAGCAGAGGCGAGCAGCCGCTGGCAGATTTGCTTTCCTACGGTGGAAATACCGGTTGGGATCACGGAAACACCAACTGACGTGGTGTTGGTTATTGCTACTCATGTGGCATCACTTTTAATGCATCCATTGGGGAAAGGGAAACCAAATCACACAGTTCTTTTCTATTTATCATCCCTTGCAGCCTCCTGCATTGCAGAGGGAATAGCTGAAACTAAAACCTATTTATATCTGGCTGGGATTTACTGGTTATTATTAAATATTTTTAGTGAATCATAATTATTACCATTAAAACCTTTCCATTTTACTTAGCAACAATTTCTTACAGTTTCTTTACCTTGGTTAAATCTAAATTGTGACATAGAAGAAGAGCCTTTCAAGAGGCCCTCACTAGAAGGTGTCCAGCACCGAAACCTCACCACTGAACCAGTGAAAGAAATTTGGAAGAGAACAGCCAGAGCCCCACAAAAGGGCGGAACAGAGAGGCAAACCAAACATACAGACCCTGGGAAAAAGCAGGAGAACCACCCACTGGGAAGAAGGGAAAAGTTGACCACTGCCAACTAGAAGGAGATGCAGCACAACAAAACCTGAAGCATCGATTACATGAAATGCCTCAAAAATTAAAGCAGAGTAACTCAGTGTACAGAGAAGGAAAAAAAGGGCAAGCTCTCGGAATTCACACACACAAGCAGCACTCAGAGTCAAAACCCTCTTTCAAAACATCCCTTTCCCAGGAATTGTCCCACCCGACAAGGATCCAGAGTCACGTTCAGGCTGGCTTCTTCCAGACAAATACACCTGGGTTGTTTTTCCCCGGCCAGGTTGGATGGGGCCCTGGGCAACCTTGTGTAGCTCCAGGCCTGGAGGTTCGTGGCCCTGCCTGGGGCAAGGGAGTTGGAACTCTGTGATCCTTGGGGTCCCTTCCAACCCAGACCAGTCTGTGATTCTATGATAATGGCAAACCACACCACAAGAGGCAGAGCACCCCCATCTCCTGCCCACTGCTTGCCTCAAAGCTGGGACCTTGAGACACAGAAACATCTATTATTTCAATCCTTCTGAAACCAATGACAGAATTTAATCTGATCCTTCCCGATCCTCCCCAGTGAACATTCAAAGGGAGCTACCCGTAAGCCCTTCCTCAAACGTCCAAAGGAAGCAGCCGAGCATCACAAGAGGGGTCAAACAGTCGACAACAGAAGGTAAAAAATAAATATATATCTATATATAGCCATGAAAAACTATTTGTATTAACTTGGAGTCTTGGTAGAGACTCTATTTGACACAAGTTTAAAAAACAAAGAATAGAAAGGTGGAGGAAAGATCCCTCGACATTAAACATGCATCCTGCTGGATTTAAAAGGCTTCTCTCCTTTACACACTTGGAGCTGGATAGACAAATGCTTTTCAGGAATATTCTCAGTGTTGTGTAACACACACATATGTGTAAACCACGGAGTAACGCAGCCCTCCATTGTTTTGGAAAGCTAAAGGACTACTAAGTATAGCTCCAATCCTGACAATATTTCTTTAAAATACCTGTTTTGTTCATTCTGTGTTCTTCTGCTTTGATAATTATTTCTTTTCATCTCTCCCTGACTCACACACGAGGCGACCGAAGGAGAATGAACAAATAGAGGTGGGAGGAGAGTTGAGAAGCGGCAAGGACTTGAAAAAGCTCTGAATGCCTTCAATCATCTGGAAAAATCACAAGTACCAACCTTTTAACTTCTGTAATTAAAGACTCACCGCACGTAGTACCGAGCAGCTTTTAGTGGTTCACTACGAGGTACAATTAGGTTTTAAAGGCTTCTCCTCATTTTTATGCCGCTTCTAGTTTCTACCACAATATTTAAACAACTGTAATTTGGATTTCATACTGGAAAACAGAACTTGACTTGTGAAGGACAGGAAAAAAACCGAAGGGGAGGCATAGGCACGAATTCTGCAGCCGTGCTGGATCGAGACATCACTCCTTCGCTCCTGATGGAAAACCCCACCTTGAATTCACAGGGGGGAAAGAAACGACAGAAGAAGCAGTGGTGAAACTTTTAACTCCAGCAGAAGTCAGGCTTTACCCACTGTGAAGGGCCACCCTGGGTCTGCTCTGCCTTCAGGGCTACCGGCAGGTCGAGCCTCCTGCCACAAACATACTGAGAATGTGCTGCTGCATTCGGGCAGAAATGATTCACCTTGGATGTGCCTTTGGAGGTGGCACCAGAAAACATCAGGCTCTCTGTTGTTTCTGTTTTAGAAATCAATGTTGTAACACCAATAACAACTCTGAGGGCATGCAGCCTTTCATAATACAAACCAAGTCTAGATGTAAACTTAAAAAGGAGGAAAAGGATTATGGTCATGTCCACCATGTTAAGGTTTTAATCGATGCTCATTTACAAACCTGTGGCAAGGAAGATTTTTAAGTTCTTGCTCTGAATATCTTCTTACTTTCCTTTTTCTACCTAATTTTGGCAGCTATTGTCAGCAGGTATTTTAGAAATACAATACATATTCCTGAAAAAGGAGATTACACGTCACCGCTCGCTGTGCCATGTTCCATGTGAACCCACACCCACAAAGGATTGTATTAGATAATTGGTCACATTTCAAGAATAAGAACCTGATTTTGTAAGAACTAAAAATTGTGCAGCGCTCCCTACAATTAAAAGACAATGGCATGTACAATATGCTGTATTTCAACCCTGAATTTAGATAAATATAAATCAGCATCTCCAAATCCGACATGGAAAGGCTTGAAGAAATTATATGTATCAAGCTTAGAAATAACATTTGATTTTGTGAGAGAAAGAAGTGAAATAGAAATCGCAAAAACAGAAAGAAAAAGGCACTCTAAATCAAGAGGAATACATGAAAATAACATCACATGGACAGAAAGCAAGGCTGTAAATTAAGGAGCTTGCAGGCTCCCTTTCTTCAAGGGTTTTTTCCTTCAAGGAGAAAGAGCAGCAATTGTATCACTGCCCAGGGCGGAAGAGGGGAATGGGGACAAAGAGAATGGATCTGAATGTAACCCATGTCAGACCTGCTACTGCCACAACGTACACCTCCGACATTAACAGAGGCCCAGAGGCACGACTAAAGTGCAGACAGCAGAGAATATGGTTGTGTGGGGATTTTATGAAGTAGAAGGGTTTACCACAAGCTCTGTGTCAAGTTCTGCTGTCTCTTCAAGAATTCTATAGGAATTGCTGCAGTTAAAGAGACAAAAGCTGCGAGTGATTCTCTCTCCCAATCAAGAGAGCATCCCTGCTGCTATGAGCAAGGTTCTCCATCACCAGGTATTTAATCCCTAGGCAGATGCATTCAAGAAAAATCAAGTAACTATTCATTTTTAATTCAAGAAAAGACAAATTTGAGCCAGGCCTTATAAATAAAAGCATTCTTAAATGCTGAGACCTGGGGGGTTCCAGTTCCTTCTCAATAATATAATCACATCCACAGGGGGTTTGGCCTGTAGATGTAGCAAAATAACGTGTCCGGAGGCAGTCTGTGTCTATCAAAATGGGAATGTAAATAAATTTATCTCTTTCCCCCTAATATTTTTCAGCAGTGAGGATGCTTCAAAGTCCTGCAAATAAAAATCCCCATTTCTACCTAAATACATGACAGCAGAACTCCAAACAGCGCCATCCGAAGGACCGTGGACATAGAACTGGCACCAGTAATTCCTGCCAAGATGCTTTCCCCACTCCTGCACTGAAGACAGGGCAGGCAAGTGGGTTGAAATTTTAGCTAGAGAGGGAGAAAGGTATTTTTGGAGGAGCAAAGAAACAAAACCAAGGGTAGATTTTTACTTGAACTCTCACCTGAAACCCTCCCACTCCCCCTTGTTAAAACAGATGTGATTGTTTGGAGGTTTATAAACTTTTCAGTTTCAAGGATTTGTACCCAAACTTCTTTTCAGCAAATACACATGTAAGAAAATCTAAACCCCAAATAAATAAACAGGAGTAAGACAAGAACCTGGGCTGGTAAGGAAGCTGCAAAAAGTTTACTATATTTATTAGTACCTGTATGGTCTGGGAGCCACGATGCCTACCACTCGGCCAGCAGAGCAGCAGTACGCAACCCTGACATCTCTGCAGCTGACACGCAGGTAGCTGCAGAGAGTGATAAGGTCTCCCCTCAGCCTCCTTTTCTCAAGGCTAAAAAGCCCCAGCTCCCTCAGCCTCTCCTCAGAGGACTTGTGCTCCAGACCCTTCACCAGCTTCGTCACCCTCCTCTGGATGCGCTCCAGCATCTCAACGTCCTTCCTGTCTGTAGTGAGGGGCCCAAAACTGGACACAGTGCTCAAGAGCCTCAAAGTCCTCACCAGAGCTGAGTAGTGGTTTAGTAGAGGGTGGGTACGGTTGGACTCAATGATCTTTTCCAACCTAGTGATTCTGTGATTCTGAGAGTATAACAGAACCACCACAACGTATTTGCTGAGCTTCCTGGCATGCTCAGAACTGTAACAAGATCTATCTATTATAGAAAAGGATTGTTAGACAACTTAACAAACGTAATGAGAAAAGTTTTTAACACAAATAGGAAATAGGACGATGACAACAACTATTAAGATACGTGCAAGAGTTCCAACAATTAAGTGAAATGGTGTATGTGTAGATATATGACGCGTTCAGCACCAGAGGAATCTGTGCAGCACAAAAATTAACAGCCAAACTACATTAGCATTTCCCTCTGAAGAAGAAAACGACTGGCTGTAATTAAGATGAGTGACTGCTCTCCCTACCCCTTCAGCACACAGAACATTACACATTGCCACCGAGTTTGGAACATTTTATGCTAAAACCTTTCTTAAAGCAGACAGGTGTCACTTCCATTTAACTGTTGCTAAATCTCTGCAGTAAGAACGCGCGTTAAACCCAACCAATGTTAAATAAAATGGTGTAGTTTTGTTTTAAGACAGCAGGGTTCAGAAGTTACTTGCTCTGATTTGCTTTTGCCTGCCAGCACCTACGCTGCTGCACATCAGTGGGGCAGGGACGCGTTGCTGCCGTGCGGCTCTCCAGCAGCAGAACCACCGTCAACGCAGGAACCACCTCTGGTCTCACCAAGCACCCAGCCTCTCTCTTTCCCTTTGGCTTCCCAGAAGTAAACCATTAGTATCCCAAATGACACCTAGTCCTCAGCTGACACGTAGTCCCCAAGCTGGTCTTTGTATTTTCTTAGCCAAATGAAACAATCCTCTCTGATGAAGGACAGACATCTATAGCCATCATTATCAAACCTGCACTCCCTACGGCAGCAGCCACCCAAGCACGGGAGCAGAGCACCCAGCACCACTCAGCAGCCTCCATCATTTGCCATTACTGTAAAGATGGACAAGTGTGTGACAAATGCGGCACAGGAGGTGGGATCAGCCCAATGATCCCTAGACCCAAGTTCTATCAGGTATTTCCCCTCAGCAGAGCAACAAAAGCAGGTCTCAGCAACACAAGGAGCTATCAGAGCATTTGGGCAATGCCTGGGCTTTCTCTTTCTCCTTCAGCCCCACACTTTATTAAAACCTGAATGGACTAATAGAATCTAAATTTCTGTCCTGTCCCCTGTGAACCATTGCCTCCAGAGTTAGGAGAGCGATGTCCAGAAGGCAAGGCAATCCTCAAATACTGCTTCAGACAAAAGCAGTCTGTTACAACTTGTCAGTAATGTCAGTACAAGATTTTTCTTACTGTTCTTGTTGTAAGGTATGTTTGGGTTTGATCTCTGGAAAACACGGCTCATCAGTAGCCAAGTTTTTCCCCAGATTCTGAAACCATCCCATCTAGCTATCCTGAGCAGCACACCTACAGCTTTCCTGGAAAAGCCTTCACTAAGCTTTCTGTTTCAGCTCCATACTGGCTAGGAATAGAATACTGGCAATTCCAGTGAAGGCCTTCTTCACCTAGTACCCCGTTAGAGGAACCACCTCGCTCAGACCTCACGGACAAGTTTGGAAACTGTGGGGACAGTTTTAAGAACTGCAGGTCTGAAGCTGGATTTTCTAAAACTGTTGGAGACGATTCAGAAGAGGCCACAAAGATGATGAGAGGGCTGGACACCTCACCTGTGAAGAGAGGCTGAGAGAGCTGGGCTTGTCCAGCCTGGAAAAGAGAAGGCTGCGGGGGGGACCTCATTGCAGCCTTCCAGTCCCTGAAAGGAGCAGAGAAACAGGAGGGAAATCAGCTTGTTCAAAAGGCAGAGACTGGCAGGACAAGGGGGATGGAGTGAAGCTGAAGGAGGGAAGGGTTAGATGAGATATTAGGGGGAAGTTCTTTCCAGAGAGAGTGGTGAGGGGCTGGAAGGGGCTGCCCAGAGAAGGGGTGGGTGCCCCATCCCTGGGGGTGTTCAAGGCCGGGTTGGATGGGGTACTGGGCAACCTTGTATAGATCCAGGCCTGGAGACTGGTGGCCCTGACTGTGTCAGGGGGTTGGAATTCTGTGATCCCTGGGGTCCCTTCCAACCCAGACGAGTCTGTGATGCATCACTAGCTCACTAAATAGAGCAGTTCATTCCTTAGACAACAGATGCTGCTAATCTCTCTGGTGCGATTTTGCCTCAAACCAAGAATTACCTGGGCAAACAAACAAGGTGTTCCCAAACAAGAGCTTCTGCTGTTACTCTTCTAATCCTGTTTTACAGTTATTAATGCTCAAATCAAGATAGCACATACAACGGAACAGTGCTAACTTCTAAGAAAACTCCTGTTTCAAACATAACTACATTATTAGACAAACCATGGAAAAACCAGAATGTAGGAATGGATGTTGTCTACTTTTTGGCATTAGTAAGAAGTTGCAAAAAATTCTCAATTGGATGATGGAAAGAGAGAGAAAAATAAATGTTGTTGGTTCCAACAGAGCAGAAATGTGGTTTATTCTTACCCACCTGCTACCACCTAGCAGTATTTTAAAACAATCTCATACATACTACATGAAGAACCACCTCATACATACTAGACAAAGAACAGTCACCCATCCTATCACCCATCCTGGAGATCAGACAGAAATGTGACTGCTGAGTTGGGGATAGCAGGCCCCTTCAAAAATAAATTTCACTGAAACACAGCCCAGCAAGATCAAGCTCTCCAGTCAGCACACAGCCAATGCCACCCACTGCCAAAGCAATGGAAACCAGAGTGAAGCCATTCATTGTTTCATCTGATTTCATTTTCCCACACACTGTCCAACCTCTTTTATCCAGTTAAAATCTCCCTACAACTCTGAATCTTCAAAGTATGTTTTGATCAAAAAAAACTTCCTTTGTTTGCAACTGCTCTCTAAGAAGTATTAATTGTTCCTGCCCTGGAGACTTCCAGTTCCCAATTTAAATCAAAAAAACCCTGTGCTATCTGACGCCAATATCATAACCCCTATCATATTCCACCTTCAGAAAGGTTACTTAACTTTTCTGCTCCCTTCTGATCTCAACCAAATTCCAACTGAGAGCCAGATCCGAACGGCAAGGTGACAGCATCTTAACACGTCATGTGTGAGGTGCTTCCCTCATTGGTCAGGAGGCAACACCTAACCATGGCTTTGAAAAGAATTCAAGCTGTCCAGTTAGTCTCAGTCCCCTCTTACAACAGCTCTTCCTCCTCTTCTCCAGTCTTGCTGCTTCTATTCCTGTTGCTCTGGGGACAAACACAGAGCACTGCCTGTTGGAAAAGTCAGAAAGCACTTGACTACAGCTATGGGGAAAAGGGGGAACTGGAAAAAGAGAAGACTGACAAATAAATGGAGCCAAAGATACATAAATGAATGAAAAATAGGAGGGACAGAAACAACCTGTTATGTTGATGGAGCCATTAAATTTAACTCCTAATAGTATTTCTGTTAGTGGTACAGCCATCAATTCCAGGAAGACAATTCAACAACTGGAAACAAAGATGTAGGCTAAATATCCATAATCCCCAACTTGGCTAAAAAGGAACTATTATGTCATGTAAGTTAGAAGAAAAACCATCAAATTTCAAATCTCAGTAAGTTTACAGGCTATCTGTGGAGATTATTTACTTGTTTGAGTAACAAATCCACAGTTGCTGAGTTACCTGACTGGGATTTTGGGTTGCTCAGCAATCCTGAAATATCAGGCCAGGTCTACTCAGTAGCCTCAAGGGAGTATTTAGGGCCGTAACTTGAATTCCCTGGGTTTCCATGTGCCAATTTCATCTCTTTCTGTTACACACACAAAAAAAGAACATGCTATGGAAAGCTCTAGAGAGAGAGAGAAGTCCTAGTGATTCTCAATTATTTATTGCCCCTCTAACAGACGTTGAGAATGACCTTTACGTTTAAGATTATACCCTGTGGGTATCTACTGTGTAACGCTGAGGTCTGGCAGAAGGAGCAGATGACAAAGAAGCACTGACAGATTTGTGGCTGGGTGGGAGCCTGAGAGTTTCCATTCAGAATGTCAGGGCTCCCTCTAACTTCTCAGAGCAGGTATGATCTCTTAAATTTAAAAGAAAGAATCATGGAATCAGTGAAATGTGTAAGGTTGGAAGAGACCTTCAAAGGCCATCTAGTAGATCAGGTCACTTGGAGCCCCATCAAGCCTGACCCAAAATGTCTCCAGGGATGGGGCCTCCACCACCTCTCTGGGCAGCCTGTGCCAGTGTCTCACCATCCTCAGAGTGAAGAACTTCTTCCTAATATCCAACCTAAATCTCCCCTTTTTTAGTTTAAGCCCATCACCCCTCATCCTATCACTCCACGCCCTCAGGAACAATTCTTTCTCAGCTTTCCTATAGGTACCTTTCAGGGACTGGAAGGCGACTGTAAGGCCACCCTGGATCCAGCCTTCTCCTCTCCAAGAGCTCAAGCAGAGATCTGAACTAGCTTTGGATACAGCGTGTCAAAAAGAGGAGCAAGGCTGTTGATCAACCAAGAGAAGGGAACCTCAGAGAGACCAAGATAAACAAGGACGATCAGAAAGTATAAAATCAGTCAGAACCCATCCAATCAGCTCTTGGTCATATCTTAACGACCTGGGGGTTGTGCTGGTTTATATATAGAATATATTAGACAGAGAATTTATAGCTGGTGTCAAGATTGAAATAATACTACTTGAAGGTCAGGTAACACAAAGAGAACGTAAATTCAGAGACAGAACGCACCAGAACTGATCCAATTTGGACATTCAGGTATTGTTTTAAACTAAAAAAAAAAAAATAGTATTCTGTCTAAGCACGAGGAAAAGCACTTGTTTAAAACCATCCAAAAAAAAAAAGGAATAGAAAATGGTTCCTGCTTTTCTAAGTAATCTTTCACTTCACAAGTCTAAGAAAATGACAGAAACCCAAACTAGTAAGGTCTATGGTTCTTCTCCTCTCTTTCACATTCAGTCCTACTGACAGAAATAAATTAGCTAATCAGAATTGCAGTGCTCCAGAAACCAATATTTGACACCACCACAAGAAGAAACACCCTCAAAAATAAGCCAAAATAAGGTTTTGGGCAAAACACTCATCAACCCCTTAAAACTTACACCTTTCAGAAGTCCCCACGCTGACTGCAGGGAAACTAACACTTTGTAGCACATCAAAAAATCACTGTGTCACTGAAGGCATCACTGTTGATGAAAGGCTTTGTTTGGTTATGTTTTGTTCTGTTTGCTTCAAGCTTTCTGTAACATTTACTGGAGGAGGTCCAAGTCCGATCTGGAGTTCATCCCATACACCCAGATGGTATCTCCGCATGCGATAGGGTGGGGAGGAAGGACATCTTCCTTCAACCTCAGCAGAGGAGCAGCTCTGGTTTTATGTAAGCCCAAACAAAAACCCGACCCAGGGTACTTTGTTCAGACAAATAAAAACCCAAAGGCAATCTGACAGAGGGAGAGTGCTCAGGCCCATTTACAGGCACGTCTCACAGCACCAAAATACGCTTGGACCGTAACGCCGTGTAGCTTCTGCCCCACCAATGGGGAGTTCAGCGCATGTGCTCAACCCCTCCAGCGTTCTCCAAGGGAATCTAACTCAGAAGCATTTGCGGCTTCAACAAGTCCTGATTTCAGGCATTAATTTTGTGAGGTCTGAAGGAGTTGAAGATTTGAAATCTTTAAAGCCAGCACTGTGGAATGTCAAGCCAAAAAGACCTCAGAGGGAATTAGTTCCTCTTCCTGGACATAATTCTATCTCCTGTGAATTACCTAACTAATAATGTGTGTGAATTGAAAGCTGCCCATCTTACACCCTGTAACTACAGATACTTAATCAAGATCCAAGTCTTTAAAAACACAAGACCAAGCTAAAGAGAAAAAAAAAAAAATCTCTTCCAGTCAGTGTTGGAAGTGATTTTAGGATTAAGCCGGTTATCAAAACTACCAATCGATTACAAGTACAAAACTGCGTCTGATTTATTGTTGGAGTTATAATTTTCCAAGCCTTAACTCTACAATTACTAGAAATATTATTAATATGCCTTTTTATTAAACACACCCAGAGATGAGAGTATTTGGTTGTGGACAATAAAGGTGGTGTGGACAATAATATGGCCTTCTGTTAGGTGGAAACTCAAGGAACTGTGTTAAATATCTAACTAAAGCTCTATGTAAAGAGTTATTGAAGCAATTTATACATGGGGGGGGTAGGGCAGATTAGTCTCACACAACTAGAAAAATTTGGTTTTCACTTTAAAAAAACCAACAAAAAGCCTCCCTCCACTCCCCTACAGCATTTGAGAGTTCAACTCTTAATTTTGCATGTTCACGTATTCCATCAAGCTGGACATTAACAGACAACAGCAGCAGAAGAAAATTAAGATTTAATCTTGATTCAATCCTAACCCTTTAGTCTAGCTACGGAATACTTTAATGCCTTTTAGGTTCATGTGCTCGTATTTCACTTCAAGGAAAAATAGCCAATATGCTTGTATATTAAAAAGGTAAGAGCAATACAACTGGGTGAAGGGGAGGGCTTGACAAAGAAACCTTAACAGCATTTACAGATTCACAGGGTTGGAAGGGAGTTCCAAAAATCATGGGAGTCCAACCCCCCTGCCAAAGCAGGGTCCCTAGGACAGGTCGCACAGGGAGGCGTCCACACGGGGCTGGAACCTCTCCAGAGGAGACTCCACACCCCCTGGGCAGCCTGTCCCAGGGCTCCCTCACCGGGAAGAAGTTCTTCCCATATTAGTGTGGAACTCCCTGTGCTCCAACTTGAGGCCATCGCCCCTTGTCCTGTCCCACAGACACTGAGAAGAGGCTGGCCGTTTCCCCCAGTGTCCCACCCTTCAGCTATTGATAAACACTGATCAGATCCCCTCTCAGGCTTCTTTTCTTCAGGCTGAACAGTCCTCGGTCACTCAGCAAAACCCTTCAGAGTTCAGATACAGAAGGTTTAAAATAACACCCTCCAGTTACACTTCTTCAGCTCTCCTGTATGTAGCACAACAACCTGCACTTCAAGTTTCTTAATAACACACAATAACATCAGTTATTAGCCTCACAACCAGTATTGCTATGTATATGGGAATCCTGTCAGTTTGCTGCTTTGGAAAACAGACTGAGAACACGAAGTGCAACACAGCAAACTGGAGCTGAACATCCTCTTCCCTCTTTGAGGGTCAGTGCTTTTTTAGCAGTATTTCTTAGCTCAGTCAGCAAAGCAGGAGAACTCTCAACCTCAGGGTCCTGGGTTTGACCCCCATATATTGGGCGCCAAGAAGGACCATGGTTTGGTCCTGGCTGGAGGCTGGATGCCCACCAAAGCTGCTCTGTCACTCCCCTCTTCAGCTGGACAGGGGAGAAAATATATATTGAGAGGCTTGGGAGTGGAGATAAGGCCATTCATTCCGCAATCTGCATCACAGGCAGATCAGACTCAACATGGAATAAAATGCAATTGATTTAATACCAAATCGAAACAGAATAGGACAATGAAAAATAAAACCAGATCTTAAAACACCTCCCCCCACCCCAGGCTCAACTTTATCCATTATTTCTCTCCCTCCCTGCCCCCCCCCCCCCCCCAAGGTGTCACAGGGGGAGAATGGGGATGAGGGTTTCAGTCAATTCATCCTGAGTTGTCTCTGCTGGTCCTCAGTGGAGGACTCCTTACACCCTTCCCCTGCTGCACCGTGGGGTCCCATCCACGGCAGACAGTCCTCCACGAACTTCTCCAACATGAGTCCTTCCCCACGGGGCTTCAGCTCTACCCCAGTGGGTCCCTTCCTTGGGGTGCAGACCTGCAGACCCAGACCAATGTAGCCACATGCAGCATCGCTTATTTTTAAAATCACAGCACTGAGATAGGGTTAAGAAGCCCTACTTGCTGTGGACTGTCCAGAATAATAGCATGGCTCTTAACTACTGTCATTGCTGGGGAAAACAAAGTTTATCCCCTAACACTTGATACCATAACTAGTGAGACAGTCCCCTCCACGGCTGCTTTGTCAATTCTCTTCCAAAAGGTATTTTGCTTCGGTAGGGAGAAAAATGGGTAGAGTTGATCACAATGACACTTCTACTCCTGCAGCCACCTTCCACAGACACACAGCCACAGCTGTTTGAGGTCTGGTCTCCCTATTTTATTCGGAAAAAACAGCTGAAATAAATTGCACACTCTCTTCCCGACAGACAGAATAGGAAAAGAACTACCCAGAGTCAGCGTATGGAAAGTAATAAAGATGTAACAACGCACCACAGCAGGAAGGTAAGAGCAGACGCTTCAGGTCGGCCCTTAGTTCCTCTGGCATCCACACCATCTGCAACAGCAACTGGTAACAGATGCCCAAGGACAAGGATAAGAACAGGACAAGCACACCATGACAATTCCCCCATCAGAGGCTCTCAGCCTCTGGTAACCTCCAGCATACGGACTCGCGAGCTGGGAGCGTGACGACAGCATTTAACACATTATTCCTCTTGGAATTTCTCTGAATTTCTCTGAATTTTTAGCCCATGGCAGCTGTTGACATCTGGACATCTCTTGTATCTGCATTCCCCGATTCACCAGCTATGCTGCCACAAGCCCATCACATGCGAGGTGCCAGCACACCGTGGTGACAAGAGCAAAGCTCTTCAACAGCTTTTCTTATTATTTATCGTTATCAATATTGCAATATTTTTTGGTAAGCCACAGCTCACTAAATTACCTTTCTGGGAAGGCAACTGATAGCATCCCCAAATCCTGTTCTGGACAAGAAATGGGCACATTCATTTTGGCTTTCTACAAAAACTAAGGGCTGCTTTTCTTCAGAATCAATGTTTATATTTATCTCTTGAATTTCATCTGCCTCTTGAAATCCAAATCGTTCCCCAAACAACCGATCCAGAGGTATTCATCATTATAGCACGTTTCCAAATCTTGCTTTACCAATGTAGAAACATTTTGTCTTGCTATCAACTAATTTTAAAACAAAATCAATACCATTATTACAAGAGCACTTTGCTATGATTTTTATTTTTAAAATACAGGCAGTACCAATGCAGCGAGATTCATAAAATAAATGATCACCGAAGCACAGTTGTATCAACTCCCAACCATCACAGACACACTTTTCCCCTCCAAAAAAGTTCCCAAGCCAGCATAAGCCTAAATAAGGGAGCCACAAATACACAGGGCAAACAGAGACACAGCTTCAAGCCACGTTTTGCCCATACCCCTCACGTACTGCCCCCAAAAATCCAAGGAAATACAACAGAGAGAGAAAATACCTTGGCAACTCCCAACCAAAATACTGATTCACCACCACAACGGAGTTTCTTTACCTACAGATGTTTACAAATAAAATCAGCAGCAAAAAATACTTCAGCAGAACAAAGGAGGCTGGAGAACTTGTCATCTGTCGGTGAGGCTTGTTGCCAAGACACCTGAAATCTAGTAAACGAGGTACAGCAACAGCTTCCTTTAGATAGAGTAAAACACAGTCTCAATAGATTTAAGACTTCCCTTTGAGGACGTGATGTTTCTAATGTTCTCATAAAAGTTTTTACATGAGTCAAGCGAAGAAAGCATCTAAGATATGGCAAACTTTTAAAATTTAAATGAAAATTCAAATTGAAAATTGAACTTTAACCCCCCCAAAAGCCGTAGATCAAGTAAAACACAGTCACCCAAGGAAAATAACTAACTGGTTGTGAGTTCCCAAGGTATGAGATCACAGAAAATAATGTTCTCCAAAAGTCCTGAGTTGAAAAATTAAAGGTTTTCAGAATAATTTAATAACAATAGCATGCAGTCACACTTGTATTTACTGAATTTCTTGTTTTTCTATGTCACCTTCATAAGCCATCACGAGATACTGCCAAGACACTATTCAGTAGCCAGTAGTTTTGGATAACAGTGTTTCATTCATAGTCCATGTTTGCTGGTCTGGCTTTGGTAACTTTAGTACACACTGAGCACTTACCCAACTCTGGCCACAGAGCGGTCCCCGAAGCCCTTGAAATGAAGGAAAAGCTGCCAGCGGAACCTTGCCGTTACACAGCTGCTCACAACCCTGACGTACACACGGCTGCATTAAAGGTCGTTATACAGCGTAGTGTGGACTTGGTTAGAATAAAATAATAGATAAAAGCCGCCTTCTGAAGATCCTGGTCACCCGCTAGAGCACATATGAGAAACAGATTAACCGGTCCTTCACCTAATAACAACTCGTTACTTGTAGCACACGGATTTCTCTGGCTTTTAATTACAACAAATTTCCTTACCATTACCTGCTGAGGGCACATGTGGAGTCCCGTGTCTACTTCTGGGCTCCCTAGTTCAAGAAAGACAGGGAACTACTGAAGAGAGTCCAGTGGAGAGCTACCAGGATGAGGAGGGGCCTGGAGCATCTCTCATGTAAGGAAAGGCTGAGAGAGCTGGGTCTGTCTAGTCTAGAGAAGAGAAGATTGAGAGGGGATCTGATCCACGCTTATAAATATCTAAAGGGTCGATGTCTAGAGGATGGGGCCAGACTCGTTTCAGTGGTGCCCAGCGACAGGACAAGGGCAAACAGGCACAAACTGGAACACAGGAAGTTCCACCTCAATATAAGGAAAAACTTCTTCCCAGTGAGGGTGAGGGAGCCCTGGGACAGGCTGCCCAGACAGGTTGCGGAGTCTCCTACTCTGGAGGTATTCGAAACCTGCCTGGATGTGATCCTGTGCAATGCACTCTAGGTGATCCTGCTTTAGCAGGGGGGTTGGAGTCGATCTCCAGAGGTCCCTTCCAACCCCTACGATTCTGTGATTAAAAACCATACAGAGGGAAGAGGCGGCGAGGTGCTGGCATGGCTCACGCTGCCGCCAGAACGGTAACAACCCCAACCACCGCGGGTGTAGTCAGCGACGGTTAATCAGAGGTTTAAATGGCACGCCATGCTGCGAGACCTACGGGAATCTCAGCAGGAAACTGGGAGTGTAGGTATTCCGAGCCCTGGCTAAGCACGAATGTGGAAGACAGAGATAAGAGTAAGATGGTGGCATTAAGGCAAACTACTGAAATGACTAAAACATGGTTGCTCGGTCTCCATGTCTGGTTCCCCAAAGCCACAACCTCACCTGGGCTCTTCAGACGCAGTAACTTCACGTAACAGATGAGGGGCGGCCCATCTCAGCTCTTCTGCCTCAACACACAGTCCCTGCATGTGCTTCCCCACAATAAAGGAGCTAATGAAACCTGTACACTATAACCACTTAGACACCACCAAAAGCCTGTGGGCTCAGTAAAGGTCTGCCTTAGGGCAGAACAAATTTGCCTGAGCATGGAAAACGTCATTTGTCCATTTACAATTCTAAATTTAGGTGTCCCACAAGAAGAACTTTTGAATAATAAATGCACAAGCCTAAACAACACTTGAGAGATGGAGATGATACAAGGACCAGAAGCCTTCACGGGCTATGGGTATTTGAAGACTTCCCTGCCCAAAGCACAGGAGTAAAATACCCATTCCACCAGTAACATACTTTGTCCTCTCCTGGGGATGCTCTGTTATGCTTCCCCAAACCACCAGTCTACTCTGCATTTAAATGTCTCATAAAACAGACTTCTTCTGCCATTAAAAGAATCTGTGCTTATTCACACAGCTTCTAGAAGGAGAAGAAAAGACCACGAGCATTACATATTGCATTTAAAGAAAACAAAGAAAGAAAAAGCCATGCTGCCAAGATGCAGAGATGCCCTTGTGTGATTAATGTGTCTGAGCTTCCCCTTCCAAAATCCTCCGTGTTTGGTCACTTTTCCTAACGCTGCCAGTCGGAAAATTCAGCTTGCAAGCTTTGAGGCAGGGATGAGCATCACAAGCAAACAACAAAACCCCCTTCCCAGGTAATATCTGCACCTAGAAAAGTTTCATTTTGATCAGAATCACCTTTGCTTTGCTGAGAGTGAGTCTTGGGGTGAGGAAAAGGAGAAGCCTTCAGCATCGCTGTTGCGCTCTCCTCAAGAGGGTTAAAGTCTGGCAGCAGTTGGCGGAAGACCAAGATAAAATCCTGAAGGTCTCCAGGCATTTTTTGCTGCCTGAAATTGCTTTTCCAAGCCTCCTGCCAGCACAGGCAAAAGCACCGAGGTTTCCTTAGATTCATCCTACTTTTTCACAGGACCTGGACAAAGGAAAAGCCAGCAGAAACTAGGGATGCACAAGTTGGGAGGGGGTGTTAGTATTTTCTCAAGGCTGTGCTGGGGTGCAGAGCCATTAACAGCTTCTAGCGGCTTCTCCACTCACACACTGTTCCTTTGGCACTTCCAGCTCCCATGGTATTCTCCGGAAGGCTCTTCCTGACATCAGAGAAAGGAGCCCTTTTATTTAAGACTGACTAGAAAGAGCCTTGAGTAGGAAGCTACCCCTTAAATATCCTCCTGTATTGCTTTCACCCCACTAATCTGCAGCTACGACACAGCCTTTTGTTAACAAAACCACCTCAGGACTGCAGAGATCTAGGAGTAAAATTAAAATCTCCTAAAAATAAATTAAAATAAAATTTAAACATGCCTATGTTCAGCAGGAAAACCCCCACAATTCTACCTGACCTTCAGATCCGGTTTAGCAAAAATCATGTAGTCTCTGGAAAAATACTATCCCCAAGCAGCGCTCCAGGTAACACACAACAGGGCAGGAAAACGCCACCTCAGTGATGCTCCTCTTTCTGGAGAGGCCTAAAAATTAATGGCACCTAATTAACTAATGTTTGGCTTTGATTTTCAAATGGCACACAGAAAATAGTTTAATCGAAACAACCCAATGAAACAGATGGTCCGTTGGGAGAAGGATGGAAGCACCACTCCCTGGGATATTCTCACTACAAATATCCCACCTTGGGATATTACCAGTGCCTTGCCAGAGGCCAGATCCTCAGCCTTCTGACACCAACACTAGAGAAAAATAATTTGAAATATCTATTTATTTCTTTGGCCTCCGCTGTAATGCGGGAAGATAAAAGAATTTCACATTAAGAACTAAGTGTGCAACAGTATTCAAGCCGATGCACTTCCCACCAACTACAGGGCAACAACCACCTCTCTAAAACTTAATTTCTCATACTCAAGATGAAACAGCTAACAAATTAATTAATCACTGCATTGATAAGCATTTCTCACTAACTGATTTCTAATACTGAGCGGTAAGTGATTTTCCCAAAGAAGGGCCCGTTAGCAGTTTTGCTGAGTGTGAAAACAGAGCGTGCTTACAGATATCCAGTTGCCAAGCACTCCGAAATACAAAATAACCATAAACCCAACCTAAACCCTATTTTTAAAAGGTCCTTGTAACCCGGATCTGCAAACGGGGGCTCAATAAAGCAAAACACTCCCAGCTTCTCAGCTGGGGAAGCGCAAAGATTCAGCGCAGAACCAGGCCTGGTGCGATGCCTCGTGCTTCCCCAAGCATAATCACGGAACAGAATCCAGGGCAGGAACAAGGGGACGATACTCTTCCTCTCAGACCGCACGGAAACTACAGCTTTCCTTCCCCTTGAAGAGTTGTATTTTAAGGAGGAATTCACATCACCATTCCAGAAACTAAAGAAGCACACAGGATTTGGTGAAGAAAAAATTACTTTTCAGGTAGCACTTTTGCTGCCATTACACTATTTATTTATTATTTTTAACTGTTCCTCAGGCAGCAGCCCTGAGGTTCCAAAACCAGTATGGCAGCGACCTTGGCACAGCCTCTGGTACACTGCAAGCATCGTATCCCAGAGACGCGAGTAATAACAGCACAACATCACCTACCCGCACCAAGGAGTTTTGGGGGTTTTTTCTTCTTTTTCATATCTATTTCTCCATACATTTTGCTTTCCTATTAGGCACATCTCTTCATGTGACCCTTTTTATTTAACACTTTACATACATTTTTGTCTCACAGCTACTTTTAGTTTTTTCTTTTAAGGGAACCTGACATTTTAGCAGCCTCCTCAGTGTGTTTGTCTATGGGGAGACTTTATTATTCCTAATTATCAACAACTTTTCCATACAGATTTCTTTGGTCAGTGTTCAGTCACCTATCTACTAGATATTCCATAAGCCAAAGATCTTTAGGCACGTGAAAGCAGGATAGGTACTCAGATGCCAGCTTTAAAAGTCTCCTTCTTTAATTGGATTTTTACACAAGAACATGAGACGAGATAATGACATAACAAAAACCAACAGTGACAGATTGGGCGACTGGAATCCCTATTGGACTTTTTTTATTCATCAAAATGTCCAACCTTATAATTTTGGAAGGGAATTTAGCACCAGCTGGAATCCTCAGACAGCATTAGGAAAACAATAACAGACCTCCCTCGAAGAAAATTTTAAAATCATGAGTTTAGAAAACACTCTCTGAAAAACAAAACATGCTTATTAGGTTCTGACCAGGTTCTGTGACTGACCTCCGGGTCAAATCCTGTCATGGAAACAGCCAGGATTTAACTCTGCTGAGGATGTTTGGTCTGACAGATTCCAAGAGACTCAGATTTACAGAGAAGAGGTTGAAGAGTGACTTTATAGCAACTGAAATTCAGGGTCCAGATAAACAAATTAGTGTTCTCACACCAACAACGTTAAGCCAATGTTTTAGAAACAACCTCCCCTCCAAAAAAAAGGGTGAAGAACCAAGGAACATACGTTGCCAGGTGCTGGACGTCTACTACATCCTCTCCCTCCAAGGACCAGCCCAAGGAAAAAAGGAAACCTTCGGTCCCACTTGACAACTCCACAAGCTCAACGCACAGTAGAGAGAAGAAAAGTATCAACAGCTCTGCCCTTCAGGGCAAGGGGCCTGTGGGCTGGTGAGTAAACCTTGTGCCGCAGCCCCTGAAGCGAAGCTCCCTCCCTGACCCACCATTTGCAGGCAGCAAAGCTTCAAGTTCATGGACATCAAGTCCCTGCACTGAGGTTATGCAAGCTGGGTTCAACTAAGGCACTACTGATGCACGAGAGTTAGCTCGCAGTACTTGTACATATCTGCAGTTGCAGTACCGTGCTAACAACGCTTTAACCGCCTCCAGACTGTGCTTAATGAGAGGTCAGCTCAACTTCCAGCGTTTTCTAGAACTTTTCTTGAGTTTTGGGAGGTCCCACAAAAACTTGTGACCAGGAACAGCAACACAAACCAGAAGCAGTGAGCAGCCAGGTCTGGAACACAGATGTGAAACTATGTTATCGGTATGAAACCAGCCCCAGGAGCCCTGAGAAATTCCCTCATTCCTTGTCTCGCACGCTGAAGAACTACAAGGCAGGAAACAATCACAGAATACTGACAGAAGAAATGAGTCCAGGTCCTGCTTGTAAGAAGAGTTGGGGCTACGCATTCTTACAGAGCAGCAGTCAGCCAAAAAGAGCCTTCCAAAATAAACAGCAACTCCTCAAAAGAAGGCGGCGGACACATTTCCATAGACATGGAGCATTCTGAGAGATGTGCACAGACTGCTACCCACATTTCCATTATATTTATCAGGGCTAATCGTCAGCAACAGCTCTAGGAATGCTTCAAGTCATGTTTCACTCTGGTTTAAAGCCTGCATAACACTACAAACAGGTAGATAAATATTTAAGACAGCAATTAGGTAGCTCTAAGGTTTGGATTTGAAACCATTCACTCTCGAGCCCTAACCCAAAAGAACTTTTGAGAAAGAACAGAGCGTAACATCAGGCAACTAAAGCCAAGGTTGGTTTTCATATACATGATACTACTTTATTCCATTGTTTCAACTTTCTTACAGGTTTAAAAAATGTACAGGGGTTCAGAACCACCTCAACAGAACAAAGGACACATAATTAAAGGAGATCTATAGTCAAACCACAAGTGTGCAAGCGTGGTTAGCTTCCATTACAAAAAGTAATAGGCACGATCTTTACATATGCATTTTGGTGAAAGAAGGAATAAATAGTGCAGTGTCAAAAGGCACCATCAATCAATAATTGGGCCTTTTTTAAAAAGCCAATAACCATCTAAGAAAATTACATTTGGTTCAAAATAATAATTTAAATATGTTATTGACTGGCATGCATCTGAACCCCTGGAAATTGATTACACAAACCTAATGTGCGCCCTTGCAAAATGAAAAAAGATTTCATCAGTGGACCTGAAAATCAGTTCAGTACAAAAGGAAATAAAATACTGAAGCTCTTTGCCCATATTTAACACTAAACCAGCTTGTTCACCTCCTCCAAGAACACTTGTCTAACAAACAGCTACTCAACAACTGTGCAGAAGGATTTCTCTTAAAGCAAGTGCAATTTTTTTTTAACCCTGTAGCATTGACCTATTCCATGTGCAATGAAAACATCAGGCACAGGCCACGATGTATGGTTTTCTCTAAAAAAACCTAAAAAGAAAAAAAAAAAGAAGGGAAAAAATACAGTATATGTGCAAGCCAGGTTCACACAAGGGACTGACAGCTATAACAGTAAGCTATTGAGGCTTCCCAAAAAAAGGGTTAGTTAGTTTTAATTTTCTAAGCAGTGATGCACACTGCTGTGAGCGGTTATCATATCTGCATTAGAATTATCTGTGGAGCCAATAAAGGGAAAGCTTCAGTACACCCTAAAGGACACTACATAGATACCGTGCGCTAATTTAACGGGGTCGAGAGAATGAAAGATTAAAGGAGGCATTGTACGCGGGCAGCTGCCGTTGCTCAGCCAGCCAGGGAGGGCTATTGCTTTCTGCTGGAAGAATGGTCTGAAACTCAGTTCGGCTCGTAGGTGCCCTTAAACTAAACCACTTGGACACAATGATATGGGGATGCACAGTAAGGGGCTGGGGGGTGGGGAAAGGGAGAGGGACAGGGTTAAGGGGGAATGAGAGGGAGAGCTTCAGTGAAAGTTGTACCATAACCATGCTGATTTCTCCCAAAGCATCACGCGCAGTGTGAGGTTTAATGCACGGCGGTTTGTTTGCACCACTGAAAACTGTACACAGCGTGAGCAGAGATAGAGCTGATTATTCATCTGCAGCATCTACTATAGTCCTCGAGTATATAATTTACGGATAGCCGCTTACTGTGTTGGTGACTGCTTCCTCTTAAATATAATCTGGATTCGGAAGGCTACAGTATATTCTGACACAGAGATAGTAGTAAGACAACTTTTCTACAAGGGGGGAAATATAAGGTAGTAAGTAGCTAACTCGTTTATTTTACGAGGAACTTCCACTGATGTGGTAGTTATTTCATGCCCTTTGGAAGATTTGTGAGTTCAGACTTCCTTCGCGGTCTCTGCCGCATCGCTCTCCCCACCATTTCACAAGTTCAGTGACCCCTCTTTAACAGCAGCCTTCACCTTTCCCTTTGCACATCGCTTCCAAACTCCCTCTAACGCGACAGCAAACTATCCAAGTAAACATTTCTCTTCTGGCAAGTTTCCTGACACAGCACATACTAGCAAAGCTCCATGTTTGATTACATGCGCCAGTTTTCTTTAAATGGAGCAGGAATTAGCCCGTTTTCTCGGTTTCGGGTCCCGTACGTCCCTGTCTTTTAAGCACATACAAGATGAACATATTGTCTCTGACAGTCTCCGCAGTCCCAGCCTGAAAACGCTGTTGGAGAGGCTATATATCACACAGTTGCAGAAACTATTGCTTATAGCAAGCCACGTCGTTAAGAAGGAAAGCGTCGGGTTTTCCAACACCCTAGAGCTCTCCAGCAGAAAGTATATGATATAGGGGAGCCACAGCACGTAGAACACACTGGTTATCCGAAACAAAACCATAGCATAGCGGCGATCGGGGCTGTGCCCAGTCTCCCCAGCAGCATCCACTTCGTGGCTAGGAAATCGAGCCCTCCGATCGTTTATCTCTTTGGTGTGCTGCCGGCAGATTTTAAAGATGTGGAAGTAGGTGAAACATATGACAAAGGCAGCAGGAGCATATAGTAAGCACACGATAAAGCCGGTAAAGTAGGCGTTAGTTAGCCAGGAGGTAGCACACCATTCAAAAATATCTCCGTGGTAACCAGGTTTTCCCCAACCGAAAAAGGAAGGCAAGAAGATGAGACAAGAGTATATCCAGATCAAAATGATGCAGATTCTCAAACGACAAGGTGTGACCAGTTGGTTATAGGAGAGAGGCTTTGTTATAGCAAGATAGCGATCCACGCTGATGCAAGCGAGACATGCCATAGATACGCTTTTTAGCACAGAGATGATATATCCAAAAACTTGGCAAGTCAAGGACTCGTGGACACCTGTCGAGTAGTGGAGCAATGACAAAGTAGGAACCAAGCAGCTAACTCCAACAAAAAGATCAGCATAGGCCATGGTCTGAATAAAATAGCTGGTGGTATAATGATGCAGGAGCGGAGCACAGTGAAAAACAAATATCACAGTTAAATTACCCGCAATAATTAAAAAGGTAAGCAAGACAATGACGACTGTCTCAAGGATACAGATGTCAACTGCATTGTAGTGACCAAATCCGAGAGGGCAGGAGAGATGCTCAGATACGTTCATAACACTACTGCTCATATTCAGAGTCCTCCATTCAATCCATCGGGACTGGTTCATGGTTTGTGACTGGGGAACACTGCAATCTGAGCCTTAGTGAGCAGATGACCTGCTTAACAGCAGTTAACTCTGCCTCAGCGTCTCTCGATCTCTCTTTGTAGACACTGCCAGTGCTTACATTCGAGAGGATTACAGTCCCATAGCTGTTGATGCCTCCTCAGCATCAGTGCATCACCTCTGGCACACCTTAGCTTTAAGGAAAGAAAGAAAAGGAAAAAAAAAGAAAAAGAAAAAAGAAAAAAGAAGAAAAAAAAAAAGCCAGAAAGAGAAAGGCCACTGATCAGCTCCTCCAGTGCTCTTGACCAATCTTTAGCAAACACAAGGCACTTCCAAAACAAACAGGTACTGTGAAATACCTACTAAAATCTGACAAGAGACACACATTCATTTCCCGGTGAAAGAGAGATGGAGGGGGGGAAAATCTCTGCCTGCTTGTTTTCCTGAGAAAGTAATTTACTTTGGAATATAAGAGGTGAGGGGGAGGCAGGGAAGGAGGAACCTCAGTACAGCTCAGGTTTCCTGGACCAGCAGATACCAGAGATAATCTTTTCAGTGATTCAATTTAAATCACAGACTGACTGGAGAGGAAAGGGAAAAGTTCATCGTCTAACACTGTCTTTTCTGGCTCCTTTCTGGAGATGGTACTCCGTCTTATCCATGCTATTTCATTGGAAAGGTAAGGGAAACGTTTTTGTCAAGGTTAATTCCAATAGACTCACCACTGTTTGGGTATGAATAACGAATTTTATTTGGAGGGAGATGGGTGGAGGACGAGGCAGATTTGTCCCCTGACTCCCAAGAAAGAAAACATACATCTCACATACAATGAGGAAGATCGTGTCTATTCATTGAAAAATGAAAATAATTTAAGAATAGAATTTGCAGACTTATATCACTATGCACAATTCCTTCAAACAGTTCTAGTCCGTTACAATTATTAATGCCAGAAGCATAATTCAAGGTCCCCACAGACAAAATAAATCCTCTTGAATTTAATTTCAGCAACAGTAATTTAAAATAAGCATCTTTGGCAACTCTGCCGTATCTGCTACAGTGGCTCAGTACCCAGGAGTTCACGGGTATATCCATGATATTGCTCACCTCTGTAGCAACACCTGAATCATTTCACAAACCCCCACACAACGAGAACAGAAACTTCCATCCGCATTCTGCTGTGAAGCTAATGAAATGCTGATTTGACTGGAAAAGCTGCCATTGTTTACTACTCCATTATTCTGGTATTCAGCTTCATCTTCTATGTAGGTTTGGGCTTTCTATACTTATTAGATGATTAGCATAATAAATAGCTGCTTTAGAAAATGGTCTTTGACTCGCAGGACATTATCTTGCTTGTTTTAGTCGCAGTTAATGGAGAAAGCAAACATTAAAAGAAAGCATCTTCTGTGGTCAGCTTTAAGTAAACGCTTGATTAGTTCAGGAATCATTAGGCAGGTAATTAATTGTATACAATCTTGCTTCTGGAAAGGCCCCTAAAAACGTTAAAACCATCTTTAATCCTAGAGTTCCCGAGACTAGAAGACTGGCAGTGAAAATTAATGAATCCACACAAAACGATCTCCAAGGTCATTCAGATATTACGCCGGCATTTGCTTTAAGTCTCTTTAAAAGTGCCAGAATAATCTCTGGGCTGGTTCTGACAGTCCTTGCTGCGTCTCTGGGAGGAATGTCAGACACTAGGAAAAGAAAAATTTCCGATGCTGTCGCAGCAGTTTGAGAAAGATAAGCATTCTTTGTGGAGTTAATTTCCCCTCGCGCATCGCCACGCCGTAGAGAAAAGTCCTTCGGATTTTATAACATCCCAGAATATTTCCAGCTATTCATTCCCTCCGTCTCCCAGCAGCGGAGCACGTATAAAAGCGGTCCTTTCCCTGCCCTTCCGCTAAAGTGATGGAGGGAGCTTTCTCACCTAGGTGCATCCCCATCCTCATCCTCGCCAGCCGTCTGATGAGGGGACTCCCGGTGACTGTGGTGCGGCTGGAAGCTGCGCTCGAAATTTCTCTCCTTCCCCCCCTTGAAATGATTGCTTGCACCTGGGGCCGCTCCTCCTCCTCTTCCTCCTCCTCCTCTTCCTCCTCCCGCCGAGCCGCCGCAGCCGCGCCGGGCGCCGGAGAGGTGGCTGGCTCCCCCGACCGCAGCCAATGGCCGCCCCCCCGCGCTGTCACTAGGTAACGGCGGCCGGGCCCCGCACCGCGCACCGCACGGGAACCGGGCCTGGCGGATGGGGATGGATGGGGATGAGGGGAGGAGGTTTGGGCGGTGCGAGTCTCCCAAAGTCGCCTGGTTCCAGCGTTGGGGTAACGTGGGGTGCAGGCACCCCTAAAAATACCAACCGGATCACCCGGGTCCAGACACCGGCCACAGTGCTGAAGCTTGGGGGGGGGGGGGGGGGGAGGGAGTGGGGAGGGGGGAGCAGATTTTGGAAAGCCCCATCGGCACCCAGCTAAAAAGGAAGAGTTCCTCTCAGACTACCAATTCCATATGCGCCTCTGGCTGCACAGAGCAGAGCACTTACATACACCGCAGGTCTGTGATGGTCCGACACCAATTCTGTCCAACTTGAAAGACAAAATCCCAGTCCCAGAATAATTATTTTCATACTTGAGGCAGATTGTTTTAAAACTCACCCACAACTGGTTTCACCACTGTACCAACTGCTTAATTGCTCCACCTGATTGCAAACATCGGGTTTAAAAACACCCATGAGCAGCACGTTACCTCTCAAAGCGCAGACTTTGTAACCTGATTAACCCATCTCCCTGTACACACAAAGGGATGCTGTTGTTCCCCCCAATTAAGGACTCAGAACTTTTGTGTACTTCATGCTTCCTAAAAATAAAACCAGGAACAGAAGCACAACCATCAAAGTTATCTGCCACACACACAGAGAGCTGAAATACCAACCACGAAACCAGATTCAGGGCTACAGATCAGCGAAACGCAGGTGCCCCAAATGGTATCAGAGGCTTTAACAAGCCAAGTCATTAGAAACTACAGTGATTTAAATTCTTTCAGTTCTGAGGCAAACCACAGGCAAAATTTTAATAAGCTGCTCCTGGGTTAAACATCTTGTATTTCGAGTACAGCCTGGAGCAAACCCTCCAGGCTGAGTGACAGGGCTGGAGAAATGGGAAGCAGCT
Organism: Porphyrio hochstetteri; assembly: GCA_020800305.1. Taxonomy (NCBI): domain Eukaryota; kingdom Metazoa; phylum Chordata; class Aves; order Gruiformes; family Rallidae; genus Porphyrio; species Porphyrio hochstetteri. The sequence goes on from CM036912.1 coordinate 24,506,190, forward strand.
GAAAGACGCAGCAGCGCGAGAGCTGTTTGCCACAGCAGAGTGATAACTCCCCGGTTCTTCCATCGAAGGATTTAAGAACAAAAATTAAAATCCCTCTCTGAGACCTCAGAACGACGAATGGCTGCGACAACAGATTTAGAGACTAAATTTAGTCCCCAAGTACAGCTTTAAGCCACAGCTATCCATACCACGGGCAGAACAATAGGAAGCAGTTTTTATTCCTCCTCTTTCCACTGCTCCTGTGGGGGAGGAGGAGGAGGAGAACAAACCACGGTGTGCACGGGCATGGCAGCAACCACTACTGCTCTCTCCCTTCCCCAGGCTGGTCTGCAGCGGGTGCCAGAGAAACACTGCACCAAGACATCATAAAATGGATATTCAGAAGCCTCAAAGACATAAGGGTACGTGAGACAAGTGCAAGTAAAGCCTAAATTTAAGTGGACCACAGAAACTACGTGCTCACTGCAATTCCACTCGATACAGATGTAAATATTGGTAACTACCAAAGCTTCCACGTGTTATGGCGATGATGGGGTCATCTTGCTCACAGGGCAGATCCAGGCAATGAATGAAGCCTCTGTGCTCCAAGGACCAAACTCTGATAAGGAGTGCTCACATCAGCCAAGTATTTCAGGTCTTGGACAAGAAATCCAGGCAAAGAGGTAACAGAGGAACCACTGGCAACCTCTGCTGGCTGGCTGTCAGCGCAGGTAAAAATGCTTTTCTTCTCATGAATTATAATTAAAGGGATGAAGTGATACAAAAGTAAGGAAGTTTGATTTTTTTGATTTGTGGAAATACGAGCAGGCTGCCTTCACTACCACCCACCCCCTCCACCCACCCACCCCCAATTACAGTCACGCTGCACATTGCCAGTGGCTTCATCACTTCAGCTACTCCAGCAGCCCAACTCCTGGCGGCCTTTTCCAAGAAGCAGCAATGCAAAACTGCCATGGACTGCCTGCCCGCACTCACTGGTGCTGCATCAGACGTGTATTTGGAGGCAAGGGAAGATTCAAGCAGAAATCAGTCAGTCCTGCCACAGCTCTGCGATTACAGTGACAAGACGTGGCAGTGCTGGAGCAGCAAATCAGAGGCAGTGTGTCGAAAAAGCAGTATGGAAAAAGTTTCCCATCCGGAGATTAGAGACATGTTAGGGATTGTAGTGGAGTTTTAAAATGTGCTTCAGGAATGATTTAAAAAAAAAAAAAAAAGCATATGAAAAAAAGGAAGAGAGAGGCAACAGTTATACTGGAAGAATTTAAGGGCTGTCCCTGAGGCAGTATTTTACCTGGCGCGCAAACCCCATAGCTGGTTATGTCCAGCAGAAGGACTTAAATGCTCTTCCTTCAGCTGAATGGAAGGTGTTTCCACACCTTCTTCATGAATTACACCTGCTAGAAACAACAGAAGCTACCATCCAAAACAGACAACTCACACACCATCTGATCCTGCTGAAAATGAGAGGAGATGCAGTAGTAGGTCGAGCTCTGTGGGTGAAAAGCCAGCCTGGGAAAGCAGCAGTGATGGGGGTGACTCTGCAAGGAAGCGCGGTAAAGCCGCTCAGAGAGAAGTCCAAGCAGAGGCAGACCTAGAGGCTACAAGCAAGGAAACATTCCCATTCGTTTCCAAATAGAAGAAATCAGATTATTTGATGTCTAAGCCTGGCTTTTGTAGGGTAACAGGACTGACAGAAGTGATTCCTGCAATGCACAAAGCAGCATCTCAGCCGCATGCCGCTCGTTTCTACTTTGAAGTCTTTCGGGACTCTGATTATTTAGTATTTTAAATGAACAGCAATAATTGCTGTGAAACATTTTCACAAAACATTGATCAGAGCAGGGAGATGCAGCTGACAGTGTGGGATGAGGAACTTAACAGTGATTTACTCAGACGCAGACCTGCACTCTTAGCCTGCAGAACAAAGGTGTGACTTCAGTTTGCTTTATTTTTAACCTACCTCTGGCATTTACTCGTCCACCACATCACACGGACTCTCCAGCTTTGTTTTTAACGCCTCCAGAAAACTTCTGTTCTAGAAAGCTTGCAGCTTAAAGAGGGAGAGGAGGAAGAAAATTCAGCGGTTGCCTAAAAAATTGTGCGTGGTACATGGTTGGGTTTTTTTACATCAGGCTAGTGTTTGAAGCTCCTCTCCAAAGTCATATTGGTGCTGTATTTATGGCAGAAATCAGTTTTATTTGTTATTTGGAATATAAAGCCTCTTCCCCAAATCCACCCACTGCAGCTGCTATTTAAAAAGCTGCCACGAAGAGCTCTGTCTTACACTGAACACACGGGGATTTTCACCTGAGTATCGCAGAATGATCGAGGTTGGATGGAAACGTCAAAAGATCATCCAGTCCAAGCCCCCTGCCAGGGCAGGATCTCCTAGATTAGGTCACCTAGAGCACAGGCACAGGAGATACAGGAGACACATGTGTATGTATAAAAGAATCTTTGTTTTTTCCTCTCAAAGTAATCTCAGACTTAAACATTCTATGTGGGAAGGCATCTCTAGATATCAACCGCCTGCTCAAAGGAAGGCCAGCTTCAAAGCCACATCCAACGCCAAACTGCACCAGGTCCTAGCTAGCCAAGTTGCGAACATCTCCAAGGATGGAGTTTTCACAGCTTGCGGGGCGCCCTGTCCCAGTATCTGACTGCTCTCACCTTGACTCCCACTATCAGCTCAGAATTTTCCTCTTTGAAGTTTGTCTTCATTATCACCAAGACTAAACCCGCTCGGACCAGCAGTAAAAACCCCAAGGGTCCTGTTCCCAAGGAAACTACGGTGTCCGATATAAAATTTAAACCCGAGAAATATTTCTCCACCAGATAGTTTTGCTATCACAGGTGCTTCCTTCCCTTCTCCCTCCCACCCCATGATCACAAAGAATGACAGAAATCATCTTACAGTGCTATGGTTCAGTGACTGCAAAAAAGATCTAAGTGATACAAGTTACACAGCTACAGTTTTGATATGCAGATGCTCTCACGGAGCGCTCACCTCACTGTTACAGGGGGAATAAAAAAAATTATCATCACCCCCAAAGCCTTTTCCACACAAAAGGGGACACTGAATTTGATGGCAGAGAGAGCACGTTCTCTAAGGCAGCAAAGAAAGAGGGGGATGATATGATTTGGGGTGGGGGAAGTTGAGGTAAGAAGCTGGAAGGGGACAGGAGCTTCAAGGTACATGAGGGATGTGGGAAGGGAACAAAGGATCCCTTTTCCTCTTACTCCTACACTGCAGGTTCTGTTTCAGCCGACTCCTCTGCTGGACTCGCTGCCCCGTCCTTTCCCAATACTGATTGTAAGGAGGCAAATATTAACGGGTATTATATATAAATGTTAGGTAATCAGGGCACTGCAACAGACAGCAAGAAACTGGTGAGAGAGAGGTATTTTTACCCGTGTTGTGGTGGATCAGTAGAGAATGATGGGCATTCCCCTGTGCATGTTTATCATGCAGTCCTTTCACAAAGGACACTTCTAAAGTCTGAAACCAGTGAATTACCTACTAACATTATTCACGTGCTTAATAAGTATTAAGCAAGTTTTTTGAGTAAATTGCTACAATCTCCCTTTAATCTTTCCTACCTGTGACCTCACAGATGAGACTGTTCCTTATCTCAAGTTTAAGGACGATCCCCTTCCAAAGGAGCCTCCCTCAAGATAACATTGACACTCCTATGACATATGGAATTCACTTCACAAGCTCAATTCGGAGTGACAAATAGCACCCAACTTCAGCTCTTCCAATCAATAGCAATAAACCACCGCACGATAAACTATCTATCGAAACTACTTCAGGGGCATGCTGTGAGGTCTAATGAATGGTGATAATTAGCATTTTTCAGGAATTAGATATAGCACTTGCATTAAAAAACAGCACTTAAGCTACATAAGGATGCTATTTACTAACTGAGCTCTCATGATTAAAAAAAAAGCTCCAAAATGCATGAAAAAACAATGGAAGAATCAGAAAAGCATCTCAGGGTGATATAAAAGCAAAAAATAAAGACATATACCTTCTGACAGGGTCATGTGGTTGCCACGAAAACCAATTAATCTGTCCTCCAACTAGCAGTACCATAAACATAGAGCATACTGGCAAAAGAATGCGGGCGTACTACCTACGGCTGCTCCACGCTTCCCGATGAAGGGCCCTGGGCTTTGCTTCTCCTTTAGCTCCAGCTTTTGATGGCATGACTAATGTTCAGTTAGTGGTTTGTGACAGCACACTGACAGTCTAGAAGAACATGCCTTTCCTTCAAAGCCATCCCTCTGCATTTCAAGTACTACAACAGACCCAGGCCCTGTTCACACACCCAAAGCATCGCCTCTACGCACAGAAGTACATCAGGGTGAACGGAAACAGACCAGCTATTAATGACACTGCTGTCAAGAGGCGATTAAAATTGTCACCTGTTTAATCAGAGGACAAGTGATGGCAGTTGAGGGAACTGTAAATACAGGCAGACTGTTCAGCCAGTGTTTGGCAGAGCTAGAACAACAGATTTTAAGGCTACTAAGAAAAAATAAAATCCCAAACACTGTCATCACCTACTGGGATTTTCACATACTGCAAGCCACAAAGTTCTCTTAAACTACAGCATGACCTTTTAAAAGGCAAAAAATGTTGATTTAATGAGTTCAAATGATGAATAATTTATTGTAGCCTTGATTAGGAAGCCAAGTTCTAAGGGCCATGCAAAAGCAACCACTAAGGTAGGGACACAAGGATTGAAACCATATACATCTGTCAGTCCTTCAAAAATCACAAGTTTGGATGCAGCAAAGAGTAAATACATGCAAGTATGCCTTTCATTCTTCATTGCCTTTCAAAAACAAACCAACCAACCCAGTCTCACCCCGTATTATTTCTTTAAATTCTCCCAAGAGCATCACCTCAAAGCGTTCCTCAGAACTCAAAGCCAAGGCCACACATCCACAAACCACCATATGATCAACATTGCTAGGCTGGCTGGAAGCACGTGCCTAGTCAAACAGACAATTTACGTTTTGATTTGCATACATAATTGGCACATTCCACCCTAAACTTTTCCTTTAATAGATTTTTTTAATGAGTGCTTCTTCAAGGAGACAAGAGGTGGCTCAGAAAAACACTGAACAACTAGGATCATTTAGGAGAGTCATAGCTTCAAGCATTGCTGTGGACAAAAGACCGCAAGAGTCTCCCAGGGAAGCTGTGATGTCTCCATCCTGGAGTTTCAAAACTCAATGGGACGAGGCCTGGGCAACCTCACCTAACTTTGCAGTTAGCCACACTGTGGTTAGAAGTGGGACTAGGGCCCCAGAGGATCCTTCTATGGTGCCAACGTGGATAAACCAGAAAAGACAGAAGAATTCCCTATACTTCTTCACACCTAGAACTCGCTTTCCCAATCAATCTAAGTTGGTAACAATTACTGTGTGTCCCCAGCCTGCCCCAGTGCCAACAAGCAGCTGACCCAGGACTTGCCGCTGTGTCTGTTCCACACCACATCCCACCCCCTCCGCTCTCCTTGGCTCACGTCTCCTGCTGGGCTCTAGAGGCTGGCTGATAAGGACAAACATCCCATTTACCTCCTTGGTTTCATTACAACAGAATGCAAACAAGGTACACGTACCACTAAGAGAAATGAACACCCTTTCTTTCGATGCTGTGCCACTGCGGCGCGGGAGAGGACAATTTATGCTAACTGCTCTCCTTTTCAGTGTTTGTTGTTTTTTTAGGGCCTTACTAAATCTACCAAACGTCAGCCACAGAACACATACCATAGATTTACTACTTGTTTTAGCATGGAACCTACTGAGGAGCAGCTGGTACTGAGCCCAGATTTGGACTAGTAAATCCGCTTCCACGATTTCTTGAGAACAACAAAGCTGAGAACAATCAAAGTAAAATGTGACTTTTACAAGACTTATCTTCCTGCAAAGTGTTACTCGGCATTACTACTCCACCACTTCTGTGAAGAAGTGGAAGAGAGGAACATGGAAAAGAGACGGCATGAAGACTATTTATAAACTGAAGCGTGGCACAATTTCTTTTTATGGATTTTAAGTTCAGCTTCATTTAGACCAAATTTTCCTCCCAGCTGGAGCTGCTGAAGAGGTATAAACTTCTATTCTCTTACGCCACGGAGTCTCTATCAGCACACCATAACCATATACAAGAAAGGACTGGGAATAGCTTCCTACCAAGAACAGCCTAGACGGAAGATTTCGCAAACAGCAGCAGTCAAAGTCGACTCCTGGGTAACTCACAGCCATGGAACCCAGCAATGGTGGATGTGTGGGAAACGCTGCTGAAAGCAAGAGTTGCTGATTTATTTCCCTTTGGAGTTAAAAATTAGTTAATTAAAATTTATAAAATTCATCTCACATCTGATAACTATGTTTTGGGATTAATAACATCTAAATGCATTCAGCTTCCAATAACTAGCAGTTTTTGTCTTAAATTAGTTTGATTGTATTAGATAATGAGGACATTTATATTTATAGCTAGGAATTGGCACACGTAAAATGTTATGTGAGCTGAGAAATTATTTTTTTATTCAAAAAGAAATATCAAACCTGACATTATTTGCCATCTTGGGGAGGAAGAAAGAAAAAAATTAAATTTTTACTTTAGCAGTATGGAATGACAGAATTGTCAGGGTTGGAAGGGACCTCTAGAGATCATCGTGTCCAACCTCAATATCAGTTAAATATAAAGACAGCATTTTTTGAGAGAATCTACAAGCCCTTTTGGAAAGGGCACTGTCAGGGAACATAGAAGTTGAGTCTATGGATTAAGTTTAGGTTCATCTTCTTTCCATCGATATTTAATTCACCTGTAAACCTTTCCCCTCTGCCCAAAATTATGGTTTGAAGCTCAATTTCAACCTCTTCATTCATGTAACTTATAGGATGCATCACCTCGAACCTCAGCATGTCTGAACTAAATACCAGACTCTAACTAATGGGCAAAATGCCCAGGATGGGGCCACAGGGGAAGAAATGGAAGCCCTGGGTCCTACCTGCTCCGTTTGTGTAGGATGGTAGAGACCATCGGCTTTGTACAGCCACCAGAATGAACAGGGCTCGAGGAGGCACACAGCAGCATGTTCCTGAACACCCTTCTCCCCTGCCTGTCTGCCACGGCTGCTGCAGGAACAAACCCAGCATCATCTGTTCTCCTACTTTTAATGACAGGTAAAGGATGACATGACAACAACGAAGTTACTCGCTGCAAAACTTGAACAGTAAGGAACAAGAAAACCAGAGAGGAGGGATGAGGGACAGCTTTCAGCAACGTAAAGAAAAAGGCTTCCCATATCAGTAGCAGTTGCCTATAGCTTATTTCTTGCTGTTCTATGTGATATGAAGACATTGGAAGTGACTCCAACCGTTACGGGTTTCTAAGACATCAACACAACCACATAAAAGTGAAAGCCCAACAGGAATTTTCTACAAAGGTTTCATACAGTGACTTGCACTGATTTTCCTGCATAAGTTATGAAAATACTTTGTAGTCAAAAAGCTGCCGTAGAAATGGAGAAAGGCTAATTAAAAATAACACATATATATTTTTCAGCTTATGTTCTAACCAAAGTGCTCCAGAGGGGAAGAGCTTTCCTACATTTCCTTTCCTCCCCGAAGAAGTCCTTTATAAAACAAAGCAAAAAAGAAAGAGTGAGGGAAAAATGGTTACATTCACAAAGCTACATTTTATTGTTATGGCAACTGATGTGCTAAAAATAAAGAAATAAAGTTGTTATGGCAACTAGAATTTTAAAGGCAGTCAAAAGTAGAATAATCAAACATTCTGCTGGCTTAAAATATAATGTCTATGACTCAATTTTCAGAAAGAGCTTCAGAGACAAGGAGTGGTTGGGTTTTTTCGGATTCTGCTTTGGAGATGACAATTAGCACAAGTTCCAGAGAACTCTGCAGAGTACAAGGGAGAAAAATCCAGGTGAACAGAAGATCAGTCATTCCAAGTTCTCATAGGCAGCAGGGAAGCAACACCCACCTTGCACCATTTAATGAGTGTCCTGGCGATCGTACCTCGATCCATAAAACGTATCAGCTTATTACTGAAATAAACAGAATGGGACGGCGTTTGTGTCAGTCATCGCTATGCTGAGGCACAACACATCACATCCAAAGGTGCTATGTAACTGAAAGTCATACTTAACAATGGTTAAATGAAGTACTGAAAAGGCAGGGAATACCAAAATCCACGAGAGCTCTGCCCCTCTCTATGTATGGAATTGTGAAGATGACTAGAATTAACGACCACAATGTATTGCCATTTCTGATATGTGTTTGATTGTCACAGGGCTCCAAGCTACACAAGCACCCTTTGGGAACTTGCCATTTCCCACCCAACACTTGTCAGATTGTCAAAATCGCTGCTTTAATTAAAAAATTAACAGAACTGTGTGCACTGCTAAATGTTCCAAAGCCTGCACTCATATAAGCCTTAATTACTACTAAGCAAAGTATTTAACAGATATTTCAGAGAATTATGACTAGAAACAGCAGCTTCTACTGGAAATATTTGCACTGGACCCATGTACGTGGCATGTGCTGGCATCCCAGCATGAGTTAATATTTTACCCTGGTACGTGCCTGGTATTTTGCCTTCACTGCAGTTAAGCAATTCCTACCAGCATTATGAGTAACTCCTTTCGAGCTCCTAGGAGGAGGCCGTGAGAGCTTTCAGCAGGCAGGAGCGGCACGGCCAAGAACACAGATCTAAGTCAGGTTCCTCCTTTGCTTGCACAAAGGGAAAAGAATCTGATGGAATTCCTTATTGCGGCAGCCCAGGGACTCAAGCGATGCGTAAGAAGCGCAGCAGGGACAACCACAGCCAAGTTCAGGGGTATTTTGGTAGCTTTGCTTCCCCGGCCTTGGTATTAATCCTGAGGCTGGATACACAGCTAACTTACTCTCTCACTAAGCATCACAGGTATTTTGAGAGATGCAAAATCAGGTAGGAAAAGACATCAGCTAACGAATCCGTGACAGAGCCAACAGCTTTTGCAGAGGATGCTCCATGTACAACAGTCACTACACACAACATAGGCAGCCAGGTTAAACCTTAGCCACATGAATGGCAAAGCTTTAAATCAAAGCTGGAGCAGCACTCCATCAAATGCCTGGGCTAAAGGAGCCAGGCTGTGTGTTTTCAAGGTTTTGTCGCTGACTCAACCAGCTCCTGAAGACAAGAGACATGCTGTTCTGAGCTTTCTATGAAATTAGTTTCTTCATCATATAATAGTCTGAACTTAATCGAGCACATGGCTGCCTGCAATGTAAGTCTTGGAGTTCAAAGAAAATGGGCAGCAGTCCGAGCATCGCTCCACTCTGCTGGCAGCCATGTAAATCCACCGCTCGCATTCAGCACCCGGGGCTCACGTTTCTTTTTATATCAGGCAGAGCCGCTCTGCACTGAGGATGTATGTAAAAGCACCCCCAAAGCCTATTTATTCTAACATTTGCAGGCATCCTCTAGCCTTAACATCTGTCTCTATATTTTTAATTTTCCATAACAGAAGAACCTGGGAGGAAGCATTTCCACCGAAAGGCAAAGGAAGCCCTGGAAGGTGTGACACCAGAAGCCCACAGGTGCTTTCTGAAATGACATTTACAAATTCATGAAAGGAAGGCAGCACCCTTCCAAGACATGCTTCTCATTCCTTCATCACATAGGGAACAAGCAGCACACTTAACTGGACTGTGAAGTGAGGATAGCCTAACTAAAGCTTGGGTAGGGGGACAACAACAACGGGACTGACAAGGAAGTTTTCTACATACAAATCTAGACATTACTGTGATGTATCAGCCTTCATGACACAACACGTGGTAAAGAAACCTTTCTTTGGCAGCATGCTTCCTGGGCAAGGCAGGGTGTGAAACCGCACCTCCCGTGCCCGACGGTCTCCTTTGAGATTCAGGCTGGGTATTGCATTACTGAGTCAAGAACAGGTTGTGTTTTGAAACTGGATTGTTTTTGAGAGAAAGCAGCCATATAAGATGACTCCGTCACAGGCAGCACGCCATTAAAACCCACGAATCTCCGTATCATCAATACTCAGCTGCCAGTTTAAAAAAAAAAAACACCAATGAAAATCCACAAGAAAAAAACTAATTAATTCTTAGCTACCCAAAGATTTAGGTATGTCTGCAGAAACCCACCAAAAAGATTCTTCATGCACAATCTCCTTTTGGTTAGTTTACCTCAGCAGCTGCACATCTGCTTGCTGGTAAGTTACTGGTAATCTATATGAGCATACTCGTCACTACAAAAGGGGGAAATACTTCATGGATACAGGCTGTAAAGAAGATCTGTAGGATCTCTTCTGATCACTGTAAATTGTACTTACTGCTAGCTCAGCCCCTGAGAAGAACATCACAAAGAGTGCAGGAACAATACTGTCATTTGGGGGGTGTCTATCAAAGAAGTCGGGCACAAATTACGGTAGCAAAAGGTATCAGAACTCGCCCCTATGTTAAATTCCAGTTTGCATCACACACTTTAGTTTTTCTACACACACAGCTCGAGCCCTTCTGGGTTTCGGTACCATTGAGGTTCCAGCGAATTGCCCCTTTCTAGCTGTACACCACGATAGGAAACCCACACTGTTAACAAAGGCTTTTAATTTAAACACTACCTGTGATCCCTTGGAGAAATGAAAAACCCTGAATATCGAGGGTATCAAAGGATATCCTGGATGCTTTGGTTCTTGGTGTTCCTCTCTAAGCATATAGAGCTCTGTGTCATTCCTAGAGCATCAAACATCAACACAGTGAAACCAGCAATTAATACTCAAGAAAAGGTGGTGGTTGACATAAAGTGTATTTAAGATTTGTTGAAACATTAGCTGTCATGGAACAGTCACAGGAAATGCCGCCTATTTTAAAGGGTGACTTCTGCACCTTTTTCCATGGAAGCCAGCGGTAGGGCTCCTGACTGGGCTGTCAGGGCAAGGAGTCCGATGGTTTCCACAAATCACACTGCAGAAGCCTACACTGAAGATGGCTCTCGACTTTCTTTCAGACACAAACCATTTGAAAGACAAGCCACAGCTAGGAAAGTCAGATTTTTAAGAGCTACTGGCATTTTTAGGTAGGGTCGCTGTGCTTACATATGCAGGCCACTCGCACGTGCCAACGTGGGAGTTCAGCAACAGAAGCATCTTTCTTCTTTCAAAGTCAGACTGGAGCAGGCCTGAAATACTTTCCAAGTCTAATATTACTGCTTATTTCCAGTTACAACAACAGGAATTAGTTAGCCTTACAAAGACAACGTCTAAAACCCAATTACTCTGATTTTTTGGTGCAGTCTTCTGACTGCTGTGCACTATGCTGGTAACAGCACCTAATGCCTCTCACACTGACCGCTCCGGGACAGTAACACACAGAGCCCCGTGTTTCGCCTCCTGCTCTCACCACCACATCCTCCAGCCCTTGAGTAATGCAGCCTCCCGAACAGCAGTTCACAGAATCACAGAACTGCTGGGGTTGGAAGGGAGCCTCCAGAGATCATCGGGTCCAACCCCCCCTGCCAAAGCAGGGTCCCTAGGACAGGTCGCACAGGGAGGCATCCAGACAGGTCTGGAATATCTCCAGAGAAGGAGACTCCACACCCACCCTGGGCAGCCTGTCCCAGGGCTCCCTCACAGATACTGAGAAGAGGCTGGCCATTTCCCCCTGTGTCCCACCCTTCAGATATTGATAAACACTGATCAGATCCCCTCTCAGGCTTCTTTTCTCCAGGCTGAACAGCCCCAAGTCACTCAGCCTTTCCTCGTAGCGGTGATGCTCCAGTCCTTTACGCAGCCTTTGTTTGAAAGCAGGGGATGGTTAGGAGGAAGTGAATTGGAGTTGAAGAGTGAGAGAAGGTCAATTGCTTAGAAACTCAAAATAAATAAATTAGGCTCCTGGGAACCGAGGCTCTCTTCCAGTGATCCACATATGTAACAATTTGCTTTGTCTAAGCAGCACCCTAACGCTGAGAGAGATGCATGCACACGGAATGAACATGCACTACATGAAGAGCACACCGCCGAGGGACTCCAGCAACGATCCACTGGTACTCCATGGTGTCGGATGCCACTGTTTAAAACATCTTCTTCCTCAGGCAACTCTTTCATATTGGCATCACTACTGCTACAGGAAACCATACGCCTATTAACAAACCAATATGTAAATTAAAGTAGGATACCTATTAATGTTTTATCCACAAAGGAGTACCATGGGTTCTAAAGCTGCACCTGAGGTACCAAGTACTTACCAGAACTACCAGCTATTCCTGCACACTCTGTTGTAAAGAAACAGAGAGACATGGAGCTCCTCCCAGCAAAGCACTTCGTCTGTATCGATACACATACAGCTGGAGTCCACCAGGCCATCAATTTTATATCAGTTCTTCCTGTAACCATCACTTAAACCTCTTCAGGCCGTAACACCAATACAACTCAAGGCTTTAGCGTTCTGTTGGAAACAACGGGCGAGGATGTGTCCCTGTTTGGGGGGGATTATAATCTCCCACCAAGTGGAATGCAGTTTCCAAGAGGGCAGATGCAACTCTCAGTTGCACTCCACCCCTTCAGAACAAATCACAGAATGGTTTTGGTTGGAAAAGAGCTTCAAGATTGAGTCCAACAGTCTATCCAGCCCTCCTAGGTCCAACACTAGATCACATCACCAAACACAACATCTACTCTTCTTTGAAACACCTCCAGGGATGGTGACTCACCCACCTCCCTGGGCAGCCTGTGCCAATATCTGACAACTCTTTGAGTAATGGAATTTTTCACGTGTCAGCCTACGCGATGTTTAGAGCTGGTGGGTCACACAGCGCCCCAAGAGCCAGGGATGCGACTGTGAGTGTCGTTCTACTGTACCCTCAGTGGTTCTGTATGGAAAAGAAACTGCAGGGCAAGGCTTAAGTGTGGCCAAACTTTTTATATTATTATGCAGGCCCTGGAAAACAAAATATATTATTGATGCTATTTTCCACCTGAAATATCATACATAAAAGTTAAAATTAAGATGACATAAAAATAAAAATTACTAATGGATGCTACTCCTTTCTTTCCTGAAAAGAGCTGTCACTGCATCACAGAATTTCTTTGCAGATGAAGAGCGAGCACAAGATTTTTCCCTTTTGTGCACACAAAATTGAAAGATTTTCTCTAAACGAGCTCTAAATGAATCAAAACTTGGCAAATTGAATTCACCTTAGGGACATTTTATTCCTGAGTTACTATGAAACTAGGTACCGGTACACTTATAATAAACTAAAGCTTTTATCTCAAGTCTGAATTCAAATTAAATTATTTCAAGAATTAAACTTCAGTCAACTTCTGCTCTTCAGAGACAATATTTTTTCACTAATTTCTAGTAAGTATTTTCAGTTCATACACACTTTCTTATTCTAAAGCGTGCAGCGCACTAAAATAATTCAATCAAGTGGAAGACTGTCAGCACTAGCAGCTCAACTTACACCAAAAATGAGCCATCCTGTGAATCCAACCAGCACATGATAGGATGTTTTTTCTCTCTACCAACCACATGAAATGATAAAAATACAAAGAATCAACTTGCCATGACATGAAGGATCTCAGTTTAAGAGAACAGTTCAGTAAAAGTCATCCTGACTTTTGGAAAAGGTGGAGAAAAGTCAAATTTAAGAAGCTGCCCAGAGATATTGAATAAGATTAATCAAAAACAAACTCAAAGATGGAAATGTTGCATGGACGCTTCAAAGCAATCTGTTCCTTGAGAGTTATTTTGCTTAATATCTAAGTTTCTCCCTCAAAAAGCAATAAAACACGTGTTAGAAATCTCTCTTTTCAGTAAACTGGAAACCCCCCCTTAATTTTTTTATAATGATAATTGATCCTTACGTAATTGGGTCTTTTATAATTGATAAGCGTGTAGCTATGTCATTCTTGCAACCTAATCTCTCTAAAAGTTAAGGGAAACCATTCCTAATTAACAAGGAGAGCAAATCATGATGAAAAGAAAAAAAAAATGGAATAGCAAAACCGTAACAGATCAGCATTTCCAAACCTTTCCTGCTCTCATTGCTGGGGAATTTGCTCAGCACAAAGGGACAGGCACCCCGTGTTTCTAATAGCTGTGACCACAGATGGGGCCAGGTACCACCTTCAAAGCCCCCGGACAGCTTTCTTAGACCTCGATGCTTTTCCATAGGCTGTTTGCCATCACACACGTGTGCTGGGGGGAAAAGAGGGTAGCTGTACCGGTTTGGGCTGCGGTCCAGGCCAGGCAGCGTGGTGATGACAGAACTCTGCTTCGTTGCAGAGATGGGGGTTTTTTTTAAGAGCTGCTGCAAGAAGAAACCCACACACTACACGCTGTTCTTGATACTGTGACGTTGCTGGTGAGATGAGAGCTTAAGAGAGCGAGCTCTGATGGCAGGGGCGGCCCCCCACAGCATCGGGCTGAGCGCATACAAGTCATTCCGCGCTCCAGAGATGTGGAAATTCCCCCATTTTCAGTTAGGACAAACAGACGCAGCATTCCAAACACAAATATTTGCTACAAAAAGGCTCTAATGTTTCAGTCCATTAACCAACCTGCTGTGGCAGCTGGTGAACAGTCATCTCTTTAATTAGACACCCTTACTGATTAATTAGTCTCAGAACACTGAGCAGTGGAACCCTGCACAGTGCTGTTGGGACAAGAAATATTGCTCTTCCTAGAGCTAACTTAATATCATCTGGTATTGCTGCAAATAACAAGGTTGATTAATTTTCTACTCCGACTAAAATAGCCTTCCTGTCTAAGCAATTCCCTCAATCCACTGCTAAACTGTTTCAACACAATGATTTCACACCAAGAAATAAAACAACAACCCCCAGCACTCCCCAAAAAAAACCCCCATGCTATCATTTGCGTAGACACAGCAGCTCAGCTGTAGTATCCTCCACATACTAACTACAGGAGCAAACCAGCAATAAAAATAAGCAAGCTGAGTAACTAAGTCGGCAGCAAGGAAGCAGAAGACCTTTTCTTGTTTGAACAGTTCTGGTAATTTCCAAGTGTAAAATGTAACTACTTTTCTCCATTAGGTTTACGTGGAAGTTGGTCTTCTAATTTCGGTCCTTTGAGATCAGTTTGCAGGTGGATGCACTAAGTTAAATATGAATGCCAAGTTAGTAGAAGCAATTGAAGTTAATGGAAGATAAAATTTCAATGATGATACTTGCTGGTTTTAGCTATTCAATTTCTAACTTTTAATTCCACACAAGAGACCAATGGCACACCTTGAAAAAGTTCCACAAACCCATCCATGATGAGCACTGACAGAGCAGCACCAGCCACAATTTATGCAGGCTGAAGCCAGCAAGGTTCTGCCGGAAAAGACCACACCATGGGAACTGTTTGGCTCCCAGAGAGCACCAAAAAAACTTCTCCAAAAAGCCCATTCTGCTGCCACTAACTGAAAGATACCTGAGAGATGTAGGGATGGCTTTGTAGCCAGCGTCCTTGTCCTCTATCTCCATCTTGGCCAAGGTAGATGAAGACATGCTCCGTAGGGCTTGTGACTACGTGGGCACGAGAAAATCGTCAGGAGTAACGTGCAATGTAAAGCGCCATCAGTCAGTGTGTGCAGACTGCTTCCAGACTCTGTGGAGTCCAGAAATCTGAACCCCTAACCTGTGCTTCATTCTTTTCTTTTAGCTTTATAATGAATGTGTCTTGTAGGAATCAGAAATAATAATACTGGTCCAAACAGAAAGGGTAAAATACATATATTAGCTCTAAATTGATTAAATTTCATCCAGCCCCAAAACCAATGTACTTTCATTTAATTGGTCCCTACCACCAGCAAATTATACCTCTGCACGATGAGAGCCAATTTCAAATGATGGAACTACTGAGATAAACTCTTTCCATCATAGGGCAATATTTAACCCCTAAATCAACGCCTCTCAGATGTACTTCAGGCTTTGGAAGAATTCTTTGGATTTTCACTCTTCTGTAGAGTGGCTTGAAATGTTCTTGGCCCAGATGCAAAACATTATGGACAGCAAAGCTCTTTTTGGGCCAACTCTTCTGAACGCTGACCTCTCCATTAGTTATTATCTCTAACTCTTCTGGGCACATGCTCACATTGCCAAAGGAAATTATCACAAGAAACAAATAGTCTTAATCTTGGTTCTCCCACAAGTCGACTCAGCCACCATCCCTCTCAAAAATGGGCATTCCCATCATATGCAAACTTCCTTTGCTTTTGAGTAACATACTACGGCGAACATCTGCTTCATAGGAAACAGGGTTTCTTCTTCTGATCAGACTTTAAAAATAATTAATAATTAATTTAAAACATTTTGTTTTCTTAAGACAGAGCTGCAGCTGCATTTACAAGTAGCCTAGATATGCTCCCAGATGAACTTCCTATATTGTGTATTCAAAGAAGTGTGGTTAGTAGGTCTAGAGAGGTCCTTCTCCCTCTCTCTCTGCCCTGGTGAGACCACATCTGGAACACTGGATCCAGTTCTGGGCCCCTCAGTTCAAGAAGGACGTAAAACTCCTTGGAAGAGCCCAGCACAGGGCCACCAAGATGATGGAGTGGAACACCTTCTTTATGAGGAGAGGCTGAGTGAGCTGGGCTTCTTTAGCCTGGAGGAGACTGATTAATGTTTATAAATATATGAAGGGTGAGAGTCAGGAGGATGGAGCCAGGCTCTGCTCAGGGATGGCAGTGACAGGACAAGGGGCAGCGGGTGCCAGCTAGAGCAGAGGAAATTCCATGGGAATGTCAGGAGGAACTTTGTCACTTGGAGGGTGACAGAGCCCTGGGACAGGCTGCCCAGAGAGGTTGTGGAGTCTCCTCTCTGGAGACATTCAAACCCACCTGGATGTGCTCCTGTGTGATTTAGTCTGGGTGATCCTGCTCTGGCAGGGGAGTTGGACTAGGTGATCTTTTGAGGTCCCTTCCAACTCCTCATGTCCTATGATTCCTATATACAGCCCATTTCTAAATGGAAATCAGATTGTAAAAGATGTTCAGTTTATAAAGAAATGATACGTTTAGCAATCCTAAGTCCTACCTTAAAACAGCCCATCCAAAAGTTTTCAAACTACAGAACATGAATGGTTGCCTTTTTCCTCTTCCATTATCTTACTTATGCAAGTACAGCAGGTGCCCAGTCTGTAACCCTCCACAGGATGGAAAGAAGCCTCTCCCTACAAATGCAGCAGTGAGAACCCATGCAAGAACAAAACCCACTAGAACACCAAAGCCAAATGTTACTAACAGGCAGCATAAGATGTAATAAATAAAACATCTGCCCCCATTCAGATACAACAAATGTTCTACAGTAAGTAGCTGGATGACTGCCATTGAATGACAGTGGATTACTCACAACTTACACACTGAAGTGCCCAACACCTATTGTGAAGGGACAGCGTGGAGTAGGGACAGCAGAGTGTGGAGCACACCTACTGCTGAAGATGATTACCAGTCACCTCGATTTTAAATGGGGTGAACTGCAACTTGGGGCTGTGTATAGGAGCTCCAAATGTATCTGGTCATGGGAAAAAGTCATGTGAGAGGAACCACTGAAGCTGAACATGAAATAAGGTCAGGAGGCAGAGGGAGAAGCTCTATCAGCAAAGGGACCCTAGCTTATGCATGTTTTGCCACTCATCTTTTTAACAAGTGGATCCGACCTGCTTTTACAAATGCTCTGTATTCTTCTACCAGTATTGTCCCCTCATTAGCATCACACAAGCAGATTTTTCTTACTCTGATTTGCATTTGTTTTCCTTTTTAAAAAAATATATACATAAAACCACATCTTTCTCTCTTATTTTCCCCTTTCTTTACCGTGCCATGTGAAGCAGGGTCAAAAGCCCGTGGCAGGCATGCCAGAAAGGTAACTAAGGCAGCTTTTGATTGTCATACAGTACAGATTTACATATATGTCAGAAACGAAGCAGCTGCCAAATCACAACTCCTACACTCTAAAATTGTATGCAAGACCTACTATTGTGCTCCAGTCAAAATTTCTGAGAGGCTCCTGGTAATCACCAAGCTGGAACACAGCAGGAGACGCAAGATAGTGCTTGTCAGAAAGAAAGTACTTGTGAGAACAGAGGTATTTCTTTTCTCCATCCTGGAACTCCAAACTCAGCTTGAGATGGGAAATGTATCAGTGTGCGAATGCTCTGATACAGGAAAGGAAACAAGAGTCACTCCATCATTCTTGACAGAGCACTGACATCCAGTGCAGAGGACCAGAAGACATGTCTTTTGGAGAAAACAAGTATGGCATTGATTTGTCTAAAGAAAAGCCAGTATCTTATTTTGCTTTCCGTGCTGAATCAAGACACCAAAACAAGCCCCAAATTACTCCCTCCTTCTGAACAAGCCAAACAAAAACCCCATCCCTCTGCCTGAAAAGCACAGCAGCAGACTTCAGTGCTCTGCAAACAGACGGATTTTGGCCCATCTGACTACTTCTGCACAAACTGCACGCAGCTGGCATGGAACAAACCAAACATGTCTGCATCACGGTCTCTAAAGTAAATGTAAGTGTCCAGAGCGCTACCATTCAGCTCATCACAAGGGATGTGCTTTTGGGCTGCCAACAATATCATTCTCCTCCGGTAGCAAGTGCAGTTCCACCAGGAGTTACCCAGCTACACCGTAGTTTTTACCTCAGTTTCCCAGAAGAGGTAGTCAGAAATTAGGTATCGTGTTCAGTAGTAGTAAGTCCAGCTATCAGGTTCACCTTTTGAGCAACAATAGTAAAATGACAGATTTCTTCCCTAAGTTAGGCCGCTGAAAATTTCTTTAGAAAAAATCCTCCCTCAGATCTCACATGAGCAAAGAAATCAAAGATGTCAGAGATGTTTTTAAAGCTTTTAAAGCCTCACTGGAGAAAACCAGCTGGCATTCCCTACCTTGGCGGTAGGTGCTGGCTAATACTGTTAAATACTACCGCACTCCCTAGTGTTTTGGTAAAGAGTTCTGCACTGTAGCCATATTATTCTGAGCACGAGACAAAAAGATCCTCAAGTGTACCTATATAAACTCAGTTTCTTAGACATCTCAGGGTGCAAAGATTTTCCTGACGATTTCTTTCCCAGTGCAATGGGCGGTTTGGTGGAACGCTGCCAGTAAGGCTGGATGACAGGAAAGGGGAGAGCAGGCTCTTCCTGGGGAACTGTTACAAGGAGCTAGGAGACAGAGCGGTGTGGCACAGAGCTGTTTGAGGGCTGCAGCTGTACCAGAGGGAGTTGTATAAGGAGGTAAGCAGGTAGTGGGTCAAGTTCACAGATGCTGCTACCACCTCCTACTGCTTAACTCAGCACGCTTCATTCTCAAGGCTGCAAGAGTGCAGAACGCTGCCGCCTCTAACCACCCAGGCATGTCTTGCCGAAATATGCTCGGGGACGCGCACACTTATAGGATATGCCACTGAAAGGGTCAAGGCACCCACAAAAATATCCAGCTTCCAGGAGCAAGGCTAAACAAGAGGAAGAGCATTAAGCAGCATGACCAAAACACAAGGAGTCAACGAATCTGGGTAAACCTATTTGTCAACTGAAAGAATCCCAACAGAAGCTATGTGTTTGATGGGAAGAATAAGTAACTGTGGAACAAATCAAGTACATGTTGCTGGTATACTGGGGTGGCAGCATGCAAGCAACACAGAAAAAAAGCAATGAGTTCTGCTTCTTCATTCGGGAGAATCAAGTGAATGATCACTAACACCCAAGTAACTCCGAAGTTCAACATGGACGTTGTTACTGACACACAGCAAGTAACACTAATATATACACAGCTCTCCCTAAAACAGCTCATTTCACATTATAACACATCACAACGAAACCAAACAAAGTTCTGTCCACAGACATAAAGATCAGATAATTCATTAAAAAACATTAGCTGATGAGTTTTTCTGGAGCACCCAGTATTAACTACTCCTAAAAAGGGGCCTTGGGTTTGCTTTGGCACCGACTCTCTCCTGCTCCTTTCTTTTCACGAAACCCTCCACGCAACGCATGCCAAACGATGCGATCACCAGCAGTTACATACAGTCAGGGTACAGAGGAAATTCTGTGATCTCAGACCAGAAAGCGATTTGCTTCATGAAAAGAACCCGAGTTTGCAGAAACTTTTCATTTCAGAAGAGGGTTTAATTTCCTAACCCATAACAGCGTGGTGTTTCATACGAAACACCGTACGCAATGACATCTCGTGAAACACACGTCACTGAAACATTTCGATCGCCGAAAGGCCAAGCGCAGAGAGGTATTTTTAAGGCGCGAGGCCCCAGCGTCAAGACAAGGCTTGCATTTCAGAAGCTTTCCACTCCCTCCTCCGCTGTGAAACAAACATCTTCCCCACTTTTGGAAAGCTAGAGCAAAATAATGGAGGTGGTTTTGATGCAACATACAGCTGACAGATGTCCTGTGAATGGTTTCTAAGGAAAATATAACCCAACCGCAACGTCAAAAAGAAAAATTTACACTATCAAAACATCCTTCTTTATTGGTAAAGGAGAAAGAAGCCACGAGGACTGATCTTGCTCTGGGGATGCTTTTAAACTTCTCAAACATAGCAGGTAGGTCACATTAAGAGTTTAAAAAAAAAAGGAGATGAGAACATTATGAAAAGAAGCTTTACTAACAACATCTACCCCAAAACTTCTGTACAGACAGATGATTCATTCCCTAAAGAACAAATCCAACACGTTGTACGAGCAACATAGAAAATTCTTGCCATTAGGAGACCGCTCTCTCTCCCAGAGTGAGTAACTACCCTGCAGCAGCAAGAATTTAAGAACTCACGCAGTGAGTTTCCCTCTTCACAACGCAGAGAGCTTTTTCTACTACACCACAGTGGTTCTCAATCTTTCCACCCCAGTTACAAGCAGTCTGGAACATCTGTGCAGACAATTTCTAATGTTTACTGACTGCACTGGTGGCACTAGGGTACAGAATGGGAAGAGATTCCCAAAGGGATGCTCCTCTCAAATCACCCATTCAGCAAGACAACTGGTTTCCTGGTAGGTAAAAATGTCTTTAACATTTTTTTTTAAATAACTAACAAGCCAAGAATTACTCAAGTTTGTTTGAGGGGTTTGGTTTGTTGGAGTTATTTTCTTTAAACTAAAGAACCAGAAAATCAAGGTGTATAGAAACTGTTGAAAAAACAAAGCGACGAATTTGAGTTTATAGAAAAGAAAACCTCCAAACACGTGAACAACAAGCTGATGTGCTTATTATCGTCACAGCAAGTGGACAGAAAGCTAAATGTCAAGCATTACTAGAGATATAGGTCAGCAATTTCTATTGTTAATGCCATTCAGCAGGTACCCGTGGCAGGAGGGAAAGTCACCTAATCACAATCCCAGTTGCTTAAAACAAGTCAAACTGTATCAACACTTTTCGCTGCTTCGCCACTGAATAAAAACTGCTGCTCAGTGGAATTCATCTGAACCGAAGCATAAAAAAAGAGAAAGAGAACAGAGGGGGAAAAAAAATAACAAAGAAATCACTTACCATTGTGATGAGAACTCTATATTTATCCAGCATTGCCTGGTTGTCATGGCATCCTGCCAGCAACTGCCAAACCTCTGCCCTCAGTGCTTCTGGAACTCCACTTTTCACCAGGGTAGATAATCCGTTTGGTCTCACAACAAGATTATTGTGCCTGAGAAACAGATAAGCAGTTGCCTATTAGGCTTCAACTGCAAAAGGAGGAATCTTAAATAAAATGCAACAAAAAGTTTTTTCGACTTTCCAACGTTATTCTGAAAATTCAAAGTTCACAACTAGTAACTTTAAACCTCTTTTCCACTGGTTACACCAAGTAGCATCTGTCAGGGAGAAAGCAAAAGTTCTGCAAAGATGTGCAATGAGAATCAGTGGCAAAAATGGGGGAGACACATCCAAATTCTCTAGGTTTGGAGAGATTAATATAAGCTCAGACAATAAACAGTGGCAGAAATTGAACTAAACAGGCCGATGAAGAACAATTTTAATTGAAAGAAAACTATGTCATCTGCACAGGCATTGCAATTGAAATGTTTGTTCAACATCTATGTTTAGCTTAGGTTAAGGAAAGGAAATAAAAATAGCCTAAGCTGTATAGAGAAATCAATTCTGGAGGACAAAGGCCAGCTGTAAGAGTACCAACATGGAGACTGAAGCTCCAGTTATAATGCCAAGAGGATGCTGCATGTCCCCTAGCGCAGCAGCCTTTGCACACCCCTTGGTAAAACCCCACCATTCCAAACGTGTTTTACTCTCTACATACAGCCAGAAATGCAGAGAGACAACTGCAGGATGACTTTTTTTTTTTAATTATTATTTTCCAATGCGGCATAATTAATCCTAGGAAAGTTGGTATACAGAACTACGCACGCAGACAGGTTGAGCGCTTAAGATGCGTTCTATCAAAACCAGGTGCTCACAGAGCCCACACCTTTAGGATAAAAATCACTGCACGGGCACAGTATTTCAGCTCTCCGCCACAGGTGTTTAAAAATCCTTTGTGAGATAACAGTGTTTACTGATGTAGATTAAACCCTGCTTTGAGTTTTCGGAGCAATGCAGCAGGAAGAGCGTGTGAATTGACTCTTTATTCTCCTTGTTACAGCAGGAAGCGCTTTGCTCTGCTGTTGCCCTGACCCTTGCTATGTTTTCCAGCTCTCGGGGTAAGAGACTGGTGGTTTAGCCACATGCCAGCAAGCTGCGATTAAATTAAATTAACCTGCAATTTGACCCTCAATTTTATGTAAATGTTTAGAGTACTTATTCTTCCAAACAGGCCATTAAGATGTGAGCAGTTTGCCATTACTGTTTACACCGAAAAGGTGCTCTAACAAAATGTCTTTTTCCTGAGCTCAGAGGATTATATCCCCATTTTTCCAAATGGCTTCAGAATTAAAATGAGAGTATAACTCCATAAAGCCCTTATTGTTTGAACACAAGTCATTATTTTACATTTTCATTTACATTCTACATTTTAAATGTGTAGCATAACAGAAGTAATTTCAAACTTCATCATTCTGTTAACCAAATTAAAACCCAACAGGTCACTTTTGTCTTTTTCAGTCCATTTTGCAGCAAGCCACATTAGTCTAATCATAGAACCACAGAATGGTCAGGGCTGGAAGGGACCTAAAAGATCACCTAGTTCCAACCCCCTGCCATGGGCAGGGACACCTCTCACCAGACCAGGCCACTCAAGGCCCCATCCAACCCGGCCTTGAACACCTCCAGGGATGGGGCTTCCACAGCCTCTCTTGGCAGCCTGTGCCAGGGCCTCCCCACTCTCAGAGTAAAGAATTTCTTCCTAATGTCTGACCTAATCCTACCCTCTTCCAGCTTGAAGCCATCACCCCTTGTCCCTGCACCCCCTGGGGAACAGCACCTCTCCTGCTTTCCTGTAGAACCCTGTAAGTATTGGTAGGCCACAATTAGGTCTCCCTGAAGCCTTTTCTTCTCCAGGCTGAACCAGCCAAACTAATGGTCTTGTGATAGGAAGAAGCTCAGAATTATAAACAATATCCACAGAAACATTAAAAGGACTAAGTGGTTACAGAATTATGAAATGTACACTCAGGAATAAATATATAAGACACATCATAAAATTAAAGCTCAAGTTGGGTGAAAAGAAAGCGCTGCTAGCACATTTCAAATCAGATTAGTTTGGTTATTGAGTGGATTTGGCCATATGTATTAACATATGAAACAAGATCAGCCTTCTCTGGGGCTCGATAAGCAGGTAAAATAAAGCGAGCAGCTAAAAAGGTGTGTTCCCATGTAAACGGAGCAGGGAATTTTTCGGCAACCCCAAGAAAACACCACAAAGAGTTAGTTAATGGCAACACCTAACAGAGATGTACACTCCGTGATGTAGTACAACCCCAGCTTTTCCTGGGTTCATCCTGTATTGGGTAATACTTTAGCAACAGAGGTCCGTGCAGGAACATGTAATTCTAGCAGGCAACTCAGTTTCTGAGTGTCTGCCTGGAAAACGGTTTAATCACCATTAATAATTCTCGCTCTGCATTCTATATAATGAATAAATGATGCATTTTTCCCTCCTTTATGTAGGAAACCCAGGCACCTTACAATCCCAGGCACTTTCTGGCACCTGCTTGGCCAGACTGTAACAAAACCGAGCATAAAGCTCATCTTATTCTAGCTTTATCCGTTAGCACATGGGGGAAAAATAAATGGGTCATTCATGGATGCTGACACCATTATTTGCTGCAAAGTGCTGTACTTCTCCTGCACAAAATTCAAATACATAATTTTAAGACATCAAAGAGCAAGGACACAGAACAGCAATCCACAGGCAGCGCTCCAACTTGGCAAACTATTCCTGATCAAAGACCTCTATTGATCATTACTACTTAAAAAATAAAATAAAATCAGAAATATAGTTAAGTACTCAGCGAAACTAGCTCAGCTTGCAAGAACAACTTTAACGCTGAGGATGCAGTAAATAGTAAAAATACACTGAAAGATATTCCATTACTTACCAACTACTTATTCCTAATTTTTGGTAAATTACCTTATTCCTGTTTACAGGTTTGAAGGAGACTCTGGGAACAATGTTTGTGCTGAGACGGTTTGTTAGGTTACAGTGACATTTTAATGAAACGACAAGAAGTAATTAAAGCATGAGGAATTTTTCATCGAAGACCTACACCACCAGACCAGTTCCCCAAGTAGAAATGTTAATTTTTGTTTATTTACTTTTTCAGTTTTTTTCTAAGGGGACAGATACCCCACTAGCATATGCTGCAGTTTTCACCACACTGGAAGATTTTCTTTCAATCTATTTTTAGCTTTCAGATTGTTAACGTTTTTCATCTGTTCCCCTTTGCGAGCTTTGTTCTCCAAATGTAACACTAGTCAAGAATTCAAGCATTTTATACACTTGATTTTATCTAAAAGGTAATAGTGCTTGCGACATTCCTGAAGAAAATGGTGCCTGCTGCTGCTCCTCAAACAATGGGATCTCCCAGTTCTCATCTCTTTGTTATTTAAGGTGTTTTAACTACTAAAAGATTCTCTGGGTTAAGAGTGTAAGTTATGTCAGGACTTCAAAAGACTTTACTCCAAAAGCCTGCCATGTTTAGCGTCACGGACTAGCATACCTGAGGAACTTCAAGAAATAAATAGTTGGTTCTGAAAAAGGTGAGAGAATGAGCTGTGGGCAGTTCTGCACTTCAGCATGCTCATCCCTGGAGTCTGAGATTTGTCAGAGGCAAAAAAAAACAAAACCCCTTAAAGAATCAACTGATAAATTTTAAAAAACATGAATAAAGTAGCATCTTCCAGTATAAAAGCCATGCAGGTTGTAACAAACCTGCCACACTTCGTTAAGGCCTCAGGATGACTTTTTCCTCATTGAGGTGGCAGACCTAAAACCGCACTGGCACAGGGTGCCCCTCTTGAAGCCCCCTCCCTGAGTGTGTTCAAGGCCAGGCTGGATGGGGCTTTGGGCAGCCTGTTCTAGTAATGGTGTCCCTGCCCACGGCAGGGAGTTGGAACTAGATGATCTTTGAGGTCCCTTCCAACCCAAAGCGTTCTGTGATTCTATGATTCTGTGTATTTATAACCTCTCTCATGGGATGTCCTGTCAGAAGAGGCTTTGGGAAGTTGTAAGCAGCTCCAGAGCAGAACTGTTTACAGACTTCTCAGGTGAGGAAATACACCTCTCGAGGCACTGACTGTCTTCCACACTTTTCTTCAGTATTTTCTAAATCGTTCCGAGGGTCCATAGCCAGAATATTCGTACAATCACTCCATTAAATATTTGTGCTGCCCCCAAAAGACCAGCCATTAAGGCCAGAAACTTGGATGACAAAATGGTTAGAACTAAGGAGAGAAGTGATACAGAGGAAAGGGTTCCATCAAGCTCAATAAAACCTCACAATGTCTCATTTAGGTAACTTTTGCACAGGATCTCCATTAAAGATGAGATCAGCAGCAAGAGGTGTTTTTTTTCCAAAGCTACGAAGTGGCCGAGTAAAGGGGGGAATTGCCCAAATAAATCTTTAAAATGTTTTTCAGCTCTCTCCGGTGTTAGGAAAAGGAAACTTTGCCAATTCCACATTAAGGGCCTCTGAGTATTTTTGTCTCCAGCAGCAGGAGCTATTACTTACAAAGGGAAAACCAAGTCAGTGGTTCTGGCATCTGCGGTCTCTCAGAAGTAGCAAAGTCAGGGCCTTTTTTCCTCTCTTGACAAAGCACACCCTGCTACTGAAGCACTTAATTAAACCACAAAAATAACACTGTTGAAAACAGACTCTGGGCTTGCAAACAGTCTTTGCTTCACTCTCCAAATGAAACAGTTGCAGTGAGGATCACAGTCTTTCTAGCAGACCCCCCAAAAAAGAGTGCTTCTAAGCAAACCCACAGATGAGATATACATCATGTAACACAACTGGCTGAGAGAGGACAGAGCAGAGTTGCTCTGTCCTTTCTGTCATAGCACTGAGCGGCACTGAGGCCCAGGAGAGCTTTACATCCAGCCCCAAGGAACGCCCAAGAAGGTCTGTGTCTGAGGACTCACACCCACAGCATGAGTGTACCCAAACTGAGTGCAACAAGCTTTTGCAGATGCTGTGGAAGAGACCCGTGAAATAACTGCAAGTTAAAACACCAGGGTTTACCAGTCCCTTTTAAACAAGGCTTAAAAACCACACTTCACTGAGTTTTGTGTTCTAGTTTTTAAGCTGCGTAAGCTGAAGAACACACCTCCTGCATGAAGCTTACAGTCTCACGTAACAGAGAACAAGTTAGCATTTAAAAATCTAAATTTAAGAAATGAAGCATTACCATCTCCCCAGCAATTCTCCCCAGGAATACAAAATCTTCTCAGGACAATCCTTTGACACATCACCAGTGCCACTGGAGAGTTCATTATCACTCTCTGCAAAAAAGAAAAGAAAAAAAAAAGAAAAGACAAACCAAGAAAACAAAAGCATGCACAGATTTACCAGAGAGAACAGACAGTAAGGTGCATACATAGAGGTCTCAGACAAATTCTTTTCAAGTTATCAGATTTAAAACCACAAAAAGACAAAGAAAATATTAGTGAAATGTTTAGCAGACTTGACGAACAAGTGTATTGATAAAGTTTCCATAAGGTTTAAGACAACAAGACTAGGGAGGGAGTCAGTCACAGCACTACCACAGGAAAAAGGGCTGGGATCTAGAAAAGCAGCATGTGAGAGAAAAATTCAAGGCCCGTAACTATCCACTTAAGGAAATCTCCCAACACAGTATTATCTAAAGTCACATCCATCCCAGACTTCACTAAAGAGAACTCTCTTCACAGAATCTCTAGGTTGGAAAAGGCCTTTAAGATCGAGTCAAACCATACCCATCCTCTACTAACCCATATCCCTGAGCACCTCATCTACCAGTCTGTTAAACACACCCGGGGTGGAGACTCAGCCCCCTCCCTGGGCAGCCTGTTCCAGTGCCCAACAACGCTTCTGGGGAAGAACCTTTTCCTAACATCTGACCTGACCCTGCCCTGGTGCAGCTTGAGCCCATTCCCCCTCGTCCTGTCACCTGGCTGAAGAGACCATCGCCCACCTCTCTGCACCCTCCTGTCAGGTCAGTGTAGGCAGTGATAAGGTCTCCCCTCAAACTCCTCTTCTCCAGGCTGAACACCCCCAGCTCCCTCAGCCACTCCTCAGAAGGTTTGCTCTCCAGCCCCTTCCCCAGCCTGGTTGCCCTTCTCTGGACTTGCTCCAGGACTTCGATACCCTTCTTGTAGTGAGGGGCCTAAACCTGAAACCCAGCACTCGAGGTGCAGCCTCACCAGTGCTGAGTACAGGGGCACAATCCCTGCCCTGACCCTGCTGGCCATGCTGTGTCTGATACAAGCCAGGATGCCGTTGGCCTTCTTGGCCACCTGGGTACACTGCTGGCTCATGGTCAGTCTGCAGTCAACCAACACCCCCACGTCCTTCTCTGCCAGGCAGCTTTCCCATCACTCTTCCCCAAGCCTGTAGCACTGCCCGGGGTTGTTATGTCCCAAGTGCAGGACTCTGCACTTGGCCTTGTTGAACCTCAGAGTGGGTAAATCCGTGTCTCTTCGGAGCCTTTCTGCTCTTCTGCAGTCCTCCGATCTCAAGGAGCCTACGCACAACCACTAGATATTTATTCCTGGAAGCGCAGCAAAGCCAAAGCTGAGATGAAAGGCCTGACTGCATGGAACAGAAAAGAACGCTTCAAAGGGAAAACAAACCTCCTAAGTGTTAAGAATAAAACAGAGAGATGTATGTCGTTATATGACTAACACAGAGAACTAGAAGGGGCAACGTGAGCCTGGGGTGGCATGCTCAAATAACCATCCAACCGAAGGAATCACACAATTTCCCAGCCTCTCGCAGCTGGCCACAGCAAGTTGAAGAACCCAACTCTTCAGAGAAGCAAAACAGGGTCTGGACTTTATCCAGATGGAACTGGACAAAGCACTGCTAAAAATTAAACATGAGCACAATGTCAACACCACCAAACACTGACAGGGCTCAAACTCTGAGCATGTTTACTGTCAAACACAACCAAGAGAAACACACACCCAACATTGTCCTCAGGGGCTCCAAAGCTGCAGGCAGTTTAGATGTTAGAGGTCTCTGAGCTTGCTCCTTCCAATAGCCGAGCTGTCTCAAGAAGCTAAAACAACACAAAAAAGGAGGACTGCACCTACACCCATCTGCTCCCCAACCCCCTTAGATACTCTCCTCAACACAGCTCAGACACATCTGTTTGCCGACCGAGTCTCTTTAATTCTGCAGATGCACTTAATGCTTCACATCCAGCTTGACGTAGCCAACCACAGTGGTTCAGGTGGAGGAGGACCTTCAATACCACAACACAATTAGGCCCTTGAGTCTTCTCCATCCTTGCCACTTGTGCTTCAAGTGCACATCGCTAATTTGTCATTTCAGCAGTTGTCAAACAGAAATCATTAGAACAATACCACCCATTTGACAACGAACCAGGCGGACAAAGACAGCACGTACTGTATTTCAAAGGCAATTAACAGGAGAAACGCTGTCCTGAGAGAAGAGTGGAGCAGAAATCTCTTTGTCTTTCAAATTTAACATTAGATTAGAGAAAACTTTTGGTTTGGAACCACTTTATACAGCTTTACAGGCCCCAAAATGAAGACCAACCTGCATGTAAATACTTCCCTTAGAACTGAAAAAAAAAAAAAAAAATCCATTTATAAATCTACAGGAAATCTAATTTTATGGTTTCCCAGTCTTATGCCTACACTCACTGGTTCTAAAGAAGGAAATACAAAGATCTAAAACCACCAAATTTATCATTTTAACTGAAATTCCGTTTCACTACACAAGGTTCTCCAGTAACCAAAGGAAGACAGTAATTTTAAGTGAGAAAAACTTATTTGAAGACTCAAATTTCCTCTCTTTTCAAAATTACTGAAACTATTGCAAAGGTAAATCTCCTTGTTTAGTGCCCAGGCTGGTAAGAGATAAAAAGAAAAAAAGTTAAAAAATTAAAAGCATCACGGTTTTAAATTCTCTCCTCTCCTGGTTTACCTAACTGGATCAAAGAGTTCAATTTTAAATGAGATTAATTATAAATGTAGCCCTTTTACTTACGGGGAGTATCCTTATAGTTAATAAAGATACTAAATATATTTAACTTAAATATATTTAATATCCTTATTGATGATTTAGATGAGGGAATTGAGTGTGCCCTCAGTAAGTCTGCAGACAACACTAAGTTGGGGGGGAGCATTGATCTGCTGGCAGCTAGGAAGTCCCTCCAGAGGGACATACTGGATTGATGGGCAGAGGCCAATGAGGTGAAGTTCAACATGGTTCAGGGCTGGGTCCTGCACTTTGATCATAAGAGCCCCAGGGAGCACTACAAGTTTGGGGCAGGGTGGCTAGAAAGCTGCACAAAGGAAAAGGATCTGGGGGTGCTGGTTGACACTCGCTTGACCATGAGCCAGCAGTGTGCCCAGCTGGCTAAAACGGCCAAGGGCATCCTGGCTGGTGTCAGGAATAGTGTGCCCAGCAGGACCAGGGACGTGATCTACCGCCGTACTCAGCTCTGGTGAGTCCGCACCTCAAATACTGGGTTCAGGTTTGGGCCCCTCACTACAAGGGGAGAAGAGGAGGCTGAGGGGAGACTTACTGCTCTCTACAACCACCTGAAAGGAGGTTGTGGTGAGCTGGGGCTCAGCCTCTTCTTGCAGATACGTAGCAACAGGGCAAGAGGGAATGGCTGTCCATTGTGCCAGGGGAGGTTCAGGTTAGAAATGAGGAGACATTTTGTCTCAAGAAGAGTGGTTGGGTATTGGAACGGGCTGCCCAGGTTGGATGAGGTACTTAGGGACATGGGTTAGTGAGTAATATGGGTGGTAGGGGGGCAGTTGGACTGGATTATCCTGGAGGTTTTTTCCAGCCTTACTGATTCTGTGATTTGAGGCTGAGAACACTGGCCATTCAGAGACACGAGGTATGTATTAGCAGTACCGGTACC
This sequence comes from Porphyrio hochstetteri, assembly GCA_020800305.1. Classification (NCBI taxonomy): domain Eukaryota; kingdom Metazoa; phylum Chordata; class Aves; order Gruiformes; family Rallidae; genus Porphyrio; species Porphyrio hochstetteri. The sequence goes on from CM036912.1 coordinate 24,536,736, forward strand.
TGTTAAGAACCTCAAGAAACCAGAAATGTATCATAAACCACCATTTCAGAAGGTTTCACACACACATACACACACACACACAAGGTAAAGCCAGCCAACTGCTTTACACAAAATTCTGAGAGATTTGCATTACTTTGGAGAGCCTGAAGATTCAGAGCACATCTCTACAAGAGCTACCGGTGAAAACACACACAAACACATCTTGCAGTCAGAAACAAAATCTGATAAAAAGGAATAAAACAAATCCCCAACCAGACCAAAACGTTTAAAGCAAAGGAACAAAGCACACTAGTTGTTAGCTGATCCAAACCTGAGCTGGCCAAGAGTATTACCATGAGACAAAATAGGAAAAGACCCCATCTTTTCTTACTGCGCTGGTGTTGTACACAAAATTCTTCTAAGTCCTTTAAGGAGATCAGTGTTACACAGCAACATATCACAGAGCTACAGCACTTCAGCCCTGAAAATTCTTTCATCTGGAAGGCTTAACAGTGTTTGGAATGTATTATTCAGTTATATGTCAGAAAATTGCAGGCCTTAATTAGAAATGCCATATGTTCCCTTTCAAAAGACACTAACGTCAAACTTCAAAATAGAACAGGGCAGAGGAGAGAGAATAAACAGCTTTAAAAATCTCTCCTTTGCTTCCACTCTAGAGACTATTTACATATTCTAACCTGTGTAAGCACTTAGGTATAAATGAAGGAAAAAGAAAGACCAAAGAAAGAGGCAACAGGAGGGATATTTAATCACAGATGTTCTTCTCTGAGGTGCACTACTATACATTTTTTTCTATAGCACCTATAAGCCACCAGCATTAGCCTGCACATGATTTTATCCACCCTTATTCTGTGGGGAACGCCACAGTTCCCCTCCTTCCCAAGCGCTGCGTGCTCCTCCCTCTTTATTTGTCCTCACCTCTCAGAGCCATCAGCTGGACAATAAAACTTTGGGTTCATCAGGACGGAAAGAGGATGGGATGCATCTGAAGGGAACAAACCTGGGGGGCTGGTTCTAAACAGTCTTTATGAATACTGTAGATAGCAGTGAGCTTCTTGGGGGGGAGGTTGTTTGGTTTGAATTACAATGTAATTCACAAAAAACTCGCTTTATGGATGCCACATCAACCATCTCCCTGACTTCAAGGCCCCTGTTCCAAGCAAGCCTGAAGCACTGCACTTCCACAGCAAGCACTGCTCTGCATAGCATCACCAGAGGATCCCAGAATACTCTGGGATGGAAGATGCCTCTGGAGGCCAGCTAGTCCTATCTCCTACTCCAAGCAGCTCCTGTTAGATCAGGTCAGTCAGGGACCCTGTGAGGGTAGTCTCAAACACCTTCAATAAAAGAGACTGCAGAATATCTCAGGACAACCTCTTCCACTACTTGACCATGCTCACGTTTAAAACACAAATCAACTCACCAAAAACGTCCTTTTAACTAACCAGCATCTCCCAGGTTCCAACATGTGCCTGGTGTCTCTGGCTTTTCAGCCTGTTATCGTGCACCTCTGAGCAGAGCCTGGCACCATCTTCTCCAAGCCCTCTGATGTAGTAGACAGCAATAAGATCCTCCTCTGCGCATTTCCTTCTCCAACCTAAACCAAACCCATACGTCACGGGCTTCTGCCATCTGAGCATCTTGATGGCCTACACTGCACTTGTTCCCATGTGGCCTCACATCTGTCTTGTGCCAAGGACACCAAAATGGGGCACGGTGCTCCAAGCACAGTCCCAGGGGTGCTGAGCAGAGGGGATGGATCGCTTCCCCAGATCTGCTGGCTGGGCTCCTGCTGACACTGCCCAAGGGTGTGCTCAGCCGCCTTTGCTCTGAGGGCACGGTGCTGGCTCATCTCTGCCTTCCGACTGCTGGGATCTCCAGGTCCTTTTCTGCAAAAGTCTCTTTGGATCTGGCTCATGTCCAGCCTGCCCTGTCACAAGGCGTTATCCTGCTGTGGACACACGGCTTTGTACCTGCCCTTGTTGAACTTCATGAGGTTCCTGCCAGCACATTTCTCCTGCCCTCCAGCACCACTGACTGCTCCCCACCTTGGCAGCTGCCTACAAACCTGCTGAGGGTGCACTCAGTCCCATCCCGCAGGTGATTAATAAAGACATTCAACAGCACTGATCCAAATACTGATCCCTAAAGATACCACTGCTTCCTGCCTGCCAGCTGGACTTGGCACCACTGATTGATTCTTTCAGCCTAGCAGCCCAGCCAAGCTTCCAACCACATTATTTTTCACTTATCCGCTCCCTATCTCATCGATTTAACAATAAGGACTGGGACATGGTGCTGGAGTGCTAAAATCAAGGTATACATCATCCATCACCCGTCCCTTGTTCACAGCACTGGTCACCTTGTCACAGAAAGTAATGAGGCTGGTCACAATGATTTGCCCTCCATAAATCTATGCTGGCTGTTCCCAACGACCTTGTTTGTCCTTCACATGTTTAGAAATTACTCAGTGAGGGGGGGATATTTACTCCATACCCAGCCCCGTGGAGTGAGGTTATACTGACCCACGTCTTCCTTCTGGACCAACAACATTTGCTTTTCTTCTTTCAGATGTTTGCTGTTTGCCTGAGATAAATAGGGAGGGCTGCAGAGATACCACCCAGGTTGGGGGAGGATCTCTGGCTGGCAGATTTTGCATATGCTCAGTTTGGTTACATCTATAGACAAACAGAAACATGTGTAAGAAGTGGTCTCCCTCAAAAATCCATAGGGATATTCAAGAACAAACAGAAAGAGAATTAATCTAACTGAAAAGACGACTGGCAGCATATTGGATATATATAATTTTGTGCCTACTCCATTTAGAAACGCTCATTAGATAAATTATTCATTGCCTGAGCAGACTAATCTGAACAGGGCACAGAGAAGTGTATTTCAAGTGGCCCAGCATTTATCATGTAGCAATGCTCTAGTGACTAGGCTCCATTAGAACATCCCCTCATCCTTTAGAAAACAGACTCCACCCTGCAGAAGCCTGAGGGGTGGTATGAAAGACCTGCCACTGCTTCAGCAGCACCTTCAGCAAGATGAACTTTGGCCTGTTACTCTTGGCAACCAGTAATTTTGAAAATGCTTCCCAACCTGGCCCATCTTTCTCATTGCAGAGACATCTCTTTGGATTTGGTCGGATCTGGAGTAGCCTGAAAGGCTGTTTTTAGCCGAAAACAAATGCTGTTTTCAGAATTACAACAGTTACCTTTGATTATGAAATGGCAATGAGGTTCTTTTGGGATGGGGGTGGATGTGTTCGGGTTTTTTGTTGGGTTGGTTTTACAATAAACTGATGGAGTGCCACAAAAGACCACCTTACACAGTGACATGGCCATATGCATCTGAGCACTGGAAAACCCCTGGAAGCTTTGAGTATCTCCCAGGATAGCAACAGAGCAATTAAGACAGACCTTATCAGACAGGTCCCCTAGGTTATCCAAGCTCTGAGCCTGACTGAGGACAGCGTAGACCTTGATCACAGCCCCTGTAGATATTTGTCTAGCCTAACCCCACTCACCTCCGGCTGGCTACCTCTCTAAGCAGCTCCTTCCAGGGCTTCCTTTCTCTTACTCTTGGATTGAACCTTTCAGTTTTAATCTAATTCTTTGGATCCACAATTTATGCAAATTACTGTTTTCTCCCAAAAGAATCAACATGACAAACAATTGTAGCCTGTCTCACTTAACAACAACAACAAAAAAAAAAAAAAATCTTTGCTTCATTCTTCCTTCCCTAAAACCCTCTCCTCCTTTCCTCAAAGGACACGTTCTCTCCTCATTTCTGATCTGCTCTTCCTGCTTGTCTATATTTTTTCTTGAAGAGCAGCATTCAAACAAAATCCTGAGGCACCAAATGTTCAGAACAGAAGACCTACACAGGCACTAACTCTTTATTACAAGCAAATACCCCACAGAAGGAAATGATACCTACACAGATGCAAGGCCTTAGCCGACTCTTCCCCCTCATTTATTTTGATGACGCAAAGCTTTCGAGCCCCCAGATACAGAACACGGAGCACCCTGAGAGCATCACTCCAGCACTGATGAGCCGTGCAAAACCCCTAACAAAATGCTGAGAGGAACCAACTCCGCAAAAAAAAGCCAGCGCAGATGTTCCCCTTGCTGAGCAGGTACTTCACAGGCTCCTCCAAACAAAAATCATCAGCTGTGTTTATTGGGATTTTCCATTTTCGCCTCGAGGAAAGAGATCCCACTTAGGAAACTCTCACTCACATCAACAAAAAGGGAAGTATTACATATGCTCAAGTGGTTTTGGTCTTGCTAGTTTTACAGTGAAAGGAGAATTCTTTTGGTTTGTCTTAGGGGTTTTTTTTGAATGAGCCCTTTTTTTTCCTCTTTAAATTATTTTTCAAATTTTTTTTTCCTTTAAACTGTACTCCATTCACATTTAACACCAACTATTGTAGCCACAGAGCTGCTCTTCCAAGAGATTCAGTTCTTCTTAACGACATCTACTAGATCTACATTACATCTAGCTATCTACCCCTGAAACATGACAATACCTTAACAAGTCAAACTCATTTGCCAGTTAACAAAAGAAGGGCAAATAAGGCAGAAAACTGTACTGCTGGTACAGAGAGTTCAAGAACAGGGGTAAATAAGTGGAGTACACTCCTAAAATGAGTAGAAACGGATTAATATAGCAGATAAAAATGAACAAGTGGGATTTGAGCACTGATGTGAAGAAGAAAAAAAGAAAGACATTTAACGTGTTTTAATTGAGAAGCTGTTACAAGTGAAATAAAGAGTAGGTGGAACTGCAAAATAATATAGCTGGAGCAGCCTGAAGAAGAAGGAAATTAGGTCATGAAGATAGGTGGGAATAGAATTGGAATACTTCAAAAATGAGAAGTTTGATTTTTATGTAGGAGAAGAACAAAAATGAAGGGGGAGCTGAAGTTGGCAGCATATTATCAGGGCAAAAAGATATAGAAGTTACTGACATGGAATCATTCCATACGTACAAGATAAAAGCGGATCGTGAGAAAGGCCACCAAAAAAGCAAGTTGCCATTTATAAGGTAACAGGAAATTACAGAGCAAGAGCTGCAGTCTTGCCAGGAAAGAGAAGAGTGAAACAAAGTTTTAAGTTGGGAAAATTCATTCTAGTAGATTTTCAGAAAGGTCCAACTTCAGTGCAGCACAAAATATTTTTATCAAGAAGGAAAAAAAACCCAAAACAACTTTCAAAACTGCCATCCCAAAGATGTGTCTATGAAATGACAAGCAACCCTCAGTGTACCTTCTAATTTAGAGGGGAGAGCAATAATCATCAGCAGAAAACTACAGACTTACGAATACGAACGACTTGCACTGAATTCTGCTCACAAGAACCTCCTGCTTATATGCAAGTTCCATAATTAACTCAAAGAATTAATTTGGCAGCAACTGAAGTATGTATACAGAGAGTAAAACCTGAATTCTTCATTAAAAGCAAACCAGTAACAGCAAAAAAATAGGATTTTATTCTTATTCCTGTTTTTTTTTTAATTATAAGATACGCATTTTTCATTTAGAATCATTCAAGCAAAAGCTAGAGCTGACAAACCTCAGAATGATGATTGCCTTCCAAACAGTTTGCAAGCACAACTGCTTCTCTATGGAACCAAACATCTGAATCCCAAAAAGCCCTGTGTCTGACAGGCGCTGAAAGAGGGTGGAACCGCAGGGGATTAAGTAACTGCTGTCTTCCAGCCACTGCATACCGTAAGGGGTTTCACAGGGGTTAGAGAGGAGCCTGTGCAAAGTCCCTCCAAGGGCCCACAGCTGGAACCTGTTCTGTTGGTTGCAGGAAAGGGCTAGCCAAACTGCCATTTCCTTTTCATTGCAACAAAAACATCAGCATTTAAAAACGCATCTCAGTTCTGCATCATACAGTCCCTTCACAGGCCCTGCATTATTAAACAAAAATACACCTTAAGTGTGCATCTAATCCTGAGTGCAAAGAGATGGATCCACCCTTGTGCAACGAGTGTGCAAGCGGGGCCACACACACACCTAAACCTGATGTACAAATGCTCAGAGCTAACACAAGATGGAGAAAAAAAATTATCGCTTCAGTTCGGTAGTTTTGCTCCCACACAGATGACAAAGCCAACTAAACGCTGCACAGAGGAGGTATTCTGTAAATATAAACATCTTCCACATGTACTGAGCTGTCTGAGAACTGACATCTCTGAGAACAGGCAAGGAGAAAGTCACATCTGAGGCGCTGTCACAGTTCTAAGGCAGCGCGATGCTTTACTCCGTGTTGGGAATTCACAAATTGGGAGATTTGTTATCTACTGCTGTGTTTGATAGAAGCAAATAGAAGGGAAAAAAAGTATAATATAAAAATATGTATTCTCTGGCATTTACTTAAAGTGCCAAAGCAGTGCTCAAGGCACTCTGACTAAAATCCTTAGACTTAACTAAAAAGACATGAAAAATCTCACTTTGAGGTTAACAATTACTAGTAAAAGTTGGAGGGAAGAGAGGAAGGGGGTGTAAACTGTTGAGAAAAGTCTTTTTTAATCACTTAAAACGTGGTTAAATAAGATAACTTTGTAATGATATGAAAAGTGAAGTTACATCAGTGTAGTAGTGGCAGCTTGAGGCTGCTAACAACTAGAACCAGTCGGCAATAGGAAGTTCTAATTCCTAATACGCCAAGAGGATTGGAAATCCTTTTTCAAAGCACTTTCAAACAAGCAGGCTGGTTATAAGCAGGCAAGGAAAAGCCAACCACTGCTGAAATTAAGCATCCAAAACATTCAAAATAATCTGGAATTGCTTCTGGACAAGACACAAACACCAGTTTATATTCATCACTAATGAACGTGCCAAAATCTAAAGTCCTTTTTGTAATTTATGAAAAAAAAAGAAAGATACTGAAATCAAGGAAACAGGTTTCACCTCTGTGAGGAAGGAACTGAAAACTCCCTGAATTTGGAAGTAATTTTTACTTCTTTCCCATCATTCTGCAAGAATAAACCCAAGTCATCCACAGATTTCCATGGAGCATTCATGAACTGCAGGTCAGATACACAGAATTACATCTTGCCCTGAACTTCACAAAACCACCGCGTGTGACTGATTTTCTCATAGAAAGAATCCTTAGCTGCAGCGTGTTCCCACATCGACCTTCCAGGACTGTCTTGTGGGCAGTGGAGAAGGGAATGTAAGAGCTCAGAGTAAATGTCACTCACTTCTTGAGTGTCTAAACCTGCAAACCTAGCTTACATAGGAACTTCTGAGCCCCAGGCAGGTCACCTTCCCTGTGCTTCCATCCCCCTGTAAACCCAGGACAGAAACTACCACATTTCATTTATAACCCTGCAGTCTCAGTAAATACTTCTGTAACTCACTCAAGTGCTTCCAATTCAAAACATACATTTAAAAACTTGCCTTTTAACAGCAAGGCCACACTAGCATGAACAGATTTCAATACAATCGTAACTATCAACACTGCCATCACTGAGGACATATATAGGGAAAATAGGGTCTTCTGCACTCATTACTTATTTTTTTGTATCCTAAGGAAGGGATCATATTCTTTCTGGCAGCACAATAACAGCTGCAAAGCCACAAGTTCATTTATCTGATGGGTTTTAAGAAACAAAAGTTAACTTGTAAGGCATGAAAATCATCCAGCGCAAGAGGCAAGGATAGCACAGTCCATCAAATGACATCAGGCTCACTGGGAACATTTTCATTTGGAGCTATAGATCTGGTATTTCAAAACTCATCTCGTACAGAACTGCAGCAAAGGGTTCTTGGCTGATGACCGCCGCTAGCCAAAGGACCTCGTGAGTTCAGGATTGATGAGGCTTTAGTTCACTTTTACGGAGGCAGCAGAAAGACTCCGATACAGATTTAATTGGATCCTCTTTAGAATCCCACTGACATCACTCCATTGGAAGAATATAACAAACAGTTCCTATGAATTACATGAAGCTATTTTTAATTTGTGTAAAGATGCAGAGTTGGCTATTTCCACACTACGAATGTCATTCTCACTCATTCTCATTCGTTCACACTATCCCTCATCGTAAACCCCTATTTTATCACAAAACATTCTCAATTAGCTCTATTGACTCCTAAAACACCACCTCCTCTACTCCTTTGCTTTTCTGAATCCCAAAAACAGTCCCTACCCACCCACAACATTTGACACAGGATCCTAATTTAGCCTGGCTGATCATCTCCGATCATTTAGTATTGCCCACTCCTTGTCTACTGTATGCACCACCTTTTTGTGCCGTCCAATTCATCACACTCAAGACTCCTTGGAAGCGTTCAGAGTCCTCTATCCGTTCAGTTCTATTTTCCTTGCCAAATTTCACCATCTCCACGCTGAATTGCATTACCCCTTACATTATTTTTCCTATTGTATTCTTATTTTTATTCTTAGATTCAAGACAACTAGAGAGAACACAGAGATAAAGCTTTACCCTCTGAAGTTTGTTATGTCTTCTGTAGAAGTAAGAAAGGCAAGCAAAAGAGCTTCCTATTTCTATATAACTTCTTCTTATTCAAGGCCAATAACTGAACACCTAAACCAAAAAGAATACTATGGGAATGTGTTAAGTCCCCTGCTTATGGATCGGGACCCGCATCCCTGCTCAATCCCAGCTGTCAGCAAAGCAGTATCTAAGCCAGCTACAAAAATCTATTGCTGTGGTAAATAAAAACCCAAACCCAAACCAAAGAGCATTCCTGGAAGTCATTTCAGATTGTTCTAGAGGCAATCTACAACTCAGGCACAGCAGATTCTTCCAGGAGACTCGGTAGGCATGTTATCTTTTACCTGTGGTGATTCCCCTGTTTCAGGATGTCTGCTAAACATCCTGTGTTTACTCTGTTTTCAACCTATGGATTAGAACAAGAGCCAGTAACCAGGCACTTGAGATCATGTAAAACTTCAACAAAAAAAAAAATCTTCAACTGTGTTACAAACAGTTTAAATACTATTTTCTGTTTCTAAACAGAACTGCCCCCACTTACACTGATCCTTAACCTTCTGGCATTATTCTCATTTGAGAAGAAACTCAGATGGAGTTCTCTCGTGTTCTCCTGAAAGGTTTAATTATTATTATTAACTATAATACAAAAAAAAAGAATTAAAATACTAGAGCCAAAGGAAGGTCTTTCTGTGTGTGGCCTAAGGAAGCACTGCTTCTAAAAGCAGCCAAGCTATTCTTCCCCTTCCTTACTTGTTTCCAGGACTACATTCTCCTTGTGAATGCTCTGCTGAGTTGCAGTTTTCTCTCATCCTTAACCTCACTCGTGCAGCCAGCGACCTCACCCTGCCCTGGAATGACACTAGAATAAAAGTGCTCTGTGCAGCTTTGTCATTTTTCAGTAATAAAATCTATAAACCAGCACTTTTGTACCTGCTCTAACTTCTACAAGCTCCGAAAAGGAAAATTAGTTCAACCAACTGTCTCTGCACCTTGCTACAAGGTTCTACTCAAAATTAAGCATTATGTGTACTGCTTATTGATAAAATTGATACTTAAATCCATTTTATTAAAACTTTTCTGCAAATGTAAGCATTTCCTCATTATATATTTGAATCTTTTAAAATTATATCCTGATTCTAATAGAAAACTTCCTATCAAGGAGTATACTTTACATTCTAGGTTTTAAGAAGAAATCATTAAAATTAGTTATATTTTTTAAAATTATCATCTCCAAAGGAAGGAACCTTAGGTGACTGGGTTGCCAGGAATATCTATTACAACAACAAATTTTTTTAAAAACGTGAGGTTGATCTCAAAGTAGCTATTGTCCAATTTTTCCAAAGTTTTAAATTTTTTTTAATGTATCTGTTTAGACGAAACAAAGCTAAAATTAAAAAAAAGAAGATTAAAAGCTAAGGATGTTATTTAGGGATTACATGATCTCAGTTTTTCTCTACGCATTGCTGCGCATTTGAAAGGGACTATGCTTAACACTAGTAATTATTTTAAATCATTCTTGGGGGAGGAATCATGTTTGGCCTTTCATTAAAACAAAAAAGAAGGAGAATACTGGAAAAAGAAATGCTTGCTTTCTCATGACCATCTTTATTCATACACTCAGGACATGCAACATCTCACCGAGCTGTGTGCATGCACTCACCAGAGTCCACAGCAGCGAGGTAACGTGCAAAGGAGGCATGCATTCTTATACATTGCAGCTTTGTTTGTGTGTATATATATATATATATATAGTGTTGCTGAAGGAAATGAAGGAATATTCTGTGGGCATGTTGGTTATTTGTGAGGATATTGAAAGGTGAAAAAGAAAAAGAGAGAAGAAATAAAGATAACAAATTACATCCCTCAATCTGTAACAGGAACGCCAGCCTCTGGCCTGTGAAATGGCAACATCCTCATATCGCACACGCAAACAGGAAAAAACACCCCAAACTATCAGGCCAGGCAGCTACCATCCTTAACGTTAAAGAAAAGAAAAAGCCTTCTTCCAAGGCTAAGACAAGACATTGTAAACTCAAGGGGATTTTTTTTTCCATCATCATAATTAGTACCCTGAAAAGAAAAAAGAAAGAAAAAAAAAAAAATGAAGAGATTTATTTAAAACACTGTAAATGACTCATTTAACCTGCATACCCACTAGGATAGATAACTTCTAGGCAGACAACTCTAAATGCAGTTTCCATGAGAACAGAGGCACATCATGATATTTTTAATGTCTTCTCTTAGGAAGTAATCTACATTTAAAATATGGAAACCAGCATTAGGAAGCTAAGCCAAAGTTAAACTTAGGTTTATACCCCAGTGGAATACTTCTACTCTATAATAAAATAAAGCCATTCTGTAACAGTACCAAGAGGACAATATCCACTTTATTACTAATTGTGCTACATTCATCAAATTCTGGAACAGTGCTTTGCTCTCCCCAGTAAGAAGCGATATAAAAGAGTATTCAAGCAATTACCAAAACCCTGTCCTATCAAACAAGCTCCAGAAAATGTTCTGACTACACAACTCAAGCTCTCCGTGAGGAAGAGACCACCCACAGATCTCTGGACTACACCACACTGAACCACAAGACCCAGAGGTCAAACCTGAATTAATTCTGGCTACGAACAGAAAGCAATCCCAAACACCACTTAAATATAAAAGCTCCTTTAGAGAAAAGAGTCTTTTTTGCTATTCAGAAGCAAGAACTTGATACAGAGGATGGAGTAACAGTGATGACAATGCTCAAGCTGCTCCCTCCCAGGAGTCAGAAGAAGGTTTGCGGTTGACCAGAGAGAACTTGGCTGGGGGTTTTGAGAGCCTGGTGTCACCTGGGGTAGGTGGGGGGATGTTGGAACTCAAGGAGAGCAGCCATGTCTGTGCCTGCCTCTGTTAATCACAGGGTTCTGATTTGTATCGCATCAACTGCTTAACTGTTAGTAATAATCAAGAAGGAATCTTTATGCTGTAGTAAGCAAGACTTCTTGTAGTATTGACCGAACAGTGCCAGAAATCTCAAGAACAAGGCTGTAAAACTACCCCAGTTCTGGGAGGTCAGCTATCCGGATGACAAATGGCACCTAGAAAGCCCTAATCTGAATGCTCTGGGCTACGCCTCAGAGTACGAAGAGGTGACAGTAGGCCAAAGGCCTCCAGAAAAACAAAATCCAAATAAAAAAGCCACTGGCAGGAAAGAGGCTGAGGTACTGTCAGCTTCAGGGAGGCAGGCTGGGCCTGCGAACAGCAGCAATCCCCAACACTGACCCCAGAGACATTCTGATCAGCTCGAGTTATAAACAAGGAAAATGAGCCCGTTTGGGATTTTTCTGCTTTTTCTTAAAAACAAGCATTTAAAGCCCATTTCAATGGCGCCCTTCAGCAGCACCTTCAAGGCAAATGGCTCCTGATCAGAAGAAAATCCCTCTGAAGAAGGTTTTCCATCCCATGAGGAGAGCACAAGTGCATTGGTTACACACTTTGAAGCACCCAGAAAAAAGGACATGCACTGCCTGCTGCTGCTATTGGAAGAACTCCAAATAACGGGCTGGTAACACCACCACTACTAAAGACCTGCTGCTAGTAGAAAACTGCATGTGATCTTTCTGTCCAAATCAGTCATATTTCTAACAGACACACAGAGGAAGAGTTAAGTGAGCAAAGTAACAGCAGAAATCTAGTAGTGCTATCTGTGGGAACTGTAAGCAGTCCTTTATTCTTACCTTCTTCTGCCTCATCCTCCTGGGATGACGTAGGCCCTCCTCCACTCGCCGGGCTGAGCAGTTCTTCCTCTCTTGCAGATTCTCTCTGGAGACTGACAACTTCATAAATCGCATCCCCAGCACTCGTGACGCTTTTCCCTTCAGACTGAAACAAAACATGCATATTTATTAGGTCCACACTGTCCATAAATACAGCTCTGTTGGTACACCAAAACCAAACACAAACACATACGAACCTCCCAGCACAGCCAAGCAACCTTTTGGGCAAGAGCTCTGTCTGATTTCGTTGTGATGACACATATAAACAGATAGTAATTGACAGTTCTGTTTCTTTAAGTTTTATAGGGAGAAAATATAAATAAAGCTGGATAATTTCCAAAGCTGCCTTTAACAACCATTTTAAGTATTGTTCAGAATGATGATTTTAAAAAAACAAAAACAAAAAGCTTTGTAGTTTACATTGCTATGAGGAGATGAGGTCAAAGAGAAACCGCAGCAAAAGAAGAGAGAAGACACAAGACTACTAGTGGAGTGACTGACATCACAGAAACAGGAATCAAATGCCTGGGGGGGAGAAATTTTAATGAGAAGTTTTTAGTTGGTAAAGCCAAGGCAAGAGAAGAAACATAACCTCATGCTTTTTGACAGCTGTAAGTTGTGAAAAGCTCCTTGTAGTGTCTTAATCGTTTAAAAAAGAAAACCTCATAAAAATTCATCTTTCTTCCAGTGAGAAGAGTTTGTAATAGACTCCTTTCACTGGGGAAACGAATTGGCTGTACCTAGCTATAAAATTCATGTTTGTGGCCTCAGCTTTACTCATTGCTTTTCTACATGTGTGTGTGCACATGTACAAATCATGAGCATCTGGCAATCTAACAGCTCCACTAACTTGGAAGCCTTTGTGTGGTATCTCTAACTACAGAAATTTGGAATCAGGGTGTTTTCAACGGGGGTCGTGTTCTGTAGAGGCAAATCTGTCTCTCTAAGAATGAAACTTTGAAGACAAACTACCTCAAAGGCTGGGCTGGGGGGGGCAGGGGGCGCAGGAAGAAGTCGGTTTCTTTTTACTTCAAGGTGGAAAAGTTGGGAGTTTAACTCAAGTCTTTCATGCTCAGTGGACATTCAGATGAAAAAGAAGTTAGTTACCTGTATTTTAAGCACTGGATACAAGGCTGCAAGTTTAAAAAGGAGCTTTAGTTTCTCCTCCAAGTTAGGGTTCTGAACACAATCATTACTCAGTGACATGCAGTGATCAGTATATTTGCAGACAATTGTATAAAAATGCAAACTAATGACTGTACTAAATGAATCAGACCAAAACATTGTGCTGTTTTGTTCTTTGTGCACCTTGCCTCATCAGTTAAAATAAGGTAAGTTTTTGAACATATTACAAACATCGAATTAACCATGAAAGAGAACACAAGTTCAGTTAGAGACTATTCATTTACAAAACAAGGTTATGATGAAGTTGGAAGGCTCCATGACACCTTTGCTGGAGATGCAGGTGAACTGCTGACCAGCTGCAATTCCAAGAAGCTGGAAAAATTATGCAAATGGGTAGCTTAAATAGGGCCTGCTTGGACTGACACCACAGAAATGATTTTATACTGAGAAAACATTCCTAATGTTTATTGTATTAATCATTCAGATCTGCTTCCTTCGAGGCTGATGCTCCCTGGAAGCAGTGGTTCCAATTAGCAGCCGGTTTTGCTGACTGAACTTCTCATGAAGTCATCTGAATGAACTTTGGGGCGCAGGCATCACCGTTATCAAGTAATTACAAAGTACTTGGCTAGATCAATGGCATATTGATGCCACTTATATTATTAACCATCTACAGCTTCTATTTTTGAGGGAGTGAGGCATGAGGTACTATGGATTTTGTTGTATTCTACAAGAATTGCGAGCATTCAACTCCTTGCCACATATTCTGTTGAAGTGCAAGATCCATCTCTGTAAACAGAAATAATCTGGGGATCTGTTTCTTTGGGAGCACAAATTTGCTCTCCACAGGAATCCACATTCACAAGGATCACATTCTAATGATGAAAATACACGTGAATAACACAGTGAGATAGATGGTAGATAGACAGACAAAACCCATCCAATTCAGACATTAAAGAAAAGTTCTTCCCCAAAAGGGTTGTTGGGCACTGGAACAGGCTGCCCAGGGAGGGGGCTGAGTCACTGCGGTAGATGAGGTACTTAGGGATACAGGTTAGTAGAGGACAGGGATGGTTGGACTTGATACCTCAAAGATCTCTTCCAACCTAGTCATACTGTGAATAAATCTATCTGAATCTTCGCTCAGGAAAGTTCTGATTTTTCTCTGCCAAAGCAGAAAGGTCACATTTACCCCTTGCAGGAAAACGCCATCTCATTCACTGCCTGCTTCCTTCTGGAACCTCAGTAATGGATGCTTCCTTACTGGAATGGGCACCTTGCTGAGACAGCCCAAGTCTAAAATTCCCTGCCGTGGGCTCTGCATGCTGGGAGTCAGAACCGGGCAGACCACACGTCTGAACTGCTCACCCACAGCCAAACACTCCACATCTGCACAATGACCAGCAGCATTACTGTCATGATGTTACATCAGCAGGAAACTGTACTGCAGGATTCACCCTCCCTCACAGAGAAGCCATCTATCTTTGGAGCTGAGGCTTTTGATATTGATCTGCTGTTACATTCCCTGGAATCTACTTGTGCTCAACTGCCTTCCCAAGAAGTTCACAAACAGCTGATCCCAATACCAACGGCAAAGTTATTTTCCAAGGAGTAAGAGAGCACTGAGGTACGGGGTCTTTCAGAGATATCAGCAGGGACAACTACTGCAATACAAACTGTCCACCTGATAACTGGATAAACACTTCCTGTGGGTCAGCCAGAGAGATCCTGTCATCCATCAGCAGGACCTGGAAAAATTACAAAGACTCAAAGCCTTCCCTTTCCAAAAATCTGAGTGCTGTAGTTTTGCATGGCTGTGTTCTGGTAGAGAAGGGGGAGCTGCAGAGGTGGCTTCTGCAAGGAGTGTCTGGAAGCTCTCTGCAGGCCCCACAGAGCAAACACCAGCCAGAGTCACTGCTGACCAACGCCAAGCCCATCAGCGATGGTCACAGCACCTCTGGGAATCACAGTGAGGAGAAAAACCCACCAGCAGCCCCTTTGTGCCCCCAGAGAAGTGAGTGAGAAGGTGTGAGGAGCTGTGCAGGCACCAAGGGCAGGGAAGGGGGAGGAGGCGCCCCAGGTGCCAGAGAGAAAGATGCCTCTGCAACCACTGGAGAAACCCATGGTGGAGCAGGTGTCCCCCCGCAGCCCATGGAAAGGCCCAGAACCCACCTGCAGCTCATGGAGAGGCCCCACGCAAGAGCAGGTTTGCTGGGGAGCTTGTGACTCCGTGAGGGGAACAGGCTGGAGCAGTCTGGGCCTGAGAGACATTCTGTGATTTATGACTGCACCCATAGCAGTCGGGCAGCTGGGGAAGAGCTGAAGTCCCATGGAAAAGACTCACGTTGGAGAAGTCCATGGAGGACTGTCTGCCATGGGAGGGACCCCACGGTGCAGCAGGGGAAGGGGGTGAGGAATGAATGCCCCCCCATCCCAGCTAAGGAGGAAAACAGCTTGTGCGGAACTGACCCAAACTCCCATTCCCTACCCCTCCCTGTGCCAAATTGGGGGGAAGAAGGGAGTGAAATCATGGATAAAGTGCAGTCTGCTAAGAAGTGAGGGGTGAGGGGAGGTGCTTTAAGATCTGACTGCACTTCTCATTACCTGACTCTGGTGTCACTGGGGGTGCAGGGCAGTGCCATCAATAAGAGAGTTTTCTGTCCTTTATTCCCCGAGTCTGTTCTGCCCGTGACATTGATTGTGGAATGATCTCTCCCTGCCCTTGTCTCAACTCCTGAGCTTCTCAACATCTATTTTCTCCCCTGTCCAGCTGAAAAGAGGAGCAATAGAGTGGCTTTGGGGGGCGCCTGGCCTCCAGTCAGGGTCCAACCACTACACTGAGAAAGAGCTCCTCAGAATACTGCAGCAGGAAGAAATGTGTGTGTTCCTTCAGGGAGGGGAGGCATGTGTGTGTTTGTCACATTAGAAAGGGGAAAAAAAAAGCATTATTCAGTTAAACATGGTACAGTTGTAAGGGATTTAAAAGGAAAGCTTCACTGATTACAGATACGTATCAAACAACCGAGAATTCAAGAAAATGCATTTGAAAACATTACAATTTAACATGCAGATCTCAGATTTGCATGTAACAGTTTTCTCAGATTTTCTGAAATTCCAAGTTGCTATATATGCTGATCTCTGGAAGAAATACAGAAACAGCATTGTGTGAGATCCATTTGCTCACTAAGTGTTAAGCACAGCGGCACTTTCGCCATGTAGTAGCAACATAACTTGTTTTTTCAGACTATTACTGTACCCCACAGGAAGATGACAACTCCAATTTTCCCACTGGGCTCAGTAAAATTAAGTCACTGCTCTTTGATTTCATTCATCAAAGCTGATGGGCTACAATTCCAATGCAAGGGTATGGTTAGCCTCCACCCTTGGCATTTTCAACTAACCCCACAGCGTAAGTCTGTGGGGAGAGCAGGCCAACCCTCAGGGATGCAGTTGCACATCATTCTACAATGATAACGAGCAGACAACCATACTTTATGTACCTCACCCACTGCCAAAACCAGAAGAGACTTTAGCATTCTACTCAAAACATCCCTGTTCAGCCAACTGGACTGGATGAGATGGATACATCATCTCAAAGAGCTTAAGGAAGAAATAAATGCACATTAACTGCACAAGCACAGGACTGGGAGAGTAAATGTAAAGGGAACACACAACTGTGTTGAGCTTCATCTCAACCCCTTTCTCCCTCTGCAAAATCGAGCGGTGTTTGTACAACTCCACTTAAAAGCCAAACTCCAAGGGACTAACAAACCAAAATACTGCAGAGAAGCGTTTGCTAACAATGGTTATTTCTGTTCTGCTGTATGAATGTTTCAAAAGGTTCTGATCATCAGCAAGAAATCACACAAACAATGCTAATTTAATAAATCACTGCAACAATAATGCCCTTAGCCTCACATTAGAGATATGGTTTAGCACAGGACAGGAACAGTTGGATTCTATGATCCTAAAGGTCTTTTCCAACCGTGTGATACTGTGATTTCATAAAGCCCTGAGGCCGTAAAGCACAATAACATAGCTCATTTTACACCCTCATCGGTAACCACGAGGGTGAAAATGTGGCAACTTCTGCAAGCAGAATGTACTTTTCCAGGTAATCTCCTTCCAAACTTCTCTTTTTGAAAGCATGGAGAAATCTACCTTCTCAGATACTTTAAAAAACACCAGTAACTGCCTCTCTTAAACCTCTGTGTACGGTTCCTTTGCCTTTAATTCATTATATTCTTACAGCCACCTCCCTTCCCATTTTGAACCTCAGTAGCCAGCATTTCCCTGTGTTACATGCTAGTTGATTTTACAGTGAACAATTAAAGAGTTGTTTCCCAATTTTACCAAACAAGCGGACTTGCTTTGCACACAGGTCAGACTGCACGCAGCTACAGAGAATTTGCTACATAGGTTCCAAATCATTTCAGCCAGCAATGACTTATGACTTGCTATAATTCCCTTTACAAAAGCACTGAACATTTATATACACTACTTAACCATTATGCATTTAAGTATCTCAGCATTAAACAGATAAAGCCAAAGTACTGAAGTGCAGGTGCCATGCTAACTGTTATAACAGCCAAAAATGCTCCCCAGCATCAACTTTTCTTTAAAAAAAAAAAAAAAAAAAACCCAAACACACATTACCTGCTTCAGCTTCATGTAAAAGGTTTCTGTGAAGGTTTTTCTGCTGAAGTACCAGAAGCGTTCGTTGGCAGGATACACACGCACAACAGTCTCCAGCAAAAACCGGACTGGCTCCACTATCTCAGTAACAACCATATCCACAGCCACAGTCATGAACACACGCTTATCTGCAACACAAGAGGAAGCCATGGACAGAGAAGTTAGCCAAAGCTCAAGTTTCTCAAAGCAGTAAATGACAGAAGTAAGCTTGTTCCAATTGAAAGCCCTTTCTATGTAATTACAGATTCTACTGCACCTATTTTGAGTTCTACGCCCTACATACCTGCTGCCAGGGATGAAAGTATTCATTCTCCAGAGGGACCTGGACACGTTGGATTGATGGGTAGAGGCCAATGGGGTGAAGTTCAACATGGCTCAGAGCCCGGTCCTGCACTTTGGTGATCATCCCCCCTGTACTCAGCTCTGGTGAGGCCTCACCTTGAATACTGGGTTCAGGTTTGGGCCCCTCACTACAAGAAGGACATTGAGGTCCTGGAGCGTGTCCAGAGAAGGGCAGCCAGGCTGGGGAAGGGGTTGGGACACAAGCCTGATGAGAAGCAGCTGGGAGAACTGGGACTGTTCAGCCTGGAGAAGAGAAGGCTCAGGGGAGACCTTATCACCCTCTACAACTCCCTGAAAGGAAGTTGTGGCGAGCAGGGGGTCAGCCTCTTCTCGCAGATAAGCAGCAACAGGACAAGAGGGAATGGCTGCCAGTTGTGCCAGGGGAGGTTCAGGTTAGAATGAGGAGAAATTTCTTCTCAGAAAGAGTGGCTGGGCATTGGGATGGGTTGCCCAGGGAGGTGATGAAGTCACCATCCCTCAGGGTGTTCGAGGAAAGGTTGAATGAGGTACTTAGGGACATGGGTTAGTGAGTAATATGGGTGGTAGGGGGACAGTTCAATTGGATGATCCTGGAGGTCTTTTCCAACCTTAACTATTCTGTGATCGGAATCACCACATAACTCTGATAGTGATTTAAAACCAAGACAGCATGTCTTTGTTTAGAGATACGAGCTAACCATCATGCAAAGAAAGCACAGAGATCTATGATCCCCACCAGACAGAAGGAACGTGCACAGGATAAGGTCACATTTAGAGTGTAACTTATATGCTGAGGAAGCATATGTCAGTATAGCATATCGGTGTCAAGGATCTGTTACTACAGCACTGTTTGTACTAAGTTCTCTCACAGCAACACTTCAGATCATTTTTTATGTCCTTGCTCAAACTCTGTCAGTTAGCCCTCCCTGACCCACTTTCTGGGTCAGACAGTCCTCACAGCAGCAAAACACATTTTTAAAGCAAAGGTTTTTAAGTAATCTTAATCTGTGCTAGCTCCATCTTCCTGATACTGAACTGTAACTTTAGCTTTTTCAAGCAGAGGAGAAAGCAGGATCAACTGACCAGAGAATGAGACTGAACTAGTCTAAGTGTGCCTTGAAGGTTTACAGTGCAAGAAAAGGTTTGCTGCTTCTGGAAACACTTATCATAGAGAGAGGCAGTAACCATCATGTCGCAACGCAACAGGTATCTTGCGCACAGGAAGCACAAATGTTTAAATCACATTGACAGTTGGACAATACGGATCCCTGGGATCTCTGGTCTGCTCAGACCAAAGAAAAAAGTGAGCATTAAAAAAGAAAAAAGCCCCTCACCACAAAACCACCACACCACACACGTGAAGTCACACTTGTACAACAGAAATTCCGTCAAGCTGCATGGCAAGAGTTTTGAGGAAAGGCTGAGTGACCTGGGGCTGTCCAGCCTGGAGAAAAGAAGCCTGAGAGGGCATATGGTCAATGTTTATCAATATCTGAACGGTGGGACACAGGGGGACATGGCCAGCCTCTTCTCAGTGTCTGTGGGGACAGGACAAGGGGCGATGGCCTCAAGTTGGAGCACAGGAAGTTCCACACCAATATGCGGAAGAACTTTTTCCCGATGAGGGTGAGGGAGCCCTGGGACAGGCTGCCCAGGGGGTGTGGAGTCTCCTTCTCTGGAGATATTCCAGCCCCATCTGGATGCCTCCCTGTGCAACCTGTCCTAGGGACCCTGCTTTGGCAGGGGGTTGGACCCGATGGTCTCTGGAGCTCCCTTCCAACCCCTACAATCCTGTGATCTGTGCTGAAGTGCTATTAGAAGCAATGTGGTTTGAAAAGTCCATCAGCCAGACCGGTGACACTGGCTGTATACACCTGGGTATGCCTTTAGGCAAATGATGTGAGCTCTGCCTTAGGATAGGAAATTAACTCCAGATTTGCATTCAAAACTTTTACATCACATCAGAGATCATAAACTCCAGCAACAAGGAGCCGCGCTACGTAATCGAGCACTTCGGTGCATCACATCCAGCTGGCATAACGCTATTTGCAATCACCTCACCTCAGAGCTAAAAGCTGGAGAATAGCAATGCCTAGGATTTATGCTGCTTTGCTGAGGACAGAAGGTGGAAAAAACCAACTTCTGTCTGCTTAGGACCAAAAGTCCTGATAACCAGGGAACAGGCAGATAAGCCCCAAAGCAAATTTAACGTCTCCAAATCAGCAACACACAGTTCTCTGAACAATTACTCACATTTCTACCATACACTATGTTTCTACCGAAAAGCTCCCAGCCAGGCTCATGGAACATAACAGTTTATGTACTCAAACACCACGATTCCCAGGAGAAAATACACAGACCAAACCCATGTCAGGTAAAACAAATTTACAAATTAGATTAAATTACCTTTAGGAGTTTCCTCGTTAAGCACATGAAACATGGGTGCATTAGGATTCCACATTCCAGTAATTACATAAGCCTTCCCATCAGAACTCTTTCCCATGGATTCCTACAAATAAAAACATACAGGATTCTATTAGAGTCGTGGTTCGAGATCAAAGAGATTGAGCATGGGGAGGGGAAATAGCTCTAGGAACCTCAGAATAAGATTGCATTTGCTCTGGAGAACACAATCTAAATAAAGGATATGAAGCAGTGGACTGAGAAAGGTTGCAGGGACAGAAAGAAAAAACATTAGAAGAGAAATAGTATCTAAGAGACTGAAGATGAGCTAGTGTATCAACAATTTTTTAATGCTCATTAAAAGCATGAAAGCCTGGTGGGGGTGGGATGTCTACCACTCTACTTTCTGAGCATCTGAGATGTTTTGTAGGAGAGGAATTATTTCATAAAATTAAACTAGCCCCACAGTGTACACAGAAATAATCCAGGAAAAGACCAAAACAACTTAACAGAGTAACACCTTAACAACCCCAACGTCCATCTGATTTTTCCCAATCCGTAACTGTGACCCACCAGAATATCCCCCAAGTTACTCAGGCATGGCCTTAGATTTATAAGCATGCTGATGGAATGGAATTCCAGAACACAGGAAACAGATTTAACAAGCCAAATTTCAGGACAATACACAAATCAAGCCCAACCAGCAATGCCTCTATATCTGGTTAAAATAGTATTATGCTTCACATCTATTACATCTACAAATACGTTTTACAGACCTGCCAGAAAATAGGAGTACATGACCTGCATATATGAGCTATTACCAGGCAAGTGCATGATTCCGGCAGTTTCCTGGGACAGTTCCCACAGATCCAGTAGGCCTCTCTATAGATGAAAGGAGACTGACATTCCTACTCTGCAATCCAGTTTGTAGTAAATCTTTAAGAGTGACCAAGTTCTCCAGATTTAGATTGGATATTAGGAAGAATTTATTCACTGTGAGGGAGGTGAGGCCCTGGCATAGGGTGCCCAAGGAGGTGGTGGCTGCCCCCTCCCTGGAGGTGTTCAAGGCCAGGTTGGATGGAGCCTTGAGCAGCCTGGGCTGGTGAGAGGTGTCCCTGCCCATGGCAGGGGGGTGGGACTTGATGATCTTTAAGGTCCTTTCCAACCCTGACTGTTCTGTGATTCAATAGGGAGAAAGGGGGTTGACAGGAAAACAAGTTTGCAGGTATACGCTATAGCCAGGAAATGAACTAATAAGCCATTACATCCGGAGGTTAAAAGTCCCTGGAATGTCAACGTAAATACAATTATAGGTGGTGTACAGTCCACACAGTAACAAGGTGTTATACAGAGATTTAAGCCAATTTGTTATGCTCCATAACTCATTCCAATTTTCTAGTCAAATAATAAAAGTGGAAAAATCAGAACTAATTTCAGAAAATAAAACCAGGAAAAATGAGCTAGTGGATATAAACATGCAAATAAAGGAGTCTGACCAGAGAACTAAATCCTGACAGCTAGAATCATCAAGAAACAGGCTAGGCAGAACTGGGATAACTGTACAGATTCAAGCACTTCTTGACTTTAAAATGGTTGTGTTCTTATCCGCAGGGTGAAAGAGAAACAATACCAAGCATCATATTATTTTGCAGTTCTCTCACAAGGAAGGAAGACTGTAGAAGGCAAGTGAACACTTCAAACTCTGAGCACCAATTTAAATGAAGCAAATAAAGGCAAAGTTTTCAGCACCTTGGAAAAAAAATAAGACCACATCCCTGAGACCCAAATATAAACCCAATTTTTTACTCCAGGTGCTTAACAGAAGACACAAAGCTTAGTTATTTGTAACAGCCAGCTGACCTCATCAGAGCCTCGCGAAGGGAACAGGAGACAGATGCCACAGGTTCTGACATTAATTGAAACATTTTGCCCACTGCATGTAGCAGGTTTGTTTCTAGGCTGAAGATACAAACCCCAGGATTTAAGAAACAAAAAACAAACAGACGGGAGACTTGTTTTGATGGTGTTTGTTTGGTTTTTAAAATCACCTCTATCTCACTAACCAGGTTACTAGAGCGAAGTATTACCATGTCTAGTAAATGCATGTCACTGTTCTTCACATTTCGTCCTGGGCTTAGCAGCATCCCAAAGCATCTGTGGAATTTATTAAAGAAAAAAAAAATTATATATATATATATTAGCTTTTCAAAATACAAAAGTATTTTCTTGAACATAATGGCACAGCCACCTACTGCTTCTAATTTAAAGAAAACCTTTCTTAGTAATTTTTTGTTAGTGTTATGGCAACGCTCCGGAAACATCACAACATACATTATAGAAATGACAATGAAATGATTTTCCAGAATGAAGATGACAGAAATTAGCATCTAACCTGTGAACAATCAATTCTTCTTAAAGGCAGCTTCAAATATTGAGCTTAAAGATACCAACAGCTCCTGTACGTCGGTGATGGAGACTGGCAAAAGGAAATTCATTCTCTCCCCAGTCCATTTTAAAGATCTTTTTCATTCCATCATGCACAAGGTTACAATTTCACCCATTTTATTGCCCACAACATCATGGATCCTTTAGAAAACCCAACTTGCTCAATTTTTAGACTTTTGTTCTTTCTTTTTTAAAAATTAAATTCTCTGTTATACAGGGCCTTGAATTCCAGGATTCCTGTGGAATCATTTAACAAGAAAATGTTCTTGATATCTTAAGAGTGAAAAAATTTAAAACATTCTGCATTCTAAAGGCACAACTCCAGGTCTGAAATTTCTGCAAATTATCTTTATCTTTTTCTCCTTTGAACATGCTCCATTAATAATAACAAAATACTGAATATAATTATGTATCTGCAACATGAGCTGCAAGCTGGTTTGCACAGACTTAAAAATGTTAGATCTCAAATAAGAAAAAATTAAACAATTTGAAAGCAATTACATTGTGAAATGTTAAGGAAAACCAGTGCGATATATGAGGGTTTTACTCTGAGCCTTAGTCATCTATACAGCTCACTACTCTAACAACTGAACATACCACTTGTTATCACTGAGTCTCAGAGTGATGTGAAAGCAGAAGCTATCTTTACAAGCAATCTGGCCCAAACCTCTACTGAAAAGAGGACCAGCTTGAACTGGGTTGCCCAGGGCTTTGTCAAATCATGTTCTGAGCATCTCCAAGAACAGAGAACAAATGATCTCTTTTGGCAACCTGTTCCAACGCTCACCTCCCTTTGCATTGACAGACACTGGTTAAATTCAACAAAGGAATTTCCAGTGAACTTGGGTCTATTGACTGTGATCCTACCACTCTGCACCTCCAAGAAGAGTGGAGAGTGGTAGGATTAGAGACTATAGACCCAAGTACCTCCTCCATACCCTTCCACCAGATATGTGAAGGCAGCGGGAAGAGCCCTCCATTCCCACCTTCTCTAAGTCCAAACAAAAGCAGTTCTGTCAGGTTCAGGTGGCCAAGCCACTTCTCCAAAGGAAAATTTAGATTATTCCACAAACAGTAATTGTCAGAGATGATCTGAGCATTCACAGGCTGGCGGTGAGGACAGTTTCACAGCTTTCAGGCAAGCCCACTGCATCCCAAACAGAGTAATTTCAGTAATGCTATTAAGTGTAAAAGGCTTAAGATAGGCAATTACCACACCATCTAGTAAATCCTGTCCCATTACATTTGGCTGTATGGTTTTCATTTTCCACTTCGTTACACTTAAACAGTAACTTATATCCACAATTGTGTTTTTCCTTCTCCACACTCTCACACCACTGGAATCTTAACAAACCAAGTGGCAAAGAAAGCAGCAGACAACAATTTTGATTTCTCTATCTAGCATAACGCAGCGCCACAGAAAGCAACCGCCGTAGCAAGGCTGCTACGACTTATATTTAACCACACAAGCAGGCTTCTCTGAGAGACTAATTAGACCAGGCAGAGCGTTACAGTAGACTGACTTCCTACTTCTTGTTCCTGGGGTAGAAATAGCTTGGATAGGGCTACAATTTGTAAGGCTAGAAGAGTCGCTAGCTTCTGGCACACCTACTAAAAGAAACCATAAGGCTGAAATTCAGAGGCCAGCAAAATACCTGTGCTTTTCAAAGACAAGTAAGCATCTGCTCACAGATCCTAGCTCTCGCTGTGCAGCTCTCAGATATAACATGAGTTCTGATGCATGCCAGCCAAAATTCTTGGGAAATAAGCTTGCAAGAGTGGGAGTCAGGAACAAGTAACCCCAGCCTCTCCCAGAAGCAGATCCGCATGATGACTGGCAGCATCCCGCTACTGGAAGAGTCAGGGTTCCTCTTCCCACTAAGTTCAAAGAGCAAAATGAGTTCAAATACATTCAGAACCCTCACTCACACAGGAGCTACATTTCACAGAGTGTTCAACACATTCAGCCTCCAATTTGAGGAGGCTGAACCACACACCCAGGATGCAAAACAACCTACACAGACTGTGGGCCTGTCTTGCTAATTCTGACATGTTGGGTTTGCTGCATTTAGAAGGTGGCTACCACGTGGCTACAGGCAGGTGCACTACTCTGTTTAGATTCAACTAGTTTCTAGACCTGCAAAAAAAGAACTGAAATTATTCTGCACTCATATATATTTCCTTTTATAGAAGTACACAGGCTACCCATGGATAAGGCTGATGGTATTACAGTTAATACGATCTTTATGATTTTCCAGTATTTCTGAGCAACCAGATAATATTCTTGTACATAATTTCTAAGGCCTAGTCTAGACTTTTAGAGCTGTGTGTGTTGTGTCAATTAAGTAACTTTCTATCAGCAAAGCTTGTGGTGATAAAAATAACATCCTAACTGACTATCCTAAACAACATTAAAATAAAAGCTAATTTTTAAGGAAAACAGCTTTACTTGTTCGTGGGGAAAAAGCAACAATCAAGTGCTATTCAGAAACGCTTAAAAGATTTAATCAGTCATTAACTCAATTCTGAAGCCAAAATTTTTCCAATTTAAAACACATTAAAAATAGGATTTATTTCTCTTTTTAGGGCAAATGAGTAGCAAAAGAACAACTCTACAGTACTGAATGCTGATTAAAGTCCTGCTGCACATTCCTTGCCTGAAACTGTAGTTTCATTTGCGAAACAGAAGCTTGAAAGCAAGTGAAGAAATCAATATAAAGTTTTCAGAGCGTGTGAGGCTTTTTTCTTGGTTCTCCTCTATCTTGAATCCCCTTTTCACTGAAATGGAATTCTCCTCCTGCTACTCTTTGGGTAAGATTGCCATCTGGTGGTGTGAGCTGGTTTAAAACCGAGCTACTGAGGTGGTGTTCCCCACTTTAAGGGTCTACCACAGCTTCTAGTGCTGCAGTAACAAGAGTCTACTACCAGTGAACACATGACCTGTTACTCTGCGTACGCCCAGCCCGCTTCCCTTGCGAATGCTCTGCACAGAAGGTCAGATTATTCTGTCCAAAAGGGATCCCTCCCACATAATTTAAGAAACACAGCATGAGTCATCAACCGTTCCCAAGCTCTTCCCCATTACTTCAAGGGAAGTATTACAGTCATGCTAAAAGAAAACTACAAAGGAACCCTACTCATCTTGAAGACTCCAGCAAAAGATTGTTTCTTCTAATGAGCAGGTTGAGTCCAAACTCCCACTGTTGCAGTACAGTGAGCTAACAGATCTCCCAGGTTTAACACAGCTACTAGGTTACTTTCACTCAGCAGGGAGCTGCTGGGGATGCAGGATTACACCAAATGCAGGTTTTTGCACCACTTCAAATCAAGAGACAGCAAAATCAAAAGTATTTACATATCCTAAGTATCCTAACACCACATTCAGAAAGGCAATTAAAAGGCAAAACACTGAGGAGGTTTGCATATTACAGGCGACATTTCCTGTGCTCACCCCAAAGTCACACAAACACTCCCTAAGAAGTTTACCACTGAACTGCACAAGGATAAATTAATTCTATTGTACCATAATATTTTCTGGGTTACTACTGTATTTTTTTCTGCCATGTAACTTGCAAAGCCAGGGAAAAGTACATGCAATACTGTTCTCCCAAAAACTTAACCCACACTGTTTTTCTAAGCACCTTACCTTTCAATGGCCAGTTCTTTGTTCGAGAGCTGCTGAACCGTAATCACCACTTTCTTCTCAATTCCCTGCTTAAGCTTGAAATATAATTTCTCTCTGTCCTTTGGCACAGGGCTAAAAGAATTAAAGAAACAAGTTTCTTTAGCACAGGTATAGAGAATTAACTTTCAAATTCAGACTCTTTTCTGAATTTAGCAGCCCACCTAAACTGTTAGTGGCTTAACTCATTTGAGAGACCTTCTCTTCCTTTACACAAAATTTAGTAAGCTGGCACTGAATTAAAAGCAGACTGTAGGCTCACCCTTCATGGGCTGTCTGGGGGATTTATCAGACCGTCATATTCAAAAATGCATCATGTATTTGGGGTTGAAAACTGACAGAAAATATGCTATATACTAGCTATGAAGCCAAAAACTAAATAGGACATTTCCATGGAACTGACTCTTATCATCACTTCTTCCATTATAAAAAAATCTTGCCATTAACTGTTAGGCAAAGAATACTTTGCTCCCCTGTCCCCTGTAATGCTTAGAGTAAATTTACATGTTTTAAATCTTTAATAAATTGGTATTCAATAGCTTCTTTAAAAAAATAAAAAGCTAAAATTGGTTTGACTGACATTTTAAACAGACTTCCTACTATTTTTCCATCTACACAGGCCTACCTGAAGCATCCCTACCAGAAACCACGTATTTACAAGAAACTACCTCAAAAAAGGTATCCTGATTTTTAAACTTTTTAGAGGAAAGACACAGAAGAAAATTGTAAAAGCAAAGCAACAGCTTCCTTCTTGTAATAAATCTACTTATGAAAAGAGGTCAAATCAATTTTGCTGCCAACACAGTAGAGCTGTGCATCCTGCATGCAGCTCTTTGCTTTTTTTCAAAGCGATTTCTACTTTTCCCTTTCCATTCAGGTTACCTAAAATTTCCTTTGCCATCATCTTCTTTAACTTCTAAGGAAACACTGAAAGTGTACACATCACTATCTGGAGTGGGAAGAACGAAGTCCTTGACGTGGTCGGATGCTTGTTTGGAAGAACGTTTGAATGCTGTTGAAAAACTGTATAAAATTCGGCTGACCTGCAGGAAAGCAGAAGAATTCATGGTGTTATCAAAAAGGAAAGAGTGTTTTTAATGGGGTATTGTTGTTTTGGAGGTCATAAAGTTACTGCCACTTGCCTCGCAGACCAAGCACAAACCATGCTTCATGTAACAGAAAACATTCTGATGAGGTGTTGAGTAACCAAGGACATCCAATCATGTCACCTGTGTCCACTCACGTGGCATCCACTGCCTACCTGATGCTCAGTACGTTAACATGTCATACCAAATCAGGACTGAGACTTCAATCAGAATAACATACTCGTCAGGTTGTGCCTTTAAGAGATCACAACTTTCTCTTGCAGGTATCAAAAAGCAAGGAGAGGTCTTCTTTTTCAACCTTGAGTTTTTCCACCCCAGAAAATCCTTTTCAACCCAACTACCATGTAGTTCTTCCTACAGCACCTTGGGCAGAGTACTGTAAAATGATTCTTTCACTCACAAGGGCTATGCTGCAACTTTAGCCTGAAACCTACCCAAATGAGACCTGAAAAACAGAGTACTTGTCTGAAACTTAGGCTTGCTTCATCTTCCCATTACAGTGTGCTTTGGCATTTTATTGTAATATTAAAAGAAAAAAAATTTTATTTGAACAAAACTGGACCCAGTTTTGTCACAACACCTTTATCAGTGACCTGGATGAAGGGATTCAATGTTCCCTCAGTAAGTTTGCAGATGACACTAAGCTGGGAGGAAGTGTTGATCTGCCTGAGGGTAGGGAGGCTCTTCAGAGGGATCTGAACAGACTGGACCGATGGGCTGAGACCAACGGGATGAAGTTTAACAAGGCCAAGTGTAGAGTGCTGCACATGGGACATAATAACCCCATGCAGCGCTACAGGCTTGGGGGAGACTGGCTGGAGAGCTGTCAGGCAGAGAAGGACCTGGGGGTGTTGGGTGACTGCAGGCTGAATACGGGTCAGCAGTGTGCCCAGGCGGCCAGGAAAACCAATGGCATCTTGGCTTGTATCAAAAACAGTGTGGCCAGTAGGTCTGGGGAGGTGATTGTGCCCCTGGACTCAGCATTGGTGAGGCTGCACCTCGAGTGCTGGGTCCAGTTCTGGGCCCCTCACTACAAGGAGGACATCGATGTCCTGGAGCAAGTCCAGAGAAGGGCAATCAGGCTGGGGAAGGGGCTGGAGAGCAAACCTTCCAAGGAGTGGCTGAGGGAGCTGGGGGTGTTCAGCCTAGAGAAGAGGAGGTTGAGGGGAGACCTTATCACTGCTTACAGTTACCTGACAGGAGGGTGTAGAGAGGTGGGCAATGATCTCTTCAGTCAGGTGACAGGAGATGGGACAAGGGGAAATGGCACAAAGCTGTGCCAGGGCAGGCTCAGATGAGATGTTAGGAAAAGATTTTTTTACTGAAAGAATTAGCGGGCACTGGAACAGGCTGCCTAGGGAGGGGCCGAGTCACCGACCCTGTGCGTTTTTAAAAAAAAGGGTAGATGAGGTGCTCAGGGATAAGGTTTAGCACAGGACAGGAACGGTTGGACTTGATGATCTTCAAGGTCTTTTCCAACCTTGTGATTCTGTGACTAGCTGTGCATCCTGTGAAACTCGTTACGTGTGTGTTAAGATATTTTTCAAAGCACGATACACCATTTCCACATCTGGAATAAGCTCTTAAAATACACCTGCATCCCTTAAACCAGTCACTGTACATTTAATACTTACTGCCTCTTTAATCTCACAGGAGAAAACATGAATCTGGAACTCTTCTGTTCCACAGCTGCTCTCAGTAAATGCAAAACAGTCACTCTCTGAAGTCCCATTTTGGCCCCGCACACAAAACAACACCTTATAGATTGGAAAGGAGGCTATCTCCACACTGCTTGATTGATCTATTATTCTGTCAAGGAGAAAGGAGAGAGATCAAAGCGCTGGGGTCAGTAAAATAAGCAGCCCTACCTGAGAGGCTTTTCTGCAATTAGATAAACAATATCTGAACTGTAATTACGAAGTTCAAGTACCCAAGATGGGCAGGAGGAACAGAAAGGGCAGGTTTGCCAAATTTAAGATTTAAGTGTCACTGGTTGTAACACTGCTTTTGTTTCTCTTACATACACTCCAGATGACAAACACAGCAACAACCACCACTGCGCTGCAACTGGTCATGAAAATCACAAGAGCAGGAATGTAGAAAAGCACAGCAACTGTGCAAATGTCATTTGCATACCAAGATCAAAGAAAACTGAACATTAGAGAAGAATTTAAATCTCTGTTCAAGAAAGCATTACGGAAACCTCATTTATTCAGGACTATACAGCTCAGCACATGCTTGCTGCCAAGTTCAGGTGAATATTAATCACAGATCTAAGGGCTCATAGAAATTTGAAGCTCTTCTCAAACTCAGAACCCAAACAGTATTTCAGAAACTTTGAAGACAACAACAGGGGTGATGGTTTCAGTACAAGACTAATGGATAGTGAGTTTTAAAGAAGAAAAGTTAGAGCTACACAGTTCTCCTCTGTTTTCACTACTTTTCCATATGCACATTCACACCTGGAACAGAATCCCTGGTCTGTAACAACAAAAAAGGACTAAACCCCATAGAGGGTTCAGCACACTGTAATACTGGTAGGACACATTCAGTGGAACACCACATGACAAGTGTTCAGATACCAGGGACGGAAACACACCTCAAAGATGACACTGGTGTCACCTGAACTTTGATGGAGCATATTACATCACACAGATTCACCTTTACAGCCCTGTGTAGTCCTTTGCTTAACGGTGTCCTCTGCAATTAAAGACCAAAGGAAGCTGCAGTCGCACTGGCCAAGCAACCTTCCTGAATGGCCACAATGGCTACAAAAATAGGTCCAGCGTACCTAAAATTTCACGTCTGTGTGGCAGTTGCCATCACAAAAGCATGCAGAGTCATTTCCTAATTCAAATGAAATATTGCTATAACATCAAACTAAATCTTACATCAGGCTCAAAGAGCAAAAATGGAAGAAAATAATAGATATGCTTGAAGGTCCCTCCAGCTCTTTATGCATGATGATAGTTAATACATGGACAGAGCCAGAAAAGAAAGAAATCTAACTATGTCCTTCAGCTATCTAGCTGTTAGCTTAAAAATAAAAATTCCAAATATTGAGATGCTCCCGACTTCTAGATGCAAGGTGCACCTATAGCGTGCCCTGATTAAGAACCCTTGACCCTCTCACCACTGTTTAGAAGACCCATCTTGCATAGGGCAAGTAAATGTTCTCTAGCATCTAGAGATTCTCAGCACACACATCATGAGGCAGACACAGTGGAGACTGGGCTTTAGCACAGCACAGTCTGGAAATGGAGACTAGCATCTCAAGATCCTCAACACGTATGGAGGAGGCTAACACAGAGACTTCTTTCGCTCACCCAAGGCCAGCAGGACTACTGCTGTCTCAACACATTCACTGTGGAAGCAAGTACAGACTAAGGAGGTTGGGAGAAAAGACATTATCAGCTCTCTCCTTCCAGCATCAATCCTCTTATCATATATGAACAGAGATGCAGCTAGAAAGATACACTTTTATTGACACTGTATGGCAGCTGCTACCACCAACTACGTGCAGCATGTTGCATTTCAGCACATTTTCTTGCTTCAGAGGAATTTCTCAAAAACAACTGTCTTCAGCAAGAACTTCAGGCACAAATCCAGAACTCTACTTCCCCACGCGAATAGCAAGCTCAGAATCCACGTTTTATGTGTCTATGTGACTAAAAGACGCCTGTATGTTACCTTACTGAGCCTTCTGGAATGTTTGGAACATAAAGTGTGACAGGTAAAGGAGCTCTGCTTGAGGATTTCATGTTTGCCATGGCCTGTAGAGCTTCCGGTTCATTTCGAGGGGCAGACACCTTCGTGCAACCTAAGTACGTCAGCTTGTTGAACAATACGCTGTCCTCTTCCAGGGGTTCACTGGGAGGAGATGGTTTTGGTGCAGAGATTTCTGAAAATGAAGAAACCACTTCTTTATCCATTTGGTTTTATTTTCACACACAGTTTTCTGAATGAGTTCCATAACAAAATCTCCCACTTTTTCTGAGAACAGACATGGGAGTCAGAAGTCCATCTCCAATAGGAAGGAATCATTCTATCCTATTCTAATGCACGTTTCCAAACATGGCATAGGGACAAACTGCCTTTTAATTCTTTTTAGCAGTGCTAGAGCACAGTTTGTCTTTAAGCCCCTCTCACCAGATACTCTTCTCTTTAGTTTGTTTATCCCTGCTTCTAATTCCTACTCAGCACTTTGCACAAAGGTGCCACTAATTCTCTTCTCTCCTTGCAGCTTGTGCAGAATTAAGAAGTGTGGTTTCCATTTCCTGGGATAGCTATATTAACTGCATGAAACCATCAAGGAGCTGGAGGAAAGAAAAAGGTTGTTCCTCTCCTCAGCAGAAGCAAAGCATTCTTTTTCACTATCACACTACTATGGATGGGGTGATTTTGAGGGAGCTCTGGGGAATTTTGCTGTTATTCCCATTTTCTGGTGGCGTTTTTTAAGGCTTTTGAGAAACAAGAGGTGAGGAGGAAGAAAAATAAAATCATTAAGTATGGAATCAGAGCAATCTAGGTTGGGAAAGACCTTTAGAGTTCATCTAGCTCTAAGTCCTGCCAGAGACAGATCAGGGTAGGTATGGGGTAGCTTCAAAATTGGATCAGGTTTCTCAGGGCCCCATCCAGCTGAGTTTTGATATCCCCAAAGACGGACATTCCAAATGCCTCTAGGCAGTCTGCCTTGTTAGTTCTATTTCTTATTACTATAGCAAATATTTCCAGAATACTTAAATTACAAAGGTTGCAAAATTGAATTATTCCTACTGGTGGGGGCTGTGTTATCTACAAGTATTTCTTTATTCATTTATGCTAACGTGTTCTCTTTGAAGCATGTCAAACAGGGAGCCAGGAAAGTATGTTTCTCAAAAATACAGCATATGTGTAATTAAGAGAAGAGTGTTTCCATTGTGCATGAACTATCTTATTCTACCATTAATTTTTTAAATTATTTTTTTACTTAGCAAACAGGTGCTATGGGCATTACCTGACATGATGACACAGAAGTGTCCTGCACACTACTGAGGGAAAAAGAATTCTAACTCAAGGCTCACAGAGACGGCACTCACACCTAACTCCTATTCCTGATATATAAACAACAAAAAAGCTACCATGTATTTTACATAAAATAAGTGCAATATAGTTTACATAAAAAGCTCTTCCCTTTTCACCAAAGTTCAATACCAGAAGAGTACCACAGTCGTTCCTAGCAGATATCCAAAGCTGTCCTTACTGATGACACCTGGTGACAGGTCCAGAGCTGAGAAGATCATCAGTTCTTGCTCAGTGTATTCTGCAGTACGGTTCCAGAAGGTAACTCCAGAAAGCTCTATATTCACTTTAAGGTTAACTTAAAGCTGCACAGAGAAGAAACCTGCCATATACAATTGAGGGTGGAAGCACTTGAGTGATACCTGTCGT
Organism: Porphyrio hochstetteri; assembly: GCA_020800305.1. NCBI lineage: Eukaryota > Metazoa > Chordata > Aves > Gruiformes > Rallidae > Porphyrio > Porphyrio hochstetteri. Next base: position 24,570,179 of record CM036912.1, read on the forward strand.
AGAAGGGTCTAAGACAAGGTGCAAAGATGGCTGATTTGTTTGACCCGCTGAGCCATTCCCAGGTGCCTGGCTGCTTGCATTGCTGGAACCTTCTGGGAGAGCAGTGACATTGTTCTGGTCTTTTTCAGAATCCCTCAGTATCTCTTCCATTGCCTTCTCCAGCTGATCATCCCCATTGGAAAACACCTGTAAGGAGGAGGAGATGACATTGCTTCTAAAGGCATTTGTAGTTTTACTTACACTATTACGTTTCAAACATCCAGTCTTATTGCAAAAGTTAAGAAACTTTGCTGAACAAGGTAACACACTAAGAATCAACAAAATTAACTCCAATATAATCCAACATCCCATCCCATTACATACAATGCACATGTTCTCACTGCTAACATATCAGCCATCCATCTAAACGCTACAGGCCTCTCAAAATTAAAGGTTTGGGTGTTTAGATCCTCCATTCAGAACAAAGGTCAATGGACTTTGTTAAAGATTTGTCTCAGGGAAAACTTTACTTTCTCAGTCCTATCTAATCCATTTCAGTTGTTTCACTAATAGTCCCACACATAGGAGGGGTGTAAGGAAATGGCAAGAAAACAGAGAGGCATTCCTTAGGGCAAGGGAAAGAAGAGAAAAAGAAAACCCAGCCTTTCACAAGTACTAGTTTTTCAGACAAAAAAATCCCCGTGGCCAATAACAAAGTTGCATCAGGGATTCTACCTCCAGTCCAGCTGCCTCTTTCCAGGCAGCCTCACTAAAGCAACAGCTAGTGTTTAAGAGACAGAGATCGCCCGTTGTAAATAACTGCCAAACAGCTATGCAGAGACAGACTATGGCGTTTCAAGGGGAACAAACTCCCACTGTTCCAAGCAGACCAAACCACTAAGTCAGCTACTGCAACTCAACTGGGGAAATTTGTAATTAACCAACCAGCTGTCACCCAAAATTTTGAAATATTCTGTGATTCAGAGGGAGAAAAGCTTTTAGAGAAGGTCTTAGTCTTAGGAAAACTAAACCAAAGAGTACAAAACCAAGACACAGTACAGTCTATTCCTACGGAGCCCAATTACATGCTTTTAAGATAACAACATTCCAAGTCTCTGATCCCTAAATGAAGAATACTTCCCAAGCACTCATCTAAAGCTCATTTTTTGAAAAGAGCTTGTGGTGGTTAAGGCCTAAACAGTGGCTGAGAACCACACACCCCTCTCTCACTCTTGAAGGAGAAAGAGATGGTGCCTCCATGCGTGGGGATAAGGACAGTTTGCTGACAAAAGCACTGTGAATGTAGAACAATAACAGCCAGTTCCCCTCATACCCGGTGATACCGCAGAGTACCTTACTGACCTGACCATTGCAGAGTGCTGCCAGACACATGGACCGACCAACCAGACACCCCAGCCACGCTCAGACTGTCCTGGAGGCACCAAGCCCTGTCGCCCTGCAACCAGCCCCTTTTACGGAGGAGTGATGTCAGGTGGAGTGGAAACAGCCTGGGATTAACTCAGCTCGCTTGGGGAGGCTGACTCAGGACTGGCCAGAACCAGGACAGAACTTCTCAGTCCTCTGTTAAGATTTAAATCCACGGAATACTAAGCTGACTGCTGAAGAAGTTATTCAAAGAAAAACCAAACTCTCACTTTTCAACAGATTCACTCCATCTGAGCTGTTAACTTCAGCGGTAACAAACAAGGACAAAAATTAGTCTGTGAGTCTCCTCAAGCACACACAAGTATCTCTAACAAACTAGCCAAAAGAAGTTACAATCTTTTGATCAACAGAAATCTTACTACACATTTAAAATAAAGTAGTAGCAGACCTTTAGCTGAGGTTTCTCATCTTTTTCAGAGGTGTCTTCAGACTGCTGATGAACCAGGACAAATTCTTCATTAATTAACGTGGACACAGTTTCAGGAATCCTACTGGCTTTGCTAAATGGTGTTTTGACTTCCATCTCTGCTCAGTATTCTCCTCCTGCCACAAGAACATAATAAAGAAGGAAAAATATTAAATAAACCCAATTTTGAAGTTGCAAACAATATGTCAATAGGTGTAGCATGAAGTTATTGTGGAATAATATGATACTAAAAGCTATGCAACTGTATTATACTGTATCCCTCAATCTCTGATTCATCGGTGTGAGGATTTTTAAGGGGGGGTGTTTAAAAATCCTATGATTTAACAGCAGTGGCTGTTACCTACATGCATAGGTAACACATGAGGAAGTTCACATTGGAGCTTCAACTTCCCCTGTTTTTAATCTTCCAGACTCTGCTCCCTTGACCTCCCCAATTCCTGCCCTCAGCCCTCCCTCACACAGGCCTATTTCTAACCCCAAGTCACAAATGTTGCATGAAGATACAGATCACCCAAAGACTAATTTTCCAAAAACCACGTTACCAAAGCATACGCTCTCCACATGAAACCTTCTTTAGCAATGGAGTTAATTTTAGTATTCTTGATAGCCTTAGGTGAAGTTAAAGCTGATGCTAAACCACAATCACATCCTTCTCAGCAGATTTCCCTGAAACCACCTGCAGAGTTAAAATTAAGCATGCCACTTAGAAACCAAAGCAAAGCCCCAAACTGTAAATATTATGGAAACTGAGTTTTCCTTTGTCTGCACAGCAACAAATGCCTCTAGAAACAAATAAACAAACAAAGAAGGGTAAAACATGGTCAGCCTATACATTACAAGTTCATATAAACACGCAGAACCAAAACCATTCCTAGGTCTTCAGAAAGAGGACAGTACTGTACATATCCACCAAAGAAAGCATCATCTATGCTGATTTAGAGTGTCTTCCCCGATTCCTTAGGGAATGAAGAGCTAGAATGAAGCACTGTGTATAGCAGACTTTTTTAGATTTTGAATTTGAATGCATCTAGGGTTTTATATTTTCTGTGTTTAAAAAAAGAGACACATTTTCAAACAGACTTTATAAAAAGAGCATGCACCCCCCGAGTCCTCTTCAGGTAACTGTACAGCACAGAACCCTGTTAGAAGATTCACACGATAAAAAGCCACTAAACAATGGCTATAGTACTCAGGGGGTGATTACTAATTTAGATTAGCAGTTTAGCACTTTCTCTTGTTTTTCATATCTGCAGACTAAACATGAACTCACAAGCATAAATGGTTTTCAAACAGATGACATAATCCGAGCTCCACCCAAGTTTAGGTAATGGATTCCCTGCTGGAATACATTTTGGTTTGGTTTTTATAAGTCATCCTTGCTTTAAAGATCTTTCTGGGAAAAGAAAGACTACGGTTTTAAAGTATATTATAAAAAGTTTATTAATTCCATGTATTTTTAAACAAATGTCATGTTGTAAAAATGCTGCTGGAGATCTTGAGTGTTATTTGCTCAGAATGAACATTAATTTCAAAGTAAATCCTCAATATAATTCTAAGTCCACTATTAGAGAACTCTCTGAAGGCAATGAAAGGACATAAAATTATGCTCCCTGAGTCACTCACACCGCAGTCGCAGCACCCCCAGGTAAAAGAGAAGAGGATCACTGTCAGTCACACCAGGAGCAAAAGTTTAGCCTGCCTGAAGCCTGCTCCCCCATGCCCACTATTGCTGGACCCACTGAGGATGATGTAGATGAAGCCTCATCATTACTTCTAGGACATCTGCAGAAAGGAGGGATCACAAGATACTCTATTTTGACATTTTTTGTGTGGTTTAGTCTATTTTTTGTGCTGACTTATGGGAGAATAACACAGGAACTCCAACACAAGATGGTTCTACTGTTTTGATTATCAAAAGATAAATACAAGCTGCTAACATTAGTTTATCACCAGTTCTTCTTTCAACAGCAAAGAACTGACAGGCACACAGTGAACAAGGAAGAGTTTTTTGTAGCAGTATTTTAATAATGAAAACAGAAAAAACATAACATTTGCCAAGCCAGAGAAAATTACGGTAACACAACTAGAGAAGCATACGGATGTACAAAATGTTGGCTCCTACCCTACATGGATAAAGGCAGTTCAAGAGAATTCCTACTTCCTAAAGTTTATTCTGAAAGACAAAGGGAATAGTATAAACATTAGGTGACTGGAAGGAGCTTCTCATTGGGATCAGATGCTTAAAAGCATACCGTACACATTCTTGCAATTGTATTTGAGTTGCAAGGACTTTAACATCCTTAAGAGTGTACTCCAAGCTTGTCTTTGCAATCCACTTACACCACCACATCCAGCACCAACCCATACACAACTAGTTAAGGTGAGTAAATTGCTGCCCAGAACCCCTAATTCCAGCCTTTCATCACGGCCTGCTCCAACCTGCCATCAGTGTTACTCACATGAACGCCCTTTGTCATCACATGAAGCCGCATGTGTTTCAGTTCAGTGGTCAAACACGCACACAAACAGGTCAGAGATTTCGGGAAGCGAATGCCTCAGCCAGCAGGAAGCAGCTCTGTGCTCTCCAGCTCACACAAGTACGATTAAAAGAACAAGTCTACGAACCCCCTCAGGTCTTCTAAGACCACCTCTTGATGGCCACGCTAGAGAATCTGCCCTATGACAGATAAGTAGCTGTGCTCTAGATCACTCATGGAAAATGCGTACACTAAACATTAAAAACTCAGGGCCAACAGTCTGTTCCTCTCCTCCCCTGTTCTAGTCACGTCCTGTCAAGAAAGCAAAAGCTTTAAACACAGTGTTTCACCATCAGTATTCCATCAAACAGAGTTTTAAATGCCACAGACAAACTAAGCACCAACAATCACGACCAAGTCACGTTTCAAATTAAGCAACTTCAGAAAAGTCTGTGTCAGTCTATAAACAGGAGTCTCACAAAGATTACTGAGGTTTGTGCCACCTTGGGTAGTAGAGGGGAAAAAGGTTCTATTTTTACATTATAAAGGCAAATGATTTAATACTTCAGGTAAGCACTTCTGAGGGAAAGCAGCAAAAAGAATGAAGCCCTCTCAAAGAGCCACATGTTACGGTTATTCATGGAAGGGAAGGAGCACATCATCTCAAGTCGGTTTTTTTATTCTTCAGCAACAAGAAGAGACTCGCAGACTCTGGGCTTTCCAGTCAGGAGATGATTAAGTCATTTCCCTTCTGTCATTAGCGTTAGTCCTACTGAGAATTTACTCCTTTTTTACTCATGATCGAGTTATACTCCTGGTCTCCCCTTTCTCCCACAAAAGGTAAAGAGCAAACAACACTGTCACCTATTGGACATGTACAAAACCTAAGAACAGACCCCTACTACTCACCCATAGATGTCTCATCTTCAGACTGTTTTTTACAATGAAAAGCAGCAAGTTAAGAATGTAGGAATTTATTTTTGATTGCATTAGTCAGAACATGCAGACAGCTCTCCACTCTACAACCAGAGTAAGTTATTTCCCTGCAGTTAGCAGCAGGCAATCCTTGAGCTGAATGCTGCCTCAGAATACCAATGAAAGAGGTTCAGCGTTCGCTTCACCAGTTCAAAGTTACTGGGAGGGCAGGAACCAGCAGAGATGGGCTGCCAGCCAGGGATGGGAAAGTCAGCAACCAGGCCACACCTCAGCTACTTCTGCCCAAACTCCACTGGATCAGTTTAAGCTGCAAATGCTGTTTATTTCCAAATGAACAAATGTGGCCAAGGCGGGAACACACCTTTCTGTTCTGGCAACACTGCTCTGAGAATTAAAGCCTCAGACCAGATGGTAACTTCCCAACCCACCAGAGCCAAGAGTCAGAACTCTCTTCCAACAACTCCTCTTCCAACAACGCCTGCAGAAAGGTGACAATAAATTGTGCTTTGAAAGTTCTTGTCACAGTAAAAAATTCTGGCAAGTACGTGCTACCGCCACAAGGGAGGGATCTCTGTAAGAGGCATCTTGAGCTGCCATGCTGTTTCCCAGAGACACAATCATTTGTCCTCCACGCTTTGATAAACAATACTACACCAAACACACACACACGCCCCCCCAAAAAAACCCCAGAAACCCAGCTGAAAATATACAGGAGAGAATTTTCCTGAACTGAGTTAAATAAAGCTATTTATGAAGAAAGAATTAAATACTTTTAAATTAATTTCAGAAAGGGCTTTCTGACAAACAGATCTCAAGACCAAAGGATTTTGGAGATATGAAGTACTTACCAGTCTTAAAGTATATAAGTAATTACCTAGACTTAAAATGGGGGTTGAGTGGGGTTGGATCTTGCTCTGATGAGTATCTTAAGTTGTATTGACACTACAAGGATGGAAGAAAAGCTGTTGCTTTTTTTTGTAGTGTTGGTCAAGTCCCTTCATCTCTCTGCTGTACCTCCTGCTTATACAAAGTCCTGAATAAAATCTAAGCCATACTACTCGGAACATAAGTGCTTGGGGGCCAGAGACTGGAACTGACTACACGTATGTGCAGCAGCACGATGCTTCAGGAGGTCCAAACCTAGCAGCTTCCCCACTGCACTACAGAAGGACAAATCAGGTTCCCTGCAGCTCCCTTTCTAACGTAGCCTAAGTGGTTGAAGAGCAAGAGAAGCTGAAAAACAGCAATCCTAGATGACTCAAAGTGGAATCAGCACTGAATCAGAGTAAGGGACACAGGACAGAGATGCTCCCAATTCCTTCCCTCCCTAACTCTTCCATGGATTTCGCATTCAATCCAAATTTGCAAAAATACATCACATACAGAAAGACAAATACCTAGGTAGTGACATACATCCATGGAGTCACTGGGCCGAGTAGCTCAAGAAGACAGAGCACTGCTGGCAACATGCAGTCACTGTCACAGGAGACAATCAAAAGTAGGGCTGCTGACTTTCCAGAAGGCAGAAGGCAGCTGCCTTGCAGAGCTGATTATATCCAAAAAATTTTTCGTCAAACTAGCCCCCCAACAGATAATACCAATTTGTATATGAACCAGTCTTCTGAAGCAGTTCCCAGATGTTTTGGCTTTACTTCCACTTTGCATCCAACAAATACTTCAGAGTTCCTGCTCAAGTTCACTCCTGGGTTGGGGGCAGCAGGGAAGAGGGAATTCTTCTTTTAATTTTGTTTTGGCATTACAACCACCAAAACCAACGAAAAGAAGTGGCAAAATGAAATAAACAGCAAAGACAGCAGCAGAACAATATAAACATTGTTCTACGTGCAGTTAGTAAGCAACAAGAAGCGTGTTTTAAAAGAGTTTCCTGCCTTCCTGAAAGACAACACTCAGTTGGAGGCTAATTCATACTTTCTTTTATCAAACAGAATCGAGTCTGGTATTAAAGACTGGCTATCAAAGCCATATAATTTGCCTGATGATCTCAACCCCCAGACAAGATACTGGTAAATAAGTTCTACCTACTTCAAAACTAAGGTTCCTTAAGGGAATCTCCAGGAGCTTTCTGGAGAGGAAGGTGCTGTACAGCTATGCAGAGGCTCACCTTCCACTAACAGATGTCTGAAGAGCACAAGCTAAACCATAGTTTATTCCCTTTTTTGAGCCATGCAATACAACGCACAGCAGCAAAAAGAGCACAAAGCTAACTGAACTTGAAACCATTGATGCCAGGTGGCTCAGATTTTTAGGTTACTGAATGTGGTTGCGTTCTAACTTGTGCTTAGGGAACTGGAAACTGGACAGACACTGTCACTTAGACACAAACACACATACAGCCAAGTGTTGACCACAGTATCTTACTTTGAAGATACATGTCAAAACTGAGTGGTGCTGTAGCTCTCACCACATGAGCTTGCTAACTTTAACAAGAGGAAGAAAGCTCAGAAATGCTTCAAATGTGCAAAACTTTAGTCTGAGTGAAAAAGAATTGGAAAGCTAAACAACTGTCCTCATTCTGGCCAGGCCAGAGTTAACCTTCCCAAGCACCCATTACAGGGGAGCTGAGTGTGGCCCTCAGCCACTGCTTGGGGCTGAACCACCCCAAGAACCTTACAAAATTCCTTGTTACATTGTAACTCGAAGTAATACAGTTAACAGCCTTCCTCAAAACCCTCTTCATCTCTATTACATGGACACATACACAAAAGAAAATCCTAGGTTTCAAAAAATCTATTTAACTCTCACTGACAACAGCAGCACTAGAATTTCATCCTCAATCTCAATGTCTCTTTGTGTAATCTTTACTTAAGAAGCTAAGTCTCTATGTTCATACTAGCTACTGTTTTATTACCCATAAATTGTTTCCTGGTGTCTTATCTCCAGCAGTGAAACATACAAAAAAGCATTTACTTGGCTTACTGATAGTGTTGTCTCAAGATTAAATCAACCCAATTCAGAGGTGACTGCTGTATCGCTACATTTTAAAATACATATATGGATATGAAGGTTCTTCAATGACCATGACAGCAATGTTAAGAGCAGAAGTCACCAAAAAAATCAACCAAACCAAAATAAAACCAAGCAACCCCCAACTAGAAAGTAACCACATAGGTTATTTTGGCAACACTGCCTCCCATGTGAAAGCAAACAACTACTATGCAGGCAACAGCAAATAATGAGTCTGTTCATGGACCGCAAACAGCTTTTAGTTGTTGTAAGGGGTGCCTGGATACAGAGATTTTGCAGACTGGTTTTATGTCAATCTTACAGCCAAGGAATAACAATTTAAGGAAAACAGGATCAAGAATGAACTATATAAACAAGAAAATGTCTGCTCTCCTTCAAAAGCATCCTTACATCCACATCTTCCCAAAGAAATTCTAACCAGAGCTCATTAAACACATCACTTCATGAATACTGACACTTACTATAAAGGAGAGAAACAGTTTTCCTGACTTGACTCTCAGCCACTGAACCACTTAAGCATTACAAAGACATTCACAGTTTGGAGTCACTTGGGGAAAAATACAGGATTTATTTATCTTAAAGTTACAATCATCAGGGCGAAGAACCCTTCTAACAGAATGGTAGGCATGGGCTTGGATGTGGAGCATGACTTGGGCAAGGAAGCGGCTGACATATCCAGCCAGAGATCCTCAATCCCTGTAAGGCAAAGGCTTCAAGGAAGATGAGAAGCAAATTTAAAAACAAAACAAACCTGTTGATCTGAACCCCTAACATTTAGGCACTGGGTAAAAAGCATCACGAACACTAGATGAAAGACCAGTCCAGATAAGTGAACGAATTTTGTTTTGCCTTTTTCTCCCCCTCCCCAGTTTTTTTTTTTTATTTGAGTCATGGAGAACAAGCCACACCTTAGACCAAAAAAAAAAAAAAAAAAAAAAAAAAGAGAGAGCTAAAAACAAGGTTGCAGGATTCGGTTTAATAATTATTCAGGTCTAAGATCTGTCCACACAGAGAAATGACTGGCAGAAGATACATTACAGAATCATAGGGGTTGGAAGGGACCTTGAGAGATCATCGGGTCCAACCCCCCTGCCAAAGCAGCTCCCTAGCACATATTGCACAGATAGGCATCCAGACGAGTCTTGAGTATCGCCAGAGATGGAGACTCCACACCTCCCTGGGCAGCCTATTCCATCAGCTGAGGAACAGATCATACTAGCATATATGCCTCTTGGTGACATGTTCATTTATGCTGTTTACAAGTATAATTAATGCTAGCTAATCCAATTAGTGTTTGGCCACTTAAAAGAAATACATTTTGTTTTCTGTCACTTAAAAGAAAAATCTTTCTCTTCTCTATGCCTTTCCAAAAAGGACAACTTTGAAATATGTGTGAAAAATGTATTTTCATAGAAATACTTGTGAAAAATGCAGCTCCTGCTACTCCAAAGGTGTCATCAGTTCTTTCTGGTTTGGTTTTTTAAATGAAATAAATCACACTTACCCATCAAGCTCTGGCAAACAGGTTTACTCAGTAGCCTACAAGAATTTCAAACAACCAGCTTCAGCACATTCTGCCTAAAGGATAAAGCAAACAATGCAAATAAAGCAACTCGAGTACATCTTCACAGTTTCCCTGACATCAACAGGAACACTTCAGCTTCTTGACTCAGTAATTAACTTTGGAAAACATCAAGTAGCAACAAAGAGTAACCAATTTTTCATAGATCTAGTTTGACAAACATGGGTTTCCTTTTTTTTTCCCCCCCATGGCTGCAAGATGCTCACAGGCAGCACTCAAACTGAAACAGGGCACCAGCCCATTTACTGAATTGTATGGCCACTCACTCAAAAATACGATGACCTACTCAGCTCTGGTGAGGCCCCACCTCGAGTGCTGGGTTCAAGTTTGGGCCCCTCACTACAAGAAGGACATCAAGGCCCTGGAGTGCGTCCAGAGAAGGGCAACCAGGCTGGGGAAGGGGTTGGGACACAAGCCTGATGAGAAGCAGCTGGGAGAACTGGGACCGTTCAGCCTGGAGAAGAGGAGGATCAGGGGAGACCTTTTTGCTCTCTACAGCTACCCGAAAGGAGGCTGTGGTGAGCTGGGGCTCAGCCTCTTCCTGCAGATAACCACTGACAGGACAAGGGGGAATGGCTGCCAGTTGTGCCAGGGGAGGTTCAGATTAGAAACAAGCAGAAATTTCTTCTCAGCAAGAGCAGCTGTGCATTGGAACAGGCTGCCCAGGGAGGTGATGAAGTCACCATCCCTCAGGGTGTTCAAGGAAAGGTTGGATGAGGTACTTAGGGCCATGGGTTAGTAATATAGATGGTAGGGGGACAGTTGGACCGGATGATCTTGGAGGTCTTTTCCAACCTTAATGATTCTGTGATATTCCAGAGAAAAGCAGCAGTATAAAGCAATCATTGTTTCAAAGAAATTTCTTCATGGTTTATTCCTTAATAGTAAAAATAACGGTATCAGTCTATTTCAGCCAATGGAACAAGCTCTCTCTGTTAAATACACTGAATATTTCAGACAGGTATTTTTCTCCACAAGCTGTTATTCCCAGTAAGAATGACATGATGTAAAGCAAAAGAGACCATATGGAACACAGTATGATACAACGCAGTAGTGCCCCAAGGTGCCAACCTCTCTCCTTGCCAAATAAATGCCCTATGAAGAGTCAGTTCCGACATCAGTGAAACACACATGAAATCCTGATTCACTGCCTGGCTCTGGCTACCTTCAGAGTTAGGAAAATCCTCATTCCTGAGAGCCAGTCGTGTATTACAATTCTTACCCTGAGATCTGCAATGCACGCATTGGGAATATCAGGGTTTGCAGATGTAACTTGAAATCCCAATGCTTTGTTCTTAACCACAGATATATATATATATATATATATATATATACATACATATATCTCTATAGCCTCTATCCTACCGACCACCAGCTGCCATTTCTCCTCATGCTTCTCAAACACCATTACACTGCGGTCAGCCCAGCACAGCACCGTGGGATGGGCTGGATGATGTTTCATGCTCTCTTCTAATCTCATTTGCTTTAGGTATTTTTCTTTGACAACTATTAGAATGAAAACTTAAGATAAAGGCATTCACGAGTTTTAAATCAATAACCACAGACTATTTTTTTTTTTTATTATTCAGTTATAGATTTTCCAAAATCACAAAGACCATGAGTTCTGACTCCAGAGTCATCTGGATTTCTGCTGCTTTTTGTATGCAAACTGTCCAGTCTCAACAATGCACCCAATGCTTTATAAGGAAGAAAAACATTTCCTTTATAACATAAACCAAAATCAAGCCTCTTGTTAAATATAAATACTTCCACATACATTATGCACTTAAAATCCTTTAGAACCCATGCCAAGATCTTAAATTATCACTTGAAAATTTGAATATTTAGATGTTAACATGAAAAGATACAAAGAGAAATAAAACAGGTAGTTTAAAGCCCAAGTTTAACTGCAAGTGAAACCTTTAAAAAATTAACTGTTTGAAACAGAGACATACAGAAAGGTGCACATGACAGTTAAAAGCCACACTAAACGACCCTCTTCCTAACTCCTCTCTCTCTTAGCCCTATGTGTGATGAAGTGGTTCAAGTCGCACTCTAATTTCTATTTGACCAGTAAATTCCTTACACCCTGTTTGCATGCCAGAACTAATCTGCTGGCACTCCACATTCCTAGGGCAAGTTTGTATAAATATATTCTGTGACGCAGATCCATCACTAATTTCAAAGGCCTTGATAGCTTTTAGAAAATGGAAATTCATAAGACAATAAAATCACTTATTTAAGAGAAAAACCATCTTCTGTTGGGAAGAACAGGCTGGTGTGTGATCAGGTATGCTAGGTATGAATACATCACTCCAGCCCACCTAATCCTATTAGGATAAAAACAAGTTTTAAAAGCTTTTGCCTTCACTTTCTGCCTTTTTTCCATTTAAAGTCTGTAGAATCAAAACAACTTGCTCACGTCACCGATCAAGAGCGGGGAAAAAAATGAAGTTTGGCCTCATGCAGATCACTCAAAGCTTTCCAGATGGCCTAAAATCTTCTAGGTGCTGGGACGAGAGGCGCACATGAAGTTTTCTGAAGGACACATACCTTCTTTGAGAAGATTGCTCTCTGTGATCACTTCTCTAACTTATTATTCCAAATCCATTCTCTAATTCCAGGAAGAACTCATCCTTGGAAAAGTAGGATGAAAAATACCAACTAACCCCTACACAAAAGCCTGTCCATTCAGTTAAAAAAATGCTTTATAATTCTGAAAAAAAAATCTGCTTGACTTAATGGAAGAATCTTTCAAAGCTGTGTGATCAAGTATCTGAAAGATCACACAAAGAAGGAGGTTTCTGTTACATTGCTTGAAGTCACCTTCAAATTCTAACCCATGAAAGGTGCGTTCATGCAGACATGTATACAGAGTCTCACACTGGCAGACCGCATAAAGCCTTGATTTTCAGGAGATGCCATGCATAACATTCCCTTCCAAAACAGTTTCCACACACCAAGTCCCAGAAAGCTTAAGAATTTCTTAAGCTCAGTATTTCCTCCACTCACTGCCTGAAAAGGGAAATGGGCAACAGAAAGAACACGTGTGCCCTTTTCCCAGGACACAGTTTCTCTTCTCTCCACTCCAGAATGAGCAGAATTTGGTTTTCCTCCTAAAGGATTAAAAAAATAAAAAGAAAGCTAACTTTAAAACAAATAAAAATGAAACCCCATGTCATCAAAAGACAGGCAAGATCTTTTGATCACCCTGTTTTACATGCTTGCTTTAAAAATTCCTTCATACAGCTAACAAGTACACCCCAACATCTTACAGAAGAGACTCAAAGAACCACCTGTAACCAAGAATTACAGGGAGGAAAGGTTTTCAGGAGGCAAATTCACCTGGGGCTGCTAAAGAAAGTTTTTGGTTTGGTTTTGCAGCTTTTTCGCAGTACTCAGATCTAGTAAGGGGAATTGTTTTAAAGGATAAATTCTGTGTCAAAATCATCATGACAAAAACATGTTTTAGATCCTTTTTATGGTAAAACTATCACTGGGCTCAAAGCAAAATAGCTCAAAATTTATTATTTTAATTAGCTTAGCCCCTTGGCCAGGTCACCACTCTCTAAATCTTACACAGCTTGTGTATTAAATTGAATTACTCATTGATTACACCTGGTGTCAGCCTCAGGCTAATCTAGACCAGTCTAAAAATCCCAGAACGAGCTCTTGCTGGGGGAAAGCTATTTAAAAGAATACAATACAGTTGCACATATTAAAACCAAGCATGACTGCAAGAATCTTGCAAAAAGCTATGACAGAGCTGTCATTAACTTTCTTGATGCAATTATCTTGTCTAACATTACCCAACAACCACAAACAAAGCCAGCATCAGTCTGCTAAGACGGGCTAGCCAGAGTAGCTTGAATTTTGTTACATCGGATTTCTAAGCGGATAAATTCACCTGCTCACATAAACCAAGAAATCCCAAGAAGCCAAAAAGCTCTATCTGCAATTGCAGGGCCTTTTTTCTGTCTTTTAAAAAAAAAAAATCACAGTCTCCCTCTCTCAAAGTTTAGGATAGCTTCCCAAATGTAAGCGTGCTTTACTATTGGTTTCAATGCAAGTGATGGACATGGTAATATATAACATTTAATGACACACTGTTGTCATTAAATGTAGATATGAATGTTTACTCTCAATGTTCACCCTTTAAATACTTCAGCAATACAATTCTTCTGGAAACCAAGGGAGGAAGTTACAGGTAGCTAAATTCACAGGAATGCGATGAAGTGCGAAAGGTCACTGTTAAGTAGGTATAAAAGCATACCCTGACAGCAGCACGTCCAGCAGGTAACCTCGGTCTCCACTGAGGGAGAGTGTTAAGTTCTGAGGTCCCTGGAACACAGCACGAGCTAGAGGAATGACCAAGACTCAACTGAGAGACTGCAGCTACCAAAGGGGGATGCCAAAGCGTCAGACTGGGTAATGCTGGCACCTCCTGGGAGAAGCCCATGGAAGAGGACAACTGTTTACAATACAAGGAATCCAAACCCAAAACACAAAGGGCAACCTCAATGAGCACCAGCATCCCACCACACATCCACATCAAAGCTTGAGTTTTCAACAAGCCCAAGAGCACTTCCAAGCCCTACCTTGCACAAATCCCAAGTCAGCTGTTCAGAAGCCCCAGCACAACAGATGACCCTAACCACACATTCCGGTCATCTTCTTACAGCACTCACATACATCTGCTGGGAAAGGTCCAGAATAATGCAGCTACTTTTTCCATACTCCACAGCAAGACCCCAGGAGTTCACTTACTATCAGAAAGAGCAAAAACCAGAATCACAGCAGCTGAGGAGAGAAACTGGAAGAGTCTGGTAACAAGGATACCTTGTCTTTGGCTTATTAAACCCTTTGATTTCTCTGGCCACTAGCAAAAGCTGGATACTAAACTACAGTCTGACCCCTTTATAGCCACTCTCACTTTCTGATGTCTTAATGAGGAAAGAAAAGAAGAACCATAAAAGGGAAGCAACAACGACTAAAGGCAAACTCTCAACAGCTGTGAGGATCTTCCAACTTCGTGTTACTTTTTGGGGGGCTGACAAAGTGTTTTCTTAGACCTTTTGATCAACCCTTCCCCCCCTCCCAGGTTTTATTCATCCCAGCATAAACACTAGAATAACAACAGTATAATAAACAGTAACAACACAGAAAATGTATGAATCAGAGTTTCCTACTGAGCCCTTAGTCCATCCTTACCTCCTTAGTCTATCCTTACCTCCATTTCCACAAAAGCATTTCCAGCCAGCAGTTCCCAATTTCTTGACGATTTGTACTACCAACACTAATTATTCAAGTATTAACAATTAGAATCAAACACAACAGAGATAAAAATACCTTTTTATGACATAAACTCTGACTACACGGACAGAAAGGACTCATCTCCCTAAGGGCTGGATTTCACCGCACTACCTGAGCTGAGTTCAAGTTTTACCCCCAGACCAACTGCTGCCACACACAAAAATCTCTCTTCCAGCTCCGTTGCTGTTCTCCACTCAAATCACAGAATCGTAGGGACCTCAAGACATCATCGGGTTCAACCCCCTGCCAAAGCAGGTAATGCTTACAAACATTTAAATTCAAGCTGAAAATGTCAATACTTACAAGCTACAGATATTTCAGCAATATCTTGAAGATGCAGGAGGTGAAGAACCACAAAGAAAAATATAAAAAGCCACAACGTTTCCCACCTTCTCTGCTCAGGTTGCACAAGTATCCAGGCAGTCACACACTGAACCAGGTCAGACAGCTTCAGTGACTGACCACTAACCCCTGAAAGGAGGATCTGAGCATTTCTCCAGCCAGTGCAATGCAGGAACCTATGTTAGCACTATCAATGCTCCGAACCCCACCACCTCCAAGCAGCTGGGGCTGGGGACAGCTTTATGCAGCACTGCCACCACGAAGCTACTACCGAGAGCTCGCTTCAGAGTAACAGGAAATAATGAATGTATGCACGAGTAGAACAAAATACAACAAAAGGGGGGGGGGTCCTTTTTCTGCCACACGCATTTCACAATGGGTCAGTTTAAATCACATAACCCAGTAGTTTCTCAGTAACATCTAAGAATTATCAGTTTGCAGCATTCAAACTTGTAATAAAGGGAAACACACCGTGCCTTCTTTAAGTACAAAAAGAGAAACCTTCAAATCATTTTTGCAAGCTTAAAGTTTAGTCAGTTATAGAATTTCTCCACCCATTTCTAGATTAAAATTCTGGATCTTGTCATTTGTATCTAAACAGACACACACAAAGACAATGCATTAGGTTATCAGCATTTTATTTTCACCCTCATTTGCCTGCAAAGGCTTGAGAACTGAAGAGGCAGAGTGGAGCCTTCATCCTAAATTACAACTTTGGGAGTGGAATAAACGGCAAAGAGACAAAATTAACACACCTCATTTTTTGTGTTGTGATGTATTTGTGAGGAGCACAGGTACACGTACACAACGTGCACAAGCTGTCAGAACAAATCTGTGTAATTTCAATCCTAGCCTGCACACACAGCCGATGCGCAGTGAGAACCGTCTCACTCCTTATGCTGAGACAGCTGATGAGAAGTCTCCAAGTCTCTGCAAAACGCAGCAATCAAGTCAAAACATCTAAACTGAATTACTTTGAACTGGTTTACACTGAAGAAGTTTCAGAAAGTGAACAGTGCTACAGAATTTAAAACAAAAGCATTCAAAAGTACCTGCACACACACCACTATTACACCACCATCAGGCCTTAATACTCCAAGAGTAATTGTACCACCTGGAAAAGCAGTGTGTTTCAATGGAACTACTTTTTAAATAACACACTGCTGGGGAGAGGACAGCGGTGTGCTTCTAGTTAAGGGAGAAACCTCAGAATAAAGGATCTATTTCCCTAAATAGCAATGGAGATTATAAAAATCAACTAACAGTTCATTCACACTAAAAGTCAATCTGAAAGTTGGACTTGATCATATCTGGAGGTCCCATCCAAACCCTAAAATTCTGTGCATCTGTGAATAAGGTTCTTGGACAAAGCCTTAACTCCCTGGTTCTTTCCAAAAGGAAAAATAAAGTCAGCCTGCCAAATGCATCGACAACCGCAACAGATCAGCATCTGGAATATGCTTCCTACCCCAAAAAAAAAAAAATCTGGCTGTGGGTCTTAAAGTGCATTTAACAGCCATGACCTAATCAGAAAGGTCAGCTGTGCTTGAGCTGAAGGTGCAGCTACTCAACTTCGTTCGGCAGCCTCAAAGTACGGAGGTTTAAGAATCACTTATCACTGATACAGAGCATTCCAGAACTATTAAGTCCACATAACTGATACAGACTATTCCAGAAGTACCAAGTAACTGTCCTCTGGAAACTTACACCTTTACATCTCGCAATTCAAAGCTTGCCACATAGAAATTTTGTTAAGGAACAAATAATAATTTGAAAAAAAAAAAAAAGGATCATGTAAGAGACATTCTGACAACTGTCTTCACCTGCAAGAAAAGACCAGGGATTGATCATGAACCCTAAGGTATTCGAAATGGATTCATTACATTAAAAGGATCGCTACAAGACAAGAAAGGACTTTGCTGTCACTTACACTCACGTCCATTCCTCTCCTCGCCCATGTCGCTAACTTACTAAGTGATGTTGTGCAAGTTACTTCTCTCCTAAGCCCAACACAAACCCAGAGATGACACTCAGCCAATTTGCAAAGGGCCTTCACGATCCACTCTGACATTCAGACACCATCTAAAATCCTGTTCTGACAGTTTACTGGTTCTTAAAAATATGTTTCGCTTTTCTTTCTCCTGCCCTTTGATCTTCTCTTTCCTATTCAGAAACCATAGGGGCATAGTAAGAATTTGAGCAATTAAGCCAGGAAGTTGTGCACCATCGTTAGTAATGAGCGTCACTAAGAGTCTGCCAGCAGCTTGCTGTAAAGTGAGAGAGAACACTGGAAAGGCAAAGGCAGAGACAGCGATTTTATCATCAACTACAGCAGTTACCGAGCATCATTTTGAATAAAAACACCAAACGACACCAAAACACCCTTTTGCTGCTCCAAACAGATCCCTATTCAAAGAGGAAAGTAACTGACATACCTGAACTTTATCAAGGCTCTATCATGGTGTCGCTAAGTCAACAAAAGTACATCAGCACAAATCACAACACTCAAATCAGTTAAGAAACTGCAGGCAACGTCACGCACACAGAGGGCATAAACTAAAAGCTTTGCTTCAAAAGGGCTGCACAGACTGGAACTCAACATCTCTCTTATTTTTCTCAAGTAACTGAGAAATCCAGAATTCAAAGGTAACCACCGAGTTGTTGAATGAACACATGGAACAAATTGCCCCCACCACTTCTTTAAAGTGGTTCAACTTCCAAAATGAGCAAAGGCGGCCGAGCACACCCTGGGCAGTGTCAGCAGGAGCCCAGCCAGCAGGTCCGGGGAAGCGATCCATCCCCTCTGCTCAGCACCCCTGGGACTGTGCTTGGAGCACTGTGCCCTGTTTTGGGCTCCCTGGCACAAGACAGATATGTGGCCACCAAGGTGCTCAGAGGGTAGAAGCCAGGATGTACGATGAGAGGCTGGTGGAACTGAGCTTGCGCAGCCTGGGAAAAGCTCACAGGAATCCTTACAGCTGTCAATTACCTAAGGGAAGGGTGCAGAAAAGACAGAATCAGACTCCTCTGGATGGTGCACAGTGACAGGACAAGAGACAACAGGCCTATGCTGGAAAGTAATTAAATTATCTTAAGGGGGGGAATCAGCACGAGGTTAGCCAAACACAGAAACAGGTTATAATTTAAGCAGGGAGCTGGATGAGATGCCCTCCAGAAGCCCTTTCCTACTTAAATGACTCTATTTCGTTTATTTATTATTTCATCTGCCTATGATTCTATTCCATGAACTTTCATTCAACAATTTTTGCACCAAGTTTATTACTTCTAAATGCATATTTAAAGAATCCAGTTGCCCCATACACATAGTAAGCATGCATCCAAAGCGGTACACAAAAACATCATCATCTCATCTGCTCAGCCTTAGACCTTCTTCCCTCTGTACCACAACTAGGGAACATAAGCTTTCAGTAGCAGAACAATTTTGTACTTTTAAGGTTATTTGATCTAAAAAAAAAGTCACTCCACATCATCTTTCATGTCCAGAGTGGTGTCTCAGGGAAGATGAGAGTAGGAAAGCTGTGACTCATCTCACGCTGTGGCAAAATCAAATTTTTCCTCTGCCCGTTTCACAGTATTAGCAAGACCCTTGTCCCTGCTGGCCTATCCAAAGAATAAGAAACGTTCCACCAAAGAAACAAGAGGTTTTCACAAGGGCCTTAACTCATCTTTTAGGTAGCCTATTTAGCTGAGCAGGTTTTAGGAAACAGTGCATTTATTTATGTCAAGGGAAGTGATTCTGCCCCTCTGCTCTGCTCTCCTGAGACCCCACCTGCAGTGCTGCGTCCAGCTTGGGGTCACCAGGACAGGAAAGACATGGAGCTGTTGGAGTGAGTCCAGAGGCCACAGAGATGATCAGGGGACTGGAGCACCTCTGCTCTGGAGACAGTTCTGAGAGAGATGGGCTGGTTCAGCCTTGAGAAGAGAAGGCTTCAGGAGACCTAATTGCAGCCTACCAATACTTACAGGGTCCTACCGTTTACACACACAGTCCCACATACAAACAGACCCACCAAACTAACTCCCTCTCACAGCTGCACAAAATCTCCTCTTGGAAAATTTCTGGTACCAAAATCAAGTAAAACGTTAAAAACCACACAAGTATGTTCAAATAATCTGTACACAGTTTTTGTCTCTTTTTAAAGTTATGAATACAGAAAAAGATTAGATATACTTGAAAAGAGTTTGAAAAATCAATCTGTCGGGCTTTGCTTATGACCCAGGACTCTGTCAAAGAACAAACCAACCCTTCAGCAGTCCGGGTTATAACAACGGGTCCTTTAGTAGCTGTACCAGTAAAACAGAGTAAGGTCAATGCTGGAACAAACTGCCAAAGGTATCAATTTCAGAACACCCATCTTATGAAAATACACTTGAAAACATGCTGATCTCCATTAAAAGCTCACCCCTCTCCAGCTCAGTGTTAATACTTGAAACATGCGTTTTAATTTTCACTCAGAAGGTCAAAATTAAAATTCATGGGGAGAAACCAAGAGCCATTACCAGGAAGATGAGAGTAGTGAGCAGTCAGAAGAGAGAACAAACGTTCAGTGCTGCACTTGGACACATTTTCACATCCATCTGTTTAAGAGCACTGTTGCTTTTGATACCAAGACCAGAAGTGCCAATGTGACATATTGGTCTGAGGGGTACATAAAACGGATATAATCCAATGACAAATCAATCTGGACTGGAAATCAGAAGGTGTGTAATTACTGAGGTCACTGAGGTTTGAAATAGCCTTCAAATTAGAGCAGAGACAGTAAGAATATACAAATGATAATTTTTAAATTAGATCCGAACAAATTGACAAAAGCCCCTATCTAACAATGCCCAGATCATTCCTTGAAATTAATGAAACAACAAAAAGTTTAGAAAGGAGAAAGGACATGCAAAGGAGGGAAAAAAACCCACAGCTATTTCTCTGAACACATGGAAGAAAGAGAGACACACAGAGGTGGCTCTTACAGAGCAGTAGTCTGCTCAATACTGCAAAAAAAAAAAAACCCTAGACAAACGACACCATGGCTTCATTATCAACGTAAGGCAGCACGTAAAGAGCTCCTACCACCCTTACTATCATTTCCTACATTCACCACAAGTGGTGTAAGCCAAATAAAAACACAGGGTAGCTTCTTTTAGCAGTAGTCCCTGCTTATATGAATTTACAGACCACAGAACCACAGCCCATCACCCATCGCAACTTGTGTGACTGTCTCAGGATTGCAGTTATGCTCCCCTCCCTACCAAGGCTCCTTCCTCCTCTAGACTGAGACAATGTCCATTTTACCAGGGAAGTGAGCTGGTTCAGGAAGTTGTTCGAACCAAAAAGTAACTCGGGGAGGAAAAAAAGGAAAAAAAAAAAAAAGAGAAATAGAAATACTACTTTTTGACCAGATTAGTTCTCTTAACTCACTTCCTGGCTGTGGAAGTCCCATCAACAACACAAGGGAAGGAGCAGCAGGAACTCAAGACTGTCTTCAGTTGCTGGGGAGTACGCACCAGGAACTTGGTTTCCACAGAAAGCTGAACTTTTTGCAACCCCCTTAGTAACATTACCAGATCTTTGTCTCTGAATCATTTTTTAAAGAACTGCTATTTTTAACCAAGCAATACATTTCCCTGTATGAATCTTAAAGAAAACACTGCAGAGTGCTTCAAATAACCCTCCAATTTAGCTTCAATTCTTATGGTCAACTTGCACTTACTGTACGTAACCGTACTTCCAGTCCCATCAAGTTTAAACTGCAACCTAACCTCCTAATCAGTATCGTTAATACCGTACAACCCCCCAGAACCAAACCACATAGGTGACCAGCCTAGTTAAAAACCCAGACACTGGCCAAACTCGCAGAACTCATACCCCCAGTAAATCTCTGTAAGATCTGGAGGGTGAGTAACTCCGAGGGATACTCAGGGTTTTTGGCCTGTGTCACAGAGATTCGGTCAAATAAAGCCATGGTACCTTCCCTGAATTGAAAGGGGTAAGAAACCGTTGCCAGTAATATCACCAAGACCCCTCTTCGAAGACAGAAAGGCCAGCTGCCCTTCTCCAAAGCTCTCCATGAAAAATCACCGACGTGGATGCAGGGCTACAGCTTGACAGCGAAAGCAAAAAGCAGTGCTTACTTAAGCAACCCGTTTGGTGTTTGTTGCTTCTGTTTTAAAGAAGAGTTCACACTTTAAATCTTTTCTTCCCCCCCTTCCTTCTTACACAGAAGACCGGTCACATACACAAGCGCTGCTACGAAACGTGCTAAGCTATGATTTATTTACAACGCTCTGAAAAACAAGTAATCTTAACAACACAGCTGCGACAGAGTGACAGCAAGAGCAAAGTACACGCCACATGGCAGGAGCTCCCCAAGGAGCGGGGCTGCCTTCAGCGCACCCGTACCCGCTCCGGGGGGCGGCTGCGGGGCTCGAGGTGCTCCAGCTACGGGCAGCACTGACTACTGCTAGTAGTGACTACTCTAGTTAGGGAGGGCCTAACTGTAGGAGGCTTGGAAAAATAGATTAAAAAAACAAAACAAAACAATCCAGGCGAACAAAAAGAAAACTAAAAAGATCCCACAAAACCAAACAGGGGGTGAATCTGCGGCACGCAGGCGGAACTGATTTAGGACAGTAGCTCGCTAGCCCTAGCTCTTGGGAAGTGACTTCACTTTTCCCGAGGAGGAGGAGGAGGAAGGGAGATGCACACTTCCCCGGCCCTCTCCCTTCCCGCACCACGAAAACAACTTTGTTGCTGAAGCGGCCCCCCTCCTCCCGAGGCAGCGCTGCCTCAGCGCACAGAGAACCTCCGCGAAAGCACAAGGAAACGCGGAGGAGCGGCCCCGTCCCCCGACCCCACGCACCTCGTGCCTCCGCCTTCCTCTGCCGCCGTGAGTGAGGGAGCCGGGGCCGGCAGCTCCCGGGGCCGCGCAGGCAGCGCCCGCCGGAGGAGGAAGCCACCTCGGGTCACCGGGCACTGTCACGTCGTGACACGGGGCGGGCGGGGCGGTCCGGCGCCTTTCTCTTAGCCCGCTGGTTCTCCAGAGAGAGCTACGACGCTTCCCGCCCCCCTCAAGCCCCAGCCCCTCTGGCCGCCCCCGCCCCTTCGCTCCCCTCACCCCAGCGCAGAAGGCCCGAATCAGCGTCCGTCTCTCACCAGCGGCATCCAAGCCGTCCCTCCCCGCTCTGCGGCCCGTCCTCCTCTTGGCTCCGCCACCGGCTCTCTGCGCAGGGGAGGGAGAGCGGCTCCGGCGGGCCGCGCAGCCGCCTCAGGGCCGGGCCGGCGCCGTCCACATTCCGGCGGCGGGGCGGGTGGGGGCGCGCGCGCACTGCTCCCTGCCCCTCGCGGCCAGGGGCCGTTACCCACCGCAGCCCCCCGGAGGGAGGCGTTGAGGGGCGCGGGCGGCGGCTGCGGAGAGCTGCCCCGAGTTAGGCCGCCCCGGCGGCCGGCCTGCACCGCGAGTGCCGCGTCCCCGGCCGGTCGGGCGCGCAGCAGGGCGGCAGGTGGAGCGCGGGTCCTGCCCCGGAGAACCGAGTCGGCCGGCGGGAAGGCTGACGCCCCAACGCGCCCGAACCCTCACGCGCAGCGGGAGGACAGAGGAAGGGAGCGGCGGCTGAGGGTGGCCCTAAAGCAGAGGGAAGCGGGGGCGGCTGTACCTCGTTCCTCCGTGTACCCCAGGCTCACGGGGCGGTAGCACCCGCCTGACGGCAACGGTGGTTCTGCGTGGGTCAACCAATATTTAATATTTAATTAGTAAATACACATGTTTAAATAAACAGCAGCATTGTGTCTGTTCAGATAAAGTATGTTTAAACAAGGAAGGGGTGCCTTAGTGTTTGTTTCTTTTCTTCTCTTGCCTTGTGCACAAAACAAATTGCATTTAAATTAACCACAGCATTTATACAGCTCGCCTGTGTTCTCACTCTTTTAGATGTGGGTCAGAAAAACCTTAAAAGAATGTCGGACCGCAGCCTTGAATAAAATAACGCTGCTGTGGGAAAGCCAAGGGGATGCATCCAGCCACAGCGGGACAGCCAGAGCCCCAGTTTGTAGGTTGGCAAAAGCTCCTCCCAACAGCCCCCCCACTTCGTTGTTGTTGCTATTACCTATCTTCCCTAGCGGGCTGCAGCTGCTGTAAATTAAAATTGGCTTCGGATTATTCTTACCACAACCAGAGGGTTCAGATAAACCACAAAAGCATGGAGGAAAAATGGGAAAATTAAGTGGGAGGAGGGGAACTATTTTATACTGAGTGTTACACTAGAGGAGTAATACGGAAAACGCTTTGTACTCGGTGTTCTTGTGTAAGAATGGGGGAAATAAACAGGAGGAACTGACAGCCACTGTATTCACAACCAAAATTATGAATCAATTGCCATAACCGGTTATTGTTAGGGAAATGTAGAGTTTGTCCAGGAAGCACAGGTAGGAGACAGGAACAGAAGGTTCACTAGCTCTGAGCTAGTGAAAATATTTGGATGATGGCAAGAAGGAAGAGAACAGTGTCACAGCACAGACACATCGGCAACCCACAAACGGAAGAGATCAAGATAAATAAAATCACCCTAAGCACAGGAACTGGTGACTTGCAATAGCAAGAGACCTATTCGGGAGACTACATGGGTGATGGTGGTCAGTCATCCAGTTATTAATGACTCTTCATAAAGAGAAGGAAGGAAAATCCAACCAACAGACCCAAAAGAAAAATGTTTCAGCAAACTCACTGTGTGAATGGCAAACGCTGTTGTAGCAAACCTGAGGACAAGCACACTCTGGAGAGCTTGCCACCTCCTACAGAATCCCTGTTAAGGCCACAGACCATTGCAAGAGGAAGGAAAGCTATCAAGAGCCTGGCTAAACCTAAGCCCTTTCAATGGCTCGAACCTTTTGGGGAAGAAAAAAGCAAGGAGAATCTAGGTTAAATTATTAAAACTGACAACAAAGTGATTGCTGTAGTAGGTAGGGAAAATCCAGAAAGGCTAACCTACAAAACAATCTGAAATTGCCGAAGGGCCACAGAGCATAACAACAAAAAGCTTATGTGAAACCTGACGGTGGAAGAACTGACTTGATTTGATGAGTTTCCCCACCCACCTGAGGAAAAGCAAAGCTCCTTTCTTTTTTTTTTCTTCTTCTCTTTCTCTGCTTTGTTCTTCTAAAAACGTCAGTTGTAATCAGGAGGCTTCCATGGTTAACATTAGCAACATAAAAACAAGTGATCGGGCTAAATTAAGGAAAGAAAGAGAATCTATTCAAGTAAGATGCTTGCAGAAGTCATGTGATGGGTAAATTTCAGCCAACACCATTTAGCAGAATGGCTAAGCAATCTCAAAGCTATTAGCAGTTAACTTAGACTCAGAAAAGAGACCTAAGGTTCCAGGAGACCAGGAAAAAGGAAGCAGTGCCTAACTTAAAAAAAGAAAGAAAAGGATGGGAATCAGAGGCCAGTCAGCTTTACTTTGTATCAGGCAAAATACCGGAACAAAACATTACGCAAATTATTCGTTGAGGCCTTAGATGGTAAGGTTAATATTCAACCATAGTCTCTTCAAAACCAAAATGACGGAATCTTGACTTCGCTGAGGCTTCTGACGACATGCCAAGGAATCTTCTCACAGGAAGGACAGAGGAGCGTTGGCTACCGAGACCCCTGTGAAATGGTTAGAAAGGGGCATTCGGTGGTGTCAAGTGATTCACCATCAAACAAGGAGTTTGCAGCAAGTGAGATCTCCAGACGCCCACATCCCGAGTCCTGAAGGGCTTATGCCATGCAATAGGGCAGAGGATAGTTTTGTCACATTCGCGGAGGACATCCTGTTCAGATGAGAGCTGAAAGCATTTTGGAAGATATAATTAGAATTGAACCCATTGTAACGAGTCGGAACATAGATCTGAAGTAAACAGGGTGTAATTCAGTAAGGTGAGAAACTATTACATGTAGCTGGGAATAACCGACTGCAAAAAGGTAAGCTGGAGACAAACTGGCTAAGCAGTTACTTTATAGAAGAAGTTTTGGTTCACAGCAGTTCACAAACAGAAAATGAGTCAACAGCAATTCAGTGTTGCAAAAAACCTGCCTGCTTTACTGAAATGTAGAAGCAGCCTGTCGCACACAAGAGCAGAGAAATGACTCTTCCACTCCCCTGAGCTCAAAAAGCTTTTGGCGAGGAACAATTCTCAGTTTTGGGCACCTCCTTTTAATTTGAGAGATCTCTGAGGGGAACGTCAAGAACTACCAGAAGTCTGAGCAACTTCTTCTTGAGTCATACTCAAGCATGACTGCAAGAAGTTCAGCTGACAGTCTGAAAAGTCAGAGACATGTAAATGTACAGCCTAGGAGACTTTATGTAAAGAAAGCAGTCTGTATGGGTAACGAGAGAAGTGACTACACATACCAGCTCATCTGTTTCATAATGGAAATAATTTTCTGCTGTATAATGCTAAAATATTTAATATTTCCTTTTTTAGCGTATTTAAATCCTTGTATCCTTAATAACCTGTGAGGTGTAGCGAAAATCCTGAAAACGTAGAGGATCCACATGTTGGGGTGAAGGGAAATAAAAATAACTTCTTTCAAAATCCACCAAGAAAAAAAAAATAAAAAATCAAAGCCAGGCCTCTCCTGCATTATCCACTACGGGGAGCTGAAGTGTACTATTGCTGGACAGATGGTGGTAAAGGAACCCAGTTGCACACTTAACTGGAGCTATAAAGTCCATGTGTATTAATTTCCCCAAACTGATCTCTACAGAGCTTGAATATAAATATTTGTCTTGATAGAGGGAATTCCATTTAATCTTCTCTGAAGGATAACAGAAAGCCAAGGTCATCCAGCCTGCGCTCTGAATGGGCACCTCCCACGCTGCCAAAGCAGTCTGGGAAATACTCGGTCTGCCTGAGGAGGCCTGAACACAGGCCTGAAGAATTCCTATTTAGGAGGTAACTCAGCCTGTCCCCGTAAATAATAGAGAGAAAGTATACAATTCAGAAGAAGAGCACCAAATTTGGGGGCAGGAATGTTGGGAAAACATGTGTACCACCTATTTTAGAACATACTGGTGCACAGCTTGTATGGGTGGCGTGGTCCCAGCAACTTCTCATATGCTCATATCCTTCTTGTTAAATCAGAATTTCCAAAATAAAAGTGAAACTTTTGTGATGTAACTGATCTTGCTGTGGTCTGTTTTTCCCCCCACAGCTTCAGTGGCAGTATTATCCCAGGGACCTTGCCTGAGGTCTTTACAGTACATGTGAGCACACTAGACTAATATATGGGTGTTTAACACCGGAAAAGCAAGTCACTTCTTATGGCTTTAGAACTACTAGCACTGGAAGGAAATACTTAGCAATAGCTCACACAGTGATTTAAGGGATGAAACTCTGAAGATCACAGGGCTGGTGCCAAACATCATATGTCAGAGGTAAAATGGAATCAAATTCTCTTCAACAGGTAATTAATCAATACCTGACCTTTATGGGAAGCATTTCACTTTCTGAATACTTCTTGAGACTTTCTAGATACACTCTGTAGAGAAGTTACCTTTGATGTTCAGCACATTTCAAATATTCTAATTAAACATTGACACAGCCCAAAATAAACACACTGTCCACTTAATAGTTAATCTATTTTATAACGGGGTTGTTTCCCATATTTGGTGGTTCAATAGTACAGACACAAGCATACAAGTTATTTCTGACAGAACAAATCGATATGAATCTGTCAAGGGTTGCAACTGAAGCAACAGCTCATTTTCAGCAGTATGAAGGGGAGAAATCACACAGAAAAGGTTCTCAACTTCCTTCTTTTGCATGATTCATTCAGACATTAATACCTTACAGACTTAAGACATCATAATAACAGAAACAGAAAGACCTATGGGGGAATCACTGACAAAAGACTTACATAACTTAATAAAATATTCATCCAGAGAAGCAACAGAAGGGAACGAGATAGCTTGAATGATAAAGAGCATTACAACAATTTTGTGAATTAGACACAATTCAGTAGTTGAGAACCATCTGAAAACTACACCCAGAAGGACTCCTGTGGTATAGAAATGCATACCTCAAATGTAATTTTAATTACATGCACAAATTCCTTTCTGCTAAGCTTCTCAGTGTTCAAAAAGAGCATAACCCTTTTGTAGGTACACACTTTTTAGAGCTGTGATCTGCAGTTTGCAAGGCACAGCTGAAGGCATCTGTGTAGAAACCATCAACATAAAAATCCTTCTCCTACCTGCCAACATGTCCTGTGTGATGAGAAACAATGTCCTGGTCTCTCACTAGGCTCAGACTTTTCTAGCTGTTTGCACCTGATGGGAATAAGGTTTCCTTTTATTTTTAAGCTTCTCAAAATGATTTATTTATTTATTTATTTAAACTGCCTTTCAGCCAACTACGACTGACACAGAGGCATTGTGCTGTTCCTTTCTGTGCATCAGGAAAGAGTGAGTGGCATGTTAGTGGCCTTCTTGGCTCTGCCCTGTAGCATCTGAAGGGAGTGCCAGGTTTCAAACAGCAGTGCTAAATTGAGGCGCTCAGCTCAGTAAATGGCCAGTAGAACGAAAGGAGCACCCCTTCTTTTTTTGGGGTGGGGAGCAAAACAGAATAGGTACCAAGGAAGCTGCCTCCTTCTGAGGAACATGGGTTTGATGTTTTAGTTAGTATTGAGCTCAGATTTGGTGGCAGAATCTGAGAGAAAGGGTCATTTTTACATTTTCAAGTATCTCAGGCTAGAAGTTTTACATGAAACAGGGCTGGAAAAATTAGGTCATTGTTACACAAAAGCTGTTAGGGATTATATTGATCTTCTGTAGACCTGCTGTGCCACACTAGCTATCACTTCACAGTGTGTGTAATATAAATGTACTGGACAATTTTTACAGAAGTCTTATCACTATGACATTATGAAAAAGCAACAACTGGGTCTAAATCTGTATCAAAATTATCAAGCCATTAAAGAGAATGTGGGGAAGTCAGATCAGTTTTCTTTACACATTCTGCATGATTGTTGTAGACATTACACACAGTGCACAATTTAACGAAGGTGCTCACTCCTATGCCGCAGCCAATTAAGTATCAGACAATTAATGCAGACTATAACTGCACTTTCCTGGAGTTGATCAGGTGATAATAGTGCTCTGTATAAATAAATAAATAATACAAAACCTTTTATAGGGTCAACAATATTTTATTCCTGGTACTCACCTAGTTCCAATGTCTACATTTCATGCCTCTGAGTTAAAAGATCTTCATCTTCTTTTCACTATAAGAAACAACATTAGGCAGGTGCAAAACTGTGTGACAGGAAATGCTACCATCCCATTACCAAGTGCTTTGATGTTCACAGACGTACACTAAGGGTCCAGACATACTCATACAAGTATATGAACATAGAGCCATACCCACATACACACTATGTGCATTGCCCACATTCTCTGATCTAGGTATCTAGAACTCTCCTGTCACTGCATCTATACCCTTCTGCCTTTAGAGCCAAGTGTCCATAAATCTAAGTGTGTTGATCTCCTTGAAAAAATGCAAGAGGTACCTAAGAGCTGCCTTAAACCACTGCTTCTGAATCTTAACGCCAGCAAAGCTGCTGGAACTGCAGGCCCTTCCGTTGCAAACTGCAACTGGTAGGCTTCATCAGGGATGCCCTGTGGAGGTGTAGGACTAAGAAGGGGAGGCTGTCTTTACATGGCACAAAAGGCAGGGGGGAAATAAAGCCTTCCCTATTGTCAGCATACCTCTACTCAGCAATGTTTGTATCTCTTACGAGAGCCTCTGATCTTCAAGGCAACACCTGTATCTGCAAATTCTGAAGAATAAGAAAATTGGAAATTATGTGAGAATATCTGAGGAGAATACCCATCACTTGGCTGTTGGTAAGAACTGATACCTGCACAGAGAGCTGAGCAGCAATGGCTGCCAGATTCAAGGTTAACAGAGCACAGATCTCTTTCAGGCTTCAGAGAAAAGACGAGAAATTAAGCGCAACCATACGGTTCTGGTTTGATGAGAAGTAGTGGATTCTTGCAACAGAGAACTTCAAAAACTTGAGATGCAATAATTTACTATGCTGTCCTGCAGGTCAGTGCTTAATAATCATATAGAATTACAAGGCCTGGTCACAGATTTCAGGTGGGAGTGGGGGGTCCAACTCACTTTTCTTTCCCCCCAGACTGCTGAGTAAGGTTAACAATACCAAACACTCCTTCCCACTGAGGAGGTAAGTT
Source organism: Porphyrio hochstetteri (assembly GCA_020800305.1). Classification (NCBI taxonomy): domain Eukaryota; kingdom Metazoa; phylum Chordata; class Aves; order Gruiformes; family Rallidae; genus Porphyrio; species Porphyrio hochstetteri. Next base: position 24,599,919 of record CM036912.1, read on the forward strand.
ACCCTTTCGTGTACTTTTCCCCTAACATACTTCCCTTGACTGAAGGGGTGCAGATCCCCTTCTAGAGGTGCTGGCTGAGTAAACTCTGCCTGGGCTTAACTGCATTTTAATTATCTATGAACTTGTAAAATCCACTAGATTATGCTTTTGCCTCCTGCTGATAAATTTACACAGTTGGATACATCAGTTCCAAGGAGTTGCTTCAGTCTTCCGAACAGTATTTCATAGGGACACAGTTGTGTGCTGAGGTCTTTGCCAAGATTCGTTAAGGCTAAAGGTGGTGTGTGCAAGATGTGGTTATTTTTTTTGTCTGTAGCATACATTTCTGGCACAAATTCTTCTGGGCTGGCGCAGCAGTCCCAAAATGCCCTGGATTTTTTTTGCTATGGGAACCAGGTGTTCCTTTAGTAAGATAGGAAGGTTTTCCAAACCTGGTTCTCCAAATTCCCTGGGAGTCTTTGGTCACTTTGTTCCTTTTCCAAAATTCAGCTTCTTCAGCAGGAACAGTCAAATATATCTCTTCAAGAGCAGGCAATACTAGGTCAGACCACTGCATTGCTCGTAAGTCTGGTGGTTTGTATAGCAGTGGTGCTGGACTTTAGCTGCAACACCTGCTAGACCATTTACTACTTCTTCTTTGGTCCTTCCACCCACGTGGGCTGGCTGATGAATGATAGCTAGCTTCTTGGGCAATTGTATGGCTTTTCACAGTTCAGTAATTTACCCACAAGAAAAGTTATACACTCACACTGGTTCTGTCACTGCCCAGAGGCATGGCACACTCCAAATCTGATCAGTGTAAATATTTACAGCCTTTTCTTTGGACAGCTGGCAAAGTCTTTGCTATCGCAATCCATTCTGCTGCCCATGTGCTTGAAGCCTCACTGAATCACGTTCAGCTTCAGTCTGATGGCAAAGCCTCCACTGCTTCAGTCACAGGAGTCACTGAATGACCTGCAGATTGGTTCAGGTAACACAAGGACCCATGTACACACAGTTCCCGATCGGGATGTAGGAAAAGCACATCTCTTAGATCCAAACAGGAAAGTCCAGGTGTCAGCTCTACGAGATTCCTTAGAGGTAATGACTGTTACTGTCAAAATGGATCAATTTTTTAAACACAACATACTGGAAATCTTTCACTAAAATTCTAGAAGAAATAGTGGGGGACCCAGGGAGGCCCTGGGGAAGCCTTGTCCATGTCTGCTGTATTTTTCCCCAGGTAAATGCAAAAAGGTGCTGAGGGTCTCGATGGATCGGTACACTGAAGAATGACATGTGTAAGTCCATTACAGATTATCATTTAGCATTTGCTAGAGTTAATGGAATAGTTGTAGAAGGGTCTGGTCCCAAAGATCTCACACAAATTGGTAAACCTGTTTGCTCTCTGGTACCAGCATGGGTTTCTGATTGGCAGGACGGGAGTATTGCAAGGGGACTGACATTCTGCCAGTATTCCCTTTTGTACACATGCCTCTCGGTGGAACAGCACCTGCCATGGCTTTTGTAGACAGTGAATTCTGTCAGATCAAGGGTGAGTTCCTGCCTTTAGTTTGACTATGCACTGGTGTGGCTGATTTGATCAAGCCCTTGTCCATGGGGTCCCATCCCCACAATGAAATCAGTATGTCTTTCAATTCCCCCTCCAGGGAACCACCCCCCAAGATGTGCATCTCCCCTAGGAGCACCCCCAAGCCTGAGTCCTCCTGGGAATCCCCTTGGACACCTGGGGCTTCCCAAGCTCCAAGGCCCTACCGGGAGCCCCAGTCCCCACACAACTGGGTCCCTCCACTGAGTTGTGTCCCCCAGGTCTCCACATCTCTTCACGGCCATGACTGGAACCACATTCAGTCTGTGGGCACACCACCTTCAGAGAGGTTGGGGGCAGGGACAAATGAATCCCCAACCCCTGACTCATGTCCCCTCTGTCCCCACAGGCACCGCCACCCTGACATTTTCATCCAGGCAGTGGTCTTCATTCTGGGGCTGGGACTCCTCCAGGAAAACCAGACGGGAACCAAAGAGTCCCAGTCCCTCTGGGGGGGACCCAGGCACCCCCCTAATTCATTATAAATTGTTATATACAGTTATAAATTGCTTAAGTTTCTCAACTCTTACAAAGACCTTTATAAATTATTAAACATTGTTAGAAAATTGATTTATTGACAGTCACTGTTTATTCTAACTTTCTCTAGTTTGGTCCCAAACCCTGCAGGGACAATTCACCCTGTGGCACCTGGCTCAACCCCCCGCCTCCAGCTCCTGCTCAGGAGGCAGGGTTTGCTCACCCTCCAGGCCAGGGAAGGGGCATTTACCCCTACCCCCCCCCCCCCCCCCCCCCCCCCCCCGCTGCTCTACACAGAGTTCAGAGTGGGGATCTGCCCCCTGGGCAGGAGACCTATACATGGGGAGGGAGTATCTGCCCCACAGGGGGACATCTGCCCCAGTTAGAGCAGTTCCCTGGGGAAGATTTCTTCTTTGGGGGCATATTTACCCCTGGGAGATGATTTACCACTGGAGAAGGAGCATTACCCCTCCTTCCTACCTATCCTTTTGCCCCTCCCAGAACCCCTGATCTGCCTCATGGTTCCCATCTGCCCCCAGCCTCACTTGCCAAGGCCCAGGCACCATGGGCAGGGAGCCATGGGGACACCAGCCCTGCAGGGCTTGACCAGAACTAACCCCCAACCACTGTTACCCCCTCAGAGGTACATTTACTCCCAGGGGAATTTATTGCCCCCTGTGGGGAGACATTTCTCCCCCAACAGACCCAGCACAGATCCCAAATACCTGCTTGTCAGCAGGGGAAGGCGTCTGCCCCAAAACCAGGGGTTTGCCTCCCCACCCCAGGCCCTCTGTTACCTCCTGACCCGCCACAGGGCTGTGGCTCTCAGGAAGGCAGCACAAGCTCAGGGTGACCCTCATGGCTGCTGAAGGGCTGACTCCCTCCTGCAGTGGGGATGAACTCTTCCCCTTCAGCCAAGTCACAGTGCACTCTTTTGGAGAATGTTGCCAAGAGCTGGTAGGAGGCAGCTGATAGACAGTTGGAAAAGAAGCTGAAGATCATGCAGAAGGAAACTAGAAAGTCAAAATCTCCTCCTGAAGTGCAGATCATGATTCAGAATGACAGCCTTCCTTCAGGTCCTCCCCCACAGATCCAGATCTCAGAGAGGGTAACGATAAACAGCACGTTTTGCAATCCCAACTCCACCAGCAGACCATCCTTCCCTGTGAAATCTTTGGGGCAAAGGGAGGCAGAGGACACAGAGGCCAGGGAACAAACAGTGGGCAGCACGAGTCCCAAAGAGCAGGAGAAACCCTTTCTGGATCAGCCGACCAGGATCTCCCATCCAGGAGACACCAGACAGCCCAATAATGACCTAAAGGATCTTTTCCAGCTTAAAAAATTCTGTAATATGATTTGTATCTCCCTGGTTTAGTTCTTTAGCATCTAACATTGAAAGGCAGACTGAAGGTCAGATTTTTAGACTGTTAATACTGCATTCCCAGGATTCTCCTTTAGCCAATCTGCGAGCTTGGGAAGTGCAGAACAAAACCAGTTTGTTTCAGTCTCTGCCTCCTGGTACACCTGAGAGAACAGTGACTGTTTGCTCTCAACTGGTTTACAATGTTTGACTCACCTATGTAGAGTAGAAACAGTTTTGTCTTGTCTATTTAATATGCAAATAAGTGTATACATGCAGATGTAATTCCTAAGGAAGGAAATCTAAGGAGAAGTTGAGTTTTGTGTATGAAAATAGAGGACACTCCTTTGGTTTTGCTCTCTTTGCAGAGCACTGCAGGTTAATGGGAACACCGATAAGAAAAGCTGAGGCCTGGGAGAGACAGTGATAAACTGCAAAATAAACAACCTCCCGATACCGAATCGCTAAACTGAAGTTCAACTACGTCAAGTTGTAAAGCCAGAGGACTTGGCAAGGAAATGGATAACTTACTTTCTGACTCCTGTTTTTATTGTGTAGGTGGCATATGTCTGTGTAGCAGAGTCACCAGGACACTGAAAGCATTGGAGACGAGTAACTGGAGATACTGGGGCCTTATGTATGAGAGTGAGGAACTTCCCTGGCAGAACAGAAAGCGTGCTTCTCAGAGTATTTTGGCTTTGTTAACAGGCTAAAACAGTTGCCCATACCATAACCTTCCATGTGCCTGAATGAGCATACAATAAATATCTGTTATTGTCCAAGAAACTGATGTTATTATGTTATTCTAAAGTGAAATTAACTGAGTATCTTAAAAATGTATATATAAAAGAAGGTACATCTGTGCTCACAGTAGGTTCTAATCCTTTAACTGCTTGAGTTTTAGCAATTATATCAGTAGCTTATGTAGAAAAATAACATTAACTAGCCAAACCACAAATGCTATCTCTTCCCGTCACATAATGAAACCTAATGCCACTACTAGTTTGTATTTTTCATTCAACTTACTGGTTTCCCTTTGGTGAATTTCCTTCTTCTTCTTCTGTAAATGCCACCACCTTCACCTGTGGGAACTGAAGAGTGGGCAGCATCACACAGCACATCAGATGCCTTCAACCAGCAACTCACAAGTTTGAAAAAAATCCTTCTTATTAACAGTAAAAGATAGCAACTTCTTTTTACAAAAGCTTTTAACCAAGTTAACAAATAAATTTAATAGTTGGAGCTTCCTTTTTTTTTTAATCTCAAGGTTAGGATTAATGGTGTAATTCCTGATGACAGTTTACCAAAACCAGATGAACACACACACCAGGAACAAATTATACTGTACATTTACAATTTGGAAATTTCTGTGCTTGATGAAATTGAATCGCTGGAACAGTATGTAACAGCTTTTTACCAGTACAGTAATGAGAGAGGGGAAACCAAGAATACTGTGCTAAAAAGAAACTGAAAAGTGAGGGAGGACATTCTTAGCAAAAAGGTAGGGTTTTGCTTGTGTGAGAATTTGTCTGTCAAAAGTAAACAAGACATGTAGAATCTGGTAAAAGAAACAACCACACAGCTATGGCCTCAGAAAAATAATCTCAGCTTATGTAAACAAATTTGACATTTCCACTGAAAATAATCTTTATGTAAAGTGCTTATCAAACACATACTGCAGCTGCATGGTATAAAAATTATTTTTATTTACAGGTCTTTTCTCAAAAACCACTGAGGGATGAAACGTAAAAAACATCCCTCTGATTACCTGAACAATATACTTCTAAAAAACTGGTCAAATTGAGATCTGACTAAGCAGCAGTTACCTGAGATTCACAGAAACATAAAAACACTCAAAGTTACTTCATGTAGTTCTTCATACTGCAGGATTAGCTAAGGTTGGTCCTTAACTTTTCTCTTCCTGTGGGAACTGATAGTCATGTTTGTTGGAAGATGCACTGGGCAAGTCTTGATTCAGATTTTCTCAAACCAAACTGGTAAAAAAACTATGGGTGATACAAAGCAAGAACAAGTGGGAGTCATAGAATCATGAAGGTTGGAAAACACCTCCAAGATTGTCTAGTCCAACCATTTCCCTACCACCCATATTACTCACTAACCCATGTCCCTAAGTACCTCATCCAAGCTTTCCTTGAATACCCCGAGGGACGGTGACGTTAGCATGTTTTCTTTTACTGCACAAATGCAACATGACTACAGAGACTTAAGTCAGGCCCACTTTTTACTTGCTTTAAGAGTCCTCTACTTTGGAAACTGGATTGGAAAAATTACTCAGATAGCAGTTTAGTCATAATGTAATTACTGTAACTTGCATAACTGTGGAGGATGCATAAGGTGTAATGGTTGGACCAGAAGACCAGACCATGGGGTTTAATCCTCATCTTGCCACTGCTTGCTGTGTGAACCTGCAAACCTACCACAATTTAGCTTCCCCTGTAAAGTGAGAGTAAAGCTGTGGTATTACATGCAGCTGAACAGAGGCACTGACCTGCCAGAGAAAACCCGTGCTGACTGTACTGCCCTATTTGCCTTTCATTTCCCTCCAGTTTTACAGTCTGTGAGGAAACCTACCAGAAAGGAATAAAAATTACATTGCTAATTTAGGTGGTTCTTGGTTTTATACACACACCCAAGCTGGAATTCTTAGAAAATGTAATTTTCTTAGTTCTTTATCGTCTCAACTCTTACCTTAGTTTCCCAAGCTCAATAAAAGGCTGCTGTAAAATGCAATACAACAATGTTATGAAGGAAAAGATCAAATTTTACTCTAAGTACCACCAGAGGAAGGAAAGGAAATAAAGGGTCGTACTTCTGCTTTTGCTGAGATAGAACAGGAAAGGAAATAAATCAAGGAACTAAAGTGCGGGCTGAAGAGGTGGCAGCATATGGCACTTGGTAGAGGCTCTTGACCCTCCCTGGAGGTGGGATTCAGAAGCCAAACAGATGGTTATTTCAGCAGAGGGCACCAGATCAACAAGTATGTTGTAGTGACTTTGTCTTACTCTGCTCAATGAATATTAAAATCTTGGATATCCACACAGCCTCCAAGCGGGTCTGCATTCTTGTACTTTATAATGCTTCAAAATTCACGTCATGCTTAAAAGAGAGATGTTGCTGAAAGACACTGGAAGCTCTGGGATTAAAGCATGCCAGGCAACTACACGTAATCAGAAAGGCAGTAAAGAGTACCATAAGAATCAGTAGGCAAATACTATTATGTCAGCATAGAGTATCCCTAAATGCCAGTGGGACAAGAAGGATAATGAGATGGGACAATTAAGTGAAACTTTTAATGAGAAATCAAAGAGAACTTTCTTACCTTCCATGCCATTTCTTCTTTATTTCATGACAATTGATGCCACAGGGTATCTTTATATAGATTTTTGGCATTCCTGGCAGCCTGAAAAAAGGAATGTTAATAGCTGATATTCTACAAATCTATTCTCTAGAGCATCAAATAACTGCAAAAAGTTTTACAAATTTTTCAACAAACCCGATGATGTTTGGTAGGTTATATAGCATTATCTGTTCACACAGGCTGAACAGTTCAGAGAGAAACATTCATGAAGAAGTATTAATTTGACATTTAAGCACTTCACATTCCTTTACATCATTCAGGTTTCTGCTGTATAAACGAAATCTAAACCTCGTAGCTTATGGTTGAGATACTCAGTATACCCTTCCACAGTGGAAGGCTTTATTTTGCCGTCATCCTCTTATTACTGTAAAATAAGCACATATAACTAATTCTAAAATTGCATCACAGGCTTGGATGATATTCAGCATATTTTTTAATGAGTATTGGTGTTTCTGCAATGACTTTCTTGGGTGGAAATGCTTCCATCGTCTGCTTTTGTCAGTGGAATTTTATAAAAGAGCAGGAATTTTTACGTTTCATTAACGTGATAGTCAAGCACACAAAAATGCTAAAAACTGTCTTCTTTTAATCTTTTGTATGGTACACGCAAGAATCTTGGCTGTGAGAAATAACAAGGACTTTTTTTTTTTTTTTTTTAAATGCTTGCAGCCAGCTGGAAAAAGATTTCATTCTTGCCTTTCATTCTGATCTCACAGGTTTCAAAATGAGACATTTTCCATTATTATCAGCTTTGCAGGTCACGCAGATAACTAGAATAGCAAACCGAAACGTTGCCGACGCATTAACACAAAAATCTTTCTTTTTATCAAGACAGCTATTGTTACTTCAGTTTTATATCAGCTCTGTATGGAAAGAGGGGTGTAAAAATTGATGATACCCTTTGACAGTTACACTGGTGTTTTACCCCTCTCTCTCTCAGTCTAATACAAGGACTCATTTCTAACATATAATCTGAAGAACATTACTAGGGCGACCACAAATGTAAAATCCTAGAAGCATGCCTTCACATTTTTCCCCTTTTGGACAGAAAAAAATTGAAAAAAGGAACGAAAAATTGAGAAAATGCGTTGTAGAATCAAAAGTAATACCTGTGGGCTTTTAATGACCAATAATAACGTGAGTAACTGACAATAAATCACAGCAGATTTAATCAAAAGCTGAAATAAGACATGAAAATAGTAACCCTAAAAGCAAATACTGGTTTGCGTTTCATACGCTGAAGCAGAGTGCCATGCAGAAATGCTGCATAACTGGAGAAGCACACATTCAAAATAATCTAGGTATCTTGGGGGATCAGTTCCTAAGCCTATCTACAAAGGTCTGAGCTTTTAACATCCAGACCAAAGAGTTATCACTAGAAAAATGTTACTCTGATGGAGATCTAAAGTAGGTTTTGAGACTTAAAAGTACTCTCCTTGCAACATTACTTAAGAACCACCATAGGTCATTTCAGATCCCTCTTCTTTAAACCATGCAGTACTGTGGCAAACTGTGCTATAATAACGAAAATTGTTGTTAGCAGTAAACACTGGTAAGATAATTTAATAAGCGGTACTAAGTGGTAACAGAATTAAATGCTGAGGGAAAACATAACCTACCCGAAAATGAAAACCTTTCAGCAACATAGGAACCATGCACAGGAAACAAGTGTAGGAAGTGCTAGAAGTCTCCAAATTGGAGCATTAAAAACCAGACTAACAAAGCACCAGAACGATGTACCATGTACAGCCACCTGCTGCAAACCAGGCAGTAAGAGGATGTCCTCAGGCCTTCCCCATTCCTAGCCTCTGTAACTTGAAACAAAGGTTTCATTTTGGCTCCTAGTGCTGGCTTCTGCATCTGAGCAATATGCTAACAACTTCACTAAGGTTCTCAATTCTAGTGTGACATTTAGCAGAGGAGTCTGCCAAAGATGACAATTGCCAATTGAAAATTTTCTGTGGTATGTACAGCTTTAAACTAGAATAATAGGATGATGACAATATTTAAATTGGTCTAGAATAATATACAGAGATACCACTTAGTAGCTCATTTCAAAGAAGGAGGGTTAATTAGATAGGAGTATAATGATTCAATTTTAATTTTTTTTTTTTTTAAACAAACTGTACTGAAGATTGTGCTTCAGGACAAAGACTCTTACATAATTTATACAGTCATTAAGGACAAGTGATATTAATGTTTCATTGAGGCACTGTAGGAAGTATGACATTGACAATACAATGATAAAAATGTAATAATGTACTAATCTGTGACCATCCCTGACTTCCAAATCTGGCCATGATATTCTTGATTAAATCATTCATTCAGATATTTTATTGTGTAACAATGGTACTAACTTATTAACACTGATTGTTTTAGACTTGTTTGTAGAAGTCTCCCTGAAATAACAACGTAACAGCTATTCACACATCCATGTTAAACTTGCCATTCCTTTGCTTGCAACTCATAGTAAGTTAAATGTAGTCTTCATAAAGATCTAAGTCTTCTGTCTTCCTAAATTCCCAAATGCACGTGAATACAGCAAGAAACCTGTTTTCTGAAAGTCATTTAATAGCTATTCTTAAAATTATTTTATTCAAACACTAATCTTTGCTAAGCATTAAGCTTAACTGTTTTGATGGGAATAATTGAGACAACATGCTAAATAAAACTGGGAGAAATAATACATTGAGCTACTATCACCACATTCCTTGTCAAGTTAACATGAACATCTATCTGCAGTAAGTCAGAAATAGGCCCTGAAGATTAAATTTTCGCTATGTAGACTTTCCCTCTTGTTCAGGAATTCAGCTCTTGTTATTTGTTTCCAGGTTTCTGTCTCTGTGTATCATAACCCAACTTCCTTTTGCAGATTGCTCTCTCTTCTGACCTGACATTGCTCTGCTGGAATGGTATCTCAAGGTCACGTTGTCCTCTACATTTCAGATGTTGAACCGATGATACAGTGCATGGTCCTTACCGTGTTATACAGTGTTTAGAAGCGCTGCTCCAATATGCCCCATCCTGCACAATGACTTCACACCAGCATCCATCCAGCAGAGCCTCCAGCTGGGCACACACCTGACAAAATACCCAGGGAATAGGATGGAATCATCAATCCCACATGTGTTGTCCTGTTTGCAAATAAATTTGTACTAATTCCTTAGCAGTTTTTTGCCGCAATTTGTGTCCTCATAAAACAGGAATTAATTTGTTAAATAATTAGCTCTCAAAACATTTAAAAACTAGCAGCTTGTGCTAATTAAATGCAGCAAAGACATCAATACTTGCAAGACACAACTTCATTCTACTGCACGCAGTGAACTCTAGTTCAGATAATGAGTGACACAGGAAGGCTTTGTGGTGCCCCAACACATTTTATCTGCACTAATAGTTGAAGCTGAGGCTTAATTTAAACGTGTCCTGCCACAAAGGAATCTGTACGGGATCCTCCTCTAGCAGTAAGCCCAACTCTGCACCTTCCCATGGGCCTGGTGGGCAAAGCAAAGGGCCTTTGCCTTGTACAGTCACTTAAATGGTAGTAAAATTCACTTGTTTTTCCCCTCCAAGCAATAAACAGACTTCCAAGCTTAAAAGTTTGCTGGCATAAAGCAAATACAGTGTGGAAGAGAAGAACCACAGCGTAACTCAAATAGAGGAGCACAGGCAGACACCCCCCACCCCCCCCATGTCACGGGCACTAAGGGAGAGAAAATGGCGGGCAGGGGGCTTTGGGATGCTCCGCACACGCAGAGCGTTCCTCAGGCTATACTTGCCGCATATAGAGCCACATACCCTCACTGCGCCCCGCAGTTATCACTCAGAAGAGAATACGAGGTTCAAAAAGCGAAAAAAAAAAATCCCCAAATAGCAACGGAAGGCAGCGGGGAGCACCACCATCCCCAACAGGAACTCACAGCACCCACCCCAGGTGACAGCACCCCCTCTCTGCCGCACAACCCCCGAGTCTCTTCGGGTGTGCCAGCCCGTGACTCGGCTTTTTCTCCCAGTCCGCCCCGCCCGCTTGGGGGGCCGGGCGCAGGAAGGGGCGGGCGGTAGTGGTGGCGAGGCTTTGCAGAGTAGTGTAGAGCAAAGCAAAGGAAGGAGGCGGCGGCGGTGGTGGTGGTGGTGGTGGTGAAGGGAGGCAGCCTATGCACAAGATGGCCGCTGCTGCAGCGGCGGCGGAGGGGCGACAGGCGACGGTGGTGGGGGAGCCCCGGGTTCTGCGGGTGCTGGAGGAGCAGGGCGCTGTGGCCGCCCCCGTGTGCCGCAGCTGAGGGGGCTGGTGGCTGCTGCGGGGAGCCCAGCCCGTGTGGTGAGTGCGCTGTCTTAACTGCTTTTCCCTCCTTATCTCTTCTTCCCCCCCACTTTCGCTGCTTGGTTCGGTTGCAGAGAGCCTGGGGGTGCGGGGAACAATGGGGCCGGCCTCAAGGGCGCTGGCGGGAGCGGGAGGCTCTGTCCTCCTTTCCAGGGGAGTGAGGTGGAGAAGCTGGTGCTGCGCTTGTTTGTTGGGCCTCTGCCTACCATGTTAGGCCTTAGGCTCTTGCCGAGCTCGATTTCCGAGCGCCCCGAGCAGGGAAGGAGACGGGGAGCTGTGGTGGCCACCGTTCCCGGTATAAGGGAGGTGGCCAGGCCCCGGTGGTTGAGTTCGGCTTGGGGAGGGGGGGTGGGGAGAGGCGACATCGCCTCAAGCGATGGCGGAGAAGGGACAGGCGGCTCTTGCGTGTGGCCTGCCCTCGCTGATGTTGTTCCAGGCGTTCTCTGTACCTGAAAAGAAGAGGAAAACTCGCACCCGCGTCGCACTCGGCATAACCGAACGAACAGCAGCGTGTGGGGGCATGAGGCTAGAGGCCTCCCCCCGCCCTTCCCGCGGTCGGTGTGGGGGACACCGCCACCCACCCCCCCGGGCTGTCGCTCTTTTGTCTGTGGCGCCTGAGGGAAGAGTGAGCTAGCCCCCGGCCTCCCTTTGCGTGGGGGGAAACCGTGATAAGGCCAAACAGAAACTCCGCTTTACTTTCACTAGTTTTTCACCGTGGCGTTATTTTAGTTCTCGGTTTAACGAGGCAGGGATGGGTTAAAGCTTCTCGCCGCGAGTGTGGTGTTGGTATGGCTGCGTTTTGATGTGCTTTAGTGGCTGGGGAACGTCCTGGTGTCAGTTTTTGTCCTCAAAAGCCATTGTGAGACCTGTGCCGCTTTTAAATCGGGAAACTGATGTGGTTATTATTTATTTCCTGGAAACTGGGAATGCTCAGTTTTATCCACAAGCACGTTGCCTTTTACCTCAGAGTTGCTCTTTTTTTTTTTCCTTTTTTTTTTTCTTAATTTCGGTCAAATAAAGAAAAATCTTATGTTCCTCTGGGTGTAGGTGCTGTTCCCTGTATGGTTTTACTGTATTGAAAATGGCTGAAGTGTAAAAAAACCCAAAAAATAACCCCAAAACATTTGCAAAAATGACTAAAAGGTCCGAGGTAACCTGGACTCTCTCACAGAGCTGCTTTAATCATCGTAACAGGTTTATGCTATCTTCTTAATGACTCCTCTTGGAAGAGAAATGTAGTTGTTAAACTCAGTGTTTTGTGTTCTATTTGAGTCTTATAGCTATAGAGTTGTTGGATAACACAGCAATAGCATGAAACAGAAATTAATGACTTCTGAAACTTAATGTTTTTTACCTCTTTTAGGCTTATAAGGATGTGGAGGGCATTTTAATCATCATGCCTGTATTTCTGTGTTTGCAGTCAGTGAAGCTGATAAGAGAGGTTCCCGGTTGTACAAATAACCCAGTGTTCCTAAGAGGTGTGTATACCTTACTGCTGGCTTCTAAGCTTCACTACTAGCACCATGGGTTTCTCCTTAATACACAGTGTTCATATGAAATGATGGTTTCCCCTAGCATAATAGAAACAGATGTTATCGGTTAGGCACTTTTTTCCCTTTTTTTTTTTACTTGTAATAGCTTATTTACCTTCCTGTCCTAGAAAAGGCTCTGACAAAGCAGGCAGCTTGACGGGCTGTTGCTTTGAGGGAAATTTAGAAACCGGGGTACCATCAGTGCAGTCTGTTTTGACAACCGGAGGCTTGAGTGGTGTGCTTGTCAATCACTTTTGAGCAGCAGTAACCTTAATGGAGATGAGTGGGAAGTTACTTGTATGTTTTCTGGTGGTTTTGGGTTTGTGCTGTCTTTTTTTTTTTCTGTCAGCTTTGTACCCAAACTATCTTAGTTGAAAGCAAAATATTTTTGAAATTTATGATGAGATTATTGTAGGCTGATAATTATTTTTAAAATTAGTGTTCCCATTAACAGATAAATATATAAATCCAGGAATTGCATTCATCAATATGTCAGGTTTTAATTTGCAGGCAGTTTAGGACATGCATATTATTATATAAAAGTGGTCATGCTAAAGCAGATAAACAGAAATGAATAAGATTGCTGTAGGAAACTTTGGCCATGTTGCTGGTGAATCACTGGCAATCTGGGTGGAAACCATTACCAATCTTGTTGAATTAAGCTTTGCAGAAGCTGGGATTCAGTGAGCGTGTATGTTACAATACCAACTTAATTTCTTTATGTGAAGTTCAGAGCTGTTGGGAGATGCTGTTAGTAGCCTCTGATGGTGGCAGAGACTGACATCCTGTTTTATTTGGGGTCTATATTTCATAACTACCTAGTGTTGTAGAAGGGTGTTTTGTGATACTTAGGGAACTGACCTTTCCCATTCTGTAATACATACTATGAAAGCTAATTGTCTTTTTTTATTATTATTCCACCTGAGTAATTGTATGCTTTACATGTCGAGTGCTGGGAGAAAATATTTCATCCCTTCGAAAGAATTTGTGGAATTGGAGCTTTCGAACTGTGTGAGGTGTAAAACTTAACTAGAAGGAAAACTCACTTGCATTTAGGCTCCCAAACATCCCCAGCATCTCAGAATAGCTCTGCAGCAGCCACTATGAGGTACATTTTAATTCTTTTCCCCAGTGAACTCACCGAATCATTTTTCAGATGAAACTCTGTGGGTTATGTCGTGGCTCTTCCCACACCCATCAGGTGGTGGTTTGCTGGAGCATCCAAAGTCATATTGGCTGTTAGTCAAAAAAAAAAAAAAAGCCAAACAAACCAAAACTGACCCAAAGTACGTGAGAGAAACCATAGGGGCATTTGTAGTTTGAAGTTAATGCCTTGGGCTGCACTTGGTAATGAACATGAAACTGTTATTGTGCAGGAATAAAGATACAATATTCCTCTGTTGTGGAAGGTCATTGTATAAACATCCTGCACCTGCTGAAATTTCAGCGTGACCTTCAGGATTCTGTTCAGGCTGTATTACAGTAATTCAGTCTGAAGTCTATGGGCTGAAGATAACTGAGAAAGAAAACCACAAATATTTACTTACATTGCCTTACTTTCCTCTCTGTACACAGATACTCCACAGCATCTGCTGAATTAGGTGTAGTTCCCATCGCTTAGTTTGACCACTTGTTTTTCTCAAGAAGTATGTCTCTTGATGGTTATCTTTTGCATTGGTTTCCATTTCTTGGTTGCCACTGTGGTAAAAGTTGAAAATGGTATTAGATTTCAACGGGCTAACTGATTTCTAATGAGGTTTGGGGGTTTTTTATTATTATTTGTGGGGTGCAGAAGCCCTGTCAGCTTATTGTAAATAGATTTTTCTGATAGGAAAAGACTTTTATCAGAGTGCTTGAGGAAATAGCTTTCCTGTTGCTGCATGGTGGCAACATGTGCTACCAGCTGGAGAAGGAAGGGACTTTCGTGATAGAAATATCAAGATTTCTACATAATTTCTTGCAAATACCTGTTGTCAGGAGCTGTTTCAGTTGTGTGCTGCTTTGTGTAGGAATTTATGGAGGAGTGTGTTTGCTGCAAATGTAAGGGGTGTTCTGTACCCCCGCTTTGAGACTTCTTTCTAGTATAGTGAGAAGGAAAGCAGCTATGTGTGCTACAGGGCATCCTTCTACAGGTAGGGGTGGCTTTTGTAGAATCATAGATTGCATAAGGTGGGAAGGAACCTTCAGAGGCCATCTAGTCCAACCCCTGCCGTGAGCAGGGACATCTTCACTAGATCAGATCACTCAGAGGTCTATCAAGCTTGACCCTGAATGTCTCCAGGGATGGGGCCTCCACCACCTCTCTGGGCAACCTGTGCCAGGGTTTCACCACCCTCAGAGTGAAGAACTTCTAATATCCAACCTTAATCTCCCCTTTTCTAGTTTAAAGCCGTTACCCCTCATCCTATTGCTCCATGCCCTCAGGAACAGTTCTTCCCCAGCTTTCCTATAGGCACCTTTCAGGGACTGGAAGGCTGCTGTAAGGTCCCCATGAAGCTTTCTCTAGGCTGAACAATCAGAAACACACTGCAGGAATTCTACACAGGCAGACTTTCAATAGCTTGCACTAAGACTCGCAGAATAAGTATGTGTAGTTTTACTGTTACGTTTGGGAAGGTGGCTCTTGGCTATGTCTCAGGCTTGAACTTGGTGTGAGTGAGATGCTGTTGCATTATGCCCATGAAAAATGTCATACTCTCTAATTAGCAGCATCTCCTGAGCAGTAGCCATTGGCATTTGGAAAATGTAAAGAATTTAACATTAGTTCACATAGAAAAAGGACCTGAGCATCATTTTCAGGCTCTTACATGAAAAATTTGGCTCAGCATGCTGGGTTTTTAAAAAATAAAAATTAAAAAAAAACCCTTCAGTACCACATGTTGACTAATACAGGAAATCTTATTATCATTTGATTCTGTGCCTTTACATATTTGTACAGTGTTAGTTATGCTGTTAAAGAAGGGTGATTACTAGGAATAGGGAAAAAAATCATCCTGTGGGAAGTGGCTGGGAGGAGGAGAAAGGAGGTAAGGGAAGAGGATTGTTTTGACAGATGAAAGAATTCAATTTTTCCTGTGTTGCAACATAAGAAGTGGAGGATATGCAGTTAAACTGAAAAGTGGTGCCGGTGTGGCTGAAGGAAGGAACAGATCTTTCATTTGCTTCATATGGTTTCTGGCAGAGGTTGCGATGTGATCTGAGACAGCACAGAAGAGAGTTTGTGCCAGACTGTGGGTAAGGTGAGTCGAGTATTACAAAAGCTGTAGGGTTTCTTGACAATTAATCCAACCTTGAAGTCACTAAAATAGCCATTAAAGTGGCATGTTCTTCTGGCTGATCCCTCTCTCTACTGATTTCTTGGGGGGAAAAAAGTCTTGCAAAATCACTTTTTTAATCCCTCACATAGGGCATTATTTCTCAATCGCACTAATATTTGGAATGTGTGTCTTAATCTCAGACTTCTGTGGCAGGACTGTTCTTTAGCTACAAGACTGCTGAAGAAATGGAGCGTGTGGAATAGCTGAAGTAACTGCAATGTGCAAGTCTGGCAGAATCTGCACTGCCCAGATGGTTCCTGATTTCTTTTGGTTTGGGGTTTTTTTTCTTAAACAAGGAAAGCCTGGTTTGTCTCTCCTCTCTACCTTGCCAGTCTAATAGGTGTTTTTAAAATTGGCTAATTAACTACTGTTTAAAAGCAAGCTGTTAAAAAATGACATTTGGAATGCCCAGACATTTTTAGGATATTTCCATGTTTATCAGACCCTGTCAGGATAAGCTTTGAAGGTTGCTTTTAAACCTGTTGTTCATAATAAAATGCCAGTGGATCAGCTGATGGAGCAGTAGTGCTTGTAGCCTGGTTCCAAAGGTCTCAGAACTTCCTCCTGAAATAATTTCTAGTGATTACTTCAGCTTGGTGAGCTATTTGGAAGGTTTTTTCAATTACAAGTTTTAACTTCTCTACTGCTTTCAAAGGAGATTTCTACTGGAGTAGCAGGAATTGTGTCTCTATTATGCCTTGAAGGTCTTCAGTGACCTGCGAGAGAAGTATTTTTGACACATTGTGGCAGGCAACATTGGTCTCCAACTCAAAAACTTAAGAGCTGTCTTTTGGGCAAAGGGAGTGAGGACCAATGAAGTTATTACAAAGCCAGTGATACAAATTCATGCCAAGGAAGGTGTTTTTAATTACTTACCTATTAATAAACCAGTTGCTGTAGAGCACTCCCAGAGTTTGGTAGCATTTAACTTTGTGCTTTAGAGTAAATATTATTAATACTGACTTAGTATACTTCACTTTTTGCAGCAGTTGTACTTAAACGAAAGTCTTCTGTGTTTTACTACAATGACTGTAATATAAATGTCCTTCAAAAGTGAATGCAATAAAACTCTTTCTGTTGACTTTTCCTGCAAGTCACATTCTTTCAGCCAGTTCCTCCCTACTTCCCCCCCCTTCCCCTTCTTTTTGTTACCAGTTTAGAATGGAAGCCCTTCAGGTACTGTTTGATGTCAGGAACTGTACAAACAAATGAAAATGTTAAGACTTTCTTATCCAGAGTTTGTATCTGATGAATCTGGTACTTACAGTACAGCAAGGCTAAAGTGTTTTGTACCTTTTCTTTTTTTAAAGCTTTGTGCCAAGATGAAAGAACCAAAGGACAGACCTTGAAATTAATAGTTGCTAAATTTGAAAGAAATAGTAGAAAGTGAGTTTGGTTAGCTTGCTTATGTGGTGTTCTGAAACTGTGGCATGCTGCATAAATGTAATTTTATGACTGCTAATAATTCTGGCAGCTACACAGGCCTACTGATAATTAAATCTCATGTTTCTGAGTATAAGCTGTTCTTTGAGAAGCTCAAGAGAAAATTTTCCCCTGCCTTTACAAGTGAATGTTGTGCTAATGAAATACTGAAAAATCTCCTCATGAGTCCAGTGAAGCAATCATCTCTGTTCATGATGTTTCACAATTTAATGATTCCATTTCAGTTCATTGTACAAAAATTAAGCCTGGGGTTTTTGTCATTGGAGTACTCAAAGTGTTTTGAGGAGATAGGAAGCAGAAAAGTGCTGTCCTGCTTCAGACAGGAGGTATGGAAAAAAAGAGTGAGAGTATATATGTACTGTCAAGCAAGCATCAGCCGCCTCCTCTATAAATGAAAAATCTTCCCAATAATGTTGCTGTGTTTTCTAGGTTGGTCACATAGGTGTTTGGTGTGCTCTTCTGGAGTAATTAAGATGTCTGTCTTACATAGCATTTGGGCAATTATTTTTAGACATGTCTGAGGGGCTCATGCATTTACATGTAACATACCAAATTGACTCAGTACCCTGTTGTAAACAACAGAAGCAATTAAATAAAAATTAACTTGATAAATAGGAAATTGTCAGTCACCTGCATTGTTACTAATTATTGTGTGAGTAGGCATTAACAAAAAATAAAAATTGGAAGCTGGAAAATTACTAGCTCTTACTCAGCAGGACAGTAATTCTTAGTGTTACTTTGTAAAGAGAATGTGGATTTTGTTTCAAAAATAGGTCAGAACAGGGCAAAGGCTCAGAAATTACTATAGCAATTACAGAGAAAATACCGTTCTCCTGTATATCTTTCCAGACTTGAAATTACTTGTCTGTAAGGAGTTTTTTATTTCTTTGCTTGTCAAAATGCTCTTATTTTCTTTTGTAGGATGCCTTTTTTTTTTTTCTTTTTTTTCTTTCTTGGATCCATGTGTGCCTTCACTTCTCCTGTTCTCTTTAATGTTCTCGCTCTGGTGTTAGCCACTTGCCTTCTAAGCGTGGTTGTTTTGTTTGGGTTTTTTTTTTTTTCAGTCACGCTTTGTTCTGAGGCAGTATTCAATCCAGCTAGCTAATGCAGGTAACAGAAATGGCATATTGCCTGATAATTTTGTTGCTTTGACAATTCAGATTTGCAGGATGGGCTGTTTGGATAATGGAGCAACCGTGGGACTCTGTGTTCTTGGACTTTACTGGGGACTATCAATATGTCCCTGCTTCCTCTGGAACTGGTGAGAAGTTAGGGAGCATTGTTTGTGGTGCACTCCCTCGTGACTACTTTGGCTGTTGCTGTAAATTTGAAAGGAGAAAGATAAAAATAAGTTGGGCTGAACTGCCTTGATGGAATGGACTGGGCAAGTTAAACCAGGGGCTACAAGCTGTCCTTCCTGTTTGTGAGTCATTCTCCTGTTGAATTGCATGAAAAGGCCTCCTGTAGAATTAATTAAAGACAGGTCTTAGTACTGCTGTAAAAAACTTCAGTTAAAATGGTGAATTTTAGTCTTCCTTGTTTAATCAGGCTTTAGGAATGGAAGCCTGGACACTCTAACTTCTTTGTTGGTGATTCATACAAGAAGTGGAAAGAAAACGTCATTCAGGAAAGTGAGAATTAGTTGAACTTTGGTTGTGTGGAATAGCGCAGACTGTTCTAAATGTTGTTTTGTTGCCAACAGAAAAGGTGTGAGCCACCAGGGTTGTCTTCTGGACTCATTAATGTTTGTGTGCGTTGTGTCTCTTGTATTTTGAGTTCTGGTTTAAGTCCTGTTGTGATTTCTACCTGAGGACATTGTTTCTGCAATACCTTTTTATGCCTTTTATCTGCTGTGGTCTTTATACAGAACTTGTTGCTGACTTGAAGATGGATTACTTAACGATTCCATCTGGATTTTTCTCTTCTGAATAACATACTCCATTTGTCAAGTGTAAGGATGTGTTTATGTTAAGGATCTGCAGGGAGACAAATAATTAGTTTTGCACTGATAAATGTGATTTAGTCCACAGAAAAGGTAATCAGAGTAAGAGTTGCCAGTGTGTTTTGAAACATCCCTGATCATCCATGTCTGCTTTTTTTTATAGAATTAAGAGGCAGCTTATCAATAACAGTAGGCAGCTGGAGGTATCAGGAATAACCTTGTTCTGACTTGTGTCAGAATGCATCGGGAAATGTGGCTTTTCAGTTTTCCCTTCAATGCTGCTTAGCATTTTACTGGTGACTCTGGGCAAAGAAATAAAAGGTCTGTCAGAGTGCGGGATACTTTTTATGTTTATGATTAAAATAATAAAGTGAAAGGCTGTGGACAGAGCTCTCCTAAACGCTTTGCCAGAAGGTCAAAAGGCCCAGCCCAGATGATACTTTGCAGGCTAATGACCTGTATAGTGGTAAGTCACCTTTGGTGGCCTGCTTGGATTTTGAGAATAAGATTCTTTTTTGAGGGCAGATTTCAGGTTAGAGCAAGAGAGATCTGATGGATTGGAGATTTGACAGCTTTGTGGCTGCAAAGCAAAATAACTTCCATAGGTTGTACTTGTACTAAATTTATCCCATTTTGCTAATTTTCACAGGAGTCAAGAAGGCTTATCTTATTCAGCACTGTAGTTTTGGCAGAATATGTTCCTGGGGTGGGGGGTGTGGAAACAAAGTTTTCACGTCTCTGTAATGTGTGATGTTCTGTCTCATTTCTGTAGCATTTGTGAAAAGGAAGGAATAAAAATAGGTCTGGTAAGATGACATAAAAACTGGCAAGTTGCTCTCAGACTTTTTTTGCATTTATTCCTGTAACAGGTGTGTTGGAAATCATTAAATTGGGTTAAAGTCTCTGCTCTGTAGTTCACAGAAATGAAATATTCCCCCCCTCCCCCTAGTTTCCCAAGTCTGATGATTTATATGGCTTCAGCAAGCAGAGAGGTCTGTAGTTAGCTTTTCTGGTCACTCCTTTCTCTGTGGAACTTCTCTGTCAAATGTTTCTAACAAAATAGCACAGAACAACTGGGTGGGGATGTCTCTGGGTGTGTTTCTGAGGAGGAATTATGTGATCACAGCCATTTTTATGTGGGTTTTTGGCTTTGCTAGATCAGCTTATACTAGAACAACATGAGCTCTGTCAAGCTGAAGCTTGGGCATGATGTAGATGACTTCAGGATGTACCAGGAAGAAAGGTGTCTACAGGAATACTTGGTATCGGTATGGTAAATTAGACATCGGTATTTGAGGACGTCGTGGTGTGGCTAATGCATTAGGCACTGTGCATTGAGCCTGGGGTGTGGTGTCAGTATTACTCACTAGGTATTAAAAGGATAACAGGTGTATTTTATGTAGAATCTGAAGGGGGAAGAAAAACAAACACATTCCACTGTGCCTTCCTATGAGTAATCTGCCTGATAAATAAAAATGTTAGTTGCCCTTCCCCACACCCTCCTCCCCAGGATAGGGGAAAAAGAGAGCCTTAGATGGGTTCATTTGCCAGTTTGTCTGACAGTAATTGGGAGCCTTCAGGAAGGGGAAATGAGTGACAGCAATCCTTTCCTTCAAGCACATCTGATAAGTTCTGGAAATACATTAATGAATTACCATAGCTTTTGAGAAGTGGGAATAGAATCAGTCACGTTGATGTGACAAGCTGGTATGAGAGCTGTCAGTACAGAATGAAAATTGACAGTAAGCCTCTTAAAAATCCAGGAACTGCAGTATGCTAATAAACACATTGAAATACTTTGTTCCTGTTTTATCTAATAAAATAATTGAGGGTTTCAGTAGTGCTATCACAGGTGGCTTTGGCTTACAGATTTTCATAATTTTCTTTTTTAATTGTTTGTCGTTCCATTTTAGTGTACTTTCTTTGCACACTTTTTTGCCTTTAACCACTCACTGTTTTGGCAGTAAAATACAGGAATGTGTAAAGCTGACTGCATGGGTGGTGAGGTGGCTTCAGTGCCTAGTTTTCCCTTCCTATGCCCTATCATCCATTTAGATAGCTGCCCTTTAGCCCAGGGGCTTACACAGTACAAGACAAAGGGAATTTAAATGATGAAGTCATGCAGATATTGCCTGTACAAGGCTTACTTGTCGCTTCATCCAGGCTTGATCAGCTGCAGTAAAGGTGTGATTGACAGCGAAGCATATCCATTCTATTTTAAGACTGAAAGAAGTAGATCTTAAAAAATGGAAGTAGCTTTCTGTGTAGTGCATGTCTGCTGTACCATATCGATCAGACTTACTCTGAAGGTGCTGGAATAAGTAATACTGCTGTCGGGGCATGTGAAGGATCCATCCAACACTTGTGTAGGCTTGTAGTGGCATGTGGCAGGCAGTGTGTCTGTTGAAAGCTCTTGGTGGGCTGTGACCACTTCAAAAAGGGGATTGTCAATGGAAGTTAAAACACTCAAGTCAAATACAGAGTTGCTTGACTGTGCAGGTACTGTTGCTCTTTCCGAGTATTTTCCAGTCCTTAGTTTTCCACGAGTGAGGTCTAATCTTCTGTGATGAAAGTTAATTAACAGAAATTTACTCTAAGCTTTTAAAAAGATAGGCTCATTCAGTGTGCTATGGAGAGCTACATACTTTTTACTAATAGAACTCTGGCAATTTCTGCGAGATCATTCCAGTTGCTGATGCCGTTATAATGTAGTTGTAATGTGTTTTCAGAGATGAATACATCTTTGTGGCTGCAAAGCAAAATAACTTCCAAAGGTTGCACTAAATTTATCCTGTTTTGCTAATTGTTGTTATAAACTGAGAATAAGAAGGTTGTTCTTCATGGACCACTCCACTGAGAAGTTGTTTCATGCAAAGTAAGCAGTAAGAGAGCTTTCTTCAAGAAGACAAAACTGCGTGTCTGGAGTGGAACTGTTTTTGTAAGTCCAGAACAGCTAAATTCATCAAGTTGGCAGTGTTGTTTAATAGGTACATTCCCAGAATCGTTATATTGTGCCCTCTTGCCTGAACGATTTTCAGATTTTCTATGTTTAAATTTTTATAACTAGGATTATAATTCAAAATTACTTCAAAGAGGACGCAAAATACCTTTTTTCCCATTTGAATTTGGGCTCCTGCCAAAAGGAAATGAAACTTTTATCCATTACTGATAGAAAGATCAATAGGATGTTGGAGGCTTGGATTTTTTTAGACACAACTGTCTTGCCTTGTTTGCTATGCCAAAAGATTATTTAAAAAAAAAAAGCTTTCATTTTTGTGGTTAAGCTCCAAGATGTTTGTTGTAGGTATTTAATGGAAACTCTCAGACTTGAATCTTTTGTTTCCACTCAGTAAAACCACAAGTACTGTTCTTAATGATCTTTTTTTAAAGTTGTAAAGAAAAGATGCTATTTTTATTAATCTGGAAGGTGAGACTAACACCAAAGCAGCGAAGTATTTAAGGTTGGGTGGTTGTCTTTTTTTTTTCTTATAATTGAAGGTTGCATGAAAAGTCTCATTCAAAAGGAGTACCTTGCCCCGAGCTATTTCTGGCCTCTGGAACTGCTCTTTTTAGCAGTGCTACAAATTGAATCACCGGGTGCCAGTAGAGCAAATGAGGCTCAATTACATTCTGAGTCAGAAGTACCTGAATTAACCTGCTTTTCAGCAACAGTTGGGTGACCTCTCCTACTGATGTTTAAAGACTTCAAGCCCTATGTGAATGGTAATTTAACACTGCTTAAAAGTGATAAGCAGGTCTGTCCGTGCTGAACAGGGTTTGGATTTTTTACAACAAAACTATGGTCAGAGGTGTGGAGAAAATCTTGACTAGTGTGTTGACTATCTAATTTGATTTTTTTATGCAGCTGTTACAACAGAGATGAAACTCCCTAGGCTTGGTGCCATTACTGCAACAAGCTGCCTCTTAACCTTGGATGACTCCAGAGCTTTCGTGTAGACTAGGTTATGGTAGTAAAACAAAATTGCAGCCTGTGTCATGGAAACAAGCAGAGTTGTCATCTGTAAAACTTGTGTTATCTTGATATTCCTGCTATTATTACCGGTGAAGTTACTACAGGGCTTGCCAAAAGAGGATATCTGGCCTAGTTTGGTCCCCGAAAGCTATTTTTGTATCACCTGTTGTAGTGATATCATCTCCATGATTGCTTCTATGTTTGTAATTCTGGTTCTAGGAGCAGCCAGAAAACTGGGAGTTAGGGACTGCTACAGCATTATCTTGCTCAGTGCTTGAACCAGGATGACCTGAAAGATTGGCTTTGACTCTTTGTGTAACTTGAACTATCAAGAAACATTGGTTAAAGCTAGCTGTGAAGCATTATTTTAGAAACATAGAAAATGTTTAGGTTTATTTAGTATAAAGGAACAGTTCCATCCATGGTTATTGCTTGAGCTCCTTACTCCATTTCACCTGCTCTCATCACACCAAGCTGTCTAGTCATCCTCGTTGTTAGGATTGCCTAATAGTGTTTAAATGTGTAGTTAAAATGTAACCACTACTTTAGAGATGGCTTCCATTAATGAAGACATACTTTAATCAGTGTTTCCTGCTTGTGCCAGAATATGCTACTCATGAAAATATACCTAAAAACACACTAAACCTGTGATGATGCTGAAAGAGGCTGTCTTGAAGCTTCCACCTTCTGTGTTTCCCCAGCTCTTTCCCTTATGCGTCTAGGATTGCTTGACCATCTTACTGATCTGGAACAGCTTTTGGAGCCTGTTAGAAGTCAGTGTAGGAAGGAAAGGGATTTGATTTTGACAGGCTTATGTCCCTGGTGTAGATGACATGTATCAGCTACTGGGGTGGAACAGGAGTACTGGGGAGAAGGCAGTGCTGCCTTTCTGCAGTTCTGACTTGCCCCACTGTGTGAAGTGGCTGACATGTGAGAGAGATTAAGTTTTGATATCTGTCCTCATTGGTGGCAGAGTTAAATCTTAAGTCTGGGTGTTTCGGTGCTCGCAAGAATAAGATGGTTATCCATGTTAGCTTGCGGTAAGCAATGCACATTAGTATTTTTTGTCACAGTAGAGATGAGATTCTCTTCCTGTGGTGTTAAGTCTTGTTGGAGGTGTGCTTTTAGGTAGTGGCTGTCATTTGGTCCTTGCTTCCAATTTGTGCATTTTCGCTAATCTTTTTATAATTCTCTTTTTAGGTCTAGACAGGATAAGTGCAGCTAGGCTTAAGCTGTGATCTGAGAGAGAAAAAGTGAAAACCTAATTATCTTCTATTAGCAACTCCTCAGTCTGTAAATGGTTGTTAGGACTGCAGTGTTGTAGTAAGCAGAACACTGTTTTGACAGCTGTTTTCAAATGAGCATCTTTACCCTGAACTTCATGGTACCATAGTTTCTTACTAAGGTATAAATGATGTCATGTGGTTGACCGAACCAAGTGTCTGAAGCAGAGGAGCTGAATTTTTGAAGCTGATATAGTTCAGTAATTCTGTCTCAAAACCTTGGGTGAGAGAAGGCAGTAACAGGGTACAGGATTGTAATAATGCCTGGGGGGTAAAAAACTTTTGTTGTCCTGAGCTCCTGCTGTGATGTATGTGGCAGCAAACTAGGTGCTCTGCAGACTTCTGAAATAACATCACAGTAGTCTATGGATTGTTTTGTATACAACACATAAGAGATCCCTTCTTGTGATTATAATATATTTTAAATGAACCCATGAATTAAAAAACAAGAAGATGCCTCAGTAGTTTTGTTTAAAAATTCATTACTTGTTTTCGCTGCTCTTGGGTGACTTTGTACCTTTACTGAAAGATCTTTTTGATGCTTAAGTGCAGTCTTCCAAACTAAATTGCTTTGAAGGTAAATGGAATAAGTAAAGCTTTGTTAGAGACTACTGTTATGTAAACAGTTATTAATGTGAAGCTGGTTTACATCTATTTTTAAAATAGGGGCAGCATCTACTAAGTGACAAGAAAACTACCGACAAATCAAAGAAATCAAGGGGAGGGAAGGTGGGACGCACATTAAAGTGGAAGTTCTGAGACAAAGTTTTCAAATGGACACTTAAAATGTTTGGGTTTTGAATGCCTGTGAAGTTCTATATAAAATGGGATTTCACATGTTAATTTCAATGACTCACTGGAATAGAAGCCTCTCCTTTCCTATGCTTGGCAGTAGCAGGTGTGTTCACTTAACACTGGTCTTACAGTGTATTTCAGCACTTCCTTACTGTTTGTGGGGGTTTTATTTTTAAAAGTCTATTAGTAGTTTGGAAAAAAAATTGAGGGGAGAGTGAATAGTGTAATGCTACCCCTTGATTGTAAGGGGAAGGGGGTGGGAGGACTTCAGACTACTACTTGCTTCTAGCCTTGAAAGTCTCTCAGAGAAATACTTCTGGTAATATTTTCACAGTATACTATGAAAAAGCATGTGTGCCTGCACAAAGTACTCAAAAAAGATTCGTTGGCAATTTCTGGATTTCCTGCCCTCCCTTCTCGAGTGTTTCTTCTACAAAAGTGCTTGTAGGACAGGGAGGAGTTACTAAAGGTTGTATTATAGGTTGGATGTTGGGAAGCTGGGGGTTTTTGGCAGTTTCTGACCAGTGGTTTGAGCCAGACTTTAATTCTACCCTTCTCTGCCTCATTGTTTTGCATTGCAATAAGAGTGTTCTTGTAGCTGTAGTGTCACTGACATCAAAGCAGAGTTGTAGCCGCTGTATGGAGTTAGAGAGAAGCTCCTACTGGAGAGTGGGTGGTAATCAACACTTTCTAATTCTTTGTTAGGTTGAGGGTTTTTACGCTTTCTCTTTCATTGAATTGTGTCGGGTCTTAACTACATGATTCATGTCTACTTATCTCAGTCTGAGAAATGATAAAGACATTGCAGTGGCAACAAGATTTCCATCTTACATTCATCTTACTGAATGCCTCTAGTAGTAGTCAGGTAACTGTAGATTATTCCTTTATGAAAAAATAACGATATTAGTAATTTTGATCTTTGATATGGTTTCTCATTAGCAGATGCTAATCTTATTAATGCAATGATACTTTTGATGCTTCAGATCACTAAAAGGTGTATAGAAAAAAGTTTTGCTTCAGCAGGGGAGGACTGAAAGAAGCCTGTTCCTTCACCTGTGCAGCTGAAGTATTTGCAGTCTCCAGAATGCTACCTGCTTTCCACTGCTTTCTCTTAAAGTGTACTGCTTATTAGGTCTTAATTTTAGGTGAGCTGTTTGTGTGGCTGAGTTGTTGCCCTGTTTTAGTTAAAATCATAGAATCACAGACTGTGGTAGGTTGGAAGGGACATTCAGAGGCTGTTTGGTCCAATCCCCTAAGAAATACCTGCATTTAAAACTGCTAGCTTCAATTAAGGAGCACCTATTAAAAAAAAAAAACTGCATTCCCTAGCTGACACCAAGAGGTAATGTGTGTACCTACCATCAAATCTGAAGACTTCACAAGCTTGCCCTGTTTGTCTTTACTATGCCACCTTTCTTGGGAGATATGATGGCAAGCACTAGCAAATCTAGAGGTTTGTTTAAACCAAAACCCAAACAAACATCTCTTTTAAAATACAGTCTCTTGTATTGACTCTGAAAATGTCATGGGATAAGTTACTTCCCCTGGACACAAATTTCACACAATAGCAGACTGAGTTGGGTGAGAAGAGACCCCAAAGCCTCCTCAGTCCCAGCCCCTGCCATGGGCAGGGACATCCCCCACCAGCCGAGGGTGCCCCAAGCCCCATCCAACCTGGCCTTGAGCCCTGCCACGGATCCAGGGGCAGTCCCAGCTTCTCTGGGCACCCTGTGCCAGGGCCTTGCCTCTCAGGGAAGAAATTTAAATCTGTCTGTTCTGGTGATAAGGAGTTGTTCTCTCTTACTTCCCCAGTTATTTGTGAAGGGCCTCAGACTCAGCAGGGTCAGAATATAATTCATTAATTGCTTGATCAGTAGCTCTGGTTTTCAAACTTGGGGTAGTAGCAATTCCTTTGGTTATTTGAGTGTTCAGAATGTAACTCTTTAAACATCTGTCTGCTTCTGGGAAAAGGGAATGATTGGCTTGGCTCCTGGAGAGCTGGATTGATAGTTCTTGAGCAGCTGACCAGTTGAACCAAAGTGTCTCTTTTGACAAATTTTGTGGATATTTTAAGTGCCTTTTGCCCTTCTTCTGTTTATCTATTTGGTCCTGCTTGATCTTTAATCCTGATTTAATCATTGTATTACTGTTACAGTAATTTGCATTGACAAATGCAAGAACTCTGAAGCAGACACGTTCTAGATGTGCTTGTCTGCTGTTAACTACCCAGATTTAATCAGCTGTGGCTTGGGAGTCCTTATGGTTGGCAGAAAAAATTTCCTAGGTAACAGGTCATGAAACCATTTACTATTAAGTGTTGGTCACTACTCCTTTCTTTCAAGTAAGCTGTAAGGGATTTATAATAACCAGAAATCATGAAGTCAGTAATGTATATCTTACTCAAAAGTTTGCTGCTTGAGCCATGTGCAGGTTGTATGTTTTAGGGACTGTGAGCAGTGAGGTTTAAGCTTCCTCTACATACGTGGCGTTCAGTGTTCTGTGCCACCCTTACAGCCCTCCTCCCCCCCGCCACCCCCCCCAAACCTTGCTACACAAACCCAAAACATGTTCATAACTCAATGGAGCAATACTAATGATTGAATGCTGAGTGAGAGTAAGAGGTCAAGAAAGCAATATATTAAGAATCCGTTCCTTTTATTTTTTTTTTTCCCCCTGTGAATCTAGATAAATAACTCTGTCAACAGTTTTCTGTTCTGTAGTAAGACATCAGCTCTTACTTCACAGGATATTGTGAAGCTTAAATCATTGTAAATTGCTTTTAAATCCTCTGTTGGGGAGGTACTGTGGTAGGGTTGTGTTGTTGGTGGGGGGTTTTGTTTCCCTCATGTTATTACAAGCCAGGAAATTTCAGATAAGGGATAACATCTTGTCCTGAAGTGGCCCCATTTTCCTAATGTAGTTTACTGAATAGGAGACTTTTATGTGGAAGTGGATAACCTCGTGCCTTTGGTTTCACAGTCAAAAATTACTGAGGATAAAAGAAAACAAATTTTGAATCTGATTTAACTGAACTTCAGTGAGCTTGGCACAGAATATTGATGGAGATAAATTTTCTAGCCTTTTTTCTCCCTCTTCTCTTTAATGAGACTTACTACATGGCCTCTGAAGCCTGTTGGTGTTTGTGTAGCTTTGAGAGAAGGGTGGGAACATGTGTTACATACAGACTTCCAGGATTAGCTGTAGGGAGGGAATTTCTTTTGTTACAGAGCTCTGTCTTCTGAGGGAGTGTTGGGCGCGTTGGGGAGCTGCATGCGAGCAGGCATGCGCGCAGCCAGGGAATGAGGAAGTGCAGCACTTGCCGTCAGTTGACATTGTACAGCAAAGTTTCAGAGTGAACAGGAGGGGGGAAAAAGGAATCTGTCTAATGGAAATGCTCTTCTGGGCATATTAGCTTTGTTCATGGAGCTCCCTGGGTGGAGGTAAGAAGCTTTTCTTCTAGGTATTCTGATCAGGGATGGCTTTCTCTGTCTTCCGGGTTCCTGCAGAGGTTTTTCTGTGGAACTAGGTATGGAATACACAGCTAGTATGGCTTATTCTTTTCTGTGGACCATGAAGCTGGCAGTGTGGGGTTTGTGTGTATGGCATCAGCATACCTTTTGAGAACAAAGTGTTGAGTCCCTATAAACAGCTCATGACTTCTGGCTGGTCAGGGTTTGGGGTTGTCAAATCAGTTTTTTGCTAAAATGAAACTTGGGGGTTTTTTTAAAGTATTAGGTTCTCCTCAGGAAAAATGCTTTGGTGTTCTCAGAAATGCTCTTTATTACATAGAGCGTGCTGGAGTAGAAAACTTTGTTACTTAAATGGGTCCTGTGAAGCACTGGGGAAAAGTGGTGGTGTCTGTTTGGTGTGAGGCAGGTGTGGAGGGGTCCAGTTGTTGGGTAGGACTGCACAGTAGATATCTGGTAATCCTGATTAATTAGGAATTGTTCTCTCTTATCTCTTCATTTCACTTAAGTGGTTGGTTTATTTTCAATCTCATGTGTCAGGTTTTGAAGTAGTTAATGGATCACAGAACCAGTCTCACAGGAGAAAGAATTGCATGTTTGGCTAGGTTACTTTTTCTCAGCAATTTCTATGTTACTACCCAGGAGTAAGAGTCTTTAAAAGAATTAATAAACTGGTATTTTCTTTATTAGATTAATTTATAGATTAGCCATGAGCTGTATTTGTGTGAGCAGATGGGTTGGCAAGCCTGAGTTTGTTTTGGCAGTGAGGAGTGGCTTTAGCGTTAAGCTTTGCACTCAATAGGCTTACTTTTATGTTCACTGTTAACTGTTACAGGAAGTTCTGCTCATTTAGTTTCTGAGTAAGACTCAGCAAAAATGAGACAGCTTCAGGACTAAAAAATAGGCAATAAGAATTACTATTATTTGGAATTTTGATCTTCACATGTCAAGAAGATGATGATATTGCTTGGGTAAGGAAAGCTTAGTGAAATGCTGTAGAGAGACATGTGAAAACACAAGAGTGGGTAATACTCTTAAAGCTCTGTATATACTGAAAAACAGAAACTGGGCAGAGGGTGTCCCATAGGTGTGCTGAGTCATCTGCCTTAAGCTGTAACATGACTTACTGTGGACTGCTGCTGGGAAAGATCCATGCTAGCTTGTGCATGACAAAGCGGCACGTGATAACGTCTGTTCTAGTACACGTTATGTCGGAGTAATGTGTTTGTGAGGGAAGTCAGCATGTTCTTGGTACCTGTACCAAAGGAGTCAGTGCAATTCATTTAAAGGGACTTAACTGAAAGCAGAAGCCAGTTTTCCTGTATGTCATTGTGTATGAAACTTGATGCCAGTGGATATCGGTACAAAATGTTCTGCATTTTAAAAACATCTTATTCTTGAGGGTTGGATCCACAAGGCTTTGTAGCTATGCATGGAAGGTCATCGCAGACATTGCGTAGCTTGGACAGGAGACTCTATTACCTCTCTGTGCTGTAGTCCGACAGAGTAAGGAATGTGATAGTGTTGAGCAATTGTGCCAGTGGTTTGATCCTGTCTTTCTCTGAAGCACTGGCAGAGTCTGAGAGGAGATGGGTCACTGATCTGATTACAGTGTGACATTTCCAGTCTGGATTGAAGGATGGAATTTCAAGGATTTTTTTGGGGCGTGGGGAGGGCCCAGGAGGAGGAGAATTTTTTTGCGGGTTCCTCTAGCTGTGGATAAAAACAGCTTATGTAGGGCTACTTGGAAGGAGGGGACTTGCATACAGGTATTCCATGTGTTCAAACTCAGAAATAACAGGATAATTTTGGTCCCAATGTATTATTTGAGGTCTAGGTCTTGGGGCATCTTTATTCTTACTTGCAGCTTCTTGTCTTGTAATTTGTGTACAGTGAATGTCTTATTGCTCTTTGATTTTCTTAGTTTTGGTGAATTATGCTCAAAGTGAGTGTGTGTATACATTTATTTAAAGTGTTGTGAGCTAACAAGTGTGAATACATGGCAAAATTAGAGGGTGGGTTAAAAATGTAGTGGTACAGGAAAGGGGATCAAGTATTGTACCATGAAAGTCTGAGTGTGCTTCTACCTTATCTGTACAAGGAAGTTGTTCTCTTTCTCTAGTGATGATGGTTCCAATAGCTGTCTGTGATAACGAAACCGTGATTCCCGTGTTTAAATTAGTTCTTTGAAGTCAAGAGTATCTTATATCCAGCTATTTCTGAGGTCATAGCAAGTCACAACCTTGCAAAAAGATGCAAATCTTTCCTGGCTTCATATGTACACCCCATCTGTATGCTTTGCACGGGAGAGATTTATGCAGCACTTGACTCTACTTCCTTGTCTAGAGTCTGAAGAACCAGCAGGAAAACTGGACCGTGCACGTGGAAAGCTGTGTCAGCAGCAGCGGGACTTGGTTTGGTGCCAGCCTGTATGCATGCAGCTCATGAACTGTCAGTCCCTGTGATGCCATCCCATGTTATGCAGGACCAGAAGTCCTCTGTTCTGTGTTGATCTGCAGGGCCTGTTGCTCAAACAGCTGTTCTGCTCTCCTGCAGAAAAAAGGTTGGTGGATCAAGCCAGATACCATCTGTTCCAGCACTTAGACCATGCTGAAATAGATAATTTCCCAGGATTTCTCCCAGACCTATTTTTTCTTGTGTGCTATCTGCAGCCTCCTTCTGGCATTTGAGAACCAGTATGCGTCCACAGGCTCTGCAGAGTGCAGAGATAGGAGTGAAGCCCGTGAGTAAGGAGAAACTGTCACCCACCATGCCTCTGGGGATTGCATCTCCACAGTCAGGCTGTAGCTTTTCCACTCCTGTGTGATGTGCCCTTCTAATTCTTTCAGTTTGGTGCCAACTCGTTAGGACCCTTTGAGTTGCGTATAAGCTTGGCTTCTGTTGTTCTCCAGCATTTTGACACCTACCCTGGTTAAGGGATCAGGGATGCCACTAATAATTCTCTCCCCATATATCCAGACTTGCCAAACTTTGCTTTCAACTGTCAGGATTGTAAAGAAATAAAACCTATTTCATTATGTTAGATGTCTAGACGGGCTGGAGGTACAGTTGGAGCAACATGTCTCTTATTTGGGTTTTTTAATCAGTTATCTTGTGTTAAAGTTATGTTTGAGCCCTTTTTTCCAGTTCAGAGCCTGGCTGGTGGAGTTCCCATGTCCATATCTGCTTTCAGTGTAAAAGGTATAGCTTCCTGTTAGTTCTTCAGTTCCTGAGAAACTGCTTTCTTCCTTAATGCCTGGTTAATAACCAGTGTTTCAAATACTGTCCAGATTGTTTCTGAATTGCAGGTGTGCCTGGGAAATTTTTGGTGGATATTTGAATTTCAGTAGAAAGGGAATATGACTCAGGTCTTATACCATTTGAAGTTCAGAATTTTTCAGAGCACGTCAATACATACGCTAGATATGTCAAGCTGCGTATTGCTCTTTGCAGTATGGCTTTCAGGGTAATTTCTTTGACAGATTTGGCTTACAGAGAACAATTGGGGTACTTGATACCAAGGTTTCCGTAAAATTTATATACATAATAGGGGTGGGGAGGGGGGAAGGCTTGGAAATAAATTTCCTGGATATTTTAAGCAGTTAGCTCAATCAAGTAACTTAAAAGTGTGGATGTTGATACAATAATAATGAGAATGATTTGGCTGTGTGCTGTCAAGATGGGAAAGAAAGTAATTGATTTGCTATTAAAGAGTTTGGGGGTGGGCACGGGGGATGAGCGTGACAAGTGACATGACGACCCCCTGGACAGTCCTGGCAGATGTTCCAGTTGTGCAGTGGTGGTGCTAGGATTAACCACATGCAGTGCCTCCCTCAGTACAGCCCTATCTGGGTAGTATTGATTTCTTATTGATTCTGTGTTGGCTGGTAAACAGTGGGTGTGTGGCTTTGTACCTTGTCTTTTGATGATAGAAGTAAAATTTATTAGCTTTAGAACTACGCTTTAATGTTTTGTTGATGAAACATGCCTAAAGCTTAACTAGTAACTAACTGTTCATTGTTTGCCTTGGCAAAATGATGTTAACTGTGAATAACATTGCACTAAATTCTGGAACAGGAGCCTGAGGCTCTTCAGAGTCTCTGTTCTAGCATTAGATTTTTGTTGCTGTTTTAAAATGCTTTGATTCTGAATTGCACAAGTCCTAACTCGAAGTTTCTCTCTTTGCTTAGAGTTGAGATTTTAATTTTGAGGTTGTTCTTCAAGCTGAGATTTGATAAAAAGTTGCTGTTTTGCTTATATAAGAACTTTCCATCCAAACAGATAAATAGCAAGCAAGTGCACGCTGCTTGGTATGAAAACTTAAGTCAGTGGTGTGTGGCAAAGTGAAACAAACACATTTGGGTGGTTGGGGTTGGGGGTTTGTTATTATTTGCTCTCTGATTTGGAAGAATCAGGTTGGTGGTAAATCTGTTACCTGTGCTGGTTTTTGCCAACCTCACTGGTGACAGAAAATAAGCCAGACATTGGGGTGTTTATTGCCAATTTTTCTTTTGATACCACTTTGTCTCTTTGCTCTTGCGTATCTCCTCACATGCAGAGTTCTGCTTTTTTTTCCCACAGAGATGTCTTCTCTTCCAGTCCCTTATAATTAATAACATTTAATCCTCTTAGCGTTTTGATTCAGAAGTGCCAACTAATAAAAACCTCCCAGGTTCTCATGCAGTGTTTCAGCATAATCTCTCTGCTAAAAACTTTAATTTCACTGTAAATATAATCTTTAGGTAAGAATTATATAAATCAGGGTTAGAAAAGGGTCCTTGAGAATCAGTTGTCACACTTCCAATCCACAGTGAGTTCTAGAAACTTTCTTCCTGCTTTTGAAGGATGGAGCTGCTTGGTGGGCAGACTGAGGGCAGATGATCAATGCTGAATTATACCCAGCAACACACAGAGCTTCCCAGAGTAACTGAGATGTGACGGGATAAGCCCACGTGGTACCATGCAGCTCTGCACAGATCAGCTTGTGTGACAGTGGTGTAGTAGCAGTACACACAGCTACCTAGCAATGTGTGTGAGCTGCGTTGCATGTCTGGTGTCTGTACCCTGAGCCGTTCATCCGTTTCTTCTAGAGGTTATGGCAGCTTAGATGTTCCCACTGACTCACCATGTGCCAATACAGAGCCCACTGTGATACAAGTTTTGGATGAAGCCTTACCTAAGCAGGATTACTGAAAACTTAAAGTGAATACTGTAAAAAATTGTTTTAGTGGAATAAGCACCACAGCATTTCAAAAATTGTCTTTTTATAAATTCAAATTTGCTTGATGTTAATCAGGTCACTTGTAAAGAAAAAAGAGAACAGAAACCCCAAAAGCTAATTAGTCTTATGACTTCAATGAGATGGGCAACTATTTTGATTTCTTTTTGCTTTTAAAAGCTGCATAACAGCAGAAACTGTTTTAAGTGGCTTTTCTAGTACCAGAATCTAGCTAGAATTAAGACAAGTTGTGACTCAGTCCTCTATCAGAACTGCACTGCTAGCTTGGTTATACATCTACAGGTGGTATTTACCTGGCACATAGGTTTTCATGTGCCAGTCCCAGTAGAGAATGCTAACTTTCTGTTTCTGCTCTCTTTCAGGTTATGTTTCACACTATGTGCTGACTGTCTGTACTTACAGAAGATATTTAAAAACAAACAGACTCTTTTTTTCAAAGATTTTGATTCCAGTGGAATCTGTGCTTTAGATTTTTGTCTTGTCAATTAACTCCTGAAGCAATGCCTGTACAAGCTCCACAGTGGACGGATTTTCTCTCCTGCCCGATTTGCACACAGACATTCGACGAAACGATCCGGAAGCCTATCAGCTTGGGTTGTGGCCACACTGTCTGCAAGATGTGCCTCAACAAGCTCCATCGTAAGGCGTGCCCGTTTGACCAGACCACTATCAATACAGACATTGAACTCCTTCCTGTGAACTCAGCTTTGCTGCAGCTAGTGGGTGCTCAGGTATTGGTGTTGATTATTTTATCTGTTTCTGTTGTTTTCTTTCGTTTAGGTGAAATAAAGAGCATGGCTGTGTTAATGGTGTGTAGAGTAGACATCTACCTTTTTGTAGACTGATGAGTACAGGTTGTAGACCTTTGATATGCTGCGTTAGAGGTTCGTGGAACAGCAGTTCAGATCGTGCTTCCCCGGTTACTGACTGTGACTTTGTTATATCTAATTTTGTGTAACTGTTGCATGTCACCAGAAAGGCCTGGCTCTGTTCCCTTTCTTCTTCCCTAATTTGCATCTAGCCATGCTCTCCCAAAAGGATGAACTGGATCAGTGAGCTTATCTGATGGGAAGCCATTCTTCTGTGTTATCTTACTGTATTCACCCAATGGATGTATGATCTATTGTCGTGAAAGCAGGAGTGGGGACTGAGACAGACACCACTGGCAGCAGCCTTTATACTGCCTTGTGTTTAATTTGGAAGCGTGCTCTGGAAATGGAGGTTTTGAGCTGTTTTGTTAATGTAAGTCCATAGAGGTGAATGGGGGGAGCCTGCCTGAGACTCCCCGTTCTGCTGGAACAGGTACTCATCAGCTGAACCGGTTATCTTGTGGGATGAGTACTGCCATGGCACTGGGACTGACAGCAGCCTGAGGAAAGGGGCAGGGATTTGTGGAAAGCAGGATCGCCCTGTTTAGTTGCTGCACAGGCTTAAGTGGGCATAAGGTTATCATGGTTAGATCATTGGTGGTTTCCTGTGACCCATACCTCACAAGGCTGACAGGATTCTGGGCTTGGGGAGGGGAGCGACAATCATGTCTAACGTATGAGTGCAGGTGGGATGCAATGTTTTGGTGGAGTTCTTGTTTCTGTTCTGCTTCCATGTCTGGGCTCAGCTGAAAATTCAGAGAGATCTGTAGCTTGGGGTAACATGGAGCCATGTTCTGGAGGAACTTTAAAAGGTGTGGAGGAAAGACAGATGTTCTTACGTTGCTTTTCATTAGGCGCTGTGACCTAGAGATCCAGACGTGGTTTTGCCACTTCTTTTTGGTTTATCAAATAATACGGGTGATGATGTGTTGTTCTTTTGCAATGTATGGCATGGAAGTTATTTCAGCAGTTTAACAATCGCGTTGTCTTTCTGGCTGTGTAAGCGGCTCATCCTGCTCCGCAGGAGAGGGCGAAGGACTGTGTGCTTCCATTTCAGTGACGTGTATGCCACCATCTTTGAAGAGCTTCAGAGCAGTGTGAAATCTGTCGGTGATGCCATAAATATTGTAATTCTTTCACTCCTGTTTTCTTCCTTTCCCTCTGGAGTTTCTAGTATAGCTCCAGCTGCATCCAAAGTCCGCATTTATGATAAATGTCTCTCTCCTCCTGCATTTTTGGGTGGTTTTCTGTGCATCTGTTAAGATTTGCAAGAAGCTATTTTGTAGCTTTAGCTTCATCTTTGCCTGAACTAAAATTTCCATTAAAAATAAGATCCTTTGGAATGAGCTACAAAGTTGCCTTGCCTCTGTTGCAGGTAATTGAGAATTTTGTTCTGATTTTGCTAGTTAGCCAACCAGAATTTCCTCATCCATACTGTTAGGTAGGAAGAAGGAAGAGTGGCTTTATGATGGTGTCTCTGTTTTGAGAGTGCTCTGAACTCTAGCTTCCCTCTTTAATGACACAATTTTTGTGCTCCTTTTTATAGCTTAAATTTTCATGTGATCAGATTTCATAGGACCATGTTTCACGGTGACCTTAAAGGTGCAAATGCCACCAAAACAAGACGGTATTCCTTTCCCCTCATTTGCCACTCATTCTTGAGTATTTGCAGCTCACTGCAGTCTCTTGACCTAAGCAATAATCAGTGACCTTAGCTGGGATTTTATTACAAGCTTTCCCCTTCTTTCCCCCTAAAAGAAACTTACACCACCTCCTAATTTCAACATGCTTGTGAATGAAATGGGTATTTGGTGTAACTCCCCCTTCCTTTTTCTTCCCTTTCCCTTCTTGGCAAGTGTTGTAGTGTTTACCAGACTACGGAGCACTAGGAATTAAGTACACTACTCTGCTGTCATGCGCAAGAAAACAGTTGCTATTTTCCACAAGTGCCTGTAAGACAGTTTTTTAATCTTTTTACAGAAAAAGACTGAGTTACAGGGAAAAAAATTTTTTTAAAAGAATACTCTAGAGAAACTACACTAATTTTAACTCTGTCCCATTAAGAAGGTGGGCAAGAGCCACCTTGTTGGTATGTGCCAACAAAAATAACCTCTGAGCAAGAGGCGGTTTAGAGAGCATGAGTAGTGACAACAACTGTAGTGAAACAAAGCCTGTTTTCTCCTTCTTTTAGTTTCAGCAGGGTGTATGTGTCATTAACATCTCCTAATCCTCCAGCAAACCCTTGTACACCTTATCGTGAGTCCATGGAGATGTGTAATACTTTTATTTTTAAATGCTAAATTCCAAAAACCATGTTGCATTTTAAAAAGGAAATAGTCTAACACAATCAAAGCTTTTTATCTGGTGTGTGTGGGGGAAGAGAACAGTTTGTTCTTTTTCCCTTTGGGGAGGCTTATGAGAAGTTCATGCATTTGTAAGTGTTGTTTTGCTGGAGGCAGAGGAGGATACCAGTCAGTTTGAAGAAACAGATCTATTCTGTGACTGGCAGCAATGATAGGATTCCAGGGCAAGTCAGTCTGCTGGCTTTTGTGCAGGCACAGTGGATGAAAGAAGCAGGGCTGTATTTTGGGGGAAAATGTCTAACTTTGTCACACAGTTGCTTGGGAAAGGGGTAACCGATTTCTCTAACAACAGTGTTGTGCCTCTGTGTAAGTTTTTGTTGCTTTAATGGTGAAAAGAGTTGGTTTCTGAACTTGAATTACAGGCTGTGCCTCAGTCTTCCTTCTCCCCACCCTTCCAAAACCTGTTACCCAGGTTATATCTGCTCTTGATGCGAAAATCACCTGTTGCAAATTCCTGCTCCCCCACTATAGATGGTACACAGCAGCAGCAGTGGTTACCGGCTCTGTTGGGGAACGCGATGGTCCAGCAATTCAGACCACTTAGATAAGCCCACGTTAGGTGATGTTGGGGAGAAGAAAAAGGGATTCTAAGGAGACGATGAGAATTATTCCTGGAAGAGCTGGAAATAGCCGAGCTCCTAAGCAAGAGCTAAGCATATTGTGAGGGAAGGGAGGCACAGTGGCTTTGAACACAAATCAAAAAGGCATTCATGGGATACCTTGCTCTTTAAACTTCTTGGTAAAGAAATCCCTTAAGCCAGTTTCTGTGGGACTGAGGTTTTGAATTTGAAATATTGAAGCATCCATGTGTTGCTTGCTGTGTGCAACTATTCTTAATGTTTGCCAGGCCAGTGCTTCGAAGGCACATAATCATGGATATGTCATCTAATCTCTTCCCTCCTGTTCTTTAACACATGAAACGGCAGTATGCACATTCCAAACAGGTGACATAAAGTGGCAGAAATTCCTGTGGTGTTTTAATGTCTTTTGTAGTCCACTGCTGGATATGATAAATACAATTCTAGGCATTAGGCAGTGGAGTCATGTGTTCCATGTGGGAA
Organism: Porphyrio hochstetteri; assembly: GCA_020800305.1. Taxonomy (NCBI): domain Eukaryota; kingdom Metazoa; phylum Chordata; class Aves; order Gruiformes; family Rallidae; genus Porphyrio; species Porphyrio hochstetteri. Next base: position 24,638,325 of record CM036912.1, read on the forward strand.
TGGGTGGAGTGGCCATAACTTGCAGCCCTTTCAAAAGGGGAAGATGACAAGTGTAGAGATACTAGTGGCATGTTTGATAATGTTGTATTGTAACTTTTGGCGAAGTGAGGTGCCACAAAAGAGGAATTATCTTTCCTTAGGGCAAACTCTTGAGGAACTGAAGACAGTAGACTTCCAGTTTTGTTTGGGTTTTGGGCTATTTTGGTAGGAAGCAAATCATCTGCAATCATGAGGGAGAAATACTGGGGGAAACAGTTTTCAAACCAGTCTAAAAGGGGTTTGTTCTGTTTAAAATGTTCTGTGCAATTAGGTGTCTAATTAATGACAGCTCAAGTTGACATCCTTCATCAAATTATGCTTAAATCACCAATTCAGAATTGCTGCCTAGTATGAGATGATGCTGTAGTATTCTTTTCCGGTCCTTTTTCTCATGCCATCATAACCTGCTTCTTCCCACAGCCACATGTAGTCAGTCATGCTGATGGGTGACATTCCCGTGCCCGGATACTCATGGACATCGCCAAGGCAGATGTGCACAAAACATTCACAAATTTAAAGTAACTTAACATCTGAGATTTATTTTTCTTGTCTCCCTTGGGAGGTGTTTTCTAGATCATGTAAATGTATTTGCAGTGAGAACTCTAAGGGTGTGGTGTCTGAGAGAATGGGATATTGAATGAGGAGGAGTGGAACAAACTAACTCTGCAGGGTGTCTGTTTTGAGGCTCTCAAGGGGCATTGTAAACAGAAGTGACCGTAGGGTCCTGGGGGCTATTGAAAGGGCGTTTTGCAAAGAGGAGGCCACATGCTTTGGAGTTATTTCTCAGATATCCCACAGCAGCTCCATGACAGAGCCAGAAGTACAAGTCAGATCTCCTGTGATTTTCATGAATCATGTCTTTACCATTTTTCTCTTGGTAGATGCTGTTCTTGTACTCGTTCTAACACTAAAATACTAGTTTGGAAGTGCATAGAATAGAACTAGCAGAAGGGTAAATTAGTTTTACTGAGACGCATCACATGAGTGAAGATGAAGTGCATGGCAAAATGCATTCTCTCTTCCTGAAACCACAAAATAAGCATCATCTTTTATTGTTCAGGATGACATTTGCTTCAGCTTTGGATGAAAGTTAAACTGTAATCTTTCGGGGTCTTTGTGGACAGTATAGCTGAGCAGGGCTTTTAGATTCTGACACTGAAGCTTCCCTTGCAAAGAGAAGAAACGATATGCAGATACGCAGCTCTGAATAGATTGGTTAAATCTTGGAGGCTTTTCTATGCCAGCTTTTTCCTGGGGGAGGGGTGAGCTTTCTCTTAGTTGCCTAGACAGTCCTCATGTCTCGCTGGTGGAGTTGTGCTGTGTATGGCATTCCAAACCGCTGCTGTGAATGTGTGCTAAACCTGCCTTAATTCAAGATTAAAATCCATGGCTGAACGCGGCTTCCTGTCCCACGTCTGTTCCAAGCCCTCTTTGTCCTCTGGGTGTTGTGGAGCTGTGGCTGCATTTCAGGTCGTTGCTGGTGCCAGAGTGAACGCTTGCAGGAGTAAGTAGGAATTTGCACAAAATACATTACAGCAGTAAGTAGGGCAGAGACTCTGTGTAGTCCCTGTCTCAGCACAAATGCATGAGATGCATGTTGTTTGATCAATAAGCCGGTTCTGCTTGTGTAACTTCCTAGACAGAAGCAGACTGCTAAAGTGGCAGAGGCTTTGAAAAAGAGGTGGAGTATTCTGTTAACATGAAGGCAAATATTGAAGGTGTTAATACTTGTTTTCTGAATCCCAAGACACCAGCCCAGCTGAGGCACTTGGCAGAGTTGGAAGAATTATCGCTGAGCGGTGTAAAATAAAGATGCAAAATCTCACTTTACTCAAAGCTTTCTTGCTTACAGACACAAAAAACTAAAACACCCCAAACAAACGCAACCTTATCCCCAAGATTAAAACCAACACCCCCTCCACCCCACAAACTTCACATGCTTCCTGCAGTCTGTGAAAAGCATCGAGGCTAACCCTGTGATTAAACTTGGGTTTGTTTTTTGCCTTTGGAGTAGAAGGGAAGGTGTTTCATATAACTATCTTGATGATGATCGTTTTGGGGAAGTGTTAACTCTCTTATATGTTACACTGGGAGACATCTTGTCACCTACTGTGAAAGGAAGAGTTACACAGTAGCTTTAGATTTTTGTGGTGTGGGTCAAATGAGCAGCTCAGCACAAACAGTTCAAGTCTGTAGAAGTATGATTGAAACAGATAACTTTCTGTTAAATTTAACAGGAAAGTTTCTGTCCACGTTTGTGTTGGCAACCCTGTGTGTGTGTATAAATATATAGTTCTTATATTTTCACTGCTTTTATTTGCTGCTGCAGTCATAATGCTACTCTTTGCATGGCTGGGTTGCACATGAAGATTAGTGGGTCTGTAGCTGTCTTTAACTTGGGCATTAAAGGCTTTTGCTTTTAGATCACAGGCCTGGGTTGGTCCCTGTAAGCAGCTACCTGGGATCAGTATGCTGGTATTGCTAGTGGGATAGCAATTGACTGGGAAATAGAAGTTGAAGTCTGAGATCTGTTTGCACTTCAATAGCATGTGAAAAAAGAGCTTGTGTTTAGTCTTGGGAGAAATACCAGTTCTTTATACTATCACACATTGAGTTGATTGCTGAATAGTAATGTTAAGAAACAGTAGTACAGTGCTGTGCTGCACCCCCGAATTGATTTAAAGCTTTAAGAATTTAGCTGGAAGAACACAAAAAATTATATATTGAGAGGGGGAAAGTGGGCCAATATTCCTTGGAAAAATCAGTATTTCTGGTGAATGCAGGTATGAAGAAATAAATGTTCCAACAACAACAAAACCCCCCCCCACCAAAAACCAACCTCTCCCAAACCCTTAGAACGTCAGTGATTTGTATTGTCCGATTAATACTTGTAGGTTTGTTCATATACATTGTGCAGTATTACTTGGTCTTGCTGCTTGAAAAGTGGGTGTAGTCAGAATCTGTTCCAGGGGTGTCCAAATACATTTGCTGCTAAGCCTTTCTCTGAGCTGTGAGGCCCTAGATATGATCCTTTACTTACTTGCAAACCAGGTTTCGTCTGACTTTGTTCTCACTTCTTTGGCCAGAAAGCTTAGGGATGTCATAATGCCTGTGTTATTTCTGCCAAAGTTTTATAGTTACAGGAAATGCTGTCTTTATCAGTAATAATTTTTTTTAGTCATAGAATATTAAGCCTGCTTCTAGGCCACTAAATAAATCTGCTTACCCGATTCTTTTTTCTTAATTTCTGCTGATTTCTTAATGCTATTAAGCAAGCTGAAAAAATGCTTACTAATATAGAAAGAACACAGAAGGGAACAAAACAGGAAATGCTTGATGTGGTGTTTGTGAGACTGCCACTTATTTATGCATATTCATCGCAGATGTACGTGTCATCTCTTTTCAGGTTCCTGAGCAGCAGCCAATCACTTTATGTAGTGGAGCTGAAGATACCAAGCATTACGAGGAGGGCAAGAAATGTGTGGAAGAACTAGCCTTATACCTCAAACCACTCAGCAGCGCGAGAGGTAGTTCCTGCATTGTTTCCTTTGAAAATGACAACTTGAAACAAATCAGATGCAAACCAACTGTCTGCCATATCTGGATAACTGCCAGTGTGGGAACATGAACATGTTCCCAGGCAGGAAACTAGTGCAGAAGTTGGAAGAAAATCAGTGATTAGTTCGTGTGTTTGAAAAATGGATATGAATCTAGTTTAAACCAAATTGAAACAAATTGCCTAAGCATTAAGGTTATGCCTTCATGGGGAGGGGGAGATTTAAAAGTGTTTAAGTGGCTCCAAGCACACTTGTGAATCACAGGTTTTGCACATAATCAAAACTGTTTGGGGTGATGTTTAAACTCCTGTGTATGTGGTTTGGCTAGGTGAAAGAAGTGGAGATACCACGTCCCCCAAAGCTCATGGATGAAGGAAGGACCTGCATTATTATTTGGGTTGGACCTGATGATTGGGCGTTGGACCCGATGATCTCTTGAGGTCCTTTCCAACCCCTATGATTCTGTGATTATGATCCCACCTTTGAGGAGACACCTAGGAATCTGTATGGGAAGGGTGCAGAAGAGACTTACAACACAGGGAGAGAATTCATTAGCGGTTCCACTTTCTTAGAGAGCCAAATTAGTCAATCACAAGACTTAAACCTGTGGGAAGGCTGACTCCCAGCAATGTCGAGTATAACAAACTAACAAAACCAAACTTCTATGCCTTCTGCAGTGTTCTGTTTAACAAAGCAGCCAGCAGGACAGCTAGGCTTGTGCTGCAGTGGCTGAAGAAGAGGAGATAGAAGGTAGTTTTGTTTCTTTTTCTGCTTCATTTTATTCTGTTGCATTTTGTTTTGAAGGTGTGGGTCTCAACAGTACCACTCAGAGCGTGCTAAGTCGTCCCATGCAAAGGAAACTTGTGACGTTAGTTCACTGCCAGCTAGTGGAGGAAGAAGGGCGGATCAGAGCCATGCGTGCAGCACGCTCACTCGGTGAAAGAACAGTCACAGAGCTCATTCTTCAGCATCAAAATCCTCAGCAGCTCTCTTCTAACCTCTGGGCTGCAGTGAGAGCCAGAGGGTGCCAGTTCCTTGGGCCAGGTAGGTAACATCACAGCACTGCTTGCGTACTAGAAGCAGCTCAGAGTTGAGGAAGATTGATAAGTGGGTGTCAGATTGCCTGAGTGATTTTTATTAGGCTGCTGTTTAATTTCTTAATAGTAGGTCTCAGGAATTAATGATATATCTGTTGGGCTGTTGTCATGGACTTTCACTTTTTTACTGCTTCTGCAGGTTTTCTATAAAATTAATGTCTCTCATCCTATTCTACTAAGATAAAACAGGAAGTAGTTTCTCAGCTGCTGTTCTTTGAAGAAGTGGAAAAAATGAGGTTACTAGAAGTGACTGCACATGGCTTCTTTAGGGGAGTAAACATACAGAACAGCTGTGGGTAGAGATTTATTACATTTGGGATGGGAGTCTGTGCACTTTAAGTCACATGCTTAGAAATTAACTTTCATAGAATAGTAAACCAATCCATTTTGCTTTCAAAAAATGCATAAAGTCTCAGTACTGAAAATGCAGGCTTTGCTTGTTGAGGACTAACAAAAATGATCCCTTAAAACATTAAACCAGTTTGTTAAATAAAAAAAAGCTGCTTTTCCCCACTAAAACAGATGGAGGAAGGCTACTTTTGGGTGCTAGCTTTTGCACCACTGCAAGGGAGAGAGGCTTGTTACCTAGAAAAATACGCAGTGCTAGAGCACTTAGTGTACTTGTGTGGGCACTGATTGCTCTTGTACTGCATGGGATCCAATGCCCTTCCTCAGCCTGTCAGCTGTTCTGCTGGGATAGATGTGGGATGTAGATAATACACTTGAAATTTATACTTGAGAAACCTGTAGACAGGAACAAAATGTCATCCTATTATCTAATACCCAAAATAGTACAAATAATTAAAAAAAAGTCAGTCCTATTGCCCCCATCACAGTCTAGGAATCTGGAAGTGTTCCTCCCCTCTTCTCTGTTCTTGCTCAGCTCCCTTCCCTGTCTGTCTCTGTGCACTGGTGGTGGGGGGCAGGTTTGTAGCTGGCCTTCCACATGTAGGAGAACAAGAAACTGTGCAGAAATCATGGTTTTCTCTCATCTTTTGTCTCTTTACATTTCTCCCCATCCAGCAATGCAAGAGGAGGCTTTAAAGCTGGTTCTACTGGCTCTGGAAGATGGATCTGCTTTGTCACGAAAGGTCTTGGTTCTCTTTGTGGTTCAGAGGCTGGAGCCGCGATTTCCTCAGGCTTCTAAAACTAGCATTGGGCATGTTGTCCAGCTGCTTTACAGAGCCTCATGCTTCAAGGTACAAACATGATTCCATTTGAAGGTTTCATAATGTGGGAAAATGTTTCTCCATATAACAAAAAGATTCCTTAATTTAAACTTCATTGACAACTTCTAAAGACTGTTGCTTTTCCCATCAATTTTTGTTGTCCCGTAAGGTGAAATCTGTCTAAAAACTTCTGTAGTTATAGGAAGTATTCCTCATTAAGTCCTGCACGTGGCTGGAGAGAGTTCTTTGTCCTGATGGCAGTGTAGGCTGACATTGCAGCTTTAAGCTGTAAATCAAAAGTTTTACCTCTGCTCAGGTTTAATAGAGGCAGAGTAACAAAACCTGTATGTGAGTCAGTGTAACTTACCTCCTTAGAAAAGCTTTAAAGCTTGAGAATCCCCAGGCCTCTTAATTGAGTGGTGGTGTGGTTAGAAGAGTAGAAATAGGAGGGTCTTGGATGTCAGAGCTGTATGAAGACATGCTGAGCTGCTTGTTGGACTTAATGGTCCATTCCCAGGTGCTCAACTTAAATGTCTTTTCATTAAATGGGGTGAGAAATTCTTTGTGCTGCTAATTGCACCTTCAAACGAAGTTCTGCAATACAGACAAAATACAGATTGGAGAAGTAAGGTGTGGAGGCTGTGAAGTTGTTCAGGAATCCTAACCCTTCTACAAGTAGCCTGGTTATCTGAATAAATTGGTATCTGTCGTGGGGTGGTTGCAGTCTGTGAAGAGTGTGCTTATTTCAGTGGGAATTGGTGTTCACTCAATAGTATCATAGTTCGGTTTAGTGGAGGAAGAACTTGGGTACTGACTGAAGAATTTCACTTGCTTGGACTTGATGTCATTTCTGGCTTATCCTGCTTAATTGTATTTGGCTCCTTTCTCCCCTCTAGGTGACGAAGCGAGATGAGGATTCCTCCCTGATGCAGCTGAAGGAGGAGTTCCGCACTTACGAAGCGCTCCGAAGGGAACACGATTCCCAGATAGTTCAGATCGCCATGGAAGCGGGTTTACGCATCGCACCAGATCAGTGGTCATCACTGTTATACGGCGACCAGTCTCACAAATCCCACATGCAGTCCATCATCGACAAGGTAAAGCCACCTAAAATCAGCCAGCCTGTCTTGTTTGCAGCTACAATAGATGTAAATTCATGTTAGAAGCATTTACTAGTTATGCCTGTATGTACTCACCCATTAATCATTTGCCCTGTTATTTCAAAACCCGTTATGGCCTAAATAATTAGGATATATATTTGTAACCTAATGAATCTCACTCCATCTGCCATCCTGACATCTCTTTCTGCAGAGGGCAAAGCTGCGATGGCTGGCTGCACAGCTGGGCTCTGTCTTTTCTGAACAGGGGGTAACTGCCAACGTAGGAATGTGTTCATGTTTCCAGGCAGCAAACTACGGTAGGAGCTGGAAGAAAATCAGTCCGAGTCTATACCTGAAGTGAGAGAGAGGGGCAGAAGTAGTGCATTTCTTAAAGTGACTTGACCTCAGGAAATGCCCAGAATCTCATCTTTGTTAGAGAGAACATAGGACATGTGGGCATTTAAAGTAGGGGAATTGAGTGTCTAAATCATGTGGGAAGAACTGAGCAGTGTTGAATGGGTTACAAAAGCTGTGAAACCTTTGCTTTGGCTGCTGTGCAGAAGGATTAGCTTCAGCACTGGTCTGCTGTGTATTTAATCACTTGCCTGCCTTTTCAGGTGTCCTGCCAGACATCTCCCAAAGGATCTAGGTAGAATTAAAGGACTTTGAATACTGAAATTGTGTGGTATTAGTGAAGGGAATGTTGTCAGCCATCTTTGTCCTTCAGCTGTCTTATTCTTGTCTGCTGTACTTGGTTTAAAGCAGGGTACAAACCTGTTACTTTGGGAGTTGGACATAGCAAGACTCTTCAGAAATCTAAATGAAATGGTTCCTAATATTTTGCATTGTTTTCTGGGTGCCAGCACAGCATAGAAAAGAAATAGGTTACGTTGATAGAACAATACCAGCCTTTGTTTTGTCTTGAGAGCTGTATTGTTTCTGTCAATGTATTGTGTGGGCTTGTTTAGCCTGGAGAAGAGAAGGCTAAGGGGAGACCTTACAGCGGCCTTCCAGTACCCGAAAGGGCCTACGAGAAAGCTGCAGAGGGACTTTTTCAAGGGCCTGGAGTCATAGGACAGGAGGGAATGGTTTTAAATTGGAAGGGGGTAGATTTAGATTGGATATTGGGAAGAAATTCTTCACTGTGAGGGAGGTGAGGCACTAGCACAGGTTGCCCAGGGAAACAGTGGCTCCCTCCTCCCTGGAGGTGTTCAAGGCCGGGTTGGGTGGGGCATTCAGCGGCGTGGTCTGGTGAGAGGTATCCCTGCCCATGGCAGGGGGTTGGGACTTGATGATCTTTGAGGTCCTTTATAACCCAAACCATTCTATGGTTCTGTGATTTCAACCTGTAGCGTCAAAGAATTGTGTGCTCTTTGTGCCAGAGAAGAAATTTAGTAGAAGGTGCTGACTGAAATGGGGCTGTGTGAAAAATGTTTTACTCCAGTTCTGGAAGAGAGCTCTTGTGAGCTTGTGGAGCAGCAGCCTTCAAAAGCCACGAGGATTGCTTTGCCTGTGGAAAGTTAATTATTGTAATTTTTTAAGTTGCAGACCCCGGCCTCGTTTGCACAGAGTGTTCAGGAATTAACTATTGCTCTTCAGAGGACTGGAGATCCAGCTAACCTGAACCGTCTCCGACCTCACCTAGAGCTCCTGGCAAATATTGATCCCAGTCCAGGTAAGTTGAGATGTTTTATAAACAGCGTTTAACTGACAGTTTAGCAAGAGGAGCTTAACAGTATTGGAGGATTTAAAAGCTGTTCATCAAGTGGAAGGAAATGTCCTCTTAAATCAAACTTCAGCTTCTTGAGTAGAACTCATACCCAGCCTAAGAACAGCAGTGATCTGTGTGAGGAACTGAACTATTCTGAAGCAAAGTGGATTCAGAAACATAGCAGAAATAGCCTCACCCAGTCTCTGAAGAAATCTTTTTTATTTGGCAGCACAGGGTGAGTGGGGATGAGTGTTGAACATGTACAGTCCTGTGAGGTTAAGTGGTGTAGACTTGATATTGGCAGTGGTAAATGAGGGCAGTGGCAGTAGTCTTAGCATCCTCCTTTTCACCTTTTTAGTACACCTGCTGCTATTTAAAACCAGATCTGCAAAGCAACAGGAAGATTGGTTAGAGTCTTCTTCACACAGAGAGCCTTAGCTGTCACTGAGATGCTTTTTCTCTCCAGCTCTTTACCACAGCAAGTAATCTGTTTACAACAAGGGGAAGTCAGCAAGAAAATGCTTACCAGATTGAGCACTCCCATTAACTTATCTACGGATTGGCTGTCTCTTTGTTCTAGAAATAATGTGTATTAGTTCTTGATCGAAGGTTTCTAGCCTGCAGGCATTGCACTCAGAAGACTTTCTTGGAAGATGCTTTCAGATTTTAATCTGCCTCTGTGTAAAACAATTTTGGTTTCTAAAGCAGGATTTTGATAGTTTGAGTAGACAGTAGCTGGGCAGAAATCACTCTAGACAAGAAAGATTTGTTATCCTAGGGAATTTGGTACTTTTGTTGTTAATACGCAATTCTGCAAAGGTGGGAAAGACAGTCTGTGAAGGAGGGAGGTTAGTTGGAAAGAATATAACTGGGTTGATAGAGGAGAGAAAGATGGAAATTGTTGGGAAAAATCAACAGCACTTTGAGGCTGGATAGTCTGAGGGAGAAGGGAAGGAGAAGAACAGTGTGTGCCAGAGTTGATAAACAGTAAGAAGTATAAAATAAAAATCAATATCTAAACTATGACTTCAGGAGATGGAAAGTTGTAGCTCTTAAATTTGTGTGTTTGAACATACAAACTTACCTTTCAAATGAGAACCAGTTGTACTTCGCAGTTCAAGGACACGCAGTGCTTTCTTCCTAAGGCTTTCATGCTGTCACAAGTCAGGAACAAAACTGTGTGTACTGCAACCTTGTTAGCCAGAGAGTGATAGGGAAAGTGGAAGTACTGATAGAGCCTCCTGTGGTTTCGGTAGGTGATCCTATTGATGGTTCTCTTGTGTGCTGTTGAGCTGGTTCCCTGCTATTGTACAGGTACAGTGAAGTTCCTTGACAAATTTAGTCCTTGTGAGCAGAGTAGAATGTAACTGTGCTAAAGACCTTGGAAGAAGGTGCTTAGGGAAGCGTTTTGAGGTGCTGTGTTTATATGCACGTGGTGGGAGTGTCATCTGCTGGAGCACATTAAACAGAGGAGGAAACTGGCTAGAAAGAACAAAAGACCCTATAGAATTAAGGCTGCACAAGTATGTTAGGTGATGGTCTGATTTGTCCTGTGACTTTGGTGCTATGTGGGAGGCACCGCTTTCCATTGCTGTTCATTGATTGTGCCTGCATGGTCTAGGCCAGTGATGATGGTATTTGTACAGCTTGATTTTACCTGCAGGAGTCTGAATGCAAAGAGGGATTTTCAGCCCCCTTTTTTGTCCCATTTTGTGCAGATTTTGTACAAAGCATTTACTTTGGGGTTCCTGTGGGATAGGAAGGTTTTGGTAAAAGCAAATAATTGGACATTCTAATAACAGCTTTTCTGGCTCTCTTGGTATTTTTTGTGGTTTGATCTCAAGTCTATAGGTACCTTTATTCTTTGTGGTACCTATCCCTGAATTAAGGTGCTGAACAATTCTTGTCTAATGATGCACTTTTCCAGTAAAATCTTTATTGGTTGTCTAGTGAAGTTGTGTGATACTGATGATTACTTTGTACCTGATCATGGAAAATTCTTCTGACTTTGCTTTTTATATTCTCTGTCAATGCAATAGATGCTCCACCTCCTACATGGGAACAACTGGAAAACGGACTAGTTGCCGTGAGGACTGTGGTTCATGGTTTAGTTGATTATATTCAGAATCATAGCAAGAAAGGAACAGATCAGCAACAGGTAAAAGTGAAATCATTTAGGAAGTGCTTGTTTTATTGACTGTATCCAATAGTAGAGGTTTACTCCTGTCATCTGGAAAGACTTGGTTTGAGGAGCTGGTAAAAATACCACTGCTGTGTCATTTTTATCAAAAAATAAACCAGAAAGGGAAAGAACCCTAGATCCAAAACACCCCCCACCCCCCTATTACCCATTGCATTAACTTGCACAACTAAACAGATGAAAAGGAAACAGTCTGATCTGGCTGAAAGTGCAGGAAAATGAATAAACAACCCTCCTGATGAGAGGGTGGGGAAGAGGAGCTGGGTGCCGAGCACTGTGGTCTGCAGGAATTGTCTTGTGTTTGTTTTGATGTGATCCACTTCAGCCAAGACAGCTCTGTTAGTGATATTCTTACTCCTGAGCTTAATGGTTTGTAAAGCTTAAAGGTGTGGGAAGACTATATAAAGGTGCAGTCCAAGTTCCTGAAACTTTTTTCCATCAGAAATTAAATAATGTCTATATAATAAATAATATATTATATATGGAATATATAAAATAAAATATATATAAAATATATTTGGCAACATTATTTGATTTCTGAAGGAAAAAAGTTTCAGGAACTTGGGTTGTACCTTTATATTTATTGCACCTTATATATTTATATTATTGCACCATATATATAAAAATATATAAGCTTATCTCATAGTTTCTTCTCTGTTCCTTTGGTCTCATTCTGTTGTGTAGCTAAATTGATATAAATGCTAGTTGCTGCTGAAAGAGAAAGCTGCCTGTCACACATTCCCACTCCCTCCCTTGCTTTGGCACTCTTCTTGGAGAGCTGGTTCAAGGAGCTGAACTTAGTAGAAAGACTCTCTGCCAAAAGAAAAAGAAAGAAGCAAAATCAGAGTGAATTAATTCTGGTGTTCTACCTTTTCCCATTCACTGGGAGGCATAATGAGCACTGTTACCAGCGAAAGGAAAATCAGTGGGAATACACAAGTGGAAGTCAGAGTGGGAAAAAACAGTGAGGGTTTTTGTTCTGGTTAGACCGTTGCCTAGACTTGGTACATGCTGTGCTGCTTGGAAGGGAACCCGGAGCCTCCCCAGTGGGTAAGGGACATCTGCTGAGCGTTGGGCAGAGATTTGCTGGCTGGCAGCAGTGGCCAGCAGCAGAGGGCTGTGCAGCTTACGTGCACCCTGCCGAAATCCTGCTTTCGCTGCAGTAAATGGCAAAAAAACCCAAAGGTAAAATAATCGGTTTGCAGGTGGCTTCTTGTGGATTTGGGTCTTTTGGCTGAGTTTCTCAGAAGGCAAGAGTTTACTTTTAAAGATTTCTTTCCCTCAGTGCGAACTTGTGCCTCTGATTTAATTCTGCTGTAAAATTTGTAGGAACTTAAATGTCTTTGAGAACCACCTCTGGCCTTCTGCCAAAATTTATTTGGAAACACTGGCAGGTTAAAGGGCAGCTTGATGAAACTCAACTCTCATGGAGATCAAAGGGATGCTCAGGTGCCATTTTGAGCTAGCGGAAAGTGAGGGGAAAAATAACCGGCTAAACTGTGTTTCTTAGCCTACCACAAAGCTTGATGACTATTTGACCATTTCTGATCAAGCATGGTAATTATTTTCCAGCCTCTATCAGTTTTGTCTAAACTATTTCCTGAAGTGTACAGCTGTATTCCAGTCAAGCTCCAGTAAAGAGTGTGAATAAAAACACTTCAAATAACTGATAGTGACTTGTCAAAATATGTGCTAGTTCTGTTGAAGAACCAAACATGAATACTGCTCCAGTCACTTATTTCACATTAGGTACTTCTGAAACATGTAGACTGAAGGAACTGCCAAAGATCAAACAGGCCTTTAGGAGGATGTGTTCAGCTCTCAGTTAAATGGACTGATACTCGGGCTTCTCACCTTGTTTCTTTAACCTTGTCAGCCTCCTCAGCACAGCAAGTACAAGACCTATATGTGTCGAGACATGAAACAGAGGGGAGGATGCCCCCGAGGGGCCAGCTGCACCTTTGCACATTCGCAGGAGGAGCTAGAAAAGTAAGTGTTATCTCTTATGAAACAGATTGGACTGATTTCTGCCCTCTTATCTGGGAGAGTTAGTTATCGTATCTAGGAATGAGGAGAGGAGGCATAACTTGTCTGTTATGTTAGCAAGGAATAAAGTGAAAAACTTGTAACAGTCTCTCAAACTTTGGAACTGCTTGCTATGGAATACAGGGTAGTTTACGTTGTTCAGCAGTAATGCAGCTCTCAGTTTGTTTATATAAGTGTTGAGATTTTGGCTGTTTTTCTTATTTTCTGAGTGTGACTAAACATGCTGCTTGACTGCATCCATTACGGTGTTGTATTTGTGTGTATTTCTTATCTTGCCTTTATATCCAGGTGTGAGAAGTAGGTCACTGGCAGGTTTCCAGGTGTAGGGCGTCTCTTTCTCTTCTGTGCTGCTAGGGCTTTCAGAGAGCTAGAAACAAGTGTTGCAAGTTTTCTTTCTGCACCAGTTACTCTTAGAAACTTTTGGACAGATTGCATGTGCAGTAACCTAAAAGTGACTAAAGCTGCTGTTGGGAGCATTAAAAATGGTAAGTTACCTGAAGCCTGCTGAATAAGCAACATTGCTTACAGATTTAGAGGGAGCACCCAGTTACCCAAGAGCCAACTGCTACTGTTCTGAAGCTTGTTTTAATTCTTTGTATAAGTAAAATGGGTTATTTAAGAGTTAAGACATACGTGCAATGTATTTTATGCAGTATATAGGATTTGTTACTTTTGGGGCTAAAATAATTCATAGAATCCCAGGCTGGTTTGGGTTGGAAGGGGCCCCAATGCCAATCTAATTCCACCCTCTGCCATGGGCAGGGACACCCCCTGCCAGCCCAGGGTGCCCAAGCCCCACCCAACCTGGCCTTGAACCCTGCCAGGGATCCCGGGGCAGCCCCAGCTTCTCTGGGTGCTCTGTGCCAGGGCCTCCCCCCCTCTCCAGGAAGGATTTCTGCCTCCCAGCCCCTCTCCTGCAGTTGAAGGCTGTTCCTCTGGGCTTGGCCTTCACTGCCCTCAGCACTAGCCCCTCCAGCTTTCCTGGAGCCCATCGAGGGACTGGAAGGGGCTAAGATGTGTTCCTGCAGCCTTCTTTTCTCCAGGCTGAGCCACCCCAGCTCTCCCAGCCTGCAGAGGTGCTCCAGTCCTTGGATCATCTTTGTGGCCTCCTCTGGAATCGCTCCAACAGCTCCATGTCCTCCTTGTCCTGGGGACCCCCAAGCTGGATGCAGCACTGTAGGAGGGCTCTTCCAGAGCAGAGCAGAGGGCCTGAATCACCTCTGTGACCTGCTGGTCCTGCTGCTGGGGATGTAGCCCAGGATATGGTTGGCTTTGTGGTGTGAGTGCTTGTTGCTTCTCATTCCCCAACACTCCCAAGTTGTCATCCTCTGGGCTGTTCATGCCTTCCAGAGAAAAAGTGCTCTTTTAATCAGAAGGAATTGCCAACGATTTGGAAATGGCCTGCAGTCTGTTGTGTTGCTTGGGTGTTTTTCTGCTCTCCTTAATCTAAAACTTGAAGCATTAATAAAGCAGATCATTGGCTGTATCGTGAGCATCCAGCATGAGGGCAAAACAGGAAGAAAAGGGGGGGGGGGGGGGGGGGGGGAAGCAAAGCCTGTGGTGTTTGAATGACACAGGCGGTTATTCAAATGAAGAGACTAGGACTTTGATACCTGTGTTCTGCAGAAACAGTTCGGGTTTTTCCCCTTATGCCATGTTGTTAAGAGAATGGAGATGGGTAGTGCTGCTTTGGATGGTTACAAAGGTGGTGTGCTGCAGAGCTGCTCGGATGCGTCACGAAGCACTGTGTCAGCTCCGCAGGTGGAAGAGGCTTGTTCTATCCAGCCTGGTTTGTATGCCTTGGTAATAAAGCTGAGTGATGCGAATGCTCGTTCTGTTTCAGGTTGCAGCAGGTTCTGTAGGTGGTTGGGGAACTTGTGAGGTCCAGTTCTTCCTTGTACCTTTTATCTTTGCTTAATTCCTTTGGTGTTCCTCTTCTAAACATGGTCAGTGTGAACAATACGTGTTGTTGCTGCTGTGTCACTCCCATGCATCTATACCTTTAGGTTAGCAGGGAGGTTATGGGGAAGTCATTGGTAATACCTTAGATAAATTATAAAATAGCAGCTAATTCTGTGCTTGACAAGGGACAAAGACCCAGCGTGCATAGGCAAGTATTAAACTTTTTAGATTATTTTTGTGTCCTGCACATGTGGAAAGTGTTCAGCAAAATCCAGGGCAGCACTGTGCAACTTGTATTCTAAGTATTTTCTCATGGAGAGAGGTGCTCTACAAACTCTTCCAGTCACCTTTGATTGATTAGGTATCTACACAGGTGCAGCTGTCTTTTGAGCGTAGTGTTGCCTTCTAGATGAAGGGGCAGGGAAGGCCAGTCCTCATCTTGGAAGAAGTTCTGTCTGAGTCTTCAGAGAGTCTGAAGCCCTCACACCTTGCACCACCAGGAGACCTGAGAGGTTGCAGATTTCCAGAAGCAATCAGCAGGGAGAACGTGGCAGTGGATTCCCACCCTCCTGATGCTGCTTAGCAGGGAGAAACTGATTTGGATACTGAGTGGGATGCCAGAATGAAGCCATAAGTGTAGCCTGAGGAGCTCACTTCTTGCCTCCATGCGTCCAGCTGACTTGCATGGATGATGTGAGATGCCAGGACGCTTTCTGAGCATCACGTGTTTAGAGAGCTGTAGTCTGTCCTACCCAAGTGCTTCTGTGGTGATAGCCTGGCTTGGTTACTCCCTTTCAGGGCATTCTGAATGATACCTGCTGTCAACGCTATGTAGCTTGAATTGATAGTTTGATTATGTGGGTAAAGATTGATCCTGCCAGGGAATTGAGGCATTGATGGAGAGGTAGGAAGGTGGCTGGAAGATCTTTGACAAACTGTTACAGACTAACACCTCCAATCTATATAGCAGTGTTACACTTTGTCTGACTCTATACTCAGCCGCCTCTAAAAGGCAAAACAACCACAACAAATCTCCACAACAAGAAACACTTTGCTGCATTGGTGCTGTTTGCTCCCCTTGTTGGTCCAGTACCATCAGTCTGCTGATTTTTTTTGTGGAACGTCAGTAAAAAGCCTCGTGTTTGTTCAGATTTAGCAGAAACAGTTGGAATTTTTTGGATTACAGTGTGTTTGTGGAGTTTTCATCTCTGTGGTCACTTAATTTATCAAATGATAAACAATATTTAGGAGCTATGTACTGGTCATAGAAAGACAAATCTTACTGTGCTTTAAAAGGTGACACAGAACAATAAAGGCTGAACTTGGCTAATTGTTGGGCAAAAGGAAACTTGTCATTTGTCACTTAACTTTCTGCTGCTGGGTTCTTCTCTGACTCTTACTCTGAAGCTTCTGTCACAGGTAGCTTTTTATGGGATGTTTGGTTTTCTTCTGTACAGTTGGAATGCATGTATGTACAGGAAATAAGATTTTAAACTTGCTGTGTGAAGTTTTGCTGTAAATTTGTGTACTTGCCATTAAAATCCATCCTTGTTCTTCTGAATGAAACGGCTACTAGTAGTGAAGTTGTCTAACAAACTTTTCCCTTAGGAAATGTGAATTAAAACTTGGAGCTTTCAGAAGCATCTGTGGTTGAAAAAAATGAAAGTCCAGGTTGTTTTAGGTTTTTTTGCTTCAATTTTTGATGTGTGGTTTCTCTTTCTGAAGATTCCGTAAAATGAACAAGCGTCTGGTTCCCAGAAGACCCCTGAGTGCCTCCCTGGGCCAGCTGAATGAGGTGGGCCTGCCTTCAGGAGCTATCCTCTCAGAGGAAGTGGTGGTGGACTTGCCCAATAGGAAAACCTCTGCTCTGCCAAATGGAATTGTGTCAACAGGCAGCACGGTGACGCAACTAATTTCTCGAGGGACTGACTCCGTGTACGAAACTGGCCTGAAGGCAGGGAAGATGGATCATCTGAGTAGCAGCGCCCCCGGATCTCCCCCTGACTTGTACGGGTCTTCCTAATTGCTTTTCAGTGTCACGTGTGTCAGTATGTGGTAGAAATAAAGTAAAGCTGTTCTCTAGGAAAATGGGGGCTAGGGGGGGTAGGGGGAGTATTTTGGGGTTAGGTTGTTGGGTTTTGGTTTTTAAAAGGGATTAAAGACTAGAGTAGAAAACCAAAGCTTAAACTCTAAACTGTTTTACTTCCCTGTTTGCTTCTATTTTAATTGGAGGTGATGTAAGCCTTCAGAAGGTGGAATATAGGCCAAGGACAGCGTTGTAAAGTACTGTGTGCTATGTCAGGCCCTAATGAGCAGCGCTGTCTTTCTATTTTTCAGGATGGAATCTGTCCCCAAGAGCTCTATTTCTGCCTTACCAGTGAACCCTCATCCTGTGCCCGCTCGGGCTCCAACAGATCTGCCTTCAGTGTCTGTCACCAAGCAGTTGCAGATGGTACCACGAGGGTCTCAGCTGTACAATACTCAGCAAGCAGATATGTTTTATCAAGATCCTAGAGGAGCTGCCCCCCCATTTGAGCCAGCACCCTACCAGCAAGGTAAGTTTGAGACCAAGCTCTCTATCTCTCATCTTCCCACTCTGGTGTTTACATAAGCCCGTAAGCTGGAGCTCTCTTGCGTATAGTATGGACTGTAGGCACTAATGTGGTGACAGCATAACAAAATGGAGATGGGCAGGCTTCCTCAGACTCTACTGAGGCCTTTTAATGCGAGCAACAACAGAGAATTGTATCTATCTGGTGTAGCAAATCCTTCTTTCTTCAGGTCTTCCTCACTGGGCTAGATAAGAGATCTAATATGGTAACCTGTAGTTCAATTCGAGTGGGGGAAAATGGAAACAAAGCTGAACTGGCAGAGGGGTTTATGCTTGAGGGGTGAAAACACTGACATCCTTAATGAAAAGTGACCAAGGGTTTTGGAAGTGTCTGCACGTGCAAGTGATAGGTAGAGACAAGTGACGTTATGAGAAGGGCTGGGCACAAAAAAAAGAGAACAGAGTAAGAAAGGAAATAAGAGGAAAAGCTGTAAGCATGAAGAGACCAAGTGGAGAAAGATATTATTGCAGGGGTGTGGCTGTTCATAAAGACAGGGAATGATTCTTACACAAGGTAGGACCGGAGAGAGAAATCATGTAAAGCGAATTAAATCTGGAAGAAAAATGGGGAAAGGGCCTGTAGGGATGCGACTAGGGCCTGTAGGGACGCGACTAGAAAGGCTAAAGCCCGCTTGGAGATGAAACTGGCAAGGGATATAAAGGATAATAAAAAGGGTTTTTTCAGATACGTGAATACTAAGAGGATGATCAGGGATAATGTAGGTCCCTTGATGAATGAGGCGGGTGTCCTGGTATCGGGTGATGATGAGAAGGTGGAAATACGGAATGCCTTCTGTGCCTCAGTCTTCACTCCAAAGGCCCCTCGGGACCCGCAGATCCTGGATGAAAGTAGGAGTGTTTGGGGAATGAAGAGCTTCCCTCTAGTTGAGGTAGGGGTGGTCCAGGAGCGGCTCAAAGGGATTAATGCAAACAAATCCATGGGCCCGGATGGGATACATCCACGTGTGCTGAGGGAGCTGGCGGAAGTGATTGCGGAGCCGCTTGCTATCATCTTCGACAGGTCTTGGAGGACAGGAGAAGTGCCTGAAGACTGGAGGATAGCCAATATCACTCCAGTCTTCAAAAAGGGCAAGAAGGAGGACCCTAACAATTATAGGCCAGTCAGCCTCACTTCTGTCCCTGGAAAGGTTATGGAACAGCTTGTTCTGGATGCCATTACCAAGCAACTGGAAGAGAAGAAGGTCATGAGTAGTAGTCAGCATGGATTCACCAAGGGGAGATCGTGCTCGACCAATCTCATAGCCTTCTATGATCTATCTCATCACCGGCTGGGTGGATGGAGGGAGAGCAGTGGATGTCATCTACCTTGACGTCAGCAAGGCTTTCGATACTGTCTCCCATGACATCCTGATAGAAAAGCTGAGAGATCATGGGATAGATGAGTGGACAGTGAGGTGGGTTGAGAACTGGCTGTCGGACCGGGCTCAGAGGGTGGTGATCAGTGGAGCAGAATCTGAATGGAGGCCTCTGACTAGCGGTGTTCCCCAGGGCTCGGTGTTGGGTCCAGTCCTGCTTAGTATCTTCATCGACGACCTTGATGAGGGAGTAGCATCCACCCTCAGCAAGTACCCGATGATACAAAGCTGGGAGGGGTGGCTGACACGCAGGACACTGCGCTGCCATCCAGTGAGACCTGGACAGGCTGGAGAGCTGGGCAGGGAGAAACCAGATGAGGTTTAATAAAAGCAAGTGTAGAGTCTTGCACCTGGGGAGGAATAACCGTCTGTATCAGTACAGGCTGGGGGATGACCTGCTGGAGAGGAGCTCTGTGGAGAAGGACCTGGGGGTCCTGGTTGATGACAGGTTGGCTATGAGCCAGCAGTGTGCCCTGGTGGCTAAGAGGGCCAATGGGATCCTGGGATGCATCAGGAAGAGTGTGGCCAGCAGGTCTAAGGAGGTGATCCTCCCCCTCTACTCTGCCCTGGTCAGGCCCCACCCGGAGTATTGTGTCCAGTTCTGGGCTCCCTGGTATAAAAAGGACAGGGATCTCCTGGAGAGAGTCCAGAGAAGGGCTACGAAGATGATTAAGGGCCTGGAACATCTTCCCTATGAGGAAAGGCTGAGTGAGCTGGGGCTGTTCAGCCTGGAGAAAAGAAGACTGAGGGGGGACCTAATTAATGTTTATAAATATCTTAAGTATGGGATGCAGGGGGAATTGGCCAGCCCCTTTTCAGTGGTCTGTGGAGATAGGACAAGGGACAATGGCTGTAAACTGGAGCACAGGAAGTTCCGCACCAACATGCAGAATCACAGAATCACAGAATTATCAGGGTTGGAAAAGACCTAGAAGATCATCCAGTCCAACCAACTTTTACACAGTGAGGGTGAGGGAGCCCTGGGACAGGCTGCCCAGGGAGGTGGTGGAGTCTCCTTCTCTGGAGATATTCTGGATGCCTGTCTGTGCAATATGTGCCAGGGAGCCTGCTTTGGCAGGGGGGTTGGACCCGATGATCTCTCGAGGTCCCTTCCAACCCCTACAATTCTGTGATTCTGTGAAAGTGAAAGCGGTGGAAAGAACAAGAAAAAGCCCTAGGAAGTAGTGGAGGGACACCATTTTTGGGAAAGCTGCAGGGCATTTTGAAGAAAAGAACCAAAGTTTACCATTGATTATCGTGCACAAATGAAGATCTGAGTTGCCCAGAAAATTGATACACACAGTGATGTGCACGTCATATTCATGCTTATTTTTAAGTTACTAAGAGATCCCAGATAAATTACTAAAATCTAAGATCACACCTGAAGAAGTCTTTGGTGATTCACAATACTTAAATTTCCTCCTACTGTTCAAGAGGTAGAACAAATCTTTAGATAACTTCAAATTCTAATTAACCCAGGTTTTTTTACACAGGCTCTGGTATGTTGGGACAAATTGAATTTAGTTGCATGGATAAATATGTACCTGCTAATCTTCAGTTTACTTTTTAGGTCTTGTGTAGGTAAAAGTGTTCATATTGATCTGCAGAGGCTTTCTAATGAATTATTTGTTTGGTATGTTAACAGGACTTCTGTGCACCTGGGGTGGGTTCAATTTCATTGCTTCTCCAGCTACTGTAATCTTTACACCTTCTTGGTGTCTTATTTAGACGATCAAACTGTGTCACCTGAGCTTTGGATCAACTGCTTTTTCTAGGTTGATTTTTTTTTTTAGTAGAAATATCAATTAGTGTGGGCAAGCAACCAATGTGTATTAATTTATATCATTCTCCTCGTGATACTTGCAGACTGGAGTATTTGAAACAACATGGTTTTGTGGACAGTTGTGATAATCGCTTCATCTTGTGTTTTATTTTTTCCCTCTTGCCTTATTGCAGGAGTTTACTATCCCACTCAGTCCATGTCTCGCTTTGTCCGACCTCCTCCATCAGCTCCTGAACCTGGTCCGCCCTATTTAGACCATTACCCACCTTACCTTCAGGATCGTGTGGTGAGCCCACAGTACACACAGCCGCAGCAGTACCCTCCTATGGGACAACCCATATACCCGCCACACTACGACAGCCGCCGTGTGTATCCCCCTGTCCAGCCATATCAGCGAGAGGAGATTGTCCGAGGAAGCCCTGTACCCATTGAAATTCCGCAAGCGGCTGTACCTTCCTACGTACCTGAATCCAGAGACAGATACCAGCAGACAGAGGGATATTGCCCAGTGGCGCCACATCTCAGTCAGATCAGACCTTCATGCCACAGGGTATGGGGTTTATATTGTGGTTTTGTAGGTGTTTGAGAGAGAGAGAGAGAGAGAGAGAAATAACACAAACTAGTTGAAGCTGAATATTTTGCCACAAGGTGATGGGTTTTGTGATGAATTAGAAGTTTGAACTTGAAGAGGGGAGTACATTTGACGAAGCTGATCAAAACCTGGAAGGCAGCTTAGTTACTAGTCAACTCCGCATTTGTATTGATGTTAATATGTAAGAGTTGGCTGATACTTGGTGCTTGAAGGAGAAAAGCACTGTAATTAATTTGGCAAGTCTCAGATGGCCCTGACCTCTCCAACAAAGATTTAGGCTGGAGAGAGCTACTGTTTCTAGTGCAGATTAAATATGGTGTGTGTGTTCTCTGTCTCTCTATCTCTGTGCCTGAATAAATAACTATGCAAACAGACTCAGCATGATAAAGGAACCAAAAACTCTGCTCTTCCAAATTGCCTCTACTTCAAGAATGCTAACGGGACAACCTCCCTAGCAGAAGTGTGCAAACTTGTTTTGGTAAATCACCAGCTGGAATCCAGTCTGGAGAATAGTTGGACTTGTGTAAGTGCCAGAGGAAAGGCTCTGAATCATATCACTGAGTCCAGGAAGCATTTTTGACACACGTTACAGACTTAGTGATTCTGACACGTTTGTGGGATGTTTAATTCTATTGCAGAATGAATAATAAATGCAAACTAATTGTAACTAGGCTATGATTTGTAGAGTTCTGACACTTTCTCCCGTATGACTGAAATGGAGACTTGCTGTGCTCGAACATGTTCCAGTGGAAACTGCTGGAACACAGAGTCATAATGAGCTACCTGTGAGTGAAAAAATGAGTAGTTTTAAAGTTAGAGACGGTGGGTTAGTTGAGGATCTAATCAGTTTTAGGCAAATAACATCCCCTGCCTTTAAACACTTAGGGTGTCTTGAACTAACAGTCTGGCAAGGTGTGGGACCACGTATGTCCTATGTTAAACATGAGAGTTAACAGATAGACTTTAACAAAGTGATCTTCACTCATTATTGTAATGATACTGTCTGTTCACTGTGTTCTCCTTTTCTTCCAGTATACAGTTGTCAGGTTTTGTATGTGCATTAATGCTTCGGAAGCTTTGTAACGTATGTCTGTCTTCATTTCAGCCGCATCCCAGCCTGGATGAACTTCACCGACGAAGGAAAGAGATCATGGCCCAGCTAGAAGAGAGGAAGGTGATTTCTCCACCTCCTTTTGCACCATCACCAACCTTGCCTCATCCTTTTCATTCAGAGGAGGTAAGCATATTTTGACAAAAAGTACAATTTACTAGTATGTTTGCAAAATACTTTGGGATTTGTGTGTGCTGGTAAGTGAAGACAACAAGAAAATGAGAACAGTATGGTGTTGGCATGTGTTGTGGGGGGTAGGTTTTGTGCTTCAGGTAGGAAGCCCTTGTGGTACACTCATTTCTCTGCTGCCTGTTGATTCTGTGATCTGCCACTGATCCCAAGCTGTTGGCTTTTGGTGCAAACAAGAGAATGAATGTTGAGCTGTTACTAATTAAAATAGTTGGTCTTTGCAATTACTGGACTTTGATTCATTTGCTCCTGACATGTTTAGAATTAAGTAACAGCTTGATAGAAGTTTATTTTTTTAACCAAGGTCAAAATAGCCCTTTCTTAGGCCAAGTGAACAGTCAGCACAGGGAGTGCAGCCAGGGGATCAGAATTTCACACATTTCATGTTTGCAGTGGCCCAATTCCAAATGATGATGTATCCGATAAAAAATAATCCTGGTGGTGCTTTTCCTCAGGTTCACTGCTGTGGAATCTAAGCAGCGGTGGCTGTGAAGCTCCTTCTTCCCTTCACTTACAGAACCAGATTTTTGTTTTTGTACAGTACTTGGATGAAGACCTGAAGGTAGCTGGGAAATACAAAGGAAATGACTACAGCCAGTACTCTCCCTGGTCCTGTGACACCATCGGCTCCTACATTGGAACCAAAGATGCAAAACCCAAAGATGTTGTGGCAGCAAGGAGCGTGGAGATGGCGGTATGTAGGGATTAGGGAAACTTGGAAGAAAAGTGGATGCTTCTCTGGGTTGGGAGGGACTCTTTGTTCGCTTTCCAGGGTGGTGGCCATGCTTGTTTTTAACCTCAGCAGGCATTACAGTGAAAGAATGCATTTGCAAATGCGCAGGGTGCTTTGTTCACAAAGGTATGAACAGTCCTGTGTCTGTAAAATTCTGGATGTAGATGGAGGCTGGCCACTCTGCTCTCAATTTTACCATGGTTCTTTACACCTACTGAAATCCAAAAATGACTCTCTACTGGCAGCTTCGTAAACATGTCCATCTGTTGCTTCCTGTACTTCTTTCTGTTGGAGGGACATGCTGTAACTTTGTGCTGTTAAACCTTTTAAGGTGATTATGTGACTGCTGTTAATGATGCGGTTAGCTTTTGCTTGATTCGTAGCCACAAGAATGCCCAAAACTTGCATGAAGCTTTTGAGAGGAGCGTAGTCATAACCTAATGCTAGGCCAGTGGTTCTTGAGGGCAGTTTCTAATGTTATGCTGTGGTTATTCAATCTATGGAAGCTGTGGGTGTCTGGCTGTGATATTGTTCTGTGCTGCTACATTGTTGCTAGGCCAGTTTTGCAAGAAGGTGGGGGCTGCTAGGGTGGTGCCACTGGGAGTCCTGAACATAGGAGAGGAGAAATAGGGTTCTGAAATAGCACCACTATTCCATTTCTTCCGAACACGTCAGCACCACTCAACAGCAAGAAGTATGGTGGTAGTAGAAAGACGTTCAAGTCTTCAAGAGACAGGACTTGTTTAGTCTCTGCAACTGTTTTAGAGATGGGTCTGTTTTTCTCCACCTCCTATCTGCACAAGTGTCCTCTGTATGTGTGTTGGCGCTGTCATAGTAGCTTTTCCTTAGCTAGAAAGATGTTTCTATCCAGAACTTATTCTTCTGTGGACAGGTGCTAACCTGCTGCAGCAGCTTAACTAAATCATAGGGTTTCCCTCTTGAGCTTCTCTTAGCCACAGGCAGGCTTCCCTGTTTCCCTTCTGCCTCACCGAATTTAAATGTATCTGGTTTCTGTCCACTGAATTGCTTTCCTGTAAGACTTTGAAGGCACTGTGTGAAACGGGAGCGAAAAGGCGGCATTCTCCCAGAAAAAGAGCACAGGGAGGTTTCAGGCCAGGAACATCTTTCAGCCCTCACACCTTTGGTTTGGGAGTTACTGCTTGAGGTTTAACACTTGAGGTGGACACTGATAGAGCTGGGAATGACATAGGGCACTCCTAGGACTGTTCCTTAATGCAGGAGAAGGCATTTCATCTGCAGCTTTGGGTTTCTTATCTGTCCTTTTTGCTTTCTGTCCATGAAACTCTGTCACATAGTTTCACCTGGGGAAGTACCAAGATTACTTGTAACTGGCTTTTTGCTCTCCAAGTGGCAGCTTTCAGGAACCAAGAAACAGCTCTCGTCTGTCATCTCTGCTGCTAGGAAAGCTGTGTAAACAAGCTGGAGCTCAATTAAGAGAAGTAATAGAGTTCTGGAGAAGCAGCCTCCTTTTTCACTGCTCAACAAAATGTTCTTCTGCCCCAGAGCTAATTTTCAGATAAGCAGATAGGATCTCTGCTGCTCCTCTTTCCTTACAGCAAAAAAGTCTCAGGAGACTTTCACTGCAGATTGCAAGGGAATTAATTCTTCCCTTTTTTATTGTTTGGGAGAGATTTCTTTTTTCAAGGATGAGAACAGAATAATCTAAGCACACAATGCTGGATTTTATGCAGAAGCTATTGCAACTTTACTATGTTCTTTCCCCCCACTCAGTAAATGAAAATAAATTCAAATTGGTATTACAGAATATACAGAGTATAGAGTCAGAGAACGCTTTGGGTTGGAAGGTACCTCAAAGCCCATCTAGTTCCAACCCCCTGCCATGGGCAGGGACACCCTCACTAGACCAGGCTGCCCAAAGCCCCATCCAACCCAGCCTTGAACACCTCCAGGGATGGGGCTTCCACCACCTCCCTGGGCAACCAGTAGATGCTGTCTAATGCCTCTTCCAGTTTCAATATGTTATATTCTTGAGTTTTGCTTCCAACCCAGTTGTGAGTGCTGTTTTAGACCCCTTTTATTCCCACCTTAGCTACGTTACCCTGCCTGTTTTTAGCAGCCCTTACCCTCACTGACAGCTTGCAGAGTTTTATTACCATTTTGGACCCTGCAGAAGTGTTTAGCCTTCAGCCAGTCCTCTCTGGGCATCACTTGCCTTGTTTTTGCTGTACACAGCACTGCATAACAGTGTTACTTCTTTTAGCAAAGCCTGAACTCAGTCTTTGGCAGAACTTATGATCTTCTGTTTTCTGACAGCCAACAGGTAGCTGTCCCATTTAACTAAGCGTTCTTCCCATTATTTCTTTTAAATCAAGTTTGTTTATTTCTGTAACTATTTTGTGTTGATCTGGATGTGGTGGTTATCTGGGGAACGGGGAGCATGGAGTTTTTTGTTCCTTTTGTGTCTTCTATGTTCAAGAAGCTTTTAAAAATATTTTTTTTAGTCATGGAAACAACCCATTGCCCTGTGTTTTTAAATTACTTAGTCTGGGTGACTTTTCCCATAACCAACCTAATTTTATCTCAGGAAAACTTTTGTTAAAAATCTTTGATACTCTGTTGTTTCTTCTTTGAAGTTAGTTATGTCAAATTGACTTAACCTGCTAGATCAAGATTGTTTTCTTTGCACATCTTTTCCTTTGTGACTACATGGCAAAGCTCTCTGAGTAGAGAGAAGTGGTTATGTCTGTTCATTTGCTGCCCCATTAAGGTATTTGAGTTTGAAGGCAAGTTAGAAACCAGCATGTTCCAAGCAGTACTACTGTTTAATGACAGATGTGCTGAAAAGCATGTGCTAGACATGGACAAGTAAGAACTGTACTGAGTAATTCCCATTTTGAGTCGTCTTCAGCCTGTTAGGTGGTGTAGTTCTTCACACCAGGCCTCTGAGAAATTTCTCTTGGACTCTGGGAGGAGTGTGTATTCCTCAGAGCTGCCCACTGATCTCCTCTGACTATTATTCTGGAGGGCTGGGTTTTTTCCCCTTCTGCCCCATTAGACTTTCTCTGTTTTTCCTTTTGCTGCTGCTGCTGCCTTCCCTTAGATGTTTGCAGTTAATTGTGCAATAGTTTCACAGGGTGGTAGAAACGGGCATCTTAAGTTAGACCATTAGAGAGACATTACTCTAACAGCAGAGTTACAAACTGAAAAGTCAAGAGGATTAGTTGAAGGATGAAGGGAATAGAAAAAAAGAGATGATACTGATACCCACTTCTTGTAATAGGAATGTGGTCTTCTCCATTTCTGACTAAGTTTTTGACTGCCTTTTCCCTGTCTTATCCAGAACGTAGATAGCAAAGCAATGCGTGACCAGCGATTAGACATGCAGAGAAGAGCAGCAGAGACTGGTGATGATGACCTCATTCCATTTGGAGATCGACCAACTGTGTCAAGATTTGGGGCTATCTCTCGTACTTCCAAAGCGATGTACCAGAATTCTGGTCCCATGCAGGCCATGGCGGTTCAGGGAGCTACCACCAAATCAATCATTTCAGGTACGGCGCGTGCTCTTGGACTTTACTGGCTGTTGCTATTTTCTCTAGTGCTCCTGTGTAGTGCAGGTTGGACCCAGCCACTGTAAACTTGTTTCTTGTATTAACATACACCTCAACTGTGTTTCTGTGTCACTAAAAATAACTCTGGGTAGTGTTACACCGAGAAGCCTGGAGAATAACGCTGCTACTACTTCCTGTTGCGGGTTTGTGTACATGTAGTGTGTGTGTTGGTGACTTGCTCTTTGGAAAGAGCTACTTTGTTCTGCTGATCTCTCTGAGATGAGGCTTCTTTTAAATCTAGTAGGATCCAGAAACTTGCTGCTTTTTCAAATATATAGTGCAAAACCATCACAATAGCTGCTGCAGCAAGCTTAATGCACTGATGGCAAAGCAAATAAAATCCATGTAGAAATGATTTCTCTTCTACACATTTATTTTCTAATCACATGTATAGTGTAGCTGTACATCTTACTCCCAAAGATGGTCTTTTCTTGAGGTACACTGAATAATCTTAAGAAAAGGCTCAATTATCTTCTCCCAAACTTCCTGCTAGGGTGGGTTGGTTTTTTTTTTTGGAGTTAATTGCTGGATACTAAACAAACTCATTTGCTTAATTCAAGCACTAACTTACTGTGTGGTATCACGAGTAGAACTCTGGCTTTCCTGAAAGCTTAATGTCCAAACTTCTGTTAACGAAATATCTCAGAATTATCTGTCAATTCTTGAGTCTTTTAGGAACTTAAGTATTAAAAATAATTGCTGTCACAGTGGTTTGTGTTCCGATTTCCCCGAGTGTCTGAAATCCTTCACAAAATCATGGAATCTTGAAGGTTGTAGCCAGCGTTGTTGGACATGCAGGAAGAGTCACCTGTTAATGCATGAGGGACTGGTTACACATAGTGTTTCTCTGTGTGTTTCAGCGGGAGACACCTTAGACTTCCTCTCAGGAAACTGACTTTCCTGGTTATTCTTTCTGCTCAGTTCTCTGTGTTGACTGAACTACTTCAAGGGTTGTTTTGTACTAATGTGACATGGCTTTCTTTCTGTTTACTAGCAGACTATAATCTGTATGGAACCCAAGGTGGCTGGGGAGGCTCTCCATACTCTCCTCATCAAAATATACCTTCTCAGGGACGTTTCAGTGACAGGTAGGATTGCTTTATTGTTTTTCTTGGCCTTTATCTAAATTTTCATTACTCAGCTGGTGCAGAAAGAAATAAAGTGCTTTTGGGTTGTTTTTAACTCCTTTTTGCTTTTCTGATCCCAAAGGGAGAGACTGCCCATGTCAGAAGTGTCTGGTCATGGGAAACAGTTGCCCTCGGCGGAGCGAGAGCAGCAGCTGCGCATGGAGCTGCAGCAAGTAGACCATCAGATTAGCCAGCAGACAAAAATGCGAGGACTAGAGGTTGGTACCAACATTTGGAAGAGTGGTGAGGGGTGGTGTGGAGAGAGATGAAGCTAGTAAAGCTGCTTCTCACATGTTGATGATCTTTCTCTGACCGTAACTATTCAGTAGCAGTACATCTGTGGTGCCAGGTAGAAGTGTAAATCCGTCTGCGTAGCAGCAGACACCTCCCTGCACTTCATGTGCACAAATCAGCACCATACTTGAATCTGCACTCAGTGCTCATTCATGTTTGCTTTCAGTCTCTCTCACTGACTGCCCCTCTCCATTCATCTCAACTTGGAGGCAAATGTGTGGTCTAGATAGCTGTTCCTCGTGGCTTGACTGCGGCTGAAGATGCCTGATAGTGAATACAGAAAGCCATGACCTTCATCTGTTTCATGTTTTGGCTTTGTGTTGTACCTGTTCCTTCTAAAATAGCTCAAGCCAGAAGAGTCACAAAAATAAAGATATTTAGCTTGAAAGTCTGTCACCTTGCTTAGAAATGTAGCTGCTTGCAACATGAGGAAAGATAGGAGTTTGCATCTGTAAAAATTAATGAGCTGAATTCATTGTGTTTTGAGAGAGACCAAAGGAGAAATGTCAAGGCATAATGAAAGAACTGTTTTAGCAGAGCTTTAGTTACTTTTTTTCCTGTCCTAGGAAAAATTAGTAAATACTTACCAGAAAACTCTTTTAGGTACTTCAGGAACTATTCATACTGATGGTTCCCCAGAAGGAAGTGCTCTGTGGTGGAGAGCAGCTTCTGCTGAAACTACAGTTACTTAACATAGGTTATTACAGATCACCATTTTAAAGTTGCAGCAGTTACAAGTAGTATGCATTTCTTAGTTACTTGAAACATAACTTGTGTTCCTGTGCTCTTGTTTGGGAACAAGAGGAAAAATGTTTTAAATCTTGCATGTCTGCCTTTGCCATAATAGAAGAGTATTGGAAAGTTGCAAAATCTCTGCAGCCTGCCTCTCCTTTATTATACTGTTGATGTTAAATCCCACATGGTTGAGTTTGGAGCCTTGATTTTACCTTAATTGTAATTGCTCAGAACTAATCAGTTAGTTTGAGTAGTAACAGCTTTCAGTTTATCTACTGTGTTCAGAGCTGCAAGAAGATACTTGCTTTACTGTTACCAGATAGTAGCAATCACTTAATTCAGCTTAAAGACTAAGGTTATTTTGTTTTCTTCTCAAACGAAATAAGCATTTGTACTTGAAGACCAGCTAGATAATGTGTTTAAATGCAGAGCACACACTTAGGGAACTGATTCCCAGGTATTAGCCAGTTTTTGGAGTGGCTGACATGGTTACTCTTCTACTTGGCTGTTAGTAACTTCCAGCTCATGAATGACTAAAGTCACTTGGCCCTCTCTGATCCTGACCTTCCTAATTGGGTCACTCGATACCTGTATCTTGACATCCCCATCTCAAGATACCGTATGTGACTTAGTGATAATACTGGCTCTACTGCAGTGTTTGATAAAATCTACTGCTGTAAAATAAAGCAGCAGATTTGCTTATCTGCTCTTACCTTTTGTTCAACAACTAGCTCACAAAAAAGAGTAAGTGTTCTTATTTGTGTGCTTCATCTTAGCTTTGAGCAGGGAGCAGTATATGGGAAAACCCCTGCAAATTTCTTACAGTAAAAGCTATTTAACACTGCTTGATTAAAAGTGAAAAGATTTGTTTGCATGTAAAAAATGCCTCTGCTTGCTCTGGCTTTGGATTGGGACCTTGTTAAACGTGGAGAGAGAAGGCCTTGGTTTTGCAAATGTACGATACTCGGGAGTTATGGCCTAGAGCTCTTTCTGTGCTTGGTGTGTTGTGTGCTCAGTTGTGTATGTGCTTGGCTTTATGCATTTAGGCTGTTAGTAACAGGCTGCTGTTGCAGAGGGAGGCGACTACCCTGGCAGGCCAACCACAGCCCCCACCCCCACCTCCCAAGTGGCGTGGGATGATCTCAAGTGAACAGCTGAGCTTGGAGCTACACCAGGTGGAAAGGGAAATTGGGAAGAGAACCCGTGAGCTGAGCATGGTGAGTGCTGTGGGGGTGGGAGGCAGAGAGGGGGAGCTGAGAGCTGTCTAGCTGGCTGCAGCCCTTTCACCCTGGCAAAAAGGCTCTCTGCTGGATGACTGCAGCTGGAGTCATCCATCTCCCTCTTCACCTCTTTATTCTTCAAAACCTCCTGAGAAGTTTCCTGATTCTTCGCAAAGAGTTTGAATTCTAGCTGCTTTAAAATACTCTCCTGTTAGCTTGTCGCCATTGGAAAATAAGCGTGGCGCTGAAGTTATTGAAAACTATCAGTTGTCTCCAAGGTCACTGTGCCATGACTTGTAAAAACTGCTTTCACACAGAAAACATCACCCACGGGTACAGGCTAGCCTTCAGAAGTCTGTGTGCTGTTCCAGTCTATGGTCTTTGCTTGTTGTTCCAAGAATCATCCCTTCCTTTTGGGAAATACTGTGTCCTGAGAGGATGAGCGAATCTCGCTGAGTCTGTTTTCTTGTCTCATGGCTTTTGTGGGTTACTCTGTATGACTCCACTTTACAGGCCTTCATCATTGGTCCCCAAGGACGAACTCTTGAGTTCTCTTAATAAAAGGTTTAAGCATTTTTCTTCTGTCCCTTTCTTTTTTTTAAAGGAGAGCCAGTCTTCACTGGATATAAAAAACAAACTGGGCACCACTAAACAGACAGAAAACGGACAGTTAGAACCGCAAAGCAAGGTTCCAGCTGAGGACCTCGCACTGACATTCAGGTAACACGGGTGTGCAGCCTTTCTTTGTGTAACAGGGGGACGGCTTCTTCAGGGTCGCTCTCTGGAATGTGAATAATACCCTGGCTCTAATATAGTAGGGAAAGATTATACAAATCAAGCTTTAATAGTGAATTAAGGGCCACTTCAGCTGATGTGTAGATGAGTGGAATGAGACTGCATATCAGCACAACAGAATAGCAGAGATGTTTGGAAGACCAGGCATCCATCTAGGTGAGATTGGATGATTTGGCAGGGAGGATCCAGGAGATAAACAACCCCCATGAAAGAAGTGTTTATCTACTGCATTAGTTTGAAAGAAGAGCTCAAAACATGAGAGGAAGCGTACTCCATCCTGTCAAATTTTGATGCAGATGTTCTCTTGGAAGGTATGTAATTTTGAAACGAAGTTCACATTTACTTGTAGGCAGTAGTTTTTATTTGTGTAGATACTTAAACTCACGTTTGATAGTCAGTTGAAGAAAGATGTTGTCTGGGGGCGCTGGCAGTCTGCACAGCAGTCATTTTTACATGGTCGCAGGCATCTGTGTGTATTCAGACAAACACTTTGAACAGAAGAGCTCAAATGCTGCAGGTGTGTTGCTAAGTCAGGTTTACAGAACTTGATGTGAGCAATTTGGTATCTGGATGTTTGTTCAGAGTATGAATTTATCCAGAAAGTGTATCACTCTCAGTTGCTTCTGAAGTCCTACAGCCAGTCTTGGAATTCTGCACTACACCATCAGATTGAGGCCTCTAGAGCAGAAACTAAATTCTCCAGATGAAATTCTGGAAGTAATGAAATTGAAACAATTTTTTTCTGTTATTTTTTCCTAAATAAAAAGAAAAGGTAGATGATTGTGAGAAGTTAAATATTCTGGAGCGTGTAAATTGTATGGTTTGATACTGAACATCTTGTGGCATATACTGAAATACTTTAAGGCTTCTAGACTAGTTATAGTTTGAAATGAATAGCTGTCTTTCTGATGAGTACCTGCAGCATAGCAGGCAACCTATTTACTACCCAAGGCCAGTCTTTACCTGTGCACAACTCTTCATTGAGATGCTGCAGCAACAGATACAGAAAGTCATCTTATTTAAATGAAAAATCTCAGCTTTCTCCTCAATTTACTTCCAGCAGTGATGTTCCGAACGGATCGGCCTTGACACAAGAGAACATTGGCCTCCTGTCAAACAAGACAGCATCTCTCAGCCTGTCAGAGGACCCAGAGGGAGGAGACAACCACGACTCCCAGAGAGCAGGAGTTACACCCACATCTGCTCCCTGAAGTGAGGCCAGCGGACCCCAGAGTTCCTTCTCCTGGGGTTGTTGGTAGCTTCCATCACGTTTTTTTTCAGGGGTGATTGGAGAAAAACCCAGTAGCAGAGCAGCAGGTCCAGAGGCAATGTGCACAAACACAACTACTAGAAACAAATCCTGCACATAGTTCACATTAACGCATTTTTTAATTAAAAAAATGAAAATTAGCAGTATCTGCAAGCGATTCAAATTAAATTTGTTTTTGTTCTGTGAATGAACTTTATTTTAATAACTTTGGACGCCTTGGATCCCAGGGCTTAAAAAAAAGATATTATATATATACTCTGTTTGATTAATTGTATGATCTTAATGAAGTAGGTTTTTTCTTTTTATTTTGGTATTATTACATACCCAGTGCATAATTCCTTATCACCTTCATTTCTGAACAACTAAAACAACCTGGCCGCTTCCTTGTATGGTTTAAGGGGGAAACAAGGAATTGAGGGTTGGAGAGTAGCTGTGAATTGTGGTCTCAAAAGATGAGCAGCAGCCTTTGTTCTTCAGCCAGTTCCACTCAGGGCTAGGGACCAAACCCTGCCTTGTGTGAGACTTCCTGCTATCAAGTTTGAACTATGAGTGACAGAATCTTTGCAGGGCAGCACATGCAGTCCCTCATGGATGTCCCACCAGGGCACGCATCATTAAAGAGGGCATCAAAGTGAGCATCCAGCACAACGCTGTTGGACTTGCAGGTTGCTGACCTCTTGTTTTCTGTTGGGACTAAAGAGGTCAGCAGAAAACAGACCATCTTCTACTGCAGCATGAGTGTTTCTGAAGCTGCTTAGCAGCGGCTTTTTTTGGGAGACTAACCCAGCGAAAGGTCTGCAGCCCTGACTGAGGTGGGACCTCCAGAAACAGGAAGTTGAAAGAATGTAAGGTTATGCAGTTGTTGAAAGGATTAACGGCTCATGAGGTGGTGAACCGTGTTACTTCATCCAGTGTTTGGTGGTTTGCTTTTTCCCTTTCTCACTATGCCTTTAAAACAAGCTCACCCAAAGTCTGTACAATTAATTTGGTGCAGAGGGACTTACTGACCCCTCTGCCTTTTGAAACAGGTCTTTCATGTGTGCCACCTTCTCAGCAACTCTTGTCTTTGTTTCTTTCTTCATTCCTTTTTTTAATTATTAAAAACATCATTTCCTCTATTTTTTCCCCTTCTTCAGTGGTGCATCAGTTATTGATTGCAGTGTCAAGACTTTGTACTGAAGGAGGCCAAATCTTTGATTTGTGCTCATCAGTGATGGCAATCTTTAAAAAACAGAGGAGAAGTTTTTTTTAAAGATCTGAGTGTATTAGAATTTGATACCTGAGAATCAAAAGCTGCTGCAGTGAACCCTTCCTTGGCTCCTCTTTCACAGGGGAAAAGTGGAATTGAAATGACCATGTAAGGTGCAGCAGAGGTCCTGTCATAAGTAGTCCAAGTACTGAAAAGTAAATTTTGCTACTTCTCTGAATAGATGCTTTGTAAGCATATGTTGGAGAAACTAAGCCTTTCTAGATGTTTCTTTAAAAGTTAAAGAAATGAAAGATTTTGTCCTTGCTGCATATTTTCTTTGACTTGCCACGCACTGGGGCGAGACCCCGCATACAAAGAAGTCTGTGGAGAACGATTTTGAAGCGCTGCTCCCTCTGCACCTTCGTGGCCTGTTCGTGTTGTTTTTTCTTTCTGGGTTTAGACTACTAAATGGGAAAGCACTGGTTATGTAATAAATTACTGCATTGCTTTGGTTGGGTAAAGCAAGAGTTAATAATTTTCTTGGTTTTTAGTTGTTTTTTTCCTTAACTTTAACTCCTGCTGAGGTCATAGCAACCTTGGGCTAAGCTTTGCATTCATCATACTGTTAAATAAAACAAAACGGGGGGTGGGAGGGGATACAGTCCCACTATTGCCTACCAGTAGGAGAGTCCAAACAGAAGACTCGTTTGAGTAGCAATTATTTAATTTGCCCAGTCAAGGCACCGCGTTTATATACTATTTCACATTGAATTTGATTATGCCCTACAGACCTGGCTGGTCAAGGATTTGATACACATATTGGCTTGGGATTCGAGCTTTCTTTTTTATTTAAATAAAAATTTATATATAAATATATATATACATATATACATAGTTATATCTGTATATATATTGGGTATGTTTTAAGAATTTTTTCGCATGAGCGCAGCTGTTGTGATCAAATGTCTGGGAGGTAGAAGCACTGAATGAAAATAAAAAGGCATTTTTCAACGCACACGCCCACACTTTCCATATGTCTTCACATGGGTTTATTTTGCTCTTAGTTGAACTTTGGCCTCTGAATTGCCGAGACTAGGTTTGAAGCTTTCTTTTTATTTCTTTTTTTCTCTTTTTTTTTTTTTCTAACCCCTCTTAACTTTTGGCTCTAGAATAGCTTTGTCTACACCTTGCCCCCTGCCATCCATCCAGATCTCCTACTTGAGGCCTAGCAGAACTAGGCTGATGCAGTTTTGAGCCCGTCAGGTCTGTTCCTCCCTCCTCTCTGCTCTGGGCATGAGGATGATTAATTAACGTGTTTCCCTGGCAGCCTGCTTGTGAGTCAACTGACACAGGCACCATGCCCTCTTCTCCCATCCTTAGATGCAGAGCACCACCGTCAGGTCAGCCTTCTCATTGTCGTTTTAAAGTAGTTTACTTCTACCTGCTGTGTCTTTATTAACGCAGGGAGCTCATTTTAGTTGAGTTAATTAGTGCAATGTTCTAATCTAGGAGGACAAGCCTGCAGTGTACCTTCTGACTGCAGTAGTTCTTGATGTAAAAGGAGTTTTCAGAGACGGTTGTGGTATGTTTGAATCTACAGATTAATTCACAACACTAGGAAGAAAATCTGGAGGGGCAAAAAAAGCTTTTTAACCTCTTGTGCCAGCTAGTTTCCCTGCCAGGTTAGGGATTAGTTGCTGGGTTGTTTGTTTTTCCTCCACTTCTGTTCCCAGGAGGAACTCTGCAGTAAGAGCGACTCAGATTGCTGGCCTACATACGGCAAATGCTTCCAGAACCCCATGGATCAGAAAGGAGACCTCACCATTGTTTTTTCCCTCTGTTACCCAGCTTTCCGTGCTGCACTTTGTGCGTAGTGTCCTTGTTGTGATCAGTGTGTCCAGGTGAATGCCCTGTTTGCCCAGTATTACAGTTTGGCTTGTTAAATAGTTTGTTTAATATCCACCAACAGTATTGATTTGGGGCTCGTTGGGGTTTTTTTTTTCCCTTGCCTCCTCTTGTCCTTTTTCTACTTTTATTTATCTTTTTTTGCAGAAGTTTAGCTGATGAACCAAGTCAAACAGCAAAAAGCAGTATATGGTTTTGAGTCACTCTGGAAGCTGAACCTGAAACTTCCCCTTCTTGTGGAAAAGCATACTGGTAGAACTGGGAAGGCAGATAGCTCTGCATACAAAGGAACCATTGATGGTTACAGCAAATAACCAGGGAAGGAAAATTTCTGGAGTAACTGTATACTGCTATGTTCATTTCTATAGCCCTTCATCATCCCAGTGGTACAGGAATTCTGTCTGTCTCAGTGGAATTGGTCTCAGCTAGTAGTTTAATTCCTTCTGCTTGGACAAGAAGAAAGAGTGCTGCAGTGGTGTTAGGGCACTGCTGCATCATTTGGTACGTAGGTTTAGGTCTTCTACTGCAGCAGACGACTTTGAACCCTCCTTGATACTTGTGTTTCAGCGCCAGCACTGACAAATCCCCCAGAATAGGAATCTTCAAGTGTTAGGTTAAACTTTGTCAGTGATTCAGTCAGTGTGGAACTGATGTTTGTTTATTCTGTAGTGTTATTTTCTTCCTCCTTCTGTCAACATCTCTTCTTCCTTTCCTGTGACCTAGTTCTCCTTTCTTACCAGAAGAAACATACACTTTTTCCTTTGCCCCTGTGTATCCTGTCCCATTTCAGAGTAGGACTTTTGTTTTAAGGTCAGAGCACCTTTCACATTTGCAGCACTGTTATCCCCTGTCTGCTCTGAGTTTCTTCTGAGCCTTACTCTCCCTTCTGTCCATACCTTCCTGTCCTTCTGTGGCTTCCCATTCACCCTCCCTGATTGTGTAACAGTGACAGCTTGCTGCCTCAAAACAGAGCATTCAAATGAATTCGCTTAGCCAATAACTTCTGTGAAGTTGCCTTTTCTAATGGTGTTATTACTCAGTGATGCACAAATGTGATATTGCCCCTACTGGTAGGCAAACGGGGGAGCTGTATAAACATGGTAAACTGCTGTTTTTCTTTAAAGGAGAGCCAAAGACTTGTGCTTTACACTCTTTTCGTTGTTTGGGTTTTTTTTTCCTGTTGTAGCCATTTTGATTGTCAAATCGTTGTAGGGTTTTGTGAGTTGACTGTATTATCCTAATAACAATTTACAAAAGTTAATGATTGTCAAGCCTTATCCATGCATTGAACTGTGGAAAATCATTCCATGTAGCCGTACGATTTGCGATGTACTGAGATGTTATCTGGGGTGTTCTGACACGTTTTCGGTCTCTCAGCTGACAGAATGGCTCGTTTTGAGAGGGAGGAGGAACATAAAAAAAAATTATATATTCAAAAAGCCTTGTCTTTAAGTGTTTAAATCTAAATTGAATACTGATTTTAAAAATCTCTTCAGTTGCAGTAAAAGAAAAATCTGTGTTACAAATGTGACTGACTTTTAAGCCCATTGGAACTGAAAAGATTTGTCAAACTGTAGCATTACATTAAATTAGATGTGGAAGAAGCAAACCTGTATGATGATATTGTCTCTTGACAGCACCATTCGAGTAAGGGGGTAAAATGCTTTATTACAGAGGCCTAGGAGCGAGGCTTTTCCTTGGTAATACGTGAAAGCCGCTTCGTTTCCCTTCCTTGATCTAACTTAAACTCTTGCAGACTGTTCTAAGGTGCTCAGGTTCCGAGAAAAATCTGTAAGTCAGAGAAGCAGAACTCCTTGTTTCCATTGCCATTTCCACTTAGAAATCTGGACTATGATGAAGCAGGCTGACAGCACAGTTACACAGAGAACCCACCATAATGTTATCTTTGGTTGACTAGCTATTTCAGACCTGCTTCTGTGGTCCAAGAAACTCAGTGCTAGTAATCAGGAGGCTCAAGAGCAGGGGTGTCATCTCAGTCTTTTTGTTCCAAAATGGGGGGAAACAAAACCATATTAAGCTGTGTACAAGTTTTGTGTGTGTCTGTGTGTGTACTAAGAAGTCTTTGTAGTCCTAGAATAGGTAGAAGGAACACAGAGCACAGCTGAGGCATGGTGTTACCTTTGTATTCAAGCTTTTGTCAGAGTTCACTGTCCAAAACACGCTCTTCCTATTTCTGCCTCCTGATGTGGGTAACGTTAATTGAAAAACACCCAAAAAATGTCAGTGTGTCAGGAGCTTTATGGTAAATCAATTCCTCTGGCTGGAAAAAAAAAAAAAAAAGAAAAAGAAGAAAAAGATTTTGAGTTGTCTTAAGTGGCAATTGCAACCTGAACTGGAAAAACACCTGCCTTGAGTGAGTGCACTCTGAGGAAAGAAAAACAGCTCTTCTGAGCCCCCTCCTAGGTGTAGCCTTGGTACTAACAGTTGGGAGGTGGTTACTTCTGGTATGATCACCAGCTCACAGTTTGTGACACACATGGATTTGCTCCCAGATCAAATATTGGACATGTCAAAAACTTCACTGGGGATTCTCTTTTCCATACTCAACTGTTACCAACTGCACTGTTCTCTGTTGAAATGTCAGGGGGTGAAGGAAGCTTAGAGTAAGTTAGTTCAAGTTGCACAACGTTAGTAAGTAATTTTGGGGAATGCTACCCAAGCACAGTGTCCTTACACAGTTAACATGTGGTCTTTATTCTTGTGTAGGAAGAAGAACGTAGCTGCTTAGTGTTGTCACAGTCTTCAGAGCACTCCTTGTGATGCAGGTAGAGCCTTGATAAGCAGGAAAAGAACAGACTTAAAATTCATATTCTTTATACTCTTATTTCTCCGTGGCAAGTCTGATACCATGCCATGGAAACTCTTTGAACACTATGGTAAGCTAAGAGCAGGTGGGAATATGGACTTGTCTGCATCAGGAACACCCTGGTCATTTGAAGCTTAAAATATGTAACCATAATAATCAAAACTGGGTGCCTGTAGCATAGTAACCAGTAAATAACTCATCTTTCCCAGACAATCTTTGCAAATCCTGTGAGATTGTGTATGATTTTATTGCAGACTGGCAGGTGTTCAGCATTTGGGAAAGGTTAGGTGCCTCATTTCATCCAGCGAGGCGGGTGTCCTTGGAGATAAAGGTTGGATGTTTCCATATTCTGGGAGACTTAATTTTAAGATCTGGAAGCTGTAGGAAAGGGCAATTAACAACTTCCATTTGAAAAATGCAGTCTTGGGAAAGATGGAAGCAATGGGTGGTGCAGCATCTCTGAAAAGAAAAAGCATTAACAATAGTGGAATTACCTATTAAATGTATGTGGGGAAGATAAGATATACCTGTAAGCAAAAGAGAAAATCCTGTGGAGTATTTGATGTGTAAGAAATTCATTGCTGCTTTGCAATGTTAAAAGGGTTTACAAGTAACTGTGGTAGGCAGTCCTCACAAGTCTTTGGCATCCAAACCAGACCGTGTATTGGATGGATCCCACAACTGGATGTGTGCACTGACCTCTCTCATCTTGAGTTGTTCAAAAAGCAGCTTGGTAGCAGTGTTCTGTAAACGTATAAAGCAGCCTGAGAGAGAAGAAAAACTTTGTTGGGGTCACCACTGCTGCGCAGTTTGCAATTGGTACCTGCCATCCGCAGCCTCTCCAGCGTGAAGCTGCTCTACCATGGGCAAATTCCCACATCAGCTGACTCTGTTTTCTCTGGTTTTAAGGAGTTCTCATTACCCCTTTTGCCTCTGCTTGCTGTGTAAGCAGCCTCTGTGCTAAGAGGAGCTTTCCTTGAAGTCAGCAACTGTGCTGTGGCTTATTTTTCCCCTGTTTTCTGTAACGGGTAACAGAATGTTGAGCTCTTCCCCATTGTATTTGTGCTGTGGGGAGGAGGAGATGAGGCCAGGCACGCATGGGAGAGGAGGGAGGAAGAGCTCTGAGAACTACATGACAGCTCCCACCTCCTCTTTGAAATCATCTACTTCCAGTTGTG
Organism: Porphyrio hochstetteri; assembly: GCA_020800305.1. NCBI lineage: Eukaryota > Metazoa > Chordata > Aves > Gruiformes > Rallidae > Porphyrio > Porphyrio hochstetteri. Next base: position 24,677,674 of record CM036912.1, read on the forward strand.
GGATTTCTCTTGAGATGACATTTTTCTTTCTGTAAGCCTAGTTTTCTTTGATCTTTTTAGTTCTGTACAAGTCTCCCCGAGACATTCTGCAGTCATTATCACCTTTTTGGGTGGAGTTTATTTTATTTCTTGTTTGTTTCGTTGGCTTGGGGTTTTTTTTAAATAACTTTTTAACATTGGTGCATATATGCTTGGGATAGAGCTCGTGTAATTTTCCAATCGTATTGATTGTATGTGATTGTGCCCTGCAGAGGTATATTTAACAATAAAATAAGAGGAATAGCCTAGGTAATAAAGGAGACAATGAGATTTGTTGGGTCAGGTTACGAGCTATTTCTAGCATTTCTTTAGGATCCTGGATAAGTGAAATTCCCTGTCTGCTGTTCTCATAAATCAATGCTAAACAGATTGTTGTGAATCCTCTTTGCTTGAACTGATTCTTTTCTTGCATTTCTTCTTCAGCTGTTTTCTTCCTTTCCTAACTCCCTCCCTTATAAAAAAAAATATTCTCAAGCCTTTATAGGAATGGCTAACTCTGGGTTGATATTATGAGTATATATCATTTGCAACCATCAAAACATTGTTAATGGAAGCGGAGGTGAAGTAGAATGTTACAAGAATCCCATAAGCTGAATTCTTTGTGAGTTCAGGGGAGTTTTCAAGCCTTGTCCAAGCCTGGCCGGGGGGGAGACATTCAGGGGCATGCAAGGCACTGAGATCGCTTTCCTTGAAAGGCTGGATATTCTACGACCTTTTGGGAAAACTGAGATGACAAAACCAATAGAAGAAAGTTTGCTAATTCCATTCCTCAGGCTTTACTCCTGCAATGTACCTTTTAGACTTGAAAGAAAAGCCTTCTAGATGTTACACTGAGGTGGGATGGAGTGGATTGGAGGAGGCAAAAGGCAACAGGACCCAGACATCAGAAAGTCAGTATTTGTCCTTTATTTTTTTTTTTTCTTTTTAGAATTACAGAGCCATCAGGGTTACTGTTGTATTAAGAACATAGAAGTGGAGACCCATTGTGTGTGTGCATGTGGTGATTATATAGAAAAAGCCATACATGGAAATGCTATTTCTACTTCCCTCTTCACTTTGCTTTTCTCCCTTCTTAAGCTGACTTGGTCTCATCTTGCATCCACACAGTGTCTAAGGGTCCTTTGAGTTGCAGAGTCAACAAAATAACAAGTGGAAATATGGTGTTTCACTACTCGGTTTGTAAATAGATGGAAGTGTCTGCAAAGTCTTACCTGCTTTTCTGTCAGCATTTATATTAAATGATAAATGAATGGAGACCACTGTGGAACATATCTCATTTTCTGTCTGGGATGAATGTGCTTTCTTCTCCATTTTGGGTGAGGTGTAAGACGGGCTGTGTAAGGCCTTCTCCAGACCACGGTGTGCATGTGCTCTGCCAGGCTGGAGCCAGAGAGATGCCAAACTGTGGAGAAGCTTTGTGCTTCTGTTTAGGGGTCTGCTCTGTTCCCCTCGGACTCTGCCTGTAAGCCAGGTGTGCTGCCTTCACACATTTGACAGAGGTGGACCAGAAGGGATGCCCAATTAGCAGAATGGCTGCCTCTGCTCAAAGAGAGAAGCCTATGTGTTAAAAGCCCAGAATAAAATCCTTCCGAGCAAGGAGCGAGCAGCATGCCTCTGGTGTTGAGCCTGCCTTGGAACTTGCCTTACAGGCAGAATAAGTTTTGTCCCACGGTCTGGTTTGTGGGGTTTTAATCTCCTTTCACTTCTTGCCTAGCTAGAAATGGGAGACTGGCTGAATGTAGTCTCGTACGGGATGAAAAACTCCCATGGCCAGGTAAGCACAACTTTCTGCCCTGGGACTTCACGTGTGTGTTTATGACTTGGGTCTTTACTCATGAGCCCAGGCACTGTGGGTGCATTGTGTGCTCTGCTGGGCTGAAGGCCATCCATCAGTGACCATTAGGCCCCCTCACACTTCCACACAGTTGTACTTTCTTCCTGGCTGGCTTGAAGCATGTGGCTCCTATGAAGGGAATTGTATTCACTGGGCAATCCAGCTGGATGGTTTAGTTGGCAATGGTCTCCTTCCCCTTTTGCCCACTAGTCTGAGGGACCAGGATGCTTGGGTACTCACAGTTTATTTGGGGAAATTCCTGTTTCTGCACTGGTTGGCTTCTGAAGAAGATCTGAAGTGCTGTGAAGTCTGATTGCTGTGGAAGGGAGCATGGTGGCTGCTCTGCTTCAGCAGAGATTTGGGGAAACTTGGAGACTTTGGTGTATGGAAAAGAGGGGACATGGGGCTCAAGTGGATGGCAGCTGCTGGAAATCTTTCTATTTCTCTTTGGGTATGGATTCCCAAAGCTGCAAAAGACCAGCCCAGAACACAGGAGTTGGTCTGGCTCTGTGAGCACCTGAATCTTCCTCCTTTTGCATCACCATAAAGCTCAACAGTGGGCACCCAAAGCACAACCCAGAATCTAAGCAGACTTTCCATCCTGCTCACCACTCAGGTATGTTTAAGGGCCGTTTCCTGCTTCTCCAGAAAACGGGGTGATTCAGAGGGCAGTGCAAGCACGTGGAGGAAGCGTGCTGTCCCCTGCCCCTGTACACCACTGTGGGCTCTTCCCTCTGAAGAGCAGAGCTTGTGATGCTCTTCCAGAGGTGGGAGGCAGGGTGTGCCATACCCCACAGCTCTGCTGGCACCTGGGAAAGGGACACACCGAAGCAAAAGGGTTCCCTGTCCTGGCTGGGACATCTGGAGCTGTTATTGTGACCAGCTTACCTGTGACTGAATGCTCATTCCTTGTCTCTGGGGCTGTGAGTCTAAAACTGAGCCATGATGCCTGATCCCTCTTGCAGGAGGCTGCCAGGTGTAGTTTTGGGGTCTGGTGATTTTGCATGCCTGGTCCCTGCTCTGGCTCCATGAACAGCAACTTTGGGGGAAAACCAGTCCCTGTGCTAGAGTGATCAAGGCAGATAATGATTCGTGTTAGCACGTTGTCCTTTGGGATGCTTCCTTAGGCCTAGCTGCCCAGGCGCAAGCGCTGGCTCATTCCTTTCAGCTGAACCGGTACTAAAGTGCTGCTTAAATAGGTATGTTTGAGTGTGGTATGTATCAGCCCCTTTTAAAGGGTATGGCTTGGGCAGCTTGTGTATCCCGACAGCTTCAATTCTGGACGTGACCTCACTGTTAACAAGGCCACTGTCATTAAAGAAGGAGTTTCTGTGCTCAGTTTTAGACGTTGGGCCTGTTCCAGCAAAGCGAGCCTGCAGTCACAGTACCAGCACACTTCATCACACTGGTGAGAGCTCAGTCATGTTCACTCCAGCCGTGTGGGAAGTACAGAACACCAGCAGCGTTTGCTCTTGTGTCTTACTGCATTAAACTGCCCGAAGCATTAGGGTAGTGGAAAGCCCAGCTTGGATGTCTGCTGCTGCGGGTGGAGAATCCCTAATTTCCCCCCATGAAGACCCTCAGACCTTTCCACTGGGAGTTACCTTGGGAAAATGAACCACTGTCCCTTTGGAGCAGCAAGGTATGGTGTGGGAGTCCTCAGAGAAGGCATTATCTGCAGGAGGGTTTTGCAGGGGGGGGGTTAAGGGGGTTGTGTGTGTGGAGAGGACACCATGTAGCTTTTGTGCTGGCTTTTCATGGAGATATCCCTGGTTATAGAACTAAGGAGAGAGTGAGAAGATGGGACGTTGGGCAGAGGCAGTTTCGTGGGCCCAGGCTACAGAGGGGAACCTGTGAGGACAAAGCTGGGGACCAGAGCATGTTGTCCTTTCTTTCACAGCCACTTACTGCCAAAGCCTCGTCCCCTTTTTATTCTAGCTCTTACTGGTAAAATCTCCTACTCTACAGCAAACCAGTTTGCAACTGCATTTTCCATTAAGACCTGGCCTGTTACTGGAGACCAGTAACGGGGTGGCTTTAGTGCCCAGCCAGCCAGCTCCTGGGTTTTGGCATTCTGGAGGCAGCACTGTAGAATTTGAGGAGCAGCTGCAGCCTGGATCTGAAATTCTATTGCTCTGTCCTACTCCCAGTGCTGCTACATGTGGGCTGGAGGCAGAGCGGGGGATACTGGTGCTGCTCAGCCTCCCAGCTGTGCAGGTGGGAAGGTGAGGGTAGCGGAGAGAGGATGTATTTCAAACTGGGACTGTCAATTGGGCCAGTTTCTCCCAATTTATGTCCATCTGGGAATGGGGGGTGAGGGGATTTGGGGCTGGGAAACCATTTTGTAGACCTATGGGATACTCAAGTGAGATACAAACACCTCAGGTCATTATGTTTTTATTTGAACTCTTGAAAGCTTGGGGGTTTGGTAGGGTTTTTCATGCTATGAGCGGTTAACTTTCTATTGGCAAGAGCTGAAGGCAGCTGGCACTTGCATGGTGTGGGTGGTCGAACTTTCCCTTGTCAGATTGAACTTTAAAACCTCTTTCAAACTAAACATTGCACGTTTTTTCCTTTTTTTTTTTTTTTCCTCCTTTTTTCTGCTCTTTGCTTAACCTTCTGCAGCCGGTCATCAGCCTTTGGCCTCAGCATCCTACTCCCCTCCCCTGCTTGAGCACAGAAATCTAGTGGGAAAACTGCTTTGGACTGGTTTGGGCTCAAGCAAGGCTGAGCCTTGGCAGTTTGCATTTACAACCTCAAAGCAGAAGGCTGGAGGTACGGGGGCAGGTAAGAGAGACCGATTCCACTAATATTTCATTGTTAATTAACTCCTTGTCACAGGTTCATTTCCCTTTGTAGGAGCCTGTGAATTTTAACTGTAGCCAGAGTGTTTTTCTCACTGGGCACGGCCCTGGGGAGCCATTCTGAGAGGGCTTCCCAGGCTGTGCCCTCCCGAAGGCTTGCTTCTGGACAGCTTGCTAACATGTCACGCTTTTATCTCCAACTTGTAGCAATGCTTCATGGTGTGGGGAGCAACTTGTAAAGTCAGATTGTCCTGAGTAATTGCTGATCTCTTGCCTGGCTGTAAAAGAGCACCTGCTGGCTTGGTTCGTGCTCTGCCTTGGGGGGCAGGGGGACAGGGAAAGCTTTTTTTCCAAGAGCCTAAGTTGATCTTCTTGAGCTACTTAACATTTTCTGGCCTCTTTAGCACGCTGCACAGGTGCTGTGGGACATAGGTAGCACCGGTGGGTTCGGTGGGGTGGGTGCTGGAGGCCAAGCCGTGGGTCTGCAGTTGGTCATCCTTCTGCAGGGCACTGGCGGCGGCGGGATGGAGACGGCCTGCGCTGTCCAAGCCCAGCGGTGTCACACGGTGGGCATGGGATGGGGAGCAGATTCTGTATGCTTGCCCAGAGCCTTCTGATTTACAGCTGAGTCAGCAACTTGTTTTGTGGCTTTCTGCACTTCCTTACAGGGGTGAAGCAGAGGAAAAGAGCCCTTCCTAACTTTTACCCTTTTCCTTGCCAGTAACCCTTTCCAGGCAGTGCTGCTGCAGTAATGCTTTGGGATCATCCCTTCCTGGATGAAAGCAGTTGATATACAGAGTGCCTGGCAGTGCTGCAGTGGAAAAGGGCTTGTCGAAGGGCTGTGGAGGGAGGAGGAGTGAAGAGTTGGCTTAAGGAATAGTGAGGGCTGTTGCTCTAAAGAGCAGCTGCTGCCTCTGAGGGTGGGTGATAGCTCGCACCTCCCCGCTCGCAGGGAACGCTGTGCCTGTGGATTGGGTATGCTGGGGTTGACTGAGTGGCTGACAAACTGGATTTGAGGCATTAATGAGAAGTCCTACATCTTCTGATTTGATGGAGTCAGGACTTCACCGTGAAGTAGACACAGGGAGTGCTTCCCATTTAATGAGGACAGGGTGAAGATGGGGTGCTCTCCCTACTCCTGTACTCTGGGTGAGATTACCAGCACTTTTTGTGACGGCCAACACCACGGTCTGCTGCCCTCTCGGCAGAAGCAGGAGTTGTGCATGTGCAGGCAGGCCAGTCCTTGCTTTTGGATGTGCCTTTCCTCAGAGTGACAGGACAAGGGACCGTGGTGAGGTTGTCCCTCCTGCCAGGGGAATTAAATGTGGGTGCAGGGAGCTGCAGGCAGGCAGCGAAGGGCTGCTCTGGTCCCATCCCTGGGGCTGCAGAGTGCAGAAGTGTCCCTGCCTTGTTGCTGGCTGACTTTCTTTTTTCCTGTAGAAGTGAAAGGTTCGGAAGAGCAGCGCTTCCTGGAGTGCTTTCAATTGTCTGAATAGTTTTCCTTTCTCTTGCCCTCCTGCCCTGGGTGGTGTGTTTTGTTTCTGTATTTAGTCAACTTCCCTCCCCTTTTAGAGTATTTATTTTTTGCCCTGGGTGGCGTAGCATCCACCCTAAACTTTCTGAAAGGAAATCTCTTTGCTGTTACCAGCAGAGCCGTGGCCGAGCCAGGGCCTCTTGTTCAGTGTGTTTTCCTGCAGTGCTCGTTGCTATGCTGTTAGCACATGCTGAAGAGGGCCACTCAGGGCTCCGCGCTGTCTTGGTGCCAAATGAGGTCATTTCTGCTTTCGCTGAGGAGCTGGGGCCCAGATGAAGTCATTGCCCAAGAGCCCGGGGAGGGGGTTGTGAAAGAACCCCAAGATCTCTTGCATCCCAGATTGGCTGCTGAGCTGCTCCCATTTTCCTCCCACTGGTGCTGGCAAGACCCCAGACCCGGAGATCACCAGCGCTAAATGCAGCTGCTCTTTCCTTTAGTTACTGAGGAGGGTAGTGCTTGGTGGCAGTGGCAGCGAGTACGAGTACGTGGGGGCAGGCAGAGACCTTCCCAAGTTAGATCTTTAAAAAAAAGTCTCAGGCAAGTCCTGGGCGGGCTGCCAGCCCTTTCCAATAGCTGTTTCCCGAGCTGTTGTGGCTGCGGTCTGTGAGCTTCCTCCCACGGGGTGTGTGAACAGACTCAACCCAGAGTCATGTAAAGGGCATCTCAGAACCACAGCATGTGGGGAATCTCGTGTGCTGCTTCACCAGCCCTGGGCTGGCTGAGGAGGGAGGCCTTGCTGCCAGACCTGACGGCATGTGCACATCCCCTGCTTCAGCAAAGCTGGAAAATGCAAACTCTTTCTTGGGTGGGGGGTGTGAGACCTGCTTTTGCTGAAACGTGGTTATTAATGTTGGCCTCCCCACCTCAGACACCAGGGACAGGCAATTTGCCATGGGGTGGTGGGATCCTTGGACAGGAATAGCTGTGGGCACCAGCTACGCTGTGCACGCTTACATGGTACACTTACTAGTGATTAAAGATGCTCCAGGTGGGAAGGGCCCAAGTGCCCTGGAGAGCTCTTCCTCATCAGCTCTCTCCTCTGCTGTGGCGTTTCCTGCATCAGAACCTTAAATAGTGTGGAGCTGAGGTGGGTTAAAAGCACAGATGGGAGTTGAAGGGGACAGAGGAGTTTGGAAGAAAGGAGACTGGGAAAACCAGGAAGATTCCCTTAGGAGAAAGCGGAAGGAAACAGTCGAAACCATTTTGCCTAAGGCCATCTGGTCTGTGGAGTTTGGGGTATCTGGGGCTCTCCCCACGAGAAAGTGGGGTGGGATCTGTGGAGAAGCGTAAATGCACCTGGACTCTGCATCAGGGCAGCGGTGGCTTTGGCAGCTGTTTTGGCTCCTGCTGCAGGAGGCCTGGGGACATGCGGTACGGGCTGGGTCCTTTTGAGGTAGCCATGGGGACGACTCAGATGTTCACAGGTTCTTGTACAAGCTTGTCAGGGCCAAGCACTGCTTAAAAAAGAGCAGCCAGGGCTCTGGGAAAGCCTCCTTTTCAGCACAGTGTTCCAAAAAGCGGTGTGTGCTCAGAGGTGCTTGGCTTGCTGACAGTGTCAGTCTGTCCTGGTTTATACTGCAGCTACAGGACAGGGATGACTGCAGAAGTCCATGGGGCTCCCATCACTCTGATGGCTGAAACGGGGCCATGGCAACAGTGTGGGTTTTCTGGGCTGGCTAGTGTGTATAAGCAAGTTCTCTCTGTGTTCCAGGACGATGCATCTTTTTGTGCTGTGTCTCTTCAGTGTCTGGGGTCTGGCTGCCCCTGAGCACTATGCCGTGGAAGATATCTGCACCGCAAAGCCACGCGACATCCCGGTGAATCCCATGTGCATCTACCGCAACCCTGAGAAGAAGCTCCAGGAGAGTGAGGGGCAAGAGCCAGGGAAGGTCAAGCTCCCAGAGTCAACTAACCCCCGTGTCTGGGAGCTGTCAAAGGCCAACTCGCGCTTTGCTGTCATCTTCTACAAGTACCTGGCCGATTCCAAGGACAACATGGATAACATCTTCATGTCACCCCTCAGCATTTCTACAGCCTTCGCCATGACCAAGCTCGGAGCTTGTGGTAGCACCCTCCAGCAGCTCATGGAGGTTGGTGACATTTCCTCAGCCTTTTTCTGTACCTGTCACTGGGGTCTGAAAGATGGCAAAGGTGACGGTAGCCAACCACTGCTAAAGGGCCAGGATGGCTCCCCAGCTTGGGATGGGAGACCTTTATTTATAGACTCCCATGGGAAGGATGTATGTGGGCTGCTTATCTTGGATTTGTTTTGATCCCAGCTCTTTCCTCTGACTCCCTGTTTGGATCAGGGTGGATTTCTTGGGTGTGAGAGGTTAGGTCCCATCTGGAGGAAAGGAAGCCCCTTTGGGAGATGGTGAACAGGAATGGGAACAGTTTGTTACTTGCAGACTGGGCAGGCACATAGCTGAGCAGGTAGCTAAGCCCTTTCTCCTGCAAAAAGCAGGAAAAGCCATGGTACCAAGTCATGTTGGGAAAGGTTCTTTCTCACATTCCACCTCTCAGGGCACAAATCAGACATGTGGGACACCCTGCAGTCCACCTGGCTCCCAGGGCTCCCATGGGAGCACAGGAACATGAGTTACTTTTCGAGGGCCTCCTTGTAGTAAGCTAAGAGCAGTCTGAGCGCTCAGCCAGGACTGAACAGCTTCTGCCTCTTGCGTTGGGCAGTGCTGCAGCACAGAAAGGGCTGAGCTTCCCCAGCATGGCAGCCTGCAAGCAGGGAGCTTCTTCCTCCAGCCATGGCTCGTAACAGGAGAGCTCTGGTCCTGGACTGAGAGGTGGTCCTGAGGAGAGGCTTTTCCATGGGACCTATTAACTCCCTGTGTGTCCAAGTGCTTGTCTCATGGTCAGACCCACTTGACTGTGAGGGCGCTTGTCTTGGCACATGAGGCTTGGTACTGCCCGTACCTTCCTCACAGATGGGAGACAGCCCGGAGGGGCCTTTCTCCCTGCGACTGCTCCACTTGTCCCCACTGCCGCAGTCCTCACAGATCCCGCAATGTTTGGGTCACCTTCCATCACCCACACAGCCTGGGCTGGGCAGAGCAGAGCAGCAACCCACATCTCCATAATCTTTACTCCTTCCTTCCTTTCTGGGGAAGTTGCTGTGGGTCCTGGGAATTGTGGGAGAACAGGAACCTGCTCAGGGATTCCTTCTTGCTCTTTGCCTCCTCCAGGTATTTCGCTTCGACACCATTTCGGAGAAGACATCTGACCAGATCCACTTCTTCTTTGCCAAGCTGAACTGCCGGCTGTACAAGAAAGCAAATAAATCCTCAGAGCTGGTATCAGCCAACCGCCTCTTCGGGGAGAAATCTCTGGTCTTTAATGAGACTTATCAGAACATCAGTGAAATAGTTTATGGAGCAAAACTCTGGCCCTTGAACTTCAAAGTGAGTTTGAACTCCTTGGGATTCTTCTTTTTTGGGTTTGTTTCCTCCCCCTCGTCCTGCTCCTTTTGCCATGTTCCCTGTCTTTTGCTGCAGGGAGTGCCCAGCTCTGGGCATGCGGGACATCAGTGGAGGCAGGAGGGAGTATGGGATGCAGCTCCTCCTGCCCCAGTTCACCCTAACCAGAGTCACTTCCCCACTCCTCCTTCCTCAATGCCCCAGCACGATGCTGGGAGCTGCGTCCTCCCAAGTATGCACCCTGCTGATCTGTCCCCTGAGGAACAGGAGTTTAAAAGCCTCAACTTGACCTTTTCCCTTTTTTGGGTCTCTTCCTTCAGGAAAAGCCAGAATTTTCCAGGCAGATCATTAATGAGTGGGTGGCTAATAAGACGGAGAAGCGCATTACAGAAGTGATCCCAGAAGGAGGCATTGATGATCTCACTGTCCTGGTCCTGGTCAACACCATTTATTTTAAGGTATGGTTAACAAGGCTGGGGAAGCAGTGCATTTCCCTGGGGAAAACACGGTGCTCATGGCTATGTCTGTTCTTCCCCTTCTCATTTTTAGGGGCACTGGAAATCACAGTTCCCAGCTCCAAACACAAAGCTGGATTTATTTCACAAAGCCAATGGCGAGACCTGCAATGTCCCAGTTATGTACCAAGAGTCCAAATTCCACCACGTGTCTGTCCCCCAGGACAAAGTCCAGGTGCTGGAGCTGCCTTACAAAGGGGATGATATCACCATGGTGCTGGTCCTGCCCAGTGCTGGGACGTCACTGGTGGAGGTGGAGCAAAACCTGACATCAGAGAAGCTGCAGGAGTGGATAGACTCCATGATGGAGGTCACTCTCTCCGTCTACCTCCCTCGTTTCCACGTTGAGGACAGCTTCAGTGTCAAGGAGAAGCTGAGAAAAATGGGGTTGGAAGATCTCTTCAGTCCAGAAAATGCCAGACTCCCAGGTCAGATGTGGAGATGGGGTGGCACAGGCTGGAGGTGGGAGGAAACATGTGAAAGTACTTGGATGTTGCTGTGGTCAGTGATGGGCTCTGCAGTCAGCCCCATCACAGACATGCAGCCCTGCTCTGCATTCAGAGCAAGGGAGCTGGGCAGGGCATGGGAGTTGGCAGCTGGTGGGGGATGTTCTTGTCGCAGTGCAGATGTACCTTCTGCTTGAGCGCTGGCTGGGAAGGAGTTCTTGAGTGGCTGTCAGAAAGGGTGTTTTTAACTCTCTCTCCACTTTGTTGCTCTGTGTTTCAGGTATCGTTGCAGAGGGCCGTACGGACCTGTACGTATCTGATGCTTTCCACAAAGCCTTCCTTGAGGTAAGCCTTGTTTTGTCCCCTCTTTGCTGTGAAAAAATGTGAAGCTTTAAAAAAAAAAACCAGCTCTGAGCCCGTGGTGTTTGCTTCCTTGATGACCTGGGGCTTTGGGGATCGAGGGGAGAGCCCTCTGCGTACTGCGCAACACCTGTACCTTAATCCCATCTTCTCTTTCGGTTGGTAGGTGAACGAAGAAGGCAGTGAGGCATCAGCTGCTACAGCTGTCACCGTCTCTGGCCGTTCCTTCCCCATGAACAGAATAATCTTCAATGCCAACAGGCCCTTCCTGCTTTTCATCCGGGAAGCTGCCCTCAACACCATTATCTTCATGGGCAGAATAGCTGATCCTTGCTCCTAAAGGGACTGTCGGGGCCTCGCTTCTCCCTTCTCCGCCTCTGGACAAGGGGCGGTAGGGTATCTCTGTGGAGCCTGGGTGCTCCTGGGGCAGTTGGGCTCACTGCTTGGTGCAGATCCCCAGAAAGGACCGTATCCAGCCAGGCTGTTACTGCCGCTCCTTGCTGCAGGGGCTCCAAGGGCACCTCACCTCTGTTGTTCAAAGGGAACCTCGTTTTTTTCTGGCACCAGTACTTCCGTGGCACCCAAACCTGCCCCCAGCATTGCTGTTGTTCTTATGTCCAACCCTCCAACTGTAACTCGGAGCCCCTGGTACATTAAAAACCTATAGATCTGTGTGTAACAAACTGATCTCTGAGCAGCTGGCTTTCAGCAAGTCACGTCCTACGCTTACACTAACATCCCTTTCCCCCCGCACGCCCCAGTCCCAGCGGAACAGGCCCACACTGGACAGGTTGGTAGATCAGCAGCAGCCACATGACTTGTGCCAGCTGGGCTGGAAACACCCTTATGTGGCTCTGTGCGGAACAAAGAGCCGCAGCACCAGCACCCTGCTTGCCAGCAGCTCTGGCGTGTCTGTGTGCTAAGTGGTCACTAGGGAAAGCCCGAGTGAATTACTCCTAGAAGTAAGCTCTGAACTAGCTCTGTGCTGAGAGTAGGGGCGTCAGAGCAGTGACAATGCCCAGGTAAGGTAACCAATATCCTGAGGGATAACTAATCCAATTATTTCACCTGCAAGTTGCCTTCTAGAGCTGAGGGACCCTGGCCTGCTGCTGCTGTGCTGCATGGTGACCCAACCTCTGGCCTGCCCAAGGTGGCTGCGCCACTGGAGGATGCTGAAGCAGTCATTGCCTCTGGTTTTGGAAGCAGTTGGAAGCTTTGCAGGACTCTCCTGCTCCCTGGTAGGAAGGTAGGAGCATCTGGACATGGGGAGTCACCTCCTCTGCCATATTGTGGGGTGACAACCATGGGTTCCCTGCATGTGGGGAGAGACCTGTAATGTGCTCCCCTGTTTTGTGCTTTACCTCAGAAAGCAGCTATGTGTGTGAGGCAGAAGCTCTGGGGCCCTTGAAGAAAAGGGGGGAACACTTTGGAAATCACCAAGAGTCGGGGAGTAGAGCGCTTGGCCGGCAGCGGGAGTGTGCGGTGCTTTCCCAGCCGGTGGGAGCAGAAAGGGCTGAGCCTGCAGATGTGGTGAGACAAAGTTTAAGAACCAAACCCCACCGACTGAAGTCCCTGAAGGTGGCAGGAAAAGCAGCTGGCAAGGCCCAGGCTCTCACTGTGGCTTGCTCCAAGCAGGTGGCAGACAGAAACTCAGTGTCACCTCAGACCAGTCAACTACACAACACAGACAAGGAGCTGAGTATTAAACCATTTAATTCTCAAACCACTCACATGCATAATGTTCTTTTACACAGTGTTAAAAGAAAGAAGGAAATGCGCTTTGTTGGGGTTTTGATACAAACAGAGTTTCAAGTATACATTGATAGAATTTTCAAAGATTCCTACCCAAGTTGCTAAGTTTTCATTCACATTGTTCTTAAAGCTGTCCAAGGAGAGCGCTTCTTGCTAAACTGCTTTCAACGCAAGTGTACAGTCCCCTCTACCTCGGCTTTACTCCCCCCTCCCCAGGGCTGGTTCTCTCGCTGCCTCCCACCCCCCTGCCTTTCCTGCCCCCTTCCAGCAGCACCGGCCGGCCTCGGATGCCCCTCCGAAGAGCTTCTGCCTGCCAGCTCCCGCTGGAGGAGGACAAGGAAAAGCCACAGCAGAGACCTGGCTGGGGAACAGCTTGTAAAACCACTGAACAGTCTGATATCTGCAAGTTACACACAGCAGGCTTGCACTTCCACCTACCGCAGACTAGTGCAAAGACTGACTTTCTTTTTTTCTCTTGAAATAAGGACTGCAACCAAACATAAAACCAAACAATGAGTACAGCAGGAAATTTCTGTAACTGTGAAAGTAAGTCTTGAGTGTTAGGACACCTGTCCTTAGGAGTCCGATTTTCTAGGTCAACGGTTTAGGGTGATGGCACAGTTTTCCTTACAAAGGGTTACTCTGCAAACCAGCTCAGAGCAGAATCCATGTGGGACAGACAAACCTGGATTTGAAAACAAAAACTAAACCCAAAACTTAAAAATACTGACTGACTGGGGCCCCACCTCCAGGTTACGGAAGAGACCCCACAACCCCAGCAACAACTTCCGTCGTGGATTTGCTCCTTCGACTTAGCTGGGTCCCGTGCCCTGAGATGGGCTGTCTGCTGTGTTGTAACCGGGTGTAACTTCTGACCTATTGGAAGCGGGGCTTAAATATTCTTTACAGGCAAGGGTGGGGATTTGGGTGGCAGGGGGGCGGGGAGGGGGTGGTTCTGTCGTTTGCTTTTGACTGATTACAAAAGTCTTCTAACAGGCTGGCGGGTGCCGGCCCTGTTAGTGCTACAGCACGGCTGAGCCGCGGCCAGGTTTGTGGCTGCGGTGGCAACTCCTGGGCGTAGTAGTGTCGGCGGGGCAGCGCCAGGCCGGGAGGGCTGCGGGAGGTATTGCTGCGGGGCGTCTGGCAGCGTCGCTCCCTCTGCGGCTCTGGCTGAGGAGCAGCCGCCTGCCTGTACGGCCAGGTCAGGAGCCAGCAACAGCCAGATGCATCTTAGGATTTAAAGTGCATTTCTTCAGTAAAGGGGTTTATCTTTTTTGTTTTGTTTTGTTTTTCCTTTGTTTTTTTCTTTTTTTTCTTTTTAAAGAGGAGCTTATTTAAAGTGCTGTTCTAGTTTGGAAAGGGACTCTGTTTAGAAGAAGAAAATGGCACCTTTTCACATGAGAGATCCGCTCTCCCTGTGTGTGTACGTATAGAAACTGGCAGAGTCAGATCTGCTGACGAATGACCAACATAGAAAAGTGTTTTTGTATTTTATTGCTTGTTCTTTATTCTTTTCCTCCTGCCGCCTTGGAGGCCGGAGGGAGATGGATTCTCCTCTTACCTTCCACACCATTAACTACTTTCCCAGCGCAGGAAGCCCAGCCCACGGCTCAGGCAGTGGCCCTTGGCAGAATACATGAAGTAATGCATCCACCCTGAGCATTTGCGGCCCCGGAGCGAACCTGTGCCGGTCATGGCGAGAAAGTGGTGGCAAAGCGGGATGACGCACCCCAAAATGCTTCCCCCCAGCTCCGGCCAGATGCCATTTTCCTAGAGTCGCTTTGCAGAGCAGACCTGCATTGCTGAAAGACAGAGGTAAGGAAAACAAACCTGTTGGAAGCAAAAGCTTTGCCGGTAAGAGCGTGTAGCGTGGTAACCTCAGCACTCTGAGAGAGAGAGGTAGTTACTGTCCTGTGAGTCTGCTGCTGCGTAACACGACTCGGTTTCTGGAGTGACTCCTCAAAAAAAACAAAAGGAAAGGTAAAAAAAACCCAAACTCCTGTGCTCTTTATGGAAAGTTATCCCAGGTAAATCTGGTTGAAGACACACTTGAGTATTCCCTCCATGAGGCTTTAGTTTAGAAATTGATTGTCAGTTTACCTCATTGCAAAACCAAATTTGCTTAGCAAATTGCTACACAAAGCCACTTACGTTGTCAGCTCCCATGAGGACGTGCTGGCCCAGCAGTGTCCCCACGTGGGAGTTAGCATTTCGGTTGAACTGGGCTCGTCCACTACGGCGTCACAGCGTGACTGCGTGAGGACAGCACTTCACGCTCTGAGCAGCTCGGGAAGGTTAAGAAGAGCCACTGGTGTCACGTTCACAGTGCTGTGTGGGAAAGAGGGGGTGACACTGGGGAAAAGAGGGGCAGAAAGCAGCTTCAGAGCAGCCAGGCCAGAGCTCCCCAGAGCTTCAGCTCGTGCCCGAGCTGCTGGCAGCTCGGGGGCCATCCACACGTGTTGCCTTCCTGTTCTCAGACAGACACAGCCCAAGCAGCTTGCTGTCATTGCTGCCAGCTTGCTCTGGCTTCTTGGATGCAGCCTTCTCACGGCCTTCACTAGCTCTCCCTCTAAGCATGGGGCACACGGGGAGGGCTGCGCTACTGCAAGGACCCACAGCTGCGTGGTGTTCTCTTCTGAACTCGGCTCTTAAAAGAGCTTATTCAGAAGAGTCCCTGTTTGGCCACCAAGGAGGATTCCCTTTGTGTTCCTGGGGCTTTACATAGGCGAACACAAGCGAAACACGCACTGCCTGAGCGATACTGTTCCTCCTTCACTTCCAGATACTTCTTGCAGTCACTTCACCCTGTGACAAGGTAACCCTGGAAGCTGTGGCACGCAGCTTTCTGCCCAGGCAAGCACTTTATGGGAGCCAAAGGGAATTTGCCTTAAGCCAAGGGGATAACAACATTCTGCTCTCCATCCCAAATTCACCTGTGCCCCAACAGCATAACCCTGGCTCTGGAAACCTCTTAACACTTGAGCAAAGTCCCCACATGCCCACAAAACCATTCCCTCAGCCCGTAACCACACGTACCCATGACAGCCTGTGCCAACACCCCCATCCTTGTCCCCAGGGTTTGCTGGAACAAACGTGGGACCGATTCACCCCGAAAGCGCCCCACGGGCAGGGGCCGAAATCGAAGCTGTCCTGGGGAGAATTGCACTGTCCCCTTTCTCTTGGGGTAACCCGCAGCCGCCGCCTCCTCGCCCCTGTTAATTCTACCACTGACATGTTAAATAAAAGCTTCACAGTAATCCGTAGAGTTCATTCCCACACATAAACTCGAAGAAAATAGCACCATGGGAGTGCACAGCCCGTGCCCAACCAATGCCCTCAGATGTGTGGGTCAGCGAGTGGGCTCCCAACATACCCCTTGGTCTCCAGATGCAGCTTTCAAACTCGCCCAGCGGGGAAGAACTGGTGAAGTAACAACATCATCAGGTTCAAACATCACTTCTAGGAAGTTCCTCAGCACCTAGTTCTTCAGTTTCTTCCCCCTCCCCAGACCAAGTAACTTCAGTTGTACTTTTCTTCTCCTACGCTGCTATTTTACAACCAGTAGTAAACCCCATCTAGCTTAATTTTTCATTTCTGATTAGTTTCACAGTTCTGTAGCCAATGGTATCGGGTCTGACTGCAAAGGTAATGGGGAGGTTTAAATAAATAAGCATAACAATAACAAAGAGGTTTAAGTGGAGATCTGAGGGGGAAGGGGTTAAGTACAGCTACCAAAACTAAGTGAAGCAGGAGGCTTAAGGTAGCAAAACAGTAACAGTCTGCAAAACAACAATACACTGTCTCTTTTACTTTAAAGTCCTGCCTTGGATAACTGCAGGAAGCGCGTACATCAGAGTATGTCAGATTAAACAAGGGACTTACACAGCAGTATTTAAAAGATACCTGAATATGTTTCAAAAGCTTAACTGATATGAACTAGAAAGCCCGTTAAAGCTGCCTATTTTTACATAATACTAAAAAAAAAAGTAGTAACAAAAATTACAGCTTGGCATAGTCAAATGGAAACGAACCTGGGAGGCTGCACTCGCGCTTGGGGAGCAGCTGGATTTCTTACACAGACAGTAGCAGGCAAGAAACTATTTCATGGATTAATCACTGACAAATGGGGGAACACCACCCCCCCCCCCCCGCCATATATATCTCCTACCTGGCAATGCACTGGTAGGATAAAACTCCCTGCTCCTGGTTTTGTGCTCTGCGGAGCAGCACGCGGTGGGGCAGTATTTATTCTGCAGGGGTCTCACCCCATCAAGTTTGGAGTATCTCCCAGGATGGGGATTTCCCAGCCACCACTCTGGACAAGCCCTTCCAATGCTGTGTGGCTGTACTCGCGGTGAAAGGAACAGCTTGTAAGACCTAACCTGACTCTCCCTTGTAGAAACTCCTGCCTACCGCTGCTCCTTCCACTGGGCATCTCTGAGAAGAGTTTGGCTCAGTCTTCTCTGCACCCTCCCCTTGGCTGCTGAGCGTAAACAGAAGAAACGATACGGGTGAAGGAGAGAGTACCAAAACAGGAGCAAGCTTTAATCTTCAACAGCTTCACCATATGCCAGAAACCCTAACGTTCAGACAACAGCACTCTGACCTCCCTCTGGTACTGGCCCTCTACAGCCTTTTCTTGCTGCCCTTCGGTTCCTTCCTTAGGAGCCTCTGAAATCCACAAACTGCCCTCCCTGTGGGACCAACTCCTTTTCCCTCACTACCATTCACAGCTCCAGGATGGAGAACGCTGGAGACACTCAGCTCTAATGTTTTAGGACATCTTTGCACCCCTGTGTCCCATGACTGCAGGGCTTCCTGCATGCTGCCGAGCACACATGTGTCCTACAACCGGCATTTCCCTGCCCACAGCATCCACAGCGTGCTGGATGCACACGTCTCATCCCGATGTCGCTTTGCTTTTGTTTCGCCTGTTCTACCCCACCACCAGATCAGAATTAACACTATTTTTGGCAATGAAAAGAATTATCCTGTTCAGTGTTCTGCTGCTGGCCTGTAACTGGTTTCCTAGCAGGGTTTCCATGCAAGTTTTCCAGGGGACACGCTAGTGCCTCTCTAGCAAAGAAGGAAGTGCCCCCCTGCGCCCCTTCCCTGGGTGACAGGCACTAGGGCTGGAGCTCTCGCTCCCTGGGGCTGAAAGGCCTGAGCTGGGACACAAATCCCACCTTGCTCTCCTTCCCTTCCTGATTCCTCCTTCCTGCAGGAAAACACCCTCTTACGCTTGTCACAGCTCCAGCTCGTTGGAAACACTGAGCTTGCCAGTCATATCAAGACAAACATACATGAGACAGTCTCCTCTGGAATCTCCTCCTCTGGAGACATTCACACCCTGCCTAGACATGTTCCTGTGTGACCTACTCTCGGTGATCCTGCTCTGGCAGCAGTGTTGGACTAGAAGGGACTTCCAACCCAAATCACTGTGATTCTGACACAGCAAGGGGCTCACGGTGCTGGCAGCAACCTGTGCTACCCTCTAGCCTTGATGGACACAGCCAAGATGGCTTTTGGGGAATACTGCACCATCCTATCTGTTTCAAAAGGTGCCCATTTTATGGGGTCACACCCGGCACAGGGCACCCAGCACCCCCGATGTAATGCAACGCTGCGCAACTTCCCCCTCGCCCCTTCGACGGCATCGACATACCTGGTGCAGTTCTCAGTGGAAACCTGGAACAAGAACACTGGGCTCAAACGCTACCACCTTTCCTTGCCTGGATTGCTGAAATGGCCCATCTCACCCTGCAAAAACAAGGACCTGCATATATGTTAACAGCCAACCCCCCAGGCCTGCGACCTCACCCTGCCCTGGGCAGGTGGACTTCCTCACTTGCAAGAAGCCTTTGACAAATTCAACTTTTTGGCGTGCAACCCCCTCACCCCTGAACAGCTCTGCACAGCCTCAGTGCCGACCGTGTCCCGGTGCCAAAGGCAGCAGAGCCTGTTGTTGGCCACCGAAGTGTTCACACCAGGGGAAGCCACGAGGAAAATCTCACCAGAAAATAATCCCATCTGCACCTCCGACCTCGCAGAGCCCACCCAGCACGTGGGCACTGACACCCAGGGGCTTGAACCACGGCGCGACAGGGACCAGCACTCCGCAAAGACCCTTCCTCGTCCCTCCTGCTGATCTGACCTCTGCAGCAGCATCAAAAGCACGTTACAGAGATCACCTCCTACAGCCCCAGGCTTTAAACCTTCTGTCATAGCCTCCAGAGTCCCACCTAGGATGGCTGTAGCAGCCGTGCTTAGATCGCAAACTGATGCTGGACAGGAATTTAACTGAACAGAATGTAAGAATAAGGTTTTTGAGTGCTTCTGTGGAAGGAATTACAGCCTGGAAACAAAAGGAAGCGTCTTTTGGTCCATGTCCCAAAGCCTTACAAACTGCTGGCAGGGAAGGCCAGCCAGCAGCACGCCCTCACAACCCCATCACCCACAGCCTCTGGCTCCCATTGCCACCAGCCCACCGGCCAGTCACTGGTTGTGACATACTGACACTGGTGCTACTTAATAAATGAACTCAGTTAACGAAGGTAGATGGACTGTCACCCTGCTCAGTGCGAGGGACCTGAGGAAAGCATCAGAGCAGAAGAGTGAGAGGAAGCGCAGCCAGGTGAATGTGTTTGCAGCATTTGCAATTACTCCCCAGCACAGAAGAACCAGCAAGATTTTCTCTCTGAAGCTGTTGCTTCTTCCTCGGCAGCAGACTGTGAGACTTCACAGGAGATGCTACAAACCAACCCAACACCATGAGACCGAGTCAATAGCAAAGGCTGATTTCCTCAATCTGGACATTAGCCACTAAATACTTAGAAGTGTAGCCTAAGAACTAAAAAAGACACTAAATAACCATGTTAGTGGCTGTTTTTGTGGCTTCCTCTCTCAAGCTCCTGGTTGAGCCGGACTACCGTCTGATTCCCTGTCTCCTTCTCATTTCTATGCTTGCCAGAACATTCTTGTCTCCCTACAAACCTGTTACTACCACAAAATGCACCGCCCCTCACAAGTCTTTAGAAGGCCCCTTTAGAAGGCCCCTTTAGAAGGCCCCAAATCCTCCAGCTCAACTGCCACCTCCTGGCTCCAGCCCGTATCAGATACCACAGCGAGACAAAAGGGACACGGCAGAACCAGTGACACCCCATTCCCAGGCCTGTTCACACCACTTCACCCAAACCCTGCATTCATAAGGAAGAGGACCATCCAGGATGGCTGTAGTCCCTGTTACAGTATACACAGCAAATCCTCGCCTCAATTCCTGCCTCGTTTTCCCTTGCAGGGAAATTTCCTCAAGGCATTCCAGTGGGCAAGTCCTCGTGCTTCCTTGAAGCATCCCAATGCAGGAGGTGGGGCAGAAGCTCCAGGTTTTGTGACCTGCAGCACTGCAGGGTGGCAGTGACTCCAGAGTGGTTCTGCTGGGAAACACCAGCAGCAGAAACCCTCCTGAGTCCCCTTCTTAAAGCGCTAATTCAAACCATCAGCCACCCAGCTCCCAGCGGGGTCACTCTACGAGGCAGCACAGAGATGCCCAGAGCTGAGCCCAGCACATCTCAATCCAGATCTGTGGACAGAAGGTGCCAGAAGCAAACAGCACTACCTGACGTCACCCTCTCAGCTGTAACCACACACCTCATCTCCACCAGACACCCCGCTGCACTGCTCTTGGGCCAGTTCCTCCAACAACAAGTTACACTGGCTAAGGAAAAAATCCCAACCTGTGCTGCCTCCCCACCGTCAGACTTCACCGAGCGAGTCTCCAGTCCTTCCAAGGCTGGAAGCCTCGAGGATTCACCAGCACAAGGTCTCAAGTCTTACTGGTATCTGTGGTTTTGTCAGCAAAGAGCTTCCACGGCTCCTGGCTAAAAAGAGGTCCCTCTATTTCCAAGACGTGTCGTTTCACAAGCTGTAATACTTTGGTTTACAACTGGATTAAAATATAAATTAAATAAGATAATTGCTAAATGAGTTTATATTGAAATGCTTTATATATGTATATATATATGTATATACAGGTATGTGTGTGTGCACTCCCTAATGACAGCTAGAGGAAGCAAAAGCCATTCTCCGAAGGCTTTCACTCACCCAACTAGCGGGGTCAACTTATCCATTGCAACAATTCCCTGTGCATAAAAGCTAACAAAGCACTGGAAGGCGGCGCTGGTGAGAAGCTGGATCACACAGACATTCAGGAACAGAAAGACAATAAATTATAAGGAGCAGTAGTAACATGTTCACAGTTGGGATGAGGATAACGTTAGAGGAAACCTGAATTTTCCACAGTCCCCCAGAATAAGAAGTTGAAGGTTGCTGAAGATTGCAGTTGGATCTATTTTAGTTAATTCTAAAAGCCAAGATCGGGTCTGACAAACCACATGAAACATCTCCCAGCAGACTAAACTCTGGCACCGTCGGATTCAGCGGGAGGACTTCCAATACCTCCACCGGGACCAGACCTCAGGCCGGTGACCGTTCAATCCCTGTCTCCGTCTGTGACGGGCACTTTCACAAGCAGGAAGGTTCCTTGAAGCCAACTCAATTCTACATCCAAAAGTAAATGTTCCCACTCCTTCCTTGGTTCTGCTTCTCTTCTAACTATCATCCCAGACATCATGTTCAACCTCTTCTAGTCCCAGCCTTTCAGCAATAACACCACAGTAGATGGAAGTATTCTAGAGATGGTAGGACTCCTCGGATAATTTTATAACCCACTCAAGTGGGTTCTGGATGAGGAATAACCTAAGTTTCTGGTAAGACCAACTGCAGCAAAGCTTTGGCCAGCTGCATTTTAGTTAAAAACAAAAAAAAAACCCCAATAAATCTACTCCCCATCTACTCAAAATGTTCTGGTATGCATTATTTCAAGCAGCAGCCAATAGTGTTTGCATAGTTCTAGCTTTTATTTGGTTACAAATATATATCTATCTATATATCTCACTACATACATATAGATGTATGTATTTTATATCAAAATATCCTTTGAATGACAATGATCCTTAGCTCTCCCTAGGACTTCCCACCCAAGATGTCAAAGCTCTGCGCACGTGTCGAGTCATGCTCACCTCTGGAATACCATTATTGCCAGACAAGGCTATGCCGGCGCTTGGCAGCAGCTCCACTGAAAGACTCCGGATTTTCCAGCTGCAGCCCTGGCTACAGGCTCAGCTCCCACAGGAAACCTGGAGCTCAAACCTTGACAAAATCAGGAACTCTCCTGAATTACAGCTCCTTAACTTCTTCCATCCCCAAGAACACCTTATCTGCAGAAACCCTTGGATGCTGGTACAGCTAAACCAGGCATGTCTTGGATGGAGGACGAGGAGCTATAAACTTTCAACAGTAAATTGAAGGGTTGAAGTTGATTTTTGTTGGGTTTAATGATGCACCATTCGGTCGACCTCACAAACCACCTCCCCCACCCTGCAGCTCTTCAGCCGCCTGTTTACAGGTCGGGTTCTGCAGGAGAGATGAAGTCAGCAGCAAATAAAAGCTACAACTCTGCTCTTGCAAATGCTTCCTTAGGGTTGAGTTGCCTGAAGGCTGCAGAAGGCCTCTGCTCGAAGACCGAACTGCTTAGAATTATTTACTACACCAGGTGTCACGCTTTTAAGTGACACTACTACTGCCTAGAGGCGTGGGACAGCCTGCCCTGGAAAAGAGTCACCTAGCTGTCACAACACAAGGAGCAGGACAAGCAGGGAGAGCAGTCCCATCTGTTTATTCCAACCTTGATCTTGCTGAGCGCTGAAATCCTGACTGCCCTCCCAAGCCTGCTCTGCAACACTTTTCAGCAAGACCACAGGTCATTCCAAATGTGATTCCAGCTCTGAAGAGCTGTGGGATGGGAACACTTGGTCTCTACCCACCTCTGCTGGATTTCAAACAGCAACAGATGCAAAACTCTTTCTATTCTTCCTGCCCTCCAGCCACCCAAACTTCCTAAAGTTAAATCATATAGATCACAGCTTGAAAAGACTGTAGAGAAGGTGTAGGTAAGCAAAGGGACTGAACGTGGTGGCCGGACAGCACTGGGAGGACAAGTGAGGGGCTGCCCACTCGCATCGCCTGCTCTGACTCCTACCAGGCTGGTACCCCTGGACCTCATTAAGGGGCTCCGAGCGTGTTCTCAGCCTCCTGCTACAAATTCACATTTCCTAAAGCTTCCCTGGTCACCCCTCTCTGTCTGGCTGCTGGAAAGAAGAAACTCAGTTTGCTTTCATGTGCTCCCACCACAGGAGAGCAAAAAGACCACCTGCTTTTCCCTGCTCCCAGCTGCGCTATCGCTCAGCCTCCCGGGAGGAAGAAGTTTAGCTTCTCCCCAAAGCAGCAGCAGCAGCAGCACAGTATTGACACAATTCTTGGTATTTTCACAGCTATTCACAGGGAACGCAGCGGCAGCAGCCGGGAATGGCCACGGCAACCGTCCCATCCCTCGGCTGGGGCTTGGCGCCGGGGCTTTCTGCAGGCTCCAGGAGATAACCGCAACGCTTCACATTTGGAAGGTTTCTCCGCCACAGCAAAGAACTAAGAACTGCGTTTCCCCTCTGAGAAGGGGGGAACTGCAGAAATTGAGCTTGTCCCCCTGTTGCCCTGAGGCGAGCAAACAAATGGGTTAGTAAGCTCTGAAGCAGACAGGAGTGTTACATACAGAGGTATTGAAATAGGACAGAGTTCTCTTCACGTCCTCCTCAAATCACAGTTGAAATCAGTTTTGGCAGAAGGGGGAAAAACCTGCAGCTAGACATGGCAAGGCGAAACTCTGCCTCAGCCCATCACAGAGGTGTTCGCGCTCGGAAAGTTGGCACCTAATTCTCCACAGCTTCAGTGCGACCATGAAGAGCTACACGAGAGGCAATGAAAGATTGTACAACATTCTGTTAGGGAAAGCAGCTCCAACGAGCTACACCGCTGCTGGAGAATTCACAGGAGGCTTCTTCCATACCGTACAGGACCCCCAAGCCCTTTTTAACTCGAACCTTGGCCTCATCTGCACTGACAAAGCCAACGACTGGAAGAAAACGTTTTAAAAAATGATTCCTCCTGAACTGGTTCCATCTCCCGGCGCAGATGGGCCTGAACTGCTTTCAGCCTTGTTCAAGAACCCATTGGAGACACGGCGGTTCCCACACATACATACACATCCTTTAAATGCACAGAAATAATATTAAAACGATTCCCGCTACCATACCTTATACTGACTCCTAGCTACAAGCTATAAATTTCACCTCAGTGAGGCCCCGGGCAAGAATATTGGCTCTTTTTTGCATGCAATCAGAAACGATCGTTTATACAGTGGCAACCTCTGCACCAAAAGGAAAAAAATAAAACAAAAAACAACAAACCAAACAAACAACAAACAAACCAAACATGAAAGAGGAAAAAAAAATTTAAAAAACCCAACCCAAACAACCTTTCACAAGCTTTGTTTTCAGACCAGCCTAGTAGGGTACGAAGGACCACGGTCATGGGTTGGTGTTTTTCTTCTCACCAGGCCAAGTGAAAGTAGTGAATCAGCAAAACAGGACGCGCTGCTGGCACCCTGGGCTGTCAGGATGCTCCTCCGTTCACAGTATCGATATAGGAAAACAAAAAACCTGCTCAGGGAACTCACAGCTACACCATGGGAACACAGGCATTGGCAGCTCTGTGTCAGCCCTTCATCACTGCACCTCAAGGGGTCGGTTGCCATCTGGTTTCAGCCAAACGTTGCTTGTGTATAGCAGTTACTGCACCTTCACCCTTCTCTTCACAGCAAGCTTAGCAGGGAAACTTTCCCACTATATTTATATATAATATATGTATATAAATAATTTTATGTTTTTATAGTTTGGTAGTATTCTTTTTAAAAGTTCTATTTTAAAACACTTAAAAAAATCTTTTAAGCAACTAAAAGTAACTTTTGATGCTCTCTAATGTGAACAGGATAGGATTTCAAAGTGTTTAACTCTTCTTTTTTTTTTCTTTTTGATTTTTGGTAACTTCAAAAGCTATGACTAAAGCAGCATCCTCTGCACATCTCCGCTCCTCCCCGCACCTCGATTGCGACGAAACCTACCTTAGCCACCCTCTTATCTCTCATTTTCTGCGACTGCTCTCTGGCAACCTTACTGTTCCGGTACGATCCTGATTGACCTTTGACAGGAAACCCAGTCAGTGGGGCTGGTCCTTCGGGCGGCCGCTTAGAAAATCATTCCCTGTGCGATGATGCACTTGACAGGAGAGGAGGAAGAAGGGACAGAAGGAAAATGGAGGTGAGATATCAGGTTTCCTGTTTGAAATGATCCATGAAATTGTACTTTGCAGGCGCCCGGCTCAAAACACCCGCAAAGGTTCCTCTCTTAGGAGCACATACCCTTTGCGTGTGATCCCGGCACCCTTCCTACCCACCCCACTCCCCATCATTAGAGCCGTGCCTGCTTTCTGAGAGAGGCACGGGAGGAACAACGAGACCCCTGGCTTATAAAAGAGAAACATTTATAAAGCGAGGCAAGAATACATCACCCTTCTCCAAACTTTTCCCTCTAAGGGGGCAGGAAAATGATCCCGAGCCCCACTTTGCGGGTAGGGAAAGCGAGGGCTGGTGAAGTTTCCACTGTGCAGTCAGGCCAAGCTCTAACCGCTCACCCAGCTTGCTCCGCAGAAGCAAGGGGAAGTGCATTCTTTCTTTCCGTCTCCTTGTTCCTCCCAGCACCGTAGGGATCAGAACTTCATCCTGCACGCATTACACAGCCCCGAGAGAGCTCCTTCCACCAAACATCCTCTCCCAAAGCTGACCTGTCGTTCATTCCCCCTCCTCTGTTACAAACAACTCGGCATCAGAACCAGAGAAAACTCTGAAAGTATTGCATATTTTTTTAAAAAAGACTTCTTCAAAAGATGTCAAGATATTTGCACTTTCTCTACCTGTCCCATGCTTCTCTGCTTATGAAACACGTAAGCACGTGCAAACACCTACAATACGCGATGCAGGCATGTCTCTCCGGGTTTGCTAAACTTGCTCTAAACATCAGAGCCGCTTAGGATACAAAAGTTAAAGTCCATGCAAGGGGACAGAGTTGTGATTGCTCTAGGAACCGTTCACTTTTAAGTTTCCTGAACCTTTAAGAGGAAATAAAAGTAGGGTTTTTTCTTTTCTTTTTGCATTTCATTGATAAAAAAAGTTATCAAACTAGTTTGTAGAAACGACGTTTAAAAGCAACCACCCAGGATTGCTGGGCTGGGATGGGAGTATTTCGGTGTACCATATTGCTGTTAGAAAAGGTAAGTGCGTGTCGAGGGGGGAGTAGGGGTGAAGGACGACTTTGGCAGCCAGCCTCTGACTCCACAATTCAGCTGGTCCAGGAAAACTCATTCCTAATGCTCGGTAACACCCGGAGCACGGCAGCACGCCGGTCAGGATGTCACAGTGCTCTGAACTCTCCTGGATCAGCGACAGCAAAGGATAAACTCCTCCAAAAAGTCCCTCCAACCCTTCTCCCAATGCAGCAGAGTCTCATGCAAGCCTCCTGGCTGCTAAATTTCACTTCAGGATTTTGCTGGCCTCTACAATACCGCTTTATAGCCCTGCCCGCTTTTTAAGGGGGGGCGTTGAGGCTGCATGCCTGGACCGGGCAAGCCAAAAGCCCTTGAAGAATAGTTTAAGTAAAAAGGTAAAAAGAGACACACCAAAAATAACAGGGATAAATACACTTGGGCAAGGCAGGTTCCACCAGGACAGTCTTTTTGTGGTTTGTTTTTTTAACGTGGCAACTCCCTGGGGAAGGGAGAAAGGCCAACGGTGCCTTGTCCCTGCTCTCCCCTCGAGCTGGACCAGCAGATATGGCGAGGAAGCAGCCCTGCACGCTGGGCTCGGCACGGCTTGGGGTGCCCAGCGGGACCCAGCTGCCGGGCGGAGAAATACAAGTGACCGCTCATCCCAGATCACCACGGAACAGTAAAAAAAAGGTAAAATCCTGTCGATCCCTGAATAAGAAGTTGATTGACACAGTTGTGTTGTTTTTCTCCAAGAGGAGGAGGAGGAAGAGGAAGAGAGAAAAACTTTTAACACTCTACGTGTGTGTGTGTGTGGGTGTGTAAGAGAAAGGAGGAGAAAGAGAAAGATTCTGCAATTTTGGCAACATCTTGGGAGCTTCTTTCCTGTCCAGTGGTGGCATTGCACTAATTACAGTACCAGCCTGCCAGGTTGGTGCTGACTCTTGAGAGCCAAAAAATGGGAAGACGGTCCTTTCTCCCCGGACTCTGCAGCCGTGTTTCAATCTGGCCCAGTCGTGGACACAGATCCCTGTGCCGTCTCCCCCACAGCGACAGCCTCCTCCTGTGGAGGAGATTCTTCCTCCGCCTGCCCCCGGGACGTGACGGTGGTCTCGGGGGAGATGCTGTGAGGCCCCTCCAGAGGCATACAGCCAGGGTGGTTCTTGCGAAAGTGCTGGTTGAGGATCGCCTGGAAGGGGAAGCTTTTGCCACAGACGTGGCAATGAAAGGGCTTGTTGCCCGTGTGCTTGCGGATGTGATACTCCAGCTGATCCTTGCGGGTGTACTTCTTCCCACACATGCGGCAGACAAAAGGTGTGATGCCCATGTGCAGACGCATGTGCCGGTCCAGGCTGCCTTTCTGGTTAAAGGATTTGGCGCAGTAAATACAAGTGAGTCGGGGGTTGTACCGGAACCAGCGCTCTGACACCTCCTGCTCCCGGAGATATTCCACGTAACCGCTCACTCCAAGCATGGCCAATTCCTCCCCCTGCGAAGGAAACAAGAGAGATTTACATAGCAAGCAGCCTCCAACAAGCTGCAGGAAAGAAGATCAGGCCCCAGTCCAGCCAGCGAAGCGCTGAAGAATGTGCCAAACCTCGAAATCAGCAGCACTCATGTCTTCAACCTCAAGCACACATTTAAGTGCTTAACTGGAGCCTTGGGGCTGAAGACAAACGAGCAATCAATTATAATCCTCTGCCATGGAGGCGGTCCCTCCTGCCAAGTAGATCCGGGGAAGCTACAACAGCCCTTGTCAGGAGGGCGCTTAGCCATTGACTGGGGGGGAATCAAACCTGTCGATGCACGTTACTGTTTTTATTTTAAAACTTGGGCCAGTTTGATTAAAACGCTGTATGCCACGTTCTGTCTTACTCACTAGGTTACAAAAAGAAGCCAATCATTAAGCTTGCAGTAAACCAAAGGTGGAACAAACTACAAATCATATCTGAAACTCTTTGGGTGTCGCTTTGCACGAGTCTTTGTTCAGGTATCATTCAGGATTCATTTTATAAGGAATCCTCCTTGCCTAATTGGCTGTGTAACCCAGTCCAGCCCCACGGCAGCACCAGTAGGGGATCAGCTGCACAGAGAGCTGGCACGCCTGGCCTGGGTCACACAGCAAGGACTAGCTGGCTCCTGGTTATTTTCTGAAGCCAGAATGACAAGGAGCCAGCCATAGGTAAAATCCCAAACTGCACACTCGGGCTCCAGGGGAGCTGCTCCTGGCTCCTCGTACGCAGAACGGGAACTGACAGCCTCCCAAATGCCTCCTTGCTGGAGGACATGGAATTCCCACTGATGGATGTGTGTATGCGAAGCCATTTGGGTCTATTCTGGGTAACAGAGCATTTAATTTCTCTCCTAAAAGAGGAACCAATCTGAAGAGCCCTCTGGCCATGTGACTGAGACCTAGTACTGAGCTGTCAATACAACCAGCCTGCACTGGGGAAGAGGCTGCGGCACGTCAAAATAATTTCTGGCATCGGTTCCAGCTTCATTTACGCCTGGCTGCATTTACACTACCTAAAGGAGTGTGAGGAACTCAGATGGGTGTTCAGGCTGTTTAGGGACTCTGAAATAGCCAGATTGGCTTGCAGCTTGCCTACTGTAATGCTTCCTCAGCTCACCCAGGCAAGCTGCTCTTTATTTCTAATTGCATACAACGTTGCTCCTCCGAAATCAATCTTCCTATGGAGATACTATCACCTCCCAGAACTGCATGCTCTGCTTTTAGCCCCTTCTAATTAACTGAAGAGTTTGTCCCAACTCTGTACGAGTGTAGCCAAGCGTGTCAGAGAGGAGATGAAGAAGCCTCCTAAACGTAAGCAGATTTCAATGGATCAGAAAGTTTAGGCTGTTTCCCGCTGATGCCAACCAGCGTAACAGCAGGAGGGCCTCTCCTCCGGCAACCAGGCTCAGCCCGCGCAGGCAGCAGCGTGACTGTGCCGGGTGCTGATCAGTCTGGCCCTACAAGCACTGGGGAGACCCTCAGGGCTGAAGGAAATGCACAAGGCAGCTACAGTGCTTGCTTTCTTCCCCTTTCCATCCCTGCTACGAGTGGGGATGGAGGGCAGGCTATTTTTAGCAGCGATATGGCGATACCAGAAGAGGAGAAGGTGATGATACTTCCCCGTGTACGTGACAGCCTATGGTTTTACATTTGAGGCCGTCTCACAGAGGAGAAGTAACAGCAGCTTTCCTGTACGTAGAGCTAAAATTGCTTCCCATGTCACATTTGCCCTGGAGGGTTAGTTTGACCTGAAATTTCCTAGCAGTATTGTGAGGACACAAAGCTTTGACAAAATAGGAAAAAAAAGGGTAGCTTTTGTATTATGGGAGTGCATCACAACATGAGCAGGCAGCAATCAAGATTTCCCCCTCCCTGCCCCTTACTTCCCTTGGTCTTACTCAAGGGCAAAAAAAGCCTGGTAACGCCTCACCCACCTCCAGCAAAGTCATCTGATTACGAAAGGACACATTACTTATCGCTTGGGCACACGAGAGTGGTACTACACAGTGCCAGGTGACACGCTTGCACCACAGTGCCACTGCGATACCGACTGTATGCAGCCAGAAAAATTAAGTCAAAACGATCAGGCATGGGTATGACCACTGTGTCCCACCTTGTGGCACCCTACAGCCCATCGCCCTCCTGTGTATCTCTCCCTTCTACCTCACAACTCCAAGGAAGTGGGGAATTCAGAGCTACATACATTGGAAATTCTGTTACGTGATACAGTCCCTTGGGGACAAGACACAGACCTCAGCACAAATCCACAATCCTTCGATGCTCCAGGCTCAAGGTGCAGGGGTGCAGTGCCTGGGGGGTGTTTTGGATTGGTTTTGGTACTAGTGGGTCAAGATTTAGCTGCTGCCCTCAGCCTTGAGCAGCAGCCGGCTAACACCTCTCCTCCCTCAGCTCAGGCGTTTTGCTGTCAGTGTTTTAGGGCAGATACAGCTCTGCAGGCAGATGGGGGGGTTTCTCCCTCAGGAGTCGGTGGCCTGCCCAGAACAAGGGCTGATATTTAATGCCCTCAGACAACAAGAGAAACTCCTCATGTTTTCCAGGTGTCTGCCCAAAATCCCAAACAACAGCCAAGGTCAGTTTTAAATCATATATGGGGGGCACACATTCTCAGCGTGAGCAGCTAAACCCGTTGTGACAGTAATTGGTCCTTGTTTCACAGACAGCATTGCTCATAGATATAAAATATTAAACACTTCAGCACAACACAGTCCCCTTCACCTCCAATGCCAACATTTACTTGCAAACTTCTTGATCTGCCTACCTGGGAACTGGGCTGCTTGGGCTCATCCATCCGCCCGGGAGACTCGCTTTTTGATCTGTACCGCTCAGTCACAGCAACCATGCTGCCAGAAGGGCTAAATCTGTGGGGTGGGGGGAAGAGGGTAAATGGAGTTTTTTTTAATGGGCATCAGGTCACTACGGTGCTTAGAACAACGGGTGAGCAATAGAGGCACCTGTATAGCATCTCTTCATCCTTGCCAGCTAACACACAGGCGGTGGAACAGCGCAAGTATAAAGGAAAAATCAAGTCATACTGGTCTGTGGTTTCAGCCTGAACATCTGAAAAATAAAACTGAGTCATTTGGCTTCCAGTTCAGTACCAGAGAGCTCTTCTGATACGGGCCCAGCGACTCAGGAACTGTACGACAGCAAAAGAAACTCTTTCTCTAAGGGCACCTCTCATTCACCACCCTCACCCTCCTCCCCTTTTCAAGCGTGAAACAGAAGTGATGTGATGGACTCTGGGTGGGAAACAGTGGATATCAAGTGTGGTCTAAAAAGAGATGCTGGAGACTAGCTGACCCATGGGAAAGGGTTAAGGAACTAAGAGAGGATCGCTTTCCAAAGGGCCAGCTCAAGACCATTCCCACGCACCGATTTATTAGGGGACAAGTGATAGAATATCCACTGCTTCCAGGTAACTGTTCCCCTGTGGGACCAGAGGGATTGAGCTAGAAGAGAGGCAGATGTGAAGGGAATCCCCCCCCAAACACAACTCCCCCGAACACAACTGATCCGCTCTTTACCAGATCTTCTCTGCAGTCAGATCACAGCAGATCTCACCACCTATGTTCAGTGAAGGCTTTCTGCTCTCTCACATAACCCAAACCAACAGCGGACGCCAATGCAGTCCCCACTCCAGCTGCTTCAGATGTAAACCCATGACCCATGACCACTGGGAGGAAAGATTCCTCTTGACCTACAGCTGCCAACCAGCTTGTAGCTCTAGCGAAACCACCCCCAGATTTCCAGGTCAGAAGGCATCATCACAACGATGCTTTGCGTAACACATACTGTACGTGACCTCCTTAATACAAATGCTGACCACAGAATCGACTGGGAGTGAACTGCAATACCTTCTTTAGACAAACCCTCCACCACAGCCATACCCCAAGAGATTCCAACCTATACATCTCTAAGTGCTAACAATTCCTTTCCTGAGATAGCCTGCACCTGGAGATCCCGGTCTGATCCCTCCCCAACCATAGTACCAGAACCTAAACTGGATACGACTCCTAACACGGAGAAATATTCCTTCAGTGCTTAAGATGGCCACAAGAAACAGAGGAGGAAATCATTCCAAAGTGACCCTGACCCAGCCAAGTGACAATCTCGCACAATCTCCTCCTACAGCCAAGGTATGTGACCAAGGTAAAGAAAACTCACCTGTCAATCTCACTGCTGGTTGGCCTGACGACTTTGGCCCCGGAGGATCCTAATGCGTAAGCCTCTTGGCCCATCGATCCGTGGCCCGTGGTGTCAATCACCATAGCAGTGACCTCCTCAGCGCTGCTCCCATCTTCTCCCGATGGCTGATGCTCTGCCCCAAGCCACTCCTCCAGGTTCTCTGTTTTAATGCGTACTCCCCCCAGCACCCGGACGTCGTCATCATTCCGTCCCCCGCGGTCTCCCATCCCTGTCTCAACATACCACTGTCCCGCTCTGTTAATCCGTAGTATGGGCTCCCTGCTTTCCACGTCTGAGCTCTGCTCAATTATCTGGGGGCTGGTGGACTCCTCGGGAGGGCTGAGCTCCCGAATGTCCAGCACTGTGCTAACCTGGCCCAGGCGACTCCCCTTCGGGGTGTTGTGATGTGGGCTCAGGGAACGGTTTAGGTTTGGCGTCACCCGGTGAGACTCTGGTGGTCTCTCTTGATGCTTTGTCCTCGTCTGGCTCAACTCCGCTTCCACCTCTGCCACGTTAATTTTGAAATGAATTCCCTCCAGAATCTGCGTGCATTTGTCTATGATGTGCTGCATCTGCAAGAAACTGGCGGCCGTCAGGTAACTGATGATGTCAGCCAGCTGCAGACATATCCTGCCGGTGTAACAAAAGGAAAGAAGCTGTTCGAAAACAGAAGGGTTCTTGATGACAGAAATGGAAACGGTGCTCATTTCGTTCAAGGACATGTGGTCACGGAAGTAGGGCGAGCTGGCAGCCAGCACCACCTTGTGAGCGCGGAAAGCTTGCCCCTGGACGTTGACCACGATGTCACACAGGCGACCCTGCATGCGTAACTGGTTCAGGTGGCTCAGGACAGAGTTACTGAAGTCAGGAATCTCCAACTGAATGTTCCCACTCTTCTCCATGGCTGTCCCAGTTGCAGGTGCACAACCCTACTGGAAAAGGTGTTGTGGGGGGGAAAACACGGTCATTAACACAGCAAGTCCATCATTTGCATTCAGAACATTTTTCACCCACTTTCATGCAGTTTGAAACACTGGGATTTTAGAGCAGCCGCTCACCGTTTAATTCACCAGCATCTCGCAGCGGTCCTCCGATCTTTATGCGCTGTACACCACCTTTCACAAGAGTTATGTTAAACTGGTCCCCGATAGATTCCCCATCCCCTGTGGCTTAAAGCGCTTGAAATGGTTTGTTCTGTCAGCCTCAATAAAAGCACATTTGCATCGTAAAAAGAACAGTAAAAATGGTTCATGTACTAAAAATAGGCAACTGATTGCATAATGGATTAAAATACTTAGCACTTGTACCTTCTAAGCACTTTGAAAAAGGAGAGTAATATCACTTTGCCTCCTTTGTAGAGCGGGGATTGGGACGGAAACCTTCCTCAGAGACTTTTCAAAAGCTGACCAGCACACATTTGACCTCAAGGTATCTTAAATACATCATTATAAACCACAATATTCATCGCATGCAGTGTTTCTGACACGTGGCAGAAAGCATGTAACAGCACAGTGAAAGAACAAGGAAGAGATCCCATAAGTCCCAGACACCAATTTAGCAGTCTACACACTGGGCACCAGCGACCCCTGGCCAAAGGTGCTGGGTTTTGTGTAGTTTGGGATAGTGCAAACAGCAAAAGACATCGTAGGGACAATGGGGATTAACAAACTAGCTCTCCTAGCTTCCCGTCCATAACTCATTTTTCTATAATCATCACATTTCATTTTGGCAAAGTTTGAAAAGGAGCCCTGACCATATATGGTCAAAATTCAGAATGATCCAAAATTAGATGTAAACTCACCCAAAAAGGAAAAAAAAAAAAGAGGAAAGTAAATAAGGTTTTGTTTGGGTTTTTTTTTAAGACCACTTATGGCACAAGCAGCTTCCAAGCTGGATGGCATCCGAAGCGCCAATTAAGCAGAGTGCTGCAGATATCAAAACAATTTCCAGCAGGCTGGAAATACTGAGGCTCATGATGCCCACTCCGAGAACTCTCAGCATCGAAGGGAGAGGGAAGCACGCGTGCCTTCGGAGGACGTCTGGTTCTTGCTGCAGGACAGCTCAACATTCATACACCCAAGCAGAGTTCACACAAACTTGGCAGAACACATTACTAAACCTGGAGCCACAGCACAGCCTGTCAGTTTGGTGAAGTCCACGCAGAGAGCTCAGCGAGCCGCCAGCCGGCTGAGTGTCCCTGGGGTAGGTGAGATCAGGCGTGCACAGAGCCTCGCGAGGTGCAGCCTTACAGCGCCACATCTTGAGGCTTCTCCTCACCCCTTATCTTTAAAAGCAAGCAATAAACCCCACAAGGGAGCGATGACAGTGCACAGGTCCACACCAACATGGCGTTAGGAGCAGAACTTACACACAAACCGCGGTGAAACAGAACAATCTGGTGCCTTACCGGTGAGGTTACAAGTAACATGCAAAGGAGGGGATGTGGGGGTGGTATCTTGGAGGCTTTCCTTTTTTCTTCTGATGGAGTAAGAAGGTCTGAAAACTTTTTGCCCCCTTCCCCTTTAGAAGGAAAACAGAAAAGAAAGAAAAATAACATCAGACAGAGGAACAAGGGATCCCCAAGCTTTCGCACTCATTTGTTTTGCCGGAGGATCAGCAAGCAGGATTAGCTGGCCATTACGTGACATCCCACCCCAAACCACAGAGGAACATGAATCTTATTGAATTCACCTTTCACCGCCATGTGCTCCGTGTTTGTGGTCATTAAAATAAAACATGGAAGTAAAATAACCTGACCAAGTCATTTCCTCTCTCACAGGGCTGGGGGTATCTCTGGCACTAACCCTGCGGCACTAAAAGACACGCAGCGCTTTCCTCAGACGAGCCTCCCCACATACCATCAGGGACACTCACACAGCCGAAATCGCTGCGGACTACGGGCAAACATTTACAGGACTGTGGGGAGCCCGTAACCTCTGTGTCTTCCCATACTACCGACTTCTACAGCGATCAAGCCCCAAAGCATTCTCTGGAAGGAAGGCGAGCAAAGGCAAGGCAGGCAGGCATCCTTTCTGAGGCGAAGCAGCGAGGCTGGAGGCAGAGCCAGGCTGTTCCATTTCTCAGGGAGTCGGCTTGGGATGTAGGAAAGAGAAGGGAAAAACAATAATAACCAGACCTTAACTGCTGAGCGCGGCCGTGTACGGACCTGGGCAGGGAGCCCGATAAAGTATTTGTGAGCTGCTTCTTCTGAGGGCAGGGAAAAACCCATCTGCTGCTGATGGGAGGAGGAAAGGACCCACGTAACTTTATTACCTCGGTATTGAGGAAGCAGCATCTTATGACACACTTTGGGGACAAGCTCGGTCAGCTGTTGGGGTTTTTTTTTGGTTCAAACTACCCTCACCACAAGATGATTTCTGTCCTCATAGGTAAGGGGCCTGTCAGAAGCTCACACATCCATCAGCAGCACGACATCACAGCTTTTGTCTCTCCTGGAGCTGGACTGCACGTTCATCACCTCAGCCTTTAGCTGCAGGCCAAGCAGGATCTCCTGCCGAGCAGCACTCTGCCCAGGGAGTGCACCAAAACTCTCGTCTCTTTTCTACTCAAACCAAAGCATCACCTGTGGAGACTTGGCCTTATCTCAGAAAATACCTTTCGCTCTCAGGCAAGTGCAGCCACCAAGCCCTGGGGAAATCCTGGATCCATCCAGCCATTGGAACAAACCAGGACAGAGCAACCGTGGTGCATGACGCTGGATATACCCTCTGTCAGACAGCTGTCAGGCTGGGGAGCTGCTCTGGGCCGGCGGAAGGGATTTGGGGTGGTGATTTACCGCGACTGGTCAACTCTACTACTTTCAAACTACGACGGGACCGTAACAAAGGCTGAAGGCGCGCTGACTGTCAATGGAGGCGGGAGACGCCGCCTTTCCGAGCCTTCCCCCCCCCGCCTGCCTCAGCGAACTTGACAGCGCTCGATCTTTTCCCCCGCCGAGCCACGACGGCTCCAGGGCCTTTGCTCCGGGCGTGAGGCGGCGACGGGGAATTTTTAGCCCTGACAGCTGCCGAGAGGCGCCCGGAGCCCCGACCCCGGCGGTGCGCGGGCAGGGCGGACCGAAACCCACCCTCCCCTCGCCCCGGGGGCCACATCGACTCCCCCTTTTCCCCCTGACAAGGCGCCGCTCCCCCTCCCTCGGCAGAGAGCACCCTCCGGAGGGACCGGCCGAGCCCGGACGGGGCCCGCGGGGCGGAGCGGGGCAGTGCCCCCCGTGGGGAAACAGCGGGTTCGGCGGCCCCCGCCCCGCGGGCCCTGAGGAGAGAAGAGCAGAGGAGGGGCGGCGGCGGGGCGCGGCCGCGCTCCCCGGCCCCCCTGCGCCGGCCCCCGCGGGCGTGACGGCGCCTCACGGGCGGGGCGGGCCCGGGCCTCCCCCCGCCCCGCCCCGCCCCGCCCTGCCCCGCCCGGCCCGTCGGGCCCGCGCCGCGCCGGTACCTACCTGACGGGGGTGGGAAGGGCCCGCAGCGCCGTCCCGGAAGCGAAACCCCCCCGAGCGGGCCGCACCCCGGAAGAAAATTCCCGCCCGTGAGGCCGCGGCGCACATCGCTCCCCCGCCCGCCCGCCGCGGCACGCCCCCGCCACGCGCGCTCTTCGCCCCGCCCCGCGGGCCGGCCAAAGGGGCGGGGCCGTCCGCGGCGTCACCGTCACGTGACCGGCGCCGACGCTATATTAAGGGCGCGCGGGGGCGCTTCTTTCTCTTTGGCCCGTCGGCAGTTGCAGGCAGCGTTCGGTGCCGTCCGGGCGGTGAGTGAGTAGGGGGATGTTTCCCGCCCGGGTGGGCCCTCGCTCCTCCCGGGAGTGGTGTGGAGGCGCTGCGAGGGGCGCTTTGTCCCTGGTGAGCGCTGCCGGGGGAGGATGGAGCCGGATTGTGTCGGCGGGGCCCCGCCTGCGGCCTAGGCCGCGCTCTGGCGGGAAGTGGGGGCGGGGGGAGGCAGGCAGCAGCAGCCGCCCCCCCCTCCATTTTCCTCAAGGGAGTCCCGCGCATCCCCCGCGGGTTGAGGGAAGGAGCTGCCGGTGGTGGCCCCGCGGAGGTCGGGAGGCCTTGAGGAACCTCAGCATGGAGGCCTGCCTTCCCCCGGCCGTGAGGGGAGGCCTGGGTGTGAGTGCGGTGGGGAGGCTGAGCCTGCTCAACGGTCTGGGTTTTGCCTGAGTCATCTGGCCCTGGGAGGGGCCCGGGGTGCCTGAGGAGAGCGGGGCACAGACCGTATTGCCGGGTCTCCTCTGGAAGCCCTTGACCCGTAAGAATCGCTGCTGGAAGTCGGCATGGGGCAGCTGTAGAGAGTAGGTCTGGGGTTCTCTCGTTGTTATCTTTATATTAATCTTCTGGGAAGGCGGTTTCTGGCAGTAAATGGAAAGTGCTAGGGTTAAGGGCTGCCAACTTCACAGTGAATTAACGCTTGGAAGCAGGTGGCAGGCCGGGCATTGCTGTTCTGTAGTGGTGAAGGCGGAGTCTGTCTCCTACAAAATAGTAACTTACTGGGGAGGCACCCTTGCTTGTATCATGTGCTCCGAGTAGTAGCTAGCTTTGTAAGTGGTAAAACCCAAGTCCCCATCGTAACAAAGTAGTGTGGTGTCTCACTTGGGAATTCCGTGTGCCTGCACATGATGAAAACTATGTTGGTAGGGACATCTGAGAAGGTGATGAATACCAACATATCTGAGCTGGGCATGGAATGGGGTGTGTAGTGTGTGTCTGGCATGGCTGTAACGCTATGTCGTCCATCCTTTCTGAGCAGCCAAAGTTGGTCCTTTCAG
Organism: Porphyrio hochstetteri; assembly: GCA_020800305.1. Taxonomy (NCBI): domain Eukaryota; kingdom Metazoa; phylum Chordata; class Aves; order Gruiformes; family Rallidae; genus Porphyrio; species Porphyrio hochstetteri. The sequence continues at coordinate 24,715,143 of CM036912.1, forward strand.
GACTGACCTGGTGCTTATAAACTAGAGTTGGAGCTGTAGAATGCTAAGAGTTTAGTTATGTTCTGCTTAAAAACATGGGCTAAGCGATTGTTTTTGTGGCCTTGTCTCTTAAGAGTGGAAGCGTGGATTGCATCGGGGGAAGTTTTCCTCCAGAGCTGAGCAGGAGTTTAAATTTTACTTGTTTTGTTTTTTCAAAAGAGTGGGAATGTAAAAGCTTCATTCTGATACAAAAAACTAACCTATTTTCTCTGTTTTCAGTTCAAGATGTATCAACTGTGCTACTCCTACTCCCGTGGCTGCGAAATGGGTAAGTGCTGCATCTGAAATATATCTTAAGTTGAGGATTGGCGTGTAGGAGCATGTAGAGCTGCCAGCCTTGATATGAAAAAAATAAAAGGACTGGTGTTTGTAATTGCTAATTGTCTGTGGTGTCTCCTGTGGTGGGCCTTGTGCTTTACTGGGAAAAGTCTGTCTTTGCACTGGGAAGTGGATGGCGGGGCTCCCATTTCTGAACCACTGGTTCAGCCTCTAACTAGAATAGTACCCTGGACCTTTTTTCCCTTGCTACTACTGCTGTTTCACTAGCCACAGCATTATATAGCTGCTTGTCTGGAAAAGAAGTGCCTGGTGCATGCTTCAGAAAGAACCTTGAACTCCCAGGATGCAGAGAGCCTATGATGGTTTCAGTATAAGAGTAGTGGACAGAAGTGATTTCTGAAAACTCTGTGCTGAGGCTTTTTTCTGTGCTTGGTGTCACTGCTGGAGGTACTCCTGGGGTTCTCCAGGTGTCTGAAAGTGTTCTGTCTCTTCCAGATCTGCTGCCAGCTATGGGGACTTGATGCTGCTGCACAAGGTAAAAAATTACTTGGTGAAAAACCAACATCAAAAGGTGCTGAGTGACTGCCTAGACAGCATCTTTTGTTCTAACAGCATCAGTAGGTAGATTTTACTCCCTGAGCTGTTTTCCCTCTGGTGCCATAATGATGACACTTATTTGCTACTCTTGACCAAGAGAATGATGAACACTTCTACCACCATAGCTTTTCTCTGAGGCACATCAACTTAGAATTCCCTTTGATGCTTTGCCTTCTGAATATGCTGTTTATGAGGGTTTTCTCCTTGCAGGATTTGAATTGTACTCTTGGAAGACTTCAAGGAAAAACATCACCTGGTAAGAAAACTGTATTCCATGTAGGTTTTTTTGTGGAGCTGCTGACATGGCAGTGAAAGGGGTGGGATGTATAAAATGGGAGGGAAAGGCTTTTGGATTAATTTCCACCAGTAAGCAGAAAAAAAACCCCTAGTACTCAGTTTTGAGTATTTCTTTTATTTGGAGACCTCCAAGCTGTCTGTCACAAGAGGTGACTGCTTGGTGCTGTTATTCCAGAGCAGATACAGTGATGATGGCATAGTTCAGCAGAACACCCTGTGAAGAACAGAGTTTAGTCTTTCGCTCTTATCTGATGTATCTAGCTCCTGTGATCTCTGGCTGGGTGGTGTAGGCTTGGCTGTGAGGGCTGAGGGAGTCTCATTTGCCTTTCTTTGATTGCAGGCACTGGGAGATGAAGCTGTAAGCTGTGCAAGGTAAATATTATATTGCCTGTGTGTGAATTAGATCAGATCCCTGATGCATGTAAAGGCTGTGTGTGATGATTGCATAGTTCAGCAGATGACCCATGGTGATCACACTGCTACTGTCTTTCGCTCCTATCTGATGCAGCCTGCTGTGCCTTAGGCTAAGCTTGACAGGCGATTCACCTGGAAAGCTGAGGGTGAGATGCTACTTTTGCTCCATGAATGTGTGCTGAAAACTTTTCAGATCATCACATTAAACAAGCTAAACATTAAAAAATGCAGTAAGGTGACTAGAAGGGTGGAGTAGGCTCTGCTTGTGAAATTCTATTTTAGCAACAGAAAATCTTTGTTGATCCAATTAGTGCTCCAAGTTCTACAAGTAGCATTGCTTTTCAGGCTGCCCTGGACAGAGGATACCTGTGCCTCCAGTGTGAGAAGCTCTTTCACCTGTTACTGATCTTGGTGAAGACAAGGCCTTCCTAATTAAAGGTAATTAAAAGCAGAGAACAAACATTGGGTGGGTGGGTGCTCTTTGTGCTGCATTTGAGCTTGGGAGTTTGCTTTGAGATAAGGAGTGCCTGCAAATCTATTTTGTTTCTGGAAAATCTGAAGCAGTTACTAGTACCCTAAGTATGCCTTCAGATCCCTGGTGTTCCTCAAAGCATTAAGTAACTGTTTCGTAGTGTTAAAGACTTCTGGAATGGGCCAGTTGAGATTTAAATGGTGAATGTGGCACTACAGTGAATTTACACCTAAAATGCTTTTCCTGGTTTAAGCCAAGGTAGATGTTCAGCTTCACTGAACTCTGATTCAGAGGTTTGCTCCTCTGTGCAATTTCGGCAGTCTCTGGAGCTGAGGGATTGACCTTAATGGGGAAGTGGGAGACTCCTTGTGGCAGGGTGGGAGAGTTGCAGGCTACTGTACATGATGCTGAATCAGGTCTCTGATCCCAGTGAGGATAAACCTTGACAAACACTGATACAGTATTCCTCTGGAATGGTTCTTAGGGTAAAACTTCCTGCTGGACCCTAATGGCAACTTTCCCTTTGCAGGCTTCCAACGTGTGACTCGTTGTGATGTAAGTACTGCTTTAACTTTGCAAGTATTTTTATAAAAGCTATGCCTAGAACTGAAGTGTACTGCATGTAAGCTGGGAGGGGCAAGTTCTGGCCACCGCTTGCATCCTGGCCAAAACATGAGGGTGCTTACTGCTAGATAAGGCCCAGCCTTGACAGGCTGTCTTGTGCTAAACTCCACTGCATGCCTGTGTGACCTCATGAAGCTCCTCTGTTAGCACTGTTGGTGGATTTGCCCCTCTTACCTGCAGCAAACTTTGCTTAAAGCAAATGATAGTCCAGTGGCTGACAGTGTGAGCTGCCTGTGTGATGAGATGTGACTGCCTTGACTTCAATCATGGAGGTCTGCAATTAGCTCTATCTGACTGCAGGCACCTGACTAGACCTCATCCTCCTCTGCTTGCTTGTGTGCTTTCCTGACCTCTTGCTTTGTTCCAGGGCTGGTGCAGTGGAGCTGTGAAGCAGTGCAGTTGGTGGTGCTACTGGCAAAAGTAAGTTGTGGTGGCAAATGCCTATGGTCAGACCTGCAGGGTGGCTGTTGGGGAACCTTCTAGATCTGCTGGCCTCTAATTGCAGTGTAGCTGTCAGTGTTAAGCAGAGGGTTCCTCAAGGATTTTCTGTCCTCTGCCAGTAGATGCCAGGTTACCATCAGTCTGCAAAGATGACTTTATTATTTGAGAATGTTAACTGCTTTCTGTAACTGAAAAGAAATAGGTCAGTTGAAATAATCTAACTGCTGTGGACTGCTTGAGCTGCTTCTGTGACAGTGCAGAGCCTGTGCTGCCCAAAACCAGTACAGTTATTTGCTATTTCACAGGTTTAAGCAGTGGGCTTTTGCAGGTAGTAGTGCTGATCTTAAATAATATTAGTATATTAATACAACTAATTGTCTCAATGGCCAGATTAGAGCTCTTGTGATGTGAAAGAAAATGGGGTTGCAGGTAAGGCCTGAAATGCTGAGGTCAGGTCTTCTAAGGAGAAATGAAGTTAAAGCATTAAGCTTCTCTTATGCATGTACTGTTTGTGATGATCTATTCAAAGCAATGGGAATCTCTCTGAAAAAGGCTGAGGAGGACTCTTGCACTGAAACAGTACATGCATTCAGACTGATTAAGTCTCAAAGTGCTGTTAAAGACCTACTTGTTAGTGAAGGCCATGGGGAGTCTGTGAGAAACATGACTAGCCTATGTCCAAGGCATGTGAAGAGTACATGAGGTTTGAGAATTGTTGGAATATCATTCCATGCTATATACCTTGTAGTGGTGCTTAAAATATGTCCTATAACATCTGGTAGTTAAAACATCTATGTGGAGCTCTGTATGAACAGATGTGGCCTCTGGCTCTAAACTGTCTTCATGTAGTAGAGATGGTAAGGGAACTGAATCAGTGGAGGCCACTTCAGCCAGTGCAGGGTTAGCATACAGCAAAATACGCAGTAGCACACAGCTCCTCAACTGGTATCAAATGTATCTGGCTATCCTGTGAACTGATCATGCTGTCCTCTTGAATTTGAAAGAAAAGCAAAACACCAGCCCCCCTATGCTGCAGCTGTCACTACTTGGTGCTCCCTGCTAGTCTTAGTTGTTGAATACAACAACTTTTGTCAGACAGTATCACATAGCAAGTAGTAGCCTTCTATTCTTCCCTAATTCTTCTGATGTTAGTAATTTGGTGTTGACAGTTCGGTTAGTATTTGTTAGCTTTGTACATCTTACTTGGGTGTTGTGAGTTAAAGTTCTTGTCAGTGGCCTCCTCTTAGGTAAAATTAGCTTGGGAATTACAATTATGTATCTAAGAAATTGTAAGTTTGTTATTCTGATACGACTTTCTCTCTCTCTCAGGAAGGGACTGTGCTGTCTGTAACCTTAGGTAAGACCACCCACCAAATGAATTTTGTTAACTTCTGGGAATATTTGTAGCCACTGATGAAACTTGATTCTGCCAAATGAATTACTGTGATATTACAATTTCCGTTCCACTTTTCTCTGAGGTTACAAAGCTGCTGTAGAGCTTGTACCAGCTGTGCTACTGCATAAATTAATTGTGTGTTCTTGCTTTAGGTGACAAGGCAACTTTGAAACTACTGTAGGAAGAACTGAGAAGGTGAGAGGAATTGTTGTAGTAATGAGATTTATTTGCTGGAACAAATGATGATAACCTTAGTTTGAACTCTCTCTCTGATAAGAGATGAAATTCTAAGGTCTGAGATGTTTCCAGTAGGCCTCTTGTCCTGGTTTGATGCCTTATAATGGTTCTTATCTGTCTTAATAGGTGGAAGATGGCAAAACAGTGGGTTACACTTGTATGAACAGCATTAAAAAAGACCGAGGGGGGCTTTTCCATGCTGGTGGTGTTTGCCTGATACTGATTGGAATCAATAAAAACTTGTAAACTCCTGTTGTTGTGAACTTTCTGACTTGAATAGCTTGCTGTATCTCTAGGCTACTTGGTAAAACACTTCACGTGCTTGATTTAGAGCAGGGGCTGAACTAGTTTAAATGCTAGTCCTGCAAGTGTCTTAACTCATGTCAGTTACTCCTAGTTTGCAAGCCATAGTTGACCTGACCAGTATGCTGGATAGTAAGAGAAGTCAGTATTTCCTGTGTGAGGACTAAACACTGCTACTTGTGTTTGCTCCTAAAATGACAGGCCAACAGTAACTCTGGTACTACATGTTCAGGCACAGAATAAGCATGTACAGCTTGGACACTGCTAACCTTCTTCCCTCTTCACTGGACTCTTGATCTAATCTGGTTGCTGCCATTAGTCTGGAGCAAGACTGTGTCCAGCCTCCATGAGGGAGAAGTTAAATGGAGGGGTGAAGGAGCTTGCTAATATTTTTTAAAATCACTGTTTATGAGGCACTAGGGCCTGTGAAGGTATTGCTGCTTCCCAAAATGATTGAAGGGTAGGTTTCATCTCTGAAAACAACTCCCCTCAGCTTTCTGTTGTCTCAGGAGTGGTAGCAATATGGGAAAATCAGCTCTCAGGAGAATTCATTCTCTAACTCTTGAGTTGTTGCTGTAGCACTTCTAATGAGAAGTAAAACTAGACTAGACATCCAAACTGACATGCAGGAGTAATTTTGGATTAGTGTTCCCTAGAACCTTTCAGTAAGAGGAATAAGTGTCATATCTTAAACCACTCAAGCTGGTACAGTCTACTTGACTACAAATTGTATATCATTAACAGCTGAAATCTTATTAGCCAGAATATTTGATCCTAGACAAATTGGATTAGATGTGATCCTGTGTCTCTGTGCAAATTAAATCTTCTGCGCAAAAGCAATTAATAAGGCTTGTTTTCATTCAGAGCTGATTAGTAGCATCCAAGTGTTGCTTTTTTTACTATATTACTTCTTAAAATACCACACTTCATTGTGCCTGTTGAAGAGCTTGAATGGACTGTCATAGCCTGCAGTGTAGAAGAAGTCTTCGTGGAAGGGTTGGCCTCTGCTTCTTAAGATTCTGGCCAAGACTTGAGCTTCCTCAGCATATTTCTCTGGGGAGGCAAATCCACCAAAGGATCTGGTAGAAATGAAAAGGGAGGGAGGTATTAGCTGGCTGATTGAGTGCAGAGAGGCCAAGCGTAGCTTTGGGTGTTCTTCCTTTAATAAAGAACTGCCATGCAGGTTTTGTGGAAGTTTAGAATTGAACAGGGTGCTGGAAGAGTGATGTGAGTGTTCTGTTGCACAGAATGTGTCCAAAAGCAGAGGATGCTGTAGGCAAAGCCACCTGAGTGTTCAGAAGTCTGAAAATGTTTTGACACTTGGTCATTTCTCTTTGTTCTTGGGAAGACACCCAAGGATAAGAAAGATCTCTAAATGCTCAGGTTTTGCCAATCAGCTCTAACCAGCAGGATAGATTGCTTGGTCAAGTATCAGCTGTAAGGAGTAGTCCAGACTGCTAATGGAGCAGCTACATGTGTATCAGTAGCTGCCTTCACTTGTGAGCTGTGCTGGTGCTGCTTACCTACCGGACAAAGATTGCTGCTGCCTTGCGCTCCTCAATGAACACGTCTGTGTCTGTGGGCTGTGGTGGGGAGTCCTGGTGTTCAAATGGCACGAAGAAAGAGACCTTGAAGTCTGTGCCACCAGGCTTTATCAGGCAGGTCACTGGCACAGTCATGTCAATCTTCATTTCTAGAGGGGAGGAGAAAAAGTCTTAAGCTCTGACTGCTGGTTGTCCTGTCCTAAAACCAAAACCAGAGCGGCCTTCTGGGTGGAGTGCCATGATGGAGGTACAGGGGTGTTGGAATAGGAACCTGCTGCATCCCACAGCTCATCTACTGTTGGCACTCTTCAGCTCCATCTCCCAGGGGTGCTTCTTGCACTAAGCCAGTACATTGTACCTTTGTCATTCTTCCCCTGGATGTAGTGGAAGAGCTTCCAGAAGCCCTGGCGCATCGCCTCCTTCTGGGTTTCTCCCCGAATGACTGTGCTGACCCACTTTGCTGTCTCATACTGACGCAGTTCATAATCCTTTGCCTGGAAGGTAGCAAAAGCAACAGTAATGAGATGAAGATGCAGGATGACTAATAGCTGCTTTTTCCAAACTAGTGTGAAACTTGTTGTTGCAGTGGGATACTGCTGGGCAGGCTCTTTGCTGCAGACTAGGCACATCCCCAATACCAAACTGTAAGATGTCTCTCTTGCAAAGCCATGCTGCTCTGCCTTACAAATCAATGCTCCTGAGCTCCTCTTTCTGCCCCCCCCTTCCTTGCATGTAGTTGTGAGCAGCATCTATAGTAACACTTCCCTGCTCCTCCACACTCATGGGACTTAATCCCAAATCCACCTTTGCTCTGCTTCACCCTGACTGCAGAGCTCTGTTCCCCTGCCCTTTAGCAGTTACCGCTGCCTCTGTTGAGCTCCACCGAGGGGACTGCAGATCCAGGGACAGAAACGTTTGCTTGAAGGACTTGATCATCTTGGCAGAGCTGAAAGGCAGACAGAGTTCATTGGCCTCTTCAATCAGTGTGGGATATGTGGGGTAGAAGAAAGCACTAAGGCCTTTTTGCCTGATCTCAGCTTTTCCTCAGCCTCTGGTCTCCAGCCCTTCAGTAGCTTGCTCCACTGACAAGTGACTGGAAAAATTCAGGTAAAGGACAGGTGTTCCCTAAGAGGCAAGTGTCCCTGAAATTGTGAAGGCCTGGATTCCACTGCTTACCCCAAGCAATTCAAAGGGGGCTGAAAACCATTTAGCCCTGAAGGACACCTGATGGAGAACCAGGACCAAGAAGCTGCCTCCAGGCTCATGTGGAAGTGATACTTTAAGGAAACTGCCTTTGCTGCCCCTGAAGTGAAGGCGTTTTGTGGTGGCAAATCAGAAAGTTGAGATTCCACAAGTGGCAGTTTTGTGGAAATCTGTGAGTAAAAGTGACTTGAGAAGTTCAACTGCTTTGCTCCTGGGTAAAAATGTATTGGTGGTGGTGGGTACTGTGGTCTTGGCTGTGCCTGTAACTGTTGAGCCTCTCAAAATAGCTGATGTCTTTCTTAAGGCCTTTGGCCCCGGCGCCCTGTAAATAGACTGGGTCTGTATTGATGGATATGTAGCTGCTTTCCTAGCTGCACCCAGAGGGAAAAAGCTGAAAACAGGGAAACATTCCGCTTCCTATCCCAAAATAAAGCAAGTGAAAGTAAATCAGTATCATCATTGAAATAACCACTTCCGGTTAAAATTCTTGAGGTCATAGGAGCTGTGATGATTCTTCTTGCAACCTGAGAAAGCTTCTGCTTCCTGTTAGGTTACAATGTCCTTAGCACTTCATGTTGCAAAGGTGGCACCTAGTAAATTCTGTGATACTTAGCTCATTGTGCCTTGTCTCCTCAGAATTTAACTTGATTGCAGTACCAGAAAGAGTGGAGGTTATTTCTCATTTCTCTACCTCAGCTGTAGCCACCCACACAAGAAGAAGAAACCACTGCCTGGGCTTTCATGGCTCTACCTTTCTCATGAGTTTTTCCTACTACAAGTGCACTGATGGGATTTGCAGCCCATCCCACCTCCAGCAGTAAGGTCTCTGAGATGGGCCATCTTTAAGGTGACGTTTGTGAATGGCTGTTCCTGTGCCCTGGCTGCTTTCGTAAAACCAGCAGCTGCCTTGTGCTACCTGGCTGCCAAATGTGTTTCCGTTTCCTTAGGACATGTGGCCTATGGTTAATCTATTTTCTAGTTGAGAGGTGGCTGCAAGGAGTTTTCCCTTTGGGATCTCTGAGGTTGAAAAGCTTTTATATTTAAAAAAAAAAAGTAAAAGGAAACATCCCCCCACCCTCTGCTTCACTTACAATCCTTAGTACTCAGAGCACTCAATTATTTTCCTAGCAGTTCCTTCATTTCTCCCCCTAGAGCAAGGTGAGATCAGCAGGAGGCTGATACCAGCAGCTCCCTGTCCCAGACAGAAGATAGAGCACCTGCAGCGATCTTCATGGAGTGGCTGGGCACCAGCATTGCTGCACACACCCAAGCTGGGCCATTGTAGTCCCACAAACCTTTTGCCAGTAGTAGTTACAGATGGCCAAAGCATAACATTAAAGCAGGAATCCCATTGTTTTATTAGAACCAAGCATGAGTAATTGTACTGGAACTTCCTACAGTATTTTATCCATTGCTATTTCATGATGCTGCTTTGCTGTCACTTCACTTCCTACTTCTTGCTGTAGCTTGACAGAAAAGACATTCTTTATGGGTTTCCTGGACACGTTAGAAAGAAGGAAACCTTCTTCTGTTTCAGCACATGCCTTGTCTCTACTTGCCAATTCCAAGCCCTCTCCAACACATCTTTTCTTAACTTTGCACTGTTGATGACTGCACGTAAGAAATACTTTTGAATAGTGTAAAACTTGTGTGTGTGTGTGGAGACAAACTGAGAAGAATCCTCCAGCTACTTGGAGTTGAATTCATTTGTATATCTACAGAAAGTCTAGTTTCTAGAGTTCCATCTCTTCATATAAATAGACTGTAGGTTGCCTAGGCTTACTCTGCAGCTGTGAGCACGCTGCCCAAGGGGACAGTGAGCGTAGCAGGCATCTGTGTGGGTTACGCTGCTGCCAGGGGTAAGCCTAGCCACAATGTGCCGCTCCATGCGCTGCTTGCATTAAGAAAAGGAGAAAGTAGGTTTACTTACCTTCTCAGCTGCCCTTAGCCTCCCAGCTGTTGCAGTGTAGCCTTCTGAGGCTGCATGTACTCACAAGATGCTGCGTTGCGTGTCCCTGTTTATTTCGGGTTCGTCAAACTCCACCCATGCCCCAGCCCTGCTGGAGGGAGATGCTGTTATGAAAACCAGAAGGTTGTAGCCTCCTCCTCTGGGTCTCATTGGAGAGCCCCCACGCAAATGCCGAAAGCCCCACCTACTGCCCACAAGCAACATTGGGTCCAGTGTGTGATCTGGCTCCATCAACAGTTCTGTGCCCTTGTGTAACTTCCCCTGGTTTCCCTGGCTTCGTGCCTGCTTCAGTTGGGGGCAGTGGCAGCTTTTGTGCTCTGGGGAGAAAGAATTTTACGTAAATAGCGTTTCCTCGCCCCCACCCCCTGACTGATTGCCTGAGAGTGATGGTACAGAACGACAGTGTTTCCTTTTTAGCCCTGGAGTAAAATGGTAGGTAGAAATCTGGCTGTGAACTAAGCTAAAAGCACTCTCACGCGATTTCTGCTGGCATGTTATGAAAGGCAGACAGTGTTGTATAATGGCTGGCTGTTTGGAGCGGGATTTGAGACTCATCGGCAGCCTAAGCCCTTGGATATCAGCACAAAGGGGTTACACAAAGCTATTGTGAAATTCTGTCCTGCTTTAAAATCCACAGAGAGAAGCTGGGCTCTTCCTTTAACCTGCTGCAGCTCCAGATAGGTTTATGAACCAGCACAATAGAGTGGATTAAACTTCACAGTTTGGATTCTGGGGACACCTCCCGCTTTTGTCATGGCTTGTGCACATTCCTTGAGGCAGGCCAATTCAGCTAAACTCCCTGGGACACTGGAAATCAGTAACTGGGAATGATTTTTAACAGGCAACACACTATGCTTGTGGAGAACTTCATCTGGATGCTGGGTGATACACTCCTGTTCCAAAAGGGAGAATTAAAAAAAAGCCCCAAACCCTGAAGCTACAGAGGTGGGGCGATGTGATCAGTGGTTTACTAATGGAGCCTGTTAGAACACACGAAGGCTGAAATGCAGAACCAGTTCCTTACGTGCTTTGAACTTTTATTTGATGCAGTAAACTCAAACTCAACATGTGCTCTGCTTGGGTCAACAGGAGAATCATCAGGGCATTCTGGAGAAGCAGAAGCTGTTACTTCATGGTCTTTGCTCAGGGGCTACAGGTATGTAAAAGTACCTGATTGTGTGAGGTTAGTTGTTAAATTACTGTCACTCCAGAGCTCCTGTCAGATGTGTGCTAGCAGGTTTTTTTCTCCAGAGCAGAGAACGCCCTGTAAAAAACCACTCAGCCACAGCAGCTCAGCAATTGCAACACATTTGCCCTGATCATGAGCGTGGAGAAGTATTGCCTTGAAAGGGGGGGTGATTAATCTGTAGATAAACAGAAGCCCACTGTGAATTCTCGTTTTGTTTCTGTAGCAGAGAGGCCCAGAACAAATCTCCAGTCAGTTTGTGTCCAGCTGATGTCTCCCACAAAGAGCTAACTGTTCCTGGTGAAGTAGCCCAAGGCTGGAGAACAATCATCAGTGTTTTCCCAAGAAGTTGTTTTCCAACACTTGTTTTTCACATATACATTGAGAGAACATGTCAACAGTTGGGAGAGACAGTAGGGCAGGCATGAGGACATGCATTCTGTACATAACTTCATGCATACCCGAATGGAGCAGAGCTAGGGGGATGGGGAAGGAATTCTGATGGAAACTGGCACATGGTTGCACTGGTACCACCTGTAAACAGGGAAATGTGAATGCTCTAACTCCATACTCCTCACCTTTACACAGGAGAATCACATGAAAGGGCTGTTGTAGCCCCTTGAGGTCCCAGCAGTTTGCCAGATGTATGGCAGGGAAGCCTCACAGCATAAGTGTGTTGCTCGTTCACCTCTCGGCTGCATGCGGGAAAGCAAAGCCAGGTGGTAGTGAAGGCTCATACTGCCTGTGTAAATACCAACCTCTCCTTGCACACTGCACTTCTAAGTGTGCTAATTAAATAGGCAGTAATCAAGTGGTAAAGGGAGCCTATGACACCTCTCTTTAATGTCATATGTATATATATATGTCTGGGCTTAGCTGGTATTTTCTAGAACAGCTGACAGAGCACTGTTTTTCTGTGCTGTTGTGCTCCAGGAGTAGAGGTGAGAACACAAGCACATAACAGCACGTAGTTTGTAGCGTAATTTCCCTGCTTCCAGCAGGTACTTCTGGGCAACTCACTGTGTTGACCCTCTGCTTCAGTCATGGTTTTTCATGCTAGCAGCTTCGACTGGAGAAGCATTAAGGACAGGCCTGTGGCAGGCTCCCTTGTGATTTCCATTTCCCTGTCTCTACACGGTGTACACATGCCTCCACCAAGTCCAGACAAGACCTTAAGCAGCACGCTGGAAAGCAAAAATGCTTACATCTGTTCTGTGACAGCATTACAATAGCTGCTGTCACATTCACGTGCGTGTGGTGTAAGTTGCCTTTATCCTCGAGGCAAGCCCAGACTGCTTGCACAAAAAGAGATGGAGCTTTTCCACTGGCCTAGTTTTGTACGGATTGGAGGCGCCTGGGATGAATGTTTCATTACAGGAGGATTAATGATAACTTTGAGTCATGATCTTGTAGCTGAAAAGCCTGTGGCATAATGTCAGAAGATTGCATGTGAGGGACATAGAGAGATGGGTGTGTGAGTATGGCCACTCACATGTTCTAACAAGTGGTCTCCACCCAAATGCTCCAGGCAGTTCTGCATTTCTGCCTGAGGCTCACCTTTGACGATGGTTGGGATTTAAAAGAGCCCACTCTGTTCACATATAAGTGGCATTTGCTTTTGCAAGATGCTGCAGAAGCCCTTACTTTACAAAACAGGAGCTGAGCATGTGATGGTTATAGTCACTATAAATAATAGTCCAGGGCAACAAAAGGGGCTTTGTATGTTGTTAGATCAACTGGGGTTTAATGCATATTCATCCCCCAAAAGAAACCTCTTACCTTCTTGCTGTGAAGAACAAGAAAGCCACCTAGCAACCTCCAGTTTATATCTTATTCTTACTTCCAGCAAGGAAAAGGAAGATGCGTACGCATGCTGTCTTCTAAAGGGGCAGCTGAACGTACCCTAGTGCTGCTCCAGGGAGATTTGATACTGTCCTTCGCAAATCATGGAAGCAAAATCTCTGCTGTATGTCAAATGATGGTAATTAGACCTTGTGCTCTAACCTGTGTGGTTTGACATCAGCACACCCATTTGTTACCACTGGATTGGGCCTCAGCCAGAAATCTATTGCTTTCTGGAAATGCAGATACGGATTTTGCCCAGCTGCTTTTTGCCTGATTCCAGGTAATTTGTTGTGAATGGCACATGAAACTACGGTATCTCCCCGCTACCGTGCACAGCTGACTCCATAACAGAGTTACCTGAAGTCTTGCTAAATGAGTGACTCCTTGCTCACTTCATTGGAGTTGGCCTGGAACCCTCGGCTCTTAACCAAAGAAAACACCTCATACATCTACTGCCACTCCAGAGCACTCTTGACTTGGCATTTCCCAAAGCTTCTCTGCTGAAGGTCACACTTTGGAATCATTCTGGGTTTGGTGAAGTAATCCTAAATTAACCCTTCTTTCCAGCTGCCATGAACATCCTTCCTAAACCTTCTTCTTTGCTGTCCGTGGAGCCCTGAGAGAAACTTCCTCAGCTTTATATGCTGCTTTATTCCCTTGGCTTCCTTTCAGAATAAGGATTAATTTTACTATGGATCTGTTTAGGGATCTAACTACCAGCTGAACCCTATAGTGGTTGTCTCAGTAAAATTCCTTAGCCAGCATCAATATTAACTACATCCACAGAAAACCTGCAGTCCTCTCTGGATGCTGGAAGGAGAGGAGGTAAATTCAGTTTCCCCTACAAATTCACCTACATTCTGTTGCTGACAGATTCTTCTCAGAAAAAAGAGTATGAAACAAGGAGGGTTTTATCTCCAAGGTATGAATACATCAGGATTAAGGTCACATAGGTATCTGGTAGAAGCAAGCCTTGACACAAATCTGTTGTATTGCTGGTTTTGCCTTTTGAGATTAAGTTACAGCCTAAAGTGAGAGAAATACACCTTCTTTGCAACTACAGCTCTGAAGAGGAAGGGGCCAGGCATAAATCATCTGAGAACATTGCTCAGAGAGAGGGCTCGAACAACAGCCTTAAGGAGAATGAGCATTTAATGACTGTTTCTTATCAACAGGGAGGTCCAATATTTGAAGTTGCCAACAATCTGTAGTACAAGCAACACTCTCAAGTGATACGGAGTGGGAACACACTGGCTCTGCATTTTATTTCTTTGATCCTTAAGGGGATCTTTTCCTTCTCTTTTTCATCACCTGCTTTGGCTCCTTCCTCCCTCCCTCTCCCAGCTTTCTCCTGTCTGTATGCTGCATGGGGTGAGACCACCTGGCAGCCTGTCTGCCCAGGGCCTGGCCATGCAGAATCTCCTGAGTTCGAAGGGACCCATCATCGATGGAGAAGCTTCTGACTCTGCAGAAGGCTCATTTTGAGATGCTGGGAACAACTCTGATTGTCTGAAAAGTACCCAGGTGTGTGGATATTGCCCTGGAGAGCCCAGAGTTTCCCTATGGAGTTCCAGGTACCTGAAAACAGAGATGGTGAAAACAGGTCCAGAGCAAAAGGATGTGTGTCATAGACAAATGTTAGAGAGAATGGTCTCCTGAAAGAAGAGTATTTTCCACTTTCTCTAAAAAATACATGAAGATATAACTGAAAAAAATGGTGACCTTCTGGTTAGGGGTGTCTGTTCTGATAGCTCTGGTTAGGGGTGTCTGTTCTGATAGCGCTTCAGCAAGCTGAATGGAGGACCCTTGTGGTACCTGCTATACCCGTTACAAAGCCCTTGCAGTCCCATCATCAATGTATTTGTTGCCACATAGGCGTTGGGGGGTGCATGGCTGCAGGAAAATGTTCTCTTTCTGGCCTCTCCATCCAACTAACCACGAATCTGTCAGTTACCCCGGCTGAGGGTTTTGCTTCTTCCTCATCTGAGTTGCACAAGTGTCAGAATTCTCACATCTTGCAACAGCGGGGGGTTCAGTTGTGGGCTTGGGGTTTTGGTGGGCATTTTTGTTGCTTAGATCATGCATGGAAGGCCTCCAGAGATGGATTCTTTAGGAACCTGATCTCTCTTTCTGTCCTTTCTGAAGGTGAGCCAAAGCTGCGTTCTGCAGCAGATGGCACTGTTGTTTGTGTCCAGAGGTGAGTTCTATTTTAATACCAAAGTCCCTCTCAAACTCTGAGGCTGCCAGTGGTCACTTTAGCTCACTAATGGATCTAGGGACCATGACGGTTCTGCTTCTAAAGCCTTACATGTGAATATACTCTAGTATCTATTAGTGAACTGTTAAGATTCACCATTTAACTTCTAAACAATTAACATCTTGATGTGTTAAACATTTTTTTATGCAGCAAAAACACACCAGTCTGAACGTCTGTGTCAGGACAGTTAAGAAAACCCCAAGTTAGGAAAATCTTCCAGGTTATGCTGAATTCTAGAAGAGTTATGCTGGCAAGCTGCCAGGCAGAATTGCTGTCAAATTTACCAGTTTAAAACTCAGATTTAAAATCTGAGAGGTCAGCATTTCTTTGGATTTTTGCACCTTTAGATTTTGAGCAGAGAAAGAGAGGTAGATGCTCTATATAGGATGACGTCAGCTTCTCAGATGATGGACTTGTGAATACCAGCCAGCCAAGACAGTATTTAACAGAATTTGATCGCTTTCCCAAGGACTGCCTTCTTGAATTTCTGGCATTATTTAGGCTTGGGTACTTCCTATTTGTTCTGAAAATAGACAGGGTCTGTCTTAGAAAGAACATTATTAACTCTGGATGTTTATTTACCGCACAGACAAACAGCAGCAGAACTGTAGTTTAATTGTGCCCATCCAGAACTGCAGTCATGGGAGGAATGGGAAAATCCAGATGTCAGAACTGTGTATAGGTAGAGAGAAGTGTGATTTGGGGAGCACAGAAGTAAAGGACAGGGGTGGGAAATTGTAGTCCATGTGGAAAATGTTGGAAGTGTTACCACAGTGACAGCAAAAAAAGCTGGAGGAAACTTACAGGGCCTTGGGCTTTAGCAGTCAGCCTTACCCCAGCAAGGCAGTGATTTGAATAATGGAGTTCTTAATGTGAATCCACTGGGTTGGCATGTGGCAACAATAAAGGGTTAATTACTTCCCTATGTGGAATTATCTTAGGGAGCTATTTAGATGAGCTTTTGACATTCATGTTCCTTTCTTCCCCCTATAGAAAAGTTGCTCAAGCCTGTAAACTCATATCTTTATTCCTGTACTTGTTTGGGGGAAATAGCAACTAATTTTTGTTGTTATTTTCACTGTTACCCTTATTATCCTCCAAGTTCTGGTGCCACTGTCACCACCACCACATCACTGCTTGTTTCAGTGGGACACCGTTTCCCAGTCACTGCACAGCCTGTGGCTCCTGCGCACAGCCTCAGCTCTTCTTCTGCCTGGCCCAAAATTCACAGCCCAGATCTTGGAACTTGAATTCACGCATTTGGATACTCCTGAGTATAAATTTAGGGAGAGCTGAGTCTCCCTAAACATTCAGTCTGTCATCCGTAGGACTCTGAACTCGCGTGCACATCGTTGGCTCTGCTGATTGCGTGTGGAGGTGAGTGTGATGGGACGTGGAGGTCCCATCACTTGCTGATGTCTGTAGGAGGAATGAAGTGAGTAACTATCCACAGTATCAATGTAGTACTGCTGGAGGGAACCTACACTGGCTTTCAAACCTTGGGGGAATAACCTGTGTCTTGGCTTTGGCTAAAGCACTGCTCTTTCTCCTGGTAATTACACAGGACCTTAGTGGTGTAAACACCAGAGGCTCAGAGTCTTTGCCATACCATCTGGATGCCTCCCTGTGTGACCTGTCCTAGGGACCCTGTTTGGCAGGGGGGTTGGGCCCGATGAGCTCTGGAGCTCCCTTCCAACCCCTATAATCCTGTGATTCTGTGATTTTCTTAATTGCATTCCTTCCAGAGGTAAGCAAACACGGTCCTGAAACACAAAAACTCAGGGACTGGGGAAGAGGGGCAGTGAAGGGAGTCAGGAATAGCAATCGTGGCTTCAAATGCTGTGGGAAGACAGTCTCAACCCAGAACCAGTACTGAACTGGGCAGGTGATGGGCTGGGGACACTTCAAAATTTCTCAAAGTGTCTTTAAACTACTAGAAGATTTTAACCCCCTCTATGCATCTGTAAACCAATGTATACCTCTTTGAAATAGCTCTAAAACTCCCTCAGTCAGCTGGAGACCTGTAAGGCCCTCCCTGTTGCTCCAATAGGCGATAACCTCAAAACAGATGTAATTTGAGCAACTCTAAGTGGTCTCTAAACCACTCTAAAACTCTCTAATCAGCTCTAAACAATTCTAAACACCTCTAACAATCTAACAACCCCTTTAAAATGCCATCAAACTTCCTGCCAACAGCCCTAAACATCTGAAAAACAACTCCGTATTCCGCCCCCCAAACTCCTCAAAAGCACATTAAGCAGTTCTGGGGAGCTCTTACAGCCCTTTGAAGAGCACTAGGATCCTCTACACTGCACTGCCATATTTCTAAACCTCCTCTAAGCACTTTTCAGATTCATCTGATCCTATCTCCAACCTCTCTGTGTTGATCTGAAGATCCAAGAATTTCTTTTGGCCTCTTAAACACTTTGAATATGCTCTAAACCCCTCTAAAATACCACCAGAGAGCTACAAAACACCTCTGGTGAGCTCTTAGAGTTATTACACCCCCTGAGTTACACCTTTTAAAAATTATTTAACTGATTCTATAACACTCCAGGGTGCTGCTAAACCAGCCAGGACTTCTTCAAACAGCTCCAGAATGCATCTAAAATGCACTATGCTGCTCTAAAACACATCTAACCAGCTCTAAAACTCTTCTGATCAAAAGAAACAATGGTGGGAAGCAATACATTCCTCTCAAACCTCCACTATACCTCTCTGAAACACTTAAACTAATATCTGAAATTCCTCCATGCTGCTTTTAGGAGGAGTGGAATGCTTCAAAACAGATCTCAAACCCTTCTCAGTCTCTTGGCAACTGCTCTAGAAACTAATTTTTGCAATTCTGAAAGTCCTGTTTAGACAAGCAGGAGTAAAACTTCTCTGAGGTCCTCTAAAACTGCTCTGAACAGCACTAAGCAGCTCCACATCGCTCTTAAATTCTTCTAACTCCTCTCAGACCCCTATAAACAGCTCTAAAGGCCAGTAAAGTGTGCCAAAACTCCCACAAAGCACTCTAAACCAACTGTAAACCTTTAGAGTTGCACTAAAGGTTTGAGATGTAAGGTTAGTTTAGTTGCACTAAAGGTTAGAGTTGCACTAAAGGGTTAGAGTTGTAAGCACTGTAAACCTTTTCCCCTTCCAAACATCTTCTAAAAACCTGACAGCACCTCTGAAGGGATCTAAAGCTCCTCTCTGTTGCTATAAGCAGCACTAATATGTCTCTAAATAGATCTGAAGTGCTTCTAAATCTCTACTGGAGAACTCTCAATTCCTCTACTCATCTATAAAATTCCTCTAATGAGTTCTAAGTGGGTCTAAAACTCTTCTGGACCAATCTGTAGCTTCTATGGACTCTCCTAAGCAGCTCTAAACCACTTCAAGCTACTGTAAAACTTCTCACCTACGCTGCCAACAGCACAAAGTAGTTCTAAAGCTCCCTTCAGATCCTCAGAAAATGTTCTGAATTTTCTCTCAATGGCTCTGCAGAGCACCAGATTCTCTCTGAACCTCCCAAAACACACTGTCCTAGGGCCAGTACTGCTTTACCTCCTCATTGATGACCTCAACGATGGAGCAGAGAGCACCCTCAGCAAGTCTGCAGATGACAGGAAGCTGGGAGGAGTGACTGATAGACCAGATGGGTGTGCTGCCATCCAGAGGGACCTCAACAACCAGGAGAAATGGGTCGCAGGAGCCTCGTGAAGTTCAACAAAGGGAAGTGTGAGGTTCTGCAGCTGAGGAGAAATAAAGCCATGCACCAGTACAGACTGGGGGCCACGTAGCTTGGCTGAAGAGGACCTGGGAGTCCTGATGGACCAGTGGTGTGACCCTGCAGCGTGCTGTATGAGAAAAAGAGATGCCAGCAGGTCGAGGAAGTCATTCTTCCCCTCTGCTCAGCAGTGAGATGCATCTGGAGTGTTGGGCTCCCCGTGAGAGGCAAGACATGGGCTTCCTAAAGCGGGTTCAGGGAAGGGCCTCAAAGATGGTTGTGCATTTGGAGAATTCATGTTACAAGGAGAGGCTGAGAGAGCAGGGAATGTTCAGCCATAGGAATGGAGGAGCAGAGAGAAGAGGGGATTTCTGGAAGAACTAGATGAGCCTCAAAAGAAAAGAAAAATACACGTGCTTTGCAAGAGCTGTTAATAAGGCCAAACTCCAGAGAAAGCCATGGCTGTGCATGGACAGCCCACGGTGAGCATATTTCGGAGCGGAGGAGGAATACCACAAAGCCAAACTCCTGAGATTACTCTGGGACCACATGAAAAATGTGCTCCTGGAGCGCACAACAACGGGGGATTGTTCTCATCACTGCAGGCACAGGATGCTCTCAAAACATGCTCTAATGGAAGGGCTGGAAGTACGTACTGGAGACAGAATGTCTTCTCACACTTGTTTTATGGATGGGTGTAGAAAACACAAATGATTTTCCACAGGAAGCAAACCAAGCCCACAGGAGAGCTGCAAGCTGCCAGCACTGGGGCGTACTCAGGAGAGGCTGATGGACGTCTCTTTGGTGGTCAAAAGCTGTATGGACTCTATATGGCCTTTTGTAGCCTCTTTCCTTTTGAGTCCATTAAATATCAGCCACAAATCTCTGCAGGGTACAACTTGTCTTAGGAGCTGCTGGTCAAAACTGCTGGGAAAAGAGTTGACTTTGCAGTTCTGGTGGGATGGAGGAGGGTTGCTCAGCGCACAGCTGCCTCTCTGCCGCGGGGCCCAGACTCTGCCCTGCGTGTGGTACACGTCTGGTAAAGTCACATGTTGGAGAAGAAAACAGGAGCCCCAGGGCTGCCCGTAAGAAGTGGGTTTGGCTCCCTGTGTGCCCTAGTTTTCTGCTGGCTTGTCACAGCCTGGCCTCTATTTCCCTTTCTCATACAGTGATCTGGATCCTCCCAGCTCCCTATGCTATGTCCCCCAGAGATAGGGACACTGGTGTTGGAAGTGCTTCCAGCACCACACTGGGGCAAGAAACAGGCTGATGGAAGGGCAGGAGATGTGAAACTGGTGGCTAAAACCTTTCTTGTTCAAAGTCCTCATGCTGGCCTGCAGTCCCCATGACATGAGCTGCACCCAGGTCGTTGTGTACATAGCGGGACCAGAGTGAAGCAGGTGTTCTCATTTCTGGGCATCTTGTGGCTTTTGGTTTATGGCATAGTTTTGCGATTCATACGTTACAGTTTCTGTGTTATTACCTAAATAATGATGATTTGTAGAAGAACTGCAAATTAAAGGCACTGAGTAACAGGAGGTCCCTCCCACAGCAGGTGTCTTGTCAGAAACGATGATGATCTCCAAAGCTCGCAGCTAGATAACCATGGCTAGATAACCATGACCTCTGAAAAGGGGGATGAAGGCAAAGAGATCAATGGCTCGTTCCTTTCTTCAGTGCCACAACTTTGTATTTGATGCTCAGTACAGATTTGAGACCCTGAGGGTGCAATATGCACACTGGTCACTCAAAAGAAATGCAGAGATGTAAGATGAGTTGGAATGATGCTGAACTTTTTGGGTGAGTGGGATTTTGTTTTACTAACGTTAGTATTTTGAAAATTACCCTTAAATTACTGAGCTGTAGTTTTAGGTTTTGTCTCCAGCTGCACCTTTGTTTTTGTTTGGGAACAAAGAATGGATGAAATTTGACTAATTTGGAAAAAAACATCTTTTAATCAGAGATGTTCTTTATCACAGTTCGAGGCCTTCACAAGCCTTTGATGTGCCCTCTGGTGCTTGTTCCCTTTACAGCAGCTTCCTCACTTAACCACCTTCTGAAATCCTCCTGGGCAGAAAACGCGTTGTTCTTTCTATTGCACCGTGTGGTGGGTGTCACTCTCTAGCAGACAGCTCCAGGAGGGTGTTTCGACGCCACTAACCACAACAATAGCACAGACTTCTCCCTCAATGGGAGAGAAAATCTAAGGGAAGCCGATAGTGTCTGAGATGCTTCAGCCACAAACATGCTTCCAGTTTTCAGCTGTCAACAAAAAGATTTCCCCTTTCTTTTTTTTGCCGCAGTGACTTGTGCCTGGGCAGCAATCCCCACAGAAACTTGTACAGCTTATGAGTGATGCTCCCCAGTCTGGCAGTGGTTGTGCCAGGGCAGGTTTAGATTAGAAATCCGGAAAAAATCCTTGTCTGAAATGGTTGTTGGGATGTGGAACAGGCTGCCCAGGGAGGGAGCTGAGTCACCATCCCTGGATGTGTTTAACAGACAGGTAGATGAGGTGCTCAGGGATATGGTTTAGCATAGGACAGGTACGGTTGGACTCGATGATCTTAAAGGTCTTTTCCAACCTTGTGATGCTGTGATGCTGCGGCTGCCAGCCTTACCGAGGGTACCATTCTCCCAGCAGAGCCTGCCTGCCATCTCCCCAGCCCCACAGCCAGCTCTCTCACCTCTCCCCCCGATATTTAGTTGGGGTTTCTTCAGTTTTGGGTTTTTTATTTTAAAAAAGCGCTTGCGAGTAGCGATTAATAATCCAGACAAGGTTTAGCGTTCCGCGGTCGCGGCGCCAGCGGGAGGCCGCGGGCTTGTGGTTGGCGATGGGTGGTCAGAGGAAGCCGGGCAGAGCAGAGGAGGGACGAAGCGGAGGTCTCTCAGTGGCGCTGTCAGCTGATGCCGGCTTCCTGCCGCCGGCTCCTGCCTGCTCAGCGCTTTTTACAGCGCCGCGCCGGGCTGCGGAGCCGGCTGGAGCAGAACCGGCTGGAGCAGAACCGGGGCCCGCTCAGCCAGGCTGGGCTGGGCAGCGCCGCTTCCCGCCGGGCTGAGGGAGGAGGGAGGCGGCCGGCAGGGCCGCGGCGGAGGTGCTGCTGGGCCGGGGGCGAGGTGAGGTGAAGGGAAGGGAAGGGAAAGGAAGGGAAGGGAAGGGCGGGGGGCTGAGGGAGTGTGTGTGGGCGCCTCAGCCCGCCCTTCCCTTGGCGGGAGCCACCGGGCGGGCTGGCCCCTCGGCTTGGCGATGCCCAGCGGGTCGCCGGGGCGGTGAGCGTGAGGGACCTTTCTCGGGGGAAGGGTTGTGAGCCCGGCTTCCTGCGAAACTTGCCCCCCCCCCAGGCTGGCAGGCGCCACCCGGTACGTGCTGGCCGAGGGAAGGTGCCTCTGAGGTGCCACCGCACCTGGTGCCCCGGCCCGGGGCGGAGCTGGCTGCAGCGAGCCGCGCTTCCCTCAGCCAGACGGCTCTCTAACCAAAATTAACAGCCTGGCAAAGTCCACTGCTCCTGAACTTTGCCTGTCCGGTTTTTCTTGCAGCAGAAGTTGAACAACACTTAAAGATAGTAATAATTTCTATCTCCTTCTTTTCAGAACAGCTCAATGACACCCAGAAAGAAGTTACGGGGTCTTGTAGCTGCTACAATCACTCCAATGACTCCTGATGGGTGAGTTGTCAGATTGTTGTTACCTTAGACCCTTACTTTCCTTCTTACCTGGAACTGATCAGTTCTGGGTTTGTTCTTAAATCAGATCTCTGATGGGAGGTGAAAACTATTAGGTAGATCCCACTAGAACTAGAGAAGGATCCCTTTGCCTCTGCTTCTTCTTGCCCTGCAGATGTGGTAGGTCTGGCTTTGGAGCAGTCACCCATCTTCTTCTGCTGCTTTTGCAGGTGCAAATTAAATCACAGTAAGGTTGTATATATAGAGTATTGCAGTATCCTCACATTTGTTCGGGAAGATCACAGTCTGAGTTAAAAACTGCTCTTGAGAGCTGGGAAACAATTAATTGTCACAATTCTGAAGGCCTCTTAGACTTTTTTCCACCCTAGCTAACTCATGCGTGCCTTCACGTGTATGTGTGGAATTAGTCTAAACCTGAGGAAAACACTGCAAGGACTGCAGAGTTCTGAAATAGCATCAAACCGAAAGTTGAAACTCAGCCTTCCTCAAAGATGGTGAACAGATGTCCTCT
The DNA here is from genome assembly GCA_020800305.1 of Porphyrio hochstetteri. Taxonomy (NCBI): domain Eukaryota; kingdom Metazoa; phylum Chordata; class Aves; order Gruiformes; family Rallidae; genus Porphyrio; species Porphyrio hochstetteri. The sequence goes on from CM036912.1 coordinate 24,738,149, forward strand.
CAGCTGCATTGTTGTGTCGCAAGACAGAGTTGTTCGGAGTCAGGAAAGGCCCCTGAGCTTCTCTGGTGAGGGTTGTGTCAATGTCTGTGTGTGCTTTTGAGGGAGATGGTGGAGATGCATCTGAAAGCGAGCCTTTACTTCTGGACAGTGCTGTCTCAGGGAACTCATTTGCACTGCAGTCACCACTTCCTTTCTTGCTTTAAAGGAAACTTATTTCTGATTTCATTTTTTATTACTACTCCAAGTTACTGCAGCAGGATGCTTGGAGAGTGGCCTGGGCCCCCTGCCTGGAACACATGGCCCTCGTAAGATACGTTCAGTGAAAGCAGCTGTGACATACTGGGTGGTGTGTGAACCCAGCCAAGGTCCCAGAATCCACTTCCAGAGTGTAGGGTTGGTCTGGATGTTGGACAAATGAAAACAACGGTGGAATATTGTACATTGATAAACAAAGTAAGTTTGTCCTGGAGAGAAGATAAAACTAGAATTCAGTTTCCCTTCTTTGTCCGGGAAGTCTGTTGCTTTCCTCATCATAATAAGGGAGAGAGGTCAAAGTGACATCCAGCAGATGCCATTCCACTGTCTGCCCAGCAGTCACAAACACAGTTTAACTATTTGCCAGCACTTACAGAATATATCTTTGTGCTTTCAAGAGGACTCCTGTTTCCCTCAACACTCAAAAAGGTCTGAGTGCCTCTTGTTCTCTCATATCTCCCCAAAAAAGCCCTTTGCTGTGACGAGCTCACAGTACTTACCAAGTGAGAGAAAAGGTTTGAACAGTGAACTACTGGTCAGGAGGAAGGGAAACTGGATGAAAGAGTTCAGAAGTGAGCTGTTGCCTGAAATGTGAAGTACAAGGTGGTGTACCTTGGGGTACTCTGTGAGTGTACAAATGCACGGCTTCAAAAATGTGTGTCCTGTTTGTCTCTTGATCTCTGAGATGTGGGTGGACACTTAGGGTTGCTGTGGTTCCTTTCCTTTCAGACAAATTAACCTTCCAGTGATTGGTCAGTATGTGGATTATCTGGTAAGCAAGCAGAACGTGAAGAATGTTTTTGGTAAGTGTGGGGGTTTTGGCAGAAACTGTGTTACACCCCTTTTGCCTGGATGGGAATCCTGTTATATCACCTGATAAGAGCTGTAGTGGGAGGGGCTGTGGATGCAGGACCGTCCTAGCCATGTATATTCACCAGTGGAGAGAGCGCAAGCAATGTTTGAGGCATCTGCTTTTGCCTGCACCCCATTTCTGTGTGGGATAAAATAAGCATTCCCTTCATATGTGATGTTCCCAGAGATGAGTGAATAATGCTGTGTGGGCAGAGAAGACTCAGCTGAATGAGTCTCCCCTTTGCCTGGGCAAGATACAGTCACCTGGTTAAAAACCGTCAGCTTGGGATTCCAGGGAATTCAGTGAGCTCATCAAAGCCCAGTGGGCTTCCTTAGGAGACTGGTGGTGCAGTGGGTGATACCATGGTGCTCACTGCTCCCACCTCTCTGTTCTGCCTCCATCCCAGGGACTGGTGCAGGGGCAGCAGGGATGGTTGGGTAGCAAATACAGCACCTGCTAAATACTTTGATTCACAGCCTGAAGTCAACAACAAGATTCTGGCTCAAAACTTCGGTCAAAAGACTGCCAACATGCAGAGCAGAGGGTGGCAGTGACTTCAGCCACCCCATATTTATCTGTTGTTGTGAGTGACCATACTGACATCTCATCAGTTCCACACCAATATGGGAAGAACTTCTTCCCGGTGAGGGTGAGGGAGCCCTGGGACAGGCTGCCCAGGGGGGTGTGGAGTCTCCTTCTCTGGAGATACTCCAGACCTGTCTGGACGCCTCCCTGTGTGACCTGTCCTAGGGACCCTGCTTTGGCAGGGGGTTAGACCTGATGGCCTCTGGATAGTCTCTTCCCTTCCAACCCCTATAATTCTGTGACTCTGATTTCACACAACAGAGCCACCAAACTCTAGCTGGGCCTCCCTTCCTGTGTTTGTCACAGCCTGACTCGCTGTGGGAGGAGGAGGTAGTGTCTGCTGGGGCAGAGGTGCTGGGGGACGCTTTCCCAGTTTCAGCAGCCAAAATCTGCCACCTCCCTCCCACAGCTGCTGATCCCCAAGCACCCAGGTTTCTGGCACATCCTTTAGTGGTGATAACACCGCCGTCCCCTTGGTGTGGGCCATCGCTATCTTCAGTCGAGTTGGGTGAAAAGTATTTCTGTTCAGTATCATCAAGAGCATTGATTCTTCAGTAAAAGCAATGCCTGTGGGCCAGGCCTCAGGATGTGTGTGCTGTGTTGTGTTGAAACAGTGAACGGCACAACAGGAGAAGGACTGTCCCTTACCATCCAGGAGAGGAAGCAGTTGGCAGAAGAATGGGTGCACCAAGGAAAAGACAAGTGAGTAGCTGAGAGGGAACGGAGCATTCTAGATCTCGTTTTATGACAGAGGTGCATCTGATTGCAGGGCCACATCTGTTGATGGGTTGGGGTTTTTTTTGACTATTTTGTTGTTGGGCTTTTTTCCCCAGCTTCTTTGTCATAGAAGTCTGTAGTTTTGTTACTGCCAGTTAGCTGGGGTACATTTCTGCTGCTTGGGGAGCTTGTGAGAGTCCTCTTCAGTACCCTGAGGAGCAGGGGGACAAAAAAGGGCTCTGGAGATAAAAAAGGCTGTGCCCCTGGCTTATTCATGAGAAGAAATGAAAGTAAAGAGCTGTCTGGAGATCCCTTCCAACTCCTACAGTTCTGTGTATCTGTCTGTATCTGTACCCTCTGAGGGTTTCTGAACCTTTTAATATATGAAATGATTTGCTATGGGGGAAGCTGCGGTGTGAACTGCTGTGATGCTTCCCTAAAGGTGCAAAGTCAGTGGCAGAAGAAGGAATTCAACCTGGATCTGCAGCTGTGTATCCAATTGCACCTCAGTTCTCCTTCTCTTGTACCTGTCATTGTCTTGTATCCCTCAACACTGCCACCTTCTTGGTGGCTGTGTCAGAGGATGTGGGGGGGAGGAGGAGGAGGTGAGAAGGGTAGTGAGCAGACATAAAGTGGTGTGAAGGCTCCCAGTCCATATGGATATAAAGGAGAAACATGGAAATGGGCCTGATGGACCAGAGCCTGGGAGATTGTCTTGGCAGGAGCAGGCAGGCAGTCAGAGGTGCTGCTCTGAGGCTGAACTCTCCTGGTAGCTCTGCAGAGCAGGAGGTTTAGAAAGCAAAGGTGCTTTGATAATCTTTGCTCTCCCCAGCTTTCCCTTAAATCCTTAATGTCTATTAAGACTGTAATGGTGCCTCCTGACAGCTTGCACGTACGACAGTGAGGTGTGACACGTGGCTCAGATCTGCCAATGTCGTTTCTTTTTTCTGCCTTGGCTGCTTGCTGCTGTGAGTGCTCTCCCCCTGTGTGACTGCTTGTCAGGCCAGCACTAAGTGCAGAGCCCTTTCAGGTTTAGTGTAGCTCAGTGAAGTTCTTGTTCGGTGTCTCGCTGCCCATTCGGGCAGACTGGTGTTTGTCACCATCCCTGAAACCTCCCCAAACCTTTCCAATCTGTCCTTGTGCAGACTGGATCACGTCATCGTTCACGTCGGAGCGCTGAGTCTGCCAGAGTCCCAGGAGCTGGTGCGTATAGGACATGATTCCTTTTCGTGATGCGATACCTACAGTGCAGAGGTGCCTTCAGACACTTCCCATCCTCTTGTTTACAGGCAAGACACGCAGCAGCCATAGGTGCAAGTGCTATTGCTGCAATTGCCCCCTTCTTCTTCAAACCCACCAAGAAAGGTGAGTAGATGTGGTCGCCAGACCTGCCCTCCAAACCTTTACCATAGACACAGCATCAGTGGCATCTTCTCTTTCATGTCTGCCATGCAAAAGCAGAACTTAGACAAAGAGCCCTTTTAAAACTGGGAAATATTAGAAGTCCCCCAGTAAGACATGGTGGGGATGTCTTCTGGGTTGTATATTGTTAGCTTCTCATAAAAAGAACAGTTGCTTATGGGAAGAGTTGTTAACTGATCTGTCTCCAGAGCAAATAGCATGGAGGTCATCCTTCATCTGGGCCACACAAGGAGGTGGCTGGTTCCATGCTGACCCTGCTGGACACTGAAACTGCTGGTAACACAGGAGTGCCTCTTGCTACTGAGGCGATCACGTTTGGTTCTGTGCCCCTAAGGTTACCTCCAAAGTGATAAATGAAGTGGTTTGCTTTTCATGTAATGAACATAGTGTAGAAGAGCCACGTGAAGCAAGGGTTTGTAACAGGGATGCTAAAAGTTGTCTGAATGAATCAGGAATGGAAATCTTCACGTGAAAGCACTAGAAGCAACTGGAATGGATTGCTACTGTGCCTAGGATCCCTGATAACTCCTCAAGCAGTACAGAAATGTTGTCCAAAACCCCGCTCATCATCACTGTTGAGCAGTAGCTCAGGGAGGTGGGTGTGAACATGATCTGTCCTTGTCCTGTGTGTCCATACAAGTGATCAAAAATATTTGTATCAAAAATAGTGTGGCCAGTAGGTCTGGGGAGGTGATTGTGCCCCTGTACTCAGCACTGGTGAGGCCACACCTCAAGTGCTGGGTTAAATTCTGGGCCCCTCACTACAAGAAGGACATCAGGGTCCTGGAGTGTGTCCAGAGAAGGGCAACCAGGCTGGGGAAGGGGCTAGAGAGCAAACCTTCCGAGGAGCGGCTAAGGGAGCTGGGGGTGTTCAGCCTGGGGAAGAGGAGGCTGAGGGGAGACCTTATCACTGCCTACACTGACCTGACAGGAGGGTGCAGAGAGGTGGGTGATGGTCTCTTCAATCATGTGACAGGATGAGGGGGAATGGGCTCAAGCTGTGCCAGGGCAGGGTCAGATCAGATGTGAGGGAAAAGTTCTTCCCTGAAAGAGTTGCCAGGGCCTGGAACAGGCTGCCCAGGGAGGGGGCTGAGTTTCCACCCCTGGGTGTGTTTAACAGACGGCTCAGGGATATGGGTTAGTAGAGGACGGGTACGGTTGGACTCAATGATCTCAAAGGTCTTTTCCAACCTTGTGATTCTGTGATCCTGATGAGGCTGCTTTGCCACACAGGTCTTCCACGTGTGAGAGCGTGCACGAGTGACATCTGTGAGAGAATGTGAGTTACTGAAAGTGGTTTGCTTTAAAATAATCTTTGCCTTCCCTGAGGTCTTCCACTGAATTTCGTTACATTTAATTTTTCACGACATGTGAAGGTTTTTATGCAGCTTGCAGTGTGGATGCAAGCTGTAGATGGCCTCTCCACAGACCTGAACTGTCTGTCACTACAGATAGTCTCCTTCTCTTACGGGGGTCCCTGCTTGTTCTCTTCCAGATGAGCTGATCGCTTTCTTAGAGAAGGTTGCGTCCGAAGCCCCTGCGGTTCCCTTTTATTACTACCACATTCCTCCTCTGACCGGTGTGAAGAGTAAGTACTGCTTAGTCAGCTCTTCCTGAGCCCGTAGGCTCACAACAACCATTAGTCTACCAGTAGTATGTGGCCTCTGCTCCTGTCTCATGCAAGCTGTAGTGGAAAGGATCCTTTCAGAAAATGAGAGGTGAATGCAAGACTGGAAAATAAATTGAATTCCTCTCCATTGGAAAAATGTCCCAGCTTACTGAACAACTGGGATGGAGGAGGTGATGCTGACCATGGCTTTGCGACTAGCGTGGACCAGGATAGGCCTTGGACATGCATAGCGGAATGCCAGTATTTTGGCAAGATAGCGACCAACATCTTTCTTGGTGTACACTGACTCTCTAGTTATGTTTGTTAGGAAATAACATGTGCAACCCCAGTGCTTCTCAAGCCTTATTATCAAGCAGAAGAGTGAGGAACAGAATACAGATCTTTGGTTGTTCCCTGCAGGTAGCAGGTGATGTGGCGTTCCTGGGTGTATGAATTTCTTTTTATTGTTAGATATGTTGTTGCCAGTTCACTCCTAAATTTTCACTTCTGCAGGGTTTTTCTCTTCGGATCTGGTAAGAGGAATGCTTCAGAGAGGGCAGAAAGATGTCTTTGTATATAACCCTGGGAAAATAATCACACTGAAGGTGTCTTACTGGTTGTTTTAGAGCTATAGAGCTTACTGGGTTTAGGCCACAAGTGAGCAATTTATGAAATAGTTAAGTCTCCCCCTTGGGGACAAGACAGGGAAATCTCCCAGAACAGGGGCGTGTTTCTTTAACACGAGATTGCTGTTGTGCACAGTTCGTGTGGAAGAGCTGCTGGATGGAATCAGAGAGCGGATCCCCACCTTCCAGGGCGTGAAGTTCAGTGACACGGACCTCCTGGACCTCGCACAGTGTATAAACAAGAATGAGGGAGAACAGTTTGAATTTCTTTATGGGGTGGATGAGGTAAGAGGCTCCTCTTAAAAATCTTTCTTCTACAGCGTTCTCTTGCTTCAGCCTTGGGGAGGAAAGTAACTGGACATTTGGTGCCAGGTGGTTTTGTTGCTCCCTCCCTCCCACCACCCTTTATTTCCCCCCCCCCCTTTATTTTGTTATGTGAAGTAAAAATGGCTTTTTTCTTTCCTCCTCCCCAACCCCAAACTAGCAACTGTTGAGTGCACTGGCAATAGGGGCAGATGGAGCAGTTGGAAGGTCAGTATGGCTTGGACTTCTTACGCACACCTTGTTGTTGTATCTACCACTGTCTACACAGTACATCTCTAACCATCTTCTGTCACAGCGAGGGAGGATTTTGCAGGGTAAGGCTGTACAGTGCCAAGCAGGCAGGCTGTGAGCTGACCCAATGGCTTCAGCATATTTCTTTAGCCTCACGACAACTATTTAAAGTAGGGAATCGCTTTTAATCTTCTTGATGTGGATAAGGAACCAAAACCCAGTCAGGTTAAAATCTTTTACCTTGGTTCATGTGAGGAGTCTGTGTGGAAAAGGGCTCTAATGAGTTTAATTTCCCATTTGTTTTCCTCCCCTCACACCAGGCTGCTTGGATGAATTCCTTAAATGAACAAGCAACTGGAAAATTAAGTGATTGACTTTCTGTATTGCCTAATTGGTTTCTTTTTTAATTCTGACAAAAAGTTTAATTTGGGGAGAACTAGGAAGAGAAATCTCTTCTCTACCATCTTCCATAGGGCTTGGCAGACTTCAGATGCTTGACAGTATAAAACACACATAGATTGTGTGAATCCGTATGGCATTCTTACATGAACAGCAAAAGCCTGTGGCTGTGTCCTTTGTTTCAGTGATTCGAAGCCCCCCCTTTGCATTACCAATCCTGGGTTTGTCTTGCTTTTTCTTTTTTTTCGGCAGTACATACAACTATTTGGGCCAAAAAACTGCTCTGATGTTGCAAGCCTTTGCAAAGCCAGACCTTGCGTTAGCACAGAAGTATCAGGTACAGCACCTTCACCGTCCCTTTCTCCCCTAGCTTCTACTGGGGCTGCTATCCACGTGCTTCCATCATCCATACCCTGAAGTAGCTTTATTAAAGCCAAATTCTTTCAGCTCCAAGCACCCCCCCTCTGCTTCTTATTCATCTTGCCTCACCATTCTGACCAGTCCTTACTAACTGTTAACCAAGATCTGCCTTACCTATCCTTCAGCCCTCTGATCACGTCAACACAGAGTGAGCAATGGCTTGGCCTTTCTCACTCGAGCAAGCCCACAGTGGCCAAGCCCCTGTCTGGGAATATTCAGGGGATACCTTCCGTGATGTCGGGCAGAAAGCTGTCCCAGATCAGCTCTGTCTTGACCCCTCTTGGTGTTGGGCTGCTTGAAGATTTGTGAGGAGTTGTGTACAAACTATACACGCTGGGACAGTTCGGGCATCCTTCTTTTGCCTTAAAATAGAGATGACTGCTGGATGAATGTTCAAAAGACGTCCAAAAGGTTGGTCTGCCCTGGGAAATCTCTTCACTAGGCAGTGGATACTCAGGCTTGTAAACCTTTAGAGCCTGATGTGAGGCTTGTGTTGTCAGACTGCTTGTAGTGAGGGACAGCTTAAACACAAGTGACAGGCTGAGGGGGGTGATGGTTTCGTTATACCCACCCCTCCCTCCCACCCTTATTCCATTGGCGTTGAATTAATATTTCCCACAGACCAGCCAGGTGGCCACAGGTTTTTATCAAAGCTACACAATGTAAATATCCTCATAGCTCTAGGTGCCTTTACATCTTCGTCTGAAGGAGTAAATAAACTGCTGCTTGTCTTTTATAGTTTCTCACTGGGGAGTTTCTCAGCTTTGTCATAAAACTAGGTAAGTCCTGCGCTGCCCCTGTCCCTTGTCGTCTTGACGCTCCAAAAACTCTTACTTTGTTATACCCTCAGATTTTTCTACTGGAAAGACTTTTGCAGTGAGAAATTGGTGCCTTACGTGTTTCCTGAGTTAGTAGCAGCTGGGAGCTTGGCAAAGTGAGCTGACCAAGCATCCCCTACAGATCCCACCCTCACTTCCTTCCCTCTTCTGTGCAATCTCACAGCTTTAAAGCCGTGACTCTCTGTGGGTTACCTTTTTTCTTATCCTGAGTCTTTCTGTGAGTGGGCTGGGGTTTTTTTTGTGTCCTTGCTCTATCTCCAAAAGCCCATTTCTAGCTTTTTCCTAGAGACTCCTTTTTCTGAAACAGAGGTGCTCCAGTAGTAAAACAGCTCTGACACTTGCCTCTCCTGCCTTGCTGTAATGTTAAGAGTGACTCTGGCCAAGGCTGTGTGAGGCTGCAGCATTTTAAAATGCCATGATTTACAGAAACAAAGCCAAGTTTCAATATAAAAAGTGATTAAAGACTGTTAGAGCAGCATAGGGAAAGTGAACCAGGCATTGCATAGTTTTCATTTAATGAAGAGAATTGTTCGCTGTGTTGTTTGTGATACACTGGCAAGCTGCAGTCAATCTGGCTGGGCTGTAGTGCTTGGGTGTATTTCTCGGGCTCAAAGCCAGAGGGAACGCATCATTATTCAGCCTTATGGGTAAAGAGGCAAACAGTGAATTTCCAGAGGTGCACAAGGAGACTTGAGCTATGGACAGAGAGGCCAGCAGTGGTGTAAGCTGGTACCAAATGCCACTGCCACATGCCAGCAGGACGTTACTGCTCCCTGGGGCTTTCCTTTGCCTGAGTCTTCATCGAGGGGGTAGCTACGAGGCTGCAAACCTCGGGCTGCTGTGATGATAAACGGGCTGGGATAGCCCAGCCTGCCAGTGAAGGTAAATTGGAAGTAGCACCATTTCTTGCTTGGTTTACCTGGGTAGGAGTCACAGCATCGTTTCTCTTGTCAGGGCTGTGTGGCAGTACGTTTTTGGCTAGGAGAAAGGCGCACACACACAGAGCCCTGGTTATCTGTACAAGTGACGTAGTAGTTTGTAAAGTGCATGTCTCAAAAAGACTCTGCTCGGTACCTTTGGGAGGGAAACAATGATGGCAGGATATATAAATAAACGTAATAAATAGGTGTCATTTCTACTGTAACATCTTTCCTGTCTGCAATTGTGATCATCTCTTCTTAGTCAGACTGTTCTCGCTTCTGAGAAGTGCTTCAAGCCTGGTTATGCAGGAACTCTTCTGCAGCTGCTCTTACGGACACCTGTATAGAGACTGCTTTTCAGCTGTAAGTGATGGGATTTTGCTTTTGTTTGCCCAGGTTTTGGCGTTGCACAGACTAAAGCCATCATGACTTTTGTTTCTGGCATTCCCATGGGACCTCCACGGCTTCCGCTTGTTGATGCCTCCGAGGAGTTCATTGTCAAGGCCAAAGCCAAGCTGGACAGCATCGTGTGGCCTGATGGCGACTGAGGTTCACTTCCATGCCCATCTGGTGGTGGAGGCCCAACTTCTGTGGGGTTCGCTGTCACAGGGCATGTTCCCCACGTGAGTGGCTGCGATTTCTGTCAGGGAGTTGGCTCTGCTTGAGCCCCTTTCTCCTAGAGCTGGCCTCAGTGGTGCACGTCTGGTCACCTTTTAGTGCAACTTTGCTCCCCTGGAGTGCTGCGCATCCCAGGATGCGCTGGTATCTTTTAATCAAAAATCAAAAAAAGCACAGATTTTTCCCCAGTTGAATGAGCTTGACTCTTTTTGTCTAGAAAGGAGGAAGATCTGGCTCTCCCTCCAGCCACATCATGTTTTGTCCTCTCCCTGGATCAGTATCTCCAGCACACCCATGTGTTTAAACACTGATACGGCGCTGCAGGTATTGCGCTGGTTGCCACAAAGTCAGCGGGACACCGCCTGCGTAGGTAAAAGCTGCTTTCTGTGGATCTGCTCTCTCTCTCAACGTGGAATCCTGCCCTCAGGTGTTGCCAGGTCACTGGCTGTCAGATGGAAAGGTGTGCCCTGCCGTCGCACCGTGGGCTTGGCCCTCTTGCCAGCTTGAGCTCTTTGTGTGGGACAGACGTGAGGTGCCGTACCTCCCGGCTGTGCTCCTGTGTGTGGAAGCGAGGGCTGGAAGGCGGGAAGAGAGGGAAACATGGCAGCCGTGCTCCTGTGTGTGAGTGTGATGGCTGGAAGGAGGGAGGAGGGGGAAACATGGTGCCTCCTAGCCGTGCTCCTTGTGTGAGGGCAATGGCTGGGAGGCTGGAAGAGGGGGAAATGTGGCAGTCTCCCAGCCATGCTCCTGCATGTGAGGGTGGTGGCTGGAAGGTGGGAAGAGGGGGAAGCAGAGTGAGGCACGCCGTTTGCTTTCCTTAACACGAATGTTAGAAATATCAACGGTCCTAAGAAAGGACTCGAGGTAGACATGTTAGTGAAGCAGTAATTTATTATATTATACGTTCTTGCAAGAGCATGTGACCTAAAAAGTAGGCACACTTTTGGTCAGTTTGTAGCATTTTTATACCATATTCCTGTCTGAAATCCTTCCCCTGTTTATCTATGGATTAGCTGTTTCAAAGTTTTACAGGCTCAACCAAGGCACCTTATTCACAATAGTACATAATATAATACACATTGCATGTCCAGCAGGTTCCTACTTCCCATTGGTGAAGAAAATTAATATTTATGAGCTTATTAAGTTATCTTACATAGCCCTTATTTGTTGCCAATCTAGTTTTGCCTGGGCCCATTGAAGCCAAATGCTTGCAGCAACTGAATAGTGGGGCTTGATTGTTTGTTGATTGCCGAAACCTGTTTGTGGAACTCGGAGCCAGATAATTCTCACCTTCCACCCCATGTCCCGAGTCACAGTTTAACCACTCATTGTCCGATGTATGGGTATAAGTTTAGCAGAGCTATGTATTCCTCAGTTTCTGACTGAACCCTTATTTGAGAGATCCCCCTTATTTTATGTGCTATCTGTTGCCTTTATCTTCCTGTTACTAAATTCCCGACAAAGGATTTCTGATGAGGCAGTCTGAGTCCTCCACTTTCCCAAGTCAGCATAAAAAAATACAACCCATTTCAGTTGGCAAAAGCAACATTTCCCAGCATTTCCCACATGAAGGCAGGCAGGAGCCTGCTAACGCCCTTCGCTGTGTAGCCGCCGAGGACACGGGGACTGCTCGCTGCGCCCTTTGCCAACGAGCCCCTGACGCGGCCGTGCCCGGGCTGGGGTTTACGGGCTGCAGTGCGGCGCAGATTCGCCGTGCGCGGTGTCCGGCCCACGGGACTCGTCCCCAGGCGCCCGGCCCTGCTCTGTCCCGGCGCGGCGCATGCGCAGTGGGCGCTGCGAGGCGCGGGCAGGCGGTGCTGCCCGCAGCTAGGCCGGCGCCGGGAGGAGCGGGCGGGCTGCGGCCGGCCGGTGTCTTCCCCCGGGGCTGCTTCTCTCCACCCTTTTCCCCCCCGCCCCGCTTCCCCGGCCAGAGCCATGGGGGACGTGAAGAACTACCTGTACGCCTGGTGCGGGAAGAGGAGGCTGACGCCAGCTTACGAGATCCGGCCTGGCCGCGGCCGGAGCCGGCAGACGTTCCTCTGTGAGGTGCGGGCCCGGGGTGGGGGTCTGCCGGGGCTCGGGCTGCCGGGGCCCGGGGGGTCTGCTGGGCCCTCGGTAGCTGGGAGGGCTGGGAGTCGAGTGCGATAGGAGCACTTGGGGGGAGGGGCGGGCGGCTCGGCCAAAGCATCCGGCTTCTTGTGCGGGCCGGGGGTCGCAGTTCGTGGGGTTGCGGGAGGGGAGCAGCCCGGTGCCGGGCGCTCACAGCAGCGGGGAGCCGCCTTTCCCGGGGCTTACACCGCGAGTGTGTGAGCTTTCCTGCTGGGGCTGTCAGCGAGGGGCACGGGCTGCCTCTCGGTAAAAGCTTTGAGTCCCTGCTGACCTCTGGTCGAGGAGTACTACGAGGCCCCCGCTGGGCCTGCGTGCTGTGGGAGCTGCCGTGGGTGTGCTGGCAGAGGGCTCTGGTAAGGAGCCGATACCAAGTGCAAGGCCGCGGGCTGGTCTGGAAGAGATGCTGCAGGTTTGCGCTGTATGCCTTGAATTTGTCGCTACACCCTTCTTCCCCCACCCATCCTCCCCCACCCATCCTCCCCGCCGGTAACAAAGCCGAGGAGCCCAGCGGCTATTAAACTCCTTTTAAATATTCAATAGCAGCGGTTGAGCATCGCCCCTTGTCCTACCAGTCTTTGCCCTTTGAACAAGCTGATTCCCCTCCTGTTTCTCTGCTCCCTTCAGGGACTGGAAGGCTGCAATGAGGTCCCCCCGCAGCCTTCTCTTCTCCAGGCTGGACAAGCCCAGCTCCCCCAGCCTCTCTTTGTAGGGGAGCTGCTCCAGCCCTCTGATCATCTTCATGGCCTCCTCTGAACCCTCTCCACCAGTTCCACATCTTTCTTGTACTGGGGGCCCCAGCTCTGGACACAGGACTCTAGCTGGGGCCTCACTGGGGCAGATCAGAGAGGGACAATCCCCTCCCTGTCCCTGCTGGCCACCCCTCATCTGATGGAGCCCAGGACCCCATTGGCTTTTGAGCTACGAGAGCACTCTGCTGGCTCATGTTAAGTTTCTCTGTTTGCCAGCAGCCTGTCAGGCACACAGTTGCTGTTTTAAAGCTTGTCTGGAGGTCTTGCCAGCTGCAATAAGGGGGAGCTACGGCAGAGGACACAGAAGCTCTCTCCTGCCTGAGAGTTTGGGCTTAAGGTTGAGGGAGACTCAACCTGGGCAGCGTTGCAGCTGCATGTTGGTAGTATTCCGTCCTAAACAGGTTCATTTTCTTCACCAGGGTTTTGGGAAACACTCATGTTCTCTGGGAATGGACTGTGGGTGTTCTGTTTAGTAGGTATCAAGTATACATTCAGAACCTAGGGACATATATAAACATGTAGTGACATGTAACAATACTTAGCAATAATATTTCTCCTGTACTTGCTAGCAAGTGATACTTAGTGTTTCAGTAGCCCAGGTTTGCAGGGCACACTTTGACTCCTGCCTGCCACAGACCTGTGTGTTTGTTCACAGCTTCGGGTGGAAGGCTTTAACTACATCGGCATGGGCAATTCCACCAACAAGAAGGATGCGCAGAGCAACGCCGCTCGAGACTTTGTCAATTACTTGGTTCGGGTGAATGAGATGAAGAGAGAGGAAGTCCCTGCTCTTGGTGTAAGCTGCTCCTTCTCCTTACCTAATACTGATCTTTAATTGCAGCACCGTGCATCCGGGTGCATTTCATCCCCGGAGTTCATCCTCCGTGCGTAGTGGGGAAGACTGGAAGTGTGGTGCTGCAGCACTTGTGGTGCTGGAGAGGTGGAATATACACAGTGAATGGTGTGGGCTGACCTGGTGTAACAGCTGCGTGTTGGCCTGTGTAACTGGTGAAGCTGGGGAGAATTCAGAGGCCCTGCAAGGTCCTTGCTCACGGAACTTGTTCTTGGAAATGAAGTGTTAACATTTCTGGGATTCACAAGTTAAGGAGGTTGCTTCACAGAGAAACCAAGTGTATGCTTTTTTGTTTAATGGGTTTTGTGCTGGATGCTCACACCTGACACCGGGGATTGTTTTAAATGCATGTTACAGTATATAATATTATGTACTTGAAAAAAAATATCACACACCAGACATGAAACTTTGGCTTTTTTCAAACCTTAAGTGCTTTCTGCCTTAGCTCCTCGTGTGCAGTAGGATCACTGCTTTTATGATGTCTGTGAACCACACAGATAACCACAACAACTGTCACATGAAAGCTGAGGAGGAGGGTAACTCTGTGTTTACAGCAGTTTCAGAGAACAATAAATAAAGCATGGTGTGATCAGTTATGCACCTCAAACTGGGAAGAATTTGAGTTATAATGGTTAACTATACATTTCCTAAAGGACTTCATGTTTTCTCATGGTATTGGGGTTTTTTTGGTGTGTTCACAATGTATATTCCCTTGGATATGCAATACGGACCAGTGGCTGTGATTTTACCCTGTGTGCTGAAACAAATGGACTTGTTTGCTGAATGTCAGTAAGTCAGGGCTACTTTTTGATTGGAAATCCAACCAAAATTTTTGTTACAGACAAAAAATTTACCCACAAAAAGCCAAATATTCAACAATTGTATTCCTGTCAGTTTTAAAAGGAATCGGGAGTTGCTACTGAGGATACCTATTGTGTAATGATGCATGATCTCTTTAGATTGTCTGAATGGTGTTCTAGCTGAGTAGTAAAATGACTGACTTTCTATGGATGGGCTGATATTTCCCTTCATTCCCTCTGCTAGCCAGCACCTGGTGATATCCCTGATGGACATGAAGCAGCTGGAGACGTTGCTGCTTCCAGTTCTACTCTGGGTGGACCTCTTCCTCCACATTTGATTATAGAGACTGAAATAGGTAAGAACCAATTTACATGTGTGTGGGTGTAGTATAGGCCTATAGATGTGAGTGGGGATTATTTTTCCTCCCAAGTAGTGTAATTCTGCATGCAGAGGACAGTTAAAAGTCATTGTAGTTTAGTGGCAGAGGTGTGAATGACCGCACGAGATCCGAGGGACCTGCTGAGTCCTGCTGACATTGCCAGGTGATAGCTCTCTATTGCTAAGAACATGTTTGAGGGGGGATTTATTTTGTGTTTGCTTTTGTTTTCTTCTTTTTTTTTTTTCCATGTGCTAGGCAATGGCCCAGGTGCAGCACCTGGAAACTCTGGCAGTTGTGGAGCTCAGTGGGATTGGGGCGCAAACTTGAAGGATTATTATTCCAGGAGAGAGGAGCAGGAAGTCCAAGCAGTAAGTCATACTATGGAATTCCTACTTAGTTCTTTAAATAGGTGCCTTTAACTTCCTTTCATTTGTTACTAGCATTTGCAATCAAGCTTGCAGTTTTCATTTGGTATTTTGCTGTGGATTTTAACTTAAGCTGCAGGCTTGTTTGCTGTCTTCTATCAAAGGTAACTTGTTAAAGCTAAGAACAAAGTAAATCCCTCTGGATGCTGCGAATATCCAGTTATATAGATGTTTTGTTGGGAAAACAAGGAAATACTGAGGAATTTCTAGCATTTTCTGTAATGAAGTCTGGACTATATTTTGTAGTTCTATTTTATAGAACTATTTTATAAAACATGTTATAAGACTGAACTATATTATATATAACCTATCTAGATAAGTTATTTCAAGGACATGTAAGAATGTTTAAAACTAAAACCTATTAGAAACCAGAAAATTATACTTTTTCTTTCTTTCCCCCCCAATATTAGACCTCAGAGTCAGAAGTGGACATAAACTCTGATCTTCACGGGGGCTGGACCTTGGAAAATGCCAAGGCACGTCTGAACCAGTTTTTCCAAAAGGAGAAGATTCAGGAAGAATATAAATACATTGAGATGGGGCCTGATCACAACAGGTTTGGTAGTTTTAGTCACCTTCTGCACCTGAGGGGTTAGAAATACTTCCAGTGACAGTGGCTGTTCACACGTATCGGCTCCGTAGCACCGCTTGAGAAAGCGGTGATCTCTGCCAGGCCCACCACCCTCCTCCCTAAATCTTGAAATGGGGGTGATGAGCTTTGGGTCCAAGATCCGAGTGACTGAACAAGCTTCTGTCTAAGGTTTTTCACAGATGTGCAGGTTTTGAAGTGATTGCTGTGCTCCTGTTAAATGTTGAGGTGCTGGTTTGAGTGGAAAGAATGGTAATTGTTTGTATGGTTCTAGTTGCCTTTGTATATTTTGAGTATATCCTAAATATGCTGATGTTTGCTTCTGTAGAATTGTGCTCCATTGGGGTTTATTTTTATTATAATTGACTTTTTTGGCAGTGGAATCTTCTACTGGTAAAATTAGTTTGGTAGAATCTTCCCAAAGGAGTTTTGAGGGTCTTAAATTTCAGCTGCAACCAGCTGGGCATTACTCTGCCTTGGCTTTCTGCCCATTACATCAGAACTTCTTGTGTCCATCTCCCACATCAAAACACACAACACTGTAAAGAATTGATGGGTTTTTTTTGGGGGGGGGTCCTGCTTGGAATAGTCTTTACAAATCATCAAAGCTCCAGGACCTTGTGTTATTTCTTGTGAAATATAATTGTGTTTTGCAGTCAGAAACAATGGTCTGCTGCTGCTGATTCTTCTTGTTAGGTTTTGGGGTTGGTGGGTTGGTGTTTTTTGCGTTATATGAAGGTTTTCTATGAGAATTATTTTTATAGAAAGAAGTGAATTTTCTGGTTGCAGCCTTCTATGAGAGTATGACTTGCAGGACTTCTGGCATTCTTTACAGAATGCTTTACAAGCATTAAGAACATCTAAAATACATCTGTCGGTGTCAGGAAGCTCTAAATTCCCATTCAAAGCCTATCTTCAAGTCCCCTCATCTCCATTTAGGTTTCCAAGCGAGGAGTTTTCTTCTCCTTTAACAAGTAACACAAATAGAGTTTATACAGCACTAGGACTTGCAAATACGCTTGTGGCAGATGGAGCTGTTGAGCACTTCTGTAACTTGCAGATTATTTGTGCAGCTCATTTCCTTCTGCCTCCTGCAGGTAAAAGCATTAAGCCCCCCTGCCCCGTGTTTCAGGGCGTATGGCCTTGCACTGAATGAGATGGCCGTAGATGACAGTATGTTTCTCAGCCAACTTACTGTTCTTCTGGAGAGCTTCATATTTACTACATCCAGGACAACTCGTGTGAGTTGCCCTGGATGGAATGGCAAAAAGGGGAAGTAACTGTCAGCTGTGATGGGTTGGGTAGGTGTGAAACAATCCTCAGCTGGATTGAGAGAGGGCTTTAATCCTTTCGGTGTGTGTAGCAGGAGAGGAGCAATTTCAGGTGGTTTTGGAGGACAGCAACACGTTTTGGGTTGGTTGGTTGGTTTTTTTACCATGTGTCTTGCCAGTCTGACTTCTTATTTTAAGTAATATCCCTTATGACGGAAGTGTCAGCCTTGCTCTCAGATGCTTTTAAAGGACAACTGTGTTTTTGTCAATCATAATCACATAGTATGAGAATTTAGCAATAGCTGGGAAGTTTGGATTTGGAAAACTTTGTTATAATTATGACTGGGGGGTATAAATTGTAACTATAAACACAGCCCTCCTAATACACAACCTATTAAGGAATGGGGTGTGGCTTTTCTCTTTCGGAATTCCATCCCATCAGTAGTGTGGGATGCCTTTGCCTCCTCCTGCTGAAGAAGGTAGCAGCAAGTGACAGCAAAGATCTGTGTGTGTTCACACACAGGCTGCTGAGGCTGTGCTAAAAAATAAAATAAAATATCACTTGGGATTCTGCTGCGAACTGATTTCTGGTGTTGCTGTTCTCCCCTTAGGTGGAGGAGAATGGGAATGAATGCTGACTATAGGCCTGGCTGAGAAACATACTGTCATCGGTGCCTTAGTTGGCTGTTGTGTCCCTGAAAGCCAGTGGCCTTCGACCCATGAAGCCACTGAGCCTGCAGGTCAGTTCACTGGCAGTACAGGAAGGTGTTCTAACTTGAAATTTAAATCCCTTGCTTAACCTTTTTGTTTGTTTGTTTGTTTGCAGCCAGAAATGAAGGACACAGGTGCAAGGCTCTGCCTGCAGCTGTGCAAGTACCGAGGCATAATTTTCACAGAGGATCTCAGTTTGAGAAAGCCCAGTCATACATCTTGAATCCAACGAGTTTAAATCCTGTCTTACAAGAATTTGGCTTTAATTTTTAATCTGTGTAAATAAACACATAGGCTTGTGATTCTAAAAAACACAGATCTTGGTTTTCCTCAACCACTGTTGATGCACGGCTCTCATTTTGGGTTTTTTAAGCCCAAATTACTATACTAGTTGACCTTTAAATTAATTGCTTATGTGCCTATTAGGCAAACCATTACATTTGCTGTGCAGAGTTACTTTTGACTGCATACAGTTCCCACAGTATGGCAATAAGGGCTCCATGAAAATTAGGGTATCCCATCTCCTGTGCAGATGTGCTCAGTGGCCTTTGACAAAGGAACCTGGTTTAGGTTTTTCTGTGCTCTGAGCTGACTGTCATGTGGCAAAACATCCAAGTTAATAAACCCAGGCTACTCATGGGTTACATTAGACAATGTGGGATACAGTTATTGGTACAGCAGGGTGTATATTGTATATTGTTGTTACATGAACATGCTATCTGCTTTATAATTGTTGCGTTACACTAAGACAGTTCAGAGCATATTTCCTAATAACTTCACTTTATGTTTCCAAGCTGAACATTTGCAGGACTTTTCTTAACAGATCTACTGGTTCACTGATGGCAAGTCTGTTACCTACTAATTTGGGGTTAAGGGAACTAAAAGTAGTAATATTTTTACTTTGGTGAGTTGAGTCTCTGAGGACGCAGAGATACTTGCCTAGAAAAATGGGAAAGAGTGGCTGTTCTTGCAGCGCCAGCTATTGGCAACTGTACCTTTTGTGTTCTTTCTTTCTCTTACAGGAGCTTTATTGCAGAAATGAACATTTATGTGAAGCAGCTGGGCAGAAGTAAGTGTTCCTATTGATTTGTTGTTGTACCAAGAGGTGGGTGTTGGTATGGAGGACTAGGTCATACTTGTGGGTACAGACTTGGACAGTTAGGTGTTGGAGCTGCTTCCAGGGGTGAAGGTTCGTGTTCGTTTCCTGACGTGAAATCTTTTTTCTGTGTGTTGTGCTTGTTGCATTCCACTGCTTGTCCATTACATGCTTCTACTAAACCTTTTTTCCTCAGCACACAGAAAGACTTGTGAGAGATGGTAGGTTTTGTCTGTGTTAATTGCTTGTTCCTCGTGTGCCTGAGAAATGCAGGTTGCCTGTATGTTCCCAGGCAGTGGGTGTGCTGCCCGTGCCATCCCCCTTTGCGCAGAGCTTGCCATGAAGTTTGTACGATGCTGCTGGGTGGCGTAGGGTGATCGTCCTTCCTCAGACACTTGAATGCACAAAGGCTTTGCAGGACTCCCCTAGGAAGTCAGTAACACTGCACAGCTACTGCGAGGCAGCTGATGGAGAGGCCCAGTTGGATTTTACGTTGAAACTCTGGATTTCTCAAGATTTGAGACTCCTTCCACGAAACCTTGCTGGTGTGAATGATCACAAAGCTCATCACAGAGTAGTATGTTCCGTGGGAGCTGTTTGACTCATTAGCTACTACAGCTGTGAACTTTGTGTGCTGCAGGGATTTTCAGTCGTGAGCATGGATCAAACAAAAAGCTGGCAGCACAGTCCTGTGCCCTGTCCTTGGTTCGGCAGCTCTACCATCTCGGTGTCATAGAGCCTTTTTCTGGACAGACGAAGAAAAAGGAATCGGTGAGCCTGGCAGAAGGGTCAGAAATCATTACTTTGCTTTTAATAACACCCCATCACTCTCTTATGAAGATGAGTGAGTGGAATTTTTGCTAGATATTTAACAGATTATTAATTAATAATAATATTGATTCTTTAGACAAGCAGCTTTCTGGTCTGGCCGGTGATTTCTATCAGAAATAGAATTACTCGTGTGTGTGAATGGAGCAGTAAACTCCATTTACAGCATATTGGATAGGATTTGTAACAAATCTTCTTCTAGTCTAAATCTTCTAGAAGCTTAAATATTCCTGGCAAGATTTTGCTGGCATGTTAGCAGGGCTTTTTTTAACTTGATCACAAGTTTGTGAATGTTTTCCTCTGAAATGAAACTTAGATATTTAAAAATATTTTACTGATTCTCAGATGAGAATTAGGCAAAATGTTTGAAGAATATGGGTTTTTAATTGATGGTACTCTTTGGCCTTGTTTGGTGGTCCATAGGCTCTCTAGGAGCCTGCAGTTCTGGCTTCCCTTTCATGTTGTGTACGTTAACATGTCATTTTTCAACATTTAATAGGTGGAACCCTATGAGGTATCACTGTCTTCTGACTTAGAAAATCAGCTGCAAAACATTGTACGGGAGCTGTCTCTGGAGACTGTGCCTATGGTGAGTGCTTGGTTCCGATACCCCACTATTTAACCTCAGGCCTGCTCATTTAATACATTTGTCTCTCTCTGCCCACCTTGCTTCTGGGTTTACAGCCTGAAGATCCCAACAGTCTGGTTCTGATTAATGTTGGCAAGTTGGCCCATTTTGAACCATCGCAGAGACAGACCCACATGGGAGTTGTTCCGTGGTCGCCACCTCATTCCAACTGGAACCCTTGGACCAGCTGCAATATCGATGAGGGTCCTCTGGCAAATGTAAGAGAGCTTAAACAATTGATTCCTTTGTTTTCCCTGTGCTTCCAGAACTTGGAACTGCTTCTTTCCCCCCCAGGAGTTAACCACTGATAAAATTTCCTCCCTTCTTGTCCTGGAGGAAGAGAGTTTTTTCACTGGTAGGAGTACTTTGCATTTACTTCATAGTTCATTAGGTTCTTGAGCAGTAGTGTCTTGGATGTCCCAATTCTTCGTTTTGTTTCCCTTTTTGCCTGCCACTGTGCAGTCCCCCCAAAGTTCTAAGTGAAATTACAAGGTAAGCATCAGGGAGTGTCATTTCTAATTCACTAACCTCTCTTTTCCATAGTTCCGTGCTGGGGCATTCTTCTCTGGGAGGAGAAACTGCTCCAAGCCACTGTCACAGTCAGCCTACTTGCTCTTTTTTTTGGTCATTTTCTCATCCCATTCACCAGAGAACAAATGCAAAGCAGCAATGTGACATGGTAAAATGAAGGAGGGAAGAAATACTGGGTTGCCAAATTCAGAGGCAACTTATGACCAAAATAATAATTTAATCTTTTTTTTACTCCCAATTTTTTCTGTAAATGACATTCATTTCCTGTTTAATATCTTCATTGACGATCTTGATGAGGGAATAACATCCACCCTCAGCAAGTACGCTGATGATACAAAGCTGGGAGGAGTGGCTGACACGCAGGAGCACTGCGCTGCCATCCAGAGAGACCTGGACAGGCTGGAGAGCTGGGCAGTGAGAAACCAGATGAAGTTCAACAAAAGCAAGTGTAAAGTCTTGCACCTGGGAAGGAACAACTGTTTGTATCAGTACAGGCTGGGGGATGACCTGCTGGAGAAGAGCTCAGTGGAGAAGGACCTGGGGGTCCTGGTAGATGACAGGTTGGCCATGAGCCAGCAGTGTGCCTCGGTGGCCAAGAGAGCCAATGGGATCCTGGGATGCATCAGGAGGAGTGTAGCCAGCAGGTCAAAGGAGGTGATCCTCCCTCTCTACTCTGCCCTGGTCAGGCCCCACCTGGAGTATTGTGTCCAGTTCTGGGCTCCTTGGTATAAAAAGGACAGGGATCTCCTGGAAAGAGTCCAAAGAAGGGCTACGAAGATGATTAAGGGCCTAGAGCATCTCCCCTATGAGGAAAGGCTGAGTAAGCTGGGACTGTTCAGCCTTGAGAAGAGAAGACTAAGGGGGGACCTAATCAAAGTTTATAATTATCTGAAGCAGGGGATGCAGGGGGAATCAGCCAGCCCCTTTTCAGTGGTCTGTGGGGATAGGACAAGGGGCAATGGCTGCAAGTTGGAGCATAGGAAGTTCCGCACCAACATGCAGAAGAACTTTTTCACAGTGAGGGTGACTGAGCACTGGAATAGGCTGCCCAGGGAGGTGGTGGAGTCTCCTTCACTGGAGATATTCAAGACCCGCCTGGACGCCTATCTGAGCAATATGAGCTAGGGAGCTGCTTTGGCAGGGGGGTTGGACCCGATGATCTCTCGAGGTCCCTTCCAACCCCTACAATTCTGTGATTCTGTGATTTAAGTTTGATCATTTTATATATAGCTGTAAAACATATAGAAAGCCGTAAAAATATATATAAAAGCTGATATGAAGTTGGGTGGTGCTGCTTAAAACACATAATCCATGTATTATGGATGGAAAACAAATCGATTTGGCTTCAAACCACATCGGGATTTCCATATTCTAGTCATGGTGCAGCCAAGTTACTTTCAGTAAAACCAGTTAGCCCTTTGGTAACAAATTTGGATTCCTTTCAAATTCTTCTTTAGTCACCTAATAAATTTCCCTCTGCACTCGCTGTTCCCTTCCCAGCCACTCTTCAGTGGGTGGGATTTGCTTACCTTACTTCACTCCTCACGTTAAAAACTCCTGACCACACGGCCATCTCAGTACCTCATAGAATCACAGACTGGTCTGGGTTGGAAGGGACCCCAAGGATCATAGAGCTCCAACCCCCCTGCCACAGGCAGGGCCACCAACCTCAGGCCTGGATCTACACAAGGTTGCCCAGAGCCTTATCCAACCTCCTTGGCTCACTGCCCAACAGAGTGTGTTTCTTGGGCAGTTAAAGTATTTAAATATCATTCTTTTTCAGTATTTTGGGTCTGGTCTGAGCAACTTCTTTGAGGACAGCCTTTTAATTTTGTCAGGCTGCAATGAATGGAATAAAATAGCTCCTAGGCACAACTGATTTCAGGGAGTTACTGAGGAAATGGCCCTTTACTGATACTCCCAATCATGACTGGACTGATGTGATAATGAATGATGTAGATAAGCAGAAGGGTCAAAAAGCCTCCAAACAATGTCTTGTATTTACAGCTCACTCCAGAGCAAATAAGCATGGATTTGAAAAGTGATTTCATCTACCGATTGGAGCAGGATGAAGAATTACAAAGGGTAAGCAGGCGGAGTTGCGCTAGGCTTTCTCTTTTCGGAAAGAGGTTGAGCGTGCCATATGCAAGGAGTGCAAGGCTGGCCTTGAGCAGTAACGTGCAGCAAGTTTTCAGAAGAGCTGGATGTTGCTCTGGGATGGATGTGGGGATCTGTGGTGCCATGTAAGGAAAACATGCAAACCTTGATTTGTTCTTATGCCGTTTTACCCTCATGGAAGCAAAACTGGTGTAGAAGAGTGAGACAAAGTACTTGGGCCGAGCAGATTCGAGTAATTCCTGGAGATTTTTGGAAATGTGCTGGATGTTGTTTTGTTTTGTTTCCCAGATCCAGCAAGAGCGAGAGACTTTACCTGTGAAGAACTTTGAAAGTGAAATTCTGGATGCAATCTGTGACAACTCTGTTGTTGTGATTCGTGGTGCCACTGGCTGTGGCAAAACCACACAGGTTCCACAGTACATCCTGGATGAATACATCAAATCCAACAGAGCTGCAGAGTGCAACATCATCGTAACGCAGGTGAGGAAGGCGTCAGCGCGTGCAGCCACCTAAGTTTTGCCATTGGGCTCCAGGCATCCCCTGTTAGGATGTGCTGAGAAATGGGCTTATCATTTCAGGTTCCTTACAGACTACTTTCCTTCTCCAGATCGTAACACTTCTACTTCCCCCCAACCCCTCCCTTCTTCCCCCCCCATCACAGCACGGGGAGGGGGGTTTGCAGTCTGTTCCTCCCGAGCTGTTCCCCTTCTTAGCTGGGGCGGGGGGGCATTCCACACACACCCCCCCTTCCCTGCTGCACTGTGGGGTCTCATCCATGGGAGACAGTCCTCCATGAACTTCTCCAGAATGAGTCCCTCTTTATTGGGGAGTCATCTCCTCACCACAGGCCTCATCAGCACGACTCCCTCCCATGGGGTGCTGACCTTTGGGCCCAGACTGCTCTGGCCTGGTCCCCCACAGAGTCACAAGTCCCCCAGCAAACCTGCTGTGGCGTGGATCAACCTCTTCACAGGCTGTAGACATCTCTGCTCCCCATCTTTATCCGTGGGCTGCAAGGGGACACCCACTCCATCATGGTCTTCTCCATGGGCTGCAGGGGAATCTCTCTCTCTGGCACCCAGAGTGCCTCATTCTTCCCCCACTTTCCCCCTTCCCTGGCCTTGGTGTCTGCACAGCTTGTTACATCTTCTCACTCCCTTCTCTGGTGGCAAAATGCACCTGCCTGTGATTTTTTTTTTTTTTTTCCTAAATGTGATTCCCAGAGGTGCTGTGGCCATCGCCGATTGGCCTGGCCCTGGTCAGCAGCAACTCTGGCCTTGAATTGGCCGATATTTACTTTCTGGGGCCTGCAGAGAGCTTCTAGCTACTGCTTGCAGAAGCTGTCTTGGCAGCATCCCCATTCTCCATTAAAACCCAGCTACGCAAAACTGCAACACATTCATTACAGTATCTCCTCAGTACTGTGTGTAGGAGAAACCTCTGCCTCGTGTATTTTAATTTTGGGGGTTATCCTTTCATATATCTACAGTTGGGATAGTTTGGAAAACAGCCTGCAGGAGAAATGATTTAACAGATGCAAGCTGGTGGTTCCCCAATATCCTTATGTCCCTCCTCCATCATTTTATGTCCTGAGTTGACTGTTTTGAGAAGAAAAAAGCCTGCTGTTAACAGATACGCTGTCTAGTGGCTACTCTGGAATGAGATCTTAGGGCAGAACGCCTAGAGCTTTTCGAACTGACTTTCTTCTTGCTTTTGTTGGTGTTCTCATAACAAACTTCATCATTAAGTTAGAGAAACCTTTTTCCATCCCTCAGCCTCGGAGGATCAGTGCCGTTTCTGTGGCAGAGCGTGTGTCCTACGAGAGAGGAGAAGAACCGGGGCAGAGCTGTGGGTACAGCGTGCGATTTGAGTCTGTGCTTCCCCGGCCACACGGCAGCGTGCTGTTCTGCACCGTAGGTCTGTATTGCCTCACATTTGGAGGTCGGTAATTACAGGCCTCAATTAACTGAGTTACCAGCAAAAGCAGAAACATGGAGACATTAGAATTTTTTGAAAACCTGTTTAAAATATTAACAGTTTATATGTTTTTTTCAATAGAGCAAGCTTGCTGACATGCTCTTGTGCAGAGAAAGGTGAAGATTGTTGTTCAGAAGTGTGTTAATCCAGGTGTAGCACCATAAAACCGCTGTATGTTCATTGTCCTTGAAAGGCAGAAGGGGAAGCAGTGTTGGGTGGGAAGGAAGAAAGGGTCTTCCTAGTAGTTGTGCTCTATACACTGCCCATCTCTTGTAGAAGTGGACGCACGGCAGCTAGAGACGGGGCTGTGAAAGGTGCTGGGCAGCCTGCCCACATCTTCCTTTTTAAACCAGCGCTAACTGGTCTTGCTGAAATGGGGTGGGGTGGTGAGGAGCCTGAGCTGTTACCCATGCCAATGTGGAACTCCTGTGTCTGTTTAAGGTGTCCTCCTGAGAAAGGTGGAGGCTGGGATCCGTGGCATAAGTCATGTTATTGTTGATGAGATCCACGAGAGAGACATTAACGTGAGTTAGCTGGTGATCACGGTCCTATTTCTCTGTGTGCTTCTGCTCTGTTGAACTTCTCCATGTGTTCTTGTGTAACAGTAACCATGGGAAAGGAAACTGCAGAGTTTACTGCGTGCCATAGATGTGAATTTTACATTTTGGATAAGATTTTTAGAAATTCTTCTCCTATTACTCCTTACCCGATGAAAAGAGCTGATGAAAGTTGGGCTTACTTGCTGTCCTGTCTCTCTCTCCCGTGAGGATCATCTCCTATGTCTTGGTCCTCTCTGGTTGATTAGAGCACCATGCCACAAGCACTTCTTCTCCAAATGTGGAGCATGTTGAATGTCACTTCTCTTTTTGAAGTGGTTTTTTCCTACCGATGGCGTTGTAATACAGCAGCAGCACTGACTGAGGCTGCCATCTTGGCAGTGGCACACTTCACCTTGATTTTGACACAAAGAACAATGCTGCAAGTTGGAAATACAACTGGGGGCTGTGTACATAGTATGTAACTTAAGAAATGGTGAAACGTTTTCGGTCTCCTTGATTCTTCCATATAGTTTTCAGCTTTGCCTCAGCAGGAGTGAGAGAACCTGCTAAGTTCTGACACGAAGTTTAAGCTTGTTTTGACAGAATTTGGGGGTTTGTTCAGATGGAATTACAACACAGATCTTTCTGATCTCTTCATCTATTAAGTTTGATGAAGTATTAATGATGGGGCCTACAAGACAGTTGGGGAGGGACTATTTAGAAGGGCCTGGAGTGATAGGACAAGGAGGAATGGTTTTAAATCAGAAGGGGGTAGATTTAGATTGGATATTGGGAAGAAATTCTTTACTATGAGGGAAGTGAGGCACTGGCACAGGGTGCCCAGGGAGGTGGTGGCTGCCCCCTCCCTGGAGGTGTTTAAGGCCGGGTGGGATGGGGCCTTGAGCAGCCTGGTCTGGTGAGAGGTGTCCCTGCCCATGGCAGGGGGTTGGGACTTGACAATCTTTGATGTCCTTTCTATCCCTGACCATTTTTTAAATAAATAAAAACAAAATTTTGCCTGAGAATTGGAATTTTTATCTGTTGAACTAAGGGCCTGCCTAACTGCATGCCAGAACAAAACACAAGTCCTGTTTAAATAGAACTATAAAACTTTGCATTCCTATTTACTTAATGAACCCTGGCTCCTTTATACGTCACGACCTAAGGTCTTCTGACATATTGTCAGGAAGGAAACAGCTGTTTTGGAATGCTTTTTGCCTGTTTCATTCTGACAAAAGGATAACTCATCTGTACACTGAAAATCCTAAAATTCACCGATCCCAGGGATTGCAGGATTTGCAAAATGAGGCAAAAAGAGGATATTGTCGTGGTAACTGTTACGTCTCTTGCCCAGCCAAGATGTTTAAGTCTGTGTAGTTCTTTCTGGTCTCTTGGGAAGATGTTGTCCCCTGTGGCTAGGAAATTACAGATGCTGTTTTCTGTTTGTATGCAGACTGACTTTCTTTTGGTGGTGCTGAGAGATGTAGTCCAGGCCTATCCTGAAATCAGGGTTATCCTCATGTCTGCCACCATCGACACGAGTATGTTCTGTGAATATTTCTTCAACTGTCCTGTGGTTGAGGTCTTTGGTAGAACTTACCCTGTCCAAGGTAAGGGTTGATGCACTTTCAGCACCTGCTTGTGTTGTAATTTCATCAGTTGTATCCTTTAAGACTACAGGCACGGCGAGGTACACTTTGCTTCTGGGTTGTCGTGTCCTACATATGTGGCTTTCCCTGGGCAAAGAAGTCCGTAGCACTGAACTGTTTCATAACACCATTTGGTTTAAACTCACAAACAAACCAACAGTGCTGCCACCATCACACCCCCTCCTCCCAAAAACCCCCCAATCCCACACACAAACCCCCCCCCCAAATCACCGCTGCTTGGGGTAGCTTCTGTCGGAAAGTGAGATGGTAATAGTCAGGCTGTGGTGTTTCACATCAGCCTGTGAGATTGGGAGTAATGAACATAGCTTTAAATCAGATGGTAAAATAGAAGGTAAAACATTATGTGGAAATATATTGAATAGAGGAATAACTACTGCAATAATCATCGGAATAGCAGGGGAATAATTCTGACACCCTCACTGTTAGCTGAGGAGTTTTCTCCAGCCTTAGCTTCATGCTCTGAAGCTCCCAATTATATGTGGGGAATCTTGAGAGGTGATAAAAAGAACTGTGCTGCCTGACTTCTAGAAGCCTGTGCAAAGGCTGGTAAACCGATGCTTGTCTGTCCTGACAGATTACTTCCTGGAAGACTGCATTCAAATGACTCAGTTCATTCCTCCACCAAAGGAAAAGAAGAAGAAGGAGAAGGATGAAGAAAGCGCAGAGGATGATGATGTAGGTTTGACTTTTTCATGTGAAAAATGAAACAAATGCCTATTAGGGCTCTGGCTTGAGTGTAATTCATTCAGCATTGTTGCACTTGGACATTTTTGGCAGCTTTTGTGGTTTTCATATCTGAGGTTGCTGTTAATTTCAGAAATAGAATTTAATTTCCTCTTCGGATTTGGAAATGAAAGAATGTCTTTTTTTTTTTTTTTTGTTGAAGCTACAGTTCTCTTACTTAGGGAAGCTTATTTCCCTAAAGATAGAAGGTTCACTTTTAAAAGTGTGGAAGCATTGCTGACCTTGGAGGAAGAAAGAGATCCCGAAATATGAGCTTGGTGATATCTTTTCAGGGTGAAAATTTAGATTCTCTCCCTTCTCCTCTTGCAGTTGATAGTGTCAGTGCTTATATATATATATCCCTTTTAGGATGCAGCTTTTAATTTGTAGGTCTGCAGCTACTGTTTAGGTCAGTTATTTGAAATTTTCAAAAAGGATTCATTTTCCTTGAGAGAAGCATTTTCTTATGATGATGATGATGTTCTCATTCATTGGAATGGAAGTTTGGGGTTGATAGCTTCCTGCTGGAAATTTGTATTGCGTTATAACTCAATGCAATGAAATTATAACTCCGTTCTTGGGTTAGAAATCCAAGGATGTGGGACTTGAACTGCTTATTGTGAGTCATTCTGTGAGCTGTGCTGAGATGGCTTCATATCTCATTTTCATATTGCCTGGCCAGCCAGTCTCCACAGACCAAGTCAACGAATTGATAAGATTTCTTCTGTGATTTCTTTTGTTTGTTAGGCCAATTGCAACCTTATTTGCAGCGATGAGTATGGCCCAGAGACAAAGCACTCCATGGCTCAGCTGAACGAGAAGGAAACTTCTTTTGAGCTCATTGAGGCCCTGCTAATTTACATCAAGACCCTGAACGTCCCGGGAGCTGTCCTGGTTTTCCTGCCTGGCTGGAACTTGATATACACGATGCAGAAGCATCTAGAAATGAATCCACGCTTTGGTACAAGCAGCTCTGTTCTATTCTGTTTCACCTCCTTTCCCAAAGGAAACTCCTGCCTGTGTAAAGATGGGCGTTAGCTGAGCGGGAGCGAGAATGGACGGGTAGAAATGATTATGTTGTGCAAAGACAAACTGAGATTTGCACAGCAGGAGTTACTGACCACCTTGTATCTGTGTTGTAGGGGGCCACCAGTATCGAATTTTACCTCTGCATTCGCAGATTCCTCTGGAGGAACAGCGACGAGTGTTTGATCCTGTGCCTCCCGGAGTTACCAAAGTAAGAGAACCCTCTCTGGGCAGAGCATAACACGCTGCCTTCTGTTGAGCTTTTGTGGGATGTATTGATGAGTCTGGTATCTATTTATTTTTAAATAGAGGTTACATAGTTTATCTTCCAGTCCTTCCTTAACTTCTTCAGGCCAAATATATTCCAATATGCATTTCCTGGTTTGTTTTTTTACAGGTTATTTTATCTACCAGCATTGCGGAAACTAGCATTACCATCAATGATGTGGTCTATGTTATAGACTCCTGCAAGTGAGTTCCTGAAGTAGCTTTTTGTTCTGTAAATCCCATTCTTTGGAATGCAAAAAATGATTCTCTGGCTGCACAGAACTGCCTTGTGTTCCCATAGTCACAGAGCTGAATTCCAGGGCTCTTTAACTCTGCTCAAGACAAGTTTGCATTGTCTGGAGCCGTTCGGCCTGGTTACACACCACGCTGGCAGGTCAGCGGGCTGGTTTTGCTCAGCTGCGCTCACGCCAGCACTATTCATGTGAGGTGCCACCGGGTCTCCCTGTGTATTTGAGAGATGTAATATCCACGTGGGTATTACAAGTGCTCAGTGTCCAGCTGAAGGAAAACGGGAGGGTTTTTGTAGTCCAGTACAGATCCTGTCTGGCTGTGCCTGATCTTGAGCAAACAGCATGAGGAGTCTAAGCATTTGAGAGGGTTGGGAAACCTTGATTCAGTGCACAGTGTGGGGCACTGCTTGGTAAGGAGCGTGATGCTTTACCTGCCAGAGGGATGGCCAACCATCCCAAGCTTAGCTAGTCAAACGTGGGTGGTTTGCTTGCTAAAAGCAGTGTGGCTGCAAGGAATAAAATAACTGATTTGGCAGGACTTACAGAATCACAGAATCACAAGGTTGGAAAAGACCTTTAAGATATCAAGTCCAACCATTCTCATCCTAAGCTAAACCATATCCCTAAGTACCTCATCTACCCTTTTATAAGCACATCCAGGGAAGGTGACTCAACCACCTCCCTGGGCAGCCTGTTCCAGGCCCTGACAACTCTTTCAGTAAAAAAAGATTAAGATCTGATGTTCTTCATCCTAAGTTGTGGTGGGTTTTTTTCTTCCTTTAACAGACAAAAAGTGAAGCTGTTCACTGCTCACAATAACATGACAAACTATGCCACAGTCTGGGCGTCCAAAACTAACTTGGAGCAGCGGAAAGGAAGAGCTGGCCGTGACCGTGCTGGATTCTGTTTCCACTTGTGCAGCAGAGCTCGCTTTGAAAGGTGAGGCTCTGCTCCTCCTTAGAAATAAAACGACCTCAGAGACTTCTCCCAGAGCTGTTGCATGCAAATTCTGGTTAAACTAGGAAAATAATAGAGTAGAAAAGAAAAGAAACTAGAAAGCATAGGAAGGAGATGCATGAAGTCAGTTCACACTGGAATATCTCCATTGTTTTGCTTTAAAAAAGTTACTATGTATGTTTATATGCTTTTATGAGATGCATAAAAATTCATTTTATTATTAAGAATCACAGAACATTTTGGGTTGGACAGGACCTCAAAGCCCATCTAGTTGCAACCCCCTGCCATGGACACGGGCACCCTCACCAGCTCAGGCTGCGCAAAGCCCCATCCAACCTGGCCTTGAACACCTCCAGGGATGGGGCTCCCACAGCCTCTCTGGGCAGCCTGTGCCAGGGCCTCACCACCCTCAGAGTAAAGAATTTCTTCCTCATGTCTCACCTAACCCTGCCCTATTCCAGCTTGAAGCCATCGCCCCTTGTCCTGTCCCTGTGCTCCCTGGGGAACAGCCCCTCTCCTGCTTTCCTGTAGGACCCTGTAAGTGTTGGTAGGCTGCAATTAGGTCTCCTGAAGCCTTCTCTTCTCCAGGATGAACCAGCTCAACTCTCTCAGCCTGTCTTTAGAGGAGAGGTGCTCCAGCCTCTTGATCATCTTTGTGATCTCCTCTGGACTTGCTCCAACACTTCCACATGTTCCCTGTGCTGGGGACCCCCAAGCTGGATGCAGCACTGCAGGGGGGTCTCATGAGAGCAGAGCAGAGGGGCAGAACCCCCCCAGACCTGCTGACCACGATGTTCTGGGTGCAGCCCAGGACACGGTTGGCCTCCTGAGCTGCCAGCACATACTGCTGGCTCCTGATGAGCTTGTCATTGATCATCACCCCCAAGTCCTCCTCCTCAGGGTTGCACTCTTCACTGCAACCTACAGAACCTTTCAGGAGAAAAATAATACTGTTTGGGAGTTGAGGCAAGGCAGAAAAGAGCTTTGTAGTGCAGATAAAGCTCTGAAGTCTGCCATCATATGTCATGGGCACCTCACATCTTCACATAACAGGAAATGTCATGAAAGTGGTAAAAAGCAGGGAGGACAGATGTTTCTTTTCCCTCCATTGCCTTTGTGTGCCCAGGAGGCCCCATCATGCTGGTAAACTGCTCTGGCCCCTGCCCTGCTGCTGAAAGTTTTGCCCTCTTCCACCTGCCAAGCTGTTTCTTAGAGCCATGGAAATATTTTTGCTGGCTGCAGAGGTCCAGGCAGCTGTTAGCTCAGTGTCACCTCCCTTGTGAGAGTCTCGGCGCCCCTTTATCAGGGAGCCATTAGAGCATAGCCGTGTTCTGATGTTCAACTGTTTGTAACATCTGAAAGCATCAGTTGATCAAACACTTCCCTTAAATTGCTTAAATGTCTTTAGATCTGCTGTCTACTACAGTGGGGGCTTGAATTAAGAACCCTTGACAGCAAACTCATCTTAAGCTCCTGAAGTAATCATGGGATGTCATGACTTTGAGGTTGCTTTCCTTCAGAGTACGCAAAACCAAAGTATAGTACCTCCACAGTTCCTAGGTAAGGAAGAATTGTCTGTGGCCTTGTGCAGATCATCTTTTGAGAGGTGCCATCTAAATCAGGTGCCTGTTGAATCTGGGTATGTGTCCAGGGTGTTCTGAAATGTTTTCTAGCTGTCTGTTGCTCAGTGTGGTCCTTCCTGAGAGTTCACATTTCAACTGTCAATGTAAGGGATTGCTAACAGTACTGTGCTGAAGACTTCAGGACTCCAGCTGTTGCCATCAGGTCTTTTTCTGACCAGAAAAACACCTTTGGATAGTGTCCAGCAGAAATACTTCCTCTTAGTGATGGAAGCAGAAATGTGCAGGAGTTGTTGGGTGGTTTGGGGTTGATAGAAGGACAAGTAGAGCAGTGCCTGTACGTAGGGCAGGCTGCAAGTGGGTCGTCTGTCTCAGGAGCAGAGGACCTTCCTATGTTCACAGAAGAGAAGGTGTAGGAGCACAGTGAGAGGGTTGGCTGGGAGGCAGCGTTTGCTTTGGGGGCGATAGCTTGTGCTGATGGAGTGACCCATGATGGTGATCAAAGCCCATGCTCAGAAAATCATAGAATCACAGACTGGGCTGGGCTGGAAGGGACCCCAAGAATCACAGAGTTCCAACCCCCTGCCACAGGCAGAACCACCAACCTCCAGGCCTGGATCCTGGCAGCTCGAGCTGTGCCATCGTGCCCCGCACCAAGGAGGTGGTGTGCACCAGTTGCCAGGCTGGCACTACAGGTGTGTCCCTACACAGAAAAAGTCTTTTTCTTTCTACATCCCGTGTGCCTGTGGAAGTGTCTCCTGCCACTTCCAGGGCTCTGACCTGCAGTGAGCAGTGCTGAAAGCTGCTGTGTCTTCTGGTACAAATCTTTCCCTTCCTCAGCTCTATTTTCTGTCCTGTGTGAGGCTCGAGGCTACCCATGTTCATAGAATCACAGACTGGTCTGGGTTAGAAGGGACCCCAAGGATCACAGAGCTCCAACCCCCTGCCACAGGCAGGGACACCAACCTCCAGGCCTGGAGCTACACAAGGTTGCCGAGGGCCCCATCCAACCTGGCCCTGAACACCCCTAGGGATGGGGCACCCACCCCCTCTCTGGGCAGCCTGTTCTAGCACCTTACGAAAAATGAGGGCTTGTTTGTTCTCTTCCAATTCCAGGCTTCAAACCCATATGACACCCGAAATGTTCCGCACGCCGCTCCACGAAATCGCTTTGAGCATCAAACTGCTGCGGCTGGGAGGAATCGGTCAGTTCCTGGCCAAGGCAATCGAGCCGCCCCCGTTGGATGCGGTGATTGAAGCCGAACGCACCCTGAGAGGTACCGCTGCGTGTCTGTGAGGCTGTGTGTCGGCTCCACGCCATGTCCTGGGTGTAGTGCTCCCTCACAAACCCATCAGTGTTCCCTGGTCAGGCTGTTGGTGCGGCAGCACGCTGTCTGAACCGGCACGGTGTTTCCCGGATGTGCCGCGTGGGTGGCAGGGTCTTCATGCAGCTGAAGAAATACTCCTGTTCCCAAGTGGAAAAGTCAATCCTTTTAAAGAAACTTGAGCCTTCGACATCAAACTTAAGGCTTGTTTTATTATTGTACCAGTAAGCTTCCTGTTTTCCAGCTGTGGCACTGGCAGGCTCAGCCCAGTGCCTAAGGCCTTCACAGAACTACTGTGAAACTGCTAAAGAAGGGTTGGTAGTTTCTTGGCTTCACACAGTTTGCTGCCCTGAGGATCTCACTGCTTTACTGTGTAATTAAATCTACAGTTTATGAATATGTTGAGCACCAGTGTTTTCCTAAAGACAGGAGAAACTGAGGTGGGGGTGATGTTGTTGCCCCAGTTTCTTCAAGGAGTGAAATAGGAGTGAAACGAAGCAGGGAGGAATGCCAAATTTATGTGCTGAATTTTAAGCAGTGATCTTGACCCTCAGCAGGCTTTGCAGATGTTGCTAAAGGAACATTCCTTAACGCTTCTGAGCACTGAAACACCCACTTGTGGGTTTTGTGAAAAAAATTGTGCAACAAGCCCACATTGCTTGTGCACAGAAGGGGCACCAGGTGAACCCCATAGCTAGGGCTGGGTATTTAAGCTTAATGATTTTCCCATCTGACCTGCCTCTTACACTGCAGAGAAGAGCTGCAAAGCTGAGGGAAAAGGCAAATGTTCTCAGCTCTAACACTCAACAGGCGTTTCTGCACGTGACCCATGATTTTTTTTTCAGTCCATGTATGCTGCTACCAAGCATTTAGGACAGTGAGACAGTGCTGTTCTTCAGGCTTTTCAGTTGAGTAGATACCAAGAAAAACAGATTTGATAGTGGCCAGGTCATCCATTATTTATTCACTTGCACATTTAATTGCTGAGACTACAAAGGTTTGGGTTTGTTTTTTTTTTCCTTAAACATAAAGCTTTTAGCTACTCTGGTTTCCCAAAGCAGTCAGGATATGGGGACAGGTGAAGCCTCATGGCACAGAGTGGGATTTTAGGGCGCTCTCTTTTCGGTGGACAGAGGGTTCTGCGATTTGCCAGTTGCAATGAAGACTCTACAGTTGGCAGTAATAGGGCTGCTTCGATCTTCACAAGGTGAGATTAGTTAGATCACACGTAGGGGACCTGGGAAAGGTTTAATGGTGGTTCCTACAGAAGCAAAGTAAAAAGAAACAGGAAAAAATATATATGTGTGTGAATTAAATAGTAGTCATTTTAATTGTGGAGGAGGTGATTAAAACACCTGTAAAGCTGAAGTAAAATTTCCTTAGTTGACCTCAGATCAGCCTTGAAAATCACGTTGGCAATATGGTAAACAGCATTAAATATAGGTGGGGTTCTGTTTGAGCACGGTTATTACAGTGCTGAATGTCTTATCTGAGGATTTCTGGGATTAGACAACCTTCTTTGATAATAAGAGATCTTGTTTCAGAGCTTGATGCCCTGGATTC
Source organism: Porphyrio hochstetteri (assembly GCA_020800305.1). Classification (NCBI taxonomy): domain Eukaryota; kingdom Metazoa; phylum Chordata; class Aves; order Gruiformes; family Rallidae; genus Porphyrio; species Porphyrio hochstetteri. The sequence continues at coordinate 24,772,933 of CM036912.1, forward strand.
CAACGATGAGCTGACACCTCTTGGAAGAATCCTAGCTAAACTTCCCATCGAACCTCGCCTGGGCAAGATGATGATAATGGGCTGTATTTTTTAGTAAGTTTAGTAGTCTCAAGTGGTCTTTCTCTGAATTCTCTGAATTCCTCCAAACAAGCACCCTAGCAGAGAAGAAATAGTGCATCTAGAGGGGCAATAAATGGTACAGCTGGGATAGGAGCTGAGCATTCATGAGAGCAGAGGGTAACTAACTTATGGTCTAGGGAACAAAGTAGTCATGCAATTCAGAGTTAACTGAGAGGGAGCAGGAGAGGCTGATTCTGTAGGAATTGAGGGTGGGACTCCACATACTGAAGTATAGCAGTGAGCTGGAGTTGTTGAGGAGATGGGGAATTTGAGGCTCAGATAAGAAGAGCAATGCACCCACACGTTTTGCTGTAGTGGAGGTGAAGATCTGCTGTTTGTAATTGTGATGGCTGCAGGCTCCTTTCCACCAGAAGGTGGTGAAAAAAAGTGTCTATGGGTAAGGGAAGGGGAGGAAAGACAGACAAAGGACTCATGGAAGTACTGGAACCACAGCTCCTTTAACATCTGCTTCCGTGGAAGCATTTCTGTGAGGATCTCTGGGAGATAAGGGCCAAATTACAGAGGTCTGCAGCAGAGAAGTTCTTACTGGTACCAACAACCTGCAGCAGGACTGTGAATAATCCCCATCCCTTTTGTGGTTTCTTTCAGTGTGGGGGATGCTGTTTGTACCATCTCTGCAGCCACCTGTTTCCCTGAACCGTTCATCAGCGAAGGCAAACGCCTGGGTTACGTCCACAGGAATTTTGCTGGGAGCAGGTTCTCAGATCACGTGGCTTTGCTGTCTGCCTTCCAAGCCTGGGATGATGTGAGGTGGGCTGTGTGATGAGAAATCACAGGCAGACTAAGTGTGTCAGTGGCTGCTGTGACAGCTGCACTGCTGTGCTTCTCCTCTCCTTCAGCAGACTTCTCGTTCTCTTTGTTTCTCAGGATGGGTGGTGAAGAAGCAGAGAAAAGATTCTGTGAACATAAAAGGCTCAGCATGGCGACTCTTAGGATGACTTGGGAAGCAAAAGTCCAGCTGAAAGACATACTCATTAATTCTGGCTTCCCTGAAGGTGATTCTGCTGGGACATAGTAACCTAACGATTGCATGTTTCATTGTGAGCTGAGAACAAACCTGCCCCATTACCTGCTGTGAACACGGAGCGCAGAGGCCTGGGGCTGTGCTCTACAGAACAGCCATAAAGCTGTTCCTCTCTCACAGCTGCGTTCAGATGACACATTAGTGCTGTCTCCTCCTCTCATACAGGAGTTGTGATGGCTGTAGTGCAACAGCACTAGGAGGAGGCTGAGGTTTGGGCCACAGGATTAGAAATCTATTGTCATTGTCGTTAGAGAATTACCTCCCTGATTGTCTGTCTTCTTCACTTGTTGCATCTCAAAAACTTGCTGTGCTTCCCCTCCTTTTCATTAGCCCTAGGCAGCCTGTGTGATCTGACAGCAGGCTGTGTGCCCTGTGGTGTGTTGGGTTTGTGCTGCAGGAGGGATGTGCTCTAGTGTGGCATATTCAGTCAACTTTCTAAGGGGGGGAAAAACAACAGCAAAAAGGAATACTCCTAAAGTTGGCCAGGTTCTGAGCTTGCCTGATGTTCCCAAGGAGCTTGCTCAGTTAAATGCTGTGACTGGCTGGATTCAGCAGATGTTCATCTCCCCCTCACTTTTTATAACTTTTTTTTTTAAAAAAGAATTCCTTTAATTTCTTTCTCCTCGTGCTGCTAGGATCACTGCCGCTGTTATCTTTATTTCTGGGCAGGGTGACCTGAAAACAAGCCACCAGAGACTCTGGGGAGGTTTGTAACAAATAAACTAATGAAAACATCCATTCCAATCTCCCCCAAAAGATCTGTCTCCAAAACAAATGACAGGAAACACGCTGTGGTACGGCACATTCTGAGCAAACCCCCTCTCTCCTTGTTTTTTAAGAGCTTGGGAGGGAAAAATATCTCTTTGCAGTAGTGTTTTTCAGCTTTTTGTTCTCTGTGAACAAACTGGAATTGAATGTAGAACTGAAGTGCTTTGAGTGCAGAGGTCATTTGAGAGCAGATGCACATCCACCAGTTGATTGAATCAGAAAATGCATTGATCCAGGATCCTAAACAGCTCTGCTGTGCTGTCCTCCCTGACCTGTGGATGTGAGCCAGTCTTCTGTTCTCTGTCAACAGAGTGTTTGATGACTCAACCGTTTAACAACACTGGACCAGATAATAATCTGGACGTTGTCATCTCCCTGCTTGCTTTTGGGGTCTACCCCAATGTCTGCTACCACAAGGAGAAGAGGAAGATTCTTACCACCGAGGGGCACAACGCGCTCATCCACAAGTCCTCTGTCAACTGCCCTTTCAGCAGCCAGGACATCAAGTATCCATCACCCTTCTTTGTCTTTGGAGAAAAGGTAAAGGCTTTGAGTTACCCTTGATGAGGTGCTGCCGAGTGGCCTCAGGGGCTCTTCTGGGTAACGAAGAAGAAAAAGATAGGCTGGGTAGTGCTTAGCTTGTTCACAGGGGTGTTGAGTTGGGGTTTTGGGTAGGTTTGGGTTGATTTTGGGTTGGGTTGGGGTTCTGGGTTGGGTTGGGGTTTTGGATTGGGTTGGGGTTTGTTAGTTTGGTTTTTCTGAGGAAAGCAAACCTTACACAGTCACAGTGTCCCCAGCCTCCACGGTGATGCGGAGTCAGCCAGTCCCCATGGAAGCAGAGCCCTTAGCTGCAGAGCTGGCTCCTGAGAGTTGTGTGGAACAGCCGGGTCCTAGGGAAAGATCTAGTGATCTTCTTGAAGAGATTGCTGTGGGAGCTCTTCCCTTCTGATGAGGTGCCAGAGACTTGCTGCCCTCAGCGCTTCCGCTCTTGATGAATCCAGAGACAGAACAGGGCCGTGTGGAAGGGCAGGGGGCTGCTCCCTGTCTGGCACAGAGGCGGTTTGTCATCTCCCACTTCCCAAGCGTCTCGGAAACCCCCGAGCTGCCTTCCCTAGGGTCCCCATGACCTTTCCCTCTGCCCCATTAATGTTCCAGCACATACCATACACTTACACTTACCCTTAAGGCTCTGTGTGCTCTCATTGCGAAAGGCTCCCGCCCCCCCTTCTCTCGGGGAGCAGATGAAGGCAGGGCCTCGGTGCCGGATGTGGCCGTGCGACCATCCCAGGGCTGCTCACACACAGCGCTGGGGAGGCCCTGGAGCGCTCTGTCGCCTGTTCTGGAGTCCAGCTGACTTCCTTCTGCCTGGGAAGTGCTGTAAAGGTGTTCTGGATGACAAGCAGAACCCCCTTAGGGTGTTAAAGCATAGGGGGTGCCGCATGCGTCTTGGCTACACCCGTTGGTTCACAACTACAGTATGTGTGTGCTGAGATTTATATCACAGAATATAGGGGTTGGAAGGGACCTCAAGAGATCGTCGGGTCCAACCCCCACTATCCTCTGTCCTATTTGCTGCCACGTGACTTACCTGAGTGATGGCAGATAAACTGCTGAATTACAGAATCACAGAATCACCAGGTTGGAAAAGACCTTTAAGATCATCAAGTCCAACCGTTCCTGTCCTGTGCTAAACCATATCCCTGAGCACCTCATCTACCTGTCTGTTAAACACACCCAGGGTTGGTGACTCAGCCCCCTCCCTGGGCAGCCTGTTCCAGTGCCCGACAACCCTTTTGGGGAAGAACTTTTCCCTCACATCTGAGCTGACCCTGCCCTGGCACAGCTTGAGCCCATTCCGCTCGTCCTGTCCCCTGGCTGAAGAAACCACCCCCCACCTCTCTGCACCCTCCTGTCAGGTCAGTGTAGGCAGTGATAAGGTCTCCCCTCAGTCTCCTCTTCTCCAGGCTGAACACCCCCAGCTCCCTCAGCTTCTCCTCATAGGATTTGCTCTCCAGCCCCTTCCCCAGCCTGGTTACCCTTCTCTGGACACGCTCCAGGACCTCGATGTCCTTCTTGTAGTGAGGAGCCCAGAAGTGAACCCAGCACTCGAGGTGTGGCCTCACCAATGCAGAGTACAGGGGCACAATCCCCTCCCCAGACCTACTGGCCATGCCATTTTTGATACACTTGATAATAAATGGAGTCTTGACTCCTGTGGGTGCTGGCCAGGGGCTCAGCTGGGTGCTCTGGACCCCTGCGCATGCAGCTCAGAGCTGTGCTGAGGCTTCTCCTCTCCTGCCCCTTTTGTGATCGGCCTCCACCATCTCTGTACAGTGAGCTCCCCTGTAACCACCACAAGACTTTTGACCTCGAAAAGCCAAGCTTTATTAACCCAAAATACACAGGGGAGGCTGAGAGTGATCAGGGCGGTGGCTAGCAAGTGGCTGAAGCAGCACCTGGGGGAGACTGGGGCAAAGGAAGGATCTGTGTGCAGCTCTCCCTGCCCGCTGGCAGAAGGGCTCTCTCTGAGGCTGGGCTGTCTGTTTGCTGCTGTGTTTGGCACTCTGATGTGCAAGTTCCCATTATTCTGTCTCAATTTCTATTCTGGAAGCTTCTGGTAACTTCTAGGCCAGAGCAAATCATCTCCCTGAGGACGAAGAAGGACACAGGTTGTGCTGGAGTGTGAAAGAATGGAGGAAGGGAAGGAGGCAGAGATCCCAAGTGCTGCTCCTCAGGTCCTCTGAAAGGCAGGGCAGAGCATGTGGGGTCAGTGCTGCGACTCCAGCCCAGGCCAGACAGGTCGTTCCTGCCTAAGGCCCCGCTCCCAGTGCGAGCTTAAGCTTTCAACAAAGTGGGCTGCTTGCATAGACACATAGCAACTTCCAGATCTGCACGTGTAGGACCCTGCTGAGGAAGCAAGGGGTTTCTCCTCACAGCCCCAGCCCCATGAAAGGCAGGGAGATAATTTGGCAACGCCTCGATCATTCTCAGGTTGGCAGAGTGCGAGGTGGCTCTTGCAGAGCGTCAGCCATGTAACTGTAACTGCAGGTTGTGGAGGAATGAATGCTTTGGATGGCAGGTGGTCCTTGGTGGGCTGCTTCACCCACTGAGTCCCTGTTAACACCTGCCCAGTGTTGGGTTTTGTATGCACATGTGCTCTTGTCATCGCCTAACGCTTTACCTGGATCTTCTGTGGGTTCTTTTGGGGTTCTTTGTACAAAATTCTGCGGTGTGGGTGGCCAGAGGAAGGTGTAGGGGATCTGTTTCCCATTTCAAGAGTCGTATTCCTCTTCCTTCTGCAGATTCGAACGCGTGCCATCTCTGCCAAAGCAATGACCTTGGTGAGCCCGCTGCAGCTGCTTCTCTTCGCCTCTAAGAAAGTCCTCTCAGATGGGGAGCTCATTCTGGTAGATGACTGGTACGGACCCGCTCGGTGCTCCTAATACTTGGGTCCACAAAATAACATGGGCTGAGGGGAGCGGCTGTGTAAACCTCTGTCGAACAGGAACCCCCGAGTGAGCCAGGTGCTACGGGTTAACTGCAGAGCCGTCACCTTTGCTTCCTCTGGGGAAGGGAGGGGGTTGTATCGGCAGCGCTGTTCCATGCAGATTATCTGCTTATGCTGAAAACACAATACCAGCCAGTTTCCATAAAGCCAGCTGGTTCCTTCCCTTGAACTGGCAAATGGACAAGAGGTGCTATGTATTTTGGAGCTCCCCTTCAGAGGGAGGCCAGGGGAATCATAGAATCACAGACTGGCCTGGGTTGGAAGGGACCCCAAGGATCACAGAGTTCCAACCCCCTGCCACAGGCAGGGCCACCAACCTCCAGGCCTGGAGCTACACAAGGTTGCCCAGGGCCCCATCCAACCTGGCCTTGAACACCCCAGGGATGGGGCACCCACCCCCTCTCTGGGCAGTCCCTTCCAGCCCCTCACCACTCTCTCTGGAAAGAACTTCCCCCTAAGATCTCATCTAACCCTTCCCTCCTTCAGCTTCACTCCCATCTCCCTTGTCCTGCCAGTCTCTGCCCTTTGAACAAGCTGATTCCCTGCTGTTTCTCTGCTCCCTTCAGGGACTGGAAGGCTGCAATGAGGTCCCCCTGCAGCCTTCTCTTCTCCAGGCTGAACAAGCCCAGCTTCCTCAGCCTCTCTTTGTAGGGGAGGTGCTCCAGCCCTCTGATCATCTTCATGGCCTCCCCTGAGCCCTCTCCAACAGTCCCACATCTTTCTTGTACTGGGGGCCCCAGCTCTGGACACAGGACTCTAGCTGGGGCCTCACTGGGGCAGATCAGAGAGGGACAGTCCCCTCCCTGTCCCTGCTGGCCACCCCTCTGCTGATGGAGAACCATGGGTTAAAGTTGTAGAAACACAGCCTGAGGAGAGGAACAGGAAGGATCTGTGGTTGCCTCTGGCAACAAGGGTTTTATGGTCCTGACTAAATACCATCTGGAGGTCTCTCTTCCCCTGCCTGAGGGTAAAAAGGAGGTGAAGAGTTCCTTAAGCTGAACTCACTGATACTTTCCAGGGTGTCCTGGAGCTTTCAAAATCTTGAGTTCCCCCTTTATAATCTTTATCTTTCTAGTTTGATGCTGGGGCTTACATCACCTAAGACACCTCAAGAGCAAATGTAATTAGAAAGGGAGTTCTGTTCTAGCAGAGTCAGATGTTAGGGGTCTTGCAGATTTGCCTCCTGCATTTCATGTCCCTTCAGTGACAAATCAGAGATTCTGAGGTGAGAACAGGGGTTTGTGGCTCTGTGTGTGCAGCACCCATGCAAAACCTCTCCACGGAGCCTCTGCCACTAACAGGATCTCTGCTAGAACTCGTGATACATCTCATACCCATTTTTGTGCTCCAGGATCAAACATCTGATAGGCCCCTTTTTGCTCTAGGATCAAGCTGAGGATGCCCCACAACGTGGCCGCCTGCATCACCGCTCTGCGTGCCGCGATGGAGGCGCTCGTCGTGGAGGTGACCAAGGATCCCGACATCATCCGGCAGCTGGCGCCAGCGGACGAGCGGATGCTGAACGCCATCCGTCAGATCTCCCGGCCCTCGGCCGCGGGCATCAGGCTCATGGCTGCCCACATGAGGTGAGCTCGGCACCCAGAGCGGGAACAGTTCGTCGGGGCTCTCGGCTCCCTCCCCACGCGGTGCCTGCGGGAGGAGGTACCTGCCTTGTCCCATGGGTGGGGACAGGAGCTTCCGGTTTCCAAGGCTGTAGTCTGGAAAGCGTGTGGAAAATCAGCGCCTTGGAAGCTACCATCGCTTCTTCCAGACCACAGTGACTGTTAAAGAAAAGATAACCTGAGTTTATTTTGGGCAAACCTGTTTGTCTCTGGAAAAAACACATATTTGGCTGGGCTGGGCTTGCACCCCTTCATAGAACACAGAATCACCCAGGTTGGAGAAGACCTTCAAGATCATCAAGGCCAACCGTTAGCCCTACACCACCCTAACCACTAAACCATCTCCCAAAGTGCCTCATCTGCCTATTTTTTAAATGCCTTCAGGGACGGCAACTCCACCCGCTCCCTGGGCAGCCCCTTCCAACGCTTCACCACTCTGTTGGTGACGAAACTTTTCCCAATATCCATTCTGACCCTCCCCTGGCGCACCCAGAGCCCTGGTTGCCCCTTGTTTCCATGTCCAGCTTCTGAAGTACGGTATGGCACAGCACAGCATGCTGCTCCCAGCTGTTCCTTGCTGAAGTGGGAAGGGGGCAAAAGCACAACTGCAATTCAAACATGGAGTCCTGCTAACAAAAAATAGGGGCACCTGAACCAGGTACTGTGGCAGCTGAGTATCCCCGTTGTAATTAAAAACCCCAGAATCTGTAAGATTGCATCAAATGTATTATGTTTCCCTTTGCCAGGTATGGTGATGGTCCTCGTCCCCCCAAAATGGCTCGTTACGACAATGGCAGCGGCTTCCGAGGCTGGGGAGGTTACCCGCACGGCCCTGGCTACGGAGGCAGAGGCTGCAGCAGCTACAGGTACTCCGGGAGGCGCTCCCGAGGAAGAGGGTACCAGGGCAGCCCGGGGGGACGCTATCGAGGAGGGGGCTACGGAGGAGGCTGCAGGGATCCAGGGTGGGGTGGCTGGTAGTTAAGGAAGTTCCAGTTCACCACAAGTGAGTTTCTCTCCCCAGTCCTTTCCCTGCCGTTATGGTTCCTTAGTGTGAGTCTCTTTGCCGTTGTGGCTCCTTAGTGCCACTGCAGCTCTGTAATATATCGTGTCCTTAGGGGTTTACTGCGAGTTGTATGATTTTATTCTTAATAAAGAGTTTGTTTTTAAAGACTTTACAGGCTACACGTTTAATTTTCTAGTTGGATTTAGATTTCCAAGCTGTCTGTTAGTTTTGGCTGGAGGAGGCATAAGCATTCTGAGGAAGCCTTCCCAGTGTCTGAGAACATTCCCCGCCAAACAGATTCCAAATTGCCGACCTTGGACTCGGTGGGGATTTCTCTTTGTTGGCCAATAAATGGTGCAACTCGGCCTTGCCGCAGCGCGCTTCTGTCTGTGCCAGGCAGCGCTCGGTTCCTTTGCAGCCAGCCTCCGCCACAGCAGCCACCGAGCTCGCTGCTTATCCAGGCAAGGCCAGAATTCCTCCCTCGGGACCGATGCAAAGCTGCTGCTCGTCTCTGCAGAGCCCTAAGCCATCTCAGAAGCAGGAACTGTGCCCTTAACCTCAGGCAGCATTCGGTTGCGGTCACTCTTGGGGGTTTCTGCTGTGTTAACAAGGTGAGGGGAACGCTCCAGCTGACTACACGTGTGCGTATGAATGGGTTTGGGATGGAGGAGTTATACCAAACTCCCTTACCTGCCTCACAGCCTGGCCACCAAAGCAGCTGGGCTGGGCTGGGCAGCCTCTCGCATGCGTCTGTGGGCACGACTCAGGATGGGTCCCCCTGCATTAGCGAGCGTGGCAGGATTCACCCCCCAGCTCCTCACGAACGCAGCTGGAGCAGGAGCGCTTACTGGGAGCCAGTGACCGGCTGCGCACTGAGCCCTGGGGTGCTCGGTGTTTTTCCCCTGAGTAGCTGCCAACAAGTTGTTCGGCTGTGCCTTTTTTTCCTCATACTGAAATGTTTTAATCCCAGTAAGAAGATCCCGTGAAGACAGGCTGAGAGAGCTGGGCTGGTTCAGCCTGGAGAAGAGAAGGCTTCAGGAGACCTAATTGCAGCCTACCCCAATACTTAAAGGGTCCTACAGGAAAGTGGGAGAGGGGCTGTTCCCAAGGGGGTGCAGGGACAGGACAAGGGGTGATGGCTTCAAGCTGACAGAGGGCAGGGTTAGGTGAGACATTAGGAAGGAATTCTTTACTCTGAGGGTGGTGAGGCCCTGGCACAGGCTGCCCAGAGAGGCTGTGGGAGCCCCATCCCTGGAGGTGTTCAAGGCCAGGTTGGATGGGGCTTTGTGCAGTCTGAGCTGGTGAGGGTGTCCCTGCCCATGGCAGGGAGTTAGATCTAGATGGGCTTTGAGGTCCCTTCCAATCCAAAGCATCCTGTAATTCTGTGATTATAAGCTCTGGTAAATGTACCCTTCCCTGCTGTTTGCTAAGAACCATAGCTCAGGACAGCTTTGGAGCTACGGCTCGCAGGGACAGAGGTGAATTGTAAGGGACACAACATTAAGGTGGAGTAACAACGTCCTTGGTTCAAGTTTACAGCCTCATGTTCTGCTGGGAAAACCATTGCCTGGTCTCCACCAACCCTTCCTGAAGTTACCGTGCTGCTGAAGTGGAGCATCCATAGGAAAACCTTTCACAGGTGGGTGAGCACCCCCTCCTGCATTTAAGCAAACTGAAAACCAAACCCCAACCAAACCCAACCCAAAAGTGACATCGTTACAAACAATTTACAAACCTTCTGCCCTGCTCTGTTCCTTGCAGTCAGTTGCTTTTGCAAAGAGCATTTCAGATACCAGGGCTCTGAGAATTTCAAGTTTTCCTCCCACGCTTCCACCTGCAAAGAGACATTCAGAAAGATTATGCTGGAAAACACGGGAAGAATGGCCTTTTTCTTTCCCTATCTGCTGCTTTCGCACACTCCTGCCCCGTAGTCAGTGTCTGGTGTGTAACTCCTCACTGTTCCTCTTACCTTCTACTCAAGGAATGAGTTGTTCAGTGTAGCCAGCTCTTCTCTGGGGTGGGAAGGGGGGTGAGAGTTGTCTCAGCTGCATTGGTGTTCTTTCCAAGGAAAGAAATTGCAAGGAAAAGAAGATTCCCAGCTTAACACATCTGGCCATGTAGCTCCGTGCCATCTGCCGCTGTGGCCGTGACTGCAGCTCCAGGCTCTCACCCCAGGATGGAGAACAAGAAGCTGAAGGTAAAAAGAGAGGTAGAGGGTGGTACCTACAGGTTTAGGAAAGCTTCCAAGGAGGAAGGAAAGACACCTTGGAGGTTTGGGGGTTGATGTTACTTACATCAAAAGGGAATTCCTCTTTCGACTGATGGCGATGGGTAATTCCAGTGCAGTGGCCCCTTTGGCTGGTTATTCCCTCTGGGCTCAGCCTGGCACTTCCAAATCTGCCACATAAATGCCAGCTTGGTGAGATGTCACAGCTCTGGGCTTCGACTCGGGTTTGAAAGCAAGTATGGGGGCCTGAACGTGCCTCTTCCAGCGTAGCTGCCTTCATAACACTCGTTTGGCCAACTAGTACAGCGAGGGCCAAATCCACGTCAATTCTGGGAAGAATTGGAGGATTTGGGATGATCCAACCCCTGCAATGCAGGAGCCCTGTGAGCTGCTGGATGCTCTCAGAGCAGAAAACCTCTGTGAGAAACTCCCGGTGATGTCAGATTTTCCAAGGCACCGTTATAAAACTGAGCGACTCAGAAATCCAGCAGTGACGGAGTACGAGCTGGGCTGGTATGATGAGAGCATCTGTGGTGGGTGGAAGGGTTGGCTTGGACCTTAGGAGTTCTCCCAGTCCAATGAATTTAAGGGAACTGAGGTGGAAGAGAAAAATCCCTAAATACCAGGTGCTGGTCAGAGCTCAAAGGTCTCAGGACAACAGCCCAGGACCACAGAGGTGGAAGTTCGGAGTGAAACGTGGGACGTTACCCAACCCAAGGATACGTTGTGGTAAGAAGAAGGGGGGGAAAGAAATCACAGAATCACAAGGTTGGAAAAGACCTTAATAATAAGAAAATAATAATTAGTAAATAATAATAATAAGCAAACTTACTGTGCTGAGCCACTTTCCTCTTGTTTCGAAAATACACTGGGAGAAAGGGTTGGTAACCTTCTGGAGGGATGTTCTGGACTCAGGTGTGGTTTATTTTGTTCCAGGTAAATGGTCTCTGTTAGAAAAGCAAGTGTAAAGCAAGTTAGGAAAGCTGGCTGTGTGGAAAGCTGCCTTGGAGGATAACCTAAAAATCCCTGTAAATAAAAAAGTGAACAGAAAGGCCAATGGGATCCTGGGCTCCATCAGCAGAGGGGTGGCAGCAGGGACAGGAAGGGGATTGTCCCTCTCTGATCTGCCCCAGTGAGGCCCCAGCTAGAGTCCTGTGTCCAGAGCTGGGGTCCCCAGTACAAGAAAGCCGTGGGACTGTTGGAGAGGGTTCAGAGGAGACATGAAGATGATGAGAGGGCTGGAGCACCTCCCCTATGAAGAGAGGCTGAGGGAGCTGGACTGGTTCAGCCTGGAGAAGAGAAGGCTGCGGGGGGACCTCATTGCAGCCTTCCCATCCCTGAAGGGAGCAGAGAAACAGGAGGGGAATCAGCTTGTTCAAAGGGCAGAGACTGGCAGGACAAGGGGGATGGAGTGAAGCTGAAGGAAGGAAGGGTTAGATGAGATCTTAGGGGGAAGTTCTTTCCAGAGAGAGTGGTGAGGGGCTGGAAGGGGCTGCCCAGAGAGGGGGTGGGTGCCCCATCCCTGGGGGTGTTCAAGGCCAGGTTGGATGGGGCCCTGGGCAACCTTGTGTTGATCCAGGCCTGGAGGTTGGTGTCCCTGCCTGTGTCAGGGGGGTTGGAACTCTGTGATCTTTGGGGTCCCTTCCAACCCAGACCAGTCTGTGAGTCTACGATTCTATGTGAGCACAGGGTGACTGGGAAGCCATGTGTGTATTGAAACTTCAGTGGCATTTCTGCATATGCTAAGGGCAAAAAACCCCATACCCAGTTCTCACATCCAGCATTTTTACAGTATTAACAATTTGGAGAGAGTTCAAAGGGACCACAAAGTATCCAAGGCCAAAAATAGGTCTGAAGAAAAGGCTTCAGCCTGGTTAGCTTATTCAAGAGAAGGCTGGGAACTTAATCTTGAGAGGAAAGTGTTTATATAACAGAAGTCTTAAAAGAGAGCATTCATTGTCTTTCTAAGAAAAAAAAAAAGATCACTGCTCCCAGCACACTGTGCTCAGCAGTGCTGGATCTATCCCATGGGAAGAGAACTTCCTTCTCTGAGGGAGACCTGGTGAAGTTCTGTTACATTAAATATGCTGTGCAGGTCGTTCACCCATTGGTTTTCAAGTGAGTTTTCATGGCTCATCAGGATCTGTGTCATCACAGAGAGCATCACAGGTAGCCAGAGCAGTCATCTCAACAAGTATGCCAACAGAAGGTGTAATTGCATCTTCTGGACTGGTGATGAAATGCTCTGGTTTAGTCTCGTGGACCCCAAGCCAGTGGCTTGCTTTCACCATTGTTTGCTCCTAAAGGTCCGTCGCAGAGCAGACACCCTCTGCCTAAGGACTATCTGTCCTCTGCTGCTGCACTAACCAGGGGGTACCTTGCTATTTTAAGACTGGTACAAAGGTGAGTTGTGCCTTTTGACAGTTTTGGTACTGCAAATACCCAACAAGGGTGCTTGTTCCATGGCACCCCTGGTGTAATCTCTCTTCAAACTGGAGACTTTGAACTCCCCAAGCTCCAAGCAGTGTGGAAAATCAGGATGGAATGGTTTAAGCTACAGAAACCATAACGTGCTTGATCATAGAATCATAGACTCACAGACTGGTCTGGGTTGGAAGGGAGGCCAAGGATCACAGAGTTCCAACCCCCTGCCACAGGCAGGGACACCAACCTCCAGGCCTGGATCTACACAAGGTTGCCCAGGGCCCCAGCCAACCTGGCCTTGAACACCCCCAGGGATGGGGCACCCACCCCCTCTCTGGGCAGCCTGTTACAGCACCTCACCACTCTCTCTGGAAAGATCTTCCCCCTAATATCTTATCTAACCCTTCCCTCCTTCAGCTTCACTCCATCCCCCTTGTCCTGCTCCAGACAGTCCTGGACACAGCCCATTTCCCAGCCCATCCCTTTTCTCCTTCTCTATGTTGCTGTGTTTCACCTACCAAGTTTTCATTGCTCAAGACATTCAGCTGAACAAGATGGGCCGTTATCCTTACAGCTCATCAAGGTTTCTCTTTCATTACACCCCCATTAAAACCGTTCTGTGATCCCTCAGGACGAACCCGTCCATGTCCTACCAAAGAGCTCTGAATTTAGCTGTTGTCACAGAATCACAGAATCACAAGGCTGGAAAAGACCTTTGAAGATCATCAAGTCCAACCATTCTCATCCTAAACTAAACCATATCCCCAAGTACCTCATCTACCCTTTTTTTAAACACATCCAGGGAAGGTGACTCAACCCCCTCCCTGGGCAGCCTGTTCCAGGCCCTGACAACTCTTTCAGTAAAAAGTTTTTTTCTAACAAACAATCTAAATGGTCAAACCTGCTATAATGTCTTATAAAGCTTTGACATATAACAGTGAAAGAATTCCCGGAACAGTTGAGGGTTTGAAATATAAATAATGCAAGGCATATTTAAAATTTGGCTTTACAGTTCTGGTCAGTGATGATAAAGCTGTAGAAAATGTCATTTTGTTGATTTTTTTTTTTTTTTTTTCACATCACTGTGGAATATCTAAAAGTTAAAAGAATTTGAAAAATAAATTTCCAAATTAAGTAGTCAAATGAACACGTAACAGAAAAAAATACTAATAAGCTTAGCTATCATACAAAATCCAGTAAGACAATGCATCAGATGTTATTAAACATAATGTTATAATAATAAAGAATTAATTCTGATGGGAAACTATTTGGGTAACTCTGAAGCTATGACTACTAAAGAAGCTAGTGATATACTTGGTGCTTTCTGATTTTTTTTTCACTGCTGGTTAACTGTATCTGTAAAGCATATGTGAGCAAACCCAGGGTGCCAGTGCAAAGTGTATTAAACCCCCTTAACCTTGAATCTTACACTGATGGCTGCTGGCATGGCTAGACTCAGGGGTATTTTGCCAATCAGACAGGATAGCAGTAGTGATGTTGGAAATTATTAAAACTAACTGTGTCTCAGAAAACCAATTCTTGAACATTCAGTCAATTGCAACTGGGGTTGGCTTCAGACTAAGGGGATCACTTAGGGTTTTTTCTATCAGGCCCGGAGATTGTTAGCTTAATAATCTTACAGTTTGTAAAATAATTTGTCTGCTGCTTAGAAACCCACACAGGAATGAGTAGTCTCTCAGGGTCTTTGAGTATGTCTGGCTTAAGAATAAATTCTATGTGGCTATATAAGCTTGGGGATCCCCATGTAATTTTTCAAGGTTTGTTGAAGTTGTTTATTCCTGATTGATGAATTTATCATTTTTCTTGAAGTGTTTAACCCTGTTTGTGTTATAAGCAAGCAAGCAAAATTTACTCTTTATACCATAATCTAGTTACATATTTTTATATATAAACTCTGTGTGTATACAGTTTATATACATTATATATACACAATGACCTGAATGTCATTAAGATTGGCAGAACAAAAGTTAAGGTAGCTGAACTTACAGGCTTTGAAAACCTGGCATTATTTTATTATTATATATACAATATACAGAATCACATCAAAGTGAACCATCCTTTGGTGGGGAAAAAAATTATAATGATCCCACTAAATTAAGTGGCAACATTATTTCATTACCCACTCATTAGTCTCTTTTTGAGCGTTGTGTAGTATGTTGTGAAAGGCTAAGGTTTTTTTGGGTTTTTTTCTCTGATTTCATTTTTTCAAAATGGCATACATCTGCCATTAGTTTTAATCTTTTTTTTTTTTTTTACCACCCTGAGATTATATATATCTTATTTTGTCACAATATACATTGTGGAGCAGGCAAAATGAAGCCTTCTACGCATCAGTTTTCTTTGTGGAGAGCAATCTACTCTGATTTCTTTTATGACAAGAGATCATCTTCCAATTTTCTAGGAATACACTTGTTAATTACTCTACCTACACTAATAGATGGTAGCTGGCTAAATCTGTTGTTGGTACAAATTAATCTGACAATTGTCTTCAAGTCTACACTGCTTTTGAAGTAAGCTCATTTGGAGACTATGCAAGGTCAAATCCAATGTAATACAAGGCTGCTCACATGACTAAAGCAGAGAGTAAGCTACCATTTTGAATATTTGATGCTTTTCTGAAAAATGATGAAAATACAGATGAAAACAGGCATAAGGAAAAAAAAATAGAGAAAACAACTGTCTTTTGTGCATGCTGATCTGTCCATCAGATGTAGCACGTGGATTTAGACTCCTGGGCAAGAACAGAGTGCAGGTGTTGTACTCCTGGTAATTCAGAAGTCTTTGACACATAGACAAATGCTTTCTGCCTTGACCAAATTGCAAAAAGATAGCATGAGAAACTCATGGTTGGTATGTAAAATCTGAAGCGTTGTATGTTCCCTGAGTTACTGAGGCTCCCTAGGCATGTGACTCCTGTGCTCAGGAGATTTTGGCTGGTTCCTAAGTGGTTATAAGGAATAAAGCCCGCAGTAAAGTTATTTGATACTGAAAGAAATATATAAAGCCAGGCTTCTTGAACAATACTTTGCATGATTTTAAATGTTTTTTTCATTTCTAGGTTCTTGAGAAATCACAGAATCATGCTATAGTGACCCAGCACTGACGAGTCAGTTCCTGCATGCCCCAAATTTATGTCAAAGGAATAATTAATGGCATGCTAATGACTTAGAAATAAGTATGAAATGGGTTTTTTTTCCAGTGCTGGTGCCCTCCCAGCCTCACAGGATAGCAGGAGGCAATCCTTACTGAGAGCAACTGCAAGCTACCTCTTGGTTTGTGCCCCCAGGTCTGCTCTTCGCCCCCTCACAGGTCAGCTTCCCTAAACCAGGAATTCGAGAGAAGCCTCCAAAACCATCCCACCTAATTCTTTGCAGGATGAACAATCACTCCATTGAGCTAACTTCTGTTTGTCCTCTGGAACCTGAACCAGTTGGCAATCCTGAGCACAGGATGCGAGGAGGATAACACACTGGGAGAACATCTGCCGTCCCCACTGTGACCTGGAAGGGAGCTTGGCTGTGAGTACTTGGGTTTGGTATGAGAACAGTGCTAACTGTCCACCGCACGCTGCGGGAGCCGATGAGGTGCTGTGTCACCTGCTTGTGCAGTGCTACACTCGTTCGTTCTTCTCTGCTGGGGGGCCAGATGTGGCTAACAGAGACCTGGCCATGCGGCTTGCAGTGGCCGGGCAGCTGTTGCTCCTCCTGAAGGAGGGGAGCTGTTAAAGCTGTGGGCACCTGTACTTGTCCCCACTCGAGCAGGAGAGGGGCTGAATCCAAGGAAAAGCTTTCAAGCCTCGTTTCCTCTGCAGGTTAACAAGCTGGGGAAGTCGGCCGCAGCTCGGCTCCTCTGGGACTTACAGCCTCAGGTCCAGGGAAGGCAGGGATGGCTGGGAGGCACAAGCTGGGGGCGGGGGGAGGCAGGGAAGAGCTTCAAATATTTTCTCAACTTAGGGCAAGCTGAGAAGAACTAGTGATTATAGAGCCATAGAATGGTCAGAGTTGGAAGGGACCTTAAAGATCATCAAGTCCCACCTCCCTGTCATGGGCAGGGACACCTCTCACCAGACCAGGCTGCTCAAGGCCACATCCAACCCAGCCTTGACCACCTCCAGGGAGGGGGCAGCCACCACCTCCCTGGGCACCCTGTGCCAGGGCCTCACCACCCTCACAGTGAAGAATTTCTTCCTAATATCCCATCTAAATCTACCCCCTTCCAATTTAAAACCTTTCCCCCTCATCCTGTCACTCCAGGCCCTCCCCATTTTTTTTGTAGCCCCTTCAGGTCCTGGAAGGCCACTGTAAGCTCTCCCCAGAGCCTTCTCTTCTCCAGACTGAACAACCCCAACTCTCTCAGCCTGTCTTCATAGGAGAGGTGCTCCAGCCCTCTAATCATCTTCATGGCTTCTTCTGGATGTGCTCCAACAGGTCCATGTCCTCCTTATGTGGGGACTCCAGAACTGGACACAGCACTCCAGGTGAGGTCTCACAAGAGCGGGTTAAAGGGGCAGAATCACCTCCCTGGACCTGTTGGCCACGCTCCTTTTATCTGGAAGCTCACCAGGCTTTCAGGTGCTGTGTGGGGCATCCTGTGTGTATGTGTATAAATGAGTTGGGAGGGAGCACCCCAGGGGGGTGCCCATCTAGCAACACTCATTAAGTCTGATTCACTTGTCATTCAACCTCCTTCGTTGTCAGAAGGAACACGGGCGGCTCAGCCAAATGAAAGAAGCTGGATAGGTCGGTGGGTTAGTAGAGCCCCCAAACAAGGGCAAAAACCAAACCAAAAGATATCTGGCAGTGTCTGGTGAAGGAGTAACATTCCAGAAGGCAGCCTTCCCCACTAATGCAAGTCTCCAGGGACACTTCTTCTTTTAAGTATAGGAAAATGGGGGAGTGACCAAAACTATCTAAAATTTCAGATATTGTTGGAGAGCTTTGGGAGCTGCACTGAAGCGTTGATGAAAATGACATGTGAGGTATGTATTGCTATAGAAAGATGTTTATGTTCTGCAGCTGGTTTGTTTTCTTAACCTTTGAAGTTAAACAGGTCAGGTGGCAAAAACTCGGTTGCCACAAGCCAGTGGCTGGTTGGGGGTGTGAAATGTGTTTTGAGAATGACTCGAGCCGTAAAGCAGACCAAGAAAAACTACATTCTAGGGTAAAGAAAACACCAGGCAGTCACAACGAGGTGCTGCTGTGAAGAGTATCACAGAGTCACGGGATCACAGGGTTGGAAAAGACCTTTAAGATCAAGTCCAACCGTTCCTGTCCTATGCTAAACCATATCCCTGAGCACCTCATCTACCCATCTGTTAAACACACCCAGGGGCTGGGACTCAGCCCCCTCCCTGGGCAGCCTGTTCCAGTGCCTGACAACCCTTTTGGGGAAGAACTTTTTCCTAATGTCTGATCTGAACCTGAATTCTGTGATTTAAAAATCAGGAAAGAGAGAACTTTTGAGAAACATGCTCTGGTATCTGAATCTCTACTGGCAATTCAATGTTAATTAAAACACAACAGCCTTTATTGGAACCTTTATGAGAACACAGGAGCTGGAAGGACTGCTGTGACCATCCTATAATGGTGAGACCTACCCTCTGTACCCTCTCCTGGTGCTTGCTGTAAGCTCACCTCATCACAAAGCATTAACAATTCATTGTTTAATAAATCAACATACTAAATCTCAATTTTAAATTCTTTCTTTCTTTGAAAACAACCAGAGGTTATAGCTGGAGGTGAGTTAATGTATCAAGACTAGATTGTCAGACAGATGTGGCAGTTGATCTACTCAGATAAATGATTTTAATATAATTAAATCCCCTGATGTAATAATTTTCCTGAGCTCTGAAACAGAAGAAATGAACAAAAGCAGTTGAAGGAACCACAGGTTCCCTATTCTTTAAAGATCTAACAAGCACAAGAACAGCACACCAGTCCCAGAATTCCCCATCCCTGTGCAATCACTGCATTTCTCTGAGCACTTGGTTTTGGCCTTCTGGCATTTCCACAAACTGAGTGCCAGGGGTGAAAATGTGTGTACTGTTTTGGGCTACGCTGCTCACAGCCTTGAAAGCTATGTTTGAAACCCTGCCTAGTGAGTTCTTGCTTTAATACACATCCAAACCTCCTCCTTAGGAAGCTTGCTATTGGTACTTCAACATGCAAAAAGAGGAGACATTTGGCAGGAAGCAGTCTATTTATACGGAATTTTAGACATTCTTCCATTGTTTATGGTGTCCACTGATGAGTTTAAAATTGTCATTTCTTCCCTTCCTCCCAAATATTCTTAATTTTTATCTTGGCTTTGATAATCCCTAAGTAGCAGTATGAGCACTTGCACAGCATTCTGTGTGCTTCAAACCAGGAAGATAAATTCTCTTATCATTCAAAAAAGGATGGACACAGAAGGAAAAGGGAATTCAGTTGCTCCCAGTGGTTCCCAAGGTTCCAACGCTGCCCTGCAGGTCAGGATTAATTCTTAGTCCCTGCAAAATTATAATGTTCTCTGGTCCTGTGATACCTATAGAGGACAGAACACCGGTGGAATGGTCTTGCACAGCTGTATCCTTCCCCATCCCTCTTATGACTGCGAGAGCGTAAGACTGAACGCTCCCAGGAAATGCAACGTGCCCTCTTCCTCATCTGAGGACTTGGCAGGCCACAAGCTCTAGCCTCTGCTGATGGCATCCTCTTTCCCACAAGTCCCAGCCTTCTGGGTCTTCAGAGAATCTTGTGCTGACGCAGAGAAAAGAGAAGGGTAGGATGGCAGAGCACTGGTCCTTCTCCCAACTCTTTGCAGCAGGAGTTGTGGGGGCTCTTCAGAAGCTGGTTAGACCCATAGCTACCTGCTGTTTATTTATTTATTACTAACAGGAACTTTAGCAATTTTATAGGAGAGAGGAGACATAAATCCTGACAGTCTGTGGAGTCAGAGAAAGAAAAAGCTGAAGCAATATTAAGTCAGTAACAGTACTGTGTTATCCCACTGATATGGACCATCTTCTGGCTCCCTACTCCTCAAATGGAGGTAAAGCCATCCTGGACAAGTTCAGTCTCAGTAGATGTGACAGGCCACAGAGGAGGACAAGTTGGGCTTGATTTTGCCCAAGAGCACTGAGTGGGCATAGCGATGTGTTAAAGGATAGGTGTTAGATGCTTTACAGTCCTGGAGGCATGAGGAATGTTTAAATGCTCTGCCAAGGAACAGGAAGAAAGTCAGTGTCCTGGTGGTGATGCTGGTAGGAAGGTCAAACCCCTCGACCTCTTCTCTGCTCAAACACAATCAATGTTCCTCACGTTGCCCTGAATGCAGCTGGTAGCACTGTCAAATGCAGCGTTTTCACCTTGGCTTTCCCACTGTTTGTCATTTTGCAAAACTCTGTTTGTTTGGTTTCCTTCCCCTGACACTGCACGTGGTCTGTGCCTTGCTCCTCTTAGTGTTGTGGAGGTTTGCTGCTCATTTTCAGCAAAGCAGGATTTAGATCAAACAAACCTGTTAGGGAACACTGCAGTGTGCAGTGCCTGTCAGAGGCACTGTGTGTTTTACACTGTGACACGCTGCTGTTCCTGAAGGCTGGATCAAAGGCGGGATGTTTGGTAGGGGAATGGGCTTGATGTGAAGAACAAGCTCTTAGTGTTCTTGCAGATGTCTACCTAACGACAGCTGAGTTACAAACCTCTGAAAAGCATAGTTCATCTGTGCTTTGTAGCTTTGCAGAGACTTTGTAGAGCTTAATAGCTGTATTTTCAGAAGGTTCTGTTCATTCCAAGTATTTTTTTTTTTTGCTACAGGGGCTGAACAGATTTTTCCCTGAATTGCTTCTTTTGTCTATTTAGTCATCAGTGGCAGGAAGGCTTTGAGTGTGGAGAATGTCTTTTCTGTCCTCTCAACTGGTCACCGTCTGGCCATCAACAGACACGCTGGCAATGCAGGGGAGAACATAGTGAGCCGGGGGTGTACCAAGACAAGAGATGGGGCAGGCTGAGAGGTGGCCAGGAACAGGCATGGGTGTCTGTCCCAAAGGCAGCTCTGTAGGTCAGACTCCTCATAGTTCCTCACCATTTACCCTATGCTCCAAGTCATGCGATGGGGGGACAGCTCCGCCTCGACTGAGCTCCATGTGGCAGCAGGGACAAGTTGCTGAGGCGCTTTACAGGGAGGAACAAGCAGTTGGGGGAGATCAGCAAATCCCCATATCCCAAATCCCAACCTGCTGGTGTCGCCATCCTCCAGCTGTGACTCTTCTGGTGTAACAAGAAGTCAATCCACAGCTTGGTCATCGAGACAAACTATTTATGGCTCTCAATGGCCACGTTGTATGAGGAAAAGAAGGGTTTTACGAGTGATAAAACAGCAACATGGTTTGCTATTAGTAAAATAGTGATCATGGCAAGGCTGATTGGCAGCCTGTGCTATAAAAAACCAAGGGGTGACCATAAATGATAGTTAAGAATTAACCAGGAGGAAAATTTCAGCCCTCTCGGCGCTGGGAAAAGGAAGTTACCCAGCTTTTGGTTGAAAATAATCTTGGGAATCATGCTGGAAGTCCAGGAAGGAGATTTGTTAGTGGTCACACAGGTCAACACCCTTCATGGTGAGATTCCCGTGACCACCCCCAGCGCACACTGCTCCCTGGGATGGCATTTTATCAGGCTTGGAAAACAGTTCCACTGGGAAAGCTTTACAGTTAGTGTAAACAGCCCCAGCTCACACATCTGAGGGATTTGCATAGCTATGCAAGTCGGTGAAGAACAGAGCTCAGACCTTATCCAAATGGATCCGGGTAAACAAGTCCCAGTCTTTACAGAGAGCACTTTTTCAGCATGTCAGAAACATAAATATCACTGGAATTTTTAGGGGGCAGAGCATCCAGCAGTGGACTCTGCAGTGCAAGGACAAAGGTGGCACTGAGCCTGAGACCACGCTCGGTGAATGTAGTGTCTCTGTGCTGTAGATGTAATACCTCAGAGCTACATTTAATCAGTTCCTCAGGCATGCTTTCGTCCATGCAGTGCATGGCTGCTGCACAGATTGAATGCTAGAAGGGAAGAACATCTCATCTCAAAGAAGCCCACTAGATATTTCACAGAATCACAGAATCGTAGGGGTTGGAAGGGAGCTCCAGAGCTCATCGAGTCCAACCCCCCTGCCAAAGCAGGGTCCCTAGGACAGGTCGCACAGGGGGGCATCTAGACAGGGCTGGAATATCTCCAGAGAAGGAGACTCCACACCCCCCTGGGCAGCCTGTCCCAGGGCTCCCTCACCCATCCACGCGTGTCCCTTTCCCAGTGCCCTCATGGGCAGGCTTTGGTTCATGGTGGCACTGGGCAGGCATGTGGAGGTCTCAGGGAGGGGAAGGAAGTATAGTTAGGGCTGGCTCCGGTCCTTCTGATACCGCCACGGTCTAACATAGGCTGCAAGATATGGTTGCTTAAATTCAACACAGGACTACACTGCAGAATAAAAAGAGAGAATAAAGATAAAAGATAAAATTTGCATCTGCTGGGAATCAAAGAGGATGAAATTATTTTACATACACCACCAGATAGTCATTAACCAAAATGTCTTTTTTGTTAAAAGGATGGGCTGGGTTTGCACCCACAAATGGCAGATGAAAAGCTGCATGGTCCTTTCATGTTTTATTTTGGTTTCAGCATATTTCTTCCCAACATTACAACCTTAAAGAGAGAAAAAAGAGGATACATCCCAAACCCACTTCAGAAACGAGATAAAACAGTCAGCTTACGTCTTTCGTTTCTCCTGGGTTTGCAGAAACCTGGAAGAAGCAGATTCCCTCTCTGATTGGGGTTGGCAATACTCTTTTCTTCACCTACC
This sequence comes from Porphyrio hochstetteri, assembly GCA_020800305.1. Classification (NCBI taxonomy): domain Eukaryota; kingdom Metazoa; phylum Chordata; class Aves; order Gruiformes; family Rallidae; genus Porphyrio; species Porphyrio hochstetteri. Next base: position 24,795,508 of record CM036912.1, read on the forward strand.
CACAGGATTATTTAGCATTATCTGCAAAAGAACAAGTAAGAAAGTCAAACTTAAACAGACCACTTTATAAAACACCTTCTGCTTGCATGGTGAGTAGATCTCCTATTGGGTTCTGTTTATAAGATTACAGATCTCCATTTATAAGATGACAGTAACTTTCTGCTTCCATAAAATCACGATAGGTATGAATATTTAGTAAGCAGTACAGTTCCCTCTGTCCTTTCACTGACAGTGGATCCCTCAGACATTTACCAGACCAATTCACATTCTCTGCACAGCTACCCTTGATGGCTGAAGGACGTCTCTAAACAGGTTGGCTTTAAACCTCGTTTTAATACAGAGGTGCATTTCTTACACATTTGTAATGTTGGTCCTTAGCTGCATTTGTTGCACTGCATGCTGACAGAGATTGTTTGGTCCTTCACATCGTTCCCCCAACTGTTGAAAGAAAATGTGAGACCTTTTAACCATGATACAGCTTTTTTCACTGGTTTTCGACATACCTGTAGGACATCACCTGGAGAAATAAATCTCTGCTGTCATTGTCCTTGTTGCTGAGACTAAAGCAGCTCCCAGCTGGTAGGAACGAAATCGAAATCCCATTCCATCATTTACTTTGGGCATCTGAAAAATGCAATGGATCCATCAATTAACTTTGCAGTCGTTAACATGCTTCCTTGGCATCACAGGTATTATCCCTGCTGGGACTGAGTCAAAATATTTAATCCTACTTGGTAAATTAAAGTTTTCAACCCAGATAGAAAACTTAGGAAGCCTAAAGCTTGGCTTTTATCTTCACGGCAAGAAAGAGTTTAGAGCAGGTTTGTTTCTGTGGTCCCCGACGTGCCCCTGGAGACTGCAGTGTGGTTTCTCTTCACTGCCACCTTTCAAAACATTTGCCTTTCACTGCCCAGCCTTTCTGAATTTGGACTCCTGCACTGTCTCTTTGGTGAATCTACTGACTTGCTTTCTTGTAAGTGCTTTTGGTTATTTGGTGGCCAGGGAGTGGATGGATGTCTGCTGCCATTACTGTGGGTTTGATAAGTGGCAGGGCCTGTGGGAAGCCCCTCTGTGACAAGAGGCAGGCCAGGAAACTGCTGGAAGCATCTTATTACCTTGCCCAAATCAGCCAGACCGTGACAGCTGCCATTTCAAGGTTGCCTGCGTGTCTCCTCCAGTGGCTGGTAGCTCTGCAGGGCTGATGGCAAGCTCCAGGCTCTTCCCTCCTTCATTTCTCGGTGTAAGCTGCCATGTACCTACTGGTAATGAAATGTTAGGGTGTACAGCAGTTGTGATTTGGGGGTCCTCAAGCTGCCTCAATTTATCAGCAAACATGGGTTGTTGTTCTCTGTTGGGGTTACTTCTATCAACCTGCTTTAATAACTGACGCCCATGGAGCAGCCAAGCTCTGCTTTCAGAGTCTGAACCCTCTGGCAGCTTTCCTTTCGTGTTTCGACCACTGGAGCTAACTCGGTATGGGAAGGCTGAAAGTGAAAGTGCTCGCTGTCCGTGACACCAACCCAAAACATTCTGGACCTCATGAACACCAAATGGGTCAAATCTCTTAGTGCGTAAGTGTGTCAGCATTTCGTTTGAGCTGCTGTATGTAGGACAGCAGCTTGATTTGTTACTGCAAATCGCTTGCGGGTGCACACCACATTGCTGCAGTATTTTTTTTATCAAAAGAAAGAAAATACCTTTTCTTTTCTTCTTCTCTTTTCCCTTTCCTTTCCTTTTCTTTACTTTCCTTTTCTCTTCTTTTCTTTATCTTTTCTTTTCTTTTTCTTTTCTATTCATCTTTTCTTTTTATCTTCCCTCTCCTCTCCTTTTTCTCTTTTCCTTTTCCCTTTCCTTTTCCTTTTCCTTTTCTCTTCTCAGGTCTATTGGAAGAGCAAGACCATGAACCTCAGGAGCTCTGACCTTCCGAAAGCTGACATAATTTCCTCTAAGAGCTGCTTTTATAAAGGCTGTTTCCTCTCAGGTTACGTTTTTTTTGGTGGGGTTTGTGGAGTTTTTTTTCCCCCCATTTCTTCTCTTTTGTCTTACTTTCTCCCCGCTTTTCTCTTTAATCCAATCTGTGTAAATCAAAAAAGAACTGCAGTAGTAATGTGCCACTTTCTACAGTCTACAGTTTATACAGTTAAGTTTTTCCCTGACCATGTCTTTATTAAAAAGAAAGCAAACTTTCTTGAGACTTGCTTTCACTGTGACTGGCACAATTCAGGGCAGCAGGTGTTTGGAGACTTGTGCCTGCTTTTGAAGCAGCAGCCCTGTCATTTTTCCCCTGCTGTTTCATTATGCCCACGCTGCCTAAGCCCAGCACTGCCACAAACCTTATCCACAAATACAATTCTTATTTTACAGCTGATTAACTGGAAGGTCTGCTCTTGTGCCCATCCTACCTATCAAACAGCCCCTTCCTTCCTTCCTCTCAGGCCACTCCTGCCGTGCAGGATGACTCACTCTGCTTCCTGGGAGTTTCCAGTCGTTAGGAATTTATGGGCCATGGTATTTTTATTATTATTCATTCCTGTAAGCATTGCAAACTTAGAGCCCCAAGTTATCTGGGCTCTGTGCTTTTGAGAAAAGGTTATTTTACACAAGGAGTATGGAATATTCCCCATAAACCTTTCCATAAACCATGGAAAGATTAATGGGAATATTCTGCGATGCTTTCATTGAGTCTTTCAGTGGCTAAGACATGAAAAGGAAAGTACAAATCCAGTATTTATAGGGATATGAGATTTAACTCAGGTTTCAGTTAGATGAGTGTAGTTTTATCGAATGAATCACAGAACATTAGGAGTTGGAAGGGACCTCGAAAGATCATCCAAAATCTAACCCCCCTGCCAGAGCAGGATCACCCAGACTAAATCACACAGGAAATGTAACTGCATCACACAATCTGAGTGCTTTAAATATGTATGCCAAAGGTGAAAGTGCAGTTAAGATTATGAAGTGGATTTTGATGATAAACACCTAATAGCAGCAGGTATTTCATTCTCAGGATTTGACTCAGTAACCTGGAAATGCCAGGAAGGACTTCACATAACCGCCTGAGGATGGTCCTACGTATGGACTTTAAAATGTCGGAACATGATTAGTCAAAAAACTCAAGCAAGTTACTGGTTTTAGGCACTAATCAGCTGCTCCCTTGTTCCTTGTTGCCTGCCCCACTGTCAGACTGTTACCAAACCTGGGAAGCTCCATCAATGCCCCGTTTCCAGAGCTTCTCCCTGGGCAGCATCAGCTCAGCGCCGCTCCCACAGCAGCCAGCTTGTTTTTTGAAACTGAGGAAAAGCGGGGGAAGCAGCGGAAATCAAACTTTCCGCTGGAGATGTGTAACCCCAGCCTGAACAATAACAACGCAGCGATGACTCTGGAACGTACCCATGTCCCTTCTGCTGGGTGTCTGGGGGGATGATGACTCTTGACACAGCAGCTTGTTCCATCACGGTCAGGTTAATCCTCTGTTGGGGTGGCAGAAAGAGGAATCGCCACGCACAGATGTGTAGTACTAAATGCGATGGTGACGTCTACGACACGGTCATTCCCAGGCTTGCTTAAGAGCACATGCTGCGCGGACCTTGTGAGTAGTCTCACGTGCACTCGTAATGCACGAGGCAAAGGGTCAGCTTTACAGCTGTAATACATGTGTTTACTTCACAAGCAAGTGTGGCTTTTTCACAGAACAGACTGTATTCTTTCAGCCACAAGCTCTGCATTTCAGAATATAACCAGGCTGGAGTTTACAAAGCCTTTCCTTGGCTCTCACACCCACTTCTATCCCATTTGAGCCATCTCCGTTTCCAAGCAGGCTCCTGGAGGCACCTTCTCTTATAAAATCGGTGTTGCCTTTACACGATCCCTGGGTTTTACAGGATTAATCTTGACACAATTCCTCTACCTGAAAAGTCACAGGGGGAGAGGGAAGAACCGCAACCCGGCCTGTGGCCGCCTCTGACAGAGCGGGTGCCTCTGGGCAGTGCGGAGGCCTGGGCTGGGACATGGCAATACCCAGAATTTCACTAAAATTCGGAGAACAGTGGGCGATAGCGTGGTTCAGGACAGTCGCGCTGGCAAAGCACAGCCCGTTTTCCCACAGTTCTTGAGAAACTTGATTTTTATTTTAATTTTTTTTTCCCCACGAGAAGCTCCAGCGATAACGAAATGGGCGGCTTCTGCCAGGCTCTGGCGGGGCAGTGGTGACGGTGATCGGGCCGTGGGGCTGGCCTGGGCGGGGGGGGACACACGGGGGACGGGGGACGGACACGGGCATTCCCGCCCGGCGACAGGCAAGGCCAGCAGCGGTGCTGTAAGGCAGATCCACCTTCCCGCCCATCCTCGCAGCCCTGTCACGGGAGGCCACCCCTCCCGTGGGACCACCGGCAGCCGCGGTTCCCACTGAGGTACGAGAACGCGGCAGCGCAGCCAGGCAGCGGACGGAAAACGAGCGCTCCCCCTCAGGGAAGGGCCCACCGCCGCCATCGCCCCTTTAAGCGCTCGCATTCCGAAAGGAGGGGGAGGCTCCCGGCCGTTCCCGGGCCCGCTCCGCCAGCGGGACTCCGCTCCCGGCCTGCCCCGCGCCCCCCGGCCCCGCCCCCGGCCGCGCGCGCCGCCTCGCCTTGCCCGGGCCGGGCCCATCCCATCCCAGCCCGCGGCCGGGCGCGGAGCGGCGGCAGGCACCGAAGGAGCCCCCTTCCCCTCCCTTTCCCCCTTTTCCCCCCCTTCCCCCCGCCCCGCGCCGCTCGGTCTGCCCCTCCGCTGCTGGCACCGAGCGCCATGAGAGGCGGCGGCGAGCGCCGGGCGCGGGCGCTGTGCCTGACGGTGCTGTGGTTGTGGTTTCCCGGGCGGTGCGGCGGCGCCATGGACGAGTGCACGGAGGAGCGGAGCGGCCGGCCGCAGCGCTGTATGCCCGAGTTCGTCAACGCGGCTTTCAACGCGACGGTGCTGGCCACCCACACGTGCGGGACGCCGGCCGAGGAGTACTGCGTCCAGACCGGCGTCACCGGCGTCACCCAGTCCTGCCACCTCTGCGACGCCGCCCAGCCCCACCTGCGCCACGGCGCCGCCTTCCTCACCGACTACAACAGCCCGGCCGATGCCACCTGGTGGCAGAGCCGCACCATGCTGGCCGGCGTGCAGCACCCTACCGCCGTCAACCTCACCCTCCACCTGGGTAAGGGCCGCCCTGAGGGGCGCCAAAGTCAGCGGCAGCGGGCAGCCCGCGGCCGGGAGTGGGTCTGGAGGGGGGTTGTGTGTGGAGGAGGGGGAGAGGCTGTGTGGGGGTATGTGGGGAGGGGTCGGGGAGGCTGTGTGTGGGGTTATGGAGGGGGCGAGTGGGGGCGTGTGTCTGGAGGAGGGAGTGTGTGTGGGGAGGGGGGAGTGTGTGTGGGTGGGCGGGCAGGTGTGGAGGGTGTGGGTGGCTGTAGACTGTGTGTGTGGGGAGAGGGGCTCTGTGTGTGTGGGTAGGGGGTGTGTGTGAGGAACTCTGCCGGGCTGTGCTTGGTCCTTGGGCACAGGTTAGTTAAAGGCGGCTGGAAACGTGCCCCCGGGGTGGTCAGTGGCCGAAGCGGGTTTCGGTGGGGGGAAGCAGGCCGGCCACCCTGGGTCTGCTTGCTGCGAGGTCCCGGTTGCAAGTGGGGTGGCCTCAGACAAGGGTCTGGCCCTATGCTTTGCCCCTCAGCTGTTGGCATTTCCCTTCAGGATAATCATAGCATAAATAGTGCTTTGTGACCTTAAATCTCAGCCTTCTCTGCAGGGGCAAAGCCAAAATGAGCATCGCGAGGGGTTTGCTTGTTGGTGAGCAATGTTGGTTGTGCCCATGGTTGGTGAGTGGAAGAGCTCACTCTGGTGTGCAGCACAGTGAGTGTGTCTTGGCCTGTGCACAGGGAAGGTCGGATTCTGGGGTCTTCCAGACACTGGGCTTGGCGTTCAGGCTGGTGTGACAAGTGCTGCAGGAAAACACATGTCTGTGCACAAAGGTGCATCTGCGCCGTATCCTCTTATACTGGGGCAGCATTGTCCTCTGTGTACCGAGCGGGTTAGGTTTGTCAGAGAGCAGTTGGCATTGCTGCGCAACCCGTAACGTTGGTCAGAAAATGAACGAGGAGAATCGCCTGGTTAATTGGCATTGCCATAGGTTTCTTTGGGTTGAAGTACTTCGCTCTCACTTTGGCTTGTGGACACGCTTTCATTTCCTTCTGTTCATTCAGTTACTTAAGCTGCTTTGACGTGGAAAAAGGGTAATTGGTTTGGAAGACAAGCCAGCCAATGGAAAGAAAACCACATCTTATATCCTCACTTCATTAAATAAAGTAAGAACTTAAAAACCCCCAAACCTCAGCGTAACCATTCATGGTTTCCATTCAGGAGCAGCTGTTGAACCTTAAGTTGTAGCAGCAATGACACATCTCGCTTGCAGTGTGATTTGGAGGGGAGAAAAGTTGCGTTGGGTCTTGGGGAGCTGGATCTCGTGTTGCAAAACCTCTGGGAATGGGTTGTATTGAAAGCTTCCGCCTGCATTCCTAAGGTGGACCGGGGTCACCTGCAGACTGCATCCATCTGACCTGGCAGCCAAGAGTGTATCGCTGACCTAAAGTGTTTCTTTGAGTTAGGAGCTTCAAAAGAAATACACCACTCAAGTGTAGGTAATTGTTTGGGTGAAAACAATTGTGTGTGTTTCTTTGAAAACAGCTGCATCTTCAAAATACCCTAACACTGCAGCACGGTCATTGGGATGTTGGGAACCACTTGGGTTTTGGGTTTGTTTGCAGGCTCTCGTGGCTTTGTGAAGTTGCTCTGGCATGTGTTTAGACTACAGTACAACATTTTAAGGAGCAGCTGCCTGTTTGACTTGCAGATAGTAGAGGGGTTTTTAATTTTTTTTTCCTAAGCTTTTGTAGTGTAAAGATTTTAAGAATAGGAAGCTTGTTACAAGCATGTTGGTGGGGGCAGGAGTTAGTTTTAAGAAGACTTAATACCAAGGCATTAAGCTACCTCTGCCACATGCTGTGCAAGCAGTAAATACTCCTGTATGCCTCTTGTATGCATTGCCCAGCTTGCTGCGTGTCGAAGAACTGTGGCATCCCAAAAAGTGCTGCTTTAGTCTCAAATGCCCCAAACTCCTCTGCAGCACTGCTCTGCTCCTGTGAAGGCCTCAAGCCATCTTTGTTTGTGTGAGAGCTGCATTTGGATTCTGTGTGCCCCTGGTCTGTTCCCCCATGGCAAACCACAGTCTGCAAGACACTTAATTATTGACATCAGTAAGAGAGAGGGAGGCAAAGGGCTTGACAAGTATTTGTGTACTCGGCAGGACGTGAATGTGTTCTGGGACACAGAGCCCTTTTATGCAGTTTGTTCTGCATAGTCTTTGAGGATTAGGCTGTGTGCTCAAACCCGGATCCTTGTTTTGTGCTGCAGTTGCCTTTATGTGTAAAAGCACTGGTATCCTAAATGGTTAGCGCTGCTTTGTGCTCATTTGGGACCAGCAGCACGAGCTCCAGCCTTCCAGCATACAAATACCACCCTGCACTGAGTTTTTTGCAGTTTGGGATGCCCTGATTGAGGACCAGGGATGTTGGGTCTGTGTAGATCAGTGTCATGTTTTGGAGGAGCCTGCAAAAGGCCTGTTGCCAATATTTGAGAAAGGGCTGCAGCAGCTCCTTTGGATCTTCTTACAGCTTACAGTTTGAAAGAAGCTTAAGAACCCTTAGTTTGGAGACTAGATGCTACCACTGGGCTGGGTGTAGAAAAATCCAGCCGTGGGTGAGTATTCCTGAGTTAAAGGCTCAGATCCCAGGAGTGATTGGAAAGGAGGTCTGCTCCTAGAAGTTAGGGTGCTCCCTGGGGAGAGGGGAATTGGGGTAATTACCAGTCTCTGTATAAGAAACATCTGGAGCTGTAAAAAGCTGTTTCTCTTTGTATGAGAGGGTATTAAGACCCCCTGAGTAAGTGTCATCACCCAAGAGGCTTGGAGACAAGGCTGGGGGAGCTGAACCGGTTTGCAGGGTGGTGTCTGGGTGATGAGGTTAGTGGGCAAGAGGAGCTGGGAGCACTGCTGTGTCCTTTCTTCTGCTTTTCTTAAAAGCATCCCCTTGCTTCCCCCAGTTCCTCAGGTTGAATTATTTCTAATTTAGACTTGACCCAACCATTCTTTTACTGTTTTGTTTCCCCCCCCCCATGCTCCCACATATTCCAGGAATAAGGGACTTCTGGCACCAGTGCCAGCTTTTAAATTGAAGATGGAAGCTGAGGCATTACGGTTTGTAATTAGTTGTCTGGGTTTTGGTTTCTTTTATTTTTGAAGCCAGAGCATCACGTTATTTTTACAGTCTGTGTCGTTTGCTTCTGCTGGGAGCACTGGGATAGTTCTGGCATCTCTGCAGCGCTTTGTGTGCCTATGTTTTAGCACAGAGCTGCTGGTTAGACTACTAATGCATCAAAAAACAAAGCTGTGTGTTAAAGATGCTCCTTTGAACACTGAAGAAGCGGAAAAGAAATAGCGTGGAGGTGTGTAGAGTAATTTTGGTGCTGGGGAAAGGCTTGTATAATTTCAGATGCATCTTTTTTGCAGCAGATTCTCACTTCTTCCTTCTGCAGCTCTAACTTCAGTGTGTTTTCTGTTCTTTCCACTGTTCCCATGCCTCTTTTATCCACTCTCACATGTGCCTCAGTCTTCCCAACCATCCCTGCTAGAGCCACCTCTCATTTTTCCCTACCACTTTTACTTTCTGCCTGGGATCTGCTTGATTTTTCAGCTATCGTGATCCCGGTGTTTTGTTCCTCGAACAAAGAGGCAGCGTCCTCAGCACACTGGTGGCTGTTTCGTGGCTCTGCAGCGGCCCTGTCGCAGCTGAGAGCAGCTGCATTTTTATCAACAAACCTGCGAGCTAGGAGCAGTCTGGTCTGGCTTTTCTCAGTGCAGTCTGATGGCCCACTGCATCTCACCAGGGATGATGCCCAGATATGCTTGACCGATGATGCTGGTGACCTCAGCTGTGACTTAAGTACTACCTGGTAGGCAGGAAAAATCAATTCCCACTTCTCTCGTTGCCTTGAAAGAGGATCTGGTGTTAGCCCTCTCCTAGCCTGCCTTTAAAGGAGGAAAATTAAAATACTAGTTGCCTTTGTTGAAAACATGGCTCTGTGTGTGGGCATGGACTACGGCTGGAGCTGAGTGTTCCTCCTCTTGAATTCTTCAGAAATCTCTACTGTACACCAGCCTAGAACCTTTGTCACCAAGCTGGATGCTATTTTGTATGTATAAAATAAAGAAAAACTTAACTTTTAAAAGATGTATGTATAAAACAAAGCTGCTGGTTATGAGGAGAAATGGATTGCCCGTCTCCTTCACCTCCCCCCTTTTCTGACCGCTCAGTCCTTTATTTGGCTTTGAGGAGAGTGGTGGTGCTTGGTTATATATACTTTGTCTGCGGAGCGTAGTTCGGGGTATGACTGCCATTTGAAGGCATTTGCAAGGAAATCCAGGCAAAATGCCAGTTCTTGTGTTCAGCCTTGGCTTGCTTTGCCAGTTGTTTGTAGCAGACAAGAGGTGTTATTTTTTTTTTAGTACAGAAAAGCACCTATTTTTTTTTTAAAGGCACATTTTATAGCCCTGCCTTAAAACTAAGCACATAGTTTACGCCGCTGGGATGCAATCAGGTGTTTCATTTAGCGCAGTAGAACGATGCTGTTCATTTGCCTATTAAAACCTTACGCGTGAAGCTTTCCATAGTGTAGCTGCAGTGTTTAAAAACTCTTGAGAAATGGTAATTAACTCGTTGGGAGAGAGTGTTTCCGGCACTCAGGCTGGTCTGACACAGTGCGTAGTGTTTGGAAGCCCTCGCAGACGGGTTGAGCCCCGGCCCTGTGCTGCTTGGCTGGTGGTATTTGTGGAGCCCTGGGGGGACTCTATTTTAGTTGGTCTCCAGAAGGCTTGATTTACATTTTGCAGGTTGCAACACGTGGGGTTGGGAGATCAGGGCTTTTAATGGCCAGCAGTTGTTCAGTGCAGTTATATAAAGTCTCCTTAAAGCTCTTTGTCGCTTCCCACATACCCTTTAAATTCCCAGGTTTTCTCCCATTCCTCCGTCCTGTGTCTGTCTTGAGACACCGATGCTGCTGTGTGACGCCTCTGGGAATACTGGACATGGCAGAGCACTTATTTTGGGGGATGGAGAGAGCTGGACTTGCATGGTATTTTGCTGCAAAACCAGCTGCTATTTGTGGTACTTGCCCTGAGTTACCAGAAGAATGAATTAATCACTGGGTTTGATGCAGTCGGATAGTTAATTTTTGTAGGTTTACACCTCGGGAATTATCGTTTGCTGATCAGAACTGTTAGTCTGCTGAAAAAATTTCTGGCTTACTCAGTAGCAGTAGGGTTTCTCTTATAGCCTGGGGCTTGGGGAGGATCTCCTGGCCTCTCCCAAGTCTGCAAGTGAAAATCCCAGGCTGCCGCTTGCCACAGAAATGAGAAGTGGGATTGCTCTGCGAGCAGCACACAGAGAAAATAATGTCCAGTGTAGATGGATGGGATGGGAGACTTGGATCACTAGCTCACCATAACTCTGAAAGCTGGGCTGTGAGCATTGTCATACAGCCCTTGTCAGACCCAGACCTCCCGCTCGTGTCCTCAGGGCCCGAATTCATCACTTGCTGCCACTGGTGATGCCGTACTGAGTGATTCCCCGCGGGCTCACAGTCAGGCTCTGATTTCTACCCGTGGGTTAGCTGGTTTATGGGGTCTGGCATGTGAAGCTGAAGCAGTCGCATCTAACGTCTGTGTCTGTAGTTTGAAGTAACCTCTCAAAGTTCAGCCTGGGCTGCAGCCCCTCTAAGCTCCTGCCTGAGAAGAACCGTTTCAGCCTGCGTTTATGAATCTCTGAACCACAACACCTTGCTTGTCAGTGGCTACCACAGTGCACTTTGATCAGAAAATAAAATGACTTTTATCATTTATTGAATAATTAAAGAGACCTTGCTGTGCTGGGTCTGTTGTTGGGCCGCACAGGCAGGAGTATATTTGGCTCCCCTCCACCCCCCCCCCCCAGGTAGGCAGTAGCCCTGTGTGTGTGTGTGACGTCAAGCTTTAGAGGCTCTAAGCGAAGGATAACTTCATACGCTTGTGTTGAGGTCTTGTGGCAGCACCAGCTGTGCTTAAAACCCTTTGTAATATCAGGACAGACTCTTAACGCTAAGCCATCTGCAGAGCATGTACTTGGGATTGCTGTTGTCATCTGTAGTATCCCTTGAGTAACCCATGGGTTTTAGCAGCGCACTAGTAGGATGGTGATGTTGGCTGTCACGTCAACATTGATGAGAGGTTCAGGACAGCTGCTAACAAAGCAACTGTGCCCTGAGATTAGAGAGCTGCTACTTGTAGACGTGTACAGTTGTCAAATGGGACCAGGAATATTGAGAGGCTGACTCCTGTAGCCTGCCAGACCGCAGGTGCAAGCCTTTGTGGGGGGTGTCAGGTAATTTTGCAGTAAAGCATAATCATTTCTCAGAGGCTTTCTGATGTAGAAGCTTGGAAAACAGTAGAAGCTCATCAACTGTAAATGAGAACAGAAATGTCAAACTGATTTTTATTTAGACTTTCAATAAATCAGCCTCAGTCTTTGAACTCTTTTCCAGCAGTCCAGCCTTATTTGGGAGATCACTTACTGTAACACCCCCCGACCCTGACCAACCTCTTATATATTATTCGGTGATCTTGAGCATTTTGTTTTGAAACTGGGTGGCAAAGCACTTCTTGTTTCCATGCTTCTACTTGTTTTAGATATTCCAGTGTGATAGTCATCAAAGAGCTGTTTCCAGTGGTAATCATGCCTGCAGTTCTGACACAACACAGCTGTGTTCAGTGATGGAGAATTTAAAAATTTCCTCTTTTAGAAATAGTATCCAAAAACTATTACTGGATTTATTATTTTTCCCTCCCCGGTAGGTAAGCTAGTACCATCTTGTACACTGGAAGTAGATTTCCAGATAGCTCAGGGGGCTTATTTGCATGGTGGGTTTGGGGTTTTTATTTTTGTGGGGGAAGTAGAGAGTCTTTTTAAGGTGTTTGTAGGGATGGTGTATTGAAATCTTGGGAAGACTCAGGGTTTGTGGGCTCTCAGGTCAGCTTTCTGTAATGTTCTTGTCCCTGCTGCTGACTTTGGTGGGAGAGAATTGCTCACCTGACCAGGCTTTGTAGTGGGCCCCGTGATTAACAGGGGTTCTGCAGCCCCATGGCAGTGGGGCATTCCTCTTAATTTGTCCCCAGGGGCTTGAAATGCTGAGCTGGGAACATCAGGGAGCAGACTAGTTAAATGGCTGTATAAAAACTGAACCCAACCAATGCACTCGAGTGGAAAGGAGGAAATCTTGGCACTTGCATTGCTTTTATCCCTTTGTAATGGAAAGATCAGCTACATCTGAGGAGTGTCTTAAAATATCCAAAACCCAACCCCCTAAAACCTACTACCTGCTCGATAACAGGCCTTGTTCTTCCCAGCATGTGTGCTCAAGTGAGTGGTGGTAGGTCCTGCCCAAAACGCTCGTCCCATGGGATGCTCTGGGGCTGAGGGAGCACTGTGGGCTTTGGGGTTAGTATCAGCCCAGTTCCAAGTATGCAGCTTTCATCTTGTGAGTTACTTCTCAAGGTCTGCTTGATAGCTAGCTCAGCCTCGGCATCAGACAAGACCTTGGTCCCACCTTGATGAGCTGGTGCTCCTACAGCATGTTGTGCCTGGGTTCATTTGCTTTTAAGGTGGGGGGAAAATATTAAGGATCCTGAACAGACATGTTTATCTTAAAAATATATATTTCTTTCCCTTCCCTGTATATTTTGTTTCAGGTAAATTAATCTTCCTAACCTTCTCTGAATTAAAAGACAACATGTCTCATAGAGTCTTTAAGCAGATGGTTGCACTGAAAGTCTTTGGGGCATAAACTAAAGGTTTTAGTGGCGCTTTCTTACGCAGTGCTTAGTGGTAGAGTATGAGCTATGGGCTCTGAAAGGTGCAGTTTGTGTTGGGAGTATCTCTGACTGAGATTCATGGAATGAAAAATCAGTCCTTTTGGTAAAAACCTCCATCAGATGCTTCTTGGTGTCAGTGTGGAGTGGGACTGCTGGGCTGAGTAAAAAGAAAATGTTTGCATCCTCAGACATCTGTGTCCCCTTCTGATGATGATGATTATTTATAGTCCTTTCATCTGCAGTTCTTTACATGCTCCCATCTGGTGGGATTTCGCAGTGGGACCTTCTTCCCGCCAGCTCGCAGGGCTGGTCCCCGGGGAGCAGCTGTGGAGAGGCTGCCATCTGTGTCGCCCCTGCCTCCCAGCTACTGAGTAACCATGGTTTATTTGCAGGGATCTGGTGGGTCTCCCTCTGCCCTGCCTCCTGGCTTCAAGGGTTGGGGTGCAGTGATCTACTTTTATTATTTGATGCCTTCCCTCCAGCTGATGCTGCTTTCTCTGCTTTCGCTTGCTGCCTTCACAGGGCTCCTGTGTCATGCTGGAGTAATGTAGGACAAGTGGTTTCTCCACACCGAATCAGCTGCTTGGCGCACTAGTTAAGAAGCTGATGCTTAAGGCCGTGGTTGCCCTAAACCTGGAGACCTCCTGTCTGCTTTGCTTGTGTTTTCTGGCCCCTCTCCCTTTCTTCTCCTTTCTGAAGCTACTTGCCGGGGCTTCACCTTTCTTCCCACTCCCATTTCCCTGGCACTGAGACGTGCAAGCTGGGGACGTTCCACCCCTCCCTGGGACAGAGTTGTTCAGCTCAGATCGCCCCACCCTTCTGGTCCCAACAGTAGCTCCTGGGTCTGCGTGGGTAGCACTGCTGTTGCCCTCCTGTGCTGGCTGCTTTATGCATGTCTTCAGACAAGAGGCTGGTGGGTTGCACTTTGGGCAGGCTCTGGTGATGCTCAGGTGTACAGTGCAAGTTTGGAATTGCTCCTCTTGCACTCCTTAGGGTTTGGGGTGGGGGGAAGCCCCTCACTGAAGGACAGTTACAAGTTTTCCTGAGTTGAAGCCTTTTTCTTTTGTTGTTGTAAAAACTACTATTTTCTTTCTGCTGATTCTCAGCAGGGTTATGAGGAAAATAAGGGGAGTTGTGGAGTAGAGAGGTTTGGGGCTGTGGGCATGGGGCAGCTGCTGCAGGGGTAAGTGCTGCTGCCAGGGTGAAACATGCACTTTTAAGTCAAACAAGGCCCCTCCATCATCGCCTGGTGTCTGTTTAATGAAATCTAGTTATCTCCCTGCTTCGCCTCCCAGCGCGCTCCCTCCCCATCCCCCACCCTTTGCTGGGATTGCTGGTGGAGATGGGAGTGCTGCTTGAGACTGGGATGGCTCTTCTGTCCCTTCCATCTGTGCTCTGCGGGCGTGAGTTAGCTGATTAAATTACCAGCATTACACGAGTCACTGCGCTTCTGCTCTCTAAGCAGAGTGACTCTGCATACATCCCTACGTGCTTACTGCCCCTTTCTCACACCCGTCCCTCCTGACAGCTGTGCCTGGTCGGGAAGGGAAGCTGGTGGCTTTTGTGAAGGATTGATGCTTCAAATCATATTAAATACCTCTTGGAAACAATTAATTAACTGACAGCACTAGGGCTCTGAAACTGGTTCTCTTGCATGTGACCTTACTAGTGCTTGTCAGTATCCCAGAAAGGCATGAATAAATGACACCTTTTTCCTTCTCTGGAACTAAATTTCTTTAAATTCGAGAGTTGGGGTTGTTGGGTGATGAAAAAGTTGCTAGAAGTCACCAACACCGATGATGAGTGAGCATCGGGCTGGGGTGAGACTGTAGTGCTCGGCTGTCCCTGGCAAGCAGGTGGGAATGGCACTTCAGGCCTTTGGTCAACTTAAGACGTATCTTCTCTGCTACTGATTTCCTTGTAGCCTTATTTTTCTGTGCTTCCATTCCTTGTAAGATGTAGTATCTGTCCGGAGACGTTTGTAAGTGCTTGGCAAAACTGTAAATCCTGATGTTGGGGCACCCCTTGCACCCCAGGCTGCTTCTCTGTGTTTCCTGGCAGACTGCTGCTCATCTTTTGAGCACAGAACACACAATTTAATGAAAACTTATGCAAGAGGCACTCTTAAAAGACCTTCAATATATTTAGAAACCTCTAGGAAAACATGTCTGCATCTCTGAACGTACATGGAAAGCGCTGGGGAAGGACATCAGATTCCCCAAGTCGGGTTTGTTGCCTTCCTGTGTTTTATTTCTCTGCCAGTTCAACAAAAACATGGCAGTAACAATCCTGGTTTGTTTAGGTTGTGGTTTGGTTGCTTTTTTAAAAAAAACAACTAGTGTTTTACTCCTAATCCATAGCACCTAGCCATGGTGTCCGCAAATGGCCTGGAGCAGCTGGGATGCAGCTGCGGCACTGGCTGCCGGTGAGCACTGCAGGCATCCGCGGAGGTTGAGAGCTTTGGTTACAGCCCTTGCATAAAGCTCTTATCTGTGTTGGGGAGCGAACTGGGCTGGTTTTCTGGTGCACTTATAGTTGGCTCTCATATCTTTCTACTTCCTCATTCACTAAATTAGTGGTTAATTAACCAAGGATTTGGATGTGCAGCTCCAGCAGCGCTATCGTCCTGGCTGCCAACACTGATCTCTGCTTGGACCGTGTCACTGGTCATTACATGGGAGAGGCTACAGATGTTCACAGGAATCTCAGTTCTTCCTCTTGCAAAACCTCGCACCAAATATGTCTCCTTGTTAATTTGTCTGCAAATTAATCACCTTTTTCAAGTCATCTGTTGGGTCTGTTTTGCAACTCCAGGGCTGTGGTATGTTCTGTCCTGAGCTGCCTGGTAGAAAATTAACATGCTGCTCTGGTGGATGGGAGGGACCCTGTCTGCCAGCCTTTCTGTACCTCAAGCCCTGCTCTTTTTTTTTTTACTGCTCCCACCCCTACAAGGTCAACATTAACTTGAAAACAGTGGGAGGGAATGAAAGGGTGATCCTAATGGTGGGAGCGGCATTGAGTGCTCATGCAGTGTGGAGAGAGGGGTTGTGGGAAGAGAGGTGGTTCAGCAAAACGAATTGAGTTTGGAGTCGTTAATCTGCGCCCCTAACGCCCTGTGCCAGAAAGTTGTAACTGTGCCTTAACTAAACCGCATGAGCCTTTGAAATTCATAGCAGTGCTGGCAGCCCCGCTGGCTTTTGTCCTTCCTGCAGACACGCAGCTGCTCAGTCCCACATCCCCGTGTGCTCGGCAGCCCCACTGCTTCCTCCGGGTCTGCCACAGAAAGCCTGGGGGAGACCACAGAGGCCAGCAGGAAGAAACCTCAAGGAAATGAAGTGGTGTTACCACTGCATCCATGGAGGATGTGAAAGCGTGGAGTGGTTGGTTCATGTCTCTGCCCTCTGTGTGCAATTAGTCTAACAGGGGAGAACTTTCTTTATCACCCCCCTCTGAGGAGTGATGCGTGTCCAGACTTGCTTAAAAAATTTCTTGGGAATAGTCCAGAAAGCTCCCGTGGCAGAATGTGGTCTGCAGAAGTACTGGCTTTGTTCAGGTAGCTGTGCTGGCTGCCCAAGGGACGCTTATTGTAACACACAGGTCTATGAGCTCTTGCTTTTACCCTGCTGCTGTTTTAACACCAGCTTTCAGCACAGGTAACTCGGCAGAAAAGGTGACGTATTGCCAAAGGTTGTGGCTGGAAAATAGGCACAATGTCTGTGAAAGGTAGAGGCTGTTCATCAGGTGATGTGAGGCTTGCCTGCCCTTGGGAAAGAAATGGCTGCTGCTGCTTCAGGTAATGCTACCAGGTGGCTTGTCAGGTCTAAAATAAAACCTTATGTGGTGATTTTCTGACTGCCCTGCTGCTTGAGGTAGATGCTGAGACCACTTCCTGCATCTGCCTTCTGAGATGTGAGGGGAAGGATGTGAGCCTCCAGGACAAGTAGTGATATTGTGGAGGGCAATATCGTACCCTTTCTGTCATAGAGGTCATGATTAATTCAGTTCTAGTAGCAGTGACTTTGAAGTGTAAACAGACATTTGTAGTTAGAAGTATAACTCCTAGCTCCATTTGCTTTTTTGCTTCTTTTTAGGAAGGCACATTTAAAGATTTTGAAGGGGAGGGTTCTTATCCCCCTGGAAAAGATCACTGGTCATTCTGAACCAGCAATTAAAAAGGGATTAAATAATTGGTAAGGCATTCCTGGAGCACCTTCCATCAACTAGGCCTAAAGGACACACACCACTTAGTTTCTTTGAAAGAATGTTATGAAGGTAAACCAACCAAATCCTCACTGAACTTCTTCCTTTCAGTACTTATGGCAGCTTATAGGAAAGATGGGACAGATTTATAAGAAAGGGGACCGACTTCTTAGCAAGGCCTGCAGCGATAGGGCAAGGGATAACGATTTTAAACTGAAGGGGGGTAGGTTTAGACTAGATAAAAAGAGGGTTTTTTTTTGTGCTGAGGGTGGTGAAACACTGGTATGAGTAGGTGCCCCAACCTTGGAAATGTTCAGGGTCACGTTGGATGGGGCTCTGAGCAGTCTGATCTGGTTGGAGATGTCCCTGCTCGTTGCAGGAGGGGTTGGACTAGATGACTAGATGGGTCGAAGGTCTTTTCCAACCTGAACTATTCTGTGGTTCTCTATAAGCGAAGTACAAGCCCTAAGGATGAGCTGTAGGAAGCTCGAGCTTTCAATTTTCTGGGCTCAACTAATGGCCTGTAGTCAGGCAGTACTTAAATACTCTCTGTGTGCCTCTACACTGTGTTTATCTTGCTCATCTGCTGCTTCCCCTCTCCTCTTCCAGCAGCCCCGAGGCTTTCATGCTGACAGCCTTGTGCTTTGTGTTCAGGTGCTGTTACAACAGATAAAAAGCAGAAGAGTTGTGTGTGTGTGTAATTGTGTAGTTCCCTGAAGAACAGCTGTCCTACGGCTCCGTGGGGTGCTTAAAGTTTGGGAGGAAAGGAAGGAAGGTGTGGCTTCATGGTTTCACAAGCTACACTGGCTTCTCTCAGCCCTGCCTGCTTCCCTGTAGCTGGGGGCAAGGAATCATGCAGCCCTTGGCTTGCTCGATTAAGTCCCAGCGGCTAATCTGATGGAGAGATAACCTTTTGGTGGCCTTGGTGATAGGGGGTGTGCCTGGGGCCATGTAGGTGCTGGTTGATGGGAAGGAGGCACCAGGGATGCACAGTCCCCCCCTAGAATGGGCGGGGGGGGGGAGGGCGGTCAGACACCAGTTGCAGACATATTTTTTGAAAACACCCTAAACTACTTTTTTTAAAGAAGGATCCTTGTGATAAGTAGCAAACTCAAAGTGAGGACTTTGCATTAGGGGACTCTACTGTGAGCTTTGTGGAAGCTGGGGCTTTCATAAAAGGAAGGAAATGTGCCGTCTGAAATTCCCACTTTTGTGCCTTGCACATGGGTGTAGGTCATTAGTTGGAGTAAGAAACCTGAGGAAGAAGATTGAGAGACATTAGACAGCGTTTCTGGGGGAAGATTTTCGTAGGGAAGACATTAATGTATTCATTTAACTCAAACCGCTGAATTCTTGTAGAGTTTTAGTTTATGCAAAATGCCTTTATTTGGAGATTCAGCTGTCCTAGCTTGTTTTAATTGACTTTGCATAAGCAGGAATAATGAGATTTGGGTTTTTAAAATTAATATTAAAATAAGTGGGCAAACTGATATTTATGCAGCTTCCTGACTATCCTGGAAGCAGATTCAAAGGCAACAGCTTCTTTTTATCAAGTGACTTTCCACTCCAGATCAAACAAGTAGCCTGTTCTAAAGCTTTTAGTCATGAAGAATTATTAAAAAAAAACCCAAACCAACCGTGTGAAATTGAATCTGATTTTCATAAATGATGCTGAAGATTGAGATGGCAAATCCCAATGCAATTACATTTATAAGCTTACTCATTTTAGAATTAATAACACCATAATTACTTGCTTTTCTCTTTATGGGCTCAGAGTTCCTGTAGCGATGGATGACTGAGCCCACACAGGACTCCTGTGCTGGTGATGTTCATCACCTATCCAAGAGTTAAACATCACTGGAGCAGAGAGAGACTGAAATGTCTCAGTGCTTCGGGTTAATTGCTAGAGCAGCTCCTGCAGAATGACTGTTCTTTATGTGTCAGGTTGGCAGAGCTGATGTTGCGTCAGCATTTCTTTTGTTCAAAAGCTTCCTAGGAGTTGAAAAGCTGGCATGTGTGTCTCCTAGGAGGAGGTTTTCCTGCAACCTGTGTGGAACTGGAGAGCTGCTCTTCAAGCAAACGGAGCCAGCCAATGCATGGTGATAAATCTTTGTAAAATGTAATATAAGAATGGTGTTACCTTCTGGTTTTGGGGACAAAGCAAGAGCTCTGTGCTCTTGCAAATGAGCTGCATTCATTAGTGTTAAGGAGAGAGGCGGGGTTAATGCAACTTTCACCTACTTGCTTAACCTGCCGGTGCCTGGAGGAATGGAAAACAAGTTTAGCATACCTGAGGACTTTTCTTACAGAGGTCTCCCTTTAGTGTGCAGTCCTACCCACGCAGAGATAAAGGTGAGCAAGAAAGCTCCTAGAGCGATGTGTTTTTGCATGAGTATGCAGCAATTCCTGCCCAGGCGACTCTTGCAGGAAAGGTTCCAGGCCATCTGCTGGGCTGGAGCTACCTCTGGGGAGAGGTACGGTTATTGCTGGTGGGGTGTTAAGGTTGTAGGGGTCCTGGGCAGAGCATGCACCAATTTAACTTATATTTAATTCCTGCAAGGGATGTGTAGGTCGTGATGCCTGGAAGCAGAACACGGGGACAGATGCTTTTCCATCAGATCCCTGAAAGCTCCTTCGGAAGTGCAGGCAGAGTTTTACAGTGCAGCTTCATTCTTGCCCTTCCCCTCCTGTTTGGGGGAAAGGTGGTGAATAATCAACTCCCTCCTCCCCAGATAATGCTTGAAAGCTGTCCAAAATGGGCTTGGTTTCCAAAGTGGAATGAAATCACCGGGGTACATAAGGCACAGAGTCGTGCTGGGGGCTTTGGAGTGCTCAGCCCCTTCCTTCCTGCTAGGAAAGAGGCTGAAAAACCTCCAGGTCGTTTTATTTTTGATGCTAAATGCATAGTTTCCTCCCAGCACAGCAGGTTTGTGACTCTCTTGGAGCAGAGTGTCTTCAGCCTGAACACAAGCTGAATCCTGCCAGCAAGGCAAGCGAGGGCTTGTTTGCTGCAGACGTCGTGCCTACGTGTACATAGTCCAGGGTTCTTTTAAGGCACTCTGTGTGCTGTGATGTACAGTGTGATCTGAGGCATCCTAAAGAAAACCAAAGGCATCAGATGCATCTAATGAACTACTTAAGGTCCCCTCTATCCTCTGTAGCCCCTATTCTCTGTGACAGCCACACAAATGAGGTTTAATCCATCACACAAACATATCGTGCATCAGATTCAACTCTGTCAGGTGCTGTTGCACTTGAGGTGATCAGGCATCAGTTTTTGGGATCTCTCCCCTCTCTGAGGCTGGTATGAGTTGGTAATTTGGTAATCCCCATAACACATTTGGGTTGCCTAAGGTTATAGCTTGTGCTTATGCTAAATCAAGCTGGCCCTAGAATAAAACACCGTTCAACTCTTTCAGTTATGTTTCCTTTAGATTTATTAAATAGTTGTCCTTTGCCTGGGTGGAAAATGTTAAAAATAGAAGTGCTCAAGGCAGGGCTATTGTGTTGGTGTTGACAGGTTTGCCGGAAGATGAAGCACGCCTTGTATTTTAAGAAGCACCAGGTTTTGGAAGGGGTTGCTCTCTTACGTCCTCTTGACCCTGTGCCGAGGAGCTGCTGCTTGGAGCGTCTTTTGGATTAATCATGTGTTTTAGCATGATTATTGCAGCTAACAGATTGATCTTAGTACTTCTGGAGAGCTGCTGCCCGTTCTTTAAGAGGCACCAACTGCAAAGCTAGTCAGTGAAAGGACCTGAAATAATACCTAACAGACTGTTTGCTTGTTGTTAGAGTTCTTTGCTAGAAGTCGGTGTTCCTCATCCCATCGCTGTGCTGGCAAGCCTGTGTGCATAAGGGACTAGAGCACAAGTGATGGTACAGAGGAAACCATGTCACTGTACTGATCTGTACCATGCAGCAAATCAGTGAGTTTCTGTGGTTTCACTCTCCCCAGTAGCTGTAACCACTGGAAAACAGAGTCGTCATTTTTTTCCCCAGGACCCCTGACTTTGCTGAGCTTACCCAAACCAAAGGCAGGCTTTTCAGAAGAGAAGGTAGAGGCACCACACAGGACCTTTATTTGGTGGGTTTCTGTAACTATGGAGCTGTGTCACCCTCCAAAAAAGAAAAAGATGTGCGTGTCTCTGGCTGTCGTGGTTGCAGAGATGACTTCCAAATGTAAATAGTGCCTGACATGATGGGGAGCGATTCCCCCAGCTGCCTGTCTCAAGTTGGCTGCTTTGTGCTAGCAGTCAGCTGTTGGTATCTGTGTTTTGTCAGCACTGAAATCTAACGGTGGCCACACAGATTTTATCGTGCCCTTGCTGATTGTTAGCTTATCTCAAGCCTGCACCACGCTTGCCAAGTAGTGTTCTGTATCCAACTGTCTCCTGGGCAGCTCTGATGTGGAGCTGCAGTTCTGCAGGGAAACCAGCATGTAGGGCAGACCTAAGGGAAAGGTAAGAAGCTGTTGGCTTGTGGGGTTTTTGGGGTGGTTTTTTTAGCTTTCCAAAAATGATGTGAGGAAGGGAGGGGTTTGCTGAAGTTCAGGCTTTTTGCAGTGTAGTGATTATTCCCTTCTTTCTTCCTTTGCACTGCACAGAGTATTTTTTCCTCTCGTGCGGTTAGGATTCCCCCTGATTTAGTAGGAACGTCTAATCTTCAACACCCAGCTCAACAGGGGACTGTGTATTTTGATAAGGGGCAGTTAATGGTGCTTTGTCACACAGACTTGGAACCATCCCAAAATCAGATCATACGTCACTGGGGGAGGATGCTCGTCTACATGCAGCTTTGCAAACTGTGCAACAGATGGTCCGAGTAATATAAAGAGACCCTAAGAAGAATATATTTATAAAAGTACCCATAAGTAAGTAACTTATGTCACTTACTGGTCATGCTCTTAACTCCCAATGAGCAAAAGCTGATGGGTTTTTTTTTGGATGTGGTAGGTATCAGTGCTGGCCCTCCCTGACTTTGCACAATCAATGCACGGCTAAGATGTGTTCAGAGCTAGTACATACACTTATTTTTCCATCTTTGGAAATTTATTATAAATGTTGGCAACTGACTTTAATATATCTGGAGGGCTTTTAGTTGGACAGCAGTAGCTTTCAACTTCATTAAAAAAATACTGGAGATTATGGGTTGGGGGGGGTTTTGGTGGGAAAATGCTGTTATGCTCTGAGGCTCTTGCAGATCAAATGAGTAGTATGCTTCTGTAAGCCATTTTTAAAGTTTCTATTTATCCTTGTGGTTGTAACTTAGGAAATATTCACTGTCATAGGTCACAATGTTTCTGTGCTAAATTTGGGAATATAGCTGGCAGCTTTCTTTTTCCCTGGGAACTTTCTTGTCAGGTTGGTAGAGAAAGCTTTAGCTACTTAGCTGTTGGTGGGGGGAAGAGGTTCTTAGTTTTGATTTTTTTTTTTTTTTTTTTTTTTTTTCCCCCCCCTTTTTTTTTTCCCTTTTTTTACTTCCACTGCTTGTGTATTCTTCCCTGCCTTTTCCACTGTCATGGAAGAAAGGAAGACTCGAAGTGTCTGTAGATTACCTGTCCTCTGGGGAGGGGCTGTGCAGCACACCCAGTGGTGGGCAGTCAGCTGGGGCAGTGCTTCCAGCTGGTACACCTCCAGAGGTAGCATGTGGCCTAGCCATGAGTAACCTGGGGTGCTTAAGCATGAGACCTTTTCAGTGGGTGCTTACACAAACTTGTTATGTAGGTAAAAAGAATGAAAATGGTACCAGACTGGCCTGAAACCTCAAGGCAGGTCCCTGCTGCGAGTGGACAGTGAGTCGAAACCCAGTGTCTCTGGTTCCATGCCCGAGTTGCACGGTGTTGGGAGTTCAGCTGGGCTGCCAGAAGTTCCTCGTAGGCTTTGCCTGTGCCTGGGCTTTCCCAGGGTGCCAAAAGCACTCAAGCCTCCCAAACTAGATTCACTTTATTTGTAGTGATGTAAGAAGTGCTGTCCTATGTTAGCTGGAATACCCCTTCCCAAGTTCATCTCTTGTGCTGATGTCTGTCTGTCTGTCTAGCTTATGTTGGCTGGTGGGTTATGGCACTCAGAGACTGGCAGGGTAAATGCTCCAAGGGTCTGTGCCGTTGGAAGCTAATATGCTTTTTGATGGGATTTCTTAATCACACAGACTTACGTTAAACTCCTTTCCAAATCACATTAAACTCCTTTCCAAAACCAGAGGGAAACAATTGGTGGTGAAACCCAGCAAAGGAACCTGGCTGATCCTATTGTTTCTGGGGTCTGCGGCTTTCCTGTTTACTCAGCCTGGCTTTCAAAGGCTTGTCCTGCTCCTTAGGAGCAAAGTGCTTTAGCACTGATCCCCAGGGTTCTTCCCTGTCCCGCTCCATGCAGGTTTTGATTTGTCTCCCAGTTTTGAAAATACATCCATTTGGAAGTGTCAGAGGGAAACCTCTCCTTCTCTGTCTTTAAGCACACAAAAATAACGTTCTGGCAATTCCTTCCCCCTTCTTCTGGCTGGACCAACAGCCCATAAAAAACCCAAACTCAGTATTTAGCTCCTTCTCCTATTTTTTTTCCCCCCCTCTTTAAGGCAACAGAGCCTGGAAATGAGGGTTTGCAGAGGTAGAAGTTACCAGGTGTCAATTGTCAGGGTTCCTTTCTGGCTGAGGCTTGCTGCCTTTGAGGTGAATTAAAATGTTTCAGAACTCTGTGATGGTTTATAAAACTGTGGTACTAATAAGTAGTAATAAATAATTGAGATGATCCCACTTGTGATTCTAATGTGATGCAACCAAAGATTGTATGAGAGGGAAAAATATAAGCAATAGTCTGTGAAGCCCTCTTTGAAGGGAACTATAAGAATAAATCTTTGATGTGTACGAGTTAGGAATTAACCTATGGATTCATGGCTGGCTGGAGAAGTAGAAGATCAAACAGACAGATGTGTTGGCTGTGGTGTGGAGACATAAATCCAACCCACTGATGTTGCCTGGCTCGATCTGCCTTGCAAAGAAATGGGGCTGGCGTGTGGAGTGCCAGGAGCAGTCAGGGGACCCTGTGTGGGGCACTCTGCCTGCTGATCCCTGTGTGAATGGGGCTGGAGGAACCAGGAATCCCCCTGGGATTTGGGGGAAGCAGAGGTGGTGTCCTTCAACACAGCATCACAGCTCTATAGCACTCTTATCCTTTTTGCCCTCCCCGTGTTTGCCTGAAACCTGGAGATGTTCTTGTGCATGTGTGAACGTTGGGGAGGAGGGGAGTCTTTTTTTATTGCTCTAGGTTTGGATTTAGGCTTCTAGCAGGAGTTGGGGCAAGGGGTGCTTTTGGGACTGGCCAGCAACTCGACATCACAAAGGCTTTTGACCCTCTGATACGCGTGGGCGAGGGGAAGTAGTGCTGTCTTGGTGGGGCTGGGAGTGGTGGGCAGCTCTGTCATGAGAAACAAAAGCCCAAACCATTCAGTTGGGGGTCTGCTCCATGAAGCTGCTGTGGAGCGATGTGTTTGTGCTAGGAGGGGCTGCCATGGGAGCTTGGGCTTTGAGCAAAGATGTCTTTAATTCCTCTGGAGGTGGTGTGTTCAGCTTCATTGGCAGCAGTGATAGCTGGGGGCTCTCAGCTAGATGCTTCCTTCCTAAACTCTTGAGAAGAGCGGAGTACTCTCAGCTAAATGAAGCGCTGCCAAAATAAGCATTCTTACTTAAAACAGTGTATCACCAGGAATGCTCCTGGCTTTAAAGCTTTAGGAAGAGAAGTTGGTCTGCTCACTGTAGCTCAGTAACATTTTTACATGTTTGTTTGTTTTAAAGCACAGGTCTGGATTGCAGAGACAGGGTTTCGAGTCCTTGATCTGAAGTGAGCTCATGGGGAAGATGCCACATTATTTTTCTTGAGTATGAAATGCTTTGCTCCTGTGCCCAGTCTACTCATGGGGAGATGCCCCTGTATGGGGCACAGAGGTGATCTCCAACTCATCTGTTAACTCATGACAGCTTTGTTCCTGAAAAATATCAGGGACATTTTGTTTCTGTCCCAAAAAAAGAACAGAAACAAACTTCAAAACCTCAGAGGTTGCTATGAAACAGCACCATCTTCCCCTTGGCTCTATTAATAAAGCCTTGAAATATGCTCCTTGCCGAGTTCCCGTTGTTCTCATTGCTACTGCTGGTGGAGAGTGGTGTCCCCTGGGACACCTAGGACCACCCCACAGAGTGGTCTGTCTCCTCTCCTGAGCCCAGACATCTCCTCAGCTGTGGATTCATTGACCTGCCCCAGGCAGAGTTAGGGGGCTGTGTG
The DNA here is from genome assembly GCA_020800305.1 of Porphyrio hochstetteri. NCBI lineage: Eukaryota > Metazoa > Chordata > Aves > Gruiformes > Rallidae > Porphyrio > Porphyrio hochstetteri. The sequence continues at coordinate 24,820,948 of CM036912.1, forward strand.
CTGCCTGTCCTGTCCTGTGGTGTTGGTGCAGGGCAGGGTTGTCTTCTCCTCTCTTGTGCAGGTGGAGGAGAATTATTTCATGTTTTCAGTACTTGAGAATTGTTTGAAAACATGCTTATTTTGGAAATTACAGCTTTTTGCATGCTACGCTCCCTCGCCCCAGGCTTTCTCAGCTCCCTTAAAAGGGTTCCTGAACTCTAAGCAATTTCCCTGCAGAAAGCTTGCTGCTGTTTGCCAAAAGGAGATGCTGCCCTGCCTGTTCCCTGCAAGGCCCAGGTTAGCTCGGGCTGCCTTCGTGTTGGCTGCACACAGCCTTTCTGCAGGCGCAGGTTTGGGTTTGGGCAGCAGGGCTGAGCTGAGGGATGTGGAGCCAGTGCAGAGGGCAGTAGCATCTGCTTCCCTCTGCGGTGCTCAGCAGCAGTCCTGTTCATTTCTGATATTTCATATGAAAACCAGCCTCCAACAAATACCTGCTGCGGAGGAGAACAGCCCAAAGGAGGAGGCTTCTCTACGAGCCTCTGAGCATTTCTGGACCCCTGTGTGTACTGAGAAGGCAGTATTCCATATGAAAGGCTGCAGCAGCAGAGCACATGGCCTGCAGCTGTAGTGTGCTCTGGCTATTTTATGTGGGCTGAGTCCCCTCCCGGCAGTGGGTGTCCGTGTGGAGCTTGGTCAGTGGATCTTCAGAGCTCTTCACCGGACCGCCTTGGTGTCTGCATTAGTGGGATTATTCTCTGGTCTCCTGACTGCTCTGATTTGGGTGCCGATGGCTATCATGGGAGGTGAGTCCATGTGTGTTTAGGTGTCTGAGCTTATTTATCTACAGCCTGGACCATAGTCCCTTCTGCTGCTGTTTATGGTAGTGAGGTTGGAAGGGACCTTGGAAGGCGCTCCAGTCCAGACTCTTGCTTGGAGCCAGGTCGATGGTGAATTCACACCAGGTTACTCTGGGCTTCATCCAGTCTGGGTTTGAAAACTTCTACATCCTCTGGAGCAGGTTGCCCAGGGAGGTGGTGGCTGCCCCCTCCCTGAAGGTGTTCAAGGCTGGGTTGGATGGGGCCTTGAGCAGCCTGGTCCGGTGAGAGGTGTCCCTGCCCATGGCAGGGGGTTGGGACTTTTGATGATCTTTGAAGTCCCAGTTCCTTCCAGCCTTGACCTTTCTATGATTCGTGAAAATCAGCATGTCCTTTTTTGTGTCTTGTTCTCTCCTGCCCTAACAGCTACAGTTACTGATTCTAGTCAAGATCTGAAGGCTGCTAGATTTATTTCAGTCTTTCATAGTTCAGGATGTCAGCAGTGAAAGCCAGGAACAGGTCTAACATACAGTTGAGGTTTCCTTGGCTGGCTTTAGGTTATAGCAGTGCTTCCCCATGCAGCACTTGTGGTTCTGCATCAGTTCAGGTGCTCAGAAAGCTGAAATCCCACCAGCTGTCTTGCAAGGGGTGGCCATCAGCATGGTCAGGTGGTTGCACGGAGGCAGCAGTGTCACAGGCTCACAAGTGAGGTGTGTTTGGGGCTGGAAATCCCAAACATGGCTCTGTTTATGTGTCAGTTTGCATCTGCAGACGGGATGTGTGTGACCTTGAATTCCCAGTGCCTTGTGAGTGGATTGTGGGCCCAGCAAGCCCTTCCTTTGTGCATGAAGGGACATCTCCACTCAGCATTGCTGAAGCCTGGCTCAGAGCTTATGTGACCTGAAAGGGTGGGCAGGAGGAACAGATGGTGCTTATTTCTGAATTTAGTGTCTTCTCCCCCGCCCCCTGTGGACAGATGAAATGATGTATTAATGCCAGAGCCTCGTGTATACGCAATGTGTAAATACACATAAACACGGGCTTGATCCGCTCCGGTTGGCGTGGCTGGGAGCAGTGATTTACAAAACCTGCTCCCAGCCATCCAGGCAGAGGAGGAGGAAGTGGGAGAAGGAGCTCAGGCTCGAGTCGCTTCTTAGCTTTTCTTGAGTCCACCTCTTCTGGCACAGCACCCTGAGCTGAAGGGGCAGCCCCTGCTACCCAGGGCAGGGTCTCCCCAGATCTTTCTGCTGGGCTGGGAGGCTTTAAGCCCATCTGTCGTCTTGGAGGGGCTGGAATGAGCCCTGGTCATGGTTTCATCTGCCTTCTTGCTTCTTGGGAGGGGCTCATTGTGTTCTAGTCTCCCTTTCCAGGGCAGCATCCTCCTTTTTCCTGACATTTTGTTTACAGCTGGTGATGTTAAACTCACGAAGGATTGATGTTGTCAGTTAAATGTTCCTGCCACTCTAAACTGGAAGTATTGGGAGGAGCCCCACTGGGCAGAGCATTGGGCACTGAGTTGGAGGGTTGAGCAAGTGACACAAAAGCCATTTTCTTTCAGCTCCCCATTGCTGAGCTTCAGGTGGTAAATTCTGCCAAATGCCAGTGTTACCAAGGGAGGGCACTTGGTGTTTCTCCTGAAGACTTGACCAGGCTTTGGATGGAGTCGCCCATCCCAGGACAGCTGGATCTGGAGAAAGTGAGGGCAAGGTGTTAGCATAGGAGATAGCTGTGTGATGGTTGAGCTACTGAGAAATGCTTCATGCTCTGAAGTTTTTGCTCCAATGGTGTTAAGGTCTTTGAAAATGTAAGGGAAAAGCCTCTGTTTCTATTCCTTGTCTGTAGCTGAGAGAGGGTATTTTGGTGATCAGTAGGTTTTCTGGGAGGAGGAAGAGGGAAGAGAGTCATGGCTGTGTTGGACTGGGACTAGGGTATAGGGCAGATGGCTGCAGTGATGCCCCTGAACTCAACTTGTACCTTGTCAGTGAAAGGGGGTGTGGGGGGGGAAGTTGTCCAAGGTGCATTCCTGGGATTAAAAAAAACTATTCCGAGAGCACTTGCTGGAGTATGGGGTAGGCTTGGAAAGCGCTTGTGGTGAGGAGGGAAAACAAGTGCAGTCACTTTTCATCAGGGGTTAGAAACAGGATTTCTCAAGAAGCTCTTTTGGCATCTGTGGTTTTTAATCTTTTCAAAAAGTGAAGATGTGTTATTTTCAGATGACACAGCTCCTGAAGTTAGCTCTAGTGAAGTTGGTTAGGTGGTTTCCGAGGAACTTCAGAAGGCTGCGGCAAGATTAGATTATTCAACAGCACTGTGCCACATGAAACCCCACATGGATGTTCTCCTGGTTCTGGCCAGGCCAGAGTTTACCTCCCCAAGCAGCCAGCCCAGGTGAGCTGAGTTGGCCCAGGTGAGCTGAGTTGGCCCGGGCTGTTTCCACACCACCTGACATAGCTCCCCCATAAAACCGTCATCCCAAAACTGGGGACAGATGTGTTTAGTATAGCATGATGAAGGGGAAGTATTTGAGGTATTCATCTATATGATGAGTTCTGAATAAGTGTTCTTCCCAGAACTAAAGGGGTGCGTTATTTGAATGTTCTCCTGCTGACATGTACCATTAACTGTGTCTCGGTCTGGTTTTGGTAATGGGAGATACAACTGAGTGTAAATTTATGAAGCTACTGGAGAAACTTGGAAGGGGGAAGGAAGAAATATTAGTGATAGGAAGACCAGAGAGGGAAAAGTTGGTGGAAACAGCATCCTTTGCTGTAGTGGAGACAAGACTGCTGCTGGGTGGTTTGGGGAGTACTGTGGTGAAGTTGGGTGTCACTGCAGCCCTGCTGCTGAGGTTACTGGGCTCTAGAGCGCTTAGCAGAAGCACCTAGCATGAAACAATCCCATTCATCCCAAACCACTGCTGTGGAATGTTTAAGCTCTGCTGACTTCATGCTGAATATCAGTTGAAGTCCGTTGGCTTGATTTTTTGAGAGTATGTGCCTATGCAGCCTCAAAACCACTCCCTACCCTCTTCTGGAATTGGGATGGGTCGTAACCTCAATACTTAGGAGCAAAGTATTTTATAAAAGGAGCAAAGTATTTTATAAAGCTGAAGAACTCAAACTATTAAGCCACAACACAATGTTTTAATTTCCTCTTGGATAATACCCTAATAAATTTTAAATAAGTGCTGAAATGGATACAAAAATCTTCCATTTATGTTGGTTTGTGGGGGAGAGAGGAGGTCAGCTTCTTTGATGGATGAGGGTTTCCATAGGGTAATGAAGTTGGCTTTTAATTATCAAGAGCAAGGACAGAGATTTCTCTTGCCCATCTGGGGAACATGCACGCCTGGACCATACCTTTTTCTACAGATCTGCCTGTTTTCTTGTCTCTGCTCTGCAGCCTGAAATGGCTGCAGCTCCCTGCATGTTTGGCGAAGACCTGCAAGTTGGAGCAAGAGGCAGAGAGAAGCAGCAGGTGCTTCTTACGGGCAGGAGAGGGATGGGGCACGTCCTTCATGCTGACATCTGTTTCGTTTAATCCACAAATAGGCTCTTTTGAAGCAGAGGTAAATTATGTCGCTGATGGTACTTGATAGTTGGCTATGAAATGTGGTCTTCTACTGCCAGGATGGGTCCTGGACCCTCGTGTGGGAAGCTTTGGACCTTGTGGCTTGGTGGGTTGGGGTCAGGCATCTATCTGGAGCTCTGCCGCCTGGGTATCCAGTGCGTGGGGGTGGAGGAGCTGGACTGGCTCTACGTGCTGTTTTGCAGCTCGTGGCCCACTGGGGCTTCTGTGATGAGGAGGAGATGCTTCCCACCACAGCTGCGAGTTCTAAGGGGTAAACAGGAGGACAAACAGAAATGTTAGTACAGTCTGTGCTCGGCTGGGCTGTCGGACCCTGACTGATCCAAAGGCAGCAGACGCCGTGTATCTGGTTTGAGTGGGTCTGGCAGTCCTCATCGCTGAGCACAGCCCTTCTCCAGGCTTGTGAGCTCAGCTGGATGCAGGACATGATGACTCTGCCTTTAGCCCACAGTGTGGACCTGAATTTTATTTATTTCTTTTTCCATTCTTAATATTTCCCTTCTGGGAGAGGGAGAACAGTGACTGTCTTGCGCAACGGTGTGGGTTATCTGAGCAGTCTTCATACCGATAAACATGTGTAGCAAGGAAAGCCTAACCCAGCAATCCCCAAAGCTGCTCAGGTACCAGTATGGGGTGATCACCTCTCCCTGGCCTGTGGGAAGTGCCAGAGGATTTTAGATGTAGTGTGATTATTAATGCTTTTTTCCTCTCTCCTTTTGTTTTTTTAATTAATACTTGGGCAGTTCCTGGGAATAATGCTGATGCTGAAGATGCTCGCTGTTACGCAGTTTGGAGAAGCCTTAAAAACAGGTTGTAAAGGGTGTGCTGAGGTCTTGGTTTTTTACTTATGAGTTGGAATTAAAGCATGGAGTAGTATCCATGCTGCTGAAGATGATGCACATGCAGAATCACTAAGGAAAGGGGGATTCCTTGAAAAGTCCTTCAATACCTTGACTTAGCTGGGAGATGTTTAATTCCAACCCCTGCTACACCCTCTCCAGGTTAGGCAAAGAAATAGATTAGACCAAGGATTAAATCAACTCCTTGCCTGCAAGTTTATTACTAAGCTCTCACTACTTCATAGGTTTGGGGCTTTTTTTACATAGGCTGGGAGGTTCTCTTCTGGTTTCCTTTTTCTTTTTGGTCCTGAATGAGGTTTTGTTTGAGTACACCTTTAAGATTCACGATTGAGGTATTGGGGTTGAGGGATTATTTGGGGTCCTGTTGCAGCACTTCATTGTTAGACTCTGAAGTGAGTTAGTTTCTCTTGGAGGGGTTTAAAGGCACTGTGGGAAAAGGGGAGCTCTAAGCTTTCTTCATGCTGGTGCTAAGCATCCACCCAGGCCTGGAGTGCAAGCTCAGAGGTCTCATAGCCAGGATTTAGTGGGTTTTGGGGTGGTTTTTTTTTCCAGTTTAGTGTTCTTTCAACTACTACCTGGAGATTATCTTTTACCTAGAGATTTGGCACAGCTTGATGCTTGTTTGCTAGAGATAGAGATACAAATATTTAGGGAAACCTTGCTTAGCAAATACATGGGCAAATCCACCTTTTCCAGCTGTAAAAATGTTTGTCAGAGGGACCTTGAAATACTTGAGAGCTCTGTATTTGGAAGGAGAGAGCTGAACCTTAAGAAGAATTGATTTCAAAGAAAGATCATGCTCAGAATGACAATGTGACTGCAAGTAGCCAGCACAAGGATTTTCTTCTGCATCTTCGTGCTCACGGCTTTACCCGCTGAAGTTCATCTTCTGTCCAGAGCTTGTTGGTATGTCCATGAAAAGGCTGGGAACAGCCTGGCTTTGTTTTCCCATGAGCTGGAGGAAAATAGATTACTCTTCAACCAGTGAGTCTGGGGGAGGATACGCTCACATTGGGCAATGTGGTTTAAATTTGAAGAGCATTGCTATCTGGTCACTTGGTTAATGAAGCGGTGAATAATTTGTGTACTTAATGTTCCTGGGAGATTGAAATGCTCTTAACAAGTCCGTCTGTCCAGCTGCTGTGTCTTTCTACAGCACAGATTAAAGTCACCAGACCTGGTTAGATGATCAACTCAGTAACACTCAAGAAAATGAAGCACTGTGTGATTAGCAGAGTGGCTGTTCTGTTAGCAGTGACCTTCACAAGGTTGAAGAATACTTTGTGTGCAACTTTATACCTGTGGTCTCTCCACCTTTAGTGTTTTCTGAGGTTTCTTCATATTTTTTTTCCCCTCATCACACTTACTTACCATAGGTACTGAGGGGGTCTAGATAAAAGACTGGGGGAGGAGGAAGGAAATAGCACTCACTCTTGCAGCTGAAGTGAGGGGTAGGAGGTTATCAACATCTTGTCCAGAGTTGTACCTTCTTTCCTACCATCATCGCTGTGTTACAGGATTTCTTTACATGCTTGTTAAAAGAAATGTGCATTACTCTCTTTTTTTTTAATCAACTGAAAATTAGCTTTTACTGCTGTCTGTAGCTTTCACAAAGCAATTTTGATAAAAAGTTCAAATAACTTCTTGCAGAAATATCCTGGAGTGATCTGGGAGTGATTACGTTATTGTTGGTGTTGATTTAAGGCTCTCTTCTTGCCATCTGTGTGAAATCTAGTGTATCTAATCATGGTTTTATAGCCTTTTTTCAGAGCAGTGCTTTTCCTTGCATCAGCTTGTGGAAGGAGATCTGAAATTCAACTATACCCTGTGTACTTGAACTTTTTTTTCCAAATGTTAAGAAAATTCAGCAAGTATCTGAGTTAACATGCTGGTAGTAGCATTGAATGAGCTTAAAAATTACTTTTTTCCCCCAAAGGAAATAGAAATTTCTATTTCCTAAAAGGGCTTTCTCAGATAAAATAAGATTCTTACAGTAATACAAAGAATCTCAGTGAAATCTCAGGGCATCAAACCTTGGTGAAAGGAAACCTGAGCATGTGTGCAGCTTGTCTGTGCCTTTGAAGTACCAAGTGTTCTTTTCTGGGAGCAGAAATTGGTAACGAAACAATAATTTACTGAGTGAAGCATCCAAGAAGGTTGTTGGTGCCTGCTGCTCCACTAGCTTTGTATGTTAAAGCTTTTTTCCTGACAGTGTGATGAGAGGTTCATGGATTTTTTTGCAGTGACTCAGGAAGGCATGGCTGTTAGCTTACTTTTTGCAAACAAGAAGCAGTTGCCTTTCTCTTGCTGGAATGTGTTGCCCTATGGAAGTAAAACTCACCTAAGAATTTGGTCTGTGCCTCATCATGTCCCACATAGTTTCTGAACCCTTTGCTCTTCTGCTTGGGTGGGTAGAAGGAAGAAGCTCTCCACAATAATGACAGTTCTTGTTAGCGTTATGGAAAGGGTCAACCCAAGAAGGAGCCAGGATTCAAATGTACATCTTCACCTCTCACGGTTTTGGCTTCTGCAGACAGATGTGGTCCTGATGATATCCCTCTCTCAGAGTAGAGAAGATGCCAAGGCTTCCCTTCTAAAACACAACCAAGAGGTTCACATGTGGGAAGCTGGATGTTAGTAATGCCTACAGTTGCAGGGCTCTTTCTGTCCCACCCCTTGTTTTAATGGTGTCAGGAACTGGATGTCATTCTGGGTGAAGGGGCTTTGCATGTCTCACTTTACCCAAGCAGATCTCCACAGCCATTACTTGTCCCTCTGCTTGCTTTGTGTTCATCTGCCACGCTGCAGTAACAAAACACCTTCTGTTTACCCAGGGCTTCATCTCTGGTCTTCAACTTTCCATCTCTAGCAACTCTTCTTTACAGACTAAAACCACTCTAAAGTAAGGCTTTTCGCTTTTAATTGAGTGTGCAGCTCCATAAGGAAAAGCTAGAGTGGGTTTGAAGGTAGAAGGCAGTGTTGGTGATGTGTTTCTGATGAATAAAGCTCCTTCTCCTACTGTTCCAGTGTGGTTGCAGCATTTCCTTAACGTGGACAGATCCTGAGATTGACTTTTCTCCTTTCAGAGGTTTGTGTGACTGCAGAATCTTTTGGTAACATGATTTGTTTCCAAATTTTGTATCTCTGAAGTAGAGACCTAGGACAGTGTGTTGTGCTAGAAGATGGCTCATGTGTGCTGCTATTGAGGGTTTAAAATAAAGGTGGGTTTTGCCTATGGCTGTCCCTATTAATTGCTTTACAGCTGAGGACTAATATTCACTTGGTATCAGAACTTCACTGGGAAATGGTGGACTTCACCTGATGAGGCCATGAAGGAAGCAAGCCTCAGGAATTTGTCCCATTGGGGTTTTGCTCCTCTTCTGTTGCATGGAGTGACACACATCCTTTCTGAAGTGCTAAACATATCAATTGCTTTAGCTGGATCCTTGTTTAGGAAGGAAGAGGTAACAAGTTTTTAAGGAGGCAGAGGTAAAAAGCATGTAATCCCAGATGAGGTGGAGCAGAGTTCAAGGGCTTTATAATGTTTTGATGAAGGTGGGCTGCATCTCTTCTGTGGAAAATGAAATCTTAGCCACGCTCTGTGGGTTTCTCAAATGATACTGTTTTCAGGCCAAAGTTGCTTCAAGCTGCCCAGACTTTCATCTTTTACAACCAACTTGACATCTTGGTAACAGTCATATCTGAAGATTGACCGTTGGGGTTGTGTGGTGATAGCATCCCTTGGCCAATGAACAAGATACTGTTCTAGGCAGCAGAGACATGGGAACACCATAGGGTCTGGAAGGGCTGAGCTTTTGGAACAGCCAGGCCCTTGCTGCTGTAACTCAATGGTGGATTGAAGAGCATGATGCTCTTCAGCTCTCTTGGGGTGCCTGTAGATTGAAGGACTGCAGGTAGGTTGATTTGGGTTTGACTTGTTGCTGAGTGTAAGGATGTAGGAAGCACAGAGGCTTGAGAGCACTGTGTTGTTTGGGACTTCACTGCACAAAGGCAGCAGCTTTACCGATGGGTTTAAGTAGCTGCTTCTTCCTCTTTCGCCCCAAAATACTGTCAGAAGCATTGGTATTCATATGAAAGACCCTTAGAGCAGAGGGAGGAAGAAATACCTTGACCCCTACTTCATGGGCTGCCACTGATGGTCAACAGTTCACTGAAGCTTTACCGTGTGGTAGTTCACGTTGCTAATGGAGTCAAGAGAGTCATCTTCCAACTTCAGAAGAGGCTTTTTCATCAACTCGGGACTCAGCGTGTTTAAAGGAATGTCACTGCCTGGCAGTGCTGATCAGAAGAGGAATTTTCAATAGTCTCTCCTGAGAAACACCTTCTGGTAGAGTTTATTTAGGCTTCAGTGGTGCAGCGTGCTGGGAGAAAACCTCATCACTTGGCATCCAGTGATTCTGTGGGATCGCCCCCTCTTAGGTGGTGCTGGTACCTCAGGAGATGCGGAGCTGTTCTGATGCTGCTGAAGGACTGTTGTGGTGCTGGGGAGGATGTGGTGCGATCCAGCAAGCTGTGATGAGTGCCTCTCAACGCGGTGCTTGGCGATGGGAGGGTTCTCTTCTGATGCTTCTTGGGGGCCTGCTGGAAGGCTGCTCTCAGGGATCCTCTTCCACAGCAACTTCCCTCCCTGGCAATGTCCTCTGCCACAACCCAAGGCCTGATGACCCTCCTTTTTGTGAAGCGAGTGGGTTTGCTGGGCTTTGTTCCCGAAGTGTTTCTGCAGCTGTTCCTAATCCACGCTGGTATTTTTTTTCCTACTTAAAGGCAGGTCTGAGTTCTTGAGCCCCATGACCTCTGACCATCTGGGAATGAAATGTAGTTCTTTGCCTAGCTTCCTCCAGGCTGCCCGCTCTGTTCCTCACAGCACAGCTGCCTCGCTGCCCTGCTGCTACCAAGGTGAACTAATTGCCCATCTGGAATTAGGCTTCACTTGGCATTCCTGCTGCTGGGAACCAGGCACTAACATATAGCTTCATGCCATAGTGTGCAGCCTATGTCTCAAGGATAGTAGATGATGAGCTCAACGAGTTTGAAGTCCCTGTGGAAGCTCTTTCACACTTGTAAACACTTTAATTAGTTCTTGTTTCTGCTGGGGCTGTTGGAGGGAAATGTGCTTTGTGGGAGCTCCTCTGGTGTCACGCTGCCGGGGGGTGGTATCCCGGGGGCTGTTCCATCCCACTTCAGAAACAATGTCAGTGCCTTCTTTTACATCCTTCCTATGCTAAGGAGCTGTGAAGCAGTGCTGGCTCAGCCTGGAAATCTCGCTTTTAGGCAAAATGATAAGGAAAGACTGCACACATATCTATATATATATATATATATGCTTGGGGTTTTTTTTTTTTTTTTTGCTTTTGCAGAGTTTTCTCTGTTCCTGGATGGGCAGCCTTTAGCCTGGGGTGGAAGGAGTTTTGATCTACAGATAACTTTCCAAATCTAGGTTTAGCGTGGATACATTGAGCTGTCTTGGAGCCTGATCTTGGCTCTGTTCTAGTCCGTGAGTTAAGCCAAGGGCTTTGGATTTTGCAGCTGGAACTACTGAGAAGCCTGGCCTTAGTATTGAAGGGTCAGCAGAGAGCACCCAGCTTCGTTTTCTTGGTTTGTGGTGTTCCAAAATGATCTTTTGTGCAGAAGCAGGCACATTAAACCATGCTACCTTCTCAAGTCTAAACTCTTTCTGTAGAAATGCTCAGTGCCTTCAGCAGCTCCTTGTCCTTGCTGGTTCCTTGTCCAGCCTTGCTGGCTGCCACTCGTGAGTGGAGAGCTGGAGTGCAATTCCCTCTCTGCTTCAAGAAGAATTTGGAAGAGCTTTACTTCTGACTTTCCAGAACATATTTGAAACATAACTCAGTGGCAGGCTTTGTTTTGGAAATGGCTTTGCTCCAGCAATGGTTTTGTCGAGTCTGTTTATCCCAATTCCTTCCCCGGCTTAATGGGCTGAGAAAGTAAAACTGTTGTGTGGGTGGCTGGAAATGGTCTGTATGGATATTGCTGTAATTTGTGTTTCATAAATAATGGTAGCTTGTGCCTAAGCCCCTAATTGACTGCAAATGCATTAAACGATAGCGGGAAGGCACACAAGCTGCTACTTAAAATCTGTAGCAGGAGTCAGTTGGGAGAAGTGGGAGATGGGGAGGCAGGAGGCGTGCAGACTGCACGGCATTGAATGTGGTGGTGCAGATGGGTGTGCTAGGAAGTTAGTTTTCTTCAGTGTTTCTTGAAGAATGTGAAACTCCTTAAATACTTGAGGAAGGAAAGCTGCCTTGTCTGCGCCGGGGCTGGGTGATGGATGCTAAGAGCAGCGCTATTATTTCCAAATAGCTGCGGTGTTAATTATGGCCTGTCTCTGGGGGGGAGAAAAAAAGTAAAAAAATCTGTGGCTGATGAGTGGGAGGTGGAAGGGCAGGGATGGGAGGGAGATTAAACCATCGAAATTCCAGAGAATTCAGTGTTCTGGAACATTTCTGTACAGCCAGCGGTGTGGGAGCTAGTGTGGAAGGTCACCTTGCTCCCGGAGCTGCTGAACTCAGTGCTGCTCAGAGCGCTTGTATATAGCTGTATCACTTAATTTGTTCTTAATGAGGCTGGCCAACATGAGCTGTGTGTTTTTGATATCTCATTCAGATAGGAGCAAAGCCAGGTGTTAGGGCTGCTGTGGGCTGTGAGCATGCGCGGAAGAGGAGGGAGGCAAGTGAGGAAGGCCCTGCCTTTCAGTAGGCAGGGGAAAAGAATTCAAAATACTACTTAATAGCAACTAGTGTAGCTTCTATTGTGATATATAGGCTGTAATACAGTTTAATAGACACTCTGGTGGGAGCTGGCGACCTCCCCTCCAGGAGTGGTGGGGCTGGAGTGAGTGGTGTCTGGCACCTCACCCAAACACACACACCCCATGCAAAAAAACCCCAACTTTGAATGCTGCCTTTGGCCAGGATGTTTTCAAATCTGGTCACTTGGGTTTGCCCAACTCCTTAAACCGAGGCATTGTGTGTACTTTGATTTTTGGTGTGCTGGTTGGAAGAGTGTGTGATAAGAGCTGAGGGGAAGGGCTTTGAGCTGCTTGGAGAGGGTGAGGCTGCGGGGAGGGTGTAAAGAAGGAAAGCAGACCTCAAGAAGGGCTGTTAGCATTCCTGCACCAACTATCCTATCCATATTTATTAGATTTTTTTTTTTTTTTTTCTCCTGGCACAGGTCAGTAAAACCTAGTTGTCCTTTAAATAAATGGTTTTCTAATTCTCACCATTACCTGATATTAAATTTGCTTGCGAAGTTCTTCACTACAATCCAATAAACACATTTTCTTATGGGAAGTCATGTGTTTGCCAGTTAGCCTAATACTGTATTTAAAGGAGCTGCAACTTTTTCTTTAGCTATTTAAGCTTTTGCTTTGGGCTTTGAAAGGTAATTTTCAGTCTTTTATCCAGTCATTCTTCCATACCCACGTGTCTGAAGGTACAGTTAGGCTGAACATAAGGAATGTTCTCTCTTCCACCTCCTGTCCAAGTAAGATACCTTAGAAGAAATTAAAATGTAGTGTCCTTTGTTTTGTCACTTCAAGTCATTCTCATGGCATTCAACTTAAAGGTGGGTAAGACTTGTTGCTTTGGTGTGCTTCCTTTGGATGTGCTTTCTTACGCAAGGAACCCTCCTAAGAGATGTCTTGCCATGTCACCAAGGATGAGAAGCATTGCGTTGTACGACTCAACTGAAACCTTTATCATGAATCTCCTTGAGCCTGGTGCTGCCACCAGCTCTGATCTTCTGGGGGCTGTGGTGGTGGTTGGTTTATTTGGTTTTTAGTGGATGATAGGTGTATCTCCAACGTGGGGAAAACTCTTGGGAAAATGTAACCTTGCTGGGACACCAAGGGTGCTCAGTAACTTGGAATGGGTGGAAATTTCCACTTTTAAAAGGCTGTTTGTTATTATTGAAGTCACTCCTGGTGTTATCATTATGGACTATCACTATTGAAATGATGGTTTCTTGGTAAGTGCCATGCGTCCTTCTGAGAGTAAAGGACAAAAGGCAGGGTTTTCTATCTTTTCTGGATAAATGAACTCTTTAGATCAATTTCAGCCCCCCTTCCTATTTTTTGGGGGGGTAAAAATTCCATTCTGGGAGAGTAAACCCCCACCTTCCTGTGCCCCTTCAGTTGGGGAAGCTACATGGCTTCACCCATACCTCTTGTGTATGAGTCACGGAGCAGCTTCTGGACATTTGAACTCTCCAAGGATCTCAACCTTCCATACTCCAGATCCCACTCATCTCATTGCCAACAGTGGTGGCAGGAGGTGGCTTTGCACTCCGGATATGTGAACAAAACTGAGCTCTCACCAAGATGGCCTGTGGTGTCCTTGATCATCTGTGATCTAGCTGTGCTTGCCAAGCATAAAGTGCTTTTTTTTTGTAAAAAAAAAAAAAAGGAGCTTTTATCATTTGTGCTGAAAAAGGACTTTGAGGCTTCCTGTGCAGATAGGACTTTTGTGGTGTACATGGGATCTTTCCAGTCCCCAGTGAATAAACACAGCTGGCTGTTTTGGGAAATGGACTTAACATCTTTGCATCAAAGCTGTACAAATAAGGCAGCAAGCTGTACTGAGTTACTAGACAACATTTTTGTGACTTTCTACGCTGATTTAGGAGCGATCAAATGAAAAAATGCATTTCTTTATGAGGGCGCTTTCAGCCTGTGCGGGGGGGCGGGGAGGGGGAAGAAGTTTCCCTCCCTCCTCCCCCCCCATCTTGGGAAACATGACTAGAACAAGCAGCCTCGATGACTTATCAATGTTGGATTATCATGCAATAATTTACTGGGCAGCCTTTTGCTGTCCGGAGCCGCCCACGTGCACAAGTCAATGGTGCCTTTGTTCGGGAGCGCTGGAAGAATGCATGAGCTAATGGGGTGGTGGGAGTTCGCCTTCGTTCCAGCCCGCTCAGGGCTGCACTCATTCCCCTAGTGTCCCAAACCCATTTCCTTCCTCCATCCCTGTCTCAGTATGGACACCCAGAAAAAGCAATCCCTGTTTCTATGTCCATTGGGCTCCCTTAAAACCCAGGCACCCATCAGTGACAGAGCTCTTGAGTGCCAAAACCTCGGGATTGGCATAATTGGCATTACCGTGGCTTGTGGTGAGACTGTGTTAAAATCCTTCAGACATTTCCTGTTCATGACATACATACCTAAATGCACAGGCTCTTCAGGTGAGGCCAGGACAGTGAACCCAAGGTTTACTGTTCCGGGTTTGAATTCCCATAAGGGCAGCCACCCAGCATTTAGGACCCATCATTTGTTACTTCCCCATGAAAATCACAAAACGAATATGTTGCATGTTCTTTTTTTCAGGCCCTGGATTTTCCACTTGCTGGTGCTCTTGTTGTCCTCCTCCTCCAGATTTTTCTCCAAAAACCTAGGGTGTAGTTGTAAAGGACACTTTCTCTAGAGCTACAATAATTTTTTGCTTTCTGTCATAAATTTGGCTTTTTCCTGTGCGTGTGATGCAAGCGACATAACTTACCGCTTATGTGTCTTGCAGGTGTTGGGCTGTTGTTTAATAAAACTTTTTCATTCCAAAAGAGCAAATCAGTCAGGATGTTTCTCTCTCCTCCTTATAAACACCATCCTGCTCTTGCCCATCTGCATGTTGGAAAGTCTTGTCCCATTCCATGGGATGGGATAACTCATTCTTCTTAAATACTCCCTCTCAGCAGCAGCCCCTGTGCTCCAGGGAGGTTTCTAGCATGGGAGCCCTAAGAAATACTGCAGTAGCTGAGAGCTTGGGGTGGTTGGCTGGCTCAAGTGGTGATCAGTCTTAATGAGACCTGGTGAGCTTGCTGGCCTCGGTATTAACATCAATGTTTCCATCCTGTGCTGCGTTCGACTTGTGTGAGGTTTCACAGAATCACAGGATTGTAGGAGTTGGAAGGGAGCTCCAGAGACCATCGAGTCCAACCCTCCTGCCAAAGCAGGGTCCCTAGGACAGGTCACACAGGGAGGCGTCCAGACTGGGCTGGAATATCTCCAGAGATGGAGATTCCACACCCCCCTGGGCAGCCTGTCCCAGGGCTCCCTCACCGAGAAGAAATGCTTCCCCATATTGGTGCAGAACTTCCTGTGCTCCCATTTAGGCCGTTGCCCCTTGTTCTGTCCCCACAGACACTGAGAAGAGGCTGGCCGTTTCACCCTGTGTCCCACCCTTCAGCTATTGATAAATACTGATCAGATCCCCTCTCAGGCTTCTTTTCTCCAGGCTGAACAGCCCCAGGCCACTCAGCCTTTCCTCACAGGGGAGATGCTCCAGGCCCTTAATCATCTTTGTAGCCCTTTATTTCCTATCTATGCTGCCCTTTGCACGCAGTGGTGGTGTAAGAGGAGGCAGCATCTCCCACTGCTATGGCTGGTGGTTCGTTGTTTGTCAGGGAGGAACAGACAGCTGTTTGTCTTGGAGCAGTGGAATAAGTCTGTCTGCTCATAGCCGGTCCAGCGTTTGCACTGGGTGGTGGGGAGAGTTGAAGGTTCAAGAAGGGCAGGGTTGATGTAGAAATAAAGACAAGTTGGGTGGACAGTGTGCCATTTGTTGCAGTCTAGTAAACTGGGAAAGCTGGCGTTTCTTCCTGGGAATGATGGAGAAACAGGTCAAATGGAGCAGAAAGAGGTGCCAGGGGTAGTTGCTTGCGCCCTGTCTTATCACTGCAAATGGAAGAGAAATTCAATAAACAAAAAATAGTGTGAAGTATGCTGATGGCTCTTACTGGATGGCTTTAGATCTTCTAACCTTTGCTTAGGAGGCTGTCAGCAGGTACCTGTGTGAAAAAAGGTGTCTTGAAACCAGAGCCAAGCAAATGATAACCAGCAAAGTCTAACAGTTTCCTTGCTGCTCTGTGAATTCTGCTGAAAACAGATCTGCAAAGGATCTGTTCTTTGCCCAGTGCTACCTCCTTGGGTGGGAGGATGCACCGAGGGACCGCAAAAGAGGTAGCGTGGTTTCCTTCCATGTGCAGGGGCTGCAGCCACCCGATAATGAAGGAGGTGAATGTTGTCTGGGCTTATCTCACCCAGGCATCTGCTCACAATTCGGTGCTTGTATCAGCGTGCCAGCTGGCGGGGCCTTTTCCTGATGTAAATTATCCATCCGTTCAGAGGGGTCTGAATACAAGGAGGCCTTTTGTGAGTAGGGATGAATTCTTAACTTGGGGGAAAGGGAGGAGTCTCTAAAGATCTAAATAGCCTTTGGGTACAGGGTTTTTTTTTTCCCAGTCTGTGGTTTGCAGCATGGCACGCTTCCTGGGGGACCTTGGGATAGAGAGTTGGGTGATAACCCTGCTGAGGAAGGGTTTTCCTTGCTGATGGCATCTGGTGGCTGCGGTCAGCCCAATGATGTGATCAGGTTGTTGAGAGGAGCATCCCCTGCATTGAACAACACTGAATGCTTCCAGTGCTACTGGTGCTGCATCTGCAGGCATTGGGACTTGCTTGTTTGAATCTGTAATTGCAGAACTGTCTTGAAGGTGGCCAGCAGAGACAGAGAGGGAATTGTCCCTCTCTGCTTTGCCCTCCTGAGGCCCCAGCTGGAGTCCTGTGTATGTGGCCCCATACAAGAAAGATGTGGGACTGTTGAAGAGGGTTTGGAGGAGGTCATGAAGATGATCAGGGGGCTGGAGCACCTCCCCTACAAAGAGAGGCTGGGGGAGCTGGGCTTGTCCTGCCTGGAGAAGAGAAGGCTGTAGGGGGATCTCATTGCAGCCTTTCAGTCCCTGAAGGGAGCAGAGAAAGAGGAGGGGAATCAGCTTGTTCAAAGGGCAGAGACTGGCAGGACAAGGGGAATGGAGTGAAGCTGAAGGAGGGAAGGGTTAGATGAGATATTAGGGGGAAGTTCTTTCCAGAGAGAGTGGTGACGGGCTGGAAGGGGTGAGTGTCCCATCCCTGGGGGTGTTCAAGGCCAGGTTGGCTTGGGCCCTGGGCAACCTTGTGTAGCTCCAGGCCTGGAGGCTGGAGGCCCTGCCTGTGGCAGGGGGTTGGAGCTCTGTGATCCTTGGGGTCCCTTCCAACCCAGACCATTCTATGAAGGTGTGTATGTGTGCTAGCTTTAGAGAAAGATACTGTGGGGTTCTCTCCATCAGCCTCAATTTTACCAGAAGTGGCTGGCTGTTTTGTCACCTCGCCGCTCAGTTCAGAAAATACACTGGTTTAAAATGCAGGGCTGCAAGTTTTGAGCTCTGGATGCTTTGAAGTCCTGTTAAGTTGCACTAATCACTAATTACAGTCCTCTTTCTACTAATGAACTTTCATAACAAACATCTGGAGTTCTTCCCGCAGAATAGATCTGCCACTTCTCCGTGCGCAGGGGGAAGTATTGCCTGATACCTGACACTATCAGACGCTTCTCAACTGGGCTGAGATCAAAATAATTACCAGCTTCGTGGAACAGGAGAACAATGACTTCTTGTCTTCCAAATGAAATGTTTCCAACTGCCTTTCACCTGGTTCCTGCCGCTGCCATTTCTCACTGCGATGGCAGCATGTGTTTATTCAGCCCTGCAAGACTTTGAAAGCAGCCTCGCTGGCTTCTCTTTGCTGGGAAAAGGCTCCTCAGCCTTGAAGAGCCCTGATAGCTGCCAGGCTGCTAAGCCCAGCTCTCACATTGGGTAGGAACAGCCAGGAAACACGTTTCAACACTGTGTCAACTGCTCTTGGGTAAACTCTTACTGTTCCTGCAGTGTTTACCCAGGGTGAGCTGATAGGGAGCTAGCACAGAGCCGCTCGTGTGCGTTAACTGCATTCCTGTTCGGTGCCATTAGCAGGATTTCTCAAGCAGTTACACTGCCAGCTGAAATAAATGTATTTTTCACCTGGGTTGCTTGCTCACTCGCTCAGGTTTTGAATGCCTTTTCCTTGGCATGCTGTGTAAAGCTGAGGGTGAAAAAGGGAGGGTCCGTTCCCTTTAGCACAAGGGATTTCAGTGGAAAAAATGTTTGCATGTGTTGTGCCTTTAGCAGAGCTGGAATTTTTTGTAGGGAGCTGTAGGAGACCTTGTCAGGGAACCAGGGCCTGTAATCCAGCTCTCATGGAGAGGAGAGGGGAAGGAAAAAGCTTTCTTGGGACGTGCAGGCTGTGACCTGGCCTTTCTGCTAGAGCAGAAAGTTGTGTCTGTAGCAGGAGTACACGGCCAGCCCCCTCTTCATTCCCAGGATTCTTCTGAAGCGTTTCCTCCCTGGAATCACCCGAAGTGCAGCGGTTTCACTGCGTATGGGAGGAACGCGGTGCTAGTAGAAGAAAACCAACCCACATCAAAGTAGCAGGGTATTCTGGACAATTCATTTGACATGATTTAATTGAAGAACAATTTTCATACTGTTGGCTCTCACTTTTTTCCCCCCTCCTTTGACTCATGGCATGATTGCTCTTACCTGATGTCTTCGCCCTTTTCACCAGGGATGAGGATTATTCCCAAAGAAAATCACTGTGTGAGCTCAAAGCAAATGTTGTTCTGAAACTGATGACAACGGTTTTATTAGTGATAAAATCATAGCAGCAGGATGCTGCCCGTCCAGGGTGGCTGGAGTTCTTGGACCAGCAAGTTGCAGGTCAACACATAGGCTGGAGTCTTCATGCAGAAGAACGAAGGGGCTCCTGGCCTTTATCTGCAAAACATGGGGAGTATCTCCCAGGTTTGTTTGCCATGGGCCTGAAAAAGGTACTTGTGCATGTCTGGCATAGTGGCTTATGTGCGTGATCTTCTCCTACAAAGCATACTTTGCCTGCAGGGGCCCTGTTCTTGAGAACAGACCTTGTAAGAGAAGAAATGGGAACCCTAGGAGGGACTGATTTGTACAAGCGACGTCTGCTTCTTGCCTCACAGTGAGATTCATATGAAAAACACTTCCCAATAAACAGAAGTGAGATTAGTCATCTCTTGTGGTTGGCAACAGGGGTAAGCCTAAGCTGAGTTACAATGCTGAGTATTGATCTTTTGGGGTTTCTAGCCCTCATGCAAGCCCTTTGGCATTCATAGCATCATTGCTTCTCGGGGTTTTGACCCTGAACCAAAAGTGAGCTGGGACTGAACAAGAGCTGTGGACTGTGAGTGCCTGGCTTGCGGTCCTGTGCTCAGGACATCTGTAGCCTTGTATGGGATAGAAACTGTACGGGGTATTTGGGGGGAAGTACTGGGGCATTTGTATCTGTACAGCACCCCAGCTGTCTTGCATGTCATGACCAGGTTAGCACTTCTTGGTAGGCTGGGATATCAGCGGGTTTCTGTGGCTTGAAACACAAGATTGGGCTTGCTTTATCCTTGGGATGTGTGGGTGTAAGTTTTTGAGGTGCTGCGTATTTTGATGGACCTTTTGCTATGCTGCTTCTGCTTCTTAGGTGTTTCCAGTGGCCGTAATCTCCTGCTGCTTGGGTGTTTCCAGCGTTTTCCTGCCTCTCTTGCACCGACCAGGTGATGGATGTGCTGTGCCTAAAACAGGCTGGTTGTGGCATAACTGGCAGGTGCCCCACAAGCAAGGACTGTGGCTTGAGACTTAGACCTGCTTTGTTGCAGTTGGGTTTGGGGTGTGTGTGTGCTTTGAGAGGGTCTGCTTTAGCTTGTGAAGAGAGCTGATCTGTGGCAGGCACAAAGCCTCATGTTAATTAATTCCATTCTTTTAAATTTTTAACTTTACAAGTTGCAGTTAAATCTGTGTGACTTCTACAGGTGGAGAAAACCTGTTTCTCAGTCAGTTGAAACTTGTAGGAGCTTTCTTTTCGGCCAGCGAAGAGACCAATGATGGTTGTGACCTCTGCTTAGATCACTGTGTTTAGGGAGGTGGTGGGAGCATGGAAGGTGATGGTACAGACTAACCACCCAAGGCTTTGTTCCAGACAAACCTCACATTGTTTCAGTAAGCTTCCTACATTGCCCAGGATATCTGGATCTCACACAGTCTGCTCACTGTGGTGACACCATGCAGTGGTACACCTGGGAGCATGGGGGTGCTGGAGGAAGGTGGCTGAAGTGTGCTGTGATCCTTTCTCCCCCGGTGGCTTTTCTCAGGGGGTGAACCCCCATGGCAGTTGGTTCATGTACGTGGTTTATGATCAAGTCACTGGGGAAGAATCCCTGAGGGAGGATGTTTCGCTGATTGCCACAGACCTGTTAGATGAATGTAGGGCAGGGAGGTGGCCTTACATTTATCCTCCTAGGAGAATATGGCTACCTTGTAAATCATTGTACTTTGATCTGAAAAGTGCCTTGGTGACTTCAGTCATGGTCTAGGAAACGGCTTGCTTTGTCTTTCCCAGGGAACAGGTAGAAGAGGGTGTACTTGGTAGCTCTCTGCTCAAGGGAAGGCATCATGAGTAGTAGAAAGAATTTGGTGTATTGTCTATTTGGGGATGAAGCAGAGGTACAAACCTGGTTCTAGAGTGTGATTCTTGCCTCTCTGGTTAATACTGATTCTCCTATACACGTATTTGAAAGAAGTATTATCAAGTGGTATGGTTAACTTGGACCTGGCCTTAGATACCTGCAAGTTGTTTGTGGCTGTGATGTATTGTGTTGTCTGTTGGGGTAAGGATGCTGTTGGTGATGTCTGGAGAAGAGAACTGCAGCTCGAGATATGTTTTTGGTTGCACACAAGTCCATAAGTATTAGCTATCTGCTCAGCCTGCCCTTGACTTCGGCCTTACGTTCCTTCACCTTGTCTTTGCCAGAAGATGTGCTACATAGGACCAGAGGAGATACTTCTGGTGCTGCAGGACACTGCTTATCCTGCTGGATGGTGCTAGAGGAGATGTTTCTCTTAAAGGGAGAACCGAGGTGCAGCTCTTGCCGTGCTTTCTGGCTTAAGTTGTTTGAGCCTTTCTCATGTCTTGTCTCATCTCATCCACAGGAAAGGCCTTTGACATCACATACGTGCGCCTGAAGTTCCACACCAGCCGGCCGGAGAGCTTTGCGATCTACAAGCGCACCAGGGAAGATGGCCCATGGGTGCCCTACCAGTATTACAGCGGCTCCTGTGAGAGCACCTATCACAAAGTCAATCGGGGCTTTATTCGGACTGGGGAGGATGAGCAGCAGGCGCTCTGCACGGATGAGTTCAGTGACATCTCCCCTCTCACCGGGGGCAATGTGGCGTTCTCGACGCTGGAGGGACGTCCCAGTGCCTATAACTTTGACAACAGCCCGGTGCTACAGGTACGTGAGCAGGACAAAGCCAGTTGCATGGTCTGAGTCTGAGTCATCACAGATGGTGGCTTTCTGCTGACTGACCGACCGGGGGCTGTGCTACAGCCCTTGTCCTGAAAGGCTCTTGCGCTGGTGGGTTGGGATGGACAAACCACAGAGGCACCTTTGAAGGGCAGGTTGACCTCTTGGCTCTGATGTTAGTAAAATCGGTGGCATGGAGGATGATTTGTCATTAGGCGTTGTGGAAGAAGTTGTTAGAGGATGGTTGCAAATCTCTGCCTGCTTAGAAGGCAGCTCTGGGTGTTTTGCTCTTTGAGATAGAAGGGTAGGGACAAGGTTAAACCTCAGTCACATGAATATTTGAGGCATCTGCATTTATGTTTTGAGCACAAAAAATGAAGAAATGTGACATTCTTCTAAATAAATGAAGGGTTTTTGGAAACCCTAACCTGGTTTTACGTGTGTTGGGGTGGTGAGCTTGATTTTTATCCACAGCATTTGGTTTCTCTTCCAAGTGGTTTTGGCAGGGCGTTTGGTTGGGTTTTCTTCTTGTTTCCATTCACACCACCAGTTGGGCAGTGGTCAGGAGTGTACCAGGAGCAGCAGTTTGTCCAGTTAACTTGCTATTTTCTGTACACTGCTTGATGATTCCTCCAGATTGAATTGCCACAAGGAGCCAAAGCTGTGGGGTTTGCCTCATCAAGGCATGTCTCCTTCCTGATGGCCGCTTCTTCCCCTTCTGCAGGAGCAGACTGAGGCGTGATCCCCAGCCAGTGGGCAGGAAGGCAGAATCTGGTGGGGCTCGCTTCTGAGAATGAAAGTAGATTAATGGGGAAAGGGAGAAGAGCTCCTGAAAGGGAGAAGAACCGGGGGGCCTGAACATTAAGGCAAAGAGATTTCAAGTTAGTGCCATGGTGTATAATTGTCTGATAAACTTCTCTACTTAAGGAACGGGGAGATATGACCACCAGCTTTGTCCAGCCCTCTGGCACTGCTGTTTGGAACTGATGTAAACATGCAGTTTGTGCTCAGCATTTCCATGTGTTTATGCTGGTGTTTGTAGTTCAGCAAATCTCCTTTATTGTCCTGGATGAGCAGTGATGCAGCTGCAGCCCAGTTGTACCTACAGGGATGTTGTTGTCATGTTCTTTTTTTACGATGTTAAGGAAAATGGCATTGCAAAAGCTGTAATAAAACCAAGTAGGTAGTAACAACAGTCACTGGGTGAAGGTGATGTGGATTTTGGGGCAGGCTCCGTTTGCTGGCTGTTGCAGGAGGAGGGTAGGGTACTACGGTGAAGATGCTGCGTAAATATTATGAGAAGCTCTTGTATTGTAAGTCAGATGTCCCTGTCTGCTTTTCTTCCTCTGCTTCCCCTAGCCTCACTTGTCTGTCTGCCTCTCTTCGTCTGGAGGTGTCTGTCTGTGAACCAGCATGCCCTACAGCTTTTCCTAATCGCACTCTATAGCTTTGCACGAAAATTGAAGTCAAATAGATAAGTATGATTAGGAAGCCTGCATAACTGCCTGCACAGCAGATTTGCTGGAGTCATTTCCTATGGCTTCCCAGCTGAAACCAGTCAAGATGTGAAGAGATGATGGAAAGAACATGCAGAGATAGAAGCTGGGTCTGGATAACGCGTCTGAACCAAGAGGATGCGGTGTAAGGCCTCTCTGGCAAAGATGTGTGAGCTTCTGGGGTGCAGAGGGGAAAATGATGGGGAAGGAACTTAGTGATTAATGAGTGGCTTTGTAAATGCAACTGCTAATGACACCATGCTGGTATGCTCTCGAGGGGGGTGATTGGTGTTTAATCCGGTGGAATTTCTGTCTGCTCTAGGAATGGGTGACGGCTACAGATATCAGAGTGACTCTCAATCGTCTGAACACATTTGGAGATGAAGTTTTCAACGATCCAAAAGTTCTCAAGTCCTACTACTACGCGATTTCGGATTTTGCAGTGGGTGGTAGGTGAGTAGACAGTAACCCTCTGTACTTACAGCTTTGGGTCAGGATTGCCACAGCACTTTAAAGATTGTGATTATACTCACATGCTGCTATTAGCCTCCCATCTTTATGGACCGTCCTAAACAAAAAAATGGTTTAGAAGGAATCTTGTAGGGGCTTGCAAATACTGTCTGTAACCTCCTGTGGCTGTAACTTCAGGGCAGAGAGAGATGGATTTTTTTCCTTCCCCCCTCTTCTTTCTGTGATTAGATCAAATGTTAAGTGACTTGGGAGGACGGAGGGTGATAAAAGTGACAAAAATGTGAACCAAAAGGAAAAAACCTCAACTTTTTCCTACGCTTGCTTTGTGTGGGTTCGTTTGGTTTTTTAGCACGTTATTAATTGTCATTAATTGCCTATATCTGTAGCCTAGAATAACAGTAAGCAGAAATTCCCAAGGTCCCTGCTTCACGTATAGTTTGGGAGCTATCTCCTATGAAGACCTGAGGCATCATACAGTACTGTGGTTGTTCATTCCTTTTGCCAGTCCCTGAAGGGGCCTACAAGAAAGCCAGGGAGGGACTTTTCAGAAGTGCAGGTAGTGATAGAATGAGGGGGATCAGTTTTAAATTGGAAGGGGGTAGATTTAGATTGGATATTAGGAAGAAATTCTTCACTGTGAGGGTGGTGAGGCCCTGGCACAGGCTGCCCAGAGAGGTGATGGCTGCCCCCTCCCTGGAGGTGTTCAAGACCAGGTTGGATGTGGCCTTGAGCAGCCCGGGCTGGGGAGAGGTGTCCCTGCCCATGGCAGGGGGGTGGGACTTGATGATCTTTGAGGTGCCTTCCAGTCCTGACTGTTCTGTGATTCTATGACTCTCATGAGAAAGAAGCTATGGAGAATGCACTCATGTAAAGCCAACAGAATCTAGTATATCCTGCTCTGTTTTACTGACAGACTGTGAAGGAGTTGGTTAGTATTCTCGTGTTTCTAAACACCGATCTTGAGTGCACTGCACCTGTTTCACAGAATGGTTTGGGTGGGAAGGGACCTTCAAAAATCATCCAGTCGCATCCCCCCACTGTGGGCAGGGTCACCCTCCACTAGCCTAGGGTTCCCAAAGCCCCACCAACCTGGCATCAAATGCTTCCAGTGATAGAGCATCTACAACTTCTCTGGCCAACCTGTTCAAATGCCTCACTTATTGGAAAACGTTTCTTCCTTATGTCCAGGGTGAACCTAACCTCTTAGAGTTTGAAATTGTTGCCCATTGTCCAACCACTACTGATCCCTGGAGAAAAGAAGACTGAGGGGGGACCTAATTAATGTTTATAAATATCTTAAGTATGGGATGCAGGGGGAATTGGCCAGCCCCTTTTCAGTGGTCTGTGGGGATAGGACAAGGGGCAATGGCTGCAAATTGGAGCACAGGAAGTTCCGCACCAACATGCGGAAGAATTTTTACACAGTGAGGGTAAGGGAGCCCTGGGACAGGCTGCCCAGGGAGGTGGTGGAGTCTCCTTCTCTGGAGATATTCAAGACCCATCTGGATGCCTATCTGTGCAATATGAGCTGGGGAGCTGCTTTGGCAGGGGGGTTGGACCCAATGATCTCTCGAGGTCCCTTCCAACCCCTACGATTCTGTGATTCCCTGTCTTTCTTGTAAACCCCTTTCAGATATTGAACAGCCTCAATAGGTCTTCTCCTGGCTGAAAAACAGCAGTTGTGGTGTCAGTTTTGTTGTGACCTTCGAATTTGTCTCATCTCAGATTTTCAGACCTGGCCTTTGTTTTTGGAATTGCTTTGTGAGTGACCTGGATCCTGGGAGTCTAAATACACGTTCCTTGTCTCTCCTTACCCAGATGCAAATGTAATGGGCATGCAAGCGAGTGCGTGAAGAACGAGCTTGGGAAGCTGGTCTGCAACTGCAAGCACAACACTTTCGGGGTCGACTGTGAAAAGTGTCTTCCTTTCTTCAATGACCGACCCTGGAGGAGAGCGACAGCAGAGAGTGCCAATGAATGCTTGTGTATGTGGGGGAAACCTCTCAGAGGCTGGGTCCCCTGCCTCTCTTGGCAGCCAGAAGCTGTGACCCTGCGTGGTTTTACATTGTCTCAGTTGCAGTCAGCATTAAGCACAGTCATGGTGTTTTTCTGCAGAGATTTTGTGTGCCTGTTCGTTACTCCTCTCCTATACCTGTAGGGCCTTTCTGGTACATCCTTAGAAAGGGCCATCTCCTTTCTGGAGAAGAATGGGAGTAACCTCTAGGAAAGAGATGTCCTGCAAAAATGTACAGGCTTGTATCTTATGGAAGCCATAGGAAAAAAACCCTTATTTAGTGTACTGGAGTATAATTGACCTTAAATCTCTTCACTTAGCTTCCACTGTCTTCTGTTTGGGTTACCGGTTTTTACAGTTACTTGTTGACTACTTCATCCAATTTCAAGACTGTTGCAAGAGTTCTGGCCCACAAATGCTCATCTCCGTGACCAAATGCCAATTTATTTAGCTTGGTTTCGTGTCGCAGACCACAGCTCCTGGTAGTTTACTTTATGGGGAAGCTTTTTCAGACAGAAAAGCTTTCTTCCTGTCTGATCTCCGGGTGTGGTGATTGATCCCAGCTGCCTGGTCAAGATCTGTGGCTCGTGCCAGTGACACTTGGGTCCCCTGCTCCCTAGACGCAGAGATTTGTAATCCCAGGGGGAAACTCTCCTTGCAGCCTGCTCAGTGTTGTTGTCTAACGGTACCCTTGTCTCTGCAGCTTGCGACTGCAACGGGAGGTCGCAGGAGTGCTACTTCGACCCCGAGCTGTACCGCTCCACGGGCCACGGGGGCCACTGCAGGGGCTGCTCCGATAACACTGATGGTGCCCACTGCGAAAGGTGCAGGGACAGCTTCTATCGCCTGGGCAGCGAGGAGGGCTGTCTGCCCTGCAGCTGCAACCCTGTCGGTAAGTACCAGCAGCAGATGCTTCTGCTTCCAAACCTCCAAGCACAAAGCGAACTCTTCTCTCAGTTGTGCAGGCTGCTCGCAAACTACTGGGTAGAAAGCAAGGGGTTTGTTTGTTTTTTCTTTGCTTTCTTGGGTTTTTTTCCCCCCCATCCAGGAAATGTGTTTTGCCTCGTGCTTTGATTGAAATCCTTTGCATCTAATTGTGGTTGGGGTGGCAGGGCTAGCTGCTTCACCTCTACAGTGTTCACTCCTTCAAACATGTTCTGAAACAGTTTTTTGGCTTTATTGAAATAGTCTGGGTTTGGTCCTTCCCCCTTGTGTCGTCATCCTCCCCTTGTGTATGTGTTACCCTGGACACTCCTAGTACTAAAGAGTTCATTTAAATCCTTAATAAACAAGATGATGTGAGCAGATATTTCTGGAAGTCGTTCATACTGAAGAATTGGAGTGAACTTCAGCTGCATCCAAGCACTATAAATACAAGCCAGCGTAACCTTAAACACAAAACGGGGTGGGGGTGAAAAAAAACAAGGTCATATCAAAATATGTAGTTAAACTCCTTTAAAGGGAGAGGAAAAAAAGAAAACCAAAACCAAAGGAAAAACTTCTGGCAGGAGAACAAGTCTTTTCTCATCAAGGGAACTACTTGACCCGTACGAAGTGATCTCAAGACTACACCACTACACAGTAAATAAGGAGGGGGAAGGAGACAAAAGGGTAACAGAGAGTAAGATGTGATGTGAGGTTCCAAAATAGAGAAGCTGGGATAAGTAATTGCTTGCAGCATGCCCTAAAAGCAGCCAGCGAGAGGGCTGCCAGGGTACATCTCCTATCTAATTTGGTCGGAGAGTTGTACAGTTGTGAAATTTTTGACCAAGAAAGGCCTCTTTCTTCCTCTGCCTGGTCTCCCAGGTCCTCGTGTTGGACCTTATTTTAAAGAGGGATGAGGGTTGGCATCAGCTGAGATGGTTGAGGAGAGGCAGGGAGGTGACTCCTCAGGTCTTTGAGGACATATTTCAAAGGGCTCCATAACTTAGCCATCAGCTGGTGTCCTGTGGCACGCTGGCATCCATGGTGTATTTGAAGCCCCTGAATTGGTTTAGATTGCTATTTTTTGTCTGAGTACTGTCTTTTCCTAAACAATGATAGGTTGGTGCTGCAAAAGGGATTTAAACTTCTGCTGTATATGGTAAAGGTTTTGTGAGTTCTGTCCTGTCCAGCCTAATCATCTTTGCTGTAATCTTCTGGTGGAGATTGGAGTGGAAAGAAGTGACTATTTCTGTATATTAACATACTTTTTCTCCTGGTGGTTAACTCTTACAGTGCTGCTAACTGCACCACTGCTCAGGAGAAAGCATTTTGTCCATCACAGATTAAATCTGCTGCTGCTTTTTGTGCAAGCCTGCTTGAACAGAGCAGTATCCAGGAAGATGTCCTGCCAAAAATGAGTCTCACTGAAGTTTGTTAGGGCTAAGAGCGGCACATGCTCCAAGCAGGCTGCTTCATCTTAAAATCCAACTTGGGGATCAAGGGAGGAAATTGGACTGCCAAAGGGAAGAGGTCAGGCTCTCCCCTGGCCTGAGGGAGATGGTAATTTAAGGAGAGAACACAAGGGAATAAAACCTTGGAAAGGGTGCATTGCAGGGCAGACCAGGCGTGGAGTTAGAGGCATGCAAAGGTAACAGTGAGGACAAGACAGGAATAAGGATGAGAATGCAACCTATATATGAAAGGATTAGTTGGGAGGAATAATTAAAGCTGAAGGTAGTTTCGAAGACTAGATAACAACTTGTCTCTCTAGAGCTGCTACAGCAAAAATCCCTGTGAATTACAGCTGAGCTCTCATTGGCTTGAAGCTGTGCTTCCCACTTGCTTTTCCCATATTTCTTGCCTGTTTTGTTAAGCTGTAAATAGAGGCAGGGGGTTCTGCTGAGCTCTGTCCCTGTTCTCCCCACAGGCTCCCTCAGCACACAGTGCGACAGCTACGGCCAGTGCAGCTGCAAACCCGGTGTGATGGGAGAGAAGTGTGACCGGTGCCAGCCAGGGTTCCACTCCCTCTCCGAAGCTGGGTGCAGGTAAGAGGGACTGGTGCTCCCTAAAAGAAAAGCTAGGTGCCTTTTTTTAAGCTTCCTCTGTGTGGCTGTTAATGAGTTATCTGCTCTCCTGGCTCTTCCAGGCCCTGTTCTTGTGATCTGTCTGGCAGCACAGGGGAATGCAACGTCGAGACAGGACGGTGTACGTGCAAGGACAACGTTGAGGGCTTCCACTGTGAGAGGTGAGTTTCTTTCCCTGTGGCTTTGTTTCAAGAATGAGAAAAATTCAAGCAGTGGCCTGAGGTAAGCATCAGGAAAATTACTTCTCTTTCTTTCGCATCTCCAGATGCAAACCGGGATTTTTCCACCTGGATTCCTCTGATCCAAGGGGCTGCACCCCCTGCTTCTGTTTTGGACACTCTTCAGTCTGCACCAGCGCCATCGGCTACAGTATCTACAGCATCACCTCCAGCTTCCAGTTTGGTAAAACTTGAGCTTTTGTTTGTGTCTCAAATTAGGCTGTAGACTTAAGTTCCTCCCATGCAAGACTGCAAACCTTGGGCAGGCAGGTCCAGGATCTCTCTTTTGGAAGTGCTGAGTTACCTGCTGAAGTTAACTGGGAGCTTTCCAGTCTGTAGCTTGTCTGTTGAGCTTGGGAGGATTGAATCCACAGCTCTGGCCTCGGGCACCCGGCACTAACACACACTGTACAGGTGCAAGCAGAAGCTGTAAATATAAACCTTTTATAGCTTGAGAGTGGTGCTGGCAAAAAAGGGGGGCTTTCTCAATTTTAGAACCAAACCTGGAGTTTTTTGATTAATCTGATTGAGACGGTTGTAATTGCTTCAGATTTGGGGTTTACCTGGCTCTGAACAGAACACAGTAGTATTTCTGATGGGTCTAAGCGCAGGAGAAATCTTGTTTTCCTACAGTCAGTTTCCTGTGTGCTCATGTTTTCATGCTGCCTAGGATGAAAAGAACATCTTTTAATTAAAATTCCACTGGAGAACAGTTCGTACCGAGGCTGAAACATTCAAGCCGTAGGGGATTGCGTGTTTGCCCATCGCTGCTCCAGCTCTTTGTAGAGAACAGAATTTTGAAGGAGTAATAGTTGTAGGGCTCAGGTCAGCACTTGAGTTAAGAGGCTTAAATTGGAAAGATGATGTTTGCTGACTATGTTCTGCATGGTTTCTGAAGTCTCTTAGGGCCAGTGTATAGGCGGTGGGTCGGTGATGGATGAGCAGTGTGACACAAGAAGTGTGTGTGGAGCTACACCTTCAAAGGCTGTTAACTCTTCCCCGTTTGTTTTTTCAGGAGAGGATGAGTGGCGTGCCGAGCAGCGTGATGGCTCCGAAGTCTCACTCCAGTGGAGTGCAGAGACCCAGGATATCTCTGTTATCTCGGACAGCTACTTCCCCATGTATTTTGTGGCACCACGTAGGTCATTGGAGAAGCGAGGCTTTGTGCTGCTTGTGCCCTTTCCGTTCTGTCCCCTAACTCGAAGGATTTCTTTCTCTTTTAGGCAAATTCTTAGGCAACCAGGTTTTGAGTTATGGGCAAAACCTGACTTTCTCCTTCCGTGTGGACAGACGGGACACGCGCCTCTCTGCAGAGGACCTGGTGCTGGAAGGGGCTGGGCTGAGAGTGTCCGTGCCGCTCATAGCCCAGGGCAACCCCTACCCCAGCGAGAACGCGCTGACCTACACCTTCAGGTGAGAGGACTCTCCGGGCAGGCTGGGAGCAGCTGGGACCCAGCCCGGGGTGCCCCTGGCCTCTGAGCTCTCAAGAAAGCAAACAGCAATAATTTTAGCTCGGAATAATGGCCTTATCGGGTTAATTTGAAGCTCTCTGTCTAGCAGCATTGCATAAGCATGTGCGAAGTGTGTTGCAATAGTGTAGTGCTGTTGGAAAGGGTGCTTTAAAAAGGGCACAGCTGTTAGCATCTGAAAGCTCTGCTGATGTGTCATGTCTCTTCTCCCTTAGGCTTCATGAAGCTGCAGACTACCCATGGAGGCCTGCTCTGACAGCATTTGACTTCCAGAAGCTTCTCCACAACTTGACATCCATCAAGATCCGTGGGACGTACAGCGAGAGAAGTAAGCTGCCGGGCAACCTGTTGGTCTAATGCTCGGGTTGCTTTGCTGTGGGGCCTGGTCACAGAGAGCTGCAGCATGTTATTTGGCAAAGCCCGTTCCAACTGCTTGTCATGCGGTCTTCCTGTGTGACAGCTCCTCCTGGAGAGGAGCTGGGGGGAAAAGGTGCTGCCTGTGAGAGTCTGGAAGCTGAGCGCCCATCACCTGCTGTTTGTTTGCTTCTAAAAACGTGGGGATTTTGCCTTGTTGCATGGCCAGTGTCTTCTAGATTGGTAGAAATGCATCTCACAGAGTCCTGAAGGACATGGTAGGAGGGACATGGGGAGTTCACGATGTTTGGCCTCAGTTCCTGCTGCACTGGAAAAGGTTACATCCACCCTGTTTCCTGGTCTTGTCTCAGCATGATTAAATAGGAAGGATGAGGTCTCAAAAGTGCTGCCTGTACTGAACTTGAGTCCAAGTCCCCTGTAACGAGGGTTTACAGAAATCAGGCACCAATTAGGAGAAAAAATATTGGGTGTTCTCATGTGAGGAAGGATTCTTGCAAGAAGATGCCAAGGCTGAATTTGCATTTGGGGAAGATGGGAGAGCTGGACGCGCTCTCACAGAAGAGGTGTTGTGTAAAGAGGAGTGTGGGGCTGTGAAATGGAGGGGAGGGAAGGTGAGGAGCAAGCTATGTGCCCAAGGGCTGATGTGTGGGAGCTGCGGCTCTGCTCGGTGCTCCGGAGGTTCTGTGGTGGTACAGACACACAGCTGTAAGGTACAGACCAGCAGTGTTGTGTCCAGGCTCTATTCTGCTCCAGGGAAGGCGCTGGGTAGAGAGGGGCAGAGCCTTCAAATGCCAGACAAAGGAGTGGCCTGAGCAGAAGAGTCTGCCCCGAGGCATGGTTTGCAGATGGTTTGCTAGAGACAGTGTATTACAGAGATAGTCTGTCCTCCCTAGAAAGGCAGACTTGATTTTGGCATTTGATTTAGCAATGGAAACCATATGCATGCAGAATGTAACTTTCACTGATTTCTCTCGCTCATGTGCTGTTCTCAGCATCCTCCCCTCTTGCTGTTCTCAGCTCTCCAGCCCTGTGCCTGCCTTTTGTGAGCTGTATTGCATCTTTCCTCATCTACCTAAACCTGCCTGGAGGGTTTTGCTTCTTGATTCACCTTACCAACTGCGAGCACCCACCTGTACCGTTCAGATGTGTGTTTGGTGAAGCAGCTGTGAGTGCCTTCGTGGTCACAAAATGTTTCTCCCCTCCATGTTTTCCAGGTGCTGGCCACCTGGATGATGTGACCATCACAAGTGCTCGCCCTGGACCCGGCGTGCCTGTGACCTGGGTGGAGAGCTGCTCCTGTCCGGCAGGATACGAGGGGCAGTTTTGTGAGCGTTGCTCCTCTGGGTACCGGCGTGAGACGCCAAGCCTCGGACCCTACAGCCCCTGTGTGCCTTGCACTTGCAATGGGCACAGTGAGACGTGTGAGCCTGAGACAGGTAAGAAAGGCTGATAAAACAGGGAGCAGCGGGAGGGTTGGTGGTTCCTTCTGGACCGTGAAGCAAAACCCATGTCCCCCCCTCTATTGCAGGCGTATGCAACTGCAGGGATAACACGGCGGGGACTCACTGTGAGAAGTGCGGCGATGGGTATTACGGAGATGCCACAGCTGGCACAGCCTCAGACTGCCAGCCCTGCCCATGTCCTGGCAGCTCGAGCTGTGCCATTGTGCCCCGCACCAAGGAGGTGGTGTGCACCAGTTGCCAGGCTGGCACTACAGGTGTGTCCCTACACAGAAAAAGTCTTTTTCTTTCCACATCCCGTGTGCCTGTGGAAGTGTCTCCTGCCACTTCCAGGGCTCTGACCTTCAGTAAACAGTGCTGAAAGCTGCTCTGTCTTCTGGTACAAATCTTTCCCTTCCTCAGCTCTGTTTTCTGTCCTGTGCGAGGCTCGAGGCTACCCATGTTCATAGAATCACAGACTGGTCTGGGTTAGAAGGGACCCCAAGGATCACAGAGCTCCAACCCCCTGCCACAGGCAGGGCCACCAACCTCCAGGCCTGGATCTACACAAGGTTGCCGAGGGCCCCATCCAACCTGGCCTTGAACACCCCTAGGGATGGGGCACCCACCCCCTCTCTGGGAAGCCCCTTCCAGCCCCTCACCACTCTCTCTGGAAAGAACTTCCCCCCCCTA
The DNA here is from genome assembly GCA_020800305.1 of Porphyrio hochstetteri. Lineage (NCBI taxonomy): Eukaryota > Metazoa > Chordata > Aves > Gruiformes > Rallidae > Porphyrio > Porphyrio hochstetteri. Next base: position 24,853,581 of record CM036912.1, read on the forward strand.
ATATCTCATCTAGCCCTTCCTTCCTTCAGCTTCACTCCATCCCCCTTGTCCTGCCAGTCTCTGCCCTTTGAACAAGCTGATTCCCCTCCTGTTTCTCTGCAATGAGGTCCCCCCATAGCCTTCTTTTTTCCAGGCTGGACAAGCCCAGCTCCCCCAGCCTCTCTTTGTAGGGGAGGTGCTTCAGCCCTGTGATCATCTTTGTGGCCTCCTCTGAACCCTCTCCACCATTCCCACATCTTTCTTGCATGGGGGCCCCAGCTCTGGACACAGGACTCCAGCTGCGGCCTCATGAGGGCAGAGCAGAGAGGGACAATCCCCTCCCTGTCCCTGCTGGCCACCGCTCTGCTGATGGAGCCCAGGATCACATTGCCCTTCTGAGCTGCAAGAGCACACTGCTGGCTCATGTTAAGTTTCTCACCCACCAGAACCCCCCAGATCCTTCTCAGCAGGGCTGCTCTCCAGGAGCTCTTCTCCCAGTCTGTGTGTGTATATATATATGTGTGTGTGTGTGTGTGTGTGTGTATATACACATATATATGTGTGTGTATATATATACACACACACATATACGTATGAGAATGATTCCTCCGGCCCAAGTGCAACACCTGACACTTCGCAGTGTTGAACCTCATTAGGTTCACCCGGGCCCACCTTTCCAGCCTGTCAAGATCCCTCTGGATGGCTTCCTTTCCTTCTTTGTACCTGTCTCTTGAGAACAGAAGGGAAACAGAGACTTAATCTCTGCAAAGCCTGAACGCTTCTGCGCCCCGCAGGGGAGCCGTGCTAGCTTCTAGTAGAGCTCTGCTAATTGCATGGCGTTGGACAGAAAATGTGATGGATCTGAGAGAGCCAGGAAGGTGGGTCAGGCTGAAACAAATATAGAAGCTGCAGTTTGCCAGCTGGAGAGGCACTGCGGGATGCTTGCGGGCGAGGGCCAGTGCTCTCCCTGGGCAAAGCAGGAAGGCTGCAGTGACTCACAAACACTGCCCAAAAAAATACAAGACTAAATTTGAGCTCAGCTGGTTTGTAAGGAATTACATGAACAGGTACAGGTACATGAACAGGTACAGATCTTCTTTCCTTGGCAATAAACCACGAAGCCCAAGTGTGTACCCGAATTGCTCAGCAGAGCCTTTTGTTCTCCCTGCAACCAGCAAGAAAGCCTTAGGGTGGTTGGCAGCTGATTTTACCCTTGGTGTGGCAGAGTCCCAAGTACAGAATACCTTTGAGGGCTTGAATCAATAGGAAAGCCCCTGACCAAATCCAGAGGCAGCTTGTGGGGGTTCCAATGGGGGCTGTTACATAGAGAAGCGAAGTGGGGTCAAGGTTCCCTGCAACACATCTTTACTTGTAGCTATGTGATCGCATGAGAACTCCTGTTCCCTGCTGTCATCTCGGGATGTAAGGGAAGAGATGGCCTGTGTGAAACAGAGCTTGTACCTAGCTGGGGAGGCCAGACCAGCAGTACAGTGCAGGGCACTACTGAGTTGGATGCTTCAGCGGCTGCCTGTGGAGGCTTGGCAGATCTCCTTGGCAGTGGGGCTTCCTGGAGCAGTGATGCCCCACTGAGGCCTACCAGCTTCGTTTCTTAAAGTAACACAAGATTACGACAGATAGGCTTGGCTTAAAGGGATAGGAGGGAAAAGATGAGCTGAATAATTTACACTGCAAAGTTCCAGTGAGAAAATGGCTTAAAGTTAGAGCTGGGGTGGCATTTGTGGGGGGATTTGTGTACTGTTCTGGCCCCAACAGAAGGGTAGAAGGGGAGGAAGCTGGAGAGTTCTTACTTTTCAGAAGGGGCTGAAAAGGGGATCTGGGCGAGATGACAGCAAGGGACTTGCTGCTGCAGCATGCATGTTTCTGTCACGTCCCAGGCAAGAGGTGCGAGCTGTGTGACGATGCCTATTTCGGAGACCCGCTGGGTGAAAACAGTGCTGTGAGGCCGTGCCGCCTCTGCCAGTGCAATGACAACATCGATCCCAACGCCGTGGGGAACTGCGACCGCCTGACGGGCGAGTGCCTCAAGTGCATCTACAACACCGCCGGCTTCTACTGCGACCGCTGCAAAGACGGCTTCTTCGGGAACCCCCTGGCCCCCGACCCCGCTGACAAGTGCAAAGGTGAGAGCTGGGACGCTCAGATGATAAGGAAATCCTTGGCAGAGCAGCTTGATGGGAAGGGGGGTGATGCAAAATCCGACGCTGGAAAGCAAGAGCAGAGAGCAGGAACCCAGAGCACAGGGCTGAGTGGGGAGAGGGTGGATGGAAGGATGCACTGAGGTGGAGAGCCAGTTTCTCCTGCATTTGAAAATGGTTTTGTCCCCAAGAGCTGCTGTTTCCTGATATGTTGTTAGAACATGTCAGGCTGTTGTCCGTGCCTGTCAGCAGTGATGCATGGCTTTATCCTGCTTTGGTGGTTCTAGATTGCTAAAATGCTTGTGTTTGTGTGTGCATAGTGCCATTGAAGCAGAAGCATTGTGCGATGTAGGGGACGGGCCGCCACGTTTTGGATCCAGGCCTGCTTAGGGCCTGGCTAGCAGAGTACCAACACCCCGAGGGACCGCTACCTTTCCGGGTATTTCTTCATACCTCTCATTTTTTTGGCAGCTTGTCACTGCAATCCCTATGGCACCGTGAATCAGCAGACAAGCTGCAATCAAGTGACCGGGCAGTGCGAGTGCCTGTCTCATGTCACCGGGAGGGACTGCAGTGCCTGTGAGCCTGGCTTCTTCAACCTCCAGAGTGGACGTGGCTGTGAGAGGTGACGTTTGCCTTGGCTCGGGGTGAAGAGCCTGCTTTTGGGGGGGTATCTGTGCTTGCCTCATGAAGGAATGTGATGCTAGTCACATGTAACCACTGCGTCTCAGTGCTGCTGCAGGTGGGAAAGAGCAGCAGTCAGGGAGCAGCCACAGAGGCTGTACAAAAAGCCTGACTTAAAGCTTTATAAATAGCTTTAAATCAGGGTTTTAAATAGAAAAGTGCCATGTGATTGTGTGTAGCAAGGGCTCCTTTTTTAGTGCAGGCACCAAGTGACCTTGCACTGTTAGAAGGCTTGGTGCCTTGCCTTCTGCATCTGCACGGCAGGAAGAGTGATTTTTGACAAAGAGAAACGCTGAGCCCTGCTTGTCAGGGCTCCTTCTGAGAGCGGCTTCCCCTGTACCCCCTTCCAGTGTCCCTGCCTGATGTGTGGCTCCCTCCCCCAGGTGCAACTGCCACGCGCTGGGCTCCACCGACGGCCAGTGCGACATCCGAACCGGGCAGTGCGAGTGCCAGCCTGGCGTCGCCGGCCAGCGTTGCGACAGATGCGAGGTCAACCACTTCGGCTTTGGCTCCGAAGGCTGCAAACGTGAGTGTGGGTGGCTGGAGTGAGGTGATGGTGTAAATGCATTCACTGAGCCTTGGGGTGCAACAGTCCTGTTCTCTAACACTAAGTCTCTGCATGGCTCCTCTGCAAATTACCTGAGTGTACAGTTTCTGTCCTGAGGAGCAACAGATCTTGTCAATGTCATTGAAAAATGGGGTGATCCCGATGTTCCTTCTCCATATCCCCTCCTGTAAAGAGCTGAAAAGTGAACTGCAGTTGGTTACAAGGAAATGGAGTAGAAAATGGTAACGCTTTGTGGGAGAGGCAATAACAGCGCTGTGAACACTCACAGGGGGTGTGGCATCCAGCTGGACACAATGCTTTCTACACTGCATGTAGAAGCACCCCAATCCGGAGCAGGGTTTGTGCCCCGTGGCATGCTCAGAGGTTTTAGGATATCGAGGGTTCTCTCTCACCCCTTGGGTTTTATGGCATTTCTGCCTCTCCTCTGGTCTGACTGAGGTTTAACTTCCCCACAGCCTGCGACTGCGACCCTGAGGGTTCCCGCTCCCTGCAGTGCTGGGAGAACGGTCGCTGCGAGTGCAAGGAAGGCTTCGTGGGGAGCCGCTGCGATCAGTGTGAAGAGAACTACTTCTACAACCGCTCCTGGCCGGGCTGCCAAGAGTGCCCGGCCTGTTACAGATTAGTGAAAGACAAGGTAAGGCCACAAACACCACTGTTGGTACCGCTGGAGAAGGTGGCAGTGCTTGCCTGATGGCTGCTGGAAGCAGAGAGGTTCACAGTGCTCTGCCCTGTGTCGTAGCTGTGCTCTGTCCCCATCACGTAGGTGGCGGAGCAGCGAGAGAGGTTGCAGGAGCTGGAAAATCTCATAGCAAATCTGGGTGCGGGAGAAGAGACCGTAACCGATCAAGCCTTTGAGGAGAGGTTGAAGCAGGCAGAAAGAGATGTTATGGAGTTGCTGCAGGAAGCACAAAACAGCAAAGGTGAGTTGACATGGTAAGACGTGAATCCATGAGAGATGAGCTCTTTGCTTGATGTTCTTTCCCCTAGGACAGAGGAGGTTTTATTTCAGGTTACGTTGTGCATCAGGGCAGAGTTATTTGGGACAGCACTGAATCACAGAATCATAGGGGTTGGAAGGGACCTCGAGAGATCATCGGGTCCAGCCCTCCTGCCAAAGCAGCTCCCTAGCTCGTATTGCACAGATACACAGTCTCAGACTCATCTGGACGCCTATGTTATCAAAACAGCACAACACAACGTGGGCCATGCTTTTAATCACAGAATCACAGGATTGTAGGGATTGGAAGAGAGTTCCAGAGATCATTGGGTCCAAACCCCTGCCAAAGCAGGGTGCCTAGCACAGGGCTCACAGGGGGGCGTGCAGGCGGGGCTGGAATATCTCCAGAGAAGGAGACTTCACACCCCTCTGGGCAGCCTGTCCCAGGGCTCCCTCACCCTCATCAGGAAGAAATTCTTCCCCATATTGGTGTGGAACTTCCTGTGTTCCAACTTGAGGCCATCACCCCTTGTCCTGTCCCCACAGACACTGAGAAGAGGCTGGCCATTTCCCCCTGTGTCACACCCTTCAGCTATTGATAAACACTGATCAGATCCCCTCTCAGGCTTCTTTTCTCCAGGCTGAACAGCCCCAGCTCACTCAGCCTTTCCTCATAGGAGAGATGCTCCAGGCCCTTAATCCCCTTCGTAGCCTCCACTGGACTCTCTTCAGGAGATCCCTGTCTCTTTTGTACCAGGGAGCCCAGAACTGGATACGATACTCCCACTGTTCTCCCAGCGGTCTCCGTTGTATGTGCAAAGTAAAGATCTGCACATATCCCATTGTTACCCTCTTCGCCAGACAGAATCATAGGGGTTGGAAGGGACCTCAAGAGATCATCAAGTCCAGATGCAAAGGAGGCTTTTATTTTTTAAACAAGCAGAAGACCTTCCACTAGATGAACATATGTCTTATGCTTATACATTTGCTCAAATGTTTTGGGATAAAGAACTTATTGGGATATCACCACCGATCAGAATGAAGGTTTCAAAATCCTGCTGGCAAGCTTACTTATCCCACCATAAAGTGTATAAAGTTCTGAAAAGTGCTCTTGTAGTGGCCTGTAGCTATTTTTCCTGTTAAACTCTTCTTCAAAGAGTTGCTTGTACCACGGGATGTCTGTGAGCAGGACATTAAGCAGTGTGACAGTGCTTTGTCCTTAGGGTCTTTTTAATGTCTAAGCTGACATGTGTTTTGTAGAAGAGCAACTTGAAGAAGACCCTTGACTTTGCAGTTAGAGATGTTCCCTTGGGAGTTGGTTCAATGATTTCAGACCTCTCTGGAAAAATCTGTTGCCTTTGCATGAAGCTGGGAAGAAGCTGACGCAGGTCTAACTTGTGTTTGCTTGGGAAGATTCCTGCTGGTGGGAACAAACCCTAAAATTCTGCTCCATTTTAGCTGGGGTGGCTTTATGCTGCCTGCTCAGCACCTGTGCCTAGATAAGCCCTGCCTGAGGGGGTGGGAAGGTGGGGATCAGAGGAAGATGAGGGAATGGACTGGGCTTTGTGGTAGTGTTTCTAGTCTCTTGCAAGCTAAACGCAAACACTACCCTTGCAAAAGCCTGTGTGCACCTGTAGTGCTCAGTTGTGGTTTTCCACTGGGTATGTAGGTGGTGGTATGTTGTGTGAAACACGTCAGACATTCATATTCAACATGTAGATCACAGAATCACAGAATTGTAGGGGTTGGAAAGGACCTGCCAAAGCAGGGTCCTGTGCTGCAAGTTGAAGGCAGTGCGTTTGGGAAGAGTCTTAACTTTGGAGCCCTGCAGGCTTCTGCCTGTACTTAGCCTCTTAATAATGCTCTTGCATTTCAGGAGCAATTCCCTCATTCACGAGGCACATGTCTGTGCTTTGTGGCTCAGCTGTTTGGACAGTGTTGTGGGGAGTTTCCTGGTGGCCAAGAATTTGGGGAGTTTGTGGGTCTCACAGGTCCTACGGATTGGAGAACCAGGGCTGGGTCCTCTGTCCTGCCAACTGTTGTCACTGGTGTCTGGCTTGGGAGTAGTCACCATTGCCCAGAGCAGGGGATAACACTGACCCCGCTATTCCTCCATCTCTGCTTACCTTCTGGGAGCTAAGCTGAAGAGAATTTGCAAAGCAGGTGTTTTATACTTGTTGAGGAACAGCTCTGCTGTCTTTTTTTGGTCAGCGATAGAGGTGAAACATTCATTCCCAACTCAAAATTCCCCATCAGAGTTGGTTCCAACACCCAGCAGGACGGTCCTCTGAGTAGTTAATGACTTCTCATATTTGATACATGTTCTGATGATGACTTTGATCTCAAGCTGACTGACTGACCAAATGGCTTTGCCGGTCCCCTTTCACCAGGGGATTAACCTCCCACCGTGGTGCCTGCAGAGGTAACCTGCTGCTCCAACTTCTCTTCCTCCCATAATTAATTTGGCTCCCTCTCTTTTGTGTCACACGTTTCAGACGTAGATCAGGGCCTCATGGACCGACTCAAAGACATCAACAGCACGCTGGTGAGCCAGCTCAACAGGCTGAGGAACATCCAGGGCACCGTGCGGGAGACGGAGAACTTGGCGGAGCAAGCCCGGGTCCGAGTGGAGGACACAGAGGACCTGATCAGCTTAGCTTCTAGTATGCTGGAGAAGGCAAAGATGGCAGCTGACAACGTGGTGAGTTGCTGCTGAGGTACCATGTGGTGAGGAAGGACAGGGCCTTGCCTTTCTGTGCTCTTCTGGGTGTGTTTCTCTGCTTGTTCCTTCTCTTATAGCAAATTTGCCAGGGAAAGGTCTTTTCCCCTGCTGAAAATCATGGAAAGTAAATAAAGGAAGACACTGTGTCTTAGCCCCTGCTCAGATAAACCAACTATATACCCCCCTAAATAAATATCAGGGCCTTTGGCATTTTTTTCCAGGGATAACCCTTATGGGTGGAAACTGGGCTCAAGAAAAAAAACTACAGGGAAGTCAGAAGTAGGTTAGAGACATCTCTAAGCATTTAGATCATGACAATAAATATTTAAAGCAGAGATTAATAAAAGATGAAAATAGAGCTTTAAGATATTTTTTCTTTTCCAGTCCATTACACCTCCGGAGTCGAGCGGGGACCCCAACAACATGACTCTATTGGCGGAAGAGGCCCGCAAGCTGGCTGAAAGGTAGGCTGTGGCAAAACACCTCACAGCCCCCAGCAGGGCTCCACTCTTCCCTACAATGGGGAGAGGCAAAACTCTATCTGCTTGATATGAAACACGTGCCCTTTGCTGAGGAACAGACTTGCTCTGTGGGTATGTACACTAGACATGGGAATGAGAGGCACATACAGCTGTAGCGGTGCCTTGCAGCTGATCTTCAGTGGCACTGCTGGAGTGATGCCTTGGGTGCAGAGATGGCCTCCAAAAGCATCTTCTGTTGCAAATGTTTCAGCATCTTCTGTGAGCAAATCAGAGTGGAGGCAGGAATGGTGTGGGAGAGTAAAGCCGGTGTGAGAGGGTAGGAGCCAGTGAGAGAGGAGAGCAACAAGTGGCTGACAACTCTAATGGCATTGTTCTTCTGTAATCTTGTCCAGACATAAAAAAGAAGCTGATGAGATTGTTCGCATAGCCAAGGCAGCAAATGACACTTCCACGGAAGCATATCAGCTGCTGCTGAAAACCCTGGCTGGAGAAAACCAGACTGCAAGTGACATCGATGAGCTCAACCAGAAGTGAGTCAGTAGCAGAAAATTGGTTTTATTTCCTGGCTTTTGAGCAGTGCTTAAAGCTAAGATGCCCTCTGTAGTGTGGGATGCTTCTGGTTTTCAATCTCTTCGCCTCTCTACTGTCTGAGGAAGTTCCGTTCTACAAAAAAAAAAAAACACCCAAAATTTTAAAAATTGTAGTGTAATTGGATCTTTCTGGTTTTTTAGGTATAACCAGGCAAGGAACATTTCTCGAGACCTGGAGAAACAGGCCAACAAGGTGCTTGCAGAGGCAGAGGAAGCTGGAAACAAAGCCCTGCAGATCTATGCTAATCTCACTAGTCTGCCTACTGTGGATTCCACGGGGCTGGAGGTACGTGCAGGAAGCATCACGTGCAGCGTGTCCCAAAGGCCTGTGAGGACAGGCGTTAGGGCAGCGTGCCAGGCTGCTGCCATACCTTGCATGTCCTTTGCTGGTGCTTCTCTGCGCAAGAACCGCCTCTGGAAATTTGTCCTTCAAGACGTAATCCAGGCTGGTGCCTTTCAGCCTTTACACAGGAGACTTGCTTCCAGAAACCCCCATCTCCCCCCAGTCTCTGAAGGACAAAAAAACCCCAAAACCAACCCCCCCAACTGAGTGAAATGCTGTCTGCTGGATGTTTTGCTTTGACCAGACAAGTGCAAACATCACGGTTCCCTCTGATACCTGCAGAGCTGCTCCCTCCCCTGTGCTCACTGTAGTGCAGTAGGTTTTTCCTGCACATGAAACCGATTCCAACCTCTGCCCCTCGTGGTATTCAGAGCTTTGAAAGCCAAGTTACAACTGCAGTTGAGAGAGACAGGAACCCATCCCAGCTCTGCCCATCAAACTGTTTCACCAACCTGTTCAGAAATGCTTTGATGTTCAGGAATCTGCCTTTGTTTCCCATTTCCACCTGCAGAATGAAGCAAACAAGATCAAGAAGGAAGCAGAGGAGTTAGATCAGCTGATTGCCAGGAAGCTAAAAGATTATGAAGACTTGAGAGACGATATGAAAGGAAAGGAGCTAGAAGTAAAGAATCTCTTGGAGAAAGGCAAGACGGAGCAGCAGGTCAGTTCTGGTTTGCTCAGGCTTTTGTTCCCTGGGAAAAAAACAACGAAGGAAAAGATGGAGCTGGCCAGATATGAAAGATTTGGTCTTATTCAGTCTTACTTTATCGTAGCAGCACTTGTGAGAATACTGAAGGGTGGTCCTGGAAAGGGGCTGCAAAAAGCTGGTAAAAGCATTGAGGTTGTATGGGAGAGTAAGGGGTGCTCAGAGCAGTACCTAAATCCACCTGGTTCCAGAGGAAGGGAGGGAAGCATTGCTGCTCAGGGATCAGCGGTGGCATGAATGGCATTGGTGTTGCAGGCTGTTGTCCTTCACAAGGTAGTAACAGGTCGGTACGTGCCCTGTCTCCTTAGACTGCAGACCAGCTCTTGGCTCGAGCAGACGCGGCGAAAGCCCTGGCCGAAGAAGCCGCTCGGAAGGGCAACGGCACGCTGCAGGAGGCGAACACCATTCTCAGCAACCTGAAAGGTAAAGACACAGCACATGCAGTGACTCCTTCCATTCCTGCATGACAGGGTGACAGGTCGTTGGCAGTAGTGTGTTTTAGTTAAACGGTCCTTGCTATTGCTGCTACCTGGGGGTTGGGTGGGTTCTTTGGGTTCCCCCCCTTCCCTTTTAAACAAAGAAACTCCTGGAGAGAGCCCAGTGGAGGCTACAAAGATGATTAAGGACCTGGAGCATCTCCCCTATGAGGAAAGGCTGAGTGAGCTGGGGTTGTTCAGCCTGGGGAAAAGAAGCCTGAGAGGGGATCTGATCAGTGTTTATCAATATCTGAAGGGTGGGACACAGGGAAATGGCCAGCCTCTTCTCAGTGTCTGTGGGGACAGGACAAGGGGCGATGGCCTCAAGTTGGAGCACAGGAACTTCCACACCAATATGGGGAAGAACTTCTTCCTGGTGAGGGTGAGGGAGCCCTGGGACAGGCTGCCCAGGGGGTTGTGGAGTCTCCTTCTCTGGAGATACTCCAGCCCCGTCTGGACGCCTCCCTGTGTGACCTGTCCTAGGGACCCTGCTTTGTCAGGGGGGTTGGACTCGATGGTCTCTGGAACTCCCTTCCAGCCCCTACAGTTCTGTGAGCCTATGAAATGGATTTGTCACTAGTGATCTCCTTTTTGTTTAAGTTCCTTACATAGCCTCAGAAGATGTGTAATAGGGAGAGCTGCAAGCACATACCCCCCTGCTCCCCAGTTTTCATCCCTCCAGTGCCACTGTGGCAAAGCTTGGGTAGCTTGGTCAAAGAAGCATCCCAAGGCTCCTCTGGAGCAAGTGGTTAAGAAGCTGTTTTGCCCTTTCATAGATTTTGATAAGCGGGTGAATGATAACAAGACGGCGGCGGAGGAGGCGCTGAAGAAGATCCCAGCCATCTCCCAGACCATCGCTGAAGCCACCAACAAGACGCGCCAGGCGGAGCTGGCGCTCGGCAATGCTGCTGCCGATGCCCGCGAAGCCAAGACTAAGGCAGATGATGCAGAGAGGATCGCTGGTTCTGTTCAGAAGGTGGGTCCTCTGTAGCTCTGAAGCCATCCCCTGGAGATGCTGGTGTGTAACTGCCTAAACTCCTATTCTAGCAATTCCTGGTGAGCCCCACGTGCATTCCGGTGCATTCCCACACTGGGGAAGGCAAAATGTGGCATGATAGGTGCCTTTTTGGGAGGAGGAGGAGGAGGAAGGAAGGTCTTGCACCTTCACCACCTTTTTCCATCCTGTCCCCCTTGCTGGCTGTAGAGTGCTGCTGCTACCAAAGCTGAAGCTGACAAGACTTTTGCTGACGTGACTGGGCTGGCCAGGGAAGTGGATGACATGATGAAGCAACTCCAGGATGCAGAAAAGGAGCTGAAGCGGAAGCAGGATGATGCTGAGCAGGATATGATGATGGCGGGCAAGGTGAGTCGTGCTGGTGGAAGCGGGAAGAGGCTGCCTTCTCCTTGCTGTCCTGGCCATCACAGCTTTTCTGCTGTTGTCCTCTTGCCAAGACAGCACTGTGTCCAGTCACTAGTCAGTCTCTTCCGAGCGTTAAGTGGCAGAGAAGACATGAGATGAGCAAAGGAGCTCTCCTGGTGGCTGTAGTGCAGGTCCCTGGCTTGATTTTGAGCTGGTTTCCTTAATGCCACACTTGGGTTTTAGCTGGAACCTGATTATAGCCCTACGGAGTCTGTTCTGGCACTTCCTGCAAAACCCCTCTTGGTTATCAGGGATCTCCAGCCTGAAATAATCAGGGAACTGATGATCCAAAGGCTGTCGGTGTGGAGAAGATCTCAGCACAGGGCTGTTAGCCTGGAGAGAGGAGCCAGCAGTGCTTGGGACAGCTTGGGTAGACCTATGAAGGAGAGAGGCAGCAGTTTCCTAAGCCCTGTGGCCTTTCTTGTGCTCTCATTTATTGTTTAATACCCCACAGGCCTCTCAGGCTGCCCAGGAGGCAGAAGACAACGCAAGAAAAGCAAAGAACTCTGTGAACAACTTGCTTGCTGTCATTAACGGCCTGCTGGATCAATTAGGTAAGCTGTCCTTGACAGACACCTCTGAACGCTTCCCTGCTATAGATACAGCTGGTGTGGTGTGCCAGTGACCTGCCCAGTGCTGTGCCACAAATCAAATGGGTCCCTTTACTTCTAGAAATGGGGCTTGACTGTTTTTGGCAAGGGTTTGGCTTGGTGTTGGGTGTGGTTATGGTTTTGGGTTGAGTTTTTTCTCCCCTGGGGTGACCTCAAAGCTTATTGTGCCATGTCTGGTTACCGCTTTTGCGTGAACTGAGGGCAGTTGTTGAAGCTGCTCCTGTTTTATCAGATGCAGATGGGATGGATGGAGATCTTGGTGCCCAGCTAGGGGCTCAGCTGTGTGAGCACCCAAAACCAGTGCCTCAAAGGTGCCTTGTTTTGGCTTTTCATTTTTTTTAATGGACTTCACTGGTTGCTTCCACCTTTTTAGGGCAGCTGGAGACAGTGGACTTGAACAAACTGAATGAGATTGAGGGCACCCTGAACAGCACCAAAGACAAGATGAAAGATAGCGACCTGGACCAGAAAGTGTCCTTCCTTGAGAGGGAGGCCAGGAAGCAAGACGATGCGATACAGGCCTACAACAGGGACATTGAAGAGATCCTGAAGGACATTAGCAACCTGGAAGACATCAAGAAGACCTTGCCATCTGGCTGCTTTAACACCCCGTCCATTGAGAAGCCTTAAGGGTGCGCTGGGGTGGGGGTTATCCCCCCAGGGAGCGGTGGTTTGGCTCTGGAGTGCCTTAACACACATTACCTTCTTCAGATCCCCAACTCTTCGCTGCTCACAGCCACTTGTTTTCTTCTCAAATCAGGATAAATTGAAAGTTTGTTGGGTTTTTTGGGGGTTTTTGTTTTATTTTGTTTTTTTAAGAGAAGCAAATTAAATATCCATCTTTGGGCATCAAAGGGGGTTTTATATAAACCTGTCTCCCTGAGCACTCTGCCCCTTCCTCAGACACAGTTTCCCTTTGATTAGTGCAAGGATGAGGGATGCTCTGGACTCTCTGTACCATGGTTCCAAAATAACCATGGGAGCTGTATACAGCAAGACAATACTAACCCAATTTTTCCTCCTCTCTTCCTCCTCAGTCCCGGAGCTCTCTGTCCCTATGAAGGAAGGGGATGGCTACCAAAGTATTACTGTAATGGCCAGTATAGCTGCACTCATTCAGATCCCTGGTCCCAACTTCTAACCCTGTGAATTATTATTATTATTATTATTATTATTTTTTAATCCTTAACTAGTGGCCGATCTGACAGTGTTGGTAGCCTCTGACCAAACATGCTTTCTGTGATGATGCATTGCTCTGAGAAAACACGCTGCCCCTGAGAAGGAGCTCTTTGGGAAGATACTGGTGGAGTAGTAGGTCCTACCAGCCCTGCTCCTGGTCTGTGGAGAAGTAGTTTTGGGTCTGGTCTGTTAGCAGCTACCTGCTGGGTAGCCCAGGTTGAGGAGTGTGGAAGCCCTGTGCTGCGTTCCCAGCGGTAGGTGTTGCTATCCAATTGCCAGAGGATTGGGGGTTTTGGGAGAGCTTTTTAGGGTTTGGGGTTTTTTTAAAGCTATGAATGTCTGGTGGACAGATTAGTTTGTTCAGGTGGGAAAGGTCTTGCTGAAGAGGAGAGCTGCCATCCAGAATGCTCAGAGAGCTGTGCTGCTCTTCATGCCATGGCTTTGGGTGGGGAAGGGATAGGCTGTGTGGGTGGATGTGCAAAGGGCTTTCTCCCATCCTCTGAAGGAGGATGGGAGAAGGAGGGACTGTTTCTCTGTCTCCCAGTGTTGCTCTCACCCTTTGCCTGGTTCATCCTTGCAGAAAGAGCTGGAGTTCCCCAGTTCCCTCCTTTCTTTTGACCAGCCATTCTCCTGATCACCTCAGAGCCACCGCAGCGCAGGGATTCAGGCTGGGCTCAGGTGGCCATTCTCCCATTCAACCCAGCTGCTGCCACCTCCCCAGTAGGCTCCTTCCCCAGTCAGTGCCTCCAGCTGCTTACTGGTGCTGAGTGGGAGCAGCGGGGAGCCCCTCACTCCTCCTCCAGCCCTCCTCAGACGAGAGCATCTTCTGCACCCCCCCCCCCACTCCTTCCTAGAGATCCAGTATATATCTATCCTTAAATGCTATGCAACTTCGTACGTTTGCGTAGCGGGGAAGAAATTATTATCTGACACACACTGGTGCTATTAATTATTTCAAATTTATATTTTTTGTGTGAATGTGATGATTTTTTTCCGTTTTTCTTTTTTTTTTTTTCCTTTTTTTGTTTTGTTTTAATCAGGATTACAGTGTGAGGAAGTCTCTCTCGTGTGTGCGTACGTGTGTGTGTAAATATACTCAGCCATGTTTCCAGAGCGGCGTAGCCTGGCCTCCTCCATGTGCTTTCCCCTGCAGCCCTTGGGGTGCACACACTGTGGTATCCCCTCTCTCTGTGCCGTTCCTGTAGAGCTCGGTGTTTCTCCTGGCTGCACTCCTGTTTTTTCCCCTTCTCCCATGTCCTCAGCACCCATTCAGCATCGGCAATAACCACTCTGCCTGGGGGGTGGGTGCTTTCCAAAGCCTCCATGGGTGGTGCTCACAGCACTCTGGTTTGGGTCCCTCGTCCCTAGGGATGCTGTGCCAAGGAGGAGAGCGGGCGCTGGGGCTGTAGGGAGACAGGGCCCAGCGTTGAGAAAGCTGGATTTGGGGGGAACATCTCGAGACCACCACGCAAGGCTTAGTGCGCCCTTGGGAACAGCACTGCTGGGGTAAGGGGGTGTTCCCAGTGTACCCCCACATCCCTCTTGTACCCCCTCTTAGAGATCCCTACAACTTCTCAGCCTGGGATATCCCTCTGCCTGCAAAAACCGCAGCCAGTCCCGGGAGGAGAGCTTAGGGGTGTCCCTCAGTGCCCGTGGGACGCTGAGGTTGGTGTCCTGGCCGCTCTGGCCAGATGGCTGGCGGTAACCGTGTCACCTCCCTGCCAAGGCTGGGAGAAGAGCGGGTGCCAAGATGCACGCATGCCCTGGCTGACCTCAGGCCTAAGGTTCCTAGCTTTCTTCTCTTTCTCTCTCTCTCTTTTTTTTTTTTATTTTAAGCTGTTTTTAACAGAATTTTATTTTTAAATAAAAAAGAATTAAATCTTTATAAGCGCTCTCTTAATCACTACTGCATTACAGCCATTACTCATTGTATAAGCCCAGTTATTTCTTTACGTAATGTGATGACGCGACAGCTGCTGGTGGAGCGCTGGATGTCACAGGTGTGACATCCCTTCACCACCTTATTCCCCACTGTGCCCCCCTCAGTATGTGCCTTTGCTCCAGCCTTTTTTTTTTTTTTGCCTTAATCTGTGGTCTTGCTGTCCGGGGCGGTGAACAAAAAAATAATGCAACACTTGCAGTTTTTATGTATAAAAAACAGTATTTCTTATTTATAATAAAGTCTGAATATTTGTAACCCCTCATACCTCAGTGTTCCTGAGAGTATTTGGAAAGGGAAAATTGGGGATGCTGGTAGCCTTGGTGATTCTGCTTCCCCCCCATGTCCATTGTGGTGGGTACAATGAATCTTATACCACTGTTTTTTCAGGCCTTAAAAAACAGGATGGTGGTGTCTGTGCTGATGCTGTTGGAGCTGTGTTGCCCTCCTGGGAGGGACCTCAGGGGAAAGGGTGAAGTCCTTCCTGCTTTCAGCTTGACACATGGAAAAGGAACAGGGCCCCTGGGAGGAAAACCAAATCCCCCAAGTAAAGAAACTGAAATTCCTCCATTGGAAACCACCTGAAGTCTGGCTGTGCTGTGGTGCTCCACGTGTCCTGTCTGCCAGAGCCTGGGAGGAGTTAAATTTGGGAATTAATTTGGGCAGACTGGCTGGCTTTCTTCTTTCTCCACAGAGGAAAATGCCTGTGTCCCATTGACTGCAGAACCCTTCTCCACTGGTAAGTTCTCACTCTATTTCAGTTTCCATTGCTCTGGCTTCTTGTCCTCCGGCTCAGACTGCTGCTAATGCATCCGTCACAGACCATACCCTTTCTTCCCTTCCTTTTGTATGGGCCAGTGTTGCTGCTGAGCCAACCCCCCCCAGTGACAACCCTCTGATGCTTCATCCGGGCTGTAGGCAGCAGTCGGGGGGGGCAGAGAATGCAGCAGCAGGATGGTGCTGAGCTCACGTGGGCTGCGGCTCGATGTGGAGCCTCTTAATGTTTTGAGGCTGAAGCACTCGGTTCAGGGAGCAAATCTCTGCTCTTTATTCTTTCTTCAGGTCATTGGTGCTTGTGTAAAGCCTGGGCGAAGTCCCAAATTAAGGTGAAGCTCTTGGCTTCTGTACACACAGCTGCATCGCACTGGCCTGGAACAGCCAACCTATCGGTTGATTTTTGGAGGGTAGTGGGTGTTACCCTGCCATGGGGAGGAGCAGACCCAAGGGAGCAGGGGAAGGGCTGCCCCCTGCTCGCTGAACAAGTTCATCCCCGAGGAGGAATTTTCTGGTCAGCACAGTGCTGGGTTGATGTCCAGGTGGAAGAGGAGGGACCTTGCTGAGGAGGGACCAAGCTGCGCTCTGTTGGCTCTTCCTCTGATGTCTGGTGGTTTCCCTCACTGTCTAAGCTCCATCATCCCTCGTGTGCCCTCTGGAGAGGGCTGGCAGCAGGCATGGGGGCCCTGGGGAGCACAAGGACTCGGACAAGGTGGCACCAGTTACCGTCCGGGAGTTCTGCAACTGGGTTACAGAATCATTGGGGGGTGCTGCCCAATGCAGAGCTGCCAGAGGAGCAGGGCTTGGGGCTTTGCGGTGGTTGGGGGGCTTCATGGCTGCTCTGGGGAGGCTGGAGTTGAGGGGACTTGGCCTCGTTGGGGTGCTGTGCCAGGTTCTCCCTCGCTTCAGGGTGGGACGAGGTTGTCAGGAGTTGGTAAGTGCTGGGAGCAGCTGCTGGGAGGAGGCAGCTCTGGCCTGTCCACAGGGATCTGAGGAAGGAGAAGGGGATGTGCAGCTCTTGCACAGAGCTGGCAGCGTCCTCTGCTCCCTGTCTCCAGCCCAGACACCTCAGACCCTGCTCGGAGCAGTCGATCTTTCAGGTCAGCTGCTGGGCCACACCCTCAGCTGTGCCCCCGTCCCCGAAACTCTGGTGACACTGCACAGAGCAAACCCCACTGAGACCCCTGGCAAAGCCTGGCAGCCATTGCTGTGGGGGCAGAGGGCAATGCAGCGGGATGGCACTGCCTTCTGCCCTCATCCCTGCCTGCCTGCCCCTGTCTGTCTGTCTGTCTCGCCCCCTCGCTGGCACGGGCAGGGCAAGGGCAGACACGATGACACTTCCTCGCCATGCCGCTGCCCTGCCCTGCTTGCTCACCGCTGCCATGACCAAGCCAGGACTGGGAGCACTGGTGTCCTGCTGCCTGCCTATGCCCAAACAATGTCCCCTGCTCCGGGTGGCCCCAGCTGTCTGACCACACCACTGGACCCACCGAAACCAGCCCTCAAACCCATGTGTACAGGAGGCTGTGTCTCCTGAAGGCAGCCCATGTAGTCATTCAGAGGTTCAGGAGATAAGGTGACTGCGTTAAATCCCAGGTTAACAACCAGGTTCCCTATCTGGGAACGGCGCTGTGCCAGGGAACAGCACGAGGAAGCGGCTCAGCATGCTGGGCCTCAGCTTTGAGGAGCCCAAAGCGCCCATCCAGCAAAGGAGGGACTGAAGTCCAGGTGTTATCTCTGCACGTGTGGATATGCTGGTGCAGCAGGATCCCTGATCTTTCCACGCCGAGGAAGTGCCGGTACCGGGATAAAGGTCTGCTGCCAGCTGGAGGAGGCCAGTGCTGGGCGTGTGGCGTCGGGAAGGACAGTGGGCAAGCAGAGCTCGAGGGAAGCCGCTGCTCAACAAACCCTCAAGGAGGAGCGAGGCTGCCCACCGAAACAGCCTGGGTCTGGAGCTGCAGGAGGACGTCGCAGCTCCAAAGGTCCCTTGCTGAGGGAGGTGTGGGGGTGCTGGGGATGAGCTGTGCAGCATCCTTGTTGTCCCTTATCCCTCGTGAGCCACCAAAACACATTTTCTCCCTTGGTTATACCAGCAAAACTCTGGGTTCGGGGCTTTCACGCACCCATCGCTTGCTGGTGGCAGCCATCAGCACAATCCTGTGGATCCAGACTATCTTCAGAGCGGTCAATTCTGCCATGGCCACATCCTCAAGGACTGCTAAACTTGCTGGGCACAGGAGTGGTCTCCCTGCAGCTTTCTTAACCCTGTGATGAAGAATTGGGGGCCAGGCATCCTCTGAAGGATCCTTCTTCTATTGTAGATCTGAAGATCCAGGTTCTCCAGTGAGGAAATGCTGATTCGTAGCAACTCTGGGTTGCTGCTCCTGGTGCCTTTGCTGTTCACCATCTTCTTAGAAGAGCTTTTCCTCTCATCGTGGCGGCATTTGCTACCCATGCTCTGTGGTGGGTGGGAGCATGGGTAGCAAATGCCCATGTGATGGGTGTTTGCCTTGTGGTAGGTGAGGAGCATCGGTTTGTTCCAGTGCCTGTGTGTTCCAGAACATCAGGGCCCCAGGAATGACATTTTGGGCAGCTTCATGCACGCATTGAGGTGGTTTTCCAAAGGTGAGGATGGTGGAGGATGACGAGGTAGGAGTAGCCTAAGCAAACATGCAGGAATGACTGGGGAGAGAGATGTGTCAGTGTTTGAGGAAATGAAGTAAGCAGCGGGGTAAGAGTGGTGAGATAGTGTGGAGGAGCCAGCTCTGAGGGGAAAGGTTCCTCCTCGTGCTGAGAGCTGGACTTCCAAGAGAGGAACCAGACAAGGACCTGGGCTAGGAGATGTCTGAGGTGATGCTGGAGATGAGCTCCCTGAGCAGAGGGTTGTCAGTGGGTGGGAGGAAGCACAGCAGAGGTGCCTGGGGCAAGTGATGTGCTTCAGAGCAGAAGGGAGGGAGAGCATTTTGTTAGGGGAAGGTGTAGACCCGAAGGGCTGCCCAAGCAGTCGGACCGTGACAGGCTGGAGAGATGGGACCATGCAAACCTTGTGGAGTTCAACAAGGCCAAGGGCAAGGTCCTGCACGTGGGTCAGGGCAATCTCCAGCACAACGACAGCCCGGGTGGGGAATGGATGGAGAGCAGCCCTGAGGAGGACTAGGGAATGCTCACTGAGGTAAAGTTCAACCTGACCCAGCAATGGGCGCTGGCAGCCCAGAAAGCCACCCATGTCCTGGGCTGCATCCCTAGCAGTGGGATCAGCAGGTCTGGGGGAGGAAGGGAGTTCTGCCTCTCTGCTCTGCTCTGCTCTGCTCTAGGGAGACCTCCCTTCAGTGCTGCATCCAGCTCAGGGGTCCCCAGGACAAGGAGGACACACAGCTGTTGGAGAGAGTCCAGAGAAGGTTACAGAGATGATCTGAGGGCTGGAGCACCTCTGGTCTGGAGACAGGCTGGGAGAGCTGAGCTGGCTCAGCTGGACTGGCTCAGCCTGGAGAAGAGAAGGCTCTGAGGACATCTCCCTAGAGGGGCTCCAGGAGACCTGGAGAGGGGCTGGTGCCAAGGGTAGGGAGGGCCAGGCCCAGGGGTATGGCCTTCAGCTGCAGGAGGGCAGCTGAATTGGGGCTGGGAGGCAGAAATCCTTCCCAGGGAGGGGGGAGGCCCTGGCACAGGGTGCCCAGAGAAGCTGGGGCTGCCCCAGGATTCCTGTCAGGGTTCAAGGCCAGGTTGGGTGGGGCTTTGGGCACCCTGGGCTGGTGGGGGAGTGTCCCCACCCATGGCGGGGGGGCACTGGGAAAGCTTTGGGGTCCCTTCCCACCCAAACCAGTCTGTGAGTCTACAGACACTGCAAGTGGTTTTGTCTTGCTGCTTAAAAACCCCCAGAATTTGGATAAGGTGGCCTTGGGTGCCAAAGCCCAACGAGCCACCAGCGTGCTCGTGAAGCCGGGTTCCTCGTTATGAACCTATATTAAGATCCAGCCAGTGAAATCAGAAGGAAACAGCCTGCTAATGAAGGAGAGCTGCTTCAATTGGTGGAGGCAGGTAAGTTTGGCAGAGGGAGATGCAAAGACGTGGTGAGTCGGGGCTGACTGCACCCATGAGATCACCAGGAGCCAGGGAGGGAAGCCCTCTGAGTCAGCCCCAGGTGCAGGAGTGTCTGGAGGCCGGAGGGCAGCGCAGGGGGCTCAGATGGGACCTGGGGTGAGGAGCTCTGGAATGAGCAGTGTGGCAGCACCGCTGGACTGAGTTTCAGCCCCTAATGCAGAGGGTGACCTGGAAGGCAGCTCGTGTCTTGGGGAGAGAACTTGCATAGGTGTCCCATGGCGGTGAGCAGGGGAGATGCTGTGATGCAGCACAAGAGCCCATCCTTCTTCACGGTCCTTCTGCAAGCTGCTTTTGCAGGTCAAGCGGGTGTGCTGGCGTCTCACTTGTCCTGACATAGGGAGGTCTGAGGGACCCCCACCTCTAGGTTTCTCTGTTCCTCCCTAGAAGCAGCCATGTCCTCCTCCAAGGCAAGGAGGAGTGAGGCAGCATTGGCCTTCGTGTCTAGTGCAGCTCACTGTCTGCCCTTGAGACTAGAATGCTAATGAGGCTGTGGAGCCTGGCATCCTCATCCCAGCTCCATCAGGGCCCTTGGACAAGCCTTTCCCCTTGTCACCTCCACTCCTCATCCTCTTCCTAGCAAAATGGTGGTTCTACCAGGCTAGACCAGGGGCCCCTCTAACCTGGTTTTCTATCTCTGGAGCACAAGCAGACAAAGGAGTGTGACAGTTCCCTGCCCCCACCCCCTTTCTAGCTCTGGGGGTCTCTGGAACCTGATGTTTGCCGGGTAAATCCTGCTCCATCTGCTCACCATGTACTTGTCCCAGCTGCCCTCGGGGGCTGTGAGTGCCACAGGTCACACCTGGGCTGGCTGGCTGGCCCTGGCAGTGAGCAGACAGTCCCCATCCTCCCTTCCCAGGCTTCCCGTGAGCTCATCGTGCTTCACTCGGCTCCTACAAGCCGGCTGCGTGCCCGGGCAGCCCGGCTCTCCCAGCCAGCACCCATGCCCTGCCTGTGGGGGCAGCCACGGTGGGGAGCGATGGAGCTGGGGAGTGGGACCGGGATGGGCAGGAGGGGCATCCGTGGGGGCTGCAGCTGCACTTTATTGCCCGCCCCCCGTGATCCACAGCCCTGGGAGGGTGCAGGCAGGAGGCTGTTGGGGTGCGCCGGTGCGGGTGCAGGCTCCCTGGGCTGGGCTCTCCTTGCTGCGGGTGAGTCAGCCCACGGCACACGCGCTCTTCCTGTTGGGAGTGACTCAGGTGGAGCCGCCGATAAAAACTACAGGGGAGCTGGGGTGGGAGGGAGGAAAAAACCCCACCTCAGGCAGCTGCGAGCCCCGCCGTCGCCTGCCGGAGCGGCTGGGTGCCCCCTGGAACCAGGAATGGCCGGGCGCTGGCTGCTGGCCTGCTGCCTCGCAGGCTGGGCCCTACCTGCGGCCCCCAACGCCAACGGAGGAGGAGGAGGAGGAGGAGGTGAGGCTGGGGAAGGGCGGCTGCTCCTGCTCTCCGGCCCCGCGGGCGGCTGTGTTTGCAGCCCCGGCCCGGTGCCGGAAAGTCCCGGTCACTGGGAGCTCGCTGGGTCCTCTCTGCTCCCACCTTTGGGGTTAAAATTGGATCTGTAGGCGCCTCTCCTTGTGTTTCCTTTGGGGTTTAATATCCCGTGAGCATTTAGACTTTCTTTTTCTTTCTTTTTATTTTCCTCCCGTCCCCACGCCCCCCCTTTTAAATACCTGACACCCAATGATGGTCTTGCCTTCTGTGTAAAGTCTTGTTGCCCCGGATGGAATTTGGGGTGTGAGCATGAGCATCGCCCGGGGAGTGGAGACTCTGCCCAACCCTGCCCTAAGCAAAACCTTCCCAAAGCCCCAGGAAGAGCTGGAAGCACTTGGGATCCTGTTTGCTGTAGCAACGCGGGCTGTGTTTGTACTTCATGTGAGTCCATGGGGCTCCTCTGAGGCAGCTCATAGGAGGTGGTGGTGACCCTGCCGAGCTCCGTGGGCCAACAGCGAGCTTTAAAAACCCAGAGGATGCCCTGGCACGTGTGGCTGCAGTGGAGAGGGGGAGGCAGGGGTGCTGGAGCACATCCAGCCCAGCCCTCATTCGGTATCAGGGTTCAGTCATAGGCTGGAGGTTTGGGTACCTTTAGCCAAAATTGGCTCCCACCATGGGTTTTGTGACTCTGGGGTGGTTCCAGGGTGCTTGGTCGTAGTGCCAGCATTGTGAGACACGCTGGCTGAGCTTAACAGGGTGCTTTATCTGCTTTCCTTAGAGCATGGAGGGGGAAAAGTGCTGAGTAAGTGGGTTTGGGGAAGAAAAATAACACCCCAAGCCACCACAAAACCAAACCCCGTTCTGCACTCTGCCTTTCCTGCTACCTGGGTGGTTGTTAGGGCAGTTTGAAGTCTTGCTGTGGTTGTCCCCTGCTTCCCAGCACAGTGTAGGCACCTGCTGCTTTTCCCTGGACTCCTGAACCCGTCTCTGTGCGAGGGTGAAGGCGACAGTGGGTGACGGGCTGTGCTTCTGCACCGCAGCAGCTTCGGGGCTGTTCGGCAGCATAAACTTGCCTCTCACAGTGCTGGAGCTCAATGCCAGCTTGTCATTAGCACCATAATCCTATTCTGCTTGCTAATGAGCTGCTTGAGCCACAGTGGGTTCGGGTATGGTCCAGCAAGTGTGTGTTTGCCTCGGTGGTGCACACCTGCAGAGCCCCAGAACGGTGGGGGCTGGCAGGTACCTCTGGAGATCCCCCAGTCCAACCCCTGCCAGAGCAGGATCACTTCCAGCAGGCTGCACAGGGCAGTGTCCAGGATCACAGGGTCTGAATGTCTCCAGAGATGGAGACTTCCCAGCCTCTCTGGGCAGCCTGGCCCAGGGCTCTGCTACCCTCCCAGGAAAGAAGTTCTTCCTCAGGGTTAGATGGCACTTCCTTTATTCCAGTTTGTGCCCATCACCTCCTGTGCTGTCCCTGGGCACCACTGAACACAGACTGACCCATCCTCCTGACCCCACCCCTCAGGGATTTATCAGCAGTGAGAAGTTTCCCCCTCAGTCTTCTCCTCTCTGGTCTAAAAAGTCCCAAGTCCCTCAGCCTCTCTTCATCAGAGAGATGTTCCAGTCCCCACAGCATCTCTATAGCTCTATGTTGTCCCCTCTCCAGTAGCTCCCTGTCCTTCCTGACCCGGGGAGCTCAGCACTGAACACACTATTCCCAATGAGGCCTCACCAGGGCAGAGCAGAGGGGCAGGAGAACCTCTCTTGACCTGCTGCCCACACTTTCAGGGTCCAGGGAAGGGTTGGGTTGTGGAGGTCAGGGCTGTACTGTGCCTGTGAGCTGTCTAACTTGGCATGTTGGGAAGGAGAAGATGTCAAATGGCAGCTTTTGGCTCCTGGTGCATGGTGTCTCCTTGCCAATGGAGCCTGAGGAGATGCAGGCAGGTCTTCTGCAGTGAGGAAGCTGTGGGGTAACCAGGGTTTGGGTGAACAGGTGGGACAGCCCTCTGGGTCATGCTCCCAAAAGCGCAGGGAGCAGGGCCCTTGCTGCTGTGGAGTCTTTGCAGAGTGACTCCTGTGTACAGAGCTATCAGATCTGGTCCTTGCAGACCCAGGGCCAGCCTCAGTTTATGGCTTTGTGAATTTGAGGAGATAATTTCAAAGGCCTGGAGCATCCTGTCTCCTCCCCTGAACCTTTCTGGTGTGAGGACTTGTCTCAGCACAGTTTTTCATACCTTATTCTGCCGGGCAGGCATTGGGGGAATGATGTTCTGCTGGATGTGTGCCTCCACCCTCCTTCCTCCCAGCCTAGCGCTCCGGAAATCCAGCTGCAAAGCTTCTCCATGGAGCCTCTTCTTCTCCACATTTGCCTGAGAACCAGATGATCTTGGGGCAGAGCCTTGGGCCCTCATCTCCCAGCAGCACTGGCACACTCTGCCTGCTCAGCAGCTCCTTTGCTCCTGGGAAGGGTTGACCCACCTGAGCTCTGGGGGCCCCAGAAGACTAGCAGCACCAGCAAGAGGTGGTGGCACCGATCTGCACCCACATCTTAAATCGTTTTGGATTAGGGAGGCCGGAACGTGCCCCAGGGCTGAAGGGCTGGCTCTGAAAGTGCTGGCAGCAGGTTTCCATTCCCCAAGGGAATGGCGCTGGAATTTTGTGAGCCAATGAACCCTCTGGATTGCGTAGGCTGATGCATGGGTGGAGTACAGCTTCAGGGGGAGCGATGGGGAAGGGGGGATGCTGCTCTGGGCGGGTTGTTCATCCCATCCCTGTCCTTTGGTCACTGCCAATGTCCACTGAGGCTCTTGCACCATGGGAAGGAGAACTTCCATGCCTGTGTGCTGGGCTGGTAGCAGACCTTCTGCAGCAGCCTCTCTGGCTCTTGGCAGCCAGGCTGCAAGGGAGAACCGTGTTCACAGGCGCTGGAAAAACCTCTCTCCCTGTTTGCTGGTGCATGAGGTCATCTCCCCTCTTGGCAGCGGGCTTGGGTGCTGCCGCTGAGCACCTTCGTCTGGTATGTGGGTGCTGATGGGTGTGTGCCATGTCTGGGTGTGAGTCTCAGCACGGTGTGTGTGGGCAGGAGGCTTCTCCTGGTCCCCAGAATCATAGGTGTGGAGGACAGGGACCTTGTATCCTGGGGCTAAGCTGTGCTGGGAGAGCACTGGGAAGGAGGAGCCTCCACATGTGTCAAGCACAACCTGCTGCCTGCATCCACGCTGCAGGTCTCTGCTTGCTCTTGGATTTCCATCGCCTCCCTGTGCTGCCAGAGGTGACCTGAGCTGGGGATGGGCAGCTGGGACATCCTTCCTGTCCCAAGGAGGTCAGCAGAGTTTCTTGGAAGGAAGTTGAGCCCTGGGGGGGTTTGGAACAGCTGGCCAGTTCCACACCCCTGCAGACCCTGCTTTTTTCCTCAGACTGTTTCTTTCTCCTGCCCGTCTTTGCCAACCAGTCTCCTCAGGGTGCTGAGGAACTCATCTGAAAGGCTTAAAACACACCAGGCTGTCAGCAGACAGTCCTAGAAAGTAGGTGAGATGGGGTTTCATGAGAAGACCTGGAGCAGGCATGGCTGGTGAGACCAGCCTGCTCTCCAGAGGTCCTGGCTGTGTAGCGGGATGCCAGCTCCCGTGTCTGTCCTTCTGGCACCCACCGTGCCACAGCATTACCTGGGCAGCTTTCCTTCCTCAGGGGGTGCAGTGAGGTGACCTCTGTCATCCTGCCAACACCTGGTTGCTTTTGTTTTAACCTGCATCTCAGCTGGTTTGCTTCCACCAAGCTACTCTGGTCACAACCTGCTCACCACCCCTGTGCTTGGCTGGAAGAACACACGCATCACAGACCTGGGTGGAGGGACCTGGGGGAAGCTGGCTGTGAGCTTTCCTTTTTGGGCTTGCTCCTGGGCCTGGGTGAAACCCTCAGGGACCCTTCTCTGCAGTCACCAGTGGAGTTCTGCCTGGTTTTATCGGGGCAAAGTCTGTGGGTGGGTGGTGGTCACCATCCCTGCTTACCCAAAGATCTTGTTGTGTTGGATGACCTCTGAAAAGGACAGAGAGCATCCCTGGCCATGCTGTGCTGTGGAGCAGCAGCTGCTTGGCTTGGGAGGGGGTTGTCCATCCTGACCTGTGCTGGAGTGACACCAGGCATCACTCCCAAGCACAGGGATGTGGAGGGTGGCACGTGGGTGGCCGGCAGACACAGACATGTGGGGACGATCACAGAAATGTGAGGGATGGGACTTGTTGTTAGTGGAGCAAGAAGGGGAGGTTTCTGCTGCCTGGGATTGTTCCTTGGGCACCAAGCATTTCCATCCACGCTTCCTGCCTCGCTGGGAGGGACACTGATCCTCTCTGCCCTGAATTTGGGGGACAGCTTTGTGTCTGGTGCCTTTATCTCTGAGCATCACTCGAGGTTTGTCTCTGCTGTCCCCAGTCTGTGACTGCAACGGGATGTCCAGGCAGTGCATCTTTGACTGGCACCTCCTGCGCGAGACGGGGAATGGGTACCGCTGCCTCAACTGCCTGGGCAACACGGAGGGTGCCCGCTGCGAGCGCTGCAAGGAGGGCTTCTTCCGCCAGCGAGAGGAGGACTGCTGCCTGCCCTGCCTCTGCCACCCCCAGGGTACGTGCCTGCCTTCTGGGAGGGGATGGGGTTGGGCTGGGGATGTAGGGGGGATGGAAGAGCCCACTGCCCTGTGCATCCTGGGTCAGGAACCCTGCACACCGGGTCCAGGTGTTGCAAGAGTGAGTAGGGCCAGCTTGGCTCCAGGTGGGATTACCTGGGAAGGTGCCAAAGTTCAGCGCTGTGTTGCTGCACTGAAAGTCGAAGGAGCTGCTGCTCTTCCTCCTCCTCCTCTTCCTCCTGGGTGCTTTGCTGCTGGGAGCTGCGAACCCTTCAGCAGCTCCCAGGTTTCAAGATCCACCTGCCCCCCGAGGAAATTCATAGAATCCCAGACTGGTTTGGGTGGGAAGGGACCCCAGAGCTCCCCAGTACCACCCCTGTCAGGGGCAGGGACACCCCCACCAGCCCAGGGTGCCCAAAGTCCCATCCAACATGGCCTTGAACCCTGCCAGGGATCCAGGGGCAGCCCCAGCTTCTCTGGGTGGCTTGTTACAGTGTCCCACCACCTTCGTCATAAGACATTTCTGTCTTCGGTCCAACCTAAACCTCCTCTCTTTCAATTTAAAGCCATTGCCCCCTGTTCTGTCACTGCCTTTGCACCACCTCCCCTCCCAAGGCATGACCTTGTGAGCTCAGGAATTATCCTTTCACTTTTACGATGCGATTAAAAGCCTCTGTGAAGCTCCCTTTTATATACTGACCCCCTTATATATATTGAAAGGCTTCAACAAAGTCTCCCCAGAGCCTTCTCTTCTCCAGGCTGAACCACCTCAATTCTCTCAGCCTGTCTCCATAGCAGGGGTGCTCCACCAATACCCTGATTCCTTCCCTGCAGACCTGCTCTCTCTCCCAATCCATCCCTCCCTCCATCCATCCCTCCCCTGTACTGATATTTTGGATTGCCCAGACCCAAGTGTGGGACTTTGCACTTGGCCATATCGCACCTCACGAGGTTCATGTGACCCCGCTCCCCCCACCTCCCAAGGTCCCTCTGGATGGCATCGCTTCCCTCCAGCATCTCCATCAGTGCTCCTCTCTGCCCTGAATTTCGGAGGGTGGCTCTGAACCTGCTGATGCCCAATGGGGTCTACCCTGTGGGGAAACACTCACCCTTCCCAGACGCCACCCTTATCTCCAGGGCCGCAGCCAAACTCCAGCACAGGAAGCAGTGGCTTCTGCCGGCTTTGTGAGTCAGGCAGATGCTGCTTGGGTGTCACAAGGTTTGGTGGGCCCCACAAAGGCTTTTAATTGCACTGTAAAAGCAGGGGGGTAATTGGGGTGCTGTGCCCCAGGTGGGGAGGTAGTACAGAGGGACCTCAGAGGGGTCCTGCTGCGATGGCGGGGTGGTGCTCTGCTCCCCTGTCCCGTGGGCAGCTGATCTGAGAGGGCGTGGGGAGGCACCCACCCAAACCTCTCCTTCCCCTCCTTCTGCAGGTGCCCTCAGCCCGCAGTGTGACAGCGACGGCCGGTGCAGCTGCAAACCCGGCGTGATGGGCAAGAAGTGTGACCAGTGCCAGCCGGGCTTTGAGTCCCTCTCTGAGGCCGGGTGCCGCAGGAGCGGGCAGTGAGTGCTGGTGGCCATCGGTGCAGGGGGGGGGGGGGGACACAGCTTTTGGTGCTCTCCTGGCTGCTGCAAAGAGCCAGTGCTGGCCCAAAGCGGCCCGTGTAGGGGCAGAGGCATTGGTGCTCTGCTTCGTCACAGCAGGCCCCAAGCCCCAAGCTGCTCTTGCTGGACGCTGAGCTTAGCTCTGAGGCAGTGGCTTTATTCCCCTGTCCCAACAGCCAATGTGAAGCACACCTGCCCTGCTGCCTGTGCCTCCCACGAGGACTGTCCCATTACCCCACCCCAAGGCGTGCACATGAAATTTCCCCCCTTCCTTTGCCTGAAGCCCTGTTTAAACACCTTTTGAAGCATCTCTGGCTTGGCTTCCTCAGTGGTGTGTCCTCTTCTTCCTTGCTTCACCCTGCTGTTCCCCCTTTGAGCCTCCCCGCAGGCAGAGGGGTGGGGGTGAGGGGTGGCTGCCTGGACCCCTGCCTGAGCCAACCCAGGGTGCTGTTGCCCAAGGGAGCTCAGCCAGGCTTTATTATGCTCAGCAGAGCTTTGCTCTTGTTGATTCAAGGCTTCATTGTAAGCAGGTCTTGCTGAAGAGAGGTACCTGGGGTGGCTGCCAGCTGGTGCTCTGGGCCCAGTACCAGTATTTTTCCCCTTCTGGCATGGGACTGGTAGCTGCTGGTGGTGGTGGTGGGGTGTCTGCTGCCTTGTATGGCAGCCGGGAGCACTCCCAAGCTGAGCTGGGAACCCAGGTGTGGGTTCTCCCTGTCGCAGGAACCTGCAGTGCGAGTGTGACCCAGCCGGCAGCGTGGGGGGCTGCTTCTCCAGTCGCTGCGTCTGCAAGGAGGGAGCTGCTGGCGAGCGCTGTGAAAGGTGGGTCTCAGGAGGACTTGCCAGG
The DNA here is from genome assembly GCA_020800305.1 of Porphyrio hochstetteri. NCBI lineage: Eukaryota > Metazoa > Chordata > Aves > Gruiformes > Rallidae > Porphyrio > Porphyrio hochstetteri. The sequence goes on from CM036912.1 coordinate 24,881,739, forward strand.
CCTCTGTGTGGCTTGTCCTCCATCTCCCCAGCAGTGCCCGCACACCCGTCCCGCCACCCCAGCCTAGTGCTGACCTTGAGCTGTGCCAATGGCTGGTGGTGCTGGCGGGGAAGGGGAGGATGGGGACTTGAAAGCTGCCCCCTTTTTTGTGTTTTCCCAGGTGCAAGCGAAACTTCTACAACTTGGATGCCAGAAACCCGGCTGGGTGCTCCCCCTGCTTCTGCTACGGGCACTCGTCCGCATGCGTCAGCGCGGACAGCTACAGCATCTACAACATCACCTCCACCTTCCAGCAAGGTGAAGCCCCAGCAGGACAGGACATCCCATCCCTGTGGCTCCTGAGGGTGTTTCCCACCCCCTTGTCTTTGATGTGCTGCCTGGTTTGCAGCCCTGGGATGATGGGTGGGATGGCCTGATCATAGCACAGTGCGTGGGCTTGCTTCACAGTCACAGACTCAGAGGTGAAGGGGTTGGAAGGGAGCTCCGGAGACCATCGAGTCCAACCCCCCTGCCAAAGCAGGGTCCCTAGGACAGGTCGCACAGGGAGGTGGTGTCCAGATGGGTCTAGAATATCTCCAGAGAAGGAGACTCCACACCCCCCTGGGCAGCCTGTCCCAGGGCTCCCTCACCCTCACCGGGAAGAAGTTCTTCCCACATTGGTGCAGAACTTCTGTGCTCCAACTTGAGGCCATCGCCCCTTGTCCTGTCCCCACAGACACTGAGAAGAGGCTGGCCATTTCCCCCTGTGTCCCACCCTTCAGCTATTGATAAATACTGATCAGATCCCCTCTCAGGCTTCTTTTCTCCAGGCTGGACAGCTTTGTCATGTCTTTCCTGCCCATGACCAGCCTAGTTGACGTGCAGATGTAAAGGGGTATCTGTCCTGTCCCCACAGAGGTCAAGGTGTAGGAAGCTGGAGGGTTTTGACGAGACACAGCTTGAGAAAGTTGCTGGAGTCCCGGAAACACCTTCCCTGTCCCCGCTGACTGCTCCTTGTTGGTGCTGCAGGTGCGGAAGGCTGGCGAGGTGTCCACGAAAGCGGCTCCCCAGCCCAGCTCCAGTGGTCCCCGCGCCATCAGGATGCCTTCATAGCGGCGAGGAGGCCAGAGCCGATATACTTCGTGGCACCTGGTGGGTGTGGGATTGGTGATGGGGGCCCTTTTGCTTGGTCTGATCCCGTGAACTGAGGAAGAAGGCAAGATTTTAAGCCTTTAATTTTTCTCCCTTCCCTTCCCAGCGAAATTCCTTGGGAACCAGCAGCTGAGCTACGGCCAGACGCTCTCCTTCGATTACCGCCTGGACCGAGGGGGACGCCTGCCATCTCCACACGATGTGGTCCTGGAAGGAGATGGCCTGAGAGTCTCTGCCCCCTTCTTGCCCCAGGAGAAGGTCCTGCCCTGTGGCATCAGCCAGACGTACACGTTCAGGTAATGCCAGATGCTGGTGCTCTTGGGAAAGGATGAGCAAGAAAGGTTGTGGCTTCAAGGAGCTCCTGGATTCATCTGTGGTCCCTCAGAGGTGGCAAATGGTTGCCTGATTTGGCTGGATGCATCTCAGGTGCTTCTCTGGGGGATGAGGAGATAACTTTGAGAGGGGCAGTAGAAAAATCTGGCATGAGGTTGAGCTGGGTACTTTGCTCGGGGTCAGTCACAGTTGGTTCCCCAAAGTGTTGAGCTCAGGAGGGAGATGGGTGCAGGCTGCTGCTTTTTCTTGGCGAGGCACCTCGTTTTCTTGAAACCGGTTCCACTTCTCCCCACTCCCGTGTGCAGGTTGGATGAGCATCTGAGCAGCAAGTGGAGCCCCAGGCTGAATCACTTCGAATATCGCAGGCTGCTGGGGAACCTGACAGCTCTCTGGATCCGAGCCACCTTTGGGGAGTACAGTAAGTGTGGGAGGGAGAGTTTGCAAGCACAAAGTTGGCTTCTCGCAGAATCACCAGGTTGGAAAAGACCTCTGAGATCATTGAGTCCAACCGTTCCTGTCCTATGCTAAACCATATCCCTGAGCACCTCATCTACCCGTCTGTTAAACACACCCAGGGGTGGGGACTCAGCCCCCTCCCTGGGCAGCCTGTTCCAGGAGATGCCAAGTCTCCAGATGGAAACACCTTTGCTGAAAGGTATTAAAAATAAAATAAAATTAAAGATGGGCAAAGTTAAATTATGGAGAGGTTCATCAGGGTGGCAGCAGTGGGACGGCACAACCTTGGCTCCTGTCAATCTCCCTGCTCGTCTTGTAGAGCAACACAGGACTTATGCAGGTCCCAGATGTGGGGCCCTTGCAGTTGGAGCTGCTGGCCCCCGTGGGTGACCTCCAGGCTGTATCTCCCCCCAGGCACCGGCTACATCGACAACGTCACCCTGGTGTCGGCGCAGCCCGGCGCTGGAGTCCCTGCTCCCTGGGTGGAACGGTGCGAGTGCCCGGCGGGGTACCGGGGGCAGTTCTGCGAGAGGTGTGCCCCCGGCTACCGCAGAGATGCCCCCAGCCTGGGGCCCTTCAGCATCTGCGTGCCGTGCAATTGCCAGGGGGGAGGAATCTGCGACCCTGACACCGGTAAGGGAAGCCATCACCGTGCTGAGCTGTGTGGGGTGCATGGGATCACAGGTCTGCACCCCAAGAACCAACCTATGAGGGGGTGTGGAGGGCACTGGCTGGGGTGAGATCACTGGCCTGGGGGGCTGGAGTGTGGGGAACATCATGGGTAAAGCTCCCCAGAGCTTAGTGGTAGTGTGGTCAGAAATACAGATAGGATGCTTTTGGACCGCCTCAGGTTTAGATGGTGCCTATTAGAGAGAGCACAAGCATTTCCTGCTGCCTGAACAGCACTAAAACTTTTCTTCTGGCTTCTTGTGTTAAACCTAGTAGCCCTAAGGTGGTAACCCATCGGGTTGGGTGGGGCTCTGAGCACCCTGATGTGGTTGTGGATGTCCCTGCTCATCGCAGGGGGCTGGTCTTCAGTGGCTCTTAAAGGTTCCTTCAACCTATTCTCTGTGTGTTGTGTGTGGCAGTAGATATCCCAAACGTGAGTACGTTTTCCTACCTGATTCCTGGTTCCTAGGTAGATTCCTACCTACAAAACAGCCCACGGGGTTGCCATGTAAAATCAAAGTACTGTGAAGTTAAGCTGTCATCCTCTTCCAAGGCCAAACTGAAAGCTGAGCATTGAACAGGAGGCACACAGGGCAATGTGTAGCTTCCAGGGAGCTATATGAGCTGTGAAAAATGAGATACAGCCACCTCAGGGCCTTTTTGCCCTGAGATGGGGTCCCAGCAGGCTCTCACTGGGGTTCTGTTGCAGTCCTTCCTGTGTGGTGGGATCTCAAGGGGTCTGGTGGAAGATGCTGGACCACAGGTGCCTGTGCTGTGGTGGGTAGCGTGGCCAATGGTGAGGGGTGGACTTGGGGAGGGTGTCCCATGGAGGGTGAGAGCAAACCGCCCTACACCCTTTCCTTCCCCTTTCAGGTGAATGCTACTCAGGGGATGAAAACGTGGGCAACGGTTTCAGCTGCCCCTTCGGCTTCTACCGAGACCACCGTCAGCCGCACAGCTGCAGGCCGTGCCCCTGCGGCAACGGCCAGGGCTGCTCGGTGCTGCCGGGCGGCGAGGAAGTTGTCTGCGACCACTGCCCTCCTGGAGCTGCTGGTAATGTCCTTCTCCAGGCTGCTTCTGCTCTGCCTTTCTCCAGAGCTTCTACACTGGGATGTGGGATGCAAGGCAGCCTCCGCCTCCTGAGCATCTCCTCATCTCCCCTTGCCCAGGGGCCCACTGCGAGTACTGTGCTGATGGCTATTTCGGAGACCCGGCAGCTTCCCGGCCATGCCAGCCGTGCCAGTGCAACGGGAACGTGGAGCCCAACGCCGTGGGGAACTGCGACCGCCTGACGGGCGAGTGCCTCAAGTGCATCTACAACACCGCCGGCTTCTACTGCGACCGCTGCAAAGACGGCTTCTTCGGGAACCCCCTGGCCCCCGACCCCGCTGACAAGTGCAAAGGTGAGAGCTGGGACGCTCAGATGATAAGGAAATCCGTGGCAGAGCAGCTTGATGGGTGATGCAAAATCCGAGGCTGGCAAGCAAGAGCAGAGAGCAGGAACCCAGAGCACAGGGCTGAGTGGCAGGAGGAAAGCAGTGGGGAGAGGGTGGATGGAAGGATGTGCTGAGACCCGAGGTGGGGATGTCCCCTCTGAGCCTGTGCCGCTCTGACCCGCAGCCTGTGCCTGCAACTCGGTTGGTGCTGAGCCCTTGAAGTGTGGGAGCGATGGGAGCTGCATCTGCAAGCCTGGCTTTGAGGGTCCCAGCTGTGAAGAGAGCAAGTGCCCGGCTTGCTACAGCCAGGTGAAAGCCCAGGTGAGCATCTGTGCCATCCCCAGGCCCGCTGACCAGCGAGGGGTGCGGTGACCCGCTTACCTTCGAGTATCTCCTCCTGGTGTGCATGAGAAGTGGTACTGCAGGCCATGTGTTGGGTCTGTACCCAATTCAGCCAACAAAAGCCCAAGGACCTGGAGTTGCTGGCCCACTGTGCCCAACCCAAGAGTTAACCCTCGCTTTGCTTGCCGTGTTCTGGCTCGACTGAGGACCTGGTTCTCATCGTGGCCTTTCCACAGTGGGTTTGTCTTTCTCCTGGCTGATGGCCGCTCTGCTGTGGTTGCAGGTGGACCTGTATCTGCAGCAGCTTGCAGAGCTGGAGATGCTGTTCTCAGAGGTGCAAGCTGGCGGTGGGGCTGGGAGCCAGGAGCTGGAGAGGAGGATGCAGCTGGCTGAGGAGATGCTGCGGACCATCCTCATGGAAGCCCTGAGCCTGGAAGGTACCCCTCACCCCTCCGCTGCCCTTGGATGGAGCTATCCGTGCCGGATCAGAGGAGGGTTTTGCTGCCTGAGCCTTTTTGCTCAGCACTGTGTTTTGGTTCAGCCTTCCTCTTCCTTCTCACCAGCCTCTGACAGGTCTCTGGAAAGCCGTGTGGCTAGGATGAAGAGCCAAGGGTCCAGCTACCAGAGCCGCTTGGACGAGATCAAGGCAACAGTGGCGAGGCTGAGGACTCTTGGGAGTCAGTATGAGAGGCAGGTGCAGGATACCCGGCAGCTGCTGGAGAGAGCCAGGCTGGACCTGGACCGCAGCGGAGCTGCTCTGAGTCGGGTGGTAAGAGCATCCTCATGTGACGCACTCCTAGTCCAGCCCAGGGCTGGAAAAACCCCATGGAGAGAGGAGGAACTTACTGTGTTCTGGTTATTGTGCTTGTTTTGTGAGGGCAGAAGATGTTCGGGTGCTGGTGGGGGTCTTTGGGGGGGGGGGGGGGCATGGAGGTTTAGGGTGCTGCAGTTGCCTCTCTGACTGCTGAATTGGGTGGAGGCAGGGAAGAACACTCAGACCTCTCTTCTTCCCCCATCAGACCATTCCCAATTCAAACCTTCCCGGGGGTTCAAGTCAATTCTTGATGCTGGCCCAGGAGGCTCTGAGGCTGGCCAACAGGTGAGTGCCTCCTGCTGCTGGCTGAGAGACCTGGGGAGGGGAGACTGAGATCCAGCTGGGCACCCAGAAGGTTCTTTTTGGGGCTCCTTGCCTCACGACCAAGCTCCAGCTGCCACAACCTCTGTGCCAGCCCTGGAGCAGGGGAAGACACGGCTGCTGGGCTGGCTTTGCTGCCCTACAGCGATGCCCTCCGTTGCCTTTGGGGGTGGTGTTGAGCGAGGTTTAGAAGTGTCTTGGGATCAGAGTTTGGTCCATGTTGGAACGAGCAGCATCTGCAGGAGGGGTGAGCAAAACCCGGGTCCCCTTCTCAAACCACGCTCCAGCTGGGTGCAATCCAGCAGTAAAAGAAGTCAGTGGGGAAATATCCGGTGGGAGGAGACCTTCCTTGGGTGGGACACCTTCCTCAGGACCCCACCTCTGTGCTTTGCAGCCACACACAAGCCGCCAACACCATTGAGCAAGCGGCGAAGACAGCGCGGGAGGATGCGCGGCAGGCGCTGGAGCTGGTGCGTGCGGCTGCCGGCGGGGAGGCCGACACCTCTGGTTCCCTCCAAGGGCTCCTCAGGAAGTAAGCGGGGGCTGCACTGGTCTGTGTGTCATGGAGGGGGACATGGGAGGGAGGAGAGGGGGTGCCCAAGCGTCTGTGCCCCTTTTCCTCCTAGAAACACGGGGTTGGAGGCAGGGCAGGCAGGGATTAGCCTCTGGATTTCAGTCTCTGGCACGTCTGAGCAGTGGAGATGGAGGGTTGGCAGCTCTGGAGAGCATCTGCTTCCCACCCTGCTGACCACGATGCTCTTGGAGGCCTGCCCGCGGCTGGGGGAAGGGGTTTAACTCTGTGTCCATGGGCAGGCTCCTGGGGGCAATTTACATGCCTGGTTGCAGATCTGGGCTGGGTTTATCCCAGTAGATTTAGCCCCATGCTGTCCAGATGGCTCTCTTGGTCAGGCTGGTGGCTCTGCAGAGCCCACCTCAGTGGTGGGATTTTGCACGCTGATGGTGAAGCATGAACAACCGCCCCAAACAAAGTTAAGGAGCTGGATGGGATGTGCAGGAGGAACCATCCTGTGGTGGAGCAGGGATTAGCAGAGCTGCTCTGGAGCCTGTGAGGGTCCAGCTGTGTGAAACACCTTTGGTTCCCGGAGCTGGAGCAAGGAGCCAGCAGACACCCCATGTGGCAGAGGGCCTGGGATGTGGGGAATGTTTGGAATTAGCTTTCCCTACATGATCAATATGCATGGGGCCTTGGAGAGGGTGAATGAGTCAATGTAGGAGGCGGCGTCAGTGCTGTGATGGGAGGTTGGGAGCCTGGCTGGTACTGTGCTCTTCAACCCTGTATCCGTGCCAGGTATGAGGAGCTGAAATCGCAGACTGGAGGCCTGAGGACTGAGGCTGACAGGATGGCCTCCGACGCAGACAATGCTTACCAAGGCAGCCTGGTGCTCCTCAACTCCCTGTCCCGCCTGACGAAGACTGACATCGGGTCCTTTGAGGTGAGGGTTTGTGCCTGTGGGACCTGGAGAACCCCTTTTGCTCTCACCTGCACCCTTCTGCCAGCAGCTCAGCCCTTCCAAAGGTTCCAATTCCTGTTGGAGAGCCATTGGATATGCTTCTTCCCACCCTTTTGCCCCTGTAGCTGGCAATGACTCAAGGAGCAAGAGACAAGCATCCATTGCTGCTTGCTGTGCTTCCTGGCGAGCACCGGGGAGGCAGTCATCACGTCTCTGTGTTTCAGGGGGAGGCAACCCGACTGAAGCAGGATGCCAGCGCTCTTCTGAGCCTGGTGGACACCTACATGGCCCAGTACAGGCAGCTGCAGAGCCGCACCGGGCGCTGGGAGGAAGAAATCAAGCAGCTACTGCAGAGGGGAGAGGGCGAGAGAGCGGTAAGAGGTCTGCTCTAGGGGCAGGGGGGCTGCACTTTGAGTTGTCTTCAGCATGAGCTGGAGCCTTGGTGGGATGCTGGTGGTACTCCTGCTGTGACATCCTGTTCACCTTGCTTGGAAACACAGCCCCTTGGGGCTGGTTTTCTGGAGGGACACCTCACCCTGTGCGTGGAGCTGCTGGTGCAGGGTCTCACCAGCACGTCTCCTCTGTGTGAGGCAGTTTGAAGGCCTGCTCCTGGGGAGATTAGAGCTAAGATGATTTGGGATGGCTGGAGCCAGTTGAGGAGCACCAACACAGAATCACAGAGTTGTAGGGGTTGGAAGGGACCTCAAGAGATCATTGAGTCCAACCCCTCTGCCAAAGCAGGGTCCTGCACAAGCCTCTGTGTATCAGGCTGTGGTAGCCTTGATTCAAGGGCAACAGGAGGCATTTGGGAACAGGCTGATTGATGGGCCTTCTCCCCCAGCATGGCTCCTCACAGACTGCTCTAGGACTGTCCAGTGCTCCCGTACTGTGTCCTTCATGTTGTGTCCCTTTGGCCTGTCACAGATGCTGACACAGCTGCTGTCCCGAGCCAACCTTGCCAGGAGCACAGCCCGGCAAGCTGTGAGTGCTGGCAACGCCACCTTCTATGAGGTGGAACAGATCCTGAAGAGCCTGCGGGGTAATGTCCTAGACCCCTTCCTTCCCCCTCCCTCCTGGGACCTCACAAAGGCCATGTGGCTCCATTTCCACATGCATTTCTTCCAGGGTTTAACCTGCAAGCAGCCGACAAGAGGAGGGAGGCTGAAGATGCCATGAGAAGGCTACCGATGATCAGCAGCATGGTCAGAAGTGCCAGGGAGAAGACAGACCGAGCTGAAGCAATCCTGGGCAGTGCTGCTTCTGAGTCCAAGGCAGCCAGCGGCGCAGCAAGGGAGGCGAAGGAGATCACCATGGGGATCCAGCAGGTGAGGGCAAGCCCTGGTGCTATTGCTGGCAGGAAAGGTTTGGAAAGCAAAACCTTAGGAGAAGAGATGGTCGGCAGTTTCCACAGGTCTTCTGGCGGACCTGTTGCGTTGACTTTTGGACCCGGTATATTGACTTCTTGGACTGATGTTTGTCTATAGTGGATCCTGCAGAGATACCAGCTGTAGATGAGTGGGTGCTTGGGGATCTCCGCAGGCACATTTGTCCTGGGAGGACTTCTGTGGCACCTCACTGTGGCCACCTTTTGGAAACTAAGGTGGCTTTTCGCTTCCAGAGTCTTGAGTTGCTGGCAGGCTTGTGGGTTCCCAGGCTTAGCACTGGTGGGTCTGACTCCCAGACTGGGTTGTGATTCCCCAGGGATTCACTGACGTGCGCAGGAGGGGCTGAGCATGATCATAGTAACAACTCTCTGGAGCCCTGAGTAATGACTCTTTGGGTCCCTGTAGATGGAATCGGCTTCCACCAGCTTCACAACCCAGTGCACCCAGACAGTTTCAGCCATGCTTTGCCCCGTGCTTTGCCCCTCTGAAAGTGCCTTTGCCTTCCCTAGGAGATTACACGGCTGAAGGTGGAAGCCAACAAGACAGCTGATGGTGTCCTCGCCCTGGAGAAGGCAGTGGCCACCCTGCAGCGTGAGGCCAAGGAAGTGGATGGTGAATTTGAGAGGAAGCTTTCGGAGGTTGAGGCAGATGCCGCTGTGATACAGGAGGTGGGTCCCCATCTCCTACACCTTGTCCCCCTCCCTGCTGTTTGGGAGAGACTTTCCCTTAAAAGGTGCCACCTTGCCTCCTTCAGACAGCTGAGGAAGCTCAGAGGATCCACACCAAAGCTGGTGAGGCAGGGGCATCTGTCCAGAAGACGTTGAGCGCCCTGGAAGAGCTGCTGCGCTTGATGAGTAAGTTTTGTGATGCTATTTTGGGCATGGATGATGACAGGTCCCTGCTGGGGTCTAGGCAGGGGTGCTGAGAGGTGCACAGGGTGATGCCTGTCAACAGACTGGTCAGCAGGATGGAGGTGAAGTAGAAAGATCTAGTCCTCGGCCTCCATCCATGGTTCCCTCTTCCTTGTTTTCCTCTTGTGCAACAGACCAGCCTGGTGTCCTGGATGAGGAGGGCCTGAAGCAGCTTGAGATGAATTTTAGCAAAGCCAAAGCCAGAAGCAACCAGCTGAAGAAGGAGATGTCGGTGCTGGAGCAGACAGCCATGTTGCAGAAGACCCGGATGCGGACGCTGGAGAGCAGCATCAACGAGGTTCTTGCGGATATTAAGAACCTGGAGGATATTCAGAGGAGTCTTCCTCCAGCCTGCTACAACACAAAAGCCATCGAATTGCCATGAGCGAGCTCTGGACAGGCTGCAGGCCTGCCAGGCTGCGAAGGCCGGAGAGCCTGGCCCTGCTGCCCTCCCCAAAACCCGGCAGGACCGGCTGTGTTTGATCATGTTGAACTGATCCTTACCCTCAAGACTGGTGCGGCAGCTGACGATGGCATCGTCACACTGGCCCTGGAGGGCCCCTGGCTTTTCAAAGCAGTCCATCTCTAGGTGGCAGGAGGAAGGAGGTGCCTGGTTGAGCGAAGGTGGTACTGGCTGAGGAGCAGCCCACTCTTACAGCACTTCTCTGAGGCGCAGGTGGGGGTTGCTTGGTGCCAACTTTGGGAGTTTGCACAGTTCGGAGCCTGACGCTCATGACTGAGAGGCTGTCCATCCCTGGTGGATCCCCTCTCCTGGTCTGGCACACACAGAAGGACTACAGCCATAACTTTTGACATTGCCACCACCTCCTCGTGTTCTCCTTGGGGTCTTTGGTAGCTCAGGAGGCAGGGAGCAAGCCGTGTGAAGCAGCACCTGGGGAAGATGAGTTTAGAGCTGTGGCATCGGGGCTGCTTCATGTGGCTTTCTCCTCCCAGCCTGCCCTGTCCTCACCTTGCTGGGAGTGGTGCTGATGTGGTTCTGCTGTGGCTTAGAGTTGACATGAGACACCACTGATCTTGTAAAGCCGCAGGTCTTCCATAGTGGGTCCCAGCGAGGTGGCCACTGTTCTGCTAGGCGTGCCAGCTGCCTCTCAGCTCAGGGAGATGTGGAGGATGGAGGAATAAGGGGACCCCAGGCTAACAGCTTAGATGAGCAGGAGAGAACTGCTGGAACTACTCACATGGAAAGTCTTTCCTGCTCCACTGCCAGCCAGGAGGAGAGGACCCTCTTTCTTCCTCCCACACTTCCTTTCAAGTTTCAAAGCCCCTGAGGGATTCATTTCTTGCCAAAGCTCCTCCTGGGCAAGCACAGGTCTCCCTAACATTCCCTTACACACTCAAGCACACCCTTTCCTTCCCAGACCAGCCCGTTTGGCACCAGGCAGCTTCCCGATTCTCCCAGGGCCCATAAGAAGTAAGGTGGTGTCCCCTCTGCAGAAGCACCCGGGACCCTGCAGCACATCTCACAGGAACAGGGGCTTTCTCCAGGGCTCTGCAGCCACAAGCACTCATGCTTGAGACCCTGGTCCCATCCTCCTGGAGCACCAGCGCCCTGATTTGATCCATGTTAAAATATTGACGAAGTCTTGACTGTGTCTCCGCGTGTGTTTTGGTCCTGCCCGTTCCTCCCTCCCTGCCTCCCTCCCTCCCTGCCTCCCTCCCTCCCTGCCTCCCTCCCTCCCTGCCTCCATCCCTCCCTGCCTCCATCCCTCCCTGCCTCCATCCCTCCCTGCCTCCATCCCACGTGGTGCTGGATGTTTCTCAGAGGCTCAAGCAGCGACCCACAGGGTCTCCCAATGTATGTCAGAGCAGAGCTTGGAGGAGCTGAAGACCATGGTGCTCCCATCACCCACCCAGCCACTGCTTTCCTGTGGGACCAGCTCCATTCTGACAGTGCTCCCAGATCCCTTTAGATGCTATTTCAGGGGAGGAAAAAAAAGAGCTAGCAGGTGCTGGAAGTCAACTCTGATGAAGCCCCTGACCTGTGTAGAGGAAAGAGGAGGTCCTGGATGGGGCAGGACACTGAGGGGGGACATGCTCACCCCTCATTTGCTCTGCTAAAGCAGCTCCCATGCTTTTGCTTGATAAGGATATACCAAGTGCTGTGTCTGCCTTATGCTTCTGCTTAAACCAGATGTGCTCTTGTCTCTGGCATCCTGATGGACAGCACAGGGACAGGTGTTATGGACCTCACTTATTTCTCCAGGAGTTGTTCTTTTTGGGGTTTGTGTTGGGTTTTTTGTTTGTTTGGTTTGGTTTTTTTAAAGGCAGGAGGTCAATAAATGATGGACACTTCTGGCTGGACCTTGTGTACATCCAGGCGTGGAGGTTGGTGGCCCTGCCTGTGGCAGGGGGGTTGGAACTCTGTGATCTTTGGGGTCCCTTCCAACCCAGACCAGTCTGTGATTCTATGATTTGGTGATTCTGTGACCTGGCCTGTCCTGGGTGAATTTGGCCATTCACCAGCATGGCTGCTTGTGCTCTTTGTGTTGATCTGGCCTTGGGGCTGTTTAGAAATGATGCCAGTGAGGTCTTTCATCTCTTTTGGTTTGTTTATTACATAATTTAAACATTTTGCTGATAAAGTTTTTTTGTCAATGATCTTTTTTTTCCTTTTCTTTTCCATATAGCAACAGGAGAAACAAAAAATAATAATATTAGGCTCCAAAACATTTGACAAAGGTGGAATTGGTGGCATGGCAACTTCAACCCCTTCCCCACCCCCTTTATTTTCTTATTTCCCCCCCAAAAAAAGGCATTTGGAGTTCATTTCTCTTTCAGCAAGTTGCACTGTTTAAAAGTGGAGGTTCAAAGACCAAAACCCACCATCTTCTTCCCACCCCTCCCCTGCACCCTGGAAACCCCGGTGTCCTCACCTCCCCGGTGGTCGCAGGGATCTTCAGGGATGATGGTTTTATTGGGTATATTTTGGTTTCCCCAGACCCACCCAAAGGCATTTTCCAAACCGGTCCCAGAGCTGTGTGACCTGTTAGAAACCCCCTGTCCCACCCCACCCCATGCTGTGAGTTTTACCAAGCCGATACCCCAAGGCTCAGGTAAAGACTAGTAAGACAGAACATACTCCTGATCCCGTACCGCAACGCTGCGTCCCTACGGCATGCCGTCCTAACCGTGACGGGCTGGGAGGCCAGCTGGCTTCCCCTGCGCCCCATCTCATCTACCTGAGGGAGGGAGGGTCTGAGGTGGCTCTTGGACACATCACCCACCTTCCTTGTCCATCACCTCTCTTTTGTTTCCCTGTGTCTTTCCCTCATTTCGAACCCACTGTCCTTCCTTCCCTCTTCAAAGAGGCATTGCTCTCCCAGGAGGCTAAAATCCCTCTCAGGAGGGGGGTGTGTGTGTGTGGTGTGTGTGTTTTGGAGGCTGGTTGCTACCATTGCTTTTTCTCCTCCAGCTTGAAGCTAAAAACCACTTGTGATGTCTGGCAAGGAGAGGAGCCCGCTGTCTGCAGTGACTTCTGAGGCGGGGCAGAGAGGGAGGAGAGGCTGAAAGGACTGGATGCATGAGAGCAACGGGTGGAGAGGAATTTAGCTACTGGCTTATGTGCGTTGGGTGGCTCCTGGGTGAGATGTCCCACCATGGGCACCTGCCCAGCGCCTTAGCTGAGGGGCTCAGTAGGGTGTTGGTGAGCAGCTCAAACTGGCTGCAGGCCTCCCTGGAGAAGAGGGCTCCATGTCCTGCACCTTCTCACCACCTTCTCTGCTTTGGCCTCTCCGTGTCTCCTCAGCCTGCGGTAGATGTCCTCAACCACCTGGAGATACTGGGGCTGAGGGATTCAGCTGCTGAGTTTCCAGCAGCTCCTGAGCAAGCCTCTCCAAGGAGAGGGAAATCCATGGCAAGGACAGAGTTCTGGCTTTTGGGCCAGTTGTATCCCTTGTGTCCCTCTTGCTTTCCCTTGTGGGAAGGGCTGTGCCTTTCCTGAGAAGCTGTTGGCTACACCTCCTAAAATCCCCCTGGCTGCCAGGAGCCTGCAGCCATAGGCTGGCTGCCTTGCTTTGTCCAGAGCTGCTTGCTGTCACAGACATGCCAGCAGCATCCAGCTTGTCACCAAACTTAGCACAATGCCTCATCTTTGGAGCTTCCATGAGAGCAGCTCGTGACCCTTCAAAGGTGTTTAAGGAAAAAAAACACCCCAAACCCGACCCCCCCCCCCCCAAACCAACAAACAAATGTAATTTCAGATCCTTCCCTGAAGTATCCTGGAGGACTCTCAGCCTTCAGTTGTTCCAATGCCACGCTGTCCCTGGCTGGGGACTGAGCACTGGTCACAGCGCTGCCCCAGGAAAACCACAAACACCAGCATGGGTGATGGTCATATTTTGGGAGAGGGTGGTGGTGCAGGCTTGCACCCCAGATTTGTGGGGAATGGGCAGATGTCCAGGAGCCACAGGCAGCAGGGCTGTACCCAAAGCGATACAAGGTTAGAGAGGAAATGTTTGGGGGGTGAAGCAGGTCTGTACCTTCCTCCTTGTTCCTCTGACCTTTCCCAGGGGCTGTCCAGGGTCTTTGCACCCAAAGGATGCTCAGCAGGGCAATGGCCTGCTTCAGCAAGCCCTCCTCTCCACAGGACTTGGGTCATTTTCTTCTGCTCCAGGTTACTTGTCCAGCTTTTAATGCAAGCATCTCCCCTAGGCTCCATCCCTGGCATTTGGGGACATGTCACAGGTAGGAGGAAAGCAGGAGCCTGGCACATCCCAAGGGATGTGCAAAGTAACCACAGCTGGTTTGGGAGGGGGAAGGTATCATGCATTTAATAAAGGCTTCAAGGAGAGGAAGAGTGGAGGGAGAGGTTTACAGACAGAAGTGTAGGTCTGGATGCTAGAGGGTGGGGATGGACCCAGCCCCCAGAAAGCTCAGCCAAGTTTGGGGCAACTCTCATCAGAGGCTTTGGGTCATCACCTGCCTATTCCTCCCTTGTTTATTGTCCTCATACGTGGCAGGTTCCCTTTCTAGGTGCTGTGGGCTTCCCCCTTGGATGCTGGATTGGAGTAGAGTATCGCTCCAACTCTGCTTGCCTAGGGAGTAGCTTGGGTTGGGTTCAGCCAAGGAAAGGTGAAATGACCTCCCCATCACCACCCAGCAAAGCTTTGGCAGCGATGCTCACCAAGGCCTCTGCTCCCCTTCAGAAAGGCCCTCCCCATGATTTTTCAGGGCTAGGAGGAGGGTTTCATTAGCTAGGTTGTCCTACTGTTGGCCTGAGAAGGTCCACCTACTGTGGAGCCAGTTGGGTTACAGCTGCCTGCTGCCGGCCAGGACTTGTCTGGTCATCATGTCGAGACGTTCAGAGGTCTTGCTCTAAAACTACTTTAAAAAGAAAAGTCCACCTAGATTTATTGAGCTTAAGTACTGTGAGATGATGCAGAAGAGGAAGCCCCTGCTCTGAGCATCCTGGGAGGACGGACCAGGAGAGGACCATTTCCCAGTGCCATGCTGGGAGGGGGGTGCCAGAGTTGCTTCCCCTCGGGCACACCAAGCATATCGCTCTTTTACCAGTCCCCCCCCTACTTTCCTTCCTCTCCTTCCCCATGTATGAGGGGGAGGGTGGTTCCCCAAAAGAAAGAGAGCAAACCGTTCCCCTTGGGGCCGTGCCGCGGTTCCCTGGACATTGCTGCATGACGGAGCGCTGGCGCCGGGGGTGAGAGGCAGACATGGGCAGGAGGCCATGGAGTGGGGGGAGAGTTGGAGATGGACTGAGAGAGAGAGAGAAGAGAGTGATGGAGAGCTGTGGGCAGGCGGGACACGAGGGCTGTCTCGCTGCGGGGCCTCCAGCGCTTAGCCGGAGGCGTTGATGTAGAGCTGGCTCTTGAGGATGTAGTCGATGACCGGCTGGCAGAGGTAATCCACGACGTGTCCATCTCCATGCTGCAGGGCCAGTCTGGAGGTGTGGGGGTGGGAAAAGAGGTCAGAGTCCACTTAGGGGGAGCACCTTGGTGTCCCCACAAATGGAGGGGCTGGCTGGGGGCACTTTTCTCCTAGCCCCATAGCAGGAGTTCCCCTGCATCACCCACCTGCTTTTGGTAGAGCTGACGACCGACATGGGGTGGTTCGAGTCGTCCTTCACCACCAGGATGTTGTTCTGCAGGGGAAGGAGGGAGAGAAGAGTGAAGGGATGACCCCAAACCGGTGGGTGTCTGCCCCGCTGGACCCGCTGCCCAGCAGGCTGTTGTGGGATGCTGCATGGTGACCCCACTGCTCATCCCACCTGGCAGCTGGGAGCATCTGGCCTCGAGATGTTTTGTGCTGCCCCTGGGTGAAGAGAGGCTGTGGGTCCTCCTGTAACCCTCCTCACAGCTGCACCCACTTACTTTGTACTTGCGGAGTATGGAGGAGTGGTTCATGATCCGGTCAGGGTCTGCTCCATCCCGGGGCACCACCACCATCCCGAACTCCCCAACGATCACCTCCATCTATGGAAAACCCAACACAGGGAGAGTTTCCATAACTGTCCTGTGCAAAACCTGCTGCAACCCCTGCCCCACCCTGCCCCATGAAAGCAGGGTCTGGATGGAGATAGAAGGTGGATTTGAGGCTATCTGGGCAGCCTTTGGCAGAACCTTGGATTGATTGAGGTGTGGTGAGTGATCTGTGGTGGACAAAATAAAAAGGCCACAGGGTTAAATCCTGTTACTAGATGTTGAGGTTAGGCTTTGGGGAGGGCTTGTGGTGGAAAGAGTGTGTCAGCAGAAGAGGTTGCCCAAGGAAGAAGAGATCTCTGCCTTGCTGGAAGGCTTTATGAGTGGGATGGACACGTTGGTGCTGCCAGAGGTCTTGTAGGGTTGTTCTGCCGTGGGCAGAGGAAACCTGACTTTGTGCCAAGGCTGGTGGCCAAGTTTGCCACCATGTGGGGACAGTTCCTGCCGTGGGACAAACCAGGCTCAGCTGAAAGAGCATTTCCTACCTTCCTGCCTTGCTCTGCTGCAACACGCATCTACTTGATGCTGGCTCCTTCCAAGAGATGAGGAGTGGGAGCGCAGCCTTTGGATACCCTTGGTGGGGTGGGGTGGGGTGGTATTCTGCACCCCAAGTGAGGTCCTCTGCACGAGTGGTTAGTGGGAGCAGTGCTTGGGTCCGTGGAAGGGGAGGCTGGGCAGGGTTGGTGACTTGGGAGCAGAAGACCCTGTCCCTCAGGCTGCTCGTGCATAGGGGAGATGAGGGTTAGGGTTGGGATGGAGGAGGTGATGGGGATGGTGGGCACAGCTCCTGCCATCCCAAGGGACCTGAGCTGGGTGTGGAAGCAGTGGAGAAAGAGGAAGGGAGCCTGGGGATGAGGAGCACGTGGTGGTGGCAACTCACATCTGCCTCGTTCCAGAGACCAGGGATGCAGAAGGACTCCAGCAGGTCGCTGCCACAGAGCAGTAGGATGCGAAGCTCTGAAGAAAAGAGAAGCTCAGAGGTGGGTGCAAATGGGGCTGAGCAGCATCCCCCATGGCCGTCCCACTGTGCTGCTCAGGGGGATCCTCCTCTGCACAGCCCTCCCTTGCCAAAACAAGTCCTGCTAGAGATCCCATGGTCCTTCTCCCATCCCTACTGGTACCAAACATGAAATGCCCCACACCTTATCAGCTCCTCTCCCACACTGCAGGGTTGTTAGCATGGCTACATGCTGTTAAATTCCAGCCATGCTCCAGCCCCAGAGGTGGGGTGTCCCTGGGGAAGGTAGTGATTTCTCCATGCCATGGGCACCCACAGCTCCTTCATGATCTGCTGCAGGGCCTCCAACTTTGGGGCAAAGGGGACAGGCATGGTTGTGTTTGCTTCAGCAAAACGTGGTGGAGTACCAGCGGCTTTCCTCACTCATCCTGGAGGACTTCTATGTCCTCCCTTTCCCTCTCCAGGCTGGTGCTTGCCCATAGCTTGCTTTGAGGGTTGATCTGCTGTTCATTAAGAAAGCCAAGCAGTGGGAAGGAGCTTTCTGTTCTGATGGGCCCATAAAGACGGATTTATTGGCACAACCACCAGAGGAAAGCCATAAACCCACCGGAGGGGTGGGAAGAGGGAGCTGCAGAGGGAGGTGCCTCCCTGGTTGGCATCTCCAGGTGGCCAAAGCCTGTGGGCTATGCGTGGATGGGTGCTGAGCCCAGCCTCTCCAACACCAGCAAGCTGTCTTGGTGCATCATGCTCCCCATGCAGACCCTTGGGTGATGCATGGTGGTGCCAAGGGCACAGCAGCCTGGTGGGTCTAAAACCACTGAAGGGCTTTGGAGATGGGAGCACCATGGCGGCTGAAATCTCTCCCACTGCTGGGTGCAAAGCCCTCTTGTTTTAGGCTGCTTGGGAACAGGCTTGGGACAGTTTAGCTCAGCTCCTCTTTCACCTCTGAGGCCCAGCAGCCAGGGCCAGGGCAGGGTGATGGGCTGGCATCCTTTGCTCGCCACTGGATCCGCCACGCGGCCGCTCCCGGGCCGTGCAGTGCCGGACGGGAGGAGCCGGGGCGGCGCAGAGCCGGGCTGCCTACTCACCGATCTCCTCATATCTCATCACCGTCCCCAGGTTGGCGTTCTCATCTGTAGCAAAAGAGAGATGCTGGTGCCCAGCCTGCCAGAGGGGGCTGGGAGGAAGGGTGAGGGCTGGTGCCAAGGCCCAGGCGACGCTGGGGTGTTCCTTTACGTACCCACAAAGGTGAAACGCTCCATGGGTGGGCGAACGCAGCAGATCCGGCTCAGGCTTTCTCCCACCTTCCCCAGGATCTTTGCTGAGGATGAAGAAGAGAAATTAAATGGAGGCAATGCCCTGGCAGACCGACCTGCATGAACATCCTGTGAGATGCTACTCTACCCAGGTACAGGAAGTGCTCCCAGCATCTCCCCAGCACCTCCTCCCAGACCTATGCTGTGCCTCAAAGAGCTCCACAGAGACCAGCTGGACACTCTGATCTCTTCTGAGACCTCACAGGACATTAATTTTTATGGGATTTAAGTAATTCCCCTTCTTCTCCCCAGCTAATACCTCTATTTTCTACATACTGCTGGCCCATGGGGATCCATCCATGTCCCTCTCCCCTGCCAACTTGTCCTGCTCATGGACTCTACAGGCACCAGACACATTCTCTCAGACGCTTTTGCTGCCTGAACATCATCTGGCTAATATCTGATGCAATTTCACAGGCATTTTGAGCCATTCTTGGCTCCCTTTGTTGTGCTGGATGCCAACTCCTCCATCACATCCCCACCCAACGCTGGGCTTGGTGCGTGGAGCCCAGACAGCGACCTGACCCAAAAAACAAGACAATGGAGCAGCACTCCTAGTGCTCAGCAGCCCTGGTTGGGAGGTGAGGGGTGTGACTGTTCCCTTCTCCACTACCCTGCTGCCACCTACCCGCGGTGGGCTTGTTGGAGACATTGTTGTTGTTCTGGTAGATGGTCTGTGAGGACTCGTTCTGGGGCTGGCCGATCACAGGGGTGATGGAGGGGGTGTTGACATTGGAGAGGATGCAGCCGGTCACTCTCTGCAACAAGGGAAAGAGATGCAGCTGGACCGGTGGCTTTGTCCCAGCTGCCTCCCAAAACCTTTGTGCCCCCCCCCACCAAGCCTCCACACCCCAGGCTGAAGGTGACAGGTACACCCATACTCGCTTTGGGATCCCCAGGCCCATCTGACCGCACCAGATGGGCTGGGGCTAGCAGGACCCGGTGGATAATGAGACAGTGGGATGGGGACCCACGGGGCTGGCAAGGCTGTGGGTGTGCACGTGCACCCCCTTCTCCACTGGTGCCTGACAGAGAAGGCCGGTGTCCCCAGGGCTCCCAGCTTTGAAACCATCATCCCTGGATGCATAAGGGGTGCTGCTGGGCTGGTTAGTGGTGCTGCTGGGCTGGTTAGTGGTGCTGCCGGGCTGATTAATGGTGCTACTGGGCTGATTAATGGTGTTGCTGGGCTGGTTAGTGGTGCTGCCAGTTGGGTGAATGGTGCTGTCATGCCCCCTGTCTGAGCTGCCTGTGAGCTCGTTTGGTGCAGGTGCATTGATTTCCCACCCTGGCTCTGCCCAGCCCTGCTTGGGTGTGTGGTGGGACTTCTCCTCCTGGGTCTTACACTCCCCAGCAGCTCAACTTCCCCACCCCACGAGCTGCTCTGGTGGGTTCACACAGCACTTCAGACAGGTGAGCGGTGATGCCCATCCACTGATCCTTCCCCCTGGGACAGAGCAGTGGTGGGCATCCATGGCTTAGCTACGCACAGCCCCTGCCTTCACCCTGCTCTCCTGGTGTCCGTGGGACTGGGGCAGCTGCTGTCTCCATCTGGAGGGCTCGACTTGCTTTCAGCTTTGGTTTTCCTCACCCTGATGGGCAAGGAGACCAACTCAGCTGTGATAAGGGACCCCACGCCTCTTCCAGGTCTGGATTTCAGGCACAGCCCCACATGTTTTCTCTCTGTCTGTCCCAGCCATGTTCTGGTTGTTGATGTTCACGTGTTGGTGCAAGAGCACCCCTGCTCCTGCACTCTCCCTTGCGCCCCAAACCCTGGGGGAACCCATGGCATGGGGGCTTCCTCACCTTCATCAAGTCACGGTGGTGCTCCAGCACACTGCAGGTGGTCTGCCAGGTGTCCTGGTAGCACTCCCAGGGGTCCACCCTGTGGGGAGCACAGCAAGGTAACGATGTTGGCTGATGGCCACTGCCTGGACCTCCTGGCCGTGCTTCCTCCTCCCCATCAAGCTGTGAGCAGTCAGCATCGCTCCCCCAGCTCTGCTATGTCCCCTGTCTTTCCTCCAGCCCTTCCACCCAGCTCTCCCTACCAGCTTTGGAGTCCTGACCCCATACCTGGACACCTCCCCATTTTTGGTACCCAACTAACCAGCTTTTGTCTGCCTTGGATGTAGTTACATGTGTTACAACCTTGTTTCCTGAGGGCAGCCCAGAGATGTTTCTGGTCCCACCTCAGCCCCCAGGTGCCACGTGGTAATGCTGGGAAGGTGGGAAGTGTCTGCAGGCTGGTGCTGCAGGCATAGAAAGGGATGGTGCCATGGCACAAGGCTGGGGTGGGCTGGGTGACTTTGGGCCTCACCCAGACATCACAGACTCAGTGGGGGGCTTGCAAGACCCCCTGAAGCCAAAGCTCTCCCTCGAAGGGTGGTGTAACTCTCCTCACTGGTTCTCTACCAGACTAGGAGAGGAAGGCTCCCTGCTTTTAACCAAGGGTTGTCTGGGAGAGGAGAAAGCCCATCCTAGAGATCTAGCAGCTGGTGGCATCTCCACCTTGCATGAAGGACTTTGCCACCATGGTGCTGGGGAAGGGGAGGGGGGTGCTGGTGCCACAGGAGGTGTGGGTTCTGCCACTCACCTGATCCAGTCAGAGGACTGGACTGCCAGTTGGCACATGGTCAGGCGGTGCCGGCTTGAGACCAGACCCTGCAAGAGAAGGGGATGCAAGAACAGTTACTGGAGGCAAGCATGGTGCCCAGCCCAGCCTGGGCTTGCAAACCTTCCTGGGGCAGGGCACTGGGCTCACTCAGACAGGACAGCCCAGCAGGATTTGTTCCTGCCCACAAATATGTATTTGAGCTCCTGTTCACTCGAGTCTTGGCCTTGCTTCAGCCCAGGGTACGGGCTGGTCGGTGGGGTTCGCTCAGCCCTGGGCTGCAGTGGGACCAGACCCAGGGACAGTGCTGTATTGATGGAATTTCTCCAGCTTTCAGGAGAGGAGCAAACTCTCTGCTCTACTCATTTGGGTTTACCTCTGGCCCAGAGAGTGCTTGTAAAGGTCCCTGTTTGCATCATTGCCACCCCCACAGTAAAACCAACTTGGAAATCACTCAAAAAAACCAAAAACCCACCCCAATGACCCCATGACCACCACCAGTTTGGCCAAGAACATTTTTCTTGTGCCACCTCATACTTAGCTGGCTGGAGGGTCTCACTGCAGCTTTTATTTCTAGAGCAAGTGGTTTCATCCCCTCCCTCCCTTTGGGGGCTTTCCCATGGCCAGGGGCTGCGAGAGGACCCCAGGGGCTGCGAGAGGACCCCAGGTGCTCCCCCCAGGCTTCAGAGACACCAGGAAGCAGAAGGGGGGAGTGGGGATACCCACCGTCTTGCCGTAGGAGTCGTGCACGGGCGAGACGATGCCACCGATGACGATGAAACGGCCGGTCTTGTGCAGGTAATCCCGGGCTCGCTCTGAAGGGGCACAAGGGAAAGGGTGCAGGGGGACTCAGCCAGAACCCCTGAGCCCCCTCGATGCTCCACTGCCACCCACCAGCTTTGCCCAATGCCCATGGAGTGGTTCATCCTGGCTTGGGCAGCACTGGGAAGGGAAGGTGACCAAGGGAAGAGCTGGCCTCTTCTTTACTGTCCATCTCATTCAACGCTGTCCTTGGTGATGCCAAGCGTGGACCTTCCTGGAGACCCCCCCTAAACCTTGCTGGAAGGTGGATTTTGTGGAAGAAGGCGGGTCTTTAGCAAAAGCTAAATCACATTCTGACCCCAAATCGCTTCAGACCACCTTACCAAGGCACCAGAGGGTCAGCCAAGAGCCTGTACTATTGATGAGAGCTGCTCAACAGAGATGGGCTCTTTTGACAGCTTTGGAGAAGCCAGACCAAGCTCACAAGGTGATGCATGAAGCTGCTTCACTCACTGCCTATAAATTATGTCCTCCCTTTCCCCATGACTTCTCCCTTCCTTGCCTGCTATGGGTAGCTGCCAACTGCCAGCCAAAAGCTTTCTCAGCAGCTGGAAGGTGACCGATGGCTCTCCTAACCTTGAGCATCACTTCTGACAATGACCCCTTCCTTGTAGGTGAGATTTAACAGAATAGGATAATAACAAAACCTGCTGCCTGCATCAGTGCTGGGAGGTGGGGACAATCCAGTGGGATTATGAGCCAAAACCTTTTTGCAGGCTCATGTGTTGGCTGGAAGTCCTTGGAAGAGGATATCAATACTGTGGGGGGATGGATGGATGGATGGATGGATGGATGGATGGATGGATGGATGGATGGATGGAGAGTGGCTCTGCTGAGAAGGAGATAATGGTAGGTGACAAATTGGACAGAGTTGGCTATGTGTGCTGGCAGCCTTAGAAAGCCACCTGTGTCTTGGGCTTCATCCCCAGCAGCAGCACCAGCAGGGAGGGGAGGGGAATATGACCCTCTGATCTGCACTTGGGAGACCCCCCTGCAGTGCTGCATCCAGCTCAGGGGTCCTCAGGACAAGGACAGGGAGCTGTTGGAGCAAGTCCAGAGGAGGCCACCCACAGAGAAGATCTGAGGGCTGGAGCACAGAGGACAGGCTGGGAGAGCTGGGCTGGTTCAGCCTGGAGAAGAGAAGGCTCCAGGGAGATTGTGGCCTTTCAATATATAAAATTGGCTTATAAGAAAAATGGAGACATTTTGCCAGGGCCTGTAGTGACAGGACAAGGGACAACAGCTTTAAACTAGAAGAGGGTACACCCAGGGCAAATATAAGGAAGACTTTTTTCTTTACAATGAGGATCTGTGGATGCCCCACCATTGGAGGTGTTCAAGGCTGGGTTGGATGGGGCTTTGTACAACCTGATTTAGTGAAAGATGTCCCTGCCCATGGCAGGGGGGTCATACTAGGTGACCTTTGAAGGTCCCTCCCAACTCAAACCTTTCTCTGAGTCTGTGGTTCTAAGATGTGCTGCTGGTTGCCAGCCTAACTACGAACTGCTGTCACACACAGGGCTGCATGCACTGGTGCCAAGCACACACGGATTCCTGCCACCCCCCATCCCAAGACCCACACCTCACGTGTCACTGGCTGCGAAACACTGACGTTACCAGCAGGAGTAGCACCACACCAGGACCGAGACACCCATCCCCAACCGCTCCTCTCTGCTGGAGAGCGCTGGATGCTGCTGGTGAGCTCCCCACCTCTAGCTCCAACCCTGGCTGTCCCCTGCTTGCTCCCCACTGGCCCTGGCTCTCAGAGAAGAGCTGCTGGGACAAAACCTTGGCAGAGGAGAGGACATGTTGGTCTGTGAGGACATCATGGTGGCGGGACAGGGCCTGCGTGTACCAGGGAGCGGTGGGCTCACACCCCCTGTGTACACTAAAGCCCAGCTGGGCTCCTGGGCTCTTCCCTGCGTGGTCTCAGACAGACAGACAGAGCTGTCCTCATGGACACTGCTGCAGTGGTAGGGTTTGCCCTCCAACCCCACCCTGGGGCTCATGGCATGGTGCCTGCTGTTATCCAGCTTGGCTCCCTCACTTCCAGCTGAGCAGGGTGTGGAAGCAGGGACCTTGCTGGAGCATTGCTTGGGTGAAATGGGTTTTTTCCTCTAAATTTTGAAACTTTCACTAGGAAATATTGTTCAGTGATTGGGTCAGTTAAAAGTCAATTAAGCAACTATAATTGCCATGGACTTTTCTTTTTCCCTCAGGGCACTGAGCAGCACCAGCACCCCCCCCATGACAGCCTGTGGGAGATCTGCCAGCCTCAGTGAAACCTTTTCCATGGACTCACCCATAATCCTTCCCTGGCTTCCTTCCCAGTTCTTGTGCCCTGGGCGTGCCAGACCTCAGAGAGCCAAAAATGGGCTTCAATAATTTGATGGGTAAAATGCCATCGCCTGACTTAGATGTGCTGAAAGTTCACCCCCCCCGCCCTTGGAAGCCTGGGCTCCAAGGGGTTAACACTGGCTATTTGGTTTAAACCAAAGCCATTTTTTAACCCCTGACTCTGCTCTTTCTGGTGTCTTTCATGAAAACTGTGTCCTGGGTCCTCTTCTAGATAGGAAATAATATATTTTTTGGGGAAAAAAAAGGATGTATAGGGTGTAAGTTACAGCAAACAGCATCAAGAGACTTCTATAGTAATGAAAAATCAAAGAATTGAGCCACTATGTTGGAGCAGGAATTAAAAGGAGCAAAGGTTTGGTTGAGCCCAGGAGCTGGGGAGGTTCACAGGACAGCTATCCTGACCGCCTTGGAAGTGCATGCAAGAAGACAACTGAAACACTCGGAGCCGGTTGCCACCGTGCAGGGGCAAACCCCAGGATAATTTCTGGAAAAGCCAAAGTGGAGCATTCCTAATGCAGGAGAGACGGGTCTTTGGGTGTCCAGAGGAGCCAAGATTGAAGGGCCAGTATGTACCTTTATACTGCCATGTAATTTAAAATGCAAATGAAAGCAAAGAGGAAATTTCCTAATGACAACGACGCCATCAGGTTTTCAATGAGCAAATCCTCTTGTTATTCCCTGCTTCACCCCGACTCGATTTTCCTCACCAGAAGAAGATTAACACACCCACCCCATCCCCCCCCCACCCCGATCTGTTAATCTCCACACCTCCTCTGTCACCTATGGCAGCTTTTGGAAGCTCACTCTGCGGACAAGCCAGACTGCTCGCACGCAACCGCCTCTTCCCGTCCTCAACGGGATTGATCTGCCCCATGAGGTGTGGTGGCACAAGCCAACAATTTTGCCTGGCTATTGATTTCCCCAGGTCTGTATTTACACAGCTGAGAGCCAAGCTGGTGGCACGTCATCTCAGCTCGGGCTCTTGGGAGCTCAACGGCAATTCTCCACCACCGTGAGGCAGTGGTGGGGACTCCGTGTGAGCTCCCAAGAGCCCGAGCTGAGATGACATCTTTTATTTTTGCCTGTTTCTACAGCAAGGCCAAGGGCATCCCATGGGATAGACCCTCCGTGGTGCCTTCCAGTCCCTGAAGGGAGCAGAGAAACAGGAGGGGAACCAGCTTGTTCAAAGGGCAGAGACTGGCAGGCCAAGGGGGATGGAGTGAAGCTGAAGGAGGGAAGGGTTAGATGAGATACTAGGGGAAAGTTTTTTCCAGAGAGAGTGGTGACGGGCTGGAAGGGGCTGCCCAGAGAGGGGGTGGGTG
This sequence comes from Porphyrio hochstetteri, assembly GCA_020800305.1. Taxonomy (NCBI): domain Eukaryota; kingdom Metazoa; phylum Chordata; class Aves; order Gruiformes; family Rallidae; genus Porphyrio; species Porphyrio hochstetteri. The sequence continues at coordinate 24,906,845 of CM036912.1, forward strand.
CCCCATCCCTGGGGGTGTTCAAGGCCAGGTTGGATGGGGCACTGGGCAGCCTTGTGTAGCTCCAGGCCTGGAGGTTGGTGGCCCTGCCTGTGTCAGGGGGGTTGGAGCTCTGTGATCCTTGGGGTCCCTTCCAACCCAGACCAGTCTGTGGTTCTATAAGTCCACAGAATCATAGGGTGCATGCGGAGGGATGTGCTTTTGGCAGGGGATGGATGTTGCTGCTCTTTTGTGTCACCATCAAAACTGTGCATTTATTTATTGGTTTTAACCTGCATGGCATTATTTACAGAAACCTGTAAAAATTAGATTGTATGTTTGCTCTCCAAAATTATAACTGTAAAGGTTGGGATCTGCTCTTTCAAGAGCTTCTTGTCTACCTCAGAAATACCAACCAGAACTTAACTGCGTGTGGAAAAACCCCCATATGATTATTGGCCTGTAAAGCTCTGCAATTAAATCTCTGCAAGGTAACGATTCCAGCTGACATGCAGGCAATGAAGGAGCAGTTCTGCCCTGCCTTTGACCCACAGAACATCTCTTCACATGACAAACTGGTCCGTTCTCCCTTGTTTTGGGGGCAGAGCACATCAATTTGCTTGCAGGGCTGCGTATATCGGGCAGCTGTGCCCGCTCGCTCATGGCTCCTCTTCTGCCTCCCTTGTCTGTGTAGCTGCCAGCTAAGCCAGACCTTCACAGCCATCCACTTCAAAGCAAAAGCCTTTAAAAAGATTGTGCTCTCTGAAATGATGTCTCTAATCCCATTTGGAGAGGAGCTGTGCTGCTGGTGGGGCCAGCGCTGTGTTGGGAGCAGCCATCCCCCCGCTGCCGGGATGGCAGCAGAGGACTTGGGTCTGGTGGCACTGTGGCTTGGAGGTGGCACAAGACTGTGGGGTTAGGTTTCAACATCTAGATGCACCCATGTTGCCATCATAACTCTGGATGTAAAGCTTTGTTGTTTCTGTTATGGGTGGAATCGCTGCAGACTGGCTTTTCCGTAGCTAAATGAGGAGGGCAACAGGCAGCCGTCCTGTCCAAATGCATTAGCTCACCCAGGCCTGAGTCTCATCCTCTCTACAAGGCAAGACAAAACTGGTTTAGCTCTTCTGAGAGATGCCAGGGCTGTCAGTGGCTTGTCCCACCTCCGGGCTGAGGTTGCAGTGCCTCCTGCCACAGTGTATGCTCCCAAGCATGTGTGGGAGGAGGTGTGGGTCTCAGTGTCTCCAAACAACGGTAACTGGTGACATGGCTCCACGTGAGGAACAACTAGGAGTTGGGCAGAAAGGGCAAGGAGACAGGGCGGAGGTTGTGGCTGGCACAGAAAAGGCAAAGGAAGAGGAGTCTCCTTCTCTCCTTGGGCCTTCTTCTGATTTTGGGTCTTCTTCTGTCCTTGGGTCTTCCAACCCGAAGAAAGTGGGGCATGAGGCTAAGCTGAGGAGCTCCACAGCCAAGCAAGGCACTGGTCATTCTGGGTTTCTGGAAATGGGGCACTGGGTTGGGGGAGTCACCACTTCAAAGGGTTGTGGCTTCTCTGGTGTGGTGCCTCCTCCAAATCCCCAGGTCCATGCTCTCAGGAAGAACCTTTTTTTTTTTTTGATAAAATTGTGTCTTTCATGCAAAATATGCTGCTTGTGGGGGCTGGGTTCACGGTCTCCTGGCAGGCATGGCTAACACCAAAGACCCCGTGGTAGCTTTCAATTCCTCTTCTTATCTGTATTCCTTACAGTCAGCTGGCTGTGCAGCTCCCAACCTTCCCTCCCTGCTTGTGCAAAGGGTTTTGCCTGGGAAAGAGAAGATTTTAGTCTGAAAAGTCATCAGACTCAGCAGTTTCAGTCCTGCTTCTCTGCTGGTTTGTTGGGTTTCTGGCCCGTTCACTGTCATTGAGCTGAGCCTTCTGTCCCGGCTTCCCAGCCCATTTCTTGCCTGTTGACTACCTGTGATGTCCAGAGACCATGCTGGGCCCCAGAAAACACCCTCCTTACCGTCATTTTCCATGAGTGCTTTGTATCCTGGAGCACCCAGTGCAAGGATGTTGGCTTAGAACAGAAAAGCTCATTTCTTTCCTGGTGTAAATTGTCCTTACTGCTCCAGACAGCCTCACATGGGCTTCAAACATCGTTGACATAAATAAGCTACCAGTGATGGCCCCTGCCAAGACATGCATTAGCCCGCTGGCAGCGTGGAGAGCTTTCAGCCGCGGCTCTCCGTCTCCATGCCTCCTGGCACAGCCCTGCTGCAGCGGCTGGTGGCTGACCTTAGCCTTGCTATGTTGAGGAGGGGTAAGGATGACACTTGGACCCTTCCCAAGCATTGGTGAAACCTCCCTGATGCTCCAGCCCAGCTTTGCTCACCTTCCCTGCCACTGCACTTGAGATATTTTCAGCTCTGCTGCTTTCCTGTGAGATGGGAGGGGGGAAAGGCTGGTTAGAGGGTACACTCCAGGGCTACAAAAATTATTTTAACTGATGATTTTTGTCTTGGCTGAATGAAAAAATACTGTCCTGCTTCCTCGGTGATTATTTCAGTGGGATCCTGGGGGGCATCAAAAGGAGCGTGGCCAGCAGGTCACAGGAGATGATCCTTCCCCTCTGCTCTGCCCTGGTCAGGCCCCAACTGGAGTATTGTGTCCAGTTCTGGGCTCCCTGGTATAAAAAAGCCAGGGATCTCCTGGAGAGAGTCCAGAGGAGGCTACAGAAATGATTAAAGGACTGGAGCATCTACCCTGTGAGGAAAGGCTGAGTGAGCTGGGGCTGTTCAGCCTGCAGAAAAGAAGCCTGAGAGGGGATCTAATCAGTGTTTATCCGTATCTGAAGGGTGGGACACAGGGGGAAATGGCCAGCCTCTTCTCAGTGTCTGTGGGGACAGGACAAGGGGCGATGGCCTCAAGTTGGAGCACAGGGAGTTCCGCACCAATATGCAGAAGAACTTCTTCCTGGTGAGGGTGAGGGAGCCCTGGGACAGGCTGCCCAGGGGGGTGTGGAGTCTCCTTCTCTGGAGAGATTCCAGCCCCATCTGGACGCCTCCCTGTGCGACCTGTCCTAGGGACCCTGCTTTGGCAGGGGGTTGGACCCGATGGTCTCTGGAGCTCCCTTCCAAACCCTATGATTCTGGGATTCTGTGATTTAAGAGATGTTCTTCACTGGTGGCTCTCAACAAGTATATTTAATGATGATGTTTCAGCTCCTCTGGCACTGCTCCATCACCCGAACTGACATTAACGAAATCAAATATTCCCAGTGTCCAATTTTTCAAGGTGTAATTTCAAACTGGGTTGGCTTTGCCTTTGTACCTGGTTCATCTGCACCCCTAGGACTTCCTTTTCCCTTCTCCCTTTTTATTTTACTGGAGAAACGCCCCCAGCCAGCTCTGACTTACACCCTTCTCCCCACAGGGAACCGAAGCTGCAGCCAACTCATGCTCTGCGCTGCTCTCTGAAAACACACACCAGGTACCGGGGAGGCAAGAAAGCTTTGCCCACCCTTAATTGCTCTTGCCTGAGAGCCAGGACAGAGGAGGGTGCTCAGCCAGCCACGAGTGAAGGAGAAGGTGAGATCATTTCCTGGGTGTCTCATTTTGAGCCATTTGGCCTCCTACATCCTCGGGTGGGAGGCGGGACAGGGCCATGAGGTGCTGAGGGCAAGGCTGTCTAAAATACCTTCTCCTGCAGTGGAGAGTGACCCAGATATGCCAGCACACTTTGTTTTATTCTCAAACCAGCTTCATTTGCAGGGCCTGAATGTTGCTTTCTACCCCCAGCCCGGCTCGGGCACAGAGCCAGCAGTCATCCTCAGTCTGAGTGCTCTGTGTGTGTACATATATTTTAAAAAGAAATTAAAAAAACCCAACAAAACCCCCTCTAAATGCCAAGCCAGGGCTGTATGCATCAGAGCTGTACTCATCTCAGAGACCAGCTCTCCTCTCCCATCTGCCCAGGGCAATTTTCTCTGCCCCAACCAGCATCTTCACCCACCCATCGCCTACAGCCCCGCTTTGGTGAGAGCCGGGGAAACTCTTGGCCCCTCCACCCCCTGGACCTCCTTGGGGAGACAATGCAATATTTCTACTAGAAAAACAAGCCCTGACCACTCTTTGAGGGAGGTTTCCCTGTTGGGAAGAAGCAGGAGGAAGGGGCAGAGCATAGCTTTTTGTCTTGGGGGGACCTGTCCCAAGGAAAGCCTGGGGAGATCCCACTGTGTCCCACTGACCCAAACCGCCTGTCCTGCCCCTCAGATGATCTCAGTCAGATTCCCAGAAGACTTTTTGTTGGTAGAAATATCCCATTAAACCCCATAATGTTTAACAATCTTCATCTCCAAGCTAATTGTTCCGATACTCATTTCCCCCTGCCCTGTTAGCTCACAGCTGCATCCAGGCATTATATAACCACAAATTTGGAAGGGACTTTTCATGGTAAACAGCTTCAGTTACTGCTGCATGTTTGTTCTAACAGCTCTTCACAAGCACAAGAAAGTAGCAATGGCCACCAGATACCTGGAAGCCTGTGGTGGAAGCTCAGGCTGTGAAAGACCCCAGAGAAGTGATGCTGCAGCAACTGACCCTCCCACCTCCCAGCCCACCCAGGCACCTCACCAGCATCCAGCTCTGGGAGCTGCCCGAGTGATGACTAACAAGACTCATGCTATCACCATCTGTTGACCACTCATGGCTTAAATGTGAAATTAGATGTTTAGAACAAACCAAAGGAAAAAAAAAGAAAAGAAACAGCTGAAGACCAAGTCACAGTGACCTGACCTAGAAACAGCCTGGCATTTGCTGGAGACCCAACAAGATGGGGCTTGGGCAAGGGACCTGGCTGGTCCCAGGTGGTCTGGGTTTCTCAGATGAAGCTGTAGAGGAACAGCCCATTTGAAATCGTTAAAAGTTTAATTGAAGACATCCTGGTTTTACCTCTTTTTTCTGAACTGGAGCATTGCAAGGGGCAGTGCATGTGTGAAGGCACAGAGGAACCCAGGGAGAAACCCTCCAGGTCTCAGCATCTGCGAAGAAGCATCTGAGGAGGAGCCTGGCAAAGCAACTCAGACCAAAATGCTCTTCCCCACTGGAGCATCCCACCCTGCTGTGGACAATGCCCTTCAGGTGAGCAACATGAGGATGAGTACAGGGAGCTGCTGCTTGAGTTGAAGATGCCACCAGCTCCTCCAGGTAGGTAGCAGGTGATTTGCACAGTACCATCGCTCCTGCCACACCTAAGGAGAAGTGACACAACTTACTGCCCAGGGATCTCCATCCTGGTTTCACAGGGAGAGGAGGAATGTGCTCACCCCAGTAAGGGGTCTCACCTGAGGATGGGCAGCTGAGTCCTGCCAAGGTGTGGGCCACCCTCCACCCAGTATTTAACACCCAGAGCTGCTGCCTGGGTGTCTTAGAGGCTTTGGGGTTGGTGAGGTGAGGGGAAGTGTCTAACCTAGCAAAAACAATTCCTAGTAGATAAAAATGGATGAAGAAGATGAGCTTGCACAAGGAAGGACACTTTTTTTGAGCTCCCTGCTGCAGGACAGTACCAAACCACTGTTTTTAGAAGCCTTCAGAGAAGGATCAAGCATTTCTAGGTAAGATGAGTGTCTGTGTGTGTGGGATTGAGGTGACAAGTGAGAGGTCACATACCTTTCCTTGGCTGGTGAGTTAGCTGGCCACCCTGTAAGTCAGCAAGGGCTGTGCACGCTGTAGCACTGTGTGGGGTGGAGGGGAGAAATTTATCTCTTCCAGGGTAGGATTTTCCTTGTTTTTTAGAGAGAGATGTGCCAAAATGTGCATTTGCCAGTGCTCAGCATAACCTGCCCTCCTGAGCACCAGGATGTATGTAAATACAGGCCAGGGGAGCGAAGACCACGGCGGCTGGGGCAGGCAGAAAATGGTGTTGGGACAATTTTGGCTGCAATCTGCCTCTCCTATGTGGTTTTTGGAGGCCAACAGCCCTCCAGCCGATGTAAAGGCACCGCCTGTGGTAAAGCAACATCAGTTTGTGGCGTGGATCTTGCCCAGAGCTGGTTTTCTGTGGCTGTATCTTGGCTTTGATGAGGGTTTAAATATCAGGAGCTGGAGGGGAGGGTTTTCCAGAGGGTTCCCACTGCTCTCTCTGAACTGGTTGTTGTCACCCTGGGCATATGGATAGTGTTGTCACGTGGGACAAAGGTAGCAGGGAATAAAAAGATCCTGGGGAGTAGCTTCACTATCCTCCCATGGTCTTATTTTGCTTCCACCAGGATGTGGGTGGCACATCCAAAATAGGCCAGGCACCTCAGTATTCCAACCTGGAGAGGTGCAGTCCCCATCTCAGCCAGCCACAGGATGGGAAATTGGTGTCACCCAGTGCAGTGCCTCTTTTTTTTTTTAATGTTGGGGGGGGGGGAAGCCCCCAATCCAACAGATTTCTACACATGTTTTCCACTGCCTTAATTTCCCCACGCCAGCTCTCTGTTTGTTTTCCCTTCCAAGCCGTTGTAGCACATCACAGGCAGTGTGTTGTACAGCCCAGCGCGAGCCGTGCCGCTCCCTCGGGCTGACGCGCGGTGGGATCACAACCCTACCAGGAGCAGAGGATTTATGGTCCCCAATTCCCCACAGAGCAGAGGTGGGGAGTGCTTGCCTGGCAGCTCTTTGATGGTCTTGGTTGACCCCCCCTTGTTCTGTGAGCCTGACCCAGGGCTTGTCTGCTGGAGATGTGGAACCCTGGCAGGGATGCTGGTGCCAGTGTGGGGTGGCAGAGGCAGCTGAGGGAGGACTTGAGCCTCGTGGTGACCGTACGTTCCCGTTCCCACAGCCGTGTCTGACATGGTTGCACAGCTCAGCAAAACCCTCTCTCTCTGCAGGTCTGATTCCTGAGACCCCCCTCCCTGTCCCCCAAAAGAAGCATGGCCGATGTCTCCGCACGCAGCGAAGGCACCGCAAGCGCAGCTATGCCTTTCAGCATCCCCAGCTCGCGAGATCTCACTGGGAACACTGGGTTTTCTTTCTTCCCTTGCCAGTAAGCCCTGGCAAAGCATGATCTCCTTAGGGAAGGCTCAAGCTCAGATAAGGGCTGTTGGATTTTTCAGTGAAGTAAAAGCCTTTGTGGAGCTGAGCAAGGCTTCCCTTGCCTGGCTCAGCAACAGACTCTTCACCCATTCTACTGGGAAATCCTCTGCGTTTGCTTCCTCCTGCTCCAGCTCCACAACAAACACACTCCAGTTCATCTCCTCCTGGGATAAGCCTTACAGTGGCTTCTGAAAAATATGTATTTCTAAAGACTCTGTGGGTTTTTGTTCCCAAAATATGGATTTAACAGTCTTCTGCTTACATGACCGAGCTGCATCCAGCAGCTCTGGCTTCCTGCTGGAAACCAGTTGATGCTGGGAAGGGAGAGAAGCCCCTTCCCTAAAACATGCTCCCAAAGTAGGTTGTCTTCTGCAGGCGTGACCGCACACCATCAGCATGTGTCGGCAATGCTGCTGTATGGGGGCAGGAGCTTTGCCCTAGCCCGGGCTGTTTCTCAGGGCTGTGGTGGGCACCACAGACTTTCCCCAGCTCTCTCCAGACAGAGCACCCCTAAAATCCAGCCCTGGTGACACCCAGGCCCATGTGGACTCAGGAGTTTTAAATGCCAGGGAGGACATGTTCGCCTCAAACCCTAGAGGTGCCTTGGCTGTATCTCCATCATTGGCTGATTCTTCTGTCTTGGCGGTTGTTGGGCCTTTCTACAGCTGCTTTGGGCTCCCTGGTCCCAGGTGGAGGCAGGGTTGGGGTTAAGGTTGGGGTTAAGGTCACTTGTGCTATTTCTGCTTGTCCTTTGCCGCCATGGCCACAAGTGGTGGGACATGGTCTCAACCCCAACTCCCATGCATCTCTGCAACTTCTTCCTCAGCTCAGGGGGACCCCTTGTGGCCCCCCCTGCCTTGCTGCCAGTGGGGATTTCGGGAGGCTGGAGGATGCAGGGGTGAGGATGCCTGTTTTGGGCCAGCTGCTGCTCAGATGCACAAAGACCTACCTAACCCCAAGCTGCTTGTACCCACATTCCCCATTGCTGCAGGAACCCGCACAAACCCCCAGCAGCAAGTTGCCTGTGTCATTCCCCCCCACCTTGTTGCATCATCTAGGAGAGATTAAGTGACTTGCCCAAGGTCACATGGGAGACGTGGGCTGCCACCGCCGGGGTTTAGCATTCAGCTAATCGATACTCTCAGCATCGCCTGGGCTGCTGTGAAGAAGTATCAGAGAGGGCGATGCAGGAGGTGCGAGCATCTCAGCAAGCACAAATGGCTTTTAAATAGACACAGAGCCCCTGTTTCTTTCCTGAATGAGGTTGTAGGACTGTGTTTCTCACTGTCGGGTTTGTTTGTAGTCGGGGGAGGTAAGAGAAGGAATGTGGCACATTTTGGGAGGTGGCATTGTCATAGAGACAATGCAATGTCTCACAGACCGTAATAAATACTGCTAAATATTTAAGAGCTTATAAATGTTTTAGAAGAATCCCTGGGTAGTTATTGATGGAGTTTAATCTGGTGCTTGGGAAAACTCCTCACTGTGGGCCATAAAGAGGAGATGAGATGCTTGAGATGCAGGGAGCTGGTGATAAAGGCTGTGAAAAAAAGAGCCGGTGTGGGGGTGCGGTGATGGGAACGTGACATATAACAGCACCCTGAAGAGCCATGGGTGCTGTGGTGCTGCTCTGTCCCAGAATGGTTCTGTTTTGGGTGGGTGCTGGGAGGGGTGGCATGCTGCTGACACCCCTTGGCACAAGGCTGGGCTGAGGGGTACCAACATCTGCCACTGCTCTGAGCCTGGAACCCTTGGCCAGGCTGGGCACATCTTGGCCTCCCAGACCCCTTCTGCTGGTGAAAGCTTGGGGCTGTTTGCCATTGTTGTGGATTTTGGGGGTATCAAGATGCCTTTTTCCCTTCTTATTCCACACTGTGTTTGTTCTGCCTGTGATGCTGATTGTGGAATGATCTCTCCCTGTCCTTATCTCCACTCCTGAGCCTCTCAATATCTATTTTCTCCCCTGTCCAGCTGAAAAAGGCAGTGACAGAGTGGCTTCAGTGGGTGTCTGGCCTCCAGCCAGGGCCAAACCATCCCAGCTGTGACTGCAGCAGCTTGGGTGTCAGTGGAGGCTCCTCTGCGGCGTCGCAGGGCCCTGCCAGCATTGGCTTTAAAACCTGCTGAGAGGTGAACACGGGTGCTACAACTCCCCGTGCCCAACAAAGCACCCGGGCTGGTGTAAGTACTGCCTGTCCTGGGCTGGATCCTTCCCACTGCCTGCGCTCCGGAGCCCAGCCGGCACCGTGCAGAGCAAAGCCGGGGCTGCATCCGGCCCTCCCCATCCTCACTGTCCTCCCAGAGCCCCATTACCCGCCTCTCACTCCATCGATCGCTCCAGCTAATTACGCAGTCAGATTTCAGCCCAGGGATGGAATGGAAACACGAGGCAGCCTTGCAGAGGCCTCAGCTTCTTACTCATGTTGCAGACTGCAGCAGCAAAGCCTCTCTCCAGCTCCTGGTGAGCTTTTTCCTAGATGGAGTTGGGGGGGAAAAAGGGGCAAGAGGGGGATGGATTGTGTTGCTGGTCACTTGCAGATCCATCACAGAGGGGAAAGGGTGAGCTGTTGTTCTGCTCTGTCCCAGGCTGTGCCACGCTCATTAAACCGCTCTGCAGCTCAGCTAAATAAGAAAAAGCAGTTCTTGATGTTCAGGATGTCTAAAGAAGGCACCATAAACAAAAGCCCTGGGTCCTGCCTCTTCCTCCCCTTTCACTTCTGAGACTCCATCCCTTCACCTCTTTTCACAGTCTGGCAGACCCCAGCGCTGCTCCTTGGGATGGGCTATGTGGAGCAGTCGGAGACCAGCCAATGGGATCTTGAATTGCTCAAATCTTCTTAGGGAGCCATGCAGTGGAGAGCATTCCTTCCAATGGCAGAGTCCTCTCTCATTGTTTTCCATGAGAAATGTGCAGTGGGGTTTATCCCAGGGATGTAAACTCTGTTTGGTAACAGAGGTAGGATAGACGGAGAATTTAAGTCTAATTTAGTGACAGAGGACGGGGAAGGGAAGAATGGCAGAGAATTGCTGAATTTCAACCTTCACCTTATCTATGAGCTTTTTTCTGTGCAAGTCCAGGTGCTGGCACTGTTCAAAATGAAGTGGGTGGGGAAACTCCATGGCCAAACAGGTTTAAACCATCTCAGGTGCCCAGAGTCACAGAATCATAGGGGCTAAAAGGGAGCTTCAGAGATCATTGGGTCCAACCCCCCTGCCAAAGCAGGGTCCCTAGGACAGGTCGCACAGGGAGGCGTCCAGATGGGGCTGGAATATCTCCAGAGAAGAAGACTCCACACCCCCCTGGGCAGCCTGTCCCAGGGCTCCCTCACCCTCATTGGGAAGAAGTTCTTCCCATATTGGTGTGGAACTTCCTGTGCTCCAACTTGAGGCCATCGCCCCTTGTCCTGTCACCACAGACACTGAGAAGAGGCTGGCCATTTCCCCCTGTGTCCCACCCTTCAGCTATTGATAAACACTGATCAGATCCCCTCTCAGGCTTCTTTTCTGCAGGCTGAACAGCCCCAGTTCTTTCAGCCTATCATTGTAAGGGAGATGCTCCACTCCTTTAATCATCTTTGTAGCCCTCCAAGAAGACCACATCTGAGATGGTACAGATAACCAAACCTCCAAGCATCCTTGCTGCCCCCAGCCTCCATGTCCCTGGAGCTTGTGGGAATCCTGCAGCCATGAGGAGGGGAAGGATGGCTTGAAATCTTCCTCTGCGAGGGCAAGGAGATCCCCAGTAAAGCTCTGCTAATCAAAGCCTGATGAGCAGAGGTGTAAAGGAGAATGAAGACATGTCAGAAAGGGTTGAGTTCAATGGGTGATGGAAGGTGAAGCTGTGTCGGGTTGCTCTTGTTGCTGGGCAGAAGCAAAACCATGTTTGGTGAGCAAGGGCATTCCCTGGAAGCCAGGAGCCTGCATGTGAAAGGATTGGTTGTGAGGAATTCCTGAACTTTAAAAAGGCAAGAAAAAATGTGTAAGTGTGCCAAAAAGGGGCATTTTCAGAGGGACCTTTCTTCTATGGTTAAAAGAAAGAAAGAGAAAATTAAAAAAAAAAAAAAAAATCAATATTGAAACACTGCATCTTGATCAACCTGTTCCTGTCTCTCCTCAGCAGACCCCTGGCGTTTCAGTCCGCAGGCTTCATCAGCACAACTGTCCGATTACCACAACTGTCCACAGGACAGGCCAAGCCCCCTTCTGCAAAGAGCTCTGGAGAAACTCACTTGACATCTTCCCCCAGCTCTGGCAGTTTGCTGGCTCCCTCTCCCATCTGGCAACCCTAGCAGAGACAGCCGTGGAAACCCCGGTGCCTCGGACCTCGCACGGTCATGCCTTTGATCCCAGAGTCCACCTTCAAAGTGACCGATGGCTTTTTGACTGACAGGTGGGCTTTCTGCTTCACCTCAAGGGGCTACCCCTCTATTTCATGCTCTGAACCCCAGGGAGGAGGAGAAGGATGCTTGTGTTAGGGTTCCCTGAGCTGGGGCAACACAGGGAAATGACTTAACCCTCAAAGAAAGCACAAGTTGATCAGCTGGAAGAGCACCAGCACGGGCTGTGGTGCGTTAGCAGGGCTGAACAGATTGGGTGTTGCTTTTGGCTTTGGTTTGTTGGCTTTGGTCCTTTGGGTAGCACTGATTGCATGGGAAGGAAGGTGTAGATGAACTGTGACGACACCAACGTGGAGGGAGGTCTCCTTGAGACACCAAATACTGCTTCCAGTGTGGCCTCAAAAGTGCCCAGCAGTTCTTCACCTAAATGCTGAAGCAGGGATGTCACAGACATTCCTTTCCCAAGGAGGACGAAGAGTGAAGCATTTACCCTGCAAATTGGTTTGAGTCTGGGTGTCTGCTGGCCAAGGTAAGCAGCTGGGCACCCCGGCACTGAGGTTTCATGCAGCTTTAATGCAGAGCTTGGTTCTCAATCTTATTTTCCTCCAATTATTAAGACTTTCTGCATGGGATCTGCTTTCCTTCTCTTTAGGATGTAAACTAAATGGTGTTTTGTTTCAGGCTAAAGCCTGGCCACATCCAGTTTTAGAAAGAACCTCTGCCCTCTCCTCTCACCTTTCCCTTCCCCCAAACCAGCATCCCAAACTGTTCCTCACAGCCACACAAAGCTAAGAGATACAACTCAAATCTCTGACTCAGAACACACGTCTATCTCAAAGCACACTAGATACCACAAATAACTCAGAGCCTTTCCAGGGCTATGTGGGTGTTGGTCTCAACCCCTCAGTATGGATGGGTGTACAAGCACCACATCTCACCTACTTTTGAATTATAAGCTATATATCCAATGTAAATTATGAATTTATATGTATAGTGTTCATTTTATATACCCAGATGTGAACCAGCCTCCTTTGGCAAGGCCGAGTGACCCAGCCTTGCAGCCAGGGGAGGATGGAGGGATGCAGTAGGGTCAGATCTGCGAGAGTTGGCAGGGGCTGCCGTTGTGGGTCTGGGTTGTAACAAGAACCTCAGCTTTGTGGGAACCCAAGGAGAACGGTGACAATGAGGTTTAAATTCACCTGACTGATGGAAAATAAAATAACCCTGTGGGAAGCTTTCCTGTGGGGAAAGGCTGGCTTCTGGCTTGATTAAAACATCATAGGAGCCGTGCAAGAAAAATGATGGTCGGGGTACAGTGGTGTGTCTACAGTGGCATATTAGTGCAAATCTTGTTTTGGTTAATTAGTTCCATGTGTTAAAGAGAGAAACTGTATCTCTCTGCTAAGCAAGAAATTCTCCGGTCACGCTCGTGAAGCCCAAATACCTGTCTGTAAGTTAGAGGCAATATTTTTGCATGAATTCAGCTGTTTGAATGCAGCTTTACAGGAGGGAGTTCTGTTCTGGTTGAACTCACGTAGCACAGAGCTAACATGGATTTTGGTTGAGATTCCTGGGGTTACAGGATTAATCTTTTAGACCTTGGGGGAAGCGTTCTTCAAACCAAAAAAGAACAGGCATTTAGAAGCTAAATTCTCTGTCCCTTCCTCATGGAAGACTTGTTTTTCCCTATCAGGTATCTCAAGGCTTATATTCCAGGATCTTTGCAGGACATATGCATGGGGAATTTCCACAACAAGCCATCCTCTTTGAGCTAAACTGTGTCTCTCTGAAAGATGTCTTAGTCTCAATTTACAGCCTTCGGGTGATGAAGATTCTGTCAGGTACCCAAGTACTTTTTCCTACCCCTTGATAACCTTCACTCAAAACCACACAGTTTAGAATCATAGAACCATAGAATCTCCTGAGTTGGAAGGGACCTGTAAGGACCATCAGGTCCAACTCCTGGCTCCACGCAGGCCCAGCCCAGGCACAGCATGGGACTGAGGGCATCATCCAAACGCTTCTTGCCCTCAGCCCAGCTCGGTGCTGTGACCCCTTCCCTGGGGAGCCTGTGCCAGTGCCCGACCCTCCTCTCAGTACAGAACCTCTTCCTAACATCCAACCTAAACCTCCCCTGGTGCAGCTTCATGCCATTCCCTCAGGTTCTATCCCTGGTCCCCAAAGAGAGGAGATCAGCACCAGACCCTTTGCTCTCCCTTGTCAGGAAGCCACAGACCACCACGAGTCTCCCTTCAGCCTCCTCTTCTCCTGGCTGAACAAACCCAGGGACTTCAGCCTCTCCTTGTAAGACTTCCCCCCAGACCCTTCCCCATCCTCATTGCCCTCCTCTGGACACTCCCCCATAGTTTTGTGTCCCTCTTGTCCTGTGGTGTCCAAACCTGCACCCAGGACTCAAGGTGAGGCTGCCCCAGTGCAGTGCAGAGTGGGTCAATACCCTCCCTGCACGATGCACCCCAGGGTATGGTTGGCCCTGCTGGCTCATGGGTAGCTTGCTGTCCACCAAGATCCCCAAATCCCTCAGCATGGCCTGCCTCCAGTGCCTGATTCCCCAGGCTGGGTGTGCATCCAGGGTTGCCCCTTCCAAGGGGCAGAATCCAGCACTTGCCCCTGTTAAACTTCATGGGGTTGGTGACTGCCCAGCTCTCTGATCTGTCCAGGCCTCTCCACCCTCAACGGAGTCAACAGCTCCTCCCAGTTTGGTGTGATCTGCAAACTTACTCAAGACACCCTCTAGTCCTGAGTCCAAGTCGTTTATGAAAAGGTTAAAAATAACTGGAGCTAAGCTGGAGCCCTGGGGAACCCCACTAGTGACTGGCTGCCAGCCAGATGTAATTCCACTCACCATCACCCTCTGGGCTTGCCCTTCAGCCATTTGCCCACCCAGCTCCTTATGGCTTTGTCCAGCTGTATGCTGGGCATGTTGTCCAGCAAGATTCTGTGAGACACGGTATCAAAAGCTCTACTGAAATCCCAAAAAATAACATCTGCTCATTTCCCTTGGTCAACCAGCTGGGTGACCTTGTTGTAAAAGGAAATCAGATAGGATGGACAGGACCTCCCTCTCCTGAGCCCATGCTGGCTGTGACCACTGACTGCGCTGTCCTTTAGATGTTTGTCCAGTAACTCCCAGTCTGATTTTTCTCCATACCTTTACCAGGCACTGAGATGAGTATTTGTAGCTTGAAGTTGTGCGGTAGCCAAACCTGCTCCTGGCATCTCCCCAGCCCTTATCCCGCTGAAGAAAGGAGCCCCCTTCCATCACATATCACACATCCCTTCCCCAAGCAGATACTGAAAGGCCACGATCAAGTTGCTCCTTAACATCTTTAAGGATGGATCTAAACCGAGCCTCTTTAGACTTGCCCCAAAGCCTGGTTTCCAGAGCTAATCCAATTCTTGTTACTGTTCCTGCAAGGAGGGTTTTGTTCATGCTGTACCATGGAAAAAATATATATTAAAAAAAATCCCCCCTTTCTCCTGCTGCTTGATATTTCCCTCCTTATATCTACAAGGGCTGCGTTTCCTGCTTTATTTACAGCATCACAGGGAGTTTGTGATCAGCAGGATAGGTACAATCACTCCCCGGTCCTTGACATGGTCGTTGTTCAGCAGAAAGCATTTGCCTGGTGTTTATATTTGACGTGGGTTCCTCCTTGCTGGACATATGACTTGGCATTTGACTTCACTGCTTGAACAAGCCCTTTTTATCAAACAACCCTGGTTGGGCAGCGCAACCGGCTCGTTACCATCATTAATGGCTATTCTAACCCACTTTGGGGTCATTGGCACTTTTTGCTGGCAGGGATGATGTATTTTCTTCCAGGTCATTGATAAAGATACCAAACAGTATTGAGAGAAAAAATAATAAAACCTCACTGGGAGTCTACACCCCCCCTTCCACCCCCCCAGCAACCCAATAGCTCACTGATCCTTATTTTCTAAATTATAATCTCACTACTGGTTTCTAGTCCACTGAATATGGGCCACAATGATAATTTTAGTATTACTTTTCTGAATCAAAACATCACCTATGACTAAATACCATGGTTTGCAGAAATCTGTTTTGTCAATAGTTGCTCTCATCAACCAAGTCCCTGTAATTTCATTTAATTATTAATTTTATTTTTAAATAGCTCCTCTTGTTCTTTGTTGTTCATAATTGTTATTATCTGAGGGAACAGGATATTGTTATCTTAGGGAATATGATATTAGGGAATGGTTTCAGGTGTATTTCTGCTCAGCAGAAATATATTCAGTATATTTGCTGCTCCTTACGAAATGGAATGACAACATGCTCATTTGCATCTAGAAACCCATCATTTTCTAGCCTGCTGCCCAACTCATTATGATCTACGAAAACAAGGTCTGATGCAGACGTACCCCTAGCTGATTTCAATTATTTTTTGCACTCTAAAACTTACATACAGCTCTTAAAACCCCAGGGATGCTGCTCCAGCTGTAGCACGAGACCTTCAGCATCTGCTCCCCAGTATCAAATCTCCTATCAGTCATCAAGGATGGCTCCTCTCTCTCTCTTTCTCTCTCTCTGAGCTCCAGGAAGGGATATCAGAGGAGCTGATCTTTCTACCCCCATTTATTTTTGTTTCTGGGGGTCTGCAGAGGAAACTTCACCCTCACAGGACCCCTTCCCACCACAGGTAAGGCATCATTTGTACTGGGATCTCTGGGCACTTCAAGCTTTGCCCAAATCACCGGTATTTATGGCGTGTCAGGCTGCCTTTGACAGAGACTGCCCTTCCTCCATCCCTCCTCTCCCTCCCTCCCTCTTGCCTTGCCTGAGGAGGCTGTAGCAGTGATTCCAGCACCCCCATCATTCAGATCCTCGCACGGATGCCCGGTAATACCAATCCTCTCACGCAAACCTTTCCGATTCAGACTGGTAACAGGTCAAAGGAAGGTTGGGCATTCGGATGCGCAAATTAACCACCGGTATCTGTGTCTGTTCCTGCTGTACCTGCTGTTGGCTGCCTGGCCCCATCCCTCCCTCCCTCCTCAGTCGGAGGGGATATAGAAGCGCTGCAGCCCCCGCAGACTCACAGACCCAACGGGTGGCCTTACAGGCATCGCCAGGAGCCCCTGCCAGGACCCACCCGGGGGTCTGGGGGGGGATAAAGGGGGAAAGTGGGGGGGCGAGGGCGGACGCGGGGAGCCCCGCTATGTTCGGGGGAGCGCGGCCAAGGCTTGCTGCCGGCCCTGGTGCTGCCGGCTATGCCTGCGGCGGGGGACCCAAGCCGGGGGCGGCCTCCGCCCGCGGCGCCTTCAGCACCCGCCCCCCCCGCGGACAGCGCCCGGCCGGGGCCGCCCCGCAGAGGCCCCGCGGCTCCCGCACCCCCCTCCCGCTGCGGTTCCCCGGAGGCGGGGCTGCACCCCCCCAAACACCCCCCAAAATACCCTCCCCGTCCATCCGAGGGTGCATCCCCGACCCCCGCCCTCCCTTCCCCGCCCTCCCCGCCCCGGGCTCCCGGCGGGACTGACCGAACATCTGGATGTGGCCCTTGGTGATGGGGTTGAAGCTGCCGCAGGCCAGCAGGATAACGTGGGTCTTGGTGGTCTCCGTCATGGTGCCGGCGCGGCCCTGCCCCAGCCGCTTTTTGTGTCTCGGTGCGGCTGCGGCGGCGGGAGGCAGGGAAGGAGGGGAGGGAACGGAGCCGGGGCGGGAGCGGGGGCGGGGCCGCGGCTGCGGGAGCGGGGCCGGGGCCGCACCCCCCTTCCCCCTCCTTCCCCCGGCAGGCACCGCCTGGGGTGCGCCCACCCCCGCGGGGGTACCGGCAGCTGGACGAGCGGGGGCAGGTAGGGCACGGGTAGGCGTCGCAGCCCGGACTAGGGGCTGGGGGCCGCGCCCACGCACCCGGGAACACGCACATGCATGTGTGTATATGTGTGTGTGTGTGTGTGTATGTGTATGCCTGTGCACCCAATGCACCCCCGTGCACAGCCCCCCACCCCCCGCATGTCCCTGCACGCACATGTGGGCACACGTCTGCATGTACATATACACACGTGCACACGCGTGTGCAGAACTTCACATGTGGGTGCACATGTGAGGAGATGTATCTCCCCCTCCGAAGGGGGCTGGGGAGATGGGGTGTGCATATAGCCACCCTATGTGCATACATGCACACAGAGGGGCTGTGTACCCCCTTTCCCCCAGCAGTGACATGTATCCATCACCAGGGCTGCGGAGGTGTAAAACGCACCCACCCACCCACCCACAGGACTCAAGAACAGCCACACTCTGCGTGCCCCCCCCAGGCCTGCTCAGACGACCCCAGATACCCCAGCACCCCCAGCCCAGGACCCAGAGGGACCTCCTGGCTGCCCCAGCCTCGGCATGGCGTCACTGCACAACCCTTCTCTGGAGCCCCAGGAGGAAACAAGCTTCGCCCGACGCCATCTCGCTGTCTGAAGGAAGCGAAGGCCACATTGATGCTATAGGTGCGCAGAAAACCAGTCTTTATGGCAAGGTAAACTGGTACCAGAGGGACGGGCTGACTAATGGTCTTCGTTTCTTGTTTGTATGATGGCTGTAGGAAGCTACTCTCCCCAGGACAGGGCCAGCAGAGCCCTCTCTGCCCACAGCCACCTCCCAAAGGCTGGCTCCGGCCTGTTGCTGCTCTCCAGCTCTGACACATGGCCTTTCCTCTCAAAGGCAGGGGGTTATTTGCCACCAACAGGTTTGCCTTTCTCTTCCTTCATCTGTCCTCCCCGCTCTGTCCTTAAGAGGTACCAACCACAGGGCTCCACACCCCCACTCTCTCCTCTCTGCCTTCCCAGGACAGTGGCTTTTCAGCATCCCTGAGCGATGTGGAGGAGCAGCACCCCGAGATGAGGAACCCAAGAAGGTATTGAGTTTGTTTGCCCAGGGAACCCTTAAATCCTGGCTGCGGTCGTACCCTCAGAAGCACAAGAGAGCAAGTGCCGGTCTCCCTCACCACGTAGGGGTGCGATAACACACGACAGTGGGCTGGTAGGTGCTATGCATGTGAGAGATTGGCCGCAGGGTGGGCTGAGCTGTGGGATGTGGCGGGATCTCCCCTCACAGCTGCATCCCCTGAGCTCTGCCAAAAACTCTCGCAGTGGTAGTGTGACCTGGGTGCAGGTCTGAGTGAGGTCAGCCATCAAATTAGATGCACATGGTGACATCTGATTTACTGTGTCCAGTTCTGGGCTCCTCACCATAATAAGGACATTGAGGTCCTGGAACGTGTCCAGAGAAGGGCAACCAGGATGGGGAAGGGGCTGGAGAGCAAACCTTCCGAGGAGCGGCTGAGGGAGCTGGGGGTGTTCAGCCTGGAGAAGAGGAGGCTGAGGGGAGACCTCATCACTGCCTACACTGACCTGACAGGAGGGTGTAGAGAGGTGGGTGATGGTCTCTTCAGCCAGGGGACAGGTGACAGGACGAGGGGGAATGGGCTCAAGCTGTGCCAGGGCAGGGTCAGATCAGATGTTAGCTAAGAAAAAGTTCTTCACTGTAAGAGTTGTTGGGATGCGGAATAGGCTGCCCAGGGAGGGGTTGAGTCACCGCCCCTGAGTGTGTTTAACAGATGTAACAGACAGGTAGACGAGGCCTCAGGGATATGGTTTAGCACAGGACAGGAACGGTTGGACTTGATGATCTCAAAGGTCTTTTCCAACCTAGTGATGCTGTGATTCTGTGGCCCCTGATCCATGCAAAGGTCTAATGATCTTCTAAAAACATTGGTGGAAGCAGATCCACCTTTTTCCATCATCTGCATGAGGAAATGGTGATAAATAAATGACTGGAGAACATTATGTCAGGAAAGGTACAGGGCAGTTTCATGTCTTCTCAGAAAGCGGTGCTCTGCCTTCTTACTAGCTCTGTATGGATGATTCAGTGGGATGAGGTTTTGGGGGTCGTGTTGGGCTCCTCCAAGAGCCTAAAGGGAGAGGTTCACTGCTTCAGGAAAGAACTGCAGCTCTCTGCAGTTTAACACTGGTGCTGTGCTCAGTATAACTCTGCCTTTAAAACCACAGGCTTTAATTAGCATTTGTAAGCCTCGGGGTGACAGGAGAGAAGGAGGACAATCTTCCATCCTCTCTCGGTCACTGACCTATCCACCCGCCGTGTGCATCTCTCTCTCTCTGATTTGGTTAAAAACTAGCCACTGGGTCCAAAAGCTGGTGGGACAGCAATGCTGAGGGACAGGAACCTCTTTTCCTTCGGCATCCAAACTGACATGCCGTGGATTTGGTGCTGAGCTACGAGATGCTTCTGGGTGAGCTGGTTTCCATGCTGGCAAGGTGAAGATAATAGTGCTTGTTTTCCATCGTGGATGCTCCGGTGTCTCTTCTGGAGGGAGCAATCGTTGCTTGGGTAAAGCAATGGAGCAAGCTGCAAGCCACCATGGTTCAGCATGAGGGCCGGCCTTGGGCTCCTCTGGCTCAGCTGTCTCTCCTGTGATAGGCCCAGAGCTCCTCGGCCCACCCCACTGGACCTTAGCACGGGTTTTGGATGGGAACGGCATTGCGGCACTACTGGTTTGGGTCAAGCCGAGAGCAGCCAAGAGGTCATGTCGATGGGGAACATGGTGCTTCTCCCCTGCATGTTCCCACCTAAGGTGCTGTCCTACCTCCTTCCCTTGGGTTGGTACGAAATTTGGGGGGTTGCCCCTCTCAGGAAGAGTCCTTCCCTCACTCCTTTCATACCTGAAACTGAAGCTCAGGTGAGCCACTTTAAAATACCATTTTTGCCTAGGAAATTTCATGGGGAAGCATCCTCTCCCTTCATCCATTGGAGCATCAGGTGCTGCTGCTGCAGAAGGTGCAAATGGAGCAACCCACGCATGGCCAAGCTCTCCCACTGCCCGGTGATCTCCACCGCGCCCCTCGGCTCCTGGCGTGCACAGCCAAATCTCTCAGCTGCTCCCTCTCATGCTGGGGTTGGACCTTAAACCCTGGGTAACGAAAGGCTAAGGTGGCCTGTCCTGATGAGGGCTATGTGCTTTGGCTGCAGCAAGGATGAAGTCTGGCCAGCCATGCCTGTACCTCTTCCTTCACTTTCCGGCTGCGTGCCGGGGTGGGTGAGTGATGTGGTAAATCAGCTGTCACTTAGCAACGCTGCCGGTTCGGGAGCGGTGGCGGGTTTTTTGGCGCGGGAGTGATGCCCATCAGGCTGCACGGTGGATCCGCCAGCCTGAGGCTCCTCAGCTCCAACGCAGGCTCTGTGTGTGTGTGTGTGTGTGAGTCCAGTTCTCCTGTTCCCCCTTGATTTACTTTTCCTTTTGCTGCTCTCCCTGGACAGGCAGGAGCGGGTTTCCCACCAGCCCCAGCTGCAGGAGCCAGATGCTCCCTGCCCGTCCTCACTGCAGCGCCCAAGCACCCTGAGACCCCCCCCACAAGCCGATTTGGGCTCCTAGCCAGCCCACAGTGGCAAGTGGCCATCTGCCATCTGCGGAGGTGGTGCAGGACAGACAGTGGGCAGAAGGATGACTACCCACCCTGGTTTTATCCTCTGAGAAGGAAAATGTCCTGGAGGAAGGCAGCGACTTGCCCATCCTGACACGGGGAGCTCGTGGCACCGCTGCAAAACCGGAAGTGAGGCCGGACCTGTTAAGCACACCTGAAGCATCACCTGTGGTTCACCTTGAGGGTTTCTCTGCATGTGGATCCCTTGGCTCCTCACTGTCTGGACAGCCCTGCAGCAGACGGTAGGAGGATGGTGCCTGTGTGGGCTGGGGTGAGGGATGGGGATTCCTTAGCGTTCCTTGATTTTCCTGGCACTGCCTTTCACCTGGCCTCTACCCCGGGCTCAGGAGGAGGAAATTAAACCTTCCAGCTTAAAAGTCTTTAAACAGACAGTTTGCAAAGTCTTTAAAGCACCCAAATCTACCGAAGAAAGGGGACGTTCCTGCTGGGGGGGTGGTGGTGCAGTGAGTGGGGGCTGCTCTGCGAGGGCAGGCGAGCAGGGGGCGAGCTGAAGAGCCTCTCCCCAACAGAGCACCTGGGCCCCTGAGGCTCCTCATGTCCAGCTCCTCTCCTTGGGGGCTGATCCCAGGGCAGACCTGCTGTATGGGAGGTGACCCTGAGCCTGGGCACCCTTTTACTGTCCCCTCCCCTTCCCATCCCTGCTGCTGGACCCAGAAAGCAGAGATCAGGCTGAGTCCTTTGGTCAGCTTTCCCACAGCTGAGTGATTGTGAGGTCCGGCCGAGGATCTAGAGGGGCTTAAACCCATCATGAACCCACCCCAGCACAGTTCAGTGTCTCTGCTGTGTGGAGCTAACAAGGGGGTTCAGTTCTGCTCCCCACATACTGGCCCTGTAACTTCGGAAACTTTTGTAATGCAACAGCCTATCTTTAAAATAAAAAAGTGCCTTTTCTTGATAATTAAGCAGTAAATTAAGCTGGACTGGCCAAGCCCAACCAGCTGATCATGGAGCCATGGGACAGGGCGGGAAGTGGGAGCACATGGGCAAGGTTCTGGGGTAGCTGCTGGGGCATGAGCCTGGGTGAGCTGGAGGGAGCTGCCGAACCCTCGGCAGCCAGGCCTGAGGCTGGATGGGATGGGATAACCTTCTGTTTCTGGTGGCCTGAAGCGTTAGCAGACTTTCAAATGAGGAAGCAGCGAGCGTGGCTCTTCAGCCAGTGAAAGAGATGACTTATAACTGAGATCAGAAAATTTATGACTAGCCTGGGGAGTGTGGCCAGGGACCACCTGGTCACTGCCTCTTCCAGCTCAAGAGCTTTCCTCAGGGCATGGTTCATCATGTCCTGGAAGAAGCTGCCACAATGTGCCATGGGATAAACTCCCATGAGCTCCTGGGGATGTGTTGAGGCTGTGGACCTAATGCCCTGGTGCGGTGGGCTCTGAAAACCCTTCCTGGGTGCTGCACAGCCTGTCTAGGATGCTGGACTCTCCTCAGCTCAGTAACAGCTTTCCCTCTCACCCGTGTTCAGCTGCTGAGCGTTGGCCACGGGTGCAATTAGCTCCCTCAGCATTTTATGGTCTCAGATTCTGCTGGAGGTCACGGCTCAGCAGTGTGGGATGGATCAATCTGCACAGTCGGGAGCTGAGCTGGGTTAGGTGGGATGGGGGTGTGAGGCAGAGGCTCCCCAGGAACACTGCTGCTTTCTCATCCCCTTCCAAAAGGGATTTGGCTTTTACTTCACATCAGACAGTATTTCCTTCCAGAACGTGTGGCACTAACTCTCAGAAAATGACAAGTAAATGCATCAGATACTTAGGAATTTTAAGGATTAAAAGGGATTTCTTTAAGAGATGCAGCCTATTTTATGATTTAATTTTTTCCCTTTGTCCAGAACGTCATTTACAAGGGAACAATGAGGCCTTGAGAAACCTTTGTGCAGCCACAGGTGACAAAAGTTCTGCGTGCAGACTATATCTGGAGAAATGAGGTTTAGAATTAGGATAGGATGATGCTTTTGTCACTAACAATTAAAAATCTAAGTAGTATAATCTGGGATGACAACAAATACATTTTATTCACGGTAACATAATTACCAAGAGGGACCAGCACAGAGCAAAATTAAGATTGTTTAGGTATTATCATACTTTGTTTCTTCCTTCAGGTTCTTCAGTCACTTTCAAGTGCTAATTTCCCATGCTCACAATATTTACCTTGAAATAATCACCAAACCTGCGGAGGATCTGGGGTTTTATTGTTTGGCTGTTGAGCTGTACTCTCAGCTTCCCTTGATCCCAGGTTTTCAGCCTGAGCTGCAGGATAATGTGATGTCTCCAAGACCTAAAAGCCATGGTTTGATATGGAGACAGAGGGCTGTCCAGCACCTGCATCTGTGTGTGGAAGCGGCCACATCTGTATGTAACACACACAACAGGGAGACTTTGGACTCTGCAGTGCTCAAAGGATTTACCTGGACAATTAAAGATGGGGCTGCTGAGGGAAGGTCTGGGCTGCAGAAGTTCTCTGAGGACTTTTTTATCAGGGCCACATTTGGACCTGTCCAATATTAAAGCCCTGTGCACTCCAAGAGAGACAAAGCCTAGAATGAAGATGGGATGAAGACGCTGCCAAGGGAAGGTGTGGGCTGCCAAACCAGTTCTCTCCTGAGAACATTTTTATCTGTGCCATGGTTCAGGTTTTCTGGGCTTAGGGACTGCCTGGCCACTGTCAGTATCTGAAAAGACAAAGCTGAAGGGTCCTGTTGTGGTGGAGCTGCAAAAGGGCTCCCAAGGGCAGGTTCATGAACCAGAGAGTTATGCACTGAAGGAATTCAGTCCTGAGAGATCTTAAACAGAGGATGAGCAATACTCCTGGATCACTGTATCCACACCTGGAGCGCTGCATCCCCACCTGGAGTGCCCAGTACAAGCCAGACATGGAACTGCTGGAGCAGGTAGAGAGGAGGAGGCCATGAAGATAATTAAAAAAAAAAAAAAGCCCAGAAAGTTCCACACCAATCTGGGAAGAACTTCCTCCTGGTGAGGGTGAGGGAGCCCTGGGACAGGCTGCCCAGGGGGGTGTGGAGTCTCCTTCTCTGGAGATATTCCAGCCCCATCTGGACGCCTCCCTGTGCGACCTGTCCTAGGGACCCTGCTTTGGCAGGGGGGTTGGACCCGATGAGCTCTGGAGCTCCCTTCCAACCCCTACAATCCTGTGATTCCGTGGGTTCACAAGGTTTCTAGTCCAGTGTCCTCATCTGGGGATCAAATCCTTCCCAATGCTCTGTAATTAATGAAGTGGTGTTGCCCCATTAATGATAACAATGATAATGTGTGTTGACCTCTACACAAACTCCACTTCTTTGAAGACAAGACTTTCACTGTGGATCTCTTGGAATAAACCAATAAGGGATGGACTTGTGGCTCCCCCTTAAATGGAAGGAAATGGCACCCCTTGCTCTGTGCATCAAAAGGTTTGGAGTAAAAATTCCTAAGGAGCAGAGCACAGAAAGCAGCAGATGTGCCAAGTCCTCAAAAATGCCATGTGGGAGAAACTGGGGCCAAATCTGGAGGTGCAGGGGTGTGAAGGAGACCTCCGAAAGGCAAAAGGAGTAGGCCAGATCAGACCTTAGGAAAAAGTTCTTCCCCAAAAGGGTTGTTGGGCACTGGAACAGGCTGCCCAGGGAGGGGGCTGAGTCCCTGCCCCTGGGTGTGTTTAACAGATGGGCAGATGAGGTGTTCAGGGATGTGGTTTAGCATAGGACAGGAACGGCTCGATGATCTTAAAGGTCTTTTCCAACCTTGAGATTCTGTGATATGAGAACCTCTCGGGTCTTTTGGGGTGGCTCTGGAAGTGAGCTGGACTCAGGCAACACCAAACAAGACAGTCACTGAGTCAGCGCTGCCGGCTTCTCGCTTCTGCCTGATGCGGCGTGAGCGTGATGCCTCACTGGAGCACTCTGGGGCCTCCTGGATGAGACCTCTGTTTGTTGGCTGGAGAGGTACTGCAGAGAGCCAGAACATGCCACCCCTTCCCTGGCTGAAAATACCCCAAATCAAGCTTCTGCTTTCCAAATTCCCTCTCTCCTGCCCACATGTGAATGCAGAGGTCAGGGAGAGCAGCCCTGGAAACTCCCAATGCGTCGAGCTCAGAAGCCCGCTCGTCCCTGCACTCTGGTGGCTTTGCCTGAGGTCCAGCACGGTGTTAAGCAGGCTGTGAGAAGAAATAATCACAGTTTATTTTAAGCAATACCCATGCAGGTAGCAGCAAAGCCTGAGTGTCATGGGGAGCACGAAGCAGAGGATGCACCGGAGTGCTCCTTGCAGTGTGGTGGTTACCTTGCAGCTGGGCTGGATGGCATCGTTCTTCCAGGGAGGAAGCCTCTGGTGGGGGGATCCAAAAAAAAAATATAGGTGGAAAAAGGTGGGAAAGCAAGAATTTGTTTGGCCAAGGCTAAAGAAGGAAGTTCCCCCAAAGAGCCCCTGGGAGAAGGGTGATGGAGAAGGCAGGAAAATCCCAAGTCGGTGCAGTGGGAGGCTCACAGGGAGCCTGCGTTGCTGTAGGGATTTTGGCTTTCGCTGCTTGAGGGAAGGGAAGCTGCTCTCACGGCATCGCTCGGCTGCTCGAGAGGGATCCGACCGCACGCAGGGTGGAAGTGAGGGCCGGTGGAAGGGGAAGTGGCACTTGCTCACGGTCCTTCTGCTTTCGAAGCCTGGCTCACCCAGTTCCTCCATACGGAGAAAAAAATGGATGGAAAAAACTCCACCCAGTAGTGGGTGCTGCCCGGGGAGGGGGTGTCCTCCAAGATGCGGGGTACCCTCAGCATGCTGGCTCAGGAATCGGGGGATGAGGCTCCAGATCATGCTTGGGAAGGACACCAGGACAACGTGCCCTCAGAGATGCAGCTTAGAGGAGCTGCGTTTGCTCACTGATGCAAGAGAGAGGCTCAGGAGTCCCCGCGGGCAGCTCTGCAGACTCAACGGGTCTGCTTTAGCCCAAGACAGGCTCCGGGCAAGCGGCTGCAGCTCCAGTTCGCTCAGCGCTGAATCAGTTTGCCCTGCGGCCGAGAGCCCGCGGGGTCGGAGGCAGAGCCCCGGGGCTGGAGGCAGAACCTCGAGCCGTGCCGCGATGCCTGCGCCCGGGGCGCTGCGCGGTTCGGCAGCGCGGCTCGCAGCCCGGCCCGGCCCTCATTGCACCGGCACCGGGGAACCGGCTCCGCGGCTCTGAGCGGATGCTCTTTACACACGCGGGGCGCTAAGAATAGCTTCCCTAAACGCCTTCTCGTTTCCACCTGGGGAAAAAACCACCTTAGAAATATAAATATAAATTTTAAAAAAGCGGGGGATTTGCCTTTGAGATGCGTTCCTTCGTTGTGTCCTCAAGGCCACGGCCAGGCTCAGCTGACACGGTTTGCATTAGCCAGCCTCCACGGCGCGCATCTGACCCCACACTCTCCCCTGCCCCATCTCCAGGCTGCTCCACGTGGCTGGAGACACCAAGCTCAGCGGGGCTTTTCCTGCCCAAACCCCTCCACATTCCCCTCCCCCTCCCCAAATCCTGAGTACCAACCCCGTCACCCAGGTGGCGGCACCCCGCGGTGCAAGCGGCAGCAGAAGGGTCAGTGTTGGGGGGCGGCAGCCCGCTGCTGCACTGAGGTGTGGGGTTACCGCCTGGCGGGCCCGCGCCCCGGCGCCATGCTCAGACCTGCCTGCGGGCTGCGCTCCCAGGCGCGGGGGCCGGTGCTGCTGGTGGTTCCGGGAAACGGCGGGGATCTGTGAGAAGGGTCGTTCCGGACACCTCGGGGCGGGATACCCGGGCAGCAGAAGCCCGGGGATCCCTCAGATCTCCCCTCCCGGGCAGGGAGAAGGAGAGCCGAGTTTACGTGGGAAGCGCGGGTTTCGCGCTAAAGCCTTCTCCGCCTGGAAGGAGCCGGGCTGCTGCCGCCGCCGTGTCCCGCCCCGCCGAGGGACAGGCGCTGCCCCGGAGCGCCGCGGGACACGGCCTCTCGGCACGCCGACCCTCCCGCCTCCCCCGGTGCCGCGGGCTGGGGGATCTGTCCGGTGTAACGCGGCGGCAAGGCCCAGGCCCGGCGCCGGCGGGAAGGATGGAGGGAGGGCGGGAGGAGGGAGGGCGGGAAGAGGGAGGGAAGGCGCCGCGGTTGCCGTGACGACGCCCCGCTGCCCCCTCGGTTGCTATGGCAGCGGGAGAGCCAATTAGCGGGCGCCCTCGAGGGTCGGCGGGGAGGAAGGTGCGGCGGAAGGATTTGCCGGTAGCGCCGCCGGAAGTGCCGGCGGGGGCGGGGCTGGGCCCGGAAGCGCGGCCGGCGCGCGGGAGGGTCGCGGCGCCTCAGCGGGAGGAGAGCAGGCAGGAGAGCGGGCGGCGGCGGGCCCCGGGGCCGCGGGGCTTGCCGGGACCAGCGCTGCCGGGGCCGGCGGGGCGCGGGAGGTCTTTGCCCGGCCGGAGCGCAGAGCGGGGACACCCCCGCCCCTTCCTTCCTGCCGCCCCTCCCCCGCGGCGGCAGGCCCTGCACGGGAAGATGGCGGCGGCGGCCGCAGGCGGCAGCGGCACCAGCGGCACCAACGGCGGCGGCGGCGCGGGGGCGGCGGCCCGGCCCGGGCTGTGAGACCCGCGGCGGGACGCGACGGGACGGGGCGGCGAGCGGCGGAGGATGAGCCTGCTGTGTGCGCAGTATCTCCGGTAAGAGCCGGCCGGGAAGCGGCCGCGGGGGTGGGGAGGCGGGCGGGGAGGTCGCCGCCTGCCCCGAGGCGAGGCCGCGGCCGCCGGCCCCGGGAGGCGGCCGGGAGGGCGCGGGTCCCCTCGGGCGCGAGGAGGCCTTGCGGCGGCAGCGAGGAGCTCGGGGCTGCCAGCGGGACGTGACCGGAGAGGGGCGTGGAGGGAGCCCGGCCGCCACGTTACCGAGCCCCGCACCGCTGGCGGGGAGCGGAGGCCGAGGCGGGACGGAGCCGCGTACCCGCGGGCAGGGCGGCCTGGGCTGCCGCTTGGCCGAGAGCACGGCCCGGTGCGGCGAGGACTCTCCGGCAAGGTCAAAGCTGGTGTCTTGGAGCCGCGGGGAGGGCAGGGGAACCCACCGGCTTCCCTGCCGGGATTTTCCATCCCCTTTCAAGTAGGTGCTGTGCTAACCCGTTGCTGCGGAGTGACTGCGAGCTTTGACCCTGGCCGTGAAGTGAAACCTGGGCTGGCAGCCCCGTGAGGTGCAGTGGGAGAATGGGAGTAGCAGGAGCTGTGTCTCGGCCTGCTGAACGTCCTCGGTCGAGGCTTGTACGGTTGATCAGTTTTGGGGACAGGCAGCTGAGGGTTTGGGAGAGAAGCTGGTCTGCCAGGACCACACTTCATCAAAGCACTTTGCTCGAATGGGAACGCTCCTGAGTCCCTGAAGTCGAGAGCGCTCAGTGCCTCACGTTGATACAGGCAGAGCTTATCTTTGATATGGGGTGAGCTGATCTTTTGGGTGTGAAACACTCTTTCTCTGGTGGTTTTTGGAAAGGGGAGTTGTGCGATGCAAATGGCTTTTCGGTAGCTGTAAAATGCTGAATGCTCTGTGTCTGTCAGCCCCCCCTCCCACCAGCCCTTCCCAGAGCACCTTGTGGAAAAGGTGCAGGTATGCCAGAGGGCTGTGCTCAGCCTTTCTGAAGAGATCCGGGCTTGGGAAGGATTTCAAAGGGCTGACTTTAAGGAGGTTTTTACATTCTCAAAATGCTTTCTATCCAGGGTTCTGAAACACTTCAGCCAACTCCCCTTACTGACTCTCCAAATCCTCCTCCTCTTCCTCATCTTGTCTTGTATGTCTGTCTGCCGTCTCTTGGTAGTCCTGATCCCATCTCAAGTTTATCTTTTCAAAAGGCGGGGGAAGCAGCTTCTTCTCTAATAGTGAGTTTGTGAGTCTTTTTCTCTTCCAAGCTGCTGACTTACACTGCATTAGAAACTCCTTTGCTCTTTTTTTCCTGTTCTGTTATGGAAAAAGCTCTCGAATGCCTTATTAACTCTCTTGTAGCAGTAAAAAACTCTTGCTTTTATATTTTAGTATATGCCTTAATAACATAGTAACCTCTTGCTCCCCTCTCCCTCCCCGTGACTGCCAGTCTCGGGCTGCCTTGCGTGGTTACAAGGCAATGCTGCTGAAGGGACGCTCGTCCTGCCCCAGTCACCTTCCTGCACCACCGGCCTCTTTCTTAGCGCTCTGTCTTCTGCTGCACCGAGCTGGCGATCCTCCCCGCTTGTAAGCGTGGGGGTAATAATCACTTATTTCTCCTTTAGTGCTCTTTCCTGGCTGCTCTGTTTGCCCTGTGTGCCTAATACAAGGGGACCGAAGCATTTGGGTATGAATGTATTGCAAGTAACAACTCCCGTCTTTGTCACCAAGAACCTTATCTCCTAAAATACCCACCAGTGAACCCCCTTTACAAGCACTTTGTAGTTGGCAATGTTCATCTCCTCCTTCTAAGGAGCTTTTGGGCTTGTTCCTCTGTGTAGAAGGTGAGCTTGGGGATGGTTTTCTTAAAAATGAAATACTTTTTACATCCACCGGGTGTATATTTAAACTGTTTGATTTGCATAGGGCAGAAATTGAGCTGCAGGTTACTGCAGCCCAAGCTCAGAAAGAGAACTGGGAGTAGAGCCTCAGACTCTCAGACCAGTTCTGTTAGTCCCTTGCCTTGAGGAGAATGGCATTCTCCTCCTCAGTCTAGCATTACAAGCTCAATCCAAGTGTAATGAGGAAGGGATAAATAGGCAAAAGTAGAATGATGGTGGAAAAGGGCAACTTAACGTTGTGCCAGATGAAGATGTGGAGCAGTTAGTTGCTGCTAGTCCTCATTGTCTTGAAACTAGAGGGGGACAGAAAAGTTTTTGGAGGAAACCTTTCTCTCTGTGTATATGAAGTTTAGGCAGAAGAGAGCCAAATTTCTAAGGTGACCATGCAATGGTTGAATAACTAGTGAAATAATGACTCTGCAAGAATTGCGATGCTGAAAAAACGAGCAGGGAAGAAAGGACTTTTAGCTGGACTGCCTTAACTCCTCCACTACCGGTTTCTCTCTCTCTCTGTAAGGTGTATATGAATCAACTGTTTCAGAACACTGACCTTAAAAGAGTGTGCCCCTTCAGTCAAAGTGTGAGAACTGAGAAACACCCAAGACTCCTACAGAAGTCCTCCAGAGTGAACAAAGAAGGTCGGGCTTCATCTACAAAGTCTTTCAAAAGTTGTGGCAGAGTCTGGTTTTAAGTCATCTTCATGTATTTTGCTTTCCTAGTCTTACTCTTCTCAAGGTCACCTTTCTGGAGTGCAGGAGTGTCTTCTGTCCCATCTTGCTTCCTAGACACTTCTCTCGGGTCACTGTTTGAGTCACTTCTCAAAGGTTTGTGTTACATCTGGTCAGGTGAGTGGGTCTTTCAGAAGGCTCTTTCAAAGAGCTTTTGGGAAAAAGAGGCCTGCTTTGCATCTTCCTGGTCAGGGGAACGTGCTCATCTCATCTGGCTACAAGTTGGTATCCATAGTAGTTACACTGCTTTGGAAATCTATGAGTACTCCCTGTAAATTAAATTTAATACTAAATTAATATTGTGGGGCAATCATCTCCATGCATCCTGCTATGTACAGAAGATGACACTTACAAGCAAAGTGTTGCTACCAAGAAGATTTCTAACATTGTATCACAGAAACCTCAGACCACATCCTCCTTATTAGACGAGTGTCGGGCTTAAATCCACCTAGTCTACTTCTCTTGGCTTTAAAGAGATGATCTTCATTGCTAATTTCATATGTTAATGTTCAAACCATAGTTACCTTGGATTCAGAAGTTTGGTGGTGTGGCTGAGATGTGACTGTCTCAGTTGCACGTCACAAAGATGGGAACTCTGGTTACTCGTTAAACATGGCGTTACCCTGGTAAATTGTGGCTTTCAGCATTTTGTAAACAGAACAAAAAGTGCTGGAATTACAGGGCTTGAATACTGCTTAGAAAGTCTAGTGATGACAAACCAGTAGGTAGTTTCCTGTAGTCTTATGATGAACCTATAACCAACTTCATTAAAGGTTTGACTGCTTTAATAATTTAAATTGTGGCTCTCTTTTCAAAGACTCATCAGTAGCTCCATTAACTTCTGCACATGCCGTGTCTCTTCGTTGTTGCTCCTTTGCTGTCTGCCAGCCCGTGACGCACCTCTTGCAGCGTTTCTTCACTGCTGATAGAGGAGGGTAGAGTGGAGGTAATTTAGTGCTGCAATCCCTGCGTGTGAGCATGTTCTGGTACCAATTCCTGAGTGGGATGACGTAGAGTTGATGTTTGTCAGTGCTGGAAAGGCACGAACTAGAATACTGTTTGAAACACAGACTGACTCTCAGCAGGACAGGCAGAGTAAATTAATTATCTTGAGGGGGTACATGGAGGAAAAGGTTAGTAAACTTTGTAATCTTGTAATTTGTGCTTGGAGTCCCTAAGATCACAAAATAGCTTGGGCTGGAGGTGACCTTGGAAGGCCCCTGTCCAACCTCCTGCTGGAAACAGGCAGCTCTTGGGTCAGGCTTGATTGCTGATGGCTTGTGGCTTCATCCACTCTCGTCTTGAAAACCTCTGAGGATGGAGATGTGTCAGGATTCTGGGGCAGCCTGTGCTTCTCCTCGACTGTCCTGGTGATGGAAAAGATTTTCTTTGCATCCAGTCTTAACCTCTCATGTTTTAACTTGCACCCGTTGTCTCTCATGCCACTATGGAGACCCTGGCTCCATCTTCTGAATCCCTTTCCCACAGGCATGCGGCTGCTGTGGGTGCCCCGCAACCTTCCCTGTCCCCGGCTGACTGAGCCCTGCTCCGTTCCTCCAGCCCCCACCACCCTGGGGGCCTCCACTGACCTTGCTCCAGTCGATCCACATCTTACTTGATTTGTCTTGATATCTGAACAAGCCCAAGTCTTGCAAAGTGTTCCTTCCAGCTTTTTTATGTTCTGAAATGATTAATGCTACTTTCATACTGTGTTTACTCTTGAATTTTAAACAGGGGAGGAGTAGTGGAGAGATCAAATGCTGTGTTGGCCTTTCAGGAGGCGCCTCTTAGTGCAGTGTTTTCTTTGGGGGAACGCAAAGGGAAGATGTTCCTCCTCTTCTCTTTTTCCTCCGTACACAGTGTCTCTCTAGCATCTGATAACTAGAATCGTTGCCAATCTTAGTGTGAGCAACACTTCTTACCCTTCTTCAAGGGTGAGGGCAATGGTTTGAAAAGGTGAGTTTGATTATGATGATTACTACTTACTCCTGATCAACGAGTTTTTTGTGGTGACCTATGAAGTAAAAACAGTTTGTAAAGTGTTAAGCAAATTCCCCTCGGAGCTCTCTGCCAAAGGAAATCCATCTTGCTGAGACCAAGACATGCACTGTACTCCTCAGACCTCCAGGCAGGTTCCTGCCAGCCCCCACCACTGCAGTGTGGTCTGCGGGTCAGTCAGGCAGTGTTTGCCCAGCAGCTGTTACTTGTTCCCTGCCTACTGTCAGAGGAGTAGAAGTTTCAAAATCGATTGTTGCCATCGATGCTATGAAGGTTACCTGGTCAGAAGAGCAATCCAAATGAGCATGCCTCTTGAGAGAAGCAGGCTGAGCTCAACGGGTGAAAATTGGCATGTGCAGAGCTTCATGTCAGCCGTGGCATGTGTGCTGCTCTGTGCATGGAGTTTGAGTTTGCCCCTATGTATGGGGTTCGAGCGCAGTTGGGGCAGCATGTTAAAAGCAGGTATGGCTACACACTCTGAGTAACAAGGATCTGAGTGCAGTAAGTTAGAGGTGTGGATAGATGCACATCCTGAGTAGTGAGGATCTGAGTGCATGTGTAGCGTAGCAGGTGGTGGGCATGCTTTTCTGCTGGAAGGTGACGGTGTATAAATGTGTGCTGGAGGGAAGAGGGCTGCAGCATCCCAGAACGTGACCCTTCATGTTTAGCAGAAGCTTGACAATATAGACAGAGGATGTGTTTCAGCATTGAACTGCTTCCAACAGGCTGGTCCCGCTTCCTTTCACCCTTTCCTGCTCAGCCCTGATTTGATGGTCAAAGTTAAAGGCGAGGGCTTCAGTGAGCTGGACTAGGCTAAAAATGCTTTTGTTTTGGTTAGTGGATTTTTTACCTGTGTAGTTTAGCCTGAGTTGGTTTCCTGATCCCATTCATCATGTACCACACGTGTGCTGCCAGAAGGGGTGAGGCTGTGTGCTGCAGGACTGAGGCACTAACAGTAGGGGCATAGTGGGACTGTTCCTCCCAGTGATAGCGCTCGTTACCACTACAGTGCTAACTGACCCATGGCACTAGTAAATAACACCACAGAACATACAACCCCTGAACGCCCTCACAGAGCTGGCATCGCTGTCAAGTTTACTGCCCTTCTTGTGCTCTGCTTTGAGGTTACTTGCAAAACAGCGTTCCAGTGACCTAGAAGTGCAGGTTAGTGTAAGTGAAGTTACAGCTGTATTTATCTGTCTTTGATGGCAGGGAGAATTCTTGTCGCCATTAGTTCTCATTCTAACCTGCTTATTCCTATGTAGTCTGCTACTTATTGAAAAGGAGAAGGATCTGTTGGGACAGATGCTTCTTTGCAGTTTTGATGGGGCACTTAAGCTGCACCAAAGTGTTTTGAGAAGGCTGCCCGGTTCCTTGAATATAGGGCTTGGGAGGGGTGGTTTGCAGAGATTTTGTGGTAGGGAGATACATTTGCTTGGTGAACACTTAGCTATTTAAGCATTGAATACAAAGTATATCGTGATACTCAAGCTACTCATAAAATCTCTCTCTTTTGTCCTAAGAATGTATCTTCCATGTAGTGGTCTCACAACAAGTAACCCTAGCCTACTTCAGTGAGATGCGTTTTACCTCCAAATAGGCAGATATGGGCACTGAATTGTATTCCTGACTTTACCTCAGACAACTTTAAAGCTTTATTTAAATCCATCTTTACAGAACACAAAGCTTCCCTCCTTTTCAGTGTGCCATATTGGCTATTGTATGCATTTTCAGAAGTCTTGGTGCTCCCTGCTTGAGAAGAAAAGGCTGGCTGGGCTCACTGCTCAGGATTGCTTGGCTTGATGGGAGAAGACAGTGACTTGATGGATAGATGCCTTGGCATCTCCCCTGCCCCGCTCAGCCAGCAAAAATCAGTGTGGGAAAAGAGTAATTGCCGTTCAAGTGCGTAGTGGAGGGAGGGAGGAGAGCGTAGTCTGCCGTAGTGTCTGGTT
Source organism: Porphyrio hochstetteri (assembly GCA_020800305.1). Taxonomy (NCBI): domain Eukaryota; kingdom Metazoa; phylum Chordata; class Aves; order Gruiformes; family Rallidae; genus Porphyrio; species Porphyrio hochstetteri. The sequence goes on from CM036912.1 coordinate 24,940,865, forward strand.
TTGTTGGATGAGGAGCTGGTTGGGGGATGTAGAGTTTTAAGGGCCCTTCATCACTGCCACTGGGTCTTCACAGGAGCAGCAGAGATCCACTAGCAGGAGCAGACTTCTCAGATAAGGAGTGGTGGAAGAGCAGTTAAGGCATGCAGCTATAATGCATGAGGAGTATGCGTGGGAGGACGTTAGTTATTGCTTTTGTTGCTTTGAACGTGAGGCTTGTCCTTGTTTCACTTGAAAATGGTACAGCTGCTGTCAGGCAGGAGAGGGATAAAACCACAGATTTGTTTCCTTAAAACCATTACCAGGCTGGTCTTGTACTTTTTAGTGTGTTATGGGGAAGGTCGTTGGTTTCAGTGGCATTTGGTAAATCCGAAGTGTTCCTGTGTTCAGCAAGGGCTATGGCATCTGATCTCCATTTCTTCATCCTGCTGCAGTGAAAAGAACAGAGGGCTAGCAATGTTCATTGGGGAGTGACAGAAGGAATCGTGGAGCTGAGCTGTGAGCTGTAGTTCCTCGCTGTTTCATCCAGGAGGGGAGGACAGGTGGGGTTTTTGGTGTATGTGCCTCTTCAGCACGTGTGATGTTGCATGCGGTAGCTTGTTCAGTACAGCCTTACAGTTGTACTGGTTTCATCACCACTTTCCACTTGTGCAGCCATGCTCAGAGGCCTGCCTTTAGGTCACATTTCTAGACTTGTCTGGCCACCACTTTCCTTCCCATTTGAATATAAGAAAAAAGCTTCTGATCATAAGCTTGGGGACTTCATAGACAACCCAGCGAAGGGGGAAATGCTTAAGCAGTGTTCTGATACTGTGGGTTTCAATTCCTCTCACATAAATCAGAAGCTCCCTGTTCAGATCGATGCAATGCTATGAGTTGGGCTTGGGATAAGAGCTTTTTGAGTAACGGTAGGCCTGCTTTCTCTTCTTTCTGTATTCCAGTAGGACTTTTCTCGGATTATTCACACTGGCTTCTGCACTCAAGGGATTATCATAAGGAACCAGAAGGCTGAGGAGTCTCTTGGGATTGTTACACAGCCGTGGGCGACAGACTGAATTTCACTGATGGGACTCAAATCAGAGATACCCTTGAGGTACTTCGGAGTCCTGCTAGAGCTAATTTTCTCTTCCAGCTTTAGGGAAAAGAAATGTCAATTTTCTGCAAGTGCTTATGATGTCTCTAACGCATCAGCAGTCTGTTTCTCATATTTTAATTTCACTGTCTGTGGTGTTGAAAGCATCCTCTAGTGCTCAGCTCTGTTGAACGGTTTCCTGCTTCATGTAATATTGGTATGTGTAAGCTGATTTTTATTTTATTCCCCCCCACTCTGAAGCATTGTCTGTTTTGAGTCTGCTGGCCCTGCTTGTCATATGGGTGAATTATGTGAGAGCACTGCTATCTAGCTGTTAGGAAGTGAGACGTTAATTCTGAATATATTTCCAGTGAAACCTTTACGGCTGATTCTGCCAAATAAACTTGGGGGAAAAGTTACTGAATTACTTTGAAGAACCTTAGACAGAGATGAAGGCTTTCCGTTTGGATGCAGTAAACCAGACCTTTTGGGCACCAAGAGTCTTTATTCAAGACTGACCTTGGTGTTTCCTGGTGCCTTGATTTAATGAGACCTTGATAGCTGTTCTATTTGATCAGACTACAGCAAAGGGTGGTTTGTTAGGCCTGTTCTAGGGCCCCCTGGGCCTGCCAGTGGTCTGTGCTGTGTTATTTATCACAGTTTGACTTCCCTACACATTCTGTCAGGAATAGAAGGAAATAAATTTTTGATAAATCTGTTGGGAAGAGCATTTTTCCCACTTCTTTTTTTATGATAATCCTATCAATTCTGCAACTGTATTAGCTGTTGCAGTGGAAGTCTTCTGGTATTTGCTTTGCCGTGTCCTGCCTTGGTCTCACCATGATTTGGGGAAAGCACATGGATTTTGCTATGTGTCAGAGAACTGCCACTGTGATAATCTTTTTTTAAGCCAGGGTTTCCTACAGCCAGCAAGGAACCTTTGACAGACTCCAGCTTCAGTTCCTTCTGCAGTCACTACAGATTTTGGCAGTGCCGTTGAGCGTTCCTACTCTTAATTCGAGGTAGACTTGAGCCATTAAGAGGGGTCTCTAGGGTAGCATTTCCAGACTAGCCTAATAATAACAACTAAAAATAGAAATGCTAATCATCTGCACCTAGGAAGAGGGGGAGAAAGAAGGTTGGGACAAGCCCTTTGTCTGTTGAATAGGTGCTAGCTTTCTGACTTGAAGTAGTGTAAATATTTGTTGATAAGATTTCTGACCATAGAGGTTTCATCTAGCCAGCTATTCCCCAGAAAAACCTGATCGCCGAGTGGGCCTGGATTTTGTGAATGGGGATAACAATAGCATCCAAAGGATTTAGGCCACAATTTTTAATATTAAAGAAAACCCCAAACCACCCAGAGTGTGTAAAACGATGAAAACAGGAGCAGATCTTAAAGCTCCAACATCCAGCTGCAGTTCTAAGTAAAATAGAGGAAATATTGTTATTTCGGTATGAAGCAAAGGGTGAGATTTCTTTAGGGTTCATGATTATAAATGAAATTATTAAAAGATGTGGAGTAAACTTGCAGTAAGAATCTAGAGGATGTTCCAGTTTCTCTTAATACCATCCACATGCACAAAGCTGAACATGGATGTGGAACCTTTAGCTAGAAAAGAAGCAATAAAGTGCCTAATATGCATTGTCAGCAGTCATTTGAAGTAATGCAGAAGGCCTTATTTTAGGAACATGTTGCATGGATTATTCTAGGGCATGAACCTCTGGCAGATTTCCTTCTCCCCCACCCCAGTTTGTGTGTACCCATACTATTTCATTGTAGATGTTTGGTTTGTTTTGAGATGAGCTGTAGGATTTACAGGGCTTGGGGCAAAGACAGTTGTAGGGGACCGTGGCTTACTGGGTGTGCAGTCCAGCTTCAGCTGAAGGACTCATCTCCTCCTGGTTTTGATATCAAAGACTAAAAAAACCTCTAAAGCTTGAAACTATCTGGGAAGATATTTCCAGTATCTTCCTAATGAAGGTGTCAAATGCTTGCTGATGCCCCTTGTGCAACTACGGACTATTTTGGTAGCTTCCATCATAGACAGCTAGGCAGAAATGAGTGCTAGAACTAACCTTATGTACTCGGGGGTTTAGGGATAGCGTCACAAAATCAGGTAAGATTCTGCATGCTTTGAATGAAAGATGGGTATAAAACTGTATTATATATCATGTCTAACTGATTCTGTTAATTCCTGAAAGTATTCAAAACTAAAAACTGCTGTATTGGAGTGGCACAAGAGTCTAGGAAAGACAGATCAACAGGGCATGAAGATTTTTGGGCTTTTGAGGGAAATTTTATTTGTATGGTTGACTGTGCTGTGGAACATATGGATTTCAGATTTTGGGGTTAGAGTGGCGTGATTCACGTAGTTTCCATGCTTTATTGTCAAGTGCTGAAATACAGTGCCAAAATGGTTCTATTTTAAAATTTGCTTTGGACACACTGGGATGCTGTACAAAACATTTAATGGTGAGATCTGAGCTGTTGTGGTTGCAAAGTGAAATGCCAGGGCTGAGTTGGCTTGTGCAACCTGAGTAACTCACGAGTGTTGAGTTAATAACTGGTAATTGTGGAGTTATGTGCTGAATCTTTTCCCCGGCATCATCCCTCCTTGCTTAATATGTGGTGAAGATTCAAAAATAAGTCTTTTCAGCCTAACCAGGTGAGGACAGTCCCTGCCTCTTTGCCCAATTTCCAAAGGTAGTGGTGGGCTGAGCAATGTAGGGGACTTTAACTGGGGGATTTGATGGAAGGAAGGAGCCAGAGTGGGTGAACCCAAGGCATGACATGATTCTTTATGGCAAGACTCAGTGCCGTGAGGAACGGTTTAGGAAGGTGGCTGGGATGGGCTGCTTTGGAGTATGGAGGTGCATGCTTCTGAAGGACTTCAAAAACAAGCAAGGCAACTGTTTGTCAGGAGTAATGTCAGGGTGGGGGAATGGGCTGTGTAAACTACGGCGGTCCTTTCCAGCCTTGCGATTTGATCTTCAGGGTGGATGTGTTGGTGCACTGCTGTGGAGCCATTCTTCAGCTGTCACAGAAGGTAAAATCACTGCAATGAGCAAGCCTGGCCTGACTGTTGGGAGGGAGGCTGCTGGCTGGAAAGCTGTGTTTGTGTTAATGTTCAGGAAAGATGTGCTAACCCCCCAAAAAAACCCCTTTCCATGCGTGATTCCTAACGCAGATACTGACTTGTTGGCTGAACATTGTGTGAACTTCTCTTTGGACAGAAACCTTTTTAGTTCTGCAGGTAAGGTATTGAGATTTAAATTTGAAATAAAATAATTTTAATAAAAATGTCGAATCTCCCAAAGCAGGATTAACCTTGGAAGTTATAAACTTGCTCAGACGCTTGCCCCTAACCAAGGCATTAGTTTTAGAACCAGGAAAGGTAGGTTACTGGTTAACTCTGCAGGGTGATGGCTGCGGCCGCTCCGTTGGAGGCAGTTTGGACCTGCTGTGAGCAGAGCTGCAGAGGTCAGCCAGACTCAGCCAAGTAAGTTGCGCTGCTTCAGCCAGGCTGGTTTTCCTCCAGGTTCATTTGTGTTCAGCAGGGCTCAAAAGCCTCACCCTGTGCCCCTCCTAGAGAGGGGCAGTTCTTGTAGTAGTAAATCTGTGCTGCTTCACTCCTGAGCTAATAAAACATGCTAGGTCTGAGCTGGTTGGGTTGGTCTTGCATTTCTCCTTCAGCTGAGCACACACAGGAGAGTAACTTTTACGTACCCTGGGAGTATGTGTGTTTTCATGGTGGAGTCTCAGGTTTTGTAGCTGACAGTCCATCTGGATGAGCTGCTCCTGAGCTTTAGAGAGCCAACAGCAGAGAGGTATGGGAACGTTGTGTGCTGATAAACCAGAAGCTGAATCTATGATTCAGTAACAACCTCTGCTTCCCATAGCTCTGTGCAGCTCAGACAGGTATCCTTGGTACCCTGGGTACCTGGGTCACATCTACATGTTTGTTGAAATACATAGTAAGTATTGCTGGTTGTGTTTGAGAACATAAAGATCGTGTTCCCCCCCCAAATTAGAAATTGCTGCATTTGATAGAGCTACATTAAACTTGGGGTGGTAAAGGATTCCACCTCTTTCTTATATCCATACTTTTGGGGAGGATGGGGGAATAATTATTCGGATGTTCTCCTGTTGAAAAGTGTTTTTCAGAACAGCATTGGCTGTGTGTTTCCAGTGGAGAATGGGGAGCAGCTAATGAGACTCCTGTAAATGATGCACTGAGTATCCATTTAATTAGCATAAATGGATGATATAATTCTGCCCGGCTGGTGTTGAGCCTTCGTGCCATTGCTGTGCTCTCTGAGCGTGGCTTCCCTTTAGTTTCAAGATGGAGAATTGAAGATACTTTTTAAGGTGCAGCTTGCAATTGGGATCATACTTGGGTGTAATCTGAGTTATTTCTCCTAGTTTGTCTAAACCATGAAGTGTTCTTCCACACTGGAGAACATCTTAATGATGAAAAGGTATTTTTAAATTCTGGGTATGTCACATTTGTGCATAGATACGTGGGTTTTGGGATGTTTCCACAGTTGTAAGTTTATACAATGAATGGAGTTGGGCAAAACCCAGCTTCTGAGAATTGTTGAATGACCATGATGAATAATTTAGATAAATTTGCCTTAGGCCTTATGTTTTGAAGGCCCTGGCTATTGGGGTGCGGGTCTGAGTGTTGGTGCTTGGATAGCTGAATGCTCCTTCCTGTCCCTGTTGTAGTTAACTTACTACAGGCACAGCACGAGGGGTTACTTGCACTTTATTTTTGCTGCTTCTGATGGTGAGGTCTTGCTCTTTCTCCAGCTGCTGCTTAGCAAGGAAGACAGCATCTTGACTTCCCAATAACTGAGTCATCCTTAGTGGTAATTCTTCTGTTGTGTCAGTGGTTTTCATCTTGACGGAGCATAAGGATCAGCATTTGATATTGGGGAAGGGGTAGTGTCAGGGATTGAGGGGAAGGGGGTCCATAGGGAACACTGAAAATCAGCCCCCACTGATAGCTTGGGGTATAAAATCAAGATAGTTTGCTGGAGGCAGCTGGATGCTGCTCCAGCTAACAGGGTGGACTCAGAGGGCTGCAGGTATCACAGAATGGTTTGGATTGGAAGGAACCACAAAGATAATCTAGTTCAAACCCCTCCTACCACTAGATCAGGTTGCCCAAAGCCTCATCCAACCCGGCCTTAAACACTTCCAGGGATGGGACTTCCACAACCTCTTCATGCGAAGTGGGGTGGACTCGCCGAGGAGGAATGTGTGTCCCCTTTGTGGCAGTCCTGGCTGCAGGCGCAGGGCTGTATTTTAGCCATGTTGGAAGAGTGTGGCACCAAATGGGCTGTGTAATGACCAGCCCTTGAATACCCTACGCTTGCTGGGGAAGATCTGGGACAGTGCCGAGGGAGGGCAGGCACATGCTGCCTGACCTCAGCTGGTCCATCTCCTGCAAGGCTGGCTTAAACAGCATAACTTTCTGAAGCTGAGGTGATGATACCCATCTGAAGCTGATCTCCATGCTCCAGTCTTGCATTTTCCATAATTCTGGACATGGTTTTCATAATGCAAAAGCTGTTAAAAGAACTGAAGTCACGTTCACTCATTTTAACAGCTGTTATCTGCAGTTTCCAGCCCTTAAGACAAGCAGAGTTTTCACCAAGTCAGGAACTGTGATCTAACAAATGAGTACTGCTGTTAGTATTTATCACAACTGAAACCTGGGGTGTGTGCCCTCTAATCAGGGTGGATGTGAAAGAACTCTAAGAAATTATGCCCTTGCAATATTACTATCTTTTGTTTTCTGGTTTGGGTTTTTTTTCCTGTTTGGAAGGTAATTCTGTTGCTTTTCCTTGCTCAGTCTCCAAACCTTGTGGGAATTACCCTGGGAAGCGAGGTGGTTCAGGTGTGCACTCTCACATCCCCCTTGGCACCGTTGCCATTGGTGCTAATAACTACTCTGTATGTTTACTGACTGTTCTTCATTGTGGGTATCATAGAACCCTAGAATCTCCTGAGTTGGAAGGGACCCATAAGGATCATTGAGTCCAGCTCCTGGCTCCACACAGGCCCAGCCCAGTCACAGCATGGGACTGAGGGCATCGTCCAAACGCTTCTTGCCCTCAGCCCAGCTCGGTGCTGTGACCCCTTCCCTGGGGAGCCTGTGCCAGTACCCAACCCCCCTCTCAGTACAGAACCTCTTCTTAACATCCAACCTAAACTTCCCCTGGTGCAGCTTCATGTCATTCCCTCAGGTTTTATCCCTGGTCCCCAAAGAGAGGAGATCAGCACCAGACCCTTCACTCTACCTTGTCAGGAAGCTACAGACCAGGACGAGGTCTCCCCTCAGCCTCCTCCAGGCTGAACAAACCTAGGGGCTTCAACCTGTCCTCGTAAGACTTCCCCCCCAGACCCTTCCCCATCCTTGCTGCCCTCCTCTGGACACTCTCCAATAGTTTTGTGTCTCTCTTGCACCCAGGACTCGAGGTGAGGCTGCCCCAGTGCAGTGCAGAGTTGGGTCAGTCCCCTCTCTGGACTGGCTGGCCATGCCATCTGTGCATGACGCACCCCAGGGTATGGTTGGCTCTCCTGGCTGCCTGGGCACACTGCTGGCTCATGGTTAACTTGCTGTTCACCAAGACACCCAAATCTCCCTCAGCATGGGTGATAGTAGTGAGTGAGCAGAGCTTTAGGATTTTTCTCTCAGATCTCTATCTGTAGGAGAGCAGGCTGTCAGTGGTTGAGTGGATTGCAAGGTAAGCTTGAAGACGTTTTTGTGCCTGCATACCTGTAAGGTTGGTCTATCTAGGTTTTATAAACTAAAGCAACGGACAGTGTAAAGTCTAAGGAGATACATGGTTTATATATTCTATATTAAATGTTTTACCATTGACTTGTTCTCAGGGGAACTGCAAAGCTGGTATGTTGTCAGCAGATGCAGTAAGTGTGATACTGTAGGGATGCTGAGGAGGAAATGGAGTGGTCTGTAAGTGTCTTCATTTGTTGACTGTTTGCTATCAGAAACTCTTATTTAGGTATTCCTTAAAATATGAAAAGATAGTCATGCCTTGAAGTGCCACACTGCTAAAGTTCTTCCCTCAGAGTGCTTTTTTTGTAGTTACTGAATTGTTTTTAATCCTTTGGTAGCTTGCTCTGAATTTTTCTGTACTGCAAATATTGTCAGCACTTGTAGAGTTGTCCTGCAGCTCCTGGAAGGGAAACCAAGTAAAGGTGATGAGTTGTCATGCTTTTCTTTCGTGGGCAGCATCCAGTTAGAAGTTAGTTTTTTTTCCCTAATGGTTCCAATAACATTACAGGTAAGAAACAGGTCAAGGTGGAGAGTTACAGAACAGCATAGTCAATGTTTTAAAAATAGCCTTACAATATTCTTTTCCTATGGAAAACACAGTGGAGCTTTCCAGGGGTAGTCTTAATTCCCCACGTTTATTCCAAGCTATTTGTGTTTGAATTGAAAAATATGATTTGTTGAGTATTTAGTTACTCTCTTGACTCGAATTTTAAAACTCTGTGGAATAGCCACAGGCATATTGCTGATCCTGAGTGACTGCCTAAGGACCGGGTCCTGTTGCTGAGGCATTTACCTCGTGTTTGCAGCACTGCTCTTCTAACAAGGCTCAGACTTGCTCCTGTGCCTGACATGGGCTCAAGGCTGTGCTGAGAGGGAGAGTGGAGACTTTGGTGGAGATAGTGGAATACTAGAAGCCTGAGCAGGGTAGGAGACTTGGATTTCCCTCCCTATAGATTAGATCAGAGAGTAAGCACGTACAGACTTCCCTTAGGGTAGCTTTTACCTCTTGGGCACTTCTTTTTCAAATCTTGAGACAAAGGAACTGACTGCTGTGAAACTGGAGGAAAAAAGTGAGTTTGAATGAAGCTGACTGCGAGGGTACTCTAACTCTTATCCAGGGAGGAGGGTTGTCAGATCTGATCAAACTTGGAAAGAGTTGCTTTTGGTGGCTGGGTTTTGAGGATGATTATTATGACTTGCTGCTAGAGCCTGGACTAGGAGAAAGGGAGAAAGTGGGATTAAAACCCACAAAAAACCTACTCTGTGTCCCCATTTCTCATCATCCCTCTCAGTCAGGGTGGGAATAAGAAGGTAACAGAGCTGGATTCCTTGGGAAAGGCTTTGGATTCAGGTGGTAATCACCTTGGCTTTAGCATCTGCTTGCAGAGGTGGGATTTCTACTTGCACAGTTACACTGATGCTGAATTGTCTGCGTGGCTTTGATTTACAGCTCTAATCCGATAAAGCCACTGGGCAAAGAAATTAGCTGTACCCTGACTTAGGCTGCCTGTAGTAGGGATAATAAGCTTTAAACTAGTTAACATGTAATGTTGATGATAAGGTGGTACCATTAAAGGTGTTTTTCATTGCTGTATCTGTGAAAACTGTCCTCTCTGTGTAAAAGGCACACGGAGCATTTAACTCGATGACTGGAGATCTCTTACTACATCATTAAGAGCTGACATCACCAAAACCTGCCTTGCTCCCAAAGCAAGTGATTCTGGCACTTTATGGAAACTATGGTCACTTCAATTAGGTGGCAACACTTGCAAGTTTGGAACATTAAAAACTTGTTTAATAAAGATAAAGCTGCTTTTTAAAAAAATTGTTAAACTGTACTTCAGGTTCACAGGATTGTAGGAGTTGGAAGGGAGGTCCAGAGATCGAGTCCAACGCCCCTGCCAAAGCAGGGTCCCTAGGACAGGTCACACAGGGAGGCGTCCAGACAGGTCTGGAATATCTCCAGAGGGAGACTCCACACCGCCCTGGGCAGCCTGTCCCAGGGCTCCGTCACCGGGAAGAAGTTCTTCCACATACTGGTGTGGAACTTCCTGTGCTCCAACTTGAGGCCATCGCCCCTTGTCCTGTCCCCACAGACACTGAGAAGAGGCTGGCCATTTCCCTCTCTGTCTCCCAAACCTCAGATATTGATAAACACTGATCAGATGCCCTCTCAGGCTTCTTTTCTCCAGGCTGAATAGCCCCCAGCTCACTCAGCCTTTCCTCATAGGGGAGATGCTCCAGGCCCTTCATCCCCTCTGTAGCCTCTGCTGGACTCTCTACAGGAGATCCCTGGCTTTTTTATACCAGGGAGCCCAGGACTGGACACAGCACTCCAGGTGGGGCCTGACCAGGGCAGAGCAGATGATGCACGAGTGGCTAGAGTCTGTACACAGATAGGGAAAATCCAGCTCAGACTCACTACACCGCAGTAAATTCCCGTTATATTCGGGTGATGTTGAATTAATAGGTGAAGGAAATGTCAGAGTTTATCTACAGATTCTTAGGAATGGAAGGAAGAATGCTTATATCCCACTAAACTGTCGGATGCTTATGTCAGACAGTAACTTTGGCTCAGTGCTGAAGTCTGGATGTGAATGCTGTCTTGGGTACAGCATTTAGGGGCTTCTGAGCCACCTGCCTCTCCTCTAAATCTGCTATCAAGTATTCAGTACCTGTGCAGTAAAGTGTTTTCTGCTGCTTTCCCCTGCCCGGAATCAGGACTTAAATTGGTATATTTAAATATGAACGAACAAAAACCCCACTGAAGTATTAAGCTGTTATAAATTTTTGTGGAAGTTAGCTATTGTTTTGAGGAAAACTTAAAATAGTAGCTGCTGAGTGTTGCTTTGATGTTCCCTCGGGGCGTGAGCCTTGCCACCTATTGGAATGATTAAAGTTGAATGATGCTTTAAGTGTTAAGTGTATTTGACTTTCTGCTATGCTCACATGGAAAATGAATCTCCCCTTCCCACTAAAAGATTTCCTACATTTATTCTCTATAAGTTCTGGATCTTCTTGGTCCCTTTCAGAAGAAGGAAAACTTCCTGGCAGTGCCTTTGGTGAGCCTTTGGACCAGTCACCACCTGCTAAGGCTCGCTGGGCTGCGGACACTTCTCATTGTGGCACAATTTCTGCACAAACCCTCGGGGAAAAGAAGTGCAGGAATATAAATTCCTGCTTGAAGTGAAACTACTTTGACCATTTAATTTGATTTTTAGCTTCTAGAGTATTCACAGAAGAAGCGATTGGATTCTAATGGCTTTTACTAAGCCCAGCTTCTTGGAGTCATGACTCCTTTTAGTACTCTAAAGCCTCAGTTCCTTATTGGTGGTTCGTGCTACTGCGATTGGGTAAGGGAACCGATACAGCTGCTGATGCTTCAGGGCTGCCAGGGGAAATCCGAGTGGAGTTCCCCTTCAGGCACGGTGGAAAGCGGAGTGTTGGTTTTGGTGAGGTTGGGGTTTTTCCATGCGTGTGGTAGAACTTCTCCTGCTGTAGCAGATCATGCCTGGCTCATCCTCGCTGTGTAAATGGGAGGGGTGTGGTGTAAGGGATGCTTGACTTTGACCTGTTGGACTTTCAGAAGTCCGCTGGGTAACACAAGAGTGCTGCTTCCAAAACTTAAGCTTAATTTTATCGGCTTTTCTGTGCTTGATAATGAAGCTTGTTAGCAGAACTGTGCTTCTGTGGCACTGATGTTGCCCTCTTACAGGTGCAGTGTGGTGCATACAGAAACAAAAAGCTGTTACTTTGTGAGCTTTGAATTAGAACTGAGGAATGTACATTGAAACAGAGATGAGCCAGTTTGGGGGCAACGGTGAAGCAGATCCTTGTTTAGTGACACATGAATGGAGTTTGAAGCCATGTGGCAATGAGAGGATTAGAAAACTGTGAGGGGCAATGTTTTAGAATATGAGAGAGAACTGATGGCTCAGAGTATGGATTTAAGTCCTTGGTTTTCCACTGGCTGTGTACATGGGTGGTGATGCAGAGCTCTGTGGGGCAGCAGGGTGTGCGGCTTGGCATCTCAGAAGAAACTGGCCTGTCACCCACCAATACAGTAGGTAACTAGGGAGGTTGTGTGATCTGTTTTGTAGGATTTTAAGAGCAAATTCAACAAACTTGTTCTAGTGTAACACACTGTAGTGGGACCACACGATCTTTCAGTGTACCTTTCAGCCTTTCCAGGGGATGGTTTAAACACCTACAAATGCCCATGGGGGAGACATCCTGATGTTTGTGGGGCGTCCTTTCTGTAGTGTCTGCCAGCTGAAGGGGAGCAATTGGTTTGCCTTTTCTGTTTAGGGAAAGCTTAATTGATCGAGAATGGTAACAACTTGACAATGGAGAAACAAAGCATATCTGTCTTGTCATCCTTTGCGAACTCCAGTGATTCATTCCAGCTAAACACAGTGTCTGAGGTCCCCTGAGTTACAGTGAAACTGGACTTTGGATACTGCTGGCTTCTTAAGATAAGAGAAGTTTCCTTTCCTGTCTGTGGGCACTTACATTTTAATGCATGTGGTGCATTTAGAACTTCAAAAGAAAGTCCTCACTACTGTCTTGTGAAGTCTTGGGACTTTTCAAGCATTTGTATGAAATGAATATTCCTTTAGCTGTCAAACTATCTCCCTGATTTGAGTGGAAGGCTTTTGTATTTGAGTTGAGTTGAGCTAAAGCATGGACTGACTTTATATTTGGTTAGGAAATTGTAAAGAGTAGCTATCACAGTATATCAAGATGATACACAGTCTACCAGAGGTGCTTGAAATATGATTTTTGATCTATGGTTTGTGCTTATTTGGCTTTGGACCAACAGAGTCAGGGAATCTCAGCTTGAAGACCGAACTGCTGGGCAAGGAGGCACTTGAGAATGTTCTTGAAAGGATAAAATGTCTAAGCAAGTTGTACCAAGTTTGCTGGCAGACACCATTTATTTTTCTTTTTCATCAGAATGAGTCATTCTAATGCAAATTCAATGTGAGGCAGTAGTGTAGCTTGTTGCAAGCTTGTAAAATATAAAAGGCGTTTAGCTTTAGAGCTAGTGAAGAGATTGGCACTCCTCTTCTGTGAGCCTGTGACCGTTGCCTTCCAAAAAAGATGTTGTAATTAATTTTTTTTAAAATAAGTTCAGGTCCAGCCATGTTGTTGGGGCATTTTCAGAGCATCTGTCAGCGCTGATGTAAGGGTTGAGGCTCTCCAGCCAAAGTCTCTAGGCAGCAGCCGGCCCCAACCTGATGACAAGAAAACCTTCATAGTGATGCTACTTCTGTTTCCCCCTTAAAAGATTAGTGCTTAGCATGGTGGAAGGTAGCTCTGCATGGCTCTAACTTTTGTAGGAGCAGTTCTTAGCTTTCATAGGGCAGAGGCTTTTTGCCTGGGGCTGAAATCTGGGCTTGGGTTTGCTGGAGCAGCACTGCGTGTCCCGCTCGGGCTGTGCCTCTCTGCAGGATTCATGGCTTTGGCAAGGCAAATCGTGTTCTCAGCTCAAAGAAGTAGTTTGCACAACTGCAGGTGTTTAAAGTGTGAGCCAAACTGTATTAACTTGGCTGGCTGCTCACAAAAGAGAGACTTCAGCACCTGAGCAGTCAGCGTGTTGCTTGACTAGACTTGCAGGTCAGCGTGGCAGAGGCTCCCCAGGCGCAGCAAGCAGAGGAGGTTGCTGTCCTTCATCGGCTCTTCGTAGCTGTGTGTAGGAACAGATCTGCTCTTTCCCACCTACTGGCTGCAGTGATGGGGAGGACAGCGCTGAGGTGCCTTTTGGTAGCTCCACGTGGCAGAGGCACACGTGTTTCTTGGGCTTTTGGCTTTCTCCTGACACAGTGTCTAAAATTTTCCTTGCTTGTCTGTCAGTAACAACAGGTTATCTCTTCACTGGTGTCCCTTGGTTTTAGGAGTTGAAAAAATGTATTAACACCTTCTTGAAAGAAACTAAAACAAACAAGCAAACAAAAAGGTGTCACAGAATTGTAGGGGTTGGAAGGGAGCTCTGGAGATCATTGGTCCAACCCCCCTGCCAAAGCAGGGTCCCTAGGACAGGTCGCACAGGGAGGCGTCCAGACGGGTCTGGAGTATCTCCAGAGAAGGAGACTCCACACCCCCTGGGCAGCCTGTCCCAGGGCTCCCTCACCCTCACCGGGAAGAAGTTCTTCCCATATTGGTGCAGAACTCCCTGTGTTCCAACTTGAGGCCATCGCCCCTTGTCCTGTCCCACAGACACTGAGAAGAGGCTGGCCATTCCCCTTGTGTCTCACTGTTCAGATATCTATAAACACTGATCAGATCCCTTCTCAGGCTTCTTTTCTCTAGGCTGAACAGCCCCAGCTCACTCAGCCTTTCCTCATAGGGGAGATGCTCCAGGCCCTTAATCACCTTTGTTCGTAGCCTCTGCTGGACTCGTTCCAGGAGATCCCCGGAGTCATTAAATTAGTTGTTACATTAAATTTGTGAAGTGGGTGAGGAATGTACAGATTTACTTCTGGCTCCAATTAAGATGGTCTTAAGTTTCCCTGAAGACTTTGGAGCATCCTGATGCTTTTTGGACAGTACGCTGTGGTGAGCTGCTCTAGAGACTTCTGTCATTTAAGAAATTGAAATTTTGTGAAGGGATTTACCAATCTGCATCTTTCTGGTGAAGCAATGCCATGGTTATGATATCTCTTTAATCCCGATGTGGATCTCAAACCCTTCCCTATAATTTTTGGCCAGTAGGTAGAACCCAGAACAACCTGAAAAACTATTTATACAGTCACCACAACTTCGCATTGGGAAGACAGAGTATATACTTGTTTCTGAAGCCTCTTTAGGGATTAAGTGGTGCTTTCTCCTGGCTCTCTGTTCTTTCCCAAGCTGGCATTTTGCTTTTGTATTAGTCACAGTGCAACTTTCATCTAGTTTGTTGGGTTTTTGCTGAGGGAGGCAGGTGGAAGTGGCTATTTAAATGCTAGGAGGATTCCAAGTCTGGTATGGAAAGCTTGGGCTCTTTGCAGAGGCATGTAAACATTTGAGCATAGCAGAAGGTAAGGGACACGTTCCACCTAACCCCAGCCAAAATGGGCAGCCTTGTGCCCCTTCTGCCTCTGCCTGCCCCATGTTCACTCTGTGTCAGTCACGCAGACTGGCAGCGCTGCCCTGTGAAACTTTCTGTAGTGCTGACACAGTGCTTGGCTGTAGCATCTCGATCTCCTGCTCCATCCAGGCATTGAAGACCAGTCCTAAATGTATATTTAATGAGGACTGTCCCCTGGTGTTCCTCTGAGAAACCGTGTGCAGCCTCTGCCAGCGGTGGGGATTTGCAGAGGGTGTTCAGTGATGCTCACCTGTAGGCATTTTTTCCTCTATATTTTTTTCCCATGAAAACCAGATCAAACCATGACTTTGGGAAGGCAGGGCAAGGAAGAGAGGTAATTGAGGAAGCCACAGTCTTTTTATCACCTCTCCTTAAGGAAAGCTAGTGCAGCACAGAGTGGCCAGGAGGCTGTCCTGACACACTGGCTGGCACCGGTGGGAGTTTGCTTTGTTCTGACTCTGCCTACTGGGTTTCACATATGACAACTTAGAGCTAATAGCAAATTCCCAGTTGCAGGTAAGCAGGTATTGCTGATACTGGCAGGATGCTGCTGGCAGATAAGGCTAAAAATACAACATAAGTGTGTTTTTGTTTGTCTTTCTGAAGGAGACTTAAGCTGAGCGGGGAAAAGGGAACAGCTGACCTTTGTTATGGTATGAATTAGAAGAAATTGTACGGCATGGGGTAAACTGTTGTTTTTTGTAACTTATGTTACAAAGCATAGGTTGTAGGCAGCCTCTATGGAGCTAGCCCTGCTGTGTCTCTGTTGCATGAATGTGCTTTAGCATAACTGGATTTTTTAATCAGTCTGTTTCTAATTTATTGTTTTATTGCTTTCTTACAGGCAGGCAGAAGTCCTGAAGGCTGACATGACAGGTAATTGCCTTTATTTACAGTTGATCTAGCTGCTAATCACTTGATTCCTGGTTTTGTTTTCCTGTTGTGATCCTTATGCTTATCATTCTTAAGAATTCTCTGGAAAGTGAACTTACCATAAAGGTTTGTCTTCTCTATATAAATAAAGAACACTTGAATGTCTGTGCTACTCACTTCTCTAAAACACATATTTTTAAAGTTGACTTTGGGTGTTTTAAAGCATTTGGAGGTCATGTCCCCGCTCCTCTCCCAGAGATTGCTGTCCAGACTACCATGGGAGTTGCTGCTGGTGGGATTAGCAAGGCTCTGGGTGGTTTTGAGAAACCCATGTGATGGAAACCCATGTGATGGAAACATTGATCTGAGCACCACCGTGTGTGCTATGGAAGCGCAGCCGGTAGATGCCATGAAGTGCTGTGCACAGTGTTTCATGCCGTAGGTGTTTATGGAAAATGGAAATGGTTTATGTTAATGTATCAGCCACGTAGGGCAAGCAGCATGTATAATGAATCCCTGCCCAGCCTTGCTTACCACCGTGGTGTGGTACCCATAGCAGGTTGGTGTAGTCCCCGGAGGAACATTTTAACGACCTGGATCCATCTGATCCATCAGGAGGGGCGACTCGGTCAGCAGAACCGTCCCTTGTGCTCCCCCAGCCCCAGCTTCAGGTGGCTTTACAGGGCATGGGCAACAGGACTCTAACTCCAGATAGCAGGGAGCAGTGTTTGCTTTCGCCCTCCGTGATACAAAGCAGATGGCTACCAAAGACTTAGAAAATGGCAAGCATGCAGCAGGACTTGTCCACAGCATTACAGCATTGGCTCCAGGGACTGTCCTGTTTAGCATCCCTTTTCTGCTCATTTTTTCAGGGTACTCTGAAAAGTTTTTCTAAATTCATCTGGTGGCAAGAAGTTCTGCAGCTTAATGACTTGGGGAGAATCACCGCTTTTCTTTCCTTTTTTTAACTTGCCAGCTGCTGACTTTGCTGCTCTCTAGTTACGATGTTGTAGGAGGCTGATCAGTTAATCAGTGACCAGTCAATGCCCCGTCCACCTGTATTTCACTGCTCTGATGAATCTGTGATAAGAGCAGGTGTTTGGCATTGGATTTCTTACACTGTGCTATGTTTTTTCATTTAGTAGGGGAGTGAAAGATTAATTAGGCCAACTCCACAAGCCTGAGTATCACAAAACCTGTTCTGTCTTTGTGGTTTTTTTTCTCTTTTTGTTGCTCAGATTCGAAGCTGGGTCCAGCAGAAGTCTGGACGTCCAGACAGGCTTTACAGGACTTATATCAGAAAATGCTAGTGACCGATTTGGAGTATGCTTTAGATAAAAAAGTGGAGCAGGACCTGTAAGTACCTCAATACATTTGTACATATATGTCATCTGGACTGATGAGCAGGAGACCCTGAGACTTACAGGAAGGCGATTGTATCCTGTGAAACGGTTGTCTTGGTTCCCTGTGCTGACTGGGTTTTGCTGAGGCAAGATGGGAGAGAGCTAAGAAACATCAGTCTTCTGTGCTGTCATGGAAGGGCTGAAGTTTGGGGGTGTCCAGAAAGGAGAAAATTTGCCTGGTGCCACCTTAGCTTTGAGCAAGGTCTAACAGGAATTGGGTGGTGGCTAAAGACCCTCTCTTTAAGCCCTCTGAGGTAGGGCTGGAGAGAGGGAGGAGCATCAGGAGAAACTTTTCTTAATGTGCTACCAGGAGAAGATCCTGCTGGGTTTTCTGCATGCCCTGAGCCCGTTGCCTGTTACTTAAGGTGCAGGTGTTGGTTGTCACAGCCTTCGTTAAGAGAAGCATGTGGTGGTTCTGGCACTCTTGAGGGGGAAGCCAGATGAGGAGGCTGGCTGAGTTGTCCTGTCCATGCCTTCAGATGCTGAATGGCTTTTAACTCCCAATTCCTATCCCCTGCATCCTGTTTTCAGAAGAAAATGATACCGCCACAAGCAAATACTAATGCTAGTGCACTGTTAGCTCTGCAGGGTCAGGATTGATCCCTCCAGTTACGAGAGGTGGGAAAAGGGAATTCCTGTGCTTAATGTTTTTTGTAATCTGAACGTTGCCTGAATTTGAATATACTTAATTTTCATGTCAGATGCTATGCAATTAAACAGTTCTTTGCTGTTGCTTATGCTGTTTGCATTGACACTTGCAGAGTTAAAAAAGGCAAACACTTCTTTTGTTTTCAGTTGGAATCATGCCTTTAAAAATCAAATCACAACGCTACAGGGTCAGGCGAAAAACAGAGCAAATCCAAATCGGAGCGAAGTTCAGGCGAACCTTTCTCTGTTCTTAGAGGCAGCTAGTGGCTTCTACACACAGGTGAGTGGCACAAAATATGTTGGCTGTGCTATATTTGCATAGTCTGGAGGCAAGTGTGCTTCAACCTTACGCTGCTTGTGTGTGGTCCTTTACAAAGCTTTAGCTGTCAGCTGTTCCAGCAGCTGCTTGTGAGAGAGGAGCTCTGATACCACACTGGCACGAAGAACTAGTATTAACCTCTATGAGGAAGAGCAGGAGGGGTCGGTTTTAGATGGGTAAAAGCTGCTGTTCTCTCTTAGCACAGGAAACTATTGCTGTTACAGATTACCCAGTGAACTTTGCTAACCGATGATCTCAGTAGAGCGTGTCTATGAAGCTGAGGATGAGCTTTCCCTTAGCCACAGCCTCTGGTTGAGCTTAAAGTTCTGCAAATCTGGGAGGTGGTGTGGTGCTTCATAAAAACTGGCAACACTTTAGATTCCCTTCCACTGAATCTGCTTTAAAGCCTAAAAAGTACATCTTTGGGTAAGATCAAAGGCCATTTAGCCCTGTATTTTGTCTGTTAGGGTACTCTGCTGTGACTGCTCAAAGGGATCATTATTAGGTCCTTGCTGTGGTCTCATGCTTTCGTTGCCACCTTGAGCAGGTTTGTATCTGAATCACCTATCTGTAGGGAGGTCTAGCCTTCATTGGCTCTCAATTCCTCTTGAGGCCCTTTACCCTGGTCTCTGCCATCATCTCTGGTGAAGAATTCTGTATTTTAATTGTAATGGGGATGAGCAACAACAGCAAACTCCTCCCTAAAGCCCAACAGACACATTAACTGGTGATTTCATTCTGCTCTTAGTTATTTTTCTCCTGCTATTTCTCAAAAAATTCCCATTTACCTTCTCATTACTATGCGTGAATTCGTGGTCCCCTGTCATAATTCCTTTTCATTTTGAAAAAGGGGAAACTCCCTGTGTAGCAAAGATTTGTTCTTGGCTCCAGCCATCCCATAACAGAAACACACAGAGAAGTCTACAGTGCAGATGTGCTCAGGATTTGTGTGATGGCTTAGTGTTATCCTTTGTTCTGTGTCCCTTCCTTGTAACTCCTAGTGCCGATGGGGAGCACCGAGTTAATCTTTTCCAAGAACTGCCTATATACATACTTAATTCTAGAATTAATTCTACATTTATTCTTATTTCTGTTTTTTCAGTCTTAATTCTATATTGTTGTCAAAAATTCTTTAGAATTTCAGACTTCAGCCACAGGACCTTCTCTTCCCCTTAAAGCTGTGGTGTTGTGTGCTCCAGAGCTAAGTATTGTTTGTGACATTCCTGAGTCACTTGATTCTTATTCTCCTGTATTTATTCCCTACTGCCAGGGGTTTTTATGCCCATAATGACTTTCCAATGTTACGTTTCAGCTTGTAGATTATGGAGAAGAGCCAGTGTGTGAAAATGGCCTTAATAAAGATAACTTGCCTTGCTTCTCCCCCCAGCCCTCATTTGGTTTATACTTCAACATCATGGTTGCTGGTGAATTGTGTGTCTCATGTAGCGACTAGACCTTCTGTTGTTGCTAGTTTGCACCAGCTTCAGGGTGCAACATGCATTGGAGGGCATCCTCACTGTATCCATTCCTAGTTTGATTCTGAACATCTGCACAGCAAACCCAGTTGGATGGCTTCCCCCGCCCCAGAATCTGTGTGATTATCTTTTTGGGTTTTCCCTTTGATGTTTTTTTGGAAAGCTTTGTGTTTGACAGGCTCTGGCATGGTTGCCAAGGGTTTTTCTACCATCTCCACCGTTTGTCTTCCAAAAGCCTTGTTCTTCCCTGCAGTGTATCAGGGAGTTTTGCTCGCTTTTTGTATGACACCCCACACTGGGTCGTCTTTCTCTGTTTGCTGTGATGTTAATTGTCCCATTTTTAGTCTAAAGATCTTGCTGAGGCAAGATACCTGCTCTCCAACTGCGAGGCCTGTGTGAATGACATCTCTGAAGGAGAGCATGAATTCCCCTAATTCAGCATGTTGGAAGATGTCAAGTTTCTCTCTTTCATCCAGCTCTCATCTACAAGATCCCTCTCGTTTGGGGATTTTTATCTACTGTATAAAAGACAGAGCAAAGGGGGAGGATGGTGTAACACAAACCTGTTCCTGCAGCAAGCAAAAGCACCGCATCGTGTACTTTGACATTGACAGTGTGTGCTTCTCTGGTAGCCGTGAGCTTTCGATGTGCCTTCACCTGCAGCAGGGTTCCACTTCCAGATCTGTTTTATCTGGAGACTGAGTGTGTTCCCAGCTGGGAGAAAGCCTGTCAGTTCTTCCTTGCAGTTTCAGCCCTGTAACGCTGTAGAACAAACGCTTTTCATCGCTGTGCGGCGACTGTCTGTCACTTCCCAGAGTGTTTGCTGGAGTCCATTAGGAAAAACTTCCAAAGTGCTAATTAGAATGGCAAAGTTCAGGGGTTCCTTGAGTCGGCTTTCGAGGTATTTGATCAAGCAGCTGATGCTTTGTTCTTTGACAGAGTCTCACTATTAGCTTAGCACAAATATTTACTGACCACTCAGCCATTGAACTGTTGGCCGCTCTTGGCTCGGCGTTGCCTACAAACCCGATTTTGTTCAGGCTTGTCTCTAAACTAAGCTGGGGTAGTGCTGGTGCTTATCTTGGAACAAGCTTCTCCAGGGGATGAGTGGCATTCCTTTCTCTTATTTTCAGAGGATGGTATCGCTTCATCTAGGTATAAAAAAGGACTGTGTTCCTCTTAGAGTGATCTGCTTAAAAAGCAGCAAGATTTTTAGACCTCAATCTCCACTGATACATACCTGGTAATTTAAGCGTGGTGGGAATTGAGTTGCTTACTGGTTTGGGATGTGCAGCTCATTCTTACAGAAGAGAAGTAGAACTTTTTTCCTTGGTTCTGGGCAGAATAATGCAGCATGGAGCTCAGTGACTGCCTTATGGAGAATATAGTTTCAAGCTTTCCTTTCAGGAACCTAGGCTTGTTGGCTTCAAATCTGTTTAGGTAATCCGTGCCTCTGAGGGATGCTCTGTTAGTTTTGTCTGTTGTTTAAGTGCTTTTTGGATTGCTATCTCTAGCTGCTACTAAACCAGACTCGTTTTTCTAGTTATTACAGGAATTGTGCACAGTTTTTAATGTAGACTTGCCATGTCGTGTAAAGTCTTCCCAACTGGGAATCATTAGCAATAAACAGACGCACACCAGCGCCATAGTGAAGCCGCAGTCTAGCTCCTGCTCTTACATCTGCCAGCACTGCCTTGTCCACCTTGGAGATATCGGTGAGTTTTTTGAAGGAAAAGGATGTGGGACGGTGAGTTCTACCCACATACAATCAGCT
This sequence comes from Porphyrio hochstetteri, assembly GCA_020800305.1. Classification (NCBI taxonomy): domain Eukaryota; kingdom Metazoa; phylum Chordata; class Aves; order Gruiformes; family Rallidae; genus Porphyrio; species Porphyrio hochstetteri. The sequence continues at coordinate 24,962,310 of CM036912.1, forward strand.
ACTAAAGTTCACAAGGGCTGAACTCCAAATTAGCAGCTGATTGTAGGTTTGGTGGTTGCTGCAGGGGGAAGGGGTTCGAAAATAATGCTGTTAGACTATTCCAATGTGTGTTACGCAGTAACGAGCAGCGACAGTTAATCACTAGCTTTCTGGTGATTTGCTGGAATCTGTCTTCTAGCATACTAATCATGTTATAGCTGGTAGGCACAGTGAAATGTGGAAACTGGTAACTATTACAAAAGCTTGTTGCAGCAGGCTAGCATACTTCTCCATTTCAGAGCACTGCTTTTAAACTCTTACTTACAGAAGGCAGCAGTTAGAAACTTGGACTTTCAGTGGTTTCTTTCTTAACATTAAGTTTAAGAGGTTTATTTCTTTCTTGGGTAGAGTAGAACTGTGTTGTAGAAAGAAAGTTCTCTCTTTTCACTGGAATCTGCAGTTGCTTTTGTAATAACCTAAAAGCAGATTTAGTTGCTGATATGAAAAGTACTTGTAGCTCTCTGGATGTGATACTGTTGGCACAGCAACTTTCTCAGTAAAAACTGAAAAGCTGTGACAACAGGATCTGAGGAAAAGCAACCACCTTAAAATCCAGCACTTGGAGTTGGTGTAATTTTAGAAATCCACAGCAGAACATACAATAATAGCTAAGTGCTCTTCTGGTAAACTGGTCTGTATTGAAGTAAACGCAGAAGGGGTACATTGTTTGTCTCAACTTGGTGTTCTTGTTTCCCTAGCTCGCTATAGGAATCAGACCAGCCAGGCAGAGTCTTACTACAGACACGCAGCTCAGCTTGTCCCTTCTAATGGTGAGTCTGGGAGACCTTTCAGGTTCATAATACCAAAGAAAGACTTGGAGTGTTGCTTTTCTTGAGTGGCACTTAGAGACTTGGGTTTTTCTATCAACCTCCCTCCCCAAATGCCCAAAACAGCAGTGCAACAAAGCCTGACCCATTTAGATAAGAGCTGCTTGCCTAATCGGCATTACCTGTCTCCTTTTTGTGAAGATTTAAAAACAAAGGTGTTATATACCCTGCTTCACTCCAAGGCTTCCCTACTGCCACATTGGACTATTATATTTATATGTTATAAAGTGCAATTAATGAAAACTTGCCTACCAACATAATTTTTTGTCTGTCTGTCTTTGTTCACCTGCCAGTTTAAAATTTAGCAGCTAAAAGTGGGATTTTTTGAGTTGCTCATGTAACTGAAGAGCTTCTTTAGTTCAGGGATCTAGCCTTTCAACTCTTGGCTAACAGTGGTTTGAAATGTAGCATGGTGAGAGAAGGATAAATCATTACTGAAACCAGTAATTAAATTTTTTAGCCGGTTATATTCTAACTGGAAAATTCTCCATCTTTTAACTATAGAAACTTCTGTACTCTGTGAGCAAAATAAAATTAACAACTGCTGACAGTAAGATTTACTTCATGAGATAAAACTGGGCTAGGTTTTGTCCAAATAGAGCAAGAGAAATATGCTGGCAGTGAAAGCTTGTTTTTGACAGTATCTTCTTCTTTAAACAAAAATCTTAACACTGTATTTAAACCCCCACAACAAAACAAACAAAAAGCCACCAACAAATGACCCCAAAAGCTGCACCACAAATTTGGAAGCCTTTTCATTGGAGTGGTACTGATATGAGGCAGGAGGAAAAGGGTCACAGGTGAATCTAAGCCTCATGTGTTGGACTCTGCTCCCCGTTCAAGTGACCGTACTTACTCTGAAGCCTAGCATGCTTTACTCCATAACGACTGGTCCCTCTCTCCCTTAGGTCAGCCTTATAATCAGTTGGCTATTCTAGCTTCCTCCAAAGGAGACCACTTGACCACAATTTTCTACTACTGCAGAAGCATTGCTGTGAAGTTTCCTTTCCCAGCTGCCTCCACTAACCTACAAAAAGCACTTTCTAAAGCACTGGAAAGGTAAGACTAAGCATAATACGTTTCTACATGGATAAGATGGAGGAGACTTCTTCCAAACAAACCTCCCTTGCTAGAAGTTGTTCATGTTTTTGGTAGCAGAAATAGAAGTTCCTCGACCCCCTTTCAGCCAGAGCATCCTTCCCCATGTGTGGAACAGCAAACAGTTTGTGCCTGAGGTGCTCGAGCGAATGAAGGAAATGAGTGTATCAAGCTGGCATGAAAAAGCTCTGTGTGGATATCCCTCCTTCCTTGGAACACCACAGGAAGGGTTTGTAATGTTCTGTGCAGCTGTGTCTGATTCCCAAGACTAAAGTCAGCTATTTCTGTTCTGAATGCAGTCGTGATGAGGTGAAGACTCGATGGAGCGTGTCTGACTTCATCAAGGCGTTTATTAAATTCCATGGCCATGTGTACCTGAGTAAGAGTTTGGAGAAGCTGAGCCCTCTTCGAGAAAGGCTGGAAGAACAGTTCAAGGTTAGTTCTGACAACATACTAATTAGTGTATTCAGCAGTGTGTCTTTAGTACCTGAGTTCAGAAATTACAGCCCAATAATAACTTTTACATGTTCTAAAATACAAGAGGCTCAGGCAGCCAGTTACAGAAGGTTTGCATCACAGCTGACACTGGAAACTTCTGTTGACTTCTGCTAATCTGAGTATTTCTGCCTTCCCCTTTTGACATGTGCTGCGTTAGTAGTGGAAACACGGAGGAATCAATGACTGTAGTTGATTTTCTCCACTTTAACCTGGATGATTCTTGGATGCCTGTGAAAAGCACTTGATTCATCTGGGAAGTCTTGGCTCAGTTGCCTGAGGAATTCTGAGAGCTTCATTTTTGGATGGTGTTCACTCCTTCCCACTGGTTATTAAGGCTGCTTTTTATCTTCCTTGGACAACTTGCCTCTCCTCACAGTGGTTTGCCTTTCAAAACAATATTCCAGTACAACCTGATTAATTTGTGTGTAGAGTTGAACTATTCAGAACACATTTCCTCTGGAAAATCCAGGAGTACCCATTAATTATGTAGCTAGTTCATTAAGGTGGACAATATAGCAAAGATAGAAACAAAGACAATTTTGTAAGGTGTTTATACAAGGTAGTATGGTTTCAAAGTGGGCACTATATTAACTGTAACGTTCCTTTCGGAAAGCACTTCAGCGTCTTTGTTTGTGGGAAATGAGCAGGTGGTATGAAGATACTTGACCAAGCAAATGTAGTAGCTCTTCCAAGTTAAGAGAGAGGGATGTGGCCTTAGCGATAGAAAGAATTATGAATGTTTTTTAATGGTGCCTGTTTACATTGAACTGGGCTGCTAGAGCTAGGACCAAATGTTCCTTAATATAAAACAAACAAACAAAAAAACCCCAAACAATTCAACTTGTTGCGAATTGTATAAGCTTTGAGCATGAGCTGCTTGAAAGCTGGGAGTTCAAGCAGTGTCCTTTCAAAGTGAAATAACTGTATCTCTCACTGTGGGATGTTGGATGCTGAACAAGTACTGCTTTTCCCATAGCGCTGATAATCAATAATTGCGAGCGTTGCTCAGGCTTGTCGAACAGATCCAGGGTGTTAGAAGGAAACTCATTGAGCCCTGCTTTGTTGCTTAGATTAGTTTTTTGGCTTATATTATGCAGTGTGAGGCTTAAGGTACGAGAGGGCAACCCTTCTGACTTAAACAGGTTGAATATAGATGTGGAATTGGCGCTGTGGTGGATAATCACTTGAATTGTGAGGCTGATGTTTACCTCCAAGGAGAGCAGTCGTAGGGCGAGGAGTGTTCAGCCAGACACAGGATTCTGCTCCTGACAGCTCTGTCCGTTTGAGTTGTTGGCTGTGGAGTGCTTCATCCCCTTAACTGAAAATCAAGGTTGAACATGGACCTCAAACCTCCTCCTGATGTTTAGGCTGGTTATTCCACTTGTTCCCCTGACTGCTGTGTGTGAAGATAAGCTGGGTGTGGTTTAGGGTATCTCCTTTTCTTCACAGCGCTCCAAAACCAGCATGAAAGCTTCCTTTCCTATCTGGAGACAGGTGTCTCCTACCACGTAGTTACCGCAATACATGGTAAATGGCTTGTGCTATTTTGCTCCACCATGGCGTGCCGTGACCCCTGAAGTCAGATGTGGAATTAGTCTTTAAAACCTCCCCACCCAGCAGTTAAGTTTTCCTGGAGTGTTGTTTCCTTCTTTCCAAACGTTACCTTTTCCATGCTGTTCCTTCAGAAGGCTGAAAACCAGCAGCAGGAACATATGGCGCTGCAGCTCTTGCGCTTGCCTTGTGACACTGTCGTTGCACCTTACAGTCCCTTTTGCTCGGCGAGAGAGCTATATCCGAGGGGGTGTTGATTTGTTGCACGTATGGGTGGGTGTACAAGCAAAAATCTTAAGGCTGGGCATCTGCCCCCATCCTCCTGGGAAGCCCAGCTAATAGGGATGGCCTGGAAATAAAATCTAGAACAAATGTCGCCTTCAGGGTAGAAACGTTAGTCAAGCAGAGAAGTAGCAACTACTAATCCTTTTGAGTGTGTGGTATACCATGTGAAAGTACATCACGTTGTGCATTTGTCTGTTGCAGCGGTTGTTATTCCAAAAGGCCTTCAATTCTCAGCAGTTAGTACATATTACTGTCATCAACCTGTTCCAACTGCATCACCTGCGAGACTTCAGCAACGAAACGGAGCAGCACAGCTATAGCCAGGACGAGCAGCTCTGCTGGACACAGTTACTGGCTCTCTTCAGTGAGTGTGACCATGGATTGATTTTTTTTTTTTTTTATATTTCTCCTTTGTGTGGAATCCTTTAGTAATTTGCTGTCAGCATCTGGCTTAATGGCTGCCTGAGGTAGGTCAGGAGAAGGGACGTTGTGGGAGAAAGTTGAGAGGAGATGGCTTGCGCAGGATGGTTTACGTCTAGCAGTGCTGACTAATGCTGGATTTACGTGCCCTGGGCTTGCTCAATTTGAAACCACAGAACTCTGCACCTTTTTTCCTGCTTCTAAAAGACCTTTTTAACTTGGGTGCATGGTTGGGTCTGGTTTGGCGGTGGGCAGTACCCTTCTTGTGGGGGCTGCCTTGCACATGGCAGCGATGCGGTTTGAGTCATCTTGAGCGGAGCTAGTTCTTCAGCAGGGCTGAGCATGAAGCTGATGGAGCTAGGACCTCAACTGCTTCTGTGCCCTTGATAATATCACCCAGGACATAAAGTAGGAGTTTGCAGGGTTTCAGATTCTAACCACTTAATGCAGATTTGCTTGGCCTGATCCAGCCCGCGATCGGCTTGGCTTTTTTTGTAAACCCTGACATTTCTCAATAGCTGAATCTTTCCAGGATCCAGTTTGGAGCTGGTTCTGAAAGCACCACCGCAGTCACACTGGTGCATGGTTAGGTTCTCAGCTTGTGTGCCTGCTGACCTGGGAAAGCTGATAAAATGTAGACAGATAGCTGTTGAGAATTCAAATGGATAAATCAATAGATATTTTTGTAATTGACTTGTCTCACTGGAGTTTGTTAACAAAATAATTTGCTACAATAATTAAAAGGGGGAGGACGGGACCACCCGCTAATGTTGTGCTTCATGATAGAAAACTCCTTACTGAATAAAAAAACCCCACCTGATCTGTTGGGGGATTTTTTTAAGATCTCGAGTAACTGGATTGATTTGTTCTAAAGAACTAGCTCTTAAACATCAGGTTGCACGGGTGGGATGTGGTGTTTAGTCAGTTCTCAAGTGTGATTCCTGCATTGTTTGGGTTTTGTTTTTCCCTGTTTCTAGTGTCCTTTCTTGGAGTTCTGTGCAAGTGTCCTTTACAAAACGACTACCAGGAGGACTCTGGAGCTGCATATCCTCTTCCAGCTGTGAAGGTTTCGATGGACTGGCTGAAACTTAGGCCCAGTGTTTTCCAGGAGGCAGTGGTTGATGAAAGACGGTAGTGAGTGTTAATCTTTCTTTTGATACATGTAATTGCATCAAGTAACAATAACTATTGATACATAAATTAGTAACAGGGAAAGTGATCGTATAATTTATTACAGACATCAGAATGGTAGAAAATTTATGTGTTAGAGAGCTCATAAAACATGAGACTCATGGGCTACCTGAGCAAATTCACAGGTTTCATTTGCTTTAGGTTTGCTTGGAACTTCGTTTTCTTTACGAAGTAGATTGCTCTGATCTTCATAAAGTCTGACTCAAAGATAACAACCAAGTGTTCCCTTAGTCTGATCTGTTGTAATGCTTTCTCAGATGTATTGAGGTAGGTGGTGTGAGAATACTTGCCTTAGTTTCAAGCGCTGAGCCATCTCTTGGGTAGTGCTAGAATCCAGTTTTCCTGGCTCATCATCCAGGAATTAAACTGAATTTAGTAGAGTGGCTTGAAATGTCAGTGCAAGCGTTTCTGTTCTGGGCTGATGCTCTGCCTTTCACTTCTGACTTTTAATCTCCTAAATTTAGATTTAAATAGTTCAAAACTCAGCAAGTTTTTTATAGCCTGTTAACTTTTCCTGAGTTACAGCAATTCAATCAAGTATTTCCAACCTGTAAGGTGTTTCTTCAGATCAGAGTGACTGTTACTGATGGAGTTGGATGAGTATTTTTCCTGGTATGGCCACTGTAAGGAAAACAGTGTGGAACCAGCTTCCTGTGTGATGTGTTCAGAGCTCTCTTGGCAGCATGTGCTGTAAGATGTGATTCTAGCCAAGGCTCATGTTTCCTGTACGTTGATGTATGAGGAGAAGTGGTCCCTATAACCTCCATTTGTTAAATGGAGCATTAAGACTCCCTCAAATGTGTGCAAATGCCCTGGAGCTTTGGGAACTTCAGTTCCTGAGTTCCTGAAGGCAAGATCAAGGAAGATGCAGAGTTCACAAGTTGTTTGGAGATGGTAACAAGTATTGCTGTATGTATAGTCTGATTGACGGCTTTATACTGCTGTTTTAATAGGGAAGATTACTGCTTTATAGCAAGTAGTCCTTGCAGAGGAGAGATGGCTGACCATGGGCCAGCAGTGTGCCCAGGTGGCCAAGAAGGTCAATGGCATCCTGGCTTATATCAGACCCAGCGTGGCCAGCAGGGCCAGGGCTGGGATTGTGCCCCCGGACTTGGCACTGGTGAGGCCGTACCTCGAGTGCTGTGTCCAGTTCTGGGCTCCTCACTGCAAGAAGGACATCGAGGTCCTGGAGCGTGTCCAGAGAAGGGCAACCAGGCTGGGGAAGGGGCTGGAGAGCAAATCCTCTAAGGAGCAGCTGAGGGAGCTGGGGATGTTCAGCCTGGAGAAGAGGAGGCTGAGGGGAGACCTTATCAGTGCCTACACTGACCTGACAGGAGGGTGTAGAGAGGTGGGGGATTGTCTCTTCAGCCAGGTGACAGGATGAGGGGGAATGGGCTCAAGCTGTGCCAGGGCAGGGTCAGATCAGATGTGAGGGAAAAGTTCTTCCCCGAAAGGGTTGTTGGGCACTGGAACAGGCTGCCCAGGGAGGGGGCTGAGTCTCCACCCCTGGGTGTGTTTAACAGACAGGTAGATGAGGTGCTCAGGGATATGGGTCAGCACAGGACAGGAACGGTTGGACTCAATGATCTCAAAGGTCTTTTCCAACCCAGTGATGCTGTCATTCTGTCATTCTGTAGGCTTTGAGTTAGAGCAGGTTCTTCTGCCCATAAAACTATCAGATGTTCTAAAGGTCACGCCTGGCTTTTCTCTGTGGTGTGATAGCAGGATGTACTCGCCATAGAAAGGAGTTGTGAAGCAGACAGCAAACAGCTGACGGCACTGCTGAACTTAAAAAGAGCATTAAGGGTCACCAAGACAAGTCAAACTGGGCATTAGTTAGTAGCCCTTAGAGGAGCTGGCTCTGAAAGGTTGAGGTGACTGTTCATCTATCCTGTTATTTGTAAGGAAGAGATTATTTGTCTTATTTCTATTGGAAGCTCCTAATGAAAAGTCATTCTTTGCAGACTACTCACACACCCCTTATTGGCCTCTGTTTAATAACGTTATGTCTGGTTTCATATTGAAAAGTCTTCCTGACTCTGAATTCATCCTCAGTTGTGCTCTGGGTTCAAGAAATAGTACTTATTCCTATTTAAACTTGTAGTTGTCCCCACTCTGTGCTTATCATTTTCCTGTGGATACTTAATCATACTCCACACTGTATGAACACCTGCAATAGGAAGGAAATGTGTTTATCTGGAGAAATAGATGAATCTGAAGGCAAGAACTGTTGGAGTGCATCCAGAGGAGGGCCACAGAGATGATTAGAGGGCTGGAGCTCCTCTCCTAATATGACAGGCTGAGAGAGTTTGGGTTGTTCAGCCTGGAGAAGAGAAGGCTCTGGGGAGAACTTATAGCGGCCTTCCAGGACCCAAAGGGGCCTGCAAGACAGCTGGGGAGAGCCTTCTTAAAAGGACATGTAGTGATAGGACAAGGGGGAATGGTTTTAAATTGGAAGGGGGTAGATTTAGATTGGATTTTAAGAAGAAATTCTTCACTATGAGGGAGGTGAGGGACTGGCACAGGGTGCCCAGGGAGGTGGTGGCTGCCCCCTCCCTGGAGGTGTTCAAGGCTGGGTTGGATGGGGCCTTGAGCAGCCTGGTCTTGAGAGGTGTCCGTGCCCATGGCAGGGGGGTGGGACTTGATGATCTTTAAGGTCCTTTCCAACCCAATTCATTCTATGGCTCTATGAACTGAGGACAGAAATGACTCTATCAGTACTAGTGTGTGTGCTCTTTGAAAATGAGCTTTCCAAACCTTCCTCTTGGAAGCCACATTAGGTTGAGGTTTTCCCACATGTGACTACATGGCTCTTCTGTAGAGATCTCTTGTTGCAAAATCTCATTATTTCAGGTGTTTGAGATGATTGCAGTGTACTTGTAGGTTGCAAAAGACGTACACTCTCCCTTTTTTCCTCCTGTTCCTTGTCAGTCATGCGAAGCAGCTTAGTTTGGTGTGACCTCAGGCTTTAAGGTGAAATCCAGGTGCAGGATGATGGCTGAAAGTCTTGCTAATGGGGATGGAGATTCATTTCACAAACACCAAGCACAGTGGGCACCTGAAAATAGCTTGCCTGTTGCCTTTAGGGACTTCATGCCCATCACTGAAGCAGAAGCAGGATGCTTAGACTTTTGTCTTGGAGCTTTTAAAAAAACCAGGAGAGAGCAGCCCATTGGCGGCAGTTAAATGTTAACCACCATTGTGATTCTTGATTCTTGAATTAGTTGCTCCAGGGCCTTTGTAAAGAACTTCCAGTGCTTGCCAGTGCAAGGCAGGGAGACTGGCAGTTAACTTCTAGTTTAATGGTCTTACTCCATGCAACCATTACTTAGACCTTCTTACCTTTCTGGTAACTGCCTCAGTGCTGCAGTACTGTGTTAACGCTTGCAGAACATACTTCTGTACAGCTGTATCTTAATAATTTGTTTTGCTTCTCCTCATTAATTTACTGCACCTTGAGAGCTGTCACTTTGGACTGGAAAACCTGAGTTGCAAAGAGGTGCTCTGGATGTTTGCTTGTGCTGTAGGCTTGTCTAGTTCAATTCCTAGCAGGCTTTCCACTTGCTGGATAACGATGCTGTGAAAGCCTGGCTTCCTGGGCAGCTTCACATTGGCTTTTCGGAATATGGCCTTTGCCCTGGCACTTGAGAGAAACTGTACGTTTTCTTGGGAATCGGAGGGTTAGTGGGAGCTGGGGCTGTGTAACAGTTCAGTGCTTTCTTGGTAAGGCCAGTAGATTTCATGTTTTGTAGTTTGGAAGTAACGACTTGTCTGTTTTCTGATTTGTAGCATATGGCCCTGGCTGATTTCTCTTCTAAACAGCTTCCAGCCTCATGAAGAAGATCTATCCAGTAATAATGGTAAGGATGCTCCTAGGCTGTGCTGTAAAGAACTGGGGATGGTGCATGTTCTTCCTGATGTTCTGGGGAATTGCAGTTGAAGAGTGGGTAAGGGAGCAAGCGTGTGAATACTCCACAGATGGTGCTTTCTTGTGCTGAGTGGACTTTGCTCTACTTTATCGTCCCTTAACCCTCTCAGATTGCAGGGTGGACCAGTACAGATGAGCACGTTAATAGAAGGCTTTACTATGTATAGTAACTTTGTTGAGATTATCTACTCATGATACTGTACTCGATGCTTTTATTTCTAACGCTGTTTGCTGTCTCTTCACCAGCAACCCCCCTTCCAGAAGAATTTGAGTTGCAAGGATTTTTGGCTCTGAGGCCCTCGTTCAGGTGGGTGGCAGGAGAGACTACTCAGATGTCACTCCACTGATAGGCACTGGCCTGTTACCTGTGACAGCTTGTGTATGAATAGTTACTACTGTAGGTATCTATGTAAGTGTCTTTTCAGAGCAGCGGTAAGAGAATGTGGTAAAACTCTTAGGGAAGCTATGAGCACCTAACATTGCTCATGAATTATTTTTTGGGTTTGCTCTGTAGTCTTCAGAGTAACAAATTGTAAATGAAGAATTTAAGAAGCGAGGAAAGGAATACTTTCACGTGAAAACGGCTGTGGCTTTGCTTTGCTCTGGTTTTAAGTGTATCCCTGTATGAATGCTGACTAAATATTGGATGTATTCACTCTATTTTTGTGAGTTTGATTATAACACAGATGAGTAATGGTGTCTTTTTAAAGTTTTTTGTTGTTTTGGGTTTTTTTAATTTTGTTTTTAAAAACAACCCATAACTAATCCCACACCTCTCTTATGTCGATGCACCTTATCAGAAGAGACTTGCATCTGTAAATCAGACATCTGTACCCATCACATTTTGAATAGCATCTGGTGAAATTACACAGCTTATAATAGAGTAATGCTGATGGGATGTATTTCTCTAGAAATATGGTGCTGTGGAGGCTAATTGTGTAACCAACATTATTCCCTCTCCTCTGCCAATACCAGGAACTTGGATTTTTCCAAAGGCCACCAGGCAATTACAGGAGATAAGGAAGGGCAGCAACGTCGGATACGGCAGCAGCGTCTGATCTTCACGGGCAAATGGATTGCTGATAACCAGCCGAGGTAGTTACAAGTAGCTTCTCTGTGTTTCACTTGCTGCTCTGAGCCTGAGCAATGCCAGTGCTGCAGTGGGACGTTACTTTTCTCACTGTTCAACACAGCAATTAGATACCCTGTGAGCAGAAGATGCTGACAGCACTAATAACATGTTCTGTGGTCAGCACAGCAGCGCTTCATCGACTGATTGTGATAGGGACTCGTTTGGAGTAAGGTATCAGAGAATCACTAGGTTGGAAAAGACCTTTAAGATCATCAAGTCCAACCATTCCTGTCCTAAGCTGAACCGTATCCCTAAGTACCTCATCTACCCTTTTTTTGAACACATCCAGGGAAGATGACTCAGCCCCCTCCTTGGGCAGCCTGTTCCAGGCCCCTACAACTCATTAGAAAAAAATTTTTTACTGAAAATCTAATCTAAACCTGCCCTGGCACAACTTCTTGCCACTTCCCCTTGTCCTGTCACCTGGCTGAAGAGACCATTGCCCACCTCTCTACACCCTTCTGTCAGGTAACTGTAGGCAGTGAGAAGGTCTCCCCTCAGCCTCCTCTTCTCCAGACTAAACATCCCCAGTTCCCTCAGCTGTTCCTCATATGATTTGCCCTCCAGCCCCTTCATCAGCCTGGTTGCCCTTCTCTGGACTCTTTCAAGGACTCCAATGTCCTTCTTATGGTGAGGAGCCCAGAACTGGACACGGCACTCAAGGTGTGGCCTCACCAGTGCTGAGTCCAGGGGCACAATCACTTCCCTAGACCTACTGGCTACACTATTTTTTATACAAGACAGGATGCCATTGGCCTTCCTGCTTGCTTTTCATCTCCTTTCTGTCTTTTTCAGGTTGATTCAATGTGAAAATGAAGTGGGAAAGTTGCTGTTTTTGACAGAAATCCCGGAACTTTTACTAGAGGACCCTAGTGAAGCCAAAGAGAGTCTCGCCTTGCAGGAAACATCTATTGCAGAGCCGCTGTCTGCAGATGGGAGCCCTGGACTCAAATCAGTTCTGTCCTCTGGGAGAAGCCTGAACAACAACTGTGACGCAGGAGAAAAACCAATGGTCACGTTCAAAGAGAACATCAAGCCACGGGAGATGAACAGAGAGCAAGGGCGAATCTACCCCCCTAAAGATGTAGGTAGGGAAAGACGGGACTATAGCAAAGGAATTATAGCCAATAAGAACGATGGAAAGAAGGATAACAATAAAAGAAAGAACGAGACCAAGAAGTGTGGCTTGGAGAAGATGCAGGAAGCAGGAAAGCAGAACGTGGCAGTTCAGGTAAGCCTTTAGATGGAAGGGATACCGCATCTTAGGCAGTGCGGTGTTTGTGTTGGGGCTCCTATAGAGCATGGTTGAGTCAAGGGCTCGCTCTGGCTTTGTAGGTACAGCTGATGCACACGAGAAGTCAAAACCTCCATCTCAGAGGCCAGGTATCAGGGATCTCTGGGTCTCTGCCCTTTTCCTTGATGCTGTCTCAATTAGTTGAGGAGGAAAAGGCAGGGAGCAATGAAAGGTGATCTTGCTATCTTTAATTATCATATTAATCACACTTGTTTCACAGCTTATTCAGGCTATCAAGGCAGTTCATGTGGCCAGGTCTGCGTCACGCTCTTACCCATGCTGTGGTCTGTTGTGAGGGAGCTGGGTGCTCTGCTTTTTGGGTTTGGTTGACTTGTGTGCAGTCAGTAAGTGGAACAGACCACAGAAGCACCCGGTTGCTTATGTGGAATAAGATCCTTCGTGCCGTGCGTGCAGCCCATTGGCCCTCCATGGCAGTAAGGAAAGCCATGCTGCTCTTAAACCATGATTGTGTGCTCAGATGTGCCCTCAAAACTTCTGGTTTTCCCAACAGCTGCTCTCTTCTCGGTTGTCTTTTCTGAGAGGCATGCTTTATTCCTCTAATCCTGAGAGCATTATGTACAAAACTGATCACCTCCTAAGTAGATGGTGAATTTACTAGTCTGGCTTCCATCCAGTTGTAGCAAATAAAGGTGTAGAGTTACAGGGTTGATCCATTCTGCATCTGACTAGTTTGGCTGCATCTCAGTCATTCCCTGATGACATCTGGAGGCATTTCATGATAGTGATGGAGACTCTGTTGTTTCTCTGAAGAAAGCGTGTCAGTTCTTCACCATTCTTGCAAGTGGAAATTATGCTTCATCTCCCTTGCCTCTGCAGCCTGTTCCTGCAGACCTGTCCTGGGAAGCAGATAACTTCTTCCTCTTTGCAACTGCTCTGAAGGCCTGTGTAATTGAGGTCTTGTTTTCCCTAGGCTAGACAAACCAGCTCTTTCAGTCTGTCCAGCTTGTGGTGTTAGGACCCTTGGATCATTGCTCTTGTTCTCCTCCCCATGATTTGCTGTTAAACATCATCGTTACGAAAGGGAAGGTCTGAACTGGCAGTGTCATGCAGTTGGTTTTGCAGGGGGTCCTACCCCGGGGAGTAGTCAACAGAAACCGTGTGGCAATCGTTGGTGACTCGCTGAACAAGAGTCTGGTATCGGAAAAACATCTTAGGTAGGTGAGCTGGAGTACTGGCTTGCTTTCCTACTTGTTGAGCACGTCTGGAGTGTGGTTGCAGGCCTGAGTGCAGCTCCCAGTTTCCATGTTCCTGCCCCTGATAGAACCCAACAGATCTTCTCAGAAGTACATGCAGCTTTCTGGATGGGGAGGACAGCTTAATTTTGCCTTTAAACCTGGTTGATTTATCAGAAATTTCTCTTAGTCTTAAGAGAGAACAAACTCAGGAAGAACTTACTTCAAGCCCAGCTGTAGTGGAATCTGTTCTGGTATGTTGGTCACTCATCATCTCATGTTGAATAGAGATGGATTTTGACTTTTTAGATCTGTCAGCTGTGTTTATGGCAACTATTGCAATGAAATGCCTCTTGATTATATATGGTTTGGTGGACTTGTTTATCCAGACCTACTCCAGGGGATGGGGAAGGTTGGCTTCCCCTGAGCTGAGGAGAAACCACTGCAGGTTTTGCATCAACTGGTGGTCTCTCAGTGCTTTGCTTTTGGCCTTCCTTGACGTTTCAGGCTTTTTGCCCATAACTCATTGCCTTCCAAAGCCCAAGTGCTGCAAGTGTTGCAGCTCCTACTTAACAGCAGCGTTGAGATTGTTTTATCTAAGTAATTAGTCCTGTCTTGTGGATAAGTGGAAAAATTGCATGCTCAGACAGGACCATGGAAGTGTGACTTGGGTTGAATTGCTGCTCTTTAGGGAAAGTAGCCTTAGGTGCTGAGGAAGGTTTCCTGCACCCTTGCTGACGTTGTAACATGCTCTTAGAGGTCACTGTGATGAAATGATGTTTCTCAACCATGCAGGAAACCTCAAAACCACTGGGCAAGTAAAGATTTGGTTGCAGTGATACTTCGGAGGTGAGGTGAAGTAGAAGCAAGGGAAGCAATTGAAGTTTGGCTGTCTGGATTAATCTGTTGTAGTTGTTTAACTTTTCATGCTGACTCATTTGGGGGATCTTTCGAAAGCCACTGCTGGAAATTATTTTATAGCAGCTTCGAGTCTATGATGGTGTAGAGCTCGTGTTTTGCTTCACCATGGCAGGGAGAGCATCTCTGAGTTCCCCAACATTGATACAAAAGAGCGCAGAGCACTCAGCAGGGTTTGGAAAAGTGTTTGGCATGCTGTGGAGGGAAAAAAAGGACAGCACACTGCAGGTTGTCACAGTCAGGATGCTCAAAGGGCAGTGAGTGGATGCAGCATGAGCAGGGGCTGCATCTTTTGTGGTGCTTAGCATCAGCCAGAACACTGGCAGGGAGTTCCCTTGCTTTTTCCAGTGGGACATCAAAACCACACCCAACCTTCTCAACCTTACAGCCTACTTGTTTAAGTAAGCACATGCACACAACAAAATTACAGTCCCATAATCTCAAAATGGGGAAATTCAGAATTATTTGAAAAAACTTAAGTGTTTGAATGTGTCTGCCCCTTGTCAACCATATTTTGGCAGAAAAGACCTGCCCTTTAACTCCTTTTAACTCAACAGCACTAAATACTGAAATAAACCCTGAACAATTTTGGTTCGTTGGGTTTAGAAATCTTTTTTTAATGTGGTCCCTGACAACATTTAATGTGGTGCCCCCCTTTCCTTCAATCACCTTTGAAGCTTGGCATCAGGTCTGTTCCCGGGCCCTTGCTGTATCGCCTGGGGTTCCTTGCTTGCTGTCTTCTTTTTTTTCCTGCCTGCTCCATCTTGCATTCCAGGCAGTTCTGCCGAGCTGAACAGAAAGGGAAAGTAGTCTTCCCCTCTGTCTTCCTCTCCAGGAAGACCCAGACCGCAGCAGGCTCAGAATCAGGTAAAAAGTTACATTCCCTTCCTCTCTCTGCCTTTAACTGGTGCGGCTCTTTTAACAGGACACAGAGCAGTTACACAGAGGTTAAGTGCTGCTTCCACTTGTCTTGTATGCTCTCTGTGGAAAGAGTTTCCTAGTCTGTGGGAGTTTACACGTATGCTGCCCCGTATGGGTCATGCTGAAGGAGCTCCCTAGGAAGAGTGTGGTAGAGTTGTGGGGATTTTAAGGTGCTGCAGGTAAGTAGTAGGAGCTAGGCTGTAGTAGTGCCCTAGGAGAAACACAATAGCATCTACGCCTTTTGTTTTGGTTGTAAGGCACTGCGGGCAAGCAGCACAGTAAGGTCTTTGTATGGTCTGAGGATATAATGGCCACTTCCCCCACTCTCCCTAGAGAAGGAGCCTGTTGCTGTCCTCTGGGTAGATATCCTTAGAGCGCGTTTGCGAGGCAAGGAGTGCTAGCCTGCCTGAGGTCAGTGAGGAGGCTACTGGGTTCCTGCTTTCCAAACCTCTCCCAGTTATGCAGGGGAAAGGCAATCTCTCAGACAATCTGGGAGTTCATTTTTGGGCTTGAGACATGATGTGGGTAATGACAGGAGAAGTTATCTGATTTCTTCTTGTTTTCTTTTGTATTAGGTGAAATCCCAGACGGAAATGAGGAAGACTCCCGTGTCTGAAGCCAGGAAAACACCTGTAACTCAGACTCCAAGTCAGGCCAGCAGTTCTCAGTTCATCCCCATTCATCACCCAGGAGCCTTCCCTCCCCTTCCTAGCCGGCCAGGTAATTTGCGTCCTCCTTTTGAAGTGTGGCTTACTGCTGGCTGCAGGGAAAATCCTGTTCTAGTGGTTGTTACAGCCTCTAAAGGTAGGAGCTGTTCTAATGAACGTGGCTTCTCATGTTGAGAGTCTTCCCAAGTTGTAAAGAAGGGGCACAGCAGAACTGAAATGAGCTAAGTATGATTGCTGATGCTTTGGAATCAAGATCTGTCATGAAATCTTGGAATCTGTCACCTTCCCCTTTAGTTAGTGGGTGTGAGATCAAGGAACTTCACAGGAGGCTCTGTCTGTGGTTAATCAAAACATGACAGAGTCTTGTGCTAGCTCAGGAGGAAGCATTCTGTGCACAGGAATCCTGTTACAAAGGATCGAGCACACCACTTTCTTCTTCAAAGCTCAGCCTCTGTTGTAGAGGTGCTCATGTTCCAAGCTGTAATTTATTTGTATGCTCTTACATGCTGTTGTTGCTGTGTTGCGTGGTCCCATTTTGTTGTGGAACACTCCTGCCACACCTTGCTGTTCATGTTTGCTCACAAAATAGCTGGAAGCTGTGTCTTCCCTGCAGCTATTCCCTCAGTATAGGATAGAGGGACATCTTCCCTGTCCCAAAGTCAACAGAAAATCTGGCCTGAGAGACAAAGAACTGAAGCTCGCCTTCCAAACATGGCTCTTCAGTGTGAACTACAAGAAGGAAATTGTTCTTGGGGCTACAAGGATTTGCTTGCTTGCCCTTCTGTCTTGTTATCTACATTAATTCAGAGACTGGTGATCATCTGGGAGGAGGCAGCAGACTTACTGATTCCTTCTGTCCGTTGCTCCAGAAATTTAGTCCCTGAAAATTGGTGTGTTTGAGGGGTTGGAAACTTTGGGGTTAAAGCATAAAACCCCAGACCGGTGAAGGGAAAAGGTAGGGAAGGGCAGGAAAACCTGTGGCTCTCCCAGAAACTGCCCTGGCTGACTCCTGCCAGTGCCTGGAATATTGCAGGAAGGCTTGAGAGCAAACCCTGAATCGCCTTGCAAAGGTGAGAAAGGAAATTACAGTGCACAAGTGCAAACTCTGCTTGGTGGTTCCTGTCCTTGTGGTCTCTGTGAGCAAAACAGGAAGGAAATACAAACAAGCCCTACGTGTTTTCTGGAGGGAGCTATCTGCCCTGCCAAATTGCAAAGAGAGGTGCGTTTTTATCTTTTCCAGGGTTTCCACCTCCAACCTACGTTGTCCCCCCTTCTGTGGCTTTCTCCATGAGCACAGGGTACACCTTCCCAGGTGGTGTTTCTGTCCCAGGAACCTTCCTCCAGCCCACAGCTCACTCGCCTGCAGGAAACCAGGTGCAAGGTGGGAAACAGTCCCACATTCCTTACAGCCAGCAACGGCCCTCTGGACCAGGGCCAATGACCCAGGGACCTCAGCAAACACCACCTCCTTCTCAGCAACCCCTCTCATCTTTACCAGCTCAGGCAACAGCACAGTCCGCAAGCCAGTTACAGGTCCAAGCTCTGGCCCAGCAACAGCAGCAACAGTCCCCCACGAAAGCTGTGCAGGGCCTGGGGAAGAGCCCGCCGCACCACTCCGGATTCCAGCAGGTAAAGCTGGCTAATGCAGTCGTGCTGAGCTTTGTTTAATCCAGAAACATTGCACTTTATTTTTAGCTTTTAAAAAGTGCCGTTAAAGACCTTAATGTGTGGAATTTTGATCTGTAAATTTCTGGGCATGAACAAATGGTTCTCTAAGGGGAACACAGCAACCGGAATGGTTTTTCTGTGTGTGAACAGCCAAGATGTGCAGGTGGTGTTTCTGATGGGGTGTTTCTGCCTTAGACCTTTGTCATTTTTTCTTGTTTGAGTAATGAGGACTGAGTCTGAACTTGCACCTGCCCTTTTGGCCTACTGGGTTCCAGTGTTGGTTCCCTCACAGCAATTAGTTTCATGTTTACATTGTGGTGGAGAAAAATCTCTCTGCTGGCACGTCTGGACTCAATGGTTAGACCCTCCTAGTGTTCTGGCTGAGCAAGCTGGGGCTGTTCAGCCTGGAGAAAAGAAGCCTGAGGGGGGATCTGATCAGTGTTTATCAATATCTGAAGGGTGGGACACAAGGGGAAATGGCCAGCCTCTTCTCAATGTCTGTGGGGACAGGACAAGGGGCGATGGCCTCAAGTTGGAGCACAGGAAGTTCCACACCAATATGGGAAGAACTTCTTCCCGGTGAGGGAGCCCTGGGACAGGCTGCCCAGGGGGGTGTGGAGTCTCCTTCTCTGGAGATATTCCAGCCCTATCTGGACACCTCCCTGTGTGACCTGTCCTAGGGACCCTGCTTTGGCAATGGGGTTAGACCAATGATCTCTGAAGGTCCCTTCCAACCCCCTACAATCCTGTGATTCTGTGGGTGGCAAGATTCTGGCTCAGCACCTTAATAAAGGTGGTTATAAAGTTCTGAGCTTGAGTAAGGGTTGTGCTTGGCTGATGGCATAGAGCTTCTCTAGATGCTCCTGGAGACTGTCAGTTCTGGTGAATAACTCTGTAAATCAGAACAGTTGGTGGGATGTCTGAGGGAAGCGAGCCAGACTGATGATTTGCATGGAGTTAGACGGTCGGTTAACGCTATTCGTTCCTACCTGCTGGTGAAATCACACCTCTCTGCCTCAGTATCCCCAGACAGACTCATCGAAGCAGCTCTGGAACCCACCTCAAGTCCAAGGCTCGCTGGGGAAGATCATGCCCGTCAAGCAGTCCTACTACCTGCAGGCCCAGGACCCTCTAAAACTCTTTGAACAGTCATTACAGCCTCCCGTGATGCAACAGCAACCTCTGGAGAAAAAAATGAAGCCTTTCCCAATGGAGCCATATAACCAGAACCCCTCAGAAGTCAAGGTGCCAGAATATTACTGGGACACTTCCTATGGCATAGCTGACAATAGGGTGATGGCACAGCAGTCTAACATGGACCGCAGGGGAAAGCGGCAAGGAGTCTTCCGCCCAGAGCAGGATGCTGTCTCCAGGATGACCTTTGAGGTAAAAGATCCGTGCTCTAAGTGGTGAAAACCAGTGATGCTCTGATATTCCTGACATCTCGGAGTTGCCCTGTTTCAGGAATGCCCAGTAGCCCCAAGTAGCTCGACGTGAGCATGTTGATAAGAGAAATGGGTATTGGTGTAGGGGGTTCTTGCAGACAGTCATGAATCCTCCGTTTTAGTTGACCATGGAGTGGGGGCATCCGGCTCTCGAAGGTTTGTTTTCAAGTAGGTGTAAGCCTTGTTGAGTGTAGATGGGATGTAGATCCCTCCACCATGTCTGTCAGGTTGAGAAACGTGGCAGCTGATAGTTTTGGGTAAAATTCTTGCCTGGTGAGTGATGGAAACCACAAAAGCCATCCAAATAATCGCAGTGGAATTGTTAGCCTTTATATGAACTTAGCATCTCAAAGCGTGTTGAACAGCTGAGGCTGCCATAGGTTGAGGCAGGGAATCGAGAATGGTAGGAGCAATGTTGTCTTGGATTATGTTCTGTGTTTTTCCCACAAATCCCACTGCGCAGAGAGCTGAACAACTTCCCTTGGCTCTTGGGTGCACTAGGGGAACACTTTGCTTCTATTCACGCAGTTGTGCTTCACGTTGCTGTTTATAGAGCCTGCGATCTTTGTTATTTTTTAACAGCCCTGGAGTGAGTTTGTGGGCACTTCTGGTGATAGTTTGTAAGGAAACGGAATCAGAGGGCTCTCTAGTCCTTTGGTTGGGTGTGTGTCTGAAAACGCGCTCTGGATTTTCAGGTCTGCTGAGACCTTTTGTTTGCCACTGGGTTTGTCCATCAGCAAGAAAAGCCAGACAGTGCAGGACTCTGCCCCTACCCTGAGTTCAGGCTGTGCTTTTCAGGTGGAGCCAGGGTCAAAGCCTTGTTCTCATCCCTACAAGGGAAGCCTTGCCTTGGCACGCGGGTGCAGTGCTGTACAGACAGTAGCTGTGCCCACAATGCTTGTGTTTCAAACACCCTGCACAGAAGTTGGTTAAACACCCCTCACAAAAGTTGAGATGTTGGGTTTGACCAACGCTTTGCAGGGATTTTTGGTCCAGTGATCTGGTCAGCCATATGTTGGCCTAGCAGCCGTTAGCGGGGGAAATAGGTCTCTTGGGATTTAAACTCTGCAAGTAGTGGAGGGAAGAAGATACAAATGTAGCTTTACTTGGAACCTAAATCACTCACAGGTCAGCTGTACAAGAATAATTGTAAGATTTTGGGTTCTTTGTCCTTGAATGCGCACACAGGTTTGGTGTCTGGCATGGATTGCAGTGGGAAGCACGCACTCCACTAATTAAAGCTAGCTGCCCCTCACTTTGATGCTCCCCCTGGCATGCCTTGGATGGCACAGCTAGCTAGCTCCATTTGCCACTTGGTGTTTTCTCTCTGTGTCATTCACCGCGCTCCTGCGCCGCTTTCCCACCTCACGCTCATGCATGCTGCCTTCTGCCTTCCTCTTGCCCTGCTGTGCCCTTAGCCTGTCCTCGCTGTTCCCCTTGCTGCCTTCTGTTGTCTCACTGTGCTCATTTCTGTCACTAGGACCCCAAGAGCTCCCCTCTGCTTCCTCCGGACCTGTTAAAGAGTCTGGCTGCCTTGGAGGAGGAGGAAGAGCTGATTTTCTCTAATCCTCCTGATCTTTACCCAGCTCTGCTGGGGCCTCTCGCCTCTCTTCCTGGACGAAGCCTCTTTGTATGTATCTGACGTAATACTGCTGCTTCTCACTCTTTAACTGGCCTCTCTATCTTCTGTGAAATGATAAGAAAAGGGAAATCCCTTTCTCTCCCCCACCCCTCCTGTCCCGTCCCCCCCCCCCCTCCTCCCCCTTGAGCCAGTCCTCCTGCGAGAGCTCAGACCAGCCTGAGCCCACTGCGTAGCTCTTGGGCCGAGTCCAGGCCTGCCGATTTGTTCTGAAATCATCAAAAACAGTGATGGTGAGGGGTAAGTTTCGCAAGTACAGCCCTCAGGAGAGTCAGTGATGCACCATCACATAATGTCCTCGCTCTTCTGCAGTTGTATGGGCTTTGTAATAAAGGTGGGGGGATAAGGGGACAGAGATTGAGCTGTGGGGAGTCACCAGAACAAGCGGGGTGCCTGACAACCTGCGCCTGCTGATTCTGTAAAGGTGGGGGGAGCTGCCCTACTAAATGCAGAAGGGACTGTTAAGAGGGCAGGATGCCTTTGGATGATAATTGCAAGCAAACTGGCTAGATAATCAGTAACTCTTCTAGAAACACAGTCAGTTTTGACACTGAGGAGGCAGGTTCCTATGCTCATGTATTAAACCCTTCCTAGCTGGAGGCTCTCAGAGCTGCTGAACCCCTGCGTGGCCCCTGAAAAGGCAGCGCAGCTGCTAGCGTGTACCTGCAATACCAGTGCTGCACATCAGCGCCAGTAACGAGAGCGACTTGTTACTCCACCTGAAATCTCTGATGAAGGCTGCTCCACAGTTATTTTACATGCCATCCCCAGGAGCCAGTTGCCAAACAGACCCCCGTTCCTGGCTCATTAGCTACCTTTTGCTGAGAAACTAATAGCTGCTGCTTTGGCAGCTTCCTTTGAAGCGCCCGCTGATGCTGTTGTCTCTGTGAGCTGTGTGGATACGCAGAGCGTGGATTTTGCCTGCCTTTTAAAACCTGCTTTCAAAGTAACAAGCCAGCACTTTGAAACCCTAACGAGCAGGAAGCTGCTTGCCAAGAAAAGGAGCCTCTGCTCAGCTTCGGTTTGCAGGATAAAAGCAAAGATATTCCAGATATTGAGACCATGGCCATGAGAGAGGGACATTAGGTCAGGCTTCTGTCGCTGGAACAATGAATTGAAAACCATCTGATGTGCCGAGCTGGTATGAGTGGAAGAGGGCTTTCCTTTGGAGTAAGACTTCACAGCTTGCATTTGGGATCACGTAGCTTTACTCATGGCTTCACTGATTCCCTGGTGCAGTGATCCCGATCCTAAATTTGGTGCTGTTGTCCACCAGCTGAGTTTTGTAATTTTCCTTTGGTTTCTGTATTGATGATAACTGAACCTGCTTCTTCCCTACATAGGCTTGGTTCAGGCACTCTTTTTCATGGCTTAATTGTAGCAAGAGCCAAAGGGAAAGCAGAGAGATACTATGCTGGAAATAACAGCTGTATGAGAGGGGGCGACATAGGTAATGGAAAAGGTCCCTAATACTGTAACCTGGAACCCCACAGGAATTTTGGATCCTCTGTTTTAAATGCTGGAGTGGTGTGGTTTTTATTTTCCTCCCTCTCAGCAGTCATTTATAATGAAAGTGAGAGAGTGCTAAATGAAATTTGGACTATTTAACCCAATTAAAAAATAAATCACAGCAGTTGGCTGCTCTTCCTGCCTAAGAAATGTGTGGCAGGGATGCTTTCATCCCTGAATAGGGTTGAAAAATGTTCTAGTGGTAGGATCAGAGAAGAGGTGAATCATGCTCAAACGGCTGGGAAGGACCCTGTCTCATTGGTACAAGGATTTGCACAACCATAGGCTTTGGGTTTGGGGGTTTTCAGTAGGAATCTCCCCTCTCGATGTACAGGACAGAGTATTACGATTTAAAAACTGGTGGTGGGGTTTGTGTCAGGCTCTCGGCTGTTGTGACTGTTGATTTGTTTAGATATTAATTACAGTTATTAGAGAAACTACTGATTTTCTGCATTTGTTGGTTTGCTCCCCCTGGCCTCTGAGGTGCTGGAGCTAAAAATACAAGGAAAAGTTTGAAATGTGACCCAAACCACCTTGGCAATGCCTGGGAACGTACTTCTCTGGACACTAACTGCTCTCTCTTTCCCTTTTTGGTTTCTGAAGAAGTCCCTGCTGGAAAAACCATCAGAATTGATGTCTCAGTCATCGTCTTTCCTGTCCCTCAGTGGCTTTTCTCTTAATCAGGTAAGTGAGTGAGGACTGGAGTCTGCAGCCCTTTGTTTGAGCTTCCTGTTAAACTAGGTAACGTGGCAGAAATACAGGGATATCCTTGAGTTCAAACCCAGGGAAAATCTGAAAGAATTTCCCCTGGCTGCCTAAGTTCAGGCTCTATCAGCAAGATGGACTTTGCCTTTATCAGTCACCATCCCAAATTCACTTCTGCTGATGTACTGTTGAATCATGGGTCATGGGCCCCTCGCCCTGAACACAGTTGTGGTTGTTAGCTGTTCCCTTCCTAAGAACTGAGCAGGGTCTTGATCCAGTTTTCCTGAGTATGGGGAGCATAAAGATTTTTGTGAAGGCTTTGCAGTCTGACCAGGAGAAATCTGTCCTGATTTAGGATGGACTTTATGTGAAGTAATACGGTAAAAGGTGATGGGGTTTGGGGAGTGAAACAGGAGTCAGGAAAATAATTTTGATTGATAATAGTTTCCTTTGTATGGTCTCAGTGTTGGAAATAAACCCAATTTTTTCAGGAAAGATACCAGAATAACAGCATGTTCAATGAGGTGTATGGGAAAAACATGAATACCAGCACAAAAACAGAAGTCGCCCCTTCGGTTGCCCATCAGGAGACTTCACTATATTCTCTCTTTGAAGGGACGCCGTGGTCTCCATCCCTTCCAGCCAGCTCAGGTAATCCTGTGTGATACTGTTTTTCCTTGTGATTTAAGAGGATTTGAGGTAATTCTGAACCCTCATGCTAGCTCAGTGTAACTGGAAATGAAAAACCCACAAAACCTGCTTGACAGTGCCTGAAGGCTTCTGGTTTTCTTTATAGATTCTCAGAAATATTAATTACAGAATCCCCTCATATCACATAGGAACCTGCACATTAACTGAAGCCACTGAGCAGGGTAAGAGTTGTTGGAAGTGCTACAGCAGTTCCTGGAACAGGCTGCCCCGGGAGGGGACTGAGTCACCGCCCCGGGTGTGTTTAACAGACAGATAGATGAGGTGCTCAGGGATATGGTTTAGCACAGGACAGGAATGGTTGGACTGGATGATCTTAAAGGTGTTTTCCGACCTTGTGATGCTGTGATTCTGTGATACTAAGTCCTGAAATCTCTAACTTGGGTTCGTAGTTAGTGTTTAGGAATAGGGCTTTGGTAGCTCCGGATCTGTACCCTTTCAGCGTGGCTTCTGGATCTCAATGTAGATACTGGAAAGAGAAAGAAGCGGTGTGACTGAAGAGTTTAGGGGACCGTATGATGGTTCAGGGGGTTGCTGTAGAGTACCCTACACAGCAATCCAGCTTCTTCCTTAGTAAAAGGCAGAAACACTGTAGTTCCCATTGTGATTTTAATGTCAAAATCCAGAAGAGCATGAGGGAAGAGAATTAGTTGAACCTAAAAAATGAGCCAGAACCAGGACAACCTCTGCAGTGGGTGAGCTCTTTTGGGTCCCGCTAAGACAGTGTCTGGCAGCCCCTCTTGGATAACTGCTGTGGGTGAGATGGAAGGACCGGCCAAGCATTTGTATTCCGGCAGCATTTCTGGCTCGTGTGGCTTCAGCTGTCTCTCCTTTCTCCTCATTCAAGACCACATGGTCTCCTGCCACCCTGCTGTGCTGTGGTTCTGCCCTGTCCCTACACAGGCTTTTCCTGGCCTTGCTGCCCGCTCTTGGGCAGTATTGGGTTCTGCTGTGGGTTGCTTCTCGATGCACAGAAGTGTGAAACGTTCCCAGACTTGGGAGTTGGGGTTGTAAACCTTCAGCCTCCTCAGGTTCTAATGTTATTGTTTATTGGCTGGTCAAGCTCTGAGGCAGATCCCTATTACTGGTTTCTAGCTTAAGAGAAGCTATCCAAGGAACACAGGGAATAGTCACTTGGGCTAGCCAGCCCCTCTTAAGGTTTCCTGGGCTTTGGTTTTCTGGTTGAGCAAGTGTATGCACAAAACAGCTTTCGTTCATAGTTCTTTCACTCAGAACTGGGGAGTTTGCGTTACACTCGTGTGACGGAGGGACTGAAAACCGACCTTCAGCACTGGAGAGAGCTGGGTGATACAGGATTTGCACCAGCACTGCTCAGAAATTCAAAGCTAAGAAGCTCCTGCTGTTTCTATTGACCTTTTCCCTCTTGCCTTGTAATCACCAGATCATTCGACACCAGCCAGCCAGTCTCCTCACTCCTCCAACCCAAGCAGCTTGCCAAGCTCCCCTCCAACCCATAACCACAACTCTGTTCCCTTCTCCAACTTTGGACCTATTGGGACTCCAGACAACAGGGACAGGAGAGTCGCAGACCGCTGGAAAACAGATAAGCCAGGCGAGTGTTGGGTTCCCAGCTGGCGTGAGGCTGGCGTGAGGCCGGCCCTTGGCGTGGTTTGTTTTGCAAGGGTTTTGTCCATCCTCTGAACTTCTCCTTTCTCCTGTTCCAGCGATGGGAGGGTTTGGACTGGATTACCTCCCAGCAACATCCTCCTCCTCAGAGAGCAGCTGGCACCAGTCCAGCGCTCCCAGTGGCACCTGGGCAGCCCAGGCCCCCCCTGCAATGGAGGACTCATCGGCTGTGCTTATGGAGAGCCTGAAGGTACGTTTGACACTGCGATTAGGAGCCAGGTGTGTCTGTGGGGCCAGAAGACACGGTGATGGGCTCTAGCCTTTTGCCCACCTCAGAATCTGGAGGCGCTCTCCCGCAGATGCACTTACGCACGCAGTGTGGGAGGTGTCACCCTCTCCCAGTTCTTGCTGTTCTAGAACAGTTTGTGACACAAGGCCAGGCAGCAGAAACTGGATGAACCTCATGACTAGTCTAAATTAGTAATAGTTAATGCAGGATGGGTTTTGATGGGACTGAGGATTCTGGAGGAGGTTAAGCTCCTTCCTGGGGAACCTCTCTTGGGGAGGGCTTCGCTGAGGTCACACTAACGTTCATGGTACAAGGGCTGTTGAGCCTGGAGAAGTCTAAGAGGGGATCTTACTAATGTTTATAAATATCTGACGTGTGTGAGACGGGGAAATGGCCAGCTGCTTCTCAGTGGGCTGCGGGGACAGGACAAGGGGCAATGGCCTTAAGTTGGAGCCCAGGAAGTTCCACACCAATATGCAGAAGAACTTCCTGGTGAGGGTGAGGGAGCCCTGGGACAGGCTGCCCAGGGGGTGTGGAGTCTCCTTCTCTGGAGATATTCCAGCCCCATCTGGACGCCTCCCTGTGTGACCTGTCCTAGTGATCCTGCTTTGGCAGGGGGTTGGACCTGATGATCTCTGAAGGTCCCTTTCAACCCCTACAGTCCTGTGATTCTGGGATAAAGAGAAGAGGGAGGCTATAAAGAATTCTCTCTGCTCCCTGACGTGAGATGGGCTGTGCGCTGCCAGCGGGGGTACTAGTGTTGGCTGTTTGTTTTTAGTCCATCTGGTCCAGCTCCATGATGCACCCTGGACCCTCGGCCCTGGAGCAGCTGTTGATGCAGCAGAAACAGAAGCAGCAACGCGGCCAAGGCGCCATGAACCCACCGCATTGAGAAAGAGGTGGCAACCCTTGCAAACGAAGGCTCCATAAACCATGGCATGTTGGGTTTGCAGGACTGGCCCACACAGTCCTGCGCAGGTGGCAGCCCTCTCTTCTGTTCTTGCTGTCAGGAGGGCGTAAGTGCTCCACCGACCCGCTGAGTGTGCACAAAACGTCTGCAGTGCAAGAAAACACCACCAGGAACTCTCCCATCCCCGGGCCCTCGGGAGGGAGGGAGAGAGGAACTGCTGTTTGTCTCGCTCAGTGACCCGGTATCACCACCTCTCACCTTCTCCATCGTGCATGTCCCCAGCCACATGGGAAGTCAACGCTGCGAACGAAGGGCAGATGGGAGAAGCCAACGAGAACTTCTCGATCCTTTTCCTCTCTTTGGGGAGATAAAATAGGAATCCATTAACGATTGCTTCGCTGACTGAGAATGTAGTTGAAATTACTCCTAAACATCTTTATTACTCTCTCAGTAGTAAGATCACACACTGAATTATTCTGTACACAGACGTGCTTCATAGTCAGTGTGTAGCAATGAAAAGCCCCCAGTCGCTGCTCCAGGCAGAGGTGGTTGGTGCAAGGTGGGTCTCTCTCTCCTGGGCTAGCAAAGGAGTTTCATGAAGGAGAGTTTGGCACTCGATACCACTTCACCGTTCGCCCAAAAGGCTTTGGCCGAGCCCACGGGTGGCTTCAGAGCCTCCAGCATGAAATGCCCTCCTCTCTGTAGGCGTTTGAGCTGCAGTCGGCGACGCGGGGCATCGCAGCACTCTGCTGGATAAGCAAGTTAACCGCTACGGGGAGGGGGGGGGGGGGGGGTTAAGTTAATGTTCGGTTCCTCTTCATTTTACTGTAGCGTAGTGGCTAGCGCCGCGAAGGGTGGGCTAGCTGGTGCATTCACAGCTTGACTCATTTTAATAGGTAGCTAGAAAGCTTTCAGTGGGATTTGGTTTGGTTTGTTGGTTTGTTTTGGGGTTATTTTTTTTTTTTCTTCCTTCCTCTCTCCATCCCCTCATCTTCGCTGGATGCCAGTAGTTCCGTTACCGACGTGTGCGACACCTCGCAGGAAATAATCAATCAGGGCTCCAGCAGGGCTGGGTAAAGCCGGCAGTTGGCCTTGGACAACGCAGAGCGTACGGAACCCTGCCAGCACGCAGCAGCTCTGCAGAAACCCGTCCGTCCCTACATGTCCCGCTCCCTGTGTCCTCCACCCCAGCTGCAGCCCCAGGCTTTTTTGAGTTCTGGAATGAAATTGGAGGCACCCCCTGGACAGGCGTGCGTACCCCATGCGTGGGAGAGAGCGTAGCGCTGTTCTTAGGCAAAAAGGTGCAGAAGGGAAAGGGAAAACCTGTTATTTGCTATTTATTAGGGGGGCGAAAGGAAGACTGGAAGCTTCGTTAAAAGGACGGTGCTTTTGTTAGGTCTCCCGGGATGGTTTATGGAAACGGTCCCGATATCTGTTTGCTGTAGGGGTTTGTGGGATGATTCAGGATCTCTGGGCTGGAAGTTGGCTGCAGAGCAAAGCACACACAGGACCCAAAGTGACGCTGGAGTCTGGGCAACCCCAGAGGTCACCGAAAGGGAAGACAGAGGAGACCCGCTACCCCTCCGGGGCGGGGAGGGGGATATGAGCAGCTCCCCCTCACTCTCCACCTTCAGCGATGCCGCTGCTTTTTGTTGCGTTCTGAACCTGTATTTCCTTTTTTAAAAGGAAAAGTCCACCAGAAGTGAAGCTCCCACCCAGAAAGATGAACCAAACCCCTCTGTGCTCCCCTCCCAGTTTGTGTCCCGAGCTGTGCGCCCGGGCAGTCGCCACATTCCAGTGTCTGCCCCGTCACCGACTCTCGCGCCCCAGGCGAGCTGACCCAGTTTGTCACCTCGCTCCCGGCGGTGCCAGGGTCCCAGCCGCAGTGTTCTGCTCATGCATGAGCATCCGGCCTCGGGAAATGCCTCCTGATTCTCGACTGGGACTCCCCTCCTGCCCTCCATTCCCCCTGGGGAAGTGAGGGAAGGGGCCCCCAACAGAAACTGGTTTGTGTTGTAAGCTTTTTTTGTGTTTTTCGTCTGTCTGTGCAAGAACTGCAGCTGCTGAAATCAGCTTGGCCTTTAATTAAACCATGTTCTCTCCACCCAGGTCTGTGTCGCGTTTATTTCCTGTGTAACTCAGCTGCAGGCTGCTTTAAAAAACAAAAAAGGCATTTCTGTGTTCCTGGAGAAGTCAGGAGAAGGTTTGAAGCTGGTTTTTATTTTTCTTCCCTACCCCCCCTCACCCCCCCTGTTTGAAAGAGAACGAAATAAATCGCAGAGATTCTGGCTTGGGCTCAGTGCAAATAATTGGATCGTGGCTTTGTGCGGCCTGTGTACGGCACGGGGTTGGGTTTTAGGGGGATGCTTTTATGTACCGAACCAAAAATCTGGGCTGGGAAAAGCTTTTGGAAAGCTCTCTTCCAGAGAGTGGAAGCTGGAGGAAGCTGGGTCCTTCTGCCCTTGACCTGGGTGCTGGGCTGGCTGCAGCCAGTTCCTAGCCAGCCTGCTTCCAAACGTGTGGGAAAGCTCTGGAGCTGCTCTGTTTGGCTGACGACAGGTGTTTATTTGCATCCAAACAGCTCTTGGGAATCGGTTCCTTGAAAAGGAAGTGTGAGATTCCCTGGGGGAAACCTCTGGGCTGGGGAAGAGGACATCCTTGGAGCTGTGGGGGCTTTTCTGTAGGGAGTAGCTCTGCTGCCATGGGACCTGCCAAGATTCTGGGCAGTGTCCCACCAGCTCTCCCCACAGCTGAGGAGCAGCTTGTTGAGATCCAACCCCCCGAAGGGTGAGAAGGATTGGTGTTTGTACTGGGGGGGTTCCAAGCCGTGGTGACTGAGTTTGTTGGAGCAGGCAGAGCTCTGGGCTTGGCAGAAAGGTTTGAAGGGAGCAGGTGGCCGCAGGCGCTTGGCCTTTCCTGGCCTGTGGCTTCCTGACCAGCGGTTCCTCTCTGGGGTCTGCTGGCAGGGCTGGTGGCAGGTGGTACCACCCTCTCCTGGGCGCTGGCTCCCAGCTGCTGGCACATGGCACGCAGGTGCTTACATCGGGACAGGGAAGTCTCTTGGTAAGCACCCTGGGGTGCTGCAGGGTAAAATAAAACCCAAAGCTTTTCATACAAGCAGCAATAACATCTGAAGTCCATTTTCAGGCACAGCGACTAATGCAGGAATACATTAAATGCAGCAGTGGAATCCTTAATTCCTTCCCTCTCCTGGAATCAGAGCTCCGGGTGCTTAGAGTCAGGCTGGACGAAAGCGGAGGGGAAGATGCCGATCTTCCCGTTGCACTGCCCTTCTAACCAGTCTTCATTCACTGGAAGGTAAAAGTGACATGGATTTGGTCACCCCACTGATGTGTGGTGGCCAGCAGTGTCCCCCCGTGTGCCACATCCGGGCCTGGGATCAGCACTTGGAGTGAGGTAAAAACCTTTCACCACACTAAAGCCTGGCAGAGGGGGGGGGCTGGGATGGGAAAGGGGCTGAGTGGGATGAGGCCGGGAGCAAGGCTGGTGGGAAAAGGAGGTGAAAATAGAAACTAAGGGGCTTGGAAACTGCCCGGGCTGGGCAGAAGGAACGAAGTGAGCGTGGAGAGCAAGGAAGTGACCTGGAAGGTGCCACCTAAAGCGACTCTTCACCCGTTGGTCTGCCTTCATATCCCTAAAATCCTGCCCTGCGTTGAGCCGAGCGTAGGAGCTCCGGGAACTCCAAAACCAGAGGTGAGAACCAACTTTTTCACAGGAAATACTTTGCTCAGCCAGGGGCAGTAGGATTTTTGGGGTGGGGTGAGTCATCAATGTACCTGTTGATGACACCGTGCCTATGTACCGCTGCCCAATGCCAGCTACTGTGCAAATTGGTGATGGAGCTATGCCTATGGCAAAGTATCATGGCTTCTCCTTCCTCCAGCACCTTCTGTGCTCACTACAATGGGTACCCCTCAAAACAACATGCTAGACTTGCTGAGATTCGGGCTGTGTTTAAGCCTCAGTTTCCCCAGAAGCATGGAATGCTTCATTTTAGAGGATTGAGGCCACTGGAAGCTTGTAGCCTGAAAAAGAAAACCAGCTGGAGAGAGGAGCCAGGTGAACAGCAGGTCCTGGGAGGTGGTTGGTAGCCTTGGGAGGAGGAAGCGCTGCCTGCCTACCCTAAGGTGCGCTGCGCGGCAGACAAAAGGAGGCACCTCATTGCAGCACAAACCGCGCTTGGTGAAGTCAAACATGGCTCAGGGGAAACTCTCCTGCCTTGAGATGGTGGGAATGGCCTGGAAGAGCTGGAAGGGCTCTGCCTGCGCTGCAGCACCCAGGGCTGTTGTGGTGGCACTTGAGGAAAGCAGCCCTGTGGGCATGGATCCTGCTTGGCTCCAGAGAAGCAGCTGGTGAGCTGAAAAGCCTGTCCCTCCTCGGAGCGGGTGAAGCAAACGCCTCAGTGGCTTGGATTTATTAATTATTTACATTTTTTTTCCCTTCATGGGGAACAGAGCAAATGAGGCCCTGTGAATTTAGAAACTGGAAGTTCAGGGGCGAGCTCTGAGCAATGTGAGGGACAAGGAAACTTGGGTTGTCCTCTCCCCTGGCTTCCACCTGCCATCTCCAGCACCTTAGGCAGGCTTTTCTAGCCTGCCTTGAGAAGCGCTGGCGTTCAGTACAAGCTGTCCTGGGCAGAAACCCCGGCAGTCTGGCTCCATCTGAGGGGGCAAAGGGCAGGCTGCCTGGGCTGGGCAGCTGCTCTGCGGGTCCCCAGCGTGAAACGCTTTGCTTGGGAGGACAGGAGGACTAGGGCAGAGAGGTTCAAGTGAAGCTGGAAGGCTCCCAGTGAGGAACCCAGTATCTGACCAAGCACTGAGAGAGATTTTGGCCTGACTGGTGGACACTGCAACTTCTGCTGAACCCAGCTCAGCACCTCGTGGCAGCCCTGGGAGCTCCCTCCCCATCTCCCTCCATCCCCTGTTGCAGAAGGAGCACAATTACCTTTGGACAGAATGATTATCACGTCTCCTGCCTGGAACTCCAGGTCTTCAGGCTGGGTGGCTTCATAACTGTACTGCGCTACGACTTGGGTTGGTGCCATCTCCTCTGGTGTTGCCTCCTGCTGTGACTCCCCCAGCTTGCTGTGCAGCAAAGCCCCTTCTCCCTAGGGCAGGAAACCAGGCAGTGAGGCCACCTTTTGGCTTTTCCTTTGTACCAGGGTACCAGAGGCAAGCTCTGCTTGTCCTCCTCTCCCCCTCTGGTCCTCTACCTTCCACCCGCTCATGTTGAAAGCCACCACGAGCCTGTGCGTGTGGCAAGGAAACCAAAGGCAACATCTGCCTGGGTTCCTCACTGGGAAAAGGTGGCCACTGCCACCACCAGCTGTCACTGACCTCTGTGGCATCACACCAGACTGTCAGGCAGTTGTCCTTGCCCTGGCTCCATGCATCTTCCAGGTTCTGTGCTCTCAGAGCCACCAGCGTTTGGCTGCCTACAGGCTTGTACCTGGGCGTGCAGAGGGCGTGGGTGAGGGTGGGAGCCCCCAGACTGGCTCCAGCTCCCCACTGCTGGCAGCACCTCACCTCAGCAGCGTGTGTTCTGGCTGGAGATCCAGCTTCCTGCAAACCAGCTCCAGCAGCTCCGGGTAGGAGAGGCCCGGCTCGACTTGCAGGGCGACGGTGTAGGTGTAATGCACTTTGAGGATGCGAGGGCTGGAGGGGGCGGCTTCAGCCTCCTGCGGGCAAGGAGTGGGGGATCAGTGCTTGCGGGGTGAGGACAGGGACCAGGACATGGGTCAGGTCAGTATGTCTCTGCTAGTTCATGGCCATAGGCGCTTCCCTTGGGATGGGACAGCTGTGGGACACCTGGCTGAGGTTGGACATGCGGCCGATTGGCTTGTTCCAGGACAGAGCACGGGAGCAGATGAGGCGCTCAGTGCACATTTTGTGGCCTTGGGGTGACTAAATTCGAGGTGTGCCCGCTCCCCAGCACCCCCTTGTTTTCGAGTTGGGGTTGATGTGTTTGCCCAACTCCGTTCTCAGGTACCAGAGGTCAGCTGAGACAGAAGGTCTGCAGGGGCTCTGCCACCACCCCGGCTCCAGCCAGGAGTGGCTCCAGAGTGGATCCCGATGACCTGCTGGCCCCCAGCCCTGTTGTTACATGTTGGAGAAGCTCCCAAAGGATGAAATCCTGAAACACCCCCAGGGCCGTGGTGCTGGCTGGGCAAGCTGGCACCTCTCATCTCGCAATAAACACGGACCTCAGGTCCTGCGTGCACAAGGTGTTACCTTGGTTGCTTCTCTCGGCTGCGTCACAGTTGCAGGAGCGTGGTCTGTAGAGGAAGGAAGAGGAGACAAAGGCTCAGGACAGGTTCGGGTAAGTGTGTGCTGTGTGGCACCTAAATACGTGGTCAGATCTCCTCCAGCCCCTCTCAACACCCATCGTTACCTGCATTGGCACCAACCGGCCCTGAGCTGGCAGTGGGCCCTTCACTGGGTGCAGCATCGGCTGCGGTGGGACCCATCTGTAAGGTTTAGGTGCAACCACCAAGCAGAGGTTTGGGCTCTGTGCCTCCCCTTGAGCAGGGACAGGGGCTTTACAGGTGGATTTAAGAAAAGACCCAACAGCAGAATGAATACGTGAGCTGCTGGGCTTTGTGTCCTTGCTCTTCCAATTGCCCCAGGTCTGCACTGAAAGCAGGAGGCAATCGCCGGCCTTCCCTGGGGCTGTAAAGCTCAGCCCAGCCCTCTGGGTAGGGTGATGCGATGCAGGGTGGTTGGGCTCTTCACTAGGAGCTGCTCTGGGCTTTGTGGGGGGTGCTGACACACCCTGGGGAGAGCCAGAACCAGGCTGTCAAATACGGTCCCACCGCTAGATCTGCGATGGCTTCTGGCATCATAAAGATGCTCCCTGAGGTTGTTGGGTCTCTGAGATACGTGTCCTTAACTCCTGTGAGCCACAGCCTGGCTCAGGCTCACCGCAGAGCAGGGGTTTGGTGGCTGCTTGCCCACAGATTGCTCTGGTTTGGGCAGGTTGGCCATCGATAGTGGGTTAACACCCAGGTGGAACATCCGCATGGGGATTTTTCCCACCCCTGCAGCAGTGTGGAGCTCACAGCTTGGCCACAGGCTCCTACCTCCCAGCAGATGGGCCCAGGAACGCGATGGAGATGAACCCCAACTCTGGTCTCAAAGCGTGAGGATGTGGCACCAAGGAGCCAGTCTCAAACCCGCTGCCAGGGTTTTGCCCCCTAAAGCACCCCCATCCGTTCCATGTCCCTCACTGACCTGGTGCTGGCCGCCGCGGCTCTGGAGCGGTGGAGCTGGGTGGCTCTGGGATCTCATCTTCAAGAGGGATTTCTTCCTGTGCCAGGTGGGAAGAGCGCGGTCAGTGCCACCCTTCCTGAGGGAGCTGGGTGCTGCTGCCTCATGGAGCTCCCCCCACCGCCCCCAACCTGCTATTTCCCAGAGTTTGCTGAGAGCCTTGAACTGGGGAGGGGCGACTTCCCTGCTCCTTCATCCCTTGGCACTGCTGGCCACCACCAGTGGGCCTTCAGCACAGCATCTGCCCGTGTTTTGGAGGTCTCTTGGGCCTATGTGAAGGTGACTGTGATCCAGAAGTACCAACCCAGGCGTTAGGAGTGGGAAGGAGCGGCAGGTACGGGGCCTACCAGAAGGCCCAGAAGAGGTGATGGTTGAATGCGTGGGTATGTGCCCTCCTCAGGACACCATCTCCTGGGCCACCTCACCTGGGTGTGCAGCTTGTTCTGGAGCTCCACTGGCTCAAGGAAGTTGCAGGGGACGATCCCTTTCTGTGGGAGAAGGAGAGAGGAGTGGGGATTCCTTGGCAAGGAGGCAACCTGCTGCTGGAGGACAAGGCTCAGCTTGTCCTTGCCCTGCCCTGAATCCAGGAGAGTCCCTGAGGCTCAAAGGTTGGTTCCTTACTGCAGGTTTCACTGAACCCTGTTGTCTACAGCAGGGTGGACATCAGGGACTTCAATCAGAAGCTCGTTTAGTTCCTGATGGCAAGGCTTTGCTCTCCAAATCATAGAATCATAGAATGGTATGAGTTGGAAGGGACCCCAAGGATCATAGAGCTCCAACCCCCCTGCCACAGGCAGGGCCACCAACCTCAGGCCTGGATCTACACTAGGTTGCCCAGGGCCCCAGCCAACCTGGCCTTGAACACCCCCAGGGATGGGGCATCCACCCCCTCTCTGGGCAGCCTGTTCCAGCCCCTCACCACTCTTTCTGTAAAAAACTTCCCCCTACTATCTAATCTAAACCTTCCTTCCTTTAGTTTTAATCCATTCCCCCTTGTCCTGCCATTGTCTATCCTTTTAAAAAGTTGAATCCCCTCCTGCTTATAAGCTCCCTTCAGGGACTGGAAGGCTGCAATGAGGTCCCCCCGCAGCCTTCTCTTCTCCAGGCTGGACAAGCCCAGCTCCCTCAGCCTCTCTTCATACGGCAGGTGCTCCAGCCCTCTAATCATCCTCGTGGCTCCTCTGAACCCTCTCCAACAGTTCCACATCCTTCTTGTATTGGGGGCCCCAGATCTGGACACAGGACTCCAGCTGGGGCCTCACGAGGGCAGAGTAGAGAGGGACAATCCCCTCCCTGTCCCTGCTGGCCACCCCTCTTCTGATGGAGCCCAGGATCCTCTGCAGAACGTCACAGCATCCACCCTGTTGCCTGCCCTCCTGCCCAACACGCTCCTGGTACCTTCCCGTTGAACATCACTGTAGCCCAGTTGTCCTTCTCTTTCTTCAGGACAAAGACGATGTTCCCTGGCAGGACCTGCAGCTCCTCGGCGGTCTCAGGGATGAACTCGTACAGGACACGGTGTGGCTGCCCCTCGAGAGCCCTGGGTGTGGGAGCAGCAGCCAGGTCAGGAAGGTGGGTGACATCATTGTTTTTTGGGGGAACCCAGATCTCCATCTCCTTGTTCCTACAAGCCCTTTCCCAGCCTGCCCAGCTTTGGGTGCCGGCTGGGCGCTCAGCTGCAACGGTGCAGGACGGGGTTGGACCTGCTGCAGGGGTTATCTGCAGGGGTTAGCAGCTCTGTCCATCCTTCATCCACCTTACCTGAGGACTTCTGGGTTCTTGGGCCTGGGTGGAGGACCAGAGGCCTGCCAAAGAGAGGACAAGGAGAAAATTCTCATTAATCTGGAGGATTCCAGTTCCTCTGCAGACATCTCCTGCAGCACCCTGCCATCACCCCTATGAGGTTCCTTCCCCCCAGGGCTGGTGAATTGGACCCAAAGGGAGTTTTTTGCCCCTTTGCTGCTGGCTGCAGCAGGCACTGGGTGCTCCGCTGCCCTGGGGCGTGAAGCACTGAACGGCACCATGAGGAACAGCACCAGTTTTGCTCCTTCAAACAAGCACCTTCCAAACTCTCCCACCTCCTTGTGGGATTCAGGGGCACAGCAATCCTGGTTTCACTTTGGGATTTGGGTTTTCAGCTCACAGAAGGTTGAGATCATCAGTTTGAGATCAGCTGGTGTGAGCAGTAAATTGGGCTTCCCCTGAGTAATTCAGGGTCTCCAGTGGACTTACCAACCCTGTGAATCATAGAATCACAGACTGCTCTGGGTTGGAAGGGACCCCAAGGGTCACAGGGTTCCAACCCCCCTGACACAGGCAGGGCCACCAACCTGGATCTACACAAGGTTGCCCAGGGCCCCATCCAACCTGGCCTTGAACACCCCCAGGGATGGGGCACCCACCCCCTCTCTGGGCAGCCTGTGCCAGCCCCTCACCACTCTCTCTGGAAAGAACTTCCCCCTAATAGCTCATCTAACCCTTCCCTCCTTCAGCTTCACTCCATCCCCCTTGTCCTGCCAGTCTCTGCCCTTTGAACAAGCTGATTCCCCTCCTGTTTCTCTGCTCCCTTCAGGTACTGGAAGGCTGCAATGAGGTCCCCCCGCAGCCTTCTCTGCTCCAGGCTGGACAAGCCCAGCTCCCTCAGCCTCTCTTTGTAGGGGAGTAAAGCTGAAGAAGCTGCTGGAACCATCCCTGGCCCCTGCAGCGAGGTCAGCACGTTCAGAAGAGCCTGTGTGCTCGTGGGTAGCAGTGCTGGGGGCTGCGCTACCTCTGAGAGCTCTCGGGAACCGTACAAGGTGGGTTTCAGGGAAACACAAGAAAAACCCAAAGGGCTTCAGGAACTGGGAGGAGGAGGGATGATCACAGTAAAACTGTCCCTGTGTCTGTGATGGCTTGGGTTGAGGCAGATGAACCCCATGGATCTCATGGGGAGGGTGTGTGGCTGCTCCCTGCCGAAAGCCGTCGCCCCGCAGCAACGGCCGGGGCAGCGGATGTGCCGCCAGGCCGCTGCTTCCCTGTTCGGGGAGCTGGGTTAACCTCAGCCACCAGCGTAGGTGGGTGTGGGGCGCGGCCTCCAGTGATGGAGGGAGCAGCTGAGATGTGGGGGCTGTCCCACCTCCTCCCTGCAGCAGTCGCAGGAAGCTCACGCTGGCAATGCTGCCATCTGCTCCCCGCTGTGAGCCAGAGCTGTGGGATGATGCCCATCCCCTCGGCCTCCCAAACTTTTGCCAGGGCCCCCGTTGGTTGGTGGTGCCTTACCTGTGGTTGGAGTGGAGCAAATCCTGAAAAATCATCCTTGTCCACCACGGATGCCACCACCTAGAGCCAAAGACAAGACAGATGGGGACTTGGTGCTCATAGACCTCTGATGTCCACCCTCCTCCTTTGCTGTTGGCCAGGCCAAGCTCCTCAGGACGCTTCAGGTTCAAGAGGGGCTGCGATTTTAGGCTAAGTGTCCATGACTGATGCTTCTGATGCAAGCCTCCATCTCACAGATGTGGCAAGGTCTCTGCCTTCAGCCTCACCTTTCCTGCAGGATGAGTCACTATAACCAAAAAGCTATCCCTGTGTATTTTAATCACAAACATTGAAGGGAGGGTCCAACCCAATCCCTTACTCCTGTTGATAACCTTAAGCATTGTTTTGGAAGTTCACAGATTACAGAATCACAGAGCTGTAGGGGCTGGAAGGAAGCTCCAGAGATCGAGTCCAACCCCCTGCCAAAGCAGGGTCCCTGGGACAGGTCGCACAGGGAGGTGTCCAGACGGGTCTGGAATACCTCCAGAGGAGACTCCACACCCCCCTGGGCAGGCTATTCAATGTCTGTGTGCAGGCTTCTGGGGATCCCCTGACACCCGAGGAGCTGCTTGACTCTGATCAACCAATTCCCTGCACAGCTGATGGGTCACTTCCTGGCGACCCAGGACCCAAGCCCAAGGGTGACATCCCAGCGCTTATATTTTGCAGGCTCGTGGGAGGAAGGCTTGCTTCCTTAGCTGAGCTGAAAAGGCCCTTTCAGATGGAGCAGAGGAAGAACTGGAGGTCATTGGTGGGTGTCAGGTTTTAAGTAGCTGCTTTTCACCTCCCTGAAAAAGCCTTGGCTGGAGTTGAAGCTCTGGTGGGAATCTTCCCAGCTGGTTGCTGACTGCCTGTCCCTCATCTCTGACTAAAGGGAGACACAGAGAACAGGCCACGCTCCGCAGAAGCACGCTCTGAGCTCCTCTGTTCTGCTCCTGCAGCCTCCCCATTCCCTGTGAGACTCCCACATGCCATCCCTCTCTCCATGCCCAGGAGGATCCCCAAGGCACAGAGCAGCTCTGGATCTCTGACCGCCCACCCAGGCAGCGGATAGCAGCTCAGAGGGGTGGTGAGAGGGTGGTGAGAAGCTCTCTCAACCCCCAGGCTTGGTCCAAATAAATAAGGTGTTCCTTTCTTACCATAGCTTTTCCCAGGTAGTCCTTCTTCTCCAGCTGAGCCACTTGCTTTTCATTCGGTCTGAACAGCTTCCCTGCAGGAATGGCCACCAGCTCACAGAGCTTCTGCTTCTGTGGCACAGAGAAGGTGCAGCGCTCTTCAGAGGTGAGAGCAGGGACTGCTTAGTGTCCCCTTCCTCCCACCTCGGGGGTTAAGGTCTCACTCCATAAAGTCAACGCAGCACTGAGAGCCCGCCCCTGCCCTGACATGGTCCATTCAACCTGGTCTTCCCATCCTGTCCCTCCCCAGTGACTCCAAACTCTTCCCACCAGCTCGTGGCTCAGTATGCCACCCGTGGTTTGCTCAGCCCACAGCATTTTTCTCCTACTCTGCTAAAGCCACAGCTAAAAGATGGGTGGCTTCTCTGTCACTGGGGTTTTCACCCTCCTCCTGTGGAGGAGGCAAACACAGTGGATGTATGACCTGCTCCTCCTTACCAGGATGGCTTCCATGGCCCGGTCGATCCTGTTGTGCTGGGGCTCGCTCTTCATGCCCGTGGCCAGGGTCAGGTGCTCCTCGGCTTTCTTCCAGTCCTCCATTGTGGCGTACACCAGCCCCATGTTGTGGAGTATCTGCCAGAGGGATGGGAGCAAGGAAACGAGCTCTTGGAGCTTGCCAAGAGCACGAGGAGGGAGAGGACAGCAGGGTGGTGGCACCGTGCAGGGCACTGCGCCAGTGTGCTTGGTTTATCTTATGAGGAACAAAGACAAATGCGCTGTCTTCTCCTTCAATTTCACAGAATCACAGAACCATAGGGGTGGGAAGGGAGCTCCAGAGGTCATTGGGTCCAACCCCCTGCCAAAGCAGGGTCCCTGGGACAGGTCGCACAGGGAGGCGTCCAGATGGGGCTGGAGTATCTCCAGAGAAGGAGACTCCACACCCCCTGGGCAGCCTGTCCCAGGGCTCCCTCACCCTCACCGGGAAGAAGTTCTTGAGATGGTGATCAACTCTTTGGGACCAAAACTGCCAGTCAAGCCTGTCTTACCTCACAAGCAAAGAGCCTGTACCGCAGCCCCAGGATCTTGTAGTCAATGAGCTGGTTACCTCGCAGCTGGGCCAGCGCCTCTTTGAAATCCTCAATGGCCTTTTTGTGGCTGTGGAGCGGAGGACAAGGGTGTCACCACCACCTGGTACCCCTCACAGGTGCCCGTGAAGTCTTACTTAAGCTTGTTTGAGTTTAGTTGAGTCCTTCCTATCGCCTTGTAGTGTTTCCTGACACCCCAGGGCCGGGAGAGATGCTCCAAGGCTGGTGTCAATCCCAAGACCTCGCTGCTGATGAACAGGAGCCTGTTTTACCTCGAGGGGTTACGATTGGGCTCCTGGGGCTGTACCAACCTGCCCAGGGCTGTCCTCAGCTGAAGGCTGTCATCTTTGCAAGTGGCACAACCGACACATTAAAGCCCTTCACTCACTTCTGCCTCCGGTAAAACACGGTCCCACGCTGGAAATAAGCCACTGCCAGGTGCTTGTCGCAGCCAATGCTCCGGGTGAATGCCTGGATGGAGGTAAGAGAGGGGCAAAAAGGGGGTGTGAAGGCAGGACCTTTAAAAAACCAAGGGTGCAAAGTGCCTGCGCTGGTCCTGCTTTAGCCAAGGGCCTCTAGCTGGGCCCTGCGGGCTGCATCTCCCTACAGCATTGGGCACTGGGCAACCCAGTCTGTACCCATGTCCTCATTTCTTGGGGCTGGAACCATCTGCCTCTGCTGGCTGGGCAGCTTGGTGCCCCGTGGTTCACTTCTGGGAGGCAGAATGCACGAGCAGCAAGCCTCTTCTGCTGCTTGGTCTCTGACTCAGGGAGAGAACAGGTTCAGCAGGAACAGCCCAGGGCTGTCATGCTTCATCTCAGCTTTAAAAGATCCCAAATCCTTCCCTTAGATC
Organism: Porphyrio hochstetteri; assembly: GCA_020800305.1. Lineage (NCBI taxonomy): Eukaryota > Metazoa > Chordata > Aves > Gruiformes > Rallidae > Porphyrio > Porphyrio hochstetteri. The sequence goes on from CM036912.1 coordinate 25,002,369, forward strand.
GTGTTCCTTAATTCCTCCCTTTCCCACTGCGTCCGTCTGTCCGTCAGGTCTGTGTGTGGGCTCACAGGTGCCCGTGAGCAGGGGGCTGAACCTTACCTCCTCCGCCTCGGCCAGCTTCCCCAGGACCAGGTGGATGCAGCCGATGTTAAAGCAGATTTTGGCAGGGGGGTTCTGGACGGCCATGAAGGCATCTAGAGCCGCCCTCCAGTCCTTCCTGTCTGCTGCACACACCCCTTCTTGCCACAGCCGGATTGTCTCTACCAGGGACATGGCGTGGTTGGGAGTGGGGTGCGGAGGTCTCGTCCCTCTCCTCGTCCTCCCTCGCGGCGCCGCTCGGCTTCACTTCACGCTCTGCTCTGCCTGTACTTCTGCCTTCCCCGCCGCCCGTGTCGCAAACCTGGCAGGAAGTGGCCTCACTCAACGTCAGTGAAACGCAGCCCCCCGGGGATGGGGAAGTGAGGCTGAGGGTTTCAGCGTGGAGCTGACACGGGTTGTGTGCCAGGGCCGTTCCGGCAGCGGCTCTTCACCTCTTTGGGTTTGGTGTGAAAAGACGGGGGGAGGTTTGGCCAGCTGGGTGGTTGATGGGGTCAAACTCAGGGTTGCAGAGCCACAGGGCCAGCGGCCGAGCCCCCAGTGCCCTCTGAAATGCGGCCTTTGACGGAGGTGGTGGCTGTCCGGCCTGCCCCCCCCGAGTGGGGTGGGAACGCACCGCAGCATCACTCCTGTGGAGGTGTAACCTGGCTCTGGGGTGCTGCTGGGGGCACAGGGATGCTGAGAGCCGTGAAGGTGGTGACAGCAGGATCCGACTCAGATGAGTGGGAGCCGGGTGCTCCACACGTGGTTCCTAAGTGGGTTTGGAATGACTTTGCCTCATATGCCAGTGACACGATGCGCATTTTGTAAGAGCCTCATGTATGTCGGCAAGACTCGACCCTCGTGTGTTTGCTCACACTTCCCCAGCAAGTTACATAACATGGGAGGGGGGTTGGGGGTTCGGGACGGGGGGGCTTGTTTGGCTTCTGTGTGGGACCAAATCCGAGCTGCAGCAGAGCAAGGCCTTAGTTTTACATGGGAAGCAGGGCCGAGCACGTCCTGAACATGGCTCTGCCTTTGGCTCAGCAGGTGCACAGTGTGCCCTCAGCATCCCTTTGTGCCTAGCCAGCTCCCACTGGAGCATGGGGGAGATGCTGTGACCCCCAGAAAAGCAGAGGGAAATGCAGCCAGCCAGAGCAAATCTGAGGGAGAGGGGTGGGAGTAACACAACAGCAAGCATGAAAACACCCCTCCAAGGTGTCTTTTCTCATTCTTCTAAAGAATGGGAGATCCCATCTTGTGGGAAACCGCTCACCTTATTGTAGAGATGATTTTCTGCTCATTAATTTGCTGTAGCGGTGCACTGCTGGGTCAGGGGATGCCAAAACTGGTACAAAGGGAGCTAGAGGATGACATGGGATCACCCAGGGCAAGTGCTGTTTTGTCTGGCATTGTTCTTTCCTTGCATTTCAGGGGAAGATAGGATCCAAGGGATGCAAGCACAGCAAATGTTCAGAGCAGCTGTCCTTCTGCTGGGTTATTTTTAATATTTATTTTATTTCAAAGCTTCCTTTGAAATCGTCCTTCTAGTTAAAAGCAGGTCTCTTGTTCCCCTTTCTCTTACCAAGTTGGCTTACTAGGCAAACTTGTTTCTTCTTAAGTAACGACCAAGAGGAAGTGAGCAACAGAGATGGCAACATCTCCCGTGGGAGAGTCTTGGATTCCAGCACAGAGGTGGATCGCCAAGAGGAGGGTAAGAAATACACAGAAATGCCCCAAATCCGGCTAAGCTGCAGGAGAGTCATTTTTAAGTTCACACAGCAACAGTGTGCAGGAGTTTGTCTTAATTTCTGGAAAGAAGACACCTCAAAAAAAGACTGAAACATTACACATGAGGAAAGACTAAGGGGACTGGTCTTCTTTGGGAAGTGGATAGTACAAGGGGAGCTGGGGAGGCCTGAGTGTGTCCAGCTCCTTCCCTGGAGGGCGGGTCTGAGTGCTGGCTGCTCAGGACCTGGGGTTTTGGCTTGCCCCCTAAATGGTGATAGGAGCCTGCGGGAACTCTTTGGTCAAGTGATGGATGACTTGGAACCTTTGGTGGGACTCGAATGACTTGGTGGGGCTGCCACTGGGGCAGCAGGAGAGGAGTGTCTCTCAGCAGTTACAAAAGCAAGATGTGACCGATAAGGTGGCATTGCCAAAACCAGAGACAGCACTGGGAGGTCTGGTGGGGTCCTCTCCATTGTATGGGCTGGTCCCATCCCTGGGCGTCAGTGCTGGAGGGCTTGGTAGCACCATGCTGGTGGATTTGGGCTGTGCCCGGAATGCTTGGTGGCCTCTGCCATGTGCCTGCTGGCCCGAGCTCAGGCTCTGCTTTGTCAGCGGGGTGGTGGGAGCGTGTGCCTCCTCCTGCAGAGTGGGTGCCTGAGGATTCGGCGCTGCTCCGGGTGCTTGCTGCTTCTATTTGTATGGCCACAAAACCAAGCAAGGCAGGATTCGGAGGGAAACCCGAGGTTGACTTTGTGCCTTCCTCTTGGTTAAGAGAGGAGGTGCCTTCCTGCAGATCTTGCCCTGCTGCCCCATGGAGCTGCACGTCCCTCAGCGCACCCCTGGACGCAGGTGCAGGAGATAAGTTTTGAATATATCCTGGCCCAGCGGAACCTGGAGAACCTTAGGTCACCTCCTTGTTGCCTTCGTTCATCTAATGCCACCTAGAGGTACCTGACCTGCTTTGACATTGGCCGTTTTGGGAGGTGTTTTTCACTTCTTTGGGATTAGGGCTTTTTGTTTTGTTTTTAAAAACGAGGCTCAGAAATGTTATTACTGAAGCTGGTGTCTCCCCAGCTCCTGAGTGAGAAGGTGCATCAGGCTGCTTCGGTTTGAGCTGTCTGTAGGCACGACCTCTGCTTTCCTGAAGCGAGGACTCGGGTACCAACAGGGGATTGGTGTCCTTCATGGGTCAGAGTGCTCCACAACAGGTGTCTGCGTGCTCAGGCCCCTCGGAACCTCATAACTATGCGTGCCGTTAGCGATGACGTAGGCACACACATGTAGGCACACACATGTAGGCACACAGAGTCATCCCACCCACAGAAGCCCTGGGCTGTATTTGTGCTTAAATGAGTGATTACATGATTAGTGTCTTGGAGCTGGGACAGAAGAGACAAACAAAAGCCTGACTGCCAAACCAGGAGCTTTGCTCCACACAACAGCCCTGCCAGGCCCGTACCCTTTTCCTGTGGCTCTTGAGAAGGCATCGAGCGTTGATGGCTGTGGTGATCCTGCTATAATTATAGCCTAGGCAGAGAAATCTCTCATAGTCCTGGCTTGGAAGGTTTCTGGTTTCAATATGTTGCTGAAATAACCTGAGATTTTCTAGCTGGATGAAGCTGCACGGGCACTTCCACTCCACACAGGCACAAGTAACTGCTAGAAGCAAGCCCATCAAGTGAAATAATGAAGGGGGGAAGTTTTAGGGCTTGTTTTTTACAGTTCACCCTGGAATAGCAGCCCTTGAAACCTTCAAAGGCATTTCAGACACAGAGTAAATATTCAGTGATGATTTATTGTCTGGTCTTTATTATTATTACAAAAAAAAGCAGATATCAAAAACCAGCAAAGATTTCACAAGTTTCCCCCAACAGTTTTACACAACTGAACTGCAGTAAAACGATGTATGTAAAACGCACGTATTTCAGTCCTGGCCCTAAACCTTCATCGGTGACCCATGGTCTGGGATGCCTTGGGCTTTCCTAATTCTTTTTGAAGTAGTCCTCTTGATTTTTTTTTTTTTTTTTTTTTTGGAACCCACTTCACCCACTAGCTGACATGGGGTGACACAATGCAACAGGAATGTGAACTGTCTGGTATCCTTTAAAACCCTATACATGGAGGGAGAAAAGGTTTGAGGATGGGGTGGATACCAGCATGGGTTTCTCAGCTCACCCCAGGCAGCCACTGTGTTGTGCTTGACAAAATCAAATCACTTTCAGCTCGCTGAAATGGGATTTGTAACAGGAAAGCTGCTTTTTCTTCTTCTCTTCAGGATCTCTGCCTCCCAAAATAAAAACAGTTCACTGGGCTGGGCTCAGCTCTGGCAAAAATGGACCGTCAACCGTGTAAGATTCTACCATCCAAACTGCCTGACAGACAACTTCATCCCGTTGTGATTTCCTTGCTGCGGACCTGGCATCTGACTGATGGCAAGGAACCAGAACAGGCCAGGAGATGTGAGGTTAAGGAGAAGGCTCAGCTCTCATGGGGCGGGAGGGAGCCTTTGCTTTCTGTCCTGTTCGTGGCTGTAGGTTCAGAGGTCGACCAGGGGAAACGTGGTCCTGTTACCTGTGTTAATAGCTGCCCCACTTCTCAAACACAGCTCTCGCGTTAAAACACTGCTCGGGTAGCGAAAGGAATTAAGACATTGCCCTACATCCCTCAGCATTTGCTTGGGAAGTCAGGCCCACAACGACACACAAAAATGCAAATCACCCTAAACATCAAGTCCTCTGCGGCGCAATACGTGTCACTGAAATGTTCCCGAGTACCAAATATTCCCGTTAGCAATAAAATTGCACCTTCATCATTTCCCAGAATTCAACAAAAACAAGAGAGAGATCATGATACGTGTTACTTGTCAGGTATGAAAGAAGCAGCGAGGAGGCAAAGCCGAAAGACAGGGGCTGCCCACAGGGCAGCTGTGGCATTTGGTTGGGGTTTGTTCCAGCGCTTCCCACGCCGTGGATGGCAGACAACTGCTCGCCGCTGGATTTAAACCGTTTTCCTGGCAGTCAAAACGCGGACAATGGAGCCTACTCCTCCAGCAGCCAGTGCCTGAGAAGAGAAACGGGGCAATTAACACCAGGACAAGGTGTATTATTTTGTTAAAAACAAAACAGCAGCGCTCAGGGTGCCAGGAAAGGAAGGATGATTGCATTTGTTTTAAAGACAGCCATTTAACGAGCTTTTATTGCCCGTGGAACCAAGCTGCAAACTTTGCTTCCTTCTAGGAAAAAAATTCTACTTCCACCTTTTTCAATCACGTGATTGACCTGTTTTGTTTGCCTCAGCCTAACAGCGTATCAAATTGTAGCTGTAGAACCTCTACCCAAGGAGCCAGAATGAGCAGGCACGTGATGTACCTCAGCTGCGAGCTCGCAGGACTGTGCACCCTCCTCACAGGGTGAGTAACGGCATTTTGGTTTTACCAGACACAACCAGTCCTTACCAGGCTCGTTGGCACACCTTGGACCCAAAGACCCACTACCACGGATAAGCTAGGCAAGCACAGGCCCTAGAAACACACCTTCTCGTGCCACTGCAGCAGCACAGCACTGCTGTTGTCAGAGGGGCTCTCAAAGCCTTTGTAGATGTACTTCATGAGCAGGTCAACACCGTTCTTGTCCAGTGACTGCACCGCCTTTTCGATGTCGTTGGCTTTGAAAGAGATCAGGACCTTCAGGACAATACTTTCTGCACGATCCTGTCAACAAATAAGGAAGGCAGAGGTAACAGTCTGTCTCCTACAAGGTGCATTCCAGTAGTATTTGTCTCACCAACAAATAAAACTAGATTTATTTTATTTTTTAAACAATACTAAAATCTGTTTGGATTGGGCAGGTTGTGGGCAAATCTTGTGGTAGCAACATCTAACAGGTAAGTCCCCGCAGTGTTAAACAGCATGAATGAGTTTAAGGCATTTATCCTGCTCTAGGTTTTCTGTGTGTCTGCTTGTGTTTGCAAGTCTCCACATATTAAATGAGGCTACAGGTAGGTACTATGTTTTCCTATCAAGCCTTTTGAGGCCTGGCCAATTCCAAAGGAATAACAAGAACGGAGTGCTTGTGTGGCCTCCCTCAGCAACCAGAGCCTTTCCACACCTGTGTACTAGCGAGATGCTACTATTCCCATTCCAGGGAAGTGTCAGCGTGGAAGCAGTGACTGCTGGAAGCTGCATGTTTTCCAGTCAGCTGGTGTCCCAGGTGTAGAGGTTGCAAACCAGCAGCACTAATATTCTGCATTAATAAGCATTTACAGGTTGATCTGGAAGTGACTTCAGGCCCAGGAATGCGTGTGGCATGATTGCAGCGGCAGATTAGCCACGTAATCAGCAAAAAAGCAGCTCTTCCTGTTCATCCATCGCTGACTGGGGGAGGATGGAAGAAGCTCTCAGGTTTGTTGGACTTTTGAATAATCCCACTGCACAAATACTTCAAGCAGCTCCCTCCTTCATAAATGGTGGGTGTTAACTTTTTTGTGTTCAACCTAATCTCCCGCAGGTGCTTGGCTTAGTGAGATTTCTCACATGAAGAACTGCAAGTAAAACCATAGAAGTCCCAGCAGATCCACTAAAAACGAAAGCAAACGCATTAGAACTCAGTCACGCCACCCTCTTCAGTCCCACTGCCTTCAAAGCACACTCCCCGATTGATTTATTAACATGGGGCTAATGGAAACAAGTCATTATCGTGAGGACAGAGCTGTCACTCTCTATGCAGCACAGTCTGTAACAAACAGCTGGTTCTCAAACCCCTCAGAAGAGGGCTGGGGCTGGGTGGAAAAACCTTGGCCAGAGGTCTGGTGCTGGAGCAGCACAGAAACGTGCCTGGGGAGAGAGACCTCTGCAGGCGCTCACTGGCTGGGCTGTTCCAGCTCTCATTTGCCCCCTCCTTCCTCTCAGCACTGCAATCCTGAGCCGTTTATTCTGGGGGGATTCAGAAATTCGTGCACGCAGTGGGTTCCTGTATTCTGTCACAGGGGGAGCGCTTGCATTTTCAGAGAGTTTAACAGCTTAATTTTGATTGGATGCAATAACCATCGGTTCTTCCTTTTATGTAGGTTCACAGTGTGGCTGTGTGAGCGCTCTCATTAGTCAGAGGTGACTACTGAGGTTGTGGGTCCTCAATCGTTCAGTACTGACTAGATCTAAGTGCTGCTGCCAGGTCTGGAGCAGATGCTGGCACCTGGTGATGTGTGGAGTTAGCCAGGCCAAACAATATACAACCAACATGGGTAGAACACACACAACCTGAACTAGCACCAAGTTAAAGGTATGTGGACCGGTCCCACCCGAACTACAGTATTTCTAATGAGATTAAAACAGAGCTCATGGATGTTTTGTTCTCCCTAAAAACTAGCTTCCTTGGCTTCCTTAGAGCACACAGGGCAGGGTTGGTGGGGTAGGGGTTACAGAAAGAGGAAAGGGTTTTTAAGGAGGACCCAATGAATGAGTTATTTGTTATTTCACCTTCACGGCCTGGTTCTTTGTGTTGATGGGAGGGTTCTTCAGAGCCGCCTGTAGTGCAGCCATCATGTTCCCTGTGCCAGAGAGTTAAGGACCAGGCACCACGTATTTAGAAAGCAACCCAGCCAGCCCCAGGATGACACTACTGCTAGCTGGCTTGTGCGTGACCAAAACTACTAAGGTTTGGCAGCTGTAAGGGTTCCCTCAACAGCCAGCCCCAATTACCGGGCAAGGCAGCCATTCTGAGGCCATTTGAGGAAGGAGCAGCGCCAGCAGGAAGCTGTGCAGTTCCAGGGTGGGTGAATACTCCCCGGGCCCTTCGTCGAACGAGGATCCAAGTGAAACAAGTTACTCTCCCTCACTTCCGCAATCTGCAGCCCTCGGGAGCACGGGGCAGGGGCACAGCGAGCGGTCCTTTCCCCAACCGGCCCCCCCATCTCCATTCCCCTCACCCCCGGCACCGCAGCCACGGCCGCCTATGCTCTGAGGGGAAGGAAGCAGGGGCCGCCTTCCCCCTGTCAGTCAGCCCGGGCCGCCTTCCCCCGTCAGGCAGCGGGCCCCGGCCGCCTTCCCCGCGCCAGGTAGCGAGCCCCGGCCGCCTTCCCCGCGTCAGGCGCGCAGCCCCGACACACACCCCGTCACCCACTTCCCGCCGCCTGTCAGGACAGGGCCGTATGGCACCTCTCCGGCCCCGGGGGGCAGCGCCGGGCACGGATCTTCCCTTAAAAGGCGGCCCAGACGCCGCACCCGCGCCCCGCCCGCCACCGCGGCCGCTCCTGACGGGACATTTTCCCGTTCGGGCGGCGGAAGGATATTGCCTCAGGCATGAGTCCACCTCTCCTTCATCGGGTCCCGCTTGCCCGTCGCCTCCTTCCTCCTCGTCCACGAATTTGTTCTCATCGTATTCATCCACATCCACCCGGCGGAACCGTGCCGACGACACCGTGTGCTTCGCCATCCCGCTCGGCTGGGCTCGGCTGGGCTCGGCTCGGCTCGGCTCCTCCGCTCCACCCGCCCGGCGCAGGCGCGTTGCGTGTCTCCCTCCCTGCTGCGGGGCGGGGGAGGCGGTTGAGGTAGCGGTTGGAGGGGGCGGGCTGCTATTGGCTGGCTGCGTGGCGCGTCACTATGGGTCCGGTGCAGCAACGCGGTGCTCGTAGTAACCGCGTTCATTCGCTAGTCGGCGCTCGTCGTCGGTGGGCGAGTTGGTGTGTGCGGATCGGTTGGTTGTGCGTTAGGTGGCACTTGGAAGCATCCATATCACCTGGAAGCATCCATATCACCTGGAAGCACCTTTGGTGCTTGGAAGCATCCTCCTGCACGTGCAGCTCTGCGGACCAGTGGCTGCCATGGGCAGCAGGATGGGCTCCGTTCGACTGTTTTTCAGACGGGTATGAGTAACTGAAAACCCTGGGTGACGCCAGGGCGAGACCTGCGCCCCAAAAACGCCGCTTCACACCCCCACACCCGCATCCCCATACCTACCCCTGGCAGGAAAGCAAAGGGAGTGTCGGCTTTGCTCCTTGGGAGGGTCTGGGCAGAAGGAGCTGAAGGAGCACAATGTAACACACACAAAAAGGGCTTTTCTTAAACCTGCCCCCTTAGAACAGGAAGGGACTAGTGTGTGCTGGCACATTTCGGGGGGGGGTGTGGGGTTGTGGGGTTGTGAGGGTGTGTGTGTGGAGATGTGTGTGCACAGCCCCCCCCCCCTCACCCCCCTCCCCGCCATGTCATAAGTCTTGTATAAGAGACTCAGGGAGGAAAAAGTTTAACTCTCTGACATGGTTCAGCCCCAGCCAGTGGCCAGGCATCACACAGAAAGAAAAGGAGAGGGACCTGGGGGTCCTGGTTGATGACAGGTTGGCTATGAGCCAGCAGTGTGCCCTGGTGGCTAAGAGGGCCAATGGGATCCTGGGATGCATCAGGAAGAGTGTGGCCAGAAGGTCTAAGGAGGTGATCCTCCCCGTCTACTCTGCCCTGGTCAGGCCCCACCTGGAGTATTGTGTCCAGTTCTGGGCATCCTGGTATAAAAAAGACAGGGATCTCCTGGAGAGAGTCCAGAGAAGGGCTACAAAGATGATTAAGGGCCTGGAACATCTCCCCTATGAGGAAAGGCTGAGTGAGCTGGGGCTGTTCAGCCTGGAGAAGAGAAGACTAAGGGGGGACCTAATTAATGTTTATAAATATCTTAAGTATGGGATGCAGGGGGAATTGGCCAACCCCTTTTCAGTGGTCTGTGGAGATAGGACAAGGGGCAATGGCTGCAAATTGGAGCACAGGAAGTTCCGCACCAACATGCGGCAGAACTTTTACACAGTGAGGGCAAGGGAGCCCTGGGACAGGCTGCCCAGGCGGGTGGTGGAGTCTCCATCTCTGGAGATATTCAAGACTCGTCTGGACACCTTCCTGTGCAATATGAGCTGGGGAGCTGCTTTGGCAGGGGGGTTGGACCCGATGATCTCTCGAGGTCCCTTCCAACCCCTACAATTCTGTGATTCTGTGAAAAGAAAATAGAGGAAAATAAAAAAGAAGAAAAGGAAAAAATAAAAGAGATCAAAAAGAAAAAAGAAAAAGAAAAGGAAAAAGACAAAAGAAAAGAGAAGAAAAGGATAAAAGGAAGGAGATAAGAGAGAAGAAAAAAAGAAAAAGAAAAGGAAAAAGATAGAAAAGATAAGAAAAAGATAGAAGAATAAAAGGAAAAAGATAAGAGACGAAAAAGAAAAAATAAAAAAGAAAAGAAAAAGATAAAAGAGAAGGAAAAAAAGAAAAGGAAAAAGGTAGAAGAAAAAAGAAAAAGGAAACGAAAAAGATGAAAGAAAAAGGGAAAAGATAAAAGAAAGAAGAAAAATACAGATAAGGAGAAAGAAAAGAAAAGATAAAAGGAAAGAAGGAAAGGAAAAAGAGAAAAAAGAAAAGAAAAGGGAAGAAAGAAAAGAGAAAAGAAAAGGGGGAAAGGGAAAATGAAAAGGAAAGAAGGAAAGGAAAAAGAAAAAAAGAAATGAAAGAGGGAACAGAAGGGAAAGGAAGGGAAGAGCTGGGCAGAGAGTAATATTATGAAGTTAAACAAGGACAAGTGCAGGGTCCTGCACCTCGGGAGGAATAACTCCGGGCCCTGTGAAAAAAGCCCTGGGAGTGCTGGAGGACAATGGGCTGACCATTGCCAGCGATGTGCCCCCTGGCCAAGTTGACTTGATTTGCCCCATTCTTCAAGACCTTTGGTATAATAACAAGTACACTGAATCACAAAGTGAAAACACTGCTACACACAACAGGTTATTTTTCCTTTTCCAGTTATCCGTGGACTGTGTAGGTCTGTGTTAGCTATATTGCCCTAGTCGATAATTCTTACTAGTGAGAAAATCACACAGGTTTCTGACTTTCCTCCTAATGGAAGGCAGCATCCCTAAGAAAAACCCAACCAAACCATACACACACACACTCCCACGTATGTATATGTGTCTATAACCCCCCTATTATTAAACAAACACCCAGCGTGAAAACTTTCCTCAGGTAAAGTGGTAACCTCTTTGCTAAAAGCACAAGGAAAAAAAATGTTTCTCTGGCTTCTGCGCTTTTACCATGGCCAGGAGAGACTGTGTGATTAAAAGCAGCCCTGGGTGTGTTTAACAGACAGGTAGATGAGGTGCTCAGGGATATGGTTTAGTATAGAACAGGAACGGTTGGACTCAGTGAACTTAAAGGTCTTTTCCAACCTGATGATTCTGTCATTCTGGAAACGAAAAATACATTTGTGTACCTGACATAAGAAAGAGCAGATCTGAAGAAGAGAATGTCAGGATGGATGGTACGGAAAGTTGTCACCACCTTGCCAGTTCTCCTGGAGTTTGCCCACATTATTAAGGACAATTGAAAAAGCTGCAAATTTGGGGCAAGTTTCCCATTTCTTTCTGTCGCTGCTGGTGTTTTTGCAGAGCTGGGATGGCCGCGGGATGGCAATGTTGTACACCAGAGATGTATCCCAGTTGATGCCTGTTGATGGAGGCAATAGATTGAACTTTGTTTCAGTGTGTTTAAAGGGATGCCACTGGAGAGACCGAAAGTTTTATCTATCTCTCTCTCTCTCTCTCTCTCTCAAAGTTGCCTCTTTTTTGTTTGCTTGATTGTTTGATGGTTTGGCCTGATCAAAACCCAGCCAATATTCAGTCTTCTCAGTTAATAACGCTGTCCCTGTGAACCAGCTGCTCACTCTCACCGCTACGGGCCCCGGCCTTCCCACCTGCCCAAGTCCTCTGCCAGCTCTGATGAGCAGAGACAGCCAGGGAGCAGAATGCATGGGTAGGAGTGGCACAGACATCTCTGCACTGTGTATGTCAGTCCCCTAACTGATTGTTTTGGGGGTGCAAAGAGGGAAGATGTTTACAAAAAGTGCAAGTCGAGGAAAATGGAAGGAAGCTGACCACTCATCATGACCTTAGAATGGACCCATCCCTGGATATGAGAAAGCAGAAAGTTCTTTTTTTCCTTCATTTCCTTGCACAGGTTTTTTTCTTAGAGTAGGAAAAAAGGTGCAAATGTGTTACATGCCATCTCTTAAATTGACATATATATGCACATATAGATGGACGTGTATGTATACATGAGTGTGTGTTAAGCAGCTAGGAGGAACACTCATCATTCATCTCTCCTGCAGAAAGGGCCTGTGCCTGTGCACGATGTTATTAATAATACCGAGCAGCTCAGTAGCATTTGTCATCTTCAAAGTGGTTTATAAATCTGACCAAGTGGTTAAAATATACACTGGCCTAAATGACTCTTTTCCTGGTATTGCTGCTGCTTAGTGTCACTTAGACCCTGTGCAAGGGAAATTGTTCAAGTGGCTTCTGGCTTCCAGGGTGCTTCATTTGTCACAGTGATCCTGCTGCATCCATGGAGGTAGCAAGTGGTGCAGATGTTAGTGGAAGGTAACGGTTTATGCCAGTCTGAAATTTGGAATTCAGACAGTTTCAGGGTGGGAGGTAAAAAAATGAAGGTGCTCAAAAAGATGTCTCCTCTTTGGTAATCTCTGCCTTGATTTCAGTGTTTGCAAGCCTGGTTGGCAGGGAGGAAGAATTTTACCTGATCAGGTGCCTAGTTTAGTCCTGTATAAGGTGGCTCTCCTTGTCCCCCTAGTTGGTTGTACAGTGCTTTGAGATCCTCAAAATACCTGGGGGACTGCAGCATTGCTTAGCCATTTATAGCCATATAATTCTCTTTATCCTTCAGATGCAACACACCAATCAAAATAGTCAAAAAGCAATATATCCAAACTGTTCTTTTGCTTTCTCTGATTGCCCCACAGTTTTTAGCAGAAAGCTTGGTCGTATCATCTCTGACATTAACCTTTACCAACACCCAGCCCTTCCTGAGCCCACAGGCTGTTCCCCGCTTGCAGAAGAAATGCCTGATTTTAAATACGCTGTAGGGACATGCACCTGTTTGGAAAAATATGGCCTTCCATCTACTGACTTCATTGCATGAAGCATCATCCTGATGTAAAAGATCATGTCTGGTGGATATGCCTAGGAACTCAAAACACATGTTAAGGAATGAAACAGGTCTATGTTCCATCCCCTTCCGTTCCCCCCCCCAGTTATAATTGTATCCCTGTTGCCTCCAAATATAGTTGGGAGGGACAGGGATATAATTATAATTTTAAGAAATTGTTTGGCTTTATTACTGAAACCGGGCATCTTTGGAGTAGAGGGCAGTACCTGTTTAATAGCGCTCCCCAACAAGGTATAAATGTTCACAGGAGGAACTGGAGAGGAATGCTTTATCCAGTTAAAACCGCAGGGGAAACTTATGTGGTCAGCACGTAGTTACTCAGGTTGGAAGTCAGCCAGGATGCAACCATATGTTCTGCTCCTAGGGAAAAAAAGCATCACGATCAGGCCTGTGCATTTTGTTAAATCCAAACATTAGCTAAAACCCGGTATCTCTAAAACCACAGAGCATTTCTGTTCCATCCCAGCACTGCCAGCTGGGAGGAGTTACTGGCTTTACTGATTAGAACTTGGGATACTGAGATTTATTACGGTATCTTTTGGGAGCAAAGCTGCACACATTGATTAGCTATTTTTTCTGACATGTGATTAATAGGGAAGTATGGCAATTTTTCTTTTATTTAGTCCCCAAACTAAAACATGATCCTCTTCCATAGTCTAGTACAAGTGTAGTTGTGTTTATGTCAGGGAATCTGGTGCCACACTCAGTACAAGAATAGTTACCTTTTTTTTTTGCTGCTGCTGAAATCTGAGCGTTGAAATTCTGTTGCATTTCTTAGCACGGCTTGGTTCAAAATCATCTCTGTTGGAAAGCATTTTACACATGACTTCATTCAGTAAGAAGTTTATCTGAGTTCAAAGTACGGGGGAGTCACGTGGTCCTTAAACAGCCGGAGACTTGACGTTCTTGTGCAGTCCTAAGATTTAAAAAAATAAGAAGTGAAGGGAGAAGCAGAACGTGTCTCCAAAAGGGCTGATGAACACGTCCACATGCACAATTTAAACCTGAGGTGGTGTGGCATGACTTCCCTCCACACTCAACAATCTCAAGTTCCTTTAACACATGAGTTTGGGATATCTAGTGCCGCAGGAACTCACAGCTCCAGAGTGGTATTTTGCATTCGGCCACCGGGCTGTAAAGATTAGCGAGGATTTAGGTCCTGAGTTTGGAACAATTCCTACTTGAGCTTGTGTGAAATTCAGACCTTCATAAAACTGTTCCACCAAACTTTCTTCACCTGCATTGATGTAAATTATCACCTCACATCCATAGATTTTTCCAGGGTCTCACTGCCTTTTTTAGTTGTTTCCCTTTATCTCTACATCCATAACTAAGTATTTTTCCCTTGTCTGTCTATTCAGTGTGGAATTTAAGACCAAAAAGTTCGGTTAGTTGTAAATCTTCCATCCACTGCTAAATTTATGATGCCCCCTGGTAACAAGCAGCGTAATGAACAGCAGCTTTGCCTTCCACTTCCTTTACACGGGCGTGTGGGTCAGCTAATGGTGATCATGAAAATTAAATACAGAGCATTCCCCTATACCCACACTATCATGTCATCTCGGAGAAGCCCATATGAAACCCTGTTTTATGTGCAGCAGGCTTCCTGAAGTCTGCAAGATACTAGAGAGTGCTCGCCCTTAAGCCTGGCTTAGTTATTCCCACCTGCACCCTTGAAAATTACTGCTGGTTTGGGTGGGGTTTTTTTTTTTTTGGCCCTGGTTATAATTTCACCCCGATACCACTCTCTGTTAGCTGGGCAGGGCAGGAGGCTGGCTGCACTGGGTTTCAAACCATGCATGATCAGCTGCTGGAGATAGCTGAGATGAGCAGGTAGCAGAGGAGTTACGCTGACAAATTTTCCTTAGCACTTTCTTCCATCTCTATTTGTCTGCTGGTTTCCCAGAAGTTAGCAGGAACCCGGCACACCCAGCATGTCGGTGACCTCTGCTTCTCAGCTGGGTTTGATGGGTTCAAGGGAGTCAATGAGTTCAGAAATCACACGGGATAGAGCAGGAAGGAGACAGAAAGAAATCAAGATTGCATAAGCTTTGTTTCTTTAGGATTTTAGGCTGAGAACCCTGCAGAAGCAGGAAAAAAAAAAAAAAGCAGAGAAAGGCCTGGTTTATATCAGTTGAGACAGAAGGTCTTGGCGTGATTTGCCTCAAGTGCTTAAGAAAGCTGGAAATTGGAAAATAATGAAAAGTTTGTGGCTTCTTATCAAGGATTACATTTGTTTGCTGGGTACTACAGCACTGCACAGACAAACCCACTGCAGAATTGTTCATAGGCTGCACAGGGAGATGGTGGAGGCCCTGTCCCTGGAGACATTCAGCGTCAGGCTTTGCAGGGCCCAGAGCCACCTGATCTAATGAAGATGTCCCTGTTCACTGCAAGGGTGGGATTGGGTGGCCTCTAAAGGTCCCTTCCTACCTAACGTAGTCTGGGATTCTATGAAACCCACCTGCTATGTTTATGAAGTTTGTGCTGCAGCCGTTAAGCTGAGTGTGAAACTCTGAGGTAATGGGAGCTGAACGGCCTGTCCACAGAGGCCTACCGGCCTGGGCCTATGACGCGATGAGGATATTGGGCATTTTTTGTATTTTAGCTATGTCAATTCTATTTTTGCTATATTAGAATTGACAATTAGGCCCCCTGGCCTGGGCATGAAGCAGAGGAAAATCTTTTACCTGTTGTGGATGAATCCTGGAGACGGCAATAAAGGGTGGGTAAGCCTTTAGCTTGTAGCAGCTACAGGAAGTAATAGAGTAACTGGCCAAGGGAAACAGTTGCCACTAGAAACAGCCTATTCTGGAATCAGGAAGACCAGACAGTCTTACCTGACATCCCTACTGCTCCTTGTACTTCGGTGTTGGT
Organism: Porphyrio hochstetteri; assembly: GCA_020800305.1. Taxonomy (NCBI): domain Eukaryota; kingdom Metazoa; phylum Chordata; class Aves; order Gruiformes; family Rallidae; genus Porphyrio; species Porphyrio hochstetteri. The sequence continues at coordinate 25,018,021 of CM036912.1, forward strand.
TCCCTCCAGAATCCATTGCCCTAATGATATTGATTAATTACTGGGTTTTTATTAAGTAAGTGCTGGTGACTTGGATGTGGCCATCAAATAGAATTTTGCTGTTGAATCAGAGCAAGCTTAACAGAAATAGATATGCAAGATGCCAGACTGGCCTGTGGGCCACTTATGTACCCTCCGGTTCATTTAAATAGTCCACATAGATCACTCTTCAGCCTTGTCTTTTTTTTGGTGTCTGTGTGTGTGTCGTTTAATCTTTTTTTTTTTTTCTTTTTTTAAGGTTGAATGATACAGCTGAGTTTGGTTTTATTGAACTATCAGTTTTTCCAGGAGTGAAAATCGAAGCAGGTCTACAAAACTGCTATTCACATGAACCACATGAAGCAAGTAGAAAGAAACTTAACAAAGAAATGTTTGAAAACAGCTACTGAATGGCTGCTAGCACTGTGCTCCTTCATCTTCTTTCTTCCCATTTAAAGGGAAGATGATTCTTGGGACTCAAAGAGCCATATGTCATTCCTGGGAAATACCACTTCAGAAAATAACTTGGGATTTAGGATCGAATGATTAATGCGTACACAAATTTCCTTCAGTGAAGATCAGCAGAGCTAGGCCAGTTTCCAGAAGCAAACAGCCAAAGTTTTACCAACTACTTGTGTAAATGTCATGAGACAGGCAGAAATGTCCAGTTTACTCTTTGGGCAGCATATATGTAGAGTATCGCACCAATACGCAGCCCAATCCTGATCTCATTTCTACCTTTCTAATTCAGGGCCCTTCTTTTGAAGCAAGTTCAGCTGCACCAGCAGAAGAACCCCTTTGAGTTGTGACTCTGTTAATGGTATAAACCAGAAAAATTAAAATTAGTTAATGCAGTAAAGGGTGACTACACCCATCAGCTCCCTCTTCCAAACTAGCTGACTGGCAATTCAGATCAAACAGATTGACAAATGCTGGCTGTATGTCAACAAGAAGAAAGAGGAGACCGGACTTTGGTGCTCTTTGGGAATACCCAGAGATGCCTGGGAATGTTTTAACTGTGGGATTTGAGCCTGGGCATCCTCAACAGCCTCTTATCTGTGTCCCTTGTGACTTTTGGGGTTACTTACCAGCACGGTATTCAGAGAACTGATACATATGACTGTGTGGCACGTGTTTCCAAATGGTTTGGTGAGGCTCAGAGTGCTGTTTTGATCCAGTTGCATCTCTAATCTCGTCATTGAAACAGTAGAAGAGTGGAGAAAGAATCACGAGTATTTCTCTGTTTAGATGACCTATGTTCTTTCACTATGCAGAGATGAGTGTTCGCTGAATAAAACGCTTTAAGATCTGCTGGTCTCTAACAGAATAAGACATTTTATAGTGCAGGGAAATCTGCTTTCATTTCTATTGTTAGGCATCATTTTAGTCAATGAAAACAAAGTGTGCTTGGGAAGCTGCCTAGAAGACATGTGATTTCAGGGTATTGCTATTTTCCTTTTTATGAGAAGAGAACCAGCTTTTTTCTTTTATGCGATGGTTGGATAAAGTGATGCATTCAGTATGGATGATGGGAATTCACTTGGACGCCTTTGATACCTGTAGGGCAGCTCTACATGCTCGCCGATTGACAAGGGGGAAGCTATTTCTGTGAACAGCACTGACGTCTCTCAGTTGGTCCGGTTAAAACTCATATAAACTACCCAGAAGCTGTTTGCCATCTCAAGGTCTGGTAAAAGCTGGAATATGAAAGAATATCTGATCCCTGGATGTGTGCATTGCGCAACTGAAGCTGCTTTTTTTATCAGAGTCATTAAGGAGAGAATGAGGTGTTTCCTGGTATAATTGAAGGTATGGAGACAATGAGAAGTTTGAGTTTGGGGTTCTTTCATCTCAGTTGCACTGCTGATTAGCTTATGAGGAAGGGGAAAACTAGAACAGGAGAGTGGATGAAAACAAAGAGGAAAAACCTGTGAGTATCACTGGCTAATGGAGCACTTTGCATTTGCAGGATAGGGGACTTCCTCCCTCTTCCTTCTCTCCTGCCTTCTCCCTTTTGCTGGTGTTAGACTGCAAGAACTGCATGACCTCATTCTGTTGCCTACATGATTTCTTGACCAAATCAGTTGAGGTTTCCTGTGTTCTCAGCTTGGTGTCATGTTTAGTGGAGGTGGGTGAACCTCAAAAGTTTCAGATGCAAATCAGATAAGCAGCAAAGTTTATCTATTCAAATGAAATCTCCTGGGTCTGCAGTCTGGTCCTTCCTGCTTCTGTTGAAAATACCTCATAGCCCCTGGTTTGGTTTTTCTGTCTAGATATTTCAGACACTCCAGGAGTTTTAATGACCAGTTAAATTTTAAATGAACATTCCTTCAACTGTGAGCTCCTAATTGCTGTTCAGGTAGCACTGTTAAGATCTTATGGGGAGAGGAGTCCCATCTGGCTAGAGCAAAGAATGGCAAGTCAACATTCCTAGGATTTATTCCTGGCTCTTGCAGGGATACGGTCCCTCCCAGTATTTTATCTGCCAGCAGTTCAGTTCCTGCTCTGTAATATCCATCCTCGTAACATTTCTTCCTTGATTCTTAGAGAATTGTGGGATGTTCAGCAAAGATCCATGAAATGTGAGTGGGACCTGACAAAGGATGTAGCAAAAGTGCTAAACATTACAACCACCCACCCCCACCCCCCACCCGCCTCAAGTAGCAGCGTCTCAAACTGTGCTGGAGCTAACAGTGGGGCCTTTGTGTTCATATGGTTTGCCTCCAAAGTCGGGTGATAACTGAAGGTAATTCATTGTTCTGTACAACCCTTTGATGCGCCTCAGGATGAAGGCTATAGTTCAAAACCATATCCTTCTAAAAGAGAAATTGAAACAGATTGGACTGGGAAAAAATGTACATCTGGTATAGTCATGCCTTTTGCAAAGAGCTCAGGCTTTTATATCCCAGGGTGGGAGAAAAACATCACTGTGATATAGGAAACGCTTAAAGAACTGCAATTTTCTTTTTCTTCAGGTTTTCAAATGCTTTAGCAGGGCTGCATCTGGATTTCTCATCAGATCGTAAGAACACTTTGGGTAATTCTTAATAGCACTTGCAAAGACAATGAAGGGTTGGGTGTATGTGCTTTGATCCCCGATTTTTATATATTTTTATGTGTGTTTGTATATATAGGTTAAAGGTTAAAGTTTGACAGCTGTGGCTGCTACCTACTTGACTTCTACTACACTCTGTTTCAGTGTAATTTTATGTTAATGTTTGTATAATCAATTGAATATTACTCTAGAATATTTCTTTCCACTCTCCTCTTCTGGAATGCGATGGGCTTTGGGGTCCCTTCCCACTCAAACCAGTCTGTGATATGATTCTGTGCTAATTTAAGAAAAGCAGGTGGGGAGAGAAGGAGGGGCACCCATCCTGTCATTCAGATGCAAGCCTCTGGGAAAGGACAGGACTTGAAGTTGTAAAGCCTGTTGCTTTAGAGGTGCAGCACTGCTCTCTCCTCTCCTTTCCCCCTCACTAAACCATTAGTAACAAGAGAATCGTAAAGGGTTGGTTAGTATTAGCTAGATGTGATTAGCAATGAGAGGTGATTGGAAAGGTCACCTTTCCGTAAAAAGGAAGAAGGGAGCAGAGCTGAGAGACAAAACGCAAGGCTGCGTGTTATCCAGTATCAGTGTAGTAACCAAAATCTATATCCTTGTCTGAACCCAATTATCAGCCTTGCCTGGCTTCCCTGGAGATTTAACTGTTGGGTCTCTTCCAGAGCTCAGCTACAATCTCAGATGCTTTGCATTTTGAGATTTCAGTGTAAGGAAGTTGGCAAGTAATAGATGGATTTTCAAATTAAAGCCCAAGGAGCGGTCTGATTCAGAATACCAGGACTTCATAGCTGTAATCCTTGGATGGAATGCTGGCTTTCCCTGCGCATGTACACAGACATCGTGTTTCTCAGGGCAAAAAGTAACGTCCATCAAAATAATCTTGAGGCTTGGGTAGATGTGGTGATCGCTGCATAGCTAGTATTGCTTTTCTATAGAGTGGAAAGGGATTTAAGGTAAATCTCCTGGTGTTCAGATTACACCAGACCATATCCATGTGTGTCTGAATGACAGCTGTTAGCATTGCAGCCCCACAGTTATCCATCCCGTCTGGCAAGCTCCCCCCTCCCACAGATGAGGATGACATAACTACGAGACTTGAAAAGTAATAATGTTTGTGGTGTGTCCGTTTCTTCGGTGTTAAAGGAGTTACTGGGTGAGCCATGTCGAGAAAATAGAAAATCATTTGTATGTAAATGAAAGGCCAGACTCTTCAGGGAGTGAGCAGGAGGGAGGTTTCATCTAAATGAGATGAAATCACGATGTATGGCAAGATTGCTGCCTGGATCACTTGTATTTGTATGCATCTGGCCTAGAAAATGCCTACTCCAGCCTCAGCACACTCATGCTACGGAGTGGATAGCTGTTGCTCCGCATTACTGTTTGTGGTGGTTTAGGCCTGGCTGGAGGCCAGACGCCCACCAAAGCCAGTCCTATCACTCTCTTTTTCAGTTGGACAGGGGCTATTTTTTAGTGCCCCTGTCTGTGCTATCTGTTAGTGCCCCTGGCTGTGTCCAGGTTCGGACAAATTTTTTCACCAGATCCGTTTTCTTCATTAAGGTTGTCGCTCTGGTTGCCGCTTGATGGGTAGCTTTCCCTCAGCGTTGGTGACAGTCGGATCAGGCTGCTAATGTGTTCAGTGTTATTGGGAGAGGCTGAATGCAGTCATTTCAACTTAAAAAAAAAGTGAAAAAAAGGGCTGGAAATAACATCTTACAAAAGTCATCGCGCGTTTCTTTGTCAATGATATTCTTTGTTGGTCTCAGCCGCTCTTTCTTTCTGTAAGGATTCCGTTCCTAGGCCGCCAGGCCTGAATGGAGAATAGGAAGTCACTCCAGCTGTTTTCCTCGTGTTGGCACTCTGTGCTGAACAGGAATTGCTGAGCAAAGAACATCATTTCCCCAGAGAGGTTTGCTGGGGTAGCACAAAGGCAGTCTGGATTTTTTTTTAAATTGAAAGTTCCTGCCAAATACTATCATCAAGGGTCGGGGGAGGGAGGGAGAAATGGAGGGAGGGAGGGAAAGAAATACATGAAGTCTGCAGTCCACTTGGAAGAGCAAGAAACCTGCCCGGGAAAGCAGGAGAGTAGTGTTTTTCTCTGCCGAACTCTTGCTTTTTTAACATATAACCACTTATCCAGAGAAGGGGAATGGGGTGGGTTTTCTTTTTCCACTTCTGTGGATCTTGGTTCTGACTGTTGCTTCTCCAACAAAGTTGGAAGGATTGTGCAACTTTGCACTTGGTTTTGGACTAGCTAGTGGAACAAAAAATAAGCAGAATTCCTCTCTTAAGCGGGCACCGAATTATCAACTGTCCCATCACGCCACATTACGGTGATAAACGCACGTCTGGTTGTGGTTTGCAGCAAGCTTAAACTCTCTGTATTTAAAAAAAAGGTATTAAGGCTGTAGTTTCTTGACTTTCTTTTTGCTTTGCTTAAGAAAACAAGACATAAAGCATAAATCCACACCTATTTTTGTTAAGAGGAAGACCTAGAGTCATTTGACTTCTTGCTTGCAGCTAAATTCCAGGTTAAATCTGTAATGACTGACCTGTTGCCACCTGATGCTGTTTGGTGCCGGATGGTAAATATATCAGGTGGATTATTCCAGTCCTCAGCGCGCTGGTGACCACTTTATAAACTCCTTTATGGTACCTGATGCTTTCTGGTATTCTTGCTGGCAGCATGACTACAGAATTACTTTGCCTTTAGGTAAGAAATTCTCTGTGAGGGAAAAACTCTGTGTTTTAGCTCATTCTTTGAGGATGCTGCAAAATGTCTTTCACGTGGGAAGGCAGTTGGGGCTCTTGCCAAATTGGCTTTATGCATGTATAGCTCCTGATAATTCGGTTGTGGACAAGTATGGAGTAACTCCTTATAGGATGGATCCCATCAGTGCTCAGAGTATAACCCAAAGTGAAAGAAGCTGATATTCCTTTGATGTAGTTGGTTTTTTTGGTTAATATTTCTTTGATTTTTTTGGGCTTTCTGTGTCTGTATTTTATTGGTTTTTAATATAACTGCATAATTATTAACTATCTGTTCTAGATTTTGATTTCCAAGCCAGTTTGTATCCCTGGGTGCAGTAACATATTGCACAATTAATTTGCTGTTTATAATGTTGTCTTGAAAAGAGTATCTTCCATCCTGTTTATTGGTGTGTTTCCAACTGATCTCTGGAGGACTAAACAGTTGGCTTCTGCTTGAACTTTTGTTTTACAATGTTCAACCCTGGCCAAGTTTGAAGTTTGAACTCGTTTTTTACTGAGGAGAAAGTATGTTTGACTTCAACTAGATCTTGGTTTATGTAAAAATGTCAAAATAGTTCTTTAGTAATGTCATCCCACTACAGTGGGGAGGGTTAGAGTTTGGTAAGTAATGTGCCGGTGCCTGTAAGCTGCACCAGACTTATCGACAGCCCAGTTTGCTCCTTGGTAGGTTTTCTGAGCTGGTTTTTTTATGTTTGTGTGTTAATTATTAAGAAGGTGTATCTAAGCTAAAGGACATTTTTTCTCTCAGCTTGTGGAGATCTCAGCAGTGGACTGGATGTGAGGCTTCACGTACCTAAGGCATCCGTGGACTGTGTTCATGTAGTCGTCAAAAAACACACTAAATGATTTGCTTGCTTGCTTGTAATTTTGCTTTGGATTTCTCCAACTGGTACATGGAGTCACTTGTTCTTGGTTACATGTTGTTACTGTCATGTCACTCTTCCAGGCCTGCTTTTATGTACACATGTTTTTTCTAGACAAATTATTTTATGTAGGCACGATTCTAACGTTCTAGGCTCGGATTCTCTCTGAAATTTTCCATTGTGCTGGTACGTGAATACAAGAGGATTTCCCTTTCACAGGATTTTGTTTATGTTTTTATTTTGCTTTTTTGGACTTTGTCTAATTCTTAGGTAAATATCACTTGGAAGAGAATTGGGGGAACTGTCAAAACACAGGCCATTTCCTGTCATTGTCTAGAATCTCAAGCATGGTGGACTTCCATCTCCTTCCTGGCTTTTTGTTTCTGGGTTGATAATGCTGTCTTTGAATAAGCTCAGATAAAAATAGATGTAATAGAGCTGGAAATAGAAACTAGTATCCTTAAATGAATGTCTTTGCTCTCTGAGCACAATATGCCAATAATAATAAGACAAGGTAATCCCAGAGCACACTGAAGTGTTAGCCTGTGGTTCTGGTCCTGTCACCTTTCCTCTGCAAGTGAATCCACTAGCAGCATTTCTTCCACGAAGGAATTTATGGACTAAACCAGGAGTCAAGTAGCAGGAGCACAAGCAGTAAGAAGGATTTCTCTTCAACTGAGGATGCCAGGGCATACTGCTCCCCAGAGTTCATGGGACTTTTTTAATAGGCATCGATGTAAGTCTGATCAAGTGGGCTGTGCTCCGTTGATGTACATCTGAGTGGTGCCAGTTGGTGTGACCATTGGAGAGTGGCCTCTATGGATGCATCGTATCATCTATTTTTGCAATGTAATGGTGCCTAAAGGTCGTGGCTGGGGTTTGTATCATCTTGTCCTGGAACATTTTCAAGTGGGTAGAAGTCTTGTCTCAAAGAATACCATGAAAATGAAAAGGCAGAACATAGGTAGAGTGAACAATGGGAAGGATGTAGGGCAAAAGTATGAAGGTAAATACCAGTGAGAACAAGTATTTATAGATCTCAAAAAGCTAGGAGGAGGCTTGGTGTATGTAACCATACCAGCACTGCAGCTAATGAACATGCCTGAGCATCTTCCTTACCCGCCTAATGGTCTTATTCAACTGTTAACGTTTCACAAAAGAGAGAGAAACATAACAGACGTTTAAAACCTTCTTTTCCTGTTGTTTTCAAACAGATAAGGAGATCCTTCTGCAGGAACCTCTGTTTTGGGTGTACCACTCGCCAGGACAAGTCACCTGAAAGGCCTGAAGAGCAGTCAGCCAGTCCTGAGGAGGCAAGTCCCTGGTGTAGAAATAGTTGCAGCTGATTAAGCGATATTTTAGAGATGGGGGAGGTAAAAAACAGACAGAAAAACAACTCAAAAACCCCAAACCCCAGCCTTCCTAAACCTGGCTTGCTTTGCACTGCACTCAAAGGTATCCCTCCTAACTCAGAGATTTCTCTGGTCAAGCCTGTGGTACTTAGTAAACCCCCAAAATGGTATTTGTTCCTCCCTGCAAACCTAAACAGCACTCAAAAGAAAGCCATAGAGTGGGAGTGCAATTTAATGGTGCCTACTTGGCTCTGCAGCAGGGCTGTAAGAGGGTAATAAAATCTTGGAAGGATTTTGTGAAATCAGATAGAGTGAATGTAGCGTTACAGAAAGCAAGAGACCCATAGATAAGATGAATTCTTGCTTCACTCCAATCATTTCCCTTCTAATCCAATGAAGAAAAGAAAATAACATGACAGCTCTGGCTTCCTGTGTTGAGCACTGGGGAAAAGGTAAAGTGGGTAGCCCAAGCCAACTGGAAAATGACATTCCTTCTCATGTCTTCACTCCGAGCTGGACTGAAGCCGATGTTCTGTTTTCTATTGTACGAGTGGGAATCCTTTGTTGGCTGGGATTAGCAACAGCATTGTGATCTGAGACCGGGGAATCGCACAGAATGTCCATCTTACATGAAGGCATGGTTTAGATCTAGCTGAGAAATCTGCCCATGGTGTTCAGCAGGCTTCCTAAAACTGGGTCTAGGAACTTCTGAGTACTTTGTAATATGTCCCACATTAAAGGGGGACACGCTTTTTAAGTTTAATAGGGGTGATTTAAAATACAAAGCCCAAGTAATTAAGCTGTGATAGTAATACAAGGATTTACGGTTATTTTATTCCTGCTATTTTAATGACCTCTTAGAGGCTGTTGTGTTTGGGTAACAATGTTCAGAAATGCCAGACTTTGTTTTGGGGGTCACAAATCACAAGATTGCTTACTGCAGATTTTCCTCATGTTTAAGTCTAACCTATGGAGTTACTTTTGGACATTTTAATTGCGATCTCTAACACATAATGCTGTCAAAAACATCTGATTACTAGAATTTTTTTGTAAGAACAGCATTTAAATGGAAACCCTTCCTTTACTCCTCCTGGAACCTGCATATGCATGAAGTGAGTGAGTCAAGGTTAAGACACACCGTCTGACTATAACTCAGTGGGTGGGAGGGACAAAGTCCTCAGGCCTTGAACTAGTTAGGTATAAATACAGAGCTAGCTGGCAAAGGTCTGTTCAGAGGAACAGAAGGCCCCAGACTGAGTGGGAAGTACTCCCAGTATCCTAAATAATAGACACTACAATATAATTATTAAGCCCAGAGTCCTCTGAGGAGTGCTTGGGTTAAAGGATACCAGAGTGACACTGGTAAAAAGACTCCTAGGGGAGGAAATAAAATTCTATTTTTAATAGGAAAACAAAAAAAAAGTTAGTGAAAAAAAAGTGAAAATTAAGGAGATGAAACTCCTCAGAGTCAACAGATACTTATACTGTAAGGGGGCTGTAACAGGCATACGTGTGGAACAGCTGTAACCAAAGCAAAACGAAACAGAGAAGAAGGGAACAAGAAAGTTATGTTTGTAAATGGGAGGTTTTGAGAGCTCATTTAAACAAGTGGTTAAATTTCCTGTTCTGGAAACTGAAGCTTGCTAGAAAAGAACATGAACTGTGGTGAGTAATTTGGTTGTGAGGGGGAGGACTGAGTACCAGCTAGCCAATACTGAATTCATAAATGTTTTGAAAGGAAGAAGTTTCTTACGGGGAATCAGCCTGTTTATGGAGACAAGGAAGCAATTAGGGAGAGTCAGAATTTTGCTGAATCAACCCAGTACGTATTTGTGCCATGGTCAGTTTAATTATTACACTGTACTTAGGTGCATACAGAAGATGTGAAACAAGGAGAAGGCAATCTTTTGAGTGGCACTTATATGAGGGCCACTCGGTTCACAAATCAGGAAAGGGGTTTTCTTTTCCTTAATTCAGCTGATGCAAACAAAACAACCCATTTTCATCACAAAAATCATAGAATCATAGAATCATAGAATGGTATGAGTTGGAAGGGACCCCAAGGATCATAGAGCTCCAACCCCCCTGCCACAGGCAGGGCCACCAGCCTCAGGCCTGGATCTACACTAGGTTGCCCAGGGCCCCATCCAACCTGGCCTTGAACACTTCCAGGGACGGGGCATCCACTACCTCTCTGGGCAGCCTGTTCCAGCACCTCACCACTCTTTCTGTAAAAAACTTCCCCCTACTATCTAATCTAAACCTTCCTTCCTTTAGTTTTAATCCATTCCCCCTTGTCTTGTCACTGTCTATCCTTTTAAAAAGTTGAATCCCCTCCTGCTTATAAGCTCCCTTCAGGTACTGGAAGGCTGCAATGAGGTCCCCCCGCAGCCTTCTCTTCTCCAGGCTGGACAAGCCCAGCTCCCTCAGCCTCTCTTCGTAGGGCAGGTGCTCCAGCCCTCTAATCATCTTCGTGGCCCTCCTCTGAACCCTCTCCAACAGTTCCACATCCTTCTTGTATTGGGGGCCCCAGATCTGGACACAGGACTCCAGATGGGGCCTCACGAGGGCAGAGTAGAGAGGGACAATCACCTCCCTGTCCCTGCTGGCCACCGCTCTTCTAATGGAGCCCAGGATACCATTAGCCTTGCGAGCTGCAAGAGCACACTGCTGGCTCATGTTAAGTTTCTCATCCACCAGAATCCCCAAGTCCTTCTCAGCAGGGCTACTCTCAAGGAGCTCTTCTCCCAGTCTGTATCTATGTCTGGGATTTTTTTCCCCATGTTTGTTGGACTTATTTTATGGGCTGGGAGGCCCAATGGGGACCTATTGTCCTCTTCAACCTCAAACGCTTCTGCAGCTCTCCCTCTCTGCCCTTTTTCATGCATTGTGTGGCATGAAGGTTTTGGTACAAAGCTCAAAGGTTTTGGCATTTTGGTCTGCTCTTGTATGCTACTTCTGTCACTGTTGTTACAGGTCTATAGTGCTTGTTGGGTGTTTTATCTGTCTTTTCTTGGCCTTCCATAGCTGTTTGTTGGAGAAGGGAGTAATAACTTTTATTAGTCCTGCATAGGCAGTGGGGTTGAGTCTGGTCTCATGACAATGTAAATTGGGAGAGATGGGGCTGACGTCAGGAGAATTACCCACAGCCCAATTTGTAATTGAGCAATGCCTTTTTTATATGATTAAAGTATTTATTATTTGCAGAAAGCTTTAAAACTGTTCAAACGAGGCCCCTGGACTCTGCTCAAAGGTAAATTTTTTGGAAAGTTTGAGTGAAAACATTTCATCCATGTGCGAGTATGAGGAGAGTGGAAAACTATTTTCCCCTTCCATAAAGGCTTTTTGCTGCCTTCTCTTGACCAGCTCTGTGGTGCAAGGGGCTGAGGCCCGTGGGCTAAAATAGTGGCAATTCTGAAGTGTCTTGGTTTCAACTGGGATTTGGATGAGTTACTTAGAACTTCAGGGTTTGGTTTCTTCCTTCGAAGCTTGTGAAGGGATGCTGTCAAAGAGGGTTTGGTGTGAGCACCTGAGTGTGTCATACAGCACAGAACTAGAGAAAGGTATCGCTCTGAAGCTCCAGGGACACGTGGGGCTGGGAAAGGGATGGCAGGCCTCGTAAAGTGCTTGTGGCCTGGGAAAAGTTTCTCCATGTTTTGCGATGTGTGCAACTGAGACCCAGGTTCCTAGGACCTGCCATCCCTGCTCCTGCAGGTTGTTTCCAAAGAACCAAGGGAGGTTTCTGCAGGCTGATCAGGGGCACGTGTGAGGCTCTGAGGTACACTGGCACTACAGATGCTCCTCTTGAGCCAAAAAGTCTGAGGCTGAGGGAGTAAAATCCACCCTTGACTCTCTATGTGATGTTGCAGTTGGTACAGTTTACTGGTGACATATGATGCTTTGAAGTCTTACTGAAGGGAAGTCTAAGGACTTGATGTTCCTGGAGGAGATATGCCACCTAGATCTGAGGTCAGACAGAAGCGTGCCAGAGCCTGTGGAACAGCACAGCTTGTGAAATGGGGCATGCCTATCGCATCGCGATCACATGCAAAATGAGAGGTCAAGGGAAGGCTGGATGCGCTTCCTTAACTACGGCATTTTTTGGACTTAGCATTGTTAATTACACGTCTTTATGAATCATTAATTTACTTTTATGTATGGGAGCTCTGCTATGTTTCCTCTGGCATTTTACAGTGAAGCTGGTTAACATTTCCAATCACTTCAAGGCCTCTAGTTCTAGTGTTGGCACAGACAGCTTATGCTGGACTTGTGGACCTGGGCCATCACTGAGCTGCTGAGGACTGTCACCTCTTCCAATGCTGTTCAGAGCCAGCGAGGATCATTGTTATTCCCCTTTTGCATGGGAATATGGAGTCTGCCAAGGCTGCAGACAGTGAAAGATCAGACATCCTGTGTGCAACATAACGTTTCTGTTGCTTTGATTAGTTAGTGGTTTGAAATTCAGATTTAATTTTTGAACCCAACCGTTTTTCTTCCTGGCTGACGTGTAGCAACAGCGCATCTTATTCCTTGAAAGACTATAAATAACCAAGTTAATTTATTTTCAAATGAGGAGGACAGAGGACCTGGCTCACCTCTGTTGCCCTCTACATCAGCACGCAGCAGGCGCAAAGTATTGCCCCTGTACTGATGGAAATGACTGCACGAGGTATGTGCCTGCGAGGCGCTTGCTGCTGTAAAGGGCCTCCGGTGTAGGTGAGACTGGAGCATGCGGAATGTTAAGCAGATCTGAAGCCCTCCCTGACAAACTCACTGTGTAACTGGGAGGAAAGCAGGAACTGGGGTGTGCTCAGCGTAAAGGAACACTACCAGGTCGCTTTCCTTCTGTAACTGGGGAGCCCTCTGCAGCCAGGCTACAGGTCAGAGTCCGCAGTCACTGAAACACAACATAAACCCAACTTGCTCTCCCCAATATTTTCCTTGCTTGAGTATCTCCAACTTCTGTTTCCTCCTCTCCGTGTGTTAGGCCCCTAGCAGAGGCAGTAAGCCTTAGCTATTCTTTATTTCCAGCTGGTTTATAGGTCTTTTGCTTTGTCTTCTCATGAAAGCATCTGCATGCCAGCTGTAGCAACAGCTGAAAACAAGGAAAAATCATCACTTTGTGACTAACTTATTTCTCAGTGGACAGTTGGCAAGTTCTTGTTGGGATGTAAGTGGTCAATGATCTGCAGCCTGAGAACTTTCCAGACCTCAGAAATATTTTCTTCTGTAACATTTCACTCCAAAAAACATAAGGCTGCATCCACAAGTGGGTTTGTATGTCTCTCTTGTCACAAGGGGGAGGGAATACATGCTCCGATGTGTTAGAGGAACAGTTCTGATTCAGTAGAAAGGGCAGGCACAGAGCTTGGTTACAGCAGGAATGTAGTTATTACATGTGAACACGATTTGGAAAGAACCAGACACTTAACACAAGGCTGACCACGAGTGTGGTTCGTTGGTACAGATCGGTATTGTGATTAGAGTCTGTAGAAGGAGCAAAACAGCGGTTCCACGAAACCAAGCTACAGACTGTTCGTACTTGGTTTTGTGCTTCGGTCCTTGACATCTTTACAGCACATCTTTTAGATTCATCAGAGCCTGCTTTGTCTTTGCCTCTTCCTGTGCATTCTGATCCTGTCTCTTGGTCTCAAAAGAAGCGATTTGATGCTACATAACAGTCTTAGAATGCAGCTGAACGGATGTGAAACATTTCTTATGCGTCTTCTCCTTTCCAGTATTAAATAACCAATGTTTGGACTTAAGGCAGATTTTTAGGAGCCTAGCCTGAGCATGATCTTTTCTCTGGAAAAGACTAAATAAATACATATATGTTATGTATCCATACACAGACATGCATGTTTTGGTAAAGTCAATGACAGGAGCTGGCATTAAAGCAGGTCCTTCTGTAAGTCTGCAGTCAGCATAGCATGTTTTGTTCTCTTTGAAAGACGTTACCAGCCCCAGAGACATTTCTTGCACTCCACTTCTTGTGCTACAACATGGTTGTAGCTATGAGGTCTGATAATGTAAATATGGACGAGCTCTGTCAAACAAGGTAGTACTTTTAAACTGACCTCTGTTTAGCTGGAAAGCAGCAAATACTGCGGCATAAGGAAGGCAAACTTATGTCGGAAAACACCATCCCATCCCGTACCAGCTGCTTTAATGCAGATACCACCCTGACCTATGAATATCCTTTTCCCCAGTGAGATGGGTATCAACAGACCCCAGACTTCCAAGGTACTAGAAAACAGCAAATATTAGAATTGGCAGAGGATTTGGACAGTTTTTCACTGAAAATCTGTTGAAAAGTGATTGCTCAGCTTTAAGCGATGCAGTGTTTGATGTAATTCTTGTGGGGAGAAGACTCGGTCCCGTGGAGGTTTGAACCTGTGATTCACTTTGATTTCTGGGGCTAGGCTCCAGTTCATCAAAGAATCTTAAGGATTTAGTTCCTTTGATGTGAGTGTTTTGAGCTTACGCTAAGGGAAAGCTACTACTGATGTGCTTTTCTGAACTGGCATACCTGGTAGAGTATCTCTCAAGAGAGATTAAATTCATTTGCCAGCCTAAGTTGTGCTGTAGGTTGTCCTGGTCATCTTGCAGCTTTCCCTTTGCAGCTAAACAAATTATTTGGAACAGTTTCTAGGAGCTTAATCACGTAAATGAATTTAAGGGATAAATAAACAAAACAACCAGATTAAGGTTTCAGTCAAGTAGGTCCAGAAGGTTTCTACAAAAGACAGACTATTTTAATATTGGCTTGGGGTTTTTTTGGCCTCATCCTTACAGAGCAATAGCTCTCAGCGCAGACAGTGAGCTTTTCCCTCAGGCTAGTTCTGATATTCCCTCCCAGATCAGCTGATGGGACACCACAGAACCGACTATCCCATTGCACATCTATCATCCTCGAGGCTCATTCAGAAATCTGTTGAGCTGCAAAATTGCTGCCATCAGTGCAGTTTTGCGGGAGAAGCCAAAGGACTTTGGCAAATCAAGATGGTGATTTTTAAGCTACACTACATTCTAGTCAGATTGTTAAAGTCGGTATCTGCCTCAGTGTATTTGGGATCACTTCAGTATTAGGCAAATAACTTAAGTGTGCAGCCTGGCAAATAATCAGAGCAGTTGACCCATGACAACGCAACTCAGTCTTGGTTTTGTAACTTAAAATGATGTTCCTTGCTTTCATATGCTTCCTGATGTTAACAGCTGCAAACAATAACAGTCTCTGGGCCAGCACTGCTCCTGAGATAATTGGTGGTAATGCTTGTGTATAAATATGGTAATACAGGGGTTGTTGGTGCTGGGGGTCAGGAGATTGGAATTCTCTGGTTTGAGCCTTATCGCTACCACTGATTTCTAGCATAATTTGTGCACACAACTCCTCTCTGCTTTCATTTATAGGTCTGACAAAACAGGCAATGAAAGCCAGCTCGAGAGGCGACTGAAGTTAGTGTTCTGGGCAGAGCAGGGCGCTGGGGTTTGGCCAGGCTTGTTTGGGAGCAAGGGACTCCTGCAGAAAGGAATGAGGGTGTTGTGGTCTTTACCTATACAATTGTGGGTTTAACCTATACAGAGAGGTAGGTGGGAAATAGATAATCAATAGATTACAGCATCAGAAACTTTTCTTCTTTCCTAGGAAGCGTCATTCTCTTGAGGCGGGACAGGTGAAGGCAGTCAGG
This sequence comes from Porphyrio hochstetteri, assembly GCA_020800305.1. Lineage (NCBI taxonomy): Eukaryota > Metazoa > Chordata > Aves > Gruiformes > Rallidae > Porphyrio > Porphyrio hochstetteri. The sequence goes on from CM036912.1 coordinate 25,033,775, forward strand.
GCTTGTTTCCCAGTGCTGGCTGTGCAGGGCAGCCCCCCAAAGCCTTATCACCCCCAAGCAGGCTCTCAGCCCTCTTCCCTCCGCATCTCTGAACGCGCAGCCCTTCTCCTTGCCCCTCCTGGCTCCGTGGCTCGTCACACCTGCGCGGCCCCCGGCGCAGCCCTGCTCTCGGTACCCCCTCACCGGGAGGTTTCCCGCTCATAGGCGCAGAGTGATGAACTTGCGGGGGAGGGAGTCTGGGGCTGCCCCCAGTAGCGGGGCGGGCTCCTCCTGCCCCTCCAGCCCGGCTGTGCTGGAGGAGGAGGGAAGGCCCTTCCTCTGCTGCTGAGCCCCGAGCTGCCGGCTGGGCGGGCTCCTCACGCCTCTGCAGAGCTGGGCAGCAGCACTATCGCGTCCGGCCGCCGCAGCGGCGGCGTTGGGCTTTATCGCGGCGTTGGGCTTCCTCGCTTTCAAAGTTGTACGAGTTCGAAATTAAGCCGAGTTTAAGCTTGTTGCCGCTCGCGATTCTGGGCTTTTAACTGGAAGCCCCAAGGTATTCCCGCACCTGCGCCCCGCTCCCCGCCGCTCCTCTCCGCTGAGCCGGGCCGCCGGTGCGCGGCTACACCCGGGCGATGGCTGAGAGGAGGCGTTTCCTTCGTGCCTTATCCCTCTTACAGGGACATCGGGGCGGGGAGGCGCGGGCGGACGGCCCGCTTTGGGCAGCGCCCCCCGCGGCGCTCCGGCCCCGCTGCCGGTCCCGGCGCCGCTCCGGGCACGGAGGAGCGAACCCGCCGTAACTTTTCGGCCGGGGCTGTCCGCGATAAACAGGAAGCCCCTCGGCGGGGCCGGGGCCGGGCCGAGGCGGGGCCTGGAGCGGCCGCCCTCTCGCCTCCCGCGCCGCGGAGCCGAGGGGCCGCACGGCTCGGCTCGGCCCGGCCCGGCCCGGCCCGGCCCGTGGCGGCGGCCGCTGACAGGGCGGTGCGGCGGCGGCGGCGGCAGCGGGGTGCCCCGTCGAGGCGCCCGGGAAGGCATCGAGAATGAAATTGCTGTGGAAAGCTAAAATGGTAACCGGGTGTTCCCCTCGCTCCCACCCTCCCATCCCTTCCCCTGCCCGCGGGGTGCCGATGTCGGCGGGGAGCCGGGGTGACCGGGCGCGCTGCCCGCCGCTTTGCTTTCCCTCGCTCCCGAGCGATGCTTAATCCGCAGGAGTAACTGTGTGTGCGTGCGCGCCTGACGCGGGGAGGAAGGCTAGCCCCCTTTGGGGCGGAGGGCTAGCCCCTTGGAGAGGAGGGGTAGCCCTTTGGGGAGGAAGGTTAGCCCTTCGGAGGAACTCGGATTCGTGTTTTCTGTCCCCGTCGTGGGGGCTTGCGCTCCTTTGTACGGTCAGTAAGCGAGGAAATGAGGAGTTACTGCAGCACATCTTGGGTTCAAGTTTGGAAGACACTGCACTTCTTTTTCCTTCTGTCTTTTTCGCCCGCTTTCTATTGTGAGTTTTAAAGCATAGACTCTGAAGTTGGGTTGGATGGTTGGGGTTTTTTTTTGTAGCTTGAAATAATAGAGTTTGGAAAAGCAAACCGCGAGTGCTTTAGATCCCTCCTGTCAAAAGAAATAAAGGGTTGCTGTATTTTAAATGCTTGTTAGCTTCAAAGTTAAAGGGCTGTCTGATGAAGTAATTCAAGTTTTAAAAAGTGCAATTCCTTCCATAAATGAAAGGCCGAAGAGATTAATTGCTTTAGAAAAGGGGGGAGGGAAGAGGGGAGAGAAGACTGCTAATCAAAACCAAACTATTTCCTTAGAAAAGACTTTATACAACTATTTAAAATATGTGCTAGTCTAGGAAAAATAGTTAAATGGAAAGTCAGGGTATCTTGATACCACAGGAAAGGAAAGCTTGCCAAGAATATCTCCAGTGTTCTCTCAATCTAAAAGTATCCTGTGTCGCTTTGATTGTCGTATTTACTTTGTGCAGCCCATCTTCTGCCCCCAACTCGGCATGAAGTGGCTGAGCACCTGGTATAGATTGTGGTTAGCAGAAAAAGGAAAAATGTTCCTTTCTCCCTGTTTTTTTTCCCCTTTTCCTGTCAGATCACCATTCAAGACGGGGGTGAAGAGGTAGAAGAAGGAGCTGTTTACCATGTCACCCTGAAAAGAGTGCAGATTCAACAAGCTGCCAACAAAGGAGCAAGATGGCTAGAGGTAAGGAAAGCTGGCGCGGGGGCATTTTGGAAGGCTGCTCATGGACTTTGGAGCTTGCTCTGAGGAGCTGAATTCCACATGAATTGTTATGATACTAACTTTTAGCACTGACTGCTCTTGCTAGGTTTTTTTTTTTTTAAAAAAAAGCAAAACACTGAAGTCGGCTGTCTGGGTCATCCGAAATAACACTCTGCTCGTGTTCTTCCTCTTTTCTTGACATGTAAAAAAAGATCTGACCCGTTGTGGCTGTAGATCAGATCACACTTAGTGTAGAAACAAGGATGTTACCTTACGGCCCGAGAAGCTGAACGTTTAACAGCTCTTTCAGACTGGGCTGTGCCTTGTTTCTGCTCTTAGGAGCCTATCTCAGGTCTCCCAAACAAACAGTCCTGGTGTTTTAACTAAAAAAGGTCTCTCAAAAGTTAGCAGAAGCTTCCTTAGTACTGAAGTGAATGTATGTTTGGGTCTTGTATTCATCTTTCTCAACTAGTTGAGACATTAACTGTCTGCAGTTCTGCAAGAGTGACAGCTCTGTGCTGTTTTCAAAGGTGTGTTTCAAAGCATTTAAGGCTTTAGTGGTAAGAAAATTGAGCTTAAATGCACACGCGCTCGATCTGGCATGCTGCTGAGTGCCTTCACCTTTGCCAGTGCCCCGCTGACAGAAAATGTCCTCACTTGGTTGGAATTAGTGCAGCAGTGGCAGTCAGAGCCAGGTTGTCAGGAGGTGGCCATATCTTCCATATTATTTTCTTAGGTTCCTAACTTTTGGTTTTGAGATCAAAGGCAGTAATAGAAGGACTTGGTTTGATGGTACTTCGATGACTTCTAAAACTGCCCAGAGGTTTATATCCAATAGTCATCTTGTGAAGTTCTGTGACACAAAGCAATACAGCAGTGTTAGAACCAGAGTCAAGGAAGATAAGCAAATTCTGCCCTGAATACAGATAGTATTCTCCCCTTCCCTTGTTTCCAAGAAGCACATGGAGTTCTAATCAGAACAGATAATTTTGAATCTGCTTCCATTGAGTGGCACATTTCCCATCTCTACCTCCTGTTTTTTTACCAGGAAAAATACTACAACGTATTTTTGAGCTCCTGTAAATTTCCCAGCTGGTGACCTTGTGTAAGATCATTTTGAATGTGTCTGTCATTCATAAATGTCCTGTAAAAAAGTAGAATTTTATCCTGTTTTGGCTGCATCATTCCTCATATGTAGAAGGAGTTTGCCAGGTCTCGGTTGTGCTCTCAAAGGAAGAGTGCCTGTGTGTTCCTGAGATCATCTCTGTGGCTGATGGTGCTGATCTCGATAGGAGGGCAAAGGCATGGAAGTGGCTTTTGACTTTCTGTGGCTTGTGTTAGTATTTCCAGGCCAGAATTGAGTCCTGTTTTGGGGGATGGAGGTAGTGTGTCAGAAGCCTGCACCTGTTCTGGCTATAAATTAGTGACCAGTTCCCAGGCCAGTGTCTTTCATGGGCAAAAAATCTCAACGTATGATTTTAAAATGTTTTTAAAGATGTGGGCTGTTTGTTTCCCTCAAGCTCTTCAGAACATAAAACCATTTTAAGATCTTTTTGTGATCTTGTTAATGGCTTTACTGTGGTCCTGAAGTCAATAAATAGCCTCTAACCCAGAGCATCATTTATGAAGAGCCATCCCCACCCCCAGCAATCCTGCCTTGAAAAGCAGAACTGGCTCTCTCATAATTGCCATCAGGTGATTGATTGATTTGATTTTCTCAAATCTGGAGTTTCTGAGGGGGATATGATGTTAAATCTTTTCTACGCTTTGAGATTCATAGCACTAAATTAAGAGGCAGTTGGATTTATCAATGGTGGTCTGATGATGCTCTAAGTCAGGCTTAGGTTGAAGACTCAAGGTCAACTGAAGAGTGCAGGAACAACCTATTTGTATGCCAGGCAGTATTGAGCCTTCACGGTGACAAACATAGTTGCTGTTACTGATTATATTTACCTTTGAAAAGGTAAATCTGACTTATTTTTAATATCAGTTTGGGCCCTGTAAAGGTCTGCTTAGCGGTTTGCCCTTCTCTGAAGCACTGAGCTTCTCCTGGTTTATCGGTGCAGGTCAAGTTCCTGATGACCTGGAAAACCCTGAGTCTTAAAACCTGTTTGTTGTGTGTGGCTATGAAATACTGTGTGGTGGTAGAGTAGGGGGTTGATCCGGTGCGGTTGGTTCTTGGTGAAGGTGCATTTGTAAAGCGACTTGGAGGCTCTTCAGCTGAAAAGTGCTGCATGGCAAACGATTTGATGGGTCTGAGAGGAATGCAGATCTGAATGAAAATTTCACAGAACCTGTGTGGGAAGGAATATGGAAGGTCTTAACTATTCTGAGTGTGTTGGGATTTATTACCAAGTCCTTTAATTACCGAAAAGCTTGAAATCTTGCTTAAATATGTTCTCGTGCAGGTACCAGTAAGTGAATGAACCTTGCACGTTTATCAAGAAGTCTCTTAATAAACCTTTCATAAAATTCTCTGTCCTGAGAACCCAGCCAGGGTTCTTGAGTGGTTGGCCCTGTTACCAGAGAGTGGTCTGTTTGAAACCCAGTCATAACATTACAGCTTAAGCACCGTGTACTTTTGTCTGTTCAAACACAGAAATGTCTGTCTTGTGTTTCAAACCTGTAGGAACAATGAAAGACAAAGAGGCTGTGACAACGCAGTCATCGGTAGTGCCACAGCCTTCAAAAGCATGAAGCTTTTGTATAAACAAATTTCCTAGCTTTAAATTAATAACTATGATTGAAATTGAAATAATAGCTACTGGTTTTGTCACTAAATGCTTAGTCACTAAATAATTATTGAAGCGTAAGACTTTAGGCACTGCAGCATTAGGAAATATTAAAAGCTGTAGTAGCTCTGTTTTGTGACAGATGCTGCACGAGGACTATCCTGCCTTGAAAGAACTTACACACTAAAGATCCAGTGAGGCTTATACGTACATGTGTATGTCCCCTTGGCTGGCAGTTGGTATCTGAGGTGGTGGTATGGGTTTTGCAGCAGTCGATGGTTTTTCTGAAGTTACTTGCAGATATTCAGGCAATGGAGAGTGGTAACAAAACTTGAGATGTCAAATGTAACTTCTGGAGATGTTGGGAGAGGATCCCTCCCAAACATGATAGGCTCAGCAAGAGAGAAAGCACGGAGGTGTTTTTTTGAAAAGAAAAGTGGGTCTTAGTGTCTCTGGGATAGACCTTGAGAGGTCTCCGGGATCTTGAGACAGATGGTGTGGAGGTTGGGAACAAGCCATGAAGGCCATGGAAACCGAGATACCTGGCCTAAATTTTTTGTGAGAGAGGAGGATAGAGAAGCACAGATTTGTATGGATGGATGGCACCCTCAGAAGAGGTTGAGGAAAGGGCTTTCTGGAGCGGTCCTGAGTGGACAGTCAGCATCACTGTGAATGGTATTACGTCATGCTAGAGAAAAGCTTCCAAAGCTGTAAATTAACTGCTTTAGGAAGGGTGCTTTAAATACCTTTGAAGTTCTGAAAGGGGAAGAGCTGGAAAGTGCCAAGTCTATTATGAAATATTTTTGAGTTTTCTTACTGCTGGTACTATTTGACAACTACTTTTCTGAGACTCTTCTGGTGTTTAAAAAATGAATTTTGAATTGTCTCACACTGTGACCGCAAGTTTGGCTTCTGAACACCTCTGCAGTCATAGATGTTGGCAGGAAGCTTGTGTTGGAGAGTTCAGTCAGAAAAACATCACAAAAACTTGTGGCTAACTAATCTGTATCCCAGGTAGGACCTAGGATATAACCTTCTCTTTGACACAAACAGTAGATCATAAAAGAAGTTTCAGTTTGGATTTATTTTTCCTTTCTAACACTGGTCTCCTAAATACGGGTTGAGATTTAAGTGGTGCCTGGAATCATCAATGTTTTTGGAACATGCGAAGCCTCAAATTTTCTCTGAGCCTGCTCCTGCCCTCCCATATGCCCTCCCAAGCCAGCTCTGATTTCTTTTTTATCTCACTCTTAAGTCCCAGATGTTCTTGTCAAGCGTAGCTTCCTGTGCAACCAGCAGGCAAGGACTTGGCTGGTCTCGATCCTTGCTGCAGCTTGCTAGTTTGTCTCTTGATTTATAGCGTATGTGTGTCCCTTTTGGCTAAATAAGACTCCTTGGAATCAGGTCCCTGCAGCCTGTCCTGACCGCCCAGACCAAGGCCAGGGTGTAGTTCTGACTGTATGTTTGGCAGAAGCAGAAAAGCAGTTCCCAAGGAGCTGACAGGCTCCCTCCAGAAACTGGGTTGTGCTATTGTCTGCTCTGAATGCTGTCTTTCTCCAAGGAACTGTCTTGGAGATGGAGAAGGAAGAAAGCTGGGGAGTGTTCACGTTGGTTTTGCATGGTGGAAGATGCCTGTCAGCTGCAGGAGACCTGCAGAGAAGGTAGATAGGAGATTTCAGAGGGGACCGAATTAATTTGACCTATACACAAGTGCAGAGTGATCAAAAGGAAAGCCTTGGCCCCTCGTTCGGCTTGCCTTTTGGTTTTGAGTAGGCTTCTTCCTCCTGTCCTTTCCTTCAGTTGTGGGCATAATAGAACCTACCCTGGCATCGCAGCCCTCGTTAGGGCCTTCATATGGAATGCTCCTCTCCTTGTTTCTTCCCAGTTCAGGCCCAGATCTCTGCTCTGGGGATATTCCAAGCAGCACTCTTTGATGCGGTTGACAGCAGCGTGCAGAACAGCCGCTCAGAACTGAAACTTATGCTTATTATGAGTTTTAGAATGGAAGCCTGAAAGATTACTGTCTTTTATTTTCCCAGTTCCGAATACACAGTGCCTAATTAAAAGGGTAACTGGTTTTGTAGCACCGTGTCATGCTCTCAGCGGAGCTTACAATCTCCCATCCCACGCTGTCAGAAGGTGACAGGGTGACAGCGCTTTAATCTTGGGGTGTTAATAACAGAGCTGAGGCTGTGGGATACTCCTGCGAGGCCACGTGGAACTAGGGACAGAGACCTGGGCAGCGTCCTTTCCTGCGGGGCTGTGCAGACGTATCGCTCCCAAATGGTCCTTGTGTTACGTGGAACAGCGAGAGGTAAAGGGAGGCCTTGCTGGGGACTGTGCTGGTCTGGTTTTGCCCTGGTTGTGTGTGTCTGCATGTCAGAAATCTCACAGCAAGCCTACTTACGTGGGGAAACTCACTTTTTGATACACTTTTTGGTTTCGCTGTGACAAGTAGGCATATAAAGCTGTCCTGTACTTAATTGATCCCCACTGGGAACTCCTCCGACAGCCAGGATGCCTGACTCTATAAACTATACTTCTTGGATGGTAGAGGTTCTCCCGGAGTTGTAGCACCTTAGCTGTCTTACTGCTGATATCACTGGATGTTACCTTGCTTGTTCAAGAAGAAATAAGTGAAAGGAATACTGGAAAAGAATTAAATCAGCTTGCTCTGCGAAGAAACTGGTGTTTTCTTTGAGCGCCAGAAGATCTAGGTCACTTGTTGGGTTAAAGAAGTGTTGGCAAGGAACGTGGCGATGTGTCATCGGAAAGCTTGGGAGAAGTGTACGAACTGGGCTGAGATGCTGTAAAGAGAATAGCCCTGGAGAAACCATTAGTTTTCCAGTTTGAGTTTTGATGTTTTCATTTAAGAAACAGGCTGAAGCATTGCGAGTGCGTTAGTCACGCTCGGATTTAAATTTAGCCTTGGTAAAGCTAATTAAAAATGTTTGGTGACAGTGTGTAAATGCAGGCTTTGAACTTACATCTTTTACTACCGCTGCAGGAATCTGTTTTTCTAAATATATAACTTCCTATAGCCAGCACTCCAGGGGGGTACAGCAGTGTGAAGGAACAAGCGCGGAGTGAGCATATTATGGCCTAGTGCCATGAAGAAAACGGGGATGCCTTGTGTGAGAGGGGTAAATGAATGGTAACTCCGTGGGAATCCTTCTTGCTCACCTTTGTGTAGCATCTTGTAAACAGGAGGCAGAATGTGTGTGATGTCTTGGCATTGCTAGGTAAGGGAGTATCAGAGATTGAAAAATACTATCTGTGTGCGTAAGACCTTTGGTTTTAAAAAGCCACCAGCAAACCAGTGTGTCCCTCTTGCATTTGAAATGCTGTGTTTTTAGCAGATGGCTCGGACAGCATCAAAGCTGCTCGTGTCCCGTGGATGTGGACTAGGTTGACAGACCATTCTTTGAACCCTGGGGTGGTATTTTGACATGTTTTATTACTGTACTTTTCTGTATCTTCTCATCATTATCACAGATCCATCTGGACCTCATTCCTAAAGGGCTGAGCAGCTGACCAGCAGTTGTCTCCAGGGAGTTGTCAAGGTTTGCCCCTGTGGTCTCCCAGAGCTTCCTTTGCCCTTGATTCACCCCCAAAATGCTCTCTTTTCATTTTCAGTGGCCATATAAGCTCTTGAGAAGTAACTTGTGGTTCTTCACGGGTGGTACACCAGCACGTAGGTTTACACTTAGGACCCAACTGTGAAGTCTGTGTTATGTTTTTGCACCTTCTGGGATTAGAATTTTATTGAGAGGTGTAAGAATGTGCTTTGTTTTGGAATTTTTAAATGAAATCTTAAAGCTACAAGTGGATGTAGAAATCCGTTCACTGTTTGTGGAAATCTCTTCACCTTGGACCTGCCTGAACACAGCTGCTCTGTGGTTCTGTTCAGCACCCTGCCACCAGTAATTTAGGGACCGGAAGGGAAGTACAAATGTATCGAAGTGAAACGATAATGATCTTGCATTCTTACATGAGCTTTCATCCAAATAACTTTCAAAGCGTGGTCGCAGATTTTCACTGGACGATGTGAAATACGTAGTAATGTTGCATAGTACAGAAGTACCATTTGGGTAGGGCTTAAAACTCCTGAGCTGTGCTGTTGCCTGGGATTTGGTAGAGTTCCCCTTTATTTGGGGGGGAGGGGGTGGTGGGAAGAGAGGAGAGAAAAGTGTTTCTAGGACAGTGTGACTTTAAAAAAGCTTTTTTTTAATTTCGAGGTTTCTGAAGAGGTTGAAGCATTAGGAAAAGTTCTGGGGGATACGAATTAGCCGTCAGAGTTGCACGGTACTATTTATTTAGTGGCTTTGTGGTGTTATCACGTGGATATCTGCCCTGCATGTGGTGTATATGCCGCAAGGAGCAGCTGCTCAACAATACGCAGCAGCACGTTGAAACAATTTAGGACCAGAAGTGAATTAATTAAAACCACTTGGGGAGAAGACCTGGACTTCTGAGAGTCCAGAGTTCAGCAGAAGCATTCGCCCACCGTGCTACACCAGTCGCAAAAGCAAGCTCAGATACTAAGCTGAAGTGAAGGGGAATGAAGTGAAGATACTACTAAGGAGGCTGTAGTAGCGCTTTGGGTGTTTCTCATCTCAAACATTAGGGAAGTAGGAAAGGGATTCCCAGATGAGGAGGGATTGTTAGTGTTTGGAGAAGCTAGGACTGTTAAATTTGCATCTTGGTGCAACTAAGGTTGATGTGAAGGTTTAGCAATAAGCACATCTGTTAAATCTTCACAGGATCAAAGCTCTGTACTGGCAATGAATAGGAAGATAGAACGAAGGCATTTAAAACAGCAAGTGGAGAAGGGACGCTCCGGGGAGTGTTTGGTGGTTTTGAAAGCAAGGGGTGGGAAAAAGAAATGTGTAATTTTACATTGCATGTAATTAAGCTGAAGGACTCGCTGCTGGAAGAAGCAAGTCCAACTGAGTCTGGAAGGGTTCAGGAAGCATTAGATGTTTACACAAATAATCAGAACAAACCCATGAATACTATATGAGATTTAAAACACAAGTCTTGCAACGTTTTGTGATTTTTAGGTATAAAGCAAACACCACCTGCAGTTGAGAAGAGTCTTTCCCTTTAGAGCAGTTATTCTGTATGTTATGGGTGTTATTTCTCCACCTTCCTCTATAGCATCTGGCCACTGTCAGAGGGAAAAACCTCTAGTTTAGTTTAAAATGACAATTATTATGTGTTGCTGTTTATAAAGTTCTGGTTTCAATTTGTTTGCAGCAAATACTTAACGAGGCAGAATAAAATTGAACACAGCCCCTCATAAAAAGAATCATGAGAACTTTTAATGTCCAGAAGATATCAGGGCCATATTGCCACATAGTATGGGAGTTTGTTGTGGACTGGTTTTCCAGGAGTCCTCTGACCTTCTCCTGGTCGATGAGAACTCTGGGTGCTCAGATCCTGCTTTTTTTGTTTGTGCATCTAAAACAAAAGTGGGAGTTTAGACTCTGCAAATGTAGGAATCGTGTGGGTTGCCCTTTGCTTTGCCCCATTCAGCTTCCTAATAGCCGCTTTAAAAATAAGTCAGCTAGTACAGAGTATGGTACTCTACATGTGGCCTCATCAGAGCTTTTATGCAGTGGAAGAATAATGTCCTTTGACTTGCTTTGGTACCCCTTATTTATACTTTGCAGAATTGTTTGCTTTTGTTGTCGCTTCCAAGCGTTATGCTGAAAGATTTAATGTTCTGCCTACTCGAACCCTTCAGATCTTTTCTCTGATCTCTGTGCCACAGTGTGACCTTTGAGGGTGGTACTTTCAACAGACTTTTTTGCTGGCCTCTTTAAAATTTCTCTACGTTTGCTTGCACAAGCCATCTGTTGCCCATCAGAGCTACCCTTTAACAGCTTTGGCAACCAAAATAAAGCTCTGGCAGCTTCCACCGTAGGTGTGAAACTTTCTGCCATTTTCCATGGTAGTACTCATTAACCTTTTGCTCTCTCAGGCGATTGGGTTTTACTTGTTCCTCTCTGCCACCAGTTTGGGTCCAAATACCAATTTACATCCCAGCTTTTGCAGCCATCCTCATGTAGCTCAATCCCACCTCAGTGTGGAAGTTATCCCATGCTGCAAACACCACTGCAATTTCTGATGGCGGTCCCTTAGCCTCTGCCACTCCTCTTGCCCCCTGTTGCTCAAACCAAAGTGAGATCTTCACTGAGAAGAAGCTCATGGCTGCATATGGTACTGAGCACCTGAATTATTATGTATAATAGCCCTGTTGTACCAAGTCAAGAATGATTGTGATGCTGGATTTAGACAGGTCAGGAGTCCCATTCTCAGCTGTTTGCTAAGGGCTCACCTCATGGCTTGAACTGACCAACTTCTCTTCTGAAGTAATACAGTTCCTATTTGTTTTGACATTTAATGATCAGAGGAAGGGGCAAACCTGTAGGGGCAAACCTGTGTGCTTTAATACGACCATATATAGATTCAAACCTAAGAGAGAGAAAACTCTGAACATGCAGGAAAAGCTCTTTAGCAGGACAAGATCCTCTTGATGTGCTTGGAGACTCCATGGTATGGTCTTTCTGTTGGAATTTCAGAGAGCAATATACTCTGCAGCTCACAGATGCAGACACTTGGCTGTTCTAATCCTTTCTGTGAAGAGCAAGGGCTGTCACATGCGACATCCAGAGTCTCTGTCCTCCTTCCTAAAGCCTCCCAACAGAACCCCGGGAGCGTGGCACAGGGAGGAGTGCCTCTCCTGTGGAGGGTGGCTGCATCGGAGTGGGTCACTGTGGCTTCCAGTGCTGTGTGGGCCTCCAGCTGAGGGCCTGGGCCTTCAGCCGCCAGGCCGCACTGGCACTAATAAGGTGTAGGAATTGAACATGCTTTTGTGGAGTGATCCTGTTGTTATATTCTGTTCTTTCATCTATTTTCCTCTTACGTTCTTCCCCCCTTTTTGTTCTGAAAGCAATTTAAAGGATTATTTTCTTTTCCCCTCCCACCCCCTCAGCTGCTTTTTGCAGTTGCCTCTCTCCTCAGGAAGGTTCAACCTTCCTCACAGTCAATACTTGTTTCTTCCTTCCAGGGGAGTCCACGGGCTTTTTGTGCAAGAAAAACAACATGTTTTTACTATAAAGCGACTTTTTCTATTGAAAGGTCTTGGAATGATTAAACAATATGGAATGACTGAACACTTTGAGATGTGTTCAAATTATCATAGCTGTTGGGCTTCACAATGGAGACTTGCAATATTTCTTGTGTAGAGGCTTAGATTTCATGATCTCTGTGGCTTTGACCCTTAAAAATCAACTATCTAAACTTCTGAGTATCTATACATCCTGAAGCAGAAACAAACCACCACATATTAAAGAGCTACTTAGGGTTTTATTTCCTCTGATACTTCGTTTATGCCCCGTATAATCTTACATAAAAGCTCAAATGCACCAAATCAGGTTGAGTTTCTGTTCTGACTTGATCCAAGTGCAGAGTGTCCATCAGTTGCTCGTAGTAATCACCTGGATAAAACTTACTGGCTGAGACTGGTAACGTTTCAAAGCTTTGCTGGTGTTGGGATGCAGATGACAATTCAGTACGCCCTTCAGGATTAACTGTTGCCTTCGGTGTGAAAGAGATTAGTTCTCTAGGTGCTCCTGAGGCGCCTTTGGAAACCAGTTTAAATATTACATGCAAATCCAACAAGAAAATGAGTATGAAGATATGCCTACGCATCCTTTTGTCTGTTTGCTTGGTTTATAGTAATCTCTGGCCATACCTGCGGCACATTTTGTATTTTTAGAGTAAAAACCCTTTAGGGCAGGGATGGTGTCTTATGTTTTGACGTGGCAGCCATTGTGCTGCTGCTGGAAATGTTTCAGAAGCAACAATAACGTATTTCATTTGGAAGTCAGATCTTAGGCTTTTGCATTCCTCCCATTGAGTGCTTGGGATTGATTCTGGCTGTGCTTTCAGTCTGCTGGCTCCCTGTAGCATACAAAATGTGAATGAACTCTTGCACACTTACTTAAACCCAGAGGCTTGTGGTGTTCTTCGTGCAAAAACAGTGGTTTTGTCCGGAATACATCAGGTGGCTGTCGAGTGAACAGGGCAGAGAAAAACAGAAGCACACTATTAACTCCTGATGGGTAATCAAACAACCACCCCCCTCTTCCCCCAAAAAAGAGAACGGACAGTAAATGTGAACTATTTCTGTTTCTTACGTGTTTTGCTCTCTTTTCCCTTTACTTGCAAGCTATACTTACTTTGCATCCTGACTCAAAACTTCCACATAATTACGTGTGTGTTTTGATTTGTGGCCATCGCCTAAGGACTGAAGTTCAGCTGTAGTCATGCAACCTAACATTCTTAAACCAAAATACAAACATCTGCTGCTGGGTCAGAAGAGATGGGTTAATGGCTGGGTGCTGTAGTTGCAAGGACACAGTCGTTTGTGTAGGTATGCGATATGCTTAGTTGCCATGTGCTTACACAGCTTGTCATACAAAATGCAGGCTTTGTCATAGAGAAGATAGCTGTAGGATTGGTGTGCAGGTGTCTGTAGTCTGTAATCTGTACTGAAAGCTGTTTCAGAGCCGAGTGAAGTATTTGAGGTGTCTGATGCCTTTGGTGCTATTTTACCTGCTCAACACCCCTTCCTTTCTCCTTTCTGGTTCTCAGTACGTATCTCAGCCTGGGAGCTGTAGGCAGGCTTTGGCACCCACAGACTTCCAGGACAGGCTGGAAGCAGTGAGAGTGTAGGGGGGAGGAAGAGAAGTTAAGATAAGGGTTGTTGGCAGGAGCAGTAATTACTATTTACTGTTTGTGGGGCACAGAGGAACTGCCCCAGCTGCCTGTCCCCTCTTAGGGACCCTCTCTAATCCGTACCTGTAAAAGCTTTCTTTAGTTTGGATAGTTAATCGCTGGCTGGTTTATGCGAGTCCAAAGAGACTCTGTAGATTTCTTCCCTCTTGGAGATGCTGTGTAACACTTCCTTTGCCTCCAGAAGTAAAAATATTTATTGCCAAAATGGGCAATAAAACCCATTTCCTCACCTTCATTCCAGTGCCCTGCTCACTTAGCTGTTTATTTTGAGTATTTATTTACTTCTGAGTTTGGGGACTGGGCATTTTGGTGTTCCTCAGCATCAGAGAGAGGAGGATGCTGAATTTTACAGCAGTAACCCTCCTGTAATCCAGAAGGGCTTTGGGAAGATACTCAACACAGGCCATACTGTCTGCTGGGTTAGGAGAGTGTATCTGGTAAATTTCACTTAATGACAACTGTTCCTCAAACAGTGTAAGACGCATGTGACCACGAGTCTTACCTGACTTACTGGTTTCTTCTTTTTGCTTTTGTTACTTCAACGTCTGATCAAAACCACCACAAAGGAGTATTTGTACATACTGATGTATTACGAAAATAACAGGTCTCCAGCATGCTTAAGAGTGCGAACGAGATCGTGGTGAGCTGCAGACCTGTGAAATATGACAATCAGAAATGAAAAGGGTCTAAGTAACCTGACGTTTCAGGTTTGCTTACTGAAGACAGCCAGGCAGACAAGAGAAGAGGGTGCGAGGGCTTTGTCTTGGTGGGTTTTTCCAAAGGCCTTCTAGTGAGAGAGGTGGGAGTCGGGGTGAGAAGGAACTTTTTGTGGGTAGGAAAGGGTGAGAAGGTAAGCACGTAAATCGTACCAAATAGAGATGGACACTTGCACAGATCCTTCTTAGCGAGCCAAATTCACTGGAGGATTTTGATTTTACACATCCCTGTGGTTGAGTAAGTCTCACCGTTTGGAAGAGCTGGCCAATGCCATTTGACCATAGACCTCTTTGAAGATTCAGTTTCTTAATGTGCTTGCTTAAACTCCTTTGGATGCACGCATCAGGGTGATGTGTAAATGAGGGTGCTCTGCTTTTGCCTTGATTCCTTTAGAGCAAAATTCACCGATACCCAAATAAGCCTACATTTGCATAACTTCAGAAGGTGCTAGAAAGCACAGCTCAGCACCATGGCATGCTGTTCTTTCATGCTTTTCCCCTGAAGTGGCTTTAAGTAGTTGCAAGGTGCCGGAGTGAAAGGGTTCTAACTGAGCAACAGTATTTCTCCAAGAGGCATTTTTTCCTTTCTCTTTTTTTCCCTTCTCTTTTTTTTGAACCTCTAAATCTGACCCACAGCTTTTGTTACTGTTTGTCAGCTCTTCAGACAGATACCAGCCAGGCTGTGAACTCTAAGGATGCGAGAAACTGAGAATGCCTTTTGTATAACGATCAGGGAATTAATTGGTCCTGGAAACTCTGGGTTGCTGCCAAGAGAGGTTATTTATGTGGTAAGAAAGGAAAGGAAAAGGGTGGAGCTTTGGAAATCCAGGAATACCCTTGGCGGCTGGATCATAGGAAAGAGCTCATAAAGCTATTTTGGCTTCCGAGTTTGGTGCAGTCAGTGTGCAGAATTCTGGGTTTCAGCAGCATCCCAAGGAGGAAATGGGAGCTAGCAAAAGGGAGAGAGCTGTGTGGAGACCTCCATCCGTATTCGTGTTACTTCCAAGCGCACTGTACAATAAAAGCAGCTGCTCTTGCAGAGGCGAGCATCTACACTGCCTGTGGTCTGCAGGGCTGCGCGAGATCTGGCCACCCAGACCCAAAGCTGCTGTTTCCTAGACTGGCAATTCGGCTTCAAATCCAGAGTCTCATCTCAACTTAAGCTGTTTTCCAGGCCAGGCATCCTGTGGGATGGCAGACAAGGACAGGCTGGAGAGTGGTGGGATGCAAGGCTTTTAAATACTACCAGGATTGCAAGAGGAAACATGGATGTGTGCAAGATTGAGTCAGTTCTGCATGACTGTCAGCTGCCAGGGGTGTTAGCTGTCGGCACGCGTACGGGACGATCTTGCTTTCTTCCTCTGAAGAGGAGTGAGCTCGATTGTAAAGTTCATTGAGGTTTCTGGTAGAAGGAAATGCTCTGTCAAATAAGTTGTTCTTCACGAAAATACTTGACTAAAGCAAGTAGGAGTCTTACATAGCATCTCAAAGACAATTTATTTCAGTTCTGTCTGGTTTTTCTGTGGAATCCCATCGTCAAAGCAATTTTTCTGTTTCATCATGCCGCTTCGAGTGATGCGTGACTGCCTGTTACATCAAGGGTGCCTTGGATTTTTCTTCTCTCAGACTGGTGTTTACGGATGCTGGTGTTTCTGGAGATTATTCTGAAGCTTAACCATTCTGTGATTATTAACTTCTTTTTTTCCTTTTTATTTTTATATCTTCCCCAAGGATGATTGTAGATGCTAGAGCACCTGTCTACAGGGAAGCTGTATCAGAAAACTATAGGCAAAATCACAAAAAGCATCTTCTGCCTGCCTTTCAGAAGGTGAAAGCTGATGGGCATTTAGGCTAACAGTGAAATGAAACAGTCATTCTTGATTAGTGTGCCTTATTTTTAGTTAATTTGTAAGTTGCTGCAATTTAGTCAGTTTTATTCCAGCATTGGCTGGCTGTCCAGTAAGTTGATAAAGATTGGTAAAGTGGGAAACTCCCCATCCAGAAAAGCTGCAAGGAGCCAAAAGCATTTAAAAACCTGCCAAAAAATCAGTAAAAATGGAGTTTGAGACACAAGTTAGGTGGGTGATCTGGAAAATAATTTTGTAGAATCTCTAAATAAAACAAGGTTTTAGCTAAGTGGTAATGCTCTAAATGGCTGAAGAATATCTGATTTATTTATTGTTCATCCCTGTTGTTTTATTTCAGTATTTTTTTCCCAGTCTGCCTAATGAGAAACAATTACATTGATTTCATCCCACGATTCCCGCTTTCTGAATCTTGACAGATAATATTTGCATTGGGGAAAAACAACTGCAGACCGGGTTTTGGGGGGTAAAAGTGATTGTTTCCAGTGCTATTTCTGGAATAATGACCATTCTGTATGCCTTTCTTTGGCCAGCACAACCTGGTTTTGTACTGTTCTGAGTTTGAACCTTGTGTCTCTACTCCCTCTTGCTAGGATGTATCATTAACTTAGGAGTGATGGAGTTGATAATTAATTTATAATCCCACTGAAGGTTAACGGTGTTTGTACTTTTGGCCCATGAAGCCATGGAATCCAGATCTGTAATTTGGCTCTCAAACTGAGTGAAATACGTGGGAATTTGGGGGTGTCAGGCAAGTTCTGCTTTATTTTTCCATCATCGGGAGGCAAAATGGCAAGCAGTTGGCACATCCTGGCTAGAGAAAAAATGGATGGGAAAAGGAGATCATGGCCTCAAAGGTTGCACATGGTTTGCTTTACACACCTAGTAACAAGCTATGCTGGTGACAAGCTGCTTGTAACTTTAGGAGCTGCTTACTCAAGCCCTGTATTGGAGGCTGTTGCTGGGTGATGATGTTTGTTGGATATTATACTGCTACTCATATCTCTTCCTCATCCTGCAATTGTGCCTGTGGCTATCTTGTGCTTTCACAATGAACCCGGCGGGGCTGGGGAGCCAGCCCGTATGGGGCAAGGTCAGGACCTTAATTGTAACCAGCTTGGAAACCAATTGCAGCTCCTTCAGGATCGGGCATCTGCAGCTGGTTGTGGAATCAGTTTGTGTTTGAAGGAACTTCTCAGCCAGAATGTTTTCCAGGCTGCGTGGGGCTCTCCTGCTGCAGCAGGAATTGTACACGTGGGTAACGTTTTGTAAGACGATCGCCTGAAAAGAGAGTGGGCCCCTCTGAAGGTACAGCTCTGTGGAGGATTAGGAGGGATGTTGGAATTACGCTGGATCCATGCCTGCACAGCCTAGAAAAAGAGGGACTTGCAGGAATATTCAGCAGTTCAGTCTGTCTGCATTGGCTTTGGAAAGGTGCTGCCTACCTGGTAGAAAGCTATGTGCTCCTCAGTTATGCTTGCAGATTGAGACTGTAGTCCATTGCCTGAAAAATCAGAAAGAGACTCTCCTTATAAAATGATGCTAAATGTGCTTACCTTTTGCCTGGTAGAGGACCAAGAGAAGCTTATTGGAGCCCTGAGATGTTGGAGTCTGGGACCTTTGCTAGGCTGTTGGACACATCACAGGATATGAAGGGAAGAAGCTGGAGAGCCTTTTTCTTTTTTTTGCTTTTTTTTTTGGTCGTCATTTTGATGCAGAAACCACCACAAAAACTTGCAGTGATTTTGATACCACAAAACGGTGATCGCCACGTGCCACCGACAGAGCTGGGTGAGAGTTTTAGGAGCATCTTTTAGCAGCAGTAGATACAGACAGCACAAAAGCAAACATGAAAACTCCTTTGCCTTCGGGTAGCCTGGTTATGTCAGTGAAGAGATGGCCTCTTGATTAAATCCAGACTGAGTGGTTTCCTGTTAGCATGCTAACTCAGCCCACAGTGTCTTAGTCCCAAAGTCTGTTATGGAGCTTGTCTGCCAAGTCCTTTTTCCTTTTAAACTTACAGGCAGAATCACTAAAATAATACAAACACAAACAATGCCTGAAAGTCTCCAAAGATTATTTCTAGCAGTTTGATGTTCTGCTGACAAACTCAGTTTGGGAGGGTTTGGGGTTGGATTTTTGTTTTGCTTTGGGTTTGGCTTTGCATTTTTTTAACGTTCTCCTAACGTGGTGACTCGGGGAAGTCCCAGTGTTGCAATTAATGGAAAGTTTTGTGCACGTATCAATCTTGGAAGCAGATTCTGCCCTGGTTCGCAATCGCATTGGTGAGCAAGGGGCTTTCATGCACCAAGCAGGATGTGGAGTAAATCAGTGCGCTGTGGAGTGAGGTCATCTGCTGGGTAGAAGATGAAAGAGTTAAACGCGGTGGTGCAGAACATCTTCCCTGTTCCAGAGTGGTTGTACTGTGTCACAGTGGCGCGCCTGCCAGGTGGCTTTGACACTCTCCTTGCAGAAGTATCAGGAAATGTTTTGCATCCCAATGTGGTCCTGATCTTTGGTTCCGTGTGGCAACCCAAAGTCAGTCTTTTCAGCAACTGAATGCTGAAGTTGTGCTCTGTTTTCATGTTTGGAAGCCAAGACACTGAATTATCACTGTTGTTCCTTTCAGTAATATTCTTCTCTGTGGGATAATGGAATTTCTTTTAGATGACAATATACGATGGGATCAGGAGATAACCTTAGAGCAGAATATAAAATGTGTGGAGCATGTCAGGGAACTGTCTTAAAGATAAACTTACTAAAACTTCCATTATTTGATAGGGCTTTCCGTGTTTGGAGACCCAAAATTGACAACATCGTGTAGTAACTATAAAGATTTGACTGTTCTGTGAAAAGACAGAATTCCATCTGTGTTTCACCATGAAAGCAGTGTCAGGGATCTGGCTTCTCGCTCTTGATTTTTTTTTTGTTTTGGTTTTTTTTCTCCCAACTTTGTAGGTTGAAGGAGACCAATTACCTCCAGAACATACTGTCAAACAGAGTGAAACATACAAGATCAGGACAGTAAAAGCCGGAACATTGGACAAACTGGTGGAGAACCTTCTGACAGCTTTTGGAGACAATGATTTCACCTACATCAGCATCTTTCTCTCAACCTATAGAGCCTTTGCTTCTAATAAGGAAGTACTGGAACTTCTCCTTGACAAGTAAGAGCCAGTATGTAAATGAGCCAGCATTTACATGTCAGGAATTGCTTCCCTTACTTATAGTGGACTTAGACTTGATGACCTGATGGACGGATGTCAAGAATACTACAAGATTCAGCATTTCAGCATAAACATAAAGCGTGGAAATGCATGCTGCCCATACCCCCCATTACAGGCCTGACCGCTAAGGAACCAAACTGGGACCCACACAAGGAAATGAATATAGCTCCTCCCCTCCCAAAAAACCCCAAACCGACCCAGAGCGTGTGGGCTGAGAAGTCATACCTAGACTGGGTCACCATGCTTTGCTGGATGCTGATACTTTGAGACCTAACTCTTCTCTTTGGGGGGGGAGTGTGCAAACCTGTGAACAAATTCACTGTCCCTTTCTATCACCTCACACAAACACGCAGTTGTAAATTTTTTCAGACAGCACAAGAGCTGCTTAATGTTACAAGAACAGCTTTTATGGTATGATGAAGTCATGGCTGCTGTATCTAGAAATACTTAGAACCCACAACATCAGCTTTCTCACCCAGAATTCTAACTGAGACACGGCTGGGGCGTAGGTGATCTTATTTTGAGAGTATTGCATTTATTGCATTTTCAAAACCAAGTGATGTACAGAAACAGCCATTCTGGCACGTAACGATTTCGAGGAGCAGCTCTTCTTCCCTTTCCTCTTTAACAGAGTAGCAGGAGTGTGTTTCCTACTCTCTCAGTATTTAAATATTCAGCACAACCCGTTACATTCTGGTCTCATTTCTTCAGCCAGTCCCTTTTGAGCCGAGTCTATAACTTCCCAAACGTCAAGCAAGGCTGAAAAGTTCTGCGGGCTACAGGATCCTTTTGTTCCCCGTGTCTCTTTTTGTATGCAAAGCATTCATAGGAGGCTGGGCAGTGAATGGCTCTTTGTCCAGGAGCTGGTGAGAACACACCAGTGGAAGCCTGCAGAAACTGCTGTTCTTTAGATCAGCTCTATCATTAACTCCTCCTAACCCGAATTTAATGACCTGTTGCTCACGTGGGGCTCTCGCATTGAGAGATAGGCGGAGGGTTGCATCTGAAGATGTGAGGAAGAGATATGTACTTCTCTGGGTCTGTAGAGGAGATGCCTGCTTTTTATTACTGCATTACAGATTTATATCCTAAAAGTCACCTTGTATCTCTCCGGTGGGATTTAAACACAAGATTTAAAATTTGCTCTAAGAATTCACAGCAAATTTTGAAAAATTAATATGAAAAGGTAATTTTTATTTAAAACCTCATGCTTTCTTTCCCCAGCAGAGGGAAAAACCTGTCTTTTATCTGGTAGCTAAAATGTATTTTAGTCACCTTGCCAAGCCAGTGGTGATGGAGAGTGAAACCCTCTCCCTTTAGCACTAGGGCAGGAGCAGCGTGTAACATGTATGATCTCAGCAGCACGTCTTGATTCTATCCTGGGCAGTCTGAGAAGCATCAGCAGAGCTCTCTAAATACCCCCCCACTGTGTCTTTTTGGTGTGATGTTACTTGGAAACACAGTCTGCAGGTCTGCGAGAGCAAATACTGAAACGACAGAGTTAAATCGAATTAAAAAGTAGGTTAAACTTCACAGCTCGGCTTAGTGGAGGGGTGGGAGTCACTGAGGTGTGTAGCAGTACTGTTCATGAGGCTGCTCCCACTTAGTCTCTGAATTTATTGTGCAGTAAGGCAGTGGGAAGTACCCAGAGAGTAAATTGCAGTCTCTTGGAATTGCGAACACCAGTAACGGGCGTTCAGGGAGATAGGACTGAGAGCTGAGGGAGGCCAGGTAGGAGCAAGAGGTGAATTTGGGCATAGCCAGGAGTCAGAAAGAAGGGATCTATTCCGTTATATGGCTTCGGTAGTGCTGATCCCAAGAAAAGGAGTACAGGCAGGGGGTGAATCTGCTGGGGAGAAAGCACAGGGGCCATTGAGGCACTGGAAAATTTCCGACCAAGGTTTTGCTTGTACCAAGCAGTGGTTCCTCCATGCACGCTCCTGTGGGACTTGGCATGGCCACTGAGGATCGAGGTGTTAGTCAGCATGTTTAGAAGTGGGTTCTTACCCTGTTGTCAGTTCAGCTAAGAGGATTTTTCTTGTGGTGTTTGGATTAGCTCTGTGAAGTTGCAATGGCAAAATGCGTTCTGCGGTCTGTACCTCTGAGGACCCTTCCTGATTTAAGAGGTCCTTAAAGCTACTCTCCTACTTTCTTCCGCAGCCTTACAGGACCAGGACTCTTCTAGGATAACTGAGAAGAACTTGGGCCTATTAAAATATAAGTCTGGAAGGTTTTTTTTATGCATGTATTATGCTTTTTTCTTTTTCCCGTTGGGCAGATAAAACACTAAGATTTCCCAAGGCTTCACTGCCGCTCTGGGAACTGAGGTTGAACGAGACACAGTGTATTGCTCAGCCTAAGCTGCTGGGGTCAAGCAGCCGTGGGTTTGTTCTCAGCTTTGTCACAGATATGGGCTAACAACTGGAGCAAATAACTCTTTGTTATGTCTGTCTGCAGCATAGTTGGAGATGCAAGTCTTAAATGAGCTGTTCCAGATAATGCGAGTGGCCTTACCATGGTACTCAAGGCCAAGCCAGCCCAGGCTGACCTCCTCGCAACTGTAGCTGGGCTGCTGCTATCAGAGGGCTTGCACGTTTGAGTTTGTTAGTTTGGGTTTACTTTGTGGTGCGCTGGAATGTCTGTGAGCCCTCCAGCTCTGCCCCGACCTCCCTGCCCACAGTGGAATTCTGCAGCGTTGAGCTCTGGTTGTAAGATTGTTGAAACTTAAGTTCTAGTTTTGGAATACTGTGGATCTGTGGGGTCACGAGCTGTGGTAGGGCAGCATCGATAGGAGGGAGGGTGGTGGGGCTGGAACTTGTTCTTTAGTCTGGCAGATCTGCTGCCGGGACTGAAGCTGATTTCAGTTGCACTGGTTGACTTTCCGTACAGACCTAGGATCCGTACCTGTGAAGCCTCAGACCACTACTTTAGAGGAGCATAAAACCACCACCTGCTATTTTTATCCTCCAAAACATTTGTTGGAGTTCTGACCTGAACTTTCTGGATGCAAGCCAACAGCTCCCTATGTTGTCTCTATCTGATGTTCCTAGGATGTCACAGCACATAAAGATGCACTTGCTCTCCTAACTCTTCAGACCAATTGCAGGTGCCTGACACAGTTAGTTGAGCACAGACTGTGTAACATCAGCTTGCCTTATTCCAGGCCGAGTAATTATCTGCCTTCATTAGAGCTGCCTTTAAGGAACCATGAAATTCCTTATGGAACCGTATATCTCAAACAATAGGCGCTCCTGTTGAGAATGAAATGCATAATCCTGCCTTTGAGGCACACCCCTTGCCTAGGTAGCTAAGAGATTTTGCTTTGTGCTGGTGGAGTTGTGCCCATGGGTTCCTCCTCCCTGCTGGCGTTTTCCCAGTCATGCCACTGATGTCTCTAGTTTTGGCACAAGTGGGTACTTGCCACCGAAAACCTTGTGTGAAGTGACACTTGGAGTTAAAAGGAACGACAGATACTGGAGAAACAGAAGCTGTGTGGGGAGACCAGTTGTGTTACGGGTTTGCTGTGCACTGGAATATTGCTCTGGGAAGGGATGGAGTAAAAACAGGCAGAAAGGAGCTGTGAGCAGACTGTGTTCTGGTTGATTCCTCCAAATTAGGCTGGAAGATACTGACTGTCTCTAGGGTTTCTTCCCTCCTAGATGAAATAATCTTCAAGCTCCTTGAATTTGCCTGTTAAATTCCGTATTTGCAGTCTGAGCTGGAAACGCTTTTTGGTTGTTTGCGATCACCAACTGTATATGGACTACTTTATTTGGGATTTTGCATTTATTTACTAGAGATGCTTCTAAACACCCATCTCCCTTTTCAGGTTTGGAAACCTGGAGACCTTTGCCTGTGAAGAAGTTGGAATTGAGAACTCCCCCGAATCCAACATCGTACTGAAGACGTAAGTGTGGTTTTGCACAGGGCAGTGAGCCCCAGACAGGATTTGGGGTTTGGAGAGGATGTGGACAGCATAGCTGTTGTTTCCTTTGAAAATTCACAGCACTGCTTGCTTCCTTTAACAAGCAAAAAATCAAAAAACATCAGCTGTTTTGTAGCATACAAAGGAGTGCTTCTTTCCCCTTCTATATCTATATCTATAGCAGTGAGTGATTATTAGGACTGATTTTACTGTCTGCAGACCAAAGCTGAGGTGGTTCGAGGCAACGAATGTCAATCAGTGACATTCACAGTGTTGCTTTTAGAGGGAAATTTAACTTCTGAATTCACGTTAGTTTGCAAGAAAAATAGCAAAGCTGTTTTGAAGTGCAGTTTAAAGGGAAGAAGTGTTTTGGTTATCCTCCTAGCTTCATATGCAACTGTGTGTTATCTTGTGGCGCTGGGTGTAAAATATGCCTTAGGTCGTTGGCATTTGTACTTTAGCATCTGTGTGGTCTGTGGTTTGGATGCATCACGGCAGTAAAAAGTAACTGCGTTGTTATATTTGATTACAGTATGTGGTGATGCTTGATTCTTGTCCGTATTGCTGCAGATTGTTTTTCTGTGAGTTTTTAACTGGTGCAACCTGAGATAACCTTAATTTTTTGTAGCAGTGCACTGATTTCTCAGGGCGTAATGGAAGCAGCAGCCTTTAGTTTCCGTTTTGTTTGGAGATGGAAGAAAAACATTGGGTTTTTCCATCAGGAGATACATTCCCATCAAAACTGAGAAATACATTTTCACTCCTGAGATTCAGGCTAAGGTTTGAGTCTGGCTTAAAATGGTTCTAATATTCCCCAGTCCTGAAATGTGCCATTAACTGAGCACCTTTCCAGCCCTCTGGGGTCTGAATGGAGTGGTTAGGCAGTGGGATTGCTTTACCTTCAGTTGTCATGTGGAAGTGGCTGTGTTTAACTGTTGGAGTAGAAGTTGGTGAAAGCTCCTTGGCTGTGAGTGCTTCAAATAGCTGCCTCTGAAAACACAATGAATTACTCTTGCTTGGCTGCAGAAGAAATGGAGAGCTTAATTAGTGTCTGTAAATGATACGGGATTCTCAGAGGCTTCGCTTGGTAACAAAATGTTATCACTTGTTAATTTTTAATTAGCGTTTCTTAGCACTTTAGCAAGGACAGAAAGCTACGGGCTCTGATTTGGGCTGTTCCTCTTGCCCCGTGAGACTCGACACTGGAGCTCAGCTCTCCTGGCTGGCGTAACAGAGCTCTCAGTGGTTTTTTTTTCTCCCACTTTGCCATGAGAACTCCTCAAAGAACAGCTGGTAGTTAAAACCTGGTCACAAGCACCAAGGTGGCAGCATTATGTAGAGGCAATAATGGGCAGCTGGTGGGTTCCCACACTCCCATCCAAAATGAGCTCTAGGGTCTCTTCCAGTTTTGGGCACAGTTTTGACCTCCCCCTATCTCAGCCAGGCCAGCCATAAAATCCGAGCTAAAGCAGTACCCTCCCTGCAGAGCAGAGCAGAGCAGGGATTTATATTGGGGGTGAAGAAGGTAATTTCACCAGTATAAATCATGTTGGGATTAATCCCCCAGCTTGTCTCTTCGTGGACGCAAAAGAGCTTGTTTATGAGATGGATAGAAAAGGGGTGAAAGTAACCTTGATGTGGGGGTCCCTCAGGCTTTGTGCAAAATGCATCAGGTTTTTTTTGTACGCTTGGAGGTGAGCGTGCAAGTGAAATAGCATTTAGTGGGAGCATGGTTTTGTTTGGGGATTTTGGCGGGGGGGTTATTCAGTGCTATTGTTTTCCTCCTGGCATACACATAGCTTATCCCACACCCCCGTGCCAAGTTGCTTCCTGTTGCATCAGTGGTGCCTCCCCTCTTGGCCACGTAACGCCCCTGCGCAGCAAGGGATGGAGGAATAGATGGAGTCTGGGGTCCCGTTCCTGTGCCAGCGCCAGTTCTCCTGAGTCTGTCTGACATCATTTTCACCAATGTAGTCAGCACAGCTGATTCTGATCCTTGGGCCCTCCTATGGTACCTGTTACCTAACTGCCTATTTATAGAAAGCTCAACAATGAGGTTGTCAACAAGGTAATTTGTCGGCTCGACGTGTTTTAACAGAGCTCCTAGAAATGCAAATTCACTTCCCTGCCTTAAAAATTTCCATGGCTCTCACTTGCTCCGGCTACTTGTCTCTTAAATATGATGAATGGCTTTGTAGTCCCGTTGTGAAACACGTAGTTCTAGTAGTTCAGGTTTTCTCCTGGCTGGGATCATTCCAGTATAATTGCATTTACCCTCTTTTCTCGTAGAACAGCAGCACGATGTAATTGTGTCCTTGGTTTTACGTGGCTTCGAGAAGTAAGGGGAAAGAGCAGTAGTGCCATGTTAGTTCTTGCCCTTAAAGCTCTCTTGGGAGAGGGGGTATATCTCATGGGAAAGCCTGTGGACTGTGGTCTTCTGCCTTCAGTGGACTGCTGTCATGACAGCTTGGATGCCGTGAAAATCCCTTTGTGCTGTTAGGAGTGGGCACGTCATTTAAGGCATTTCCATTGGTTTGACACCAAGAAAAAAGCTACAGGAGTGAAAAACGACTGCAGAAGAAGAATTTATGGCTCTTTAAGGATCTTGCAGAGCTTTTAAAGACTTTTTGCAAAGTCTTAGGATCCGTGTGGGAGGAATATTATGTCATATGTACTGTACTGTAAGCCCACAGGTCATTGCTGCCTGCATTGAAATTGTCTGTGTTTCTTGTAGCTGTACCCTCGACTTGTGACACAATTTCTGAAGGAGAATGGGATATACAGGAGTTCTTAGAAACGATGTTAGTGTTGCACCCAGTGTTCCTGTAGCTCCAGACCTGCAGGTCCTATGCTGGGGCACGAGCACGCTTGTGGCACAGCCTTGTTAGAGAGATTGTGGGAGCTATAAACCTCTCCTCATGTTTCCAAATCCTGGGTCCGAGCCAGCAGTTACTTCTCACACTTGTTGCAGTGACATATAGTTGTTCCTGACCCAAGATTACTCGAGCTGTGTTCGGAAACATGCCTTCTAAGGATCCCTTCTGCCAAGGGGATTTTCTCCTGTTCACTTGAGCACTGTTCCTATCATTTTTGGGCTGCTGGAGCGGTCAAAAAAATCCAAGGCTGTTTTTCAAGAGGGATCTGACTTTATTTAATACAAAGTGTCTCTTGGGCATTTTGTTATTATTGCATCAGGAGCCATCACAGTTTAAGCAAGGGTACTCTAATCTTGTAACTTTAAAAATACAGTTTGGACCTTAGAGTTATGAGCACTCAACAGCTTCATGATCTTAAAAAAACCCAAACCTGCCATGCATGACAGCTTTATTTTTTAAAATTTAATATTTTTTGTAATATCAGGCCCCACCTTGGCTTTTCATGTGCTGTAGCTTGCTTTCCACAGTTTTTCCTGCTTGGAGTCAGAAAGAAGGTTTGTGATCACAAGTAACAGGAGAATAAAGTCCAGAAAAGGTCAGATATTCCAGCCCAACATTTGAGTTAGATGGACTTCAGCCTGTGTTTCCAGAAATACGATGCCATGCCTGTCTTAATTGTCTGATAAGGGAGCTGTAAGGAATAACTTACTTGACCCTGTGTCTCCTCCTCTAAGCAATTCTTTTTCTCTTTCTTGCATTGTATGAACAGTGTCATACATGAAGAGTGCCTGGTGCTGTTCCTCAGTTCTGTGGGGTTGTATGGTGAGGTGTGACACAGTCACCTGTTCATCTTAGGTCGTCTTTGTCTTTGGAGTTGTCAGTGTTTGCTACGTGTGTTTTAGCTTTGGACTTCTGCTGACTTTGAAAAAGAAAACAGGAGATAGAATGCACTGAACCATTGTGATGCTGCAGAATAAACCCATACATACATTGAATGCAAATAAAAGATACCATGGTGATGAGTAGCATGAGGAATGGAAGAGATCCACGTGATAGAACGTGTGGCACGGGCTGTAGGGAATTTGTGCTAGAATTCAGTTCTGGTTTGAGGTGAGGTTATATAGCTCAAATGTGTGGGTCAGTACAGGTCCCCTGCCAAAAAGCAAACGAGGGAAGAAAGTAGAGCAAAAAGAAATAGGGGATCTTGAACACCTTTACACATTGTAGGAAAGGGGATCAGAAATCCAAGCAGCTGATGCTGCCTGGGACTTCAGCCCTCCTGCCATGGCTGTGTGTATTGCCTCTGAGATAGTTAGAAACAATGCTTTGGGTGATAGGACCGGATTGCTGGGATCTCTGCTGGGAGCAGGAGGGGTCCTCAGTTAACTTTTAACTGACTGTTGAAAGGTTGAGTTCTCTGTGTGGAATGATCTGTGAAATAACTCATGCCCTGTTTCCCTCCCCCTGCTGAAAGATGGTGTTAAATTTGATCTCTGGGCAAGGCACTGCTGGCAGCCAGCTCTACCCAAACCACAGGCTATAAAGTTAAAGAGGTGATGTGGTAAAGGAGCAAAAGGCTTCTTTCCCAGAAGATAGCCATTAAAGACCTGGCTGGTGCCAGCTGAGGACAGAGAAACAACCTTAAAGCCTTTGAAATGTAAAATATTGTAGCTGCTTGTACCTTTTGGAAGCCAGTAGCTTCACTGGATACCCAGGTGCCAAGGCAAAACATGAGTGTCTGAAGCGGTGCCAGGGACGTTTCGCTGAGGTGACGTCCTAGGCTTGTGAGGCCTGCGGAGCTGATGCAATGCGCCACCCTTCATGGATAAAAGGTGCTGAGCTTGTTGCCAGGAGTTGTAAAGCTTTCCTGTCAGTGAAGTTCCCAGAACCGATTTGTTCCTGTTCAGCACGTGCAGAAGAATGCCCAGCGTGGTGCTCCAGGCTTGCCTGCAGTGTTTGCATTTAGTGCTACCTAGCTGAAGACCTCCCTCAAAACTGTGGCAGCATGAACCCCTGGTTACCTCTGGGGGAGGCTTTTCAAGAGGCACGCAGCCTTGCCGTATTGCTCCATGGGCTTGGACCATGACTTTTTTGTTTGGTTTTGATCCGACATTGGTCCATTTTCTTTAAAGATACCCTTTAGGCATGTTGGGAAATATAACGAGGAGAGGAAAGAGCATGCCATCACGTAGAAATAACTCTTGTATTTGTGACGAGGAGGAGGTACTGCCACCAAGGCAAAGGTGATGGAAAATGCAAGGCTGTAACGAGTGAGCCGTGTTCTGGTTCCTTCCAGAACTTGCATCTCTCCTGGTGAAACCAAAGAAAGCTTAAGAGCTTCTCGAAATCCCAGTTTAGTTTATGTTTCTCGTGGATAGGAAAGGGAAAACCGTAGAACTGGAAAAGTCATCTCCTCCTGGTTGCTGTATAGGCTTTCAGTGGGCATTTGAATTATCATTTTCCACCCCCCCACACCTACGTTGCACACTCACATTCCCTGTGCTGTACCAGGGAGCATTCTTACTGGAGCTGGACCGGCTGAAAGAGAAGCAAAACCAGTATATGTAGTGCAAAAAGTAAACCAGCTTTAAGCCCTCCAGCTCTCCTGCCAAACACCACCATGGTTCATTCCTTGGGCTTTTAAGTCCAAAATGAGCTTGAGCAACAGTGAAAGCCCTTTCAAGCCTCCTCGGGGGGAGCGTAAGGTTGTGGTTTCCCTCTGCTACTGGTTTTGGTTTGCTGATTTGGAGTAGATTGGTGCTGTCCCTCAGATGAACGGCAGGCCACAGAGATGAATCAAAATACTTGTTTGGGGTTTTGGGTTGGGGTTTTTTTGTCTCACATGTCAGCTCCTCGTTGCATCCGCCTTATTATCAAAACGTGGTATTTATTAGTTATTAAAACTTGCAGTGTGCAGTTGAAAACCGCAGACAAAGCAACGTGGAGCAAAACTGAGATCTCCCTGTTTCGTTTCACAGCAGTTGGGTAAAAACAATTCAAATAAAGAAAATGAAGGAACTCTTTGGTTACGGCACGGCATGCCGTGCGTGTTTACCCCTCCTCTTCTGCTTTAAAGCAGCAAACACCAAAACTTTCAGTGTAATACTGCAACATCTGGAGCTTCTCATAGTGATAAACAAACATTATCCCATGGTTCCTTGTGCATTTAGTCCCCTCCTGACAGAAGACTTGGCTTTTGATTTGTACTGGAGTTAGCAGTCCTGCTAGAAAACAAAACGCCGTGCATGGTCACGGTGCTGCAGGAATAAAACTGGTCCTGGAATGCTGTGCTCCAGGAGAACAGACCCCAAAGGAATGGGAGCGAGATGGAAGAAAACTGGCTGCATGTTTCCAGTGCCTGGGAAATCCATGGTGGGAAGCAGTTAAGATGCATTTGGGGGGAACAACAATCAGCATTCATTCCAGTAAAGCCAATTAAGCTAAAACAACCACATTGGTTTCTGCTGTTATGTGAGAAGTGGAGTCAAGCACAGGGCAGGATAAGGAGTAGGAGAGTTATGAAAACAGCCAGAACCATGCAAAAAAAAAAAAAGGAGTCATTAGAAGAGCAAAGGAAAAATAATGATTGGCATCTCAGTGAAAATAAAGGACAGGCAGCAGAGCTCTTCCCTTCGTGCCTTAGCATGCGTCCCAGCAAAAGCCAGCCTGTGTGCCTTTCAAGGGGTTCTCCTCAAATCCAAAGAAGCAGCAGGTTGTTTGCTGGAAGTCAAGATTAGATATTAGGAAAAAGTTCTTCCCCGAAAGGGTTATTGGGCACTGGAACAGGCTGCCCAGGGAGGGGGCTGAGTCCCAGCCCCTGGGTGTGTTTAACAGACGGGTAGATGAGGTGCTCAGGGTTATGAGTTAGTAGAGGACGGGTATGGTTGGACTTGATAATCTCAGAGGCCTTTTCCAACCTAGTGATTCTGTGAATAGTTTGAGGCTCTGTGATACAGGGCCTCCTTTACCACCTCCTCTGTGCCCTGCTTAGCAGAGCCATTTGAGTCAGAGCTGCCACAGCCTTACCACATTTTGTGGTACCTTGTGGGCAAACATGAGCCAGGAGCAGTTCCGGGTGCCCACTTTGGGACTGACAGGATCACACATGTGTCTTGTGCCTAACAATACACCAATTCTGCAGACCAAAACCTTCAGAGATGGGCTTCAAGCAAAGCTCGTATGGCAACGAGAAGGCTTTAGGCAGATATGAAAGCATTGCTGACCCAAGCCCGAAGTCTGTGCTTGGCAGGACAGGAGTTAAACATTAAAAAGATATATTATTATTTTTTCTTAGAGGCAGCAAAGGAAAAATTTATAGCTCATAATCAGCCCATGAAAAATGTAGTCTGTGATGTTTCTTTCCTGTCTGAGATCTTGGAAGGCTCCCGTTCCTATCTGTCACTGGGCCCGTCGAGTACAGGGAGTTTCTTTCCAAGGGCAGCAAACGTAAAGCTACCGCAAGATGATGCGGGCAGTTCTCCAGCCTGCTTTCAGAAAGCTTCCCTCCCTGACAGGCCAATTCCATGGTCGGGCTAGAGGAGGTCAGCAGGGCTCAGGGTACCGTTTTTCCCCTTTCCTATTTCCCTTCTTGACTGAAAGGATTTTGCTGGCAAAAATCAGCATCTGTGATGGCTGTGAACTCTTCACCCTGCTCGGGGAGACTGGGTCTGTCTTAAAATCTGTTTATTCTTCAGCTTATGAAAGCGGCCAAGGACCAAGCCTCTGGGAGCAGAGCTTAGTGTAAGGAGTGTGTGAATGGTATTAGTGGGAGAACTTGGACAAGAACTCTTGTGCGACAGCTCTTGGTAGAGAGGTCCTGAAGCTCTGGGTAGAAAGTTTGGTCACCAAGGGCCCAACCTGTGAAGGTCTTACTGCTTGTCTGTGGTTGAAGCTTATCTGAGCAGAGCTGTGAAAATTCGTTCCAAAATGGCTTTCAAATGTGAAGAGAGTCTTCTGAGCTGCATGATCTGAGTCTCATGTTTGCAGTGAAACCTGGAATCCAGAACACGGTGACATTTTTGATTGCAAATACTATTTTGTAGCTCTGAAATTGTAATTCCAGAGTTTGGTCTGTCAGCAAGCCTAACCAAACAGTATCACTGACAGCTTTCCAGATGCTCTCCCTAATTAAAAGTCTGAAGTTGCCACAATATCAGAGGAGGAAACAGAAGAAACAACAGACCGGAGTGGATAGGACCAGTAAAATGACATCTGGGAGGGATTAAAAGTTAATTGAGTTTTGAGGAAAAAACCAATACGGTTAAAATGAGACAAGAAGCTAACTTTACCCTTTTGTGACTGCTGGTTGGTTTTGAATGCCACTGTGCTGCTGAGTTAACCAGATATTGCTGTGGTTGCCCTGCTTGCAGAACAAATGTGTCAGCATCTGTCCACGGCTCTGATAAGAGAGTTTTCTGGGTTGGCTAGTGGCTTTCTCCTTGCCTAAATCTAAAATCTCTGTTCATATTTGAACCCTTCTGTTCATCTCATAAATGGAGGACAGAGAGGTCCTCCTGGCAGGCTTTTCCCTTTCCTTGTTGCTGCTGTTAATATGCCCTGAAGGAGCCACAGGTTTCCTCCCTGCTCCGTTCCTGCATCGTCCTGGGGAGCGGTAACAGAGCAAACATTGCAGCCTCGCCAGGCCACGGCTTTTCCCACTGGCAGTAGTGGGAACTAGGAAATCATGTTCTGCTTTTGATTGTGTGTGTGATGTCAGGTAGTTACTCAGACACAGTCACGGTACAGCGAAGCAGAGATACTTCAGCTGATTAAACAACGTAGCTCCAAAGTAATTTGCAAGTCTTGCTTTGCCTGACAGGCAATGCAATAAGGGGAAACAGGATCCTAACGAGTGCCAGTGGTGGAAAAGGATGTGGGTTTAGCTGTGGTGCTGGCTTTATATGCTTGTCAGAGGGCTATTTCTTTATTAGTTTGCATTTTGGGGTTTTAACTGCACCCCGTTTGTAGGTGTGCAAATCACAAGCCGCTTCAGTTAAGTCTCTAGCAAAATCCCAGAGATACCTGCAGAAGACTCAATGCATAAAGAGAACAAATTAAATTCTGTGTTCAACCATGTCTTCGTACTGCCTTTACATGGGGTATGAATGTCTCTGTGGTTTTAGAGGGAGGTACCCATGAAAGCATCGAAACATGCTGTATACACAGGTTGTTCTCTTTGTGTTCCCTCTTAGTGCAATAGCATCCATCTTACGAGCATGGCTCGATCAGTGCTCCGAGGATTTCAGAGAAACACCTGACTATCCTTGTTTGCTGAAATTGCTGGATTACCTGAAGAAGAATATGCCTGGATCTGACCTAGAGAGGAGGGCACAGAACCTCTTGGAGCAGTTCAAGAACCAAGAAATAGAAAATGATGGTAAGTTACCTTTCCCTTGTGTCTTTCTGTTCTCTGGACTGTACAGTACCGCAGGGATTTATGGGGAGTACATTTTTTCAACTCTCAGCATGGTATGGTGAGGCTCAGCAGTGGCTTTTCTCTTGCTTCTTTAAAGAAAAAAAAAAAAAATCTCCATATGAGGTTCCGAGCAGGATGAGCTAGTCATACAGTGTAGGTGCCTGAGGCTCAACAAGGTAGTGAGGGCCCCTCACTGCAAGAAGGACATTATGATGCTTGAGCGTGTCCAGAGAAGGGCACCCAGGCTGGGGAAGAGGCTGCAGAGCAAACCTTCTGAGGAGAGGCTGAGGGAGCTGGGGGTGTTCAGCCTGGAGAAGAGGAGGCTGAGGGGAGACCTCATTCCTCTGTACAGCTCCCTGAAAGGTGGTTGTAGTGAGGTGGGGGTCAGTCTCTTCTCCTTGGTAGCTGGTGACAGGACAAGGGGAAACCGCCTGAAGTTGTGTCGGTGGAAGTTTAGGTTGGATATTAGGAAAATTTTCTGTACTGAAAGGGCTGTCAGATATTGACACAGGCTGCCCAGGGAGGTGGGTGAGTCACCATCCCTGGAGGGGTTTAAAAGAAGAGTAGCTGTTGTGCCTGGTGACGTGGTCTAGTGTTGGACCTAGCAGGGCTGGATAGATGTTGGACTTGATGATCTTGAAGGTCTTTTCCATCCGAATCCATGATGTGATTCCATTCTGTGGTGCCTGCGCCTGTTCATTCCAGGGTGGATTGGGAAATGCAGCACTTCTCTAATACTTAGACAAAGCTTTAAGATTGCTGTGGCAGCTAAGTGGTTAACTGCCAGCAGACTTCCTATGTCACAGAATAAAAACACACAGCTGCTTTCGCTGGTCTTCGCAACACCCCTGCAAGAAATGCCAAACCAAGAAGAAAGCAAAATGACAGAATGCAGCTTGGGTCGCAAGCCTTGTTGTCCTGAAGCTTCTCTTCCTAGTTACTGCCATGTCAAAGGAAGTGGCCGCGGCTGTTTTTTCCTCTCTGAGTGCCTGGCTGCTGGTATTCAAGGCCAGAGGAAAAACTTACGTTATTGGGGGGGTCACAGTCCACCGAGACAATAGCGAACTGTAGTAACACAAATACGCTGTGTGCGGCAGCGAGCCTGACACATGCCCTTATCCTGCCCAGAAAGCTTCCTGCCGCACAAGCTGGAAAGTCACAGGAGCTCAGGAGGTGTGTGATGGAGAGCTAGAATCAACTTCCAGCTTTTTGGGGGGGACGAGGGGGGATAATTCATGTTAGAAAGGATAAAGGAAATGACAGGAGGGGGAAAAACAACAGCAACAAAAAAAATTCATCCCGTAAAAATAATATCTGCCGGATGTTCCAGAAATACTGAGTCAATGCCTAGCACTGTGAAATGCCAAATTAACTAGGTCATTAGCACATATGTAAAAGGAGCACCACACAGAGCCTTCCGTGCTGAAGGCAGGGTTGCTAACATGTACCTGTTGATGTTTGGTTCCCACCAAACAATGCTCATGAGAGCTGTATCTGGGTCCATTTGTTGCTCCCAAGTGAGCAGAAGCTCCCAGCAGCCCTGCTTCTGCACGTGTTTCCCTCGGGTAACAGCTGAAAGGGTTCTCTTCTGTTTTACACCTAGGTCAGTTTGAATGATAACGTTTCCAAGTTGTTAATTAGAATAAAATCAGGAGGAAAATACAATTAGCCTGCAGAGGAAAGTTTGAGAGTTGTCCTTTCTCAGAGCTCCACCTCTGTTCCTTGCAGAAGTTTCTAAGCTCTTAATGCGTTGCCTGCAATCAACACGTGCTGATAATTGTTCTGAAGCATTCCAATGCTATGGATTTACAAATCTCAGTCCTAATCCTACAGTTTGATTTGTGTAATCAGACCTCCATTCAGCGCTGCCATCAGCAGATTAGATTGTAGCACCAGATACCTAGATAATACAAGTTGTTTCTGGCCTCAGATCTCTCAAGTTGAGCAATAAAAAGCAAGGCCAGTCACAAACTGGGACTTCAGAAGGGGCGCGTGGTTGCTCTTGCTGGTGTCAGGAGGGCAGTTGGGCTTTGAGAGGGGTGAATGGGTTGGAGCGATTTGAAGATTACGAGATACTTGAGTACAAGGGGATTCCAACTTCTTGGGGGTAGGGAGAAGACTGGTTACACACTTAGGGATGTGAGAGAGAAAGGAGAAAGAGGCAGGGATTAAAAAAAGAAGGAAAATCTAGGACCTGGTTTTGAAGGGCGCTGTGAGGTTTTGAGCAGGGTCACAACTCAGTGATGAGGACGTTCAGTTGAATTTCAGGCGCTGAAAAGAAAACAAGGAGTTGCATAGCCAGCGAGAGAGAAGGAAAAGAAAAAAAAACCCCTGTGACTCTTGTAACAGCTCAGTAGAAATCCATTTAATTATGTGTATTATTATGGAACAGCCATGGAAAAACGAGGCCTGAACAGAGGTCTCCATTTATCGTGTTTAGCTCTGTCGATGAACTGTGCAATTGCAGCGTACAGATGGAAAGCTGGACAGAGCCTGCAGTTAGAATTTGTTACATCAGAACTCTAGCTGTTTACAGCGATGATTAGGCATTGCTAATTAATGAAGAGAGAAAGGAGAATTTCGAAAACCAAGATTGAAGTATCACTTTATCTGCTTGTGTTGCTGTAATATCTGTTTGGCTTTAATTGGATATGGAGCATTGCATAACAACCTCGCAAACGTGCTGCTTTTGTTACCGAGCTCTCCCTGATGGGACCTTGGTGCTTTCAGCATCACTCTGCAAAAAGCCCCTGTTTATTTCTTTTCCGTTTTTCTCCCTCCTTTTGGAGTCACCTTACAGTAAAAGGGATTAGGAAGAGGATTTATTTTGGGGGATTTTCTGTTTGACTTCCTCCTCTACCATGGGAAACAAGGGCAGATTTCTTTGTGTTTTAACGTGGCTTTGTTCCCAACCTGTGGAGACATCCGTGAAACCCCTTCTGCGCTGGATCTGGGCCCTCGAGGAGAACTCCTCTCTCAGCTCTTCACTGCAGATTTGGGAGAAGCGTTCTGCTGAATGCTGTAGGTGCTGGCTGTCTTCCCTTCTCTGGGAGAAGTTCCCAGAGTGACACAGTGAGGGATGCAGGAATAAACTCTCCAATATAGTCCACCAGTAGTGCCCGGGAAATCTATTTCCACACATGGGCAGTGATGAAATCTGGATAGAAGAGCATTCCTAATGTAATATTTTGGGGGTATAATTGCAGTTTGGTTATTTTTTTTTCTAGATTATAAAATACATAATTACTGAGAAGTATATTAACTGCATTCTGCAATGTTAATAACGAAGTTTTGCTGGCAAGGGGTGTGTGGGGGGGTTTTCTTTCAGAAGAATGGTTAGCAGGTGGATGAAGCCACCTCTCAGCTGAGACCCTGAACTGCTCCATTCTCTCTACCTCACTTCCTTCCACCTTTTCTTTGCTGATTTAATCTTTTGCTCATCATCTTTCTAAATGAAATACACAGCACCGGTGGGGCCATTACGTCACACCCTCTGGGCATCCCACTTTAATATATACAGACATCTGCTTTGATTTGCTGGTTGCTGTATGAATTTACTAAGTCTTGTTTTCCATCCTGGACAGCCGGGTTCCTTGTTGCATCCCCCTGTAACCAAATTGATGAAGAGGAAGTCGAGCTCACCACTCCTGAAGACTTCTTTTATTTCCAAGAAGACCTTGTGGCGGAACAGTTGACATACATGGATGCAGTATGTAGAGAATTATGGACTACTTGAAATGCAACGGGAAATAATGCTGGGCTTCTGGAATACTTGCTTTTATTTTTTAAAAAATGATGTATATATAATATATATATAATATACATCACTTTAGTGTTATATATAACACTATATATATTTTATTTTTATATATATATATATATATATATAGTGTTCCAGACCAGGTCTGTTGTTGTGACACAGGACACAACTCAACTTAGTTATCCAAACTTGTTCATTGGGCTGTTTTCCTTCGGTCATACTGAAGGGTTTTGGGGGCTGGTTTGCTTGCTTAAGTGTGAATGTATGACATGTAGCTGGCAAAGTTGAATGTTTGATGCTGGAGAATTAGCATGTTTTGGCTGTATTGCTGCCTGGCCTAAAGATGTATAGGCACTCTTAACAGTGATGCTCTCATTCAATTTGTCTGGATCGGTCTCCTTCAAAACACCATTATATATAAAAAAAAATCCCCCCTTGGTTTTACACCTGATATGAAGGTGTCTTGTCTTTTCCCAGGCCTGTTGAGCTGACAGTTCTTCTAGGGCATCAAGTCTCTAAAGTGTATGCCAAAGTGTGTATTTTAAATCAGGAGGAAAAACAAATACTTATTACCGTATCAGATTTCGATCCAATTTCTGCTGTAAACCTGCATTTTATTTTGTTGATGGTGGAGATGTAGGAGAATCCTGCTGAGTTAGACACCTCTGTTTCCCTCTAGACACTCTTCAAGAAAGTGGTGCCCTACCACTGCCTGGGATGCATATGGTCACGAAGGGATAAGGAAGAATACAAGCACGTGGCACCTACCATCAGAGCCACCATTACTCAGTTCAATGCAGTCACCAAATGCGTTATCAGCACTATCCTGAAGATCAAAGATCTCAAAACACAGCAAAGAGCCAAGATCATGGAGAAGTGGATTCATGTTGCACATGTAAAGCATTTATTCTGGGGTGTTGAATGGTCCTTGCGTGGGTGCCTAGGTGTTGGGAGGGGAGAACGGGGTTGTACCCATTGGTCCCAGGCCAGTGAACATCTTAGCCCTAATTCTTCCTGCTTTTGAGAGACTTTCTTTGTAATAGTGGATGGATTATTGTCCTTCCTCTCCTTAGTTCCTTCCCCACCGTGGAAATGGGGCGGGGGGGGGGTGAGGCACGTACCGTGTCTTGCAGATGAGGGATGCCACATCCCATACATGTAATGTTTGTGGCAAGATAGGTATAAATCAGACAGTTCACTTCCCTGGGAAGAAAATACTGCTCGTATCAGTGGAAAAAGTGGTGGTTGATATCATCCAAAGTTAGACTTGTTTTCAGAGGGAGGTTGAAACAAGAGTGGAGCGGGACTGGCAGTGGTGCAGGCAGAGGACAGGCAGACTGAGCTTTGTGCTTACCTTGCCTTTGGTCCTTCTTGTTCAGTCTGGGACTGTTATGTCAACACCATGGGAGCTGAAATCGGGTATGGTAGAAGACAGCTATTAGTGATTTCATACATTTATAGATGTGTTTCATTTATTTATCAACATAAATGCAAGGCTGTAAGTAAGCACAGACAAAGCTAGCTAACTTCTAGGAAGAAGTAGCCTCTCTAACATGGGAAAAATGAAATCAGTGTTTGTGCCTTTCTGTTTTTAAAAAATTTCTTGAGGCTGGAAAGTCATTTGCCTGTTGAATTGTTCACGGTTTGCATCAGGTAGCCAAAACAGCTGGGCTTAGAGGAGGCAAGAGGTGCAAGCAGTGACCAGAAAAAATGAGTTATAATATGGTACCAGTCTCCTTGTCCTCTTACCTTTCTGCTTTGTCATTGTCTCATGTGTTTCTCTGACTCGTTTTTATTCTTTGCTTCGATTCCTTTGTCTCGTAGTAAGTTGCGTGTTTCTTAACCTTTGCATGAGAGGGTTTTGCATGCCTTCTTTACATAACTCTAGTTTGCTCATTTCTTAGATTTCTATCTTTAATATTTTACTGTAACCCTTGTAGGTCCCCTCAGAGCACTGGGCAGCTGGCAGCAAACTAGATCTCTCTTTTCAAGCACTGCTCTCGGGCAGATGGGTGCTGACTGTTTTGAGAGTCACACAGGATTCTTTCCCAGCTGTGCCGAATAAGCAGCCCTAAAAAAACCTCAAGCCAAGCAGAGGCCTTCCAACCTTGACAATGCACTTCTGTGCTTCCAGGGGCAGAATTGTTAGTCCTGGCACCTCAGCGCTGGCAACCAGTTCAGGAAACTGGTATGGAGGATAGGCTTTCACCTCCCTTTTGGCACCGATGCTGACTTGGGTTTGTTTGTTATCATCTGATGGCCGCTTTACAGCCTGTGGGAGCGGGTTAGGAAGTTTGATGCCTGTTTTCTGTGCACAGAGCTTTAAGTTGCAGAGGGAACCAGCTAAAGGGGCCCTTACGGGCCGGGCTGGTTGTCAGTTTGGGTGAGCAAGTCCAGAGTGGCTTCATGCCTGTCAGGGGTCCAGGGCAGGGTCAGATTAGATGTTAGGAAAAAATTTCTCACTGAAAGAGTTGTTGGGGCCTGGAACAGGCTGCCCAGGGAGGGGGCTGAGTCCCTGCCCCTGGGTGTGTTTAACAGACAGGTAGATGAGGTGTGCTCAGGGATATGGTTTAGCATAGGACAGGAACGGTTGGATTTGATGATCTTAAAGGTCTCTTCCAACCTTGTGATTCTGGGGGTCAGCAGGGTGGCCTGGGGAACTCAGGACAGGCACTGCACTCAGCGTGCTGCTGCTGGGGGCATTCTCCACCTCTGTTGGTTCAGTGCTTCTCCCTTTACTTAATTTATATGCATAATTCAATACTCCAGCCATAGCTAAGCACATGAAGAATGCACGTGCATGCTCTACAAAGTAACTGCACGTGTGGAACAGCTAGTTGCATATATACTTAGCCGCCCACTTCTGAAGCAAGTTGCTTGCTTTGCACATGCAAATGAGTGTTTTGAATAGTTAAACACCCAAATTAGAAAATAACCTGCTCATTAAAGCACAGTTATTCACAGACAGCTACCTCTGTAACTTACCAGCACGGACTGCCATGGTCATTATCTCTTTGTGACTTTTGGATCCAGTTTCTTGGTATTACAAGATAAACTGAATACTTTTTCTCGCTGCCAGCCCTCTCTGCTCCACCTAGGTCTAAGGCTCCTGACCAGGAGCAGCCAACTTCGCTCACACAATATTTTCTTTAAAAATAACATGTAAAAATGAAATCCTTACTATTCTGGTATGCTAATATTTATTTTTTAAAAAACCAAGCCCGAAGTTGCTTCTGCACAGGATTCTTTCTGATTTTCCCCTTGTGAAGGACCCAGCATGAAACAAAATTATTCAAAGTAGCCTTAAAAATTCTTCTGTACAACTGAAAGCTTGCTGAAGTTCAGTCTGCAGTCAGTTCAACTACTGAGAGCACCAAATCCAATGTTGAATTCCTAATGAGCTTTAAACTATACGGCGTGTAATTAAGTCAAGGTGCTCCAAAATGGATCTTCCAGTCCAAACTCCTGTTGCTTTCAAAAAAGAAACACCGAGGGCCTGCGCCTCTCACCCTGTGTTCTCCCCAGCCCGCATTTCAGGTTGAACCTAGAGAAAGAAGGATGGTTTTCCCCAGTGTGTTGGTCTGTGAAGGAGAGCTGTTACGTGGCTTCTCCAGCCCCGAACCATGCAAAAATAGCTTTGAGGCCTTGTGTGCCCTACCACATGGCCTTGGACTTGGGCTTTATCTTGCCAAACTGCTAACCTGCTTCAAGCAGAGTCTTGTTAAGCCATGCTTTGTTAAATGGAGCCTCCTAAGTAGCACAGAGCTGTATTTAGCTTTTTAGGTAAATGAATGTGTGTAGTTAATACTTACCTTAGTTGTTCAGTCAGTTTTGATGCAGGTTGGCTTTTGTTTACCTTTGCTTTACCTTTGTTCAGCCTGACAAAGGAAATAAGGGGTTTCCCCCGTAAGGATCCTTTACATAATCAGCATCAATAGTGTCAGAACCAGCCCCGTGAACCCTTGCAGAAGTGGGTTTGCAGTTTGAGGATGTTCTCACGTGTGTGCGGCAGTCAGATTGGCATGTGTTTGGTCTGCTTAACTCACACCCAGAGTCAGTCAGAGCTCGTATTTAAGTCTTGTGCCCATTCACGCTCTAGGTCATGAGCCACCATCAGATTTACAGGGGTTCCTTGAAGATTTCTCCCCCACACACCTCACTCACATCTGCTTTACCAGCAATCTGTGCTCTTTTCTTGGGAATTTGATTTTTTTTTTCTCAGCATCTTTTTTCCATCAAAGCTTTTGCCTCAGAGAAGCTTTGTGAGCAGTACCTGTGAGCTGGTCCATCTGTTAGGGTTTGACCCCACTTCTGGAAGAGCTGGGATGTGCATACTTGAATAACAGGTTATTTCTTTGCATGTCTTTATTTTTAATTGACACTTAGATGATTGAGGGCTTCATTTTAAATACCACAACCAAAGAGGCAAAGCCTGGTTTTTCCCCTAAAGGGGGAAAAGGGATGGGTAACTATAAAGAGCTTTTCTAGAAGTGTAACATTTGTGCTACTTGGCTTGGTGGACTCAGTTCCACTTTTATTTTTGCCAGAACTGGAAGCTGTAACACTGCAACACGCCGCAAATACACGAAAGTGAGGAAAACAAGATCTAAGTGCCAAAGCCCATAAAGCATTTTGGTGGCTGGAGTGGTATTTTGGATGCTCAGTATTTGCACAGCTGCCTGCTTCGCAGTGAGAACGTGTAGCAAGCATGACACCAGTCGAACAGAAGAGCACTTGCGTATTTGTAACGCTGACATTTAATGCTCCTTTATTTCTAACCACTCCTTTCACAGGAATGTAGGATCCTGAAGAATTTCTCCTCCTTGAGGGCCATCATTTCAGCACTGCAGTCCACCTCCATCTATCGGCTGAAGACAACCTGGGCGTGTGTCTCAAAGTAAGCTTCCCCTGCTGCTCCTCACGCTAGCCCCAAACACAGGCAGAAAGTTCCATGCACTTTCTTTTCGTCTTTGACTAATAACCTAAATGATTTTCCCTTTTCCTCTACAGGGATGCAATGCTGATGTTTGAAGAGCTCTCTGATATCTTCTCGGATCATGACAATTATCTGACAAGTCGAGTGTTACTAATGAAGGTGAGAAGCAGCTTGAGTTGCAAATCTTGTGATCAAAGCTTTTTCCAACCAGCTGCCAAAGCTCATCTCTCCCTGAACCACTGTACGTGGTGCTTCGGGGAAGACAGGTCCATTAAACCTGTGCTTTCCTGCGGGGAACAGAGGTGATGTCGTTGTCCTGGAAGAACCTACACTAGCCTTAGCCTCTTGAGCCTGTGTAGCCAGACAGGTCAGGCTGCAGCAGCACGGACTTCGTGTGCTTGTGCGCAAGGCAGCAGGTCAGGACCCCTCAGAGAGCCCCCCATGTTGAAGGTCACGCTGTTAGGTGACACTCCCGTGGGCACAGCGATGTCCAGCTCAGGGATAGCTGTGTATGCCATACCTTACCTGGGAGAGTGCCGGGGCCGTAGCCGGAATGAGGAGGTGCTGCGCATCGTCGCTCCCCCCAAAAGGGGTTACCATGAGCGCTTTGGCTTTCCACTGCTCTGTTGTTTGGGGAGCTGACCTGCCAGCGCAGGCACCCTCAGCTCTGTGCCGGTGAGTGCAGAGCGGCTCCAAGTGCTGCTCTCGACTGCATTGCACCGCCGTAGTGCTTTTGACTTCATTGGAACAATGCCACTCAGCTTCAGCTGAGGAATTAAACCAAGATGTTTATCCAACTGTCCAGTACCTTTCTTGGAACTGGAAAACAGGGCTGGGAATTTTGAAGGAACAGCCTTCCTGCGCTGTGTGTGGCCAGATGGACAACAAAGCAGGCTCTGTCTGAAACTGCTTGACTTGCGCGCTCTCCTGGGCGAACCTCAGCAAGCTCAGGAGCTTGAAAGAAGTGAGGAAGAATAGAGGGAAAGGTTGTGTTCTGCAGAAACTAAGGAATGTTTGTGGCAGTTCCTTCTGTTTACATACAAAACTGGCTAACCAGTCTAGGGTTTGGCAATTCCATCCAGTCTGGCATTTGTACCTTGCCTCCTACACCTCGGTATCTGAAACGCCGTGTTTTGATGAGGAATGATGGGTGAGCACATTCAAACCTGTCAGTCTGTCTGGTTTATCCTCCATTCATCAACACCTGTAGCTGAATTTTACAGCAGGTG
The DNA here is from genome assembly GCA_020800305.1 of Porphyrio hochstetteri. Lineage (NCBI taxonomy): Eukaryota > Metazoa > Chordata > Aves > Gruiformes > Rallidae > Porphyrio > Porphyrio hochstetteri. The sequence goes on from CM036912.1 coordinate 25,076,457, forward strand.
AGACACAAAATAAGCGTAGAGGGAAAACGCGTGTTCCAATAGCTTATTTAACTCAACTATTCAAAAGACAAAACAACTCAATCTGAGCCCAGACCTTCTGGCTCCCAACAAACCACATTCTCCAGCTGCTCTAAGTAGATTTAGAAAGCATTTTGAAAGCTGTGAGAGGAGGAAAAAAATTCCACGGAATAGCTAGAACCTCTCTCCTGCTTTTCATCTTGGATTGTTTTGTAATGATCGGAGGGTTAATCTCCACCGAATTCCTTAAAGTCTTTGTTTTCCTTGACTATAAATAGTCTCTCTAGGGAAGCAGTGATTGACCTTGCCTATCCATCCTGAAAATTTAAGCATAGAGAAAATGCCATATGAAAGGTCGGCTTGGAGAAGGAGCACTGTTCTCACCTCCCCAAACAAGGGCTCCACTGCGAGCTGTGCTTTTAGCTCCTGCGCCTGCCCACCGGCCACTCTTGGACCATCTTGAGGTTACCCTTCAGTGTCTTGAAGACATTGAGACAAACCCTCCTTTTTCATTTGCTCCTGGCTTTCAGCTCAGGAAGGAAACAGAGAATTTGAGCGATCTGTTGATTAACTGCGACTGAGAAGTAAACCCTGTAATGAGAGAGTCTTTACAAGTCTCTCAGGTAAAAGATGGTGATAATGATTCATGCTCCGTCTATCTGGCCACTGGAGAAAAGATAATGGTAACTCCCAGCATCCTGCATAGATCCAGGGGAGTGAAGGCTACAGATCTGTTGTGAAATAGCTCATCCATTCATGTGAACTGTGGAGATGAAATCCTCTTGCTTCCATTCCCTGCATGGTTTTGGATTAGTTAATAAGCCACAGTTGCTGGCGCTCTCTGTTGCGGCGTAAGGGAAAACAAAGCATTACCTAAGATAGAGATGTTTACCCGTAGCAGTCCCGATTCAGAAATTAAACAGAGATCCTGAGGTCAGAAGCGTCAGGATGGAGCTCGGAGAAGCATACAGGCACCTGAAGTATATCTGAGCTGCTGGGATTTGAACTCGGAGAAGATGCCAGGATGCACTTAGCCAGGGCCGGGCCAGAGCTATTTGGCAGGAAAACTCCCTTATGGCTGTTCTGTGGGATTTTGTCCAAAATTCCCAGTTGGGGTACAAGCGTGACCATATACATGCATCTACCTGCCGAGCCTGGCTTGCCTGGTTAAATGCATCTGCAGGTATTTTACACAGAGGCAGTTGCCAGCTTACCACTCAGCTCCTTCATTAATTGCCTTCTCATTCCCTTCCAGGAAGGGACATCCAAATTTGCGAATCTGGACAGCAACGTGAAGGAAAATCAGAAAAAGTCACAGAGGCGACTCCAACTTCAGAAGGACATGGTGAGTTTGGGGTCCTTTTCCTACCCCTTTGCGAACCGGTAACACGATTGACGCTGTAACTGATGCCCAAAGCAGTATCAAGAAAGGTGTTTCCCAGTAGGTGGTGCTCTGGGATGTGCTCCCTGTCAAGCAGAGCAATCTCAGCAGTGCTGTCGATTAGCTGATACAAAGCAAGTGAACCAAAAGGTTTCACTGAATATGCAGCCGGAATACTCATCCCTGTAAATATATGGATTTCCCTTACGCTGTGGCCTGCAGTAAGCGTGTAATGCTCTGTGTGTGTGTCTGTAATGCACATTTATATGTCAGGATGGCCCCACATGCATATACATCTGTGTCCATAAACAATTAAAGTGGGATTCATGCCACCAAGGTGTAAGGGGCTCCGGTTTTTAGTGCAACCCGGCTGTCCTTTTATCCAGGAGCTCCCACCTGCATACTGAAATGCTGGCAATGTCTGGGAGAGCATCCTACTCGAATTAGAGTCTGATTTAAATTCTAGATTAGACACTGAGGATGATGTAATGAAAGAAAACATAATTTATAAGCCTGCTGTTAGGCTAAGCAGCCTGATTTTATTTCATTTGCTTATGCAGGACTATTGTGGCAATCTAATTATTACCCCTAAGCATTCTAATTACTGCCCTTTCTCTGGCAATTAATCTGACACTGCTCTCATCACTCACAGGGTGTAATGCAGGGCACGGTACCTTACCTTGGGAACTTCCTCACCGATCTCATCATGCTTGACACAGCCCTTCAGGACTACATCGAGGTATGTTGTAGCAGTTTTTTGATTCCTAACTACCCTCCGTGCCTTTTCCAGAGGCTGCGGGGGGACAGCTGCTCCACCATGGGTTTCTCCAGGGGCTCAGGGGCATCTTTCTCTCTGGCACCTGGGGTGCCTTCTCCCTGGCTTCCCTGCCCTTGGTGCCTGCACAGCTCCTCACACCTTCTCACTCCCTTCTCTGGGGGCACAAAGGGGCTGCTGGCGGGTTTTTCTCCTCACTGTTTTCTCACTTTCTCCTCACTGTTTTCTCACTTTCTCCTCTCGGCTATCCTGTGGAGACTTGGGTACCTGAGCGCAGGAGTTTTACCAGACCCGCGAGCAGGTATTTCTAGAAGGTCTGTGCTCTATGTTTGCCTTGCTTGCTCCATGCTGTTTCTGGTTACCTTCAACTGAGCATGTGCTCTTCTCCTCTGATCCCTTCTCTTTCCTTCCAACAGGGCGGCATGATAAATTTTGACAAGAGACGAAAGGTAAGGTGGCTGTTCGGTGACTTTTAGTTTCCTGATGCCCTCCTTTAGAGCGTTCTCTTGGCGAGGCCATTTGCCTCCACTTGCTCATACCCAACAGCTGCTAATTGTAATGAAGTTGGTCAGGAGAGTCAAGGTCCCTGAAACGCTGTAAGCCCCTGCCAACCTGTGAAGAGTGGCATGGGAAGAGAACTTTCCAGATGTGTGCAGCAGAGAGCGAGAAGCTGCTGTCCATGTACCTTCATGGGACTCGCAACAGGGGCATGCGCGTTCCCTCTGCTTGGTGGTCATGGTCCTGGCACTTGGGTTGCAGTAACCCTAGGAAACACCACGGGCTTGGGGCAGAGTGGCTGGAGAGCTGCCTGGCCAAAAAGGACCTGGAGGTGTTGGTTGGCAACCTGGCTAATACCAGACCCAGCATGGCCAGCAGGTCCAGGGCAGGGATTGTGCCCCTGTACTCGGCATTGGTGAGGCCACACCTCATGGGTGCAGGTTGCGCGTGGGGTTAGAGGAGAGTGGCGCAGCCTGATCACACCCATCACAGGTAGCACTGCGTGTTCCTCTGGTGCACCCCATGCAAAGATCAGACGCGGCTTTCATCTCAGGCATCCATTATTATTATTATTATTATTATTATTGTTGTTGTTGTTGTTGTTGTTGTTATTATTATTATTATTATTATTATTATTATTATTATTATTATTATTATTATTATTATTATTATTTCATCAATTAGCATCCCTCACTAGTTGCCTGAGAACCACCCAAGTACAGAGCATGGCTCTTCTCTTGGTGCTGGGCCGGCTGGTGCACGGGTGAGCAGTAGGGTGATCCAAAGAGCTTGTGATCCTCTACCACCTCCACTGCTGGAGGGACAACTGGCAGCGCTGCCATTGGGCGGCTTTGTACCTGGGCAAAGCTTCTGCAGTGGAGCTTGAGCCCTTGGGTTTGTCTGCGTGTTGGCGCGTGGCTGATGAACCAGTCACATCTCAGTTCCTGAAACACTCAGCTGGAACTAAACTTCGGTCAAGACTAAGGTTGTCCTGGATCTGTGGTCCTGTGTGTTTGGTGTATGAATGAGCCTGTTTGGCTTCGTTGGGGTTTTTTTTCTGATTGGAATTCCTGTTTATTTTGATTTCCTCAGGAATTTGAAGTACTTGCTGAAATTAAGCTCCTGCAATCAGCTTGTAACAACTATTGTATGACACCTGACCAAAAATTCATCCAGTGGTTCAGGAAACAGCAGGACATGACTGAGGAAGAGAGGTAGGTTCTCAACCCACCTGGTGAAGCTGTGTGGGGTTTTTTCTTACCCCAGGCCTACCTGCGGGTACTTCAGTCAGGCTGTAGCCATCCTCCTATGGGAATGGCACATCCTGATGCTCAGGGAGGGTGGGAATAACCCGCCTTCTGCTCGACAGCTGCAGGAAACCTGTGGAGCACTTAGCGGGTTTTGGTTTTGAGGTTGGAAATCGGGATTTTGACTTTGAAATAGGATGGTCTGTTGTGCCCGGGCTGTCTGTCTGCCTGGGCGCACGCTCAGGACAGGCGTCCCCAGGGGTGCTGGGATGCAGTCGGGCAGCGGGAGGCCAAGGCACTGCAGAGCTCACACCAGCTCTGTGGCTCCGGGCGTTTGGGGTGGGTTTTGCCGAGTTCTGCACTGTGGCATGTGCTGCTGGGCCAAGCCAAGGGAATTGTTCCCAGCGTGTTAACGTCTCCGCTGCACTCGGAGGGCAAGTGCAGACACCTGCTGCGTTGTACTGTCGTAGAGAAAACCAAACTTCCCCTTATCCAAGATTCCCATCTTTGGGATTCACTTTTTTCCTCTTTTTCTTTCTTTTTTTTTTTTACATAAAACCATGAGTGGCCCCCAAAAAACACTTGTTTTTAAAGCTCTTGTAAAGAAGTGACATATCCCTTTCTCTGTAGTAAAGCGCAACCAAAGCTACTACGTTCCTTTCTGTGGGGTTGCAGCTTTCTGAAGTGGGAGTACCTGAAAGTCTCTCAACCTTCTTAAGTGTTGCTGCTTTGAGATCCGAATACTTAAGAGCATTGTCCGTAAAAACTGACCCCGGTGGCCTCTGTTCTGCAGTTACAACATTTCCCGTGAGATTGAAGCGGCCAACACCAGCACCACATCCCCAAAATCCCGGAAGAGCGTGTTGAAGAGGTTCAGCCTGTAAGTACGGTGGGGCAAGGGGCTTTTGCTGCATTCGTTATTAGTGTAACTTGATGTACACATGGGAAAAACCCCTCCTAGCAGGATTTTAATATGCAAATTAGCCAAAAGGCGTTAGGTAATAGGAACAATCTGCCTTTGGGTTAGAGAAGGGGAAAAAGATCCTGGGGATGTGGTCCAATTTGGCATAATACTGCCCAACCTCCAACGGGAGGTGGGTGGAGAGCAGGGACACGCAGCTCAGCTTGTGCAGGGAACAGTACGCTAGCAGGAATTTGTGGAATGCTGCAGGGAACAAAAACAAGGATCGAGAACCAAAGTAAAAATACATCTTAAAGGTGAGAAAATGGACCCTGACATGTGATCTCTGAAGGGTTTCCCACGTAGCAGCAGCATGGTCACAACAAGGGGGAACTGCTGAGCTGGCAAAGCACTGTCTGCTCTTAACTGTCCTTTCCTGCCTGGTCTGAAGGAAGACCAGATGCATTTATTCATTGTCCGTGTAGAGTTTTGGGTTCCAATACACAAAGAAACCTGTAAAAATAAATACCCTGGCAGCTGTTCGGAAGGTGTTTCTGTTAGCCCATCCCAGCTATGATGGACTAGCTCTCAACTCCCAGCAGCCTCTCGTTCTCATCGCCCTTGGTGCGTGCCGAAGCTGTGCGTGGGCGTTGTTGCTGCAGAGCACAGGCTTTATCCCCTCTTTTCCATGCCCTAGTGCTGTAATTGGGCGTGTTGTGTTTGTTCCCACGGTGCAGTCTGTCTTAAGAGTTGCTTCATCCGGGCTCTAAGTGTATCTTACAAGTTAATACTGTAGGAAAGGCAGGTGTAATTCATCTTGGAACCACTGACACCTCCCTGAATGGTTGAAAATCGTTAACTGCGTGCTGCCATAGCATCCAATTCTGCTTCAGACATCGTAGAAGCTGTTTCCTTTGCCACTCCTGTAAATTTACCTGACCTGCATTTAGAAAGGGGGCTCAGAGCGGGAGAGTCTGTGATTTGCACCTTCTTGTCAGCTCCTCACCAAGTATGTGTCTCTTCCGACTCTTGGAGAGAAACCCTGCGACAGCTTTGCTTGGCCCAGCTCCGTTCTTCTCTCACTTAAGAGCTTTTTCTGCTTTCTTTTCCCTTCCAGGCTGTTTCTAGGTTCCGAGATGGTCACCCAGAGCAACACCCCCATCAAAGAGCAACCCAAAACTACTCCTAGCGGGAGTTCTTGGGAAAGCACAGACTCAACCAGTGTTTCCTCGTGTGAGCTGAATCACTCTGAGTCTGAGGACTCCAGTCCCGTGGGCACTCCGAATGATTCTCAGCAAAAGGTACAGGCTGGGTGGCGGTGCCGGCACAGCCAGTGCACGGGGGGCTGGCAGTGTTCTGGCACAGCCAGTGCCTGAAGGGGTGGCCATGCTGCTGGCCAGCCTGAGGAGTTGGCCCCAGCCTCTTGGTCTCGACTGGAGCGTTGCTTTTCGAGGAGTGGGGAGACTGTAGGAAAGAAATGGATAAAGGTGGAAGCTGTCCAGTCGGGATTTTTGCACAGTGCTCTCTACGTTGCCGAGGACTGGAGCCCTCCTTCCCTGAGCCAGGGTCCTCCCGGCAGTGTTTGGGCAGGGCGGGTGAGGAGAAAGGCCGAACCCTGTGCAGCACGGGGAGGGAGCTGGCAGTTCCAGGGAATGTGTTCCCACCTGTGTAAGGGCTCCCAGCTGGGGCTGGAGCGGCGGTGCCCCTGGTCCCTCTGCTCCTTCCCATGCGGTCCCAGTCCCTGGCTGGTTGCCCATGACCAGCCCCTGGTCGCTGTATCTGTTGCCACCTCCTGGCCTCCTTACCGAGAGGCAGGAGTGAGCAGTGTACCCAGCTGGGAAGAGGACTCAAGTGAAGTTCGCTTGTCCTGGAGGCCAGGAGTACCAGGTGACAGTACTCACCTTGGTCTTCACCTTTTATTACGTCCTTCCTCCAGAACGACACAAACACCACCTACGCAACCTGTGCACAAGGCTGAAAAACCATCTAGTTTCTGATAGCGTTTGTCTTTCTCTCTGTTGTGCAGATGTCCAAGTCTTCTAGGTCCTCCAAATCCTCCAAGTCCTCCGAGTCCTCCGAGTCTGCTGGGGCCTCAGATTCTGCCGGGTCCTCCGAGTCTGCCGGGTCCTCTGAGTCCGCCGGGTCCTCTGAGCATGTTGGGTCCTTCAAGTCGGCCGGGTCCTCCGAGTCTGCCGGGTCCTCCGAGTCTGCCGGGTCCTTCAAGTCTGCCGAGTCCTCCCAGTCTGCCGGGTCCTCCAAGTCTGCCGGGTCCTCTGAGCATGTTGGGTCCTCCGAGTCTGCCGGGTCCTCCGAGCCTGCCGGGTCCTCTGAGTCTGCTGGGTCCTCTGAGCATGTTGGGTCCTTCAAGTCTGCCGGGTCCTCCCAGTCTGCTGAGTCCTCCAAGTCTGCCGAGTCCTCTGAGTCTGCTGAGTCCTCTGAGTCTGCCGGGTCCTTCGAGTCTGCCGGGTCCTTCAAGTCTGCCGGGTCCTCTGAGCATGTTGGGTCCTTCGAGTCTGCCGGGTCCTTCGAGTCTGCCGGGTCCTCCGAGTCTGCCGGGTCCTCTGGGTACACTGGGTCCTCCGAGTCCTCCAAGTCTGCCGGGTCCTCCAAGTCTGCCGGGTCCTCCGGGTCCTCTGGGTACACTGGGTCCTCCGAGTCCTCCAAGTCTGCCGGGTCCTCCGGGTACGCCGGGTCCTCCAAGTCTGCCGGGTCCTCCAAGTCTGCCGAGTCCTTCGAGTCTGCCGGGTCCTCCGAGTCGGCTGGGTCCTCCGAGTCGGCCGGGTCCTCCGAGTTGGCCGGGTCCTCCGAGTCGGCCGGGTCCTCCGAGTCTGCCGAGTCCTCTGAGTCTGCCGAGTCCTTCGAGTCTGCCAGATCCTCTGAGTCTGCTGAGTCCTCCGAGTCCTCTGGGTGCGCTGGGTCCTCTGAGGCCTCAGGGTCTGCTGGGTCCTCTGAGTTCTGCTCTTTGGTGAAAGTATCTTCCTCGATGGAGTCATCCACTTCTGCCTCATCCCCTTCTCCCATCCACTCCTCCGATGAGATGTGCTCTGTCCCCATGACACCGGTCACCACCAAAGTACCATCGCCTCCTGCTTACAACCATCAGGACCATGACATGTGCATCATCCGCACCAGCATTGAGGACAGCAATGGCAACATGTACAAGAGTATCCTGGTGAGTGGCAGTGTTTGCAGCCGGGGTGACTTAACAGTGCTTTTGGTTTTGGACACACAAACTCACTGAGCTCGGGGGGGTTGCTCCTAGGATGCGCAGCTGCCTTCCATGATGGGAATGCCCTGACCTCCCCAAACTGCAGAGAGCCCTCCTGTGAGGGCCTGATGAATTCAAACAACAGACAGGGGCTGACATGGGCTTCCGTGGCTCACACCATCGGTGTCTCATTCACTCAGGTGTGCTGACACTGAGGTCCTGCCGCCTCTTCGGGGTGGGACCTGTTGTCCCAAACTGAAATGGTTTAATATGTAGCGGTACCTTCGTTACCATCTCATTGTGTGTTTTTCTGTGTCTCTTAAATCTATCCCAAGAGCAGGTGGGCTGCAGCAGGGCAGGAGGCCTTGGCTAATCTTGAGTGAATAAGCAGCATCTTTCTCTCTCTCTCCAGCTCACTAGCCAAGACAAAGCTCCTGCTGTCATCCAGAGAGCAATGGTGAAACACAACCTGGAACTGGATGCAGCTGATGACTATGAGCTCGTGCAGGTCATCTCCATGGGCAAAGGTAGGGAGGCAGAAACCTGCTGCTGCTTAAAAACTTCTGCTGGGCTTTGAAGGAAAGAGCAAGACGTGATGCAAGGTTAGAAACGCTGGGGTGTGTTGTCACAGCCACCCCTGAGAACAGGCCCTTTGCTAAGGGTGGACTCATGGGAGGCAGAGCATGCTCGGGGCTTGCCGAGCAGACACGGGCTGTGCCCATAGAACTGTGGGCCAAAGAGCAGCTGCCCATGCTCTCTCTGCCCCCATGCAGAGCCTGGCGGGGTATGGCCACCCCAGGATCCCACCACTGGCTGGACATGTTCTGCATTTGGCCTCTGCAGCCTTCCCCCCCCCTTTTTTTTGTGGGAGAGCTGCTGTGGGTGCCACCCTGCGCTGCTTTGGCAGGAGGGGGCAAGGGGTCCGTCCCTGCCTGGCTGTATATGCCCAGTCCCTGTTCTCTCCTGGCCGCAAACTAACGCTTGCTTCACTCCCTTTTGCAGAGCTGGTGTTCCCAAAGAACGCAAACGTGTTCTATGCCATGAACAGCCAGGCGAACTACGATTTCATCCTACGAAGAAAACAGCCTGGCAATGGACAAGCAAATACGGGGAACCGCTGCACTCTGACATTCCCCAGGACTGCTAAACGGGGGCGTTGGAGCAGCAGGCCCAGCAAAATCACACCCTGAGAGTGTGGGGCCCAGGAGCTGAGCGAGCTGGCCAGGAACTGGACCCCTGTTTTCCTTTCCTCCCTTAGAGCCCTTTCCTCCCCTGGAGTTCCTTCTTCCTGTGGAGCCAGGCACAGGTCTGTTGGATGGTGCGGACTGGAATTTTCCTTGGGGTTGGCTGTTCCCTGGTTCTTGGTGGGCACATGAGCCAAGGAACAGCAGTGCCCCAGGAGGAGAGGAAAACAGGACCACCACAGAAGCCAGTTCCATTTGTGAGAAACCCTTTCCCTTTCTGCCAGTATTACACAGAAGATGAGCATCTAAATTTTATTTTTGTAAAACTGGAGAAGAAAAAGTCTCCCTCGACTTCTGCCTGAACCAAGGCTGAGGCCGTGCCTGGCCTCGTGCCCCGAGCAGGCGCTGCCTCCAGGAGACATTTGTATTCATGCAAAAGCAGTGTGGGTAAGGCCCCAGTACGCTCAGCACTGAAGCCAGAATAAACAGCAGGCGTGTGTGTTGCCTTCATACCGCTGTCATACTTCTCTTTGCACTTCTTCCACACCAGAAAAACAATCCAAAAAACCTAGTTTTGGATTGGATTTTTCTTCCAAAGAACTTTCAAAGTCTGCACTGGCTTTGCCATGAGTGTCATGGCCTGCTCCTGGACAAGATGAACGGATGCTCCTTGCCTTGAAGTCTTGTCTTACCGCCAGGCCAAGGCGGTTTCCCTTGGACTCCGCTAACCCAGTGACTGGAACTCGATGCCTTCTGCAGACGCTGAACTGACGGACGGACCTCTTCATAACGTGCAATCAGTCTTCAAGAGCGAAGCCTTTAATTCGCCTGTGGACTGATGGACAGTGTTTTCTGAGCAATGGGGAATGTCCCCTGCGCGACAGGCAACTACGTGACCTTTAATTTTAATAGCAAGCAGGGTGGGGAGCGCAACAGGTTTTAGGCATTACCCCCGACCCCCCCAGAGCTTTTATATACTTGTAGCACATCACCTCCTGGCGCTGCCCCCACCCCGCATCTCACCTGTTCAGTGAATTTCCTGACATGGTACATCCTTTCAGCTGGAAGGACACGTTCAGCTGGAAGCATTTAATTCCCTGTTCTGGGAAACCCTTGAGGGACACACTGCTGGGGCCTCTTCCCAGCACCCAGGCTTCCTTGAAAGGACAGCAACAGGTTTTATTTTAAAAAGCCATAATGGAGACATGGGATTGTCTCGGTAAGCAGAGCCCTTCCCATGGAGGCTGCCTCTGCACCACTCAGACGCTGAGTTTTAGGCCACACCTGAGCCCTGGTGTACGTTTTTCAAAGCCAGGCTTTGTTACTTCACGGATCGGGACACATTCACAGTGTTAGGGCAGGATGCTTTACACTAAGTATTTGTCACCACTGTTTACAAGTAGCCCCCATACAGGCAAGAACTCCAACAGCAGTTTAGGTAAGAGGGGTTTGTATCTGAGCCTTAATCTTTGCCCGGTGTTAGGGTAGGATTGCAGCACAAGTTTGGCATTTCAGTTTCTGTAGGTGTAGCGTTAGGGACAAGTTCAGTATTGCTTAGAGGCGGTTTGGTTGTATTAGGCTGAAAGGTTCTTAATGTTAAAATGTTCTTAATGTTAAAATGTTTTTAATGTTAAAATTAGACCCTCCAAAAGGTGGGATTTTCTTTCTTTTCGTTTCTCGTTCCTTATGTTTCTTAAAGTTTACCTGTGATTGTTACACAATAAATTTAATGAAGGTTTTGTCAACTAATATTTGACTGGCCTGAATTGGTGGTGTTCTCTTTGGCTTCATTACTGCATGTGGGGTGGGGGTTCTACACCTCACTGCTGCTCTCTTCAGCCTCATCACTTTTGCTGTTCCGTGCTCCCCCAGCTCAGCTACCCCACCAGCCTGAGATCCCCCAAAGGCCCCGTTCTAGCTGCAGCCTTTCAGCTAATGCTTGCTGTAACTAACTAGGCAGGTACCTTGTACGCAAATGTTACAGACATTTCTTGGTGAAATCAGGCTCTTTTGGGTCACCAAGCACTTCCTGCATCACTAAAGAGACTCTCAGCTTACAGTAGTGAAGGCGAAGAGAGATGACCCCCCAAGTCTGAGCTGGCTCCTTTTTTTTTTCCTACTTAAATGACCACAGGAGACAAACCCCAACCAGAGAAACCCAAGAGCGCGACAGCGCTTTTCCTTACCCGTGCATTTCCTGCCCTCGACCAAAGCCACGCCAGGGCTGAGGGGTAACTCGCTGCCTTCCTGTGGGTGGGCCTGTCTTCAGGCCTGTCACCCTGAGCCTGCTGGGGACTGCCTTGGCTTGCTGCTCACACTTCGGACCCGATGATCTCTTGAGGTCCCTTCCAACCCCTATGATTCTGTGACTTCCAGCGGGTGCTCCACCTCACACGCAGCTTTGAAGCCTGTTAGATGAGTGAAAAAAAGAAAAATAAATACCTGGCAAGTGGGAAAAATCATTCCCAGGTGCCTCAGAAGTGTTTTGGTGGGCTCCCACCTTGCTGAACCTCCATTAAAGCCGAGCCTGGCAGAGCCAAGGGGCTGGAAACGCAGAGGGGAGCAGGCAGCACCCGGCTACAGTGCCTGGGTGCAAAGCCGTGGCACGCTGTGTGCGCACCCATGGAGGCCGAGAGGTAGAAGCCCTGAGTGCCACAGGGCAGGCAATTAACGCCTTGTCATCTGTGGGAAATGGAGGAGCGGCCCTGGAAAGAAGACACAGTTGTGCTTGCTGGAGGGAAGCTGCAAAAGCAAGAGAAAAAAGTGGGAAAGAGGATTTCTTGCTGTTCAGCAGCGAGGTGGCATGGTGTGCTTTGTCATGGTAAGGAAGGTGCAGACAGATTTCTGCACAGCGAGAGGGTGCCAGGGTTGGACAACCTTTTGTATAGGAAAGCTGTGGTTCTGGTGTAAATGTAAAGTACTGAAGCCTGGCTCCAGGCTGCTGCCTCAGCCATTGAGAGGGGATAAAAGTTTGCTCAGTTGTCTTCAAGCCACCATGATCAGAATACGTGCCTTTCATCACGCCACAAATGGCGCCCAACGTGGGCACTGACACGACTCGCTGCTGATCCAGTGCCATAGCTCAGCTGAGCTCAGGGAAGAACACTGAAAGGAAGCATTACCGGCGCTCCGTTACCTTTCGCAGGAGGAAGGTAAGCAGCTGAGAACTATGGGAATGAGTCTGATCAAAGAGCAAAATAATGTTTTAGAACTTTTTAACAAGATTTTGAAGGAACATGGGAAGATGCTGGGCCCCTCAGCAGAAACAGTAATTCCAGACACCTCAGTTGTGCTAATGCCAACTGGCACTTACGGACCTTTGGGTCATGGAATGGCGGCACTATTAATAGGAAAGTCCTCCACAGCATTAAAAGGGCCTTTTGAATTACCTGGAATTATTAATGTTGATTACAAAGGCGAAAGTCATTCTCAGACACTGCTCTGTCTGACTCCAACACACGTGGACATCAGTGGGAGTGGCAGCCCCCACGGGTGTGACGCCAGGCCAGGACCCCACTCCTCTGGGGTGCTCTGGCTCCAGCACCGCCAGCCCTCTGACAGCATTACCAATGGACCAGAGATACAGCCACACTGCATCATCAGCCCCGGTCCCACACAAAGCAGGGCCTGATGGGACAGCTTTGTACCCAGAGCGGCGCCAGACAACACACTGGATGCTCAGGGTGTACAGACGTCCCACTCCCCAGAGCTCACACACGCTCCATACCAAGGCCGCTGGGATTGCCACACTCCAGAGTGCTTCACACAGGCCAGCGAGACCCGCGGAGGAAGCGGGAGGGACAGTCAGAGAGGAACAGCCCTGGCCACGTGCACTGGCCACTGGCGGAGCTCTGTACTCACCACATTATGTGGGCACCAGCCGAAGGAAGGCGGCTCACAGGCAGCAGCTGCAGCCAGGCACCTCGATACGGGCAGCAACTCCACGCAGAGTGACACAGCGGCAACCGCCCGCGCCAGCCCTTCCCACCCAATGAAGAGCCCACACGGCTGCTCGGCTTGCTCCAGGTTCTATGTATTATCAGACCGGCTGACAGGTACTAACACATCTTCTTCAGCAGAAAGCACAACGCTGATCAGGAATCATCAGGAACAAAAATAAACATTGAAAACCAAGCGCGCAACCGTACAGAGCTGCCAGCAGGTGAGTCTCTAGGTGGCACGGCCAGGAGGACATCCTCCCACAGCCACGGCAGCCCTCAGGCTCAGGTCTGTCCCAGCTACCCCAAGCACTGTAGTCTGTCAGCACCTGGCTGCTGAGAAACTTTGTAAGGAAAAAACCCCACCAAACCCCCATACAAACAAAAGAACAACCCCTGCCCCGAGCCTGCAGTCCGCTGACTTGTTAGCCAACAGCAAGTACAACACACCTGATCCAAAGCAGGAGACAAGTTTGCTCCTCACACACAGAAGAAAAACCGTATCAAGACAAGCTGCCTTTCCGTCAGGTACCGCAGGATTGTGCGCGGGCTGCTGAGAACACTACAGCTGACACCCCCACCTCCCACCCCTCCTCCCCCCACCTTGGCTTCTGGGGGTTGTTTTGGTTTTTTAAGGGTAGTGCCAAGCGTTTCCCTGCCCAACTCACTAAACATTAAGTCCCCAGAAGTCCTACACTCACTTTTACAGCCTAATTAGACCCTCAAATAGGTTGTCAGGCTTCCTTCTCCCCACAAAATACATCAAGGCAGGGGGCAAAGCGGGACGTGGCACAGAGGCAAACGAAACCAGCAAACTCCACCTTCTCTGCTTGCTTCCAAGACTTTAGACCCGCTAAGGCACCAGCTCTGGATTGGGAGCCCCATTTCGATGGGCTCTGGCATGTTTTGAAGCCTGCAGAGGGGAAGCCAGCAACAGTTTTGCACAGGATGGTGGAGAGGGAGAAGACCCTAGAGAGGAGCGCTGCTGCTCCGGTGCTCTCAATGGTTTTGGAAACCGTCTTGATTTCAGCAGGGATCCCTTTACCCAAGTAACCCAAACATGGTTTCTTGTAGAACTACAAACCTCACAAGGAGTAAGAGTTACCCAGCAGCCCAGTTACACCTACCCGGAAAGGTACAAACGCTTGTACGCTCTATATATTAATCTTTATAAATACAGTATTCTACAGGGGGACCTGTAGAAATTCGTCATTCAAGGTTTCGTTTGGCTTTTAGTCAGTCTGTTCTCAAACAAAAGCTTGCAAGGGCTTTCGTTCAGACCTCTGCCTTCCTTCAGCCAGGCTTTTCCCCTCCCTCACCTCCCGCCTGGTCCCAAGCAGCTTGGGGAGCTGCTGGGTCCAGCCAGAGCGCTTTGCCATCAGAAGCAGCGGGAAGGAGACCACATGAAGAGCTGCTCTACAACTTTCAAGGGTGAAAAGCTAAAGTGGGAGGCAGGTTCAGCTGTGGCCAGTGTCCTGGGGGATGCGGGAAGTCATAGCTCGTCCCTGGAGGACGGCGTGTGGAGAGATGACTGGGAAGGCAAGGCATCCTTGTTCTGGGCATCGCTGTGGATCTTGCCCTGCTGCCGGGATTTCCAGGAGTGCGTTCTGTCCCAGTCCGTCGACACGGTCTCGTTGTCCCAGACTGTAGAGGTCTCTGTGTCGCTGAGGTAGTCCGGCTGCCCGGTGTAGTGGGTGGGGTAGACAAGCAGGGGTTCTGCCGAAAAGGCTTTCAGGTCCCTGGACTCGTAGTACTCCATGTACTTCGCTCTAAAGAGGAGAGGGGAAAAATATAATCATTGGTAAGAAAGTGAAGGAGTGTCAGTAACTGGTTGTAACTGGGAGACACCAGCCCATCCACTAAGCAGGGAGCAGAGGTAGCTGCTGGGGTGAGGCTGCCCCTGTGGCCAGCACCATGGGCCCTCCAACCACATCCTGCAGGTAGAACAGAAACCTCTGCTACCAGAGAGCGCCGAGCACCATGGGACCAGGCAGGGGACAGTAACCCCTCTGCAGCGGGTCTGTCAGCTCTTTGAGCTGTGTCAGGAGCTCTGCCGCAGACTCCCCCATCCCCATGAGGCATAGCCCCATCCCCCACCAGCCAGGTTACAGAAGCGAGAGGCGACCGTGTCCCACTCACACAGGGTGCTTGTTGTACATGACAGGCAGAAATTCATCTACAGGCAGCATCTTGCCAAAAGGTTCAGCTCCGATGAGTTTCTGAGCCCCTTGGAAAGAGATGGCGTAGCCCAGGGTCCAGTAGGAGTAATCGGCTTCCACCAGGTTCATGACATTGGGAACTGCCTTCTCAGGCTCCTGCACCTGCATCCTCTTCCGGCCAATGTAGCTTCAAGGGGGAAAAGATCAAGGAAATCAGAACCAAAGCACGTCTGTTAGGACCACACAACTCCTGATACCAGCCAGGGACGGCCCAAGGGTCACTCCAAGAAGTAATCCCTGAGCAGCTTTACGCATTTTCACCCTGCACCACCCCCAGCTGTACCAGCTGGTACAGCTGGGAGTGACTTCCTGAGGGAGCCAAGATACCTCGGCTCAGGCCTTTGGACTGAGCTATGCCAGTTCCTCCATCATGGTGGCATCTCCAGATGCTGCTGAGCCCAAGTGGTGCCCAACAGGCAGCCCCAGCATCCTGCCCCAGGAGGCGGAGCTGTTCTGGTGATGGGAAAAGTCGCCTTTCCCTGCACTCCAGCATTAACCTGCATCTCTCCTGGGACGCGGCAAGCTGCGGCCCTCCCCTGCCTGCTCAAGAGATCCCCACTGGCCAAGGGCCCATTACTTACATCAGCTCCCAGTCTAGCTGGGCTTGTGCGATGTCATCCATCAGCTTCATGAGCTTCCTCTTAAACTGGTGTTCGAAGCGCACGTCATCCTCAATTACAAGCGTCTTCTCCAGCTCTCTGTTCACCACCTGAAAGGAGAGGGTTCAGGAGTGTCAATGGCTCCCATGAGCTGCTCCCTGCATCCTGAAATCGGTGGGATCATCCTGACATGGTGCTGCCCTTCGAGCAGGCAGGGAGAGGGCTGGAGAGCCACTCCCAGGTTCACAGCCCAGCTGGGACGGACTGCAAGAGCCAAGGAGAACAGATGGACACCACCCTGTGGCTGAGCACCTGCAACCTCAGAAACCCCTTCATGGGATGTCACACCCTCTGGAAGCCCCGAGCTACCATCCAACAGCACCACAGCAACCACCTCCTCAGAGGAAGGTGCAGCAGCCCTGGTTCAGAAAGCCTCTCCCTTGGAAGAAAGTGTTCCTGGAGGCTGGGAAGAACACCCCAGCATATCCAGAGCCTGGCTCTGACTCCCAAAGAGATCACGCCACGCAAAGGCACCCTGCACCTACGTTCCGCGTTACCTGACCGTCGGCCCAGAAGCAAAGCCCGACCTCCCGTGACCCACGTCACCCCCACAGCCTCTGGGAGTCTGGATCAGCACCCTGCTGCACCCAGCACCTCCGAGGGCAGAGGGCTGCCTCCTCTCACCCACACAGGACCCTGCCCCAGGAGGCGCAGCCCTCGCTGGCAGATTTGGGTAACCGTACCCCGAGTACCCTGTCCCCGCTCTGTATCTCGCTTGAAGCAATCCCTCCTGCCAACATCAGGCTGAGCACCTCAACCACCTCTGACCAGCATGACCAGGATCTTCTCAAGTGTCGCTCCCCAGGTGATCAGAGGTGGAAGCTACAGCTTTAACCACCCAAGCAACATCTCTCAGCTCAGATATGGCCCTGATGCTGAGAATATTTCTGACACCCCCATTCCCCCAGTCCCTGCCCCTCCCTGTGCCACACTGGGGGGAAGAAGGGAGTGAAATCGTGACTGAAGTGCAGTCTGCTGAGAAGGGAGGGGTGGGAGGAGGTGCTTTAAGATCTGGTCACACTTCTCATCACCCAGCTCTGGTGTCACTGGTGCAGGGCAGGGCCATCAACTAGAGAGTTTTCTTTCCTTTATTCTGTGTTGAGTCTGTTCTGCCTGTGATGCTGATTGCAGAATGATCTCTCCCTGGCCTTACAGAACCATAGAATCATAGACTGGTCTGGGTTGAAAGGGACCCCAAGGATCACACAGTTCCAACACCCTGCCACAGGCAGGGCCACCAACCTCTAGGCCTGCCCAGGGACCCAGCCAATCTGGCCTTGAACACCCCCAGGGATGGGGCACCCACCCCCTCTCTGGGCAGCCTGTTCCAGACCCCTACCACTCTCATCTCGACTCCTGAGCCTCTCAGCATCTTTCTTCTCCCCTGTCCAGCTGAGGAGGGAAGTGACAGAGCAGCTTTGGTGGGCATCTGGCCTCCAGCCAGGGCCAAACCACCACAGCATCCAAAAAAACCCTGTGTACACCCCCTACAACCCAAGGGAAACAGCTTCAGCCCTCACCCCCTGAAACCAGCACCCTATTTGACACTGACCCACACCTGGCCCTGCACTGTCCTCCTGCACCCACCCACGAGGCACCCACCAGCTCCTTACCTCCTTCCAGATGTAGTAGTGACTGAGGAAGCAGCCGATCTCTCCCCTGGTTAGTGGCCTGGAGGAGTACGGGTCCCGGTAACCTGGGAGCATGTCGATGCTCAGGGCTTTCAGCTGGCTCGTGTTCAGCGCCCTGAGGATGAGAGAGCAGCTGTCAGCACTTAATAAAGAGCAGTAAGTGCGAGTTGGACGTGGGCAGAACATGGGAAATAGGATGGACTGTCAGAGAAGCCACACCTTGAGGAATTCCTGTGCTTGCTTTGCTCAAAAAAGCCCAGAGAGAAGTTCATTGCTTGATTTACAGCTCTAAACCAAGCTGACAAAGTGTATCCCTAGCTCTACAGGGAGGGGATTGTCCCTCTCTACTCTGCCCTCGTGAGGCCCCATCTGGAGTCCTGTGTCCAGAGCTGGGGCCCCCAATACAAGAAGGATGTGGAACTGTTGGAGAGGGTTCAGAGGAGCCACGAGGATGATTAGAAGGCTGGAGCACCTGCCCTACGAAGAGAGGCTGAGGGAGCTGGGCTTGTCCAGCCTGGAGAAGAGAAGGCTGCGGGGGGACCTCATTGCAGCCTCCTAGTACCTGAAGGGAGCAGAGAAACAGGAGGGGATTCACCTTTTCAAAAGGGTAGACAATGACAGGACAAGGGGGAATGGATTAAAACTAAAGGAAGGAAGGTTTAGATTAGGGGGAAGTTTTTTACAGAAAGAGTGGTGAGGTGCTGGAACAGGCTGCCCAGGGAGGTGGTGGATGCCCCGTCCCTGGAAGTGTTCAAGGCCAGGTTGGATGGGGCCCTGGGCAACCTTGTGTAGATGCAGGCCTGAGGTTGGTGGCCCTGCCTGTGGCAGGGGGGTTGGAGCTCTGTGATCCTTGGGGTCCCTTCCAACTCATACCATTCTATGATTCTATGATTCTCTGCCAAAGGCTTCTTGTGGACCCACCAACTGGCAGGTGCTTGACTTAGATGGTTTCTCCAAGAGGTCGTGATGGGTCTCCAAGTGTGACACAGACCACTAGATGGCACACGGGCTCCTCTCTCCTGGAGGCCTTCTAGCAGCTACCTCACCAAAAACCTCTGCCTCGCTTTGTCGTCATAAGAAGGGTCTCCACACACCTCAGAGAAAGCTTGGGAAGGGTTATCTCATTATAAGAAGGGTCTCGACACACCTCAGAGTCAGCTTGGGAAGGGCTACGTCAAGGTTAGCACTGTAGCACAGCAGCTTATGACAGTCTTCCCAGGAGAGAACCGCTCTCCAACACCATCACAGCTGACTCCTTTTAACTGCAGCCATGGAAATCAGGATGATTTTAACCTGGTTTTCATCCTAGTCTGAGTTAAGATGGTTCTCCTGGTTCTCTCATGGAGACTGACTGATTGCAAAAGGAAAAAGAAACAGGAGCCAAAGGTCCCCAAGCAGATTATTGGGCAAAGAGAATCAGAGACTGGTCTGGGTTGGAAGGGACCCCAAGGGTCACAGAGTTCCAACACCCTGCCACAGGCAGGGCCACCAACCTCCAGACCTGGATCTACACAAGGTTGTCACCTCTCCCCTCAGCCCACCTTTCCCCACCAGAAGGAAGCCAGGCACCTGAGGAGATGGCGTGAAGCAGTTAAGCACGACCCACGCTTTGCAAACATCAGCAACCCCTGCCAAAACTCACTTTCCATCCACAGCCTCCACTACCTTGACTGCAATCTCCTGCTCGTAGAGAGTCCGCAGCATCCGGTCCCGCCTGTCTTTCCGACGCTTCAGATTGATCATGAAGATCTGGGTAGAAGAGAAAGATGTCAGCCTCCTGGCTTGGGCATGAGGAAGAAGAGGGAGTCCTGATTCACTCTGCTCCAGCAGCCCCACCAGAGGAACAGATCTTAGATAAAAAAATCACTGGCTGTGCTTTTATTCCAGGTTGCTTGGGATGTGTCAAAAAACCCGGGGTTGGTTTGGAACTGAAAGGTCAGAGGCTTGCTCTCAGTCATAAAAACTTCCACAAAAAGCAGTTAGTCACAGGGAGAAGGTGCTTTTCAAGGATGACTACAGGTGAGAGCAGAGCTGGTGCAGCAAGGCCTATAATTCCCCAGGATACAGGATGCTTTGATCACCATTAAATGCAGGATAACATGGCTGGCTCCAGTCCCAGAGGGACACCGACCCTCGTTTCTCTGCACCACTGCCACTGCCTCCATTTAGGACAGAGGTGTGAGGACACAACACCGTGCAGGCCCGAGCACATGGCAAAGAGAGGATTTCTGGAATTACTTTGGGCTCTTCAAAAAAACCCCACTGCTGCACCTGCCAGAGCAGAAACCTCGCAGAGAAGGATGGGGAAGAGAGCTGTCTGGGCAGGGCTCAGTCCAAGCCCTGAGGACACAGACCCTGGCAGAGGACTGGAGCTCCCGTTTGCAGGTAAGCCACGGAGGGTCAGGGATGTTTTTTCAGTCCCAAGGCAGACAAGTGCAGCCTTGTAGCCTGCAGAGCAAAGCCTCACCTCAGTACGAAGCAGATCTAATTCCAGCTCAGTCCAGATGCAAGAATAATAAATTGGATAAATAAAGCGCAGCCACAAAGGACAACATGGAAAAAACCCACCCAACCCCTTCCCCAGCTGCGTCCCAAACACAGATGCTCAAACACACACAGCCAAATCGGGCTCAGACTTTACGAGTCCCACGAGCAGCTGTAGCAGAACACTGAGAACACAAAGGCTCCCCTGATCCCTCCCTGGTCACGGTGCCACTGCCACCCTGGCAGCTGCACTCGCACTGGAGTCCCGGCTCCGTGAAAAACAGACACAGGGTAACTAAAGCACGGCAGATCCCTCTCCAGCCTTCTCCCCTCACTGCCTGCTCTCTCCACTTTGCTGGGGCAGGGGTGGGAGAGGGATTCCTGGGGGCCTGGCGCAGCACTGGTCTCAGTAACTGATGTCTATAGTTCATTTTTGTATGAGGAGAACTTGGTGACCAGAGAGGGGAGGGGGAAGCTGCCACAGGAAGGAGATGGCATGCGTGATTCTCATCACTCCTGGATGTGGCCGGCTTGGGCTAGAAGCCAGCTGACAGCCTGGGTTCCCAGCTGCTCCAGGCTCACCAGGGTCTCCTCTCAGGCAAGAGAAATGCTCCCTTCTGTCACTGGAAAGCAGGAGGTTTCCCAAGAGACCACTTCAGAACGGAAGGGCTGCCTAGCTGCTCTGCAGAGCTGGATGTAGAGGAAACGGTGCAAGAACTGGGGAATTAAATAACCCATTTTTCAGCTTCCCTTCTACCTTTAATCCTCCCACCTGGATTAGAGCATCCATACCACCCTGACAGGAAGCCCAAGGACTTCCCGGGCACTGCCCTTGCACACAAACCCGCGAGTGTCATCACAGGGCTCAGGGCAGGTACCAAGTGCCCACAGATCTGACTGGCCTCATTCCCCTGCAGCAAGCACCAGATGGAGAAAACAGCCCCTCAGCCCCTTTTTCCCTTCTGCTTCCCCAAGCTCATCCCCAAATAAGGATGTCTGTTTTCTCCTTGCAAAAGGCTTAAGTCCAAAAAATAAGTACTTGGGAAAGAGCTAATTACATGAAACGATAATACACTCCAAGAGCAATGGCTGGAAGCTCAGCTACAGGGAGAACCCAGGTCCCCTAGGCGATGAGCAGGAAGGCAAGACCATAATAGCGAAAGAGATTGCTTCCTTCATCAAATCCCATCTTGTCAGGGTGCTTCAGAGGAACAGAGACATACTGAGAGGGTTCAACAGGTGGGCGATCGACTGAAAGAGAGGAGAGACCCCAAGCATCACCTTCACCGCATCGATACCGTGCATCCGGGGGTGAAGTCAGTGCGGGGGTGGGTACAGCAGGAAGCATCCCCGGGGCAGAGCGGAAGCCAGGAGCCACACAACGTGACAAAACCAGGGCTCTGCAGCATCCTTTCCACATTAAAGACCCATTTTTTGCATTTAACCTGGGGAAGCTTGAGGGATTTTGGGAATGGGGCTGACCCGACCCTGAAGTGATTACATCCTGAGGTAGAAAAATAGGTGGAAAACGGGAAAGCGCCTATCAGAACGGTAAGAGAGCGGTCAGAGCAGGGTGCAGGCTCCCAGGGGGAAGGAGCGGAGGGGACCCATGGTGGCAGGGCACAGCAACTTACTCATAGCCTCAATCAGCGTGTGCACAAAGTTCTCTGCTTCTTCTTGCAGCGTCTGGTGCGATTTCAGGGGCATGGGAAGGAAGCCATAGTGTTCCTGGTTGCAGATGAACATCTGTATTCCTGGGGACCACAGAAAAAAACAAAACAGAAATTAGAATTGGTTCTTTTACCAGTGGATTTCACTGCTCTGTTGCTACGTAGCCACAATCAAACTTAGCCCAGGACTTCAGTCCCAAACATTGTGCTTCATCAGCAGCCCATTCGAACCCATCACAGGGCTGGTTTCTGTTTGATTTGGCTGGCAGCAAGCGCCCTCTCCTATGAAACCGATGCCCACTTGCTCCTACGAGCGGGTACTTTGAACTGCAAGCGGTTTGCTCCCAGGAGAGGCAGGGAACACCCCCCTCAGCCCAGAAAAAGGGTCTTCTTCTGGCTACGGATGGCAACAATCCTGCCACAGAGGGCGGAACTGGCCTTCAGCAAAGTCGTGTGTGATCCCCTGTAGACCTGCTGGGTGTAACTGGGTACCACAGAGGAACTTCTTTCCTGGGAGGGTGGCAGAGTCCTGGGCCAGGCTACCCAGAGAGGTTGGGGAGTCTCCATCTCTGGAGACATTCAGACCCTGTGATCCTGGGTGCTGCCCTGTGCAGCCTGCTCGAGGGATCCTGCTCTGGGGCAGGGGGTGGACTGGGGGATCTCTAGAAGAGCCCTCCGACCCCCATCATTCTGTGTGTGTGTCATGCACTTGCAAAGCTGGTGTAGCTGCAGGGTTGGTGACCAGCCTAGCAAGGGATTCACTCTGGCTTTGCAGTCGAGCATCCTCCAGCTTCTGTGCACTTTGGCTAGAAAATAAACCCAATGATTAAACCTGTGCTGGCAAAGGACTTTGAGGAATATGCATGATAACCATCTTGGAAGTGTCAAGTCTACCAAACATGGTCCCTTCCTCTCCAGGACTAATTTTTACCGTGGCCTAGAGACCAGAGACAAATCCTAGAGACACACTGGGCAAGGAGAAAAAGGGCTTTGAGAGAGAGGTGATGGCGTAAAACCCTTCTACTCAAAAGCCTTTGGATCTGCTCATTCAAGGAGATGCACCTGAAAGTGTGAAACAAAAGGAAGGTGTAAAGCCCCTCCTGGGAGCAGACGCCTTCGCACAGGGGAGACCGACCCACCGCTGAGCCTGTTCACTGGGGCTGTCCCACCAGCAGCAAAGTGCTCTTCCCTCTGAGCCGACCAAGGGGTTTTGCTCACTCAGCTACAACTGCCCTGGCAGGCAGAAGCTACACCCCACGAAGCCAAGGGAATGTCATTCTGTTGTTATTCACCGAGCTCTGGTACAAAAAAGCCAGGGATCTCCTGGAGAGAGCCCAGCAGAGGCTACAAAGGTGATTAAGGGCCTGGAGCATCTCCCCTGTGAGGAAAGGCTGAGTGAGCTGGGGCTGTTCAGCCTGGAGAAAAGAAGCCTGAGAAGGGATCTGATCAGTGTTTATCAATATCTGCAGTGTGGGACACAGGGGGAAATTGCCAGCCTCTTCTCAGTGTCTGTGGGGACAGGACAAGGGGTGATGGTCTCAAGTTGGAGCATAGGAACTTCCACACAAATATGGGGAAGAACTTCTTTCCTGGTGAGGGTGAGGGAGCCCTGGGACAGGCTGCCCAGGGGGGTGTGGAGTCTCCTTCTCTGGAGATATTCCAAGCCTTGTCTGGACGCCTCCCTGTGTGACCTGTCCTAGGGACCCTGCTTTGGCAGGGGGGTAAGACTCGATGAGCTCTTGAGGTCCCTTCCAACCCCTACGATTCTGTGGATCTCTGAAGGGCCTTCACTAACTGACCACAGCTGAAAGCTGCTAGAACCTGTACGACCAGCCAAGCAGATTTAAAAACCCCCAACAAACCCAAACACCAAACATTTCTTTTTCTTTTCTTTCTTTAAAAGCAGCACGACCCCCTCCCTGCAGGGATCACATGGGATGCAGACACTGCCCGGCGCACTGGTGCTTTCATGTATTAGTCCCCCTAATCCTCAGCAGCTTTAGCAGAGCAGCACTATCTGCATTAACAGCCCCGGTGTTTCTATCACTTGAAGTTGTGTGAGTAACTTGCCGGCTGCGCTACAGCCAAAGCTCATGCAGCTGCGTTTTGGTAACCGGCAGAATACAAAAATACCCCCTGCTGGCATGAATGGGTTTGGCACCGATCTGAGCGACTAGTCCGAGCTGGCTGGGCTCACTGATCTCTGTTCCTATCTTCCGCTGGCTTAAACACGGTTACTCTGCAGAGGTTCACGCCAGTGGCTCTGTTCCTTCTGGGATAAAAGCTAGGCTAAAATGGGAAGACTGCCTTCAAATGGGGAGGGGGGCTTGCTCTCCAGCTCTGGTTTTATAATAAAGTAAAAGATTGCTACAGGGGACACAAAAGCTACAGATATTTGTATTATTGTTATTATTCATAGAATCATAGAATGGTCTGGGTTGGAAGGGACCCCAAGGATCACACAGTTCCAACCCCCTGCCACAGGCAGGGACACCAACCTCCAGGCCTGGAGCTACACAAGATTGCCCAGGGACCCAGCCAACCTGGCCTTGAACACCCCCAGGGATGAGGCACCCACCACCTCTCTGGGCAGCC
This sequence comes from Porphyrio hochstetteri, assembly GCA_020800305.1. Classification (NCBI taxonomy): domain Eukaryota; kingdom Metazoa; phylum Chordata; class Aves; order Gruiformes; family Rallidae; genus Porphyrio; species Porphyrio hochstetteri. The sequence goes on from CM036912.1 coordinate 25,100,865, forward strand.
CCTTCTAGCCCCTCACCACTCTCTCTGGAAAGAGCTTCCCCCTAATAGCTCATCTAACCCTTCCCTCCTTCAGCTTCACTCCATCCCCCTTGTCCTGCCAGTCTCTGGCCTTTGAACAAGCTGATTCCCCTCCTGTTTCTCTGCTCCCTTCAGGGATGGGAAGGCTGCAATGAGGTCCCCCCGCAGCCTTCTCTTCTCCAGGCTGGACAAGCCCAGCTCCCCCAGCCTCTCTTTGTAGGGGAGGTGCTTCAGCCCTCTGATTATCTTCATGGCCTCCTCTGAGCCCTCTCCAACAGTCCCACATCTTTCTTGTACTGGGGGCCCCAGCTCTGGACGCAGGACTCCAGCTGGGGCCTCACGAGGGCAGAGCAGAGAGGGACAATCCCCTCCCTGTCCCTGCTGCCACCCCTCTGCTGACGGAGCCCAGGATACCATCGCCCTTCCAAGCTGCAAGAGCACACTGCTGGCTCATGTTAAGTTTCTCATCCACCATGACACCCAGGTCCTTCTCAGCAGGGCTGCTTTCCAGGAGCTCTTCTCCCAGGCTGTAAATATATCTGGGATTCTTCCAGCCCAAGTGCAACACCTGACACTTCGCAGTGTTGAACCTCATTAGGTTCACCCAGGCCCACCTTTCCAGCCTGTCAAGATCCCTCTGGATGACTTCCTTTCCTTCTATTGTGTCAACCACACCACTCAGCTTGGTGTCATCCACAAACCTGCTGAGGGTGCACTCAATCCCATCATCAATGTCATTGATAAAGATGTTATTCGCCTTTTAAGGCTGTGACCAGGATCCACAGCCACATTCCAGCACCCGAAATTCCCCCTATCCCTGCAACCAGGCCTTCCTGCCACCTGGCTCTGGGTCTTCAGAGCCTGGGGCCAAAAGGGAGCTCAGAGATCTGGCTGGCTGAACACTGTCCAGTGGGCGTGAGAGGCGGCCACCTGTCAGTAAGGCGCCCGCAGTGGGTTTTGTTCCGAGGCAGCGCTCCTGCCATCGGCCACGTCCTCTCAGCAGAGGCGGGACGGGCTCTCTGCAGTGTCACAAAGTGGTCGCTTCCAGCAGGAGCTTCACTGGTGAAATGAAAAATAAACCTCAATGGTATGACCCTGAGGCAGAAAGTGCCTGGACAAGTACACGTAGGAGTACAGGGATGTAAGGGAAGTTACTCCCAAGGGAAGTTCACCTCAACCTCCAGATGTTTTCACATTGCTGAACTCAGATGTCATCCTGGGTGACAGCCCAGCCAGCGATCTGAGCAGATCAGCGGGCCAGACAGCTGCAGCAAAGCTTTTTGTGTCATGGGTCAGTCCTGGAAAAAGCTAAAGTGTTCTAAGATGGAAGGAAAACCATGGCTCTGAATCCCTGAAATACTTCTGGAGTCTATGCAAGGCAGTTATCAAGCTCACTGGGACAGCTGTCAGAGGGAACATGTGGAGCAGGTAGATCTGAAGGAGCTTGCTTTGCTACCCAGACTTACACCTCTCTTCTCCTCTGGAGCCAACATCCCGCCATCCCAACTGAAAGTCAGGGTCCCAAAGGTGCCCTGCCAGTTCTCCCCTCAGCCCTGCCTGCCCAGGGCTCACATTTCAGCTCCTGCCACCTCTGTCATCCATCCTTCTCACCCGATGCCCCTCATATGCTCATAGCTGAGCTTTGAAAATCCCTGTGCAGTCTGCCAAGGCAACAGCATCTTTTTCAGTGCACCAAGAGCTTCAAACCAGGAACCTCACTAGATGGGGAGCTACAAACAGCTGGTGGCTGCTGTGTTGGTCTGCAGGCAGTGGGAAAGGGGCTTCTCAGCCCATTGCTTCTGCAGAAGCAACTGCTGCCAACAAGAAGCAGCTCTATTTCTTTACTGCCTTTTCCCTCTGCTTGGCTGTCCCCCAAGAACAGCCCTTCCTTCACTCTCCTACAGACAGGAGACAGGCAATACCCAGCACACATCACCCAGAGGACCCACAAATGACTCTGCCTCACCAGTTCACCTTGCTAAGCCAGCACACCAGCCACGAAGCTCCAAACAAAGTGCCTTTCACTGGTGCTGCTGAGGTTTCATCAGCACCTTTGTCCTCAGAAGGCCCCAGATGTTCCCCTTTGCAGCGCAGGAGGGCAGAGAAGAATACAGAGATGACCATGACAACCTCCCAGGAGCTCCTTCAGCTCCCACAGTGACATACAGGGCTGCAGCCAGGACTTTGCAGGGGACAGAAAGCAAAATGGGACCAACCATCCTCACCACGAGTACAGTACCATGCATTTAAGAGACAAGGACTTTCCCAAGACACCTGGAGCTCTCTGCAAACACCATTCCAGGCAAAGGAAGAGGATGGTGAGGTTGTGACTTGGTGATAGGACCAACTAACTGAAATCCCCCCACTGTGTGTAGGAACCGATCCCAGTCCCAGTGGAGCGGTACAGGTTTTCCCTCCACTGTGCCCCAGGGGTCTCAGTGCTCGACTGGTTCTCCCCAAGCACCAGTGACCCAATGACAGGTACCCAGAGGTTCTACTGCTCATACGCCAGCTCCAACCTACTCGTGCCAGCACGAGACGTCCTCTCAGCACAGCCCACAGGCTCCCTGTCATTCCCCTGAAATCTGCCATGATTCTGCTTTCAGAAAGACCAAACCCACCCCCCAAAAAGCCCCACCTCTCAGGCAACTCCCACTGAGCTGCCCCAAAACAAAGCCTCATCAGCACTGTGGGGAAGCAACTCGGGTTTTCCCTCACATCATTCACGGGTGCCTTGCTGTGACACCAATCAAGGGAGGTGCCATGCATTTTGGCTCCCCCATCCCAAGAACAGCTCCCATGTCCTGTGAAGCCAGCTGTGATTCCCAACTGCACCACCAGTCACTTGCTGCTGGTTATCCCTGGGAGCCAAATTCTAGCCCGGGAGCTCAAAGATCTACATGTCTACTCGAGAATCCCCCTCAGCAAAGGCTCCAGACATACCTGCTTGGCGACTGGAGAAGGCAAAGACCATGATATCATCAAAGCTCCAGGTGTAGTCCTGGTGGGGTGGGTAGAAGGTCAGCTTGGCAGAGGCTTCTTTCCTCAAGTCAATGAGGAACGTGGAATGAATCATGGGGACGGCGAAGCAGCCTGTCCTCTTCCACTCCCGAATCAGGGGATAATCCAAGGTGCGTTTGTAATAGCCCTGCAATCACAACGGGGGGCTGCTTGTGACAGGAGATTTATGTTTCATAGATGCTCCTTAGCAAACGCCCTCACCCTCAGCTCCCACCCTCAGCAGAGACCAAGCAGTGCTCAGTTCTCAGATGATTTTAGTGTTTCCCATTGGAAAAGGGCTCACTCAAGCGTTTAGAAACAATCCCCATCCCAAAAGTTGAAGCTTGACCTTCCCTCTCCTTTTTAGCAGCTATCAGAAATCCAGGCCTTTCCCTTGCAAAATTTGCTTGCAACAGAGCTTCAAACCTCTGAGTATTTTCTTCTGGCTCTTCAAAAGCCTTTTTTGCATGCAGAGTCCCAGGTCCAATCCCAGAACCTGTGACATCCTCCACGTTCAAGGCACAAAGGATGTTTAGCATCTCACAGAACAGGACCTGCAAATTATTTCTGACCATGACTTTAAAAAATAGAATAGTAATTCTCTTCACTGCAGCAAAAGCAACATCTCAGTCTCCATCATCTGCATGAGAATCCCTGCCTCCTCCATCCCAGGGCAGCAGGTTTGATGCTTGACTCCTGAGCTCTCCCCACAGAGCCCATCTCAGAGAGGCCCTTGAGTCAGCTTCTTTCTCCATAAGCATGAGCTCTGCCAGCCTTCCAAGTGTGATGGGTGCAACACCCACACCGTGCAGCTCACAGCTGGTTCGGCAGGCACAGAGCCTGCAGCCATCAGATTTGGAAATAAACACACTGAATTCCTCCCGAAAGAGACTCCCAGTGCACCATGAGACATCCAGACATGGCTAACGGCTGAAGGCAGAGCAGATTCTGGTCTTCACAGAAACCATGAGTCACTAGAAGAAGTTAAAAGTTACTTTTACATTATATTTTCCATGAGCACCCCAGCAACAGCCGAGCAATGCACTGCAGAACCACTTCACACTGGTTTCTGCAGCAGCGTGGCACGGTACAGTGATCCTCCCCTCTCCCCTCCAGACAGCCAGTTCTCTGTTGTGGGTCTGCATGGCTGGGGTCTAGAGAAGAAGGGGGAGCTGCAGGGGTGGCTGCTGCAAGGAGCAGCCAGAAGCTCTCTGCAGGCTCCACAGAGCAAATACCAGCCGGCTCAAGGCCGCAGTCGCTGCAGACCAAGGCCGAGCCCATCAGCGATGCTCACAGCACCTCTGGGAATCACAGTGAGGAGAAAACCCACCAGCAGCCCCTCTGTGCCCCAGAGAAGGGAGTGAGAAGGTGTGAGGAGCTGTGCAGGCACCAAGGGCAAGGAAGAAGGGAGGAGGCGCCCCAGGTGCCGGAGAGAAAGATGCCCCTGAGCCCCTGGAGAATCCCATGGTGGAGCAGGTGTCCCCACGCAGCCCGTGAAAAAGGCCCAACCCCCTCTGCAGCCCATAGAGAGGCCCCACAGTGGAGCAGGGGGAGACAGACAGGAGATGCTGCGACCCATGTTGGAGCAAGCCCCTGCCAGCACTTGTGGCCCATGGAGAGAGACAGAGACACAGAGATGAGTGAGAGACAGACCCACACCAGAGCAGGTTTGCTGGGGGGGGGGCTTGTGACCCTGTGGGTGGACCAGGCTGGAGCAGTCTGGGCCTGAGAGACTGAGAGAGATTCTATGATCTATGACTGCACCCATAGCAGTGACCCACGGGGCAGCTGGGGAAGAGCTGAAGCCCTGTGGAAAAGGACTCACATTGGAGAAGCTCATGGAGGACTGCCTGCTGTGCGTGGGACCCCATGGTGCAGCAGGGGAAGGGGGTGAGGAATGAATGCCCCCCCGGCTAAGGAGGAAACCAACTTGTGAGGAACTGACCCAAACCCCCATTCCCCATACATATTTTCTCCCCTGCCCAGCTGAAAAGGGCAGTGACAGAGCAGCTCTGGTGGGCTCTTGGCCTCCAGCCAGGATCCAACCACCACATCCTCACAGCATGGTCAGAAGGTATCTCACACAACTGCTCTGATTTTCCTGAAGGAGGAGTGAGTGGGTAGAGACCATCCAAGCATCTGTGCTGAAGTTAAGACATTCAACCTTCAACAGACATCCAAGAGTGCCCACAGGTAGACGTTGCTGGAAACTAATCTCTCCTCCTCCAGTCACTCACTACGGGGGTTCAGGGCTTTTCACTGCTCATAAGTCATGTGTAGTCAGGAAAGGCTCCGGTTATCAGCCCTGCTGCTGAGCTCTCCTGAGCTTAGCTTCGCAGCAGGCTGCCTGGAGCTGGGTTTGGCTGCTGCCGCTCGGTGCTGGATGCTGCGTTTCAGGGTGTGTTCCAGCTGTTACGCCCTCCCCAAGTCCCCAGGGAGAACAAGGCTGAAAGCATGAAGCTGTGGGACTGTGAGCATGGAAACAAGAAACTAAGAGAAAAGACTAAAAAAAAATTAAGTGGAAATGTTGCTGTTTGTTTAAGGAGCTTTGTGTGGTGGTGGTGTTATTTTCATGACATTCCACAAGATGCCTTTGCTACTAAGTTGTTCTTTCTGGAGCACCTAGGACTGGAGCACCTCCCCCTATGAAGAGAGGCTGGGGGAGCTGGGCTTGTCCAGCCTGGAGAAGAGAAGGCTGCGGGGGGACCTCATTGCAGCCTTCCAGTCCCTGAAGGGAGCAGAGAAACAGGAGGGGAATCAGCTTGTTCAAAGGGCAGAGACTGGCAGGACAAGGGGGATGGAGTGAAGCTGAAGGAGGGAAGGGTTAGATGAGATATTAGGGGGAAGTTCTTTACAAAGAGAGTGGTGAGGGGCTGGAAGGGGCTGCCCAGAGAGGGGGTGGGTGCCCCATCCCTGGGGGTGTTCAAGGCCAGGTTGGCTGGGTCCCTGGGCAACCTTGTGTAGCTCCAGGCCTGGAGGTTGGTGGCAGGGGGTTGGAACTGTGTGATCCTTGGGGTCCCTTCCAACCCAGACCAGCCTGTGATTCTGTGATTCCTTCTCCTTTTTCAGGCTGATGGAAATTTACCACTGGAGAGGTGGGACAGGGGGACAGGGCTGTGGCTGGTACACACTGGCACAGACCCACTTGAGGCCGTGGAGCAATGCTGATTTCACCAGTGGAACACTCAGCTGTCTCAGGCCTAAACTGTAAAAACTGAAAGGACAATGCCTCTGTTTTGATGTTTATAGTTTCATTTTAGAGCAAGAACTGAAAATAAATATACCCAACCCTCTTTTTCTTCTCTACATATTTACTTCCCAAGAATGTGGGAAGCTCAGGATCTCTTCCTGCTGTTTTTACTCAATTAGATGGTGCAAGCTGCAGAGCACCTTGGCATGAGATGGTGTGGAGGCCAAAAAAAGTAATTCAGATAGCAAATTCTGCTTAAAAAAAATAAATCACCACAAGCTTTAAAGCGAAAAACCCTCCTTAAGAAACCCCAGAGGTGATTGCCAGAGGATAGGAAAATATTTGGAGAATTATCATTCCCTTAACTTGTTTGCCATGTCCTTACAGTGCTCCCTCAGCACATGCTAGGAACTGCTGGTATCAGATGGACCTTTGGTCTGACCCAATACAGCTTTGCCCCTGCCTGTGGCACCTCCTCACATTAACTGGGAAGGAAGAATGATGTTTTACACCAGGTAAAGAGAAGAAAAGGGAATGGAGTTTTCTCTTTGATTCACTCTAGCAGTAATGACAACAGTTAATTAGCTCTCTGCAATAAAACGAGGGGTGGGGAAGGGCATCTCAGAAGTACTCCTGCTCAGATGGCCCTGGGAAGCCTGAAGACGAACGCATAGGTCAGGCTTAAACACATTTGCCTAGGCAGGGCAAGCTGCTTTGTACAAAGGAGGAAACACAAGACTTGACATGGAATTAAGAAGGAAATTCTGAAACTTTCTAGAAGAAATGTGGGCAAAAAGGGAAACATTTCAAGAGAAAACCACTTGCTGTTCCAGGAGATATGCAGCTGAGGATGCTGCCTTCTCAAAGGATGACTGAACACATGCCAGCAGCAGACTGGAGAACAGATCAAAGAGCTGATCTCGTTATTGAGTCTCACCTGGGAGGAAAAAACCCAGTAACTATAGTCCCTACTTCAACTGGAATGTCTTGGAAAACCCATCTAGAGCTTGAGACATGTTCCAGTCAAGAACATTTCAAAGGAAAAGAGAGGAAAAGAAGCAAAAAAAATACTGTGACAGTAGATGTGACCTTCGAGATGTTTGATTCTCTTACTGCAAATCCTTTTTGGGACACGGTGCTTGTACTGGGTTTGGCTGGGACCCAGCCTGCACGGTGCTGAGTTTCACAATGGCCACCAAGTCAGTGTTGGTAACACCCCGATGGTTTAGGTGCTGCTGTGCTGCACAGCACCAGGGGCTCCTCAGTTTCTCCCCCTGCAAGTAGGCTGGGGGTGGGCAAGACTCTGAGAGGGGATGGAGGGATAGTCCATACCCTGGAAGATCATGCTCAGCAGTGAAGTATTCCCAGACTAGCCAGTACTTGGGGGATGGCTGGTCTGTCTTCTGGTGGTGACTGTTTCTGCATCACTTGTTTGTTGGGATTTTTTTTGCCTTCACTTTTTAATCTGTCTTTATCTCAGCCCACAAGGGCTGATTTTGGGTTTTTGTTGTTTTTTTTATTCCTCTGCTTTTACCCTTTGAATTCTGTCTCCCACCCCACTGAGTAAGCAACTTGGAGGGGTCAACACACCACAGTGACGTGGATCAGCTTGTAAAAGGACAGCTCAACCTCGCTCTGGCTCTCTAAATAACACAGCTTCTACTATACAACCTTCCTCTATCTGGTACTTTCCGTGGTATATGAGACTTGAGAAGGTAACACAAGAGCCTGACGTCTAGGCTTTGCACTTCTGTTCCTTACAGCAGTACCCTCAGTTCTTCAATAGGGTGGGAGACCACTGGCACAGGTTGCCCAGAGAGGTGGTGGAAGCCCCATCCCTGGAGACATTCAGGGTCAGGCTTGATGGGGCTCTGAGTGACCTGATCTAGTGAAGATGTCCCTGCTCACTACAGGGGTGGGACCGGGTGGCCTCTGAAGGTCCCTGCCCACCTAACGCAGTCTGGGATTCTACCTTTTACATACACACTTCTGCCCACGCAAACAGAGCTGCCCCACTAAATAAATCTTATTTATGATTTATGAAAGAAAGGAGAAAGGAAACTAATCTACACACAACAGAGCTGTAGAAAGAAAAGCAAACCCCTCTTAGGCTAGTGTAACCCCCCAGGAAAGCTAGCCTCAAACCATGTACCAAGAGCTTTAAGGCTGTTACACAAGCACATGGAACCACCTCAATACTTTTGATGCAGTCGGTGGGACTGTACCACTTCCCAGGACATGTGGCTAAGGAAGCTCTGCTTCCTCCAGATTCAGCTCCATTAGAGTGAGGAACCTCAGTCACATGCCTGCACACCCTCTGCAGAACCCCCATCGCTTTGCTCACACCTATAGCTTGGGTAACAAAGCCTGGAAAACATTCCCAGACTGCAATGCCCTCTCTACCCTTATTCCCAGATTCCCCATTGATGTATAGAGATCCCCACCCAAGATTTGGGATGCCACCAGTGAGAGAGGCACGAGCTGAGGTGACTGCAGGACACCAGGATCCCTGCTACACACTAGCATCACCTCTGCAAGCCTCAGAGCTACCACAGCTTCTTTTCAGTGAGAAGGACACTACAGAAGCAGAGGGGAAAGCCCATGGAACAGAAACAATGCCCATCCTTTCTGCTTCACAGAAACAAGGCAGGAGGCCTTTGAAAACAGAGCTTGTGCAGTCACCCAGCACCCTTCACGACGTCACTTGCCTGGGGGGTGATGCCACACCAGAAGTTAGAGTAGAGAGAACGAGACTCGAGCATCGGTGCCACCAACGTCTTGTTTTCTGCTATCATCAGGTCCAGGGTCTGTGGGTTGGTCAGTAAGTTATCTGCGTCGACAAACTAGAGAAGAGACAAAGGGAAGAGACAAAGAAATCCGTTACCTGGGGAAACGATACACTGTCCCTGACACATCCTCAGGACCAAGGCAGCCAGGGGCATGAGGCTGGCAAAAGAAACCCAACCAAAAAGCACTGAGTGGGTGGGTTTAATACTGTGGGGTGAGGGCAGGGGTGGCTACGCTACAACAAAGCTCCAGGACAGGGAAGATGCAGAGCTCCCTCTGACTGCACACACTATTTCTCCAGCGCAGGCTGGAAGGGAAAGGCAACACTGGTGAAAATCCAGGGCAGGCTGAGTCAGTGAAGGGGATGGAGAACAGCTCCGAGAGCTGGCCTCACACCGGCGCCTTGCTCCGAGTCCGGGAACCCCCCTATTAAGGGCTCCTGCAGTGGCCAGCAGCACCCATCTTTCCACACCCATCCTGCAGAACCATTTCCCCTAACATTGCATCAGGAGCAGTGGAGTTTCTATCTGGGAGACCCTTGCAGGTACCTACCCACCACCTGTGGAGCCTGTGGAGAAAGCCTTGTGCTTACCCAGGGACCTACCTCCCTACCTGCACAGTCTCTTGCCCATCACACCAGGAAACGACACACAGCATCTCACAGCAGAGAGCTTTTATGTTCCCATGGAGAGGAGGCATTTTGACAGCCCCAAGCATCAAAGCAACTACCCAAAAAGCTTTTGCCCGAGGACAGCAGAGAAAAATCAAACCTCGTATTTACCAGGACGTAGTCTGACCACTTGTCCCGTGCAGCTCGCAGGGCAGCCTGTCGGAGTTTCATCACGTGAGTGAATCGGGAGCTTGGCCAATGTTTTGGCCCAATTTCTTCTGGATAAGACCTAGAAAGGAAAAAATAAAAGTGACTGCAACCCACGTCTGGGGCCTGTTACAGTGGGAAAAATAATAATAATAATAATAAAAAATAAAGACCAACAAACAACCATGAAAAAAAAAGTTCCCTTGCTGCCAGCTTTCCAAAAGGAAAACAGCGTTAGAGTCACCTCAGGCAACCCAGGAGAGGTTTTGAGGGAGAGCAGTGCCAAGTTTCGTGCTTGGCATGTGTACACAGGGCACCAGAGAACAAACAGCGCGGCAGCATTTCCTGCCGACCCACTGCCCACGAGCAAAGCAGCCCCGACAAACCCAGGAGCTTCTTCTGCAGCAGGCAGGGCCCCACCAAAATGAATCCAAGCTCACTGACCTCATCTGACCTTCTCGTGAAACATCATCTGTCCTCTGCTAGGCTTGAAGGCCATAAATACAGGTTCCTTAAGGCCAGCAGAATCAACAGCACTGAGGATGGGAAGATGAAGGCAGTTTGGATCCCCTTGGGGTCTGGGCATTATTAGTAACTGTTAACACGTTCAGATAACAGCTCTTAAATCTACAGACACCCAACACCCAACCCCAGGAGCCTGAAGATGGGAGCAAAGCTCCCATGTGTGTTTCAGGGTTTTGCTCCAAAGGCAAATGCTTCGTAAAGAAGACAGAAGGAAACTCTGGGACAGATCCCAGTGTGGGATGGAAATTCAGGGCTTTGGAGGAGCTGAGGACTTCAAAACCTCCTTACAGAACCTAAGCAAGCCAAGTTCAGTGGGATTAAGAGAGCTCCACTCTGACGAAAGGATTAAGGAAGTAAAACAAGTGTTGCCAGAGGGTCTGTACCACAAACGCCCCCTCACTGCGCTGGGGGCCCTGGAAGTAAAAGCAAGCCTGGAGAAAGGAGAAACTGATGTTGTATTCCCTGAGGGAACAAAGAGAAAACAGAACAAAGCCAGGAACAGCCCACCTTAAAAACAGATCGACAGATAAAGCCATAAAAGCCCAACAGGCCTAACATCCTATTTCAGAGCAGTGAGCCTGCAGGTCATGCAAAGGGGTAACACCAACTCACACCAAGGTCTCTGGCTCAGAGCTTCCTAAGATTTGATAACTCAGAGAGAACTTCCACAGACACTACAGAAACAGGCTAGGGCTTCCTTGCAAGCAAAGAATAACAGGTTTTATTCCCTGTAGCTTTTAATGCTGTTTGTTTTCCATGCACTGTTTTCTTTAGCAGCTGCTAAAGAACTGAAGGGGGGTGGTTAGTAGGTCAAGAGAGGTCCTTCTCCCCATCTGCTCCGTCCTGGGGAAACTGCACCTGGAATATTGGGGCCGGTCCTGGGCCCCTCAGCTCAAGAAGGATACAGAACTCCTTGAAAGAGCCCAGCCACCAAGGTGATGAAGGGACACCTTCCTTGTGAAGAGAGGCTGAGGGAGCTGTGCCTCTAGCTTGGAGAAGAGGAGGCTGAGGGGTAACCTCATTAATGTTTATAAATAAGTAAAGGGTGAGAGTCAGGAGGATGGAGCCAGGCTCTGCTCAGGGATGGCAGCGACAGGACAAGGGGCAGCAGGTGCCAGCTGGAGCAGAGGAAGTTCCATGGGATGTCAGGAGGAATTTTTTCCCTGTGACAGTGATGGAGCCCTGGGACAGGCTGCCCAGAGAGGTTGTGGAGTCTCCTTCTCTGGAGACATTCAAACCTGCCTGGATGTGTTCCTGTGTGATCTAGTCTGGGTGATCCTGCTGTGGCAGGGGGTTGGGCTAGATGAGCTTTCCAGGTCCCTTCCAACTCCCAACATTCTGTGATTCTGAGAACGGAAAAAACTTTCTTCTTCAAAAAGTTCTGCATGAGTTGCTTCATTGAAGTCAGAGAGCTTTTTATGGAAAAGACACCCCTTCTACCCCTCCAGAAAATCAGTATTTTAATGCTTGGACATTTTGCACATCTCCTGGATTGCAAACAGAAAGCCTAGAAAGTTTAATGTCTACTCAAACAGCCTGAGTCAACCCCCTGCTGCAGTACTCACTGGGGGTCTTCCATCGGCCTCCACTCCACATCGTGGTAGAGGTTCTGCACGTTCTTCAGCCACTCTCTAAGGATTGCTGTGGTGTTGTCGATGTTGTGGTCAGTGGCCGCCCTGGGAAAACAAGAGCGGAAAGAGCCCCGTTAACACAAGCTTTAGGTCCCTTGCCTTTTCCCTGCTGGTACACGAGGCAGGGGCAGGACCAGGTGCATCCAGCTCCTGACAGAACTCAGAGCAGCTCCACAGATGTGGAAATCCTCACTAAGGCATGCAGCAGAACCCCACTTCCCCCCAGCACACCCCCGAAACACAGGCCAGCTTGCCCACCGCTGGTCTCCTGCCTCACCGACACCACAGCGGCTTCATCACCAAGCGGCCACGGGACCGAGCTCTGTTCTCACCACCCGCGGGCTGGATTCTCCTTGCCGACCCTCACGAGCTGCAGAAGGCAGGCCAGGCCACCTCAAAGACGAAAGCACCCAAGGTAAGCGGGCCACAAAGGTCCCATCTCTGGAAGCACCAAGATCTTGTCCTGCTTGCTGCACTGTTTAAGGTGCACAGCCTGGCTGTGAGCACGCGTACCCCGCTGCATCACCCAGGAATCACATGTGCCAGGATGGGGGGGCTCTGCTAAGACACTGAGAGGATTCCCCACTAATGCTCTGGCAACAGAGGGAAGGAACCCTCACGTGCTGCTCTATGGCACAGATAACCATAGCCAAGCCCATGGAAGTCACTTGCTTCCAGCCTGAGACCTGCCAAGCTGAGCGCAGGGGAAGGCTGGGATGCTCAGTGCACACCAGAATCAGGATCAGACCCCCTTCCTCCACTCCCCACTATACCCAGCAAGCTGCACAAACTGGAGAGGATGCCCAGATCTACGTCTCTGGCAGTAATCACAGGGAAATGCTCCCAAAGGAGCCTCAAGCTCACCACTGCCCGAGCTCCTCAAGCCTTTGGGTTACAGGGCCAGCGAGACAGCTCACATCCCGCTGTTCCTTTCCAGCACGCGTATCCCTGGGACCAGGACTTCTCACATCCAACACCAGGTCGTTGACGTGGTTGTGGCATATCCCCCAGCAAATTCCCCTAAGTGAAAGGGCTGCTCCATTTCCTGGGCAGCAGGCAGGAAAGCACAACCCCATGGTCAGACACAGCCCCATGGTCAGACATAGCTCCAAAGCTCCACAGAGAATTTACAATCCATTTATAGTCCTCTGGCAGTATAAATATTCCCTAAAGAGACTATGCAGTTGGGAAAAACACCCTGACACTCAGAAATCCCTAGGGAACCGTGTATCATGGCCAGGACATCGTGCAGAGGGAAAACAAACAATGACCAGCCCATGGCAGCCCTGTGATCACAACAGTGCTGGTCGCAGAGGCAGGTAGGACACTGCTGCACAGCCCAGGCTGCTCCTGTTGGGATGGGGAACACCCAGCACGGGGCTCATGGCACGCAGCACACACACAGATGGGTGGCAGAACCTGCCAGCATCCTGGTGGGAACCAAAAGAGTTTGGCCAATCTCTAGCAAAACACGTGTCTCCCCCACAGCACAGCTGCCAGCACCAAAGAGCACTGCAGCCCCCCTGAGCTGTAGAGAGCCCTGTGTGATGGGATGGACCAGCAGCCCCCAGCCAGGGGCATCCCTACACCCTTTGCCCACGGGGCTGAGAAGGGGGGTCCGCAGTCTGCCTGCAGCCCTGGGATGCTGCTGCGAGACCCCAAGCACAGCTTCATACACACAGGGCATGGCAGAGGGGGTGATGGGCCATGAGCTGGGGCCACGGCAGAGCGCTGAATCCAGCCCCGTGAGCAGCTGGGGAAGGTCTATATTCAGGGCCTCTTCTGGGGAAGCAGTCAGGAGATGTTTGCAGTGCGTGCAGCCTAGCGCAGAGCGTATTTAGGCACCCAGCAGAGTCCCCGGCACTGCTAATGGGCTCCCAGCAAGGGGGATGTCTGGGAGGATGATGGCTATCACCTAGTGAAGGCTCCTCGCTGGGCAAGATCCCAGCTTGAGCCTGAGGTGTCGCATGTCATCGGCACAACACACGTGCCAGCAGCATTACCTTCTTCTTGGATTTGAAGACGTTGCACCTGAAGACATTGCTAGACCCATCCCTGACAATGTAGCTGAAGATCTTTAGGTCCTGGGAGTCGTGTGACACGTAGAATATCCTGCAAGGACAGAAAGGAAAGGAGGCTATTACCTACACAGTGCCCACATGGCCAGAGACTGCTGAGGCCGCAGCCGGAGCTTCCCGAGGCTCGGGGTGCTGGCAGATGCCCAGCCTCTGCAGCATGTCCCTGCTAAAGCCCAGCAGAAATCTTTTTGGCAGCAGTTTTACCTCAGCTGGGAAAATTAGCCTGCTGACTCAGCAGCGGCAAGCATTTTGTGAAGGCGGAGTGGGGTTTGCACTGCTCAGCCCCCTGGGGCAGAGCTGGAGGCCCAGGAGCCCTCCAAGGACCTAAAAGAGCAAACTTCACCCCTCAGCCTTGCCTGCCTGGAGAGCTGGCCTCCTGCCACCCCCTCCCTGTCATGGCAGGGGCCCTCTTCTCTCTCCTGTTTGACACAGGCGCCCCATGCTCTTAGTTTGTGCCAAGCAAGATCGGGGAAGAGAGCTGGGGACTTCTGGAGAGCACAGCGAGCAAGGGGAGCTGCTCTCTGCGTAAGCCCCAGCATGGTGCTGGCGCAGCGTGGGCTACATGGCACCCCAGAGCCACCCAAGCCCCCGTCCACCCCCCGGGCAGGCTTACCGATAGATGGGATCGTGCATAACGAGCATTTTGTTCTCATCCCAGGCCCATTCTTTTTTCTGCAACAAAAGAAGCTGAAAATGAGTACGTCAGATGCTGCCCTTGAGATCAAGGACAGGGCAGAGACAGTCCAGGGACAGACGTGGGAAGCTCTTCTCACAGCTCTGCTGCTGCTCCCCTGCAACCCTCCGCTAAGGGCCACGTCCTGCTGGGGACGAGCGATGTCCTAAGCCACCTCCTGTGGGACCCCTTCCTTCCCCTCCAAACCCCGTCTACACCCACACCAGGACTGGCTCTGCCACCCTGTGGGACCATGGCCCACCTGGGGCTGGTCCTAGCCCACCCCTCCCTCTCCTCCCAGCCCAGCAGAGCTTCCCAGAAACTCAAGGATGCTGCAGGTCCCTGCACTGTGAGGGGAGGGTTCCCACTGCTGAGGCACCACCGCCCCAGGGACCAGGACTGCCTACCTTCTTCTTCTTCAGAATAACCTTCACGCCATCCACTGACACGATGAGATTCACTTTCTTCTTCTTGATATTCTTGGCTTTAAACTCATACTACAGTGTGTGGAAGAAAACAGGTGAATTAGCCTTCCTGTGACAGGGAAGCTCCAGGGAGGGCTGACACGGTTCTGAGGGGAAGGGGTGAGAGAGACAGAAGAGGTTTCCCCCACCCCACGTGCCCCCCCTGAGCACACCCTGATGCAGCCCATCCCGTCTAGGACAGGACAGGACACAGAGCCTTTCTGCCCTGCAGTATCCCCGTGCCCAGCATCCGGAGGAGCACACCCTGAAGCAACTCCTGGATGGGGATGAAGTTTGCTCAGCCCAGAATGCTGCTAGAAACGTTAATTTGTTCCTCAGAGGCACTTGCTATCTCCCTGCAAAGGGCCATATCTTCCCAGAGAGGGACAGCCCCCTCTCCAGCCCTGCCAGCCCTGGGGCTCCACAGTTGGGCTGGGTTTGCCACTCTGGCTCGTGGCCACTGCTGAGCTCTGCTAGGAACAATGGCTTTTCAAGGGGGGATTTTGGGGGGCTCAGTATAAAACTGAAGATGATTGCCGAGGACTCTATGAACCTCTCCAGGGGAAGTGGGATAATGCAATTACCCACTCCAATTAGAAGTCACTGGACAGGAAAAAAAACCCCAGAGGAACGTCCGAAGATCAGCAACTGAACGTAAAGCTCTGGTCTGGACTAGGGAGACAATGAGATCCCCCAAAATCCAACTGCCTCCGCACGTAGAGCCTTATTGGCAGGGAGGGGGCTAGTGTAGGAATAGGCTAGATGTAGGACTTTTGGGGAGTCCTGTCACTGGTCTACCAGGGATGCACCCCCATCGGGTACCTGGTCCTGTACATAGGGTGCTGTGCAAGGCCATGGGGACAGACTGCACCCCCCCCCAGCAGCAGAAAAGCCCTGCATGCCGCACCTTGCACGCCAGAGGAAGAGGAATTTCATTAATCCTCTCATTATTTCACCAGTCCCTCTGCAGAGGGAGCACAGGGCAGGCGCCCCGGTGCAAAGCCCTGCCTCCGCTCTGCACCCAGCCTCCTCCGTGTGACATTTCCCGCGCCGCGTGATGTATTGGCTTTGGCAGCCAGAGCCAGCAGGCAGGAAAAGCTGCCGGCCCTGACCTGCGATCCGACGATAAAAGGCCTGAAAGTACAATTCCTCAAAGCCATTTTAAAGCCACCGATGGGGACAGGAGATGGGGATGACTCAGAAAACAGTGGGGGGAACGCAGCTCTGCCCTCCCCACCGCACAGACCAGGCGAGTCGCGCAAGCCCGCCCGCTCCAGGGCCGAAGCCGTGATGATGGGCTGGGGAAAGCAGAGTTCAGGCTCCCACCATGGCTACAGCCAGTCTCCAAACCCCCAGCATGTACCCGTATGCTGCTCACAGGGCTTATTCCTCGTGGAGAAGGGTCTCAGTCCCTGATCAAAAGAGCCCACCGGGGTGGGTTTTCAAATCCCATCTCTCATGTTCCCCTTCCCCACCGTTACAGGCAGATGTGAAGCCGCATCCCAGAGCCGCCCTTCTAGGCCTTGCCAAGACACGCAACCAGTACCGAGGTCACAGCAGCGGGCCTGGGACCTAGCACTAAAAAATGTCTTGATTTAGCCCTGAAAAGGTGAGCTCCAGCCTGGCTACCTCAGAGTACTTAATACAACACCTTCTGAAACTCTGCATGTGATTTTTCCAGGAGCCGTGGGCTGAGCTGGATGTGGGCAGAGCTGGATGCTCTCGGCAGCACCCAAGGCGACTGCAGAGCACCTTGTGGAGCTGCAGTCTGATTTATTGGTCCTAACGATCATTGATTCTAAACATCAAGCTGCATTTCTGAGCTGCTGAAGCCATGGGGTTTCTATTCTGGGCCATCCCAAGTGCTAATTCATGTGGGCTTGGAAGAGACAGCGACCCTGAAAAACATCCCAGGGTTAGAGAGACTATTTCTAGCCTGGTTTTTTGGGTGAGAAACAGCCCCAGGACAGCAACGCAGACAGGCCAGGATGTTTCAGCAAAGATCCTATGCAGCCTCGGCATACATTTGAGGGACAGAGTCAAGGCAGAGCTCCTCAGGGAGACTTCAGCATCCCTGGCTGCAGGCAAAGGATTCTGCCTGGGCTCGCATCAAGCCCAGCAGAGGGGAAGTGGTCTTTTCCATCCAGAGGTGGTCTTTTCCCACCACGGGGAAAGACATTTTACCCACATCACACCGTAGCTGAAGTTCTTGTGCTGATGGCTCATGGCAAAACGCCAGCAAGAACTGATGGGAACAAGGAGGAACTTTCCAAAGGGTCACCGGATTTGTTAAGCCCTTGCACAATTCCAAGCCTTTATCCTGACACCGAGGTGAGATCTGAGCTCCCTTGCTTCAAGAGCTGTCGCAGGCCCGGCCCCAACCAGAGCTCATTAGCGCAATCACTGCAAGCCCACATACATTTCCCATGCAACAAAGCACAGCTCTAGCCAATAAAAAGCTAATGAACTCATGCCCACTGGGGCTCTAATGAAACACTAACCATAATCTAATAACAAATTAGCAAGGAAGAGGCTTCAATAAAACGGCGCTTCAGCCAAGCTGCCTCTCACGTCCCTGGGCTGCGCAGGGCAGGCCCACCAGGTCTCACAGGCCAGGAGCTGCGGTGCTGATTTTGAGGGGGTTACAAATTTGAGCTTGGGCAAATAGGTGCAAGAAAGGAGGAAAAGCCCCCAGGAGAGAGGGGGGCAGCAGAGCGAGCCGTGAGGGGGTGGGTACTGCCCCACAGATCCCGGCACACCGCCTGGTGCTGCCACCCCCCTGCTCACGGCCACAGCCTTATTCAGCAGGTGCATTTGGCAAACCCAGGCAGCAGCTCTGGCTCTAATCTAGACAGGACAGTGCTTCTGGTTCTTTAGATACCATAGATAGCAAGAAAAGGAAGAGGTGCTTCCCCCCTCCTGCTCACCAGCACTGGAGAGGAGCACACACGTTATAGGGAAGCTTAGCAAAGAAATCCTCTCTCCAGAGCAAAGTCAAGTGCTACAGCCAGGACTTTGAACAGTCTCATTTCCAATCACTTCAAAGCACTTGCCAGGATCTGCTCGGCCTCCCAGGCCCCCAGGGTCACCTCTCCTGCCACCCGAGCGCCCGCCGGGGCAAAGCCACACACCCAATGTAAACGAGCAAGCACAATACACACACAAGCACACGCCAAAAGCCATCCCGGCCTCCTCTGCACATCACAAAGCAGCAGTAAAGGTTTCAAAGCCCACTGAAGTCCTTTGCATCGCTCCTTCACAGATGACTCAAAAGCAGGGCTAGGAAGATCTTTTGTACATTCAACTGTAAAACATGTGAGGAAGAGGAACAAGACAACTCTCCTGATTGTTGCTACTGCCTACAGCAAGTTTTGGTACAGATATCCTCTTATAGGCACTCAGTGGGTAAAACGTAGCCACAACGAACTTGCCATCAAAAATCTTTCCAGTCAGCATTTTTTGGGCAGCTTTGGAATCACCAGCATTTGCATATTCAACAAAGACCTGGAAGAGAGAGAGAGGAGAAACAGGGCTTTAAGGGCAGCTCACCACCAACCCCCTTCCACCCCAGCAACCAGCAAAACAGGTCCCAAACTTATTTTTCCCCCCTTCTATCCTTGGTGGAGCCCAGGGCAGTGAAGCTAAAAAGGATGGAGCCGCAGCTCTGAACTGGAACGTCAACTCTTCCTCCTCATTTCTAAGGGCAGCATATTTGGGGAGGTGGGAGAAAAGTATGATTATGCTTTACACCCTTGACATCTCATCTCGCACCCATCAGCTTCTCCTGTTCCCTCCCATACCCCAGCTCTCCTGCTAAAGCTGTCTGGGGACCTCCCAGGACAGGCAGCCTTATGTAACTAGGCAGGAACCTGTGCTGTCCTTCAAGATAACCAGCTATTTTTAGCACTGCCACCAGCCAGGAGGTTGCCAGGAGCTGAGCAGCGGTGCTGCAGCGGGTACGCGGGAGTTCAGCCCCTCTGCCCTCCGTGCACTCACTTGGCCTTTACCAGGATTCTCCTTTGGAATAAGCAGGGAAACCACCTGTCCGTATTTCTGACACTCCTCTCTTATGTTTTCCAGGATCTCTGAGGAAGAAAAGAGCTGGGTGTCTTTCCTTTGCAAACTAGGATGAGCCAAGGAACAAGTGAAGGCCAGCCGAACGCCTCAGAAACATTCCATCAACAGAAAGACTTTTCCCCCCCATTTAAACAATCGAGAGGTGCCCTGGCAGAAGCTGGCACTGCTTAATGGCCACACGGTGTGCCTGGACCCAGGCTCAGGAACAGAGACTTGCAGGCAGTGAATCCCCAACAGCAGGGCCCAGAGCACACGGCCAGTGCTTTTCCCCACACAAAGCCTGGCCTCCCAGTAGCTAAAACATTTGGGATTCGGGAGTGCTGCTTTCCCCCCCTCCCCAGTGGTTAGAGGAGGGCAACCAAATAGCTGCCACAAACCCTTCTTTGTGTGAAAGCCCAGCCTTTTAAATTCATATCCCCTGAGGTCTCCAGCCTTTGCCACTCACACGGACTTGAGAGCAAGCAGAAATGCAGATTCCAGTGCATGCTACCTACTACCCACAGTTTTTGCTACAATTTAACAGCTCCAATGAGATACTTCAGTTCTCTGCTCAGATCTTGGATAAGTTCATTAGCAAACTTTTGAGGATCTCTGCTACTGGGTTCCAGAGTCCCATGCATGCCCACCAGTAGCTCAGAGCCACAAACACCTTATGAGGTCTGTGGGTGTTTAACCAAAGAATAAAATCAAAATAAACCTCTTTTAAAAAAACATAGAAATATAAAATGAAACTTGCAGAACTTGCTACAAGCTCTGCTTTCTGTCTCAGTCTTCTAGTCTGTTCTCTGTTGGTACAGTTGACCCACTTGGTACCAAATCTCAGCTGAGCAGCTCTTTGCTGTCATGCCTATTACTTACTCTTCTGCTTGCTCCCACACCCCCAAAGCCAAACCAAACAGAGTGTGTCAGGGGATGCTGCTGCATGGGAATTGCAGGGCTTGCACCAACCTTCGTATTCTTCTTCACACTGCAGAGAAGCATCGCTTAGAACATTTAGCAGTCTCAGGACAGGCGTGGGGAGCATCACCAAATCTTCAATATGGGGAGCTGTTCGACACCCACAGAATTAGAGAGAAGAAACCAAGTCCAAAGGAGCAAGAAAACAGGCAGCTGACTCAGCATGCATTATCAGACACAAGCACTTGCCACTCTTTGCACTGCAGTTTGGCTTCTCTCCACTACCACCTGCATTCATAGCTTGTACTCTCCATTTCTAACCCATCCTCACCAAGAGTCTGTCTCAAAGAGTTCACTACACTCTGCAATTACACCGAGGCCAGCACCTGGAATGGCTTTTAAAATTACACAGCTAGCAGAAATCAAGACTGGAGTTATGTCCACTCAGCTCAGATTCAGAAATCAATGTGTCCTCAAGAGCTATGCTAGTGGAGCAAACTGTCCCATATATGTATGGAGATGTGAGAAGATGGAAGAACCACTGTGGGACCTCCCTCTCCTGTTACTGCTACCAGACAAGCTGGAAACAGCCAGCCAGCCTCTGAAGCTCCAACTCTCAGGCTATACAAAGGCACAAGCCTCAGTTCCCTCTAGGATATCATTCAGTTCTTCCCCAAACACCAAGCAAACCTTCCTCCCTTCAAAATCCAACTGTAAAATGCAGTTCTGAAGACCACCACACAGCTGTGCAACAGAAACAGGGAGAACTACTTACTGACTTCAGCAGCACACTGCTATAGAATAAGGCACAGCCACAAGGTGGGCAAACAGTGATCCTGTTAACAACTTTACAGAAGAAATAAAGCCCACTGCCATGGGGTGCTTTGGCTCTGGAAAACACAACAAGCAGCTCCAGGCCGGCCTTCTTCTGTGCAGCAGAGCAGCACAGAAGAAGGAAAGAGCCAAGGTGGACAGACCAACGTCAAGCTAAGAGAGTCGAGTCTGAGAGGACACCCAGTCCTCCAGAAACTCAAAGAAGTAGGGAGTGTGTCACTTTTCCAAGGACAAAAAGCTTCATTTCGTGTTCCTGAAAGGGACTGAGCAGGCCAGTCATGAATTTAAGGTCTGGGAGCCCAACTCGCAGTACTTGGACAGCATCAGTGTTTCTATTTACATTGGCAGCTACAGTAGCCCAACACAACAGCAGCACCTCAGTTCTCCCACTTGACAGAGAGAGAGGAAAAAGGAAGAAGTGGCTCCAATCCCCCAGTCCCAGCCTTCTGACTATGTCTGCCAAGATAGCAGGCTATTATTTCCTTGGAAACCCTCTCCCCAGCTAAGCACACAATACGTGTGAGGGAGCTGACGTCTCCACCAGGCACAGACAGAACACCATTGCACAGTGCAAGAGGAGATGACAGGCAAGCACACGCACTGAGAATCTCCCCCTGCCTGACGTGGAAGAGCTCTTATGTAAAGCTTTAGAGTCTGAAAGGCCTTATCAGTGTAGGTGATGCCCAGAGAGCACTCAGGGACAGCCCTTGGAAGAAAGGGGCTGTGTTCAGATAACCATGTACGTTCCAGCTCCAAGTGAACCTCTGGGACCCTTCTTCCACAAGACTGTTGGCAACAAGTAAGCCTGTCCTTCATCTCATGTGTCTTTTTTTCAGCCCCAAGACTCAGTCAGAGTCCTCCAGTGACAAACACACTTCTTGCCATACCCTTCTGCCCTAGGAGGTACTTTCTGCCCAGCCTCTCTGCTCCTCTTTGACATGCCAGGCAATACCAACCATGCTGATAACACAGAGCTTGCAAGCAGCTCAGGAAAGAAGCTGATGAACTGGAAAGTCAAGGCTTGGCTGTGAATGGCTTTCCTTGTCATTCTCAGCTGCCTTTCCTCTAAATAGAAAATCTGTGTCCGAGTGAAAAGCAACAACAGATCATTTTCTGACTTCCTAGGAAAGGAGCAGTGAATGCTTCTTTGTGCAGACAAGCGTACGTACAGGTTTGGCAAAGAAGAGAACCAGCAGAGAGAGCTCAGAAAAATGGAAGCTGTTGTGTAAACTTGCAGCACTAACCACAGAAGCACCTTCCTAGGTACAGTCAGAGGTCTGGGGGTTTAAAACTAGCTCAGAAAGCACTGCCAATATACTTTTCCCTCTGCCCTAAAGCAATACTGGCTCCAAGGCTCTACCAGGGAAGGTGGCATTGATTACAGCAGCCCTGGGTTCTGAGACAGGCCCAAGTTTGTTACCCTTGCCTAATACACAGGAATGGCAGTATCTTGACGTGACCTCAAGAGGCAATACTTCACTTTCATGGGAAGGGACACCAAGAACAACAGGGCAAAGATTCCAGGGAAAATGCCAGCCCAGCCAGAAGCTGGAGGCCTGAGGCATTAATTTATGCTGTAGGAAAGCTGGATGCAGAGCTCTTCACTGATGTTACTGAAATCAGCCAAGCTCTGCAAAATGCTACCATGTTGCTTTTGGAACAGAGAACAGGTAGGGATACAAGCCTAAACAGAAGGCCTCAGTCCCACCTTCTGCTGACAGCCTGCAACCCACATGGTGGGGAGTCCTGGGGAAACACCAGTATTTTATTACAGTGAAGAGAGAGCAGCAGTGACGTCTGTCCATAACCTGCCACACAGGCACAAGAGGCAGGCCACAGTGTCTGCAAAACACAGCCTCACACCACAAGGACATACTGGGAATATCCAACCTGAGCAGAAGAGCTGGCAGCAGATGCTACCACCAGCCACTGCCCCAGCTGCTCACATCCCCAGCTTCTGAACTAGGAAACACCATTGCAAGAAAAGCTATCCACTGGGTGTAAGCAGCACTTCACCAGCACCTTATCAACCGGTCACAGTACCAGGTAACACCTTGGTTATTTCTGTGCCCTCAGATGAATGCTGCTGCTGCAGTACACTCTTGGTCAGATTGATCTGGGCAGAATTTAATGGGAGTCCAGCCAGCCAGGGAAAAGCGACAGCCCGTAGGGCCGGAGGGGCAAGGCAGCCCCGAGAGCACAGGCATCGCCCTGACTTGCCCATGGTGGTACCACAGAGGGACAGTGATAGCTGCACAGAGCAGAGGAGCAGCAACGAGGGCATAAGCAGAGACAGCCCAATTTAACTACACTCTGCTGCTTCCAGTGCGTGCTGGGAGTGCAGGGTGACGTGCACGGGAGCGCGGGGTGACGCACACAGCTTACCAAAGGGAATGCTGAAGAACGGGCTGCATAAAGCCTTCTCAGTGGAGGCTCGCTTTCCTTGGTCACAATGAAGCATGCTGGAAGAGAAGACACCCTTATGCTCTTGCACGTGACATTCCTGCGTTGACAACTTAAACTCAGGCTGGAAGCCAGTACTGAGGAACTCCCTCTCTCTGGGGCGCTTGTGGTACAAACAGCGAGAAGCACTCCTCCCAGTGCACGGCTGAACCACACCACAGGATCCCCTGAAAGTATTCTGGTACCATAGGCTTTCCCTCAGCACCAAAGGATGGAAGTTGCTCACTTCCAAGTTTCCAGGGAACACAGCACGTTCCAGCTCCACCTGCCCAGGCTGCTTGGCCACATCTCAGCACACATGCAGTCTCAGGAAAGTGATCGCACTCTGATGAGCTCCCACATCTTTCCACAAATGGGACTCTGAGCTACTAACAGCCCAGGGCTTGCCTGAGAACATCCCCTACTCAGCTTTACCCGTGGCTCCCGGTGCTATTTCTGCCAAGCTGTGTTTTCATTCCTTCTGCAGCCTCACAGCAGGTTCACAGGACAGCAAAAACAATCCCCTTGGCAGACCTCTCAGTAGAGAGCTGCACGAGTGCATGTGAATCTTGACAACAGTGGAGGAACAGTACTGCCCGCCCCCCCCCCCCTTCTTTCTGACAATGCTCCCCTGGAGCAGCAAAGTCTCCAGCTTTCTCCAAATAAAACCTCACTGGCAAGAAGCACAAAGTGCCAAAACATCAAAACATTAACGTCAGGACTGATATTCTTGATGTGCTTGCTCCAAACTGTGCCAAAAATCAGGGGAGCTAAAACATCTCTGCTAATGCTTGCACTTGGCTGTACTAGCACTGTGGCAGGGAGATGTAAAAATCAAGAAAAAGCATTAGGTGTTGGCTTTAAGATCCCAAGAGCAAGGTGGGAGACTCTACAGAGAATGTCTTTAAGCAACAGTTAGTAAACACAATACCTTTTGATAAGGTCTCTGAGGTGATACGCTGGAATGGCTGAATTAACCACCCCTTCACTGGCAAATATGCAATCAATGATGGCAGAACTGTTTGTCTGGAAAGAAACAGAAACACTGCTTGGGGAGGGGAAAAAAAACCCCAAACCCCAAACCAAAACAGCGCAGAGCTTGCAATATCCCATCATACCTGGACTGGATACAGAGGGCTCTGGTTCTGTGGTGCTGTGTCAGAGATCCCCAAGGCTCAAGCCCAACACGTTCACCAGCAGGCCCACACCAGGTGGAGTTTTACCCATTTGCCTGTGCAAAAAGGGGGAAAAAACTCCCACAGGGAGGGAAATTTGCTGCTCCGTGGATGTATGATGATGAAAGGATACCCGTGCTGGCAAGGGGAATGCAAATCTAAATTCTCTTGTACAGGACAGACAGTCAAGCTCTCAACACAGTGCCCTCCCCTGGTTTCTCAGCATACAGACTTCGGAGAAGATCCCCAAATCAGAGCTAATGTTAGACTAAAACCAGGAAGTAATTCCTCTGTCACCATGCCCCTGAACTTGCTGGCAGCCCTGAGCCATCCACTTCGATGTTGCTTCTGTGCCACACTACAGCCAGCACAAACACAGCTCCCGAAGCTTGGCAGGACCCTGGCTCCCGGAAACCCTGGCTTTTCAGTGACCTGAACACAGGCAGCATTTAGGCACACCAGTCCAACAGGGCAGGAGAGTATTTAAGGCTCTGGAACTTTAATTCTCACGGCAATAGGATTAGAGAAACATCCTGGAAACACTCTCCAGTTGCCAGGTGCTACCTCACAAATCCAGGTTAGGAACAAGAAGCAGGAGGACTTGTTTGATGCAGGCAAGAGTGCCTGCAGCTGCTCTCACTCACCTTCCATTCCTGAGATTGGACTGTATGTTTCAGTTTCATTCCTGAGAACATTTCCAGTAAAACAATTCCCAGACTCCACAGATCCACAGCAGAGGTACACTCCATCTCACTCTGGAGCCCTGCCTGCGCCAGGCAGTTCTGCAGTTCTGCCTCTGGAGCCCGATACCCGTCTGTTTGAATATATTTCACATCCTATGGCAGACCAAACACACAGAAAAAGTCAGTTTTCCAGGTTTAGGTTCTCCACTCCACCCTTAAATCAATTCACCAGGTGTCCTTCAGGGTCAAAATACCTGTTCTCAGGAACACCAAAACACTGTCGCTAAACTGACAGAAAGCACTGGACAGCCAGTCGTGTTAGGAGGAGAAAAACAAGACAGTCTGCAGGAGAAAACTTCTCCCAGCATCCCACTAACATCTGATCTCTCCAAAAGACATTGCTGCTGGGAGGAAGAGACTGGATGCCACTGCAGACTGGCCCATTAACCTCTCATAAGCACAGAAGACACACGAATTTTCAGGCTAAGGGTCAAACACCCACAATATGCTCCCACACTGGCTGCACAAGAGCACAAACAGCCCGGTCTGAACAGCAAGGATCACTAACAGCTGCCATGATTCAAGTGCTGATGTTCTCTGGAACAAAATGTTAAAGGAACGAAGCAGGCACCTAACGTTCAGACAAGGAAATTGTCAAAGGCGCTTCCCACGCACCTCCTCCTTCCCACTCTGGCAGCCAGAAAGCGCTGCAGCAATCAATACCTGCCCAGCTGCCATGGCTGGCAGGGTAAAATAAAATGCCCACACACTGCCTGCATAAAAGGCAACAGGGAATTAGAGTGTCACACAAGGGCTGGCTGGAGGGGCTGTTCTTGAAGGTCTCCGTTCCAGCCTCAGTACCCCATCGGTCAGCTGTGGCTTTGCCTAGCCAAGGCTTGCAAGCATTCAAAGTGTACCCTGCATCTTTTTAACTGGGGAGGGCTTGCTTTAGACACACTAATGTGACTCAAGGAATGACAGAGGAATATACAATCCTACTTCCTGGAGGAGACGTGGAACTGGGAATTCTTACTAGGGCAATATATCCATAGAATCCCAGACTGGTTTGGGTTGGAAGAGACCTCAAAGATCATCTAGTCCCAACCCCCTGCCATGAGCAGGGACACCCTCCACTAGCCCAGGTTGCCCAAAGCCCCATCCAACCTGGCCTTGAACACTGCCAGAGAGGAAGCATCCAAACCAAAATTACCAGCCTCTCTGAAAATAAAGTTTACAGAGGACATTTTCAGGTAACAGAGCTCAACGGTGGTTTATGAACTTTAAAACAAACAACCAAAAAAAAAAAGATAAACAAATTGCTCAGCAGTAATTCCCCCTCCTATCAGCAAAGAGCAGAACCTCTAGCTTGGCTAAAGCAGCAATTTAGCAGCCCCACCAAACAACACTGAGAGATAGAGAAAACACCGTGGTCAATGCCAACACCAAGAAGAGTGAGATGGAATTTCACTCCTACGATCGAAAGCATTTTGAGAGATGCAGGTGGATGAGACCGTGCTCTATGTACAGCTATTCTCTGTTAAACAGTAACGACAGGAGAAGTTATGCAAGGATAAGCTTGGCAGAGCTGTCACAAACAAAACTAGTATGGTCTTTACTCAGATAAGGAAATCATCCACGTTTGCTGCTGCCCAAGGCAGAGGTAGTGAGGAGAAGCTGATACCAGGTGCATGTTCAAACAGGGTCAGAAGGTTCACCCATGTAGCCAGCGTATCTCAGAGAGGCAAAGGAAACCCAGCAGGAAGAAAGCAGATTGGAAGGAACCACAGAAGCAAATAAACCACCTGATCAGCTGCTGCGAGGCAGCTCACAGAGCAAACAGCAAAACACGGGCCTGAATGAAAAAAACCTGACACAGGGCACAGGGCACCAGGAGAATGTGTTTTGCTGACAGACAGCAACGTATTGCCAGCACAAGCCAGCGTTCAGCCAAGAACGTGGCAGAGCCAAAGAACACCACAGAGGAGTGAAGAACTCCAAACAGTAAAGCCAGCACCTGTACCAAAGAATTCAAGAGACAGGTCACCCACACAACCCTCCGGTACTCACAGATCAGCGGGCTGTATTACCAGTGCCAGGTAAACCAGGATAGGAAGTCTACAAATTAAAACCCTCTGAATGAGTTGAGTACCTGGAATAGACGAATCAGGACAATGCCTGCACAGAAAAACTTTGTGCTTACATTTTGACCATCTCCCAGTGATCAAAGGCAGATCTGCTAAGAGGCCACCTGATGAAAAAGCTTTACTGACAGTCCTCATGGGCCCTTACTGAGATCCCAGGTAACAGCAAGCTCTATCAGGCCAACAGCAGAACCTCCTGAGGCTCTCCACTTGCATCAGAGGCGTGGTAGGGAACAAAAAGGTCAAGGATAAATTTACAGAAGCCAGTATCACCAGAAAAAGTGATAGTGAGAAGAGGGAGCGACAGCCCAGCAAATGGGAAGAGCAGAGTAAGAACAGGCTGAGGAGATGTGTCTGTGTCAGGAAGGAACAGGCACTGCCTACCCACAACCAGTGTACAGGCTTTCGTCACCACAATGACATGGGAATTAAACATCCAGACTTCCTGAAGGTAAGATGAAAGTAAAAATATGCACAAGGACACTGCCAAAGAGAATGCAATTGGCTGAGGAGGCTGATGGCGAAGCCTGGGTTACTATGACACGCGATAAGGGATGACAAAAGGAAGCTCTACCCATCTGGGTGCTCCCACTCGTCTGACCACATGAAAACTACAAAAATTTCCAGGAAGCTGAGGCACCACTTATTTCAGCGCATCATTAACCGTGGAATTTGTGGTCATGTGTGGCCATGTGAGGCCAAGACCTCAACAGAAACCAGAGACATGCAAGAGGAACAGGAACACAAGCTTCTGTTTCTCGGGCCAGACAACATTTTAGCCTTTTCCAGGAAACTCTGAGCACCAGGTCAGCTGCTACTCTGATCAGGTCACACTGGCTCCTACACTCAGGAACCAAAAGCATCAAGAGACCCACACAACTCAACCCAGAGGCAACTGCTTCGAGAGCAGCAGGTTCCAAACCTGATTTCCCTCTTTGAAGCTAAGTCCAAAGTCAATGAGCTTCAAGCACTCCTCCTCTGCGCTCCACAGGATGTTGCGCGGCTTGAGGTCTGCATGCACGTAGCCTCTGTGGTGCAGGAAAGCCAGGGCTTCGAGAACGTCTCGGGCGCAGTGCTGGATCATCCACATGGAGCAGCCCTGGTTGCTGGAGTGCAGCAGCAGCTCGGACACGCTGATGTCCAGCGGCTCCAGCAGAAGACAGCGAGACGGGCCATTCGCAGAGCAGTGGTTGGTGAACACGCTGTACAGCGTCACTACGGTGAGACACGGTGACAGGCATTCGTAAGGAGCAGTTACACGGTCATCATGCTCCACCGCTCTCCACTGCTGCCCACGAGACCACAAAAGCTGCAAGAGGCAGCTCATGCTTTACAAAGCGTGATGTTTGGAGAGATGGAGAACCAAACTTCTGAGGGAAGTGGCAAGGGAGGAGCAGCCATGTCACCCCAACGGGTGTCAGGGATGGGACAGCCTCACAACACCCTGCCAGGCTCTGCTACAGTGACAGGGCTGGGTGCTCCTGCTCCGGACAATCTCCAGGACAACAGGTAAGTTGGTCCCAGTGGGTAAAATGGAGGTAGCACCACTCTTTCTGGGACATGTCAGTCTCTCCCTGTGGCAAACCTAGGACAGCGGGAGCCCGAGCTCTGTCTGGGCATCTAGGTACGTTACAACATTAAAAAGCACCTCACGCTGCCAAAAAACCCCAAGAGCAGTGGGTAAACCTGGGGGATTCCAGCAGCCACACCCAAGGCGCAGGCTTCCTCCCTTCCCGAGCCCATTTCCACCCCTGCAAGCAGCCCAGGGGTCCTGCCAGGGCCAGGCAGGCAGCACAGCTCTGGCCAGGGTGCTCAGGCAGCACCACCTGACAGAGGACCTAGGGGTGCCCCCCCCCCGACCCACCTCCTGCCGGCTCCAGCTCACCTGGGGAGGTGACGTGCAGACCCAAGTGCCAGAAAAGAGGCGGGGGACCCAGTCCTGCCGGCCCCAAGGGGTACCAAGGAGCACCGGCCGCAGGGATGCAGCCTTGGGGTGTCCAGGGAGGGTTCTGCAGGGCCCTCGGACCTGCCCACCCCAGGGGGCCGACCCACAGGGCGTGCTGGTCTGCCCCCCCGGGGGGTCAGCTGGGGACGAGGGACCCCACTGGGACCCCATATCCCACCGACGCTGGGACACCCCTGCCCGCCTGGGGACGTGGGGTGCGTGTTCCTCGACCAGAGCGGGAGGGGTGCGGGAGGTGCGGGTGCCGCGAGCGGGGTTTCGGGGAGCAGAGGAGGGCCGCGGGGGTGCCGGGGCCGCAGGACGGGTGGCGCGCGCGTCCCGGGGTGCCGTTACCGATGTTGCGGTGCCCACGCAGGGTCTCGAGCGCGGCGCGCTCCTTGCGGAAGCCGTACTCGGCGCAGTCGGCTGCGGGCGGGCGGGCGCCGGGGCGGCGAGCCGGGCCGGGCCGCGGCGGCACGAACTCCTTGACGGCGCCGGGGGGGGCCGCGGGTCCCCGCAGCAGCGCACCCGGTACACGGAGGCCGAGGAGCCGCTGCCCAGCAGCGCCTGCACCTCCCACAGCCGGCCCAGCGCCTCCAGCAGAGGCGCCGCGCCCCACACGCACACCGACGTGGCGTCGCCCCGCCGCCGCCGCCGCCGGAACCGCGCCGACACCGACCCCTGTCGCCGCCGCGCTCCGGTCGCCATGACACCGGAAACGGGGCGGGGCGGCGGCAGCACCGCCCACTGTCCCCGCCCACCTCCCTCCCGCGGGGCGGCACCGGCCGCCGGCCCCTCTCGGCACCCCCGGCCCCCTCCCAGCCCGGGCACTGACCGGGACCCACCCCCTCAGCTCAGGCACCGCCCGGGGCTCCCGTCCCCTCAGCGCCAAGCGCCGCAGCGTCGCCCCTTCAGCGCGGCCGCGGCCGCTCTCCCTCCTGTGACGTCCCCCGGCTCCCCGTGGCACCGAGCCCGACTCCGGGGCTGGGGGTGCCCTTCGCGGGGCTCAGCCCCGGGGCCGCTGCTCTGCAACACGCAGCAGCTCCCCCGCCTCATCCAGGGCCCTCGGGGCTGTGCGAGCTGGGGCCGGCGCTCCCCTCCCGCCCCCCCACAGAGGGGCTGCCACACGTCAGTGGGTAAAAAAGAAACACAAATTTATTGTGCAACCGGCACCTTCTGCCCCGAATGCCAACATAAATAGAGGGCCGGGAGCGGCAGCCAGGCTCCCTGCGACCCGCGGGACTGGCGGGTGCTGGCGGCTCGCCCCGCGGCTCCACGCCCGCGTCCCCATCGCGGGGCTGGCCGGGCGCCATACCTGAGTCCGCACCCGCACAGAGCCGCGTCTGCGGGCGGTACCGGCTGCACAGCGGGCAGGGCGCGGTGCGGCTCGGCACCGGCTGCCAGCGGGCCGCGGCCTCTGCGCGGTCCCGGAGGTGTCCCCGCTCTGGCCGGGCCGGCCCCAGCCGCAGCCCCGCCCCAGCACGCCAACCGGCGAGGGGACACGGTGGCTGCTCCCTGGGCAAAGCCCTCCCTCAGGCTGCGGCCTCCTTCCTTCAGCAGCACCGCAACGCGGGGAAGACACGTCTTCAGCCCACTGCACCGGGCGGCCCAGGAGGAGCTGCAAGCGGCAGTGCTCCATCCATGAGCCCCATGCCCCCTCCAGCCCCAAACTGATCTTTGGAGCTTTCCCTCTCAAAGCTACATCTGCAGAGAGGACATACAGAACAGCTGGGAGTTGGACCCGATCATCTCTCGAGGTCCCTTCCAACCCCTATGATTCTGTGATTTTAACCAAAGGGCCGCCTTGCAGGTGCTTCCTTGCCCCAGCCCCAGGGTCGGCAGGCTGGCTAACTTCTGTAATTCACAGGGAACATCATACAGCAGTATCAAAGGACCACAGGACTTCTCATGTCCCAGTCTCCGAAGATGCCACCGTCCCAGGAAATAAAGGAGAGTGGTGGCACTGGGCCACATGGAGGGGGTACCTGGGGCAAGACCAGGATGCCACCCTGGCTCCCTGGCACAGGCGCTAGGGCTGGGTGAGCCTGGGGACACGCTGGGAAAGAGTATCTCATGATGGCATGAGCTGGGCTTGGCCAGCCCAGGTGTGGGGAACTGCTGGGGACACTGGTGGGACACCAGGCCCAGCACAGCTGACAGGCTTGGGGGCAGGCTGGCATTCATGCACCTATGCTGAGCAAGCCCACCCTTGGTCACCAGCTCACTGCAGCCCATGGCTGCAGACAGGATAGTGGCACCTTGGCAGGACAAGAGCTTTGCAATGATGGGTGAATGGGCCTGGGATGGGGCAGGCTGTGCCTCCCCCTGGAATTTGGGGAGAAATGGGATGTCATGGCTTCCCACACCTCACCCTGGTGCAGTAATGACTCCTACCACCCTGGGCCCCCCTCTCCAAAATAATGACCTCAAGAGTAGCAAGTGGCAGCGAGAGATGTATCTGGGAGAGCCAGCCCCCTACAGTGGCCCCATCATGGCTCTTCTGCTGTTACTCAAAGGACAGCAGGTCAGGATGGGGCCCTTCCACCTCCCGGCCAGGGGCGCATGGCTCTGGCTGCTCCATGCTCCCTGGAGGGTCATGCTCCAGCCCTGGTCTCCAGGAGGGCTTCTCCATGTGGGGTGAGGTCTCGGTGGCCCTCTCGCCCACCCACCGCTGGCTCTCCAGGCTGCCCTTATGGATGAGATCAGGCACGGGGAGAGCAGTGGTAGGCTGGTCCCCACTCGGCTCTGGAGTGCTGGTCATGCTGTGCACCCCAGGGCACTCTGGAGGGGATGCGTCCCTCATCCCTGGCCACTCCTCTGCTGGGTCAGGGGGTGCAGCAGGCAGTTCCAGGGGCTCCTCTGTGCTGCTCCTCTGGCTGGTCCCCGCTGGCTGCGGCGCGATGAGCATGTCCTGCGGGGTCTTCAGGGCACGTGGCGTCCGCTTCTTGGTGACAGGGGGTGGGGGATCCAGCCGAGGGAAAGCGTCCAGCCCCACAGCCCTGCAAACACAGCAGAGTGATGACATGCAGCTCCACACCAGGGCCCCCCATCCCATCCCATCCCATCCCATCCCATCCCATCCCATCCCATCCCAACAGCCCACTGCAGGCAGCATGCCCTGGGCACACTCACCCCTCCTCACTGGCCAGCTGTCCTGTCCCCAGCATGGCCCCAGCACTGGCATTCACCTCCATCACTCCCACGCTGGGGAGGCTGGCTGGCTCCTTGCGGCGCAGGAGGTCATTCACCTTGGCCCCCACAGCCTTACCCAGGTTGCGGAGGTGCTGGCTGCCAGCAGGGCGCGAGGGCTGCTGTGGGGTACCTGCCATGGCAGGGACGTGCTGTGGCCGCGGGGTGGGTGCCGTGCTCACGCTGGCATTCTCAAACATGCTCTGGTCCACTGGAAGGGGAAAGGGAACAGAGAGGGGGCATAAGCAGGGCTGGAGGGGGGACCCTGGCAGAGACAGTACATCCCAGTACATTACCAGCTCCTAACCCGGCAGCATGGGGGGACAACACAATCTGAGGGACAGGGATGCTGCTCCTGCAGC
The DNA here is from genome assembly GCA_020800305.1 of Porphyrio hochstetteri. Taxonomy (NCBI): domain Eukaryota; kingdom Metazoa; phylum Chordata; class Aves; order Gruiformes; family Rallidae; genus Porphyrio; species Porphyrio hochstetteri. The sequence continues at coordinate 25,133,790 of CM036912.1, forward strand.
CCCACAGAGGCTGTGGGCAGCCAGGCCAGACCAGGGCTGTGCAGGGCAGTGCATGCAGTGGGGACAGCGTGGGGAGAGATGGGGCAGCAGTGAGCCCAGGGCTCCACACTGACACTGCCAACACACAGAGAGCATCTCTTACCTGACACCGAGCAACTTGGGAAGCAGGTTGTGGAAAGAAAGAGAGAGAGAGAGGATTTACCAAGGGAACAGCATGGGGACAGTGGACTTGTCCCTTCCACGCTGCCGGGTGAGGTGCATTGCCAAGCCCCTGCCCAGACCCACCATGCTGCCTGCAAAGGTGGAACTCTGGTAAGGGCCCCACCAGCCAGGCACCACTAAGCAGCAGGGGTTCTCTGGGGGTACCCAGAGCCTGGACCCCACACTGCCCAGCCCACCAAGGCGCTCTGTCCAACCTAGACTGGCTGTTCTCTTACGTTGGCCAAGCTCCCCAGAGATGCCAGGGGCTGAGCCCGCTGTCCAGGAGCAGCCTGTTGTGCTCCGTGTACACACGTGACATCAGCACTTTATGACGTCAGCCACCGACAGGATGGGTGTGCAGGAGTCACACCCTGGCCATACCCTGTGCATCACGACAAGCAGCTGGAAGGTCCTACACCCCTCAGGCCCTACCAGCCTGCCCAGAGAGCCCAGCGCCAACCAACTGTGTCCAGGCAGGGGGTGCAGGCAGCCCCTCACACCCCCTGGGCACAGCCACAGCACTGCTCAGCCGCCTATGGCACAGCAACAAGGTGCGGGGAGACAGGCTGGGGTTTGCGGGGTGTACCCTCTTGTGGGGGAAAGGGGACTGGGAACACTCATGGCAGCAGGTGTTTCCTGGGGACCTGGGTCACACCCCACCTCCCAGCTATGCCAATTTCTCCCATGTGTCTTCCCAGCAGAAATCCTCAAAGCTGCGGGTGCTTCCCCCAGGAGGACCAGCTCAGCTCCATCGCTGACCCCATTCTTTCCGTGGGATGGCGCCATCATGCAGACAGGTGGGTCTTGTGCTGTGCCAGTACCTTGGTGCCCGCCAGCATCCTGTGCCCATCTGTACCCCGTATCCTGTGGGGAGAAGGGCAGTACCCTCCATGCTGGGACAGAGCCAGCCACCTCTGCATCCCACGGAGTTGGAGAGGAAGGGCCCCAGCACTGCTACCAACCCTGGGGCGGTGGGCGGGGCAGGCTCTTACCAGGACCCCCAACTCACTGCACACCCTTTCCTCTGCAGAGCCGCCGGACAGAAAGCTGCCTGCCCGCACTGTCTACCGGCCCTGGTTCTCGCCCTACAGCTTCTTCATAGGCACCAGAGGAGCCACCCAGCAGCACTTGAGCAGCCTCTTTGACGGCACCCTGGAGCCCGTGGAGCGAGATGACCTCTCGGATATCCTAAGCTCCTCTGCTGGCTCCTTGGACACACCCCAGCCCCCCAAGAAAGACCAGCAGGCCAGCAGCAGAACCAGCATCACCTCGCAGGACATCCTCACTGCTTCCCGGCAGCTGCCGGTGCCCCAGAACGGCTACAAGTGCCTGTCCTGCTGCCGGCTCTTCCCCGCGCTCTGGTTGGTGAAGAACCACATCCGGCACAGCTCCCAGGAGGGCTACAGCTGCAAGGTGTTCTACCGCCGGCTGAAGCCGATGCGGGGGAGGAAGCGCCGGGAGCAGGAGGCTGCGGCCCCCGTGGCTTCCGTGTAGCCCTTTGAGCCGGACGGCTGCCGCAGGAGGGCACTGCGCCATCGCTCCCTCAGCCAGGAGGCAGAGGAGGAACATCCCGCCCCGCCTGCTTGCTGCTCTTCGCCTGCACAACCCTCCCGCCTTCCTTTCAGTCCGGTTCTTCCTGGTTTTTCTTTCCCCAGCAGTCAAAAAATGCCCCGAGTCTCTCAAAGCGCTGCTTAGCGTCTCTCTTCATCTCCATGGGCCGCTCTGCGGATGTCGGGGACTCCCCGGCACCCCTGAACCACCGGGTCAGCCCTGAGACGAGCCTGTCCTGCACAGTGGCTGAAGGGGGGAAGGCTGAAACCGTGAGTTGGGGGGGGATGCTTAGGTTGGAGGGGGGCCAGGGGATGCCGCCACCTTGGAGGGGGAGAGAGGTACAGAAAGAGAGAGTCAGCGAGAAGGAAGAGACAACAGAAAGCCTTGAGAAATAGAAAGATTTATTTAGCAAAAGCCAGTCAACTAATGACAACACCCAAGGGTTAAGTGCACTTACATTGACAGATTGGTTTCCCAGATAGATTGAGTCAACAGTTAGTAACACGACAGTTGTAGGAAAAGAAAGGACAAAAAATATAGCTATAAATCCCCAGTCAGGGTCTGTAACAAAAGTGAGGGGCTAGAGAGACATCTTGGAGGCAGCGCCGAGCCCACAGTGGTACAGGACAGGGCATGAGGGGGGATTGGTGGCCAGGGGACAGGAGCATCTGGGTCCCAACCAGCACCCACTCCCACTCTGCTCCCTCTGTGGCTGGTGCAGGCGCTCTCCTGGACACCAGGCCGCTGCTGGGGACACTCAGACGTGGCCTTCCTTCCAAGCAGGCCTCTCTAGCTCCTCACAGCATCCAGCCTCCTCCTGTGGTAGATGGCATGTAGCACACGATGCTAGGTCTCTCACCCACACCTCTCCCCTCAGCAGCCCTCAGTCCCCAGGGGACCAGAGCAGACAGAGGCAAAGGACCTTCTCGGCAGCAGGGCTAAGCCCTGGAGGACAGTGAGAGCTCATGCCTGGGAGATGCTCAGTGAGGGTTAGGTGCAGGCAGAGCCAGCAGAGACAGAGCTGGGGAGAGCAAGAGCGGAGGGAAGCAACAAAGCAAAGCAGAAGCAGGATAGGAGGGTGGATGGGGAGGAAGGCAGCTCCCTGCTCACTGTTTCCACAAGGAGCAGGGGGTACATCAGGACTCTGGCCCACACCTCTTCTGCTGTGGTCTCTTAGAGGCTGCAGCAACAGGCAGCTGATAAATGTGCTCGCAGAAAAGAGATAAGCTCCAGATCCCATGGAGGATCCCACAGATGCTTCAGCCATGAGCATCTCTGGGTCTGGTGAGGGATCTGGAGATCTTGGATTTGTTTTTCTGGGGGTGCAAACCAGAGACATGAAGCAACCACCTGCGGCCACCAGCAGCTTGCTCCCCATCAAGAAGCAGCAAGCATGCCCATCCTGCAGGCAGCTGATGCCAGCCCTTCATCCCCCAGCCCTGGTCCTGGGGTAAACAACTGCTTGGGAATGGGAGGGTTTGTCTATGAAGCAAAGCAGGGAGTTTGTGGTGACGGGGGGTGCAGGGAAGTGCTTGAAAATGTGACTTGAGAGCACCAGAAAGGCTTTCAAACCTGGCAGCCATGCCTAGCCCAAGGACTGGACAATGAGGGGAAGGACCCTCCATGCCCCCATGCCGCATGCCCTGGTTCCACACTGAGCCATCCCTTCCCCTCCACACCACAGCCTGGGAGAGGAGCAGGCAGTGCCCGCACACCCTCCCACTGCCTCAGGCAGGGACACACTCTGACCTGGAAGAGCCACAAATGCTGCCGCCCTGCCAGGAGCCGCCTGCGCCTGGACACCCTGCGGGACCTCATCTCGCCCCTTAGCTCCCTCCCAGCCTCATCCCCACTGTCCTCAGCTCCCTCACCTCTCACTCGCACACCCACATCGACAGTGCACTGCCACCCACTCTAAACCTGACTGCCCCACCAGCACGGCCCGGCCTCGCCTCACACCCTCTCCTCCACACTGAGAGCCAAACCCCTGCCAGCGGCTCTGTCCCCACTCACCACCCCGGCCCCTCTCATCCCCGCTCTCCGCCCCGTGCCTCTTCTCCCATTCCCCCAGTGAAAGCCTTCCTCTGCTTCACCGCTCTCCCTGGCAGCGGTGGCTAATCTGGCAGAGGCCAGGGGGGTCCTTTGCCTGACCTCAAAACACATCTTGCATGGGGACAGGGACCAGCGGGTAGCACAAGCGGCCGTCAGCTCACTGTCTGATGGGAAGTGGGGATGCTCCAGCTCAGCACACAAGCCCATGCATGCCGGAGCCCAGCATGCCCGGCACATCCCCTCGGCATGGCTCCGTCCTCTGCTCCACACGCCACCCAGCCATGTGCTGGAAGCCTCATGCTCCCTCCTCTGCCCCCCTTTCCTCCGGGCTGTCCTGTCCCTGCCAGGGCCAGGGAGCTACGGCCAGGGTCCACCCCAGCTCCGTCGGGTCCTGGCTGCTCCACACCACCTCCTGCCAACCCCTACACTGCGATCTCGTCCTCCAGGCTGTCGCCCAGGTCCTGCCTGGGCTGGACGTGGAGCAGACGTGGAGGTTCCTCCTGGGACCAGGAGTCGCGCTCCTCACTCTCATCCGTGTTGGACTCATACTCAGAAGCAATGCCCGACTCACGGAATTTGATGAGCTCCAGGCTGCCCAGCGCTGGCTCTGAGGCGGGCTGCCCCGAGTCCGGCAGAAAGCGGTAGCACTCCAGCTTCACCAGGCAGTCGTTCCTACCTATGGGGCTGCCCAGGGCACTGGGGAAGCCCGAGCCAGGGCCCAGCGGTGGCGGGTGGGTGTCCTCGGGCTGCGGGGTGGTCGGGTCGCAGAGGACGGGGAGGACGTTGGAGCGGAAGGTGATCTCCAGCAGACTGTCCTGGGAGCCTGCTGCAAGAGAAGGGCAGGGCTGAGAGGCAGGCCGGGCCACCCTGCCTCACCCAGGTGACCCTCACCCACCATGGCTGTCTGCGGGGCCGGCCCAAGGATGGTGTGCAGCTGTTCAGGTGCTAACCTCCCCACCATCACCATTTAGAGGGGGTCACTTGGTGCTATGGGTGCCGGGGGCTGCTGCTGGTCAGCAAAGCCCCAGCTTGGCAGGAGATAAAGTCCCCTGTTTCCCACCCCAGCTCCCACAGGGAGCTAATGGTCAACGTCTGCTGGAGAGAGGAAGGTCTGGGGCAGGTTAAGGAGCTGGCCCAGGCCGTGCAGCCACTGAGGAAGTGGACATACAGTTGACAGACAGACATGACTGCCTGTCCATACAGCCCTCCCCACACCCCTTCCCACGCTCCATGCAAGCGCCTCGCTGCACACACAAGCCAGGCCCGAAGGACACCACTGTTCCCCTACATGAAGCCACCAGAAACGCACAGAAGCCCCAAGAGAAACACCCACACGCATGCCTGCCACAGACCGGGCTAGGTGTGTGGGGAGAGGAAGGGGCAGGAGCGCTTACTGGTGGTGTTCCCTGCCAGCTTCAGCTCCAGCTCCTGCACCTGCTTGACCAGGAGCGAGATGTGCTGCAGCAAGTCCTTGTTCTGGAGCAGGAGCTGGTGCACGCGAGCCTGGGCCTCCAGCCGTGCTGCCGCCTCTGCGGCCAGCTGGTCCTTCAGCAGGTGGACCTGTGTGACAGGAGAGAGCGGGTGAGTGTGGGGGAGATGCTGCTTGAGGGCCACAAGCCTCCACTCCAGCCACCCCTGCTCTGCTGCCCGGGCTCACCAGCCTCCCACCGAACACTCTGAACAAGCAGCCCTTCCCTGCGGGAATGACGTACAGGGGGAGCAGAGGCCTGCAGCCATGTCACACTAGGGCATGCTCAGCGAATCCAGTCTGCCATCCCCTGGCCTCCCCGATGGAAATGCTGAGGCAAAGGGAGGCTGCACCGACCGAAATTGTCATGTCACAAGTGCAGGAGGAAAGGGCAGCCTGGGGGAAGCCAGACGGATGTGGAAGACACACTTGACCGACTGGATGGTGCGGCTGGTGCGTGAAGGTGCAGCCATGTTTCGCGAGCCGGCCCCAGCCAAGCTGTCTTTCAGGTTCCCAGAGACGGTGTGTGGTTGTGGCTAACCACCAGCACGCAAGTGCCTACAGCACCAGCACCACGTGGCAAGGACGGTGGGATGCTGCTGGGCAAGAGCAGCCAGGAGCCCTCGCCCAGGGGCAGCTTTCTGCTCTGAGCTGGAGCAAGGAGAGCCCCACGAGCACACTCTGGAGAAAGGAACAGCAGCACAGAGCCACCCAGGAGCCACACCGGCTCAGCAACCCCTGCTGCCACCCACCAGCCCCTTGGGGACGCCTGGCCTGAATCCAAGGGAAGGGACTTTCACGGGTACTTGGAAACACCTTGCAAAAGCAAGTCTCGGGTCAATGGGGGAACTAAATGGCATCTCATCCTCAGCCAGGTAATTACAGGCCGAGATAATTACAGGATAGTCCCAGAGGCTATAGACCCAGCACGGATCCTGGATGGTGCAGTGGATCTTCTGGCTTTGTTAGTAAAGAATTAAACCTTTGCCCATCACCACACTGCTCAGAGACAAACTGACTCGGTGCTTCTCGAGAGAAGGCAAGAAGGGCCATTGACAGAGGTGTTGAAGTAGTGCATTCAGTCACCTGAGAGGCACGGGACACGGTAAGGCCCAGCATTTTCATTAATAAACTACAATGATACAAAACCACCACAGCTGCAGGGATTAGAGAGCAGCTGAGTGACAGCTCCTGGGACAAGAACCACCATGGGGTGGGCAGAGATCCAGAGCAGGGTGTCAGCCCTTGGAGAGAGGAGGGTGAGGCCACTGGCTGTCATCCCAGGAGCTAGACAAGAAATGGCATTACGCTATTTCAGATTTTTTTTTTTTATCTGGAAGTAGGGAGAAAAATAAATCGCCACAAAGACTGGGAACTACAGAAGCTGAGCAGCCCCTAGCATAGAGGCACCCGCTCTGCCCAGCAAGCTTCAGCTGGAGCAACACTAAGCTTGGGCAGACAAAGGATTCCCTGAGGATGGCAGGTCCCTCTTCCAGAGGGGAAAGCAGCTTCCTGAGCTTGTGACCTCAGGAGGCATGCAGGCTCTAGGGCAGAAGGAGCAATCCTCTGACCTGTGAGCAAGCAGGGGAAGGCTGCTGGAGCCCAACGCTCAGGCCAGGAGGAAAGCTGAGTGATTGTGGTGAGGTCTGCGCGGGGTCAGGAACAAGTGAGGCTGAGGTAATGAGCTGGATGCAGCGGCCAGAGCTGCTTAAATGAGAAATACCCACATGGAGAAGGAGTGGCAGGGGCCAACACCAAGGCCAGGCGTTTGCAAGGACACAGGGGCCAAGGGACCGAGAGCTAGAGGTGGTGTGCAGACCTAACGCTCATCTGCCTGGGCTTAACAGAGCCAGCGCTGTGAGCAAGGGCATGGTGAGCCCTGCCAGCAAAGCGTGCCAGAGCAGGCTGTGCTGTGGAAAGGGGGGCACACTGTCCTGCCTGCTCCCGTGCCCTGGTGTCGGGGTCTGCCCCAGCTCCCCCAAGCCCACCCCGCTCCAGGCACTGAGGGGCTCAGCATCACACCCCAGCCCTGCTAAAGCCCCCAGGAAAGAGCGGAGAGGAGAACCTGTGCCACGGCCACTTGCGTCTGCTGCTGCTGCTGCTGCAGGAGCTGCTGGAGAAGCTGCATTTGGTGGTGGGCAGAGAGGGGCGTTCCCAGGTCAGGCAGCTGGGTGGATGAGGGCAGCAGCATCTTGGGTGACGCAGTCAGGATATCTTCAGGATGGAGGCAGCCCTGCAAAAACAGTGATGTCCAAAGCATGATCTCGTGCCCCTTGCCACGGAGAGCCTCCAGGCACGTATGTGCTGGGGCACAGAGCAGTCCCCCAGGAAGGCAGCTGCTGCGTTCACAGCAAGAGCACGATTTTGGGGGGGGGATGCTGAAAAACACCAGCAGTATTTTTTTTTCCAGTTTTGACAAAAGCTCAAATACCTTTGTAGAAAATTCCTGAACAGGCTGATAGGCTGATGCTTCCCATGGGAATTTCCACTGTATCAAAACAGCTTTGGTTTTGTTTTTGGTTTTGGTGGAAAAAACCTCACTATCAGCTCTGCCCCAGATGCTTTCAGTGTGGCTGAGCAGAGCTGAGCCTCGGCAGCTCTCTGGGAGTGCCCCGGGCCCTGAGCCAAAGGGCAGCCCTGCGGCAACAGACAGCTTTGATCTGGGAGCTGGGGAATGCTGCACAATCCCTCCCTAGCCCAGGGCCCCAGGGCTGCACATCAGAACTGTGGGGCCGGGGTCACGCCGTACCCCGAGAGCAGAGGGCAGGGACCCACACACCTTGACGTCGGCGTAGGCGCTCGCCTCCTTGCCCACGGCGTCGAGGTCGGTCACCCCGCGGCTGAAGTCGAGGATGTCGGCTCCGGGCAGCGGCAGCTCCACGGCATCGATGTCTGTCTCCTCCGCTGAGGCAGCCGCTCTCTCCGCGCCCGTGAGGCGGCAGGCTGCGGGAGCGGGGTCAGAGCAGGGCACAGCCCACCCGGCGCGGGAGCGTGCCACGATGCCCCCACGGTACGGCGAGCGATGCCCACCGCTCCACACCACCCCAGTGCCACCCACCCTCCAGCTCCAGCGCAGCGGGAAGCCCGTGCGGAGTGACACGGCTGTGCTTCCCGCTGTGATTCCCGCTGCCACCTGGGACAGGGCTTATGGCTGAAAACACACCCGGCCCCAGGAAGCCAAACCTGGGGAACAGCTGCCAAACCCCTGGTGTGAGAGAAACAGGGCCCAGAGAGAAGACACAGAGAAAGCTACAGAAATGTAAACAAGAGACTATGCGGTTGGGAAAAACACCCTGACACTCAGAAATCCCTAGGGAACCGTGTATCATGGCCAGGACATCGTGCAGAGGAAAAACAAACAATGATCAGCCCACGGCAGCCCTGTGATCACAACAGTGCTGGTCGCAGAGGCAGGTAGGACACTGCTGCACAGCCCAGGCTGCTCCTGTTGGGATGGGGAACACCCAGCATGGGGCTCATGGCACGCAGCACACACACAGATGGGTGGCAGAACCTGCCAGCATCCTGGTGGGAACCAAAAGAGTTTGGCCAATCTCTAGCAAAACACGTGTCTCCCCCACAGCACAGCTGCCAGCACCAAAGAGCACTGCAGCCCCCCTGAGCTGTAGAGAGCCCTGTGTGATGGGATGGACCAGCAGCCCCCAGCCAGGGGCATCCCTACACCCTTTGCCCACGGGGCTGAGGAGGGGGGTCCGCAGTCTGCCTGCAGCCCTGGGATGCTGCTGCGAGACCCCAAGCACAGCTTCATACACACAGGGCATGGCAGAGGGGGTGATGGGCCATGAGCTGGGGCCACGGCAGAGCGCTGAATCCAGCCCCGTGAGCAGCTGGGGAAGGTCTATATTCAGGGCCTCTTCTGGGGAAGCAGTCAGGAGATGTTTGCAGTGCGTGCAGCCTAGCGCAGAGCGTATTTAGGCACCCAGCAGAGTCCCCGGCACTGCTAATGGGCTCCCAGCAAGGGGGATGTCTGGGAGGATGATGGCTATCACCTAGTGAAGGCTCCTCGCTGGGCGAGATCCCAGCTTGAGCCTGAGGTGTCGCAGGCCAGATTACCCTGCAAATCTGCTCCCCACAGGTGTCAGCCAGCAAAGAGCGGCGTGGGAAGATGGCGACTTCAGGCCACGTCTGCCAGGCTCCAGGACCCCCACGCCACCCCTGCCACCGCCCTCACAGAGTACCTGGGACGTCCAGGTCGTCCCCATTCCTCTCGCTGTCTGCGTCCTCTTGTCCATCTGCATTCTGCTGGGTGTGCTGCAGGCTCAGCTTGTGGCAGGCCTCAAACGCCTGCCCCACAGTCCGGACGATGCGCATGGCTTGGCTCTGTGGGGTGAGGGGAGAGGTGCATATAACCACAGCTTGCCCCTGCCTGGTGCGCTCCCCAGCCTGGCACAGCCCTCGGGGGTCTCTGGGCTGCCATGGGGGTTGAGCACAGCTGTGGGCACCACAGCCCAAATCACTGCAGAGCTCTGGGCTGGTGCTGATGTGCAGCACCACGGGGTCCTGCCCCAGCCACCCCACCAAGTCCACACGTCATCGGCACGACGCACGTGCCAGCATCATTACCTTCTTCTTGGATTTGAAGACGTTGCACCTGAAGACATTGCTAGACCCATCCCTGGCAATGTAGCTGAAGATCTTTAGGTCCTGGGAGTCGTGTGACACGTAGAATATCCTGCAAGGACAGAAAGGAAAGGAGGCTATTACCTACACAGTGCCCACATGGCCAGAGACTGCCAAGGCCGCAGCCGGAGCTTCCCGAGGCTCGGGGTGCTGGCAGATGCCCAGCCTCTGCAGCATGTCCCTGCTAAAGCCCAGCAGAAATCTTTTTGGCAGCAGTTTTACCTCAGCTGGGAAAATTAGCCTGCTGACTCAGCAGCGGCAAGCATTTTGTGAAGGCGGAGTGGGGTTTGCACTGCTCAGCCCCCTGGGGCAGAGCTGGAGGCCCAGGAGCCCTCCAAGGACCTAAAAGAGCAAACTTCACCCCTCAGCCTTGCCTGCCTGGAGAGCTGGCCTCCTGCCACCCCCTCCCCATCATGGCAGGGGCCCTCTTCTCTCTCCTGTTTGACACAGGCGCCCCATGCTCTTAGTTTGTGCCAAGCAAGATTGGGGAAGAGAGCTGGGGACTTCTGGAGAGCACAGCGAGCAAGGGGAGCTGCTCTCTGCGTAAGCCCCAGCATGGTGCTGGCGCAGCGTGGGCTACATGGCACCCCAGAGCCACCCAAGCCCCCGTCCACCCCCCGGGCAGGCTTACCGATAGATGGGATCGTGCATAACGAGCATTTTGTTCTCATCCCAGGCCCATTCTTTTTTCTGCAACAAAAGAAGCTGAAAATGAGTACGTCAGATGCTGCCCTTGAGATCAAGGACAGGGCAGAGACAGTCCAGGGACAGACGTGGGAAGCTCTTCTCACAGCTCTGCTGCTGCTCCCCTGCAACCCTCCGCTAAGGGCCACGTCCTGCTGGGGACGAGCGATGTCCTAAGCCACCTCCTGTGGGACCCCTTCCTTCCCCTCCAAACCCCATCTACACCCACACCAGGACTGGCTCTGCCACCCTGTGGGACCATGGCCCACCTGGGGCTGGTCCTAGCCCACCCCTCCCTCTCCTCCCAGCCCAGCAGAGCTTCCCAGAAACTCAAGGATGCTGCAGGTCCCTGCACTGTGAGGGGAGGGTTCCCACTGCTGAGGCACCACCGCCCCAGGGACCAGGACTGCCTACCTTCTTCTTCTTCTTCAGAATAACCTTCACGCCATCCACTGACACGATGAGATTCACTTTCTTCTTCTTGATATTCTTGGCTTTAAACTCATACTACAGTGTGTGGAAGAAAACAGGTGAATTAGCCTTCCTGTGACAGGGAAGCTCCAGGGAGGGCTGACACGGTTCTGAGGGGAAGGGGTGAGTGAGACAGAAGAGGTTTCCCCCACCCCACGTGCCCCCCCTGAGCACACCCTGATGCAGCCCATCCCGTCTAGGACAGGACAGGACACAGAGCCTTTCTGCCCTGCAGTATCCCCGTGCCCAGCATCCGGAGGAGCACACCCTGAAGCAACTCCTGGATGGGGATGAAGTTTTGCTCAGCCCAGAATGCTGCTAGAAACGTTAATTTGTTCTTCAGAGGCACTTGCTATCTCCCTGCAAAGGGCCATATCTTCCCAGAGAGGGACAGCCCCCTCTCCAGCCCTGCCAGCCCTGGGGCTCCACAGTTGGGCTGGGTTTGCCACTCTGGCTCGTGGCCACTGCTGAACTCTGCTAGGAACAATGGCTTTTCAAGGGGGGATTTTGGGGGGCTCAGTATAAAACTGAAGATGATTGCCGAGGACTCTATGAACCTCTCCAGGGGAAGTGGGATAATGCAATTACCCACTCCAATTAGAAGTCACTGGACAGGAAAAAAAACCCCAGAGGAACTTCCAAAGATCAGCGACTGAACGTAAAGCTCTGGTCTGGACTAGGGAGACAATGAGATCCCCCAAAATCCAACTGCCTCCGCACGTAGAGCCTTATTGGCAGGGAGGGGGCTAGTGTAGGAATAGGCTAGATGTAGGACTTTTGGGGAGTCCTGTCACTGGTCTACCAGGGATGCACCCCCATCGGGTACCTGGTCCTGTACATAGCGTGCTGTGCAAGGCCATGGGGACAGACTGCACCCCCCCCCAGCAGCAGAAAAGCCCCGCATGCCGCACCTTGCACGCCAGAGGAAGAGGAATTTCATTAATCCTCTCATTATTTCACCAGTCCCTCTGCAGAGGGAGCACAGGGCAGGCGCCCCGGTGCAAAGCCCTGCCTCCGCTCTGCACCCAGCCTCCTCCGTGTGACATTTCCCGCGCCGCGTGATGTATTGGCTTTGGCAGCCAGAGCCAGCAGGCAGGAAAAGCTGCCGGCCCTGACCTGCGATCCGACGATAAAAGGCCTGAAAGTACAATTCCTCAAAGCCATTTTAAAGCCACCGATGGGGACAGGAGATGGGGATGACTCAGAAAACAGTGGGGGGAACGCAGCTCTGCCCTCCCCACCGCACAGACCAGGCGAGTCGCGCAAGCCCGCCCGCTCCAGGGCCGAAGCCGTGATGATGGGCTGGGGAAAGCAGAGTTCAGGCTCCCACCATGGCTACAGCCAGTCGCCAACCCCCAGCATGTACCCGTATGCTGCTCACAGGGCTTATTCCTCGTGGAGAAGGGTCTCAGTCGCTGATCAAAAGAGCCCACCGGGGTGGGTTTTCAAATCCCATCTCTCATGTTCCCCTTCCCCACCGTTACAGGCAGATGTGAAGCCGCATCCCAGAGCCGCCCTTCTAGGCCTTGCCAAGACACGCAACCAGTACCGAGGTCACAGCAGCAGGCCTGGGACCTAGCACTAAAAATTGTCTTGATTTAGCCCTGAAAAGGTGAGCTCCAGCCTGGCTACCTCAGAGTACTTAATACAACACCTTCTGAAGCTCTGCATGTGATTTTTCCAGGAGCCGTGGGCTGAGCTGGATGTGGGCAGAGCTGGATGCTCTCGGCAGCACCCAAGGCGACTGCAGAGCACCTTGTGGAGCTGCAGTCTGATTTATTGGTCCTAACGATCATTGATTCTAAACATCAAGCTGCATTTCTGAGCTGCTGAAGCCATGGGGTTTCTATTCTGGGCCATCCCAAGTGCTAATTCATGTGGGCTTGGAAGAGACAGCGACCCTGAAAAACATCCCAGGGTTAGAGAGACTATTTCTAGCCTGGTTTTTTGGGTGAGAAACAGCCCCAGGACAGCAACGCAGACAGGCCAGGATGTTTCAGCAAAGATCCTATGCAGCCTCGGCATACATTTGAGGGACAGAGTCAAGGCAGAGCTCCTCAGGGAGACTTCAGCATCCCTGGCTGCAGGCAAAGGATTCTGCCTGGGCTCGCATCAAGCCCAGCAGAGGGGAAGTGGTCTTTTCCATCCAGAGGTGGTCTTTTCCCACCACGGGGAAAGACATTTTACCCACATCACACCGTAGCTGAAGTTCTTGTGCTGATGGCTCATGGCAAAACGCCAGCAAGAACTGATGGGAACAAGGAGGAACTTTCCAAAGGGTCACCGGATTTGTTAAGCCCTTGCACAATTCCAAGCCTTTATCCTGACACCGAGGTGAGATCTGAGCTCCCTTGCTTCAAGAGCTGTCGCAGGCCCGGCCCCAACCAGAGCTCATTAGCGCAATCACTGCAAGCCCACATACATTTCCCATGCAACAAAGCACAGCTCTAGCCAATAAAAAGCTAATGAACTCATGCCCACTGGGGCTCTAATGAAACACTAACCATAATCTAATAACAAATTAGCAAGGAAGAGGCTTCAATAAAACGGCGCTTCAGCCAAGCTGCCTCTCACGTCCCTGGGCTGCGCAGGGCAGGCCCACCAGGTCTCACAGGCCAGGAGCTGCGGTGCTGATTTTGAGGGGGTTACAAATTTGAGCTTGGGCAAATAGGTGCAAGAAAGGAGGAAAAGCCCCCAGGAGAGAGGGGGGCAGCAGAGCGAGCCGTGAGGGGGTGGGTACTGCCCCACAGATCCCGGCACACCGCCTGGTGCTGCCACCCCCCTGCTCACGGCCACAGCCTTATTCAGCAGGTGCATTTGGCAAACCCAGGCAGCAGCTCTGGCTGGGGTCAGCAAGAGCATCGCCAGCGTTGCACAGCTTCTCCATGTGAGTGGTATAGCCACAGAGGCTGTAAGGGATGAACCCAAAACCAGTGCGGCAGCTCACACCCACAGAGATGGCAGCTGTCACCATGGGCCCTGCTCGGTGCCCTGCCGTGCCGGGATGCTGCTCACTGGCTACGGCAGGAGAAGGCCCATCTCACCCCACATCCCAGCACTCTCCGGAAGGCAGCGGCTGAGTCACACTCAGCCTGAGGCACCTGGTGAGGCACCAGCCCTGCGTGCACCCTGGCTCTGCCCAAGCCAGGAGGGTAGCTGGGCCTCTGCTACCTCCTTGGACTTCTCCACAGCAATTGCAAATCCTTTCCATTAGCAGACTACAGATGCCAGCAGGAGCTTTTTGCTCCTGAGGGCTGCTGGACGGTCTCACCGACGTGCTGCGCATGGACAGGACCTGCCCTTGCTAACACAAGCCCGTCTAATTCATGGAGCCATGGAAAACCTCTCTCTGTGTGACTGATCTGGATATCCCTGCCTCAGACGTACTCTTGAGCGCAGCTCTGCCTGTCCCGGGCACAGAGATCTGCCAGGTCTGCCCACGTCTGTCACCATCCCTCCTTCTGCTGAGTGTCTGGAGAGGGAAAGCTTAAGAGGGATGCAAAGCATTAAGGCTTTACCTTTCCCCATTGCAGGGAGAGCAGAGGTGATGGCAGGGCTGGAAACACCACCAAAGGGAATCTGAGGTGGTCTGCATCGAAAACCAGCAGGCACTGGCTGACCCAGAGGAGAAGACCACCTGCATGTTTCCAAAGACACTGGACCAAAGCCACACAACTCTTGCTGGGAATACCTCCCGAATCCCTGAGGGTGCACTGAAAGTCACACCATCGCTGCTAATGAGCTTCACACCCAGCTGATACAAACCAGCACATGTGGCAGAGACAAAACAGGGTTTCTCAAAGCCACCAGCATGGGACCCACTCTGCTGCCAGGAGGGGACAGGGATGTTTGGGGGAGCTTTGTAACAGCAGCAATAGGAGTGCCTCTGCAGTTGGGCATGGGGAGCTGGGTGACAGCACTTCACCCCCTCAAAAGCTCCCTGCGTACCGCATTCTGGTTTTGGGGCCTGCTCTGGGAGAAGAACCACGTTTCCCACTGTTGAGGGAACCAGGATGATATGCTCAGCTACCGACAGAGTCCCAGCCTACTGTTTAGTGAAGTAGTGATATGGAAATAATTACCCAGCTCGGGATCAAGGAAGGAAAGAGGATTGGTGCAACTTCCCCGTGATCCCCTTTGGGTTCACTGCACCACTTAAACTAACTAAACGCTGTAATGGTCAGAGGAGCTTACTTGGCCTTCAACCCAGGTAGTCTGCCCATCTTCAGCACAATTCTGCATCTTTAAATATCTGCAATAATGCTGCAAGTTTGGGTTAATTGCATTAATTCTTGGTTGTAGCAATGCAGCAATCCCAGATGACGGATAGTTTCAGAGCAATTCACAGAAAATGCAATGAGCAACAGAGAAACTTGTCTGTTCCTGGACCCACACAGCTCCATAGCCAGTCTCTAGCAGAAGCCCTAAGCGCTCTGACAAAGTCTTTAAGCAAAGACTGAAAATGGACACCTGAGATATGCCAAAGCTAAAAAAAAATAAAGAAAAATTAAAGAAAAGAAGTAAAGGTCTCACTAATGAAAATGAAGCATTAGATCACCAGAACTACAAACTCCAACTAGCTAACTGGTAAATAAAGCTTACCCCTTAACCTTACACTGCCCACAAAAAAACACACCCATCTTTGCAATTAGAAGACGGCCATCTATTTCACCAGAGCACGAGTGCCTTACCACTGACCTCTGGTTGGTGGGAGTCCATTTTCAACATCTGTCTTTCACGCAGAGTTTGCTATTTGAGTAACTTTAGCTGGAAAATAATGCCAGCTGGTGTCTGCATCACTGCTCAACACATTCCTACTGGCAGAGCATTAAAACTGCCCGCTCTGGAGAACACAGTAACATATGTTGCTTAATGGAGAGCGCATGTACCCCTGTCAGCTTAGAGCAAAACAACACATGAACCCAAGTGTGATGGGTACATGTGAGAAGCACGGAAGATGCAGTGTCCTTAGAGACACACCGTCCACGCTGGTCATGCTGTTTCCACATGGTAGAAGTGTAGGAAAACTTGGAACCACGCACTGCAGCCGAGGTCAGGCAGATCAGATGCTGAAGAGCAGAGATGTCTTGCTAGCTTCATCATCCCCCCACATTCCCAAGCACCTGGAAAAGGTTAACCTGCATAAAACCACCCCCCAACTCCATCCTAGCCCATCCAAAGTACAGCAGGTAGAGGTTTAAGCCTGCCCACCGGCACACTCTATCAGTAAGGGATGGTACCAGGGATGCTACAGGGTTAGGCTGTGCTAGCAGAATAGAGATAAAACAGATTTTTTTTCCTAAATGGAAGTTGTCCCAAATGTGTTGAGCTGTGCCTGCCCCCTCCCAACCTCAATCCTTACACACACACACAAAAAAATAAAAAGGGGGAGGGGGTGTGTGTGTTGTGGGGTTTACAAGCTTGTACCAGGGAAAGGGTCTGAGCTAATAGGGAAAACCCAATTTCCAGAAAGCTCACTGCTGCTCCACTAGCCTGGGAGGCCACAGAAAAAAACCTGCTTCAAGCAAAGGCACAGAAGGGAATGTATTTTTTTGCCAGAAAACTATTTCTTTGTTTTCATACAGAAAGGACGGGAACCTCTGAGCAAAGCCAGCCCCCTCAGAGCCACCTCTGCCAAACGCAAGGGCTGGCTGGCAAGGACCCCGCACCGCTCGCAGCCCGAGCTCCCACCTCTGCCTGCAGCTGTGCCCCTGCAGCTCTCCCATCGCCCCGCAGCCTGCTCCATCCCAGGCATGCAGGCACTGTGCTGGCACTGCCTCCCTGTTGAGGGAGTGGGGCAGGGTGCTAGAAGCCGGTGCCCACCGCCCCTGACACCCTGCGGCAGCTCATAAAATACCTTTAGAGTTAGACTTTAACCCAAGGTCAGCTGGGGCTGTCGGAAGACGCGGCAGGCAGGTGAAAGCTTTCCCAGCGCTCTGCAGGAGAAGCGGTACTGTTCCCTTGACGAGGAATTAACTTGTTAGGAAGTGACAGCCAGGCTCGAGTTCAATCGGCACAGGCTCCATGGCTCCAAGGATTAATGACTGAGGGGGAAAGGAAACCACACACCTCCCAATTCCTGCCGCGGAACACACGGGGAATGAAAGCACATCCCAGAAACACATGGGGCATCAGACGTCCCCTTTCCCAGGGAAGAAGGACATGGAGGTCCTGGAGCGAGTCCAGAGAAGGGCAACCAGGCTGGTGAAGGGGCTGGAGGGCAAATCCAATGAGGAGCGGCTGAGGGAGCTGGGGCTGTTTAGCCTAGAGAAGAGGAGGCTGAGGGGAGACCTTATCACCACCTACAACTACCTGAAGGGAGGTTGTAGAGAGATAGGTGATGGTCTCTTCAGCCAGGGGACAGGAGATAGGACAAGGGGAAATGGCATGAAGCTGTGCCAGGGCAGGGTTAGATTGGACTTTAGAAAAAATTTGTTACTGAAGGAGTTGTCAGGGCCTGGAACAGGCTGCCCAGGGAGGGGCTGAGTCACCTTCCCTGGATGTGTTCAAAAACAGAGTAGATGAAGTACTTAGGGATACGGTTTAGTTTAGGATGCGAATGGTTGGACTTGATGATCTTAAAGGTCTTTTCCAACCTTATTATTCTGTGATTCTGTGAAGCCTGAGGAACCTTGCTGGGACCCTAAGAGCCATGATTTGGGGGAACAGCAAGTAGCTGTACAGGGGACGAGGGCTTTGCTTTGCAGAAATGGAGCCAAGGCCAGTGCCCTGCGATGACTCACGGCTGCCTGTGGGCTGTGCAGGACAGGGAACTGGAGCGGGATATGGCTCTTTTCCTAGGAAGGGGTGCCAAGCTGCCCCAGGGAAGGCGCACAGCACCTCGGCACAGGCATGCTGGGTGTGCACCGTCCAGCCTCACAGATCAGGAGAGTCCCCAACCATCCCAGCAGCACAAGTCTGTGAATATCACAGGGAGGTGTCCAACAGACACCATGGAATGACAGCCACTGTCCCGAGAGCCTGGCTGTCAGCCACACAGGCAGCAGAGCCAAGGCTCCTGCCAGCAGGGTAGCCAGGCATGGAGCACACCTCCTGCTGCCCTCGCTGCGGGTTGCCGTGCCGAAAGGCACCTGCCAGCCTGCCCTGGCCCATGTCTCCATCATGTATCGCGACGGCTCTACTGGGGCAGTAGCACATGTCGGGGAAAAACGTGTCTGGAAAGCAGGATACCTCCCAGGAGGAGTTGGGGTGGTCAGCTTCATCCACGAAGCATTTCTGAATGAGGCTTCAAAATATCTGACAGGCCGCTGTTCCTGGGCTGCCCACGGGGACCCAAGCTTGCTGGAGGGGAGTATGGAGTATGCTGGAATACTTGCTTAGCCTGCTCATCTGATCAGCAATAAAAGGACTAAAACCCATTTTTAGCAGACTGCCTTAAGCCACCCTCTCAAAGTGCTGTGCTGCTGCCTGTGCCTAGCAAGGACTCCCGTTTGCCACCAGTGAGCAATCCTGCTGCGGCTCCACATAGGACACTTTGCCCCCTGATTCCCACATGCAGCTGTAAGGTACATGCCCAGCCATGGGCATGCCCACTTACTGGCATGGTGCTTGCTCAGGGGATGCCAACCACATCACTCCGCTCCATCCCAGGGCCAGGAGACAAAAGGGCAAGGACAATGGGGAATTTGGGGATCTCTGCAGCCCGCTTTGCCAGTGCTCCCAGCTCCTGCTGCCTAAACTGAGGACAAAACCAGCTGGCAGTGCTCGTGCCCACAGAAGGAACGGCTTCTGTCGTGGGGCACAGAGTCACAGACACTCTTGGAGGCAGGAACAAGTTTCCCAGCGGCTCCATCGGCATCATGTGGGCAAACATGCTGGATGCACCTCTGCCATCCTGCCAGCTCAGGTTTGGACTGCTCATTGCACTTAAATTTCCCATGCCATCCTCTCTACACCCCAGACCCGCTGGTTCTGCCAGTAGCTGGACTTCAACCGAAGGACAAAGTAACATTTGGGAGGGGTGGATGGAGCACTCGTGAAGTGTTGGGTGCTTGTCCTTGGGCTTAACAATGCGTTTTAAGCCTCTCCCACAGTTCCTCAGCATTTGTGTTTACACGTAAGTGAAACCGCGGCTCTGAGGTGCACATGTTGATCTGAAGTAAGCTGTGATTTTGGCTTGCACTGACAAGGTCACCGCCTGTTTTCTCACCCAACTCCAGGTTTAATTTTGGTAACCGTCTGTGACGGCCGCGGGTGTTGATGGGTATAAACGGGAACCAGGCTAAAAATACCCGTGCTGCGAGAGTGGAGGGGCAGAATGGAGGTTGCTGTGTTGGAACACTCCGTGGATCACAGCACACCCATTTATCACACAAACCACGCTTTCCAGTAACATTGAATATCCCACAGTAAAATCCCTTCTGCTTGCTTTGCGGGTTCCTACCAGGGCCCAGAGAGCTGCCTGGATCCCTCCCCTCCAACCTCCTCCCGCTGCTTCCAAGTTCCGTGAGCTGCCCTGCCCAGCCAGGACACAGACACAAGCCATCTTCGGTCCCAGCAGTTTCAGAGAAACCAGAACTACTGCAAATTAAATCAATATCAATCACAGGGTTAAATGGATAGAGCTCCCCCACGAAACACCTTATTCTCACCTCCCCTTTTGCAGACTTCCACTTACAAGATGATTTTCTCCCCTTACAAGAAACCCTTAGGGGACTCACACTTCCCTGCCCCAGCCTTAAGTGGGTTGGTTTTGGGTTTTACACCTTAAAACCAGAGATTCAGAGGCATTCTGAGACACATCAGTGTATGCTCCCCTCCCAAGACAGTCCACAGCTGCTCTGCATGCCATGGCTGCCCAGCACTGTGTGGGGAGAAGGGATGCAGTGGCACAGCGCATGAAGGATGTGGCCAGCGGGGCAGCACCACACCTCCCACCGACACTCCCAAACATAGCCAAAAACAGGTCCCTGTGCACACATTATCAGGCTTAACTAACACCAAGCTAGTAAGAGAAAGCTGGGGTGCTTGGGTCAGCCCAGCCACGTCATTTCCCAACACAGCTCGGGCACACGTAGCGACGGCTCCGAGCGGGAGTGACTGCTCGTGGGCTGGAAGAAGCAGCACCTCTCACCCCGGCGCGAAGGCTGGGGGAGATGGTGCAGCAGGCTAGGCTCCACCCTTGGAAACATCTCCAAACCCCCTCCGCAAACCCAGAGAAGAGATACCAGCACGGCCCAGACCTGCGTGGGAGACAGCAAGCTCCCGCCCGCCTTCACACGCTGCCGCCTCCAATGACCAAGTGCAGCGTCTGCAAATTCACCGGGTGCGTGGGCGCCTACGGGATACTGGTTGAACTGGTTGCAAAAATAACCAGGCTTCGAGCTGCTCCCTCGAGTTAACGAAAACAAGTTGCGGGCTCCGTGTGCCTCTGCAGGCACTGCTTTCACACAGGCTTTCCGTCAGCCCTGGAGAGAGGAGGCAAGGGATGAGCCACACGCGTCTGCATGCCTGCTGCCTGCTGCTGAAGTAAGCAGAAGCACATTCCTTGGAAGCCCCAGCCTGACTGGAATCTGTGCTGCTTTTAATTAGGTATGCACTGTCTGGACCTGTGCAGGCCACGGCAGCAAGCGCAGAAGATGTTTGGGTGGCTCCTCAGGATTGCCCTTTGAAGAAGGTAAGACACTGCAAGAGCCTAGAGACAGCCTCTATTCACAGTGCCAGTGCCAGGCGGAGCTCAGCCTAAGGAAAAGCGCTGTGGTTTAGTCACACGTGTTTACAGTTATCCCTAATTAAACTCCTCTTCCCGGCACAGGCAAGACCTGATGCCCTGGGGAGGCTGGGTGCTGAGCAGTGCAGGCCGTGCCCAACCAGGCACCTTCCTCTGCCCCAACGGAACACCAAAATTTCTGTACTCCACGTTAGGTTTCTTCCCCAAATGCTTTCTTTCAAAGCCAGCCCCCACATCAAGGGTGGCCGAGATCATCCCCACCCGCACGCAGGGAGCTGGACGCAGAGCTGACACAGCAGGAAGAGCACAGAGTCACCCCAAATCCATCCCGAGGGCAGGTGACAAAGAGAGGGGCAGCCTACGGACATACCCACGCAGTGCTTCAGAGAGGCACCAGCTCAGCAAAGCGACCCGAATCCGAACACGGCGAGACTGACGCCCCAAGTTGGGAAACACAGGACTGACTTTCGCAATTCCCACCCCCTGCCACTGCTCACCAAAGAGCTGCTCTCTCCCACGGCTCCACGAAAGGCTTGGGTAAGACCGGCTGAGAAGGCAGATGAGAACAGAAGAGCAATGGCACACTGAAGGAAGGCAAGCTGGCAACGCTGTAACTGCATTAGCAATTACGAAATTCAGACAATTAATAAAGAATGAATGAGCAGCAGCACTAAATGCTTAGAGCATCAGAGACAAGGCAGCCCTGTGGGGCTCGTTAGATGCCAGTGGTGCTTAACGACATCTCTGGGTTGTAACTGGAGGGAAGAGGTAGCTATTCCTATCACGCTTCTGTCATGGTTCCTGCATTAGCAGTAACTAAAGCAGGTACTAAAAATCATTCACCAAATTCTACACGTTAAAGTCAACAAGTCGGAATAATGCCTTTCAGAGAGCTTAATAAAGAATTGGGGTTGAACTCAATGATCTCTTGAGGTCCGTTCCAACCCCTACAATTCTGTGAATTATAGAGAATCAGAGCCTTGGAAACAAACAAACAAAAAAAAGACTCCCAAGCTGGGGGAAGTCTGCAGCTCTCTGGTGGTGTTGGAAAGCAGGCGGCACAGGACTTACCGCCGGGGAAAGGACTGCAGTGTGGCTGCGCACAGCACTTCTGCACTAGTTGAGACCCTGAGCTAGCCCAAAGGAATCAGAAGGGCCCTTCTCAACACTATGGGGCTGGCTAAAAGACTTGTCGATACGCTGCCATTGCCCCCTTTGCCATGCAATTTTGGCAACCTTGAACTCTAAGGCGACCGTGCTGCCCGGGTGAAGGGGCCGAAAGCCACCTCACCGGCAGAGCCCCAAACGAGGGAATGACAGACAGACGGACAGATGACAGAATGCTGCTGCGCTTCTGGGAAACCCCACGGCAAGGGGAGCACAGCAACTGCTCATTTTTAATGCGGGTCTGGAAGGGAAAGGGAAAAAAAAAGAGTATTTGTTATCTAGGTCAAGCGTTCAGGAATTTGGCATCTACTCATTTCAGGTTGATTTTGTACAGCATTGACCAAGCAGCTTCCCAGAGGAGAGAGGGACAGAAGCCACATCCTCAAGATGTGGAAATGCATCCTAAATAGAACCCCAAATCCCATAGGCATCGAAAGGTGTCACCCCAGAGGAAAGGGCACGACGAAGAGACTGTGATCCCAGGCACGTGAGCAGGGCAGCGTGCGGCAAACAGAAAGCTGACCTGGCCTCAAAACACAGCACTGCTGAAATACTACTGATAGAATCCATCCCAACGAAACACACTGTGCTTTATCATGCACTGCAAAGAAGCAACAGAAAAGGGTCTGAAAAAGGCAACGAGAGCATACGGCAGGTTTCCCAGGCCCCCAAGTAGCAGAGGTTAAAACAAAGGGGACTTGTCTGCAGCTGAGACCTGGGACTTGGGGAGAGCTTCCTCATGTCAACAGCTCTTTGACTTCAGGCAAGAGGAGAAGACGGAGTAGGTGGGAGCTGAGGTTGGATCCATCCAAACCACAGAAAGACCACTCTTTTTTACTCAGAAAGCCCGCTAGGGTCTGCACCCCGAGTCATGCTCGCCACCAGCTTTGGGCCAACAACTCCGGATTTCTCTTTTTTTAAATACTGAGGATTTCTTAGTGTTTCTGTAGAGGTCAGCAGAGATGTGCTCTGTGTGTCTCCAATACTGGAGAGATACACACACCCACCCCTGAAGTTCCCAGGGATCAGAGAGTGTTTGAAGGAGTCCAGACCAACCATCCATCATGTCAAGAGGGAGTAAGCAAATGTCACTGGAGCAAAATGCCAAAACAAAGCTGGAGGCTTTGGAGGGAAGAAGAAAGATATGTGTGTCTCTAACACATATCACTACTGCAGCCCAAGAACACCACTGTGAAACACCACAGCTCTCACTTGAAGTGTTAAGCTGAAATTTAGCCATCTCTCCTGAAGGTTCCTGTGGTGAATACCCATTTTGGGCTAATTTGTGAAGTTTCTCTGGAGATGGACCAGCAGTTTCCATAGGGAAGCACGTGGCAAGGAGAACTGGTTTGGCTGGGGGAGGGGAGTTCCACCATATTAAACTCAGTCTGGTGAAGACCAAGTGACAGATTAGGTATCATTAGCATCCTCATTCTCCATCAGGGAAGCCCGGCCTGGGAAGGAAATGTTTTCTCTGAAAATCCATCCAAATCTGGCTACGTTCTTGATCTAGAATCTTCCCCTGGGCAGATATCACTGCAGCTGGGAAAAATTCAATCCCTACAGAAATCCCAGGAGAAGCCCATCACCCACTGGCTGTCACCCACAGGGGCACAAGAGCAGCCAGGGACTGTGGCCTCAGCGCCGCTCACCCACAGGGACACCAGAGAGGCCAGGGACCACGGCCTCAGCGCCGGTCACCCACAGGGACACCAGAGAGGCCAGAGACCACGGCCTCAGCGCCGGTCACCCACAGGGACACCAGAGAGGCCTGGGACCACGGCCTCAGTGCCGGTCACCCAGAGGGACACCAGAGCAGCCAGGGACCATGGTCTCAGCACCGGTCACCCACAGGGACACCAGAGCAGCCAGGGACCGCGGCTGCGGCGCCGGTCACCCACAGGGACACCAGAGAGGCCAGGGACTGCAGCTGCAGTGCTGTGCCAAGAAGCAGCAGCCCCTGTGTGGCTGTCGCAGCCTGCACGCAGGATGGGGAGGTGAGGGCAGGGGACTTACAGGCCTTTCATCAGGCTCTGTACACTGCAGCCCTTCCCTGCTGGGACCGGGAGAGCGCTCGGCTCCTTTATCTCATTCTTGGCCACGCTTCCCGTCCTGCTGTCCTACAATAGGCACGTCCTTTCCTCCGGCTCCCTAATTAAACACGATCCATTCCACAGACCAGCTCGGACAATAGCTTTTGCAGCTTTCCCTCTTAAACAGATGTGATCCTTTCCTCCGCTCCCCCGCGCCGCAGGAACACGCTGTAACACACAGCCCCTTACAGCCCTCCCAGCCACAAAACCCTGCGCCAAAACCCTTCTCACCTCACATCAGACTGCGAGGCAGGCTCTGATGCTGCTCATCCCCCATGGCTGTTTGGGGAACAGCCTCACCTGGAACAAGCCTTCCTGCTGCACCAAGCCAAAACCACCAAGGATTAAATTTAGCGCTGAAAAGCCCGGGGCACGTGGCATTTTATCTTTCCACAAGGCCGCAGCTCTGTGCTTTGCCTCTCTCCCAAAGGGATGCAGCGGCGGCAAACACTTCAACAAATTAAATCAAGGGGTCCTTAGCCTTTGAGGACCGGCAAAGAAGCACAAAAGCAGAAAGGATCATGCACAAGAGTAGAATTTAAAGGATTGATTTCAGCTTGGATCAATGATAATTCAGTCATGTTCCCTGTGAGGGGATGCCTCCCTCCGAAGGAGTCTGACATGTCGCTTGGCTACCCGGCACCTCACTTTCTCATCCATAAACCAGATATTAAACATCACTTGACCCCCAACTCCCCCTCACCTGTTGGTGGGGTTTCTTTATTCTTTGCTCACCTTTTCCTGAACTCTTTCTCCCCTTGATGACAGAGCAAGAGCTGGGTTTCACCCCAGGACATGCTCGGGTCTGGCTGGAGGAGGCAGCTGCCCATATGGCTGCCCGCATCTCCTCTGCTCAGGTCCATGCAAGGTCGCTTCAGTGGTCTGCACAGGGGAGTAAAAGGCTGCCACGATGGCAGAAAACTGAGGAAAGGCCCAGGTTATTTAGAAAACAAATAAATTCATTAAAAGGCAGGAAAATTCCATGTTGCAGCCAACCAGAAGGAAAAAGCCCCTCCAACTAAAAGCAATGGCGCTGGTGTGAGGAGGTGCAGGCTCCGGGGGTTAGAACAGGGGGACTGGCCACTGTGCTGCCCTGGAAACCGCTGGGAGATGTCAGGGTGAGATGCAGAACCCAAAATCAGCCACAGCTCAGAGAACCCCTCCCAATCCTGTTTTCTATCGGGTTCCTCCCCTCAACAGTCCCTCAGGTGCTCCACGAGCCCATCCTTAGGCACAGCTGGGAATTCACGCCAAAGCGCAAAGCCAAGTGGAAGCAGTTCTCTTTGCTAGCCAGTTTCTAGAAGCAGGAGAGACTCTCACCTCACTGCGATGGGGGCTGGAGAGCATGGAGCTGGGTGCGACACGGGAGGGGACGCTGAGCGCAGCTCCTTGCCTCAGTGACAGTGCTTTCTGGAGAGGACCATGCAAATGAGGGGCCAAGCAATCACAGGCAGCGCCATCACCTCACAGAAGGAACGGGGAGCTATCAGAGGACGATGGTTTCTGTAGGAGCCACTTCAAATCCTCCTAAACAGTAACTACCAGTGGGCTCGTGACCCCAAACCTCCCAGAGCAAGATGTAGACCTCACCCTGTTGTGACAACCAGGCTAAAGGCAATGCTTCCAGCCTGTCTGAAGATACACTGCTGAGGAAGAACAAGCGTGAAGGAGGAAGAAAAGCACAACGGCACACAAGGGGACAGACATTTGTGACATGGCTTGATGGGTTCCCTGTGAATTTACAGAGGGAGCAGGAGCCGGCAGAGCACTCCCAGGCTGGAAAGGAGCGATGCTAAAAGTCCAGTCTCTTGTTCAGGGAGCCTGGCAGATGTTATTCCCAGTCCTTTCCCTTGAGATGCCAGCAGATATTTGCCCGTGGCTCAGACGATGGCATCAGCAGGCTGGTAACATGATTCACTGCACGCGCCGGCGGGGAAAGCCCCCAGCCAGGGAGCGAGATGAGTCACGGGGAGACGCTGTCGGCTCTCGGATGAGGAAGAAAGCCCAACTGAGGAAAGGCAGCTCCAAGAAAACACAGGGCAGGGATGTGTGATGGGGACACAGGGGACACGAGGCAATGCTGCCTCCCAGTTTTTTGCCAGCAGCTCAAGTCCTGCCCCAGGCTTGGTGCCCACTTGGCTCCCAGCCCTCCCTAAGGCATTTGCTGCCTACAGGCAGCATCACCCACCAGCAGCATCGCCGCTTGCGCCAGCATGCCCAGCGCCAGTCAATGGGCTCCTGCCAGAGCCCCAAGCACCACCCACCCATGAGGTGGATGCTTGCCCACAGCATGAGTGCTGAGCTCCTCAGAGACCAGCACGCACCTCCTGGCTCGCTGGCTTTCCCAACACGTGCTCTCCTCTCCGGGCTATGGCTTCCTTCACCTCCCTGGCTCCAACACCCAGCTCCCTGTCCAGCTGGGAAGCCTAGGTTCTTTCCCAGGCTGGACCAGCTGCCAAGCTCTCCTCCATGCTGCAGTCTGGATGTGCTGCCACCCCAAGCCCAGTGGAGCGGAGCTGGGGCACTGCTGGAAGCCAAAAGGCAATGAGCTTATCATGACTGACCTGTCAGCCCAGCTCCCTGGGGAAGAAGAGCACGTCCGTTCATCCCTCTGGGACCTGTCGGGCTGCGTGTCCGGCCGAGCTCCTCCATGGCTGCCACCACACAACCCAATGAGCGCGGCAGACGTCTGGTGTGGGCAGCCCGGCAGCACCTTCCCAAAGCCCTTCTGGTGAGCAGTGCACAAAACCCCGTTCCGACCCGGCTTCCTCCGGGCTCAGACCTCATGTTCCAGCACTAAAGGCTCAGACTTCGTGACTTCCCAGGTCAGAAGCCACGTGGGGCCACTTACCTCCTTACACCTGTAATTTACTACACGTGCATTACAACAGAGTGTCCGTACCACTCACGCTACTGAAGGCTGCCAGTAACCTTCAAGGCTTTGCTGGAGAGCGCTTGGCATCCTGGCCGTGGTATTAAACAGGCAGCGAAGGCAGGACCACCACGCCTGGCCAGCTCTCGGGGAGACTGTTCCCCCCCTGCCTTGGTCAAAAGGCTGCTCTGGTGAAGCTGGGCACTAATTTAAGCAGTTTATTGATTAAATACTAACTGCAGGATGAGATCCTGACCCGAGAAATACAATAAACTTGCCTGAAAGCCTTCTATTGCGACTGCCAGAGCGCTGAAAGAGCGGCTGAGATGATTACAAATATCTCTGTGGTTCCTCCCAGATCTAATACAACGTAACCTCATCCAGCCCCGATAATCACGTCAAGGCATTAGCTCACCGATCATTCACCTCGCGCCGGGCGCGATGACTTTGCAAAGCGGGGGCTGAGCTCTTCAGGTTGCCCCCAGGCAGGGCTCATGCAGGCAGAGCCAGCTCGCTTTCAGATCCTCCCCAGTTCTCCGGCAGGCACAGCCAGGGCTGTGCTGTGGCTTGCATCAAAAAAACCATCCAAAATTCAATTAAATTTAAAAAAAAAAAAAGATGACATCATTATGCAATATGTCCTAGGGAGCTGCTTTGGCAGGGGGGGTGGACCCCATGATCTCTCAAGGTCCCTTCCAACCCCTACGATTCTGTGATTATAAATCACAGAACCACACAGAATCACAGAGCGCTAGGGGTTGGAAGGGACCTTGGAAGACCATCTAGTCCAACTCCCCGCCCCCACCAGAGCAGGGTCCCCTAGATTAGGCGCTAAAACTTGGTGTGGCAGGGACAGGGGTGTCTCAGATGTATTATAACTGAGGGAGCACGGAATTTCACCAGCTGCTCAGCACAAGTAACCGGCCAAGCGCCTCGGTTCCCACATGGGCCCAACTGCGCGTGTGGCTTGCAGAGGATGCAAGAAAAGCCTCGCTTTCAGCAAGCTCGTTGGCATTCAGCGAGTTTGCCAGCTCGCTAAAATAGAGCTCAGCTATGCCGAGCAGCACAAGCCCCACGAAATCAGATGTACCTGACGGAGTAGGAGGTGTAGAGGATTTTAAAGCGCTTGAAATGCCTCCTTGTTTTGAGCTTGTAAAACTCAGCTGGACGCTTCCCAGAAACAGGCTTGCAGAAGACCTCCACGGAAGCAGCTTTTAACAAATGCCTATATAGGGTTTTATCCTTCCTGGCGCCACGGAAAACCTGGATTAAAGCTGCACTCAGCAACCCAAGAAGCAAAAATACAAAAGGACGATTCCAAATTCTCTAGAACAACTGCACCAAGCCCGAGCCAAGGTTGCACTGGCCACACTGGGGACATGCCAGGAGCACAGAGAAAGCGTTTGCATATATTTATGGTACGAAAACATAAAAAAATATACAGTTACTGCTGTCATTTAGGGCCCCACGTGCCCAGCCAGTCTGAAAAAAGCAAAAGAAAATGAAGAAAGGACAGCCTGTAGCCAGCTCAGGGACTTTGAACTGAAGCCTTCAACAACTTGCAGTCCTTGCAGGCTTGGAAGATGCATACAGCCCATCCCAGACCTCTCCCATGAGCTCCCATCTGAATTTCTCAAGCTTTGCCATGGCCAGTGCAGAGCAGAAGAGCGCTGTGGCTTCTGGGCTGCTGCTTCCAGGAGCTTCTTGGGCAAGGAAAGTTACCTGGGCTCACACCAGCAGGACAGGCTTGCTCCTGAGGAGCCAAGGAACATTCTGTAGACTAACCTACCCTAGCAGTTTAAGGGCATGGAGCAACATGGGCTGGGTCATGCTGGTTTGGGATGGGGAGGAGGGGTTCAGTTGTACGAACAGAAGCCCAGCTGATACCAGGAACACAAGCCCTCACCTGTTTATTAGCTCTGATGTGGCCACCCATGCCCTGCAGGATAGCCAGGGGATGGGGGCTCCAGCGGGACAGCCAGGGGATGGGGGCTCCAGTGGGAAGCTGCAGCCAATGCTCATGGCACTGCCGTCCAAGTGCATCCTTGACAGGGATGCAATGTCCCCATCCACCAAGTCCTTCCAGGGCCAGGGATTCTCCACTGAGACACAGAGTAAGCCCAGGCTGCATCCCCAGCAAGCCCAGCTGGAGCAGGCAGGAAGAGCAGGAAGGCAGAGGCAGCCAGCTGAGCACCTCCCCTTCCCTCCTCGCCCCTGAGCTGCAATAATCCCAGGAATTCTCCAACATCCTCCCACGTCTGGGCAGAAACCCTCCCTGCAGTCCAGCACTGGGAGGGTGGCCATACTACCACCAGCACTTCAGGAGGAGGAAGATGAGGATGGCACCCCTGCCCTGAAACGCTGACTCCCTGTATGAAGTCCCTTCTCAATCCAGTCTCACAAAAGGGATTAACTTTGGGCTTAGTGTGCACACCTCAATCCGGCAGAGCTGCTCTGCCTCTGGCCTGTTGCTCTGCTTTGCTCTGGGAGAGAAGCAGCAGGGCAGCAGAGCCCGACCAGAGCAGGAATCCCAGCAATGCTGGCTATGCCGCGTCCTCCTCGTTGCCCCCAAAGGGTCAGGTCTCCATCTAAACAGGAAGCCGGGATCAGCCTGGCTCAGGCTCACAGCACTCACACCCCAGTCCCAGCTGCTGGGGAGGGAAGGGGAGGGCAGGGTGGCAGTGCTGCTGGAGAAGCTGTGGCTGCTTGTGGCCCCCATCCCTTCCAGCACCCACAGCTGTGGGAACTCCCAGGGCACCCCTCCCCTCAGGACCCCAGCTATCAGCTTCCTCTCAGGATTGGGGCTTTTAATCGTTCAGCAAACAGAGGCAAAGTCCAGCGAGCAGCTTGGGCGAAGGCAGCGCTGATAGAGGGGGGTTCCAGCAGCAGGGGGCAGCGAGGGTCTCCTCCTTCGCCAGCAGCGGCTAACTCAGAACAAAGGGGGACATGGCACTGTCCCCCTAAACCAGGAGCTGCATTAAAACCCACACAAGCTTTCGGGTCACACTCCACTGCAGCTTCCCCCTGAAGCTCTCCCATGGCTCGCTTTCTGTGCCTAGACAAGCTGCTTCCTCCACTGGTTTCCCCACGCCAATATTCTGGGATTACTTCACCCTGCTGCTTTAAGAAGGGCATGCATTCCTTAACCTCCAGCCAAACCGAAACCAGCCTCTGGTGCCCAGCCCAGCCAGCAAATGCCCTTGCAACGCTGCAGTAACGCCTGGCTGCTGGGTGCACGGGAAACCAGGGAAGCGTTATACACGTAAAAGCCCATCAAGCAAAACATCCTGGCACCCCTTGCCAAGCAGCACCCTGTGACAAACCAGCAGACGTTTTGAGTTCCTGGCAGATCCGATCTGCAAATTCACAGCCTTTCAGTGACTCGCACCTTTCCCATCTCACACTGGATCAGGGAAGCTGGAGCATGTTTCCAGCGCGTCACTCGTGGCAAGGAATCATTACTTCACCCTGGGCTGTATTCCTTCTGCCAGTCAGAGCTCTATCTGTGAATTGCCTAGACTATGCCTAAGCTCAGCTGTATTGGCCAATGAGAAAAATAACACCACCGTGGGATTTATTTAGGCCCTCAAACTTGCACCAGTCCTCCCGCGGAGACGTGGAGCTACGTGATTTTGGGGCTGAAGCTGCATTCTTTCGAAAGCCTTATCTCGGAAGGCAGAAGAGGGAACAGCCGTTAATGAGAGCTCTGGCTGGTGGTTCTGACCCAAACCTCATCTCAAACTGGGTAAGCAAGGCTCATGTGCCAGCCTGCGGTCCAGCCAGCACCCAACGGGCTGTGTCCTGTGTCTGACAGCAGCCAAGCTCCCGAGAGTGCAGTTTGCTCCCGTCCCAGCCTGCCCTTGAACACCTCCCAGGCAAGAGGCCAGGGAGGGGAGGAAAAGCTCCTCTCCTGGCTACGGGCCAAGCATTATATGGCAAGAGCACCCTGTATCCTCACCACGGGTATTTTGGGAAGCCAGATGACTTCATGACCAGCTGACATCCCCTGACCTCCTCACCGTTAAACAAGCTCACCGCTGGCAGGCCCCAGGGCTTGTCACTTGACACATTAACTTAGGCACTGACCTGCTGGCATACCCAGGCAGAGCTGGGATTTTCATGTAGCTGAAACGCATCTACCTCCCACCCCATTCCCACCTCCACAGCACATGTTCCTGCACGGGATGCAGCACTGTGAGCATGGAGATGGCCCTGCTAGAGCCACAGCTAACCCCAGCCATGACACATGGATGCCCGGGTACCACAGGACACAGTTGGTGCTGGGGATGCTCCAAACGTGACAGTGTGGCACATGAAGCTTGCAGAGACCACATCCAGGTTACATGGAGATCTCAGTGGTGAGGGGGACAGTGGAAAATACAGAGTTACAAATAACCAGAAGGACAGGTCTTACACAAGAGAAGGCTGTAAGCAGAGATGGAAGAGCCCCTGACGCAGAGGGGAAGGAGCGGCCTCACCACACTCACCCTGATCCGCCTCATGGCCGTCACGATCTCCACCCTGCTGTTTGGCCGTGGCACATCCAGGCTCCCGATGTACTAGAGGGGAAGAAAGAACCCATTAGTCAAGTTTCCACAGCACTGGAAACCTCATGGTCCCACCATGGCCTCCTCGATGGCATCCCCCGAGCAAACCCAGGGTCACTCCTGGGGAACAGGCAGCATTTTCCCCACTGCACCTGAAGCCTCGCAGACATCCCCCCACAAAGCTGTTCCCTCACTGCAACGTTTCAAGGATTCAGCTGTCCTTATTCCAACAATAAAATCACTCCAGTAATTAGGCCAGCGGGACTCATTCATCTATGCCGTGATCAACGTACAAAGGTACAAGCCAATATCCCTCAGCTGCACTGAGTCATCTATTATAGACCTGGGCACTGGAGTATCCCTAAAATAGCCGGGGCGACCTGTCCTGTGACAGGCCCTTCACTATTTAATTACAGCCCTGCCAAAGCCGGGGCTGTTTGTGCAGCGATGCTGAGCCTCCAGGCCAAGCCTCCAGAATAAAGGAGCCGCTTTGCTATTCAAAGGGGACCAAAGGCAGCACTGCTGTGACCCAGCACGGAGAGACGCCAGACAAAACCCTTTTTAGCAATAAAATGGCAGAGGGCAGATTCAGAGGAAGGATCAGGAAAAGACAAGCGATGAAGGCTCAATGCGGAGCACTGAAAACGTGTAGTTAGAAGAAAAAGTGTTTGGAGCCTATTTACCAGCCCCCCGTGCTCCCACGCTGCATTTCCACACGAGCGCTGACGTAACCCCTCGGCAGCGTGGCGCAGGCACCAAACCTGCCAGGGCTGCGTGTCCCTGTGAATACAGCCACACCCTTTGCTGTCACCACCAAACCCCAGGTCCCCTGTTTCAAACACCAGCGCCGAGACGGGCGCTTAAGCGGCTGAACACGCGCCAGGGGCCACCGCACAGGTGGAAGCCACGGAGGGGTCACTTCTCACCCAGCATCACTGTGTGGCTCCCGGCTCCTTGGGGAAGCTGACACCTCTATCGAGGGTGCAGCATGGGTTTGGTGGGCGCCTGCTGTCCCAGAGACCCCTCCTTGCTCACCAACCTCCTGCACCCCGAACTCAGCCCACCCAGTGAGGCCATCCCCAACGGCACGGCTCCCCCCAGGGCGCGGATGGAGGCCGGTGCCCAGCGGCTGTGAGCAGATGCGCAGAGAGAGCGTATAAAAATAAGCACTGAACAGCTGGAGCATCAGTCACATGCCACGCAGGCTGCCACGGCGCGGGGCAGCTTGATGTAACCAGGGATTAAAGCCCGTGATGCTCACCACCAGCAGCAGTGGCATGAACTGCCTGGACCCCAGCACTGATTGCCCGACTGCAAAAGCACCAGTCTCACAGCATTTTCAGTTGCACCCTCCAAATAGAGCCTTCCCACCCCTCCCAAGGGTCAGGTCACATTGAGAGAGGCATTGTCGACATCAGTTGATTTCCTTTTCTGACATCAAGTCTGGAAACCATCAGTAAGAAGTCGGAGAGGAGGGCTGAGGCTGTCAGAGCGCTGAGCACCCAGTCCCCACACCTGGCAAACCCTTTCCCTGTCCTTCTCAGCCAAGAAAACACCTCAGCTCCACGGCACCTCTCCCTTCAGGCCTCCCCACTGCTTTCCTTGCGGGTGACACAGCACACAGCCACATGTGAGGGCAGGGAAGCAGCGGCAGCTCTCAGCCATGCAGGAGTCGGCTCTGTCCACCACTGGCGCTCTCAGCCCCGCGAATCCAAGCAAAGCCACCCGCTGGGCTAATAAGCAAAACCTCAGCCAGCAGCAACGCTCAGCCGTGCCCATAACTGCACGCTGGAGTTTGGCAGGGCCAGGCCAGGCCACGAGCAAGCGATGGAGCAGAACCCAGACCTCCTTGGATGGCCTCCTGATAAACAGCACCAGCTGTAGGAAGTGTCCCAATGCCATCCTACCTACAGCGCTTTGCTCAGCTACTCCCCTCTGGCCCATGCTTGCGAGTACCCAAACCAAAGGGCTTGGGTCACAAACCAGGCAGGTTTCTCCTCTGCTCCCAAACCCAGGCTCCAGGGCATCCTACTGGCATCCCGCTGGAGCATGCCCTCCACCCACCCCAGCCTGCTGCACCTCCAGCCCTGCCACGTGCTCATTTCACACGATTCCTGTGCTCAAGGCTCCGAAAACACCCACCACTCCCCGCTCCCCACTCTGGAGGTAGGTATTTTTTGCACATTTCATAAAGCCCAACAGATGGACAAAGTCTCCCCAGATTATTTTTGCCTTCGGGGCAGAAAGCACACATGGGAGCTGCACTGCAGAGGAGTAACCCTTCACAACACAACGCGTACCCATCAAAAACGCAGACTTGGAGGCTGGCCTTCCAGCCAAATGACTATTTCCCAGGCGAGGAGTGGGGATGGCTGGAGGAACTGCCCGTACTTACTAGTGATCTGCAAGTTATATGTGCTCCTGCTCGATTCTCCTCCAGACCTCCCACTCATAGCACTGGCTTTCATTTAGGGAGGAGGTGTGGGAAAAAGCAGGCGAGGCAGAGGCGAGGGTCAGCAAAGCAGCAGGAGTCTCTGGGCTGCAGGACTCCCCCCTCATCCCACCCAACACCGAGCCCCCAGCTGTCCCCTCCTGTCCCAGGGCAGGAGTCTTGGAGACCCCCTGAGCATGGGGGCTCCCTGACCCCAGGTGTGGGCATCTTCCATCCTTTAAAATCCATGTGCTCCAAGCAAGGTGCCAGGCGCAGTGGTGGCCGTGATCCCTTGTAGGGGCCAACATCCCGGCTCCCAGGGCTCGGACCAGCATCCATGGCAGCAGGTCAGCCCCGCATGAACAGGAGGAACGGGGCTGGAGATCAGCCCAGGGAGGAGAAAGGCAGGCGCCCAAGACAAAAGGGAGGAAAATAAAGCTGTGTGAAAGAGAGCTGACAAAGAAAATAAACCCATGAAAGAACGCACCCTCCCCAGGCCCTGGGGACCCAGGAGGAGGAAACCCACACACATGCAGGACACGGATCTCACACATAACCACCTCCAGAGCCGCGGCCCCACCGCCCTGCCAGCAGAGGGGATGCAGAGGTGGAGCTCCCCACTCCCTGAACCAAAGAGCCCGGCAGGTCACTGGTCCCCACGCTCTGAAGGCGGATGGCAGGGCTGACACAGTGGGGAGGGCAGCCCCCTCCTTGTTGGCCCAATTAGGAGGAGAAAGGCCACCCGCTTGGCTGGTCAGTGAATGGGCAGCCAAGGGGGTCCCTGCAGTAACAAGGTGCTCTGGCAGCCCCACAAAGGCAGCCCGTGCGTTGCAAACGGCCAGAGCCACTCATGGCTGCAGCATGGGCAGGCACAAAGCACCTATTTATCGGGGTGCTTTTGGCCCCCCATGTGCCCTGCTGTTCCTCATCCCTGTGTCCCTTATCCCCAGACTTCCATTGCTCCTTTCTGGAAAGGACAGCCCCCCTCCCTGCCATGGCAGGGGCTCAGTGGCTGTCACCCAGCTGGCTTCCCAGCACCCGAAGTGACCTCGTTTGCTGCCCCTCACCCCTGCCCTGTCCATCCCAGGCATGGTGGGAAGGGGTTCCCAGACACGGCCCACACCATGGCTTACAAAAGACCTGTCCAGCTCAGGGAAATACCAATCCCCCCAGACCAGAGGGAAAGAACCACAGGACAACAAAGCTGTGTTCTGCCAACGTTGTGCCTGCACAAGTCACTTTGTTTCTCATGTTTCCTCCAGGTTGTTTAACATTGTTCTTTTCCTGCTCAGTCAGAAACGCATGTTCTTGCCAGGGTGCTTTTGCTGTGACAGAGGGTAGCATGTGTTTTTGGAAAACCCAAGTCCGATTGCATCCCTGATGGGGGGACACCTCCCAGGGGGTGTCAATGACACCCCTTGAGGGGGTGGGCATTGAAAACCATCCCCGAGCAGGGGTGCTGCCTTCTCGAGGGAGGCCCTTCACCAGTGCAATACTGCGTGCAAAGGTCAGGGCTGAATCATACCCAGCGTACAGGGGAGCCCAGACTGGCTGGCTGCCGGTTTTGAGCTCCAAAAGCCACCCTGAGTCAGAGAGCTTTGCCACAGACAGAGAGCCACTGCTTCCACAGGGCAGCACAGGCAGGGGAGACATGCTGGCACCAGCCCTGGGCTGATCCACAGCACCATGGGCATCCTCAGAGCCTTGTCTGAGTGCAGGGCACCCTGCCCTCGGGCTGCGGAGGGGTTCCCTGAGGTACTGGCAGCTGCCTGAGAGGAATAAGATATGAGACGGAAGGGTCCTGAGTTTTCTGTGGAGCCTGGGCCATGCTGGGCACTGGGATGTCAGCCCTGTCACACACACCATGCCACGAAGCAAGGGCCAAAGTGCAGGGGCACCCTGAGATTGGAAATCTCTATTTCACCGGTGCCTGGGGAAACACCCAGCCTCTCTGCAGCCTGCCTGACTCCGGCTTCTCCAGGGGCCACTGCTGCAGTCAGGGAAAGCAGAAGACATCCTATTCCTGGGACTTCTGCTGCTGCAGTGCTCCCGCTCTCCCACACGCAGCCTCCAGCCGGGGAGCCACAGGACCAGGCTGGCATGGCCCCCATTCTGCCCTGAGCCCCAGGAGCAACCAGCTTCGCTGGAAGGAAAGGGGGAAGTTTACTCAGGCTGTGGTGGTGTGGTCTGAGAGGCCAAAAGGGACAGACGAGTCAGGATGCCAGCTGACTGCAGTGGAAAAAAGCCTTGGCTCTCCATCCTGAGCCCAGCAGGCTCTCTGCTGAGCTGGAGGGCTCCAGCCCTGCCCAGCCCTCACTTAACCTGACTCTGTGCCCTGAGGATGCCAGGACGCATCCAGCCCTGGCAGCCAGGCAGCGTAATGCCACGTGTCAGACCTGTCCAGAGCGATGCAACCAGCCCATGGGCATTAACACAGGGACACCTCATGCCAGGCACCACTGGCCTGGTTGAGCTGATGCCCCAAAGGTATTGGTATGCGCCTGCCTGCTGATCCTGGAACACTTGCACTACCTATGAGACTGAAACACAGAGCTTGGGACCCCCCAGAGCTCAAACACAGAGTTCTGGGGTTCCCAAGACAAAACCCCAGCATGAGAGCCATGTGCACCTCCCCTCCCCTCCCCTCTCACCCGCTGAAGAAGGGCTCACGCGAGCCCTGCCACGGGGACACCAAGACAGGGGCGCAGCAGGACAGACGAGGTTTTTCCACCCCAATAAAGCAGGGCCACCCACTTGCCCCCATTCCTGCATCCCACCCGGCCACACCACCCACAGCTGCCCCCATGCAGGGGCTGAGCTTCGGGCACTTACACCCAGCTACAGCCTTAGCGGGCGTTTGCATAGGGGATGGGCGAGACCGGAACAACTCAGAGGCCAGAAAGAAGGCTGGGAGAGCATCCCGCTCCTGCCGTTTCTTCCTCGGAACTTTCTGGCATCTGCCAAGCCCCCGCACTGCCTGGCTGGTACCCACAGCCTGGGCACGCAGAGCTCTGCCAAATCCCGGCAGAGATTTCTGCGAAGAGCCTCACTAAGCAGCCTGCGAACTGACTTGACAAGTATGGCAGAAACACGCCACTGCTTCAGACGAGAAGTTTGGTGGCACCCGGAGAGGTTTATTTATAGCCTTGAGCAAGCAATCCTGGGCAAAATCACACTGCAGCTCCGCTCTGGGCTGAGCACACCGTGCTCCAGAGCTGCCAGTAAAAACAGCCCCCACATAAAGCTGCCAAGCGTCTCCCAGGCAGTTTGAGAGTCGCAGAGCTTTGACACAACCTGTCCCCGGCTCCCCAGCCCTCTGGGAGAGGGAATCGCTCTGGGAAGCGAGCCTGGAGCAGAGGAGGGGGACTGAAGGCCACGATCGGAGCTGCCTGCAGCTCAAATCACTCCAAACGCTTTTATGTATGGCCCCAACATGTGTAAAAACACACAGGAGAGCAGGAACACGCGTGTATTTGCCACAGAGCATTCACCTCAGGCTAAAATCCCTTTCCTGACAGGGTGACTATCTTTGTGGTAGCCAACAGGCCCTGGCAGCCCTGCGAGGGTGGTGGCTGGAGGGGTTCATAGGAAGGGACACACCGGATCAGGCTGAAGGCTCCTTCATGTCCCGTCTCCAAACATAGACAGCAGCAGATGCTCGGTTCAACTTCAGTTTCCCACGCAAAAAAAAACCCAGAGAAAAGTACTGACGAACATGAGGGAAAATGCCTGGTTGCCAAGATCCCTCAAGGGAGGAAAAAATCCCACCACCACCTGAACTCGGAACCCCCACGCGCTGCCCGGGAGAACAGCGATCTTCCCAAGCCTCCCATCCTGCATTCATCTGTGAAACAGATCGGATGGACTCAGGGAAAGCTGGGTCTCAGCACACATCCTGCCCCAGCCCATGGGCAGCCCCGGTCTGCTGGTGGTGGGTCTGCCTGAGGACCGAGGTTTGCACGTGCAGCCCCTTCCCCCCTTGCCCACAGATGGGTTAGAGCAGCCGAAAGGGTCCTCACACCCACCTCCCCCTTTCATTGGGAACCACATACAGGTTATGGCACTGCTAATAGGTTAGTGATTCCTGGGGCTGAGGAATTAAGAGCTGCTTCCAAATAACGGGTGTTTGGTAGGTGGGACCTTGCTCTGGACCAGAAGATCTCCACGGCAGGAGGGACCTCTTGCTGCTTTTGCCCTGCGAGATCCCACAATCGGCTTGGGGGCCAGGAACAGCTTCCCTGTGTGAACCCAGCAGCACCCAGCACCCCACACTCAAGTGGACGACGGGTCCGGCAGTCTGGTGACAGGTCCCAGCGCCCCGCTGGATCTCCTCTACACGCCGGTCTCTCTGGAGGCGCTGGGGCAGCCTGACTCATGGTCTCTGAACGCGCGGAACTGCCGGTGTTGCACAAGCCGGCCCTTTGGTTTTGTCCCACAGCACCAAGGCTTTGGGAAGATAAGGAGTAAGCTCACAACCCCCTCTGCCTCGCCCCAACCCGAGAAGCCGTGCTGGGCAGAGAGGTGGAGGAGGGCAGGAGCCTTTACTCTCCACATACCCATTTATTTAACCAGGAAACTACTGCGCGAGGGGGAATTTATGCCCATTCCCCTGTGCCATGCTGCAGCACCCAGCTTCCTCAGCCAAGCGCTTCAGCTAACTCAAGAGGTTTGATTCTATTCAACAATTCAGACTGCAAGAGGCAGGAGCAAGCAAATGCTCTGCCTTCCCTCCAAGCTAGCTCCTCTGATCCCCAGCAGCTTGGACGAGGAGCCGCAGGGACACAGAGGGGCTTGGTGCCAACGAAAACAGACCCGTAAGTGTGAAATGTATTACTATTCCTGAGAAGATGGAGTGGTATGGTCCAGCTTTTTGCATTTATCTCCAGAAAACGGATTAACATAATCCTTAGAGGACACTTCACTCAGACTCGGCGGCCCCATGCCAGAGCATATGGCTGCAAGTAGCTTCCGTGGGGACAAGCAACACGAGTCTCCTGACAGCATCACATGCCACAGCACCACTTGCTCCGATGCAAGTCCATCGGTCCCTGCTCGAAATTGGCCCAGTGAACCATCCCTGGGTGCCCATGTTCCCTCAGGAGAGAGGCAAGGGGGACAACAGCACAGATGCCAGCAGCTCTGTTGAACCAAAACATGGGTTACTGGCTACATGTGCCATTTAAAGACAGCAGCAGACAGCAGAGGTCTGAGTGTAAAACCGAAATTCGGACGGAAAGCAATAAATCAGTGCTTACTGACTCAGGGCTGTGCTACCCCCCTGCAGCGTGCCCCAAGCAAGCTCGTCAGGAATCCCAGGCTGCCAGAGCAGAGACCGCTGATCCAGCTGCTAAGGGCTACAGCACCGGGATCCACACCGCTCAGGCTGTTAGCAATCCCAGGAGGCTTTTAGGAGACAGGCACGCGAGCCCTGGGAACCCCAGCTGAGCATTTTTCTTCTTTAATCCTCCCCCAAAGTTCTGCTCTAAATCAGAGTTCCTCATTCCTGTGACTCGCGCTCGGTGCCTGACTGAAACAAGAGCCACACGGGTTTAAGCGCTCGGGATTCCTGGGGATAAAAGGAACTAAAGGAGTGTAAGCATTTAATTAATCTCCGTCGATCTAATAAAAGGATGGGGTAATTGCCTAAGCCATCTGCATTCTGCATCTGGCATCAGGAACTCCTGGAGAAACCCACAAATTCGGAAGCCGCATTTCGTACAGACTGTGCTTGGCATGAACGTGTGCCACAAGGCACAACAGACAGAGAGAGGAGCTAACAAAAGCCTCACACGCACCACCCCATTAATGCAACCAGGCCAGCAGCATGGGAAAGCCACGAGCAGACCGTGGGGCAGCTGGAGCCCGATCCCACTCCTCATCCACCCTTACACAGTGAGGGTGACAGAGCCCTGGGACAGGCTGCCCAGGGAGGTGGTGGAGTCTCCTTCTCTGGAGATATTCAAGACCCATCTGGACGCCTATCTGTGCAATATGAGCTGGGGAGCTGCTTTGGCAGGGGGGTTGGACCCGATGATCTCTCGAGGTCCCTTCCAACCCCTGTGATTCTGTGATCCCCCAAGCTGGGCCACCCAAACCTGGTGTGGAGAAGGCACAGCAGCACTTACGCCCATGCACATGGGACTTTGAAGGTGAGGGATGCTTTGCAGCCTCCCCACAGGTGAAGGGGGAGCAATGAAACAGTGATTGGCTCCAATAATCCAGGAGCAAAAGGCTGCAAAGCTGAACCCGAACAGCCTTTCCCAGGGAAGAGTTGCACGGCAGGTTTAAGTTTGCTCCGTAAACAACAACTCTGCTGTTCTGCTCTCTGCACCACGGTGCCCACGGCCGGCCTCTGCAGAGGAACCCTCCCAGCCGCGAGAAAAGGGGGGGAATAACACACCTCCAGCCCCCAAAACTGAGCTGCAGCCCTCCCACGACCCAGGGCGTGCAAGATTAGACACCAAGGTTTCGATTCTTCCCCTGCCAGCACCCATGCTCCAAGGACAACAGTGTGCGACAGATGCCTGCCTGCCTCCCTCCCTGCCTCTCAAAATATGTTTTACACCAGGTTTATTCCAAGTCACCTCACTTGGAGCATCATCTCATCAGTGTCATAACCATACCCCCCAGGAACAGCAAAGGGGGCAGGATTTTATGTTTCCCCTCTTCAAATTTCATGGCCAGCTACTTCCTGGAGCAGTGCCGGCCAGCGCTACCTGCTCAGGGCCGGGCAATGTGCAGAGAGAGGGGTGGTAGCTCAGCTTCTTCCCAGCCTGCTGTGAGCACAAGCACTAGGACTGTGGGAAGCCACAGCCTAAGTGGAGAGAGAGACCGAGAAGTCCCAACAGGAGGGGGGAAAAAAAAAGCAAAAGATCTTGCTGCCAAATCCACTGGCAAGAACTGTTTATGTATGTAAAGAGAAATGGCAAGCTTTTATTTCAGGCGGGCGGTCCTGACCTCTTGCACTGCACCGCAAATGGCATGAAGTTCCTCCCTCCATCTGCTCGAACAACGAGCTTATTCCATTAGAGGAGCAAGGTACAAGAAGTACAAGACACCACCCGTCCCCCAGCACAGCAGCATTACCCACAGCACCAGACACACAGAGCAATGCCCCAGACCTCTGCTCTTGCCCAGGAAGGTGCGTGCAATCCCTGGCACGCCGGGGCCAACGTCCCTAAGCAACACCACGCAGAGCTGTGGAGGGATGCGGGTCCAAGGAGGGATGCTCGGGTGAAGTAGCAGGGTGGCCCTGCTCCAGCTTTGCCTTTCCATCCAACATCAACACCTCACAGGATGGGATGGGTGGGAAGCCTCACCCAACTCCCTGAAGCTGAGTTTTGGGGAAGAGCAGGCAATGCCAGCGGGAAGGGCTCCCGGGGAAAGCGGAGAAGACCCAAGGCTATGCGAAGAGAGAGACCAGGGAATCCCGTGGGGCCGGGGGGGTGCAAGCGCTGGGCGGGGACCCCCGCGGACCCCCCGCCGGTCTCCGCAGCCCCCCTCCGCGCCCGGCGCCTACCTTGGCCTCGAAGCAGATGCCGTGCTGGAAGGCGTCCTCGTTGTGCAGGGGGATGCGGAGGTCGTGCCGGTCATCCACCAGGTTGTACTTGGACTTGGCGGGCATGGCGGCCCCGCGGCGGCCGGGCTGCCCCTGCAGCGCTCCCGGCGCCGCCGCGGAACCTCCGCCCCTCGCCGCCGGCCGGCCCCAGGGCGGGGACGCGCCGCCGCGGAGCGCGGAGAGGGACGGGGAGGAGGAGGGGGGGGGTCTGTAAGCGCGGGTCTGCGCGCCCCCCCCTTCCCTTCCAGGGGGAAGGGAGGCGTTCAAAATTGAGGGCCCGCGAGGGGCGGTGGGGAAGGCGGCGCTGACACCTAGTGCGCGGTGCCGGGTCTGCACCCCGCGCTGCCAAAGTTCTAAAAAATGTCTAAAAAGGGGAAAAAAAAAAAGAAGATAAAAAAGCCTCCCGGGGGGCTATTGGGAGGAGGTGCGCTGAGCCGAGGGAAACGCTGTTTCGCCTGCCCGGGGGCTGGGAGCGGGTCTGGGAGCCGCATCGCTCCCGGGTGGGAGAGCCTGGGCTGCTGCCAGCGCCCAGGGCAGGGGGGCTGGTCCAGGCTTTCATACCAGCACCAGCACGGCGGCAATCGAGTGAGCAGGGGGTGAAAAATCTCCGTCTTGTCCTTAATGAAAGGCCAGCCGGTGTGAGTAGACCCTGCCCCATGTGCTCTGTGTGTGCCCTCCCCACCCGCTAAGAGCACCCCAGGGTTGCTTCACACAGGGAACCACCCCACGGCTCTGACTGGAGCCCAGGCTGTCTCACCCCTCACCCCCAGGTAGGGCTCCATCCCTCTCTGCTTTCAACACCC
The DNA here is from genome assembly GCA_020800305.1 of Porphyrio hochstetteri. Taxonomy (NCBI): domain Eukaryota; kingdom Metazoa; phylum Chordata; class Aves; order Gruiformes; family Rallidae; genus Porphyrio; species Porphyrio hochstetteri. The sequence goes on from CM036912.1 coordinate 25,176,020, forward strand.
ACGGATGCTGCAGACGAAGCTCACCGCACCGCAGCATGGCCAGAGAGCTCACGCTGGCTCCCAAAAACTCCAAGCCAGGGCAGTCATGACCCCACACCCCACAGGAGACCCACGGCACGTTTCCCTTGCGTGCCCCAGGTTTCTGTCCGACCGCAATGCGAACAGCGGTGCCAGCTGGTGACCCTTCCCTGGGCAACACAGATTTGGGGCCATTGAGTTTTCTGGCTCGGTGGATGCAGTACCTCTGAATTTACAGCATAGTCCAGAGCGAGCCACGGCATTTCAGCCACATCTAACTATTTATATAAATAGTTACTGTATCTTCCCAAAGTGGAGAGGGCTTTCCACCATCCCCAGAGGTTCAGCTGATGGGCTGGGCACAGGCAATTCCAGGACAAGCCGGGAAATCCCTGCGCTCAGTCATGCCCAGGAGAGCTGGGTGGGATCACGCAGAGCTGTCGCCACTCAGACAAGTGAATCGAGGGATGATTTCCCACTGAAGGCAAGATGTCACCAAGCCCTGGGATCTTGAAAACCTTTACTTCTCATTTCAGAAAGGGGTGGGGGATCATCTCTGTGCGTCGCAGCTGCAGCGGCTGGTGACTGCACTTGCAGAGATCCCCTGGGCAAAAAGGGTGCAGAGAAACAAACGCCCTTGCAGCACCTGAGTTCACTTAAATCTTGGACAGGCAGAAGCTGGTGGTGGGACAGTCTTGAGCCTGGATCTGCTCCAGGTCCTTGCTGAGGGTTTCTGTTTACCTCTAACAAAAGTTCATCTGACAGCATTGAAGTCCCAGGAGCTGTGAGTGATACAGCCACTGGAGAAGTCCCCTGGAGGTCTCTGGTCCAAAGCCTTCTCCAAGCAGGGCAAGCTTCAATGATCTTGGGGCTGCATCTAGGTCAGCTGCAAGCATCTCCAGGGACAGAGATCCCACAGGTTCTCTGGAGCCCTGGTCCTGCACAACATTTAATTAAAGACACACAGCCTTGACGACTGCTGGCTTTCCATAACTAGCAAAGCCCTGTGGATTGGAGAAGAACTGAATTCCTGTGTGGGAGGGCTTGCAAGCATCTCCTCAGTGAACAGTGCCTTTGGGGAGGTTTTCCCCTGGCAGATTGGGGGCTTGATGGAAAGCCTTCTGAGCCTGGCAGATCCTGGTGGGTTTGCCTGGCAGCGCTGGGGCTGCTCACAGACCCTGGTGGGTGGTGGATGCCCTGGGCAGACCACAGCCAGGTCCTCCGGCCTCTTCCACAGCCGCAGTGGCCATTCTCGCCAGCTACTGTGGCACCTAGAGCCATCCTGGAGACCACCCTTAGACCCTGGGCTTGAACTAAGAGACAAGCCTGACCCTGAAGCTGCTGCTGGGCTCTCTCTCAGCTTGCAGGCCGCTCGCATTGGCAGCTCAGTGCCACTGCAGCACGGATGGACAGCAGCTCTTCCCACAATCCATCTGTCCCAGTCCCCCCCAAGTGTGATGTGCGGGGTGCGCACAGTACCAGGCAGTGCTCTAGGCAAAGCCACACAGGTTCTGCAGGCAGCTTAGGATACCTGCAGCATTTCACGTGATTCTGCCGTCCTGTTACATTACAAAAACCACCTGCATCTCTTTTTTTTCTGTGGCCCATGACCAACTCTCCCTGCCCTTGCTCCACCTCTGCCAAACCACCACTTCTTCCTGGGGCAGCATTTCCAGCCTTTGATCCCACAATGTCAAGCCTAGTACAGCACCACCACCACCACCAGAAGGTACAGCAGATCCTTAAGGATAGGAAAAGATTAATTTCTCACACCCGTTTGTCCTTCAGGCCCAGAACCTGCTTCCACCCTTTCAAAAAAAAATCAATCATTAGAAGCCCTGGAATTACACGTTGAAGTCGTGTAACCGGTTTGCTTGTTTTGGCAGCCCCATCTGTTTCCGCCCTGGACGAGGCGGCTCACCCGCGCTGGCACAGCAGCCTGGGACAAAGGTCCCATGCAGGACCGAGCAGGAGGGGACTTCACGGGAGCCAGGGAGGCGTGTTGTCAGGGATGTGAGGGTGGGGGAACCCTGGCACAGGGTGCCCAGAGAAGCTGTGGCTGCCCCTGGCAGTGTTCAAAGCCAAGTTGGACAGGGCTTTGGGCAACGTGGGCTAGCGGAGGGTGTCCCTGCCCATGGCAGGCGGTGGGGCTGTATGGCAGGCTTTGGGGGTCCCTTCCAACCCGAACTAGCCCGGGGTTTTGCCACCTGTGCAATCTGGAGCGGACCGCAAGGACGCTTTGAAGGACACGTCCCTCGACAAGACAGCTCCGAACAGGGCTCCCGGGAGCAGCCCCGCCGGCACCGGGCCGGCCCCGCTCCCGCCCGGTGCCGGCATTCCTGGGGCTGGCCTGCCATCTCCTGGGCACGCCACGAAGCGCAGCGCAGGCAGCCCAGCCCCGGCCCGGGAGGCTCTGCAGCCCGGAGCTTTGGGGCTCCGGCACCCAGGGGAACCGGCCCCGCGCCCATCTCAGATTCAGGATAACGTTTTTCATTCACCCCGTGGCGTTGGAAGGACGTTCCTGCGATGCTTACGTGGAAGCCAGCCAGAAAAGGGTGTCCCCGTGCACCCGCTCCATCATGGGACCCCTCCGGACAGGGCCAGCAGCAGGCGAACCCAAGGCAGAGCCTCACAGCTCCACCTCATCCTCCAGTGCTGGGGTGCCGTGGGGGAGCCAGCCGTCACCCCAGCTGTCACCTGAAAGCAAGGGACTGGTCAGAAGTGTTTCGAGTTTGCCCATAGTAGTTTTCAGAGCATCACAAAGCTTTGGGCAGTGTTGGGAGACAAGAAAAGAGCTGATCCCACACCAGTGTTTTATGTATGTGGCCTGGCCAGCAAATGTCAGCAGGCATGGTCTAGCCCTTAAAAAAACCCCCAACCAACAGCCCACTGAGGAAATACTGCAGTATTGCCAGCAGAAAGACACTTGTTCCTGCAGCATCTGCAGCCGCATCAGGAACCTCCTGCTATCCCTTAACTAGCCTGGGAGATGTGGGGGGGAACGTGAAGTTCGCAGAGCACTTTGTACGTCAAGTGTGGCTTGTGCCAGAATGGCAAAGCCAAAACTCTCCTTGCAGCCCTCGTGCCACACAGCTGTGGGAGGAGGGGATGGCCACCCAGGGCACCACAGCCCTGGCAGGCCAGCATCCCCTTCTCCCCCTCTCAAAGGCAGCAACGGAACGCAGCCGGTTACTCCGCAGCCGCCATCGCATGTGCTGCTTGCACAGTGGCAGCGCAGGGCAGTGGCAAATCAAACCGTGCTGTTGGCGCCTGGGAGGCCCCTCCTCTGGGGAGCAATGAGGAAAGGGCTTCGGGCCAGGTATGCAAACTTTTTTTTGTTGTGCTGGATGTGGGTGGGAATGAGAAACACCGCGGAGCAGGGCTGGGAAACGAGCAGAATGCAGAATTCACAGCTCTAAGCAATGGATTGTAACACAAGTTGGCTCCCAGGAAGGCATTCAGATGGGAAAGGTAGGATCAGGCTCATGGTTTGGGGCCCTGGTTTGCTTAAACATCCTTCCAGGAGTCTTACAGCAGCAGGGTCATTTCGGGCCACGGCCCTGCAATTGAAAGAGCACAGTAGAGCATGCACCTGTGCAGCACCAAGGCCCAGCGGGCACAGAGCATCCCACAGCTCGCTGCCTGTGAACCCATGGCACGCCTGGCAGGGAGTCACCTTGCCTTTGTTGTCACTTCCACACTGCCGGTGGGAAGAAGCCTCAGCAAGTCAGCACAGCGAGTAGATGCCTTTTTCTGCCTAATAAAACCCAGTGATTAACATCTAAATAGCAATGGCTGGGAAAGAAGTGAAGAGGCAGGAGAGGGGAGGAAGGCAAGTCTGCTGGAATTAGGGTCAGGAACTTGCTGGCATTTGCTGACATTTTATTCTGATGAGCTGGCAGATCTTGTTCTCATCAGCCACACACATATGCACACGTTTGTTTTAGAGGTGGGACTGTGAACAATTTCAGAGCTGTTTTTAAAAACACGGGCTCATCTTTGATACCACTGGGGTGTGGATGTGTGTTATTAGAGCCACCTGAAACATGAGGTTTTCTCTCATAGATGCTTTGACTCTTCACACCACAATTTTCTTTCAGTTTGCAATTATGCCAGGTTTTTGGAAGCTCTCCACAAACCCCAAGTCTTGAAACATTCTTTGTTTCAGAAAGACAAACACATGGTGCTTCTGAAATAAATACACTCCCCAGAGGGGAGCAAATGCCAGCTAAAATTAACATTCCTCCCTGCCAGCCCCAGCCAGCCCCACTGGTCTGCAAGAAAGCTGCAAAAGCCTGGAAAGCTTGGGGCACCCAGGGCCCCATCGCCACGGAGCAGGAGTACTCCCACAGCAGGCTGAAGCAATCCCCCAGCCATCAAACACTTCCCAGTGAGAGGAGCCATCCCATACAACAGCCATCCTGCTCCAGCCTCACTGGCCCACCAACAGCACATGTGCCTCAACGGTATTGTGAGAAGCATGCTGCATAAACACCACCCTTAATTGTAATAGGTGCCAGTAAACTTGTCAATAAATGTATTAATAGCCACTTTTTATAAAAATCAGCACTTACCTCCTCAACAGAGGGCTTCCCATCCCTATGGCAAACAGCATACAGCCCTGGGGCTCAGCTCCCCTCCCAGAACCCTTAGGCTGTACCTGGGCACAGCTGGGAAACCCACACAGCAAGCACCCCACCCAAAAAAAACCCCTCTACCCAATGAAGACCACCCCACTGCAAGGTAAGCCCCATCCCCTTAAATCATTGCTTCTCCAGCTGCTCCCAGTGAGTGGGACAAGCTGCCCCTTGCTGCCTGCCAGACCATGGAGGGGGGAAAACAACACACAAGTGGAAGAAGTGGGTTTGTTCTCCAATGAATGGCAGGTTCTTCTACCCCTGTGGGGTTTGGGGTGGGTATTTCTGAGGGCAGGTGCCTGAGAGAAGGAGGGCAAGGACAAGGGAGCAGACCTGGTGATCCTGCAGTGGGGTGGCAGGGAGGACTGAGGCAGCAAGCAGCCGCTCTGGGCGCAGGATGCTCAGCAGCCTGCCCTTCCTTTGTTGTTTGTCATGGTGCTGTTCCCAAGGTAGAACCACCGCAGACGGAAAGGTCCTGAGGCTGGTTTTGTTTGGATGTAGGGGAATTTACACAGCAAGGACTCTCCTCTCTGCAGGATGAGCTCAGGGACACCCGGGACTCCAGACCAGCCTTGCCCGGTGACCCCAGATCAGTGGGCATGCTTTTGGCCACAGCTTTTATGTCGCACTAGAGACAAGAAGGAATCTGAAGGAACGTGGCTTTTCTCAGTTTCTAGACCAAGGAGAAAGGAAGAAGAGCATCTTCTTCATCTGTGTGACAAAGCAAGTAGCCATATTCAAATTATATGTTAATTGCCGCGCCTAGCTGTCAAGCTTCTTGTAGCAATCCCTCACTTGCAGCCAATAAATAACTCCAGTGTTTGGCATTCCTCATTTGGGAACGCACCTTATGGTCTCCAGAGATGTTATTGCTCAGCTCCTGAGTGCAAGACACCAAACCGAGGAGGAGCTGTTGGCCCGGGTGCGCTTCCCCTGTGAATCGCTGCAGCTAATTGGAACTACCTCTGGTACGTTTGTAATTTGCCAAGGCTTATTTGCTGTATAATCAGACACATGGCCCCCTCCTTTAATTGCCTTGTAAACTGCCAGAATGATTAATCCTGGCACAAGCCTGCGTTTGCTCGGGGATTGACATGTGGTGATTTATGAGGGTGGTGAGGCGAGGGCTGGGACACCCCCGTCCAGCCCACCGGCCTGGGGGAGCATGTCCCCTCGATGCAGAGGGTTGATGGCTGCCCTTGCTGAGTGTGCACACCTTTCCCCATGCCAGGGGGTGGGAAAATCCTGTGGGTGCCCAAACCACAGCTGTGCCCACGCAGCAGCTCTGCCCACAGGCCAGTGCCTGCCGATGGGTGCGGGATTCCCAGCAAAACATTCCCAGTGCCCAGCCCCACTGAGGCAAAGTCTGCAGTGAACACCTTCCTTAACGCCCAAGTACGCCCTCCGGGATGTGTCCTGGTCTCTAACCTCACCTGGAAAGCCTCCCCCAGCGCTGCCCCTCTCCCACAGCCCGTGGGCAGGCAAGGGTTGTCTGCTGAGCCAGTATTTCATGGACACTCCCATGGATTTTGCTTGCTAACTCCATAGCTTGGATATACTCTCCCCAGGGACCTCTCATACCTGAGCAACGAGTGGTTCTGCCTTTGCTGCTCAGCTTTTTGCCTGCAGATACATTAATATGAGAAGATAATATCGACCAGCCCCCACATCCCAGAGACTCCAAACACCGGGAGCAGGGAGTCATCACTGAATTCACATGACACAACTGCGGCTGGACACCGGCGAAAGGAGGGATGAGCAGCTCAGGTGGGTGCCTGGGTGCTCAGCTGCTTGCTGCTGCCAGGACGGATGGACAGATGGATGGAAGGAGGTGCAGAGAGCAGCGTGCCCTGAGCCCCAGCCGGCTCCTTGTTGGGGTGTTGGGGAGAGGGGCAGGGGGTGCTCAGAGCCCCCTTGGAATGCCCATCTGCTGCCTGCTGGAGCCAAAGCGTGGCTGGTCCTTGACACAGGCCAGCCTGTGTGGGCTGGTGTCCGGTGCTGGCACCTGCATGCTAGGCACCAGGGCCATGGGACATGTGGAGATGGGCACACCAGCAGGATGGCAGCAAGCAGGCGAGAGGGAGAGCTGGGGAGGTGGCTGCAGGCTGTGAGATGGGCACAGCCAGGTAGCCAAGCCTCATAGGGAGGAGCTGGGAGTTGGGATCCAGAGGGAACTCCTTCCATGGTCTCAGCTGAAGGTGGCACTCAGAGAAAGGTCATCTGCCCAAAAATGTGGGGCATGGGCTTTACCCTGGGCTGTGAGCATGTGCCTGGGGTCTCACCCAGGGGAATGTGCCAGCACCAGGAGGGTTAAATCCCAGGGGTTAAATCCTGGGTGAGCAGGAATGCCAATGCTATTCAGGATTTTAAAATTCAGAGATGCTGAAACAGCAAAGACTTTGAAAATTAGAATTAAAAATAAAAAATGCCTAACAAGAGGCAAAGTAATGATTCTTTTACAGGCTGTGCAAAGCTGCTGGCTCCCCTGACAATCCTGCTGGACTCCTGGGATCTGCTTCCCTGTGGGAAGGCTGTCAGTGCTTCTGGAAGCACAGGGAGGTCAGAGGGAAGGGCGGTGTGCCAGCAGGAATGGTCAGCAGGAAGAAACAGGCTGCAGAAATACACCCCCAAAGGAAAGAAGTCAAGGTGGGAGAGAGGTGCTCAGGGAAGGGAAGTAGCTATGCCCTTGAGCCCCCCACTTTTCCTTTTCTGCTCCTTTTGGGGCCTGAGCAGGCACCAGCTGAGCCTCGCTGTAGCTGGCTCAGCCTCCTCCCAGCGCCAAGGGAGAAATTAAAAAGGGCCTTGTTTCCAAACAATTGCAAATGCATAGTTTGAGAATATGTAATTTAAACTCCAATCCTCCTTCTGTTAACAGTGATGGATGGCTTTTTCCTACTGCTCTGAGAGCCCTTGGATCCTGCTCGGCAGATGCCTTCCTGATTTATGGCTTGCCTCTTCGTGCGATGGGGAGCAAACAGCCCGATTCTAATTACCACACTCTCGTTAGGATCGTTCCCTGTATTGCTTCCATCTCATTACTGGGGCTCCCTGCTCCACCTTGGTGCAGCTGAGTTGTGTTCTATGGGTTCCCTTGGCAAAGATTCAAACAATCTCTATTGCACTCGTTTTGCTGGCACAGAAGTCCACGGGCACCGTAGATGGATGACACACCAGAAATCATATTTTCTTCTTTTTTTTCTCCCCCCAGAGTGGCTCAGTCAGTGAGGGGAGGGTCAAGGGATGATGAGGGGGATGGGGATGATGGGGAAGAAGGAGAAAAGCTGATTCCAGTGGTATTTACCCGCCCTTGGTGGGTACTGGCAGAGAAGAGGGATGGATGGGGCCACACGAGGGGCTAAAAATAGATGTTCTTCTTCCTAAAGAGAATCTTGCTGGTTCGACTCTTTCTCATTCTTTTCTGTGTAAGAGTGGTTAATTCTCCTTGGGAGCCCATTCACTCAGCAGATGTTGCTTTTCTTTGTGTGATTAGCTTGAAATCAATGGAAGATAATCCCCTCCTTTGACAAACACTGGAGCACGTGATTCCAGTGCCACAAGGTTCTTCAGCGGCCCCAGCAGATGCTGAAATTACTGTCCGTAAGCAAAGCGCACCCACACACACATATTTACACTTTCAAAATAGCAGCACCCCAGTTTATGTGATGATGGGGGGAAAAAATGCTTGTTTGCAGCTGCAGAGCTGGGGCTGGCTTGGGCTCCCTGGCACAAGGATGCCGACAGCCCGGAGCGAGCCCGGGGAGCCCACCGATGTGGCTGGGCCAGAGCAAGTGGAGAGTTATGTCAGCTCAGGCTGGGGAAGGGAGCCATCCAAAAAGCCTCTACCCCTGTGCTCCCTGGTTGGCACAGGCTGCAAAGCTCAGCCCCACGTTCGCTGCCGTGGCCGCCCAAGCATTTTGCACCTGTGGTGTTGCCTCTACCAGCCAAAGGCATAATCTCATCGAAGAGCAAAACTGGAATTACCTGATGAGCACAGAGCCCCCATAAAAGCCAGAGGTGGGGGTGAATTTTCTGCCTACAACCTGCTTCAAAAATCACTGAAGCCCAATAAATTTGCACTGGATCAGCTACCATGAAGTTATGAGGGATGCTATCCCCAGCCCTGGCCCAGTCCAGCCTTCCACCAGCTCTTTGTGGCCCATAAGCCAACAGAGCTGGCTGGAGCATGCTCTGATGCCCACCTCTTCCCTCCTCCCTCTCACATGATGTGAGAAAATACATTTATTTCTGACATCCCTCCATGGAGCCTGGACCTCAAGCCACCACCAGTCACAGCCTCCTACTTGTCCACGTGATAATTTTCCCCACCAAGAAAACCTGTGGATCACACAACGAGTCCTTGTATTTCAACTAATTTGCTGCTTCATATTTCAAAGTCACTTCTCATTGCAGCCTTCCAGTCCCTGAAGGGAGCTTATAAGCAGGAGGGGATTCAACTTTTTAAAAGGATAGACAATGACAGGACAAGGGGGAATGGATTAAAACTAAAGGAAGGAAGGTTTAGATTAGATAGTAGAGGGAAGTTTTTTACAGAAAGAGTGGTGAGGTGCTGGAACAGGCTGCCCAGAGAGGTAGTGGATGCCCCGTCCCTGGAAGTGTTCAAGGCCAGGTTGGATGGGGCCCTGGGCAACCTAGTGTAGATCCAGGCCTGAGGTTGGTGGCCCTGCCTGTGGCAGGGGGGTTGGAGCTCTGTGATCCTTGGGGTCCCTTCCAACTCATACCATTCTATGATTCTATGATTCTATGATTCTTGGGTACCAAGGAGGGAAGAGCCCGTGAGAGCTTTCTTGAAGGTGGTGCCTCTAATCTTCCTCTCAGACATCTGAAAACACAAATCCTTCTCCAATGGCATTGGATGATTGAATCTGGCAATATATTTGTATGGAAAATTTGTTCCAGGTCCCTGAAACAATTGCCCTGCCTCGGCGCATCACTGCCATGCTCTCTGCTGTGATAGCTCCAGTCAGCCCTTCCCTGCCAGCTGAAACCTGGCTGGGCACAGGGAGGGGGGCTGGCACTGCTGGCATGCCCAGGTGGGCTCACCCAAGCAGCTGGGCCATCCCTTCCCAGAATTGGGATGCTGACACCAACCCCAAAAACCTTCTTCTCTCCCTTGCCCAGATCCCAAGATTGTTTCAAGGAGCAGGGAGGTCTGCTGGGCTCTGCTGCACTGTGAGCCATGAAGAGCAGCCTCTGGGCTGGCCCAGCACTGGGAGGGGGGGCAGGGGACAGCCCCTGCAGATGGGGAGACACAAAACCTGTTAATCATCTCCCTGGTGCCATGCTGTTGCATGAAATTGGATTTAGCGCCGTTAGCTGAGCTGCGCTGAGCCGCTCCTTGACTCATGCCGAAACCACTCTCCCATTGCAAAGCTGATTAACAGAGTGCATCCACAGTATTTAATTAACCTAATGAACCCTGACGATAAAATTAGAGTCCACTTAATTCCTAGTCCCCCACTGTGGCACTCAGGTGAAGCAGCTCATAGTGCCACAACCCGTGGCTGGAGGAGGAGCTGGGTACTGGGGGCTCTGTGCAGGGGATGTCAAGCCTGTTTCTTCACCCACTGCACTTGTAACCCACAGCCCCAGAAGAGGGGATTTGAGATAATGGGGCTACAGCTCACACTGGGGCAATTAACCGGCCCTCATACCCAGGGGCTGGAGCGCCCACCGCTTCTGCAAAGGACCTGGGTCCCACCATCCCCTTGTAGCAAAGGATGCTAAACGAAAGGCTCAGAGACTCCAGCAGAGCCTGTGATGCCTGGCTGTGCTGCCCTGGCTGTTACACACGCCGGTGCCTGTAAGGAGAAGGGCAGCCACAGACCCACCAAGGAGGTGGGTGCCTGTGCAGTGCACCTGGCCGAGCTCTCCGGCGCCGTCACGGCCTTGGACGATGCTCATGGCTGCCACAGATGGCAGCAGCCGGCTGGATTGGTGCTGCCAGCCCAGTCTGAGCTCACCCTGCCTCTGCGATTGCTGCAGACGTTTGGAAGGAAACAGTCGAAGCAGAGAAGGGCTGGGTGTTTTCCTTCTTCCTCCCCCCGTGGTATAATCAGAGCTCTGTCTTAATGAGAGCGAGCTGGGAGCCGGCTGCAGCGCAGCATGGGCTGCCCTCCTGCTGCTGTCGGGATGGCTGAGGAGAGTGGCCAAGCATCCTGTGCAGGTACAGGGCACCTGCAGCCAATGTAAATTCTCCATCACTTGATACATTCTAGTTATGACTGGGCTCCTCTCTGCACCAAGATGGATTGCTGCCCAGCCAGAAACGCTGGGCTTGAGGGAGGAACCATCAAACGAGCTTCTCTGGCCACGGCTCCGCAGATCACGATAGTCCCCTCTGGCCCTAAAGTTTATGAATCTATAAACCAGATAATTACTAAAATAGCTGTGCCATTTCCCTGTGACATAACTATCATTTAAAATATATTTTAATATACAGGATGTAAAAGGTAGGTGTCCCAAGGAAACAGAAATGTCAAAGAGCATCAATTCTCTCATTTGCAGCAACCTAAGTGGCTTTTTGCGTTGGAAGTGCTGGGTTTGTGGAAATGAGAACAAGCCCCTCTCCCTCTCTGCGTTCCCAGGAGCCTTATTCCCTGACCCGAATTACGTCCACACCTCCACTAACACTTTGCAGCCTGCTCAGTAGCCTGGTGCATGTTGAGGAGTGATAGCACGAGCAGGGGTGTAGCATCAGTCAGTGCTCTAAGGGAAAGCTGCTTTTCCTCACCAGACGCCAGTTCTTCCCTTTGTGCCAAATTCCTAAATTCAAGCTAGCTCTCAGCCTTCTCAGGTGCAGCAGCTCTGCAGAGGAGGTTAAGGGGATAATTTAAAGACAGGTTTGATGGCTGAGGAGTCTCATCCTACACTTGGTTTGTGCTTGGCCCTCCTCAGGCTGCTCCATTCAGAGAAATGGATCCAAAGACCATGGGAGAAAAACTCTTGAAGAAGAAATATCATTGCCCCAACTTATTCCTGGAGAATTAGAGTTGTAGAAACATGACCTCTGCGCAAGAATTTGTGGGAGCCCTTTCTTGTCTGGATTTCTGTATGGCTTCAAAGTCTCAGGGTCTGGGGCAGTGAAACTGGGGAGAAGCAACAGTTGAGCTCCCAAGCTGGTTATGATTGCAAGATGATGGGTATGGAAAAAAAGTGGAAAAAATAAAGAAAATGAAAGAAGGAATAAGGGTTGGTTATTTTATTTTCAATTTTGAACTTGCAATAATCTCTACTGTTGCTTGTTCTGCAGATAAGCAAATGACAGATCCTCCAAATCCACCCTGATGGAGTTATTCAGTATGCCTTCGACTCGGAGAGGAATGGAAATGAGGGCTAATAAGGCTCCTGAACTCTTTCTCTACTACCCTCAGAGACAACAAAAAGGCATTTAATTTCCTGCAACCCAAGAGCATAAGCTGCGCTCAGACACTTTATAGAACCCATCAGGCATCCTTCTGAAAGATTAAATAAGTAGGACAACATTTTCAAGCAGCTGAATTGGAGCGGCATGAGCAAATCCCCAGGCCAGGGCTGGGCTGTGCTGCTGCCTGCTCTGGTGTCTGCCCCACCACTCGGCTCTCCTCTCGCCAGCAGCAAAGCAGAAACGTGCCTTCGATGGCATCAGCCACCCCCAAGCAGTGGCTCTGCCCTGTGCCTACCTGTCCCCTGGCAGCAGCAGTACAAGGCCTGTTTTGCCACCCGCACATCCCCCTTTGAAAGGTCAGAGGTCTCTGTGCATCACGCCTGGCGCTGGTGGAGAACGTGATGCTGAGGTCGCTGGGCTTCTTGGGGGGATGCTGAGGTCTGGTCCCTCTCCCAGGGCTGCTCAGCAGCATGGGGAAAGCTCGAGGGGTCTGTCAGTCGGAGCAGCCCCTGCAGATAAGGCAGCCAGCGTGTGGAGCGCTGCGGGCCCGGCTGTGGGTGCAGAGCCCAGCATGCCAGGCAAGGGGCTGGCAGCCCTCCCTTGGAGATGCTGCTGCTTTCACAGCTGCACGGCTCTTGCAGCGCATGGGAAGCTTGGCAAGCTGCTGCCTGGGGCAAGGTTATATTTAGGATGAGTTTTGTTTAAGCAGAGGGAAGACAGACATGCAAAGACACTGGCTTCCCCATAGGACCAGCATCAGATTATGGCTCTAATTGGGGGGGATGGAAAGGGAATTCTGCCTGCATGGCATGGGGAGGGGTCTGCTGATGGGCTGTGGGGGGAACCACGGCGCTCAGGGTGAGAACATGCAAGGATTAAGTACCACAAGCTTGGACCCAAGCACACAGGCCTGTGCAGGGATGATGGGGGCACCCTCTCCTGCCTTATCCTCTTCTCCTGATGGATTAAGAGAATTCAGAGATGGGGAGTAGGGCAGGCAGAGTCTCCCTCCCCTGATCATGTGGGAAACAAGGACATCTCAGCTGCCCCCGTGCCCAGGAAAGCACCTCCCAGAAGACTTCCAGGTGCTCTTCTCTTGCAAACAAGAGCTGCACAATTTGGGCAGCTCTGCTTCCCCACCATAGACCTTAACCTCACAGCAGACCCATTCAGGGAGCAAGCTAGGAGCACTAAAGGGAGAGCCCAATTAAAGGAAGAGCTCCCAGTGCCTTTGGGAAGGGCCTGCGGGTGGGGGAAGGGGATGATGTGACTACATGCTGCCGGCTCAGGCGTCCTGGTCTGCGCTCTCCAATCCCTTTGCCAAGGACAATTAAACCTTAAAAGTGCAGGAAAGGTTCCCACAGACGCCGGTTTTGTCCCGCACGCTGGGGCAAGGGGACAGCATGTTCAGGAAGCGTTGCAGGGGGAAGGTGCCGGATCCTGCGTGTGGACGGACAGCCCGTTTCTGCGCAGGAGGCAGAATTTCTGTAGCAGACACGGAAGCTGGAAAGAGCCCAAAAACTGCAGCTGTGTTGAGCAAATTGGATCGTTATATTAGAAACCGAACAGGAGGAATCTGTGAACGAGAGCAGCTTGATGCTAGCTATTTTTCATCCAAAGAGGGATTCAACAAGGCGAACCCACTTCCCACCGTTACCTTGGCCACAAGATGATGGAGATGACAGTTTGATATTCGCTCCCATCATATCTCCTGCTATCAAGGCAAATAGCCCGTCAGGCATCTCCCACCCCTGCCTGCTTCTCTGGCTGACACAGTCCTGCTGGGAGCACGCAGAGTACCCAAGCGCCAGGAGTCTGGAGAGCAGAAGGGCCGAGTCACAAATCAAGGGGAGGCATGTTGGTGACAGGAGCCCTTCCTGAACTAAGTGCCCAAAAAACCTGGCTGCAAAGCATGGGCAACAAGCGCCAGGCTTCCTGGCAGGCAAGTGGTGGCCTTGGTGCTGCTGGAGGGGGTGTCACAGACCCACCCGGCTGTGCTCACCCACCCTTGGGTGCCCACTCTGCTCTGCATGCACTGGTGGAGTGGGGAGCAGAAGGGCACTGCAGGGTTGGGCTCCCAGCCATGCCCTGTGGCTTCATTTAGGAGAGGCGGCCAGCAGCCCCACAGGGGAATTAGTGGCTGGCACAGTTAGCTGTGACTCCATTTCCAGTCCCTTTGCTGGGGGAAAACCCAGCCCTCTGCTTCATCAACAGCATTAAAAGGGGGAGATAAGCTGCTTCTGCAGGATGGCACCTGGCTGAAAGCCCCAGCCAGCAGCACGCAGGGCACTATCCAAGACTGAACATGGGGTGCAGCACACAGGAAAGGCTGCTGAGGGAGCAGTGCTGCCCATGGTTGCTAGCTCCTGGGGATGGCAGCAGTCCCAGCCTCAAGCATCCGTTGTGGAGGCGAGCCCACCTGCAAAGGTGCTGGGGCTCCTCTCGCCTTGGCTGGCACCAGCAAGCCTGGAGCAGGCTCCTGTGCCTCTTGCAGCACACTCTGCAAGGGGAGTTTTAGCTAAATGTCAGCTGTGATTCAGCATTTATCTTTAAGTAGGGGTGAGTGACCTCTCCAGCTGCATTCGGCGTGCGTTCCCGGCCCCACAGAGGCAGGCACAGGTGGCTGGAGGAGAAGGGACCAGGCCATGAGCTGATTTTTGGCAGGAGCAACATTCATTCTTTGCTGTTTGCCATTTCTTTGCTGCCCCTGAGTCATTGTTAAATTTGTCAAGAGTGATTTACAACTGTGTCAACAAGTGGGATGCAAGCTGCTGGTCCACACCGCGGGGAGGGAGAGGGGGAATAGCTCCCGAGACGTGATACAAACTGGAAGGCTGGAGAAGAGCACAGCTATGCCTCTCAGCCGCAGGCTTGCCTAGTCGGGTGTTGCTGCGATTGCTCTGCGCTTCCCAGGGTCTGACATCGCCCCTGGACATGTCTCTCACCATTCAGTCTGTTTGGCAGGGCTGAAATTCAGACTACGGTTCACAAGGGTTCAGTATCTTCAGCTTGTTTCTGCAGAGAGTGCAGAGAAGTGACTGGCTTGTCACCCTGAAGATGTCACAGTGCCTCCCTTTCAGGGAAGGCTTTGCACGTCAAGCCCCAGAACCACCCACGTGTGCTGCCTGGTCCCTAGTCCAGCCTCCAGCTCAGGACTATTGCCAGTGCTAGCTCTGGCCCTGACCATTTTAGGAGCCTTTGGTTTCTCCATGTCTCTCCTGAACGTGGTGCAGGGATCCAAATTGAGCTCTATTTTAGACACAGCCTTGCCAGCACCAAGCAAAGGGGGAGTAACAACTCCCCTCCATCTCCCAGCCTTGCTCCTCCTGAAGCAGCCCAGGACATGGCTGCCTTGTGCTGTAAGGCATCTCCAGACCAGCACGCCCGTGGGCCTGTTTCTGGGGAGGAGGACACAGCTCTATCTCCTCCGAGATGACAGCTGGCCACTGACCACAGGGTTGCCCCCCACCATGGCCCAAATGCTCCGACTTGTGGTGGATAGATACAGATCAAGGCAGGAAGGAGCTGACTGAGCTCCTGCGTCACCCCAATCAGATCAAACACCCGCTCCCTTTCCAAGCACTGAAGGGTTCAGCAAGCCAAGCCAAGGAAAGATACGACTCGCTTCTATTTAACGTCACATGCCAGTGCCTGCAGAGCCCTTCAGCTGGCAACAGGCCCTGCTCCTCCGCTCCTTTTATGCCTGCTGCATCCCAACTCTGAGCACAGGGCAACTCCTGCTCACAAGTGCCCACAGCAACATTGGCCTGAGGTCACACATGGTCGCTCCCTGGAGACCTTTAGAAGTGCTATTTGGGTTGTGCGACATTTTCTCTCAGCTCTATCACTGGGGCAATCTGGACAGACAGTAGCTGTCTGTCAGAGCAAAATACCAGTGCTGCTACATCACTTTGTGTAGCTGATGTGTATTTGTATTGTGAAGAGAATTACCACAGCCACTGACAAACCTATAATTGCCAATAAAAGGCAGCAATGGAAGCAACTGCACACACTAAAACAGGCACTCTTCCTGCTTTACCTTCAATAGATAAAGAAAGTTTGCATTCTAGGGTCTTGCACCAGCCTGGGGAGCACATCATGCCAGGTCTGGGGCAATGGAAAAAAAACCCTTCTCTGTTTCCCTGCAAAATTTCCCCAGGACAAGTGAGTTCTGCTCCTCATTAGGAGCTCTTTACATCCAAGCCAACTGTGGCTGAGTTAAACACATCATCCTGGCAACAAAACCTGCTCCTAAAAAATAACCCCAATAAATAAATATCACCTTAATGAGAAATCTTCACAAGGGTTGAGGTGACTGTCCTCAGAGCTCAGCAGAGGAAACATCCTACAGCAGAGCATTGACTTGTGCTAAGCAAATGAAGATGCTTGCTGAAGTCAGGCTGCTGCACCAGGGAATCTTTTGAAGCTGCAAGGAGAGCCATGCCCTCCCCTCTCACATGTGAAACGGCTTATAAATAATCTGATTCCCACATCCTGACAAATAGCATGTGCTGGGGTTGCTCTGTGAAGGGCTTGATCTAAGCAGCAGATCCTTAGGCTTCTCCCTTCCTTCAGGAATCTGCTGCAAAGGCAGCCTATTGCTGTTATTATTGTTATTGCTGATATTATTATTATGTATCACTTTTTAATTGTCTGGTAAATTTGCGATAGCTTGAAGGAAACCAAAGGAAGATGTGTAATTTGAAACACTAAAAAGGGTAAAGATGGGGAAAATGCAGTGCATCTAGTAGGATTATTGAAGAGGTGATGAGGACATTCTTAACCTTAATTATTTCAAATCAACTCATTTTGTAGAGTGTGTAGGTTTATGAATCAGATGAAACGTAAATTGATTCATAATTTCCTTTAATTTTCTGCTCTTTGGAGAATTTAAATCCGTATTAACATAACCTGTACCAGCCAGTTACTAAGAGACAGGAGAAAATTAGCATGGGGGAAGCTGGAAGACTGGCATTTTAATATGCTCGAGCCCACCTGCTGCCTGGAGGTTGTGATTGGGACTCATCAGCGTGGGGCTGCTCCTGCCCCCTCCCCCCAAGCCCCTGGCACCCCCCAAGCCCCTCACTGATGCTGCCTCTTGTGGGAGTCCCAGTGTGGGAAACGGAGGATGAGCGAGGTGGGATGAGTGAGGTGGGCAGGGGTGGGGGGCACAGTCTGAGCTTGGCCCCGCTGCTCCGCAGCAATGACAGCAGTTCAAGAACTAGTAGAAAAGTTAGTGTTATCCATCACAAAGGTGGAGACCCACGGCCCAGAGCCCTCCAGGCAGCTTCAAACTTGCTTTTTCCAACTATTTTTCCTTCCAGTGCCTTTGGGTTTTGTGACATCCTCCTCATCATTTGCTCTCTTGAAATGATCCTTTTCTCTGCTACCCAAAACTGTGTGTTAAGGGAAATGCCCGAGTCAGTCGTGTTGTGCTGGGCTGGAAAACAAGGGTCTCAGCGTAAGCCCTGGCACATAAGGGCTGCACAGGAATTTCAGAATATCCCCCCCTCCCTCTGCCAGCACATTTTGTGTTCTAAGGTTGGGAAGCCACGGCAGGAATTTCAGTGGGAGAGGTCCTGCCCTCTGCTGCCGGCCATCCCGTGATGCAAAGTGACACTGCATCCCCCAGCTACCAGCCTGCTACCATGCTGCACAGGGCTGCACAAGCCTCTGAAGCACTGTGTGAATGAGGTGACACCAGCACTTTCCATTCCTGGTTTCAAAGAGAATGCTTTCCTTTAGCGAGTAAGCACAGACAAGAATTACCAGGAAAAAAAATTAATAATCAGGGCCTGCTGGACTGCAAGAATAAGGAAGCCTATAGGGAAAAGGTTTTCTTGCTCTTTTTGTCTGTCCCAAGCCTGTGCTGTAGGAATTTCTTTTGCTAGGCACCCAGAGGCTGAGGGTGGGGGTACATGGGTCTGGTACGTTACAGAATCACAGAATCACAGGGGTTGGAAGGGACCTCAAGAGACCATCGGGTCCAACCCCCCTGCCAAAGCAGCTCCCCAGCTCATATTGCACAGATAGGCGTCCAGACGAGTCTTGAATATCTCCAGAGAAGGAGACTCCACCACCTCCCTGGGCAGCCTGTCCCAGGGCTCTGTCACCCTCACTGGGTAAAAGTTCCTCCGCATGTTGGTGCGGAACTTCTGTGCTCCAACTTGCAGTCATTGCCCCTTGTCCTATCTCCACAGACACTGAAAAGGGGCTGGCCAATTCCCCCTGCATCCCATACTTAAGATATTTATAAACATTAATTAGGTCCCCCCTTAGTCTTCTTTTCCCCAGACTGAACAGTCCCAGCTCACTCAGCCTTTCCTCATAGGGGAGATGCTCCAGGCCCTTCATCATCTTTGTAGCCCTTCTCTGGACTCTCTCCAGGAGATCCCTGTCTTTTTTATATCCAGGAGCCCAGAACTGGACACAAACATTCATGCCCTTCTGTGCAAGCTGCGCTGCGGCAGTCCGGGCTGACCTTGCCTGCAAGTCCTTTTGGGCAGTGACAAATGTCTTTGTCAGAGACTGCTCTTATTTCAGGTTGGACAGAAACCAAACGTAAGAAAGCAGACGAGACAGCTGGCTGTGTGGGAAGCTGGCTCTGAGCGCTCCTGGAACGCTGCATCGCTGGTTCCACTCGTCCTGCGTGTCGTGCTCCTTGAGTCAGCTGTACTGGTGCGGGCCGGGCAGCTCGGCTGCTGCCAGTACTGATGTTGGCTGAGGCGCGGAACTCAGCAGGGATGCATGAGGTCACCTGAACGCATCCCAGGCAGGTTTTGGTGGCTCAAGAGCCAACCAGAAACACGTTGAGGCGTGCTTCACCGTTCCCACTCCCGGTTGTGGTGCCGTTGCTCTTCCCAGCAGGCAGGGACTATTGATTTCCTTGCAGGAGTGCCAAGGCAGGGGGGATGCTCGTGCCCCGTGTGGGAATGGCAGCTCATGGTGAGAGAGCTGCATGGGTGCGTGAGTGCTGGCGTACTGAATCATAGAATCATAGAATCATAGAATGGTATGAGTTGGAAGGGACCCCAAGGGTCACAGAGCTCCAACCCCCCTGCCACAGGCAGGGCCACCAACCTCAGGCCTGGATCTACACAAGGTTGCCCAGGACCCCATCCAACCTGGCCTTGAACACTTCCAGGGACGGGGCATCCACCACCTCTCTGGGCAGCCTGTTCCAGCACCTCACCACTCTTTCTGTAAAAATCTTCCCCCTAATATCTAATCTAAACCTTCCTTCCTTTAGTTTTAATCCATTCCCCCTTGTCCTGCCATTGTCTATCCTTTTAAAAAGTTGAATCCCCTCCTGTTTATAAGCTCCCTTCATGTACTGGAAGGCTGCAATGAGGTCCCCCTGCAGCCTTCTCTTCTCCAGACTGAACAAGCCCAGCTCCCTCAGCCTCTCTTCGTAGGGCAGGTGCTCCAGCCCTCTAATCATCTTTGTGGCCCTCCTCTGAACCCTCTCCAACAGTTCCACATCCTTCTTGTATTGGGGGCCCCAGATCTGGACACAGGACTCCAGATGGGGCCTCACGAGGGCAGAGTAGAGAGGGACAATCACCTCCCTGTCCCTGCTGGCCACCCCTCTTCTAATGGAGCCCAGGATACCATTGGCCTTCTGAGCTGCAAGAGCACATTGCTGGCTCATGTTAAGTTTCTCATCCACCAGAATCCCCAAGTCCTTCTCAGCAGGGCTACTCTCAAGGAGCTCTTCTCCCAGGCTGTATCTATGCCTGGGATTCTTCCAGCCCAAGTGCAACACCTGACACTTGGCAGTGTTGAACCTCATTAGGTTCACCTGGGCCCATCTCTCCAGCCTGTCAAGATCCCTCTGGATGTCTTCCTTTCCTTCTAGGGTGTCGACCACACCACTCAGCTTGGTGTCACCCGCAAACTTGCTGAGGGTGCACTCAATCCCATCATCCATGTCATTGATAAAGATGTTAAAGAGAACCGGTCCCAAGACAGACCCCTGGGGGACACCGCTTGTCACCGGCCTCCACCTGGACATAGACCCATTGACCACCACCCTTTGGCTACAGTCTGTTAACCAGTTTCTTATCCACTGGATGGTCCACTCAATGCGCTGAGTAGAACAGGCGGCCACAGTAATATTAATCCAATAAAGCAAAATCAATTCCGGCATTGGGTCCAGGAGGGAGGGATTTCACTGCTGCCTCTCGCAAGTGCAAACACACATTATGTCATCAGCAGAGCGGTAAATCAGCACTTCTGAGACCAGCTGCCCAACTACCAAGGCAGTTAGATGACAGGAATTGTAAATTGGATGTATGCAAATACATAGCACAAGACAGTAAAGTAAACACCTCCAAGAATTACTGAGAAAGCTCTGGACCGAGTTGCTGACCGGGCAGCTAGTCAGGTGTGAAGGGTCACAGGGCATGGAGAAGAAAATGTATCTGGATGCTTTTGGGGCTCACCACCGTCCCCAGAGCCCTGCCAGACCAGCTCAGAGACTTGCAAGTCTCTTGTGAGAGCCCATGGCCACAGCTGGCATGAGCACCAAGTGCCTGGCATGGCTGAGGCTGTCTCACAAAACAGGTCTTCTCCATATGCTGCCTTACATCTTGTTTGGGGTCCTTCCGTGTTGTAGACCTCTGGGTTTCTACAGTGCCAAGGAGTTACAAGACATGGCCAGCTCCATGCTACCGGTCCTGAAGGTGAGATAGCCATCCCGTATTTCCATGCCCTTCCTCTGAACTGTGTCTTTCCTGAGCACATGCTGTGCTAAGAAATGATGTCAGTTTTGTCTTTTGTACAACTTAACAGAAACTGAACATGTTCAATTGCTTTCCTCCCTGCACAATTTCTTCCTTCTATCGTACCTGAAGAGATAAGGTAGAGCCGCAGCTCAGAGGGGAGCTGAAGAACTTGAGGCAACGACGATGGGAGAACTCGAAGTGTACGTCTGTGCTCACAGAGGTGACAAAGAAAAGCAATTAAAAGTTCTGTGTATTTGCAGGGAATACACAGAGACTGTACGCCAGAGAGTGCCATGCCAGGAGCTGACCTTCTCTCGTGCCTTTCTTAAAGAACTTCTTCTCAAACTCCTTCTCTAGATTAGGTTCCTTTCTATCTATTATCTTCACCCCCAGGTTTTCCTCCTGCTCCATGTGCTGGGGTATTTTTTCTCCAAGGGTCTGTCCACCCAGCACTCCCAGTTCAGGACAGCCCTTCTCCTGCACTGCTGTGCTCACATGCAGATTTGGGGGCTGGAGGGTTTTGTTTAAGCTTTCTCACTTGAACACCTGAACAAGTCCAAACAAGGGGGTTTCTCTGCTCACCTGACAGTTTGAGGGTGACCCGACCCTGAGCAGTGCTGAGCCCACCCACTGCTCCTACAAGCAGAGTGCTCACTGCATTTTCAGCTTGAAGTTTTCAGCTTGGAATTTGCTGGATTTTCAGTGCTGGATGGTGTGGCGTCTTCATCATCTGCTGCAAAGACCTGTTTAATATCGTACATCATCTCCACAGACAGGTGCTTAAAGGCTGCAGTCGGCTTTCTTCTTTACCCAGCTCTTTAATAAGCTAAACAGATTGAGCCCCTTAAATCACTCTCCAGTGCAAAGACAGTTAATGACATAATTACTGTGGAGGCAGGCCCAGGACCCAACGTGACATGAGCACAGCTTGGCAGAAGTGACTTTTAGCCTGGCTTCCTCAGGAAAGCGGTACTCATGCATCTGGGCTGTTTGCCTGCTGCTTGTCTGCCTGTCCGTCTGTCTGTCAGTCCCATCCTATTCTCCCCTCCTCCTCCTCGCCTCAAACTGTTGTGAATCCTATTTGTCAGAGGGTCTTAGTGCTACCATGCTGGAAGCCTCATGAGTGCTGGCAGTCGTAGCCCCCCAGCTGTCACGGGATGGGGGGGATGTGTTTCTGTGCACCCCACTGGCCCTGGTTAGCCTCAGGTTTGTTGTGTGCCTCTCACAGTACAGACAAACCAAGGACACCCTGCTGAGGGAAGTATTGATTGTGAATTAATAGCAGCACATCATGCAGCACGACAGCCCCCGGCCCTGGCTACAGAAAGCTCCTTGACAGAAAGACCAAGCCTCCTCAGATTGCCCTGGTGAGAGGCCAGCACTGCAGGGGTGGCATCCTGAAGTGGGGAGCAGAGCATGGCTCTGGGATGAGACCTCTCTCCGTTCCACCTCATTGCACCCACCAGAGTCTCAGCCCCACCAGAAGGACCCTTGATTTCACTGTTCTTTTGGCCCAAGACCAGTGTTTGGTGCTCTGGCAGGATCAACAACAGGGCAGGAGAATGAGATACTTCCCTGACCACGGTGCGCCCGTAGTCTGGTTGCAGTGATGCAGTGTCATCTCCATTTGGTCTCTAGCTTATGGCTGGGTGAAGAAAGCTTCATGGAGGAACCTCCCTGCTGCTTTCCCTTTGTGCTGCCCTAACAGCCCGGCTTGGACCTCCTGCCCGCCCCAAGGGATGCTGCCCTGTGCACGCCTGCTGCAGCATGTGTGAGAGCCTCTCTGCTGATTATCCGTCCCTCTGGGAGTCCCAACGGGATGTTTCTAAGCTCAGCCTGGCATTGTGACACTGCAAAAATCTCTTGCCAAAGGCAGCATCTGTCAGAGTGGATCATGGGTTAAAAATAACCCCACATCCCTGGGACCGAGACTGGAAACTGCTTGGGGGCAAGACACAGCCATGCTCCATAGCCATGGAGGGAGAGGCCAGGCAAGGTTTCGGAAGGCTGTTCTGAATTTGCTGTCATCAGTTCCTGACACTGAGATTTCATCTCGTGAGCTGGGGCTGGCAGGCCCCGTTCCTGCTGCAGGACCTGGGTGCTTGTCCAGCAGATGGAGCAGGCGGCGCCAGCCTGGCTTCCCGGGTGCCACATGCAAATGGATCCAGCATGGGTGTTGAGGCAAAGCCACTGATTCTGCTCCCCCAGCCTGGCCTCTGTTTTGTTTGTGCTTGTTTTAATTTTAACTATCTGAATCTATTTAAATTGCCAGCTGGCTAAGGTCAACCCAGCACAGCTAGTGCCAGTGTGAGCCACTGTGCCTGGGGGGTCCGGTCACCACGAGCTGCGTGGGACATGGGTGCTGTGGGACAAGGCAACAGGCCCTGCATTGCTGGGGGTAAGGGTGGCTGTTAGAGCCCGGCATCAGCAGGGCCAACAATGCTGCACTTCCATCCCGTGGTGGAGATATAAATATTTCATTATGCATTTATTATAATTTAGTCTCGAGCCAGCCAGGTGCATAATGAGTTGCAGCAGAGGGAAACGCAGCTCCTGCCCGTGGCTGCCTGCTCGCTCACCCCACATGACCTCGGGTGATGAGACTGCCCTTGACAGGGACACCTTGCTGCCTGGGGACACCATGCTGCCTGGTGACCCCTGTAAGGACAAGGCCAGGGGCTAGCTGGGCTAGAACTGCTGGCTGTGCCCAGGGACTGGCCACAGGCTCTGGGGTGGTGGGATCTCCCCAGCCACCCCTCCAGACGGAAGGCAAGCAAAGGCACCAGCAGAGCTACAGAAGGCACCGGAACTCTTGAGATCCCCTCTGCAGTGCCTAGGGTATGTGTCCTTTGCTGCCCCCCTTTTCAAACTCTGAACCCCTGACAGAACCATTGGGGTGGCAACAGCCCTCTGGGATTTCATGTCGAATGCTGGAGGGCACTGAGAGCCTGCAGACAAGGTGCTGTGGGGATTCTGAGGGCAGAGCCAGTCCTTTGGAGCAGGCTGCTGCTGTGCCAAGGCAATGGCACACTCCAGGATCATCTTTACAGCCCGGTCTTGGGAAGTGAGGAAAAGCACAGGGAAAGGGTGAGAGCCTTGGGGCTGCCATGCCCCGCCATGCCTGCATGTCGCTCCCCGCAGCCAGCGCCGCTTCGGAAGAGACCTGCTTCTTGTTCCTTGCTGCAGGAGAAAAGCATTGGCGGTGGGGGTGGTATGGCGTGGGGATGTGTAGCTCTTCAGGCTGGGCTGCTCTAGAGTGCAGCTCCTACGCCTGCCCCTCCACCACCAAGGTCTCTCCCACCATCCTGTCACAGAGCAGCACAGTGGCAACTGCTGCCGGGCAAGTTGTGGGGTGCAGGAAGGTGTGCAGAACACTCCCCACAGCAACTGCACTGCCCCTTGGATTCAGAGCATCCCCCCAGAAATCTGGTTTGGGGGCTGCCCTGCTCTCTTGCTTGGCCCAGGCGCTTGGATTATTTTAATCCGGGCTTGATAATGTGATCGCTGATTCGTGGTGTCTGCTTTCTGAACCATAAGAGCTTTAATATTTCATTCTATGTAGCTTTCAGGGTTACACAGTTTGTTCCACAAATAAGAGGTTGGGACAGTCATTAGTGTGTGAAATCATAAACACATGCACCGGTAACTATGGCAACTCCAGAGCGAACACCAGTTTCTAGTAAAATCAAGAATTAAGCTTACATGAAAACCCCAAAGTAGGAAAGATCCTATCTGCTGAGGGCTTGGCATACGTTTAAAGAAGAGAAGAAAGATCTGAAATGCTCAAGTAAACCGAGCCCAACCCAAAGCCAGGAGTGCAGGTGGTCCTGGTACATCCCCACAGGGGGGCAAGCCTGCTCGCATCCGAAAAATTCAAGCCAGCCTTACCCAGAGACCCCTCGTCCTGCCTCTGCACCCCTCTGGGGTTGCCTTTCCTGGGAGTGAGCTGATGCTTGTGTAGCTCCCTGAGCAGTGAGGCTTGGAGCACAGGGTAACCGCCCTGGGATGCTTGGAGCAAGTAATTACCCATAAGTAATTACCATTACCCATAAGTTATGGTGTAAAACCAACGCCGACGTTTCGGGCCCTGTTGCCACCTTCAGTGTCAGATGCCAGTGCAACCGCTTCCTGTACGGCTTGGAGACACAGCAGCATGCTGTGCGGGGTGAAGGCGTCACACCGTTCCCCCCTAAATAATACAGGCTGCCTTTTTGACAGCTGCAGGCTGTGAGGATGAAGGAAGCCTTTGCTCTGTGCTCCCAAAAGCTTACTGCCCACACGGTGTTTCCCTTACCCACTACGGATTTGAGAACAGGTAACCCAAAACAGCGGCACCGGGGAGGAAGGTCTTGGAGGCCGTCTCCTCTGCGGCACGGCGAGGGCTGAGCCCTGTGTGTCGGGGCTATGGGATTACACGTGGGGCAGGTCGCTGTTAACCTGCGAGCAGCCGGGCACCCGGTCTGGGTGCTGCTCCGGGCACAGCACCCGCTTGCAGGGAGCAGGGATGTCAGTGCTGCTATAAATACCTCAGCAGCGCAGCCAAGGACAGGAATTACAGGAAATGAAGGTTTTTTGGAAGAGGCTGCTTTTTCGGAGCCTGATTTAATAGTGATGCTAATACCTCTGATTATGTTTGCCCTATTCCTGGTTGCTTTCCCAGTGTAATCAGCCTCGAGGCGTTCAAATGGAAATCCTTCCCGCTGCTTGCTGCCTCATGCTGATTTGGGAGCAGGAGAGGGAAAGAAACAGCCGCCAGCTGGTGGGGACCACGGGGAGATCACAGAATCACAGAATCACAGAATCGTAGGGGTTGGAAGGGACCTCGAGAGATCATCGGGTCCAACCCCCCTGCCAAAGCAGCTCCCCAGCTCATATTGCACAGATAGGCGTCCAGACGAGTCTTGAATATCTCCAGAGAAGGAGACTCCACCACCTCCCTGGGCAGCCTGTCCCAGGGCTCTGTCACCCTCACTGGGTAAAAGTTCCTCCACATGTTGGTGCGGAACTTCCTGTGCTCCAATTTGCAGCCATTGCCCCTTGTCCTGTCCCCAAAGACACTGAAAAGGGGCTGGCCAATTCCCCCTGCATCCCAGACTTAAGATATTTATAAACATTAATTAGGTCCCCCCTTAGTCTTCTTTTCTCCAGGCTGAACAGTCCCAGCTCACTCAGCCTTTCCTCATAGGGGAGATGCTCCAGGCCCTTAATCATCTCCGTAGCCTCCTCTGGACTCTCTCCAGGAGATCCCTGTCTTTTTTATCCCAGGGAGCCCAGAACTGGACACAATACTCCAGGTGGGGCCTGGCCAGGGCAGAGTAGAGGGGGAGGATCACCTCCTTAGACCTGCTGGCCACACTCTTCCTGATGCATCCCAGGATCCCTTTGGCCCTCTTAGCCACCAGTGCACACTGCTGGCTCATGGCCACCCTGTCATCAACCAGGATCAGGGATGGTGTGTGGAGGGCAGGAGCTGGATGCAAATGGGGCAGGCTGCATGCCCCTACCTGTGGCAGGACACCCTCCCTGCATGTTCACCCATGGTGCCTGCTTCACACAGCAGCTCTGGTGCCAGCGTGCTGTACCAAGTTCTCCTTGCACGCATCTATGTGTGGAGTGTAGTAAAGACGTGACCCTGAAAGTATAACTCAGGTCACTGCTGGCTGCAGCAGAGAACACTTCTGATGGCTTGTCTCTCAGAGCCAGAAGACACCAGCTCCAGACCCAAGGAACCTCCTGCCAGCCCAAGCTTGTTGAGGACCGCATGTTCCACCACTCTCCATGTGCAGGACACTTACTGTGGGATTGTCCAGGCTGGTCCAGCAAGTTCCTAGCACACAGCCCAGCTTCCAGCTGTTTTCGATCCAATGTGGACACAGTCAGACCGTGTGGCCTCCATCTCCTAAGCACCTGGAGCATGTGAGCTGCCTTCTCAGTAAATGCACTGCCAGTTGCCATCCCAAGATGTGTTCTCAGGTGTGGCCCCACAGTTGCAAAGGCATAATTTCCATGGTGGACATTCAGAAAGAAATCACAGGGCTCATCAAAATGGCTTTGTGCTCCGAGAGATCAGGTTTTCACAAGGAACCCGTACATTTCAGCTGAGAAATCATCAGGACCTTTTTTTTAATGTTGAGAACTGAATTCCTTTGAAAACCCAACATCCAGACGCTCATGGCCCATTCACTGCACTCATCAAAACGGACGCGCTGGGTAGGGTTGGTGTGATTTGCAAAAGCCTGAGCTTAAAACTCTGGCCCAAATCCAAATTAAATACTTTTCTGGAGAAAGAAGTTTAGTTTATATGAGTTTTTACCCTTACAGAGAGTACCTTGTCCTCTGCACATCACCAGCAGGCTGGAAGTCTGTACATTTGTTCTACAGAGAATAAAAGGAGCTTTTCCAAACAGCAGGGAAACTCCTTCCCCATTTTCTGCTCCTGGTCGGATGTGATACATTTCCTTCCCACCAACATTTTGTGAGCATAAGCTGATATTTGTGAACATTCACAAATAAAATGGGTCATAAATACTGAAAAGGCAAACCAGACGGGTTTGTTGGCACAGTAACATTGCAGATGCATTCGTTTTATTCGCCCTGTTTGATGAGGGTGAAGGTTCCTCAGGGCAGGTCAGCTCTTAAGCATCTCAACTTCTAACTTGGATGACTTTAGTCTTACATCTGAGTTCTGTCCCAAGCGGGTTTTTGGAGGAATTAAATATGTATGGCAGAAGGAGACAACATCTCAGAAGCAGCCCGTAAATGCTGGATGGATGTGGGCACTCGAGCGGGCACCTGAGCCAGGGAGGCAGGATGTGGAACATTTGAAGCAATGAAACCAGCTGTTAGGAGTAATCCCTGTGGGAAGCACTGTGGCCAGGAACACCCCCTGATGGGACTGGTAGAAATCTTATTGCTGCCTCTGCTTCGGAAGGGCTGGGTGGGGCACTGGGCATCTGCTGCAAGGAGCATTCCACTATGGGCAGGACCCTCCAGGCCCCCGAGCACAGCTGAAGCGGACAGGAGTGCCTCAAATGCCCAATACCTGCACACTCTGGCACAGGGGAAGCCCAGGGATACCTTATTTTTATGGGTTTGAACTCCCCCTCACATGTCCTTGGCCTTGTGAGACACCTCTTACCCTCCAGTGAGGAGAACCATGATCCCTGTGGCTGTGGCAGAGGTTGCCCCCACTTGCTTTGTGCTTTAGGCAGGGAGAGTCCAGTGCGATGGGCAGGATTTTCTCCCTTTCAGCAGAAAGTGATAACAGATAAATTCTCTTTGGCCCTGTGCCCAGCTGCCTTTGAAGGCTCCTTTCTCCTCCACTGTTGTCTCCTTTGATGTGGTTGCTTTGATTTGCGCTGCAGGAGCTGTATCAGAGCCCTTGCATTTTTCCAGGCTGGAGGGACACGGGGTTTGGGGTAAAGGCAGTGTCCTACAGCACAGCAAAACCTGCTCTCTGTCCTGCTGCAGCATCCCTTGGAGCAATGGATGCTGCTGGTGGCGGCTCACGGGGAATATGTGCGGAGCTTCACGGAGCAGCTCCTAGCAGCTCAGGTGAACGCGGCCACGGCAGATGTCCCTCTGCCTCCTGCCATCAGTGGCATTGCCCTGCTGCCTGTTATTCAGTGCTGTGCTCCTCCTCACTTTGAACCACCTCAGTAAGAAAACAACCGAGCAGAAGACTGGTACCTGTGGGGTGCCACCAGAATTGCCACTACCAGGTGATGCCTTTCAATTTCCACGTGCTTTGAGATCTGTAAGCCCATTTCCAGTCTATAACCTGCACACACCCGTTCCTCACGCCTGTGTTGATCAGGAGGGTGGGTGATGCCATGACAGGTACCTGTGTGTACTGTCAACACATTTACTTTTATCAATCAGGTTTTAACTGCACAGAGGGGGAGAGAAACCCAACACACAGGGTTTGGCAGGATTCATTTTACATTGAAGTGTTGAGACTGGAATTAATTTCCCATTAAAATTCCCATCGCTGGCATTCGTCCTGCCGTGGCTACTTGCTCCTTGCCAGCCCCTTGTCCCTGGCTCCTGGGGACATCTCAATAAAAGCCGATTTTCCAGCGAAATGGTCTGATTCTTCAGGGCTGTCAGGTGAAGAGGCTGTCACGCAGCCGCTCTGCGTGACGGCAGCAGAAGGCACCTTTATCCCAGACGTCTTCCTTCATCATCTCCAGCAAGGGAAAATAATGTGAAATGTGACTGACGCCTCTTAGGCGGCGCTGGAAAGAAAACCCATTTGGAGATAATTCGGCTGCTGCTCCGTGAGTTTGCTTAATTTTCCCGCATCTTGGTGGCGTGTGTTAACATGGAGACAGAGTCTTTGCTTTAAACAGCTCATCAGCTCCAATTATTGACTGAGCTCCTCATGCCAGTGCCTGATGTGAGGATGCAGCAGCAGAGACCAGCCCCAAGCTGCAAGACCCCTGCTGTGGTCCATGGCCAAGGGAAAGGAACTGGCAGGGATGCACACTTCGCTGGGTTTGTAACCTGCTCCCTGGTGTTGCTCAGGATCTCAGTGTGTCCCCTCAGAGAGCCAGGGGGAAGTTAGCAGAGGCAGCTTGCAAAAGCAGAGGGCTTGGGGAAAGCATCCTGCCCACTAATTGCAGCCTGTCCAAGGTGTGACTCGTGGAACGGTTCTGACAGCCCCATGGAGATGGCTTTCTTGGGAGGAGATGTGGCTCTGATCAGGTTCCAGCTTCCCTGGCAGGAGAGCAGTGGTAGGATGCTGAAAGCCTGGGAAGGGGCTGTTACAAATGGCTGATTTGGGAGCTGTAAGATGAAATCTGGTGACGGCCCCACATGAAATGGAAAGATCGCCCTGGGTCTCAACACGTACATGGATTAGATGGAGTGTCAAATTAAGAAGTTAAAGGGATTATAGGTTTAAGGGGAGAAGTGTAAGCCCAAGTAGTGGGGAAGGTTCCCATGCCAGCATCCCTGTGCTGAGACGTGCAGCATCGCTGGGAGACAGTCCCCAAGCTCCTGGGCAGAGGACAAGCCGGAGGCTGTTGATAGCATCTTTCTGACAGGGAGATGCACATCAGGCCGTGAAGTCAGGCGGATGCAAAACATGCAAGATTAGTGCCTGGAAGAAAGGCACTGGGCTTTGTGAAGGCTGGAGGCTGAGCACGCCTGGCTTGCAGCTGGACTTCTGATGAGCAGACCCCTCATCCATCAGGGAGATGCTGGCACTTGCAGGAGAGGTGAGAGCCTGCAATGAGCGCATCTAATGCGGTGTGAGAACAGACAACTTGGCAATCTCTCTGAGAACAAGTGTGCTGGAGCCTGCCCGCAGAATAAAGCTGCTGAAATTTCACATCTCTATTATCACGCCCTGAAAGGCAAGCAGGTCTCTGCTCTCTGAATGAGGACTGCTGGTCGGCCCTGCTTGGTGGCCCAGAAAATCTCACCTGTAAGTGTAGGTGCAGTGGGAGCAGCTGGGCGATGATGCCACGAGATGCTGGTGATCACCCTGAAGGAAAGCAGGGTGCTGCACTGCATAATTTACCAGAAATCTGAGAAAAGCCATTCCTGGGAGGCAGCCTGGAGGTGGGCAAGGAAGGGATTGTACCCAGTCTGCAGGGGCTGCGGCCTGTGTGAATTCTGGTAGAGGGCAGATATTAGATGAGAGCTTTTGCTGTCTCCCCCCGGCATGATCACCCCTCTCCGGTGAGCCCCTGAGCCTGAGCCCTGCAAAAGCCACCCCCCTCCCCACACTCTGCACTCAGCATCCTGCATTGCTTTCTCCTGAGAGGCTGCTCCCGTTAACAAGTCTTTCAGGAAAGCAGCAGCTCACACCGCCTTGATCTTGAAAAGCTGTGATCAGTGCTGCCAGGGCCTTCACAAACCCTCCGGGGCAGATGGGGAAAGCAGCTTGCGCTGGAAATGCTGTGAAGCAAGGCCAGGAGCATCCTCTGGTCTGCTGTCAGGAGGGAGCAAGGCGAGGAGCTCCTCACTGGTGCCGCAGCATCAGGAGATCTGGGAGAGAGTGGTGCTGCAGCAGCTCCGGGTTCCCCCAGGCTGGTAGCTCTGTTGGTGCCTCTGCTCTGGGACAGAGGACACGTCTCTGCCAGGGATGGGCCCGGGGACCCAAGGAGCCCACAGTTCCTCCTTCCCCTTACCAGGAAGACAAGACAGCAGCCGCTGTG
Organism: Porphyrio hochstetteri; assembly: GCA_020800305.1. NCBI lineage: Eukaryota > Metazoa > Chordata > Aves > Gruiformes > Rallidae > Porphyrio > Porphyrio hochstetteri. The sequence goes on from CM036912.1 coordinate 25,206,951, forward strand.
TCTGCAGCTGCTCCATCGGTCCGTGAGATGCCAGGGACCTGTCTGTCTGCATTTCCCTCATCAGCATGACCTACATCCTCCAAATGTTTTCCAGCACCTCTCCGACTTGGGCAATAAGTTGCCTGTGACAGAAGCAACGCTCCTGCTCCGGATAACATTCTTAGTAGAGAAGCTGGGTTGCTTCATGCTGGAAAAGCTTTACAGAGCTTTACAGAGCTTTATGGAGCTTTACAGAGCTCCAGGAAACACCAGAGATCATCATCTGCCCAACTAAGGTGGGCTCCAGGTGGGTCCCAGGGGTGTTTTAGCTCCTTGCCACCAGGACACGACAGGAAATCCACTGCAGCTTGCTGATCTAGTACCTGAGCACCATCAGTACCTGAGCATCATCGGTACCTGCACATCATTGGTTCCTGAGCACCATCACCCCACCAGAGTCCAGTGGCCAGGCCTTCATGGCTCGGGGAGCAAAGGCAGCATCCAGAGCAGTCCAGCGGCTGAGAGCTGCCTCGGGAATGCAGCTGCCCAGGCAGAAAACAGGATCTGGTCAGCTCTCACCCCTTTGCACACACAACTGCTCCCTTTCCTCTCCTAGTCTGGGGGCTTTTGGGGGAATTCTGATGTTTTGGCTTTAAGCAAAATCACAGCATTTTATTTCTCACAAAAAACCAGATAGTTTGCCAGGAAGACATGTGTCCTGGGAATCGCTGCCTGCTCTCCTACCCCTCCCAGCCCAAACCCTGTGCAGTCCCTGCACAGTCCCAGCTTCCCTCTGCTTGCCTGAACGCAATGAGGAAAAAGGAGAGGATTTGGGATGGATTTTGTGTTGCCACTACCTCCTCTCCCCTGGCTATACACAAACACGAGCCCCTGCAAAGCTCAGGAGACAGAACAGCGTAATTAAAGAGGAGTTCCAGATGACACTGGCTACAGAGAGGGGTGCCTTCCCCTCCCTCTCGGCGCTTTCTCATTGCATCTGTCTCTCACTGGGGGCATGAGTCACATTGGTTCTGGTGATGGATTAAATTAGCTCCAATGTGAAGCAGGGAATAAAAAGCCATTCACCGACCAGACAGCTGCGCAGGGACGGGGCTCAGGGCAACGAGCCACTCTGCCTTTTCCTGCTCCTGTGCTTTTCACAAGCAGCTCCCTTTTAATTAGCTGGGATGCAGTTCTAAGTCAACTAAAAATGATATTATCCAACTAATAGAGTGTGATCATAGCCTGGCTTTTATTGGTCTGGGAGCTGCTGATGGCTGCCATGGGAACCGCGTATCTCACATAGCTCCTCAGCTCTGGTTCGTACGCATCAAAAGAAGGGCAGAGGTGATGAGCCCCCCAAATTTCCTTGCTTCGCAAACATCTGATGACTTGCTCTCCCCAGAGACTCATCCACTCGGACTTTCTCCCCCTCTCCTTCTTGGCTGAGGCTGCTCTTCAGCATTGCCCTTCATCTCCCGGCAGACTGCTTCCCCACCACCCTCCTGCCCCCCAGCTCACTGACCCCCTAGCAGTGGTTGTGCTGGGTGAAACCAAGAGCACGGAGAAGAGGAGCAGAGAGAAAGGGGGAAACTTCCCTGCTGAGCCACACAGCCTGTGTGTGAGGGCTGAATGGAGCAGTGTTTGCCCCGTGCTGGGCTGTCCCCAGGAACAAACCCCTCTGCCCCGGCCACTCGCCCCGCAGGAAGCCCACACCTCTGTGGGACGTGGAAAGCGGAGGCTTGCTGGGAGTTATCTGAGGGGAAGGACAGAAGTAGGGGAGGGTAGGCATTCCCCGGGTCCCGCAGCGTTCCCTGAACACAGGAGGGCGAGGTGAGCAGCGGCGGGAGGGAAGAGGAGATGGGGGGCTGCAAACTGCGCCCCTTCAGCCGGCCTTTGTGCAGCAGGGAAGGAACAGTCTGGGCTGTGTTCGCAAATCACCACAAAGGGAGAAGAGATGGAGAGAAAGGCGCCTTCGTCCTGGCTGCTGTTAGTGTTTCAAGCTTGGCAGGACGTCGCAGGCTCCAGGTGCAGCCTTGTGCCCAGGGGCTGGAGCATCTCAGCCCGGTGCACTCAGCCAGCTGGCTCCAGCTCAGAAAGCTGGCTGTGAAACCCGGCCCGGGGAGCCCACCCACACCTCCTCACCAGGTAGCACCCCCTGCACCTCCTCAGCTGCTGCCCAGGCCATCAGCACTTCTAAAGGTCAGAACATGGCATGGTGGGTGTGCATCTGCTGGGCTGGGCATGGGGCGACTGCAGGGACAGGATTGGGTGGGACCTGGCTTGCCTGGCTAGCTGCTCCCCCCTTCTGGGGTTTGGGTTCTAGTGAAGGAGCACTACCTTAAGCAGGAGAGGCTCACCATAAACACTATAGGCTGAAAGGCTTCTTCCCTGCTTGCCTGACCCTGCTCCAGGATGTCCCTTTGAAAAGATCTGCCCGTGCTCCAGGAGCAAAGACATCGAGCGTGAAATCCCAGGCCCCACTTGAGATCTTCTCAAACCCCCATACCTTGATGCATTGATTTTTTAATTATTTTTTTTATGGGGCTAATTTTTTAATCAGAGTGATGTAGGACATGATCAGAAGCAATTAAAGGCTGGCAGACTAATTAATGTCAATCAGCATGGTTTATGGGTATTGGCCTTGTCAATCAAACTCGATATTGTGTGTTGGTGAGATTGCTTTCAGTTCTCAAAGCTAATGCTCTAGAGAGAGCTTTTCTTTCCTGAGATGCTCATTATAATAATGGAAGTCCTTCAGGAGAAAGCTAAAGGACGTATTTAAAAGTTCTTTAGGCGTTGACAGTTACAGACAGATCCTTTGCTAAATCACACTTAGTGCTGCAGCAGATTAAATGCCAGGCTTGCTACCGTGCTAGGTGCATGTCACCCCTCCTGGGACCAGCGTGATGCTGGGAACGTGCCTTGCAGAGCTCCAGGCTGGAGGAGATGGGCACGTTGAGCTGCTCAGCCCAGTGAAGGAGTCATTACTTGGCCATCACGGCAAGGTTTAGGCAGGGTGGGAGCAGGATTTCTTCCAAGGACAGGCTGGGAATCTGAAAGGGGCCATCGGGTGGCTTGCAGAGAGATGTTGGGAAAAAGGGGAAGGAGCAGAAAGCTGTTTTAAGCTTGATCCTGACAAAAAGCAAATGCCTAAGGTGACTTGGAAAGGTTGGGTTTGTAACTGAGGCTTGTTGCAGCTGGGGCATTCCCAGCACCACTGCTGATCCTTCCTCAATGCCCCAGATATTAGCTGACCGTGGGCATTGGCGACCTTTCCAGCACCACACCTGAACCCATGGAAGAAGAAAAGAGCGAGCTATTAAAGCACATCCCTTCCCTTGCAAGTCCACGTGTCCTGAACCCTACTCTGCTCTTGTTAAAACAGAAATCAAAGAGCATTTACAGTGCCTGTGTTAGGATGGCACAGGCACAGTTGCTATGAACACTTGCTGCCTTTTAAATCCTGAACCCTGCAGCACTCGTGTTCTTTGCACATAATAGTGTGGATGTAATCTCCTGCTTTTAAGGAGAAAAAAAACTGAATAAAGGCAGAACTCCATCAGACAGAGCCCCTGGAAAGTGCCTGGCACAGGTCTGCCATGGCACAGAGAGGACCTTGCAGGGCACAGCCGGCCATGGAAATGATGCTCAGAAGTCCCAACACCCCACAGCAGGGGTGGCACAGGCTATCAGGTACCACTGGGTTGGTGGCATCACATTTGCAGCAGAAAATGCCTGGCCCAATGACAGTGTTGTGCTTGAGAGGTGTAAGGCTTGTCTCTGTCCACGCTTCACGGGCAGCGTGTTGACAGCTCCTTCCTATGCAGAGCTGGAGAGGGCTGAAACGCTGGTCTCCATCCCGCTGGCTTTTATAGGCCTCCCTGGGTCTGAGAAAGACTGGCATATTATTCAGCATCTCATCAAATATTACAGTTCAGCCAGCAGGTGTCTAAGTGGTCACCGTTAAATTTATCTGTGTGATTGCTGGAGCTCGTGTTATTAAACTTTGGAGCTGTATAATTTTATCCTTTCCGAATGGCCTACAGCCCTTTGCCACGGCCTGTCAGCCAGAGATGGCTGAAGGGCCAGGGCAGGCTGAGCTCAACTCCGCTTCCCAGGGAGCTGGGGCATCGAGCCACGCGATTCACAGCCCCAGCAGCCCCGGCACGCAGAGCCCCGCTGCAGCATGCCGGGAACAGGGCGAGGGCGTCTTTACATGGCACCAGAGGGGGGGTTGATGGGGCCAAATCAGACACTCACATGAGGGCAGAAGATCCCTTGCCTGGTTGTCACTTGAAGACATACATTTTATCTATGCAAATGCTTAATGGCTCCTCGTTGGGTGCTGGTCATGGGACGTTAGGCATCGATCAAAGATAGCTCTTAAAATACAGGCCAAATAGTCTGTCCAGCACAGGGTGGTGGTTATGGTCACAGAAGAGGTTTTATTTTCTCCTTTGTTTCCCATTTGGGCAAGGTGGCTGATACCTCTGCCATAATCACAGCCTTGCTTCCCAGCCCTTGCCCTGCTGTTTTCCTGAAGCAAAATATCCCATCTCTGAGGGGGCCACTGTGGACAGAGCCACATGTTATAATTACTAGCTGATGTGGGACGAGCGCGGCCCTGAAGCAGAAGACGAGTCTGCATGATGCTCAGCAAGAGCACGGAGACGCCAGTTGCTCTGAGGACACGGATGCTGGAGGGAAGCATTAATATTCTGGGCCACCACATCTCCCTGCCATCTGTTGCACCAAAGCAAAGGACACCGAAATAAACTTCAAAATCCCCTGCGAGGGAGAAAACTCTGGATGCTATTTCTACGGCAAGCTGTTCAAGGCTTGCTTGAATCGTCTTTCTCCTTTCCAAATGCGGCATTTTTTCAGAGCTGTCCTGCCTCAGGGAGGTGGGTTTGATGGCTGTGAGGCTTGTAGGAGGGCGATGGTACACGCTGGAGGCACAGGGAGTGCTCTGGTGCAGCCAGCACAGCGTATTGCTGCAGATAAGGGCAAGGCAGAAACCACGCACTCTCCAAAAGCAGCAAGTCAGGATGAGGCAGGGAGCTGCAAGCTGGCAGAGCTGCTGGAGCAGTTTGTTCCTGAGTGGGCAGCACCATCTAAAGCTTCTGGACATCTCCTGAAATGTCTGATGGAAAGGAAGAGAAGGTTCTCCCAAAACGCCTGCAGATTGCTGCCCTATCTCCTGCAAAAAGTCCTTCCCCCGAGAATCCCTCTTCTCCGAGTGCCAACGTCCTCTTCCCAGGAGGAAAAATTTGTGAGGATTTATTCTTAATTGGTGTTTGGGAGTCTCCCCTTGTAACTCACACCCTTGGAGCCTACAGCCCATTCCCTGGTCTCCCAGGATGCGCAGGTAAAGATTGATGCTCTCCCAGGTGGCAGCCTCACCGAAGAGATTAACGAGAGATAATTTCTTACAAAGGGGTTTATTGAGTTCTCGGAGTTCATTCACCAGCTGTGAAAGTGAAACATCTGAAAACAGTTTTGGAATACTAAGTTCTCCCTGGCACTCGTGCAGAGAAGGGAAACAGTGCCTTTTTCTGCTCGAGGTATTTATTCTGCTGGGCAGAGCAGGTTTCATGTGCAAAGCCCTGGGAGCTGAGATGCTGGGTTATTAGATAGATGCCTGCTAGCGTGGCCCACCCGGGCTGTGGGAGGATGTGCCTGGCATGCTCAAGGCATCCCGCTCTGCTTCTCAGCATCCTCAGCCCTGCGGGCTGCCATGAGCGATGTGTTATTATTTCATGGCAGATTTGGAGAAGCAGGGGAGCCCTGGAGACCGAGGCAAGGGGGATCACTCAGCTAAGGTAATGTAAAGAGACTGGGAAAAAGGTTTGTGGCTACGGCACCCTGCAGAGCTCATGCCTGCTGACCTTATGGCCTGGAATGCCAGTCAGGTTTCACGGCAGTGTCTCCTGCTACGCTACACTGTAAGGATGAAGGAGGAAGGTCCTGCCTCAGACCTCAATCTCAGCCAGTCCCCTCATTGCATGTGTTTTGTTGAACAGCTTTTTGGGATGCCCGCTTCTCCTCTTCGGTACCCAAAAGGCAAACTGGAGCCCAGCGCTGGTTCTTGGGCTGCACCAGCACGGCCCAGGGAAGCAATGTGTGGCTCTCCTGTGCTGGTAGGGATGCTGCAGCCCGTTTCTGCCTTGGTGTGCGGCTCCTCTGAGCAGAAGTCATCGTTGCTCAGGCTGGAGGAAATTGGTTGCAATTATTAAATTGTCTTTTAAAGTGGGGAGGAGCCCAGTCGGCACCTGCACTTATTTACATATTTACATGTTGATATCTCTCCCTCAGCAGTGACTTTTCTGCTCTCTGCAGCATTTTTCCTGCGAAATCCCCCTCCTGACAGCATCCCAGCTCCAGCAACAGGACTGCCACTTCTTCCCACCCCGATGAAGAACTTGCAGAGATATATTTGCAGAGGCCTTTTGCACACATTAAATGCTGTAACACCAGGGAAGCTCACATAAAAACAAACTACAGTGCTCGATCTCCCCTTTGGCTGCTCTTTGTCTTCAAACAACTGTAAAAGAGGGCAATCAATATACCTTGCCAGGGCCTTTTCAGTGCTCTCTGAGCCATTATGGTCATAATGTTTCTTCAGGCTTCAGTGTCAATACACTGGAGACACTGAACATGTCAAAACCACATAAAATCTTTATTAAGGTGAAATTAAATGAGCGAGCCTGAATCAGTAACTTAGAGGGATATTATCCTTCAAGGATGCCAGACCTAAAAACCAGGCACAGCTGAAAAGTCCAGGGCACTCAAAGTTAGGATTAAATTAACGAGAAACTCAAACTTTTGCCATGGAGGCTGGGCAGGAGGAATTTAGGCAGACAGGAATTGCTGTACCAGTGCTCTGGACACCTGCCCCTTCGTTTTTATCACAGCAGTGGCCCGAGCTAAAGAAGAGAAGCAAATCTGGGGCAGGCAGGAGGAAAACCATTGCTGGCATGACAATTCAGTCTCCATCTCAACAAATTATCCCAGATTGAACAAAAATACCCAGCAACAACAGAAAGAAAAATCCATATTTGCATACAGTCAGAGGTGATGGTGCAGGGGGCTGTGGGGGGGTGGCACCGGGATGCATGGTGCACCCTGGGGAGCGTGTGTGGGCTTTCCAAGGGAGGGAAACCCTGCCCGGTTAGACACACCCAGCCAGCCTCCATCCCTCCAGGCCGTGCAGTGCAGTGCCTGCACGCAAACACACAGCTAGGAGGTAAAGCATCCCACTGCTCCACTGCCTAAGGACAGCATCTCCCCGCACCCCACTGTGGCTTCTGCCCCCTGCACTGCCCCAGCCTGGCTTTGGGAGGTGGTAGCGCTTGGTTGGGGCCGGGGTTCGGTGCTCCCCAGCCACACGTGAGCTGTGAGGGAGCCCGTGGTGCTCTGGGAAGGACCATGGCTGGAGCGGTAATTAAGCCAAAATTAGGCAATAGGAGGTGGGCAGTCTCCAGACACCCTGCTCTTGGTGCTATGGCTGTGGTGTCCCACTGCAGAGCCTACCTGGACGCAGGGCCACCCCTGTGCTGTATCCCCCAAGAGCATCTTTCTTCTTCCAGACCCTCCCAAGGCGGCAGGCCCTGCGGAGGTACCAGCGCTGTGCTTGTGCCAGAGCACAGGGCACCGCAGCAGCCAGATGCCTGTGCTGCTGCATGCTGGATGCAAGCTCTCAGGACCGTGAAACTCAACCCGAGGTGTCAGGAAGGGTAGAGGTACTATCAGTGCCATGAGGCTTTTGGGACGCAAGAGCTGGGCCCAGGCTGGTCTCACAGTGTCGGGCATGCCGCAGCTCAAGCCCAATGCTGCCTCTTCACCCGAACGCTTGGCAGCAGCACAGGACCCAGATGGATTTGTCTGGGCTCAATGCTTGGCAACAGCCTGGTATGGCTTGCTTTGCTCCACTTCCTTGTGAGCTCCTGTTCTGCAGTTCTCCACCGCTCAGAAAGTGGATGAGTTCGGTCCAACTCATCACAGATCATCCACATCACAGATCATCTGTCACGCTGCAGGCCTGGAACAACTGGGTGCCTCTCAGGACCAGTGTGACAGGAAGGCTCAGAGAAGTCCAGCTTTTGCATCTCCAGAGGGTGCCATTGCTCTGGTGTCTCCTACAAGCTGTGGGGTACACCTGGCTCCTCTGGAGCCTGTTGCTTGGCTTGGAAAGAGGGGTTCACCTCAGCACTGTGCAGCATGTTGGTAACAGGTGGGAGAGCACCAGTTGGGCCCCCAAACACCTCCGGCCTCTCCCTGCCAAGGGCAAGGGCTCCCTTGTGGCCACGGCCTGTTTGCAGCCAGTATTGAGGAGCACAGCAGCTCCCGTGGGCTTTCCAACGGAGGGCTGGGAATTTGCATCCCTTCTTCTGCATCATTGTTGTGCTGTTTTCAGTTCAGCAGGTGGGAGCCTACAGCTTGCCAGGAGAATTTCTCATTCCACAAAGGAGCTCTTATGCCAGCACACCTTCTCAGTGGAAAGCTGAAAAATTGCTCGGTTCCAGCCTATTTAGTTTTAATTGTTTCCTTTAGTTCTCATTGCCTGCAGCAAAATATCACCTTCCCCTAACAAACAGCCAGGCTGGGAGCCAGTCACCCCGCACAGCCACCACCCTCCGTCCTGCCGTCCCACAGCTCCTGGGGGTCTTGTGTCTGCCGGGAAGGGCTGGATTTCGGGGAGGAGGCAGCAAGGTGAGTTGCCCTCAGCAAGTACCAGGCAAGGAACGGTAGCAGTGCTCCCATAGCCGGGCTGCCTCCGAGGTCTTTGCAGGCTCCCAGCTTGCTCTCCTTGCCTCTGCTTCCCAGCCTTCTTCTGGAGGCTGCTGGGGGGGGACAGCTTGTAACGCTTGCTTTCAAGATGGCTTGAAGAGAAAGGGTTGTGTTGCTGAGCAAGAAACATGATGCAGACCAAGCCCCTGGGGGATGTCAAACAGCAGAAGATGAGAAAAGCCTCTCCTCCCTCCCTCTCTTTGCCACAAAACTGGCTTCAAGCACCATCGAGCTCAAGTCCCTTAGCAGAGTTCTGCAGGCACCCCATCCCAGGTGGGCATCACACCCAGGACGTCTCCTCCCACTCCTGCTCCTAAGGCAGGGGCTCAGCACTTCCCTTCCCCAAGGACATCCCTCTCCACGAAGATGACAACCCCACATCAGCAGTGGGTCTTGTAGCCTTCAGGAAAAGGTTGTGGGGACTCCTAAGCTTGCTCAGAGGTTACAATGCCAGGAGGATAAAGCACTATTCCCTTTCCATGCAGGCTCCATCCAGTGAGTGCCGCCAAACCTCCCCCAAAGAAACCTTAGCAACAGATCAGCCCCAGGGGAATAGGAACTTACTCCAGCATAAGGCATGGCTGCAGAGCCAGCCATCAGGCTGAGACAGAGCAAAACCTTACACAACACTCTGTCACCCTGGCTAAAATGTTTTATCCCCAGGATAAAATACCACTGTGGATACAGCCTGATGCTGGGCTCTGCCTGAGCCAGTTCAGTCTGGAGAAGAGAAGGCTGTGGGGGGACCTCATTGCAGCCTTCCAGTCCCTGAAGGGAGCTTATAAGCAGGAGGGGATTCAACTTTTTAAAAGGATAGACAATGACAGGACAAGGGGGAATGGATTAAAACTAAAGGAAGGAAGGTTTAGATTAGATATTAGGGGGAAGTTTTTTACAGAAAGAGAGTTGAGGTGCTGGAACAGGCTGCCCAGAGAGGTAGTGGATGCCCTGTTCCTGGAAGTGTTCAAGGCCAGGTTGGATGAGGCCCTGGGCAACCTAGTGTAGATCCAGGCCTGAGGTTGGTGGCCCTGCCTGTGGCAGGGGGGTTGGAGCTCTGTGATCCTTGGGGTCCCTTCCAACCCATGCCATTCTATGATTCTATGATTCCCCAACCCTGGGCTGTACAGCACCATGACGGAGATGGAGGCAAAGTGATGGAGATGGTGGCACCATGATGGAGATGGCGGCACCGTGATGGAGATGGCGGCACTGTGATGGAGATGGCCGCACCATGCTTCCAGCACCTGCCAGTTTTCCTCCCCTCAGTTCTGGGCAACAGCTGTAAAACAAAAGCTCATAAATTTAATTACCTAAAGAAGCGGCAGAGTGTTATTAGATACTTGGGAGTTAATTGTATTCACATGAATCGCATGTACTTTCATGGCACTGGTAGAGATGTAATACGCAATTCCATAAGTATTCCAGAATAATTTAGCAATTTAATTAATTTCTGCTAATACCTTTTAAATCACCTGCCCTCTTTCTCTGAGGGAAAGGAGGAAGAAACTTTTCCAGTTAGCAAAATCTACTGCAAACTCACTTTTGTTGGCAAAGATACTGGTTTATTTCTCAGTGGATTTATTCCTGGCAGAGAAACCCTCCCCAGAATCATCCCTGGGTACCAGGGGGGCCAGAGAGAGTTTGGCAGGGCTGTGACAGGCTGACCCTAAATTTGGAAGGCTGGATCAGGGCTTAGCGAAGTGTTCTGGACAGATCATGGCTTAGTGAAGTGTTCCAGACAGATCATGATGGGCTGAAGAGATGGAGACTAGAACGATCTGTGGATTTACGTCGAATCCGGTAAGCAAAGCCAGGAGAAAATGTGGAAGAGAAATGTAAACAGCATCAGGTATTTATTCCCTCTCCTCAAATTGAAACAGTTGATTTAGAAACGTATCCCATTCCAGCGGGTTTGAGATGCAGCTTTCCTGGTTTTCTCCCTTGTTCCCTCCCCTGACACCCCCATGAAGGCAGCCGAGAGATGCCCAAGACCCTGGGGCCGCCTTTCAGCTGGAAAAAACTATTCATTTTCTTTCTGTGCCCATTGCTTGATGAGCACAGGGCCCTTCATGGGCACAGCACCTCAGCATGGCACCTGGGGGTCCCAGGGAGGTGGATATTGGAGGAGAGGAGTGATTTGGGCTGTATGGGAGCTGTCCCCCTCCCTCCCCACGCTGGCAGAAAAGAGATCACCAGAAGCCATTGCTCTCACAGGGCTTTTATTTTCCAGCAGGCCCTCACCTCCCACTTCACTGCCCACGGCCTGCTGAGGCCCCTCTGCACCACGCACACCAGTGGAGGAGACCCGGGCCTGTCCCTGGGCCCAGCCGCCTGCCCGGGGCAGCACATCCTCCCGGCTCTTTTTCAGGTTGGGGGTTTTTTTCCTCTTTTTTTTTTTTTTTCCTTTTTTTTTTTTGAAATATTTTATTTTAAAAATATAGTAGCTGTGGAAAGCAGCCCTCTTTATAAACGCTCGATGCCGGAGTGAAACGCATCGTCACCACCCTTATTACGAAGCCCTCCTGGGCACCTCTGCCTGCCTGCAGCATCACCGGTGGAGCCGGGGAGGGGGTTGCACTGGTTGCTGCAGGCAGGGAGGCTTGCAACGGCGGGGCAGAGGGGGGGGAGAGAGAGAGGCCCTTCTAAAAATAGAAATATTGTGCTGAGTTGTTTGGAGTGACTGAAATACATAAAACACCAGCATTAAATTAGCTTCAGCTTGTCAAATATTGCTCCCAGCAGAGTCGGCGTGGTGGAGGCACGGTGCCCCTCGCCCTGGGGCGGAGGAGCTGTGCCAGCCCTCACCCCCAGCCCTGCTCCCCACCGCAGGGCTTGCTGCTCTCACTCACCACCAACTGCAAGGACACTGGTCCCCAGGGCAGCCCAGGAGCCCCCCAGGAGCCGCTACAAATATGAAACTGTAAACACAACAATCGGAGAGAAGAGACATCGACGATCACAGGGGTTTACTGGTTCAAACATCCCACCCTCCCCCCCTATTCCATACACCTATGCCCCTGTCCCCACTCCATAAAAAGGTCTCCGGTAACAAAATCTTCATTCCAGGCTTGGAGTAAAGGTGATGTGCTCGAGGAGTAAAAAGGGACATGGCAACCTTAGTGGTCTTTGCTCGGGAGAGGAGAAGGTGGCGGGAGGGAGAGGGTTAGCTGCTTCAGGTCCTTTGCAAATTCATTTGGTTTGTCTGGAGGACTCCTAGGGTTATACCTGAGATGAAGACGTCTAGGGGACACTCCATAGCTCAATTAAAATGTGGTTGGTGTTTTGTGCCTAGAAGAGCCCTCACTGCCGGGATTTGTCTGTCGTGCTTGCCCCATGCAGCGAGAGAGCTGCATCCCTCCTCCACTCAGCACGGGGCTATCTGAACCAATGCTCGGCTGGGGGATGATCCCTCATGTGTCAAGGATCTCGCTGGTGGGCGACGGCTCATGGGGGATTCCCTGTGTGCTGTGGATGGTCTGGTTGTGGGAGAGGGAATTCTGCTGGAGCTCCAGGGCGATGGCGTTCTGGGGGAACTCCTTCACCTGCCGCTTGTACTCGAGGAAGGTGCACGCCTTGGTGGCGATTGCGATGATGTTCTTGCCAATAAAGATGGTGGAGACCCTGCTGTCTTGGAACAAGACCATGTTGATGGCCCTGATGAAGATGGTGACGATGTTAATGGTGACCAGGCTGAGGACGGGGTAGAGCATCATTTTTTGTGGGGCAATGTGCTCCCCTTGCATGCTGATCTCACTGAGGGACACGCAAGGCAGGATCAGGAGGAGTATGTAGCAGTAGAAGAACATGAGCCCCTCTGCCCAGATGGGCAGGCCGGTCCTGTGTGGCTCCCAAAGGTTGGCCTGGATGTCCAAGATATCCAGCAGGTCGAGGGCTACCCAGAAGAGGCGTCCCCGCAAGTCCTCTTTCTTCCGAAAGGTCCGTATGTACTCCATGCTGTCCAAGGCCACCAGCACCAGGTAGAGCCCCGGCACACAGATGGAGAGGAGCAGGGTCAGGGCTTTCCTGGCCACGGTCTCCAGGTTCTTCTTGTCCGCTTTGTAATTCTGAAAGATGAAATACAGCTTGATCTCCAGCACGAAGATGTAGAGGAACCACAGGATCATGGCATAGCCCCGCTTGGCTGTCTTCACCTCAGCCCCCACCCACACCGCCACGTAGCGCAGCACAATGAGGAAGCAGATGTCCCCCACCAGCACGATGATGCAGACGCCGATCTTGCGGGGCCCCTGGTTCTGCTCCACCAGGTAGGCGTCCATGAAGGCCATGCTGGTCATGATGACGATGGTGGTCAGACAGACGTGGCGCTTGTCGGGCGGTGGCAGCACCATGGTGAGACAAGAGACCCTCCCTCTGCACCGGCACTAGGGGAGCAGTCCTGCCGGCGGTGGGGCACAGGGGGACATCCACAGCGAGCCCCAAGACCAAGGGCTGCTCCGTTCCCTGGCCCCAGGAAGAGGTCCCCGAAGGAGCAGCGGTTCAGCTGGTGGCACCGCTATCCTGGGGCTCTGGGCTGCCCCTGCACACCTTGTCCCCAGCTCTTCACCCTTCGCTGGCCGTGCCCTGCAAACACCACGGTTCTGCCCCTGGCCCCGAGCTGGCCGAGCAGCCCAGCCCCAGGCAGCCTCTGCCACCAGCAGCCAGGGCTCACAGAGGTGCTGGGCCTCCTGGAGGGATGTGCCTCCTCTGTGGCAGGGCCACCATTGTTGTCAGGCTCTCCAGAGATCCCACAGCACTACTGCAGCTCCAGGCCCCAAATCCCAGTACAGATGCCTGGAAGGGCAGTGTCAGGCAGACCTGGCAGCAGGGCAGGAAGTGGAGCTCTCCTCTTCCCAGTGAGACCACACGTCGCTCCAGGGCCTGGGGGTCCTGCTGTGTCCTCAGAGGGAACCGCCTTCACGCCTATCCCTGCGGGGCTGTGCCGTGCTCCTGCTGCACCCAGCTGTACGTGCACCCCTCCATCCCTGGAAAAAACAGCAGAGAATGGGAATTAAGGTCCTTCCATGCCCTGGCCAGGGGACAGCAAGGATGAGAGGCCGCCCAGCCCCCACCACACCATAGCATGAGCCAGACTTCCGGTAGGCACCGTCCCAGTGCTGAGGCACCCACTGCTGCACCCTCTGCATGGCTTAATGCAAACCAGCTTTTTATCGGGGGTAAATGCAGCCTGAGGGGTCCTGCATGGAAACATGGTGTGCTGTCCTTACACTGGGGCAACCCCAAGCCCTGGGTGCTTCTGCAAAGAAGGCAGAACCACCACCCAGGTAGAGACAGGCACGTGTGCATGTACCCCATAACAAACTCCTGCTGGGGCCATGGTACTCCCAGCTCCAGGTGTCCCGGCCTGGCTGTGTCCTGGCTGCAGTGGGGAGAGGGACCCCCATACTCTGTGGAGGTCCTAGCCTGGGAGCGATCTGTAAATCCATAGCCTTGGGGTTTCACCAGGTCCTGAGGAGGGGAATACTCAGCTCCACCAGCACCCGTCATGGAAAAGACATCACAAGAGACAACATCTGGATGACGCAGCCCAGCTGCTGGGTCTGTGAGCACTTCTTACCCAGCCTGCCAGGCTTAGGCTGAGCCTACACCTGGGTGTGGATGTCTGTGAAGGTGCTGAGCTGAACCTCGCACACGCACACAGTTTGGCTGCCCATCCCCTGCAGCTGGGGACAGCCCTGCTTGCAGGAGAGCGACCAGGACCACCTAGGGAGAGCCCCAGGAGATGCTGGAGGGACTCGGTGCCAGATCCTGCCTAGGACTCAGTGACACTGGTTCTGCTCCCCACCAGCTGGCCTGAGGACACACGCAAAGCTCATCTTTTAGGGAGAAAGGTAGAGTTGGAGGTGGAAGGGAAGCAGCCAAGCCTAAGGAATAGTCAGCCATTGAAAACCTGCCCTACTTTGCCAGGGGACTCATATTGCAGCTGCTTACGTTTATGGGACCTCATTTAAATAAAAGCTGGATTCTCCGCTGCTTCAGGGAGAGAAGAACAACAAAGCAGATGAAGTGGGAAGCCAGATGAGTCAGAGCCAGCCCTGACTTGTGCCTGAGTAGGCAGACACCAGGGATGCTTGGACCTGTGCCCTGGTTCCTAAAGGACACGGCAGGAGAGGATGTGGTGCTCAGCAGACATTAGCAGGGGGCTTAAAAACTGCTGCCCCAGCCACAGCCCCCACGGTGCTCTTCTGAGTCCACTGCTAGAGCTGTGCATAGTGGGGAAAACTGGTGCGTTAAAGTCATTTCCCAAGCAGGAATAGCTCAGAAAGAAACAAAAAAGATAGCAGAGGATTCATGAGTACCCCTCAGCGGTGCTTCCCAGGCAAGGCAACCGCCAGAGGCCCACACTCACCACGATGCCTTGCAGCTGCCATTTAGGGCTTCAATTTGTTCTTTCTCGAGGTTTCGGATAAAAATATACAGTCGTTGCTGTAACTGCTTTTAAACTCATGCCAAGTTTTACAGGGGATTTATAGCCAAGGATGGATAATTCCAGATAAATTAGGTCTTTCAGGAGGGAACGGTGGGGTTTTTTTTCTTTCCCCTTTAAGTATTTATGCCTTCAGAAGACAGCAGTTATTTAAAGGGCAGCGGGTGCATCACGGCACGTTAAGGTTAGGAAGCAGCTTGCTGTAAATCCTGCCCCTCTTCCCCTGTGCATTACACGTGTTGTCTGGGAAGCCAGGGGAAGGCACGGGCTCCCAGTCTGAGCTGTCCTCAAGCACTCAGGAAAACCTTGTCCTGGGAACACCCAGGGCACCGGCTGATACTAATGCACCGTGCTTACAACAGCAACGGACAAGCCCTTCGCTACCAGTGTCGAGCAGATTGTTGTCAGCAAAAACCGTGCCCGAACGGTGGATTCCTCTCTGCCAGCTGCTCCTGGAGGATTCACGGCAGCTTGAGATGGGATTGATAAACACAGTCGTTTGTTCCAGTGACCTTGGGGAGCGGAGGAAGCGGACCCTGGAGCTGAGCTGAATCCCAGGGCTTGAGTGCTGCTTTCTCTTCGGTTAAATCCTCTAGTACCCCAGGTGAGCTCCCCTCTTGCCTTTTGCAGAGATCTGCTAAGCATTTGCTGTGGTACAAGCTCTTCTACTTATTTTCCAGCCGTGCAATGGCTGGTATTTTCCCCATCTCTTGCAGCCCTGGTACTGTATGGGAATATGGAGGCTTCTGCCTATCTGTGGAGCAGAACTTGCTCGTTTGAGTGATGTGTGACCGCCCTTCCAGGGAGGGGGGCACATAAAACTCCCCTGGGAGGACTATTAATAAAAGCAGGTAGTTTTTAAACAACCATTACTCTGGGAAATCTCAATTCATAGTTTTTAAATGACTGCATTTGACAGGACATTCAGAAGCCACTTGAGAAACATGGGTAAACGAGAAAAGGAGCATGTCAGATAGCCACAAGAGCATATCCGAGGCAAATGTTTGTTTAGACAAGTATTTGCAAAATATTTCCTTCCTGAAGGAACCTTTGTAAATAGAAGGCAGCCCAGAGCATTAGGGATGCCAGCTAGCCAGGCTGGCAGCTTCCTGTGGGAAGGCATCTACCAGCCTCTGCATCTCGATGGGTGCCAGGGCTCCCACAAGCAGGTACTGCGGCGATGCATCAGCCCTGGCAACTATGGGAGTCCCCAGAGAGGACAAAATTCTACCCTCCCTGCCACTATCCGATGCAAACAGCCCCAGTGCCTGCACTGGGGGGTGCGAATGCACTCAGTAACACATGCAGCAGCTGGTGACCCACTGGCGGGCAGCCCATGGGCAGTGTCCAGCCATGGGCAGCATGGCATAGGGAGAGGCAGCAGCAGCAGCAGCAGTGTATCCCCTCTCCATCTCTGGGGCTTACTTGGGGACACACCATCACCCAGCCCACAGGGTAGGAGAGAATGGGGGTGGAGGGGGCTGTGATTTCCTTGTGGATGCTGCAGGTGAGCCCAAACCCAGAAGTGCAGGGTCTGTGCTCTCATCCCTGCTCTGCTTCCTCCAGCACAGAGGGAAAAGGAGCAGCAGAGGTGCTGCCAGCCCCTGCCCTCACTGCTCTGGTACCTCTGCTCTGGCTGGAGAGTTACTTCTTGGTCCTGTACCTGGTTTCCCCAGCTCTCCCCGCTGCTGTAAAGCCCCTGTGGTTACCCAAGGGTGTGCTATCACACTACAGGCATCTGCAACCCACAGCCACCTCTCATCAGTGTCCTCCTGCATCCTCTCCCACCGCCACTTGCAGCCCGTGCCCAGCATCACCCTGTGTGGCACCAGGCACCGCACCCAAGGGTCATGAGGGTGCAGGGAGCCCCCACAGACCCACACACCCCTACAAACCCCATCTCCCAGCTCTGGGGAACAAGTAGCTGCAGGCAAACCTGGACACTGTCACAACACAGCCCTGTTAATGCCAGCAGGTGCTTCCCAAACCCTGGCTCTACCTGGTACATTAGTTTAAATTATTTAAGTGATTTGAATTCTGTCTATAAATAAAAGAGGGGAGAATGAGGCAAAAGTATACACAATGTGCTTCCCAGGTAGTTAGGATGCTGCACTGCTTAAAGCTTCATTTGCACTTTAATTGCTTTGATTTATTCCAGCTTTCCTGGGCGTAAATCCTTCTCCTGGTCCTTCAGCCCTCCAAAGAGCTGCTCCTCCACAAAGCCCTTTCTCCAGCTCGGTGCCCACCCTGCCACGCCCAGTGTCTCCAGCCTGGGGCAGGGTGAGGGGATGGGCATGGCCACCTTTTTCAGGGACTGAAACCAGGCTGTGGCAGAGCCACCCAGGCAACGGCATCGCTCTCCAAGCAGACAGCTGCACTTCAGGGAGCAGCTGAGGAACAGCCAAGCGACCTGCTCTTGGCAAATTCTCCTCCAGTGGGTGAACTATAAAACATGCCACCCTCACTGCATTTTCCTGCCTCCCCTCAATGGAAATTGGTGCCAACGGGTGTCTGGTTCAGCCTCACTGACCTGCAGGCTGGGATTTCACCTGCAACCCCAGCATAGTCCCTGGGGACTGACAGAGAGGGGGGTACCTCTACCCTGGGGACTGATGGACAGGGATATGCTTCTACCCTGGGGACTGATGGACAGGGATATGCTTCTACCCTAGGGACTGACGGAGAGGGGGATGCTTCTACCCTGGGGACTGAGGGAAAGGGGGATGCCTCTGCCCTGGGGACTGACAGAGAGGGGGATGCTTCTACCCTGGGGACTGCAGAAGGTGGCTTCTGGGCAGCGGCTGCTCCCTGCCTCCTCTGAGGCAGTACTGGCATCTTAAGTGCATCCTGCCAAGGAAATGAGATCGAGGAAGATTGTTCCGGACCCTGCCCACTAATTGTGTCTAAAAGGAGGAAACAGCCCACTTGGTAATGATTACAGATAATTTACGATGTAGGCACATTGAGAAATAGGGAAAGAGCTGCAAACTGTTCCCAGAACCTGCCCAGAATAAACAGTGCAGCAGGGCTGGCAGAGGAAACCAGCTCTCACTTATACCAGCGAGGGCATCTCGTGCTGCAAATTCCTCAGTTCCCTTGGGGGGTTCATTTCTCTCACCTTTCCCAAAAAAAGAAACCCAAGCAGAAAGTATCAGTCCTGTTGCCCAAGTAGGAAAAAAATAAAACAACCCCCAATCACATAATTTTTTTGTGATGGGGTGGGGAACTGATGGCTGCCCAAAGCAGAGCCCTGCACAGAGTGGGTGGGTGGATGGATGGATGGATGGATGGATGGATGAATGGATGGATGGATGGATGGATGGATGGATGGATGGATGGATGTTCACAGCCCTATCCCCTGCAGCAGTCTTGGAAAGGGCTCTCCTGCTAATGCAGCTGGCTGGAGCTGCCAGGAACATCTCCCTATTCACAAACATGCAGAGTTTGATGATATTTGACAGATGTGTCAAAAAAAAATTTAAAAAGGCTTTTCAGATATTTTTGGTGTTTAAACAGAGTGTTTAGAGAAGGTAAATAATTCATTTTGACTTGTACATAAAATGTTAAATTATAACACTATGTTTTGACACCACCAAAACTATTTACCCTTTTTCCAGCAAAGCGTGCTGTTCCTTCAGAGGAACTGCTTGGTCTTTCCAAGTTGGGTGGATTTTCAAGGTTTCATCCTGATCTGGACCAAACCCCAGATTTCAATGCCAAAATTTTCCATGGCTTGGGCACAAAAATCAGGGCCCTGCCTGGCTGTGTGTGTATTTGCCTCTGTGGGAGATGCACGCAGAGCTCAGTGCCTGTGGCATGCGAGTCCTGCTCACAGCGGTGCCCCCAGCCCCTGCCCCACAGCAGGCTCCCCACACCCTCCACTCATGCCTCAGCAGAACTTTCCACACTGGCCCTGGGACTTTACATTTCTCTGCTAGCTCAAGGGGATCCTCCTGGACCAGCCTCACCCACAGGGACCTGCTCCTCCTCTGTCAAAGTCCATCAGCATCCCCCATACAGCTGCTCTCCTGCACCCAGCATTGGCTCTCCCAGCAGTGACACGACTCACAGCTCACAAGGGGAAGTTGACCCAACTATATTATTTTTTAGGGTTTTTTTTGTTAGTTTTCCAGGCTTTTCTCCACTTGTTCCAAGATGCTGTTGAGTTTTGTTTCCTCCAGCACGCTCCCAGCCCTCCCCACAGCCTGCTGTCAGTAGAGGTGTAGCCCACACCCTTGCTGGTCTCCTAGCCAGGTCATTGGTGACAGTGCCATGGGGACATGCCAGGGGACAGTGAGCAAGACCTGTCCCCCACCTGGGAAGGTGTTTTGCTCTTGGCTGAGGGAGCCCTGTCATCCTTGTGCTGGGCACACAGGTGACAAGGCACTTGGCACACGGAGCCCTCCTGCCCCAGGCACCACAAAGCTGCCAGTGAACCTGCAACACATGTGTGCATGAGTCATCTAACTAAAACACAGCAATATGCCACTGCTTCCACCTCTGCTAGTGCCTCCCTGGGTAGACAGGCCTAACCCAACTGGCCACCAAGTCTCACCTGCAAGCAACGCCTAGAGCTTTGATTTTCTGTGCTGCAACGAGGCAGGGATGCAAGCACCACGACCAAGCCAGGCCAGGAGTCAGGAATATAAAACTTGGATCCCATTTTAGTAGCCTGAGGCTGTACTTCTGTGTGTGAATCATGGCTAGGTCCTCAAACTACCCCATGTTATCGTACTGAGGGGAAAGGAAAATCCAGAACCAGTGCACGGTGCTCACAGGGATCCTTTCCCCCATTGCCTACTGGAAATCCCTGCTCTGGCTCCTCCTTGTCCTCACTCTGCTAGGTGCTGGCAGGGAGGCACACGTTTTCCTGGAAGCGATGGTCCCAGCACCCACCACACCAAAGTGCTCTTAGTGCTGCTATAGCAGCACCGGGCTCCCGACAGCCAAGCAGCTCCCTGGCTGTCCCTGGCCTCATCCAGGCATGATTGAGAGGGAGGTGGCTAATTAACAGAAGATGGAAGCTGGTGTGTGAAGCTATAAATAGGAGAGCACTGGGAGTTTTCTGGTGCTAAAAGCGTATTTGTAGGGGAAGGGGCTGCTGGGAGCTCTGGGGCAGAGATCTCCCAGGGAAGATGCATCTGAGACCTGCAGGCACCTCCTACCTCTATGGGGCAGCGCAGGGGTGATTCTGCAATAGGTGGATGAAGGAATGAGGGGCTGGCTTGCAGGCTCTCTTCAAGACACCTGAGCTGAGAGGCAGCTGCTGATTTCTCTGACCTGGGGCCAGACTGACTGTCAGACTAAAGGCAGTAGCTGAAGGACCTATCCTCTGACCTCCTCTCTCACCCACACAGTGCAGGGAAAGGTTGTGGGCAGCAAGAGGCTGATGGATGTAAACCAGGACAAGCTCACAAAGGAGGAGCTGGGAGGACAGAGGAGTTTGATGCTCAAGCTGCAATCCTTTGAGGCCCCTGCTATGCAAATCTGAAGGTATTGAGCACTTCCTGTGTTTGCTGGCTTTTGGGAGGTGCTGTGCCAGCTCCCATGGGAAGCTCTGTTAGAGTGGAAGGGCAGCAAGAACAACTGTGTGTCCTGCTGCTGCGAAAAAAGCTTCCTTCTTGTGTCCCTCAAGCATGCAGAGTGCTTGGGTGCTTGAGGAGAGGAGTTAGCTTCAGTGTGGTAGAGGTAGGGAGGGACTGCTCTCCTCCCTGGGAGCTGCCTCTGGCTCATCCCTGCTGCCAGGCTGGGGTGGCACCTTGTAGCTGGGCAGCAGTCTGAGAGAAACAATTAAGCCCCTGTTACCCCCTCTCTGCCCTGAGCTTGGGGTTAGTGGAGGTGGGATGAGCCAGGCAGTATGCAGAGCATGAGACAGGCAGGCGGCTGCTGCTGCCATCAGGCTGGCCTTTGATTAAGAGTGATTGTTCTACTCTTAATTAACGTGAGGCAGCTGCTGGCTGTTCTGGTGGCATGGAGGAGCAGAGCCCAGTGATGGTGATAAAAGGAGAGCATGTGTGCCTGGCTGCTGCTGAGCTTGGCAAAGCGGTCTTCTCCCCAGCCATGTGCAATGCCACCTCTAAACCTTGCTAGGGAGCTCTTCTGCTCATGGGGTTCAGCTACTGGCAGAGATGGGGTATCTGGTAAGTAATACAGGTGGAAGGGGAATGGTTGGACTGGATGATCTCAGAGGTCTTTGCCAACCTCAATGATCCTATGACCTAGTTCATCCCTGGGGTAGCTTTGCTGCTGCCTGTTCTCCCAAACCACCCTGAGATGGTGCCTCTGGCAATGCCTGGCTGGCTTCCACAGAGTTTATTTCCCTCAGACTCTCCTCAGGAGGATGTGGCTGGACCTCCATGTAGGCCCCAAGCTCAGGGTCACCCTCCCCATCCTGAGTGTGTCTCAGCCTCTGTGGGGTTGGGCAACACTGGTACCTGGTGCTCTGACATCACTCAGGAGGTAAATGTTGCACCCATCTTTAAGCAGTGCAAGAAAAATAATGCCTGCCCAGAGGTCACCAAGGAGACATTCCTCTCCCTCTGGTTTCCAGCCTTCCTTTCACCAGACATCCAATAAATCTAATAACATTTGTCTTGCTGGTGTCTAATTCAATTCCAGCATCCAGAGACCAGACTTCTTATATTGCTCACAGACATAACCAGCTGCATCCTTGGTGTTCAAGCCAGATGAAGGGGCTGCTGCAGGCTACTTCAGAAGAGAGCAATTACCTGGGATCAGAACCTGCTCTCCCAATCAATCCCATGTTTATAGGTTTTCCTTGGGTCACAACTAATTGAATTATTTAGATGCTTGAACACCATGATCAGAGGCAGCTGATGACTTCTAGGCTGAAGTCTGGACACTAAATGAGGAGCCTTGTGTTTCATCTTGAAGACACCTCTACAGCACCTCCTGTTTATACCTCGTTCAGTCTGCTTATCCTACTGCCAACTCCAGTGAGCAGCTGGATCTCCAGTACCTTCTCCTTTGTGTCCATTCTGAGTCAGGGATGCTTCCCTGCAGCTCAGACCACCAGTGGCACAGCCAAAACACTGGCGTGGTGCCCCCACAGGGGTCTGTGCTGCAGGTTTAGCAGCACCCTGGCTGTGGGAGGTGTATGCTGCTTGTTTAGCCTGGGGCCTGTTTGGATTGAGCTGTTCCTTTGCATGAGCTGTTGGTTTTTTCAGGCTCTCTTTGCTAATGAAATTCTTTCCCTCCTGCAAGGAAAAAAACCCTCCATAAAAGGAAATAAATATCCAAGTCGCTGATCCCTGTTGAGGATATGTGTGTGTAAGGACCTGCGTGTCACGCCGTGGTGGCTGTGGAGGATGAGCAAGCAAGGACAGGAGCCCTGATCCAGTGGTGGGGAAGATTCCCAAGCTCCTCCCTGCCAGGCTCTAGGTGAGGAGGGGGATGCTCAGTGCGGGGGCTGCGTGGGAATTGGGAGATGCTGTGGCTTCCCCAGCCGACAGCAGGAGCAGGCATCCTCTCCCCCAGGAGGATGTGACAATTTGCTGTGCTGGAGCTTATTGCCAAGGAGATAAAATATTTATGGCTGCTCTCTCTGGCTTCCCGTTTCGAGCCACGGTGACTTATTTGTTACAAATTTACATGCATGTTTAAAGACATCTTTAGGTTCCTTGGAAGTATAAAAGGTTTATTTCTCCGTGTAGCATTTTGCCAGTCGGAATCAGCCACCCCATCTACTCTGTGCCTGTGTTTGTCCCCAGCTTCAGTGCTCGTTTCCCTCTCGGTAATGATTATCATTATACTAAGAAAAATGGGTCATTTAGAGCAGTTTCTCCCCAAATGAAAGGCTGTGGGATACAGGATATCATTAAAATTCTAAACCTGACTTCCAACCTCAAAAGCAGGCTGTTCGGGTGTCGCTGCGGAGGGAGGCAGGCAGGGAGGGAGAGAAGGTGCACGATGAATGTGCTTTGGCCACGAAATGACTGGCTGAGCCTTCGTGGCTCGTGCTGCTGGCATCTCTGCTGGTGTTAAATGCCCCTGGGCTGTGGCCTGTGCTGCTGATACACTGACTCACTGTCCAGCAGCGGAGGGCAGAGGCTGCCTTCTGTCCTCCCCACAACTGCCTTCTGGCCTGCACATAGAATCACAGAATCACAGGGGTGGAAGGGACCTCGAGAGATCATCGGGTCCAACCCCCCTGCCAAAGCAGCTCCCCAGCTCATATTGCACAGATAGGCGTCCAGACGGGTCTTGAATATCTCCAGAGAAGGAGACTCCAGCACCTCCCTGGGCAGCCTGTCCCAGGGCTCTGTCACCCTCACTGGGTAAAAGTTCTTCCCCATGTTGGTGTGGAACTCCCTGTGCTCCAATTTGCAGCCATTGCCCCTTGTCCTGTCCCCACAGACACTGAAAAGGGGCTGGCCATTTCCCCCTGCCTCCACAGCACCTGCATTGCACCTGACCCCCAGCTACACTGTGTGTGGGACAGTGCAACCCAAGCAGGCAACGGGAGCTAGTTCCTACCATAAAAAGTGCAGTTTATCTCCTGCCAGGAGGGATGTGGCTGGGTCAGGTCCCCTGAGGGAGAGGCTGGTGGGTCTTAGAAGTCCGTGCTTGGACAAGGGAACCCTAATGGCTGAAGCACTCAGACACAGCATCCTTGGAGGCACCACCACCTGCCTCACCCTTGCAGGTTAAGCAGCCCCAACCTGAGAGTGTTGGTGTCTGCTGAGGCCTGCCTCCAGTGCCCTCCGACACCACTGTCCCCTGATGCAGGTACCTGGAGCCAGAGGAGATGCTAACCAGAGGTCATTCCTACCTCCTTGGTCCTGGAGCCAGGCTCCCAGCACCAGGCTCCAGGCTGATTCCTTGCCTCCTCGTTTCTGGGGGCAGGAAAAGCATGTTCTGCACAAGCTGGGTGCCAGCTTTGCCAGTGACAGCAGATCTCCCATCCACCTGGTGGTCTCTGCTCCTTGATCGCCAGTGTGCTGCTGGCCCAGTCTTGTTTCTGTCTCCCAGGATCCCTGGAAAGGGCTTCACAGGAAATGTTTTGCTTGGAAAGGCTACGCGACTTCTGTGCAAGCCTGAAATTGTTGTGTACAGAGCTGTAAAGCAAAGCTAATCCATTTTGCAGCTTAGCCAGCTGCAGAAAGATGCTGTTTAGGAGAGGGGAGCTGCTAACTGTTTTCCCCCCTGTCCTGTGAAATGGGAGGGACAAGGGCTATTCAGAGGGTGAGAGATGGAGACTGACCCAAAACAGATGATTTAAAGCATCTTTTAAGAGGGGAAACTTGTTCCAAATTGTCAACTTTTGAAGTAATTTCTTTTTAGCTGTGCTCAGAATGGGCTGATTCTTCATTCTCTCTTCCTTTTTCCCCATTTCAAATCAAAACGCACATGGAAGGCTGATGGCAGCCCAGCAAGCATGCAGTGACTAGCGCCACGTCTCGCCCGCAGGGTGCAGGAGTGGCCACACCAGAGCCCGCTGTGGTGACTACCTTCAGCATCTCTGTGTCACAGCGCTGACCTCTCATGGTCACAGCCACAGAGCTGTTGGTGTGCATCACTCCCATGCCACACAGTCCCCAGGAACCCACAAACCATGACAACCGGTAGAGTCAGGGGAGCGTGGGCGGGATACAGGGCATCCCTGGGGCAAGGCAGAGAGAGCAGCTCTCCTCCCTCCCAGGGCCATGTCTCCATCAGGGGTGTCTGAATGACAAGTTAGTTTTGGTCTAGTGGACAGGCTAAAAATCCAATATAAATTATTTCTGTTTGACCGCCATTTAGTTATTTTCACTTTATTTTTTGAGCAAAATACTGCAAAGAATGGTTGGGAGTCAACCTGAGATGCTTTGTTCACCCCCAGAAAGGTGTCCTTTCTCTGGGGAGGGGGTGTGTGTGTTATTTTACCCTTCCTCCCCTCCGCTGCTAACTTTAGATTGCCTTCAAAGTAGCAAACTGGACCTTTCAGGAGCAATACAGAAAATAAACACCATGTTGTGAGGTTTGCTAGGAAACAGAGTTCCAGGGGGAGAGGATTCAAACCTCATTCCCGAGTAATGCTGGACAAAGGAAAGCGCAATGAAACCTCTTTCCAGCCACTAATGGCCTCAGAGTCCTTGGGCACCTTTGCCCCTTCTTCCTTTGCTGGAAGGGAAGCTAATCCCTGGGGAAGTGTGGAGCAGATCAGAGACGTCCCAGTTTTTCAGTGAAAATGTGTGAAATGTGGTAAATGTTTCTCTGACAGGTTGAGGTAGCTCCCAGGGTCCTCCTTCCCACCATTTTTTAAAATGGCTGTAATGTTTCCTTTCTCCCAGTCACTAGGGACTGCACCAGACTGACATGGCTTTTCAAGCATCACAGAGAGTGGCTTGGCAACTACATCACGGCTCTGGGATGCATCTCGTCAGGTCCCATGGACTTGTGTATGTTCAGGTTCCTCAGGTGGTAATGAACCTTATCTTTACTTACAGTGGGAGGGACTGTGTCTCCCCAGTCCCCATCTTGGGGGCCCCATCTTTAGATGTTAGGAAGAAATTCTTTACTATGAGGGTGGTGAGACACTGGCACAGGGTGCACAGAGAGGTGGTGGAGACCACATCCCTGGAGGATCAGGTTTGATGAGGCTCTGAACGACTGGATCTGTTTACCAGTGTCCCTGCTCACTGCAGGGGGTTGGACTAGGTGGCCTTTAAAGGTCCCTTCCCACCTAACACCTTCTGTGATTCTCACTGAATTTTTAACTGTAAGAGGCAAGGGAGAAGTGATGTTTGTAGAGCAACAGGCATCCCTCCCACACCGATTGGGAAGCCCAGCTAAGAGAGCAGGGAGACTGGGACAGACTGGGGTGTTGCAGCAGCCTGGGTGGCTGCTGAGCAGGCAGAAGCCCACCGGGATGCAGAGGCACAGCAGATGTGCTTGCAAACAGCTTCTGTTTTAATGTGTATCCTGAAACCTGCTTCCAGAGGCCCTCCTGGCCTCCCTGAGCACTATCGGAACACTTGCACTGATTTCCCTCTCCTGCCCCTTGCCACCCTCCAGCTGGGCACACCACCACCCTCCCACAGGCTTCCCCACAGCTGCAGGTCCCTCTCCTGCCCGTTTGCCTCGTTAGGCAGCCGTTTCTCATTAGGAATCTTTGCAGCCCATCTCCCAGGGTCCCCAGGGTGGGGGGGAGACCCTGCACCACCACAGCTCCAGAGGTGCTCGTCTGCCCCATGGCCCTGTGCGTTACAGCAACGCATCCCTGTATTGACATGTTTGCACAAGACAAGCCAACCCTGCTCTTGGCTGTCAGACTCTGTGTAATCAGGCAGCTAACATCTGTTGTGGTGGCACCATGAAGCCTGTGCTGTGTAGCCACCACCACGTTCAGCTCCTGGCCATGGGGATGTCCCCATGTGCCATGCAGCCACTGGGCACAGGCAGCCCAGAGGGGCTGGGAATGAGCAGAGGGAGAATATTGGACAGGAAATCATGGATTTCTGTCATCCAAAGGGTGCAGCAGGAATATCCAGTTATGGGGGGTGGTGTGGGGGGTGTCATCTTCTCCCTCCCACTCTGTCTTGCCAGGGAGTGGGGCAGCAGGCACCAGGCTATGACTTTGCTCACCACAAAAGTAGCTGCTGAGGGTTGCCACCCTGAAAACAAGAGGCACTAAGGACTCAGGTCTGTGCAGCTGGGGAATGGCTTTCAGGCATAAAAGTCCCCACAGGTGAGCTCTTTTTGGCAAGGGGTGTGGGATTTTTGGGGTTTTTTTTTTCCCCAGGTACAGGGCATCACCACCCTGGGGCTGATTCCTGCTAGTTCAGGCTTTGATGAACCATGTAAATGTGAGATGCAAGTGTTGCTGCAAGCAGCCAGGCCTGGGCTGTGTTTGCTACTGCTTTGTACTGGGAGGGCATGCGAGTCTGGGACTGATGGTTCTCATTTTCGTGGTGCTGGGGGAGCCACCTTCCCCACCATGGTTAAGGCTTGGGTGGGTGGTCTGCTAAGGGGAGCTGTGCTTTTGGGATGGGGCTGCCCAGCTCCCCAGCCAAGCAGTGCCCACCACCAGCTGTAGGATGCAGGGATGGTGGGACCCTCCTTTTACTTTGTGCCATGTCCTACAGAGTCCTGGCTCCCCCCAATAAGAGCATGGCTGGAGATTTTCATCACTTAACTCAGCTTTCTGCTTACTCAGCTGTGGGCTCCTGCCAAAGGAGGGACTGGCCTCCTGGGCTGCTCTTGGCTGACACCGCAGCACTTGCGCTTCCTTCCCTGGGGACAGCCATCAGCTCTGTCCTGCCCTGCTGCTCTGATGAATGCCGGCCCAAGGAGAGGACATTGCTCAGAGGAGCTCTTGGCCAGTGGGAATATGTACCTGCTTCTGAGAGATGCTCTTTGGGCTGTTTCCTCCAGCATTTTGCTTCAGCTCAATTTTGGGGGAGTTTCCCACCCTGGGAGCCCCACGGTCCTTCCCAGACCAGGGATGAGTCCAGTTTAAAACTAAATAATAACTACACAGGGCTTTCTGCTGAACAAATTATGTGTGTGTTAAATATACCCCTTCAGTAAATACACCCCTTCAGTGAACTTAAGGTTTTGAAACACAGCTAACTGCCAGTGTCAGGTTGCCACTGATGCCGGGATTCCCTTCTCCTCCGAGCAAGGAGCCAGCCCTCCAGTCCATATGCAACTTGGCCCACAGTGGCTAGCCGAGCATCTTCAGTAAGAAAACAATGCAGATAAGGAGGAAGGAAAGAATGAACCTCTAACAATAGACACAGGACGCATCTGTCCCCTTTCTGCTAGCTGATAGACATGCTACGCTGAACACCAGCTCCTAGGAAGTCATCACTTATCCCCCTGTCCTGCTAGACAGCATCGGCTGCAGGCAAGATTATAGATGGACTGTTAGAAGTGATAGTAGATGCTAAGATCCCATTACAGGTGTCATTTCTTCTGTCAACACGCAGGGAGCTTGTTTCTGAGACTTCTGTTTGGAGGCAGCAAGGCTCCAGAGATGAGGATGCTCCTCGGTGTCAAGCGATGCACATTCCCGTGGGCTGGAGGTAACCCACGGCAGTGGTAAGTATTCTGGGACTCTGCAGCTAGAAACAGCATTGCTCGTTTGGAGCAGTGCTCGCAGGGAAAGCCCCTGGGAAAGTCTCCATTTTTAGGTACAAATTCTATGTCTCAGGAACATGGGAATGGTTTGTGAAGCCTAAGCTGAGCCAGGGCACTGCACCTTCCCTTACTGCACCGAAAGCAGGGGAAAGCAGATGACTTCTTTCATTATCCACTTGGAAATTCATCCTGTTGGAAAATAAAACCCCACAAACTAAACGATCCATGGTAGGGTCACGTTTGGAAGTGAGCCTGGCACTCCATCCCCAACCTCACCAGGAACCAGCTTGCTGCTGAGAGCTCAGACGCTGGCAGCCGCTGCCTTTGGCTCTCTATACCCCTGCATACTAACGCAAAGGAAAATGGGATGGGTAATTTAATCCTACCTCCCTAGAGGCGAAGCAACTCCCCAGCCTGCTCATCCTCTCCCCTACGTTTAGCCCCACAGTGTATCAAAGAGCCGCTGCTGGATCCTCGCCAGCCCCTACTTAGCTAAACCACCTGACGCTGCAAACCAGCAGGAAATTCCCTGTCATTTCTGCTCCTTGGGAGAACGACCCACATCCATCAGGAAGATTGACCCTGGGGCCCTGCAGGAAGCCAGAGTAATTTGGGAAAATAGACGGAGCGGTGAAGGCTTGCTTGTGACATTGGGCACGTTTCCTACGGACATACTGCTGCCTGGAGCCTCAGCTCAGTGCTCCCTCCGTCCCTCCGCTGTAATCCCAGGGAGTGGTAATGAATAGATCTGTCCCCACTTGCTTATAAATAGTTTATAAAAGGTTCATAAGTGATTTCTAGATGTTTTAATGAATAGTTAATCAATTGTTGCAGGGCCAAACAGGTCAGCCGGTTGCTTACAGCCATCAATTACAGTATCTGCTGATGAGCTTACGAGCATCAGTAGGACTCCACTGATACCTGCAAGGGGCTTGCAGCATCTATAAAGAGTTAATAAATAATTAATAAAATTATGTGAGTGCTTTTAATTAAAAGCTGTACGAGGCCATTGAAAAATGTGTTCTTGGGAAGCCCTGGGCAGCACAGTAAGCAAACACCCGTACCTGGGTTTGAATCCCTGCCTCCGAGGAGGAAAGCTGGCAGAGCCAGCCCCATGGGCAACCATGCAGCAAATACCCTTCATTCAAGGCAACCCAGCTAGTCCAAGAGAAACTCTGTGCCTGCCATGGTCTGGAGGAAGGCAGACCACTTGTGATGCCCTTTCTGAGCCCGGTGGCTGAATGGAGGGGTGCCCGTAGCAGGGAGTTTGGGCACCTTGTCCATGGCTGCTGCAGGAGAATCCTCCGAGGGCTGGCTGCTGCAGGGAAGGCACTGGGAAGCCAGGAAACACGGATGCTAGGGAAGCTGAGAAAACTTCCCAATTCTGCGGGGCTGGATATCCAAGTGGTCTTCCCTCCCAGCCAAAGGGTGGTTTGGGGTGAGTTGCTGCTCCACTGGCCTCAGCATCCCCTGCCCCCACCCCAGAAGGGGAGGGTGACATACAGCAATGTACTGCAGCACCATGAGGCAGTAATGTATCTGGTGTTTGGCCTCCTTAGCAGCAGTGCTTTGTTATCATTAAATGCTGAATATTTCTGGATGATAAAAGCAATTAAGTGTAAAAAAAAGCTAATGATCCATTCCATACTGCATCCAGAAGATATGAAAATCCCTCATAAAATTATCACCCCAGCGCAGAATTGGACCTAAGTATCTCTATAATGTAAGGCAGAGAACTTTGCTTACAGCCAGAACATTTATACAGCGTTCAATTAGCCACGGGAGGGATCCTCAGTATTCCCCAGTCCTCTGCGAGCACAGAGGCAATTACACAAGATTCCAGCTTCTTAAATTAAAGACAAAAGACAGGAGAATTTGGATGAAGCCCGTTCCTGGGTTCACCCCAGAACATACGTGTGGAGGAAATTTCATGCAGATCAGGCTTAATTTAGTGTGCAGTTTAGTTCAGAGCCAGAGCAAGGCTCTTCCTGCCCATTTGCTGGAAGATCCTTTGGTGGGCAAAGGGGGACTGGTACGTGATGGGCTGCTCTGTGAGTGGGTCCTGGGGATGCTCCTGTGAGGGCCAGGGGCAGGGTGCCATTCCCTGTCCCCTTCCTGCTCCTCCTGCAGCCCCCACCACCCCGCAACATCCCCAAGCCCTTCAGTGAGGATCCCAGCTCCCTCACAGAAGCACTTTGGAGGTATCTGCTGTGGGGGACTCCTGCCCCCCTGCTCCTGGCCCATGGGTGCTGGCAGCGGCCAAGCACATGTCGCAGTGGGTGTCTGCAGCCTGTGCTGCCCAGCTGCCTGTGGCTGCTCAGCCCCTCTGCGCTCCCCCCATGCATCATCGAGCAGAGCAGCCATGCCCAGGGACTAATTTTGGTTGGAAATAAGGTATATATTTGTAACGGGGAGTTAATGGTGAGGGTAATTAATCACAGCAGCAGATTAGCAAGGGGCATGATGGATTTCCTGATTCTGACATCTTTAAATCACAATCAATTTCTCCTTCCAGACCTGCTCCAGCTGAGCCAGAAGCAATGGGCTCAGCGATGCAAATCAAACCTCGCCACAAACCAGCGCCGTGGTGGGAGCCCCCGTCCTCACCCACCCCACTGGGTGTTCTCCCACCCAGGGAGAGGTGGGAGGGAGGACAACTTCTCCCTGTGCTGGGGGGGCTTTGGCCACTTCCTCCTGATGTCTATTTTGGGAGCGTTTCAATGGCTCGAGATGTCAGATCTGTCCTGCTGCCAGGAAACACCATTTTCTTTTAATAAGCAGAGAGCAGCAGCTCATTTAATCTCCAGTTCCCACTCTGCTCCTCTGGCAGCAAGGGAGAACTGCGCCTTCCCTGGGTGGCATCACCTCTCTGTTCCTTTCCGGGTGGCTCTGGCAGGCCTTCCCCCTTGGCAGGGAGAGCAGCACCCCATTGCAGCCCTTTCCCCACAGCTGCTGGGGGCCCACACCCTCCCCATACGTTTTACACAGGCATTGGGTTTTTGAGTCTAGAGAAGAGAAGGCTGCAGGGGGACCTCATTGCAGCCTTCCAGTCCCTGAAGGGAGCAGAGAACAGGAGTGGAATCAGCTTGTTAAAAGGGTAGATAATGGCAGGACAAGGAGGATGGATTAAAGCTAAAGGAGGGAAGGTTTAAATTGGATATTAGGGGGAAGTTCTTTACAGAAAGAGTGGTGAGGGGCTGGAACAGGCTGCCCAGAGAGGTGGTGGATGCCACATCCCTGGGGATGTTCAAGGCCAGGTTGGATGGGGCCCTGGGCAACCTAGTGTAGATCCAGGCCTGAGGTTGGTGGCCCTGCCTGTAGCAGGGGGGTTGGAACGATGTGATCCCTTCCAACCCAGACCAGTCTGTGATTCTCTGATTCAGAGCTGCTGCACACCTCAGTGTGACCTCGCACAAGCACCAGCAGCACATCTCAGGCATCTGAGCCTCCCATGACAGATACCTCCAGAGTAGCTTTGCAATCATGGCAGCACCTTAAAAAGGAACCTGAAGCCATGTCTTTCGCTTTGCTTCCCGGCTCCTGAGCCTGCAAGACTCGCTTGGCTAATGTGTAGGGTCTTGTTCTCCAGCCACCAGTGCTAGATGCTTCACACTGGCTTCCAGTGAGCGGCAGGACAGCTTGCTGCCTTCCCAAGCAGCAAGGATGGCAAAGCTTTCAGTGCAACCATAGGGGTCCCCTGCCCTGCACCTCTGCCTCCCTGGTGCTCTGTGGGAGCCTGAAGGACCTGGGCAGGCAAGAAGCATCACGGGGAGCGGCTGCACAAGTCCTAATGCAGGTCTGGTCCATGGGGTGTCCCTGGGGACCCTCCCAGAGCTGGCTGTCACGAACCACCACATGAATCACCACCTGGCTGTGGAGGAACAAGACAGGATCCCCCAGACCCCATCCCACTGCTGCACATCCAAACCTTTCCCATAAACCCAGCCCCGTGGGAGGAGGATGGGCTGTGCGGGGGAAGGAAACACCACGGAAAGGTGAAGTGAAAGTTAATATAGCTGCATTAATGAACTTGGATGCTCAGCACAGGGAGGACACAGGAAAGTACAATGCTGAAAAGTCCCCTTTTTCCTTTTTTTTTATTTCTGAAAAGCAAAACGCTCTGCTACTTTTTTTTCCAAAGCACTTGAAAACCTGCACGCACAACCTGACTCCCTCCGGGCATTCCCTGGAAACCTCTGGCATTCCCTGCATGCTCTCCATGGCTGTCAGACAAAGGGCATGCAAACCGTTTAATCCCACGCTATGCCGCGTTTCCCTCAAGCTGAGATCACTACAGCAGGGGCCAGATGCGGCAGGCAAGGGAGGCAGGGCTGCAGCCAGCATCCCCTGCCAGCACCCCTTGCCAGCATCCCCAGGGCCTGACGCCCAACATTGGCGCTTCGTTTTACCCAGGGTGATGTGTTGGTCCCAGCGATGCTGGAAGTCAGCGGTAAAGCTGTGCTTTGGCATTTCCCAGCTGCTGCTGCCCAAAGAAATAAGGATAACTGTGTGCTAACGTGGCAGGGCTGGGCGCCCACGCCGCCCTCCCTCCACCCCAGCGAGGAAGAGAAGGCTCACTAGTGTGTGGAGACATTCCTCACCCAGAGAGCAAGCGCTGCCTCTCGGGGTGCTTACATTCAGCAAAAACACAGGGGAGAGAAAAAAAGAGCATGTTTACAAATATATATATATGAATATCTGTATGCATGTCATTATGCTAAGTCATGGTGAGACAAAGCGGGCTGGCTGCATTCTTGGCGTTCTAAAATTAGGTTTTATGTAAAATAAGTGTTTGCTTCGTGTAGGGCAGTTGGTATTAAGATTTATTTTCATCCTGCCTTGTATTACTGCTTGGTATGACTGGGTAAAGCCCAGGGCAGATGCATATTGTTGCCATTCATAACATACACATCGATTCATGACCCAGCTCACAAGCTGAATTGCCTTGCAATCTTTTTCCCGCTGCAGAAAGCTTAATAAGCATATAAGTCTTAGAGCAAAAAAGAGGCCCTATGTATTTGCCCTGCAAGAAAGGCTCCTGAATGGAGTCGTAGGAGCCAGAGAAAGCGTTGCACCAGCTGCCTGACATTCATTACCCACATGGGCTTATTCCTGAGAGCAGGAACCACCAAGCCTGTGGGACTAACGGGAGGCAGCAGGGCAGTAAGTTAGGGGGGCAGCTGCAGGGCTCCTGGGCAGCCTGTGACTTCCTCAGGCAAAAATTCCCAGTGAGTTTATTTACTTCAGCTCTTTAAGCAAACGCCTTTAGCAAAGGCTTTTTATTGTTATTAAGAAAGCATAAATTGGATGCTTGTAAACAGATATATGTGAACCCCTGTGCTCCCACAGGAACTGAACTATGGTTAACATCAACAGGCAGAAATAGAGATTTCAGTAGCGACTTTTATGTCCCCCAGGGCTTTCCCCACACGGGAAGGAATGTGTCCTCACCCCTTGCCACAGCCCAGGTGCAGGGCTGGGAGCAGTTACCCAAACCCATGGGTGGCTGTCCTGGGGATATGGCACTTATTTCATGGAAACAAAAGGTCCATCACCAACAGGAGCCAGGGAACTAACACTGCCTGCAGAGAGAAGGCATGAATGTGAGGGAAAGAAGCACCCACTCATCCCCATGTGAGGGGAGAACAGGCGCAGTTTGATTTCTGCTGCAGAGGAGCAAGGATGATGGGAAAGGTGCTGCGTGCACCAGGGAAGCTGCTGAGAAACAGCCCTCCTCAAGAGACCTTCAAGAGTCCTTAGAGAAAATGCTCCCAACAAAAGATGCCACGGCCAGCTAAGGAGAAGAGATATTTGGGTTCATAGAAAGCTTTTCTCACAGGAAAGGAGAGATCCTTGAAGGACTGCCTTTGAAGTCCTGAGTTTTTAGAGTCAAGGCTGAGCTGTGACACCCCAAGAGAAAGAAACAACCTGGTATGAGCAAGACAACAGAAATGTATCTACTGAGAGGTGGGGCCTGACCAGCTATATGGAGGAATTAGGATCACTGGTGCCAGCTGAGGGACCAGGTGGCTTGAGAATAAAAGGAGCACAGGGAGGACTTGGCACTTGCCTCCTTAGGAGTCTTTCTGGAGTAGTGCTGCTGGGGTTGGGGCTGCTTTGTAAGGAGCTACCTTCTAGGCAGAGAGCAAGGTATAGATGCTCAACCTGAGTCTGCTTTGATATGCCTGGAGCAGGCTTTTTACCTGCTAATTGCAGAACTGATGTGAGGAGCTACTGCTTTTGTTTGCCTTTTAAGTAGAAGGAGTAATATGCAAAAGCTAGCTGCAGAAAATAAGCCTGGAGTGAGCAATCATCCCTGGCTGCTGTACAATTAAACAGAAAGGTATGAAAGCCAGGCTTTGTGAGGAAGGGCTTCATCCTGGGGAGGAGGAACTGGGTAAAGGGATCTCCATACTCCTCTATGTTGGTACTTTTGGACCACTTGGTATCAAGTCTAGCAGCCCAGGGATGGACCAGGCAGGGGCTGCTGTGCTGTGCCGCAGGGGGGGGTGTGGAGGGTGTGTGCTGTGTGAGCCCCCCTCACCTGCCTGGCAAGGTGGGGTGTGGGCAGCACTGCCAAGTGCAGCAGGGCCTTATAAGCACCAGTGAGGGAGTAGAGCTGCTTAAACCAAAGGACAGTGCTGTTACAAGAACAGATGAGGATGAATTTGTGATGAATAAACTAGGGCTGGAAGAAAGAAGGATGGAGCTTTGGGCCAGCTCTGGAGCGGAGGACACAGAACGGAAGTTGTGCCTTCCTCTCAGCATTTCCAAGGCTGTGGGATCTACAGCTCCAGAAGCCCTCAGCCCACAGACCTGCTGTTGCTTGCTGTGTCTCCTTCCCCACCCATCCTGCCGTTGTGGGGCTGGGGGCTCCGTGCAGGACACCATACCCTCACTTCACAGCTCTTCTGCCATGTGTAAGTCATGCTTTATTTCATGCATGTGCTTTTTTTTAAAAAAAAAACAAACCCAAACATACATGGCACTTCCTTACAGCTGTCAGCGTTGACCTTCATAGCTGCCATGGTGATGAGCACCACAGCAAAGCCTATAAATAACGTGAATGTGCCACACGCTGGCTCTTTTATGGGCCCCGCTCTTTTTGATTTACTTATATGCAAGATATTTTACAGGACAACCTAATTAAGCTTGACAGCTGGCTGACAATGGAGTCCTGCCCAGTGATGGCTTACAGGCACTTTATATTAAACCAGATAACGTGCTACAGAAGTCTAGTAGAAGCTACCAGTGGGATTTTGAACTTGTTTATATCACTACAGGGTCTCCTATGATGTTTGGAGCAGCAGCCCTCAAACCACCCCCCCACCACCACCATGAGACCAGCAGAGCTCTCCCTGCTCAGCAATAAGCAGTAGCACAATGCCAGGGTGTGAGTTTTAGGGGGGACCCTTAGCTGTGTGCGTTGGGTAAGCACCCAGTTACAGGGTCCCACAGCATTTCTGGGATGCTGCAGGAACGTTGCACGCCCCATTGCATACATTTCAGCTGCAGCTCGATCTGTAGTGACCCTGATGCAACAGTGCAGTCAGCCACCTGGTGCTGTACAGCGACCGGGGACCTCATAGGAGCCTGCTGTGGGAGAAGTGAGTCTTCCCACTGCTCAGGGGTGCCTTGGGGATGTCAGAACTGCCGCTGATCCCAATTCGGGCACTTTGTCAGCACCGGGCTGCTCTCCTGGGCTTCCAGCACAGCTTCCAAGACGGGCGCCCCACTGTGTGACACCCACTGTAAGTCACACCTCTGCAGCTGTCATCTGATACCTCTGTCATTCCTGCAGAACTTACATTCCAGAGGGGCAAGGTGGAAATCAAACAGCAGACCCAGGGCTTGCACAGTGCGTGTCTCCCTGGTAAGTCATAGCTATGCTGGGAAAGCCTCTTCTATTCTCCAGACCTGCTCCCACTTTTTTCTCCCAACCAAACAACCAGCCCACCCCTCATCCCGCAGCTCCTTAGGCAGGCTGTTCTTTCCAGCTCGATGGCATCTTTCTTACTCTCTCCCTGCATGTACAGAGAGCATCCCCAGCAGAGATGCCCAAAAGACACCGGTTATTGGCTGTGGAAATAATCAAAGATGCTTTCCATGTTGCTCTCTGGGCAAGGCAGTGCCTGGATCCTACCCCACCTCTTTGGGGAGGAGGGGGAAAGAAGCTTCCCCCCCCCCCCCCCATAATACATGGGGCAAAACACAAACTCCTCACAAATAAATCTAACAGCAATTTTTCAGCTCTCTTTGCCTGGAGTCCAGTCCTGGATTCCAGGCCCAAATACCCATTTTCAGATTTTTTTTTTGATCTTGACTGATTTACCAGTACTGAGGGAGACAGTTGCCTCATAAAATCACATTCAGTCACTTCAAAACCCAATTTTCCTGCAGTTTTTCAAACGGAGAAAGTTTTGATGGGTTGGGGTTTGATGAGCTGACACCTGAAGCCAGGTGGCTGGAAGGTTAACGAAGAGCAATGAGTCCCAATAACATGACCTAAACTACCCAGGCTCTGTGATTATTTGACTTCAGGCTTATAAATTCCCCTCAAATTCCCATTAAGGGTGCTGGACCTCCCCTCTCCTTGAGCATTTTCTCCTTTGATGCCTGCTGTGTTTTCCTCTGCTTCCTTCCCCCTTCCCTGGGTGGCTTTATTTCGCCTTTGCCAAGGAAATGGAATGCAGCGCAATTTTGGGAAGCTCTTTTGCAACTGTACCTTTCCCATACAGCCCCCTGCTAGATGTGGGTGCAAAGGGGGAGTTCAAAGGAATGCTCATCCCCTCCCAGGAATTTGAGACAAGGCCTGTGAGGGCTACACAGAGAGACAGAATTAATTAAGAAGTGATTAAGCCTCATGAGCTCCACCCCAAGCCCTGCACAGAGTCAAAGTGTCTGTGATGCTAGGTGAGATGAAAGAACTCTGCTGGGTGTGAGGTGGGACGAGCTGCGTGGCCGCAGGAAGCATGGGGAGATTGGAAAAAGCCAAGAAACTGAAGGAAAACCTGAAGAAAATCACAGAATCCCAGGGGTTGGAAGGGAGCTCGAGAGATCATCGGGTCCAACCCCCCTGCCAAAGCAGCTCCCCAGCTCATATTGCACAGATAGGCGTCCAGACGAGTCTTGAATATCTCCAGAGAAGGAGACTTCACCACCTCCCTGGGCAGCCTGTCCCAGGGCTCTGTCACCCTCACTGGGTAAAAGTTCCTCCCCATGTTGGTGCGGAACTTCCTGTGCTCCAACTTGCAGCCATTGCCCCTTGTCCTGTCCCCACAGACACTGAAAAGGGGCTGGCCATTTCCCCCTGCATCCCATACTTAAGATATTTACAAACATTAATTAGGTCCCCCTTAGTCTTCTTTTCTCCAGGCTGAACAGCCCCAGCTCACTCAGCCTTTCCTCATAGGGGAGATGCTCCAGGCCCTTCATCATCTTCGTAGCCCTGTGAGATTTGATTTCTATCAGGGGAATAAGGGCTGAACAGACCAGTGACTGTGCCTGGGGAGGGATGGGGAGCAGTGGAAGGAGGGGCTCCCCTTTCTGGGGAGCCATAGATGGCTCGCTGCCGTGCCACATGCTTGAAAACCAAAGGTTTAAGATGCTCACCGAGGTTTAGGACGCACCAGAAGACTTCTAACAAGAACAAATCAGAAGCTGGATGTTTTGCCAAGGGATTAAAAGCAAGCTTCAGAAGAGGAGCCTAGAGAAAGAGATGTGTGGCAGCAAGGAAAGCTCTGTTACCGCGCACCGGAGCCGCTGTCGCAGGGTGGGAAGCCGAAGGGCAGGCGAGGAGGAGGCGTAGATCAGCAGATGAGGTTCTCCTGGAAACACAGGGATGCTGTTGCCAGCCAGGATCTTGCTTGCAGAAGTGAACTGCAGCAGAAGCTTAAAATCCATCTCTAGAAGAGGAGCTCAAGGTTGCAGTCTGCAGCAGGGAGCAGCTGCTGGGATGCAGAACTCGCCCAGCCCCAGCATGAGGGGGTCACTCACACGCTGCCAGTGGATCCTCAGGAATTCCTTGTGCTTTTCAAAATGTAGGCACACAAGTCCAGAGGGGTCAACCCAGGCTGTCCTGACTTTTGTCACGCAACAGCTCGTTACCTTTAACAACACATTTGAACCTTGTGATGTAAGTGATGTGTAAGGGCAGGGGGTGGCTGTGGAAAAGCGAACCTCAGTAGCCTGGCCCTGCTGCTGCTCAGAAAGGAACCCACAGGGAGCAGGGAAGCCATCCCAGGGCAGAGGGAAGTGGCAGCCCCAGCTCTCTGCTAAATGCTAAGGACAACCAGGGCAAGGTAGCAATTTTTTGGGGGGGGTTTGCTACCTTGCTTGGTCTAGTGCGTGGGAAGGGCAAGGGCATGCTTGCATGCAGTGTGATTTCAACAGCAGGATGGGGGGGGAAGTTCAGCTGAAATGCTTGAGTTGGGGGGGAAGCAGCCTCAGGATTAGTAGCAGCAGCTTTCTTCTTATTTGGCCTCACCAGCATCACCCCGGAGATGTGCCAGCCTAAGCAGGTGCTGTCAGGAACCATCTAACTGTGCCAGCCCAAAGGCAGCTCCCTGGAGCTCCTGGCCTGCTGGGCAGCCCAGCAGCTCTGTGCAGCCCACCCGAGTGAGGCTGATGTGCCACTCTGCTCGGCTCTTCCCACAGGCACAGTGTAAGCGCCAGGAGCACAGCGCAGCCTGCTGGGGCACAGCCCCATCTACTTCTGTGACAGCCATAGCAATGGTAGGTGACAGAGGGACTTCTCTTTCATTTTCGGGGGGGCTATGGTGTTTCTCTGACCCTCTCAGCCCTGAGACCATGGGAGGTTTGGATATTTCCAAGATGCTCATCTGTTTGCTCCCTCCAGCCTCACAAGAATCCCTTGACACAGGGCACCTGAGGAATTGTCTCCTCTCTGGGTGTGGGGACCTGGATCCACTTCCAGATAGTTCCTGTGGGAGAAGGGAAAGGTGTGATGGACACGTGGGAAGGGATGAAGGTTTCTTTATGAATCCTGAGCATCACACTCATGTTCAAAGCAGGTGCTCTGAGGATGCTCTACACAGATGGGTTCTCACATGGGTTTATCTTCAGAGCTGTCACAGTCCGAGCCTCTGCTTTGCAGCCAGATTTTTATATTCTGTGCTGATTTCCCGAGGGTCTTCATTTGGGCTCATCATCCCCACAGGGATCAATAGGACTGCAGCTGCCGTCCTAGCATCGGCAGCCAGCTTTGCTGAGCAGCAGTGTGGTCTGCTGGATAAAGCAGGGGCTGGGAGCCAGGAACACTGAAAGCCAGCCCAGCTCCTGCCAGGAGCCTCTGCCGAGGGCTTGGTTGAGCTGATCAGTGTCTTCAGAGACATCCAAGGCACATCCCAGCCGGGAATTAACACCGGTGACCTCGTGTCTGCCTGATGCTCAGGGAAAGCACCAAGAAGCCCTGTGGCTCCCTCAGGCAGAGGGACCAGGCAGTGGTCTGCTCCCTCCCTGTCCCAGCCCTTCCCTTAGCAGATGGCTTTGACTTCTAAGGCTGACTGCTGAAAGACTGCAGTATCCGTGGCCAGGATTAAGCAAGATGAACATAATTAAAATAGCTGGCATGATCCTACATCGCAGCAGTGGGGTGGTGGCTGGAGACCTCCCCCTGCCTCAGCTCTCTGCTTTCAGTAATGCCAGCGGAGAAGCCCTTCTGTAGAGAAGCTAGCTGTGGAGCCAAGCACGGCTTGCTCATAGAGCCTTTCCAATCTACCTGAGTGCTTTTGGCTCTTGTCAACCTCTTCTTTCCAAAAGCCCTGTGGAATTACAGGGCCAAGAGCAGCCTGTAACAGACGTACCAGAGAGCAGTGGCCATCTAAGACAGTGTGGAAAATATACCTGTAACCATGGGCTAAAATCCTCTGTGAGATCAGCTGCATTCTCTTCCATGGGGATGCTGTGATCTGGACCTGCTGCTTCATGTTTCGACATCGCCTCTCAAATGTCCATACTAATGCTGTGTATAACATGCCTTCCTTCACTCTTTGCTCCGTGGTCACTTCTCCTGGATGTGCGATGCGGGCTTTGCCCAGCACAGGGATTCAAGCCAGAATAGCAGCAGCAAAAGCTCTCCTAATTCCAACTATAGCGATGCCATCCCAGCTCTTCTGATCCAGAGGAGATGGCCCTGCGGGGGAGCACACTTATCCCCCAGCGGCTGCTCAGAGCTGTGTGCTCAAGAGCATCTTTGGCTGCTGCTGGAGGCAGGCCTGGCCCACCAGCACATTTCCCTGCTACGTGCTCCTTCAGCTGTAATAAAGCTCCAGGGGAAAAATTAAGGCTGTGGCCTGTCAGGTGCCTTTGTGTGCAGTGATGGATTCCGCCTCTAGTTATTAACCTCCTGCGGAAGCTCCGTGTTATCTTGTATGGCAGTAATATTAGGTTAAGCAGCTGTTGATAACTTATCTCCCATCATCAGCAACTTCATTCAAGGCCAATATTTACTCACATCCAAGAAACGTTGCCATATTCCCAGTGGCATTCTTTATGGAGTCAAATGAGAGCAGCTTTTAATAGGCCTTAGGTCCTTTGGAAGCCCGCATGACCCAAGCACCTCCTGAGCACAAGACAACTCCCAGGGGGACAAAGCCTGGATGTGGCAAACCATTTGAGGATGAAACCTAACCTGGAGGAGGAATCCTAATTCAGGGAGCACCTCCTGCACGCACAAAGGTGCTGACCTAGATTTTCTACCTGCTGCCTCCTTCACTGACTGCTCATGCTGCTGTGCTTTCCCATCCTTCCTCCCTCAGAAGGCAGGTCAGCCATGGGATAGCAGGTCCCAAGAGGTCCAAACTGCTGTGCAACACTTTCCATCCTCCTTTTCATCCTCTTGTGACAGCTCTTCAACAGAGGGCTCAGAAAACACCCCCCACCACCACTCCATCATTCAGACCTAGTGTAGGCAGATTCCTCTCATCTGAAAAAAAGTCTTTGTGTTCTCTCTGTGGACACCGGTCAAGAGCATGTCAGGGGTTTGCTTCATGGTATTTCTCCAGGGAGTCTATCCTCTTCTTTATTACTTTTCTGATGCTGTAGCAGTATTGCAAAGCCTTAGGCAGAGACTGAGACCCTGCTGTGCTGGACATGGTAGAAGCAGAGATCAGAGAGAAGAATTTGCATCCAAAAAGCACAAGATCCCTGCAGTCTAACTTCTCCTGCCAGTATGTTCTGGGCATGATCTTGCCAGTCAGGCCTGGGATGGGTTTCTGGGTTCAGATCCCAGGTGCTTCCCATTCACAGAGAGGCTTGAAGCCCCCCACCATGCTACCGTGCGCACACGCAGCACTGCTCAGAGCAGTCCATGGTGGTGCAGGCTGTCCGAACACGCTCCTGCTTTCCCTGCCTGAACTCATCAGGCATGAAGGCAGAGTTTCCTGGGAAGCTATGCAATCTGGGCTCTGCTCACAGCATCTCCACTCAACCCCACCACCACTGCAGTGAGAAACTGCACCTCGGCAATTGCCGGGCAGTTTTATTGTGCTGCTGCACTTGGTGGAGTCAGTTGAACTGAACCCACGATCCGTAGGCAAGCAGCAGCCCTAGGAATGGCCAAGGGCTGGCAAGAGACTGTAGTTAATGCTTAGTCTAAGCTCCAAGTGGCAGGTACATTGTAAGTGTGTCCCCTGACTCAGTACGCAACTGTGGTGAGTTTACAGCCCTCGATATCGTTACATTAATCATAAGGAATCTCCCAGTTCCTTGGAAATACAGCGACACGCTCTCCAGGGCTGGTTTCAGTGGTTTTATTCCTAGGTAATAGCCCTCTCCCTCATTTATAGCTATGTCTAGACACCAAGCGAGGAAGGTGCTATAAACACTCCATGTAAAAGGCCTGTCTACCTCCTAATTCCCACACTTTGCATCCCGACTGCGCAGCGAGTGCACAGGGGGTGATGTCTGTCCCCACACACCTTCCCCTGCCACCAGCCCTGTGTGAGCCCAGCCTGCCATCCCCGGCACCGGAGCGCGGCGGGTCCCTGGGGGCAGCCGAGGTACCCAGGGGCAGGAGGTGTAAGGGAACGGGCAAGGTGTGCTGCAAATCTTCCCTGGGAGATGCAGAAGGAGCAGCTCTGCCCTTCCAGGCACCTTCTGACCACGAAGGGCAGTGTGAAGAGGGGAGCTATTTAATAAGTCGGGAGGGGGTGCTAATTCATTATTGATCAAACCCCACAAAAGTAGCGTGATGGGATGAAATACTAAAAAGCTCAAGGCCTCTATGGATGTCAAACCAGCATTTCCTAAATTTGGATATTGTGTTTAATGCACCCATAGCTCCAGTGACACCAGCCCACTTACACCTCGTACGAGGGGAGCCTCTCTACCTGTTTAAAGTCTACCCAGGACACCTGACGTAACTAAAGCCTCTGAGGAAGACAGAGCAGGGTGGGAGTGTTTGGGGAAGATATAACCTGAAGCCAAGGGACAGCCACCATCACTGAGACCGGGCAGGTCACAGGGAAAGAGAGTCAAGTCACAACCCTATGGGAGATGATGGTTATGCTGCCCTGGACCAAGGACGTGAGGGAAGGGGCTGATTAGCACCATCGTGCTGGGCCAGCGCAGGACCACATGTCCTCATGTCAGTGTCATAGAGTGTGGCATCTAAAGCTTCAGCCTGGGGTCTTGCAGAGCCCGCTCACACCACCGATGACTAATCCAGGAAGCAGAGCCAGCAGAGTGTGGTGGCTCTGCTGCCACCAAAGGTGGTGACTTCATCTCATGATGCTAGCTGCTGTCAATTATTTTCCAGCTCTTGTGTGTATTCATGCACTGCACTTTGGAGCCTTCAAGATGAAAGGTACTTTCACCAGCACTTCAGTGGCTTGTTTCCTATTATAGGTCTGGTTTTGACACTCCCCCACCCTCTTATCTAACTTTCTCTACAAAGCTCTTCTCACTTTTTCATCTTTCTTCTATGGTCCCTAGCTGGGGCAGGGGGGGGAAAGAAAAAACCCCACAAACACCACCCCCCAACCCCCCATATTTATTTCCTTTCTGGAAAGCTTGAGATTAATCAGACCCTGTGGTGTGGGGATAGGAGACTTTCACAAAGGTGATTCTTCAACAAAGAAGTTGGCATGTGTCTCTGTGAACGCCTCTCTCCAAAATGGCTTTGTGCTTGAAGAAAAAAAGGGCCTTTGTTTTTTGGGGTGGTTTGTGGGTTTTTTTTGGCTTTTAACGAGCCTAGTGGATGTTTTAATTAAGTTGGATAGGAATTTTCAGAGTTGCTTGATGTGAAAATGTGAGGCTATAAGAGCCGCCTTTGATGCTTGAGTTATGTTTTAAACACTTGATGAGTCCTGCAGAGCCGTTAATCCTTTTAGCATAGCTAATAGCTGTTGCTAGAGTGCTCCTGAAATCCTGTTTTGTTTGCGTCTCTGCTGAGCTGGAGGCTCCCTCCCAAACGGCAGCAGTCCACCCTGGAGCTGCCTGCAGACCACAGCCCAGCACCCACGGCACGAATGGGGGCATGGTGTAAATGGACCCCTGGGGACCCGGGGCAGGTGACTGTTAGATGGGAGGCACAGGGGTCTCCCAGCACCTCTAAATGGGGTGATGCTGGACCCCATTGGGGGAGGTCTTGGTGGCATCGCGGAGTTGTGAGGTTAGACGTATGCGTGACCCCCACACACACCCCTGAGATGGGTCACCCACTCATGGTGGCTTGCTGGGAGCTCAGGAACAGCCCTCAGCCCTGCCCTCAGTAATGGGGCACTGCAGAAGTGTGTGCAGTCCTCGTCTGTGTCTGGAGCTGATACTGTACAGCAGTAACTTTCCTTCTCAAATATTTTGAGCTCACCTCTCTCCTCTCCCCTGGAGAGCCGCCCCTCACCTTGTGCAACAGCTTCCTTTCCTCTGCCCTGTATCCCTGGATTCGCTACCAGGGAGGAACTGACTGGGGAAATGCAAATAAAGGATGCTGCAGAGAGAGAGATGAAAGCCAACTCCATTTGGATTAGTTCCGTAACTCTGGATGTTTTCCCTCTCCCGTTTAGACTGGAGTTCACACACACACACGTTTTTTTGCCACAGAGCTGCTCTGTTGCCAGCTGCTCCTCCCAGGAGTTTTAAAGAAATCCCCATTTACACACACAGCGACTTGTCAGGGCACCAGCAGCAACTTGCTTCAGCAGAGCCCAGCACCCACACTGCCTGCAGAGGAAGGTACCCCAAGCCTGTGGCAGGACCAGCACCCCTTTCCTGCTGC
The DNA here is from genome assembly GCA_020800305.1 of Porphyrio hochstetteri. Classification (NCBI taxonomy): domain Eukaryota; kingdom Metazoa; phylum Chordata; class Aves; order Gruiformes; family Rallidae; genus Porphyrio; species Porphyrio hochstetteri. The sequence continues at coordinate 25,251,488 of CM036912.1, forward strand.
ACCACCACCACCCCGCCCGGGGCAGTGTTATGGTCCCAGTACTCAAATAAAGCCTGGGGAGAGGGTGCACTCCAGCCTGGTGCCAGGCTGTGCTTCCATGTGGCCCACAACAAAATGTCAGCAGTGACCTATCAGTCAGCTAAAGCAGCAGGAGAGAGATGGGAAAGTGCTCTCCCTGTGGATCCCTGTGCTCCATAACTGAATCGGCAGGGCTGTCTCCCAGGCCGGTACACGCCTCTACAGCGTGCTCCTGGGGGATAGATATCCTGCTGCTGCTGCTGACACCTTCCCACAGCGAGGCAGCAGAGCTGCTAGGGCCCAGATCCTTTGCTGTTTCCTCTGAAGAGCTCCTCAGGGTGCCAGCATCACACAGCCAGGTGCCCCGAGATGGATGGGTAACAAGGGGGATACGGTGCTGGAGACTCGGGCTCCAGACCAGAGCTCCAGCTGCGAGTTGTGCCCAGCCCCGCTCACTTCCTCAGCTCAGGGCTCTGACCCCCTCCTCCAGCATTCATGCAGTGGTTTATATTTATTTCCCTTATTATTTTTTTAAAGGGAGCCAGGGGAATGATACCTCTCTGGCAGCAGCCCAGGCTCTGATGGGGCCAGGGGAGTTTAAGAACAGTTACGCTCAGGCAGCCTTTGAAGCCACAGAGGTAAACGGGACGGGGCTGGAGATCCTACAACTGCCAGTGTCTTAACCAGAGGCGATTTTCTGTAAAACTGGCTTAAACGTGCAGCCAAATATCTGTTTTCATTCTGACAGCACAAGCTTTGCACTGGGAACCAGGGGAAAATCCATTTTATATTCAGCCCAGTCTGCTGTTGGTTGCAGCAAAACCTGTAGAGAGCCCTAAAATTGCAGGATCCGTGCTTATTTCATCGCACGCCAGTGAGGCGCAGGAGAAGGGGGTTTCTGGAAGAGGATTCTGCATGCAGTGATCAGACTCTTGTGCTCACATCCATTCTTGCAGATGAGCCCGGGGCAACCCCAGCACCCAGCAGGCACCTGGGGGAGGACCAGTGCCAGCCTGCGATGTGCAGCCATGCGATGGACATCCCTCAGCCTGAACGCAGCCTGGCACAGCGTCAGATCGAGGAGCTACCCAGCGCCCATGGGGGTAGCTCAGGAGGCTTAGGGAGGACCTGCACCCCCCTCCTGCTGTGGAATGGCTCATCCTGGGACTGAGTGTTATGGCAGGCTCAGGTGAAGGCAGCTGACAGCTAAAGAGGCACCCAGATACCTGGCAAAACCCACCCTGGGACACCTAAACCCTTGGGCCAGCTGTCCTGCTGCCTGACAAGAAGTATGACAGCGGCATGTCCAGAGTGAGGACTCTGGATCTGACTCCCCCCGGCTCCGGAGCATCGGATGGGGCTCCCCCAGGTGACACGCTGGGCTGAGCACAACTTCCGCACGGGCTCCGGCAGAGCTGTGGATCGATCGATACCCCACGCCCACGGGAAGTCACGGCTCAGCTGCACAGCCTGTCTGCCCGACGGATGGTGACAGTCTGCCGCCGTGCAGGAAAATGGGGGGAAAGGCTGCAAACGGGGATCTTCCAGGTGCAGCATGTCTTTCACACACCACCCACCCCCCCCAACTAAAATCCACATCTAACAGCACCAGCAAGGCAGGACCCCAGACAGCATCCCACATCCTCCCGTGCACATCAGGTCTGCTAGAGGGGTAGGAGAGGGGAAGGTCCCACTCAGAAGCGGCTCGGCATCCCCAGCGGAGGGCTGAGCCCCTCACCGTGCCCCAGGGTGGGTGCTGACCCCTGGGCTGTGTGCCTCTCCCACAAGCTGAGCCCCCACACTCGCTTTCCGAGGTCGACTGCAAAGGGGAAGGGTTTCCATCGAGGAGACCGGGAGTATCCCTGCCCGCAAGGTGAGCATCCCCGCACCCAGCCCTGCTGCCAGCAAGGCTGGAGGGAGTTTACGTTCCCTGGGAAAGACCGAGATCAAACGCAGCTCTCGCATCCTCCGGTGAAGGCCTAGCCGGAGAGAATCCCTGAGACCAGGATGGGCACCCACCGAGGTGAGGCACCCAGCGCCCTGAGCAGGGGCATGTCCTTTGGGGACACCCCGTCCCACGGGTCCCGGCTCGGGACTCCCGGGCTGAGGGCAGGTTTCCCGCAGCCAAGTTTGGTCCAAAAGCAACAGAGGCTTCACCCGCATCAGCCCGAGCAGCCGGCTCTGCGCTCCCCGCGACCTGGCCGCCTACCCTCCTTTTTGGGGGTGCGTTGGCCGCAGGCCCCCTGGACCACCCCCGCTCCTCCCCCCCGCCCCGACTGCGGTCGGACCGTGCGCGGCGCTGCCCAAGCGGGACCCCGACTCCTGGCGCTCCTCCGCCGGGGGGGCTCAGGGCTGAGGGGGCACAGCGGGTAGCGGAAGGGCGGGCGAGCGGCTGGCGGAGGGGAGTGGGGGGTGCATCCCGGGGCAGCCCACTCCCTGCAGCATCCGATGGCGGAGCGGCGAGGGGGGAGGAGGGTGGGGGGGGGGAGAGGGGAGAAGGGGACCGGAGGGAGCGGTGCCCGGTGGGACCGCAACGGGGGAAACTTGTGCCGCGTCCGGAGCCCGGCGAGGCGCTAACGCAAGGGAGGGACGCTCGGAGCCGCGCCGCGGGGGCGGCGGAGACCCCCGGTGATGCCGGCGGTGCCTTACCTGCCGGGGCCGATCCGGAGGATGCAGTCCGCGCCGTAAATCCGTGTGCCGGGTGCGGCGCCGGGCGGGCGGGCGGGTGCCCCCCCCCCCGCCAACCGGGGCCGCGGAGCCCCGGCCGCCCGCCGCTCAGCCCCACGGCGCCCGCCGCCCCCGCCGCGCTGCCCGCCGCCCCGCCTCGCCGCCCGCCGCCCCGCCTCGCCGCATCGCCGCCGCTGCCGTCGGGGGCTGCGGGCCGCCCCGCCGCCGCTCGCCGCCCCACCGCCGGCCCCGCGGCCCCGCGCCGCGCTCCGCCGTCCGCGGGAGGCGCGCTGGGGGCGGGCGGCGGGGCGGCGCGCCGGTGCGGCGGGAGGAGGGTGGGGATGGGGGGGCGTCCTCACCGCCCCCTCCGCCCAGCGGCGCCGCGGGGAGACCGGCCACCGCCGGGCGAGGGGCTAGGGACCTCCCCCTCTTCCCCCCCCAACTCCGGGGAGCCCGTCACACTGTCCGCAGGACCGGGGCGCAGCTCCGTCCCCCGGGACCCCCGTTCCCGGGAACAGGGCCGGGGTCCCCATCCCCGTTCCTGGCACCCTAGATCAATCCCGCCTTCCGGGATGCTGTTCTTGTGTCGCTGGGGGGCTGGGACTGGATCTCAGGACAGCTGTCGCCATGCCGGGGACCGGAACCCCTGCCCCCATCCCGCCGTCTCCATCCCCATCCCTGGGCGCTGCGGTCAGTCCTAGATCCCGCCGGGATCTGGTCTCAGTGCCAGAGTCCAGGCTCCCTGTCACCGTCCCGGGGAGCTGTGACCAGTCCCGGAGCCCAGGACACTGTCCTTGTGCCCTTCTCCTGGCCGTGCCCTACGGGTGGCTCAGCTGCTCTGCGGAAAAATGGGGAGGGCTGCCCAGTCCTTTCCTCCACCCCATAGCCTGTCCCCCCACAGCAGAGGTCCCACATCATCCCACAGGGAACTCAGGCCAGGCACATGCCCTATCTCAGTACCAATTTTCCGGTCCCACTCCTGCTCCTGCTGTCCCTTCCTACATCCTCCAGCCCTGCCCAGCCACGGGTATGATGCTTTGCCGGGGGGGGGTTGCTGTGGCAGCTCTGACCCCAACGGTGCTGAAGGCACCCTGCCCTAGGTGGGCTGTATGTGTGGGATACAGGGATGGGAACTGATGCTTGCAGGGTATCTCTTAACTCCACAGACCTTGGCTTTTGGTTTTAAGCGTGGTGAGTCCTGCCCCAGACATCCAGCTTCAGTTTGAGTGCTTCCTGGGGTGCAGAACCAGTGTCCCAGGAGAAGCGGCTCCTTGGTTAACTGTTCTCATGGCCAAGGATGTGCAACACTGAAAGGTGGAGGGCAGAGGGATGCCAGCCTGCAGCCCTGCTTGCACCCCTCATACCTACAGGCTCACAGAACTTTGCAAAGGGGGAACCACGGCAGAACTGGCTGGCCCACAGTCTCCCACAGCTTCTCAAGCAACGGTGACCCCTGACATGGCTGACTGGTTCAGCCCCCTAATGTGGCTACAGTTTCTCTGCACTGGGGTGCTAACTACTGGTAAATTATCAAACCCAGGACCAAGAGTTCCTTGGGGTAGCAGCTGGAGGCTGCTCTTTAGCAGGTCACTGTGCCGGGCTGGGCGCACATCCCCAGGGGAGGCTGTGAACACCAGCAGAGCCTGGTGTAGCCAAAGCTGCTCCAAATGAACGACCCCTCTGCAGTTCTGGATGTGGGAAGGGGGCCCTCTCAGGCCGCTGAATGGAAACAGATTAAAGCAGTGAGTGTGTTTATATGAATATGAGTTTAATCCACTAACCAGATCAATCAAAGCTGCAAGTGATGCTTTCTCCCTGGAGGGCCTTGCTATTCCTGTGCCTGTTCCTCCATCACCACAGGAAAAGAAGCTTTGCCTGGCATATACAGCAGCTGCCCTCCTACATCTGGACCTGCTTTATCTACGCAGGCCAGCCACAACCTTAATTTCCAACCACATTAATGAGCAATGCTGCAGATTGCCATGAGGGATCTGTGGCAGTGCCAGGTATGGCAGGAAGGTCTCACTTCTGAGCTGGAGCACCGGTAGGGCTGGGGTGTGAAGCCTTGCAAAGCAGGGCAATTTAGAGCTCCCTCTGTGCCATCCTGGTCACTTATCACACGCTGAATTGTGCTTCACTTATACAGCCTCTACAGTTGCTTCTCTGGCAAGAAGCTCACATGCTAAGTTGACTGTTTGTTAATTCAATAACTCTTACTTGCGTTTACTGTGCAGCTTAATATTGTCAACACTCCTTAGCTGCGGTGTGAGATCACTTTTCAAGGGAATTAAAATTAAACCAGCCGAGCTTAACTTGCAGAAACACAACTTTCCAGCAGGCCCATATCAGAGGAAGTCATAGCTGGAGAGGTTTGTGCATCACCACACCGGGCCTCACGCACACCCAGCTACATTTGCACTGGACCTTGTGTTTGCCTTGGCCATATCTACTGTTCTCTTCAGCCCTGTTTCCAGATCACTTGTGAGCGAACCCCTCGAGACCGTGTCTTTCCATGCTCCATGCCTGCTGGTCCACGCTGCCTCCCCTCCCAGGTCTGCTGGGCAGCCAGAGGCATTTCTGGGCAGGGGCTGAGCTTGGAGAGTTCAGCAGTGAATCAAAGCGCTGGGTCAGTCACTTGAGCCAGTTCAGAGACAGGTTTAAGGAATTTAAGGGTCCCTGTTTGGAAATACCTCAGTCGGCTGCCCGTGCTGTAAATCTTCACATTTACCCTGCTGGAGCTGGATGAATAATTGAAGAGAGGTTTGTGGCTAATTGATTTGCTGATCAGTGGAAAGAAATCATGAATAATTTATCTGATGAATATTATTCAGCCATCCATAAAGCTGGCCGGTTTCTGAAAATAATTAGTTGCAAACACTCAATTTTTCAGCCCATGGCTTTGTCTGTTTGCAGATGCACCTCACACCGCTCACCCTCAGGAGTGGATCCCCACGGATTCCTCCCGGGCTCGCTGCTGAGGCCGCTCCTCAGAACAGCCCAAGCACTTCATCACAGCTCTACTGCTTCACCCACCGCTTCTCGAGCAGCCCGCAGGAGCTCTTTGCTGCTTCATCCTCACACTGCAAAGCTTCCCCTTCCCCACTGTGAGCACAGGCCCTTCTGAAATGGGGTTTGGAAAACGTCTTCCATGCGGGATCAAGGCGTTTTTGTGGCTTTGCTGGTGGAAGGGGAAAAAGCAAGTGCGTGGGTGGGTGACACTGTCTGCTCCTGGCTCCTTCCAAGTGGCAGCTTCGCTGTGTTGGTTCAGCCCCATTGAAGGTACCCGTGCATCCAACCTCCAGGGCAGAGATGCTGCCTCTCACCCACACATCTGGGCCAGCACAGGGACCGAGCAGAGGGCTGAGGCAAGCATGCCGCAGGAGGAATATCCTACACTGGCTTCCAGCTGGCCAGGGCACAAATGGGCTCTAATTAAGCTTATGCCTTTGAGCAGGGCTCTAATTAAGCTTACTCCTTTAAGCAGGCCAGGTTAGCCTGTAGTTTTTCCTGCATCTCGGCCCTTCACAAGCATCCCTGCAGTGGCCAGTGCAGTAAGCAGGCCTGAGCAGCCACCTCTTCTGGGTTCAAAAGAAAACACCACAAAGAGACTTGATGGCTTTTCTGAAATTGCTGTTTATTTGCCAGTTCTTGCATGTTAAGATTTCTGAGAAAACAAACAGTCTCTGGAGGCTAGTTGATGTTATTTGCTTCTAGCAGAAATCCTATCAGATCATCCTGTGGTTCCCAGATCTGTTGGGGGCAGCTCCACTCCCTCCTCTTTTTCTATCCCCAGGCAACACACAGGCACCCTCCCCACTGAATTAGCTTCAACTTTCCCCTGCAGCATCCTCCCTGAGTGATTCCCTGTGCTCACAAGCAGTCGCAAATTTGTTCTCTCTGTGGCAGGGGATACCAAGCAGCAGGATGCAGGAGCATGTATATGCTCCCACGCTGGGCTGCCTTTGATGATAATCTCCTGTTCCAGTTGAGCCTGGGGAAATTTGGAAACCCCTGCAGGAATTTAGATGGAAATAGGGCAATTGGCTGAGGGCACGAGCTCGCTGTGCCTGTTGGGGTGCAGAGACCTCCTTCCCCGCAGGAACCCCACAAGTTTGTGCTGCACCCACAAGCCTTGAGCAGTTTGGGGGTATGGCTTTGTGGAGAGCTCAGAGGATGCCCAACCTTGAGCAGGGCCGGCGAACGCCCCTGAATGTGAGCTGGCACTGCTGCTGCAGGCTCGAAGGGCTGCTGCTGCTGCAGTCTGTGCCCGCCCGCAGGAAGCTCACAGCCCGGGACCAGGGGGCTAATTTCATTATGCAATATTTGTAGCCAGAGTCAGGAGTTTAATTATGTCTTTCCTTGTCTTGCTGGCTCTCAGCAAAGCCCTGTCTGCTCTGCTATGTGTGATGCTCAGCCATGCCTGCGATGAAGTGGGCTTGTTGCACAGCAGGGAGGTGAGGGATGGAGACTGCAGATCTAGGGGTCTGCAGTTGAAGTCCCTGATTTGGGTGCTTACCTCTGGCTGCTGCTTGCTGATGCCAGGCTGGGGGTCCTTACAGGATGGAGGAGATGGGATGTGCATAGTCCTCTGGGGCTGGGATCCCAGTTCGCCCTGTGCCTCAGAGCATCCCCCGGCACTGGGCTGCAGCAGCTCTGTTGCTGTGCACAGCCCATGATGTTCAGGATGCAGCCGGGGACAGCAGCTCTTCCAGACCACTCAGAGCAGGTGCTGGGGGACTTGCTAACAGCCCTTCCTCTTCGTTCTCCCTCCTGGGACTGTCCAGGAGCTCCTCCACCATCTCAATTTACAGAGCTGTGACACATTCCTCCCTTCCCCTTGCAGCAGATGCTCTGTGTAAATCACTGCTGCAGATGAGCCATGCTGCCCTACGCCAGCTGGGACTTTTGGCCCTGGAAGGCTTTGCTGTGGGCTCCAATCACTGCCATGAGGCACTGCCCCAGACTGAGCTGCCTGTCAGCCCACCCTGCCCAGACAGAGAAGCTCCCACAGCCTGCACCAGGGCTGGGTGAGCCAGGATGGTTCTGAGAGCAATGGAGAGCAGATGTCTTGCCTGTGCACATCCCTTTGTGTGTGTGCGGGGGGTGGGGCCGGGAGGGAAACGACTGTGAGAGGAGACGTCCTTGATACCCACCCTACCTTGATGCCTTTCTCTTTGTGACCAGCTCTGGAGAGAGCCTGCCTGGAAGCAACAGCAGTGATGCATGGGTATTTTTCCCCTCCAGATTTGCTGTTGAGCTTGTTTAGATGGAGGATGGGCTTAATGGTCCAGGCTTAGCAGAAAGAAGGGGGGAAGTTTGCTCAAGACAACCTAATTGATCTTAATGAGACAGGAAGGGCTTTGTGCTGCAAACACCAGTGTTTGTTTTGTGGGTTTAATGCGATTTCTGGCGGGGTTTGATTACTCTGGGGAAGTCCTCTGGCCTAATAAACAGAGCCATAGGGAATTAACTCTGATAATTTCAGATGCTGCTCTCAGCCCAAAGCAGCACAGCCTTCCAGTGTGGAAACAGAACCAAGGAAAAGGTAATCACAAAGGGATTCAATTAGCTCCCAATTACCAGACATTTGGGGCTGCTCTGGTGGGTGGGCAGCGGCCAGGGTTGGGTGCCCAGGGAGAGGGCACACGGGGCTGTGTCCTCGTGGGGAGACACCGAGCACCCCCAGGCACCCAACGGGGCTGGTGCTCCCACAGGGCAAGGAGATTGTCTGCGGAAAGCCTTCGGTGTTGGGTTCTTTCCCATAGTTGATAATGATGAAGGCGGTTGTTTTCAGGGGGAAAATTGTTTTTCAAACCCTGGGCATTTGGGCTGTGACTTTCCTAGAAAGCAGAGCAATTCCTGCTTTCCTCTGAACTGAAAAATGGGGCCACAATGTGCGTTTGTTCCTGCTTTGTATCGGCGTCTCCTTAAATGGAAGAGGGAAAAAATGACTCTGAATCTCACCGCTGCTGCTGAAAAAGTGGTTCCCCTGAGAGCAATGTTTCCAACCCAGAGGTTCCTCACGGCTGTCAGTGGCTGCCTGTCCCCATGGGCTCCCTGGGGTGCATCTGTGTCCAAACCTGCCCTGAGTGAGGGCTGGGGTGAAGAGCTGCCTGAGGTCACAATGCACCTTGCTTCTGCAGCCCTGATCTCAGCCGTGTCTGAGAAATGTCCCTGAGATGCCAAGACCTGGCACACCTTGGGAAAAGGAGTGTGGGGATGGTGCCCAGCTCCCGCTGCCGTGCCCAGTGCTGCTTGCTGCACCCTCGCCAGGCACCTCCCTGCTTGTTCCCCCTTGGCACCCCTGGCACGGTGCCTTCTGCCACAGTTGGTGCCAGGGGAAGGCAGGCACTGCCCTCAGAGGGACGCCAGCTGTTTAGGACAACTGATGCCTTCTTAGGGCAAGGGGAGGAGCTGGTGAAAACAGAGCAGCTTAGTGCCTTCCTTCTAGACAAGCAAAACGTGGAGACAAATCACCTGAAGGATTCCTTGCTTCCATCAGTAGGAGGGGAAGGAAACACTCATTTGTCTTCCCCCCCCCCCTTCTTTTTTTTCCCCATTGCAACCAAAACTCACTAAAAAGCACCTCCCTCCCTCCCTGAAATGTCTTCCCCCTCCTCCAAATCTGTCCCTGTGGACATGGTGTGTGGCTGGTGCAAGGCTCTCAGGGCTGCAGAGACAGCGCAAAGCCACATCCCCATCATCCCCAGACCATCCTCACTGCTCAGCATCCCACCAGAGAGGTCTCACCACCCCAGGAATGGGCAGAGTCACAGTGGCAGGGGCTGAGCATCACCGAGGGGCCGAGCTGCAGGCAAGCTGTGCCTCTGCATCCCAGGGAACGTCATGGGAAGAGCGGAGAGGGAGATAAAGATTATTTATAGCTTCAAGAGCAATTATACGGAGCTGGTGTAGAGGAGCTGGCAGGCTGCTCACTGTGCAGGAATGATCACCCCTGGGAGGCGATGGGACGAGGGGCTGGGAGCTCAGGGGAACTGGGGTGGGCAAGGTGGTTCCTGCCAGGGCACGCCTGAGCATCCATCTGGCTGTTCTCCATAGGAGAACCAGGAATAATTACTGTGCCTCTTCCAGGTCAGTGTAGCACTGGGTTACAGTCCCCAGCTCCCCATTGCTCTGCTTCCTTCAGAGCCTGAAAAATCCCCTTTTCTGTTTTTCCTGCCCCTTTGGACCAGGAATTTGTTCTGCTCATCACTTTTGCTTCCCAGATCAATTTGCAGCGTTTCACATTGATTGCTGTCTATTTTCCCACTCTGGCTGTTGGTGGATTTTGCTTCTTATTGCTAAATACTCTTCTTGCTCCTCTGCTGGGGGGAAACACTTCCTGGTTCATTTTTAGCTGCCGTTAAGCAATATTTACTGGGGACAAGTGTTTTTAAATCAGTAGCTCTGGACAGGCTTCTGGTGGCTGCTCTGGTGTGCAGCTCTTGCCAGAGCCTGGCAATACCCTGGGATGCTCTCCCATACACAGACACACCAGGTGATGCTGTGGTCTCACCGTGCAGTTTATGGCTGGGGACCAAACGGCCCCGCAGGGGATGCATAGATGGAGACCAGGCAGGTGGGTGAGAACACAGCTCCCTGCAGAAGCCCAGGAAGCTGCAGAGTTGGGTTATGTTTAATTTCAAATGCCCAGAAGGTTCCTCTTTGGTTTCCGAGAGGGCTTCAGGCTGAGAGCTAATAGGGGTACCAGTGAGGTACATCTAAGGCTCTTTGCCAACACTCTACAGGCCCTTCCTGGGCTTTTTAGGAGAAGCTGGCGTGGCACTGATTTCTTTGCTCATTGAGGAGGAGAGGTTCCAGGCGGGAGGAAGGCCGGGTGAGCAGGGGGTGGTATAGACTGTAGCCCCATGCACAGACAGGGTAGTGGACAGGCAAGCATGACCACAGGAGGACAAACCCCCCCACCCCCCCAAATGGCTTTGGAGCCAACTGGATGTGTTTTAGAAAGAGAGAAATGATTCAGGGCCAGAGCTGCAGAGGAGCAATTTGGATAACAAGAACATGTGTCGGATGAGACAGATCTGTCAGCTGAGGTTTACTCATCTGAAACACCGCTGATGCTGTGCGGTGGGTGCGCCCAAGCTGGGGGCCCGGTGCCCCCCAAAGCCGCTCCATCACTGCCCACCTCAGCTGGGCAGGGGAGAGAAATGGGGAGGGAAGTTCAGCCCAGGAAGAGAGGAGGAGCGGGGAGGTGTTTGTAAGATTTGGGCTTATTTCCCATTATCCTACTCTTGATTGGTGATAAATTTAATTTCCCCAAGTCAAGTCTGTTTAGCCCAAGATGGTGACTGGTGAGTGATGTCTCCCTGCCCTCATCTCGCACGGGGTTCCCACAGTATCACAGCCTCCTTTGGGGGCATCCACCTGCTCCAGTGTAGGGTCCTTCATGGGCTGCAGGTGGATATCCACTACACCATCATCCTCCATGGGCTGCAGGGGGATAGCCTGCCTCACCATGGTGTTCTCCATGGGCTGCAGCTGGATATCCGCTCTGCTACCAAATTCCATGGGCTGTATTGGAAAACTTGGGAAAAAAAGAAAAAGGAGCTTGGGAAATTTCACCAAAGTCTCCATTAAAAGGCTGCAAGCTCAAGCTTCAGAAATTAGGCAAGGCTAGTTTTATGGTAGTTGGTTTGACCTTCGCTCTGCCCCCATTTACATTATGGTGCAGCGTTTAGTTAAATGATCATTTGCTCCTTTCTCCTGGGGCTCTCCTCTCATGCCAGTGCACACAGAGCAAAATTGAGGTTGTGCAGGAGCCACCAATCAGGCCTTTCCCACCGTCTGAGTACTTAACTTGCTGCCTGAGCGATGGGTTTTTTTTTTTAACAAAGCTTTTTGTCCATAGTATCTTAAATAACCCACTACCAGTGCCATTCCCACAGAATTCATCGGGTAATTAGCTCCTGGCTACGAGTGAGCAGCACGTAGCACTGTTGCCTTGCCTCCCACAAGGCGAGGCGTTCCGTGTCACCACGGTATGGTTTTCCTATTAAAGCAGACTGGTTGGGAAGAGCCCCGTGAGGGTCTCTTGATTCACGTGCCGCAGCCCCGGCTTCTGTATTAAAAACCCATTTTAAAGTTCCCCAGTAAAACGTGCGAATTAGGAAAGTTTAAATTGTATTAATTCCTTCTCGAATGTCCCAAGGATAAGCAAGGCTGGGATGCTGCTCTCTGCTCCCCTGCTCTGCTTCGTGCTAATGTGTGCTAATTTTCCTGGGGAGCTGGAGATATCGCTGCCGAGCGGCGCTCCTACAAATAGGTTACTGGAGCTTCGAGCAGGGAAAATGGGTTTATTTTCCACAGAGAGGGTGGTGAATTTGCATCTCAATGAATACTCTTTCCTTGAAGGAATTTTCCGTTGTAGGGGTAATAAATTCTTCTCGCTGGTAAACTGCTCCCCAGCATCTCACCTGTGGGATGTGTGTCTCCAACCCTTGCAGCCCTGTGCTGGCAGGAAAACCCTGGCAAAGCAAAGAGCACCAAAGGGTGCTATTAAAAGGTGAGGGGTGAAGCCAAGCTATCCCTGCTACTGCACGAGTAGCCGGGCTGGAGGTCACCGCTGGGATGTGCAAAGCTGCCCGACATCTACCTGTGGCTGAAAGAGCTCCACAGCAGCTGCAGCCAATGAGAGGCCATGGGGAGAGGGGCTGGGGAAGGGGGTTCGTGAATTGTAGCTGCATGGGAAGACGCAGCAGACAATCGTGGTGGTGATGAACTGCATGAATAATTTAGAGGGATGTAATCTTGCGCCATATGTTATGTGTCAGTACGTGGAGAACGTGTCACATCCATTAGGATAATAATTGCACAGTTCATCTTCTTTTTTTGGGGAAAAAAAAAAAAACAACCCCACAAGACATTCTCTTGCCTCAGCAGGACTTTGAGGGCAGAGGTGAGCTGCCAGCAGCACTGCCTTCCTGCAGCCGAGGGACTGGTGCCAAGGGCAGCGCTGGGGAAGGGGCTGTGTGAAGGGCAGCAGAGGGAAGGAGCTGGGTGGGAAGGGAGCTGATCTCAACGAAGGGATTGGATGCTCCCTCACTAAGTTTGCAGATGACACTAAACTAGGAGGAAGTGTTGATCTGCCTGAGAGTAGGGAGGCTCTTCAGAGGGATCTGAACAGACTGGACCGATGGGCTGAGACCAATGGGATGAAGTTTAACAAGGCCAAGTGCAGAGTGCTACACATGGGACATAATAACCCCCTGCAGCGCTACGGGCTTGGGGGAGACTGGCTGGAGAGCTGTCAGGCAGAGAAGGACCTGGGGGTGTTGGCTGACAGCAGACTGAATATGAGTCAGCAGTGTGCTCAGGCGGCCAAGAAGGCCAATGGCATCTTGGCTTGTATCAAAAACAGTGTGGCCAGTAGGTCTGGGGAAGTGATTGTGCCCCTGGACTCGGCATTGGTGAGGCCGCACCTCGAGTGCTGTGTCCAGTTCTGGGCTCCTCACCACAAGAAGGACATGGAGGTCCTGGAGCGAGTCCAGAGAAGGGCAACCAGGCCGGGGAAGGGGCTGGAGGGCAAATCCTCTGAGGAGCGGCTGAGGGAGCTGGGGCTGTTTAGCTTAGAGAAGAGGAGGCTGAGGGGAGACCTTATCACCACCTACAACTACCTGAAGGGAGGTTATAGAGAGATAGGTGATGGTCTCTTCAGCCAGGTGACAGGTGACAGGACAAGGGGGAATGGCATGAAGCTGTGCCAGGGCAGGTTTAGATTGGATGTTAGAAAAAAATTTTTTACTGAAAGAGTTGTCAGGGCCTGGAACAGGCTGCCCAGGGAGGGGCTGAGTCACCTTCCCTGGATGTGTTCAAAAAAAGGCTAGATGAAGTACTTAGGGATATGGTTTAGTTTAGGATGCGAATGGTTGGACTCGATGATCTTAAAGGTCTTTTCCAAACTTATTATTCTGTGATTCTGTGATTCTGTGGGCAGGGGGGAGAGAATACTGCTTCAGGAGCCCGAGGGGGCTGAGCAAAACGTGAGCTCTTCTGTGGGCATCTGCAAGGAGGTCAGGATGGATGCCAGGCCCTGGGTGTAGGAAAGCCAAAGGCTTTTGCACACTCATATCCATATTTCCAGCCAGAAATGCTCCAGCCTTGAATCCTGTTTTGCTTTTGATGCAAGATCAAAGCCCCCCCACTGCTGGGCATGCTCTCCTCGCTCGGGCTCTGCAGCCAACCCTCCTGCCCTTCCACAGCTCCATGGGAGGCTGTGCTGGAGAGCAGGTGGCATGGGCACAGTGTGGGGAGATGCTGTCCCATCCATGGAAGACCCCACGGACCATGGGGTGGCAGGCAGGGGGAGCAGCAGGCAATCTCTGTGAGCATCGTGTGCCACCCAGCCACCCCCCCCCCCTCCCCAAAATGCACAGAGTGCCGCATCTCTCTGGGCAGGAATTAGTTTTCATTAGGCTTTTCCCAGGCTTTTAGGCAGCCAAGCAGCCATGCCTGAAAGTCGCTGGGGTGAGCTGTCATTATCGCACAGAGGTGGCTAAGCTCCCAAATCCTATTAGCAGAAAGGGAAGAGATACTGTGAATGGCCTGAGGCAAGACAGCATCCAGCTGTGACAGCCAGGGAAGGGCAGCTTCTCCTTCCTGCACACCTCACCTCACCCCACACCTTGCCTTCCCACACACCGGCACTGCTGACAGTCCTTTTCTCTCCCAGGCTGGTCGATCCAGTGCAGCCCATATCCTTCTAAAACTACAGAGCATCCGTGGTACCCACCGTCCCTGCCAGGGACTGGCCATACCACCCACCTCCTGCCTGCTCCAGGACTGCCTTTATACATCAAGGAGCTAAAATCCAGCCCCCTGTCTCCCTTGATGAGCACAGCCATGGCTGTGGATCTCCTGCTGACTTGTATTGGCTTGGTGGGTGAAGGTTACTGTACAAATTAACTATAACCTTCAGGTTTTTGTAAGGCACTTGGTTCAAGCATCACATGACATTTCAATTTTAAAAATCAGCCCTGCCTAACATCAACAAAGCATAAGTTAAGAGGCAGAAAAATTGGCCAGGCTAGGAATTGCCATCGGCAGAGAATCATCACGCAGGACTGCCGACCACCACCCAGATTGGTCTCTGGGCTGCCCAGTGTGGTGGGCAGGGAGCAATGCCCTGTGATGGCCAATCTGTCCTCTGGGCACGCACAGGCCCTCACACACACCTGTGCTGAGGGGACAGGGCCACCTTTCCACCCCAGGAGACTGAAGGAGAACCCTCCTGCACAGTGTCCCCTGCCTTGTGCTGCCCGTCCTGCCGCGGAGCGCTGGGGAGGGGGACATACAGCATCACCCCAAGCAGAGGGTGACCCTGCTCAGCCCACACACCATGGCTTTCCACACTCCAGCACTGATTTTTTTGGTCCGAAGGGCTGAAAGTAATCACACAAGGGAACAGCAGGCTGACTTTTCGTTCCCAGCAATTTTTACCCTTCTCTGATGGCCTGGAGTGTCCCTTGGACTTTCTGGTAATAAACTGCCCAGAAAAAAAGCTAGCAGTCCCTGCCGTTTCTGTACCCTCCTACACGGCAAAGGGCTCAACAAGCCACCCCCAGGCGATGCAGGGGAATGGCGGCTCTCCTGCACCTCCACCCCCCAGACTGGGAGGGCTGGGAAATTTTTCATTCACCAGACATTTTGGGAAGGAAATGCCACTACCCAGAAGGGAATGTGGCGCAGCTGGAGCTGTACCTGCGGACCCACTGGGAGTTTGTCAAGGAAATGCATGCTTAACAGAGGGGGGGGGGGGGGGACCAGAACAGGATTTTGGGGAGCAGACACCAACCTTACACCACCCAAAGCCCACGCTGACAGTGGAGTTGAGGCTGGGAGTAGGGTAGGATGAGAGCACAGGCAGCTCCAGTGAGCTCTGTGAGGCTTTCCACATGCTCTACTCTCTCTACTCTCCATCCAGTGATTTTCCCCCCACAGCAGGTTGGAGGGAGCGTGGTGCATAGCGAAGAATGACAATAAAATTGAATTATTCTGGCGTGTGAAATTTTTCTCCTCACCATTTGTCAAGCTTTCTGCATCTCATTCCAAAGCAAAGAAAAATCACCCCATGATCCATCAGCAAGGGGAAAAAACTATAAAAACCTCCACACCAGGTGTACTGGTTGGAGGGCACAGCATCCAAACAGCCCCAGGGATGCTCAGGCTGTCTGCCAGGCTGCGGGATGCCCCATCCCCAGCCCACCCCCGTGCTGTCACAGCCCTACAGCCCCTGAGTGCCACCAAGCAGCTTGTGACAAAATATTCCAGGGCAAAATAAGTGATGTGCAACATGGGGCAGAACAGTTCCAGTGAGGCTGTTTCCAGGGGAAGGTTTATTTTGCCGCTGTGGGACTGGGAGTGGGGTCGTATCTCAGAGGGAGCTGAGCACCCCACAGTGATGTGGAACTGCAAGGAGAGCTTTTGCTGCAGAGGGGTTTTCCGAAAATCCAGGAGGAATTCCTCTTGACACAGATCTGATAGGAGTAACGTGGATTTTGAGCTGGCAATTTGCCACGGTTCACTGAAACGCATTCATTCAGAAAGCAGAAACCTACATTTTGTCTCTAACCAGGTGTTTGATCCCCCCCTCACTACCATCAAACCAAAGCAGGCAGCATTCAAAAGAACAACACCACCTTCTGCCTTTGCCATCTGTGCTGCTGGGCCATGTCCTACCTCCTCTCAGACTTGGTGGGGGGATGCTCTGGACCCCAGACCTCCATCTCTGCCTTAGACTTGTCCAGGCTCTGCTGTCCTGCTTTATCCTGGTCCTTCACAGGTCCCCATCAGGACAGCACCCTGTGGGCACCCCGGGCTCCTCCTGCAGCCCCCACCAGTTTGTACAACGTGTAAGGGGGTTTGGTGCCTGAACTGGGGTTTTTTTAAGGAAATGCCACCACTGAGGAGGAGGAAAATACTCTGTTCTAAAAGGGACAAGCGAGCAGATGGGGCGTTCTGTAGAGAATGTGTTTCTTCTCTCTTCTGAGGTGAGGTTGCACCCAACTTCACAACTTCCTCTGGGAGATTTTGATGGAATACCATCTTTTGACCGAAATGACTGTGTCAAAAGGTGTCCAGCCAACTCTATCCTGCTTCACCACATCTGTTTTATCTACAAACACCGCTTCCCTCAACAGACCAAGGACTTGCTCTCTATTCCTCCTTTTCTTTCTTTTTTTTTTCCTCTTTTTTGGCCTAGAAAAGGTCACACTCATAGTTTGTTTGAACTTTGTAGAAGAAGCTGTATTGAGCTTGGCATATGTCATCAAGGGTGGAGGAAGCGGCGAGCTGCAGCTCAGCAGCTGGATGGCCGGGAGGGCTGGGGAACAGGACCATTCAGCATCCAGGGCAGTTTGGAGTGGAGCACCAAGGGGGGACCGAAGTGACTCCAGCAGCGCCGGGTCCCCTCTCCATCCCCTTCTGCCACGTGGCTCACCTGGGATCTCTGGCCCCTCCACTCAGCAGGTGTTGGGGTGGATAATGAGCCATTGCTCAGTCCATCAAGCCTGGTTCTCCGTGGCTTCTACAAACACAGGGGACTGGACACAAGTGCTGTGTTTGCCCAGAGTCCCCAGGAGGTGAGGGGCTGCTCACCAGCCAAGGAGAGACCAAGCCCCACAGACATCACACATGCCAGCCCCCCTGTGCCCCCAGCCTGGTGGCTTCATGGCTGCTCACGCTACACGGGGGAGCTCCAGTTATAGACATGGGATCCCACCAGAGACCTGAGGGCAGCTCCCGGAAGCACAGGCAAGCAGGAGCAGAGTATCAGCAGTGCCAGAAGCCCTGGTCATTGCCTTGCAGAGGGTTGACTTTGCATCTTAAGGGTTTCTCCACTGTCCTTCGAGCTCCGGGTGCTGTCCGCAGCCGGGTTCATCTCTGAGCTGAGGCTGCTTGCATGGTGCCAGCTGGCAGGAGTTCCCTCTGACAGCTGGAATCTGTCAGCAGCCAAATACCTTGAGCTCCAGAAGGTATGGCTGTAGATATCAAAGGAAAAATAAAAAGAAGGGGGAGGGGGCTGTCCTTTCAAGACTTTTTCCTTTAGAAGAAAAGAAAACCACAAGCCTTTTTCCTGTTTTAAAAGCAGGGGAGGGAGGAAGGTAAAAAACCAGTGCTTTTTGCTTTGTTCTGTATAAGGTTGTTCTTTAAAACTGCTTTTCAGAGAGGCTCTTTGCCTCCACCCAGCAATGGTACCCAGGGCCAAGCTCTGCCTCAGCACCACCCTAGTTTTTCTGGGTGCAGAGTTGGACAAGCCAATGAATCTCTGCTCTTGTGCTCCTCTGACAATTTGGAAGAGCAGGAACGACCGGTCATGGTTATTTTGTGTCAGGGTTGACAAAATACAGCATTTCTTCAGACTTTTTGGTGTCTCAGGAATACAAAATAACTTAATAATGTCATTTACCATTATGCAAGAAACCATTCCCTTGAATCTCAAATGAGAGAGGCTTTCAGGTAAGACCAGCTTGTCACTAGCTTTATGATTTCCTTTGAACGCAGCTAATAATTCTCTTAATTCAAATTAAAAACCAAAAAGGAAGTGTTACACATGGGGTGGGTTTTTTTGCAACTGAACACTTCACCATTTTTTTTTCCCTCTCTTTTTTGGGGGTCATGAGTCAAACCCAACTTCCCAAATTCTCCTCCAAGCTATTCAGCCAAAGGTTTGCCCTGGCCCTGGGCAGAAATGCACAGGAACCCCTGCCTGGGAACACAGCATCACCATTGCCTTCCCTGACCACCAGCGCTACCCCTCCATCCTTCCCATCCTCTCCATCCCCTCCATCCTCTCCATCCCCTCCATCCTCTCCATCCCCTCCATGGCTTCTCCCAACCAGTCCTGGGGAAACGCTGCTGATTCTCAGAGCTTGCAAGCACACACGCCGTAGGAATCTCTGTGCCTACCAAACCTGCTCTTGGATAAGCAAGAGATACACATTAATCTAATTAGCAGTGTCCTGTAAGAGCAAATATTTAGCTAGCAAAATCAAGGTGAGGAAAAAGGAGCTTGTTTAAAGTAGAGCCAAGCAGGCTTTATGCAAATGACATCCTTCCCAAAAGCAATGTCATTCTCTGAGCTCATGGAGACATCGCGTCCCCAGCACGGCATCTCTGCCTGGCCGTGTACCTCAGCCAGCTGGAGACCGAGCACAGGGGACCTCAACACAACTGGAAGCCCCAAACCCAGCAGTCACCTGCTTTTGCAGCAGAAAGGCAGTTCCCATCACCTCCCTCATCAAGACACCACTGCTCCCAGTAGAGCCAGCCCTGGGGAGCACACAACCCCCTGCCCTGCTGTAGGGCAGCCTCTGGTCCAGCTTGCATGGGTGGCTGTCTCCTGGCAGTGCTCTGGTCCCCCTGGCCATGGTTGAGATGGCTCCTCACTGACACTCTCCTTGTATTGGCTCCTGTGCATGTCACTCATCGCCCTGCATCCCCTGGGGCTCGCGTCTCCCTCTCCATCAGTATGCACAGATCCAGCATAGGACCCTCATGGGTGTTACTGGTGAGAACTGGGAAGTTTGTGTGAGGTTTCTAGTCAGAAGTCCCTAGATCCCCAGTGAGACCTTGCA
Organism: Porphyrio hochstetteri; assembly: GCA_020800305.1. NCBI lineage: Eukaryota > Metazoa > Chordata > Aves > Gruiformes > Rallidae > Porphyrio > Porphyrio hochstetteri. The sequence continues at coordinate 25,270,765 of CM036912.1, forward strand.
CTTTTTATCAGCCTTTGCTTCAAAGTCCATGCTCACAGAGCAGGACCAGGCAGACCCATGTGCCAGAGGTGACACTTGGGATCCATGAGCCTTTCCAGGGCTGCCAGAGCCAGAGCTCACCAGCTCCTAACAGCCACAGAACAGGGTCCTGTCCTGCTGCTCAGCCCCCACCCATCACCCAGAGGTGCCAACACGCCTCCCGTGGGGTTATTGCTATTGAGCTGTGTTGGTTCAACTCATTAAGCTTGATGTTTTCCCTCCACATTTCAGATCTCTCCGGAGCCATCACATTCCCTGCAGGACCAGCTCCCCACATCCCCTACAGACCATCCGTAGGGAAAGCAAAAGCAGAGCCTTTCCTCCAGAACTGGCCCTAACGACACACTAAATTTGGGTTAATTATGAACACATGCTCCACGATAAAACTTGAAGGAAGAGCTGAGCATCAAATACACAATGAATCTAATTAACGTGAACACAGCTAATTAGATTTGAATCTGCTCACAATATCGTGTGTGTGCTTGAAACTGTGGGCTTTATGGGAGTAATTAAAAAAAGTTAAGTAGGGCTGGATTCACAAATTAAGCAGTCCCAATGATTTCCTTTTGAGCATGTGGTCTTTCCATATATTGTTGTTTTACTTGATTTCTTGAAGAAACTGTTAGTTGTGGGCCATTTATTCCCCCAGAAGCTGACAGATTTGAGTTCCTGGAGCTGCTGCTGCTCTTGCACAGGGAGATGGGGATTTGCAGGAGGAGCACAACCCTTTAGAGGGGGAAAAAATGCCTCCTGCCTGAGAAATCACCTGCAAAGCAGTGAGTGCAGGAGCCTGGCAGACACTTGGCCAGCCAGGCTGGGTTGGTCAAACCCAAACTTCTCCCAGACACCCCCAGGGGCATCTTATGGTTGGGAACAATGGAGATCACAGCAAGTCCCACCTATGCAGGTGGTACTGCTTGCTGTGAGCCTGCCCTGCTCCTGAAGCTGGACCACAGCTGCCAAGCACACCTGGGTGGCATTGGGAGGTGGTGAGGAGGAAACTGCCCAGGGCCAGCTCAAGTGATGGGAATCAGCCTGGGGCAGGGCTCCTGGGGTATAAAGGCAGCTCCAGGGTCACAGTAAGGTTTTTGGCAGTGGGAGCAGGGCTGGGGATGTAGTGCAGGCTTGCAAGAAGAATTGTAAGCTGCTGTGAGGTCTTCATGCCAGATTTGGGATGCCGTAGGGGAAAAGGATGGTGGATTTATAGCTGAGAAAATGATGGATTGCTTCTTCCTATGGCATTTAAAGATAGTGGGTACCTGCTGGGGCAGCTCTTCTCCCTGGGAGGGGGTAACCAAGGGAGGAAGCTTCTTGGAGCAATGTTGGGTTGAGCTGAGAGGTGGGGAGGCTCTTGGAGACTGGCTGTGTGACAGACAGCAAATTCTGCTAGTTCCTCCCAGAACAAAGCGCAGCCCTTGGGGTCCCTGGCAGGCTGCTGTGTTGTGATGGAGAGGCCTCTGTGTGCAGTGGAATTATGTACGTTAAATGAGATGTATCTTGTGTGTTAGAAGGGCTTTAACCCCTGGTGAAACTGGGCTACCTGTACTCTTTAAGGCTGTTGCTTTGGCAATTTATTTGACTTTACTTCACTGATTGTAGAGGAGAAGGGAATTGTGCTCTTGGTCTGTGTCTCTTACTTCTAACTCCTGCTGCTTCTCACTGTCACACAGAAGTGTAGTCTGGTTTAAGCTCCTGGCAGCCTCATTACAGCTGGAAATCCACCATTGCTGAAGCTATTAGTTAAAGATTGCCCTTGTGTCCCTGCCCTCTGGTTGGTGGGATGTGATGTCAAGCCTGGACCAAAGCTCCACATGCACCCTGCAGCGTGTGCTGCCCTGATGTGTGTTTTATGCCCTGTCCTTGCCATTTTGGGAGCCTTCTGCCTGGTTTGGAGGCCTCATTTTGTTGTGTCATACTCAGGAAAAGATGGCTTTTTGGTCAAAGCAGAGGAAATGATCTGCAGCGGGGGCAGGGGGAGATGCGGTGGAAACTTGCCTGGGAGTTTGAGATACCAGTGCATCCAGCAGAGGCAGTTGGCTTTACTTAATTAAAATGACTGTTGTGCTGAAATACCTAATTAGATTCAGGCACCTATAGCCAGACATCTGCAGTATTCTGCATTAGCTACTGTGGCAGGGATGTTGCTGCTGCACTCAACAGGTCCGGCCTGGCGCTCGGTCAGATGGCTGCCCTGCTTCCTTGGGGCTCCTTGCACTGGCCACAGTCCATGCAGGTTGGAAGTGAGGTTCTAGTATTGTGTCCCCTTCTTGGGGACAGCCTGCCCGTGGGCCCATCTTGGAGAGGAGGGAGAGATGGGGGAGAAGCATTGCATCCCTTGGTTGTGGCACAGGGGGCTGCTATGTGCTCCCACAGCCAAGATGCGTGTGGCCTCTGCCTGCTCTGTCATGCTGTGGCCCTGCCCTTCAGGCAAACTCCTGCTTGGCTGAAAGCTGTCACAACACAGTCCCAGTGTGTTGTGTCCCTTCCCAGGGCACGTGCCAACCTCAGCCCCTGGTACTCTGGGTCCAGGTGGTATGCTGGGCCCAGGTGGTATGCCCTGCAGTGCTTCTGGGAACAGTTTTCCAGCAGGGAAAAAAATGAGCTTGAACTTTTGTGTGCACCCTTCTCTCAGCCAAAGTGCCTGAAGGTTTAGCTGATCAGGAGGTATCTTCTGTTGCCATCCCAGTAGAAGATACTTGATGGGCACGGAGATGGGCCATAGCAGGAGCCATGGGCTTCAGGGAAGTCACGTTGTTAAACTCCCAGCCCCAAGATCAGTGTCTGGAAAAGTCTGATCCTTTGTTGGAAATGCTCAGCTCACACAAACATCTCCAGGGCCACAGGGAGCTGGAGCAGCAGTGACAAACGTGCTGGATGCACGTTGCATGCACGGTTCTGGGGATGGAAGGTGGCCTCTGCCCGCTACAAAATGGCCACGTGGCTGTGTTCAGGCCCTTGGGCTGGTGTCACTGCCTGAGTAATGCTGCTGTGGTACACAGACCATCACAGCCCTCTGCATGGGATCCCACAGACCCTCCCGACCTCCCCACAAGCTGGGACCACTGGGAAGAAGGTCTCCAGAGCACGGCTTGGGTGGCTCTGTCAGGCTGTCTGCGTGGGAGCTTGCTGGAGTCGACACCAGGAGAATGCCAAGTGCTGACATGCAGCTCTACTGTATGATCGATCCAGCGACGGGGGAACCGGCAGCTAATGAAGCCAGCCGTGGCGTTGGGCAGGTGAGGATTGCTTGTGTTCCCTTAATGGGAATGAATCACCAGTGAGGCCTTCCCATTCCTTACTGCTGGAGCGAGATGGATGGGCTCCCTGCAGCCCCCAGCCCTGCTCGGGAGCTGCTGCAGGGGCATGATGCAGCAGGGTGCCGGCCAAGAGACTGGAAGGAGGACAGCCACGCTTCCTGAGGAGATGGGATGCTGCACAGGGAGCAGCAGCAGCAGCCCCACCACAACTTTGGGTGCTGGGAGGGAGAGTGAAGCTCCCCTGAGCTGCCGGAGCAATTTCATGAGTCACTGAATCCTGAATTTCACTCCAGCCCACCCACCTGTCATGCCTTGGCTGCAAGACAGAGTCATGAATGAGTGATCTTCCCACACAGAGCAGAGCAGGAACAGACGGGAATACGCCCTGTATTTTCAAAGTGGAGGTTTTGATTACCACGGAGCACAATAACTGACAAGCGCCTTGTGGAGTAATTATTGTTGTGAAAGTAAAACCACCATGGCTTGCTGCTGAATGTGCTGCAAAGCACTGCTTTGGCAGCACAAGATGCAGCACCAAAAAGGGATGTTGATGTGCAGTGTGGCAAAGAGCACGTTTGGGGGGGAGGAATAGGGGGTCTAGTGGGGAGAAGGAAATGTAGGCACAGAGCGTTGAAGCCTTTGCCTCTGCAGGGCATGCAAGCTCCTCTGGGAACTCAGCCAGGATGTGGCAAGGCTCCAAGGAGAGATCCTGTAGATCATTGTAATGTGACCATATCTTACAACTGCACAGTGTGTGCAAGAAAGGGATGTTGAGATCAGCTGAGCTGTGTCCTTTTGGAAACTGCGAGCTGATCCATTGCCCTGCCTGAAGACCTCTGGCAGCTTGGTGATGCTCACAAGCCCCTGTGTGGGCAGGAAGGCTGGAGGAGATGGGTGTGTGGTCTGCTCCTAGTGATGAGCCCTCTCCCTCCTTGTCAGCTGCCCAAATTGGAGTTATTGCTACTGCATTTCCCAGTCTCCTTGGCTTCAAAAGCACATCCATACTTATTTTGTTTAATTTAGGCTCAGACTCCTGCAAGGAGTGTCTTGCAGTTCCATCCCAAAACATATGCTCAGAGGAAAAGGTCAGCTCTTCAGGGCCCAGCGCTTTACAAAACCCCCATTGAGGGGGGATGTGACATGCAGCTAGAGCAGCCTTGGCTTCCCTGTTACTGAAACCCCCTCAGGTTGCTGGTGTGTTTGCCAGGCTCTGATTAATTAATTTCCATCCACTTCAGCTGCTTCCCAGGGGTGCTCAGCATCCCCACCACCCAGCTCGGAGCTGTGGGATACAGAGAGCTGTGCTGTCGGGAGAGCTCCCAAGCCAGACGATAGGAGCTGGGTTTGGAAATGCCATTTGACCCTCCTTGCTCACAGAGTCTTTGCTAGTGGCAAAGTGAGGTTTCTGTAAACCCCACCTCTCGTTGCTTGTTGAGCAGCTCACCAAGCTGTTACTGCTTGGGTAGTACCAGGCAGTTCTGGAACCAGTCCCAGCACAAAGTCCATTTCATTTCGGAGCAGATCAAACTCTCGTTGTTTTCTTCCAATTGTATTTTTGGCTTGTGAGGAGCTGAGGCAGTTCCAAACAAAGCCCTTTCTCTTGAATGCTAATGAATCCCTTGTCTTAGGAAGCTGCTGGAGATCTTCCCAGCAGGCTCAGTGTAAGGGGCTTTCTTAAACGGGGAAGGAGGTTAGGAGGATAGCTCTGGCATCCTTTCCAAGCTTGCAGTGGTCAGGATGGCTCCCAGCTCCCCTGTGTGCTTCTGCACTTAGTGCTGAGACCCCCAAGGGCACCTTACTTGGGGAAAGAACCTGGTCCATCCCCCAGCAGGCTGTGTGGCTTCCAGCCTGGGGAGGGAGGGATGTACAGGGAAGCTGATGTGAACCTGTATGGGAAAACTGGATGTCAGGCTGGGTAGATTCTTGAACCTGTATTTGGGAAAGTATCCAGACATGCATGGGTACCCATTATCAGCCAAGTTACCTTCCTAAACTCATTTGCAGAGATACATTTAGAGCAGCACTTTGGGGGGAAAAAAAAAAATTAAAAAATTGATTTTTCTTACCGGTTCAGTGACCAGAGTTAGGGTTGGTTTTTTTTTTAAAAAAAATCCTTATTTCACATTGAATGAAGCATTTGATTCAACTCAAAAAAACCCTCTGTTTTTGTTCTGCAGTGCTTACCATTCTCATTTAAATTTAGCTGGATTTTCTAAATGAAACATTTCTAATGGATCATTGGAGCCTTTCAGGATTGCTTCTATTTAACATTATGGCTCAGAAACCATAATATTTGGGGGAAGGACAAACCACTTTGCCAATGCACAGTCATTTAGGTGAGCCTGAGACGGTGAGCAGCCTCTGAAGACATGACTGTTTCCTGAGCCTTGTGTGGAGACCACTGATGCCAAGTGGCCAGGCTGAGCTAATGCCTGGGATGCTCCTGGGGAAGGATGCTTCTGTCCTGGGGAAGCTCCAGTTTTCTCCATGTCTCAGATGAGACCGGATGCTGTTTTGGCAGGATGTGCAGGTAGGAGACCAGAGTTGACAGGCTTCATGCTGGGAGGGGGTCTTGCTGGTTTTGGTTGGGGGTGCCCTCAGCCCCATCCTGGCCCTTTGGGTGCCAGACTCCCTGCCCCAAGTCCATGGGCTGGGGGGGGGGGGGGGGGTGGGGGTTTAAAGCCTCTCCCCCATTTATCACTGTGCCTCCCTAAATTATTCATTTCATTGCACAGATCTCATGAATTATTGATCCTGAGTTTGGTGTCTCCTAGCAACCTGTTTACTTATTCCATCACGATCCCTGTCCAGTCTCTCGGACATGCAGGTTGTGTCTGGCCCCTCTCCCACCACCTCCCCTTGCTCCCCCTGCCCAGAGCTGGGCAGGACAGCATGGCTGAGCCCTTACCTCTAGCGCTGGGGGGAGATGGGAAGGGTTTGCTCAAAGCTTTGAAATTAAACTCCTCTCTAAGAACAAAACCTATGGGCTTGATGCCATCTTGGGAAGAGTCAGTGATACCCTGTGCCTGCTCCTGTCTACCCTGAGCTGGATCAGCTGCTGCCAGAACCCAGATTGCTGTGTGTGAATGAATCTGGGAGTCGCCTCCTGGAAACCTCCCTGCAAAAGCCAGGGAGAGGGGGGTTGAGGAAAGCAAGCCAGAAGGGATGAACTGTTCTGAATAGTGCAGCTGGGGGGGGAAGCCACCCCAAAAGTACCTCTCTGGTGGTGTAGCAAACTCCTTAAGACACTTCCCTAGGAGAGAATAAGGCAAAGAGCTTTGCAGCATCTCCCCAGAATCTCCATCACTGCCTCATCCCTGCAGCCTCCATGGCAGCTGTAGAAGACCACCCTGCAGCTGGATCCATCTCTGACAGCTGCTGGGAGCTGTCCCCTGCACCTGGCTGTGCAGAGGTCTGCACCCTACTGACAGAGGTCTTAAGGGAGCTGGATGGAGCTGGGCTTCCCTACCTCAAGCAATGCCTGTCAGGCTTCTCCTTGGCACAGTTTCCTGCCTTGGAGGCACCTCCCTCAGGTGAGTGGGATTGAGTGCTGTGTTTCTCTGGACTCTCCCTGCATGGAGCTGGTGGTCACTGGACAAGGCACTTGGGTCACCCTGGAAAAAATCCTTTGCTGCTCCCCTCAGAGCTTCTCTGTGCTTTAAGGTGAGCTCACAACTGGTTTGGGGCTGACAGGAGCTCAGGGGAAAGGTGTACCTGCAGCAAACCTTCCTGCAGGTCCTGTGCTCGGTGCAGGCACCTGACTGAATCCCCAGTGCCCATGTTAAGAAGGGGCTGGTGCAGCCCCACGCTACAATTTCCTATGAAATGCCACCTTCTCTCCCTATGTTTCATGCATAATTCAGAGGTTCCTCTAAAAATAAAGTTCCCCAGGCAGCTCTGAAGCCTTGAGTAATTTTCCTCCAGGATCAAGGGGGGAGAGGTGAAGAGCTCCCATCTCCCTTGAGGCTGCTTGTTAGCAGAGGCAGAGGTCCAGCCGAGGTCCCAGCACGGCAGTTGCTGCTGGTATGGCTCTGTGCAGAGCTCTGCCTTTCTTGTACCACAGAAAACCTCCACGGATCTGGGGTTGTTTTTCCTTGTTGTGTTGTCTTACCAGTGACCTGCAGCGATGCTGTAACGCTGTGGGGGCTTTGGAGAGCAGTGTCATAACGAGCATGGACAGCCCAGGTTGCTCATTAACGAGGTAATGGCAATGAGATCTATATTTAGCTGCTGTGTGGTGACTTCACGTGGGTATACAACAGTCTGCTAGCGAGCGGAGAGCTGTGTGTGGCGTGGTACATCTCCACACGGGAATGTGTTCTGAGTGTGCTTCTTCACCCCCAGCCCAAGGTTTAGTACCCCTAGGTAAGATTAAAGAATAGAAAAGCAAAACCTTGCCTTGCCCTCAACTGCCCCCCCTCCCTCCCCACTGTTCTGAGACATCTTTGTGTCCTGCTATACCGAGCCTGGGTTCTTACATGCTCAGGTTCTGCTGCCCAGCTAGTGCTCATCTTTATCCATATCCATACTTGAATGACTAGGAAGGGCAAAGCTGGAAATTCTGTTCCCTACTGGGTTTTGCGTACTGGAAACCCACAGATTATCTGCTAGAAATTCTTTTCTGATCAGTGGGCTGATAGAGCATGAGGGAGGTCTTTGGGTTTAATTATGCCAATTAATTATGACTCAGGCAGGGATTTTTCTCCAGGCAATTTGCCCACAGATCTCTGGCAAGGGCAAGCATTTCCACGGGTGGGAGTGGCAGGTGGGCAGCGTGGTGCATCCCAATCCTTCCCTTGGTTAACTGCCTTGATAACAAAACTCAGGAAAAGCAGAGAATGATCAAAGTGGTCAAACTGCTCTGTTTGTCCAGCCCTGGGCATTGCCAGGGCTTGCTAATAGACCCACTTGTGCCCAAAGGAACCCTGAGCAGCCAGAAGTGGATGGTTCACTCAGGAATGAGAACATGATGGGGAGCAGACAGGAGTCTCTCTGCATTTTCTCCTGGTCCATTAATCTTCTCCTGATTTACCAAAATAGCAACCAATATAAAAAGTTCTTTTGTACTAATATGACAATAGTAAATGGTTTGGGAGCAGCTCTGTGCCCTGCTTGGGCAGGGTTGCAGTCCTGAGCTCTGGAATGAAGCATCCCACTGCACGTACCAGGGACTCCAAGTGCCAGCCAAGCAGTCAGTGAGACCTGGGAGACCGGGACAATCCCTATACATGGGTGGACCTCAGTGTCACAGGATATGGTGGGTAACAAGCATCTGCATGGCTTGGGAAGGTTTCTAGGCAATTAACTGACGAAAACTTGTGATGGAGAATTGTACCTAGGAGCAGGGCTGGCTTTGCTCTTGGAAGGACATGCTGGGTTGTGCCCTGCGTGTTGCCCGTGGCACTTGTGCACCTGACTGTGTTCACCAGCTGCATGAGCATCTCTGTGCAAGTCTGGGGATCTGCCCTGTAGCAAGCTGCTGGTGTCCAGGCCTGGGCTTTGCAGGGGTATGTGTGCAAAGGAGACTTGTCCAAAGGGATGGCGTTTGCAGCGCTTCCAGTACTCTGTGACAGGTGGGTGTGCGGTGACGCTTCTGTTACAGACAGAGATAAGGGGCCTGGGCTAGACAATGGCTCTTAAAATAACATTTCTAGGCTGCTGGCATAGGGCTTCTGCTGCTTTTGAGTGAGACCTGGTCTCCTTCCTTTTTTTCACTTTGCTCTAAGCTCTCTGGAAGGCAAGGGGGTGACTCTGAATCTCACTGATGGTCAGGGCCCTCCTTGTCCATGCCAGCCTGAGCACGGGGCTCCAGCCCCACGGCTGCGACTTCAGCAAGGCTGGGAAATGGCTCAGATATATCTTACTGGACAGGAAATCAATACCTAGTTTTAAGATACTTTTCTATTGCTGTTGATTGCTTTATATTATATTAAGCAGCAGTATATTCACTTGGCTCACTATGGGGGTGTTTTACGAGTTCATGGCAATGTTAAATATAATTTTTTTGCTCTTCCATCAAAGATGTGAATATTTCCCCATCCACTGACCTTCTGCATTAGCAAAAATAATGCTTCTTGCTTTGCCACTGGTGATTACAGAAGGGAAAATAGCTGTGATTTGAACTGGGGACAGCTGCTGGGATTTGAGAGAGCCTGAAACAGTTATGGCAAGGTGCAAACTGCTGCATGCATTTCACCGTGCTGCCACTCAGCGCATGGGAGGGATTTCCATTCTGTGCTTATCAGCACATCCAGGCAAGAAGAGATCCAACTGTAGAGTTGTAACGCAGGAAAACGAAGGGAGAATGAAGATGGAGATGTGCAAGTTCAGCTGGGCCATCTGGTCACAGCTTGTGAAGGCTGTGGAGGACGTCCCTTTTAAAAAGCTGATTCCCCTCCTGTTTCTCTGCTCCCTTCAGGTACTGGAAGGCTGCAATGAGGTCCCCCCCACAGCCTTCTCTTCTCCAGGCTGAACAAGCCCAGCTCCCTCAGCCTCTCTTCGTAGGGCAGGTGCTCCAGCCCTCTAACCATCTTCGTGGCTCCTCTGAACCATCTCCAACAGTTCCACATCCTTCTTGTACTGGGACACAGAACTCCAGATGGGGCCTCACGAGGGCAGAGTAGAGAGGGACAATCCCCTCCCTGTCCCTGCTGGCCACCCCTCTTCTGGTGGTGATGTACCATGGGCCAGGCCAATGCCAATGCCTGACAGATGTTTTATTTCCTGTGGAAGCAGCCAGCTGAGGAGAACGCTGTGGAATGGTTCAGGGAGAAAAGGAAACCTTGCAGACACCGACAGCCTCTGTGTTTGGTGAAAACAAGGTCGTTTCTGCAAGTACAGTTCCTTGTGCAGCGTTTCCGGCAGAGCTGATAAGAAGCTCTCCTTTCGGCTGGGAGGCTCCTTCGGGCCTTTTTTGAGACACAAACAAAGACATCCCTGTCTTTCACAGCATCTCAGCTACACTGGGAACGTGCAGAGCATGGAAACAACCAGCCCCTTGCCACCGCACACCTCTGTTGTGGTTCCTTGTGAGATGAGTGCCAAAGCTGCTGTGTCCTTGTCCCCTCAGCCCTGGCCATCTTCATCAACCCAGCATGGAGGAGGTAGCACCTGGATTCCTGGAGGTGCCATGCCAGAGACCCCAGCTGACTGGCACCCCAATGGGCTCATTTTGCCACCACTGAGGACCTCTGAGGAACATCACCTCCCCACCCTGAGCCATGATGCTCTGCTTAGGGCAGCTCTGAGGACAGGCTGTTGCTCTTTTGGCTGCTTTTCCCAGCAGGGAGGCCAGAAGCCTGCAGGCTGGTGCCATTGTAGTGCATCCTAGAGTTAGCCTTGAAGCGTGATGGGCATCTGCCCACGTTGCATGAAGGGGCAGAGGTGAGGTGTCTGGCAACAAAGTTTGGGGCAGGTGGTGGTGCATCAGCCCTGGAACCAAGCTGTGCTCTAGCTGGCAGCAGTGGGCAGCTTCTGCCTGAGAAACCCAGGTGCTTGGTCCTCTGCACCTAGCAGAGGAATGCACACTCTCAGGGCTGAGCACAGCTTTCACAGAATCGTAGGGATTGGAAGGGACCTGGAGAGATCATCGGGTCCAACCCCCCTGCCAAAGCAGCTCCCCAGCTCATATTGCACAGATAGGCGTCCAGACGAGTCCTGAATATCTCCAGAGAAGGAGACTCCACCACCCCCCTGGGCAGCCTGTCCCAGGGCTCCCTCACCCTCACTGGGGAAAATTTCCTCCACATGTTGGTGCGGAACTTCTGTGCTCCAACTTGCAGCCATTGCCCCTTGTCCTGTCCCCACAGACACTGAAAAGGGGTTGGCCAATTCCCCCTGCATCCCAGACTTAAGATATTTATAAACATTAATTAGGTCCCCCCTCAGTCTTCTTTTCCCCAGGCTGAACAGTCCCAGCTCACTCAGCCTTTCCTCACAGGGGAGATGTTCCAGGCCCTTCATCATCTCCATAGCCCTTCTCTGGACTCTCTCTAGGAGATCCCTGTCTTTTTTATACCAGGGAGCCCAGAACTGGACACAATACTCCAGGTGGGGCCTGACCAGGGCAGAGTAGAGGGGGAGGATCCCCTCCTTCGACCTGCTGGCCACACTCTTCCTGATGCACCCCAGGATCCCATTGGCTCTCTTAGCCACCAGTGCATACTAGTTCTGCTCCCTAATTCTTAAGGTGCTGAGGGCAGGTGCTCTGTGGATCTTGCAACTGTGTGTTTCCAGCCCTGGGGGGAAGCTCTGCAGCCATGCTTTCCATCCTGCCCACGGGCAGCTCTGCCCATAAAAGCCCCACACTTGCTCCTGCCACTTGCTGCTGGCAGAGTCCTCCAGGCCATCTTGAGTTGCAGTAAGCAGCTGCGACCACGCCATCCATCCCTCACCGGTGTGTTTGTCTTGCAGGGGGGTTTCAGTTGGCCTGCAGGGTGCCCCAGCCACGCACCAGCACCTGAGCGATGGTGTGGCTGCCAGCTGGAGCGAGCATGGGGCTGCTGCAGGCTCCGCTAGCCATCCCTCTGCAGCACTTCACAGAGTCAGGGGGGAGGAATATTTGTTTTAACAGCGTGGCCCATTTAGCACATCCGAACGTCTCCTGCTGAAGTGACAGCTTTAACATTTCTCTTTAACCAGTACAGATTGTGCCACCCCTGGGTAATGTGGTAGCAAATAACATTGCTAGCGTTGCACAATAAACCACTTTTATCTCACGCTGGGAGAAGCTGCACAGGCCTCACCGAGACCAGGCCAGCTTCCCAAGGTGAGGGCCACGTCTGGAGCCGGCTGACGTTGGCTGGCCAGCACCATGTACCAAAGCTGAGCCTCTGTGAGGGGGCAATGCTCTGCCTGAATCGGGAGGGGGGTCATGACCCCACTGCAGAAATGAGCTCAGCATCACCTGAAAGTAGAATGAGCAGCAGAGGCCAAACTCTCCTCCTGCCTCCTATTGCTTGCTCCAAAGGAGTGCCCTGGGACAAGGGGAAGGCAGCGACAGTGAACACTGAATCCTTTGGCAGCAGCAGCAGCCCTGTCACCCCCATGACGCATCCCTGTGTGCTGAAGGCATCCTAATCTGTAGTTTTCAAATGGAATAAAAGTCACTCTTTGGTTTTGGGTTGGGTTTTTTTTCCTTTTAGATCCTGGAGGTGAGACAAGGGGATGAGGTTCCCTCAGTGTCTCACCAGCTCCCCAGAGAGCATGTGACAGAGGGTACCAGAAGCATCTTGGTGTGATCTACTACTTATTCCCATATCAGTGAATTATTTAGTTGTTAGCTGGCTCCCTTGATGCAGACCTGCTTATTTACTGAGGTGACCAGATCTGTGTACTTCAAATATTGGGGGGGTGAAAAAATAAGTGTTGGGGAGCACCAAGGTATTTAGGACTTCAGAGGGACCCTACACAAGTTCACCTACACAGTAACCTGCTGGCTTCTCACCATGTGCTGCTCTGAGAGTAAAGCTGCAGGACGTGGCTGGAGCAGTGAGTCAGGAGCAGACAAATGGTGCTGTCCAGAAGAAACACCACCAAATATGGAGGGAGAGACACACAGGTGGTGTGCAGCCTGTACACCACCTCCAAACTGTGGCCCTCAGGAAAACTTCTTCCTACCTGCTGGGCTCCAGTGTGAGCCTGGTACTTCCCAGGGAATGTGGGCATCCCACAGCCACCTCCCACCCATACCTGCTCTGGGTGGCACTCCCTGTGCCATGGCCATCTCTTCAGGGATTAGAGACAACCCCTAACAGCACCATGCTCACTGAGGATGTGTCCAGGGCAGGCATGCAGGCTCTCGTATACCTTCAGCTGCATCTTGTGCCGCAGGTGATGCTTTTTGTGTTCTTGTGTGCTGTCCTGGCAACATAAATTTGAACTAACTGCTGTCACCAATGGAAAGGGAAAAATAAATCTCTCTGCCTTGTAGGACAGGCTGCTGTGGAAGCTTAGAGCAGTTCTGGCAGCTTTGCAGGTTCCTGTGTCTCACTATGGGGAGGAGAGGACAGCACTGGCCAACACAATGAGAGGTCTTAAATCCTGTAGCAGAACTAATGCTATCAATTGGTACTGACCCTAAAAGCCACGGGATGCATTGGCCACTTCAGAAGAGGTTTTTAATGTACTTTACATGCTTTAACATCTTTAACAGCTTAATGAATTGGGCTAATGATAACTTTTGAGTTGCATATAGGACTACATAGGAATGCTTAGTGCCATGGGACAGCAAAGATCATTTCCCTTTCCTTTCTTAGGCAGGCTGGGAAGAAGGAGATGCACAGATGCTGAAAGTGGTTGGAGATGCAGCACCGGTGAGTACCTGATCGTCTGACCAGGGCAGCTCTGGAGGGCTGGGTCTCAGGAAGGCAGCCAAGGCCAAGTGAAGGAGCTGGGAACCACAAGGGAAGGGTGTTACCTGCCCTTTGGGAAGGGGAGGGGGAAAGAAATGAGCAAGGGGACAGAGCCTGGGACAGGGTGGCTGGGGAGGGGTTCCACAGTGGCCTCAGTTCCTGCTGAAAGACCACTTGCCGTAAAGCTGCGTGCTCTGCAGCAGGACCATTTCTGCAGCGCTTAACCCAGGCTGCTCACTGTCATCCTAGCGCAGCCACAGCCATAGCAGCTGGGCAGCTGGCCAGGGAGCCCGCTCTGGCCAGGCTGGTGACCTGCATTTCTGTACAGCTGCTGTCCTGCCCCTGACACAGCCTGCAGGCCTTCGGTTTGACTGTCTGCCCTGGGGTGCTCAAGGCTGTGCTCATCGCAGGAAGGGCTTAGCTGATGCCTCTGCCTAAAAGCACACGATACCCTGCTTCCAGATCTGCTGCCAGCATGATTTTCCCTTCGCTAAGTAAAAGAGAAGAGGAACTGGTGCACTGTAATGATTTTCCTCTCCTTAGGTTTGGCTGGATATCGATATTGGCTCTGACACAAGGAGGCACAACAATGCCTAAGGAGTGGCAGTGTGTGGGCAGGCTCTCAGGAAAGTCTTTCATCTCCAAACCAGGCCTGGCCTCATGGCTGCAAGCCTCAAAGAGGAGAACAACTGTTTCTGCCCTGGATGCACAAGAAAACTGAGCAGCTCAAGGATGTGGATATACCGGAGTGAATCCAGTGGATGTCACCAAGACGTTGATGTGGACGGAGCACAGGACAGCCCAGGTGAGGCCAAGAGCACTGGGTCCACTCAGAAAAGGCGGCTTGGGGGGTGACACTGCTGCCTCACATGGGTTTTGCTTGTACAGCACCAGTTCTTCCTTCCCAGTGCAACCCCTTCCTCTTTACATGCTCGAGATGGAAAGATGAGTTCTGTCTGGCTTACGAAGCTGCCAGCTGGAGTTACAATTAACTGTACTTCTGTCGTAAATCATGTGCCCAACCCCTCTTCCAGCCCTGGCTCAGCTACTTCTCTAATGCAAAAAACACTCAAAGGGTGGAAGCAGCACTTTGTCCTGGTCAGAAGTAAGACGTTCACATCTTCCAACTGGTACTTGGGTGAGTGCAGGTTAGCCCCAAAGCCCCTCTTAGGGGCTTATCCCTCTGAGAACATCCCACTCATGATTCAATGGGGCGCTGATCAAGCAGGCTTTTATTAATGAGCAATGATCAGCCAGGTAGCAAATACAGTGTAATTCTTCCAAAGAGCTGTGCAGTTGTGGATGAAGGCACTGTCAGGATGCAGAGGAATTATGGCTGCTCATGAGGAGTTTAATGCTGTGCAGAAATGGACTGATGAGATCCTTGGACGAATGAAAAGGAAAAAGCTGAGCGGAGATATGGGCTGGTGCTGGCACTTACTGACTTGCCTATGTATCTAAAAGCACATGTAGGAAAACTGTGAGAGCTCAGAGAAGGGTCATCTCTAAAAGCCTCTTTAGAGGGAGAAACCTAATGGTCTCAATCCATTTAGTTTGTCTAAGATTGAGATGGCTTGAACGCAGTTGTGTAAGAATCTATGTGAGGAGATTATACTTCCAGCTCTATTTATTTAAGGGCTTGTTTATACACAGGGCTCTTAAATCTAGCAGGCAAAGCCATAAAAAAGATTAAGGACAGAATGTTTTTATGCAGGGAACGTAATTGACCCTCAGATGCTCCACCACAACTCCAGGCAAGCTGTTCCATCACGCGGCTCTCAAAGCCACACTGCTGTGACTCTAAAGCCAGGATGTAGCTGGAGGAGCCCAGCTGGCTGGAACAAGCAAATGATGCTTTGGGGGGTCTGGGCAATGCCCCATGTTGGGTGTCTTGGAGCAGTTGCCTTCCCATAGAGCAAGGAGCATCCATAGACAGGATGTGCTGGGGCTGTGCCGTTGGCTGGCCGAGGAGTGGGCAAGAAAAGGAGCCTCCAACCAAATTGTTGGTGTGCCTGGGAGGACAGTGACCAGCCAGGTGACAGCTGATGTCCCAGGAGATGCAGCAGCTCAGGCCACCCACCCTCACATCTGCATGCCAAGCCTTCCAAGGACACTGGGGAGAAAGCAGGCTCTGCTCCTCTCCCACCTCCCCTCCTGTTCCCTTTATTTTTCGCTGCCTTGTTGCTGGGTAACTCTGTTTGCCCAGCATGGAAGGACTCTGTTTTCAGAACTCAAACCCAAAGCGTTTCTTCTTCAAACAGAAGAAATGATTAATCAGAAACTTCGCCCGCTTTTTTTTGTTTAGATTTTCTGTGTAACTGCAGCTGGCGGGGGGAGGGAAAAAAAAGGAACAGGCTTAAAAACTTTTGACTACAAACATGAACAGATCCTCTCTGCTGCTCTTGGCTAACCTCTCCTGAAAATTAAATCAGACTTTGAGGTTTCAAGGCTGTCATGGGTGTGCGCTGCTTAAGACAAGCAGAGAGTGAGCCGCTGATGTGGCTGGGGGGGCTCTCCCTGTTTCAAGGCACTGTCTTCCAGATCGTGGGCTACTTTTCCTCTCGAGGCCAACCCATTTCTGCTGCTGCACCTGCAGCCTTTGCAAACACCCAGTGGTTTCTCTGCGTAGAGCATCAAGCCCTCTGCAAGGGCAAGCTTCCATTTCTCTCTTCCTTTGTGCCACAGAGCTTGTGAGGCTTGTCACAGGCTTAAAGACAGCTCAAGAAATGGCCATCAAGCCAGGCAGCCCCAATACCTCCCTGTGCTTTCTTTGGAGAATGGGTCACCTCCCTGCAGGGATGGCTATGGAAGCCAGCAGTCGCTCTGCCTCATACACGGCCTTTGGGGACCTGGTCTTTCCTTGGCAGATCAGATTAAACTGTTATCTCAATCTAAAATGCAACGGATTTCTCTTCTGGCTGGCGCAGCCCACGTCAGAAGCAGATATTATAGTACAACACAGGCTGTGAAACGCTAATCAGACACCTAACAGGAAACGATTAGAATAATAAGCTCAGGAGGAAAAAAAAGCAGCTTTGACATTCATTCCCTGTGGCAAAGGGGGTGCTGGAGGGAAGACAACTTGCTGTGGTCCAGGGAAGTGCTGTATTTCTCAAAACAAGAGATGTGAAACAGTCCTAAGTCCATCTTCTGAAAATTACTTAGCACGCACTAAACCAGTTAGAATTGGCATGGTGGGATCCTTCATGAAGCAGTGAGTCACTGCCTAGCTTTTATTTCTGTGTGTATAAATAAGAGCGTGTAGAGGACAGTGGGTAAATAAGAGCCAAGGATTCAGAAGTAACAGGTACACAGCTCTACACTTTAACCTGGGGAAGAGATGCTGGGATGAATTCGCAGCGGTGACCACCCAGAGCTTTGGAGTAGGTGGTTCTCCTCTCCCTCTGCTCCTTCTGCCTCTGAGCCGTGCCCTGCCTTGCCCTGCTGCTGCCAGCCACTGTGCGCAGGCCTCACCGCGGCGTTCATCAAAGAGCAGGCCGCTGATGGATGCCATCTCATTGATCTCCTGCAAACTCTGGTGAGAAATACATAATACATGATCCTGTGTTTGGATGTAGCAAGTGGAATCACTGCTGCTTCCCTGGGACGTTTTAAAGGTTCTTCTCAGCTGTACGGGGCCTTGGGTCGGATCAGGCGTGGCTGGATTTGCCAGCTTACGCTGGCTCCAGACAAGCTTTTTCCTTGATGTTTGTGGGAGTCTCTGTGTTTCCCCACCCACGTGATGCTCAGGCTTCATCTGCTGCCTTCAAGGCCAGGCAGCACGAGATTGCACTCAGAGAAGGCCTGTGATGCATTGCAGCTCCCTTCAGGGGAGAGAAGCACCAAAGGGAAACAGGATTGACATGGATGTACGTAACTAGCCAAATCATTTCATCTTGGTGCCAGTATTAGCAGCTCTCTGGTCATAAACTCTGCTCCGAGGCTCTCCGTGGGATGACTTCTACCTACATCGAGCCTGGACTGCAACCAGCTCCAACAAGTATATGGCTAAAAAGTAGGTAAAAATGAGAGGCAGCCTTTTTCCCAATGCCTAATGCTTTTTTCCCAACGCCTAATGCTTTTTTCCCAATGTCTAATGCTAGGTGCTGGTTTGAGTCAGCTCCTGACAGTGGGAGAAGGCTGGAGGCCAGAGGAACAGGCGTTCCCCCTCCATCCACCCTGCTCTCCTAGCCAGACAGGGGCAGGTGTGGGTACCAGCCAGCTCTGGGCAGCACGGCTCTGTCCTCCCTCGGGTTTTACTCTTCTGAGCAAGCAGCTGCCTTGGCTTTTTGCTGCTGCAAAATCCTGCTTGATTAGCTCCTGGAAATACAGGGCAATATTTCCATTGCAATTTTTTACAGTTACCAAGACGTAAATTCAGGAGGAAGGGAACAACAGGATGCTGCAGGAAAAGGCTTTCGGAAGGAATGGGAAAAGCAAAGGAAAAAAAACCCCAATCTCTCAGTTTATTAGCTTAGAAAAGCTTATTGTGACTTAACACCATCAAGGAGCCACCACCTGCCTGGAGAGTCACTGGCTGCTGAGAAGAGTTGTGAAGAAAGGAAATGGGAGGGCAGAGCAGGAGGCAGGGGAGGGGGACAGGCATGGCACAGCAGTGTATGCTGAGGGAGGATGGATAATGGGAGAGGAGATAATTGCGCCTGGAGCGGATTTAACCACTGTCTCAGCTCTCGCAGGATGCATTGCCCTTTGCGCTCCCTCGGTGAGAGATGGAGAGGAGATGTACTTCTGAATATTGAAAATCAATGCTTCTGTTGGAGAATTACTACCAGGTACTCCATGTCGGGATTGCATCAGAGAACGGCGCAAAATACAGCAGGAGCTGGGGTTTGCTGCTGTGGCGCCGGGGTGCCCACGTACCTCACCCAAAAGTGACATCCCACCTTGGCAGCAGCGTGCTTACCATTGTGCAGAGGCTTGTTAGAATCACAGAATCACAGGGGTTGGAAGGGACCTTGAGAGATCATCGGGTCCAACCCCCCTGCCAAAGCAGCTCCCCAGCTCATATTGCACAGATAGGCATCCAGATGGGTCTTGAATACGGGAGAATGTTCCAGGCCCTTAATAATCTTCGTAGCCCTTCTCTGGACTCTCTCTAGGAGATCCCTGTCTTTTTTATACCAGGGAGCCCAGAACTGGGCACAATACTCCAGGTGGGGCCTGACCAGGGCAGAGCAGAGGGGGAGGATCACCTCCTTAGACCTGCTGGCCACACTCTTCCTGATGCCCCCCAGGATCCCATTGGCCCTCTTAGCCACCAGTGCACACTGCTGGCTCATGGCCACCCAGTCATCAACCAGGACCCCCAGGTCCTTCTCCACAGAGCTCTTCTCCAGCAGGTCACCCCCAGCCTGTACCGATACAGACAGTTATTCCTCCCCAGGTGCAAGACTCTACACTTGCTTTTGTTGAATTTCATTAGGTTTCTCCCTGCCCAGCTCTCCAGCCTGTCCAGGTCTCGCTGGATGGCAGCGCAGTGTCCTGCGTGTCAGCCACCCCTCCCAGCTCTGTATCATAGAGCAGCAGGAGTGGTCCTTCAGGAGGAGGAGGAGGAGGCACTTTGCTGGCGCTTGGTTAAACTCAGACTGAAGCCAGCCTGTGGGTGGTTGCTTGAAGCCTTGCCAGCAGGAAAGAAGGGGGGGATAAAATCATTTCTTTGCAAATGACCTTTTTCTCTTGGGCTTATCTTGATTCTTGGTGTTAGTCTCCATCAGCCAAAGAATATCAAAATTCATTTAATTAAAGTGTTGCTGCAAAAGAAAATATATTGATTAGAATTAATTATATCTTACTGCAAATGTCTGACACATCTGACTTTGCAAGGTCAGGAGGTGAATGGTCCCCCCTGCAATCCCTGTAAAAGCTCTGAAAATGGAGAGACAGCTGAATGAGGGAACTCTGGGAGCAGACTGAGCCCGTTTTGGTGTGGTTTGCAGGGGGATCGTGTCTGGGTGAGGGATGCAAGTTGCTCGGGACACTGTGGGAACTTCACAGCTGAGCTTTTCCAGTACCCAGGCACTGCACTGGCCATCCCACTCATCCCACTAGGGATGGAAGAGCATTTCCATGCTCCAAACCCATCTTCTCCACAGGGGGCAGCCAGGCAGAGCATGGACTGCCCCGTGTTGATTGCTTCGTGCCAACAGACTTATGCAATGAAAAACTGCAGGGGTTTGGCTCAATAACACCCACAAAGGGGGGAGAAAAAGCTATGAATTTAAAGTTATTTATGATTGAAACATTGAGCTCCTGCTGCCAGGCTGCTCTTCAGGTAGGTACAAGTGTGATGGACATGCTCCTTTGCTACTTCAGCCACAGCAAAGGCCGGGGATAAGGAGCATCTTGCACAAGGGATGAGTCTGGGAGCAGCTCCCAAAACCTCAACAGAGTCAGTCCTTGGTACACCGGAGCTAAGCACGGGGTTGTGGTCAGATAACACATGTCGAGAGGGATGAATACAAGGATGGCAACTGCTCCAGCCTCCAAGAATAGCTCTCTGGAGCTACAGCCAGGTCCTGAAGGGGCTGGAGGTCCTGAGGTTTTCACAGATTGAGGACAAGACGCATGGCAACCAAGGCATGTGGCTTAAGGAGTGTGCAAGTAGCACATTGGCCTTCCCTCCCCACAAAGAGCGGTGGCCAGAGATGACTGTAGGGCCAGGGAGGAGGCAGAGGGAAGGTGGCAGCAAGCACTGTATGTATCCCCCAAAAGCTACAGCTGTGCTCAAGAGAAAGGTGTGACTCTCCAACTAGATGAGCAGCAATTAGATGTGAAGCAGGAAATGCGATGGGGATGATGAAGCCAATGGAGTAAAACCCATGCTTTGGGGTGCATGGACATGTGTCAGTGACTCAGCTTCACTGTGTCAGGGGCTTGAACAATCCCAATGTGCCAACAGCCTGAATTTGAGGTTCAGCATGCACAAAACCACTCCTGTGTGTACACTGGGAATGGGAAAAGGGATCTCTTGGAAAGAGTCCAGCGGAGGGCCACAAAGATGATTAAGGGCCTGGAGCATCTCCCCTATGAGGAAAGGCTGAATGAACTAGGGCTGTTCAGCCTTGAGAAAAGAAGGCTGAGAGGGGGCCTGATCCGTGTTATGAATATCTGATGTGTGGTAGACAGGGGGAAATGTCCAGCCTCTTCTCAGTGGTCTGTGAGGACAGGACAAGGGGCAATGGCCTCAAGCTGGAGCACAGGAAGTTCCACACCAATATGTGGAAGAACTTCTTCACAGTGAGGGTGACAGAGCCCTGGGACAGGCTGCCCAGGGGGGTGTGGAGTCTCCTCTGGAGATATTCCAGACCTGTCTGGACGCCTCCCTGTGCGACCTGTCCTAGGGACCCTGCTTTGGCAGGGGGTTTGGACCCGATGGTCTCTGGAGCTCCCTTCCAACCCCTACAATCCTGTGACTGTGCAAAGAGCAGCCTGCGCTGCGCTGCCCAGCACTGTGGCTGCTGGCAAGGGATGTGCAGAGCAGTAATTGCCTGTGGCACGCTGGGGCTTGGGCTTTCTGGTGGGGGCAAAATCTCCTGACTGGCCTGCCTAGTTGGTGAGGCGAGCAGACGTGGTCAGCCAGCCCCTGCCATACGAACAGGTCTGGCGCTGCTGAGGCAGGAATTGGGGATGATTTTAGTGGCGCCTTCGAGCCCCGCAGGAGAAGCTGCTCAGCTTCAGAGAAGATGAGCCTTGACACAGGTTTCTCACCGGGCCAGGCAAAACAAGGCAGCAAGGCATGCATCAGGGACAGTCCTGCTAGCGTCAGCATCTCGCTGGGAAGCCGGTGTCAAAAGCAATAGGGCCGAGAGGCTTAGAAAGCCCAGGCGACTCCGGGGCCCGGTACAGCCTCAGGCACCTCACAGGGCTGGGAAGATGGACGTGTCAAGCTGCAGGCAGGGTGAGGGTTGGCATCAGCAGCCACGTTTTCCCTGGGGCCCCACGGCTACAGCCCCAACTCGTTTATTATGCGACACAACCTTGGGCCCACAGATAACGTCTCAAGCTGCTGTGAAGGACTGAGGCCGATTTTCCAGCTTACTTGTACATTTAAACTAGTAACTTAGATGTAACAAGAGCAAATGGAGGCTCAAACCACAAACATGGGCATGCAGGTGATGAGTCTCTCCTCCCTCCATAGAGGCAGAAGTCTATGTGGCTGCAGCATGGCCTGAAATGAGATATTTTGGGGGTTTTTTTCTCCTGTGTTTTAAAGGATTTGCTTGCACTTGGGGACCCCTAAAACCAGCTCAGAGCTCCCCATGCAGCCCCTCTGGCGCTCAGGGAAGCCACAAGGAGCAGGGTCTGGCTCATGCAGCACCCAGGGGATGCCCTGAGAGGGCTTCAGGGGTGTTCTCTACTAAATAACACATCAGCCCTGAAGTTAAGCACACACCGCATAATTCATAAGAAGAAATGAATTATTAAATAACTTCTCATTATTGCCATTCTAATTACACACTGTTAATTTCATACCTAGGAGATGCTGTTATATTCCTGCTGAATCATATCTTGCTGGTCTCAGATTTGAGGGTTTCAACATGCCTGTGGGGTTGGAAGATAAAAGCAAATCTGGGGGGGATTTCAAGCAAGCATTTCAGTGGCAATTTCACTAGTCACTTTGCGGAAAAATAGATAATAAAATAAATCAATTAAAAATCCCCTTTCCCCAAACCCAGGGCAATTTCCAACCCCCCCCCCAAATGCCAGTGCTTCTTTCCTCTTTAGTGTACAACTAGAGTGTATTTTAACAGGTGAGACAGTCTGGAAATCTAGGACACCAAACCTCATCCAAAGGGTCTTGCACTGCTCCATTGGACCAGGGGTGCTGCATTTGGGACCTCTCCAGGGGGCTCCCTGTGATGGGCTGTGTGCTTTGTGCTTCGGAGCACAAAAACAAAATCAGCTGTGTGCTTTGTGCTTCGGTGGGCCACGAAGATGATTAGAGGGCTGGAGCACCTGCCCTACGAAGAGAGGCTGAGGGAGCTGGGCTTGTTCAGCCTGGAGAAGAGAAGGCTGCAGGGGGACCTCATTGCAGCCTTCCAGTACGTGAAGGGAGCTTATAAGCAGGAGGGGATTCAACTTTTTAAAAGGATAGACAATGACAGGACAAGGGGGAATGGATTAAAACTAAAGGAAGGAAGGTTTAGATTAGATATTAGGGGGAAGTTTTTTACAGAAAGAGTGGTGAGGTGCTGGAACAGGCTGCCCAGAGAGGTAGTGGATGCCCCGTCCCTGGAAGTGTTCAAGGCCAGGTTGGATGGGGCCCTGGGCAACCTAGTGTAGATCCAGGCCTGAGGTTGGTGTCCCTGCCTGTGGCAGGGGGGGTTGGAGCTCTGTGATCCTTGGGGTCCCTTCCAACTCATACCATTCTATGATTCTTTGGCAGCTCGCCACGCATTGCCGGAGGTCTCGGGGTGTGCTTGGTGGTGAGCTCCGTGCAGGTCCCTGTTGTGGAGGGAAGGAAGGATGCTTGTGGGGAACCGGCAGGTGTTTGCCTGATTTGTGTGGGACTCGTTGTGCTTTTAGGGCAGCCCATAAAATGGATCATTGGTCTGAAAAGACGTGGGCAGGGCACCGCAAGCCAGGCTGAGCTCTGCCACGGGTGCTGATGCCCACTGGGCACCGCGGCCGTGTCGCAGCCCCGATTTCACCAGCAGATTGAGCTAACTGGGGCATTTCAGAGAAAGTGCCTGGGTGGGGGTGGGAGGAGGATGCTCCGTTCTCCTTAGGAGAGCAGGAGACAGTCACAACTGTATTTTCAGCTGAGGTTTCCAAGGCACTTGTTTACCAGCACTGCCAACGAAATCTGTTACCTCATCGGCACTGCTGACAGCTCTGTTTGGAGCTGACCTCTCAGGGAAAGCACCTCAGGAGCACTGGAGGTGGTGCTGGGACTTTGCAGGATGAGCACAGCAGCCTCATGCAGCTCTGAAACCCTTGCACAGGGACCCTGCTCTCCTTACCCTCACTGGGACAAAACCAGTCTCTGCAGATGGATCTTTACCAGCCACTGCCAGGGTTGTGTCTGGGGGTGGCTGGTGCCACGATGATGCCAGCATCCCACTCAGCATTGCCCTCAGACCCCATCTCATCAGCCAGTTCCAAACCTGCCGTGTTCGTACGTTATCTTCTCTCCACACCTGGGATGTGCAGGGACTCAGGAAAGGCCCTCGTGGAGATCACGGGGGGTGGGGGGTATATGCTGTGCTCCCCTCAGCTGGTCATCAGGGAGTTACCTGGAAAGTCACTTGCCTTTGCCTGGACGAATTTATTTGTTGTGGCCCATTCTGTTCACTGCTCCCAAGCCCAAAAGCCATGAAGCTCTTCTCCCAAGCAGTAATGCAAGTGGCTGGTGTCCTCAGGAGCTGTATTAGGAGACCCTGAGCTGCTCCAGTAGAGCCAAGGGCAGCTCTGGGATGGGCACAACAGCCTCTCCATGCCCATTTGCAGAGCAGCATCGGTGCAGGGGTCTTGTCCTGTGCTCCAACTGTGGCTGTCATGGCCAGGACCCCAATCCTATGCACCCTTACTTCCTGGTACCACATCTAGGCAAGCCTGGGAGCTGGCATGCAGGGTCTCCATCCCTGCAGACGTGTCACCGATACCCAGGGGAGCAAAGGTACGCTTCTCCCTGAGGACAGGGAGATGAGCCTACCAGGTCCCATCCAGTCCTGTTTCAACAGCCCCCACAGAGCAGGGTGGGGGATACAATTTGGGGAGCACTGTGTGAAGTTTCCAGCCTCACATCAGTTTCCCATCAATCTCCCAAAGTAATGAAGAGGTAATTAAATTTTGCAGGGGAAGGGAAGCTTCACCGGTGGCAAGAGCATATTGAAGCTCCCGATCTCATCAGGGGAAATGGTAGGCTCCAAATTGAATGCATTTACTGTTTCATGTACCCTCACTTACAATTGTTGTAATGAATCTGGGAATTAATTGTTTGCCCATTTAAAACAAGCCCCCTCTTCCACCGTGCCACGCTTCCCTCCTCCCAGCCCTCCGTAATCTGATATTCCGGTTACAAAACAAATTGGCATTCATTGGAAAATCAATCTTTTCATTGTTTAACTCTCATTTCTCCAGGGAATGTGTGGGAATGGAATGACATCCTCTGATATGAACCCTCTCTGAATGTCTAATGGTGGCTGGGGAGCAGAGGGGCCGCTCGCATCCCAGGAGTCGTTGGGACCCTGTGCCGGCAGCATCCACAGAGCTGCCTAAGGAGGTGCACGGCGCTGGCCCACACCAGAGAGTATCAGCCAGTCACCCTGGTAATGAGCCCAGTAATAGAGTCTGTCATTTATTAGCTGGGATAAAATGGGAAGTGCTTGTTACAGCGGGGAGACATGGCAACAAACAGTGTGGAGAAAAGCCTGAAGACACACCGTATTGTGTTTGTTCAGGCTGAGGAGGGGAAGAACAAACACAATATGTCCTTTCACACAGAATCAGAGAATCACAGAATCGTAGGGGTTGGAAGGGACCTCGAGAGATCATCGGGTCCAACCCCCCTGCCAAAGCAGCTCCCCAGCTCATATTGCACAGATAGGCATCCAGACGAGTCTTGAATATCTCCACCACCTCCCTGGGCAGCCTGTCCCAGGGCTCTGTCACCCTCAAACCTTCATGACGGTTGAGGAGAGCCCAGCTCCTGTGCTTCCACATCCCGACACGCCACTGCTCCCACAGCGCTCAGCCTCGGGTCCCCTCTGGACAAGGACAGAGCAGAACCTGCTCAGAGGTTCCTGCTTCCTAAGCACGCCGGGCAGCGGGCCCGGCGATGATGCTTTCACTTCCCGTGGAGACACTTGCTACCGAAATAAACCGCTGGTTTTATGTGTAACATTGGTTGTCTTTTACACTTAGTGCAGGAAAATGAATAGCCACATTTAGGTAAAAAGGTTTTACTGTGGTATCAGAAAGCACTAATGAATATATAGACCCAAATTATATGGTACCCCATGAGTCAAAACTCCCGCACCAAGATTTACAGCAAAACCAGTAGCAGGCAAAGATAAAAGCCTGCAAGCAAAGCGGGTCATATAATTAATCAGGGACAATAAATTTCTGAAAAATTGAGCTGTCAGTCCCTTCTGTCTGGGTGCCCCGTTCCATTTCAAAGCTAAATAACTTGCAGTCACAAAGAGTTAATGCAGCTGATGAAGCACCTCTGCAAAAGCAGCTTCTGTGTTTGCAAGGGACAAGGTTTCCTCCACCTCCTGCCTGCCAGGACCCCAGTTTGGTGCATGGGAGCCCCCAGAGCATCACCCCCCATCAGGGCATGGGCACTGGAGGGGCTCCCTGCCCACCTACCAGGTGCAAACCTCTGCCAGCAGCTTTCCCTCCTCCAAAACGAAAGGTCCCATCACTTGGCCCTGTGGGACAACACTGCATTTGCCCATCAGTCGGGAGCACTCCCTTGCTCCCCCACCCTCCCCTGCCTTGTTTTTCCTCTTCCCCTCTTCCCTGTTAACAAATTAGCAACAAACACATCCCAGGTTGTGCTAATTAGCTGTTTGGAAGGTTTCAAGGAACCTTTTGGGCAAGCATATGCCACCGCCAGGAGCTCCCACTGCTTCCCTGCTGCTGCCTGGCAGCCATCCCACACCCATCCTGGGGGCTCTCACAGCCCACTGGTGTCCCCCCATGGAGGACGGGCACGGACACACACAAACACACACACACACAGACACACAGAGTGCAACAAGTCCACCCCATGCTCCTTACAGTTAGGGTCCCCACGGTTGGGTATACAAGCCATGGCTATGCTGCCAGCATCCTTTTGCACAAGGGGATAGGGGGGTTTTGGGCCCCCCCCACAGCCAGCCTGCCCCTCACCTGTTCTGCCTGTGACCTGTATTTGGCATGGTGGACATTGGCGGTGGTGCTGTGAAAGATGGTGTGTCGCTCTCTGCAGCACCCTAATCGCATTCCCTCCCTCTTCTCATACCCTCACTTAGCAACTCTGTATGAGCATCTCTGTCAGGCTCATATTAGGAAACATTCTTCATAAAAAATTCAGGGCTATGGAAATAAAGTGACCTCTCCGAGGCCTTCAATTACACTGCAAGGTAATTGTGTCTTCCCCAGGCCTCCATCGCGGTGTTTGGGAGTCTTCAGCAACAATTTATGTATTTATTACAGTTTAAGTATCCTTAGCCCTCAGCTCTTTCCAGTAATGAAAATATATAGTGCAAACCCCAGCAAATACAGCCTGAGCTGGGCGTAAAATACAGCGGCGATCCTCCCGGCATCGCACCGCAGAGAGAGGCCACACAGAGCCCTCACAAGGGCTGCAAAGACAGTCCCCTGTGGGATCTGCAGCCAGTCCCCTGTGCAGGGCTCTGTGGGGTCTCCAGCCAGTCCCCTGTGCTGGGCTCCGTGGGGTCTGCAGCCAGTCCCCTGTGCAGGGCTCTGTGGGGTCTGCAGCCAGTCCCCTGTGCTGGGCTCTGTGTGGTCTCCAGCCAGTCCCCTGTGCAGGGCTCTGTGGGGTCTCCAGCCAGTCCCCTGTGCAGGGCTCTGTGGGGTCTGCAGCCAGTCCCCTGTGCAGGGCTCTGTGGGGTCTGCAGCCAGTCCCCTGTGCTGGGCTCCGTGGGCTCTCCAGCCAGTCCCCTGTGCAGGGCTCTGTGGGGTCTGCAGCCAGTCCCCTGTGCAGGGCTCCGTGGGGTCTGCAGCCAGTCCCCTGTGCTGGGCTCCGTGGGGTCTGCAGCCAGTCCCCTGTGCAGGGCTCCGTGGGCTCTCCAGCCAGTCCCCTGTGCTGGGCTCTGTGGGGTCTCCAGCCAGTCCCCTGTGCTGGGCTCTGTGGGGTCTCCAGCCAGTCCCCTGTGCTGGGCTCCGTGGGGTCTCCAGCCAGTCCCCTGTGCTGGGCTCCGTGGGGTCTCCAGCCAGTCCCCTGTGCAGGGCTCTGTGGGGTCTCCAGCCAGTCCCCTGTGCTGGGCTCTGTGTGGTCTCCAGCCAGTCCCCTGTGCAGGGCTCTGTGGGGTCTCCAGCCAGTCCCCTGCACAGGGCTCCGTGGGGTCTCCAGCCAGTCCCCTGTGCAGGGCTCTGTGGGGTCTGCAGCCAGTCCCCTGCACAGGGCTCTGGGGGGTCCCCAGCCAGTCCCCTGTGCTGGGCTCTGGGGGGTCCCCAGCCAGTCCCCTGTGCAGGGCTCCGTGGGGTCTCCACAGGGCAGCTGCAGGACATGGGGGACCATGGCAAAGGATTGGGGCTAAAACCCTCCCAGGAAAAGAAACCCAACCAGATTTAGTATTAGACCTGGCACTAAGGGGTGCTTGGCTTGGGACAGAATGGCAAAGCAGGCTTTTCCTTTTTTTGTTTCCCTGTAAAGCCTTTTTTTGTGTGCAAATGTTTTGTTTTGCTGAGGACCTGCAGGGAGGGGCTGCAGAGGCCAGGCCCAGGCTCAGCTCATCACACATCAGGGGAGCATCCCCAGGCCCAGGCTCAGCTCATCACACAGCTGCAGGCTCTCCAGCTATAAAGGGAGCAGGGCAGGGGCTAGGGCTCCCTCTGCCCCAGGGTTTGCCCAGCACAGAGCTGGCCCAGCAAGGCTTTACCTTGCCTCTTGAGGTGCTGTGGACAGTGTGGGTGAAACCCAGCAGCCATGCCCCAATGCTGCCCTGGCTTTCCACCTGAGCTGGTGCATCTGTCCAGGGAGCCACTGCAATTAGGAGAAGAAATGCTGTAAAAAACAAGGTAAGTTGGGTCCTTCCCTCCCATCCTCAGCCTTGAAGGGGTCTGTGTGTGTTAGCAGGGAGCAGTAGTCTGAAGGGGCCAGGGTTGCTCTCCCCCTCTGCTCTGAGGAGCCAGCTCTCCTGCGCTGCTCAGCACAGCACCAATCTGTGTTAAAGATGCAACAGAACAAAAGACCCTTGTGAGATGCCACTGGAAGAAAGGGAAGACAAAAAGCAAACCTTTTTTTCTCCTCAGGAAGACACCAAGTTCTCCACATTGGGTGAGAAAGAGATGATTTAACAAGGAAAAGATGTCACCAAATCCCTGAGCTATAAATCGCTCTTCTTGTGGTCTCACAGCAGAAGTGCTTAGCAGCCACTCTGTGCAATGCCAGCACAGGAGCCTGTGCTGGGGGTTTGATTCAGTGATGCAGCTCACTGAGGGTAAATGGGGCCCAGACACTTGTTTTGATGCTGTGGGAGAATTATAGGGCAGCTGGGAAAGATCTCCTGCACCCCCCCAGCCATACTACAGGCTTGCACCACGAAGTCAGTGCCTGGGAGGGGGGTGGTGTAATTAAAACCTTTGGTAATTTGTTCACACAGCATCATCAGGCAATTTAGGGTTATTTTTTCTTTCCAAATAAAAAGAAAGAACAAGGGAGGGGAAAAAATAAGTCTGAGTTAAAGCAGAGAGCGGTGCCAGGTCCCAGCAACCTCCCTCCTGCTGGGTCTGGGTGGTGATGCTGTGGGGAACCCCCCCTCCCAGGGATGTGGGTTATGTAGTGTGAGTGTCAGGAGGGTTTCTAAAGGGTTCAGACAGAAGTTTTCTGATACAGGAACTGTTAAGCCAGGCACGAGAGGATGCTGTATTGCTGTGATGATTTAGGTGCTAGAGAAGAGGTGATTGCTTAGGGAGTAGTGATCTGATCCTGGTGGGTATGACTGGGGCAAAGCCCTGGTCAGTGACAATGCCACCTGCTGCTTCAAAAGGGCTTAGAGAAATCAGAATTTCTACCAAGATGACTGGGTGGGAAAAACTATGATTAAATGATTGTGAATGGGAAGCTACAGAGCTCTTAAAGAAGTGTTTAAGAATCTGTGAAGGAGAAGGTGTTGTGAGGAGTTTAGCCTGGCAGCTGTTAAAAATAAGAAAGCAACAGCTGGAAAACAAGGAAGGGGAAAGGGTCTGGGGCAAGGATGCTGAGAAGCACAGGGAACTGGGATGAGCAGCAGAGCAACAGCAAAACTTTCAATGCTGATATGGCTGCCATCCTTCCAAGGAGAAGAATTTAAAGAGTTAGAGAAGAGAAAGCAGATCCTCTGATGGGTGGGGTGGGCTTGCAATTCAGGAGGGGCTTGCAGGTGTGATTGAAAGGAGGTGGGCATGCCTTTATTCCAGCTG
This sequence comes from Porphyrio hochstetteri, assembly GCA_020800305.1. Lineage (NCBI taxonomy): Eukaryota > Metazoa > Chordata > Aves > Gruiformes > Rallidae > Porphyrio > Porphyrio hochstetteri. Next base: position 25,300,508 of record CM036912.1, read on the forward strand.
GAGATGATAGAGGCTCTCTCCCCTGTGTGCACTGAAGAGGCATCCTGTAACATGGCTGAGCTGCCTCTCCAGCCCTGCCTGGGTGACTGCCCTGCAGTGAGTGGATGAGCCAGACCACAGCATGTGAAAATGGATGGGAACTGTGGGGCTGTGGCCATTGCCCAGGCACAGGAGGAGATGGGGATTGTGCCCAAGCCACCACCCTCCTGCTCCCTGTGTCTCTTGCAGGGCTGATGGTAGTGCAATGGTAGCTCTTGCACCGTGGTAGTGGTGAGAGCAGCCGCTTGCCCACTGCTCCCCAGTGCCCCCAGACTGGGCCAGAAGGAGCCAAAAGCTGTGTATCCAGCCAAGAAGACTCTACTGGCCTCAGAATGCTGGCTTGTAGGTGCCAGGCATGGCCTTGGTATTGCCTTGAAGGACCTGAGCTCAGTGTCTGCCTCAAGGGCATGGGAAGAAGGCTTTCAGGTGTATCATGACCTGGTAATGCTGAGCATGATGGGCAGCTTCTCAGGGAAAGACCAGCCTGTCCAGCTGCCCAGAGAGGCAGGACCTGCTGTGGGTGGGCTGATTTGGGAGCACTGCTGCTTGCCTAGCCTCCCCCAGGCAGCTCTGCTCATCCAAAGGAAGAGGCTGCTGTTCTGTTAAGTGACTGCTCAGCATTTCACTGCCCTTTTCCTCATGGAAGCTTTCTGGAAGGAAGTACCCCAGCAACCCTCTGCCCTGATTTTCAGGTTCAGCTAAGCATCACAAAGCTGATCTGCCACCTACCCAGAGCGCAATTTGGAGAGCTGCTGGCAGCATGGCTGAGGACATCACCTCCTAATTGAAGCAGGGTCACCCTTTGGGTTGCCCACTCTGCCATCAGACCAAAATGACTCGATTGTCTTTTTACTTTGGGTTTAAACCTTCCCATTTTGATACCCAGGAGAGCAGGAGCGGGTGGCATTTGTTTCCCAAACCCAGCAGCAATGGTGTAATTATCTCGAGCTGGATATTAACCTACATATGAGCCTGGTCTCGTTGCTTTTCATTCCTTTGTTTTTATTGATCCTCTCTTTTTCTTTTTTTTTTTTTTTGACTTGTTCTTGCCTCCTCTTTCTAAAGACTCTGAAATTTATGGCCGGATCACAGGGAGCGCTGCTGTTGTAATGAAAAAATATAGCAGCTCAGTGCTGTAACTTTCCAGCTCCTTCCTTGGGCCCTCATTATGTTTGTTTTCATCTGAGCACTGTTTCTGTCCAACGCTGGCTGCAAACAATATTCTATTAGCCTTAATTTTGACCTCGCTGCAATTTCTACCAGAAAATTGTTTTGGCTCAGAAATGGCCGGATTTGCTCCTCAGGCTGATGAAAATAAGTCTGCTAGGTTGAAAAGAAGACGTCAAAAGCAGGCACTAAAGATCACTTTAAATGATAACAGTTGTACCTGAAGCAAAAAAAAATAATATACAAAGCTTTCATCTAGCAATTTCCATCCTTGGACAGCAAAGTGCTTCGCAGCTGAGCCCGCTGTCAGCAGCCTGGTTTTTAAAGGTGAGCAGAAATACGGCTGTTCCTTTCTTTGCTGGGTTCTACCCCAAACCAGCTTGTTAATCTGAGGCTCACCAGCTCTCTTGCTCCCCTGGGACATGCCTGTGCCTGGCTGAGCAAAGCTATTTGCAGTGACTGCCCCATGGGAGCCATGGTGTCTGGTTCCAAGGCCAAGAGGAGGTTTGCTCTTGCCTGATTAGCTGACTCCTCTCCTTTGGGTTGGGTTTAGTTGGGGTTTTATTTTGTCTTCCTGTTGCATATAGAGAGCTGGCTTCAGTCTGGGGTGAGGAGTAATGCTGCTGCTTGGCTCATCCTCATGCTGCTGAGGTGGCTGGAGCCAAGGTCTCACTACCACACCAAAACATATCCTGTGTCACCTGGTCCCTGGTTGTCTGGTTGTTCCCAGGGGGCTCAGCACCATGGCATGGTCTGAACCAAACCTTGGCTGAGGACAGGGTGAACCCAGGTGATGGGGCAAACACGTCCTGAATGTCCCCCAACTCCTCAGAGCAGCTCCCTGTGTGAATAAGACACATCCTGCAAGAGCAAGTAGCAGGACTGGCACAGGCACCTGAGACTGGCTGCACCCCCACACTGGGCATCCCCCAGCTACCGTCATGTCTGAAGGCAAAGTGCTTCTCCCTGTACCAGCCAGGGCAGCACCACCCTGCTGAGAGGGGCTGAAGTAAGTAGGAGACAAAACTGGCAAGCCCCTGCCCTGAGGCTATCCAGCCCCTTCTCCCTGTTTCTGAGCAGAGCTGTTTTAATCCAGTGGTTTTCCTAAGCGCTGCTAAAAGCAGGTGGGTTTTTCCCAAGCTGAGCTCAGCCTGATGGCACCCTGCTGCCCACCCACTGGTTTTTGTCTCATGTGCCTTACACTCTCTGCAGAGAAAAGGATGTGACCAAGCCCTGAGATGCACCAGAAATAGCTGCAGAGGGTCTTTGCTTAACCCCATCTGCTGTCCAAGGAGCAAGAGGTTGCACCTCCTTACTGCTATGGAAATGCTGGCATCACAGTTTACTGCCACACAAAGCTCAGCAAAGGAATCATTCTTGGAGGAAGCTTAATTTCAGCCATTAAACCTTTGATCTAACCATGGTTTGCATCTCTCAATGGTGATGCTGTCCCTGAAATACAGTCATACATCCATGCACCTGCTCCTTTAGCCTATTTGCAGTCACAGAACTCAAAGAATCATGAAGGCTGGAAAAGACCTTCAAGATCATCTAGTCCAACCATCCCCCTACCACCTATATTACTTAGGGATATGGCTTAGTAAGTACCTGATCCAATCTTTCCTTGAACACCCCGAGGGATGGTGACTTCACCACCTCCCTGGGCAGCTTGTTCCAATGCCCAACCACTCTTTCTGAGGGGAGATTTCTCCTAATTTCTAACCTGAACCTCCCCTAGTGCAACTTGCAGCCATTCCCTCTTGTCCTATTGCTAGCTTTCTGTGGTAAGAGGCTGACCCCAGCTCACCCCAACCTCCTTTCAGGCAGTTGTAGAGAGCAGTAAGATCCCCCCTGAGCCTCATTCTTCTCCAGGCTAAACAGCCCCAGTTCCCCCAGCCGCTCCTCACAGTGAACCAGAAGCAGGCAGTTACACAGTTATTTGGCTGTAAAATTAACTTAAAAATAAAACAAAGGTCCCCCACAAACCCAAACCTATCCATCCTTGAAACATACCCCCCCAAGCTTGTAGTTCCACCAGGTGTGAGGGCTGTTTGCAGCTGGCTGCTCCAGCCTGGTTTCCTGCTGTGGAGCTGCCTGAGCCCATGGAGAACCCCAAGGCCCCACACAACCCACCAGCTCAGCCTGCTCCCTGCTGCCACAGCCATGGCTCTGCAGGGTGTGCAGAGGTGAGAGGGGACAGTCTGGGAGGTGGATGCTGCCCTGCTCTCTCTAATTAGCACAGATGAGCCTGCCCTGACCAAGCCACTCCCCTTCTTGTGCCTGGCAGTCCCATCATGCTGTGCTCAGCCCTCTGACACGCTCATGGATGCTCACAGCAATTATCAGCCCTGAAGCTGGGGATGAGCGTTGTGGTCCCAGACCACAGCAGGACTCACAGAATTGTAGGGGTTGGAAGGGACCTCAAGAGATCAAGTCCAACCCCCCGAATGTGAGATGTTGCATGGCCAGTAGGTCTGGGGAGGTGATTGTGCCCCTGGACTCGGCATTGGTGAGGCCACACCTCGAGTACTGTGTCCAGTTCTGGGCTCCTCACCACAAGAAGGACATGGAGGTCCTGGAGCAAGTCCAGAGAAGGGCAACCAGGCTGGGGAAGGGGCTGGAGGGCAAATCCTCTGAGGAGCAGCTGAGGGAGCTGGGGCTGTTTAGCCTAGAGAAGAGGAGGCTGAGGGGAGACCTTCTCCCCACCTACAATTACCTGAAGGGAGGTTGTAGAGAGGTAGGTGATGGTCTCTTCAGCCAGGTGACAGGACAAGGGGGAATGGCATGAAGCTGTGCCAGGGCAGGGTTAGATTGGATGTTAGGAAAAAATTTGTTACTGAAAGAGTTGTCAGGGCCTGGAACAGGCTGCCCAGGGAGGGGCTGAGTCACCTTCCCTGGATGTGTTTAAAAAAAGGGTAGATGAGGTACTTAGGGATATGGTTTAGCTTAGGATGGGAATGGTTGGACTTGATGATCTTAAAGGTCTTTTCCAACCTTATTATTCTGTGATTCTGTGATAACACAGGGGACCAGCATGGCTCACCTGGTGGGGCTGGGGAAGAAGATGATGGTGACCAGCACAGACTCATTTTCTAACGGAGGCTGCTGGTGCTGCAAAGTTCCTCCCTCCAGGTCCTCAGCAACAAGGAAAAGCCCAGGAGATCCCAGCAGAGCCCTCTGGAGCTGTGTGATGGGCATGAATCCTCCCCATGAGCATGGATGGCTGCCAGAGTTTGACCAGCTTCCTGGCCCACCTGGTGACCGGGGCTCAGGACTCACCTGTAAAGCAGAAAGACCTGTCACTATTTGTCCAGCCAAGTTTAAAGGAGCTCACCTGCAAGGGAAACAGCTGCTTAAAAAACACAAAGTGGGATACCCCCCCAAAGGCTGCTTCAAATAGACACTTCACTTCATCTGGATGTCTTATTCCAGTAAAATCTTATCTGCAAGTTTCAGGGCTGCCTGGGAAATCTTGCTGCCTCACCAGGGAAAAGGATATTTAAAAAGGATTAAATCTGACAGCCACATACCAAGAGTGGGTTTTTAAGACCTAAGCAAAGATTCGAGAGGAAAAAGGTTAGTGGGCTGCTGAAAATGCAACTGCATCTAGGCTAATAAAGCTTAATTTCCAGTTAGATAATAACAGGCTGGATGTGATGAGCCACACTGACTGCCAGGCTCTGGTGAAGGCAGGGAGATGCTGCGGCAGTGATGGGGAGGGAGGGAGGGGGGGGAGCCAGAGCCCCCCCCTTTGAGCACAGACACCCAATGGACACCAAAGACCCCACTTCTCCTTGGAGGGAGGTCTTGGTCTTTTCCCCATTCCACAGGCAAAGTCCTGCATCGATGAGGGCTCAGCTCACCCTACAGCTATGGGGTAACCCAAAGCAAATGCATCAGCTCCCTGGCCATTCAGGCTTGCTCCAATTAGCTCCAGCTTTAAAACAGAGCAAGCAAGAGAGGAATTTTGTTTCACAAACCTGCTGTCTGTGCTCCTCCCCACATACTGAAATGGCACCTCTGCCCACTGAAAGCAGGGCCCTGGAAAAGACTCTCAGGATAGTTCATGTGCTGGAAAAAGAAGTGACAGCCCAATTAATGTCGCAGCCTGTGAGTTTTAAACCAGGGCTGTCGGCACAGGCGCTCTGGGATGAGAGCAGGAGAGACTGGATAAACATCACAAGATGCTGCTGTCCCAGAGGCACCAAGCCACTGACTGCTGCCTTGCTCCATGCCTCAGCCTCCCCACCAGCCCCAAGGATGGTGAAGCTGCCCAGGTACCTGTGGGTACCCCGAGTGCAGCCCCGGCTCCATATCCCTGTGCCCCCATGGCTGCTGGGATGGCACCCAGCACCTTGGACCCAAGTAAGCTGCCAGCACAGATGCACCTCACAAAATAACTCTGCACGGGGTGCAAAAGGGCAGCCCCCACCACACAGCTCAGCCAAGCCCACTGAGCCACCAAGGCTGGCTCTCCATCACACGTCTGTCCCCCAGCATGGATTTAGGGGTGCCTGGCACCATGCTGGCTCTGCTCTGGGGAGCTGGGGGCAATGGCAGGCAGCGATGGCTTCGCAGGCAGCTGGCCATGTCTGCGACCTTACAGGTACAAGCCACTCCCACGCTTCCCACACAAGTGATCCAGTTGGCCTTTTTGTCCATTTTAGAGTGTTAATTGCCTTGTTCCTCACTATTATTATTATTATTATTATCACCTCCTCTCCAGGCACAGCAGCACCTCAGACTACCACATCCTGTAATGGCAGCAGCTGAAACCCCCTCTGGCTCCTGCCCTCAGCCACGTGAAAGGCGTTGGCTGGGCATCAGTCTCCAAGGCCCCATCTCTCAAGTGCCACAAGATCCAGCAGCACTTTCATGCTGTTTTGCTCTCACCACTATCTGCTGATCCACAGATTGAACACATCATGCTGGCTCCTCCCAGCCTTGATCCCAAAACCAGATTAATGGGATTAACTGCCAGCTTTCTTTATAACCTTCATCCCAAGAGTTTAGCTCCACTTAGCTAAGTGTCATGCACGGAAGCCCCTCAGCATCCTGTGCTGCACCCCAGCAGGCATCAGCGAGCCCCTGCATCCCTCCTTGGCAGCTGCTGGCAGGCCAGAAGATGCCCCACAAGGACAGGATGGTCCAAAGTTCAAGCATCTATCCCCCCATTTGATGGTTCAAAATCTGCCAGGGCAGGTTTGCTGTGACCTGAGCTGGGTTAAACACCATCGAGAGCCTGGCAGTCGCTGGGAGCTGCCCGCTGCCCCCACTCCCTGCCCACAGCCTGTTTCAACATTCACAGGGAAAGGGAGCAGCTCATTCCCATGCAGACCAAAATCTCCCCTCCCCGTGGCCCATGCCAACAAACGAGCTAGACCTCTGTGCTGCCCCTAACACACAGGGAAATTGCTTTTCCACTCTGTGCTAACACAAAGCAGCCGTGCATCACTTACTGATACCGAGTCCGTTTATAAAAGCATGGCTTTGCTCTGCTCTAATTGCTTCAAAGGAAGCAATGGCATTACCCTCCCTCCCCTCGCTGTGCCTCGCTGACAGACGCTCTCCACCAGCTCCCACGTTTGCCCTCAACACGAATTAGATCTCAGCGCTCGGGCGGTGGCAGAGCGGCTGCCCTGCCCCTCATTCCCTGCTGGGATGTGAACAGGCACCCACAGGTTGCCCCAAGCCCTGAAATGTGGGCTGGCAGCAGGAGACTGGGAACCAACCGGGCTGGGCAGGCATCCCCTTTCAGTTTCTCCAGGGGGAAGAGAGACCAGGCGGATCTTCTCCACAAAGCAAGGATGCAGCCACGCTCCTTTGCTCACTCTTGGCTCCTAAGCAGGGGGTTTGGTGCTGTTCCTGCATCCTGAGGCTCAGCCTGGCTCTGCTCCTGCCCTGGCAGGGCTCCAGGTACCCAGGGGGATGCCTGGAGTCGTGCAAGCTCCAGACAGCAAGGTGTCTGTTCCGTGTCAGCCCAGCACTTCAGGGTGGAAAGCAGAATAAATAGTCTGATGCAGCTGGTATGCCTAAATATGATATAAGTGAGGTCATAACTCACCTGACCTCGTATTTCACATCACTTCTAATAGCATTTGTCATCAATAAGCAGCCTGTCAGTTTCTTCACTCCTGGGCTGCCGCTGCAGAGCACAGGGCATCCCTCCCGCAGGCACTTACACCCAGGAGACCTTCCCCTTCCTTGGGCAACATCACCACGCCGGGTGGGCTTACTGCCTCTCCTGCCATCAACATCCTCCCACACAACACTTAGCAGCCAGCAAGGGGCACAGGAGCAAAGGGACCGGGACCCTTCTGCTCTGGGATGGCCCTGTGCCACTACAGCCAGGCCAACAAGCAGGGGAGCCCCCCCAGAGACAGCACAATCAGGGATGGAGCAGGAGAAGAGGAGGTTGGGGGGAGACCGTATCACTGCCTACAACTACCTGAAGGGAGGTTGTAGAGAGATAGGTGATGGTCTCTTCAGCCAGGTGACAGGACAAGGGGGAATGGCATGAAGCTGGGCCAGGGCAGGTTTAGATTGGATGTTAGGAAAAAATTTGTTACTGAAAGAGTTGTCAGGGCCTGGAACAGGCTGCCCAGGGAGGGGCTGAGTCACCTTCCCTGGATGTGTTCAAAAACAGGGCAGATGAGGTACTTAGGGATATGGTTTAGTTTAGGATGTGAATGGTTGAACTTGATGATCTTAAAGGTCTTTTCCAACCTTGTGATTCTGTGATGCCACCTCCTCAGCACCTGGAGCTGTGCCCTGGGCTTTGCACACCCACACACAGGGGTGTGAGGTGCCAGCAGCATCCACACTCAGACACCTCTGCGCTCTGGCCAGGGACTAGTTGATCCCCCTCATTCCCCACATCACAACTCCCCACATGTGGGCACACACACACAAGCAGAGGCACGGGCACTCTCCTCCTGCCTGCGGGAATCTGCCCATCGCCATGGAAACGGCAGTGACATCAGGCCCTGCTAACATTACTCCAATGACTAATTGCGTTATGAACGGCAAACCAAATTACTGAAACAGTTCCTGGGCCCCAGAGATCCGTACCTGCCACCCCAGGGAGACACAAAACATCCTTCACCTGCAGGGATGCCAGGCAAGGCTGAACGGGGACCACTGGGGGCCCTCACTGGGGCTCAGATGTGGGGCACAGGGGGGCTGTTTGGGCTCCAACCTGCTTTTACTTTGAATCCTAATTTTCTGAGGCTGCTGGAGAGCTGTTTTGTACCTGTTAAGTGCCTCAAGGGCTGCTCTCACTGGTGGCACCACTGTGGCACGGTGTGCAGGAAGAGATGCTGCACAGCCAGGACATGGTGACAATGGACCAGAAACCCAGAGCCAGACTCTTCCACATCCCACCCAACTTTGTTCGATTTAGCAATTTCCCCAAAACCTTTAAGGGCAGCCTGCACACCTCCCACCCTGTGGGTGCAGCAAGGAGAAGCATCATGGTACCCAGAGCCATCCAACTGCACAGGCTGGGAGATGCTGGGTACCCCTCACTATGCATTTTGGAGAATTCCTCAGGCTTCAGAAGAAGGAAAAACCCTGGGGGAGAAGGCACTTTGCTGCAGCAGCTGAAGCAAAAGGCAGTTGGGAGTTACCTGTTCACCTCTCCTGCTTTTAAGTGACAGGCACCGTAAGGAAGGCCCCAGTGAGAGGCAGCTCACAGGACGGGCTGCCCCAGGCTCAGCAGGCAGCAGCCCTGTGCAGGGCCGACTGCTTGCAGGCTCCTTTTCCTGGTGATCTGCTGCATCCTGGAGCCATCTGGGAAGAAAAAAAAAAAACCCCACAGAACAAACCAGGCCAGCTCTGTTTGTTTATTCATTTGTATATTTTAAATCTTTTCCTTAAGATAACATGATAGCTCATTGCATCAGCAATTTATAACTGCCGGCTCCCTGCAGCACCCCGGCTGTCTGCGGCTCGGGGTTATTTACTGCCTGGCACAGAAATAAGCAGCATTATGAAGATATGTTAAGGAACTATTCGGGCACCCCGGATGCAGCACCACCGTTCACATCCTCTAACGCACTTAACTCTCTGCTGCCCAGCCCACGGGCAGGGCAGGGGCTGCCCCTTCCTCCCTGCATCCCCCTCCAGGCCCTCAGGACAGCGGGAGCAGGCACTGACAGTGTGCAATCAGGTTAATTAGCAAAAGGCTCTGATTGCAGCCCTGTGCTGCTCGAGGAAGCATTAATTACAGCAGGAGGCACCACTGGCACAGAGATGTTTCTTCCCATGCCCAGGACCTTGGGGACATCCAGCCACTGGACAGGACGGGTGGTGTGCCAGCATAGGACCTGGGGGGCCTGGTTGATGACAGGTTGGCCATGAGCCAGCAGTGTGCCCTGCGGGCTAAGAGGGCCAATGGGATCCTGGGGTGCATCAGGAAGAGTGTGGCCAGCAGGTCTAAGGAGGTTATCCTCCCCCTCTGCTCTGCCCTGGTCAGGCCCCACCTGGAGTGTTGTGTCTAGTTCTGGGCTCCCTGGGATAAAAAAGACAGGGATCTCCTGGAGAGAGTCCAGAGGAGGCTACGGAGATGATGAAGGGCCTGGAGCATCTCCCCTGTGAGGAAAGGCTGAGTGAGCTGGGGCTGTTCAGCCTGGGGAAAAGAAGACTAAGGGGGGACCTAATTAATGTTTATAAATATCTTAAGTCTGGGATGCAGGGGGAATTGGCCAGCCCCTTTTCAGTGTCTGTGGGGACAGGACAAGGGGCAATGGCTGCAAGTTGGAGCACAGAAGTTCCGCACCAACATGTGGAGGAACTTTTACCCAGTGAGGGTGACAGAGCCCTGGGACAGGCTGCCCAGGGGGGTGGTGGAGTCTCCTTCTCTGGAGATATTCAAGACTCGTCTGGATGCCTATCTGTGCAATATGAGCTGGGGAGCTGCTTTGGCAGGGGGGTTGGACCCGATGATCTCTCGAGGTCCCTTCCAACCCCTGGGATTCTGTGATTCCAGAGTTATCACCGTACATCCTTAGAGGGCTCCACAAATCCAGCCAACACAGCAGCTCTACCCATAAACCCCCCCATCACTAAACATTGGTCTCTCCAAGAGTGATGGCCTTTAAGAACAGACTGGTCATTTTTTTCCACCAACAAATACAGAAAATTCTTTTCTCCGCCCCCTTTCCTTTTCCAGAGGAAAGCACTCTTTCCCCAGCTGGACAGAAACTCGGGATTCCCCAGGGGCTCGGGCTGCAGTCTGGGCAAACCACTCGGCCGTGGCCAACATGGCAGGGAGCCTGCATCAGCTCTTCCCCATTAATAGGCTCATTTAGGCAGCCGTCCCCCGCAGCGCCCATTAACACACATGAGAGAGTGCCCGGAGGTGAGAGCTTCACTAATCAAATGTGCTATTAAGATCCTAATCCATTTCATTAGCCCATCTCATTTGACACTTAGTGAGGCTCAGAGATGCTCCGTGCAACAGGGACAAAGGCGCACGGCCTGTCCTGGGGAAAAATAATCCTTTTCATTAGACCCATGATTCCCTTTTATCCTGTATTAGTTTATTTCCAAAGCCAAAGGGCACTGGGGATGTACAGCTCTGGCAAGAGATGCCATGGATTTTTCCCCTCGCAGCGCACATGTCACCAGACAGAGTGTAAGACTGGGGGTGATGCACAGACAGCAGCAATATCCAAAAAACCCCCACAAAATAAAAAAAACAAGCACTGAAAAATATACCACCTGACCACTTGACTACATGTTACTGGGCTGTATTTTGTTTGGGGATGTTATCACAGAACTGTAGGGGTTGGAAGGGAGCTCCAGAGATCGAGTCCAACTCCCCGCCAAAGCAGGTTCCCTAGGACAGGTTGCACAGGTCAGTGCCCAGACAAGTCTTGAATATCTCCAGAGAAGGAGACTCCACCACCCCCCTGGGCAGCCTGTCCCAGGGCTCTGTCACCCTCACTGGGTAAAAGTTCCTCCACATGTTGGTGCAGAACTTCCTGTGCTCCAACTTGCAGCCATTGCCCCTTGTCCTGTCCCCACAGACACTGAAAAGGGGCTGGCCATTTCCCTCTGTCTACCACACCTCAGATATTTACAAACATTAATTAGGTCCCCCCTTAGTCTTCTTTTCCCCAGGCTGAACAGCCCCAGCTCACTCAGCCTTTCCTCACAGGGGAGATGCTCCAGGCCCTCAATCATCTTTGTGGCACTCCGCTAGACTCTTTCCAGGAGAAAAGGGTCATCTTTATCTAGAAGACTTGCTGCTGAATATTTTGGAGACTGAAATGATTAAGTGCTTCAGCCCCATCTGAAATAGTGTCTAAATTTCTTTCTCCCCCTGATTGGTGTCCAAGGCCAACAGAGAGGCAGGGTGCAGAGCTAAATGCCAGTTGTTCAGGAGGCTGGTTGGCCAGGGGTAGCCAAAGTTCTCAAAGGCTGTTGTAACAAGCCTGAAGGAAAAGGGGAGGAAGAAAGCATCTCCACTTCCCCACCCCATCTTCCCCATAAATTCAGATATGTTGCCCAATAGTTGGAAGTGACAGAAATGCCATGTATAGATCCCCTCCAAAGCTGACAAACACAGACCATGTCTTGCCATAGATCAGAGTCACACAGTGTAACAGAATTAGGACCCTGACTCCCCTTCCTGAGGTGATGAGCAGCTGGGCAGGGATCACATAAAGTGGGGGTGGTCTCACATGCCAAAGCCAGGTGAGCAGGCAAAACATCAATGTTACCATCACCTCTTCAAATAACATGGTAAACATTTTATCACAGCTTTTCAACACAATCCAGTCAGATCTATTATCCCAACCCTTCGTGCCCCACGTTGGGCCCCAAAAGGGACTGTGGTGGCTCAGCCCCAAGCAGCGCCTGAGCACCACACGCCACTCATTCCCGAAGGAGAAACAGGCAGAGCCTCTGTGGGCTAGGATAAGGACAAAAACACATGGAAGTAGAACAATAACAGCCAATTACACTCACACCTGGTGATAACACAGAGTAACTTACGATTACAGAGCACTGCATGATGCAAGGACCACCCCAATGCCCTGGCTGCACTTAGTCTGGCCTGGAGGAACCCAGGAGCAACCCTCACCAACCAGCCCCTTTTATGGGGGAGTGATGTCAGGTGGGGTGGAAACAGCCTGAGCTAACTCAGCTCACCTGGGCTGGCTGCTTGGGTAGGGTAACTCTGGCCTGGCCAGAACCAGGGCAACTACCCACCAGGAAAATTCAGCCCTGGGTTTTCTCTTCACGTACAAGAGAGATTTTTAAAATGCACCATCATCTCCAAACAAAATGAAACACGAGCGAGGGATGAGAGAGAAATCCCCTTCCCCCCGAGCAGCAAGACCATAAATCACTCCCTGTCTCTCCCCACTGGCTGCAGAGGCTGGAGAGCGGCGGTGTCAGGCACGCAGAAGCACGCTGACACAGAAACCGCGCTCTCTCTACCCCTGGGCTCTGCCATGTACTCCCTGGGAAGTTTCACAGCCCTGAGAGCCCACCCTGTCAGCGCTCTGGGGGAGCAGCAAAGCCATGTACCACCCCCACGGCTGGGCTGTCGGCAGTGGCACATCCCCACGGCACACCCCCGGGGGTGACAGCATCTGGGGGTGACGCATCCCTCCCCACTGCAGCCCTGCCCATCCCACCCTGCGGCCCCCTCCTGCCCCACAGCACTCACAGCCCGAATTGTGGCTGGACAACTTGCCACCCCAATGCCAGTTTGTGCCAGCCCCGTGCCATGGGCCCGGCCACACAGCGGAGGGGCAGAGCCCCAGCGCATCAATGACCCGCTCTTCGTGCCTCAGCCGTGTGAGGTACAGCGGGACGTACAGGCCCACTGAGGGCTGCTTCCCAGAACAGATGCTGCCCCGGGGGCTAATCAGCAGAATATTCCCTTCACTGAGAGACAGAATTAATACCACTGCTGGCAGGCGCTACGATGCCAAGTAAATAACGTGCTGCTGAGCTTTATCAGCACGGTGCCTTTTGTCACTGGCCTTGGCCTCGAGAGGGTGGTGATGAAAAAAGGGACAACACGAGTGGAAACCTGTGAGAGCCCGAAATAGCTGTGTGCCCCAGAACCATGGGGAACCAGGGAGGGCCCCGCGCAGGGCGCAGCCCGGCCGTACCGCCCTGTCCCCCATGGTGGTACCTGCATGGTACCCCATGCCAGGACACCTCACAGAATCACAGAATCACAGGGGTTGGAAGGGACCTCGAGAGATCATCGGGTCCAACCCCCCTGCCAAAGCAGCTCCCCAGCTCATATTGCACAGATAGGCGTCCAGACGAGTCCTGAATATCTCCAGAGAAGGAGACTCCACCACCTCCCTGGGCAGCCTGTCCCAGGGCTCTGTCACCCTCACTGGGTAAAAGTTCCTCCACATGTTGGTGCGGAACTTCCTGTGCTCCAACTTGCAGCCATTGCCCCTTGTCCTGTCCCCACAGACACTGAAAAGGGGTTGGCCAATTCCCCCTGCATCCCAGACTTAAGATATTTATAAACATTAATTAGGTCCCCCCTCAGTCTTCTTCTCTCCAGACTGAACAGTCCCAGCTCACTCAGCCTTTCCTCACAGGGGAGATGCTCCAGGCCCTTAATCATCTCTGTAGCCTCCTCTGGACTCTCTCCAGGAGATCCCTGTCTTTTTTATACCAGGGAGCCCAGAACTGGACACAATACTCCAGGTGGGGCCTGACCAGGGCAGAATAGAGGGGGAGGATCACCTCCTTAGACCTGCTGGCCACACTCTTCCTGATGCATCCCAGGATCCCATTGGCCCTCTTAGCCACCAGGGCACACTGCTGGCTCATAGCCAACCTGTCATCAACCAGGACCCCCAGGTCCTTCTCCACTGAGCTCTTCTCCAGCAGGTCATCCCCCAGCCTGTACTGATACAGACAGTTATTCCTCCCCAGGTGCAAGGCTCTACACTTGCTTTTGTTGAATTTCATTAGGTTTCTCCCTGCCCAGCTCTCCAGCCTGTCCAGGTCTCTCTGGATGGCAGTGCAGTGTTCCTGCGTGTCAGCCACCCCTCCCAGCTCTGTATCATCAGCACTTGCTGAGGGTGGATGCTATTCCCTCATCAAGGTTGTCAATGAAGATATTAAACAGGACCTCCACATGCCCTGGGCAGCCCAGACCCTCAGCTGGAGGCTTTACAGGGTGCGCTCCTTTTTAAAAGGGGGCTTGTCAAGTGAGAAGGTGCTGCTGTGTCAGCACCACGAAAGCTGGCAGTAATCAAGGGTGATGGCATGGTCTCCTCGCAGGTGTCATCACAACATGCATATCAGCACTTCTAATAATAATTGGCATAAGCCAGAGAAACCAGCTCACTCGCTCAGGCTCTGCCCGTGACCCCCGAGACCCTCTCCTCCCAGCACAGACCGGGGCTAATCCCGCTCTGGGAGTCACACACCTCGTGCCACACACGGGCCACACTGCACTTCAGAGCCCAGCCTCAGCCCTCTCCCCGCTCCCTGCCAAGGCCATGGCAGAAGCCAGTGTTTTACAGCATGAGTGGTGCAACCTGTGGAAGGGGAGTGATGACAGGGGCCTGATGCCAGCAAGCAATGGGGCTGGGTGGCTGCATGAGGCAGGGATTTACAGAAAACACACAGGCTTTCCCTAGATTTCACCCAGGAGAATAGGGGTACCCACCAGCTCCCCCCGACAAGTCCTGCGGCCAACCCACTTCAACAGGGAGCCCTGGTGTAAAAGCACCCTGAGAAAAGCACAGCCTGTCCCCTCTCCACAGCCAGACCCTCACATGTGTGTGTCCCCGGAGCCTGGCTGTTAGGTGCAGCCCCAGCACCCATCAGCCTCCGGCCCGGGGAGGCTGCAAATCCCCTGTGGGAGACAAGCACCAAGCATGATTAACCAAAACCCTTTACTTGGCCCCAAGATTTCATCAGTGGAGCATCAGGAATGGCAGCAAACATCAGCTTTTCACCTTACACCCGTGCTCGTGACCCAAAGGGCAGCCGGTGGCTCCCACAAGGCGAGCTCAAGGGCAGGCCCCATCCTGCTGCACCGGCTCAGCCCCCCATCCTGCTCCCTCCCGGCACTGCGGCTGGGCCCCACCGAGCCCCCCCCCGTCCTCCTGGCACTCTGCAGCCCCGCTCCCTCCAGAGCGGCCACGGGCTGCTGCAAGGCAGAGAGGCACAACAACCGGGCTGCGTTAATAAGGTCAGATGGGAGGAGGAGAGCGTTTGTGAGGGCTGAGAGCCCGCTTTGGCAGCTTCCCTGGCAAAAGCCTTGTCAGCCTGTCCTCTGAGGCAGTCAGCCACGCTGGGAAGCTGACGCTCAAACGTTTCTTAGCTGTACTTACCGCTGCATCCAAGCCTGAGCCACCAAGAGAGCGGAGCTCCCACCCAGCGCAGCCCTGGGGGTGGCTTTCCCCAGTGCAGGGGGCTGAGACACAGGCGTCGGCCCAGGGGTCCCAGCAGGGAGCTCAGCCCAGAGGTCCGGCAGGGAGCTCAGCCCAGAGGTCCGGCAGGGAGCTCAGCCCAGGGGTCCGGCAGGGAGTTCAGCCCAGGGGTCCAGCAGGGAGCTCAGCCCAGAGGTCCGGCAGGGAGCTCAGCCCAGGGGTCCCAACAGGGAGCTCAGCCCAGGGGTCCGGCAGGGAGTTCAGCCCAGGGGTCCGGCAGGGAGCTCAGCCCAGAGGTCCGGCAGGGAGCTCAGCCCAGGGGTCCCAGCAGGGAGCTCAGCCCAGGGGTCCGGCAGGGAGCTCAGCCCAGAGGTCCAGCAGGGAGTTCAGCCCAGGGGTCCGGCAGGGAGTTCAGCCCAGGGGTCCGGCAGGGAGTTCAGCCCAGAGGTCCGGCAGGGAGCTCAGCCCAGGGGTCCCAGCAGGGAGCTCAGCCCAGGGGTCCCAGCAGGGAGTTCAGCCCAGAGGTCCGGCAGGGAGCTCAGCCCAGGGGTCCGGCAGGGAGTTCAGCCCAGGGGTCCCAGCAGGGAGTTCAGCCCAGAGGTCCGGCAGGGAGCTCAGCCCAGGGGTCCCAGCAGGGAGCTCAGCCCAGGGGTCCGTCAGGGAGTTCAGCCCGGGGTCCGGCACGGAGTTCAGCCCAGGGGTCCGGCAGGGAGCTCAGCCCAGGGGTCCGGCAGGGAGCTCAGCCCAGGGGTCTGGCAGGGAGCTCAGTCCAGGGGTCCGGCAGGGAGTTCAGCCCAGGGGTCTGGCAGGGAGCTCAGTCCAGGGGTCCGGCAGGGAGCTCAGCCCTCTGCCTCCCTCTTTGAACGGGCGCAACTGCAAGCCCAAGGGCTGAGGAAAGGTGAGACCCAGAGTAACTCGCCTTACTCCCAGGCTTGTCAAGTGTTCCCACTCCTTGTACTCATGCTCAGCGTGCAGACGGGCCTGCACAGGGAGCATCTCTCTGTGCATAAAGGGCTCCCCAGCCCCACAGAAGAGAACATACCAGAGATTAAGATTCATGCCGGGAAACAGGGTGGCACACTTGACAGCAAAGGTACCCAACAGCCGCGGCTGGGACGCAGGGCAGCTGCAAGCAGAGGGCGCCGGGAGGCGAAGGGAGAGGGCAAAAGCCCCAAGGGTCTGGCTGCAGGCAGCTGAGGGGCAAACAGCAACGATCATCGAACGTGTTAACTCCCACCAAGCGTACATGGCTCTGACACACACACACACATGCTCCTGCCGAGTGCTGCCAGCCCATCCTCCTGCAGGAGCTGGTGGAGGAATCCCACAGGGAACCCAAAACACTCTGCACTGGAAATCACTGCTCCCAGCAGCTCTTATTTTTAAACCCAGGTCGCAGCCCTTATTTACCAGCAGGTGCTGTCAGGAGCACTGGCTGAAGATGCCTCACTTGCCTTTTGCAAAGCAAACCTCCTGTTTTGGCTGTGAGCTGATTTGATGCTTGGTTATTTGGGGAGGAGATCTCCCAGCTACACAGTGCAAGCCAGGGTTCTCAGCCAGTTTATGGCCAATCCCATTCTCCTTTCAGGATGTTTGGAAAGCAAGCATGGGTTATAACAGAGAAACAGGTTAAACTGTTGCTCTTCTACAAACACCTCCCTGCTGCCCTACCAGAAAGCACAGACATGGGAGTCCTGTGGAAAGCTGCTCTTCAGGCTATGCTTGGAAGCAGCCTGTCACCAGAGCATGGTCTGAATGCTCTGTTGGAGAGGGTTCAGAGGAGGGCCACGAAGATGATTAGAGGGCTGGAGCACCTGCCCTACGAAGAGAGGCTGAGGGAGCTGGGCTTGTCCAGCCTGGAGAAGAGAAGGCTGCGGGGAGACCTCATTGCAGCCTTCCAGTCCCTGAAGGGAGCTTATAAGCAGGAGGGGATTCAACTTTTTAAAAGGATAGACAATGACAGGACAAGGGGGAATGGATTAAAACTAAAGGAAGGAAGGTTTAGATTAGATATTAGGGGGAAGTTTTTTACAGAAAGAGTGGTGAGGTGCTGGAACAGGCTGCCCAGAGAGGTGGTGGATGCCACATCCCTGGAAGTGTTCAAGGCCGGGTTGGATGGGGCCCTGGGCAACCTAGTGTAGATCCAGGCCTGAGGTTGGTGTCCCTGCCTGTGGCAGGGGGGTTGGAGCTCTATGATCCTGGGGGTCCCTTCCAACCCATGCCATTCTATGATTCTATGAACGCTGCAGCCAGCACCCAGCCTGTCTTCAGCAGAGCAGCGAAAGGCCATGTGCTCCCAGCGCCGCAGAGGAGGGTTAGCCATCACCGGGCTTCCTACAGACCGTCTTTGCTGGGAGAGATCTCCAGGTGAACATCTGGGGCAGCTCTTCCCTGCCTGAGCCTTGCCAGTGTGCCCCATGGCTACGTGCAGCACCTCCAGTGGGTTTAACCCTGGTTTCCTGCTTCTCCAGCACAGGCTGTCACCCCCAACACACTCCTGTCTGGCAGATTGCTTAGAAACCACAGCTCCAAACCCAACCCAAACCATGTCCCCTTGGGGTGCACTAACAGGGAGAGGTGCTGTTGTAATCTCTCCAAAAAACCCCACCAAACCTCCAAGCAAACTCTGCCACCTGTCCCAGGTGTTAGGGCAGCATCACCACCGGCCTTCTGCCACCACCGGAGTTCAGCAACCAGTTGCACATAGCAGGCAACCCGCCCTCTCCCGGCTTCCCCAGCTGATACCCACCCTTCTCCATTCACCTCGACCCCCAATTTTAGGGCAGATTCCCGCTTTGAGAAGGAAAACCACCACCATCAGGGCGAGGTGGCAAAGGACAAAGCACTTAGCCGCTCGTACCTTCGCTTTTCAGCCTGTAGTGGTTGTTTACAACACTCTCCAGTGCCTGTGAAGTAATACTTAACATTTGCCGAGCACGCTGGAGCCCATGGATGAAACGCAGGGCTTGAGTCATCCTTCCACCTGCTGTAGTGCCTGCCACAGACCGGCCGGTCGGTGGGTTGCTGGTTGCCACACGTCTCCCAGGGCGGCCATTATTCCCTCTTCTGCAGCATCCTCCTCTGCCGACGGGGGCCGAGCCCTGGAAACCGAGGTCACTGCAGCCTTGGAACCCAGTGAGTGAGCTACAAAGGTGCAGGGAGAGACATCAGTCTGAACAAGGAAAGGAACAACGCTCCCAACGCCAGGGCAACAGTGTGAGGTGATGAAGGGCTAGTTGTACCCAGGTTATATGCCCACTGCGTGTGACTGCAGTCACCCAGCTTGCTTTCCAGCCCTCATTGCAGATGGGGGGACCTAATTAATGTTTATAAATATCTTAAGTATGGGATGCAGGGGGAATTGGCCAACCCCTTTTCAGTGTCTGTGGGGACAGGACAAGGGGCAATGGCTGCAAGTTGGAGCACAGGACGTTCCACACCAACATGTGGAGGAACTTTTACCCAGTGAGGGTGACAGAGCCCTGGGACAGGCTGCCCAGGGGGGTGGTGGAGTCTCCTTCTCTGGAGATATTCAAGACTCGTCTGGACGCCTATCTGAGCAATATGAGCTGGGGAGCTGCTTTGGCAGGGGGCTGGACCCGATGATCTCTCGAGGTCCCTTCCAACCCCTACAATTCTGTGATTCTGTTAATCCAGGGATGACTTTCCCGGGCTTTTGAGTAGCGTTTGTCACACAGCAGCTCCCAGAAGTACTGGAGAGCCAGCTGATACCTCGCCGAGCTCGCGAGGACCAGGCAGCATCTGTATGTCAGATGCATCACTATGCCTCAAAAGCAGCTGGAAGTTGCGACCAGGCACTGAGGCGTGACCGCAGCTCAGCCCCTCTGCACCCGGCTCCTGCAGAGGGGCCGTGGTTTTGAAAAGGCAGCTTTCACAGGGAAACCACCCTCTGAAATGTGGTTTCAGAGCCCTAAAGGTACCTCCCACCTCGGGCTGGTGCTGAGAAGGGGGGCAAAGGGGAGAGCGAGCTGCAGGTATTGGGTTTTAAAACCATTGCCAGCTCAAAACACCCTGCTGACCCTCCACAGGGACCACAGGGTGTCTGCTCTGGTGTAAGCAGCTGATTGGAACCCAAAACAAAAGGCAGCGGGACGTTGGTGCTGGGAAATAAAACTTGTGCTTGCCTGTGCCCTTTGCACAGTGCATCTGAAGCGCGGCGCCAGGCCAGCCCCACGGGTGGACAGGCACTCTTCTCCTCAGCTGCCTCTGGCTGTCACCACTCTCAATGTACATGCCAGGACAAGCTCCAGCTCCGACCTGCTGGCTCTCCCCACAGCTTCCCACACGGCCAGCTCGGTACAGCGATTTCTGCTGTGCAGGAAACAGCTGTCGGCGCTTTCCTACGCCATGGGCACATCTACACAGACGTACCGGGCACCCTCACACTTACACCAGAGAGGAAAACGATTCTGTGGGGTCAAGCAGGGAAAGGCACTGCCAGTCGCGGTCTCCGCTGACCCAGGGGAACACTGACCACACTATGTGCTGCGCCCTAACAGCCACGGGATACTAAGAAAGAAGCCATCCCGCGAGTCGCTGCTGCCGGTTTGAACAGACGGCAGCGTAACAGCCCCTGGTACTGAGCATGAAGCCAACCACGACAGGCCACAGCAAGGCAGGAGCCAGCCCTGCGCCCCTGCACGAACCTGCGTGCTCTTGCCCTGCTTGAGAGCATTTGCTCACTCTTGCCTGCTGAAAATGCCAGGAGGAGGCAGGATCTTTGGAGGGCAGTGTTTTAACCCGAGCATGGTGCAGCACGGAAATTCCCTCGCATAAAAGCTGGAGGATATAAAATGCTTGGAGAGAGACAGGCTGGTGCTGCCACTCTTGTTAGTTCTGGGATATACTGCTTCTTTCCCAGTTGTAAATAATTGCCTGTGAAATCTCTGTCTGAGAGTCCCCTTGTGCACCGAATTTCAGCAGCCCCAGAGCCAACACCCTCCCAAAGCTGCACTGGCCTGAAACAGCCCAGTGCTTCATATCCTGCACCTGTGGAGACGGTCTGAAAAGCAGAGAGCCATGTGGAAGGGCTTTTTAAGGCCAGGGCTGTTCTACCTGGAGCAGCAGGCTGGGGCGAGCTGCCCCAGAGATGGATCTCACTAGTCCACAGGTTTCCTGCTCCAGAGGCATGCCTGTTCCCCCCAGTGCCAGCTGACAGCAGGCACACCAGGTGTGACCAACAGCCTCAGCTAGCACACGCAGCAGCCCGCTCCCGGGGGCTGGCCTGGCTGCGTGGAGAGCTGACGGGGTGGAGGTCACTGGCTGAGAACCACATTTCCCACCAGCCTTGCTTTATAAAGCCTTGGAGAAGCCACTGGGTCCATGCAGAGGAAAGGCTGCCTGAAATTTGGCCCGTAACTAAACTGAGCTTGCACACTCCTGGCTTACAGGCACTGCTGGTGAAACCCGGGCCAACCAGCCCTCCACGGGGGGCTCTCCACTGACATTTGCATTGCCATGTGCTTCTGCAAAACGACATGAGAAGTAGCAGGGTGGTGCAGGTGAGCAGGGTCTGGAAGCATCTTAGGTTTGGTTTGGTGCAGCAGAGACCAGGAGATCTGAGCCTTGTCCACTCACTCAATCCTCCCAATGCCTGCAAAGAGGTTCCCTAACAGCCCCTCAGGTTTGGCTGTGGGTGACAGTAATCAGAGACACCAGCAAGCCAGGGTAGTAACACAGCAATCCAGATGGAGGAAAGCCCATTGCTCATGGAAATTCACAAATGAAAAGCAAAGTGTGGTTTTTTTTCTTAATTTTATTTATTCCTGAAAGGGTACAACTAGAAGAAAAAAGTACTCCTTGGTGAAATCAAAACAGAAAAGGGTGGGAAATGAACACCAAGTGAAAAACATTTGCATGTTCCAGGGGAAGAAGCCCCCAGAGACAGAGCTCGGAGACTCCTCGAGCTTGGAAGTTAATGTCATGTTTCTATTTTACAGAAACTCCCTATAGCAGATCCATAAGTTACCTCACCGTGACTCATAACTTGGTGCAAGGGGTTTCTAGTTTGTTTTCTTTGAGAACCCAATTACTTCAAGTGCATCACACCAGCAAATTAAATCAGTGTGCTGCTTTATTTATTATTGGGCATTTGTTTTTCC
Source organism: Porphyrio hochstetteri (assembly GCA_020800305.1). Lineage (NCBI taxonomy): Eukaryota > Metazoa > Chordata > Aves > Gruiformes > Rallidae > Porphyrio > Porphyrio hochstetteri. The sequence goes on from CM036912.1 coordinate 25,322,208, forward strand.
TTACGGTGACGGCATTATAGCTGCCACAAATGTGCACGCCAGCCAAATGAAACCAGCACACTCCCCTGAACACTTCCAATCTCTCTAAGTCTGGGTGCTTTGCACGTTCTCCAATACCTGGATTTTTCTCACTAATGAACTCTCTGTCTGCTGGAAAATATTGAATGCAATTAGAACTCCAGGGAGCAGCCTCAGAGTGTGCCGTGCCTGGCAGCTGAGGACTGTGAAAGAGCCTAATGCCTGGCAGAAGAATTAGAAATCCCAAAGATAAAAAGGGAGATTTACACACCCTCCCACCGAGGCCTGCTGCAGAATTTAATTGGCAGGGATAGCAATAAAGGGGTGGCAGAGAGAACCACCGAGGTTATGGCCCCAGCACAAGTCACAAAGCAGTAACAAGTTACGATTCCCAGGCTTAAAAATCAGAAATTGCATTTGGACCTTGCACTCCCCCATGCCAAGCCACACAACGTGCTCCAATCAAGTGCATCTATTCCTTTGCTTTTCCCCAGTCCAGCTTTCTCTCTTCAAGGGGTGACACAAATCACTCCATCCAACCCTCCTGCAATTTCATCCAGCCGCTCCCTGCACTCCTCCCGCAGCTGCTTCAGCTCTCTCTGCAGGCTGGCCTCTCTCATCTGCAGCGCTCTGATCACCTCCGTGGCGCTGACCACTGAAGCAGGCTCCCTGGTTACAGACCCACCCAAGCCCGCTTTGCTGGCAGGATGTTTGCTTCTGAACACCAGCCTGCACGGGCCGTGCGCTTTATCCTTCTTTGGAGCACAGAGATTTGTGAGATCCAGCAGCTTGAGCTCAACACTTTGCTCTATCTTCCTGGCAGCAGCAGCAAACCCCTCCTGTAGTTCTTCCTCTCTCACTTTTACCTGCAGAGAGAAGAAACAGGCAGATGTAGGGGGGACACATGTTAGATTCCTGTGAAATCAATCCTCCTGCCAGGAAATGACACAAAATGTCATGTCTGGACTAGGATGCACCAAAGAGGGGAGACCCGACCGTGAGAGCAAACCAAAGAGCATGGCAGTGGAAACTGAACTGTGCTGACCTGTGCTTTCTATGAGGTACAGGCATCAGCAGCCAAAACGCTGCCCGTGGTCATCTGTTTGAGATTCCGAGTTTCCCAGTCCCTACAGCTAATGCACTTCAGAGCAAAACACAGGGGGCAAAAAGGGAGACCCAGCAGAGTGACCCTCACCACCGCCGGGCTTTAAGCCACCACAGTGTCCTAACAGATTAATTGCTTCGTGATTAAGAGTAGTAATTCAGTTTGCAAATGCTTTCTGGACTTGGCAATGCTAAAACTGTAAGCTAGAAAATCTTTAATTCTCATTACAGGGTAACAAATAGGGAATAGGAAAAGAATGGAGCAGAGGCAAAAAAAGCACAGGCAAAGACCAAAAGGAATAGCAGGCGGCATGCTTTCACTGAAGACAGGCCCAGTCAGACAAAGCTTTTCCTGTGACAGAGCTGCAGACTGGATGATAAAAGCAAGTGTATATACTGGGATTCCTCCAAAGCATTTGATTTGATGTGCTCCAACAATCTGATTTGAAGAACTTGCAAGATGGCAATCGCCTTGCCAATTTTACTAGTGGATTAAATATGAATTCGGTGACTCATCTCAAGATGCAGCTGTCTGCAGGGAAGCATCGAGAAGGAGAGGTAAGGTACCCTGCTATGGCCCTCAGGGAACCGGTTCTTGGTCCAGTGGTGTTTTCTGTTTCTGCTACAGCAACAAGCTGCCAGAGCAGCTCAGCCAAAAAGCAGCCAAGTTTCAGAAAAGCGATGCTGCCTCCACATCCTGCACAAATCCCAGAGCTCTCCTGGAACCCGTGTGCATTGCTGGAGTTCATGCTTCAAATAAAAAACCCCACCAAAAAAGAAAAATCCACACTACAGGGAAACAGAGATTCAAAGGCAGGTCACCCAGTGACTCACAGCCCAGAAAACAAGCCTTACAGTACAAAACTTCAAGCACTCAAAGTATTCCATTCATGGGGACAGATACATAATTTGTTTTAGATCCTAAAAGAAAGTGGAAAAGAAAAGCTGTGAGAGACCAGGCTTTGCTGAGAAAGCCCTAAGAAGATCAAATGGATGAAAATTTGTGTTAGATATTCAGCTTCAGAATAAGACGTTGTTTCCTACTGTGAGGATAATGAACCATGAAATGCTTCATTGCAGCTCCAGGGATGAATCCTTTGGCCAAAGCTCAGCTCAGGTCAAGCTCAGTGCTAATGATACCCCCTTCCAGCCTTGAAACTGCTCCACAACCCCTCCCTTCTCTTGCCACGGGTAAGACTGAACAACTCCCTGAGGTTTCAAATCTGCAGATCTGCATTAAGATATTAGTATCTCACAAATCAGGGCTTTGACAAGTTCCCTGTAAAGTCAGGGACATTTTGGCATCTCTCTGAAGCACTGGAGATCGGTCAGAGCTCAAAGCAGCACTAGCTGCATGGACAAGAGGCCTGAGGTAGCAAAGCTCCCCGACTTTCCCGCTGCCGAGGTGCGACTGCTCAGGGTCAAACCAGCTGCTGTATCTGCAGAGAAAAGGAGCTCTTCCATCGATTGGTAGAGAGAGTTTCACTACTGAAGCAAAATCAGATGCTTATGACATCCAGGGGGTCAGAGTACGTTCTCTTACAGTGTGAAACAGTTACATTTCCACGCTGACACCAAATTCACTAGAGCTTCACTCATCCCACATCTTTCATCAGAATATCTTCATGAGTTTTACAGCCAAGTAATTAATCCTCTCCACAAGCTTCTGATGGCTTATTCTGTCTCTTTCCCTCCCACCCCCAGCTCAAAAAAGATTAAGAAAATCAATCAAATCACAAAAGGAGTAAATTTCTCTGGCTTTTCCCTACTACGTTAAAGGTGTTACCAATGCAGAGCCATCTGTTGAAGGAGATCTCTGTTGATTAAGGCACGTGAATAGAGAGCTGAAGCCAAGAGAAGTCTATCTTTGCCCTCGTCCAAGAACCATGGGTCCCTTTTTATTCTAAGTCCCACAGCATCTCAGGACATCTCTTGCTGTCAGCTAAAAGAACATCTGAAGTCCAATTCTCTAACGTCACTTTAGAAGAAACAAAACTGAAAGAATAAATTCAGTGTTATCTGGTCTCCCCACTGCTGATGAACAAATGGGAAACGGTGTTTGCACAAAGTGGATTCAACACTGGAATCCAGGATAGGAAACATCTCCTCTTACTTACCAAGAACAACATCACTCAGCAAACAGAGCCCACAAACTGTTATTTATTTTTTGCATTAAACTGAGGCAGGCTACCAGCAGGGCTGTGTAAAAGGATTCCTAATGAAGCAGAGGTTTTCATACTCTCCACTGGCCCAAACTGGAGAATTTTATTATCCATTGTGCGAGGCTTGTGATGGAGGAGCCTGCTCCTGTCAGCACTAACTGCATCGAGTTCTAACTCACAGCTACAGCAGGAACAGGGATTACTGTACTGAAGGAGGAGCAGCTGTAAGGACAAGGACAACAGCCTTACAGTTAGGGAGCTGGGGAAGCAGCAGCGTAACAAATCCTGACATCCGAGTATCAGAAGGGCCCTGCACATGTTATCTTCTACAAAGAGGACCGGTATTTCCTGGGACTACATTAGATAAATTTAACAGGGGAAATTTTCAGAAGAACGAATATGGAGTAAGAGAGCAAGTATAGCAAAGCACTATTTATTTCCTATCAGCACAATCTGGAGTTGGAAAGCCAGCTCGAGTTCTTTGCACTGCTCTTCCTGGCAAGCTGTGCAACCATATGTATGTCCACAAATACTCTCGTTGCGGTTTGTGGATTTCAATAGCTATAAATTCCCCAAGGGTTACCTTCAAGCAATACCCTCTACTCCTCACATCCTGAACACTTGTGAAAATACTCCGTAACCTCCTCCTGTATGGTTAATTGATGCTCTTTAACAGCTTGCTGTCTCCCATTAGTCAGCACACGACAATTCCTCTACACTGCAAAACAATCTCAGCAGACCACTTTGTATTAAACAAACATATTGTAAAAGATTAGGAGTCTCAGTGTTTTGTGTCTGCCCGACTCTATCCCACAGCTCTGCCTTTCAGACTCAATCTACCAGCTGGAAGCTGAATTCCCAATTAGGTACGTAGTGTTGTCTGACAACTGCTGCACATGCTCTACAAATAAATACAGCGACGTGATAATAATCATTTCCACTTCCACAGAACCAACCCCATCCCACAGGAAACCCGTGCATTTTGAGAAAAGCAAAGAGCTGATGAGGAGCCTGCATCTTCAGACTGACACCTCTCCCACTCTGGGGCGAGCACTGACCTGGTTACTGGGCACAACGGCACCACAAAGCACTCGGTCACACACAGTGTGACTGAGCCCTGGGAAGTGCACTGTCCCTCTGTGTGCTCCAGCATCAACATACCCAAACTCTGTTTCACACTCCTGTGACCATGACAAGGCAGCAGGAACCTCCCATGGCATGCAAGTCTCCTCATCACCAGCCCTATGAGGGCTGCAGATGGACAGATGTCATGTGTACACTGAGGAAGTACTCCTAGTACACTCCTAGCTCTTTGCCTCACCATGGCACTGACCAGTATTTGGGATAAGACAGTGGCCAAACCGTCCCCCAGGACTATTTCCTTTAAAATAACACCACTTCCAAAAGACCACCATAGGTTTTCAAAAAGCATTAAAACCTAAAAGCTGATGGGAAAACTATAATAATCTCCATGTTCTAAGGGGAAGCCAGTGAGCTAGTGAAGTCCCAGGTAAGAGTACTGTCCCTCAGATCACAGGCTGAAAAGGGACACAAGTGCCAGACAGCCTGGGCTAACCCTCTCTTCCCAGACATGGCACAGTGTAAAGGGTTGCAGGGTGCACAGACGCTCCTGCCAGGTTACAAGGAGTAAGCACTGCAATAAAACTGATCTCTCCAACATCAGCCAGAGGGTGGGCAGGGACAGGTGATCTCTAGTTCCTGATGTGGTGGAATTAAGCTAGGCTGGGCATCCATCAAGCATGGAAGGGATTTCCCATCTCCCAGGGACAGTGCCACGACTGGTGCTACATTTCCAAAAGTGTCCAGGCTGAGGGGCACGTTGAGGAAAATGGCCAAGCCAAGAAAGAAAAGGGTGGGCCTGGTGCAGAGATGGAAAGGGGTAGTGAAGTGAGGCAGACCCAAAAACCAGGCTGAGCAGGCAGCTTGACTCAGCCCCACCACGGTGGATCAATTTATGCACTGATGCACAGAAGAGACCTCAAGCCTGCAAACACCTACACCACAATTAACTTCCCCAGCGCTTCCACATCCCTGCCCACACTGGAATTTCTTCTAACCAAAGATACTACTCGCTGTCCTTTCCATCCAGGCAGCTATCTGAGTCTTGGGAATCTTCTGGCTTTTTATAGAGACGAGTTCAGTGGGTAAATCATGGAAAAGGCAATGTGTTGCCTATTTTAAATACGGTGCCTTCCAGTTTCTTTGCATGTTCCACTGTTTGTGAGGCCAGAAAAGCAATACCCAGATTCTCCTCCTCTGGATGTCATGTAGACAGTCCCAGTCTGTCAGCTGCCCATCTTGTGGAGGTCTACTTCTATCAACTGCTTAGATGACCCACACATTTAACTCATTTGATCTTTTCTCAAAGAGGAGACCTTCCAGCCCTTCACAGTTACTGCTCCCTTACCTCCCTCGTGTTACACAGAATCACAAGGTTGGAAAAGACCTTTAAGATCATCAAGTCCAACCATTCTCATCCTAAACTAAACCATATCCCTAAGTACCTCATCTACCCTTTTTTTAAACACATCCAGGGAAGGTGACTCAGCCCCTCCCTGGGCAGCCTGTTCCAGGCCCTGACAACTCTTTCAGTAACAAATTTTTTCCTAACATCCAATCTAAACCTGCCCTGGCACAGGTTCATGCCATTCCCCCTTGTCCTGTCACCTGGCTGAAGAGACCACTGCCCACCTCTCCACAACCTCCCTTCAGATAGTTGTAGGTGGTGATAAGGTCTCCCCTCAGCCTCCTCTTCTCCAAGCTAAACAGCCCCAGCTCCCTCAGCCGCTCCTCATAGGATTTGCCCTCCAGCCCCTTCCCCGGCCTGGTTGCCCTTCTCTGGACTCGCTCCAGGACCTCCATGTCCTTCTTGTGGTGAGGAGCCCAGAACTGGACACAGCACTCGAGGTGTGGCCTCACCAATGCCGAGTACAGGGGCACAATCCCTTCCCTAGACCTACTGGCCACACTGGTTTTGATACAAGCCAAGATGCCCATCCCTTGCTGGTACTGAGCGTCCCAGGGCTTTGTGTCTCATTCCGCGTGGCTCAAACATCGCGGAGAGGCTGATACCTCCCAGAGTTTTAACAGCTCACTAATGAAAACCCACGTAAAAATTAAAGCCCAAAATGATTATTTTCCTGCCAAGAAGCAAGGTGGACATGAACTTAGCAACATGCAAGACGTCCCGAAGAGATGCTAAGAGATCTGGATAACCACTTAACATTATTTAAATCATTTCCAGGGTCAAAAGCGATAATCTTACAACTGCTGGAAGTCAACATTCCTGCTTGTTAAAACTTCTCGTGGCAACCTGAAAGCCTCAGAAAGCAAATGAGCACTCTGCCTCTCAGTTACATAAGTGAAGGAAGCCACTAACTAGAGATGGAGTTTAAAATGCAGCAGAAGGAAAGGTCCAAACATCTGTTTTGCGGAGGAGACTGTGGGGAGGCATAGGGGCATTTCCATTTTCTGATCACGGTGTTGTCAACTTTGAGAAAGGAGCAGCAAACTGAATTGTTGGAGCTCCTTTGGAATGGGATGAAAAGGCCAGAAACTGTGTCATTATTTTAAAATCACAATCTCTTCAAATTATTCTGGGAGATTTGCAGAAATTGCTTTAACAATGGTATTGCTCAGAAAAAACAAACTGCACAAGCCTGGAAATGGCACATTTTCTGCCCCCAGTCCTATCTGTCCACTATTCCTGTCGTATTTCTCCTCTGACTAGGAAGAAGACTCCATATGCAGGCAGCATGAAACACACATTATTCTTGCCTTTCTGTACAGACACCAGAAATCTCGATGCCTGCCTTTGCTGGGAAATGCGGTGCAGCCGGCTCTTTGTGCTCCGAGTCACAAGGAACAAACAGAAAAATCTCAGATCTTGTCCTTCTGGGTTGAGGAGTGAAAAGGAAATTAGGAAATATAAATGGATGCAATATCCAAGACGCCAAGTCATACTGCCTCTGCTATCGGGGCGTAATCACCCAGCACCTTTCATAAACTCATCTAGTTCCTCTGAAAACACCAAACAGCATTTGACTTGCAGAATTTTTTCATTCCTACGGGAAGCTCATTTCTGAGCTTTATTTTAAAGCTATCACATCTACGATGGACCCCTGTACCTGGGGAGCTGCAAAGGGTGAAGTGAAACATTACACGCTTGGAAACATATGATTAATGAAGGGCCATGTTGCAGAAGTAGAAAAGACCTGCCAGGCGAGCCAGCACACTCACTTGCCTGGCTCCTGACAGCTTCCCAGCACATCACAACATCCCAAGCACGGGTATGGAGAGGCGTTCCCCAGGTTAGAGGCGCTGTGCAGAGCTCTCAGTCTCCACATACACTGAGCAGACTCTCATTCAACAGACAAGCATCAATTATAGATAAAGATCTATAAGTAAAAAATGAAAGCAGGATAAGCAGGGAGATATTGGCATGCATCACTCAGAAATGCTGGCAAGGATGCCGCGCATAAATCCTGACAGCTGAGCGCTGGAAACCAGGCGTTGCAAATCAAGGCTAGTTTAGGAGTTTTCTGTTTCCAGACTGGAATCAGGATCAGTCCAGGGGATGAACCATGCAAACACTTATCTTTAATCAGCACAAGCCTGAATAACGCTTTATAAATTACCACTATTTATACTTTTTTGCTGTCTTATGGTTTACACCCAGTGTTTATTCCACCACCATTCCCTCCTACCCTGCAAGAAAATCCTTGCAGACCTGCCATCCCAGCTAACATTTTATCTGAGATACAGAAAACAGGACAGAGAAGAATTTGCAGGCTACTTTTACAAAAGCCCTCCTTGCCAACACTGAAAAACCAGCACCAAGTACAAAAGGAACTAAGCAAATGCATCGGTAACATATAAAAGGGAAGAGCAGAGTGCACTATAAGCACTGCAGAAAGATAGGCAAGTATTACATAAAAGTGGAACGCAACAAAAATAGTCACAGGGATCCCACAATTCCCACCCACACCTTCTTTGTGCTCCCATACAGGAATTTACTGGCTATACACCGTGCGTTCTGCACCTCACTGCACACAGAGCAGCGCTGGGAAACACGCAGCACGGGCTGTGAGGGAAGATGCCCAAGCAGAGTTCATCTCAAACGTCATTCGAGATCAGCAAGAACCAAACAAGCCAACACCGCTGTTCTCCGTGTTTCTGTACAGAGCAGTTATGAATAACCCAAGTGTTTTCTGTGCTGGTGTGCCCTTAAAGGGACACAAAAAAACCTTTTCCACACATAAGCAGGGTGAGGGCTTTACACGTTAACAGTAAACAAACAATAATTTGGCTAGCAGGTCAGCTGCTGTTAAGAGAAACGTTTGCTTCTGCGGGGGGAACAACAATCATGGTGAAGTGTATGACAAATGCTTTCCTTCTTTAGCTACAGACAGTGATCCATTCAGCCTCAGGCAGAGAAAAGCACCGTTTCAGGGGATGCTGTGAATGCATGAGTGATGGAAAACCAAATACTGCAGCTCCTGCTTCTGGGAGAAATCACAGAATCACAAGGTTGGAAAAGACCTTTAAGATCATCAAGTCCAACCATTCTCATCCTAAACTAAACCATATCCCTAAGTACCTCATCTACCCTTTTTTTAAACACATCCAGGGAAGGTGACTCAGCCCCTCCCTGGGCAGCCTGTTCCAGGCCCTGACAACTCTTTCAGTAAAAAATTTTTTTCTAACATCCAATCTAAACCTGCCCTGGCACAGCTTCATGCCATTCCCCCTTGTCCTGTCACCTGTCACCTGGCTGAAGAGACCATCACCTACCTCTCTATAACCTCCCTTCAGGTAGTTGTAGGTGGTGATAAGGTCTCCCCTCAGCCTCCTCTTCTCTAAGCTAAACAGCCCCAGCTCCCTCAGCCACTCCTCATAGGATTTGCCCTCCAGCCCCTTCCCCAGCCTGGTTGCCCTTCTCTGGACTCGCTCCAGGACCTCCATGTCCTTCTTATGGTGAGGAGCCCAGAACTGGACACAGTACTCGAGGTGTGGCCTCACCAATGCCGAGTACAGGGGCACAATCACTTCCCCAGACCTACTGGCCACACTGTTTTTGATACAAGCCAAGATGCCATTGGCCTTCTTGGCCGCCTGAGCACACTGCTGACTCACATTCAGCCTGCAGTCACCCAACACCCCCAGGTCCTTCTCTGCCTGACAGCTCTCCAGCCAGTCTCCCCCAAGCCTGTAGCGCTGCATGGGGTTATTATGTCCCATGTGCAGCACTCTACACTTGGCCTTGTTAAACTTCATCCCATTGGTCTCAGCCCATCGGTCCAGTCTGTTCAGATCCCTCTGAAGAGCCTCCCTACCCTCAGGCAGATCAACACTTCCTCCTAGTTTAGTGTCATCTGCAGACTTACTGAGGGAGCATCCAATCCCTACATCGAGATCATTGATAAAGATGTTGAACAAGACTGGACCCAGGACTGAGCCCTGGGGGACGCCACTCGTGACCGGCCTCCAGCTGGATTTTGTTCCATTTACCACCACCCTCTGGGCTCGGCCATCCAGCCAGTTTTTAACCCAGCTGAGGGTCCACCTGTCCAGGCCAGTGGCAGCCAGTTACGGAGCTGGGTGGGGGGGACAGGACCCTGCAGAGCCTGTGAGGTTCAAACGTTTGCTGAACAGTGACTTCCAAGAAAACCAGACCCCCAACCTTCAGAAAAACATCCAAAGGCATTTGGTGCTTATATAAAAATATCCACGAGTTAAAGCAAAAGCAGTATCTGCAAACAGGTATTTTGGAAACACTATAACACTGAGTAAGCAGGTGTTTTACTACAAAAAATACCTTACTCTGATTTCAAATTCATGTCTTATAGTAACTCGCCCAAATGTAATTTCAAACCTCTGGGAAAGTTACAGTTAGTACTGCAGCTCTATAAAACTTGTCTCATTGAATCAAGCTTCTCTGCTGCAAGCTTTCAAGGTTTTTAATTTTCTGCAGCAATTGCTGCACACTGAAGAGTAACCAGTTAAAAACGCTGGAAATCGTCATTTTCTGTTTTAATAGCTGAGCACTTCCCACACCGTCCTGCTTAAAGGAGGTTTCTCCCTTCTTGTGTGATCCTTGATTGTATACAAAGTGACTTGATGTTCTTCTGAAATAGCCCATTTAATACCGATGCTAATGCATTTACAGATTTAAAGTCATAATAAAGGGTTTGATTAGTCTTACCAGCTACAAAGCATCGGCTGCAGCATCTCACCTGGTAATTCTGCTATGCTCTACTACCTCTTGGTGAGCTACAGGGTCTCTTACAGAAACATAAACTTTTGCTTTTTTTAAACACAAGCTCCAACAGATCAAGAAACTACTCCATCAGTGTTATTTCAGCAGTGGAATACATTTCTTTTCATACATGCACCCTTTCAGTGAGCTCCACCGTGGCCATCTAGAGAGTCCCACACATCCTTAGAACTCCTCTTCTGTCGGGGAACTTAGAGAACATGATCCACCTATAAGCTCTTCCTTGGTTAAATAACACACTTCTAAAAGATACAGGCTGAGTAATTCCTTTACTATCCCTCCTTTAATCCTTTCCAACCTTCCAACCATTTGCTAACTGTGAGGGCGGTGTAAGTGGGGACAAGGCATTTCATTCAGCTCTGATCTGGGGTATCTTATCTGTCATTTAATGACCAGTGGCAGATATTATCCGCACTTCGCTGCCGATAACCTAACGACTCTTTCCTGACCCATTACCATTACCTTCCACTCCATAACGCCACGAAACAGAAAGGTTTCACATATCCAAAACCTGAAGCTGTCAGCAGATCAAACTGGCTTGAGGTACACACATGGGTATTTCTTACTAAAACCAAACCCCAGCAACAGGAAGAAACCCATAGAATTTCTTCTGGCTTAATAATAATGAGAACGGCTACAGTAAGAGTTAACCATAATACAGTTATTAATTTCTAACGCTTGCTGTCAGTTCAGCAAGAGGAAAACTCTGAGGCCTTCAGAACTGGTGGAGAATAAGTGCAATGGGGGGTGATCCCAAAGTAGCATTAATGCAGGCATTATTTGTACCATAAACAATGAAGACATTTTAGAAGGGTTATAAAGCTGAGCTATAGCAACTGACAGAAGATGTAATTATACAAGCAGCTGCATTCCAAATTTTGCCCAGATTTGCAATTTCCAGCAATTAGAGAAGAATGTATGCATCCCCATCTTATGCATTTTAAGCAAGACATTCACTATTCAAATGCTAGCTCCCGGGCACACCTATTGTCCTTCCAAAACAAACTGTCAGGGAAGCCACAGAGAGGCAGCGTACCTATTTATCTAGGAATAGAAGGGCATCTTTTAACAGGGGGGGTGTGTAGGAGTCCTCTGAGGAGAAACTAAAAATACAGTTTTTAATACGGAGGATGCACATAGCTGCATCCAGCGAGAACAGCTAGCGGGGCCTGGCATGGCATCGCTGCTCTGGTTTTGGTCTTTTTTGTTATACACTGAATACTGTAAAGTGCTTTGCAAGCCTTTAGAGTGGCATCCACTGCTGGTCTCCAATGGAAAGCTTTTAGATGGTGGGGAAGCACGGTAATGGAAAGTTAGAAGTCAATTAAAGCAATTGACTGACAATTTCATAAAGAGGAGTGACCTGATCTTGCCTGAATGGATACTGTAGTTTTGTTGGGTTTCTTTGGTTTTGCTTAGGTTTTTTTCCTTTTTTTTTTTTAAGGTAACCAAATGGGTCTGTCTGTAGACTCACGTATCTAAATAAGTTGATAGGAGGCAGAAAAGTCAGTTTACCTTAAGATAAAGGAAAAGGATCTAGCATTAAGAAAACAGGAACAGAAAGTTAAGATTTTTCAGGGTCTTTGCTGAAAAAAATGCAAAGTACGCCATCAAATGCCAGCATGAAACACAAAAGCACATGACTGATAACAGCTGAGCCTACAAATATCTACCACATGGGAAAAGCAAAAGGAAAATTAATCCTCTTAGGCCTAAAAGCAACTGAACTCTGGCTGCTGTGCAGTTGGTCTGTGTGAGCAGGCCTGCTTATAGCAAGAGCTTCACCCAGCTCTCCTGCAACAAAACTGTACTGGATCCTACCCTTGATGAGATGCACAAAGAGGCAGTCGCTTCAGGGACACCCTTTGGGTTGGATTGCTGAAGGACATACCTGAGGCAAGCAGCCCAGAACGAAGGCTGCTATGTGGAAAGCCCCGTGAGAGACATCCCTCTTCCACAAAGCCACAAAAAAGTTTCCTGCTGTCAGGATATTTTCTGAGCTATCTGTTGCTGAGTTTCTAGCATGAGTAATTTGCTTTTCCAGTGGTTAACTAAATTTTAAAGAGAATAATTGAGCTCGAAAAAAGGAAAAAAAATAGATAGGAGTCAAAACTGCACTGCGGTTATTCTGTGTGAGCAGAACCAGCCAGGGACAAATCTTAAAGTAGTAAATGTCTCCAGAACCAGGAACTTCTGCATCACCTCCATTCAGTTAAAGAGGACGCCAGCACAAAAAGAGCAGACATGAAGCATCAGCACAAGCATACAGTAAGATGGAGAGAGTCCTGGAGCCAGGAGCTCATCTCAACCTCTTCAGCTATGTTCCAGGAAGATACTTTCCAGTATAGTCCCATTGGGAAGGAAGGTGGGACAGCTTCAGGCAGGAGCATCAGACTTGCAGATTCTTTACCATCAACTACCAGGAGACACAGTTCAGACTTGTGAAAGTCTCACATACCATGCAGTTCTGAACGTGCACCACGAGGAGTAAGAGATAAGCACCTATTTCCTTCTCCGAAATATAAATCTTCAGCATTTTACATCATTTAAAAAAATCCGTTCTAACAGCCTGGCCTTTTATAATGCATTTCTTTTTAACTACAGCTTTATCTCTAGACTTTTCAAAGTGCTTGAATCCAATTAGAAGACTGCACAAATTAATGTAGCACCAGGCACATACTGAAAATATATAATATAAAAACTGGAGTGTGTCAGTGTAAGTAATTCAGATGCTTGCAAAAAGGCTGCAGTGCTACTTTGAGAAAGACCCTGACAACTACAAATTACAAAAGAAGGCAACAGACAAGCATTGTTCCCTATAATGAGTCGCTCACTTATTTTTCAATTTGTTCTTCCAAACTTTGATCTTGGGCAGCAGAGACAAACACTGATGATACAAGATACCATCTCAGATCTAAGTGACTTGCAGAGGCTTGGAGGGCCCCACTTTTGTTTTAAGCAGAGCTTTATCTCTGTGCAACATGAAAGTAGCCACTTCAGAAATAGAGTGCTGCTTCTGACTTGCACTTCTCTGGAGTATCCTGCTTTGGGAGAGAACAGGAGGTGAAACAAATTCAAGCGATGCACTCACTCCCTGTATGTGCAGCCAAAAAAAGGCACGTTTATACAAACTCTACACAGATGAGAGGAAATAGAGATTTTCAGAAAAGGATTGGTCTTATGCAAAAATTACAAGAAAAAAAAAAAAACAACACACAAACAAAAAAGCCCAAGTCCCATGATTTTTATAGACTTTCTTCACCCCCAGACGAGTTTTTAGTCTGGTTTTTGGTTAGCAAATAGTCCCTTGTTTACTCCAGGGGCTTTGCATGACTGCTTCAGAACCTCCACCAGCACCCAGCCCTGCAGCCCTTCTCACTGCTTTTGGGGGAGGCAGGAGCAATGCATCCAGAGCAGCAAGGGTCACTCCAGAAACCCAGCCTGTTTACAGCTATGGCATGAGAAATGAACTTTAACTCCCAGGTGGAGATTGTCTACATAAAACACTTCCAGAGTTTCAGTGAAAAAGCAGGTATTTCCTAGAGCCACTGCTCTTAAATTGCACTTAGTTTCTCTTATTAACTCACAGTTCTAATGGTGAGTAGCAGCTGTAGATGTGCTTGAATGGCCATCACGAGTCTTGTACGAGTCAAAGGCTGAGCCCTACTGCTAGCCTGCACGGGGGAAACTCCAACAGCTCTTGGGGTCTGAAAGAGCTGATAGGATGAAGAGCTAAAAGTAGTGAGTTCTAAACAACTCAGAAGTGTAGCTGAGCTTTGTTCAGATGCATTTCTGGCTGAGAAGAGATGTGATATTAAATTACAGCTTTACTTGTATGTCACATATACAAACACAAGGGACAAAGACACAGGGAAGAGTTGGATACTTTTTTCTCATGTGATGGAGTACCCTCCATTTCAGGGTGGGTGACAGAGAACAAGGCCAAGGTTTTAAGAAAAAAGTGAAACAAAGTTAAGCTTTGAATACAAACAGTCCTTCCAAAAGCACCTCTACCAACTCACCTGAAAACCAAGCAGCACTGCAAAGTTCACAATGCTAGCAACTCCTGCTGATGGAGGAGGAACCCATCCCAACAGCCTGCCAGGAGCTGTAGAGCAAGCCAGACACTCCCTGTAAGTTACTGTCCCCAAAATCCGCATTGCAAGGTTCAGAAAAAGACAGTAGCAATGTTTCAGGTAGAGCTGCTCTAAAAATACAGCCACTGGCTATGATGCTTAATATGGGCTCTGTCAGCCAGAATTCACAGCCTCCAAGCTTTTCACATTCAAAAGATAAAGGTGGTGCTGGGACCTGCAATCTGATGCACCTTGCACACCTCACCTTCCCTTGCAGGCACTTCCTAGTCTTTGTCCACGTTTTGTTGTGTGTTTTAACTGGGAGAACATAAGCACTACACTTATTTCTTAAAAACACACTAAAACATTTACAGTGGCTACAAACTACGTTCTCTCGTTGGAATGGGTTTTTTTACAGTTTATTGTTAAATAAAGCTCATCTAAAATTTATTGGAGTGTAATACTTCAGCTGCATTTACTACATGTTTCATTGCCTTGGTCAGTATCCAACATCTTGGCAACTAACGTGAGTAAAATATTAAGAGTGGTTATTGATTATACTTTAACCGATCCTGTCACCTGAGCAAACGCTCTGCATTTCAGGCAAAGGAAGGGGAAACAGCAGCTTTTGGGAAGCAAGAAAAACTTTCACCCACGCTCACTTCAAACCCCAGAGCTGTGCACACAAAACAAGAGACAGCACTCTAGTTTTTAATGTTTCTCTCTTCCCTAAGGAGCTGGAGTCTTTTGGAATATATAAGCCCCATGGAAAACGTCAGGCTGGGTAATTTCAGTTAGAGTTTTTGTGCATGTTTGAAATCGGTTTGCTGATTTAGCAACTGGCACATAGAGTCTCTCTGTCTCTCTCACAGCTCAGCACTCATTCAGCAATCTGCACAGCACGTTACATCTGCAAATGAAGAATAAATACCTATCTTCTTCATCTCTTTGTATGCCGCAAGCTTCACGTTGACTACTCAAGCCTGACCAACCCACGCAGAGTTCTCAGCAGCAAGCAAGGCTCTCTGAAAAACCTCCGAGCTCTGCTTATCTGCATCCACACGCATGCCAGCTCTAAACCAGGGTAACTAGGGGCTTCAGGTCTAGCTAGGGGCTTCATGTTAGATCCTGCTGTTAAGAGGAGAACTGATACACAGGGATGGCTTCTTCCCTCCTTCCAACACAAGAGAGCAAGCACAGTGCCCTCCAGGAACAATCACTTCCATCGCCACGGCGGTTTCCGCCAGCACTTACCAGAAGCAAGCAGCCTCAGATCCCCTGCTAGGAATATTGATGAGTGACAAATAAACCAATGCAAGAAAATACAGGAGCAAAAAGTGAATACAAACATTAGGATCTCACTTCCTGCTGTTTACAGCAGATTCATGCTTTCTAATAACCTAAATCTGCTAATACCATGGCAGTTCCATCAGCAGCAAACTTAATCCTGCTTTTTACTAAATAAGAACTACACATAAAAGCCATTAGCCTTGTCCCTCCTTGCCATCCTCCTGTCCATGTCCTCCATTGCTCCCTTTGATGGATGTTTCTGTTGATCTCTCTGGGTTTCCTCCTCCTACCCAGGCATCTGGGCCCAGCCAACCATGCGTTTCCAAAAGCTGCTCTTGTGGCCTTGCTAGTTCTTCAATTTCTTTTTGCATGAAAAGCTTCACTGACAGCTGCTCTGTGCTCCAGATGGAGGTTTGCAAACACAGAGTGGAATGCAGAAACTCTCTGGGACCCGGGAAGGGGCAGGGGAAGACAATGTGCTGACTGAAGAAATATGCCAGCACTGAACCATTCCCGACCACTCCTCCACTTCCTGCACCCCAGACAGCCCAGATAATTAACTACTCGCTATACTGACATCTTCATATTAGCATAAAGCCCAGAGAACTAGAATAAACAGCCAAGATGAAATATGAACAGTTTGCTTTATAAAAAAAATAGCTTTTGACAAGCTTTCAAAGTGCTCCCCCAGGAGCTTGGCTACCCCATTGCCACAAGCCCTGGGTTTAAGGCAGCAGAAACAAAAGCCAGCCCCACACCGGTGGGGAGGGAGCCAGACCAACCCTCACTGTAGCCCCTTGCTATTCACACAGTGGAGAAAATAATGAGACTCGATTTTTCCCTCATCAACATACATACAATGCATGTGCCTGAAACCAAAACACCCCCCTCCTACAGAGCTCCTTCCCAACACACTACAAATCCAAAGGGCAGCCCTGCTTTCTCCCTCCGTTACCACTGCCATGGGTACAACAGTTAGGGAGGTTGGGGGTTGCTGAATGGCAGAGGCAGTGACTGATTGGGGGAAAAATCCCGAAATAAAGACAAAACACAGGTTTCAGTGTGCTGCTCCACTGTCATTACAGCAGCCTGATACGGGACAGGGATTACAGCCTCTTAAGTCTCAGCTCTTGGTACTCAGGGGCGATGATAGCCAAGCATGCAAGCGCAGCCGCCAGCAATTCTGGAGAGGACTCCAGTGTGGAAGGAGCATGTCCAAACGTGGATTAACAGCTCTAAGTCTTTCTGGGCCATGTTTCAGATGTGTATGCATGAGCAAGCTCCATCCCATCATACTCCTTTGCCATCTCAAAGGAGTTCGGCTCGCTTTTAAATGCTAGTGAACACAGAGGATCCCAAGACACAGTATCCCAAGTTTCAACAAAAGCTCAGTACAGTGTGAGCATTTATGTGGTGAATACTGAAGCGATCACCATTTGGAGACAAATATTCTGCATTACAGCTTGTGGATGCTGAATGTTTAACACAGACTGAAATCAAATCCCCCTCTCAAACAGGGGAGTAGATAACATGAAATATTCAGAAAGGCAAAAGCAAACAAACAAGTTCTCTTCTGGAATTAGGAGATTTCATCTTTCACAGTTAAGTTTGTTTCTAAGAAGAGAAATGTTTTTAAAGCTTAACCATTTCACTCAACTTTTTGAGCATTTATAAATCCCCAAAATGTCACCAAAGAAGTGACAATTATTTGCCCAGGACCACATGGAAAAGAACAAAGCTAACAATAAAAAAGCCCCATATATTCAGATCACACCTCTGTCATATGCCTTTTCTCCTTTAGGATACTGAACACATTACTGCCTAGAGATGGATATCAGTTAAAATGTCATATTAATCAGGGTTTCACAAATCAGCCAAATCCCATGGCAACATCCAGATGTCTTCTAGTGAATGTCCCCAAAAAGGGAAAATGGTTTCAGGGTCATTCCAAGCACATAACCAAAGAGCAAGCTGGGAGCAGGCAAAGACGTACAAAAGAAAACAAGGAAACAAAGAAACAAACAGAAGAAAACAAAGAAAATAAGTTCCTTACTTTTAAAAGATTTAAAATTACAACATGATCAAACTTGCAACAAACAGACATGCTGTCCCTGAAACCACAACCTGCATAAGAAGCAGCTGTGTTTAGCCAAAGCAGACATCGTGGCGTAACAGTGGCTTTAACACACCTGAAATACCTCTACACACTCCAAGGAGACTGCAAAAGTTTTCAAGTCCAATCCCATCTCAGAGAAGGTCCAACTCCTCCGCACCCATCCCTGACAGATATTTGCATGCCCTGCTTAGTGCAGGGTCCAAGAATGGAGATCTCCTAGCTCACCAATCTCTTTCAAAATTTCTCTGCCCCGAGCACTAGGAAACTTTTTCCTTAGTATCTGATTAGTCTGTGTTGGGATTTACAGTGAGGACAAGGGGCAAAAAAATAAAGATATCCCACCCTGAAAACTTCATATTCAAAGAATCACATAACTTACATTAGTTTTTCCACTTTTAACATAAAGACCTTCTAAGACCTTATGTTCCAGACTTTGGATTATTTTCATTTTCCTCTTCTGGGCTCTACCCAATTTCTCTCCTATATTTTGATGCTCAAAAACTGGATGTAAAGAAAGAGCAACTGTTCCTTGTTATACCAGAGCTCTAACTCAGTACTGTCTCCAATAGTCTTCAATAGCAAATACCTAGGGAATAAGTTTAGGACTAGACAAATATTTAACAAAACCTCACTGGAAGATACAACTACCTGAACTCCAGTAGTTTGTGGTTGAAGAATTTTCCTGACCAGAGAATACTTTCTGATTCTTTAACAGTGATTTGTTTCTCCTTCAGTAATTTGTCCAGTAATTCCCTCTGGGTTCAGCCATCATGAAAACCAAGCAGCATCAGAAAAATTTTTCCTCCTGCTCCAGTGAGTACCCCTCTGCACTCTCTCCTCTTCTAGCAGAAGCCCTAGGCCAGGCAAGCATCCTCCCACGGGAACTCTTTCACAATGTGGGGGGGGGGGGTGTGTTTGAGTTATGACTGGGACCAGAACCGCACATGGCATTCAAGAAATGAATGGGAATATTTTAAGCCTTCCTTTCTTCTGCTTTTGTAACAATTCTTGGGATTCAGTTTACTTCTTCTGACCACTGACATTTCCACAGAGCCATCGTTATAACCCCAGGAGCTCACTCATGTGCTGTGACAGACCAGAAAGAGGACATGTGGAATTACAGCTCTCCCTTCAGATGCATTTTGTTAGATTTATCTCCATGCAATTTTATCTGGCATTTCACTACAAGGCCGCTCAACAACCCTTCGCCGTTGTCCTTCGTGTGCTCTCAGGGATTTAGTGTCACCTCTGACCCCAGGGCACTTTGCTCTCCACCTCCTTCCCCAGTGCAGCCACAGACATGGGGCTGCCTCTGCAAACCCATCGCAGCCGCCTCCTCCCCGCTTCCCGCTCTGCCGGTTGCTCAAGGGTAAGAGGAAAGACAGCCCTGTGGGCAGGCTGGTTTTGTTGGGAATCTTTTCAGGGACTTTATCAAATGTCATTTGTAAATGCAATTAACTGATGTCAATCCAACCTTCCCTGCCCAGACGCTCACTGGTCCCTTCCAAGAGCCCCAGCAGACTGTAGATTCGATTCCCCCGCAGCGCATCACGCTCAGTCGCCTGCCCTCAATTCTTTCCTTCAGAACAGTTTCTGCTCGGCTGCCTGGCACAGACATCAGGTCTACTGGTAACAACAGACATAATTACCCTGTGGATTATCATGGGGTCTGTGATGTATAAGGTAATAGGCACGAGAGCTATAATAAACTGTACAGTCCCTCAGCCAGGCATGCTTGTGAGAACCAAGATAATTTCCAGATGTCTCAGTATCACAAGATACAAAGTTAGAGATAATGACCACTTTAGCTACTGCTGTATCTTCTCTTTGTTTGACTAAAAAAATAATACAGAAGGAAAGACTTGATAAGCTTATTTCTCCAGGGAGAAGACTGAAGGGGGCAGACACATACAACTGATAGAGGAGCCTGCATTCAGCAAGCATCCAGACTGTGGGGAAAAAGGCGGCAGGCTACAGGCAGAAAGCATCACATAAGCAGCAACACTATTCAAAGGAAGGCTTGACATAAAGAGGATTGATGGAGAGTCATCTGACCCCCAGCATCCCAAAACACGCTGTCATGTAGCGTTACACAATTCTGTTACCGGGTGTGTAGAAGAGGAGGCACTTGTGATAAACCATCTTTTAAACAGCACACTAAGAGGCACTCTGTTTCCCACAGTCATAAACTCATACAGCATTCACCAAGTCTCAGAAACACCACAACTTGACCAACCATCACTCAAATCCAATCAGTGCATCTATTTCTAAGTATAATGAACAACTTGCCAGTTAAATCCTTTGGGCTTGATTTCTAAATTTAAGCATTAAAAAATTACCATGTGATTATTCCATAATATTTAACAGCATACACACTGTTATATATGAGAAGAGCTAGGGCATATCTAGCTTTGGAACTCATGCACTGGAAATCTCATTTTTAGAATTCAAGGTCTGAGCTGTCCTGCAGCAGTCATGTCTGTTTTACCATGAAAGGAACCAAATCTGATGATGCTAGAGACCTGCCGAGCGCAGTACCCCATCACTGACAGCAAGTGCCTAGAGAAGACTATAAACCAAAGGCAATTATATGGAGATACTTCCTCAGAATTCTCCCTCGGCCTGCAACGATTTGCACTCCTACAACTTCCTAAGCTTGTAATTCATATCTATATATTTAATAGCCTTTGATTGATTTAATCTTCAAAAAATGTGCCCAACAGATTCTGAATCCATGTACACTGCTTATATCCACAGCACCCTGTGGGAAGAAGCTCCACATTCTGCATGAAGCAGCAGCTCCTTGTGCCTGTCCCTGTCCAACGGATCCTAACTAGCTCTTTATCATTACAGTGGAACAGAGTGATTAGCACTCTACACACTTTTTCCATGCCAAACCCTTTTAACTCTTGGGAAAATGCCTCTTGATCTGACAGCCTGCTACCTTTCATTTTGTCAGTTGATATATAATCCTGTCTACCAACGCTTCAATCTAAAAAAAACCCAAAACACCTCCCCAAACACACACACAAGTTACCCCCCCACCCCGAGTTAACACAGGCACAAATTTAATGATACGGGGCTTTTGTTACCACTCTTTCTACCCCAACTGTTTATTTCCTCCATTCACAAGTTTCATAGACTCTCTGGTATCTTACTCATTTTTATGCCTGCATCTTCATCATAACTTCTCTTTCTGCCAGCGAGTTAATATTCAGATTCACCTTCTACATCTACATTAACAGCTCTTTTATTTATGCCCCACCACCGCCTCCAGGTGCTTCCCAGTGTCTTCCCATCCCTGTGTCAGCGAATACCATGTACACTTCCCTTGGTGTCACCCGCCTTCCTCCGCAGCCAGCCTCCCACAGCCAGTCTGTTCTTCCGACACATCTTGTGCTCAGTCCCTTCTCTCACTTCACAGGCTTCAGGTTCTCCTTATTCCTTCCTCCATCAGACATTTCAAAGACTCGTAACTCAGTGAAAGATGACAAGCTGTGGCCTCTCCCACCCTCCTTTCCCTGCAAATACTTATCTTTATTTTTCTCACTATAACCATTACTGATGCTTTCAACCTGCTGCCTGTATCCCCTCCAGGGGCTGCCATGATTTCCTCTCCTTCTCTTCTCTCCTCTGCAACCCCTATCCTTTGATGCCTTCCCTTCCAAAAGAACACTTATTTTGTTTTAGCATGCTGTCTCTCTGGGACAGATGCCTACTTTGTGTTTGAAAGAGCACCTGGCATGCTGTGGGCATAAACAGAGACAAGTAACCGTAGATCTGACATCCAGATCGCAGCAAGGTTGACACAGAGCAGCAACAGGGAGGCTGCCCTAAGATGGGCTGCAGCAAGACGGCTGAAAAACACGGGATCTTAGAAGTCGCTGACAATCAAGAATACCAGCCAAAGCCTCACCTTCTCACACCACACGGCCTTTCGGTGAGTTACAAGTTCATGCAGTCGGTCCCGGAGAGCCATTAGATCTCTGGATAGTCTGTCCATTTGCCCAGTCAGACGGTCAGCCCAGGGGCTGTCTGAGGTCACTTTTGGCAGCCCACCTTTTTCCACATGAGAGTCCTGGGGCTTGTATATATTTCCCTCTTCTGCCATATTATGTAACACAGTTTCCTAAAGGAAAAACAATAAAAGTTACTTTTCAGCAGGAGCTAAAATGGGCTTCCCCTCCAGTTCTTCCTGGTAATTCACAACCAGGAATTCACTGCTGCCATTTCAGACAGAGTTGCTCACCAATTTCAGAGTTAAGAGGTAAGCTCCTCAGTTCACTATAACATATTTCTAAACTAACAGAACACTTACATTGCTGAATTGGTTTATTTTAGAAAGCACTACATACTGTGAGCTACTCTCCACTGCACTAAAGCATAAAGTAACCCACAGGGACAGAGCTTGCCACTACTGCAGAAGCTCAGGCTCCCAGGCTGGGTGCACTTCCATGGCTTTGTGTAATAAAGTGATGACCAGGATGGAGATACATGCTTACCTGTCCAGGAGAGCCCCATCTGCTACGCGGCACAGCTCAGTTGTAACACCCACAGTATCACTTGTGCTACAGGTTGAGCACCCTACTCCAGACTGGTCAGGAGCTCTGTAAGCTCTACTTGACCATGATCTGGTTCTCTAATTAATTCTGCAACTGCCTTCAGAGACAGCAACCAGTATTTGAAATACTCAAAGAAACAGCAGATAACTTCAGTGTCCTTGGAATGTGTGTACCTATACACCATGGCGCACGGATTGGAAACAGAGTCTTCAAGCCAGGGCTGCAGAGCACAACTAAACGAGCCAGACCTCCTCAGTCAAGGAGTATTAAATATTTGTTTCTATATTGTTATCAAGAAGACAGTAGATAGGAGAGGCTGTAATCTCTTTTAAGGATATAATTTGCATTTAAAATTATCTTTCAAAACTGGAGAAGTAATTTGAAAACAGGGAGAGGAAATTCAGCAGTTGAGCAGCACGGTCTATACACGGGCAGGGAGAAACCAAACACATTAATTGCTGGCTCAGGAGCCACACTGCAGGAAGAGATGTCAGAAGTCACCAGTGTCATACAGTTAAGTGCTGTTTTAGAAAGTACAAACACAAGTCTCAGTGATGAAAGGGTGCTGCCCGTAACACTCATGTAACGATGAGGCACCTGAAGTTAAACACAGACAAATGGGAAGGAAAATCCCGCACGAGAGCAGCAACAACCATCAGAAGTTTGAAGGAATGGCCTACAAGGGGACATTAAGGAAGCAATTTTGTTTAGCCTAGCAATGGAAACTGGGAAGGCAGTGACATGCTAACAGCCTTCACATATAAAGATTGCTATAAAGAGGACAGGAATTTTTCCTCCTCCTTTCTCTCTCTCTCCTCTGCAGGTAGGTTAAAAACTCTAGTTCAATTTACAGCAAGAGCTTTTCAGGCTCATCCAAGAAAAAATACTACAAGATAGCTAAGAATGGAAGAAGACACCCTACAAAACCTTCTTTCTCAGCAAGCATCAGCATTGTAAATTGGCACAAAGTAGTGCTGAGGCCAGCAGCTCATGCAGACCAAAGGCCCAGCTCATGACAATGCTGACATGTTCTGGGCACCGACGGGCTAATGAACTGCATGGAAATAAACCAAAGCTTTTCTGGTTTTGTTTGGGGTATTTTACTTTATCTATTTAGGACCTAACTGCAGGCAGCACACTAACACAGTACTCACTGCAGTTCAATGTGTCAGAGGCAAAGGTTTTGCTGGATGTGCTGAACCACAGTTACCTTTTTCCTATCTGTAGCCAGGTCTCTGCCAGTGTTGATGCTTTCCAAACAACTGCATGGTATCAGGCATGTACAGCAAAAGTCAGTATACAGCTAGTGGCAATCGGAATGGCTCTGCATTGAAAGTATTCTTCAAGACAGGTGACATGATTTTACCATCCTTTGCCTTGCTTTCAGTGTAGAATGAGGCATATGGGCAATTAACAGTCAGGTCACCGATTCCAGAGATTTTGTAAACTCATACAGCTAATGTGGTACTCTAAAGAACTATTTTCAGCAACTGCAAACAGGCAAAAGTTGTAGAGGGAAGTGAGATGGATGGCACCAATTCCACTCACTTGAGAAATCGTAAGATGCACAGAGAAAGGCTTATTGATTTCCTTATGATCATTCAACACAGTTCAAGGGGAAACCAGCAATTTCAACACATTATTTGGCTGGGAAAAATGAAGTTGTTTTCAATATCAGCTGCTTGCAAATTTAGTTGCTCTCAAGTCTGCAATAAAGCTTAGAGGCCCTCTTCTGAAAAGCCATCTAATTTTAACAAAATGTACGATTGCCACGTTTAAAAAACATTAAAGAGATGAAGATCAGACATCTTCATTTGTGTTAACTGTATGAAATTCTGCCACTCGGCCCTGCAATTCCTCAGCTTAGCTGCATGAGTCTTACTCAAGAGAAGCAGAGGGATGAAGGAGAACCAGGAAAACACTCCTTCCTTTACCAAAGGCCTTTTTCCCTTCTTCGCAAATGCTGCTGAACAGTTGGTTTGCAGCATTTATTTCTGTGGGAAAGGAGGCTTTTGGAAGTGGTCAGCTATTTTTTAGAGTCAAGAAAGCTGCACCCTTTGAATTTAGTTTGAATTATTACCATCCAGTGCCAATACACTGGTTCCAGTTGCTTCCACTCCAGAAAGGCTTCTAGTTGCATGGTTTCAGACTCCAGAAGCTGTAGCAGCTAGAGAAAAGGAGACAAAGGGAAGAAAATCAGGCAACACTGGTCATTTGTGAACTAAATAATATGTGTGTTTGGTCTAAATTACAAGAAGTGTCAGTGGTGCATGGGAAAACAGTGGGTTACTTTACAAGAACACTGTAAAACCAGTTGTAGAAACATGACGTAAAACACTTTTCCCAGCATGACTAATTTCTTACCTAAAACGCACAAACCTCCTTAGCTTTTACATACAAAAATGTGAGTTTCCGTATTGTTTTGAGGGATGAAAGGGCCATAATTCTGATCTATCAGGCCTAGATGCATGCTCACCTTCAAATTTTCTATGCTTCTTGACTGCCAAAATTAGT
Organism: Porphyrio hochstetteri; assembly: GCA_020800305.1. NCBI lineage: Eukaryota > Metazoa > Chordata > Aves > Gruiformes > Rallidae > Porphyrio > Porphyrio hochstetteri. The sequence goes on from CM036912.1 coordinate 25,347,347, forward strand.
CACGCTTCTCCAAGAGTGTTTTTTCCATCTACCCATGAGCTTGCATGTATCAGGGTCTGAACACCTTCTTCTCTTCCAGGCCACATGCAGTGTTCTCTTAGGTAAAACTTACACGTGGTCTCTGATTGGGCCTCCTCATACTCAACAGTAACAGCAAACTGCAAAATACAGGTACCTCCACTAGACCAGTGCACCTCCTTCCTGTGCTGCTCCCACACTCAGAACTCCAGTATCTCCAGTCTTCTCTGCCTCCTCCCAAAAACCTTTCATCCCTTACTCAGATCACTCAACCTGAGATGATCTCTGATGCTCCAAAGTAACACGGAAGAACGTTGGGTTTAGTTACTTACTACATAGCATGTAATTTCAGTAACTGCAAAGCATGAGTTGACTTTGCAACGTTGTTCTGCAGATAGAACTTGAAGATAAACCAAAGAAAGGAATGCACTTTGGAAGAGTAACTGCTAGAAATGATGAGCAGTGTGCTCTAAAACACTGCTGGATCTAGAGTACAAGTATTACACATTTGGTCGCATAACTGGTACTTGGCATTACACTTAACGACTCTGCTAGTTTCCAGCTCAGCTGGTCTATGAAAGGTGGAAAAATGGGTTTCTGCCTCCTTTTTCTATAGGTATATCTACAGCATACACAGCTTACATTATGGGATCTGATGCTGACAATAAAACCCAGCCAAAAAGTTGATTAAATATTCAGGCAACAGCTAAGTTACTTGATCTTAAAGTATCTTTGTAATATGGTCATGAGCTGTATGTGATTGTACTTCTGAACATGTCTTGTGACAGCTAGAGAGGGGTGAAGGTTGTCATGGGGAGCTTTTCATTTTAAGACTTCAAAAAATATTCTAGTTTTAGTCTCACTGGAGGAGCTCCTGAATGTTAAAAAGCCATATGCCACTTGCTTTCGCACCACAACCGAAAAGTGACGGTTCCGAAACTTCCAACCTGTAAAATGATCTGTTAGAGGTAACTGACCTTAGCAACAACCAAGGCTTCCTGAGCTGTCTCCTAATTTCAAGCCTTTTGGGATCTTCTGCATTTTAGTTGCACCCCCTCACCTTTTTTTTTTTTAAAATTGCTCCACTCATTGTGCCAAACTTGAACAACTTATTGGAAAGCATTCATCTCACCTACTTACCACAGCCTCACCTTCCTCTAAGGCACTACCACCACTGGAAATATCAGGCCAGCAGCCGTGTGCTAGATTCTTTCAGCCATAAATCAGTAATGGGCCAAAACTATTCCCCACTCATCCTAGGAGGACACTTTTCAACCTAGCTAGAACAGGCTGTGACAGTGTTAGGCAGTCAGCAATAGCCAACATTTGAGCTCCTGCCCCAAGGGACTGAACTTCCTGGATGACAGTATCTTCTGGTCTGATGTTATTGCAGCATGGAAAATAAAGCAGAGCCCAATAAAAACGAATGTACTACAAATATCCTTGAGATACCTTAGCAAAAACGATAAAAACAAATAAATGTTCAAGGCAAGGACAGGGCAACAGATTCTATGTCTGCATGCCACAAAGTTGGTCACAAGGACAGTCTCTCCACGTGACCCAGGGATGACAGGCTTTCACTCAGACATACCTGCACTTAGGAAATGAATAGCTATCTGTATCAGCCAGCTCCTCTGCCCCAGACCTCGTCCTTTATTCAACCTTCTCACAAGCATTTATTGTTCTGCAACTGAACCATACACGCTGGGAGTTTGAGGTCGTTTCTTAGGTCACTCATCACAGTCATGCCACGGGTCCTATTTCAGCTGTATGTGCAATTGTGGAAACCAAAGCCCAAAGTGTACCTCTGTATTTTCCCCAAACACAGTATCTCTTCTTACTCATTTAGTACCAACAACAGTTCACACAGAGATGCCTTTATATGCAATGAACAGTTCCACTTCTGCTGCTATATAAACTCCTCAAAATTTAAGACAAACTCACAAGCTGCAACTAAAGCTGCTTGTTTTCATTGACCTAAGGACCCAGATGTTATCGTGCCTCCTAATGAAATTTAAAGACCGACATCTGCAGAGGAGCATTAATTTTGTCTCATGAACAAAGCAAGGCAGCAAGTTGAACATATACCCCACGTGGATATAAGTGATGATTGGGGATAATGTATGAAAATCATCTTTTCCTCTACACAAAATTAAGACAATGAAATCCATTTCCTTCATTCTTCTGGAGGAAGCTATTGCTCTAAAATACCCACACTGAGAGAAGAAGTAATGACAAATTCAAATTGCTATCTCTGTGGAGAAGTAACTCTATAATGAATGCTGAGAGCAAACACTTTGCAGTAACAACTTCACTAAAGCATTGTAAAGAAACCATCACTGGTGTAAAATGACTTGCAAGCAACAGCTTTGCTACAGAGGCTAAACTGTGCTTAACTGAGCTGTCTGAGAGCAGGCTGCCAGGAACCCCCGGAGTGATGCAGAGGGATGTGAACTTTGTCAAGAATAAGCCTTGCATCTTCTAACTGAATCACAGAACCACAAGGTTGGAAAAGACCTTTAAGATCATCAAGTCCAACCATTCCCATCCTATGCTAAACCATATCCCTAAGTACCTCATCTATCATTATTTTTAAACACACCCAGGATTGGTTGTTGAGTCACAGCTGACACGCAGCTGTGATCCCCAAAGCCAAACATCCTGCTTTCAACACAGCTCAGAAAAACATTTTTCATGGAACTGAGGAAACTCTGGGAGCTTCAACTGCAGAGGTCCTAGGTGACACCTTCTGAGTGGTTATAAATACTCAAGAGGCTAAAGTTGAGTCCTCTTTGGTATCCACAAATCTAACACACACCAAAACTCATTAAACATATTTGTAATTACTTTTTTCTGTTGAGATATTAATCTTTTTCATATTATTTACTAGCGTATTGCTAAGTTAATTGATGCCTGCAGAGTGTTACAGAAATCAGTATTTAATAATTTGCAGCATAATGCATGCTTTTCAGAGCCTTAGTTCCAGAGAGCTCCCTCCAACAAATATTTAATCTCTGATGCCCACAGATCATAATTCAACTCCCGTATCAGTGACAAAAGTATTTTTAATCAAAAATTGCTCTGCCTAAATATTCAGAAAATTATCCTATTGTTAGACATACCCCAAAAAATGTTCTTTCAGCAATAAATTTTGTTTCTTGACTCAGAGACAAAATAGTGCTGATTCATCACCTATTCATGTATGACTGTAGGCAGAAAACTTGCATTGGACTCCAGATCACTGCAAACCTCACTCCAGACACCAAGATCTCAACAGGATGAGTCAAGGCTCAAGACATGCTTGGCTTAGTATGAAGGCTTATATGGGGAAAGTTATAAAGAGATTATTTCATACTTTTATTTGCTTAATAGGAAACGGCTTAATTCAACTTGAGCTTTGTAACCTGACATGGTGGGTTTGCCCCAGCTGAGGCAGCCGCTCGCTCGCTAAGCAAGCTGGTGATACACAACTCAGGCTATACGGCTCAGAGCCATCCCAAAACCAGACTGCCCCCCAAAACTGTGCGTCCTGGGGCTGAGTACTCCTACCCCCACCAGCCCCCCTTCATGTTGAGCATGATGTAACTGGTATGAAATGCCCTCTTTGGCCAGTTTGGGTCACCTGTCCTGACTGTGTCCCGGCCCAGCTTCCTGGGTGCCCCCGACCTTCTCATTGGCAGGGAAATATGAACTGAAAAGTCCTTGACTGCTGGGCAACAACAACTGAAAACATCCCTGTGTTACCAGCACTGCTCTCATCCTAACTCCCAAACACGGCATTCCACCGGCTGCTAGAAAGAGAATTAACTCTATCCTAGCCAAAACCAGGACACCTGAGCAGCAGAGAAGAAAAGCACAGATGTTCCTTTCAAGATACGCAAGGAAAAGGGTAAATGCTCATGAAGAAGTTACACAATTTACATTTCCAGAAGTAAACCAAATCTGGGATTAAGGCTTTAGAGACATAGCCAAGCAACAAAAAAGCAGAGAAAATCTTGGTATCATAAACATCTGATGCTGGGACAAAAAAATCCAATACTGTAGGTGGACACACTCAGTGCTCCGAGATTCAGTTCCACACTGTGATTTCTCCAGAAACAAAGCTGATTTAAGACATTCCCCTACATCCCTTGAAGGCTGAAACGAAAATAAATAGGCTTCAAAAGTAGAAAGTCACGCTGGAGTAGTGTGAAGTACAAGCAGCTAAAGAGCAAAAACCAACAGACCAATAAGCAGCCTCTAGCCACAAGGCAAATAAAGATCTGCTCAAGAAGTCATTTCTCTGCTGGTGAAATAGTGCTGAGGGGTGAGGCAGAGCAGGAGAAAGGCTGCGTGAAGGTGGGTGGATCAGAAAGACTCCCAGATGTCAAAAGTGGATGAGAACTGTGCCCACCAACAGCTTTGGACCTTGACCAAAACACTGGCAAGGATGGGGAAAGGTCCTCTGAGGGTCCAGAAGCAGGTACTTCTGCATCTGCTGAGCATCACTGCGCAGGTACTTCTGCATCTGCTGAGCATCACTGCACAGGTACTTCTGCATCTGCTGAGCATCACTGCTTTAGGAATTGTAATAACTTTTTTTTTTTTAATTTTTCCCCTCTGGTGCAGACTGTAAGAGAAAACATGGATCCCCTGCATAGTCAAAAAACACATAAAATACAAACCACAGCAGCTTTGGATGGAGGAGTGCAATTCCAGACACTTGGATGTGTGCAAATCCTCCAACACCTAAACCAAAATATGTGACTTTTCCACTCACCCACACCGGTTTTATACCACCACAACTGGAACTTCAATGGAGCTAGCTCAGCTTTACATTGCTGAGAGCAGGGAATCAAACCACTAGTTAAAAACTTAAGTGACAAAGATCATCATTATAAAACATAATTGCTATTTGTGGAGGGATTTAGAAAACAGCTGTTTAAAATGAAACTGAAAGAAAATAGAATTTAAAGCAAACAAAACGAGGCATTTGGCACACAGAAAATGCACTGCAGCTCTCCCATTGCTAGGCAATGAACTGGGATGCACTAACCACCACACTGATTTGCAGAGGAACAGGTCAGTGAATGGGCCACTTTGCATTCTTCCCCTGGAAATGACACGTATTGAAACAGGGAAAAAAGATCAGGGAAAAGACGACTGAAGTGCAATTTAACAGCCAAGATGAATGAGAATGGAAAAGATATGCATTTTCTTCCCTAAAGGTACCCCTGATTTTGGGTGCCTAACTTGGCATACCTCAAGAGCCAAATTTTCAGGCAGCACTGAGTACCTGTAGCTGTATATATATGCTCAGTTAAAGCACTTCCAGTAGGTAGCAAAAACCACAATTTACTTCAGAGAAATCTCAGCCAGAGGATTTCAGAGAAAAGCACCAAATTGTATCATAGTACTGCCTGACAGCTGTTCATACCGTACTGCCAACCAGAACCCCCTTGTAGCTGATGTCAAAAAAAGACCATTATTCATCTGGTTTTATTCAGGCCATTTCTGTAGGCAGAACAAAGGATTATCCATACCGAGTTTCTTCTCTTTTTTCCCCCATAAACTTGCCCACTTTTCTGTATTTTTAACAGACCACAAAAACACACTGAGAAATGAACAGGAACAAGTAATTTCTAATGTGCTTTTAAAACTCATCTGAACTCAGAAGTGGTGCTACACTTCTGAACAGTACCAACATCCTGGTTTCTATGTTTCCACACAGAAGGTGACTGCACCATGAAGAAGTGCTACTTACAGGAGGAGCATTCCCTTTCCTCCGTTTGTGTGTGTTTTGACTACTAACTTCAACGGGGGAACTAACCTTTTAGGTTTTACCCTTCCCCCCCTTAATTATCCCATCCATCCTTGCCACCAGCTTATTATATCCACCTACTGTGTCCTTCCTTGACAGCCTTACCCGCATTTGGCAGTGAAGAGACAAAATCACCATCCTTACACAAAGCCAAAGAAATGTGCTCTCTATTTTATGCTTTTTTTTATCAGCCTGTACTGCAACACCTACCAAGCCAAGGGGTGTTTTTTTCCCTTTTTTCTTCCCCTTAGCTTCAATGTTTTCTCTTCAAAAAAAAAGGGCTACATAGCACAACTTGTGTGCAAGTGATGTCTGACCCTCCTGCGGGGGCTCTTCTGTGTAAGTTCATCAACTGAGCTCACCACAGGCTGCCAGCCCCAAAGGTCATGTAGGGCTCCCAAGCCTCCTTTTCCCTTCCCATCTTCTCCCTGCGAGAACAGGGCTCAAGTGCCTCATACAGACCTTCCCACAGGCTCCTGCCAGCTCCCTACCACCTTCTTTGCCTGCGGGCCTGTAAGGACCAGGTGGTCCTTAACCTAGCAGTGACATGCAGGGCTTCCCTGGTTCAGCTTCAAGGGACAGCTTGTCAGTGATGGGGCTGCACCGCTTCAACCTGTGCCCCCAACACACTATCAGATGTACACCATGACAGGCCCAGCTTGTACAGCAACCACAGCAATGGAAACACAACCTCAAAGCACTAATAGAAATTACAGATGCTAAAGAAAATCTAGCTCTTGCCCAAAGGCAGAAAAAGAAGCACAAAGAAGAATGGCTTCCACCACTGGAGACCCAGCAGCACATGGAGCTATCACAGACATTCATCTGAGTTAAACAATGAATTTAAGAAGTTATTCGATATGCAGATTAGTCTAAGCTTGCTAGCTTGATATGAATACTGCTTCTCCCAGCCTCGCTCTTCCTTGACAAGCCATCACAGCCTATCATGCATGCAGGTATTTTCATGCAGTTTAAAATACACACTACTGACTAGAGAAACTACTAATTTAAAGTCTGCTACAGTCTCCCGTATGTCAATTCATTTCTCTTGCTAGTCTTTTAACACAGTCCTTTAAATTAAGTGTCAAACATACTTAAAAAGGACCACAAATCCAAAACCACTTGCAAAGCACAAGTAACAGCTGATTTTATAAGCCTATTTCCTTTCCTTCTTGGTTATTTAAAGAAAGGCACAAAAATACCTGCCAGTAGAGCTAAACATTCCAGGCCAATTGCCCAAAAAGTTTAATTTTACAAGGATATTAAAAAAACCCCAAACCTCTACCAGTCTCCTCCCAATCTGAGCTGCATTCTCACCTTTAAAAAACACATTTCTGTTCAGTTCAGCGTTCCAGTGAGAGCTCAGCTGTGACCAAAGCCACTGCAACATATGAATTTAACAGCATTTTGCTTCCTTAACTAGCGTGAGGCTGGAGAACACAGTTGTCCTGCTCTGCCTGACACTGTGGATGGGTTAAGTGTCTTTGATGCAGCTGTGAATGCAGGAGAGCAGAGGTCCCAGTGAGGGATCACAAGATCATCATAGCTCTAGGGCACTTCAGTTTCAGCCTTCATCAACAGCCCGATTTCAGCACAAGAGAAGAGTAACAAGCCTAAGTCCCTCTTCTGTTAGAAGCTGATAACTGGTTTCTCTTTTCAATGAAAACAACAGTAATGACTCCACAAGCAAAGACACTCTGCACTCTCTAGGGGCTATTGTTAGCTTCAAGGCACAATTCAAGAGATGGGTAATGAGCTTTAAAGCTCCTCATCCTGAGATTGTTTCCTGAGACTTACTTTGTTCCTTGAGGGTCCAATACCTCAGCTAAGGCCCACCAGGCTGGACCAATGAGGCACTTTTCAGACTCCATCACCAAAAAATACTATCAAGTAAGCAACTCTCATGCCGAAGCCTCCTACCAAGAAAGGTTGAGGAGCAGCATGTCCAGGGAACTTTGATATGAATGTGGAGTACAGACACACCACTCATGCCCCTGCACATCAGCCTCAGCTGATAAATAGGAACTTAATAATTCAGCTTCCAGACACCAGATACACTGCTGGTACAGCCTTTCCTGTAGCACTGTGGGGGACCACAGGGCCTGCCTGGCCTCCCTGTGCTGGCCCAAAGCATCACCTGAGCTGGGGCAGCTTTCTCCCATCACTGGGTTTGTCAGCACTTCCACCAAAAAAGAAAAAATTACCCAATGCCAACTGATGACAAAGCACCTCAGCCTTGTCTCTCTGGCTTATTAATTCCAGCTGCACTGTCTTCAGGTGGAATTATACTATACTATGTTACTGTCATTGTCACTGTCACAGCATTCAAATTATGTTAAGTATGGCATAAAACAAGCAAAAGCACAAAAGCAGCAGTGAAACTCAGTATCATCCTATCGGTTTTCCTGTCACTGGCAATCACAACCAAGTGTTTGTATCAGTCAAGCCACACAGCGTAGCTCCTGCTTCAGTGCAGTCCCTACCTACTGCTGCAGAGACACTGTCCTTCCCATCTTAGGAGACTAAGATGTTGCTGCTACACAGTCCCACAATTTATGGAGTCCGTGATGAACCACTGCATCGTTTTTCAAGGACCAAGAACTCTACATGCTTGGTCAATAAAATGTACTGAGTAATAACTCACCCCAAAAAAATGGTGATGGCAAGTCCAGAACTGCAGCTCTATTAACTCCTTCTTTTTTTTTTTGCTATGGATAAGTTTAGCTGAAGGCAGTATTAGTGACAAATTGCAGCCTGGGGAAATTTTCAGATCAAGGTAATAATGCCACAAGGTAGAATGATTTGCTTTAGTGTTGCTATATAATGCTGCCAGTTCTTCCAGTGGGACACTAATTGCAGCCAGAGGCCACCTTGCTTAAAAAATATCTAAAGAAATATTTTAGCACTAAAACTGTCTGGAGTAATAAAAAAATAAAGCCTCCTTCCCAAGAAGGGGCACTGGGAAAGTGAAATCGGGTACAGAGTTCAACAGCTAAATGATTCACAGCTGGGTGGCAAGCTAGTGCTTGATAGCTGAAGAAGCTGGTCTCATGCCAACACCATCAGCTGCAGAATAGTACCACGTAGGTGGGACAGGACCTCTGGAGGTCTTTAATCCAATCCCCTGCTGAAAGCAGGGTGCTTAGAGCTCTGTCCAGCAAGTCCTGGACATCAACAGCAGAGATGTCACCCCTTCTCCAGGGTCTGACCACCCTCATGGCCTCTCCTTACACCTGGCCAGAATTTCTCATGTTCCAATTGTATCTGTTGCCCCTTTCTCCTGTCCCAGAGTGGCCTTACAGAACCTGCTCCTGTATGCCTCTGTCCTCGTGCTGGGGAATCCAAACCAGACAGGTAGCACTCAGTCTCACAAGCGCTGGGCAGAGGGAAACGTTCCCTCCCTTCACCCTGCCAGCTGCATTCCTGGTAATGCAGCCCAGGATGCTGCCAGCCTTCGCTGCCTGGGCACTCTACTGGCTCCTGGACAACTTTTGCCTCCCCCTGGACACCCACACTGGTTGGTTTGTTGGGGTTTTTTTTGCAAAGCTGCTTATTAAACAGTCAGCCCCCAGCCTGTACCACTGCGAGGGGCTATCCCACCCAGAGGCAGCTTTTGCACTGCCCTTTACAGAGCTTCCTGAGGCTCCTGGCAGCTTTCCCTCGCCCCCTGAACAGCAGTGCTGCCCTCCAGCGACACACTGCCATGCCCAGTTTGGTACTCCCCAGACTTGCTGGTGGTGTGCTGATTCAGGCCGTCAATCAGTTAAACGGTTCTGACCCAAAAGCCGATCCCAGAAGGACACTACTAACAACCAGGCACCAATCTGAGCTGTGGCCCAACCAATCTCCCACTCACATTATCACACACTCATTCAACCTGGCTACAAGGATTCTCCTTCAGCCATGCGTAAACACAGGCACATTCTCTGTCCCTATCTGCCTCTATCTAAGCTCTTTAATTACAGGTGTCTGCCGACTCCTGGGGTGGGATACTCCACATTGCTTTGAAAGGGGACCACCAGCAGGATCTGAGGGGGTTGCAGAGGTGGAAATGCCTGTCCCAGCGCAGGTGGAACTGATCCAGCCAGTAACAGCAGGCATCAGATGAGCAGAAAACTATCTGATGCTGCAGACAGTTGCAGGGAAGGTGAAACAGAAGAGATTGTTTTGATCATATTCATTCTTTGAGATTTAAAGGAGTTTAGCTCCTGCAGTGGCTTCTTTCTTTCTGCATGAGGAGTGTCACTCCTACCTTTCTGGCCTCTCCAGCCTCCCCAATTTAACTCTCCCACAGGTACCCATTCATCCCCTCTCTTGTCATCAACCTCAAACTTCCAGCTGATCTCCAGCTGGGTCTCAGCTCTGGATAGTCCTTGTCCATCTTCCAGACTAAATCTGGAAGCCAAGCCCCACTGCTTCCAGAGGAGGGGTAAAACCTCTGGCAGCAACACCATGTGGACAAAGAGGGAAGTTAGGAGAGGAATTCTTCACCCAAGACAGCTGGTCTGCTGGTCTCCCAAGAGGAGACCACCCAAAGCCTCCAAAGGCAACTCATTTATATTTAGCTATTTTGAGTTGTTTTTTAAAGTCATCCCTTCTAAAGTTGCTTTGAATCTGCCTTAGAAATACCAATGAACATGATGTGGCACAGTTTGATTGCTCTTGCTACTGCAGTGCCCAGCTGGGCAGAGCCTTTTACTTTCCTGAGAAGGATCAGGAACTCAGCCACAAGTAGACATTGTCTAAAAATGGCTTTGAAGCCATTTGACCTCTGTAATTCTTCCTGATGACAAGGGTTGCATTTGCTCTGCCTTATTTTGGCAAATGAGTACCTGAGCCCTTGTTTCCAACAGGTTTTAATAACTACTAGAACAAACCATGTTTTATGTGAGAAATGTTAGCAAATTAACTGAAAACTAATTGCCTACAGTATGTCAGAAGAAAAATGATAGAGCAGCCTACCCCCTTATTCTGGAGAATGAAACACTTAAAAGTAGTAAAAAAAAAAAAAAGGTGTGAGTAAAATTCCTTGTTCCTGCCACGCAGCAGGGGGTGGGCAGCACATGCTGTCATCAACAGGGGTTTGGGACTTTTTCTGCTTTCTTGGTGCTTATTCTTTCTTTGCAATGAAATGCAAGAAGGAAAAATGATACCCAAATCAACAAGGGGTTTTTTTTTATTACAATTTTTAATTGTTTTCTCAGTAGCCACTCTCCTACTCCACGGGAAACACGTTACAACTACCAAATCACCCCATTTGTAAGACAGTATCCACTGCTGCTCCATTAATCCTAAGGAGAGGTTCCCATGTACACAGCTGGAGGAAACAAAATACAACAGCTTTGTCCAATTTCAGTAACCTTCAGTGTAGCAAGCTTCAAACCAACTGAGCCTCCTCCCAGAAAAGCAACAGTAAGGAGTAAGCATTCCAGATTTTAAAGGTGATCTTGGCAGTTCAGCTACCAGGACCAAAATGCTTTATTGTATTGTGCTGAACGTCCTCGTGCTCAAGGAACATGGGTTTCCCACCCTCCCTGCAGGCTCTGAAACTCTGCCCATCCTGGGCTAGGAGATTCACAGAGTCACAGAATCGTAGGGGTTGGAAGAGACCTCCAGAGACCATGGGATCCAACCCCTCTGCCAAAGCAGGGTCCCTAGGACAGGCCGCACAGGGAGGTGTCCAGACAGGTCCTGAATATCCCCACAAAAGGAGACTCCACACCCCCCTGGGCAGCCTGTCCCAGGGCTCCGTCACCCTCACCCAGAAGAAGTTCTTCTCCATATTGGTGTGGAGCTTCCTATGCTCCAACTTGCAGCCATTGCCCCTTGTCCTGTCCCCACAGACACTGAGAAGAGACTGCCCGTTTACCTCTGTCTCCCACACATCAAATAGTTTTAAATATTTATAAACATTAATTAGATCCCACAATTGTAAATCCCACAATTATAAACATTAATCAGATCCCACAATTGAATCATGTGTAATGGATTCACTGAAGGACCAAACTAGAGATATTTAGAAAGAAAAATAAATCTTTCAACCAACATAAGCCACAGGGGTTTAAAGCCAGTTCTTGCTCCATTATTCAGCTCACCAGAATCAGGAGAAAGCAGTAGTGTAGGTCAGGGGAGGACTCAGACAGGGTCAGAAAGCCAGCTCAGACCAGCCAATTATCACTGACGCACCCCTGACCCTGCTCATCATACAACAGCAGCACAGAGGCTGTATTTCGTTTGACTCCACAGGTGACCTTCATGTTAAATCCACCCTTACAGCCTCCTGTCCTCATCTGAACAACCACTATCAAAAAAATCAAGTACTCTGGATCATTCAGCTCCCTCAAGGTTTCTTGCACGAGCCTCCAGGCCTCCCACATTTAGGTTCTGGAGCCCCATATATAATTCATTAAGTTATCAGATCCGTTCTCCTCTGCAAAATTAATATGTCAGCTCCCATGTTAGTTCTCACCAATCTGACTACCATGCATGTAAAATGTCTAAAGTAACTGTGGCTCAAACACCACCACAAAACATTAAGTAATTTAACAGGGAGGGGGGAAGCACTGGCTTTGACTGGCAGTGTTGTTCAGAGCACCTGGCAGTCAGTATGTTTTAAGCTTTTAAAGCACAATCCAGCAAGAAAAGGCTGGAAACTGAAGCATTCAAAGTTAAAAGGGGCCAGAATTCAAGCTGCCTAAACAACACTAATTTGACCATCCCATGTGTGTAAGGTCTAGAATTACAAAATCAAGATATTTCCCTTCATAATCTGTCTCACCAAGGGCACAGGATGGCTGGTGCTCACTCCACAAGCTATTCCTCCTCCTTTTAAATTGCATATTATTCTGTTTATTCTTCAGGGGGAAAGCCATGGACTTATTTGCCATACATCATTCAAATTCCATTCTGAAGGCAGAATTTTTATCTTCCACATAAACAAGTTATCTTTCCTAATGACCCATGTGAGATGAGATGATAGTATTATTGTCGTTTTACAAATGGGAAATGAAAGCAAAGAGATGAAAGTAAAATGCTTCCATTTCTTTTGGATGCCTTAACTGAGACTTCTGAGACCTGATTTTCAGAGAATTTAAAAATTACTATAAAGCACTTTGTGGATACATCTACCCAGCACAACTCAACAACCTGCAGAGATGCTCTAGGTAGTTTTCATTGAGTTAGCTCCTGAGCCAACGTGGCCATGGCACGCTGCCTCAGCGCAGCAGCTCTACTGGGAGAAACCAGGCTGCATGGACACCCACCACTCCATGGACTCTAGGATCCAGCCTAACACTTCAGCAGAGCAGTGTGCAACATGGTCCTACTACACCATCTGGGGTTAAATCTGGTCTGTGATTTCTAGATCAGAGAATCACAAGGTTGGAAAAGACCTTTAAGATCATCAAGTCTAAGCATTCCTGTCCTATGCTAAACTGCATCTCTAAGTACCTGATCTACCCTTTTTTTAAGGTGATTTTTTTTAAGATGATGCTGCCTGCTGAATCTCTTCAAGGGCTCCAAGCAGAGGTCCCATCAAATTCAGTAGCAGCTAGGAAACCTCAGTGTTTCCATAAATCAAATCCCTGAGCATCAAATTGGGAGCACAAAAAGTGGGAAATGCCCCATCAGCAGCACATCACAGAAAGTCTGGTTTAAGTAACCTGCCACAGGGACCTAGAACCCAACGGCAGAGAAGCTCTCTAGGACAAAACTCCTCTGGCTCAGCTATTACAGCTTCATTCCTTGTCCAACTGCTCTCCCACTGACTTCACCATCATCAACCAGTTCTTCATCACAGCTCTGACTCTGAAACAAGGCACTCTGAATGATACAATAGTCCTAGGGTAAGATATCCTCACAAACATACTAGAAGTAATGCTACTGTTATAGTGAATCATCTTACTCCAATTTAAACTATTAATTTGTTTCATTAGAAAAGATACTTTTGAAGATTCCTCCTGCAGCAGCAGACACCCATTGCTTATCTGCAGGGTCAGACTAACAGCAGTAGTAGGTTGTCGACAGGCTCTGGTTGTCCACTGGAACATCACTGGAGGGAGATGACATCTTCCTGCAGGTAGGTAATTACTTTGGATCCCACAAGGTGCAAGACAGTGATTCAGATCTCTAGACAAGAATCATCTTCCCATTCACAGCTCCCTGTCCTCTCTCTCCTCTCCAGTCTTGACCTTTCTGCCCATATACAGCCTCTCCAGAGCCTCAGTCCCTTTTCACCCAGCCTGACTTCTTTCACACCTTGTCCAGTCATCTCTTCCAGCTCCTGACCTCCCTGAACAAGGGACAGAGCAAAGAGCCTCTTCACTGTCCACCCTACCCCTTTCCTCTGTCCAGAGCCTACATCTGCTCCCAGCCTGCAGCTCCTAACACAGTCAGATCCCTGGGTTAGAATGGCTTAGCAAAAGCAAGCTAAAGACAGGAAGAGAGGAAAACCTGAATACTTTAAAAGGGCAAAGCATTTGCTATTTTTATTCAAATTGCTGTGGTGAGCATAATTATGCAAATTAAAAACTTGTCATAATTGACCTTTTCAAAACATGTGTGTCCATGGGTCTAACATACCACTCATTGGTGAACCCTGGAATCTATTAAAGGTCAGCAATTCTAGAAAAACAACTCATTTCATCATTAAGGAACTTATTTAAGATGCACCTAGCAATAATATTCAATGAAAACCAAACTTGCTTAAAAAGGTGAAAATTTTGATGGATTGGGTTAGAAAAGCCTTAAGGGTACTGTGCCTTCAGAGTTCTGTAGGAGGAGAAGAAAAAACAGTTGTTCTTGCTATGGAATCTATCAGCTTACTTGTTGTTTTCAAAATTGAATGTGCCTGAACCCAAAGATTCAGGCCACCTGAAGGCCTGTAAGCAAATTTAGTAAATTATTGGAACTCACAACTGATTCAAACTAAGTTTATCCTGGCAACGTGTAAGGTAAGTCTAAAAATTCACTGTGACTAGATCCTTTGGGGCTTGGCTGTCTCTTCTGCCCTATTGCTCCAAGAACTGTGTCACAGACGTTTGTATTCCTTCAGGAAGATTGTTCTCCACCTTTCTGATCTCATTCACAGCAGCAGTGTCTCTCCCTACCTTGAAAATTGGTTCATGCTGCAGAATCTTTCTGTGAAAAGCTCACACAGAGCCTGGCATAACACTGAGTAAAATGAGTCTCTGTGAAGATTTCTGGAGGATGGATTTCAGACAGGACATGCACAGAAACACACCCCCCCCCCCCACCCCCCCCCCCCACCCCAGAACAAACCCTGCAACACTCTCACAAATACTCCCAAGCCCCAGTGCAATTGCCCTTGAACTTTAGGCTGTGTTATTTTTTATGCAGGGTCCACTTGAGAAATTACAAGGGGTTTTTTCCCTTCAAGAAGCTGAAACACACTGACAAATCAGCAAAGCTGTCCTTAATTAGAACGGTAGTTACAGCATGAAAAACTGATCCTGTTCCATGATAGAAATGACAGAACCATGGCTTTTACCAAGGGAATGAAGCAATGAACATACAAAAAGCTGAGGGCCAGATCAAACAGAATTAATTACCAGAGCATGACAGAAGATAATGAATCTATGACAATTTTACCAACAAAGACAGCTTGTCCTTGAAGCTCAAGGTCACCTTTTTTTAGAAAAGACCAAATCTTTTTTCTGGAATTTGCATGCAGCACAAGCCTTTGCTTCCTGAATTAATCATCTCTGCAGCAGCACAGACTATAGCATGGATGTGGGGTTTTTTTTTCCCCCCCCATTGGTGTCTACACTGAGAAATGTGTTGGTTCAACTGCTTCTTGTACAACAGATGGAAGGGCATCATAAAATATCAGATGGTCCCCTAGCAGGCTCTTTGAAATTCAAATAAGGTTACGTATCCTTCACCCCTACCATACAAGACCATAACAGGGTTGATGATAGAAATACTGCATAGTAGCACAGGTCTATGTCAAATCAGGAACATGACACAGCATCAAGCTTAGCAGCAAGGTTTTAACAGTTTATTTTCATTTAGCTCCTGCCTGCAGCATCTGTCACCACCAGGAACATTCCATGAAGTCCCAAACAACCAGCACAAGGACACCAAATATAGCCTGGCACACAGCAGCTGGAATTACCCTGCCATAGTTAATTCCATTTTCATCCAAGACAGTCAGCAACTTAGGATCCATTTCTGAGATAGTACAATACCACAGCAATTACTCTGTAACCAGCTGAATAACTTGTACTGGTTAACAGACTTGACTTCTGCTTGCTTTGCCTTCACATACGCCCCAGGAGGTGGTGATGGCACCCAGGCAGAAACGGCCCCAAAGCTCTCACACAGTGTTGATGCACTGAATATACTGTCCCACCTTACTGTTTAACGTGGCTACACAGATAAAAACACTTCAGGAGATCAGGAGGACTTCATGCAAGAAGTGCACATGGCCACATGCACACATACCCGATGGAAACTAAAGACTCAGATTTCCTGTGAAGTAACTAGCAAACTCAAGTTCAACATTTCTGAAAATTCACAGCCTATCAGTTCCTAATGCTCCCAATCAGAATGTGCTTGCTCTGAAGAGAACTGAAGCTTGTTACTGCTCTGCCTGAATTCCAACCATGGGATATGACTCGCAGAGAATAAACCTGCTGCATCACCCTTCTGTACCAGCCATCTGGGAGAGATGTTTGCAATGGAAACTGCCACGAGATTGAAGGTCCACAGTCAACTTATCTTACAACTTGATCATTTACCCCTTGAATGCCCCAATAAGACAACACTGAGTCCCTTCCAACTAAAGGAAGCAGTACACACACAGTACACACACTTCCTTCCCTGATACACGAACAGTCCAGAAAGCAGGTCAAGGCTATGCCTGTAGCATCCTATCCCATCCCACCCAATCCCTGCTGCTTGGTGAGTTAAAGCTCACCTGAGTAAGAGCATGGAACTGACCATACATAATGTATGCAAAGTCAGATGGACTATTTGTTTGCTCTTATTTACTTGCTACCTTAAGCCAAAAAAATTCCCTTTAAAGTGTGTACACGATCAACAAGCATAAATATTTTCCATCAAATTCTGAAACAAAATGATTAGCTATTCACACCCAAGTTCTATACATTTCTCTGCATGTCCATCTTGCAGACAGCTCCATTATTTATTTGCTGTCACACTGGGTAAATTGATCTACTGACATTTAAAGATGTCATCTTCACTCATTACAATTTGAACGATCACTCCAGCACTGCCAGCACTGTACCAATGACCCAAGTACTGGCCACAACTCTGAATCCCTCACAAAAACTGCAAGATTGAATTTCACATAAGGGGAGACAGAAGCAACTGAAAGACTGGGCTGCTTTGCTTCAGAGTTCATTAATCTCTATATGGTAACCATTTGATAAGAAAATTAACTTAATGACTCTAAGTGCAACATAGATTTTTCATGCTCAAGGTAAAACACCCGAGCTGGTGACAATGCAGTGCAGAATTAAGGTAAATGGGCTTCATGTACAGGACTGGGATTATATTATGATCACAATGAAAAACAGCCCAACTGGTCCCACATCACAATCACTGTCCTCACAGCTGCAAGAGGAATGCGAATCTCAGATAGATGATACTGCCCTGGAGAGTCTGGGGCAGATGTTGCCCACCCTCTGCATGCTCTCCCCAGTACGCTTCCAAACTATTTCAGCCCCAGCTCCAGAGACCAGAATTCTATTTCTGCCCTGAGATATCTTGGGCTGGCAAATAACAGCAGCCCCCGGGGTCACGCTGGGCCAGTTTAAAACCAAGGAGTACCCCGGTACAGCTCGTAACATGTACCACAGCACAAGGCATCCAAGATGTGCTGGACCACGTTCTAGCATACTCTAAGCAACACAGGCAAGAGGTTTTAAAGAAAAGACACAATGAACACCCAGGCTCCCTAGCAATGCACAGGCTGCTGCACGCTGCTGCGCTGTAACTGTGCCCGATTTGCACGCTCTAGCACAGCCTTGTAACCATCCCCACTGGGGCACTTCTGCTGACAAAATGACCACTGGCATTACTTCTGCAAGCCAGAGGGTGTTCAAAAAGTCACTACAGCATCCTGGGAAAGAGAGGACACACATGGAGATGTCAAGAGGTAAAATGAGAGTGCACATGTACTTGAAGTGGAAACTGAACACCAGCTGAAATAACATCACCTCCCCTTCACTCACACCCCCGGGCAGCACAGGAACTAAACACAGCGGTGACCTGCAGCCCACAGCCACACACACGTGTAGCCACACACAGATAACCACAGCCAAGCCAAACTGCAGGAGAAAGTTGGAATTTTGATCATGCCTCACTAGAGAAAAACATAATTAAAACTATTACGCTTGGGAAACTTCCAACTCCATGAATCTGACAAAGACATTTATGATGATAAAAGAATAACAATGTCCAGTAAAATCCCTGTACATAAAAGCACACTAAAAAGTTTTATAGCCAGAAATCCAAGGGAAGAACATTTTAAACAAGCTAATGTGCAGCTCTGATAGTAAAGGAGCAGCATGACTTTTCCATTTCACAAACTGAAGTTTAACTTCACAGCTATCTGTATCCTATCACACTTTTCCTGTCAGACTAAACTTCTCTTCTTTTATTACAGGTCAGAGCAACTTTTCTCTTGGGGTATTTTTAATGAAAATGAACTCTACACTTCAATAAAACCAGTCCAATGCCCCTTCTGTGATAATTTTTGACACTTCAGTACACTTTGTATTTCCATCCTTTGAAGGATGCCTAACACAAGGAGGAACTCTAACACCATGTACCAACAGGGGTGCATTACTGCAAGACATATCGACGTGCTTGCTCTTTTTATTGACCCGTGCAGCAGGCTGCTATGTGAGGTAACAGTAACAGAAATGTCACATTACTTAGAGAGAAAAAAGTTATTTCACAGGTTTTGGAAAAACCATTCGGCAGAGCAGTGCCATCTGCACCAATATTTGAAAACCAAGCTATTCAAATATCCATAATTTACTTAATCTTATCAAGGTATTTGAAAATTGGAGGCTTTTATTACATTTCTCAAAAAAGCATCACTTTGCATATTATTCTATCCATCTGGAAAACTGACACTTGAAACAGCCTTGCCTTTCCAAGTCCATACCACCTTGTTGTATCAGGCTCTTCATGCTTACTGACTTCTAGAAGCTGCTTTGGGAAAATAAGTGTAAGGAGAGATAAAAGCTACAACATCACTCAAATGATGGTAATAAGAACTGTAAGTCTCTCAAAAATATGTATACTGAAGTGCTGCGATGATTTCCTGCAATTTTTCCTGCTTATTTTAGAATCAGGCACAAGAGAACTGCTTAGAGGAACCTCTTTGCTTGAATAGGTTCAAGAGCTTCAAGAGGTTAAGAGTTTCACAGCTGATGATGCTGACAAACATTTCCAATTTTGGACCTGTGCAAGAACTTCCAACACACATGCACTGGAGCTTGTTTGGGACTGCACCTGTTGGAGCCCAGGACCTGCAGATGGAGACCGTGGCCACTCACAGTTTATTTGAAGAAAACGTCCACCACTCTGCCTCTGTCCCTCTCAGTCGTGACCCTTGCTTTTAAGGGGGGTGGAGGGTGTCCCTTGTTTCATGTATTTGCTGTTTAAGCCTGGGTAAGGTGGCATGAAGACCTCACAGGTTTTAACTAAGCAACATAGCTGCCCACTAAACCCTCTTGATCATAGTACTTTATCTAACCACAATGTTTAAAAGATAAAAAGAAGCTTCCCACTTTATCCTGAACCTCCACTGAACAGCACACCCGAAGCAGACATCCAAGAAAGAAAACTGGAATGAGGGTGGGGAGGCCCTGGCACAGGGTGCTCAGAGAAGCTGTGGCTGCCCCTGGATCCCTGGCAGGGTTCAAGGCCAGGTTGGATGGGGCTCTGGGCAGCCTGGGCTAGGGGAGGGTGTTGCAAAGTCATTCTACACAGCTTGGAAGTTTCTAGTAACAGCCCACCAGAGCTTTCTGGACATATGCTAAGCTCTGGAAGACTATAAAGGATAGGGTACAGAGGACTGTGCTGCTGTGTGCTCTGAGCTGCTGAGCAAACCGTAGGAGGGGGACTGTGAAGCAGAAATGAAACAGAAATCTCAAGCTGGCTTAGCCATTTGCTCTAGAAAACACCCCAGTAATTTTCCAGGAAAGTGTTCTTAACAGCTGGACCTTATCAAGGGGCTGGATGGGAACTGTTCATCCAAGGCATGCTCAGTAATCAAAGATTAATGTGCACTTTAGTGGGTTTGAACATAAGACTATCTCCCATCTCCAAATCTTCTGAGGTCCCTCGCGTGCGGTGTTTACACTCCCGCTTCTGCTCCTGGCGCAGCAGCCGACAGGACCAGATCTCTGAGTAAACACACTTGGGCAGACTGCAGAAATGTGCCAAATATTGATTTTGGTAGGGCTGAGCTTAAAATTGCAGCCTTGCTTCATTTTCACACAGAATGAACTTTTACAAACTGATCTGTAAAACAAATGTATTATAATGTATTAAACCAAGTGAATTGTGCTACTTCAAACACTGAAACTTCTGTGTGAATTGAGTGCTTGAGAGCAGCAAAAATACATACTTGAGGGTCAAACAATACACTAAGAGAAATGATGTTGTCCTAGGAGGTTCTGTCTGAGCACATCAGGAAGCACTGGTTTTTTTACTGTGAGGATGACTGAGCATGAAGCAGGTTGCTCAGAGAAGCTGGGGAGTCTCCATCCTTATCTTGAAAAGATAAGGTCACTGGCAGCCTGCTCAAGGTTACTCTGCTTGAGTAAGGGGGGTGGACCAGCTTGACCTCTGGTGGTCCCTTCCAACCTCAACCAACACATTTCTCAAAATAAAGCCCCTTACTACCAGAAAGGTAGTCAACTTGTATAATTTCTGGAAATAGTGAAGGCTAGCATCAGATGAGCTTCTCTCTCCTGGGGAGATAAACCAGATCTCTCCATGTTCCCACTGACAACCTGCTCAGGCAAGGTCACAGGCAGACACTTTGCCTGGCTGGCCCAGGTGTGGCTACTGGCAGTATACAACAGCAGTCAGCCAACTGATCTAGAATGTTTTGTTCTACAAACCCTATCTCCAGAGGAACTTTCAGTCAGGTCTCTCCCCACTCCCTGTCTACCAGTTTTTATAAAGCTTAGCCTAATACCCTTGTGTCTATGTTCTATCAAACTGGAAGAAACCATCTGGTGAATACAATATATAAATTAGGAAGCTGACAAGTCCATATATAAGCCCTTACTTCTGTTGGAAACCAAATTAAAAACATGTTACAAGGAGTGCAGTTTTACACAGTGTTTGTGTAAAACATACTAAGCATCCAAGAATTACAGGGGAAGCATTACCTGCTTGTAGCTCTCTGGCTGCCTGATGAGATCTGTTTCTGTGACAGAAAAATGTCCAAGGGTCTGGTCCATATGTGAGCCGCTGGTGAACAAATGGATCTGGAATGGAATAGATTCAAAGATATTTGTCAGTACAAGGGCCAGATGATTAACAACATCATCAGCTACCATCTAATGGCTGCATGGATTGGAATGGTGATGTGAAACCAGTGGTTACAAGCCCAGTCCCAACGGACAAGTACAAATGTAACTACTACCACCAATACAACAGACCTTTTTAAAGCAGCCTGCAGGAAATGATGATCATGTACCACAATCATCTCACAAATTGGTCCATATGGTATTGTTACCAGAACCACATGCAGAAATTGCTACTGCTGCTGCCACAGTAAAACTGAACTATTTCTCTTTTCATCCTATCATACAGGCTTTTTCCTCACACTACACACACTCTTGTGCATGGCACAGAAGGAAAGAACAGGTACACAGATGACAGAAGTCCTAACAGAGGTAAAGGATACCTTCAGAATATTTTTTATTTCTTCTTTGAAGCAGAAAATGCTACCTAGTTACAGTAAGTTACTCTTTTGCTGCTATATATTGTTGGCTTTCGCTTACTGGGACCTTGTCCCAGCTGCACTGGTGATGGTATCATCAATTACTTGACGAAGAAGCTTCCCAAGTTAGTCAAGGGAACAATAAAAAGCAATTCCTCCTATTCAGAGCTGATCCCTTTGTTACTGTAATAACTGCAGCTGCCAAACAAGATAGCAGTGCACATTTGTCAGACAATCGCTCATATTTCATTAATATTTCTGCCAGAAGACAGAGAATGTTTCCTGCTTCTCTTCCTTTAGTCTAATATGAACTTTATCATACACTTGGGTATTGACAACTATTTTAAAGTTGACAGGCACTGGGTAATTATCAACCCTTTGCTGAAACTTCAGAATATTTTAGCGTTCCTCTCCCAAAACTCACTTCTGGTGACAACCATCTGTCACATGTGCAGAGCTATGCGAGTTTAAAAATAAAAAAGCACCTCCCCACACAATGTTCTTCCTTTCTACTTGCCACTCCTCTCCCTGCTGCATTCTTGTGTAACTCTGGCTGCCAAACCTTTGGGCCTCCAGCACTGGGAATCCATTTCAGCCCCATTTCAAAAGTATGTTGCAGCAGCATCACTGCTTAAAGGCCAAAGCCAACACCCTAAAGCTGTAACAACAGAGAATCATAGAATGGTATGAGTTGGAAGGGACCCCAAGGATCACAGAGCTCCAACCCCCCTGCCACAGGCAGGGCCACCAACCTCAGGCCTGGATCTACACTAGGTTGCCCAGGGCCCCATCCAACCTGGCCTTGAACACCCCCAGGGACGGGGCATCCACCACCTCTCTGGGCAGCCTGTTCCAGCCCCTCACCACTCTCGGTAAAAAACTTCCCCCTAATATCTAATCTAAACCTTCCTTCCTTTAGTTTTAATCCATTCCCCCTTGTCCTGTCATTGTCTATCCTTTTAAAAAGTTGAATCCCCTCCTGCTTATAAGCTCCCTTCAGGGACTGGAAGGCTGCAATGAGGTCCCCCTGCAGCCTTCTCTTCTCCAGGCTGGACAAGCCCAGCTCCCTCAGCCTCTCTTCGTAGGGCAGGTGCTCCAGCCCTCTAATCATCTTCGTGGCTCCTCTGAACCCTCTCCAACAGTTCCACATCCTTCTTGTATTGGGGGCCCCAGATCTGGACACGGGACTCCAGATGGGGCCTCACAAGGGCAGAGCAGAGAGGGACAATCCCCTCCCTGTCCCTGCTGGCCACCCCTCTACTAATGGAGCCCAGGATACCATTGGCCTTCCGAGCTGCAAGAGCACACTGCTGGCTCATGTTAAGTTTCTCATCCACCAGAATCCCCAAGTCCTCCTCAGCAGGGCTGCTCTCAAGGAGCTCTTCTCCCAGTCTGTATCTATGTCTGGGATTCTTCCGACCCGGAATGAGGTGTTCCCATAAGACCAGTTTAGATGGATATGGAAATAATGCAGTATTTGTATTTTTATACTCTGTTACTGACAACCACAACATACTGAAGATGAAACAAGACTTAAAGAGGGAAACAGCATCAAGGTAAAAACAGGTGAGAGGGCAGGAGGCAGAGCACATACAGCTGTTGCTTCATGGCACTGGAAAGGACTGAGGAGGAGGCAGGTCTGATTTAACCATACCCAAAACTTTTGCATGAGAGTAGAGGCATAGACACCTTGCCCCCCAGCACCACTTCTGGGGAGTTTCCAGTAACAATTCCTAAATCCCTTGAGCTTAGACAGCCTGCAGGGAGATCAGCTTGTCTAAATCAACACAGAGAAGATGCAACAAGGGCTTGTTCATCGTTCACATGCATTTGCATGGGAGGAAAAACTTCTACTGCATTAAATATTTTCAAACCAAGTATGTCAAGACAAAAAAGATATAATTAACTAATGCAGTCATTTACAAAGTAACACAGTAGTTTCTTCATGCCAAGATGCAGATGCATCTAAAAATTGCAGTTTAGCTCACTTCATTGTCAGTAATTTAAGTAATCACCCAGCATCAGTCTCTGCCCTCTGTTCTTCAGAGATCAAGATTTTGTCCTTGTCCCTTTACTCTTTTACAACATCAGATATATACATATGACCGATCCACTATAATACATCTTATTTTATATTGATTATCTTAGAGGAGGCACAAGAAACTATTCCGTTCATAGAAGGTATTTCCCAGTGCTGCTCTGCATTCTGACAGAGTACCACTCTTGCTCTTAGAGTTTCCAAACATACTACAACCACTACTGTCATTTTACCATCATCCGATAGTGCCAATTACGTTAAACTCTACTTCTGTCATCAAGAATTCCATTTAATATAATTTTATTCCTACTAATGTATATCTGTAGTCCTAAGTCAGATGTTCACCTGCTTAATAAAATTCACCTTTGAACCTGACCTAACCTTCCCCAATTTCAGGTGTGATTTCTGCCCTAGTCTTTCGTGGACATATAAGAGCTGGAAATGCCCACAAGGAATTCCATGACTTTTGCAGAAACTCGCTCGTTCTGCTGATTGGGGCACAGTGAATTTAACAGACCCAAAGAAAACAATGTCAGTTTTAAACTAGACAGGTTCCTACCTGTTTTTCTAAAGCCATGGAAGGCTTCTTGTTCAGAATTTTTTAAGGGGCAGTGGTAATTCAAATCCTAACTAAAACCAGCTGCTTTACCGTATGAATTCAAGAGGGATCAATAACCAGGCAGATCGCTACTCCTCTGGCACCTGACACAAAGAGGAAGGAACAGAATAGCAGAAACAAAGAGATGTGCTTTAACACAATAATTTATCCTTCATGCTTCCATATATTAGAACGTATGTCAGGTAAATAGGTACCACTGAGAATTTGGGGGGAATTATAATGGTATTAGTATATTATACTTCCAAAGCAGGCCAACCTGTCCGTGTTGAAAAGCCATTATAATGTTATTTAACAGCTCATAGCCTTAGGCTGCAAAATTCCTCAGCAACAGAGAGGTTAAGATTTCCCTGAGGAAGCCTTCCTCCTACAGTTAGGACATGTGTGCGTCTGTGAGCTTCAACATGCCTTCTGGGAGCTGAAGTCACTGAAAAGCAGCTCATCAGAAGAACTAGCGAAGAGGAACAGCCAGTCAGACCACCTAACAAGCAATTCCCAACACAGGGCCGGCTGTAGCTCCAGGATGCTTCCCTCTTCAGTAACCTACACCGGTTATTACAGAACTTCATACCGTCAACCTTACGTAGCTGCAGGCAGGACAGAACAGAGTCCTCAGCAATCACTTTCAGTTATCATCTGTGTACTTTAGAGAAAGAACACCCATTTATTTTTGCCTGTTTCCCCCTCATATTTCCCTCCTACTGCTCCTGTCCCCTTTCTTCAGGCAGTACCGTACCATTTCACTAAGACATGAGTCATCTCTTCTAACATGAAAGTACATGTCCCCGATCACCCCAGCGATTCAGAATTTTTGCACAAAGTAACAGAAGCAGAAAAGACCTTTGGAGACATTTAGTCCTACTTCCTGCTCTAACAAGGGCTGTCACCAACATCAGTTTGTGGCTTTGTGTCTGTGAGTCTTGGAAACCTCCAAGGATGGGAGACCATTCAGCATCTATGGTGACCTCCTCCAACGCTGCCCATCATCCCAGAGAAGTTTGGGTTTTTTTCTAATATGCATGAACTTGCCAAGCTGTGATCAGTGGCCCCTTTCCCTTTGTCTTCTGGTAGTGCTGAGAAGACCACGGATCCATCTTTGCAACTACCAGTCAAATAGCTGAAGGCAGCTATTAGGTGACCTCTCCCTCAGCTTCCTCTTCACCAGAGCAAACAAGCACAACTCCCTCAAACTCTTCTTGGTGATCATGCCCAGCGTAGCTAGTCTTTGGTTATTCTGATAGCTTCTTGTTGGATCGTTTATGTACAATTCCTACTTCCAGTACCAAAATCCATACTACAAAAAAGCAGAGCAGAAAAGTAGCCATCTCCTGAGTAAGAACATATTTTCTAAGTGTGATGTGTTTTTCTCAGAAAGCCCCAAATAGAGAATATGGTATTTTAGAGCCTGTGTGAGTCACAGAATGAAATCTGTGGAAGTGTCGCCACTACTTGGCAAAAATTATAGCTCATGTTCAGCAGTAAATAAGACTGTTCCACAGTTGAGATACATAACCTGTTAAGTTATTAAACACAGCGAGTAAAAGCCATAATTACCATTTTGTACAGAAAGCCCTCTGTAAATCTGTCAGCATAATTAAAAAACATAGCACTCATTAGCCTTTTGCATACTGTGTTTGTGGTTTATATGAGAAAAGCAGCAGCTCGTGTACAGGTCGGAACGGGTCAGCTCGGTCTTCCAACACACTGACTAGTTTAAAAGTTTTACAATTAATGCAGTAGCACAGACAATTCATCTGTAGAGAGTCAGGAAATATCAATTACTGTTTATGCAGCTGTTAAATTGTGTATGTTAGATTTTGTGTTGCAGTAGATGTTAACATTAATGTGGCACCATAATGAAGTCCCTTCCAAAGTCACTTTCACCTTTCAATTTTCCTGCTTTTCATTCAGGCTCAAGTATAAATCAGAGCACTGCAGTTTATTACAGCTCTGCACTGAACTCCCACAGCTGCACATAGGGATCTGAGCACGCATAACGTCAGTGCATGATCACACAGGAAGAGCAGGGCTCCAGTCTGTCCTCCTATGTGTATGTCCATCACGGCAGGCCACTACACTCACTGCAGAACGCAGTCCGACCATGAGAATCCTCATCAGCAGAGGCACAGTAATGGCAGCCTTGGGAAACTGCATGAACAGAGTAGCATTCTCCCTCCTGCTTATTCTTCCAGATTCTGGGAACTGGGGTCCAGGGAACTGCAGCTTAACCAACCTGTCTGTTGTATTTGTCTGCCCGTAACAGCCCTAACTTTAGCAAACATTTTCACTTGGGTAGCCACAGGGGAAAAAAAAAAAAAAGAGCCCGTTTATTTGGAAGTACAATCCCCATAGGAGGTCACCAACAAGTTCAGTGTGTTGCCCAATCAGCACATCTCTATCGCTGCAGTGCCTGATCTGGACCACTGAGACTACCTCTGTACTCGAGGCCCCAGGTTCAGCTCGCTCTTAATTCTTCCTTGGCCTCATTAACTACAAGCTGAGGAACTGACACTGCCTAACGATTTGTTACTGCCAAGTACTACATAAATCAGGGGACTGATGATGAATTACAGAGGTATTTGCCTCACCTACTATCAAAATCAGCATACCTTAAATAGACATAGCTTATCAAGGGGAGAAGATGCCAATGATTTCATTTGAGTTTTCTATCACTAAACCACCTCTCCCAGTTGCATCGCTGCCTGCAATCAGTGCAAGAGCCAAGGACTGCACCTGCACTTAGGGAGAATTACTGTCTTCCTTCCCAGATCAGGAAAGCACATTTGCAGTGGGCAAAGAGAAGCAAAAGGTTATTTTAGATGCTGCACACACAGCACCTGATCTTTCCCCAGGGCTGTCAATCAGACATCTTCCCTAGCAATCAATTCATGTAAAGAACAAAATGTAACCTCATTATAGTTCTTAGCATTGCTCTGTCAGACACAGGATTAAACCCAAGAAGGCATCTTCATTCAAAGCCCTCTTGTTCTCATCCTGACAACTTTCTGATAAATGTTGTACTTTGAGGAGAAATTTCTCAAAACTGTTCTTAAGTGTCAGAAAGGTTTTCCATGGAGGTTCTGGGTTTGGTAACGACTGGCTCCACATGACTTACCTGAAGAGAGATGAATGGAGAAAAGGAGCCTGGGGAAAACATTACTGAAGAGTTTTTTCAAAAAGGCTGCTAAAGATAGTCCTGAAAATTGTCTCTGCAGTCACCGTACCTGTCAACTCTGGGACAGCAGCCTGCTTCCATCCTAAGCAGACATGATGCTCCCAGCTGTCTCTGATTTTCAGACAGGTATATAAACATCATTCAAAAATGGGAACAGAACTGGAATCTCAGCAATGAGAGACCACTACTGATTCCTGATTTAAAAGCAGGCAGATTTTGGGTTCTGCTCAGATGTTGCCTAGCGTTCCAGAAAGGGAAACAGCATTTTATTTTGCTGCTATTACTATCAACATCTGCGCTCAATATTTTGGATCCACTTTTCTGATTAACTTACAGTTCTGAAGTGCTAATTCTTGTCTGTGGGACCACAATGCTCATTCTTGCTTATACCAGGCATTTTATGAGAAAAATGGAGACAGCCTATGGTTGCAGAAGTGACTAATGTGCCAGTCTGCAAAAGAGACTTCGATGCAACAACTGTAACCTTGTAAACACTGTGTATATGCTTCATTTTCTCATGGTTCCGCCCCACTGGGGAAAGGTGGAAGTATTTATATTTAAAGTAATTCACCCTTCTCTGCAGAAAATGCAGAACTAGCAAACAAGAATAATTTGTACATTTAGCACTAGCTGACAAGGCTTTTAAATAATAAACAATGCCATAGTGAGTTAGAAGAATCATTTACCTTGTGCAAAAGTTTGCATTGCTCTTGGTGCTGAGCATGCAAACTCCGCCACTGGAACCTCAGCCTCCCATTTAACCACTGGAGGTACCGAACATCCACTCTGCCTCCCAGCCCGTATTCAGGTGCTATTTCAGTTGTACATTTCTGGCTGTTGGGCAGATCATCTTCACACTAGAAGCAAAAGAGAATACCAGAATGTTTAAAGTTAACTTCACCAGTTTCTAGTCATGCAGTACTGAAGAACGTACAAGGCAAATAGGCCAAAGAAGAAGAAGAAGAAAACCCCCAAAAAAGGAAGTATGTTCCAGCAGTAGAGAAAAATGGTAATCTTTCATCACACAGGACTGGGAACAGCCTAAACAAGTACTAAAGTCTGGAATAAACATCAGCTTCTCAGCTATGATGTGGTACGCTGTCTCCTCTCTCATCTTTCATTTTCTGTACCCAGGAGGTCACAGTGTTCCTGAGACAGCGAGCATGTTCTTTACCCAGATGGGAAAAATCACATTTTGACTAGATTCTAATAAGTCAGAGAACCTAAAAACCAGATTTAGCTCCTCCGGTGTCTCTCAGAAGTGCTGCAGTCTGTATTTGGTGACCCAATTTTGTAAATCAATGCTTTATATAGGGACTAAATTGCGGGCTAATCCAGCTATTTTCTTTTCTCCATACAGAATTTCCCTTCTTACAGGACAGAGGAAAAGAAATAGGCATCCAGCTGACACTGGCCAGGATTCCAGAGAGGCACTCCCAGGCTACAGTTGCACCACCTGTCTTGCCTTGGTTTGCCTTTCTCTAGAGTAACAGGGAAGGAAGAAGGGATAAGCTGCTGCACAAAAAACCAAACCAAACAAACAAACTAAAACCACCTTCGTGTTCTGGATGAATTTTCTGCTTGGCCAATGGCATAGAGAAAGCAACACATTCCTGTCGTATCTCTCACAAGGAACACAGGGGAAATTCCACCTCCCCCAGCCTCTTGCACAAAGAGATCATTCACATTTACAAACAAATCTCTCTCTCCGTTTTCAGCTAAGACTCCTGCAGATTGCAAATTAAAAGAGGAGGAAGACATGGGTTGTTTTACTTCTGATGCCAGGAACACCACTTAAAGCAAGGCTGAGCTGTCAACTTCATCCAGCCTATAGAAAGTACATGCCATAAACCAGTCCATAATCCCAATCTTTTTAATTACAGCATTTCATAAGAAGTAGAAATAGCACAGAACTGCAAAGGCCTGGTTAATCAGAATGGGTTTTTTGAGCCTGCTAAGAAAGTGTCTCCCCGTTGTTGGGCTCTCAAGATATTTCTTTAAAGTGTAAATTTAAAAAGCCTATTTGAAGCATGACTGTTTTCAAGAAAACAGTCAAGCAGATATTTGGACCCACAGACCTTGATGGTATTTAAACATATGTGCTTCTCTGCTTCACAGACTTCCACGTTCAATAAAGTCTTATAGAAATTCAGTTGGCACACAAAGCTCGAATGTAATTCCAGTTTGGATCCTAAACTAAAAATGCAAACTGTAAAATGAAGTGAGTTTAATCTTGCCTTAAATGCAGATTTCACCAGAAGTGTATATATATAACCATGCTCAAACGACCCCCTAATGCTTGTTTTAATGTAACCATCACCTCAGCTGACAGGGCCTCTAATACAAGGAGTGTTCGTATTACTTATAAGCACAAAAAGGCTGTTCTGGTCACATAACAAAACATATCATGATTACAGGTTTTTCCCCTTTGCTCTGTGGCTCAGATAAATGTGTGTTATAAATCACAGGCACACAGGGTTGGTAAAAGGCTTTTCCTTTTAAAGGCACAGATTCATCTTTTTCTTAAAAAAAAAAAAAGAGACAGTATCTCCTTTGTGCCAACTGCAAAGTTACTCTTTTTCCTCAGATGCCTTCAGCCCCATGCCCCTAAATCAAAAGGCACTGTGTCCTAGGGTGCTGCAGTCCTAGCTAAATACCTACATGGTTCAGATCGTCCAGCTCCCACCAGGAGAGGCTTCTGGACTACAAAATCACACAGATATGATTACCAAGTTCTCCATAAACACGATGAGCCAAGCAACTGAATATTAGTCACTACAGCAGAGAAAACACATCTGTAAAGAACATTAAAACACTTCGTATAAGGTACAAGGCCAAAGACAGACTTGGGATTCCCAGATTAAAATCTGCATTTTCCATAATTTACAGTTGAACTCCAGCTTCCCTGGTTAGAGGTTTCAGAACAGCACAAATACTGCTCTCCTGGGGATTCATTTCAGGAAGGAATGGCATTAGACTCGATTGCTTTGGCAGTACAGTGACAAACACCATGCAGAGCTAATTTTATTGTAGCAACCTGCCTTATTAATATTAAAATAAGGAAGCCAGCCAATGCATTTTTTAACAGGATCTCTCTATTATTTATTTCACAAACTGCACAAAAAATTTACTTTTGCTATGAAATACTTAGCCTGGCATAAAGTAAACAAGATAAAAAAAAAAAGGTCTTGCATATTATACTGTGACCTCAATTTCTAGTCCCATCTTTACAATCTAGGACTATTTACTGCTCTCCCAGTGGGAGAAAAATCACTAAAATACCAGCCCAAGCTAGAGCCTTTGCTTCAAATATCACTGTGAATTTATCTAATCTATGCAGCAATACAGGTACACACCTACATTCACTTCTGAGACACAGAAGTGCGAATTATTTACTCAAAGTCATATAAAGAGCAGCCAAGGCAAGTACCCAGGGCTCTCACTGGCCTCCCCGCACTTGGAATGCTGCGCAGCAGCTCTGGAAGAGATCATTTCATAGCCACTTACCAGAAGAGCTTTCTGCTTGTAAACTGTTTGCTGCAATTGATGTTTCTCTCTGATTCTGTTTCAGAGAAGGGAGGCACGTGGACTCTGGCTACAGAACGGTGCCACAGGCTTGTGGTACAAACGGGACATCAACATGTATTGATACCCTCATTACAGCATCAGACTTTTCCCACTACGCTGCTGGTATCAGAGCTAGCCTTGTCCAACCAGACAATGCAGACTTGACAGAGCATCTATGATTAGCATAACTTAACCAGAAGCTAGAATGAAACCACTCAATTCCACTCCCACTGCAATTCAGCCCAGTCGAGCTCTTCTGTCCTAAAAGCTCAAAGTACTGCTGCTGGAAGATCTCAAAGCCCATTTATTGCCAAGCACCAGCCTGATAAAGGGACATGCATACCTTTACATGAACTCTCTTCAAGCCAATTCCTGAACTATCAGCCTGCCTGCAGTTAGGCAGAACTTAAACCCCAGATCCTGTCAAATAACCCGATAACCCCACAATAAATACACCTGCCAGAACACCACACATTGCCATCCCAACTGAGGTACCTCACAAACTACAAAACCCTCCCCAAGCTCATAAATACATCTCCAGCTTAGCCAGAGCTAAACACTGTTTATGTCCTAAGAGTATATATTTAAAATTTCTGCAAGGCAGCCTAGAATTCAGTCTCCAGCACCACACAAGTTTTGCTCTAAACAATCCTCCCCAGGTTATTTCAGGTTCAATTGTTATGAAAAAATGATGCCAGATCACTCTCAAAAACGTGTGAATGGACTTGTAGTTAGACAATGCAGCAAGTGCAAAAAAGCCAACAGAGCTCTCATGGCAGAAGTGCTCTGAGCAGGAAACAGAGGGAACTGAAAAAAGCCATCAGATATAAAAGTACTTAGAGGAAAAGAATAAGGGGCAAGAGAAAGGAGGATGTGAAAAAAAAGGCATGGTAATATATCAATTTTCATTCCCATTCCATACTTCCAAGCAAACAACTTGCATGCAACATGCTTAGGGAGAAATTAATGATTAAGGAGTTTCAACTCTTATAACAGAAATAAAACTTTTCTTTTTGGTTTGAAATATAAAGGAATCCCATGTTCCTGGAAATCAGAGAACAGTTCCATCAACAGTGCATGGAGATAAATGAAACAAGTATTTAATCCCATAAATAGTTTATCAAAGAACAACATAAGCATCAATGTGTGTGCAGACATGCAAGAAGGGAGCATTTTTTTTGCACAACTAGCTCCATTTGAGGATTTTAGTGACCTGCCATGCACTTGACCTTGCTCCGTTCACAGACTTTGAATTAAAATCCAAAACCTGTTTTAAAGTTAAATTCTTTGCAGATCCACTGGAGATTTTACAATATGCCACAAGCAGTACCACAAAGAAATCCCTTTGTTGTGCAACTTCATCCCACATCTCCGCTTCCTGTACTCTTCCAATTCACGTAGGTACCTTAATGCTTATAAATTCTTACCTTAATAAATTTACCATGCCTTGTACACACCATGGAAATGAAAAGACCTATGCTGCCTGCACTGCTGTAAAAGCAAGGCGATGGCAGGGCTGGTTCCCAGAGAGGTGCTCTTTTGTGACTACAAGTTGCCACCTCTCGGTAAAGGACAGACCCCGGCGGCTGCCAGCTCATCCCCAGCATGCTGTGGCTTTTCCCCAGACATCCTCCAAATCCCTCCAAGGACCAGCTCTCTGCTTCCATATTTGGCCAGCAAACAGCTTGCTGCTCTTTCCACAGAGAAGCAACCCTACTGGAACACGAATAACACATTTAATCCACGGATATATGCATTAAGTCAACTCCCAGGCATTAATCCTGGAGCAGAGTAAAAATAAAGCAACTGCCTGTTGAAACCTCCAAGTCTTCACCTTCACTTGAGTTACTCTGGGTCCAGACAGGAATTCTGTACTCTTGGGTACTACTCAAAGCTTAACTACACCAAGCACACAGCCTAGTTTCCCAAAGGTGGGACAAAGCATATCTAGATCCCTCGCTGCAGGACTTGGGGAAGGCAAAGCCATCACATCAATCAAGCCAATAAAGTGCTTCTGCAGCTTTTACTGAGCGCTCGTTCCGAACTGCTCATAATTCAGCCAATGGTTTTAATGTGACACAACATATGTTAACCTGGGTAATTACAGATCTTTCAAGGGAGGGTAATTTTTTAAAAAATTAAACACCATAGCCAGAAATAACAGTATTAGGCATGCTTTCCTAATTAATACAGCCATATATCTACCTGCAGGAGGGGAAAATGTGAAAAGGCACCATCTGAACAGAGGAACACGAGGAGGACAACACTTTTTTCATTAACGGCACCATCAAAAACACTAATTGGATTTCCTCCTAGACAAGGTAGGATCCAGATTAGATGCATGCATGGAAAGATAGATGGTGTAAGAGCCCACTCCCACATGAAACACACACCAATTAAACAACCGGATACTTGCACAGAGGAATGGGTTTTCCACAAACATAAGTGCTCACAACACAGAAGTTATGACCATTGCATACTCAGCAATTAAAAAAAACAAACCCTAAAATCCTATTTTTCCTCAAGGCCTTTTAGCTTTTAAACTGCAATGCCTTTTGTAAAGATTACCACTCACAGCAGCACTCCCCAGAGCACTGACAGCATGTGATTAGCAAAGAGTGAAAGAGAGAAAGTGCTGAGAGCAGACAGCTCCTACCCATCCCTGCCTAATTCAAACAAGTCCAGCAGTAGCCACAAGCCTTAGGCACTGGAGCCAGTCAGCCTCTTATCCCATCCCTCCTCACTCATTCGGGAGGTCACTTAAGAGCCCTGCAACAGAGCAAAAGCACTACGCCTTTAACAGAGGAGAGCTGCTGCTCTGGACCAGCGAGTTCAAGGGTAGCACTTTTAAAATAACATTTAATTCCCAAAGCTCACTGCATCATGTGTTCAGAGAAAACATGGAAACCAAACATACTAAAACAAACATGTGGCAGAGTAATTAAACTCACAGAGCATCATGTTGTGCAATATGGATAATGCCTCGTACAGCATCTCCCCTGCCTGCAGCTGCAGCCCTGCTTGCCCACATCCATTTTGCTCCACTGTGACAGGGGGTCAGTAGTAAAAAGAGAAAGATGCAGCATACTACATCAGCAGCAAATCTGGAGCAAGAGGTCAACAGAAGAAACAGTGACTGACCTCCAGGAAAGGAGGGGCAGAGCTCAGCTGTATGTAGAACGCTTGCCATGCCCTTCTTTCCATGCTCCTTCTGTCCTCCTGAGGAAAAAGCGCTTTATTTCAAAGATCCTCCAAGAACATTTAAACGCCCGATCACTTGAAGTGGGACACCAAAAGCAGAGTATATTCTTATTTAAATCAAAAGGCCACAGAGCAAAGAGAATCAACAGGTAGCAAAGGCACTGTCTGCTCCCCGCCACGGGAGGGCAGGAGAGGCACTAAAACATCCTAAAATCGTTCCGTCTTCCCAACAGACAAGGAAGCAGCTACACAGGATTTCAGCACAGTACAGAACACCAGTCTGACCATGCTAAGCCTTCCTATTAGCATGCCAGTCCTCATCTTCCTCTCCTCACGCGAAAGCTCAAGTGATTCCAGTGCCTGTTGGTAGAACCTCATCCAGAGCACATCAGCTGCAATGTCAGGATGAAGCAATTTTGAATTTATTTGAAATTCAGGCATTACCCAGAGAAACAGCAAATTCAATAAATTATAAGTCTTTCTGATCCTTTCAGACTCCTCTTTTAGAGCATTTTACCTTGACATACTGTCTGAAAAAAATAAATCTTAAAAGCATATTCACTGCATCAGGCAAAAATAGATGTTGTTAACCACAGGGTGCACCACAGGAAAGTGTTTTTCATTGGGAAAAGGGTTCAATGACAAGCCTGCAGTACAGAATTTAAAAAAAAAAAGGAACCACATAATATGGAAGGAATATCATGCACGTACACATGTGCAGAATGACAGGGGGGCAATTTTAGCTATGACCTGGTAACGTGTGCTTTAACACACACCCCAAAAGATGTGCATTTCAAGAGTCCTGACATTTGCTCCAGTTCTTGTATGGCAAAACCACATTCCTAATTTAATCATCACTGACCACAAAATATGTTTAAATCTACAAGCAATATCAGTGAAAATTAACACTTCAGAGTTCAGTAATTATCTAGTCAGGAAAGGCTTTCCTAAAGTACAAAAGCAAAATGCAAGGATTACTTTCTGGTACAAGCCTTTACAGCGCAGGTAGCAGAGCAACAAGAGTGCTACAGCAGCCATGCCAGCTAGGCAGGAGCCCAGTGAGCTGCAAAGGCCCAGCCCTGGTGCTACCCCAGCGAAGGCAGCGTGGAGACACGTGCAGCACACCCCAAAGGCACCAGGATGTCCCAGGCAAAGCAAAACTCCCCACCAGCAAAAATGAGGTGAGGGAAATTCTGAAGGAGAAACTTTAGGGATCCTGTGCCTTCTGTTTAGATCTTGGGGACCACTTTTTTAAGAAGGGATCCTTAGCAGCTACTGTAACACAGTGACGCCAGGAGCAAAAAAAGGACAAAAAGATAAATGGTGAGTTACTAGGAAGACAGGAGGACAAAGAGAATAGAAGCGTAAGGACAGGGAATAAGGGAGGGAAATCAAAAAATGAAAGCTGACAGACTAATATAGCCCATAAAGACCTGCAAAGTAATTATGCTTCTGAGTCAGAATCAATAGGTTAATAAAATTCCTTCCTCCGCCCTCGCTGGAATAGGTGAATAGGGGAAAAAAACCCAGAAAATTTATATTTACTGACACTAGTGCCAAAGGTTTCCTGGTTTTCTGCCGGGGTAACATTAAGCTTGGCTGCTATGTTAACACTTTCCTCTAATAAGATGGTTTATGGAACAGCAGTGATGGTCAAGATTGCCATAAGAAAAAGGCATTTCAACAACAAGATTAGAGCAAGCACAAGTCTTACATCTACTGGAAACAGCCTGAGTCAAACCAGACCATGACAAACAAAAGATTCATCAAATTGCAAACCTAAGAGTCAAAAGGCAAGTTTAGTTTCAATTTTTTCTACCAGAAGTAATTAAACTGAGTTCACTTTGGCATGCTAGGGACACATGCATGAATTCCAACTATAATAGCTCTATTTGTTGATTACTATACGTTCACAAAATGGGAGGGGCATCCAATTTCACTCAGAGGGCAAGAAGCAGGCAGAGGGAATTAGTGGAACCAAGAATCAGTGTTTGTACAACATATCCTGGTGATAATGAGGGATATAACATCACTACCCCCATCTAAAAGGCTCAACAGCCTCCACACATAATTAAATTATGGAGCATATATGAATTAATTTCAGCTGTAGAAATAATACCAGCACAAGCAGTATTACTCCCTGGAAACAGGAGGAATACATGCTCAGAGAGTACTGCTATTATCTGCACAAACCATCGTGGATCTGCAGAAAGCTGGGATGATATCAGTAAAATTTTAAAAGCCAAGAAAAAAAAAATTAGTCAAATACTAAGTGTACTAAAAAGGCAGGGTTATATGAAAAAATTACCTGCTTCAGAGAGAGGCAGAGAACATGGAAAACTCCCCAGGTCTGCCTCCCAGGTTCAGTGAAGGACACCATTTCACCTACTGGTCCTCAGATGTGTTTTGTACTGTAGGATTTTCATGTGTAAACAGGAATCAATGAATGGCACTTGAGAATAATCTGCATGCACGCAGTCACCAAAGCAACAAAAGGTGTTGAGACCACATCCCACAGTGCATATCTGAGATGGAAATACACAAGGGGCTTTAAAGTCTTTGAAGACACTGTCCATCAATTAATCACGCAGTGCTTTAAGGCAGCAACAACAGGCAAGAATTCCCAAGCAGACCCTTCAGTACACCCATGTGCACCTCCAACCTAGGCTGTACTTAAGTCTCTACAGATCCAACAGAATTAGTAATTACTTATTTTAAGAGTTGACCAACACAAGGTTTGAACTTTCACTCACTGCCTCTGGAGTCACCAACATGCTGTCAGATCAGCACAGTAGCTTCAGGGAATGGACTTGCACTACAGCAGCCAGGTACTAGAGTTTGACATTCACCACCCATCCCCTCTTCCTGTACCTCCTGCACAGCAACATGGGCTCCACTCTGCTCATTTAGCTGTCAGTTTCTAAGCTTTCACCACTGTTGAGTTTACAATTTTAGGAATCACTTAACTTTTGATTCTGAAGATGTAAGTGCATGTAAAATTAAGCTTCTGGAAGCCTTCCCAAGCTCAGGTTCTTAAGATTATGAATTCCTTGCAGCAGCTGAGCTCTGTGTCCATCATGTGTCACGAATACCCTTGTCCCTCTATAAATAACTGGCCTGAAATGCTTTAGAGCTGATGGAAGTGTTCAATTTGCAGGGGAAGAAATCTGTGTTGCTAAGGAACTGCAAAGAAGAAAAGGCCAGAGAGTGGTAATCTGAAATGAAAGGAATTAATTTAATTGGCCCTTGATATGTTGGGTATTTGGCATATTATCAGCAATTTAGCAGGCTGTAGGTTTTGTCTCAAACTTAGGCTGAAAGAATAGTCAGAACATGACTGCATCCCTTAATTTAGGGATTAGCTGCATTCTCTCTTCTTCATACAACAGACCCTGTCCACTTTGCGGATTTCAGACCAAATTTTGAAAGCAAGCCTCATGAGTATCAGTTTGCACTACAACTATGTCTAGAATTCTTGAGACTCCATTTTTTTAGGTGGAGACAAAGGGTAAGGATTTTCTTCACATTTATTCTCACTAGTAGACCAACAGATGTGCTTTGCCTGTTAGTACTGGCTTTCATGCTTTGCTGGTTCTGGCAGAGATCTCAGCAATGCACTGAATCAAACACTATTTCATGGATTTTTGTTTTGCAACATTCTCATTTCAGGAAAGGATTTCCAATCATTAAAAAAAGACTCCATGTAGTGAAAGATTTTTCAAGCTCTTTCTCAGCTGAGAATTTCAGTTGGTTTAAAGAGCATTTCCTTTTTTTTTTTTTTGTGAGACATTTTTTCTCTAGTTAAGTTTTTTTCCTTTTACCTCTTTCCTTCAATTTAATTATATAGAAGAGAGTTATGACGGCAGAGACTACATCTCTGGCATGTTTAGCAACACCTTTACAATGTGTGATACTTAGCTGAAGCGTTGGAAGATGTGTATCACAAATGCCTGGTATTTAATAGACCCAGAGTTAAAACTCCAGCACTTCAATTGCTCAAGTTGCACTTAAACTCCCAAGATGTCAGGCATCAAACCGACACCCTCGACACGTTCTTTTCTTCCTATGATTTTAGGGGCTATAGCATTGAACACTGACTGATGAGTAGACTTTGCCACATGAAGGTATCCTATAAAATAATGGTATCAAGGAACAACATACAACAACAAAGCTACACACTTCAGTGCAACAACCAACTTGCTTTCATGAATGGTTTACAAGAAACTGACTAACTAACCAAAGCGAGGTGACCCAGCTACCTTCACCTTCTCACCCACCATTACCTCCTCCTGTCCTTAACTGTGCACTCCTAGATCTTTATTTGGTTGGGTCTTACTGGTTGAACTCATTTGGTTAGTAATGCCTAGGTGACCAAATGAAAGCTAAGACCTCTCCCTCAAATTCTCTTTGAACTTTCTTGTCCTGTAGAATAACAAAACACACTAGTTAGTTACACTAACTATGTCCTGTCATTTCTTCCCAAGAACATCTATTTTTACTGGAGCATGAAAACTTGCTAGGTGAACACCACACAAGAACAGCTGCCATTAATACAACGAGCTTTGCATATACAGTTGTTTTTGTCTGGCCTACTGAAAACCATCTTCTAGATCTGTAAGCCTTTCTGAACACTGTTTCAGACAGTTGTTGGCTAAAAACAGGAAACATATTCCATGTGTTTTGAGAAACGCAAGGAGAGCAGTTTAGAGTTGCAGCGAAAGGCACAGCAATACATTTCTCAGTGTGCCTCTGTGTGGCTCTAAGAGATAACATTGTGTTGCCATAGTTCTTTCATCTCTTTTTTGGGAAATGCAAAACTTGGGGCCTTCAGAGAAAACAACACAGGCACTGCCCTATTTCCTGAATTCACGTTGCTGTTACACTTCGTTTGTCACTCCTTTGTAACAGAAATTAAGGACACAGAATAATCTGCTACCACAAAAGAAGTAAAACAACATAAAACAAACCCAAAAAAACCCGAAGGAAAAGGTAAGAGAAGTTTAAAGTAAATTCTCCAGAAGTGTGTTTTTCCTAAAGCCTCAAGGCGCCCTTTACATGCCCAGAAAGCACCACTGCTCAACAAGCAGTGCTCCAAGCAGGGCCTCCTGTGCTCCTGCTTCCCTGAGCAAAAAATCGCAGCGTGCCTGGTTCCTCAATACTGTTAATAATGCTGTCACAAAGGTGACTCTTCCCTTTGAATTCTTTTCCATTTGTACAAGTGCTTTCCTTCTGAAGGCACCGTATCGAGACAGTGGTGAGGTGCTGGAACAGGCTGCCCAGAGAGGGGGTGGGTGCCCCATCCCTGGGGGTGTTCAAGGCCAGGTTGGATGGGGCCCTGGGCAACCTAGTGTAGATCCAGGCCTGGAGGTTGGTGGCCCTGCCTGTGGCAGGGGGGTTGGAACTCTGTAATCCTTGGGGTCCCTTCCAACCCAGACCAGTCTGTGATTCTACGCTATCATAGCTTTTCAAACTCTTGTTTTTCTGATTTACTGTCCCTTGAGAAGATTCTAGAAAACCAGGCAGCCTACAGTCTGGGGGAGCAGGTATATGGGATCATGAAGACCACCACCAGACACTATGAGGTATGAGCAGGCAGGGTGTTTCCGAGCTACAATGTCCTTGCCAAAACATGAGATAATGTTATAAGGCTGTCATTTTGAACCAGACTGACCAGCAACTAATGTCTGACCAGAGGAAGATGACTTAGAAGAAATTCACGACCTCCAGAGAGGCTTCAGCCACAGCAACGCTCTGCACTGATCAGTTTAAATTCAGTCTATGTTATCTGTTAAGAGCAGGGTCAGGTTTTTTGATGCAAACAAGATGTAACCATGGAAAAAACATCATCTCTCCTGAGCTTCTCACTCTTTGGTCCAGAGCAACTGTGTACACAGTAACTTATGCATATGGTCTTAAATGCAAGGAATGGATTTTAAAAGCAGTATTACCAAACATTAGACTGGTGGTGGTGGGGGGTGTGCCTTTATTTTGGATCACATGTATATAGTGCTGGAAAGCAGACACACCGCTATCCTCACCTTGCTTCAGAGCAGGCTTTCTATGTGCTAACATCTTTTCATTGATGGAAACACAATATATCCAACTGTTCTCTCAAGGAGACTCAAGGTCATTAGTTACCCCATAAGCAGTAGCTGCCATATGAGATCCTGATGTTTCAAAAAAGTACTATTTGCCTTTGGATTACTTGCTCTGCCCAATGCCAACATTCACAGCTAACCTCTTTTCCTACACTGTAGAGCCCCTCGTGCTACTGTGTCGAAGTACAGAACTCAGGAGCACAGAGGTCAGAGCCATTCACCTACCTGCACTTCTCCACACTGGTCTCACCAACAGTGGAAATAAAAATCAGGGAATTCAGGCAAGGCTGGGATTTTGAGAAAGGGAAGGAACCCAGATCATCTGCACACAGGAAGCTCAGAGGAGGGGAAGAAAACAGGTTCCAGATGTTGGCCTGCTTTATTTTTATTTAAATCCAGAATAAGGCATGTATTTGTAAAGGTACTGAGACACTACACGTTGTACATAAGCAGTAACACGGCTGCTGCCACAGAACACTACTTACAGACAGATATGGTGAAGGACATGAACGTGCTCACCATGCACACAGAGGTTTCATCCCCAGTCTTCACTCTGTTCCGAGCCAAAAGCTGCTCCAAGAGGCCGAGTCTATGCAGCAGCCATGAAAAGGCCAGCAGCAGCTCCCGGCTGCCCGCTGAGCCGTCGGAGGGGAGCTGATAGAGCTCTGGCCTGCCATAGCCATGGTACCACAACACTGATTTTACAAACCTAATTTGGTCACCTGAAAAGAAGAAAACAGTTAAGAATAACACACTGTGCAACTCAGTGCATTTACCCACCCTGCCTCCTCCAAAAGCCAGAGTTTTAATCAAGCTAAGATCAGTGGAAGGTAGTGGAGACTAGAGTCTTTGTCAATACTGATAAAACACAGGAGGTAAAGCCTTCAGTTGCTGTCCCATTCTGATCTACAGGAACTACTTGTAAGGGAAAAGAAGAAATTAAAAGTTGAGATCAAGGCCAGTAATGGCCTCTTGGAGATTAACAAAGGCAAAACCAGGTAAATAGCCATCCCCACTATAGCAGGACTCCAAATCAGCTGTTCATTTTTTATGAGCCACCAAGCATGCTATGAATTAGAAAACACTCCGGGTCACTTCACTCCTGAATGGAACTGGAATTTAGAGATAGGAGGTTCACAGCCTGCTGCAAATCTCTGAGCACCAGTGGGCAGGCAGAGATAATGCGGTACACCACGCTGCATACCAGACTGCATGGGCTGTTTCATCCTCAGGAATGCTCTGATCTGTATTCCTTCACACCAGCAAATGGTACCTGACAGCTACAAGAGGGGCACTACAGAACCGTAAAATACTGAGGAAACACAGAGAAAATTCTTATTAAGAAAGGCTCTCACCAGGAAGTCTCAGCTCTGTATTAAGTCAAAGCTATAATAAAGAACGTAATTAGAGGGCACAACCATAAACAGTACATGCTGGAGAAGGACCAACAGTTGTTGTAAAAGGAAGTCCTGCTCAGAAAGCTACTGGAGTTCTCCAAAGTCAAACACAAGCAAGCGATTAAGGAAAATACAACCCATGCAGGATGTTTAGACTTCACAGTGGGATTCAGCTGGCACAAGGAAATGAAGCTGCTGCAGTGGAGGGAGAGGGAAGGCCCCTCAATCAACCACAAGTGCCTAGCAGGCAAGAACCAGAGGGTAGGAACAAATGGTGGTTTCCCATGAGGGCTCTGTGCTAAACAGCTGCTGTTCAACCAACTCAAAATGACATGCAGACAGTGAGATAGCGACAGAAAATTTGGTGCTGATGTGGTATTAGTCAGGAGTAAGGAATGCAGGCAGATCATGAAGGACTGCAGAACTCAGTGAGCCCAAGTTTAAAATGACAGATAGAATTCTTTTTAGAAAAAATGCAAAGCAATGCACACAAGGGGAAAAAACAACCCTAACTGCACTGACATAGCAGTGGGCTCCGAGCTGAATTTTGGACTCAGGAACACAATCTTATCATCTAAGATTTTGCATGACAATATCACATTTGGTTCTCATATACATCCAAAACCAAACAGTGCAAAAGCTTAAAAAGGAAACGTAACAGGACACAGGGAACATTATATTGTTGCCTATATCCACTGCGACCCCACATCTCAAATTCAGTGTCTCTTCAGTCACAAAAAGGTTACAAGAGACTTGGAAGAAAACACTTTAAAACCATTAGTGCCATGGAATGGGTGAATATAAGGAAGCATTTGTTTGCACAACATTCAATACAAGAACTGTGAGCCACCCAAGTTAGTGACTCAAAAGCAGCTAAAGAGATGTTCTTCACTCTTAGAGCAAAGCTCTGAAATTTCTGGGCATGGGACACTGTGGACACCAAGAGTTACACATGCTCAAGGAGGAACTGGATTTATGGAACAGGAGATCATCTAAGCTTACGAAATACATATACATCCCCTCTGCTTTGGAAAGTCCAAGATGTAAATTACTGGAGGGTGAAAGAATACC
Organism: Porphyrio hochstetteri; assembly: GCA_020800305.1. Lineage (NCBI taxonomy): Eukaryota > Metazoa > Chordata > Aves > Gruiformes > Rallidae > Porphyrio > Porphyrio hochstetteri. The sequence continues at coordinate 25,390,286 of CM036912.1, forward strand.
CAACTGAAAGCATCCTTCTGTATTTGCTCTGTCCTTTGCCCTGGGCATCGAGTTTTGACAGCTGCCACAGCTGGATGGAGCTAGAGGGACATTTGCAGTTTGATCTAGTTTAGGCATTCTTACAAAGGAAGCAAGCAAGCTGCTCTCCTTTTCCATTTTAGCACTTCAGAATTACCATAAGGCTTCATAAAACAACATTTGCACTCATACAAACAAAAATAACAGGGAGTACAAACCTCACACAATCAGTCATTGTCACTGCTGTTTTTAATTAACATAGCAAGTCATTGCATTACATACTCATTTGCCTGCTCCTTGCCACTTGTGGTAAAAACATCCCTTAGCACTGACACATCCTAACCTTTCCTTGTCTCACATTAACTGCTGAAGCTCAAAAACCACATAATGACAAACTTTAAAACAAAGAGATAGGGAAAAAAATCCTGTTGCTCTCAAAAGGCATTTGTTAATTACAAGAGACTCTCACAGTGAAGAGTGGCTGATTTAACTCGATCTGCAAAATGCTGAAGGGTTCTTATCCACCAAAAGTAATACAGAGCTAGGACACAGGGAGGAGCTGTAAGCTGCCCTTTGCAGTAACATTACAGGGGCAGTGCACTGCTTACACTGTGCTGCTGGGGCTGGCAGTCATTAAGAGCCAACGGGCCCTTTGTGCCTTGGCACACCAGAAGGTATATTGTTTGCAATGTTTGACCAGCTTTAGGATTTAGGGAAACGAGAGTGCTGATCCCTAAGGAGACGCCTACTTTCAGAGTGCTCCTCAGTCCAACTACAGGGCTGAAACTCTTACACACATCGCTGCACAGCCTCAGCAGTAGGGGTGGGAATGCATGATTGGCCATGTGAAAGCTACGACTGAACTCCTGATGTTAAACATGACTGAGGAACAGGAAACAGGATCAGGAGCATGATAAAGCAAGTGACACCATAATGCAGAGCTCCTAACTTTTTGCAGGACTAGTGTTTTGCATAGCAGAGCTTCTGCAGAGACACGACAGCTGGACAACTAGTTTTAAACCTACCTTGTTTCTGCATGGCAGACAAAAAGGAAACCCAAACACCTAAATCGTTGTTCTTGCAGAACCTCTGAACATAAAACCAGCCAGATCTCCTTCATCATGCTAGGGTGGCAGAAATGCCTACAGTTTGCTAAAAACGCCTCTCACTCCTGCATAGAGGGATCACTCAGATTTTATTTTGATCACTCTTGAACATTCTCTCATGACCTCAGCTTTCACGTTGCCCTTTCCTTTTCTTTGTGCATTTGTCAAGAAAGAAACTGCCCCAATGGGTGAAGGTAGAAATACTCCAATAGGAAGGAAGATCAGTACCTACCTGCCTCCTTTTTCAAAGCAAACAAGCATCACATGCTGCCATCTGCAGTTCAGAAAGCTCTGCGAGAAATCACATGCCAAAGAGAAGGAATAGAGCAAAGCCAGGTAGTTTTTTCCTTAATCATCATTTGCCTGCTCTGATATGTCACTCAGGACCAGATCCACCTAAGCAATTCAACCACCTGGATGTCTGTGTTGCTCTGATCCTAAACCTCCCCTTAATTCATCTCTCCCTCTGGAACACACTGCCCTCACAAGAGAGAGTACAATTGGTGTGGGCGTCAGGAGGAAACTGTGGGTGGGCATTCAGAAACATGGATCCAGAACCAGGGCTCAAGGACCCTTTCCATGACCTTAGGAGAAGTCACTTAGTTTTTCTCACATCTACAGGGCTCTGCTTATAAGGAAACAGTGCTAACATAAATGGCAGTACAGGCTACGTAAGTACTTAATACCAAGATGTATTCCTCCAAAATGTGCAGCCCAGAGAGAGAAAACCCATCCCTCAGTAGATAATACCAGTCACTCAGACGCCTCCAGACAACATCTTTTTACAGCGTTTCATTAGGATTAGGCAATTTACAGAGAAAGACCTGCACGTTCCCTCCAACTAATCCCCCTTCTACAGGCACATTATTTGTAAAAGGATGCTCCGCAAGCAAGACCAAGCTGTGGGTGAACCTCGGGGTTCAGCTCTCTTAAAACTGTACTCAAGCTGTGCTCTTCTGAATCCTGCAGAACACTTCCAGTGCATTACAACATGATATTTGAATAAGTTATGCATTAGCCTGGCAGGCTAAGATGGAAAGGACCTAAAGCAAGTGCAAGAACAGACACAGATACATTACTTCATGCACTCAGGCAAGAAACACCTGCATAGGTAGTGGTATGATGGGAAACTACAGTTGCAGAAGAATGTTTTCTGTTTCATTTATCAAAGAAAAATACAGTGCAGCTCCAGACCTGTTTCCCATACTGTAAAAAATAGTAACTCCAGAGAAGAAAAACATTTCCTCCAACTATCTAATGTGTATTGCATAGCTATGTGGTGTGGCTGCTCGGATGTTAACAGAGCCCCTCAGCTCTCAGCCTGCCAAGAGCGAGCAGCATGAGACCACTAATCATGACATCACCAGTAAGGTTATGCCCAGGCTACTCTTACACAGCTTACTCTGCCTCCTACTCCGCTGATGAGAAAGACATTGTCCTGACACATCTAAGGGGCTGTGCTGTAGTAATGGCTTCCCACCAGAGTTTGTAGTAAACACTTCTTATTGTGTGGAAAAATAAAATAAAATAAAATAAAAAATCTCCCAAAATGAGAGACAAAAAAAGCCCTTTGCAGAATTTTCTAACCACTGGCTGGCAATCTTCCATGGGGCTTCTGGTATCTTTCTGCAGGAATGCAACAGTTCCTACATTTTAAAACATTGCTGTGTGGGGTTTGGGTTGTTTTTTTTTTCATATGGGATTTTTCAAATATTTTATTTTCTGCTACCTGGGCAAATAAAATATATCAAGCCATTTAAAAACATGATGCAGAATGTTTTTCTAAATAGTAACACACCACAGCCACAACGGGATGACTGTTCAAAGGAGATTTTAATCTTGTCTAAAATACACTCCTGTGACAAGGCCAGAGAAAGTACTGACTAATACTAACGGAAAACAAAAATACACCATGGGGTGTAACTTCAAAAGTTACTTAAAAAAGGATTTCCCAGGTTAAGGAAAAGTTCTCTGGAAAAGCCTGTCCTTTCCTATGGACAAGATCTGTAAGAGCTTGCGCTGCAAGTGCACTGCCTTCTTCTGGGATCTCACAACTCCAAGTGACCCAACATCTGGCACGCAAGCCCTGAAACGTAGGTCTTGCTCTACAGAGTAGCGAGCAGAACCACTGTGACCCCAACAACACACACAGGCTACAGGCCAAAGCTCACTGGTTCCTTTGGAAAAACTTTTATCCTAAAAAAAAAAGCTTACAAGACCATCTGAGTACAGCTTCTCTTCTCCAGAAAGCTGTTCCTACACACAGAGTGCCTCTCATAATGAAGGAGTCTTCGCAGCCTTCCTCAGGGACATGGCAACCGCTGCTCTCCTTGTTTTAGCTAAGGTAATTAAGAGGTTGTAGAAAAACACCAAAGAAAGAAAAGACTGATCCGTGGACTGAAGCACTAGGCTTGGATTAAAGGAATCCAATCCAATTCTTCACTGTGCTACAGGATCCCACCCAAACCTGAGGAAGTTATTTAGCTCCTGTGCCCAAGGCTTCACTTCATTTGCTTGAAATAAATGCATGAAGACCATAAACAGAGAAGGAAGGCAGTAAAATATCGATCCTGTCGCAGCAGGCAGCTCATTCACTTGGCCAAGCAAAGGTAATGAGCATCACTGCAAAAACAGTAGGCTCTCCAAGCTGAATTTCAGCTTTAATCACCCAGTTGTGACTGAATTGTCTTAAATACCCACCGAGCAGGTCTGAGCGAAGCCACACGTCCCTACCTCTCAATCTACCAGCAGAGGCTGCGTTTTCCCTCTAGAGCCAGCAACCTGCCACATCCACATGGAAATCCTGACTCCAAACGCTACAAGCAAGTAGTTCGGGAGCAGCCAGGATTCAGTGAGGTTGCACTTGTGCAGGACCACCTCCACAGAGCTGCAGGAGACAGTCAATAAATTGACTTACCATACACAGCAGATTGTGGATGAGTGGAAAAGCAAAACCAGCCAAATAAAAAATAGCAGTCCTGTGAATAATACAGAACCGTGCTGATTTCCTGCTGAGCTGCCAGCAGAACTATGCTGGTTTTGCTCCACCCTCCTTGAAAGATACCATCCACAACACTTAGCCTTTTTTAACTTACACAACCAACAGATTCCCAGCTCTTCAAGGGCTTAAACAATGTTTAGGGCTTTATTTGCTCTCAAGGGCAACAACACATTTTAAGTTATCTTGGTCTGAGGAGAGCTTTATCTATCACACATAATCCCATTGTCAAAATTTCCTCAACAGTAAAAGGACTCTAGACAGGCACCTTTCAAGACAGAAGCGTGGGAGTAGCACATGGAATAATTCTAACTTAAGAAGGGTGCTCTGCCATTATGAGAAGCCAACTTCCATACAGCTTCTCTCCAGAGTAGCAGCCCCATCCACAGAGATATTCGTGGTCCCTCTAAATTAATCACACACACTTCACTTTTTGTCTAGAACTTCAGAACACTGCCTTTATGGTTCATATACTCTGATTCACAGCCCTGACATAGGCCTTAATAGAAAATTAACCACGGAATCACACATCACACCTGGAATAGGGAAAGAAGGGATCAAAGGAAAAATAAAACTATTTCTGTATTTATCTCTGCAGCTGCAGAGAACACATAAGATCGCTGCAGAGATTTACCTGCAATGAAATGCCCAAGGGAAGCGAGAGTGCCTAGCAGAACCAAGAAAATCCCAGTTTCCTGAGCAAAGCAAGCCAGAGAGGAGTAAACCCACCTGCATACCTGTGGTGAAACAGTAACAGTCAGGGGCATAAACTTAAGGTATTCAAAATTGAGCACTTCTGATGGAGAGCAAGGAGCCAAAGAAAAGATGCTAGAAAACCAGTCCCAGTTCTCTGGGACAAACAAATCACATAGCCAGACTGAGTAGGTTACCTATGGCATCAGACTCGGCCCACTTGCCTCCATGGATTTGTTTCAGAAGAGTGTAGAGCAGCCTCCAAAAATCCAGGCTCTGCAAAAGAGAGGGTTGGGGAAAGATAAGCAGGCAAAAGATCTGCCACTTACTTAGCCTTAATTAGGCAATTACCCATGCCCATATCTGAGCATCAGCTGTTACATGGCAGACCTGCTTCCTGCCAATGCTGCTGAATCAGGCAGGTTCACGTGTTAGCAGTCACGTGAATGCTGCCTACAGTAAGGTGTACTCAGAAAGAGAAGGGCTACTAATGCTGGCTGTACAGAAAGACAAGGTGCTTCTCTCTACAGTCTGAGGCACGTGCATACAAGAGCACAGCTTCCAAGATATATGTTGTGCCATATGTGGTTATACCAGAGCAGGTATCTTGGAATACGTTGTGCTGTATGTGTCGCCCAACTAGCACTTGAAGACGCTGAAAAAAAATATGACTACAACAGTATCGAAACCTAACAAGAGACAGCACACAATGAGCTGGGACTGGAAATCATTTCTTGGCTACACAAGGACAAGCGTGCTGACAGACCTAAGCAGTGGTTCTTACAGCTGGAATTTCAGCCAACACTCATAAAATGCTTCAAACAACTGGGCAAGCGGAGCAGCCTGTGTGCGAGCCGGAGGCCTCGCAAGCACTGCCCTGCAGAGCCCTGGAACAGGCAGGCCCAAACTGGTGCACAGGAAGGGACGAAAACCCTCACGTGACACTAAGAAAAGGTGCCACAGGCCACGGCGGAACATCAAGCTCCAGGTTAAAACCACCAAAAGATAAAACCGTTTCAAGGGCAGCAAACTTGCCAGGAGCCACAGAGATTCACAGAACTGTAGGGGTTGGAAGGGAGCTCCAGAACTGAGTCCACCCCCCCTGCCAAAGCAGGGTCCCTAAGACAAGTCACACAGGTCACTATCCAGATGGGTCTTGAATATCTCCAGAGAAGGAGACTCCACCACCCCCCTGGGCAACCTGTCCCAGAACTCTGTCACCCTCACTGTGAAAAAGTTCTCCTGCATATCGGTGCGGAACTTCCTGTGCTCCAACTTGCAGCCATTGCCCCTTGTCCTGTCCCCACAGACACTGAAAAGGGGCTGGCCATTTCCCCATGTGTCCCACACTTCATGTTTACAAATATTAACCAGATCCCTGCTCAGCCTTCTTCTCTCAGCCCCACGCAGGGCCCTACCCCATCCCACCCGCACGGGGAAGCCTGTCCACCCACACAGACCTCCCCCCACCCCGGGCCTGGCCCGAGCAGCCGCCCGTGCCCCTGCTGCCTCAGGGAGAGGCGATGAGGAGGCAACAGCGGGGACTCCAGCAGGCGAAGGGCGTCCCGGGGCGGTCCGCGCTCACCGCCTGCGGCCGGTCGAACCTGGCGCGGCGGAGCGTGTCGGGGGCGGGCCGGGCGTGAGGCGGCAGGGCCCGACACAGCGCCCCGACGGCGCCCGGCAGCGCCCTGCCCTGCCGCCGCTCCTGCCCCCGCTGCCGCCGCATCGCGCTCCGCCGCCGCTTCCCGCCCTCCGCCGCTTCCCGCCCTCCGCCGCTTCCCGCCCTCCGCCGGCACGCCGCGGGCGCATGCGCGGCCCGGCCCGACGGAGCGGCGGTCACCGCCCCCCTCCCTTCCGCCGAGCCCGCCCGCTGCGGCGCCCCCTGGCCGCAGGGAGGGAACGCTGCACTGCGGGGCGCGGTCCCGCGGCCTGGCCGCCGCTTCCCCTGCGCGGCTCTGCCGGTGCCTCAGGGCGCGGGACTCTCTCCCGGCCTGCCCGGGGCATGGCACGCCTGTCGCCGCCGCACACCGCGAGCGAGCCCCGCCAGCTGCCGCAGAACCCTGCCGCGGCTTCTCCGGAGCCGGTCCGCCGCCGCTGCCGGGGCGAGAAGGTGTTTCTGGAGCGCGGGTGGCTGTGGGAGCAGGCGGCCGGCTCCCAGACCCGGCTGCCCGCCTTCTTCCCCCGCCAGCGGGGCGGGATGCCGGCGGCTCTCATGGAAGCCATCCCAGGGATTTGCCCTTGGAGCGGGACGGCGGGACTCTGCTCTTTGGGAGGCAGCCCGAGTCGCTGGGAGAAACAGGCCACACCTTGGCTGGGCCTTATGTGGCCAAAGCCTGGCCCTGGCCAGACTCCCACAGCAGGCAGGGCAGAGGGATCAGCCCCACCCGTGTGCAGGGGAGCCCAGGGCCCTTCACCAGCACAGCAGGGATGCTCCTGGCCCAGGGCTGCCGCTGCCTGTACCCAGGACCCACTGGTAACCTCCATGGACAGCTGCTCGGTCAGTTACCCAGTTCATAGCCTGCTCCATGAGTGAAACCAGCACAGTGATTCTCACTTCTTATTTCCACATCTGAACCCCATGAAACATCACAGGAAATCGTTCCAGTTACAGAACAGGCTCTTGCAGCCAAATGGCTGCTCGCAATGAGGAAAGAAATCGCGCTTACTGGTCCAACGAGACCTTCAGCAGAGCCCCGCTCACTAACATGAACTGCATTTGCACTCTTTCCCTCTGGTCACTGCCTCTCCTGCCTCCCACCCCTGTGCCGAGGAATACAGCCCTGTCCAACTCCGAGCGCTGCATCAGTGCTCTCTGAATCCCATGGATGCTGGCTGCTGCTCCAGCCGGCCCTGAAAGGACCCCTGGGTGGGAGCTATCCAGGCGTAGGGATTTTTAAAGTATCTTCTCTAGCAGCTGCTGTCTCACATCCTCCTTTGTTCCTCATGGCCTGGAAAGCATTTTGCTTATCCCTCGTCCAGCTCTAGCTTAGCAATCTCTATCCACTTCTTTGCTCTCCCTCCAAACCGGTTTGGCATCTCCATACAGTTCCTTGTCTTCGGTTCACAACAGCTCATGAAGCCCTTTTTTATTGTCCAGAACCTTATCGGACCTGGATAATCCTCTGCTGTCTTTGGCATCCTTCTCAGCTTTCCATACCTTGCTGCTATCGCATGCTGTCTGGTCCCTCCATGACACATTGCCTGTCTGTTTTCCCATCCCCACTGCAGTCCCTGGGCAGGAGGACCTTCAGCTGGAGCCAATTTCCCATGTTTTCTTGACCACTCCATAAACCCTGCTCAAAGCCATCCCTGTCCCCACACACATTCCTCCGTCTAAGCTTTTCTTCCCCGAGGCAGCTGCCTGCTTTGCCGCTGACAAGAACAAGGGCAGCACCATGCATGCAGCAGTGGGGTGGTCCTGCCCATCACCCCCACTCTGGGCTCCTGTCCCCCTGCCAAGGCACTGGACCCCAGGCAGCAAGCACCATCCCACAGGGTGGGAGCGGCAGCTGGGATGTATGCCATCCCAGCATGCCAAGGCCCCCCTGTGCCACCTCTCCGTCCCGCTGGCCAGTCCACCCCCATGGCGCCCTGGAGCTGGGCTGGCCGCCCTCCCGTCTGGCAGCTCCTGGACCCCAGCCCCGTGGCTCCCCCGGCACGCAGCCCCGTGGGCACAGCTGACACAAGATGCCTGGAGCTGCAGAGGGTTGGCACCCAGCCACGGGCGAGTCGGACGCCAGGCAGCAGATCCCAGCCTCTCTGGCATGGAATGGTGCAGCAGGGGCTCGGTCCCGGCACACGAGGCCCCACTTATCTGCTCTGCCGGCTGCCTGGGCGGTTTTCCCAGGGTGAGAGAAGCTGATGGGAAGGCGATGGTTTCCTGCTGCAGAGATGGGCCTTGTGCTGTGGACAGATGAAGGAAGTGACAGTTTGACAGGCCTGGGATACTGTCCCAGCAAGAGTGGAAATGGGAACAGAGCCCCTGCCCTGCTGCATCCCACCTCCCCTGTCCTGAGCCCCAGCCCTGCAGGCACTGATGGGTGCAATTAAGCAATGTCTGGGTGACATCAGCACACCACTCTGATGCCACCGTGTGTGCCTGCAAGGTCACAGGAGACCGGCAGAAGCCTGCAAGAACCCAACTCAACCCGCTTGGATGCTCCTCCAGGTACCCCAGCTCTGCCTTGGCACCAAGGCAGTTTTGTGAGGAGCCAAGTTGCCAGTTGCCCCAGCAGTAGGAGATGCCATGGGGACCACAACAGGAAGGGAAGATCCAGGTGGATACTGAGGGGCCAGGGATGCTCCTTCTGGGGAGAGGTCAGTGGGCTTCGGCATCTTTTGGCCCCTGGAGCCCGCGTGATGCTGCGCAGCCGTGCGTTTTCAGCAGGATGTGTCAGCTGGGGTCATTTCCGCCCTGGGGTGACTCAACCGAGACCAAGGGCGCCTGTTTGCACCCGCACCATGGCAACCCGCTGCCGCAGACGGCCCCACTGTTTGCAGCCGTTGCCAGAGATGACAGCCGCGTCCCATTGCCTCATGCAGATTGTATGCAATAACGGCGATCTCTGCTCGCTCCGGCAGCAGCACAGCTTCCTGATGTCACCTCAGCCCAGCCCTGACAAGGGGAAGGTGTGAGCTCTCCTCCTGGGAAAACAACCCCTTTGCTCTTTTATTCTTACTGGTTGTTTTAATGCTTTTATCCCCGTGAAGGCGCAGACGGGAGCCAGCCTGTCTCCCGGCCAGGCCCCCGGGCTGTGTATCGGTGCTTCCCACGCTCTGCCGCCAGCTTGGGGCAGCCGGAGCTCCTCTCCCAGCTCCTCTCCTCTCCTTCCTGCAGCAGTGGCTGAGCAACAGCAGAGCAAAGATCAGCGGCTCTCCCTGCCTGGGCAAGGGAGGCTTTGGGTAGCTGCAGGATTTCACACCCTGAGCAAACCCGGCAGGCTGCACCATTTCCTGCTGCAAACACCTCCACCTCCTTCCTAGTGCCCTCATAGCTCTTTTATACACATACACTCTCCTCTCACTGGGATGCCAACCTAACTGGAGCAGGAAAAGGCGGGCATCATGCCTGCAGGAGGGAGCAGAGCAGCACAGGGGCTAGGAACAGAGGCTGCCTGCAAAGCAGGGCAGGTCTGCAGTGATGCTTGGCCCCATGATGCTGGGGGGTCAGGGATCACATCTCCCACCCAGCACGGAGCAGCCCTGGCATCTGCCACTGCTGATCAGCTGTGGGGTCATGTCTCCATCCGCTGAGCAGCCCTCCCTGGCTGGGGAGGTGGTGGTGCCTTCAAGATCAACTGCCTTGGGATCCCTGCTGTTGCAGCCAAGCCGTCGGCACACTCTGAGCAACCACATCAGGTTGCAACAGGCATCTCCTTGCCAGAGAGTAACAGCCTGTGTCCCAGTGCTGCCCTTACCAGCGGGTGCAAGGGGTCCTGGTACTGCTGGCATGGCCAGCACACATACAGCACACTGCGTCGCGTCACCTCACAGTTACAGATCACTGCGGGGGACCATCACTGTGCTCCCATATGCAGACCATACTCTACACTAATGCTCCAGTACAGGTGTCCCTGGACACAGTGAATTAGCCTGCAGTAGGCCCATGCATGGGCTGCAGCGCCAAAACTCAAGGTCAGGTCCCAGCAGTTGGATGCTTAAGAGAGCTGTTGGTGTTTCTGGCCCTCTGATGCAGGGTCTGTGCTTTCAGTGTGGTAAGTGGGTTGGGAAGGATTAGAAAAATAGATCTGAGATCTTGCAGTTCTCTGTTCTCAGGAGTTTCACCCTTTCCTTTTTACTTAAATAGATGAATTGACGTTCCTCTGCACAGGGGGGAACTCCCTCTGCTCTCTTCCCCCCTGAACCCTTATCCCAAGACTCACCAGAGAAAGGCAGAAGCTTTGTTGTGAAGCTCTTACACCTTCCAGCTTGGAGGCTGCCAGTTTCCCTGAAAATAAACACAAAAGTCATCAAAGTAAAACACAGCTCTAGTTCCTGATGCCAACTTTTCTTCTCAGGCTCCTTGCTAGGGAAACCCACCCAGGACCTGGCAGACTTCCCCAGGGCCTTCTGTACCCAGCTCCTCTCCATCACTGGAGATGGGATGATGGTGGAACAGCCCCTCCCCTCCTCTCCTTGGTCCCAGATTAGACCTCAGTCATCCATGATCCATGCTCTCATCTGCTCCTCGTTACACCCCAGCCATTGCCCTTACCCAGAGCCTTCAGTACCTTCAGCTGCTTCAGTATTTGCTGGAGATGTGGTTCTCCACCAGGAATGAGGTTTGACCTCCTTTTTACCACCTCTGCAAAGCTGTTTCCACTGGTGGGATGGGGCTTCCCCAAGCTGCAGCTTTGCAGAGCTGGGCTGGGAAGTCCCAGCTCGCTGCACGAGCTCGCAGGGCTCCTGCTGCCCGCCATCAGCTGCGTGGTCCCTCATCCATTGCCTGGTGATGGCGGAAGATTTCTGAGGTGCTAGGAGATGGGCAGATGCTTTCTCAACCTAAAAGACATCAGAGCTCTTTGAGCTTAACACAAATCAGCCTGAAAAACACCCGAAGCAGGGGTGCGCTGGGTAACCCCATGAACCCCTGCAGGCACAGCCCCTGTGCCACCCTGCCCTGGACCTGCCTGTGTCCTGCCTGTCCCAGGTGGGGACACAGCTGTACCTGCAAAAACACCCCGTGGCAGGTGACTGTCCCCACCCATGCTGCAAGGCCTGCGGTGTCCCTGAGGGGCTGGAGCCTGCACGGATGAGACACAAAATCAGCACTCTGGAGGTGTGACATCAGTGTCCCCATGAGATGGCAGGGGAGGGTCGGTGGTCCCACCAGCGTCTCTGCGAGGCAGTGCTCAGCCAAACCCCCTGGCTTCCTGCTGCGTGTTAGCCCAGACGTGAGCTGCGGCTGGCTCCCACGGGTGCTCTGGCAGGACACGGCCCTGTCCCTGGGCTGCTGCTTTTGCTATGGACAGCCCTGAGGAACCATGCTGAGGGCAGCACCCTGCTGTAAGGCTCCTGGCCCAAGCCATCCCCCTTGCCAGCTGCGGGCTCAGGGACACATCTGTCCCCCGCTTTGGATTAAGGTCTGCTCCATCTGTGCTGGGAAGAAAATCCAGGCAACCAGTGCTGCTGCTGCTGCCCCCACCCTGCCTGCACTCTGCCTTCATTGGGAGCTGAAACAACATCCCCACCTCTTACAGATCAGCTAAAGGAGCCCCCAGCCCCTTTCTGCCCCCCTCTCCTTTCTTCTTCTGTACAGAAAGCCACAGAGCCAGGGCGGGGAGCAGCAGCAGCAGTTTATTTTCTGAACCCATCATGCTTCCTGTCCTTTGCCAAAACCTCTTCTGCTTCCCTAGCCAGGGCGTTGGGGCTCGCCCGCACCCAGCTGCCAGGGGAACGGGTGATGTTGTTTGGTTTGTCGCGGTGATTGTTTATAGCAACCATAGTTCCGCAATCCACAAACTTCACTGATCTCAGCCCAAGGGCAGAGGAAACCACCTCCACCGGGGTCAGCAATTGTGGTGTTTCAGGTCACCAAAGCAGTGCACCTTAGTACTGGGCATCACCAGGCTGTGCCCTGACCCCACCTGCGATGGCAGTGATATCCCCGTGGCTGCTGGCTGATGACCAGGCAGAATGCGGGGGCTGCCAGCCGTCTCCCGAGGGTGTGCTCTCTGCCTCAAGCAGTGGGAGCAGCTGGTAGGTCACACCAAGCCAGCATCCCTCAGTTGATCCAAAAAAAGAAGCTGGTATTCGCCCTGAGCATCCTTCTTTACCACCTCACCCTGTTACAAGAACAGCACAACCAAAGCATCACCACGCTGCGAGGGAAGGAACCGTCCCAGTCCCCACTGGGGCTCGGAGCCCACAGCATCGCTGACGAGCTGTGCTGGAAGCCGTGCTGCTGCCTGGCTGAGCAGCACACGCTCCAGGCCACGGAGATTTACTGCTCAATGGAGAAAAGATTGTGTCTGCTGACAGCACACCTCCCCGGCGCGCCGGCTGCTGCCGAGCCTCGCTGCGCGTCAGCGAGGAGCGCCTGGCTGGGGTGTGGATTTCCTATCCACACACCGTACAGCTGTTCCTGCTTCCTTTCCGTAGGCTGCAGAGAGGTTTAAAATTCGATTTATCATGTGTTTTCTTTGACCGAGGCTCCTTGCAGATGTGACCCACGCCTGAACTGCCCAGCCTCAAGGCAGGAGCAGGCAGAGAGTGGGACTTGTAGGAGCACAACACTCTGAGGGAGTATCCTGACAGCCAGTCCCCGGGCTGTGCGCCATCTCAGTGGGAGTGCCTATTGCAGGGCGGGCAGCTTTCAGGAGAATCAACACCCCAGAGCTTCCTTGAGGGACCCCAGATTTTAACACACACACCCCCACGCAGCATGGAGTGAGGCAGCTGCAGGATCTGCTTTAGCTTCTTTGTGGGTTTCCTGGGGATGCACAGATCTTGCACAGTTCCTGCATCCTTCTTCCTGCACCCAGGGCAGGGAGAGCCACCCTCAGCCACCGCATCTAAACCACAAATCGGTGGCAGGGACGGAAGCAAAAGGCAGCCCCGGGCAACACAGTGTCAACAGCAACAGCTGCAGCCACGGCCTTGGGGAGGGCTTCCAGCTGGAGAGCTGGATTGCCCCGGCCTCTCTCCAAGCACTGCTTGTTTTTCCATACCTCTTGCTAGCTCCCCGCTTGTCCTTCTAGCCTGGTCCCTTGGACCTGGAATTAGCTGCTCCTGCAAAGCTTTGGTGCAGGGCCCTGCTGGGCAAGACCAGGAGCCAAATTCACGGGTCCCTTTCCCAGCTGGACACACTTACGCAAGCCCAGAGGATGACAAAGCTTGCATTTGCCATTATTTTTAAAGCTGAGGGTAAACACCATCTCACTGGCACGCTCAAGGCTGCTGAGATTATATCACCAGTTTGCTTTGAAGCCCTGTTCGAAGAGGAAAGCCACGTCCCCATCGCCCCAGGGACAGGCTGGGTGCCAGCAGCAGTGCAGAGCAAGACAGCATCTCTCTGGCTGGGAGCCATGGGTGCTGGCATCCCTGGGAAGCAAGGGTAGCAGTGGGAGGGCGAGGGGCCCTACGAGCCCTGGATGGCTGGGAGGGAGGGTTGGTGGTGTCCAAACAGCAATGGCCAGGGTTTGCCTTTGACACAGACATCTGCATCTGTTGTGCTAGCTGGGTGGGAGGCGAGGCATCACCAGCTCGTGGAGTTCAACCCACTGGAGCATGCCTGGTGGGTGCAGAAGGTGCTTATCAGGCTGCTTTTGACTCCAGAGGTTTTGACTTCAGACAGGTACCTCTGACCCCTGAAGGTTTTGGCCAAGGACAAGGAAGGCTGGCGTGACAGTCAGACGTGGAGCAGTCTCTAAGGAAATGAATGCATAGACTGCAAGCAAAAATACCCCAGGCTGAAGTATCTCTGACTATGTAAATGTGGCGGCTCAGGTTAGGGAAAGGCATGGTTAAGAAACCACTTTAGAAACATCTGTTAAGTTGACATCTGGAGGCATCTGGGCAAGGAGGTTAAAACACAAAAGAGCAAAGCGCTTCCTAGCCAGCTCTCGCTGTGTAACCCCACACCTTTGCTTTCCCCACCAAGGGGGCCTCGCTCTGCCTCGCCGTACCCTCCACCAGGTCTGGCCCTTTCATATGGCTTCTTAGAGAGAAAGCAGCACACGCCAGGCTCCCCTGATGCAACAGCCAGCCACCTCCCTGTGAGACACCTCCCTGTCCCAACCCAGGGCTGCAGGATCCTGCAGCCAAGCACTGGAATCCCAGCATGGGATTGGCTTCCCAGCGTGCATGGTGAGTGCTGGAGAGACCGAGGGTCAGCACCCATCACCCTGGTCCAGCAGCACTGCACACCTCTGCTGTAACCCTGTTAACACTAGGCTGTGAGCGGGGGGAGGACCTAACCCAGAGCCCAGGGAAATCCCAACCCTGTTCAAGCACCAGCACAAAGCCCACCACCCCTTCCCTTGGGAGCATGGTCAGGCAGCCCCTGTGGCGGGCAGCCAAGGGCAGGACCCTGCACACACCAGGAGCAAAAGCAGGTGGGGCCATCGCTTGGTGTGGGGCTCAATCCAGAGGCCAACCTGGGTCCCCTCCACAGGGGAGTCGTGCGGGCCCCCCATTACAGAGAGCACAGCTGCTACATGGAGGAAGCATCTTTCGGTCTAGGTTTATTAAAGACTGAGAATACAACTATAGGCCCAGCCACAAAAGCTGGATGCCAGAAGCAGGGCTGGGTTTTGGCTGGAAGGGTGCGGTCTCCTCTCCAGGCAGCCTTCAGCAATATCAGCCAAATTTCCTATCCGGCAGGGCGTCCCAACACCCCCACCCCAGCAGTGCTCCATCTGGAGCAGAGCCCCTCTCTGCGCCAGCCCCAGCCCCAGTTACTTATTGCTTTTAATGTGCTAGTCTAGTACAGAGTGAATTAAAAATGAAAATGCATGTCTGTCGCGGTGTGGTTGTGCCGTCTTCAGTCTGTGCTGGGAAGCCTGGCCATCAGACCTGGAGGGGGATGGAAGAGAGGGGCAGGTGAAGTCAGGCTGTGCTGAGAGCAGGGACATCCCAGGGACAACGGTGCTCCAGGACAGAACCCATCTTTGCTGATGGGCCACAAAGCAAAAGCCTTCGAAGCAGCTGCTGGAGCTACGTGGGTGCTGACGGTCACTTGGGGCTGGTGGGGAGGAAGAGCTGGCACCCAGCAGGTTGCTCCCGAGCACCAGCATGAGGATTGGGAGTCACAGCCTGCCCAGAGAGACACTGGGGCGTGCCTGCCTTCCCCTCTTGCCTCGGGGATGGGGGACCAGCCCCAGCCAGCCCACGCAGCTGGAGGCAGGAGGGGAGCTCCCAAGGGAGGCACCAACCTGAGGTTTACTTGAACGTGTGGCTCTCGGCTCCTCCCCGGCCAAACCCTGGAAGAGAAGCAGAGCGGGGTCAGCCCGTAGGATGGCGAGCACACCGAGGGGTGCACCTCGCTGAGAGACAGGAGCCCCGAGCCCCCTTCCCCTCCCTCCTCCAACCCCAGCTACAGCGACGCTACCTTTGGGCCCGAACAAGGCGGCATAGCAGGGGTGGTTGCAGTATGGCTTGCCATCGTGCTGCCGGGAGAGAGAAAGAACATCAGTCCCAGCTGCCCTTGGCTCCATCTCTACCCACCCCGCCCCTCCTGCAGCCCCTAGGTGCAGGGGACAGCGACCTCCTGGGCAGCAAACTTCACCTCTGCATGGCCTCCGGACGTCAGGGTCTTGTTACACTTCTCACATCTCAAGCAGGGCCGGTGCCAGTCCTTCCCCAGAGAAGTCACCTTCTCGGCTGCAGTGGGAAGGAGATGGGTTAGCTGAGGCAATGAACAGGGTTTTGACAGGTTGGCCTACCTGTCATCAACCCTAAGGAGGACATTCTGGGGCATTTTCTCAAGTCTCTTTGTCCAGGACAGAGGGCACCGTGTTTCAAACCCAAGTGCTCGCTCTGCACAGACATTGCCGTGCACATCCAGGTGCCCGGATTCAAAAAGCAGCGCCATGCCCAGAGCAAACATCACTGCAACCAAGCTGGTGGGCTGACTTCTACCCATCTTCCAAAGGTTCAGGGACCTCCCTGATTCCAACATCAGCCTGCAAGGGGATGAATTTCTCCCCAGCCATCTGGAGCCCAACAGATCACTGGAGCTGGCAAGGAAGAAGCATGGATGCTGGCAAGGAACGGGGAGGCAAAGCCGTGGCTGCAGCCTGCCATCACAAACCAGTGCCCTCCAGCCACCGGCACTGTGGCTGCAGCCCCAATTCCACACACGCCATGGCACACCAGAGCGGGCTGGAGCTTGGCCGAGGTTCAGGCAGCTGTGGGGAGGGGGCACAACATGCTGTTTGCTGGAGCCAGAAAGTGTTTATGGGGAGAGGGAAGAACACAGGGGTGGCTTTTGATAGTGGCAAGGAGGGGGAGGAGGGTATTTTCTGCAGCTACATGTGCTCTTCATATCGGCAGCTGCGCTCCTGGGGATTTATTAAGTGATAAAGCAGAGCTCTCCACAGGAACACCATCAGAGCCAGGTCTGAGCACTCTGCCCATGCCTGCAAAAGGAGGTCAAGCAATGGGACAGAGCCGCTGCTAGGCGCGTGCCCCAGGGGGCCTGGCAGCCTGGAGCACCTCTTCTTTGGAGTCCAAATATGCTCGCAACAGCTTATGTAAAGAGCAAGCTGGCGGCTGCAGAGGTGGGAGCGGGGGCAGTGCCCAAATGTCACAAGGCAGCCCCGCTGCCATCCCCCAGCAGCACAAAGAGCCTCCTGTCCCTGCAGCCTGGCAGGGGCCACAGCGTCCTCCCCCCAGACAGCCCCAGGAGCTCGAGCCTGGACCAAAGCAGGGCTCTCCTGTCACAGGGTTTCTGGAAGGAGCTCAGGCATCACCTCTTGCATGAGCACTTGCACCAACACTGGGGCAGGAGCTCTGCCACAGCTCACTGCAGCAGGGGCTGTGCTGGCTCTCAGCCACGCAGGCAAGATTCCCCTGGAAAGCTGCTGGTGGCCCTGCAAATACCATCCCCAGCTCCCTCGGCATCATCTCCTCCTCCCCCCTGCTCTCTCCAGAAAGGATTTTGCCAAAAGCAGCCCGATGTATGCCTGAGCAGGACTGCCAGGCTCTGGGATGCGTGGGAGCAGGGCTTGCTGCTTCCTCTGCCACCACTACTTATCTCCATGGACAGAAATCAGGCAGGGAGCTTGGTCCTCCAGCAGCTTTTTGAACCCTCCTCAGCCTCTGCATCAAGAGAGACGTTTTCATAAGAGGAGCCTGATAAGCACACGGCCAAACCCCTCCTTGGTCAAATGGCTCCATCCTGGCACCTCCACCCCTGTGGGCATGGCAAAGCCAGCTTGTCCCGACTGGCACTCAAACAGACCCACAGGGACATGGGAAAGGCTGCTGCTGATACCAGCACCTTGGTAGCTCCTGGTATCAAGCCACGTGGGTTAATGAGGTGCCACAGGGCGCTTGGTTGCAGCGAGCCACAAACTGTACTGTGCCAAAACCCCGCCTCAAAGCCTGGCTCCAAGCAGTGAGTTTGAGTTTAGGCAGAGATGACCCCCAACTAGAGGAGCCACGTCCCCAGCAGCCCTCCAGGCAGCACCCACGCCTGACCCAGCACACGTCCCCAGGGCGCGCATCAGGAGCAGACATGGCTGTTTGGCAGGGGCAGCGGCCCCCGTGTTGGAGCCTCCCATTTCTCTGGCAGAGCAGAACTAGAAGTTAGGGTGCCCACACAAGCAGAGCAGATAATAAAGCAGAGAGAGAAGTCATCACTGACAGCACTCGGGTCCCAGATCCCTCATCTCCAGTCAATCAGAAAGCAGGGAGTGCCTATGAGCTGCTCCCAACAAACCCCCTCAGGTCCACCTAACCCAGGCAAGTGGGGACGTCCGGCGGACGGACCCTGGATGTTCCAGCTACTGCTGCCAGCAGGGCAAGAGGCTCAGCTGCCCCAGATATCCTCAGGCAGGACAGCGGGACCAAGGGGCAGTAACCTGGATCTTCAGCACCCTGGCTCAGAAGAAGGACACCTCCCTGAAGCCCAGCGGCAGGCAAAGCCCAACCAGGCTTGAGGCTAGCCTGCAACAGGGCTTAAAAATAACACCCCAGGGCTGCTGTTTGGCTGTGTTCAACCACGCAGGATGACATGCAGGAAGCCACTGACCCAGCAACATGCCCGAGGACAGGATTTGCCCTTGGGAAGGTTCTTGCTTGCCTGCCCAGGCTTTCAAAGCAGCAGGCCTTTGGGCTCCAAACTGAGCCAGCCATCTTCAGGGCTGGCCCGGCTGCCTGCCTCATCACAGGGCTGCGGTTCATGCTGGGGAGGAAATGGGGCAGAACTTCCGTGCTGTGCCATGGCCCCGTCTGCAGGCTGGGGGTACCCACTGCAGCCCACACCCCAAAAAGAGGCATCGCCTTGAGTGGAGCATCACCCATCCAGGGAACTCCAGGGACTCACAGCACAGGGATGTGCAACTCTGGGGTACCCCAAGTATTCGCGTTGCTGGTGCACACAACATCGGGGCAGCCAGGACCTGATGGACCCCGGACACTGGGGTGCACAGGGACCTGTAAACACCGGGGTGCCCGGGGAACCCACAGCACAGAGATAGGCAGCACCGGGATCCCAAAGCCCAGCGGGGTGCAACATCAGGGCACCCCAACTTAAGCATCACGATGGCCCCCGCGGTCTTCGCGGGGTGGAGGCGGCAGGGGTGGGGGGAGCAGGAAGCCCTTACCGAAGTAGACCTCCTTCTGGCAGCGGGGACACTTCGGCATGGTCTAGGCTGGTCTCGGCGCGCTGCTCGCATCGGCTGTGGGATGCTGCGCTCCGGACCCGCCGGAGTCACTGCTCGGCCGCCCCGCCCCGCCCCGCGGCCCCGCCCGCAGCCGGAGGCACCCGCCCGGGGTGTAGCCCCGCAGGGGTCCCAGGGCGGGGCCCCGCACCCCTATGACTACTCCACCCGCACCCCTTTCACCCTTTGTACCCCCGCGCCCCTTGCACCCGGCCCTGCCCGCTCTGCCCCCCGGCTCCCCGCCCGCACTTGCGCCGTGCCGGCCCGAGGACTGCTCTGAGGGGGCCCGGAGCCGTGACTGACACCTGCCAATTAACCACGCTCCTAGATAACGAGTCACTCGGGCTCACCTCCTCCGGGCACAGAGCGGGTTTCCCCCACGGGAGCGTAAAAGTCAACCCTCAGGCAGGCTCTCCTGCCCGCGGGGGTACTTTGGGGTACGAGATGAAGCAGGATGGAGCTATAGGGCTGTAACCCCCACTCTTGCAGGACCTCAGGAGCAGCGTGGGCGTGGGACGTGGCTTGGCTCATCGTGGAGAGCCAGCCCCTCTGTGTCACTGGCTGTTGTCATTTTATTCGGAGTGAGGACTCGCTGTTCCTTTGTGCTTGGCTGTGTAGGAAATGAAAAGCCTATCCAAAGGTCTGTTTTGTATGAAACAATCCTCCCCAGGGCATGTTGCTGTGCCGGAAAGGTCATGAAGCCTTGTGAAACCCAGCGCCGGGACGCCTAGTGCCTGCCTCCCGAAACGCAGGGTACCCCTGTCCCTCCCGCCTGCGCAAACAGGGCCCCGTGGACACCAGAGCCCACCCGTGGGTGCAGGAGGAGAGGTGGCAAACTGTGCCTTTACAGAGTCACAGAACTGCTTCAACTGGAAAAGACCATTAACCCAGCACTGCCAAGCTGCCCACTAACCCATGTCCCCAAGTGCCACATCTACATGTCTTTTACATACATCCAGGGATGGTGACTCCATCGCTTCTCCGGGCAGCCCGTTCCAGTGCTTATGACCCAGCCTGGCTCCGATCTCCCCTCCCAGCAGCAACCTTCATCCCACCAGTGCTCCCCACTGCTGCCCTCAGTCCCGGGCTCCCCTCTCCTACTGACAGCCCTGCTGCAGAGCACCTCCAGAATGCTGCTGCGAGGACACCACTGGGCTTGGCAGGGTGGTCTGCAGCCCATACTGGCAGGGACATCACTGGGACACAGGGTAAGGCATGACTCACACCCAGACAGCTGCTTACATCACGGGAGGAGAGAGGCGAGCGCAAGGGCTGCTGCCTCCACCCTGCCTCCTCCCCACCCGTTCCACCCCAGGCACTGCACACGTGCCAGCACCGTATGCCAGCCATGCCACATCCCCCTGCCCCAAGCCACAGCGCCCCACTGGCGCCACAGGCAGGACCCCCTCCCTGCACGTGTAGTACAGCTGAAATGACACACAGGGGACAGAGCACATCCTCTCCCCTCCCAAATGGCCCTGCTTCCCCTCCCACGCGGTGCCAGGCTACTTTGAGGCTGGTGCCCAGCTAGGACAGCCATCTTCAGCTGCGCTCCCTTTTAAGGCAGGTTTTGTGCCGGCGGGCAGTGGTAGCCAGTCCCCATGGACCACTCAGCCTGCAGCCAGGAACGCTTCTGTTCCAGCCAAGGCAGCCATGCCCCCACGCAGCACAGCACGCTGACCCAGCTGAAGCAGAGCCCAGCCACCCTCTCCCCTCAGATCCCCCACATGCTTACCAGAGAGCATTCGCACTGCAGAACAAGCAGGAAACCAGCAGCAGCTCTCACAAAGCAGGCATCACCGAGCCGGACACAGCTCTCTGACAGCCCTGCCCGCATGGGGCTGAACTCCAAGCAGCCACCCGCCTCCAGCCCCCCAATTTAGCACAGCCAGCACCGCTGCAGGGGTGTGCACACCTCGGGGTACCCCCAGCCTGCTTCCCAGAGGGGTGAGCACAGCATCAGTGTGTTGGTGCACCATGCGAACCTGAGGGAATTACTGCAGGCTGATACCAGTGAGGGGTGCCACAGGTCAGAGGCCCCAGTTTCTGCACCCCTCCGGGGCCATGCATGTCGCCTGCTCATCACCTCTGCCCTGCTCTCATCCCACTCAGGGGCACGCACAACAGCAGGACAGTGCTGCAAAGCTGTCCAGCCAAGGGAAGGAGGGCTCCAGGTGTTCCCAGAGCACCACGGGAACGCACGGGATGCCGTCTCTTGCTGGTTTTACAGGGAGCGAGCCTGTAAACACTCCTAATGCCAGCACGTGAAACCCATCGGCGTGCTGTGGCAGAGCCATAAACCAAGCCTGTGCAGGAGGAAGCTGGCTGGAAACACTGTGGCAGCCTGACCTTTGAGGTCACTGCTCCTTCTGCCATTCAGGGTCCTCCCCAAGGAACCAAAACCATGCTGCAACTGCCTGCAAGCTGTTTCAGAGGGTCAGCGAGCAGCAGCCAGCTCATCCCTCTGCAGCGGTTCACTGCCCATGGCATCACACCTACAGACAAGGGCAGGCAGCGAGCAAGCTCTAGTGCTGGGCAGAGATAGCTCCAGGGAACGGGAGGAGAGGGGCAGGGGTGATGTCTCAGCACATCCAGGTCCCAGCCCGAGCACTGCTTCACTGTAAGGCTCGCAGCCTGCCAGGGAAACAGCTCAGCCACGGGAGAACAGCCTCCTCAGCAAACCACAGCTTTATCTTATCTGGAGACCTTGTTCCAGCTAATTTAACCATTAGAGCAGAGCATGCCTCAGCTGTCTGTACCCTCTGATACCAATCTGTGGGTGAGGCTCCATCCCAGAGCATCAGGCGCCAGTGTTCCCCAATGGCATAGCAACAGCCCTGAGAAAAATCTGGGCTGTCCCGTTTGTTTGGGTGGTGTTACAGCCAGGGTCCCCTCCCTGCTCCTTGAGCAGCCACCAGCCAGAGCCAGCATCAGCCCCCCACATCCATCTATGGCATATTTGATGTAAGGTACTCACAGCCCCCAAGGAACCCCCCAAGAGTTTCCCAAGGTCCCGAGGCAGGGTTGCAAGGCAAGAGCTCCTGAGCATGCCAGAGCTGTGAGCACACGCTGCCTGCCCAAATATTCCCCTCAAGCAACTTGGCCCCTGGTGATCACTGGAGTAAGGACTGGAAGAGCCACCTGCATTTTGGCAGGCAGGGTGGGTTACACACACTGATCTGGATTTGTTTTGCTAACACAGCAAGAAACCCCAGCTATTTCTGTGTGGTAAACCAGCCCCTCTGCCAGGGCAGCAGCTCCCAGCTCCCCTCCTGCCCCTCTCACTAGAGCGGGCAGGGACTCCCATGCCTCTTGCTTCACTGACTCCCCCTCCCCAGCATGCTTATACAGGGGCAAGGGGGGAGCTGATGCACTGGTGAAGGCAAAACCCTCAACTCATTTCTCCCCCCAATCCCTCATTGCTGGGACTCCCCAGAGCCAATGTGACTAAGGAAAACCCCGGAGCAGCAGCAGGGCAGAGGGTGGGCTGGGGGCACAGCCAGCGTTTGCCTAGTGCTCACACAGCTCCGAGTCCTCCAAAACCTCCCTCCCCACCTGTATTTCAGCCCCCACTGAAGTGCAAGTCAGGGGCCCGCTCAGCCAAGATGATTTGTTGTAAAATACGCTATACCCAGCCCAGGACTCTTCATTCCACAAGAAAATTACAGGGTGGCTCCTGGCAGAGGCTGGGGGGAGCTGCTAGACACATGATCCCACCAGAAGGCCTGTGAGATGCCAGCACTATGGCACCGTGGAGCAGCACAGGGTACCCCATGGCAGGGCCAGCAGGCTCACACCCCCCCTTGCCTTCAGTCACCTCCGGATTTGCACACAGGTAATCCCATTACCAGCTGGCCAGGAAAACGGCAGCACGAAGGCGGCTGTCAGGGCAAATTACACCCCAAGGAAACACCCTGGGGTATGTCTTCATGAAGCTGACAGGCAGCCAACGGCAAGGAGCCACTGGGAACAGCAGCAGGAAAGGGCCTGGATGGGGTGCTTGGGGAAGGGGCTTGGAAAAGCACACCGTGGGGATGCTGGCAGGGAGCCCTGGGCTCCCTGCCGCTGGTGCTACAAAGCCCTGAAGTGGTTTGAGTCTGCAAAACACACTGACTGCCAAAAAATGTTGTGCTTGCTGCCCTCCTGGATGCAGTGCAGAGTCCATCCCTCCACGGGCATGGGCATTTTCTAGCAGAAACTTAAGAAACCAAACCCACACCATTCCCAGCCTGGTTAGAGCATCCAGCTGCTCACAGGAGTCACTTCTCGGGTCAGCTCTCAGCGTCAAGAGCCAGGGTGTGAATTATTGTCATGCAGTTAATATTACACCACACAAGCAATAACAAACAGAGGAGCCCCAGGGCCAGCTCCAGGCCCGGTGAGACGCTGCCACGCGGCGCAGAGGCTCAGCTGGGACAGGGTGAGCCCTCTGCCAGGAGCGCACAGGGCTGCTGGTGCAGGGCCACGTTGGGATGTGCCTGGGATTTCCATCCATGGGACAGGAGGGCACAGTAACCCTCACCCACCTTCCCAACCCTTCCAGGTCCCAGCAGCAAGGAAAATCTCCTCCAGTTTCATCCAGGCAGTCTCCCTGCTTGTGGGCTGGCCAAAGTCTCCCCTGCCATCTGCTCTTTCCTGCAAGCTTTCCATCAGCAGCAGCCCAGGGAAGCCTCCTGGCTACATCCTTCTGGGGGAGGGTTCGGTGCATTTTCCTGGCGCGGCCCCGGCTGTTTCTGTTGGGGCTATCACATCCAGCCGGGATCGTCAAGGAAGCAACACCCATTGCTTTGGGAAGCTGCCCAGTACCCATGAGACATCCCCTCAGCCTGGCAAGGCGATGCTCACCCATGCCGGGGACTGACAGGGAGCGTAGGCAGCGCTCAGGGGCTGCTGGCAGCAGACCAGTGCCAGGGACCACCTCCCCAAGCCTGCCCTGGCACGGGGCACTCGCCAGGCGGCACCAGCTGCCCTGGGCTGGGCCCAGGCCATCGACAATGCACCTTTTATCCCTGGTTAAAAATTCACCAGTGGTGAGGCAAAGGGGCATGGAGATGTTTGCTCTCTCCATCAGCACGCTGCTTGGCGTGGGCACGCTGGGGTGGCAGCACCGGGAGGGGGGAGGGCTGCTAGCCCTGTTTGTGGTATGGCTGTCCCCCCTCACACACCTTATCCAGGAAAGGCAGGGGGTCAGACCAGAGCAAGAAGAGACCATCCATGGGCTTACCCACCCACTGGCAGCAGGAACACTTTCATCCCACCAGCACAGGTATGCCTCCCCCAGCAAGCAGCCCAGCACACTCTGGGAGCATCCGGCCCCCGCCCCTAGAGCTGCTGACCCCACATGGAAAGCAAGTGGTGATGTAAAGGCTGCTGTAGAGCCCAGCCCACATGCCAGGGAGGTGTTGGACGTTTCCCCACAGATGTCTCCAGGCAGCAATGGGCTGGGAAGTCCCAGAGGGATGTGAGCCAGGACCTCTCTCACCAGTGCCAGCAGCACTCCCTGCGTGACAGCCCAGCACGCTGCGCTGGCAGGGGGGTTTGAAACCCAAATCCTCCTTTGCTTGGCTTCATGCTGATCTTCTTCCTCCACTCCTGCCTGCTCTCCTACACCCTCTCCAGCATTTACACCCATTACTTCAGCCTCCTCCTGGGGCCAAGCAAAGCCCAGCCAAGCCAGAGAGAGCAACACCCCCAGCTTCAGGGGGCATTGGAGGCAGCTCTTGGCCCTCATGGAAGCAAGCTGTGCTGACTGGGTCACTTAATATCCCATCTTAAATCACATCTTCCAGCACATCTTCCCTTTTGGCTTCCATTTACTGAATTCCCAGCAAACAACCCAAGTGTGTCCTGCTTCCCTGCCCAGCCGTGCTGCTCCAGACACTGGCATGTCAGAGCCATGCTGCAGCCATGGCCTTGCAGTCCTATCATCTCCCAGTGCCTCAAGTACCCCTTCACACCCCAACCATTGCATGTCCCTCACCTGCATGGGCTAGCTCAGACATGGTGGGATGGAGCTGCCCCCATCATCTCTTCCAAGCCCCTCCCTGGTGTTTCCCTCACAGACACCCTTTTCTGGGTCACTAACAACAGCATGAGCAATGCAGCCATTTCTGATAGTACAGGCACCCCCAGCTTTTCTGTTGACAATCCCACTCTTCCCACAGCTTGGGGATACCCAGACTGACACCCCTCACCAGACTGCCCCCAAAACAGGCTGAGGTAGCCGGTGGGAACCTTGCCCCCTGCCCTGCAAGGAGTTGAGAGGTACCGCTCCCTGCTGAGCTCTGGAGAGTAATTGCCAGGGACAAGCTCCCAGGGCTTGGGGGATTTCCAAGCAAAGCTGCATCCACTTTGTTCTCTGTTTTCTTCCGTACCCTGGAGAGCATGTCCATAATGGCCAGAGCCCTCCAACATTTTTATCCCACTAGCAAGTCCAAGCTGAAAAAATGAAAATAAAAAATGCTTGACATCCCCAAGGGGGAGGATGTTTTCCAAGCCACAAGCACCGGGGCATTTTCAGCTCTCATAGGTCTCCCAAAAATAAACACAAAACCACACCAAGAATTAGAGTCCAGCGCTGCCTTCTCTGCCTGAGCAAAGCACTGCTGTGCAGCACCAGTGCCCCTGGCCCTACACCCACCTGCCAGCACAGGGACACCCCCAAACCCCCAGCACAAAGGGATCCCAGAGCCCCTCTACAGCATTCAGCTTCCCACTCTTCACACCCACAGGGTGGGTACCTGGGGGCCACCTCCTGCCACTGGGGGTGCTCAGCCCTCCCACTGCATTCAGGTGGGGAGGACAGCAAAGAGACATCACCCACCTGGAGCCCGAGCAGCCACATTATCCCCTTTGAACCAGCAGGAAGCCACGATGGATGCAGGCTTCCCAGCATCCCCTTGCACGACAGAGCTGAATTTTGTCTATTTTTAGTTTAGCTGCATTCCCCCAAATAAAACTCTCATGGGGAAAAGAAAATGTAAGAAAAAGCAAAACTAAAAAAACCAGCCCCAAATGCAAACAAACCCCTGTGTGTGATAGCTGCTGCCTGGGAACAGGCTGCAACCAGCACAACATACCCACCCTGCCCCACATCCCTCCAAACCCAGCCATCAGGGCATCCCACCCCAGAGCACCCCAAGACTGCCTTCTTCCAAGCTTGAGACTTAAATAGCCCCCAGCAGCCCTGCATCTGCTCCTTGCCATCCCACCACACTCTCCATCTCAGGTGTGGCCCCAGGTGTGCCCAGTTCCTCCCTGCCACGAGCATCCTGCCCAGAGGGGCTGGGGAAGGAGCTTCCCCCTTGGCCCCTCAGCAAGGGACAGGTGCCCACGGTGAGGAGGCTGTTACGGCTGGGCTGGGTGTGTGACGTGGGGCTAGGTGGATGCTGAAGAGGGCAACCCCCCCCAAGCTGCTGGCAGGATGAGGGGGAAGGAAAATCAGTCCATCAGGAAAACTCCCTCCTGTGGGAGACAGCTACAGGCTAGCAGAAAGGCTGGCTTATTAAGCTTGTTAATTAACAGCGGTAACTAACGCTTGCAGTGAGAGCTGGATTCCTGCCCAGGGCCTTGTGAGCAGCTGTGCTGGGTCCCAGGTGGGCAATAGGGACCCCCCACCCCAGCTGCTACATGAGGCCAGGTTGGCAAAGTTTGGCTACAAGGGTCTGGCACTGCTGTGGGTCAGGGAAGGAGCCAGCAGAGCAATGCTGCTCCGATTTGTGCCACAGCCTTGCCCCCTCAAGCATATCAGAGGGGTCAAGTCTCTATAGAAACCCACCAAAACATGGAAACACATCCCCCCCCTTCCTTGGCCCGGGAACTGTGATGCCAAGCCCTCTGTGCCTGGGAAAAGGCTGCGTCCTGCTGGATTGCTGCTGGGAGAGGGAAAGCCAGCAACTCCCACATTTGCTGCTGTGCCTGAGCCCCGGGGATGCTGCTGCTGGACACTCCCCACAGGCCTGATGCGCCGGCAGAGCCAGCAGCCACCTGTCCCACAGTGCCTGCTGCATTTCCCAGCCGTGCCTGGGTGAGGAGCAAGGCCAGGGGCCATGGCCAGCACCCACCCACCCTTCTCCTGCACGGTGATGGAGCAGCTCCAGAGCTGAGGCTGCTACAGGGATGCAAGGCATCGCAGGGGACCAGGTTCATTCCCCTCAGCAAGTGGGGCCAGAGGGGTGGCTGCACAGCCAGCAGGCAGCCCGATGGGGGTCCTGCAAGAACCTGCAAGAGGGGACAAGCTGGAGCAGCGGTTCCCAGAGCCAGTGTTTGCCTTGGCAGCCCTGGGCCCTGTGCCGTGCCTTCCAGACGCTGAGCTCCTAGGGGGAATGGCTGGACGTCTAAAACCAGGCCTGGCAGCGGGGCTGGTATCTGGCTGGGGACATGGCAGCTCCCAGGGCTTGGGGAGGCGGGGGCATCCCATGCCCCTGCCCTGCATTCCTGCCCTGCTGCTGTCAGGTTAGACTTTCCCATCGGCAGCCCAGCAAGCCCAGGCTGGGGGGAACAGTGTGCCCTGCTGCATGACACCCCTCTGTTAGCTTTCCACCTTGCAAGGCTGGGGAGCATGCCATCCCATCCCACCCCATCCTATCCCATCCATAGGGCTGGCACAGCCCCCCACAAGCCCATTCTGCTCCCAGCCTGGGCAGTGGCCATGGCTTGTGCCACACGATGAGCAGCTCAGGCTCTACTGCAGCTAGGCCTGCTCTGGCTTGCCCCAGCAGGAGCAGCTGGGTCACCACACCATCATCCCAGGGCTGGAGGGATGCAGCACAGCATGCGCAGCTTCCCCAGCCTCTGCCAAGAGCTGAGCCACACAAGACGTCTCTCAAAACCTTTATTGTCAGCAAATAACAAAAGTCAGCCCCACGGAGGCGCAGGGAGCCCAGGGGGAGCTGGGTGCTGGCACCCCAGGGCTCACTGCCCCGGTGGTTCCCCTGCCCTTGCTGCCCCCCCAGCAGCAGCAGGGCTGGGTGTGTGTGTGGGCAATGGGTGAGACTGGGGGGCACGTGTCATTCTCCAAAGCAAGGGGCACATTTACAACTGCTTATAAATAAACAACAACAATAAACCTCTGGCTCTGGGAAGCTGGCGGGTGTCCCGCCACCAAGCCACCAACCCAATGCACTCTGCCCTCCAAAGGTGGGGAGCAGCCCACTCCCCCAGGGCTGCAGCCCCCGTGTTGCCCCCCTGCCACGGTGTCTGCCATCATGGGGGCCCAGGCTGGGGGTGGTCACCAACCCAAACCAGCCATTAGAGAGGGTCAGGCACCTGCCTGGGTGCACCGACCCGGGCTGCCCTGGGGGTGCAAGGATGGGGAAGCGGGGAGGTGCCAGCCCCTGCAACTGCCATGGTGGCTGGGGTTGGCCACAGGCATTGCAGGGAGTGACAGCCAGGGCATAGAGCCCAGGAAGGACCAGGAGAAAGGCAGCGCTGCCAGACAGGCCTGTCTTGGTTTCAGGTGGGATAGAGTTAATGTTCGTTCCTAGCAGTTGATACAGAGCTGTGGTTTGGATATAGGATGAGAACAATCTTGATAACACAGTGATGTTTTGGTTGTTGCTAGGTGATGTTTACACCATGCCAAGGACTTTTCAGCTTAGTGCCCCGCCAGCCAGGAGGCTGGGGGTGCACAAGAAGCAGGGAGGGGACACAGCCAGGACAGCTGGCCCCAGTGACCCAAGGGCTGTTCCAAACCATAGGGTGTCATGCTCCGTATATAACGTGGAGAAAGCTGGCTGGGGGCACAACCACAGCTCAGGAACTAGCTGGGTGCTGCTTAGTGGGTGCTGAGCGATTGTGCTGTGTGTCACTTGCTCTGTATAGCATTTTACCATCAGCATTATCATTACCACTCGCTTCCTTTCCTGTCCTATTCACCTGTCTTTATCTGAAGCCACAGGGCAGGGAGCAGGCGAAGGGCTGTGTGCTTGTTTTAGGTGCTGCCAGGTTAAACCAGGGCAGTGCCAGAGCCCTTTGGGGACCCGCACATCCCCAGTGCCTGGCTAGGAACAGCACTGGGAGCACTGGCCACCAGCCCCTGTCCCCAGGCACCACGGGATGCCTACCCAGCTCCATCACCCTCCGTGCAGGGGGAAGTGGGGAGCACGCTTGTGTTGGGGCTCCTACCACTGCCTTCTCCCTGCTCTCAGCCCCTCGGGCGCCACCCGCTGTCCCCTGCATACAGTGGCATTTCCACACCCAGCCCGCTGCCTCCCACACTCTCGGGGAGGGGAGGAGGGCAGGCAGGAGAGCTGGGGAGGGCAGAGCGCATTGGGAACCACCAGAGACACCTTCTACCTTTGCCTTTAAACACTGAAGCTTATATTAGAGACTATGATATATAACCCGGAGGGCAGGGCCGTCCTGCCCGGAGTAGAGACAGCAGAGAGCACAGCTCTGTGGCCAGCCTGGCGAGGGTCTGCTCCGGCTCTGGCTGTGAGCGGGAGGTTAGTACGGGGGCACAGAGCGGGCGGGGGAGACGCCATCTAAGGCTGATTCTTCGCCTCGGGGTCTTTGTCATAGATGTAGCTTCCCACAGCTCCGGTGTTGACACCTGCGTGGGGAGAGATGCAGCAGGGTGAGGGCCCAGGCGGGAAGGCGGCACGCTCCAGGGAGATGTCCTCTCTGGATGGTGGCACGAGCGCGGAGAGCGGAGAGCAGCAGTGCAGGCAGGACGCGTGCCCCCAGGCCCGCTGCCTGCCCCACGCCCCCCAGGCACTCACCCTTTGGTCCGAAGAGGATCCCGTAGCAGGGCTTGTGGCAGTATGGCTGTCCATCGTGCTGTGAGGGGCAGAGAGAGCAGCCTGTCATGGGGGAAAGGCCAGTCCCAAGGACACGTCCCCATGGCTGGGCACCTCTCTGCTCTCCGCTCATCCCCTGCACACACTTGCACCCCAGCACCCCCAGCGCTCCCTGGGCTGCAGGAGATGCTCCTGCCAGCCCTGCCCTGCCCTCCTGCCAAGTCAGGGGCTGCCCAACCAGCACAGCATGGCACAGCAGGGCCATGCCCCACTGCCGTGCTGCCAGGGGCTCACAGGGCCGGGACATCCTTACCTCGGCGTGACCCCCCGGGGTCAGCGTCTTGCTGCAGCGCTCGCAGCGTAGGCAGGGACGGTGCCAGTCCTTCCCCAGCGAAGTCACCTTCTCAGCTAGAACAGGGGGACAAGGGGGGGAAGAGTCATGCTGGCCCCCTGCACACGTACTGATGGGGGAGCATGCCCCACAGGGACATCACCTCTGCACTCAAAGTCCCAAGACAGCCTTGTGCCTCCCAACCTCCCGCACCTCTCCCACCCCTCTGCTGCCTCACAGGTGACAGAGATTGGCTGAGGACAGATATTAAGCCCATGTCTGTCACCCAGGAAGTGACATCAGGGGCCATGGTGCAGAATCACAGAATCACAGAATTGTAGGGGTTGGAAGGGACCTCGAGAGATCATCGGGTCCAACCCCCCTGCACCCAGGAGCTCCTCCAACGACACCCATCCCTCCACATCCCTTTATGCCCTCAACCCCCAACTCTGATCCAAAACTCCCTCCCAGGCCCTCTGTGTGTCCCAAGGGTCCTGCATGGACACCAAGTGCCACGGGGCCGTGCCACTCCAGGGTATGCACCCACTGCCCACTCCCCGCCTTACCAAAGTAGACTCTCTTGCCGCAGCGTGGGCACATGTTGGGCTCCCCAGTGAAGGTGGTGACACTGGAGGCTGGAAGCAGAGGGGCATGGGAAACAGAGAGATCTTTCAGCTGGGACACAGAGGTGCAGAGGACCCCACCCCACACACATCCCACACCCAACACCACTGCTGGATCCAGCGGCTCCAGACCAGCCGAACACCGCGGCGGAAGGCCCAGCTGCCCCTCCTGCCCTGCCCTCACCTTTGCTGGGTCCCTTGGGAGGCGCGGCATTCACCTTCCTCTCCTCCACCTTCACGGGGTGCTCGATGGGCCCTGGAGCAGTCTGCCCCTCGATCTGCGGCTTCTCATAGATATAGGACCCAGCACCACCTATGTTCACCCCTGCGGTGGGACAGAGCGAGGCTGTGGCGGCCTGGGAGAGCTTGGGGTCTCCATCTTCCCCCCAGCCCTGCTGAGCCACAGGGCCACCGGGGATGCCACTGCACCTCAGCCCTGGCTTGCATTCTCCTGACCCAGGCTTTCTCCAGCCGCATCTGGGATAGGAGAGTGACTCCACCTTCCATTTGAAGAGGAATTTGGTTTCAAAATATTAAAAAAGTAATAATAAAAATAGAAGGACAGCTGTCAGGATGGATCCCTCCCTCCAGCTCTCCTGTCCCCCTGCATCAGGGGATGGCAGAGTTGGGACTGCCAAGTGCTGGCTTGATGCCCAGCCCACCCAAGCCTGGCTCCTGGGGTGCTTTCAGGGCCATGGCTGGGCCACCCACACCAGCAGGGAGGTGGGCACCTGGCCCCTCCCGCAGCCCTGGGCATGGCCAACACAGGCACAGTGGGAGCACGGACGTACCTTTGGGGCCGAAGAGCGTGGCATAGCAGGGCTTGTGGCAGAAGGGCTTCCCATCGTGCTAGGGAGAGAGGGCAGTGTTAGGATGCTGAGCAGCGATGACAGTTCCCTTGGGACTGCTCCCATCCCCACGGGTGTTTGGAGACTGCCATAGCCATGCCCACACCCCAAAATGCACCCAGCCCGGGGGCCTGCTGGCGACAGCCAAACCTGACCAAAGCATTGGTCGCTCTGCTGCTCTGCCCACGCCATACCATGGGGCTGGAGCACCAGCACCCTGCTCAGCCAAGAGGCACCCCCAAGCCCCAAGCCAACACTGTGCCATTGGGACCCAGCGCAGCATCACTTCGTCTGTGAAGCATCACCCTGGGTGCAGTCAGGCCATGTTAGGATGGGCAGAGCACTGCAGCTTCCACTGAGCTTTGCTGCCGCCCTCGCCTTGGCCTGAGATCTGAGGCCTGCACAGGCGCTGGTCCCAGCCCAGCTGCTATCGGCCCCACTGTCGCCCGGGGCAGTTATCGCAGGAAGTCATGAAGCGGGTGATAAGCCCCAGAGCTCCCCACGGCTGTTTCTCATGGGCCAGCAGGAACCAAGTCCAAGGGAAAAGCAGGAGCATTCAAGGCTGGAGCAGGGGGCCAGTGGGGCTGCCACGCACGCTATCCAGCATGAAAAACCCACTAGAACCCTATCCTCAGGCACAAACTCCCACCACCATCCGCCCAGCTCCATCCAGCACCTCAGCCCGGCTTCATGCCCGGCGCTCCTGCCCTCCATCCCCTCCGCTGCGAGGCCTTGCCCAGAACGGGCAGGGAGGCAGCCGAGCAGAGAAGCGAGGTCCCTTCACTTGCCTCCCCGAGAGCCCCGTGCTGAAGGTGAGGGCCGGAGCAGGCGGGGGCAAGGCTGGGGCAGCGAGCAGGCAGCGGGCTGGCAGCAGGAAGCTGCGGAGCAGCGCAAGGCGTAAATACCAGTGTGCTCGCAGCGTTACTATGCCGGAGGGGAGGGTAAACATTTAGCTGGTCTCCCCGCGACACCTTCCCAACCCAGCTGGACACAGTGGTTGGAAAGGAGGGAGAAAAAAACAGGAAAGGGCCCAATCCTGGTGTCGGTAGGGGGTTGGCTGTCATCCCCCCCGGGAGCAGAATCTGGCCTTATATGGAGAAGCAGCAAATCCCCCGGGCTTAACCCGGCCCAAAGCACAGATCCACGGGCACAGCCCCATTCTGCCTGGCAGGACCGGCCCCAGTCCCCGGATGGACTAGCCGCAACTGGTGTGGCCGCAACTGGCATGGCTGTCCCTGCCGCCGCCACCCGCTCCCAGCTGTGCCGCCTGCTGAAACCTGCTAAAGAGCTGGTGACACTCTGGCATGGCAGGTGCTGCGCAAAACCCCGGGCACCGGGTGTCACGCTGGGGCATCGCTCCAGAAGAACACAGCTGCTCCCAGGCAGCCTTGCGCTCCCAAGGGCTGGGCAGCCGCGCTGCCATCACGCTCCAGCAGAAGCCCCCAGGCACAAAAAGTGCCTGTGCCAAGCCACCATCGCCATGGCAACCTGCACATCCCTGATTCCTGCTGCTTTTAGCCACACCTCAGCACGGGCTGTCAGCACCCGCATGCCCTCAAAGCCAGCGCGATGCCTGAACAAGCCTGCCCGGAGCGCAGCACCATGTCCAGTGCTTGCTGGGGCACGCAGAGCCCTGCTGCAGGCCCACACCGAGGTGGCACAGCCAGGGCACCAGCGTGGTGCCAGCACCACTCTGTGGCTCTCCTGGGACTGCGCAGGAGAGCTGTGGCACACTGCAGGATGAGGCAGCAGCATTCGAAGGTGCAGCCTGCACTCCTGGGCTCGGTGTGCCCCAGGGACAGGTACCTGTCCCAGCCTGACTCCTGGGAACCCCTGGCCCTGGGCAGCTGGAGAGGCCACCAGGCCACCTCCTCATGCCAGCACACCTCCACTGCCTTGTCTGCTCCAAACAGTTAAATTTTAAATGGATTTGGAGCCTTTTTAGCTCCTTTAGTAGAGGTGATGGGGCTGCATTGCGCTGAGCCGGGTCGGCCGCCGGCCAGGGGAAGAGATGGAGGGCAGGGCTGGATGCAGGGCTGCCCCGTCTCACCTAACCCCGCTGGCTATCTGTCAAAGGAGGCTGGGCTCAAGGACAAGAAGGATGCTATGGGGTGGGCAAGTCCTCCTCATGCCCTGGCAGGCCCCCCCTAGCCCCATCCACGGCGGCAGCCCTTACCTCAGCGTGCCCACCCGGGGTGAGGGTCTTGTTGCAGCGCTCACACTTCAGGCAGAACTTGTGCCAGTCCTTGCCCAGGGAGGACACCTTCTCGGCTGCAAGGAACACAAAAGAAAGGTGAGCAACTACCCCGTACCTGCAAAAGCCCCCGGGGAAACTCCAGGCACCACGGGGGGCTGCACTCAATGGGTACTGCTCATCAGCTGTGCTCTGCAGGGCAGACAGGCTGCAGGGTCTGCTCCGCTGCAGCCCACAGGGACCCTGGGGTTGTTCAGGCTGCAGGCACGGACCCTCCCCAGCCTCTGACCCCCCAGGCATGGGCTCTGCCATCCCACAAACGCCCTTTCCCACGCGCCGGCATGGCAATGGTAGCGTTTTCCTCTCTACTCCCTGCATCTATTTTTACCCGCCACGTTACCCGCCCTGACCCTGCTCCCATTCAAATATTTGGCGTTACCATGCCCACCCCACCCGTTTCATCATGCCTCCCCCACGCACACCCAGCGCCTCGTGCTCCCCGGGGAGCCTCAGCCGCGGCTCCAGCCCTTGGCCAGAGCTGCCCCGGAGCTGCCCCCAGGACACCCGCCTGCCTCCAGCCAGGAGGATGGGGTGGCAGGCAGCCCCCAGCGTCACCAAGGATGGATGTCTGGCCCTAGAAAACACCCGTCCCTTGGGTGTGCAGGTGCTCCCCCCTCAGCCCCAGCCTGGGAGCGGGCGCGACGTGCAGACAGGTACGTGGGCACCATCCCAGCGTTGCCCTGGAGTGCCACAAACCTGCGGAGCGACTCGCTGCCGGCACCGAAAACACTTTCAAAGCATCAGTGGGCAAATTCAGGGAGGGAAAATGCTTTGAGACCGGTTACACGAATGCACCCCCCTGCCCTCCGGCCAGCCCCGAGCTGTGTATCTTCAGGAACACCCTGGGAGGTAGCACAGGCTGCCAGACCTCGCCCTGCATCCCGGTCTCATGCCACCCCCCTTTCCTCCCAGCTCCTGGGGGGCCAGGCGCTGCCCCCTGCACCCTGCCAATTCCCATTCACCCTCCCACTCCCCAGCACATGTGCAGAGACAGCTGGAAAACAGTGTGATCCCGTTAAAGCCACCGTAAAACTAAATCAGAAGAGCCAAATAAAATATTTAACAAGCAAATAAAAGCGCAACCGGAGCTCAGCCCTGCTCTACAAGAAGACCTCCTCTGTGACAGTGGGTTTCCCAGCCCTTTTTTCCTCCCAGGACCTCAGCAAATGTCACCTGTTTGCATCAGGTCAAGAGGGGGGGTCAAGAGCTCCCCGAGGGCAGGTCCTGGCTTCCAGAGCCAGCCTCCTCCCAAGGCAAACAGCTGTGCCCCAGCACACTGTGGGGCCCAGATAAGCTGAACCAACTGCCATCACCACCCAAAAAACCAGCCCTGGTGCAAGGCAAGGTGGCCAACAGGAAAGGAGGGCAGTGTGAGGGGACCGAGCCGGAGCCATCACACCAGCATACAGGGGAGATGCCTGAGAGCATCCCTGAGCAAGCACGTGGAGGATGGGCTTGGGGGACCAGCATCAGGCAGAAGTGGCTCCAAACCAACCTCCCAGCAATGCTGTGCACGAGTCTGGGCTGCTGGACCAAACCCCAGGCAGGAGCAGTTGGCAGGGTGAAGGGAAATCCCTGGTGCCCCCCAAGCCCGGAGGGCTCATGCTTCCCCAGCCCCTCACAGCAGGCAGCACCCCTGCCCTCCCCTCCCTCTGTGGCCCTCGGCCACCCCTGTGGGCAGAGGGCCAGCCTCAGGACACACAGCCCCAGCCCCTCCATCACTTCCCAAAAGCAAGAGGGACACAGAGGCCCCAGCACCCTGCTGCCTTGGGGATGCTGCAGGAGCCCTGCACCCCCCAGCCTGCCCCTGGCAGGAACGGGTGCCTCCCCGGGGCAACCAGGGAGGGAAATGGAGCGTGATGAGCTGAAAGTCGAGCCAGGGGCTTGGGGCCAAAGAGCCACTCGGCTTTGTCACAGCAGATGCACAGCCAGGCCAGGCTGCATTTCGGCTGCGTCACCCCCAGCTCCCCCCTCACCGCCCCAGCCCTGGGTACAAAGCAAGGAGGAAACTCCCAGCGGATGTTTTCCAGTGGCCATTGCAATTACAGCTGGCCACAGCCCACACCAGCTCCTTCCTGCCCCCATGAGATGAGATGCAGCCACCCCCCCCATGTCCCCTCCTCTGTAATATCTCAGGCAGCTGTAGATCCCTGCTGCTCCCTGGCAAATGCACACCCCCGCAAGGAATCCCCTGGCCTTGCCAGCACCCACAGCCCCTGGCAGGGGATGGCACATCAGTGAGGAGGTGGCTGGGTGCTCCATCCTGCTCCCAGGGCCCGGGGAACCCCTGGGAACCATGGGGGCTGCCCCTTCCCCGGGGTGGAAATGCCACGCAGAGGTTGGTCAGGCATCCTCTGGCTGCAAACAAGGGCTCCCAGGGGCTGGGGCCAGCACGGCCGGTACAGCTTTCCAGGCAGCATTGTTCTTGCTGAGCAGAGGAAGCAGCTTGGAGCCACCCCAACCCTTTTCCAGGGCAGCAGTGTCCCGTCCCATAAATCACTGCAGATGAAAAGCGCCAGCGCCCAGATTTCCTGTCACCCGGCCACCTCTGCTCTGCCCTTCCATCAGCGCCAGATGAGAAGCCTCTGGCCACGGCAGAGACCCCCCATCAGCTGCTGGGGAGACCCCCACTCTGCACCCCACCATCTGCTGCAAGGGCAGCTGGGGGTGGAGCAGTGCTGGGGTGCCGGCCAGCTCGGCACAGGGAGCACGGGACGGCACAGGCTTCGCCCAGCCAGACGTCACCCCATGGCCAGCCCCCAGCACCGGGCACCGTGCCCTGTCACTGCAGGGAGGGACAGGCCAGCACCCCTTTCCTCTCAGCATCACAGCAAGTCCTGCCCTGCTTGTTGGGTCCCTCCTCTACCCTCTTGGCCCGTGCCAGGCCTCTCCCTTGCAGAGTTCAGGGGTTACCTGCCTCGCCGCGGGTGGGCCCATCCCTGATAACCCGCTCCCCTCGGGGAGATGCCCCCGTGCAGGGGAGGCAGAGGCACGGCTGGGCGCACAGCCAGCCGTGGGACGTAGCCGTGGGGTGGGTTTGCACCATGCAGGGGGTGCAGCCCACGCCAACAAGGGACATGGCCAACGGAGCTGGCCAAAACCAGAGGCCACAAGCAGGAGAGCGCCCAAGGGTGCTGCGAGGGGCTCTGCTCCCCTCGGCCCCGCGGCTGCCCCACCCCCAAAACAACACAGCTCATCCCTTAATTACCTGCCGTGCCCGGGCAAGGCAGCTGGCGTGGGCTAGAGATGGGTGCACCTTTCTGGGATGGGAAGGGAGCATCCCTCCTCCCAGCTTCGGTGCCGGGGGCCACACCGGGCCCTCACACAGGTATTTCCACAGCCTGACGTCACTGCCACTTCCAGACGGAGGCGTATTCAGCAACAACTGTAGCTGCAGCCGCCTGGCTGCAAAGGGCTGGGCTGGGCTGCATCCATCCCACTGCAGCCCTGGGAGGAGGCAAGGAAGGGCTTACACAGCCAGGTCCAAGATGCCAAATCCTCCCAGGGACTCGGCAACAGCCATACCGGAGAAGGGGGATGCTGTCAGATCTGACCACGGATGCGGTTGGAAGCTGCCACAGGCACAAAGGAATAAATAAGAGAGATGAGCGAGGGAAAGGAGCCCGGCAAATGGCTGGAAACAAAGCTGAGAGTCAGGGCAGCCAGCAGCCCTGTCCCCTCCCCAGCCCCTCACAGCGTGGCTGGGAGACGGAAGAGGTAGAGGGATGGGTTGAGGATCTCCTGCCACGCCGTGCCAGGCTGTGCCACCAGCTGAGGAGCCCCGCCAGTGCCTGGGAAGGGTCTGTGCTGCCTTCCCATGTCCCACTCTCCCTCCTCTCCTGCCTTCCTCCTCAGGCATGGCCAGGCAGCTCCTCTCCCCCAGCACACAGCCAGTGCTGATGGTTACACTGACTGTGATTTTGTGGCCAAGAGGTATATATTTAGCTCCTCTGCTGCAAGGCGAGGCGAGCTCTCGGGCCCCAAGCCACTCTCTTGCTGGGCTCCCTCCAAGCACACAACAAAGCCCGCTCAGTACGGCCTCGCCGGGGAGCAGAGCCGTCCCCTCGCTGGGGAGAACAAGGAATACCCCAGGCAGAGGGTCCTGCTTCCCTGGACCTTGCTTCTAGGCCAGTGGAGAGGCGCAGTGCTCCCGGGGACCCGAGCCCCCACATAGCTGAGCCACTCGGGCGCGAGCCAGGCTTGTCCAGTTTCCAGCCGCAGCCCTAATGCACAGCATGGCTCCCGTCCATCCCGCTGCTCCCTGCCGACAGAGCCTCACCTACTGCAGGCACTTTCCTGGCCGCCAGCCCCAAACCTCCCACTCTGGTTCACGGGGCCGGGGCAGCCTCCAGCAAATCCCTCCCCATTTTCCACGGGGCTGCTGTACCTCACCAAGGAGCGCCTGGATGGGACGTGCTCCCCCGACTCCAAGGCCGGTGCTGGGAGAGGATCGGCAGCGTTTCTGGCTGGGCGCAGGGTTCAGCCAGGGCTGAGCCCAAGGATTTGGTAGGTTTCTTGCTAGGGCACAGGCCCATGTCATTGCAGGCAGCACCCCAGCCAGAGGTGGGAACAGGCAGTCTGCAGCCCCCCTCTCACCCCACATCATGGCAAGGGACAGAGCTGTGGGCAGAGAGCCGGGGCACGGGCAGCAGATGAGCAGAATTACCCCTCGTGGGGTAATTGCCGGTCCAGAGCACAGTGTCCCTCCTGCACGTTGAGATACCATCTCTGGCAGGCAGTGCTGGGAGGATGGGACACTTTCCTGGCCCGTGTCAGCAAGAGCAGGATCGGAGATGCTGGAGCAGCCAAGCCTGCCCAAGCGCCAGCCCCATGGCTCCCTACCCCACTGGCTCCCTCTGGGCACAACCAGTGTTTGACCCAGGGCTGCAAACAGCACAGAGTGAACAGAGGATGCTCAGGACCTCCCCGGGGGCCGCAGCACCGAGCTCCCTCCCCAGCAAGCGCACGCAGGCTGGTGGGCGAGCTCTGCCCACCTGCATGCCAGGAGCAGTCCCTCACCATCACCTCTCAGCTTGCTGCAGGGCCTCCCAGCCTGTGGGCAGGAGCAATGGGCACCACCACCCTACCCCAGCCAAAAGCAGCCCCACAGCACACGCTCCTGTCCTTGGTTGCAACATCACAGTCACAGATTTTCCATCACCTCTTGCTTGGGTGTTGCTGCTCCGCCTTTCCTTGCCTTTCCTTTCCAGCCCCATCACCTCACCTCTCCCCATCCCCGTGCTCCTGCCAGGGACAGGGCGGGAGGACAGGAACACAAGGTGGGACCCAAGACACGGGTGCAGAGCTCCGCAAGCCAGACACCAAGCGCAATCACCCCAGGACCAGCCAGGCTCACAGGGAGCCACCTGCCAGCCCCGAGCCTCTGGCACCCCCGGCCCCAGGAGCAGCACCACTCCGGTAGGCTGGCACTGCTGGGAGAGCAGGGCGCCTGGCCCGGCCAGGACAAACCCTTGGCACAAACCCTGTGGGCACATCCCCGTGTCCCACAGCTCCCTGCACAGCAGGCACCTGCCCGTGAATGTGCACACGGGATGTGCTCTGGCAAAGCGCGCGAGGGCCATCCCACCCCAGCCTCCCACGGGTGATTTTCTACAGCTTGTGCTGTTCTCCTGAGGGAAAAGCTAATGCTAAGCGGCCCATCCCTCAGCTGCTCCCAGGCATCCCCGTGCCCGGCAGCTGTGCGGGGAGCAGGGAACCGGTGCATCCCCAGTTACCATTCTGCAGGGCCCTCACATGCCCCGAGGGCGGCCATCCTGGGGCATCGGGGCAGGCAGCTACACGAGGAGCCCGGGCAGCCTTTGCGCTGGCACCCCGGGGGGCTGCACCGACGCCGACTGCTGCGCTTGGAGAGCTGCTTCCTTTGTTAGGGAATCAAGCCCCCTGGCCTCTCCTGCCCGGCCGCTGGCGGGCCTCCATCTCTCAGCGCCCAGCGCCAAGGACAGCGGTTACTTATTAATTGCAGAGCAGCTTCTGCAGCTTGAATTTCTGCCGGGCTGACCTGGTGGCACGGTGCTTGGACAGAGGAGCACCCCACGCCTCGCCGCACCCCTCTCCTCCAGCACACTCCAGCAAGGTCGGGCATCTGCTGCAGCCCCTCCGAGCACACTGGGCTCGGATCCTCCCCGTTTCCCAGCTGGAAACATCGGTGGCCTTAGTTCCCTGCCGGCACCCCACCAGCACCCCACCACCCCAGAGAGCTGCCTGGCCGCTCTGGCCTCAGGCACAGCTGTGACAAGCCCCAGGGCTACCTGGTGACTTCCATGGGCTTTTAGGATGCCCCTTCCCAAACGAAGTGCATGGCAGTCTCTCACTGGCCCTCAGACACCCCAGCATGTGCCAAGAGCTCCCTGAAAGCTGCCCACCATCAGACCCTGCCACACGTGTGCTCGCCACATCCCTGGGGCTTTCACCTGCCTCGTGCTTGGGATGGGAAAACAGGAAACCTTCCCCCCCACCACCCCGCCTGGCCTCTGCGATCCCCCGCAGTTCCCTGGGAAGAGAGGACAGGAGGCGGAAAGGCTTGGCCAGGGCTCCCAGCGATCCTGCAAAACTCATTTAAGGCCAGCGATGCAAAAGGGAGCTGGGGAAACGCGCTGCTGTTTGGCTTCAGGGGACACTGGTCCCTCGGGCACTTCCCGCCAGAAGAGATAACCCAACCCCAACCCGCCGACACCTGCCAGTGCGGGATGAGAACCAGCCCCTGGAGCCGCCGGTTAAACATTCACTCCATCCCTCCAGCCTCCCTGAAGCAGGGAAGCCAGCCCCAGCCGCTCCTGGAAACAATGTCCCAGACCTCTGCCTGCTTCGGGGGGGAAAAAAAAAACAGCCAGAAAACTATTTTTATATTTCCCTGCGCTTTTTAAAGGAAAAAAAGCTCATTCTGTAGCTCAGGAAACACCCACATCCTCCTGACTATGCAGGGAGGAGCCCGCTGGATTTTTCCAGGGAGCGTGAGGCAAGAGGCGTGCTTGGAAATGAGTTTTCCATCGGTACCCACGACTGTTGGCATCGGTCAGCCGCTCCGGCACCGGCAACGGGACGGGGTGGCGTTTCTCACACATGACCCACGTTTGCAATCCCAGGCATTCGGGAAGTTGGAGCCGGCAGCGTTCATTGAGCGCGGCCCAGGAGAGCTCCCGAACAAGCGGGGCTTTATGAATCACCTCCCTGCTAAGCCTCGGGCCAGCCCAGGAATTCGCCAGCCTTCCCAAAGCCCCGGCACAGAGCTCCTGCCGCCCTTCCCCTGAACCACGCGGTGCATCGGGAGGAAACCCCGGGAGCTGCATCCCGGAAAGGCGGCTCAGAGATCCCATCCAGTGTCTGTGTGTTAAGTAACCAGACCGGGGTTTATTCTGCCGGAGCCGGGGCGGTTCCTCAAGGAAAAGGCGTCCGCAGGGACACGCTCCAGCCTATATTAACTCTGAGCACGGAGGAGTTTTGGCTCGCTCCCATTTTGACTCAGTTTCTCCTAGGGGGCAGCGGGGGCTGTGCGGGCCCTGCAGAGCGGGGTGTGGGATGGGGGGTGCTGCTCCCCTCCCTGCCCGCAGAGCAAGGTGTGGGGACACGGACCCTGACACCAACAGAAACTTGGGCGGAGAGAAAGCCTACACGCTGCTGGGGACATGGGGTACAGCGCTGTACCCCTCCAGCACATAGGGAGAATGAACTTGGGCACTGCTAGGGGCTGGCACTTCACCTCCTGGCACAGCCCAGCCTCCTCTGGCAGCCAGGCAGGGGTCCCTGAGCCCGGCCACAGCCCCCCCACGCGCAGCAGGCTCATCCCCAGAGCAAGAGGAGGGACTCTGACCCCAGGCCAGTGCCCAGCTGGCTGGACAGACACACTATTTTCTGCTTAAAAAGGAAAAGATTCACACAGAGAAAGACATTCAAGGGGCCGAGCCCTTCCCACCCCCACAGAAATAGGTTTATTTAAAGGAGGAAGACAGCAAATTCCTATTTCTCTGTGTTTACTTGGAGATGGCCGGGAAGGAATGAAAGCACCAATACCTCAAACGCTCAGGCACCGTCAGGACCCTTTGGTATTTCTCCACCAAACAAACGTGCTGAGGCAGCAGGGGCTGGAGGGAGATGGGCAGGGAGGGGTGCAGGCAGGCAGTGCCCAGCCAGGCCAGTAGGTCCCAGGGAACAGCTTGGGCTGGGCTGCTGGCTCTGCCCACAGAGCTGCCCCAAGCCCGCAGCTCTGCCCTGAAGATGCCCACCCTGAGGATGCCGAGGCTGTGGGGGTCACAGGGTGCTCCCCAGGAGGCTCAGGGCTGGGCACCACCATGAAGGGGAGAAGCGGGCTGGGGCAGGCTCCTTGGGGAGCGGCGGTGAGGCACCAAGGCAGGGGATCAGCCCTCACTCCTGCCTCTGGCGCTTTCTGCAGCCTGGGCGGCAGTGCTCACCCCGGGATGCCCCGACAGGAGACATCCCAGTCCCTGTTCCCAGAGAACCTGACCAGACACAACACCAACCAGGGCCCTCCGAGACCTGCGGGGACTCGCTGCTGCCCAAACCCAGCCTGGGCACGCCAAGACAGACCTCCAAGCCCAGGCACTGCCTTTGAAAAAGCCCCATAGAAACCCCAGCCCATCCATTAGCTCGCCCACCCGGGAACCGCACGCAGAGGGCTGGGCAAGAGGCGAGGCAGGGCGGGCAGACAGGCACACCTGGAGCAAGGTTTGCAGAGACACAGAGCAAATTGGCTAGGGGAAGGGTTTTGTTTGCACCTGCCACTGGCTGCTTCTTCACACTAAGACCCCCAGGGCTGCTGGGAGCCCCCTGCACAGCACCAGGTGGGCTGGGTCCCTCTGTGTCCCATACCAGTGGGTACACAGGGTCACGAGTTGCCCCCAGCACCAAGATAGGCTGTGGGCACCCCACCCCATGCCCAACCACAGCTCTTCACCCCCTCCTTCATCTCTTTAGCCCAGGGAGCAGGGGAGGGTGTCGGGGACCCCCCTGCCACCCTCACCCCCTGGGTTCCCCGCCCTACCCGGCAGCATCCCCCAGCACAGT
This sequence comes from Porphyrio hochstetteri, assembly GCA_020800305.1. Classification (NCBI taxonomy): domain Eukaryota; kingdom Metazoa; phylum Chordata; class Aves; order Gruiformes; family Rallidae; genus Porphyrio; species Porphyrio hochstetteri. The sequence continues at coordinate 25,433,262 of CM036912.1, forward strand.
GGCCCGGAGATGACGGTTCTGAGAAGGGGGGGCAGGGCAAGGGGGCCGAGGCCGCTGCCACGGGGAGGGGAGCGGAGGAGAAGCAGCCGGTGCCGGGCAGGGCTCTGGGTGCTGGGGGAGCCGGGGCCGAGCGGGGACTCGGGGATGCGCCGGGCTTGGGGACGGCGGCCTCGGAGACACACCCGGGCGCCGGGAAGGAGCAGAGGACGCGGGGATGCACCGGGGATCGGCGGAAGGGAGAGCCAGGAGCGACCGTCGGCTCCGGGATGGGAGACCGGGGACAGAGCGGGGGTCCCGGGGACGTGCCCGGCTCGGGAGGGGGAATGCGGGGCCGGGCCCCGGGGATGCGCTCACCGAAGTACACGGTCTTGTCGCACTTGGGGCACTTGGATGCCATGGCGGGAGAGCGGAGCGGAGCGGAGCCGTGCCGTGCCGAGCCGAGCCGAGCCGAGCCGCGCTCCCCGCTCCGCCCGGCCCCCGCCCACTGGCCCCGCCGCCGCCTGGGGGGGGCCGGGGCGGGGCTGCCCGCGGAGCGTCTGCCCGGCTCGGTACGGTGCGGTGCGGCGCGGTACGGCCCCGAGCGCGGCAGGTGCACGGGGGAGCCCCCGCCCCGGACAAGCCGGTTCCCACCCCCGAAAGCCCGCGGGGTGCTCACGATTCCCCTTTCCTGGAAACAAAAGATAACTGGGAAGCCGCGAGCACGCAGCGGGACTTGCGGGTTTGGGCCGACCCCGACCCTGGCCCCGGCCCCCGCCCGGCCCCGGTCCCGGCCCCCTCCCGCCTTGCCGCCTCACCCGGCCCCGGGGGGTTCCCGCTGCCCTGACCCCAACCCCTGAGCCAAGCCGGGAGCCATTTGGTCCCCCTCGCAGGGGCACTGAGGGACGCTCTTTTAGGGACAGGGGAGCACCTGCGGGGATGCTTTCAAACCCCGTGTGCGCGGTGCTGTGGGGGAGACGGACTGTGCGGCCCCGGAGGGAGGTACGGCTGGTTCCTGCCGTCCTTCAGAGTGGGGTGGGGTGCCCAGCACCAAACGCACCGCCCGAGAGACTGCACCCCAACAGCAGACACCCCCGGAGAGCCCGGTGCAGAGTGCACACAGCGCGGGAGGTGGTTTGGTGGGACGGTGCCTGGGTGGGGCAGAGGGTGCAGGGGCTGGCGGCACACAGAGGGTCAGGGGGCAGCCCCCCGCCCCAGGAAGCACCGTGCTGATACTGGGTATTCTTAGACACATTTTTTCCGGATTGGGTAACTGAGAAACCCAGATTAAGTAGCTGGGACAACAGGCCTGATATGGGAGACCTTGACGGGGGGACGAGGGCGAGAGGCCCTGGGAGAGCAGATAGCAGTGACAGCGAGGGAGGGAGAGGAGGGAGAGAGGGGGGCACACCTCTTGGCAGCCTTGCTGGTGTGGCATGAGGTGGCACAGCATGGGAGGACAGCGCTGCCCATCACAGGCACACTGGGGACGTGAGCTGGGAGTGCTGGCTCTGGAGCCAGCCCCAGCAGAGACCCCTGGACTTCTCCCACCCTGCTGCAGAGCGAGCAGACACCTTGGGACTCGCCACTCTGGCACCCCAAGCCCTCCCCTGCCATAACCCCGCTCTGGCAGTGCAGGCCACCTTGCCACAGCGCCCAGCAGCCCCCGGCTTCCCAGCGCCATCTTGCTCTGTTGCCATGGAAACACCCAGGTCAGAAATCCCTCGGGCTGCTGCTGCGGCTGCAAAGGGATGCTCAGGGAACCGTGAAGCGCTACTGAGGGGGGAGCACCAGCTTCGTCCCCGCTCACACGTGTCGTGCAGTGGGGTGCAGACCCCCTGCGCCGGGGGAAGCCCCTCTGCACCAGGGTGGCTCCATCCTGCCCTGCGGGCCCCCGACACGCAGCGGGTGCACAGGGGAGGGGGCGTCCAGGGGGGGCAAGGGGCGCAGCGGGGCCCTTAGCTGGAGTACTCGGGGGGGGGGGGGGTGGGGGGGGTGGGTGTGTGTGTGTGTGTGGAGGTGCTGCACTCTTTCACAGCCACTCCGCAGGCTTGGGCCTGGTGTTTGTAAACAGGAAATCTGCTGCTCCCGAAAGCGAAGCCGTTGCATTATTCATCAGCCGGCAGCCTGGCTCTCCTCCTGGCCGCCATTGTCATCTAATTCCTCCTTTCTCTGCCGGCAGCTGGCGTGGCTGCCAAGCGCCCGCCCGGCCCAAGGAACAGACGGTGCTGGAAAGGGACCCCGCGGCTCCGGCCTGGGACAGGACGACCCCAGCCTGCGAGTGCACAGGGCCAGATGGGACGAGGATGCTCAGCAGCGGCAGCGGCAGGGTTCTCCATGGGCCATGCACCCCGCTGGGTTGGAAGGGCCCAGGCATCCCTGTCACTCCGTGCCCAGCTGCTGTCACAACAATGTAGGGCTTTGTGGCCCGCAGGGTCCCTGTGTGGGGGCAGCTGGTGGCGGTGCCCCCGGGACGCCCCAGCCCTGCTCATCCCCGGGAGGGGCGGCTGAGCCCTGTGGGCCCCGGGACGGAGCTGTCGCGCCCAAGCCCTGTCCAGCAGCCACCCCTGGCGCCAGCAGCCGCCGGGGAAAGGCGGGATCTGGGGATTTGTGGAGCTATTGATTTCTGACAGCCCAGCTGCCTCTCCCGGCACAGCCCCACAGGTGCTGGTGTGGGTCCCGCCACAGAACGCAGTGTGCCTGCTGCCCTACAACACCCCATGGCAGCAGGCAGGTGCCAGCACAGCCCCAGCATCATCCCCACGCCTGCAGCAGCAACTCTCCCACCCTGTGAGGGACATCCCAGAAAGGGGCTGCTGCCTAAATCCCCTGGATCTGTAGGAAATCTCAGCTGGTGCCCCAGAGGAGAGGAGGAGGAGGGAGGTTGCACCCAGCATGCATGGGGTTGCCATAAGTGGAACCCGGGGCTTGGCCGTGCTGCACCTGGCCAGGCTCTGGCCTGACAAGGGCTTTTCACACACAGAGGCTGGGGGGAATTAAGACAAATCACCTAAAGGTGTGAATCCCTGCCTGCAAATGCGCTAAATCCCAAGCGGATATGCTCCTGGGGAGCAAAGTGGCTTTAACTGGTTATGTCTTAATCTGCCCTGGCTTAGGCTTGGCATGCCCCTGCACCAGGGCGACAGGGACAGCTGGATGGGTGGCTGGGGTGGCACTGGCTGAGCAAGAGGGGATGGCACAGCTTCTCTGGGCCCAGCACGCCTGACACAGGGTTACACAGGATGCACACAGTGGCATGGTGGCAGCAGGGGACCCCCTGACACTGCTGTGCCACATGCCCAGGCAGCTGCATTAATGCCCAGGCCAGCGCCACGTCTGCCATCACGCTGAGCCCAGGAGGAGCGGGCTGGGGAGGGGCCCATGGGGCTGTCACTGTTGCCACCTTTAGCAAATGCTGCCTTTTACATCAGAAATTTGGGGGGGGTCAGTTCCTGCCCAAGGGCTGATCCAGCATTTCCCTGGCACTGGGTGCCAAAGCCACCTTTCAGCAGGCAGGGGAGAGGCAGCAGCACACCCTGCAACAAGGCCCGGGGGTCCCTGCTGAGGGGATGTCACCCAGCCCTCATCCCCCAGTGGTGGGTGACCCATTTTCCTCCAATGGCGTCTGGCCCCGTGCAGCCTGGGGCTTCCCTGAGCCGCTGCAGCCAGCTGGCTCCTCCAGCCCAGCCCAGCCCAGCACACACCACATCACATCGCATGCAGGGCTCCGATGTTTGATCTGCCCTGATCTGGCTGCACTTCTAGTTACCCACTACGGGGGTCTGGGGGCACGTGGGGGCTTTTCTCCACAGAGCAGCGCCTGGCAGCCCAGCGTCCCCTCCCTGATAAAGCAGGGATGCTGCATAGAGTGGAGCAGGAGCCACATCCCTGCAGCATCCCCCTTTCCGTGTGGAACTGAGACCAAGGCAAGCCCAGCCCCTAAAGCTGGTGCCAGCACCCGTGGCCATCCCCTGGCTGGCAGCAGCCATCCCCAGGCCCAAGGGGGGCCGTGGGATGTGGCAGGGGTGTTTTGCTGATGGTGCTGGGCCAGCCCTGGCCGCAAAGCAGGGATCGCCTCCAGCAGGAGCTTTGGGAAGGTGCAAGGCTGTTTGGGGCCTCATCCTGGGGCAGGTCAAACCGAGAGCTTTGCAGGGAGATGAAGGGAAAGCAAGGAATAAATAAGGAGCAGCTTTCCCCAGGCTGCCTCTCCTTTGGCTCACCTCTCCCTCTCCCCACGCTGACTCCCCTCTCCGCTCTTTCTTCTTCCCTCAAATGCAAATACCATGAAAACTCATGCACCCGGACGGAGCCGCTCGGATGGGGAGCTGGGGCTGAAAAGCCTTCCTCTGCTCGTGTGTCTCACGTTTTCTGGCACCTAGGATCAGCTGGACTCCGTACAGAAGAGACCAGGGGGGAAAATATCCCATAAAAGAAGCTTAAGGAAAAAGCCCCCCCTGCTGCTGCCTGGGTTCACCCCGAGGGCAGGCCCCCTGTGCATGGCCCGCAGACCCTCGGCTGGTGTGCTGCCTGCACCCACGTGCCCGGCCCCCACAGCCCCCATGCCAGGGTCCCCCCAGGGTGACGCACCACAACGTGGTCACCCCAAAAGCTCCCATGCTGCCAGCTGTGGTCACCCCATGACACACGGCAGAGCCATCAGCCGCTGCCACTGACCATGGAGAGCGACAGCTGTGGTGAGTGATGGCCACGGCCCGCTGGCTGCCCCAGCTCTGCCCACACCCCAGCTCAGCCCACGTCTGGCCTCAATCCTCGCCCTTTGGCAGGAGCTTCATGGTGAAACTGGTTGGGCTCCCGTCCATGGCCTGGGAGTGGTTCCCAGCAGGTGCTCAGGGATGCAGCACGGGAGCCTTTCACAGGCAAAACATTTTTTATGGCTACTTCTGTCTTTCTGTGGCCCTCCTTGGATGTGTGGTGCCTGCCGGGCTGGATCCAGCCACCCTGCATCCCCATGGCATCCCACCCTGCATCCTGCTTCCCAATGCCAGGACCCCTGGGCTAGCTGGGATGGGGGGACAGCCTCACACAGGGGGCTGCAGCTCCCACACACATGCCAGCACCCGGCCTTGCTGCCCAAGGGCGGCTGGGGGATGAGCAGCTTGAGAAGGGGAGCCCAGGGGCTTAGGAGGGGTTAGTGAGAGATGGGAAGATGGAGGATGGGAGCACGAGCATGCGAGGGGCTGGCAGGACCTGGGGCTCGTCAGGCAGCACATGCCACTGGCCGGGGCCTGGCACGTCACTGCCTGGCCCCAGCACCCGCTATCTGGGGCCCTGACAATCCACATGTTGCTCCTCTCCTTTAAAGGGCAGCTGAGCCCGCGCTGTTATCGGGCAGGACAGATAGCGCTGTCACGCCTGCGATAAACGGGTTCACGGGCACTGCCCTTGTCCTTGCAAGTGGGAATGAAGGTCCCCATCGTCCCCACTCCCCTTCCTGAGGGGCTGCAGCTGCCATGGGGCCAGCGAGCATCCCGGCAGGCTGCACATGGACATCAAGGATGCAGGTACTTGCCATGGAACATATGTACCCCCACGGAGCAGGCGTGATGTCCCCACGAGGTGGGGTGCAGGTGCCCAAAAAACAGTGCTCTGACCAAAATAGAGGTGGGAAACCAGCTGGAGAGATGCAAGTGCAGCTCCTGGACCCTGGCGCAGTTGAGCACCACGATGGGGCTGCAGGCAGCCAGGCATGGGAGTTGGCACTGGCAGTTCTCCCCTGGCTTTTCTAGGGCAAGGAAAGGGTGTCCTGAGGGACAGGCTGTGCTCAGAGCTGGGCTTTGGTGGCAAAGGTCAGCTACTGGCTGTGTGAGGCACAGCAGAGCAGTTTTGTCATTAAGCTCTGCCCATCCCTTGGCCCCTCCTGGACACCCTGCAGCCAGAGGTCAGGCCATGGTGCAACATGGTTTTGGGGCTGACACAGCAGCAGATTTCATCATGTTCTGTGTGCACACCACCTCCAGGGCACGGGACTTGGGGCAGGGATGGGGCTGGTCACACATAACCCAGTGCCTCGCAGGTGCTGCTGTGTCCCCATGCCACCATCTTCTCCTCTGGCAGCACAAAGGGCAAGACCTGCTCGTTAGGATGTGTTTGCCCCCAGTCTCTGCCAGATATTACAGGCATCTTCCTGGGATGCAGGTAACGAGCGTGCAAACACGCCTGGCTCAGCTCTGTGCCCACACACACCTCTCTCATGTGTACTGCATGGGGGCAGCCAAGGTGCTGGCGACAGGGGAACAAACCCACTCAGATGGAAACTCTCCAAAGAAGCAGGAGCTGGTGGAAACCCTCCAGCGAGTCTGTTCACCATGACACCGCCAGCGTCCTGTGGAGCACTCGATCCAGGTGGAGAGTCCCCTTGCAGGCGGGAAGGAAGCCATCTGGAGAAAGATGCTGGATTTGTGGTACTCACAGTCGTTCCAGGAATGCAGCGAGTGAGCTCACAAAGCCCAGGGCAGGACTCACATGTGCTCCAGCTCCAACCGCGCCTGACTTCCATGCAGGCTGAAGAGGAGATGGGGACAAGCCCCCAGCCCATCTCACCTTACCACATGCCCTTTCCTGCCACAGCTTCCCCCTCCCGAGAGCCTGCATGGGTGAATCGTGATCACCAGGGTCTTTTGCCAGGTTTTAAAGCTGGCTGAGCAGGGCTAACCCCCGCTTCTGTTCAGCCCCCGGGACACGGGGGACACGCCAGCCTCCTCCTGAGGGGAGGGCAGTGAAGACCACACAGAGAACATGTTCGTACCCTGCAGACAGAGGTCAGGGCAGACCCCATCACTGCTGGCTCTCCTAGAAGAGCTTTGACCCAAAAGCATGTTTACGGGGCCAAAAGCCCCAAGGACCGAGCGGAGCGGTACCCAGCCAGCTGGAGAGGAGTGTCGTGCCCCAGCTTGCCTTTCTGCAGCCATCGCCCGTTCCTCCCTCCAACGCTGCTGACAGCGCTTATTGTAAGCTAAAGGTGTTTTTCAGGCTGTGCCCTCTTGAAGGATCAAGAAAACCAGACGAGACGCAGGGTGCAGTTTCCACAACTGTACCAAAACCCCACCTCCTTCTGCCAGTCAGAATCTGCCAGAAGATTTTACTCCTGGCCTTCCCAGGAATGCCCGGGGCATGCACATGCCCTATGCTGCTACTCTGCACCACCACTGTGAGCCCACACCCCCTGTTTGGGCAGGTTAACTGTCCCCTCCTCCACGGCCCTGCCTCGGTGGTGGTGGGGGGAAGCTGCTCCACCACGACACAAACGGACCATCCGAAAGAGACTCACCAGCTTCCCAAGGTCTTGCTTGTGTAAGGCTCGTGCCCAGAGCCAGGGCCCGCAGCAGAGCTGGCACAGGCTCCCAATTTCCATTTCAAAGGAAATTTCAGCGTGTGTTTTGCTCTGTAACTTGACAGTAGCGTCCCAGTTACGGCCCACCTCCTGCTGCAGGCGTGTGGGTTTCAGAATTGTTAGCTTTGCTCACGCTTTGCTTTTTCTCTTCCACGCTGCTTCAGCGGTGCTGCTGCAGGCAGGGCGCTGCCACCACATCCCGGCGTCAAAACCCTGGATGGCAGGGAGGTGCTGCAGACAAGCTGGCGAGATGCAAGGCCACAGGCCCCAAAATTCCAAAGTTAACTACAAGATAAAAAAAATAAATCTGTAACAAAGCCCATTTCCTTCAGGAAGCATGGCAGGAATGTTTGGATTTTGTTTTGTTAGCTCCCTGCTAACTTTTAAGCATCATAGTGAGCCTGGAGGCCAGCCCGCTCCGCTCCGCTCCATCCGCGCGAGCGTGAAGCACAGCCTTCCCCATGGGACAGGAGCTGAGCCTGGGACACGTCCACTCCCACCTCTGGGAGACATGGCAGGGAAGCAAGTGAAGGCTGGGGCCGCCACGGACATGTGGCTGGGGGAAATACCCAAATGCCCACAACAGAACTCACTGCAGAGGCGTGTGGGAGAAGCGACCTGCTCCAGGAGGATGAACCCTGCGTCTCTCACTGCAACACCCATCAGGATCCATCCCCTACAGGCTCTTTAGGTTGAAGTGGGGGTTGGAGGGGACAATGTGGACAGCTTTCAGCAAAAGGATGAGAGGTTGGTGCGGGAGAGGCTTAGGGACAGCAGCTGGCTCAATAGAGCAACAGCTCGGCCTTAGACAGGTGAGCGGTGGGACCCACCATTCCCTCTGCACTTCCCAAGAGCCAGTATCTTTTCCTGTTTGCCAAACATTATCTTCTTGTCCCTCCTCCCGTAAGCTGGTGAAACACAAGGCAGCAAAGCCTGCTGCCACACACAGGAAAACAGCGCCTGCATTAAAGGATCCCCCAAAGTCAGGCAGCACAGGGCCTTCTCCCCACTTGCGTGGCATCCTTCCCAGAGGAACCTCTGGAGCTGCTCCAAAGAGGCTCCAACCAGTTGGAAGCTGCGGGGCTGGCACCCCCAGGTGGTTACGCAGAGCTCTCCACGTCTCATCCACTGATAACCCAAACACTTCTCCTCAGCACATGGGGGTTCACAGCTCACCCACCACAGAACAGAGGCAGAGCACAGCCCTCCACTACACCCGAGCCATCGGCTCTGAACCCTGCTGCAGAGGGGCTGAAGCCAATTCGGGCACAGATTGCTCAAAGCAGTCTCACCAGATTCCATTTTGCAACAGAAAAGAGTCACCCTGAGACCTTTCCCTCACCAAGAAGAACCTGGTGTCACAGAGCCTCCCTGCAGCTGGCAGGTTTCTGGTGGACATGGGGTTAACCCCACCGATGGATGGGGGCAAAGTAAAACTGCCGGTGTCTTTGGAGCGCTCCTGCACCGCTGAGTGCAGGCTGCAGGCTTTCTCTCCAGAAAGCTGGGTGCCTTTCCTATGCAGCGTACCCTTCAGGAACGGCTGTCCCTGCTTCAAGGTAGGGGCAGGAAAACATGACCAGCAGCGCAGGATGCACTAACAGCTTCCACTAAGCTGCATGGCTACTCACGGCCAGGGTGTAACTCTTCCCACTGCCGAGCGGCAAACACCAATCCCGCTTCGTTACCCTGGTCAGGAGCGACCATCGAGACGAAGCAGCATTAAACGCCGGCTGGTTCGGCTCTAACCCCCCGGGAGTTGGCTCCACCACTCGTGCCCCCAGTCAGCAAGCCACGTGGGCCACCACCACGGACAAAAGGCTCATTCAGAGCTCTGGCGTCACATCTGCGGCCCTGTTTAAAAGGAGGAGGGAGGGAGCCCCAGCCTGAAGCGCCAGAGATGTCTGAACTGCGTACGAAGGGAATCAGACTGCCCTGAGCAGCACAAGGGTGCCGGCAGCTCCGGGATGCGCCGCAGTGCTGCAAATGCTGGTGGGCGAGCAGAAGGCAGCTGCGGGACGCGAGGGAAGGCGCGCAGAGGCGTGCGTGCCAGCCAGATGGCACCCTGAGCAAGGGCCTCGGCAGCTACTGCAGAAGAGACAAAAAGCAGATGTTTCACAAAAGCTCACTTTCCAGGTTTATTAAGTAAAGTTAACTGAATTGTTTTCATTTTGTGGGGATTCCTTTCCGCCGGACCCGGCGGGTTAGCAGAGTTGCACAGAATCACTGGTTGGACTGTGATAACCCAAATACAACTTTGGCTCATCTCACCGCTGACACATATGGAATGACTTGGGGGTTATTACATGCTGTGTCTGCTTGAGGCAGGTACATGTACAGATCAGCACAAGTTGCAAATGATAGTTTACATCCTTTCGAAACAGAGCAGGGCATTCAGCAAATGCACTGCCATGAGAAGACATGTGAAAAAGAAACTATACAGACTTGCAAATACATAAGAAGTTCAAGAGATGCAAGAAACCTCAAACACAAGAAATGTCAAGGGAGGAAAAAAACCCACTTAGTTTCAGACACAACGTGTTCAAATGAAAACCCAGCTGTAACTTAAATTCCCTTCAAAATGGGAAACATACAGTAACGCAATTAAAGAGAAACCAGGTCTCGTCCTGGGCGAGATGTGTCCAAAAACACTGATGCACAAACAGGTTCAGAGTTCTAAGCAAAATGTCCCTGGGCATTGGTGTACTTGACTCTTGGAGCCAGAGCAAAGCAATTCATTACACTTGCTGGACTGCTGGGCCTACTGCTGTGTCTCGGTGGGATAACAGCATGTAGGATTCCAGATGTCCAAGAGAAGGCAGCACGCAAACTGCTGGTTACTGGGAAAAATGCCACGGGCCAGATCTCCCAGGGATTGACTAGAGTAAGGACACCTAATTCTGGTAGCCTGGCCTCCACTGCACACGGTTAGTGTAATGTTCTGCAAGGTTCTTCAGTTCTTAGCTCACTCCTTTCTCAGCCTGAGTTGTTTCTGTCTTGTGCATGAGCACAACTGGCCGTACAAAATGATCCGAAAAATATAAGGGACAGGACCAAAGAAAACTGGCTGAACCTGGGGCTGGCTTTCAGCTCCTTATTTCCAAATATCAGTTCAAGGTTGGAAATTTATCTACAAAAGAAATAATATAAATGAAATAAAAAATGGCACCGTCCACAAAATAAAAATTAAAAAACAAAAGAAAGAAGAGAGAGAGAAAAATCTTACAACACAGCCTTGTAAAAACGGCTTTGCAACGAGAGCTCGGTCACAAAATGAAGGGTTCTAGCTCTTCGTACATCGGAAGAGGAAACAAAGCTAAAAAGTACTAGTCCACATTCTCTTAATAAGTTAAACTTACTTTCCCTCCCCCTGTCTACAAAAGGGGTAGAAGCAAAGGGGAAAAGAGGCTACCAAAAATAAAAATGAAGAGAGAGGAAAAAAAATTATAAAGAACAAACCCCAAAGGAAAAAAAAAGAAAGGAGAGAGCGCGCGCGCGCGAGAGAGCAGTCTGTGGTCAGAGGCTCAGAGCAGGGCTGAGTTCCTTTTAAGGGTTTAAAAGATGCAAAACAGTTCCTCAACAGTTCCCTCTCTTCAACAGTTAGTTCAATGCTGTAGCCATAGAAACTCAAGTATATATTGGAGGAGAGATTCTTTCAGGCAGATCCACCGCCATCCGGAGAGCTGCTCAGCGCGTGTTAATCCTCAATGATTATGGGTTCATCGTTCATGGGCTGGCGTAGCTGCACTGCCTGGATGGGCCGGAGGATAATGGGCTTGTAAGGGCGTCTGGCGGCTCGCTTGGCTTCGGAGGAGGAAAGCAGCTTGCGGATTTTCCTGCAGACAGTAGGGAAGAAAGGAACCGATTACAGAGGCCGGGCGCTAAGGCGTTGCAGGTTTCTCTATTCCTGCAAGCGAAACCGGGCCTGCACATGCAGAGGCTGCTGGCTAACTGGATGAGCTGACACTATTCCAGCACTGTCTTCCCCAGGGAGCTTTTGTTTTCTGACTTACAAACCCGCCAATGAAGAGGAAATCGCGCTGTCTGTTCCAGAGCCCTTCCCCTGCAGAGCAGAAGGCATTCTGGTCCAGCTTCATCAGGCCTACTACCCCTGTGGCTTTAACACACAAACTAGCTGTGACAGCCGGGTTCCACACCGCCGATTCATTCTGGGGCACAGAGACACATCAGCTGGGCACGCCGCAGGCAGCTTTGTGGGAACTTACAAAACCAAGTTACAACCAAACCTCTTCTAACGAGGCCGGGTCCCTTCCCCACCTGCTGACCCATCCCTTGCAGAGCTCTGACACTGCCCAGCCCCAAGCTAGGGCACAGAGCTGCCTCTTCAAAAGCAGCGTGTATGGTCACGGGAAGCCCCACAACAGCTGCTGATCAGTGATCCACTACTGGAGCTCTGCCCCCCTCCCCCAGAAACACTAACAGGGGGTTCTCTCCCCCTCATCTCTCCCACACTGCATGTACCCAGCTTAGAAACGGGCAATAATCCCATCCTGCATTTGTTCAGAGTCTCTTTGTAGGTTACAAGATGAGCAACAAGTCTTATCAGCTACAGGAAGCTGTCTTCTATACGGAGAGAGAGTGTGAGAGGGAGTGGAGAAAGGACACACCAAAGATTTGAAGTTTGCAAAGCAAGGTAGAAAGAGGCAGTGCCGAACAATGCCTCATTTCTTTTTGTCAATACCACGTTTAGAGCTAAATTAACTGTCCAAAAAAGGAAGGAAAAAAGAAAGAAAAAAAGAAAACCAATGAAAAATCCCAGAGGAGCAACAGCGAAAAGTGTGCCATGTAATTAAAATGAGGGATTCCTTTCCAGAGGATGCTATACAGTAATTGTAACAGGGATTATGTAAAAGAAAGCCATCTGTATTCTCAAGAGCAGGCTATCAGCACCCATGATACACAGCCTTCTGTGTCCAGGCACCTAGGCAAGAGGAGGCTCCGGTAAGGAAGCACTGCCTACCCTTAGCAGCACCTCCCGGAATGGGTTTTAACTTACCCTCAGGGACCCGACAGTGTGCTGGAGGAAGGGCAGCCATGTGGCTTTACAGTCCACAACCCAAACATCTATCTCCCAAAGGTAACTTTTAAATTTTTGGGTACTCAATATTGCTGGGGCAAAATTTTTTCATTTAAAAAAAGAAGAGAAAAATGACAAGACCCATTCATGGAAGAAACTGGTCAACACACTCCCCCTCAAATTTACCCTCCCCACCAAGAGCCCTGACAAATCAACAGCTTCAGCTAAAGGTTCTGAATGGGCTCTGGTGAGATTTGGTCACCTCTTCCCTTGCCTTTTATTTCCTTTTTGCCCACTGAGCGGCACAAGCCCACTCTGTAGAGCTCACACACACAGAGACAGGTCTTTTGTTTGCTTTGTGTCCCTGTTTCTCTAGTGTCTTCCCAAGTTGAAAGGGCACACACAGGCTGGGGAGAAGAGATGACAGGGTGGACCGCTGGTAGTGGGGAGAAGAGATGAAATCCTGATACAGTGATTTTTTCCAAGACTTGCTTAGCTGCAGCTGATCCACTCCCAGGCAGCAGAGCTGCCTGCAGGATCTGCATGTGCCTAACCAGAGGCACTGCCATCAGAAACACATCTTGCAGCAGTTCTAGATTCTGATCAGGTCACTCGCTGCCTCCACTTGCATAAATGATAAATGCCCAGTCCCTCAGTGTGAGGCTTGAATTCAAAGAACTTATTCCATTCAATCAGCAAACTTTTCAATTGGCTCCCTCAGAGCTACCCGGGTTTTCTAGTTCTGTTCTCAACAGTGCCACACAAAGGGGGTGGGGTGGGGGGTAAAACTTGCCAAAACCCTACTTTCTGTGGCTGAAAACACAACCTGACCCTCAGCTGGAGGATGATATGCAGATATTGCTGCTAGATTGATTGCTATGGAGCCAAGACAAAGCTCAAATTGTTTCAGAGCTCACAAACAACTCTCACATTCCTGACACTGGAATGCAGCAGATGGTTCAGGGAAAAGTTAGAGGTGAAATGCTCAACAGAAAACCCGTGCCACTTACAATGCTACATCGCTCAGGCTTCCCTGCTTTTCAGCAGGCTGCCAAACACCTCTTTTCAGTGCTCAGCAGCCAGCTACGCAGTAAGACTGTCAGACAAAGGAGCCTGTTCTTTCTTCCTTTTGCTTTCTTCGGTTTTTTTTTAATGGAAGAGATAAGGTCTCTTAGTGCACTATCAGTGCACTAGGATTTCTGCATCGGAGACATGCTGGTTGCTGTGGGATTGATCTTTCCTGCCTTGGGTCAGTGATCCTGTATGAGCAGGTGGTTCTGTGCCCTTAAATAAGTTGTTCTCGTGACCAACATCGCACTTGAATATCCTCGCTGCTCTGCGCAGATCAACGGCAGGACCTCGTGGTGGTACCCAGACTATGTTACTACCACACACCTGCAGTATTTCTTGTGGGTTGGATGATAAAAATATCAAGTGCTCGTAGATGCAGGATTATGAAACAAGCCTCGAGCAGCTAAGGGCTGGGTTAGACTGTGTACCCTGCATCTGGAGGGCACGCGAGTTCACCAGAGCTGAAGGGCTGTTACACAGGACCCCAGTCCCTCTTGACCGCTTCCCTTGAAAATTAAATACTTCCTTCACTTTAGTTTCAATTACATGAGGGATCCCAGAGCTGACTTTCCCAGCATCTCATGGGAACAGAAAAGGAGAAGACAAGGTAAAGAAATGAGCTGATGTGAAACATGCAGGTACATTAGAGGCACCCATAGGAACAGGTCTGAGAAAGGCATTTATTTCATGTTTCTAATGGGGGTGGAGGATTCCTGCACTGAAAGCCGGTGACCCAACATATCAGCAGTTAGCAAGCTGAATGTTACTGGTCTCAGCTTGTCTGTGAAGCCTGCATCTTTGATACAAGGCCCACGGAATAGTCACTTGAGACCTGAAGTGCTCCTCAGGCTGAGGGGGCGGCTGGGGGTGTCAGGACTTCACGGTGAGCAAACGAATGCGCAGAGCAGTGCCAAATTTAGTAGTACCACAAGGGACAAAGTATTCCAACCTTGTGGCCCCCTCGGTCACTTGTAAGGGCAGCGATACTGCAGGTGTCGATAACTGCAGGCTTCAGACACAGACGAAAGCCAGCGAGCACCTCTGCTCGCAGAGAGGGATGAAAGCAGGGCTGTGGCTGTGCTCTGACCTTCTCTGAGGTCACCCAAGAGGGAGGCAGCAAGTTCTTGGGAGGAAACCACACAAGCAAAGGTCTCTCCCTTTCCCACCACACCCAGGAGAAGTCCTCCCTTCCTAGGAATAACACGGTACTGGGAACATGCACACAGAAGCGTTGCTTTAGGGATCAGGCCACGTAGCTTCTATCACTCTGGAAGAGGCCTGGAAACAGAGTTTCAGGCAAAACTCGGGCAAGGAAAGTTTATTATTTCATCCTGCAGGCAGACTAACGAGAAGGACTAGCAGAAGTGGTACTACAGAAGGAAGAAGGTGGATGCTAAATCTCACCCCTACTGCTGGCAAATACAAACCACCAAAGGAACGAGGCAGCTCAGCATCCCTCAGAAACCCCGTGTGTCACTTGTGGGTTTCAGTACTCAGGCACACGAGGCGATGTTCTGCGAGGTAATACAGGAGACCTCTGCAAGTGCAAGCAAGAGGGTATGCGGAGCTCCAGGTATAGGAGGGTCTGTTCCTCATCACCTGTGCACCAGAGGGCCCCTATCCCGTCACTGAGACACTGTGGTGGGACCTCCAAAGGCCTTTATGGGTCTGAACCAAGTGAACTCCCCACCTCAGCCTTACTGCCCATCTCTTACAGCAACTGCTCCGGAAGAAGAAGAATCTGCTTTCTTTAAAATGCAAGTGCATGATTAGGCACATCAGACATGCTTAGGTGTATCTCAGCTTTTATATAACTCAACATCAGCTGCAGTGTCTGCATTCAGTTCACAGCAACAAGATCTGCTGAAGGCATCCTTGTCTAACCACAAAATCAGCTGCAGCACCCACAAGGAATACAAACCAAAAGACCTCTCCCCCTTAAATCCTCTGAAAAGACTGAGTTTCCTACCTGGTTTCTTCAGTGGCCATGTAAAAAACATCGTCTGGTGCATCAATCCAGTTCATCCTCCTCCTTTTCACTGGAGGCATGGATCCACCACGAATTAATCGGACTTTTGTTGGGTATGATTTCCCATTGAGCAGCAAGTTTCGGCTTGGTCCCTAACGTGATACATAAAAAAATACAATCACAGACTGGAACAAACCTGCAGTAGCATCTGCTAAGAACTCAAGGGAAAAGAGAATTAAAAGTTTTCATGTCAATCCTTCAGAGTTTCTGGTAAACACATCCTCTCTTGCCCATGGCTGAACACAGAATTCACATAAAAGCAGTCGTCCACAAGCAGTAGAAGTTAGGCACCTTCAATATACAACAGGACAGCGATACTCCAGCGACAGGACAGATAAACTGGAAGGTGTTACCAATAATCTGTTGCTTGTGTCTGAAAGATGACATCAAGTTCGAAAGATTGAGCATAGGACTTAGATTTCAGCAACTGCCATGAATCTAGAGCAACTCCATTGATTTCAGGGGTGGAACTCTAGCTACACAGCAAATCAAACATAAAAATCAGAAGTTACAGTTATTCTGGGCTACCAAACTTACCTATATCCATTTTGTTCTAGGAAGATTAATATTTAATGATATGTTAAATGTGTTGTTGAAAACAAATCTAGGGCTACAAAGCTTAGCAGCTTTCATCATCAAATCCTTCTAGCGTTTAACACCACAGCTTTCCCATATGTGATACATTTGCTTTGCGAATCAACACAGGTTTAATTTTCCAGACCCACAGCAGCCCCCTTCCACTCAACTGGAAAAACATGAGCTGTTATTAAGAGAGGTGCAGATGCAAGGGAGCAAAGGATTAAGCTTCTCAAATGCAGCTGTCCTTGATCATTTGAAGTCCAGTTCTGCTGCCCCTCTTCCTGCTGATTAGCACACTGAGAAATCCCACTGAAATCGGTAACGCTGGACAAGTCAGGAAAGATGGAAAATAAGGGCTCAGAAAATTTCATATGAATAAATTAAAGCTGGTCAGAAAACACCCTGATATAAATTTAATTCTGGTATTTCCCAGGTCATCCTCCGAGGTCAGACCACCTCCCCAGATGCACACAGGCCTCCCTTTCTGCCCAAGAAATGGGAAACTCAGCAAGTCCATGAGGGATGTCTGGCCTGGGAGGACCACCTCAAAAGGAAAGGCAGGGACATGAGGTGCTCAAGTCCTCAAGGGTAAGGTTATGGCAAAAGCTCAACCAAATTTTAACCCTTTGGCTCAGAAAGAAAAGACTTCAGTCTGTCAACCAAGAAAAACAACCACCCAACAAAACCCCGAGTCTCTCTCATTTTTATCTGAGAAGAAAACAAAAAAATGATCCATTACTACTTTTTTTGACCAGCCTTAATCAGCTACACTAGTAAGATCTGCTTCTTGTAGAAAATTAGGGCTTTAGAGCTAAACAAACAAAATCCCACCTTTTAAAATCCTAAGCTCTTTCAAGCTGCTATTTACAACTGCAGTAACAATTTAATTTCTCAGTTGCCCAGCTCCAAGTTATAGAAGACAACTTCAGCACCACAGCAGACCACTGAAATACTTCAAGAATGGCTTTTATATTTGAGGTTTATTAAGGAAAAGGTTTCAAAATAAAAAGCTTTTCTCTCAGTTTCTTTTTTTGCCCCCTCCAGATTTCTCCAAGAAAATCCTGTCATCAGCCTTGCGAAGGATATTCTTCTCTGCAAGTGCTACAGAGAACAACAACTCCAGAGAAAGTTCTTGGAAATACCTAGAAGGGGCACCCCTGTGCATCCAGGTTGCCTTTTCCTCTACCTGCACAGAGCAATCCGTTTTCAAGAGTACATCCTGAAACGTGGACCTTTAATTTTCAGTTCAGTAGCACACTTTATCAAGCGACCAGACATCAAGGCAGTTTGGGGTGTGGTTTTTTTTCCCTAAAACACCTAAAAAGTGTTAGGTCATCACAGATGTCTCCCACTGCACTGAGCTGGTTTATGCAGCAGACACAAACAAGTAGCCAGTCTCCTCAGCGACAAGAAATGAAGCTCGATTCAAGGAGGAACACAATTTACCACTTGGTATCAGATGCTCAAGTAACACACCAAATGAATGCTTCGTTATTACAAGCAGACTAGCACGCCCAGGTTCTAGCCTACCCTCATGATACCCTCAGCACTATCCCAGAGCATTATTAGGTTTAATAATGCTCGTGATCACCAGTCAGCGACCATCAGTCATACCTGCTGCTGACTGACCCATGTCAGAGCGACTCTGCTGACACCAATGTGGCGTGGCAGATCATCTAATGAGGCAAACTTCACTTTATTAACACCAGAAGATCTTTTTTTTAAAAAAAAAAAAAAGGGGAATTTATACTTAAAATTCTCTCCCTGTAGTCCCCCATAAGCCAGGAGAGTAAGGGGGAAAGTGATGCCCAGCCTTTGTGCTGGCCCCTTCACACCGAGGTGAACGTAACGAGAAAGCATTTTGCCAGAGACACATCAATCAGACTGGCTATTTGCTTCTGTCCTTTGATAAAACTCAGCATAATGGATGAAAGGCTAGGAATCATTTTTACTCAAAAAAGAACATAAAGAACAAGCATTCTCAGCAGACAACTTGCACACCGACTTCCTAAAAAAATAAAAAAGGAAAAAAAAAGCGTTTTCCAAACAAACCCTTCCATCAGTTAAACCTTCCTCCTTCAGTGAGACACATTCCACCTAGAAACACATCCCAGAACTTTGCTATAAACAGCCACTCAGTTTCTGTATGAGCAGAAACAAGATGTTCCATTCAAAACAGAATCTTGTTTATACAGAGATAGATTTGAGGTTCGGATTGTATTGAAACACTTCAGCATTTCATATTTGCCAAAATAACAATTTATTTTTAAACTTCTCAATTAATTGGGAAGTCTGACCAGCTGCAAACAGCAAAGACAGGAGTGAAACACTAGGGTTTAATGGGGTGGTCTATCTAGTGCGGGTTAATAATGCTTCTTTTCCCTGTTTTTGTTAAACGAGCATTCTCTTACCATTTGTCTGGTTTGTCCGTGGTTAGGCAGACCTAACAAACAGGAAAGAGAATAGAGCTGGTAAGACCATTGCTTTTCCAAGACAGAAAAAAAGTACAAAATCAAAACACACGCAGCTATGATCGCAACTGTGTTGTTTTGCTACAACAAGAGTTGTCTACCAAACTAACTTCTCCCCTCCTAGAAAGGTAACTGAGAAAAGAGCTTCCTTAACAACGTGGTTTGAAGAGCAGAGCCCCCCAAGTTAAAAACACATTCGGTTTGCTCAGTCTTTTCTCCGTTTGCTCACACCTTTCTTCAAACTACCGCTAAAGGTACACCTCTTCTTTTGAATCTGAGGCTTCCCTGAAGTTTTGGGGAAAATCTGTCATTCTGCTTTAGTTTTGGAGGAATTTACTAACATCAAGAAGGAGAAAGTGGAAGGTATTATACCCTGTCAAGACAGCAACAAATAAAATCTTCCCTATCATCCTTGGATCCCCAGGGAACTCTTCAGCTCAGACATTAGCTACATGCTGTTAGCAAACAGACCGTTCTCTGCTGAACCTACTGCAAGTAAATACTTCCACAGGCGTAGCCCCATCAGTCACAGAGCCCAGCGACTCCAGCTACCACACGAACTCCTTCCCCAGAAACACAAACAGCATGGCACAACACAGTGCCCCGACTCCACTACGCTCTCCGGTGCCCTACCATGCTGCCAGAGTGGAGGTGCTGAGCTGTGCAGATCTGAGACTCCACAGAACACACAGAGGTCTTGGGATGTAAGGGAACGACGTGCTGCCACAAGGCAGCGGGGTATTGCACAGAAAATACTGGGAGGTGTTAATAAACCTTTTTATTAGTACCGTTTAGTTTTCTCAGATGCACGTTCCCAGAAAGCACGGTCTCATTATGACCAGTGCACCAAGCCATCCCTCTCAGCCTCTTCTGGCTGCACACCAAACTCAACAGGCACTACGGGGCAGGCATCAGCAGATGCCGCTGCTGGACACAGAAGTTATCAGTATGAATTCTGCTTCCACGTTTATAGCAAGTTGCCCAGGTTCCCAGTTTGACGTCTGAAACTTCCTACTGCCAGGCAGTTAAGCTGTGATGAAACAGCAAAGCTTTCTAAAGAATCCAGCAAAAATAAGCTTTTCCAGCTCATGGGCTGTAAATCCAACGGATTCCTTGAGATTCTCCTTAGTAAAACCAAATGCAAGGTCCTCACAGCAAGTACGCCAGGACGCCCACGGCACAGCACCGTATTGGGAGGGAGGAAGGCAGGCAGAACAGGGGACATTTTCGGAACTCTGAGCTTCACAACCCCACAGTAAAATCAGCAGTGTACATCAAGTGTTTTTTCTGTTCTGTACAGAGGTATGCTGTCTGCTACTGCACACGTGAAGACACACAGTTTCCATTTTTGCAGCATTTTTGTGCCTAAGTATCCACAGAGATGAAAAAATAGCTGCCAAAAAGATTTCCATCAAATCTGTAGAACAGATGTACCAGGCGCCAAGTGAGAGGACCAGTAACAACCTTTGGATGTTGACAAAAGCAATGCAGGCACCAGATAATCACTCCTTTTTACACGGGAGCAGTAATCGCATCCAAAACACAGCTGTGAGCAGCCGCTGTAGACGGACGGACAAAGAGCTCCACAGATGCTGGGGAACAGCATAGCCAGCAGGACGCAACCTGAATCTGTTGGCTTCAGAGCTGAGCTCTAGCACTTGGTTTTTTTCTTCCCCCTTCTATAACAGGAGCTCCGAGAGATGTAAATCAACTGACGCTAGTCCCTGGATCGAAGCCACACATTTTATGTTAGCCACACTCCAGATCGACTCTTTTCTTGTGCTAAGAACATTCCTGATGCCAGAAAAGACTAAGCCTGCAGGAGCAGCTGATATGGGGCCTGCTGCGATGACGATCGCTGGATATAAACCAGACAGTAACCAGCACTGTCCCTAAGCACCAGAATATTCCACAGCGAGACTCAGATTGACACAGCGAAGGCTGAGCAGAACTGCTACTCACTCTGAGCCCCAAAGCTTCAGAGCCCTCAAAGACCAAAGCAGTGGTGCCTACAGCAGGGACACACCTCATCCCAAAGCTGTCACTTCCGGGATAAAACTTTCCATTCCAATGCAAGAAGACACAAAGTTACAGTTTCAGTACAATTTATACTCTTGCTGCCACAGTAATAAGGTATCACTAGGCACATTAATCTTAGCTATGTGTGACACAATTTCCCCTTTAGTCACGCTTTGGTAACTGGAGTTTGAAAGAATTTATAAACAGAAATAGAGAGACAATTAAAAAGTCACACTATGCAGCTGAAGCACTGCTATTAAATAAGCAACTTTTACCCACAATGGTCACCAAAGAGACACAGAAAGGCAGTGTAACGTCTGCACCCCGCTGCAGAACCGCTGTCAACTCAACAGGATGTGCCAGTGCTGGAAACAATGGCTTCTCACCCAAAAGGTTTTGGTGGCTTCTGTGCGAGGGACGAGATCTGTGAGACTGGCACCTCTAAACTAACCCAACCCTCCGTGCCTGGGTGAGGAGGAGTGGTGCAGACAGGGAAATCACCGCGTGAAACTCAGCTCTCGCTGGGGTGCTCACTCTGTTTTCACAGAGCAAGGTTTGAGAGAAAGCTTCTCACACAGACACACCCGCAAGCAGGTTAACAAAGCAGGGCAGCATCTGAATGAGAGTCAGGAGCAGAATCCAGTATGGTTCTGGCAGCTCCTCGCCAGGGAAAAAAAACAGCCCTCAACTTCATTTTAGGGAGGGATGTCTAGAGAAGCCACAGCTTAGAAAGTATGAATATTCCTTTCAGTGATATCTATGGTCCAGCTGCTTGAATTTACATAGCAGCAATATCACTGAACTCCTCCAAGTAAAGGAAAAAGCCCAAACATAAGAAAAGTGACCAAACCTTTAAAACCACAAAGTGTAAAGGTCCACAAAGATGAATCTTCTACTCTTCTGCAGCCAAAAACATTGAAATATATTCTGAAAACTCAAGATTAATTTGTGGGGGGTTTTTCCATAGTACTGAAAATCCCACAGAGCCCTAAAAAACCTCCTCCCATTCAACTCCTCCTGCCAAAGTCTCCTCTACACACTGAAATAAAGGAAGGGAGGTCCCAGGGGACAAAGTGCAACCAGGGTGAATTGAAGGTATGTCTGCAGAGAAGCAGCGATGCCCTTTACCACAGGCCATTGTTACTGCAACAGCAATAAAACCACTGATCTCAGTCAGAGATCAACTGGCAGGCTCAGGGCATGTCTCCTCTGCTCCCCCAACTTGGTGACAAAGGCCTCAGAACTGTTCCTCAAGCGCAATTACTGAGCTTTTGGCTCAGCACCAGGCACAGCGGGTTACTGCGCCCCCGTGATCCTTTTATTCCTCAAGTATCAAAGCCGCGGATGAATATATGTTCACCCAACAAAAGGCAGCAGGTGGGGCAGGACTATCACAAACAGCCAGCAAAAGCCTGTTACCAGTGTTACTTTACAGTTTTATCTTTTGGGGATGGGGGAACCACCTCTCAGGCAGCCAACCTGCTTTCTCCCCCAACATCTCACCTCACTGGAATGGAATGCTTTCCGACTTGTTAAAATTCAGCATGAGAGAATACCCAAATGTCCCACAGCAATGAGAGCAGCTCCCCGAGAGCATGCTGCAGGAGCAGGGAATGGTTGGCACCCCACAACACAGTGTGGAGCAGGGGAATTGAGTTTCCCAAAGGCAAACCAGCACCTCTGGTCCCACTGGAAGCCTGTGAGCAGACACACATGCTCTTCGCTGTTCCAAGTCCCATTCCCTGCAAGTCCAGAGGAGGGATCTTGGCAGCTGAACAGCACATTCATGTTACTCCCACCGCACAAATCCAGGCTGCTTTTTGCCGACGTGACACGACACACAACAGCCATTTATAGAAGCAGGAGAGCCTCATCCCTCAGCAGCGAGACCAGCTCAGACTGGGATGCAGGGATATTCCCAGGAAGTTACTACAGCAAGCATCAAGAAGCTGCAGAATAAGCACCAAACATGGTCTCTTCTCTACCCAGGCAGACATCTTCCAGTGCTTCCCCATGCCTGAACCTACACACCATTGCTGGTGTGTGTACGGACCATCTCACAGTTTGGCACAAGTCATCTGTACAGAGCCGACCCTTGTACCACGGAGGACAAGTAGCTCAGCTTCCAGTCACTGGACATAATTTGGAGTTGTTATATTTATTAATTACTCAAACTCACAAACTCCAATCTTCAGCATACCCATCACACATGAAAATACAGGCCCTTCCCCTCATGTTCATGTAATACCATAATAAATCTTTTCTTTTCTTGCTGGTTTTTTTTTAAACTAATTAGGACATCAAGCAATTAGTCCCAGATGGTATTTTGTTTTTAGCTTCTGTTTACTGAAGAATCATGCAGAACATGCAATATGCTGTAACATTCATAAACACGTCTTCAGCCACAATGAACGTAGAGAAGTTAACACACTTTTACAACCAGCACATTTACTATACTAAACTACATTGCTTTACAAAATCCATACACTCTTCATATGCCTTTTCCTCTTTCAAAAGTAAGCCTCCTCCTGGGATTCCATCCTTCCCAGCAGTTAACAGAAATATCAACAGTACCACATTTGTGAGCAAGCTAGAAATAAAAACAAAATATAAAAATGCATGCATGAATGAGACTCAATGAGCAAGGATTTCACTTCCAAGTTACCAGTTCACCTGAAGTACTCTGTATGTTGATATATACACCCATATGGTTTTTGCAAGCTTGTAAGAATGTTTTAGTACCCCTCTCTCTCTTAAACTGCCAAGAACGTTACTGCTGGGAGCAGCTTGAGTGTCCACCTTCTACCAATCAAAGGCTATAAACTTTCAGGATGACAAGTGCAACAAAAGCAGAACAGCGCACAAATTATACCAAACACCACCTAGACTAAAATTTTCTTAAAATTCTGTTGTATGTAAAAACAATGTTAAAATTGCAATTTACTTACCTAAGTAAGTTCCTACCAAGATTGGCAAAGGAAAAGAAGAAAAAAAGATTTAAGGTTAAAAAAAAAAAAAAAAAAGGAGAAATTCACATAGTTCAGAGTACAGTAGCCCAGCCCCATGCAACAAACACAGAAACAGACTGGTTTGGTTGTAATGGAACACAGAAGTGATCACAGTTTTCCGCTGGACAGCTACGCTCAAGACAACGTTAAACAAACAGTAATTTCCAGTGAGAGACTCCACAAAGCAGAGCTTTAATTCTGTATGAGTAAGCTGTGGTTCACTACCCACCTCCTTCCACTAAACCCTGCACATTAAGCCTCCTTGGTTCTGGGCAGTACTTCCTACAACACCTGGTCCAACAGTTCACTGGAATTTGCTCCACAGTGCTTCCCAGAAGAAGTGTTTGTTCATGCAACACTGTACTTTCTGCTAGAAGTACTTCAGGGACTCTACTAATGCTCTCTGGGCAGTGATATCCAACTACAATGAGTGAGTAGCTACCCTTGAACAAGTCTGTTGAGAAGGGTGAGTCGCTGTCTATCTGGTGGTGGGTCAATAAATACTATCCCCTTGCACTCCTGAAAGAGCATGAGGGTACATCCTGACCTGGCTGGAATGCACCAAGTGGTTACAAAACCAGAGAGGGAAGAAAACCACGCACCTTGCTGCTTTAGGTTCTGCTAATCCAATCTATGTAAAACAGAAACCACTGATTTGTTCACTGCTCTTAGAGCTGGGAGCATTTACAGGTGATATACAGAGATGTGTGTATGTATTGTATGTATCACACATGCAGGTTCCACTTAATTACAAGTTGAGGCTTTGTACTGTCAGGGGCATTTGCAGTTCTGCCCTTGCATTGTTACACACTCATTTCCTGCCACACTAATTACACCTGCTCCCTCCGCTGCCTTGGGATACACATCAACATTTGCATTTTACTCCCTACCACCCCTCAGAGATGAAACAGTTTTCCCTAGCTGACTGCCAGAGCATAATGCCCATCTCCTGATTGCACTTCCAGATCTTTCTTTGTAACACCAAAAGAAACCGATCACGGTATCACAGCTAAAGCTGATGGGAAGTGAAAAAAGCTTCACTTAACATCTGAATACAAAATCCAAAGTACAATTCTCAAAGAATCTGTATGTTTTGGCATATAATCTAAAGCAGGAAAGTTGCACAGGCACATGGTTCCTGGGTCCTCCAAAAAGCATTTCAAGCAACCTGTCATTCTTCCCAGCTGTGCTGCTGCTGGCAAGAAACAGCCATTCCTTTAAGAAGCGCTGATCATCCCCTTTAAGAAGCACTGAACATTTTCTCTCTTGACACTACTCAGTGTTAGGCTGGTCCAAATACCAACAGCTAAATCCAGTTTTCCCTGGTGCTCCACATATCACATTATTTATGAAAGGAGCAATACTTCCTGCTGTTTACAGTCACTCCTGGGCAGGCAGATTTCCTTTGGCTGGTTATCCTCAGCTTTGGAAGGGCAGCCAGGGCCACTGCTGATAAAGGTGGAATTTTGACACAACTTATGCATACAGGTAAGTCAAAATTTTCCACAAGGTCTAAATCAGCCAGAAAAAAACCCTTGAGGTAAGTCAGGTCACCTATACAGCTGATGCTAGAGAACTTCCTTCTATTCCTAACCTGAGAGCTGTTTTTGATCAAGAAAAGCATTTCCACTTCCATGCTCATCTCCTGATAATTAAACTAATGCCATGCTAAGCTGATGAATGCTTCCAGTTCTAGGAGTTCATTCACATTTCCCCAGAGGGAGGTAAGAAACAGTGAACCAGAACACGTTAAATTAGATTGACACCCCATGTTGGTATAGAAATCCCCAGTAGCAGAAGCAAGGTATTCCAACAGTTAATTAACCTTGCTCAAAAATTTGCAGCTTGTTTCCAGCCAAAGTTTTTCTGCAGTACCTTCTGGCTACTGCAGCTCATTATTCTGTTCCTGGCTAGACTAAAAAGCCCTCTATTATTACACTTGTGCTGCTCCTGTCAGCAGAGACAAACACCTACAACTTCCACTTTGATAGAAGCATTTTCCATTATACTGTGTGCTTTCCAGTCCCTTCACTGTTTTCATGGCTCTTCTATAAACTCTCTCCAATTTTCAGCATAGGACCCACTATCATTTTACCAATGCAAGTTTGTTGCTGGGAAAAGCCTTCCCTTTATTTCAGCCACTCATTCATGCTCTCTCTCTTTCTGCCAATTTCAGAGCACATGTGATGACCCTGAAAAACAAATCTGATTAGATGCAAGCTAACAAGGTGTTAGCTTTCATGGCGGGTGGAATCTTACAATGCTCTCTCCCTTCCCCCAGCAGGAATTTGCATAGACCCCATACTGTAGAGCTGTAAGGAAAATAAGGAAACGGGGTCGGTCCAGAACATAAAACATCCTCTGTATGTCTCCAGAGGAAGTTTCACAGCAAATATCGCCAGTCAAGCTCCAGAACATTAATGAAAAAGCAGTAAGCTAATAAATTCTTAACATCTCACTGCAATCAACAGCTTGGGAGACTCCATGTACTTAACATGCTCCAAAAACAGGAACCTGCAGGAGTTTGTTCATACTAGCCTAATACTGAAGGAGAGCTGGGAAGGGCACTATACACCTAATGCTGCCTCCAATGCCATTTAAAGAAGAGGAAAATGAAGCAGATGAAAGGACTGCATCCTTCCTATGAAATAAGAGTGGAGGGAGAGAAGAGAGAGGAGATAAAGCATACTTTCCTGTTCTTGGAATTCAAGCAGCAGTCAAAACTCTAGGTGCCTGGCCAGACAAATCCTACCCAAAGCTTGAAAAAGTTTAGCTCTCCAAGTTAAAGTAAGATTGATTGGGAAGAAGAAAAATTAAAAATACTTAGCTGAATAACTTCAGTAGCAAGAGAAAAACAAACAAGTAAAACACAAAATTCCACAGGAAAAATCCGAAATACAAAGTTCAGCAATTTCCAACATTTCCATAATTAGTTTTAACTAGTTCTGGCCACAGTCTGCTAACAACAGTCTCTTTTCTTTTTCCTTCTTAATATCTCACCACCAAGGTTCCTCTTTTCCCAGTCTATCTGTCCTTCCTTCCTTCCCACTGCTCTCTTCACAACCTGACCAATGCACATCTGCAGATAGACTAGGTGGCCTTCCACCTCCAACCCCTCCACCATCAGCCATTGTTTGGGCACATTTAGGTACGGTGCTTATGCCCGAACCTCAATGATTAACTGTCCTGAGGGTTGAATTCCAACTACTGAGCCCTCAACACCCTAAAGACCAAGGGGTGGTAGAGCCTCAGAGGAAAATCTTCCAACAGTGCTGCCTGAAGGAACAAGGAAAAGCTGACATGAACAGTTCAGTTCTCAGCAGTGTTAAGCAGCCTAATTGCAAATGAAGGTAGATGGCATGTGAATTTCAGTGCCTTACAAACTTGGCCACCAAAATATATGTATAAACGTGGATCTTAATGCTTTACACTAAGTACTGAGTGCTAGTTGGCTCGCTCCCCACAAAGCAATCTCTTGATTTTATATTGCTTTAAGACCTGGCCATGAAGAAAGGCTTAAAACCTCATCACACACAACCAGCTCAGCACCCAGACATAATTTACAGCATACATACGTCCCCCGCAAGTCTGGAAGTAATAGCCAAGCTCCAAAAGGCAAAGAGACTTCATCTGAAGTCCACTGCACTGGCCATCCACTGTCGTGTATCAGAGACTGACAGTGATGTGTCTGAACTCTACAATACCTTCCAGGCACCACCAACACAGCCCATCAGCAGGAGACAGGAAAATCCCTGGATAGTTCACAGAACTGCAGTAAGTTAACAATTTCTTGAAAACTATTCCAACAGAGCTGGACAAGTTATTGTCCTGCACTTAAATTCGTGCAGAAATACTATTCTTTTCAGTGTCCTCATTCAGTCATCTCAGCACCAGCTTTTCTAGGCAGTGTACTCCTACAGCCAGCTAAACCAGCCAGCATGCCCCCTCCTTCTCTAAGGGGAGAGGAAAAACATTACAGTAACCAAAAACCCTCACACTTTCCCACGTTATCTACAGGAACAATGTAAACAAAGAATCTAACTGGTTGTAACAATTCAGGCTTACTTTCATTAACCTTTTGCTTCTCTTTTAGGTCAGTTCCAATAAAAACCCTACTAATTCCAGATAGACAGAAATATTTCAGTCCTCTTATACTACCTCACTAGGCTCCCTAATTCTGCTAACAAGCCTTCATCGCTCTTGCTGCCACTCAACCTTTCTTCAGGACAGTTCAACCTGAGCTCTTTCTCTACCTCCTCCTCTCTCTTCCTACCAGCAGCCCCCCAAACTAGTAAGCCTGTACAACTCCAACCAGAGCCACGGAGAAGTCTCAGCACCACAGTCCCAGTGGTTCAGGAAACTGGCCTTAGCCTTGCCCAGAGCAAGCAAAGCTTACCAGCTCACATGCAAGGTAACCCGGAACCAGTGCTAAGTGGCCCTGTGTCACAAATTGGCTCCGGAACAGAACTAGCTCCACCAAATTTCCAACATCCATTTCCCTGTGCATAGCAGGTCTTGATCCAAGTTCTTCACACTTTGTTTCTTTGCAGATTCCCTTCCCTCTCAGTCTCAGCAAAGCTTCCAGCAACCCAGGGTCAGAAAACACTCCAGATGTCAAAACTGCAGCGTGACAAACATTTTCCATTCACAAATAAATCTCAGCCGAAACGTTTAAGCTGAACCACTCACAAAAGCATCCAAGTCAACACTCACTACCTCAGCAGGTACCCAGATTCTAGGACTGAATGGTACTCCACTTCCCAGCCATTACAGAACAAATGCTACGACAAGTACTCCAGCAGCTGGCTGAGAACCGACTGAGCAGGTAAAGCAGCAGGTGCTCGGTGAGAGCTGGTCCCTGCACGGTTACACACATATGCTTCAGAGAAACACTTCAGCTCAGCAGCCTCAACAGGTCCATCACCACAATCTTTCTGCAAACTGCTCCAGCAAGTCACAACTGAAATGTACCTAATCAACTATGTGTACCAGCAGACAGATGTCTTCAAACACTAGAACAAGAATCCTCCACTTCTAGTAAGTAAATGGTCTCAGGTTATCAAATCTGGAACTTCAGAATTGTCTCATCTGCCGAGTGACTCAGCAGTCCCCTCACTGATGAGGACATTTAGGAGGGAGCAGCAGGCATGCCCATGAGCGGGTTGTCACTAGGAACTGTGGAAATTCAGTGAGCTACTCCACATCTACATCCCTATTACTGGACAAAGCTTCCCAGGAAGCCAAACTGACCAAGGCAGCAGGGTTTTGTTACTCTTCCCAAAATGCACAGTTAAGCAGCACGTTAAAAACTCAGCAGCACAATAGGAAGGTGTAAATCCCCAGAGAGCACCAGACAGTAGAAAGATCACTGCCTTCACTCATACTGTATTGTCCACATGCACTTACAGATGCATGCACTGTCTCAGCCATTAAACACCAAGCTTAACTTCAGGGCATGCAGTGTGGGCCATTTCACTGCAACGAGGAAGCTCTCAGCGTTTGCCTGTCTCAAGGTGACACTGGTATCTCTTGATTCAACGCTGGTCCGTTCTGTTGCATCTGGTTAAGTGACATCATATGCACGTTGCTTGCACTATCACAAACCAAAGACTCTGAGGTCTATTCAGTAGTCAGAACACACTGGTTTTTAACCAGTCTGGTGGAAATTTTGAAAACCATTTCTACTGCAAGTAGAGAACACACAGGCAGTCTCTTCCCAGCGAGACGGTCCACTCACAGTGGAAAATACAGAAGCTTGAACTCAGGACTCAATGCAAACACTGTCTTCTATTTCTTTTGATCAATGAGAATTTAAGGTAGTTCAGCACACATGAAACTTGGATTTCTTAAGAAGTCAAACAGTGAAACACGACCTAGTTTCAGACCAACCATCACAGCTTTCGGCAGTTTCACAATACTGCTAGAAAACTGTTTTGTCAACTTGAGGAATTAGTAATCAATTCTGAACATAAACACTTCATGTCTTCAGGACAGCTGTACAACTTGGCATCTGCATGTGAAAAGCCTGGAAGGTGAGCAGCATAACCATGGGTGGAAATGGTTACCCAAGGAACACTTAGACATCAACAGAGAAGGTGCACACAGACTCATTAGCCACAAAGCACAGACAAGCCAGCAGATGAAACTAAAAAAATCACTCTCCTAGCATAAGCTGAGCGCAGCTTCAAGGTCTTACCCCTGCTAGGCATCAACAGGCGCTTCTTCATGTTGCCTGATAGAGCACAAGTGAACAGAAAAGAGAAAAACATCACATCAGCAACCTGAACAGCAGCAGTTAAAGTTCTTAATGTTAAAACACAAACAATAAGATATCAAATCTTTGTAAATTGTATTTCAGATAAGCCACATATAAAGTTAAAATTAAAGGTAAGAAGTGCGAAAGACTCTGCATCTCCCTCCCTGCTCAACGCCACCATTAAACCAACTGTTCCTTTCCCCTCTTAAAAAGTGCTACCCTCCATGTTCTCACTCCTGTTAAGACTATTTGAACAGACTCTTTTATCCTCATCTGAGAAAAAGACTCCACTTTCTCTTCCCCAAAACTCTCAGGCAAGAGCAATCCTTCAGATCAGAGCCCTGGAGTCTGTGCTAGGAACATCCTGTGTCTCTCCCACTTCAAACACCTTTCCTGTGCCTTTTACTCTTGAGGAGACGAACCCCAAACTCCACTGCACAGAGGTGCTCAGTGACAGGGACAACAAAAGCAAATGCTCTGGTTCTGCGTGAGGCAGGAGCAAAGTTTTGCCACGCCACATCGGGCACATCTGCCTTCTTCAGCTAAGCAGCAGCCTGCCTTCCTCAACAGCATACAGCCTCTGGTAGCTTTGTTGAAAGCCAGGTGATCCACACATTACAGAGCCACCTGGAACTGCACAGCCACTGCCTACATGTTAACTTCAACAGAAAAAGGAAACATTGCTGGAAATAGTGATTAAGGTTCCTGTCACACTACTCATTGAAAAACTGAAGTTTCTCCTTCCCTTTCCCATCTGTGAGGTTGGTCAAGCTCAGCAGAGTTCCCCAGCCCAGTTGCTTTACATGTGTGCACCACCCTGGCAGTACACATCACATGCCTCACCCAGGAAAAATGGGACAAGTGACTTTTACAGAAGGGAAAAAAATTAACCTCCCTCAAGAACGAGGAACCTGGAATTTATATAAAGGACTAGAGTTTTACATAAACTCACTGCATACCGAAAGAACAGAAGAATAAGCCTACACAGACAATACACATTTTGCAGAAAGATATTTACCATCCATTCCGTTGTGTTGTTCATAACTTCTTTTTCCCAGGATAGTTGGGGACCCATTATTAATGACAGGTGTAAACTTAGCAGGAGTCAGATTGTTGAGAGAACTGGACAAGCTCTTTGCAGGATCTGGTTTCGGAGGACATGGATGAGACTCTGTTGCAAAACAGCAAGGTGGGGGTTTTTATTAGTGAAGATACTGGAATTTTACATAAATCTGAAAACAACCTGCAGATTTCCAAGATGACCAAGTAAACCTCCCCTTATATACAAACTATCTCAGTCAGCAAGTTTGACTGGAGATTGTTATTATAAAAAGGATTTTATTTAGAAATTCACCCCTACTGCAGATGTCAAAACCAACATCAAAATATTTTTCTAAAATCAGAATTGGTAAAAAAAGCACTTTGCATCTACTTCCAAAACACTATTCTCCAACAACTTGGAATCATTTTGGGGGTGCTCTACATTAAAAGCCATCTTTGGGCAGCCATGCGACACCCCTACACTCTGGGCTAATTACAGTTATTCCAGTTTTGCAATTTGTAAACAATGTCATTTCTAAACTGGCCAAGCTGGTGGGGATTCAAAGCACCAACATAAAGAACACACAAGAGTCTGAATTTAACCTTTTGGCCAAGGCAGAGATCAAGTACATGCTGTTCAACCAAAAAGGTTTAGAGGAAGTTACAAGCAACAGTATAGGGGAACTTCAACCCAGGTCTCCCGCAGCCGCAACAGCAGAGTAACATGTAACCTGAAGCATGCTGAGCACAACACCTCCAAAAATACATTCTCACCAGTCCATCAGCCTCCCTCCATCTCCTTTGCTCGCTTCTCCCAGCTCAACAGTCAAATGAAGACCCTGATGCAGCACTAATGAAATCTCAGCTACAGTTGGTACAAGTATTAAGAGCAGGATTTTATCCAACAGCAAAACTTCTCCCTTTATTCGGTTGCACTATATATAGCCGAAGGTCTCTCAGTCTGTGTACCTCATTAGTATACAGTAGAGCAACATCATCAACAGGGAAGCAATAAATATTTAATAAACCCTGAGCTTTACACAATACTTCAACATAAACATTCAAATAAACCTATGATTTAGTCCAGTGTTTCTTATCAGAGCAAAGAGGCGATCAATTCCCTTGGGAGTCTGGAAGCCTTAGGAGTACCCCTGTCCAAGCTAGCTTTCTGTTAGAGTGCTGTAACATCCTGAGACATGACATCAGGTGTCTCTAGCAACTGGCAACACTATGGGAAGTTATTTCACATTCATTTGCAGTCAGCGCTGGCATGTCGCATAAGCTGGCCTCTTCCAGCACCTAAAACTTACACCAAGGTCCTGGGCAGAGCTACTCAGTACTCCTCCACACATCAGCTGATGAGACCCAAGGCCTCAAGAAAACTGTGAAAACAGCAAAAAAACCCCCCAAACCCAAAACAAATAAAAATTTTTTAAAGCCCAACCCCTCCATACTGACACAGAAAAAAATCCCCAACAACAAGAAAGAATGGAAATACTTTCTATCCCCTTGTCTAGTTCCAGCATAAAATGGCCAGCAACTGATTCACTAGCTGCAGGACATAGTGCTGTCCTAAACCCAAGAGGCTTCTTAAAAGACCTCAACTGTAGGAACTGCCTCCAGACGGCTCAAATATTGGAACAATGTGACTTACTAATTGTTCCCAAAACATTACGTTCGTGCCTCCAGATGGTAGTTTCTGCCCACATACATCAGAGACCACAGCAAACACATCCCCTCCCCTCACTTGGAAAAAAGTTTCTGGTACAGCTCAGCAAACCCAGAGTGGGCTGCTGAGCTGCTAAGTCTGACAAATTAGGTAGGAAAAGGAAAACGGACAAGTTCATGGAAAGGTTTCCATGCTTCGGTTTTGTTTGTTGGGTTGTACTTTGTTTTTTTGTTTTTGTTTTTTTTTTTTAAATCAAGAACCATCATCTAAATCCAGAACCAAATGGAAAAAGAAATGGTTAGCAGAATTAGCTAGTAGGGGGTTTTGTGTTTGGTGGTGTTTGGGGTTTATTTTAATACCTAAATACCGGAGTACTGCTTCTAAAGGCTTTCGAACCACTTGCTTTAATAGCAATGGGTTTTCTGATGCCTCAGGTAAACGTGCTGTGCCTGTAAAATAAAGAAAAATAATTAGAAAGTAAAAACATTTAGATATGGTAGCAAAGCTATGCAGATTAACAAGTGTCCTGAAAGAGCTTTCCAACCAAAAGGATTTTACAGGTTGCAAACATGTCTTGGCAACAGGACACAAACAAAGAATGCTAAATGTAATAGCAAACATGAATATTTTAAAACAGTTAATGACTTTTTTGAGTTACTTGTCTAGCCTACAGCAGTCTGTAAGCATAGCTAGATTTCGTGAAACCAGCATCTACATGCAGGAGAGCATCTCAAGAAGTTGCAACTCAAACTTTATAGGAAAGGAATCTCAGAGAGCTCCTTTGCAACTGGGTCCCAGCTGCATCACCACTCACATTCTGCTTTGATTGCTGCACTGTTAATAGGCAGGTAGGGATGTCTTGCAGCATGCCAAGGGCGCAAGATATCTCGACATAAACGTCGGGCAATCCTTGTCAGTTTTGTTGTATGGAGATAGAAAGCTTGTCGTGTCTTCATGGCAAACTTGGGACTCCCACTGTTCCGTACGGGCACACCATGAGGACTCTAGAAGGGAAGGAAAATAAATACGGTTTCTAAAAAACAATTCTTAGAAACTATGGGTTGAAGGAAGAGAAAGAATATCACATAAAGTCACTCTCAACTACTGTTTCGCAGGTGTAAGATCAGAACAAGTACCACAGATAAAAATATTTCCACAGCCCAGCTATTCCCCATTTCCCAAATCCTACCCCATCAATATCTGGAATTTTATTCCAAACTGTCTCAAAGGATAGAGCAAAGGTAAACATTCTCTTTTCATGGGGAAGTATTCATTTCTGTGTTGTCCCAAGCTTTAAAGTGGGATCCAAAAGCCAGATTGAAAGACGTTACCTGATGCTAGCACACGATTTAGTGTTTACAGAGCCAACAGAAAGGCTCTCAAACTTTGGGTGCTTAGAATTGCTTTGGATATAAAATGCGACCTCCTCATAAAAAATCATTTGTAAGAGCATCAGAAAGTAGTTATATGGCTAAAACACACATTACAAACTCACTTCCCAAAGCAAACTTGCAACACATGGGAACGTTTGGGGTTATTTTTTCGCCCTCCAAGTTGCAAGAATTTCTGTTAAATTCTTACTTTGAATGCATTTCCAGAGTTGTCAAATATTCACTGCACATAATAATAATAATAATAATAAAAAGACCTTTATCTGCTACAAAGAGCAAGAGCAGGATCTTCCTGAAAAGCACCTAAGTCAACCCATGAAATAATGAAAGCAGTATCTTGTCATCTCAAACCTGCCTGCGGTTGGAAAATAAGAGGAAATTTCAGTTTGGGGAGAACAGGGTTTCCCCTTTCTGACTATTTGCATAATTTTTAATTAACAAACAAGAGGTACAGGGCTGATAAAACCTGGCAGTTGTCTCAGCAACTGGGTATCTTCAGAGGGCAAAAAGAAGCCTGGAAAGGACAGAGGTTATATGAAAGAAATAGATAGAAAGGGAATGATAAAAGACTAGAAAAGAGGAAAGAATAACCTAAGACCAAAGTTGAGTGCGTACTATCCTTCTGTCCATATGATGCAGCTACTTTTTCCCATCAGCTCAATATATGATGCTTCCAGACTGAGCTTCCATCAGATTCAGAAAAATTCCAAGAATTTTGTTTTGTAAATAAAAGGGGAAATACTAAACAGAAGCTCATATGGTGCTTACTCAAATCTATCCATAGGAAGGAGGATTAATAAAAAAGAATGAGATGAAGTAGAAAAACAAGATAAGGTATCTGTAAAAAGCCACTAGCAGTTTGGGTATCTAATGTTGCATGTGCCTTGGGAAAGGGAACAGGTTTCAGGAAATAATGAGTTCCTTTGGGGGGGGGGTGTGGGGGTGTGGGGGGTGTGTGTGTAGTAACTCCTCTCTCCCCCCTACAGCAAAAATCATGGAAACCAAACACCAGAAACTCTGGCTGGCATTTCAGTTCCTGCCATCTTAATTAAGTTATCCTGTGCATTTGATGGCTAGTTTGCTAAACAAATGTGGGTTTTCTCTCCCCAGGGCAGTACTTGGCAACGAATTACTTTTGCGAGACATGAAATACCAAAGCCAAGGACGACAATGGAGGCTGAAGGCATTCTTTTTGCTGTTAAATATTTAAGAGCAGTGAACAATTGGCTTGCTATCATGGCACCTAGCTCACCTGGCAAGAGCAGCGAGCAACCTGCTTTGCAGATACCTACCAAATTATTACGGTTTGGTCCTGGTCTCTCCCCATCTAACCGTGTTGGCATTTTCAAGCCACCGTACTTCTTCCAGTACGTCCAACAGGATGCACAGAGGCGACACTGCATGTTAGGGGGACCCCAAGAATACCACTGGTAAGACTGTGTGGCTAGAGATAACAAAGGTGGAAATTATATATATCCTTAAACAGGATCACTTTTCAGAGCTTATTCTCTTTAAAACTGTCACAAAAGAAAACCCACACAAAGACAGTGCAAAGCTCAAACAGACCCTAAAAACCCGGTGACGCCTTTACTGTCATCATCACTGTTACATGTACTTGTGAGTTCAGCAGAATTCATTACACACACAAACCCCTTTACCATCCTACTGGCTGGGTTTTAACATTCATGTTAGGAAAATTTCCTGCCAATGAAATGGAAAGCTCTCTCTTTGCAAGATTTACTGCAGAGCACAGGGGAGGGAAGATTGTCTTGAGGAATTCCCCATACATTAATTTTATGGCTAAAGAACATAAGAAATCTGTGACTTGACTTCTCATATAGTCCAGCACATCTAAAGCCTCCCCAGGAAGGAGCATAATCATGAGAACTCAGTATACAGACCAAATACAACCATATCAGATATTCTGAAATCTACTTTTTTTAAAATGATGAAAAAACTTCCAAGTTCACACCTTGGCTCAACAACTACCTGCAACT
This sequence comes from Porphyrio hochstetteri, assembly GCA_020800305.1. Classification (NCBI taxonomy): domain Eukaryota; kingdom Metazoa; phylum Chordata; class Aves; order Gruiformes; family Rallidae; genus Porphyrio; species Porphyrio hochstetteri. The sequence continues at coordinate 25,469,155 of CM036912.1, forward strand.
ACGCAGGATATTTGCTACCTCCCCCTTCAGTACTTCGTAATTTTATTTACAAATGTAATCGAAAGAACCCCTTTGCTTAAACACTGCTAGACCAAATTCTGTCCCCCACCCCTGCAAAGCCCCCTCTCCACCTCCCACCACAACAGAGCTTTTATTTTCCTGTTTGTAGCACAGCACTCATGCTCCCTACGCACAGCTGCCACAGTGGCACGTCACTTACTGTAACAGCTTTCACAGGCTCGTCCTGCTGCTGTGTTCTGTGCCTGGACTCCAGTACCATTCACCACTCCTGGTTTGACATTATTTACATTGATCTGGTTGGGGTTTGGCTTGTTACTTAAAACACAAAACAAAAAGGAGGACAAACATTAGTTGAGGTATGCAAATTACTTGACTTTCAAAAGTATGGCCTCAAAATGTTTGGATTCAAGTTTTGTTCCAGCAATCTGACTTCCAATAATATTGAAATAACACCAATAATAAAAACAATAATAGTTAGTTGCCATTTCAGGACTCCCAAACCATTTGAAAACATGTAAATAAAACAGTAAGATACCTACCTGGCCTCACCATCCCAGACATTCTCATTAGGGGACAAAATGATCTCAGCTACAGATCACTCCCAGTCCTCACCATGAGAGGCACTGTACTTTTATCTCTAAAAAAGAAGGCTGGGGGGTGTAGCAGGAGACGTAGGCAGAGGAAGGGTGACCTTACTCTGGGAAATATAACCCTGAAACTGCAGTCAGAAATATTCCCACGTTGTCTTACTGGAAAAGTTGGCATCACGTAGCCACAATTTGCACAAGCACACCCAACGTACTGAACAAAATCCTTGGACACAGCCTATCACTGAGATTTCATGAATATGAGCCACCTGACAAGTCTTCAGCTACAGCCTTGTGCTTCTAATAGAAAGCACTAGGTTTCCACTAAATGGGAGCAGTCTGAACACCTAATATCTGCAGAGCAAGAAACGCACTGATGGCTTCACTAACACGTTCTAATATAACATCTGAATCACCTCAGCTCATCCCTACAACCTTAAAAATGTTGACTCAGGGAAACAAACAAAGTAAAGGAGGAAAAAAGAAGCTCCTGGCAGGAGCTGAGAGTGGAAGGGTGAACAAAACCTTGGCACAGAGAGCAGTATGGAGCAGCACAAAACCTCTGCAGAGGAAGGGATGTCTGAGAGGGAAAATGAAGCAGCCGGAAAACCCTTGGCATGGGAGGGAACAAGAAGGACAGAGTATCGCTATCTCAGGGACAGGACTCCTGGGGAACTGAGAAAGACGGGAGAAGTCACACAAGAAGTTTCAGACAGGAATACCCAAGGGGCTTATGAAACATGCAAGGACTGCTGGGTGCTGTTAGGACCTCACCTTCCAGAAGCAACAAAAGGCAGGCAGCCTTTAGTGCCACGTTCCCAACGGAAGCCCAAACTGTAGTGCCAATGACATTACCTGAAGACTGAAGGGAGCAGGCATACTCCTTTGATTTCCAAGTAATAACCCCGTGATTCAGACACCACTTATGCAAGCAGAAATACCTCCAAACAACTTCCTGAAAACACGTTTTCTTACGCATCAGTTGCACACTGACACTGGAGTCATGGGGATTTCATTGACCCAGAATGCTTAATACTTTTCACCCTGGCTAGTGCTGCAAAAACAGCATTGTGGGAATACAGCCAAATTAATTTCTTTCTAACAGGGCACCAATATTAGGTTTCACGTTCTCAGCAATGACCCCAGAGGAAAGGGGTTCCGAGTGACTGAATTCTGAAGACAACTGTGCCTCGCAGCTTTGTTAACCCAAACACCACTGCAAACCTTACACTGCCCTGGGAGCCACACCATCCTTCTCCTCACATGAAAATGTCCGAACTGGCCCAGAGTAAAGCTCCAGTAAAGCTCCATTTCTATCGATACAAACCAGGTCTGACTGTGAATGACCTACAAGGACCACATGCACTTTGCAGAGGGAAGCAAGAGAGTTATTTGTCCAGCCTCAGAAACTTCAGAGAAACAGGCTACATGGCACAGGAACATGGTAAATAGTTTGTTCACATTGAGCAGCCAGCATACAGCCCCAAAAGAAGCTGGGAAGAGAAAGGAAAAATAAAGGCATTCACTTAACAAGCCTGACTAGGTTTTCTTCTCCTTTTGCTTATTGATTTGCCTGGCTCCTACAAGGATTAAAGTGTTTTTGGGTGCTTATCAGAATGGCCTGAATTTCTGACACCACAGATGGCCGGAGAGCTGCAGACACACTAAACAAAAGGGAAGCTGAAAGGAGGTACATTCATGCTACCCAGCACCGTATGCGGGGATGTCACTATGGTAACCTGCTGCAAAAGAACTTTTGCCAATGATTCACTAGCAAACTCCATGTGCAAACATTACCAAGATGCTGTAAAACAAACAGTCCTCAGAGATGCACACTGTTACAAGCAGTGCTCCTCAACAGAGTAAAAGACTGAGTAAGGAATAGTAAGCCTCCACCTCCAGGTCTTACGGCACAACGTGAGGCACGATGCTTCCCTTCTGTACATTGGTTTATCCTGATTCAATGAAATGTAATAATGTAGATTGATATAGATGTAGCTTAAGAGACAATTAATTAATATAACTTTAATATAAGAAGACTGCGTGATTCTGGCTTTTCAAGGCTTCAATCCCCAGAAAAAAGTGGTCAAGGTGTCTGGAACCAGTAAAGCACGCAGAAGGGGTTTGGGTATTTTGAGCAGCGTGCTAGGAAGCCCTGTTGTGTCTGAGAATAGAGCTGAGAACACGGCCACACACACTGGCATGCACTCCTGAAGCAATAAGCTCATGCACAGAAAGGAGGGTGATGGCCTGACTCTGCTGTCCTCTCTATAACCCTTATCAACCTTGTAGCTCAAACACAAGTGAGAGGGATGCAGGGGTAAAAGCTGATTGCTGCGTGGCACCGGTCACAAAACTGTCAGGCTGTATTTGTTACAATAATTTCACTTCAGGATTCTGGAACAGTACAATTAAGGTAGCTGTAAAAGACAGTGCACTGCTCCAAAGCTTGGGTCAAGTTTCATGGGGCAGTAACGATAAAATTTAGACTGCTAATGTCTTTATCCTGTGAGAAAGAAAAAGTCTTTAATTGTTGATATGTTAATTAAACTTGTTTGATATTACCAAAGCCTGCTACAGCTATTAACAAAAGAGCTAGATGAATAACTGGATGAATCATTAGGCAATTAATGAAGCTGAAGTGAAAGACGCAAATAAGGTAGGGAGAATAGTGATGGTGCAGTGAACTATCATTCTCTGTTCTTACGTCAGCAAGGCAAGTCTTTAAAATGGGTTTCAGTTGCGCTGGAGCAGTCTGTTACACCAGAAGAGGGATCATGAGGTACAGATTTCTAGGCTGTATTCTGCAGGAGACCACTTCTCAAAGGGATCAAGGTGCTACAGCACATACAGGAAGAAGGCACAGGAAGCAGCCATCATGGACTGAAGACACTCCTCCCCCTTGTCCCCCCTAAACCCAACCTGGGCCACACAGAACACCAAAATCCATCACTACATGACTGATTAGCATCTGACCCGCATCTCAGTGAAACATTTTCAGTTGTTAAAAATACCTATGAACTCCAGTGAATGTTTCCTGTTTTTCAGGAAGCCATAGTGGTGCTAGATGCAACACAACATTTAAGAAGTAAAGCCTCAGAAAGAAGAACAGTTTTAAATCCTCTGTAAGGACCACAGACGTTATCTACCCCAGGCATCCAATTTGGGTGTCTGGATTCCTTACCCAGACATCGGAGAGGCAAGCTCTCATCACAACTCTCCAGGCTTCTGTAAATACTTCTAAGAACAGGTCTAAGAGTGCTAAACTATGGGCTTTGAAAATGAGAAGCTTTCTCCAAAGTGCTGAAAACTGCCAGTTTAACTACAGCAGCTACAAAAGAACGAATGACCTTACACCTTTCAGCTTTCCATGCTGCGGTGGGCCTCTGTGTAATTAAACACGGAGGGGAAAAAGTCTTGCTCCTCAGGCAGAAGACAACCAAGAAACAGATGAGGGAATTATCTTGTAGTCATCCAAAGCTTTGACCTATTCCTCCAGTTTCCCTATTAAGTTCAAAAAAGGAGGGAGGGTAGGGAGAGGAGTATTTCCCTACTTTACTAGCGTTTTTGAGGCAGCTTCTGAGGCTTGTCAAAATGCTTTGAAATTCTCAGCTGAAATACTGTAAGTGAAAAATGCATTCATTTACATTTGACAGATGTAAATTTAAAATTTACTTTTTACATCACTGCATTTTAGAAGCTGGGGGACTGTATGGAGCACTTCATACTTCCCTTGCTGCTCTTACCCCCTCTGACCAAAGCAAAAAGAGAGAAAAGCCATACAAAATTGTTAATCTCAGTCTTCATGATTTGCAGGTGTCCTACTCCCAAAAAGCACCAGCTACATAACCAGACTCTTCAAAAAAAGCAGCAAGTAACTGGTACATATGATGCCCATAAGATTAGTAAAAGCAGAATATGACTTCCCCAACAGCCTGAGGAGCGTGCTTGGGTACATGCTAGAAAGAAAAAGAGACTGAGGCTCCACCTGCAACAAGAAAGGTCTCCGAGCCCTGTGCTGGCAGATACCAGGATGAAGTGTATAAGAACATGTAATATCTTTGTGCATTCAGGATTCTGCTACTGCTTTATTTAACACTACTCCCACTGATAGAGGGATTGCTACAGAAAAAGATATTTTCAAGTATTTTCTGAATGCAAATTCAACTGGTTTTGTACTTCTTCCCTTCCCCAGGAAAGCGCTGAAGTGCTTTGCAACCTAAGAGATGCATTACAAACCCATGCATACAAACACTGGGTTCAGTCACATTAACTGCAGGTAACTGCCCCAAAACCAGGGCTGTTCTTGGAAATCAGCCCAGAAATGTTTGTCTAATACCCAGGATGTTGGTTTGGGACTTGATAACCTTCCATCAAGTACCTGCACGACCCTGCAGAGGGTATCTAGTCCCTCCATGCTTCAGCTGCCCAACTTACAAATTTCGGGCACACTCTCAGGTTAAAAAAATATTGACTACAAAGCTTCATGCTTTTCACTGTATAATATGTATTTATCAGACATGATAAATAACCTTTGAAGACTGCTTCTGTTGTTTTTCATATTCTTTCCCTCCATTCTCCCCAGATTCTCCTATTAACATCACAGGAAAAACAAGAGTCTTATCAGTGGAATAGAGTCAGAGACAAAAAAAATTAAAATCAAATTGTTTGAGTCTGATATCCTCCTGGATCTTTCTTTGCAAACAATTTACACCAGTTACTGTTAGAATAGGTTTCACTCAATCAGCTGACATGCTTCTGCAGAGGTCTTGTGACAGCCAACATCAAGTAATTTATTTTCGAGGTGACAAGTGGATCATTATGGTTCAAGCCTTGAGAGAGGAATGGGCTCAGTAACATGATAAGGACAAATCAATACCATTGATATTTAGATCCCCACACCGTGTATTGCTATTACAAGCCAAGAATATAATCTTCTAGGTCACAACATAACGCAGATGCAATACACTGGTGCTGAAACTTGAGTAGAAAAAATATTTTTAAAAAATCTTATAAAGACTTAATTATTGCTGTATCTGGAGGTATTAAGAGGAAAAAGCAGTGGGATTAAATAAGTCGTGTACACAATGGTTACTTCTCTCGATACACGAAAGGATACTGAAGGAAGGGGAAATCCAGCACCCATTTTATCAACTAAACAATATGTAAGTTAAGGTATAACACTTAGAAAATCAATCGTGACTGGAAATCAAAGGCAGAGACAAAAATAGCAGCCACATGGGTAGAGACAGAAGTCTTTTCCTGAAGTAAGAGGTAAACTGCTGATTTGATTATATTCTCTAGATAGCAACAAGAATTATCTTGCTGAGATGCAGTATTGAGGGATAAGACAGCACTCCAGACAGCCATTATCAAATGAGCACTATAACCTTTCAAATATAAAGCCCTACCTACATACATTATAATCCAAGAGCAACAGCAAGACTCTTGCCTGCAATATCCTTTTGCATCTGCAGTCCAAATTACATTGGCTTTTGCTTTACAGGCTTATCGCATTGCGAATTCATGTTTAATTTGATGTCCGGTGTCCCTTGCAGAGTAACACTAGCCAGAAAAAGCAATACTGCTGAAAAATTGCATGACAAGAAATCTATCTGGCTTCACTCTGAATGTTACACCTAATTTTTAGTAAGTTCACCTGAGAGATATTGACAGATTTCAAAGCAAAAGAGAAATCGGGGATCTTCTATTTTCACAAGAAATAAGGGATTGTCTTGCAAGCTAAATATGCCTCAAGCTTTGCCTCAAGTAACAGCACATGGCAGGAGTTCAGAAATATTTGAGATCCCATAAAAGAGTAAAGGAGTTATTTGGGATAATACACATGGGAACATATCTGGGAGTGACAGTGAAAAGAGAAAGGACAGGAGAGAGTTAAATTTCCACACTATAACAACTGTTGACTGGGTTATGCAGCAAAAATGCAAAAGAAGAATCATATTTTACTCTGTGTGTGTGTGTGTGTAAAGATATAAGGTAGAATCATAGAATCTTTTTGGTTGGAAAACACCTTTAAAAGATTATTGAGCCCAACAGTTAACCCAGCACTGCCAAGTCCACCTAACCACATCCCTAAGGACCATATCTATGCAGATTTTAAATACATCCAGGGATGGTGGTTCCACCACTCCCTCAGGCAGCCTGTTCGACTGCTTGACAACCCTTTCAGTGAAAAAATTGTTCCCAATATCCAAGTTAAACCTCCCCTGGAACAGCTTGGAGCTGTTTCCTCTCATCCTATTGCTTGTTACCTGCGAAATTAGACTGACCCCCATCTACCTATAACCTCCTTTGAGGTAGGTGCAAAGTGAGATAATATCTCCCCCTCAGCACCCTTTTCTTTGGGATAAACAGCCCCAGCTCCCTCAGATGCTCTTCATACAACTTCTCCAGACTCATCAGCTTCATTGCTCTTTGGACACACTCCAGCACTTCAATGTCTTCCCTGCAGTGAGGGGCCCAAACCCAAACACAAGACTCAAGGTGCAGCCTCACCAGTGCAGAGTACAGGGGGATGGTCACTGCCCTGGTCCTGCTGGCCACACCATTTCTGATACAGGCCAGGATGCTGTCGGCCTTCTTGGCCACCTGGGCACGCTGCTGGCTCATGTTCAGCCAGCTGCCGACCAATACCTCGGGTCCTTTTCCGCTGGGCAGATCTCCAGCCACTCTTCCCCAGGTCTGTAGTGCTGCATGGGGTTGTTGTGACCCAAGTGCAGGATCAGACAATGAACCTTGCTGGCCTTGGCCCATCAATCCAGCTGGTCCAGATCCCTCTGTAGAGCCTTCCTGCCCTCAAGCAGCTCAACACTGCTGCACAGCTTGGTGATGTCTGCAAACGTGCTGAGGATGCACTTGATCCCCTTGTTCAGATCACTGATAAAAATATTAAACAGAACTGGCCCAGCACTAAGTCCTGGGGAATACCACCTGTGACCAGCCACCAACTGAATTTAGCTCCATCCACCACAACTCTATGGCCACAGCCATTCAGACAGGTTTTTTTACCCAGGAAAGTGTACACCTGTCCAAGCCATGAGCAGCCTTTATATAGATAACAAAAGGATATTAGGAAACAGCCACAGACTGGTCATCCACTTATGACAAAAATTAACAAAAACCTACTTTATTGAGTAGTCACCTAACTACCCTTTTGTCCACAACCCAGCTTGACCCACCACTCTCAACTCCCAATCTGTGTAAGATTAAAAGTTAGAAGAAAAGTAACGGTCCATTGAGGATGGGAACATTGTACAGGATGGAGGAAATGAGCAACACGACAGCACAGCATCCTAACCAGGAAAGCCCCAAAGGGAAAGTTCCTCAGTGGAGGAAACACCCTCTGTTCCAGAAGTGGAAGGTCAGCATGTGGGAGCAGCTTTGTCTTTTGCACACTCGTAAGCAGCAGTGTAAGCATACTGGGAGGAGGTCCTGCTTTGTTCTAGGCAGCTTTCAAATACAAAGCTATCATGTTTTCTTCCACAGGGCAGCCAGTTGTTTATCAGCATCAGGGTGGTTAGCATTAGCTCAGTTAAAATAAAAAGGAATTCAAGCCTATTGAAGCATCAGCAAAAGGTTCATTATATTGGTAACCTAATTTAATAGTTCTCTGACATGTGTTCAGCTCTGTCTCTCATTATGTGATTAAAGCAAATACATAATACTGGCAAGCTGTGGAAACTGTTACACCAGACCCTCTACAATCAAATAAAAACCAAAATTCTTTTAAAAAGATACTTACTAGTTGGGTATATACACTTGTTTTAGCTTGCTTTCTGCTTCTGCTGCTTTCAATCGTTTCTTTAAGAAAGAAAAAAGAAAAAACAGTTAGAATAAAAAGAAATTAAGGACTATTTTAGCTGGGAATCAGTTATCTACCTGTAAAAACTTTAGCACTTATTAACAAAGAACAAAGTTTTCCTTTTACTGAGCAGCTACCACAAAATCCTTCTCCAACTGGAAAATACCCACTGAAAACAATTGTGGGCATCAAATAAGCATGTACACAGCTTTTCAAAAGTCAGAGAGATGGCAGTCTTCTATTTATAAGGACAAACTTTTAATTCCCATTCACTTCAATACTAATCCATACATTGTTCCTCCCACTGTTGTTTGGGTTTTCCCCCTACAAAGGGTGATCTGAGATACAAGTCAGTGCGTGTTCTCCCTGACAGGACAATACCAGGTATAGAAATGAGCTTGCTCCATCATATTTCCTCATAAGCTGAACCAGTTCACAGAGTTTAAACAAAGTTGGTTAAAAAAAAAAAAAAAAAAAAAGGAGGAGGGTGGATAAGCTAACTAGACCAAAGAACCAGCCTCTAATGAAACACATCACTGCCAGGAGATACCAAGGCACTTAACAGCGATGTGATTAAAGCAGAGCACATACAAGAAGCAGGCTTTCAAAGCACGTGGATGCGTATTTAGAAGTACACACTGTCTCTTTATGCAGCCCTACTTCAGTAAAACCATCCCTTAACTTCCATCCACATTTCTGGAGTAAATTAATTACAGGACCCTTTCGATAGGATGTACAGAGTAAATTCCTGCAGAACAGCACTGCTCCTTCCCCCTGCCCCCTCAGCTACAGCTGGGACCTTGCCAATAGCCCACAAGAACACGGCAGAAGCAGACAATTAGCACTGGCCAAGAATTCCTTTTATAACTCAAACCTTCGCACCATTTAAAAAGTGCGAGAGACATTTTCTCTTTATTACACAACCTATATTAATTTAGGGTGAACCTCTGGAGGCCTCCAGTCCAAACTCCTGCTCAAAGCTGGGCCCACGCCAACATCCATGCCGGTAACAGCCGTCTGCATAAAGCCACGGCAGTATTTTCCAGACAAACCAGCAGCATGGTGATATTCTAGACAAAAAGATTAGCTGAATATTTTCTATGCAGCAGCCTCAAGGCACAGTCTAGGAAAATAATTGCAAAGCTAAAGTCAGTATCTTCATAGACACAGGAAGCACCAGAAAATGTAATAACACTGGAGACTGTGTCACTGAGGAACTGGACAAACATAAAAATCCTTTGTATGGGGACACAACGCACACAGGCAGGAACAATGAAGTTTACCATAAGCATAAAGCTTGCTTTGATCAGAGGGACAGTCTTAAGCAACAGTTTTCCATTTGACAGCTGACAGTTCCTCACCAAAGCTCTCTAGACTCCCAAAGAACTCCCCTGCTTACCTTTCCCTGCAAATAAAAGTCAACCTATCTTAGAAATCAAAGAATGAAGTTGTCAGGTAAGAGAAGAAGGTCTGAGAAAAAGAGAACTTTGGGAAGTCACCCAGACTGGGGTACAACTTCAGAGAGCTGCATCCAAAGGCTGACCTTCTTCTGCTGATGTAGGCAAGTTTCCCAGACTGCTTCTGTTAAATCTTGTGCAGGACAAGGACAGCTGCCTGAAAACTGTCTTCAAGAAAACCCAAATGAAGACTTCCTGGAGACAATCCTTATCAGTCCTGCAGACTTGAAGGAATCAATAATACAATACACACTGCACTGGCAATCAGTGATGGAACTAAAGAGGTTCTCCTTCCCAGTACAAACCACAAACTCAGAGCTGAATATTTTCAAAACACTCTGCTTAAGTCTTCTTATGACAGAAACCAAAGCATCTGGTGATGGGTCTCTCAGCAGCTTTAGGAACTTTCCTCTACCTTACAGAGAGACACTACTGCAAAAGAAATTAACCTTCAACATGATGCATACTCTTAGGTGCATTTCTGCTCATGCTGTTCCACCCGTAGCCTGGTCTTCTCTCCCCAGGCACAGACTACCAGAGGCAGGTATGCCAGCAGATGAACAGCCTCTGAGCTCATACTCTTCCCAGGAATTACAAGGAAGTTTGACATCAGATATTGATAAACAGCCTAAAATGCTGCTTGATGAACTCTGTACAAGAATTGTATTTCCTTCAGGCCTAAGCAGGAAATTCAGGGAACTTCCACTGGTAGAGAACTGTGGGTTCTTTGTTTTAAAATTTCTAGATTTCCAGATTGTGGGGGAAAAGCTGACGTTTTCTTGACAAAAGCTCCCAAGGGGACTATCTAGAGTCATTATGTTATGACAGTTTTGGAAATCAGTGAATGGAAAAGCATCATGCAAGCACAAAGCATTACCAGTAGCTGAAATATTCTACTATCCTCAACACAACGTCATTTGCTTTAGAGACATGGTTAATTTTGGGTACTGAGCAACATTTTAGTAAACTGGTGATGAATGTTAACCTCACACCACAGATCATCTCTTTGACTGACGACCAGGGTGTGAGCTCTGGGCTAACAACTGCCATTAAAGTGACCTGGACCTAGCAATACCCAGCATGGCACACAGCATACACCTGTCTAATAAACTAATGCATGGGGAAAGTGGGAGGTTTTCAGAAGGAACCACAATGTGCTCGATAAGAGGAGGCTGGGTTTGCACTAAGGATGTGTGTCTGTGGACAGTCAGTAGACCAGGTATGAGTTTTCCTGTCTTCTGACATTGACTGATACCAGGAGGTAACAAAAGAAAGGTGCCTGAAATGTAGCCATGCACAACTTCAGAATCATCCCCTCACAAAGTGCTCTGCTGAGTCCTTTGCCAGTTATTAATTGATTTGTGCCTGAAGCATATTTACGCTATAAATTCTTAATGTTGTCTGATGCAGTTACAAACATCCTCATCCACAAAACCCCCTGAACATCTGCAACTTTTCCTACTAGCTTGGACTAAACGCAATCTTTTGTCTTTGACTTATTTATATACGCACATCCTAAGTACATCCTCTTATTTACCTCATCATTCTCCCCATCTGTAAAGGGAGATATTAGCAACTTGTCTATCCCAGAGGGACCAAGGGATTAAATTACTAAGCACTGAAAATTTGAGTTGGTACAAACATCTGTCCTATATATATATATACACACACACACACACACACATACACACACACACACACACACATACACACACACACACACACACACATCTCTCCTCTCTCTAAATTTTACATCTTTCATCCTACCCACTGAGCTTGGAAGAGTTTTATAACACGCAACATATCAAAGCAAATGTTTGCAGTCGTTTGCTACAGAGCAAACATAAAGAGGAAATAAGGGAAGAAATGCAGGGATGCAGGGGGTATTTTGATGTCCACAATGCAAGTCAGGTTGGTAGGCAGCAGGGGGATGCCTCAGACACCCTCAAATATGAAGACTTTATTAGTTGATGGTGTGAAAGGTAGTCTCCAAGCAGCATTTTCCGGATTTAGAGAACTTTCAAAACTCTGAACACACAAGTGCTGCTGGGAGGCCAGATGATGGGACACAACACGTCCCAGTCCATGATGCATTTGGGAGAAGTGTTTCCAGCTGTTTGTGCTCCAGCAACACATCTCAGCACTGATGCAGGGTACCTACAGCCCCTGTCACTTGTGTGCCAAAACTGCCATCATTCCCTGTTATTGTAGGCTTAACAGGAGGTGTTTGGGGATAAAGTGTCCTACGTATGCTGAAAAACATTTCTTTGATGTTATTCCTACTTTGCTAGCATGCAGTACTTTATGAAGGCTAGTACATTAAGATATCACTCTCAGATAGGTACAAAGAAAGGTTTTTTTCCTTAAAGATGTTTTCTATCTACCCCAAGATTTAAACAGAGCCTCCTCCTTTAAAGCTCCCTACCTCATGTAACCAGATACAATGGCATTTCCACTTTCTCTGATATCTTCTCATCATTACGCATACCTTAAAACTGATTTTTCTGTCTCTTCCTCCTACACTTCTCTAATGGCACTTCCACATAACTTACAGAACACTAGAAATTCATTATCTGATCTTCCTCTTTAAGTTACATGCTCCTCAAGCACAACTCAAAATGCAAAAAAATAAATTAAAAGCCTTCAACTTTCAGAAAGCACACGACTAATTCAGTTCAGCTGCCACTGCCATGTCCTGAGCAATTCTCAGCCGTGTATCACAGCTGGAAAGTAGTCTGTTTCCAAGTGTTCAGGGCCTCCTCTCATGATGCGGAAAAGAGAAGAAGCATTTAAAGATCTTAAAAAATAAGACTCACAACTACATAAGTCAATCTTTACTTTGAGTGAAAACATAGGCAATACCCAAGCACCACATCATATCTTGGAAGACTGGGGAAAGCCACCAAACAGCAGCTACTCCGTGGATGCCATTTCAAACCCTCCTGAATCAGAAATACATAGATTGACACAGGAAATCTGTCTGAAGAAAAGGTTGCATTCAAAGGAGACAGAGGATATCAAATTTGGAATGCATCCCCCTCTTTTTCTTCAGGACAAGTCTGAAGGGTATCTTTGACAGGAAAACTCTTGGGATTGCTGTGGACAGATGTTCAGAGGAGCTGACATCAGACCACAAATTCTGTGTTGACTTTACTCCTTCTAGCAGTTCTGTTCTTGGATGGTCACTCCTTCTCTTGAAATGACTGAGCTCTTCATTACGCTGGTAACCTTTAAAAGCACAGTACAGTCAAAGCCAAATAAAAATTACTGGATAGAAGAACCAAGTGCAGGCTCCAACACAAGTCACTTTGCCGTGTATCTCGGTCACAGTGTCTGACTCACAAGGCAAGGAAGCGCTGTATTAAGCCTTTCGGTCTTAGATATACCAAGTGCACGTATGCCTTACTGTTCATTTCTAAGAACAGGTCTTCTGTTGAAGTCAACTAAAAGTTTAGCTTCCTCAATGGCAAAACACAGATGGGTTCTGCTTCAGGATTATGACAGTGCTTTCTCACTCCAAGAAATTCTCAAAGGAAATACAGAAGGATGTAAAAAGTTCCCAACTAACTGGTCTTCATCAAAGCAGGTGACTGGCTGATGACAAAAAAACTTCATTACTATGTTGTGTAACTCACAGAGACAGTTTAAATGGATGTTTTTATGTTCATTCAGCCAAAGAGCCTAAAAGAATGGACAAGTTTTGGGGTTTTTTTATGGCAATAATAATGAGAATGTAATCATCCTCTTCAAAGGAGGGTGAATGAAAGTGAAACAACCTGGGATACACACTTCTCATATCCTTACCTAGCACATTTTAATATCTTGTGTACAAACATGCTGTTAGTCCCAGAACCATTTTGTTCTATTAGACTGAGAAAGAATCTACGCAGACAAAACACTACGAAGAAGCAGATGGAAAAAATGGTGAGGGATGTGCTTTGCCAAAGACTTTGCACACATCGAGTAAAATATAAATGTAATACACCATTATTTCAACTACAACTTCCCATGCTTTCTTTGTGGTTATATATAGACAGCTTTCCCAGGCTATTATAAATGTTTAATAGTATTATTTGCTTGTACAAGCTAGGAATTTGAGATGAGGTCTTTGGCTTAGTTCAGACTTAATTGATGTGCTATCTCTGTACTGCAATTTCTACCTGTTTGGCTTAAACTCATACTGCCTCCTAAATATAGAGCCTCTAACTGGAAAGTCTTCCCCAAATCCCACTCCCTGGTACGCTGCCGAGAAGCACACGTACGATACAGTATTACCCTGATACAGAAGCCACTGCGTAGGAATATAGCAAAACAGCAGGAGAAACTGGGTATTAGTTGTGTTTTTAATTGCCTCAAGAACAAATAATTGGAGTGTTTCACACATCTATCCCCTCTACAATTTTGTCTATCGAGTAAGAAAGCAGAAAAAGCAAAATAATTTAACCACTTCCTCACTGAGACACAGCTTCTCCAGTTGATGTGCCTTCCCAGCACACAGGCCTGGAAGCAAACACCTGGGACATTATTCTGATCCATCTCCTATGGCATCCAAGAGAAACCAACACAGAAACTGCTCCCTACCTGATTCCCATCACTACCACTGTTACATACCTCAAGGTGGGCAGGAACATAGCTTCATTGTTGCAAAAGCATTGTGGACTCTGAGCAGTATTTTGGGTTGCTCTTTCCCAAGAATCCCTACTATTGTTTGCTGCCCTGACTACACAGGGTTGACATTTTCATGCAACAGTCTAAGGTTCTAGTTTTCACTGGCTGATAGAATAACTTCCCTTACTATTTCTGATACCTACCATATAGGTAGATGGATTTTTATCACTAAAAAGAAAATGAGGTGAGATAAAAGATGCAGGCAGGAAGATAAATGGATTCCTCTTGGCACAAATATTGAGCATAGTACAAGCTGAGTACACTCAGCTATCAGTCTCCTAAACAGCTGTAGTCACAGTACACCATCACTCACTGTATCAACACCACATACAGTTCAGTTGGGAAAGAAAGACCATGACCTCATTTTTCCAGCACCTTTTTCCCCCCACCATGCTGGCTTCCATCACCATCCCACTTTCCTACTACCCATTTCCTTACTGGAAGGAAGAGTTTCAATCAAAGAATGAACCAAGGGAAATGCTGGAATGAGGATGTAGGTAACTTTTAATTTTTTTTAAGGCAATAGAGAATTCCTGCAAAAAAGAGCTCTCATTTGTCCTACGGATCCCTCTGCAATTTAACAGTGTTCCAATCAGAAAGTGGTTAAAAAAAAAAAAAAAAAAAAGATCACACTGCAGATTGAGATGCCCAAACATAGCACACACCAAATATTGGTCAATGCCTCAGGCATCTAAGTCTTTATCCCAGGCTGAATTTCCAATGAAGCAAGTTAAGGCAGGACATTTTTATAACTCCACTTTTTGTAATACTTCAAATAAATGCCTAAACATAATACTGATAATTATAATGAAAAATCCATTATGTGTTTCTCCTCTCTTTTAATTAATTTTCCCATTAAATATTATAAGTAGTTTTCAGCAACTGATACTCTGCAACATTTTGCATGCTGCTTGCATTGTGCTTGCTTTACTTAAGAGGCCAAGCAGCCTTCGTATTTAAACAAGCAGAGATAAAAATGACTGTAAACACTAGGCAAAGTTGATTCTCAAGTATAACAAGTCTGGGAATTTGAGCCATCAACACTTCCCAGACGAGTGCTTTATTCGCAGTGCTTGCACCGGGGACCCTCTGTGCACCTGCAACCCAGGTCATGGGCAGGCAGAGGTGGGGAATTAGCACGAGTGCCTGTCGTACAGCAACTGCACACCCCCCAAAAGAAGTCAAAAGTGAAGTTCATGCCGACCATGAACTCCACAAGACAGAAGAAATTAACTGTATTGCCCTTCCTCGAACTGCTGAGCTCTAAACCAGACATTTGAATAAAAGCTCCAAACAAATAAAGTAGCAGCAAACATGAAAAGAGAGCACAAGACACCAAGGCTACATTCGTATCTATGGAACAGCTGATGAGTTTAGTGATGAGATGTTGTTCATCACAGAACCCACCTATCAGAAAGGCTGAACCCCAAGAGGGAGAATAAAGCAACAATGTTTGGTTTCAATGGCAAGAAAAACATCTTATGATAGAATGAAAGAGGCGATTCTGACTCTCTTACCTGCTGAACGTATCTGTCTGTAGTTTTCCACATATAGTAATATTCTATTATGCTTGTTAAGGACTTCCATGGGAGCTAGGGACATAAAGGAAAAGCAGCAGTCATTGCATGGAGCTAGCACACAGCCTCACAGAAATTCCCAGGGTTCCTTTGACAGACAGTTCACAGCAATGCCTTGCAACTAACAACCCTCCTAACAACAACAGAAAAAGACTGTCAGTGTCCAAATCTCTTACAGGCATTGGATGCACACAGGACCCATGTACCATTAAATGTCCTTTCAAAGAACTGTGCTTTTAGTGTAGAAGAGCAGCAGGTTGCAGGTAAATCTCCACGTCGGACGGACTCCGCAGCAAACCATTCCAGAGAGGCACAACATGTAAGGGAGCCCACTGGCTCAGACTCTCTCTGCTTGAGCAGCGGACTCGAGAGAGGGCCACAACTACAGCACCACAGTTTTGATTTGCCTGGATTTTCTGTGGAGCTGTCCCATTAAAAAACCCAAAAAGTCGTAGCTACCAACAGAATTGTGCCCTGCCAGCTCTGTTCTCTGCATGAGGAGCATGAGGATTTCAGCAGGACCACAGAGCGTGTTGTGCTGTTTCCAAGTCCCTCTCTGTCTAAAAAGATTAGAGCACGGGACAAGCAACACTGAACAAGCAACTATTTGTTTTGTTCCAGAGGACCTGAACAGCGATACAGTGCGACTTGGCTCTCTTCACAGTGTTCCATTCAACCCTCAGGCTTAGCACCCAGGGTGGAGCTTTGGCCAAACTACAGGACACTTCCCTTGGATGCCCAAGATTTGTTTTTAAAACTTTCAAAAGGCTCTTTCTGAAGTCACATGATAAAAGTGACTAAATTTTTGTGTTTCAGAAGGCCCAATACTTATTCCCCTTCAAAGGCAAATTAATCCACAACAGCTAGGCTGTCACAACACTTTCCTAAATCCTCCCTCAGCCATAGCAGAGCAGATGATTTTAAATTAACGTCTCTAAAGGAAAAAGCTACCATCTGATTTGAAATTCTGACTGTACAACTGGCTGTCATCAGAATGAGGTCTGCCTTCCCCCAGTTTACAGCAAGACACATGCTCCAGTTCAAAGCCCCCTTCTTCAATGTGAAGGAAAACAACACGGTTTGGACAAGCTGTAAACTGGCCCCGTCCCTGATCAGACCTGGTCACCACGTGGGCCCTCAGTCCATATACTCACAAAATCTTGCTGAATGTCAGTGAAATCTTTTCCATATTTTTCTAGTGCCTCCTCGAAGAGGTTTGCCTCTGAAGCAGACCACTCCTCCATCTCATCTCTGCATAGGACAGGCCCACCTTGTGGCACAAGCGCAGAGATTGCCTTGGAAATGTCATAGGCATTTTTGTGCAAAGTGTCCATAGCATGGAACTACATCGGTGTAAAAGAGAAAGATAAATGTAAGGACAAGCATCTGGGGGAGGGAGGGAGAAATACAAATGCTTAACAGTAGAGCAACAATAACAAAAACTCTGCACCAAGATTTGAGGGTGCAGTCTTCTGTACCTAACCCAAAGTCAGTAACAGTGAGTTCCAACCTCAGGATCACTGTAGCTGTCAGCGTACAAGTCCAGCACCCACTGACAATGGTGGTGTTTCTGGAACAAGCCCTTGCACATGACCAGCTCCTACTTTGCTGTGCAGCAGCACCACCACTGCAGCACTACTGTTAAGAAATAGCACGGGACAGAGACCTACTCACCCCAGGACTGAACTGCCCACAGATGGGGCACATTTTCTAATGAACTTAGCTATTTGCTTTCTTTGTCAAACAATCCACAAAAATTGCATAGAAGAAAAATATTTAAGAGCACCAACACACACACACAGTTCCTTTAGAGGCCAGAAATCCCCCAAAAAGACTCAACTCACACACTGTAGCAGAGCAGGAAAAAAAGAATGACTCCCAGGAGCCATTACTCCTCAGAAAGCTGAGCTACAACTGTCTGCAACTTGTGATTTACAAGGGCTGAGAACACGCTGCGTGGGAGGAATTGATATTAGTAAGTGAAAGCTTGGCTTTATTTGCTGATTTCTGTATTTTTAATCAGGATGTTATTTGCCTTTAATCATATCAGTTCTGTGCACGTGCATAATTAATCTGCAGTGTTCTATCCCAGAATTTGTTCTATATGTGATTTCACATTCTTCCAGTTACGAGGTGAGGCTTTGATAAGAGTTCCCTGGAGACTTCATAAATTTTATTCAAATTTTCATTAAACTTTCTCTAGCACAGAAGGTCAAGTTTTCCCTTTCCTCTATCTATTCAACATCATTTATGATTATAAAATATTAATGATGTAACCACTCCTCAGGTACTCTAAAATGGAGCTCAAAGAGAAGTGGATCAACTGTAATTTCTTATCTGACCACAAGTTTTCCCCCCAGATGATCTTGCCCAAGGATGCCAGTGACAGCCTGGTGTTGGGGAAGTGATGAGGAGTGGCATTCTGGCATTACGTCACTGCAGACAGGCAGATAATCATGTGCATTCTTCTCAAGACAGCTCCTAAGCCCATGCAAGAGATAAGCTGTGAAGCACATCATCCAAGCTTTTTATTAAAGCAAACCAAAAAGCTATCTCATAAAACTATCCGTGATGGATCATAGGAGGCACGAGGGCAAAACAAGTTACTCTGTATGTACATAAAGGGTTCCTTCCCAAAGATGGGATCTGCTTCACAGCAGGCCACAATTACAATCCATCTGCCTCTCTTTGCCAGCTGTTATTGCTGAGGTGAATATTTTGCATCTCTCAAAGAACTTGAGGTCCTCTTGAAAATCTTACCAGCGTGATGTCCCTAGAGGCTGCTGCAGCGCTCATGTGCAGGCTGGGCTGTCTGACAGAACTACTGCAGTCTAGTGCTCGGGCAAACGTACCAACAGACCTGGAAGAAATTAAGCAGAGCATTAGCTTTGCATGCAAAACAAGCATCAATATAAACGCCCAGGCAACACTTCAAGATCAGCAGACTCCGTTTCTCAGTAACAAGATTACATGGTTTGGCACTAGTTCTGAGCTGGAGACCGTTCTCTTCAGATGTGGTTTGTTATTATGAACGCTTTACTCAGTTCATATGACCAAAGAGGCTTAGGCATCAGGAGGGGGAAACAGTGAAAGACACAAGGATCACAAATGGGGAGTTCTGAACTACTCTCTCACCTCTTATCTCTCAACAGACTTAAGCTTTAACAGAAACCGAGCACAAGCAAGCTTTATGAATGGCAGAAGTCTCTTCCACAACAGCAAGAGCAGCAGTGCCTTGTCCAAAGGCACAGAGACAGATGCCAAAACCAGATTAAAAGAAAGCAGTAATGCATTCTTCTAAAAGTTTCAGTCAAATTAAAGCCAATCTTTATTTTACAAGTTCATACTGTACAATACCTATAATACAGTCTGCATAAGAACACTGTCATTCTCGAATACTTGCCAATGCCACCCATTCCTGCATGAGGCCGCAATCCCCATGCTCCTCATTTTATCCCTGAAGAATAGAGAAACCTTTAGCAGGAACATTGGAGCAATTCTGACTCTTGCTACATGCAGGTGAAACACTTGTGCTCCTGCACAGTGAACTGGGGCCCAAATTTCTCCACAACAAAAAAAAAAGGTGGCTTGGTTTGGTCTCCCCCCGGCCCCATCAGATCACTTCCCCAAACTAGTTGAGCACGCAGAAGAACAAACTAGTACCAAGCAGTGCAGGAGTGGGAAAGGCAAATGCTTAAGCAGTAATTGTCATCAAACAGCTAATTTTGGCCAAAATCCAAACCAGCCTCCCCCATCCAAGTTTCAGTAGCGATTCACACTTCTCCCCAGCCTCCCAGCCACTCTCCCCATCGCTGTTTCACAACTCCCCCGTGCCCAGCTTTAGCTGAACTGATACCTTTTGTGTGAGTGTGGCATCTAATTATACACCAGATAACTTCGCTGATTCTGGACAGAAGCAATTTATATACTGATCTTTTCAGTGCTTCTTGTTACAGCACACACCTTCCTGTGGGCAGCAGAAAGTACTAACAGCAGCTTCACCACTAAAAGCCAACACAAGGTGGAAACTCCCCTCACAGAAAAGCTCTACGGTCACTCTAAAACAACCCACTTGCTGGTGTGCTTCTACCCTTTTGCTTCCTGCTGGGTCTTCCTGACACCAAGACCTCAGCACGGTGTGTCTGAGTGGCCATTTGAACCAATCCTGATGAAAATTAACCCAGAAAACAAAGTTCTTCGCTTTTTGCTGGTGACCTGTACTTTACTTGATTAGAAGCAACTGTGAAACCACAGCCTTGACAAGTAAGGCCCCATAAGAAGCAGGAATGCCCTTTGCTGGAGATATCCCAGCTTTCCCCACCACTCCATCTGTTTGTTCTGCATTGCTGGCAGAGATTGTCCTCTCCCTGCTTTCATCCACTTCCCTATGTCCACCTGATCAAGCAGAATTAATCAGCTGCACATAAGTCACTGGGTTCAGCCAGTTGGTCTTTATTGTTTGCACAAGTCACAGGAAACAGCAGCGTATCGTGTAAGCAGTGCAGGGAAACTTCCAAAAGCCTAATTTGTAGGGTGATTCTTTAGTGTAGACAGAACACAGTGAAGAAGAGTATCTGAAACAGAGGCATCAGCAGTCTTCCAGGGCTAAAGCCCAGGGCTGAAGCAGACAGCCCCACAAGTTGAGGTCCACATCCATCAAACTCTACGACCGATGGGCAGAACTCTCAAGATTAGCAAACCACACGCTGCTAGCAGCTTGTAATTTCACACAGCCCTTTCCTAACCATGATAATTTGCTCCACTGACTACAACCACCAAAAGGTCCAACTATCCACCTTCCCACACCACTTTCCTCTCACAGTCCTATAAACTGAAATGTAAAATTTGGAGAGTAAGGTAGAATTTGGAGAGTATTACCTTTTTTTTCCCCCTAAATTATTCAGTTGCTATGAGAACCTACATTTAGTATAGGCTGCTGTTCATATAAATGTACACCAATGAAAAAGTTCAAGAACACTTTAAAAAGCAAAAGCTGATCAACAAAGATTGCTTTTGGCTTAAAGAAAACCCACACGTTACACCATCTGCACAGCTTTGCAGGGTTTCACTTGATTGTGCCTACCTACTGGAATCTAGGCATTAGAAAGTGTCCACACTCCATCAAAGCCACTTCACCAGACTTCTCAGCAAACTATTAATGGGTGATAAAACATCACTGGATTTGAAAACAGGAGAAAATGGACAGAGTAATGAACTGTCAAGAATATAGCTCACTAAGTCTTCTGCATGCTGGCCAAAGAATGTGAAAAACCTCACCAATTACAGGATAGTTTTTATGTGCCATTTGCTTTTCTTTCATAAAAGTGATTAACTGTAAGTTGTAAATCTGAGTAGCTGTTCCTAAAGCTGTGCAGTTCCCAGGAAGGCACGTAAATGTCCATCGTTTCAAAATGGAGCAGATATATCAAGCAACCAAATACCAGTAAAGCAAAAAGAGCATAAAATTAGTTAGAAAAGAGGAGTTATTAAAATTTGCTTGTTCAAGGAAGACATAAAAGGCTCTTACCGTGCTACCACCAGGAACTGGTCTATCTGCTTGTCTGCTAGCGGGTTAGAGGCATCCCAAACTTTTGTTTCAAGTTCTGATTGATCTCTTCCATCATCCTCACCTGGTTGGAAAACAAATTAGAAACGCTCAGTATGGCCATTTTAAAAGGAAAGCTCTACATTTTTTCCATCTCACAACAATTAACCCGCTGGCCCAGCTCAGTTACTCCGCCTAACAGACCCACTGTGAAAGTTTCACTCGCTCACTTGTCTGTAACAATTTCAGCTTCAGACACACCAACGCAGCTCATCTGGATCAAGCAATCAGATTCTGAAGAACTAGTTTCAAGGGATGCACGTAACAGGAAGCAGAATACATCCTTCTCCAAATGAGACCGTCTCTCTCCATCCCCTCTCCCCAGCTTCTCTTTCTCCTTTATCTTGCAGCAGTTCCAGGAAAAAGAGGCACACTCCCAGCTGCTCTGAGCAGGCAGAGAGTAGCTGGTTCAACTTTGCAGCAGCTGCTTTCTAAAGTGGAAATCAAGGTATCAGACTCCCTTGCTTTTATGTTCCTGACACTACACAAACCAGAATACCCCGGAAAAATACAGGAGCTACTGAGACTTTTTTGCTCCCTTTAAAACATCTGGAGATTACCCTTCTCTGAAGCCCTGTGTTGGCCCACTGAAGGAAGAGAATACCTTTCAAATTTGTTCATCCTTGCTTAGGAGGCTTGCCCAACTGCTGAGTAAATACCAGTTTCATAGACAAACTAAACAAGAGTCCTGACCAATTTGTTTGCCTCTTCCAACACAAGGCTAACAGTATGAGCAAAGCTCCAAAGCAAAGATAGGAACATCTCACTGCTTTCACATCTCTGCCCATACAGTCCTTCTGTATGGAAAGGGTCCTTCCAGCATGGGTCACAACCTGCTCTCATAGGACAAACGTACTGACAGACAGACCTTTCCTCAGATGTTAGCGGCTCTCAGAAAGGAGCCACTACACGCCAATATTCCCCATCTCTCTCAGGTTTGTTCACCCTCTTTTGGCTGTGCAAAGACAAATCTGAAGTGAGTTACTATTTGGTAATAGCATCAGTTAGTCATACTACTCCCTTTTCCTCAGGGCAGGCTCCTCGCAGCCCTACCACGCTGTGATACAGTGGGGACAGGCTGAGGGCTCACAACACATTCAGGCCAGAAAATCCTTCCTCCTGCCCGTTCTGCAGGTGAGATGTCTAGGCTAGCAGCCAACGCTTGGGATGGGGAGAGGGCTCTGAGGCAAAGGCACCCAGCAGTAACAGGCAAATTGATGAGGGGAGACTGCATTTAACTGGCAGTAATTTGGGACAGGCTCCCCTAGGGAAGTGAGGCTTGACTAAAAACACCAAAGGCTTTACAGGTGCGATGGAAATTTGTGTTTCCCATGGAAATGCTGAAATCTCTTAATAAAGAGAGTGCAAGTTCTGACAGGAGCCAATTAATTCAATTTGTTTCAACAACTTCTATGATTTGGACAAACACCAGTTTAGAGACTGGTAGGAGACATAACTGTGTCCAGTGGGCAACAGCCCAACAAACCTGACAGCAGAAACCCCTGCCTCCCACATGTGTGCAGGGTGCACACAGAAACATGGCCACATTCAACAAGGCCTCTTGACAATTTAAATGAACTATGGAAGTTACCCTCTTTTAGTAAGTCAGTTATGTCTGCCTGGTATCTGTTTCCAACTCGAATCTCTCCTTTATCAGCGAGTAGGGTCTTCTGTTGAGGATCATATACTAGTGAATAAAAGAAGAAATCCTACAAATAAAACAAGAGCAGAAAAGCAAACAGTATTATTAGTTTTTACTCTCAGCTTTGCATACACACTAGCAAGCTTTTACATTGTAAGTTTGGTTTTACTACCTACATACAGAATTTCTGGGGGGTGAACAAACAATAAATGAACCTCCAGCTTTAAACCCCTACAGTAAATGCTACTACTCTCTTCTAAATTAGAAGTAGTAACAGCTCTCCTCAAAAGCAGCTGTTCCCCTACTACAGAGTCTTTGAAGTGAACAAATTTCCTCTTGCACAAAAAAAGTTCAGAAGGGCCAGGAGAATTCTGCTTACTACATTCCTATAAATATAGACCAGGATGTGCTTGGCTTTCCTTCTGACAGGGATGCACTGCTGACCAACCTTTTGTCCACCACCACCTAAGCTTAAATTGCCATATTTCCTTCTGCTCGTTACTGGGAGATGGGTAGCAGATTTGGCAGCAGCAGCAACTGCACAGTGTAAGTAATTAAACTTTTCTGCATGGATAAGTACTTAGCTATAGCTATTGAGTGACATACTGGAGACCAGGTCTGCAATAAAGTACAGCATGGGATACGGGGCAGGAACAGCTCTGGTAGGACATGAAATAAGGGACCTTTTGTAACCTCTGTCCAGAGCAACGCTGTCACCAGGACAGAGAAGTGTTTCTGAACAGAAACAGAGAATTTGTGATGTGCTGTTTTTCATACTTGGGTTTACTGGCAGATTTTCCCATTCCTCATATTTCTGTGTCAGTAGCAAGCACCCTCTTCAAGTACATCTCATTTCATGCTCACCTCATTTTCCCTTTCCCTATATTTGTATGTGTAAACAGCAAGCAACAAAAATTAGGGCAAAACCAGCATCAGTTTCAAGCCCTGTTCATCTTCACGAAGAGGTGGCAAGGGAAAGACAGCCCCCCAATCTGTCACACAAAGCCCAAAAAAGGAATAATCACTGTGAGTTTCCCCATTAACATGGCAGAAATTCCTTTTTGGGCTAGGGCTTCAAAAGTACGTACTAGTTCTGTTCCCCAGCCCTGCACATTAGAGATGTTAATCTAAGACTGATGCCATGGAGGTAGAGCCTTCCGTGTTTTCTTTAAGTGTACAATGCATACAGCATCCCATTACATAATTTAGAAGGGTTAAACTCCATATTTTCTGCTCCAATTTTAATAAAAATCAGTATTTTTCCAGGAAGATATAAACACCTATGGAAAAGAAGAAATAAATCCAAGAAAGCCAGGCAAACCTGCTTTGCTACCTGAGAATGCTACTGCATAAAATAGTTCCCCCTATACAGCACAGCATAAGAGGCAAGACAGGAACTCACACCAACCTCCTCCAGCAGAGAACATGCCATTTCCCCACTCTGAAAGCATGAGCTCCACAGGCAGGACCAATTGCCTGTTATGTCATGATAACAAGATAAAAGTCACAGCCAACAACTGGCAAAATGCTGTGCCAAACATCCAGCCAAGTCAACTTGAAGGGTTGGCTGTGGTTGGGTTTGGGGTGCAGGGATTTGGTTGCATCCTGCTTGAATGTCACTTGAATGACAGAACTGACTCCTACTCCCACAGGCACCGGGGTCACTCTACCTCAACCTCCCAACAGAAGGGAGCTTCAGAATATATGAAAACTCATTTCTATTACGCTGTGCAAAGGAACCTGCATCTCTTGTTCCCTGATACACACAAAGTTCAAGACACTACAATATTTGGAGGATGCTCTGTTGCATAAAGAAAACATAGGAAAAGCCTTTGTTTCACAAGCCTCCATGATCTAAAAATAGTGTTTTATTTTTTCCACCCCCAAAATACCAAACTGTAGGACAAAGTATATGCAGTGCCACATGAATGCTTTTCAGGCACATGGCCCAGCAAATACACAAGCCAAACTCTCCTATAACACCACAGTGGGCCCCAAGGGAGGCCAGTTCTACAGGTGATTTCTTAACACGGTCTTTCTTGGCCAGGGAAAGTCAGTCATCATAGAAGGGGTTTCTCCTACAGTATCTGACTGATAGATGCCCTAGACTTCTCTTTTATAGATTCTATGAATTTTCTCTAAAAAACAAACCCCATCCTTCTCTACTACTCTCCAGCCACCTTTTGATGCCTTCTTCAGTTTTGTCTTGGTTCAGCAAAAGAATTAAAAGTCAACTAGAACCTGAACAGAGAAAATTGGAAGTTTAGGGGCTTAAATGCAAATACAAGACAGACTAATCCCCAGAGGTAACACAATGCCACTACCACCTTTGTCCATAGAAACATGGAGTTTTACTCAGTTTGCACGAGCAGCATACCTGAAAATATTAATAAATGTCAGTTTAGAGTCAATGCAAACTAGACTCTAAGGAATCACAGCAGCTCCTTGTATACTCTGAAACACATGTGAATTCTTGAGCATCCCTATGTGATAAGAATGATTTTCCAGAAAGGTTTCACAAGAGCAGCAATATTCACAACAAAACAACATGGCTCTTCAAAACCCTCTGTGCTCATCATAGCAGTCAGACCCACCATGTATGTTGAGTTTCGGCAGCAAAGAGAAACAAGGGTTTTCTCTTTTCATTTCAGACCCCAGAAAACACCCAACATGTTTGGAAAAATCAAAACAACCTGCCAAGGGTTAAAATTAAACCATGCCTTTCTACTTCTCCAACATGTTATACAGACACACACGCTCAGAGCTCCCCTATCCAAGCTCCCAGGCTACCCTTAGCCACAGCCAAGAACCAAAGCCACTAAACAACTGCAGAAGAACTGTAAAAAGGAAAAAGGTTCAAAGTACAGTACAGAAATTAGTTCATTACACCTTGCAAACTTACTTTCACAAAGTCAGCCTGGGTGAAGAGGGGGGAATATATTTTAACTATATAGCATTGTATTTTAAGGGGTACCAAAATGCCAGACATCTACCCAGCAGGCAAAATTTGCACAAGCCTCTGGATATATCTTAGCAGAGCAATAAAATAGATGGGTACATATTAAACAGTTCCCTGCAGAATAAGGAAATCTCATGCCTTTCTCACAAATGGCTCTGTCCTGCTCTTGAGCTCCCTGGAAACTCAGTATCTATGGGAAATTGAGGTTTTCCAGTTGCTTTTTAAATTTTTTCCTCCTACTCCTCCTGTTACAAACCCAATTTTGCCAGACACAGTAAAAAAGTCACCACTGGTCCCCCTTCAAGCTCCCTTTCTGAATGCAACGGAGCTTCCTGAGGAAGATGACAAAGGGGTGGAAGGGAGAAAACAGAGATAAAACACAAGTGTAATTTTGCTGTGCTTACTATCTTCCTAAAAATTCCTGTGAGCATGTTTAACCTCCTTGGAGGCAGACAGCCTTGGCCTGAAAACCTATGTTTAGTGGTCATATAGCATACAAGAAATCAAATGACAGATTCCCTCGACCTGTTTAGGCTTTGTTGACAGAAGCCACATTAAAACAACAACAACAAAAAACCCAAAACCTAAAACATTTTGAAAGCAAAGAACAGATTAAGAAGGGGGGAGACCCAGCACAAGAGGAAACAGCTCAAAACAATACCATCCAGGGCTAGGAATTCAGCAGGCAACAGCTATCTCCTTTTCTTAATCCCTTTACCCTCCACCCAAGCACATTTCTGTTCCTGAGCTTTTAATTTCTTTACCATCTGTCCAAGTTAGTTTGCACCATGGCAAAATACTGTGCTAAGTGACAGGATACATTCAGGGAACTCTCTCATTCTGAAATCTCTAGGTGCCTGCTCAGTTTTAAAAATAACCTGCATCACTCATCTTGCATTTTGAGAGTTCAAAAGGATGAAAAAGAGAAATCTCTTTCTATTCCTACATCTGCAACTAAGTTGTTGTATCATTAGAGAAAGCCAGTTCCCTTCTCTGTCTCAACGTACCTGCCTGTAACATGACTGAGGAAAAATCTGGAGCAACAGAGAACAAGCACTACTTAAAAGTTGGGTATTAGTAAATCTAAATTAATTTCAGTTTGATTAACTTGTGCTTTAAATTGGCATATCCTAGGCTGCTAGCTGGTAACAAGCATTTCGGAACACAAGGGCCCTCGTTTGATGCGCTGCCATTTGGCAGCCCTGCGCAGGCTCGACATGTTTTTGGTTTCACATTCCAAAGAGAAACCCAGCTATTTAATCCCTGGGCTTTGTTTAAAATTCTCTTAAAC
Source organism: Porphyrio hochstetteri (assembly GCA_020800305.1). Classification (NCBI taxonomy): domain Eukaryota; kingdom Metazoa; phylum Chordata; class Aves; order Gruiformes; family Rallidae; genus Porphyrio; species Porphyrio hochstetteri. Next base: position 25,496,784 of record CM036912.1, read on the forward strand.
TAGAGTATCAGATTAAAATTAATCTTATGCTTAAATAAATACTAAAGAAACAAAAAAAAAAGCTTTTTAAATAAAAGACCAGCTATGAGACAGACTACAGTACGCTCCTTGAAAAAAATATACCTGTTTTCTCCTTGTTTCTTAAAGGCCAGTAATGACCCTACTGGTTTTAATTACAAGATTTCCTCTCTTACATAACATTTTAATGTTTTCAAATGCAAATTTAATGCTTGCAGATGTATTCAAATAATAATATACTGAAATTGTTTGCTAATCTCCCAAAGTAAAGCTCCCAGATTGTCAAATTCCAAGAGCAGCCAACCCAGCTGGCAGCCAGAGGTCTAGCCACAATTAAATGTATGCAAATATGTTTAAAAGAACTACAACCATAGTTTTAAAAGCACCTGAAAAAGTAACCCCCAAGATTTATACTCTGAGCAGTGATTAATTGTGCAGCACAATTTGTTTCAAGTGTTCAGTTTGAGGTACCTTTTTAACAGCCAGATTGTGAAAATTTCTGCAGCACTCAGTTAACTGACAAGTAGTTTTTCAAGGACCTAAGCGGCTGTGGTGGCATATGGAGACTACAGGTCAGTAACAGTGAACTCAAGAAACAGGGAACTAAGCTCCTCAAACACGAGGCGAGATCAAGTTTAAATCACATTAACAGAAATTAAGATTTCAGGATACAGCAAATACACAGATATAGAGCTTGTCAGCTTCCTCCCTTTTCACATTTACGCCATCTCCCAGCCCGTCGTGTCTGGGCCACGAGCCTTCAAGTTTAAACTTTCAGGCTGCCAGGCTGATGAGCAAGTAGGGCTCTTCACAGAAGGAGAGGCAGCATACTGTCATGAGGATGGAAACAGCAGCTCCAGCCTCTAGATCCACCAAGTTTTACCTCAGAATGAGAATCATACAGGGCCTGGAGCTTCCCACTGTCAAAGCCCGTTCAGTATGTGCAGAAAGGAAAAAACCACCTTATTTTTAGAAAACCTGTGAAAATCCACCAATCCTAACTTGTGCCAGAATAAACTGTTCAAGCTTGACATTTCACAAAATGGGCTCATACCTCCCGTTCCAGATAGGATTTAAGGGATTCTGTCTCATTTAACAGAGTAACGCTGCATTTGCCTCTGAAAAGAGAGAAACACATTATATGATAAACATCTTACACGTTCACGTGGTTTACAAGGTGGTATTAGTGAAGTTGTACACAGAATTTAATCTTACACTGAAGAATATTTGAATAATAACAGTAATAATGCCATTGGTTTGTGAATAAAAAGCACTGGAAGAAACAGTCATTACCTAATGTGTGTGGCTGGCAGAGATTCCAGCTGTCGCGAGAGAAACAACTCACGATGTCGTAGCTGATGCTTCTGTTTTTCTGGTAAATCAACCATTTCTGGATTTTCCATCTCTTCTTCCATTTCTCCTAGTTACAAAGTGATAAAAACGATGATCAAGAACAAAGCAAGTATTGGTTCTGGGCCAATCAGGATGAGCTGCCCTAAAAATCTTTCCTAAATAATACATGTTATTTAGATGGAATCTAATTTCATCTGAATCCCCATATTTCAGCCAACTGAACAATTAGATAATTAGTACAGATCCTTTAAATGATGCCTGTGAAGAATTGCCGTGTAATCAGCACTGGGATCAAAGCACTGCAGGTGACACATGAGGTCACACTGGCTCACCAAGCTGGGAGTCACACAACTCTGCTACCAACAGACAGGCTCTGAAGAGAGCTACTCTCCAAGACCATCAGCACACCATTAGCTTCATTGGGAAGGAGCTGATGCACGAGTGAAGTAGCAAAAGCAACATCTGTTTTCTGCCAAGCATCAGGTATCTTAGACCTTACTCCTCCTTCAGGATATCACAGGCTGTCCCATCCTGACTTCAATGGCTTCTGCAGGAAACACCCACTGAAAGCATGAGTTTATTTAGTGTATTTTAGTCTCTTCACCCTGACCACAGCCAATGATCAGAGTCACAAGATTAACTGGAATGTAACCAAGTGCCTGAGGCTTGTCTTGTAACCAGCCTACCACACCACACTCATTTAATGTTGGCAATACTGCTGCATTTCAAAATCCTGCTCTGTTCTGCAGTCAGGATCCACCATCTCTGGCAACCAGCTATCCAATCGCCATCCGACCAGCTTTTAAATGAATGCCAAAGCAAACATATGAAATCACATCCACATCGATTCACAACCGATCCAAAACATCTCTAGGCACTGTTTTTGTAAGAAATAAAATTATTAGGATGCTTTGTGCTCATTAGCAAGAATCCTGTCATTATGCAAGATAAACCAGTAGAAAGAAAAATAGTTCAAGAAAGCTGCAAAGCTTCTCCACGATGCAGGACTGTGGAAGAAAACACCGACTTTTCCTTCCCTGCAAAAGTAAGGCAGTTACTGCATTTTCTAAAACCAGGGGGAAAGTTTCCCAGACTATAGCAGAACGAGCTGTAAAGTCTCCTACATGCACAGTAAAACTCTAATTTTATGGCAGCAGCACTCTTTTAAAGAGCAGACTTATGCCTGCAGCTTACTTCAACAGTTGCTGCCAAGAAACATTTCTAGTCAGAAACACATATAGGCACAGTTATGATTGATATACCCAGAAGATTACTTAACTATAATCCTCATTATCTCCAAGGAAAGCAAACAGAAAGGAGAGATCTCCATTTTACAAAACACTAAAATTGCATTTAGTTTTGAATCGGCTACCATTATGCCAAAGAGGATGAGAAAAAGTTATGTACCCTTCAGGTTCCCCACAATTTATCACCTGTTTACTGGCCTGAAAAAAGAGCTGTGGTTTATATGCCCCTCAGGTAAGCTGCTGCAGCAAAGATAGAAAAAAATAGTAGCATAATTAAACCAGTCTGCAACATACAATAGCTTTTACGCCACATGAGCTGTTAGGCATACAGCAGCCTGCACTTCTATTTTAATATCTTCCTAGGAACTAGAACACCAAATTTACATTTGTGCTGCAGTTTCACAGTTCTGCGACTGATTTACTGAAGAGGATTCAGTTTTAGCTGAAAATTAATATTGTGGCTGCTGACCTAACACTATAAATATACCAGTGGCAATCCACAAACAAGCCAGCGAGTTCCAAGCTAGCTTGCCTAAAACCCAAAGGATGCCAGATGAAAAGGCGTTCCTGCCCGTGCTTACAGCAGGCTTTGGAGAATGAGAGCAGTGCACTGGGTAACACAGGAGAAATGCTATGAGGAGCAACCTAAACCACTTAATATCTCCAGCGTATTTAACTGCCTGGAGCTTTTTAAAATTACATTAAAAGGAAAAAATTATTAACCACCACGTGCCAATCAAATCTATGAGCAAAATGATATCACCCAGTACAGCCAGGCTAATCTCAGGAACTGCACTCCTCCAGCTAGTTTCGCCTTCCAACTAGTGTTTTATTTATGTGTCTAGCTTTTGTAATAAAATAAGGAAGGTGGGAAGCAACATTTTCTTCTCATGCCAGCTCTGCCATGCACAGCCTTTCAAAATAAAAAGGCATTATTTAAAAAAAGAAAGAGACAGACATTTCTACAGGTAACAAACAAGTCCCCTCCCTGCACAGCTGTAAAACTGCCATCATTCCTGAGCACAGAGGTAGGAGTATTCCCAGAAATAACAAACAAATCTATTCAAGCATCGTCCCTCCCTTTCCACTGCTGTGATCTAGGACTGAAGAGAATGAACCTGACCAAGGGAGGGAGGAGAGAATACAGGGCTGGATCCAGCATGGGAACCTCTCCATCTTCCTGAAGTCCTGCAAAAGCGGCTTTGACAAAACCAGTAACTAATGCCACCTCATGGCCCCTGGGTGGGTGGCAGAGGCTTAAGGCAGGCTATAAACCACCACAAGGGCTGGCCACAGGTTCCAGGAGAAGCCTGACACATCTGTGCTTCACCCTCCCACAGCTCAAACACTCAAGATCTAAGTGAAACGGATTTCATCCATGAGAATGGTGACCCTTGAGAGATAAGGACCACGGTCTTAAAAAAGATCCCCCCAAATCCCCTATGTTTTTAGATATAGATAAAACCAAAAATCTTTTCAGAAAGACGTGCCTGGGTTTATGACAGTGCTGCAGAGTAAGTGGTATGAGAATAGAGTAGGTGCAGTATATTGGGACTTCAATGCTCTCATAAAGCCTTGCTTCAAAATTAATCTCTCAGCTTGATAGATGCGCTCATGCAGATTTAAAACTAAACATTTAGCCTTCACATAAACAGTAATACATCAGCTACGCAGAAGTAGCCAGCAGAATGCTGCAAGGAGTGCATTAGATTAAGTATTATTTGATATTTGATGACAGAGTCGTTAATAGCATGTTAACAAAGCTTGAAGACGACTTGCACTGGGAACAAAAGACGGGCAGATTGGACACAAACAGCAGGACTCAGGTGAAAGCTAACATACAAGGGAAAAATAATTAGAAAGGGTAAACTTTGACTTGGCAGGAGAAACCCAAGAGGCAGCAATTGTAATTTAAAACGGCTGGGTGTGTGAGATGCGAAATGAAACATCAATATTTGCTAGACACTAGAAAGAATAGCAATTTGCTATAGATCAGAATGGGTTCTCTACAACATCTGAGCTGGAAAGCACCGGCCCCTTCTCCTCATTCTGGGTGTCATACCAGTATCTACATGGCAGAACTTGGATACGCACAAAGGCAAACAAGATCCAGACATCAGGCTGGAGAGCCCACTTGGATGTCCACCTTGGGAAACAGTCTTCACTAACAGAAAAATCACAGAACGATTTGGGCCAGAAGGGACTTTTTGAACGGTCACCTAGTCCAACCTACTGCCATGGGCAGGGACATCTTCAAGTAGATCAGTTTACTCAGAGCCCTGTCCAGCCTGGCCTTGAATGTTTTCAGCCACGGGCACCTATGACCCGACTGGGCAACCTGCTCCAGTGTTTCACACCACCCTCCTCATAAAAAATGTCTTCCTTATACCTAGTATAAATCTGCCCTCTTTTAGTTTAAAACCATTGCCTCTTGCCCTGTCACAACAGGCCCTACTACACAATCTGTCCCCAGCTTTCCTGGAGCCCCTTTAGATATGGGAAGCCTGCTATAAGGTCTCCCCAGAGCCTTCTCCAGGCTGAACGTTACTGAAGTGCTGCATTTGAGGAAATGAACAATACAACACCACATCCCTTCTCCTAGGTTCAGCTTCAAGCTGTCTGCATTTCAATAGAAAATACGATTAAAAGTTTTAACAAACAGAAATCCTTATACCTTGACACTTCAGGAGCTTCCCACATTATCAAGACATCCCATTACAACCCCATTCAAAACTTCTTGTGATCATCTTTTGCAGTCATGGCCACAGAGCAGAGAGACACTCTTTCACACACCGAGCATACCTCTCCTCACTTACACCGCCCCCAAAAGAGAAAAATCCCAGTCCCCTCCTCTCAGTAACAACAGAGCCAGGAGTGTCATCAGTGAATTAATGAATCTGACTCCTCTTAAATCTGCATGTGTGGTGTTGGGAAGAAAATGGAGAAGGGGAATAAAACAGAAGAAATAAATAAAGCCAAAAAAAAGAACTCATTTGAAGTTACTGTCAAACTGCATTTAGACTGGTGTTATAAACTAATAAAAACCACCTCCAATTTAAAGTGACCTCCCTACCTGTGTAGGCACACAGCTGTGATGCAACTCACAGGCTGATTGCACAATGACACCTCACCACTGCAAGACATCTCTTTTGAGAGGCTCTGGCACTTACAAAGCCATGCAGCCATGTGTGCCTGCCCCCCAGACACTAGCAGCTGAAAGCTAACCACAGACCTGCCAGACCGGCCCACACTGACTACACTGACTACGGCTCCCCAGCCGCTACCAGCTCGTCACTCATCGTTCTACAAATCAGGATAGATGTTTTTAATGAAGCAAACACTGTGCTCGTAAGACAGATCACAAGTAGCTTGGGGTGCGTGGTTAGAAGGAGGCCAGGAGGTTGTATTGCTGCTGTTGGAAGAGTTAATTATACAGGGAACTATATAGGATATTCTATAGAATCTACATTGGGAAAAAATATAGTCACAGCACCCAACAGTATCTAGAGGAGCAAAGCAACTTTCCACTTCTCTTCCATCAAGTTAGGCCTACAATCTTGTTTGTATACAATATTCTATCCTAACCCATTACAAAGTCTCTGGGCAAGAACATTAGAGACTCTCCCACCAGTGAAGCAGGTTCATTTCGGAAACAGGCAGAGAAATTCCATACAATAATTTGTGGGGTGATTAAAGAGGCTTATGAATAAAAAGTGCTAACAATGTATGGAAGCCATTACAAGGCTGGAAGATTTATAGGACAGCCCAGACAAGCTTTATATCATGTGATAAAAATAGTAAGATCACAGACCAAATCCAAGAATCAGGTTGCATACATCAGGTGCTGATTTACAGCCACCAACTACAGAACAAGGTGCTTCCAACTCATTTCTCTTTTTATAGAGAGTTATGAGAAAAGACAATGTATCTCAGACTTGTCTGTTTCAGATATCTGATGATGGATTATACAAGCTAAAGCATAAGTTGTGAGGGTTTTTTTATTTTTTTAAAACTTTGCAACATTCATTTCACAATCACATCTTTTTCCTTCCTTTATTGGGAGAGGGGGAAAAAAAAAAAAGACAAAAAATCCATATACTTTTTCCATTCATATTCTGGCCATATCTTCCCATTACTTGGCTCTCTCACTGCATTAATCTCAACAGTAGGTCTAAAATAAAGGCATCTTAAACAGAAGCCTGTGTGAATCCAGAAATGTCTGCAGTCAGAAAGCTCCATTAATCAGCCGAACAAAGGCAGTTAAAAGATCAGCGATGCAGATACGTACATCTACTGCAAATGCATCAAAATGAGGCAACAGGAGACTTTATGGAAATGAACTCGAAGTCAGTGACAGTGTGAAGTATCTGTACTAGAATCTTAACAGCCACGAAATTTAATTTCATTATATCATGCAGGATGCAGATTTTTTTTTTCAGAGTAAAAGACTAACAGATATTCAAAAGCTTAATTTTACTCTCTTCTCCCTCTCCTTAAGCAGAACCAAAGCCACACCGCAGCACATCCATCTAAATACATGGAAGTCATTCAGTAGCAATTTTATTCTGCACCAGAAAGAAACATAGAGGAACAAAATGTTAGTTACTAATGAAATTTACACCAAGAGACAGCCTTGGTTGTCACCCTATTAACAGGATTGTGCTATCGAAGAATTTTGCTGTCTTTAAAACACATGCAAGCAACAAATTATTTGTTTGCATTAAAAAAACCCCTTGAATTTCTTATCACAGAAAGAAATCAGCCTTTGCAGGTTCAAAGAGCGTTTTACAGATTGAGCTATTTCTCATTTTCAGCCTCAGACGTGTGTCTTTGAATCATTCCTACCTGCTTCCTTTGCCAAATCTAGCGAAGTGAGACCCAGAGGAAGGAATCAATAATCATGTTGTTTATGGTGAAGCTCCTAATAAGCTTCAGTATTTTTGGATAAAATGAGCACTGCTGCACTGAAGAGATATGAAAAGAGATTTGCCTGCTACAATTCTGCAGCACAGCCAAATCTCATGTCAATACCACATGACTTGGGGGGAAAAAGGTATAGTTGCAGTGGAGAGACTTATTTGGACTTGAATCTACAACAGAAAGTACCCAAATTTATCAGTAAGGGGCTGGTTTTGGTGCCTGTTTGCCCCAGTGGCACTGAGAAGGCAGTGAGACATTCTAATCGTTGTTAGAGCTGAGTAACTGATTCAATCAACCCCCCTCCCCGCAGCACGGCGATGCAGATCGGTGTTCCACACACAGCACAGGCTATCCCTACCGAGGCCCAGCAGCACAGTAAAAGACAATGACGCCTGGCAGCTACATCATAATTTTGACATGCCCATATCTGATTGCTGCTGTTTCATTTATGCATGTGCCCACAGGAAAACCGTAAATTACAAGGATTGATACAGCTGTCCATGCTTTTTCCTAAATTTTAAGCTGTCTTAACAGCTACATCTCACACACACACTGAACTGTTTTACAAGTGGAAGCCGTTAAGTAAATCCACTTGCTTATTCTTTCTCTCCCTGTGAACACTCTGCTTTGGTAACTGCCTGTTTTGTTAGCATTGCCTCCCTCACCTCGCAAGGATGGGACGAGAAGGATGCTGACCTGGCAGAGGAAGGTGTCACGAACCTGAATCTAATCCTCACTGGCAGCTAGAACAGAGTCAAACAGGCTAAAGGCACCCCAGATAAAGTGCCCAACGTTATGCAATATGTTGCATGTTTTCTCCCCTGGAGATGCATACTCCCCTTGAGAGCCAACTAGTGCACAGTGCTCACCCCCTTCTGAGTTTGGAATGCACAGATCTACAGTGGCCTCTCAGCTATTTTGTGTGCACCTTTTTAAAAAAATTATATAATTCTTTTGCAGTATCTTACCATGCAGATTTCTATACAGAAATATCTAACCCATACTGACACATAGCTATTGTCTATGCACTTTTTAGAGTTTTAAAAAAGGTTTCTGTAACTGAGAATTTGAACACTAGTTTTTTGTTTAGAAATAAGTTTACAATGTCCTAAAATTCCTTGCTTTTAAAATGTATTTACTGAGCATGTTCAGACAAAAGCTAAGTCACTACACAAACTCCTGTTAGGCACATTTCAAGCTGACCAGGTATCAAGTCAATTTCCTGTGATCAGACTGTCTGCTTTACTCATAAAGAAAGTTTGAGGGTTTTCTAAAGATCTGCTAATCCACTCAAATCATTCATGAGAAGTAACACACAAGACAGGGAGAATAATTTGCCTCATCCCAAAAAGTTAAGAAATTGACTTCTATGAAGTGAATAAAGACAGCTTTATTCAGCCCTACCTGAAAACTTCTGTCCCATTCCTACCACAATAACCAAACCATACACAACAAATGAGGTTTTAAAAGGTTATTGGTCAAGCGAGAGAAAGTCAGCCAAACAAGCAACTCAATTTGCTCAAGATGAGTACAGGAAAAGGCTATTTAAAAATAATAATATTGATTCCTGCAAGTGCAATATCCAACTTCTATCCAAGTCTGGCAATTTTGCATAAAAGTAATTTGAATGCAAACAAGCTTACTTGCATGTTTGTCTGCCAGTACAATAAGTGTGCTCGATATATCTCTTCTTCTGTAGAAACATACCACCTTTGCTTCCACGTTTCCATTGGCAGTCTGAAACAGGGAAAACAAAACAAAACAGAGCACAAATCAAGAACTGAACCGTATGCACCAAACTAGAAAACTTCATAAATAACCTGGAATTTCATACAAGAGCTTCATAGCATCACCTTTGAGCACCCTCCAGCCGCAGATACGTAACACAAGCTCTGGTGGATCCATCCAGGGTAAGGAAACAGTTTGGCCCTTCCCTCCTAATCACCATTTTTAGCAGTTACAGATGTTTCAAGGGGTGAGAAAAACCCACACTTACCTGCAGCGACAACATATTAACAAGTCACTTTGCTACTTTTCGGCTGATGCCGACATTTAGTAGAATTCTAAAACATCTTTAAAATCGTAACAGCTGCGAAATGCAACAACAGAATTCAGGTTTAGGCTGTTCTCCAAACGCTGTAGGACAGTAGCAAAGCTAGAAAGAACCCAGCCATTATTGCCTTCACAAAAGAAATCACTTAAGGCTTTCTTTCTCTGACAGCACTAGTGAGCTAAACAAAGACTAATACACATAAAATCATTCCAAAAGCAGAACCAAGGAAGCTGCACCAGGCAATGGTGTACACCAATGACAACATACAAAAATGTTTGAGTTTTTGAAAGGTTTGGGAATTTTTTTTCCCCCCTTAGAACTTTTAAAATGAGGTAGGTGATTGATGTTTTGCAAGATAGTATCTGCCGACTGTGAAAATGGCTTTATGCAAACTCCAAGGGAGTTACTTGGGTTTTGTAACAGCCCCAGCCAATCTGCCCTCTCTAAAATAAACAAATAATAAAAATATTGTATCTTGCTTCTGAGAAGTCCTTGAAAACCATGCTGATGCCACACAGTTTAAGAAGTGAGAAGACTCACTCACAATTTCTCTCCTGGAAGCCTGCAAAAAAGGCAGTGGACCAGCAACCTGTCCCCAAGGAAACAAAATAAAAACTGATACACGAGCTTGTTACTATGCTGTGAATGGAGGAAAAGCTTAACCTTTGATAATACCAGTTTTCCTACTACAAAGAAAAAACAAATCAGACAATACATACAATGCACAAACATTTCCCCTCCCAGCCTAACAGGTTTTGGTGTGGAGCCCGCAGAAGTTCTTCCCCTGTTTAAATAATTCAGAACTTTTAGATTTTGGGGAACTAAAATACAAAGGCAGAAGCCATCTTGTTAAAACACAGACACCCACAATGTAGAATTATCTCTTCGATTTAATTGCCCGGGCTTCACTTACACTCACTGAAACAAAATGACAACACAAGATACATGATTCATTTAAGCCTGAAAGGCCCATTTCAAAGAGCAGGTCAGAGAAACGCAGCTCAAGCAAAGGAGTTGCACTGAGAGATCCAGGCTGAAAGTTCGTTTTTCGAAGGCGGGGGAAGAATGATGAAGGAAAAGAAGAGGAGATAATCACTTTCTAGGAGAGTGGTGTTAACAAATCTGCACCCTGTAACTGATGGAAGGCAGCTCTTGATACCGCAGAGCTATGGACCCACTGGCAGTATTTTAGGAACTTGCTCGTTTCCTTAGTGGAAGAGAGACAATGTATTTCTTCTGTAAAAGATCACTAAAAAGAAGTGCTTGTGAGGATTATTTAGTTGTCCTTATATTTAAAAAAATTCTCTTCCAAGTAAGTGTTTCAGGAAGACATGGCTGAAGAAAGAAACCTAACTTTGGTCACTCAATTAAAATTGAAATCCAAACCAGTGATGTTAACATTCCTTCTGCATGAGCTGCAATGGACACGCTGGTACTAACCCTGAGAACGTGGCTTGTCAGCACACAGATAAGTGCCTCACAACAGTCTTTCCTCCTTAACTAGATGAAAATCGAGATTTCAGGTGGCTTCCCACACACAAGCCACCGTGCTGCCCTTTTAGACCTAATGAAAGGGAAATTCAGCAGACAAAATACACTGGCCCAAAGGACACAACCAGCAAAGCAAAATCCAAGGGAGTAGATAATAGCTCCAAACCTTCCCCTTGAGCAAGGGTCTCCCCCAAGAAAAATCAAATCACAAAGCTCTCCATCCTCTGGGCAAACTGTTATTACATTATCTTCACATCGCAGGAGCCTGACATGCAGACACCTCCTGCCTTTCATGTGGGCATAATGACCTTGAGAATGACCTACACTTAGCCACTCAGTCCTTTCATACCAAAGGAGAACAACCTAGCAGGTCGCTCACAGCCTTCCAGATAAACACCAGAACAAAAGTATTTTTACACTTCTAATTACCAGAGAACTGTTAAAAGAATTGTTTTGATTGTAATCAAACCAAACGGATCAGATAATTAACTTCCAAGACTTGACAGAAAAAACTGTTTACCTTATTGAGCTCTTCTATTCTTCGTATCAAGTACGGGTTACTTGAAGAATTTTCAAAGTAGACATAATCTGACAAAAAGAAAAAAAGACTCTTTAAGCCACAAACTGCTAAAAATTGCATCAGAACTTCACATGTATACCTCTAAGGGACACCAAACCAGATAGATTTCTTGGCACAAGCAGTATTTCAAATGTTCCTACTAAACCCAGGATTTTAAAGTGAGGAAATGCAAAATCCATGCCAGCATAAGGAACACATACCAGTGCACTGTGAAGGCAATAAACTTACTTTCAGGGAAAAAAAAATAAAATAAGAAAGGAGCTCTAATGTCAGTTTGAAAAGCAAAGCATATGATCTTCTCTCTCTGATCAGATTATTTCCACTTTGATCACGCTGCTGTCTACTTGCTTCCTCTTCTTATCAAAACGCAGCCACTTCTCACTGGCAGTATGCAATCTTTCCTCTTCCCCTCCAGCTCAGCTTACACCTACTGCCCATTTACTCAGAATGCAAATACTTTCAGCCTTTCTCTCATCTTTTTCTCTACTCCCCAGCCTTCTGTGCCTGTGTTACCCTAGAATACCCTTTGTGAAACTCCACACAGTAAGCCAAACAGGGCAACACTCTCGTTTTCAACTTGGTTAAATATCTTAAACTAGAGGAAGACAACCCGTTTTGAAGGCAGTACCCAAGGTAGTACATCCATAGCCCCTGGGCACGACTCAGGTTATCTTCTGCAAGGAAAAGGGTGCTCCAGCACTGAGTGGGTGCTCAGCGGTGCTAGCCCTCTGTAAATAAGGACAACTACCGAAGCTGTTAGCCTCAATCTCCCCGAAGGGCTTGCTAAAACGGCAGTCTGCACTGTTTCCTCCAGACACCCCCCAGGGGTCTCTGCTCCTGAAAAGCTGCACCACGAGAGTGAACCATTCCATTCTTATCTCCAGGGTGGCCTGGGAGACAACGGAGCGCTCACCCATCACGTCCTACAGCAGCCCTTCCAACTCCCCGTGTGCCACACTACCGGAGCTCCAGACACCGAGTTATTTCGGACAACCACTTCCCTCTCCCATTATCCGTAGGTGTCCCTGGAGGTCACAGACACAGCCACTGCTGTGTGAGATTCCAGCACGGCAGGGAGCACTAAACAAACGAGGTCGCAGGAACCACTGCCTTGAGCTACCTCCAACCAACTCCTTCAGCAGAGGTCACAAGTCAAGAATCCCAGGAATGGCAATGTTTAAAGCAATGGCTTCCAAGCTCTTATGTTTCAAAAAAAGAAAAAATAAAGTGTGCCATATGCCATGAGTTGCAAAGGCACCTTGACAAACAAGTCTCAACACTATCTTGGTTGAGGTGATGAGGCTGCAATGCCAATACTCAGAATGGGGCACATTTGGGGTTACTGTAAACAGGGCCAATAAAGCATAGACACACTACATATTGTTTTTTAATATTTGTGTATTCTGTGCTCCAGACCTCTCAGACTGATGGCCAGCTATCTTCACACACAGTAACACACCTCTGAGCAACTCCAAAACTTCCTCCCTGACTGCAAGAGTTGGTTCCTCCTAAATGTCACTGCCCTGCATGCTGAAGGAAGCATGATCTTATCCAAGGAATTCAGACTGGACATACACTTTGTACAGGCTGCGAGAGTTAGGCTTGTTCAGCCTGGAGAAGAGAAGGCTCAGGGGGACACCTAATTACAGCCTATCCCTTAAAAGGATCCACCAGCAAAGTGGGAGAGGGGCTGTTGTGATAGGACAAGGGGTGATGGCTTCAAGCTGGAAGAGGGCAGGGTTAGATTAGACATTAGGAAGAAATTCTTTACTGTGAGGATTGGTGAGGCCCTGGCACAGGGTGCCCAGAGAGGCTGCAGAAGCCCCATCCCTTGGCAGTGTGCAAGACCAGGTTGGATGGGGCTTTGGGCAACCTGGGCTAGTGTAAGGTATCCCTGCCTATGGCAGGGGGTTGGAACTAGATGATCTTTGAGGTCCTTTCCAACCCAAACCACTCTGTGATTCTGTGATTAAGTTTCACAGAAATGGTTAAAACACCCAAGTAACCAGATCCTAAATTTTCACTGTCACGTACCGGATAGGAGCACCTGCTCTGTGCAGGACAACAACTCTAACAGAAGTCACAAAACCAAACAGGTATTTGGCAGCTTCAGCAGTATCAACTGCTGACTGAAATAATGACAGGCATTAAAGCAGTTTACTGATCAGTGGGGTAAAGAGAAACCTCTTCTCTCACAGCAGGAACACCCACCCATGCCCTACAAGGGCACTGAAGAGGAGCACATGGAAGCTTCAAGATGCCTCCAAACTCACTTGCCACTTCTCACCTCATGGCTCCATCACCTGAAGAAAAGACAAGTTCTTTCCCCCTACCCTTCACTACTCCCAGAACAACCTGGTACCCCTCACTTCAGATACTTCTCTCTGGCTGAGACAGATGCAAAAATCTATTTGTGTACACTTTGACTGAAAAATAAAACTGAAAACTAAAGGAAATGTCAATCTCTGTCTTGAATATAACCTTGTCTTTAATTCCACATGCTACAGGTGACCCTGGCGAATCTTCATAGTTCACATCATTTTTCTAATGGCTTTTTTGTATGTATTCTCACAGACAAGTGAACATTAACTCAATTTTTCATGTAACTACAGCTTATTGATTCTAAAGTCTGGCATGGATTTAAAGAATGTTTATGACAGATGAATGGTTTACCAAAGAACAGCTCACAGCAGTATCCAAGTTTTGAATAATAAAACCCCCAAAATGTTACTTTATCCAACAGAAGAAACATCTTCAAGCCCACGCTCCAGGGTCAGTAGCTGCACAGCTCACACAAAGCACTGCATGCATGCATGCCACTGGTGGAAAGCGGCACAAAGGCAGAACTGAGGCTGTCCCACAGGATGCTTCAAGAGCTGACACAACACGGTGTGGAGGGGCATAGAATCATAGGGGTTGGAAGGGACCTCGAGATCATCAGGTCCAACCCCCCTGCCAAAGCAGCTCCCCAGCTCATATTGCACAGATAGGCATCCAGACGAGTCTTGAATATCTCCAGAGAAGGAGACTCCACCACCTCCCTGGGCAGCCTGTCCCAGGGCTCTGTCACCCTCACTGGGGAAAAGTTCCTCCACATGTTGGTGCAGAACTTCCTGTGCTCCAACTTGCAGCCATTGCCCCTTGTCCTGTCTCCACAGACACTGAAAAGGGGCTGGCCCTGCATCCCATACTTAAGATATTTATAAACATTAATTAGGTCCCCCCTTAGTCTTCTTTTCTCCAGGCTGAACAGCCCCAGCTCACTCAGCCTTTCCTCACAGGGGAGATGCTCCAGGCCCTTAATCATCTTCGTAGCCTCCTCTGGACTCTCTCCAGGAGATCCCTGTCTTTTTTATACCAGGGAGCCCAGAACTGGACACTTCACGATTTCATCATGTCACAAATGCACAGCCCAGTACCTCGCATCCATGTTTTAGACTAATCCCACAACCACGCTGAGCATTTCACCAGGAGCTACGCAACTAATGGAGGAGCCCTATTTCCCATTACTCAAATTACCTGGAAAAGGTTTTCTTCTGCTCTGCAAGTTGTGCAGAGTGCACTGAAAATCACATAAAATGGAACATGAGAACATCAGAGGGGAGTAATTAGTGTTTTACAGAGATTTTAAATTCCTTAACTACAATTAAAATGCTATCCTGAACAGAGAAATGCTGGAGTTACTCTTCTGCAAGTACAATCGAAATTCTAAGTCCAACAAACTACTCTCCCAACTGATGCCGTAAGCAGGCGAGAGGGGTCCCTTAAATTGTTCCATATGCAACAAACCCAGAGGAGGGTTCTTTCCTCTCACCACGTTTAAAGGAGGTACAGGACCACATTCCACTGATCCCTACACCCCAAAACACCTCCTGGCCACTTGGACAGCACTTCCCCCTTCCTCTCCAGCTTCCTTCCATGGAAGTGCACCCTTCTCATGCTCCTACCCAACTAATACTATTCCCAGTTCGCTTCAGGAGAGTAGCTAAAGCTGCACTCATTTGGGGGGACAGACACACATCACATAATGGAAACATTCCACAAGCTCCCAACAATCCAGTTGTGGATGGGAGACATCCTGTATATACACAACTGCCAGAGTCTCTGTGCCCTGGGCTGAAAGAGAGGATGGGGAAAGAGACAAAATTAACAGGCCTTTGAACAACAGGAAGACAGGCATCTCAGCTCCTACCACAGAACAGGAAGGAAAGAGTACACCAAAAAAAAAAAAAAAATTACAGGCTAGGGACAGAAAAGTAGAGCTGACAGCAAAACAAGGCAGGCTCTTCAAACACAGCAGCCTCTCTAGCCTTGCTAATCTATTGGCTTTCCTACTTACAGGACTGCAGGACTAACCTATCTGTCTGCACCTCAGCAAACACAGCACCACTCCTTCAAACAGCACCCACCTGAAACACGTGGGTCTCACCGCTTACCACCCAAGCGCCTGAACGCAGGCTGGGACTCCATCCCGCGCCTCCGCAACAGCTTGCAGCTTCAACTCCCAGTCCCTGAATTAATCAGCCGTGCACCCTCATCACGATCACCATTAACAGCCTCACTTGTGCACATTATGGAATTCCCTATGATCAGGCTACAGCAATGACCGAGGAGGGCAGCAACAGCACCAGACAGTACAGACAACCATGCCCATCTCCACCTTCCCTCCCTCTTACCTGTACTGTTGCAGAGCAGAAGTACCCACATACATCTCTCTACCCAAAAAACCTTTCTGTCTGATAACATTTTTTTCCCTGAAGCTGAGAATGTACACAATGTACTAGAACACTATATCATACTGTATCATACAGGCACTGAACTGCTAGAACAGTCACAACAGTACTGCAGCTAAGACCAGAATGACAGCTTAGACCACAGAAGATGGAGATTTTCCACAAAGGCAGTGAAAGAATTGGTTTTAATTAGTAATAAACATAACAGACTTTCTTTTTGCTCTCATATACTTTGAATACATTCTTGCAAAATAGCTTCCCCCTCTGCCCTCTTCACGTCAGCTGTTACGTCTACACTGGTCCATCGAAAAAAGCAGGAGGGGGTACGACAAGAGAAAGAACACAGGTCGTCTAGACATCATACATTTATAAGATTAGACATGTCTGAGCTACCTAATAACCTTAGGGGCTTTTAGGTGACCAAACTGCAGAAATGCCCAAAGGTATTTTTATCCTCCCCAACTTACATTTGCCTTTCAAGCTAGAAGCACTTTCTGGGACCGCCCTCGCTGAACCTTACCTCCAGCAAGGCCTCCACGCTGCTGGCTGCATTAGCCTACAGATGTACTCAGGACACAAGGGAGGCTGAGGCCTCCCTTCCTCTTCCCACACTCACTACTGCTGTTGGGGCATGCTGTGCATTTCCAGACGTGATAAAGAAGTAACTTCACAGTTGCAAATATTTCCCCTGCCCAATCCACAAAGCTGCTGCCCTGAATTCAAGATGAGTGTCAAGAGAGTGGATAAACTTGTGATGACCTGCTTACTTTATGACTTCTCTTACAAGAAATATATGCCGCCTCATACTCAAAATTTCCAATTCAATTTTGGGCCAGTTTCTTCTGGTATGCTCCAGTTTTCAAATTATTCATCAGCTTGGTACTCAAAGCTGTCAATCACTTTACAGTTTGGATAATACAATCCCTCCTGAACCACGTTCTCCTGGAAGAGGAGAGGCTGGCGCTGCTTTCAGCCTACAAGTCAAGCCATCTCACCTGGCAGAGCCCACGCCCCATTGCCTTCTGTCTGTACAAAACCCAGCATCATCACTCAGATGCAGCTGTCACCTGACAAATGTTTAGTTACAGAACAGATAGAGTATCAACAGAGAAAGCCTTACCAGCACAATATTTTCATTACCAGAAAACCAAAACTGAAACACAGTTGTTCCTGTTGCTAAAAGATTGATGAGGTCCAATACACCCAGCAGTATTTACAATTAACATATCTACACACCAGGTATTTACAATTAATGTCTTTCATGGACCAACAAAGGTATATACTGGAAGCACAAGTTCAATTCATATTTATCAGACAGCAGTTATCTGTGGCTGCTGCATGCACAGGATATGTGCTGCCTCATCCTCAGCTCTCTGTGCCATGGGCAACCACTACTACTGCTCAACTCCTCATAAAAGGAGTGGAAACGGAGCAACAATGGGAGCACACGAGCATCTGACACACCTACAGTCATTTAGCAAGGGTCATGGCAAAAGCAAGTGCCACCTCCTGCAGAAATCTCCACTCCGTGCAGCTAACAGCAAACCATCACTAAATTTAGTTAAGGGCAGGTTGAGGTACCCCGGTCAAATGAAACTAACTTTGCCCACCTGAGGAAGTCAGAAGGACAGAGATCGAATCAAATTACCCTTGACTGAAACCTTTGACCACGACACACATCTCAAAGGACTGTGCTCATGAGAATCCACCGCTCACACAGCATGCGTGCTCCCAAGGTTAGCTGCTGGTCTCAATAAAAAGGCTCAGCCACAACAAAACAGGGAAAAGTTACCCAAGGGACAAGGTCTCACTGCTAAAGCAGAGAGCCTGGGTTTCACCAACGCATCAAGATTAACACACAGCTGCACCACTTCCTTAGGCCCAAAGCCTGTAGTAAACTTCCTAGATAAAAGTTAGCAATGGCAGCTCAATGCAGCACATCCAGACCGGTGACTACCCTGACCCTAAACACATAGTGAAAAAAGTCCCAAGTCAGGTAAAACCAGACAAGACTCCCTCCAGCCAGGAAGGCTGCCAACCTCAAGAGCCACCGGTCACAGGAACCAGGAGGCTCTGGCAGTCGGTCAAACATTTTAGGTCACCATCAAGTCTACAGACATCGCAAACTCCCTTCAAGGAGGATGGGATGGCTCCACACACAAGCGAAGCGGTCCACAGCCAAATTCCCCGATGTACTTGCAGCTTCTCAGATGAGCCAGAAAACACGCTTATTAAAGGAATTGTTGCAGCCCTACCCTTTTCCTTTACGATTTCCTACTTCAGCCAGGCAGTTAATAGTCTTCACTTGGGACCTTCTCTACCATGACTCCTCTGCTAGCTCCCACAGCTTTCTAGGTTCAGTAGAAGTTGAAGAGTTAGCCTACGCAGGGAGTTCTATTAGTACACTCCCTCCAAAATAGCAGTTATGTCTAGTTAATTACACACTGAAATGACACGTACAGAAAAATCTTAATTTACAATGCTGTTTTGTAATTATGTAAAATGTTTGTTTTTCCTATGAGACCAGCCCTTACAATAGAAAGTTGCTTTTACCCTCCTGGAGAGCATGCAGGCAGCATAAGAAGGGTGCCTGTAGAATCCTGAGACTATAAGGATGTACTGGGAAGACAATATCCTAGATATTATAAACCAAATAAACCACCATAACACTCATGCACCAAGCACTCCAGCAATGAGCAAGCATACAGACTCTCAAGACTATCAACTCATGATACACTGTAAAACCTCTAAAATAACTGAATTTATAGATGCACATACACAAAGATAGGCAGTATATTCAGCTTAACTTCTACTTTGCACCTCTGCTCCAAAAAAAAACCCAACATGACTTCAAAAAACCCCAGAGCTGTAAAGTGAAGAGACCAGCGATGTACAAAGAAAGGACAACTCAGTTTCATTTAATAATCCCAAGCCTCTATAATGACAATCAAATTCCAGGCACGTATCCACACACATTGGCGTGCCGAGGCGACACCGAAGATTGCTTTGTACTAAAGGAAGTTCAGCCTCACGTATTCAAAACGCATGGCAGAAGTCCATGTTCTCAGTTTCACACCAGCTTCTACTCTTATTTTCAGTTATAAAACACAAACCCAGACACCAGCCCAGCCCCCAGCACTGAGAAGGGAAAACCAGTGGCAATTTTATTCGTATACAAGTGAAAAACCCGTGTACTTTTTGCCAAGTCCCCATGAAACACGCACCTGTATGGAAAGGGCAGACACTGACAATCAGTGCAAATATCAATACCTTATTGTACCATACTTTGATATCGTACTTTAACTCAGAGTCAGCACGCTCTAAGAAACAGGTAGTTGGTTTTCTTGAGTTTGTTGATACATCTCTTTTTATAATGGCTAAACTGTTATTTCTAAAGGCAGGCTGCCCTGGATAATGCAATCAAAGCCATGAACATAAAAGAAGCAGGAGTAGGCTTTTATCTCACCTTAAAAAAATTCCCAAACTGTAAAATGTTCAAGAAACAAGGATTTTCTACACGTTCACATGGTAAACAAAATGTTCACATCACATTTTCTTCCAAATGTGCAGAACTTGTATCTAGAAAGGGACAGCCAAAATATCTTGGCTGTTTTGAGATGAAACCTACACATTAGTTTTCCTGACTTGCCTCCAAAAATCCAGGTTCGATATTCCCCAAGCCATAACCTTAAAGCAGAAGCAACTCCTGGCAAAAGCCCTCAAACAGGACTACAGATTATGCACAGACCTATAAAAAAAGCTGATGCAAACTTTTATCAGTGCAAGCTGTTCCCATGTACTAAGTGATGCTACAAAATCAAGCAAATAAAAATCCCCAAATAAACCCAACCCAAATGCTCTGAAGGACCTGTAACGGTTACTAATCAAAACTCAGATACCTACCACCCAGAACTCTTTTCCAAAAAGAGAATGTTTCTTAGCTTGAGTAAAGGAGGAAGAAAAAGTTAATGACATGCAACTTGCTAGGACAGACTGACACAAGTGATCCAGCAGTTTAAACTCTGAAACATTAAGGGATTTGGAACTTCCCAAAGCTCTTCAGTTCTTTGTTTTCTACCATGTCAAAGAGGCAGGGGGGGGAAGAAAAATTCTTGTCCAGCAACCTCATACCATTTTTTTGCCTGATTCTTAGCAAAATTAGATTTATGCAACTCCATTATCCATGCATTAGTTCTTCCCTATTAACTCCTGAACCTTTTGTTTGATTCCAAACATTTCACAGAGGGACAGAAGTCTCAAAGATAATTACATCCTAATCACTGTTCCCCATCTTTAAAACACAGATACTAAAACTAGAAGAGAAAGTGAGAAAGGTAAGAGAGACAATTAGAGATATGAGATGGTTCCTGTTTCAGAAGCAATTAATAGACTAGGCTTTAAAGCAAATCAGTGGAGATTCCATGGTGTGTGGGGGAATTACCAAAAGTGCTTGCTTTCTTACACACCTCCCAACATTTCTATTGTCAGTGCTGTTCCAGGCAGGTCTTGGGCTCGATTAACTTCTGATCTGATTCATTAGGACACAGCGTGTTCCCAAACGTTTACCCTCTCTGCTGGGGAATATAGCAGGGATTCTGCCTAGCAGCAACAAATTAGAAGCTTGAGATCTCAGCTCTGGATGAGGCACCAAGTTCCTACATACAGTACCTTTCCCAGTAAAAGTGCAGAATTAGAAAGGAGTGGGAGTAGGAGAGCCACCATCTCATGGAAGAAGGAACATGAACTTCACATAAAGTCAATGTCCCTCACAGCCCTGATGGATGTTTTCAGTTGCAGAAGATCTGTGGGGAAACATCCAAAGGACAGCAATCTGCTGGTACTTGTGAAAAAAGGGGTTATGGGTGTGAGCTGTACTTCATAGGTCACTCTTCTAAGAGAGGAACTATGCCAGCTGAAGGAACTGCTCCTGGGGATACTTGCTTAAAGGTAAGGTAGGGAGGCTGTGTACAAACAAGACTTGAAGAGAGAACTTATAAGAAACCTGGAAATAAAATTAAGCGTCCTAACTACTACCCTGAGGATAAAGAAGAAATTCTGCTCCTAGAAATCAATTATTTGACAGTAGAAGGAAACCCATTTCAATTAATCCCCTCCCAATATCCCAGCTACAACTGCGGCACACTCACACATGGTACCAAGCCTTGAGGTTCACTGCTTCACTCCCTCCAGCTTCCAGCAGGACAAACATTCACTCAACATTTATGGAGAGCCCCTTTTTTATTCTCTGCTTTACATGAGATACCTAAGCATGATTCAAAGTCCTCTGGACACAAAGCCTGTCCTGCCACTTCAGTTTCCCAAGGATGTAGCTATACAAACATTTTCTGCAGTGGCCAAGTTATTTCAGCCGTGTCAGAGTAAGTTTTTGTGGGGCAACACCACGAATGAGCTAGTGGAAACAGTCCAGCCTTAAAAACCCAAAAACCTTTCCCCAAAGGTGGGTTGTAAAGGAAGAATAGGATGGTCTCATTTACAGAGGAACCAGAGAAACATTTGAGCAGACGGAGAAACTAGTAAGAAGAGAACTCCTTAAAAATGGAGTATTTGAGGAAGGGGGGGGCATAGGAGAGGAGCATCTTCAAACTGCACCCTTCCAATTTTCTCTCACAGCCAAGAGAACAGCCTGTTCCATTGCAATTCTCATTGCTAAGGACAGATAAGAAAAACATTGTTTTCCAAAAGATATTTAGGCAGAACAGATGATGACAAGAAATCAGCTTTGTGTTCCCTGCAAGTAATTCAAGAGTTGCAAAACAAGAACCTCTGAAGGACTGAGACACCAAGTTTGGTATCACTCTTAAGAAACAACCAAACCACCAACGAAAAAGATTGTGGGTTATTGGTTGGGTTGTTTAAGAACAGTGTTGGACTCCAGTTAGTCAATTAACTGCTTAGGCCATGGTATGACAGTATTTTAAGTCCAGGAGTAGGGGCTTCAGTGCCAGATCAAAAACATCATGGCTTCACAATGTAAAACACGGACGAAGAATAAACTCCTGCCATAGTTTTGCAGATGTTTCTTCAAGCAAGAGTGCCAGCGAAGCTGATTCATCCCCCGCCTCTCATACCACCCCCTCAACTGGTGACAGCTTCTCCTTGGATGGGAGGAGGCAGGCATGCACGTGGTAAACCTGGGTCAAAAAAGTGCCTCCCAACCAAAGCAGTTCCCTGACCTGCTTGGCTGCACAGGCACATGGAGCTGTGTAAGCCCAGCTAAGGAAGCAACGTGAGGACGGGAACAAGTGTCTGTGAGCAGGCGCCGCTCAAATCCACGCCGCCACCAGAAGAAACATCCACAGAAACCGTCTCACTTGGCTGCTTCAAATTTGCTCAGACGTTGACAACTTCACTCTGTAAGGACAAGCTTTGTGCTAAATCAGGAATCATCTGCTCACACCATACTAACTTTATGCTTGGTCAAGTATCGTCTGTCCTCCTACATCTTGCATAAAGTAGGAAGCCCCTGAATGAACCAGAGCACAGGACGTGCAGTTTAACAGAGAGATTACCACGGGCCACATCTGACAGCTCAGATCGGTGCTCTGGCAACGTGCAGAGCCAGAGCTGTGAAACCCCAGGCGCCACACAGACTACGCAGCTTGTGAGGAACACACATGTAAAAGGCTAAAGAAACCTTTTTTCTTTTTCTTTCACTCGCAAACTCACTTTGAAGCTGCCAACTAACTTCTCTGCTTTACTTCATTGATCAATGTCAAGTAAAAATTATCTCAGAACACTCTTCCTTCCTAAAGACATCCAGCCAAAACGCTGGAAAAGGGAGATGTGTGCATGGTTTGAGCTACACAGACTGAAAGCTTCACCAGTACTTCACAGGTCCTTCCCCTGGATGCCTCCCCACTTACTTCAGCGGGCAGAAACAGGTTTAGTTAAGAGTGGTAAGCCAAAAAACAAACAGATGTTTAATTCTGCAGTAGATTGTGAAGAAAACCTCATTCTTCAAGACTTATGCCTTCCCTTAGGGCTTAAGAGGGCAATAAATTGAGGAAATCTTGGTCTCTCACAAGACAGACTACTCAGCAATGGAGATGCATATAAAGGAAAAGCCCCCACACTGGCACTAAACTGATGACCCAAGATACGGATCGGGAGCTCTTGCTCCAGGGGTCTCCTCCAGGCTTGGTCAGGCTGAGGTATCATCCAACCATCACAGCTTCCAGGGAAACACAAACATTCCTCATCGTTTTCTGAAGCGAACAAGTAAACCAGAAGTACACTGGCTATGGTCTTTATGGGCCGAATTCTTTGCTAAGAATGGTTTCCATGCGCCTTGAGGCATCAAATGGTGTTTAACCCACAAAGAAACTTCAATAACAGACTGGTGTGCAGGGAAGCACAAGAGCAGCACTGGGGAGAAGAGCAGGCATATCGTGAACCTTCCAAAAAGAACACTTTCTTCCTTAATGTTAGGCTTTACTGTATATTTGAAAAAAATTTGTGTCATATATGAACATAAAAAGGTTGCCAGATATGTTTAAAGCTCAAATTTTGTTATGTTTGAATGTGCAGCACCAACTCCAAGGACCTCACAATGTATTAATCTCCAAAAACAGCTGTATCCCATATCCTACTGGACATGAGAAACTTGCCATCTGCAACAGAGAATAAATTAAAGTATTCATCTAAGCACCAGGGTTCAACCCCTTTGAACTGTGGCACAACAAAGTTGCATTAAAAGAAGGCTGCGTCCTTTTAAATGTGAAAAATTCCTCGATGTCTTTCCTTAGTGAAATGCTTTCTTACGCATTAAATAATCACAGCAGAAGCTCATTAGTTCTTCTTAACAACAGACAGTCCAACAGACCAAATTTGGTTTTACAAGTAGAGGAGAGGAGGAATCACACCAGACTTTAAAAAACACTTTGAAGCAGGGCCTCTTTGTATACTAGGTGTATGCCAGTGACCTCAGAGATACTGAGGCGCTAAAACCACAGTAAGAGCATCTTTCCCAACCATCCCAGTTTATCTAAACCTCTTGGGAAACTCAGGCAAGGCAGCTGAAGGGCTTGGTCAATTACCTGTTTGAGGATTTTAAATAATAAACAATCTTGCAAAGCAATAGAGTGTAACAACTCCTTACTTGGTGTAGAAGTAACACTGATGTTACAGAGTATTTGTTGCCAGGAGATGTGCAGAACTATGGGGAGGCAACCTCCAACAGTCCATACCCACGCGTTCAAGCACCCCCAAAGTGCTCAGGAGTAGTTTATGCATTGAAGTAAAAACAGTAACAGCAGCCACCTTATTCTCTCCTTGTCCTACTAGGGGGAAAGAAGTACTCTCTATTTATTTAAAGTTAGGATGTTTAAACATCAAAAGTTACTTGGAAACAACAACTAGATGCAAGTGAAAGGAAAAATCTCTTACATCCACCCCAAACCATCACTAGTTAAACAAAAGGTGATGCTTAAATGATTTAGAAGTCCTTTTTCCACAATTTCTTATCAATTGTCTTTTATTCACCATCACTGGAAGGCAAAGCACACAAACAAGACCAGAGGAGTAGAAAAGCTTGCGGGCACTGTGGAGGGGTGGCTCGGCTCAGCTGCCTGCCCAAGTGGTGCCAAGGGCCCTGCCACAGGCAGGCTGTGTCCCCCCACCCCAGCCCTGGCACAGCCTCCCACGCACCTGCTCGGGGACTGCTTAAACTCACTAATCTCCCTGGCTGTGCTAACTTTCTACCGGCCAGTGACACCAACCTGTCCAGAGGCAGCCAAGGAAAATAAGAAGCAGCAGGTGAGCATCACCCTGCTGGGACAAGGAGGGGGAAGCCAGAATTCCCCCTCTGGCAGAAGCAAGCAGAGTGCTTCGACTCCACTTTGCCAACTGTGAACAGCTTTACAGCTATCACAAACCCAGAGAGCTGTGTGTATGGACACAACTGCCATAGTTCTAGTTCCCATACACACCTAAGCTGGCTGACAACAAGCTTCCCACCATGCAATGTTTCCCAATTAAAGGCTGATGAACCCTGAAACAGGCTGATATGGGAGAGAGGGGGACAGAAAGGAAGACTGTAAAACACTAAAAGATAAACTTGTGTAACTAGAAACAATGGAAGGAAAAGCTGAAGAAACCCACTGCCTGGCTGTTGCTGGAAGGAGATAAGCTAGAAGCCATCTTATATTTATTAGGGCAAATGACCGCAGAAACCTATTAGTGAGTTGCAAGAATAAGCTCTCATTTTTATTACCTTTACTGGTTATTTAATAACCTCTTCCCCAAACCCCCCCCCAGCTCAGGTTACCTTCAAATACTTCACTTCTGCTGAAAGAAAAATATAAGAAAGAAAAAACCCCACAAACCCAAAGCCCCCAAACACACACAACCAAACCAAAACCATCCCACAGTAACCCCCCTTGCAAGCCAAAATGCATACACACTGATAACAAAGCAAGGCGGCAGGAGAGGGTTTTACACAGGGCCCTGCAGTTAAATCATCTGAAAGACATGCTCCAGACCTGGACTCAACAATACGCTTCTATGGAAGCTTCCTTAACAGCTCTGTGCCTCAGCCCTTTACCAAGACAAACACAAAATGATTATTGACATCACTATGATGTCAGGAGGACCAAGGCACCCATCTGCTCACAGCTCTCTGGCAGCAGCCAAGAGTCATACGGCACCAGGAGAATCTGGATTCCAAACAGGGGTATGTAATGGGATGGGGGGCAGGTCAAACCATGATCCCCAGCCACACATTAATAACACCCTATAATAACAGAGAGATGATGTCATGCTGCCATTCTTAAAAACTTTAGGGACGGCTACGCTGAAACAAGGGGTATGACTGCGCACCAATATCGGGTCTAACCGAACCAGTGAGAGCAACACCACCGACAGAATCGTGGAGCTTCTGTCCCCAGCACACTGGAATAAAGCTGCTGGGAATCTCTGGTGCCATCCCAGGCACTGTGGAGTCAACATTTCACTTTAAACATGCAAGATGCTGCTGGCATGTATCTGCTTGACTGATCTGCGATCGTATCTCCCGATGCCATTTAAACACACCTTCGTGTACCACAGGCTCGAAAGCAGTGACAGTTCTGCAGCCTAGTGGGCTCCCAAACAAGAGGGTAACTCTTACAAGTGGAGAACACACAAAAGGCTTTTCATCTACCAGCATAAACTGACATTTGTCTCAGCAAAACTGTTGGCTTTAGTAGTTCTTCCTCCATCCTTCCTCTCCTTTCTTTCCCCATGCCCGTGTTCCCAGCCCTCCCACTGAGCCCATTCAGCTGTTCACACAGTCCCACGGTGAACCAGATCGGGTAGCTGATGCAGATTAAAAATAATTCAGGAAAAAACAAAGAGTGAGGAGGAGGGAAGGTGGAAAAATTTTAGTTCCTCAAATCACTGCAAGATGGAAATGCAAAACCCATTGTTTCACTGCACCAAGGGAAAGCCAGAGGGGCACAGGCCTGCAGCGGGGCTCAGTCCTTCTTGTCCTACAGCTCAACTCTCCCCGAGAAGGTGGAGATGGAATAGCTGTTGCAAAGTCTCTTGATACCAAAATGACCTGTTCTCTTCCAGGCAGCTGACACAGCACTCTCCTGAAAGCGGGGCCTGGCACTAACCAGAACAATGAACATCTCTCCCCCACATGCATTTTTTTTCATCAGAGGCCCCAAATTCCAGCTTGGAGGTCCCAAGCTCCTCAGATCTGGTGTTTATCCAACATTCCCATACGGTCTGTGATCACGCAGACTGAAGCAGCAGGCCAGCCCACCACAACTCCTTCCAAGCAAAAGCAGCTCACTGTCATCATGCTGCCATTTATTTCATGGCTGTTAAGAAAACCCTCACCTCTGCAACTCCGAAGGCAGGCAATTCCAGGATTTCTTTCTGGTCAATGAATACAATCCCATACTTCATCTTGGAATCTGATACCCTGGCATCCTCCCTACACATTTTAGAAGTTCCAAATCCCCTGTGAAACATGCTAACTTCCAAGAGTCCTGTTTGTACTGGCAACCAACCCCCACCTCCATCACAAATGTACCAGTAGGGACTTGGCAGGAGAACCAGTTGCTTTCTCTAAGCAACCTGATGCCACCAGTCAAGCCGAGTCTTAAATCCATTCGAGTGGCAGCTCTTAACCCCCTCCACCTCCTCCCCACACACTTGCTCAGCCACACACCACCAAGACGATAACGTACATGTCACCTTCATCCCCCATAGTGAAGGCTCCTCAGCTCCTCTACACAGGAACTGGAGAACACACTTCATGTCCTCTGGAAAAGCTGTCAACTATGAGTTTAAAGTCAGCCTCCATCAGAGAAGTGCAATCCACCTATGGGTTTCTGAAATGTAAACCTCCTGGCATTTCACGATTAGGCCAAAAGTACTACCACCATCCTTTTCTGAGTCAAGGTACACACCTAGGAGCACCACTGATTATAGGGAGGGAGCTGCTTTTGGTAGCTGTGAGGCCTGGAGTTCATACAAGGCAACTCAGTAGCCACTAGAATAACAACAGCGGAAAGCGTGTGAAATGGCTACACACAAACCCCATTCAGGATTTAACCCTGCCCGGGAGTTCACACTCAACTTGAGTGCTCCAACCCGCTAATGGGAGATACCGCACCAGAGGTCAGGAACAATTCAGTAGCACAAACTCCTCTGGCTCGGCTGAACAGAGAGCTCACACAAACAGCTGCATCCATCCATATGTTGATCTTGGTAATATGTCAAATCAAGACTTCATCCATATGTACGATAAGGCAGCGCCGTAACCTCGGCTGCCAGCCAGCTGCCTAACCCTCTGCCTGGAAAGGTTACAGAGGAGCAAATCCTAGGCACCATTTCCAAGTACAGGAAGGACAAGAAGGTGACAGAGGCCAGCCAAAATGGATATACCAAAGGTCTGGCCAACCTGACCCCCCTCCAGGATGAAAAAACTGGCTCTGTGGCTGAGGGGAGAGCAGGAGGGTCTTATACACCTTGACTTCATGTCAAAGGCCGCTCTAGTCTCCCACAGCATCCTTCAAACAAAAACTGGAAGGTGGTGAGGTGTGGCTTGGATAACTGGACAATAGAGGTGGGAGAAACGTGGCTGGAACACCAGGCTCAAAGGATTGTGATGAGCAGTTACAACTTCTACTTGGCTGCCAGTTACTAATGGCATTCCTCAAGGATCAACATGGGGGCCAGCCCTGCTTAGGGTTTTTTAATGACTGGGATAGGGATTAGGGTACACTCTCTAAAAGTTTGGGATCTTGGGAAAAGTAAACTACATGTTGGAGTGCAGGGCTGCTGTTCAGATGGACTTTAACAAGCTGGAAAACAGACTAAGAAGAATGTCAGGAAGTTCAACTACGGCTAGAGCAAAGCCCCCTATCTGGGCAGCATAACTCCCTGCAGCAGGGCAGGCCATCAGCATAGCATCTCTGCAGAAAGGCACCTGGAAAAACCCCACACTGCCCAGGAGCCAGCAGCGCACCCTTGCAGCAAGGGCGGCACACGTGGCCATGTGAGCAGGAGTGCAGGCAGCAGGGCGAGTGGACAGATCCTGCTCCTCTGCTAAGCACCTGGGAGAGCTGAGTCCAACTTGGCCTCCAAGGAGCCCAAGGGTGGTGACATACAGGAAGGACTCCAGCAGAGCCCAGCAAGGTGGTCAGTGCTGGAGCATGGGACGTGTGAGAAAGGCAGGGGTGGGTGAGGTCAGCCCCAGGGGAGGTGTTACTGCTGTCTACAACTACTGAGTGGGAGGTATAGAGCAGATGAGGACAGGCTCCTCTCAGAGCTGTGCAGGGATAAGCCCAGGGACACCAGCTGGAACGCAAGAAAATCCAACCAGGCACAAGAAAACAAACATTTGCCATAAGCATGGGCAAACACTGGACAAGGTAAAGCAAAGGTGGCATCACCATCCTTATGAGTTACTGAGAACTGGGCTGGCCATAGCCCCAAGCACCCAGCTCCAACAGGACAACTTCTAGCAGGAGGTTGGCCTAGTGTGATCTACAGAAATCCCTTCCCACCACCCATAGGGTGCACAGTACGGACTTTGTCACACAAAATACCCAAGACAACATTTCACCTAAGAACAGTGCCTAAAACATTAAATGCCAAAAAATAATTTCCAGGAAACAATCCCCTTTGCGAGTCACACCAGGCACCGAGCTGTAAATTTCCACAACTCATCTTGCCCCTCATCGCTTTACTACCCGCATCTCCAAACCGACACAACGCTACAAGCACACTAACAGCTTGTAGGAACCCAAGAAACAAAGCCAGGACAGCCAAGGAGTGCACCTCATCCTTCTGTAAAACCAGGTGCAGCCACGAAAATAAAAAAAAGAGGAAAGAAAGAAACAGAAGTACAAGCATGACAAAAGAAGTGGCGTTTCACAGAGCACAAAGTAAGGGTAGGCCAGAAAAGCAGAAAGAACAGAAAGTAGTTGTTGATGGAGAGCGGCCAGACAGGATGACTTGGCCACCTTCACCATATTTTCCCCCCCCCAACTTGTTTACTTTGCTTCACTTTTACAGAACTCCACAAGAAACAGAGATTTGAAAAGGAGGGAACCCCGCAAAAACACCTCCCAGCACATCCGACAGTCCTGGGGAGAAGGAAGCTCCACAGAACAGCTTTTATGAAGGAAAATGGCCGAGCACAGATCCATGCCAGACCACCCTGTTTATATTCCACAAAACGCAGTCCCAAACCCTGTTGCCTCTCCTTTCTCTTCACGTGAGTCAAAACAAAGGACAATCAGACAGGAGCGCAACCCTGAATAGGAGGCTAATGGGAGAGCACACAACAGAACAGCAAGAGTGGAAGGGGAGGCCAAGACCGGCAGGATGTGCCTCACGCGAGTCGTGTCTCCCCCCCGCCCCAATCCACCAGAAGCCTCTGCCCATCTTTGTGCATCTCCTTATCTCGGCAACTCCTCCTCGGTCCCCACCCCTACAACCTCGCGTGACCCCCATCCCAGCGGCCGCCCCGCCGCCCCCGACCCCGTCCCGGGGCCCATCCCAGCGCTGCCTCCCCACGGCCCCTCCGCTCTCGCCTTCCTGCCGTGCCCGGCCCCGCTAGCCCGGCTCACCCTACCCGTGCCCCAGGCCCGGATCCGCGCTCCGCTCCGCTCTGCCCAAGCCCCCCCTCGAGCACCCGCAGCTCCGCACGCCCCATCCCCCTGCACCCGGCGCGGTCCCACGAGGCAGCCCTTCCTCACCCCTCCACCCCACATCCCCCGCTCACACAACCCACGCGCACCCCCCGGTCTCGCCCTGCTCCTCTCCCCGCACGACCAAGGGCTCCCCCGCAGCAGCCCTTCACCCCGTTTCACCCCGCGCCGGGCCTCCCCTCGCCCGCCGCTAGCCAGGCCCCTGCCCCGCTCCCGCCCCACGCACCTCACCCGCCCGCCCCGGCCTTCGGCCGCCCCTCCAGACCCCCCCCCCTCCAGCGCGCCCCGGGAGCCGCCTGAACCCCGGCCCCCCGCCCCAATGCTTCCCCCCCACCCCCGCCTCGGCCTCCCGCCGGGCCGCCGCCCCGCCCTGGGCCTGCCCCGCCGCCGCGGCCCCCGGGGCGCCGCTCGCACGCGGGAGGGAGCGAGGGGAGGGAAGCGCGGCGAGGCCGGGCCGCGGCGGGGCCGAGACCCGGGGGACTCTTACCTCCGACCCGGTACATGTTGGCGGCCATACCCGGGACGGGGCCGGGTGCGGGCCGCTCCCGCCGCCGCCTCCAGGTGCCGGATCCGCTGGAAAATGGAGGCTGGGCGGCCGCGCGGGGGAGGGGAGCGGGGGAATTAAAGGGGCCGCGCCGGCTGCCGCCCGGCCGACAGGGAGGGTGGGAGGCGGGGCGGCGACGGGCCGGGGGCGACGGGCCCGAGCGGACAGGGGCCCGGCGGCGGCGAGAGGGAGGGGAAGGAACCGGCCCGGCCCGGCCCTCAGCGTGAGGGCGGCGCTCCGCGGCCTGCACCCGGCGGGAGGGGAGCGGGCCGGGCCTGCCGGCGGTTAGCGCCTCGCCTCGTCGCTCGCACACAACGCTCAGGCCGCCTGCCCGCGCACGGGCGGCCCGGCCTCACGCACGGCCTGCCAAACAGCCGTTACACGCCACCGGCTCTCGTCTGCCCGCACGCCCGGGTGCCTGCACACAGCTGCCTCACGCACCCCTGCGCTCACAGCCCGCCTCACGCACCCCTGCGCTCACAGCCCGCCTCACGCACCCCTGTGCTCACTCACACACACACCCCTGTACTCACACACCCAACCTGTACACACAGCTTCCCTCACACACTCCCTGTACTCACAGCCCAACACACACACACCTGTACTCGTGCATGGTCCTGTACTCACAGCTCTCCTCACACACACACACACACCCCCCCCCGTACTCACACATCCACCTGTACTCACAGCTCTCCTCACTCACACATCCACCTGTATTCACACACAGCCTCCACATACAGACTGGGCCTGTTCTTAAAGACAAGGCCAGCACTGCTTGTCCTCACACATGCTGCCTCGCTGACACCGTGCAACGCCCCCATCACACTTGTACTTACACCTGTACGCTGCCTGGTCCCTATGCACACCTCTCCATCCCCTCATACACGTGTGGGAGTCCTGTGCCCTACACACTCCTCTGGATCACACTCTCCTCCTCCTCCACCATCTCCATCGGGTCCCCGTGATGGGAAGGGGCTTCCTGGGCTATCCCCCCTGCCCACATCCCAAGCTGACCCTAAGACAGTGCCGTGCTGGGGCTTTCCCCTTCCTTGGGTGTCAGCCCAAAAGATAGAATGTAGATGACCACTGTAGCTTTCCCTTACCCACTAACCTGGAGGTGTCACCATCCCTTCACCCACATACTGGGTCTCCAGGCGTCTCCTTGGCAGCCCTGCAGCAGTTACGGGGCTGTTGAACAGTTGTTGGCTCCTGATCGCTCCACGAAACTTGCATGTTGCCACTGCCATTTCCTCTCCTGCAGGAACTGACAGGCTGACACTAAAAAATACCCCAAGAAACCATCAGTCATTGGCACATGACACCTTTACAGCAGGTCCCTCAGCGAGGGCTGACAAAGGACAGCAGAGCAGGCATGGGTTGAAGCCCGATGAAGAGCTACACCTCTGACAGTCAGGACAGGCAGACCCAGGGCACCGCTGGCCTCTCAGGCACAGCAGGACATCTGCACTCACTCCTTGGCTCCTGCACAGAGCTGGAGAATCACGTCATGTTGCCCGAGCTCCAGGTGTCAGCTCAAGACCTCAGAGAGGTCATGATAGCCAAAAAGTGTCTGCCATGAAGCCCTTCTGCTGGAGTAAGCGGTTAAGGGCACAGGCACACACTTTACCAGGGCTGGGCACGGCCACCGCCTGCACTCTTGACCCTGGTTCTCATGAAGTCCAAACCCTTGACATCTGCCAAATAGCATCCAGACGAAAAACAACAGGGCTTGTTAAAACACACCTCACACCGTGTCCGTCCTCGGATCCCAGGAGGGCACGGGCCTCTGCTTCCATGTTTTCACCATGGGCAAGGAGCATGGCTGAGCGAGGAAAGCACTTCAGGGAGTGACAGTCAGGCAGCCAGCAAAGTTCAGTGCGCTGGGGGACATCACAGCAATGTTTCCTCCTCTCCCAGCCAGCCGGAGAGGCTATGCCGGCACAGCTGTCAGGGATAGTGCAGGACACGAGGGCTGGCTCTCCTCAGGCTGCTTCTGCAACCACTCTGCAGAGCGGAGAACAACTCAGTAGGACACAGAATGATCCAGAACGAATAGTTACAAACCGTGTTGGGGTGCACTTGGTAGTTGCACACAGAGAAGGGCTTGGTCACGCGGCCTTGGCTGCTCTGTCCAGGTGCTAAACCATGTTTTAAAGGATAGCAATAAAAGCATCACAGAACTTCTCTGCTGTTCCTCTTCCAGGTTAAGCAACAGCTGCGGTCACCGCTGTGGCATTGCACAATGGGAGGGAGGGGAGCCAGCCTTGGCAGCTGAAGGAGGAATGGGCTCTTGCAACGCCCCATCTCCCACCACCGAACCCCATGCCCATGGGCACTGCAAAGCCCATCCTTCCAGAAGGTTTTTGGTGCACCCTGATGTGGCATCACTCCCATTTGATGCCTCCCACGTGGCAGTGAGGGTGCAGTGCACCTCTGCTGAGGGCAACCAAGACCTGCAGAAGGAAGATGGCTGCGCTTCGGGAGCCCAGCCCGAGGCTGTCTGGCAGAAGTGTGTTTGTCCCGGCACAGGGCAGGGGGTGAGAGCAGCTCTCTTGACCCACTTCATGAGGCCTGGCACACCCCAGCCCTCAGCCATCTTGTTCCTTCCAGAAGACGTGAGTGTTCCCATGGCCCCGGCCAGGCCTTTCGGCTTGGCCTAGAGCACCCACACACACTCCCTGCTGATACAGGGCTGGTCCTTGGCTCTCCCCACCAGCATCCAAGCCTTCCCACCACCCTGGTCCCTCCTTCCCATGCTGAGATGAGCTCCTCCAACATGTTGTATCCTGGGGACTACAGCCCAGGCTTGCTTCCCAGAGTATCTGGGTGCTGGGGAGGATACGCTGGTCCACCAGCTCTGCCCTGGAAGAGCTGCCGGGCAGCACAAACACAAGGGATCTCCCTGCTCCTGGAAGCCATGCTGCTGTCTCCGACTGGAGACAACTGCCCCCGTCACACCAGAGCAGCCCCAGCTGAGAGACGACTCGAGGGACGGGTGTGTGCTTTCATGTCCAGTTTTATTAGTGTTGCATTAGTACCGTAAAATAGTTGACGAGGTCGAGCACGTTGCAGTTTGTTCCAAAAAAAGGCTATTTACATTTAATCTGTCTTCATTAAAAAAAACAAACCAACCAACCAACCTAGAACCCAAACAACACAACAGTGAAACAGATGGACAACTCGGGAATCTACAAAGTGGTAACGTCCCCTCATACACCGCAGCCCGGCCCAGGCTGGTGGCAGCACACAGCCCCACTACCCATGTGAGGAGCTTCCCTGCTGCCACGGCACGTACACAACCGGGCAGGCAACGCTCCAGAAACCCTCCAGCCAAGGTGCAAAGCGGCAGAGCCGCTGACTGGATGCGGCCCCATACCAATGTGCGTCCTTATGGACACAGTGACCTGCTGCTTTCCAAGTTGGCATGTCCCCTTCTTCTCCCACAGCCTGTGCCAAAGCAGCCAAGTGACCCCAACCAGAGCCGGCCCTGCCAGATGCATGTCCCACGAGGACCTCACTGAAGAGGCTCTTAGAAGCCTCTGGGAGATGCTGCCGCTCATTTCGGCCTTTCTGCCTGCCTGACACACCTTGAGGAAGTGCCACGCTCCACGCCAGCACACAGCTACACAGAGAGCCTGAGGCTGGGGAACAGAGGGGACACAGACCCTGCATCCGACCCATCTTCAAGAAAGCCCCGGGGCCCCCAGCCCTTTGCCAATGCACAGCAGGAGTGCCCTCATCCCAGCATTCCCTGGCCCTCAGCACATCAGGCGGCAGCAGCAGACCACTGGCTGTGCTCCTTCTCCTCAGGATTTCTTCTTAAAACTCAGAGGTGCCAGTGCAACCCCCCATCCTCAGCTCTCCAGTGCTTCCTCCCACACACACTGCTGATGAGAAATGCGATGGGCTTTTGGTGCAATTGCAGGTTAAACACAGGGCAGTGTGGTTCTCGGCCAGGTTTGATGATGGAAAGCCAATGGGCACATCCCCTCCAGCCCCAGAAACCTCTCAGCCCCTACCCCTGCCCCTCTCCACAGGATAAAGCCAAAACACATGCTAATTAAAGCAGCCACACGCACCACGGAGAGAGAGGCTCTCCCCAAACTCATGTGCAATGATGGAAGACTCCACAGTTACTGCTGAGACGTAACTGGTAACAACTGAACTGGTCGGAGACCGCAGAGCTGAGCTAAAGCAGCCGCCCGAGATGCCCGCAAAGCAGCGTCAGGACAGCCAGCAGCTGATGGAATGCTGGCAGGACAGAGGGCCAGCCTTTGTCTCCAGGAAACTCAACCCGAGCACTGGGAAGCACTCAAGGTGCAACAGGACACCACAAAAACCTTCCATCTTTCATCTGCTCGCCAGGGCTGTCAAACTAGGTCGGAGTCGCACAGCCCAGTGCGGCAACCAGCCCGTTCCTGAGACCTCACCTCTGAGCGCAGCGGGGCCCTTTGCCCAAGAGCAGCTGGAGAAGGAACAGGCTGTTTTGGGAAGCCACAGCCAGGGGAGTGGGAGAGACATGCTCTGTGAGGAGTAGGGTCAAGCCAGGGAGGACGCAAAGGGACAGAGGGACCAAGGGCATCACCTCTGAAGCACCTCCCGGACTGAGACCAGCTCAGATACTGCCCGCTCCATCCCCTGCCTTCGCTGTCAGACCACACAGCTCCAAAGCAAGCCCTAGCAGAGACAAGCCAGGTAGTGCCACTGCACTTCTTCATTCGAGTTGCATCTTCCTCACCAAAACTCTCACAGGCTGAAGGTAGAACAGTGCTGTGTCTGCCCTAAGCCAGCCTCCTGCGCCCACTGACTTGCACGCAAGCCCCCAGCCTGACCGGGCTGGCACAGACCCATCGCCGCCTCGGCAACCCTGCCTGGCCCCACAGCAGGAATCCCTCCGGCCAGCCAGGCTTCTGGTGGGAGAGAGGGATCCCTGGGAAACCAGTGGAGACCCCAAATCTGCCACTTGCACGGGTCACCAGGTGCAAAATGCCTTCCCAAAACAGCTTGAGCCACGCGTGCACTTTGACACTCATTTACCTCACAGATCGCAACCTGTTCCTCCTCCAGCCAGGCACACAAAGCAGCTCCGCGCCATACCAGAGAAAGAACGCAGGCACAACACCCCAGATCAGAGCAGCACCGCCAAACTCCTGCCCCAGCCCATGCCCCTGTGCTGGGAAACACCACAGCCGTCCCCGGGTGCATGGCTGCCTGTGGGCAGGCCCAGCCTGCTGCTGACGGACTCCGGGAGGACAAGGCCAAGAGGCCAGGATGTTTCCTTGCACAGAAGGGGCATTTCAGAGCCATGTCAGCTTTCCACAGGGGAGAAGCCCCGTGGGGATGCAAGCCCTCGGGGTCTCAAGCATACAGAGAGTTTCCTGGTGAATTCACTCGTATAAAGTTAAAACAAAATACAAACCAACATGAAATGCAACGAGCAGAAGTGGTTCTCTCACGTATGTACACACACACACACACAGAGTAGAGCAGGGCAACACACGTTTGATAGGCAGGACCCTGGAAATCCCGTCCTAGCTACCGCTTGTTTCTTTACAGTAGGTTGAAATACAAAGAGGAGCACAGTGATGGTTCCCCCCTCACCCCCCCAGTAAACAAAGTTATTGCAGTGGGTCAGTCCAGCTCCCTCTGCGGCACTAACACGCTCCAGCAACATGAGCTGCCCAGGCTGCGTGCGGCTCCCAACACTGGAACCCCATCACCCTTGTCACAGCAGCGTGAGACTTGAAGAAGAAATCACACACTGACTGATCTCCTTTAAAAAACTTTTTTTGGGGTTTTTTTTTTGTTGTTGTTATGCAACAGCCTCGATGAAGAAAAAGCAGCGATGTGCTTATACACCATCTCCCACACTCCTGCTGCTAGGCAACGCTATACAGTCCCACAGCATCAGCTCAGGTCAACCGAAAAATGCACCAACTGATGGACACGACGACATTCAGACTCGAGCCGAGCTTCTGCCACAGCCAGGAGCTAGCAGACGGCAGGCAGACCTGCCTGCAGGCCCATGGGACAGAACACAGCACTGCAACTAGACAGTATGTCCGGCCCAGCAGCACGCCACCGGGCACGGGACCACGTCTTCCTCCCTCCCGTGGTTCGGAGGGAATACCCAGTGCCTGGCCAAGTAGGTTGAGCTTGTGCTGGGAAAAGGTTTAAGGAAATCAGAGGTGGTGAAGCAGCCTGAGAGCTGCGACAGGCACTAGATCCAGCCCAGACCACAGTTGCCTAATAATCCCTCGGTCCCCATCAGCAGGACGAGACCTAACAGATCACACCACCACTGTCCTGCCCAAAACTGCCTGGGCGGTCCTTGTGCAGAGCAGGGCAAAGCAGGCTCCCCAAGCCTTTACACACCCAAGGGTAAGGGATCAGACAGGAAAGAAAAAACAAAGGTTCAAAAGCATCACTGCCCTCAGAATGCACCTTCTAGAGACGCTTGCAGAGCCTGGCCTGCCCACAAGCACCCATCAGCAGCTTACGCCTTGTACCCTCAACACCCTGAAGCGCCAGAGTCATCTGTTCTTCCATCCACACAGCCAGCACCTGCTGCTCCCAGAGCCCCAGCCACCCCCCACTCCCAAGCATGCCTCAGGAAGCCTGGAGAGCCAAGGGCCACATCCGCAGCAGCCAGAGCTGACCAGCCCCTGGGCTTGTCACGCTGTCTCTTTGTAAGAGCGTCCCCTTGTCCCAGTACCCCAAGGGTCCCTGGGAGCAGCGAGGCATACAGTGAACACAGGTGCAGCTGGAGCGAAGCCAGAGACCCAAAACTCTCACTCCTCCATCTCGCAAGACATCTCACTGCCTGAGGTGGACAGAGAAACTGGCTGGCTTCATCCTCTCTCACGTCCCAGCTACAGCTCCCACTGCACCTTGGGACTGGAACCCCAGCAAAGCCTCAATGCCCAGGCAGTGCTGGGCCAGGGCAGAAGCCTGTCCTGCTGGGGAAGGGACACAATCCAGAGAGAGATGCCCGTGGGGAGGAATACTCCTGAAAGCCACGCTCCATCTACAGCACAGCCCGTGAAAGGCCATGGACCCCTAGCACCCTTGGCTTTTGTTACAGCCTCTCCGTCCTTGTGAGGAGAGCCTGGGTGATAAAAAGGCATGGCAAAAACCCGCTCCCGTGGTCACCCTGGAGCCAGGCGGTCTGAATCCAGCCTGGGGGTGTACACCCAGCTTTGGGGAGCACAGCACGGTCAGGGCAGGACAAAGGTAGCAGATAAAGCAGTCCACGCTACCTCAACATGTGCGGTTTGACAGATGGACGGGAAGGCAGCTGGACACGCAGAGCGCCTGGCTGGCTCCCAGTCCAGCCACCACAGTGATCTATCACTTCACAGACAACGGCTCATCTTCCTGTGTTTGTTTTTGTTTTGTTTTGGTTTTTTTTGGCAACTTAATATCTTTTTTCCCTCTTATTTTTTGTTTGGTTTTTTCTGGTTTTTTTTTTTTTAGAAAGCATTAAAAAAAATCTGCAGCTGTTAAAAAAAATCCTTTTTCCCTTTAGAGGCTGGACGAGGTTTAATTGACAGGTAAATAATTGGTGTGAGTATGTAAATAGCAGCGACCCCACTGACACGGCATCCCTCAGCAGCACAGCCAGCTGCGGGGACATGGTGACTGGCTCGGTTTGGTCATTGTCACAGACCTGGGACACTGGAGTTCCCTTACACCCCTTAGTGTTTCCCTAATCCCTGTTCCTGCCCAGCCCTCCTCAGGCATCGTGCCTCAGCACAAATGCCTGCCCATCCCCACGGCGGGCTCTGCGCTCCGAAGAGGATGTCCTCTCCAGCCCTCCCTAGCTATGCGAGTGGTTTGTTTTACAAACCAGACAGTCCAACTCCCTCCAGACTTGCTGATGTCTTGTCCTTTGGCAGCAGGAAGAAAGACTGGCCATGGGTTTTTGTGTGTTTCTTTTCCTTTTTCCTAGAAATAGAGGGAGGGGGAGGCAAACGCAGTGTAACACACACGATCTTCCACAAAATCCATCTGAGCTGATCTGCGGCTCCCCCAGCTCACTCACACCAATGAGGTCTCAGGTTAATAAGCAGTGCAGTTATTCAGCTATCTGCTCGTAAGTGGTAGGTGTTCTTGGGCAGGTTGCCTGCTCCTGCCAACTCCCCCACAACTTCAGGTTGTCAGCATATCTATATTTAAGACCGGGGGGTGTGTTTTTGCCTTTGTTTAAAGGGGTTTCCTTCCCTTGTAGTAAACTTAAGAGTTAATAGAAAAAAGTAATTCAAAAGTAATCCAAGCACATCTGTAATTAATTCTGCAGGAGAGGGCAGAGCGACACGAGTCAGAGTTGGCACGCAATTCCTGGCTCCTGGTGTGCAGTCTCCGGGATGGGCAGAAGGTCCCTCCGCCGAGCAGGGCTAGAAGTTAGATTTGGAGTGTCCAAATATGCAGATGGGAAAGTGCTTGACATGAGAGGACCACTGTGCTGCCAGCTGAAAGAACTTGACGTCGTTCCACTCTACCCCGTCGATCAGGACTGCAGGGGAGGGTGAAAAAAGAGAGAAGAGAGTTAGAAAATCCCAAGCAGAAGCGTCCAGCCTGCAGCAGCTTTTCCAGAAACTTCCCTGCAGCCGGCAGAAGGAAGCCTGGCCGTGGGCTGTCCTGAGGCTACGCTGCTCTGCCCGGCCACTCTGCCACCTGCACTGTAAACAGCTGCACACACAGGGGAGGAAGGCTCAGAGCAGACCAGCTTGAGGGAGAACAGCTCAGATTGTTGTTCCAGCATCACACACTGACACTGGAGCTCCCCAGACTGCTGATTGCAGCGTCACCTGATCCCATTTCTCAACTTTCTTCAACATGCTCCTTTTTCTTCTTCGGGCAAATGTGCTCTTAGGGAGGTGGCCATCAGTCTGGGAGGTGGACACCAGTCTGTCCTCACTGGCACTCTTCACCAGGAGATCTGCATCCCTTAAAGAGGTGACACATGTTCTGCAACCACCTCTCACTCTCACCAGCCTCACGGGGCTGGGCCAGCATTCAGGAGGTGACCTCTGCTGTTAACAGCAGTGGGGACTATCAGCTGCATCGGCTGCGGGGCTGGTTGTGATACTGGCTGCACAGTTCCACCCACAGTTTGCCTGCAAGATGCAGGTGGGGCTCGTGCTGCGGTGTGCCTCTGTGCCAGCTCTGCCTAGGACAGCAGCCACCCTTGCACCACTCCCCAGCATCACTCTCCAGATGTGCAAGGGCAACAGAGAGTGATGGGGGGCGGGGTGGAACCAGAGCCCAGCCCAGCCCTTGTCCTCATTCAGGGCACCCCTTGTCCTTATCCAGGGCACTGATTCAGGGGAGTTACTAGGTGAGGGAAGATTTTCCCACATCCCAGACCTATTAAAAACATCCTCCAAGCCTCCAATCTCCAGGAACACTCCTGTTTTGTTGGATCCAGAGCACGGGCCAGGACACCAGCTCAGCCCTTTGCCCTGAGGATGACACTCGCACCCAAGCCTCGCCCCAAAGCCCGACAGGATGTGAGCGCCACACTTACCACGCAGCATGTTCTGCTGATGTTTAGCTGTGCAAATCAACCTGCTGATTCCTTCAATACACTGGCTCTTCGACTCAACCTCCTTGTCTTTTGTTTTCTTGGGCAAGAACATCACTGGAAGAAAATCAAACCGGCACGCAGTGAACCTCTGCAACTCACAGGAGCTGCACCAAGACTTCTTTAAACATTCATGTCTGAAGATTATAACTCTAATTTTAGCTCCCCAAATCATCCCTGTTTGGCAGGAGTTAGACTGTATCGGCGCTCAGCACCATCATGGCCACCTTAGCTCTAAGTGTCTCTACGGAAAGCATTCCCAGCTCATCCCCCCAGGCCCCAAAGGGCACCTTCAGGGTGACTCCTGCTGCTGTTGGGACACCACCGGGGCGAAGAGCTGCATGTGCAGCGGTCCCCGGGCTGTGTCCCGCGCCTGGGATCTGCCGGGCGGCCGCACCACCTAGGGGGAAGTCCCACATACTGCATGGGGCTGCTGGGCTCCGCTCGGGCCTCCGGGTCTGCGGCACCAACAGCGGCCCGGCATGAGCTGGGCTGTGCAGGCACCTGGAGAGCAGGAGGGAATACATGCTGTGGGCAGCCGGCAGAGCGGGAAGGCACTGGGAGAGCTAGAAAGGGACCAGTTCCTCAAGAACTGTCCAAACGCACAAGCAAGGATGCACAAACTGGCTCCACAGAAGCTGGTGATGTTGGCCACCACCACCCCAGGCTGGGCCAGACCCAGGGAAGAATATTTTGAGTGTCTTAGGGTTACTTCTCCTACAGGCACGCCACTTAAAAAGGGTGCAGTCAGGGGCAGGAGCTCCAGTACCAGCAGTGCCACAGCTGCGGTGGCCCAGCAGTGACACGCATCCAGGTCCTGCAGCCTGGAAGGCTCCGCTGGCCATTCCTCAGAGCCCTAAAACCCCTGGTTCCACCAGGAACGACTCCCTGGCCCACGGGTACAAAGGTGTTGGGAAGGACAGCTACTGCCAGGTGTCACAGACCCAGAGCTGCCTCACTGCTTCCCTGAAAGCAATTCTCCATCTCTAACCTTTTGCGTTACCAGCAGCCAACTCAGAATTACTGATGAGAAAATAAACTCAGAGCTGTGAGTTTAAGAGCAGCAGATTAAAGAAAAGTTAACACCAGGCTTTGTGCCGACAGCATGTCTTCTCTACCTCCTTTTGTCCCACAAAGCTCTAAGAGTTCATGTTGCTACTACCCGCTCTGAGGAACGCCACCCTTCTATACATGCACACCTAGCCATGGCTTGGCAGGTCTGGCTGAGGCGTCTGTCCTGCCACAACAGTGGTGTTTAACACGAGGACATCACGTCAGACCCAGCACATGTCTGCTGGGCTGCCACCATATGCTGCAAGGTGGTGTGGTGCACACACCCTGCCTCTGTCTGCACCCGTGTCACACAGGAGAGACCAGTGCACAGAGCTGTGCAGGCTGCAGGGTCTGCCCTGGCTCTGATGGCAGGGGCATGAGCTGCCTCCTACCTAACCCACCACCCCATCCCAGCACCAGCAGGCTCTCTCAGAGCACAGGGAAGCTGTCCTGAGCAGCTCGCTCTCCCTCCCAGTCCTCTGCTCAGCTACTCAAAACCATCCTCGCTCTTCCCCACCTTTGTCCTTCTGGGCTCCATGGCTGTTCAGCTCTAACAGTGACCACATCTCTTTTTACAGCACAAACAGGAGCCATCCTAACAAACTCTATCACCTTATGGAGTCGCTTCTCATCCTCAGATAAGGATTTTGGGGATAAAACTATGACTAAGATGTAACACAGGACTACCAAGTCAGGCAGCCCTGGAGCAGCAGAACAGGGAGAGCAGCATTGCTTTCCCAGCCTTTGGCAACAGAAAACACATCCACCTTACCTTTCTTGTTCTTCTCTTTTGTCACGACAGTCATGGACATGGTTGGAGTGGTGGCAATCTCACCGCTGGCAGGTAACCTGCTGACCTGGAGGGACCGGAAAGTGCATTTCAGTGTGTTTTTGGTAGTGGAGGGGTCCTTCTTCTCTGGGTCTCTCTTTCTGTCCATGGGTGGAGCTGCAATCCAGTAATCCACCTGCAGGCCCATCAACTCAGCACCGAGGCTCTGGCTGGAAAACAAGAAAAGAAGGTAATTTCTGCACAGCAGAGTTCCCCCAACCTCTGCTTTCCTGGGGCAGCTGCCATTCCTGTCCAGAGGACAAGCACTGGCTCTTCAAGAAATCAGGCAGGAATGTTCCGCAGTGAGACACGATAATCACAGAGGCACAAGAAGCCATCGCTGAGTGACGCAGCCCGCGTCGCGATGCACGGTGGCATCAGCCCGGTGGCACAGAGCTGCAGCAAAGCTGAGGAAAGCCACCCTACTGTATGGCCACAGGGATGAGCAGCAAGAACAGGAGCAGACAGGCAGGTTCCTAATGCAATGCTGAGTTCAGTGACCCAGTCAGCAAAAGTAACCCGAGGTGGCCCAGATCACGCCCAGTCTTTGAATGGGGAAGAGAGGCTGCGACCACCTTGCTGCTGCCTCCTGATGAGTGAACAACTCCAGCCAGGGGCAGCACTGCCAAAATCACCTCTGAACAGCAGTGGACAAAGAGCTGGTGTGTCCCTGAACATTAGGCACTCAGTTCCCAATCCCCCTGACTTCCTTCCATCTACGTTCACGAGCATTTCCTGTCACCAGCTTCCCTCACATCCAGCTGCTCTGTCAGGTCACGCAGAAGCTCTGCTCTCCCCGGGTCCCAGTAACCGGGCTGGCACAGGGCAATCTGCCCTGCAGCCTCACTGGGGAATTCCAGTGCTGGAAAACACTCTGCCAGTCCTGTGATGTTTACTAAACACCAGCAGATTTCAGGACATGATCTGCTGTTGAAAACTCCCGTGTGTGCTGTGCAGGAAC
Source organism: Porphyrio hochstetteri (assembly GCA_020800305.1). NCBI lineage: Eukaryota > Metazoa > Chordata > Aves > Gruiformes > Rallidae > Porphyrio > Porphyrio hochstetteri. Next base: position 25,540,323 of record CM036912.1, read on the forward strand.
AGCTGTGAGTCACCAGAAACACACTGCCAGCCCTTCTGGAGCAAAGAAAAGGGAAGATGAGCAGCCTGGGAAATTCCACCCCTGCCTTGCACTACCTAACCCTGAGCAGAGCAGGGGTTCATGGTTCAGCAGCCCTACAGCTGACAGCCTGGGCTTCTTCCTACACAGTGACAGAGTGTTGAATAATACGTAGGTACTAGATGAAGAATTAACCTATTTCATCTAATGGCCTGTGTCCCCTGTTTGAGAAATGGCAACTGTTAAGGAAGATGAATCTGTGATCTTGAATGAAATAAGCATCCCTTCACACCACCTGTCTACCAGGGAACTCTCAAGGTAAAACAAAGATCCCATCGCCATGGTCCTCTCTGCAAATCACTTCTTTCGCTGTTTATTCAGCTGACAGCCAGACTGCAGAGCAGAGATCATCTCTGATCACCAAAACCGAGTTTTGGGTTCTCAGGGCAATTTCAGAGGTCAGATTCTTTAAGGACAATGCTTGGGAGATGCAGCTTTGGATTTTAAGTCTCCCTTGCACCACACTTCTCATCTCATTTGTAAATACAAAGCAGCCTAATGCTCACTATGCCCAGGCAAGATTTTCTGTTCCATTCCTGGTTAAACATGTGGCTTCATCTTCCAGCCTGAGTCACCCTCTGTCCCCTGTGCTGTCACATACAGATCAGTGGAGATGGAACGAGGCTGAACCTGAACTTCCTCATTTCTCAATGACTTTACCACACATCATGAAAGCAAAAAGCAGTGGATTCCTAGAGCTGGTGTGTCAACTTCAGATATACCAGGTCCACAGCTCACAAACAGCCTCCACTCGTGGGTACAGGTTCCCAACCCACTTCCACCCTTGGAAAACCCACACAGAGCTCTCACCTGAGAAGCCAGCTCTGCTCTCCAGAGCCCACGCAGCCCCAGCTCTCTGCACTGCCAGCCAGCTGCTGGGACCAGCCAGGGCAGACAGGACTCTCCTGCCACCAAACCACCCGGGGCCAACAGAAGGGCTTTGGGGAACCAAGCCTCTCGGCACAGGCTTACAGCCACTAACACCTTCCAGTTGGTGGGCACCTGCTAAATTGGGACTTCCACATTTCCATTTCCTCTTGCTAAAAGGGAACTCCCAAGCCAGTTTAAGAAGTTAAAGGTCTCTGCAGGAAAAGGTCCCCATTCTGTCTCTAACAAGGACAGCACGGGTTGCTGCTTAGGGAGAGCACACAAGGCCAGTCTCTGACTACAAAGCATTCCCTTGGGCTTCTCTAGCCTGACAGTCACATGAGTAGGGACATTAGGGGGACATCCCTGAATCATCCTTTGGTGTCCATTAATGGATCTGCTGATCCTGCTGCCACTGAAGCAGCAGAGACAAACACAGTCCCAATATGCCTTTCGGGCTGTGTGCCAAAGGCCCTTCCTTTCTCCCTTTTAATGGGCCTCTTGCCAGCATCACTGCACGTCCCCAGGTCTTGCATTGTAGGCTTGGTGACTGACAGTTCAATACTCAACTAGCCTACCACCACTGTGATTTTGCAAAACTGGAGCAGCTTACCTCTTTCCTCTCCCAAACCACAGAGTCCAAGCGTTTCCAGCCTCCCCTCACAAGGCCACCGCTCAGCCCCTTGGTCTTGTAACTCCCCTGAACCCTGAGCCCACGTGCTTCTGTGTACCAGAACCACACACCAACACAGCTACACCAACATTTTGTGCAGTAACAAAGTAAGAGTCTTGGTCAAGGACAATCCTTTACTGGCAGCTTTCTAGGGGTTTCCTCTTTTCACTCCTACAAGTTCTGCTAAGGCAGAGCTTCACAGTGCCTGCAGGGGCTGTCTCCTCGCTGTTTGGATACACTTTGAGGCACACGAATGAATGGGGACTGCAGTTCCACCAGTTCCACTCTGGCACCACTTACAGGGACAGAAAAAAACCTGCTCCTTCCACAGTGTCACTCTGACCTTACACTCGCTTGGTCCTTGAAAGGGAAGGAAGAATCATGGGGGATTAGGCTCATACCGACAGGTATTCGGGTCTGTATTTTCTTTGCCTACATATCTCCCCACAGGAATCCAGCCTCGAAGGGAAAATACCAACTGATGGAGAACCCCAACCCTCTCACACAGGCTGCCACCATGGCCCACCACAACCAGGGTTTCTGCTGGACTGTCAAGAATGAGGCTGCCCCTTCTAGTTCAAATGTGCCTGTCCTTGAGAAGCGCAGCCTCCCCATCAGGCACAAAATTCCCACTGCCCTCCCCAGCTCCTTGTCAGCCAGCAAGGACACAGTTGTTTTCAGAGGCAAAAGAGGTGAAGAGCTTCAAGCGCTTGCTAGGGAGGAAGATAGCAGAGCCACGGGCTCCCTTAGCAGAGCTTTCCTCTCTCGTGTATCTGTCAGATAAGACAGCCAAGTAAGGAGACAAAACACGCTTTACCTTGAGGACGAGAAGCTGCCTGTGACAGACGGTGAGGAAGGTGGTGTGGGGGAGGCTTCTTTCACAGCAGGAGACACAGAAGGTGGGGTAGAAGAAAGGACAGTGGAGCTTGAGGGAGCTGCGTCGTCAGAGTCACCTTGTGGAAAGAAGTCAAACTGTTTGTCTGGGTTGGTCTCACAGCCCAGCACGCTGGGACAGCTCAGGCCTTGCCCATGCTCCTGCTGCGCAGGTTTCGCTCAGGCTCAGTCTGGAGACCAGCTAGCCCATCAGCTCTGACTGCCTGCACCCTCCAACCACAGGACTCTCCACCTTTGGGGAGGGGAAGGCATGGACATTCACACTCCTCTGGGCTCTGCTCTGGGTTTGCTCCCAGCTGGTTTTGAGCCTCCCGCCCAGTCAAAGCCCAGCCCATTGATCCCTGACGGGCAATCTCCCACCACAACCACTGCAGGGCAGCACCGCTCCATGACTCTTGGAGAATCCAGTCGCTCCCTCTCCTTCCACCCTCCACAACCAAGGCATCATTCCCTTCACGGTGGCCTTTTGGGATGGAGGCAGCAAGGAGCCACCACAGAAGGGCTTCCTCCACACACAAACCTGTGTGAAGTTCTGCAGCAATCTGCAGAACAACTTCTTCACAGTGAGGGTGACAGAGCCCTGGGACAGGCTGCCCAGGGGGGTGTGGAGTCTCCTCTTCTGGAGATATTCAAGACCCATCTGGACGCCTCCCTGTGTCACCTGTCCTAGGGAGCTGCTTTGGCAGGGGGGTTGGACTTGATCTCTGGAGCTCCCTTCCAACCCCTACGATTCTGTGACTCTATAATCCAGGCTACAAGAATCTGGGTTTAAAACTGAAGCGATACAAGAAACAATCCCAACAGACCAGGACAAAAATACCCCTGACTAGCAGCGTGTGTGAAGGAGGAGAAGACAAGCTGACATTTGCACACCAGCGCTACCCATGCCTGCGTGTGCAGGCCGGCAGCAGTGGGCAAAGCAGCTCTGCACTGCCCCGTTAAAAACAAAAAGGTCTAAACTTGTTGTCAGTTTGGCAAACTGGCTGCCCACCTGGGAGCTCCCAGTGTTAGGCACACGTTTGAGATTGGGGTTCCTGCTCCAAACTGGGGAGGCTGCACATCAGGAGGTCATGTCTGTCTCCCCACACCGGGCTGCGTCGCCTACTAAAATCAAACACCCACGGCAGCGAATCCACCCCGCTGAGGACACAGGATGAAAACCAGGTGTTCACACAGGTATGAGCAGAGCTTCCCAGGATGAGGGCACGGGAACTGCAACTGGCCTGAGGCTCCTTGTAAAGTAACACGAAGAGGGGCCTCCCTCAGGAGAGGCCTCTGTCTCTGTGGACAGCAGCAGGGAGCCAAGGCAGCAGAACGGGGAGCTAATTCCCAACCCCCCCCAATACAAAACTCCAAGACATCCACAATGGAGAAGTTTGTTGAGCCTGTGAAGTTGGGGTCCCACCGCCTGCACCACACAGAAGGCACACACAACACGCTCGTTACCTGACGTTGCAGAAGATTGTTCCACTATTCCAACCTTCACCACCTAAGGGGCAAACCAGAAGAGCTCTATCAAACAGGAGTCCCCTAAACTCCAGGAACCCCCAAACTAAGCTTATCCCTACACCCCCTTGGCACTGTCCCTGCAGTAAGAGTAGTGTAGAAGTACGTTAAAAAGCAGAGTCTTCTAAGAGCCAGGCAGGCCCCAGAGGTGTCCAGCCAAGCAGCAGCAGCTCACAACACTTCCCTGACCTATATACAAGGCAGACAGAGCCTACGGAGCTGTTCCAGACTCCCACAGCTCTGCACAGCCCATCACCAGCCCCTCCAAGCGCTGTGCCTGTCCATGACACCTGTTGGAAAGGGCAGGGAGGAGAAAGGAACATGAATGTCCCTTTAGCATCGCTTTGATAGACCTGCTAATGACAGACATCCTTCTTCCACTGCGCAAGCGCAGTCACTTCTAGGGCACAGCGTGGATGGGGTTCACAAGGAAACCAAAAAAGCAGCCAAGCAGAGTTCCTGGTCAGAGTTTTCTAGTCCCCAAACAAGGGAAGTGTTGCAAAGAAGATGAAGCTCCTAGCAAAGCTTCTGGGCACAGACATGGATAAGCCACCACAGGGCCAGGTCAGAAGGATCCCAGTCATGCTGCAGTGAGGACAGAAACGTGCTCTGATACAGCCAACCACCAGCTAACCCATTTAGGTTGGTGATAAACGCTACTGGTAGCAATTTGTGGAACAAAGCATGCTACAGACACAAGCTACCAAGAACACATTATGGCTAGAAAGATAAAATGACCCTTGCTGACAGAAAGGCAGGAGCCTTCTGTAGCAGCAACCTGCTACAGTGCCCAGGGACCATTACTCTTGAAACAGCAGAGGAGAGATCCTCCTTAAGGACCTCAAGAAGCTCGTGTCAGAGCTAATGTCTACCTGTGTAAATGTTGACAGATGGGAAAGAGGGATCTCAAGTCAATAAAACCTGCTCTAGGATGAGAAATGATGTCACACAGTCTATTTAGTTTGAAGACAGAAGATCATTAAGTTCAGACATGACCATGACCACATCTCTAAGGAGCACATGTCTGTGCTTCAGGATCAAGAAAAAGGACCCAACCATTAGAAGAAAAAAGTCTGCAGAGTTCAGGGGGGCCAGGTGTATGCTCAGCTCTGGATCCTGGAGAGCTGTCAGGCTCTCTGGTGGATTCTGCTAGCTCCAAGCCTTGGAAAAGCTGCCGTGAGCCCTGCAGTGTGTGCTCCCTGAGAAGGAACTGGCTTGGGAGGAGGAGGAGGCTGCTGCTCAGTTTGGCCAGTCTCCTTCCAAAGGGCAACGCATCAGGCTCTGCAACTCAGCTGCCATTTGCACGGTGCACGTTCAACACCAAGAGGCAAGAGGATGTTTCACAGGCTGACCGGCTGTGAGCAACGAGAGTCAGGGGAAGGACCACAGCCTGCAGCCACTTTGATCTGCAAAAGCCAGACAGGAATTCTCCCCGGCCTCTTCCCTCTCGCTGTCTGACTGCAGATGCTCAAGTTCAGGCATATGGGAGGAAGACAAGGTTAAACACTTTCCCTTCCCTCCCCTCAGGAAGACACCTGGGACTGCTGCAGTCCCACGAAGGCTCCACCAGGAAAGCTGCAGTGGCCAGCCTCCTTTCCCTTCTGGAAGGGTGCGCATCCTGCTAACTCTCCTGGCTGCTGGCACAACACAAGGGCACAAGCATGCAACCCCACTGCCTGTCTCCCAGCCTTTGTGCCCCACTGTCTCCTTGCAAGGCCGCTTGAGAGCCTGGCTGAGCATCACAGCACCACACTGCTCACTTCTGAGTCCAAGACTGCACAACACAGCTGCAGGACATCAGGTTTTGCACCCTAAAAGCCAACATCAGGAGTCACAAACCCAAATGTCACTGGCTCCCCTCTCTTCCTTGGCCAACAGCTCCAAGTATCCTGAGTCCAGGAGCTTCCAAGCCCTTCTCAGCTTCCCGTGTAATTGGGAAAGGTGAAACAGCTGCTTTGTAACAGGTTCTTCACCAGCAATCACAGATCGTGGGAGGGACAAGATCACAGCAAAGCTCATCAGCAGGGAACAAATCAGGAAGATATGTTTCTCTTTCCTTCGACAAACAAAAGTGGATTGTCATCTCAGGAACACTGCAGAGACTCTCACTCTGAAGAGACACCAGAGTGAAAGCAGGGTCAGCCTGAGGGCAAGAGAGACTAAACTCTCAGCACCTTGGGATTTCAGATTAGCTCTGACGCACTGACAGCGATACAAGCGGGAACGTGCACACGTCAGCTTAGCAGAGGGAAGGTGGAACCAGACAGCCAGCACGCCAGAAAGAGAAGCTGGAGAGAGCAGCAAGAACTGCGAAGAGGACAGCCAGTAGTTAAAGAGCAGTGTCCTGCTTTCAGCTGGGATAAAGTTACTTTCCTTTCCAGCAGCCAGTATGGGTCTAAGATGGGGACAATGCTGGTAGCACACCCGTGTTTGTAGCTGTTGCTGGGTAGTTTTAGTGTCTATACCAAGTCAAGGATTTTCAGCTTCCCAGGCCCTGCCAAGTGCACAAGAAGCTGGGAGAGCCCAGCCAGGACAGCTGACCCGGGCTGGGCAGAGGGACATTCCCTGCTGCAGGACGTCGTGCTCCAGATATAACTGGGGGAGTGAGCTGGGAGGCAGCAGCGCTGCTTGGAGACAGGCTGGGCATCGCTTGGGGCTTTTTCACCAGTGGTGAGCAATTGCACTTGTGCATCACTTGTTTTATATCATCATCATCATCATCTTTCCTCATTCTATCCAACTGCCTTTATCTCAAGCCATGAGGGTTTTCTTCATTCTCCTCTCCCACTGGGGATGCTGAGGAGTGAGCAAGTGGCTGTGTGGTGCTCAGACACCAGCTGGAGTTACACCATGACAAGCAGTCAGGGGACATCCCTTCAGCCACAGAATATATTCCTAACACTTCACGCACCGAAGAATGCTATCAAATACAGGGAGGGAAGCTAGGAAAGGCAAAGTTCATAGTGCAGAAAATACACTGAGAGAAGCCCAAACACAGTGCTGCCTAGACCCTCTGCACTTGGCTCCCTGAGCTGGGAACATTTAAAGATAAGGATGGGAGGAAAAGCAGGGACTACTACTCCAAATACATATTCCCATAATAAGATGCATTAAACAGCTACTGCCCCAGACCCAATGGTGGTACAACCGATCTCCTTGGTGGGATGTAGTCTCCACTTCCCAGGACTGGATGGGATATTGAGGGGACTGGAGACCAATCGTGACAAGAACACAGAGGCCTGACACTGGAACAGCAAATTTGGCCAAACCAATCACCCAGGGCAACGCTGGGCACAGCAAACCGGAGATCAGGTTTCCAGGGACACACAGCCTTCCTCTGCTCACAGCCCAGCAGCAATTCTCCACCAACTGGGTGCTTTGGTCTGCAGCAAAGACAGGCTGTGGATCTGAGCACTTCAGCATCACACCTTACAGTGAGGGTGACAGAGCCCTGGGACAGGCTGCCCAGGGGGTGGTGGAGTCTCCTTCTCTGGAGATATTCAAGACTTGTCTGGACGCCTCCCTGTGCAATATGAGCTGGGGAGCTGCTTTGGCAGGGGGGCTGGACCCGATGATCTCTCGAGGTCCCTTCCAACCCCTACGATTCTGTGATTCTGTGATTCCTCTCTGTACTGAACGAACAAGGCAACAGCGATGCTACAGTGCCTGCTTTGGCGCTGCCAGGCACGCAGCACAGGGCTGTGCAGAGCCAGCGCTGGGAATGGCAGACACACCTTGTAGTCTGCTGAGGGATCGCAGAGGTTTGCTTACTAGGCGGTTGCATCCAACCACCAGATGCTCACGCTGACACTCTACCTTAGAGCACACTGGGTGCTCCTGCTCTACTCCAGGAACCAGGTAAGGCTGCGTTAATGCTTGTGGCCCTATCTCTAGCTGGCTTGAGACAGCATAACCAAGGTAACACTCACCCCGACGAAAGGAATGAACTTCTGCGAAGACTCTTCATCGGGGCTAAAGGCAAAGAGAAAAGAGCTGTTAACGACTCGCGCAGCGCCGCGCCCGACCCTCGCTTTATACGTGGCATTCAGGCATGCAGCAGGGACGGACAGTATGCAAGCGCCAGTCCAACGGCTCCTCTCACGGCCCCCTGCCAGCACGCTCAGAATCTGCACGGGTGGGGAAGAGCACGCAGCTTATGGCACGTCTCTGGGGAAAGGAAAGGTGTCTTCCTCCCTCCCTCGGGCTCGACAGAGAAACATGCTTTAATGGCATGGCAGTCAGTACAGACACACGGCCTCCTACTGCAAGGAAATGGGTCTGTGCCACAACAACACGGAGAACTGAGCGTTACTTACTGGGACCTGAAGCGCTCTGCACGCATGGCCTTCACGCGTCCCACCTTTGGAGTCACGTGCCATACCTTGCCTTCCCCAGCACCGCTAAAGCAGTTAGCCTGCCACGGGGTTACAAGCCGTGACACGTGGTTACTTGTGGAGCACCGGCAGGTACGCGCACACGCACACGCTCACGCACACCGAGAGGTCGGGCACCAGAGCACACCGGGGAGACCAGGACACCAACTCCAGAACAGCAAACAGCTAAACCAAACTGGATGAAGCACACACTGTGCCCCAGGAACAGCTGAAGACACGTTTTGAAAGCAGGAAGGCATCACCCCTCCTGCTCTGGCACTGCCCAGGGTGCAGAGGCCAGAGAAGGGCCAGCAGTGAAGACTTGGTGAAACCTAGCTGGAATTAGGGAGAGACTCAGCATGGACAAGAAGGGGAAGACCCAAGTGATGGCAGGCTTGGAGGGCCTGCAGAGCCACTCCTCCCTTCAAGGGCGACAGAGATGAAGACGGACCCACACAGGGTGAGGAGACCACAGAGGTATGTCCACGTGTTCAGAGGAATTACAGTTCAGCAGAAGTGACTGCACAGGCAAAGCACAGGACGCTTCTCCGTGGCCAAGCACAGGAAACAGGTAGGAAGCAGACAAACACTGGGATTTCTCATGTTTCTCTTTCTGTGTACCCCTCAGTGCTCAGAGCACCACAACATCCAGAGAAAAAGCATCCAGCACTGCCTTCATCCAGAACATTGCTGGGTGCAGCACCACTGCTTCAGGAAAGTAGGTATTTCCATGCTGTTCCCAGCACGGACTGGAAATGCACAAAGGCTGCCAACTCGGCACAGAGCTGCAGGGAACAGAGCTCCCTCTGGGCCCAGAGCAGGGTGTGCTTTTTGCTTCCTCATCCCTAAGGCAAAGCTAGGGGGGGCTTTATTCCCTCCCTACCTCACAACCCCAGGCGCTGCATCAGCATTCTTCCCCAAAAGCACAGAACACAATGACTGAGTTCCCTGATTCCGTGTCGGAAGCCAGAAAGGTCAACATCTTTCCAAACAGGGCTGCAGGCCCCCCCAGCAAATAAACCTCCTATGAACACCAGAGTTCCAGCTCCAGTTTTGCAAAGGGAAATGACAAAGTTGCAGAGCTGCTGGGAAAAGCACAGAACAGAGGCTCAGCTTTCTTCTCATTCCTTCAGCTCCGCAGGCTGAGAAACAGGCAGTAGCAAGTCCTGCTGACCACGGGAGGGAAGCACAACAGTCGCCTAGTCATCTCTCAGCTACTGGATGGCTTTGCTCTGAGCTCTCAAAGACCAAACCGTGCCAAATTCCAGCAGAAAACTCATTCTTGTTCCCCCTGGGAGCTCTGACTCCCACTGAGGAGAGCTCAGGGGCAACTCGGAAGTAAATCATTTGCTTCAGTCACCATTTATCAGAGCTCACAATGATGCACAGGCTGTTCCCCAAACAATCCAGCTGGGTTTCGGCTCAGCTAGCCTAGTCCTGTCACACATCCTCTTGGGAACTCTGATCTTGCCCATGTGCCTCTGAAAACGCAACTTATCACCACAGCTGCTCTTCATAGGGATGGAAGGAAAGACGAGATGACCACACTTGTTCTCCACTTCCTCTTTCAGGCTCTCTCCTGATTCTTGTCCTTGGGGATCCCAAAATATTAATCCAGAATCCTTTAACCTTGGTAAACAGCCTCTTCTATTCCTCCTACCACAGTCCTGCAACTAAAATATCCCCTGTTCCCGGAAAAGCAGCTCCCCCTTATTACCTAGGCTGCACAGGTTCCCAGGCTGCAGCAGTTTTACCCCCGCTCAGCAACGTCCAAGGTACTGGGTTTATTCATGGGGCTTCAGAAGGCCCTGATTTCTCAGCTATACCAGACCTGACCCTGGTCTGTGACTTGTAACTGTTAGTAACACTTCACCTCTGTAATTCTGGGGGAAAAGAAAAAAAAAATCCTGGGAAAAACCCCAACAAACCCAGACCTATGCAGAGAGGCTAGAAACAAAACCAAAACTGTGTGAACTTGTGTCAGGGGAAGTTTAAGTTGGATATTAAGATATTATTGGAACAGGCTGCCCAGGGAGATGGTTGAGTCACCATCCCTGGAGGTGTTTAATAGAAGAACAGATGCTATGCTTGGTGATGTGATCTACTGTTGGACCTAGGAGGGCTGGATAGATGGTTGGACTTGATGATCTTGAATGTCTTTTCCAACTGAAACCATTGTATGATTCTATCATCTTATCTGGAATGGGAATTGTGTAATTACTATCTTTGCTTGGGCAAAATCCATCCACCTGCAATCAGTCCTTCAAAGGTAAACTGTCCAGAAATGAACTTGCAAGCTCCCTCCATGCCCTAGGAAATCAATCCAGATTGAACACAGACAAACAGCCAGATTTATATGTTTCAAGACTCTCAGAAAGGAGCAGCAGTCACATCACCAGGAGTGACCCACCTGGTGAAGGGAAGGAATCACCTCTCTCACTTCTTGGGCAAAGTACAAGCCAGGCTTCAAAGCACCCCGATACTACAGTAAGAGGGACTGAATAATCACCAGGAGCAGTGATTGGTTATGCCAGTTTTTAGCCTTTCAGTAAGATTCTATTTAAAATGTAAGCAGCCCAAACCTGCCCCAAGCGAAGGCAGCCACCCCTGACTTCCTAGCAGGAGGGTCTCAGGTACCATCTTTACTCCAGCCAAGTTCCACAGGAGGTCACAGGAAAGAGGGGACTCTTATCACGGAAGGACTAGCAGGCCTCTAAGCCATTTCAGGCACTATCAACAACTCTGCAAGGTTCATCTTTGATATGAAGCATCTGCCCTCTCCCCTGAGCAATGGTAGCTGCCTGCTGGCTAACACTGTCCCTGTTCCACCAAATGTCCAGTGGTCAAACCAAACAAAGCACAAAGCAGCTCCGGGTCCACATGACACAGACGAGTTTCCTCTCTGCTTCCCCACGAAACTCCCATCCAGCACTCTTCACCCTCCTGCAGCAGGCTGGGCATACTCAACAGGACACTCAGCATTTCTTGAGCATGGACTCTTCTCTGCTTCACTGCTGTCAGGCAAGCAGCACAAGTAAACTCCTGTTGCATCTCCATCAGCTGCCCAAGGAGGTTCCTGCAGCAACCAGACAGATTACTTGGGACTGCTGAGCCCAGGGAGGGACTGGCTCCATCTTCACCAGCTACATTCATGTCCAACAACCGCTGCAGGGTGTGTTTCAGAAGCAAACCTCAAGAGAAAGGACCTGGACTCTGTGGAGCCACTGCCCCACAGAGCCTCAGAGACGTGCAGCAGGCAGAAGACAGCGTTACCCTGCTTCTTGTTGCCCAGGAACCCTCCGACGACCCAAGGCACTTGTACTCCAGGGAGCAAGAGGTGACAAAGCACTCTGCAACACATCAGAGCAAAGAGCTTCCAGTAAATGTGTAACTAGGTAGGAAATGACCCAGCCCTTGCCCTGACAAGCGAGCAATACTTTCATTCCCAACAACCAAGCTGCTCCCTGGGCTGTCCAGAACCCACATGGCATGAGCTGTGCCAGGCACTGAATTACAGTGGATGACAACAGCCCAGCCACGCTGGGAATGACTGTGGAATCTCCAGTCTCGAGTACTGAAGGTTCAAGAAAGCAATGCAGACAGATCAATGCTGATGATACACCCTTCCTAACGAGAGGCCACCATGGTCTCAGCACCCCAGATGTTGCCTGGACTACATTCAGTAACCAGCAAATCTCCCAGCGCTCACAGAGTCAGTCAGCCAGTGTAACAGGGAGGAGCTGAAAGGGCAATCCATTTCCTTCCTGGACCCCTTCCTCACCACCAGCCCCCTCGATTCCAGGGAAGGTCAGCAGATGCTCCAAAAGAACGGGACAAAGCTTTTGCACCAGTGCAGTCCATCACAGGCAGTACATGCGCCAACCTTTCGCCATGACAAACAGAACACGGGGACAGGAAGGAGGGCAGAGGTAAGTCAGAATAGGGATAGCTGGCAATTCAGTTATAAAGCAGCTCATCACATACAGCTACGTCCTAAAGACTGGCTTGGCTTTCCTTGGACCAACAGGGCTTGTTTAACAGAGCAAATGCTAGGAGCCTGGGAGATTTGTCTTGCCATGAGTCTGTAGGTGGTGCCACTGCTTCTACACGGACCGCTGCCTTGAAAGCTGGCCTTGGGGAAGCCATTCACCTCTGCCCTCAAGGGAGAGGGAGTTGAAGTAAATTTGTGAACTGAGGACAAATAAAATATGTCCAATAATTCTATGATTTGAAGCAGGGGACCCTGCAGAGCAAGGGGTCCTTGGTGGCACAACTCCATTGCTAGCATCCATCTGCCTCCTCTTGCTTAAGCTCAGAGAAGCCACATATGTTTGGGTAACCTGCCAGTAAGTGAGGAGTCCTCAGATTTTGATTACAGGGAGAAGATTTGCTTTTCTGCACTCGGACACTGCAGAGCTGAACTCCCCCCAAGTGCCACCTACAGCACTCCAGTTCTACAGGGTGGGAACTGAGAAGCCTTCGCTCAGTCCCATTTCTTCCAGAGCTACATTCTGTCCCCTGATGGCTAGGAAGAAGGGAAGAAAAAACACCCCACCTTCTCCCTGTTTTACTCCTGGAAGTTACTCTCTCACTAATCCCTTCATCCCCACTCAATCCACATCCTGGAAACCCGTAGGTGTGGTCCAAAGGCAGAGCAGTCGTTCTCAACAGTGCGTTCTGCCAGCAGATGCCAAAGTTTCAAAGCAGCGAGCAGAGTTTAACCTAAAGCACAAACTGTGCATCCCAGACCTGCAGGAACTGTTAAACAAGGCACAGAAAGACCGGTTCATGGGGGAAGAGAGAGAGGAGACAGGAGAGGGAACCTAAAAGGAACTGATACCTTATGGTAAAATCAAAATGAAAGCTCTTTTTCCTTTTCAGAAAGCAACCAAAGAGAAAGATAAACACGTTATTATACTTACAACAAAGTGATGCATTCATTTAGATAGTGCTAACTGAAACAAGCTCTGTTGTTTTTCACAGTACCCTCCCTAAGTCCCTGCCAGTTCCTAAAGAAAGCCTTGCAGGGAGATAACTGCCCATCACTCCATGGGAGAGCTTGTTCTTCTAACTTGCTCTCCAGTTTGCTCATGAGGTCAGCTGAAAGTAGAAGTCGTTTTAAAGCAGACACAACAGAGATACCAAGAGACTGCAGGCTATGCCCTGAGTCCAGAATTCTCAGCAACCCCTCTTCCACATAATCTTCTGCAGGGCCTCAGCCTGCTGGAAACCTCTTGAGAGCTTCAGGCACAGCAGCACCAATCCAAAGGGCCTAACTAACACCCAGAGGGGTCAGACCAGCCTGGTAAAGCGGTCACGCACACGGCCGGGAGGGCTAAATGTCTGTCTTGTGCAAACACATCTCAGGTGGTTTTCAAAGTCCTGAATCGACCTTTCTGGGCACATTAGAAACTCATAATGATTAAATGTGTGTTAATGACAAAAACAAACATGTAACAGAATGGAGAAGGCAGTGGAGACCAGCACAGAACCCAACAACCAAAGGGTGCAGAAAAGGAACAAAGCAGCCATCAGAAAGGGGTTCACACTGCACTAGGGGGGTCTGAACTCTGTAACTAAGGTAAGTCTTCACATCAAAAACAAAACAAAAGACTGAAGATAAGAGCTTTGAGTACTTGTGGCACTCCAAATTTCACCTTTACCAGGCTAACATTACAGAAGTTCACAAACAAATGGAGAGCACGCACTCTTTTCAGTGGACTAGTGGCCAGTCTGGGAATATCTTCCCTAGGAGAGCATGAAGAGTGGGCTGAATTTTACTGGATCATTTCTGCAAAGCGATGCAGAGCAGACACAGGAATGGGAAAGCAATATACAGTGAGCATTTCCAAAAAGAGGGGGGAAGAAGTGACTCTACCCACACCTTTAATCCCTCCAGTTCTTATGCAAAGGGGACACCAATGAGGTTAATGTTAATGGACCAAAACTAAAAGATCAGATATAACAAGTGAAGGGTAGTAACTAAAAATTAACATCACCCATGCCTCTCTCAGGAGACTGCTAGTCCCTAATTGAGAAAAATCGCATGAGCTGAGTGTTTGTCCTGCTCTCAGGAATTACTGGGATGTGAGTTGGAGTCTATGACTTTCCTCTGTGCCTCAGAAACTGCATCTCCACCCTTCAGTGACAGTTAACTCTTCTTCCTGGACCGTGGCCACATGAATCTTGCTTTCAAAGCCTGACTCTCCCTCCTACAGGCTGCTTATCTGTCCTGGTTTCAGCTATGATGGAGTTAAACTTTTTTTAGCAGTGGATGGAATGCCATGTTTGGGTGTTAGCATGAGAATAGTGCTGATAGCACCCTGATGTCTCCGATTTGTTGCCGGGCAATCAAGTACCTTTCTCAGCTCTGCATACTTCCTTACTAGTGAGAAAGGAGGGGACGAAGCCAGGACAGGTGACTCGAATTGGCCAAAGAGCATATTCCATACCAGTTACGTCATGCTCAGTTTAAGGGGGGACTGGGGGGAAGAGGGGGAGACAACGCCAGGACGTGCGGTTTCTGGGGCGGTCGGGTTGTCCGGGACAGGCTCTAAGCTGTGCGGCCTGAGTTGTGTGGTTTGGTGAGAAATTGCATTGTGTATCACCAGTTTCATCTATTTTGTGCTTTAAACTTATGTTATTGTTATATCTAGTTTTCTGTTATTGTTTAGTAAACTATCCTTATCCCAACCTGCGTGGTTCTGGTTTCTAGGTTGTGGTTTCTTTTCCTCCTTTCTTCCTTCCCTTTTCCCCTTCCCCCAACTTTCCCTCCCCCTTCCTTTTAAAAGTACAAGCGACTGTGTGGGGTGCGGCCCCCGGCTGGGGCAAAACCACGACAGTTATTTTGGCGCCCAACGTGGGGCACGAACGGTTGGGATAACGGTAGATCTGACCCTAACTATTGCAATTAAGATAAGCACGGTTGTTTAAGCAATCTCTGGTCACGATGTTGTGGTATTTATTTACAAGGCTGTGGCAGCCAAGTGGTACGCCACAATCGACATTGCGAATGCTTTCTTCTCGATCCCACTGGCGCCAGAGTGCAGGCCACAGTTTGCTTTCACTTGGAGAGGCATCCAATACACGTGGAATCGTCTGCCCCAGGGGTGGAAACATAGCCCCACCATCTGCCATGGACTAATCCAGAATACACTGGAAAAGGGTGAAGCACCAGAGCACCTGCAGTATATTGATGACATCATTGTATGGGGCAACACAGCAGAGGAAGTTTTTGAAAAAGGAAACAGGGTAATTAAAATCCTTTTAGAAGCCGGTTTTGCTATAAAACGAAGTAAAGTCAAGGGGCCTACGCGAGAAATCCAGTTTTTAGGAATAAAATGGCAGGATGGGCGTCGTCAGATCCCAATGGACATTATTAATAAAATAGCAGCTATGTCTCCACCAAGCAACAAAAAGGAAACACAAGCTTTCTTAGGTGTTATAGGTTTTTGGCGACTGCATGTCCCAAACTACAGTCTCATTGTGAGCCCACTCTACCATGTAACTCGAAAGAAGAATGATTTCCAATGGGGCCCTGAGCAACAGCAAGCCTTTGAGCAGATCAAACGCGAGATAGTCCATGCAGTGGCCCTTGGGCCTGTCCGGACAGGGACAGATATTAAAAATGTGCTCTACACTGCAGCTGGGGAGAACGGCCCGACCTGGAGTCTCTGGCAGAAAGCACAAGGGGAGACTCGAGGTCGACCGTTGGGGTTTTGGAGTCGGGCCTACAAAGGATCTGAGGCCAATTATACTCCAACAGAAAAGGAAATACTGGCCGCCTATGAAGGGGTTCGAGCCGCCTCAGAAGTGATTGGAACTGAAGCCCAGCTCCTCCTGGCACCCCGACTGCCGGTGCTGGGCTGGATGTTCAAAGGGAAGGTTCCTTCTACACACCATGCCACTGATGCTACGTGGAGCAAGTGGGTTGCACTAATTACACAGCGGGCTCGAATAGGAAACCCCAATCGCCCAGGAATCGTGGAGGTGATCACAGACTGGCCAGAAGGCAAAGATTTTGGGATGTCACCAGAGGATGAGGAGGTAACACGCGCTGAAGAAGCCCCACCCTACAACGAACTGCCAGAGAATGAGAAGCGATATGCCCTGTTCACTGATGGGTCTTGTCGCATTGTGGGTAAGCATCGGAGATGGAAAGCCGCTGTATGGAGCCCTGTAAGAAGAGTAGCAGAAGCCACTGAAGGAAAAGGGGAATCAAGCCAGTTCGCTGAGGTGAAGGCCATCCAGTTAGCCCTGGACATTGCTGAGAGAGAAAAGTGGCCAAGGCTCTACCTTTATACTGATTCATGGATGGTGGCGAATGCCCTGTGGGGGTGGTTGCAGCAGTGGAAAAAGAACAGCTGGCAGCGTAGAGGCAAACCTATATGGGCTGGTGACTTATGGCAAGATATCTCTGCTCGGTTAGAGAAACTTGTTGTAAAGGTACGTCATGTCGACGCCCATGTACCTAAGAGTCGGGCCATGGAGGAACATGAAAACAACCATCAGGTAGATAAGGCTGCTAGGATTAAAGTGGCTCAGGTAGATCTAGACTGGCAACGTAAGGGTGAATTATTCATGGCTCGATGGGCCCATGATACCTCGGGTCATCAAGGGAGAGATGCAACATATAGATGGGCTCGGGATCGAGGGGTGGACTTGACCATGGACGCCATCGCACAAGTTGTCCACGAATGTGAGACATGTGCTGCAATCAAGCAAGCTAAGCGGTTAAAGCCCCTTTGGTATGGAGGACGGTGGATGAAATATAAATATGGGGAGGCTTGGCAGATTGATTACATCACCCTCCCACAAACCCGCCATGGCAAACGTTATGTGCTTACAATGGTGGAGGCAACTACCGGCTGGCTAGAAACATATCCCGTACCCCATGCCACTGCTCGAAATACAATTCTGGGCCTTGAAAGGCAAGTCCTCTGGCGACATGGTACTCCAGAAAGAATCGAGTCAGACAATGGGACTCATTTCCGAAACACTCTTATAGACACCTGGGCCAAAGAGCATGGCATTGAGTGGGTGTACCACATTCCTTACCATGCACCGGCCTCTGGGAAAATTGAACGATATAATGGACTTTTAAAAACTACACTGAAAGCAATGTGTGGTGGGACATTCAAGCATTGGGATACACATTTGGCCCAAGCCACGTGGTTAGTTAACTCTAGGGGATCTACCAATCGGGCTGGCCCTGCCCAGTCAAAATTTCCACGTACTGTAGAGGGAGACAGAGTGCCAGTAGTGCATATGAAGAGTGTATTGGGAAAGAGAGTTTGGGTCATTCCTGCTTCAGGCAAAGGTAAACCCATGTCTGGAATTGTTTTTGCTCAAGGACCTGGCTGTACTTGGTGGGTAATGCAGAGGGATGGAGAAGTTCGATGTGTACCTCAAGGGGATTTGATTTTGGGTGAGAATAGCCAATATAATTAATAAAGTAGAAATTATAATAATTGCCAAATAATCCATTATTGTATATTCATTATTGTTATGATTGCTGTATGTTGTACCATAGCATTATAGCCGGAGTCATAGAAGTTAATGAAGAATGAGTGCCATGATGATGGAACTAAAGCCTGGCCTCTCAAGAACTTTTTGCTCCCGTTGAAAATAAACTCTGACCCACAGACTATGAGCATGGACCATGCCAGGTGTATCAGTCAAGAGCCTGAGATGCAGCATGCAACGAGCCAATGGAACATACAACTATCCTGAGAAACTGTTACGACAAATGGAGCCTGAAAATCATGAACTAAATGAACTCAACAACTTCAGAGGGATGATTCACAGACTGAGGGAATAAGATCTGTATGCACATATGTGTGCATACATGTGTACATACATATATGGGTGTGTGAAACACGAAACTGGTTGTACCCAAAGAAAATTGTTGGATCTAGTCATGACGTAAATGGTATGGAATAAGGGGTGGATAATGTCCTGGTTTCAGCTATGATGGAGTTAAACTTTTTTTAGCAGTGGATGGAATGCCATGTTTGGGTGTTAGCATGAGAATAGTGCTGATAGCACCCTGATGTCTCCGATTTGTTGCCGGGCAATCAAGTACCTTTCTCAGCTCTGCATACTTCCTTACTAGTGAGAAAGGAGGGGACGAAGCCAGGACAGGTGACTCGAATTGGCCAAAGAGCATATTCCATACCAGTTACGTCATGCTCAGTTTAAGGGGGGACTGGGGGGAAGAGGGGGAGACAACGCCAGGACGTGCGGTTTCTGGGGCGGTCGGGTTGTCCGGGACAGGCTCTAAGCTGTGCGGCCTGAGTTGTGTGGTTTGGTGAGAAATTGCATTGTGTATCACCAGTTTCATCTATTTTGTGCTTTAAACTTATGTTATTGTTATATCTAGTTTTCTGTTATTGTTTAGTAAACTAGCCTTATCCCAACCTGCGTGGTTCTGGTTTCTAGGTTGTGGTTTCTTTTCCTCCTTTCTTCCTTCCCTTTTCCCCTTCCCCCAACTTTCCCTCCCCCTTCCTTTTAAAAGTACAAGCGACTGTGTGGGGTGCGGCCCCCGGCTGGGGCAAAACCACGACATTATCCCTTAAGAGAAGCTGAAATAAAGCCTGGTGAATGTCAGCCCTCCCCAGCAGGACTCCCAGTACCTTGCAACTGCCAATCAATAAGGATTTTGTCTCTCCTGCAAGAAGCTCTGCTATTTACACTCCAAAAAGAAAGGGTTTGAGTTCCCTCAACAGCAATGTAAAAAAGGCCAGGTCTCATGGGAGATACTTTGGGGAGGCACCAACATGCGGAGGAACTTTTACCCAGTGAGGGTGACAGACCCCTGGAACAGGCTGCCCAGGGAGGTGGTGGAGTCTCCTTCTCTGGAGATATTCCAGCCCCATCTGGACGCCTATCTGTGCAATATGAGCTGGGGAGCTGCTTTGGCAGGGGGGTTGGACCCGATGATCTCTCGAGGTCCCTCCCAGCCCCTGTGATTCTGTGATTCTATGAATGCTGCAGTCCAATCTTAGACACCTAAGGTCCCTATGGTAAGAGACCTCCAGAACCTAAGCAGATATAACCTGTCTATACCCCAATCAGGCTTAGTGCCCACTTCCCCAGACCTCTTAGATCTTCAAAGAACTCATTGCACTTAAAAGTAACCATGCTGTTGGAGAGTCACTGTTCCCTAAGAGGCACACATCACTGGGTGCAGGGTACCACAATCTGGAGTGGCTTTAAGACTGCTGGCGCACGAGATGAGAAAAGCACTTTGTCCCCTGCAGATGTTGCCCCTGGGAAGTCAGCACCCCGTTAGTGACGTACCTTTTCTGCTTGTATGTCAGCATTGCTTCAGCAATGGGCAACTGGTGGGCACAGTTTGCCCCTGCGATGTACTGCGTTATCCGGGAGACAACGTCAGGCGCTTCTGGAACTGCGACAGAACAACGAGACACAAGCACGTGAGGGACCTCTCACACCACCACCAGCACTGCCCCCAGCCAGCTGCATCTGAACCATCTCCCAAAGGAAGCTCTGCAGCACCCACCCAAAATCTGCCCGACCAAACATATTTATATATATATATTTATTTATATTAATATATATATAAATATATGGGGCTGGAGGGCAAATCCTCTGAGGAGCAGCTGAGGGAGCTGGGGCTGTTTAGCCTAGAGAAGAGGAGGCTGAGGGGAGACCTTATCACCACCTACAACTACCTGAAGGGAGGTTATAGAGAGGTAGGTGATGGTCTCTTCAGCCAGGTGACAGGTGACAGGACAAGGGGAAATGGCCTCAAGCTGTGCCAGGGCAGGGTCAGATTGGACATTAGAAAAACAATTTTTACTGAAAGAGTTGTCAGGGCCTGGAACAGGCTGCCCAGGGAGGGGCTGAGTCACCTTCCCTGGGTGTGTTCAAAAAAAGGGTAGATGAGGTACTTAGGGATATAGTCTAGTTTAGGATGGGAATGGTTGGACTTGATGATCTTAAAGGTCTTTTCCAACCTTGTTATTCTGTGAGATTCTGTGATATAAAGTGCCTATCATGGTATTAATAAACATTCTTTGGAACCACTGCTATGGCAGAGGTAAGGACAGGAGTCACACATCCTACAAGAGCACCAAGGTGAAGAACATGAGGAAGGCACACTCGATACAGGCATCTGTACACAGCCTTGGTCACCCAAGTATTATTGTTGAAATGCTTTTCACTGAAAGTGTGTGCCTGCCCAGAGTCAGGTTTAGCCTCTTCCACGCCCTGACTGTAGGATCCTGCTGAAGAAAGTGCCTTGCCACCTCTCCCTGGGCCTCGGTGAGCTGCTCTGCTCACGCCAGCAGCTGAGTTACCCCATTTCCTAACGGAATCACGGCCATGGTGAGCTAACTCAGAGGGCAGAGCCACCCAAGGGTAGGAAGAGCATAGAGATCACGTGTGCAGCAGCAAGCATGCTTCAGATCTCTCAGACTCTGTTTGATTCAAGCTGACAGGGAGACATTTTCCAAATCCCTTCCATGTTTCTTTGATTTCAAGCAAAGCCTCAACTGTGAGATCAAGTGACTTTCAGCAGGCACTTCCACACCTTAACAGGCATTTTAACCCAGGCTCTTTACACTTGAACAGCAAACTGCAAAGAGCTATGACTCTTTGCCAGTCCCTCTTATGCCATCACAGGGCTTCTGTGCAGTTCTTGAGGCACAGATGAAAATGGAGAACGTGCAAGGCCTGGACTGCAAAAAAGTGAGGCTGTATTTTCCTCACAGTGTGCAGGCAAACAAATAAGGGCTGCAGGATACAACCAGCTAAGGAACTGATACGGTTCTCGAGCTGGATTTCTATAGCTAAGGAAGCATTCCTAGCCCAGACACAAAAATTGAGTCAATGTTGACATCTGGGGGCATTTTCAAGTCCAGCAAGGAATGAAAATAAAAAAACAGTTCCAGACATCTGTTCTTCCACAAGTGAAGAATCAAGGAAAAGTGTAGGTTGTGTGGCACACTAGGAGATCTCCCAGCCAGCCTCCTGCTCCAAGCAGCACTAACTTCACCTTCAGACCAGGCTGCCTGGGTTGTCCACCCAAGTTCCCAACTGCTGGAAAAGGCTCTGAACAATCGCCCCTAAAAAGGTCTCTCTCTCCCCATCTCTCATGGCTAGAGGACTTCTGGGAGCATCCTGGGATCCTCAGGCACTCTGCAATTCCAACAGGAGAATCACACTGCAACCTCCCCACCCTCACAGTGCTCCAGAATCTCCAAACCTCTTTCTGTCTAGTGAAATTTCTGTGAGGGAGATGCAGCCACAAGAGCATCGTCCCTCAGCCAAGTCTCAGCCAAGTCCCAAGCCTCCATGCAGCCCTAGGTGTCAGATGCAAATCCTCCTGTCTCCTGTTTCTTTCTGTTCTTGAAGGAATGGATGGAAAAACTGTAAGCCTTAATATTTTAAGCAAATTAGTACTTCAACACACAGGAAGGCTTTCTCCTGGCCTAGAGCAGGCTCAGATCAGAACAGGAACTTGCTGGTCTGACCTAGGGCAGCTCACACATGTTACAACACTGGTGAAGAACAGAATTCTTTTCTAATGAGAAAGATCCTGCTAGCAGACTTCAGAAACATCAGTGCTGTTCTCACACACAACTAACACAGGTTCATCTTCCCAGAGTTTCCAGTTTTCCACATCTTTTAGGCTGCCAGTTGCTGAAGGGCCAAAGAAAACAGTGTCCTAACGGTGGCAGCGAGACCTCCACATGGAAGAGCAAAGCTGAGAGCCAGGTAAAGCCAGTGTGACCCAGAGGCAGCTAGTGCCCCTGGGAGCCAACCTCTGTTTGCAAACCACCACACAGAGGACATACAAAGGTCAGCATCTGAAAAGGGAATGTGGTGGAATGAGGAGAAAAGAGGAAGAAAAACATTTGTCTGCTTCCTCTTGTATTTACCTGACCTTTGCTGCAATGACTCATTCAAGCCTTTTATCCCACACAGGCCAGACACAGACACATGGTCTTACCAGTGGTCTGTGCTTCAAGTTTGTTGAACAGATCTCTCCAGGCTAGATCTTGGAAGAAGTTGTTGTATCTGTAATCTACTGACCCCAGATACTTGGCCACCGGATGAGAGCCTGAGAAAGAAAGAAAAACATGACAGTTGTTCTGCCCAGCACTGAATACAAGTGTGCTTTTTATCTGTAAAGAATTAAATTCCAAAACCAGAACCAGAGTAGACACCCCAGATACAAATTTCAATTACAACCAAGTAATGTAGTCCAGCTTATCTCTACAACAGCATGCAAATAGACTCCCTGGCAGAGAGACTGCTTCAACACCACTGACACCTGCCAGTGACACCTCACTCCCCTCAATTCAATTTTAAAAGGCCAAAGAAAACAGGGCTGGGAAACTGCTGAGGAAGTAACTGATTTGCAAGACACAGAGCCTAACAGCTCTCCATCTCAATCCTGCAAGAGGCTTTGCCAGCAGCCCCTCCTGCCCACAGCCTGCACCGCACACACTGAGGCCAGGCCACCTCTGCCAGGGGAGTGGGAGCCCTTCTTCCAAACACCATTCGCTCACCACGGCTGTTTGGCAATGCTGAGAAGAGGCAATTGTCCCAGACCAGCAAAACCAACCCAGGAGAGACTTGTCTGATCAGTGGAGAAGGGCTGGAAGTTCAATAAACAGGCTGTAACTAAAGATAGAAGGCAAAGTCCGAGGATTATAGGCCCCAGAGAGGGTTGGCATAAGCATCAGGTCCCTGCTTGCTCTAGCTAAGCCCTGGGGTTCTTCTGTGAGCGTGGGAACACCTCACAGAAAGTCCACATCCAGCCTCCAGCCCTGGATGGAGATCTGACTTCAAGCTTTTACTGAGCAGGAGAGGGAAGGTGTTTAACTGACAAACTCTACCCTGGGAGGTGGTAAAATGTGCCACATTCATTTTAGGTCCCAAATGTGTCCCCAGATCTGACAACCTGCTCTTGCAACCGCCTCTCCAGTGTTTCAACACAGGAGAAAAGGTGTGCTGGGATTGCCCTTTCCAGTCACCGTGTGTCAGTCGTACTCAGCATGAGTCCTGTACATTTACAGTCAGCCAAGAAGTGGTCTCACAGAGTTCCTCCAAGTCAGTTATTTTTATCCAAGCCCTGCTTCCAGAGAACGCAACTCTTGAGTCATCAGCTGGTAAATGGTAACCTGATAACTTCTTCCAAGATGACCCCAGTTGCTTAACTGTGTTCACCATCTTCCAGTAAAGCTCACAGTGGAAAAACCCCACTGTCTTCTCTCAGTCCTCCAAACCAGTACTAATTTCCAGACTTCCAGGAAAGGTTCATGCAGAAGGTCACTCTGAGCTCCCCTTGGTGTCGTTAGAGGTGGAGGCCTAAGTTCGAGCCTGGGCCCTCTGGATCTTGGCTACTTCCAGACCCATCATGCCTTCTGCAGGGGTGTTTCAAACAGCACACCTGGAATAGCTCTGCACCACGCACTGGAGAAGCTTTCCCACGTGCTGGGAAAACACAGCCCACATGGCAGATGCAGCTGGAAGCAAGTATTAAACATGAGTTCTACCCATGGGCACTAAATAAAATGTTAAAGAAGCCTGAACAGCCAAAATAACCCCCAACCTTTTTTCCTATTTCATTTGCCCATTGTCAGCTGTTTGGAGAGCGGTTTGGACATCAAAGAAGCACAAAGCAGGAGTGAATCTCCCACTACAGATGCTTGCTGACAGTAACATTTCTCACTGTTGACAGACCATGGTAGGTTGACTCTTCAGTCAATGCATCGTGTAGTTGTGGGCTAAGACAGTAAAAGATCTTAGAAACACTCCACCATTCCTTCTTTGCAGGTTCTGCAAACAGCAGTAAGGCTTTTGCTTCACGACGTTTATGGTGTGGTCACCATTCTGTCTCTGATGCTTCTTCCATTGTCAGAAGAGAGAGGTTGCTCCTCAAGCGCTTCAGTGAACTGCCAGAAAGCTGGCCAGAAATGAGCCCTTGATCCCACCAGGAAATACTCCAGGCTTCAATGGGAAAAGCCCTGTTAGAGAAGTTCTGTACTTAAAAGTACATTTAAAAAGCATTCACAGCTGTGCAGCAGTTCATTACCAAAGCACTTTGTTGTTTGTTTGGGGTTTTTTTAATTACCAAATACAGTTTTGAGATTAAGAAAACCCAAACCCACACTCACTAAATCTGGCATCTCACTTTGAAAGAGGTAACTGTTATCTGATATTTTCAGATCATTGAAGACACAGGACAGAAAGCTCTTCTTCTGAGGCCAGGAGACAATCAGCATGCGAGGACCAAAGCCCCCAGTCACAGGGACTCTCGCTGAAAGCACGTTTAACCTTGCAGAAGTAATACTGTTTGTTGTTCTTACCCCCCAATGGGTGCCTTCACCTCTTTCTGCCAACCAGTTTGGAAACTAAAAGCCTTCCTTACAGAAGGACCCAGCTCTCCTCCTCTGCCTTTGTCATTTGACTTCTGCAAATCCCACCACAGCCTAACGCCACTGCTCAGTGTCGGGCAGCAGCTTCCGACTCCTACAGCGACTGCCATCGGCTGGCCCCAAACCCAGAAGACCAGAAAATACCAAGAAAAGTGCTTTTCAAGTGTTCTGTTGCCTATGTCACCTGAGCACCCTGTTGACCCATACCAAGACTGGGACTAGACCAGCTTCTGGCGTCCCATCCTTACAACACCAATGCTGCCCAGGTGTCCCTGCCCAGGAGCAGCAGTGACTACGTGGCTTCCCAGGCTTCACCGCTGCAACGTTCCTCCTGTTTCTGACTTTGGGATGACCCCTGACTCGTCTTCCCCCAGAAGAAGGGATCCAAGGTGGGTAGCTTGCCAGCCAGGCAGGCTTGCTGTGCGCTGGAAGGGCTGAGCTAAGGTGCTGGAAAACTGAGGAGAACAGCACGGGAAGGAAAGGTGGAAAGAGACATGTGATTTGAATAATTTCAACCTCTCAGCAGTTTCAGAGCCTTTATATATTCTTCAATCCCCTCCTCCATAAATGTTTTCTCTTGTCAGTCCCAGTGAGGCCAGAACAGTTATGGCTTTGGGAAACATGGCACCCAAAGAATTTAAGATTTCACCCAAGGAATTTAAGATTTCACCCAAGGAATTTAAGATTTCACCCAGGGAAAGGGCTTCCAGAATGTTATTCCGTGCATTGGCTGCACCACGACAAAAAGACACACAAGAGCCTCCCTGTCTGAGGAGGAAGAACTCAATGAGAAGTTAGCAAGCAGACTTGGGCATCGAGGGCACCAAGATGAAACTGGCTCACACAAGAGCAGCAACACAAGGATTACACAATGTCACGACAGCATGACTCCTTTAGCAGCCATATCTAGCCAAAGCTTCCAGGGGGGGCTTCTCTGGAGGGAACACATCACACATTTAAACCATTCACCTTTCTGGGAAGAAAAAGTGTTCCTTGTTTACCTAGAGGGATGATCAAAAATCTCATGTAGCCGAGCCAGTCTGGGGTTTTGTGAGACAGCTGCTCTACAAAGAGCCTCAATACAGCACTGAGGTAATTCTGGGCTCCGGCCACTGCGATTTTAATTGGGTTTGGAGGCTGTGAATTGCAGTTACAGCTAGACAGAAAAAGAAGAAACATGTTCATAATCGTGCTTTCAACCAGCTATTTCAGAAAAAGTGAAAAAATATAACAATTGGTTAATAACAGCCACAGCAGAAGGGAGCTCGTTCAATACACAAGGCAGCATCACAATGATTATCAGCAGCTCAATGAATAAAGTGCAACAGTGTTCAGTACTTTCTTTATTGGTCTCCTTGCTCCTTCATTTGTACATTTTGATCATCTAAAGGGTTGGACTCAATGATCTAGGTTAGGATGTACCTAGCACAAGTAAATGCTGTGTCAGAGAACACGGGTACCCAACAGCCCTCAGTACGTATCTAGGGAATGACTAGCAGACTTGAGGAATTAATCCCGAGTTACTTGGGAAGGGGCTGGTGCAGGAGCTGTTAAACCCCCCCACCTACTGGCTTTGCATGTGCTGCTGGTTATTAGAGCTGGCCCGTGAGGCAGTCTGCAAAGCACCATCTTCTCAAGTCAGTGGTGTGGATGAAAGGAGGCTTGTAACCCCTCCACCCTGACACAGCACAACAGCAACAGCTTTGCAGGGCTGGTGAGTGCTGAAGCACCACACAACTCTGACTTCAGGAGAGCAGACTGGGGGAGAAGTACTGGAAGGGAGAAGCATTTGTTAGCGACTGGATGGAAAATTCCTTGGGTACTGGGGCAGGGGAGCTGACAGGTTAGAGCTGAGACTCAAGGAACAACACAAGCAAGGTGAGAACTTACTATCTCTGTATCCTGGAGACAATAGTGCTGAAAGCTGCCTGAATATCAGCTGAGGAGCATGTGCAGACGACTGGCAAGGTATGCTTTTGCAAGACATCTGATAGGTACTGAGGAGAGAACAGAACATTTTATAGTCCTTTTTTTGGTCCAGTTTGTCCCAAAAAGAAAATCTGCCTTCCCCAGCCTCTGAGGTGTTCTCACACCTAACAGTGGGCACTGTCCCCATGCCCAGTTTGTAAGTGACACAGCTGTGTTCCAAATGCCTCGTCCCTGCACATCAGCCAAAGTAAAGTTCTTCCTCTAGAGAAATGGAAACGTTGCACCTTCTCAACAAACACCAACACTGTATCCAAACCACAGCAACAACAACCCTAGAACAGCACGGCTTCCATGGCTGCAGAGAGCAGGGCAGCAGCAGAAGGACTACCAGGCAGCACTGGGTAAGAGCAGATGCTGCCTAAGTGCCTGCTTCTGGAAGTGCAGCTGCATCTCTCTCTGATTTCAAGAGGACTTAAAGTGCAAAGTTCTGCCCACCCTCGAGCACTAAGAAAGGGAAAGGTGCTACAAACACATGTGTTCTTCCTGAGCGACTGTCTCCCCTCCATGCAGGGCAGGAAACAAGTTAACTCACACCTCGGGTATACATGGACATATTGATGGGACTCCAATTGTCTCACACCTTTGAATTCTGCACCACTGATGTACACAGCCCAGCCAATGCTATCTGCATGTCCTCTGATACTGCAGGCACAAGCTGCTAAAGTTCCCGGAAGACAACAGTGCTTTCTGCCTGTCTCTAGAAGGCATTTCTCTGCCTTCCAAGTATAGAAAAACCAGAGCCAATAGCTCAGCTGGTGTTTTTGCTGTCTCAGACACAGAGACCCCAGTTCTTCCAGAAGCAGAAAGTCAGACCAGACACTGCAACTTCACGAGCCTGGCACAAGTTCTACAGGTCAGTCACCAGCATGTTTGTTGGTCGTCTTCTATACATATTTTATTGGAACTATTTCAGAACTAAGGTTCTGAAAGGAACAAGCCCATAACAAACAGCCCATGTTGCCAGCGTAAGGAGAACCCTAAGCAGTGCTTCCCTAAAGCAACTACCACTGACTCAGAAAAGACGGGGTGACATCCCTCCAGCGAGGAATCACTAGTGCGAGTGCCAGGCAACAGAGCTGACCCAAAATGTTTTCTCCCCTGTTCACCACCTGTGCCCAGAAATCTCAGCCTAATCCACAGATCAGTCCTCCCTGCTTCCTTGGTCCCAGCCTACCAGAGATGAGAAGCAGTCTCTTGAAGGCAAGGGTCGAGCCGTTCCCAGTGTGCCACTAACCACAAGGAATGGCATTTTGTAGAAGAGAAAAACACCTCTGTGGAAAGACTCAGGTGGCAAATCTTTACAAGATCCACGGCATCTCCTAGTCAAATGAAATCCAACCTGCAGGCACTGAACACTCAGTATGCTGCCAGCCCCCACGCACCACCACTGCTCTTCCAACCAAGCAGCAGAACCTACTTGGTTAGTGGTAGAGCTCAAGGCCTGTCCATTCCTGAGGAGGAACAGTGAAGGACAACCGTGCTTCAGGTAACGTCTCCTGCCTTTACCTGGCCTTGCCAGTCAGAAGTATTGACAAGAATAATGTTTTCTGGCAGCTGGTCATCGGAAACCAGGATGTGATTTAGCTGGTCATACACAGTTTTCCTGGGGATCTGGAAATAAAGACACAGAGAAGAAAACAGTAGATGTCAGCTCTAAAGATCAAGCCACCAGCTCCAGCACTCGCAGTTCATGAGAGGCTGGCCAGCATGTGGTCAGCCCCTCAGCAAAGGCATGCTAGCAGCCATGCTGGCTGCTGGGACTGACATCAGCTCTTTCTATACTGCAGTGTTGTGCAGGCTCCTCCATTAGCCACCTCGGTTTTGTCAGCCACCCTTCCTTCCAACACATACCAAGGGTAGCCCGAGGAATTTGGGAGTAATAGAAGCCAGGAACAATCTCCCTTAAGGAGTGAGTTAAGTGAGTCCTGCAGCTAACAGAAGCATGGCATGTAGCTCTGCCCAGGTCAGTCCCCTTTTGCAATACCAAGCAATCTGCCTTATTTCAAAGGAGCAATTCCTCAACGCATCCCGATTCCCTGCTCCTCAGAGTGATCTGTTCCAGTGCTTCCAGGCTATGGTGGGCTGACAAAGCAACAAGCTGGCACAACTCAGCTTGTTAGACAGAAGATATAGCAGTGTCCAAAACAAATTTCCCCCTTCCTGAAGCCGCAGGGCCCTGTTCCCTTCCAACAGGGACAGTACTTGGACCAGAAGGAAAGGCACCACAGGAGACAGTTGGAGAAGAGGAAAAACTATGAGTGGCTGGAGAGCCAGCAATCTTTTTCACACCTGTAAGTGGTGCCGGGTGTCTGGAGAGCGTTCATTGTCCAGACTGTTTGCTCTCTCGTTCTGCGGCCTCACTGGCTGCCTCTCCTTCAGAGATGTGCTTCTTCCTCGCCGTCCCGTCTGCTTCCCTTCAGACCTGCTAGAGAGAGGAGCTTGCATTCCAGAGCTGGCTTGTTTCTGAGGGAGATAAATCCCCCAATTCCCAGGTCACCCATTCCAGCAACCTCAACAGTGCAAGTGGAGGCACTGGGGAATTGTGCACGTAGATCTGAGCTGGTTGAGGCCTGCTAATTCTGATTCTCAAGGTGCAAAGCACACAGTTCAGATACACAGCACGTTCCCAGGAGACCCAGACTTCCACAGACCATGCTCAGAACCACACCACCACCCTGCTATTGCTACACCAGCGTAACGGGATCCAGCCATGCAAACTGCAGTTTGTACCCAAACACCCCAAAGGAGCACAGAAATACCTCTTCAAAAGAACATCTATTTACTTGCAAATGACCAGAGAAACTATGTGGTGGGGCTGTTGAAGCCCATGTTCACTACCCAATTTGGGAAGGTTTAGCAGGACATACGTTAGCTCTGACAACCACCTTTATGGCCAAACTCTGCATCAGACCTTGACTCAGCAGCATTATCTTTGGGCAAGAAGCTCGAGTTTTACAAAAACTTCTTTGGACATAGAGCAGGTACAGAACAGGAGGTAAGAGCTATCTCAGAGCGATGCTGTCCTTCAGGGTTCTGAGTGTTAATTTATCAAGCACCCAAGACCCATCCCTTAAGTGCCTGAACACAGGGAGGGTCTCCTTGAAGCCAGTGGCTTGTGGCCATCCTGGCAAGCTGTCCATGACTTCTGAGCAGCCCTGCAGCAGGCCCAAGGCTGTGTCACCACTCTACCTGGTGGATGGGATAATGAGAGACTCAGTCTTAGTGATCTTCCCGCTGGGTGGGAGCTTCTCAACAAACACATCTGGTGTGGGAAGTTCAGCTTCCTGAACCTCAGCTTGCTGGTTAGTCTCCTGCAAAAACAGAGGAAACTGAGACATGAGGAACAAACCCTTCCCTCCATCTCACCACTATGAGGCAACCCAGCTTGGCTCTGGCCGGGGCACATTCACAGAATCACAGAATCGTAGGGGTTGGAAGGGACCTCGAGAGATCATCGGGTCCAACCCCCCTGCCAAAGCAGCTCCCCAGCTCATATTGCACAGATAGGCGTCCAGACGAGTCTTGAATATCTCCAGAGAAGGAGACTCCACCACCCCCCTGGGCAGCCTGTCCCAGGGCTCTGTCACCCTCACTGGGTAAATGTTCTTCCCCATGTTGGTGCGGAACTTCCTGTGCTCCAACTTGCAGCCATTGCCCCTTGTCCTGTCCCCACAGACACTGAAAAGGGGCTGGCCATTTCCCCCTGCATCCCAGACTTAAGATATTTATAAACATTAATAAGGTCCCCCCTTATTCTTCTTTTCTCCAGGCTGAACAGCCCCAGCTCACTCAGCCTTTCCTCATAGGGGAGATGTTCCAGGCCCTTCATCATCTCCGTAGCCTCCTCTGGACTCTCTCCAGGAGATCCCTGTCTTTTTTATACCAGGGAGCCCAGAACTGGACACAATACTACAGGTATTCAGCCAACTCCTTCCAGATATACTACTCGCTGCTGAAAGGAAGAAGTCAATACTGGCTATCTGGGGCTACCAGTTCCCAGCTCCAACTCACAAGTGAGCTGGCAGTAGTAAAGGTGCAGATGCACTATTTGGAATGGGCACCCTCCTGGCTCAAAGCCAGGGACATGGCTTCTCATGCAATGCAGATTAATTCAGCTTACCTAAATGAACCAGCAGAGAGAGAAAGACACAGAAGTGTTACAAACTGCATGTCCCCAGCAGAGCTCCTTCAGCTTTGGGATTTTTATCCCAGGACCAGCTCGATTTCTGCCCATTAGCATGAAGTAATGGCTGATACACCAGAACAGCCCTGAGAATACTCTGAAGGACACAGCACATACTCAGTAGTGTACTTTGGGGTAGCCTTTCTCAAACCAAGAGAGAAGCTATTTAAACAGAAGGTGATGTACAGCATTTCAGTTTCAAATGGTTGACAGGCAAGAACCTCCAAAAACTAAGGGTAGGAGGAGAGTCCAGCATTATCTTCACTGCAGCTAACATTACCTCCATCTAGTTGTGTTGCTAGTGCACCTATACAGATGGACAGACCCATGCCAGAGAATGTGGCAAGTTCACAGTTGCCACCCACACTACCATGAGGAACATTAACGAGCGTGTTGTCCACTCACGTAAGCGACGGTGTCAGAAATACTGTCGCCTGCATGCTTGGCTCCCAGACTCTTTGTCTTTTCAGGCACTTCCACCTGCTTGAAAGAAGAAGAAACATTAGGAGGTATGGCATCAGCACAGCTTTCAGCCACGCTTCTCTGTTCAAACACTGCACAGCTCTGCAGGATGACCAGGAGCGCTCCCTGGTCACACCAGGGCTGAACGCGTTGGTGTGGGATGGGGCAAAGCAGCAGCACAACACACACAGTAGAGACCAGAAAGCGCCCTGCAACAGGACTGGTGTTCTGTGCACCTAATACACACAGACTATCCCCACGAGGGGATGGGGAAGGGGATGAGCTGTCTCTTGTCATTCACTCCCAGCTGCCATGAAAAGTATCCCAAAAACAGTGAGGTAAAGCTTCTTCCAAACAAACTCCCTGGGTACAGCTCCCATCCTGACAGTCATTGCAAGCATACAGGAATCCAGAGCTAGTCACATCCTTAACAAGTATCCAATACATGACCTGAAGATGGCCCCTTGAGTTAATACAACATTTACTTTAAAAGCAAAACACCACCAAAAAACCCCCCCCAAACAAAATCCAAACCAACAAACATGCTTTCTTAGCAGAAAATTCATCTATCTGCCTCCAAGCCTTTGGAGGAGGTCAGAGAGGGTGCTTTAACTCCCGCATGCAAGGAGAGGCAGTGCAGGTCTGCTGCATCCTCTGCAGATGGATAATCTTCTTGGAACATGACTTACAGGACTTGATGGCTCTCTCTGGCTCCTGATGCTGTGGATACTACCGATTTCCGTCTGAGAGCTGGAGTGTGACAGCCCTTCAAAATAAGGCCTGAATAAGAGAAGCAAAACCAGTTTCTTATTATCAAAAACACAAACAGCAAAGTCCACCACATTCACAGCAAAGCAGCAGGGCTGTCCCCAGGGCACCCTGCTGTTCCCCAGCAGTTCCAGTAAAACATGGAGGCTACTTCTGAAAGGCAGGGGAAGTCTCCAGGACAGCAGAGAAGCCAGGAAATCCAGGGACCACTCTCCAGCCCTGGCACCGACTGACCAAATTCCCTCTAACACATCCAACATGTCACACCATATTTAGAAAGCTCCTCCTAGGAGCTCTTCCCCACTCCCACACCACACACCAAGCAACAGGTTTCAATCCCTGCAGGGAGAAACCTAATGAAATTCAACAAAAGCAAGTGTAAAGTCTTGCACCTGGGGAGGAATAACCGTCTGTATCGGTACAGGCTGGGGGATGACCTGCTGGAGAAGAGCTCTGTGGAGAAGGACCTGGGGGTCTTGGTTGATGACAGGTTGGCTATGAGCCAGCAGTGTGCCCTGGGGGCTAAGAGAGCCAATGGGATCCTGGGATGCATCAGGAAGAGTGTGGCCAGCAGGTCTAAGGAGGTGATCCTCCCCCTCTACTCTGCCCTGGTCAGGCCCCACCTGGAGTATTGTGTCCAGTTCTGGGCTCCCTGGGATAAAAAAGACAGGGATCTCCTGGAGAGAGTCCAGAGAAGGGCTACAAAGATGATTAAGGGCCTGGAGCATCTCCCCTGTGAGGAAACAAAATCCAGCTGGAGGCCAGTCACAAGTGGCGTCCCCCAGGGCTCAGTCCTGGGTCCAGTCTTGTTCAACATCTTTATCAATGATCTCAACGAAGGGATTGGATGCTCCCTCACTAAGTTTGCAGATGACACTAAACTAGGAGGAAGTGTTGATCTGCCTGAGGGTAGGGAGGCTCTTCAGAGGGATCTGAACAGACTGGACCGATGGGCTGAGACCAATGGGATGAAGTTTAACAAGGCCAAGTGCAGAGTGCTGCACATGGGACATAATAACCCCCTGCAGCGCTACAGGCTTGGGGGAGACTGGCTGGAGAGCTGTCAGGCAGAGAAGGACCTGGGGGTGTTGGGTGACTGCAGGCTGAATGTGAGTCAGCAGTGTGCTCAGGCGGCCAAGAAGGCCAATGGCATCTTGGCTTGTATCAAAACCAGTGTGGCCAGTAGGTCTGGGGAGGGCATTGTGCCCCTGGACTCAGCATTGGTGAGGCCACACCTCGAGTGCTGTGTCCAGTTCTGGGCTCCTCACCACAAGAAGGACATGGAGGTCCTGGAGCGAGTCCAGAGAAGGGCAACCAGGCTGGGGAAGGGGCTGGAGGGCAAATCCTATGAGGAGTGGCTGAGGGAGCTGGGGCTGTTTAGCTTAGATAAGAGGAGGTTGAGGGGAGACCTTATCACCACCTACAACTACCTGAAGGGAGGTTATAGAGAGGTAGGTGATGGTCTCTTCAGCCAGATGACAGGTGACAGGACAAGGGGGAATGGCATGAAGCTGTGCCAGGGCAGGGTTAGATTGGATGTTAGGAAAAAATTTTTTACTGAAAGAGTTGTCAGGGCCTGGAACAGGCTGCCCAGGGAGGTGGTCGAGTCACCTTCCCTGGATGTGTTCAAAAAAAGGGTAGATGAGGTACTTAGGGATATGGTTTAGTTTAGGATGCGAATGGTTGGACTTGATGATCTTAAAGGTCTTTTCCAACCTTGTGATTCTGTGATAGGCTGAGTGAGCTGGGACTGTTCAGCCTGGGGAAAAGAAGACTGAAGGGGGACCTAATTAATGTTTATAAATATCTTAAGTATGGGATGCAGGGGGAAATGGCCAGCCCCTTTTCAGTGTCTGTGGAGACAGGACAAGGGGCAATGGCTGCAAGTTGGAGCACAGGAAGTTCCGCACAAACATGGGGAGGAACTTTTCCCCAGTGAGGGTGACAGAGCCCTGGGACAGGCTGCCCAGGGAGGTGGTGGAGTCTCCTTCTCTGGAGATATTCAAGACTCGTCTGGATGCCTATCTGTGCAATATGAGCTGGGGAGCTGCTTTGGCAGGGGGGTTGGACCCAATGATCTCTCGAGGTCCCTTCCAACCCCTACGATTCTGTGATCCCATAAAATCCAGGGTGGGCACATGGATCCGGCACTTCCCCCCAGCAGAACAGAGCGCACGTTGGCCCCACACAAGCAGTTGTGTCCTCACTACCCCAAGCACCAGGTGCCAAGTTTCACACTGCAGCTCTTCTTTCAGCTGGGCAAACGCTGCCTGAGCTGCCTGCTGCTCCAGACAGGCCCAGCTCTGGACTGGAATACAGCAAGCAGCGTTACTGCTCCCAGCCGACACGCCGCCCGGCGGGTGAGCGACTCTCGGTGCTGACACACGTGGTATTTCCAGCTGCATCTGGGTTTGGCTGCCAGCCCTCCGATCCAATTACACATTTGCTCAGTAAGATAAGGCAGTGCATGCAATCAGATTGTGTCCCACATAAGAAGGCAGCTCATCACACCCGGCTACAAGACTTAATTACAATTTAAGGACCTGATTTATTCTTTTTCTTGCAGGAAAAACCCGCCTACCAGCATCAGCATTTATCACATCCCTTTCAAGGTACAAACACAAGAACTGGACACAGCAAACCATGAAGTGTGTCCCCAGAACCAGACACAATAAGTCCTTATTCCAGAACAGATAGTTCCTTGGCTCTGGGGAACAGGGCACAAGCTCTTGGGGCATAGAGTACAACACTTCAAAGCAGCTGCTTACCACAACACACCTACTTTCAAATCCCTCACGGCAGAGCCTACGAACTGGCAATATATTGGGTCAAGCTCCAAATGCCTTTTTAAGCCCTCAGCCCCATCACTTCCCACTGCTGCCCCAGTCTATCCTTGACATCTGGCTCATAGATAGGGAAGAAGTCCAGATTCAGAATCTATTTTTAGCCCAACTAGATTATTCCACATTAATTAGGATATTATGGCACCTGGCAATTAGCTGGCATTTGGCAGACACTGTACTGACAACACTGAAGGTCTGAGCATGCAGCCACATGCCAGTTTGCCAGTTGGAAGCATGAGCACAGCTCAGTCTCACGTGTTCGGTCTTTATTCATCAGGGATGTGACACAGCTCTGTCAGCTCGGGGTTCTGCATCTGCTCAACACCCTGAGCCAGCAATCCCCAGCTCATCTCCACAGCACCGAGGCTGTCCACACGTCAGTGCCCATGAGAGCAGGTTCTGAACAGGCTTGTGTGTATCTCTGTGCGCTGCAGTCAGCCTCTTTGGGCCCTGAGGAACTCCTCCACTTCCTTAATCCCTGCAAAGCCTCTCTCTTTCCACACAGGGTCTCACTAGCTTTCCCAGAAAGACACAGTCTGCCTTGTCCATCCCTCCTCTCCTTCTGCAGCTTCTAATGGCATCTCCTGCTTCTACCACCTCTACAAAACCACGTATGGTTTCATTCTACTGCCTGCCTGCCAGCAACTGCTACCCCTGTGCTCAGGTGCAAGGCAGGCAGAACACGTGCAAAGGGAACAAGGAAGAAATGGGACCGAAGTTAGGACCACTCCCCCCCTGCCCCCCAAGCAGCCATTCCCCTTGTGACAACGCACACCAGGGTTCTGATGCCAGGTCAACAGGGGGAAAACCCAGGATGGAGGAGTGGGAATAGAAATAACATTCCATCCGTGCTGACACTGCACATGGTTTCTCTCTGGCCCAGGATCAGCCACCCCACACTTACTTTAACTTTGGCTTTGGAGTGCTCAAGACGCTGTCATCATCCTCCATTTCTGGCCCACTGTCGCTGGGGTTCTCTATATCCAAAGTGTCATACAGAAGGTCCAAGTCCTCCTCCACCTCTGG
Source organism: Porphyrio hochstetteri (assembly GCA_020800305.1). NCBI lineage: Eukaryota > Metazoa > Chordata > Aves > Gruiformes > Rallidae > Porphyrio > Porphyrio hochstetteri. Next base: position 25,576,397 of record CM036912.1, read on the forward strand.
AACGTGCTCTGCTGGGTCCTGCTCTGAATCCAGAACCTACATGCAGGACAAAAGTGGGCACTGGTGACTCTGTTAGAAGCCAGACTAATCCCATGTCACCTAAGGTCCCCTGAGGACTACAGCACGCCAGTCTTGGGAGTAATGTTCTGTTCCTAGTGCAGGGGTGCTACATCCAACAGAAACACTGAGTATAAGAGAAGTGCCTGTTTTGGGTCAAGTCTGTCAGTGTCTGGTTAAGTAGGGGTTACCCATTGAACTAAGCATCCACAGACAAGTCATTAACCATGGTTTATGTTCATTATTCAACCCTGTTCTGTAAACAAAGCTTTTAGCAGGCCCCTAAAGGAGTCCCACTTTTCTTAGAGCAGGTAAAGAAGTGCAGTGCTCCCAGCAGCGTGACCTGTCTCAGCTTTTACTCACAAAGTTGTGACGACACCTCCTGATTTGATACCCAGGCAGGTTGATATGACAAAACTGTCCACAGGAGGCACCTGAAACCTCAGCAAGGACCAGCTGCCAGCCACATGCAAAGCCAGAGGGAACCAAGGAATCATACCGAATTTCCACGGGTTGCTTCACATACACAGCAGAGTGAGCAGGCAGCTGTGCCAGCCCGGAGCTCGGTTTTGAATGGCAGCTCTGGAACAGCAGCAGCTCAGCTGGCTGAGACCTCAGCTACAGGTGCTGACTCTGCTGAGCTAACTTGGGAAGAACAGCAAAGCCAACAGGACTGTTTGGAAGCGTGAGGAAGCATGAGGAGTTACTCACTCTTTCCCACAAGCCACAAAATCAACCCGTGGACAGACAATTGAGATGTTAACTGGTTTTATATTCGTTAATGTTACACATGTTTCTTGGGTTCTGGATCTCTCTTGTTTTCAGCTCTGACCAGACAGCTGACTCTCCTGTGGGTCTGCATTCCCTATCCAAGTTTTTCATGTCTTGCCTGGCTGTTCTAGTAAGATGATCAAACAGGCTGGGATTTAACTTCACAAGCAACGTACACCATAGACTACTTGCCTTTGAAAGGGTCAAAGATAATTTCAAAGCAGTCTCCTAAACTAATGGGTACACATGTGGTTGCCAAAATCTGGTTTTGATAAAACTTGATCTAGAAAACATTTGATGACATTTTACACTTGGCCCTCAAGCCTCTGTGTAAGGCCAGGGTGTAAGGAAAGGTCACCACCACTGCAGACTTGAAAACAAAACCAAGGGAGCTAGAGGGAACAGAAGACTAAAGCGAGATGCACTGAGCAGTTAGAGGGCAACACACATGCAGGAGGGCTTCCAGCCCAAATCACTTACCTCATCAGACACTTTAAACCTCTTCAGCAACGCCACAACCTTCTGTTTGAAGTTTTGTTGCTGCAAGTCAAAGACACTTTGACATAAGTAAAGGGTAAGCGAACTGCTTTCTCCCAGCCTGCAAGAAGCCCAGACACATCTGACACTGGTGCTCTAGCTGCTGCTTCAAATTAAACAACTCCTGGCACCACAAACCACATCAAAATCAGGTTTTCCAATCCCGTGATACTCTCACACATCCCAACAAACCTGGTCCCACACCACCAAGTGTTATAACCCTGCTGGCTCACTCTTAGTTGGGCCCACTGGCTGACAAATTCTTTTCTCTGTCAGAGCACCTCCTCTACCTGCCTGATAAATTTCTGGCAAACCTTTAACAGTCAGCTTTTCCGATTCTTAACAAGGGTGACCCCAGACAGACATCTACCCACTGACTCAAAGCATGATCGTGTTTGCTACCAGCAAAGCCCTGTTTCCCCAGGAGCTCGCAGCTCATCCAGGCAGGCTCACTTATTTGACTGGCAGCACTGCTGGAAAGTTGGGGGGCTTGCCTTAGCACTCATCAGAAAGATGCTGCCCGAGTCTGGTACCCTAAGATCCAAGACATAGCAGGCAACAAGTCCACCACCAGGTCCATAACAACACAAGCCAAACTGCTACACTTCTGTGTTTAGTTGCTCCCAAGAGCACTGTCTCTCTACAGGACCAAGCAGCTGAGACTTGCCATGAGCTCAGCCCTTCCATCACTGACCAGCCTAACATGCACACTCTGCAGAGGAGGACGAGTGAGTGCTGGTACAGAGCGTTGGAGGTGCCATCCCTCTGTCAGGGGGAAAGGGAGGAGAAAGTGGCTGGCACTGGACTACTCAGACAAAGAAAGTTGTTAATTTGCTGGCTCTCCTGTCTCTCACATGAGCTCTTCATGCAAATCCAGCTGCCTGTTCTCACTCTGGCCTCACTCTTCACGCTGCCCCACGCCCCCAACCCGAGCACTCTACCCCTGAATCCTGCGAGCTGCAACAACCTTCTAGTCAGCCAAAGTCTAGGTGAAATAAACCCAACGGGTCTCAAACCAGACTCTCCAAAGGCTGCCCTACTTCTGTCCCCAGTGCACTCGTGAGATGCTCTCCCAATAGCGAGAGCTGACCTCTGGCTCTGTCCATCACACAGACCACCCTGGACCAGCATGGCAGCCTGTGGAAGGAGGACACACAGCATGCAGTAGCTAAGGTGATATGGTGAGAGCTGCTTGCTGGCCCGAATGGTTTGACAGCTCGCAGACAGGAGGCCTGGTTTGGAGCTGGGCTGATGTTAACTGAACTGGCAGCACCAAACCCAGTTTTGTGGCAGCCCCACGCTCTGGAGATTCAGTATTAGTTCAGAGGTCAGGGCTAGAAAGGCATTACTGGTATTGTGAGGAAGCTGCACGGTTAATAACCGAGTGGTGTGTTTGGTCCTGGCTGGTCACTGACTCTTGAAAACAACACTACGGACACCAAGGATAAGAACTAGCATGCTTCTGGTCTCACAGGGAGGGTCTTTTCAGCATCAGAGGAAAACAGGGTTTATTTCAGACCTCATCAAATCACAGATTTCAGAAATAGCCTCACAGGTGGTACAATAATCTCCAAACTTACTCTTAAGTCCAAAAAGAGCCCATCCCATTGATTCTGAGCTACTATCATCAGAGATGTGCATAAACCCTCACGTAAGCAGAGAGCTGCTTTATGGTGTGGCCAAGCACAACTTGCAGCCCCGCAGTGCAGCTGGGCAGGCACACGCATGCTTGCTGTGGGAGGCTGGAGAGCTGCATGTGACTTGCCAAAGCTTTCAGTGTCCAGCTACTGCTTTTGCTTCAGCACCATCTCGGGTTTATCTGTCAAGCTCCAGCCCCTGACTGAGGCATCCAACTTCACTTTGAAATCACTGGCCTCTTCCATGCGGAGCACAAACAGAAGAGCCTCCCTCCACTTAAAGCTACGTTCAGCACTTCCATGAGCATGGATCCTGCACCTGGCTTCTTCATGGGGGTGGAATTTCACACATTTACATGGTTTTTGTTGCTCCTTAACCTTGCAGCCAAAGGACGCTCAAGACAGCACACACAGACACACCTTGGACAGGCCCACTCCCTGAGCTGTCTGCTTTTGCTAGCTCCTCACACGCTGTGACCACGCTCCCAAGCTCCCCACTGGTCCAGCATGCCTAGTACTGCTGCTCCCATAAGCCACATGCACAGTGCATCCTAGCCAAACCCCGTCAGTGTTAGTAAAACTAATTTCCACCAACCCTGGTTATGGACGTCGTTCTTACTATCGATCTCCGCTGCTTCTTGGGCTTGCCCAGCTCGTACTCATCATCATCCAAATCCTGAACAGAAAGAGGATTCCTGCATTACCTTTGTGACTGGGGACACACCAGCATTTATGTGCTAAAAACGTTCCCTCTGTGAAGCTGAACCTGCTGCTCTGTCTTCCAGGCTTTTGGCATTTGCCTCAATAGCAGTTACAATGGCAGAGGTAAGAGGAAGGTCTGCAGAGAGCCAGGAGTAACAGCTTGGAGAAGCAAAACAGCCCTAGTTCTACATTCAAGGAACAGGGACAGTCACAGCCCCACATTTTGGCAGATTCCTCTCTCCATACTCTCCAAGAGGTGGAAGGCAGGTGATGCCAGAGTCTGAAGGCAAATAAGACCCAAACTCAAAAGCATCTCATATATAGCCAGGGGGTTTTCCATTAAGGACCTGTTTTGCAGGGGATACTAAAGACTGAAGACTGACTCAGACCCCACAGGCCCTTTAATTACAACTGGAGATCTAGTTGGGCTCTTTAAATCCAATCAGCGTTACAGAAGCAATCAACTGATGCCTTCTCCATTAAGCAGAGAAACACACAAGGATGCTGATGTTTTAGAGCTCAAAGGCAGCTCAAACATATGAACAGATAAATCCCAGCATGGTGGAAGACACGGGTTACTGTGCAGGCCTTCTGCCACGGCAGCTAAATACTTGGTGACAGTCTCGCACTGCTGTGGTTCAGCTAAAGAAATAGGCTTTAGTCTCAAGCACAAGCTGGGAGTGTCCCCGCTCTACTGAAGCTCTCAGAGGGAGAAGCCATGCCCTGCACAGTACCTGGCCCTGTACGGCATCATCACTGGCCTCCTGCTCAGAAGAGAAGCTCTCGTACTCTTCCTCGGAATAGTTGTCTGAAAGGGAAGGAAAGAGGGGAGAGATCCTGTGAAACTCCTTTAAGGTGAGAGGACAATCTAATCTCAGGAGCAGAGAAAGCCAACTAACAGTCACAAATGAAGAAAGAAGGCACACAGGGAGACGCTTGCTCTATCTTCTGTCTGTGCTAGAACCAGCGAGATGGAAACTGCCTGGAGGTAAGGAACAAGGAGAAACACATCCAACGGGAAGGAAGGGCCAGCACACAGATAAAGTTCCTTGAAACACCCCACCCCTTTTAACCTGGAAAGAACCACCTGGTAGACAGCAGCAAGTGAAGAGGTTTCTCCACAAGGAAAATTACTTTTCCCCCCTAACATGGTCATAACTGGCTTAAAGGAGCAAGTCAGACATGCCAGAGAGTCAGAGTCCTTTACCGACACTTCAGGCAACAACACACCCCACCACCTGCGTGCCTGACCTTCAACTGGTCACTCTTCTGGCAGCAAGCAGAAGACTGGTATCACATAAAAAGACTGTCATGTGTTGAAAGCCAATGACTCCTCCATACAGTGCACAACACCATGGGCTTACATTCCTTAAACCAGGCCATATGCCGCAGCAAAACATGTTGCAGGTTTGCAGGTCTCATCTAAGCTAACGAGATTTACTGTAGAATACTCAAAGGAAAAAGAACGTGGAAGAGTAGCTTCAATCTGAATCTCCTGAATAAAACACTGCTGTCACCTAGGTGAGAAGCCACAGGTTCTCCACACACACACCAGTAATGCTGGCAGAGCATTGGCACAAACACAGCTAACCCTTGCTGGGCAGCTTAGGCCAGGTGTGACATGCAGGAGAAGCTCTGACAATTCAATCCCTCTCCTGTCACACTCCCTGCTTACACAGCAGCAGGTTTGCAAAGTGGGTTTTCTTTGCGTTCATCAGTTACTGACACTGCAACATGTGCAAACCAGCTCTCCTTTGTCCCAGGAAGCACCTAAACCCAGGTAGGGTTTAACTCCACCGGTTCAGGAAGACCCTGGCCCTCAGAGCACATGGTTGTACTCTTACCTGTAGACTTGATCTTCTGGCTGGCCTGCATAGTGCTGTCTTCGTGGTCAATTGGCTGACTTGACAAGGAGAAGATCCAGATTTCTGCAACCTTCACTGCAGCCTCCTTGATGTTGCTGAAAAGGCTTAGAACCTGGCCACCTTCTGTTGGGTGCTGCATGACCTGGGACAGAAATTAAGCAGTAAAAATCTGTGTTTAAATGTATTTACACTTGCATAATTTGCATACCACAAGAGCTATTTATGTTAATAGAATTACTCTGCATTTCCAAGTACAGAACCAAGCCACCACCCTGCAACTGCAGGAGCCACTTGCAGGCAACACACAGTGTTAGCTTTTATTGGACTATTAACAGAAGTACTTCTGTATATACTTAGATATATAGTACAAGTATTAATGGAAGGAAAGAAAAGGCGTTCTGAGCTTGACAGCTGATTAGCTCATCCTTGAAGCACAATACTTGACTGCCTCATTACTATGTATTTGCATGGTCCTGATTTGAATTATCAGGTTACCAACCTTCTCAACACGAAATTAAGGAACTTCATTTTGTGTCAAAGCTCAGCAGAAGAGCCATTAGAGGCAAAATTTCTTGGTGAGATACAGATGCAAAATGCTTCCTGAAGCAAAAATCCCTGCTCCAGAGAGCTGGCACCTCAATCCCAAAGGAGCTGGCCACCCCAGGACAATGAAGCAGTGTGTCAGAGGGGAAAAAAAAGGCAACGGTGGAAGCAGAGGAACATCTGAGTGTGTGTTTCTCCTTCCTTTGCCACTCACAGCTCACAGGGCTCTTCCCAGAACCAAAGATTCACATTCTTCTCTCGTCCCACTGGAGTCAGAAAGCACTTCCCACGCCTGCACCTTGGCTTTCTAACACAGACCAGGCTGCTCTGTCAGCTCCTCACGTGGCTCTAAAAAGACCCGAGCCGATGAGGAACATATGCCTGCCCGCTCTTCAGCTCTGCTCAGACTCACAACTCCCGTTCACTGCTCTGTTTCAACAGCTAACAGAACCTCTTCCCCCTCTTTTTTTAAGAAGAACCTCAGCAGTGCTGTTTGGGAGTCGCTATACTACAAACTGCAGAGGGGACGGGGGGGTACTTAGAGAATGTGTTTTCCCAAAGTCTTCCATTCCTGAAATATTCCAGAGCAACTCTTTCCTAACACAGTGAACCTTTGAAAACTGTTGACCTTCTAACCTCAGTCAGCTGACATTACAAAAAGCCAGAAGAAAAACCACACAGAGCAGCACAACGCCCAACACTTGGAAGCTCGCTGAGGGCTCTAATGAACGGGCCTGCACGCTTTCTGCCTTCCAGCAGTACTTAATTTCTAGTTCTTAAAACTACAGGAAGGAAGGTTTAGATTAGATATTAGGGGTAATTTTTACAGAGAGAGTGGTGAGTTGCTGGAACAGGCTGCCCAGAGAGGTGGTGGATGCCCCGTCCCTGGGGGTGTTCAAGGCCAGGTTGGATGGGGCCCTGGGCAACCTTGTGTAGATCCAGGCCCGAGGTTGGTGGCCCTGCCTGTGGCAGGGGGGTTGGAGCTCTATGATCCTTGGGGTCCCTTCCAACTCATACCATTCTATGATTCTTAAACAAACCAAACACGGTATAGAAAAAAAAGGTGAAGCTACACCACCACGAGGCAGAATTTGGCCAGTTCCAACGGGGCAAGCCCAAGAGAAGCTGAGCTCCCAAACAAGGAGTGGTCTTTATAACGAATGATTGAATAGAGCGATAACTCACGGCACTGTAACGCTAGCCTATTTCGGCTGGAAATGATCCGTTGACAGGATGCAGCCTGATGAAAAATACCAGTGCTAAGCTGGACTTGCTGCTGTTAAACCCATCTCTAAATACTCAGGCACATAAACAGCAAAGATTAAGCAGGGCGTGAAGTAAGGAAGCACAGAGCTAAGCCACTCCGAAAGCTGCGGTGAATCATTTATCCATCCTTGATTCCAGCATTAATTTTCAGGTGTAAATCTGAAACTCTTACCATCCACCTCTCAGGAATAGAACTCCACCTAAACTACCCACAGCCAGGAACTAAGAAAAGAAAAACTCCTTGCTCCTGGACTCTCATACAGCGGCACAGGGAAGCAAAGCAAACTTTTAAAACTCTGTAGGGTTGGAAGGCTTGCCTGAGTGACCTTATTTGTCTTGTTCTGCACCCTAACTCTAAAAAACCTCACAGCAACAACAAAGCTCTCCCAAGGTAATAAGCTACCCTTGGAAAGCTTTAGCTCTCAAGATACTATCCAGAAAATATCCAGTATTATTAACTCAGTAGTAAAACCTGTTTAAAATACTGCTCTGTGAACACTGAAGTTATTAAGACAGCTGTTTGGAATCCCACCAGACACTTTTCAATGAGGAAAGGGACACCACTGGGTATAAAGAGAAGGGAAGCCACCCACTGTCGCAAACGGAGATGTTGTCACATGCTGCTCACCTCAGCCATGTTGATAGACCCCACAGCCAGAGTCTTGTAGCCTAAAATGGTTCGGTTCTTGTATCGCTTCCGTCGCTGCAGCATGATCTGAAGCTTGTTGCCTTCTCTCTTCAAGAAGTGAGGGTACTACAGATGGAAACACAACAGAAAAATTTCTTACGTTTCTTGACATCATGTCCCAAGCTGCCTGCCTCAGAAGTGAGCTCCATTCCTAGGGATTTACCCCAGGGCTTTCAGAAGCATGTACAGCTCACACACAGCAGACAAGCCCCCGTTAGCCCAAGGAAGCCTTCATCTCTGCCCAAACAGCCTTTCGTTTCCCCAGCCAAGCACACTGAGCACACAACCCAGTGGCATGGAGGAGCTGCTCAGTTTGGGAAGGGCTGAGCACAAGCCCCGTTCCAGAGATGAGCAGGCTCCAGGAGATGCTTTCCCCAGCAGCTAAACAGAGGCTGCTCTGAACTGGAGCCCCCAAGGGACAGTTGAGGTGTGGGCTGCCCCTGTGGCAAAGAGCAATCAGTGGCAGGAACAGCAGTGGACCCTTGCACTAATGTGCTCCAAACTGCAAGTGGGGAGAGGAACAGTTAAGAAGAGGCCAAGGATTTGCTGATGCCTCTTTTGCTAAAGCTTGGAGATCTTTATGGTCAAGCAATGATCCTCTTTGGGTTGCTATTGTCTCCTTCAGGCACACAACCCTTGCAACTGTCAATGTCTTCCAGCATTAACACACACAAGCTTCTATCACTTAAAGCAGCTGTATTTTAAGTAGCTCAGCAAACTCCTGTCCTACTAGCACACTGCATTGCAAAGACATAAATCCTTCCAACACACCTACCAGAAAACACATTTGTTGATATATCACCCAAAAACCTCCCTGAGAACAGAGAAGTTCTGAAGTCAAGCAGAGACTGTTAGGGAAGGAATGGGGCTAACCACGCTATCTCAGCTTGCCCTGCTCACATGCACAGAGCACTGGCACAGTCAGGCCCTGCCTTCTGCTGGGATGCCCACCAGACATCAGGATGTCCCAAGCGCCCAGCTCTCCAGCTGTGGGCAGAAGCTGCTGTGCAATGGAAGAACAACCTTCAAGGTACAGCAGCCACCTGACCAGGGAGCTGAGATTCCTCTTGAGAAAAGAGGTGAATGGGACACATGCTCCAAATACAGAGCACTGAGTAACCTGCAGGGAGGAGAACCTAATTGCAGGGATCTGGAACAGGGCATTCCCGAGTGAAGGATGCTGCTCTCTCAGCCAAGACCTACGTTCCCCACCCCCCTGTTGGGACACTGTGAAGAGAACTTCCTGCCTATCAAAACCTTTGATAAATACAAATGCCAAGTGCCAGCAGAGACCCCGAGATATTAATCTGCAGTCCAGAGTGAGCGCGGCTGCTACGCAGAGAGCTGGGAGCAGCGGCCACACAAAGCAGCAGAATACTAATTAACTGATTGCTCCGCAGGGGAGAGATCTACCACGTGCTGCACAAGGGAAATCTGCCCTGCAGAAGAGGGACACTACCTGCATCATTAAAAGACAACCTCAAAACACATCTGCACCCAGGCCCATGATGGTACTGGTGGCTTTACTGATGTGCAACACCCCTAAACAAGGATGGATGAAAGTTATTGAGGGAAGGGCCAAGAGGGGCTCAAAATCCAGAGGTGTCTTCTGCACCTACCCCCTCCCTGCCTCTGAGGGCCTTCCATGTGTGGAAAGGGGAGGAGAGGGACTCCTTGCTCCCAGCTCAAGGCGCGCAGGCCACACCAAGGCTGCTTAAGCACAAGCCTGCAACTGCAGTCCCAAGTCAGGCTTGGCCCCAGGTCAGCCTGATTTACACACACAGAAGTCTGCAGGGATCAGACTGGACAGCTCAAGCCCAGACAGGTGTGAGTTTCTGCTTTTCAAAGGTGAGCTGCCTGCACACCTCTGATGAGAAGTCACAGGGGTATTAAAGGAAAGCTACAGAGAGACTCAGGCCACTCAGCTCCTCAGTTAAAATCAAGGACCTCCCAAAGGAAACACAGAGCCACTCTCACAGAAAAAACGAGGTATTTTTAATACCTGCCACTGCTTATCAACCCTAGGAGAACAGTTTTGACCCAAAGCCTTTCAGCAATTGTCAGTACATGACAGAGACTGGAGATGAAAAGAGTTTGGCTCAAAACATTCGAAGAGCATAGTTGAGAGGGACCTGGGAGACAGCAGGATGACCATGAGCCAGCAATGTGCCCTTGTGGCCAAGAAGGCCGATGGCATCCTGGGGTATATCAGAAGGAGGGTGGTTAGTTAGTAGGTCAAGAGAGGTCCTTCTTCCCCTCTACTCTGCCTTGGTGAGACCACACCCGGAACATTGTGTCCAGTTCTGGGCCCCTCAGTTCAAGAAGAACACAGACCTCCTTGAAGGAGTCCAGCACAGGGCCACCAAAATGATTAAGGGAGTGGAACACCTTCCTTATGAGGAGAGGCTGAGGGAGCTGGGCCTCTTTAGCTTGGAGGAGACTGAGGGGTGACCTTATTAATGTCTATAAATATGTAAAGGGTGAGAGTCAGGAGGATGGAGCCAGGCTCTGCTCAGGGATGGCAGCGACAGGACAAGGGGCAGCGGGTGCCAGCTGGAGCGGAGGAAGCTCCATGTGAATGTAAGGAGGAACTTTGTCACTATGAGGGTGATGAAGCCCTGGGACAGGCTGCCCAGAGAGGTTGTGGAGTCTCCTTCTCTGGAGACATTCAAACCCTGCCTGGATGTGTTCCTGTGTGATTTAGTCTGGTGATGCTGCTTTGGCAGGGGGGTTGGACTAGATGATCTTCCGAGGTCCCTTCCAACTCCTGATGTTCTGTGATTTGAAAACAACATTTCAAGGAAGCACCATATGCTCCAAGACATCTTTGAGGGGTGAGAACAGGGGCCATCAGACACACCAGAACAGCGAGACTCAGGGCAAGACGTTCTGAAAGCCCAGCAATATAATTCCTTCCCTCTGGAAAGGTTTATTAAATACAGGAATTAAGGGCTCCAGAGAGCTGCAATGTTGTGCTGGGAGTATCGGGTGTTTCACTCAATCCTGTGCAGCCCACGGAGGGTCAGGAAAAGAAGGCATTCCAACAGCAAGGGAGATTGTAGCTCACCTGCCAGTAAGATTACTGCTGGTCTAGGCCTAGCTAACAAGGTAGAGCAGGATTCGATGCACCAATAACTCCAGTCTTATCCCAGGTGTCTAATGGAGCAACAGCAAACGCCTTCCTTCTGTTTGGGGGGAGGCCTGCTGGACACAGGGCTGCTTGCCATTATGCCAGCCTTCACTGTCACCATTCTAGCTTGGCCCTGACAAGGAAAGACTGTGCAAAGGACAAGAATTTCACCCAGGAGAAGCCGCTGAGAAGGCAGCGACTGTGGAGGTACGAGGGGCTGCTAATCCAGACAGCTAGCACAAAGCCAGGCACGCAGTTTGAAGAGCTGACAGAGCGATATGGAGATACTGCCTGCTGCAAGACACTGAGAGCTTCTTGTGTCGTGACGTCCACGTGCTTTTCCTTTGTGGCCCACTCTCAAATATACAGGAGGCGTTACATGCAGGCAGTATCTGGGGCTTCAGCCACAGTTGTTCACCAAGAGTAACTTCCAGGCATCGTCCAATTAAGAACCAATAAAAGCTGTTATAAACACCCTGCTGTGCCATTTCAGGAAGGCTTCCCAGGCCTTACTGCATTCAAGACCACCAATCCTTCCTGCAGTCAGAGACCAGCAGCACATCCCTGCATTAAACTTGCTCACCTTTCCTGAAAGCTCAGTGTCACGGACATTGCTGTCCCCTATTCTGGCTCAACTCCCAGCCCCTTCAGGGGAAACACTCTGCTGCAGCATTGCTCTGAGTCCCAGGGAAAAAAAAAAAAGCATATTCCAAATTAATTCTGAAAAGCTCTGCAGAAATACCTGCTCCTTGCTGACACAGGATTGGCAGGGGTAACCTGGGCTCATCTTACAGCTCTGCTCCCAACCACGGGAAAGCCACAGCCCCAGGACACAAGCGTACAAGGTTCCCGGCACATGGCTTTGCTATTCCTGTTCAGCAAGGAGGGGATGGGAATGCTGCAGCTAGCCCAGGCTGTGGGGTGCATCAGGACAGAACCAGAAGCATCAGCCATCTGCATATCCGCCCGGGCAGCTGCAGGGTTACGATCCGTCTGCAGTGAAATCTTATCTGCTTCGAGTCTGTGCAGGTCTCAGAGTGACCACCAGCCTGTTTCACATTATCCCTTGAGCCTTTCTCCTTACCAGATCAAGCTCTCAATTTCAGGATCTAACCAACAGTCACAAACCACAGATGATCTGGGTACAAATGCTCCTGAATGTCCGTCTGGTTCTGCTCTATGTGCACAGGATCCCACCGCTCGCTTTCAGCAAGCCAGGCTCCATTCACCTCTACTCACCTTGTCACCAGGGCAGCACGCTTCAAGGAAAAGACAACCCAATAAAATACAGCTGCTCCAATTCCCAACCATTCCTCTAACTCCAGAGCCAGGAGTCTGCAAACTGCTCCTGCTTCCCAAAATGGTCCCTCCCTCGGCAACTCCAAACTGGAGGTTCACCTGTCCTGTTCCTACCGCTGCCCTCCATCAGGCTGATATGCCATGCCACCCCCTACCTTTCCTAGGGCCAGGCAGTTAAAGGCACAAAAAAGATCCTGCTCTGTTCTGGTTCCTGCCACAGCAACATGACAAGCACTGACTGCAGCAAAGTCCTCATTTCCTGGGCTCCAACCACAAGGAAGGTCCCTCTAAGGCTGCAAACCACCACCGGGCTCCTCAGCACTGAGGCGGCAATTCACTGAAGACACACAAAGCGCAGCTAGCATCCAACTTCCCTGTCCCCCCAGACAAGTCAGGCTTGAGCTCTGCCTTCCACGGTGCAAGGCTGGTTCCAAGACCACTTTGCCAGTGGGCTTCCCCCTCCTCAGATCCTGGAAGCATCTGGGCCATTTCTACTCAAATTCCCCGCAGCTGACTGCCAATAGAGCTGAGGTGACTCTTCAGAAACGGCCCAGACCGTCTTGAGAACAAGCACCTCTGATAGCACTAGAAGGATCTTCACCTCAGACCCTCACCTCTGCTCAGCACAAAGCAGCAAGTCCATCCAGCACATGTGCCCCAAGGCTACACCCTGCCTTACCTGCAACGAGAAGGTCAACGCCAGCTCCGTCTCCACGTGTCCACTCGGGGGCAATACGATCTCGTGGGAGCGCAGGATGCGCTTGGAGCCCTGCACAGAAACAAAGTCCAAGGGGTGAATTGCCCAGAAGCCAGCCCAGACGTAGCACCCCGGCCCTATTTACTGAAAACCAGGAAACACTGTCAGGCACTGCCAGAGAGAAAGCGAATGGATGGGTCTGACCTTGCACTTCTGTGAAATATTAATGAGATGAAAGGGAGATACTTGACTAATAAAGATTTGGGCATATTTACTGACCCTCACTGCAACAAAGCAGCTTTTGTTCTGCCAAACTCCAGCATTCAAAAGCTATGAGTCAACCCCCGCCCCTCAAGTTCAAGTCTTTTATTTTTATTACAGCCAGGAGGTACAAGACTCATCTCCTCCTGGGTTTGGAGGCTGCAGCATCACTCTTTAATCTCTGGCATGAGCCATGACATAGCAGGCTCTTCTTTCTGTGCACATACCCCTCCCTGTGAGGAAAGGACACCCTCCCCCCCATCCTTGCCTCTAAGCTGGAGAAGCATGGATTTGACAGGAGGACCACTCAGTGGATAACAAACTGGCTGGATGCTCACAGTCAAACGGTTACAGTCAAAGCTTGATGTCCAAGTGGAGACTAGTCCTGAGTAACATTCCTCAGGGGGCAGTAGCTGGACCAGCACAGTTTAACATCTTTGTCAGAGACATGGACAGTGGGATCAAGTTTGCTGACAGCACCAAGCCGTGGGGTGTAGTGGACATGCTGGAGGTAAGGGATCCCATCCAGAGGGATCTGGACAGGCTTGAGAGGTGGGCCTGTATGAACCGCATGAAGTTCAACAAGGCCAAGTGCAAGGTTCTGTACATGAGTCAGGGCAATGTCAAGCACATCAGGCTGGGCACAAAATGGATTGAGCAGCCCTGGAAAGGACTTGGGGGTGCTGGTGGATGAGAAACTCAACGTGAGCCTACAGTGTGTGCTCGCAGCCCAGAAAGTCTACCATGTCCTGGGATGCATCAAAAGCAGCGTGACCACACACTGAGGGAGGTGGTTCTGCCCCTCTGCTTTGCTCTTGTGAGTTCCCACCGGCAGTACTGAGTCCAGCTCTGGGGAACCCAACAGAAGAAGCACATGGAGCTACTGAAGAGAGTCCAGAGGAGGCCACAAAGATGATCAAAGGGCTGGAACATCTCTGCTATGAAGGCAAGCTGAGAGAGTTGGGTTTGTTCAGCCTGCAGAAGAGGAGGCTCCAGGGAGACCTTATGGCACCTTCCAGTACCCAAAGGGCTCCAGGAAAGCTGCTAAGGGACTGTCTACAAGGGCATTGAGTGACAGGACAAGGGGTGATAGGCTTAAGACGAAGGAGGGGAGATTAAGATTAGACAGTAGGAAGAAATCCCTCCCTGTGAGGGTGGTGAGGCCCTGGCACAGGTTGCCCAGAGAAGCTGTGGCTGCTCCTGGATCCCTGACAGTGTTTGAGACCAGGCTGGATGGGACTTTTGGCAACTTGGGCTAGTGGGGTGGGACTAGAAGGACTTTACAGTCACTTCCAACCCAAACATCCCTGTGATTTTAACCTTTTTTAACAACTGCAAGTAATTGGGGTTATAAAAGAAGAAAAATCTACTAAGCATCGCAGTGGAGTCTGGAGACCTTATAGCATCACAGGGCAACTCCAAAACAACACTGTGGTGGCTGTACACTAACTAACTTACCGGGCTGTTTACTGGAAGAGCATTTCATTTTGGGGAACATTTCAGGGAGAACTAGCAGGAAAGCCTGACAGACAGACTGCTGCCTAGCAAATCCTTCTGCCCTGTTCAAACCCAGCGGCAAGTTTCAGAGATCCCTTGGCTCAACATTCTGCTGAGGCTGCAGATCTGGCTTTGTCCAAATGGGCTGATCTCCCAGATGCGCAGAACTGTAGCTCTGAGAAATCAGGGACAGTTTGGGAGGGGGGTAAACACCTCCCAGCTACATCCAAAGGAAAATTTGGTCTGCCCATACTAGCCTCAGATAGCATCCCAAGAAGGGAGAGAAGCAGGACTCATTGACATCCCTTCCTTAATGGCATGAAGCTGCGCCAGGGTAGGTTCAAATTAGATGTAGGGAAAAAATTCTTCACTGAAAGAGTTGTCAGGGCCTGGAACAGGCTGCCCAGGGAGGGGGTTGAGTCACCATCCCTGGATCTGTTTAAAAAACGGGTAGATGAGGTACTTAGGGATATGGTTTAGCATAGGACGGGAACAGTTGGATTTGGTGATCTTAAAGGTCTTTTCCAACCTTGTAATTCTGTGATTCCTCCCCAAAGGCATCGCTTGGGCAGCCAGAGCGAATGCTGTGATTTGCAGCAGTGCCTCAGCTCCTGCACAACACGGTGCCAGCTCCTCTGGGGAAAAGTCGAGGTGCCTGGGCTGCAGGGGATCAGAAGACAGGCAGCAGAGCAGGGGGAAGAACCCAGGGGCTCCCCCCAGGAAAAGCAGCACGCACGCAAGTAAAGCACCGCCAGCCTCGCTGCTGGCAACAGCAGCATCTGTTCCACTGGTGCAAAGCTCCTACGAGCAGCAATCTTGCTTGGCTTGTTATGCAACTCGCCATCTAATAAAAGACCAAATATAGCTGCTTTTAAAAGACCGCAGCAGATAAATACAGCAACAGCTCGGGAAATACAGCTGACAACTCTTTGAACATCACTGTTGGGGAGAGGCTGCAGGGAGACATGGGAAACGCAGGTAAGATGCTCTCATTAGGTCTGAATTCAGTCATCCCCTCTGGAAGGGCTCCAGCGCCTGACACCTCCCTCTCACAATTCCCTGCACAAAGGCAGTGAGTCATCTGACAGAGATCATATATTTAATGATCCGGTATCACCAGCCATGTCAGAAACCTGAGTGCTGGCAAATTAAGTGTCCCTGAAAGAGTTTGTCAGCATCATCATCGTAACCTGAAAGCTCTAGAGGGATCTTTAATAACAGGCCTCCCAATCGGCCTGCGTCCCAGACCGCTGCGGCGGTGCTGGCCCACTGTTAAACAGCACCTCACAACGAAACACGGGGGCTGATCCACCGCAGGGAACACCCAAGGAGAAGCACCCGCTGGGACAACAGCCATTCCAGCCAGTGTCACCTCTAAATCAACTGGAAGGACAGATCAAAGGCAAAAGAATGGCCTGGGGATGTGAGCTGCAGCTGAGACTTGGCAGATTAGCACCCCAAACACTGCAAGTCCTCCTGCCTTCCACATCCTCAGGGATCTGCCCTGGTGTAGAAAGGACCTCAGAAGTAGAACTTAGGCCCAGTGACTCACTGCAGCAAGACAGACCCCAACATGTACCCAAAACAGACAAGAAACTCCAGAGTTCTAAAACCCCCCTCTGCTTGCAGTTCTGGGGCAGCATTTCCAACCTTCTCACCCACAAAATGCATCAGCAGCCAGCAGTGATCTGGACAGGAAAGAAACAAGTTTTGCTCCAGTAAAAATTCTGAATTCTCCAAGTCTGACATGGGCTACACTACCAGGTCATTCACTGACAAGCCATGTGCCCTTACAACGATGCAGCCAGCGTTTAGGGGTACAAACACATGGAAGGCTTTGGGCCCTGATGAACAGTATCTGACAGCCCTGGGAACCCACAGCCCTGCTGCTTCTTCTTGTGAGGTTCCCATGAATCCAGGTGTGTGAAAATTCCCTGCCTTTCTGCTTCCTGCCGTGGGGATGTGACACCCCCTCCCCAATGCAGAGGGACACATTTTTACCTCAGCTGGACTGCTCATTGCTGAGAGATGCTGGTTACATCCTCAACAGCACGCTCTTGTACCACAGAGCCTTCATGATTTCAGTTTCCAAGCTAAGCTGCGTGTGTTTTGATACAGCCAGCTCTCTGCAGGGGTTTCCTGGCTCTAGAAAAGCAGCTGCTTTTCAGCATGGTTAATGGTATTTTTCTACTTATAGGTCTGCTAGGCTTTTACTCACTAAGTACTTCAGCACTGGCAGTGGTGGGAGCATGTGAGTCAAACTGATGCTGTGACGCACTGTGGAACTGTGTCCCCATCCTTCCTAGCCCGCCTCCAGGCAGTGTGACCTACATGTAGGCACCTAATTAAATGGCACAAACGGATGCTGCAAAGGGGGTTATTTACTTAGGATGACAGCTGTATTTTATGCAAACAAATTAAAACATACAGGTATCCTACGAATCCACTGACAAGCACGTGGCTATGAAATGAGTTGGACTCCTGATAGCAGAGTTGCCCATCAGCAGAGGAAAGCCCAGTCTCCAGACCCTCCCTCAAACCAGGACCAGGCTACCAAGATGTTCAGCCCTAAAGTGAGCTGGAGCATGTTAAACAGAGAACCAGGTTAGATTTGGTGACAGCATATGATCTGTAAAGAGCATTTTTACATACAGATAAGCTCATGCTGAGCCCTCAGTGAACAGTATTCTTTGCTTACGACAGTGAAATTCAGTAGGAACACAGGGTGGGGGAGAGGATGACAAGGGACTCTGCACATCCAGAATGCCCTGGCATAGTTCAAAGTCCATGGCTGCAGCAGACCCTCGCATGGAGGTGACGCTCAGTTTAGGCATCTGCCAGTATTTTTACTCAATCACCACATTCAATTCTTAAAACTGAGCAGCAATTACCTGCATTTTGACAGCAATGACCCCAGAAATAAGCTCCTTATCCAATTCCTTTAAAACTACCAGTTTCTTTAATGTCAAGCTGCACAACCTGCAAACAAGAACAGAAGAGAAACAGTTACAATCATGCCTGAAAAAGGAAAAGCTCTGAGCAGCTTTTACACACAGCAGTATCTGCAATTGAGGGTGAACAGGCTCTGGACACAAGCCACATGCTGATAGAGACATAAAGACATGAGAAATATGTGAGGCTTCCCTGGCTTTACAGACTGAATTTCTCCACCCTTCACAATTACAGGGAGGTGGACAGGAGGTACATCTCTCTGCTTGGTACAGACCCACGGCCCCATGACAGCACCTCATGGCATGGACTTCCACAGACAGCAGCCTGGGAACTCTTGCTCCAAGTCAGGCTAAAAGCTTTACAGCCAGAGGAATTAAATTCCAGCAATATAAAAGTACTGGGTCAGTCTAATTTTAAACTTGTCTACAAAGCTTTCCTAGATTGTTGGCTTTTTCAGTTGCGGGCTCCCAAAGATCTCACTCCCACCTCCTCCCGTGTCAGCCCATCCGTTCTCCCCTCTCACCTCCCAAACAAAAGCAGTAGCAAGTGGCTCAGTCTCTAATGGGAAAGAGAAGAGGGGGGAAAAAAAAGAGAGGGCTCAAGCAGTGCCCTCTGGCCCTGGCATTCACATGCCACACATACACAAGTAAATCACATTCTTTACCCAGGCAATGCCACATTGTTCTGGTAAAACTGTTCGCACTGCTGCCTGCCAGCACTGGGAGCCTCCGAGGGGATAGTTTGGGCTTGGTGCAGCTAGTTCAGGCTCTGAGGTAACGGGACCATGGTGTTGGCACTGGTACAATTTCACCCACATTACCACCACTTAAGGAGGCATGCCTAGAAACCTGCTTCAGGGAAAGATAAACCTGAAGCAAAGACAGCTGAGCTTGAGGAAAGCAGAGGTGGAGAAAGCCGCCAGGTGGGCTAGACATCATCCGTCATGTTGGCCAGGAGCTGGCACTGCCCTTGTGTGCCTGTGACACGTCATCTTTGGCCTCTGCCATGGGATGATGGCAGGCCTCAGCATGGCTCCTCTGAAACCCGCTGCCGAGCTCCCAGATAAAGTGTGACATGAGGGCTGTTCATGATGGGGCCAAGTCCGGCTGCAGTTGGGAATGGAAGAAGAGCTGACGCTGGGCTTTAGCACGTGCCCAGGCAGCAGGAGCACAAATGCCACTGCACTTAACTACAGGGTTCCACACTGGTGCCAGGAGCCTGACAAATCACCACTGCAAGGGTGACTGGCACCTCCATCACCTTCTTCACCACGGTGGGAAGCTGAAACATTGCTACAATGCCTGAAGGTAGACACAGTCAGCTGGGGTGCAAAACTGCAGGAGAGACGCAGCTAAAAGGCTCTTCCCAACAGGAGCAGTGCCAGATGTCAAAGCAACTGCTGCCTGCCTCTTGCAGAAACGCCCACAGCCCTGCCTGAACTCTGCCTTCTCCCACAGGGCTAGGAATAGCGAAGTGACCCGCTTAGCTCTTACAGTCTTCACTACCAACCTGTCCTTGCCAGCTTCTTCTCCACCCCAGCCTACAAAATCTGCAAAGCACTGGTTTCTGCTATCAACCCCAAAAAAGCCAAGAGGAAGAGAACCGAAAGGTGTCTCCTTTGCAGAGTTTTGCATCAGAAGACAGCACAGCCTGGGGTGCTACAGAAATTACAAAGAAGATGGAAAAACTGGGCCTGCCTGGGCCTTCATTGCCCTGTCACACCACCAGCAGCTGTGGACAGTGTCATTGAGACAAACGTGCTAGAGAAAGCAAGCCTGAAGGTGCTGGGTGCTGGAGGGGGACAGCAGAAGCAGGCAGGACAGCTGCAGCTGCTGCTGGGCTGGCGGAGGGGAAACCAGGTGCCCGTGGCCTAAGCCCTTCCCCAAGTGAGGCAGGAGAGCACAGGCCAGCATGTTCAGCTGTGAACCTCAGCCTCCCTGCGTGCTGGAAGACAGGCGAGGCTGCACCCCTCAGCCTGGAGCACCGGAGAGGCCGCTGGCGTTCCCTCCGCATCCTGAACAACACAGCAAAGCACAAGCACACACGGCCGCTGCCGCGAAGCAGCCGGGCCAGGATCAGTAGGAAGGAGGCTGTGATGCCATTTGTTTTTCTTTGTAAGGCTGTAGCTGGAGGACAATGGCGCTCAGCTTGCCAAAACCCACAGAGCTGGGGCAGGTCAGGTGCTGAGAGCAGAGGTAGGACAACACACTGGCATTGTCTTGGCCGACAGGCAAGGAACAAAGGTCTTTTCTCTCCGGCCCCGAGCTCCAGAATGAAAAAGGTAGGGGAAGAAACAATGGCGTTCTCAGCGCGCAGAGCAGAGCACAAGGAGGGCGTTCTGTTCTCCGCCGGGCATTCCTTCAATTCATCATTTATGAGCTTTGATCAAGCCCTGTGGAGCACTTGCTGCTTGGAGGAAAAAAAAAAAAATTAGAAAAAATTAAAAGCCTCCTTTACAGTGCTCAGAAAAACAAAAGCAGTTAAAAAAGATACAGGACACATCTGCTTTCTTTATCCCCCATCGCTGGGCTGCTGGCACTAAAAGGCGCTTCACATGATAAACAATGAAACGTTTATATTCTCTGTGGGGGAGAGAGAAATACACCAAAAATCAGAGTTGAAATCCCACTTACGCTCAAGACACTTATTGTCCTGGGTCTTCAGTCTAAGTTTACATCAACCTCCAGAATACATGGCAGAAAGAAAAACCTCACTCAAATAATCACGTACAGGCATATTCCAAGTGTGCCACTCACACCTCCAGGTACTGCAGGGATTTGTCAGCCGTAACTGCCCCTGATAACAGCGGCACCTGCTTCTGTACACTTATCTTACGTCTAGGTTTTGCTGCCCTTCCGTCAAGTCTCAAGGCTGAGGAAGGGAACCGGTCTCATAAAACATTTCTATCAACAAGGCTGTTAAGATTAAACCCTGGTAAGAAAACAGGACAAGACACAGGTGGACCTGGGAAGATCTGAAAAAAAAATAAAACCAACCCAAAAAACCCAAGGCTACATTTTGGTGTTTCTAATGCATCCGTACATGGTCTCCGTGAACATGGAGAAAATAACCTAGCACACACGCACAAGGGGAACTGAGGAAGCCTCAAGTCTGGACCTGAAAGTCTCAAGTATTTTGAGCACTCTATAAAAAGGCTGGGACTGCAACACAGGAGGTGCAGACAAACCCTTTCTTCGTGTGGTCATTTCAGCAGTGACCTATGGTGGCATGTGGGGAGTTAAGCTGGCAAAAGTACTAAGCTAGCCAGAGCACTCTTAAGTAATGGCAATGGAAATCTGAGCCTCAAGTTTTCCAGCTTTTTTTTAAAAGATTCATGGTAGATGTCCCTCCTAGGAGCACAGCTGGGTCCCACCCAGCAGTAAGCCATACCCACTGAGAAGCTGCGTCCCCTCCGGTCACACACATCCCCTGCATCGTGAGGAAGCACAAGGTACCTGCCTGACCCCATTCTCGGGTTAACAAATCATGAGCTAGCTTAATGCATTCCACAAGAATAAAACTCTTCATCTTTGTACATCACTGCTGCGAGAACGCAGTTTTAAAGAGGAAACCTGGCCCTGCCCCAATGGTTTCGACTCGCCCTGCTAATGCAAGCTGTGCTGAACAGCTCCATCACCAGCTCTCCGCTCAATGAAGCGGTTAATCTGCAAAGAACATAACATTTTTGTAACCGAGATCCAGCCAACACGGCCAGGAAGACCAAATAAAGTGTCACATTCTTTACTGGCTGGATGTTTTGCTTTCGCATCCCCCCCGAGTAGGAAGACCAGGAAAATAAACCCCCTCCAAGAAAGAGTCTGCCTTGCTGAATTAAATGTCTGATTCTCCACAGGGAGCACAGTAATTGCGCTGAGACCTCACTCACGCAGAGACAGTCGAATCAACAGGAAGGAAAAATTAAAAATTAAAGACCTGTATTTTAATTAAGCCCCAAAGAAGCCGAGAATAACAACAGATGCATCTATGGCTGTAGGGGCCTCCAAGTGCAAGATGGGAGCTGGGCAGGAAGACGTTCACTCACCACCCAGATACCCTTTGTCCAGGTTAAAAGCTGGGAAGACGTTGTTCTAGAGAAGACGTTTCATGCCAGGAGCGCTCTCCTCCAAGGCCTGCAAGCCTCAGTCAGCCCGTGGCTATAAGGAAGGAATTGGTTTCCGTTTGATCATTGAACAGTTTCATCACACCCAAGTTATTTGGGCATTTCAGGGCAGCAAGCAGCCTCCTGCCCCCATGCTTTCAAACCTCAGCATTTGAGTGCTTCGCTCCGAGCTGACACTTTACACCCAAGCCAGTCCCAAAAATAAACCGCAAGCTGCTTGAAGGAGAAGCGGAGGGAGCCGCCCGCCTGCCCAGACAAACAGAGCCATTCTGCACATAGCTCCTGGGGTGCCTGGGCCACAGAGGCAGGAACGAGAGGCCCCGCGCAGCATTTGTCAGAGGCAGATGCTTAAGGAAGGTATGAACACAGGCAGCGCGTGACCCACCAGCTGCGCAGGCAGCTCCTTACACCGGCTTCACATGTGCCCGGGAAGGAAACACAGCACAAGGACAGAGCCGTGGCTGTGCTCACGTGTGGGGCTCTGTGCAGGCCTGGGAGGGTTAGCTTGGGGAGGGAGCAGGGGAGAAGAGCTGTCCTCTGGTGTCACCAAAGCATCAGAGGGGGGTCTCTGGGCAAGGGTAGCCATGGTAGGAGCCACAGGAAGAGAGCTTCCTCCCTTTCCCTAGTTTATGAACTAACTCCCTGGAAACAATCTCACCTCGGACCCATTCTCAGGTAAGCTCCCAGGCAAGAAGAAATTAAATGTGGAAGCAGAGGTCAGGCACCCCAATTTCTGACATGCCAGAAATGTAACGTAACTTGCAAAGAAACATAGTAGTCCTGTACTAAGCTCTGCCTACTTCTCCTTCATTCACACCACCAAGCTAAAAGGGCAACCTTTAGCTGGCTGTTCCAGCTACAAATCCATTCAAGTAAGCTTTAAGGAGCCAGGGAACAATCACAGAGCAAGTATTTTCATTGTTCTTGTTCTCCAGGATCTTGAAATGTGTTTCCCAGCATTAATACATAGAATTAATCTCTTAAGGTTCTAGACAATAAGATCAATCAAAGTGCTGTAGCAAGCAGGTCTTGTTCAGACAGGTAAGAGGATGACAGCTTATTTTACGCAACAGGCTCTACAAAGGACCTCACAAGGACACGTGTGTGCTGCCAGGCACCGTCCTTTCACAGCTGAGATACTGCTCTGCTCACCTCTAATACACAACAAATATACCTGCTACAAACCGAGCACAAAAAAGGGATGGGAGGGCCCAAATTTTGTAGACCTGCATCATCTTTAAAAGATCCTAGAATTCTGCACAGGCACATATGCTATTTGAGAAGCAGCATGAGGTTAATATGTCCAAGGATTAGATTAGATACTCCAATCCTTAGATACTGCAATCCAATGGACCAGTTGGAAAATGCTGAGACACGTCTTCCTTCAGTGGGACAAGGCATCACTGGCTGGCTCCAGGGGACTCACCCCAGGCAGGAAGGGATTGGGTTTAAACACAGTTTAAATACTCCAGTGGCACTTTGGCAGTCTGGAAAGGAAAAGGGCACTACTGAGGAGCAGTGACAGTGGTGGAACCCACAGGGGTTAAAGCTAAATCTTCACATCTCCACAAACTCTTCAGGTAACCAAGCAAAATCTCTTGTGCAAGCTGGCAGTCATGTCACACCACGCTCTTACTGCCTGGCTGAGACCTGATATATGCCAAGTCGCTCAGGCAGGACATCAGCCTGTCTGTGACCAAGCACTCGCCTTCAGGTGCCTGCTCTGAGCTGCGATACTGAGAGACAGCCCCTTTCACTCCCTTTAAGCCGACGCTGAGGCAGGAGCTGGAGCAGCTCTCTTCACACATCTGTTGACCTCAGCCAGGATCTCAGTTCCGGCACTCAGTTATACACTTGGTTTCTCACTCCTCGCTTTGATGGTTTCAAATCCCTTTGCAGGGTGACTTAAAGGGGAAAAAAACCCAAACCACAAACCCACACCATGAAGCAGGGATTAGGTCTGCTTCTCAGACAGACAACAGAGCGTGCAGAGTTCAGCAAACTCACCCCTGTTTTCACATCATGCTGCCAGCAAAGCCAAGCACAGGCATGAGTCTACTTAAGTACACCTCTCCTGCCCTGCCTCTTTCAAACTCAGCTTCCAGAACACCAGGGCTGCACAGCACCCTGACACCAAAGCGGGCATTGAGGAAAGAGCCCATGGTATGGTGGATTAGGTTCCATCAGTGTTTTTTAAGTTTGGAGGCAACAGGAAGGTGTTTTATTAGCTTTAAAGATTGAAGTCAGCAAATAAGGAAAAGCCAACTTGTGGGTAAGGCTCCTTTGACAGCCCATCAGGATTATGTTTTCCATAAGACAGATGATGCAAATGCATCTGGTATTTGCTGTATTAACTTACTAGCAGCTGGAGGCCCCGCAGGCACCAGCAGAAAGGAACGAGCAGCAGGATGGAGACAGAGCAGGCATGGCCACATCCATCTGACCAAAGGCCAGCGGTAGCCGTGGGTCTGACGAGCCTGCACGAGATGCCCATGTTCTGCAGCACAGCCTCTCGCCCAGCACCTCATGAGAGCTGGGAAAGTACCACATGCCAGGGAGGGAGACCCTTTAGGACATGGGCCGGTCAAGCCATTTCGGTGGCTAGGGCTTCATTTCCCAGGTAGCCAGCAAGACCACGAAGGCACAGCCCACCAAGCGTACGGGAGTCTGTCAGGGTGGGGGGCAGCTCCCACCATGTGCCTTACAGATTGGTGCAAACACACACAGGAGCAAACGAAACATGCCTCAAAACAAAAGGAGACTCTGGGAGGAGGAATGCAAAAACTAAGTGGGGGGTAGGGAGCGCAGAGGAGAGATCTTCACAGCTGGACCAAAGCCAGCTGCTCTCCCCTCCCTGGCATGCCTTCCTCATGCAACCTGCCTTCTCCTGGCTGGCCCCCTGCCCCAGACAGCAGCACTTGTCACACAGCAGGCTGACTGCCAGGATCAGCTATTCCAGGCACGCTACGGGAACGCTCTCCCTGTCTGCCAGGAGCCATTCCCATCTGCCCCCGAACCCTCTGGGACCAGCAGGAGCTGCACAAAGTAACTGGCAGATGAGAAGGCCCATCAGAGCTAAAGGCTTCCCAACGTGTCCACAGCTTGTCACAAGGCATGGAGCAGCACATCCCTGCCTTTGTGGCAGTGGACCCCTCCCAAGGTGACAGTGCTGCAGTTGGCTGCAAGAACAAAGCCAGCACCCAACCTGCCAGCACCCACCCAGGGAAATCCTTGCACTGGTTACAGGCAGTGAGATGAAAGGGTTAAAGACAATGCTTTCTCCAGCATGTGCCTTGTATGGACCTTAACCCTGACTCTTCCCCTGTCCTCTCCCCCACCAGATGCACGCCCCAGCCCTGGGCACACCATCCCCAAGCGCAGCGGCAGCAGCATCAGTCTGGGAGCTGTAACGTCTCCACAGCAACTAGGTATGTCACAGCCCACATGTGACCAGCTCCCCTCAGCCACGCCACAAATGGGACCAGCTCCTGCAACAGCCTCCTTATTCCTCCTCACACCCCTCTGGAGCAGCCTGATGGCAAATCCTCCTCACTACTACGTCAACAGCTACATTCTCCAAACTGCTTCCCCAAGCTTCCCTGCCCCATCCTGAGCCTGTATGTGCTTGGCAGCAAGGAGCTCTTGTAACGAAGAGGTCGGTTCTGCTTAGCTTACCTGTCACTGTGATCTCTTCATCATGAGAAACCAGGACTAGGAAGCCTCCAGCTAAGAAAGCGAGCAGGGAAAAACAGATGGCTCAGCATCTCCAAATCAGAGCTTGCTCTCAGGGCACGAACAGTTTGCCATCTCTCTGCCTTGTTTCTCTCCACTTCAAATAGCTTCCACACCACCTTCTGAGGCAGAAGCGAGCTGAGCAGCATGTCACTCCAGAGACCAGACAGGCTTACACCACGGGTCACATCAAATTACTTCTCACTCAACCGTCTCCAAGCTCTTGTAGTTCAGGAGTGACAGTCACACACATGGCCCTCCCAGGCAAAGCCCAGCTCCCGATGGCTTGGAAAGACAACTGCCTTATGCCACTCTGAACAGACAGACCTTCTGAAAACTGGAGGAGGAGGTTTTTTTAAAGGAGGTTTGGGAACTTGTTTGGTTTTGAAGCTTGCTTTTCCTTAACTGGCCCACCTGGACCCATGGCAGCAAAGACAGGGTAGGTGGCCCATTCCAAACAGACTGTTATTCTGTAACCTAGATTCAAACCAGCTGCATTGAGTGCCAGGTGAACAGGGCTTTGTTTGTGAAGTCTGCAATATGGCCCAAAAAAAAAAGATGGGAAAACCCTGGCAGTGTAACTTAGAGCCCAAATGGCTGGGTTTTTTACCAAGAACTCAAAATGTCCTGTAAGGGTAAAAACAGAGCAGCCAGCAGCAGCGAAAAACATTTGTGAACTTTGATGGTACGTCTGGTATCAGCCAGCACAGCAATCAAAAATGCAAAGCATCTCGCTGGCGGGCTTGCTTTCAGACTAGAGGAACACTTCACAGATCCCAAAGCCATTCTCCTTGCAGCAAGTCTGTCAAAGCCTGTCAGTCGGTCCTTCCTCCAGGCTGGCACATGCAGCCAGCCACCCCAACACCTCGCAGAGCCGAAGGTCTGCGCTCTTCCTTTACTTGCCACACATTTGATGCCAGCTCCCTCCTTCCCAGGCTCCAGAAATGAACAGGGTGATGGTCAAAGAGACAGCAGAATTCAACACCTAAGTTAGAAACATAGTTTTCTGCATGGTTCTCATCATGCCTCAGGCACAGGAGGACTATTTAGCACCCCATTCTATTCGGGGTCCCGAAACTGCAGCACTCATAACCTGAACTACAGGGAAGGAGTCGCAAAGGGGAAGTTGCAGCTCCAAATAGAATCACAGAATCACAGAATCATAGGGGTTGGAAGGGACCTCGAGAGATCATCGGGTCCAACCCCCCTGCCAAAGCAGCTCCCCAGCTCATATTGCACAGATAGGCGTCCAGACGAGTCTTGAATATCTCCAGAGAAGGAGACTCCAACATCTCCCTGGGCAAAAAACCCCAAACCTCAAGGTAGGCCAGAAGGAAGGTTAGGAGAACCACCATGAAGAGAAAATCCTGCAGCTGTACCAAAATCCCCACGTAACGCTGCAGCACCTCAGCTGTTTTGCTCTGACAGCATGGTGGCACACAAGCACCAAGCCCCTTCGAGCCTCCTCATCTGTGCACAGGAGCTTCGAGCAGGGGGCTGCAACACCGACAACTGGTTTGCTGTCTGGCCACAGCTCAAAGGATGTTTCCAAGTCAAATACATTAAAACAGTTATAAAAGGAAGGTTCTTCTTTCCCAGCAGCGTTTGTTTAGATTTGAATGGTGCCAGTTTTCACAATGCAACAAACGCAGAGCTGACAAAGCTGCCTCCATCGGTGCTAAATATAATTCACAAAGAACTCTGGATCCTGCCACTGAAGCTGGGGAAACTCTATTCAGCATTAGCCACATTGGAAACACCGGTTAACATCCCTCAAGCTGGAACAAAACACAGAGGGAAAGCAGCTGGAACACACCAAGCCTTGCAGGTTTCTCTCCCCAAGCAGGACAAATTGAGAGGAGCTTTGCAATACTAATGTGGTAAAAAAAAAATAATCTGAAAATGGAAAAGCTTTCAGCGTTCCTTGCAAGGTAAGAAATGCCTTTGGTTGAAGTTGCACCAGGCTCCAGCAGCTATTCCTTGCCTTTTTTCCATCTAATATTCCAGGATTTGAACAGTCTGCTTGGAGTGCTCAGGAGAGCACAGATAAACTGGGAAGGAAATGACCGAAGAACGGGAAGAAGGGATCTATCGAGGTTCTAAAAGCCAAATAGTTAACCACATTACCCTGCTTGATGCAAGGATGAGATGGCTGAAACGAAGCTACGGCCACTGCTGCCAGGGAAGGAACTTGGGCAGCAACCAGCAGCAATATTTTGACTTCCAAACCCAGCCAAGCTGGACTGAAGAGGCTTACAGAGAGCACAGTGCCTAGCCTGCTGTCAAGCACAACACAAGCTCTCCACCTGGAAAACTACAGAACCTCCCAGAAGTGCCCTAATGAACAGAAACTGGGATCTACCGCTGCCTGCAAAGCTCCCCCATGGAGGTTACAGTGAAGCAGCAACAGATTTTGCTTTCACAAAGGCCACATGAAACATCTTCCCCCTGCTCTGAGGAGATACCTGAATGGGAAGGAACCTGCATCCCCAGGCTGTTGTTAAGGCTGGTGGGGGCAGCCAGGAGGAGATGCTTTTCCAGGCCTGGGAGATGCTCAGGTTTTCAGAGCGCCTCCCATCCCCTCTCAATGAGGGCAGCTTCCCTTAGGGAAGCTCCCAGTCTTCCAGGTGATCTCAAAATGTCTCTCAACAAACACTTAAAAAATGTCTTTCCCCCTCCTGCAACCTTCCTTTTTGCATCTAAATATACCCTGCATGCTCTACTTTAGAGCTGCTACGGAAGAAGAAAGCACTTGTTTGGAAATAACTCAGTGCAAGGTTTTCTATTTGCCTTCTTATCTGTAAAAACCCCTGGTGACTGAGATTTCACTGCATTTCTCATGGAAAAGGGAGAAACCTGGCAACTCAGGCTTTGCTTACCCTCCTTTCAGAAAGCTTCCCTCACCTTTCTGTTTATCAGGGAGAAAAGGAACCACAGTTTTCACTGAGGCAGTTCAGAAGAACCACCAGTGCCAAACACTTGCAGGCCACAGCGATCTGCTCCAGAGAAACATTTGTATTTCCCTAATATTCTAAACCTCTTCAGCAGCTGTCAGAACGTGAGCTGGCAAGCAGAGATTCCACTTTATTTAGATATTGCATTTCTTCAGCATCATTGCTGGCGATACTTCATTCCTGAAAGCAGTATTCCTTGGAGCGACAAAGCCAACCAAATGCCTCAACTTGTCAGTTCTATTTGTTAAAAATATTTATTAAAATATCAGACTGACCGCTGTAGACCAGCAAAACAATAAGCTGCAATAGACACATGGTACTCTGAGGTACTCTGAGATGGTCTTCACTCCTCAGAACTTCTTCCAGACACCTGAAAGATTGTTAATGCTGCATATAAGCGATAAAAGCTGATTTAAAGCAATCATAACCCATTCAGCCCCCACAACCTTTCATCAGGCCTATGAGTTCCCACTGAACCCAGATTTATTGGGATAACCTGTAGATGCTCCACAGAATAAGCAGATAAAGGTAAATGAGGCATGAACAGGCAAAGGCTGGATGCAAGGCAGCTCTTCCTCAGCAGGTACGAAGGTTCACTGCTGGGAGGGATTACAGAGGAGCCTATCCAGCATTAAGACTCCACTTGTGAACAGGACTGCACACTGTGAGCTCACTCAGAGACCAAACTCTACAGCCAGAACAGCCCCAACTCCCTGAAAAATGTTCCTTTCTAATAACTTTGCATGATGCAATCAGCTAACACCAACACAGCAGTGATGCTAAGGGCCGGGAACAGGTAGCAGCATCGTTTTGTGGTCGCTGCCCCTGTTTACGGATGAGGCAAGGAGCATCCCAAAAGCAGGTTAATTTTATGCCCTCCTCACTCAGATGATGATACCCAACCTCTGGGTTTCAGCACATGACCATAGCTGATACCAGGCACATCAGGCTTTGCACCGGTGCCTATGGCTTGTCACACACAAAATGTTGTTTCTGTACATTGCCTCTGACCAATGCTATCTCCACCAATAGCCTCACACACACTAAGAGGCAAAACTTCCACTAAACACCATGTTTTCTAAATCTGTTACATGTTCCACATCTGGCAGATTGAGCTAAGACTTAAAAGGATGACGCAAGAAGTTCTCTGTTGCGGTACCAATCACAGCTGCCTCTCTGTACCCATCTGCTACTGGGCACTCCAAATCCACTACCCCCTTTTCCTTTGGAGCCTGAGTACTTACACTGAAGCCATGATGAGAGGGACCATCCCTACCTTTTCACATCTTATAAGTAGCAGAATAACACTTCCCACCTTAAGATTTTGCATGCAATCTGCAAGGAGTCTCTCAGGCCATCGTTTGGCACGATACCCAGCACCGAGCCAGCCAAACCCATGTCTCTGAAGAAATCTTATTTCCCTACAGAGAGAAAGAACAAGAAAAGTGTCTTTGGGGCTCCAATGATCCTGGCGAGCCTGAGGTCTCCAGAGAGCTGCTGAAGATTTGCTACCACTCCCCAGGTCCTTACTTTAAGGCTTCATTTCCCCCACTGTGATGCTCATCAGCTCATAGCACAAGCACCTCGAAACCGGCTGAAGGCAAACACTGGAGCCAAGGAGAGCGTAAGCCACAAGGGTTTCACTATGAGGCTGAGATTTTGGTGTATCATAACCCATGTGGGAATTCTGACCACACACAAATGTTTATATAATTACAAATTACTACCTCATGTCTTTGTTTTCACACCTGAATCAGCAAGGACCCTGCAGAGACAGATGGTCCCCCAGCTCAGCAGGTTCCTCTGTTTGTAGGTGTACTCTCTCAAACACAAGTTAGCTTCTCCTCAGAGCAGGTTCTCTTGGAGGGCCGGTGGAAAGCGTAAAAATCACTCAGAGGAGAAAAGCCCAGAGTCACTCACGCAACAGCTTGGAAAATCTGGCAGGGCAGCCCTGGGCCACAGTGACTGTGACAGAATACACTACACCTGCAGCTCTGGGCTTTGTTAGGCACCATAAAAAGCAGGAAATCACAAAGCATCAAGTTTAATAGATCCAGAGAGGAAAGAGAGTGGCAAAAGTTCTGCATTTGTTGGGAAGGAACAAGAGGGCTGCAGGAAGCAAGACTGGATATTCCCAATGCTTCAAATATTGATAAAACTTTTATCTAATGTGTCCTTTATCATACCCCAGCCACTGTATGATCTCCACTCAGCTATGTCCCCACTTCTCAGGGACACATCTAACTTCTTTCCCTACCATAAATCTACCCTGCTTCAGATACTTCCCATCCACACTCAAAAGCAGTGAGTGGTCAAAATGCTCTCAGGGGTTGATAAAAAAAAATCAAAGTAAAATGTTTTCAACAAAATCCTCTTGCAAACCTGTTCAGAGGGATGCCTTAACAATGAAATATCATCTAAAAATGCATTTGCAGCTCTGCGTCTTTCACTTCAGTCACAGGATTGTGAATTGCACCTCAGCATGTCCTTGCAGAAAAGAGGTGGGCTGTCAGGGGGACAGAAGGGGGAGAGAAACAAAAAGGAATTTCTACCAAACAAAAGAGCTCCAAGAAACTGATAAAACTTTGCTGGAAGCTATTCCCAGCCCACTCAACATTTTTGATTGAATAAAGACATACCAGAATCCCAACAAGGGGCATTTTTTTCCCAGCCAAAATATGAACCATCAGCAAATCTGACCACCACCAGTGAGAAGTGCAACAACCTAGGGGAAGCAAAGCAAGGCAGAGTGAAATCATTGTGTGGTTGTTCTAAATCAAGAAACACCTCCAGAGCTCAGGGTGGTGGCAGCCTCGCACCAAAGCATGCCCGTTATCCGGCATGCCGTTCCTCAAAGCTAAGAAAAGCAGGATTCCTGCAGTGCTACTTTGCTGCCAGAGGCATTTACACTGCACGTAAAAGCACACCAGATACAAAGCACCTTTCCCCCATGTGCCCCGTGAAGAGCTGCGTGACTTCACCACTGTTCACCACCCAGTTCCATAGAGATCCTTCTGCAGGAAAGCCAGTGCTCCCTCCAAGTCCGCTGAGAAGCCGAGCACCACACGCTGCCTTCACGGCTGGAAACCACAGCAGCGGCCTGCAGTGATGCTGAGAGAAGCTGGGGAGACGAATCGCAGAATCACAGGGGTTGGAAGGGACCTCAAGAGATCATCGGGTCCAACCCCCCTGCCAAAGCAGCTCCCCAGCTCATATTGCACAGATAGGTGTCCAGACGAGTCTTGAATATCTCCAGAGAAGGAGACTCCACCACCTCCCTGGGCAGCCTGTCCCAGGGCTCTGTCACCCTCACTGGGGAAAAGTTCCTCCACATGTTGGTGCGGAACTTCCTGTGCTCCGACTTGCAGCCATTGCCCCTTGTCCTGTCCCCACAGACACTGAAAAGGGGCTGGCCAATTCCCCCTGCATCCCAGACTTAAGATATTTATAAACATTAATTAGGTCCCCCCTCAGTCTTCTTTTCTCCAGGCTGAACAGCCCCAGCTCACTCAGCCTTTCCTCATAGGGGAGATGCTCCAGGCCCTTCATCATCTCCGTAGCCTCCTCTGGACTCTCTCCAGGAGATCCCTGTCTTTTTTATCCCAGGGAGCCCAGAACTGGACACAATACTCCAGGTGGGGCCTGACCAGGGCAGAGCAGAGGGGGAGGATCACCTCCTTAGACCTGCTGGCCACACTCTTCCTGATGCATCCCAGGATCCCATTGGCCCTCTTAGCCACCAGGGCACACTGCTGGCTCATAGCCAACCTGTCATCAACCAGGACCCCCAGGTCCTTCTCCACAGAGCTCTTCTCCAGCAGGTCATCCCCCAGCCTGTACTGATTCCAGCAGTTATTCCTTCCCAGGTGCAAGACTCTACACTTGCTTTTATTAAACCTCAAGAGAACACCGCAAGAATGCGGGAGGCAGCACGCAGCTGGGATGCTGGTGAGCTTGGGCTAACCCTACTCACAACCCAGCTCTGGAACAGAACCTGTACCCAAGCACCCACGTGCATCAGGTTTTATTTCAGATTTTTATTTTATTTCCAGAGATCATCTTGCATGCCAGGGCTGTACAAAGGCAGAAGCACCAGCAACAAGGCTATACTCGGACCTGCTGGAGAGCAACGCTGCAAAGCAAACCTCGGCAGCCGAACCCAGAGGAGGCAGAAGCACCTTCAAAACGCAGTACCAGCAGCATGTGCGCAGGGCACCAAGAGGAGCTGAGCACTCTGCACTCAACACACGCACGGCGAGGGCCCAGCACCAGAAAGCTGGCCTTGAGCGCAGCTGCAGCGGGAACACAAACAGCCGCTCAGCACTGCCAGGCTGCACGTACGTTTAGGTTACGATCCTGGAACAAGGAAACAATTGAATGAACAGCAAAAGCTTATTGTGTCGGGGTTTTTTTAAGGACACCCAGCAAGGACCTGCCATTTTCACAACAGAAAAACAGAAGCATGCTGACCGAGGGCTGAACTGAGAAAATCCACCTCCAAAATCCCTTCTCCTTGGAAAAAGCTCTACCCACTTGGTTCAACTGAGTGCTGGCCAGTCTTCTGATCCTCAAGCACATCCCCAAGGGTAAGGAACCACCAGGGTTTTGTCTCAGTGAGCAGCTTTACACTTGAGCTGCTGAAAGCCACAAGTTGGAAGGAAAAAGTCCTCAGATCTGCCTTGGTATCTGTCTCAGATCCTCACTGGGACTGAACGTGAGCAGGCAAAGCTTATCCAAGTGCCTGGAGACACTCAAAGTCTATTTGTGAAGCAAGGACAAAGCCTGTGTTAATGGTCTTCAGCCCTATTAAGGAAAATAAAGCAGAAACCTGGCAGAAAAGATACGGATCCCACCAGCCTGAAAGGGAAATCGGAGCACCTTAAAATTCTGGCAAGCTCTCAGGCGCAGCACAGGGAAGAGGTAGAAGAGCAAATAAAAGGGAGTTCAGCCCCTAGCAAGCCACTAGCAACATGAAATATATATGATCCAGTTCTTGCAGCTCTCAGCTTTCCTTGCAAATCCTTCATTTTAAGGCAGTGGGTGCAACCTGATCGGGAAAGAGGCATATCATCTTTCTACCAAGTTGGAAAGCACACAGGTATATTTTCATGAAAAGGACGTTTTGGAATAGTCCTTTTTTGACAGTGAAAGCTGCCAGTCTGAGAGGAAGAGACCACAGAGGAAGACTGGAGGGACAGCTCCAACAGACCCTGCAAACCGCAAACCAGCCGGCAGAGGCAAGGGTGGAAAGGGTGGCAGGAGGAGAGCAGGATTAGAAGTGCTAGAGATTTATGATAAGTGATGCTCTAACAATAGCTTTCTTCTAAGAATGAAGCTCTTCCTGCTGTAGTTAATCTCTTGAGTCTGAATACACATTTATACCCTGGGGAAGGTTTTAAAACTCCTACAAAACCTACCCAGTAACGCGGACCATGGCAGAGAGGGAATAACCGCTCCCCTGAGGAGCTGTCAGGGGCTGCTCAGCAGAGCAGCTCCAGCCTTTACACGGGCTAGAAGATGACCTAGGAAGGTCTTTTTCAGACACGTTTTCTATTTTCACTGTTTCTCCCCACCCTGAGAGGTCACACAGATGAAAACACCGATTTAACTAATGCCAGATGGGAGACAAGTTAAGCCGCATGAATCTTCACTTGTTACGTAATTACCTTGATTTCTTGTAGAAACATGGAAGCACTTACAGTCACTGCCTGGATATTTTGTACATAAACAAACATTTTCAGGCTGTTTATATTCAAAAGAAATTAAGCCCACATGGTTTTGACCAGCTACTCCGTTACCACGTGGCACACTTAGGAAAAGAACAAGCCTAATTTTGCAGCTATGCCAGGAGGCTGCAGGCACCAATCTGCCCCAAGAGCCCCAAAATAATGCTTATCAAATGTGCTCATCACCTCATGGTTACATATTTACTGGGCAGAAACTTAAGATGGCTTGCACTCAGTGTTAAACACACCTAATCACTTTCTGCAGAGCTCGGGGTCATTTAATTTACCTTCAATGAGCCTCAGCACATCAGCAAAGAGAACAGCACTAGAAGTTCAAGCTTGTTTCGCTACTGAACCAGAGCAGTATGGCAACGGGCAGCTTCAGCACCAAACCACGTGCTGGAACTTCCACAGGTCACTTACCTACAGCCTACAGGAATCCTTCCTGCATACAGGTAAGAGCAGCGCTGAGAGGCTGTTAGAGATGCAGCTCTGCAAGCCAGGCTCTTACTATAAAGTTATTAGCAATTAAAGACCCAGCATGTGGATGGAGAGTTCTGAATGGAGCCAGCTGTATTTGAAGGTGTCCCATTAGAAACCCGGAGCACATGTTTGGATTTGCATAACAATCGGTGTGAAAGATTCAGTTACCTCCCTGACAATCTCCAGTAGCTTTGGTTACGCTGTCAATTATTCAAGTTAGAAAGTGCCTGTGTGACAATCTCCTTGCAAAGAACCTGGCTTCCAAAACCCTTAGAGCCCAAACAGAGGAGAGACCACCTCCACCCCAAGCATCTCTTCCCCTTGACCCACTCTGCAGCTCTGACAGGGACTGGGGAACACACGCAGGACTTTGGACCACCCAGGGTTTCAAGCACACAGCTAAAACACAAGCCTCTAAACAAAGGGCAGCCATTAAAAGTAATTTCCCTGGCCTGAAGAGCAGCTCTGGTCAATCAGAAATACGGGGCATAGCACGCAGAACCACTTACTGCTTCTGCTTGACGACTTCGTGGCAGCATCACCAGATTCAATGTGTTACCTACTCTGTCCTCAGCCCTACGCTCTGCCTGCGTAACCACCTGGGCAGCAAAGCAAAACAGGGAATGGATCCAACTGAAGAAACACAGCCCACTTCCTCACCTCTAACCCCCCCCAAATCCTGCCTCGGTCTGCTTTACCATGTGAACTCTCAAACGCTTGCGCTGGCACCAGGTGCTGGTAAGCAGCAGGTTACAAAGAGCCACCAGCCACACCAGCCTTGGAGGAGCTGGTGAGAGGCAGCTGTAACAGACAGAGGACTGGTAAATGCTGGTGTTGTACAGCCATACTGCACAGACGGAGCGGTGCAAAGGTGGAGCCCTGATGCTGGCTCCCCACAGCTGGGAAACGGACACTACAATCGCTCTGCTGAGAGCGGTAACAGCCCTGTCCCCATTACAAACCACATGGCTGAGGCAGCAGTGAAATCAGGACACACGTGACAAGGTGAAATAAAGGCTGTACACGTATCTGATGAGCTGGAGAGTCTGCAGGATTGTCTTGAGATTAGAGCCAGTGTTACAGACACCCGTTTTCAGAACAGCCTCTCGAGAGGCAGCCGAATCTAGCTCTGGCACAGCCTCCAGCTGAAGTGCGCTCTCCCTGAAGAAATTCAAGACTGAGTGACCTCAAATGATCCTGCTATATTTGTAAAAATGTGTGTGAGGAGATGTCCTCCAACAGTCCTGTGACTTTCGTGGGCTTCGGAAAGGCGGACCGCTTCTTGTCATGGTTCCAGCCCAAACAGGGTTAAGAGCGATGCTGCCAGACCAGCTCCCAAAGAGACAAGAGAAAGGAATCAGCCTCCCCAGTGTAGAAAATGGGGGTGCTCTTTTAAAAGGGGAGACCTAGACCCACAGACACAGAGCCATAAGCATCCAAGGAGATGCTGTGCCTCTGGCAGGTCCAACAGGACCTTGCAAGCTCTTCACAGACTGACATTTCAAGCTGGTAAAAAGCTCCCCAGACTCTCACTTCTTCAGTTGCTAGGTGGGCTGCAAACTCTCTGCAGTAGAAAGAAGGCTGTGCTCCTCCATGGCTGGCCCTCAGCAGCTGCCAGGGTGGCTACAAAACCCAGTGGTGTGTTGGTTGGAAAAAGCCATGTGCTACCTGGAAAGAAAAGCTGGCTCAGAATGGTCTCAGACATCTAACTGTGAAACTGCACCCATACATAAATTAAGAGCAGACCACACTGCTGTGTCAAGGGCAGCCTTGTCTAGCTCGCTGTGTGTTCCCACTTCTGATCTAAGCCACCCGCTAGTCGTCATTTTCCTTTTTTCCTGAGTTAGGATGAAGCAGGTGTGCTGAGCACTGCAAGCTGTTTCTTATTCCAGAAGCAGCAGTACGTCTGTGCAGGTTCCTCTTGTGGCATACCCTGGCAGGCAGCTGCAAGAAAGGGAATTACACCAGCATAAAAACCCACCAAGAGCTGTTCTGTGACAAGTCACTGCCAAGCTACAATCTCACTGCTTTAACGAGCGCGCCCACCAGACCAATGCGCTCTGAAGGCCTGGGCACCACCAGCTCCACACCAACAACGTGCCCCAGCCTCTGCAGCTGTTCCCTCCAGCCTGAGTGCTCCTCAGACAAGGCAGAAGACAAGCACAGGAGAGTGCCACCAGCTTGCCACAACAGCACAGCCACAGTGCAGCTGGGGCCCGTGGTAGATAACTCCCCTCTGCAGCCCAGCGCAGCGGGAGCCGGGACATGTTGGGCATCACTCACGCACGACGCAGCAGGCGCGATGTGTGCAGACTGTCGCCTGGCTCTCAGAAGCTGCGGTCTATCTGCATTAACCACATTCCCCAGGCAGAGATTGTGCTCTCAGCAGAAAGGGGATACGGACTTATACAGCCTATATATAGATAAGGCTTCCTAAGAATCTCTTGATGGGGGTTATTCTCCGCACTCTATCTAGGTCTGGCCTAGAACCTGTTGGGAAACACACGTCAGACAAGTGTATGTGCAAACTGCAGCTTGTTTTGGCCATTAATCAGAGCCCTGTGCTAGAAACCCTTGAAACACAGGCCAGAAGCATTAAGGAGCTCCGTGGGTTTCCCGTGTCTCCACATGTTTCCCTGCAGAGGTGAAGAGCCCTTTGAAATCTCTCCCCCACACACACCACCAGCAGCGAGGAGCCCTCCAAGCCCTCACACCACAGGGGCTTTGTACAAAAATAAAGAGCAGGGAAGGATTTTTGAACACTGAAGCTTAACAAAGCAACAGGATCTCACAGAAGGAGAGTCTTTCTTCGATAGATTTTTAACAGCAAAATAAAGTACTTTGCTGAGCAGCGGAAACAGGTTTCACTTCACCCTGCACGCAGGTACATACTTCATCCCTCCAGCTCCTTCACAGCCTCACACCACCTTCAAACCCCCACCCCTCCCCAGCAACATACCCTTAAAATACCCTCCTTAGACTGCCAGGTTTGCTCCTTTTTTTTCTTCTTTTTAAAACAAAAGAAACCACATCCCCAAGGCCCAGGAGGACCTACAAGCTCTGCAGCTTTTGGTCCAACATCAGTGTTCCATCTTCCCTACTCCTTTCCACTTACCCCTACCAGCTCCAGAGCGCTGTCTGCCAAAAAGGTGAACGATCAGGAGAGGGGAGTTAGTTTATCTTTACACTAAACCAGAGCTTGGGAGGTGGAGGGGAGGTCCCACACATCTTAGGACAGCGGGTATAGAGTGGCTAAACTACCATTTCCCAGAGGCAGCAAAGCTACCACGTTTATTTACTTCACTTCAATACGGTTCAGATGAGCTGCTGCGGGAAACGGGAGGAGCTGATCAAAACCTGCACGGGTCCAGGTGCTGCTCCCTGCCCAAACAGTGCACGCTGTCCTTGGGGCCATTTCCCAGCACATTTGAACACCTGAGAGTCAAGCCAGCACCAAGGCCATGGGTGCACAACACTGTGC
This sequence comes from Porphyrio hochstetteri, assembly GCA_020800305.1. Taxonomy (NCBI): domain Eukaryota; kingdom Metazoa; phylum Chordata; class Aves; order Gruiformes; family Rallidae; genus Porphyrio; species Porphyrio hochstetteri. The sequence goes on from CM036912.1 coordinate 25,614,795, forward strand.
ACAGCATCAAAGTTGATATTTTATGCTAATCTGCCCGCTTACTGGAGAACAAACGCTATTTTCCTTGACAGCTCTTCTGAAATAAGATCTGAGCAATCACATAGATTTCAAAAACTCTTCTGAAATATCACTAAGACAAACACTCTTACTTGTAGTGCAAAACCTTGGCAGGTCAGTGGCTTCCATGCAGTGCACAGCCTCCAGGACCCGCACCCAAAACTGCCGAGGTGCTGCAGCTGCCATGCACCACCCCAAGCCAGGTGAGCATCAGCACACTTTCTGGCTTGCAGACCCCTGCTCCAGTTTATATGTGTGAGAGCTTCCACAAGCAACCCTGAGAGCGTGCAAGCTGCTCTGGTTCTTAGTTTAGCTGCCCACTCTAAAAATGAGATTGCTTTCCCACTGGAGCAGGGGAGGTCCAACACTGGCATTCGAGCTTCTGATGAAAAATAAAGTTATCACCCTGCAAGAAACTGCACTTGAAGGCAGACTGGCAGCTGCTGGATGAGAAGGAACAAGCAGGCCACCTCAGAAGTGAGGCACACCTTAGGACAAGTGACATGGACACGCAAAGCACTGCAGGAAAACCAAAGTGGTTCTAGAGGAGGAAACAGGTTCCAGCCTCCAGCACTCAACAGAAGAGCTCACAAGTCTACTTTTCCAACTACACGGAGCTCATCTCCTCCTCCTTTCCCGAGATTTGGACATCTGCAGACCCTCTACCCAAGGACTGGGTCTCCATGTGCAGTAGTCACCCAGAACCCTGGTTTCTAAGGAGCCCTTCCTCCAGAGCTCCTGGCTGTGGCATGCCCATCAGAGCTCTCCAGGCAGCTCATTGTTTTAAACAAATGAGTGATTAGCAAGGATCCACTCTCTCCTTGTGAAGCTGGCTGCATGCCCTGCAAGCCTCCACATCACTGTACAGTACTATAATCCAATTAAACCTCACCATGAGAGGAGCTTCACGCTATCACATTCAATTAGGCGGCTAAGCTTCTTATCATCTGCACCTTAGGATCCACTCAGACTAAAACTCCCCCAGCACTGTTTGAGAGGTGGCATTCTTCAACCAAGCAAGGGGACACAGATGTCCTGTCTGGACCCACAGGAGGACCATACAGGTTAGGAAATCCCTACTGCTGGCCTACAGAGAGGTAGAAACACGGGAAAAATGAAATACAGTGATCAGTTCCTGCCCACTCACATGCTCTGAGACCCTCCACTCCTCCTCATTCTCCTGCTGCCCTGCGTCCTCCTGCTCCCTGACTTCCCCGGGGAAACGGGGCAGTTCTGAAGGAGCGCGAGGGGCCCAGAGGAACTTCAATCTCTTTAGTAAGTCAATGGAAAGGCGAAGCCTAATGGAGGACCTGGCAATGCAGAGTCGTTTGGCAGCCAGCCACCAATTCCATAGGAAATACCCTCCCTAGAAGGTCACCATAACGGTGGCAAAATTTGGCCCCAAAGAATTAAAAAAAAGCTGCCAAGATGTGACGCAAATAGAGGCAGTGAGCAGGCCAGCTTCCTGCGCGAGGCCAAAACACCAAGTGCTCCTGGAAAAAGAAAGATTAAGGGTTACAAGGAACATAATGGCCTCCTGTAACAGCTGAGTTGTTGCTTTTCTTTCCCTGCCAGGAAAAGGGGGATGTTTTGTTGCTGGTTGATTAATCTATTATGCAAATCGTTTCATAGCTAATTTGATACAGCCACAAGCTCGCCACAGAAATCATCTGCAAGCTCAGAGCTGATAAAAGGTGGAGCATCAACGGCCTCGTTTGACAGAGCTTTAATTTCCTGGACAAGCAGCTGCAGGGCTGCAGAAGCATGGGCCAGACCGTCCAGGGAACCCAAGGGGAAGGTCTCTTGGGCACCTTCACTTGGTGGAAGGCAAGGAAAGAGGCCCTGTGAAAGAGGAGCCCTTTCCTTCCACTCCCAACGCCCTTCTGCACTGGGCATGTGCAAAACATCCCCATGAAAACCGTGCCCAATCCCATCCAGAGACCTTTCACTAGCAGCCAGGAGATTATAAGACTTTCCGAGCCGCTTCTGACACTCACAAGCTTCACCTGATGTCAGCCAGAAGGCGACTCAAAATAAGCCCAACTGAACGTTTGTCTCCAACACAGCATTTGCTCTCTAGACAGAAAGTGTTTTCCCACTAAACACAGGAGTCCAAATTACCCTCAGAAACTGCTACGACAGGGTTTGCATGGGGAGCACTAAGGGATTGCTTGGTCTTGCCCGAAGTAATGTTATTTTGGTCTTGATCTCTTCCGTGAAGACTAAGGAGAAGAAATAGGATCTCCTGGCTCTAAGAATAAAGGGGCTGGTTTTGGCCACCGCGTTTTACCCCGAGTATTTCATCTCCCTTGCTCAGCTGTGGATGCTGCTCTGCCGAGTGCATCTCAAATACTCAACACTGCTCTAGCCAGGTTTTTTTAAAGCCTATCCCATGTGCTCATTTGCATTCGATTTCCTTCAGTGGTAAAATGTGAGGCGTTCCATGCTATTCAAAGTCAAAACAAAGCCTCCAAATAAGCACTTCTGAAACGTACCTAGTCATCTGAGTAATTAGACATCTCCCTAGTTCCAAACGTACCAAAAATCTGCAGTCAGCTCCCAAGGAACATGCCAGCAGCTATCCTAACAAACAGGAGTGCTCTCTCCGAAATGTTAGCATACCAACAGATCAGGAGTTTAAGATACATTCAAATGAAGATCTCCCCCTGCTTGAGTTAATCAGCATTTTTAATTACATAGCATCACCTGGTTGCAATTATTGCTCTAGTGGGTTGTCCACCCCTCCCTGCCCATACAGCACATCGTTGCCATCACTCCAGCCAGGCCAGAACAGGCTCCCACTGGCCAAGAGAAGCTTAGAGGCATGTATCCTTCATACCAAGAGGCCAGAGCCTCTCCCTTCCGAGCGCAACCACAGCAAACCCTCAAAGAGAACAGCCAGCCATGGACTTCATGCAGGTCACAGTCCCCTCAGCACTCCGGTGGGAGAGGGAATTAACACCATGGATGGGTGCAAACACACAGATTGCTGGAGCAGCTCGATGCCCCAGCAGTCCCTGCTGGCCCCACGTCCATGCTGCTACCTTTGCACACTCGCAAGCCCCTCCGCAAACCGCTGCAGCTCGTTAATCTACAGGAAGCTGCCAGGAAGACAGATGAGTGGGAGATGGGAGCTGGCACAGGGAGAGGAGCACACAGCCCGGAGCATGAGTGAACTGTGAGGATCCACTCAGCTGCTGTGAATCCACACCCTCACCCCAGCCAGTTTCCATTGCCCCCGGGGATGTCCACACCAGGGCTGGCGTGCAAGTCCGCGTGCCGCAAGGCCATCCCACAGCATGCTGAGCATTAACGCCCCCGCACCAGCAACCTCCTGTTTGAGTCCAGGGCATGCATGTGGGTTCCCTTCATGTTTCCTCACCCAGCAGGCAAGCTGCAGAGGCAAGCCGACCAGTGAGATGCTCAAGTGCTGCCTGGCAAACAGCCTTGGATCTCCAGAACCATCCTTTCACAGGTCTGTTCCACTGGCTTCCTTCATATCTCCAACATAAACCAGGTCACACCTGCTCCACGTGCAACACCCTCCACTTTACAGTTCAGTAGTGGGAACTTTTCCAAGCACGTGATGATTAAACCAAAACCTACTCTGAGTGGGAGCACCAACCCTCCCACCTTCTCTCACTCCGGCAGATCTCCTTCCAACAAACCTTCCTTCCCCAGACCACTCTTCCAGACAACCTCCCCACGGTGCTGTCTCCTCATCAAGCTCCTTCAAGCTACGATGGCACTGCATCCTGCCGTTCACTCCCACAGCTTCATCAGGAAATCATAAAGAAAAACCACACCAAAATCCAGGGAATAATTCTTACTTTTCAGTGTAAGGAAGCTGAGGGGAGAAGGCGTTGATTCTCTCACAGCCACGCAGCAAGAAGCCCGCCCTCAGCTTTTACAGGTGGTAGGGAAAACTTTACATAACATAACCTTCCTCAAAGGAAAGTATTTCAATGGACAGAAGAAAGGAACAGCAGCAGAAGGTAGGCATCTCTCCCTCCCGGTATGTAGCGGTTACGCCCAGACAGTGAGACAGCTTGAGTCACATTTCTGAGATTACTCAAAGAAAGCACTTGCATTGCAGAAGCACAATGGTCAAACCCCCCAGGAGCTACACAGGCTGAAGGAAGACATCAGAAAAGCATTTCTGCAAACGGCAGAAGGAGAAAGGGAGACAAGCACAAGCGTGAAACCACCACCCAACCTTGTGTTTCCCAGCGAGTGCACAGCAGCACCGTTACACTACCACTCCTGGCTATTATCCCTCCTTGAGTTTCCACGCCGCCTTCACATGCACAAGGAAACTCCCCGGCCGCACCGAGTCAGCCTTCCAGACTTTACTGACACCTTCCCCACGCTGAACGGGCTCTCAGCAAGTCACCCGCCGAAGAGCTGTGCTTGGGAGATCTTCCTCCCACAGCCCAGTTCCCAGCCGTCATCTGGGAAGCACGCACCACATCCACATCAAGCCCTCCACCCCAACACCCACCTACACTATTTAGGGCACAGCCTGCTCCGGGCGCTGCTTCCACCCAGCCACTCCTGCTCCAGCTTACTGTAGGAGAAAGGGATATGATTTGTTGTACAAAAAGGGAAGGAAGAAGCACTCCTTCCCCAAACACATGCCCCTTTCCCATGGATCCTCTGACTTTCTGCCAAGTTCAAGCCTTTTCTCAACTAAGAAGGCCTGTCCCGTCAACAGAAACCCAGAGGGGAACTTCTCACTGGCGGAAATCTTAGAAGAAACCAAGGCAGCTCCACAAGATTTGGCCACACACCGAGGCCCACTCTCCTCTGAATCCTCCTTTCATGTCCCAACAGATGTCTGCTTGAACAACGAGCTCATTTTAAATCCCGTTTCCCCTGCAGAACAGTTTTCATCCTAACCTCTCTCGCTCCAACACAAAGAAATTGAAACGCCATTGTGCCACAGGAAAAGCCATCACAATATCAACTCAAAATACAGGGGCAGTAGTTTTAAGTTCAAGGTTTTCAAACTCTTGCCTCCAGAGAGGTTTGATGCAAAGCCTGTGCTGAAATGCAAGGCACAGACCCGATGTAGCATTGCAAGATGCGATGTTAAATGATCAGAAACCACAGAGCTGAGTGTCCAGGCTCCACGCTCCTGCTGCTGCCACTGAACTCAGTGTTTGCTCAGCACATGCAGCATAGCACACACCTCACCGTGCAATCAGCCTCGCATCGCTGCAGAGCTGCAACCTTGGCTGCTCCTCACTTCAGATTAACAAAAACACTCAGCACCCACAGCCACAACTGCAGACCCGCCACAGGTCACAGCCTGTACTCAGCCTGTGCACGTGGGGCACAGCTCAGGTCCATCGGGGCTGTGGAAAGACCTGCCCATTCAGTCAGCACCAGTGGATGCGTCATCAGGATGTCCACTTAAACCCTCCCCCCGCTGCCCCCTCCCCAGATCTAGGAGAAAAGGGCACCTGGAAACAGCAAGCAAAGGTGATGGCAACAACTGGGCTGAAACCAGAGGGACCCACAGTTCGTATCTTCGCCCATCATCCTTCCTAGCAGGCAGGGATCGTCCCATTGATGCCCCAGGGCATGCAAGCTGAGCATTTTCACCAGGCCTGCTTCACAGCTTGCTTCAAGTGACTACAGCCCCAGTTCTGCCCCACCTGCACAGACACCCACACGTCCTCTGCATCACCCAGGTTCCTGCAGACACCTCCACCAGCTGCCTGCAATCTGCTGCCCACCCACCCAACCCAGTTCAAGCACCGGGGACCCACCCTAAACACCAAGTCCCATGCAGCTACCATGCACTACCACATCAAGGCAGGGCCAGTGTCCTTACACTGCGCTGCCTGGTCATCTACAGATTTGCAAACAAGCAAGCTATGTCGTGAGCTCGTTTTCAGATCTGCAAGTATCAGCACAAATGATAATGCAGAACTAAAAGTCCTTGACAGCGACAGACAATTGGGTTTTTATTTCAGTTTAACAGTCCCTGTTAGGAGGCTGGGTGAGATGGAAACCCAAACTGCCTTCCTATAGCCAAGGGATGCACCAGAGAGGAGATATTTCAAAACCACACTACAAGAGGGCCTCCATGTCCTCCATACACTACCGGTGTCGATGCAAACCGTGCTGGAATCCAGAGCAAAACACTCAGAAGTGCACCAGCTGCACCTCCAGCTCCTCCCATACAGGCAGCTCCTTCCACAGCTGAGGGACCCCTCCAAAAGGGGCATGCTCCCCTTGGTCTGAGTCCCCTTCCAAGGCCTCCAGCTGCAGAGAAGAAAGGCTGAACGAGACACAAGTGGAGAAACTCGCTGCCCAACCTGAAGGCACAGTCAGCACCGACTGTCACAAACCAACACCATCGGCAACTGCAGGACTGAGGCTCCTTTCTCCTTCCCGCGAGGGCAAAGCGCCATAACCACGGGTAACATTTCAGCTACGACAGCTACAAGTCCCACAGACAAGCCACAGGCCGGGCAAGCCGGGGGCACCGCCAGCACGCCCAACCTGCTATCTGGATGGCGCGGGAGGCAGAGGGATTTGGGGGGAGGAGGGGGTGTTTGTAAAGCTTTACATTCCTGTGAGGTCAGCCTGATGACTCGGGTCCCTTTGCGCTCACTCGCTGTGGCCCCGCCAAAGACGCAGAGAGGGGAGCGCTTCAGAGGCTCGCTCTCGGCGCGGTTCAGCCCTCCAAGGGGTTCTGTCAGCGCCAGCAGCGGGAATTTTGGGGAGCCTCGGAGGGGTCCCTCCAGCGTGAGGCAGGGGCACGTCTGCGTGTCCGTACCCAGGTGCCAGTGGCACGGAGAGACCCGAGGCCCGCAGCAGGCAAGGAAGCAGCAGAAGAAAAGCCGGTGCCCACCCTGAAGCACCGATCCAGGCAGAGGGCCTGCTAACCAGGCACCCCACACGGGAGAGCAGGGCATGGGGAGCTCAACCCGGCACGATGAGGAGCCGGGCGCCCCAAATCACGCCGCCAACACACGCCCCACACCAGGGTTTTTTTGGGGGGGATCCAAATACATGGGGAAGGGGGGGACGGGGTGACTCCCTCGCAGACCTGGTGCAGAGAGCAGCACCCCGTCTCCGGAGGGGTGGGGGAGCCCTCGGATCCCCCTTACCCACGCCAAGCCCCGCCGGGGCAGCCCTGCCCATCGCTGTGGCAGCGGTGAGGGGCGGGACACCCCGAGACGGAGGGTACGGACCCCAGAGCGGGACCGCGAAGGTGAGAGGAACGGGAGGAAAGGGCGGGGGAGAGGCTGAGGGACCCTACCCGGGGGCCTCGGGGCTCGCACCCGCGGAGGCGCACCGGAGGCCCGCGGGCGGGGAAGGGTCCGCCCGCCGTTACCTGGGGACGCAGCTGGGGCTGGAACCGTCGATCTCCCAGGTGGCGAAAAGGTTCATAGGCACGGGCCGCCCCAGGGCCCCGGTACCGCCCGGGAAGCTGAGGCGGCTCCGTTCCGCCGCCGCCGCCATGGCTACTGGCCTGGCGCGCGCCCACCGGACCGCCGCCGCCGCCGCCTGCGCCGCTGCCCCGCCCCGGCGGGGGGCGTCACGTGCGGGGGGCGGGGCTCAATCACGGCCGCTCAATGGGCGGAGCTGGGGCTGGGTTTGGGGCGCGGTTACTGGGGGCGTGGCTACGAGGGGGCGTGGCTTGTGATTGGGCGTTGCCCCTGCGCAGGGGGCGTGTCCCCCGGTGAGGGGGCGTGGCCAGGAAGGGGGGGTGTAATCCCCCCCCTCCGCCCCCCTGCGGCCCCTTAGTTATGGGTTCCTCTTGCAGCCGGAAGTGCCCGTGCTGCTGTTGGCGGCGGGACCGGATGTTGCCGCGTCAGTTTCCGGCGGGCTCCGTGGCAGGGGCGGGCGGTGGCGCAGGGCTGCGCGGCGGGCAGGAGGGCAGGCCGGCCGCGGCGGGGCGCGGGCATGGTGCTGCTCACGATGATCGCCCGCGTGGCGGACGGGCTCCCGCTGGCCGCCTCCATGCAGGAGGACGAGCAGGTGGGGCCGCGCGGGTGGGGGTCCGGCCCGGCGCGGAGGGAGGGAGGGAGGGGGCGGCAGCGGCCCGGTCCCCACACCTGCCTTCACCGCCAGCGTTTCCCGCCCGCTGGTCGTGGTCTGAGAGCGGCGTTTGCGGCGCTGGGCTGCTCCCGGGACCCCGCCGGAGCTCCCTGGCAGGCGGTGTTTGTCCGGCAGCAGCCGCCCTCAACGGTCTCTCCTCCCTTTTCAGTCGGGCCGCGACCTGCAGCAGTACCAGAGCCAAGCGAAGCAGCTCTTTCGCAAGCTGAATGAGCAGTCCCCCACGAGATGTACCCTGGAAGCAGGAGCCATGGCTTTCCAGTGAGTACCGGTGGGCGGTAGGGGGGAATGGGCCTTGGCGGCCGTGGGCCAGGCTGAGGGTTTGTTGGAAACTGGGGTGCCTGAGAGAGGGGCAATTACTCGGCTAGTTACAGTTTGCCTTACCAGCTGACGTGTTCTAGCTGCTCTGAGGGTCTGTGTGTTGTTCCTCCTTGCTGCTGCTGTCTGGCACCTGTTTTTCAGCCTGGTTTATAGTTCTTCTTTAGCTGAAGACCACGTAAGTCCTGTTTCCTTTAAGGGTTTTCACTTTGTTTGCACCATCTCAGATACTCCCAGTGCTTCTTCTGTACTGCCTGAGCCTTGTCTCTTTTCAAAAGAGGCGTCTGTGGTAAAAACTGTGGCAGTACCAGTGTGAGTTCCTCACACAGATGTCTGTGGTAGTACCAGCGTGAGTTCCTCTTGCACAGGAGTTTCCTCCCTGCAATTCCCCCAAGAGCATACCTTCTCCTGCATTAGCTTCGTGTGCAGAGGCATGTGGTGTATCCCTCATTTTTTGGGGATATTACTACCTTAATACCTGGCAAACTTTTTTGTAGGTTCAGTCCTTTGTGGCCAGATGTTTTGGGCATGTTTGATCCATTTGTAAACTGTTTGGAGACTCTCAACTTAAAAGCACTTTTGGCTTCCTCCAGTAGTATGCTAACAAGGGGCCTTACAGTGAGAACTTACACCAGAGGGCAGATGAGACATCCTCGCTCCCTAATCAATAGGGAAGGAACCAGAAAGACAAACTGGCAGTCAGTGAAAGGCAGCTTGCCTCTGAGGCAAGGAAATGTTTCTTTACATGACGTGTAATTACCTCGCAGAATAATGCTTGAGAATTGAATCAAGCCCAAGATCTGGTCAAGAGTTGGGACTGTGCTATTAACAGAAGTAATTAGTCTGTGAGATCAGGTGCCACCTGAGATCACTGAGCCAGACTCGTGTGGTTTTGACAGGGATGCACCAAGATTTCCTGCGCCTGGCACCACTTCTGCTGCGCTGCCAGCGGCGGGCTCCTCCTGGCTGCCATAGCCTGGCCAGCCCTGCCTCCTGTCAGCTGTGTGTGGTGTTCCTGGAGGTGACTGTGGAGCGTTACGCTGCATCATCCTCTTTCTAGAGGTTAAAACTTCCCCGAGTTTCAAACCTCTGGTGTTAAATGTTTTCCTGGCGCTGCAGGGGTGTAGCCCTACTGGCAGCACAGCCCTGAGGAAGAGCCTGTGTGTCTGTGTCATAGTAAATCCCTTCTTACCCTGCTTCCATGGCGCAAGCAGAGGGATGTCTGGGAAGGCTGGGCTGCTTGTAGTGCCTGGGAGATCGAAGCCTCGATGGTGGCTGTCGTGTCACCAGCTCTGATGAGGCGGGAGGACTTGGGCAAGCTCATGTCTCAAAGAAACAGCCAGGTTACTGGCTGGCAGGTAAGCAGGGAAAGGAGCGTTTCTCCTCTTGTGTTGAGTTAGTCCCTAGACAGGTTCCACAAGAATCGAGGGCTGCCTCTTTTAAGGTGGGGCGTTAAGGCAGGACCTCTACAAAAACAATACTTCCAGATCAGAGTACCTCCTGTGCAAGCAGTACAGGAAGGGAAAGAACCAGGGGAGTGTGAGGCTCAGCCTAAAATAATGCTGACTGATGGCCATGCTGTTTGTTAATGCAGCACATCACGTTTTTTTCTGCCAAATCAGAGCTCTGACTGCTGAGGGCAGCACAAACCAGGCCAGAGCACTTCGTGGTGTGAGAGTTACAGGCGTGGCTGAGGATACTGCTGAACTTGCTGAGGTGATGGTGAACATTTTTAGTTCCATCGATTGGGAGAAGAGCCTGGTCTTGCTGAAACGTGAAGCTTCAGCTGTCACCACTGAGGTGATTTCTGTCCAACCTAGTGGTTAGAGTTCAGCTCCAAAAGCTGTGTCACCTTCTCAGCGTGGTGTCCACGGCTGTGCAGGTGCAGAATCACCAATGGAATCTGCTGTGCCACCAGGCAGTAGCTGACCTTTGGCTGTTGAATGGCTGTAGTGGCTCTTACCTGTCACGTCGAAAACAACCCTTGGCCTTTGCTGCTGTTACCAGGATAAAGCTTTTCTCTCCCAGAGCCATCAAAGATAATTATAAGAGGTGTACTGGCTACACTAAGTGTGCAGAAGTCCAGCATGTGGAAGTTAGCCATGGCAATGCCTGCCCCTTGTGCATGTGCCCTGCCAAGCAGCCGGCACACCCGGGTGCTGTGCTGAAACTTGGAGGCACAAGCAGGGTGTAAAACTGAGAAGCCCAGCTGTGGAGGTGCTCTGCTCAGATGCTGGGCTGAGGTAGAGAGAATTGCCTGTGTGTGGGACAGAACGAGGTGTGCTTGCTCCCTGGGGTGCTGACAGGTCAGCTTTAAATCCAACCCATCTCATGTCACCACAGGGGAAAAGCAAGTGGGAACGACAAGCAGAGCTCTGGGCAGGACCAGCTGCTTGGGCCAGACTGTGCTGATCTTGAGTTTGCCACTCTGGCTCTCGGGCAGTGCTGTCAGGATTCCCATTTGACACAAGTTTTCCTTATTTCAAATGAATTCTCTCAAGCCTTGCTGTTCATGGCGGTGGCTAAACCAAGCTCTGCGTGGTGGTTTGTAGGAGCTCCAAGCTGTCAAGCAGACCTCCAAGGGTAAGGGGAGAACAGAGGCACAATGTGCTGTTGAATTGGTCTTATGAGCTGATGCAGCCCAAGCTGAGGGGCGTAAAAAGGACTAAAAGCATGGGCTGGTGGGGACAGGCTTGCAGGGTGGATTTGTAGTAACTGGAGCTCCTTGCTTCCCGTTGGGGTGGATCAGCTGTTACTTGAAGGCCGGCAGGATTCGCACACAGCCTGTATTGAGGCAGGAGAAATGGGTACTCCTGAGCCCAGAAACAGTTGTGGGTGGTTACTTCAAAGGACTTGGACCTGTTGGGGTGTCTGGCAGGGAGAGGAAGTTGTTTGTAAGGCTGACGTAGCTGTTAACAAAGTTTTAAGCTGCTTATTTAACTACTGCACCCTCGTGACTGGGTCAGTTCTTTAATACACTGGTAATCTTTGTGCTAATGAGACTGCTACATAATGGCTTTATGCAGAAATTCAAAGGAAGGTAATGTGAAAGTAGCATTTAAATTCCAGCCTGGATAATACAGATGAACACTCAGAAGTGTATACAGGGCTATCTGCTGTCCCTACTCCCTTGGTTTTGGTGGAAATATTGTTTCCTTTCTTGTTTCTGCTGGCTAAATGAGGAGGAAAACGTGCTCAGGAATGTGCAGCAGCAGGTGATTTAGTGAAGCCTGAATAATCTCCAGACTGGTTCTGCCTTACCCCTTACCTCAGTGGGCTTTTTAGCTGAACTCTGATGAAAGGCCACGCTTCCCATTGCTGGCGGAGGCACCGGAGCTCACGCTGAAACAAGGTCAGCACTAAGCCTCTGAGAGCAAGTACAGATTAGCTGTGATGGGCATGGGGTGGTGGGAGGAGAAGGGGACCTCTCCACACGTTCAGCAGCAGAACTGCATCGCACAGCTCCTGTTCCAGCCTACGGTTTGGAGCTCCTCACATTGCAACCCAAGAGCTGGTAGCACCATCATACTTAGCCATGACAAACCCATGAGGGAAGTCACCAGAACACATCTAACAACCATATTTTTCTCTAGCTGCTTTTGAGGTCAGGCATGTGGATAACAGCACCCCACCAAAAGCCTGGTGTTAGGGGGGAAGGAGAAACCCAGTCCTCCAAAACAGAAAGCGGGAGCTGGCGGTCACTGGGTGGCTTTTTAGCGTGCCAAGACCGTATTCTTGTGTGTGTCCTAATCTCAGGGCAGAACGTCCTGTTTGTGGGCCACGGGTACTGGGCTGTGCTGCGTTGCCTTAGGGCTGTGTTAGCCACCTTCCCCTCTGCTCTGCTGGCAGGCTGCCTTGTGCTCCCCTCCTGACTGTTGTTGCTGGTGTTTTGTGAAGCTTAATGTTACCCCCAGGCCAAGTCTTGTTCCAATGAAGTCAAAGTTCAGGGCTGTTGGCGTGGGTGTAGGGTCTGAGGCTACAAGGAGAAGTATTTTAGGTAAAGAAAAAGATATGCTGTTACTTTTTAGAAAGGTTTATACCTGACCCAGATGTGGAAGACTTGAAATCATTGTATCCCGTTCTCATTGCCTCATGGGAATGAAGGTGTGCAGTGCGATGTTTGACAGGACGTGTTCAAAGCTGATTGATTAATGCTCTCTCTGCTGTTGTAGCTACATCATTGAGAAAGGAGTGTGTTACCTGGTCCTGTGTGAAGCTGCATTCCCCAAGAAACTGGCCTTTGCCTATCTGGAAGACTTGCATTCGGAGTTCGATGAGCAGCATGGCAAGAAGGTGCCAACAGTGTCCAGGCCCTATTCCTTCATTGAGTTTGGTGAGGCCCCTCTCCTTGTTGCTAGTTAGGAAACCTCTTCCTTCTGGGGAGGAGCAGCAGCTGCGGCATCCTCTCCTGCCTGGCCTGTGGAATTGACAGCTCAGCCTCTTGACAGAAGAGAAATGTGTGCTTTGAGCAAGAGAAGGGGTAGGGGAATGTAAATGACAAATGGCCTTTGATCTGTATTTCCTGCTTTAAGTTTTGGGGTTGCTCCAGTGAATATTGGCCTGCAGTCTGCTGGCTGTCTCAGCAATGCTCCCACTCTCTCAGGAGCCTCGCTGCGCTGTGCTAGGTGGGGTTCCCTCTGACAGCCCGGTCTTGTTCCAGATACCTACATCCAGAAAACCAAGAAGCTCTACATTGATAGCCGGGCGAGGAGGAACCTGGGCTCCATCAACACAGAGCTGCAAGATGTGCAGAGAATTATGGTGGCCAACATTGAGGAAGTCTTACAGCGAGGAGAGGCGCTTTCAGGTACAGGGAATGGCCAATATCTGGCATGTGGCTCCTTGTCCCCTTGGTCAGCTGGGTGTGTGTCATGGTTTAGCTGGCAGCTGAGCACCACGCAGCCACTTGCTTGCTTTCACTCCGTGGGGAAAGAAATGGGGGGGAAGGATAAAAAGGGGGAGATGAAGGCAAACCTGATGACTTGGGATAAGAACAGTTTACTGGGACAGCAAAGGGAGGGAGAAATGACAATAACAGGACCTTATAGCAAAATACACAGAACTGGTGGTGCACAATGCAGTTTCTCACCAAACCGTACAGCTCAGAGCCACCCCAAAGCTGCACTGCCCCCCAAACCACACGTCCTGGAGCTGAGTACTCCTCCTCCCTCCAGCCCCTCTTTATGCTGAGCATGACATCACTGGTATGGGGTGCCCTCTTTGACCAGTTTGGGTCACCTATCCTGGCTGTGTCCCCTCCCAGCTTCTTGGGTGCCCCTGCCTTCTTGCAGGCAGAGCACCATGAGAAGCTGAAAGTCCTTGACTGCTGGGCAACAGCTAAAGCATGGGTGTGTTATCAGCACTGCTCTCACCCTGCGCCCCAAGCATGGCACTACACCAGCTGCTAGAAAGAAAAGTGACTCTATCCTAGCCAAACCCAGGGCACTGAGTAGAGCATACTGGAGGGAAAGACTTGTTGATCCCTGAGCCTCCTGAGAAAAGTGATGGGCTGTAGAGTGTTTCAGTTGGATCAGCTGTGTCCTGAAGCCCCCCCCCAGCAGGCACTGGTGCTTCTTTTGGATGAGACCAGCAGCTCACCAGCATGGGTGGCTCCCATCCCAGCAGGGCAAGCACTAGGGCTCTGCAGATAGGCACAGGGCACACTGCTATGTGAAACCACAGCGCTTCCAGCTGCTCTGGAGAAACTTGTACCATCAATGGGACATTCAGTTGGGGTCATCTTCACAGAATCCCAGAAGGGTAGGGGTTGGAAGGGACCTCTGGAGATCATCTAGTCCAACCCTTCTGCCAATTTGCTTTGGTTGTTTCTGATTAAATGGCCACTATCAGTTTAGAAGGCAGGATGCTTGTCTCACTTCTCTCTCTTTCCCTTTAACAGCTCTTGATTCCAAGGCCAACAACTTGTCCAGTTTGTCCAAGAAGTACCGTCAGGACGCGAAGTACCTGAACATGCGTTCCACCTACGCCAAACTCGCGGCCGTAGCCGTCTTCTTTGTGATGCTGATCGTCTACGTGAGGTTCTGGTGGCTGTGAGCTGGCTGCCGCCGCGCAGGAGGGAAAGCCGGTAGCCTGGCAGGTGTATGTGTGCAGGACACTGGGCACGGGGGGATGTGCATTAGAATCCACGCAGCACCGTCACCTTCACGGGAGCGTCCTGAAATCGTTAGGTGACGCTGTACTACACCTCATAGCGAAGCCTAGCTGCAGGTGTAAAGGCTTGTTGGCTGCAGGCTTTTCCTCTGAGGCAGCTGGCACTTGGGTACTGCAGCGTTTGGCCTCCCACGGTTCTGCCCCTGCTTCCTGGGGGCGCGCTCTGGGAGCAGTCCATCAGTGCAGTTTAACGTAATCCCGTTGTACGTCCTCCTGTTGAGTAGCTCTGGTGGGAACTGGACTCTAATGAACATTCCTTGTGTTGGCAATGTTTGCTTTATTTTTTTTTTTTCCCCCCCTTAGGACCTGGGTCTGCAGTTGTTTTGTTTTTTAAAGACAAAACTCCCTTGTTTGAAGGCAAATACTGCACTGTACATAAAATACCTTTCACCTCTGTCTGAATAGCTGTTGTTGAGCTTTCTGTATCTGCTACCTGGGCTCATTACACTTCAAATTGCTTTAGGAAGAAATGGATGTTAAATTATGCCTTAAAATACATTCTGTCTAGCGCCGGGAGAGGCACTGAAAGGCCTCTGTATTGCTGATTCCTCCAAAATTAAACTAGAGGTTTGTAAGCGTCCCCTTTCCCTCTCCTGGCAGCTGCGTATGACAGCGTGGTTCCATGTGAACAGGGGGTGTAATTCAGGTGCTGCTGGGGCAGGCACAGTGCACAATATGTCAGCACTCTCTTTTTCCCCTCCTGTCTGCAGATTCACTATGTCTACTACGTTATTTCCTTCCTTTTTATAACTCTGCTTTCCTTCCAGAATGTGTCCAAACTGCCAGAGTTTCATCTCTGGGATGCTTGTTTTCTTTCTCCCTCTTTCCCTCACCCAAAACAACCAAAAAAAGAAACACCCACCACCACCACCACCACCCCCAACCCCCCAAGACTGAATGTTGTTGCGAAGAAAAGGTAGTGTTTCCTTAAAGAACGCTTTACCTGAAGGATTCAAAAGGCTAATGTAAAACAGGGGAATCCTTTGGAAACCCCACCTTTTCTTCCTGTGGTCACCCTCTCCCTACCTCACTTGGGAAGCTGGAACCGTATGCAAAGAAAAACTCGTTTATGGGGCAGTAGGGTAGAGCTGCTTCTTTCTTGTGGGCCAATCTGTGTATCCAGTGCAATGTGATTTTATTTGATTTTTGATTATTTTTTTTTTAATTTCAGTCTGCCTGTGCTAGGAATAACATTTTACCAGTCAGCTTTTGAGTTTATTTAAAAGAAAATTTTTTAAAAAAGGAGAAAAATAAAAGAAACCCTACAGCTCAGGCACGGTTCTGCACTACGGTGTCTGTCACTTGGTAGGAAGCAGGCAGTGTCACAGCGGGAAGGTTCAGGACTCTGCAGCACCTTTGACAAGCAGGTAATCCTGCTTCGTTCTGGAAGTATAAACTGTGACCTGGAAGTGTTTCCTGCCACTGGGTGGGATGGTAGAGCTGTTGCCCTATCAGGGGTCGCTCCCAGCTTGGCACCACATTGGTCTGACAGGGAAGCGGTTAGCACTCGGCCACCAGTGAACCTGATCCGCCATGTAGTCTGACATCGCCTGGTGCCTGCATGATGCCTCTGAGTGTTATGTTGTAGCTTGCTTCATTATCATTGTTACTTTTAATCCTTTTAAGTGGTGTCCCTAGCAGGTGAATGTCCCAGTGCTGTAGGCCTGTGTAATGTAGGTGCTGGAAGGTACCTGGATTCTCATGATGGAGGGGGGGTGATGTTTCTGCAGTGCAGGGCAGCTCAGGGAGCAGCTGCCTCCTGCAGCCCCGGTGTCAGCAGTGAAATAAATGCTTCTGAAAAATCCCCCCTGCGGCGTGGAGTCCATTGTGTTGTCTTTCTGTGGTCTGGGAGGATGCTTTCCTTCCAGGGATGCAGGAGGCAAAGAGAGTTAAAAAGATGTGATCTTGGCTGCTTCCTGGCAGAGAGACTCTCCCCACCTCCTTATTGTGTTCAAAAGAGCCCCTCTTCCTCCTTCCCATGGGGCAGGGCCCTGGTGCTGCTCTGTGAGGGCTGGGCAGTCTGGAGCTGTTCACTCTCAGCACATCCTGAGCTGGGTTCTCAGTTGCTCATGCCCAGCTGCTGGGGCAGAGAGGAGAAGAAACCACGCCTGGTTTTTCCATTCCTTGCCTGATAGCTTGCTGGAGGCCAGGTGAGCACCCGTGGGGTCTGGGTGCCTGCACCCCTTGGGTTGCTGCTCGCTCAGGAGTTGGGGTGGAGGCTTGGGGAGCTGCTGCCTGCAGATGGCAGTGCCTGCACATGGCATCAAGCCATGCCCACTGCTGGGGTGGCAAAGGATCTCTTCCTGAAGGCCAACCGAGGGATTGAGGTTCAGCCTTCAATGTCCTGGCCTCCTCAAGGACCTAGAGCCTCACTATGTCCCCATGAGCCTGGAGATCTGCCCCAGGGCTCCTGGCCCATCACAGAGCTGTGCCACTGCCTGCATGCATCCCATCATGCAGCTGGTACGGACTAGGATGGACACACTTGCAGCAGAGCATTTGCCCAAGCCACACACCTCATTTCTGTTTCTGAGCAGCCCCCTGCCTCCAGGGGC
This sequence comes from Porphyrio hochstetteri, assembly GCA_020800305.1. NCBI lineage: Eukaryota > Metazoa > Chordata > Aves > Gruiformes > Rallidae > Porphyrio > Porphyrio hochstetteri. Next base: position 25,631,972 of record CM036912.1, read on the forward strand.
TCTGGAGCTGCTGCTGCCTTCTCCTGCCAGATGTTCTTCCCAGTGCTCTCAGTCCAGCTGAGGCCGAGTGTTCCTGTCCTGTGCCAGGCACATGTAAAGCAGAAAGGGAAGCAGGATCCAGGAGTGAAGTCTGGCACCTTTGCAGCACCCATCCTGGTGGGTGAGGGGGCAGGGATGGTCTCACTGCTGGGAAACCATTGGCACGGGGACTGGGCACAGAGTGCCAGTGTGCAGAGGGTGAGGAGATGGTGTGAGGTGCCCCCATGAGCACAGAGGTGATAAGTGGCTCCTCATGAGAGTGATCTCTCAGCACAACTGGGGGTTTTAGCTGTGCTTGCTGCTGCTCAGGTCAGGCCTGAGCACCCCTGGGTGTCCCTCTCTTCATGGGGCTGGTGGTGCTGCTGGAGGGACCCTGTGTGGCCGTGCCCACCCTGGCCCATCACGGGGTGGCTTGTGCTGTTGCTGGGGGGCAGGGGCACATGCAAAGCGAGGCAGTGAGAGCAGAGCAGCAGGGGCTGGTTCCCAGACAACGCCAGCCCTGACACAGGTGTGGTGTGGCACTGTGGAGAGGAAGAGTGTGGCAGGGTGGGGAAGGCTGGCAGGGTGCTCTGCTCACGGTGTCAGATATAAACCGGTTCCCACCTGGCACAGGCTGTGGTGATGCTCTTGCACCGTCACCACCCTGGGGTGCGGCCATTCGGGTGCTGCTGGGTTTTGGCTCCTGTGTTCACCCCGGCACCAGCTGCTTCCCCTGCTTGGAACCTGCTCCTTGCCCTCACAAACCCTTCTTTTGGGCAGAGTTTGGGAAAGCACCACTTTCAGCATCCTTCCCTTTGGCACCCTGGGGGAGTTGGACCTCAGGTGGTTCCTGGCAGCTGCTGTGCCGTGAGTGAATGTCCCAGTGGTGCAGGGGGCTGTGCCAGCACCCCTGTGGCTCAGCAGGAGCCTGCCCACTGCACTGCATAACTGCCTGGGCAGCGGGGATTGGGGTTCAGCCTTCAAGTGCCCTCATCCTCCCTCCCTCGGGTGCTGCTGTGGGGCAACAGCAGCTCTGTCTCCCTGGGAGAGGGGTCTCAATCCCACCAGGCTAGGGAGGGGTGCCCTGCAGAGCTGGGCTGGGGATCAGGACATTGCCTTCCCCCCATGTGGTTTGCTCTGCCACATCACCATCGATGTGACCTTTCAGAAAGGAAGATGTCGATTTTCTGCTGCCCTAAAATGAAGGCTGCTCAGCAGGGCCCATGCTGGGTTTGGCAGCCAGCCATGGGCAGCTGACTGCTGGGTCCAGCCCTCCCACAGAGCCCTGCATCAGTGCTGCGCCCCATCTCAGCCCACCCTTGAATCCTCCTGTGTCCCCCCTGCCCTGTCTGGGGGTGACAGCTAGGCTGATCCTCAGCCCCGAGCTCCCAGCAAGTCCCCAGGCAGGACATGGAGATCCTCCCTGCCCCTGGCAGCCTCCTCGCTCCATCCCTGTTTGCCCCCACCCCAGACCTGAGCCCTTTGGGGGTCCCTGAGGGTCTGGCTGCTCCCGAACCTCCTCTGCAGAGAGCACTGGGCAGGCGTGTGTGTACCCTCTCCTTGCAGATGCTCTGCCCTAAGCTTACAAACCCACCAGAGGGGATCAAGCAGACGCTGAGGAGCCCCCACGCCCCGTGCCCACCCCAGCGGGGCTGCCAGACCCCCGCCATGGGGCTTTCTCTGGGCCGATGGGAGGTGCCCAGCGTCATTTTGAATCATGGCTCAGAAAACCCCCTGCGGCTGAGCCCCGGCGCTCTGCAGAGAGATGAGAAACCTGTTTCCGCTGTCATCGCTTGTCATTTTTTTTCCCTCCCTTCCCCCAGCCTGCCACGGGCAGCACCCCGGTCCTGTGGGTGTTCCCCGGGTGCTCTCCAGCCGCGCCACGCTCTGCTTCCCTCACACACCACCCGTGCTCGCTGGAAATGGGACTCCCCGGCCCTGCCACGGCACAGCACCCTGAGCAGAGCGCGCACCCTCCCCGTCAGCCACCGCCACAGCCCCCGAAAGTGGCAGCAGACGCAGGATTTGCATAGAGGAGCAGAAGTAAATGTGTGTGTTGGAGTCATGGTGACCCCGAGTCCTCTGCACTGGGACCTGTGTGGGTGCTCGAGCCCACAAAGCCTGGGGGGTGTGTGGCTGGTTCCCTGGGGCCTCTCCTGGAGCTGCATGTCCCCCCCCCACGGCCATAAGCTGTGATGGCATCTTGTTCCCTGCATCCCCCTCGGGAGAGGAGGGGACCATCCAGGAGAGAAGGGACCTGTGTGGCCTCTGTCTGGGTGACAGCTTGGAGCAGGCTGTGCAGGGCTCCCACCCAGTGCCAGGAGGAAAGTGACAGCATGGTGGACTCTGGTTCCTGCAGGAGCAGGAAGATGCCTCTGTTCGGCTTTCCCTTGCCCCTACCTGTGTGGAGACCAGAGGTGATGAGGGCCATATCCCCTGAGCAGCCACAGCAAGAAGAGGGGTGGCTTGTGTGGGCCCTGCGTGCTCTGGGAGAGGAGCAGAATCATCACAGAATCAGACTGGTCTGGGCTGGAAGGGACCCCAAGGATCACAGAGTTCCAACCCCCTGCCACAGGCAGGGCCACCAACCTCTGGGCATGATCTAGACAAGGTTGCCTTGAACACGCCAAGGGATGGGGCACCCACTACCTCTCTGCCCAGAGTGGGGGGCAAATCCCCACCCTGACTCCCCAGCAGTCGCCAACCAAGAGGGAGAGCTGCAGGCTCCCATCTGCACAGCCCACCTGGGTACAGACCCGAAAAGGCAGCCCAAGGACGGATCTGAGTGGTATGTCTGTGCCAGTCAGGCTGGGGGGCACCGTGCTGTGCCACAGGGGCTCCCCGAAGTGACGAGCACTCCTTGGCATTCCTGTTCCCAGCGCCTTGTGCTTACATCCATTGTCTCACATGGGGAAGGGGGTGTCTGTGCGGGAAGAGGCCACCTACACTGCCACGAGACCATGGGGCACCTGGCTGCTCCCTTGAGTCACGACAAGCCCCTGAATCCTTCCTCCATCGTTTCCCCAGAGCTTTTTGGGACCTTCATAGCCACACCATACATATGTCAGACTGACTCTGGGAGAAGCCACGTGGCTCTGTCTGCTGCCTAAATTCCCCGGCAGCAGGGGAAGGCGGAGGGTACGAATTCCCCAGGCGATTAAGCGGGGTGGCAGAGGCACCCGGTGCATTCCAGAGGGGCCTGATGCAGGAATGCTTTTGCACATCTCTGGTTCTTTTTACAGACTGGACAAGCCAGCAGGTAAGGTAATCACGGCGTAAGCCAAGTCATGTGGATGTTAAGAGTTAGCAGACGAGCTGCAGGACAAGCTATTTGCAGCACCAGGGAAAGGCTGCCAGCCCCAAGGATTCTGTTGGAAGCCTCTCTCCCTCCTGCTTTTCTTAAACCCCTTAGCTGCTGACGTCCTGTAACTATGAAATACCCTTGGGGGCTCCAGCTCTCCTGTTTGCAGAAGGGAAAGCTGGGCTGTACGGCTCAAGCGTGTCCTAAGGGCCCCCAGACCAGGGACACATAAAAATGAGGTGACATTTATCTGGGTGTGTAAAATGCTGGGATGTAAGGCGGGTGTTTGGGTGTGGGCTGAGCTGAGGCCTGAGTGCCTGAGCCACCAGCGATGTCACTGGGAGGTTACTGGTGAGGAAAGGCAATTTATTCAGAAAGACCCAATGCAAAGCTGGTGAAACTGGCAGTTCCTCAGGGACAGAGGAGAAGCATTGTTCCACTCAGCATGCGGACACCCCAAAAGCACCTCAGACTGTTTAAATATGGTTTAAATACTGTTTAAACACCTTCTGCAGGAGAATGGAGCAAAGCCCCCGAGCACCTCTGCCTGCCAGCATCCATGGGTGCAGGGCGATGTGACATGGGACATGGGGAGGTGCCATCCCTGTGGGCATCCTCCCCGACTGGAGTGAATGTAGGTGGGGGGCAGGATGCCTTCACCCCCTCTCACAGACAACAGTGCCACTCAGCATCACCTGGGAGGTCCCTGCTGAATGGGGGGACCTGACCCCCAACACTGCTGGTGACATCCCAACACATCCACCTGCCAGGCAGGCTCGAGGACCGGCTCGCAGGGCTGGTGCTAAGTCATGGGGCAGGAAGCCTGAAGAGCACTGGGGAGGTCTGCACACCCTGGGACAAAAGTGAGCATGTCACTGCTCCATGAGCAGGCAACTGAAATCACCGCAGAGAGCCCTAACATGGAGCCACAGAGAGGGCTTGATCCTCCGGCCTTTGTCAGCCAAAGTGACAGGATTTCTCTAATTGCTGGGGCCGTTTAACGAGCAATGCCGTGGCTATGGAGTCTGTTCAGCTCTCCTAATCCCTCAGCTGGCATCGCTTCCAGCCCTCTGCCAGGCACCCGCACCCTGCCCGCCTCCCCGCGCCATCCCGAGGGGCCAGGGCTCGGCTCCTGCACCCAGGCAAGACACTGTGGGCAAAGCGGGGAGGAAAATGGGTGGAAACTCTGGAAAACCTTGCCAGAGCTGTCCCGTTCCAGTGCCGGCCACTGGACATGTCTGGGTGGGGAACTGGGTGCGAAATGGCGTGTGGCAGCTGGAGGGACAGGCCCAGTGTGACAGGCCCTTCCTTGTTTGTGTACTGTGTGGTCAGTGGGACAGTAACGGGGCGCGTGAGATGGAGCGATGCTGAAACGTGTTTTTAACTCCTCTGCAAACAGCTTATGGCTTACTGGCAGACCCACGGGGAGGACGGAGGAGCTTTGGTGTGCGGACATAGTGGGGGGACCCACCCTGACCCCTTCCCACCTTGCCCTGCGCATTCACCCCCAGCAGAACCCTCCTGGCCAGGATGGCTGAGAGAGGGCAGCTCGGCCCCCGCCTCCCCAGCTGCGAAACCCACGGCCAGGCCTATCCCTCCAAACCTTTGCCATGCCGGTGGCTGCTCTTGCAGGGGACAGAGATCCGGCCACTACCTGTCCCCCCCACCAACTCCCTCCCTGACTTTGTGGTCATTTTAACTTAAGCATTAGTTGCCACCAGCATATTAGGTGGGAAGTCCTGGGTGTGCCGGGGGTCTGGCCTCCACCTTGGCAGGGAGGGAGGTGTGCCAGGAGCAGTGCCACGGGATGGATGCTGGGACTGTGGGGCACTGTCATCTGGCCCTGAATCTCCAGGATATTGAGGGATTCTTTGCCTGGGTGGCATCACTGTGCCTGGAAGGGTGGCGGTGGTGGTACGGCACTGACCGTGCAGCCCCACGCTTGGGTGGAGCTTTGGGATCTGGCGAATGACAGCGGGAAAACAGTGAAGTTTATTCACTGCCCCCTCTCTCTGCCCTGAACGCGGTACAATCCTGCCTGCAAGGGCCAGGCTGCCGCGTCAGCACAAAGGGCTCTCAGTTCAGGGGCAGCTGGGGCCAGGGCTGAGTAGTTTTAATGCTTGGCATGATGGTGGAGGGCTGGGAGGGACCTTGAGGTTGGATTCTGGTGCTACAGTGACTGCCAGGCGCTCCACAGTCCCGCTGCCTGCCCATGACATCATCCCGGGGCCCCCAGATCTCCCCTGGGCTTTTGCAGCAGGAGCACCCATGGGGGCCGAGCTGTGGCACCGAGAGCTCCCCTTTACCAGCGCGAACCCTGGATGCCAACTTCGGGTTCTCCTTCCCACCAGTGCCTGCCCTCAGGCAGCACTGCATTGCTCCTGCCTGGCCGCTGCCCGCAGGCCCTGCCAGAGCAAGGGGCCAGCCCGGCATGTCGGCTGGAGTCCTCTGTGTCCTCCCCGCGTGGGCACCCAACGACATGGCCCCGCAGGGACATGATGGCCTCCATCCCTCCACCCTCCATCCCTCCGTCCCCTCCATCCCCTCGTCCCCTCCATCCCTCCGTCACCCCGACCCCTGTCCCGCCCCGGCCCCGGCCCCGGCTCCTCCTCCTCCACCTCCCCGGCCCCAGTCCCGGTCCCCATCCCGGTCCCTCCATCCCTCGGTCCCGCCCCGGCCCCGCCCCGCCGTTCCCGCGCGGGCGCCCCCTGGCGGCGGTCGGGCGGGGCGGGGCGCGGCGGCGGCGGAGGAAGCGGGGGCGGGGCGCGTCTCATCGTGTTCCTCCGCGCGGGTCGATCGCAGGCGCCATCGGCGGACGGGTAGATCCCTCCGCGTCGTGCCAGCGGCGGCGGGAGCGGCCGTGGCCATGGCCCGCGGAGCGGGGCCGGCGCTCGCCGCCCTCCTCGCTCTGGTGCTGGCCGTGCTCAGCCGAGCCGAACCCGCGGCCGGTAAGTGGCGGCGGGGCGGGGCGGCGGCGGCGAGGGGCTGCAGGGTTGTGGCGGGGCGCGGGCGGCTCCTCGCCCCCCGGGAGGCTGCGGGACTGCCCGGAGCCGCCCGGCGCCGCGGCGGAGGTCCGTCCCCTCTCCCGGTGCCCGGCGTCGGTGTCACCGCCCCTCCCCGCGGGCCGGCCGGAGCAGGGGATGCGGAGGGGGAGGGGGGCAGCGGGGCGGCCGCGCGTGGGATGTCATCCCGGGGGGAAGCTGGGGGCGGTGAGACCCCGCGGGGGCCGCCGCCTCTTTGTGTGGAGCGGGTGTGTGTCCCCCGGCCCCCTCAGCCCCGGTCCCGGAGCCGGGCTCACCTGCGAGGGGGTGGTGCGGGTCCCTCCCGCCGAACCGGGGCTCTTCGGGGCGCCGGCGGCGGGAGGGCTCCTCCGCGGGGGCTGCGCCGGCGTAGCGGAACGCCGGGAAGGAAGAGGCGTCCGTGCCGGTGGCGGAGCGGGGCAAGGATGGATGTGCCGCTGCCAAAAAAACCCCACCCCCCCAGGCCCGGCTGGGGAGCGTGGGGGTCCTGGCTGTGGGACTGGGGGGCGGGCAGCGTGCCCGGCGCTCGGCATACCTGTGTCTCCGTGGGTGCGAGCCTCTTTGTTGAGGAAATACCTCCACAGGCAGGAGGAATTCCTGCGCATCCTCCGGCTCCACACGAAGCCGTGCCGTGTGCCTGAAGAAACTCCCGCTTTTCCGCACCGTTCCCGCGTTCGCAGCGTGTTTCCCAGCCCGCTGCGCTGGGTGGGCTCGGGGAGGAGGAGGGGGGGCGGGCTGGCTTTTCGTGCCTCTCTTCCCCCCCCCCCCCCCTCCTACCCCGCAGCAGTCCCGCTCCAGGAGCGAAGCATGTGCGGCCTCGCCATGGCCGGCGGTCAGCCGTGGCTTGCGTGACTTCTCTTTCTGTGTCTTCCCTGTCGCCCCGGAGAGGCCGGGGTGCCTTTTCGGGTGACTCGCGAGGAGCGTGGCCGCGGGAGAAAGTGGTAGTGGAAGTTGCAGGGTACGTAGTGGAGCGGGGCGCCGGGAATTTCGGCAGCTCTATTCCCTGCTACGGGCAGGAGTGGAAGCCGATGGCTGCAGCGTTGGCTGCTGATGGATGCTGTCTTGGGTGCAGAGTATTTGGGCGAGTCATTTGGCCATTATTTGTCTCTCCTGGGAGAAACACATTTATTTCTCCCCTATCCCCCCCTTAGTAATCCCCTCTGAAATCTGACTTAGTTTTACTAACATATTGCAAGAAGATGGTTGGAGCATTTAAAAAAAACCAAACCCCCCCAAAAATTCTATTTCCTGAATGCGTTTTGGCCAGCTTTGCCCAAAAGGGGCTGGGAAAACCAAGGGTCTTCCAAGGCTTAAGTGCCTTAGAAACTCAGAAATGTGTTCCTGTGGTAGGGTCGAGGTGTGGTGCGTAGCAGGGGTGTCATTTCTGGAGATGGTTTGCAAAATACTCCTTTTGCAGAGACTCTAAGTCATGGCTGCGTAGCTAAGCTCTACCTTCATGCCAGGAACTTCTCAGCTTATTGCTGGCCCTACAAGTTCCCTCTCTGCCTGGGGCTGAGAGGAGAAGTGGCTGTGGTATCGCTTGTCACTGAATTGGGGACAGATATCTACCGGGCTAGTCAAGGTCCTCCCGTGCTGGAGAAGTTTTTGGCGTTGTGGGTGAAATCTCATCCCAGAGCTAAACAAAGGCTGGTTGTCAGGGATGACAAATCTCAACAGCAAGCGACTCCTCTTGTTCGTGGGATACTGACCTGCATCTGGTTTTTGGGAGAGGGAGCTGTGGAGTGAATTAATGGGAAGGATGAAGTCACCGAAAGGGTATTTTCAGGTGCATGTTCAACTGTCTTGATGCTCTTGTGCAAGAGAGGGCAGGTACCTGGTGTCAGCCCTCTTGGTCAATAAATAGGAGGCTCCTGGATGCGCTCAGCGCTATGGTTTGGACTACTCAACTCTGCCTCATCCTGCCAGCCCAATGGTGTAGCAACTTGCTTTTCCAGTTGAGCCGTCATTTCGCTTTGCAAAAGGCTGCAGTTGAGTTGCAGTAAGCTGGGGTGGGGCAGCAGCACCTGTGCTCTCTCCTGGTAATTAGCCATTCGCTCCTCTTCTGACTGTGGGGGGGCCACAGTGGGTGGAGTGGGAATCCTCCCTGGTAAAGCCCACCCTAATCACCCACTGCCGTTACTAACACTGGGGTTCCACAGGGTAGCTGCTGACTACCAGCCTGTGTTTCCAGCTGGCTCCTCGCAGGGTGGTGTGGTGGTGTGGGCTGCACCCTGAGATCTTCGGGAGTCAAACAGTGGACTCAAACTTCTTGAGGACTTGAGATAATGCTGACCATGCCAGTCTGCTTGATACGGATTTGCCTCGGGAAGAGCAGGTTTTACTTGATCTTTTGAAGGCGTTGCTGCCTATCAAATCTGTTCTTATCAAAGATGCTGATTTAGACTTTCAAAAGGGAGTGTGATGGGAATCTGACTAACTCGCCTTGCTTCCTTCAGGGTGCTGCTTAGTCAGGTTGCAAATTCGTGAAGGTCCTCTCACCAACGTTCTCAGGGCTTGGATCCTTGGGGGAAGAGGACTTCATGCCTCTGGTAGCATTTGGTATTTGAATCTCTTGCAATGACTGGTGGCAGGGGGGTTGTCAGCCTCCCTGGCTGTTGCCCTCCCTCCCTCATGCCTTGCTGCTGTTGCAGATTGGTGGGTGTTTCTCTTCAGCGTGCTCTGGTCCTGTTTGGCTTCGCCCACTTTTCAAAACCGGCATGTGAGTCATGAGAGGGGACCGGTGGGCTTTGAACCCAGGGCGAGGAGTAGGGAAAAGAGGAGTAGCCAGTTTTTTCTGGACTTGGGGATCTCACTTAACAGCAAAACCAAACAAAAAAGCCCTGTGGGGCCGTGATGCAGTTTCCTTTGGGTTTGTACCCTTGGCTACCAAAGGCAAAGCTGAGGAATGGTGCAGAGATTTATTAATTCTCACCCCGCCTCCGGGACATTTCCCTACATGTCATCTGTGCTGGGGGCCAGAAGAGCTTCCCCAAGCTTCTGTGCTACAAAGTTCTTCCTCAGTGATATCCTTGGTCTCTGTGAATCCGCTGGCCAGCAGAAGCCGTGGCCCGTCAGTGCCCACGGAGAAGAAACAGTGCTTACATCGTACTAACCGCAGCAACCAGGGCTGCAGAAATAATCCCTCGTTCTGTTTAGAAAATAGTCTGTTCCTAGGGCACAAGTCCTTTTTTTAGGCTCCTATGGGGATGAAAAAAGAGCTTTGTATCTCAAAATGGCACGGGCGCCTGCTGTTTGTTCCACGCAGCGAGTCTTCAGCTCGTCTCTCTGACATCACCCCGGAGGGCTGCGGAAGCACCGCGCGGCACCGGCAGCGGGCTAGCATTCCTGCGCAGGCACAGCATGCTTAACCTTCAAATTAATAAAGATTTAGTGCTGGGGAATGACAGAGGACTTTGGAGAAGACGGGAGCATGGTTCCTGTCTGCCAGATTGCCATGGAAACACCAATACCCCTTCAGCTCTTTAATTGCCTTCCCCACTTTTTTTTTATTATTATTATTTTTTTGTTAAAAACTCTTCTTTTTTTTAACTAAAAGCTTTATCTCACTGATCTGGATCTTGGATGTTTTGGCTTTGTTTGGAAAACTGAAAATACGGGAAGGCAGGGAACATCAGCTGCGCAAGGAAATGGAGAACATGGTGACTGATGGACTTTTGAACTGCAGTATGAGTTGATCTCGAATTCAGTAAGGGTTACAGCTTGTGGTTCTTCACTGGGAACAGCGTTGTGTGAAGTATAGCTGTGTCTGCTAGGAACGGCGGTCCTTCCACAGGTGCCCCAGACCCTCAGGACAGAAGGACTTCAGCTCTACCTGTGAAGTCACACGGTGGTTCCCAGCACCACTCTTGGGAGGGACAAACAGGTCTCTTCCTTTCCGAAACACTTGGAGGAGAGATTTGAAAGGGATGATGGCAGGACATAGGGTTTGGTGTGTCAGACGTGCTGTTTGCGCTCTTTGAGTTCAAAAACACCTGGTGAACTGCTAAAGCAAAACTATTTCTTACAGGCCTGTTCTTCTGAAACCAACTTATTCCCCACCCCAGCTTTTTGTGCATGTTTGTCCTACAAAACCTAGAAAAGCTAGTGAAAAAACCCAGTTCAGACATTGGTTTGGAGGGTTTTTTTTCCTCCCAAAGGGTGCGGGACGTTGGCAAAGTGCCTTCGCGCTCCTCTGAGCTCTGCTCGGCGTCTCACTTGATGAGCTGTGTGTTATTCAGCTGGCTTCAGGCTTTTGTGCGTAAAAACAGGGGAGGTCTCTTAGTAACCCAATTAAAGCACTTTTACTTTGCAACCGATTTCTGTGCCTCACAGACAAGCTTGGTCCTTCACTGCTGCCTTGTGTCCGTGGTGTGCAAACTGCTCGGCGTGTCTCAGTCCCCTCAACATGTCTCCTGTGTCGGAGCTGAATATGAGGCCTTCTTGCTTTTCTCACAGGAAGATGTTTCCCTAGCTCACTGCCCCCCATGCCCCTTCAGCGTGGCTGCTGTGGAGTGATCGGTTCTTAAAGAAAATATATATACATATATATCTATCTATCAGAAGCTCGTCCTATGTTCAGCTAGCGCTTACTTACTAGTGGGGTTCTTCCCGGGTTATGTAATCTCCCTGGAGCTGTAATCTGTTGAGGTTTGTGAACAGCATAATTAGTTGTCGCTCCTCTGTGGTTTTCCTCCAAAATTTGGTTATCTTTGGGTCGCCTTTCCATTTCAGTTTGCCCAGTGTGAGGTGCCACCCTGGGAGTGCTTAGTCCCTTTCTGTGCAGTGAGGACCTGCTATCCTTCCTTCAGAGTTGCACCTCCTGCTTCAGCGTTTTCTCTTAGCTTCTTTTTTTCCCCTGCACCCCTTAATTCCTCAAGGGAATTCAAAGCTGGTTTTTTGCTCCCTTGGAATTTGAGACCACTTGATTTGTAGCATAGCTGGCATTTCCAGCCGTGCCGATGGTTGTCCTCTTGCGGCTGGTACGCTGAGTAAGGATAGAGAAAGGATTCTCTGCACATCCCATGTAGCTGCTGCTTGGCTTCGAATCCTTTTTCTTTCTTTCCACACATAGCACAGTTGCCATCACAGGCTGTTTCTCATGAATGACAGTAAATCCACCGACTATGTAAAGGTTACTGAAACTTATGTTGTCCTTTAGTTTTCTTTCTAGTCTATCATAGAAGAAAAGTCAGACTAAAAATATTTGAAAGGAGGTTGTTTTCCACCCTCTCCCTCAAGAGAGCTTTTGAACCCATGTGGAAGCTTCAACCACGCAATGAAAGGTTGGGGTTCTTAGGAGATACGGCATTTGTATGAACCTCATGGAAAATGTGTGGCCAGAGAGAGGAGAGATTGACCCATGCAATGTCCTTCCAGGGAGAAGGCTCAGCTCTGTTCTCCACCAGACTATTGCTCTCCCCTCCTTTGGTCAGAGCCTGCGCTTTCTTAGATGCAGGATAATCGACCACAGAGCTACAGGAAACCAGCTTTTTAACGTCTCTTCCTCACAGCATTAATTGTTTTGGTATTTTGTGTTTTTATTTCTGTTTGACTTTTCCTGAGCTTGTGGGTGAGGAGTTTACTGGCACTGCTTTCCTTCTAGTATTCACAACAAAGCTCCTTCAGATGTTTCTCTGGCTGAGGCGCCGTTTCCCCGTAGTGGCCTTTCTCTTGGCAGAGTTGAACTCTGACACTTAAAAGCTTCTGACCCTAATCCTACACTTTCTAGCCCAGAAAGTATCTGAATTTACAGTGGGGAAGATGAAGTATAGAACCCAAATCACAACTTCCAGGTCCTGTTGGCCGAGGGGGCAGAAGCACAGCTCTGCTTTTCCTCCCAGGTTTGCCTTGGCCATCTCTTTAGTGACAAGGAGTAAACCTGGATGGGACAGCGCTCTGGTGAAGCGTGAGCTTTGGTGGGTTTGGGTGTTGAGGATCACAGCGCTTCCTACAGTGCTTCTGGAAATAGCACTTTCTGCTTGTGCTTGTTTTGCAGCATCGGCTACCTGGTTTTTCCCTCTGGCCTTGGAAAAGAGTCCTGGTGAGCCAGTTAAAACGTAAGCTTGGAGTTGGTGTCTAGATGTGGGCACGTGTGAGGCTTTGTGTGGACTCTAGGCCGGGCAGTACAGCTAGTAGCATTCTCCTGGCATGCACTTAGAGCTCTCGTCCCAGAAGTCTTTCAAACTTGGCTATGGCACACGCTAGAGACAGTCAGACTGGTACCCAAAGTGGCAGCCTCCCCACATCATAAGAAGCTGGTCTGTGGAGTGTTTTCCCAGTATTCCCATCGTATGCCCAAATGAACTGATAAAAGTCAGAAGGCAGTTTCAGTATGTTCAAAAGCTTTGGGATTTCCCTGTGAAGACCTGTTGCCATACCTGAGCAAGCCCTGCACCACCATGATGCAAGCATGAGGACTTGAAACATTGCTGCTTGTGCTTGGTGTAGGTTAACCCAACTTCTGATAGTCTTGGTGGTTTGATGAGCTAGAGCAAGTCCAGAAAACCAACAGAGAATTCATCATTGCTTGTTGGGGTTTTGTTTTTGTTTTTTTTTTTTTTAAAAACCCCTCACAACTCAAAGCAGGAAAGTGTCAGAAGCAGCCTGTTAGACTCAAAGCCTTGGCAGCATGCTGATGCTATCTATGTCTGGCTTCTAGAAAAGTGACTTTATCTTTTCAAAACAAGGTTGTCTTCTCTCACACTGTATGTGACATAATGGCCATAGCAGAGCTTAGGATTTGTTCTGGCTGAGGCAGAAGGTAAGGAAGGTTTCTGACCCTGTTAATGCTTGAGCGTAGCGTGGTAGAGCAGCAGAAGAGGAGCTTTGGAAGTCAGTCATGTTGAAATGACTTGGCTGTGCACAAGCTGGGAAATTGCTGTAGGTGTTGTGAAGTACAGGAAGGCAGCACTTTGTGTGCAGAAATGCTGATTCTGCTGTGAGAACCATAGGCTTCAATTTCCCCTGTGAATTCTTTTTATAAAGAGAAGCGGTCGTGTTACTTTTTTAATACTCATTTTAATATAGACTCTGGTTACGCTTGCATTCACTTCAGATTTACTTGCATTTCAAGGTATTTCTATTCAGTCTATTTTAGTCTGAAGCTGAAAAATTACAAGTCTCTTTCCCTCCCCCCCCCCCCCCCCCCTTTGGTTTTCTTTTTTTCACTTCTCAATTACTATATACCAAATACATATTTAGCTACCTGCGTTGCCCCATTCACTGCCTGACTCTGCTCAGGAATTCTAAGGACTAGTAGCAGTTTAATGACCTGCTAAACAGCAGTTCAAGGCAGGAATAATTTGTCAAAAAACCCACGAGAAAATAAATCATTACTTGCCCAAAGCCTCTCTGCTGTGTCTGTGTTTGACCTAGCAAACTAAACTGGAGTCACTGATTTGGATCCTTTCTATGACCCCGAAAGTCGTCCCCCTCTTGTTCCCCTCTGCGCTGGGAGGTGGTTTTGGCCAAGTGCTAGTTAAGTTTTTACTACATGGGTTACAAAGTCAACTGGCTGCTTGGCTCTCGCTGGGGACGTGGGTACTCGAAGAGATTACAAAATTGGGCTTGAAAGCATGGGCACAAAAGGAATAATCCTCTGAGTATTTGCTTTGCTGTCTTGATCGGTGTGAAAAGGAATGAAAACTTAAGGTAGTGAGATGGAGATGCCAAGTCTGAGTTCCTCCCCCTCCTCCTGGTCCTCTGCGAAGAGGCTTGCTTTAACTTTCCTCCATCTCCTTGGAGCAGTATCAGCCAAGTCCGAATCGTTACGGGTCCCTTCGTGGCTTCTCTTGACCTACGCGGTGTAACTGAGCTGCGCTAACCGGGCTGATCTGCGCTGTGACATCAAGCTGCCATCCTACCGGGCGAGGAGTTTGGAGTCAAAGCCTGGTGGATGTTGCTGTTAAATGGGGTAAAACTTGTCAGCCAGGTGCAGAGATGGGTGTCGGTGGGTTTGGCTGCCAAATCCGTGCTAATATTTCTGTTGCTTAGTAACCCTGACCTCAGGGGTTATCTGAAAGGGGCTCGGTGTGGAATTTTGTTCATTTCCTGAGAGCTCTGCAGAAGCAGCTCATCCAAATGCGCCCCCCCCCCTCCTCCCCCAAATCAAGTTAACAGGAACAGGCATACTCATATTGTGGGCAATGTCACAGGTGTTCCTGGGCAGCTGGGTCTGGCTGTATTCGGTAGGGATTGCAATAGCTCCTGCAGTACCTTGTGGGCCCTGTGACCTGTTTACATGCTCCAGAGTGATTGAGAAATGACACCTCAAGCCCTGCATGGCAGTCACTGGAGTCTCTTCTGACTAATTGGGGTTTGGGCTGGTTGCACGGGGAGCTTGGTGGGATTGATGCATCAGCTCCTCTGTTCCTGATCCTCGTTCCATAGTCACCAGCTTATACACCTCAGTGGTGGTTTGGAGCAGTTTTCCCTGGTGTCCCCTTGCTGAATTTGTGTGGAAAATTTAATAGCTCTTGAGGAAAGGAAGAACAATCTGCCCTACAGCAGCTGCTACATGAGTAGGTGGTTTCAGTGTTCAGGTGTTGTTGATGCCTCTAGGTGCCTTTAAGATTGGTTCAAGCCTTTCCCAAATTCACTGAGGTTTTTGGAATAGGGGACATGAAGGCACAGGAGGGTGTGTTTTGGGGGCTGGGTGATAGAACTGGAGGCTGGAGATACTGTGACCTGTCTGTACATGGATGAGTTCAGGACAGGACCTGTACCTTCTGCTTCCAGAGCTTTACCTGCTGGTTTGGGGCTGTTCATGTTGCATGCTGTGGTCTGGGTGGGTTTCCCTGGTTCTTGTCCTTCTGGTTACTGCAGACAAAGCCCTGGTGTGCTGCTTTGGGTCCCCAGGATGTCATGTTTCCATCAGAACAGGCTCACTACAGACTAGTCATGGATAAAAGTTGACCATCCCTGAACTGTGTCATGGCTAAAACCCTTTTTTAATTATTATTTTTAAACATAATACTGAATGTCAAATTTGAGCTACAGAGTATCTCCTCCTCAGAAACAACGATGTCTTTGCTGGAAGTGGTCTTTAACACTTCTGATGTTTCCACTTACTCCCCAGCGGGGTCCTGACTGAAATCAGAGTGCCACAACAGTAGCGATGCTGCTGTGGGCTCTGGATTGCTAGAGAGGTACAGCAGGTGAGCTTACCAGGGACAGCTGCCCCTATTGCAGTGCCAAGTGACCCCAGAAGGAAGAATTTGAGACTAAATATTGTGAAAGAAGGCTTAGGAGTGGTTGCCTCTTCAGCTCAGAATTTTGATCAGAAAGAAGTAATGGTGGCACTTAACCCAAGTGCCGACACCAGGGTCTTTGTAGCTGGCTGAAAACTGCTGCACACTTGGCTTTGGAAATCCACCTAAAAGAAATTCTGGAAACGTTTAGTCACCTGATGGGGGGGAAAAAAAAAAAATCTGTATTTGATTCTTCTTTCAGCCTGGCTCTTTGGATGCTGCCAGAGAGTAACTTAGCTACGTGATGATGTCGTTGCTTTTGCTCCAGCCATATCAGATTTTTCTGCTCTTAAGCTTTTAATTCCCCAAAATACAGTGGTGAAGCTTTGACTTGACACATCTGGTTACTGATTTGACTGTCATTTTCTTTCCTTTCAGCTTTGCAGTGTATGGATGAGTCCAGGCCGTGTGTTAATGAGGGAAGGTGCATCCCCTATCAGAACGGCACAGGGTATTGCAAGTAAGTCGGTTGCATTTCTAATCAAGTTAATTACCAGCCTTCTTGCGTCCGGGGTCCTGGCCAGAAAGGAAATGTGAATTGTTATGATTTTCTTATCGGGTGTGCTCAGTGTGACCGCTTTAGCACGGTTGGTGTTTCTTGATAAGGCACGAGCTCTTCTGTGCTGGCTTTTTGTGGCATCAGAAATCCAGAGTTCCCACTCAGATTTTTGGGTTTGGATCTCGTCAGTTGGATGTCTCTGTGTCAGATAGGAAGCGAGGCCGAAGCAATCGTAGAACAGGACCCTGTACTCTTCCTTCCAAGTGAAGCTGGAGCTTGCTCTCCCGAGTACAGCTTCCCTTCCTTTATGCAGCTTGAGCCCCAGTTTGAACAGTTTTATGAGCTTTTTTAGAACTACTCTGAAGCATGCCAGTTCCTTCTCCCGTGCTGGGCAGCAAGTAGTGTGTGGGAGCTGAAGAAACACAGTTAGAACAAAAACCCCAGACACCCACTCACGTTTGTGTTCATCATGTAATTGATTAAATACTGACCACCTCCAATGGTGCCTTCGCTTTGCTACTGCATGGGAAGCTGATGGGCAGGAGCTTTGGCAGAGCATCTGGAGTATGATCACACATCTGTTTGAATGCTGTTCACCTTTCAGATTGCAGCAGGGTTTGGTTTTTATAATGAAGTGATAGTTCACAGAAAGACAAAGCCTCCTTGTTTTGGCAGAGTTAACTTACAGTGTTTGCATTAAATGGATTATTTTCTGAGCCTTGTGGGGTTTTTTGGTCAGTGCAAGCTATCCCGTTTTCCAGCATGCTAAATCCTATTTTAATGCTAACATTCTTTGAATATTAGTGAATTTTGTCCTGTTGATTTAGCTTGACTAACACACAGCTCTGCTCGTCGCCCTTTTCCACTCATCCATCTTCCTTAGCCACAGCCTTTCATTCTTTCTGTTAACGTGCTACGTAAAACTCGATATACTTACACTGTGCCTGCAGCACACAAAGGGGAAATCGTCATCTAATTCGAGGTCCTTCTCGGTTTCAAATCAATACCTTGTGTGCAGAAGGGCCACAGAAGGGCAAATATGTAACTTGTTAATCCCCGTTGGGGATTGTCCAATTTTTAACCGTTAGTGTGTCCTGGTCTGTTCCTTTCCACGGCTTTATGCTGCTGTCAGCAGAAATGAGCTGCCCTTCTGGCAAGGCAGCTGGAACCTTTCCTGCTGTTCACCTGTGTGTTCAGACTGAAAGAAGGAATCGTGTGATGTCTTTCTGATGAGTACTTAAGCAATGTTAGTCTGGAGCCAAAGTATGTGGGTCACGATGAAGGTGGTACAGGCTTGATGTTGGTGCTGCTTGTGCCTTCCAAAGGATGTTTTCTCCTGCCTGCATCTTCCTCCTAACTGTGTCTTGAACAAACTAGGCTTAAACAGTTCAGCTGATTAACTTCCATTCAGTATCTGTGGTGCAGTCCAGATCTTGACACATTTCCCTTACCAAAGTGGCAGCTTTAACCGCTTTTACATATTTTTTTTTTTTTAGCAGTGCACAGAGTTATTTATAATTCTAATGCCTCCTGTTTCCTTTTTGTGCACTTTTCTTGCAGGTCTTAAGCTAACTCTTCCTTTGAGTATAGCTTGGTCCCTCTGCAGATGCCAGAAAGGCTGCTAGAGGTGTTAGGGACATCAGTATATGTCCCTTTTTCCATCTCTACAAGAAGAGTTCCATCTCTTCTTGTAGAAGGAAAGTTGGGGGGGGGGGGTGGGAAGAGCAAACATGCACTGCCCTCCCCCCTCCCAGTTGTGGAGGGTGTACCTTTAGCAAGCTGATTCTTAGCATCCTGTGTTGGTTTTAACTTTTTTTCTTTCCTGCACTAGGAGGAACTCTGAATAGGGGAACTTTCTATCTGATGTAGTAACCTAGATGCCTTTCTGAATTTTTAATGGCTGTAAAAGTAGAAACGTTTTGTTCAGGAAACTGAACTTGTAACTAAAGCAAGAGGCTTGGCTTCTGGCTCTGCAGGATCACTCACTGATTAGCTAAATCTCCACCCCTTCCACTTTTTTTTTTCAGGTTTTCTGCAGTACTTCCTCTGCTGGGCAATAACTTGTAAGAGGTGCTCTTCCTCTTCCTGCACCTCCTCGCAGCCGAGTTGTTTGTTCTAGTGTGTGGTCAGTCCATCTAGTTCATCTTGCTGTCTGTAAGAAACAAGCAAACAGCTGAGGGAGGACCTGCATCAGAGATAATCTTATGTGATGAATAAGACATGAGTAACGTAAGCGCTGGGAAGGCAAACATCTAGTCTGGAGACTTGGCATAGCAGCAAGAGGTAGTGCTGAGACAGCTTGCTTTGTCAGAAAAACCCTGTAGCAGCTACTCTGCTGAAAGAGAAAGCTTGTTTTCTGCGAAGAAACCTCGATTCTGGTGCATCTGGCTTCTGTTATGGGAACAGCGATTGTGATCCTTGTAAGGAAATCGGAGATGGATCTTTATCAGCTTGCTCTTGCGAGCGCCCTCTAAGCAGCTCCGTTCCCCTGGTGACGGGGCCGGCCCATGGCTGTGGGTTTGGGGCACTGTTTGGTGGAATTGCTGACCTTCCCTGACCTTGATTTTATATTTAGAAAATTACGCATTCCTGTGTTTGTGTCTTCCAAGGTCAGAATTCTTGTTTGAGAGCTCTTTCTACACCCCTTCAGTGACTACCATGGTGAGGACGCAGACGTAGTTCCAAGGAACATGGGCACATCTGCTGTAGCTGCATGGAGGGGACCTGTCATTCCAAGCTTTCTGGGTCCTGCCCTGATGAAAGGCAGCTTCAGTTTGGGATTTGGCTTTGTGTTGTGGTGGTGGGGTTTGGGATTTGTTTTTTTGTTACTGTGGCATTCTCTTTCTCTCCCAAGGCATCTCCAGGCAGCTTTCTGCACATTGGGGTGTTAAGCATGTAGCATCCTTCTTGCATATTCCAGCAGAGAAGCAGGAGAAGGATTGCTTGTTGCTCAGCACTGGTTGTGAGCATCACAGGAAAGCCCTTTCTCATCTCCCTGCTGCTAGATGACTGGGAAGGTCGTTGTAGGAAGGGTCTGGGGGATAGCACTGCTGGCTTGCAGTGTTTCTGTGGTTTCCAGCAGGCTGCAGAGCTGTGGGTACAGGGAGCTGCTTCAAGGACAAGCAGAGCAGAGATTTTTGGCAACATTGCCTGCTGCAGCAGAGCAGACTCATGCTCAGAAAGCAAGTGGATCAGGCAGTCAGTCCCGCTATGCCCTGAGTGGGGCAGGGCCCCAGAGCTAGGAGTATCTTAACTGGTTTCTCCGTGTTTGGCAGCTGTGGCCTGTCCCAACTTCCCTCCCCTGTGCCCCAGTGACGGGGAGCAGAAGCAAGGCCGTGCCAGGGAGAGAAGCAGAAGTGAGAAGGGAGTTGGTGTAGGGCCGCTCCAGGGTTTAGGGAGGAAACAGGGCCTCGCAACTTCTCGTGCTTTGTAGGGTTTTAAGATTGGATCTTTTTCTCTTTTTTGACCTTGAGACTGTTGCATTTTGTGTGCCCTGAAGGAGTATCAGTACTTCTGTGCAAACTGAAGTGCTGCTTTAACTGCGGTGCCTGTCGCCGGGTCCTGATGGGGAAAAAATACAGTGACACCCATGGCTTGTTTGCTGTGCTTAGTCAAAAGTGGGGACTCATCCCAAAAGGACAGTCACCTTCACCACATCCTTTTGTGCCCGGAGCTGTTGGGATCTTAGCAGCCTTGTGTGCCCCTGTGCCTCGTCAGGTCGCAGTGTCTTTCTCACTGCACACAGAAGCTTGTGCACACTTTTACATTGAACTATACAGTTTTTACCTCTTATCTGCAGGGTGGCAACTGGAGGACCCCAAAACACGTTAACCTCAAAGCAGAAACAGCATGACAGTAAAGGGCTTCTGTTTCTAACCCCCTGGTAAAGCCAAGCCCCATGCCAGGCTTTAGACCTACCTTTCTTTCTGGCTGCATCTTCATAAATGGATTCTAACTTGGATTTAAGAGGACTTCTGGAGCTGAAGGCAAGATCTTAGACTGTGGCACTGCTTCCAAGACCACAGCAGCTATCTTCTCAGGCTCTTTCTCCAGAGACTAATCGCTCCTTGACCACTGAATGGGGAGTACCCATAGGAGACTTTGTAGCAAGATGAGGTCTGAGAGTTTTCCAGAAGAGACTAAATGCAACAGTTGAAAGGTTGTTCCTTTCTGAGAATGGGCTGCCCTTTCCTGTTTCCTTCTGTCTCCTTTCAGACATTAAAGGACACCCTTGAGACCAGGGCAGAGGAAAAAGGGGACAGCACGCACGCTTCTGGCTTCAAATCTGGGAACGGAGTGGTGATTTGAGTCCCTTGGTCTAATTTTTCTGGTGTTATTTACCTGTGCAGACTGAAAGCTCTGCAGAGCTATGATGGGCAGAAAAGGCTGAACTAAACTTTGCCCAGACTTTGGTGGTTGTTACTCCTTGGTGTGCTGCGTTTGGAAGCGCTTTCTGCAGACTACAGACAATGGCTGTGTACTGCTTTAAGCCCAGAGCAGAGAGGCCATCCCATCCCATAGCCTGCATTCAAAGCATGACGCATAAATGGGAGCCTTGAGACATGGGAAGGAGCCTGTGTAAAGTGAACCAGAGAATCCTGTTCTCCCTCCTGAGAGGAGGTGTAGGTGTGGGAGGCAGAACCTGGCAGCCAGAGGGAAGGCTGGTTAAAATCCGTAGCAGAATAGCTCAGACCCTTCTCACGTTAGTCATCAGCCTGCATTGCCTCCCCCCCTCTGCCCCCCCCTTTCTCTGAAGCCTTTTCTACTCCAAGCAAAGGCAGTGCTGGGTTGAGGGTGGGAGAAGTGAGGCTCCTAGGAAATTCTTCCCTTCGCGTTTTAAATTAAAGCCATCTGCTTCCTTCTGTGCGTCTCCAGATGATATCACTGGGCCTGAATAGGAAACTCCCATGAAAATCTCACATCTGGAAGGCTGGTTAAAACGGGCTATAAGGTGCATTTGAAGAGGCTGGCCAATGGTCATGCCCAAGCAAACGTGGTATGGCAGATGAGGAGGTGTTTCCAGCAGGCCAGACTTATTTTCCAGAAGTCTTTTGAAAGAAAGAGTGAACTAAGTATTGGGAGGTAACTTCAATGTAGTTTTGTGGCAGAAAAGCCAAAAATGCAGCTTTTGTGAGTCTTCCGCATCGTAGCATTAGGTTGTTAAGAGTGAATGCAGCTCGGTGCATACTGCAGATTTGGCTAAAACCCTTCATTTTGTTTTTCTGTCTCTTGTTTAGCTCCATGAGAGCCTGAGCTAAGGCAAATGCAGGCTAGAGCTGAAAAGGAGAAGGGGAAAGAAAAAAAAATCAAAATGGGCTGAGCTCTGACTAAAGTATTTGTGCTGGAAAGTAGCCCAGAGAGAGTAAAGGAGAAGCTTTAATTAGAAGCAGCTGCATAGCTGATGCAGCCCACAGGACATTTTCCCATTTCAAACTCTCTAGCTTTGAGAAACCATGATTTGAATTAAGTTGCATGTGAAATTTGTTCTTAAAAGATTAAATTCCTGTTGAAGTAGGTTAAGGGACCTCATGTGCTTCCAGAAAGTGCCAGAACAAACTTCATCTTCCTGTTTCTGTTTCTGAGTGTTAGATGGAAAACTGAGGGAGAAACAGTGGCTTTTATTTGGAACAGATTCGGTTTCCTGTTCTGAGCATGTCATCTGGAGCAGACACAAGCTGCTACAATTTTAAGCTGCTCTGGAGACAAGTGGCTTTTTTTTCCTCTTTTTGTTCTCCTAAAGAGAACTTGAAAGAGTAGGTTGGGATGAGAGCAGAGCAGGGCTGGTGGGAAGCTGGGGTTGCTGTTGAGGATAATCATATCTTTTAAAGAACTCTGGACTTAGACCCTGCTTTTTTGGTGTTTGCCTCTATTTTTAGAGACACAATGTGGTGCCTGCCATGAATCAGGGACAAATATTTGCAGTTTTGTCTACACCGACATTTAGAACTAAATTACTAGTATTTGTGCCTGATGGGATGTGTGGTTGAAAATCTGGACTGTAATTCTTTTTGTTCTTTAACACTCAAAAATGATTCTGCTGAATTGCTGGAGGGGGAAACTGTGTAAGTGTGACCAAGCACTTCTCCAGGAGGAGAGCAAAATGGCGGGTAGGAGGGCTGTGTGTCCCTGACCTACCATCTTTCCTGGCACGTTGGCACGTTTTGTAAGGCTTTGTCCTTCCACATAGAAAGAGTTAAAGTTAAAAGAGCTTTTGCTATTCCCTGCTGCGGTGATCCCTCACCTTTTTCCGCTTAGCTTCAGAAGATACTGGAACAAGCCTGGTCTTGGAGCGCTCTTCAACTTTGTACCATATTTGCCTACAAAATGCTGGGCTGTTTGTGGGTGATGGTTGTGAGTGTCCTCTTAGGAGGCAGGTCTCAGCTTTCCTTTTAAATCAGCTCTACCCTTAATCGGTGTTTAGGCTCCCCTCCTCCCCCTTACCTCGGAGCACCAGTCAAATGCACTGTCCGGTATCCCTCGGTGCTTGGGGGGTGGGAGGGAAGGTGTTACTTTGGTGGTTTATTTGCTTGTGGACAAAACATGAGGGGTTCCTCTAGGCTTTCTAGTTTGTTTTATAGTCTTTCAATGAATAAGCACTTTAGGACTTCTCTTTTAGGCGTGTTTTGGTTTATTTTGTATTTGTTGGGGTGGCGGGCTGTGCTGGAGGACCTCTTCTTTGCCTGATAAGATACCCTAGGTGGGGTTCTGTGAAGTTCGGGTTGGTTTGCTGTCTCTTTTGTGATAGAGAACTACAAGTGCATGGTTGGTGCCTGCTGTTGTTAGTGTGAGGAGCCTGGTATCCTCCTGGCGCCAAACCCCCCCCCCGCACAGAGGTGGTGGTGAAACCAGAAGTCCCTATAATGAAATCTCACAGGCCTTCTGGGACTGAAGTTCAAACTGACTTCACATGTTCATCAGCTGCATATAGATGCCCAGAAACATGATTTAACCGTGGTTATCCAGACAGTCTCTGCGCAGAGCTGGCCAGTGCACCATGTGCAGGCTTGAATGCCGTGGGAGTCGAGGAGTCCTCCAGCTTCTGGCACAGACGTCTCTGCTGGGTGCCAGATTTCTGTGTGATCGAGCTCCTACAAAGCCGTGCTGTAGCCCGCTGGTGTTTGGACTGATTCCTAACCCGTATTGAGGAAGGATTTAGGATGTTAAAGGAATCCTATAGAACTGCAGTTGGTTTTGGCCTGGAATAGCTGAAGTTTGCCTCTTGTGTGATGTGGCAGCAGCTCATGCTGACCGACAGCCTTCAGCTGTTACGCTGAGGATGGCCCAAGAGGCAGAGGACGTTCTGCAGATGGCATTGTCTCAGGTTTTGCTTTCTGTAGCTTGATTAATCCTGTCATGCCCTGCAAAAACTCTCCTTTCATGTCTGTTCTTGGGTCTGAAGTTGAAAGTAGCAAGGTATGGTGAAAGGAGCCTAATTTGGATGTGGGGAATGGTAAATGATGATTATGCACATCTATTATTTGACTTTCCTGCTTCAGATGTAGGGCTAAAGCTGGTTAATAAATTTTAACATGAGAAAAAACAGTTGTGGTCATCTAGTAATGACCCCTTGCGTAACTGGGATAATAACCTCTGAATAGCTGTGTTTGAACTAGTGTGCATACTCTTCCTGAACCAGCCAATCCCTGGGTCCCTTTAAACAAGCATGAGTGGCAGAGAAATTCCACCGCAGCCTTAAACGCATTGTCCCGGTTGTTTCTCCCCACTGCCAAGAGACTGTGCCTAAGTCTGAAGATAAAGATATTACCCTGTGTCTGATTTGAATTCATCTAGCTCAAACTCTTAACTGCTTGGTCCTGTTATCCCTGTGCCTTCTAGATGGGGAAGTACTGTAAATACGAGTTCCTTTGTTGGGTACTCAGGGCTTTTAACTGTCTCCTCCTCTTTCTCCCCTGGATAAATAGACCAAGCCACCTGAGCATTTCGTGTCAAGAGTTTTCTATTAATCATTACTGCTGGCTTCTTTGAATTCATTTCAGCTCTTCCTTCTTAAAGAGCAGATGCCAGAGCTGATGTAATAGCTGTGCCATGCAAGTATCAGGTGTAGCATCATCTCATTTACTCCTCCTTAAACTATTCCTGGCCAAACTGTGATGTGGGGAATTTATGTTCACCTGATTGTTAAGAATCACAAGCAAGTCTGTTTCACCCGGATCAGGCTCCTGTTTTGGAGAGGATGCTGCATAGGTTTTTTTCTAGATGTATGGCTTTGCAGTGCTACAGCATGCTTGGTGAGCTCGCTGCCTTGTCAAGTGGGTTGTGTTACTACTCTCTGTCAAGGATTTGTCCTCTCTTCCCTGTGTGTTTGACCAGCGTTGATGTTTAGGGTTGTTACTGATAGAAATGCTGCATAACATAGGGATAAAGGCAGATCCCTGTAGTAGTCTGTTTAAAACAGAGCTTCATGACCATTCTTTGATTTTTATTTTTTTAAAATTTTATTTTAACCCTAATTTTGAGGCCTTCCCAATTTAGGTATGGTGGGGTTTTGCGTGTGTGGTATTTTTGGGGGTTTTTTATTAAATCCACCATACACTTTAAATGCATAAGGAAAAGGCAATGTCTTTTCTACTACGTTCTTATCTGGAGGCTCACAAGAAGCTTTGTGTCTTGCAGTTAGCCACATCCAAAGGGAGGAGATTCCAACGCCTGGATGTCATAATTGCACCTGTCTGGGAACAGTGTGTATCTAATGCTCACCCATGACTCTTCTTTTTTCAGTGAGATACATGAGTGTATCTTGGGTTACTTGGAGAAGAAACTGCAAGCAGGCAGTCCTGCTCTGTACGTTGGGTGTTATTTTTACCCAGCATATACTCTTGAAGCTTTCCACTCCCCGAGAGAGGCAAGTGGAACTGTGGGTGATGCAGGTGGGGTTGGCAGACTCACTTGCCTGGGTCCTCTGTCTAACTGGGAAATTCGTTGTACAAATGCCGGTTAAAAGATGGATTGCAGCCAACAGTGTAGTCAGGCTGTACTGACATAAGTTTAGGTTAGAGAGAAATAACCACAATTATTCTGCAGTTGCAGATCTTGGTTTAAAATATTACCCTCGTTGTAGATTGTGTGTGTGTACTTGTTTTTCTGTGGGAGATGGAGGAGCAGTGACCTTGCCGTTAGGGTGCTAGCTAGGGGCGTGGGAGATCTGACTTGAGGGCTCGGGCTGCTAGCTGAGTGCAGACTTTGGCATGTCACCATCCCAGATGCACTTATCACTGTGGGGATAAGAGTAGAGTCCTGTCTCACGGGAGTGGTGCAGAAAGATCTGCTGCAGGTTTTCAGGGTCTCAGATGCTGTGTTTCTACCAGGGCTGTAAATGTTTTTGAAGATGGATAAGACCTAGTGTTAATATCTGTTACTGAAACAGCTTAGGGTTGTTTTTGTAAGGAAAAAAAGGATGCTTTTTAGAATGGGAGTTGGTAAAAGGAATTAATTGTTACTCAGCGGCCCTGCAACACTTGGGCTTATACTGAAGTTCTGAAGGGAAGTGCAAGGATCAGTCCCCACATTTGATGTAACTCTGATTGTATGTGGTATTTGTTTATTTTGTAATAAGAGATTTCACAATGTGAACTGAAGTTTTCAGCGTTTGGTACAATCCCAGAGGAGGGCTGCTGTTACATCTATGACGTTAGCATTTCGGTCTGTGCGTGTTACCGCTAACTGCGGCAAGTTCCGAGAGTTTTGGTGATGGTGGGACTCCGTTCCTGCTAGCTTCCCAGGACAGGACAGCAAAGCTTCAGGTCTGTGTGCCACAAGTAATCTCTTCTCTGTTGCAGGTGTCGAGAAGGCTTTCTTGGAGACTACTGTCAGTACCGAAACCCCTGCGAAAGCAATACCTGCAAGAACGGGGGCACTTGTGAAACCACATCTCTGATAGGAAAGCCTACCTGCAAATGTGCTCCGGGGTTCACGGGGGAGGAGTGCCAGTACTCCGAGTCACACCTCTGCTACGTGTCCCAGCCCTGCCTGAACGGAGGAACTTGTCATCCCCACAGCCAGGAATCGTATGAGTGCGTTTGCCCTCCCGGTTACACAGGTGGGGTTCTGCGTTTGTACCTCCAGACTCCCTCCTTCGTGAATGACTTGATACTGGAATGTTCTGGGGCAGTCGTAATGCGCTCCTAAATTTACAAGCTCTGCAGCACAGGAAATGAGAAGAAGTCTAAATGACTTTGTGACCAAAAAAAGCAAAGGCGTGGGGGTAGGGAGCTTGACTTTATACGTAAGCAGAAAGACATTTAGATCTTGGGGGTTTGTCCACGTGGGAAAACTGAGTGCAGAAGCTACTCTGGAGTGGCTGTTACACTGTGAATTCAGAGTCTACCTTCTAGAAAAAGTGAGGATAATTTGGCCAGCAAAATCTTTCTATGGGAAAATGATAATTGGGTGCCTGAGGGGGAAGCATGGAAACTCACTCCTTTCATTCATGGAGGAGTTGTAGAAGAGCGACTGTTCAGCGTGTAGTATGATTTCAGGTCATGGGTTATTTTTGTAAATCTCAACGTTCTATATCTTGCTGCTACCCTCTAAATAAAATCTTACTGAAACCACAAACTGATTTTTTTTTTTTTCATTTCAAATATAATACTGTGAAATGCAGACATAAGTTTTCCAGTAACGATTTGAAGATTTAGTACACCAGTCATTCTGAGGTAGCATGCAGGTAGTCTATACTATTTTCCATAGAAACAGCTTGTTAATGAAGTGCTCTGTCTTGATCCTACAGGAAAGGATTGCCAGTGGATTGATGCCTGTACCTCTCAGCCTTGTGCCAATGGAAGTACATGCACCGTATCTGGAAATAAGTTCTCCTGCATCTGTCTGCCTGGCTACACCGGCCAGAAGTGTGAGATAGATGTGAATGAGTGTGCTGTACCAGGCCTGTGTCAGCACGGTGGCACCTGTGTCAATTTGCCCGGCTCATACCGATGCCAGTGCAAGCCAGGCTACACGGGGCACCGCTGCGAGAGCGTGTATGTGCCGTGCTCTCCGTCACCCTGTATGAATGGAGGGACCTGTCACCAGACAAGCGATTTCACCTTTGAGTGCAACTGTCTGCCAGGTAGGTGATGCGTCTTCAAAGCTTTTGGGTTTTAGTCTTGTCACTGCATTCCCTCTTGAGCTCTCCTGAAAGCTTCTCCTGGAGCTTCTGCGTTCTGAGTAACGGAAGGTTGAAGGCAGAAATCTCAGCAAGGCAGGAAGCTCTGCTCGGGTGTTAGTTTGAGTGTCAGGATTTCATAATATGGAAAGGAAGTAGGTTAGAAATGGCACGTTTCTTTGGAACGCAGTTAGCTGCAGAGAATCAAATAGGCAAGAACTAGGGGGTAGATTCAGGGAGATTAGGGCGGTATCTTCTCATACCCACTTGGAATTCAAAATTCCATGTACATAAACCTCTACAAATCCATAGTTTTGTGACAGTGAAGGCCACAGGTAACTACAGTGCTTGAATGAAGATGAACGTGTGTGTGTCCTCAGTCTTTACTCTTAGAATGTATTAGGTTCTATAACCCTTGTTATTCTTCTCTAGTTCCTCCAAATCTTACGAGATGCCATTTCCAAATCACCACACCCTTTTTGTCTTGTAATACCTCCAGGTAAACTCTGCTTGCTGTTCCCTGATGCTGTTAGCTGCCCCAAGCTTGCCCACAGCAGCTGTGATGTGCTTACTCAGGATCACGGGCTGGGTTGGGTTTGGGTGTCAAGCTGGCCGTTGGTCACCAAGACACCCACCCTTACAAATAACCACAGGTCAGCTGGTTGGAGACCTGGGTGGTCACATCCTGTCCTGCTTCTCCCCACCCACTTTGATACTGACCACTAGTACTGGTCATCTATGCTTTTCAGGGCATTTTTTAGGTGGATATTTTTTTTATGGAGTACTTCAGTCCATGGGAAACTGACTGTTTGGAAATGCTTCTGCCTAGACTTCCTACTTAAGCATATTGCAGGCTGGCACACGTACACTTGGTGTGTGGTAATCTGGAAAAGTAAACTCTCCTCCCTCAAGCGTTTCTCTGTTGTTATTTATGTGAAAGATGTAGCTGCCATATACTGTTTAGGATGAATGTAGAGCAACTGCTTTCTCATGAGGATCGTCTGGAGTCACAGGTATGTGCAGATAGAGCATTTAGAACTTAATTTATGAAAACATACTCTCTTTTGAGAGACCTTCATCATGAAGTGTTGGCTCAAATGACCTTAAATGGACATTGCCAGCCTTAGAAAGTTGTGCAGGCACCAGCTGTGTTGTCTGAGCAAGCATGTGACTCTGAAGAACTTAGGAAAGTCAATCTTAAAATAGAAGTATGTATCCTCTGTATTTTTGTGTGAAAGCAACTGTTTCTAACTGTGCTTGGAGAAACAATGCTTGAACATACAGCGGCTTTGAAAATGCTGTATAGCAGTTGCTCTCAGGGAATTCATTGCTTTTCTGCTTTGTGTCTTTTTAAAATTGTAAACTAAATACCTCTAGGTTACCAGGCTTGATCAGAAATTCAGTTTGCTTAGATCTAATGGGTCAGTTCAAGTTGCTTAAGGCCTTGTGTGGAGGCATTAGGGTGGGGGGAGGAGAGGAAGATGAAGTTCGAGGGACTTGATCCCATGAAGCTGATAAAATAGTTTGCTTTTGTGATTCTCTTGCAGGGGCACGAGACTGGGTAGATACACATTTTTCCCTTAGACAAGCGTGTGGGCTGGCTAGACTATGGTCAGGAAATGAAAATGAGATTACTATAGTAACAGTTAAACACCCACACCGCTCACACACGTTTTGGATTATTAGCTGCTTTTTTGGACTTGTTACACAATGTGTAGAGTGGGGGTGAGTTGAGAAGGCTTTTGAGAGCCTTCACTTCTGTATTTCCTGTATTTGTTTAAGTTGGCCATGGGGTTTTTGCTAGCTTTATTTATTTATTTATTTTAAAGAACAAGTCATTTGAAAAACTGCAAAAATAAAGAGAGGTTGGAGAGGGTGAAATGCTTACGTTAAACTCTTTGATAAAGGCAAAGCACCCAGACATTTCTTCCCCCTTAGCGAGGCTTGTGGAGCAGAATTTCTGTAGGGCTGGAAAAGGTTCAGGCTGGGAAGAAAAGGTCAACAGAAAGAAGAGGAATGGTGGTTTGTCACTCCCAGGGAAGATGTGAACAAGACCCGTTCATCTGGAAGAGAGTGCCAAGACTATGGATGAGAAACTCCTCTTTAGGCTCCCTCTTTGAATTGGAGCAATGCTGCTGACTTCGTGGCTATAAATGGAATTGCTCTAGCCCTTTCTTCTAGACTGCCTGAAGATGTTACTGTTGCTCAGCGTTATGGCCGTAGAGGCAGGAGGCAGATACGTCTTGGACAGCTGGATTGGGTTTTGGATATGATTTCACCTCTTGTGACCTGTGAAACTGCTTTGAAAAAAGCTGATTGTGCCCAAGCAGCAATTGAAGAGTAATTAGGTTACTCCTGGACTGGCCCCGAAATGGGGTCTTGTTTCCTGTAGATGTTTTCTTCCTGGGTTTTGAGTGAATCTCCTTTTTTGTACAGAGAGATACATGAGGATGAGAGTTTAGAAACAGGGAGTGGTGGTGGGGGAAGCTCCTAGAACCTGGAGTTATGTGTTGCAGCAGCTTTTTTTACAGTAGCGTGAGTGCTGTTTATGTACAGTGCAGCCAAGCTGCTGTTCTAAATAAATCTTGCATTAGGTAATTAATGAAGTCAGGTGTTACAAGTCAGCAGGGGGTGGCAAGTTTAAATGAGGAGTTACATACACTGTCAGTGTTACAGCTGTATGAAAGGTAACTCCTTTTCCATCTTTCTAGACTGATAATTTTTCCTCTGGGCTTTTTTGATTTAGGTAGAAATGAGATCGTGTACTAGTTAGTGAGCATGTTAGGTCAGTCATAACAGGCTTGTAGTAAAAAAAAATAAAACCCCAACAAACAAACCTCTGACAGACTGAACCTGAAGCATTAGCAACTCCTTTTAATATAAGAATGAGCTCAAAGTTATAAATATTGGACAAAAAAGGAGCTCATTTGGCAACGAACCTTACATGGAATGTTAAACAAGTCAATAGAGGAAGTTCTTAGCTGGGAAAGTGATTATTCATTGTTATCCATCAAAATAATTACCCATTAACTAAGATAAGGACCCTAGGGAATTCCAAGGGCTCGTTCAGGAAACGATCTGTCAGGCTGGAGCGGGCTGTTTATGAGAGCTGGAACACTTCCTGGGAAGAGGAAGTAACCTCACGCCGGTCTGTAGCGGCGCGTCACGCCGCCCTGCGTACTGAGCAACATGAACGGGGTCTAGCAGGCGTACCAAATGTCCCGTGGTGGGGAAGACCCCACTTGCTGGGATTTAGAGGTGAGCCTCTTCCTGTGGGCTGTGAGGTTCTGCGATGGTCTTGGGGTACCAGGCGCGGCACCGTGTGTGCCTCTGCTCCTGGTGAGCTGGCTCTTGTGGGGAGCAGCCCTTGTAAGCCTCGTGACTCTTCAAAGAAGGTGACCGCAGTGAGACAATTGCTGTTGGGCACCTGGCATGCAGAGGCGTGTTAAAACGATGCAGGGTGGTTTTAGTGCCACTCTGTTGAGGCCCCTAGTCAGCAGGCCTGAAATCTGTCAATAGCCTGACTCTTTTGTTCAGGTCTAACTTCCTCTCCCCATCATTGGTCCTGCATGAAGCCTGAGGTGCAACTTAGAGCTTGAAATAAAGCTAAGGATTAAGACTTGGAGTGAACTGGATATAAAGCTCTGGAATGGGGTGGAGATGTCAGATGACATAGGAGTGAAGTTATCTGCTTGTGTTTGTCTGCATACTGGAGAAGGGACGACATGCTGTTAGCAGTGGGAACGCTTTTCCCCTTGAGGTTCCTTAGTTTGCTGTGCTTGGAGATATGGAGCAAAAGTCAGGGTATGTATTGCAAGCTGTTGTCTTGTGGGGACAAAGCTGAGGACGTGTTAGTCCCAGCACAGGGGGGAGCAGGAAGCAGCATCAGGTGTCCAAATGCATGGGAACAGTGAACTCCTTGGCTGTCTGGAAAAGAGTCAGGATATACAACTATAAAATCAGATCCTGGGACCCACCTTAAGAAAAGCTCACATGTCTCAGCAATGTCATGCTCTAATGTAGGTGTGTTAGTGTCATGGTTTAACCCTGGCTGGGTAAAAGTGGGACAGCTCATGGGCTGAGATTGGGTTTAATAGGTAAAGCAAAAGGTGCACACAGGCAAAACAAACCCAGGAATTCATTCCCCATGGGCAGGCAGGTGTTCAGCCATCCCTAGGAAAGCAGGGCTCCGTCACGCATAACGGTGACTTGGGAAGACAAATGGCATCACTTTGAATGTGTGAGTCCCACACACCGCCTCCCTCACCCCCTTCCCCAACTGTATATGCTCAGCAGGACATCCCTGGTATAAAACATCCCTTTGGTCTCTGGTGTCAGGTGTCCTGACCGCGTCCTCTCCCAGCCTCCTTGCTGGCTGGGTGAGAAGCAGAGAAGGCCTTGACTCTATGAGCACTCCTCAGCAGTAATAAAAAAATCCATGTATTACTAATGTTCTTGCCAGCAGAAGTCTGAAACATAGGCCTGTACAAGCTACTACAGAGAAAATGAGCTCTGTCCCAGCCAAAACCAGCCCAGTTGGCCCAAACAACCATGACTCTAAAGGACCAGTTTTACAAATGAAAGCTAAACTTTATTAGGACAGTTTTATGTACAAATTAAGCAGATCACAATATTGTGGAGTAAGATTGACCTGAAGAGGACATGAAAGTTGTGCTTTTACAGCTTTTAGATGTTCTGAAGCTAAGCCAGAGTTCTTCAGAGTAAGACAAATTTAAAGGGGATTTGAGAGTTGGGAAGTTACCAAAGAGAAAACTTGTGTTTTCTTCAGCTGCACACTCAAAATAGCATCATCTTCGCCATTTCAACCCTTCCCCATTCCCTTTCCCTTGGAGATGTCTTCTGAGCACACTTGGCTGTGTGTCATTTATCCCAAACTTTTTACTACTTTCCTTTTTTTTCCCCCCAGCATCTCTTTTGTTCCTATCCTGCAGCTACCAGTGGTGCTCCCCCAGCTTTTAGTTAATGATTTTCTACATTTGCATGAGCTGCTGGAGGACCAGCTCTCAACCAGTGATACAGCTGGTTAAAATGTGAAAATGTACGGTGGTGAGGTTCGAGTCTTGGGGTGACCTCCATGCTTTATGATGACTCAAAGTCCTTGGGCTGCTTTACATTTATGAGTAACCTCCTGAAGGGAGGTTGTAGAGAGATAGGTGATGGTCTCTTCAGCCAGGTGACAGGACAAGGGGGAATGGCATGAAGCTGTGCCAGGGCAGGTTTAGATTGGACAGTAGAAAAACATTTTTTACTGAAAGAGTTGTGAGGGCCTGGAACAGGCTGCCCAGGGAGGGGCTGAGTCACCTTCCCTGGATGTGTTCAAAAAAAGGGTAGATGAAGTACTTAGGGATATGGTTTAGTTTAGGATGAGAATGGTTGGACTTGATGATCTTCAAAGGTCTTTTCCAACCTTGTGATTCTGAGTACAGTGAGGTAGTTTTAAGAGCCTGCTATCAGGATTGCTATTGGTTTTTTAACTAGAAAGTAGGGTAGGTCTTCGTGTTGTCCGAGCTGAAAGGATAGAAACTTAAACCTTTTGGGTTTGGTTCTGGGTGCATTTCCATGCCAATCACATTGCTGGCATGAGTGCAATCTGTGGTCAGT
Source organism: Porphyrio hochstetteri (assembly GCA_020800305.1). Taxonomy (NCBI): domain Eukaryota; kingdom Metazoa; phylum Chordata; class Aves; order Gruiformes; family Rallidae; genus Porphyrio; species Porphyrio hochstetteri. Next base: position 25,664,799 of record CM036912.1, read on the forward strand.
GGGCTGGTTCTCCTCCAGCTACAAAGCGAGCTGCCAAGGCTTGCTCCCCTGTGTTTTCCAGCTGGGCCTTTGGTGAGGCATGGCAGCTTTATACCGCCTGAAGTACAGTGATTTCATGCAAGTTGTTGTGTTCCTTGGCACCTCCTGCCAGGAGGGTGTTGCTGTGATGCTTAGCATTCAGGCTAACCCCATTTGGGGCATATTTCCTCTTTGTTTTAACCTTCCCCACTGCCATGGAACTTGCTGGATCTCAGGTGAAGGTAGGCAGGGCTTTCAAGGGAGAAGATAATACTGCATGGCTCTCTTAATGTTGTTTGCTCTTCCTTGCTGAGGGATGCTAATGCTGTTATGCAGCTTGACAACAGCATTCCACTTATAACTCTTACCTGTGGTACTGAAGAAGTTTCAAGAAGCAGGAACACATTACAAATCATCTTAAGCCTCTCAAGAGTAGCAGTAGTCTGGAGAAGCTGCTTCAGAGCCGTAGTCACAGCCTGCCTCATCTGCCACACAGTATGATCTGCGTTGGACCAGATGTTGCTTAGAAGGGCCTGTGTGACTTGTCACAGATGTTATGGAAGCATCTGGAACCGGGCATCAAAAGTAGAAGGGTTAAAGTATAATTTTGCATGAGAGGACTGTGTTATGTTAATACTGCATTCCAAAGCAGTGAAGAGGCAGAGCTGATGTTTTAAATTAATGTGTATGCTCTGGAATCATTTACTTCATCCACATTAGCATGCATCCACTTGTGCTTTGATAAATAGCGCTCTCATCCAGCAGAGATGGCAGGTTTATTTAATGAAGCATGAAGCAAATCAGCAGGGGAAATCATGGGGAAGATGAATTATTGAGGACTCCCTTCCCTAATGTTGCCACTTCCCTTGATTTGAAAGGAGAGGGAGATCAAGCAAGGCTGCTTTGCCAATATGGCTACATTCTCTGGAAGCCTTGATTTTTGGTGGGGGAGGGCGTCTGGTTTCTTCTGCTTTTCGGTCAGTGCTTAGTGTATAAAGCATCGTTTGGGTGGTTGCAGATTTGTTAATTGACTTGTCCAGTGCTGAAGAAAGCCAAAACAGGAATTTGAAAGCTCATTCTCAAAGCATGGAAGACCTTTCTTTGACATGGCCGAGGCATGTGAACTATGCTGTGGTGGTTGTGAGGAGAATGCCAGGCACTCTTTTGCCATGGGAAGAACTTAACAGTGGGAGCACCATCCCAGGTGCTTGGTGGGCAGTGATGAGTCTACCTCCTAGTGAACTAGATCTCTTGGTCTTCACTCTGCTTTGAATGACAGTGCACGTTGGTCACTCAAAGAGAAAAATACCCTTCTCTGGTGGTGAAAATGTATTTGGCCTTCTACCCATGTTAGTGGAGTTCTGACTGTTCCCAGAGCTGGGTACTATCAGCAAAAGCATTCAACCAAGTCTCTGGTCAGCGTGTTGCCCTGAGGTTGATCAGGCTCAGGTTAACAGGGCAAGCATTTAAGACAAGAAGGGGGAAGCTGCATGAAGGGCGAATTCTCTTCGGAAGATGCTGGAAGCCCATTTCAATCTGCTGTGTTTCTGCTTTATCCAGGTTTTGAGGGAAGCGTCTGCGGGCACAATGTTGACGACTGCCCAAACCACAACTGCCAGAACGGGGGTATCTGCGTGGACGGCGTGAACACCTACAACTGCCGCTGCCCGCCGCAGTGGACAGGTACGTGCTATGGAAACCATTCCCGCGTGGCCCGGGCTTGCCGTAGGGGAACGGACCGCAAGGCTTCTGGCCTTTGCCCAGGGTACAGTTCGAGTTGCCTGTGGCTGAACGTTGCTCACATCTGCGCCTTGTTCTGCTGTCTGCAGGGCAGATGTCAGTAGAGCTCTTGGAAGAAGTTCTCTTGCATCAAAGCTGCCGCAGTGCAGGGCCCCTTCCCACTGCAGCGGCCTTACGCGCGCGTGGGCTTGGCAGGCAGGTGCCGTGATGCAGGGTGACTGTCAGCCCTGCACTCCTGCTGCCGTGGATCACGTTGTAGGAGGAGATGTGCTTTACAGAAGTATGAAACGTGGCTCTGCTGTTACAGGTGTGTGCATAGGGCAGTGCTTAGCTGATCCATCATGAGGGTATTCTTAACTTGGGGTAGCAATCCCTGAGTCGACAGTAGAAGTGCTGCTGAAGAACCTGAGAGAGGGTGTAGGTGGGAGAAAGGGAGGGAAGGCAAGTAGTGTATGTATGGGGAGCTAATGTTTTTTGCTACAGTTGTTTTCCTGCTGTGACTGATTTTTATCTGGAGTTCTCTGACTAGAAAAGCTCCTTTTGCTTCATAAATGAGTCTGCTTTACTCTGAGTCTGTATTGGGGGGTGGGGGGGAAAGTGTGAATTCAAGAAAGTGTTATGCATGCTGTAAGGAAGCAGCTTACAGGAAATTCGGTGTCATCTTTAGTCACAAAATGTCTCCATACCTCAAAAATAAACAAATACCTCCGGTTTGGGGTGGGTTTTTTTTTTAGTCATACTAGTAATTCTTAGCTGGCACACTTTGCAGCTGGGTATAGTTTTGCTCTTCTTTCAAAATCATGGTTAAAAATCAGCCTTAAATCTGGAAGGCTGTGGTATGGACTCAGTTTGCATTTTTCCTTGAAGTAGATTTGGGATATTTGTTTTGGAACTAAGCTTGAACAAGCTCCTTAGGTTCTGAAGAACCTTTAGCATGTTTTTCTGTCTAGAAAATACCATGTTTGAAAGCAGAACATCTGCAGTGACTGGTCATTTGGACATATGCACTGTGAGGACTTTGACTACTGGGGACCAGAGGTTTCATGTTGCTCTAGTTTGGTTTTTTCCTCGGAGAGCATCATTCTCATTAGAAACTTGTCAAATGCAAAGGAGGCTGCGAGTTAAGAACCCCCAGTAACTTAAAATTATATTCTTAAATAAAGTTAAAGCCACATGAAAGAGTGAAATGCACCGCTCTTGCGTAGCTCTTTGAAACTAGGTGTAAATAGGAGAAAATGAGTCCCCAGTGAGCAAGTACCCTTGCCTCTGTACTGCTCCTCTGTATGTCCTTAAAGCCTGCCGACACTGAAACCTGCAAAAGAAAACATGGAGAGTTTGGTTGTGGAGCCAAGAACCCTTCAGTGACCCCTAAAATCTTGCTCCATGCTGCAGAAATTATAAACCTAGTTATGGCTTCTAGCATCTGTCAGTCGTAAATTAATCTCATGCTTACTCCTGAAGCATGGATGATATAATGGATCATGAGTTCATAATCTGTAAGGTGGTATTATTATTATTATTATTGAGGCATCGTAAACTTAGCTTGGCTTATGGGATTTGGGTCGATGGCTGCTGTCAACTAGGGATGACTTCTGCAGCTCGCCTGGAAGAGACCTTGGTGGTAGTAGGCTGCGATTGTGTTTGGTTTTGTGGTAGATTGTCTCTCTGATTAACCACTGAAGTTCTTTGCAGTGCAGTTGTGGTGGTTCCCTCTCTGAACCTCTGATGGGCTGTGACTGCCTAACACTGGGAGAAATTGTTAGACCTGTGTTGTGGCCTAGTATTGCATCATCTTGTCTTCTGTGCACAGCCTCTCCAGAAACCCTTGTGTTGGCTGATGGATGCTTCCCTTGGGTGAGACTCTGGGAAGAGAGAGAAGCTCCTCAAGCCTTACTTTCCCATGGCTTTCTCAAACAATTTAATGGAATGGGCTTGCTAAGAGTTTCCTTTGGTTACGGTGAAGTTAAGGTTGTGGGTGCAGCAGTGGTTTTAGGTGGTGGCTTCTCAAGGCCATTAACTTCTAGACTTGAAGAATCGGATCAGTTTGGAACTAAAGCTGTTCTCACTGTTCAGGGAACAGCAGCTTGGCTGTTTGAACAATGAGTGTTAGAGCTTCTGGGGAGCTCAGCTGTCCTGTTTAAAATGAACCGTGGCGGTTTTGGCATTCAAGCTAAAACATGAGTAACTTCAGAATTAGCTATGCACGTTTGTATTGGCATGTGCCTGACAGGTGTAGGGCAGCAGCTCTGCACATCTGCAGGAGGCCTTAGCAATAGCTGACAGCCATCCCTCTGCAGTGTGACCGCTGCTCTGGGTGTTCCTGGAGGCTGAGGCCTCACCGTGTCAAGGGAGGGCTGTGTCCTGGCTCTCCTCCTTGTTGCTGCCTGTGCAATGAAAAGCTTGGCCAGCTGGCCTTGGAGGAGTCACACATTGTACCTGTAATAGTCTTTCTGGCCAATAACTGTGCAAGTGACATCCTGTGGCAGCCCAGAATCCTGCCTGGCTCCATGGTGAGCGCAGCCACGTGGTGCGGGTGGACAGAGTGTCTTGAGTCCTGTTCTGGCATGGTCCTGCAGCCCAGCCCGGCAGTGACCCTGCCCCGTCATCTCAGCATGGTTTTCTTAAATGAAACTTCTTTCTGAGGATGGACTTCAGTCCCTTTCCTGCATCTTCAGTTAGAGGCCCAAGAAGATGCCAGGGTAGCAGTATGCATCCAGCTTGGTGCCAGGAGGGGTGACACCCACACCTTCCCAAAATAGGGAAGGTAGATGCAGGGCTGCTAGATTACTTTAGGGATTATGGGGTTTTTTCCAGATTAAACTGCAGCTGATGCTGACAGGAGTAAACTGCAATAAAAAACGAGCTGCTCGGCAATAAGGAAATGTTGTATAAGTGCAAGTCCATCCCCTGCACAAACACGGTTTATAGCATTGTAAATCATCTCTAAGGTAAGTGAAGAGAGGAGGGCTGAGCAAACAACTCTTACAGAGTTGTCCTGACAAATACTTACAGCCCAACAGCTAGGCGCTGTGAGAGTAAACACTTGAGGAAACCAAAAGCTTCCAATGAGACCTTGAGGTTAGAGGAAATTGGATGCAACTTAAAAAAGAGCACCCAAACATGTGTGTTTGAGTAAACATCAGCCACAAGTGAGAAGATGGTAAACTTTCTAAAAGTTCTTTTAACAGTGTAAGTGTGGTGTCTTCATGCGGTCTCTTCTAGTGCTTGTCAAGTCTTTTTAGAGAACTTTAAACTGGTCTATTTGCAGTTTTAGTCTTTATTAAATTTTCATGTTGTGAGTGATGATCTAGCATGTTTGTTAACATATACTGTGCTTCATGGCATAGAGAAACCAGTCACATTCCTTGCTAGAAGAGTCAAGAAGCTGCGCCGTGCCTGATGAAGGATAGGTTTGTGTACAGAAATCCTGAAGCATCCTTTACTGAAGCAGAATCCATCCTAATTCATTTTGGTAACCAGCTGCCTCTTGTTATTTCCCTGACAGTGGTAGGCTGGACTGTAACTCGCAACTTTAGGAAGATGATTTCTTTTCCCTGCATGGTACTTGAGTCTGGCTTTTGAGAGACTGTTTGCTTTCAGTCTAATTTCCTACTTCTTGAGCAGAGCTTGCAGCTCCCTTGCTGAAGTGTGTGCCTTCTCTTTCTCATTCTGCTGCTTTTTCTGGAAAGATAAAATCTTCCCTTTCAGAAACAATGATGAGAAATTCCTGCTGTCACTAATGTTTTTGTCACCTTCAAAGTTCTCGTGTTTCATATGATTATAGTGAATGTCAGCCTCATAAATTTGTAACTGGCGAGACAATCTTGCATGTGTTTGGGTGAAAGTCCCCCAGATCTTTCCCCTTGCTGAATGTTAACTGATTTTGTTTAAGGATGACTCAATCTTGTCCCAGGCTAAACCCTTTGTCACAGCCAGTGTTTGTTGGGTCCTTTCAAGGCTCTCTGTTGCAGATGTGAAACGAAGCTCACCTTTTCTTTGGAATAGATCTGGATGACTTTGTGAAAGGCTGCATTCGATTCCTCTGTACCCAGTTGTTTTAAGTGCGAGTCAAAGTCAGCCATGGATACTGCCTCAGCAGTTAAACCAGCCTGATGGGCTTGCTGCAGTCTGGGGAGGACGCTGTCTTTGCCTTCCCTCCCTGCTCCCAGCCACCCTTCCCTGGAGCTGGCCCTAGTGTGTGTTGGAGTGTGCCGCTTTAACTCACTAAGCTAGTAAGAAAATCTTGCTCAGCTGCTTGCTAGGCTTTTTTCCTTTCTTTCTTTCCCTGAGATTGGGAATCAAGGTTCACGGGGGTGGTCCCATGGGTGAGCAGATGCGGAGGAAGTGATGGCAGTGCAGGGCTGTAATGTCATGTGGGAGGTTAGGATGTCCTTCCACAGTGCATGGCGAAACAGTCTGAGAATGTAAAGGCCGGTCAGTCGTTCCAGACTGCAGGTCCCGTGAAGAAACACGGCTTTGTTTCAAACACGCCTGTTTGCTCTGTTGATCTGACCTTGGCAGCTTTGTGTCAAGAAAGATGACCTGAGAATTTGGGCACTAAAGTGATTAACGATATAAAATGTCGTAAATGATTCTGTTTTTCTTGGCTGAGGACAACGACTCCTTCTCTTGCAGCGTTTCCAAGGATCCTCGTGCGCCTGTGCTTGGCCTAAATCACCTTTCAGGAATAGCAGGGAAGAGACTGAGATTGGTATCCCCCACTGAGTTAAGTCCTTCGCATAGTTTGCTCCTGAAGTGCTGCACTGGGACTTGTGGGAAGAGTCTCTGAGTTTGGGGGACACGCTATCCCCACGCTTCAAGGGGGAATTTGGAAGACCTCCGTTGCATTGCTTCAGTTGCAGGCTTGGCCCGCTTGCCTCCCATTCATTATCTCTGCCCCTGTGGCTGGGAGGGCGAGGCTCCCATGGCAGTTGTATTTATTCAGGCTTTGTTTTCCCCTGAAAAGGGGGCTCCAGGGAACTGTATATTTTAAAATCCAGGAGACCTTTGTCTCAGGGGAAGCGCAGTGTGCGAACAGCTGACTCCACCAAATAACTCCAGCTTTGGGAGCTAGCTTAAGAAGCAAATGTTTGTCTTGAGCAGAAAAGCTCTTCAGGCAGTGAGACTGTGCTTTTTAATTAAACTAGCTGTTAGCTCGGTCATATGCTCTTAAACACTTACACAAGGGTTACTTTTTCTGCACAGCTTTAGGCAGGAATTTTCAAAGAGGGGGAGTTAAGTGTTCGATTGCTATTTAATTAGAGTAATATTTGCTCCCCACCTTGGTTGCCTTTGAAAATCTCAGCCTTAAGCTCTGGGCAGGCATGACTTTTCTTTGCTAAGAAGGGAGGATAAACATCAAAAGGCTAATGTTTAACATTTTTATGTAAGATCGCATGCTCTGGTATTTTGTGTTTTAAAACTTTCTTTGCCAAACACCACTTTCCCTGGCCTCTGTGCCTCAGAGCATACAGTAACAAGTCACGCTAACTTGGCGTTCAGAAAATAACGCCTTGCTGCCATGCTGAGAGGCTTGAAATGTAGAGGAGCTGCCTCTGACACTAGATGACGTGGATTGTCCGTCTTGAACACGTCAGTCTCCTAAATGACAGATGATACGTCTTTGCTAGCCTGTGTAGAGTGTGGATTGCTCATTACCTGCCAGAGCACGCTGTCAGGGCTGCACTCTATTCCGATTCTGGTTGGCTTGAGCATACGTAAGGTGCAAAGAGCAATCCTTACCTCCCTACTAACACCAAGATGCTGGGTCAGGCTCCTGTGAGACCTTTCCCAGCGGTGGAGCAAAGGCAGACTTTCTGGTGCCTCTCCAAGCTTTGTGAAAAAGCATAGGAGCATCTTTGGTACTGGCTGAGACACATCTACACCAGACTTGGCAAGCTGGGTGCTGATTAGCTGTCACTACAGTAGTATCTCCAAGAGACAGCTCTGACAGAGGCCAAGAGGGATTATGATTCTCTCTCTTTCTTCATGTTTGAACTGGCAGATACAAAGGGAGCAGGGAACACGTGGCCGCCTCCGGAGCTGGCAGCTCCCAGTTTGAGTGTACAGATGATGAAGCATTGGACATAGACAAACTTTATCCCAGCTGTAGTTTGTTTCTCTTATGGCACTTGATTGTGGTGTTGGGCAGAGCAGATTGATTCAGCAGCATTAGGAGTTACACCGTTAGCCTGTACCTTGTCCAGTGTGGATATCCAGTGTTTGTTTCGTGCTGCTTTCTATATCCCAACAGCAAGCCCTGCTTAGGAGGGAGCTGTAATAAAACACCTGAGGTGCGAACAGCTCAGCCGATCTGATGACAGAACGGCAGCATCCAATTTAGACCACGCTGCTGCCTCTTCCCTTCTGCCTTTGGTGACTTTCCAGGCTGGGAAATACTCTTCATGATCAAATGTGCCAAAGAATCTCTTGCAGAGCTGTCTCTTCAGTTGTCCGTACGTCTTGCATGTGTCTGGCACTGAAACAAACCAGGCTGGGCCGCTCTGGTGAGGCTGGGCTGGCGCATGTGTGCCGAGAGACCAGGCTAATAGGTAACACCCATTTCATCTGCGGCAGACTTGTTTCTGGCAGTTTCTGTCCCTTCTCTTGTTCTTGGAATGAGGTGATTTGTCTTTGGATAATTACTAATGATGCGTTGCTGAGATAGCTTGAGAATCCGGAGCGTTTATTGTACGGCTTGGCTCCAACTCTTACGTGTTTTGCCTCGCAGATCTTCTCACTTTTAAGTGTTTCCCTGATTCACTGGGTTTTCCAGAGGAGGTATGAAGAGAAGGGCAAAGCGTAGTGTGCCTTGGTGAGGATGTGCGCTTTCCTTCTGGTCATTTCTCTACCCTGCTGCTGTCCCCAGTCACTTTACCTGCCACGGCTGTATTAAACCAGCCTGTCCTTAGGGCATCACTAGTAATTTTTAGTGACTCTGGTTCAGTTCACTTGTATCGCTACCTCCAAAGAGCTCTGTCAGGGCTGCCTGCTCTGCCCAGTAGTCTGTGGGGAGTGATTTAGGGCAGTATTTAATGGATCAGGGCGTGCGTAAGTCTCTTAAAGCCCCGAGTTTTGTATTTGGGGGTTGTAAAATCCCTTGTAAAAGCCCATTAGTTCCACTGCATGCTTCCCAGTGTGGTTATGAAATTAAACTCTTTTCTCCACCATATTAGCCTAAAATAAACACAGATGTTTACTCTGCTTGTGACAATTGTAGATTAATCTCCAATTGTCCAAATTCTATATTAAGCTCTTTAAACTTTACAGTATCTTGGATGGCATTTGACATTGCTTGAGAGGTACTGTATCTATTTTAAAAAAACCCAAAGCAACCCAAAAAAACAAAACCCCAATACCTTGTGTTTGGGAATGCGGCTTTGCTGCTGTGTACTGCTGTCTTTCTAATGGGAGAAAGATGCTGTCAGTTCCTGGGGAAGGAGCACCTTTTGGGAGACTGTGATTCCTCTTGGTGTTCTAAAAACTGCTGCAAGGGAAAAATACTTGGCTTTGGTCCACTCTTTTTTTAGGGGGGAAACTGGTATAGTTCTACTAAATACATGTAACCGGCGGTACTCTTTGTAGATGTGAACAGTGTAGTCCTTTGAGTCTCTGTGTGTCTGAAGTTGTCCTTAGGGCCGAAGGCAGCAGCTGGATTGATCAACTTGCCCACAGGGAGCTGTTGATGGCTTCATCGGAGGGTCTGAAATTTGGCCATGATCCAGACATCACCCTTGAAATCCTTTTCAGTATCACCTGTTCATTGCTCTGGATGCTCTTGTTTCTATAAAGGTTCTTTGCCTTTTTCAGAGAAGTTTGAAGTTCTTTGCTTTGAGCTATCTCAGGTCAGTAAAGCAAAATATGAGACACAATATTTTCTTTGCTCAGTGCTGTATCTTCCCTTTCTTTTTTTACCCTCTTTCTCCCACCATGAGAACAATTGCTTTGTAAGTCTCTTGCAAAACTCTTTTCCCCATCAGTCTGTCGGATTCCAAACTCTGCCCGTGTTTCGGTGTCTTTATTCAGATGTGGTGGCTTCTGTGCTGCAAAATGTATCCCAGACTGAGGCAATGCCATTGCTATTACACAACCACTATTTGCATTAGTTATTCTTCCTTGTAGTCAAATGTCTTGTCAGTGGTGTTTATTTTGTTGATGAAAGCTGTGATTGAGCAGAGGTCCCCACTGAACTCTTCCAGGGAAGCTGAAGTCTTTCCTCAAGGAGTGCCTGACCGAAACCTTCTGCAACGAGTCATTCTGCCTTTGTATTTCACTTGGCACTTGTGCATCGAGCCTTGTCTGCTGCTGTTGCACTGCCCAGCAGCCTTGCTTGGTTTGATCTGTCTGGAATTCCTTGGCTTCCTCTTCAACAATATAAATAGTGTTGTTAAAGATACCACTGCCTACTGTTCGTCTCCTTCTAGGTCATTAATTAAATGCTCCAGTGCCTGTACATGTTTGTTAATTGTAACTTTCTTTTTTTGAGGAATGTGGATATTTCTGCAGGTTAAGGATTAATGATTTTACAAATATGCAATTTGAAAACTGAAGTATTTTTCATAAACAACATTCTCCCAGGTGTCCCCATGAATCGTCACTGTTCAGTTTGCTGAGGAGACTCAGGCAGCAACTTGAGGAAACTGAGCTTTGACCTGACAGACCAACACGTGTTGGGCTACGCTCTCAGTGCAGACGTTTTCCTTAACGTTGCAGGGAAGAACTGGACAGAGAAATGTCCTTCCCCAGCCAGATGTGGGCTGCCAGCCGGCGTCCTGAGTGTACACACAGGTGGCTAGAGGGGGAAGAAACCGCATGGTCCCTTGTGGTGTGGTGCTGGTGATCTTCTGCCACACTGAGAGTCGGTCATTTGTACAAAGACTTTTTCTTATCTCCTAACCCGTTCTTGAGTCCTGATAAGATGCTGTTCACCTTCTCACTTAATAGTCCTTTGAAACTTGGAGAAAAAATGTAAACAGTTCTAATGAGCTGTGCTTTCTTTAGCTGCACCGATCATCTTCAGAAACTGTACAGTAATCTCTGGAAGACTTTAATTAAATTACTCTTCCAGAGTTTCTGAAGATAATTTGTTCTGTGGCTTCCCAAATAGCCTAGTGCTTCAGTACACGGGGAGGAGCTCATGAGCTCACCTGAAAGGGCTAAGTGACAGACTTCTGGGGGGACGCTAAGAGGATGGGAGCATAAGAACATGAAACCTGGTGTTCCTTTTTGAATGAGTCTCTTACGGACCTTGAGGACCAGTTTGGAATTGCTGTTGCAATTCTTTCCCTTCCGGTATCACTAAACTTCTAAGGAATTCTGATTTTACATTGGGCCTGAGTCTAGTGCTGACATGAGTGTGATTTTGAAAGAAACGGACATTGCTGTCTTCTCCCAGCTCCGTTTTCAGGGAACTACTGTGGGTTTTTTCTTTCAAGGCACAGGAAGGTGTTTCCGTCCTTTGTCTTACTAAATGTTTTTAGTCCTTAAACTGTATGTGAGCTCTCATCCCAGGAGCTCTGGTACTCCCACTGTGCATTGGCAGGCTTTCCTGCTGGAGAGCTGTTAGGAGGCCAAGAAAACTTTCTCCTTTGTGGCAAGTCTGCTCTGCCAAGGGTGAAAACCTCTGGTTGAACTGACTGAAGGTCCTGCACTCGGCTGCGGGATGGATGCAGCTGGAACTGGGGCTTATGCAAAGCCTGTGTGGCTTGGTAGGATCAGCTTTTGGAGGTGGCTGCTGCTACTTCCAAGGGGAACTGGTTTGATTTCTTATTTGCTCAAGCTAATGCTCCACCTTTTCAGCCTAGGTCTGTACACAAGTGCTATCTACCTTATCTTTGTAAGTTGGGCTTTATTTTCTTTTCAACATAAAGATTTCTAGAGGAAGGGGCTGCCTGTTTCTCACAGATGGAGTCTGGTATAGCTACTTGAGTGGCCTTGAACTGCTGCATATCCTGTGTTTGCCTGAAGAGAAGCTTCTGGAGTTCTCATCCAATTCCTGCTGGTCTGAAGATGGGAGCAATCAAAGCAGCAAACATGTCTGTCTTACTCCGTGTGGCTTTTCTGAGGGGACTTAAGCAGGAAGCAACTTAGTTTCGTAGTGGGCAAAAAGTGCTAAGAGTTGAAGGCTGTTCCCTTTTTCTACTTCTAGTTTTCAATTTTGAAATACCACATGGACTCGCTGTTTACTTTGTACAAGGTCACTTAAAACCTGAGTTGGCATTTTGCTGATTTCCCAGGCTCTACAAATATCAAGGTCAGGCTAGGCTTTTATTAGCTCCTTGGAGTAATTTGTATTTCCTTTCTTGCTGTCTGTATGTGTACGCCTCTGCATTTGCATTAAAATATGGGGTAGTTAGTTTATTTGCACTTCACCCTCTGTTTACTGTGTTTCTTTTAGAAATGTAATTGAAATTAGCATGAGCACAAGGAGAGAAACACCTATAGAAACTTCCAACCCCATGGATTAAGGTTTAGCTGAAGGGGGTGGTGGCCTTCAGAAGCACTAGGGCTGTGAAGATGCTTCTGCACTGTCCAGCTCATAACAGTTTGCGCTTGGAAGTTGAATTTCAATTCTGTGAACGAAAGACTTGATTCTTCCCACAATTCTCAAGCAGAAACCAGGCTTCCTGAGTACATATTATTGTGTCCAGTTCTGGGCTCCCTGGTATAAAAAAGACAGGGATCTATCTCCTCGAGAGAATCCAGAGAAGGGCTACGAAGATGATGAAGGGCCTGGAGCATCTCCCCTGTGAGGAAAGGCTGAGTGAGCTGGGGCTGTTCAGCCTGGAGAAGAGAAGACTAAGGGGGGACCTAATTAATGTTTATAAATATCTTAAGTATGGGATGCAGGGGGAAATGGCCAGCCCCTTTTCAGTGTCTGTGGGGACAGGACAAGGGGCAATGGCTGTAAATTGGAGCACAGGAAGTTCCGCACCAACATGGGGAGGAACTTTTCCCCAGTGAGGGTGACAGAGCCCTGGGACAGGCTGCCCAGGGGGGTGGTGGAGTCTCCTTCTCTGGAGATATTCAAGACTCGTCTGGACGCCTATCTGTGCAATATGAGCTGGGGAGCTGCTTTGGCAGGGGGGTTGGACCTGATGATCTCTCGAGGTCCCTTCCAACCCCTGTGATTCTGTGATAGCTACCACTAAATAGTCTTGGTTCAGCTACAATGAAGTTGAAGCAGCATCCTTCCAATAAATTATTTCAGGCGTTTTGTCTCATTAGATTTAAATCTACCAAACTAACCTGGTGGAGAGGAGCCTTGGGCAGAATACTGATTGAGAAGTTTCAGAAGTAAATCCTGGTTGATGTTGGACACTGAAAGCAACACTTCTCTGTCTGCTGTGGAAAAAGTCATTGGGGAAACTCCCAGGACAGACAGAACCTTGAAAAGCTAGGTTGCTAACAGCAGAAATGCCAAATACTTTATTTGCAGCACCTGATGAGAACACTAATCTATTTCTTTCATTGAAGAAGTTGAAGTCAAATCAGCCCTTGTGGGAGAATGAGAGGTGGTAGCCACCCTCCAGTCCCACTATGAATTAAGTGATGCTGCTGCTGTGTGGAGAGAGGGCGGTCTTGAAAGCCATTTAGAAATGTGTCTGCTGGTTTCTGCGGGGGAGAGAAAAACCCAACAACAACAAAAGAATAAAAAACCCCAAGAAAGAAAAAACCCCAAAGAAAAAAAATCCTTCCAGAAACCTGTGTTGAAGAATTACGATATTGGTCACTGTTTACATGTTATGGTTGCTTTTATGGTATCTAAAAAACCCAGCCTCACCCAACCACCCCTCCTAAAACCCCTTTATTTCTCTCTTCAGAAGGCTTTGGGCTACAGAGGGCATTTCCAAGCTGCTCAAGTCCCACTTCAGCAATAACAGCTCAGCTGTTTTCAGTGAACTTGAAATCGCTTTGCCTTCTTGCCACTTCACCAGTTCCAGTGCCTTGGCCTTCAGTCTGGGCTGTGCAGTATTTTAAAACACAGTTCCAAAATCTCTCCAGCTGTGTTGCACTGACATTGCCTGCTGGTGCTGAGCCTGAGTACTTACAGACACACTTAGCTTGATATGCTCTGCTTGCCTCATGGTGCTTTTGATTCCTCTGTTTTTGCCCAGAAGTTGAGCCTGGATTTCAATTATAACTTCAATAAAGAACAAGGTTTTTTTCATTTAAATACTCAACAGTAAAATGCAATAGTTAATTGCTCATTTATCCCACTCATATTGAGTTGAATTTCCTTTGGTTTTGGAGCAGGCTGCATTAAGATGGAGCTCTGTTTGATTCATGCTCATAATTAAACACAAATACGTTTGTGATCTGGTAGCTGCAAAAGAAGCTTTAGAAATCTGAGAAGCTAAGTGAAGATCAGATTTAAGGAGCTCAGATGCAGTACAGGGGGATTGCTTGAGGAAGTTTAAGCTCTGCTTTTCTCCTCTTGTGGAGGCATTGGTACACCTTTTAAAAGTTTGGATTAGTTTAGGGCTGTGGAAACAGAGTAGCCTAGGACAGGAATATTGCAGGCATGTCAGTGCTATTGCTTCAGGCAGTCCTTCCTAGAAGTGCAGAATAAGTGCTGGGAAAAAAAAACAATATTAAAAAGAATCCCAGGTGTTGATACCACTAATGGTGCTTGAACTGGGAAGTTAAAAACAAACTCAGAGTTTACATAAGGGAGTAGTTTGCCCATCTTTGTTTAAAACACCCCCCCGCAACGCAAACTTACACACCCCCAATTCACACACTCCCCCTCCACAAAGCGTGGTTTCAGGAGTTGTATTCAGGCAGTGGCAAGGCAAGTGACTGAGGGAGGTGTAATGAATCATAGAATGGTATGAGTTGGAAGGGACCCCAAGGATCATAGAGCTCCAACCCCCCTGCCACAGGCAGGGCCACCAACCTCAGGCCTGGATCTACACTAGGTTGCCCAGGGCCCCATCCAACCTGGCCTTGAACACTTCCAGGGACGGGGCATCCACTACCTCTCTGGGCAGCCTGTTCCAGCACCTCACCACTCTTTCTGTAAAAAACTTCCCCCTAATATCTAATCTAAACCTTCCTTCCTTTAGTTTTAATCCATTCCCCCTTGTCCTGTCATTGTCTGTCCTTTTAAAAAGTTGAATCCCCTCCTGCTTCTCTGCTCCCTTCAGGGACTGGAAGGCTGCAGTGAGGTCCCCCTGCAGCCTTCTCTTCTCCAGGCTGAACAAGCCCAGCTCCCTCAGCCTTTCTTCATAGGGCAGGTGCTCCAGCCTTCTAATCATCCTCGTGGCTCCTCTGAACCCTCTCCAACAGTTCCACATCCTTCTTGTAATGATCCACAGTGGTGTGGCGACTCCGGCACTGAAAGCTGTTCACACTCAAGTGCCACTGGGTTTGAGTTGGCTGCAGCCAAAAGGAGGATGTAAACGCTGCAAGGGCGCTTCTGCAAAGCGATGACGAGTGTTTGTCAGGGAGGCCAGTCTTTGATCTGAGTTGGGCTGCCTCCAAGAAAAGGAGGAAAATCATTTTTATAATAAGCAAATGTCTTGAGCATTCTTATTATTCTTTTTAAAGGAAGTCAGTTGCGTTGAGTTGCGAGATGCAGGCAGCTGCTAGGAACCGGGCTGAGATAACTGGCTCCTCAGCTTGGTTCCTGATAAGCTAATACTGAAAGCTCATGAGCAAACGACTTCTATTATGACAGAGGCATGAGTGTGGTTTTTTTCATAAAGCAGAGAGCTGTGTTTAGCAGGTAACTCTATGAAAGGTTCGATTTCCACCCCAACTGCTTTACTGAACATACAGGGAGCTGAGGACTAATTCTGAAAATTCTATTGCAATTATTATTACTGCTGGAGTTACATGATGGTTTTTTCAAGTGATAAAAATCTTTGTTTTGAAGCAGTGCTGCTGGAGGAAGGAGCGCAGGCAGAGAACGAAGTCGGTTGTGCAACTTTTTGTTGTTGTTTTGTTTAATTTATTTCTTTGCCACTAAGGGAAGGAAAAAAAAATAATCCAGAGCGCAGAGGAGCAAAGGCTGAGATTTAAGCACTTCAAAAGGGATCGTGGTTTGGGTATAGTGGATGGAGATGGTTAAGACCGAACGTTTTTATACTCCTGCCAACAGTGAACGCTTCAGTTCTGTGTCTTGGAGGAAGGTTGTGTGTCTGTGCCCTTGCATCAGAGTATTTGGGCCATTAATAAACAGGGTGACTGTTAAGCAACTTCTAGTAAGTATTTGGAAACTGGAAAACTTGAATAAATTGAGGCTCGGGCTAATTGGCAGGGAAGATTTGTGGCTGGCTCTTGAATTTCTGATTCTTGGAAGACCGGGGTGGGGAATTCCAGGCAAATGTAAGTTTGCAGCTGATACAGTAGCTGGGGGTGACAAATGGGAGGATTATGGTGGTACAGTTACTTAAGAGTCTTCACCCAGGTAATGGAATGCTGTTGTAAGCTAGTGAGGGAGGTGCTGCTGTCAGCTGGGGGAAGGTCACATCAAGCAAACCTAATCTCATTTTCTGATAAAGGGACATCTTTTGGTGCTGCATACATCACATCAATGTTTTAGGAAGGGTGGTAAAAGCACGCTAGAAGAAAGTGTAGAAAAAAAATCCCCAACTTTCTGTGCTAAAGCGTTCTTAACAAAACATGAAGGGGAGAAGTAGTCTATCAAAAAGGCTCTGGACTGTTCCAGTACTCGGTGGTTGCACACGTGCACCCATATGCCAGCCTGGGAAGAAATTAGCTGGTGCTTAGCTCTGGGGTTTTGTCTGTTCAAGAAACTCGAAGTAAGAATGAATTGCTTGAAACAAGATAAACAATTTCAGCCTGAAAGTAAACCATGCGACTGTAATCGGGGGAGATGAATCAGTGCTGAAACAAAATATTGATGTAAGTGGCAGGTTCTCCGGATCTTGATGTCAAAGCCAGATGGATTTGGATAAATAAATACTCCAGTAGATGTGAATCACAGAGCTTCTTATAGACGTGAACTAGTAGCCCTTGGAACTTTATTTCATACTTAGTGGTCTGTTTCCTTACAGCTCCCTGAAACAGCGTATATTTGTTTTCTTCCCTCCACTATTTCCAGCCATTAAAGGGTTTTATGAGAATATTTTGTCTCAAAAAAACACCACAAACTAAACAAAAACCAACCAAAACCCAAGAACCCCCCAACTATTTATAATTAGCTGTGAAAGCATCTGGGGGAAAGAAAACAAGTCTTTAGGTGAAAGAGTCTCAAGAAGTCTGTTGTTCTTCATCAGGCAATATTCATTGCATGACATCGGAAAGAATTAAGTTCTCCCGATAGGAGTTACCTTTGACACTGCTTTAGCCAAGATTTTTTTGAGAGGCCCATCCCCTCTCAGTCCCTCTGTCTGCTCTGCAGGCAGACTGTCATTCCTTCTGCTGCTTATGACCTCTCAGATGGATCTCCATATAGCGCAGGCTGCCCGCTGGCTCTCCCACTGTGCCTTTTTAAGGCTATTTGTGGTTCAGCTCCTACTCTGGGGTCATTTCGGGATGCTGCTTGTCTTTGCCGAATTCAACAACTGTGTCACTGGAAGTGCTCAAGCTCGAATGCCCTAGAAGTAAGAAGTGGCAATCAAGTTGGACTACCGTGTTTCCCTCAGTTATGTTCTGTGCAGGAACCTTCTTGCGTCCGGACTTGTATCCAACTTGTTTCTTTCTGTCCACTAGGCCAGTTTTGCACTGAAGATGTTGATGAATGTCAGCTCCAGCCCAACGCTTGTCAGAATGGAGGTACCTGCACCAACCACAACGGTGGCTACGCCTGTGTCTGTGTCAACGGCTGGAGCGGGGACGACTGCAGTAAGAACATCGATGATTGCTTCACTGCCTCCTGTGCCAATGGATCCACTTGCATCGATCGAGTGGCTTCTTTCTCATGCATTTGTCCAGAAGGAAAGGCTGGTAAGGACAGAAAACCTGCATAGGTCTGGCACTTAGCTGAGGCCACTTCCTGAAGTGGTGTGTTTATTTTACACACTTTGTAACCAAACCAGGAAGAACAAAAGGAAACACGTGCTGTCCGCGAGCAAAGACCTTTTAAACCTCTGTAGCTCGAGGGACAAAGAAGTATTTGTATTAGGCTGGAGACAAACTTATCACAGCTTAGGCTGCAAGGAAAGCAGCTCTTTTGCTAGTGCTTAGCAGGATCTGTGTTTGCCTGAGAAGCTATACTTGAGGGTGACTTGCTCTGGGCCACTTAGAGCAGTTGTACTTAGAGGGCTGGAAGGTAAATTTAGGTGGTTTTGCATCAGTGAGGTTGCCCTTACTGGCACAGCAGAAAGCTTGCTGTTGCAGGTAGATAAAAACGTGAAGGTCTCCTGACTGCTTCCTGGAAATAGAAGCAATCAGCGTAGCAGAACTGAAAAGAGTAAGTTCTGTGTGCACCTGTGTCTTCAGCAGTCAGAAAAGTTGTCATGCTGGTTAGAGAGTAAAGCTAATTAACTGCTAGGAGGAGATTTTGGTAACAGTGAGCCCTTGTACTGCTCCAGAAGTCCTGGAGACACCTCTGAAGTCACAGAATCCATATTTGCATATAATATTTTATAACTGCCTTGTAGAGCCCACAGGGATTTCATGGGTTGGACCCTGTAAAATGTTGCTCGAGTTTCTGGCTGTGGGGGTCTCTGGTTGAAATACCAGGGCAGAGGATTTGGTTAGGTGGTGTGCAGTCTGACCGCTGTACCTCACTTCTTGCAATAACCTCTTGGATGCCTCCCTAGGTCTTCTGTGCCACTTGGATGATGCATGTGTTAGCAACCCGTGCCAGAAGGGCGCTCTGTGTGATACCAATCCCGTGAATGGACACTACATCTGCACCTGTCCTCAAGGCCATAAGGGAGCAGACTGCACCGAGGATGTGGACGAATGTGCAATGGGTGAGTTTCTGTTTGCTATTTGTGAGCAGAGAGTTGGGGCATTTGCTTTATGAGCTAGCAGAGGAGTAAGAATACACGTTTTGTTAAAGCTTAAGTGAAGCGCTACTCTCCTTTCCTGCTCTCCTCCTCCTGCTTCAGTGTCTTTAGAGGAGTTTTGAATCTTGCTTGAGACTTGGGGCAAAGAGCTTTTGTGCTTTTAAAGGTGTAGTTCTCTGACATTGTGCTGTTGTGTTGGTTTGGGGATTAGCTGGACCCTCACAGGCTTGCTTTTAGTTTTGTGAGTACTAGTTCATGCTCGTAGAGTGTGGTGCTTGAAGGTAACACCTAACCAGCACTTACAGAAGTAATTGGAAAGGAGCAGTTCATTGTAATTCGTTCCTCTGTGTCTGCCTTGGACCACGATGCCATTCCTTTTTGAAACACACACAGGACTGATTTGCTTGTTTTGTGGCTGTGGCAGCATCTTGTCAGCCTTAGGAGTGAAGTAAACATAAAAGGTGACCTAGAGATAAGACGTGGAAAGCGTCATTAACTCTCTAATCCCTGACACTTTGGGTTCTCCTCTTGGAACCATCAATAGTAATATGGAGCAGGGTTGCTGTCTGGATTGGTTGGTAGTGAGAGCAAGCTTTCTTTTTGCCTCTGACAGGCGATTAATGGCCATATGTTTGTTTCAATCACTGTAGCTCTTCCCCCAGAAGGTTGAACAGACTTTACCCGGCATTACTTGCCAGAAAGGAATGACCACTGGAAAAGACCATGACTAATAAAGAATGCTGTGGCTTTCCTGCTCTGAGGAGAGGTTTTGACACACATGTGTTACGTTTTCCTTGCAGCCAACAGCAATCCATGCGAACACGCTGGGAAATGCGTGAACACAGAAGGCTCTTTCCACTGCGAGTGTTTGAAGGGCTACACGGGACCTCGCTGCGAAATGGACATCAACGAATGCCATTCCAATCCCTGCCAAAACGATGCCACCTGCCTGGATAAGATTGGGGGATTCACATGTCTCTGTATGCCAGGTGAGGGTTGTTTCTGACAAAGATGGGGTGATTCGGTGAGAGGAAGATGCAGAAGGCAGAGCAGGGGGAGGGTTGCCAGCTCTGCTGGAGTGGGACACCAAATTGCAAAGGGGTGAGGTTAAACCAAACGGTGAGAGACAGCTTGCTGTGGCAACACCAACCAGGAGGCCTTGGCATTTGTGTGTGGGAGGGAGAAAGCAATTAGAGGAGTGAGAAAGAAGCCAATCTCTGCATCAACAAAGGAGGTTACCGTTCTGAGCTGGAGTACGTGGGAACATATTTGTTACTATACCTGGCAAAGTGCATGTGCAGAAACTTGAAGTTTATGGAAGCAAAACAGGTGCAAATTTTGGAAGAGCAACTGAGTTTTATGCCTGTGGTAAGTCTGAATACTTTGGTGTTTTGGGGTTTTTTCTCTGCTTAAACCAGACCGATGCATTGGGGCATCCTCCCACCAACCTGAGGAAATAACTAAAAAAGTGACTTGACTGAAGTCCTGTAAAGTTTACTGCCCAGCACACCAGTGAGCAATGAGCCTGCTGTTCTGCTTTCTGACTGAAAGTGGTAAAAAAAGGGTGTGAGTTGCATGGTCTTATAAATTATAATGAAAGAATTGTGACCCCTGCAGGTGATCAGCTGATACCATGAAAACTCCAGTGAGTTTTAATTAGTATCTAATCTGTTTGGAAAGGTGGAATGCAAGTCTTAACTATTTCATACTTCCTAAGGGTTTGGATTTGTTTTTTGGTTTTTTTTTTTTTACTCTGCCATTAGCTAAAAATCCTCAAGCTACAATAATTTGCTGTGTCTGTTTCTTTACCTTTTACCTTATCTTGGTGCATACCCAAATACATTGCTGTCTGCCCAAGTGTTAAAACAGAACTCCTTCCCATCCAGTGGGAGGAAACATTAGATGTGAATTCAGCACAGACTTCTCCTGTTACCTTGGAGCGTGCTCAGCAATGGTGAAAAATACATATTCAACCTCTCTTTTTAACCTCTGGTGCATATTTGTACCTCATATGTTCTGTCCAAGCTGCACGCTTGCAAGGAAGCTTAAGGGTGGGTAGACTTCCAGCACTGGTGTAAGAGGCAATTACCCTCCCAAGGACACTTTCTAAGGTCTTGAGTCACCTCTTGTCATTTCTTTGTTTTTTAAAAAAAAGGTTTTAAAGGTGTTCACTGTGAAGAAGATATTGATGAGTGTCTCAGTAATCCCTGTGTCAACAATGGAGAGTGTCTTGATAAAGTCAACCGCTTCCTCTGCGTCTGTCCTCCTGGTAAGTACTTATTTCTGTAAGCAATTCCTGCCTCACCTTGCCAAGACCTGCATAGATAGCTGGTGAGAGATGGTAGGTTGTGTGTTTCATGTGAGTTTCTTTTGCCTTAGTGCAGCATCTGTTTGGATTGAGTGAGTTACAACCACTGGTAAGTAAGAATAGGCAGGTATTGGTTGCAGCTGGATTCTGCCTGAGACTGAATGTAAGTCTCGAGAAGCAGTTGGGCATCTCGCTCTGAAGGCGAGTGGGCAGCATGAACTTCTGTGGCTGTGGATATTGAAGTCAGCCATGAGTCATTCTGAACACATCTGAAAAAAATCAGAGCCTCTGCACGCTTTTTTGTCTCTTTCTGAGGATTTTAGGTGTCTTTGCATTGGTATAGTTTATGCTGCTTGCATTAGGGAGGGAGCTGAGTTGGGTCTCTACTTTAGAAAAGATGGATAAATGCTGAGCTGAAGGGTCAGTGTTAGCTTATAGGATAAATGTCACTTGTTTCCCTGATGGCTTGCAAAAAGTTTTGAGTTCCCTTCTAATTGACTAAGGATGTTCCTTCCAAGAAACATTTCTGGAGTTTGTTGCTTGGGTTTTGCTTTTTTTCTTCCCCAAGTGTCTCAGGGTCTGCAGCATCTGACATGACCTGTTGGTAGTTTGTTTTCAAGGAGCGTATCGAAAGCTGCAGTGCTGTATTGTTCCACATTCCACACTGCTGTAGTAATTCTTGTCTGAACGCTCTAGTGACGGATGCTTTATTGTTTCATTTTAAGTTACTTGGCTTTCACTACTTGAAAGTTTCTGTTGGTGGCCTCTCAGCTGTATAGACAGGCATACCATCCAGTGGTGGACACCATTTGTGCTCCATCTGTATCATCTCTGTTTGACTTGTCCATCTCAGGTTTCCAGCTGAGGCTCCTTTGACCTGGAGGACAGAAACCATGTTTTGGCTGGTGGTTTGGAGGAGGAACCAATCCACCCAGGGTGTGGTGTGTGTGTGTTTAATGATGCAATCGAGTTTAGATTTACTGAGCTTATATTTGGGTGGTTTTAAGGATGTGCTAATAAATAGTTCCTGACAGTGCAGCTGTTTAGACCAGCTACTTCAAATTACTTCTGGGTTTTCATCCCTTTTCTGCCTTTCAGGGTTCAGCGGTGCTGTGTGTCAGATTGATATAGATGACTGCTCCAGCACACCGTGTCTCAACGGAGCCAAATGCATCGACCACCCCAACGGCTATGAGTGCCAGTGCGCCACAGGTCAGTCTTGTGCTCGGAGCCCCCGGGCTGGAGATCATGTGTAACCTAAATACATAAAGTACATAAAGGGGCAGACAGAGAAGGGTCAGTGTTCGTTCTTTCTCTCTCTGAAGTACTGCTTGCTTGTCACAAAGGTTTTGTCTACTCCTTTGCAGCAGAGAATCGGATTTAAGTAGAGAAAGCCTTTCACATGCCGCAGCAGTAAGTTGGTAATCGATGGGAGTTCTGGTCCCTCTTTCAGCCCCATCTCTTGCTTCCCAGAAGGTGACAGCTTCTTCTGTATTGACTATAGAATCCATGAGTAGAAAAAACCTTTAATCTGTGGCTTTCTTCCAAGTCATATTATATAGCATACAGTTGAAGAGCAAGACATGGACAGAGCAGTGCTGCCATGTATTCCAATTTCTGTAGTGTCAAGCTGGTTTATGTCAAAGAGGAAGATTGATATGCAGGAAAAATTGTGTCCGCTGGAAGAAATGCCACACAGCAGCTGCCTGCCAGAATGTAGTTAAAATAATTTGTCAAGCATCATACCAGAATTTCGACAGAGCTGTGGATGGAACTGAAGTGTTGTTGTGCTTTCTGAATGTACTAAATTCCTTTCCTGTTTGGTTGATTACAGAAGTGCCAGGCTTAATTATAGGATTTTCTTGTTTCCAGAGCTCTAGGAATGATGGTAGATGTATTTTATTGTAATTTTCTACATCTGGTCAAATAAGAGGGTACGGGCAGTTCAGAGCTGTAACACTCTAACTCTCACTAAGGGACGACTTTTGATTGCTTTCAGCTAACGGTGCCTGATGTATCGCTCGTGATGTAGATCCAGGCATGGAATGCATTTGCTTTAGCTCTTCCACTGGGGAGAGGCTGAACAATTCCTGGAGCTCCCTTTGTGCCAGAAATGTGCTGTTAGGTTGGCTAGACTTCCATGCCATTTTTCTCATTTTGAGTCATTCCCAGTAATCAAATTAAGGAAAATTCGAATTCACTGATTTATTCTGTACTGTACAGTATGTAGCAGAGGTTAGCCTAAAAATTCCTCCCCGTTTTTTTCATACACCTCCCGCTTCCTCTTCCCCAAACTGCCTGCAGAAGCAGTGAATTTGTTGGAAGAGGAGGAATGCAGTAGTACTAGCTGGGAGAGGAATCATTACTGCTGTCAAAACTCTCCTTTTGATTACTGCAAGTGATAATTGCAAAAAAAACGAAGGGAAAAAAAACTCCAATCTTCTCCAGACTTGGAAACTATCCTGGAAAGTCTCTCTCACGCTGGTGTGTGGTCTGATTGCTTTTGTTCACCAAGACTGGAGCTTATCAGGCCTAGGAGGGTTTGGGGTTGTGTAGCAGAAGACAATGTGGAGACCTGTGCCTTGAAATGCATCTTCTGAATTTGGGCACTAAACTGCTGGAACCATCTGAGCACAGAAATTCTCGGCTTCCCAGGTGAGGAGGGAGGACTGCTGCTTCTGTCAAGGCATGTGGTATATGGAGCATTTTCAAGGAACGAGCTGAAAGCAACCAAATATATGTTACTGAGACAGCAGCTCTTGGTAAAATCCTTGGCTCGTACTTTGGCTGAAAATAGAAGAGGGACCTTGCACTAGGGCTTCTTTTTGTCCTGCCTGGAGGATTCCTACATTCTCTATTCAAGTGGGTTTTTTCAAGCCTAACTCTTGTCTGCAAATGGGGGAATCGTAGCTCAGTAAGGTGTGTTCAGTTACGAGATCGAGAGGTGTATCCAAAGCGGTTCAGCTGAGCTACAATAGGAGGCAAGGTAATAGTTATTGGAGCAAAATGTATGCTAAGAATTATATTTAATATTGACAGCCTTCTGTAAGACTGAAATGTGGAATTCATCGTTGGGGAAGGTCAGTTTCTGGAAAACAATGTTTGAGTATGTTCTTGCTCTATTGATCTCCTTTTACGAGTGATATGTGATTATGTGTTCCCTGAATGGTAATCGCCAGCTGCTGAAGTGTTTGAAAACTGCAAAATGTTTGGCCAAATGCTGTACAGATAGCTCTATTTACTGCTTGCTTTTTGTCTTTTCTTTCCCTTCTGGCATTATTCCACTTCTCCCTCCCAGTGGTAGATCATGGCTTTTCTTTTCTTGAGTTGTTCTAGGTCTGTCCTCTCTGCCTACGTCCCTTTTTCTTTTTTTTTTTGCCACTGTTCTTATCGGTTTGTTTTTCTTCCTTCCCTAACATCTTTTTATATCCATCTCTCTAACTAGCTTCCCTTCCCTCTCCCCACCTACTTCCACACCCATTCATCCATGCATACGTTCGCAGAACTTGGAAATGTTAGCCGTCACCTGGTATGTTTGACCAGAGAAATAACCACAACCCTGTATGAAAAATGGGGAGCCTGGTATCCACTTATAATACTCAGGTGAGAATTGCTCTTCAGCTGTTGAAATTCCCTGCAGCATGGTTTGTATCAGTCTCCAGTTGGTGTTTGAAATTTGAAGTTCTGCCTTCCTGTTCTCCAGCTGCTGGAATGCAGTGGGAGCTGTTGCTCCAAAACCTCATCTCTGAAAGCCATTTGTTTTTAAAGTGTCCCTGTTTCACATAGCCCTGCTCTGTCATGGAAAACGGGGCTCCCAAGGAGGCTCTTTGCTGCTCTGAGCTTCCTGAACCATTGCTTTAGCCCTTTGGGTGAATAGATTCTGCCTTTCTCTGTTGCTCAGGATGTTTCCCAGCTGAAGCAGAATGAAACAGGCCAAATTGCTGCTTGTTTCATCGCTCCTAAGTGAAGAGGTTGCATGCAGTCTTTCATAAATTTGCAGTTGGTGCTTGCTTGGAATTACTGGAAGGTTTGCCAATGAGGGGGGCAAGAAACTTTAATAAGCAGAGCTGCAGAAGCTTTGCTGTGAGTCTGAGTGTTGTGTGGAGGCAATGACAGGAGAGTGCCTCCAGATAGCTTACACTGAGGCAAGGAAATCTTTCTCTTGGAGATGTATGCATTTCCTCTCATTGCCACTGCTCTGAATGAACTGAAGGTAACCGCTTCCAGTGCCAGGATTCTCCATGTGAGGTGTTGGTGCTGTAATGCTGTGAGCAGTGAAGAGTGTTGTTTTCCAGGGCTGGAAAATGGGCAGCCTTTGAGGTGCCCAGTTAGTTCCCCTTTGTGCTGCCTGCCGCTTTACTGATTCTTAACCCGATTCTTACATTCCCTGTGGTGCCATACCAGTTAACTTCTTTATTACTCCTGTTCATCCTTTCTCCTTAGGTTTTACCGGCCTTCTGTGCGAGGAGAATATCAACAACTGCGACCCTGATCCTTGCCACCACGGGGAATGTCAAGACGGAATCGATTCCTACACCTGTATATGCAATCCGGGCTACATGGGTGCCATCTGCAGCGAGCAGATAGATGAATGCCACAGCAATCCTTGCCTGCACCAAGGGCGCTGCATTGACTTGGTGAACGGCTACCAGTGCAACTGTTTGCTGGGCACGTCAGGTACATAAAGCACCCCAGGAAGGGTCGGATTCTAATGGGATTCAGGAGTGGCGTCCCCTAGGGCTCAGTCCTGGGTCCAGTCTTGTTCAACATCTTTATCAATGATCTCGACGAAGGGATTGAATGCTCCCTCACGAAGTTTGCAGATGACACTAAACTAGGAGGAAGTGTTGATCTGCCTGAGGGTAGGGAGGCTCTTCAGAGGGATCTGAACAGACTGGACCGATGGGCTGAGACCAATGGGATGAAGTTTAACAAGGCCAAGTGCAGAGTGCTGCACATGGGACATAATAACCCCATGCAGCGCTACAGGCTTGGGGGAGACTGGCTGGAGAGCTGTCAGGCAGAGAAGGACCTGGGGGTGTTGGTTGACTGCAGGCTGAATGTGAGTCAGCAGTGTGCTCAGGCGGCCAAGAAGGCCAATGGCATCTTGGCTTGTATCAAAACCAGTGTGGCCAGTAGGTCTGGGGAGGGGATTGTGCCCCTGGACTCAGCATTGGTGAGGCCACACCTCGAGTGCTGTGTCCAGTTCTGGGCTCCTCACCACAAGAAGGACATGGAGGTCCTGGAGCGAGTCCAGAGAAGGGCAACCAGGCTGGGGAAGGGGCTGGAGGGCAAATCCTATGAGGAGCGGCTGAGGGAGCTGGGGCTGTTTAGCCTAGAGAAGAGGAGGTTGCGGGGAGACCTTATCACCACTTACAACTACCTGAAGGGAGGTTGTAGAGAGATAGGTGATGGTCTCTTCAGCCAGGTGGCAGGTGACAGGACAAGGGGGAAATGGCACTAAGCTGTGCCAGGGCAGGTTTAGATTGAACATTAGAAAAAAATTTTTTACTGAAAGAGTTGTCAGGGCCTGGAACAGGCTGCCCAGGGAGGGGCTGAGTCACCTTCCCTGGATGTGTTCAAAAAAAGAATAGATGAGGTACTTAGGGATATGGTTTAGTTTAGGATGAGAATGGTTGGACTTGATGATCTTCAAAGGTCTTTTCCAACCTTGTGATTCTGTGTGTGATTTAATTATTTCTTGTGTGTGCTACATTTGTGTATGGAGATAAGCTCTTGGTATCAGTGTATTGTTTTCACGTTTCTTTGCTGAGTTTTACTGTGTGTGTGTGGATTGCCTAATCCTCACTGGTACCACAACAGGTCTTGGAAGAATTTATTCCCTCTTTGTTCCCAAAATTCAAGCACACAGGAAAAGAACAGGCACAGTGTTCAAAATAGTTTATTCTTTTGTTTAGCACAAGTTCAGGGTCGTATTCAGTCAGCACCCAGGTGGCATTTCTTGGTGTCGTGGTGCTTCTGCATCGTCACCTGTTCGAGTTGAATAAATGCCCGTGGAACTTTGTAACAAGCAGGGTCTTTAGTTTGGCTATTTCTGGGAAATGATTTTGTTGTCTGCCTGGTGAGATCTGGCCTCCTTATTCCTCTTAACTTTTTTCCAGGAGTGAACTGTGAAAATAACTTCGATGACTGTGCAAGTAACCCATGCATTCACGGGGACTGTATTGATGGCATTAATCGCTACAATTGTGCTTGCAAGCCTGGATTTACAGGTAAAGTCAGCTGCCTGATAGCTTTGAGTTGTTTTGGAGGTAGTTCCCTGGTTAGCTAAGGAAGCTACCCTTTGCCTACTGACTGCAAGGGATTCGGTTGGTATCGATAAATCCGTCTAATCTTTGAATCTCAGCACCTTGCATTACAGCAAGTTCTACCAAGCAGAAAAATGCCCTAATCTGTGCTGTGAAATGCCATTCTTGTTAGGTAATTAAGTCCAATTCACGGTTCTTGGTTTTGTAACAAATAAACCCACGTGATTCAGTTTATTATTTACAGCTTCTTTCCAGGGACAGAGATTGTGGGCAGTATGGAGAGGTGTTTGGGCTGTACCATGGGCTTTGACCATAAGCACTGTTTCGCTTTCTGTAAAGGAAAGCATTAACTCAGTGTCCTAACGAGCTGTTCTCTGCTCTGTGAAGTCTCCCACTGAATAACCTGCTTTTTTTCAGTACTTCTTTTTCATAGTGTGATCTGTTCTGTTGCCTTATTAAATGATAAAGGCTTATCTAATACAGTAACAGTAGAGCTGAAAAGAAGCAGCTTTTGGGCACTTTTGGATCCATGCTTAGAACTGTAGGTCTACATCAGGACTATTTGTGACGACTGAAGCACACCCCCACGTGGTTTGTAATGGACTTAATATGTTTTAAGCCATGTAGGGTGATGTGCTCATAAAATAATGGTTATAAGGCAGTTGGTACTGTTTATAACTGTTTTCTCATCATGATTTGGTACCATTTTTTACTGAATGATTCTAATTAGAATTGATCTGAAATGCATTAGAAGCAGCACTAAGAGGTTTCATGTGTCTTTTGCTTTTCTCTTGGTGGGCGTCTTTCTGAAGTTCTGATGCTCCTTCCTTCCTTTGGCTCTGGCACAGGGGTACTCTTCAGTCCCCAGGAGAGGAGGAGGCACAATCCTGATCACTGTCAGTTATCTTTGCTGCTGGCATACCATATTTGTTATTCTACTGTGCTTCTTACTGTTATGCTGTTAAAATAATTCTGTAGTGTGATGAATCGGCATATTCCAGTGTTTAAAGAGCTGGCTTGCATGGGGTGTTGTTGCTTTGTCCTTTCCTTACGTTAACAATGCTTTCAACTTACTGCAACATTCACTCTGTTTAGCTTTCCAGCCTCACAGGATCTTATGGTCACTCCTCCAAGGATCTGGCAGTCATAATCAGAGGCAGGCAAAACAGGAAACGGTGTCTTTTAGCGTCCCTTTTGCGCAATAAACCACAGGAACTATATTTGCTGCAGACAGTGTGGCAGTATTGGTTGTTCAAGGGGTAGGTGCTTTCAAAGCAGAAGAGCCAGGGCTGTGACAAGTGGAGCTCGAGAGGTTTGTTCCAAGCATGATGCAACTGAGTGATGATTTTTTTTGTCTTCCTAATGAATATTAACCGTTGATTTTTGTTGGAATTCTGTTTAGATTCTTGAATGGTTTGTAAATACTTGTTGAGTGTAAGTGCTGTTTGCCAGACCCAGAGAAGTGCTGCATCTTTCAGAAACACTTCTCTCCAGTTAAAGCACGGAGGCATGCAGCATCAGTCCCTCTGCATTGGCTTTACTCAGTCATGTCTCAATGCTGTGCTCTCACAGACATGCAAAGCGAATGTTCTGACAAGAGAAGTACTGCTTAGTGAGTATTGTGTTCCGTTTCCTAGGCCCACGGTGCAATGTGGACATCGATGAGTGCACATCCAACCCTTGCCATAACGGTGGGACGTGTATAAATGAAGTCAATGGCTTTCGGTGTGTGTGTCCTGAAGGTTACCATCACCCTCACTGCCAGTCTCAGGCAGATGGCTGTCTGAGTAACCCCTGTGTACACGGCAACTGCACACATATCACTAGTGGGTGAGTACTTATTGTCACATTAGACTCATCTGCTGCCTCCTATGCTTTTTTTTTTGTTAAAATTCCATCTTATCTTGAGGTTTCTGATTTTCCTCTAAATTCTCAGATTAGGATCCAGACTTATGTGCTGCCTGGGACGTAATCACAGTAAGGTGTGGACCTTTTCCTCACTAGCTGCAGCCTGGGCTGTTTCAACATAGGTTTTTCTGTCCTGTGCTGTGTTCTTGGCTGTCTTTGCATGGACATGTAGTGCAGGGTGGACTGTGTGTGTCTGAAGGGAGGGCTGGGCAATTCAAGAGAGTAGAGTGAATGCCATTAAAATAAAATCTAAAATAAAGAAATGGTTCCAAATTGAATCTTTGGGGAGCAGCAGCTGCCTGTTCCATCAAACTCAATGACGTTGGGCATGGAGACAATCTTTGTTGGCTAGTACTGTTCTTGCTACCCAAATACTTTGTATTAAGGAGCAGGTGGACATCTTTGGTGCTGGGAGATAGAGCAGGTTTTTGGCTTAGAGCAGTTCATCTGAGGCTGAGATTTCATCAGCTTTAGTCACACCATGGCATGCCTGAGAGAAAAAGGGGAAAGCCTTCTCTGGCTATTTTGATGGCAGTAGTTGCTTCTGATTCTTCCCAGCCAGGAGGCCTGAATGAGACCTCTCTTGCTAGCAATGTCTGGGAGCGTAGGGCCTGCAGAGTCAACAGGTTTAGGGAGATCAGACTTGTGTTTGTGAAACCTCCCAGCTGTGCATGGAATTGCAGTGCCTCCCAGATGTGTGCTGGGCAGGTGTGGTCAGCACTTGGGCAAGGAAGGGATGCACCACTGCAGGTATCTCCATAGGGCAGGATGCAGCACCTCTGCTGGGGCTGCCTGGAAGGCTGCCTTCACTGCCAATTCAGCCTCCATGGAAGTGTGGAAAACAAATGTTTTGGTTCATCTCTTCTGTCACCTGTCACCCGTGTTTGCATTTATGCCCACGTGCACCTTATGCTGGGCGCCAGATAAATCTTCTTTGTGTGATGGGGAGGGAGACCAGTGTCTGTGTTGTGTGTCCCGAGTCCAGCATGATTCACCAAGACCTCGGTTCTTCATCGTTTGGGTGGAGTGCTGCTCTACATCAGGTTTTGAAACACGATAGAGAAGATTGCTCCTGCTCCCAGCCAGCTGTTTTCATTTGTAACCCTGACTTTGTATTAAATCAGTCTAGTTATCTTTGGAACCCATTGTTCCCCTCCATTTCTTTTAATCTTCTTTCTTTTTTCCCCCCTCTTCTTTGTTTAAATGTGTTGAGATGGTCTTGTCAAAGCAGAAACCTATTGCTGGTTGACCGAGTGCTTTGTGAAAACTGTAACGGAGGGGCGTGTGGTTTTAGGGGAGGGTTTGTTTCCAGTATTTTCAAAACTACACAGCTGGGATAAGCAATCTAAATGTAACTTAGGACTTTCCTAAAAATAGGTCTGCTGGGTTTCTGTCCAAAATTAATCTGCAGGACAAACTGTTGAAATGACTGGGAGTTATTTCAGAATGTTCTAAAACTGCTGCTGTTTTTGCCTCTCAAGGTACAAGTGTGTCTGTGACCCGGGCTGGATAGGAGATTACTGTTCGACAGAAGGGAACGAGTGCAAATCAAACCCATGCCAGAACGGAGGAACTTGTGAGGATCTGTTGAACGGATACAGGTGTACCTGCAGGAAAGGATTCAAAGGTGAAAAACACGTAAAAAGTTTCTGATCTCTTTCCCCTTTCTACTTAATTTGCACCCTTTGTGCCACTTTAATCTTTTCATTAAATTTCACAAAAACAGGAATCGAGGGGAAATGCCAAGGATGTACAAAACTAATTTACAGTTAGTTCGTGTAGAATACGTAGTAAGACTGCATCTAAGCCTCAGCTCAATTTTCTCTGTAAGAGTTAGACTGAGTTTTATAAGTGTGCTGGGAATTGAAGGGGCGTTAAATTCAGAATTAGAGTGGCTGCTGTCTGCTTGTACCCCATCAGTTAGTGCTCTGATCGCCTTGAGATTCACAGAATATCAAATACAAACTACAGAAATATGAAATACAAATACAGAAATGCTGTGTGCTGCTGTGTAGGGTAATCATGTGAATTACCATCTCTTTTTTTCATTCTTCCAAGAAGCATCAAGCTCTCTACAGCAGTCTCACCTGGTTTTTTTCCCCCTTCTGCTCTCCAGGTGTGAACTGCCAGGTAGTGGTTGCTCCTTGTTCCCCCGATCCTTGTGAGAACTCAGGAATTTGCCAAGAATCTCCTGACTCTGAAGGCTACACCTGCCAGTGTGCCCCTGGCTGGGAAGGTAACGTGACGGGGAACATTCCGTACTTTCAATGCTGGGCAGTGTTGGCACAGAGCTTTTTGACTATTGCTTTTTGAGAGAACTTACATCTGGATTCTCCTTGTTTCAGGGGAGAGATGCACAGTGGATATTGATGAATGTCTCTCAAAGCCCTGCAAAAATCATGCTCTGTGCCATAACATTCAAGGCAGTTACCTGTGCGAATGTCGGCCAGGCTTCACGGGAGGAGACTGCGACAGTAACATTGACGACTGCCTCTCCAGTGAGTATTGGCAGGTTGCTGTCTGGTCAGCTCTTCCTAGAAATAACTTTGCTGTACTATTGACAGATTCTTCAAGTTCTCTTAGAGTCTCTTAGAGAAAAACCCCCAAACCTCAGCTTTGTAAGACTTGCGTGCATGGGGCCGTCAAAATCCATCGCGTTCAGCTGCTAGAAACGGACCGCAGTGTTCTGAGAGCAGCAGGAGTTGTTCCCAGATTCTTAACCTGAAAAGGTCCTTAGCTTTTACATACTTTATTAAGGAGTGCTGTTAAACAAAGAATTACATTTGCCTGACATTTTAATACACTGGGGTAAAGTAACACTGCAGGGCTTACCTGTATTTCAGCGCTAAGCTTGATTGAGGTGTGCTGGGAATCTGGGGGACAGCAGTCTTTCCTGAAATGCCTCTGTCTGGCATTAAGATTGTGGGAAGAGTGGGTCCTGTTGCTGTTTCCAGTTAATCCATATTTGAAAGCAAATCAAGCAGGAGGAAGGCACACTGTGCCAGAATAGGTATCGGGATAGTCCATACCCTGATGAGAACTGGGATTGTTTGAATTACAAGGCAGCAGATGGTAATTTCATCCCTTGACACTGCTGTTTACAAGGAAAAACAAACAGGTAGTAACAACTTCTTGCTGGGCATGTTCTGTATCACCATCAGATAAAATGAGTCTCCCGAGAAGTGCCCTGTGTTTAAAAGCTCACCTATTGGTACTTGAAAAGTTCGTTATCAAACCTTGGAGGAGTTTGCAATGTTTTAATTGGCTGGCTCTTTAAAAAAAAAACCCAACAACTAAAAACCAAAAAAACCACCCCAAAACCTCTATTTTTTTTAATTGGAGTAGCTTAAAATCAAACCAAAATCTTGAAGGCTTGAGGTGTGAATGTAGAGAGCTGTGTTTTGCATCGAGAGGAATTTAACTTTGTGACTGTTGTAGAGAAGGACCCAAATTGGTCTGCTGGCAAAGGTTCCCATGGCAGACCCCAAAGCAGCACCACTCAAAGAACTTCTAAAACATCTAGCTCAGCCCAGGCTTTTGAGTGCCTCTTGCTGAGCAAACAGGTACAGCATGAGGAAAGTCACATTGGCACATTGACCCAGAGCTTTGCTCACCAAAGCCACCCAAATTATTGCTTGTCCTGGTGGGTTTTGTGTGGGCGTCTTGAGAGAAAAATGTTTTCTAAGTGTTCATCTTTCTCTGTTGAACAGCTGGGAAATCTCTCTCTGTTCCTAAGTGTTCTGGGAGCTGTGAGATTCATCCCATGCTGTCTGTAAGGCAGCACACCCGTGAGGTTGAAGAAGAATTTCAAATCACTGCTACAGCTGATTTCATTTAGCATAACAAAAACCTTCCATGGCTTGAGCCAAATGTCTCTAATCTATGAAGCAAACAAACCCTCCAACAGCAAGAACTTGGTGAGAAGTTGATACTCGAGTCTCCTTTTTCTGTCAGTAAATGTGAGGCACAGAAAATTGATGCGTGGCTTTTGGCTTGGGTCATAAATGGCTGGCTGCCACAGGCACGGCGCTTTATAGCTGCCAGGGGTCTCACTTTAAGTGCTCTTTTTCTCTGTGGTAGTCAGATGACCTTTAAATGGGTGCAGGTCTGTCTCTTCTAACACAATTTTTTTTTTATCATGTGAGCCTATTTCTCAGTCAATAAATGAGCTTTAATTACCTTCCACATCTGTTTTCTTCATTTACCAGTGAACAGAATTACTTGTATTTATGTTGAACTGCAGATTCTTGGTGGAGTCTTATTTGCATTTTAAAGTTTGTATTTTAATAGTGCTTAAAGATATGGTGATAAATAAAATTAAAACCCTGCTCCAGAACCTTTTCTTCATCCCCCTTCCCGTCTCCCCTTTCCCTCTCTGCCTTCACATCACGTAGGAATGCAGAGTAGAAAAGGAAGCTGGCTTCAGAGGCAGTATCTGACCGAGGAATGCGGGTCATAAATCCAAAAGTGGAAGGAGCAGAGCAGGAAGAGAATCCTGCGTGGCAGAGCTCTTCAGGCAGATTGGTGCTTGTGGAAGTAGCCAGAACACGTCAGTGGGGGAGCTTAAGTCAGAAAATTATACACGAGTAGCAACATCATGGCAGGGTAAAAGAGTTTGTCAAGAAATGCAGAGGTGAGGAGAATCCAAGGCTGTGTAAGGGTTTGTGAGCTTTTCATTTTCTGCCAGCCTTTCCCCAGTCAGCCTTTGATAGGGGGAAGAATACTTAGTGCTCGGTAACACATTAAGTGCTCATATATATATAGACACACACTAATTTGCACATACACATTTGACTTCGCAGGACTACTTTCATGCCTAAAATGAAGCACATGAATTCTTTCGTGTGTTGAGTAGTGTCAGAAGGAGAGAACGGTCTGAGCTGTCATATGAATAAGGTTTGATGAAGCAGAAGAAGCAGTTGCTGTCCTGTTTATATTCTCAGTAGGCATTTACCAAAAAAGCAAGTTTTAATTTTAAACCAGGAGGCTCTGGGGCCTGGTTTTGTTAGTTTTAGCCAAACAAACTCCAGCAAAGAAACCTTTAGGCCCTGAAGCTTGCTCTTGAAGCACATTTGTTATTGATAATGCTTTGGAATTATTTCTTCTGTAAAGTAGCTCAGAAAATCTTGTCACAGTGGTCTATCACACTCTGGGCTGTGGGACACTTTTTTCCCCCAAAAAGCTACTTCTCTCAAGCCTGACCTTTGACTGCTGCCTGTTTTAACTCCTACCACAATGCTTTTATCTCAGATCCTTGCCAAAACGGAGCTTCGTGTGTGGATGGGATAAACTCCTTCTCATGCATCTGCCTACCTGGTTTTCATGGAGATAAATGTCAAACCGACACCAACGAGTGCCTGAGTGAACCATGCAGGAATGGAGGCACGTGTACCCACTACGTCAACAGCTACACCTGCAAGTGCCAGCCTGGGTTCGAGGGAACCAACTGCGAGAACAACATCGACGAATGCACTGAGAGGTGAGAGAGCTTCCCTGTGCTGCTGCACTGCAGAGCCACAGCTTGTCATCTGGCCTACTCAGAAGCAGGTTTTAAGGATTTGGGTTTGTCTCCCTGCCTTTTGTCACCAAGAAGTGCTTGTGATTCATGCAGCAAACACTTGCTCACCTTGTGGAGGGTACCAGTTGACAGACAGTCGGCTATCAAAGCTGGTCTTGAGTTTGCACGGCTAGTTAGAGGCTATGTTCCATGACAGGAGGAATATAACAGTGTTTAACAAACATTAGGACAGGAACAGATGCTAGCTTATTGAAACATAAATAGTTTCTAGTTTTATAGGACTGCTATCATATAGGGGAGGAGAAATAATTGATTGGTCCTGAACAGTGACGATGCTGGGAAATACAAAGGCTGCAGAAATGGAAGCAGCGGCCGACTCTCAGAAAGGCAGAAAAATTAAATTAGCTGAGCTGAGTTACTGACTGCAAGTAACCTGAAGAAGCAACCAGGAGGAACACTAAATCCACAAATTCTCTGTTGAAAAGGTTTAGTCATTGAAGACCTTTTAATGCTCACAAATTGGATGTGGTTTAGCAGTGTTGAGAGAAAAACCAAGGTCATTCTAAGGGGGGAGGCATGGAACCGAATTAAAATGCTCAATGGCTGATCCTTCTATAACTGCCTTACTTGATAGATGTAAAAGCTCTTTGAGAGTTAACCCTGGGTATCCATCATCTGCCTGCATATTTATTTTAAGCTTTGGCAGGATTAACGTAAAGAACTCCAGATTCTCATGGAAACAATTTGTAATAAAGCTCAAAATGGTTAAAAGAATAATTAAACCCCAACCTGTTCTAGTCTAGTTACCAGAAACAAATAAGGTGCCTAAATGCAGAGCTCTTGGTGTTCTCATGTGTTTTCTGCACACAAAGGAAAGAACTTTCTTATCTTTTATAAAATTGCATTTGTGGGGGAGGAAGTATTTTAACATCTTTTGCTTAAGAACGATTCTGTCACTGATGAGGGTGTGTTTAATTTGCACAACAGTTGTTTAATCAAGTGAAGTATGCTGGGTGTTTTGAGGTTCCTCCTGTTTTTGTTTATCGGTCAGGACAGAAACCAGTCTTGCAGGAATGAATGAGGGATGTGGCAATTCTTTACACTCTGCCAAGCTAAACCAGTCACACCTTCTCAACTAAAATTCACTGAGCTGTACTTAGGAGCACCACGGTGGTTGGCTAATTTGAATTTGCTTCAAATAATTCCTGCGTGAGAAGCAGCCTATGAGAGAGTGCCCTCTTCTTTTGGAGACGGGTACCTTGATTTCAGTGAAACACACCCAGTGATCGACAGTTCCTCTGTCTTCTCAGCCTTGTTTTGCCACGAATGTAAAGGGTAGATTTTGGAAAACAGAATTCAGCCCAGGAGGCGGAGGAGCATCTCTGATAAAGAGGTTAATGTTGACATCTCTACCGCAGTCGCAGTCAGAATTTAGATACTTAAAACTTGCCCTGGAAGTTCAGGGAGGTGAGTCAGTGGCTTCTCTCATGAAAGTACCCTTTGACGGTGCCCAGGACAGATAGCAGGCATGAATCTGGTTGGAGTGCTTTATCAGACTGATTATCTTGAGACTGATCTGGGGTTATTTTCGGAGGAGCGGGAGTTTCCTGGCAGGCGTTTCTTTAGAAGGAGAGAGGAGCATGTTTTGCATGAGGCATCACTTCTCCTAACTTTCCCAGTCACTTCTCCATATGATCAGGAGATTGGGGTGGGGTGGGGGGGGCTGTAATTCCTCTGATCTGAATTCTGCCAGGGCACGTATGAGCAGTTTTACAAATCAAGGACTTCAGGTTCTCATGAGAAGAGGAGGAAGAGATTTAGCAATACCAATACTTTCACATTGTTTCAATGAAGAACATGCTTGGTTTGCATGTCATATGAACTACTTTTCCTTGAGAAAACGTACCTGTGACTCCTTTGAAGCTTTAAAAAAAGGCAAATTGTTTTGTTTCTCATAATTTGTGATACAATTGTAATTTGTAATAAGATTTGTATAAAATGTATCAGTTTGAGCAAGCCACACGCCTGCCGGGTACAATACTGTTTGTGGTCACATTGAAGCTGGGAAGATTTCATTAAATAAGTTACCTCCATCACTAATGACTCATTGAAACCCTGCTTCACTTTCTTCACCTGCCAAGGGAGAAAGCAGTGAGCTGGAGTCCCCTCGAATTGCTGCTGTCTGGCTTATGCTTCCTTAGCAGGAATTTAGCAGTGCTCAGTAGATCCCATACTCTGGCTTTTCTCTCTCAGGAATTTAGCAGTGCTCAGTAGATCCCATACTCTGGCTTTTCTCTCTCAGGAATTTAGCAGTGCTCAGTAGATCCCATACTCTGGCTTTTCTCTCTCAGGAATTTAGCAGTGCTCAGTAGATCCTGTAATCTGGCCTTTCTCTCTCAGGAATTTAGCAGTGCTCAGTAGATCCTGTAATCTGGCCTTTCTCTCTCAGGAATTTAGCAGTGCTCAGTAGATCCCATACTCTGGCTTTTCTCTCTCAGGAATTTAGCAGTGCTCAGTAGATCCCGTAATCTGGCTTTTCTCTCTCACTTCAGGGATGCTTATGTGCTGGTGAGTTAATTGCATGTTGTCTCAGTTTTACCTTTGTTCTCTCTCCCTTGCAGCTCCTGTTTCAATGGAGGCACTTGTGTAGATGGGATCAATTCCTTCACTTGCCAGTGTCCTGGGGGCTTTACAGGACCCTTCTGCCTCACGGAAATTAATGAGTGCAATTCACAGCCTTGCCTGAACAAAGGCTCTTGTGTGGACAGCCCGGGCACATACCGATGTATATGTCCTTTGGGTTATACTGGGAAGAACTGTCAGGTGGGTGACATTTCCTTGCCCGTTTTGTTTGGTTAGATGTGAAGGTACCAAAGTGTGAGCTCTTGTTCCTTCGGTTCTGGCAAGAGCTAGTTTGACTCTGAAAAATAAGCCCAGCACCTCTGTTTAACAGAGCAGGTGTCCCTGTTCAAAGAAATCTCTGGCAATCAAAAGTGTATGCAAAGAGGACAAAAATGCTGGGTTATTTATGAGGGCAGGTGTCATCAGAACTTTCCTGATCGGTTTTCTTCTCAAATGAAAACCAGCTGTTGGCTTTGAAAGTGGCTGCATTGAATTGTCCTGTCTGAAGGCAGAATCCTGTATTAAAAAACCCACCACGCACACACAAACCCAGACTAAAACTCAATGCTGTAAATGGCAGAACATCTGTCTGATACAGCAGGACCTTGACTTAACTGATCCATTTCATACAGCGAGGTGCAGCTGTTCTGGGTTGGCTGTAGATTTCTTTTCCCCAGAAGAAGCCAGAAGACATTTTGGGGTAGTAACTGATGTGGTTGTCCTGTTAACAACCTCAGTAAAAACCTCTAGCCTTACTTGCAGACTTCAGCTTAGGCAACTCCCATTTTTCCACAGTTGAGCGTAGGAGCTGCAAACCCATACTGCCAGTGCCCGACTGGTACCGATTAGAGTCTCCAAACTTGGCATATCACAGTGGAAACAGAGTGCTGATTTAATTTTTCAAATCGAGAGCTTTTTATTCCACGCTCGTCAAAAGAAGGAGAACGATGTGAGGCTATTTCTAGCTCTGGAACAATAAACACTATGTTGGTTTCTTTCATAAGCAGCCCGGGTGATGACATTTCAAAAAAAAAACCCCACATCTCTGAATTTCTTAACCTACTGGAAAACACAGTTTTCTAAGGATTTTGCAACCGACTTTTGTGCCAGTGTGGCTGTGTAAAGCAGCGGGTGCTGGAAGGAGCAATCTAGTG
Source organism: Porphyrio hochstetteri (assembly GCA_020800305.1). NCBI lineage: Eukaryota > Metazoa > Chordata > Aves > Gruiformes > Rallidae > Porphyrio > Porphyrio hochstetteri. The sequence goes on from CM036912.1 coordinate 25,703,261, forward strand.
ACAGTGGGGGAGGTGCTTTTCCACAAGTATGTTGCTAGACATTAAATTGTCAGGTCTGCTTCTAGGTATTGCTAATGGAGGAAGTGAATGCAAAGTAATGAAGTGATAGAAAAAAAGCAACCCCTCTGCTACCCTAATTACGCATTCCGGGCACACCACTTAAACCTCCGTTGGGAGAGTCAGCATTGAGAGTGGTCGTAAAGTGCTGTGAAGTTCAGTAGCTGCTCTTCTCTTATGTTTGCTTTGTTTTCACAAAAAAAGGATTAGCACCCCTGTCCCCAAATTAGATGTTGTGGATTCTCAGAAAGCCTGCTTTATGCTCAGAGAAGCATGACTGTAATGTATTACTCATTTCATACAAGGAATCAGAGCTTTCTAAATTTATAAGTACTATTCAGAGCTGCATTGGAGAGATTTATAGATTGCAGCTATGCTGCAGTTCTTGTCTTAGTGGTAAACTGGCTTGACCTAATTAGCAAAGCTAAATAAGCAGCACAAAATCAGACAATGATTCATAAGTCATAGAATTTGCATGTAAAACAGCCGGGTACTCATTACAAATGCAGAACCAAGAGGCTCGGTGTTTTTCTTCTTCACGCTCAAGTACATGTGATAAAACTTAATTCCAGGTTTCTTTTTGGTTGCCTGTGAAAGCACAGATTTTTTTTTTCTGCTTTAATCTTTGTGAGGAGACAGTTTGCATCTGAAAAGCAGAACTCTCTGCAATTGAAATTGCATTTTACAGCCAAAATCCAGTATTGCTTGCTTTAAAAAAAAAAAAACAACCAACAAACCCTCATCCTTCCTTCAAGTCAGCTTGAAATCAATCAAATGGCCATATTACTTTGAGGGCTTTAATGCTCAAAAAGGAAATGATGGTTAGTGGCTGGTTTATATTAGGTCAGACAGTTATTTCGGGTCCTTACTCCACTTTCATACCATGATTTGCTGAGTTTTAGTCTCTTTGTTTGGAAACTGGTTTTATTTTGCTGTAAGAAATCCAGAAAAGCAGCGTACTTTGTCCTGTCTTCATAAAACTGTTGTGGGGTTTCAATTGAATCGCAGAAGACAGGCAGGCTTGGAGAGACCATTCTGGGTCAAATGGGGCCAAAAGCTGGTACAGACAGCTAATGACAAAAAGCAAAAGTGAAGAGCAAAATGGGGAGATGTCTGTCATTCACAAAAAGGGAATGTAGGGGGGGTGGAATCTGGGAGAAGAAAAGGCAGCCATCCCTGTCAGTACCACTAATGTGGAACTGGAAGCCTAGTCTGAGGTAAAACTGAACCTTCCCAAACCCAGCCAGCCAAAGATCCCTCTGCGTAGTAAGGTGTGAGGACCAGCTTACTCCTGAAATGATACTGCCATCTGGGGTTTACTTCCTTGTACGTTTGCACTTTCCTGGGCATATGAGCTCTGGAGACTGCCAGTGAAGCTCCTGCCTTAGGCTGGGGAAGCACCATCCCTTTGTTTCCAATGCCATGAGGAACCAGTTTTGCAGAGCTTCCTTTCTTTGCTTCTTGAACTTGTACTCTGAGTAGTGTTTCCTACCGTGCTTGCCATGTATCGTGTTGCGAGGTTTGGTGGTGTTTTTTTTTTCCTCTCCAGGCACTTATGGATCTGTGCAGCAAGTCTCCCTGTAAGAATAAAGGCACGTGTGTCCAGATTGGAGCCCAGACTCAATGCGTCTGTCCGTCTGGCTGGACTGGTGCTTACTGCGATGTGCCCAATGTCTCGTGTCAAGTGGCAGCTTCACAAAGGGGTAAATAAGCATCCTCTGTGCTTTAACTGAAAACGTTTCCCTGCACGTCGTTAATCTGTGCCTCCTTTCCCCATCAGGCATTGGCAAGCCCCAGAGAGCTTTGCCTCTGGGTGGTGGGTCACCATCACTTGTTAAGCTACAACACACTGTGGAGTTGTTTCGGGAGGCAGGGCTGTATTGATTCTCCCTGATGTAAGAAGGCAGCTTCTACCATAAAAATGCTAGAAAGAGTTAAATGTTTTACAAACTCATAGAGCTTCAGGGATACTGTTTTACAGGGGCTGCCTTTTTGGAAGATACAGCGGCTGTTCATGCCTCTCTGCTGATTTCCAGGCAGGCCAGGGTTAAGGCATGTAGTCCTTACATAAGAAAGGCACCTTGTAACTTGCAATCTTTTAAAGTATTTTCTCTGAGAATAGTGGCTACTATCTGGGCTATTTTGCTACGTAGGTAGTACCACAGTGCCCCAAAGTAGTAGTCTCCTGCTTCAGATGATGTACATGCAAAAGATTTGGGTTTTAAGTGGATTTCTTCCTGGACCAATGGACAGTATCATGCCGATTTTCAGTTCAGGAAATCCAAACGAGCAGATTCAGTGTCAGAGGAGAAGGGTGTCAAGCTCCCACACCTTTGCAGACATTCTAGGTGCAAGCAGTGAGCCTTTGTACCTCAGCGGCGGTATTTCAGATGTGTATTCACCGGGCAGTGGTAAAATAGTACAGCAACACATATACTTCATGCCACAGTCAATGCTGATGATTCAAAGGGGACAGACTTTGTTTGGAAGCCAGTTGTGGTTCTGACCCACCATAATTTAAAGAGTAACTCTTCAGTTTCTGAGTTTCAGCTTTTCAGTTTGTTGGGTCTAGCCATATCCGTTCCCGGCTGAGCTACCCATGCTGGCGGCAGGCATGTTTGATGTCCTTCCTCACCTCATTTACCTTTGTTTCAGGAGTCCCAGTGGACCAGCTGTGCCAGCACTCTGGGCATTGCCTCAATGTCGGAAACACGCACCACTGTCAGTGCCAGGTGGGTTACACTGGCAGTTACTGCGAGGTGCAGCTGGACGAGTGCGACTCCAGCCCCTGCCAGAACGGTGCTACCTGCCGGGATCACCTCGGTGGATACCAGTGTGAGGTAATGCAGGCTGGGTTAGGAGGAAGGGGTCTGAATATTTAGTGTGTTGTAATGCAGAGGTATCAGAAGAAACCAGGAATGCATGTGGGATGCTATGATAGCTACAAAGAGGGGGTGAAACCAACCTGCACCTGGAAAGAATTTCTTAGGCTGAATTGGGCTTTTAAGAGTGAGTTAGAGGTGTGATGGAAGGATGGAGGGGTGCTTGATGGCATTTGAACTCTTTGGAGACAGAGTTCTTATTTTGAAAGTTTTTTTGCCTGAGGTGTGGTTTATGTTAAAATCCATGTAGAAGGCAGTAAAGGAGTGTGGTATTCTCCCTGTTGGATGGGCAAAGTATCCCGTGGCTCTCAGGGTGGGAGACACCTTCTGTTGCTTTCTGTTTCCTTCAGTGGATGCAGAGCTGCGTAGATTAAGGTATATCAACCTTCCTAAGCTTCTCAGAATGGCATAGAACACCTTGGAAACTCATGCTCAGAAGGAAAGGATAAGCTTTATGTAAACCTGAAGCCAGACTCAGTGCTAAAGGGTGTCAGGATTTGATCACTGTATTTTGCAGGAATAAAGTCACTCAAATTCGAGCCCACAGTGTGCTGTTGAGTAGTCACACAGTCGAGCTGTGTGTTAAGCTGGCTGTGCAGACCTTGAAGTCACTCGTGGTGTGTAGTTACGAAGGTGGGCAGCCATAATCTCTCCCACCGAGGGTTCATTTTGCCTCTGTTACCCTTTCTCAGATGTCTACTAATGTACCTATTAGGAGAAGGTTATTCACATTTATTTTTGTACTGGCAGTGTGTGCCTGGGTACCAGGGTGTCAACTGCGAATACGAAGTGGATGAGTGCCAGTTTCAGCCCTGCCAGAACGGAGGAACGTGTATAGACCTCGTCAATCATTTCAAGTGCTCCTGCCCACCGGGAACTCGGGGTATGAAGCTCAGTGTGAACGTTGCAAGAGTGAATTTTCCTTTCTGGTTTCATGATGCAGGGTCTAAAGGGAACATGTTCTTTTCTTTGAAGAATGTTCCCAAAGTGCACTGAGTCCCTTGCGATCTATATTTTCCCTTTAAAAATAAATGCTGCTCTTATTTTTCTTTCTTTCTTTTAAAGGAATGGGTCATGGCAGGGTCCTTTGGGAATGTGTGATCTGTCTGTGGCAGTGGGGGTGGACTAGAGGGCTGTTAAGGTCTCTCCCAACCCTGTCTGTTTCGATATAATAAACCCAAGGGGTTTTTTTTGCTACGATGAAATGATTTCCAGTGTCCTTTACTTGTTTAAATGTTGGCCCTTCCTTGTCCTCTATCCTGGAGTCTTCTGTGGAAAAGAAGCTCAGTGCCTCTAGGCTAACTTAAATTATTCCAGCAAATGTGAACTCTTCTATTAAAAGCTATTCTATTTTTTTAAAAAAGGCCGCAGTTGCGTAATGGTGGTTTTCGGTCAGAATGATTCCCCAGCCTGTTTAATGTCATATTTCTTGAAACCAAACCTTCCATTTCCTTGTTACACCAGACCTGGTGGCCCTGACATTTTAACCCAGCAGTGAATGCTCTCTCACTTGACTTTAAAAAAAAAAAGTAGTTTATTTCTCAAGTCAGTTAAAGGTTTTGCATTCCTCAGAACTTGCTTTTTCTTTCTGAAGTGTGTCATCTCAATATAGGCAAAATCTCCAGATGTGGGTCAGCTAGAACTTACAGTCTGGGTTCACAGAGTAAATTCAAGTACAGTTATAAAATAATCCAATATATTTGCCTCCTGCCCTTGGGTATTACCAGTTCATTCACTTTAGTGTGGCTGTCAGCACATCTCCCCGGTCTGTGTTTATTTCATTGTAAATCATTGCATTAGCAGTTCTTTGTGGATTGGTCTTAATTTGGTCCTCCAATTTACAAAAGAAGTTGCTTCTTCCATCTCTCCATTGAGTTGTGCATTTATTTACCAGTTTCTGCATTGCCAGAATTTCTGGGTTGTACTAAAGCACCCACCCTCCTCAGAGAGGTTCCGAACACCCAGCTTTTAGTTCTGTTGGCTTTATTTGTTGAGACGAATTACTTTTTGGATGTGAGTTTTTTTTATAAAATGAAAGGAATTCGAGAAGATTTGATACAATTACTTGTGATATTAAGACTTAACTTCTGTCCCTGGCCCGGTTTGAAATGAATTCTTTACTGATGCCACTGTAAGCATCCTCCATGTTTAGGTGAATGACTTGATTCACTCCGAATTGAATTGATTGTATTAACAGACAGAACTCCTCGCTCAGCTTTACCCTTGCTGTCCCTTTTATCTTTATTTAAGCTGTGTGCTGGAGGCAGAGCAGAGCCAGCACCAGACATTGTCTCTTGAAAGGGAAGCCAATGAGGAGAGGGAGAAGCTGCCATCCCTGGCCCACGTCAAGAGTTTACTCTAGGTCCCCAGAGGTCAGACTGCAGGAACAGTGTGCCAGCCAGGAATCTGTTTTATCACCACTGCTGTCCTGGTGGTTAATGTTACTTATTTAAATGCTGTTGCTATAAGCACTCTTTGCTGCCTTTCGGGGTTGCCACCAAGTGAAACGAATGGCGGGAAGCTCGCGGCCTTGCGAGGACGGCACGGGTCGCTCTGGCTGTGTTCAGGCACAGGGCTACACCGAGTGCGTCTTTTTTGGGTTGGTTTTGTGTTTTTAATTAATGACTTAATTTAAGTCAAGCATGAAAGCTGCTAAATACCAGTATGACCTACCATTGAGAGCAGGCTGGATCTAAACCACATGCTCCCTTGGCCTGCTCTGAGGCTGGCTGAGTACGTGGGGTGTGGATCGCATTAGGCTGGGATCGTTACCTGTTTATATTTGGGACTGTGTCTGAAGCAGCCTTAAAACTCGACGAGCAGTGTAGGAAACAAGGCCGTGACATCGCCTCCTCAAATTGTTACTTTTTTACTGTCTTGACAGGCCGTTTCTGTGAGGAGAACGTGGATGACTGCGTGTCAGACTCGGGAGGGCCCCGCTGCTTTAATGGAGGGCAGTGCATCGACCAGATTGGGGGCTACAGCTGCCTCTGTCTCCCAGGCTACGCGGGCGAGCGATGTGAGGGAGATATCAACGAATGCCTCTCTAATCCTTGTAACCCTCGTGGAAGTCTGGACTGTGTTCAGCTGATAAATGATTACACGTGCATCTGTCGTAGTGCTTTTACTGGTGAGCAGTCGTAAACATGCTTCCAATTTCAGAGTAGTATCTTGAAAAATGGTCATTCTTTCCCTTCCTGGCAGTCATCTCATCTAGTCACTTCCCTTTGCGATATCTGACTGTTTCTCCACACCGTGTCTCGGTTTTTAAACCAATCTATCTTTTTAAACCTTCTAAGAAATTTGGCTTCCAGTGTTGTCTCAGACAAAGGAATCTCCTGAGACACTTGGCTGCCAGGACATTTTTCTGTGGTACTTTTCTCTCCCCTTCATTATTCCATGTTTCTAATATTGGAAGCATAACCATTCACGTGTCAGCTTCTTTATGGCTCTTTCTTTTGCAAGGCAGCATATGAGTCTTCATTATAAATCAGTGTCACAGTATCCATAATGAGCTTTTGGCCTCCTTTTCCACGCTTTGCTCCCTTTCTCCCTCACGTTGGTGATGTGGTCAGGGTGGGATACTCTGTGCATGGACAGACAGTAAATTCCTGGCTTAGCGATGGGATCCTTCCACAGTACAACTTTGTGTTTCACACTGCATGAGCTTATGTCTCACTCTCTCTAGATCTCTTCATTGTTAGCGCTGCTGCTGTTCTGCTCTCTGCCTCCCACGGGGCCTAAGTTTGGGCTAATAGTCTCCAGATGTGTTTTAACTTTCAGCTTTCCAGATACCATGTCAGTTTAACGTCTCATGCATTCAGTTTTCCTCTGGTAAAGCCTTTCACTTTCCTGCTTACCAGTGACCTTCCTTGCATGCTTCACCAGTAGTTACTACTCTTTGATTTTATTTTTCTTTAAAATCTAAAGATGCTGTGGTTTTCCACCAACCTCATGGTGCAGATGCAAAGAAATCACAGGGCCTTACATTCGAAGGATTCATGTGATAGTTTTTGAATGCATTAGACTGACACAAGAAATCTCTTAAAGAGCAGAGCCAGGCTAGCTAAGTGGAACCACTGGTGCAGGTCATCAGATAGATTCATAATTAAATCTGTTTTATTAACCTTACGTTTAGGTATGTTGATTCTGGCTCCCTTGGAAGGGCTGCTGGAGCTTGCGGTGTGGGGAGTGCAGACCCGCAGCATGCTAGGAGAGCCGCTGCGTCCCAGACACGAAATCTGTCTGGAAACATTAGGCTCAGAGGGGGAGCATGCTGCTTCCTCTAGCTGTTAGTCAGCTGCACATCCACATTGACCCATCTGCCGGGGAAGGGCCGGGCTGGCTTTGCTGTGGTTGTGACGGATAGGATGCCAGGACTCCATGGGCCACCCTGCCCTGTATGCCCTGCCTGCAGGCACTCAGTCTCGGCTGCACGTGTGTGGAGGCTGCTGTTCATCTTTTCCTAGGGGGCCCAAGTCATGCTTAGGTCATCTTCAGCTTTTTAAAGTCTGGTGTCAGAGGCAGACTCTTGGAGGCAGTCTCTTGGAGACTCAGCGAGACCTCTCTCCAGCTGATGACTCTGAGGAGAGTCTGCTCACTTGTCCTATTTACGTCACATCTGGTCCTGAGGGTCGTTCATTCATGGTTAGAGCGTGATTTGCCTTTGGACTTGTTAAGCATTTGCCATAAAGTTAAAGGGTTTTAGGAGCCCCCAGATTGATGTGGTACAGCACCTTCAGCCTCTATGCCTGGCTGACTTGGGGGTGACAGCAGCAGCAAGTTCCTTCTGCCTGCTGGGTTGTGCATGTTCTTGAGGAGGCAGACAAGATGGGCTGTCTCCAAATACACCCTGTGGATTCCTCTACTGCCTCTTGGGCAGCTACTTAGTGAGCACATAGTGAGTTACCTCAAGGGATGTTTCTCCCTGGTGTGTTAGGCTTGTTGGCTGTTCACTGGAGTATTTTGCTTTGTGATGGCTTTTTGACAGGTGTGCACACATGTTTCTCTGCTCTCTCCTCAGGTCGCCACTGTGAGAGCGTGATAGACGTGTGTCCCCGGAAGCCTTGTCAGAACGGAGGTACCTGTGCTGTTGCCAGCAACATGCCGGATGGGTTCATCTGCCAGTGTCCTCCGGTAAGCACCCTGTCCTGAAATGGGATTGCTGCCTCAGCTGTAGAGTTCTCCAGCTACAGTTTCACTAGCTTCACTGGTCCACTCTAGGTGAAGGTTATCTTCTCTGTACTCTTTGCAACACTGTGTCCTCGGACACTCTACCCACGTCCTTTAGTTTATCTACTTGTCTGGGAAACCCAGGGCTTCCAGGTGCCCTGGGAAGAGTGATACTGCCTGTTCTTACCCCAGCTTTCTGTTGTGGAGGCAGAGAGAAATGGCTTTTCCGTCTTAAAGCTAGCATTTAATTTTGACCTGTTTTGTTTTGTGCTAACCTGTGTTCTCTGTGCTTACTGCAAGACTCCCCTTGTTCATGGTTCTTCTCAGTCCCTTTCAAATTTTAACAGAGCCTTGGAAGTTCCTAGTTTATCCCTGAGGCTAGATCCAGAAAATCATGGCTTCTGCAGTGGGGCTAGAGGGATTAGAGAAAGGATTCGCACGTGACACCTTGCCCCCAGCCCTCAGAGCACTGAAGAATCAATTTGTGAGCTTGGCTGATTTTTTTTTTTTCCCCTGTAGGGTTATTCTGGTGCAAAATGTGAGTTCAGCAAACACAGTACTTGTGGACAAGTGAAATGCAAGAAGGGAGAGCAGTGCATCCAGACGTCTTCTGGTCCACGGTGCTATTGCCCCAAGCTGGCTGTGGGAGAGGAGTGCCAGACAAGCACGGGCTGTGCTAGTGCACCCTGCCAGAACGGTGGAAGCTGCCACCCTCATTCTCAGCCTCCTTACTATTACTGTCAGTGCCCTGCTCACACCCAAGGCAGCCAGTGCGAACAGCCCGTAACTCTCAGCCCGGAGCCCCGAGGATGTTTGGGTTCCCAGTGTGCGGAAAAAGCCAGAGATGGCTATTGTGATGAAGACTGTAACAGTCATGCCTGCCAGTGGGACGGAGGCGACTGCTCCCTGACAGTGGAGGATCCTTGGATCAACTGCTCCACCTCATTGCGCTGCTGGATGCTTTTCAATGGACAGTGCGACGAGTTCTGCAACACGCCCGAGTGCCTGTTTGACAACTTCGAATGTCAGCAGAATACCAGAACGTGCAAGTAAGGTCACCAATGCATCCCCTGCTACCACTTTTGGTGGTTGGTAGGCTTCGTGCCTGCTGCTCCCATCTCCTCCCTTGTTTCTGTTGCTGGTCCTTGCTCTTGCTGAGGGTTTGGCATCAAGGAGTTTCTGCTGCTTTGTGTATTTTTTTTGTCTGTTTTTGGAAAGAAGTTCTGAAATTGGTGTGCTACAAACGACGATGGTAGCCTGAGCAATGGCAAAGCCTTAACCTCCTTGATGGGCTTGCCTTGCTTTGTGTAGACATGGAAATAGGAGGCATTTCACCTTGTACTAGATTTCAATAGTACTGCCTCCTATCCTGGATTTCGCTCCATACCAGCAACACCTGTGCTTTTATCCCAGCTGTGTTCGCTACCTCTGAATGCAGTTTTCCACCTTGTCTGTCATTTGCGCTCCTTTCTCTTCAGTTACTTGTGATAAGCACTACAGCTTTGCTGCAGTGATTCTCCCTTGGTGAGGCAGGACGTGTTAGGGCTTTATCTGAGGAAACAGAGTAAGCAGTTCTCTCCCACAGGTACCAGGATTGAACCACGTGTTCTTGGTGGGGGCTCTGTGCTTCCTACTTCCACCCTACCCCACTGCTGGGGTTACATTTCTTCTCCTTACATCCTGAATATGAACAGCCCCTAGACGCCTGGGTATGCTGTACAGGATTCCTGTGTCCCATATGCTGCCTGTAACCCTTTCTCTGTTCTAGGTACGACAAGTACTGTGCAGATCACTACGCAGACGGCCGCTGTGACCAGGGCTGTAATAGTGAGGAGTGTGGCTGGGACGGTCTGGACTGTGCTGGGGACAAAGCTGAGAAGCTGGCAGATGGGACCCTGATCATTGTGGTCTTGATGCCCCCCAACGACCTGCTGAAAGACATTCGCACCTTCTTGCGCACTTTGGGAACTCTCCTGCACACCAATTTGAGAATCAAGCTGGACTCCCAGGGAAACCCCATGGTATTCCCATACTACGGGGAGAAACCAGCAGCACGGAGCAGGAGATCGCTTGTGGTCATCCGCAAGCACAGAGAATTAGAGCAAGAGGTCATCGGGTGAGTGGCTGCCTTTGTCTTCCTCTGGCCTTGTTATGCTGGTAGTTCTCTGTGGCATTCTGGATCTTCTTGGGGCTGTGGCCTGTCTAGGTTTTTATGGGGACATGTAAAAGCTATTGCACCTGCCAAATTCAGTGCTGGGGTGGAAAGATTAACTTAAAAGACCACAGTTTAACCTAACGCTTTGGTAAACGTTTCTCTTGCTGACTTCCATGCCCCTTTTACTGTGTGTGTCTCTGCAGCACCAAGGTGTTCCTGGAGATCGACAACCGTCAGTGTGCAGAGGATTCAGAGCAATGCTTTCACAACACAGAAGCTGCTGCAGCTCTCTTAGCTGCTCAGGCCATCAAGGGCATGCTGCCCTATCCTTTTGTGTCTGTCCAGAGTAAGTAGTTGCAGTGGGAAAATGGAGGAAGGCAGTTGGTAAACTTGGGCTTGCAAAATTCACGCTCGGACTGTTGATCATGTGTCTCACTGTCCAGTATGGTTTCGTGGAGCTAATTTATTCATCCCCAGTTGTAGAAGTATGATGTGTGTGCCTATTCTGCTCTGAGAGAACATCTGGTTAGTAAGGCAGGGCATTTGCATTTGGAGCCTAGTCATTTAAATACCTGTAGAAGCAGGAATCTCTCATGTGCTGCAGCAACGTGTCACACACTGCAGTGGTCTCATCTGCACTAAAAGCCATTAATGTGCTCTAAGCTGTGAGTTTGTTGTAAAAGGTGCCATAATAGAAGAGAGGAGGGGGCATTCCTCTGTCTGTGAGGTGTTTTCTCCTCTGGCAGTACATAACCCCCTTGATTTCTGCTCCCCTCTCCCTCTTGTGAGGCTCGGCTGCAACCTCATACTAGAGTGATAATATTGCTACTTCCAGCTGGCTTCTGCCCATACCTTTACGTAGATCAGCACTCTCTCCACTGGTTCAGGGTGGCTGTCTTCAGCCAGCAGGACTCGAGGAAGGAGCAAGATCTTCAATTCAGCAGTCATATACTCTAAAAACCCTCCGAGAAACAAGCTCGGGGTGGGGAAGCCAGGATATATTCTTAAAACTCTTGCAGCAGAGCCTAAACTTGCTCAAGCTTTTGCTTGAAACGCATCGCAGCATAGAAACAGTGTGCTCCCTGAGAAAGAAAAGCACACGGATTGATGAGTGTTGTCTGTGCTTTAAGCTCATTGTGCTTTAACTGGACTTTTTTAGGCGAACCTTTGCTGCCACCAAAGACCCAGCTGCTTTACCTACTTGCTGTGGCAGCTTTAATCATCCTCTTAATCCTGCTCTTGGGTGTGATGATGGCAAAGCGTAAGCGCAAGCATGGTTCCCTGTGGCTCCCGGAGGGCTTCATCCTGCGCAGGGACCCTAGCAATCACAAGCGCAGAGAGCCAGTTGGTGAAGATGCTGTTGGGCTCAAGTAAGTTTGCATTTGGGCCACTGACTGTGTGTTCAGTAGTGTGTTAGGGGATTTGGGGAACATTGGGGTATAAATCTTTCATTAAAGGCACTGAAGTCCATAGAGAAAGCTCCCTTTATAAGCTAGAACTTCTTGGGCTATTTCTCTACCTTTTAATATGTCTGTTTGGGGCAGAAGATGAGGAATCTGCTCTCCTGGTTATGTTTGATTTCTCTGACACTGTGTAGTTCAGCGGTTGGGTTCTGTTTGTGTGATTTCCTCCTGGAATAGGTGAGACATTTTTAGGTTGGTTGGTGCCAATGAGCTTTCAATACATCTAGCTCATTGTGTTAACAACATGACCCAGAAATAAGGGAAAGCTTCAAAAGAGGAACGCCATGTATGCGGTTTGGCTTTCCACAGAGTGAGCCACATTTGCAGTTGTCAATACATTTAATGCCACTGCTGGCTGCTGAGGCTTCTCATTTCTCAGTCCCTGTGTGTGCAAGCTACCAAGCTTGCAAGCATCCCACCCTTGGTCTCTGCTGGTTCGTGTGAGTGGCAGTACTTACCGCTCAGCTGCAAAGTGATGCTTTCTCCTTCTTTGTTAGAAGTCTGTCGGTCCAGATATCAGAGGGGAACCCGGCGGATTCTGGACCAACCGAACACTGGGCAGGTGATGGAGGGCCTCAGCCAAAGAGACCAAAGGTAAGGAGCTCCAAGGCATGAATGTCACCTGAAACTGAAGCTGCTAGTGAGACAAACAGCCGCATAACTTCCAGAGTGTGTCCCTTGCTCAAGCCTCCCTTTTGCTTAGAGGTTTGTAACACATAACTAATGGTACCTGAGGAGCAAATCATCAGGTTCACACTGCCATCGCAGGCCAGCAGAGAAGCAGGTAACTTCTGTTCCAGTGTGTCCCCCTGACCAGCCCCTGCTGTGTCGAAGGGGAAGAGAAGGTTAACAGTGGCGTAGTGTCATTCAGTTTAGGGCTGATAGCATATAGTGGGGGTGTGAAAGCTGAGAATGCCAAGAAGGGGTAGATCAAGACTGTCAGTAGCATCAAACAAACCAACCAACCCACCCAAACTAAGAAAACCCCAAGAACTTTCAGTGTCTTTGGCCACTTGATGAACATTTTGAAGCAACCACTTATTTCCTGTGCTCAGTCTGAGGACCAAGCCTTGCTGCCGGAAGGTGATGAGCAGATAGACCAGCGCCAGTGGACACAGCAGCACTTGGAGGCAGCAGATGTCTGTGGGAGCACGTCGCTAGCCCTTACACCACCTCAGGCAGATCAAGAAGTGGATGTGCTGGATGTCAATGTCAGAGGGCCAGGTCAGTACTCGGAGTGTCTGTGTGTTCTGCTAGCCAGCCACCGACCTCCCCTGTCTCCAATGGCTGGGACTGCTAATGTTTAAAAAATATATGGAGTGTGTAGGAATGCCAGGAGAAGCTGTATGGTACTCAAGGAAAGCTCACGTGTGCTCCAGAAAAGAAAGCTGGAAAGATTAGATCATGGTCATGTAGCACATGGAATGTCATCTAATCCGGAGCAAAAGAGGGCACCCAGCAAGCACCTGTAGGAACTCTAGCTGTAGGTTCCCTGTTATAACAACATGTGCCCAAAAGGTGTTGTCAGAATGCCATTGTGGCAGAAATTTGGGGTGCATAGTTGTGCTGGAAATAACCCCCAGCTTCTCCAGCTGGGTGACTGCAGAGATTTATGCCAGGCTCTGCTGCGACTGACTCGGCAGGGTCAATACCTGAGGTGTCTGTTACCTGGGGATGGCTTTTTCCTGACCCGGATGACTTCTGGCACGCAGACAGTGTTCCCTGATCAGCAGCTGGAACAGAGCAGCGATGCAACATGCCTTTTTGGGGGTTTACTTTATTTACTCATTTGCATCAACTGATTGAATTCATAAGGCAACTGTGCACGTCAAGGGGGGCTTCTTTAAAACATGTGCACAGGCTGGCTCTCTTTCGGTCTCCAGTGACTAGGTGCAGTAAGAATCCTCTACTGCTTTTTCCAGGTGTAGGGCTCAGGCTGTGTGACCTGAGGGATTGCGTGGGCCATCCGGTAATACCAGAGTCCTGTGCTCTGAGGGGAGAGAATGGGCCGAGAGCTGCCCCCTGGTTGGAAAAGCTGTGAGTCCGGCTCTTGTCTGTATGCAGAGAGGCGATTCTAATGATACTTGCAATTGCTTCTTGCTGGATCTAGTGGGAAATACTCCCAATTTCATGATGACCAGACCCAGTCTCTCACTTCCCTTCTATTGTCTTTTCTGCTCATTGACCCATTCGCTGTCCTAAATGCAAAGCACAGGGACGGAGGAATTTCTGTGTAACAAGTGTGAGAACGTAAACCATCAGTTTCTGCCAATTTTAAGCCTTTCTTTAGTTCCCCTAATAAAGCTTCTAGTTGGGTGGCAAGGTAAAAGCTTTCCAAGTGCAGGCAGTAATGTTCTTAAGGCTTCGAACTACTAATTTTTATGTTCACTCAGAGCTCTGCCCAGCAATGGTAGTGGAATAATACTGACCTGTGAGCTGCTTTCCTGCCTTGCTGTGCAGCTTGCAGCAGGCTGCTGTAAGCTGCCCCGCTCTGCAGCACCAGAAGCAGGCAGCCAAGTTACCATCGGGGGAAGAAATAGTTTCAAAAGTCTGAGAAGCATTGGAGTGATGGAGTAGTGAGAGGGGAAGAAACAGGCCTTTCTTGAGAGTTAGTTCATCCCTGTCTCAAGCACAAGTCTCTAGAAGGCTGGGTGGCTAATGCTCCAGTAATGTCTTGCTGCCTCTGACAGCACAGGGCACTGGAGCTGGCTGACGTGGGTGCAGGTGTGGGCTGGAGCCACCTGAAGTGAGGTAGATCCTGGCCATGGGGATCAATGGAAACAATAGAAATCTTTCCTAGAGAGAGGAGAGGCAACCCAGAACTACTCAGTGTCCCAAGGGGGTGTTCCCTCTCTCAATCCAGCACCTTCTGTGGTCCCTCAAGTTTGGGAGATCTAAGAAGGTCCGATCTCCCACAGAAGTGTCAAGACTTTGCCTGTGGGTTCTGTACATCTCAGCTTTCAGTATGTTGTTTCTGTGAGGAGCCCTCCAGTGGTACCTGTTGGTTGAAGTTCTGGCTTTACCATCCTGCTCCAGGTTTCAGATTTACTTTAGGGGTTGTCTTCTTGAAAGGCAGCAAAAGAAGACTCCCTGTAAAAAGCTGCTGTCCCCTTTGTCTCCCCGCGCTGTTCTTTCTCTGTGCCACTCTGGGTGGGGAGCACATTCTTTTCACTGGACTTACTGTGAGTGTGTAACCAGGGTACTGCAATTATAGGCAGAACTGGTAACACCACCTATAATTAAAACTGATTAACTGCCCCCATTATATGGCCCTCTTTTTCAGTTACTGAAACTTCAGTGGTTCAGGCTTGGAATTTTCCATGGTGCGTGTCTGCCTTCAGCTGGATCCTTTCAGGTTCTTTTCCAGCTATTTTGGAGAACAAGCTGGAAGGAGGAAAAAAGACATTTTGTCCACGGCTTTATTTATTTATTTACTTCTAGCAGTTCATCCAGCACTTAATTGTGTTGGTCTAGCTGAATGTGCTTTTTGCAAGCCTCGTAAAAGTACCTCTGTGTGCCCAACTTCTACAGCTCTGAAAAAAACGCTGCACATACCCAAAAGACTTTGGAGGGTGGCAGCTAATTTTCCCAAGGATTTAACACATATTGTAGCTGTGTCCTTACAGAGGGTGTATAGGCACGATCCATCCAGGACCACTGCAGTGTTCGAGCAAGGAAGACCTTTCCTGCAGGTGGTTTTCCCAGGGCTGTGGCACTGGAGAAGGGGAAAGCTTTCTGTGCTCTGTCTCTCCGCTCTTTGTGTCGAGGCAGGATGGAGGAGACCACAGCCTGACTTGAATACTGAGACGTATTCATCTAGGACAAGGAAGCAGAGCCAGCAGTGGGAGGGAGAAGCACAAAAGGAAGCATAGCCTTGGACAACAAGCAAGAGGGTCTATAGATGGGACTGGATCTTGGAACTGAACCCAGGACTGTATGTCAACATTTTGCCACTCTGCCCAAGAAATCCTAAGAAAGTAGCTCGGGGAAAGCCGGTGTGTCCTGTGGTTGTGAGGCACTGGGAGGAGTGTGCTCATGGCTGCCAGCCGGGCTGGGGACCAGACCTGGAGGGCACAGTCCCGAGCTCTGCCCCTGCTCCACACTGTGCCCTGTGGTGGAGCGATACCTCTCTAGAATTTTATAAAAGGTTTGGCAGCACTCTTAAAACAAAAAAAACCCCAGAGTCAGCAAGCCTGGTGATGGGGGTTTGGGAAACGGGTCGGGGCATTACAACAGGGTGTTTGGCTTTGCATCGCCTGTGTGGAATCCTCGTGCTGCCATCGCACCCTATGGGTTTCTGCAGGGCTCATGTGCTTCGTTCAGCACAGATAGTGCACTGTAGGTTAGAAGCTGTATGGACAGGGAAGCTGCTGTCTGTAGGGCCCGGTAAGGTCCCCTGCTTGTCCGTGATATAAATCAGGCAGTTCCTGAAAGATTGTCTTGAATTTCTGCTAGTGAGTCAGGCTGGAGAAGCAAATTTGTATTCATCCTTGGAGAGCTCCTGCTCCTGTGCTGGTCCCTCTTACTTCCCAGGCACCTGTGACGTGTGTGGGTGAAGCAGGACAGTCAGTAAGCGAGTGTTAGCATCTGCAGTTGGAGTCTTTGGCTTTAGGTGGTAAACATGCAGTGAAGTTCCGAGTGGGCTCACACTGAAGCACTGGGTAGGTCGCTGAAAACATGTGGAGTTGTTCCATTAACAAGGGTGAAGAATGAGCAGCGTGATCGAGTCTTCCTGTACCACCCTCTCTGGTCAGCAGAGAGAGGAGGAGGTTCATCCAAGGGACCTGACTCAAGTCAGAGGTCTGGAGGAGCCTTTCTTCTCCCACTGTCAGCAGAACGGTCCCTGTTGGATGAATGATCCTAGCCTCAGCTTTGCCTTTGTGGATGTGTCCCATCAGTGTGAGTCCAGCACTGGAGACTCATGGAGAGACCAGTGTTTTACAAAGTGCTCAAGCTGTGGGGAGACTTCAGGAGCGCGTAGCTGTGGACAGGCCGTGCTGCAATGGAAGGGTGCATGGGGAGCAAAGCATTGCTCAGCTGTAAGGTGCTACTGGGGCAACAGTGAAAAATACTGGATTCGATCCTGTTCCCTGGTCCCGTCCTACGTGGTGTACTTCTGTGGAAGTGCAGCGTGTGCCTCTTTGGTTTGGTTGGGGCTCTGGCCATGGACCTTACTAAAAGCAAGAGGAGGTTGGTCCAGACAGTCATCCTAGGGCACTTCCACCTTTGAGTGCTTGACTGTCACAACTTCAGGTCCTTTTAACAAAGACATCAATGTGAAGTAGGTACAAAGGCTTTTGTCTGCGTGTCTCTCCAGGTTGCTGTATGCAAAGTGCCCCCAGTAATCAGGGCCTTGTTGTCCAGCAGTTATTCTCTGTTGGTTGTTTCTTTTGCCCAGGGATGTAATTGGAACATCCATGTGAAAAGTTACACTCAGCCATCTGAAGTCTTTGTTTTTCATAGCTCTTGCTCCTCTCCAGGAGCTTAGCTGGCCTTCACGTTTTGAGGAGGTTTTCCACTTTAGCAGCAAACGTTTCTGGTTTAGAATGATCTTTTTTATTTGAGAAGTACCCAAGTTTTGCAGTAAATATTAAAGTCCTGCTTGGAAGGAAAACAACTTGCTAGAGCTCTGTTGGGCTTTAAGAAGAGATAACTTTGAATTAAAGCTGCTGGAGCTCGGAGGTGCTCAAGGGGAGAGGATTGTGTTTCCTTTCCCTCCCTGTCACTGCCAGCTTACTCTGATCCCGCCTCTTGTGTTGCAGATGGATGTACTCCGCTCATGTTGGCGTCTCTGCGTGTGGGCAGCTCCGATATTAGCGAGGACGACGAGGATGCAGAAGATTCCTCAGCAAACATCATAACGGATTTAATCTATCAAGGTGCCAACCTGCAGGCCCAGACTGACCGCACCGGGGAGATGGCCCTGCACCTGGCAGCCCGCTACTCCAGAGCGGATGCTGCGAAACGTTTGCTGGATGCCGGTGCGGATGCCAACGCGCGGGACAACATGGGGCGGACCCCCCTGCACGCAGCTGTAGCAGCTGACGCCCAGGGTGTCTTCCAGGTACGACAGTCAGAGCCCCTTTTAGAGTAGCTGTAACAATACGAGCTTGCGCCTGAGCTGTGGTCTGTTCCCTCACAGCTCTTCTCTATTGCCTTCCACTGCGTGACAGCCGGGTGAAATGGTATTTTACACCCAGTTCCCTCAGGTATTGGTAGCTTGAAGAACTCAGCAGGCATGAGTCCTCTGGCATGTTCCTGTACTCGGCATTGGTGAGGCCACACCTCGAGTACTGTGTCCATTTCTGGGCTCCTCACCATAAGAAGGACATTGAGGTCCTGGAGCGAGTCCAGAGAAGGGCAACCAGGCCGGGGAAGGGGCTGGAGGGCAAATCCTATGAGGAGCGGCTGAGGGAGCTGGGGCTGTTTAGCCTAGAGAAGAGGAGGCTGAGGGGAGACCTTATCGCCACCTACAACTACCTGAAGGGAGGTTGTAGAGAGATAGGTGATGGTCTCTTCAGCCAGGTGGCAGGTGACAGGACAAGGGGGAATGGCATGAAGCTGTGCCAGGGCAGGTTTAGATTGGACATTAGAAAAAAATTTGTTACTGAAAGAGTTGTCAGGGCCTGGAACAGGCTGCCCAGGGAGGGGCTGAGTCACCTTCCCTGGATGTGTTCAAAAAAAGGGTAGATGAAGTACTTAGGGATATGGTTTAGTTTAGGATGCGAATGGTTGGACTTGATGATCTTAAAGGTCTTTTCCAACCTTGTGATTCTGTGATTTATGTGGTGTGTTTGCCTCTGTCACCTGTGATCTGGGTCTTTGCATTAGTGCTCAGGCTGCGTTTGCATTATAAAGCTTCTCTGGAGTTTCTGCCAGATGGTACTGAAACAAAACAATCCCATCTTCCCATGCAGATCCTGATCCGTAATAGGGTGACCGACTTGGATGCTCGGATGAACGATGGGACGACCCCACTAATTCTGGCTGCACGTCTGGCTGTGGAAGGGATGGTGGCTGAGCTCATTAACTGCCAGGCAGATGTGAATGCCGTAGATGATCACGGTAATGTGAACATGGTGTACTGGGCTGGGCAATAATTGTCGTGGTGTGGGCAAGGAGAGGTGGGCTTCTCTCTCCTGGAGTATGGGCTGCTTGTCAATGCCGTAGCTAAATCAGCCACAAGGCTGTCCTGTGGAAGTCCTCCCAGCAGCAATAGGCTGCTGCACTGTGGCTTGGTTAGACAGTCCTGGAAGAGAAGCAGAAGAAATGTGGGGTTGGAAACGCTGGGATTTTCTGGACTGTAGATGTGATTCTATGGCTGGGTTATTTAAAAAAACAGAAACTAAAAAAATCCCAGCGCAGGTGCTGGAAGTCCCACTGCACCTCGGTAACACAGGGGAGCGCCACGGTGCCGTGATTTCCAGAGCACAAAGGGGACTTGAGGACGTGTTTGTGTGCGGAGGGCTGTGCTGCAGTTGCTCTCTTCCCTCAGGGTACTCTGCCCATCTCAGTGCTTTAGACCACAGCTCCTTGGCTTGTAAGTGACATCACTGGGTTTTCCTGCAGGTAAATCTGCTCTTCACTGGGCTGCTGCTGTCAACAATGTGGAAGCAACACTAGTGCTGCTGAAAAATGGAGCCAACAGAGACATGCAGGATAACAAGGTACGGTTTGGGTGCACTCTACACAGCTATGCTTCCTAACTCAGAGCATCTCTTTGGTTCAGATCTTCTGAACTGAGTGCTTGGTGCAGGTCTTCCAAACCCCCAGGCTGTGCCTGGAACTCTCCCCACACACTGACGCCTTGCAGGGTTTTTGATACAGGAGAGCAGCTCTCTTCCTTGTTCAGCCTAGTCCTGGGCATCGCTGCTGCCCTGCTTTTCTTGCCAAAAAGTGATGGAATACACAGCCAGTGGGGGTGTTAGAGCACTTGGGGGAGGTGCTGCCAGTGCCCAGCAGCTGGGGTCCAGTTAGCAGAGTCAGTGGATCAGTGGATTTTAGAGCTCCCAACAAGCTGCAGCTCTTTACTGGGCTGTTTCAGTCCTTTGTACCTTCCCTTCCAAGGGCCCACCGCAGCACAGTGCACTTCGGTGGGGTGGTTTAGCCTGGGATGCTCCACTGCCACGTGTGAAATCATCTCCTGTCATCTGCCTTTTTTGATGGGCACCTCTGAGGGCGGGTTATCATAGAATCATAGGGGTTGGAAGGGACCATCTGGTCCAACCCCCCTGCCAGAGCAGCTCCCTAGCTCATATTGCACAGATAGGCATCCATATGGCTCTTGAATATCTCCAGAGAAGGAGACTCCACCACCTCCCTGGGCAGCCTGTCCCAGGGCTCTGTCACCCTCACTGGGTAAAAGTTCCTCCACATGTTGGTGCGGAACTTCCTGTGCTCCAACTTGCAGCCATTGCCCCTTGTCCTGTCCCCACAGACCACTGAAAAGGGGCTGGCCAATTCCCCCTGCATCCTATACTTAAGATATTTATAAACATTAATTAGGTCCCCCCTCAGTCTTCTTTTCTCCAGGCTGAACAGTCCCAGCTCACTCAACCTTTCCTCATAGGGGAGATGACCACTAACACGACACTGCATTGAACAGTGCTTCCTGGGGTTACTGTGCCATTAAGGGGTGTGTGAGCTCTAAGTCACTTTCCCCGCAGTGGAGCCACTATAAGACGTATTCTGTGTGTTTTCAGGAGGAGACACCGCTCTTCCTTGCTGCTCGGGAGGGCAGTTTTGAAGCAGCAAAAATCTTGCTGGACCATTTTGCCAATCGAGACATCACAGACCACATGGACCGCCTGCCCCGAGACGTGGCCCAGGACCGAATGCACCACGACATCGTGCAGCTCCTCAACGAGTACAACGTAGCACACAGCCCCGCTGGGCACCCCGGTGCCATGCTGAACTCCGCCCTCTCCCCGGTCATCTGCGGCCCAAACAGGTCCTTCCTCAATCTGAAGCATGCTTCGTTAAGCAAGAAGTCACGGAAACCGAACGCCAAAGGCATCATGCCCACGAACCTCGCCAAAGATGCGAAGAGGAGAAGGAAGAAGTCCCTCAGTGAGAGCAAAGGGCAGTTTTCGGAGAGCTCGGTGACGCTGTCACCAGTTGATTCCCTAGAATCGCCCCATGCTTTTGCATCTGAACCCACATCATCTCCTGTGATGCCGTCGCCGGGGGTGTTACACTCGTCGCCCAGCTCACTGCTGACCGCTCCGTCTGTGCAGGCTGCACATACGATGTCCTTCTCCAACCTCCACGAGATGCAGCCCTTGGGACGTGGCTCCAGCACCGTGCTGCCATCGGTCAGCCAGCTGCTTTCGCAGCACAGAACCACCCCTCCCAACAGCGGGCTTGCCAGGCTCCGGCCAGCCAACGTTTCCACCGAGTGGATGAACCGTATGGAGGTGAACGAATCCCAGTACAACGAGATGTTTGGCATGGTGCCGCAGGTGATGCATTCGCACCCCAGCGTTCCTCAGCAGAGCGGTTTGGTTCAAGCAGATGCAAAGCACATGGGAGTGTCCAGGGAGTCTCTGCCCCCTATCATGACTTTCCAGCTAGTTCCCAAGGGTGGCATAAACCAGCCAGCGCTGCCACAGCAGGCCCAGTCAAACTGCGCCCAGAACATCGCTGGTCCTCTGAGCTCCATGTACCAGATACCGGATTTAGCTCAGCTGCCCAGCGCCTCGTTCTCCATGGCTGCCATCCCTCAGCAGGATGGACAAGTGGCTCAGACGGTCCTCCCAGCGTACCACCAGTTCCAGAGCTCGATGGGGAAGTACCCCACGCCTCCGTCACAGCACAGCTGCTACTCCTCGGCCACAGAACGGACTCCTAGCCACAACCGGCACTTACAAGGGGAGCACCCGTACCTGACTCCGTCACCCGAATCTCCAGACCAGTGGTCAAGCTCCTCCCCGCACTCTGCCTCTGACTGGTCTGATGTGGCAACCAGTCCCAGTAACAACCAGCGCGGGCCGGCGGCCGCTCACATGACAGAGCAGCAGCGGAACAACATGCAGGTCTATGCCTGAAGGCTGGCCGAGGTGAAGCCCGATGAAAGTGGACTCCAGAACTCATGAAGGTCTTCCAGTATCAAAATGAAGAACCATTTTAGTATCCAAGAGTCTTAATGAGCCCAGGCTGTTCTTTCCTCGGAGGGACTGTGGTCGCCACAGGCTTGTATGCTTCTATGCTAAACAGAGAACTGTAGAAGCTGGTGATGGAGAAGACCAGCTGGGTCACTTCTAACCAACGCCCGTGCATCTTGGACGCTGTCTGCACTGGATTCTCCAGTTGGCTTTTAAATACGTTCCACCATTTCTCTGGGGAGACAGCTCTTCAGCTTGATGCATCTCACGGTCGTTTCTCCAGAAACTTAGCCAAAACCAGCTGCGTATCCTTATTTTGTTACTCCTTTTGTTACCCACGTAACCTGCCTCTGAAGCACCTTCTACTACTTCTCCTCGAGTTCAAGTTGCCTTGTCTTGACACAGCTTAGAGCTGCACCCACATTCCTGGACCCCTCCTTCCCTTGGCTGCTCTCACTCTATGGGCAAGCCAGGCTTCCCAAAAACACCTGCAAGGTCAAGCAACACCCTCCATCGTGCAGCTTCACCCTTTCCTCTTCAAGAGCCTCTGCCATGTACAGACCCGCTGACACCCCTGAGTGTTTTCACTGCCTGCCCCCAAGTATTACAAGATTATATACACGTACAGTCTTCTCTTAGGGTTCGCTTTTTTGGTTGGTTCCCCCTGCTCCTCCTGAAGAACTCGGGGCTGACCCCATCTTCCCCCTGTGGTGGCTTGTAGACACATCTCTCCCATGTTGTACGTCTTCCCTGAGACGCGCCTGACGTTCTGACACACTACCCTCCCCGGGCCCGCCGTCCTGCCAGGAGTGTCCGTGACCGCCTTCACGGGCTCCATGCTGGAAGAGATGCCCTGCAACTGATAGAGGCCTTTCGGGACACCCTTGGGACAAGCCCAGGCGTTTCAGAACCTGGTAACACAAGCTCCCGGCGGCTTTCCCACAGCAGTCCCCTCCCCCTGGGATGGCTCTGTACCCTGCCCTCCAGATATACCATATGCCGCCTCTTTATGGTATTACCAGGAATGTCAGGGGTGTCGTTACGTGTTTGCAGTGTGTGTCCTGCTGCATCAGGAGCGGAGTCCAGCCCTTGGAAAGTGTCCCTTTTGCTCCAGCCCCGGGGCAGGGCTGCCTCATCTTCCCCTCCCGATGTGGGGGGCTGTGGCGCTGGCTCCCCAGAGCAGCTGCTGGGAAGCGGGGCTTAAGTGGCAGACCAAATAGGTGGGAAAAACCATAGGTGGGAAAAACCTCACCTAACACAGCACGAGGTTCAGGGCTGTCCTCTGCTCTCAGCTTCAGCCTCCATTGGGATTTCACCACAGGGGCCCCGCGTGCGCTGCGGGATGGTAGTGCCATTTGTACTGCAGCTCCCCCGATGTTTTTGGAGCTATGGAAGCCAGCTGCTGCAGACCTCAGACAAACCAACTGTTCTTCCTGCCTTGTCCGCAAGAGCAGCGTTTCCCTGAAAGGGCTCCCAGCCGGTCAGCAGCCAAAACGACCCTTTCTGGGCATGGTTTTGCTCCTACCTCTTCGGGGGAACCCTTGCAGACGCAGGATCCAAAGAGATCGGGGCTGCCGGCTGCCGCCAAAGGACAGAGAAGGCCGCTCCCCTCCGAGCAGCGGCCGTTTAGCTTCCTACCATGTACAGTATTGCCTCTGATGTGTTCTTTCCATTCTGATCCAAGAGTCAAAGCTTTTCCTTTCCATTCAACTCCATGGTACATGAAGGCAGGGCCTCAGGGCGGAGCCGGTTCCCCGGGGGGCCGTCGTTTCGGGCTGAAGGTTTTAATTCTGAAGTTAACTGCTTTTTACAATGCTCCCCGGCGTGGCCTTTGAAGTTTTAGCTGCAACCGACTCGGATCTCCAGCCTGGAGCCCGCCAGCTCCCGGAGAGGTCTGTCCAGGTACACGTTTCACTGCAAATAATGAAGTGTTTGCTACATGGTTGCTAAAGAAACAAAAGGGCTCTTTTTTCCCCCCCCCCCCACCTCGTTTAGCCCCAAATAATTAAGTGCCTTTTTTTATACCCATGGCTGCCTTGTCCAAGATGAGTGCTTTCTGTGGAACGAAGCCAGTTTCGTGCCTGGTGGGTTAAAGCGATGGCCCTCTGCCTTTCCTCCTTCCTTCTCTCCTTTATTTTTTAACTACTTGTAAAGATAATATCTCCTTCAGGTGGTATTTTATCTCGTAAGTTGTAGAGTAACCATTCACACAGCAGCGTTTTCCTGTATTAATGATGGAAAATATTTGCTTATTTTTACATTTTTTATAAAAGTCTTTTATGAAAATAGTTGCCACAAAACGTATAAGCAATTTTTATCCCCAGAATAAAGAGTATGTGCCCGACGACGTCTGTGCGCTGCTGCTTTTGTTTGTCTGCCTGGCCATTGTGGCACAGCCACTGCATTATAAACACATCACTGGTGCTGGATAGCTGTTCAGCTCCCCCTGGTAAGGGACAACCCATTAGGAAATCTGTGGTCTGCGTCAGGAGAGAGCTTTTGGGGATCAAGGGTGCTCTGTCCTGTGGCTCTCCCCAAGGGAGCTGGTGGAGCTGAAAGCAGCCTAGCTCAGGCGCAGCAGGAGGGTCCTGCATCTCATCCTGCATCTCTCTGCTAACAGTAACCGGCTCGCAAGCAGCTGGGCGTACTGGGGAGGATGGGGAGGGACTGGGATGGAGCCTTTCTTGAGATGCTTTGAGTGGGAGCTCTCGCTTGCCTGGGACTCTGGGAGACATTGGTTTTGTGTGAATTTTAGAATCATAGAATCACAGGGGTTGGAAGGGACCTCGAGAGATCATGGGGTCCAACCCCCCTGCCAAAGCAAGGCCATGGGCAAGCGTGGATCAGGGAGCGGAGATGTGATCTCACCTCTTTGGGTCCTGCTTGCTTCCCTGGCCTGTCACTCCTCCTGCAGCCAGGAGGACACCCTCATCCCTGGAGCCAAGGATGCCTTCCTGGCTTTGGCTTGCAGCCGGTGTGTGCAGACATGTGACGCACCAGCCCCTCTGAAATGGGGAGTCGGGGCTCCTCCATGCTGTGTGTAAAGTCTGACTGGAACACCTGGAGAACAAACACAATGGCTGCCATGTTCCCGTATTTTGAGCAGGGAGGTGCTGCTGAAGCCTTGGGCTCTGCCAGCACTCCCCTGGCCGGTTTCCAGCCCTCACCGTGGCGTCGGATGGAGCCGGTAGCTGAATTACGACGTCTCGCAGGGGTAACGCTGCTGGGGGCATTTCAAGGGTTTAATATTCAAGCAGCACCACTCCTTTATCTTCTAGCAGAGCCAGCTTGGCAAGTGCAAACCTCCGGGAGGCTTTTGGCCGGGCTCTCCCCTTTGGCAGGTCTGTGCCAAAGTTTAGTGAGCTCTGCTGTGCCTCTGGTACAGCTGCGTCGAGTTTGCCAGTGCTCAGGCTGAGACTTGAAACTGCATCTCCCTGGGGATGACGTGTACCTCTTCCCCAGCCCAGGATGATGAGGGGCTGATGAAAACTTGGGCTGTATCCAAATGTGCCTAATTGAACCAGCCAGGAGGGGAGCTGAGGTGTGTGTCCCTTACCCTACTGAGGAGCCTCGGGCTCCTTTGAAGAACATTCTCATAAAATGAGGGTGGAGCCCTCTCTTCTGGGGGCAGATGGCTGTGTTTGAAGTTTCCCGGTTGGAGCAGCTGATCTGCCCTGTGATGTGGTTTTCTGGAGAAATGATAGCAGGCAGCAGCTGTGTTTGGACACAAGGAGGCTTCTGCCCCTTTAATGGCTTCAAATTGGAACACAGGAAGTTCCACACCAATCTGCAGAACTTTTTCACAGTGAGGGTGACAGCGCCCTGGGACAGGCTGCCCAGGGGATGTGGAGTCTCCTTCTCTGGAGATATTCAAGACCTGTCTGGGCACCTCCCTGTGCGGCCTGTCCTAGGGACCCTGCTTTGGCAGGGGGTTGGACCCGATGGTCTCTGGAGCTCCCTTCCAACCCCTACAGTTCTGTGACTCTGGTTGATCCTGGAGGGTGCCTGGCAAGCCAGCTGAGACTGGAGAGGTCTCAGGGAGCAGTAGCAGCTGTATCCCGGCTGTGTGGGCAAAGGAGCTGGGTCTGATCCTCCTCTCTCCCTGGGGCGAAAGCCAGGCCTGCCTCTGCATGCCGTAGGAGAGCTGCTCCTGTGGGTGTAGCGGCGCTCCCTGCGTGTTTTGGCAAATGCTGCCACAAAGGAGCCGTGGGAGATCCCCAGGAGCGGGGACACATGGCTCGAGCCTGGCAGCCAGAAGTAACAGCTTCACCCCTGTGATGAAGGTCTCGGGATGCAGGGAGCCAGGGCTGTGGGGTCCCCATTGGGGGGCTGCTGCAGCAGGACCTGTCCCTTCCCCCTGGAGGGAAGCGAACTGATGAAGCCCTGCATCACCACACCCCCACCAATACCTGATGGTGCCCGTTAACCCCCAGCCATGGGCTGTTACCAATCCCTGCGTCCTGCATCCTGCTGACATACATCCCCAGGCAGATCAAACAAGGGCGGTGTGTATGTGACGCACGGCAGGCAGAGCTGGGCAGGACATGGGGACCGGCTGTGTGCCACCCCTCAGCTGGACGGGGACACTGGCGATGCCAGTGTGTGGTACCCACGGCCCAACTGGTCACCACAGGGATGCACCAGCTGGGATAAGGGCAGCTTCCCCCGCAGCTCATCCTGGCCAGCCCCTGGGCCAGCGGGCATCCCCTCCCGGTGCCAGGCTGCTCTCTGCCACAAGGTTATCTCTCTGTTTGCGTTGGTAATTAACACTAATTGCAGGGGGGTTTATTGACCAACTAGGAGAGGTCCTTCCTATTTCTTCTTGAGTGTAAACAGCGCGGACACCTGGGCGGCTTTCCAGCGAAGTGGGGGGGATAGGGGGAGATCGGCAGTAAGATCTTTATGGTAGGAATCACCTGAGCAGGGCAAACAGTGATGCTAGTGAGCACCTGGCTATAAAGAGCAGCTCTTCTCCTCCTCTCCTGCCTGCGGGAAGCCATTATTCCTCCCGATCTCTGGACAGCAGGTGAGGCGGGGGACAGTCCTGAGGTGGCTGCAGCCTCGGGGTGCTCCAAGGTGCTCTGGAGCAAGCGGGAGCTGGTCCCAGCCCTGGCAGCACCCAGGGGAGCTGAGCTGGATGGGGCAGGATGCAGCCATGCAGTTTTCAGCCCCGCGCTGACTTTTGTCGCTGCTGCTTTGAGGGGAAGATGAGCTGAGTCTGCGAATCGGCCTCTGTGCCTGGGGATTAGCCCGGATAAAGGGGAACTGTGCTGATGTAGCTGATTTCCCCTCCCTGGCCTGGGTCTGGCAGCACTACAAGCTCAGGTCGGGGGGGGGCGGTGGGGGGTGAAAACGATGCTGGGCACATAGCCCCTGCAGCCCTACCAGCCTCAGCTCTGCCTGTGCCAGTGCTGCTGCTGTTGCCCGATGCCAGGGCAGGGCTGAGGTCTGCCCTCCCCCCCCAGCCATGTGCATGGCAGTGCTGTCCCCATGTCCCCACAGAGCAGCTTGGCTCACCCAGATGCCTCCTGCAGAGCCTAGGACTGGTGTGGGCTGGGCACCCCAATCCGTACCAGGGGACAGCGTGTGGGCATGGGCCAGTGACCTGTGCTGGGGAGGGGGAGGCACAGCCCCAGGGCTGCCATCTCCTCTGGCTGGCTGAAAGTGGTGGGGTTCAGCCCATAGTGGGGTGGGTTTGCACCCTCTGGGTGCAGGTGGCATCCCCTGTGCCCAGGGTGACTCCCAAGCTCTTCCAGGAGACGCGTCCAGGAGTGAGGAGGATGGTGGGAGCGGCCGGACTTGCCCTCCTGCTGCTGGGCTGCGTGGGGCTCCTGCAGCCAGCCGGTGAGTCCTGCGGCTTGGGAGGCACCCGCTTCTGCAGCGGGGCTGGGAGTGACCCACGCTCCTCTCCAGCCAGTAACACCGGCTGTCCCCCATCCCTCCCCACATCTGTCCCTCCACAGGCGCCCGGTACATAGACTACTGCCCCAAGGGCTGGTCCTACTACAAGCTCAGCTGCATCAAGTACTTCCATCAGCCCCTGACCTGGGATGAGGCCGAGGTAAGCCTGCCGGGGTGCGCATGTGGCCGGGGAATCCCTGTCTCCTGGGGTGCCCTGGCACTGATGGCTCTCCCTGCAGAGTCAGTGCCAGGCCAGCCACGCCGATGCCCACCTGGCCTGGATTGAGGAGCCCAAGGAGGCAGCCACCCTGAGAAAGGTCATCTCCTACCACCAGCGTGTGCAGTCCGTCTGGCTCGGCCTCCGCTATGGGCACCAGGTGAGGTGAGGGGCTGCAAGGGGTGGCAGGGTGCCAGGGAGCAGCGGGGCCGTGCCTCTGACCCCTTCTCCCTGCACAGAGACATGCCTGGCAGTGGGCGAGTGGGACCCCTTATAGCATCTCCAGCGGGCTGGATGGGAATGGTGCCCGTGGGGGGTCCTGCGGCGTGCTCACCCACCTCAGTGGTGAGTACCCAGACCCCATATACCCCTCTGGTACTTGGTCTCGGTTTGCACCCTCTCGCTTCTCCTTCTCCTCCTCCTCCTCCAGGGCCAGTCCCCACCTAGGGGACTGCAGTGGGCAGTGCTGCTACTGCTACCCCTGTCCTCAGGGGACAGGGGATGTCCCCTCAGATGTCCCCCGGGGGCAGGGGATGCCACCTGTGGCCACCCCTGACCCCCACCCCATCCCTCCGGCAGGTTTCACCGTGTGGTCCAGCACCGACTGCAACGAGCAGCATCACTTCATCTGCAAGTTCACCCCCAAGCACTGAGCACGACCCCTGGGAGACCCCACAGGGTCCCCCACACAGGCAGTGCTCCTGCCTTTCTGCCTCTGCTTCTCTCTCTTCAACTCCCCAAAATACACCCATAAAATACCAAGCATGCAAGTGCTGTGTGAGTTTGGTGCCGGTGCCAAGCCCTGGTAGGAGTCTGCCCATAGAGGGCTGGGCAAGGGAGCAGCAGCAGACGCTGCTGCAACTTTCTGAGCTTCCCGAGAAGCTGTGGCGTGTGGGGGTGAGTCCATGGAGCTGTGGGGCTTCCTCCATGTGGGGGTGAGTCCCCAGGAGCTGTGGGGCCAGCAGCTCTACTGGCTGGGTGCTTGTGGTTGCTCATCCCTGGCCCTCGTTGAATGGGAGGGGTGGGGGGATGGGATGCCCCCGGGGGTCAGGTAGAGGGGGGCGGGAGGGTCCCCGGGGTGCAGGCATGGAGGAGAGCTGGGGTGCAGGCACATGTGCAGGCGTGAGGAGCAGTGCCCCCTGGGTGCAGACAGCTCCGCAGGGGTCCAGGGGCTGTGATGCTGCCCCGTAGCTGTGTTGACAGCAGCAGTGGGACCAAAGGTCCCTTCTCATGTCACCGCAGTGTTGCCACAGCCATCACGTGCCTGTTTGCTGTTTTGAAGACAGCTCTGCCCCCACCCAGCCCAGGGGGTGCCCCCCACCCCAAGCCACAGCACGTGACAGAGGTGGACCGCGTCCTGGGCAGCACAGATGGTGCCAGCACCAAAGCTGCCCCCTGCCCCCTCCCCGGGACCGCGGGGGCAGTCAGGGAGGCCACGCAGCACCTCACGCCCTGCACAGTGACCACAGCCACACCAGGAAGCACCGGAGCTGCCAGTGCCCCACAGCACGGGGAGCCAGGGCTGCAGGAGAGCCCGTCCTGCTGCTTGGCCATGGCTCCGACTGAGCTCACCCCCCGGTTTTGGGGCACAGGAGACGGGCGTCTTGCGAGTGCCCCCTCCAAAGCCAGCACTTGCTCCGCTGTCCCTGTCGTGTTGGCTGGCGCTCGGTGACCTTTGAGCGCTGGGGTCTGGCACGCTGATAAGGGCCAGGAGGGCCGTGCCGCGCCGCCTGCAAAGTTTATAAAAGCACCATGCAAGGCCCGTCCCGCTGGCTGTCTGTCCATCCCGCCATCTGTCCCTCTGTGCGGCGGCTGGGGCAAAGATGCTGCGCTTGGTGGGCCGTGCCGCGTGCTGCTGGGGGGCAAGGAGGGCACTGCCAGGGCCGGAGTGGGCACTTTGGGTGTCCCAGCACCCCACAGCCATGCAGAGGGCATGGTGAGCACTCACACGGATTGGGTGGGGTGAAGGCATAACCGGGGGAGGGGGTGGGTTGTCAGGGAGTTGGCAATGTCTTAAACCTTGCTGGGGAAGGGAATGGTCTCTCTGCTCCCTGCGGCACCACTGGCCACAAGGAACAGGCAGGGATTGGGGTGCTCATGGCCTGGGGCGTTTGCTGGTGGCATCTCCCTGGGGCTGCTGTGGGACCGTTGCCGCTCCCTCTGCCCTGCAGCCTCTCCAGCGCTGCTGGGACGGGCACCTGGCCCAAGGACGTGGGCATCCTGGCGATGGAGGTGTACTTCCCTGCCCAGTACGTGGAGCAGGAGGAGCTGGAGCGGTACGACGGCGTGGAGGCTGGCAAGTACACGAAGGGCTTGGGCCAGCGGCAGATGGGCTTCTGCGCCGCCCACGAGGACATCAACTCCCTGTGCCTGACGGTGGTCCAGCGGCTGGTGGAACGCGGGCGTCTCTCCTGGGACGCCATCGGACGCCTGGAGGTGGGCACAGAGACTGTCATCGACAAGTCCAAGGCTGTCAAGACTGTCCTGATGCAGCTGTTCCAAGAGTCGGGGAACACTGACGTGGAGGGCATCGACACCACCAACGCGTGCTACGGGGGCACCGCCTCGCTCTTCAACGCAGCCGCCTGGGTGGAGTCCAGCGCCTGGGACGGTGGGTGTGGGCAGGGACTGGGGTGGGAGGGCTGGACGTGGGGTGGGTGCTGTGGGATGGGGGAAGGAGGGAGGAGATGTTCTGCAATCCAAAGATGCTCTAGCAAGCCCCAAAGGGAGCTGCTGCTGCTCCAGGCTCTCCATCACCCCATCTGTCCCTCACCTTGGCTGTTGCATGGGGATGGGGATGTCCAGGCTGGGGATGAAAGCTCACACCTGTTGACAGCCCCACTGTTCCCCCCATCCTCCCCCAGGTCGCTACGCCGTGGTGGTGTGCGGGGACATTGCCGTCTATGCCACGGGGAACGCGCGGCCCACGGGAGGTGCCGGTGCCATCGCCATGCTGGTGGGACCAAACGCCCCGCTGGTGCTGGAGAGAGGTCAGTGCCCCAAGACCCCAAGGCAACAAGGTGCCATATCTGGGGCTTCCCTAGACAGAGCTGCTCCGCTCTGGCAGCACCAGCTCTGCTGGCCCCTGTGGCTGCCCCAGGACCAAGTACCCTGGGATCTCAGCTGGCCATGTCCCTGTGGCACCTCCGAGTAACCCAGGGAGGCTGGTGGGTGCCAGGGCTGGCATGGCAGGCAGCACCTCCAGGTGTCTTCTGTCCAGCTGGGACCCCCCACCACCCCAGTGCTCCTGGGCAGCCAGCTCTCCCTGTGCCCCCAGGCCTACGGGGAACACACATGGAGCACGCCTATGACTTCTACAAGCCGGACCTGTCCTCCGAGTACCCGGTGGTGGACGGGCAGCTCTCCATCCAGTGCTACCTGCGGGCGCTAGACCGCTGCTACGCTGTGTACCGCCATAAGGCAGAGCGCCAGTGGCAGCAGGGTAAGCAAGTGGCAGCAACCCCGGGGTGCCCTCACCATCCCACTGGACGCTGACATCCCCAGTGTTGCCTTCCAGCTGGCATTCAGCGGCCCTTCACCCTTGACGACTTCAAGTTCATCATCTTCCACACACCCTTCTGCAAGCTGGTGCAGAAGTCGGTGGGGCGGCTGATGCTGAATGACTTCTTGGCTGCCCCCAATCCCGACACAGCCACCGGCCTCTACAAGGGGCTGCAGCCCTTTCGGTGAGTCCCTGCACCCTGTCCCCCAGCCTGGCTGGCAACGTGTTGGTGCGTGGTTTGAACCGGGCTCTCCCCGGGCCAGCGGTGTGAAGCTGGAGGACACCTACACCAGCAAGGAGGTGGAGAAGGCGTTCCAGGCAGCCAGCCAGGAGATCTTCAACCAGAAGACAAAACCATCCCTGCTCCTGTCCTCCCGCAATGGCAACATGTACACACCGTCCATGTACGGCTGCCTGGCCTCCCTCCTGGCACAGTGAGTCCCACTGAAAGCTGGCTCAGGGCATGGGGGAGGTGTTTTTGGGGAGGGCAGTCCCTGGCCTGGCTGGCCAGGGAGGCGGGCACAGGGTATTCACACAGCCCCCCTGCAGAGACCGGACACTTTCATTGCATGTAACCCCTGGCGTGGATGCATCTTGCTCTGTGCTGTCTCCCTGCCAGCCTTTTCCACTCAGCTTACTGGAGCTGTGACAGCACATAAAGCCCTTCTGTGGGGCCAGGGGGATGAAGCCCCCCTTGCTGTGCCCGGCAGAATGGCTGACCCTGTGGCTGAGGAGCTGTGGGAACAGCCAGAGACACGAAAGTCCCATCCTGAGGCTCCCTGACACCCCCGCACTCTGGGGCCACACTCCTTTAGCAGCGCAGCCCTGAGTCCCAGAACCCCCTGCCCCCTCCACTGACCCCGCAGCTCCCCCTGGCCCCCAATCCCCTCTAACCCCCCTCACCGCAGGTCCTCAGCGCGGGACCTGGCCGGCTGCCGGATCGGTGCCTTCTCCTACGGCTCAGGGCTGGCCGCCAGCATGTTCTCCCTCCGCGTCTCGCAGGACGCGGCCCCGGGTGAGCCCTGCGGGAGAGGGGTTCGGGAGGGGAGGGCGCCACAGGGCCGCAGGGATGGGGCTGCTGGTGATGCCATCTCATTTGGGGGGTGTCTCCACTACCAGGCTCACCCCTGGACAAGCTGGTGTCCAGCCTGGCTGACCTGCCCGCTCGCCTGGATGCCCGCAAGCGCGTAGCCCCACAGGACTTCGCGGAGATCATGAAGCGGCGGGAGGAGACCCATCACCTGGGTGAGTGGAGCCAGGGGGATGTGACAGCCCACCCCTCCCTGATGGGACCCCACAGCCCCCCTGAGCATCGTCGCCTTCTCCCCGCAGCCGACCACGCTCCCCACGGCTCCCAGGCGGATCTTTTCCCTGGCACCTGGTACCTGACGCGGGTGGATGCCAAGTACCGCCGGGAATACGCCAGGAAGCCTGTCTAGGGGGGGAGCAGAGCAGCGAGCCCTGGGGAGAGGGATGCTCTTCTCCCTGTTGGCACCCCTGCTCACCCCCAAATCTGGGACTGGCCTCTGTGGGAGATCTCACCTCGTGTGGCTGGGAAGCAGCTGGTGGCACCTCGGCCCCAGAGCTGGCAGAGGTGCTCTCTGCATCTGCCCGGGCGCGGGGAATAAAGGCACAGATCTGGGTCCCGGTCCCAAGCCGTCCCTTCCCACCTCAAGGCCCTTCCCTCAACCACCATGGGGCTGGATAGCAGCAGGATAATGGCCCCTGACAGGATTTATCCTGCGGGCACCCAGCGTGGCCACCTACCCCACTGGACACGTGCCTCAGTACCCCTTTCCTCAGGATGGCAGTGTGCCCTGACATTTTGGGGGAGCCCAGCAAATCTCAGCTCCCCAGTCTGTTTCCAGTTACGGAATGGTGAGATGCAGTTCCCCACACGACATGGGCAAGGTGAAACACTCCCGTGGGAAAACCTATGGGGGCAATTCCCAGCTGACAGGAGGGGACAGGCCCCTCAGGGGCTCACGAGAGGGCTCAGCTCCCCTTGGAGCACTGCCTGCTCTCTGGGCTGTGCCCTGGCATGGGACTGTGGCCGGACAGGACCCCAGCAGCTGCACGGACCTTTGCACCCGTGAGCAAACAGCAGCAGGGCTGGGGGGGCAGGGGGAGCTGGGCGGCAGGGGGGACAGGACCAGCCAACCTGCAGGAGCTTTGGGATCAGGTACAAGGGACCACACAGACATACATCATGCATTCTCTCCTCCTGGACCCTTTATTGAGCATGGGGCCACCCCAAGCCCCACGTGGGAGCTGGGGGTGGCTGGGCACAATGCTTCGCCAGCTCCGGGATGGGTCCAGATGCTGCAGCTGTGGGGAGACTCCTTGGCAGCGGTTGGGGTCTACAGGTGGAGCTGGGAGACCTCCGTGACGTGTGACTTCAGCTCGCTGAGGTTGGAGAGGGGGGCTGAGAGCCCCACAACACTCCACTGCTCGCCAGCCACAGTGCTGGAGCTATGGTAGGACTGGAGCTGGATCCCCGCCTTCCCCAGCAGACCTGGAGGGGAGGAGATGGGTCAGGGGCTGCAAGCTGCATCCCTGCTCCAGCACCCCTGGGCGGGTAGCAGGGCTCTGCCCACCCCTACACCCCTCAGAGGTCTACAATGCCACTTCTTCCCCATTCCAAGTCCTTTTCTCCATGTCCCTCAAGCCCCCCCATCCCTGTATCTCCACGCGACATCTGCCCCCTCCCCACTGCAGCAGCGGGGCAGATGTGAGGTCCCCCCCAGCCTGCATTCTGTGCTCAGTGGCAATGTGGGGAGCTCACCAGCCAGCACGGGCAGCACGCTGGGCTCGGAGGCTTTGGCTCTGTAGATGAGGACAGGACCAGCCAGCGGGGCTGGCTGCTTGAAGGTGGCCCCACTGATCTCCCGCAGCACTGGGGTGCTTCCCTGCACCATCCCTGCTGCCCGGTGCAGGCTGCCCTGCAAGGCCACCTGCAGCAAGCCGGTGCTGCCGTCAGGCTCAGGGACCACATCATCATGGGTGGTTGTGACCTGTGGAAGAGATGTGGCCTCTCAGCACCCAGGTCCCGCTCATGACGGGGTTTGGGGATGTCCTCAGAGGTCACCCCACAGGACATCCCCTGTGAGAGGTGCATTAGCAGCTCCGGGAGCCAAACCCAGGCTGTGCTGCTTGCAGGGAAGGACAGCACGCTGGGCTGATGTATAGAGCCCCGGGTGTCCACACACCTTCAGCCCAGCCTCCTGGGCCAGCAGCAGGGCATTCACCAGGGTCACCTCCTTCTGTGCCACTCCAGCCAGCATGCCCGCAGCCACGGCGGGCATCAGGTAACTCCCGGCCTCCTGCAAGGGTGTCCCTGGGTGCAGGGAGGAGGCAAGGAGGCAGATGGGCCGGCAGTAGAGGTGTCAACCCCATGCTGGAGCAGCTAGCCTGGCAACAGTCCCTCCACCCACACATCCCCGCTCCAATCTTCCCACCCATCCATACCCCCACATCCCTGTCCTCTCACCATCCTCCCACTCCATCATCCCACCACCCTCCTTGTCCATCTCTTCTCCTGGTCAGCTGCCCGCCCACCTTCCCATCCTTCTCCCATCTGCCCAGCCCAGCAGGTTCTTACACACCCCGCTGCTCTGCCCACCCATCAGGGTCCCTGCACCCTGGCCAGCTCACCTAGGGTGCAGACCTGCACACTGCCCTGTGCTTTCTTGCCCACAGTGTGCAACACCATGCCCAGGGCCCTGGCCAGGGCGATCCAGGGCTTGGTCTGGGGCACGAAAGCCTTGCTGAGAGCCTGCCCGTTGACCTGTGAGGAAGAGCAAGGTGAGCGATGGGAATCCACCAGCGAGTGCACAGGACTGCTCCCACTCCACCTGAGGTTTACAGATGGGGAAACTGAGGCAGGGAGGTCAGGTACCCAGTGCAAGGACTCACTATGCCAGCCAGCCCCTTCCCAGTGGCCATGTCCACGATCTGCATGGCGATCTCTTTGCCACAGCGGCTCTGTGCCTCCTGTGTGCTGGCGCCCAGGTGTGGGCAGGAGATGACGTTGGGGTGGTTCACCAGTTCACGGTCCTTCGGTGGCTCCTGCCGATACAGCCCCATCCCACCATCAGGCCCCGGCACCCACCTGGGAGGGCATTTACACCCTCCTCCCTTGCAAGCTGGGGAGGGGCTGTCCCCAGGTCCGTGGGGTTTGTTGGGCTGGCCTGGCCCAGCTTGGGCAGCGTTAAGGTGATGCTGAGCCAAAGCCAAGCTCCGTGGGTCTCTATGGTCCCTCTCACCTCTGTGAAGACATCGAGGGCAGCCCCACCGCACTGCCCCGACCGCAGTGCCCGCAGCAGCGCGCCCTCATCCACAATGCCGCCGCGGGCGCAGTTCACCACCTGCACACCACGGCGGCACTTGGCAAAGGTGCTGTCGTTCAGGAGCCCTGCGGAGTGAAGGGGTGCTGTGAGCAGGGGGGAGGAACTGCTCTGGTTCCCCCCTGCCCCCCCCCAAAACCCTCCTGCCCCGCTGCCCACCCCATTACCCGTGGTGGAGGGCAGAAGTGGTGTGTGCACCGTGATGAAGTCGCAGCGCGGCCAAATCTGCTCCAGGGGCAGCTGCTCCACGCCAAAAGTGGCTGAGGTTTCGGGGGTGATGATGGGGTCATAACCTATGGTCTGAGGCAGAGCAGGTGCTTGTGGCCAGGCTGGGGTTGGGGGGGTCCATGCTCCCCATCACACCTCTGCCTTGGCTTCTTACCTTCATGCCAAAAGCCTGCATGCGGGTGGCCACCTCCCTGCCGATGCGCCCCAGCCCCAGCACACCCAGTGTCTTCCCATTCAGCTCCATACCCATGTACTGGGGTGAAAAGTGGAGAGTGAGAGAGCATACCCCACATGGACACCCATCGCCCTGTCCTGCTCAGGGCGCTGCGCCCACCTCCTACCTTCTTGCGGTCCCACTTGCCCTCCTTCATGGAGGCAGCTGCCTGCGGGATCTGCCTGGAAGGGGAGGCTATGGTCAGCACGGGAGCAGGGAGGGGGTTGTGGGGACCACATCCATCCCCTCCCCACGCTCACCTAGCCAAGCACAGGATCATTCCACAGGTGAGCTCGGCGGCACTGAGGCTGTTCCCTGTGGGTGTGCTGGGGATGGAGAGTGGTGTCACTGGTGTGTCACCCCCAGGCTGATGGGGGTGAAGGATGGGGACCTGCAGGGTGGTGCCACGGGGTGCAGCGGGTGGGGACAGACACCCTGATGCAGCCTCCCCTGTCCCCCAGGAGTGGGGGCAAGGATGCCCCATGATCCTGCTCTTACTTCATGACCAGGACACCCTTCCTGGTGGCCGCATCCACGTCGACATTGTCCACGCCGGTGCCTGCTCTGCCCACCACCTGCAGCCGCTCCGCCGCCTCCAGCACGTCGGCCGTGACTTTGGTGGCCGAGCGGACGATGAGCCCATCGCAGTCCTGGGGACACAGACACCGCGGGTGACACCGGGGCCGGGACCAGGGTGGGGGCTGGAGATCCCGGGGTCCTCCTCGGGGTTGGGGAGGGGGACACACAGGTGGGGGCCGGGGACAGCCGCTGCCGGGGGCTGGGATGCACCGTGCGAAAACCAGCCGGGTTCTTGCATCAGACAGGAGGCGGGGACCGGCCCCGCTGGCCGAGGGGGCTCCGCTGCCACCGGGGACGGACAGGCGGCCCCCACGCACCCACCCACCCACCCACGCACCCACCCGCGCTCACCCGGATCTCCCGCAGCAGCTCCTCCTTGCTCAGGCCGGGCTTCTCCTGCACCCGGAGGCCGCCGGCCTGCAGGATCTCCCGGCAACAGGGGTCCAGGCTGTCGCTGATCAGCACTTTCTGCAGCTTTCCCAGGGCCATGGCGGGGGACGCGACGGGACGGGCCGGGCCGGAGGTACGGGCTCTCTCCGCACGCCACCGAGAGGCTGCTGCCGCCCGCCCGCCGCGCTAAAAGGGCTGCGAGCGGGGCACGTTTTTCGGGCTCATTGGGTCCCGTCTCCATAATCCCACCTCCTTCCCTTCCCCTCCCCGCCCCAGCCCGCCCGGGTCCCGGCCCCCCCACACACACCCACCCCCGCCCCCGGAGGGGGGGGGCGGGGAGGAGGCGGAGGGGAGCGGGGTCGAGGCTGTGCCGGGTCCCACAGCAGCCCCAGGGCAAGGGGGTGCTCTGGCAGGACCCCGCTGCCCCGGGCCGGGGAGCTACGAAGCCGAGAGGAGCAGGAGGGAGGGTGGGAGCGTGTCCCCACTGTGCCTCAGTTTCCCTGCCCCGCACATCAGAGTTCAGCGAGGCAGGAGGGGAACGGTGGTGGCAGCCACGATGGCGCCGGTGGCTCCCCGCGAAGCTGAGCGCTGCTGGCAGGGCAGCAGCCCGGCACCCAGCCCACGGCAAGCCTGGACACATCCCCCCAGCTCGCCCAGGAATGGGGGTTCCCCAGGCCCCACAACCCAGAGGTGAGGCAGTGCCATGGCCCCTGCCTGCCTCCGGCATTGCACCCACCGTTGAGCAATGCCCCCGATAAGGGGCTGGGGACATGGGGCCAGCCCTGGCCACTGGCTCCCAATGACGTGGGCTGCACGGGAGCCACCCAGCAAACGCCCTCCGTGGGGCAAGAGCCACGGATCCACATTCAGTGACCTCACGGGGGAAGTGCTGGCCCTTGAGAAGGGACGGTGCAGGGACCCTGCGGGGCTGGGCATGCCCTGCATGGTGGATAGCAAGGTATGGAGATGTCCTCTTTCTCCTGGTTCCAAAACCTCACAGTGCAGCTGGACAGACAGACCCCAGGTCCTGCCCGCGTGGCAGCCAGGATCTGGCCTTTCCTTGTGTACCATTTTCCAGCAGCAGAGCTGAACCGGACTGCCCCATGTGAGACCTGGGGTGGCCCCAGAGCCACCCACCCAGCAGAGCCCAAGAGATGGGCCAGCACTGCCGAGACATGAGACCCCAGTGGTATGGACACCCTGGCACTGTGTGCAGCCTGTGCTATGGACACCCTGGCACCACCTGTACCCCAGTGCTCCCTACACTGCAGCTACAGCCAGGGAACAACCGTGACGCCAGAGGGGGGAAAGTCCAGGGCAGCCAACGCATGGCAAGAGATGGGGTCAGGGGCACGGCTGGAGAAATCTGCAGTGGGTTCCTGAAATGGCCCCTTGGTGGGGCTGTGTGACCCAGGGACAGGGCTCCCTCTCCACAGTCACGCGTGGCACTGGCTGGGGACACCCGTGCTGCAGGACCTGCCTGGCTGGGACACAGCCCACAGCTATGCTGGCCCTTGTCACAGCCCTGCCGCTGGCCCTGGCCTCTGTTAACCATTAAGACCTTGCTCAAGGTGCCTGGGGACCTGGCTTCTTGGCCCCCTGCTCCCCATGCTGGCTCTGCCGGGGCTTGCTGAGTGCCTCCCTTACATCTCCGAGGTCCCTCTCCCACGCAGCACCCAACGCCCACTTGCCTGGAGGCCACGCGTGGCCAAATCAGCGCCACCACAGCCTGTGTGCTGGCTTTTCCCGGCTGGCTGGTGCCCTCTCCTGGGGAGCAGTGCTGCAGGCACAGCCCTCCAGCACCCTGTCCCTTGCGGGGACCCCAAACCTGGCAGGGCCAGGGGGATGGGTGCTGTGGGCTGTGGTGGCTAATGAACTCCAGGATGGAGCCTGGGGATTATGGGGATGTGGCAAACCTGCTGCTCTCCGAGATCCTGGATGGGGTCTGCTTGGTGGCAGGCATGGGAGCCACAGGGGACAGCTGGCCAAGGGGCTGTGGGTATGGGATGAAAGGGAATGTTGGGGGAGGTGGTCCCTGCAGAGGGGATGGGGCTGTGGGGGCAGGCAGGGGCAGTGCTGGGATTGGGGCATCAAGCAGGAAAAGGAGGTAGGGGCATCCAAGGGGGCTGAGGTTATTAGGATTGGGATAGTGGGTGGTAAAGGAGAGGCAAGGGGAAAGGAGATTGGGGGATATTAGGTTGGGATGGTGGGTGTTAAAGGCAGGCTGGAAGGGTACCCTGGGGCGTACAGGGGGGTGGCGCCCTGGGGATGGCAAGGATGATTAGGAGAGTCAGTTTGGCATGGAGACATCCAGGGAAGACTAGGGTGGGAGGGGATGACAAGGAAGATCATGGGTGTCAGGATGGATGGTTGTGAGTGCCACAGGGGACCTTGGCTAACTGGGGGCCTTTGGGGTGACTGGGAGGTTGGAGAAGGATTTTGGGGGGGGGGGGCAGGGAGGGATAAGCGAGTGTTCCTGAGGGGGCTGAAGGGTGGGGAAGGATTTGGGCTTGGCCCAGAGGGACTGTAGGAGTGGAGGGTGGGGGCAGGGGGGGTTCAGCCGGTGTAGGCTGGCTGCTGGGAGGGGGCGGGATTGGGGAGACTAAAAGGGAGGGGGGGTTGCGGGGGGGGGAGCTGGAGAGAAGGAGGGAAGCAGAGAGAGCAGGGAGGGGATGGAGGGAGGGATGGAGCAGGGAAGGAAGGATGGAGGGAGGCAGGAATGGATGAAGGAAGGATGGAGGCAGGGAGGAGGAGGAGAGGATGCAGCGGCGGGCGGAGCCGGTCGGTGCCGCAGAGCCGCCTTCCCGGCGCACGCTGGGGCGGCCCGGCAGCGCCTGCAGAGACCCGCCAGCTCGGCCCGGTGCCGCCGGTGCCCGGGCCGGTGCCGCCCGGCGCGGTGCGGGGCGGGGCGGCGCGGCGGTGCCCGGCGGGCAGGATGCGAGCCCCGCGGCGGAGGTGAGCAGCGTGTCCGCGTGTGTCATCCGTGGGTGCATGTGTCCGTGGGTGATGTGGGTCGGGATGTCCGCGTGCCTTGGGCATGCCTGGGGGCTGCGTGTGCCTGGGGTGCCCGTGGGGGGTGCCCACGGCAGTTTGGGTGATGCCGCAGCATCAGGTACCAACCAGCATCCATGCGGTGTGGCCGGGGTGCAGGTGAGGTCCCTCGGGGCTGGGGGGGGGAGGGGGGGCTGGACGCTGCCTGTCCCAAACCCTTTGGGTCGTGGGTGTCCCCTGCCTGCTGCTGGGGTCCCACAGGTTGGTGCTGCTGGTGGGGCTGTGGGACACTCTGCTCCCAGCCGGGCTGGGCCTCTCAGGGCCATGTGTGGGGCAAGCCTGAGAGCGCTGCTGGGCATCCAGGCACCAGGTTTGGGGGAGCCACCAGCGCGCTGAGAGGGAACAGGGGCC
This sequence comes from Porphyrio hochstetteri, assembly GCA_020800305.1. Taxonomy (NCBI): domain Eukaryota; kingdom Metazoa; phylum Chordata; class Aves; order Gruiformes; family Rallidae; genus Porphyrio; species Porphyrio hochstetteri. The sequence continues at coordinate 25,743,872 of CM036912.1, forward strand.
CCTCATCCAGCACACGGGTGCTCACTGCCCTGTACCAGGAGGATGCAGGGCTGTCAGGGCTGCACAAGATGTGCCAAGTGAGAGGCTATGAGCTGTAAGGGCCTGTGGGGCTGGGCCGGTACCCACATCAGCACTGGGCTCTCCCAGGGGTGCTGCGCAGGTGGGGTTTGCTGGGAGGTGCTGAGCCAAGGGTGGCCCTGTGAGAAGGGCTGTGGTTCGGGATGCCAGCAGAGAGAGCTTGGCTTGCCCCATCTCCCCAACCCCCTTTGCATCCTCCCCACTCTCCCCTCGGCTCTGCCCATCCCCGGTTCCAGCCTGAGCTGCCCACCCGGCCAGGCCTGCCGGGCTCTGGGAGCTGTGCCGGCTGCCACGCGTGCGGTGCAGCCTGGGAGGTGTCCTCGCCGGGAGTGTGGGTAAGGCTGGCCCCCAGCTTCCCCACCCTGTTCGCTCAATGGAGACCTTGTTGCCGTGCTCTGTGTGCGGCCCTGCCGTGTGCCGTGTGCCGTGTGCCGTGTGCCGTGCACACACGCCCCGGCGCGCAGGCGGGGGCCGCGGCCGTGGCTGGCCGTCCCCAGCTCCACCTCCCCCGTGGCAGCAGCGCTCAGACCCTGCTGAAACATTTGTGCCGACGAGTCAGCAGGGAGCTGGGCTGTGCCACGCTCCTCAGCCCGGCCCCGGCACTGAGCCGCCACGCTCGCCTTGCCGGGGCCTCGCCACAGCCCCTCTGCCAGCCCAGAGACAGTCGCTGGCACCTGGAGCGGCTGCCTGGAGGCTGCCGTCCGTCCCTCCGTCCATCCATCCCTCTGTCCACCCGTCTGTTCGCGGGAGCTGATCCAGCAGCAGGAGGAGGTGAGTTGCGGTCGGTGCGCTGAGCGGTGCCGGGTGCTTTGGGGATGCTGTCCCATGGGACGGTGCCCACCCTGATGCAGGCTAGGTGCCACGGTGATGGCCGTGGGCTCTCCCCCCTCCCTGGCAGCACCCTGGAGTGCCGGTGCCGGCGAGCAGCCACAGTGGCCCCGGGGTGACGCTGTGGAGATGCTGTGAGTCAGCGGGGGCTCTGAGTCAGGGCTGTGTGACACCCCTCGTGCCGGGGCTTGGAGGTACATCGGGGTGGGAAGTGCTGTCCGGTGGGTGGGGGGGCTCTGGGGCTGTGCCCCCCTCCAGCTCCATGCTGTGCCGGCAGCTCTGCTCCACACCCCAGCATGAAAGGGCTCTTGTCCTCCTGCAGCCCCGGGCAGCTCCGCGGCAGCCTCCCCTGCACAGCAAACAAATTCCCAGTGTTGGACAGACGGACAGGGAGGGGGGAGCTCCCATCCAGCCCAGCTGGCTATGGCCGTTGCAGAGCCTGGTACTCCTGCTGGCCCAGCATCCCCGTGGCTTGGCATGGGGCTTCCAGTCCTGGTGTTGGGGGGATGCTGGCTGAGCAGCCGGGCTGCAGGAAAGGGGGTGCTCTGCTTGCCCACCCCAGAGCCCACAGCCAGGACGGTCTTGCCTCCAGGTGGTCCCAATGAGCACTGGAGGCACAGGGTTTGCCACCCTCCAGTCTGGGTATCACCCCTCTGGACGTTGTGCTTCCTCTGGTGTTGCACCCCGAGGTTTCACACCTCCCTGGGTATCGTGCTGTGTCCCTGCAGCACGGTGAATCCAGGTATCGCACCTCCTCAGGTAGCGGGTGTTTGGCTGTCATGCCTTCTTGGTGGTTGTGTCTCCGGGTGTTATGCTTCTGGGTGTTGTGCCTCCTTGTTGTTGTGTCACAGGGTGACTTTGGGTATTTTACCTCCTGGTATATCATGCTGTGGGATATGGTGCCACTGGGTACTGTGCTTTGAGGAAGTATTGTGAATCCTCGTCTTGGAGCGCATCCTTGTGCATCTTGAGTCTGGGTATTGGATGTTTTGCCTTCTGGTATTGCACCTCTGAGTATCATCCCTCCAGGGTATCATCCCTTCTGGGATGTCATGCTTCCAGAGATCACACCTCTTGGATAGTGTCCCTCTGGGTGTCAGGTCTCCTTGGATGTCATGCCTTTGGGTGTTGTACTTCTGCGTGTTGTGCTCCTTGGATGTCATGCCTCCAGGATACCTCTGGATACTGTGCCTCCATATACTATGCCTCTGGGTATCATGCCTCTGAGTACCGTGCCTCTGGGTACTGTGCCAGTTATGGTGCTTGGCCAGTGCTGGTGTGTTTAAAGCCACCATGCCTCAGTTTCCCCTTGTGGCGGGTTGCTGGTGACACCCTGTGGCCACCTCCCCCTGCTTCCTCGCAGACTGGCAGCACTCTGTCCCTTGCCAGGTGCTGTTGTGGTGTCCCTGGTCCCAGGGCCCCCGCCGTGGCTGGTCCTGCATAGAATCTGCTGGCCCTGAGCAGCCAGTGGGACTCAGCATTGTGTGTGTGGGCCGGGTGCTGTGCCCATCGCGGTGCTGGGGTGAGTCCCACCTGGGACTGCTCCTGGGACCCCATGGAAAGCTGCCACGCTGGGAATTGAAATAAGTACTCCGGTTTGTTGGGGATTTTTAGGGAAAAAGAAAAGCTATGTGGTTTTTTTTTTTAATCTTATTATTTGTGGGTTGTTTTTTTCTCTCTTTCTTTTAAATTGTGAAATGACTCACACTCCTGTGCTGAAAATAAACCTGAGCGCAGCTGCGGCGGGAGCTGGGGAGCTGTGACACACACAGGCAGGGTCCTGGGGAGCTGTGACAGCACACAGGCAGGGTCCCCTCACCGCACAGCCGGGGCCCCCCCTGCATTAGGCAGCCCCTGCTCGCTGCCAGCACCTTGACCCCCTCGCCAGGGTGTCTGCTGAAGGGGCTCAGGTGGCCCTGCCAGGGCTGCTAATGGGGCTAAAGTGCTCCTGAGGGGGCAAGGCCATCTGCATCCCCCTGGATCCTGTGTCTCTGCACTTAGAGCGGATGCCTCCCGGCTGTGGGATCACACATGGGCACCTCATGTGTGCGTGGACACCCGTGTGCCCTTGTGCATGCATGCACAGGGGGGCACATGCCCCCATGCACCCCCATGGATTTACAGAGGGTTCTCCTTGCCTGCAGCTCACCTCCCCCACCCCGGGCAGGGTTTTGCACTGCGGTTGGATGTCAGCTCACCCCATCATCCTCCCAGTGTCGAGACAGCTGCCCGCAGCCCCACAGGGTGGGATTGACGCAGCAGCCGCTGTGCAGAGGCTTCAGTGAAGCCCCCCACCGCCCTCTCCCCCCCGGCACAGCAGTTGGAGGGTGTGCTGGGGACCCCCAATGCCTTGTGTGACACGGCCGTGTGCTCCTCTTCGCAGGGACCCCTGCAGCGGCGACGGGCCGGCCGTGCTCCCCGGAGCCAGCTGCATGGCGGGTAAGACACCCTGACAGCCCCCTGTACCCTACACGCAGCAGCCCTGTGCTGGCGCTCAGCACCCTGGCAACAGGCATAGGCCCTGGGGATGGCCAGGGGCTCGCTGGGACCTGAGGCATCCCGGTGTCCCTCCCGGTGACATCCTGGGGGCAGGTGGTGTGTGGAGCAGCCGTTCTGCCTGTCTGATGGCCGCTCGCCCTCACTCCCTCCCAGCTTCCCAAGACGGGCCGTGGGGTGAGGGCGACGAGGACCCTGCGCCGGCTGAGCCAGGGGGGTCCCATGGCACCCTGGGTGCTCAGCCCCAACCTGGCCCCTTGGTGCAAACCTGTCTCCTCCGGGACCTGGGGATGGGCTCCCTCGCCCAGACGCAGACCCTGCGGGACTTCGAGCAGGTGAGACCACGGGGTGCCAGGACACACTTCCCCCCTCCCTAAACCCCACCCATGGCACCGCCAGGACCCCCCAGCACCGCTGGGTGCTTGCAGGGTACAGGCTGGATCCCCTGGGTGCACCGGTGGGGTGCTGAGGGCAATAAGGGGAGGTGGGCAGGCGGCAGTGGTACGAGGAGAGGGCCTCAGCCCCCAACCCCGGGTGCCACGCTCCCCCTCGCCGCCCTCCTGGCTGAGGCACGTGGGGGCTGCCAGGGCTCATGTTTCATCACCCGCCCGTCCCGTCCCCGCTGTCCCGCTCGGCGATTCCTCAAATAGCTCCAGGAGGGGGGGGGGAGGGGGAAGGAAAGGGGCCGCGGTGGGGACGGTGACGGGAGCTGCAGGAGGGCAGGGACCCTGGGCCGTGTCCCCGGCGGCGCCATGTGAGGGGTGCCGGGATGCCCCCCCCATGGAGCGCCGGCCATGGCTAACGGGTACCGCACGATCTCCCAGCACCTCAACGACCTCAAGAAGGAGAATTTCAGCCTAAAATTGCGCATCTACTTTCTGGAGGAGCGTGTCCAACAGAAAGGCGAGGGCAGCCGGGACGATGTCTACCGGCGGGTGAGCGTCCATGGGGGATGGGGATGGGTGCCTGCCGGGGTGGGGGGTTCACTCCTAATGCCCCCTCTTTGCTGGGAGGAGATGGGGCCAGGGGAGTGCTGCCAGTGGGGATGCCTCGGAGGGCATTGGGCACAGTGCTGGGGCTGGGGGAACTGCTGTAGGGAGAAGCAGAGAGGATGGGGAGGGTGTCCCCAGCCTGGTGGGGTACTTGGAGTGGTTGGCAGTGTCAGTTTGGGGGCAGAAAGAGAGCTGGAGTGTGTATGCCCTGTCCCAGTGCCAGTGGGCTAAAATACTACCTGTACTGCTTGGTGCCAGGAGCACCCAGAGCCCTGCCATGGGGTGTGGGACCCCCATGCCACCTCCAGCGGGCAGTGGTGCTGGGGGTCTGGGCAGGCATGGTGCTGGGCGGGGGTTCCCTGGCCTTGCATAGGGGTGACTGGAGACCATCCTACCTGCTTGGCTCCCACCCCACAGAACATTGAGCTGAAGGTGGAGGTGGAGAGCCTGAAGCGGGAGCTGCAGGAGAAGCAACAAGCCCTGGACAAGACATGGTGAGCCCCGAGTCGGACATGGCACCCGTGTGCTGCCTGCAGCGCTTTCATGGGCACAGGGGATGGGGGTGGCTGCCTGCACCCTGCCCACAGCAGGCAGCGGAGAGGTTTGCAGTGGGGCTGGCGGGGTTTGCGAGGGAGCTGGGCACCCACAGGCTCCTCTTACAGCCCTGGCGCCAGCCAAAAATAAAGGGCAGCACGTGTTTGGTGGGGGAGGGCAGCACCGTGCCCAGGGCCTGCAGTGTGGGTATCCTGCAGTGGGGCACTGCAAGTCTGGGGGTCCAGGGAGCATGGCAGATGGGGATCACTTTGTTTTGGGAGCATGTAGGAACGTTTTTGGTGGTTGGGAGCCCCAAGTGTGACGTGGTGCCACGTCCCACTGCTGTGTCCCCTGGGCAGCGGTTCTGGGAGGTTACAGTATACCCTGCAGTGCCCATGGCATGGGGGGAGATGGGCTGGGGGTACCCGGGGTGGTATGGCTCACCCAGCCCAGCCAGTTTGGGGTGGGGGCACTTGCAAGAGGAGGCCACGCTATGCCATGCCATGCCACGCTGTGCTGCATCCTGCCCAGACTGAGCTGTGCCAAGCCATGCCATGCCATGCCACGCCACGGCATGTTGTGCCATGCCATGCTGTGCCACGTGCTGTGCCATGCCATGCCACGTGCTGTGCCATGCCATGCCGTGCTGTGCCTGGCAGGGTGGCTGCGGAGAACCAGACAACCCGCAGCCAGGCAGCGCTCCGGCAGCAGTATGAGGAGCGGCAACGGGAGTCGGAGCATGTCTATGAGCTGCTGGAGAACAAGATCCAGCTCCTGCAGGAGGTGAGCTGGGGTTGGCGAGGGCCAGGGAGGGACTGGAGACCAGTGCCTGGAGACTCACTGCATTTCCACACAGGAGGCCAGGCTGGCGCGGAGCGAGGCCGAGCAGGCCACAGTGCTGGCCAGAGCCGAGGCAGAGAGGTGCCAGGAGCTGGCTGGGAAGTTGAAGGAGGCTGCGAGGACGAAGGAGGAGGGCAGGAGCGATGACAGCTGCGGCGCTATGGCCCAGAGGTGGGTGCCCAGGACCTCTGTGCTGCCAGCCCGTGCCCTGTGATGGTTCTCAAGAACCAACAAGGGGATGGTGCTGTGTGGGGTTGGGAGACTGTGGGCATCTGGGGCCGGGGGTGTGAAGGGTCACCCCAAGAGGAGAGAGCCAGGCTGTGGGAAAGGGGAGAGCACTGTGCTGAGTGTCCCCTACCCTTCCCTCCCTCACAGGAGGATCGAGGAGCTGACCCAGGAGCTGGCTGCCAGCAACCGGCTTGTGGAAACGCTGTCTGCCGAGAAGCGTGACCTGCAGCAGCGCCTGGAGGAGCCCCTCTCTGTGGCAGGGCAGGTGGGTGGGCAAGCATGGGGGGACTCCAGCCAGGCCCCTGGGGAGGAGCATGTCCACCCAGGGCTTGGCTGGGGGTTGTTATTCCCATGCCTTCCAGGGGCTGTGGCTAGGGCCATGCCACGTCCAGCCCGGCAGCATGGGGGGTTTGCCTGGCTGTGCCATGGTGCTTGGAGGGGCAGTGGGGCCAGGAGGACCTGGTGTATGGTGTAGGGAGATGGGCTGCCAGCCGGTACAGTTCTTCTGGCTGCCAGAAAGATCTTAAAATACTCCCGTCAGCCTGGCACGGCGCCAGGTGGGATTTTGGGGTTGCGAGGGATCAGAGCAGCCTGATCCCTCCCGGCAGCCACACGGCTCTGGCCGCGCAGTGTCATCCCCCATCAGCCGCGGGCCAGCAGACGGGAGCTGCCCACACGGTGGTCCCGCTGGAGGACGCTGGGGTGTGCCCGCCGGGCGCGGATGCTGAGCTGCGGGCGCGGTGGCACACGCCAGGGGCTGCCCGCCGGGACTGGCGGGGCGGCTGGGGACCCGGCTCTGGAGACTAGCGGGGGGCGCTGGCACTGGGGCTGGGCCCCCGGCACTGCCTCCGAACCGTCCGTGTCGCCGTCCCGGTGCGGTCCCGTTGGCAGCCGCCGCCGCCCCAGCACTGCCCGGGGCCACTCACGTGTGGCGGGGCGGGCCGCCACTGCGCATGCGCGGCTCCCGGGCCGGGCGACTACAAATCCCGGCAGGCGGCGGGGCCGCTGCGCATGCGTGTGGTGCTGCTGCGCGCCGCCATCTTGAAATCTGAGCCACAAGCCGGGCGCCGCCGTGGCAGCAGCATCCTCGGTGGCGGGGGGAGGCAGAGCGGCGGGGCCGCGGGGGCTGAGGGGCAGCCCGCGGTGAGGGGCAGCCCCGGGGAAGTGGGGCGGCGAGGAGAGAGCGGGTAGCCCTGGGGGGAGCCGGGTGGGGGGGCGCAGCCAGGAGAGGGGCCGGCCCTGGCGTGGCCGGGCCGAGATGTGAAGGGGCTGCCGTGGGGCGGGGTGTGCCCGCAGCACCTGGGCCCAGCCTGACACCTCCCTGAAAAGGGGGCTGAGAAGCGCGGGTGGGCGCGGGGCTCCAGGGGCGTGCGCCCCGGGAGATGCGCTGGGAGGTAGAGGCCTGGGGGAGGTGTCTGGAGAGCCCCCAGAAGTAGGGTCGGGCGCCGGTGGGCAGGAGGGAGGATGAAGGAAACGTGCCGGATCTGCGCCAGGGAGCTGTGCGGCAACCAGCGGCGATGGATCTTCCACACGGCTGCCAAGCTGAACCTCCAGGTGCTGCTTTCCCACGTCCTTGGCAGGGAGCTGTGCCGGGATGGCAAATCCGAGTTCGCGTGCAGCAAGTGTGCCTTCATGCTGGACCGCATCTACAGGTTCGACACCGTCATCGCGCGCATCGAAGCCCTCTCCATCGAGCGCCTGCAGAAACTGCTGCTGGAGAAAGACCGCCTCAAGTTCTGCATTGCAAGCATGTACCGCAGGAACAACGAAGACTCCAGCGCAGATGACAGAGCTGGGGATGGGACTGTGGACCTTTCTAACCTGCCTGACGCACGGTACGCTGCCCTCCTTCAGGAGGACTTTGCTTACTCTGGGTATGAATATTGGATGGATCAAGAAGAGCACAGCTTGGAGCCACACAGCTGCCATGCTTCAGAGGGAGCGAGTAACCGTCCGCGGCGCTGCCGGGGCTGTGCCGCGCTGCGGGTGGCTGATGCCGACTATGAGGCTATTTGCAAAGTGCCGCGGAAGGTGGCCAGAAGCATCTCCTGTGGGCTGTCCAGCCGGTGGTCAGCCAGCATGGGCAACGAGGAGTCATCTGTGTGCGACGCAGCTGAGTCCGCTAGCACCAGAGGAACTGTGGATCGGGAAAGCATGGAAGAAGGCACACCTGCGTCCTCTGTTGAGTCCCTGGACACGACGGTGGAGGCTAGCCTTCCACAACAGAAGGATGAAGACTCAGATAAGGGTGTGAAAGGGAATGGGAAGTGTGACGATTTCTCAGATGACCGCATGACCCCAAACTCTTCGCTGAGTGGGAACAGGTTGGAGCTGGCCCTCAGCTTGATCAAGGCTTTGGACTACAAACCCCTTCAGAGCCCCCGAGGCAGCAGACTCCCTATTCCAGTGAAGTCCAGCTTGCCCCCTCCCAAGCTCAGCCGTGACTTGGCAGATGGCAGCACTTCTGGTGGCTTAGTGTGTGCTGGTTCTGCCTTCCTGAATGCAGAGAGAAAATCCTTTTCCAGAGCTCCTTTGGGTCTTCCCCTGGAGATTTCTGAACTGCAGGAGCTGTGGGACGACCTCTGTGAAGATTATATGCCACTGCGGGTACAGGTAGAGGTCATTGTGCTGCTGTTCAATTGAGCAGCATCCCTGCAGCCTGACACTGAGCCCACTGGGGATTCTTCTGTGCTGAGATAATTCAGATAGCCACGTGTCGCTGAACCCAGGGCTAAGAATAGGCAGGCTCGGTCCTTTTTAGGTGTGCTGCCTCTCTCCTCTGTCATTCTGTTGTCTGTTTCCTCCTTGTGTTCTGGGAAGTGAACCTGCCCCCTCCCACCAGCCCTGCCTGGCAGTGCAGCCTGCTGGGCGGGCCCAAACTCTGCATGCTTTGTCATTTTCCTGCTAAGAAAACACAGCTTTCACTTCAGCTTTCTCTTTAAGAACTCGCTGTGACTTTTATCCAAGGGAGCATTTTAAGCTTCTGGGCATGTGTTTTCCAGCAAACGTGTTTTCTTTGTGCCTGGGTAATGGCTCGGTGTGAGGCACGCCTGTCTCCAGAGCCCTGCCTCTGCGGATCAGGCCTCCAACCTGCCTAACGTGCAGCAGATCCGTGGCGCGTGCCCTGAGGAAAAGGTGTTTTCCTTGCAGGTGGATTTGTGCCAGAGGATGACTTTAGGCTTGGTATTCTGGTTTATTTTGTGATCCTTTGGAAGGATTCATCAGTTAACGGTGGCAGGTTGCTGAGAGGCAATGACAGCTCCCGCTTCCGCCGGGCTCCCCGGTGCTGTTATTCACCTCTGCGGTAGCTTTTGTGTCGCTCTGGATTGTCTCTGTTTCTCTGGCTTTAATGAAGCCTTTATGAGTATGCAGTCAAAAAGCTGAACTTGTAACTCCTTTGCTGCCTTCCTTAATGAATAGAAGGCTTCAGTCAGCTTCAATTCAGGAATATCCGTGTCAGCCTAATTGCATTCCCATTAGCAGCCTTAGTGCTGCCTAATGCACTAGGTAGCCCGGGGGATTAGAAAAATGCTTGTTTATTACTATGGCAACTGGGGCTGTGCTGAATTGTGCTTCCTATTCGGCCAGCCCTGCTTGCTGTCCCATCTGCTCGGGTGTTTCCCAGAGCTGTGTGCCCCTCCCTGCAAAGCTTACTCAAGGCACCATGCTAGGGAGAATGCTGTAGGGGGGGGCAAAAAACCCCACCCTGATTTTCATCTGGTGCACAAAGGCACCATGCTGGCAGCCAGCAGCTGGAGATGTGAAGCCGGGTGTCACTGTTCCTGTAGCCTTGTGCTTCTTCCCCACTAATTTTCACTGCTAGGGATAGATTTACAGCATAAACACGGGTTTTCTCTTAGCAGGACGTGGCATGATCAACGTGGCACATTTACAGCTCTGCATCACCATCCTCCCCTTGGAACTGCTTTAAAGGAGCTTCTCCAACCTCTGGCCCCTGCCATCCCACCTTCCCTGCCAGGGCTTTGTGCCACAGGACTTTGTGCTGCCTGGTTTTTGCCATGGCAGCAGCAGCTGTAGGCTTCAGTGCAGGATCTGGCAGAAGAGGGGAAGCACTTAATCCCTCGAATGGCTTTAGCAGCAAAAATGGGGAGTAGGATGCAGCTAGTAAACTTAAATGCCTCCTGTATATATCATTTTTCTTTCTCTTTGTACTATGGCCAGTACTTTCTTGAGGCCAGACGCTGCTGTCCAGCAAGGGATACACATAACTGCCTTTCTGTTCGCATGAAAGGAATGTGTAGGATGCAGAGGAATGTATAGGATGCATAGGACCACAGTTCTCTTACTGCTTTGGGGAAACTGCAGTTCCCCTTTAAATTTACTGCTGCAAGCTGTGATGACCGAGATATCTGATGTGGGGGCATGTGATCTCATAAGGACTGTTTTCTTGAACCAACAACTCTTCCTCTTCATCACCACAGCCCCAGGAAAATGCCACCAACCCCAGCCTTCGCCTGACGCGCTCGTGCAGCTGCCTGTGATGCCGTGCTGACAGCCAGTCTTTCACCCACCGTTCTGGGCAGATGCAAGCTTGGCAGGCTCAGATAATGCCCTGATTGTTGTTTATTTCTTTTTAATGAAGGGTTCTGCCTAGGTTAGTGTGTGCTGGCATTGCTGGAGCTGGGCTGAGGAGAGATGGTCAGTAAAATGCCAGGGTGGGAGAAACCACTAAGGAGCTGTGCTGTCCTGGCTGCAGGGAAGCAGGAGAGGAGAGGTAGCTTGTGCTTTGGGACTTTGGACTCTGGAGCTGGCTCTGCCTTTCCCCTCCCGGTGCTTAGCTCTTTGCCACCTTTCTGCTTGTTTTTCTTTGGATTGTGCAAATTGTGAGGAAAGGAAAGGTGTGTTTTTCCTTTGGTGGTGGGTTTTTTTTTCCCCTCCCTTCTGTTTTCTTTTCATCAGCCTTATTTCAAAACAGGCAAATCTGAAATTGCTTGCTGTAACTCTTTAAGGTTTCAGTAAAATCCTAACAAAATGGGGCAGAGGGAAGCACTGCTTCCGTATGGATGGCTCTATGTGCCAGAGGCAATGTGCAGACCTGGGGGGGGCTCCTCCATGCTGCCTGCTCTTCTCAGAGACGAGGGTTCAGCCTGGCAGGGCTAATTGGAGTTGGCAGCTGTTCTCCCAGCGCTGTGCTGGTGCTATGAGCAGCTCTGCCATGTTCTCATAGCCTCTGTGCCACCACCCTGTGCTTGCCAGGGCTCCCACTTACAAGGGACATTGGTACAATTCATCTCGTATCACTGATGGTATTTAGGAATACTTAATGAGTCCTGTGAGGGCCAGGGTGGGTGGCTGGGGCTGAAAGCTGCTCTCAGGAGTTAACAACACACTAGGCACAAGAGTAAGAAGGGATGACAAGGGATTAGTGTGCGCTCAGCCGGCAGGGTCTGGCGGTCCACATGTCAGAAAGTAGGCTGTTTCTGGAGCAGTGCATGGATGTGTGGCATAAAAAAAGGTCAAAGCTGTGGTATTGAGTTTGCTACTGCTTGTGGAGCTGCAAGGTTGGGGCTGGAGCATGGGGAGCTGTGGAGGAGAGCCTGGAGAGTGGAGGGGTTCAGGGTGGGACGTGCAAGAGGATGGCTGGTGGGAGGGATTGAAGGCTTCTGGGCCTGGTGAAGAAGCAGCTTGGCAGAAAATGGGAAGAAGGAGCTTGGTTTGGTGCTAGCTTTGTTTTGAAGCTGCCAGCAGAGCACATTGGCAGGAGTGAGGTTTTGGGGACGTGGCTTGGGTGTGGGCGGCAGATCTGCCCTCATCAGCCTGCAGACAGTGGTTAGAATCCAACAGGCTGCTGGGCTCTTGGTGTGGGACTGAGGAGGAACAGGGGGCCCAACTGGAGCCTCAGGGGTGTGGGGAGCTTCTGGCAGGTCAGGCAGAGAGTGGCCAGGTGCCAGCCTGCCCACAGGCAAAGGGAGACAGGGCAGTGTGATATTTTGGAGGCAGTTGGAAAAACCTGTTTAAGCCCATGCTGCAGGGTCTCTGAGGGCTGACAGCTGGAGAGAAGCAGCGAGTGGAAAACTTAAGCCATTTCTCTGTCTCTCTCTTTATTTTTTTTCTTTCTTTCTTTCTTCCCCCTTCCCCACAATTCACAGGATGAACGTCAGCAACTGGCTCCAGGTGACCCTGCAGTGGGGGAGCACGTGTCCGATCTGCGTGCTGCAGAGCTGCAGGGCAAAATCCAACAGTTTGAAGCTGCCAACAAGGTATTTCTTCAGCAACAGCAAATTCAGCACCTACTGAGCCTGGTGCATTTAGTATCAGAGGGTGCCTCCTAGCCTGGCTGGAGGCAAGCGTCTGCCCCTCTGTTGCAGCAGGGGTGTGTGCTGACACAGGATTCTCAGTGCAGTTCTTGTCTAGCAGCCAGCATTAAAGCCATTTATGTTTTTCCCGCAGCTGGGCTGTGCACATTTTCCATAGTTACCTTGGCAAATGGGTATTTTGGAAGAACTTCCCACTTGGCTGGTGAACCAGCCTTTCAGGAGGTGGTGAAGGAGAGATGCACAGGGCTCTTTCCCTGTCCTTTGGATTTGGATGGGCTGAGTTTGGTGCAGGAGGGAATGGCACCTGCTGCCTTTTTTTTGCAAGCAGTAAGGGATATCAGCATAGATACCAGGTGGTCCTGTCTCTGATTTAAACATTTTCTTAGGAGAGAAGCATGCAGATGAGTTGTCTTGAGATGGATCAGGTTTAACGTGCTGTGAGGGGCTGATGTTCTTAGTTATGCTTTTGAACTGTAAATTTTACCCCTTGGGAAAACAGAGGGATTAAATGGGACAGAAACATAGGATGGGCTCTTTATTTAGATCTGGGGACAGCTGTGAGCTCTTGGAGCTGCCCGGATCACAAAGGTTGACAGGGAAGTAGAGGCCCAAGGCCCAGTAAATGCAGTTGGAAGCATTTATATAGTCTAGGGGGAGTGCCTCTTAGAGAAGAGATAACATGACAGGTGTGTAAACTAATGAGCAAGCAGAGAAAACCGTGTGGCAACACCAGCTCCTTGAGAAACTGAGGCTTGAGTAAGCTCCAGAGAGGACACCTGTCATCCAAGGCTAAGGATGCTAGCAGGCTTAGCACAAATGTTAAGCAACAGACAGTTGCTTAAATGCACGACATGTGCTGTGTCATGAGCATTGTGGTAAAAGCCAAGAACTGTCCTAAAACTGTTGGAGATGGGAGCCTCTTCAGGAGGAAAGCATCGCAGGCAAAAGTTTCTCAGGCTGTGAACCAGCCGTGGAGACCAGTGAGGTGTTCCCCTTGGCTTTGTGGTTGTGCTGTTGGTGTGCTGAAGCCGAAACCCAAGGCTGAACAAGCCACTGATCTGATCAAATGTGGAGTTAACTGGACCAGCAGTTGCTCTGAGAGTGCCTAGGTGGTTGAAGGAGGCAGTAAGAGAAGGAGCTGGAAGACTGTAAAGGGGTGGCTGCCGTGCTTTGGAGGACCTCAGGAGCAAAGGGAACTGTTTTCAGAATGTGTAGCTTCTCCATGTCAATTATTCCTTCCCTCTTAGGGGAACAAAAAGAAGCAATAGAAAGTGAGCAGGCTGCTGGGCAGGCTCCCCTGCAGTATGGGGGAGGTGGTAGGAGATGTGAAGCCTAGCCTGGAGCGTGGCCCCACACCTGAGGGCTGTGCTGGAACAGTCCTGTGGAAGGAGGACTGAATGAAGGTGCTGTGTTTATTCACTGCTCTCCTCCCAGCTCAGTGTTTACACACTCTGGAGAGAGCTGTGTTGATCTGGTGAACACCTGGGCTGTATGGCCTTAAGTAAGGAGTGGAGGGCGTCCTAAGGGCCTTTATGTAGAGCGTTAGGCAGGTTTAAAAAAACCCAATGTATTTCTGTCTTCAGTTGTTGCAGGACAAGGTGAATGAATTGAATTTTGAGTTAAAATCTGCCCAAGAAACATCGCAGAGGCAAGATCGTACAATCCAGAGTCTGAACGAGGCCCTGAAGAGCAAAGACAGCAAGGTAATACTTTTGGATGGATGGGGTGGTGTTCACCCAAAGAAGAAAGTGTGCTAGCCCTGTAGGCAGTGACTGGAAAGGAATGCTTCAGCCATTGCCAGGCATCCTGGATCTCATTATTTCTTGCAAAGCTCTCATTTCTGTGTTGTAATCCATGCTGGAGACTTGAAACAGAACTGCTTGTGCTTGGTTTGCCAATGACTGGGCTTCCTATCCTTTGACTTGTAGACAGAAGAGCTGTACCACATCATCGAAGGGCAGAATGAGACAATGGCTAAGCTGCAGGACATGTTACACAGAAGCCATCTAGGACAGTTGCAGGTATGTCCCTGGAAAGCCTTGAATATGTTAGGTTTCATTCTGCAGGGATCCTGGTTTTTAAATCCCTTTTGTGAAGTGAATCTCTGAGTTTCGCTGCTTCCCACTCCTGTTAGATGTCAGAGAGCTCACTCTCATCCCAAGAGCAGCAGATGTCACTGCTGGAGCTTCAGAACTCACTTTTCTGCACCAAGTTGGAAGTGAGGAAACTGAAAAGAGCTCAGCGCCAGAAAGAGCATCAACTGGCTGAAGCCAGGAGAACAGCCCAGCTCCTAGAGACCATGGTGCATGAGGAGGAGCAGCAGAAAGAGGCAACCTGGAAACACAATCAGGTATGATGAGCACTCTAGCTGGGAAGCCTCTGGGGTTTACACGACTTAAGAAGCACTGGCACAGTCAGTACTCTGCTCTTGTTCATCGTTTCTGCCTGCACCAGTCTGGGCATGGTTTGGCCGAGCCCTTGTCACATGTGGCAGGGAGAGTTCTCCAGCCTCCTTAGCTTCACACCTGAGGATTTAGAATCAGGAAAGACACTTGTTAGTGAGTGTGTCATGACTTGTGTGTCTGTGGCTGGTGCAAACAATGTTACAGAGTTAATGACCACCGCTGCACAGGTTAGCTGTGGTTGACTGTAAAGCTCTACCTGTAAAGCAAGGGGATGGGGGATGACCTGCTGGAGAAGAGCTCTGTGGAGTGAGCTGGGGCTGTTCAGCCAGGGGAAAAGAAAACTAAGGGGGACCTAATTAATGTTTATAAATATCTTAAGTCTGGGATGCAGGGGGAATTGGCCAGCCCCTTTTCAGTGTCTGTGGGGACAGGACAAGGGGCAATGGCTGCAAGTTGGAGCACAGGAAGTTCCGCACCAACATGGGGAGGAACTTTTACCCAGTGAGGGTGACAGAGCCCTGGGACAGGCTGCCCAGGGGGGTGGTGGAGTCTCCTTCTCTGGAGATATTCAAGACTCGTCTGGACGCCTATCTGTGCAATATGAGCTGGGGAGCTGCTTTGGCAGGGGGGTTGGACCCGATGATCTCTCAAGGTCCCTTCCAACCTCTACGATTCTGTGAAGGGTTTTAGGTGGATCATTACCCTGGGAGATGAAGTAAATTCAGGCTTCATCACATCTGAAAACATACTTCTGTGCTGAAAGATGTGGCCTTGCAGAGTGGTTTTGTCTGCTCCCAAGGCCCTTGTTGCTCTTGGCTTCTTCAGACTGGCTCGCTGCTCACAGGTGTGTCGAGGCCTGACTGCCAAGGGGTGTGCTTTTCCCTCACAGGAGCTGCGTGCTGTGGTACAGCAGCTGCAGGCAGAGCTGCAGGACAAGGCTCGGCAGCTCCAGACCGCGGAGTGGGAGAAGAGCCGTGAGCTGCAGGCCCAGGAGCAGAGAGCTCAGCGACTCAGTCAGCATCTGGCTCGCAAGGAACAGCTTCTGCAGGTGAGGTGCATCACTTGAGCATCACTAGCCAGGGCCTTGCTTCTCCTCTGGTACTTGGTGGGGGAAAAGTCTGTAGCTTTCCTCTGTGGCCTTTGAAGAAGGAGAGGGGAAAGAGATGTGCCTGGGCCCCCAAGGTGAGGAGGTATCTGAGAACCTCAGTCCACAATGATGCCTGGTGAGCCCTGGCAGGTGCTAGTTAACCAGCCCCAGGTGCTGGGGCTCTGTCACCCTGTAATGTGGGGTTAGAGCAAATGTAGTGTGGAGGCAGTTAGCCCTGCTTCACCTGGGCTGCTCTCTGGGGGTTTCTAGACTGCCTGTTGTACTAGGGGTGTGTGTATGACCTCTAGGAAACAAGGGAGCTTCTGCACTGCCAGCAGAACTTGAAGAAGTGCCCTGCAGCCATGAATGCCATGTTGGAGAAACTGCAGCAGCGAGTCAGCGACAGGGATGCTGCTCTGGAGGTGAGCACAGTCTCTTGGTGATGCCTTAGTTTTCCCAGAGGCTCAGCCTTTGGGCTGCCATCAGCCATGCAGCCCCTGGGCTGTCTGTGTCTTCTACATGCTCTTAACAGCTCAGCTTTCCAGAGGAGCACTCAGAAAGGGAGAGCTGAGGTGCACCACGCAGTGAGTGGTGGGCTGCAGAGCCTTACAGCCCTGTTCTGAGCCTTCTCCCCCTCTTCCCCTAGCGAGCAGTAGATGAGAAGTTCTGTGCCCTGGAGAAGAAGGAGCAAGAGCTGCAACAGCTCCATCTCTCAGTGAGGGCACGTGGAAGTGACCTGGAGACTCTGCGCAATGTGCTGTCCAGCAACGAGGCCACCATTCACGTGAGTGTCTGTACCTGGGCGTGCAGAATCCAGCCTGGCTGCGGTGTGGTGCTAGACACACCTCCCTGGGGATGCTGTGGTTGTTGCTGGGATGAGCAGCTGCAAGGTGTGGGCATTCCTCTGGCCCTGTGTGAGGGGTGGGTTCCAGGGTCACATGTGTTCCTGGGCTGGGTGTAGAGGTGTGTGTGGTGTCTGGAGAGGACGGGGTGAATCTATGTGACTCTATTAGCAGGACAGACTCGTAGTTCCAGTTCTGCTTCATTCAGGATAAAGTCTCTATCCCTGGTTGAGCTGCTGCTGTTGTTGTTTTCCCCAGAGCCTGGAGAGCCTCCTGAAAGCCAAAACCCTGGAACTAGAGCAGGTCTCAGCAACCTGCCAAAACCTCCGCTGGCTCAAGGAGGAGATCGAGGCCAAATCCTGCAGCCGGCAAAAGGAGCAGGAGGGGATCATCCAGCAGCTGCAGACCTGCCTGCATGACAGGAACAAGGAAGTGGAGGTAAGGCCTTAGCTTGGTTTCCTGGGCCTCCAGACAGCTCATCTGCAGAGAGAGTGGTCTCCAACCAGAGCCTCCTGGCTGCCAGCCTCCGAGAAGGGCGCTTGAACCTCTGCCCGGTGCTTTGAAAGCTTGGCACCTGTAAATGCCCATCCTTGCTGAGATGGTGCTCCTCTCAGCTGTGCCCAGGCTGAAGAGCAGTTTGCCTTGACCAGCTTGCAGTTCAGTGGTAGCAATCTCTCTCCATCTCTCCCTCCCTCCCTGTTGTTCAGGAGCTTACAGCAACTCTGCTGTGCAAGCTGGGCCCGGGACAGAGCGAGGTAGCAGAGGAGCTCTGCTTGCGTCTCCAGCACAAGGAGAAAATGCTGCAGGATCTCCTCAGTGACAGGAACCGCCAGACTCTGGAGCATGATGCTGAAATCCAGGAGCTGCTGCTGGCTGTGAGCACCAAGGAGCAGCAGAGCAGAGTGAGTTGCGTGCGGTGCTGGGGTGGATGGTGTTAAGTGACTACAAACTGCTCTCTGGCTGCTGTTGGTGTAGCCTGACAGAGCTGCCAAGTGTTGAAGAACCACAAGAGATGCCATCAGCTGTTTCTAGGTTGTTCTCAACCCATCATGTGGGAGCAGTTGTGCAGCAGCAGCTCCTGCAGCAGTGTTCAGGTGGCAAGTCCCTGTCATTGAGTGGACTGGGCAGGGTTTGTGCGTGGTGGGGAAGGAGGTGTGGATCCCCTTAGCTACCTGAGCCTGCTGGGTTTGGGGCAGCAGAGGGGCTGTGGGAGGGTTGTTGCCTCACAAGGGTGTTACCAAACTAGAAAGGAAGACTCATTGCCTCTGAACTTAGACATTAGTCAAACTAGGACACTGAGGAGCTGGTTCCTCTGTAGGCTGAGGCCAAACCCTGCTGTGTCTGTCTGACAAGCAGAGGTGGGCTGGCTCTGAGTAGCAGTGAGCAGTAGCTCCCTGGCTGGTTTGCAGGGTGACAGATAAATGTTGAGATGGTTTCTCTTGGTCCCTAAGGACTGTGAGGAACAGGGATTCCACCCCTGCTCACAGCCCTGTCTCCCCCTATTTCTCCTGCTCGATCAGGTGGCTGCTGAGAAGATGGCCCGTGCTCTGGCTGAAAGGAGCTGCGAGTTACAACTGCTGCGCCAGCATGTGTTGGGGAAGGAGCCTCTTGGGACCCAGTTGGCTGGTGTTGGGCAGTTGAAGCAGGACAAACAGCCCATACAAGTAAGAATTGTGTGCTGCTTCTCTGCCCCGGCCTTGGGTCTCTGTGGAGAACTGATTGCCATGGGAGGCAACAGGGGAGTGGGAAGCACCACAGAGAATGATAGAAATGAAAGTGGGATTAGAGGAGAGGCTTCCTAGAGGAGGGGGAGAAGAAGAAACAGAGGAGCAGAAGTGCTGCCTGGGTGTTCTGGTTCCATCAGCCTTTGTCACTCAATGTCTCCTGTCATTCTGATCAGGCAGTATCTGAGCTCTCAGGGCACATGAGAGTATGAAAGAAATCCACCCTCTGACCTTCCAGCACTGACCCAGTCCTTCCTTGGGCTGGGCTGCCCTGCAGTATTGTAATCCCCTCCCTGACACTGTCACATTCTGGAGGGGACAAGAGAGCTAATTTTAGGTCCCACTAATTCTTGGCAGAGCCTGCTGTCTGTTTGCTGTCTCTTCCACAATTGGAGTTGGTATTTTTAAAGCAGCTTTGCTAAAACCCCCTTTGAGGCTGGACAGGAGTCTGAGGCTACATATGCCATGCTTCTACTTGAGCAGCTGTTAATGGTTTATTGGTGAGGTGACATGTTGAATGCTTTTAAGCAGCTGTAAACAGGTTGCTCATTTCTATTCCCAGGATCAAAGTGAGTTCTAGAGATTCCTAGGGATGTGTATATGGGCCAACCTGCCAAGCTTTGTGTTTTCCTTCCTGCATGATCCCTCTGGGCCATACCTTTGGATGAAGGTGTTGCTCTCTGTAGACCCTCAGTTGAAAGATGGGTTTGCTGCAGTTGAGTGAAGCCTGTTCAACCCTTACCATGAAGGTGCTTGCCACCAGCAACCTCTGAGTGCCAAATAAAACAAGGCCAGAACCCTGCCACCGATACATACAGCTTCTAGGTTGGGTGCAACCCGCTTGTCCCCACTGTCTGGCTAGATCTTCTTCATTAGTTTCTGTCACTTCAGAGCATCAACAAAGCAGCAAGCAGCTTTGGTGCAGCCCTGCAGGTCTGGGGAAGCTGTGAGGGCTATGTTCCCCATAATGGTGAAAACCTGGAGGCTTCTGTGTTTTCAGGAAATGCTACAAAGGGCTTGTGGAGCTACAGCCATTGCCAGCCCTGCCCCGGGGGACAGCAGCTGCAGGACAGAGGGAGGTGAGTGTGGTGACAGCTTCTTTCAACATCCCCAAACATGACCAGGGGTTTTTGCTGTGGGGGAGCATAGTTATGTGAAACTGTGAGAGAATAAAGAGCTCTGAACAAGAGTGTTTTGAAATAAACCTGTGCCCTCCCACCCACCACCTTTGGGTGCTGGGTCAGGGATGTCTGCGGGTGGGAGTAGGGGAAAGAACAAGGCTGATGCTGGGTTTGAGGTGAGGTGCTTCTACTCGAGAACTGATGCTGCCCAGTGAAGGGGTTTTGACTTATGTGCAGGCTGGGCTGAGACAAGTGCAACTATTTTGGGTTTTGCATTGGGGCCAGAACACTTGTACTTTGCTGGGGTGGGGTGGCAGTCCTGGGATGTTGCTGTTACCTCAGGCTGCTGTTTAGGGAAGAAGAGCTTGAAGCAGGGTGATGGGGAGAACGAGCTTTGCAGACCTCTCCAAATCCAAAGAGGGATTGTGTCTGATCCTGGGGCTGGAGCTGACAGGTGGTAACCCTGCAGTAACCAAGTTGCCTTTGCAGTTACAATGTCAGCAGCAGAACTGGAGAAGGACCTTGTTAACGCCAAAGAGGAGCTGGAGCTCATGGCAAAGAAGGAAAGGGAAAGCAGGGTGAGTTTGTGGTGGAGCCTGTGCTGATCTCCCTTGCTTACAGGAAACCATTTGGCTCACTGGAGGTTTTGCACACCTCTGAGGGTGCTTGCAGTGAGAGAAATGGGGCAGCAGCCTGCAGTGGGGTTTTGGCTTTCTGAAGGCTCACACAGACTTCTCTTCCCTCCCTAGAGGGAGCTCACTGCTCTCCAGTCCGTTGTGGCTGCACAGGAAGAAGAGCTGCAGGTGCAGGCCTCGGATTTGGAGTCCTTGACCAGGACCATCCAGATCAAAGAGGACCTCATCAAGGTGAGGTAACACACCGTGCTGGGTCAGCTCCACCTGAGGAGGCTGCAGAGGAGTCTCTTCTTTCCCCACAGCCTCAGAGTGATGTTGCTGGCTCCCCATGGGTGGTGTTGCAGCTGGTTTGTCTACAGCCCTCTGTTACTTTGGCCAAAAGGCCAAGGTCCCAAACCCCCAGTGTTGTTATTTGGCTTTTGTCCTTAGTGTGCCAGGTGCCCTTCTTGGAGTCCTTTAAATGGAGCACATTGTGTGCCTTCTCAGTTCTTGCTCTGGGCTGTTCTCTCTGCCTAATACACTCTGGGTGCTTTGGCATTTCTTTCTTGGGAGACCTGGGTCTTCCCAAACACTGGAAGCTTCTGGTGGTTGCATTCCAGGGAGGATTACGAAGGTCCAGCTGTCCTTGTTACTGATCCCTTCTTCACTGACCCCTCCTGCTGTTGGTTTTCAGGATCTGCAGATGCAGCTGGTGGATCCTGAAGAAATTCCAGCCATGGAAAGGCTGACACAAGAAGTGCTGATGCTTCGGGAGAAGGTGGCTGTAGAAGAGTCACGAGGACAAGAGGCTTCTGGAAGCAGAAAGCAGCAGGTAGTGCGCCTTGTGGGGCGAGCCTGGATGTGCTGGTGGTGGTTCTGCTGGTGCTCAGCTGTGAGGCTTTCTTTCCCTTTGGATATGCCAAGATATGTGTGGTTTGGGAAGCTGTCTGCATGCAATGGGGGGAACACCAAGGAGGAGAGGACTGGTTCCCTTTAGCAGTTATCTTGTGGCAGAGCCTTTTGGGAGTCCAGGGTGACACTGATCAGCTTGATTGCATGGACACAAGCAAGAGAGGAAGGGGAAGCCCCTGTTTCTCTGGGGCAGCCCGAGGCCTCCTTGGACTCCTGTCTCAAGTGTTGCATGTTGTCTGCTCTCTCCAACCAGTTGTTACAGGTGCTGGAAGGGCTGGTGGCCGAGAGGAGCCGGTTAAATGAGGCTCTGCAGGCAGAGAGGCAGCTCTACGGCAGCCTGGTGAAGTTTCACACGCACCCGGACAGGTGAGCGAGGCGGCCTCGGCTCGGCGCTGCCCTGCTGCGCTGCGTGGGTGGGCTGGTGGGCAGCTCCTGAAGCAGGGAGCGTTGTGCACTCCCTCAGTGGGAAGGAGGGAAGCTGGGCAGTGCCTCAGACAAACGCAGTTTGGGGAGTTCAAGGTGTAGGCTGCCTCTTTGCCTTGAGGCAGCAGTGGCCAGCTTTAAATGCTGTGCATCCCCCAGCTGCCACCCCTTGTTCAGGCCGTGGGATTTCCATTCCTTTTTCTTCCTTCTCTCTGGCTCACCCATCCCCAGCTCGGCTTCTTACCCACACTTGGCCACCTTTCAGAGGCTGCTGTCAAGTTCCCAACCAGCTGTTGGGTTGATGAGGATCTGCCTAGGTGCTTATTGAGGCGTGCAGCATGGCCTGCATTCTTGTCCTCTGCACTAATCCCCTGCCCTTCTCGGGCTGCCGCCTCGGGTTTTGGAGCTACCTGATAGCCAGAGCCCACATAAGTGAAGTGCTTGGGTAAGTACAGAAGAACAGCTGGGATGGGGAGTCCCCTACCATGGACTGGAGCCTTTCTTTGGGGGATAGCTGTCTTCTAGGGAGGTTTAGAGGTGAGGCAAGAGGTGGCAGAGCTGCCTGGAGTGAGGGGCAGTCCTGGATGGAGGGGCCGGTTTGGTACGTGCTCACTGCGGCTTGTCTAACCCTCTTCCCTTCCGCACGGCGTGTCCGCTTAGCGCTGCGAGAGACCACACTCTGCAGGTGGAGCTGGAGGGGCTCCAGGATCTCCGGGGACAGCTGGAAGAAGCTCTTGGAAGAAGCTTGGAGTGTTTGAGCAGGCTGGAGACGCAGGGCACCATAGGAGGTGGGGAACAGGAGCGTGTGAGAGTCCTACCCCAGCATGCCTTCTGAGCACTGCCGCTCGCCCGCCCGCCACGGAAACGGTTCACTAACTGAGCAAGCCTGTCTCACTGACTCTGGGAGGGCCTTTGGTACTTAGTTGGGGTACGATAGAACCTGGTGCAGGGCTTTTTTAATTTTGTGTTATTTTTGAGCTGCTTTGGAAACCGTGATCAGTGCAATCCACCTGTGTCTCGTGTGTGTTCCTGTCTGACCCACCCCGGTGCCCACTGATGTATTTGCACATTCAAATCATTCCATTTTAGTTTGATTTTTCCCTCATCTCCCTTTTGCTGCCACCCCCGTGGGCCAAATAAAGATTCCCTATCTCTGAAGGAAACACCAGATGTTCTCTCTCATCTCCCAAGTGCATGAGTGTGAGCTTTTGTATTACCTGTCCCCCCCCCTGCCCCCACCCCATTTTTTCTTACCTGGTGACATCCCCCTCTTGGGTTGATGGTGGCTGTTCCAAAAGGAGAAGGGATGTATGGAAAAGTGGGTTCCAGAGCCAGAGAAGCAGAGAAGGGCCACAGGACCTTGTGGCACTTCCTGGGACTTACACAGGTCTTGGGTGCAGAACTGACGATTCATTTGATGCTTCAACCAAATCCTACTCCAGTATTGATGATTTTACTGACTTTTTTCCCTTTTTTCCTAACTGTAAGCTATTTCAGCTTGGCTTGTGAGTGCCTTCAAGGGAGAGCTTCCTCTTCTTTTTGGCAGATGGCTTGGGGTGACAGAGACCTGTCCCTGCTCCCAGAGTCTGGGCTGGGTTTGTTCTCCCTCATAGGTGCACATCTCTCTCACAGGCTCCATGTGCCCCTTGGGCCATGGACAAGGTCCTCTTTCTGCTTTGCTGGGCACAGTCCTGTTTGTCACCACTGCAGACCTTTTCTAGGGTACCTCTCACCTCTGGGAGTGCAGGGGCTGGCAAAGAGAACTGAAGAACAAAGGTGTTGGTGATCCAATGCCGGTGCTTCCCGTGCACAGCAGGCTGCACACCAGCCCTCTCCTCCTTCCTGAGCTGCCAGGAGGCTCATGATTTCCTCTGAGCAGCGTTTGTTCTCGCTGGGGGAGCCGGGCGGGGAGCAAGCACAACAGCAGAGCTCTGTCCTGCTGGGCTGTGCCTCCGGGCCCCGCGGCTGCTCTGCTGCACGTTCCTCGGGACTGTTTCCCATGGCACCACCCATCCCCTGCCCTGCACCTCCGGTCTTCTCATCCCTGCCCGAGGCAGGGAGCGGAGGCAGCACAGCTCTCCCTTCGCACGCAGCAGGCCAGCGCTGCTCCTCCTGGTCTGCGCCTAGCAGTGTGGTGAGTTCGGCAGTTCTCATGCAGCCCAAAGGGATGCAGCTGGTGGCTGCTGGGCAGCTCTGGTACTGGGTTAGCTCTTCCTTTCTTGTGCTTCATCTCATTCCCTTCCTCTCACTTTTCTGTGTAGCACCATCTTCTTCTCCTTCTGACTCTCACTTTGTAGGAGCCTTTGTGTCCCTGTCCTTCTCCTTCCACCTTCCCTCCTCCATCCTGGCTCTGCTGCCTGGCTGGCTCCCTGATCCCTTGGGTACTGTAGGGCCCAGGACCGGCACAGACTCACTGGCATGGTGTGAGGGAAGTTCTGGCTGCTCTCCCAGCAGCTCTCATCTCTCCTTGTGTGTTTCGCTGCAGATCTGTCCCTGGCTGCTGCTACCATTGCTGCTGTGAAGTGCCCTGGAGGGGAGTGTTATCCTAGGCTGAGGTGTCCCAGACTTTCTGCTCTTTTCTTCAGGGCCTCCTTCCACCCCTGCTCTCCCTGGCTGCACACTCCTCTGCCCTGCAGGAGGACCAGCCTGAGCACCCTACGTCTGAGAGCACACTCACTGCTGTGCTTTGTGCTGTCCCACAGCTCCTTGTGGGGGTCTCTCCTTCCCTGGAGACCTTGCTCCCCTCCCCTTGTTCCCAGCAGTGTGCAGACTTCCAGCACAGCCAATGCACCCGGGTCTTCTGTGCCTGTGTCTGGATTTCCAGCCTCATTTTCTTTGCCTTCAGGCTAGGTAGGAAAGATGGAGGAGTGTGTGGGAAACAGTGCTGGGCTTGCATCTCTTGTCTCCTCCGCTGGCAACACCCTGAGAGCTGAGCGACCCCCCATCCCTCTGAATTTGCACCCTGGTGTGCCCCTGCTGTGGTGGGGGGTTCGAGCACTGGGTGGCCAGCAGCCTGGGTGCAGCCTGCCCTACATGTGTGCTTTCCTGCTCTCCCAGCACACCTTCTTTTTCTTCTTCCCCTGCCCCAGCCTTTTATTCCCCTTGAGATTTGTGCTCCCTTTATCTGCCCCAGCCCTGGAGCGCTGGGATCCCTGTGGAGCTGTGGGTGATGGTGAGAAGTGCAGTGTCCCACATCCCCAGAGCAGCTCCCCCTCCCAGCTCGTGGCCCTCAGCCCCCAAGCAAGGCCTGCAGCTGGGGGGTCTACATCCCCTTGTGCTTTGGGACCCTGCAGCCATTGAGAAGGAGCCCTAGGTGGTTTGTCACCTTGCAGGTGAATCCCCAGGGGCTCACAGTGCTGTGCCTTGGCTGAATGCCACCCATGGGAGCTCCTTCTTCTCTGGGGGTGCTGCTGCAGCTTCCAGCTGCCTCCTGGCTCCCTGGGGCATGGCTGCTTCGGGGAGCTGGTGATCATCACAAGGTGATGCCTGCCCAGGCTGAGCAGGGAGGTGCCCGTGGTGTTTGCAGCCTCCTGGCAGTCCCTTATCATGAGTGGGTCTCCTGAGCATGCCATCATCATGGTGCTATGCGACCACCTGCCCTGCTGCAAGGTGTGTTCCTGGCTGGTCCTTGGCTCTGCCTCCTAGGAGCCATATGCTTCCCTGACAGCTTTTCCTTCAGCAGCCTCTCTCCTCCTGACAGGATCTCCCTATGACCCTCCACCTCCTCTTCAGCCTTGCCTGGGTGCTCCAGACCTGATGGTGCTGGGTTTGGGCACAGGCAGCTGCAAAGCCTGGCCCTGTGCAGCCCCAAGGCCGGCTCTTGGGTATTGGCTGAGCTGCTCCCTGCCTGGGGACGAGGGAGTGGGGTTCATCCGTGTCCCAGCCCCACAGCCTGAGCCTAAGCAGGGCCCTGGAGCTGGGTGGGGGTCAGGCTGCTCAGGCGAGTTGCAAGCTCTGGCCCCAGGCTGTGCACCAAGGGTGTGGGGGCAGAGCTATGTACAAGCAGAAAGGCGTGCCCCTAGCTCAGCTCTGTGGGGCAGGATGAGCCCAAGCCCCCCCAAGTGTCCCTTTCACTTTGCTGCAGCTTGGCAGGGCTTGCAGAGAGCCCAGGGCTGTGCATGGCAGCAGGGCTTGGGTGGCATGGGCAGGGTGGCTGCTGGTGTCCTCCATGAGCTGCCTGTGCCTGGGCAGGCTGTGGTGTGGGGTGTACCCCTGCATCCCTGCCAGGCTGGGGCGCACCAGCGAGGATCCATGGAGCGGGCACGTGCCGCTGGCTGCAGCTTGTGCCATGACTGCAGGGTGGGTGGTGTGTATGTGTGTGTGTGTGTCGGTGCAGCAAGCACAAGGGGGTGTGAGGGTGGAGATGTGCATGGGGTGGGTGCGTCCCTGGGGCTGTCCAGGAGCTCCAGCATGCAGAGAGGGGGTAGTAAGATGCTGAGACAGTACGGAGATGCCCCAGCACCGGGCGCGTACAAGAGCAGGCACCTGCCCAGGGCTGCCCACAGCAGCCAGAGGCATCACCAGGGAGGAGGGGACAGAGGCAGGGCCTCTGTGTCCACTGCTCTGAGCACCTTGTGCTGTCCCCTAGGTCAGGCCACAGGCACAGATGCTGACAATGCCAACACCAACTTCACTGACAGCGTCAAGAAGGAGGCAGCCCCCAGCGTGGCAACCCAACACGTGAGTCAGGGCAGCGCAGCACGGGGAGTTCAGGTGGCAGAGTTGGGTGCTGTGCCACTGCTGGACCAGGTCCTAGCCCCTTTGGAAACGTCCCTGTCACCCTCTGTCTTTGTTCCTCTAGAGCAGTCCTCTGGCCCCTAAGGAAAGCAGCAGCCCTGAAAGGATGCCGATGGGGAGCGCGACCCCCGGGCAGGAGCTGCGGGCAGAGGAGGAGCTGCGGGAGCTGAAAGCGCAGCTGGAGGAAGCCGGCTTCTCTTCTGTCTCCCACATCAGGCAAGAGCCCTGGGGCACTGGAGCCAGTGGGTGGCAGTGGCTTCAGAGGTGGG
Source organism: Porphyrio hochstetteri (assembly GCA_020800305.1). Taxonomy (NCBI): domain Eukaryota; kingdom Metazoa; phylum Chordata; class Aves; order Gruiformes; family Rallidae; genus Porphyrio; species Porphyrio hochstetteri. Next base: position 25,770,280 of record CM036912.1, read on the forward strand.
GGGTTACCCCGTGTCCCAGCCCCTGCCTGCCCTTCACGGTGTCTCGTGCCCCCCAGGAAGGCGATGCTGAGCCTGTGCCTGGAGAACGCAGAGCTGAAGGAGCGGATGGGCGAAGCCACGTCGCTGCTGGAGAGTGGGGAGCAGGAGGAGGCTGGGCTGGACAGCCCCCTGGCCCCTGAGCCCCGCAGGCTGCAGCGGAAGAGCCGCAGCCCCCTCGGCGACCGCCCAGCCAGCGGCAGTGAGGATGGCCAGGGGGGTCCCAGCAGAGAGGGGAGCTGTACCTGCCAAACGCCCGGCGCTGGAGGCACAATCCCAGCATGACGTGCCCAAGAGACCCTGTCCTGGCACCCCAGGTGGAGGGAATGGGAGCCATGTAAGTGTTTTGGGCACGGGGGACTGGGAAGGGTCTGGAGCTAGCAGTGGGGATGGAATTGGGGAGCTCGCAGCCTGTCTCCCCCCTGGCAGGCAGAGGGCATAGTCCCTGGCAGGGGCTGGCCGGGGCTGGGCACAGAGCTGCGGTCTCAGGTGGCGCAGGGCCAAAAGCAGTGCCAGGAGCTCCAGGACAAGCTCACCGCCTCCGAGGCCACGGTGCGGGCGCAAGCCAAGCAGCTGGAGAAGTACCATGTCCTGCTCCGTGAGTTAAAATCCCTGGCGGGGTGGGGCTGGGGGAGGGTGGGGTGTCTCCATCGAGCCTGGTGTGCCCCATGCACTGTGCTGTACATGGGGCAGGGGGGTGATTCCTGCTGGGACAGAGAACCTGAGCTGATGGTGCTGCCTGGCAGGAGAACCCCACACCCAGCAGCTCAGCAAGCAAGTGCAGGTAGACTTCCAGGACCTGGGCTATGAGACATGTGGGCGAAGTGAGACTGAAGCTGACCGGGATGAGACCACCAGCCCTGGTAAGGAGAGACAGTGGCTCTGGTGATGCCTTTGCCTTGCCCACCTGGCACAGGAAAGTAACACCGTGCCCTGTCCCTGCTGCAGAGTGCGAAGAACCCGATGTATTCAGCGAGCCCAGCCTGGGTGAAGAGCTGGGGTCCCCGTGCCGGCCAGGGATGCCCAGGGTGGGCAAGGCTGCCTGGAAAGCAATGGCCTCGGCAGACGTGGGGGCCCTGCACCAGCACATTCAGGACCTCAAGGCCCAGCTGCTCAATGCCAACAAGGTGATCCAGAGCCTGCAGCGCCGTGCCCGCTCCATCTCCATCACCAGTGGCTACACCTCGGGTGCTGAGCGGCCCCTGCCAGATCCCACGGCCCTGACCTCCCCAGCACACAGCCTCACGGATGAGGACGAGGGCTGGCAGTCGGACGGCCACGGCACCCTCTGCCCGCCCGCCCTGCGGGCACACCGTGACCTGCAGCGCCTGGTGCACCGCGTCGCCCTCCTTGAAGCACAGTTGGCGACATCCAAGCCGGGAGGGGTTTTGCCCAAGGAGCTGCAATCTGCCACTTGGCCAGGGTACAGCAGCAGGGATTGGGACCAGATGGAGGGATGGAGTGAGGGGAAATGTGGGTCCCCAGGGTTTGCCCAAGGGTGGTGGCTTCTGATTGCATGCTCTCCCTGCGGCCAGGCTCCCGGGGTGTTTGCACAGTGGGGCAGAGTCCCAGCAGCGGAGGGTGCATGGAGTCCCCTGTGGCACCCGATCCCTGCTGTGCTCTGCAGAGGGGGAGCCTGGCAGACCTGCAGACCCTCCTTGCTTGCTGGTCCCTCCTAGGAAGTATGACTCGCTGATCCAGGCGCAGGCTCGGGAGCTCTCCCACCTGCGGCAGACGCTGCGAGAGGGCCGTGGGGTGAGCCGCAGCCTGGCCCAGCACCTGCGCGATGCCCTGCGGTCCTTTGAGGACCTCCTCCGCGGCACCGACATCGACTACTACCTGGGCCAGGGTTTCCGGGAGCAGCTGGCCCAGGGCAGGCAGCTGGCTGAGAGGCTCAGCGACAAGCTGGGCACCAGTAAGTACCATTGGGGCTGAATGTTGTGGGGCACAGAAGGGATGCTTTGATGGGGGCTGTGAAGGGCTGGGGCCATTTGGACACCTTGTGCCATATGGGCTACCTGCTTTAAGCTGGGTGTCCTGTCCCACTATGGTTCTGTGTGGCGACCAGCAGAGAGCAACACGCAATTTGAGATGCATTTTAGGTGAAATCACACAGATTATATACATTTGTTACTGCAAACGTGGCAAGCTAAAAAACTGCTGATTGGTTACACACACTGTTCACACCGTATTGATTGGTTAGTAATTATAATGAGTTCTGATAAACTTATAGCTAAATATCCTTAGTTTACCTTTAATGCCTAAAAGTATCCGCACACCTGCTGTTTTGACCCTCTTGTTATGGTTGGTTCCTAACATGTTCCGTTACACCCAAATACCTTCCCATAACTGCTTCTTGGTTTAGGGTAGCCTGTACCCTTATCAACAAGGCCGCTGTGTTTTGAGAATGTGATTCTTAGGATCCTCTCAGCATGAGTAACTTTTCCTGTCTCATGGGAACAGAAGAATATTGTCAGGGCCTAAATCTTGGGAGAAGAGAGCTAGGCTGCTAGAAGGCCTGCTGTCTTCCCTGACAGCTCTGTTTGGGGATGGGCAGCCGGGGCACAGGGACACTGACTGGCTCTGCTCTGGCTTGATTTTTCAGGAGATCGACAAGATGGGGAGGATAAAACAAGCCATGAACTTCTGGCACTGAGGTACCTGTTCTCAGGGAGGGACCTGCTCTGTGTGGGCACCCCAGAGACTGTCCCTGCTCTTGGGGTGGGGGTCTGGGGTGCCCTTGGAGATTCTGCTCCAGGTGGATGACCCAGAGCTGCCTCTGCTTGGGCATGTGGAGACCCAGGCTTGGGCTGGGCATCCCATGGCTCTGGGCAGCCTTGCAGCACGAGTGGGATGTGTTGGGGTGTCATGTTGGAGCACGCACAGCACAGTGGGGAAGGGTTGTGGGAGGGGGGTCACCCTGCCCTGTCAGCCATGGTGATGGACCACCACTGTAGGCTTAGCAGGGAGCTCCAGGAGAAGGAGAAGGTGATTGAGAGCCTGGAGGCGAAGCTGCAGGAGCGCTGTGAGTCCCCGGGCAGCAGCCGCCCGCCCTCGGAGTCGTCCCGCTCTGCCACCAGCGCCTCCTTCGTGTCCGAGGGGCTGGAGCCATGCTCTGATGGGGACGTGGCCAGCGAGTGCAGCCAGTGCTGTGAGGAGCCCGCCCAACTCGCAGGTACCGTGGGGTACACACAACCCCTCTGTAGCTTGTGGGGCCCTGCAGCAGCAAGAGCCCATCAGGCCTGGGCAGGGGCTGCCTGCGGAGCACCATGACCCAGCGCCAGCCTGGGGGGTGAGCACGCAGCACTTGGGGCTGCGGGGAGGTGTCTTGGGGAGCCTTGCCATGGTACCACAGCCCTGCAATGCTAGGACCTGACCGGCCCTGTCCCAGCCCACAGTGCCCCTGGACACGGGGGCTCGGCTGCTCAGGGTGTGCCAGTGTCCCCGGGGAGGAGGGGTCGCTGCTGGGCTGAGCTGCGCTAACATCTCTTCCCGTCTCTCTCCTGTCTCCAGGCCTTCGCTCTGGCTCCTTGTCCAAACCCATTAGTGCACTCCCACCTGTGCTGGCCCCTGGGCAGCCCCCCTTCCTGCCTGCTGGGCCCCCCCCTCCCACAGCCCCCCTGCTCCTGGGCTGCTGCGGGACCCCCGTCTGCTCCCTGGCCAAGGCCCAGCAGGAACTGCAGGTGCTCCGGAGGCAGCTGGGAGAAAGTGAGCGCTTGCCCCTGGCACGGGGTTGGTCCTGCATGCCCTGCTGTGCCACACCGGGCTGCGCTGCATGGCCCCCCCCCCCGTCCTGCCTGTCTTGCCTTGGCCCTTCTCCTGCTTCCTGGGTCTACTGCTTTGAGGTGGGGTCCCATCGCTCTGGCTTGGGGGGTGATGGGGACTTGTGGTGCTCATGAAGAGAGGACCTGGTAGGTGGGGTGGACGCAGCCTGCGGCAGCACTAGCCCTCAGTGCGAGCACTTGCATATCCCAGGGCCTCTGACGGGCTGTTTGGTTAGGGTTAGTACTGTGTAGGAGTGGGGCTGAGACCCCCTAACTTACCTAATCAGCAAGCCCTGGGGAAGCCTCTGCTCTCTGGGGGAAATGGGTTTGTGCCGGGGGTCAACGATGGGAAACGTTGGGCTGCGCTGTTGGGTAGAGCAAGAAGGGGGCGCAAAGCTCACGGTGAGAGTGCATTACCCTCGTTCTTCCTCCCTGCTTATTGTTCTTCTCCTCCTCAACACTTTGCGCTGTGCGTGGAGGTGTGACGCTGCCCGTGGCACCAGCAAAGTCCACAGCCCCGCTGGGCCTCTACGGAGAGGGCAGCAAAGCCCCAGCACTGCTCTGCCAACACGGTGCGCTGCAGAACCTGGCTGAGACCCCCGGTACCACCCAGACTCGCACCCTTTGGGATGTTCCTCCTCCCAGCCAGCCACTTTATGGGGCCCTGCCCACAGGGTACCCCTCTAGCCAGAAGCTAACAGGTAGGTCCATGTTGCAGGACGTTGGGGGAACAAGGAGGACACCTGGGACCAGGGTGGCTGCAGGATATGGCTCTGGGATGGGGCAGGGTAGTGGGGATGGTATGAGGCAGGTGGCACAGCTGTCCCTGTCTCCTTGGCTGTGGCAGGGGCAGACCTGCTGGAAGAACACTTGGTGGAGATTCGCAGCCTGCGCCAGCGCCTCGAGGAGTCCATCTGCACCAACGACCGGCTCCGGAAGCAGCTCGAACGCCGCCTGGCCTCTACTGGCAAGTGCGGCGGTACGGTGCTGCACTGGGGCCGGGGCTTCTTGGGGAGGGGGGCGTGTTTCAGGCTTTGCACACCCCAATTGCATGGGGAGAGAGCTCCCCGTGTGCACGGTGGGGTGCTGGGGAGAGAGGCTCAGCACCGCTTCCCCTCCGCAGGATTGCCCAGCGATGTCTATGCTCAGGGGCTGGAGCCAGGGCTGCAGCTGAGCGGGGAGAATCAGGCTCTGCGTGAGGACAACCGAACCCTGCGACTCCAGCGCGACCACCTCTCCCAAGGTAGGGCTGGCCACCAGCATCCCGGGAACGAGTCCCAGGGGGTACTGGATGAGCGGGGCAGTGGTGACACCTCCGTGCTCTCTGTCCCCAGAGCTGGCGCGGGTGCAGGAGGCACTCCTGGCTGCCTGCTCCCGGGCACGGGAGGCTGAAGCAGAGCTGGGCCAGAGGCGTGGGGAGCAGCGGAGGCTGGCAGAGGAGCTTGCAGAGCGCCAGGAGAGCGTCCAGCAGCTCCGGGACGAGCGGCGCTCTTTGCAGGAGGACAACAACAAGTGAGGTTTGGGGCGTTGTGACCTTGGGGCCAGCGGGGTTGGGTGGCACAGCTGGCACTGAAGCCCCTGTGTCACCCCTCTGCAGGCTGCAGCACACAGTGACGCTCCTGCAGCAGCAGTGTGAGGAGCATCGCCTGCTCCTGCAGACCCTGCGCACGGAGCTTCAAGTCTACCAGAGCCTCCCTGGCCCCTCTGCAGAGGCCCGTGCTGGTACGGGACCCGCACCCAGCCCCTCTGCCCTGGTCTTGGGGTGCCTGGCCCCTCTGCACCCCCTGGGAGGTCTCAAATGCCTCTCTGGTCACAGCAGCAGGAGGGACATGGTGGCCCTGCTGGCAGGCAGAGAGGGAGGGCAGGATCCCAGCAGCCCCAGGCACAGAGTCACAGCTGTCCTTAGGGGCTCAGACGCTTCTTGTTCCAGGCTGCTTCCCATCTCCTCCAGTGCGGGATGTTGGCACGAGTTCAGCAGCTCCCCTCTTCTCCCCGCTGTCCTCTGACATGTCACCGGCCTGGCGGATGGATGGTGGGTACCAGTGCCTGCCCACACACCTGCCTCAGGGGCTGCTGAGGCTCGACAAACTCGCGGCACCCTTGCTGAGCAAGGCTGAAGAGCCCACGGCAGAGCCATCCCCAGGGACGGGATGGGGAGGGCTGCAGGGGGAGCAGGCACTGGTCCCCACCCACCCCTGCCTGCTTCACAGAGCCATGTGTGGCAGATCCACCAGCAAGGAAGAGCGAGGGACCGACAGGAGCCCACGTCATCGGCCACCTGGACACCTACCGGGCCCTGGAGCAGCACATCCTGGAGGGGAAGGCGCTGGCTCACGAGCTGATGTGTCTCACGCGCCCCCCGCTCGGGCTGCCCAAATGCCCGCTCCCGGGGCAGGAGGTAAGGTGTGGGTCAGATGGGGCTGGTGGCGGCTGGGGACCAGACCCTCCACAGCTCCCAAGCCCAGGATCAGCCCCGAGGCTCGCAGCGCTGGCAAGCCACAGGTAGCCCAGGTAGCCTCCAGCCTGGGGGCGGTGGCTGGTGCTGCCCTGGGCTGGGCACAGTGAGTCCTGGGGTGCAGCGGGATGCAGGTGCTCCCAAGCACCTGCCCCCCAGCACCTGCCTCCACACCCTTGTCCCGCAGGCGCTGGGGTGGGCAGGCGCAGGGCACCTCTGGGGCAGTGCCAGCACCCTGCACCGTGTCCTGGAGGAGTGTGCGTCTTTCCTGGCTGCCTTCTGGCGTGCTGCACTGCCTGTCAGCGCTGCCCAGCACCAGGGCAAGGTACACACCGGGCAGCGGGGCTGGTGGGGCGGCCCGGGCCTGGCACTTGCTGCTCAGCGTGCTCTTCTCACCCCAGGAACAGGCGCTAGAGGGGGAGATCGCGGCGCTGCGGGCCCAGCTCTCAGAGAGGGAGGGTGCTCTGCAGAGCACAGCCGAGCAGCTGCGCAGCATGGCCCAGCTCAAGGACAGCATGGAGCAGTTCATCGTCAGCCAGCGTAGGTGGCTGGGGTGGCATCCTGCGGCAGAGCGGTACAGCCAAGCCAGCCTGGCCCCCCAAGTGCCTGTGGGGTGGCTCTGCAGCACAGGGACCTTGCTGACCCCATCCCTCTCTCCCTCTTGCAGTGACCAGGACCCACAGCGTGCTGCGCAAGGCCAGGACAAACCTGGAGGTGAGTTCACCTTGGCAGCCAGCGCGGGATAGAGGTGGGTGTCCCTGCCCTGCTGAGCCCTGATGCCCTGGGGTTGGGCATAGATGGCAGACACACCATGCTCTGCTGGTAGAGGGGGTGGAGGGCCCAGCTGGGTGCAGGCTCTGTGTCCCCAAGGCGCAGCCCTCCCCTGGCAGTACCCCCTCCTTACTGCCACCCCGCTCTCTCACCAGGTGAAGGTGCAGCAGGCTCTGCCCGTTGCGTGAGCCCCGGGTAGGGCTGGGACCACTGTTACCAGCCATAGAACAGCACACAGGCTGCTGAGCTGTGCCACATCGGAGGCCTAGAGTGGACCCTGTCCCTGCTGCTCCAAGGGCTGTGTGAAGAGGGCATCATGGTGCCTGGTGCAACACTGTTAGTGGGTTTGGGCTGCTGTAGTGGCCACATGGCCTTCACCAGCCTTTGCTCAGCATCACAGCAGCAGCTGCCGGCTTGGGCTTTGCCTGCCCAGTGCTTCAGCGCTTGCCCCTTTCCCTCGCTGTGCTTCAAGTGGGGTGTCCCTCGTGCCCCGGGACTTGGTCCCCTTTGTAACCCCACTGCGCACCTGTCCCTGCTCGTGGATGTATGTATTTGTATATAGATAGAGGTATGGGAGCTGTGTTTTGGGGGCTCCCAGGGCATGTTGGGGCCCCAGCGCAGGAGGAAGATGTAAGAAATGCCATATCCTGTTCAGTAGCTGTAGAGTCCCCAATAAAGGTTTCCTTTGGGCTGTGGTGTTTCTGGCGTGCCTGTCTGCAGCCTGCTTCCCCCTCCCCAAGCTGCTGGTAGCGCAGGGGGCCACAGGCAGCGGCTGGCCCCAAACAGCGGGCTCTGAGCCCCACACCAGCCCCCCCAAGGGCAGTTCTGTGTCCCATTGGGCTCTCCCCTCCCCTCACTGCTCCAGAGCCCTCCACCCCCCCCCAACACCAGGCCAGCAGCACTGAGAACAATAAATACTGTAATAAATAGAGAAAACCCTGTTGCGTGGCACTGCTCCGGCAGCAGGCGGTGTAGCCGGGGTCCTGGGGTCCCTGCCCTGCTCCGCTGTCCCCAGGCCCCCTCAAGCATGGGCGCGCACAGGTGCCCCTCTGGCTGTCCCCACAGAAGCGCTCTGTGCTGGGGCCGGCGTTCGGTCCTTGGCGGTGCTGTCCCAGCGGCAGGTAAGTGTGGCTGTTGTCCGGCTGGACGCTGAGCCTGGCAGAGCACTGGGGCTGCAGCCAGAGCTGAGAGCCCTCCTCAAAGGGGGAGCGCAAGGAAGGGGGCAGCCTCACGCCTAGGGCTAGGGGGCAGGCTGGTGGGGGTGTCTCAAATCTCCTGGGGCTTAAGGTAGCCTCAGAGACTCATTGCCGGGGCAGCACTGCAACCTTCGGCAGGCAGGATGTGTTCCTGGGGGCTGGGCTGGGGCAGTGCCGGGGCCACCCGAGGGCCCTGGCAGGCTGGAGGAGCCAGGGAGGGTGAAGCCCTTTCAGTGTCGGGCACCAGGACAGGCTGTTCTGGTGAGCAGCAAACAAAGTGGCCCCAGAGACTCACAGAAGCCAAGGGGAGCTGTAGGTGGGCAGAAACCAAGGGTTAAATCAAACCACACCAGTAAGATGGGACAGTGTCACAGGCCCCAGTGGCCCTGGGCTCAGCGCGGGGGCCTGTGCCCCTGCCGGGCTGGAGGCTGGAGCCTGCGCCAGTTCTCACACAGTCTGTGGCCCAGCGTGTGCAGACAAAGCGGCTTTTCGTGTCCTGCGTGGGGGGCGGGCGAGGCCCCGGCTCAGATGGGTTTGTACAGCAGCGTGGTGACGTACTTCTTCTTGTAGCGGTGCGTGGCACTGAGCACCATGACGCCGTCCTGCGAGAGGCACAGCGTCAGCAAGTGGGTGGGAGAGCTCGGCACAGCCTGGCTGTGCTGACGCAGGAGTTGGGGGTCCCCCAGCCCATCCCTGCCGCCTTGAGCCTCACATCCAGTGAGATGTGTCCGACACCCACAGTGAGGAGCCAGGGCACAGCGAGGGAAGGGGCTGGTATAGAGCCCTGGGCTGCCCAGCTCTGCCATGCTGTGGGGAGGCAGCTACAGGGAGCTGGGGGGGGGCTGTAAGAAGACCCCAACCTACATCCCTGCGTGTGCTGTGCTGCACTGGGCAGCCAAGCTGTCCTTGTGTGGGTCCTCCCGTCCCCACACCAGCATTCCCACCTGTCCAGGTTCTGCTCCCCTCCCTTCACCCAGCGGTGCGGTGGGACCTGCGCTTACCTTGATGGAGAGCGCGTAGAGGTGGTTGAGCATGACGTGGTTGGGTTCGGGCAGCAGTGCTGGGTCACACTAGGAGAAGAGGAGGGTCACAGGAGAACAGCAGAGCCCCAACCCCCCAGCCATCGCGGGGAGCAAGGGGCTGCCATCTCAGGCAATCTGAGCTGCTGGCATCTCTGGCTGTTCTGAACAGGAGCAGAGCTCAGGTAAGCACCAGGCAGAGCAAGGGGCCAAACCAGCGTGATTAATGGGAAAAGGGATGCTTTTCCCAGGAAAAGGGCAAGGGCTGGGCACCAGCCAAGGGGAGGCGAGGCTCCCTGCAGACAGGAACCCCCTTCCAACCTCAGTGTGGCTCCCTGTGTCTGGGCAGCACGCTGGTACCTACCGAGATATTAGTGTCCTTATTGAGGATGACCTGGAGGAGGTGAGGTGGGAGGATGGGTGGAGATTTGAAGCGCTCCTCAGGCCGGTATACATACATCTCTTGGCCGTAGGGACCAGGTGGTGAGCTCGATAAGTCTGAACAGAAGAGACAGGAGGAGCCGTGAAATGGCTAAGCAGGATGGACAAGCGCACAGCAGCTCCCAGGAGGCTGAGAAGCTCCCAGGAGGGTCTTTCAGGCACAAACATCCTGCATAAGCTGTGACCATGAATTCTATAGCAACAGCTCAGCCTTTTCACAGCAGAGTAAGCAGCCAGGTGAGCTCTGGGTGTTTCCAAGCAGGGCTGTAAGCCGGCACGTGCACTGGCACACACAAGCACCCGGTGGTATCTGCCCCGAGACCCCAGCACACGGCTCTTGGCACGGTTGGGTCCCTCTCCTTGTAGCAAACAGCTGGCTTGCCACAGAGCTGTACACTCCACAGCAGGGGCACAGGCACATGTGCACACTCTCAGTGCTGCAGCACTGCCCAATGAGGAGCTCCCAGGAAAGGCAAACAGGAAGTCCATCCCAGAAAAGGCAAATGGGAAGTCTAGACTGAGAAGCTGCTCAGCCCATGTGAGGGACCACAGGAGTTCCTGGTCACTGGAAACTGGACTGGCTGCTATCTCCTGGCCACATCTGACCCTACCACTTCAGCCCACCTTGTGGGTTGGTACCAGGGACAGCAGGCCCCACTCAGAGTGCCTTGGACTGAGACATGACTGAGCTACCTGTCAGCGTTACACACCATGCCAGCGCTGCCCGTGTCCGCGTGGTAACCAAACCTGCCGCTGTAATGCGAGTGGGGAGGGAGGTTTCCGATGCGCTAGCGCCAGTACAAATTCCCTTGGCGTGAAAACCAAGAGCAGCTACTGAAAATAACCTGGATCCTGCTCTCACCTGGCTGGTACCCCGGATCAGATGACTTACTCACAGTTGAGCAGACAGAAAGGGGTGATGTTCCCGGTGCTCATCAGTCTGAAACGGCGGCCTCAGACACTCATGGGCACTGACCCTGCTCTGGGACAGCGCTAGCACAGAACAAGTTACAGCCCCTCCGTGGAGGCAAGGCCTCAGCTGTGGGGTGCTGAGGACACGCTGCCAAAACACTACTCTTCCTGGGTGCAGGCACACACCTCTGCTCAGAGGGTCTGTTCACCCCCAGAGCAGTGAGTCTCAGAGCAGAGGAGGTGGAAAATAGCACATGCAAAGCTTTAATGCCATAAAAACTCACCCCGACCTGAGGTTTCTGAGCTCTCCAGGGAATCCACCTTCAAAGCATCGAACACCTCAAAGTCTGACTTCTTGACGTGAATCAGGTTGTTTATCGTTCCCATCTGGCTGGTAACAACAGGCTGGAGAGAACAGAGGTAAGAGTCTTCCTGTGTTCACCTCCAGTCAAAGCACTCAAAGCTTCCCAGATCCTCTTGGCCCGAGCTGGCTTTGCTGCACCATTGCCTCAGAGCTCAGCTGGCCACTGTCTAGCTCTGTGCTAAGCTGGCAGATCACTACTGTTCACCCTAGTAGGATTTCCCTTTATTGCCAGGCTCTCCCATGTCTAAGCCTAAAGAAACCAGGCCTTGAAAGGACTCGTGGGGTGCCCTTTTGTTCTGGCAGGCACTTTTGGCTCTTCCTGTTCCCCCTCCGCTGCAGTTACAGCATGTCAGGTCCCCCGAAGAGGACAAGATCTGCTGGGATAAAACTTTGAGCGTTACCTCAGATGGGTCATGGACCCATTGGCCATCCACAAAAAATTTGTACTGGTGCTCTCCTTCTGGGAGGTCCAGGATAGCGACGAAGTCGTTGTGGCTGTGCAGAGAGAACAGATGTACAGCACCATTACCCCGCTGACGCTCCAGATGCTGCTCTTCCATGGGCTCCCAGAAAACAGCACATCTTGCCTCCCACCCCAACACCTTCATGCAGGGTTAGGCCTGCTCATCAGCGGTGACCGAGGCACGGACACAACAGGTGTGAGCGTGCAGAGTGCTAGCGTGGCTCAGAGCCCCAGGAGCCCAGGGGTGAGGAGCGCAGCAGCAGTGCAGCCTGCAGACTTGCCCCACGAGCCCCAGGGAAGCCGTTGTGACAGACAGCCTGCGCGAGCCAGACACGCGGGGGAGGATGCGTGTGCCCAGCACCCAACCCTGCGCTGGGACAGGGATGGTGAGGGTAGCAACCCTGTTTGTGGAGCCTGCGGTGGAGCGGAACCCACTCCAGAGGATTCGCTGGGACTACTCCCAGTCGCACCCAGAGCTCCCACAGGAATCACAGATGTACCACGAACAGCGAGAACGTCGCCAGGGCAGGAAGGCGTGTGAGGGACAAACAACTCCTGGTGGCAACAACACAACCAGACATGGAGCAAGGCCACGGCCACAGAGCTGACAGCTTCAAGGGGACTGCTGCAGGGCTCTGGAGCCAGGACCAGCTGCTGTGTGACATCCAGCTGGGCAAGCAAAGTGGCCCATCCTGCTCTGTCCCTCTGCTTCACACCTTCCCAGCGCCACCGAGGGAAGGAGCTGACTACGTATTTGTGCTCAGACCCTCTGACTTGGGTGAAGTAAGAAAAGCCAGGTGAGCAAATGGAACAGCCACCAGCACAGAGAAGGGAAAACATTCCCTGTGATGGTGCAGAGGAGGATGCAGGGTGACTTGGGGGACTGGCTACCTCTTGATGAGTGGGATCTTGGTGCTCCAGTTGTTGAAAGATCCGGAGATGAAGACCTCTTTGCCTCCATCAGCCCAGCGGATGACAGTAGGACGAGCCTGCTGGGATGGTTTCACTGACTCCTCCAGATCTGGCTGCCAGGACACAAACTCCTTGTCCCCAGGAATCTGAGCAAAGACAACCAGAGCCTGACTAAAACACAGAGCCAACTGGGACCGCTTTCCCTTCCCCTGGCCTCCACCAGCCCACCTGCGCATCCCAGAGCAGAGCAGAGCTCCTCCAGCCTCCCAGCTTTCCACACACCCCTCACGCTTGGGAGCACAGCCCCTCACAACCAGTGAGCTAAAGCCCCAGCCAGGGCCCTACCTTGGAGTCATGGGAGCTGAAAACACTGGGGTCGTCAGTGCTGCCCACCATGATCTTGTGCGGATGCTCCTTGGCAGGGTGGGGGGCACCGGAGCCATCTGAGCGGTGGGACTTGGAGCCATGGCGCTCCCCAGACACTCGCTCACTGGTGGTGTTCCCCATGACAGCTCAGCAGCCCCTGCGTGAGAGAGAGAGAGGATGGCAGCGTGCTGGTGGCCATGGGCTCCGGCAGTAAACAGAGGGGCAAAGGCGCCGTTCCCCAATGCTCTTTGCCAGGGGAGACTGACACCAATCAGTCAGTCTCCCCTGGCCAAAGGCCCAAAGTTCATTCCCAACGCCAAGTTTGGAAGCTGGAGGGGAATTTAACAAACAAAGACAGCTTGACCTAATTATATCTTTATGAATCATCACTCTAGCTAAGCTGGTAATTGTTATAATCCAAAACCGATACCAGTTGCACCGTGTCCCACACAAGCACTCAGCCTGGCATTACAGAGGAGCTGACGGGAAAAATAAAGCCAACCTTTATTGGCAAATCACTTGCTCAGCGTTAACAGAGCCACTTTCACAGCCCCACAGTCAGGCTCTACAGACAAATCCCCCACACCCAGCAAGAAACCAGCCGGAGAGTGAAAGCAGCAGCTGTTTAACAGTGCCTGACAAGTCTCCAAGAGCTCGCAGGCAGAAGCGCAGAGCCTCACACATGGCAAAGGCGACAGGGAGCATTTAAAGTGTCCGAGTGGAATCGCCCAAGCTGGAGCTTGGCCAAGGCGTGGGGCTAATGCTGCGCTGCCTGCAAAAAGCTCTGGGGAGCATTCACTTAGGATTCACTGGGCAAGCCACCATGTCAGCTGTGGCACAGCGAGGAGGTCCACATGTGGTGACCCTAACCAGCAGCACTACCCTGAGCGCTCCAGCAGTGGCCAGCCAGAGACACAGGACGAGGGAAGGGGAATCTCCCCTGCCTCCACGTCACTCTACCGCTGGAGATGGGCCGCCCGCCCCACTCTCACCCAGCTCAGAGAAGGCAAAGCAGAGCTGGCCACACAGCACCAAGCCACAAACATGCACACACACCTCTGGGGACAAACACCAAAGCCACCACAAGCTGTGTGAGACTCTTCAGGCCTTACCCTGTTTCCAGCACCCGAGACGGACTGAGGTTCTTTCCCCCTTTCCCAGGCTTATTTCACAGCTTTAGGCTTCCAGCACTGATCATGAGCTCTGCAGGGCAAGGCAAGAGGACAGCCAGCCTTGCTCCATGTACTTAGTTGCGACATTTGGAGATTTGTTTGGATGATCAAGTTATATGAAGGGTGCCAGGGAAGGCTGCCAGCCAAAGCTAGGCTTTAGAGCATTACAGTGCAATTACTAAAGTGTTTCTTAAATCCTGAGGGGTAAAAGTCAGCTTGAGAGGGCAGCTAAGCCATACCCCCACCTTGTCTTAGCAAGGATCAAGTGTACCTGAAGATTCAGGTCAGATGAGCTGCACCACTTTCCCTGACATCTTCCCCTCTGCCCTGAGGGAGGCTCAGCCGGCTCCTCACTAAATCTGCCCCTGTGCCATGCAATCCACTCTTGAGGAGCTTCTACCCCAGTACCTCTGCTAAGACTCTTCATCAACAACCTCAGCAAGTGCTGATGATACAGAGCTGGGAGGGGTGGCTGACACGCAGGACACTGCGCTGCCATCCAGAGAGACCTGGACAGGCTGGAGAGCTGGGCAGGGAGAAACCTAATGAAATTCAACAAAAGCAAGTGTAGAGTCTTGCACCTGGGGAGGAATAACTGTCTGTATCAGTACAGGCTGGGGGATGACCTGCTGGAGAAGAGCTCTGTGGAGAAGGACCTGGGGGTCCTGGTTGATGACAGGTTGGCCATGAGCCAGCAGTGTGCCCTGGTGGCTAAGAGAGCCAATGGGATCCTGGGGGACATTAGGAGGAGTGTGGCCAGCAGGTCTAAGGAGGCTTCCCCTCTGCTCTGCCCTGGCCAGACCCCACCTGGAGTATTGTGTCCAGTTCTGGGCTCCCTGGGATAAAAAAGACAGGGATCTCCTGGAGAGAGTCCAGAGGAGGCTACGGAGATGATTAAGGGTCTGGAACATCTCCCCTATGAGGAAAGGCTGAGTGAGCTGGGGCTGTTCAGCCAGGGGAAAAGAAAACTAAGGGGGGACCTAATTAATGTTTATAAATATCTTAAGTATGGGATGCAGGGGGAATTGGCCAGCCCCTTTTCAGTGTCTGTGGGGACAGGACAAGGGGCAATGGCTGCAAGTTGGAGCACAGGAAGTTCCGCACCAACATGGGGAGGAACTTTTACCCAGTGAGGGTGACAGAGCCCTGGGACAGGCTGCCCAGGGAGGTGGTGGAGTCTCCTTCTCTGGAGATATTCAAGACTCGTCTGGACGCCTATCTGTGCAATATGAGCTGGGGAGCTGCTTTGGCAGGGGGCTGGACCCGATGATCTCTCGAGGTCCCTTCCAACCCCTATGATTCTATGACTCCCTCACTTCCCATCTACGGGGAGGACAGTAAGAACAGCTGAATGTCCTCTTGTACCCAGACAGACCTGAGAGCTACGTGCAGCTGTTGACAGATGTGAAAGCCACACTTTTTCTTCTCTAAAAGAAATCCAGTCCCTCTGGCTGTACCTTACAGGTCATGCTCTCCAACCACCTCCTGTGGTTACTCTTTTCAGGCATGTGGCATCCGAAACTCCAGGCAGATGAGGCACACCACCTTCAGCATCGCCCGCGCTGGCACCCTGCACTGGGCCAGCGAGCGCAGCCTGTGGTACCTGGCTTGACTGAATTAGCTTCTCCAGCTCCAGCCCTCCCGTGTTGGCCAAGCCCTTGGGGTGCAGCTTGCCCTGGCTGTGTGTGACACAGGTACACCTGTGCCACCAGTGGAAACGCTGCCCGTGCCCAAGCCCAATCCAACCCCCGCGGCCTTGCAGAGGTTTGGCACCAAGCCGCTGCCAGCTCCAGCCTGCAGTAAGGTGGGTGCCCGGGGATCACCAGCCGCCCCCTCTCCCCGCCCAGTGTCACCCGGCCCCACCTCCCCGCTTTGCTTCTGAAGGCGACGCGCGAAACGCACACCGGTCCCCCCCGAAACGGGGCACCCCTGCTGCCTGCCCCACCCGCCCGGGGACACGCCGGCAGCCGGCCCGAGAGGGTTTGCTTGGGGGAGCCGCGATCACCGCGCTGCACACCCCATCCCGCAGCCGGCCCGGCTGGCGCCGCCTAGTCCTGGGGCTATCCGGAGAGGCGCGGCGTGTCGCCTCGCCCAGGCTCTCCCGCTTCCCTCCGTCGCGGAAGGGCACCGGCGCTCAGCGCCGCGGGGTTACCGGGCTGAGCTGGCTCCTGCCCCAGGCTCGCAGCGACCCGGGGGCTCTGCGGAGCGGTGGCAGGGCTGTCACGGCACGCGCGGCCCGATCCCCCCTCCCCGGCAGGTCGCGGCGAAGCGGCGCCTGCCGCTGCCCGGGGTGGAAGCGGACTGCACCGGCGTGGGGCAGGGCGCTCCGAGCCGGCCGCAGGGCAGGGCTCCGGGCTGCCGCTCTCCACCGCCGTGTCACCCGCGGGGACGCCCGGCCAATCCTCGCCCACCCTCTCCCGCACCGCCGGGCCGCGGCACCCCGCTGTCACCCACCCACTCCCGCCGCGCCGCGGGGCCCGGCCCGGGCCCGACCGCGGCCCCACCTGGCCGCCGCCGCCCCGCTCTCCGCCTCCGTCCAAAATGGCGACACCACCCCCCCCCCCGCCGCCACCGCCAGCCTCTGCGGGGCGCTCTGGCCCGCCCCCGCACGCCGCTCTATGGCCGGGCCCCGCCCCCGCGGCCCCGCTTCCCCGCTGCCGGGCAGCCGCCATGTTTTTTGAGGGCGGCTTCGCCCGGTGTTGTTAAGGGAGACCGGCCTGGAGGGCGGATGGTGCCGGCTGAGGGATGCGCGGCTTCACCCGCGCCTCGGCGGGTGGGCGGCCATGCCGGTTCAGGGCAGGGCAGGGCAGGGCTGGGCTGGCGCTGGGCCTGGGCCGGTGCCAGTGTCGGTGTCGGTGCCGGGGGTGGCAGGGATGGTGAAGGGGCTGGCTGTGGGGTGGGCTGTGAGGTGGGCTCCCTGGCTAGGCCGTGAGAAAGCCAGCTGTGGGGCACGCAGGGTGCTGCCTGTGAGCTGGCCGGGCCCTGCGTGGGCAGAACAGACGCTGGAGCCAGAGGCTGATCCCACAACATGGCCCCTGTCCCAGTCCCCACAGCTTGAGGACGAGCTTTATTGCCTTGTTCCCGGGGTACCCCAGCCAAGCGGGTCCCCGGTTTCCCTAGCACCTCTGTGTGGGCAGCCCAGCTTGTGGAGCTGCAATGGGGAGCTCGCGGCAGTGGGAGTAATGCCAAGGCTAAAGAAACACCCCAACCCGAAGGGAAGGAAGAAGGGTGCCAGCAGGACCCGCTGCCTCCTTTATTTTGGTTTAAGGAGAGAACGAGATGTAGACAAGGGTGGCCACAATCAAGCCGACACTGAAGAAGACCTTAAAGATGTGGGGCACTGTGCTGGAGCGGGGAGGACAGTCCCCAGCTCGGGCTCGCAGGGCCTGGACTACGCGTTGCTGCTGGGTGAGGATGGCCTCCCTGGTGCCAGCCCACTCGCCCGGGCCCCGCAGGCGGTACTGGTACGGTGTGCAGGGCCCAAAGGCCACCTCCAGCACCAGCTTGGGGTCAGTGAGGAAGAGGGTGAACAGGTTGGGCTTGACCCCCACCTGGCAGGCGAGCTCGTCCATGTAGGGGATGTAATCCACCTGGATGGTGTGCCGCTGGCTCTTCACATACCTGTGGGCAGGGAGGGCGGGTGGGTGGGTGCTGGTGCGTGAGCACAGGGGGAGTGCAGCAGGGGTGGTGCCTGCGCAGGGTCCTTACCGCTTGGCCATTTTCTCCTTGACTTGCGTGACGTCAGCCAGCATGGCAGGAGACGGTGGCAGGTCCTGCAGCCCTGTGGAAGAGGAGGCCATGGTGGGAGGGCAGGCTGTACTCCCACCATGGTCTGTCTGGCTCTGCAGCCCAGCCTGGCCACTGCCTGCACACAAAAGCCTTTGGGGACACGCAGCTGGGGCAGGAGTGAAGCAGGAGGCTCAGGCAAAGGAAGAAAGGGCAGGTAAGGACAGGGAGAAGGTGGTTCGCAGGCAACAGGATCTGTTAGGCCCCCACGAGAGAAGGTGAGCACGAAGGGTCATTGCAAAATGCAGTGCTGATTTTTGTCCCTATGGCTAAGTAAAGGAAGACAACAGTGGTGGGTGGAAGGAGGCAGCGTGAGAGGGGATGCCACCAGTTGAATGACTCAACCTTGCTGTGGCAGAGGGAGCCTGGTTGTGTCACCACATTGTGCTCGCTTACCCTTGAAGACGCGGGTGGCCCAGCGACACTGGAGCTTGGAGATGGGCATGATGGCGCCCAGGGGCTGGACGAGGCCAATGAACGCCAGCGTTGGCTTCTCCATGTCGGGGGGGAACATGAATTTGTAGAGGGAGACCTGGTTCTCCACCACCTTCACGCAGCCCTCGAGGAAGGGGAAGGAGAAGCTGTATCCTGTGGCGAAGACCACGGCGTCGATATCTTCCCTGGTGCCATCCTCAAAGATGGCAGCTGTCTCCGTGAACTCCTGGATGTTTGGCTTCACCCGCACCCTGCCCGAAATGATGCGGTTGGGCAGGTCGTCGTTGACAGTCGGATACTGGTTGAAGATCCTGGAAGGCACAGACAGACCTCATGCAGGGCCCGGGCTGCAGGATGGGCAGTGGGATGGGCAGAGCTGAGGCAGATGCCGGGAATGCTGCCAGGGTGCTCACCCATGCTGGGGCTGGAGGCCGTAGAGTGCGTGGTCAAAGCGGGCGTTCAGCTTCCTCTCCATGAGGAAGCTGCTGACGCTGTGGGGCAGCAGGCTGTGGAGGAGCTGTATGAAGCGGCTGATGTAGAAGAAGTCGAAGGGGAACCCGCCCTCTGCCAGCCGGTGCATCACCCAGGTCCCACACTTGGTGCTGAGGAAGACCTGGGAGGAAAGAGAGGCGAGGTGGTGGCGTGGCAGCATCTTTGGGACAGGGCTGGGCCCCTGCTGCGCTCCTCAGGGATGCGGGCACAGCTGCTGGGACCCCCCATCGAGAGGGGATGGGGTACTCGTGGCTGGGTGCCCGCGGGATGGTGGGGGGTTGCTCGGTGCCATCCGGTGTCCTAATAATAAGCACCCCAGCCCCAGGAGCTCTCCCCACACACCTGCTTGGCTGCATGGCTCAGCTCCACTGCGATGTTGATGCCTGAATTCCCAGTGCAAATCACTACCACTCGCTTCCCCGAAAAGGACTGTGGGCTCTTGTAGTCCCAGCTGTGCAGGTAGCAGCCCTCAAACTTTTCCAGCCCTGGAAGAGAGAGGGAGGCCATGCAGGGTAGGGACATGGGGCGGGGGGGCTGTCCCCCTGCTCAGATTGGTGGTGTGTTTTGGGAACATGCTGGGACCAGTGTGACCAACAGGAGTGATGCAGCCCTGGGATGGTGCCCAGAGATGTGGTGGCATCTCCAGCCTGAGGGATGCTCAGTGTGGCTCTGAGCATCCTGCTCTGGCTCTAGGACTGTTCTGGCTTGAAGCAGGGCTTGGACTGGAGACATTTGTGCTCCCATCCCAAAATCCTGCAGCAGTTCCTGCCCAGTGCCAGGCACTGGGGGCAGAGGAGCATCCAGGGTCTGTGCCAGCCCACCAGACCCTGGTGACAATGTGGCCCAGCCTGGTCCCCAGCCAAAGGGCATCTTCACAGCTGAAAGCCCTCCAGGTGCTTTTGCTTGGCACCCAAAGGAGAAGGCCAGCACCAGCACTGAGCTTTCATACCTTGCCGGGGAGCTGGAGAGCCCAGCAGGTATATGGCCAGCAGCTCAAGAAACCTGTCTCTGGTGGGAGAGGTGGTCTGGCAGTGGTAGCACCTGCCAGCCTGGCACTTTGGTGAGGCACTGATGGCAGGGCAAGAGCAACCAAGGGCAGACCACCAGGATGGGTGGGATGGCAGCATGCTTCTGCAATCCCATCGCGTGCATTAACCTGTGGAGGCATTTTTGGCAGCCACCAGAGCAAGGCTGAGGGGCTAAGCCGGAGAAGAGAGAGCTGCCAGGGAGCAGCCCCTGGGGTGGTACCTGGGAAGGTGCTCAGCGGGAGGTGTGCCTCGGTGTGGTGCCCGGTGCACACCAGCACGGCGTCAAAGACGGCCTCCTCCTGCTTCCCCTCGCTCTCCGTCACCACGTCCCACTGCCCCGTGGTGGCAAAGTCGGGGCGCTTGGACACGCGGCACACGGTGGTCTGGCCAGGGGGGACAGCGGGCGTCAGGCTCCCGGCACCGCGCAGCCCCACTGCCGCCGGCCCCCCGGCCCCTCGCCCCCCCGGCTCTCACCCTGAAGCGGATGTGTCGGAGCAGGTCGAAGCGCCGGGCGTACATGCGGAAATACTCCATGATCTTGGAGTTGTGCATGTAGTTGGGGAAGTCCTCGGGGATGGGGAAGTCACTGAAGCACATCATCTCCTTGGAGGCATTGATGGTGACGGAGCGGTAGATGCTGGCGTGGCCCTCCTCGGGGCGCTCCTGCGGGAGCAGGGCACGGCTCGGCACTGGACAGAGACCCCAGGGCTGCCTGCCTGCCCTGCCTGGCACCTTGCTGTGCCTGTGGGTGCAGGATTAAGCCACAGGTGGTCGTACATTTGTCCCTGTGCCCAGCAGCCTCCCACAGGTGTGACTGCCCCTGTCACAAAACAGGGGGGAGGGGCTCTAGATTGGTGGGTGCTATGTGGCAGTGACATCAGGTAGTGGCAGGGCCACAGGCATGTCTTGTGCCTCAGTTTCCCTGCTCCCAGCCCTGGCCCCAGATGGGTGGTGCGTTTCTGGAGCTGCCAGTGCTATCATTACCCCAGTTGTCATATCAGGCCTCTCCGGTTGCTGAGCCAGCTCCAGTACTTCCAGCTGATCTCTGCCACAACTGCCCTGGCTCTTCTCCACCAGCCCCATTTCTGACCCGCCAGAGGCCAGAGCAGCAGGCTGTGACCCAGCCACCCCAGCTTCCACACCGGTGTGGGGTGTGTCATGTCACCCCCTACCCTGGGCTCTCCCTTCCGTGTATGAGGCTGTGGTGGGAAGGTTTGTCTTCTTGTTGGTGTGTCCCCAGGGACCTCTAATGCTGCTCTAATGAGCAGCCTCACTGGAGGAATTTCTGGGGACAGAAGTGATCTCAAGGGCTTCCCTTGGGGCAGGGAGAGCCAGAGCACAGAGGAGGCAACGTTCCATGCCTCTGTGTGGGCGAGCGACGCAGGAACATGGAGAGGAGTCACCTGGGACTTTGTGGGAAGGGCTGGGCAGGACCAGGATTGGGATGGCCAGCATGGTCAGGTGGGACCAGGATGGGCAGGAAAGGCCTGGAGGGGACCAGGAGCTGAGCGGCAGGGGAAGGGATGGATGAGACTGGGAAGGGGAAGGATGGGAAGGGGGAAGGCTGAGCTGGGGGTGCAAGCCCTGGGGTAAGGTCCTTGGAGAGGGGCTGTCCTGCTGCTGGGATGGACACAGTTCCCATGTGGCTGGCACAGCAGCTGGCACCACGGGGACCTCCTGCTGCTGCAGCATTTTTTCTTTCCTGTGATTTTTCCTTGGAAACCCGTCTGCTGCAGGCATGCAAAGCAGGAGAGCGGTGCTTCCCTCGCTGCCAATAGCCCACCCCAGCCCCATTGGTGCCCCTGCTGTGGGGCAGGCTGGCACGGCACCGGGCTTACCTCGAAGAGCCAGAGCCCCCCGATGTCCCCACTCCTCTCGAAGCAGGTGGGTACCAGCCCCTCATCCAGGCAGCATTTCAGGGCGCACAGGCCAGAGGCGCCAGCACCGATGATGGCTACTCTCTGGGCAGCCATGTCCCGCAGTGTGGCGGTGGCAGGGATGCTGGGGAAGCCTCGTCCAGGGGCGAAACCCGCTCAGGGGTATGCGGAGATTGGTGGGTCCCACTGGGGAGGACGAGCGGTGCTGCTCACATGGGGATGGCTGTCCCTCTGCTTCTCATGAGCAACCAAGGTCAGCTGGGGTGTCACAGGATCTTTTTTTCTTCCAGA
Organism: Porphyrio hochstetteri; assembly: GCA_020800305.1. NCBI lineage: Eukaryota > Metazoa > Chordata > Aves > Gruiformes > Rallidae > Porphyrio > Porphyrio hochstetteri. Next base: position 25,792,060 of record CM036912.1, read on the forward strand.
CATGATCTACAGGTTCCTCTCGCTGCCCTGCCACACCCCCTGCCTGCACCCACCTTCCGCAAGGGGCTCATTACCCTCTCAACCGCTTGATGATCCCGACGCTGCCCCAGGACTTCCTGGGCGCGGGGGCTGAGATGTGGTCATGCTCCAGGTTTCGGCAAGTCATGGCATGGAAACTCAATCCAGAGGGATGCTCAGGGCACTGGTGGCTGGCAGCTGCACTGGCCCAGGTGTGTGGTGGCCATGGCCCCCCACACCCTCTCCCCATCACCGGTCCTGGCCCCCAACCCACCCACCCATCATCTGGAGGGGCTGCATGCAAGTGAAGAGGGTGGAACAAAGTTGCAGCGCTGTGATCACCCTGACCCACTCTGGCAGCACACGCCCTGGGTGAGGCTGTTTGGCTGCGGATACATACATGTGCACACACACACACACACGTGTGCTGGAGTGGAGCTGGAGCCAGGCCACAGCCACGAGGCCGACCTCAGACCCATGCATGTCCCCTGGCACATGGGGGGACGGGGTGGTGTCAGTAACAGGACAGACACCTGGCTGTGTGTGTTCAACACGCTTTTATCTGGTTAGGAAGGCTGCTTTGCCTTTGCTGCTCAGCGCTTGTGTGAGTGTAGCCAGCGGTGTTAGAGGCGATGGGAAAGCCGCTGTGTCCCTGCTGGCTCCAGCACACGGGCCAAGGGGAACCGGATCACGCCCTGTGTGTGAGCAGGTTCCCTCACCGGTCCCCATCGGTGGGTCCCCAGGAGGATGTGCGGTGCAGGGGAGTTTCTTTCGGCAACCGGAGAGACTCCACGCACCCCAAGCTGTGGCTGTGCAGTATGGCCACAGCAGGGCCGTGCTGGGCAGGGCAAGGGCTCCTGCCTGCATTGGGGTGCAAAGGCTGCCACGGGGCAGGGGGGTGGCTGGTGAGCCCCACCAGCACACCACAAAGCCTCCTTTCCCTCTGGGCAACCTGGCGAAAGCAGCTACCAGGTAAGCTAGAAGTAAGCAAAAATGATGGCGAGGACAGCAACGGCCCCGACCAGCTTGAAGACAAGGGACGTGGTGGGGGCCGAGGGGTGCTCCTCCACGTGCCGTGTCTGCAGGGGCTTCATGATGCGTTGCTGCTGGGTGAGGATGGCCTCCCTGGCGCCAGCCCACTCACCGGGGCCCCGCAGGCGGTACTGGTACGGTGTGCAGGGCCCAAAGGCCACCTCCAGCGCCAGCTTGGGGTCGGTGAGGAAGAGGGTGAGCAGGTTGGGCTTGACCCCCATTTGGCAGGCGAGCTCATCCATGCAGGGGATGTAATCCACCTGGATGGTGTGCCGCTGGCTCTTCACATACCTGTGGGCAGGGAGGGCGGGTGGGTGCTGGCAGCAGAGCTGAGAGATGGCCTGCGCCCAACAAGGTGGTATTGGACGGACGAGCATTGGGAAGGATCATGGGGGTTGTGCAGTCTAGCACGTCCCTGCCAGCTGTCGGCGCAGCCAAATTGCTGGGGTGCAGCCACGGGACAGGGTGGTGCCCGTGGGCCGCTGTGCACAAACTGGCCCCTTCCCCATTCCCGGGACTGTCTTACCGCTTCGCCATGGCTTCTTTCTTCTGCTTGATGTCGGCCTCCATGTCCTGCCGTGGGGGCAGCTTGTTCAGCCCTAGGGAGGATGAGCCACAGCATGGAGTGTGTCCAAGCTCCTCAGGATGGGAAGGAGCATCCTGTGGGGCTCAGGACATGGGTGTCCTGGTGCTGCTCACCACAGTGGCTGCAGGGCAGCCGTGCCATCGCCCGTGACCAGGATGGCACAGCCGACCGCTGCCTCCCACACGTGGCTGGGCATTGTCTGCCCCAGCTCTGGGGGTGCAGGCTCGGGCTGCAGCTGCAGGGGAGGTTTGCCTCACTTACCCTTGAAGACGCGGGTGGCCCAGCGACACTGGAGCTCGGAGATGGGCATGATGGCGCCCAGGGGCTGGACGAGGCCAATGAACGCCAGCGTTGGCTTCTCCATGTCGGGGGGGAACATGAATTTGTAGAGGGAGACCTGGTTCTCCACCACCTTCACGCAGCCCTCGAGGAAGGGGAAGGAGAAGCTGTATCCTGTGGCGAAGACCACGGCGTCGATATCTTCCCTGGTGCCGTCCTCAAAGATGGCAGCTGTCTCCGTGAACTCCTGGATGTTTGGCTTCACCCGCACCCTGCCCGAAATGATGCGGTTGGGCAGGTCGTCATTGATAGTTGGGTGCTGGTCAATGATCCTGGAAGGCACAAGCAGCCATCAGGGTGCTGGGGTGGGGGTCTCTGCTCCATGTCCTGCTCCAGCCACTGCTCCCTGCCCAGAAGACACTCGTTCCCAGGGATGCTGAGCCCCAAGGAAGCTCATCACCAGTTGGGCTGGTCCCTAGGCATGTTTGGCAGGTGCTACCACACTGGTGTCACCAAGCATCCCCAGAAGGAGTGGCGGTGGTTCCCTGCAGCACTGCCTGAGCACACCACAGCTATTACCTGGATTTTTGGGACTGGCTTCTCAGATCCAGCCTGGGCACAATGAGTATGGACATGGCCAAGCAGGGCTGGACACGGGGGAACCTGGGGGTCCCTCCTAGGTGGGGGAGATTTTGCTGGTACCTGTGCTTTGGCTTCAGGCCGTAGTGTGAATGGTTGAACCTCATGTTCAGCTGCTTCTCTACGAAGCTGCTCACCATGGATGGGCTCATCAGATTCTTCAGGAATGTCTTCATGCGGGTGGTGAAGATGATGTCGATGGGGTAGCCCTGATCTCCAACGCGGTTGAGGATCCACGCACCCCGGCGGGTGCTAAGGAAGACCTGGGTGAGGAAAGAAGCATCATCTCCTGAAGGCTGGGATGGTCCTGGGGGGCTGCCCAGGGTGGGCATGTCCTCTTCATGCTGCTTGGGTGCTGGGTGAAGAGCTGGAGGGCAGAGGGAGACAGGGCAGGGCACGTGGCAGGGAGAGGTAGGGAAGAGCCGCAGGGGCAGCCCCAGCCCGGGGCTTGGGGATGGAAATCAGGATATTCCTATGGGATCAAGTCTTGGCTGCCACTGGTGCCTGGCAACTGGAACTGCCAGGTGCCAGCACTGACCAATGCAGCGAGTGCTGGGCTGGAGTGGCGGCTGTGCCAGCACCTTGGTCCTGGTGGAGTGGGCAGTGTCCCACGGGAGCTGCCACACCCACCTGCTTGGCTGCTTGGCTGATCTCCACGGCCAGGTCTGACCCTGAATTCCCAATCCCAACAACGACAACCATCTTGTCTCTGAAATCCTGGGAATCCTTGTAGTCTCGGCTGTGGAGGTAGCGTCCCTTGAACTTCTCAATGCCTGTGGGTAAGGAGGAGGGATGTTTGGCTTTCTGGTGCTGGGCTCGATGGTCGCCTCCCCAAAAAATGAAGTGGGGAGGCTCCCTGGCCCCACCAGACCCCTCCTGGGGAGCGTGGGAGCACTCCCCGAGTTGGAGCAAGGCACGGGAAACCTGAGGGCAGGAGGAAGAGCAGTAGGGAGAACAAGGTTTCCTGCGGTCTGGCTTTTTGGAGTCTCTCCTTGCACCGGGGTGCGGATCAGTACCTGGGAAGGTGCTCAGCGGGAGGTGTGCCTCGGTGTGGTGCCCGGTGCACACCAGCACGGCGTCGAAGACGGCCTCCTCCTGCTTCCCCTCGCTCTCCGTCACCACGTCCCACTGCCCCGTGGTGGCAAAGTCGGGGCGCTTGGACACGCGGCACACGGTGGTCTGGCCAGGGGGGACAGCGGGCGTCAGGCTCCCGGCACCGCGCAGCCCCACTGCCGCCGGCCCCCCGGCCCCTCGCCCCCCCGGCTCTCACCCTGAAGCGGATGTGTCGGAGCAGGTCGAAGCGCCGGGCGTACATGCGGAAATACTCCATGATCTTGGAGTTGTGCATGTAGTTGGGGAAGTCCTCGGGGATGGGGAAGTCGCTGAAGCACATCATCTCCTTGGAGGTGTTGATGATGACGGAGCGGTAGATGCTGGCGCGGCCCTCCTCGGGGCGCTCCTGCGGGAGCAGGGCACGGCTCGGCACTGGCACAGTGGCAGCGATGGGGAGGGATTGCTTGGGCTGATGTGCTGGCCTGTTGTGTGGAGCCCCTGCCCTCTGCCTCTGACCCAGCACCCCGCTGGCCACCGCTGCTGACCGCCAGCTGCCACAGTGGTGGTGACCCCCAGCCGGACGGGTGGCTCGCAGGGATTACCTCAAACCTCCAGAGCCCTCCGATGTCCCCACTCCTCTCGAAGCAGACAGGTTCCAGCCCCTCTTGCAGGCAGGCTTTGATGGCACACAGCCCACTGCTGCCTCCTCCGATGATGGCCACCTTCTTCCCCATGCTGCTCTTCGCTCCGGTGCCTCTGTCTGAAAACAGATGAGGGGTGAGAGGGTTAGCTGTGCAGAATTTTGGCCCTGTGCACCGAAGAGGTCCCAGTCTGAGAGGCACCACACCCCAGCCCCCCCCCGCCGGAAAGTTTGTCTAGAGCTGCAAGGCAACTGCTGCTCCTCCTCGGGTGGGGACCTGGCAGCGCTGGCGTTTTGCACCACCCAAGTGTTGCCTCTGGATGTCACAGGGAGCATCAAGATCTCCCCGCCCATGCCAAGTCCCTGCGATGGAGGTGGGCCAGAGTGCTGTGCCCTGACTCAAGTACCTGTGGCTCCCTTCCCCATGGGCAGCCGCCCCTCTGCCTGCTCTTTACCCTCTCCCTTCTCCCAGGAGGTGTTTGCCGTGCCACCCCAGCGTCCGCTGAGTGCTGGCAGTCTGTGGAGAGGCCCTGAGCCAACCTGCGGCCACGGCTGCCCCGGAGAGGCCAGGGAGCTGCGCGAAGGGCTCTGCCGGATTGCCCTGAGCCCGGCTACCGGATGGTTGCCTGGCTTTATGGTGCATGGCGGCGGTGAGCAGGGCCTCCCACTCTGTCACTCCTCCCACAGGGCCGGGGAGAGGAAGCCAGCTTGCCGCTGGCTCCTGGCCATCTGCTCGGCTTTTCCGGCAACAGCTCTCACCTCAGCCTTGGATGGTGGGGGAAGGAGCTCACCCGGGCACCTTGTTGGGAACGCCCTGTGTGGGGACACTGTAGGGACACAGGGGTGCAGGAGAGGCAGAGACACAGCCGGTCCCCGCCTCGCGCGGCAGGAAAACAAACGCTGCCCTGAACTTTTACCTCTCGGGTTATCTGGATCCACCCAGCCCTGTTTGTGCTGGCACTGGGAGGCACAAGTGGCTCCAGCTGCTCTGGTGGCACCCGGCACCGCATCGCCCACGTCCCCCATGCCCCTGGGCTGGGCATATCAGCACCACATCCCCGCAGTCACAGCTTCCTCCTGGGCCATTAAATTTCCCAGGGCAGTGGGACCCCGGTGCGAGAAGCGCTGCACTGCTGGAGTGCTGCTGGTGCTGGGGTGGAAAAGGGTCTCCCTGGCAGCAGGAGGCACGGGTTGGGTGGGTCGGAAGGACACCACTGCCTCCCCGCGCATACTTGGACAACCTAGGGGCTGCAGGGGAAATCTGCTCTCCTGTGTCCAGGGAGCTATGACCCAGAGCTGGGCAAGGCACAGGTCTGCTGAGGGCCCAAGCTCCGCAGCTGAGGTGGTTCTACCCCCCTAAACCACAGCGTGTCTTTGCAGTCAGTGTAGTAAAGCTCTTTCTGTCCCTGGCTGATCTCTGCCCGGGGCAGAGGCTTCAAGCTGCCCACTCACAATTCGCATCTACCTGTTGAAAAGCATCAAGAGCATCTCTTACCAGGCAGAGGGATTTGCACCAGGACAGCAAGGTGGCAGCCCTGCCAGAGCTGCCTGCTCTGCTCCTCACTCGACCGGCTTCTGGCTCTTTTGTGAGCTCTGCAGGGACTGCTCAAGGACGACTTGTCACAGCTCTTGGCCCCGCTGCAGTGCTATGAAACCTCTGTGCAGGTTGCTCTCGAATTTGCCTTTCTCCCTTGGTGAGTACAAGAGGTTGCACAGCCCTGGACTTTGCCCCCACTGTGCTTGGGCTCCTGGCCTGGCTGAACCATGCCATCAGGCACTGGGGACAGCAGGAGCAGGCCAGGGTCAAGCCTCAGCATTTCAGTCAAGGTCAACTTGCTGATAGCTGTGGGCAAGCCACAGTCCTCCTGGGAGGACCAGGACAGACAGCATGGTGGGCAATACACACAGACGTGTCTACTCCAGGCTTTCATGGTGGGCAGAGGTGCTGTGGGACAAGCTGAGCAGAAAGCACCTGTGTCCTCCTTCCTATGAGGGGGCTGGCACCCTGCTCAGAGGACAAGCACAAGTGACAAGCGCAAGAGGAGACCAAAGGTCTGCTGGTGGAATGGGAGGGGCAGAGCGGCGGTGTGAGGGTGGCAGGGTGGCCTGTGACCCAGCAGGGCTGTGTACTGGTGATGGCGGGTGCCAGCATGCAGCTCGTGCAGGGCTCTGCAAGGGAGCCAGGAGCAGCTTTTGGCATGCACATGCCCATGGGAACAAGCCGCAGGTGCAGGGGTGCTGCCGTGCTCCTCTCTGGTCTGGAGAGAAGGACCCTGACAGCTGTAAGAACTGCTCAGATGAAAAGCACCCCATGTTTGGGAAGAAGTAGAGCCAAGGTGTTCTGGCACTGCTCGACAAGTCCAGATCACCCCAAACCCTGACCACACCAGAGTGTGCCACCTGCCTGTGATCCCATGGCCACTGCAGAGCTCATCTTTGCCTTGGGACAAGAGGGCCGGCCAGGGTGGCTGGGTGCTGCCATGCCCATGCCACACTGGCCCAGCTGGATGCCTGGCATGCAGTGCAAGCCAGGGGATTTTTTTTTTTGAGTCACCGGAGTGCAAACCCACAACTGGTGTTTTCAGGGAGCTCAGGGCTGAGCTCCAGAGGAACCTTATCATGTCAAGTGCTTTCGTTTCAGCCTTTGTGTAACCAGCAGTGGGTGACAGAGATGGGGTGCTCATACCAGCAGCCCTCAGGCTGCTCCTGCACCCTTCACCCAGAGGACAGCACACTTAAACAGGACCTGGTGTTAATGATTTAATCTCTGCTTTCCAGGGTATGAGCACACTAACGGACTTCCATGGCTGTGAGGAGCCTCACCTGAACCCCATCATCCCCTCCTACATGCCAGCCTCACCTGGACCACATCATCCCCACCTACATGCCAGGAGCACTATTTAAGCTCAGTCCAGAGCCCTCACACTCTGTCTGGCTGTAGTCCCTCTTGTGCTTTGCTGGCCCAAGTTCAGCCCCATCTCACTGCGGTCCCACCCTGCCAAAGGCAAGTTGTCTTCTAGGAGAAAAAAGGCTGTGAGGGTAGGAGAGCTGTGGTGGGGCCTGGCACGCACATGCCCATGGGCTTCTTGCTGCAAGCAGTGCAGGTAAGGCTCAACTCCTGGGGCTGCCAGCAGCCTGGCTGAGGGTGTGTGGCTAGCCAGGGCTATGGGGAAGTGGTGTGCTCTGCACTATGCTGTCAGTGGCACTGGTAACGCGCTGACAGATGGGAGTTGCTGTGAATGTGCTGTACCCCCCTTTCCCCCCTCCTCCTGTGTGCTGGGAGGGGAAGAGGAGCTGTGGGGCTTTGAGCAAGGGGCTTCAGGAGCGGGCTGCTGCTGGGAGCTCCTCTTCTAGTTACCCACCCTCTCAGAGAATGGGTGTGAATGGCCCAAACCCTCAGTGGCACCATCCCTTCCCCGTGGTGCTGGGAGTTGGGGTGCTCGTTACCCTTGCTGGCTGAGGTCTGGCCTCAGCGTGGTGCTTCAATCACTCGGGAAGAGACACGCTGCTTAGGAAGGCAGAGCTCTTTATAAATCTGCAGACAGACCCCAGCGAGCCCCCCAGGCAGGCGGTACAGAGCAGGCTGGGAAGGGCACGCTCACAGCAGCGACACGTCAGCGTATTTACAGCACACAGGCGATGGCAGATGGAGCTCTGCAAAGCCACAGACACCACGGGCTAACGCAACACGTGCCCAGCGAGGGCACCGTGATTCACAGTATCAGCAGTGAGCTGCCAGATGAGTGTGCTGAGCCCTCCCCGGGGCTCTGCAGGGCCTGGTTTATCACGGGCTAACAGTCAGGTCAGCGGCTTGGCCAGAGCACGCCCTGTCTGACAGCCCATGGGGAGGGCAAGACAGCACCGAATGTCTAATGTAGGCCCAGGAGCCTGCAGCACCGCCAGCCTCCAAGTGCTGGCTGGATAGATGGGGTGAAGGGTGTGAGTTTAGATCCGGGTATCCCCTCCCTGTGCATGCCCCCTCCTTTAGGGAGGGACTCTGCCATCAATGGCTCCAGAGCGCGAAGAGCGCGGGCGCGCTGAGCGGGGACAGCCAGCAGTACTCCACCACGCTGTAGAGCGCGTAGCCCAGCAGCAGGCCGAACAGCACGTCCGTCACGTTGTGCCTGCCCAGCATCACCCTCGAAACGCCGACGATCAGCGCCCAGAGAACCACCAGGACCCGCAGCGGGACGGCGAGCACCAGGTGGTGCAGGAAGAAGCGGCAGACCAGGGCGGCCCTGGTGGCGTGGCCGGACGGGAAGGAGTACTTGTCCACCGAGATGGTGACGAACATGTCCCTCTTGTTGTGGGTGGGCCGCCGGCGCCTGACAAGCCCTTTCACCACTGCCACCAGCACGAGATCCAGCAGCAGCGCTAGGAGACAGGAACAGCGACTGAGCAAGGGTTCTTTGGGTGGGGTTTGTTCCCCCCCCCCCCGTGGAAAACAAGGTAAGAACCAAAGCAGAGCCACTGGCTAAGAAAGTGCTTGGCTAACAAAACCTGCTGGGAGAAGGCAGCATTCCCCATGCCCCAGTGGGGTGCCTGGCCCTCTCCAGCATGAGCACATCCCCAGTCTCTACTCATGTCAGACCCTCTGCCTGCCTCACCCAGTAGCAGGACCCAGCCCTGCTCGCACCCATCCTGTGCAAAATCTGATTCTACCACGAATTGGGGCTCAAACTGACCCTTGATCTGAAGGGAACAGATTGGTTAATATTCCCCGCAGCTCCCTGATGGCCTGTGCTGACTCAGCCTATCCTCCTGCCTCTGGGTCAGACCAACCGGGTGAATAATCAACCCACCTCAACCATAGCTCAGGATGAGGGGGCCCAGGCTCGGATGGCACTGCCAGGACTCCTGTGTTTGGGCTTCTCCCTGCTGGCTGGGGGGGATTATTGCCAGAACATTAACCATGCTTTGGTTTTCAGAAGCTGAATAAAGGAGGAATTAAATAATGGTGGCTTAGCCCCAGAGAGCAGAAGGCTGTTGTGGCAGAAGTCAGAGCTGAAGCACCTGTGAGAAGTGTTCAGCCAGTGTTTGGCAAGAGCAGCCTCTCACACAGGGCAGGGGGTTCTCCTGCTCCATCCCCGCTGGCCTGGCTAGTGCAGCACTCCCAGCCAGGGCTACTTCTGCCAAAGAAGTCTTGTGAGAGACTAACTCTGCTTATCTGAAGGCTTGCTTCTGGACACCACGTCTTTCAGCCACTTCAGCTCATTCCCTGTGGTTAATCATTTAAGAATGGCCCCCTCTGCCCTCATGCTAATGTAGTTCAGTTGCTTTTTCTCTTTCCACTTATGGTTTGGGAGATTCAGTTTGGACATTAGGGAATGCTCCTTCCCTGCAGGAGTGCTGCAGCCCTGGGATAGGGCTCCAGAGGCTGGGGAGCTCTGGCCTGGAGTGTTGAGGGGTGGGAACAGATCCCCCTCATTAGGTTGGATGCTCCCAGATCCCTTCCCACAGCTCTGCTAGGTAAAAAGGATGCTTTCAAGAAAGCAGCTTTCAGCTCAAACAATGTGAGACACACCAATTGTTTTGCAACTGGAAGAGTAAGAACTAGGAAGAGTAAGAACTAGACTGAGAAGGTCTGGTGCTCTGGGCCTTCTACTGTTCCTAAAGGAGCAAAGCTAAAGAATCTGAGTACAGCTGATGAGATGGGATGCTGGGGAGGGGGGGATATTGCACCACATGGAGTTGAAATGCTGTGCTTTAAACCAAGTTTCCTCACTGTCTGATACAGATCAGTCTGTGCAGGTACTGCCTGCAGGGAGCAGGCACTATGTGCCAGAGCAGTTTTTCAGGAAAAAAAGCTGGCATCCTAATGCCTGCCAGCTGCACCTGGAATGCAGCCTTCTGATAAGGGGAGCTTGGCTTCCAGAAAGGTTTGTGCAACCGCGGGAGCAGTTTAGGTGTTGGGAGTCTCATGGTGTGTGATGAGGGCTGATGCCACTAAGCCCTCCAGCTGCTGGGTTTCTCATACCCTGCACCCCACATCAGCCTGTACCAGTTACTCAAAGCCAGCGGGCTCCTTTGGGGCTAGAGGAATCATCACAGACTGGTCTGGGTTGGGAGGGACCCCAAGGATCACAAAGCTCCAACCCCCTGCCACAGGCAGGGACACCAACCTCCAGGCCTGGAGCTACACAAGGTTGCCCAGGGCCCCATCCAACCTGGCCTTGAACACCCCCAGGGATGGGGCACACACCCCCTCTCTGGGCAGCCTGTTCCAGCCCCTCACTGCTCTCTGGAAAGAGCCTGTGATTTTCTTGGCTCTGCCCATCCTACTGGCCCCATCCTTCCCCACAGAGCCCCAGCCAGTCCCCCCACCCCGCAGAGCCCTTTGGTGAGCCCCCAGCCTCACCGAAGAGCAGGTTGAGCAGCACCTCCCTGGCCGCTGAGCTGTCGCTCTGGCAGAGCCCGTAGAAGGTGCCCAGCAGCCAGGGGATGCCGTGCCCCGAAACCTCGATGACCTTCATGAGCGGGCGGGCGCTGCCCCAGGCCGAGCCCTCTCCAGCGCAGACGCCCAGGCGCTTGGAGGCCCAGAGGTCGATGGCGAGCAGGGAGCTGAGGGCGATGCCCAGGAAGGAGGGGTTCAGCTTCATGCAGTCCTCCTCGGGCAGCGGGGGCGGCGCGGAGCTGCCCGACTCCCTGCGGCGTGACGGGCTGTCCGGGGGCCCGGGGCTGCGCTGGCTCACGAGGGACAGGAACTCCAGGCGGCCGCCGCTGCCGGCGCGGCGCTCGCGGCTGCTGCGGGGGCTCGGCATGGCGAGAGGCGGGGAGTCGGGCACCGGCACCGAGCCGCCCAGGAGCCCGCGGATCGCCCCTTCCCCGCCCGGGACTGCCTGACCCGCAAGTTCCGGCCCCGGGACCGCCGTCGCCTGCCGGGACCGCGCCGCCGCGTCCCAGCGACCCCCTCCCGGTGCGTCCCGGGACCCCCCGAGGGCACCTCCGGGTGCTGGGCGCCGGCGCTGCCCTCGCCGCCCCGGTACCCGGCGGCCCCGGTGCGGACCCACTTCCTTTTCCGCCACCCCCCCGCTCCGTGACGCGGCCGGTTGCCATGGCGCCAGGACGCTCCACGGCGGGGCTGCGGCGCCCCCTGGCGGCGGGGAGGTTCCCACCGTCCCTCCTGCCGCGCCCCGGGGCGGGGCTCAGCGGGCGCACCCCGCCTTCCTCCCGCCACACGTGCCCGCCCCGGCCGGCGTACGGCAGCCGGCGAGGGCCGTAAGAGACGCGGCGGCGGCGGCGCCTTCGCCCTGCCGGCGCCGGTGCGGGCGCCGGTGCGCGGCCGGCGATGCGCGGCGGGCGAGCGGCGGCGCGGGGACGGGCCGCCCCCCCGGCCCCGCGGCTCGGCGGCGGCGGGTGACGGCGGCTCGGCGGCGGCGATGGGGTGCCTGCAGAGCGTGGCCTGCAAGGCGCGGGTGCGGCGGGAGCAGATCGTGGTGTCGGACGTGTCGGCCACCATCGAGCCGGCGGCCACCGCCATCGAGGAGAGCTCGCCGGTGGTGCTGCGGTACCGCACGCCCTACTTCCGCGCCTCGGCCCGCGTCCTCATGCCGCCCATCGCCCGGCGGCACACCTGGGTGGTGGGCTGGATCCAGGCCTGCAACCACATGGAGTTCTACAACACCTACAGCGACCTCGGCGTGTGAGCACCGGCGCCGCCGCGCCCGCACCGGCGTGGGGCTGGCGGGGGAGGAACGGGGCGGACGGGGCTCGGCACCTCACACCGGCTGTGCCGGGGCGGGCGCCGGGTATGGTGCGGGGACCCTGCCACCCGGGGCCCTGCCTGGGTGTCGCCGCGGCCCCGGTGGCTGCTAAAGCCGGCTTTCCCCGGGGCCGGCTGCGTGGGCGGCGCGGGGGGATGCCGGGGGCACGGCTGCTGGCCGTGCGGTGCTGGATGGGGGAGGCAGTTCTGCTCCCCGCCAGCGCAGGGCAGCAAGCAGCGTGCTGCATGCGGGCACCGGGAGCACCGGGTTCTCGTGGCGGCCGCCTGCATCCTTGCATCGCTTTGGCCTCCTTTGAGCATCATGCTGGAGCACCGGGGACGTTGGCGCGAGCAGAGGGGGTCACTTGGTCACTCGTTGGGGTGGGCGTCCCCAGCCGCTCGCAGGCAGCTCCAGAGCCCAAAGGCGTTTGGGGCTGGGGCTCGCCGAGGCTCCCCGCTCGCAGTCTCTCTCTCTCCCTTGCCCTAGCGTGGGGTGCTAGTGTGGCTGGCAGCCGGGATTGTGGCTGGAAGTCCTCCCCCCTCCCAGCCACGTCGCGGGGATTTCGTTGCACCAGTGTCAGGCCTCGTTGGGGTATTTAGTTGCTGGATGAGTCCTGTGCGGACTCTGTGGCATAGAATTGGCAGGGTTTCTTTGTGGGAGGGGGGCTGTGGATGGGCTTGGCCAGTGTGGTGGTCCCAGAGCCGCAGCTGGTGGGTGGGGGAGGCTGTTATCCTCCCATGTGGGAGCTGGTTAAGGAGGGAGTGACCCCAGAGAGGCTCACTGGTGAATTTTGGCCCAGTGGGTTTGATTGCAGATTAATTAAAGCAGTATTTCGCTGGCAGAGCAAAGGCTTTGGTTAGTCATGGCCAGCTCGGTGAAGGAACCAGAGACAAGTTTGTTCTTCAGGGAGGCCCTTGAGAGCTTGCCGCAGGCATGGAGAGGTCCCCAAGCTGCTTGCCTCCCTGTCACTACCATTTCCCTGCTAACCTGGCCTTTCTCATCCCGTTCACTAGGTCAAGCTGGGAGCTGCCCGACCTGCGAGAAGGAAGAGTAAAAGCCATCAGCGATTCGGATGGCGTGAGCTACCCTTGGTATGGAAACACCACGGAAACTGTGACCCTGGTCGGGCCCACTAACAAGATCTCCAGGTTCTCGGTGAGCATGAATGACAATTTCTACCCCAGCGTGACATGGGCCGTCCCCGTGAGCAACAGTAATGTGCCGCTGCTGACCAGGATCAAAAGGGACCAGAGCTTTACCACGTGGCTGGTGGCCATGAACACCACCACCAAGGAAAAGATCATCTTGCAGACTATAAAGTGGAGGATGCGAGTGGACATTGAGGTCGATCCCATGCAGCTGCTGGGACAGCGGGCACGGCTGGTGGGAAGGACTCAGCAGGAGCAGCCCCGGATCCTCAGCAGGATGGAGCCCATCCCACCAAACGCACTAGTGAAACCCAACGCCAATGATGCCCAAGTCCTCATGTGGAGACCCAAGCGAGGCCAGCCCATAGTCGTGATACCTCCCAAATAGAGCAGCGCCGGGGCACGTGGGTGCTGCCGACCCGCTACAAAGGAACGGGCTTCTCCTGCCTTTGTAGCTGTGGTTGGAATTGTGGCTCCTCCTTAGTCAGAAAGAGAGCCTGGCCGGCGCGGAGGCGCAGAAGAGGGATCACTGAGTTGGAGGATTTCCTGGGAAGTGGGATCGAGTACTCCTAGGGGCTTGTGGCTGGCGAAGAGGCTGTCTGACCTAAATGACTCGTCTTTCCTTGCAGGGCAATGCAAGGAGCATGAGTGTGATTGAACCGTGCCTGTGGCAGATGCTGCTTTCCACCCAACTGGAGGTAGAAGCGGAGACCGTGCCCGTTGGATGCGGAGGGTCCTGTGACGACCCATCCCGCCAGGGCACAGGCGTCCCCGTGGTGTCTATATACCTATGCATTTCGGATTGATAATCGACCCCTCACCCCATCCTCTGTGGCTGGGCAGGAGGGCCTGGGAGCTGGCAGCACCAGGATGCTCATCCAGAGCCCAGCACTGGCCATCACCGCTGCCCGGGAGGGGTTTTGGGAGCCGAGGGGAAGCAGGATGTTTTGCATGCGTCTGGGTGTGTTTGGAGTAGTTGTGAGTGTAGGAGATGCCATAGCTCTTTTCCGTCTTGGAGTGAGGTCTAAGGGCAGGTTAGATGTCCTTTTGTTTTTTAAGGTGCACTAAGTCTTTGCAGTTCTTCAATCTCTGCTCCCTCCCCAAATCCCACTGGCCCTTCTCTTAGGGAAGCAAAACCGACTCTGAGCCGAGCAAGAAATCGGGAGCCCATTCATCCACCCCAGGGTGAGCTGGGGCTCCCTGACCGTGGGTTACCCAGACCAGCCTGGAGGTACCCCGGGACTCGTGTGCTTCCAGCACAGACCCAAGCCCCTTGTAAAAAGTTGGGTGCTTGCTCATTTTCCATGGGAATGCTGGCTTATGTGGAGACATTCCTCCTCCTCAGCTGCCTGGGCGGTGGGGTAGATAGAGATGGGGGTGCTGCTGGGGAGGGCACGGCGTGCCTTGTGGTAACTCCCCAGGCTCTGCAGCAATGGGGGGTCTCCTCTCCACATGTCGAAGGCAGGGATGTGAGCAGAGGCTGCACCGGGGAGACATGGGTTTGCCTGCGAAGGAGGCGGCTGCTGCAGGTGCTGGGGGTGGTGGTGGGGGGTAGCAGGGGGTTTTATTTGCCTTTCTCCTTGCTGCTGCCTGCCTGATCACCAGCATCGACTGGTTGGTGGGGTGGTGCTGGTGCCATAGGCTGTGTCCTGTGATTCCCTGCGGTGCTGCCAATGCCCCCGGCCCCCCGTCACTCCTGGGCAGGTGGTTGTGGCTTTTGCTGCTTTCTCTGCTCTGTCCTCTGCCCCAGTGCGAGCTCTGTGGCTGCTGGCTCAGGCCCCTGCCTTTTTGCCACAGGAGTTTTGTGCTTCCCTGGGGATGCAGGTAATTCCCGCTGGGAAGGTCCCATCTGCCCTGCTGCCGGAGAGCCCGGGAAGGTGCAAAGCCTTTTCCTGCCCTGTTAGCAGCAGTGCCCTCAGCCTGGCTGTAGGGATGCCCAGCCCAGTGTTGCTTTGCTCCCTGGAGTGTGCCAGCACATCCCAGCAGCGCCGCTCCTCGGCACGGCCGAGCTCCTGCCAAGCTTGTGCTTTTCCAGGGCAGGATGTGCCCCAGTGACAGAGGGGCTCCCCAGGCATTGTAGACCAAAAACCCCTGTGAAATCCCCGTGCTACTTAATATTCTCAGCAGTGTCTGCTGCTGCTTGGATCCTTTATTCCTTGTTTCTTTTGGGAGCGTTGCATTTTGATGCCTCGACGCACACGTGCCTGTGCTGGGGCCGGGGGGCCTGCTCCTCCCACCCGGCCTCACGGATGGGCTGGGAACCTGCTGCTTTCAGTGCCTACGTCTGGGTTCTGCCAGGGGGCTGCAGGCCCGTGGGGAGAGGGGTTTGGAAGGAGAAGCAGCACTGAGCTTTGGTTGGCTGTGTTTTCTGGAGCAAAGCTTTTACTGGGAGCTTGCTGGCATGGGAAGACGTCCTGCTCTTGTGAGACTCTGCCTGTGGTTTTGTTTGGTTTCGTGACTGAGGGCAGCCTTTGCCATTGCTGATGGGTTTTGTTTGAAGAGTGGAAGGGGGTTAGAAACGTTAAATACAATTTTCCTTAAGGTTTGGGGGGAGGGAGGAGGGATGAGGGATGAGTTTGAAATAAGGCAAGTAATGTATATTTTTGACTCAGTCAGACCGAAATGTTGCTGGCAGCACCGAAGCTAAAACGGCAGGGGAAGGGGTTCCCCAACTAACAGGCTGCCCCACTGTGGGCTCCCATCTGGGAGAGGATGCTGCATCCAGCGATGCTGTGTGAGCCAGCTCCCCAAAGCCTGCAGGGAAGGGCCAGGGGACACACTTGGGGACTGTGTGCCAGCTGTCAGCCCGGGGAGCTGCTACGGCACTGCTGTGGGGCCAGCCGGCTGGGAGCGCAGGGATGCTGGTGTAGGGATGCTCTTGAATTCATTGCCATCTTTTGGGATGTGCTGGCCAGCCAGAGCTCGGCACGCTGACTGCTGAGGCAGCAGTGGCTGCAGTTTCTGTGCCTGCATGCCTGCAGCTCTGTGGGGAGGTGCTGGGTGCTGCCTGGTGCTGGAGTTGGGCTCTGTGCCTGGCCGTAGCCGTGTGCCTGAGCTCCCAGGGCTGCCCCAGCCTGCAGGCAGGCTCTGGCTGAGCCCTGGGACTGTGCCTGGGTTCACCCCTCTGGGCTTCTGCCAGGCTTTCATGCCCGCTCCTTCTCTGATGGCTGGGTTTGATGCACTTAACGTGGTTTGATGCATGGGCTTTTGTTGTGGGCATTTCCCCATTGAAACAAACAAACAAAACCAAGTTTGCAAAAAAAATTGCAAATGATGTTTGTAAAAACTTGGGAGGCATTTTGCCTGTTCACAGAAGGGGGGTGTGTTCCTGCTCGGGTGGAGGTGGTGGGTGAGCACCCCCCTGTGTTGGGTAGCACTGACTGGTGGAGCTGGGGTGCAGGGTTCGTGATGCTTGAGGGAGGGGAGGGGGACAGAGGGTGTGTGAGTCTGGGTTCAGTTCGCATCCCTGCGGCCTGCAGCCATATTGCTGGGGACCCCGAGTGGGGGCCCTTCCTCATGTCCCCCCTTTTGTACTAGCACCCCGTTATCTCAGGGAGGGGCAGCTCATGGAAATGCCCACCTGCACGCTTCCCCTGAGCCTCTGGGTGTCCCTTCCCCCCTTGTCCCCGTCCTCAGGCCTCTATTTATTTATTTAGTTATTTATTTATTACCTATTCTTTATTTAAGTTATTTATTGGTATTTATTGATGGCTGGAAGTTAGGGTGGGGGGTGTCATTTCTGCTGCATGGCAGGGGCAGCTGGGTCTCCCCCTGCCCAGCCCCCCTGCGTTTCAGGGTGCTGCCCTGTGTTTTGGAGCATCACTCGGGAGGGATGCTCATTGCACCCACACTCCCGACCTCTTTCAGAGCTGGAGGAGAAAGGAGGGGGAATAATCATGTCGGTGCCCACAGGGAGGAGACCCCATGCTTCCTGCAGAAGCTTGAAGGCCCTGTGCCCCCTCCCCAGGCACTGTCCTCCCTCCCATGCTCGTCTGTATTTATTGGCCCGTCCTCCAGGCATTTCTCCGTTCGGCTCCTGCTGGATTTGCTGTTGCCAATTCCCGGAGATGGTGGGAAAAGCCAGGATTGTGTGGGTGTCGCTATGGAGAAACGACCAAACCAGGTATTCTGCTGCCACGTGGGGAAAATCGGAAGGAGGAGAAGAGGAAAGCTGGTTTTGCAGAGTGCCTTAAACACAAATGACTTTACCGAGTAGGGGGCTTGGACTTCTGTCTCTGGATGTTACTATCGACTCGAACAAATGTTGCATTTCACTTCTCTGGGATTAAAAGGAAACCACTTGAGCTGTACTGGAACCAAACCTGTGTTGTCTTCGGTCCGTCTGGCTGGCTTGTACCTCTGGGGCCATGGGGGAGCAGGCAGGAATTCACAGGCTTTCGGCTGCCAGCCCCTGCCTGGCTCAGTGGTGGGGCCAGCAGCTGCCCCTGCCAGCTTTAAGCCCCTGGTGCCGGTGATGGGACTCGCTTCCCGTTGTCCTGACTCACAGGTGGCCTCTCTGGTGTCCCAAGGAGGCTGTGCTCACCCTGCTGTGCCCCTTCCCTGGGGATGCTCAGAGCGGCCTGTGCACACAAAGCTTGGCGTGGGGCCGTGTCCTCAGGCTTCTGGAATGTTGGCTGGAAAGCTCTGGGGAAAGGGGGCAGGGGGACCCTTTTTCCCTAGGAAACCAAATCAAGGGGAGGGCTGTGTGCTGAGGGAACAGCGAGAAACCCAGGAGCTCACGCAGCCCAGCTGTGGGGAGCCAGGGAAGCTGCCAAGCTAGATAAGGCTGGAAAAGTCCACAGGAAAACAATGTTTCCCCTTGGAAATTGCAGATTCCCCTCTCATTTCTGGCAGAGTGCAATGCAGGGGGACACAACTTGACCCAGAAACCAGGTGTCTTTGTCTTCTAGGGAAAACAATACACGGGCATGATGCAGAATTCCATTACAAGGGTTCATTTGGGGAAAAATACCAATATTCACTGTGTAGTTCCTGAAGGGAATTAGGCATTAACCCCTTTTTCTTTTCGGTAACAGAAGAGAGAGCTGTTGGAAATGCAGCCATGTTTGGGGAGGATGCCCTCAGCAGGGTGGCTGGGCCTGCATGCTGGGGTGAAGGACAGCGCTGGGTGGAAGGAGGAGCTGGTGGCTCAGGACATTGTCTGAGGACTGAGGGGCCACATCCCAGGTGGGTACAGGTGCTGCCCTAGGATTAGAGTCCATGGGATGCTGGAGGGTATCTCATTGCATCTAGTGTGCTACAATGAGCATTGACCCTGCTAATCCCTGCTTGCTGCAGGGCACGTTTGTGCCTTGAGCCAGCCAATTCCTTTACCAGCAGCTCGTTTGGAGTGTTGCTGACTGTGCAGGGCAGTGGGAGGTGCTGGCAGAGCAGCTCCTGGGCTGTCTGCCAGCATGTCTCTTCTCCTAACATTATATTAAAGCATTGCTCAGCTCCTGACAGATCCCCGAGGCTTAGGTGCAGGAGGGCAGGGAGGAGTTCCAGTGGTTTGGATCGTTGCCTGCTTGTGCCCTGCCCCACAGGGTTAGGGTCCTACAGGGCCAGGTAGAGGCATGTTCCCTGAGCAGACATCTCCTCCTTCCAACCCAAGGCTCTGCTGCAAAGCGGGAGCATTATGGCTGCTCTGGGCCCCGCTGCCTTGTCTGACTGGATGTGCCCTTAGACAAGCTGTGTTTCCAAAGCACCTTCCTTAAGGCAAACCCGAGGGCAGAGTGTGCCACTGCCCCCCACCCAAGTGCATGGGCTGTGTCCCAGCTGCACCGCCTGGGGGACAATGGAAACCGTGCTGCTGGCAGAGGCAGACAAGGGACACTGTGGGTAGTACTGAAGATCAGTTTATTTCTCTAGTCCCTCTTCCATAACACCTGAAAACAATCAGCTTCCAGCAAGAGATAAGAAAGCAGTAAGAGGTGAGATTTGGCTCTGCAGCTCCTCCCTAACACAGGGGACCAGATGAAGGTGTTAATGCATTAGTGACAGCTGCTCTGAAAGGCACACAGCAGTGGTGAGACCAGCAGGATGCCTCTCTGGGGCTGGCTGCTGACACCACTCTTCTCAGCCTGCCTCTGGGGAAAGCTTGGCTTGTGCCCAACAGGGGAGACTCTGCAGTGCATGAGCCGTGGAGCCCTCACTGGTTTGCTAACATCTTCCTCATGGGGCTGATTCAAGGCAAAGAAAACACCCAGGGTTTTAGTTTTGAGGGGATGTGGGGGATGGGGAGCACTGATTTAGTACTGTGATGCACCACTGGTGAGTGTAACAGTACAAGGCTGCTGATGGCGCAGCGTCAGGAAGCAGGAGAGGGCACGGGGAAGGCTCCTGACCCCAAACGACCTGCAGCCCAGTGGGGAGGATGGGCAGGCTGCCTCACTCGGGCTGCGGGGTGTAACGCAGGTACTTCTTGCCTGATGGGAGGTCCTTCGTGAAGACACCTTTGGGAAAGAGCTTCTTGGCTTCCTCGTCAGGTAAGGTGGGCGCAACCATCACACTGTCACCAGGCTGGGGAGAAAATGGGAACAGTGAGAGCAGCAGAGGAGCTGGCAGGCTTGGATGCAGGTGGCGCTGCCTCCCTGTGAACACCCAGTGCCCCTGGCACATCCCCTGCAGCTCTGCCTGGAGCCAGCAGCGAGGACAGAGCAGGAGCTGCAACAGGAGGTGTGGGTGACAGAAAGGGAGAGCTGTGCTGCCCACCAGCCTAGCCAACGGGATCCCACAGCCCAGTGCTTCCCCTTGGGGCTGCCACAGGATCGGGGAGTACTGGGATGGGAACTGGAGCATCTCTATGATGCAGGACAGTGCACAGCTTGCCCGAATATGCTCATCCATTCCTGTTGCTCAGGCACCGCTGGACAGGAGGTGCTGGCACCCCCTTGGCATGCCAAGCCCAGGGAAAGGTGTGCTTCCCTGGAAGGCGGGCTGGCAGGTGAGTGGGGAGCTTACGCTGCAGGAGACCGGGGTTTTCAGAGGCTCTGCTTTGCCCCAGGAAGGGAAGGTGCAGTTTGTTGAGTGCTCAGCACAAGGATGCTGCTGGTGTTGGGGAGCAGAGACACAAAGTGAAGTGTGCTGATACCCTTTGAGGCTTGTGCCCACAGGCCTTCTTTCCAAGATGGAGTGGGTGTTTGGGGCTGTGCTCTGGGAGCCCAGTTCTGTATATAACATAGGAGGACTTCTCCAGGACAACCTGTATCAGCAGGAGTGGGACCTCTGGCTCCAGATGGCCAGGCTTCCCTAGTAACAGCTCTCAAAGCCAGCGATGGGACAGGTTCAGCTCAGCATCTCTGCTGGGCTGAGGAAATGCTGGCTAGCTAAAGCAGCCAGCCTGTGCTGCTTGTTCTTGTCTTGGCTGCCCAAAGTGTTTCGGGGTTTTAAATAATGCTACTGAACAGGGATGGCCACAACTAAGCAACCTGGGCTAGTAATCTTCCCCAAGGCCAGGACTCAGCTCTGTACATGCCAGGTAAAGCAGGGCTGATGAGCCTGTACTGGCCCTTCCTGGCTCTAAGGCAGCAGGGCCGTGGGCTGGCCCAGGGAGAGGTGCCCCATACTTGCTGCTTTGTGTGGACTTCAGCACGCCAGCACCTGGTAATGCCCTTCCTTATTGCAGGCAGCAAGGGCAGGGACCTGCCCTGGCCCAGAGCTCAAGTACATCCAGAAGGGCCAAGCCCAGGATCTGCTGGCACCAGGGTGCGAGGGGGAGGGGAGGGAGGTTCTTACGGCTGACTCCAGACTGCAACGGCCGTGGGGCCTGGGCAGGGATCTAAGTCGTTCCCCAGGACCTCAGCAGCTTTCCCCAACCCATGGGTGCCCCTTTATGTTGATGTTTCAATGTGTTTTCAGTGCCTGGTTGTGAGCTTTGCTCTCCTCACCTTCCAGTCCACAGGGGTAGCGACCTTCTTGTATGCTGTCAGCTGCAGGGAGTCTATCACCCTCAGGATCTCATCAAAGTTTCTCCCAGTGGTGGCTGGGTACAGGATGGAGAGTTTCAGCTTCTTATCCGGGCCAAAAACGAATACCTGAGTGCAGGGAGACAGAGTCAGGGGCAGGCAGAGGATGTCTGTCCAACTGGATCTGCTCAGCCCTGCTCCTCTTCCTTTTCCTGGGAGGTGATCTGCTCAATCCCAGGTGTTGGGATCGGGGAGATGTCATGGTGGGGATCTCCTAAAGCAACAAGTGGTGCTCAGCCACAGGGAACAGGGTGTTTGCTTTGGGAGCCCCTGCTTCCCATGCCAGCTTGTTTTGCTACTTGAAATGGTTCCTCCCCTTGACCTGTGCCCTTCTAATGCAAGCATGGGAGGGGGAGAGGGAAAGCCCAGCAGATCAAGCACTTTTGTCCCCTCTGTGTTAGGACATGCACAGCCAGGATGAGCTGGCAGCAACAGTGAGATGGAGTGGGCCAGCACTGCACCAGCCTCTTCCTGCAGCACAGCCCATGGATCTAACCCAAGGAGGGCAACCGAGCTCCTCAAGATGGTCATGTCCAGCCAGGTAAGCCACCCACATGGTCAAGCCCAGTCCCACAGACACAGAGCAGGATGGCAGGCGATGCCTACTGCTGAGAAGGCTGCTGTGTGGCTGTGCTCCAGGGCCAGGTACTCACCACACGAGCAGTCAGGGGCATGCCATCCTTGTCTCTCTCCTCTGGGTCCAGCATGCCCAGCTGGACAGCGAGCTCCCGCTTGGCATCAGCGATGATGGGGAAGGGGAGCTTCTCCTCGGGCTGCTCCCCGTTGTACGCGTTGATGTCCTGCGGAGACAAAACCAGCGCTGGTTTTGGAAGCTCCTGCTCCCTCTTGTGGGTACTGCCACGGGAGATGGAGGCCAAGCAGGGGGACCTCCACACAAGTGTTACATGTGTGGGGCAAGCTCCTGCAGCGGGGCCACGTGTAAACACGTTCAGCAGCTGCTCTGTAGGAACCTGCAACTTGCCTGGCCCCAAGGTTTGAGGCTGGGACAGCACAGCCAGGGGCTTATGGCTTTCCATGAAGTTTCTCTGCTTCCAGAAACCAGGTGACAGAACAGAAACCTGTGTGCCAGGCCAGACTCAGCCTTGTTCTTAGAGGTTAGTTGCTAGGCTGGCTGTGCTCGTGGCCTGTCACACCTCTGGAACTGCCCATGGAGGTGTTGGTGTCACACCTGAACAGGGCTGTGCTCCAAAGGAATGGTTTCTCTAGTGGCAGAGCAAACCAGTGACTCTACAGCTAACAAAGGTCAAGTGCTGAACGCTTCACAGGGCTTCTGCAGGGGACCAGCTGTGTTCAGCAAGCCACTCCCTAGCTTGCTGAAAGGCTCCTGACAACACAGTGAAAGCTGCAGTGCAGGTACTGGGACACTGCACATTCCTTTCTGAACCACAGCTCTGACAGAAAGGAAAACCACCCTTTCCAAGCTCTCCCTCCCTTGTGACCAGGCTTTACAAGGTTGCTCCCTGTGCTAGCCCAAACTCGACTTGCTTCATAGGGAAACTGTTTTGAGTCCAGTCTGGCCTTGGCCAAAACATTACAAGTTATCCTTGTAGTTTGCAGTACCACTCCTATGGGTCACGCTGAGCCACAGCAGGGCTGGGAGGAGCCTGTGCAAGGCAGCACAAGCAGAGCAGCTGCCAGTAGAAAAGCAAGTTTAATCCAAGGTTTCCCCCTTGGAACAGAGCTGCCTGTTCCTTCCATCCTCTTTATGCTACAAGGGGACAAAACCGATTCCGGCGCCGCTGCGAAGTCCCACGTGCTGCTGTGGCACGTTATCAGCTGAGCTGGTAATGAGAATCTGCAAGTCTCTTGGCCTTTCCCAGGCTTTGAACGTGGGGGAACAGGCTGAGACCTGCTCAGAGGGAGCTCAGGGAGGGCAGGGTTGGAAATGCTGCCCCTCTGCACTGCCCACTGCAGCTTGGGAGCGTGACAGCGTCAGCAAAAGCAGGCAGGCCCTGCACTGCTCCTCAGCCCTCCTGGGCTGACAAAAGGGGGGTGAAATCCTGCCCAGGCTGCTCAGGATGCTGCAAGCAGGTCAAGTGGTGCACACGTGGCAAGATGTTTCCTTTCCAGCTTTCATCTTGGCTTGTTTTCTCCCCCAGGCTTTCTGAGTCAGCCCTGCACTGCAAAAAGGGGCTGTTTAATCTTGGCTGGGTCATGGTCAGGCCTGCCTGGGAAGGAAGGAGTCTGTTCTGTTCTCCTGCAGACCTGCCTGGCCAAAGCAGGGCAGGGAAGGGAGGCGTTGCTGGGGAGGCCAGCCCAAGGGAAAAGCTTCTGAGTGCCCCACGGAGTCACAGGATGCTGTAGATGATGGTCAGACAGTGACACACACCCCCACCCCATCCCCTCTTCAGAGTGGGGGCTGGAGGATGAAAGGAGAAGCTGAGAAGCAACAGCCAAATCCTATGGACTGAAACTCATTCCAAAACACACCTAACTTTGTGGCCTGAGGATCTCTGCACAACACAGCCTCAGGAACCCCACCCTATTCTGCAACAAGACACCCAAGAGTCACTCACTTCCCTAAGAATAGTTATTTCCAGAGTCCAAGCTGAAGACCAGACATCACTGGAGTGATTTATTCACCCCTGACTCTTGGTCAAGGTGAAGAGGCCAGAGAGAGCAGTGAAACCTCTGCTGACACACACAGTGTGTGCCATCAGCCTTGCTTAAGGTGCTCACACGTTCAGCTGACCCTTGGAGAAGCCATGCACGGACTGGGGAGGGTAGGAGAGTGGGATCAATCCCTGGCTGAGCTACCAGCTTGTTCTGGCTCCTGGAGCAAGCCTTGGGGCCTTGGCTGGGGACAGCTGAGAACAGGCAGTGACCTCTTTGGCTGGCAAAGCAGAGCTGAACAAAGTGACTCATTGGCTGCTTTCACACAGGACTTCAGCCACCCCTCTGCCTGCTTGCTTCCTCACAGGCTGTGCTCCAAATAGAAACAGCTTCATCCCCTCACTCCTGCCAGGAGCTTCATCCAAAGAGAAAGCATAGGTATGTAAAGGAATATGTTGCACACAGAGAGGTCTGACCAAAATTTTGCTCACTCCTAGGCCTTCTCTCTGAGTGAAGATCTAGTGAAGGGAGTTGCACTTTCTCCAGCTCAATCTAGCACATAAGCCTTCTGCCAAAGCTTGGTATCTTCTGCAAGCTCTTTTTTCCCCATGGTGGGGCAGGAGAATCTCAGGGGCACTGCCCCCTGGTCTCAGACTTGTGGCAAGCCCCAGTGCTTGCCTTTAGTTCTCTGTGTTACCTGAAGCTCTTCTCTGCTTTGTGAAGGGCAAAATGAAAGGATCACATGTATGGGGGAGGTCTAAAAGCAGAGCAATCACATCATTTGTCCTCTCTTATGTCTGCCACAATGTGTGCATACTCTGTTCATTGCTCCTCCACGCTCCCTGCATGGCTCATGGCATCACAGCCTGGCCTGTCCTCCCATTCCCAGGATAAAGAGCCCCCCCCCAGGTTGTTCTGTACTGAAGCACAACTGCCTAACCCTGGACAGCTTTCTTCCCCCTCAGCACCTTTTCTTGTTCCCCTGTAGTCTGTAAGATGGGTGATTTCAAATGCAGGCTGCATGGAAGACTCCAGTCTGCTATGGATTTACCCTCTCCAGCTGGATCTGTTGCTCTGGAGGACTTTCATGGTTTTCTTTTGGACAGGTGCTGAGCTGACATTTCCAAACTGCAGCCTCTGAGGCCTCTCCCACCCTGACAGAAAGCTCCCCACAGCTCGGGCTCCTGCCCTGTGCCTGTCTCTGTGCTTGTTCTACAGGGCTTTCCAAACGTGCTCCTCCATCAGTCAGCATCGAGAGGCTGTTCTGCAACTTCAGCTGGTTTCACCTGAGACTGTGCTGAATAATTCCCCAGCACCAGCAAAGTCAGCTCATTGTTCCTCTCTTTTCCAGACTGCCCCAGTGTGCTGAGCCCCACGTGTCCCAGCAGACCCATGAGGGAGCTTACTGCTTCCCTCCCTTCACACAACTTGCTGCTTCCTCTTGTCTCCCTGCAGCAAAGAGCTTGTCCTTCACAAAGCTCCTTGGAAAACTGTTGAAAAGCTTCTTGGAAATCTGAGGATTCTGTAGACTGCAGTCAGCAGCACCCTACAGTCACTCATCAGGCTTTAGCTGACCAGGAGATGAGACTCCCCCACAAAAGCACAACCTAAACTCTCTGTTGTCTTTAATGGGATGTTATCTGCTAATTTGACTGGTGGTTTCAGTCAGTTTGGACAGCACAGAAATCTCATTTACTGGTGTGGAATGTGTATACTGGATTTTCCTGGTGCTTCTCAGGCTTGGTCAGACATTGGCCATGCACTGCTCGGGTACAAAGGCCAATTTAAGCAATAAGGCAATCAGGTGATTTCTAGAGCCAGAAATGCTTTAGAAACAACACTTGAGTGTGAGCTTTGCTCACCTTTACCTCTTATTGCATGCATGTCTCAGCCTTGGAAAGCATATGAGAACATTCCCAACGTTAAAAGCAAAGAAAGAGGCAGGATCTTCACCCCAGGGATTTTTAATCTCTGGCCACAGCTGTCTGAAATGCTCATTTTACACCCCTACAGAGCACCTACAAGCCCTGGAGTCCTGCTCCCTGGCAGAACACCATTGCTGAGTTTGCACCAGCAGCTTTTCATTAGTTCTCTTTAGCAAGCTGTTTCGTTCCCAGCTTTGTTTATACTCCCTCTTGATGCTTTTATGTAAGTCTCCTGTTTATGGTTTTATGTTTAACATACCCCTGTCTGTTCTCTGTTTTCTTTCTGTTTTTCCCCAGTGAGGGTGACAGAGCCCTGGGACAGGCTGCCCAGGGGGGTGGTGGAGTCTCCTTCTCTGGAGATATTCAAGACTCGTCTGGACGCCTCCCTGTGCAATATGAGCTGGGGAGCTGCTTTGGCAGGGGGGTTGGACCTGATGATCTCTCGAGGTCCCTTCCAACCCCTGTGATTCTGTGATTCTTTTCACTGCCTGGGCATGAGTTGCACCCTTTGAACACTGCCTGTTCACTTCTGATGCCTCCTTTCCTCTCCTGTTTTATTACAGAACTTTTGGAGGCTCTGTGGATATATTATCTTCCTGTGAGCTTTTGACACCACCTTCTCAGATGTTTTACCCTTTCAGGTATTGGGAGGAGAGCAGCAATCCTGTTTCCCTCTTGTTTCAGAGTGTCAGTGCCCTGAATTTTGTGGATGGATCAGCCCTTCCTGTTCCTGCTCCGAATTTCAGCACCTGCTATCCTACATGCTTTGGGATTGACGATTCGTGGCTCCAAGCCTGAGCTCTGTTCTGTGCAAGGCTTTCCCCCCTGGCAGGTGCCCCTTGTGCCTCCCACGCCCCGCACCTTGCTCCAGGAGAGGTGGTCTGGGACGCTGTCGATGGAGAGGGCGATCATCTTGACGTTGCGCTTGCGGAACTCGGGCGCCAGCTTGGCCGCCCGGCCCAGCTCCGTGGTGCAGACGGGCGTGAAGTCCCGCGGGTGGGAGAAGAGGATGCCCCAGCTGAAAGGTAAGAGCAGGAGGTGGCATTAGGGCAAGAGCTTGCCAAACCCTTTTCCATCATCTACCAGCAATCCTGGCAGGCTGGGGAAGTTCCAGTCGACTGGAGGCTGGCAGATGTTACACCCACAGACAAGAAGGGTCGGAAGGAGGATCCAGGGAACTCCAGGCCTGTCAGTCTGACCTCAGTCCCAGGGAAGATCATGGAGAGGGTCATCTTGGGAGCTATCATGCAGCACATGCACAATGGCCAGGGGAACAGGCCTAGTCAACATGGGTTTACAAAAGGTAGATCCTGTCAAACTAACCTGATCACCTTCTATGACAAGGTGACCCGCTTAATGGACGAGGGGAAGGCTGTGGATGTGTCTGCCTGGACTTTGGTAAAGCCTTTGACACCGTTTCTCTCAGCACTCTGACTGAGAAACTAACTGGCTGCCACTGGCCTGGACAGGTGGACCCTCAGCTGGGTTAAAAACTGGCTGGATGGCCGAGCCCAGAGGGTGGTGGTAAATGGAACAAAATCCAGCTGGAGGCCGGTCACGAGTGGCGTCCCCCAGGGCTCAGTCCTGGGTCCAGTCTTGTTCAACATCTTTATCAATGATCTCGATGTAGGGATTGAATGCTCCCTCACTAAGTTTGCAGATGACACCAAACTAAGAGGAAGTTTTGATCTGCCTGAGGGTAGGGAGGCTCTTCAGAGGGATCTGAACAGGCTGGACCGATGGGCTGAGTCCAATGGGATGAAGTTTAACAAGGCCAAGTGCAGAGTGCTGCACATGGGACATAATAACCCCCTGCAGCGCTACAGGCTTGGGGGAGACTGGCTGGAGAGCTGTCAGGCAGAGAAGGACCTGCGGGTGTTGGGTGACTGCAGGCTGAATGTGAGTCAGCAGTGTGCTCAGGTAGCCAAGAAGGCCAATGGCATCTTGGCTTGTATCAAAACCAGTGTGGCCAGTAGGTCTAGGGAGGTGATTGTGCCCCTGTACTCGGCATTGGTGAGGCCACACCTCGAGTACTGTGTCCAGTTCTGGGCTCCTCACCACAAGAAGGACATGGAGGTCCTGGAGCGAGTCCAGAGAAGGGCAACCAGGCTGGGGAAGGGGCTGGAGGGCAAATCCTATGAGGAGCAGCTGAGGGAGCTGGGGCTGTTTAGCCTAGAGAAGAGGAGGCTGAGGGGAGACCTTACCACCACCTACAACTACCTGAAGGGAGGTTATAGAGAGATAGGTGATGGTCTCTTCAGCCAAGTGACAGGTGATAGGACAAGGGGGAATGGCATGAAGCTGTGCCAGGGCAGGTTTAGATTGGATGTTAGGAAAAAATTTTTTACTGAAAGAGTTGTCAGGGCCTGGAACAGGCTGCCCAGGGAGGGGCTGAGTCACCTTCCCTGGATGTGTTCAAAAAAAGGGTAGATGAGGTACTTAGGGATATGGTTTAGTTTAGGATGAGAATGGTTGGACTTGATGATCTTAAAGGTCTTTTCCAACCTTGTGATTCTGTGAGCTGCTGGAATAGCCCATGGTTCTCTGGGGTCTCCCCAGAGATCACATGTGCGATGCCAACCTGCTATCCACGTTATTGCAAGGATCATTACCGACTTACAAGGCTCTTCACTGTCCTGTATTCCTCAGCAAGCACTGTGTGGAGAAACGCCCGTGTCTATCGTGCAACTTAAAAGGAGGGGACAGGACCAAACCGTAACCTAATCGCTGCTGTGAGCTGCCAAACGTACTTAATGAAAAAACCAAGAATGAATCAACTACTGGGGGAGGCCAAAAGTTAATATCACATGACTATAGTTACAACAACACCATGACCTTGTGTTTGCCCACCACTTCCCACCAGTGGGTTTCGCAGTCTTTAGAGCAGGCAAATCCAAGCCACCCCGCTTCACAGGTAAGGCAACGGGCAACGAGACAGGGGCTTATGGTCAAACAGCTCCCAGGGATCTCCAGAG
This sequence comes from Porphyrio hochstetteri, assembly GCA_020800305.1. NCBI lineage: Eukaryota > Metazoa > Chordata > Aves > Gruiformes > Rallidae > Porphyrio > Porphyrio hochstetteri. Next base: position 25,820,596 of record CM036912.1, read on the forward strand.
GCTAACACAAAGCTGCCCTCAGTGCTTAGGATTTCCTGCCAGGGACCTGGTGCACCACTTTTCAGCTCGACATCCCCAGGGCTTACTGCACTGCTCCTTGCCTGGCCCCCAGCACTCAGCAAACCCAGCTGTGTGCTGCAGCATCTGGGGAAAGCCCTGCCTTCAGAGATGTGGGGACTGAGCTGGAGGGATGAAGGCAGCACCCTGCTGCTGCCTCGGTTCACCATGAAGTTAGGGGGCAGCTAGCAGGCTGCTGATGCTACAAGTCTCTTTACAGAGTCAGTACAGTACTCCAACACACAGCCCAAGAAGAAGGAGCCTAAGAAAGCTGCCGTGGGGGCCGTGAGGCTGGAACAGCCAGTTTGAAGAAGCCCTGCAGCTTGTTTTCCTGCTAAAAGGGTTCCTTCTCCCCCCATCTGCCAAAGTTCACCCTGCTGACAGAAGGAAGCAAATGCTGATTCAAGGCTGCCAAGCACTGGCGGGTGCGGGGCCGGGATGCCCGGTGCCAGCACCCTCCTGCCTGGTGCCAGCCCCGGGCTTTGCGGGAAGCAGCTCCCGGCACCATCTGGCTTTCCACGTCGGGCTCAAACCGGACCGCGGCCCGGTTCCACCCCTCCCCGGGCGCGGGCTCCCTCGCAGGGGCGGTACGGGGCACGGGAGCTGCCCTCCGGGCCCGGCCCGGCCGCAGCGCTGCCCTGCCAAGCCTGGCTTTGCCCTGCCCGGCGCTCTGCCCTTTTCAGAGGGCTCGGCCCGGCCCGGGGCGGGAGGGGACGAGGGCAGCGGGGGAAGGCGGCTCTGCCCGCCCGTCCGCGCCCCGGGAAAGGGCAGCGTCCGGCTGGCCGGGCCCGGCCCCCCGAGCAGCGCCCCGGCTCCCCCCCCCGATCTCCCCTCAGGCGCCCGGCTTAGCGCCTCCGCCCGGGTACTCACGAGTCTCCCAGGAAGTCATGGAAGCGGATGCGGCCCTGCGTGGTGTCCGCCTCGAAGTTGGGCGCCTCGTCCCCCAGCAGCAGGCCCGGCATGGCTGCGCTCTGGCTCTGGCTGTGCCTGTGACTGCGGCTCCGCTCGCTGCCGGGCTGCGCTCCGCGCATGCGCCGGGCCGCCACCGCCCCCTCGGGCGGTAGGGTGGGAGGGGGTAGGTGGGAGGGGGGGGCTTGGCGGGCTGTCACGTGACTCACGGCCGCCGCGCTTTACGGCTGTCGCAGCGCTTTGCGGGCCGGTGGTGGCGGGGGTAGGTTGGCTCTGCCGCCTCGCTCCTCAGCTCCCCCCTCGGTGATGGCGACTTACGTGAGCGAGCTGGAGGCGGCCAAGAAGAGTCTGAGCGAGGCGCTGGGAGAGAACGTGAAGCAGTGAGTGCGGTGGGGGCGTCTGGAGTGGTGGGGCGAGACCGGGCTGCGGTGGGAGCGTCCCGCCGGGCCTGCGGGATTGGCGCTGGCTGGGCCTAGGCCCCTTCGCCTTCTCCCGGCCTTCGAGGGGCCGCGCGTTTGTACCGCGGCTGTGCGGAAGCTTCAGCGCTGGCTTGGCCTCGGGCTCTGCTCTGCCCTGGCCAGGCCCCACCTGGAGTATTGTGTCCAGTTCTGGGCTCCCTGGGATAAAAAAGACAGGGATCTCCTGGAGAGAGTCCAGAGGAGGCTACGGAGATGATGAAGGGCCTGGAGCATCTCCCCTGTGAGGAAAGGCTGAGTGAGCTGGGGCTGTTCAGCCTGGAGAAAAGAAGATTAAGGGGGGACCTAATTAATGTTTATAAATATCTTAAGTTTGGGATGCAGGGGGAAATGGCCAGCCCCTTTTCAGTGTCTGTGGGGACAGGACAAGGGGCAATGGCTGCAAGTTGGAGCACAGGAAGTTCCGCACCAACATGTGGAGGAACTTTTCCCCAGTGAGGGTGAGGGAGCCCTGGGACAGGCTGCCCAGGGAGGTGGTGGAGTCTCCTTCTCTGGAGATATTCAAGACTCGTCTGGACGCCTATCTGTGCAATATGAGCTGGGGAGCTGCTTTGGCAGGGGGGTTGGACCCGATGATCTCTCGAGGTCCCTTCCAACCCCTGGGATTCTGTGAAAGCAGTGGGGTATGACTGACACTTTTCATTTGGTGTCTGCACCTTCCCTGCTCTCCCCTAGGTACTGGGCTAACTTGAAGCTCTGGTTCAAGCAAAAGATAAGCAAGGAGGAGTTCGACTTGGAAGCACGCAGGCTTCTCGCGCAAGACAATGGTAAAAGGGCACTCTCTGTATTTCTGCTGTTCCTAATGCTGCCTTGCCCCTGCCAGGCCTGGGGGAGCTCCTTACACCCCCTACTGTGCATGTTTCTTCCTGAAGCAGGAAATTACTGTGAGGGAAATAAAAACTCCAGGCCATTCCTAACTCCAGGGATGTAGAGTTAAAAAGGTGGGAGGTGCCCTGGTCTGCAGGGAGAAGTCCCTTTGTAGCCCCAACACTGACAGGTGTTTTGGTCTTGTATAAATATGGTAAAAATGTAAAATATGCTGTCCTAGTGACCAAGGAGGTGTTCTCTTATGTCTTTGTAAAGGCCTGGTCCTTTCTATGCTGTTCAGTCCTCTCTCTTTGATTGGGACTGAACTGGTGTTGTGGCTGAAGTAGAGGAGAGATCCCCTAGATTTACTTAGCTGATTTTGGAGCAGGTTGATCCCCTTCCTGGCCTTTCCAGGTGGCAGGTTGGAGCACTGAAGGAGTGCCTCTGCCCTTGCCTCTGTGCAGGTCTGCAAGTGTTGGGCTTTGAGGCTACTGGGGGGGCTCCAGGCTGCCATGTTCATGATCCTTGTGGGGAAGGGCAGGGGCTTTGCTGGTGTGTGGGCTTGAAGGTTAAAGAGGATCCTGTAACCTTTTGATTCTGCTTAGGAAGTGTCCTTTTTGTTAGTCTGGTAGTAGCAGATTCTAGATCTAGTCAATGACATCTCAGAACACCTTAAGTTGAAAGCTGTGCCTGTGTAGCAGAGCACGTGGGGAGAACATGGCTGTGGAAAGGTGTGGTGAGCTGTTTTGTGATGGCTCAGAGGGGATTCCTCTGTGCACTGCTGTGCTCCTAACGACCTGTCTGTCTTTATGCAGTCCACTCTCACAACGATTTCCTCTTGGCTATTCTTACCCGATGCCAGATCTTGGTTTCTGCACCAGGTAAGTCCTGAGAAGCTTTATTTAAAGCAGTGGGGTAGTAACCTGTTGCCACGTGTGTGTTTGGGTTTTGGGCAAGGCACTCAGCTTTTCTGAGCCTTAATATTCACAGGGAGGTTTTGCCACAGAGGCAAAAGGCTAGCAAGGTAGTCATCCAGCTGAGTTCAGCAGAGATGCTCTCACAGATAACCCTGTGTGCTTGATCAGAGGCTGGTACTGGGTTGCTGTGTGTGTGATAAGCTTGGTTGGCTTCTGGATTGGGTGTGTCCTGCAAGCTGAAGTGTAAAGGGGGATGCTGCCTTGTCTTTGATGTGCTTTGCTTACTACTTCATTTCTCTTCTGAACTTAGTGATGATCTTTGTTCTTTGCTGGGGATATCACTTTGAGGAGCTGGATTTTCCTGACTGATGTTGAAATTAATTATGTATCTGATAGAAGAATGCTTACTGTGGAGCTATGGCCAATTAACTCACCCTTCTGGAGACAGTTAACCTTTTAGATTTGTAAGCATTTAGAATAGCTGTTGTCAGAGTTGTAAGGTCTTTTGTTTGTCTTCAAAAGAGCTCTCAAGCCAGAGATCTGATAGGCAGGGCAGTTGAGCTGCAATTAGAGATATGAAACTGCTGTGTAGTAAGGGAGAGAAAATTGTAGCTCTGATGGGCTGAGACCTGCGATGAGTTTTTTGAGGGGGAGAGTAGCTGTTATCAGACTACCTGGTGGAGCTGGAGGAAGGAAAAAGTGCAAAGCTTAGGGATACCCACAGCTTTTTGTGTGGTAGCCTGTCCGTAGCTATTGCAGCTGTGCTAATTGCATGCTAACCTCCCCCACCTCCAGACCTGCTTTGTTTCCTCTCCAACTTTAGAGACACCTTTTGTGCCCCAGACTGGTCCTCTTTAGTGGTCTGTACTCATGTGACTCAGAAGATTTTACCTAAATCTTGCTGCTGACTTCAGGTATTTCCAGCTGGACTATAAGAAGAAAGTACAAGAGCAGTGGTTACTCTGAGTGATACCTGAAGTAGCTGAGTCTGAACTGGGAGGGGAGGGAGGGAGAGAGTGTGCGTGTTCTCTTGGCACTGGGCTGGTGTGTGTGTTTTAGCTTGTAGCCCAGATGTCTTGCTAGTCTTAACATAGTCAGGTTAGAGCCTGTTGCTATGTGAAGCTGGGGTGGTTTAGTCCTGTGTGCACTGCTCTGTACTAAACTACTGAATTTAATTTGTTTCTCCAGTCACTTGGTTTTGTGCAGCTCTTCTGCAGCTGTCTGGTCAGGCTTTGTCTTCCCTGGCTTGAATACCTCAGATCTGTCAGCAAACTCTACCAGCTCCCCAGAACCCCCTTTCCAAGGCTGTCTAGGGATGTGTTAGGTGTACCAGCCTCACACAAAGCAGTGTGGTGCTCCTTTCCTATGCTTGTTACTTCCTGCCTGCCTGACCTTTTTCATTTAAGTCCTTGCAAGGTCTTTCCCTCTTGCCCTGTTGAAGCCTACCCTCTTTAAGAGCCCTTGAAGAACCCTAGTAGTACTTTAGCAGGTTGGTGACAGTGTTTAAGGGAGTGCTAGCTGACCAGATAGACACCTTCAGTGCTTTCAGGCAGGCTTTTGTTGGCTCTAATCCACAGAGCTGCACAAGCCAGCTTGAAACACCCCAGTTCCGTGATGTGTGTGTTCTTAAAGGCACAAGTTAGTGCTCTGCTGGTCCCTTCTAGGGTCTCTGTTTTGCTTTCCTCAGACCCATGTAGTCTTCCAAGGATCCTCTCCCCCTACTCTGCCCTGGCCAGGCCCCACCTGGAGTATTGTGTCCAGTTCTGGGCTCCCTGGGATAAAAAAGACAGGGATCTCCTGGAGAGAGTCCAGAGGAGGCTATGAAGATGATGAAGGGCCTGGAGCATCTCCCCTATGAGGAAAGGCTGAGTGAGCTGGGGCTGTTCAGCCTGGAGAAAAGAAGACTGAGGGGGGACCTAATTAATGTTTATAAATATCTTAAGTATGGGATGCAGGGGGAATTGGCCAGCCCCTTTTCAGTGTCTGTGGGGACAGGACAAGGGGCAATGGCTGCAAGTTGGAGCACAGGAAGTTCCGCACCAACATGTGGAGGAACTTTTACCCAGTGAGGGTGACAGAGCCCTGGGACAGGCTGCCCAGGGGGGTGGTGGAGTCTCCTTCTCTGGAGATATTCAAGACTCGTCTGGACGCCTATCTGTGCAATATGAGCTGGGGAGCTGCTTTGGCAGGGGGGTTGGACCTGATGAGCTCTCCAGGTCCCTTCCAACCCCTGGGATTCTGTGATTTGGGAGCTAATCTGTACTGAGATCTCTTTCTGGGCCACTGCCTGGTAGATCTATTACAAGTCCATTTTACTTGCCAATCTGCCCTGTGTGGCATAGTGCATTGTACACACAAGCCCAGAAGAATGAGTGTGAGCAGAACACTAGATGCTTAGTCTAGATTTCTTTTTCTCCCCCTAGATGCCAGCCTGACACCTGCCAGTTCTTGTTGGGTTTCCCCCCCTCCCTGTACGAGTGGAAATCTAACAGATTTTTGTCTCTGCCACTGTGTTTTGGGTAGAAGGTGTTTACTTCATGGTTCTTGGAAACAAGTAACTGTAAAGAAGTCTGCTTGGTGCACTTGGCACGCCATCACAGGGCTTACTGCTGCGTGTACTTTCCACCTCTGCGTGAGAGACAAGGGGGGAAAGAACCCTCTTTATAAAGGTTTGTATTAAATACTGTCTGGTCAGTGTTAAAAGGGTACTTGTTGTGTTGGCATTTGGAATAGGAAACCTTGGGGGAGGTATTTTTAAAGAGTGATTAGAACACTTGTTGAACCATGCAAGCAAACCCACCTGATCCAAATCTTGCTGCTCTGGTTACCCCTGGGCTGGCAGGGGAGTGCTGGGGGAATGTGACCCTTTGTGGGAAGACTTTGTTTCCCCACCCCCACCCCTCCTTAGGCTGTTGGTCAGGCAAACATCAGATCCCAGTTCAGCAGCCTGTGTGGCATGGGATGTTTAGGGCTTGGTGGTGGAAAGGGAGGGAAGATCATGCCTATTCTGATGTGAGGAATGACCAGCTGCTTTAAATCCTGCTCAGCTCCCACTAAGGGAGCAGCAGGATCCTACAAATCCTAAAAATGCCTGAAGCTGTTCCCTCTGATCACCCTCTTGTAAAGATGCCCATAAATACTGGAGTGGCACCCAGCTGTAACTAAAATACCCTGTGTAAGTGTGCCTTGCTGGTGATTTTGGGTTGGCTGTGCCAGCCTGAGTGGTGTGGGACACAGCTATGAGAGAACTGTTTGTTGGTACTCTCTTTCTAACAACATTTTCAGAAGTGCTTTTCTGAATTTTTTTTTTTATGGGGTTTTTCTTTCCCCACAAAAATTCCATCCAGAGCAATTCCAGTTTAAAGCTGTTCTTAACCAGTGTGGGCTCACACAGTGAGCGTGGCTGGCTTCTTGGGAGGCTGTGAGCACCTTGTGAGGTTTCTTGAGTGAGCACATCTCACTGAACTGTTACCTCCCTCCTTGGCTGAATATTAACAATGTGACTGAGGCAACTGCAAACACTTGAGTTAGGGATGTAAGGATTTAGTTTATTTACTAGTAATCTGGAGCCAACTAAGAGATGGTCTAGTGGATTAGAACTCTTGCTGGGGCAGCATGAGGGTTTTATTATATCAGGGTTTCTCACAGGCTTTGCTTCAAGGGTTGCCAGCTATGAGGCAGGCTCAGGTTGCTCCTGTTCCACTTCTCTCCAGAGAGCTGGGAAGGGAGGGAAGAGAAGCAAAATTGAAGTGTGAGTTGATGAGAGGTGGGTCATCAGAAGATTTTTGATGAAAATCCTGTCCCTGCACAAAGATTTGATAAAAGAAATGCCAACAAAACAACTAAGCAACTGAAGGCGAAACAAACAAGAGTGGGAACATGAATGTTTGCTGTGCCTGGGTGCTTTTCTCTGTTTGTGTCTGTCCTTTCCTTTGGCACAGTGCTGGTGCAGCATGTCAGGAAAAGGTAATACACTGCCTGGACTGGCCAGAGTCATAATACAGAGATGTGGCAGCTTTTAGGAAAGCATTATTATGTTTTGCTTGTCTTTGAAGGTGAATGAACATGCATTGCTGTGGCTTGTTGATGTCTGATTTGCTTGCTAGCAAGGTTAAATAAAAGCCACTGACATATGTGAAGTGGCTTCATGTGCGTCAGTGAACCCACCCAGCCTTGTTGCTTGTGGCCAGGAAGGCAGGTACTGGTTTTGTTAGAATACCAGAGGGAAACTTTACTCTCTTCATCTAGTGGAAGTCAGGGTTGGTAGTTTGTAAACCTAGAAAAGGAGCCAAAAAAATTTAAATATATGTATTTGCCCTGGGCTCATTGTGATGGGGAATAGGAGATAGAACAAGGAAGAGGTGAGATACTAAGCTAAATCTGCTGAAATTATTGTGAAATGTGCAGTTTGAGATTCAGTTCAGTTGTATCTTTCAGATCCTCTGTCAAAGCCTAGCAATTTAGCTGCCATTTATTTTGCATGTTACCCTGTTGTTTTAAAAAGAGACCTGTAAAACATTCAGACTCTGCTCTGAGCTATTCACCTGCGCTACGGTGTCAGGTGGAAGGGTTGTGTTTCATACTTCTGTCTCCATCCATTCTGCTTCTCGTGTCTCCACCACCTGGTCTCACAGCTAGCCAAGGACGCTTTGGTCAGTGAGGCTTCAAAGGAGCTGTGTGAGGCTTCTGGCCAGGAGGAAGAGCCTGGGGTGGAGTGACATTGGGAGCTCGAGGGGTGTGCTGTTATTGAAAGCTTCCAGTTGGGCCAAGCAGCTTCGGTGTCTGTCCCAATCACACCTAATCCCCCCTGCCTAGAAGGGGTCTGACCTGGAGGAGGAAGAAAGGACTCATAAAGAGCAAAACATCTTGTGAGAGAAGTGGTGTTATTTTGATAGAACCTAAGAGGGAAGTACTGAGTTCTCAGTGAAGGGCAGGAGTGGTCCTTGAGATGATTGTCCATGGTATTTTCCCACATCTCTTCATTAAGGCCTCTACTGTGGTGATGTAGTGACAGCTTTATGATTTTTTTAAAAGGGTTTATTTATTATCTTTTAATTTCCTATAACTGACCAGTAGATCCTGACAGCAGGGTTTGTTGTAGGCTATTGGTCTTCACCTCACTAATAGGATGGCACTAAACTTTTTAAGTAACTTTTTAAATAGGGATCTTTGTATGTGTGTAGGTTGTTGCTAACCCCTTCTTAGCAGCTGACTGATGGAAGAACTTGACCTGAATCCTATGGTTTAGCCTGATCCTTAAATCCATATTTTAGAAGGTGTTTTTCATGGCAGAAAACACAAGCACAAGCTGTACTTGTGCTTCAACCATGGGTGTGGGAAGCTCCACATAGCCAAGGACTTCCAGCCAGCCTTATTCCCTGCAAACAGAGCTGTAGTGTAACTGTATCTGAATTCCTGATTGTGGCAAATTAAGTGTAGCTGTGAGAGCTGCATGTAAGATGCCATGTAAGCTGGTGCTGAGCTGTGGCAGCCTGTGGTCACAGGAGAGAACCAGAACTGATTGTGAATGTGCCTGAGGCTCACAATGTTGTGGGCTGGCTGCTGTTGCTCCTTGTCTGTGTCTGGAGGAAATGGCAAACGCTGGCTCAGGTGTGGCCAGGGAGCATCTGAGATGTGTCTGTGCTGTCAGTGGAGCTCCAGCCTCTGCTTTGGAGGCAGCTGAAGTACCTTCAGAGCTGAGCTGCCCAAGCTCCGTGGAGGTGGGCAGGGACCCCACCACAGGCCATGCTCGGCTCCCAAGGGAAAGGGGTGTTTGCTTGCTGCACAAAACCAGGGGAGGAGGATACTGGCGGTGCAAAGCAGAGCCTGCCTGTGCAGCCACAAGAGGGCTGTCCAGTCTTTGGTTGTACTTCATTGTCGGCATCCAATGAGATGTCTTAAATCCCGGCGTGCCTGGAAGAGTTGTGCATGGATCCTGTAAACCTGTCAGCAGGAAACCTGCTAGGCTGTCCTTGCTGACAGCTGTGTGACTACCAGGCTGGGATTTGGCCTGCTGTAGGTGTCAAACAGCATACAGTGGGCTTTGGCAGCCTGCTTAAGGTGATGTGACCAAATGAGTTAGGTGTTGGTACTACACAGCATCTGTTTCAGCTGCTTGCCAGCTCTGGTCAGTGCCAAGCTCCCTGCTCGTGGTGGTGATGCCCTGCTCTTCTGCCCCCTCAGTAAAATGAGAACGATCAGCCATGATGTTTAACAGGAATCTGGGACAAAGCTTGCTAATAAAGCTGATGGGGGACTGGAAAGCCAGATGTAATAAGTAGCTTGATCCTGCTGGTAGCAGATCTGATTAGCATCTGACCTGATCCAGGAGTTAGTGGGGAGGATAATCCCCCTTCCAGGCAAGCTCCTGTCATCTTCCTGCTGGAACAAATACCTTGTTCCTTCCTTGTGGCTTTCCTTGGAGGCTGTGCTCATCTCTATCTGCTGTGAGTGTGTGGACAGAAATTCCTGCTTAAGTAGAGGGTCATGGGGGAGTTGAACTGGCAGAGGACTGACAAAGGAAGGGAAAGGCTGCCAAAAGCATTCTTCCCAGAGAAGCCCTTCTGCTGGGCTGTGGGTGTTGGTTTTGCTCTAAGGCTTAGCAGGGCTTAAGCATTAGGGGTTTTTCTGCTTGGACAGTTCCATCCTGGCCCTAAGCAATACCTGTCAAGAGTGTGTTGTGTCTTGTTTCTTTTCTGTTTGTAGAAGGTGCTGGATCTCTGCCATGGCCTGGTGGCTCTGCAACTAAACCTGGAAAGCCCAAAGGGAAGAAAAAGATATCTTCAGTTCGACAGAAGTTTGATGTAAGTGTCCACAGTCAGATGGTCGTGGCTCTCTGGCATCCTGTGAGGGGTGAGGAGCTCTGTGCAGCACACAGGTTTTGTTACTGCCAGGGATGTCATAGGTGATGATTTATGTTACATTTGCTTTGAGTTCTGGCCTGGGGCAGGAGTGGAGGCAGCAGCCTCTTAAGGGAGAGGCTACAGCGTGACCCATCTGTTGTCCAGAAAATCCATGGAAGTATGTATCAATGTCAGAGTTGCAAAAGCATTATTGCAGGAGCCCACTCACACATTTACCAAATTCTTGGAGCAAAAGTAACTTCCTAATTGTTTAGGCAGGCAGAATTCCATGATAGTGATCCCTCCACCCAACAGTGTATTAGTTGTACCATGGGTGGAATGTTTGGGGTTTTTTCAGAGGCTCAGGTTGTTTCAGAACTAAAAGTGCTTTGCAGAGATGCTGCCTTCTGGTAGGTGGCAGTGGAACATGCAAGGTGCAGTTCACTTTGCAGTGAAGGGTGTGTATGTCCCTCTGATACTGTCACATGTCTGTTCAGCAACTGCTTCTGTGCTGCCAGACTGGTGGCAGGGGTGCTGGTGTGAAAGAGGATTGGGATGGGGCACTGTCTTCCACCAGTGGGAGTTGGTAGGACTGTTCAGGCTGAACTGAATTACAGAGACTGTCTGTCTCTTGCTGAGCCAGGCTTATCCTGATCTGGTTCAGTTCTCTGACAAGGCAGAAAACACTATGAAAGGATCCCACACCCCAAGTCTTTCTTGCTATTTTATTCAGCTGGATCAGCATTCCTTGCAGTTGGATGAATGCCAAAGCCAGGGCAAAGAAAAAGGGTCTGGGGATGGGGGAGAAAGGTGGGGATGTGACACCACCTGCTCCTACGCCGAGAGAAGTTCCCTTGGCTCACTGCAGTGTGTACCCTGCTTCTGGGGGCTGCAGTCAGGCATGGGGTGTGTGTACTTTAGCCTGGTGTTTCAAGGGGATGAGAGTCAGGCTGAAGGCTCCTTGTATTAAACTGCTGACACACTTTGCCACATTCCCAGCTGCAGCCTGAGTGCTGAGGACAGTCCGTGTTGCTGGTTGTTTTAAAACCTCACCATAACTTTTCAGTAGTGAGTAGTGACACAGAAACCTTGGCATTTGGTTTGCTCTGATGCCTTTATGTTACACCATGTTTCTAGTGTGTGTTTATACACGTGTTCCTGGAATGCTTGGTAGCAAGTACTGTATGAATTGTATGTTTTGCTTAATGGGCTGTTACTAGAATTCCCGAGCAATGTGAATTTGAAGTGCCTTGATATTTCCTGATGTTGCCTCACTGGTCAGGGTAACAGCTGTGAATGACCGACTGTGGGTCCATTCCAACTGGCTTCTGCTCTCCCAAAAAAGCATTCCTCTTGAGTTGCTTACATTTTGAAAGGTTCTTTCTTTTGGGGTGTGGGGGGGTATACAAGCATGCAGCTTTCCTGTAATGAAAGCATAAATCTTCAGAATTACGGGGAGGGAAACCTGCTTTCACATCAGTAGTGGGTGGATTGGTTTTTCACTCTGAGTTAAATGCCACACTGTCCTTTGAATAAAGCAGCCCCCTTCCTCTCCAGAAACAAAGATGTGAGAAATCCACTTTGCTGTATATTCATTGTTTATATTTAAAGTATGTTTGTCTTGTTGCCCTGTAAGAGCCTTGTGGCAGTCTTCATTTCAGAATCATCAGGTCTGTGGCTTGGAGAGCTGATGGATGGAGAGTTGTGGGAGTATGTGAGCCAGGGCTAAGTTATTCCCTTGTATATTTGGGGCTGGGCCAAGTGTGTGTCTGGGCCCAAGGATCAGTTATTGCTGTCTGCTTTTTTTCCCCCCCGCCCTTTACCTGGGGACTGAGACTTCTGGGAGTCACCATGAACACTTGGAGCTTGAGACACCAGGGCATCAAGGGTATTGTGCTGAAAAACTTGTGCCCTGGGAAATGGGCACTACTACATTCTGGTATGAATTCCTGTTCTGTGACAGTTGTTGGTTTTTTCCAAATAGCTGAATCAGTTCTGAAAAACAGTCATAATCCACCTCAGAATCAGTGACTGCAGTAACACAGCTCAGCGTATTAAAAGCACATGGGGAGGCTAGGGCATGAAATCCAGAACTGGAATTTGGCTAAGTTTTTGCATTTAAAGCTTTAAAGAAATATAAGAATTGCTTGGGAATTGCATCAGCTTAGGATCATGTACAATTAGTAGTAAGTAAAAGTACAGCCTCCTGTACGAGGAATGACTAAATAGACAGGAACCCTTCAGCATAGGAGGAGGTGACTGAGATGTGAAAGTCCGTAAAGTCATCACTGGCCTGGATAGTGTGAACAGATAAAAGGGACAATGACCATGTTTGAGACTTGCAGGAGACTCAAATTGCCTAGCAGGTGGGAAGTACAGACCTGACCATGGGACGTGACCCTTTGTGCAGTGCATTGTAACGCTGTAGAATTTCTTGCAGGTTCCCAGGCTGTCTAATAAAAGGACACCACCACCAGCTTAGAAATATCAGATGCAAATTGTTGGGAGAGTGTCCTCAGGTGAGGTGTTGCTCTGCTTGTCCCACTGTGATATGTTGTCATAGGTGTGTTTGCTCCCTGCCTGGAGAGGGGGATGTTTGGCTAGATGAACCAAAGGGTCTGACTAGCATGTTATGCTTTAATATTGTGTTTGTATCAGCACCGTTTCCAGCCTCAGAATCCGCTCTCTGGAGCCCAGCAGTTTGTGGCAAAGGATCCTCAGGAGGATGATGACTTGAAGCTGTGCTCTCATACCATGATGCTTCCTACCCGTGGCCAGTTAGAAGGAAGGATGATTGTCACCGCGTATGAGCACGGGCTGGACAATGTCACAGAGGAGGCGGTGACGGCGGTTGTGTATGCTGTGGAGGTGAGGCTGGGCGGCACTGGTGGCCTTGCTACATGGGGGACAAAAGGCCCCGTGTGCTGTGAGGTAGTGTCCCTCCGTGGGGAGAGGAAACCCGCTTCTCTGATGGCCTGTTTGCCTGGGGAGAAGTGAGATGAGAATCAAAGGGCTTCCAGATTTGTGGCATCATAGATGGGGAGTTTTGGATTTCTGCCTGCAAGTGTTAAGTGCTTTAAAGTACTTTAATTGCTTTTAATTAATAGCTACTTGCATGGAAAGAGCTCCAGACTTGCTCAAGTAGCTGTCTTGGAAAATGCTGTTCTGATGACTTACGATCAGCAACAGAACAGGAGCTGTAGTTTAAACAGTTCTGTAGAAAAATAATGCATTACAGGGGCAAGTGCCTGGCTTGGGAGTGGAGTGACGGAGTCAGGGAATGTCTGCAAGTGAAGTGCCTGCTGCTGCGTCTGGCCATGGCTGTGTTACCAGACATGTCCCAGGAATGATACTGCTGTTACTTGGATGCTCTCTGGAGTCACGATGTGGAGGCCAACCTGAATTCCCCGCCTGGGAGCAAGGCCAAATTTGGAAGCAGTTGTTGCCTTGGTGGTTGGTTTCTTTCCAGACAGTTGCTTCTCCAGCACTTTCCAGGCAGCATTACAGTCTGAAAAAGAGGAGTGGCTTTTCACTAGTTTTAGGGCCACTCTTTCAGTACAAATGTAAGCTCTAGTGTCATTTATGAAATCTTAACTCTATCAAAGGGATCAGAGGTTGGGAATTTCCTAGCAGTTAAGAAACCTCTTTGACATTTGAAGCAGCACATCGCATATGGTCATAGCAGCACTACTTCTGTCTTGCCAACTGGTGAGGCACTTCTCATAGCTGTGGCTTGGTGGGGCGAGTAAACTGGCACGTGTCCTGAGATTGCTTGTCATTGCAGAACCATCTTAAGGACATCCTGACCTCCGTGATATCCAGGCGGAAAGCCTATCGCCTGAGAGATGGCCACTTCAAGTATGCCTTCGGAAGCAATGTTAACCCTCAGCCCTACCTGAAGAACAGCGTTGTTGCCTATAACAACTTAATTGAGTGGTGAGGAGCTCTTGGCATGTTGCTAATCTCAGATAGAGTTTGACAGTCCTGAAGTTACCCCGTAGTTGGGTTTCTTTTTCTTCGTGGAACTTGTTAATAGTGGTGTTTAGCTTTCACTCACTAGGAAGGTATCAGTGCAGAGGGAGAATTTGGGGATTTCTCAACAGCGGAGTTTAGGACAGTGGTAATTCTCTCTTCCTTGCCCATGCTTGTCCATCAGTTTATGAAGGTGTCCCTGACCCTCTCAGTATCCTTGGTGATCGTTGCTCTTTGGAAGCTGTAGTGAGTGATGCAGGAATTGTGCTGCTCTTGGCCAAACTACCCTCGGGCAGCAGAGCCCTGCCTTTGTGGAAGCACTGCTGCTGTGCCACGGCAATGAAATGTCAGTGAAGACCCGTGGGACACTGCCACTGTGTCACTTCCTGCATCCAGATGTAGCTATGGTGCCTTGGCAGGCCTTTTTGGTTAGCACAGCTTCAAAATAATCTCGTTTTCCAGAGGCTCAGTGTCAGACAGTTTGTGCTGTGCATCTGGCAGCATGTGTGTACGAGAAGGCAGGTCTGTTTGTCCAGGACAGCTTCTAGCAGTTGACAGGAGGTTGTGGGTGTTTAAAGATTTGATTATAGCACTACAAATGCAGTCTGCTCTAAACAACTCTTAACAGCTAATGTCTTTCAATGTGTTGTTGTGGGTGCCTTAGCTTCTACCCTGTGCAAAAAGGATTGGCTGTGAATCACAAACTGCCCAGCAGAGAACAGTTACAGAGCAGGCTTGAAGCACGCTGAGGATTGTGTTGTGCTATTTTTATCAAACTGGAATTTTAGAGATGTTAATTACAGCTGCAATAACTTTATGTACATGAGGGTTAAGGTCAACTAATACAGAAAAACAAACCTTGGTGCTGTTTTCTTGACTGGAAGATTTTACTGCCTGCTCTGTCTGCAGCCCTCCCACCTGTGCAGCACCTTCTGCTGGTCAGAGTCTGGCTCCCCAGCCCCCACCTGATGATGCTGAGCAGCAGGCAGCTCTACTCCTAGCGTGCTCTGGAGACACCTTACCAGCATCCCTCCCACCAGTGAACATGTATGACCTTTTTGAGGCATTGCAGGTAAGCTCCTCGTGTGACACTGTCCCATGTCACAGCGCTGTCCTGAGTACTATCTACCAGTCTCAGATTTGGTTTACATGCATGGAGGGGGATTTGATTTCATCTCTGACAGTCCGTTGTTGTCTTTGCCTCTCAAATTTATGGCCCTTTGGTTTTGACTGGTTCCCACTAGGTGATGGTTAACATCCAGTCAGCCCACGGTTTAATGCCTGTTCCATTCCCGGTGGTCACAGCAGGAGCGTGGCAATTAGATCAGAACTGAGCCAGACTGAGGTTCTGGCAGCAATGCAGCAAGGTGACTTGCCTGGCATGCCTGTCCTTACTCCTCATCTTCCACCCTGGGCACCTGGAGGAACGCCTGGTCCCAGCATGGGGGCTGATATGGTGGGTTCCCCAATGCTGGGGAGGTGCCGAAGGTAGGCTGGATGAATTTTCCTGTGGCTGTGCGTGCCTCTGGTTCCCTCCCGCTCTGGGGACATTCAGACTACTTCAAATGTCTAAAATTAGCTGTGAGGAATTCCCCCTTGATCTCTGCTATTGTGAACAGACCCTGGGATTTTGTCTCAAGGTTGTGGAGGCAGACTGGTTTTTGTAAGAGCTGTAACTAACCGTTCATCTCGTGTGTTTAGTCAGATAGAATTGTTTGTAAGCTTTTTATGACAATGCTTCATCAGAAGAGCAAAATGACTCTTTCCTTACCATGCCACTTGTTAGTAAATGGTGCAAACAGGCAGCGTGGCGGTGCTGGCAGCGTGGCGGTGCTGGCAAGCTGCAGCTCTGTGTGTGCGACTGTGTGTGTTCCTGCTCTGCTCAGCCTGTAGCAGAGAGGGGGGTTCTTGCATGGGCCATAAGGGGAGACATGTATCAAGGCACAAATCTTGTTTCCCAACATGTGCCTCCAGGTGCACAAAGAAGTTATTCCTGCGCACACTGTCTACGCGCTGAACATCGAGAGGATTGTCATGAGGCTCTGGCACCCCAACCATGAGGAACTACAGCAGGACCAGATCCACCGCCAGCGCCTGGCGGCCAAGGAAGGCCTCCTGCTCTGCTAGAGCTGGGCAGCCACGGCGCCTTGGGTGGCTGCGGCGCTCGTCCCTGGACGTGACGTTCAGATGCTGCTTAAAAACCTGTCTCAGCATTTCGAGGGTGACGTAAGTTACGAGTCGACTTTTCCTATGGAAACATGCCTGACTGGCAGTACACTTTCTCTGCTTCCCCAGAGGCATGCACTGTGGAGCACTTGCAGCAACCCCACTGAATTGGAGAGGAGAGACAAGAGACTTGTTTGCAAAGACTCTGTGGTTTTGGGGTATTTGGGTTTTTTTTTAAGGAAAAATAAATGAGGGTGAAGAGTTGGTTTTAAATGAGCTATATTTGTGTTTTCTTTTGTGAGCATGGGGAATCTACTGCTTCATCCTCCCCTTCCAGGCAGTTTCCCTTCTGAGCTCAGTCTCCAGGAGCCTTGTCCAAATTTTTTGCAAAAAACAACTGCTGGTGGGACCCTTACCTGCTGGTGGGACCCTTACCTGCTGGTGGGACCCCTACCTGCTCATTTAACTAACATGGTGGGCTCTTGTGAAGGGAAGATGAGTGATTCTGTAAGCTGACATTGGTCTTGCACCAGAGGAACTTTTGATTAGATGCTCTGAAAAAACAAGACAAGAAGGGAAAGTTCCTTTCAAGCCTGTCTTTTGAACTGTTCTGCGTGACAAAACAAAGGTGCATGCTGTTATAGAAATCTCTCTGCCAGTTACCAAAATAAGCAGGAGAATTACTCACACCCTGACTTTATTATCAGCCTGGTTCTTGACTCAGCCCTGTCTGGTGTTAGTTGTGATCGGGTGTTCTAGGAATTGTTGGACTGATGTCAGGAGGCTGCCTCTGTGCCTGGCAGTTCAGTTAAGGAGTCAGCCATCCCAGCAGGCAGCTTGATCATTCCTGAGGTGGGACAGCAACTCCCAAATAAGTATCCCAATTCACTGCCTTAGTGTGGCAGGCTCCTTGGATCCCCAGCATGAACAAGATGACTGGTGTTACTTCATGGGGTGGGGGGGAACCAAAGCAGCCTCGTGTTACTTCATGGGGAGCTGTACAGATTGTTGTGTAAAAGGGGGAATTCCACCTGTGTCAGATAATCTGTCTTCAGGAGTCAGCTGCGTGCTCCTCGGAGGCTGAAGGGATCCGGCTGCTTATGAGAGTTCCATTGAAATGTCTTAATTACTGTACTACCTGGCTCTTAACCACACCTAGGGGGGTACCTCCCAAGGATGGCTTGGCTTCTTGTGCCTCCAGATAGAGGGACTGAAACAGTTTTCTCTGGGGGGGGTAAAAGGGAAAGCTCATAGTTCCCCTCTGTTCCAGTTTTCCTCTGCTTGGCAAGTATTTGGATTGGAGAGCTGCCAGCTCTCCCCTTTCCTGTGCAGCTTCCTTCTCTACTCTGCCCTCAAGGTGCAGGTGCCTGATGTTTCCTGCCAATTATCTTTTTTTTTTTTTTTATACCTTACTTTCTTGACCCCTGTGACTGTTTATCTTGGGCCAGAGCTGTGGCAGCAGCTGTGCAGCTGTCGCTGTGTCCCTGTGGATGTGCTCTGGAGTCTGGTAGAGCGTGTGGCAGTGCCTGTGCAGGTACTGGTGCCTCTCTGCACGAGGCTGTTTTAGGACTGTGAAGAAGCTGGGAAGGGTGCCCATGGAGACCTGCAGTGGGGCCTGGCAGTTGTGCTCTTGGTAGGTGATGTCTCTTAAGGTATAGCAGGGTGTGCTTAAGGGGAGAGTGGGAAAGAGGAGGTGGGAGACTTATTTTGGTCCCTTTCCTCTCAACTGCTGTTTTTTCCTGTGTCTGAGCATCCATAGCTGTTCAGAGTGAGCCTTAGCTTAAAAGTTGACCTCAGTGGCTTTTACATGACAGTTTTTAAAAGCAACATTGAACTCAAGTAACTGCGGGTGGTAAGATCATCAAGGCACCAAAGTGTGGACTCTGGGGTGTGGGAGGGGGATTTCCCAGGTAATTGTTATGCTTCTGGTGTAAAATGAAAGCATTCAGTTTGTTTGCTAGAAACTCTGGGGCAGCTCTGAGGATTTCGGAACCCAGGAAAGCACGCAGCCTCTGACAGCACCACAAGTGAGCTCTGAAACAAAACACCCAGCATGGCACCGCCAAGTGCCTCTCTCCTGTTTGCATGTGCTGGGGGAAGGCTCTGCAGACACAGCCTCGTGTTCTGAAGAGCTGAGTCATCTATTCCACACTGAAAGAAGTGGGTTATTCAGGACACCTGCCAGACGAAGGCTGGGATGAGGAAACCCTGCCAGCCCCATCTGAGAGGCACATGGGCTCGGTGCGTGTTCCCACGAGGCGCGAAGCCTGCAGAGAAGTGCTGCTTCACAGGCTTCTGGGGTGGCTTAGCTGGAAGGGACGGTCTGGAGGCTGCTTTGCCTATCCCTGTGGAAAGGAGGACTAAGCTCAAAGCTAGAGCGGGCTGTCTGCTGCTGGAGGTGGGACCAGAGGAGTGGTGGCACCTCCTATCCCAGGTGTCACCGTGCTGACAGTGAAGGCTTGCCTTGTGTCTGATCAGAATTTCTCCTGTCATGTCCCAAACAGCAGAAATTGTGTCCAGTGTTTTCAATCCAGTAGAAGCTGGGCTGTGCACTGGAAGCTGCTGCTTGGGAGCTTCTGGGGCTTCTAGCTTCCACTTCTAGGTTTGCAGTGGAAAGAACATTAGCCACCACATGGAAAGGGGAGGGGGGAGGGTGGTCGAGAGCTTCACTGGTATTACTTCACGTCAGGAGTTTGGGTGAGGATGGTCAAACTGCTCTTGGGTTGTGCCCCAGGGGTGTAGGATGCAGGAAGAAAATCTCTTGTGCTTATTTTTCAGACATTTCCAGCTGCCAGACCTGGCTTAAGTCTGGCCAAGCCTTTCCATCTAGGTGCTGAGGAAGATCCTAGAGATATGAGTGTAGCCCTCCTCAACACCCCCAAGACTGGTGACCAGGAAAGATGCTTCTTGTTGCAGCAGAAACCTGGAGCACAGTGCTTGCTATCAAACATGCAGTGCACTGCCAATCTCTTAACTGCTCATATATCTCCTCATGCCTTCCCAGGCTTTCTTCTGCAGCTGAGGTGGACTTTTTTTAGCCTCAGCCCCAGTTCTTCCTTCCTAGCAGAAAATCCCCCTGTTGTAGAAAGCTGGGTTTGGGCTCGATGCAAAGAGTGGCTCCTGTTTTGAGAGCCAGAAACTGTACACAATCAGTGCCTAAAAATGCAGTTTCTGGTTTCTCAATAGAGGAAAAAATTCAACTGGTGACTTTGTACTACCTTGCTCCTGCTTGACCTCTAGGAAACTTCTGGCAAAGAGGAAGATGGGGAAATGGGACTGCTTGCCTGTAAGAAGAATCCATGCTCCTATCCTTAGCCATCAGTGCCCAAGAACCCCAAACTGGGGGTTGCAGACACTCTGCTGTCCAGCCAAGTGAGAACAGTATCAAGAAAGGACACCTACTTTCTTTGTACCCCTGGGGCAGGAGGAGGCATGTGATCTGTTGCTGAAGAAGAAACTCTCCACAGAAGAGGAGCAGCATTCCCAGTCCTGAGAAGGCAACTGCAGAGAGGGATGGTGGCAGGTTGCTGACAGGGACTTGCTGGTGATGATGGATGTGCCTTGATGGCCTGAAACGACACGGGGGAGGCTTTGTGGTGGTGCTGTGGCAGCAGCATGATGCCAGCAAGCTCTCCCTCCTCCCATGAGTGGCACAGCTCGTGCTGCTGGAGGAGCCCTTCAGCAGCAGGACCTCAGCAGCTCCAAGGAGGAAATAATCTCTCAGAGCCAAGATACTTGTGGTGGTGCCTTTCTTGACTGGTGTGGTTACTGGTGTGGTCTGGTTGGCAGGAGGAGAATTCACTGTTCTGCCTCACACTTTTTGCAGAAAACAACTGTGGCTGAAGTATGGGGCAGGCTGGGAAGCCAGGCAGTGTCACATGTGCACCCTTGGTGTCCCCAAGGGGCTGTTTGCACAGCAGCAGCCAGTGTGTGCAACATCAGGGCTTGGACACTAGTGTTAGCCTTTCTCAGTGCACAGAGACCTCGCCTCATGCTGAGGTCAGGGTGGAGCAATGATGGCAGCACAAGGTGGGTTCCTTTGGGGTCAAGCACAGGCTGCTGGCCAAGGCCCAGGTTATAATGCCTCTTCCCCCCCCCCCCCCCCCCCCCAATCACAAAAGGTGGAAGCACTGAGTTAGAACCAGACAGAAAACTTGTGTAAGAATACTTTTTTCACCAGGAAACCAGAAGCTCTGGAAGAGTGGTGTCTGAAGAGAGCTCCCCCAGAAAGGTGGCAGGCAGCAGCCTAGCGACTGCCTTGCTGTGGTGTGCTGCTGGTTATCATTAATAACTATTGTTTCCATTTGAATTTCTGAAACCAGTTTCCCGTTGGTGGGTTTTGTTATGTCTTTGTTAAATTTAAAAGCTCACATAATCAGATACGGGTTTCTGTGTAGAGAGAGCTGCTTCTGAAACTCCACTTTGATAAGGGGAGAGAGGAGCTGGGCTTACTTTTGTCTCACAGGAAGGGCTGCTGGCCTTGCCATGGAGCAGCCTGTAACCTCGTTAAACCCTTTGAGGGCTGTTAAGAGGCTGTGCGGCGTGGAGGCAGGGCTCCTCTCTCAGCCCTGGCGTGGAGGCAGGGCTCCTCTCTCAGCCCTGGCGTGGAGGCAGGGCTCCTCTCTCAGCCCTGGCGTGGAGGCAGGGCTCCTCTCTCAGCCCTGGCAGTGCTGTGTATGGGTGAAAGTCTGTTCCTCTCTTCCTTCCTTCCTTCCTTCCTTTCACATGCCCAGCTGGCCAGCTCGCATCCCGGGAGAGGGTTTGGCCCCAGCTGAGCCGGGGGCAGTCCTTAAGGCTGTCCTCCTGCCACTGGTTAACTCCAGCCAAGCTTCCTCCAGGGCTCTCTGTTCAGTGCAGGCTGGACACTGTGGCTGAGGGTGCTGCAGGGAGCAGGTGACTGACTGACAGCTGGGAAGCAGGGCTTGGCAGAGCCACTATAGGTGCTTGTCTGTGTGCTGCAGGAGATTGGCACAAAGCCCTTCTGTGAACTGTTGGCTTGATTTTGAGCTATTAATACTTTGTTATTAGGCTCTATGAAATGCTGATGGTAGCGGATACTCTGTTGCTCTAGGGAAGAGCAAACATTTCAGACGTTTTTTCCACTGAAACTTTCATTTCTCACTGAAATGCTATTTTCCCATCAGAAAGACCTCACAAGGCAGCTCAGCCAAGCTTTAGTTGATACTGCTGCCTAGCTCTCTCCAAAATAATCACTAGAAGATGATTCCAAGTTGTCACATCCGTTTTTTAGCTCTGTAATAAATCAAGTTAATGAATAACTCCATAATAAATTGCTTCTACCAGTTACCTCTGCCCTCTTTTCTGCTGTGCTCCTTAAAGCCAGGCAGAGGGTGAGCAGGGGTGGCTCTTGGTTTTGCTCCTACTCCCTTGTGCCAGAAGGTGGGCGCTCTGGAGGTGTTAGGCTTTCTCCTGTCTCGGATGATTCATTTGTATGAATTCCTCCTGCCCTACAAACCATCTCAGCTGCATTCCTTGGCTTTCCCTGGAACCTGTGTGAGCAGGGGCTGGGCCTCCACTGTGGGCACCTTGTCCAACAAGAGGAGGGAGGTGAGGTGCACGACTGCCCTGGTGCCAGGGATCCAGTGGTGTTTGGCTCAGTGTCCCTTCTGGAGCTGCTACAGCCTCAGTGTGCAGCCCTGGGAGCCATCCCAGGCTCAGCTGCTGCACTTCAGGGCCCTCGTGGTCACGAGGCAGTGATGAAAAGGCTGGGGGTGAGGGGGAGTGAACCCTGGCTTACGCTGTTAGCAGCGTGTCCCTGGGCCTGTCCTTGTCCCTAGCACGGTGGGGCCCACAGCTGTGTGTCACTGTTCCCTGCACCCCCAGCATCACTGTGGTCAGGGTATAGGGCCCTGCATGGGGGTGCCTCTGCCCCCCTGTGTTGCACAGCTAAGGCGCAGCTCCCGTCCCTGTCCCACATTTGGAGGGTGAGGGGGATGCTGTCACTTGTCCCCACGCCCCCGTGTGTGGCTGAGCCGTAGGGCTCGGGGCTGGTGGTAGGCTGGCTGCCTTATCCCTCCACTTCAGCTTTCTCAGTTTCAGTCCTGCCGCTGCGAGAGCCCGTGGCGCTGACGCAGGGCGCAGGCATCCTGTTTCCAAAACACTCTGTACAGCCCCGTAGGCTTCAGCATCCATGTTCCCAAGGGAAAAACGGGGGGAGCTCGAGAGCTGGGGCAGTGGAGGGTGGGGAGAACAGGAGGAGGAGGAGGCTATTGTTGTTGTTGGCCACCTTTTTTTTTTTTTTTATTTATTTTTTTAAGAAGCTGGTGTTGAAAAAGCCACTTTGGGAAGCAGACAGGAAGGAATGGGAGAACCCGGTTTCCAGACCTCAAGAGCTTCTGGGGCCGGCCTTTGCTCAGCCAGATGGGTGCTGGGTGAGCATGTGCTGTGGTTGGTGGCAGCTCCCGTGGTTTCCTGGCACAGAGAGCCCCCGCCCTCATGCAAAGGATGGGGACATGGCTGGGAAGCCCATCGCTGCTGCTGTGGCTTTGCACCTCCACCCAGCACATCTCTCCTCCCTTTTCCTGGCACATCCCAGTAGAGCACGATGTACAGGGCTTGATTTAGGGTTGGGGGTTTTTTCCAGCTGAGCTCCTTTGGACCAGCCTGACACAGGGCGGGGGCGTAGGCACTGCTGTCCAGTGCCAGAAGGACATGTCAGTGCTTGGCAGGGTAGCTGCACTCTCCAGCCTCCCCTGCTCCCTGCTTGTGGCCTCCAGCTTCCCTTGCCCCCCTCGGACAGTGATGGGGGATGATTTGCATTATCTGAGTTTTCAGGACACCCACGGCTGGAAAAAAACACAAGAGACAAAGCCAAACACCCAGTAGTGCTCACACCCCCCCACCCACACCCCCTCCCAAACCACCTGAGTGCAGCACAGCCGCTGCTGGTGACGGAGAGCCATGGCTCTGAGGGTGCTGCGTTTCGCAGGCTGTTGCTCGGCCGGGCTGTTCCTGCCATGGGGTGGGTGTTACAGCTCACCCCTGTTTTGGTGCCCGAGGCCTCAGCCTGTGAGCTGGGGGTGTATGTGCACCGCAGGGAACAAGTCCTTGATTCATTTGTATGAATTCCTCCTGCCCTGCAAACCATCTCAGCTGCATTCCTTGGCTTTCCCTGGAACCTGTGTGAGCAGGGGCTGGGCCTCCACTGTGGGCACCTTGTCCAACAGGAGAGGAGGGTCAGCTGGCCTGGCCTCCAGCTGGGTGCTCAAGGGAGGTGCTGGTCCTTGCACACAGCGGGTCCCGTGACACCTAAATCGCTGTGTCCACAGCCACAAGAGAGCACACAAACAAAGGCTGAAGAGCATTGTCACTCCAGAGGAGCCACGGCCAGCCAGAGCTCCCACCTTCAGACACCAGTACGCAGCTGGTGGCTTTGGCTTGCTGCAGCTGCAGTGACTCCAAGGGACAAACCCTTGATCAGGGGGCTGTTAGGGACCCATCGAGCTCAGCCCTCTCGCTGCAGGGAGGTGTCACCTCCACTTGGGCCTGCCTTGCCCTGGCATGCTGCTGTCACCCGAGGAGCCCCTTGGCTGGTGGCTGCACCCGTGTGCCACCAGGATGTGCTCCCCTCTTGCAGAAATAATAGGAAGGCACAAGCCGAGGGAAGAAGTAGCAGCCTCCCCAGAGGTGCAGGTGCCTTCTGGGCTCGTGTCCCCCCGCCCACCAAGCCGTAGCTGGCACCTGGGAAAGTGGCGCTGAGTCCCCTGGGTGTCACACTGCTGCTGGCTCAGCCGGACATGGCAGGCACTGGGAGGGAGCGGGTGCTCAGCAGTGAGCAGCCTGGGCATACCTGTCCTCCTGGGGTAAGCGGGAGCTCCGGGCACCATAACCTCATGTGTGACATCAAAGTGGCTGAGGTAAGTGCACGATGCAAATGAGCAATACCTCAGCGCTGATGCTTAACCACAGCTGTGCTGTGGGAGTGAGCTGCCGGTTCCCCTTTCTGAAGCTTCTGTGAGCTCAGAGGCACCCGTGGGATACCCGGGGCTTTACCCCACACCCCCCCATCAGGGCAGGGGGGGGCCAGCCCAGGCATGGCACCGACCCTGTGGTCCTGAGGCACCATTGCTAAAGGCCAGGAGAGGAGCTTTCGGGGGCTCCCAGGAGTGCCTTTGCTGGCATCGCAGCGAGGTCACACTGTGCCCTCCTGGCAGACCCAACATGTGGCTATTGCTTTTGCTTCTCATAAACAGGAATATGGAAAACCCAGACCAAAACCTGGGACCGCCTGCCAGGTGGTGGCTTGTCCGAGTGATGGAGGAGCAGCTTGGTGACTGCTCACTTGCTGCCTGGACTCATTTCTATTCCCGTAATTGTTTATTGTTCTGGTATTAAACTTGGAGGAAGCTCAAAGACCATTAGTCACAGCTTCTGCTTTCTGGGCTTTTGCTAATTTATTCATTAATGTTTGTTGAAAATGGCAACTGTATGGGATTAAAAAGAGAAGGTGGCTGAGCTGAAGTGGCTGGGATGGCCACCACAGTAAGACCAAAACTTCCAGTCCCTGTGGAAGTGTGACCTCACCCTCATGCTCCCCTCTCTGATGGGCTGATGTCAGTCCCATGGCCGGGCAGTGAGGACATGGGGTGCCCCATGCCCGTGAGCCCAGCGCCCTGGGGCACGAGCATGCCCTGGCCATGGGTTTGGGTTTCCTGTCGGCAAGAGGAGCTCTAGCTGCTTTTGAACAGAAACTGGGGAGGACGAGAAGGACTAAGGATTTATTTTAAAGAGCAGAGCATGGAGGCATGTCTGGGACATGGCTGAGGCATGTCTGGGGCACGGCTGAGGCATGTCTGGGACACAGCTGAGACACGTCTGGGACACGGCTGAGACATGTCTGGGGCACGGCTGAGGCATGTCTGCAGCATGCTTGAGGCACATTTGGGGCACATTTGAGGCATGTTTGCTCCCTTGGGCCAAAGTGATGGTGCTGTGTGCTGCCAGCTGCTGCGGGACAGGTGCACGCTGGTCCCTGCTTTGTTCAAAGTCTGGAGACATCCTGTGGGACAGCGTGGCCAGGAAGGGGCCAGGTGGGCTGGGGGCCATGCAGAAAAAGGCTGTAGCCAGTCTCTGTGCCTCCTGGGGGTCTCAGGGAGTGTATGGGGAGGAGCAGGTGGCCTTCTGTGGCACAGATGAGCCATTCCGAAAAGCCCCTGTTGCTGCACCTCCCAGTTGGCAGCTGGGGTGCAGGGGTGTCTCTAGAGCAGGGCCAACGCTGCCTTTGCTCACAGCTGCGGTCCCAGGGGCTGCTGGCAGCTGGGCAGCACTTCACAGCTGCAGCAACACAAGGGAACATAGTTTTGGAATCACAACCAGACCCAGAGCCGTGGGGGCCGGGGAGGCTGTGGGAAGCCCAGCCCTAGCCGAGACACACCATGGCTGGCTGCAAAGGCGCGCCGCACGGCAGCCACTTCACAGCAGCTTGGGAAATACTGGGCTGTGCAGGCTGAGCATGGCTGCCAAGAAGCAGCTGTCAGGATGCTGATGCCATGTTACAGCGCCACCCAGCCCCTGTGGCTGCTGGCACACGGCTCAGAGCTGGGGGCCAACATCCCCTCTCTGTTGTGCCCGGCTCTCCGAGTGGGCACTGAGGGGCCATTGCCAGCTCCAAATGGCTGTGGTGCCGTGGGCCAGGTGAGGGACCAGCCCCTGGCGTGGTGCTGCAGGAGGCGCCGTGTCTCCAGGCACTGCTTTGGTTCATTCAGAAATCCCCTGGCATCTCAGCTATTCCGTGGTGGTGGTGTGGGGCCGGCGGAGGCTCAGGCTGGGGGCTGGGGGAGATCAGGGAGGGCTGGGGCTGCCGCCATGGCTCACTCTGTCGGGGGAATTCCTTGGCAGTTTAGCCACATCTCTGTGCCATCCTTATCTGTGGTTTGCTTTTTTTTTTTTTTTTTCCTCACTTCAGAAGTGAGTTTTCTATTGAAAGCACCTCATCTAGAGTCTAATTCCTTCCTGGGATGCTCAGGCAGAAGCCCATCGCTCTTTGAGTGCAAAGGCTGATGGCTGACCTGCTCCCCACCAGCTGTGGGCTAAGAGCTTGCCTGGGGAGGGACCTGGGCTCTCACTTGGCTGGAGGATGCTGCTTTTCCCCTCGCCCATTAAGTGTCCGTCAAAAAACCCCCAGCGAGGACGCGGTGGAGTCTGGGGAAAAGAGATCTTGATCTGTTACGCTTCTTCCTGTATTGTTTCTGCGAGCGCTTCGGTTCACTCATCTCTGTGAGTCAGAAAACCACGGAGCAGAGGAGATCCAGCACTGCAGCCTCCGGCCAGCCCAACCGAGACCACGGCCAGCCCCCGACGGGCGCCCACAACACCCCTGGGCCGCCACACGCCGTGGAAAACACTCCTCCGAAACCTGATCAAGCCATGACACAAATACCAGCGTGCTACCGGGGGGATTCCTCCCAGCCTGCTCTCACAGCCCATCTCCAGAGCAGAAGGTTAAGTGCAGCCCACTCGGAGCTTGCTCTGTGTGTGTGGGGGGAGCTGGCAGCGACAGCGGGGGTGCCCTGGGGGGCAATGGGCTGAAACAGGGATGCTATGGGCAGCGGGATGCTTCTCCGAGTGCCCTGCGCCCAGCCAGCAGCGCACGGCTGAGGGGGGTGTGATGGTGAAGCCAGCTCCAGCCTGTCCCCACCTCACAGCTGAGATGGCTGCCAGCCCCAAGGCATATGCTGTGTGCTGCAGCTGATGGTGTTGAAGACAATTTGCTATTTTAAAAAACAACCACAATATAATGGCTGGTTTTCTTGACTCCCCAAGGCAGCTGCAAAGAGAAGATGGCCTTTAAAGTGGGGAAGATCTTGTCAAATGGGAAAAGTGAAGAAAGCCATGTAAAAACCCAATGAGAGGCAGTTTCCTCACAACAAACGGCATGGTCACCGGCCCCTTGCTGCTGGTTAGGGCTTCACACCACGCACAAGTCGTCAACACCCATCTGGGAACATGATGCAGCTTCCAGGAACATGGGGAGTGTGTGGGAAGGGGTACTTAGCCTTGCACCACCTTCACCGTCCTGACCTCTGTGAACATGGTCCATAGCAGACCTTACCAGGCAGATGCGTGACAGAGCAGTTGCCATCCCACTGCTGCCTCTCCATGCACTCATTTCCTGTGGTTTATCCTCTCTTGGACAACTCACATGCTACAAATGAGTGCGTGAGGCTCAGAGAAACTTTGGATCCAGTAACTCAAAGGAATTGGTGTTGCAGAAACCCACAGGAAACTCATTTCTCATGGAGCTGGGGCCAGCCAGACACTATGATGTAACACCAAGCGACAGCGTAGGTAAAAGCCAGAGAACGGTGAGCAGCTCTTCCCGTAGGGGCTGCTGATTACCTGCTGTAAGTGACCTGGCTCCCCAAACCACAGCTCCCATCCATCAGCTTCCCCGCTCCCAGTACCCTGAAGCCCAACTTAAGAAGCTGAATCCCTCCATCGGTCCCTTGGAGCAAATCAAACCTCACTGGCGAGGCAGTCACCAGAAGGCACCTTGAGCTGACAGTGGGCTCCTGCTCCGTAGCAGCTTGTGCCAGGGCTGGTTCTGAGCCAGGGGAAGGAGGCAGGCAGACAGGTAGCCCAGCACACTGTCCCACCCAGCCTCGGCTCCCCAGCCACGGGCGATGCTTTGCAGTGTTCAGCAGGGATTAAGGTTGCTTAAACCGATCATCTGTTGGATTAACTGATGGCTGGCAGATTGCTGAGGGATTTTACCAGCCCAGAAGGTGTTGGTTGAAAGAGGAGGTCTAAAGGAAGCATGGAAAGCTGCACCAGCGAGGAGGGGAAGCTGTAGTGGGCTCAGCACTGCCGCGGTGCCAGCTGAGATGGACAGGTCACAGGGCTCGCTCGCTCCAGTGGTTTCCCCTGCCACAGCTCTCCCTGTTTTGCTATTGGGGCACTGCCAGGTTGTGGCTCCAGGGAAATTCCTCCCTGCTTCCTATCAGCAAAACTGCCTGGGGAGGAAAATCTAGCTCGCAGGCAGAGCCAGAGGGACCGGCGTCCCCTGTAAAGGCAAAGGCTGCTCAAAAATATGATGTGCCCAGGCAGTTTGGGGCACACCAGCTGCCCGTGGTGCCAGAGAGCTGTGGCTTGGGTACCCTGGGTGCTCCGAGCCCCTGTGGGGCTCCAAGTCCCTGTTTTGCCCATTGAGGATGGCACCCCAAGGATAAGGCTGTGTCCCTGCTCTACAGGCAGTGCTCCTCTCAAGGACCTGGGGTCCAGCACTGAGAAATCCTCTGCCCCAGGAACCTGTCAGCCTCTGACGGGTGGGCTTTGGGGTTTTCATCTCCAAACAGCTCTAGGAGATTTACAGAAATCTTGGGGATGCAAGGATCTGATTGCTTTGACCCTGGGACAATCACACCCTTTGGCAGTGCATTTTCACGCCGTGTTTGACTCCGTGTCTGATGTACTGTATCATGAACAGCCTGCACAGGGCTCTGCAGGGGGCAGACAAGTCCACAGCACCAGCACCAAGCACCTCTGCTCAGCTCGAGGGACCCCCCCCCCCCCCCCATGCAGAGACCCCCTCTGGGGTGTTTGCCTTAGGCTCGGGACACAAGGTGTAGGGGCTCCCAGCTGTGCCTCTCAGCCTGGGTCAGTAGTTTCATCCAGAAGGTATGGGGAGCCCTGCAGGTCTAGTTACCTACACCTGGAGCTAGCTGGAGATGATGGGATGACACTCCTGCCCTGCATCCATGCGCCTCCTGGGCAGCCCCGCACACCCCTGGCTCCCATTTCAGCAGGAAAGGAGGACCAGCCGTCCCCATCTCAGAGGCTGGAGTGACCCCCCCAACTCTGCTCTCTCGATCCAGGGGGGTCTCTGTGCCAGCGCTGGGGGATACCTCTGGCTGTCAGGGGCAGTTTTTGCATCCGAGTGTGGTTCTTGGCCAGGGGGTTGCGGGTCACGGCGGGGTCCCAGTGGGGTCCCGGCAGGCAGTGGCACAGACACAAGCTCCACCTGAAAATTTCCAGCTGACTCGAGCACTTTTGGTTTTTCCAGCCTATATTCTGCACAAGTCATAGCAGTATTGATGATATCGCTGGGCAGAGAGACATGACTGCGCCCGCTCCCAGCACTACGCAGATGACTCCGCTGCCTTATCAGCTGAACTTCTCTGGGAGGGGGTTTTTTTTTTTGTTTCTTCTCTATATTTTCTTTCTTTCTTTCTTTCTTTCTTTCTTCAGTCCCCAAATACCAGAAGCCTTTTTATTTTCCAGCAAAAAAAAAAAAAAGAAAAAAAAATATGCTGATTTCTTTGCAGTTAAACTGCCACAAACCCATATCAAGCAAACGCTGGATCCAAAGGCAGCTCTGGCTGGCCCGATGGAACGCCATGGGGACAGTGGCTTCAAAAAGAAGTCCCCCACTGCTTTGCTCCAGCGTCAGCGCAGGAGAGGGGGGCTCAGCAGGCAGGGGTAGTGCGTCACAACCTTGAGATCCGTGTGGGTGCCACGTAAAGCCACGGGGGCTTTATTTTCCAGCACTACCCAGCATCTCTACCCAGATCTACACTGATTTTGTAGACGGTAATGGTGCAACTGATGAGTCATAACCACGAATATTATTTATCCATTAGACAATTAGGGTGCTAAGCCTGCCAGGAG
The DNA here is from genome assembly GCA_020800305.1 of Porphyrio hochstetteri. Lineage (NCBI taxonomy): Eukaryota > Metazoa > Chordata > Aves > Gruiformes > Rallidae > Porphyrio > Porphyrio hochstetteri. The sequence goes on from CM036912.1 coordinate 25,850,368, forward strand.
TAACACAACTGCAGAGAATTAGCAGAGGAAGTAGAGAAGAAAAAAAAAACAACCTGAGTGGGAGGAACCTTGCCCAAAAGATGGGAAAGCAGGCATGAAACCTGGCAAAGCACGGCAGAGCGATGCGAGATTTGACGGTACTTCTCTTACGGGTACCTCCACGCTCTGCCATCAAAGCAGGATGGGCCACCAGCTTGGAGGCAGTGCCTGCTGTCCCCTCTGCCCCAGCCCAGCCTGGCAAGCCAGCGGGCTCCGTCCCACCGGGGCTCACGCAGGCTTTGGTGCCCATGGGGAGCTGCCCAGGGGATGCTCAAGCGCGACCCTAAGCATCACATCACTCCTGTCTTCACATCGGGACTGGAAAATGTCCCAAATTGATGAGAGCCCGTGGCATTCAGAGAAGAGAAAGCCCCGCTTGCACCACGGCTGCCTCCTTGCTCGCTGCTCCCTGCCTTCAGTTGACCTAGTTGAGTCACGGGGAACACGCCAAGCGAGAGACATCCTGCGCTGTGGTTGGCACTGACGCTGCCCCGGGGAGAAAAAGGTGCTTCTCCCAAGGGTCACTCCCTGCCTCTCGTAGTGGGGGGAGCAGGGGCAGGAGGTGAGCACCCCGAGACAGGGCTGATGGCTCTGTTTCCCTGCTGCAGTCCAGAGGGAAAAGCTAACTTCTCTTCCCTGGCCACAGCGAAGGACATTGCTGGTGGCTCTCTCCTGGCTGATGTGTGGGAGAGACGGCACAAGCTGTAGGCACAGGTTGGGGAAGCAGCTGGGTTCTGGATAAGCCCCCCTGGGGACCTGGCTGGATGCTAAAGCCCTGTTCAGACACATTAAGCATGTTCAGACATGCATTGCCTGCTTGCAAGGGCTCTTCTTGCTCGAGTTTTTCAAAGGAAGTACATCCACATGGCAAGTCACTGCTTGGCACGGCTTGTCTGATCGCTGCCCATCTGTGGGACCCATCCCAGGCAGCCCCAGGTGAGCAGGACATGTGTTTGACCACCCTCCCCAGGCTGCTGAACCCGGGGCACTGGGAGCTGGGCAGTGCTGCTGCCAGCTGTGGCCCTCTCTCCATCCCAGGTGGGCTGTGGCATAGAAAAGCCTTTCCCAGGAAAACATGCAGGTGTTTTTATTGTTGTTATTGGCACAAAAGGTTTTGCAGAATTGAGACAGAAAGACAGAGTGGGCCTTTTTTTTTAAAAAGAGGGTTTTTTCCCCCTGCAAAGCCTTGGTTTTGTGTGCAAAGCTTTTATTTGTGCAGGAAAGGGGATCAAAGTGTAAGAGCCCTCCCCATACAGGAGAGATGGACTCAGGTTTGGCACATCATGGGCTGGGAATGAGCACAAGGAGATGGACCTGCAGGGAAGGGCTGCAGAGGGCAGGGCCTGGCTCAGCTCATTACATGTCAGGGGAGCATCCCCAGGTAGAGGCTCAGCTCATTACACATCAGGGGAGCATGCCTGGGCCAGGCTCAGCTCATCACACATCAGAGGACCATCCCCAGGGCCAGCTGAGGCCTCTCCAGCTATAAAGGGAGTGGGGATGGGACTGGGGCTCCCTCTGCCCTAGGGTTTGCTTGGAGCAGAGCTGGGCCAGTGAGGCTTTACCTCACCTCTCAAGGTGCTGAGGATGGTGTGGGTGAAGCCCAGCAGCCCAATGGTGTACCTGAGCTGGTGGATCTCGCCATTGCAGCTCCCTCTCCACCCAGGACAGACACCCTGAGAGAAGAAGAAATGCTGTAAAAACCCAAGGTAAGCTGGGCTTTTTCCTCCATCCCCAGCATTGGAGGGAGCTGAGTGTGTTGGCAGGAAAAAGCAGACTTAGGGGAATAAACCTTCTTCCTCACTCAGCTCTGAGTTATCTGACCTATCTGACCTATCTTTATTGAAGATGTAACTGAGAAAGCACCCCAGCCTTTTAAGGTTCTTAAAAGCCAGCATACACTAAAAAAAAAAAAGAGCAAAGAATCCCTAAACACTCAATGGGGAAAAGATGCTTTAACAAGGAAAAGGCGTGACCAAATCCCTGAGCCCTAACAGTGCTTTTTGGGATGAAAACATTTAACAGCTTTTAATGTCAGTGTGGGAGCCTTCCTGGAGGGCTGCTGCTATCCCAAAGATAATGAAAAGCAGCAAATGCTTCAAGCATCTGTTTAATATGTGAGCTTGGGTAGCACTGGGGAGAGGATGCTACTGGGAGAAGGAGGGGGGCAGGCGTCATACACCTCCCCCCCCCTCCCCCAACCCCCTGGGTTACTGCATCTGCCATGGTGAGGAACTGGGAAAGTCTCCCCATCTGCCCAGCAAGGAGGTTTGTTACACAAAGGAATGTGCAGCTCGGTGCAGGATGCTGGGAAGAGCCTCATGGGACTCTGATGGACTTCCTGTGGGATGTCTGGGGGAAGGGAGGGATCAAGGTGGTTTGGGGAGGAACCAGTGGGGGGAAAACAGGGGATAAAGGGGACAGAAGGGACTGCTCAGGTATCTATCTGTCTGTGCCCTGTGCCTGGTCACTGCTGCACGTCCTGTCTGCTTATTCAACTCTCTTCAGCTGCTCTCCCAGTGAGGGTCTCTGCTCAGGGTGTGGGGAGGTGTATGGGGGTCGGAGTGCCGGGGCTGGGGGCACTCTGTGTCAGGACAGTGGCAGCCAGAGACGCTGGGGTGCAGGAGGGTATGTCTGTGTGTGCAGTCACTAGCAGACAGCAAGGTGGGACAGCTGGAAATTGGGATAAAAGGCTCAGCAGGAAGCCTGGAGAGACCAGCAGCTGATGGGATTGGTGCTGTGTGTGTATGTGTGTGTTTTTCTGCTGATGGGCTTTCATCCGAATTAGCCAGGGAGGGGAACAGGCTGAGGCCACTGGTGCTGTTCATGTGAGGACATGACACTTTGATCTGTACTGCTGACCATGTGTGTGCATGTGTGAGCCTACCCATGCTGTGGGTGTCTGTCTGTGTGCACTGTGCACTCACACACACATGCTGATGGCTGGCCCAGGGGGTTGGAGCAGCAGCAGAGCTCCCCTCTGCCCCAGGCTGTCGGATTTGGCAAATCCTAATGGAGACCAACCCCAGCGTGACACAGGTACAAACCTCTGTCTGCCTGCATGGGAGAAGTGTCCCCTCCCAACCTCCCCCAGGGCAGCCTGTGTGTGGGGATATGGCCCAGGGAGCCCCAAAAGGGAGAGGCTAGGCAGGGCTGCCTGCATCCTGCATAAGGACTAGTGACAGTGGCCAATGATGCCACAATGGCGCTCGGGTCAACTACAAACATTGGTGGTGAGGGGCTGATTGCTCAGCCTCCTGGAGCCTCCAACCAGAGCCTCCAGAGATGGGTTCCCTGCCCCAGTTTTGTATGGCTGTGCCCCTTGGGGCTGGCAGCGCGATGGCTGCGTGGGAAGGGCAGGGAGCCGGTCTCTGGAGGCTCTGGTTCCGACCGCAGCCTTGGTGCTGTGCCCCGCTTTAAAGCCCGCCGGAGCACGAGTGCTGCAGTGTGTAATACAGAGAAAACCTCCGGCCAGGGTTAGTCATTCGAGGCTCTCGCTGCTGCCTCGCAGCCCTCTGAACTGGCGCCGCCGAGGGGCTGGGGACACTCATCTGTGGAGCCCCTGCGCATACCGAAATAGACGGCCGGGCGACGGCTGCGGGCGCCCTGTCCGCAGCACCCATGGCTGCTCCTGCCAGCGCACGTGGCCTCCGGCCCGCTATGACACACGGGGCTCGGCTGCGTGTTTGCTGCTGTAGGACAATTACAGGGCAGCTGGGAAAGACTTCCTGCTTGTGCCATGAAGGCAGCACAACTGGCATCACAGAATCACAAGGTTGGAAAGGACCTTTAAGATCATCGAGTCCAACCATTCTCATCCTAAACTAAACCATATCCCTAAGTACCTCATCTACCCTTTTTCTGAACACATCCAGGGAAGGTGACTCAGCCCCTCCCTGGGCAGCCTGTTCCAGGCCCTGACAACTCTTTCAGTAAAAAAATTTTTCCTAACATCCAATCTAACCCTGCCCTGGCACAGCTTCATGCCATTCCCCCTTGTCCTATCGCCTGTCACCTGGCTGAAGAGACCATCGCCCACCTCTCTATAACCTCCCTTCAGGTAGTTGTAGGTGGTGATAAGGTCTCCCCTCAGCCTCCTCTTCTCCAGGCTCAACACCCCCAGCTCCCTCAGCCGCTCCTCATAGGATTTGCCCTCCAGCCCCTTCCTCAGCCTGGTTGCCCTTCTCTGGACGCGCTCCAGGACCTCCATGTCCTTCTTATGGTGAGGAGCCTAGAACTGGACCCAGCACTCGAGGTGTGGCCTCACCAATGCTGAGTACAGGGGCACAATCACCTCCCCAGACCTACTGGCCACACTGTTTTTGATACAAGCCAAGATGCCATTGGCCTTCTTGGTGTCAGGTGCTCTTGGAAGCCTCTGGAAGGGCTGGCTGCCTGATTTATTTGGAGATGTGGGCCTTTCCTCATCTCGCCAAGAGTCTAAGCCTGTGGAGAGAACTTCACTGTTGTTAGTTGAAGCTGCATCTAGACAATTTGGTATTTTGCAGATAAAAAGAATAAAGAATAAAAAGAGAAATCTGAGAACTGGGTGTTTGTCTGACACACTAAAGCATCACATCCCAGCAATGTCCCTCCTGCGGGGTCCGGAGAAGTAATCGCTAATGCTGTGGGGAAAATCTCTATCAGGACTCATGCATGACCAAGGGTGAGCATCAAGAATGTTCCCAAAGGTTTCAGATAGAAATTGCTAATAGAGAAACTGTTAAGCTGGACGCAGGTGCTATCTTTGGTGCTTTCTGCAGTGAGCAAAGATGATTTGGTTGTTAAAGAAGTGGTCAGGACTTAAGGAGTAGTGACCACGATCTGATTATAGTCAGTATGAGCAAAGAGAGGGCAGCCCCGGCCACTAATACAGCCACTAGATGTTTCAGAAGGGCTAACAGAAATTAGGGGAAATTATGAGCAAATCTGGCCAGGTGGAAAAAGCAATAACTAAATGACTGTGTATGGCAAGTTAAAGAGCAGTTGAAGTGTTGGAGGAAACAATTTCACCAAAAGCTTAACCTGACAGCTGTTAAAAGTAAGAGAACAATATTCAGAAAGCAAGGAAAGTAAAGGGTTCTTGTTGCTTGTGAAAGTGATGCTACGAAGCACTGAGCTTGTGTTGACACCAGATCTTGATTGAGCCTCTGGAGTTAAATATTTGCTGATGAAGGTGATGGTGAGAGGCAGGTGATGTGGCTTTGCATGCATCTTGATTGGAAAAGGATGAGCTGCTCATCCCAATCCAACACCCACAAAGGGATGAAGTGACTCATTGAGTAGGAAATGGTGCTGCATGTGGATCTTCTCATGGGGTTTAGCTGGGGCAGCACCGATGTCTAACCTTTCCCCGCCTCTCTAATGCAACAGATAGCAGTAAATATGCTGCTGATTAAAAAGCACACATCACCCCAAGATAGAGGGGCACAAGGAAGAGGCTGGGGTTTGCAGACAGAGCTGTTGCAGCCTCCAGCCTGTCCCTGTTCTAGAAAGGTCACCCTGGCTCTTAGCCCCCCCGCCATCCTTACTGCTGTCTCTGCCTCCCTGCTGCCCATCTGCTCCTGCCCTACTCTGGTGCTTTAAGTGGGGGAATGAGGTAGTGCCTCTGCCTGCAAATCTCTCCCCAAGCCCTACTTGCATGTTTAGAAGCAGTGAACAGGTCAGAGACCCACAGAAGGATCACAAGCTGCAATAAAGCCTCATTTGGGGTGGGGTGACTTTGGGATCACCTTTGCTGGCCAAAAAGCTCTCATGGGGGTGATGAGGGGAAGCAGATGGATCAATGATGACTGTGCCAAATAGGCAAGAGAAACCACTTCCCTAACTCAGAGCTGTGTGTGGATCATCACCAGCTTCACATCCCTCCTGGGGCTGCTAACGCTGCAGGAAAGACTGGGAATGGAGCTGGCTGAGCCAGGGAGCGCTGTGAGAGCAGCTGCACTTCCAAATGTCAGCATTAGAATTATTTCTGTCCTGGTTTTTTTTTTCCATAGACTGTTATTTCTCTTTATCAGAACAATAGCAAAAGACGTATTTGATTGTCTCTCCTGATATGGGGTGGTGGCATGTCACGGTGGGATTTCTGACTGAAGCAGCTACTGAGGAAAAGGAAGGGAGACTGGTGTGACTAAGTTCACCTTGACCTTTTAAATATGCCACAATGAATGCTTGGCCCCTGCCCACTCATCTGATACCGTGATAAATGAAGTCCACTCTGAGGATCAGAAGACTGCATTCCCCAGGGGCTCACTGGAAAGAGATAACGGTCAGGGCAAAGATCACCCCCAGCAGCGGAAAATCTCCCATCACATCACAAAGGGGCTGGCAGCTGACCTTTGGAAACCTCACAGCTCTGGTGTGAAGTGGGGTGGCTGCCAGTTGGGCGAACGCCAGCTTCAGCTTGCTTGGAGGTCTGCCCTGCTGCCCATCCAGGCCGTGCTGTGCTGAGCACCATGATGCTGATGTTAAAACCTGCTGTTAAACACCCAGCCCTGCCCCAGTCGCTGTACCCGCTTATGGATGCCACCTAGCCTCTGTCCCAGGGCACCAGGCACGCCACAGTCCCTAAGCACTGAGAAAAGCTGCCAGTGCCATCATGTCCTAATCCTGCCTGACATTGCTGCAGCCAGCACAGACTGAGCTCAGCATCGGGTCCTCCTGGGGAAAAAGCCTTCTCTTGGCTAGGGAAAACAACGCCTGCATGGCAGTGAAGAACCAGCTGCTGGGAGTGTACCCCAAGAGACCCATCCACCACTCATCCCAGATGCTCTCATAAAGCCGCTCCCTTGGAAAAGTCCCTGTGCAGCACTCTGGGCTGAGGGATTTACCTTGGTGGGGATGCTCCTCTTCCATGGGATCTTCCCACAAAATCCTGGTTCTACGTAAACGTCAATATTTTTGTGATTTCATCACATTTTCACTATGTCCTTCTCTATTTTACACTGCCAAAAGTAGCCTAACATAGACTCCCTCCTACTGGCTCAGTGCCTCTGCTGGCAGAAACACTCATCACATGGCCCTGGTTTTGGCTGGAATAAATTTTCTTCCTAGCAGCTGTTCCAGTGCTGTGCTTTGGATTTAAGAGGAGAGCAGTGTTGTTAACACACTGACTTTTGTAGCTGTTGCCCAGCAGTCAAGGACTTTCCAGCTTCTCATCCTGCCCTGTCAACAAAAAAAAGTGAGGGACACACAAGAAGCTGGCAGGGGACATGGCCAGGACAGCTGACTCAGACTGGCCAGAGGGATATTCCATACCATAGACTGTCATGCTCAGTATGGACCTGGAAGGGGTGGGCTGGGCGGTGGGACAGCTCAGCATCTGAGCATCAGCTTTGGGTGGCGAGAAAGTGTGCTGTTTGTAACTTATTTTGTATATTCTATTGTTATTATTATTATCATCATCATCACTTTCCTTTTCTGTCCTATTAAAATGTCTTTATCTCACGCCATGAGTTTTATCTCTTCCGATTCCCTTCCCCATCCCACTGCTGAGGAGAAGCGAGCAGACGGCCACGTGGCTGTTTTAGCTGCCTGCGGGGTTAAACCACGGCACAAAAACACGTCAGCCAAAGGAGTGGGCACAAGGAAGGAGCAAGAAAAAAAAAGCCACGTGGAAGTGAAATCAAGGCTGGGAGATAGTTCAAGTCATTCAGAGATGCTGGAGCAGGTAAAGTAAAGTTTTGTAAAAAACAAAACTTTTTAGGTAAAATTGCTTGCCTTTCATAAGTAATTCTGGCTTAACTACAAACCACTTTATTTCTGGAGCGGACAGAAGCATTGAGCAGCAATAGCTGGGGAACACGATGAGCAGCAGGGCCTGGATGAAAAAATCTCTCCTCTCTAACACTTTGCTGTTCTCCCCTTCCTATATAACTGAAGGATTCCTTTGCTACTTCCCACTGTTTATGAAATCAAACCACACAACCCGTTGTTCCCGAGGCAAAGGCAGGCTTGGTGGAAACCAAGCTGCCACATACAAGGAGACAGCACAACACCGGGTGTAAGTTACATCACTTGACCACAGCAATGGGAGCGGCAGCTCTGCTCCCCTAGTAATTTATTCCAGGGGTAGGCCAAACTCTTAAATTCATGGCAAAGTCCACCAGCAAGAGCCGAGAGGCCAGATCTCACCCGTGAGCACGTCCCCATCCCTGCCTGAGGAACTGAGAGGATCCCCAAGGCAAAGGGCACGTTGCAGAAGGGCAGGTCCTTCCATTTTGACCACAAACCATCAATAATCACGCAACCAGCTCTGCTTCTGCTGAGCAGCAGTGCCATATGGACTGTGCCTCATGACTATTATGAAGAGAGTGAAAACTATTAGTGAAGGCACAGTGATTGCTGACAGCTACTCCCTTCCCTTGCAAGCCATTGGGCTCTGTTCTTGGAAACCCACGCCGGCTGTGCTACTCATTTCTTTTTTCCTTCTAGATGTTTATAAACAGTTCAATTGGCTGTTCCACTGTTTTTCTGAGAAGTTAATCTCTCCTATATAATTTTCCAATTCCTCCTTTTGGGGTGGTGAGAGTACTTTCTCAGGAAATGGGAACTAAATCAGATGCCATCAAGAGCGGCCAGGCCTCAGGCAAGCGCTCCCGGCCTGCGACTCCCACACACAGGGTGCCCAGTCTGTGCTGAGGATGCTCTTTGCCCTGTCCAGCTGGTGGGAGCATGGCAGCCTCATGGCATGGGAGCACTGGCAGGCTGGGGCTCCAAGCTATATCTGACCTGGTATGGTGATGACACCGTTAAGGATTTAGCCTTAATCGCAGCCAACATGCTTTCACCAAGGTTTTAAAACAGTTAGCTTTCCAGCCTGGGAATGCCTAGAAACGACAGCTTAATGTTAAGAGGTACTGGATTTTTGTCAGATAAATCCCTCAGCAAGTCATGCTGCCAACTAACCCAGGTTTCCTTCAGCACACACTGGAATAACACTGCTGTGTGTGCCACAGAGAGGCATTTCCTTGGAAAACTACAGCAATGACTGAGTAACCAGTGCCTGCTGCAGAGCACCGACGGGCTGATGGAGCCCCAGAGCCAGCTCAGCCTGCCCCACTTGCCCCAGCACTAGAATAGCCCGAGGACTGGAAAGTGGTGAGGAAAACCCCAAGAAGCTCCTATAGCTTTAGTGTATCTGTGGAAGCAGGGCCCAAAATAAATCGGATCAACGCAGCAAACGCCGGCAGGTGCTGGGCGTGTGCAGCCAGCCTGCGCTGCGCCGGGCTGCCCGAGGCCAGGAAGGCTTCCTCTCGAAGAGAGAGCAGGGGAATCTGACAGCACATGTCTCAAGCCACTGAATTTGCATGCACTTAGGTTTTCATAGGCAAGGCAGGAGGACAAGCTGAAGGCGATTAAAACCGCGAAAGATGGTCTATGTAGAGGTGTTTATAATGCATCTGAATGAGCTGTCCTCTTTCCTGTTTCGGACACAATGCCAGATGCATTACTTGAAATGTAGCTTTCGATCCTCAGTGCTGCCAGTGTTGTTAACCCAGGCTGAGCGACACTTGCACTGGGGGAGTACAGAAATGATGAGGCAATTTCAGAAACACATAGGCACAACCTCCACCCACTTTTTTTTTTTTTTTTTTTTTCTTTTCTTTAGAGTTTTAGAAACAAAACCAGTGCAAGATCCAGAGTCGCGGAGGGAGCAGGAAGAGATGGGCGAGGGCTCGTGTCTGGTTCAAAGGCATCTACTGAAAATGTGAGAATCATGGCATCACATGAGTTTGGAAGATCTTAGTTCAGCATCCTGGCTTCTTTTCTCTTTTTTCTCTTTCCAGAAACTAAGCAGCCAAAAGCAAAACTGAGTTTGCTTTCCTAGAGGGAGCAGGCAGGGCATTAACAGCCCAGGCTGCCTGGACACGGCAGAGCTGCTGATACGTGGCAATGCCTGCTCTTCCAGGAAGATGATCATGTGTGCTTGGTCTGTGATTCCCCACTGAAACACCGACAAGGTTGTTGTTAGGCTGTGCGAGACCCGCGGCTGGCTGCCTCTGCAGTCGCTCGCTGGCAGGTACAGAGCAGCCCTGGCCCCACACCTGCCAGCTTCAGCCACGGGGACTGCAAGCTGTGGGGTTTGGGGACACTGTCCCGCAAGACATCCCCACGACCAGGACCTCTAGGAATGAGGAGGTATTTGCTCAGGTGTTGCACAGCCCAGACAGTGCACCCCCCCCCCCCCCCAAGCCCGCTTTGCCTTTCCTAAGGGACCAGGACAGCTGGATGCCAGCTTCCCAGCCACCACTGCCATCCATCCGCATTGCACATGACAGAGACCCCTGCCCACAGGGGAAGGACCCAGAGCTGGATTTTTTCCCCAGCAGGAAGCTGCTCTGAAGCCACACTGGAGATTTCCTCATCTCCAGAGTCTCCGTGGGCTCATCCATACCACCAAGCCACTTACAGATAGACACAGGGGCTGCAAACAGGACAAATGTTTTCCTGGGGACCTCTTAAGCAAGCACCTAGACACGTCAGGACATTGCAGCTCCAGAGGAGCAGACAATCTCCTTCTCAGCATCCCCCCCAGCCTCAACAGGCTTCCACAGCACCCTGAGGTATCCCTTCACCCCTCTGCACAGTTTGTCCGAGGCTGAGCCTGGTGTCAGGGGCAATGCTGAGCTGGGTGGAAGGTTGCCAGGGCTACAGGTGCTGCATGACCACTAGATGTTAGGGTCCAGCCTCCAAACCCGGGCTCTGAACCCAGGGGAATGGCTCAGAGCCAGCACAAACACTCCTCCACATGGCTCCAGTCCCAGCTCTGAATGAGGAAGGAGGGTTGGGGTTGTTCCTGGGACCTCTCAAAGAGTTGGGGCTCAGCTGGGGACTCCAGCATGACCTGGCAAGTGGCCCCCAGTGAAAGCAGGGTGAGAATTTCCACACACTCTAGAGCCGATGGAAAATGTGAAAGCTGAACCTTCTTCAGTAAGGCTCTCTTGCCAGGCTTGCTCTCGAGACAAACAGCAGAGCGTATTCCTGACTCAATCCACCAGCTACCAGCAACTCAAGGTTATTTTTCAAGAACCAGGGTAGTGACTGTGGGGTGTCCTCACAGCAGGTTGCTTACCCAGCTGCTGTACTCCCCCCCCCCCGCCTCCCAATTTGTTTTATGTTTATAGGAAATATCCTTGCCTAGGTGGAAAAACACACGAAAGAACATTACTCTTGCTTCCTCTGCATGCAGAGTGTATGTTTGTCAGGACATGTGCCTTGTGACAGGTTGAGAGAGCACATTTTGGGGAAGGGAAACTTTCTGACAACTCATCCCTGACAGACCAACAGACAGACAGGCGATAACACTCCCAACGGGCATGATCCTCGTCAGGAGGAGGCAGTGCCTGACTTCAGTCATGATGTGCTAATTTACAACAGAGAAATTCTGGCTAAACGAGCAGTGCCGGACTGCCCCCAAAAAGGATGCAAAGCCTGTCACCCAAAATAAGCACAGGAGGTGGTCTGTGACACAGATGACCGACATTTAGCAGCTCTGTGCATCGCAAGCAAATCACAGAATCACGTCACAAGGAGACCAAGTGAAAGGGTGGTGCTGGTGTCCCAAGAAACAGGCAACACTCTTCCAGGAGACAAGCCTGGATGGCCCGAGGGTGCCCCTGCAAGCGCACTCCCTGGACTGCAGGCTTCCGCACGGGAAGTGCTGACAAGGGATATTCCCTGAGCAGTTCCCCATTTTCTGCCCTCGTTGGGCTTCACGCAGCATCCCATGGTGTTAAAGCCAGAAGACAGAGAAACAGGAAGAAATGGAAAGGCGCATGTTTTCCCCCTCCAATTCTTTATGCTGGCCACCTGTTCCACCTCCCTTCCTTCCTATTCATCGCTTCTGCACCGAAATGAGACTTCAGCAGTTTCAGGCATCATAATTGAGGGAGGGGAGCCAGCCCTGTAAACCCCCCACCTGGGGCTGAACAGAAAGATGAGTGCTTCTACTGACAAAAGACTGAGAGACAACAAGGACAGTCCACCCAACTCTTAGCTATTGTTGGAAACATCTCGTATCAAGACATCCACAGCTGAAGCTATGAAAGACATAAACATATCTACTTTCAGAGGCCCTTACTCAAAACTGAACCGGGATGCAATAAATCAGCCCCCACATTCACACATACACACACATTAAAAAAAAAAAAAAAAAAAAGATAAAAGAAAAGAAAGAAAGAAAGAAAGGAAGGAAGGGGAAATTCAGATTAGTCACAAAGAAGTTCCCCCGCCTGCTTCTCTGTGTGCATAAAGCAGTCTCCTGAAGGCACTGGCTTCACTTCATCTCTGCTCCTGGGACAGGAGCGCCTAGCCTGCCTGCTCCCTGCCCTTCCAGGCTCCTGCTGTGCTCCTGGCCCCTGGCCCAGCAGCTGCTCACAGCACAGCTGAGATGGAAGGACAGGTGGCTGTAGAGCCGAAAAATCAAGACCAGATGGATTGTGAAAAGGAACCTGCAGAGGATGAGTGGAAGAGCTGGCAAAGAGGACAGGTTAGGAACACGCTGCACCTCGTGTCTGCGACAGCTCAGTGGATATTACTGCTTGCCTGCTTGATTTACCTTGGTATAGATGCTCTGCAATCCTCAACGGTAAGAGCTCATGTTCAACCCATTGTCTGGTGGCCTGTAAAGTTCTTGTGGGCTTTGTTTTTATTTTTCTAAGAAAAGAAAAAAGCAGTTTAGGTTTACCCCTATTCAAACTGCAAGTTTTTTTAATCCTTTCCTTAACAACTATCATTATTATTATTATTAATTTTTCTTTAAATTGTCTGTCCTCAAAACAACATCCAGTATTACCCAGTGCAGGGGTCTGGAAGGGGGATTGCTGCAAGGGTAGTCTTTGCACTGTTCCCAGGGGGAGAGAGGTCTGCCTCCTTCCTGCTCTCTCCCCTTCCTCCAGTGACTTGTGTACTTCCAGTTAATTAAATGGGATCATCTGGGTGGCTGCTTGGGGAAGAACCAGATATGAAGCTGCTCATAAACATCTCCTGAACTTCTAAAATGTACCGTATTTGCAGGCAGGTATATGGGAAAGCTCTAGCAAGGCCCCCGAACCATTTCAGCGGTCCCAGCCTGCCAGCATACTGGGCTTTAGGAGCAGTCACCTGTATCTGCAGAGGACAACCTCTGTGTGTGTGTGTGTACATGAAAGAAAGAGGGATGTGGCCAGGGAGAGCTTTGTTTACACATAACGGCACCACAAACGACAGAAACAAGATGCTCTGGCCTCAGAATACTTATCAAAAATTGCAGCAAATCCATTTGCCTCTTTCACCTGTGTGCAGCAGGCTGGTGGGCTGTCAACAAGCTTTCACTGCTATTTCAGTGCCGCTTGTGCACTAGCTACTTCTCCTCCCACATCTTCTCCAGTACCACTTTAAAGCTTGTTGTGCTTCTTCTTAGCAGAGTTCGTTCTTTCCTCCCACTTAGACTTGGCAGAGAAGCGAGCCAGGCATGTAACCACGCAAGCGAGGGATGGCCTCGTGCTTGGGGTCCTCTGCACAAATTCACTGACCTGAGTCTTGCAGCAGGTATTAAACTACAGGAGGATGACCCCGATAACACTGAAAGATCACGCTCTTCATTCAGTTGAGTCCTCTTCTCCTTCCTCTACTTTGGGAAAGAGAAATCACACTTGAAGCCAACAGAGAAGGGCAAGGTATCACCCTGCTCAAGATGCAGAAAACCTCTCCTGGGTCACACTCTGGTTGTGACTCCTCAATATCTCTCAATATCTCTCTCTCCTGTAAAAATCTTAACTCAAATCCTCCTCCTCCAGAGGAAGATGGCAGGACAGCCAGGGGTAGAGCCGAGGAATCACGACACTGCTGCCTGTAAGCCTCACAAACCTGAGAGCAGCAGCTGAGGAGGGGACATGGTACATGCCTGGAGTTTCCCTTCCTCAACAGAAACAGCAGAAACGGGGCGCTCAAGGAGCAGCCACTGCAGCAGATGAAAAGTCCAGGCCCTGGGAGTCACCAGAGAACCTTCTCAGTTTTAATCCCTTGCTAAGTGCAAGCTCAGAACTGGTTTCTAATATTTGAAGCAGATAACCACCATGGTGTCCTGATTTCACTGCACCACGCTGTGCAGGAGCAGTCTTGTGGGCTGTACGCAGGGGGATTTCATCACACTGGAATTACAGGGCTCGATAGGACAACCATGAACTGACTGTATAAACGTCTACAGAAGAGGCATCAGGAGCAATCTGACTTGGCTCTCAGGGCAGTTTAGGGAGAACTTTATGGAAGTAGGGACACAGCAGCATCAGAGTGGCGAGTTGGGAGCACTGGTCTGTGGGAGCATCCAAGAGGCTTTCCCTTTTCTTGGGAGGAGTCTCCTTTTTCTCTCCAGGGCTGGGAAGTGCCACACACAGCACAAATAACGCCATGGCACATGCTCAGCAAAGTCAGCATCCGCAGCCCAGACCGTGCGTAACAAAAAGGGAAAGCGATCTGGTTTCTGCCGCGGCGCTGCCTGGAGAGCAAGCCCGAGCTGTGATTTCCAAATGAGCAAGTGCAAAGAGAAAGAAAAAAAGAAAAAAAAGGAAAAGAAAAAAAAAAAGGCACCCATAGTCAGCTTTCACCTCTGCAAAGCTTGCGAGTTCCCATCTCTGCTGGGATTACCTCCTCGCCAGCCAGCTGGGATCAGGCCATGGGCAGGCTGCTCACAGGTCTGATCGAGGAGGGGGTGCATACACACACCCCGCCTCCCTGATGGCAAGTGCATGGGCAGTAAAAGCCCTGCACTGCTGCTGGGAATTCAAAGGCTTCTGATCATCTGTCACAGGACGGATTTGCCTGAACAGGGCAGGAAAAAGTGCAGGAGGAGTAACTGTGCAGAGGTTTAATGTAGATACAGAAGATATGGCCATAATCCCTAGTACCTCCTGGTGTGGAGAATCATAGAGTTGGAAGGGACCCATAAGGATCATCAAGTCCAAGGCCCGACTCCACACAGGGCCAGCCAAGCCAGAGCACGGGACTGAGTGCATCGTCCAGATGCATCTTGACCTCAGCCAAGCTCAGTGCTGTGACCACTTCCCTGGGGAGCCTGTTCCAGTGCCTGACCACCCTCTCAGTAAAGAGCCTCTTCCTAACATCCAACCTAAACCTCCCCTGTCACAGCTTCATGCTGTTCCCTCGGGTTCTATCACTGGTTGCCAAAGAGAGGAGATTGGCACCTGCCCCTTCGCTCCCCCTTGTCAGGAAGCCACAGCCCACGATGAGGTCTCCCCTCAGCCTCCTCCTCTTCAGGCTGTACAAACCAAGGTACAACCCACCTCAGCACACAGTCGTCTGCGATCTGTGTGACACAGGGAGCCAGGCACATGACTGCAACGCTCCTCTCCATCAGCATGTACTGCTGCAGTCCCCTGAGATTTGAGCTTCGTGCAGCACAAACCTATTCCTGAAACTTCTGCCATGTGGCACAGCTCTAGACACAACGATAGGAGGATGTCTCATGTCTGGTGATACAGAACAGGCAAAAATGGTGTGGAAACTGTGCGTAAATGATACAGGGAAATCTGAAGTGGTTGGTAAGGAACAGTTCTGTGCCCTCAGCCCTCCTGGCATCCTTTCCCGCACCCCGTAAGAAGGCAGAACAGAGACAGAGGGGTGACTAACTGCATTACCAGCTCACAGCTATCCTTCCAGTCCTACAGATACGTTCTCTCCTCAGCAGGATTTACTAGTAGACAATCACAATGTGCCTTGAGAGGGTGCAGTGACTGAGATAGGTAAAACAGGTAATGTGCCTGAGTGACAAAGGCACTGATGTTCTCATAGCTGCTACAGGTCCATCCCCCAACCAGCTGTGTTTGATACACCCTGTCCACCAGCGGCCAGACCGGACAGATGATGTTGGGTGTTGCTTGACCTTGGAAGTTCAAGGGTCTTGTGCTTAGCTACCGTCTTGTTGGGAAACTACCTGGAAATCCCAGCTGCCTGAGCCAAGGAGCGAAATGCTCACATGCATAGGTGCCTATGAAAAGAGTAAGCGTAAGACTGCTGAAGCCACGGATGGGATCAGTAATGCCAGGGGCAACAGCTCTGTCTGAGTCGGCATGCAATACAAGCTTGTACTTGGAGGTCAAACCGGGCCATGACAGGGGTGTGGGTGGCAGAGCACCGGGTGTGGGAGCACTAGAGGGTGCCAGAGCAGGTGCCAGCACCCACCCAGTCCTCCACAGCACCCACCTGGTCCTCCGGCACTGACCAGAGCCGGCAGCCCGGCTCCAGCCTCCTTCCCCTGCCGCTCGCCTGTACCAGGGCGCAGCACCGGGCCCGTGGGTTTGCACGTCTGCGCTCTGCTGAGCACGGGGAACATGTCCGAACGAAGGGCCCCGCTCTGCTCCCGTCACACGCGAGGCCGAATACACGAAAGGCAGCCCCACATCCATCTCACCGGCGCTGCTTCTCCCTCGGGAAAGCTACGGCACGGGTGAAAAGGAGAACAGGGAGCAGCGAGCCTGACCTTTCGCTCTCTAATCAGGCAAAATACTGAAGAGTTGTGGTTGTGAAGAGACTGCAGATTCGGGCCTTCTGTGGTTAAGATGAGAGATGGGTTTGAGATGCAAAGTTCAGATTTAAAAAATCTAATACAGAAGCTCGGTGCTTTGCATATCTGATCAGCAAGATACACGCTTCGGTATTTGCATTCACTTTTGCCCTTATAAAATGCAAATTGATTTTAAACATGTCTTAACACATGTCTAAGGGAGCCTCCAAGAGACACGCGTCCAGTAACCCGACCCACTGTGCGGGGAACCCCAAAGCCAGACCCACCGTGTCCCACCCCTGCCAGCAGCCACCTCCAGCTGCAAGTCGGACTCGAGGGGGTCATGCAGAAGAGGCTCTGCACCCCAAGGCTCTGCACCCCAAGGTCCTTCCTTACCATTTGGTCCCGCTTGATTGCGTTCACAGAGATGCATGTTCGAAGGGGACCAGCACTAGGTGGTGCGCTCCGGAGGGCTCAGCACCGTGCTGGCCAGCACCCACCTAACCTATATCGCTTTGTGACAGCGATATAGAAGCGAAGCAAAGAGTGTAAGTGGCCAGCAGCACCCGTGCCAGCCGAGGCTGCCTGAGGCACTTTCGGAGGTGCGGTCCCAGTGAGGAAATGAAAGTGATAGCGGCGGCAGCGAGGGGTCTGGCTGGTGTGTTAACGAGGATTTCTCTTCTTTCTTTCCAGTCTCCCAGCGACGAACTGCCGTGGACCCACATCCGGTACACAGGTGGGTGGGCGTCGGGGCAGGGAGGCACCCCGGGAGGGCCCCCGACCCCTCAACAAGCGCTGGTACTCCCCCCACCCCCTCGCTGCCCCGGGATGGTGGGAGGGCTCCCGGCTCTGCCGGAGCGCTGCCCCGCTGACCAGATGGCTCCCGGCTCCCTGATGCATTTCCTGGGTGTGTGAGGGGGTTGTCGCGGGACACCCTGGTGCCTGGCTTCCCTAGGTTACAGTCTCCCAGTGCTCTGGTGCCCTCAGAGGGATCCCAGCTCCCCATTCTGCCCCGCACCTACCCACCGTCCCTGGGGTCCACCATGGCAGCCGGTGGCCCCCAAAATGCAAGAGAACGCTTGGTGTCACAGCGATGGCTGTTTCTTCTGATGGAGGAAGGTGCCAGGAGAGCTGTCTAGGGGCAGAGGGGCCAAAACTGACCCAGTGCTGCAAGGTACCAAAGCCAAACTAAAGGGTTTTCCCGGGGTGGAAAGAAAACAAAAAAAAAACCCCTAATTAAAAAAAACCTGCTTAGATATCTGCAGTCCTTACCTCCCTACTAAAAGAAGCTTTCAGTCTGCAAAAGAGCAAGAAAAGTAGTTTTGAGAATTTACTGATTACACGTGGCATGCTCTTGGGGTATTTCTGAAACAAGTCAATGATTTCCTGATTTATGAAAAATGTAAATGATTTCCTGGGGAAGAGCGAGCGAGCGTACACACGGCAGCAGAAACAGCAGCGCTCTGCGTGCTGACTGCGTCAGATGCTTTGTCCGTTGACATACTTCAACCATCCAAGCACACATACTAAAATTTTCAAGCCACACTCAAAATGTTGTCAGTGGTTTTGCTTTGAGTTAATACCGTACGGCAGCAACGAGCCTGACCTCACAGAAACCCATGACCTTAGAGGAAAAGCTTGAGGAACTTGGCACCCACCTCCTGGTTCCCCTGGTCCCAGGGGTTTCAAGGGGTGTGCTCAAACACGCAGAGCACAGCAGGGAAGCTTGTCCCAGTGTAGCCCTGGGAACTCTGACTGCTTGTTCCAAGAGAAAACCTATCATGCTAAGTTCTGGTTTAATTTCTCCTGACTCTGCTTTGTACTCACTTGATTCTTCAATTTCTGTCTCTATGCTGCTCTTTTATCAGTCAAAACAGAACTAACCCCCAGAGACAAGGACTTCTGTTACCAACATGCCTGCAGAAAGCACCTTTTCCTTCCCTTCCAGCTCCTAACACTTTTTTTCCTCTTCTTATTTCCTGTCTTTACTTTCTGCTCTTTGTAGGAATCTGTGCTTTCTAAACCCAGCGGGGATGCTTTATGTCCATGTCTGTATTTTAAGTAAGGCAGACAGCACATAAATAGTGCACAGGTAGAAACTTGGAGGAATAGTTCTCAAACTGGAGTTGTGGTCTTGCTCAGGAGTGGCAACCTGGACATTTAGATAATACTGTAGCCATGTTTTGCCCCGTTCTCTAGTTCACTCTCCTCCTTTCCTATATTTTCCTGCTTTCTCTGAAGCCAGTCTGTATAAAACAACCAGGGAGACGTCTGACATCCCAGGATCATCTTTGCTTTCTTCTGTTCCAGGTAAAGCCATCGAGAGAGTAGCCATGAATCTCAGCGCAGAAGTAGGCTCTATCCAGATCAGAAACGGTTCTGTTATGATCCCCTGTGATGGCCTCTACCTGGTGTCCCTGAAAGGCGCTATCCGTTTTTGTGACCCGAAGGAGGGGGAACAGAGCTTGCTGAAGCTGACGCTGTGGAAGACAGACAAGAAGAGCAGCAAGGCCCTCTGTGAGCAAACTGTCCAGGAGAGTGACAAGGTAGATCTAACCACGGTGGTCTACTTGTTCCAGCACGATAACCTCACCCTGCTGAGCAGCTGCAATGTCACTGTGGAGGACCTGTCGCTTAGCCTCGTGTTGCTAAGTCCCATCGTTTGCGTGTGGTAGAAGATGATGTAGGAGGCGCTAGGCGTAACGTACAGCCTTTCCCACCGATCCGCTGGCCTGCGGGAGGCTTGTCCTCACGGGCTGTACTCGCACAGGCAGGCTCTGCTCCAGCCTCCCTCCTTGGGGCTGCGGAAAGCCTCGGCTGGAGCGCAGATAAAGTGCAAACGGGCTTTATATAGTGCATACCGCGTTCACCTTCTTGGAGCTCTGCGCAGCTGTTTCGCTACCTAGGATGGATCTTTCTAACACTGGAGAAAGGGATGTGCTGGAGCCCTTGAGGAGAACAGAAATGAACGCCAAAGAAAGTCACTCAAGCTTAGCTCTTACTCAGAGAAACCCCAGGGTTCTCTATGTATTTGACAGTATCTGTATATAGTAAAACATGCTGTATATTTGCTAAAATAAAAGTCTGGTAAACCAGAAGCCACTTGGAGAAGAACAGATCTGCTCAACAGCCCTTTTTTGCCCGGCAAGTCAGGAGACAGGGAAGAGATGGCAAGGGACATCACCCAGATACGTGTGCTCTGACAGGTAAAGGCCATGGAAGGAAGGTGGTGCTTTTGAAGTGTGCTAACCGGACTACACTGGACAGTAGAAACACAGACCCTGCAGCAACTCTGAGGGTTTTAGGAGACTCACTGGCTTTTTCCAGCTGTCTGCAGCTGAGTCAGTATCTGGTGGGACGTTTACATCACGACACCAGCTGTCAAAGGACAATCTCTTTCAAGCACACACATGTGTGCACACTGACTTGATCCAAAAGCAATGCAGGCACATTAAAATTCGGACTCTGGATTTGGTGTGTTCTCCCTAATGGACCAAGTAAAACCTGCAGGTCTGCACATCCTTTCCTCTGGGAGGATACAGGTGGCTCCCGTGAGCCTTGCAGCAGACCTTGCTGTACAGTTATGTACCACAGAGACATCCACAGGCACAGCCTCCCCGCTGCACGTCTGCACCCGCATGTGCCCTACCTGGCTCCTGCTGAACTCAGGCTGCTCTCAGTGATCCCGGGCTGCACATCCCTCTTCTCATTACAGCTCGTGGCTGCCAAGGACAAGTCCTGCCTTGCCCACAGCACATGACCCGCGCACAGGCAGCGACTCTTCTATTTTCGGTTGAAATGGAGCAGATTTCAAGGGCAAGTCAACAACCCGTCTCCAATGAATCTCCAGCAACATGTCAGCATCTCACTGCTGCTGGCTGTACTCTCCAAAGTCTGTTGTTAAAAGTATTTATCTATTTATACTATAGGCATAAAAACATTACTTCAGATTTCTTAGAAACACTGGGAGGGGTTCTGCTAAGCCCAAAGCTCCTCTTTGCAGATGCTCCCAAAGCACTGGGGCATTCCTGCTCCACAGGCACCGTGCTGCTGCCTGCCTCAGGTCCCCAGCGGACGCACTCCTGGCTGAGTGTTCCTGCGAGCTCAGGTGTCAAAGGCAGCTCAGGAAGTCTCTGGGGCCTCAGTGAACTTTTCCATATGCTTTAACTCTGCTGTTGGCAGGTTTCATGAACTTCCTTATCGGGGGCCAGGCCACAGCCCCAGGGGAAACCTCTGTGGCTGAATTAGTGATTCATGCAGTGCCGAGAAGCAGGTTTTTCTCATCTCAGGACTGAGAAGCTGTGGGCTGATTTGCACCCGCAGGGTGCTCCACTCCTCCCCGGTTGCAAGGGGCATTTTTGGGTCTTACCTCTGGATGTTCTGCCCACCACAGGGACCAAAGGCAGCTGCGCCCTGCCCCCAAGCTGGAGTTTGTCACGCTCCCTGGCTGAAGTATGAACATGTTTCCCCTCCTTAAAAAGCTAATAAAACTTTCCTTTGTCACCTTTGGGCTCACAGTGTCCCTTGGGGAGTGGGTGCTGGTGAACTGCACATTGGCTGTGCTGGGCCAGACATTTCATCTGTGGAGAAGGACCTGGGAGTCCTGGTGGATGACAGGTTTGCCATGAGCCAGCAGTGTGCCCTGGTGGCTAAGAGGGCCAGTGGGATCCTGGGGTGCATTAGGAGGAGTGTGGCCAGCAGGTTGAAGGAGGTGATCCTCCCCCTCTACTCTGCCCTGGTCAGGCCCCACCTGGAGTACTGTGTCCAGTTCTGGGCTCCCTGGGATAAAAAAGACAGGGATCTCCTGGAGAGAGTCCAGAGAAGGCTACAAAGATGATTAAGGGCTTGGAGCATCTCCCTTGTGAGGAAAGGCTGAGTGAGCTGGGACAGTTCAGCCAGGGGAAAAGAAGACTGAGGGGGGACCTTATTAATGTTTATAAATATCTTAAGTATGGGATGCAGGGGGAATTGGTCAGCCCCTTTTCAGTGGTCTGTGGGGACAGGACAAGGGGCAATGGCTGCAAGTTGGAGCACAGAAGTTCCGCACCAACATGTGGAGGAACTTTTACCCAGTGAGGGTGACAGAGCCCTGGGACAGGCTGCCCAGGGAGGTCGTGGAGTCTCCTTCTCTGGAGATATTCAAGACTCGTCTGGACGCCTATCTGTGCAATATGAGCTGGGGAGCTGCTTTGGCAGGGGGGTTGGACCCGATGATCTCTTGAGGTCCCTTCCAACCCCTGTGATTCTATGAGTCTATGATTTCCACCCGTACAAAAGCTGTATGGAGTTTTCACATACTCTCTTTTTTTTTCTTTTCCATACAACTTGGGTTTGGTTTGAGCTGTCCCTGAGGGACACAGCAGGGCTGGTGCTTGCCAACATGGGCCAACGCAGGTAGGGCAGGCCACATTAGCGGCGTGGCGAGGGGCACGCAGGGCAGTGCGAAAGATTAAGCCTAAGCACAAATGGATTTGTACCCCAGAAGGGTGCACCCCTTTCTTTTCCTTCAGAGCAGGAGAGGGCATTTCACACACACTGGCTCCTCTGCACTTTCAGGCTGAACTGACTGACCTACATACACACACACACACACGTCTTCAAATTAAGGTTGAAAAAATTCTATTCCTAAGAATTATGACTTGAGGGACTGACTATTCCCACCAGTAAGTTTCCATAGCATTGCCTTCTGCTTCCATCCGGTGACCCCTTCCTCACAAGGCTAGAAGTCTCTTTGATACAAGAAACGATGTTTTTAGTTCTTGTGGTTGTTAAAGCCTCGCAGGAGCTCGTGGGTCTTGCAGCCCTGTTCAGCCAGGTCAGTGCTCTGAGGCTTTGGGTCACCCCTCGAAGCACATTACAGCTGGAGGTGGTGAAGTTCAGGTCTGGACTGGGTGGTTTCTGGAGATGGTCCCAAGCTCTGCAGGGACATTCCCGTTCCCAAGCTTATCACCACTGAAACAAGACCTCATGGTGTGTCCCTCACAGGGCTTCCATGAGACCCGTTTCACAGGGTGTAGTAATGAACCAGGGATTACGGACTTCTCCACAATTTCAAAGCAATCTCCACCACTGCTGTGTCTTGAGTTTAACACATGCTACTTCCTTCCCTTCTCTCTCTCTGTCTCTTTCCTACCTCCCCACTTGTGTAAAGCAAGAGACAGGGTGACAGAGCTGATATAAGCACTACAGCCAACCCCAGGGGAAGGAGCTGAGCTTGCTGCACCCTTCAGAGCAGTGGGGTTTTTGCTGTCCAGCCAAGAAGAAACTACTGAAGGCAGCACAGGGCAGGATGGGGCTCCTTCTCCTTTCACAGGTACAAGAACAGATGATAGGAAGTGTTTTATTTAAACTCCATTCACATCCCTTCAAAAGGCACCTCCTTTTCTACCACAACTGATAACTCATAATGGTGGATAACGAGCCTGTGGTTTTTAGACACCACTTATGTTTCATCAGCTCTCATGAGTCACGGCTATTGCCTACCCACTTCACTGGGGAGAGAAGAGAGAACAAGAAAGCTGGACTGTGCTTGGCAAAGCGCATTCCATCCTGCTGCTGTAAAGCTTCACTGCCCAGCTCAGACAGCAGAAAGCACAGGAATTTATTTTCCATATTTCAGTATCAAAATGGGAAAGTATAATACTAAATCCCATCATCTCCTGCAGTAATTGGTTGGGAAGGTTTGACTTACTAGATTTTTCTCAGCAACATCCATAACTTCAGCCAGCAGAGCTGATGGGTTTTGTTTTCCGAGGGATCCGGACCAGCCGCAGGGATGCTTGCTCCCAGCTATGTGGTAGTCCACCAAGTGAGGCACATTGAATCTGGGTCACTGAGGGCTGCGAGAAGGGGAGCTGGTACCAGCCCGCAAAGGGATGGTGGCAAGACAGCTGCAGAAGGATTTATCATTTACCATTTGCAGCCTTGTACACCCTAAGGCCGGGGAGAGCTTGTTTGCACAGTTCTGTAAGCAGATGAGGAGGGCTGCAAAGGGCTAGCAACTGGGGCAAGCAGAGTGAAGGCTGAAGGCATGTCTCTGTATTAATAAGGGGCCAGGTCATGAGTTCACTTGCTGGCAGCTGCTCAGCATCACAGGACAAAACATACCCTGGCAGCACCCCAGGTGCTGTGCCGGCAGATGCTCACTGCGCTCACCACACTGGAGCCTGAGGACCAGCAAACCTCTGGCAAGGCAGGGGCTTGTGGGGCCAGCTGACCTGTCCCGGGGTGGCTGGGCACATGGAAGGACACAGGGCAGAAAGCCCAGGGAAGGGCTGCTGAGGAGAGACATGATGCTGGTAGGAGGTCCACGGATCGGGACCATGGGGTAGGGCAGAAGGAAGACAGGACTAAATGAGTGTTTTCATGTGAGCGTACACTCAGTGAACGGGACCTCTGCAAACACCTAAACACAACTGCTGCCTCCCCAAACACCCCTTTCCTCTTCTGCATGTAAAGTCTTGCATAATTGCCCTTTAAATAGGACAGCTGGCACCAACTGTTCTGTAATATTTGTCATCATTTAACGAGGCAAGGTTTTCCCAAAGGAATTATGGTTGGACTGGATGATTTTGGAGGTCTTTTCCAACCTTAATGATTCTGTAATTACAAGCTAGAGCTGCTCACAAGCACAAATATGCTCCTGTTCCTGGGCTTGCACTTTCTCCCCGCCTCTGTGGCTTGCTGGGGTTGGTAGCCCATGCTGCTCTTTGGTGGCCAGCCAAGGCACCAGGGTATGGAGCTGGGCCTCTGGCCAAGGTGTCTGAATGCTCCATTAGCATTCAGAGAGTAACCAGAAGGTTTGGGGCAAGCGAAAAACTCTACGTGGGCACCAATGTACTTTACTAATAATGGCTTTTGTTAAGGCAAAATTCACACCTATGTGCTGGCAATCTGGAGACCTCATTACTTTGTTTACAAATAAAAAATAGGTATTGAGCACACCTCTGAGTATAAACAAACATTTAACCCAGCACAGGATTCAGTGCATAAAGTACACAGCAACCAGGTAGAGCCCTGTGACAAGATACCCTCGTGTTATCTCATGGAGTTCAAAGGACTCAATTTCCTTTGTCTTCTTTTGTTAATTTAGGGTTTCTATCACTGCCAACTGCTCACCAGGCTTACTGTCACCAGCACAGAAAGTCAGCATGGTGCATACATTCAGCGGGGACAAACGGATGAGATTTGGTATCAGGCTCTTTCTGGGGCTACGTGCAGCATTTTGAAACATCAGTTGATCTGCTTCTCCCTCCGTCACTTCCCATAAGACCACAAGTACATTAACACGCTTGCCAACAAGAAACTCCTTTAATGCTTTGTGTGTTTCACTCTTGACAATGTGAAGGATTAATTCTGGTGGTGGCTCACCAGCTCTAAAAAGCCTCCAGACCAGATTATATACTGTCTTCAGCAATACCCACCCTTTACAAGAAAAGATGTGCTCTGGCTCGCATGAGAAGGATCTCGCTGCATCCCAGCTGGCTGCAATAATGTGACTCATCCCCCCAGGTATGCCTCGAGTTATGCTCAGTTCTTTTTACAGGACTCTGTAGAAGGCACTGCCTTCCTGTGCCAGTGCTCCGCAGCCTACGCACCGAACCCTGACGGGTACGGCAGGTTGTGGTGACTGCACCGTCACAGATGTGGCCAGAGACCTCAGCTGCCGTGTACCAGAAAGCAGGCAGGACTTTCCTCCTTGCTGCTGTGCGTACAGCTACACATCCCCACACTCCTTGCCTGGGTTTGTAAGAATAACAGTAGAAAATTAGTAATAGCCACAGAGATATAACCCCACGCTGACCCTTCAGGCTTTCCCAGGGATCCACAAACAGTTTGGAGTGGACAAGCTGTGGCTGCCAGCCAGGACGGTCTGAGCTGAACACCAGAGTCACTGGTGCGTGCAAAGAAAGCCATGCCAGAACCAGAGGAAGGGCTGAATCAGTAAGTAAAACCTGAGCTCGGTGGAAACAACCCCTCCTGCCTAATTCACATCTGCCGTGCCTCACGCTGTAAGCACGGCTGATCCAAAGCAGAGAGGGAGGAAGCCATGCAGGCACAGGGTGCCCAGCGGGGAAAGCTTGGAAGGGTTTCCCAACGGGGTTGTGAAGACGGCTTTGCTGAGAGACTTCCACACGTGCCCTGCGAATGAGCGTTCTCCTCTGCGGCTGGGAGCAGCCTGCTCGCTGTGGGCTGGCACTGCTCCCACACACAAATTCCCAAGGACAGCATGTTTTGGAACCCAGGAAAGCCACAAACACGGCCCATACCGAATACAACCAGAAAGCAGCATAATTAACCACATAATCAGCCTTCCTAGCCTCAAAAAAAAATGCTGTTATAGACACCTGTTTCTCACAAGGTGAGTTCTCTTGCTTGTGAGGTCTATGAATGAAGCTGGCAGGGCCAGGCCACAGGCATCAGTGCCTTGGCTTGTGTCCCCTCCCTGGCAGGGTGTTGGAAGGGGCTTGTGGCAACTTGGGCTAATGCAAGGTGTCCCTGCCCATGTTAGGGGGTCAGGACTGGATGGGCTTTGGGGTCCCTTCCAACCTGAACAGGACAGGGATTATCAGCACACTGAAGTCAAGTGCTAACTCGTGCAGAGTCAGGAGTGGCTGTATTACCAATTACCACACATCATACCGAGAGTTTTAAATAAGAACTATTATGATAAAACCCCAATAAATTAGAGTACTCAGAGGATACAGTGATAAATCAAACAGTAACAAGGAAAGGGGACAGTTCTCTTGAGTAATTAAAGATGTCCAGATAATAATCTCTTGAGGGCTATGTGCGTAAGCACTTTGATTGTTTTGCGTTTCTCAGCAGTATCTGTGTACCATTGCCTTGGGCCTAAGGCCGTGCTCTAATCCCACCCCAAGGGAAGCATTTTCTGTGTTGTAACTCTGAATGAGTAGCTTTGTCTCTGCCCGCTCTCTCCTCAAAGAGACCAGTGCTCGCCAGTCACTGGTGCCCAGCAGCACCTAAGAGCCATGGGTTTTTCATCTTTGCCTCGTTTCACAGCCCTTCTCCCAGACAGGACACACAGCAAGTCACACCTCAGCCTCCAAAACTTTTTTCTCCTTCTCCTCCTGACCATGTTTGTCAATGGAATGAACATGCTAAAATACTCCTAACACGTTGAGGAGTACATTAAACAACTTCAAATGCCTGTACATTCAGGACCATTCTTGCAATCCTTTCACACTCGCATCTTCTCCCAACCTGGGAAGGAACAACAACTAGGACAGACGGATTAAGCAGGGTCCTCAGTTAGAGCTACCGTGCCTCGAATATTTGAGCGCTTTTGGTACTTAGCATTGTAGGGCAGATCAGGTACTTAGGGATATGGTTTAGCATAGGATGGGAATGGTTGGACTTGATGATCTTAAAGGCCTTTTCCAACCTTGTGATTCTGTGATTCTGTCCATCTCGGCTTAGCTACTTCTAAGTCTGTTTTGCAATGCTTGTACACCCCGCTCTCCCTCCTCAAGCACACACACAGATATGCCAGGCACATCACCTGTTCCTCACAGCTCCTTTCATACCCACTTCAGCAAGTGGCAACATGTATGAGTAGAGGGATGTGGCAGAGAAATGAACCTCAGGCCCAACCACCCAGTTTTGTTTCAAATGGACACGAATTTCCATGGTGGTTCTCAATACCTTGAAATACCAGACCAGACACTGGGTGGGGTCACAAGAAACACACTGACACCATTCAAATGGTGGAGAGCTTTGCTTGCTTCTGCTCTGGTTGCATCCAGCCAACTGATGAATGCAGGAAGATGTAACAGAAAAAGCAGAAGTCCCCCTCGGGCAGGTGGTTAAAGCAGGACTCCATCAACTGGACATCTCAGACAGCAGCTGCCTCCAGCTGTGCCCTTGGCTGGACTCGTGTATCCAGCACTAATTAATCTGTTAATGGCAGAGCAGTGCTCAAGGTGGGGAGTCGGAGCATTAAAAACCCGTATTAGCACCATTGCTCATGAGCACTACGTTGGGAGAGCCATGGTGGTCCATGTCACTTGTGTTTCAGGACAGCTTTTGTCCCCTCCTTGCCAGGACCACCCCTGGATAGACCCATGCAGCTAAGCTTTGTGACAACATGGATGTCCCCACAAAACACAATTCTGCCTGAAAAAGTTACTTCCTACAAAACCCACTGCTGTGTTGCATATGTAGAATTGGGTATGCCTCCTCTGAGGCAGCAGTTACATGTAACCACCCATGCCATGGTGGGAGATGTTGGACCTCTCCCTGATCTGGGCTCTCCTAATGGAGTTGCTGACCAGATTGCTCAGGCTCTTCTCAGTGCCCAACTTGGGCATGCCAGGCCCCAAATGCCAGGCCCCTGGCCCCAAGAGGGCAACCTTGCTCCCCCTCTGTGAGCGATGGAGAGGTAGGTGCCTATGAAGCCCTGCAGAGGGCAATCCAGGCTGCCTCGCTCCCACACGTCCTTCTCCTCTGTGAGGCTGGAGAGCACCAGCAGGAAGCTATCATCATCTCCTCTTCACCTCCCCGACAGCCCCTAAGATCGCCACTGGCCACATGGGATTCATTGGCCCACTGCAGATCTGTGTTTGGGTCCTACTCATTTGGAGGCCTGTCATCTCCAGCCAGAAGACCACGGGATACTACAGGCAAAGCCATGCTGAAGCCTACGTGGTACGTTGCTGGGGCCCTAAGCTAAGAGCTCTGAGTAAGGAGAAGTCAGAACTGGAGATACTGTCTCTGCTCCTGGATTGTGGTTTTAGTGCTTATCCAAAAAAGGACCTAAAGCAAAATTCATAAAGGACATCCCACCCATGACAGCCTTTTAGTTGGAGTTGGGATCTCCCTGTCCCATCACCTTTGCATGGTGACATAAGCTCAACAGGGAGGTTGCAGCTGGCTGTCACGTAGCAATGAGAGAGGCCTTGTTCTGGGTTGAACAATGCCTGCTGCTTGCCTTCCACGTTAGCATAAACCACCACGCAAAAGCAGGCATACATTACCAGCTGAATTCTGGTCTTTGCCTAATTTTTCAAGCTTCCCTGGGGATGGAGGATTTAGTGGTTGCCCGCCTCCATCGGCATTACAACAGAACTTGAGCATGGTGAGAAGGAATGGGCATTTCCCGAGAACAGGCACCCTGAGTCATATCATGATGATAAAATTAGCTGCCCAGTGAGTTTCAGGGTGAATACAGAGGTTCCTAACTATAACCCATCCCCACGAGCTCGAGCAGTCATGGGGGAAAAAGATGCATAGAATCACAGAATCACAGAACCATAGAATCACAGGGGTTGGAAGGGACCTCGAGAGATCATCAGGTCCAACCCCCCTGCCAAAGCAGCTCCCCAGCTCATATTGCACAAATAGGCATCCAGACAGGTCTTGAATATCTCCAGAGAAGGAGACTCCACCACCTCCCTGGGCAGCCTGTCCCAGGGCTCTGTCACCCTCACTGGGGAAAAGTTCCTCCACATGTTGGTGCGGAACTTCCTGTGCTTCAACGTGCAGCCATTGCCCCTTGTCCTGTCCCCACAGACACTGAAAAGGGGCTGACCATTTCCCCCTGCATCCCATACTTAAGATATTTATAAACATTAATTAGGTCCCCCCTCAGTCTTCTCTTCTCCAGGCTGAACAGCCCCAGCTCACTCAGCCTTTCCTCACAGGGAAGACGTTCCAGGCCCTTAATCATTGTAGCCTCCTCTGGACTCTCTCCAGGAGATCCCTGTCTTTTTTATACCAGGGAGCCCAGAACTGGACACAATACTCCAGGTGGGGCCTGACCAGGGCAGAGTAGAGGGGGAGGATCACCTCCTTCAACCTGCTGGCCACACTGCTCCTGATGCACCCCAGGATCCCATTGGCATGCCATGTCCCTGCATATATGAGGACTGGACACCACCCGGTAAGCTGGCACGCGGTGTAAACAGGGTGAGCGGCAGCTCATATGTGTGTGGGGCAACATCTGGATCCTCACGAGCAAAATAAGCCCTACATGGATGCGGAGGGGGGAGCTCCCAAGGGGTTGCATTATGGCAGGAGCGAGAGGGCGCGTCACACCCCTGCGAGGCCGTGCTGTCATCACAGAGATCTTTCTCACATCGCTTTCCTGGGATGCCCTGAAGTCAGAATGTTTGCAAACAAAAATACACCCTCTTTCCAGCTGCACCTTCCCTGCCTACTCCCCCTTGCCCTCACCTTGGAAGAGCACTGTGCCACATGAGATCATCCTGCCAGGTGTCAGGTGGGCAGCTGGGAGCTGTCAGCAACCTGCCCATAAATGACACCTCCCTTAGCCAAGAGAACAGGAAACGAGGTTTCTGCCTTTTGCCAGGGGACACTGATGGGAGGTTAATAATTAAATGGGGACACAGCAGGTGCCTACTGGTAGTGACAGATCTTCAGTTTCTGGGCTGGTCAGAAAACCTCTCTTAGGGCTAACAAAGACAATTGAAGCCTTAATTTTTCTTCAGGATGAGTCTCAATCGCAGAGTATATAGAGAAGGCAGATAAGTAAATAGAGAAAGTCAGCTTTCGCTTTCAGCCCTCCCCGCGCGATTGGGGTGAGAAACATCAGGTAAGCTGCACTCCAGCTGCTGGCTGCATTCCCCTGCGCCTGGGGGAATTGCCCTCTTTTCCCAGCTCTCTGCTGAACCAAACACACTTGTGCCTGTATCATGATAGAGGCATGCAGAAACCAAGCCCAGACTGCTGTGGCTGCTGTCACGGGGGAAAAAATGATTTGCTTAAAAGTTCAAGTGATCCTTCATCTGACACTCCCAGTCCACCACCTCTATAGCCTGCTCTCCCACCAACAAAACATTGCAAGCTAAAACCCATCAAATAAAAGCCTGCGGGAAAGTACACTGTGCTTTTTCTGGGGATGAACTTCAGGAGAAAGCTATTACCACTGCTTCCCACCCACTCATGCTGGAGCTCAGCAATGCCCTAATGCTGCCAAAACACCAGCCTTCAGATGTGCATGCTCTGCACGGCAGCTCCCAGCACACCTTGGCAACACACCATTCAAAGGTCTAAATCCCCACGGATATCCCAACAAACTGACCTGCGGAGCCGACGAGCAGCTCAGGTGGGATGGTATAGATCAGTGGAGGAGGTGATGGGGAGAGAGAGGAGCCCAGGACTCGGCAAGCGGAGGGAGATGACCCCAGTGGCAAGGAGAGGGTCAATGTTCTGGGCTGTGAGTGTACAGAAGGCAGTGGCTCTCACCGTCTCTGAAGCATCACGGCTCATGGGTTAGGTTTTTAGGAAAAGGTTTGCAACTGTTCATAATCTGAGGAAACATACTTGATTTGGGTGAAAATCCCTTAATTTCTGCCAAAACCACCAAACTCTTTCCTCCCAATGCAATTGAGTGATTCAATAAAGTCATTGGAGGGGTTGGGGCTGAGTCATTTTAACGTAATTTGGATTCAAAGTAGAGCCGGCACATTCCCACAGACAGTAGTTTTCTGTTAATTCCTTTCCAGATTAAATGCTTCCATGTTTCATGTCAACATAAGGCTTAATTTCAAAACTAACAGCGGTGGTTTCAAAGCCAAACAAATAAAGACCATAAGAGCAAATCAAAA
The DNA here is from genome assembly GCA_020800305.1 of Porphyrio hochstetteri. NCBI lineage: Eukaryota > Metazoa > Chordata > Aves > Gruiformes > Rallidae > Porphyrio > Porphyrio hochstetteri. The sequence goes on from CM036912.1 coordinate 25,881,496, forward strand.
CATTTCACATGGGGATGGCTGAACTGATGCTTTTCCCTGTGAAGAGGAGCAAGGGAACATGTTTTTCCCCTCTTGATCTTTAAAAATCTTCAGTGAATTCACACGGTTCCAGGGAACATGCCACTGTTGGGTTTTTTTTCAATCAAGCTATGAGGCCTGTCTGGGATATCTCCCAGGTGTCGGGAAGTCTGCATGAGGAGACACAAACCTGGGGAGCTTCGCAGTGATAATGCACAAAGGAGTTGAAGGGCTGGATTATTTCTACACCCACTCCCCTCACTTCAAAGTCCTGGCTGAGGATGACTCACATTTTCCTAAACTTTGCTGGAGACAGCAGTAAAAGCAGCTCAGCTCTGGGAAGGCGAAAAGGGAACAAGTGGAGGTGGCAGGGAGCAGCCTGGCTCAGCGGGGAAGCTGTGGGATGTTGGATAGCAGAACCATTCTCTGGCTGAGCCCTGGGCTCAGCCGTCACTCCCTCAACTTCTTGGCAAGCCCAACGTGAAAGGAGAAAGGGCTGAGGTGCACAATGGGGATCCCCAGCCTGCCGTTCTTCATGGCATTTCCACCCTGCTCCCTTGCTTCTGGACAGAGTTCAGAAACTCATCTGCTGAGTAAACTTGGGAAAGAAACTCCAGCAGAGGAGCTTTTGACGGAGAGCCACGGGGTTTCTAGCCACGGGGTTTCTTAGTAGCGCAGTGGGTTCAAAATTGTCAATCAGCAGAGCTAACCAGGGGCAGGTCACAGCATCCCAGCCACCAGCCCTGTGTGCGTGCATCCTGACCCCGGGAGCAGAGGCAGGCCCCGGGACAGGCGCCACACACGCGCCTGCACAAGCCTGCAGTTCTCTGGGAGGGTGTTTGCGGACGCGTGGGCCTCAGCACGGCGTGGCTGCTGTTGCAGCAGGCATTTACAATTTGGCTCACTCACTGCAAGCTGCACAGGAGATGTTTTTTTGCTTCGCCGAGTGGTGCAATGCGATGAACTCCAAAAACCACCCCACGCTGGGATGTTCTCAGAAGTGTCATAGGGGTTTGGCTACTCCTTTCTACGAAGATTTTCCTCCACCACATGCCTGCCTCTGTGGTCCCAGGATCAGAAGGAGAAAGGGAACATCTTGAGATGCACATCCCTGGGGAGAGCCCTGCTGCTGCAGGACCCTGCAGGGACCCTCAGAGCCTCAAGTGGCAGGAGGGTGTCCTGGGACCCATGTTGGCTGGTCCTTACAGAACAAACTCAGGTAGAGGTGAGCATCCCGTTAGGTGGACAGAGAGCAAGTCTAAACGGAGAACAAGGGCTTCTAGGGTTCCTTTTGCACAATAGGTAAATAACCCATGGAAGTCATTGCCATGAGAAGAAGCTAAAGAGTTGGACAGGTTCAGGAAGCAGCAGACTCAGACAAGAGAAATCCCTCACAAACTACCAAACACAAAAAACCCCAGAATACACCAGAGTCCCAACATGAAAGGCAGGATACCACGCTGGATGGGCCTCTGAGCCCAACTCAGCTTGTCCATGGCTATACAAGGTTGAGGAAAAGGTCAATAATTCAAGAAGCCAGCTCCCCTGAGCTGAGTTCCCAAACCACAGTACTGCCAGTCCATGCTGTGTCCTGCCTGGTGTATCCTGCAGCATGCCAGGGCTGGCTGCCCTGCCAGAGGAGGAAATCCCCTCTTGGAAAGCACTTGTGATCAAGGGCGGGCAGTTGCGCAAGGCAGGATACGAGGTGCTAATGCGCAGCCCCAGGCTCCATGTTTTCCTACGCTGGCCTTGCTGGTAAGCTTGTGGTTCTTCAGATGCACCAAGGAAATAAAATCAGTGCCTGGCGATGCAAAGTGAAGGAAGTCAGGAGAGGACAATTAAAAAAAAACCCCAAACATTTAGCACAGCCGCCCTTGAGCAATGCCCCGGGGAGTAGGGACAGACTGGGGCAGGGCTGGGCAGTGCAGCAGGGCTTTACCCCTCTGCTAGGCTCTGCCGCAGGGGGAACAGCAGGAGCAGCCTCTCCTGTGAGGCTATTTCACCCTGCGTGGCTCACACTGCAGAGCACACTGACATTTCTGAGCTAACAGGCAGCCCAGCGCTGACAAGGGTTTTGGAGCTGAGTGCCTTGGCAAGCTGGCCCAGAACGGATATACTACTCCAAGCTGGGCAACAGCGGGGTCATCGCTTCCTTTTATCAGCAAGGGCAGCTCAGAGAGAGGCAGGCTGCCAGACGCTGATGCAATGGCAGATACTGGTTTGTAAGGCTTTCTAAAGGATTAGGAGGAGGAGATTTTCAGTGTCCGGGGGCGGGTGATGCAAGCCTCCCAACCCCGGGCTGGGGAAGAACCACACATATGATGTTTCACAGCTTCCAGGAGGATTTCTTCTTTCACATCTCATGAGCTGGGATCTCTGCCAGACGAGGAGTAGGATGGATAAGTAAACAAACAGCACTTCACTTTCTTAAAGCAATTTGGAAGGAAAGTGAAAGAGCTGAATGAGATAACAGTTAATCTTTTTCCTCCACTCCTCTCTCTTGGCTACTTGCTATAACATGCTCTGGGTCCACCAGCATGTCCAGGGACTACTCCATACACTCTGCAGTATATCCAAGGGCTTGGTGATTTCACATGAAAACTAGATACCCATCCCTCTGTACACAACCTCCCACATCTCTAGAAGGGACATTGCTTCATACTTGTTCCATGCCAGCAGCCTCTGGAGTTTGCAGAGGAGCCAAGTTCTTCTGTTACGTAGACAGTGTGTGGAAGAGAAGGGGGAAAAAAAAAAAAACAAAAGGAAAAAAAGGATGGGACAAGGCTGCAACTGAAGTAAATACCGCTAAACCTAACCACTTGGATAACAAAAATCCCCACAGTTCCAGTAATGAACATGGGCCAAGCTAGTATCACAGAATGGTTTGGAAGGGACCCTTAAAGGTCATCTAGTCCACTCCCCTGCCGTGGGAAGGGACACATTCAACTAGATGAGGTTGCTCAAAGCCTTGTCCAGCTTGGCCTTGAATGTTGCCTGGCATGAGGCATTTACCACTTCTCTGGGCAACTGGCTCCAGTGATTTACCAACCTCATTGTAAAATATGCCTTCCTTCCACCCAGCCTGAATCTACCCCTTGTCCTGTTAAAACAGTTTGTCCCCATCTTTCTTATAAGCTTCCTGTAAATATTTAAAGGCTGCAATAAGGTCTCCCTGGATCCTTCTCATTTCCAGGTGGAACAAACCCAAGTCTCTCAGCCTGTCTCCATAGGAGAGGTGGTCCACGCCCCTTATATCTTCATAGCCTCCTCTGGACTTGCCCCAACAAGGTCCATGCCTTTCCCGTACTGGGGCCCCCAGAGCTGGATGTGGCACTCCAGGTGAGGTCTCACCAGAGAAGAGCAGAGGGGCAGAACCACCTCCCTTGCCTCGACCTACTGGCCATGCTGCAGCCCAGGACATGGTTGGCTTTCTGGGCTGCAAGCGCACATTGCCAGCTCATGCCCAGCTTTTCATCCACCAAGACCCCCAAGTCCTTCTCTGCAGGATTGCTCACAATCCCTTCATGCACCAGCCTGTACTGATACTGGGTGTTGCCCGGAGCCAGGTGCAGGACCTTGCACTTGGCCTTGTTGAACCTCATGAAGTACACGTGGGCTTAGCTTAAGTCTTGCTGGAGCCAAGGTGAACCTTCTCCTGCAGTGACACACCATGATTGATCCAGATTACTGTGCCATGTGAGGGGCTTGATATAGAAGAACAAGTGTAGGTTTTCAAGCCTGGACACAAAGCCAGGAGGGTTATGCAAGAGCGGGGTAAAGTTCAAGTGATCTGGAGATCAGATCCCTCTGGAGAGAGGATCTGAAAAAATGAGACACAATTCAGAAAGAAGAACATGCAAGTTTATACTCTGCCTAAGGAGGAATGGTCTGCAACAGGAATGCAGTAAGGGACAAACAGTTTGGGAGAAAAGCATCTGGGGGCTACAGTGTGCTGGACTGAAGATCAAAAAGGCAGACGTATTACTGTGCAGGAAAGCTTGAAGATAAGTGTGGGAGGGCCTTCTCTAGTCCTAAATAGCTCCCATCCAGAAAGGCCATGAATCAGTCACACATAATCCAAAGGAAAGCTGTGATACTTGGAGGTGTCGAAACCAGGTAAGAGTCATCTTGTTGAACAAACAGATTTCAGGTCAGTAAATGACTGATGCAAAGATGAAGTAATAGACTCTGTGCCCACGGTGGATAAGAAAGAGGCCATGGGTTTCATCTGGGAGCCCATGGGAGACTGAGGAGAAACTCCACATTTTCAAGGAGAGCAGAACCCCAGAAGAAAGGAAGGGTCTCTTTTGGGTCTCTAAGAGCAGTTTAGACAAATTCCTTTTAGGTACCGGGCAAGTCCTGGTGCTCCTGCCATGGGATGAGGTGAGTGGGCACAGGACCTCCATGGGATGTGACGCTTACAGCTGAAGGACAGAACAAGCACCTGCTTTCTGGGACCACTTTACTGAGACTAACTCTCCCATCTGTCTGCAAAAGAATTGAGTCAAAGAGCCTTTCTGAGGCCGATGCAGAACCGCTGTGATTTTCTAGCTAAACCTACATCACTGGTTCTTGCTGGGTGAGGAGAACGCAAACCACTTCTCTATTTGGCCTCCTTAGAAGACCTTATATCATAATCGGAACTTTTCCACCCTGTTCCATTCACGCTGTTTCTGCTAACATGCAGTCTCACACCACAGCTTCCCGACTTCTGCAAGAGGAAGCAGAGCGAGAGGTTGCGCTGCTTTTTCCAACCCAAGCGACAACAGCTGAGGAATCAGGAAGGACACCCTAAGCCATTTGGGCTACACAAGTCACAAATTTTACTGCAGGGATTTGGTTTGAATGGAGAACTTCGGCAAGGGGAGTGAGCAGGCTCTGCGATGGAGGCTCTCATCCCCTCACAAAGTAGCATCTGCAACATCAGACTCAAACCCTCATCCCTGCAGCCCTCCTCAAAGAGCACTGACAGCTTGGATGGCCCCGACACCCTTACCTCTGAGTAAGCACTTCCAAGAGCCTGGAGCAGGTCTCTCTCTCTCTGAGGGATATCCCCAAGCTTGGACCTGCATCCCCAGCCAAAAGAACAACCCTTACCCATCTCTAATCACTGGCATGCCCAAAGAACGCATTCAGAGATAATTAACGTTGCTCTACAGATTCTCTGTGGTTTTTTTACTCTTTTACATTAGGCTGATGAAGACACTCAAGCCTGTCACTATATAGTAGTATCCAAACCACACGGTGCTGCCACCGCCTTTGCGCTGCTTCCTTTGGTGAGATTTCTTCCTGTTCTGGTTTCTGACAGCTTGCAAGTTGGCTGCTCTAACAGCCAGTGCTCACAAGCATCACCACTGAAGGAAACAGGAGAGTTAATCAGAGAACAAGGAAAAGAAAGTGGCTAAATATAGTTCCACTGCCGTACAGCATCTGACACACACATCTTCATGGGAAAGAATTAGGAGAACAGAGTGGGCATAAAACAAGGTGATTGCTTCTCATTCTTCCCACTGAATGGAAACTGGTCAGAGGTACAGGGTCCTCCTCTTCCTCAAATAAGTATTTTACCTTGTTGCTAGGGGATATCTGTGGATACTGCCCAGCTCCCAGTTAGCGTGCTCCTCTCACTTGGGCTGCCAATGGGGGCAAATAAGTGGGAGGGGAGGCACAGGGGATGGGACGGGCAGGTCCCAGGGAAAGCCAGCATCATTTAATGGGTTCAGGCTCACCCAAGCCCCCTCGTGCTCAGATCTATGGCAAAGTCCCTTCAAAACTCCCATTGTGGCTCCTGCACAGCTCCTACCACTGCTGCGCTCAGCAGGAAGTGGAGTGAGTAGGGAGAAGCAGGCTAAAGCTGTCAGGGGAAGGAAAAATGCTGTTGGAGGAAGGCTTTACAGGCTGCTGGTAAAAGCATCACAGCTGGAGGGCAAGCAATCTGTCAAAACACGCAATGCGTAGTTTCATCACACACCATGTCATCCTGAACTCATACAGGAAAAAAACCATTACAGAGAGGACACTACAGCCAAGGTTTTCTAGTGGTCTTCAGATTACTCTCATCTCACTGGTTTAGATTTTTCAAGGATATCATAAGCAAGTCTAATTTTCAGCTAAGTTCACAAGATGTCAGTCACTGATTCTCAACCACATTACTCAACACATGCCCAGAGCAGCCAAGAACTGTACGAGGAAGCCCAAGGAGCCTCTTGCACAGAAATCCAACTGACTGCATACCTACGTACAGTGTGATTCTGGAGTAATTCATATGATACCACAGGAGTCCAGAAGATTTCTTAACCTCTTTTTTTCTGAATAAGTTCTGTTGAAAATCCCTGCATTATAAAATACTTATTCAGTCCTGAAATACTTCAGCTCCAGAGCAGCCAAGCATGTTTAAAACCACACTTCGGCTCTCAGCTAGCATCTGCAAGGATCAACAAGAAGCACTTCTGGAAATCTCAAACAGTACAAGAGGAGAGTCTGTTTCCAGCATTTAGGGCTACGTTCATGACTGCTGTGAGGGGAGCAAAGTGAAGGAGCAAATAGGAAACCCCAGGGACCTACTAAGACACTTTTGTGGTTTAAGCCTAGAGGGAAGCTGGTGAGGATGCTTGAGATGAAACAGGATCCTCTCAAGCATCTCTCTTATCTTTGGACTTGCAGGGAAGAACCCTGGTGTCTGTGGTCATGGAGGAGTCTCCGTGATGATTTGGGATGATTTTGCAGAGACCTGGGCCCAGGGGCTCCAGGAGGGGTGATGTGGGATGGACAGACCTGGTCTTCACCCCAGTCATTGCATCAGTGGTGGTGAACTGATCTCCTGGGCTGCCGTTCTTGCAGGTTGCTTTGGGTAATACCACTGTATCTCAGGGACCTTACATGCTCGGTGCAGACTTGGAAGCAGGCACAAAGCAAGGCTTGCTTCTCCCTGCTGCTCAGAGGGGTAAAGCCTACGGCAGCACGGAGGAGGCAGAGCCTGCACCTCCTGCTGCTTGTCCTCAACATACCACTGCAGCAAACCTTTCTTCTTGGTTTTGTTGAATATCTACTTCTACCTAGGAAAGTAATCACAGCAGCCTGGACACGCTGCTCATGTTGAGTGGGTGACCTGGTAAAATGCACAAGACAATGGTTTGGGAGAAACAGGAGGAACCAACCCAGCACAGATACACACCCACCACCCCAAAGAAGCACTGGTGCATGTCGGAGATAACCTCACTGCTCCAGCATAAGCGCTGACAACCAGTAAACGCTGAGTTCACCAAAGCTGTCACTCATCTGCCTGCACACGTAATAGACATCATGGAATTTCCTAGTGCTTGGTGAAATCCCTGCTGGGAAATGCTGTGGTATGGGACCACTAAGGCCTCACACGAGGTCATTACGGTTGCTCCGTCAGCCACATTGGAAAAGGGTGGTTACCTTCGGTGGAGTACCATTGGCAGATCTGGCTTCTACGATGCCAAAATGCAAAATGGAAAAAGTGTTTGGGGAGGAAAGGAAATTTGACACAAGGAAAGGAAAAGGATGGTAGAGGACACATCATCTGTGGCGTTTACATGACACCACCATCCTACATGGCTGGCGGTTAAGGGAGACCAAGAGGAAGTGAACATTAACTGCAAGATGACAGTACAGAGATGGAAGTGAAGGAGGCTGCTGGGAGAGATGATGAGTGCAGGAGCGGAGGGGTGAGCTCAGAAGCACAGCCCGGCCTGGTCGGGCGGCCTGCCCGACACTCACTTCTCACACTAGTAAAAAGAGGATATGGAGAGAGAAAACACAGGGGACGGGTAAAGTGCATGAAGCTGGGGGACCTGCAGCAGCTTCTTCCCAGTTATAAGTAAATACAGCTTGTCTAAGGCCAGCATAATGCTCTCCCCCCCTCCCACCATCCACACATACTACACACCTTGTAAATTCTGTGACATAATTCAACTGCCAGCCAGAGGAAGGCGGTCAGGGCATGCCCACCTCGCCCATGTCACAGCAGGGAGACGCTTTGCTGGATGCAAAAAGGTAGTAAGCACCACTGTGCCCTTCCCCAGCACCCTTGGGAGCTTACCACGATGATTTTGCTATCCTGCAGCCAACACACAGCTTGACCTGACAACCAGCCTCAGCCTCAGCCCTCATCACACCGAGCGACACAGCACAGAGACAAGCTCAGTGCAGCTGGGGAGCCAGGCAAAACCCTGGCCAGCTCTGCTGCTGGTGGGGAGGTGCCTCCAGCCCCAAACCTGACCTGACTCTGTGGGAAGATGTAGGGACTGTGCCGATATCATGCATCAGAAGTAGTGTTCTTTGATCTCAGATCAAAGGCTCCGAACAGGAATAAGGAATTGGAAAACCCAGACCAGAAACGAAGCATCTGTTGTGCAATGGAACATTTCAAACACAAAACATCTGTCAGCATCAGTGGGGCCACCAGAGTTGTGAGAGCCTGCTGCGGCTGTCAGGTGGAAGCAGGACTTGGTCCCTTTTCTCACCCCTCCCGTTCCCACAGCTCTCCAAAGAGGAAAGCACCCTGTCCATTGCCTCATGGCCCAGAGCTGCCTCCACCCTTCTTCGAGAGGCTGCTGGCTTTGCTGGCTTTAGGCTCCAATCATCGGTAATGCCATCAATTACACAGAGCACGACTTTCTAAGGTCCCATTCATTATGCAGCCGCTGCTCCACCTGCTCCCAAGATCAGTCACTGTTCAGCTCATACCACTCGCTAACCCCACAGCCCGCAGCCACAATAGAGTTGAGAGAAAGTAAAGGCAGACAGTGTACAAGGACCACAGCTCCTCGGCACTGAGAGTGCTCTGTGGAGGGAAGAATGTAGGTAGGAACATGTCAGTTTGGCACAGCCCATAGTCCTCAGCTCAAGCTCGGACATCTCTCTAACATCTGTGGGAAGCCCACGTGCCTGGGCTCCCCTGAAGGTCCCGGAGGACTCTCCCACACACACACACCATAGGCAGCTGCTCAGCACGGCTGTCACGGTGCTTCTTGCAGGGCATGAGGAGGGAGAGTTTGCTAAGCTGAGAATTCATCTGTTGTACGCAGGTAAAGGACCACAGCTTGGAAAAATCCTGCAGTGGGAACATCCCAGGGCTTTTCTGGTAACCACTGCTGACCTCCCAACATCAGCTGAGGCCTTTGGACAACACCAGTGCAAGAGGACTTCTTGTCAGACTATTGCCCCCACCTTCCTGTTCCACATCCCAGCGTCAGAGCCCAACTTGGCGCTAGCTTGGGGAGACCACCCCATGGCTGTTGGTGCCGTGGTGGGCTCTGAAGCCCCCATCCAGATGGGCAAGCTTCCCATTGGGTCTCTGTGAGCACTGGTGTGCGGTCCCAGCACAGCCTACTCAAAGCCAGATATTTCCAGTAGAGTCATGCGGTTCTAATGATGTTCAGGCCTTACAGCAAACAAAACCTGGCTCAGAGAGGAGCATTTACAGCACCTACCCAACATTAGAGATTCCACTGCAGCGCGCCCATGTTTTGGCACGCAGTGGTGTGCAGGTACCAGCAGATGACACACACCAAGCCACGCAGGCATTCCAGCCAGCATCAGCCGGAGCAGCACTGGCAGCTGCCTGCACTGGCTGCCAGGACAGGGTGCCCGCACAGACTGATTGCACCCTTTGCACCTAATGCCAAGGATTCGGGCCAGGGCCTCACCACAGGGTCCCTGCCCCAGCTACATGCCAACCCTGGAGCCTGAATCCCTGGGGCATGGGACTGCTCGTTGCCCGTGTGCTGCCCCGACAGGGCATCTCCCCACAGTTTGTTTTCCCAGTTCTGCTCACCGATTTTGTTGCCAGCCCAAAACACTTAGCTCAAGGGAGTGCCCACGCACTCCGTGTGACAGATAGATGTGAAATTCTCTCCAATCAATCTTTCTTTTTCTCTGCTCCTGCAGACTGGGGTTGAAATGCCACTACAGGCTTCTTTTCCGTGCTGCTTAAGCCACTCTCACATCTTCGGAAAGCCGTGGCAACTGTCACCATGCCACAAGCACAAGTGAAAAAAGACAACAAGGGTGAAGTAAAGGTGGGGTGGCCTTTGTTTTCACACAAAACAAGGTGGCCAGGACTTGAAAAACTAACCTCAGGGTTAAAGCAAACCTCACGCTTATGTAGTACTTGATGATGAAACCCACAATGGATTCTGTGCTGCGGCAGCTCTGAGAAGCAGCTCCTCAGGGACAGGCTGGGAAGCACAGTGCCTGAGCCACAGGGGCTGGGACAAACACCTTAACAAAGGTTGTCCATCAAGCAGGCTCATGCAAAGCTTCTGCCTGAATGCGTGGGTGGTAAATTTACGAGCCCAAATCTGTGTCTGAGCTGTGAAATTACTTCAAGTTCCCCAGGCCAGGCAGAAGAAACGAGGCTAGAACTCCATATGAGTTTCCAATCCTGCTCTAATCATCTGAACAGACACTTCATATTTACAAGGCAGAGTCAAGTGCCTGCACCAAACAGCTCCAACACAGTGAAAATTCAAAGGCTGGAGACAAACTTTGCGCGTTTCGAGCTGTGACACTGTCAGAGCAAAGCCTGTCAATCACTTGTCTTTCACAGAAATCAGGGAAAGGACGAAAAGAGAAAAGGCAGGCAAGAATCACATCCCGCTCCTTTGTACACATCATGAGAGCTGTTATGAGAGGGAAAGGAAAGAAAAAGAAAGGCAAGAGCGGTATATGGTGAGTGTCCTGTCGATAAATGTGTTTGTTGCAAAATCCTATTCTGAGATGTTGGACCACTTTTGAGAAGTGTCAAAAAAATGAGGAAGAAAATGACACCAAATGTGGTGGTGATCACATCATCTTGTTTGCTGGGCTTAGCCCTTTTTCTAACGGAGGATGACACGGTTAAACACTAGCTGAACAAAAACTCTTGGGGTCTGTAAGGAAAATACAGTTGAGATGCGGATAAAATCGCAAATAAAAGGAAATTTTAATTTAAACAGTGCTTTTGTGGTTCCCAAGCCTGGCTGAGGCTGGTGGGAGCTGCAGAACAAAATGTTGCCACTTCCCGACTACTGCGGGGGCTCCTCTAGCCCTGCACAGGACTTGCAGCATCACTGGGATACTGGCACAGTGCCACAGCTCTCTCCTGGCCACACACCAGGCAGTGTGTTTACCCAGAATGCGATGGAAAGGCAGATTTACAGTCCCTGGCCACGGTCCCCCAGCACTGCCACTTAACACCAAGTCACACAAGTTGCTGTATCTGTGCTTAACATAATATAACGTGATATAATTAACATAAAATAAATATGACAATAGCCAGACTCCATCTCCACCAAGTGAAATGCCTGTTTGATGTCTGGAAACATCCAACTGCAGCCCCTTAATGGCCCCATACAATCTCTCTCCTGTGTGATCCTTCCCAGTTTAACCCTGTATTCATCTCAGCAACTGGCAAATTTTGGGTACCACGGCTGACATTTCCTGCTCCAGAACTCTATTGGTGGTAGCCATGACAGGCTCTTGTTATTTTCTGTTTGGGTTTTAGTTTTGTTTTTTTAAAAAGCAGTTGTTTCACAGGTTAAGAGAAAAGTTGCTGAAATTGCTGTTGGTCCATCTCCTTGGGATATACTGGTTTGTTTTTTTTTTTAAATACACATATTTTTAGACTTTTTCTGCCTCTGTGCTGTATGGGATGTCAGAGGAAATCTCATTTGCGTGTTTTAAAATTAAGATTGTTTAGGTCTTTTTGTGTGTGTGTGTGTGGTTAAAGCCAGGAGTTTAACAACTTGTGAGCATCGCTTCGAGCCGTGGGGTCAGACCTGCAGACCGATGCTGGTTCAGGGTCAAACCAGGGCTTCCAAACCCACCTGCAGGAGCACCCAGGAAGAAGCAGGCTCTCTGCCCTACTCCAACCCATCCCTGCTTGCAGCTGGCAGCACGTATTTATCATACTGGTGCTGCGTTTCAGGCTTTTGTTCAGCTGGGAGGAACAGCTGGATCGTCAGGGCTCTCGCACGCATGGCTTAGGGGAACCAATTATCGTGGGGAGAGAGGAAGGGGGCTGGTGCATGGACAGACATTGGCTCTTGCCTGGTGTCGCTCCAGGGCAGCGTGCAGAGGAAGGCATATGTCATAGAGGTTAATAGGTCTCCCCACACAGGCCGAGTGCTTTAATTGCTTTTTTTAGGAAGGAGCTTGTGGAAAGTACCCGCGATATTAGTCATGCGGAGTCACTACTAAGGCAGGCAGAAAGCCGATGTGGGCTGGCGCAGGGTGGGCTGAGGAAAGTTGCATGGAGGCTCTCTGGGGCTTTCCTTTACCACCGCTTTCCCTAGGCCTGCCTCAAAGTGTGCCCCGAGGGGCAAACAGCCCTGCCAGGGGCCAGCCCTGAGCAGGCAGCTCCTGCTGCCTCCATTGATGCCCGCTCGCATCTGCCTTGACTCAGAGTAACTCCCTCCCTCCTTCCCTCTGGGAAGCTCCAGGTTCAACCGCAAAAAGCCAGGAGTGGGGAGGGGGGTGGCTTGGGCTAGCAATTCTGTGTCCCTCAGTATGGACAGCAGCACAGCTAGGAGCTCCTCAGCAGCTCAGCTCAGCAGTTTTCTGGAGGCAGCAGGAGCAGGTTTCCCTCTGTCTCACCCAGAACTAAACACATGTGAAGGACCTGCTGTACTGCTAAGTGGGAATTTGAAAGATGAAGCGGAGCATTAACACATCGCTCAGGGTTTTTAGTTTTGTTCTTGCGTCCCTTCCAAATTTCTGTTTCCATTCCATTCCTCTTCAATGCCACAGAAAGTTTAACTTTGGTTCTGTGAGGCTGGAAGAGCTGAGGCTTTTCCTGCAGGATGGGAAGGGAAGGGGCAAGAGCAGAAGCAAGATTGAAGTGTGTAAAGGGCGCTTTCCATGCATCCCATCCCCAGCAAGGGAGCGTGGCAGAGCTGGCAGAGATCTCTAAGTCACATCTTTGTGGGTCAGAATTTCTTTTTTAAACAAACACGCTTTTTCATACAGAAACAAATTTCAAAAGAATGTGCAGAATATAAAAATAAAAACTAATTTCAAAGCTGACACTTAAATTTTAATCTCTTTTAGGTGGTGTTTAGCCTTTCTTCATTTTTTACCTCTCACACCTATCTGCTTCTCCTTTTTTCTCCTCCTCCATGCAGCTCCCAACTCACCACTTTGTTCACCCAAGAAGAAATCCAAAAAGTAGGAAAGACGAGGCAAAACCTAAAAACTTTTCTAGGAAGACTTTAAAAAACAGCCAGCTCATTTCAAATGGCTACCTGAAAGCCGTTTACAAAGTTCCAACCCTGCTCCCTCCTCTCCCTCCTTCTTGAATGGCTCTGGTGTGGAATCACAGAACGGTCTGGGTTGGAAGGACCCCAAGGATGACAGAGTTCCAACCCCCTGCCACAGGCAGGGACACCAACCTCCAGACCTGGATCTACACAAGGTTGCCCAGGGCTTCATCCAACCTGGCCTTGAACACCTCCAGGGATGGGGCATCCACCACCTCTCTGGGCAGCCTGTTCCAGCACCTCACCACTCTCTGTGTAAAGAACTTCCCCCTAATATCCAATTTAAACCTCTCTTCCTTTAGCTTCAATCCATTTCCCCTTGTCCTGCCAGTGTCTACACTTTTAAAAAGTTAATTCCCCTCCTGTTTCTCTGCTCCCTTCAGGTACTGGAAGGCTACAATGAGGTCCCCCCACAGCCTTCTCTTCTCCAGGCTGAACAAGCCCAGCTCCCTCAGCCTCCTCAAGCTGGTGGTTGATGCAAGCACTGCCCAGTGCCGATAAGGCTCCGCTCGCTGTGCGGCAGCTCCGCAGCAGCGCTTGCCTTGCAGTCATTTTTTTTTTTTTAAAGTGTGTGTAGTTTCACTTTTACTGCATGAATCATGTCCTCAGGGAACTGCAAAAATGCACTTCCATCATCAGTGCTCAGATCTGCGCTGTCAAAATAAGAAACAGATTTAATCTGGTGCCAACTTCACCATGAAAGACGCTGGTGCCTCCGGAGATGGGCGCAGATTGCAGGCAGTCACCTGGAGGTTCCTGTGCTTGGCAACACAGCCCTTCACGTCGCATTTGCTGGAAAGTTTGTAAACTTGACTCCTTGCATGAAAGTCCGAGGTGCTTTTCGGAGCCCTTGCAGCCTGTTGCCAGAGTTTCGTTTCGGTCATTCTGGGCCAAGAGCCAAATGAAAGTTCTCTGCCTCAGTTTCATGAGGAAATGCTAACTCGTTGCGTCTTAGCCCAGGCTAGTGATGAAACGCACCGTGGCTCCTCCTCTTGGCTTTATTAGCGTATAATCGTGTCCATGTTCCACTGTGGCAATAAGGACCTCGGGAATTCTGACAGTGCCTTTCTCAACAGGGGTGCTGTTTGCATCCTCACCTCAAGCCCTCTCAAGGAGAAGCATCATGGAAGCACCAGACTTGCTAGAGATTGGAGATACGCCACAGCAAAAGAAATTACCTTGTTGTCAAGTGGCTTTTTATACTTCAATATTTGTTTTCATTATGATTTCAGCCCTGTTTTCTGTAGTCTGTTTCCTCCATCATAAGCAGGTAAGGACAAAACAAAATTCCTAACTCTGGAGTATGCAACAAGTGTTATTCCTAAAGACTAACATTGCTGTGCTGATGCTATCAACTAACTGCAACTTAGTCATTCTTTCTCTTTTGGCAACAGCTAATGCTTTTACTTTCCGTGATTTCAGCTGATAATTCCTTGAGGAAATATCTTCAGAATTCTGCTTTCATTTCCATAAGTTTAAAAAAAAACCCCTAAGTTTAAAAAAAAACCCCAGAACCCAGGTTTTATTACTCTCATTTCTTCTCCTGCACCAATGATGTACACTACCCTAAGGTGGTATCAACTGATGATGTTATTTAAGGACAGGAGAGGCTGAGGAGACCTGGTATTTCACCCGGCATGAAGCCTTTTCACTCCTGATTTTATCAAGTGCTAATGCCATCTAGCCCAAATAGAGGTTACTGGGTCAAGTTGTCTTCTGTGTTTCATTAGCTGATTTTAATGAGCTTTTTCTCTACCTATCTGTATGTATGAACAGGAAGACAGGGATGAGCCAAGTGGCCCATTTTCTGAATGAAGTTTTTATTTTATGCTTTACAAACTGTGAAGCAGTCTCCTGGTGCTGGTTTGGGATGCTGGTTTACTGATCCCACTCTGGTGTAGCCAGCCCCAGTTCTGGGGAGGAAGGGGAACCAGGAAAAATTTCCCCCTTTTGTTAAGAGGTGGGATGGCTTGTTCTCATGGTCCACCAGCTTCTTGTGACATAATGACACCAGGTGCACCTCCAAGGACTGATAGTTTTTATAAAAACATGAAAACTGCTAAATTCCCAGAAAGGAGGAACCTGCTCTGCACCTTACAGCACTAACATTTAGAAGGTGATGTATTAAAAACCCCAGTAATTTAATTGGTTTGATACTTTTCACACCACTTCCACAGCCTTTCCCATCTATTTGGGAGCAGTGAAGCAGCAGGTCTGTAACCTGTAGTAATGAAAGCGTTTGCCTGAGAGGGAGCTGACAACCTCCCCAGCACTTGGGACAGCAACTTTCCGAGGAACAGCTGAGCCCGTGCTTCCATAGCGATTTTAAGTATGTCAGAGCTCGCATCCATTAGTATGCGAGGCAGAGCAAGATCCCCGAGTCTGTAAGCTGATCCCAAGCTGCTTTTGATGGGCTCGAGCCAGGGAGAGAGCAGAGCTGCTGTGTAGGAAGAGCACAACCTTTGTAAGCAAACACCAAGCCGTGAGTCACTGCAATAGACTGAAATTTCTTGCCACAGAGTTTACCACCTGGGCACCCACAGAGCCCACTCCTGCCCTGGGGGCTGGAAAGCTGCCTCAGCAGCACTGTGCCATGCCTGCCACCCTGAGCTAAGCGCAGTGTCGTGGCTGAAAAGGAGGAGGCTGAAAAGTCAGCAGCTGTCCTCCCTGTTCTGCTCATCAGGTGGAAACCTTGAGGGGATCCCCTCAGCCCTCCATGTTTCTTTCTTCCTCCTTGCCCAGGGGCTACAAAAGCCTGGGATGCGGCCGCTGTCAGCATGCCTCTGCCGCTCCCAAAAAGCGCCACAGAAAAGCAGCACGAGCGAGCCTCGCGGTGCACGGCTGCTGCCGAGCTCTGCCACCTGCCAAAGCTGTGCTGAGTGGTTTCAAATTGCCATATGCAGAGGGAAAAGGGCTTTAACACAGGTGAATCGGCTCAATGCTGCACAGCTCCCCACACATGTGCACTGGCTTTGAGTCCTCATCTGCAGAGGCATCACTTGCGACAGTCCATGAGAGGCGAGCCCAGGGATAAAGGGAAAGCCCTGTCACCCGAGAGGAGCACAGACCTCCTCTGACAGAGGCTGATCATGGTTGTCTTTGTTATTTTGTGAAATCGCCATCAAAATGGATATGCAAAAGGCTCATCTATTTTAAACATTTCAAACTATGCTGGAAGCCAACTGTTTTTTCCTAACAAATCATTGCTTGTGTTTGTTTATAGTTATGGATCAAAAGGTTATTTCCCTTCCTGGGAGAATGCTTTTGTAATGATAATGCTCCTCTATTGAGCTCACTATAGATGGAAACGTTGCATCAGAAAACACTGACCAATAGCCACTTCTTTCCACAGGCACCGGGGACATGCTGGGCTCATGGATTTTGTAAGTATGGACATACTAGATTCACTTCCTGTTTTTTTAGACCTGTGCTGTTGCAAAGATGAGAATTCACACTCTTTATGCTGGGTTACAACCGCTCCAGGGACAGGGGCAAGTTCTGGCCATAGATATATAGAGCCCATGGGGCACTGTGCCCACGCCAAATCGAGCTCCCTGGCTGCGCAGCCAGGGCTGTCAGCCAGCAGCTCTGTGCACCCCTCTGAAAACTGCTGGTAAAATCATCGTCACGAGGGTCAGATTCACTGCTGCCAGGCGTTAGCCATCAGTTCTTAAAGCTCAGCCTAGAGCAGTCCTAAAGTAACACCCCATATACCAGCTCAGGCTCTCAGACAGATTTAAAGAAATCGATAAAATAAAGAAAACCCCAACCTTCTGCATGCATCAGACTTGATCAGCTCAGGTCTGCTGACTGTGCGAGACCCTAACCAGGCAGGAGGGCCCCCCCAGGGTACCACAACCAGCACCGTGGCGTGAGCCGGGTGTCCCTGTTACACAGTGCTTGACCCATTCCGCACCCAGACCCCCACCGCGTTATGTATGGTGGCTGCATGCGCCCTCACTGCACGCTTGGTCTAACGATGCTGTGCGCTGCTGTCTCCTTACCCGCTCTGTCCGTGTGCGCAGCGTGGGCTATGACAGCTGCCACCTATCGTTAGCTCTAACGCTGACAGCACATCTTCATCCAGAACGGAGAGAGGGGGGAACCGGGGAAATTCCTGCAGGCTCAGCTCCCGCGAAGGACTACTGCCGCAGCAGCCGGTCAACACGAGGTTGCCACTACCAGCATCCTCAGACACGGCTGAAGTTCTGCCCGTGAAATTGTTCTTATTGGAGACCAACCACCTCAAGCCCAACCTTCAGCCTGGAAGGTTCTGCAGTCAAGGGTGCTAACCTGTCCTGGTGGGCAGCCCCTCCAAGCCACCCACAGCTATGAGGGTCCTCTACAGCCTGTCCTGGCAGATTGAGACCGTTTTCTAGCACTTCTGAGGAGTTAGGAAACTAAAAAATATCGGTAACAACAATAATAGAGTCGGGGAGTGAAATGTACCAATGGGAAACAGTAACAAACACGCTCACGTACAGAGTGAGGTTGTCCTTAAACATAGCAAATAACCATAGTGATTTTGTCTGTGTTTTCCTCAGTGAAAAAGCCTTCTATACAACAGGACGAGAATGCCATAAGCTGGAAGTGGAACACTGAGCACTGCGATGGGCTTGTGAAGGACCATGATCAGTACCTCATCATTGAGCAGAGTGGCAACTACTTCATCTATGCTCAGGTCAACCGCAAAGAAAATATGGAAGAGGCCTTTACATTTGCACTGTGTAAAGCGCCATCCATCACCCTCAACAAGGTGGGGGGACCAGAGAAGTCAGCTGGAGTGGGCACGATAAATTTTGGGAGACCGTTTTACCTGCAGAAGGGAGATAAGCTGTATTGTCAGGCAAATTCTGATCTTGACATTATTCTGGAAGGGAATCAGTCTTATTGGGGCCTGTATAAAATGTAGCAGGATTCTGCTTGGAGTCAGCTCCTCCCTCATTTTCTCCAGGAAACCTTATGGCATGAATAAGAGTCTGCAGGTTCTCTTTGTATGAAATTCAGCTTGCTGGAGTACATGCCATAGTAGGCTGGTATCCCGCAGTGACAGAGTAAGGTGTAAAACAAAGGGAACAGCAAACTCTGACAGAAATGGATGGCGCCTGATCATCACAAAGCATGACAGAAAGATGCTTCTGGGAGGAAAAGTTCTTGATGCATTATGGGGTTGACTCTGAGATCCTGGAAAACCAAGTCACTATACTCAGTCTGTTCTGAGCTGGGGAGGAGCTGAGCTCTGCTCTGCAGTGGGTTGCATTTCAGAGCCAGGTACGTGTCAGTACCTCGGGTCCCTTCTACCAAAAGGTGCTATGTAAAGCTAACATATTCTATATCCTTCCTGCACAACCTGCCCGTGAAGCAATGTTTCTACAGCAGAGGGATTAAATCATTCAGAAACTGGGGCAGAAAAAAAAACCAAAAAGCTTCTCGGCCCCATCCACCACCAGTTGAGAGCTCAAAGGACCTTTCCAGTCAGGCACAAGCAGTGCTGCACCTCTGCAAATTCATGTCAGCTCCGTGCTGCAGCCTAGACACACGCACCACAGTGAGCTTGCAGATCCAGCCGATGCAGCTGCTTTACATCCCGCTGCTAGAAAGGATGTATCCCTGCCGGCTGAGTGTGTGGAGAAGAGATAACGATAGAGAGGTCCATCTGAGAGCAGGCATGGAGTGGAGAATGGAGGGTTGGAGAACTGCTCTCGGCGTTGTTCACTGTGCTGTGTAGTGGGTGTTGCAAGCAGGGCAGAGCAGGCACAGTTCTGTGAGGAGGGGGGCTAAGCGTCCCTCCCTACCACCTCCCCATGGGCACAGCTTCGATATCCAGCACAAAGCACAAGCCGTGCCAGTACCGCAGCAGGGAGGTGGGAAACATGAGCTAGCAGAGGAGCAGAACACCCTCCACCTGCTTGGGAAGCCAGCAGGTACTGGGACACTGCTTGCTTTGAAGCCTTGGCTATCTGCTTTGCTTCCTGGGATGAGTATTCAATCATGGAAAGGTCTCAAGACCGCAGCAAAGCAAAGTGCTCCTGGAAAAGCAGGCTGCTGTGGCTGCAGGACAGCCCAGCTGCCCCGTGGCATGGTTGCTCTCCCTTGCCCATAGGCAGGCTTCTCCCAGGGACTCTGTGCTTTCCTTTCCTGGCACCTGGACCTTCACGGGTGAAAACTCCCCTACCATTTTTCCCATAGGAAAGCAAAGCAACTGAGAAGCTGCCTGGAAATAGTGATTTGGGGTGGGTTGGTACAGTTAGGGGTGCTATTTGCTCTTACAATGTTACAGTCTATGTATTAGAAGTCTAAAGGACCAAGAGTCAACTTTTTGCAGACATCTATAGTACCGTATTTTGTTTCATACAAGCTGTTACCGACTAAAATGTTACTCTTGTTCTTACTTCACTTCATTGATTTTGCTTAGTTTAAAATAATAAAAAAAAAATTATCTTGCAAACCACAAGTCTATTTCACTTCTGTGATACGGACTGAGAAGATAACTGACACATTTCTCTACCCTGCATCTACTTTCACTAAACTCTCTCTTCGACTCTGAGAGGTTTGTAGTATCCACGCAGAGGAAGATTAGTTTGAGCTGTGCAGTCCTGATCTGGCTCCCAGACCCAGGCAGCCAAAGCAGAGATGAAAGCAGAAGTCAGAGGTGAATGCCACGGCAGTGAAACTGCCTGGAGGCCTCCTTGCTCCATGGGATGTTTTTAACACTCCCACCAGAAGGTCACTCAGAGCTGGATGGGCACAACAGTGCTTTCCATGGCTGCTTCCACAAGCTGTTGGGCTTCCCATCCCCACCCTGCTCCTCAGAAATAACTAATGCATTGTTTCACAAGAAACCCGTGTCAGGCAACAAATGCTATAAAAACATGCTGTGATTGATAGATCTTCTAGGATATGTCAGGTAAAATCTGTTTCTCTGAGTCAGGCTTTGCCCATGACATGCCTATAAAGCTCCTCACACAATGGTTCTTGCATTCAATAGGGCCAGCATCGTGAATGCCAAGTAGTAATTAATGAGTGCTCCAGCCCTTCCTCCCAAACCTGCCCGTGGCCAAAGTGTTCAGACTCCTTGAAAACCGAAATGAGTCGCCCCTAGCATCTGGGAATCATCACAGAATCACAGGGGTTGGAAGGGACCTCGAGAGATCATCGGGTCCAACCCCCCTGCCAAAGCAGCTCCCCAGCTCATATTGCACAGATAGGTGGAATGCACAGCGGACCTAATGGCCAAGGTTCCTCAAATGCCTCAGGTTGCAAATCCTGCCTCTCTGAAAACTGTGACACAGAGTAACCAGATCAACACAGCATCAAAAAGTAGTTTGCATAAAAAAGCTGTCTTTTTTGGGCATTTTAAAATGATCACTTGCCACTTGGAGAGAGTTTTCACTGACATGTGGGGTTAGGAAAAAGTTGTTTCTCTCTCTGTGCTGTAGAATCCCAAACTGGTTGGGTTGGGAGGGACCTCAAAGACCACCCAACCCCAAACCCCCGCCACAGGCAGGGACACCCTCCACTAGCCCATGATGCCCTTAAATGATATAATCTATGGGAAGTATGATTTAAAGGAGAGCGAGTGCATCATGAGACTAGAAACAGCTAGTCATGTGTCTTCAACCAGGAAGAAAATGTCCCGTTTTTTTCACAGGAGTTTCTGCTTTCCCAGAAGCTCAGTAAATTGCACAGCCACCCCCCAGGATCAGAGATGCAATCTCTCAAAGTACAGAGTGCTGGGTCATGAGAAATTAGCCAAAATGTGGTCCTACAAAAGGAACAATCAGATTTAAAAAAAAAAAAACTTGAATACAAGTAGCACTGATATATTTAGCAATTTTTCGGTTCAACAAACAGCCACTTACCACCTGTCATCACTGCACCACGGTCTGCTGCTCTCCACAGCCAATAGTGGTTGCCTGGGTTTTGTTCTAGAAGATCTAATTTAGACTTTAGGGCAAAAATTACCACATAGCACTTCAAAACCAGTGTGGCCTCTGAGTAGGCAGAGAGACATCTCTGATGACAAACACACATTGTTTAGTACCATCACCATTTCAGGGGCTCCTCAGGCTGCTCTGAAAGTCACTGCTGAGCCTGACCAGTCAGTCAGAGCAGCCAGCAGACCTGGGGTACATTGGTCCCAGTTTTGAACTGCCCAAAGACATCGTGGTTTCCACCTAAGCTGCGATGCGTTGGAAGCATCCTCTGAGGACAGGTGAGCAATGCAACACACAGCAGTGGTGCCCGAAGCCCTGCCCCAGCATGAGTCCCGGGCACTCTCTGCTTGTACTGGTTAGTAAGAGTACCATGAGCAGAGAGCTCCTCTGTCTCCACTTGTGTCCTACAGACAGAGCCCTGTGTGGTGGCTCAGCCCCAAGCAGTGGCTGAGCACCACACGCCGCTTGCTCCCAGAGGAGAAACAGCCAGAGCCTCTGTGCGTTAGGATAAGGACAGCTTACTGACAAAAGCACCATAAAGGGAGAACAGTAACAGCCCACAACAAATTTCACTCACACCCAGTGATAACTCAGAGTACCTTACCAACCCGATGATGACACAGAGTACTGCACATGGTGAGGACCAACCCAATGCCCTGGCTGCACTTAGACTGGCCTGGAGGCACCCAGGAGCAACCCTCCCCAACAAGCCCCTTTTATGGGGGAGTGATGTCAGGTGGGGTGGAAACAGCCTGGGTTGACTCAGCTCACCTGGGCTGGCTGCTTGGGTAGGGTAACTCTGGCCTGGCCAGAACCAGGACACCCTGTCACCTGAAGATGAAGTACACGTTGCATAGGACATACACACACATCTCAGAATCAAGATAAGCTTTCTGATGGGCAAAGTGAGTGGATGATGCTGTCCTCTCTTCACAAACAGGGAACCCAGTCACAGAGGAAAGGTAAACGACAACTGTTAATTTGGGTTGCTTAAAGCAAACTAACTTAAGACCTGATCTTTTCAGAGTGCCTTCTATTATATAGGCAGAACTATCATTAATTGTGGTTGTAACTTCCAGCGCCCAAGACTTCTGCAAATCAGCCCCATGAGGACATTGAAGCTAAGCAAGCTGGCTTTGGTCCTAGAAGGAGGATGGCGACCTGTGCAGGGTGCTCTGAAAATCCTCCCTGTGGACCACAAAACCTGTGCTTCCTGGGCAGGAATGAACCGCTCCAACAGAAGTTTTCCAGGGACAAACGTTCAGCCTGGCACAACCCCCCTGCACTAGTGATTTCAGCTCTAAAGGTGAGCACATGGGAAGCCCAAAACTGCTGAAAACAGTCTGCCCAGAGAAACAGCCGAGTTTTTCTTATTCCTATCCCTGCAGAGCGACAGCTGCTTTTACAGTTCTATTCTCCTGAGTTTTGTGGTGGTCTTACCCCTCTTCTTTCTCAAGTGGGTGGAGGTTTAATGGTGGAACCCAAAGGCCTTGGGCACTGGGCTTCTGGTGACAAGTCGCATACCACATCTGCTCTCTTCTCCCAAGTCAGGGAAGGGTTTGCATCATGCCCAGTCTCTTCACCTCCCAGGTACACCAAGGCTTGCCCATGATGTGATGTGGCCCTAACAGATGCTTCAGGAGGAATCACACACCCCCTCCCCGGCCCCATGCACATCCAGATTTCTGTGTGCTCCAGTACCTCCTGATTTCAGAGGACCACGACGCTGGGCACTTCACTCCCACATACAGCAAAAGACCACTCATGTCATCACAGAATTTAGCCTAAGCAGCAAAATCAGTCTTAAAGAGGAAGAAAGTATTACCAGCACTTTAGAGATAGGGAAGAAAGGCACAGTAAGATGATGTGATTTCCTTAGGTTCACTAGAAGCCCAGACGAGCAGGGATGTGGACTTGTGGAACTCAGAGAAAGGCATTAACTAAACATCCTCACCAGGGAGTGTAAAACAGTGGTAAGAGCACTCAAAAAAAAAAAAACAAACCCAGAAAGTACAACAATTGGATTAAATTCACAATTATTATTTTCCTCCTTTGAAAGAAACAATGCAATACATTCACAGCATTCCAAAAGTGATTTAGAAAAGCTTCCAAATGCCAGAAATGTGCCAGTGGCACAGTGCCCAGCTGTGTCAGCAGGCTGCCCAGCATGGTCACAGAATCACACACAGAATCACAGAATTGTAGGGGTTGGAAGGGACCTCGAGAGATGATCTGGTCCAACCCCCCTGCCAAAGCAGCTCCCCAGCTCATATTGCACAGATAGGCGTCCAGACGAGTCTTGAATATCTCCAGAGAAGGAGATTCCACCACCTCCCTGGGCAGCCTGTCCCAGGGCTCTGTCACCCTTCACTGTGTAGGTCCTCACCCACCACCTCCTTTGGTCTTGTTGGGCACCTGCCTGTGCTATGGACCCCTGGACTTTGGGAAGCCGGGAAGTGGAAACCTATTTCTGCTTCATGTCATGTAGGGTTTTGTGGTGAATGACTTTCCCAGTGGAAATTTGGCAGATCCCACCTTTCACCTAACTTGAGATGAAAGAACACAACGGCATTACCTTTTTTTTTTCCCCCTTTGACACACAACATTACTCTGTGGGAAAGAGATTCTGATGTCACGCCCATCCCTACAGAGCCCCTCAGCTCCCAGGCTTTAGGCACAACGCAGAAGACACGTTTGCTTTCAACATTTTATGCCGAGCACAAGGGCTCAGCCACCCAGTGATGATGGGGAAACTGCCTCATGTTGATACGGGCCAGCACCCCGCCTATCCCTCTGGCAAACCTCTGAAGAAGTAGGAAGGATTTGGAAGCAACATGTCCTGTCTTTGAAAGTAAACAATTCAGAGAAGAGCCACTGAAGGGAAGTCACAGGGGTATGAGTCACTCCTGGTATAAAAGCACAAAGTATTTAGCTATGAGATAGTGGAAGAGGTGAGAGCTGAGTGCTGTTTCATTCTGCAATCCCAAGCCTTTGTTATCACAGGCAACACCTTCCTCCAGTTCCACCCTAGCAGGGTCTCTGACACTCCTCTTTCTTATGAGAAGGCTTCAGATCATCTCAAGCTCTCTCCCTCCAAGATCATAGAATAATAGAATCTCCTGAGTTGGAAGGGACCCATAAGGATCATCGAGTCCAACTCCTGGCTCCACACAGGGCCAGCCAAGTCAGAGCATGGGACTGAGTGCATCACCCACATGCTTCTTGAACTCCTTCAAGCTCGATGTTGTGACCACTTCCCTGGGAGCCTGTTCCAATGCCTGACCACCCTCTCAATAAAGATGGGTCAATACTTGCATAAGATCAGCAGACACAGCAAAACCATTTTGACAAAGTACTGAAAAAAAGCCACCCTAGGGAGCCCACCAGAAGCAGAATTTCACAGAATCATTTTGGTTGAGAGAGACCTTTAAGACCATTAAGACCATTGAGTCCAACAGTTAGCCCAGCACTGCCAAGCCCACCGCCGAACCGTGTCCCTAAGCGCCACATCTACACGTCTCAAACACATCCAGGGATGGTGACTCAGCCACTTCCCCAGGCAGCCTCTTCCAGTGCTGACAACCCTTTTTGTGAAGAATTTTTTCTCAATGTCCAATCTAAACCTGGGAAAACCTGGGGCCGTTTCCTCTTGTCCTATCGCTTGTTACCTGGGAGAAGAGCCTGATCCCTACCTCCCTACAACCTCCTAGGTAGTTATAGAGAGAGAGATGTCCCATAAGCCTCCTTTTCTCCAGACTAAACAACCCCAGTTCCCCCAGCTGCTCTTCATACAACCTGTTCTCTGGGCCCTTCACCACCATCACAGTGATTTCATCCAAATCATTATGGATTTTGTTTATTACAGACACAAAAATGCTACCAGGTGCTACACGCTTTCAAGACTTTCAGGCTCCAGTCACAGGGAGGACATCTAAACCCTGCTGGGGGTACCCTGGCCAGGAACACACCTTAACCCTAACACACAGCTAGGCTACTGAAAAGGAGGAGGAGGATATCAAGGAATAAAAACATATGCACTGCAGGCTGGCTTATAAAATCATTTATCATCAGCACAAGTGAAAGAATTCTTTTTTCCTGTTGTTGAAAAGCTATAAAGAAATATTTATCTGGCTGCCAACATGCTTGTATGGATGCTTTTTAAATAATATTTTTGGTTTTATACTGAAATTCAGATGGTTGCATAACAGCTTTGACTTTGAAAACACAAGCCCAGTTATACACTAATACTATCTGGTGGGGACATCCATGTAAACAGTTTATCTTTAATGGTTTATAGTAACTCTTCCTTAAGTGGGAAAGACCGAGGACATAAATACAGTAACATCTCCTGCTTAATCATCTGGCCTCTTGATATGTGGGGGCTGAGGAACCATCCTGCCCTTTGGAATATTCATCCCAAAGTTTGTGTTGACAGTTGATTTGAGTAGCTTTAATGCAAGCAGGAATTTAAGTATTCCTCTAGGGACAAAAGCTTGACTAATTGTTTACTATTAACTATTAAATAATAGTTTAATTGTGACCATTCATTACACAAGCAAAGAAATGCAATAAAAACATGTTTCAGATTACTTTGATGCTTCCTGGAATCCTACAGGAGACCTACAGCCCTCCATACATCAAAATAGAGGATAGCAAAGCTGTCCTGGCTCTGCCTCTATGGACCAAGACAGATGCTATTAACATAAGCTCAGAAACGAGACCCAGGAGTCATTTCTTCAAAGGGTGCTCAGAAAACTATGGTCCCATTACTAGAGTTCACCCACATACTTGGCCTTAGCTCTGCCTGTTGGGTAAGGAGGTAGTTGAGGCCTCGCTCAGCTAGGTCTACCTGCTCACTTGGCTACTCATGGCACTGGTGGGACATCTCCCGACGTGCCTGGAAGGAACCTGCTTTGTGGGCAGTCTTTCCCTTGCACAGCACACATGAAGCCACGGGGTGACTCTATTGCTAGCTGTTTATTAGTGCAATTTGAGTGAAAGGGATTGCTGAAGTACCTGGGATTGCATAAACATGAACTCCCTGCCCAAAACTGCCTGTGAGCTGAACTGTTTGCAAGTACAGGAAAAAGCCATTCACATTCCAGCTTGTAGTGAAACAAAGAACGAGGTGGTTAGGTGATTAGCATGAAGTCAGATGAGCCTGGGACAGATCTGGGATTACAGTACCTTTGCCTTGATTCCTGAACCAGGACTTTAACAATATGATCTTGGCTTTCCACCCTCTGCCTGCCTTCCTCTCAAAAATCTGGATAATATTCTTTCTCTTGTTTGTTTGGAGACAAAGAAAGCCATGGGGACATGCAAAGAACGTGGATGTCCAATTTTCAGGTGTAGCCAGGAATATGCAGAAACTGTGATCCCTGAAGCACCCAGCACCTAGCCCAGCTGTAAATCCCCTCTGGAAAATATTAAGCAGCAAAGGCCACATCTTCCACAGCATGCAACTCCTCTGCCACTCGCTGGGGCACTCAAAACTGGCAGAGTGGGAGTTTTAAGCTGGTTTGTGAAGACCCAAATTCCCTGTGATGAAGATGCTAGATGATCCATCCCTTCAGAGCAGCGCTTGGGTCTCCTTTCCATTTTTGTGTTACCATGATGTCACTCTGCTTGGTATGTTGGGGCTGGGTGTTTGGAGTAAGGGTTTCCCAGTTTTTTGTCCTACTTAAGTGTATAGCTGAGTTGGTCTCCACTTTCCTGAAATATATAAGCAAAACATATAAACAGGAGATTTGGTAAGTCTACCTCATGCTTTTTCCTAGGAAAATAATTTAAAGCAGACAATCATTTCTTCTGAATGCCTGTGGCTGTTCCATATTGGCAACAAAAACACCCACAAACACGGAAAAGGCATCGAACCGGAAATGTGGCTTTGTGGGGCTTTCCTGTTCACCTTTAGCCATGGGCTATGGTGGTGACTGCATGCCCTTTCTGGAGCAAAGGTGACAGCAGAAGGCTGCTGCCTTTGACCTCAGGCAGAGATATCTGCCAAAACTCGGCCAGATTTTTTTCTTCTATTAAGATCCTGAAAATATTTACTGGATGAAACCCACTGGAGAAACTGCTGTCCAGAAGGCAGGTCCTCCTCTCCCTCCCTGTGCCACAGGAGACTGTGCAAAAAGTGTTTCAGGCAGGGGTCTGCTTTGGGATTTTGGCATCTTATTTCTATTTAATTAAGGCTTCAAGACCAGAGTCCTGTTTTGCCTCTCTTCCTTTGCTGTTAACAGGACACAAAGAAACATTCACTCAGGTATTCAAAGTTTAGGGAACAGCCGAATGCAAACTCCTTTGCAAATGCCAACTACAATTCTAGCTATTTGTGTGAGTGCACATCAAGATATACCAGGGCACTAACGGCACCAGGTCTCATTTTTTGCACAGGAAATATGCACATTGGGGTGGATCAGATCCTGTAGGACAGGAAGCTCTAACCTGCCTATGCTCTGTTGTATGCAATACAAAAACTGGGACATACATGGGGCACAGAACAGAGGACTGCAAGCTGACAGACAGTAGCTTCACAGAGAGATGACTTAAGGATGATTTCATCATTTCACATATTTGTGTGGTGGGGTAAGCAAATAACAAACCCCAACCCTTTTAAAAGTGGCTTCTAATCGTCCATTCCTCATTCTCTGCGTTGAGATGCGGGACGTGGATTTCGAGAGAAACAAGGAGCCACAGCTGCAGGTTAGATGGAAAGGTCATTCTGCACTCTAACAAAAAAAACCCCAACCCAAACCAAAATAAAATATAGGAGCAAACCAAAATAAAATTAAGGAGCAACACCTCTTCAGGACAAGGTCCTGGGTAATGGAACCAAGGATGGAGAATTCAATCACGAATAAAAGCTTGCCCTGATTTTCATACACAGGGAACCAAGCTAAAGCTGCAGGGACAGCTCTAAGGCTGCGTTTCCTGCCTTGGGAATGTGTGACAGACCAATCAACCTCTACGCAGGTACAGTCTGAGGCATTCAGAGATTCCTGCTTTGCTTCTGATGTGCAGACAGGGGCCAGTGTTAGTCCTGATTTTCAGTTCTTTTGCAGAATACCCAGTATTAATATTAACACAGCGTATTTTACAAAGGTTCCTATAATGCACAAAGACCTGCTTTTATAAGCAAGAGAAAAGTCCCATATTTCTCTCTTCCACACTGAGAAGGAAGGATATTTTCCTTTCCAGAGGAAGAGGATAGATTACAATTTAATTATCACATACAAGAACTCAACTCCATGCATATTTCTCTCTGCCCACACATCTGTTATTTGCTGCGAGCTACCCTAAGTCGGCTAAGGAACGCTGTTTCACCAGCATCCTGGATCCTGTGGAGCCCCACGTGCTGTCTGGTGCTGCCAGCTATTGGGTTGGGCTGTTTGCAGACCTGCACTGTGAGCTGTGTTTAAGAAAGTCTCATTCTAAAACAACTACACTTGTGCTCTTCCTTTTTTAGCTCTAAATACAAACAGGCATTCATGTACAAAGGAAAGAGCCAGTCCTGAAGCCTACCTTCTGCTCAACTCCTGATGATCAGGCATCTAAAGTTAGACTAAATTTTAAGTCAAAATGCTTAACCTGTCCCTGCCCCCACAACGCCACACCAAATCAGCCCCTACCCTTGCCCTGGCTTCTCTTCAATTTTCAGCATCAGCTGCTTGTTTGTGATCACAACCCCTGAGAAATCCAGCCCAAAGCATCTCAAATATTCAGAAGAATAAATCACTCCAAGAAACAGATGCACAAGCCCTCAGTGTGAAGGTACGGGCAGGGACTTACCCAAGTAACCAGTCCTGTCTGCACACACACAGCTAGTGTGGTACTGGAGTCCCACATCACCAACCAAGGACTTTTAAGCTGTTATCCCAAATTTATAGGAAGCAAGGGAGGTCCAGTAGGGCATAAATGATTTGTCTGAGGTTACAAAGCAGTTTTGCTGCTTTTCTGACCCTCAGACAAGTACTGGGACAGAGAAAAGCTCTTGTGTAGCAACCAGCGACCAACAGTAGCTACTTCAGCTTCATCCCATCACCTTTCCTACACCTTTCTGCAGAGCAGATGCCATGACTCACACCAGCTGAGGAAACGTACCCATCCCTCCCACATCAAGCACAAAGCCACATGATTTATTCAGCTTTTCAGCTGTGACATTACCTCCTGTCCTGCTTCTCTGGCACCGAGCAGCCCCTACCCACCCACAGGAAGTACTTAAAAAGGGAGATGATTGTTCCTCAGATTTTTTGACTATAAACTACACTCTTCCTACCTAGGCCTGGAATTTTAATCCATGGGATCCTCTGGTACTGCTAAAATTGCTAGCTTATTCACCTGGCTTGACTTTAAATTTACTTCTATATTTATTTTCAAGGATTAATAAAGTATTTTTGTGTTCTTTACTATAGAATATACTTGTATCTACCTCACTTCTGCTTCTCCTCAGAAGATCTTGCTCTGTCTCTCCTCTCTACTTTTTCTCACGGTGTCAACAGAAATACCACTGACTGCGTTTGTTTAAGTTAATAGTATGACCATATCTAGCCTTGAAGTGATTGCACTGCTGTTTTGACTTTCTTTTCCACGCCTTATTTAAACAGAACTTGCTTGGGGCCATCTGTTTCTCTTTTCCTGTTTGACTGTTGCTGTCCTCCGTCCTTTCCTTATGGACACAGAGTTTCTGTGGCTTCGTTAGTGGTGGTTGCATCATCTTTCAACTTGTGTGTTTTGCTTCCTGGGAAGTTTACCCTGCTCTTTGGTTTGAAATGCTCACTAATGACACCTTTCTGGATTTGAAGTGGCAGCTGCCTGTTTCACTTGTAGTTGAAATGGAGCCTGTCCTTTCGTGTAGGCTTCCTCCAGTCCAAATAAACACCCTGGTCCTTGGCCAAGCGGAATCCTCCCTCCTCAAACCATGTGCTCTGCCAGATGTCCAGATTTCACCTCTCTTCTTCCCTGGACCAGCCCCACAGGGATAATTTCAAAGAACACTACAACAGATGAAGAAACTTGGGAGAAATAGAATCCATGGATAATTCTCCTCACTGGAGCTACCCAAGGTTTAATGTTGATTTTCCTCAATGAACAAAGTCCACAGCAATTTGAACCAACAAAGTGTGGGTGTGCTACTTGAACACACCATGGTTATGACCCATTGACACAGTACCACAGCACCAGAAGGGATAGCTTTTGAAGCACTACTGACAGTGGTGACATGGAACAGACTTTTGATCTGTATGGGTTCTCATCTAGAGTGGTAAGGGTGTGCAAGCCAAGAAGAGTTACTCCTGCAACAAGGCTCTGTGCTTGCAGCCCACCACTTGTGTGAAGGTTAGCTTGCAGAGGTATCCTTTCATAGAATCATAGAATGGTCTGGGTTGGAAGGGACCCCAGAGATCACAGAGTTCCAACCCCCTGCCACAGGCAGGGACACCAACCTCCAGGCCCAGATCTACACAAGGTTGCCCAGGGCCCCATCCAACCTGGCCTTGAACATCTCCAGGGTTGGGGCACCCACCACCTCCCTGGGCAGCCTGTTCCAGCACCTCACCACTCTCTCTGTAAAGAACTTCCCCCTAATATCTAATCTAAACCTTCCTTCCTTTAGTTTTAATCCATTCCCCCTTGTCCTGTCATTGTCTATCCTTTTAAAAAGTTGATTCCCCTCCTGTTTCTCTGCTCCCTTCAGGGACTGGAAGGCTGCAATGAGGTCCCCCCCACAGCCTTCTCTTCTCCAGGCTGAACAAGCCCAGCTCCCTCAGCCTCTCTTCGTAGGGCAGGTGCTCCAGCCCTCTAATCATCTTTGTGGCTCCTCTGAACCCTCTCCAACAGTTCCACATCCTTCTTGTATTGGGGGCCCCAGATCTGGACACAGGACTCCAGATGCGGCTCACGAGGGCAGAGTAGAGAGGGACAATCACCTCCCTGTCCCTGCTGGCCACCCCTCTTCTAATGGAGCCCAGGATACCATTGACCTTCCGAGCTGCAAGCTACTGCAAGCTAACAGCAGCTGCTGGCTACTGTTAAGTTTCTCATCCACCAGGACAACCAGGTCCTTCTCAGCAGGGCTACTCTCAAGAAGCTCTTCTCCCAGTCTGTATCTATGTCTGGGATTCTTCCGGCCCAAGTGCAACACCTGACACTTGGCAGTGTTGAACCTCATTAGGTTCACCCGGGCCCACTTTTCCTGCCTGTGAAGATCTCTCTGGATGCCTCCTTTCCTTCTAGGGTGTCGACCACACCACTCAGCTTGGTGTCATCCGCAAACTTGCTGAGGGTGCACTCAATCCCATCATCCATGTCATTGATAAAGATGTTAAAGAGAACCGGTCCCAAGACAGACCCCTGGGGGACACCGCTTGTCACCGGCCTCCACCTGGACATAGACCCATTGACCACCACCCTTTGGCTATAGTCTGTTAACCAGTTTCTTATCCACTGGATGGTCCACCCATCAAATCCACATCTTTCCAATTTAGAGATAAGGATGTGGTGGGGGACTGTGTCAAAGGCCTTGCACAAGTCCAGGTAGATGACATCGGTTGCCTTCCCTTTATCTACTGATGCTGTCACTCCATCATAGAAGGTCACCAGATTGGTAAGGCACGACCTTCCCTTGGTGAAGCTGTGCTGGCTGTCCTGGATCACACGCTCATCCCTCATGTGCTCCAACATGTCATCCAGGAGGATCTGTCCCATGATCTTCCCAGGCACAGAGGTGAGGCTCACCAGCCTGTAACTACCTGGGTCTTCCTTGCTCCCTTTCTTATAAATGGGAGTGACGTGACCTTTTTCCCAGTCCCCAGGGACCTCTCCTGACAGCCACGACTTTTCAAATGATGGAGAGCTTAGCTACATTTCATTTATGCCTGACTGCTATTCTGAAAAGGGATTTACTGCTTAAGGGACACAGAAAAAATAGCAGCTTCAGCAAGATACCCTGTGTGGATCCCCCTTTCAGATCCTGTTGAGATAGGATTCATTATGTTCTTCTTTTCACTATCATATGGCTTCTCTGAAACTACACATGAGAATCAGTGACCACCAAAACTTCACAAATATCACCTCCTTTGTCTTGTGAAAGTCTATGACCAAAATAGATAGCAGCATCAAACCAACCTAACAAGTGACAGTGAGACACATGAACAGGACCGAAAGAGAAAAACATGCTGCACTTTATGAAAGCTTTCTATGTTCAAATCTCTGGTCTTAGGTTTATTCAGCATGAAAATGTCTCCAATGGTTCACACCCTGTAGTGACTAAGACTATGATTGCAGGACAGCACACAGAAGGGATAGAATAAAAAAAACCCCACCTGTGAACAAAACTGAAGCTTATTAGAAATCACCTTGTACTTTTTAAGCTGATTGAGGGACTTGTTTGGTTTAAAAAAGGCTGGCGGCTCTGAAACAACATCAAGCAGACATGACCAAATTCACTGCTTCCCCTTGCCTTTTATGGTTCAAATCCAAACACAACCCACCAGTGTTAAAGCTGAAACATACCTAGAAAAGATTTTAACTAGCTTTGGGGGATGGGGTATTTGAAATAGTGGCTGCATTACCCTAAAAATGTGATTTTGGCTAATAACAAAAGCATCCTCAAGGAGATACAGGAGGTCCTGATTAAGCAGTATTGGTTTTATCCATCCTAACACTGAGATTCCCACAGGCCAAGAGCTGGTTTCTGAATCATCAAAAAACTTGCCCCAGAAGTTTATTTCATCTCCGTGTGACTCGAAGCTTTCATCTCCATACTGCTGGCCACAGAGAGACTACTGGACGAGGAACCATCAGCCAGATAGCATGAAAAATCCCCTTTCTGGGGGGTGAGACTCTTTTCAAGGCAGAAGATTTAGGCTTTAAACCCCCCAGTGATTTTAACGCATAGGACTGCAGCCTCAGCAGAGCTGCAATAACTTACACAGGCAGACATCTGTGTTATTGGGAAAGCTTTCAGGGGAAACATTCTCCTCTGCAGCTGAAGGTTGCTGAGGGATGGAGGGATTTTGTCCCTGCATCCAGTTGCAGACATTTACATTTCTGCCCCATTTCTAGCCCAGCACCACCCCGACCTTCCTTGCAACGCAGGGTGCAGTGTGTTGGTCAAGCTGGAGACCTGCATGGAGCACATGTGTGATGCTTGGCAGGCATGCCCTCAGTGACCTATCCAGCAGAGCTAATCTACTAACCAAGACTCATTTCTCTTTCTGTGAAATCATACATTCATCAAGCTGTCTCACGCCTGCCTGTTGCTGGAGTCCTCCCAGGTTTCCAGCTTGCTTTGCTCAGTAGGACTATTTTATGCTGGAGTAGAAACCAGTAAGCATTTCTGCATGCAATTCTGGGTACTCTGGGACAGGAGGAAAGGATGCAGGGAAAGAGCTCAGCAGGAACTGCATGGAGGAGAGAACAGGCAGCAGACATGGGCATATCCTCAGAATGAGAGTAAGGAAGAGACTTTTTCTCCCCCATTAGAGAAGGGAAAGCTTAGGGAGTTGTGCCAGGCTTTGTAAGGACCTTCCTAAAGACACTCAGCCCATTAGTATGCCAGACTTTAGAAGTGTTAAAAAAATGCCTGTGTTCGGAGTGGTTAGTAGTCACTACAGCTGCAGCATATTCTATAACAAACACCCCAGACACACGTGCAGTTCAAAGCCTTAACAGCAGCCCTCATTTTGGACTTTTTCATTGCCTAAGAGAGCGTAAACTTAATGTTTTCTTGGTGGAGGCACTATCAAAAGTCTTAGAGGCTCAGGGGAGGCTTCATGGGTTGCTTCTGTGAGATAAAAAGTTGCCTCCGTGTTGGACAGAGCCAGTTCCAGCCATCCCCAAAACACAGCCTTACCCCTGGCCAAAGCAGAGCCCATCACCAACACTGGTGGTGCCTCTGTGATAACATGTTTAAGGAAAGGATAAAAAAAAGACGCTGTGCATATGTGAGAGACAGGAGCAAGAAAAATGTGACAGAAAGAGCTTTGAAGACATCAAGGTCAGTGGAGGAGGGAAGGAGGTGCTCCAAGCACCTCTGCAGCTCATGGTGAACTGCATAGAGGACTCTATGCCAGAGCAGGTGGATGTGCTTTGAAGGCAACCACAGCCCTTGGAGAGCCAATGCCAGAGCAAGCTCCTGGAAAGACCTGCAGCCTGTGGTGGAGAGGAGCCCGTACAGGAGCAGGTTTTCTAGCAGGAACTGCAGCCTGGAGGGGACCCACACTGGAGCAGTTCTTGAAGAGCCACAAGCTCATGGGAGGGACCCTATGCTCAAGAAGGGGAACAGCTTGAGGAGGAAGAGTGGCAGAGACGAAGTGTTGTGAACTGACCACAACCACATTCCACATCCCTCCGAGTGCTTTGGGGGAAGAACACAGAAGAGTCAGAAGTGAAGTTGAGCCTGAGAAAAAGTGGGAAGGGAAGAAGATTTTTAAAATTTTTGCTCTTATTTCTCACTATCTTACTCTGCTATTGACTAGCAATAAAAGAATTTAATCTTCCCCAGGTCAAGTCTGTTTTGCATATGACAGGAATTGGAGGGCATTATCCCTGGCCTTATCTTGACCCACAAGGTCTCCTGCTGAGGATGGGGACCGAGAGTGTGGTTGGGTGGGCACCGAACATCAACCCACCAGAGTCAGCCAATAGCACACAAACAATCAGAACCACAGCGTCTTCCCTCATCTGAACAATGAAATAACTCGAGTCACAGGGAAATCACGCTCTTTCAGGTTTTGGTTTCCTTTCTTGTATCTTTCTATGAGACACTTCTTTTACACTTCAGGGTATGGAAAGGTCACATCCAATGGGGATGAGGCAATGGAGAAATATATATTTAAAAGTCTTAGTAACATCCCGATAGAAGCCTAGAGAAGGGCTGGAATTTTCTGTGTCTGTTCATGCCTGTCTGCATTATTGCACAACAGTCCTGCGCAATTTGTTATGATTATTTTTAATTTGTGCCAACTATTTCACATACTGCAATAAGGCCATTAGTCATAGAAAGGCACATGGAAGAAGACTTCATAAGTGTGGAGAATAAAAGATGAAGATGATGAAGTCAATCCAAACTCCATCATCTGCTTAAAGAAGTGAGGCTGAGGACCCCTTCTTGAAGTGCTGCTTTTTCTCTTGAAGTATTTGGCGGATTAGCGAGTGGTTGCATTTGGGGGAGCACGCTGGGTACAAACTGAAGATCTCCAGGACAGTGACAGTTTAACTTCTTATTTATCTTTAACAACCATGTAAAATAAGTCATTTGCTCAGGGGGTTCTAAAACAATGACGGAGCAGGAATACATGGTACATTTCAGCATTGCTTCTGACGTTCTCTCTTCACCAGGAGGTAAGAGAGAAAGGGAAAATAGGAAATCTTTCAAACTGAAAGGTTGCATGTGATGAAGCCAGGAGCTGAACGTGCTTCCTACACTTTTACAACTTTAACAGTCCCCCCTTTCTTTTCCACCCTTTCCAGACAAGGAGTTTCCAAGAACTAGCAGCCATTCCTACTACTAGTCAAAAGAGTGGCCTCCTACCTTGTGTTACACTGAAGTTGTTGTAAGTCACCAGGGATGTTTAGAAACTAAGAACATTTCCTTCTGTTGCCAAGCAAACAGGGAAGTTATCAGGTGGAATGCCCTGCTGTTGGTGGAAGAAGGCTGTGCTCCACGCTGTAGCGGCTGCCAGGCTCAGTGGAACACAAAAAAGCCTTTCTCTTCTGAAATGTGGCCATCTGCTCAGGCAGAAGCGCATGAGTAAGGCAGACCACCCAGCACCAGAGCCTCTGACACCAGCAAAAGAGCTAGCACACCTCATGCAGGCTCCTGACTCCACCTGTCACCTGTGTCTGACACTCACTGAAGAAAGGGAAAAGCCCCAGATGCAGAATTCAGGTTGCACCTGGCAGAAAACAAAACTTTCCTGACCTCAGCAGAGAAAACACCCAGAAACCCAGAGCAGTAACAGATTTTTAGTATCACCAAGGATCAACAGGCTGTTGATACTCTCCATCCTTTCCTTACCATGACTAACACCACTGGCAATCTAAGGATTTGTACCATTAAAGTTTCCCTCCCTTACTCTAAGGTTACCCTCAGATAAGCTCCTCCTTTGACTCCCTATAGAAGCAGTCTCACAAGTCACCCAACTAAGCTGTTCAGAACAGTTAGAAAGCTTTTGGCAATTTTCAACTTGATTGGTTCATACTGAGTTAGTTTGGGACACAGAATTAACTTCAAGCCGAAGTAGCCTCATTTTTTTAATATATATAGTTTGTAGAGAACCTTGGCATATTCTGTAAATCTACCACCTACCATACTAACCAGCAAACTCTCCACTCTTTTTTTTTTTTGGTAGGAATTAAATCTCTGAAAGCTGACCTGACCATTCTAGGAACCCTTTTGCTCCTCTCCAGTTTGTTTACTTTGGTTTAGACATCACAAATCAAAACTGTACCCAATATTCCAAATGGGGTCTTAAACCCAGCTTCTACAATTGCACCAATGCTTTGTCTCTGCTTGGAAGTTAAAGTCCAATGCATCCCACAGCCTTACAAGGCTTTCTTACAGCTGAGTCACATTGACATCCTTCTCTCTCCTACTCCACCCTCTCTCAGGAATAACTTCCCAGGATATTGCAAAAGTTCTTGCTCCTTTTCTCTTAAAACACAAGTATGCACTTCACGCTACTGCTTTCAATCCTCATTTCAAAAGCTCATCTAATTATTTTACTGTAAGGAAAAAAAACCCAATCCTCCACAGTAATGATATTAATCCCAGCTGTGTCATCCACTAACTTCATGGCCAAATACTGAGATAACCAAGGAATACATTAAATAGGGTCTGTCCTAGCTTCAATACTCCCAATGCCTCTCTTTTGCTTAGTTCATCTTCGCCTTGGAATTTCCATTATTAGAAGAGAATGGAAAAAGGAGGGTAAGAGAAGGTCCCTTAGGTGGTTCTGGATCAATGTTTTACTTGACTCCTGATTAAATTGACTGCATTACCCTTCTCTTAAGAAGATAGTTATCTTCTAAAAAAATTATTAAATTACTTCTGAAGGGACTGACCTTGGCGTGGGTGCGTGCGAAGTTTTTATCTTTACATCCATCCATTACCTTCCCACCCTCAGCCATCCCTCCTCTTGCATGTCAAGACTTGGTACCTTTGGCAGAAAATTAGGAAATAAGTTTCTGTGGGTTTTTGTTTTCCCCATTTTTGAAGATGGGCACTCTGTCTGCCACTTCTCTGTTCCCAAATTTATAGATGAATTATAAAAAAAAATAGAATCTCTTCAAACCCATCTTATTTCATACACTAATTATTTTAATAGCTAAGGAAAAAGCTTACTTGGGGACCATAGTATTTTCAAACTGATTAGCCTAAATTGTGCTGCCAACTCCAGATACTAAATTTCACTTACCATATTCACATTTTTACAACAGACTCCGACATTAACCTTATAATATCATCCTTATTGAACCAGAGTTCAGGCAATAATCCAGTACTTGAGCCAGACTTCAGCCCATATAACTTCCTTCAAGTATAGTATCTCTGCTTCCTCCCCAGCTCTTCTCCTGCGTATGATGCTGGTTTATTTCCTCTCCGTGTTCCATTGCAACGCTTAATGCATCACTACACTCCAGGATGCGGGCTCCTTAGATATTCATGCTGTCTGCCATCCAAGTATTATCTGGATTTATCCCTTTCTGGGACTATTTGCTCAGCCAGGGAGATCCTTTACTAGTCTTCATGGTCATTTTTCCTTTTAATTTCAGGGAAACGAAGCTCAACCTTCTTGCTTTTGGCTGAAATCCTATGCCCCATCTCCTCACTCAGACACCATCTCTTCAGTTTCAAGGTCAGACAGATACTTCTGCATACCATCCTAGCCACCCTTCTTCTGTACTGACAATGCCTCCTATTTGTGCCAAAATTTTCCCTTCCACCTCCCCTTTACTCATAATGGCCAGCATCCCGAGTCTTTCTGGATGGGCAATATTTAGAAATTAGACTAAATTTGTTATGATTAGATGAAAGTGATATTAATCTCACCTGGCTATTCCCAGCAAGCTGCCTCTCTTGCCAAGACAAACAGCTCTTCCTCACAAAGGTATGATGATGTCAATCGGCTATAAACCAGCAGGGCTGATTTCAGTCTCAATGCATCCAAGAGAAACCACGAGGTTCGTGTTCTACAACCTGAAGGCATGTCTGGATGCAAAAATAGTTTGGGGTGAGGACTTTACAGATCATTGCTGAAACCAATCTCAGTCTCAAATCAGGACTCATCTTTACCCACATTTGTGTTTTTGTTGAATTTGTGATTCTTTCCTGACATTATTTTTAAAATAATTGATTAAAAGGTAGCATCTGGGCTCCCTGGTATAAAAAAAGACAGGGACCTCCTTGAGAGAGTCCAGAGAAGGCTACAAAGATGATTAGGGCCTGAAGCATCTCCCCTGTGAGGAAAGGCTGAGTGAGCTGGGACTGTTCAGCCTGGAGAAAAGAAGGCTAAGGGGGGGCCTTATTAATGTTTATAAATATCTTAAGTATGGGATGCAGGGGGAAATGGCCAGCCCCTTTTCAGTGTCTGTGGAAATAGGACAAGGGGCAATGGCTGCAAGTTGGAGCACAGGAAGTTCCGCACCAACATGGGGAGGAACTTTTCCCCAGTGAGGGTGAGGGAGCCCTGGGACAGGCTGCCCAGGGGGGTGGTGGAGTCTCCTTCTCTGGAGATATTCAAGACCCGTCTGGACGTCTATCTGTGCAATATGAGCTGGGGAGCTGCTTTGGCAGGGGGGTTGGACCCAATGATCTCTCAAGGTCCCTTCCAACCCCTAAGATTCTGTGATAGAACACACAATAAAACCAGATCATTTTGCAAGCTGTATTTTTAGCCAGCACAATGATAGAGCACAAAGCACTCACTGCTAATGCGGCACTTGACATTGCATAGGTCAGCACAGCACTAGCACCAAACTAGTGTCATGGCTTCCTGCTTCCAAAACAGCTCAAAGTTAGCCAGTTCTACATCAAAAACCACCTCCCGTGCACAGGCTGCTGTAGATCTTGCTAAACAACAAGTTCCTTTTCCAAACCAAGCAGCTCCTTATCTTTAAGGCTTTACACATTATCTCAGCCTCTAGCCGCAACACCACCAAGCACGAGTTGGAGAAGTGCCTGGCAGCTTTATGGGGAAAGACCAAACAAGAGAGGAACACCCACCCAAGCAAACAAGCGGTGGGGCTGAGGGAAGAGTTTGGAGTCTGGCTGCTCAATGCAGGGCATCGCTGCATGAGGCAGCGGTGGGAAGCAGTGTCCCCCACAGCTCCACACAGCTGACATTGCTCTGTGCTTGGTGGTCCTGCAAAATGGACTCAACCTGCTTCTACTGTGGTGGGTGCACAGGTCACCCCGCTCTCGCTGCTTCACCTGAAAGGCCAA
Organism: Porphyrio hochstetteri; assembly: GCA_020800305.1. Taxonomy (NCBI): domain Eukaryota; kingdom Metazoa; phylum Chordata; class Aves; order Gruiformes; family Rallidae; genus Porphyrio; species Porphyrio hochstetteri. The sequence continues at coordinate 25,921,161 of CM036912.1, forward strand.
ACTGATGAACTCCTCCCTTGGTATTTACAAATTCGGGAAGTTGCATTTTTAAGCTTGCGTCATAGATCTCAGCAGAGAGCATCAAAGATCAGCCCAGGCTCTACGTGGCTGCGATATGCAGAGTCTTACACACACCCCTCCACAGGCACGGCAGTCCAGGGCTCAGAGCAGTGCCCTTGACAAAGGAAATAAGCGCTTTAACAGCAGGCCAGTGCAGACAGTATCTGCTGGCACATGCTCACAGAGTTTCAGAAGTCATGGGACTCTCAAAAGTTCAAGTACTGGAAGACTAAGACAAATTGCTTTTCAATCTTAACTAGAAAGAACGTTTTCTAAGACTATGTCCCAGGTTTTGGTTGGGACAGAGTTAATTTTCACAAGAAGCTGGCAGGGAACACAGGCAGGACAGCTGACCCAAACTGGCCAAGGGATATTCTGTACCATAAAGCATCGTGCTCAGCATATAAAGGGAGCTGGCCAGGGAGGAGGGTCTCCTGCTGTGGGAAGGAGCTGGGCACCGGGCTAATTGTATAGCATACTGCAAGCTTAGTATATTATTCTTTTAGAAGTACTGTTGCTGTTAGTTTTCTCTTTTTCTTTTCTGCCCCACACATGTGTTTCACCTTTTTGCTCCAATTCTACTCCCCATCCAACCCGAGGAGAGAAAGGAGAGCAAGCAAGCGGCCGCGTGGTGCTCGGCTGCCGGCTGGCTCTAAACCACGGCAGACTCAGGGATGGATACTGGCACGGACACAGCCGGCTCTAAACCACGGCAGACTCAGGGATGGATACTGGCACGGACAGAGCTGGCTCTAAACCACGGCAGACTCAGGGATGGATACTGGCACGGACACAGCTGGCTCTAAACCACGGCAGACTCAGGGATGGATACCGGCACGGACAGAGCCGGCTCTAAACCACGGCAGACTTAGGGATGGATACCGGCACGGACACAGCCGGCTCTAAACCACGGCAGACTCAGGGATGGATACCGGCCCGGACACAGCCGGCTCTAAACCACGGCAGACTTAGGGATGGATACCGGCACGGACACAGCCGGCTCTAAACCACGGCAGACTTAGGGATGGATACCGGCACGGACACAGCCGGCTCTAAACCACGGCAGACTTAGGGATGGATACCAGCACAGACACAGCCGGCTCTAAACCACGGCAGACTTAGGGATGGATACCAGCACGGACACAGCCGGCTCTAAACCACGGCAGACTTAGGGATGGATACCAGCACAGACACAGCCGGCTCTAAACCACGGCAGACTTAGGGATGGATACCGGCACGGACACAGCCGGCTCTAAACCACGGCAGACTTAGGGATGGATACCAGCACAGACACAGCCGGCTCTAAATCACGGCAGACTCAGGGATGGATACCAGCACGGACACAGCCGGCTCTAAATCACGGCAGACTTAGGGATGGATACCGGCACGGACAGAGCCGGCTCTAAACCACGGCAGACTTAGGGATGGATACCGGCACGGACAGAGCCGGCTCTAAACCACGGCAGACTTAGGGATGGATACCAGCACGGACACTTCACACTTGCCGCCGTCATATCTGCAGTCGTTGAAAAAAACGTGACGAGATACATCGAGCTCCATAAACAGACCGAAAATAGAAACCGAGATGCTTAAGTACGTAGAAACCCGCAACAGGCCTATTATGTAATTATCGTTACTGGCACCGGAGAAACTGAAACAGGTTATTTCTATGTCAGTGTCAGATAGGAGAAGCTGCAGACGGAGCGCTCCTTCCTACACAGACAAATGTAAGCGATAGCGGAAGGAAATTCAAGCAGGATAAGTAAGCAGCAGCAGAACTGCACAACAGGGCGAGTAGGCATCAGGACGCCAAAGAGGATTCCCGACTTTAACAGGAGTGTGTCGCAACTCGTTCTGAAATCAGTAGGGTTACGCTGAGGAAAACAAACAGGCTTTGCTCAGTGATGGGAGTCAACCCTGTGCCCTGCAGCCCATCCCTGTGTAGTAACACTTAATGGTTCTCAAAGATAGCTCACGCTGCTAAAAATATGTTGAAGTGATGGCAAGGTAAAGAGAGTTAGGAGATTCTTAAAGATATAGCAAGCTCAGACACTACAGAGCAGCACCACTTGCTTTTCTGCCTTGGCAGAGGGTCACCTCCGAAAGAAGCAATCATCACTTCTTTCAGGGCTGCATGTGGGGAAACCCACCACTTTACAGAATCACAGAATCACAGAATTATCAAGGTTGGAAAAGACCTAGAAGATCATCCAGTCCAACCATTCACCTATTACTACTAGCTCCCACTAAACCATATCCCTCAATACAACATCCAGTCTTTCCTTGAACACCCCCAGGGTTGGTGACTCCACCACCTCCCTGGGCAGTGCATTCCAGTGCCTGACTACCCTTTCTGAGAAGTAGTGCTTCCTAATGTCGAGCCTGAATCTCCCCTGGCGCAGCTTGCTACCATTCCCTCTAGTTCTGTCACTGCCTACACGGGAGAAGAGGCCGACCCCCAGCTCACTACAACCTCCCTTCAGGAAGTTATAGAGAGCTATAAGGTCTCCCCTAAGCCTCCTCTTCTCCAGGCTGAACAATCCCAGCTTCCTCAGACGCTCCTCGTCCTCGCTACCTCAAGTCCCATTCATCCTTCCCCATGGCAGAGGTTCTGCCTGTCCGAAGGCTGCTACAACTAGGACAGGACAAACAGCCTTCCCCTCCCAAGGGACTCCAATCTGCCTGCAGCTATAGACCATCCCCAAGCACACACCTTCCCCCCGCCAAAAGTCAGAAGGACGGATCCATAGGAAGTTTGATGCTGTAGACTAGAAAGTAATGTTGTTACTATAAAGATTAAAGACACGAGCATACTGCTGGCAGCAGGATTATTATTAAAATAGACAGAAATAAAAAATAGGCAGCTAGAGCAACCAATTAACAGAGTGGTCCTAAAGCTGGACAATTTGCACAAGACGGCAAAGAGAGACAGAACACTAAATGGATGAGAGAGAAGGCAGACTGGGAACCTTTGTTCTCCTGCAAGTGGAACAGGAGATGAATAGGAAAAAAAAAAAAAATTATGTCATATTCAAAACTGGTAAAAGGAAATGCTCCATCGCCTGGTGTGGAACTGAGCATGGAGGCCCTGCTCCCAGAATTGCCATGCAAAGGGCCAGGTGTGGAGAGGGAGCTGTAAGTTTGGTCTCCGGAGCATGCTGGGAGGGCTCTATGCTGTGCCTATCCCCTCTGTCCATCCCCCAGAGCCAACGCTCCTTTCCTCCTGGCTAGTCCACCGCTCTCCTATTTGGGGCAGCTTCACTCCCCAGCACCCACTGCACTCCACCCAAGGCCCCTCTCCTGTCCTCATACGAAAGAAAAGAGCATTTGGGGTTGGGCGCCTTTAAGAGATGTTTGAAGGACTGGGAGTCAGGTCATAAGGCTGCGTAATAGCTTCCTGCCTCCTCTCATGCTGCAGCATTTCCTCCCATCCTATACGTACACGTCATCTGAAGAGGAGGAAGAAAAAGCCATGCGTGGACATTGAGCGCTGACCCCCAAGCACTGCTCAGTTACCAGTCTGGAAAGCCTCGCCGGCAGCGAGAGCAGCAGGGCACAGGAAACCTCCCCTATTCATTTCATTAACAAATTCCATGCTTGAAGCTGAAAAAACCCCATATTTTTTCATAAATGTCAGAAGACCCTGTGAGAGCAGCAGAGCAGTTGATTATCCAGCTAATAAAAAGCCTCCTGTAAATAAACCCAGGAAAAAACACACACGGGCTCTTAGCTACTTTAGCTGAGCACATTGATAGCTGGCCTTTACTACCACTTTGATATCTAAACCACTTTGGCCATGTCTCTAAAGAGCAAGCCTGCCTCAGAGGCATTCCTAAATAGCTTAGTGCATACTGGGTTAGTGACTGTGTCCATACATCCTCTCTGTGACCTCCAAACCATGACTCAACCACACGGCATCCACACACAAGGCTCTAGCTTGCTTAAAAATGCCAGGGCAGAATTTGAACACATTCAAAGTTATAGTCCCTAATTTTGTGTGGCAAATACAGCCTCACCCGTGCTATCGAACCCCTGATGAATCCCAGGTGCGTTATCCTTAGGGTTGAGATGCATTGGCTGCTTTGTTACTTGATGTGATAGTTGGTTCAAATACCATCAATCACCAAACTCAGCTTGCAAGCTGATATCCAAAGGCTTGTTCATCACTGAGTTTTATTCCGTGTTTAACAGCTGGAGCATTACCCAACTCTCATGATGTGGTACCATTAAACGTTTGAAGAGCAAAAGTCTGGAATAATTTATTACACAGTACAAGTGTTAAAAGCAGAAACACTGAGAACAAGAAATTGGCTCAGGAGTTGCAGTGATTCATGGCCATACTTGTGGTCTGTGTTGCAGTTTTGGTTCCAGGAGATAATGGATGATAAGATGTAAAGATGGAAACGGGTCTTTCCTACTGCCTTTACAGATGTTTCTCTCGGCCCTGCTGCCAAAGTCTAAAGGAATTCTAAACTCTCAGACAGGCGGGGCTTTTCTGCTCATTTCATCGTGTGTCCTATGTACACAGGCAGTACCACACGCAGCCTCACAGGTATTGCAGAGAAAGGATTTTCTTTTGACAGAGGCTGAGCACCTGTCTCTGGTATCTCAGAACACCTTGGTTCCAGTTCCACTTTCCACGCAGAGGATGTTTTCGTCACCTCTTTCCCTCCCATGCTCTCGCTTTTCCCACGTGATGAAATATTTGACTGCAGGACAAAGGCACAAGAATAAAGCAGGATAGTCTACTAAAGGTCACATGAACTATTCTGATGTTCTCATTCATACCAGGACCTTTCAACTGCTGCCTCCTGCTCTGCCTCATTGCTTGATATCTTTGGAAGACATCCAGTACAAGTACAGCTGGTGAGCATATATGTGCACGTGCGTATTGGCTTAGACCAGCAGCCAGAGGGGACAGGTTCTGTAGCTACGGTGTCTTAGGTATATAAGAATACCATAGGGTTTGTGATGAAGAAGGAATTCTTGCATAGGAGAAGCCAAGCAACTCCACTTCCTCATGAAGTGAAATCAGTGCAGCGCTCTGCCCTTGGCAGAATGAAAGGGATGACATAGCAGCTGCATTTTCACAAACAACATTTGTTAATAAGAACATCTGCCCTGTCTACGAGGGGTGTTTCAGTAGCCTGGCTCTCAGGTGGACTCACCTGGCACCAGCCCTTGTGCTTAACTCACAACAACCACTGCACTTGCCTTGACTGGGAGAGCTCTGACAATGGAGATGCAGCAGCTGCCATGGATGACTGATGACAGTGGCTTGCCATCCTCACCATTAAATCCATTAAATGCCATCTCTTGGGCCCAGTTTGAACGTTCCTCCACTACAACATCTCATGCTTTTTTTGCCCTGCCCACTATAGATCTGGAGAAAAAATTATCTTCTTCCCTACATGTACTTATCTGCTGGTGTTTGCTTCAACACCGTTGTGGTGCTACTCAGCTTTCTCCTCTTACATGGAATAGACCCAGTTAATTTCATTAATGAAAGTGTCTATTTGAGACACCCAGGAAGAGCAAGTTCCTATTCCACTTCAGAAAAAAATCAAACTTTGTTCCTAGAGCACAGTTCTTTATTTCTAGTGATAATAGGAAGTGTGACAGGAGCTCAGGCTCCAGATCTTAGAATGAAGTTATTAGCTAAGAAGTCTTACTTCAAAATTAAACATCTTTGATCTGAAGTTAGAGACAGACTAAACATGGAAACCCAATCCAGTCCCATTCCTCTCTGCAGGGTCTACATTAGGCAGACTCAAAGGAACTGTTTTGTTGACAAATAAAAAAATGAGGCACTAGAAGGAATTACTTGATGCTTCCTGCAACTATTTCTGCGTTCTTAATTGATAACACAACTCAGGAAAAATGCAGGTTGGTTGTCTCTGATGTCTGAAGTGAGACAGCTGCTCAGGAGGCAGAGGAAGCTCAGAGAGAGATCAGAAAATGCCGTCATTCCATTGCCTGCATATCCCAAAAGTTGCACAATGCTTCCACCACTGCACCTCCCAGATGGTTTTCTCTTGAGACCTGGCTTGCTCCCACCCTTCCCACACGGCGCCAGCTCCCTCTCCCAGAGCTGCCAGCCTTTCCACATCAATGCACTGGCTCCTCGGATAGGCATTTTATCCTACTTGCTCTATATGACTAGCCAGGTTTTAAATGTTTTACTTTTCTTAGAATCCAGCAGCATAGAGAGTTCAAGGCAACTTCTCGCCCCTCGTTTCTGTAAACAGTGAAATTGTTTGCTTGCAAAAGGGAAATGACATGGGAAATGCACAAGCCAGACATGGAGACAGACTCTCTTCAGACAGACACAGACACATTCAAAACACTTGGCTGCCAAACAGGAACACATTCCTCCTCAGAAGATGCAGACAGATCCTCATAATCTGGTCGCCTTTGGATTCATTTTTGCTTTAATTACAAAAGCACGTATTTCTGAAAAGGACGTGGTTTCTTGGCCAAACTCAAATGGCTGCTCCAGGGGCAGAGGGAAAAACCTGATCAGTGCAGGAGCTGCTGAGGGAACCACTTGATCGATCACCCAGGAACGTTCCTGCAGCTCCAAACAGGAGATGAACCAAGCAGTTGCAGCTAGTGTAAATTGGTCAGATTGACAACTAACTGCAACGAGTATTTAAATAGAAAGTATTCTCATTTCACATCATTTCCCAGGAAAAGATGGAGGACCAGGGAAAAGTCTAGTAATTGCTAATTGCCTACTGATAATTTGGGATTGATGGGTGCTTCTGAAATACGAACGCTCATGAGACTTTACAACTACCAAGCGAGCAGAGGTATTTGTGAATGCTTGGGACAAACCTGCCCATACCCAAACCTCAGTTTGGGATTTCGTGTTGGACAGTTCCAAAAAGACTCTTGCAATGAGATAAAACCTCAGGGGTTGAAGTTTAAACATGTTGGTCTTCCCATACATACTTTCAAATAGTTTCACCTTCTCACAGTCGTGCATGTGAAGAACCACAGAGGGCTCCTGTGGCCCAGGGCAAGCAAACAGAAATCCAGCAGATGAAATTAAAAATCAGTAAGTGCTATGGAATATAACTGGGAAAGGAAAACCTGCCAGTAGATACACATGCTAATAATTACTAAAATTAACTGAGAATGAGAACCCAGTGTCCTTGTGCAGAGCACTCTGAAGACACGAACTCAGCACTCATGAGAGATGACAACGCATTAGGAATTATTTTAGTGAAGACACACCAGAGTTAGAAAGGCAAAGGGAGGGACTAGGTGAAGAAGCAAAGCTGAGTAGACATTAGGCAAAGAAGGATTTCTCACTTTGGAAACTTTACTAGAGGAGAAGCAGGCAGTAGGCACACATACAGCTATAAATAGTAAGTAGAAAAGGATTATTTCTCATTGTACAAAATCTAGGGCCAGTCAATGACATTTTCAGGCAGCAAATTTCTAAGAAACAAAAGATAAATGTTTTGTCTTACTGCATATATTGTTACACAGACTGTGGAAGCTCCCATGGAAAACTACAAAGGCTGAAAAATACCAGCAGGTTTGAAAAAACACTGGACAACATAACACAGAGTCCCGAGATCTGTAAAGTTATGCCCATAAACATGATGCAACAAGCATAAACCAGAGATTGCTTAAAGTAAAACACAAATGCCATGCTCTCCTGAAAGCATTCCACATCAGCTGCTCTCAGGGGGCAGGTGGGATTTGCTTTGACACATCACGGCAAGGGGGTTCACAGAAGAGCCCTCTTCCTCCTCACAGCACGTTGTCTTATTTTTCTGCATTTGATAAATACATTTGATCCTTCCCTTATTAAACACAGTTCTTCACCCAGCTTGAATTTTCACTTCCTCATGACTCCGTTATGGCAAGAAAATACACCTGTCTCCCAGAGAAGGGAGGTGTCTCATACACACACAAACCTGTTTTCCTGAGAACAGCTACTTCCACTAGAAAACACCTTTGGGATTTTTGAAAGCTCTGACTGATACCTGAATATCTGTTTTCACTGTCCATACTGGAGAGTTAACACAATCTGGTATCTTACCTGGGAGGAGAGCACGGACCATTGGGTGTTGAGTATTCTATTTCAGAGAGAGGCCAGCAGGTCTGAAAAGGAGAAGACAGAGAGAGATGGAAGGGTAAGCACAAGAGACCACACAAAGATACAGCACAAGAGACCACACAGAAACACAGCACGAGCTTTTAGGTAGCTCATTATACTGCATGTGATGGGAAATGAGTTGCCTGCAGAGAGATTAACATGATCATCAGGACATGAACAGCTGTGAGAACACAGAGCACCAAAAAGCTAATTTTCTGTGACTGAAGCCAAAATATTTTTCAGGCTGTAAGTTGTATTGCTCCAAATATCATTTTGTGGGAACTGGAATGAGTGGTTTCTCTCTCTTGCATGGTAACAGAACCTGCAGAGGCAGGGGAATGTTTTGTGGACCGGTTCTCGCCTCACAGGGAGGTCCATCCTGCAAGCATCTGCAGGGCATTGGACTAGGGCCTCTGTCCTCCAAAGGTTGGAAGACTCTTGATTGTAAAGCAGCTGCTTTTCCAAACTGAACATTATGCTCAGGTGGGCCCTTGTTTGATAAGCCATGGGGACACTGTCCCTGCAAGGGCAGCCCCTCAGTCCATGGCCACCCTGAAAAATGGGATCCTGTCCTTATCAGAGTAAGGCACAGAGACAGGTCAGCGGGGCCCTGTGGAGGCAGAGTGCCTTCTTGCTCAAGTCCTGTGTGAGGCCTCTGAAGAGGGTCATTGCTCCATCAGCCCAATTGGGGGGGGTCAAATGACCACTTGGGACCCCCATTCCCCACCAACTTATTTCCAGAACACTCTGCAGCTCAACAGCGGGTCTGTGCAAGATAGGCCACGCCTCCCCAGAAGGGTGGGGCCAGGGAGCATAAAGATTCAAGATATCTGGCATGCCTATCATCCAAGGACTACAACTTTATGACAATCTACACCAGAACCCTGGTGTGGTGATATCTTCTTATTTTTATTTTCTCTTTCTCTCTCTCTCTCAATCTCTGTCTCTCAACTTCTAATTCACGGCACATAACAGTAACAGCACTTCCAGTTTTGCTAAGTTCTACTAATTGTAATGTGTTGCTCCAAATACAGAGTGTGGTGTGGTTTTGTTTGCAAGCTTTATAATTCTACTGGCTTTTAAGTAAAGTTGTGCTTTGCTTGGACCTCCTGGGTAACTGCTGTTACTCCTGAGTACCGCACAGAGGAATATAGAAGCTAATCTCACCAGTACGGTTGTTAGAAGAGGTTAGCTAAGAGAAGGTTAACATGGCCCCTGGGGCAGGTTAATGCTACATGTACCCATCTGCTGGGATGGGACAGAGAGGTCTGAATCTCTCCAGTTTGCCTGCCTGGTGGGATGTGACATAAGTTTTGCAAAATTATTCACTGTCAAGCAGTAGTTCAGCCCGGGAACATTTGTCCAAGCAATAGGAACTCGGAGGAAACTTCAACTGAGAAGTGGGGCTAACAACTCATGTGCCTTGCTGCCCACTCTTCAGTGGCTGGGCTGTTCCTCAGATGACCCCAACCTCAACAGTAACCCTGGGAAGGCAAGATTTCCTGTCTCAGTTACCCAAGGTCTAAAGAGTCCAAAACATTTGACAAGCCTTTACTATTTGTGTTCTCTTCACAACACAGAGATGTTCTCTCTGGAGACAGAGGGATTAATATGAGTCACTGAACAGCAGAAGGAACTCTTCAAAGGAAGGTGGAGCACCTCACTGTTTACTGCAGCCCAGGTCCCAGGGGCTGCCATGAGACTGATGCACAAGCAAACTGGCTTTTGCAGCTGCAGGAGTTTGGGCAAAATCTCAAACCACAGAATGGTTTCTTACGCGTGGGAGGAAGATGCCAGAAGACTGTAGGTGTGTAAAGCACGTGAGTGAAATACTAGAAGTCTCACCTAGGTCTTCCATTCATAGGGGATATCAGGTTCCCACTGACAGGTCTACATGCTGGTTAAACTTTGTTTTCACAGTTGGGGAGCCATCTGACTTTAGGAGGGGGGAGAATTCAAATGGCTAGCTTTATGTCTGCTGCCTCCTGTTGCCGCAGGAGAACAGGGCCAGCCTCTTCAGGGCCATTTCCAATTCACTCTGCTCACCACAGTAATTAATGACATTCACCCACTGGTAATCAGTGAACAAGGAGGGAAAGCACAGATGTCTTTTCACAGCAATCCTCAAATCAAATTGGTACAGACACATGCCAACTCCAAGCCACTAGATCTCCAGAACACCAACCAGTGAAGCTACAACACAACAGAAATTCTTCTATTACTAGGGCAGGCCCTGTATGTGGCTCTGACACAGCTTCAATAGGACCATTCTGAATTTACAGTCTAAAATATGGAACAAGCCTCAGATTTATTTTTAGGACTCCCTAAGCAGCTTGACTTTCTCTCTCAGAACCAGCAAAACGTAGGAGGATTGAAACTAGAGTTACACAGAAACTTAAAAGCACTGTGGAGTAGTTTTAGGACAGCTAAGATGTATTTCATTATACCTGCCACTACCAAAACAGAGAACTGTAATATTCCTTTTCTGAAAGGAAATCAGAGGAAGTTTTGGCATTACCTCGAGTAGGGTCACAATTTAACCTGCTTTGGCAGGGGGGTTGGACTCAGTCTCTTGAGGTCCCTTCCAACCCCTGCAATTCTGTGATTTCAGCCTGTACAATCCAAGGAATGGAGAAAGACTCAGAAAAGCATGCAAGTGGCAGATGATGTTCAAGAGGCAATGCATTCATTGGAGTGGTTTGGTGCCTGCTGAGCATTTACAGTTTTTGGTTTAGTCAGCTTTCTTCTTTAAAGAAGAAAAACTATGATTCTTGTTGTGTTTGGACAGGGCAATTTCACACAGCAACTGATGTTTCCACAAAATCAAAGGGTCTCCCACTACTTTTTTTTTTTTTTAATTACAAATTTTCAATTCTCTGTGAGGAAAATGACGAAGCAAATTTTTAGTCGGGTCACTTGTTTCAAATTGAATCTTTCACTTTGTTAAACTGAGTTGCAGCTGTTTCATTTCCAGGCAATATCAGATAACACAGACCTACACTTCCCTTACAGGCTAAAAAAAGTTGCTCGGCTCTTTGGAGGCCTGTATTTCTTGTAATGTTAAATAGATTTCTAATTAAACCAAGCTGTGTGTAAGTACTGCATTAGTCAGCAGCATTATACCCAGCTCAGAGATACAATCCCTCAAGGTAGGCTCTATCACAAGCTGAGCTGGCAGCTGCATGCTCAGGACCCGCAAGTCTCATGGGCTAATAAGCTCTTTGAAAAAACTGCACTCAAAAGTGAATTAGAAAAGAGCTAGTTTGTAGTTAAACAGTTAAATCAAACTACTTGAATCTGGGGAAATATCAAAGCTATCTCAATGTTTCCAAACGCTCTCTCTTTCCTGACACATTTCAGTCCAGCTAGAACATTTCAGAGTTCTGTTTAGATTTGGAAATTCTGAGGTTTTTTCCATTTTATTCTGGGATTTTGTAAGCCATTGTGATGGGCAACCAGACATCGACCAAACAAGGCACCTGAACCTCTCTGACCTTTTTCTAGGGAAAAGAATGAGAAATCTATCCTGGAATTAAGACATTTACTATTTCAAGGCAATCAACTTCTTTTTTTCCCTTTTCCCTTTTTAGTAGAAGCAGTTCCAAGATTTATTTGTTCCAGTCACAGCAAGAAGTGAAATGATTGCCTGTCTAGACAGGAATGCTGTGCTTCAGAGCAGCTACTTGTGAAGGCTCAGAAGCAGACCAAACCTCTTGCGCAGCCAGTTCACCTGACTCTGCAATTTCCTTCTCTTCTGATGAATCACGGGAAGCTTTTTCCAGTTTGGACACACTCCTGCTGTCTTTTTTTGGACTAAAATTGGCAGGACTGCTGAACTACATTGGTAAAGACTCCCAATAATTTTTACTTTTACTCTTTAATTTTTCCTTCAAGAAAACAATGGAGTCTTTAAAGTCAACATTCACGTTCCTGCGGCTTTGCTCTCAGCAGGGGCATAATCTAAGGCTGAAGGGAGAGTGGAACAGCAGTGATGCCCATCTTCTGACTCCTCAGTGGCTAGACCGCTTACTGACAGTGACAGATCTGATCTCTCAGTGTGCCAGAGCCTGAAAAATCACCAGAGATTCTTTTACATGATGACAAGTATTGAGACTCTAACCATACAACTGTGAACTCAGAACTGTGCTAATTAGCCCAAGTTGGGAACAAGGCTTGTCCACTGCAGGACATAGAGCCTGCTAAAGCCACACCTGCACTTGCAGGCAAATCAAACATCAAAACCAACAGGCCTGGCAGATTGCCCCATTTCAAGTGATTAAGGATGCTGCAAACACAGAGCTAAACCATGAGTGCCTGTGATTCGGTTTGTTGGTCAGATGGTAGGTTGGGGCACACTGGAGACCAGACAGGTAATTCACCACAGAACACTCTGTTCCAAGCCCAGAGAAGCCCCCCTTCAGTCCAGGTGCTCAAGAGATAAGAAAGGAATGTGTGATAGGAGAAGAGCCAACAAGTGAAATTAGTCATGAGTTATTTTCCTTAGTCCCTCAATTCTTCCAGCTAAGTGGAAACACCACTGGGAATGGTGTCCCTTCAAAGGAAAACCCCGAGTCAGAAGAATTAAATAATTTCAATCTAATTCAAACTTTTCGATGTGATGGGTAACAATTGAATCAAAGGAAATCCTGCACATACAGTTAGGAAAATCCATCAGCCAGAGATCGAGGCCTTCCAGGCTTTTCCCAGAACTACTTCTTGTACAAATTCTTTTCCCTGCACCACCCACGTATTTTTCTGTGGTGGTGATGTTCAAATGAGATGGGACAGAACACAGGAGCTAAGTAACAAGCTGTGATGTGAGAAGATATGTCCCAACGCTGCTACTCACACACAGAATCACACACAGAATTATCAAGGTTGGAAAAGACCTAGAAGATCATCCAGTCCAACCATTCACCTATTACTACTAGCTCCCACTAAACCATATCCCTCAATACAACATCCAGTCTTTCCTTGAACACCCCCAGGGTTGGTGACTCCACCACCTCCATGGGCAGTGCATTCCAGTGCCTGACTACCCTTTCTGAGAAGTAGTGCTTCCTAATGTCGAGCCTGAATCTCCCCTGGCACAGCTTGCTACCATTCCCTCTAGTTCTGTCACTGCCTACACGGGAGAAGAGGCCGACCCCCAGCTCACTACAACCTCCCTTCAGGAAGTTATAGAGAGCTATAAGGTCTCCCCTAAGCCTCCTCTTCTCCAGGCTGAACAATCCCAGCTTCCTCAGACGCTCCTCGTAAGGCCTGTGTTCCAGACCCCTCACCAGCTTAGTAGCCCTCCTCTGAACGCGTTCCAGAGCCTCAATGTCTTTCCTGTAGTGAGGGGCCCAAAACTGAACACAGTACTCGAGATGCGGCCTCACAAGTGCTGAGTACAGGGGGACAATTACCTCCCTGCTCCTACTAGTAACACTATTTTTGATGCAAGCCAGGATGCCGTTGGCCTTCTTGGCCACCCGCGCACACTGTCGGCTCATGTTCAGCCGTGCATCAATCAGTACCCCCAGGTCCATTTCCTCCACACAGTCCTCCAGCCACTCCGCCCCAAGCCTATAGTGCTGCCTGGGGTTGTTGTGGCCAAAGTGCAGGACTCGGCATTTGCTCTTGTTGAACCTCATGCCATTGGCTTCAGCCCAGCTCTCCAGCCTGTCCAGATCCCTCTGTAGGGCCTCGCTACCCCCAGGCAGATCCACACTCCCAGCCAATTTAGTGTCATCTGCAAACTTACTGAGGGTGCACTCAATGCCCTCATCTAGGTCATCAATAAAGATATTGAAGAGGACAGGCCCCAGCACCGACCCCTGGGGAACACCACTCGTGACCGGTCGCCAGCTGGATTTAATTCCATTTACTACCACTCTCTGAGCCCGGCCCTCCAGCCAGCTCCTTACCCAGCCGAGGGTGTACCCATCCAAGCCACGGGCTGCCAGCTTCTGCAGGAGAATACTGTGGGAGACAGTGTCAAAGGCTTTGCTGAAGTCTAGGTAGACCACATCAACAGCCTTTCCCTCATCCAGCAGATGGGTCACTAGATCATAGAAGGAGATCAGGTTGGTCAAACAGGACCTGCCCTTCATGAACCCATGCTGGCTAGGCCTGATCCCCCGGCCATCCCGCACATACCGCATGATCTCCCTCAAGACTATCTGTTCCATAACCTTCCCTGGAACCGAGGTCAGGCTAACAGGCCTGTAGTTCCCCGGATCCTCCTTACAACCTTTCTTGTAAATGGGAGTCACATTAGCAAGCCTCCAGTCTTCTGGGACCTCACCAGTCAGCAAGGAGGACTGATAGATAATGGAAAGCGGCTCGGCTACCACCTCTGCCAGTTCCCTCAGCACTCTCGGGTGAATCTCATCCGGCCCCATGGACTTGTGGCAGTCCAGTTGGAGTAGGAAGTCTCTGACTGTTTCTTCCAGAATCACAGGGGAGTTAGCATGCTCCCCAGCTGAGACTACCAGGTCAGAGAGAGGGGTACCCTGAGGATCTGTTTGACCTTTAAAGACAGACGTAAAGAAGGCATTCAGAACCTCCGCCTTTTCCTTATCCTCAGTGATCACATTCCCAGCCTCATCCAGTAAAGAGTGGATATTCTCCTTTGTCCTCCTCTTACTGTTAATGTACTTATAACAGAGTTTATTATTCTTTTTCACCCCAGCGGCCAGGTTAAATTCAAGCTGGGCTTTTGCCTTTCTGATTTCACCTCTACACATCCTGACAACTTCCTTGAATTCATTCTCAGTTACCCGTCCCTCCTTCCACAGGCGGTAGATTCTCTTTTTCTCACGGAGCCTCAAGAGTAACTCCCTATTCATCCACGCTGGTCTTCTTCCCCGCCGGCTCATTTTGCGGCTCAGGGGGACCGCCTGCTCCTGCGCCCTTAAGACTTCCTTCTTGAAGAGCAACCAGCTCTCTTGTACCCCTTTGTTCGCTAAGACTGAATGCCAAGGGACTCCCCCTACCAGTCTCTTGAACAAATCAAAGTCTGCCCTCTGAAAGTCCAAGGTAGCAGTTTTACTATTCCCCCTCCAAGCTCCACCATGAATTGAGAAATGTATCATTTCATGGTCACTCTGTCCAAGGCAGCCCCCAACCTTCACATCTCCTACCAGACCTTCCCTGTTCACGAACAGCAGGTCTAGCGGGGCAGTTCCTCTTGTGGGCTCTCTGACCAGCTGCATCAGGAATGCATCCTCTGTGCGCTCCAAAAACCTCCTAGACTGCTTCTTCTGTGCTGTGCTGTACTCCCAGCATATGTCAGGGAAGTTGAAGTCCCCCATGAGCACAAGGGCTGATGACCGTGCAGCTCGTGCCAGCTGCTTGTAGAACACCTCATCTGTCTCTTCATCCTGGTTTGGCAGTCTATAACAGACGCCCACCAGGATGTCTGCCTTGTCAGCCCTTCCTCTGATCTTTACCCATAGGGATTCAATGTTATCATCCCTAGTCACAATCTCAGTGGCAGAAAAGGATTCCCTAACGTATAGAGCCACACCACCACCCCTCCTTCCTTGCCTGTCTCTCCTGAAGAGTTTGTAGCCATCCATTGCAGCACTCCAGTCATGGGAGCAATCCCACCATGTTTCTGTTATGGCAACCAGGTCATAGTTTGCCTGCCGCATTATGGCTTCCAACTCTTCTTGCTTGTTGCCCATGCTGTGTGCATTAGTGTAGACGCACCTCAGCTGAGCCCCTTGCCTCTCTCCTAATCCCAATACCACTTCCCCAGGCCGATCTCTAGCAGACCTGGCTTTATCCCCTTCCCCCTTCCTATCTAGTTTAAAGCCCTTTCTACAAGTCCTGCCAGCTCCTGGGCAAGTATCCGTTTCCCTTTCGGAGACAGGCAATTCCCATCAGCTGTCCTCAGGCCAGGTGCCGAGTAGACCGCCCCGTGATCAAAGAATCCAAAATTTTTGTGTTTGCACCAGCCTCTCAGCCATGCATTTATAAGATGGCCTTTTCTGCTTATCTCAGTGTTTGCCCCTGCCACCAAAGGAATACTGGCAAACACAACTTGTATGCCCGCTCCATCGACTAACTTCCCCAGCCTCCTAAAATCATTTTTTATAATCCTCAGGCTTCTATCAGCAAACCCATCACTGCCAGTCTGAACTACCAATAAAGGGTAGTAATCGGAGGGGCGGATAAGGCTGAGGAGTTTTCTAGAAATATCCCTGATCCGTGCCCCGGGAAGGCAACACACCTCCCTATGGGTAGGGTCAGGCCGACATATTGGGCCCTCTGTTCCTCTCAGAAGAGAGTCGCCCACAACTATCACCCTCCTTTCTTTCCTGGAGGAAGCAGTCTTCAAACGTGGAGCCGTCTGCCTTACCTTGGGCAAGCTTGACGGCAGCTCTCCCATGTCATCATCACTCACGTCTCCCTCTGGTTTCAGGGCTTCATACCTGTTACAGAGAGGGACTAGGGGAACCGAGGTAGGTCGGGATGGGGGTCGCCTGCAACGCCGGGCTGAGACCTGCTGCCATTCCTCCTCTCCTCTCAAGCTGTCTCTCCCTGCTGGACTACGGTGAGAGAGAGGGGCCATTTCTCCCAATACTCCCTTAGTCTGGGAAGTGCAATCTCTGCGCCTTTCTCGCAGAGAGTTGCTCCACCAGTCTATCTCCCGCTCGCATTCTCTGATGGTCCGTAGTCTATCTATCTCCTCCCTAAGCTCCACAACAAGGCTGAGCTCCCTTCCCCGAATGGCTTTCAGCCTTTCGAGCTCATCCTCAAGATTGGCAACTAAGCAGAGGAGGTCATCCACCTGCTCACACCTCACACAGGTGAGGCCCTTGCCACTTTCGCTTGGCAGCAGCAGACTCAAACATTCCTTGCAGCCAGTGACCTGGACCGAGGTGTCCTTAGGCACATCCCTCATTGGGGTTGCCCCAGATTTGTAGGGGGAAGGTCTCCGCCTGGTGGACACCATGGTCCAAATGTCTGAACACAAGAAACAGGGAGTCCTTGGCTCAACCTGTGTACTCTGAGCTGGTGCGCTCAATTTCCCCTCTGAGCTAGGAGGGAAGGCTCACCCTGCCTGCTTGCCCTGCCTGCGCGAACTGCTGCGCTAACTGCCGCGCCACGCCCTTCTGACGCGCCACGCCCTGTTTGCCCGTCCTGGTCGCCGCGCTCCTGGTCGCTGGCGCTCCCAGAGGCGCCTCTTGTAGGGAGTCGGATTGCCGCTGCCGCGCTAAGCTCCGCCCCCGAGGAGTCACGCCGACGTGCAGTCACAGCGAGAGGCAATGGCTGCCGCCGGGTGCGTTGCGCGGTCTCTCCTTTTCTCCTCTCCTTCTTTTATTTGCCCTCGAGGATCAATGCTCGGGGGTTGCCGCTTTTCAGAGGGCTCCACCGCCGGGTCTCCCTTGCCTGAGCTCTCTTCCTTCTCTCCCAGGCCAGGAGGCTGTAAGTGCCAAAGTTCTAGGTTGCCTTTGCAAGGACAACTCAACAAGGGTACAAGATGGGTAGAGGAAAATCAAACACACCTTCTGCTATAAAACAAAAATAATTCAAACCAAAGGCATAATTATCCTGCTAGGACACAGACCCTGCAGCCAAAGCAGTTACCACAGGGACCTCCCATAGCACAGCTTGACGTGGGTCACTGCACTTATTTGCTCTGGAAAACCCAACTGGTTGGAGAATGGGAGTTAGAGGCTACCCTTGATGTTTTGGGATGCTAGGGTTCACACATAGTTCTCAAAGCATGTTAATATAGTCCTTTGATCTTCCACACAAACCAATGAGAAGGTGAGACAGGTTTCAGCCCTTGTTCTTCCTTACCCCTTCTGAAAAGCCTCAGTTGTGTCAGAATGAGTCACTGTGCCTGTGCCCGCTCATGTGTTTAAAAAAAAGGAACAAATATTCTGTTCCATGTAGAGATTAGGTAGGGTTCAATACTTTCATGTTCTGAGGAGGCATAATAAGAAGCATCAACTACCAATAGAGTCTAAATGCTAGAATAAGAACAAGGCTGACATAAGACCGTAGAGGTGAAGAGCAGGTTCTACAACCCAACAGTGCTCCTTCTGCCAGTGCTGGCCTGACTGGTGGGCTCCAGCTCTATTTTGGAGACAGCCCATAACCCATATGCAGGACAGACTAAGGATACTTCTAAAGAAGCCAATCTTGCCCAAGAAAATCACCTCAAATCCTTACCACACCGTAGTAGTCCTAAAGAATTAAAGGGACATGGTCCTGTCTCCTAGCCCCTGTCTCCTACCCCTGACAAGATGAGCCATGGTAATTTCAGGTAGAAAGAGCAGGAGCTGGATTTAAATGACCAGACCATGGCAGAAAGGAACGACATCAGCATGTGCTCTGTAGACAAGCAGAATTAACTGCTCAGTCTGTTTGCTACTACTGTCTTTAAGACTGGCAGTTAGCAGAAGCAGAGCTAGGATACAGAAAGCAAGTTATCAGAACAGATTATCATTACAAACCACTATTGAGCAGAGCAACCAGAAAACATTACCTAAACCTCTGCAATGTTTGATTAAAGAATTGCAGAAGGAGAACCCAAGATCCTGAACACCCAACACCTGCCATGGACAGCATAGACGTTAAGGAGATGATGAGCAAAACATGGAAAGATATCTAGGGATGATGGGGAGGGAATTTGAGCAGAACACAAACAAAATACTACATTAAGTGAGGCAGAAACTAGTGGAAGACTGTACCATTTATTTCTAATATCTGTGGGTTTTTGCCAAATAGGTAGGGAAGAATCTGCATTACCAGCTCCAGTGAGTTGATCACAAAGTTTACTATGTCTGAAATAACAACATACAATCTAAAAGACCAGACATCAAAACTAAGTAAAAATTTCCAAATGCATTATTAAAAGAAGAAAATACTTTTTTAAAAAAAGGAAATCACATGGCTTTGGGATCCATAAAATATTATGATTTTCATCCATAAATTTCTCTATTCACACCCCACAGAAAACTTAAGCCACAGATTTTGCTCCTAATTGTTGAAGAAGAGAGAAAGCTGCTAATATTCTTCTCTTAGGCCTAGGTCAGAGAAGCTTTACCACTTCAGAGAAGGAAAGGACTGTGGACAGAGACTTGTACAGAGAAAAGTTCTTGGACAAAAACAATCTTAAGGATCTTAACAGCTATATAGTTTCTCATGGGAATCTTGAGGAAAAGAAGAGGCAGCTGAGAGGAGGTGGACAGAGGGTGGACAAGTTAACAGGAACCAGCCTACAGTTTGTCTGGAAACACTTAGAAAATGAAACAATCAGAAAAACAAACAGCACGAGATCTCAAAACAGTGGGTTAAGCCCATCACAGAAGCCTAGTCAGCCACACAAGATCAAATTCACAAGGGAGGAAAAGGATGAAGATAGAGCTGTCTCATGGAGACAGGAGCTTATCTGCTCAAGAAGGGACAGCTTCTTTGTACATGTACCCTGAACAGGAGGGGCTAGCACCCAGAAAGGGATAGGTTGAAATGAAATCTGGCCTTATCAGACATTTTGAGGACAATAGCTTCACTCAGTACTGTATGGGTTAAGCCCCACACAGCCTACACAAGGAGACCATTCTGCTTATACCCCAGGCAGCTGAAAACTTGCTCGTACTGTCCTGGAGGGGTGAAACACACAGAGAGAAACTCTGACAGACAACATGATGAAGTGCCATCACAGCCAGAGCTGCCAACAGCAGCAAGCACGATTCAGTCAGACAAGAGAGAGCACAGCCTTACATGATGTCTAGCAAGAGCATCCATCTGCAGAGTCTGTCCAGCACAGCTTCCCAGGTGTGCCATGAATGCCCTGAGGGAGCTTACATAGCTTTTAATGTTTGATGCACCAAGCAGCCATCTGGGAAGCAAAATCATTTACACTTTACTTGATCAGGTTGTAACTGCTTGGTACAGTGCTCCTTGCTATGCAGTTGTCTGGCATCTGGAGCATGGGCCTGGTGGCATACCCCAGCACTATGGGCTCCAGGTGGGAGCAGGCAGCTTCCACCAGGACCAAGAAGGAATCCATGACCCAAAAGGCACCACAATCTCCTCAAAACATGAAGCAGGGGAGCAGAGCTAGACCAGGCACCGAAGGGAACATAGCCCACATTGAACTTGTATCCTGAGGAGTCCGCATCCCACAAGGCAGGGGAAAGGGCAGCAGAGACTTACAGACTCGTCACAGCAGCTGAATCAGAGCTCAGCTTTGCTGGAAAGGCTTCCAAGAGGAAGCCCTAAAAACGGCCGCTTTTCCCAGATGCTGCATCTGGCTCAGAGACAAATGGCCTGGGCAAGTACAACTAGACAGAAACCAAGCAAAAAAATGTTGTCTGCTAAGCTTCCCAGCAAGGTCACCATCTGACATTCTTCACAACATTAGCTCAGATCTCGGGAAAGCTAAACCCTGGATGTTTCCAGGCACCTAGGAGTAGAGGAGCGTGTCCCCTCCATGCTGTATGTGGACAGCTGAGGACCAGCAGAAGTAAACAAGCCCAATTTCAGCATTTGAGAGAAATGTCACATTAGAACATGACCAAGTTTGACTCACTGAGTTACAGGACAAGGTCTGTTTCTAGCTGAGAAACTCAACTCACATTCTCTCACAGAGCAGCCGCAGAACCAAGCATTGTTCTCCCAATACCACCATGCCTTACAGTGCAGAAAGCTCCCTGGGCTGCCTCAGAAGCCTAGATTATTAAGTGAGCCTGAAATCAGGTTTCTTACTCACTTGGCTTTGTGCAATATTAATGCCTATTAGTATATCATCATTCACCTGAGAAACAAACCCTCCAGGACTGCCAATGTCCTAGTAAGGAGCACTTGTCTTTCCCATTGGGGGATTCTTTTATGTTTTCTTTGTGAAACTTTGCAATTTAAAAAATATATATATATATATATATATCTGATGACTACAGTCAGCTTCCATGGTACAAGCCTGCTGGGTGCCAGCTTCCCAATGCAAAACATGTGCCCCAGTCACATTTACTCATTTCCATGTGACAGTGACATCTTTGGGGCACACACAGCAGGCTGGAAAAAAACCCTGTTTCTCAATGCCTGTTTTGAGTAGTGTATTTCCAATTGAATGTTTTTATTTTTCATATAGGCATTCAAATAATTAAGTGTTGACCACTGCATTCATTGGAATTTCTGTCAGTCTTCAAGACAGACTGGGTTGAATGAGAAGAGCAGCCTAGGAAAACACAGGCACGATAAAACTGCCCTCTAGTGGGAAAGGACCAATCACACCTACAGCCAACGCAGGGGAGAATTTGGGGGTTCACGGTGCCTTAGTGAGCCTCGGGGACTAGGTCAGACAGCAGCCCTGTCCGCTCAGGCTGTCCCTGTGTCTGGCTTGGCTGTGGCTGCAGCTGGGCATCCTCCGAGGGGCTGTGGGCTGCATTCCCACCAGCGTGACCACAGGCAACACTGCTTTGACTTTTCCAGCCAGGCACTTCGTATATTGCCATTTGCTGGGGCCTCAGCTGTTAAGTTGGGGAAGAAAGGCTGACTGGGAAGAAACTGAGAAAAAGCTGGATAAATATCAGCTGGCAGACAACTAACGTCATGTTATTCAAAAGCCTTGCATGCACATGGTGCTAGCACTTGGCCAGAACCAGGGCTGAACCCACATCAACAGTGAAAGCTGAAGCCCCAGAGATTGAGGAGTCTTCCCAGGGCCCCATCCACAGAGATGCTATCATGCTGAACAGCTGAGTACACACCTCTTCTTCTGCCACAGACACTAGAAAGTCCAGCACCTTAAGGGCATCCATGATGTTAGCCCCTTTTGCAGCACGGTGGAGTAGGTCTCGATCTAAGGATGGGAACACATGACCAACACTGGCTTTACAGAACAGCATCTCCCCTACTAGAGGAATGATGTGGCAGCTAGACTTCAGGAGTGCTCTACAAGACGGAAAACAAGGCTTCCTGTCAGAAGTAAATGAAGTCTGGATACCTGTATGTCTCAACAGTGAAAAATATCCAGAATCTGGAAACAGGAAAGGAAAAATTACAGCACAGGAACTGATGCACACACCCAGGCATCCCCACGCTTCCTGGCTGTATCAGCTCACTCCCACTTCTGCCTCAGACTCAGGGATGTCCCAGTTTTAGCTGTAATAGAGTTAATTATCTTCCTAGCAGCTGCTCTAGTGCTGTGTTTTGGAATCAGGATGAGAATAATGTTGGTAATACACTGATGTTAATAGCTGTTGCCCAGCAGTCAAGGACTTCTCAGCTTTTCATACTGCCCAGCCAACAAGGAGGAGAGGGAGAAAGGGCAGATAAGCTGGGAGGGGACACAGCCAGGAGCTGACCCAAACTGGCTAGAGGGATATTCCTTATCAGGAGACATCATGTTCCATATATAACATGGGGGGTGGGCTGGGAGGCAGGTTAGCTTGGGGTCTTACAAAGCATCGACTCACTTTGGTGAGAAATTGTGCTATTCATAACTTGGTTTGTATATTATTAACTTCCTTTTTTTTTTTGGTCCTATTAAACCTGTCTCTACCTCAACCCATAAGGGGTCATGTCATCCTGTCCCCCCCTTTTCCATTTTCAATTCTCTCCCTTATCCCAGTGGGATAAGGGAGCAAACGGCTGCATGGTTGTTTCAGCTGCCTGCTGGGTTAGACCAAGACAGCAGGCCAGACACATGGAGAAGCACAGTGACCCTCTTTAGTCCATGAAGAAGATGATGTGTTCAGTTTATAGCTGGATTTTCATTAACAAAACCTCACACTCAAAGTATTTGCCGTGTTTTTCTGCTTCAGGAAACTGAGTCCATAGCTCCAGTGCCCTTTGCTGCTGTGACCTTCTCAAGCTCTCCAGCTGCGTTCAGTGAAGTGACCCCAGAGATTAACAGTCCCACTCACTCTTTCTTATAGCCACAAAGCTGTTAGAGCTGCCACAGAAGCACAGCCCTTGGTTTCACCCATCATACCATTTTGTAAGAGTTCCTTGCCTGCCTCCTTACAAAAAGGTTAGTTGCTTTTAGCAGTAAGTACTCAGGACCTTTGTGTCTTTCCACCCTACTGAAATAAGGAAAGCAGAGATACCTCACATTAACGTTTTCCATCCTCCTTTGCTCTCTCTCTTCAGAGGTTTAGAGACACAACAGATGGTTTGCTTGACATGGTGGCTGTCCCCAAGGAGAAAGGCTCCATCACTGCACCCTTACATGAGGTACATGGGGTAAGCAGCAAGCCAGATTTCACAGCTGCACCTTGGAAACACCAATACATCCAGAACCACCCTCTACACTTGCAGGACAACCACACTGTGGTGTGCAAACCTGTGGCAGGGACCCAAAGTAGGAAGATAGGGGATCTCCAGCCCTTGCAGTAGGGTCTGTTGAACATGCTTTACAAGGTTATTCACGTTCCTTCAGCAACCTCTGTTGTCCAACACCACTTGGTAAACCCTGTTTACCACATCCAGCCAGCAAGGAGGTAAAAGGGGTGAAAATAGCGTTTCACTGCGATAAGGTGACATTTTAGCACCATTTCCTCTCCCCTCGTGCAGGGATGCATGAAAAATGAGAGTGTATTCCTGGCAAGGAGAGTCAGTCCAGTAATGCTCCTGCTGTTTATTAGGCCCTGACCTCACATTTAAATGTAACCACTTGTGCTGGTTTTGCCCTGGCTAATTTTCTTCATAGTAGCTAGTTTGGGGCTATGCTTTGGATTTCTGTTTAAAACAGCATTGGTAACACAGGGATGTTTAATTACTGCTCAGCAGTGCTTACACAAAGTCACACAAAGCCATCACAGAACATTAAGGTTGGAAAAGACCTCCAAGATCATCTAGTCCAACCATCACAAAGACAAAAAAAATCATCAGAAAGGGCTAGAGCACCTTCTCCTATGAAGTTGGGGTTGTTCAGCCTGGAGAAGAAAAAGCTCCAGGGAGGCCTTATTGCATCCTTCCAGTAGCTAAGGGTCAATATTTGCCTATCCTTCACCCCTTCATCCTTCATCCCATCTTGCACTCTGCTTATTATTTCTAGCCCATAGGATCTGAGGGCTCCAGCCAAGACACCACACAGACTCACAGGCCTTCTGACAGAATTTGAGTCCTGAACAGGACCACCTCCTGTCCATGGTTTGCTCACACAGCATTAGGCTGGGTTGATAAAGAGCCACCACAACTCTTTCCCATAAGCAAGCTGTGGCTCCATCATCCTGAAGATTATTCCTCCCTTCCTCCAAGAGCCTGGGACCACCACATATGACTGTGTTCAAGTGCTTCCAAATAAGAGGTCCCACCTCGGGCTAAAAGAGTCACAGAACAAAAACAGCTGCAGAAGGTTTCGTGCTGACTGAACCTTGCAGCTGAAAATCCAGTCTTCTGCAGGCTAATTCAAGGAGCTTTTATATTTTTCTGAAGTTTATATGTATTTCCTCACTTCTACTTTTAGAAACATACCTGCAGGTTGATGCCAGTAGTTCCCTATTCATGGAAAGGTGGTGGGGCATGGGCTATTCCCAATCATCTTAGAATAGAAAATGCTTAATGCTCTGACTTGGACAGCTTTTCAGTGTTGAGTCTAGAGTTTCAGCTCAAGCACTTCAGCAGGCTGCCACCACCATATTAACAAACATTTAGAAGGCAAAAATCAATTTAACACATTTTTAGGCTGTTAGTTTAATTTTCCAAGATGGGATTGTTCTGTACCACACTTCCTGTGGTTTCCTTTGATCCTGATGATGCAAGAGCCCTTTGGGAGAAACCTAGAATTTTCCTCATGGTTAATTCAAAACCTGATAGGGCCAAACCACATGTGACAATCCAAGCTCAGATCCAAAAGCTTTTTGCAGCTGTAGCAAGTGGCCTGAGGCAGAAATGGCCATTTTCATGGGGAGACATTGCAAAGTCAACAGCCCTATCTTACTTGATCATTTATTTTTCCAACACTGTAAAACTACTGTTCTTCAGGGTCACCAAATAAGAGCCTTCAGGTCTGTGCAAGTACTTTCCTACTTATTTTATGCTCTTAAGAGTAGCTTCTGCTTACCAACATTTACAGCTGAAGTTTGCACCCAAAGTTAGCATGCAGGAGTTTTTGCAGAGGAATAAAGGAAGATGTACAAACTAAAGCCCCCACTTTTTCCTCAGCTCAGACTTTAGTCCTCTACTACCAACTTCAAAAATTACATTGACAACCACAAAGGAAGAGCTGAAGTTAAAATTTTACTCCCTACTTTGGCTCCATAATTGTGATTTTAGAGTAAGGTTTGTATTAAGATATTTCAGGTTTTACTCTTCAATACACTTGATGACTTCATTGCAGAAGTATTTGCCTGATCCACCGGGGAGCAGTATATTTTGAAATATGAGGATTTCAGAATAAAGAGGTTGTCCTGTCTCCAGCAGGGAGGACAGACTGATCTGACATTACTTGAGTTCTGCTTTGCCAAAGTGGTAGCTGTGTGTCTCAAACCAGGACCTAGAAGCATTTAACTAATACATCTCAACCGAAATGCATCTAGAAGAAAGTAGAAAACACAAACTTCATGGTGACTCCTGTGCCAGCTCAGCTCTAAGTCATTTTGAAACCGCTCTGTACCACAGTGGGAAACTCCTCAGGGTTGGCAGAGCAGCCTGGTCTACCTATTTGAGCAAGGCGCTATATGCTTTACATATTAGTGTTTGCTGGTTTGAGGATCACTGTTGCATGTCAAACTCTGCTTTATCGCCCAGCCTTCTCCCCGTAACATCCACGTGTGACGGTTCAGATACCACAGTAGGAAGATAGCGTGTGGGTTGCAGCGGGACTCGGATACGCACAAGCAGATGCTGTCAGCTCTCTGGAAGCTGTCCCTGAAAGAAGGGCAGAGAAGAGTGGCAAAGGGACTGTCAAGGGGACTGAAAACCCCATCAGGTGCACGATCCAGGAGAGAGTAGGCATGTTCTGAAAACGTGCAGATAGGAGGAGGCTCACTTTAAAGGAGAGAGTCCTTTGTCTTCCCTGGGATTTTGTTCACACTGCGGTGGCTGGGCAGAAAGGATGACTTTAAAAAACAACAACAAAATGTAGTTATAAACCCACTTTTATTCAGAACCTGATTAGTTGCAAGTCAGCCTCCTATTGCTGCCTTTCCTGTCGGCACCCTTGAACATCCACATCAAAGCAAGGAGCTCCTCTCACCAGCTCTCTTCCCCACTTGCCCCCATAGGGATCGCATCCCTTTCATCTTTCCTTTTAGCAAAGGGAACAGAAGCAGCACCCGCTGCCACCAGCAGTAGGGCACAGATAGATCAGAGTCCACATCACCAGTGTCGATGGATAGGAAGAGGCAGCAGCAGGTCAAACACAGCGAGGTATCAGCACAAAACCAGCAAGCAACAAGGATTCCAGTGCTTGACCCAAAGACGTTGCCGCACAAGTGACAGCGACGCATTCACTGACCAAGGAAAGGGTGGGAGAAGTAGAAGAATGCAATAACTCAGAGTTAAAAAGCAGCACACAAGTCAAGCTCAGCATGTCACTCAGGGCTGCTACACGGGAGCAGCCTGCATCACAGAAGTGATGCTTCAGAGAGGACATGTAAACCCTGAAACTGCGGGAACAAGGCAAGTGAAGAGACAGTATCGCTTCGCTCTCCACATTGAGGGAATGCCTCCTCTGTAAGAGGTCTGACAGATCAACAAAATGGAGGGGTTTGTGGGGTTTTTTTCATGGTCTTGGTGTGGATTTCAAGAGTATTTGCTCATTTAGAGCAGCTCTGCAAACCTCAGGCGGTATTGCAGTCTGACTAAGGGATGTGCAACTCTCAGGTGGATAGTTTCGTTAGTTCGCAGAATTGGGACAGGTCCTGAGAGGGAGAAAAGAGGTTCAGTAACGGGAGTTTCCAAGGTTAGGGGGATTTTTACCTTTTCTTCTTCTTCTTTCTGAGAATCCATATGAGGAGAAAGAACTGTGGCAAGGGATGGGAGGACTCCCTCTCCTAAACCATACTAACCACATGTGACAGCATGCAATTAATAGCTCATTAGCAGAGAGGTGGGGCTGTCCCTTAAAGTGACCTGCTCAAAGCATTGCCTTGTTTTCAAGGAAGAGGAAGAAAGATCACCTGACACAAGAAGGGGAAGAAGTGGTGCATCCCGACTCCTGCCACATACCTGAACAGCCATCTCCCCACCTAACAAAACTAAGAACAGCCCAGATGGGAAAGCCTGGTAGCACCAGTAACTGCAAAGCCTTGCCTGACACCCAAAGCCACAAATGATGTTCTGCTTAGGAGGCATGTGGCCGTGTGAGAGGTTCATCAGACATAGATCAATGACCACTCTGCAAGTCATAAAATAAAAATGAACGTTATCCTGAATGAAATAAGATGAATGTTGGGGAGGGAGGATTCATTATAAACCAGTTTGTACCAATTTGGGTTACGTGTCACCAACCAGCAGTCCACTCAGCTTTAAGATGCACCAGTTACATACGCACCTCCAGAATGAGCTAACAGGGTGCAAGCACCACTGCCTCTCACCCCCTCCTCCAAGGGATTTAGTAATTTTTCTGGGATTTCCTTTGGAATTACCACTGGCTGTGACAAACGCTTTCAGAAGCATTTTCAAGAATAGCTCATATGGGCATCTCAAATTCCACTTGTCTCTGCTGGAGACACCACAGTGAAGCTGACTTTCTAAAGGTCCACCACTCAGCACAGTTTGGAAACAAGCTCCGTTTCATGTGTTCTCACACAGGCACCCATCACCAGCTGTGTCTAAAAAGCCCTTCCCCTGTCAGCACCATAAAGATCAGGCAATAGCACAGACTTGGTGATAACCAACCACAAGCAGGACAGCCCTAAGCACTCACTAAATCCAAAGGGAGCCTTTGCACATCAGCAGATCAGCACAGACTTAGCTGTTGTGTTGACCTGATGTGTTACGGCCCAATGCAATAAGGAAAATGCCCCAAAAATGATCCTCATAACATCAGTCTTTTATCCTGCTTGACACAACCTGAGAATTTTACCAAGGGTTCCCTGCCTTAGACCTTCCCCACAGGAATTCCTCCTCCTGTTTGCCATAGGTGCTTCCCACCTGAATTTTAATGCTATTAAATCATAGCCGCATCGAGAGGAGAAAATTCCTGTGCTTTCATCCCTCTGCAGGATAAAGAGAAAAACCCAAATTCTGTGGCTTAGCAGTGAAAACACCTCAATGGAGATTTACCATGTGTGCCAAAATTCCTGCTGACATCAGCAGGACTGCACTGAGGCAGAAACCAGAACACTGGGCTGATCCAGTGTCAGAGGAAGGAATTAGGATTACGTTCTTCCTCTCCAGAGTTCATGGATGCACATCACACACACCTGCAGCATCCTCAACATGCTGGGCCTGGAGATACCCCCTTTCCTAACCCAATGGCATCCCCAGGATGGGCAGGCAGTCATAGAAGAGCCTGAAAATAACCATCTCTTGCAGAGATGGGCACATTTACCCTGTGCCTCAGTGAACTCCACGCTACACCGAATAATTTGCTACACCCTCCAAAGCAAGGGCACTGCCTAACCTGTTGTCCAGGTGAATATGAAGGTATCTGAGGAAAGCACAGCCCCACACTGTGATGCCCCACACCCAACTCCAGAGGACCTTTCTCTTGCCCCAAGGTTCAACATCTCCAAAGAGCCCTCTACTTCTGGGAAGGTGCACAGTGCCATCTGTGTCTGCACTATATAAGTTAAGCTTATGGCAAAACATTCATATTCATCTTAAGCTGCTCCCACCTTCCCAGCTGTTCGCTGCCTGTTGATAAGCACCAGCAACGTAGAACTTCACAGAAAGATGTACTGCTCAGAGACCGAACTGACTTGCAGAAATGCAGCAGAACTGAGCTGCTCTCTCCCTGCCTTTTCTCCTACTGTATTTTCTTTCTAGTCACGACCATCCCAACTCTGGCATTTAAGTAGCACAAATTTGTCAGCTCCCTTAATGAGGCCAGGCATAGAGCCTCAAAGAAGCAAAACAGTTTTAAGCAACAATTTCCAGACCTGCACTGGGCTCCATGTTTTCTCCTCCTCTCCCTTGTGTTCCCTCACAAGTAACAGGCATATCCATCTCTATAGCCTCTCTCCAGCCTATCCCAATCCCCCATACCCTAATCTCCTGGATCTCAGAGGTTTAAGTGCCTTCCCTGCCTATTCCCTTCACCCTAAAAACAAAGCTATAAAGAAAAAATTTCTACGTCACATGCCAGCTAAGCCAATCCTGCCTCCCTCAACTCTAGTCCCAGCATTTTGCACTCTCCCTGGTTTTTTTTTTTCCCCTCTCATCTCCTCTCTACTTCACAGACAACCATTTCCAGTGTAGGAAGCGCCTTCCCAAATTTGGGAAGTGCCAAGCTATATACCAAGGTTAGGGGTAACCTGCAACACTTCTACACAAAGCCAACCCAACCCAAACACTGGGGAGCGATGCACTCCGTTCCCAAGTTACTGTACATCCAATGCACCCTGCTAAATGTCATGAAGCTTTGCTCCTCTGTGCCAGGGAAATCTGGTTCACAGTAATCCTAGCTGCCAAGACCACCACAATAAACGTAAAATCTGAGTGTACCACAGGCTTATCTGGGTCACAGGAAGCTGAGGTCAGACAGAAGTATAACACCATGACAAAGAAGGGCACGGGAGGAAGGTCAGATTCCCAATTCATGCTTAGGAAAATGTCAACAGAAGGTTGCACCCAAGTGTCAGTGCTGCAGCAGCTATCACTTTCTTTCTGGGTGTTTTTCTTACTCACTTTGAGATGCTTAGAGGACAACTGCTTAAAAGTTGCCTTGGCATCATCAGTGCAAGGAGGGGAAGTTTCTTATTACACACCGGAGATGGGCATCCACAGCAAACAGGACTGTACCAGCACATGTGTGGCAAGTCCCAGGGAAGTTCCCAGTGACCACACAGGCTGCTTCAGTAGGAAGTCTGCACTAAATTGTTGAGTGTGTTAATTACAAGTACCTCGCAAACAAAACCTTACATATCCACCTTTTCAGACATCAACTCCCCAGGTCACCCTTCCTAACCCGCTTTACAGATGTCAAAAAAAAATCCACCTTCCCGAAGCAAAATTGTTTCTTCTGCCTTACCAGGGTTGAAGGTGAATGCTGTGGCCACAGAGCAGCTCAGAGTTGGTTACAGAGAGGAGGCAGCCTTCTTGTGCTATGATGTTGGTGCATGTCAAGGCCTTCTAAGCGATTCATGTATTCCTGAAAAACATATTATAACTGGAAAGAGCCTGGCAAGGTAGGCTGGTAACTATTGTGGGGCTTTTACCTGCGATAAGACTATAGGAAAAGCCATGCAAGAGTGCTGAACCAAAAAAAAAAAAAAAACACCAGCTTAATTCTGACCTGGACCCTGTCCCAGGCACCTAACCCAGACAGCATCCCAACAGGTCCAGAAAAACACATTTTGTATGGACGTGAGCAACCAGGCATGAGGCACCAGAGAAGCAGGGTCTTGTGTGGACAAAAAGAGGTGGATGGAAATCCAAGCAGCCAAGATACGTCTCTGGTAGTGAAGGGTCTGCATGCCTGGCTAATTCAGCTCAGGGCTGAAACTTACTTGTTCTTGGAGCTCCTTTCATCGCATGTCAGCCTTTCACAAAGCCAAGATTGCATAGAACGAAGCTGTCATTTCAGCTTGAACATCTATTTAGGACAAAAAGCCCTCTGTATTTGAGACTTGAGCTCAACTTTCTTTTAGTTTATTTCTACTCACACCACTTAGTACAACTGCTCAAAGAAGCCTTCAATGTGGAGCACTGAGAAAGCCCCAGCTGTCAAAAGACAACGCAGCTCTTCCTAGAGTCCTTCACGTTGACCACTGGTTTATTTTAGATACTCAGGGTTTGGTTTTGTTTGGGCGTTGGGGTTTTTTTTTTGTATAGTTGTTATTTTTGCTTCATTAGCTGCAGTCTAAGAAACTTAGGTAAGACATGAGCAATAAAAAAAAGCAGAAAGTATCCGCTTAGGCACAGATATACACAGCAGACACTCCTAAGCCCCCAGCTCTTGTCTGCTTACTGCTAGATTTCCCATGGGCACTCCACCACCAGTGCCACAGAGGTCTTGACAGTGTGAAAAGAATGACGTAAGATTTATTGCAGAATGGAAATCCTTATCAAGCTCTTAAAACTGAAACTCTGCAAAAGATCTAGATCCTCCTTCTCCAAGATGAAGGCTCACTTCAGGCCAAGAACAGGAAGAAGCAGTCTCACAGGAGAACTACTCGACAGCTTCCCTAAAATTTCTTTCTCTCAGGCAATTTGGGGTGGCCTATGATGAAGATGGGGTAGATAGAGCATGTAATCGATTCAGTCCAGAGACAGATATACTCAGATATGTGTACAAGTCTATTCCCCTGCTGCTTCTGCTCTCAGAGTGAAACCATTGCCAAAATACTCTATTACCCTTGCATACATCTTCCAGCCAAAAATCTAAACATACATTACAAGCTTTTAATAACCACCCACAGCCTCCATCCAGAGGAATGAGCATATGTCAGCACACCAAAAACTCGGAGGGAAAAAAACTACCTGGACCAGACCCACCAGCAGAACTACAGGGGAAACAAATAGGCAGCACAGTTTCATTTGGTTTAAGCCCAGCAGTCTAAGATCAGCAAAACAACAGGCAGCACCCATGGCCTTGTCCCCAGCCTGCGGGGTGGATTTGGTACCCTTCTGTGAGGCACAGGTCACACAGGTCCCTGCGGATGGGTGGTGGGAAAGTGCCCACTGCATGGTGCTGGCTGCCTGCACTGCACACACCCCGCTGGAGCCCTGCAAGGGGCAAAGCCCCATTACCAAACAGGTATGGGCACTTCCCTGGGGGGGTGAACACCACCGACATCAAAATGAAGCGGAAAGGAATTGAACGAGCAGGTATGGCAGGCTGCCACAGACAGTGCATCACGGAGTACAGGCATGCTTTCCTGTAAATACATGGGAACACTTAGGTTGGAAAAGACCTTTAAGATTATCAAGTACAATCATAACTCTTCCTCTGTCAAGTCCACCACTAAATCATGTTCCTAAGCACCACATCCACGCAGCTTTTAAATACATTCAGGGTTGGTGACTCAACCACTTTCCTGAGCAGCCTGTTCCAGTGCTCAATAACCCTTTCAGTGAAGAAATTTTTCCTAATATCCAATCCAAACCTCTCCTGGCACAACTTGGGACTGTTTCCTCTTGTTGTATCACTTGCTACTTGGGAAAAGGGGACCAACACCTACCTTTTACCTCCTTACACTACAACAAAGCATGAAGGGAAAGAGAGTAAAATATCTCCCTGACTCCAGCACTCTGAAAACCTTGTTGCTTGTTTCATCACTGCCGACACTGCCAGGTGATGCTGCTAAACCCAAGGCACTCTTTACATCACCAGACTTGCCACGCTGCGGAGCTGGTGTGGTTGCACCGATCTCCCTGCTGAATCACTGCAACGCTGCATCACAGCGGGAAGAATCCCTGCTGCTGGAGCAGCCATACACGCTTCTCAATAGCACAGACGTAGCTGAAGGCCAAGTGTTACCACTCGGCGCACAGACCGGGGATTTCACACCACCACGAAGAAGAAAGGAAGTTCAGTAAATGAGCTATTCAATTAAAAGGAAAATTACCATGACAAAGGTCAAACATTACTCCTTCTTGTGGGTTTTTTTTCCCCCCCACTTTTCTGTCCCAGTCTCCTCCCTCCCCACTTCCTTCCCTTCCTCCCCCACACAGCACCCCAGCTAACACGAAGAGCACAGGTAACAAGTTAAAAACCATATTTGTTGCCATTTGCATGAGTAGGTGACAGTGACAGGTTGCCTCAATTTTGTGACCACTAACACTGAAAGAAGCACTGGTCCAAGGCATAAGTAGGGATGCACTTAAATGTGGCTGAGATGTTACTATGCAAGAAATAAACGGTGGTTATTCAAGTTGAGGAGTTTGCTGTTTAGGCAAGAGATCACTACAGGAGAGAACACCAACTAATCTGCTTCCATGTGTTAAGACTGGCCAGTTTGGACATGAGAAGAAGTTGTCCCTTTGCACAGGTCAAAGTCCAACCAAGTTTGCTTAGCAGCATGGCACAACAGAGACTCCCTTCAGTTTGTAGCTGCACAGAGCTACTGGCCACCTCAGCCACAGCAATTTACGTTTTACCATACCCCTGTGCTATTGATTACGTATGTGACTCCCCTCTGCTCTAAGCCAATAAGGTAAGAGAAGGACAAAGATAAGAAGTGACCATGGAGAAGAGGGAAGCGCCCGGATGAGGTGCTGTAATACACGAAACTTCAAAGTGATTTCTTTCCTGTGGCCACGTTAAACACGACTGCTGTGGCCACTACTGAAAACCATAGAACAGCTTCTGACAGTAGTTCTATTCATGTTTCACCACTTTTGGTAGTATTTCAGGGAAATCCCTGCACTGATCCAAGGAACAACAAATAACTGTGGCAAAAGCAGGGAATTCTGACGCATAAACACAGAGCCCTCAGCCAGGTCAACCCTCACCAGATGTGTGTCTCCATGTTGGCTTTGGCAGACTACCCACACACCACAGTAGATGGCCTGTGAAAAACCTGCTTAGACCTCAATTTGCTACAACTGTCCTATTGCTAAATCAAAAGGAAGCCTGCCAGTTTCTGAGCACCCTGCTTTCTGTGGCTTCAGTTTGAAGGTCACCCATAAATAAGTCCACCAAAACACAACACAAACTATCGTCCACTTATGGCAAATGACAGAAAAGTTACTCCATCCTGAGCTTCAAACCAGGAGGTGAAGAGCTGACTTCTTGCTTAAGAGAGGAGAAAGCACCAAGTTTTCAGAATGACTGCAGATCACGTTCACAACCCAGCCTGTCAGCATGACCATGCCAAATGCAAACCACAGAGGCTTAAAGGCATTATGGTAAGGAATTGAAACAAGCAGTTACAGCTCCAATGCCATGCTAGATGAGTAGCATCTAAAATGTACATAAAAGGACAGGAGGACACCACACAGTCAGGCAGTGGGAGTTCTCAGATTACCGTATGTGATGCTACCAAACCATTAAGGTTGGGAAATATGGTTGCACAAGTGCACTGTTAGAGGAATTCTTTCTACTTACAGTCAGATCACTGAATTCAAAGACCCTAAATGACATTATGCCAATTTATATAACCACAAGACAACTAATTTTTTTAAGCAGCTATAGTTTTACAGTTTAATCAAAGCTTTTCCCTCTAACAAAACTATATGCTTTGGTTTAAAGTCTCAAAACGACAATGAAGTCAGCTCATTTTTATCTTATTTGCCTCATTGACTAGCTGCTCTCTGAGAAAAAAAATATATCTCTATTCCAGAGAAAACCTGTCTAATTTCTTCTTCAAACAAAATATCTTTTTTTTGTTCTACATTTTGATCTTTAAGCTACTAAATTCTTTTTGGGGAGGGGAAAAAAAATATGAATGTTAAAAGCCTGTGTTTGGGAAAGGCTGGGAGAATTTCAAAAAACTCTTCCCACTGCAACCACATCCTTTGGACCTTTGCTAAACAAATGAACAAATGCATTCTCGATATTTTCAATTTAAGGTTTCCCCCTCCCCCATCTGCTCTGTGCAAAACAGGCATCAAAACAGCATAAGGTCACAAAGAGTAATATCAGAGGCATCCTAATATTTGTTGCACATCGTCACTTCTCATCTGACTTTCATTCCACCAGGCTGAATTTGGAGGCTCATTGAGTTCACCACAGAATGAATTCTCCTCCTTAGAGCTAGTACTCCATGAGAGTGCCCTAAATAAAATGTGAGAGAACTATTTACATTAGCAAACCATATAAAGAACTATATCCAAAGTGGGTGAGTAAAAGAAAGTTGACCAGAATATAAGAGAACAAACAGCATGTCAGAACACTGCACTGTGTTCCACAGCAACAAGATTAAAAAATGGTGAAAAATCACTAGGGGAGGCCATATCCCTAAAAGATAGACATCCTAACCCAACACCTGATGGAGCTACCTAGTTCTCAACTAATTGCAAAGGTTTTGATAGGCAGGCCAGAAGGGAAAGAAGAATGGGTTTCTGTTAGTTTTCTTAATGCAACGTGGAGCCAAAAGATTAAAAAAAAATTAGATGCAGAAAAGGGCTCAGTTCCATGGGCAATGTTTATTTCATCTGAAGTATTTAATCCATCTCTGGTTTCTCACCCCTGTAACCATATCATCATGTGTTTGTTTCTATATTTATAACACAACATATTTAGAAGATGACTTTGTCAAAATGCTCAGGATTAAAAAATAAACCCAACAATTGCAACATAGGCCTGCAACAATTTCCATAAACATAATAGCCAAAATACTTTGGCTGGGTTGTTGTGATAAGTAGAATTATTCACTGTTGACCATAACGATCTGTGATCATAACAACTGCTGATTCTGAATTTAAAATAATTGCTTATCAGTCCTGGACCAGAGGAAATTGCATGGCTGTTGGGGGTCCTGAACTTGGTCCCTAGAGGGATCTCAGTCCTAAAGCACCGTGAAGACATCTGCTCCTTGCAATGCAAGTATCTGGGCTATCTTCTAAATGAGTTTTGACAGTCTTCACTTAAAGCATGCAGAATGAGCGAAGCTTCATTCTTGGAGTGACAAGACAGTCCTACACACTTCCCATAAATGTACAGTCTTTGGACAGCAGCTGCTACTCTGAGTAGAAAAGGCTTTATGAGGGGGAAAAAACCCCAGTAAAGTCAGTATAAGTGCCAGAATAGATTCTTCTCCTCACTGAATATATTTTATATGGTGGTCTTGGGTGTGGAGGCTTTGCCTCTGATGTGTCAAGGCAGTCAAACAAAAAAGCAAGCCTCTCTCAGCAGCAGTTGAATTTTTGATGTATACTCAGGTGTATATTCTGCAGCTGAATGTGCTAGCAAATGGAGATGAAGACAAAGGCAGACTGCCAGGAGATGGAAGTTAGTGCAGCAAGAGGTGACCAGGCTGTAGCAGCTGTGAACTGTGCTTCAGGGAAGAACCATCACCAAGCAGAATTACGTTATGGATGCTGATCTCACTTATTTAAACCTGCTTAAGATGCTCAACTCTGAGGCAAGCCCCAGGTCACCCACAGCATTTAGAAACCTAGGAACAGGGGATTTGGACTGAGCTTACTCATGGGAGCATGAAACCAGTGGCTGGTCAGGGCTCAGGCACCAGGTAGCACAACTGCAAAGCGACAGCTCAGCCAAAACAGCCAGGTCACTGCCAACAAGTCCACGCATCTTCTACCTACCACAACATCCCCTGCCATACATGAGGGGAATAAGATAGACTGTGAAGGCATCTGCATTTGCTGAAGGTTTCAGTACAAACCTTTCTTCAGCAACTGCAGCTTTTTTGCATGTTGTACCAAAGATCTGAGCTAACCAACTGTAGGCACCACAGGAAAGCTGGAGAAGGTGACAACCCCAGAATTATCCAGCCTCAGGCGGAAAACGAGACTGCTTGACATCACTGAGTTGGAAAGAGGGAACTTCCACAGAGGACACTCTTGTTGTCACCACAGCTTATTAAAGTGGCAAGTGCTTTTCAGAGATTCATCTTGCACTTGGAGGAATCCTGGGCAGCTGGGCAGAGGGAAGCACAGAAGTGATGTGAAAGTCTGGAAGTAGGAGCAGGAAGGCTGTTCGACATTGTGTCCAACTCAGCCAGCTCCTAAAAGCCTTTTTGCTTTTGGGTTCAGACCAGGAAAAGCTTCATTCCAGAACCGCAATGCTTATTTATATCTGCTGCTTTTCTAAGGAGCTGCATAAAATAGCACAAAGCAGAGGCACTGTCCTTTCAATTAGGACAGGTTTCTCACCTTATAACCTTATCTTTTTATAAGGATAAGAAAGCCTATGGAAAGAGATTTTAGTTCCCCTTAGGAAGCATACAACAAAAATAAAATCACATGGAAAATGTGGTTGCAAGAGTCAGGAAGCACTGGAAATAACTTAGTGTCTGTCACTTCAGTTCGGCTTCCACTGGTGCACTCATGATATAACTTTCAATTACCCCTAAAAATAGCATTTTCCCCTCAGCATCGTGTCATCATAGGCACGACAGCCAAATGATCATTTACTGAGTGTTAGCTGGCAGCTGTTTCCTCCCCATTGTTTAATATATAAGCCTGGTCTTATTAATACGCCCTGTTTAAAACTTGCACTGTAAAAAGGGGTAATTACTCCTCAGAGGATTCTCAGTAACTGTCACTATACAGCAGCGGAGAACTTCACAGTGTTGCAGCCCTGTGAGGTGCAGACAGACATCATACCAGGGAAACAACCGGGCAGCTCAGCGGTGGACAGACCAGATGGCACACTGCTGATGCAGGTGGTTTGTCCAAAAAAAGCCAGAATACAGTTTTCTGGGAACAGCACTGATGAGCAGTGCAGAGAGGCACAGCAGCCAGGCTGCAGGCAGCTCCCTTCCAAAAGCACACAGCAAAACAGATGGATCACACCAGCCAGACCAAGCTGGTCTCAAGGCAGTGTAACACCAATCATGTTCTACTGCAAGATACTCAGGGCCCCTCTTGGTTGCCATGCCCTCTCACAGCTCTCCTTTTAGCCTTTGGACAGCTCTGCTTTGGCACTGACTGTTCACAAATCCCAGCTTAGCCTGGACCCCCAGGAGTTGTTGGATCCCAGTTTCCTGGAAAAATGTTGCTGCTGGACAACTCACGGTATTACATTTCAGCTGAGATAGTTAAGATGTTCCAAATTTTAAACAACTGAAAATAGGACTTCTCAGCTGAAACCTCAATTATTACTAAGAAAAGGAACCAGCTGTACCTCTGCCACATTCCAAGAAAGCAAACCATTGGGGGAAAACAACCAACCCATACTGTTCCTATTTGATACAGAGAATAGGTTCCCCAGCAAACAATGGTGGGCAGACACCCCTCAAACTTGAAGCAATTCTCCTGCATAGTAAATCAAGTCCTCCTTCACAGAAGCCAGCAAAAGATCCACAATTTAGTCCAACCTTGATATTTGATTCAGAGAACTGGCTACACACACTAATCAGCTGCCACAAAGCAAAGGTGATTTCTACTTGTCCTCTAACCTGCAGCAACACTATCATCTCAGGAGCTGTGGGATACTCAGCTACCCAAGATGAACCCAGTGTGGGAAGCAGGTGATGTTAGGAATAATCATAGTATTTATTTCCCATTGTTACTCACTTCAAAACACATTCCAAAGCCTGATCAAACCTTACACTCTCCCCATCATCAGACTGATGCACAGGCATCAGAGCATACACAAAAGAAACAAAAATGTAGTTCTGCTCACTCTAATTAAGAAAACAGGAACAACAGCACTTTGCCTCAGTACTTTCTATCTGAGAAAGCAGAGGACTTCATTGCTCAGACTCCAAAAGCGACAGCCTCCCTAGTAAACTGGGAGCTGACCGCTGATACCCTTGAGGGCACTCTTAGCTACCCTTTCACTGAAGGTAAGCAATCACCCAGGATTGTTTTCATAGCTTAAAGATTGTTCTGTGATTTCAGTTATCATTCTGAAGGCAGAAAATGGGTATCACTGATGACAAATAAGTTAAACCACATTTATACTGATTGAAAGCCACTGAAACAAATGGAACTTTATTTTAAAAAAAAACAACTCTGACTCCAAGCTGTAATAGGTTATGTGCAAGAAAACCATCTTCCCATAGCAAACCAAGACTGGCTTCTGCATTGAAGCCCTGCAATACATGCTGAATTCACCCAGTACGTTCAGAGACAGAACGGACTTTGATCACAAAGCTTATTGATAAGTGAAAGAGCAGCAGCAAAAGTTACAGAACACTAGTTGCAATCCCATTGGCCTATCATACCCATCAAAAATAAAGCTGTTTCCCTGTCTTGATTCCAGTTATTAGAGTGGATAACTCTCTTATTAGCATTCTTACAGCTATTAATCTTCAAGGACAACTCCACTGTCCCTGTGTCCTGAACTCCTGCCCACTCCTGTTAGTGCCCAGGGAGCTGTAAGAGTAAGCAGTGGGAGGTGAGATGACTTGGGAAGCACCCAGCACCAACTCCAGGGAACGCTATGCAGCTTTTCCCCTTCTTTTCAGAATGCACTTTGTCTCCCTACCTGGCTGCTCAAAGGAGAAGTCTCATTTTCAGATGCATCCTAAACAGCCTGTGGCATCATGATCTGACATCATCATCACACAGTTTCAGTATCCACATAATATTCTTTTACAGTGAAGGCATTGCTGAGAGCAGCACCCTGTGCTGCTTTGCAGGAGGCACCTAGGCTAGAACAAGATGGGGTGGCTGTCTTGCTTTAACCCTGCCAGGGCTCCCTCACCCGCTGTGCACAAGTGGAAATTCCAGTCTCCAGGTCCCATGGTGAGCTCAGAGAAGTAGTGCAGTCCCAGCCATGGTCCTTGACTACCAGCTCTAGAAACCCAAGTGGCACTCCGCCTATTACTCAGCAGTATGTTGCCCTGACATCATTCCCTGGCACAGCTCATACAAACGTGGAAATTAATGCTGAGCCATGCCACAGGGAGAGGGGATTTTCCTCCATCCCCTTCTCACGTACGACAGTCTGACAAACGGTCCTGTTGGGTGCATAAGCAGTGAGACAATGTCTGTGACATCACCTGAGGATGTCAGTGCTCCTCTGAAGAAGACTCAACAGTTACTTGCCAAAAGTGCCCACCCTTTCCTGTTCACCACCACCACGTCACTCAGTCCATGGTTTCCTAGAAGACACATCACATACTTGTTGTCCAGGGCGAAATGAAGTAAGGCATAAACTCCCAAGGCTTCTACAGTCTCGCTCATGTTTGACCATCACCCAATCTAACACAAATCCTGGTCTGTCTTGAACTGCCCCAGCTGATGGACACCAGAGGATTTGGAAGATAAGGGAGCTAGCACTGTAAAAACATTGCTGCCTTTTCAACTGCTCAGAGGAGTTATCCCGTGTAGTTATCAGAGGACTGGAAAACCTAAGACAATTTCTTGCAGGCTCAAAACTAATGATGCAGGTCCTGAGCCAGTTTAGATGGGGGAGAAGGCAGGGTCCAGACCCTCTACAGGGAGTGTTTTGCCTCATGCTCTGCTGCACTCTTTTGTGAGAGCTTGAGTTGAGAAGAGATGATGCTTACACTGTGACTGACTTAATTCTTAATTGGAAGCTACGATCTACTACTGCATCAGCACAAGAGGTTGGATCAACACAGA
Organism: Porphyrio hochstetteri; assembly: GCA_020800305.1. NCBI lineage: Eukaryota > Metazoa > Chordata > Aves > Gruiformes > Rallidae > Porphyrio > Porphyrio hochstetteri. The sequence goes on from CM036912.1 coordinate 25,961,560, forward strand.
TAGAAGTAGAAAAAGCACATGGCTCTCAGGCGTTACTGCAGTAGAGAAAGTAGCCTCCCATAAGCTGGGCTTCTTGCTCCATGAGCTCCTGGCTTGCAACAGGAATTATGAATCTCTGGAAAAAATACAGAATTATTTCAACTCATCAATAGAGCCCTAGGGCTGGTAGACAGACCATCATTCTACTCAGATAGGCTGACTTCCTAAGACTCTAGCTCTAACCATCCCAAGACAACCTTCCAAAACTAACCTGAGTAATGAGCTGTTCTGACAAAGTACCTGCAGACAGAGCACCCCAGCCCTCCTGTTCATGCTCAGAGTCTTCCCAAGCAGAAGGTTCCTCTTTTCACCTGAAGGCAGACAAATATTTTGTGTCTCCCTACCATCTGTTAGCCAGCATCAGCATGGACCATCCGAACGATGTAGGGATAGTTTGGACAGAGGCTTTCAGCCACCCAGTGTTTCAGCCAGGATCCAAGGGAACAAGCAACATTATTCTATGCAAATATCCCCCTCACAGGCTTTCTCCTCCTGATAACGGAAGCTTAGGCCTGGGAAAAACTCCCTGGGGGAACATTTTCCCCAAGAAACATGTAAAGCACTCAGTTTTCCCCAGAAAAGTTCAGACATTTTTGCCTTTAGTTTTCTAGAATGAAAAGTTACAAGTGGCACATTTCTGGCTAGGCTCTCCAAGGCAGAACTATGGTAGCATCTTGAAGCCGATTTATTCTTGGTCAGTTTAGCATTCAGATGCATAAGCAGCCCAGAGCTGTGTTTCATCCAAGTGTTTTACTGGTGCATCTTTATGAGCAGACCAAAGCCTTCAGTGTATCACAGCCTCCTCTCCAGTAGCACTAGCAAGGGATTTTACAGGAATTGATCCTAAATGCAAATTCCCATGCACTGCGTCCCTTAGACCATGCTGAAGCAAGTTAAGAGGTAAGGCTCCAGATGGGTGATTACAGCATGCTGACATTTTCCTTGAGGACAAGGCAAGTAAGACGACAAATTTCAAGCTACTGCTGATATCCCTCTTCCACAAATAGCTCTGAGACTATTTATTCCCAACACAGGACAGAAATGGTATCTTCAAACATTCATATTTTCCATGAGAGGAAAGCAGATCTTTCAAGTTTTAATGCAGCCTCTCCAATACCTTTTATTTCTACAGCATTAATCATACCTGTTCAGTGAAAGACTGCATTCTCTGACAAGCAGGAGATGCCAGCAGGGACATCCTCTGGGAATGCATAGTTTAGCAACCCAAGGCCCATCCTCATGTAGCATTGATTTACCTTGGAAAAGCAACAGAAGTGATCTAAGGGATCACATTGCGTTTCCCCTACGCAAGCTGTGTCATCTCATCTGCCTTGCAGGAGGACTTGCCTTTCTGTGACTAAACCTCTTTGAAATTCAAAAATGCCAAAGAGAAAATAAAGTCACTCCAGCTGTAGGAAAGCTCTGCTTACAAAGACTGCTCTGGAATGTTTCACTGGAACCTCTGTTTGCAGAGGAACACGCTGTGTGTGCCGACAGGCATCACACCTCAGCAGTGGAGGGAGGACATGTCAGAAGAGAGGGGAAAAAAACCCTGTTTCTTTTCAACCCCTACCTTTAATAAAAAGGCAGAGCCACATAAGTTAGGCTGTATGTTCCACCACAGGACTGTTGCACAGCTAACTAATTTCCCTGGAATACAAACAACGCATTAGCTCTAAGGAGGGACCAGAGCAAGCACAGTGCTGATAAGGCAGGGTCATGCAGCAGTGAGATCCCGTGCCTGGAAGCAAAGGTTACTTGGCTAGGGTGATACAGCAGAGCAAAGCTTCAACCTCCAGGCCAAGAGATGTCTAAACAGATAAGTAAGATGTTAAATCTGTCACAGAACCAGCGATTGCACCAGTTAGTATTGGCAGGGGAGGGGAATGACAGATTGGAATGATGCTCAAAGAGTGAAAAACTTCATGTGCGCAAATAAATCTTCATAAATATTTGTGCTGACACCACTGACAGAGCAAACACTTGAGAGAAATAACTGCTATCTCCTCCTTACAGGAAGAAAGGAGAAATCCTCCTGAAACAGAAAACTGCAGAGATGTAAAGCTGAAGGAAGTCAGGCCACAAAGCAACAATGGGAGAAAGGGTGCAAGTTTTGGCTGGCAGCTCTAGAATGACAATCTTGTGGGAGAACTTGCTCTGAGCCACACTACTCCTCTCTGAGATAAACATCAGAGAAGTTTCAGAGGTAGCTTTAATATACTGTGTCCGGTAAGCTGATCCTGAGATGAGGGGAGTATGTTGAGCACACTTCGAGGAGGGCTTAGCAAATATGTTTATCACAGAAGAGGTCAAGGCCAATCCGATCTACTGTCATTTACACTGAAGATACATCTCATAATAATAATTCTGCTTCCTTGACTCCAGGGGACATGTCCCCGATTCACATTGGAGCAAAAAAGGGTGAAGAATCAGGCTCACTCAGCTTCTCTCATGCTTTAAATTTTTTTTCTCAGACCGCTTTTCATCAGACCATTACTCTGGTCTAATGCCACCCGTTTGATCCCCAACTTGCACTTCCTGCTCTAGGCCAGACATGTTCACACATACTACTTTGAAAAGACATTTTGAACATGGATTTATACATTAGTTGGAAGAGATGCATGCTAACGTTCTTATTTCTCTGAAGCCAAAGGTACCTGGATGAGGGACACTCCAGTCTGCACAAGAAGTTATCTGCTTGCATGAGAGGTGAATGTCGAGAGACAGTCGATGACCCCAGAAAGCTGAGCTGGTGGCAGTAACCAGCTCGCATAAATAAGCACTCATGCATATAGAGTGGGTGAACGTGATGCTCTTGGGAAGATGTAGCTATGTAGCACAACTCAAGTCCGTTAGTTGTGGCAGACAAACAAAAGGTTTCCCAGCTCTTGCTTCCTCAAGAAGGAATCAAGAAGGTAGTATTTTCACAGCAGGGGTGGGAAACAGAAGTTATCACTGAGGAATGAGTCAGATACTTCTTAGATCCCAAGGGTGGGGCAGACTAATGCTCAAGTACAGAATGAAGTCATCAGAAATGCAGTAATAAAAGGTCAGATTCTCTGTAATCCGCACAGATACATAATACAGTTGCTCTTGAATTATGTATATCACCAACACTTTTTACTTGTAACTGGATAACCACAGACATACTTGATGCTAAGCACCAATCTGAAGAGCAAAGGTGTTAAAACAGAAGCCTATCTTTGGTTCACGTTGCAAATATCCCATGCAATTGCAGTGTGTGGGGAAACCAGGACAGAAACACATCAGCTATCCGATTTCAGTAGTCAGGTGAGATGAACAAGCCAGACAAGGATTCTGCACTCTTTGATATCGCTGCAAAAGTTATCTGCGTGGCAACAAGTAGATATACACAAGCCACAGCCAAATTCAAAGCTCTTATACACATGTAGGAGGCAACAGATCCTCTATTAGCAAAGTTACACAATACTCTAGAGACCCCATAACTCTACAGACCACCCTCCACCTGCTTTAGAGTTAGCAAACACCGATCATTTCACTAAAAATCTAAACAGCTTTCCTTCACAACTCCACTAAAAGGTAAGCTCTTGCAATTAGAGACTTCAGCTTGGCATATAACTTTTCATGTCGTGTGTAGCTCCCTTGATTCCCTGTGCCTGCTCTAGGACCATGTAATTTGTGCATAGCCAGCTCGAAGACTGCACCAGCATTCTGCTTTCACTTTGGTCCAAGTAGTCCAAGTGACAGGAGTCTACTTCGAGGATGAAGAACTCCCAGAAGCTACCTTCAAACAGGTGAGTGGAGCCAAAGGAATATATGTGATGCTTGAAGTGCAGAACTGAGTGGAGCACCCCACCTTGGCATGCAAAGCCAGCACTGGGAATGGCAGATGTAAGTCTTGCACACCTGCTTGAGTGCACTGAGGGCCTACATCATTGTCTTGGCCATCACACTAGGTAGAGCACTCATCTGGAGTTACGTTATGGACAAATAACAAAGCACATTTCTTATGGAGAGATAACAAAGTATTTGCACCCTGTTGACCCCCACGTGTGTGTGTGTATGTACATGTGTGCACATATGGGTGTGCATAAGAATGGCTGCACAAGATCAGACAAGCAAAGGGTAGTTGAGAAATCTGACTCTAGCAGTAGGTAGCACCAAGTGCTTCAGTAGGAATATCAGGGTTAGGATACACACAAGTCATCCTTCTGCATACGTTCTGAGCTCAAGTGGCCAACCATCTTTCTAAGGCTTTCCTAACAGGAAATTACATCAAGATCCATTGGGTTAAGAACCTCTCAACTTCCATATGACAGATCCTTTTATTAATGCTATTCAATATACCAAAGCCATGAAATCCCCACGCTAATCACATAGTCCTGTCAGAACTTCAACCACTTCTTAGGAACCTCACACAACAAAAAACCCCACAACTCTTTATAATCTATAAATATATGAAAAGCTAACAGCACACTAACCCTACCTTCCGAGAGCAGATGCAAACTCACAGCACAGGCTCGAGGTGAAAGCTCACAGGACCAGGGAATACCCACCAGCTCTTTCTGAGAAGGGCACCTATTATCCCAGGGAGAGGACAGTATGCAAATAGGGGAAATCTGGCTTCTCTTGTGGGTGAAACCACAAGAACGTGGTGAGGCTTCTTTTTCCTTCCTTCCTCTTCCTCTCATCCTGCCCACATACACCCTGTGCAATCCAAGCACGAAGACAAAGAACGGAAGGCAACTGAGCATGACAAGGGACCCTCTCAGAACGAAATCTCCACAAAACCTGAGATGTTAAGAAAGTTGTAGGCTGACAAGCAGGTAATTCCCACTGACAAGTAGCAGCAGTTAAAAAAGGTCTCGTGCTTTCTTCTGAACAAGTGCTTGTCTCTACTGGGTTACTCTCCTCTGGATCACAGCTTTCATGCTCCACATTTGAAGCCATGAAGTAGAACAGGGAATGGCTTGGGAGATCATGCCTTTTTTTACCCAGAGGCCTCAGTTTATTCATGCATGTGAAAGACTCTTGCCTTGATTTTTCCATCAACCTTTACAGGTAAAGCTTGTGTAACCTTTGCTAGTATTTCCTAGGTCTCAATACAAAGTTCCTGCAGAGGAGAGGAGGTAGCAGTACATGGTGGTCAAACATCTCCCAAGAAACCAAGTGTTCCCTTCAGAGCTGTCCACACATTGTCACTGCCCAACACAGCACTCAGTTTTTACATAAGCATGGTCACACACAGTGGCCTTCATCCAGGACAACCATTCTATCTGGCCCAGTATCCTCTTTCATCAGCGGTAAAGAGAGGACTCTTCAGGGTGAAGATAAAAAGGTGAATGCACAGTATGGGACCCTGCTTTATGCCTCACAGCAAGCAAAATCTGCTGACTTCCTGACCTGATGTCTTCAACAGTCAGTCACAGACCTACTTTCCACAGATAGATCTAACCGCTATGACCAGGTGTATTTCTGCCCTCTAAAATATCCAGTAGCAATTCATTGCACTTGGCTTCTGTCTTGTGCAAACCCTGTTTTGACTTTACCCACCACTGAATGGTTTCACTGGGTGCCCCCCTGTGCTTGTACCACAAGCAATCATGAGTGAAACACATTTTGCTTCTCTGTTGATGAATGCACCAGTGCCCATCACATCTCCTCACAACTGCATCTTTCTAAACAAAAAAAGTTTTGCATAGTCACCTAGCATATGGAAGCTCATCATCCTGGTTGCCCACCTCTAGAGTAGAGCTGTAGGAAGTGCAAAGTTTCCCAAAATGGCTGGAATTGCCACCAGCACCGCAGATGTCTGTGCAATGCTGAGTTATGTTTCACTTTGAACTCTGTTTGCCACTTCCACTAAGAGCTGGGGTGAGGTTTCCAGCCAGTCACCTACAATGAGCCCAACAGATGGAAGAGCTGTTTGCAACGTCAATGTATACACCTAGAGCAAGCTCGCCTTTCCCACACACATTGCTTTGCAGTGATCTGTAACTCCTTTTGGTTGCCTTATTCTCATCCAGTCACAGAGATTTGCGAGACCCTTGGGCCCCTTGTGCGTTAAAGGGCCAGGGTGACGCAACTGCCTTTGCTCTGCAAATATATGGGGGTTTTTGTTACTCATTTCCCAGGGAAGTGCTTTGCTAGGAAGAGATCCATGTGTATGCTAAGAGATAACAGCAGCGGGACAATGTTAAATACCCTAAACCCCCATTACATTATTTCATAATTGGATTATTGCTGTATCTTCCAGTGCCAGTGGCCTGACAGCAAGTACACTGCTTCTTGAGCCACATCTGGAAGGAGACACTTCTGCCCCCAAGAACAGAAATAGCAGAGATACCCAACTCATTGCAATGCCCCTAGAAGAAACAAGGTCTAACTTCATCCCAGCAGGATGCTCTTAGCATTCCAACACCCCACACTTTTCAAGTCATTCCCCTGTTGGGAGAGAGCACATCCTCCTGCTTGCACTGCCGGTGCCAACTGTGAGCATCTCTTATTGGCTCCTGTCCATTCCTAGAAAACCAGCTGCTATGTCTGGCTCACTTGTGATGCATCCTGCTAAGTCATAACCACTAAGTACTGACTGGGTAGCCATTACCACAAGTTTAACAGGGTCATTTTCCTGCTCCAAGCAAATCTGCAGGTGGTTTGCTTGTAATGGTCAGAGACTGCCAGCTTGGTTGGAGACACCACTGGCAGAGAGCACTCCTCACAACATGTGCTAACAGCTAGGAATCAGGCAAAGCTCACAGCCCTGTTGTGCTCTGCTTCCACACATGGAAATTCTGGACCTGCTGCTCATCCTCCCAAGGTCTTGGCATTGTTTGGGCTGCAAATGAAAAGCGGTAACCAGAGAGACCCAGGGGTTTCCTCACCCACGTAAGATAGCCCATGGGAGGAAACAGTTCTCGTGTGAGGCACTAGGAGGAAAGGCCAGCAGATAAACAGAGCAAGGTGCAGAGCTCTCTGTGACGTACCAGACTCCAGGCATACATTTTCCCACCACCAGAATTAGAAACAGAAGATAACAGGTCTGACAATAGCAGAGTCCATGTACATTCAGCCTGGAGAACAGTCAGTGAGTCCAGAGCCATAAGCAGCAGCATAGCATTGTTGCAGAAGAACATATTTAAAGGATACTGGCAAATCAAAAACACAACAACTAAATGGTTTGCCTGGGGAACCACATATTAAAAGTGAATGCACGGTCTCAGTCCTAAAAAAAAGCATCCCCTTTCCTAATGTTATGGAGAAGCTGGAGGAAACACTTTAGAGTTCACTCCGTGCTTTCTTTTCTGCATATACAGTCCAACATTATATTATATTCTAATCAGTATTATTTCAGGAATTAGTCAGGAAACCCTAGAGGAGCAGCAGTCTAATCACAGTTATTTTTGGTGTCAACAAGAAACCAAAAGAATTACAATTGTACAGAGGAAGCTGGCTGTGTTGCAGAAGGAAACTAAGTCAATGATCAAAGCCAATAACCCAGAAGTCAGAGGGGAACTGTCCATTTTGGCTTAATTGGCTTATCTCACCACAGATCAAAATCAGCAGCTGCATTTGTTTTAAAGGTGACTTGCATGCAGACTTTGGTAAAGCCATTTCACTTGTGACAGCATCGCTTTCAGCTCAGTTCTGCCCGCTTTGCATGCAGCCCAAGGCTGCCTTGGGGAACAGCAGCATAATCCAGGACAGTCATAGAACAGAACCATTGCTGCAGGGAATGTTTGCTCTGGCTGCAGAAGACGCTGAATGCTTTAAGAGTCAAAGGCAAACACATCCATAGCACCACCACTGCATGACTACCCTAATCCCATACTGAGAGGGGAAGAGCACACTACTTGGGATGTGAAGATCAGCTCCAAGCGCTCTGCAGTGACCCAGAGTTATTTACACATAAAAGTCAAGCAACTGGAACACTCTGAGCTATGCTGGAAACACTGTCATGCCAGGACAATGACTGCAGCTTTAGCACCATTCTCTGCTCAGCAGTTTGCAGGAAGAGCCAGAAGCAGGACAGCAGCAGGAGGCAGCCACAGCTCTGCTGTGTGGGATGGAAGATCTGCCCCTGACCTCCTCTGGCAGGTGGCTGGGATGTGCCCAGGTTGTGCCTGAGCCCAGCTCAAGAGGATGAGGAAGGATGAAGCAGAGCCTCAGCTTTCACTGGAGCTGCACCAACATGTCCTTCTGCCAGAGACACAGAAAGGGCTAGGAGTCTGTGTCTACAAAGGGTTTTATTTGTAAATGTGAAAAGACTGCTCAGTTAAGGCAAACAGGTAAAGAAAGGTGTGTCTGTGTGAATACAAGGTAAATTTAAATGACAAAGATACAGTTTAAGATACAGATAAACTGAAATAGCAGCTGGACTCACTGCTACGAGGTCTTGCATCCCTCAGAGCACGCATAGGCAGGCAGTGCATCCATCCATCAGGAGCAACTTTCAGAAAGCAAGTGTTCCCCACGAGATTTCCCACAGCCTGGGTAACCAGAATCAAGCTTTCCCTACCGTGTGACATGCACTTCGTGGCCTCACAAGCCAGTAACTGATAAACTGCAGGAATTAACTAGCAGGGATGGAAAAATAATGTATTTCTCAGGCAAGAACTCAAATAAAAGCCTTCACATGCGTGCAGAGAGACACACAACTGCCACAGGCTGTTTTCTGTTCACCACCATCAGTTTTGAATGACAGTCTTGCCCATTGCAAGCCCAGGTCAACTGCAGCCCAGGCACATCCCCAGAGTCACTTCTTCCTGGCATCAGCAGATACCTTCCTCCAGTGCTCTGCTCTCAGCACCACTGGATTCCTATGCTACAGTGTCACCACTCAGGGAGCTTTGAGCCACACTGGAAGAAGAGGTGCCAGCAGCGATATGAATGGGACCACGGGTGGGCAAGCTGTCTCTGTCAGCAGTTATTCCTGCAGCCAAAGCCCAGGAGACACAGTCAATCTGTTGAAACTGTCCATGGTTCTTGTGGGAGGAAAACACACACCAGCACATGCTCTGGAATGACTGACTCAAAATAAACTTATGCAATCTCCACATTGGGTTTGGACATAGAATCATAGAATGGTTTGGGTTGGAAGGGACCTCAAAGATCTTCTAGTTCCAACCCCTCTGTCATGGGCAGGGACACCCTCCACTAGATCAGGAAGCCCAAAGCCCCATCCAACCTTTCCTTAAACACTGCCAGGGATCCAGGAGCAGCCACAGCCTCTCTGGGCACCCTGTGCCAGGGTCTCATCACCCTCACAGTAAAGAATTTCTTCCTAATGTCTAATCTAACCCTGCCCTCTTTTAGCTTGAAACAATTGCCCCTTGTCCTATCACTGCACTGCCTGGTGACCAGCCCCTCTCTCACTTTCCTGTGGAATCCCTTTAAGTATTGGTAGGCTGTAATTAGGTGTCCCCGGAGCCTTCTCTTCTCCAGGCTGAGCAAGGCCAACTGTCTCAGCCTGTGTCCATAGGAGAGGGGCTCCAGCCCCCCAGGCATATTCATGTCTTCCTCTGGACTCACTCCAACAGCTCCACATCTTTCCCATTCTGGGGACCCCGGAGCCAGCCACAGCACTCCAGGTAGGGTCTCATGAAAGCAGCGTAGAGGGGCAGAACCACTTCCCTTCACCAGCTGGCCACACTGTTCTTGATGCAACCATGAGTCCAGAATGTGTGCTAAGGCTTACTGGTTTTGGATTTCCCAAGTGTGTTTTCTGGTCTGGTGGGAGCTGTCCTGTAAGGACAGGAGCATCTCAACTGCAAGACCAGTGAGCATAGAGGAAGCTGGCTCTGCCCCCAAGCCAGCAAGGCTGCCCTGTGCCAGCACTGCCCCAGGCAGGCCTTGGCACTATAGATGTCTTTCCTCAGGTCCAAGTGCCCTTCTCAGACACTGGCAGCTCCATGACCATGTCTATCTTTACACGGAGACCAAGTCTGACTCCCCTGTGCCACAAGTTGCCTCACACTGTTCCAGGCACAGGCGTGCAGGAAGATGCCATCCATCCATCCTTCACATGACCTACCTGTTGTGGGGCATGCTACAGGGACCAAGCTACCCTTGCACCTTGTCTGCAGACTGAACAATGATTGAAAAACCTGCCAGAGATGAAGGCCAAACAGGACCCATGCACCGACAGACTGTCACCAGCTCCCTGCCCACATCACCCTACCCTATCGCATCCAAGTGGCAGCTCCCAGCCAGACAGTGTGGCACAGCCAGCCCTGGGTTGGTACAGAGGGAGACAGGGAGTGTGACAAGCAACCAGGCTCTCCTGCCTTTCCTGCACAGCCTTTCTGCTGGTCCAATAACCACCATACCCCTGGGGTCCTGGCATCAAAACACTTGGGGACAGCACTGTTTAAGAGCAGCTTTTCCACCACCCTGGTCTGTCACCCAAGACTGTCCTTCCTCATGCTGCCAAGGGAGGGGGTGATGTAGCCTCAAGTTGTAGCTTCTCTAGATAGAAACAGCTCTATCTGGAAGAGGCTGAAAAGTTTCCAAGCAGAGGGTGACACAAACCCCATTCCAAAGCAGCAATGCATTGATTTGCATGACATGTCACACACAGAGCCTACAGACATTCCTCATTCAGGATTTTTCCTCCAGATTCACCCCCATATAACTGTTAATAACAAGATAAGCTTTACTGTCCATCTCTTTGGGACTCGAGGCACAGAGAAGGTGTTAGGTTTGTGTTGGATTTGCTGAGCTCCCAAGCCACCTTTCTCTCCTGGGAGCATTGCAGCCTCTTCGTACAGTGCTGAAGAGCAGCCCTGCAGAGTTCAACCCGAGCACAGCAGCAAGGGACAGCTCTTACACAGAGCAAGATGTCAGGGCAGGTGAAGGAGTCGCTCTTCTCCCAGGAGCAGACACAAAATAGGCACCCGAGCTCAGAGCTATACTTCTTATCACAGGCTGAATCTATTTTACATGTTAAAATGTCTTCCAGAGCCAGGTCAAGCTAAGAGAGCTGCAAGAGGTTGCGGTGGCAACCCCAGAAAGCACCACAGTTAGTCATGGGCTCATCTGTCAAAACCCATGGTATCACTGGCCCAAACTACCTCAACCACAACAAGATGGCTGGAGCTGGTGGTTATCCTCTTCAGATAAAAACCCATCTACCTTCCACTTCAATAAGCAAGCCCTGGGAGTCCAAGCAGTCTCTATCTTTGGCAGAGGAGAGAAAACATGGAAGCCTTACAGTAAATAAAGATGACTGTTTATCTTCTGATGAAAGTCTGCATTTCAGTATGCTTCTTGGTTTAATACTAAGATCATACCCACTTCCATTTCTTTATCTCTAATAAGTCAGACCACATCGTTAATATCAGGTCACAAGGAATTTGCTAACGGTGCTGAGCCGAGCCTTGGTTTCACACCGTGAGTTCATCGTGTCACACTGCCAATTTATTTGTAATTTGTTGCTGTTTGACTGGCAGTGAGAAAAATATCCTGTGCTTTACTAAATAAGTGAAACCCTGAACAAGGCATACACTTTTGCTAAAGGAAGTCTGACTTGTTTAGACATTACTGTGGAAAAAACAACCTTTTCTGACCCAAAGACTTTCCTGCGCTCAGTTTTCAGGCAAACCTTAACAACATACAAATTCTTACTGGAAAGTTAGTCTTAATATTGCAAGTCAGGTGTCTGGATCATTTCGGTATCTGGATGGGGAAAAACACGAGATCTAACATTTACTTTGTCTGATAAACACTCTCTCAAGACAAAAACAAAAACATACACTATTAAGTTAAACAAGCTCCAAGGTCAGTTAGTTAAGTTCCCATGAAATTCAAACACATTGCTCCATCAAAGGGGCTATCCCAGCTCCTGTTGGCTCAAAACTGTATCAAGAAAAGAGAGTCTTAATGTTGTTCCCATAAAAAGAAAAAGTAGTGCAAGTCAAAGTGAAATCCTGAACTTTCCAGTGGTTCTTTTAAAACCAGTGGCTTTAGGAGTAAGCTTGGTATTTGACAGTTGCTGCAGGCGCAGGGCTGCACTTAAAAATACAAACGCTCCTCCTGATTTTACTCACCCAGAAGGTGGGTTAAAATAACTCCAATGAACTAAGCAAAATTACATCTCAGAAAGGAGGATGCAAGTGGGAAAAGAACAAAGCCCACAAAGTTTAACTTCTCTAAATGGGGATTTCTGTTTAGAATAGATTTTGGCGTGACCTATCCATCGCTGAACTCTTGACACATGCCAGTACGCTTCCAGGCAAGAAATATCCGAGTGCTAAAACACAAAGCCAGCTCATGTTTCTTACCAGCTATTTTTGGAACAGTAGTTTCCAGCCTCTTCCAACAACAATACTGCTTTAACACAAAGAGATGCCAGACCGCTTTGCACTTCAGTGAAAAGCGAGGACACAGACAAAAGCTGCTCCCAGCCTGATCCAGTGGCTCCTCCCCTCCTTGTTTTGCCTGGTGGTACATGAACACAGGAGGAAATCATGGAAATCAGCCCAGGGAAGATGGTGGGAGCTCCCAACTTCTCCAGCTGATATTTTCAGTCCAAAGAACTCCATTCCCAAACAAAAAGGTGGTGACATCAGCCCTGCTTCATCAGAACCTCCTGGCTCACCAATCTAAGGTCTGTACTGTAGCCACAGTGGAACCATGTAGAACTGGAAGAGAGATGTGGAAAATAAACTCAGCAGTAACAGCAATATGAGAATGAGCTGCTGCCAGGGAGCTGGGTGCGGTTCTCAGAATGAGCAGAAAACACAGGGAAAGATGGAGTTGCTAAGGGACAGCCCGTTAGACATTGGCTAAGACTTTGAAATAAGTACTTTGGGTAGCAATTTTAATATCCACAACCAATAATGAACAGAGCCTCTAACTCCACCGTACCAGAGAGGTTTTTAATAGAAAATTCCCACCATTTCCACCTCCATCTGAGCTGCAACAGGTTCAGCAACATCAGGAGCCTTAATGGAGATGACTTCAAGCCTTTGGTATCTATTTGTAGGACCAGCACCATAGATGAGCTCCTGGCAGAAGTTTGGCAGCATGGTGCTGGTAGAAACCCAACGGTCCTGATGCTGCTGCAGAAAACAGCAGTGACATGGTGCTGCACTGCTTGTACCTGGTTTGCTGAGAAAGCATTCCAGTCTCTTGTTCTGATGTCCCCAACCATCAGGAGATGTTTCAGCTGCTGCACAAGCAGAGCAAGCTCCTGCACCATCTAAAACACACATTAACTAGAGACCTCCTCAGATCAGTACCGTAGGAGGTACTAGACAGGTAAGAAGAGATACTCCCTCAGTAGGGATGTGCTTAGCTTGGCTGAGGCTGGGCCAGTGCAGAACATAAAAGATCCAAAGCCTAAGGGTAAAAGCTGCAGAGGGGTACAGAAAGCAGATCAGAGGGAGGTTCTTATGCTCTGCCACAGTCACAGAATCACAGGGGTTGGAAGGGACCTCGAGAGATCATCGGGTCCAACCCCCCTGCCAAAGCAGCTCCCCAGCTCATATTGCACAGATAGGCGTCCAGACGAGTCTTGAATATCTCCAGAGAAGGAGACTCCACCACCTCCCTGGGCAGCCTATTCCAGTGCTCAGTCATGGCTTCAGACCACCCTCTGGCACAACAGAGCCCCTCTTCTGCCCACAGTTGAGGGAAACACACCATAGAGGCACCCAGGGGTTTAGTCAAGAGCAAGCAAACTGCAGGATTTAACGCACAGACGAGCAGCACAGGTGCACCCTGGAGGTGCTGTGCTCTGGCTGCACATGGGTGAGCTGCACAGCCTCCATCCCCACAGTGCCCAGCTCAGCTCAGCCAGCAGCACAGGCCCTGCATGGTACCACGACAGAACATCACATGACAGATCTGCCAAGCTGACCCAAACAAAACCACCCAAGTGCCTTCTGACTCTAAGGAAAAAAGGTTTTTTCCTTCATCAGATATGACTCTTCCTATTGAAATTACACCACCATTAAAATGCAGAAGTGAAACCACTGTTGAATGGGATTTGGCCATACAAGCAAAAAGTATTTTAAGCCTGTATGACAAATTAGCAGACTTCACCTAAGAGCTGTTACGATGAGGATACAGGCTTTGTCTTACAGCCTGGCAGCAGTAGCATCAGTTCAGAGAAAGGTTGCAGTAGCCACGCACCACTCCAAGCATACCTGGATGGTCAAGCACCACCTTTGCTTTCAGAATCTCTCTCTAGTTTCCAGAGTGACCTCACCTGGGCAAGAATTCTTTGAGAATCCCTCACTTCCTTCATCATAGCCCTTACTGACACAGGGAAATCACAGCTCTGTCATCTAGCAACAAGCTTTCAAATCATTAGCTTAGGTCACTGCATGTGCCAGGGCCACTTTCCTGAAATTGGCATTCCCTTGATCTGTCTTGGCTTACCTTACCACCGTAAGCTCAGAGCTTGTGAATGCACAGCTTGGAAAAGCTCAGTTTAAATGCCTACAAAATTCGATAGTTAAAGTAGTTACAAATGCCTGTTTCCATCTATTTTCAGCAAACTGGCTTCCACTAATTAACTTTGTGCTCACGACCTATCTACAAAAGCTGTTTAATCAGCAGCCTGTCTCACAGCACTGAACTGGATGAAGGCTTATGGACCATCAAAGTCAATTCTGTGCTATTATGGGCCTGTTTAGTCCCCTGTAGCATGTAATTTTAGGGAAAAAACTAGATTTCTTGACACTTTTGTTTCTAGGAGGAGAATATTGCAGACCCTGATGGTTAGAAAACCTCCTAATTTGCAGCCTAGATATGTTCATCACCATGTGGTGTTCTTCTGACAGCATTGTCCTTCAGTTTAGGCTCCCATCCCTTACAAATATTCAATCCTTCAAGTTTGCTTTGTCTTCTTGTAAACTTCCTTTTAACATCATCTTGTGTAATAAATTCCCACCACCCTTGGATACCTCCATCATCATTCCTCACAACTGCACCACACAGGGGACTAGGGCCCATCACAACTCACCTGGTGGATCCTCACACTAAGTTTACCTTTTTCACAAGAACATCATATTGATGGTTCATACTCATCTTGTGATCAGCCATGATCTTTCTCCTTCTCAGTATTTTCTAACTGATGAGGCTCATGCTTAAGAATAGGTTTTTGTTATTAGTCACTGTGCATCCCTGTACACTGCAGTGCTGAGTTTCAGCCCATTTCTACTTCTTTGGTCTCAGCATTCCTGGTATGATATTCTTGCCCTTCCCTGTGCTGAAGTTGCTTCCTAATTTTTATCTAAAGCACATTTTGTTAACCAGCACTGGGTTAATTCCAAAGGAATTAATGAAAATTGTAGATAAGGAGTAGTCCTCACCTCCAGCCATCTCAACATCTCTGATTTGGCATTGCTGGTTGTCTCCCAATAGAGCAAGCCCCTATATTTTTTAACAAGGGTTCATTTCTTGTTGACTTGAGTGATGTCCAGCCAGGTGAAGGGGCAGAGCAAGTTATGTTTGAGAGATGCAAGTTGTGAATGTCAACTGCCTCAACCGAATAGGTGCAAATGCTCATTTAAGGAATTGCTTATATCCAGTCAGCTCTGACTCCTAATGGGCTGACACCAGCACACAGCAGACTTAAAGAGTTGGCCTGACAGCTAAACCTCTATAAGTATTTGGGAATTGGAGGCACAAGCATGTTTATACATCAGCAGGGAGAGCTCATGACGAGCCTAGGCTCAGACAGCTCATCTGGGATCAAGGACAGACAACACACACATTTCGTGCAGCTCAGCAAATGTAGCCACTTCACCTAAACCAACGACATGGACAAGTCCTGACAGGTGCTCTATAGGTTCTACCCCAGTTTTATGGGCAAAGTTTTTAATCACAGCTTTGATTAAAACCAGGCAACTTTCTACTTTGCTTTCATACCCATGGTCCCTGTTTCAACCCACAGAAATTGCACCACCTTATCTGATCAGCCAGTCAACTGACTAAAAGTGGTGGTGGTGTATTCTTATGATAAGTCATTCTTAGGGCACATTCTTACCTGCCTTGACAGATAGGAAAGATGTGACACATACAATACAGATCTAGAACCACCTTTGAATAAGCATTCCAGATATCTGGGACTCAGGCTCCATCAACATTCAAACTGATGCAAAAGCCTAGCTGCTGTTCCTGTAACTGCTAACAAGACAGAAGGCACCTGTTTGAAGATACTTCTTTGGATCTAGTTGGTAATTTAGGGCACACATTCTTTACAGGCTTCTGAAAATATTAC
Organism: Porphyrio hochstetteri; assembly: GCA_020800305.1. Taxonomy (NCBI): domain Eukaryota; kingdom Metazoa; phylum Chordata; class Aves; order Gruiformes; family Rallidae; genus Porphyrio; species Porphyrio hochstetteri. The sequence goes on from CM036912.1 coordinate 25,977,812, forward strand.
TAGAGGCTCCTAAATTCACATTTTCATCAAGACAGGCAGAATCCTCCCAGACTCCTGTCTGGTTTTAGAGCTACAGAGAGCAAAGATGGAAGTTTACATGCATTCAGACTTCACCCACCCCATCACACAGTGCAGAATGATTAGGCTACACTCTAGCTGGCAATGCTGGGACCATCCCTGAGAGATTTTGCATCTCCGATGCCAGTGAAGTGACCCATATACCTTAGACAAGCTCCCTTCCTTTAACACAGCTACAGTGAAGCATGGTGACTCCCACCTACTTCTCATTGGAGGGGTCAAGGGCAGGGTCTCCCTGGAGAGATGGGCATGGTTATAGCATGCAAACACCAATCAGGCTTGGAGTCAGAACAGTGTTTCAGGGCTCTAGGCTACCACTGCAAAAAGCAAGCCAGCCCCACAGGCACAAACCCCCTGGTCCAGGGATGCTGGGGAAATCGCTCATCTCCAGCCAATGCCAGCCCTCAGAACACTAAAACAAGAGGACACTCAATCACTTTGCAGAAAGAAATAAGATCACAGACAACTTGCTCCACGACCAGCACTTAAATTCACTTTTTACAAGTCACACTGCCTGGGTGGAACCAAGGGTCCCTGCCCTTGCCCACCCCACAGCAGCAGAACATCTTTTCACCGTTAGCCAGGAAACTGCACCCTTACAAGCGTGTCATGTACAACTCGACGTGCATGGGTTTTCACAAAGGGGAGGCAGACGTGTTCAGGCAACAATCCAGCTAAGGAGATCATTCCCTGCAATCTGCAGCACAGTGTCACTGGGGCTCCACCGTGCTCCCCAGCCTCTCTCTCGAGATGGCAGCGGCAAGACGAGCCCCGGTTTCGGTGGTGTCTGCGGGAACCACTAACCCACATAGAGGCCATCAGCTGTCACAGCCAAGAGCTGCTGGTTTCAAAGCAAAGTTTATGCTTGACAGGCTATTAATAGCGTCCTAAAGTCACCTGAAGACTGTGACCTCTTACATCAGATATCACCCCTCCCCAAAAATATCTAGGGCATCACCGCCTCAGTTCTACACTGACACCTTCTTGACACTGCATCAGACACCAAGTCTGTGTTTTACCTACTCAGTTACACAGGCAAAAGATAAACCCTGCTCCAAGGGAGAGATGCAGGAGCCGCACTGACTGACAGTGCATCAGCTGGAAAACAAACACCAGCGAAATCCTCTAACTCCAGGCCAGGCTGATGAACAGCCTCAGAGGCTGCCGCTGATACAGAGGCCACAATCCTTTTCCTGTCTCCTAGGATCTTTATTGGTCAGTGACAGGCAAGAAAAACAAACCACAGAAGAGGTACCTCCCTCACCACTCTGCAGGGATGAAGAGAAGCATTCAGGATGTGACCCTCCCCAGCACACACAGGGCTTAGCACAGCCTGAAGCAGGCAGGAATACTGCCCCGGTGCCAGCGTTAGACACTGGATTGAAGCATCACCCACAGCTGCCAGCCCCCTACTCAGTGGCAACAGCAGCTGCAGAGGCTGGCAGAGGAAGCCATTGGGGACAGGATTGCGACAGGAAATCTCAATCCATCCTGCAGCATCGAGCACAGGATGTGAGCTCGGTCTGTATTAAAACTCTTCCCCACGTGCATGCAAAAACAAAGTCTCTTGTAACTGAGTAAAAGATAAAGGTCACAGCAAAACCAATTGAGTTTCACAAAAAACAGATAATTCTAAAAGAAAAAAGAAAAGAGTTTTGTTCATTTCAGTGAATCTGAGTCAACTTTTCATCTATGTTTTTTGTGAAACTCCTCTGGCTTTCGGTGACCTTTCTCAGACAGCTGCACAGTACCGCCAGGCTTTGATATCGGGAGTTAAATGCATCATTGCACGATACGATGAAGGGAAGCGAGCCAGGCCCCAAGAAGTGGCTCTGAACTTCACTCAGGCCTGTATCCCACAAGACTCAAATTCAAGATGTGATCTACAGGCATGCAAAGTCTCTGAAAAATCAAATCTGTCAGTGGGAGTGCAGGGCACCTACCTACGTGGCAAGAACATAAACAAAATCCCGAAATTTCTGTTTCTAAAGGGACTCAGAAGTGTCTGACTTGCCCAAAAATTAGTGACATAAGACACTGCAGAAAAACCTCAGCCACCTGAGTAGCGCCTATCTGGAGTCCATCCTGGATATGCTACAAAGATTTGGTTAATTTGCTTAGTATGGCTTTTCCATTTTGGGGGTTTTTTGAGGTGTTTTTTTTCCCCTCCTTTCTTTAAAGGAGACAGCAGAGGAGAATGAACTCAACGGCAGGAGGAAAACACCATAAGATGTCACTTCCTTTACATAAAAGCTGTTGAACTAAAGAGACTCTTGTAATGATGCTTGCAGTATCCTCTGGTTTGTTTTCCATCTATCAGGGTAGGATCAGAAGTTGGTTTTTATTGCATCACCTCCTCTCCAAGCGACAGTATTGTCTCTCATTGTTTGGGACAAAAGTAGCACCAAAGAGAGACAAAACCCCAAAATTCCCAGCATCTTTACATAGTAAAAGATTTAGCTTTCTAACAAGAGCTTTAATCACATTCCTGATTTCATAAGAAAGCTCTTCTCAGATTGAGTCTCAGTTCTGGGTGACTTCAACCACCAGTTTCTACTTCTCACCTCCAGGTACAAGGCTCCTTCTGTTTGTGCCTCTCACTGAGCAGGTTGCTTCCTTGGGGGCCATTTTGGACCAGATCACCTCATCTAGGGCACCCACTTTCCCATCACCCTCCCACTACCACTCAAACATCCCACACAGCTACTCCCATTACCAACACTGGGTGCCACTGCCAACACAACATGCTGGCTGTGAGGTAGTTCAGTGTGTGTGTGTGGAGGGGAGTAAATTTGACTTGCTGATTAATGGGGTCAAGCCTTGTAGAAGAATCCTCTTTGTGGTTTAGCTGGCTTGCTAACTTACTGCCATAAGCTCAGCAGCGCTCAAGCAGAGAGGGGAAGATGCAGTTAGGGCAGCACACCTAAACCAGAGAGATTCAGCCAGCCTGCAAGTTACTGTAATCGTGTTAGGATGACCCTGTTATGCACCAGTTCCTGTTCTTAGGTATCTTCTCTAAGTGCCATCTTGGCTCATTAGCTGTTTCGTTATCACCCTGCTAAGTCAAGAGAGTCACCACTCCCGAGCCAGTGTGATTCATGATGCATCTCTGCAGATGCACTGAACTCTGCTCCTTGTGGTGTGTAGCTCTAGTACAGCCCATGTAACAGGATGCCTGCAGGAGGTACCACAGGGTTTGGACCGGCAACACTGTGGCAGCTTTAAACTACACCAGCCCCCACCAGACCCAGGCTCTGTGCCCAGCTTCCAGTCTAGAGAAGCCAGTGCTCCTGTAGAGTTCACTTGCTGTCATTTGCTTTGCCATCTTTGATGAGAAAAGGCATGGCTTCAACGCCATGTTTCCAGGGGCAGCATCAGGCCCAGCCATGGCTAGCTTGGCAGCACCGGTGTCTGCTGGGGATGTGCTGAAGACACCCAACATGGGCACCTGTAGAGCAAATGTCTTCACTGTGGCAGGTTGACACCAGGACTCTCTGAATCTTTCCAGATTCAAGAAATTGTGTCAAACTGTCAATGGAGAGGTGATAATTTGGGAAGTGAGAAGAGACCAGAACCCCTGATAGCTTCTCACTACTCAGTGGATACCATCTAACCCGGGGGAACTTTATCCCTTACTGCGTGGCCAGAGTCCACAGTGCAAGGACTGTGGGGTGTCTCCTGGGACTGTAGAAGTAGTGCTGGGCTCCACAGTGCCTGGGGACTGCACACCCACACCTCCAGCAGGCACAGGGATGCTGCAGGTCAGGCTGGAGGAAGCTGACCCTCTCAGCACCTCCCCATGTTATTTACACACTTCTCCCGAGCAAAGCTCACACTTGCTTGTGAAAGTGCACTCACTGGTGATTCAGAAAAAATCAAAAGCACAGGAGGGCCACATGAGCAATGTTACACGTAACCACAAACCACATCAGAGCCCGTTAACCAGCTTGTATGGTGGGAGAAGTTACAGCTCTGAGCTCGCTTGATAAAACGATGCTCGGAGGAATCCTGCACTCAGAGGACTCGAAGTATTTTTAGGCACTGAAAGCAGGAGAGGGAATCCGAATGGGAGGGCAAAGGAATGGCTACACTGACTCACAGGGAGTTGCAGCTGGTTCTCCCTTAGAGTGAGACTTCTGGCATGAGGAATAAGTTTCCAAACCTGTCAATAGAAAGCTCTCAGCCAGATAAAGAGCTGCCTTCAGACAGGAGCACATCCAGGCTTGCTCAGCATCATGTTTCAGAAAGGTCAGAGCCACTCAGTGCAGGACACTGGGTGTTGGAGGTCTTGACTCATCTTGCTAGTGTTAAGGTTTTCACACCCATGGCTGGTTCCAACCCTATGATTTCACAGTGATGTAAACCACCCTTGTCAGGGCTGAGTGTTACCCCAAGCTTAGGAGCTAGTCATACAACTTCTGTTAACATAGTTGTGAAGGCATCACAAGGTCAGCTGGTGGGTGAAAATTCTCCCACCAGCTCTTGATCTCACAAGTTGCCTTTGTTGTCATCATCATCTCCCACATGGAGGTCATCTCACAGAATCACTAGTTTGGAAAAGACCTTTAAATCAAGTCCAACCATTCCTGTCCTATACTAAACCATACCTCTAAGTACCTCATCTACCCTTTTTTTAAGCACATCCAGGGGTGGTGACTCAGACCTCTCCCTGGGCAGCCTGTTCCACATCCTGACATCACTCACACATGGCTTACAGCAAGTCATTGTGAGCCTGGGTCACCTCCTCAAGTCCTCTCCCAACATCTCTAACAAGACTGTCGCTGTGGTGGCGATGAGGCCAGGCCATAGGAGCAAGTCCCACCTGGCTGTGACATGCGTGCTGACAAGAATTTGTTTGTTGGGGAGAAACAGGTCAGAGGCAACTGCAGAGCCCCCTGCCACAGAGACAGCAGCTGAAAGGTCAGACCAAATCTCACAAATTAGGGCACGTATTGAGATTGGACCCCAAGTCCAGAGACAGGAAAACAGTCACAAAACAGAGGAGAAGCTGCAGCTGTGAGTGGTAACTGCAAGCACAGACTGGTGTTTGCCACCACAGACATCATTACTGTCCAATGTGCTCCCGATTACTGTGGCACCAGCCTGCTCATTCAGTAGTTGCTGGAAAAGTCTCCTCAGTTGGGAATAAGAAAATACATCTCTGGCAGGTCACTGCACACTTATTTCCACTTCTTGGCTCTTCACTGCCCCTAATTCCTCTCCCTGTTCTGTCTTCTTCTGGCTTTGTTTTCCACAAGCTGGAATCGCATCCAGCTGAGACACAGGGTACAAACAGAGGCTGATGTTGTGCCGGACACAGACATTCCTACAAAGAAGAAAGCTTAGAGGGAAGAGCAGGTGCAAGTCTGAGAAAGGAGGGGGCACTTGCCAGAGAAGTTCAGAAGCATCCCAGCCTTTTGCCACTATAGCATGGTTCTGCTCAGCAAGAAACAAGTCCTGGCCTGCCCATTGCACAGCCTACTTGGGCTCCCACTGATTTGCATGGTGGCAGAGAACACCCTGTCCCAGAGCATCTATGAAGTTCAGAAGCAGCTTTCTACCTCTGCTCTGCGGCGTCCTCGGGCCAGCGGCTCCCAGAGAAGGAAGCCGCACAGCAGACTCCTGGTGCTTTTGTGACCTCTGCCAGCAGCATCCTGTACAGGCACTAAGCTGAGCCAGCCCTGCTTCACACCTTTCCAAGGCTGCACCAAGCTCTGGCTGATGGAGGCTTCCACTCCTCCGAGAGGCAGCTTGGTCCATCAGCTCTTCTCACACACGTACTGTACACCTGGCTGCATCCCACTCCTGCCTCCAGCCAGCCAGCAGCAGAAGGCACCATTTTTTCTTACTCTTAGTTCTGGATACCGAAAGTAGCCTTGTGCTTCTAGACAGCTCAAACAGTGCTGACAGTGCACATCTGGCTTGGGAATAAACCAGGGCTTCAAGTTTTAAAAGCCTGACTACTCCTCAGCCCCAGATACATTGATCCATAGGGCTTTGAAGCTATAAAAAATAAAACATAATATGTAAGCGGAGGGCATGCGTGTCCACACTGCTGGCACAGCATGCAGGCTCCTGGTTTGACACAGCCCAGCAGCAAGGTAACCAGCTGAGCTCCACACTCCCTTCCCAGCTATGTGAGGAACACAGGCGTTTGTATTTTCTTTCTTAGGAAAGAAATACAATTCCTTTCCCACTGGATTCAAGGACACATGCAATGCAGCATGCAGGAGCAAGCAGTGGTGTCTTCCCTGAAGTGTGAATACTTTGGTTTCTTGAAAAGGCACATTAGAGGTTGTCCAATACCACAATTTAAACAATAAATTTGGAAGCCATCTGTCCAAACTGATTTCAAGATTGCCTTGCTAACTGGAATTAAAGAAAAAAACCCACAAAATAAAGGATCCCTGAGAGACACATGGTTTACTCCATACTTCACAAATACTTGCCTCAGAATAAACACCATTAAGCAATACCCTAATTGGGCACAGACATCTGCAGGAAGGATCTTCCTGAAAGCCTAAGCTTTCTTCAAGCCCAAGACAAATGTTCTTTTAAAGGTAAGGGCAGGAAGTGGAGACAGCTTTGCCCCATTTACCCCTTTCCTCATTTCTGATGCCCAGTGTGGCACCCCAGCTTCCTCCAGCCCGCTCTGCTCCTGCCTGCTTGGCTGTGGGCTCTGCTAGTGGGTGCAGCAAGGAGCAGAGCGTGGGTCTGAGGGGCATCTCCAGAGAGTGCATCCACATTCCTGGCAGTTTTGGAAACACCCACAGCCCTGACCAGGTCACGGTCCCAGCCGAAGACTCCAGCCACATCCGGATGAGTCCCTCAGCTCAGGGACATCATGCACATCTGGTGTGACACAGTGCGAAGGAGCGCAACATGCAGTGACTCTTTTCCATGGCTGCACCTTCCCCTTGACCCTGTTGTGCTCCCAGAGCTCCAATGCCACACGGGCAGGCTCAGACGTATCTGTGGGTGGTTCCCCCACCACGAGCCACAGGTACGCCTTGCATCAGGCTGACCCATGATCTGCTGCAAAGGGACTGTGTCCCCTTACAATGCTGAAACTTCTTATTGTTTCTTCACACAGCCAGCATGAGTGGGACATGCTACTCAGAATCAGACAATCTTTTAAGGTTGGAAGAGACCTCCAAGATCAAGTCCAACCATCTGTCCAATACCACCATGCCAACTGGAGTGCCACACCTACACTTATTTTTTAACAACTCTGGGGATAGTGACTCCATCTCCCTGGGCAGGCTGTTCCAATACCTGAGCACTCTTTCAGTAAAGAAATTGTTCCTAATACCCCATATAAACCTCCCTTGGTGCAACTTGAGACCACTTTCTCTCATCCCATTGCTAGCTGATTACTTGGGAGAAGAGACCAACCCCCACCTCACTACAATCTCCTTTCATGTAATTGTAGAGAGTGATCTGGTGGTCTCCTCTCAGCCGCCTCTTCCCCAGGCTGAATAACCCCAGTTCCTTCAGCTGATCCTCGTAAGACTTGTGCTCCAAACCCTTTACTTCATTCATTGCCTCCATCACCACATTAAAGTAACTTCTGCCTTGCACAATGCTCACACTTTGTGGTTCAGGGACTTGCACTCAAGATCAGTCACTAAGCCCTCTGATTCCCTATATATCAGGGGCAACAAACACCAGGCTGTCCCTCAGAGCAGCCTCCTGAATCTCTTTGGCAGGGCTGAGCATCCCAGGGCAGTACTCCAGCCTGGGCTAGAGGAGCTGGAACAAGGAATCCAGGAAGGGTCTATGTAGATGTGAGGAGGTAGCAAGGGAGCAGAGCAGGAGGGGATGGGATTTGGGGAAGGAGGGATTGCTCCTGCACTAGACCAGTCTGCAGAGAACACTGCCTGCCCCAGGACTCCTGCAGGGAGCAGGATCCTTCCTCAGGTGCGGGATCACACCCAAACTTTGAGGCCGCCCTGCTCTTGCACAGGCCTGCCCTGCCCTCTAATGGCTCGGGGAGAAGCATGCGAGAGGACAAGCACTGGAGCAGGCTTCCTCCTCTTCTACTTCCCCAGGCAGACAGCTGCTCTCCGGTATTGGTAGCAGCCTGTCTTGCAGGGGTGAAGCCAAGCAAGCTGCTTTTCCAGGGAAATGCAGCTTTTTGGGAGCGGGACACGGGTGCAGCCAATATCTAAGGATCTGGGGAGCAGAGACAAACCTTCGGGGGTTGGACCCAATGATCTCTCAAGGTCCCTTCCAACCCCTATGATTCTATGATTCTTCCTCTGCCAGCAGTGAGGAAACAGAGTGGGACTCTTACGCGGCAGATACCAAACCATGGCACAGAGGTGGTGTCAAGCCTGCAACTGGAAGGATTCAACACAGGGAAAGACCAAAAGCCTCTCTTCCCAGCCATTCAACAGGATGAGCTTGCTTGGCAAGGGAGTGATTTCACTGGGCCAGTGGGGGCTCTGACCACAATGGCAGAGCATGTCCCAAAGTGCTTCGAGTCAGTTGGTAGCATTAACCCAGCCTCAGGTTCCCACAAGCCACCTCCCGGTCATGGGCCACCCCACTCTGTGCTGCAGAATCCACCTCTGACCCCCCCTCCTTCGCTGCCACCTGCTGCTCATGGCACGAGACAGACTTGTGAATCTGTGCTCCATCTCTGGTGTTTATAAGCCAATCAACTCGTAAACCACGCTGGTTCGCCAAACCCTGGTTTATACAGACATCTAGCGGTCTGTGCTCAAACTCCATCGGCGCCGCTGCGCAGCAACCCCAGCGCCATGCTTTATCTGTACTGCCAAAGCAAACCCAAGGCGTCCCTGCCAGGCACAGCACACACGCCAAACGGATCAGTGTGCACCTCAAAGAGCCGTCGGTTAAGGTCATTTAGAGAGCCCATGCCACAAACCAGCTAATTCCTCGATTCATCCAGTGCTCTGGGCATTTTTGAGAGATCAGTCCTTGTGACAAGAGAAGAGGGCACACCTGCACATGAAAACATCTCTGCATCCTTCCACACCAGAAAAGACAAAGGCAGATGTCACAAAGCAGTGTCTTGCCACACAAGTTTTCCCAAATCGAAAATAACAAGCACTGGGGCGGTGGGGGGACAGGGACATGTGATAGGAAATCTACTGTTGCACCAGTTGAAGGAGTCTTCAGCAAGTACAGCCCCCTAGGATGGCACAGCCAAAAGTATTCAGGGCAGGGCCCTCACCTCTGCTCTCCCACAATAAGCCATGGCCCGTGGGGATTTTGTCAGAGGAGCACAGCACGGGCTTGGAACCTGACAACCTCAAAGAATTTGTATTTTCCCTCTGTGTGCCAGCATACTCAAGAGGTCCCCAGCACAGGGGTCAATACCCATCCCACAGGGACACAGCAAGCTGAGAAAGCCGGGTCCTGCAAGGCTCCTCCCAGGCAGTTTTAACCCAGCAGGCTGCTGAACAACGGTGCAGCAGGTCACTCACTTCCCCCCCCCCCCCCACACACACACACACACAGCGGGATGGAGAGAGAATTGAAAAGGGTAAAACACTCACAGCTTGAAATAAAGACAGTTGAATAGGATGAGAGTAATACCGATAAAAATACACAGAAATGATGCACAGTACAACTGCTCAGCACCTAAAGCTGCAGCCCCGTTAGTTCCCAAGACACGCTGCCCTCCCAGCCAGCTCTCCCCAGGTTCATACAGAGCATAACATCCTATGGTTTGGAACATCCCTTTGGTCACTGGGGCCAGCTGTCCTGGCTGTGTCCCCTCCCCGCTTCTTGTGTGCCCCCAGCCTCTTGGCTGGCGGGGCAGCATGAGAAGGCAGAAAAACCTTGACTTCTGGGCAACATCAAAAACATTATCGGCATTATTCTCATCCTAAATCCAAAGCCCAGCAATATAGCAGCTGATAGGAAGAAAATTAACTCTATCCTAACCAAAACCAGGACACAAACCCTCACCACCACCACAGTGACTTCTCATAGTCATCCCTCAGTGGGATGAAGAGGCGATGCTGCATTTGCAGTCTTTGAACAGAATCCATGCTGAATAATGACACCTTGCTTAAAAGCAACTTACACATCACCCTGTCAGACGCTTTGGAAAACCCAGACCAGGCAGTTGCAGCCTTAATTATGTTTCTGCTCTTCCCTTTGAGGCAAGGATAGCCTGTCTCCACCCCCAGCAGACCCTGAAGATGGCAAATGCAGTCTCGTTTCAGTCCCTTCCACAGGGTGAAGGGGAGCAGATGGGAGTGTAGTTCGCTTCAGTAAGGTTTCAGTTTGCATCACACAGCCATGGGTCACCACCTAGGTGTCTAGGAGAGACAAGAGGAATCCAAGACTTCCACTGTTTTGCCAAAGCAAGCAGAAGTCTCACACTGAAAAAGCAAGAGAGTCACAACATACCAGGACTGCCCTGACAGCAGCATGCACACTAGGCTCTGCACCCACAAACTGTTTTGGTGTTCTCATTTAACATGAAATGGAGAGAGTCAGCCTTCCCATTACTCCTGCAGACCCTGTCCGGGCTTCCCCTGTGTCAGGCTCTCCCTAGACCATCCTCACTTTGTTCTGCACAGAAACACATCCTGCATGTGGTACCACGCTGTTCATGGCTGCTGCAAAGGAAAGGGCTGGAGTACGAACGGAAGAGCAAGCAGCCTCAAAGGGCAGCCCAGCACAGAGGAGAAAGAAAAGCCACCCCCAGGAGGAGTCCCTGCCTGTTCTGTGCAAAGGTGACCCAGTCCCAGGCTGCAGCTGAGGAGCTCCGAGCTTTGATCTCCAGAGCACATTTGAATTTGAGGAGGTGGGGATGCCCCTGGAGCCGCTGCAAACAGCTTTGAGAGGTGTCCCGCCACCTGTGAAGCTAAGGAGGAGATGCTGTTATCAGCTGAAGAGAGATTATCTCTTGGTTTCCTGGAGAGGTGGCAGTCTGAGTCACTCGGCAGTGGGAGGGTGGTTTCTACATGTGCCTATTGGAGCAGCCAAAACGCGTGGGCAAGGTAAAAACAATGCAGATGCAAGTGATTATGGGGGCAGGCAGAATCACCAGGAGAACAGTTTTTCCCTACTGACTTGGGCATGTATAGTGCTCATCACATCAGCATGCAGAGCAGCTTGCACTTCCCCACTTCCCTCCCCTGTGGTTGGGACCCTTTGCTCCACTCCATGCCCTCCTTGCCATTGCCATTTCTGCTCTGCTCCCACACATACTTATTGCCCTTTCTCTCTGCCTACCACCCAGCAAGCTCCACTTTCCCTCTTTGCAGCCTTCCGCACTGGATATGATGAACTGGGGAAGTTTGTTAATACCAGGTACCACTTTTGGTAGCAGAGGCACAGCAATCTCTGGGCACCCAGGCAACACCATCCCTCTGAGCTGCCACTTGCTGGGATGGCATTAAATTCCCTCATGCTCTCAATGCCAACCCTCGCTCTGCTTATCAGGACCCATGGCAGAGGGACCAGAGCCCCAGAAGCAGAAGGCAGGGTTAGGCACAGCCATAGGAACTCACTCATGCCTGCTGTACAGCCCTTGTGTGCGTCCTGGCACTCCCAGGGCACCGCTCTGCTCACTGCTGAGCTGCACCCAGGTCTAAGAGACAGGTCCTGCACAGGGAGAAAAGAGGGCAGTGTCTTTGTCACAGCTCTCCCGCTTGCTCCTCCACACACCCACGGGGCCTCCTCACTCGGGGGATGCTGGGGACAAAACATTTGGGAATAGCCAAGGAAAAAACCCTTCCCAGGACAGCTCAGTAACTGCAATCAGGGAGCACGAGCCTCTACACTACCCAAGGTATCAATGAGCCTCTCACCCCACCCAGAACAAACCCACACTCACAGCAAGACAGCCCAAGGGAGGAGAGCACTAACACCGGCTATGCTCCATCGCACCAGCCGCCCCCAGGGCTCTGCAGGCCCACTGCCCAGGCTGAGCAGCAGCCTTTACACCAGAAGCAATCCTTACAGAGTCACCATTCCACAGACAACCCCCCTGAAATCAGAGCCATGGTGTAAAGCTTCAGAGGAAGAGGCATCACGGAATATTCTTGTCCTAACAGCAGCACCCCATTGAGCACAAAGTTCGATCTTCAGGGATGATTTTGCAAAGGATTTGAAAAAAAACCCAACTCCCTTTGCCAGCCAGCATGAAGAAGCAAGCCACCAATGTGAGGTTCAGACAAATATTTAGATTAACAGTTTTCCGTTATAGCTGGGAAATGAGAAGCACTGTGTTGTCCCAGACCTGTTGACAAACATGCATCCCTTGGCAAAAGGCTGAACAAGCAAGCCTGGGCAGTTGTGATGCTTTTGCCTAAACAGGGAGTTTAGAGCAGGACAAAGGGGCTTTGAAAAGAGAAAAGGTATTTCTCCCCCTTATTTAAAAGTAACACACCACACGGAAAATAACAGCTCTGAGACAAAACCCTCTGGCTGACACATCTCAAGAACAGGATAAACACCTTCAGCATGGGCGAACACCTTCCTCACTCAAAACCTTTCAGAAACCTTCCCAGGGACTCCCATCATTCCAGCCTCACTCAACAACCTAGGACGAGCCCATTTTACACAAGCACTATGGCAGGAGGGGCTCACTCTGTGCACAGCTTTGAGGTCCCTGGCAGAAACACGCTCGGCCCTTGACACTCAGACAAGCACATGATCGTTACAAGCAGAATAGAAATAAGTGCCATAGAGAGTTTTGCATGTTGATAGCTAACCGTCATGCACACATGGAATTTCTAAGCCATTTTTGGGCCCTGCTGCAGAGAGGGGAAGGCTAGAAGCCTCTCAGCCAAGGCACAGCAGGGCAAGAGGATAAGGCACAGCATGAGTTGAGAGACCCCTTCATGCAGGGGCTGCTGCCAGCTAGCTCTGGAGCCCCAGTGTACACACATGTCTCACAAAGCCTGTTGCTGCCTCCTTTTCCATGCAGGCTACTGGATTACAGAGCAGTAATGGCCCCTTTGCTGCTAGGGCCTGGCTTAGCACTGCTCTTCAGAGGAGGCAGGAGGGCTGAGTGGGCAGAGCTGCTCTGCCTCCGCTGAGGCATGGAACCAGTGTGGTGGTGGAGGAAAAGTTGTTATTTTATGTCTAATGGAAATACCTACTGATAATACCTTATCTCACCAGATCAGCTGTCAGAGGGGAAGCATTTGTACTACATTGCTTCTGATCAAACAGCACCTGAGTTTGAGACACACTGCCTAGAGATGTCCCCTGACACCAGGCAGAGCACCCAAGCCAGACTCGGAGCAGGACACACACACACTCACCCCCCCCCCAAGGCTGCAGAGCTCCTCTTCCCCCTTACCTTGCACAGCAGCATCCACAGCCAACTCCATCCAGTTGTTCTGCTCCAGTCCAGTATATCCCAGGAGAGCTGGGAATGCTCCAGCCAAGGTGCCCATGCTGGGAGGCAGCATCACACATGCCCTCCAGCCCTGGTGTGTCTGGCAGCAACCCAAGGGAGAGCCAGCACAGGAAAGGAGCACAACTCTGGTCAGGTAAAATCATCAAGAGTGATTTCACAGGTGGTTTCCTTTCTTGTAAACACATTTTGATCCCTGGGTGACTGCTGGTTAGCCAAGTCTCACTCTGTCTTTCATCTGACTGCATTTTCTTATGTGAAAAACACACAGAGGATTTAAGGTTCACATTCTGGTTTATGACTGCAGAAGAATAATTTCGTGACTGCAGTTCCAAAGGCTGCAGAGGCACCCAGTCCAGAGGGGATACATGAGGAGGCCTGCAAACAGGGTGAAATGGACTGCACGTTGGCCAAGGTCACAGAGGTACAGCTTCCACCACTCCCGCAGCTAGGCAGCATAGATGAGACGTGAGATTTTTAAAAGCCAAGGTGCACAAATCCCTCTGCAGGCCAGGTATTGGTGGCACAGGAGGGAACCAGAACAGTCCTTGTTGAACAGGAGCTTGCTGCCTTTGGAGTCTGTCCATCCTCTGTACTGCCAGCTGCCCTGAAGAGCCACCGGAGCTGCAGGGCTGAGCAGTTACACGGGAGATGTGATATCCACACAGCACCACAGCTGCTCCTGTGTCAGATAGAAGGCCCCAAAGCCTTTGTCCACACTTTAGTGCTACTCACCTGTCTGAGAGATTATTAAATGTCCTTCAAACTCCTTCTGAAGCACTTTCTCAGCTACTATATATCATCTAGTGCAACACCAAGCTGCTTCCAAACCCATACAGCAAAACCCTGGTCAGCCCTGAGCTTAGACAGCAACAACAAGCTACAGAGTTTAAAGCAGGAAGGCAAAAAAACCCCTTGCAGAGCATTACCTCCCAACCAACACAACTCAACTGAACTAGCCCCAGCTCGCTTTTACCCTGCTTTAAGTAATTTGCCCAATTAAGGCAATTAACCGTTGGTTGACCCTTGAACACAGGTGCCTCAAATCAGCTCCTCAGGTTAACCACTCCTCCCTGTGCTAGCCAGGTGCTTTGTGTCTCACCAGGCCTTGCTTCCAGATTGGGAAAACTCTTCACAGAATCACAAGGTTGGAAAATACCTTTAAGATCATCAAGGCCAACCATTCCCGTCCTAAGCTAAACCATATCCCCAAGTACCTCATCTTTTTTTAAACACATCCAGGGAAGGTTCCAGGCCCCAACAACTCTTTCAGTAAAACATTTTTTTGGACTATCTAACCTGACCCTGCCCTGGCACAGCTTAGTGCCATTCCCCCTTGTCCTATCACCTGTCACCTAGCTGAAGAGACCATCACCTATCTCTCTATAACCTCCCTTCAGGTAGTTGTAGGTGGTGATAAGGTCTCCCCTCAGCCTCCTCTTCTCTAAGCTAAACAGCCCCAGCTCCCTCAGCCGCTCCTCATAGGATTTGCCCTCCAGCCCCTTCCCCAGCCTGGTTGCCCTTCTCTGGACGCGCTCCAGGACCTCCATGTCCTTCTTGTGGTGAGGAGCCCAGAACTGGACACAGTACTCGAGGTGTGGCCTCACCAATGCCCAGTACAGGAGCACAATCACCTCCCCAGACCTACTGGCCACACTGGTTTTGATACAAGCCAAGATGCCATTGGCCTTCTTGGCCGCCTGGGCACACTGCTGGCTCATATTCAGTCTGCAGTCACCCAACACCCCCAGGTCCTTCTCTGCCTGACAGCTCTCCAGCCAGTCTCCCCCAGCCTGTAGCGCTGCATGGGGTTGTTTTGCCATCAGCATCCAATAAGGGCTGGAGATTCTCCTTGACCCTCTTTTTACTATTAATATACCTATAGAAGGACTTTTCATTATCTTTTACAGAACTGGCCAGCCTGAGTTCCAGATCAGCTTAAGCCCTTCTAACTTTCTCCCTACATGATCTCACTACATTCCTATAGTCATCCCAAGACACCTGCCCCTTCTTCCAAAGCTCGTATTTTTCCCTCTTTTCCCAAATATCTTCCTGGATCTCTCAGCCAAGCTGCCTTTCTTCCTCACTGACTCCTCTGCTGGCAGACTGGGACAGCCTGTTCTTGTGCTGCCAACCCAAGAACAGTAGTTATGGGCCAGAATTGAGTTTCTCCTCAGAAATTCCTTAAACGCTCTGGTTTAAGTCACAGTCTCACTCCAAAGTCGATGCTGCAGAAGCTGGCTAAGAGGGGGTAGGAATGAAAGTCACCCATTGCTGCCTTTGGTCCCCGCTCCTCTGTCTGTCTGTCCCAGCTCAAAGACTGTTGTGCTGCCTGCCAAGGGTGAGCCATGGCAAGTTGCTCACCCAGGATGATCCAGGGTCACTCCATCCCAGCAAACAGTTTTGTATCCTGCCAGGGGGTTCTGTCCCTTGAGCTGGGGTTCGCAGTGACAAATCATTTGGTGAGAGTTGTGCACCCTGGTGTTGGACACCTCCAGCCCCCTGTCCCCCCCTGCCCCGTTCTCTGTTCTGCTGTTAACCTGCCCATCCCCTCATTTTTGCAAGGGGAATGTAATGGGTCACATCAATAATCTGGAGGCCCTCTGCCGAATTTAAACCACTTTTAGCTATCTTTTGCTGCCACTTCAGGAACAGTCCAGGACCCCTAAACACTCCAGACCCAGGCTGAAATCAAAAGCACCTGAAAGCCAAGCCTGCAAGCAACAAACTAGGTAACACCTATGAGCCGAACTACCAGGACAGCTTCAGCTCTTCCCACTGACTGGGCTGGGACTGGACTCTGCAGGGTTTCCCAGTGTACTCTCAGGGGTGATGTTGCTCTTGGCTGCTGTTACACCTACTGCCACTGGCATGTTCCCAGTCTCTGGGATTTCCCTCTCTTCCAAGGATTGAAAGTTAGCACAGATTTTCTCACAGCTCTTCCAGACTCTTCGATACAAGCCCTTAAACCAGGTCAGAAACCACTGGACAATTAATTACTGAGGGAGTCAATGTCTCCTCCCACTTCTTTCCACTTCTCACAGCAAGTCCTGCTTACCCAAATCATAGAATCTTTTCCAAGCCCAGGGCAGTTTCGTTACAAAAGCTTGACTTTTTCTGGGCATTTTTCTGCATCTTAGCAATGAAGACAAGTGACCCATCTCCTGGTAAGGGTGTCTTGGTTAAACAGGTTACCAAATACAGAGGAAGAGCAATGGAAGGCTGCAAACTATACCCAGTGATGATTTATCACAGAATCACAGAATTGTAGGGGTTGGAAGGGACCTCGAGAGATCATCGGGTCCAACCCCCCTGCCAAAGCAGGCTCCCTAGCACATATTGCACAGATAGGCGTCCAGACGAGTCTTGAATATCTCCAGAGAAGGAGACTCCACCACCCCCCTGGGCAGCCTGTCCCAGGGCTCTGTCACCCTCACTGGGGAAAAGTTCCTCCACATGTTGGTGCGGAACTTCCTGTGCTCCAACTTGCAGCCATTGCCCCTTGTCCTGTCCCCACAGACACTGAAAAGGGGCTGGCCATTTCCCCCTGCATCCCATACTTAAGATATTTATAAACATCAATTAGGTCCCCCCTCAGTCTTCTCTTCTCCAGGCTGAACAGTCCCAGCTCACTCAGCCTTTCCTCATAGGGGAGATGTTCCAGGCCCTTAATCATCTCCATAGCCTCCTCTGGACTCTCTCCAGGAGATCCCTGTCTTTTTTATACCAGGGAGCCCAGAACTGGACACAATACTCCAGGTGGGGCCTGACCAGGGCAGAGCAGAGGGGGAGGATCACCTCCTTAGACCTGCTGGCCACACTCCTCCTAATGTCCCCCAGGATCCCATTGGCCCTCTTAGCCCCCAGGGCACACTGCTGGCTCATAGTCAACCTGTCATCAACTAGGACCCCCAGGTCCTTCTCCACAGAGCTCTTCTCCAGCAGGTCATCCCCCAGCCTGTACCGATACAGACAGTTATTCCTTCCCAGGTGCAAGACTCTCCACTTGCTTTTGTTGAATTTCATTAGGTTTCTCCCTGCCCAGCTCTCCAGCCTGTCCAGGTCTCTCTGGATGGCAGCGCAGTGTCCTGCGTGTCAGCCACCCCTCCCAGCTTTGTACCATCGGCACTTGCTGAGGGTGGATGCTATTCCCTCATCAAGGTCGTCGACGAAGGTGTTATAGGACGCTGCTTCTGTGCACCCAGGCCCTTTGCTTTCACATCGATGCTGGGCACTTTGCTAATGAGCCAACTTAACACTTTCAATTTGATACACTTCATATCACAGTCAGCCCACACCGGTCCCAACAGACCTACGTGGCAAACCTTCAAATGAACTGGGAAAGCTCCAGACTCCAAGTACTTTAATCCTGCCTTGTCTGCCTAAAGCTCTGCTGTGCAGCTGGGAGAAACATTCTTGTGTCTGAATAGTCTCAATAACAAGATGCTGGCAATAGCCACCTCTAACTGCTCTGGACTTAGCTGGATGGTTATTTGGGTCTTAATCTTCTTTTGAGCCCCCTGAGGATTTCACTTTTAGGATTACTCTGAACTCAGCTGCTCACATGACATTCTCAAAGCAATCTAGGTATTGTTTTGCCCAGACCTGCTTTGATGCAGTCACATTTGGTATCTGCATCCAGAAGTCCACAAATCTGCCTGTATAAAGCAGGGTGTCCATTTAAATTGTGCCCGATTTGCCTGGGAGGTGCAGGATGCACCACAAAGCAGCCTGCATCTTGGGCTACAGGCCTGACATCTCTGCTTCCCCTCACTAAAGCCCTCTGAGGCTCTGGAGACCCCATCAGAAAGCGAAGATGACGACAAATGATCCAGCAAGGGATCAAGACTGCTGCCAGAAGCGTGCAAAACCCCACCACCAGTCCTGTCCCTGTCCTCAGTAACCTCTGCTTCCTGCCCAAGGTAGCTCAGTTTCCTGTAGCTGTGTTTACACAAAATAGAGGAAACATCTTCTGTTTGTATCTGCTGCTGTAATAAACCCCAAGCTGTTTATCCTG
This sequence comes from Porphyrio hochstetteri, assembly GCA_020800305.1. Taxonomy (NCBI): domain Eukaryota; kingdom Metazoa; phylum Chordata; class Aves; order Gruiformes; family Rallidae; genus Porphyrio; species Porphyrio hochstetteri. Next base: position 25,996,261 of record CM036912.1, read on the forward strand.
ACCACTACTGTTATGTTCCCTTCCAGGTGGCAGAGAGGCGTCATGGGCCCACAGCAGGCATCTACGGGTGGAACAAACCTGTCACCCCAAAGGTGTCTGGAATGGGGAGGAGCTGTTCAGCCCCTCCTGCACACCCTCTCCTCCTCCTCCCGAGCTGCCAGAGGAGACTTTCCCTGTGAGAGTCTCAGAGATACTACACAGAGGAGGGATAGTTCTAGCTTGAGGCTGAGCCAGGACCTGGTGTTGAGCCATGGAATAAGATGGTGGGAAGGGGTCCCTGGTGAGCCCCTGTCGAGCCTCCTGTGCCCCACAGGGCTAAAAAGCTGGGCAGAGGGCTGACGTGTGTCCACCCACTCTCTAGTTCCCATTCCAAGTCCCTGGCTCACTTGGACTTGCCTCCCAGCCACAGGACAACTCTCACTACCGGGGTTAAGACAAACACATGGCAAGCCAGACACTAGTGCTATCCCTGCTCAGCGTCCCCAGAGACCCACAACACACCCAAGGCTAAAACCAGCAATCTCAGGGAAGAAGGGCTCCTCACAGCTTAGATCATCAGTACTTCCTGACCACACCACCGCCAAGCGTCATGGAAATGTTTGAGCATCACCTCCCACCCAGCAAGGAGGGCACCATGGCCCTGCAGGAGACATGGGACCTCTCCAGAGAGGGCAATACACCAGCCTGCAGCAGCTTAGGGAGAGCCCAGCACGTGGGTGCCAGGTGGCACCTCTGCACCCCCTCAGCACCATCCCAAACCTTCACCTGGTCACAGGGAATGGGCACTGCTGCAGGACTGGGTGTTCACCTTGCTCAACCATGGGGTGGAAGGAATTTCCAAGTGGTCTTCAGCTCAGCATTGGCCATGCTGACAGTGCACCTGAGCTGGGGAAGACCACACCACCCTTTATGGAAAGAAGGGCCTGTTCCCCTCACAGAGTCCTTACCACCACCAGATGATTCACCCGTCCCAGAAGAAGAGTCATTTGCAGAATGCAAATATTTATGAATCACCTGTGAGCTTTGGTGTCTGCAGGCTGCTTTGGAAGTATCACACCACTGTCATGATGCCACACTGCCCTGCCAAGTGAGGGTGCTTTGAGACAACAGCAGCTACATACCCCATCATTTTCTCCAGCCCCACCACCAGTCATGTACCCTCCCCTGCCTGGGCACAGAGCCAGATGCCATACAAGCTGCATCAAAGAACCTGCCTTTGAAGATGCTGCATCAGCTTTAGGGACCATGGTAAGATGGCAAATAGTTCCCTCTCAGACATTCACCACACAATAGGCTGCTGCCTGCCAACGCTCATGATTCAAGCTATTTTTTATCTATGTCTTGGTTCTGACCAGGCCAGAGTTAACCTCCCCAAGCAGTCAGCCCAGGTGGGCTGAGTTAGCTTTCCACACCACCTGATATCATTTCCCCATAAAAAATGGGGCAAGAAAAACAACTGAAAAAACGATAATGTGACAAATGTGAATCCTCCCAGATTTCTGGGAGGACCTTGGTAACCCCTGTAGATGTGCACACACACATCCCATGATGCCTCTGTACATCAAAGTGCAGTAAATGCTGACAAGAAACATCTAAATCATCAAGCCAGATAAGAATAAGAATCATGTCACCTGGAAAGGCACTAAAAAAACCAAACAAGCTACCAAGAGCAAAGAACAACACAGGGCAGAGTAGAAACCACAGCGAGAGATTTCAGCCGCTGGCAAAGGCTGCGTGGGAAAATACTGCCTGGGGACTGTGACACAAAGACACTTGGCTGCAAGGTTTTTAAGAAGAATAATAATAATAATAAAAAATAATAATAACCCACGTGCAGATTCAATACTTCGATATCTCGACAGGCTGGAGAGCTGGGCAGGGAGAAACCAGATGAGGTTTAATAAAAGTAAGTGTAGAGTCTTGCACCTGGGGAGGAATAACTGTCTGTATCAGTGCAGGCTGGGGGTGACCTGCTGGAGAAGAGCTCTGTGGAGAAGTACCTGGGGGTCCTGGTTGATGACAGGTTGGCTATGAGCCAGCAGTGTGCCCTGGGGGCTAAGAGAGCCAATGGGATCCTGGGATGCATCAGGAAGAGTGTGGCCAGCAGGTTGAAGGAGGTGATCCTCCCCCTCTGCTCTGCCCTGATCAGGCCCCACCTGGAGTATTGTGTCCAGTTCTGGGCTCCCTGGTATAAAAAAGACAGGGATCTCCTGGAGAGAGTCCAGAGGAGGCTACAAAGATGATGAAGGGCCTGGAGCATCTCCCCTATGAGGAAAGGCTGAGTGAGCTGGGGCTGTTCAGCCAGGGGAAAAGAAGACTGAGGGGGGACCTAATTAATGTTTATAAATATCTTAAGTATGGGATGCAGGGGGAAATGGCCAGCCCCTTTTCAGTGTCTGTGGGGACAGGACAAGGGGCAATGGCTGCAAATTGGAGCACAGGAAGTTCTGCACCAACATGTGGGGGAACTTTTGCCCAGTGAGGGTGAGGGAGCCCTGGGACAGGCTGCCCAGGGAGGTGGTGGAGTCTCCTTCTCTGGAGATATTCAAGACCCGTCTGGACGCCTATCTGTGCAATATGAGCTGGGGAGCTGCTTTGGCAGGGGGGTTGGACCTGATGATCTCTTGAGGTCCCTTCCAACCCCTGGGATTCTATGATTGTATGATTCTATTGTGGGTTTTATGGATACAATGGAGAAACACACTATTGCAGGTTAAAGAACCACTACACTTATCACAACCACGGGAGAGTCACAAAACGTGCTACCGCCAGCACAGCAGAGTCACAAGACACGGTATTACCACCTGCAGCAGAGTCTCCTTACCACTGTTACAGCCTGCTGGTGATTCAACAGACTCAGTATTAGATCCACAGCAGAGGCATGGAACTCACTATCACAACTAAATACTATGCATGTGTATGTCAATCACCCAGGGCTACAGACTTAAAGCATATCAGGTATTCACTTACCCCTCTCAGGTCAGGGTTCTCAATGCATGACCTCAGGCAGCATCCTGGCCCAGGGAGAGGGGGTGCCTCACCTGGAAGGGGCTCCACCCCTTCTCAGACCCAATCCAAGGGATTTTATTTGGTTTTATTTCTTTGATCTACGTTCCAGTGGGCAGGACTATACCAGGAGTGGACAATACCACCTTCCATGTGTGTCATTAGCAATGTTCCCCCTTATCTTATGCCCTAACTGTTGCATCTCTTTGTATTGGATAGGCCTATTAAAGCCAAACAGGGACCTTTAGGCTTGCCTTTGTCTAACTGCCAGGCAGCTGAATAGTGGCTTGACTGGCACTCAGGGCATATTGTTTGTTGAAGGAATTCACAGCTCAACACAGGTTTCTGTTCCTTGAATTATGCAGCACTGCCCTGTATAGTCTTGGCTTACTGATAGTTCAAGCAGGCAGGGATGCAATCACAAAGTGTAGCCTGCAAGCTGTCAAAAGGGAATTCCGGGACCTGGGGCGCTCTGTTGAGGGGGGGGGAGCCCAAATAATATTCTGCTCTATCCCCACTTGTGGGAGGAGGGGCTCAGAGCAGGACAGGATAACCCACGAGTTGAATGTGTGGTTAAAAGGCTGGTGCCGGCGCAAGAACTTTGGATTCTTTAACCAAGGGATGGTGTACTCTGCTCCTGGCATGAGTACTGCTAATGGGGCTCACCTGTCCTATAAAGGAAAGCGGATCCTCGCCCAGGAGATAGCAGGGCTCATCGATCGTGCTTTAAACTAGTTAGGAAGGGGGAAGGGGATATTAAGGCGCTGCCAGGGTTAGGCTTCGGGAGACACAACGGGAGTTGACGGTGGGAAGAGGTAAATACCAACAGCACAGTCGTGGACTTGGGGACGTTTTTCCACGTGAGAGTAGGGAAAATTCTGTGGACTGCCCTGAGTACTCCTCCGTGGAGCCACTTTTGCCAGTCCCCTGTCAGAAATCTCGCTGTGGGCCGTTGAGGATACCTACATCTGCTTCACCACTGAACTGTCTTTACACAAATGCACGTAGCATGGGGAACAAACAAGAAGAACTAGAGATCTTTGTGCGGTCGCAGGGCCATGATCTCATCGCAATCACAGAGACGTGGTGGGACAACCTGGACGACTCGCACACTGTCATGGATGGCTATGTGCTTTTTAGGAAAGACAGGCTAGGGAAGCGAGGTGGAGGAGTTGCTCTTTATGTGAGAGAGCACCTAGAATGTGTTGAGCTCCACCTGGGGAAGGATGAACCTTCTGTCGAGTGCTTGTGGGTTAAAATCAAGGGGCAAACCGGTATGGGGGACATTGTTGTGGGAGTGTGCTATAGGCCCCCTGATCAAGAGGAGCAGGTAGATAACGCATTCCATAAACAGTTAGAAGTAGCCTCAAGTTCCCGGGCACTGATCCTTATGGGGGACTTCAACTACCCAGATATTTGCTGGGCAAGCAATACGGCCAGTCGTATGCAGTCCAGACAATTTCTGCAGTGTGTTGAAGACAATTTCCTGCTACAGATGGTGCAGGAGCCCACAAGGGGAGGGCGGCTGCTGGACCTTGTTTTCACTAACAAGGATGGACTTGTTAGGGAAGTGAAGGTCGGGGGCAGCTTAGGGCAAAGCGACCATGAAATGGTTCAGTTCATGATCCTGGGTGGAAGAAGCAAGCCAAAAAGTAGGATAGCTACCCTGAATTTTGGTAGAGCTAACTTTGATCTCCTCCGCCACTTAATGGGGGCTATCCCGTGGGCTACGCTGTTTGAAGGAATGGGAGCCTGCGAGAGCTGGCTAGCATTCAAACAGCACTTCTTCCAAGCACAGGAACGATGCATCCCTTTGAGGAGGAAATGGGGAAAGAGAGGCAGAAGACCTGCATGGATGAACAGGGAGCTATTGAGCAAACTCAAAGAGAAGCAGAAGATCTATGAATCGTGGAAAAAGGGTCTGAGCACCTGGGAAGAATACAGGAATGTGGTCAGGGCCTGTAGGGATGCAACTAGGAAGGCTAAAGCCCTCTTGGAAATTAAGCTGGCAAGGGACATAAAGGATAATAAAAAGGGGTTTTTTAGACACGTGAACAGTAAGAGGATGTCCAGGGATAATGTAGGTCCCTTGCTGAATAAGGAGGGTGTCCTGGTTACGGGGGATGCTGAGAAAGTGGAGATATTGAATGCCGCCTTTGCTTCGGTCTTCACTTCAAAGGCCCCCCGGGACACACAGACACTGGATGAGAGTAGGACTGATTGGGAAATGAAGAATTTCCCTCTGGTTCAGGTAGGGGAGGTCCAGGAGCGGCTCAAAGGGATTAATGCACACAGATCCATGGGCCCAGATGGGTTACATCCACGTGTGCTGAGGGAGCTGGCGGAGGTGATTGCTGAGCCGCTCTCTATCATCTTCGACAGGTCTTGGAGGACAGGAGAAGTGCCTGAAGACTGGAGGATAGCCAATGTCACTCCAGGCTTTAAAAAGGGCAAGAAGGAGGAACCTAGTAACTATAGGCCAGTCAGCCTCACCTCTGCCCCTGGAAAGGTAATGGAACAGCTTGTTCTGGATGCCATCTCCAAGCAATTGGAAGAGAAGAAGGTCATGAGGAGTAGTCAGCATGGATTCACTAAGGGGAAATCGTGCTCGACCAACCTCATAGCCTTCTACGATCTCATGACAGGCTGGGTAGATGGAGGGAGAGCAGTGGATGTCATCTACCTTGACTTCAGCAAGGCCTTTGATACTGTCTCCCATGACATCCTGATAGCAAAGCTGAGAAAGCATGGGATAGATGAGTGGACAGTGAGGTGGGTTGAGAATTGGCTGTCGGACCGAACCCAGAGGGTTGTGATTCGTGGAGTAGAATCTGACTGGAGGCCTGTTACCAGCGGTGTTCCCCAGGGCTCAGTGTTGGGTCCAGTCCTGTTTAATATCTTCATTGACGATCTTCATGAGGGAATAACATCCACCCTCAGCAAGTACGCCGATGATACAAAGCTGGGAGGAGTGGCTGACACGCAGGAGCACTGTGCTGCCATCCAGAGAGACCTGGACAGGCTGGAGAGCTGGGCAGTGAGAAACCAGATGAAGTTCAACAAAAGCAAGTGTAAAGTCTTGCATCTGGGAAGGAACAACTGTTTGTATCAGTACAGGCTGGGGGATGACCTGCTGGAGAAGAGCTCTGTGGAGAAGGACCTGGGGGTCCTGGTAGATGACAGGTTGGCCATGAGCCAGCAGTGTGCCTCGGTGGCCAAGAGAGCCAATGGGATCCTGGGATGCATCAGGAGGAGTGTAGCCAGCAGGTCAAAGGAGGTGATCCTCCCTCTCTACTCTGCCCTGGTCAGGCCCCACCTGGAGTATTGTGTCCAGTTCTGGGCTCCTTGGTATAAAAAGGACAGGGATCTCCTGGAAAGAGTCCAAAGAAGGGCTACGAAGATGATTAAGGGCCTAGAGCATCTCCCCTATGAGGAAAGGCTGAGTAAGCTGGGACTGTTCAGCCTTGAGAAGAGAAGACTAAGGGGGGACCTAATCAAAGTTTATAATTATCTGAAGCAGGGGATGCAGGGGGAATCAGCCAGCCCCTTTTCAGTGTCTGTGGGGACAGGACAAGGGGCAATGGCTGCAAGTTGGAGCACAGGAAGTTCCGCACCAACATGCGGAAGAACTTTTTCACAGTGAGGGTGACTGAGCACTGGAATAGGCTGCCCAGGGAGGTGGTGGAGTCTCCTTCTCTGGAGATATTCAAGACCCGTCTGGACGCCTATCTGTGCAATATGAGCTGGGGAGCTGCTTTGGCAGGGGGGTTGGACCCGATGATCTCTCGAGGTCCCTTCCAATCCCCTACAATTCTGTGATTCTGTGACAAGTCAAGTTTGAGCTATGGACACAGCTCCCCATGAGGTGTCTCTGGAGAGATGGGGCCATAAGGCAACCCAAGGCTGAGTTGCTTTTACAACCAGCCAACAAGCGTTGGTTTGTCTTTGTTTCTCACTTTCCAAATATCTTTCAATTGGCACCTTCCTCAAATCGAGCCTGTTTTGCCCAGGATACTAATGGGTAAGTGATGTCCCAGGGGGTGTGGAGTCTCCTTCTCTGGAGATATTCAAAACCCGTCTGGACACCAATCTGTGCAACCTGTCCTAGGGAACCTGCTTTGGCAGGGGGGTTGGACTGGATCTCTGGAGGTCCCTTCCAACCCCTAACGATTCTGTGATTCTTGGTCTTCACCTCAACCAGGAGCTTTCCCATCTTATTTTCTCCCCTGTCCTGTTGAGAAAGGGGAACGAGCAGCAGGCCAGAGTCAACCCACCACAAGTACAAAGTACTGTTTAAATTTCAGTCATTCGGAGGTGTGTGGAGGATTCACCTAGCAAGTTTAAAACGGGTGACTCTGCACAAGGCCAGGGGGTTACTGGAAGTCAGGATGGGGCTTCTCCGCCTACCTGCTGAGCAAGAGAGCACAAAGGTACCTTAGGTTCACATTTTGGTGTGCTCTTCAAGACCACAGGAAACAACACTTTTAAAAAGTAGGGCTATGGGGGGCAGCGTGTTTGGTTGGGGTTTTTTAATCTTTTTTCACAGAGGAAATCAGAAGTAAAGAGGAGGAAAAGCAGCTGAAGACCAACTGCATCTCCAAGCCAGTGACATGAAGTAAGCTGCTAACAGACAGTTCAATGGTTTTCACACCCTGAGAGCAGAAGCAAAGCGATCAAGCAGTGGTACCAGACTTTCGAAGGGTATGTATCACTAGGAGACAGTTGCAAGAAAGAAAAGGTGCACAATTTGGTCACGAGTAAGAGGTCAGACTTCCTAAGGGGGCTGTACAGAGAAGCAACGTTTGCTGTCTAAGCCAGGTTCCTGGAGAGTCAATGATTTGAGACAATAAAAGCTGGTTTCTTTTCTCTAGGGTTTCTCATTCATATAACCTTCTTCTCTCTCTCCAGAGTGCTCGGTGTGATGATTCACCCTGGCTGAAGGCTGGTGGAGCGGGGATGCTCACCACATTTCCTTACGTAGTCTTGATGCCGGTCATAACCCCACTGTGAGCGCTGCGGAGAAGTTAGCAAGCATTTCTTCTCGGTGTCCCATAAAGGCAGGTGCTACGTGTGACTTACAGGCAGCGAGCTGAAGCACGGAGAAATGAAAGCACTGCTACCAAGTGCCACATTTAGGATTATTTTTCTCCCCACACCCCCACCCCCCAGAATCCAGTGGTTGTACGTCTTTCGTACACTTCGCATTCAGCCCCAACAGTCCCAAACTACAGCCGTGAGCACGGCAGCCTTGAAGGATGCTGCCCTTGTCCCCATGTTCTCTTACTTCATCCCTACAGTGTATCTTCCAGCTCCCTCCAAGCAGCAAGGCTGGACTTCTATTTTGCCTGCATGAAGACAAAGGATGGCAGGGAGGAGGGGAACAAGGGGACAGTTTTGACTGAAGTGGTGGTTAGAGCTTTCAAGGCTAGGGTGGAGGCACGTGGAGGCCGGAGCTCACAATGCCTGATGATGCTTTTGGGAAGGAGCCTGGTGCCAGAAGGGATGGGTGCTGTTGTTGTCCCGTTCCCTGCCAGGACAGGCTTGACCCTGCCCCTCAGCTCAAGGTCCCAAGCCCATTGTCAGGTTCTCTCAAGCCTTCTGTTTTTCTCCTCAGCCTGCCTGATAAGGTAGCAAAGGAGAAATTACAAACCCCAGAGAAATTATGAGACCCAGAGGATGCCTTCTGCTATGATCTGCACCCAGAAGCCTTTCTAATGACATTTCCTAGCAGAAAAGGAAGAGGGGGTGCTCTGTGGCATGATTTTCCTTGGCCTTCTAAGCAGGCTCGATGCCACTGGGCGTTGCTGTGCTGATACACATTGGGGGTGGCACTGGGGGTAGGCTCCCCCAGGCTTTTATCTCACACTGGGGTCCCATCTCTGTATCTTTTCTGCCCTGCGTGCACTCTGGGAACAAGGACCAGCAGCAAGTTATGTCAGCGTCAAAACGGAAGTCACAGATCTTGAGCCCAAGTGCAGAGCACTGGCACGTCTCTTGTAACCCTGAACAGAGAGTCGAGCCAGGGCTGAGACATCTTTGTTCTGGGACTGGGTGGGTGCTCGATGCAGCAACTGCATGGATGCCCAGAGGGATCACACCACGTCTTGCCACTGAACTCCCCCTCATGCAGAGTAGAATATGCATACGATGATCAAATAAACACTTTGAGGGCAGGGAGACAGTACCGAAGGGTGGTGTGAGCTGGATCAAGAAATCACTGTCCTCTCCTTCAACAGCCATTGCCTGACTCACATCTTCCAGCCCAGCAAGCAGGGTCTCCACAGCAGGCGAGTGGGGAGTTCTGAGCAAACCTTCCAAACTGTGGCTCCCTGCCCTCACTGCAGGCGCACGCCCCAGGGCAGCAGAGCCCTCGCACAGCTCCGGGCTCGAGTCCCTGACACCTCAGAAAAACAAGCAAACCCAGTTTCGAGCAGGAGACAGAAACGCCCCTCCACCCCCAAACTTCAAAGGCGCTGACAGCAATTTCATGCTTGCCCTGGCCACAGCTCTGCTAACAGACAGCGGCTGGCTACACCGCAGTTACTCGCTGCCACATCCAAGCCTTAAATTAACTCCCAGGAGCCAAGCAGCGTGCAGGCACAGCCACATGCAGCCTGGCAGGACCGCTCCATGGCTGAGATGCACGGTACCGGTACCAGAGCACAGCAGCAAGGACCATCACCAAGGCCGCAACACCGCGCTGCTGCTGAGGCAAACAGTAGCCAGCCAGGCCGCCCTCGCTCAAACCAAGGGAAGCGGTTGGATTCATTGACTGAACATGCTGACTTTGTCCTGGGTTCTGCCCTGCTGAAACCAAGAGGGGAGTTAGATCAAATGATGTGCCCTCTTCTTGCTAGATTGTTTCAGCTCTTCACTGGGTTTAGGACTAGAATGAAAGCCATGTCTTAGATACCTGTTCTCCGTGCCGAGACCTTAACAGGAAGCATGGATAAAGAGGATGGGAGTGAGCCACTCGGTCAGCATGTCCTACAGAGCCCATGCTGACTTTGAGCAGCTTTTACCAGCATTTTGGTTGACCCCATGACAGTGGGGAATTGCACCAGCCATAAACATACTGCAGCCTGCTTTGGGAATTTCACGTCCATCGCACCTCCAGCGTGAGCAGCTAGCTGGTAGGCTGTTTCACTTCGGAGAGGAAAATCTTCTTCTTCAATGCCTTTTATCTGAAATCTTTTGCCTCTCTGTTGACATAAACCTTGCAAGCAACTCCAGGAGAAATGCATGTCCCCAGCACAGGGCTCAGGAGAGCATGCAGCCCGGTTTCAACAGTCATTAAGATGGCTTGAAAGGCCAGCTACTCCCTCAGCCAGCACAGGTTTCCAAGGTGAACATCCGCAGGAATTAGCTGACCAGCAGGATTTCACTCCTGACATGGGAACCAGAGCAATCCCCAGTGACAAAAGGCAACAGGGCAAAGAGATGTTTTCATCTGTTGAAGGAAACCAGTTGTGAATATGGGGGGAACTCAAAAGAGAGGTGCAATATCTCTAGGATGGTTTGTCAGTGGAGAAGTTGCTTCTGCACGGAGGGCTATGTCACACAGAGCGTGCTGAGGAATGGTGAGACAGGCGGAGGAAACACCCTGGACATTGTTATTTCTCCTGGATCTTTTTGTCTCTTTGCAGCTTATTTACAAAGAAATCATGAGTCTTCACAACAAAAAGCCTATTGTACCTGTTTGCATGAGAGCTTTCATGCTGACAGGGGTAACTAACCAAACCAGTGCTCGCTGGTGGGATGCTGAAGCGGCACCGCTGGTCACACCATGAGCAGTGGCCAGGGAACTGGGCACCTCTTCACTCCTCTGTCGGAAGACGCTGCTGCAGATGCTGCCAGCACCCTCCTGCAGCCCCACATCTCCTCTGCCAGAGCTCGGCCTTGTGCAGCAAACGGAATATTTGACTCCCTGTGTTACCCTGAGAGATGAATCAGCAACAAGTTGTGAAGTTTTCTTCTTCTTTTTCTTTTCTTTCTTTTGTTAAATAAAAATCAACACGAAATTCACATGCAACTTCCCTCACCTTGCATCAGAACAACTCCCCTCTCTGTGTTAAACCTCAGTCACTTAGTCATGCCTATAATTACACTTTTGTAACCATGATGTAATACATACCCACATGTCAGAGTACTAGAGAAATAGAGATATTGAAGTATACCTCCCTTCCTTTTTCTGTAATACTCTAACCACTACACAATGCTCTTTACCAGCCTGGTAAAAACTTGGCAGATCCTTTACAGCTCCATGGGCTGGAAGCAATAACCCCAACAAGAAATTGTAACAGAAACTTAGAAAGCCCAAGGCTGTCTTCAAGTAAATGAATAAGCAAAAAAAAACCCAACTAAAAAATAATCACCCCCCCTCCCCCCAGAAAAACACCAACCAAAGCACAACAGAACTTGTCAGATCAAATAGAAGGTTGCTGTCTGGACTCACAGAATTTGAGTAGCTTCAGACATCTGAGTTCTTCCCTTCTTACCCACACTCTGCTCCCTGGGAGGGCTACAGCAGCAGTCGCACATAACATGTCTCAGCAGCGACAGCTCCAGCCAACAACCACTGAGCTGGGAGGTCCCTGCCAAAAGCAGCCACGGGCTGAAGAGTCAGGACACGTGAATGCAATATGCAGCACTGATGTGAGGGGTGCTGGCCATAGCTGCCCAGGGGATATTTCTCCCTCCCTCCCTGACAGCGGTTACTTCACTGGGGGAAGCAAGAGCTGCAGCAGGTGCTGGTGGGGCTGTTTGCCAACACACTACCACCCTACCTCCATCAATCTGTGAGAAACAGCAGCACCTGCTGAACACCAGCCCTGCCTCACTCTGCATATCCTCCCTCTCTGAGCATCCCTTTTCTCCCACTGCACTTTCGAAGCAGCAGTGACCCTACCTGTACAGACCCTTCTACACCACGGTCCTTTCTCCCACCTCGGTTACTGCACACCCTGAACCTACCCAAGGTTTTTAAGACACCAGCATGCTGCCTTCCCCTTTCCTCCCCAGGGTAGGTAAATAGATCACAGCATGTGATACCCATCAACCACAAACAAGTCTGTATTTCTGTCAAGCAGCTCGCTGAGCTCAGGCTGGATCACGTAGGAAAGCACACATGTGCCGATGAAGAGAGGATGGAAAGACCGCTGTGGCAGCAGTAGCTGACCAGAAACCTCTTGTCAGGGGATGATCTGGGCTTGTTGCTTCTCCTGGATCATGTTCTCCACAGAGGACAGTATCTCCAGAGCCCCGTTAAGCAGTGCCCAAACCCCGGGGTACCCCCCATGCATGGCCTGAGCTGCTCCATCAGGAGCGAGGAGCTCAGCTCAGACCATCGGAATCCAGAAGCACTGCTTGCAGGAAGGAAGAGTCATTTATTTTCCTCAAGACAAAATACCCCACAAGCATCACACTGACTAGCCCTGACAAAGGAGCTAGTATATACTTTCCTATCCTACCGAGTATCCTTTCCTCCCAGGGGAAGGAGCAAGATGCTTGATAATTTCAAAATAAGTATCAATAATTTGAAGTTCGCTATTTAATAATTTTAAATTCAGCCCCAGAACTACTAATAATGTCAGCATTAAGTATTTAGTGCTAACAACAAGCAAGTATGTCACTGGATGAACAGCTCACAAGTTAGCTGATCAGAGGTGACTAATGCCACCACAGTGCAAGCAGCCTGGGAACTGGCTGTGTGGTTTGAAACTGCACAGTCCTGCCATGACCTTCCTTTGAATCTTAAATCAGAGCCCACAAATGAATCAATTTTTTCTTTTCCTGGGCAGTTTAGTGAAATATTGAGGAGGGAATCACAAAGCAGATGCACACATCTTACCGGCAGCCATGTCACTACCTCAACACAGTCACAGATGCTCTCCGACGTGGGAGCAAGCCTAGCAGCACCTTGCCCAGCAAGGATAAGCCAGCTCCATCCTCCTCAGGAGATCCCAGCACTATCTATAACATGACCCTCCATCCCACTGCACCAGCATCTCCAAAAGGCGCAGGTCTGCACTGCCTTTAGCCCTTCAGATAGAGTAACAGATCCTTGCCCCTCTCCCTGCCACATCCTGCCCCAGAGCTGACTACATTCACAGTCTAGATGAGTTACTGGGTGCTGACTTACCAGAGCCTTTGGGAGCTTTCCAGCCCTTCACCAGTACAGCACTGGCAGAGAGCATAACCTTAGCGTGGGTTTTGTCCAGGCACCAACTGCCCTGTCTCTCTCTCCAAGCTGCTCACCATACAGAAAGGAAGCATGTGATGGGCTCAGCTCGCTTTGCTGCAGAACTAGCTGCAAGCTTGCAGGCATGCATACACAGGAGATGCCCTCTCCTCACTTCAGTGCCTGGGCATTGGGGAAGCAATGCAGCACAAACTGCAGTTGGAAGAGAAGAGCAACTTCCAGCCTTTCCTGGTCAGGTGTGAATCCAGCACCTCCATCCCTAAGCTACGTGGTCTGCTGCTCTGCTCCCAGCAGGCACTGGAGACGGTGACAAAGCATCAATCAAGCAAAAACATCCCTAAACTTTGACATTTTGAGGAATTTTCCACCTCGGGATGGATGCGGTGGAAATATCCGAGTGCAGCAAGAGCCCTGGGAGCAGAGGTGAGCTCTCACCTCACGCTGACCACAGCACTAGCAAGTCCACTCCCAAGTTTGAAGAACCTGGTTTCCCTGCAGCAAGCAGCAGCAAACCACAGGCCACACACCACCGAGCGGAGCACGGTGCCCTGGCAAAGGAAATAAATGCTGCAGGCTGCTGCAGAGCCACTGATCGCTGAGAGTAACAGCAGAGCTTCAAGAAGGCAGCTGGAGCACAGGCAGAGGTAGCGATGCACCACAGCTGCAGCCTTCATGTGCTGCCACAGCAGCAATGGGGCACCCAGCCCCGGGGTTAACGCATGCAAGGGAAGAGCTCCATGGGCCAGAGGCCAGCAAGCAAATAGGATCCAGCTGCATGTGGCTTTTTGAACCCTGAAGTGCCACTTCCTCTCCTTGCCCTTGGGACTGCCCAATGGGATGGGCTGCTGGGGTCACAGGGCACACAAAGGAGCATGGTGCCTTTGGGGATGGCAGGGCTTCTGCTCAGCAACAAGCATCTGGCTCCGCTCAAGCCTCTTTGAGATCAGTTCCCTTCCTGCTGGCCAAACAGGACTTGGGCTGCCTGGTCTGTGCTGCTCACACCACACCTCCCTGGGCCCCAAATCCTGATATTTTGGTGCTGAAGCCCCGGAGCTCCAAGACAGGGAGCCTGTGCCTCACCAAGCAGGCCATGAAGCAGGGTGAGACTCCCAGATTTCTGTCATGCAGCTGGAGAAGGAGTAGAGTGCTGGCCCCTGATCAGAGAGGCCTGCAGGGCTTTGGCCATTGCAGGAGCCTGCTGCCCCAAAGGAAGAGAGGACAGGGATGTTTACTAGAAAAATAAACCTTTATTTGCCATCTGTTTTGTTCAGGAGAGACTAGCCCGTGACAAGAGAGCCAGCTAAAATCATGCTGTTGATGACAGCCAGCACATCCCCACCTGCACTGTGCAGAGGGTGGCAGGACCAGATCTCCATGGGGGACCGTGATGTATTAAAAGGGGGAGAAGGGGCTTGGAGAGGCTGCTTTCATCTCAGACCCCACTGTCCTCCACCACTGTGTTGGTCAGGTCCCGTCAGCAGAGCACATGCCCTCCCTGCTAGTCCCACCACCCTGGCACAGGCATTATTTCTCCTCAGGGGTGGGACCCCGTTCAGGACACCGCTTCTTCTGGCACATTCCTTGCACGGCAGTCAGGGTGAGTTAAATAAAGGGGGGGTGAAGAACATTTTCTAGGATGGGAACAGTTGATAATGCAAATTGAGCATAACACATGTAATGAGCCAGCTAGCAAGGAGGTGCCTGTTGTGCAGCCATCATGGTGCCCAGGCAGGGCCATTGATGGCATGGGGTGGGCAGTTGAGGTCTTTGAACTCCTACTTCCCACAACATTGCTTGCAGCGTGGCATGGCACAGCACAGCACCAGGGACCCACAGCTCTGGCTTGAGGGGCCTCCTCAACACCCCCCAGCTGGCCCCACATGCCTGCTGGCCCACCCTCAACAGGGTCATGACACCACACGGGGCCACTGTCACCAGCATCTTCTCAGGTAGCAAGTAGTGAGTTTCAACAGGGTCTTCAGCACGCTATGTTTTGAGTTTGTCTTTTTCAGAGAGCAGAAAGTGTGTGATTCTCTGTGGACAGAGTACAGCCCCACTGCTTCCAAGAGATTAGCTCTCAAGCCTCTACTTCTTACTTGAGCCCTCTCATGCTGAACACCAAAACAAGGTTTCTTGGGGGCTTCCTGGTGCAAGGCCCTGGCTCGGCCACTGCTGCTCCAGCAGCACTCACCTTTCGTGCATCCTAGTGTGCGTGGGACTGCTGGCCACGCTCCAGCTGCCTCATTTAAAGCTCAAGTAAGCCAAAGAAGGTCTTGGATTCCTCAAAATTAACCAGAGCGCTCTTGGAGACGTTGACGTGCAAACTGTCCATCTTCCTGAGCTTGAATAAGGCCCCCAGGTAGCTTTTCCGGGCCCACATTTTCTGATTTGTACAGTAGTTGATGCTTTTGTCCTCCATCAGCACGTGGCTGCCTGGGGAGGCCGGGTTTTTCTTGTAGACGATGTGGGTGAGCACCTGGTTGTTGCAGACACTCCCCCGGAAGAGCACATTGGAGTACACGAAGTACAGGCCGGTCTCATTGATGACAAGGCCCTGGTCACGATACTGAACACCACTGGTGAAAGCATGGCCAGAGATGGGTTCCCACTCCAAAGGGAGGTCCCGCTGGACAGGGTTTCCTGGAAGCCAAAACAAGGGGAAAAAGCACGGTAAGCCCAAGTGGTTGCGTGGGGGTGTTTTTTCCCCCATCAAATCACACCCTGTCACAGCAAGTCAGCTGTTCTCCAAGCCCTTGCCTGCAGCATGGAAAGTCCGCCCTGACCTCATGCTGGTGGGAGCTCTCACCTTCACACCAACTGCTTGCCACAGCTCTCTGCCCTGCAGATCCTGGGTGCAAACCAAAACCCAAACTGGAACGC
Source organism: Porphyrio hochstetteri (assembly GCA_020800305.1). Taxonomy (NCBI): domain Eukaryota; kingdom Metazoa; phylum Chordata; class Aves; order Gruiformes; family Rallidae; genus Porphyrio; species Porphyrio hochstetteri. The sequence goes on from CM036912.1 coordinate 26,012,348, forward strand.
AGAGCCCTTTCCGACAAGCCTAGCCGAGTGGGAGATTTTAGCTGTGGATTAGCTTCAGCTGCCACAGCCCAAGTGTTACTGACAGAAACTAGGAAAGCCTGAGTGGGGAGGGCTCCTCAGCGATGACCGTGCCACCCTCTCAGCCCAGCCACGTCTGCCCCATCCCCTGCTCCCACAGCTTGCTGGCCCCCAGCACATACCCGTTAAGTGCGCTGCCTTCCTCGCCTCCTTTTGCGACTGCTCCTTCTGCCCTGCAAGCAAAGAGAGATGATGTTAGCCCTGTGCTCCATGGAGAAGCCAGCCTGTGGAGCAGAAAGGGGCTGACCACGAAGCTGAAATGGGACAGATTCAGATCAAAACGAGGCACAAGCATCATGGCTCAGCACGGTGAGGCAGAGTGGTGCTTCGGTAAACGCTGCAGGGCAAGGGAAGGAGTTAGAAAGGAGGAGTTAGAGCAAAGGATCCAGATGTGATCAAGTGTAAGGGGAAAGAGCAAGGAGAGCTCAAGCAGAGGTAGGGAAGAGAGTCAAATGTACCCGTGGCAGCAACTTCTGCTACAAGAAAAACCCGGCCTCACCAGGCAGCCACATGCTGATGGGAGGACAGAGGCATCAACTACTGTGTAAGTCAGAAAACATGGGCCCGGAAAAGCTCGGTACCAACGCTCCTTACAACTAGAGCAGAGCAGACGCTGGGAAAATCCTGCAGACTGTCCTGCCAGCCAGGCAGACCTTGGCTGGGAAAGTCTCCTGCCTTCCCTAGAGAGCTTGGGTACCTGTAGGGAGATGGGCTGGTCACAGCAACTTGGTGTTCAGACCCCACTCCACTCTTCCCTTCTTCTCAGCATCTACTTCCAAGCATCACACTCTCAATTTTGAGAAGCCATTTCTTTTCTCCAGCCAATTAAATTTTCCTCTGCTTCTCTCTCCTTTACACTAATTCTCTGACTTTATTTAATCATTCCCCTCAAGAAATTCAGGGTGGTTATGACTTTTGTTCAGCCTCTGCCAACGTGGCCTGTGATCAGTGCTGAGCACCCAGCTAAAGGGACAGTTCCCCTTCTACGCAACAGATTACAAAAGTTATCACCATGGAAATCAATGGGAAGCAGGACTGCACTTTCCAGAGCATTATGCTATTCCTAAACTTGCTTTCATTCAGTATCAGAACAAATCTGAAGAGAGATTAAACTTTCCTTCTATATCTCTCCAGATCTAGAAAAAGAAATTGAGAGAGATGAAAATCTCTCACGGGGCTGTCTTCAGAAAGTGATACCCTTGCTGGCAACATGAACATGGGATGTAGAAGGAAAAAAAAAAGAGTTTTGCAGTTAGAGATATAATTTTTAAGTTGTTCCATTTAGATTGAAAGTCTTTGGGCTTTCCCTAAGCAAAGTGTAGAAAGATTGACAGCTTCTTGTGAAGAGTTTCAATTTCACCGAAATGACATTTCTAGAAGAAAGACCCTGCAGATAATCAGGCTCTTCTGGACTGGCTTTGGGACCACAGTGGGACTCTGCCAAAATAGCTTACAACAAAATAATCTGTGCTTTCAAGGAGTGGGGGGAGAGTCAACCCCCCACCCCCAAAGCAACTAAACCTCTGCACCCTCCCAAAATCTTAAAGGAGGAAGGAGAGGAACACATGTGGTGCTCATCTTCATCCTCCTCCTTCCCATCATGGTGTTGCTCAATGTTAGGACAGCCAGAAGCTCCATTTACAGCAGAGCACCCCCGGTACCATCGCCCCCCCCCCAGGCCTGCGAGGCCCCCAGGTAGGAGGCAGTGTGTCCCAGGAACCTGTGGCTGACACCTCCAAGCACTCCAGCATGCAGGACCCCTTTCCCACACCTGAGATAAAGCTCTCTTTCCAGCCAAGCAGGTGAGATCAGCCCTTTCAGAGCACCAAGCAGTGACCCCCAGTGAAGAAGAGTTTTTACAGGCACACTCATGCTCACTAACACAGAGGAGCATTGCTAACACAGAGGAGCACCTCCTCTATGTACATCAACTCACCGATGAGTTTCTCCAAAGCTGGAGGGATGTGTTCAGTGCTGGCAGACTGTTAAAAAAGAGGAGTGACAAGCTGTTTTATTCAGCTGAGAGCTTAAGGGCATCATCTAAAGCAGCCAAGGACTTTCTCTTACAGTGGTTAATTCTGGGTGCTTGTGGGGAGCTGCAAAGCACTAAGAAACATACAGGGCGAGAGACCTCTCAGCACCCAACCATGAAAGCATCCAGAGCTATCAGCCACCAAGAGAGCAGACCCCACAGTAACAGGCATCCCCACTTACCCTGCATCCAGACATTTAACTGCCCCAGCCTGTCCCTTGGACTTTCACACCACCTGAGCATCTCAGACCCAGCTTTAAGTTGGGTCTCCCCCTCCCCAGAGCTGCTGTGACCAGCCAGGCAGACCTCACCTCCCGGAGTTCAGCCAGTTGTTTCTCCAGGTGGAAAATCTGAAACATGCTCAGCCCCACGCCAGTGAGGGCCAGCAGGATCAGCAAGGACATCACCAGGAAGCAGACGCTGCTCTTTTCCTTCTTGTTCCTTGGCTTTTTCCTCCGGTCGGGTACTGGTGGTGGGAAAGGAGCGACGGGGGGTGCTGGGGGGCAGGAAGTACTTGTGTTGGTGCAGCCATCCACCCAAAAGATCTGGGGGTACACGTAGTTCAAGTTCTGCTGCATGGCTGGGAGCGGGATGGGCTGGACGTGCTTGGCACGGTCTTCCATGCGGCAACCGAAAACTGCCGGGGCTGTCCCGGAGGGATCCCTGGGGGAAGACCCAGCTCTGCCTTTACATGCCTGCATCGCTCTGGCAGTGAGCACCCAGCTCGGAGGGTGCAGCTCTATGAAAGCCTCAAGTATCAGCAGCAAACCCCAAAGTTTCCGCCCTCAGCTGCAGGTTCAGGGCACCCGCCTGCTCCTCCCACACCGAGGCAGCACGCACACGCAGCGGGACCAGCCTGGCACCAGTCTGCACTGGGGGAGCAGGTGCACCCGGCAGTGAAGCGCTTGTGAGACACACGAGGGCTGCCGGGGGCTGAGTAATCAGCCTTAGTGTGCAACCACCAGCCAGCCATCCTTTCCAGCTGCCCACTCGGGCAGATGCAGCTGCTTTTCCACTGCGGCATCCTGGACCACAAGCAGAGGGAATGAGAAACCCTCGCCTGCCTTTGGCATCCTGCAGGAGAGCGGGGAGGCAGAGCTGAGGACTGCTCCCCTCGACAGCAGGGTGAAGAGCTGGTCTCAAGTTCAGTTATAGGTGGTGGGGAGCTACTTCGTTTCACACAGGACAGATTACTCAGCACTGTCTCTCACACATGCCACCGTTTCCTTGGCTGCTCAGACCCTGTGTCGCAGGGCACTGGTCACACACACTGTCCTGCTTCAATAAAACACCTAACCAAGAAGAGGAATACATTGCCGGTGCTGCAGCCTCTGCAGAGCTCCCCCAGTAATAAGAGCCCGAGCAGAGCCAGCTTGGGGGGCTGAGTGCACCCACACCACGTCTCCGCGGGGCACTGGCCAGGTGGAACCAGCACACAGGGCCTTGGGGCACCAGCAGGCTCTTCCTGCAGCTCCTGCTGTCCCTCTCACCTTCGGAAATACATCTCCAATCCTACAGTCCTCTTCTAACCTGAAGGCACGTTAGAGGAGGAAGGGCTTCTATCATCATCTCTTCAGGTCAGTGTTGAGCGCTGCAGCAGGACCTACCCTGACTGAGTAACCTGTGATTAAAGCCTGGGGTAAACACAGGTGCTACTCACAGTGGTAAAATCTCTCTTGCCTTCCCAAAAAAGCTCCAGATCTCAGGCCATGCTGCAAGGACCACCACACACAAGAGCTCATTATAAAGTCAGAATGAGGAGACACAGGGATGCTTCCATTCCTTATTCCTCAGTTTCCCTTCCTCACTGATTGCAGATTTCCAAGTGCTGGCAATGAGATTTCCCCACTGGTTCACAGGTGCACACGAGCAGCAGTTTGCTCTCTTATTTGACAAGCCTACGCTGACACACATATGTGTGTGCAGTGGTGTTTAAAAAGGGAAATGCTTAACACAGGAGCAAGTTGGTGACTTGTCACCTCTGTGGCTGAAAGAAACGAGCCCAACACGCAGGCTTTGATCTTAAATATCAAAACCGGGGTCTAAGAACGGCGTGCTTGAACAGACACACACTTGTTTCTCCAAAGCAAGGACTCAGCTTTGCCTCCAACCACACCACTAAGGCAGACGTCCTCAAAGCCTTGCCTGGGCTCCACTGCTTTTTGAAGATGCTCACCACAGCCGTCTGCTGAAGCATGAGAGGATTCGGCAAGCCGCCTGGCTCTTCCTCCTACTTCTAGGTTTCTGACATGAAAGACACAAAAGCAACACAAACCCAGCTCCAGCAGCTCGTGCTGGGTCATGCCTGTGCTCCCCTGGCCCTCCTGTCTGCACCCAACAAGGACACTGCCCAGGGAGCTGAGGACAGGCCCATCCAGTTCTACGGTCACACAACGGGCTGGGCTCAGCTCTGCGCCTCCCGCACCACGAGGTGAATTGGCCTGCGAGCTGGTGCTGGGCACGGAGAGAGAGCATTGCCTCCAAGGCACCGGCAGCTGAGAGAGGCAGCAGGACAGTTGGACACATCTCCTGCCAGCACCCCACCTGCACAGCACCCCAGCCCTGCCACTGCCGCCTAAGCCACATGTCAGGGGTCTCAGCACCCTCTCGGGCTCCTCGCTCAGCATCCTGTCCCAGCAGTGGTGCTCCGTTATCTTGAAGCTGGGAGCACAGCGTGCCCCAGGCTCACAGCAGCATGAACATGGGTGTTGAGTTCCCATTTCCTTAATGCCCTCCCTGGCCCATTCAACTGCTGTCAAATACAACGATGCTCAGGGAGCAGGGGCTGAAGCCCGGGACTTCCTCAAAGGTGGAGGTGATGCTGACAAGCATGCCAAAGGCCACCAAGCAGCGCTTTCCCTGCAGAGGATCTGCTCTCAATTTTTTGCTGACACTGCTCAGTGCAGAGCACTTGACCCAAGGGGAGCACAGGCACAGTAGCCATCTCCTTAAGTACCAGAGGCGCACTCACTTCACAGAATCCCAGAACGTCAGGTGTTGGAAGGGACCTCAAAAGATCACCTAGTCCAACCCCCCTGCCAGAGCAGGATCACCATATTAAATCACACAGGAACACATCCAGACAGGGTTTGAATGTCTCCAGAGAAGGAGACTCCACAACCTCTCTGGGCAGCCTGTCCCTGTGCTCCATCACCCTCACAGGGAAAGAGTTCCTCCTTACATTCACATGGAGCTTCCTCCGCTCCAGCTTGCATCCACTGCCCCTTGTCCTGTCGCTGCCATCACTGAGAAGAGCCTGGCTCCATCCTCCTGACTCTCACCCTTTACATATTTATAGACATTAATAAGGTCACCCCTTAGTCTCCTCCAAGCTAAAGAGGCCCAGCTCTCTTAGCCTCTCCTCATAAAGAAGGTGTTCCACCACATCATCTCGGTGGCCTTCTCACCCACTGCTTCCTATTTTTCACAGAGAAGCTCTTTGTGAAAGAGAGGTGGGTGAGAGGACAGAGATGAGGGAGCCAATGAAAACTGTTCGAATAGCATCTGCATCTCTTTCGGGTGCTCAGATCAAGAGCCTGCTAATACCACATGTCATGACAATCCAAAGATTGGGGCAATTTTACCACCAAAGGATTTTTTGGCACACCACCTTTCCAGAGACCACTCCTTTCCTAGGAGTCTTTGCTGTGACGGTCCCACTGTCACACACCATTTCCCATCACCTTCAGACATCACCCAGGTGATACATGCTAGAAGACAGCGGCAGCAGGGCTGTGTCTGTAGTACTGGGTGATGCTGTGGGCTCTGGGCTCTGCTGGCTTCTGATTGTTCAAGCAACACACGCTGCTGACAGGGCTTTTGAAATAACAGCAGGACAACAGGCTGTAGGTAGACATCCAAGTCATGTAAGTCTGAAGGCCAGAAGAATTTAGACAAGGGTGAACTCCCTTAAAATATGGGGCAAGGACAGCTGGACAGGAAGGGAGGACCTAAGGAGGACAAAAGGGGTGTCAGGTTTGCGCCTCTGCCCCCCACCCCTCTCTTCACCCAGCCTGCAAGATGCACACACTGTTTTCAGCAGTCTTATGTCGTTTGACAAGCAAAGAATATTTTTCAAATGGAAAAACACCTTCCATACCCTTTATCAGAGGATTGATGCCCTTGGCCAGAACCAACAAAAGCCAAATCAGAGTTACCTGCACTCAGTAAGGTAAAAAGGAGGATGTGCTCAGGAGGACACCCCTCCATGCCCACCCTGCCCCCAAGGAGAGGTGGGAGCTCTGGGTGACAATACACACCGTCAGCTATAACTCATGGTGACAGCAGTGAGAATCAGCAGCCTGCAGTTTGTATCAGCAGATTTAAGGATAAAAGGACAACCTGCTTGGAAGACACCAAAGCAAGCAGGACTTAAACAGCAAGCCAGATGTGATACTTAACAGGAGATAAAAAAGATAAGCATGAAACACTGTTTAGGAAAGGCTCAGTGTTCTGGACAGTCGGATAGGTGTCTGAAAGTGATTAACAAGTATTTCCTATTACATCAACGAGCAGTGGAAATGCTATAAAGCAACTACTGAAAGCCCACAGTGCTGCATAAATCACACCCAAGAACAACTGAAACAGCAGCTGAGAATCTTCCACGTCCACAGACCCCGGGATCTCAAACGCCAACCCAAGGTGGCAACAGCCTCGGTAACCCTTTGCGGTCCCAGGCCGGGTCCCTGCCATCAGGGCCAGGAGAGGCAATGGCTGCAAACCCAGTAAGGACCAGCCCAAGCTGGCAGAAAAGATGGCACCCCATAATGCTCACTAGTAGGTACGGTGGAAAGTGTAACTGAGAGCAGCATCCAGGACAAGGCTTCTGATTTTCTCTGGGCACTGTTCTCACCACGGTGCTATTTCAACACCTTGACTGCAGATCTGGAGAGAAACAAGCAAAATATTCCACCAGTAATTATGGGTTAAAATAGCTGGTGAGAGATCCTAAGTAAGCATGAGGGCAGAGGGTTTAATCAGAAGAAAACAAGTCTAGAAACAAGTCAAATTCTTCAGAGAGAAAACAACATCCTAGAAAGAAAACACAGCTCTGAATCTGATAGAGGCTACCCAGCTGGAGATGAGCATCCAGCAGGGAAAGCCCCTGGGCTCACATACAGCACTGAGCACTGCAGCCAGTCCCAGAGCCCAGCTGCAAGTCTGCATTTGGCTCAAGGCAGTTGGGAAGAAGTGCCCATAGCTGCCAGGCAGCCAAGGTATTCAGCCCCGTCCACTCAAGAGCAGGTTGGCAGGGCAGGATGGGCAGCACGCTAAGAACAGTAGAGAGGGGGCTGGCTTCCAGCAGCAGAGCGCTCCTGAAGCTTACAGAAATAAAGCCTTCTCTGGGAGCCAAAGCAGGAGGAGGCTGCATGAGCAATACATGGAATTTGACTGAAGGTTGGAGTGTGAGAAGTGCCCTGAAGGTACCAGGATCTCCATTCCCCTCGAAGGCTTTGAGGGGCACGGGAGACACCCAAACTCACCCCGAGCCATTGCAGTCAGCACTGACATCTTCTTGCTGTTTCTTTATTACATGTTTTTGTTTTAACAGTTTGGTTTCCCAGACAAAGGTGCTGCTTTTCATTTCCTCACCAACTGCTCTCTTTGCCAGAAGCACTTGCGGCACACGTAGAGCCGCATCTCAGTGCTAACTGCTCCCAAAGAAGACATTCACATATGCACACTCAAGAGAGGGTTTCAAAATCCATTTCTAACAGCTTTGGCTTAGCCTTACAGCTTGGCCATCTTCCAACGAGCACAGCTCTTTGTCCTCTCCTTCACCATGCTCCCGACAAGCAAGCAGAAGCCTGGGCTCCAGAAGATGATGTACGGGGCTCTGACCCAAGGCAGGAGAGAATCTGAGCAGGGAAGGAACCAAAGCAGCTGAGAAAAAGAGGAAGAATTCAAAGCAGCAGAGCAAGATTTTATTTCTTTAGTCTGTAATAAGAGCAAGAAAAAGAGGAACAGTGGTTATGAGGTCATGGGATATATTGCTTGAACCAAGAAAGAGAAAAGCAGGTCATTTCATAACATACAGTAGCTCAGCCGTGGGAGAAAATGGAACAAGGTGCTGTGGCTGCTCGGAGGTTGCGAGGAAGACCACAGCCAACGTGCAGGCACCGGTTTCCCGTCCCCACCAGAGCCTGCCAAGAACAGTACAGCACTCCCAAGCCCTCCATCAGAGCCACTCAGCACTGCCAGCACACCGCCTCGGCCAGCGGGCCCTAGCTGGCATGTGGCAGTTTACTCCTTGCTTGGGAGCAGCCCATAAAAACCCCTCAAAAATCAAAACCCAAAACCAACCACCCCCCATGTAACTGCATCAAATTATGACTAATAGAAAATATTCATTAGCTGTTTTATTTTGGGGGGGCAGAGGAAATGAAAAAAGGAGAGAAATCCAGCAAAGGCTTCTCTTGCTGAGGGTTCCGAGTGGCCAGCTGCTGGATGTAGGCTCCAGACACCTACACATCTAAGAAAGGGGGAAAAACCAAGCTTCAGGATCACAAGTGTTTCTTTTCCTTTTCTAGGTCCACAACATGCAGAGTTAACTTAATCATTACTCCCTATCAAAAGCTGTACCTCTTAATTGGGACTTAATTACTGACTGTAACAAAGAGCAGCACGGACAAGACCAATTGCAGCTCCCAGGCCACGGGCCCAAGAGGACACACAGCACGAAGCTCCTTGGTACCTTTTTTAAATTACAATGCTTGAAATTAGAGAAGGGATATATAAAGAGATTCATGGGTTTCACTATCCTTTCCTAAACCGACATGTTTTACCTCAAGAAGCTCCGGGAACGCTACTTCCCCTCGAGCTGTTACAAACCCCAGCAGCACCCGATGCCGTTTGACACTCGGGGTTTCCAGGAGATGAGACACACGCTGCCTGGTGCCTACCCACAGCGCTTTGTGGTCAGGGCTCTGCGCTTTAATTGTTCCAAATGAAGTGGAACATGTTTGCATCTAGTGAAGTGAGGCGTGTTAAGCTGTTCCATCTTGCTTTGTCTCACTAACTTGGCAGGAGCAGAAGCCACCTTATACTTTAGCTGCCTATTTGGCCAGTGCCACACAGCTGGTGGAGTTCGTGTGTTTTAAAAACATTGGGTTTCCACTCTGATGCTTAATGAATATCATCTAATTTTGACAAATGTGGCTAGCAGATCACTTGCACACCGTGCATTTCAGAGGCTGCCCATCAACCCACAGCAAGGTGGGTGTTGCTACAGTATTTTTTGACCTCAAGGCCTGTGAGGATACAGTCCTCACAACTGCATGTGTGTGCTGGCTTCTTGGTATCTCACCACAACAACTGTCTGACCTTATTGTGCAATGCCACAAGAGGGACTGGGCCCTCCCTTCAAGCACCCACAGCACCAGAGGGGTCTGTCACGATTTATAAGCCGTTATCATAGGAAACTACTCTCTCTATGTGAAGGTTAAGATGAATTTAATAGATGTGATATCACCAGAGTAAAAAAATCAAGTTTGAAAGCTAGAGTCAGTGTGACATTAATAAAACTGGAAGTAAAATATGACTCAAGAGCCCACATGAAAGGCTAACATTAAGCAGTAAGAATTTGACATTAAGAGCCTTTTTTAAAAAAGTGGTTACAAAGAATTACAAGCAGCTGAGCAGCGGCAGGCGGAAGCTGTGGTTCAATCAATCCCCAGTCTGCTGCCAAAACACTCAAGTTTGCAATAGCAGAGTCGGCTCCATTGGTCCCTTCGGATGCTGGCTGAAGCATAACCTACACTTGGATTGGAAAGTTTACACCTAGGTGTAGCTGAAGTGGTCAGGGAGCGTATGAGAATGTGAGTCACTCTGGCTGACACACAGAAGCAGCGACTCTACGATCGATGTGCTTCATCTGCAGGAGTTGCTGCTGCCATGTGGTGGCTTAGCCCCAGCTGGAGGCCAGACACCCAAAGTGAAGGAAAGCAAACTATCTAATTTATTACACTACAGAAACAGTGACATCAGAGTCGGGTAGTGAGAAGCGCAACCAGATCTTAATACAACGCGACCAGATCTTAAAACACATTCCCCCCACTGCTCCCTTCTTAGCAGACTTTAGTCAGAATTTTGCTCCCTTCTTCCCTCCCATTGTGGCACAGGGGGGCAGAGACTGGGGAAAATGGGGTTCTTGGTAGCACCTTTCACTCACCCCTCCATTCTAAGCAGACTTCCCTTCAGTCATGATTTTGCTCCCTTCTTTCCCCCAATCATGGCACAGAGGGGCAGGGACTGGGGAGATGGGGTTCTCTGTCACTTCTTCATGAGCTGTTCTCCTTTTCCAGATCTTAAAACACTTCAAACTTCCCCCACCCACCCCCCTTAGCGGGCTTCACTCATCATGATTTTGCTCCCTTCTTCCCCCCCATCATGGCACAGGGTGGGCAGGGGGTAGAAAAATCGGGGCTTTGGTCAGTTCCTTGCAAGCTGGTTTCCTTCTCAGCCAGGGTGGGGGCATTCATTCCACACCCTCCCCCTGCTTGCACTGAGGGGTCCCACCCACAGGAGACAGTCCTCCATGAACTTCTCTAAACATGAGAGCTTTCCCACAGGGCTTTCTCTCTTCATCAGCTGCCCCACTGAGGATCACTGCTATGGGTGCAGTCATAAATCACAATGTCTCTCAGTCCCAGTCCTCCATGGGGTCACCAGCTCCCCCCAGCAAATCTGTTCTGGCCCAAAACTCTCTTGCTTATCTCTGTGTGTGTCTCTCTCCATGGGCTGCAAGTGCTGGCAGGGGCTTGCTCCAACACAGGTCACAGCATCTTCTCCACCTGCTCCATTCAGCATGGAGCCCCTCCACAGGCTACAGGTGGAGTCTCAGCCTTTTTCATGGACTGGGGGACACACACCTGCTTTACCATGGGTTTCTCCACAGCCTGCAGGGGCATTTTTTTCTCTCCAGCACCTGGAGCACCTCCTCCCCTACCCTCCCCAGCCTTGGTGTCTGCACAGCACCTTACATCTTCTCACTCCCTTCTCCAGTGGCAAAATGCAGCCACTTCTGGTTTTTTTTTTCTCCTAGATGTGATTCCCAGAGGCACTGTGACCGTTGCAAATTGGCTCCGCCCTGGTCAGCTGCAACTTTAGCCTTGGATTGGTTGACATTTACAATCTGGGGCTGGCAGAGCATTCCAGCAGCTCCTTACAACAGCCATTTTCTGCAGCCCCCATTCTCTCCCAGCACCCAGCTACGCAAAACCATGACATGCAAACAGCCATCTCTGCGACCCAGCACAAGAACAACCCCTCAGGCTGGTATTTTTCACCATGGCATCCCAATTTCTTAGCCAGGTACTGAAAAGAGTGGAACAGCCTGCACTGGGCAGTGCCTTGGCTCCCTGTCACTCCAGCTGAATTCACACCAGCTCCTATTGACTGGGTGGAGCGCTATTAATTCCTCAGCTGCCATTTCCAAGGGGTCTTCAAGGATTGCTCACCAGTGCCATTGGGATGATCCACTCCAGGAAGGAAATGTACACAGGACAAAAGTTGTCCATGACAGCAAAATGGAAAAGGATGAGGAAGGAAATTTTCTGGCCACCCACAGAACTGCTGCTTCCAGGAATGGCGAATTCCCCTGCCCAGTGCCACATGCTCACACTGTGTAGTTGATAGACATGGCCATCACCATTTGTGGTTCTAAATTCAGTTTCACAAGCAGATTTACTTTCATCTGACGCTTAAGAGGCCAGCTAAAGCCAAGGAAGCATAAACCCCCATTAGAGACATTTCATCTGCATACTGCATCATGACTGGCCTGGCCTCATTCTCTGCCTCTGGCAGTTCTAGGCCTGCCCGGCCTTGGTTTATCACCGGAGCACGGCAGTGGGCTGTGAAGAATTCCATCACATCCAGCTTCCGCCAGCTCTTACTGATGAGGACAGCTCAGCCATAGCCAGGCCAGTAAAGGAAAACACACCTCTGACAACCAGATTAGTAAGAAGAAAACCTGCACCACACAACCCCCCACACACCAAAAACAGCCCCCCAACCCCCTCCCCAACAGACACCACATTCAACTCTCTAAAATCCCAGCACTCCCTATGATGATGGAGTCTTGAGCACCGGGGAGGTCTTGTTTGCCCAGAGTAGATGCTAGACAGCAGGTGAACTGGGCATCTGGCTGCATGCAGCGCTGCTCTGCTTGCTAGAAACCAGTTAGGAAGAAGGGACCAGTAAGGTGCAAGCTTCAAGCTGAAAGCTCTGGGCTGAAGTGATAAATGACTACCTAACATTTTCTTTCATGTTCCTCAAACCTTAGTGCTGAGTGCCGAGAGGAAGCCTCATGGAGTCATTCCCACAGAAAGCTGCCACTTCGAAGGATCCCCCAGGTCAAGATGTGACCTGACACCCTAGAAGCTTTTCTAGTGGTTTTTACACAGCCAGGTTTCCCAAACTTTCAGGCAAATAATTGGCCTCCCGCCTCTCTCCTCCACTTCTCTGTTTTTAAACAAACACACCTAGGCTGACCAATAAGCTTGTGAACCCTTTATTACAGCCCAAAGGACCCCAGTCCTAATTCTGCACTGAAATTCAAAAACTAGTCCTTGTCAGAGAAGTTAAGACACAAGTTTCAATTCCAAAGGAAAAATGCCAATAAAGACAAAGTGTTCAGATTTATTTGGAAATTCACAGTTTCTAATGGCACTACAGCTCTGTAGTTACATACTCTTGTTCCACAACATTGTACGCTGCACTCAGGTGGTATTTTTCTCATCCAGGTCTGAAACCCTTCCAAATCCACATTTCAACATCTGGTTCATATGCTCCGACTGGCTAATTGTGCAGATCAACTCCAAAAGTACATCACCTTAAAGTATTCATAAACTAACAAGAAAGCAGCAAAAAACCCGAAGGCTTTAAATAAGTCACATTACGTACAATACCCAGGAAAGGCATTAGATCTGTTAAAAAGGGTACCACTAAAAGTGCTCAATAAGTTAACTTATTTTTACAACATGAACCTGTAACACCTGCCAAAAGGGAAAACCTTTTGTTCCACTCACTCAGACACACACCCAACGCTGCAGCAATCACACATCCTAGAAGTATCCAAATACACAGTCACAGTCAAAATAAAAAAACACTTGGACATGAAAATACCAACCATACAAACACTGCACATTTGTTAGCCAATACAAAAGCAAACGCTACGGCAATACCCACTTAGAACCGACCTGCCCACTCAGGCTTCAGGGCTTTGCAAATTCCACAACACCTGGAGCAGGCTGAGAGAACAGCCCGGCTGCTCCCGCTTGCCCTCCTCTTCTTCAGCCGAGTTTCCTCCTGAGCTCTCAGCACAAACAGCGAGCCTTCTCTGTTCTCTTCCCTCAGAGAGCTACAGAGCAGATTTAGGTAACAAACACATTTGTCAGCCTCGGATCCCATCAAGCACAGGAAACCCTACAAAGCAACTGTCACTCATTCAGTACATCAGACTACAGCTCCGACTGGTAACCAGAGGTGGAAATATAAACGGGATTAACATCCCTACTGAGGTACCTTCCTCAACTGAGTTTGCAAAACCAGGATCTAGGCAGGCAAATCCAGCTACTGATATTTTTACAGTATCCAGTCCACATTACTGAGTCCAGCTGAAGGCCAACACGTGTCCCTTTACAGCACTGTAGTGTTGCATCTTCAAAAAAAGCTAGAGAAATTACAAAATAAATCAAATGACAAACAATTTTATCTCCCCTCTTCCAGTGGCATTATAAATAGACAAAAGGCACATAAATATGGGAAGGTGCAAGAAATAGGAACAAAGCTAAAGGAAGAGGATTAGGCTTTTATCCCTATTCCACCCAACAAACTGGGCTTCAACAAATCTCTGCCCCAGGAACTGTGAAAAAAAACCTTTATAAAATGAACCCTGCCCTCCCACCCCCAAGCTGTTCTCATAGGAAATTATCAGCCTTGTAAAGCTGCAGCTTATAGCCAAGATTGACACAATCCCATCTATTTAAAAAGGCAGAAACCAAATTTCTGAATACTTTCCAATTAGTCGAGCTCTTCGTCTCCCACTATCCTCCCACAGAATACCACAGACTGTTCTCAAATGAACAAACACTCTCCTGTTTGAGAAGTTTAGCTAGTTTTATATGTGTCCAGAAACTGCCGTGACACCGAGTGTTCCCACTGTTAAATCTTTGTTTCCTTTGATTATGTCATGCAGGCTTGGCATTGACCCTGACTTAGTCTGTATTAGAGTTTTTATGAGCTTCCCTTGGTCTGAAACTTTAGACCGTCTTCGTTTTATAGCCCTCTTCTCAGTTTTTGTCTTTTGGGTCTGTCCGTTGCACAGACTTGTACACGCTGAAATGCCACAGAAATAGGACTCCTCAGACTGTGATGACGTTTCGGAGCTTCCTTCAGATGGAGGACCCTTATAGGAAGAGTGATAAACCTCCCCAATGTTAGAGAAGTCCCTCTGGTTCGTAAACGGCTTCCTTCCTTTAATTTCCCCGTTGGCTATTGGCTGTGGAGGCTCTGCTGTTGGCTTCACAGTCTCTATTTTTTCACTTTTGTATTTACAACGCTTTTTCTGAAACAAAATGTTCAAAAAAGAAACAGTTATGTTCTGAAGGCAGGCAGGGCATAGAAGCCAAGCCCAGGAAGGGGATGGCAGCGGGACGTACCCCACCTGCTGGCAGAAACACCCGCAGCTCAGCCCTCCCCCACAGCCACCCTACCTTCTTCTCCGGAGAAAACTTCAGGGGTTCTACAATGTACAGGTCCTCTGGATCTGCTGTGAGAGAGGGAACAAATTTAGCAGCCCTGACGCTGCCAGCTCTACAGCGCTAATCTAAACACTAACAGCGTGACAGAACACACCACTTATCACACACATCTTTGCTCCCGTTACAAGCTAACGGAGGTACAACAGGCAAACCTGGGGAGTGAAGTCAACATGCTGTCAGGCACACACTTGAAAACATCTGACCTCCTGATAGACAAGGCCATAGGAGAGGTGCAGAGAACATCCTCTGGGAGAAGGAGCAAGCCTGCAAAAGGTAGTTACCACTACAACAGCGTTTAACATCCAGCCTGCTCCTGCCAGGGCAGCTACCAGAAGCACGAGTGTACTTATCAAGGGCACAGATGTTTAAGATGCTCATGCTGACATGAAACCAGTCTGGCATTCCTCCCTCAGGGCTTTGTAAATCATTCTTCCAAGCCAAAGCAGGGGAGAATTTGGAAAAAGCATGGTTTTGAAAAAAGAAAAAGCTTATTACCTGAATGCATGCATGGATTGCTAGTAACAACCCTAAGAATACTACTGGCTGTACCCCACAGATGCTAGGACTGCATTTAATGTCTTAGCATAGGTTAGCACAGTTCTGGGAGTGCCTGGTAACCTGTTCATGAACCACCCTGCCCTACAGAACAGCTAGTGAACAACTACAATCCAGTGTACTCAGACATCAACCCACAATTCTGTTTTCATGCACTCACAGTACCACAGGCATTGCACAGCACTAAGATGGTCTAGGCATACAGTATGTGAACAGTACCTTCTTTATCAGCTAGCTGAAAAGACTGCGACCTGACCAGTGGAAGAGAAGTTCTTCTTTTCAAATTCATATCATCATAGGAGGAAAAGCATCTGGGGGAAGAATTTTTAAAAAATCAACAATTTTTAAACACTTTTTCCTCAGGACTTCGACATTCACATTTTCCCATCAAGAAGCATCCTTGGCAGAGGACAGAATCATTCACTCAGGTGCCCAAGAAAGCCTGACAAACAGGCACAGTTCTATCTTTGCAATGACCTATTGTGGCACATTAAGCAGAGTAGCCCAAAAACGCTTCAAGAGCACTGCCACAGAGTGTTTGCACTTTGCTATACAACACAGTGTTGGCTCTTTGTTATACATTTTCAGTTTGCAGAAAAAAAGACTCAGAATTAAAGCATATGTGCCAGTCCCAGCAGAATCCTAGACTGGCTTGGGTTGGAAGGGACCCCAAAGCCCATCTAGTCCCACCCCGCTCCCATGGGCAGGGACATAATCCACTAGCCCAGGCTGCCCAAAGCCCCATCCAACCTGGCCTTGAACCCTGTCAGGGATCCAGGGGCAGCCACAGCTTCTCTGGGCACCCTGTACCAGGGCCTCCCCACCCTCAAAGGGAGGGATTTCTTCCTCATATCTCATCTCAAACTCCCCCACTTTAGTTTAAAACCATTACCCCTCACCCCATTGCTATGCGAGTAAGAGCTGCAAGAATAATTTAATTTCAAATACAAAGAGTTACCTTTTGGGGCTAGGGTAGTGATTACTTTTGGGAATTTTTGAGAAGTAATCTTCACAGAACCGAGACGTGCTTCTGCAGCGCTGCACACAAAGCACCAGGCCCAGAATGACACAGAGAACCAAAGAAATCACAATGTAGGCTTGCCGATCAGAGACCTGGAAGAATTTGATACAGTTGTTAAAGACAAAGAATAACTCAAGGATACTATTATTCTGTTTTAAAAGTTAAAGTCTTTAAAAGAACACAACTGACATCTTCAAGTCACTTCCCTTAAATTTCACTAAATACTTGCTCAAGTTTGTGTGGTTTTTAGGAGGTGTGACATAGCCTACTGGCTACTCAGCATTCAAGGAGGGAAGGCTGAAAGCCACTACAGCTGGTAACACAGGACAAGGTTTCACTATGGTACTACCAGAACTCCAAGCAGCAGCTGCCCCTGGCAAAGAGCATGCAAACCTATCTGAAAGTAACATCCTTCCCATGAGAAAGTGCATTAAGGAAGTAACTTCTGTTTTACAGCTGACGGATGCAGCATTATCCCAAGCGTGGTGCTTTTCATCAGCTGACATTACAGTACTGTGCAGAATGAGCACTGCTATAGTCACTTGGGTCAGTGGGTTTCATCTTTCTGAACACTCTTCCATTTCACAACGCAGCAGAAGGATGTTTTCCAAGCGTGTCCATTGCTGGAGACTGGGAGATGAAGCTTACTAGGAGTTACATGGAAGCTGAAATCCAAGGGTACTTTGCAGATTTTAAAAATGCAGTTGCACAGCTGCTTTCCTATAAAAACCCCTTAAATACACTAGAAGATCTTAGAAGTCATATAAAGACTATGGAAGAGACCAGGAACACAACTTCCCATGTTGTAATGGGCAGATGTCTCAGACTAACACGTGGGTGAGTCTCAGACCACAGCAGCCAGGCGAGAAAGGAGCAGGTGTTTAACCACATGAGCCTCCCATTCTGCAGCTCAGAGTCCAGCACTCCACACGTTTGTCTGTTACTACAATCCAGTTGTAAGTGACCAGCACACTCTTGCACACTAAAGCTCTTAGGAAAGAGTCTGTTGCTCTTTAAACGACAATGTAAGTGATGAACATCACAAAGCATCCCATTTTACTGAAGCTGCATAGCAAAGCCATGCGATACCACCAGTTAGAAGAGTTCTTTAAGAATGTTACAGTTTCCCTTTGAGGTGTCAGCCTTCTGGATGTGCAATGAATCCCATTATTGCCACTGCAAAGTGGGTGGTGGGTTTTCTAGTTTCATAATGTAACATTTCTCAGAAAATCCATTCCAATGCACTACAGGAAGGCTGAGTATTCCACAATTCCCACTAAACGTTATCATCAGCTCAGACTACAGTCATGGGGCTAGGCTAGCAGGGTGGCAGTAGAAATTATTCCCGATCTTGCTGTGCACAAGACAGCTCAAGCTACTCAAACTTTCCTCCCCTCTCTTGGCCAGCTGCTGAAGTGCACTGAAAGCAACACTACAGACAACTTCTCAAACAAAGAGCTTCACTCAAAGACCGCAGGCCTCTTCAAACTGAGATATGTTTATGTGTCTCCGAGTTCTTGTGCCATGATGCTGATTTTTATTACCTCAGATCTTAGTTCCACCACAGTTGATGACAGATTGGAAACTAGCTGTGTCATGTTGGTGAGCTGTGCCTGCAACAGCTGGATTGCTTCTGTTTGCCGCTGGTCCTGTGTTGGAGAGAGACATGGCCATGCTGTTTAGTTGTCAAGCTCCCACTATCGTATACTCACACATACCAAGTTGGCACTCTGACCCAGACAGGCACGTTGGAGCCACATAACCTATCCAGGACTGTTTTCCACATGACTTTCACATGACATTTCAAACCGTTTCAGTAACATTAGTCACATACATGCTACAAAACACCAACATTTTCACTTATCAAATAATGTTTTGTAACATTATGACAAGTTCATTTCATTAGTAAGGTCTGCCACCTTCACTGAAGGCCGCTGACGTGGCCAGCGCCACGCAGTGCTGGTCAGGAGACAAGTACTGTCACGTTACAAAATACACGTGGAGATGAGCAGGCAGATAAGAGGGCTGATGTCACACGCTTAATGACAGGAGCCCCAGCCAGCCAGAACCAGGTAACAAAGTCCTTTGCAGCTATCATTGCCTTTCCATAATACCTCCTACCAGGACTCTTAATCCTAGGAGACATTAAGGAAAGTGAGCAGAATATCAGGGAGGTTGACCAAGGGAATCACCTCAGACCAATCAGCATCTCAGGAATGCTGTGATTCTTTTCACTGTTGATGGATGAGCAAACTACAGGCCAGCGACTGCCCTTCAGAAGTTTTTGGATTGGTTGGGATTAAGCCTGCTCTGGTAATTAATTTCACAGCTGCTCAGGAAAACTAGGATGGCAGAGCAGGGGAAACCTCCCCTCAGCTCCCACTTCCTTAAAGATCATTTTAAAGAATTAACTAAAGCTTTTGTTAAATGCACAACACTTCCAGAAGTAAATCTGGCATAAGCCATTACTGTGCACCTCCCCTTTTTTAGGGGCATAGGTCTCTTCAGGGCAATCATCTATCTACACTTTAAATCAGAGATTAAAAACAATTCAAGTTTTTTAAAAATGGTTTTTACTTCAGCTGCAAGAAACAAGGGCTGGACATTACCTGGGTAACTTCTTTCCCTCAAAATACATTCGAGAGTTTCAGTCATTACCAGCTGACAAGTTTTTTTTCTTCAAATATAAAATGGGGAAACAGAGCTAGAAGTGGCTTTGTTCTAAAAGACCGGTAACATCTCTAAAAATTCTATTACAGAGAAAAAAATCTGGAAGTATGGAATGGAGTTGCTTTTAAAAGGCAGCTAACAAATCTTCAATTCAAAATATTTCCGCACCTCCTTGCAAGTCAACTTTCCTAAGTAGGGAAACATTTACCTTCTCCAACAAGCCATACCTGTTCTTCTGCTATTCTTGAGGTGTTCTGGAGTTTTATTATTGTTTTATTGAAAGCCTTCTGCATTTCTTCCATTTGCTTTCGGTACCTAAAACAGACCATAAAGGTTTAAAGTGTTAGTTCATAAAATTCTGAGCCGTAGATCTGTCTCCATGCAAGGGGAAAGCTTCTCTCAGTCCAAAGAAGTTTTATGAAATGCCAAGTGGTATTTCCTTTTCAGTTTCAAACATTGAACAGGGATGTGGGTTTTTTCCAAGGTTAAAGTCAAAATCTATCTGAACACCTTAGAGTTTAGCACCATCTCACTAGAATTCCCTATGGAGAATTCTCTCCAAAACACTGACTGCCAGGAGAAAAACACAACAGTAAATATAACAAGAGTCCCTTCCTTGCAACCAATTCTGAAGCAGGGACAATTTGTTGATTCTCCTCTGCCTAAGGAACATCACAGGTAAACGTTAATTTACACAGATCAGTCATAGAAAATTCTGGGTTCCTTTACCATGTTTCCTTCTTCAACGATAGTTGTTACAGATAACATGGTCATTTAAGTGGAAACAATCATTTCAGTAAAGAAGGCTCTGTAAGGCTGTCATTCATTTTAGCAGCAACAGGAGAATGTGCTCTTTTGTTGGGGAGATTACTGACTGGATTAGCACTTGCATCCCAGAAACATTTTATACTTTTAAGAAACCCCTAGCAATTTCTCCAAACAAACCAAATGGGACTATCTTAAATACAGAAGGGGAAAACCCTTGCCACCCAGAGTCATCTAAGCCACTGGCAGCTACCTAGGATCAGGTATTTTTCTCATCTTTCCACAAAGCTTTATTTAGGTTACACTCAGCTTCCACTGTATCACCCATCCATATGTTGGTGTTACTGTACAGTTGACTAAAACCATGTCCCACATGGTAGATTCAGACTTACCTCTGACTCAGTTCTTCTAAGTAACGGCTGCTGAGAGACATGTTCACTTCCAGGGCCTTGATGCGATTATTGAGGCGCATGAAGACAGACTCCTTCTGATTAGACCCATGGACAAGGTTCCCGTTAGCGTAGCCCAGGTCGGTTGAATTCTGCAGCTCAGCATAGAAGTCAGTAGCTGTTCTCTGCAGCCCTCCAGAGACCGGGATTGCCATTAAAGCTTCTTCAGTGGCCTGGTCCTCCTCTGTTTCGGCAGGTACAGAAGACTCAACAGGAGGCAAAACAGGTTTCTGCATTTCTGGAGTGCTTTCCTTTCCTTCTCCAGCATCACTGGCTGACATGCCCATTGTATATTCTGTCTGCAGAACTGTCTCCAGAGGCTTTGAGATCACTGGAGTAGCAATAGTCTCTCTTGTGCTTAACTCCTTTACCTCAGTGGTCACGCTGGTCTCGGAAGCTACAGGGTTTTCTTCTACAACAGAGCTCTCAGCCTTTTCTGTTTCTGCACTCACCTCAGCAATGTCCACCTGGGGAGTCACCTGTGGTGCCACCTGGCCTGCATCTTCTTTTGCAGGCTCCAGTGCCACATCTGTTGTGGGCAATGGCTTAACTTCTGAAGTAACTTCTAAGAGGAGGGACTGAGAGACTGTTTGAGGATGGCTTGGTTCCAGTTCAATTGAATCTGTGGTCTCATTCCTGATCTCCTCATGGACCACGCTGCTGAAATCAACTACAACAGCAGACCCAGAAGGTGTCTCAACTTTGCTGTCTAATTGTTCAGGCAGAGGCTCATCTACTGACACATGCATAGATTGGGTCGGAACCACCTGTGGCTGCTGAACATCAGCAGAGTAATCTTCTTGTTTATCTTCAGTTTTACTATGCTGCCGATGCATGGCTACTGCAACTGAACACCACTTGAAGAGATACTCCGGAAAGGTGGAAGTACAGCATGCTGTTGCCATGTCACAGCAGTACTTCTCTGTCTCAAGTTCAAACCATGCCAAGGCGTCGTCTTCCTGATCGTCGCTGGGCAGCAGGGTTACTGTTGACTGGATTGTATCCTCTTCGTACTCCTGCACTAGCTGAACAATAGGGCTTTCTTTTGTCAAATCCACAATTGGCTCTTTATCTATCTGTGGAATATCCGTGGTAACAAGTCTACAAAGAAAGAATTAAAGACAGCATGTTACTTCAACAGATTTGCACACCTGCTCTGAAGACCGCAGAAGTAGGATCTTTTGGGAAAATCAGCAAATTTCAGTCCAGTGACCAAGGGCCAGTTTGGATACAGTCAGAAATTCACCAAGTTAGTATTTTCTTGGGGTTTTTCAATACCAATTTGCAAACAAGTTATTTCAACCCTGGCTTCAAAAACAGCAAAAGCCTTCTCAATCAGATATCACCCCTTCCCTTACCCTTGAAAAGTCATCAGTTAACACATCACTAAGCTCTTACATGGCAAGCATCTCACTACTGCGGCATCTTCAAATGCAAGAATTGCAACCTTCCCACTGACCTTCCTCAGCCTCTCAGCACTAGAAAACCACTGAACCACTAAGTACAGCACAAGTCATAGCTAAACATTTAAGAGCTGGAGTCTCAGATCTAAGTAGATTACAATTGTTTAGAATTGTTTTGGCAACTAAAAAACCGAACCCATAGAGTATCTATATACAACTCCTCTCAACCTAATTCTGTATCTTCTCATACACATTTTCATCAAGGAAATCTTAGCAAAAAAAATTAGAAGCTTCTAAACAAGAATTTCTATCATAGAATGGTATGAGTTGGAAGGGACCCCAAGGATCATAGAGCTCCAACCCCCCTGCCACAGGCAGGGCCACCAACCTCAGGCCTGGATCTACACTAGGTTGCCCAGGGCCCCATCCAACCTGGCCTTGAACACCCCCAGGGACGGGGCATCCACTACCTCTCTGGGCAGCCTGTTCCAGCACCTCACCACTCTCTCTGTAAAGAACTTCCCCCTAATCTAAACCTTCCTTCCTTTAGTTTTAATCCATTCCCCCTTGTCCTGCCATTGTCTATCCTTTTAAAAAGTTGAATCCCCTCCTGCTTATAAGCTCCCTTCAGGGACTGGAAGGCTGCAATGAGGTCCCCCTGCAGCCTTCTCTTCTCCAGACTGAACAAGCCCAGCTCCCTCAGCCTCTCTTCGTAGGGCAGGTGCTCCAGCCCTCTAATCATCTTCGTGGCTCCTCTGAACCCTCTCCAACAGTTCCACATCCTTCTTGCATCGGGGGCCCCAGATCTGGACACAGGACTCCAGATGGGGCCTCACAAGGGCAGAGTAGAGTGGGACAATCACCTCCCTGTCCCTGCTGGCAATACAATTAACTGAAGTTTGAGCAATACAACTTACATTCCTAATTAGTCTCCCTCACAGGAGACAATATTCTTCTAAGTTTTGCAGGTTAAGTCAGTTTCCACCCAAGAAATCTGCAAGAGTCCAGAGCAGGAAAACATTCCTCTTACCTCTAAGCAAAGTAATACAAACAACTGAGACAGTCAGCAATGTGTTTTGGCATTTAATCAAGTGTTAAAACAAATCCTAACAGAAACAGCTATAAACAGTAACTAAAGTAGGAGGTCTCCCTGGTCAGTACTTTGCCATGCCACACACTTCAAACACTCCTCTTTTCACTGGTTTAAGGCAGTATGCCACATCTGAGCGAATTCCACTACCAAAGATTTCACACTGGTGTGTGTCAGTCTCTGCTAGGAACACACTGAAAAAACCCCAACCACTTACTCTGGTGAAGGAACAGGAGTCGGTTCAGGCAGTCTTGGTGCAGCTGTTGAAGTTGCAGGGGTGGCAGTGGCATTTTCAGACATGCTTCTGTTACCTGCTGCAGGGAACAGGAAAATGTGAATGTAAAAACATCAAGAACATCTGTTTTCAATGATCTGGGAGGCTGTCTGGTGTTTTGGGTTTTTTTAGGTTAACTGCACTAATGTAACTGCAGATGACAAAGGTATTTGAATGAAAATGCTACTGCCAGTTTGTGTATATGATGTTGTGGACAGTGTCAAAATATTTCAGGAAGAAGTAGCACTTTAGACTTTAGAACTGAAGTTGTGTAACAGTAAATCTCAGAACATAGCTGATCAAACACATACATTATCTATCTGCTCACTTGTCAGCAAATTCAGCATCTTTGTTCCATGCCTCACAGTTAGTAGTGTGCCATAAAAAGGCAGAAAAAGTCCTTTAACATAGATCTGACCCCTCACAAAAATTAAACAGAACAACAAAAAGAAATTAAACTTTCCAGAATGCTTTTCATCAAAAAAAAAAAATACCTTCAGATTCAGATGACTCAGTTTTGGCTCCAAGCATATTAGCAACAATATTCATCATACTTAAGATAGCATCTAAAAGAGAAAACAACTAATCAAAGAGGACATATTCAGAGGGCCCAGAGATTAGTTCCACTGAGCAATCTGCTATTTGGTAACAATTGCTTGAAACAAGTTACAGCACAAGGCCATAGAAAAAATGCAGTCATTCTCTTAGCCTTCAAAAGCAACAAATCTATCCAGTGTAAATTTATAAAGCTAGGAACCTGTATTTGAAAGCCTATGAAGTGTTCTTTTTCCAGTTGGCTTCTACAGAGCTAAGAAAGTTTGCATGTACCATTTCCAATGTAAACACTGAATGAAAAGCTCAACGCATAGCTTCTTCACTTAGTTATTCAACTAAAGCTGGCTCCAGCAGCTAAGCCAGTCTTCCCAAGCACTTTCCAAACCTCTGTCCATGAACACCCCGGTATCTATTGCTAAAGCCTGCTTTGGGCTGCGCTCTGAACATGGTTTGTCAGCTGTGGGAACTGTATCAGCTTTGTCCTACACCAGCTGTGGGAAGTCCTGCAGATGGGAGATGCCTGGCCTCCCAGTACAAAAGTCCCTCACAGAAAATGCTGCAACAATTTCCAAACTAGGTCAGCTGGAGCAAGCCTGCAGCACCCAGCTGGCTGTTCCAACACCAGTGAGACAGACTTGCTCCCATTAGTCCGCTGAAAGCAAGGAACAGCAAGACAAACAGAAGAATATTTCAGCATGGAGCGTGCTGACAATCCAAGTGAGTGAACCTCTGAGGGAGGCACCAAGACATAAATCAAGAGCTTAAACACCCAACTGTGGGAATTTTAAGAGACACAGGTTGGATCATTTCTCGTAATAGCACTGAAGTAGTGAGTCAAGAAGTGTCACTTACTAATGAGCAAGACAGAACTCTGCCTTTGAACACAGGATGTCCACCAAAGGACAGACACAGAAGACTAAAGATTCATTCAAGTCAGGCCAGACTGTAGTTTTGCATTATACCTCCTTAATACCATGTCTTACTTGGCTCTGATACAGCTGCAACACAACAATTCTCAATACATTACAACTCGAAGAAGAAAACTTACACTTTACAGTCTGCTACTTCAATGCAATCTAGAAGAGCTTGTTTAGAAGCCTGCAGTCTACAGGAACAGGAAGAAGAAGAGTGAGCTACCCTCACAGGTTAGACTAGCATACGACTGCTGAATACTTCCTGTGAGATGAAGTTTCTGTGAAGCCCTCCACCTCCTCCTCAGAGGTCCCTCTTCCTCACCCTGTATCTGCCACTATTTAAGACAAACAATGCAAACTGGGAGTCCACCTCCTTTGCCCAAGCACGCACATACAAGAAGATCCCACCCTCCCACCCCACCAACATCCACAAACTCAAAAAAAGGCAAAAAGGCCTCGATTACCCTGCCAGAGGCGAAAGGTCTCAACAAGATCCACTGGCCAGAACTAAGTAACAACCACTGCAATGTTCTGGTGCTCAGCTGTTCTTCTAAAGCAGGAGCAGTAACAGGCATTTCTAATCTTTTCATCTTAACTTTAGTACTCTCAAAAACAGTAGAAAAGTCAATGCCTTTTTCAGAGAGTGAACACAAGACTTGCAGAAGTGCACTTGCAGACAGAACATGTGAATGTGTCTCACCAAGACAGCTTCAAACTTTGAAAGCCACAGATAAAAGATAAGCCGTCAGGGAAGCAGAAACTGCTTTCTCCGTTCTGAGAGAGGCTAACACTTAGAAATAAACTGCCTTTCCACTGTCCCCTTCCCCTCTGAAAACTGCACTGAGCTGTGTAATATTCCTAGCCCAGACTTTTTTGCCTTTAAGTGACAATGATGTTCTAGGAAGCATCAGTAAAGAACTCTGCAGCTCTGATCCGCACTGAGATGAAAAGAAAGTCTGAGCCCAAACAACATTAATTCTGAGTGCAAGTCAACACCACAGTAACAAATCTTCACTAAGTGGGACAGAAGGAAGTGTGGTGCAGCATTTAAGGGCTCTTTAAAAGACGTTGTGTGGCAGCTGATGCTATCCTAAATAATTCAGCAGTTAATACCATTAAATCTGAATATTCAAGTATTCCTAGCTAAAAACCCTAAACCTGGAGGTTTTCCAACGGAAAAGCAACAAGATACAGTCAAAACCCATTTGTTCTCTGAAAAAATAAAACCCCAGAGCTCTTATCAAGAACACAGAAGATACACTATTTACACAAAATCTCAGGAACAGCGTCTCCATGCCTATACAAAGTGAATCTTTATAGTGCCTCCTATAAATAAGGTACCAGACTAAGCACAGGTTTCCAAGTTATGAGTACTTAAAGTTCTACAGCACTTTAGCACCAGTTATTTGCAGCCCTATATAAGTCACTAGTTTCAGTGACTAAGTACTTAATCCTTAAGGTACAGAAAAAGCAAAGTCTCAAAAAAAAAAAAAAAAAGAGATCTTTAGAACTGGTTCTATTTTTCTAACACTAAGGATAGCCTGAACTCCAATTCTGCAGGAATTAAACAGGAATCACAATAATTTGTTTCAGCAGAAAAATAAGAGTTGAAACTGCTGCCTGACAAAATGTCATTCTACTTCCCAGTAGCATTTTGTTTCAGCACACCAGTATTGTTTCTAATAAGTCATACTCACTTGTAGCAGAACCAAGGAGATTTTTGGAAGATTTTTCTTCCCCTGTATTATAATCCAATAGATAATCTAGGCATGAAGAAGAACACTGATGACTATGAAAATTATATGTATCACAGGCAAAGAAAATAAACCTCAAGACTTAAAATGTCATTCAACTATGTCAGTCTGACATTGTGAAAACAAAACTACAAGAAATTAAGTCAGAGGTCAGATATCACATACTGAAATATCAAGCTAAGCAATGAGAAACCCCAGGAGGCTCAGCATTTAAGCTTCAGTTTCCCCACAATTCATGGCATCAATGCAGCAAACAGCTCACTGAGCTTTTTATAAGGTTCCCTCCCCACCCCATGAGGGCTTGCAGCACTGATCATACAATTATTCTTGGGAAACAGGATATGGACTTTAAGAATAAAGCTGTTCTCTGAACAATTTTGTTTTTAGTTATCCTTTACTACTGTCAGCAGAAGAAGATACTATTGGCTAGTCTGCCAAGCAAAATAAAGACTTATTATGAGCATTTTAAAGTAACCCTCCAAACAGCTACAACATTGTGTAAAACTTAAAAGGACTGTTGGATAAGCCCAGAACTGCTCAACTACTGTCAACAAGACTAAGTGTAAATTTAGCAGTCAAATCATTTAGCATATGCAAGGAATGACAAGTCACCAGACTAGCACAAGACCTCTGAATGGCTAAAGATGCAGAAATTATTTGCTTACCATAATCTTCAAAGAGTTCTTGTCTTTCAGACTGATACTGAGAATCAGCTATTTCTTCATACTCTTCAACCATGCTAGTACCAAATACCCTATGAACAAAGTTTTAAAATAAAAGCCTAATATTAGTCTATTAATCATTTAATTACTTGACATAATTGATAGTTAGATAAGGAATTTAAAATATTAATGTAAAATGTAGCAAAGATAAGCAACGGTTGCCTTCAGCTAACCAAGACCAAGCAGCAGACACACTTACGTTACCAAACCTGCACCCACAAAGTCCACACTTTCAAGTTCTGCACCAAATGAAGACCCAATTTTTAATTCTAGTAATTCCCAAGTGACTTTCTCTCCTTTTTAACTTGAACTCACATCAAGACTTCCTTGTCTTAAGCCTTCCATGAGCTCTTACATCTCTGCTTCAGCTCCAGCTTTATGATTACCTAGTCACAACTACCTCACTTTGCATGCTATGTTCTTTGGTATGCTCTGCCAAAAAAATCAAATCAATCTAATTTAAAGCAGTCTCATCAACTGAAAAAATGGTTTGGCTTGCAACACTGAAGTTCCCAGGTTCGAGTCCTGACAGCGCTTTGACAGGTGAATTGAAATTGGTTTTTTAGGAGCTGCACACAGGCTGATTATTCTCTCATCTACACAGAGTTGTTCCGATTTAGCTGCTCCAAACATTACTAACTGTATGCACCTGGGGTGCCACACAACAGGGCTGCTTCTAAAAACACCCACCACACCTGCTCCTTTTAGTTCACCACTTGCTCCTTGTTTCATTTGGTCAGCCTTGAAATGCTCACATCCTCCTGTAAGGCTGCTCACACTCCTGTTTCCTAACACCACCACCCCCAAATATAAACTATTCCTTACATACAGAAGAATCAAATTAAAGAATTCAAAGCTTCTTTAAACAGATGTGAAGCATGCTATGCCACTACTTCAATTCACAGTATCTCCAACTAACAAATATACCACAAGATAGAATTTCTTGCCCAGCTATTAGAACGTGCTAATCCTCACCGCAAGGAGGCAGAAAGACAAAACAAGAAATTACCTTATAACACTTAAAGGACAAAAATGTTCCGATCCAAAGTGTGATATCAACTCCACCTAAAGAATAAGAGGTACTTAAAACTCCAAAGACGCAGAGTCAACAGTTCATTTAATATCTATGAAATTGCAATTTACTCAATGGATTTGTAGATTGCCCGTAACAGAGAAGAAATGGAAAGATTTGATCTTGCCATGCATTAAAGTGCTGAGTCACAGCAGAGAACACCCCAAGCCCCATGCATTCATCATTCCAAAGAAGAGGTTGCTAACCTTTATGTACTTGATGAACATCTGAAGCAAGAAAAAGGAAAACAAACAAAAAAAAATAGCTGTCAGTACAAAGGCTGAACACATGCCACAGGCAACTACAGAGTTTGGTTGGTTTTAATTCAGTACTAAACACGCCTAAGACAAGTTATGAAGGATAAAGTTCTGATGCTACTTCATCTGCCTTAGGTAGCAAGATTTCATTTAGCCCTTGTACCTTGCAGATAGAAGGTATCATGCAACAAGTATTTTATCAATTAACTAAAGTTATTCAGTTTTTCTAGGCAGCATGATTTCAGACAGAATACTGAAGTGTTAAATTTAGGCATTTTCCTTCCCTTAAAGAGCACAGATTACAGAGAGTCACTCAAAAGAAAAAACAACATGCATTCTCAGAACTGCTGCTCCTTCACATTCAACAACATGCTTCAATTTAAAGACACACCTCTGGAAGAACATGTATAGATAGAGCATCTGATGATACATTTGGAACCTTCAGTCATGTGTGTATTTCTAGTGAGAATCTGACTACACACTGATATTTAATCTAAATTAACTGGCAAGGGTAGAATGCATTTATTGGACCACTCTACTACCTGGATGCTAACAATGAAGGACTGTAATAGTCTGCAAGTATAGTCCCATAATAGTAACTTGGTTGTAAGAGTACTTTTATTTTTGATACAAGTCCATTAACCCAGTTAAAATCCAGACTTTTTGAAAACATTTTTTGGATTCTTTTTCTGTATACCAGGCACACTTAGAACCTGCTTACTTTTCATGCTATAGAGTTACAACATGACAGAAACAATCCTCAGATTTTTACCATGCTACACTACACTGAAGGCAGTACACAGTATCCACCAAGGGATTAAGTGCTGAAGCATCCAGTGTACTTCTGGAACTTCACTGACAAGAAAGTTTCCAGCTACCTTAAGGCATTAATTCAGCCAGAAAGCAGAATTAAAAATACATGAAATCTTCATCCCATGACTCATGCAGAATTTCTGGGTAGAGAAGTTAGATAACCATCATTCATAGCTACATCTCCATGAAAGCACAAACAAAAGTTATTATTACTTTGGCAAGCACCATAATTAGAAGGTAACACATAACTAGAGGACCTAAAAAGTCTGTATTTTATTTGAGTTTAAGCCTCCACTACATCCCAATATTTTCACAAAAGCTTTTATCCCAGTCCAAGTGCCACATTATCAATGGAGTTTTGAGTCTCCGGAGTAAAGATGGCTTGCTGCACATTATTCTGAAGGCAGAGAGGTCTCGGCACGTGCTCCAGCAGCCGTAAGCCTGATTAATTAGCAAGGGCTGCAGTTATAACTGAGTAACTGCAAAACTGCCCTTGGAGTCTACCCATGAGAGCCAGAATTCAACAGCTCAGGAGACAGCTGGTTAAGTCAAATAGAACAGAACATGGTCTGGATTTTTCTTAATGCAGATAGCAACCAAGTATGTACTAGGACAGAAGGTAACAGGTGCTTCCCAAGACCCTTTCAGTTGCTGTTACAAGGAAGGTGACCAGGGCTTAGTATGAGGCCAATCACACTTAAGGCCATTAATGAAACTAGCACAATTAATGGTAAAGCATGCTTTAATAACATTTCTCTGGGTGCTCTGTTATACAGGGTAAGCCCAGCAAACCCCTCCTTCCCCGAGAAGCATGGACTTTGCAGTATTAAGTTACCTTAACATATTTTGCATACATCTGTTCATCCAGAGGAAAGCTTTGGACATTTCTCTCATCCCTGGCATGGAAGGTGCCTAATTTAATCCATTTGTTTGTTGGATACCTAGAAAAGAAACAATGAAATCAGCAAGTGAAATGCAAGAATCTGCTGTTTACAGACATTTGCCAATGTTTCTCAAAACATCTTTTCACAGAAGAAATACTTTTTTTCCCCCTCAGTTGCAAGACAGGGGAAATAATGGGGTTCTTTCCATGGAAAGAGGAATTAAAAGAGAAGTCTAGTCCCAACACAGCCTCAGCAGTAGCTCTTCACAAGCTTACAACAGCGTGCAAGTCCTTCAAGATGAAACTCTACTTGATCAAATTACTGAAATTCAACAGCCTACAGAAAAGTTTCTGGAACTGAAAAAGTTGTCAGATGAACACTGAGGAACATAAGTGATAGGTTGTAAATGTTACTGTAAGCAAGCAGCAAAAACTGTGAGCAAAGTGGAGTTAGAAACAGGCAACAGATCAAGTGTGGAAAATCAGAATCCACACGCTCTGAGCACTGAAGCAAGTGAGTACAAATGTCTCCTCTTTCACATCCCAGAACAATCTGCTCCCTCCCAAAAGTGCTGGGGGTACAACATTGCCTAAAACACAATAAAGCCGCCCTTTAATCAGCCTTTCAGCCAACCAGCAGTATTGTCACCCCTTCCACTTCTGCAGTGGTGCACTTTTTTTTTACAGTGAGATTTTTTTTTTGGACAGAGTTCAGCACTGAAGACCAACTAAGCCATGTAAAAATGGTCTAGCGTGATGAGGACACACCCGACATCCCCAGTGGCATTCTGTTAAGGGACATTCATTTTATGATATGCCATCCACTACCTAGCTACTGTATCACTTCTACTGCTTCATTGCTACTTTTCAACAAGTTTTTCCTCTTCATTTCTAAGGTGGCAAAGAAAAACTACAGGAAGCATGGAGAGAACTCAAACCATCTCTTCTAGGACCTCACAGTTGCCTTTCCTTAGAAAAAAGCTAGTAACTGATAATATGCACAAGAAAAATCCAGGTAATTTCACAATGAATTACACTTTGCACAACAACAGGCATACAGAGATCATGTTGTACAGAGCTGTTTTAATAATTACTTCATTTTTCATTCAAAAGAGCAAGTTTTGATAACATACCGGTCACTGATAGACACCAGAAAGTCTTTAGGAGTGGAAGAGAATAATTCATGATTTGCAATGTCAAGCTGCTTCACTTGGACTGGTTCACAGAGCTCAATAACAAACCTTGAAGAAAAAAAAAAGGGAGTTATTTTTAAAAAGCCCTTTTCCTAGAACAGTTAGAATCCTCAGCTCTTTATCTTGTTACTGCATCCTTCACTGGGTATAAGAGAACACTACAAAAGTGCTGTACAGTAAGGCATTGCTGCACCCTTCAAAGCCACTACTGACATTTACTGCACAACCAGTAACTCTAGAGAGCTCTTGCAGCTACAAAAAGCTTCATCACCCTGGTGCTTAAAGGCAAGCAGTCACAGAACTAAAAACTCAAGGCAAGAAACCTTTAAACCACACCTGAAATACATTAGCACATGGTAAATGACAGTCACCTGCCCTACAATTACCTGAGAGTTTGGGAAAGAAACCAAAATCTTTACTTGAACACATGGTGCTTTATCTTTTGCAAGATTATAACTATGCAAAAACCTACAAATACTAAAGTTATCCTCTTAAACTTACTTCAAGTATTAGAGACAGAATTCTAAGGGGGGCACAGTAACCCCAGAGTTCCTTACACAAGTATTTCAGGCAGACACACCAAAGTTAAGTCAGTCCCACAGGATATGTACAAATCCCATCGTGATGGAAAATTGTAATGACTCAAGTCATACAAGCAAATCTCAGTAACCTACCAGATTTTAGTGCTGCAAGGATTTAGCATATAAAGGTCCATGTTTTCCATCAATATAGCTGAAGTGCTCTGTATAAAGAAAAGAATTAGTATCTTAAATATTAGAGAGACTAATGCAGCACCAAGGGTTCCCCCCCACACCAAAAAATAAGTTCAACATTAGTTACACAGACCAATAGCAAGTTTCATGACATTCTAAGCAAGAGAACATATAGGGGACAGTCCACCATGTGTGAGCAATCAGAACTTAGTTACTATGGCAAGCTATTTAACACAGCTTTGTTAGATTTCCATTCTGATTGCAGCCTCTGCACCCCACCCAGGTTTACTTAAAGTACATTTTTCTACAGCAATCCCTCTTAAAACAAGAGACAGAATTTGTTTGGTTTTTGTTAAGTCAAAAATCACAATAAACTCAAACACAAAAATTAAAGATTACTTTCAGAGTTCCATGTTCAGTTTTAAGTACGTGTGCTTTGTACTCCTCCTTGCATAAGAGCAAACTGAAATATTACACACTAATAATTAGCAAATTACTTACCTTTGCCTCTGGATTTGCTGCCAGAATTTTGGCACCACACTCCACAGAGGCATAGTTATTTCTATTTTTCTGGACCTTTTTTGTGGAATGCTGCCCACCAACAGCAGAAGGGTGCATTGACTGACCTAGGAACAAGAAAATATTGCTACTATAAGCAGCCACAAAAACTAGCAGTCTTTTCACTTTTACAGAACTTCTGCTCACTGCTTTAATATAATAAATACTATTAATTATGTAGTTTTAGTAGAAAAACGATGTTCCAGGCTGTGTTCCAAATTCACTATCCAAATTTCAAGTGGCCCATATTTAGACCAAACCAAAGCCCAAACTTACTCTTTTCCTTCTCCACTTCCATGACTTTCTTCTTCCATTCATCAAATGTTGGAATGTCTCCAGGGTACTTTGGAGTTATCACTGATGTAGGATCAATTTCTCCTGTTTTCTTATAGTCTTTCTGCAAAAAGAAAAGCCACCAATTGTTAATATTTTTCAGTACCAACAACGAAAACAAAGATGAACCTGAAATGCTTTTTTTAAAGAGGCTGCTCTCATCGAGCCAACAGCACGTACTTCGTTTGAACTCATGTTAAAACCTTAGTGCCAAGGTACAAGGTAAGCTCACAAACCAGAAGAAAAACATGTAATTATTTCCTCACAGAATTATGGATTCTTTCATTTAGAGGCTGGTACGGTTTTTGGCTAAACTAACACATCTTAAGCCAGCCATAAGCCTTCTGCATCATAAAGTCTGTTTTTCTTCAAGAATCTTGCTTCTCCTCCTAAGGAGAAAAGCTTTCCCTTAGGAGAAATCTCCAAATATGGATGTTGGCCACGACAGCATTCCAGAGGGTTTCTGGAGTTTCTGAACACCTCAGAAAACAGCAGGAACAATTACTCATTTTAAACCTTTATTTAGTGTTTCATGATAAAAGCAATAATGTTTTGGATTTGCCTGACAGAGCAGCAACCCTTTCAAGTTTAGACTTGAAACAGTGCAGCATATGGTTAACTTGTTTGTACAAACACATTTCCAGCACACCCCCAGATGTGCAAAATTTTAGCTAGACATTTCAAGAGTAGAGGTTATTCATAGATAACATTTTACAGGTAGTTTCCAGAACGACTGCTTTGTAGGTTGACATTTTCTCTGCATTTAAAGCAAGAATTATTTACGTAGAGTTCTATAGCTGAAAGCCCTCAAAAGAGAGTCAAACCCACACATGTTGCAAAAGCAACAGAATGCTTCACATGACTACACTGCAACAGAACTTTAGATTTGGTGTACCCAAAAATACAACCCCATATATCCTTAGCAATGAGAGGACCTAAGGAAAGCTGTATCTTCCTCTCCCAAGAAAGTTCAAGATAGAAGATGCTCCTTGGACAATGCAAAAGTGGTAAGTTGACGCAACAAGCAATGCCAAATCATGCTCTTGCTTAACTATGACAGCAGGCCAAAGCCAGAACTATGTCAGTTGCATATGTCTTTGAAGTGTTAGGCTAAATAAAACATCTTGGCTTATTTGGCTTTTGGGTTTTTCTTTAATAATGGTTTGCACCAGTGTGTTTGTGGTAAGTTCTTTAGAAGACTCTTCCCTACTACAGGGAATTGCTTTAAGGCACACTGTACTCTGTTCAATAATCTTGGGAAGAACTTCATAGTTTGAAAATAGAGTTAAACAAGTTTAGTGACAGTTTAAACGTGATCCCATAATAGCAAAAAATGGTATTACCACGACTTTGGTCATTCTTGACCTATTTTGAAAAAGTAACCTCTAGGAAGTGCCTCACAATGTGAACATAAAAGCAGTTAAGTATGAAAGTCCTTTCTAGCTAGAGTATCCCACCTTAACAGCAGCCAAAAAAGATTCCTAGGAAAGAATAAAAAAACCATACCGAGTGTTCTGTATTTCTTCCAAATATCATTTTTGTCTCCAGCCATCTCCTTGCTACTCAGGAACTTCCTGACAGTCAAGATTCAATCCTGAGAATTCTCTTCTACATGACTACCTGGACCACACAACACCCCCCTCCTTTTCCTTTTAGATCTGTGTTAAAATATTCGGCATCCACAGCATCCTGCAGAGAGTCCCATCTTCACTATCTGTTGCACAAAGAACGTTTGTTCTGGACCTCGCTCCAGACGGTTATTTGATTTCCCCAAGGTTTCTACTTGAGGACTTGGGTCAGAAAAAACTGTTGTGTGCCCATGGATCAACCTTGCTGCCCTTTTCTCCCAGTTTCTGACGGCCTTGTTCAGATGGCACTATCAGAACTGCATGTGGTGCTCACAGTGTGACAGCTGCGTGCTTACACGTGGCAATCAGGAAGAGTGAAGGATATTACTCATCTTGAGCAATGGTGATAACCTAACAGGGCATTAGGCTCCCCATGTACCAAGCAGGTATCAGTGTGACTTACCTCCCTTTTTAATTTCTCTGAGGCATTCAGGGCAGATTTTTGCTCATCTGCCCCCTTTTCAGCTGCTGAAACTTTTGACTCAAATTCAGATTTTGTCTTCTTTCCCTTGCCATGTGAAGATGATATGTTCTCTATATGCTGACCTGCAAGGCTGAAACTTTTCAGAGTATTAGGATGGATAAAATGATCACATTTTCCACAATATGCATTATTAAACACACATAAATAGATAGAGAAGCAAGCACGTGCAAATGTTTGTTGCAAGGCCAGGGCAGAAAAGAACGACTACCTTTAAATTATTCAGAATCACAGCCTACTTCAATACTCACCTTTCTGGTGGACTGACAAAAGAGGAAGGCTCACTCTGAGGGTCAGTCTCAAGTGTCCCACCAATATCACAGTCAGGTTCCGACTGCTCCGTTTCACTAGAGCTGACTACAGGGGTATCAGCACGGGAATTTTCTATTGCACTGAAAAGAAATAAATAACATGCCTTTTACCTTCTGATAACACAAGAAAGCCTTGTAACCAATTACCTAAAGATACCTAAAAGTATAAAAAAAATCAACAGTCTAACAGAAATCATTAAAAGAGGAATGAGGGGTATGCTATACTGGAACTGCATTCTCTGCTGTACCCACGCAAGAATGGAATTTCCTTTCCTAGGCTGCTTGTCTCAAAGCCCACAAAGCTAGCCTCTCATCCTGCACAACTCTCATCTAACATCTTACCAAACACTGCAGTGGATAAATTTTCCCATCACCACCACCACACATTAGGAACAGCTTTGAGTTACCTGACTGCCAGCAATCTCCCCTTTTCAACACAGGAATCAAAGACAGGATTAAGTCCATCACTGAAAGCTCCCAATGCTCCCAAGTCAATGGGCAGCAGTCAGAACAGAAGTGGCTAAAACTAGAGAAGGAAAGGGGTAGCAAACCAATATATAGCAGAGCCAGTCAAACTTCTTTTCCACTATATTCTTCTTTTTCTGCTGGTGTATGAAAAATGAGGTAACCCACTAGACCATTATCTGCACCAGTAGCCCCAACGAGCCACACTGCCACTGGCTTACTACTACTTGCCCAGAAAGGCTGGACACACCCCATCAGGTAAGGGTAAAAACCGGGAGGAAAGCCTCCCTATACACTCCTTAGGAAGGATGGAATGGGTGGGGATGAGGAAATAGAGAAATAACAACTTTCAGTGAAGAACTTCTGTGACTGTCCTCTCTTCTCCAGTACAGGGATGACTTTCATACTGATCTAGAAGGTTATAAACCAGATTTAAACAAAAGCTTCATTCTGCCTCAAATTTCGACATAAGCTTTCTTCAGCAGCAGCAGCAGCAAACTAGGTTAATCCAGTATCATGATACAGAGCTGCCAAAACACAAACAGCATGTCAGCAACTTAAAAGGGGATCTTTTGGGTTCTCTGTCTGCTACAATTATCAACAGAAGCAGCTGCAACAAACCCAGGGAGCCAATTTTAGTACCTCTCATATGATAAGGTTCCCACAGCATAAACAAAAAGCCTTGATATTCAAGGCTTCTTGCTATGTAGCAAAATCTACCAAACAGCAGGAATACAAAAATTTATTAGCTCCAGGAGTAGCTTCTCCAAATGCCCCAAAACACACATCTGAGATGCACAGATTAGTTCTGCATTTAACACTCCAATGACTGAAGTAACATTGACCACTACACTTAAAATTAAGCAGCTCCACATATTCTTGATCTCAGTGGATAGGTGACAGCATGAATTATCATCAGCTGAATAAATTATGGAACAAGCATGAACCCGACTGGCCTCAAGTAACTCATTTTGGCAGAAGGTGAGTAGCACAAGCCCAAAAGCTGCAGTGTTCCCCCTCCTTTGGGTAATTCCACTTGTTAGCAGCTTGGCCTTAATTTTTGAAGTGCATCACCAAGCTCACTTTGCTCAGCAGCTGTCCTTACTTGCAGCCAGAAGAGCAGCTCACATTATTTTTCAATTTTTCCCCAAATTTGAGTCTGGATAGAAAAGCTGCAATCAGTGCTGTCATACAAAAAGATTAATTGCAAAGTTAAAAGGGTTTGGAATAATATTACTTCCAGAATATTCTGACTAAGAGGTCACACCTCTTAGTCACACCTAAGGGACCTGGACTTTGTTACACTGATGGGAATCAGCATCTGAAACAAGAAAAATGCTGTCTGGAGATAACAAATGCAGCTGAGTCTTTTTAAAGCTCTTGTTTAAGTATGGACTTGGACTACAGCTGTTTTGGATATTGGAGAACAAAGAGAGCACCTATTACTATTTAAAGCTAAACTGAAGTTTGAAATACTGTACAAATACGCATCTCTCCCCTAATCATTCTACACTTTTATGCCTGTAAATGGTATTAGTGTCAGAACACTCCTGCCAAGCATTAACACAGTTCATCACTCCAGTATTCCCCAGCTACAACAGCAAGGCTGTTTTCAACAACTGCAAGATACTAAGCTGAAGGTTGAAAAGAAAGATCCTGAACCTTGTTAGATAAGCAAATCAGCACAATAGGCAATAAAATCTATAAAAAAACAGACACTGAAATTATATTCCAGTTTTGCTTTGTAAAGACAGCAGAATTTGGTACACTGATTTTCAAATACTTGCAATTAAAGACACTAGGAAGTACCAAAAGTTGCTCAAGAATTGGCCCTCACAGACTGGGCAAGATCAGTCAGCAGACAAGGTTTCCATACCTTTAATATGGTAAAGAAACTAAATTTGGTATAGAAACTGAATTTGGAAAAGCGGAAAATCTATACATTTAAAACAAACAAAACCAAGGATAGGAGAAGTCTCCTTCACTTCAAATGTGTTATGTTTTTATCTACCAAAGGACTAGATCTTTATCAGCAGACAATCAGAAGAATATATTTCCCCTTAAAACACTTTAAAAACCACAGGAGGATTTTGTGAAAGTACCTAGAAGTAGAGAGGTGAATTTCCATACAACAGTTCGCATCTGCTCACACAGTGTTCCAATGTAAGGGGAGCTAAATTATGCACATCCACTCCTGAAGACTGCCTGCAGCAGAGGCAGATCTGCAATACACTACCACACATCAGAACTACAGACTGACTTGGCTGTGCTCACACTAAAACTTGTTATTTCATCAAAAGTCCCTTTATGTCAGAACTTAGACTGCTCTGTTTTAAGTCCTGGAGTAAAATTCAGCAAAGTTCTTCTTTCCCTGAAAGCCAAGGCCATTGCTGAAGCAGCCTTGACACTTGTTATTACAGATGTAAAACCACATTTGCAAACGGCAGAAACGCTTACAGTTAAGACCTGAGGGCTTTTGCAGTACAGATTACCCAGCACATAAAGGACCTGAGATTTTTTTTCATCAAAGCAGCACCTTAGAAACCAATAACAGCAACAACAGGACACTTCATGCAAGTACACAACTGTTAATGCACGCATGGAATAAGAGGGTGGCACATTTTATTACACTGACACCATAAACCACAGAACAGCAAAAGAATCAGGTAGCAGTCGAACCTCATCCCTACCCTTTTAATAACATCAGACTAACTGATATTCTCTCCAAACTCAAAACAATAAGGAAACAAAGCTTACTCGGGCTGGGAGGCTGGAGGTATCTCTGAGGTAGGTGAACTGGAAAGGTTTTCAGTGCTTGCAACTATGCTAGATGAAGCTTCATTTAAGTCTACTGCAGAGGGAGTCTCAACTTCAGGCTGTTTCACTTCACTCAGTTCCGTAGTCTGTGAAAACATTACAGGTGGACATGTTTTTCAGAACCTGACTAGGAAAAGCAGAAGTGCCTTAGCCAAGCTGGTAACTAAGTACCACGGGGCCACCAGGACAAGCATTCCCATGAAGACATCTAGTAGTGTTTTAGCAGTTCTACAGTTCAGATTTCTGTCACCATCAAACCTGAAAACCAAACAGCAAGACTGTTCAGGGCAATCTTCTTTCTTTATAAACCCAAGTGGTATTCAGTGCTACTTTGGGATAGTTGCAACGTTCTTCCATAGTCTGCAATAATAGCGTAAAAATATTAACTGGAGAACACACTTGCAACAGCTTCCTCAACCATGCATTTCTGTAGAGACAGCCATGAGAAAACAAGTTTGAATATTTCAACAACTGAAATAAATGGTTCTCCTTGCATGCTCCATTATAATAAGATTTACATCTACTAGTTTCATCCCAAACTTAATTCTGAAGAAGAATTTCAAATTTATCACTGCAACAGAGGTCTGAAATGGTTTAGAATTAATAATTCAGTGCTGTAACTGAACAAAGAGATAAATTGCTTATCACTTCTGAGATTCTAGTAGTCTTGAGTCTTTGTTGTTATTCTCAGTTTTCAGTTTTCATTAGCCCTTGCTAATAACCAAAATAAGGATCCAAGTTCAGAAGAGCACATAACCACTGAAAGAGGTCAGATTCATTGTATTTTCTATTGGTACAAGAGAACCTCTTGTAATGGTGGATGATTCTGAGTCATCTAACAGAACATGAAGAGATCTGGAAAGTTTTACTGTAGATTACATATCTAAACCACATGATGCATGTCCAGAAGTATGTCCTACATAGATTGTCTTGTAATCTACAAAAATATGTATCAAATCACCTTTAACAGTGGGCTTTAACATTTAACACTGAGCACTGCCTTAAGACCATTAACAGCACACAAAACTGAAACACAACCCTTGTTCCATTTTACCAAAGGAAATGAAACCAACAGAAGCCAGGAAGGATCAAAGCTAAAAGGGACTGCAACGATCACCATGTTTCATCTACATAAAGAAATGGGTTTTTAATGTTTTATTTATAAAGAGACATCCATACCTATAACATTCAATTTTAATTTATCTTGGAAAGATTTTAGTTAGTACCTACAAATATTAAATTACTCTTATACACGTTCTCCCCTTCATTAGAAATGCGAGTCTGACAGCAACTCTACGTGCAAGTGAAACGTGATAGATGGTCCCAACAAGCTTTAGATAAACAAAATGAAAGACTCTGAAATTTAAGTAGCATTTGAAGAGTGTATGGAGACAGTAAATGAAATAAAAGTCTTGCCTGGACAGATTTTGTAAAGTCATCAAGTAGCTCTTCTGCAGAGTAACTCCGTGTACTCGCATCTGCGTGCTCCAACTCCAGCCTAGGACCAGCCTCTTCCCCCTAGTTTATTAAAAGTAAGACAACAGGAAGTATGCAGTAACGTTGACCTACTAGTCTAGTATGAGGTCTTTGGTACAGACAGAGTACTACTACCTTTACAACCACCAAAATGTCAGCAAGAAGTTAATCTACATGCATCTTCAGAGTGACTACCCACATGTTTAAAGT
This sequence comes from Porphyrio hochstetteri, assembly GCA_020800305.1. NCBI lineage: Eukaryota > Metazoa > Chordata > Aves > Gruiformes > Rallidae > Porphyrio > Porphyrio hochstetteri. The sequence goes on from CM036912.1 coordinate 26,052,601, forward strand.
CTCATTTGTACAAAGACTACAGCAAGTGAAACAATTCAATTGCAGCACAAGAAAGACCACTTAGCAGCATCTTAAAACTCTGCGTGCTAGGGAAAGTTAATCATCCTGCTATGATTTCCCACATTGACAAATCCTTCCTATCTCCATGCTGCCCAGAACAGGACAGAAAAAGGCAATCCTAAAATGACTTGCAACAGACATCCATTAAAAAAATAACACTTGGCACATTTCAGTTATAACAGTCTTATCCGCAGAACTTGAAAGATTTCACAAGCCTGCTGTAACCTTTTAAAGCAACTCTTTTACAACTGCAGATTTTCCATCAAGTGCAGTGAATTCAAAGTAAAGAAGAATACACACTTGAGGAAGAAAAAGTTTTAAAAACCCCAGACTGCAGACCTGAAAAACTTACTTGTTCCTTCAACTTTTCTTTTAAAGTTGTGACTACAGCATACGCAAGTTATTTTTGGGCAGCACTTTCAAAGTCTGGCAAAAATTTACACACCCCTCATTTTACAAGGCCTCTCTAAAATCCCATGGTCAAACAGTGGAAATGGTGCTAGAGTTTGGATCCAAAATGAGCTGAGATGCTGTACAAGATTACATGATCATATTCATTTGAGAGAGTTCAGGCATACACTGGAAGAGCAGGAAATACAAATTTATGCAGGCATATCTTAAAGACAATAACTAAGCAACTTCCCCCACCCCCCCAATATTATTAGCTCACATCCTAGTCCTGAAGTTTAAATAGCATCAATGTCTCAAAGGGACAACTGATGTAAGGAAAACTGATCTAGGGCTGCAAGACTGAGCAGGACAGCTCCAGTAGCCTAGTTAGGAGTAACAGACAACATGCTTAAGGTTTCCCATACGTACAAGAGATTTTTCTTTCATGAGCAAAGAGTACAGTATCTCTCACATCTTTGGATTTAAGCCACAAGCCTGCTTAACAATGCAGACAAATGAAGAGAATGAAGGGAATAATGCTGAATTATAAAAAGCAGGAACACATACACCTGAGCCTCCCCAGCCTGCAAAGCTTACTCAATTCTTAGAGTTTTATTACATCAGCCATTAAACTCGAGCAAGACTTTTTTCAGGCAGCCAGAATAGAAACAAATGCTATTTGGCCACATAAACTGGCAAAAAAATCCAGCTACCCTAGGTGTTGAAACACTTAGGAAACCTACAGTGGTTAAAGTATTTTTTTCCTGCTCAGGCAGCTTGCCACTTGAGTAAACTAGAATGCTCAACACACATTTTCCAGGTTTGCTGTGACATATAAAAGCTTTCTGGTAATGAGAACCATGATTAGCACTACCATTAATTGATGGAAGAAATGGTAATGCCACTAACATCAATACTACCCAAGCTTATCGCAGGACTGATTCTCTACTGGTGCAAATAAATAAATAAATAAGATTATTACAACTTTCTGATATGACTCAACTGCTTGGAAATTCACTATAAAATCGCAACATGCAGGAACTTGGAATGAGTTAATTGGGGTAGGACAATGACACTCAATTTAACCTAAGTGCTGAGTAATGCAAGTAAGGAACACAATCTTGTCTATTAGCATTTCAAATGCTTTGTTAATTTTTATCATACGTTTGTTTTCCTCCTGCTTAATAAAGACTCAGTAAAAAAAAATCTTAAATCTTCTATATAGGATAGCAATCATTTGTGCACTGGGTCTTTAACACAACCCAGATGCAACTGGCATACTGTGGCCCAAACTTACCCAGGCCATCACCTCTTATCGTGGTCTCTGCAGAGCTGTGAGCTATGCCTTGATGACCACCACTTCTTCTAACATCTGGCACCCGAGCAAAAAAAAACCTGAAGCCACTGTCACTAGCTTTGCTATTTGTTCCCCTACACCCACAAACCATCCAGCTGGATTGTCCACTAACAGCAATGAAACTGAAGGGAAAAAAACATTTGGGATGTTAACACCATGGCTCACAGAACCACTGACCTCATTAAACATGCTGTCCATGAAGACTATGAATCAAAGCATATGAATCTTTATTACTTAACATAAACGAGACTGAGCAGCTAATTAACATGATTTATTAGGCATACCTTTTCCTGGACATTTTCATCATCATTTGCAAGGGCACAAGCATCACCTGAAGCGCACTGCACTGCCGATGAAAGACTCTCTTTACAAAAGACATGCCAAATAGGGAGCCTATAAAAAAAAGGTAAAAGCATTGATTTAAAAATCAGTAAGTAATATTTTTAAATTCCCTCAGCATTGTCTCCCTCAGTCTTTTTCTAGTTGTTCCCACGAGGTGCCTAAAAATAAAGGCATGCTTGTACAGTTCATAGATAGTCATTCACCAAAATTAAAGGGCTTTAAGGAATTAGCAACAGAAACCACCAGAAATTTACTACTTCATAAAGACAAAAGTATCCACAGAACAGTTACTGGGTTGATACCACATCACAAAGTGCAAGCTAACACAAATTAGTTACTGCAAGTTAGAAAGAATAAAAATCAACTCTCTCTCTCTCTATATATATATATATCTCTATATCTCCTTTGTCATATAATGACAAATGATTAGCAATGTTTACTACTAAGCAAAAACTAAAGCCCCAGATTTTAAAAAGAGTAAAGTTCCTTATTTCTAAGTACAGATCAAAACTGAGAAAGTTCTGTATGTTCAGCATCCTCAAGCGCATTTAAGAGAATTAGAGAAAATAAGTGTATGTAACAAAAGGCCCATGTAAAAACCAGAGAAAATGTAGAGAAAAATGGCAAATCAGGGGCTGGCATTAGCTACAACCTCCACAGAGATACGGTTTGTTGTACTTTCAGTTCTGAACAGTTTTGCTCCTTAGCGGAAACTGATTTATTTCCATAGAACAGAAGCCAACATCTATACAAGCACCTGCATCAGAAGTGCATCTTTCCTTGCTTACAGTGCACAACTCCTCCACATCCTACACAGCACCCACTGAGCAAGCCATCAGGCCTGGAGGCCCAAAGAACTTAATTCTTCATAAAAATACAAGGTAGGTCAAAAGTTTTATACAGAGCAGACTGTAGCTCATTCCACCCCTTTACTACATATGCACACAAATCAGTTCTCTCCTATTTTGCTTCACTAAGGGGGAGATCTTCCATGAGCTGTACAGAGCAACATGATCTGCCTTGATGGAGAAAACAAAAGATACCAACAGCTGTGAACTGGCATTTTAAAACACAAAGTATATTTTCACACCTGCATTAGTAACTGCTTCAGCGCCTGCAGTCATGAAAAGCAGTTAGCACAAAAGGCATATATTTCTTAATGTATCAATACTTTTAATGCAACAAATCATGCTTTACGAGAGCCCAAAGACAGCTTTTAGAAGAATGCAGTTTGACAGCTCACATTTAAATTATTCTGACATGATCTGTGTCCAATATCAGATCTGCTTACTTTCAGAAATTCTTCTCAGCCTACTCCCCAGCTCCAGTCTCCCAAGAGCCCCTGGAGCCAGGGAGGGGACTGAATTCCTTTGGTTTATGTTTGCATGCATGCACCCCCAGGAAAACCCGAGCCCCACCACGGTGCAGCAGGCAGGATATCTCATTTAGCTGCTGCCACCAAGCCCTGACAGAGCACTGCATCAGATCCACAGAATGCATGCAAGTGAGATCAGCCCTTCTGAGAGAAGTCCCATCAATCACCTCCTCCTCAGGAGGCCTAAAGCCTCTATTCAGCATTTCTTGATATGCAGAAAGAAACAAACATGAAAACCAAAGTGTTAATTTGCAGAGAACAGAATTCCCCTTGAGTTTAGCAAGCCTGCCCAGTGTCAGCCCAGTGAAAGCACAGCAGCTTCTGCAGCCATACATATTGACACATCCCTCCCAGTCTCATGACAGAAGAGGAGTATTTTAAGGATGACCTGGAAGCAAGCAGATCTAATGCACAAATAGTACTGGAGATTAGTCACTAGATATACTGTCCCAGGTACAAGTTATAGCCTCAAATGATGTAACAGCACAGAAACACTTTGATTGTTCCAAACATGTAATCAACAGTTAATGACCTTGCACAGATAAAGAAGTTTAATAGTTCAATTTTTGCTAGATATGACTCAAAATAGCACATGCTATTAAGTCTTATCAAGAACAAAGAAATTTAGGCACAAGTCTTTCAATATCATCGTGAATGTAGTTAAAAAACTGTCTTCTCTAATATGCCATGAGTTTTTCAGCTTGATATGCACAATACCAAAAACAAAAGCTGCAAGCCCAGACACAGATGGGAGCAGGGGGAAGGCAGGCACAATCTGTGGTTCTCTACCAGAGCAGAAAAGCCTGCTTACCCCTATCTGAATGGTACAGTGCATTTATAGCTACGCCAATTAGCTATGGTCTACTGGTGGCTGTTAGGCCACTGAGAGGGAACGCACTGAAAGGTTTGGAACTGCAGCGCAGGGTTCATGGGAGAGGACATACAGTTCTAATTTGGCTGAACCTCTTCAAGTGATTGTAAGGGAGGCTGCAGAAGACTATCAGGGATGAAGTTACTGGTAACTGGTTTGACAAGCATAAAAATCAAGTAGAAGGTAAACAACTAATAAGACGAGTTATCACAGAAGTTACAGCCAAGAAAAAACCCAAATTAGCAAAATCTGAAGGTAAGAGCAGGCTTTCCACAACATGATCTTCCCAGAGGAAAGTCAGTCTAGGCTTTCCTTTTCAAAGGATTCATACACAGACACTCACACAAGATTCAGTTCAAACACATCTGTCCTCTAAATGACTCAAGTTTTCTTAACTTCTTCGCAAATGAGACCTATTTCTGGACACCGAAGACTGAAGCAGTCCAAAACAGTTTACAGTTGACATCTGCAAGAGCATAATTTTAAGCAAAGGGGAAATAAAAGGACACTATCAGCAGTGTACTGCTTACCAAGGCCTCCCTGAACTGTCTGAGGGATGACCAGAGACATTTTCTGCATCCCTTGGAGCACTTATTCCCAACAGGTGCAGATGCACCAAAGCCCCACAGCTGAGGGGAAGAATGAAGAGGCCACCATCCCTGCCATGTGACACTTCTGAACTGATCTCGTGGATATTTTCAGTAGTGAACAGGCCTGTAGAGGGGAGGGGATTGGACCTGGCAGGGGGAGAGTGCCACTAAAGCCTATGGAGGGGGAAAGGTGCCTAGTTGTCAGTTGAAGCTTATCTTCTTATTACAGATTTTTTTATTATTATTATTATTCAGTTAAAAAATGCAATAAGTTGAAAGGGTGACAAAGGTGGAAACACATATTTTGCTTTGAACAAATCCTGCTATCTATCACCACCCTGTCAAAGAGAAAGGCAGCTCTGCAACAGTAAGCTCAGCAGATCCACAACCAGAGCCCGGAGTCAGCAGTAACGTGCCTTCCAGCGCCTGGTGGTGCAGGAAAACCAGCAAAAGGACAGAATCCTCACCCTCTCCCCAGTAACTTAGTGGAATCCATCTTTGAAAACAGTTCAGCAAGAGGGGCTCACATTTAAAAGGGTCCGAAGAACAAAGTAAATCTCAGAAAAAGATGACCAAGCCTTTAGGGGAGCAACTTTACTTCCACCAGAAGAAAGCTGTTCGCACCGACTGCTTTAGCACAATCTCCCCAGATACAACACTCACTTCTGCACGTGGAGTGGCAGTGTTGATAAATGCAATAAAGAACCATTCATCTTTCTTGGTTAAAAATAAAACACACCCCATTAATTTTAAAGCCATTTATTACCACAGAAAACCAGCATGAATTACCAAGATAATTTTTAAAGTTATGACAGACCCTTAAGGAGTCAAAAAGCTGAGGACTAGATCTGCAGATGTAGACTAAGCAAGGATGCTGCCAGCAGGCACTGATACCATCTAATTTCCTACCACTATCCACTAACTTGTTTCGTGTGCTAAAAAAAATCCAAAACAACTGAAATTGGAGCTTTTTTGCAAAGCCCTTACCACCTCTGTTACATTTTGGAGTTATTTTAGGTTTTTAATGTCTTGCCCACCCTTTGCAAAGTATGCACTCTCCAGACTGGAATGCTTCACACACACACAAGTTACTGCTCTTATTCAGAAGAGACCAACACAAAGATACTTGTTACAATACTGAATTTCATGGCTTCAGACAATGAGATTCCAGACATTGGTTTCAATATGGCTTTCAGCATTTAAAATACATTAGCACACAGACTGCAAAACAAGCTTAAGGCTGCACTTTATCAGATTTAGCCGATTAACTGTGGAAGGGGTAGTCCTGCATCCCACCTCCATCTCTTGCACCCCTTGATCTGATCTTGGTATTGTGGACACATGCAATAAACCCTGAGCAGGGAAAGAGACTCAGCTTTGAGCTACTGTACACTCATATATAAAAATGCAAGAGCACAGAGAGAGAATGAACCATTTATCCCTGACTTAAGTTAGACAACAGAAATCAAGGCAGAGGACTAACAGTGGAAAACCTCTTCATTCCTCTCTCCCTGTGCTACCAGTATTTCTTTCATCCCTTCCTAAAAAAGGCTGCTTCTCAGCACTGCAACTGTATATTTTGATACAGTGCCCATAACAGACAACAGCCTATATCAGACACATGCTACAATGTAACACTGAAACACATTCCTCTTACTCCATCCTTGAAAGGAGTGTCCAGGTACCCTACTTCAGGCACTCACAGCAGGACAGAAGTCACCAACCCTAGCCCTTAAGGTGCCCATTTGGAAGTTCCAGGCAGTTCCTCGTGAGTCTTGGTACCAGGCTTCTGAAATACAGCACTGAAGATTGTAGCTTTAGAGACTCTCCCCACATTGTCAACCTCTCACCTTTAACGCAAGAGGCTTAGGGAAAAGAACAGATTCTGCGAAAACCCAGTAAAACCTGATGCTGACAGCAAAGACCACAGGAAAACAGTAGAATGGCCATGAACTGGGATTGAACTTTAAGGCTTTTAGAGCCTATAGTAACGTCTATTACATACCTTTGAGGGTTTCCCTCATCACATACTCATCTACATGGGCACAACACTTCAGCAGCAGGCTCAGAATCACCAGCAGTTGCTCTGCACCAGCTCCCCACGCTCACCACTCACAGTAAACACAACACTGCTTAACACAGTGCCAAGGAGCTGAATATTAGCATAAATTTAGCAACAGGAATTTTGCCCTAGATCATTGTGAAGCCTTCTATCACCTAACTCCTAGGCATTTTATAATGTATTTTAATAGACTTCTTGCCTTTAAAACTCTTCAGCATATTTTGATGGCTTGGATGTAATTTCGAATGGCATAGAAGGGAACCTTTGAGCACCTAAGCTAATTGTGAAATGTTGGAACCTTTCATTGACAGCCTGAGTTTAAGTAATTTACATCAATATTTTTACTCATCCAAGCAGCAGCTCTTTGCACTAGCACTTGGCCTGTCTGTTCTACCAGATCAGTATTTTCACAAGTAATTATAAAAACGTTTTTAGATTCAGAGCCACATGTCTCCCTGTTCTCAGCCAAAAGAGTTTTCATACTCAGAAATAACACCCTCTTCAGGCACCCCCAAGTATTAACTTTTTTGACATTACACACCTTCCCCTTGAAAGAAGCTCAGACTTTACCAAAAACTGACTTTGTAATGAAAGCTAAAGAGAAGCAAACAAAAAAGCCAAGAAGTATTCAGCAAAACACTCAGTGATAAGAACATTGAAGTGAAAAAGAACTACTAAGTTAGAGAAAGATGTTTCAGAAAGAGTTGAAATTAAGTACTGAAGTAAGGCATGTCTCCTTGCAAGAGGCAGGGTTTTACAGCTACCTCGTAGAGGGTAGGTGCCACTTCGGTACACCACTCACATAACAGGGACAAATTTGAAGTTTCTAGGACAAGCCTTTTAGAAGGTACTGCATGAAAGCGCTTCAGTGATTTTCAAATAATTTTAGAAGGTAAATATTCAATAATTGATCGAGACAAGTTTTGCATCGAACACCAGAGCCCCTGACACACACAGTGCCTTCCACCTGAGCAGCCTATAAGCCAGGCATATCCAACTCTGACTTTTAAGAGTCAGAGACTGCCACGGCAGCTTTGTCACAACTTTAATTGCAGAACAAAGGCACTTCCAAACGCGACACTCCGTGTGTAGAAACATACTCTTCAATCAGAAATCCGATGCCCAGAACAAGAGTTTTGGCTATGTGAACAGTGCCCAAACCACTTAGTTCCCCCCATAAAATGCACACGCACAACGCTTATTTTACTATCAGCCTTCCAAAGAGATTTAAGTAACTACACAAGAGGAGTCACCAGGCAAAATCCCGAGCCCTGTTACAAGCAAGTTGCCGTGGCAGCCCTGCACAGAGCATTAGGACAGCCTCCCATAAACATATTCTGCTGAAGGGAGGATTTCTGTAGCAAGAGGCATGTTGTGCTGGAACACGAGCCTCCTGCTCCCCAACTCCGCCACTCAACACCTTCTTGTCATCAACAGATGCAAGCTCCAGGTTTATGCCCTGAGTCAGTAACAGGGCCAATAAGTGTTCAATTAGCAAAACCACTACTTCTGTGATCTCCAACCTGGCTAGAACAGCGTTTGCCCATGCAGGACAGGAGCGGCAAAGCAAACACTAGTGATGTTATCACACTGTGCCTTTTTTACCCCCCCCCCCCAGAACTCCTTGGGTGTTACAGAAGCTTCAACAAGCTCACTTGCATAGAGGTGCAGCAGCAATGCAAACTAGAACTAGTAATATTTTATCTCACTAAAATTAACACAATTCAAATCAATAGGTAGGGATACAAAGCAATATAAAAATCTACACCTTTCCAATGTACTTGTACCGAGGGCTTTATTCCTGGCTACACCACCGGCCCAGCCTGACCTTCACAATTTTCAGGGCATACTCTCCTTACGGATTTCAGTTGGGGGCTTCCATCTGGGACCACACACCTCCCTGCCCAGCTGCTTTGATATGAGCCTTACTGTACTGATGCAGAGCACTTACAATTTAACTACAACTAACGAATCCTGATGTGCACATGCACTTAATCCCCATCTTCCTTCTACTTGTAAACCCCCAAGGATAAAAAAAGTTCATAAAAACTAAGCAGATCAGGATGTGCAAAGCGCTTTCTGGGGTAGAATGAATCATAGAAAGACAAATTAGTGTATGCACGATTTCTTCATTAAACTCACGCCTAACGCTTTAACAGTGCCATTTATGGCAGGCAAAAGCTGATGTCAGAGCAGTTTATCCAGGTTACTCTTCAAACAACTGTCACAGCTAGTTTAAATTCAAATAGTACAGGTATCCCTATAAGCTTCTAAATCTACTCTATATGTACTGTCCAACTACAAAACACTACGAGTTTTAAAAGTATTTTTTATGTTACGATAAACCACACAAAGGGATTAACTAAAGGATTAAAAAACCCTTTGTACATTCAGGACAAGAGGAGCCATTTCTCACATACAAGCAAAGCTCCGATCTGCACAGTTGCATATTATTTTTAGGGCACTACATTCCTAAGATTTACTTTCATTCAAAATATTTATCTAAAGCCATGAAGCCATCCCATTCTTTCGAGTTATTTGGAACAACCTCGCTGGCTCAGGTCTGTCAGAGAGCTGTGTTTATTCCACACACGGACTGCTTCAGAAAGCCACCAGGACTGATAACTCTGACACTGTGCTCCCAAAGAACATCATTGCACTGCAGCTATTACAGGAAGGAGCTAACAAATCCCTCAACTCAACCTTCTGGGGTTTTTTACATATTTTTCTAATTCACATTTTTAACTTACAGGTCAGGATCTTTTTAAACAGTTGCCAGTTAGAAAACTGTCATATCAAACTTTTTCACCCCACTTAATTTTTACCTGGTGATATTTCTCCACTAGACCAACTTCTTCAGGTAAGCTTTATAATGCATGTTAGGAGATTAAAAAAAAACACCCTATTTTCAGCGCTGTCTCAAAGAAAGAGGCAACCACTTACTCAGAAAGAAAACAAAGTCCAGGTTTAAAAATGATACTGAGTCCAAGTAGTCCTGAGAGTATTCTTTGGGTTTCTGTTTTGTCTTGTGGTTTCCCCCCTGCTTTTTTGTTTATAGCTTGATCATCTGTTGACCACTTCTTTCATCTGTAAGAAGAGCGCTTCTCTCCTACTAGCTTCAAATCCTCTCAAGATTACATTTCAAGACAACTAAATTTAAAAGGCCAATGTTTGTCACACATGCCAATGTTTGTAATGCAAAGCCTTCCATTTACTATTTCAAGTTTCTTAATTGCTTATGTGAACTAGGTCATTGATTTTCTTTTTAGGAAGAAGTTATATACATCACAACATATCATGTTGCACAGTCCAGCAACAAGGCAGGACTTAACAGACATCAAGACTTCCCAATTAGAAACCTGACATGGCTATGAAACTAAAGCAAGTCATGGTGCCATCCTGCAGACAGGATTTTCAACCCTGCTGCGAATTTATGTTTGGACTACAGAGACTAGAGAACTAGTTGTGACCACACACACCCCCCATCATCTAGAATTCATATGCTGCCTCTTTACTCAAAAGCAGCCAAAGCAAGCAGTGAGAACAGTCTAAACTTCTCTTTTTTTAAACAGCTGTGGGTTTGGGATGCACTCCTGCAAGCTCAGAGATCAGTTAAAACACTTCTTGAAAGAGCAGCTTCTTTTAATAAGTAAGAAAAAACCTCAGCTCAATTTTTCTCCTAAATACATCAAAGATGAACGTAGAACCCGTCTGAGCTTTACAGAACAAACAGAGTGTTTCAATGAGTTAGGTGACCAGGATATATCTTTATCAATGGGAAATCAGCATCTGACCTTTTTCCTTAAAGTAAATAGTTCCATTACAACAGCAAACTGATAACATAACAACAAAAATTACTCTGCCCATCCACCTATCACTAACCAGAGAAGCCTTTTATTAGCGAACTTCTAATCAGAAACAAGTTATCAACCTTCAAGACACAGTAGAACAAAAACTGGCTTCCTAACAAGTAAAACACTCCCTAATAAAGCACTGAGTTGTCCAACAAGTCAAAGACAAACTGTCTAGAGACAGTTATGTCAGGTCCACAGCTCAGTTAACCTGTATGACCAAGGGCTTTTCCTTTTACAGTTTCACTAAATGTAAACATTTAAGTGTGCTGAGGCACTTTATCAACTCGCTGCTTTGTCTCCTGAATACAAAAACGTGATGGCACGAACAGAATTTGCTCCAGGATTGTCCTAACCCAGTGAAGCGAGCGTCAGTGCCAGATTCACAACTGGTTCTGAACAGAGAGATGCCCGGGCTCCCCCTTCTCCATCCAACTACAATCAACTGCAAGACAATTCAAGCTCTTCAATTTTTCTGCTTTCTTTAAATAGGTCACCTAAACAATTTACAGGCAAGGCACTAAAATAATAAACCAGATACACAACCAGCCCTAACAACTGCTGCCGTTTGGCTTCCAATATTTGCAGTTTGCTGTTCAAACTGGCCAGTGTTTCTCAAACACTGAGTCACCGACTTCAAAGGAGGCCAAAGTTTAAAGAGCTTCGAAGCAGATTCTCTTAATGCCTGTGCTTTAATAAACGTCACATCTTAAGGAAGCCTGTAAACCAAGCAAACAGGAGATGCTGGAACAAGGTACGGCTGAGATGATCCCTGTCAGAAAACGTTCTCCAAGGCATAACCGGTGTAAAAACGAGAGGGTTGGTCGGCTTCACTTTAGCACGACTCCAGCCAGCTTCGAGAGTGCTGCACCGGGCCGTCTCGGAGAACACGGACAGGGCTCGGCTTGAGGCGGGAGCAGCAGGCAAGCTTCCCGGTTAAAAGGATGAGGTGGCAGCGACGCGACCCCGAACCCCTGTCCCCCGAGGGCTCGAGCCCCTGATCCCCCCGCGCCTGCCTCCGCCACCGCAGCAAGCGACCGTTACCCAGGGCAGCGGGAGTCGCCCTCCCCAGAGCCGGTCCCTGCCCGCCCCCCGCCGCCGCACCGCAGGAACCCGCGCTTATTGCCCCCCCAGGGAAGCACCGTTCTTTCCCGCACGGCACCACCCCCGCCGCCGCCTCCCGCGCGTTCCCCACCGCAGACTCTCAGCATCCCGACCGCGACGCCCTCCCCGCCGCTCCCAGGGCGGAGGAAGGCTCCCGGGCCACCGCGGCGAGGCCGAGGAGGGTGAGCCCGACTACGGGGCCCGCCGCCGCTCTTCGCCCCAAGACCCCCAAGCGGCAGCACGCCGCGGCCTCAGAGGGGCCCTCTCCCTCTCCCCTCACACCGCGAAGGCCCGCGGCACGGCCGGGACTCACCAGAGCAAGGCGCAGAGGAAGAGGCAGGAGCCCAGGGCCAGGAGCCGGCGGGGCGGCTCCCTCATCGTCTACCCCCGTCTACCTGCGGCGGCCGGGAAGAGGCGGCACATCCTCACCGGCGGCGGGAGGAGCGCGTGTGGCGGCGGCCGCTAAAGAAGAGGGAACGGCCCCAACGCAACGCGGCGGTGCGAGCGCGGCCGTTACTACCCGCCGGCCCGGGCCCCCGTAGCCCCGCCCCTTCAGGCGCTGAGCTGGAAGGAGACGCGTCACCCGGCCCCGCCGCCCCGCCCCCGCGCCCGGCCGCCACCAATGGCCTGCGCGCCTGGGAGCGGTGCCAGCCCCCAGCCCCGGCTCCCGGCGCGGATTGGCTTCTCCGCTCCAGCGCGGCGGCGAATCAAGAGAGCGGCCTTCCTTATCCCCTCCCCTCCCAGGACCCCCAGAGGTGTCCGCGTGAAGCGAGCCGTGAAAGGGAATGGCCGCGGTAATGAATGACGGCCGGCGGCAAACCCCCGGGCCCGCGGGGCGCCCCAGGAGCGCCGCTGCCCCGCGCGGGGGCATTTGAAGGGGCGGCTCTCCGACACTGCGTTCTTTTTCAATTTTATTTTTTTGATCAGGCGCCCCCGAGGGCTGCCCCGAGGACCCGCGCGCTGATTGGGCGCTGCCGTGAAGCCCCCAGAGGAAAAGAGACCTCTGCGGAGGAGGGGCGGGGCGGGACGCGGGGCTTGCTGGGAGCTGTAGTTCCAGGTGCGAGGGCGGGGCCCCGGCGGCCATTTTGGGGCGGCCTGAAGGGGGGCCTTGAGGGGCTTGGGCTCGCGTTTGGGTGTGTGGGGTGCCCGGCGGTGGGGTGAGGCGGTTCCGCCCGCATCTGTTCACTGCAGCGGCGGGAGCCGAGCCGGGGTTTGCCCGGCAGCCGGTCTCGTCCTTGCCGAGGCCCACCCCGGGGAGCGCTCTCCCTTGGAGGCCCGCAGGCCTGGCAGCTCCAGGTGTGATCTCAGCGGCCGCGGGACTGCGGGAGCTGCCGGCCCTGGCGCTGGCACGGCCACCGTGCTGTTGGGAAGGCACCCGGGTTGTTATAAAAACGTTAGGAACTTTGTGGATAGCCTGGCCTAAATGTGCCTGCCTGAAGAACGGCCTTCCAAGGTGGGCTTTGCACTGAGTTACACCAGCCAAGGAAACCACTCTTGCACCTTCACTCTCAGCAGAAATCAGGGCTCCCACTTCCTTGGTGGGATGGGAGCCGCAGCAAGCGGCGTGTGCTGTCTCCCCGCCCTCCCCATCCTTGCTGTCACACTATGGCAGCCGTGAAAGGTGGATCAGTCATGAGCATGCCACGATGGAAACGTGCCCACGTCAGGGCTCTGAGACGGAAGAACAGCTTTGCCCAGAGGGAGGCATGGCAGGGTGTGAATCCCAGTGATCCTGGCAGGAGTGGGGCCTTCCTGGGCTCCAGCTGTCTGTGCCACAGCTGTCTGTGTGCCAGCACTTAGGAGAAGGGAAAAGGGAGGAGCACCAGCTTTGTGCCCCATCTCTGCAGCTTGGGCTTAAGCCCCTGCCCCGGACAGCAAACCATGGGCTGCCCAGTGACACAAACAGCCTGTGATCTGAGGGTATAGAGTCACGATTGTATATGTAGTGTAGTTACACAAGAGCAGCTCTTGCAAGTTAGCTAGGTAATCATGTAAGAACGGCTTGTGAAGGAGCAGGGGAGTTTTTCTTTCCATAGCAAAGGGATTACTCGTGAAAGCCTTGTACTATCTCGAGGAGAAGAGAAAGAGCAAGAACTCGAGGATGGAATGATATCCACCCTAAATACGTCAGTTGTCTCTTTGTTAAAGAAAACAGGAGGCTGACAAAGGACATGATTAGAGGAAAACAGATAGTTAACAAGGCCATGAATTAGCTCAGAATGATAAAGCACTGCAAGCTTGCAAGACCAGCGTATTCCAGGCGAAAGGTGATAAGTACATCGTGAGGAGGCCTCGGGGCCTTCCTCCCAAGGACCACCGAAGACCCATTGCCCACAATTTTTGGAAGAAACTGCGCAATCACAAAGGACTGATAAGCTGATTAGCATAAGAAGCGAGAGTAGGCAGGTTTAGGTAATGAACATGTATATGCATCAATTGAATATTCATTGTTTCATTGTATAAATATGGGACGGTTTTGCTACTTCGGGTATGCACGCTTGTGGTGGAGCGATCCCCCGTGCATCTGCGCGCATTAAACATACCTACTGCATAACTTTCGAGTTATAGAGTCTATTTCCGTACGTCACCTGTTCTGCAGCACTCGAGGAGGGGGCTGTCACAGGAGGGTCCCTGCACTGCACATCCCTGCCGTGTCTTTTTGGAAAATGGGGGATGATAGTAGCGGTGGCAGTGAGCCAGGGTGCCCCATACCCCACACCTTGGAGCTGCTGGGCAAGGCTGTGGCTCGTGTTGAGTCACTAGGGGGTTTTGGAGGAAGCTGGTGGCATTTCATGTGAATCTCTGGCAGAGGAGAATGAGCTCGCTGACCCCCTGCATGGACTGTACTGAGCTGGGAGGGGCAGTTCTGGCAGTGGCTTGGCTTTGTGTCCCCAGAGCAAGCACCCTGCAGAACCCACCGGCAGCTCTCCCTGTGGGTCAGTGGTCACCCCAGCCGCCCCAGGAGCAGGATGCCAGAGGAGCTGCGCAGCCGGTTGTGGGAGCAAGGTGTGTCCTAAAAACCCCTGCAAAACTGCTCCGCAGCACCAGCAGGGTGTGAGCCAGTGCCTTCCCCGCATGGGTTTGCTGCAGCCTTTTGAAACACCAGAGCCAAGACATTGTGGCACAGTGGCAGCGTGGATCCTTGGCTGCACAGGCACCACGTTGTCCTGCAGAGGGTTACGAGCAGAGACGGGGTGAGGAGGGCCCGGCTGCGTGGGCGCAGAAAGGGTGGGGGGAAATTCCCTGAGCTGGGGGAGCGACAGTGTACGTCCCACTTGTGACTCCTTTAACCATGACAGGGAGTGCCCCAAATCTCCTCCTTCAGGGCTGGAGGGTGCTGCAGAGAGGCAGGGAAACCGGAGCATCTGCTGCATCCTGCCTCCAGCCAGAGGATCCACCCGCGGCCACTCACCCAGCAGCCAGAGCTCAGCTCAGAAATCTATCCATAAAACATTAAGAGATTTTAACTGTGTAGCTGCCGGCTAGATGAGCCAGTGAACCTTTATTAACCCATTGTCAAGTATTCCAGCCCAAGCACTGGTCTTGGCACTCGGTGCTTTGCCCAGGTCTATGTCACAGTGTACAGCTGGGTCTGTTGCCAGCCTCTGCTGTGGGGGTCACAGCACACAGCTTAGGGCAAACACAGCCACACGCTGTCACAGAGGACCGGTCATTTCCAGGGACCCGTGACAGCGACAACTCAAGGTCTCAGAGAGAAAGCCCCATCAAGTCAGTCCCTGCAAGAGCTGTGTGCCGCCAGCCAGAGGCCTCGATTCCTCACCTCTGACGTGCCCACATACCAATTCTTGCTGAGCTTGTTTCTCAACCCCGATAAGATAAGCAGTATAATTACCCAATCTCTGGGGCCCATCGTTAACTCAAACCCAATGTACTGTAGGGTAACCCAGGAGCAAATATTGGCGTGGGATTCTCAAAGAGCTCGGCGTGTTTCCAGCAGGGTTTCGCCTTGCTCTTGGCCAACTCCCAGGACAAAGCAAGCTGGGGCAGTTCCCAGGAAGGGTCAGCTCCCAGGAAGGGTCAGCTGTGCTGCGGGGCTGAATTCGAGCCCCCGAGTCACCCTTTGGTGGTTTAACCCTGCAAGCACTGCCCAGTGCTGGGGCAATACTTGCCCGTTGCACTCTTAGCACTCAGACACACGCAGCGTGTTGTACAGGCTTGTCGTGGTTTTGCCCCAGCCGGGGGCCGCACCCCACACAGTCGCTTGTACTTTTAAAAGGAAGGGGGAAGGGAAGTTGGGGGAGGGGGGAAAAGGGAAGGAAGAAAGGAGGGAACGAAACCACAACCTAGAAACCAGAACCACGCAGGTTGGGATAAGGATAGTTTACTAAACAATAACAGAAAACTAGATATAACAATAACAGGAGTTTAAAGCACAAAATAGATGAAACTGGTGATACACAATGCAATTTCTCACCAAACCACACAACTCAGGCCGCACAGCTTACAGCCCGTCCCGGACAACCTGACCGTCCCCAGAAACTGCACGTCCTGGCGTTGTCTCCCCCTCTTCCCCCCAGTCCCCCCTTATACTGAGCATGATGTAACTGGCATGGAATATGCTCTTTGGCCAATTCGAGTCACCTGTCCTGGCTGCTTCCCCTCCTTTCTCACTAGTAAGGAAGTATGCAGAGCTGAGAAAGGTACTTGATTGCCCGGCAACAAATCGGAAACATCAGGGTGCTATCAGCACTGTTCTCATCCTAACACCCAAACATGGCATTCCATCCACTGCTAAAAAAAAGTTTAACTCCATCATAGCTGAAACCAGGACAAGGCTGTAGGCTGTCTCCCAGGGGTTTGGGCACCGAGGCCATCACGGCGTCAAGATTTGACTTCTGGAGAGACACCTCATCCCGCGTCACACCCGGGGCCTTCGTCTTCCAGCATTTGGCTGCTGGAGTTGCTGAGCTGCCTTCTCTCCCATCCACCTGCTCCTTACAAAGGCTTCTTGTGTTCCCAGGTGGTTGCGGTGAGGGGTTCTTCCACACATGATTTAATTCACAGCAACTCCTTCCCCTTCCGACTATTGATCTCAGCTCCTTACTGGTTCAAATAAAGTGACTCCTGTGTAAGCAGGTTCTGACAACTCAACTTTTGTCCCTTCCAGACACAATTTCCTGTTTCATTTCCTGGCCGTTCCTTACTTCATGAAGGAAAAGCTGTAAACTGCAGGGCTGTGCCAGAGTGCTTCCGCTGAGCCCATAACCACTCACAGGGCAGAGTCCAGCGCACCAGTGTAAAACGTTAAAAAAAAACCCCAAAATCCTGAGTTTCCTTTATTTCTTCTGCAACTCACGCTGAAGGGAAACAAACTATACCCAAAAAAAAGCTAAATTCGTCCTTGCAAAATCAAGCAGAAGCGACACTGCGAGGCACGGGATTTTTGGGGAGGGTTGCTGCCAAGTTTCACCCCTGGGCTGAAGCAGCAGGGACTCCTGGTGGGGGTTTTGCACTGGTGATTCTGTGCCGGGTGGCTGGGGCTGCCCACCTCTGTGTCAACAGCCCCAAAATACGGGTCCTGGGTGCTGATTCCTCCTCCCACACCTGGGGGATGGTGCTCCAGGCTGCTGGGCTGTGACCACGGTCACAGCGACCAGCTGATCAAACAGGCTGGGTCACTGAAACGCTCGCTCTGGGCCGAGCCGCGTTGGACTCACATATCATGTGGCGGCGTGGCGGCGGGGGCGACGTGACCCTGGTGCAGGACAGCGACTGATCTCCAGCCAGCCAGCCCGGATCCCGTCCGAGCAAGCCTTGGAATTGGGCACAGGTTGGCGGTGGCGTGGTCCCACGGATCCCGCCAGCACAGACAGATGGATGGAGGGAGATTCCCCTCTTCAGTGGCACAAAAACCTTAAAATCTGCACAAAACAGAGAAGGGGAGTTGAAATGGGAACCCCCCCTTGAAACCGGGGGTGTTCGGTTTGCTCATGCTTCGGCCTTCATTTGGATTTCAGCTTTGGCGGGGAAAAGGAGATGAAACAAGGGCTCCATCTCCCTGCCCCAGGAGCTCAGAGCCCCTGCATGACAGAAAACACCTTCTCCTACAGCCAGCGGATGGGAAGCGGCTCCAAGGAGAAGGGACCCCCCTTCTCCTCGCTGGGCTGGTGGGCAGCTGCCTCAGTAGCATCTCGGTGTGATGCTGTGAGCCCAGTGCAGAGGCCCCTGCCCGCTGCCAGCCAGAGAAGACCCCGCCGAGCGTGGTGCGTGGCCGGCAGCTGCTCTTGCTACCCATGGAGGAAATGATGGTGTTGGGAAAGTCCAAACAGCCGCTGAGACTCAAAAGGAACTCTCAGTCACATGATGGAAATGCGGTGTGGGGCCAGGGGCTTCCCACAGCTGCCCTGTGGGGAGACCCACTGCGGTGGGTGCCTGCCGGTCCCTCAGCACTTCCTGCGGCCACCAGCTAAGCTCCCTTGGGGAAAGAGCAGATCTTGCTACAGAAACCGAGACACAGCAGCATTTCCTGGAGGAGGTGTGAAGTTATTTGGGGGGGTTGGGGTATTTTTGGCAGGACAGCGTGGCCCAAAGGCGAGCACAAGAACCAGGGGCCGGCGGAGGGGCTAGGAAGGCACCTGGTGCAACACATGCTGGGTCTCCTCCGTGGCCCCATGCAAACTGAGGCCAAAGCAAGTAGCACTGCAGGCGTGTGACCTGGCCAGACATGCACCTGTGGCTTTCCTGATGCTGAACCAAAACTGAGACACCTGGGCCCTGTCACAGCCAGCGTGGGAGCACCAGCACCTCCACCAGATGCAAGCGGTGGAGTAAGGTAGGAGAAGGGCTGGTTGGGGACACGCAGGGGACACCACGGGCTCGGCTGCCTCCCTTTCCCTCTTGCCGAGCACTAAAAGAAACCACATTCCCACCTGCCTCCATCCCGTCCCTGGCAGATCTGTAAAAACAGGGAGGTGGATGAGAGGGTCCCGGGGAGCAGCACTCCTCAGGGACCCACACCCTTGCAGGGGAACATGCTGATGTTTAGGGGAAGAGGGAACGAAAGGCTCCTCCAAACCTACTGGGTTCCTGGGCTGAGGCCATGCTGGGCTTAAACAAGTGCCACTTTCCTACCCAAATGGGAAGGCGGGTGCAGAGCAGGATCCCATTGCAGTGCACCACACCGAAGGAGGGACTTACAGCCCCTCGTGACCTGTGCATTCCAGTCTTTTCCCAGCAACGCTTCCTAAAAAGCCAGTGCCTCTGCATGCACTGTTTCATCCAGTGTCCCCCCTCCCATCTGCTTCGGGCTTTGTCTGCGCTTACAGAGCTAGAGGATAAACATATCCCCTGGGCAGAGGGTAGAACTCTCCGTGGGAGACACCAGGTGCCTTCGTGCCCCTCACTCCACTCCCAGAGCTGTGAGGGGAGGGAAGTGGCCATGGGACAAGGCTCGGGCAGTGGAGAGCTGGTGTGTGGCCCTGGCAGGTCTCGGGGACAGAACCACGAGACCATCCTCATCCCTGAATCTCGAATCTCTGGCATTTGGCACCTTCCAGCACCCAGGAGAACCACGCTCAGGACCCTCAGGCAGGTTTTATGTTTACCTCGTGTCTGTGTGTTAGGGACGTGTCACATAGAGCCGAAGGTTGAGCTGAGCTTACCTGGGCAGCCGAAGTTTGGACTGGTCCCACCTTTGAGCACGCCGCCCTGGGACTGGGATGCAGACCTGGACCCAGGAGACCTGCTCCGTCCACAGGGAAGGGAGATGCTTGGGAGAGGTGGAGCAGCACAGAGGACCCCCTGTGCTTGGGCACACCGCTGTGGGGACCAGCCTGGGTGCCCCCACATCACCCCATGGGGCTTAGCCACTTCTGTTCTCCCACTCCACACCAGGGACTGGATTTAAAAACTCCTTAAAGAGGTGCCTGCAGGAAGCAGACGCAGCCACGTTTGGGGCGCTTGAGACGGTCTCTGAGCATGGAAAAATTCAGCAGCTGGAGCTGAGCCAACCTCTCCCCTGAAAAACATTCCTGTGGAGGGAGGCTTCTGCTTCAGGGTCAGAGGGGAAGGCAGGGGGATCACCCAGTAGAGAAACCCCAAGCATTCTGCTGCTGCCCCTGGCCCATGGACAGACCCAGCTCTGATGCAGTGACCCGGGACGCACAGCACAACCAATGCAGGGTGATGTGGGCAGGATGCAGGGGAGCAGCCCCAGCTGAGGGACACTGAGAGGTGCAGGATCAACCCTCATCCATGCAGCCTCAGGCAAGCTGGAGCCCAAAGCAGGGTGTGTTGTTACTCCAAAGCCTACTTCCCTGCAACACAAGCGACAGTCCCAGCCTGAGGACAAGCAGACAGACCTGGGGGCAGCCCCGAGCCAGCGGTGGGGGTGCAGTGCCCTCCACCCATCGCTACCCATGCATCTCCAGGCCTAGCTCAGTCACAGCTATTCCAGAGCCAGCCTGGCACCTTCCTTCCAAATATTCAAACATTTGCCGCCCAGCAAAACAAATCTGCAGTGTGGTCTCTGCAAATGGGAGGGGACATCCAAGCCACAGGCCCTCCACCTTCGTGGGGTTTGTGGTGCCACAGTGTCCAGCCCCTCATTCCTGTGCTTCATCAGAGGCCGGCATAGCACTTACAACCTCTCCAAGTGGCACCTGGCACCTGGAGACACCTCATCAGGAGGTGAGGGAGGTCTTGTTGCACGGAATCCAGAGGGGGAACCTAGATGCTCACAAAGGGGTGTCTGCCTCTCTTAGCTACCGCCCGTCCCCACTGAGAGGCCCATGGGCCACGTAGCCCCAGGAGGGCTGAGGGCGACTCCACGTTCCCCTTTGACTGGCGAGGACGGATGGTGACGTGGCTGGTTCCGTGGCAGGTCCTGCTAGGACTGTGGTGCAAGTGGGTGAGTCATTCCCCTGCAGACAAAGTCTGGGCCACCCAGCAGGGCTGAGCTGCCCTTTGGACTGTGGGTGGTTCGGTCACATCGCGGCAGAGTGCATGTGGGGACACAGAGCCGCCACAGCAGTCACTTCGTGTCCATTGGGGTCCCCCGAGCACTGAGCAGGAGCCTGGCCCAGCCGGTTTTGGCACTGCCAAGGGCGCAGAGCTGGGATAATCCCCTTGATGGTGGTGGCTTTGCTGCTGCCGCCATGCCCAGCATCACCTGATGTGGCTTGGGGACACAGAGGGTCACCAAACAGTGATGCTCTCCTGCCTCTCCCTGCCTCTGAGGAGTCTTCAGTGGCCCACAGCAGAGGAGATGTAAAGGGGTGCAAGAGGCACCAGTTGCCTCTATTTTTCCCCTCCTCTGGGGTTTCCAGATGCACCTGACGGCACAGAGGCAGCATCGTGCCCCAGCTCACTGTTCCTGGTCCCTAGAGCATCACAGTTATGTGTAAGAGCCCAAGGCCAAGTGAAACCAAACCTGCTACAACCCACTCGCTGCCCTGCCCGTGCCTGCGGGATGTGGCGTTCCTCCACTGCTGGGGGCCATGTCACTTCCCAGGGGAGCAGGAGGGGCATGGCGACCTCTGAATGCGCTCCCAGCTTTACTCCGTGCCTTTGGGAAAAAATTTCCTTCAAAGTCTGGAGTTCCCAGGCTCTGGGCTTCCAAGCAATGCCAGCCATGGTGGGAGCTGGCAGCACTCCCTGTCCCTGCGGGCACAGGCCTGTGCACATGGGGGATTTTAGGTGATGCAGCTAAAACTGGCTCAGAGGCTGCCAGCTGTGCCCCTCAGCACAGCATAAGCAGCAGCTCTCGCCCTGGGTAGGAAGCGTGGCAGCGTGGGGCTGGGGAGCCAGGTGGCACTTTTAAGATGTCACCGAGGGGTAGCTCAGCCCCAGGCACCCACAGGCACACCACTGCTGTGGGGGTTACCTTCGGCTCTGCATGCATCTGGACAAGGTGGGGGCCTGTTTGAAGAATCCCTCATGGCCAGGTCCTGCTCCATGAAGGGCAATGCCTGAGAGCGAAAACCCAACCGTGGGCTCCTTGTGTGCTGCCTCTGAGACAGGACGGTCACGAACGCCCCTTCCCGGAGCACAGGCAGGGCAGTGTTCGGGACTGTGCTACCCCAGGCTGGGGCCTCTCGGGTCCCAGTCGTGGCCTCAGCTATGGCCAAAGTAAGCAGCAACTCCGCAGCAAGCACCTCTGCGGGGCTGGGCGGTATCCGACCTGAGCATGAAGGAGCACACAATTAGGGAAAACACCCCTTGACTCTGCAAAACCTTCCCTCACTCCTTTTTAATTCCCCAGTGCCCTCAGCACATGCTAGCTTGGTCCCTTTGTGGAGACAGCAGGCAGCGCAGGAGATGGGGGCTCTCTGCGGAGCCGCTCTGCTCGCCCCCCCAGCCCCCCAAGCTGCAGCATCTCCCTTTCCTCCTCCCGCTTCTCCAGGGCGCTGGCAGGCCGGCAGAGCGGGGCAGGACCGGGCGGGAGCCGCAAAGGAACGGCGACCCCGGCTCGCAACATCCCACCCGCGCTCCTGGTTCGGCCGGAAAAGCAAGAGCCCCGTGTGCTGGGACAGGGCGTGGGGCTGGCGGCGCCGGCCGAGGTCTCTCCCCGAGCAGCCAGGCTGAGAACGCAGCGTGCGGGGAGAGGCTCAGAGCCCCCTGACCGGCCGCGCCCGCCTCCTGCTGCGGGAGGGCAGCCCAGGGCGGGGGGGCTCATCCCGGAGGGGAAGCCCTCGCCGGCTTGACGGTGCCCAGCGCTGCCGCCCCCTCCCCAGCCCCCCCGCTCCCTGGCAGCCCCCGGCCCACCGCGGCACGGCGCGGGGCGGGACCCCGGAGCAGCTGCCGCTGCGTGTCGCTTGTTCCGGGTGAGCAGCCCGTGTGCCGGGGGCTCCCGCCGGCAGGTGGCAGCGCCGAGCGCCCCGGCGTCCCTTGCGCCGCGGCCGGGGCCCGGCGGAGGCTCCGCGGCCTCTCCGGTGCGTGTGCGGAGCGGCGGAGCTCCCCCTCCCCGCGCCCGGCTTGGGGAGATGGAGCCGGTCCCCGGGCGGCGGTGGCAGAAGGTGCTGTACGAGCGGCAGCCCTTCCCCGATAACTACGTGGACCGGCGGTTCCTGGAGGAGCTGCGGAAGAACGTGCACGCCCGCCGGTACCGGTACGGGGCCGTCGTCTTCCAGTCGGGAGCCGTGGTGCAGCAGCTGTGCAGCGTCTGCATCTTCGTTGTAACCTGGTGGTACATGGACGCCGGGGTGCTGAGCCCGCAGGGGCTTTTTGGGGCGGCTCTGGCCTCCTCCCTACTCGGCTATGTCCTTTTCGATGCCGTGGACGGCGGGGCTGGGCGGCAGGAGAGCGGGCGGGCGCGGTGGGCTGACCTGAAGAGCACCCTGGTGTTCGCTGCCTTCACCTACGGCTTCTCGCCAGTGCTGAAGACACTGACAGAGTCCATCAGCACGGACACCATCTACGCCATGTCAGCCCTCATGCTGCTCGGTCACCTCATCTTCTTTGACTATGGTGCCAACGCTGCCATCGTTTCCAGCACACTGTCTCTCAACATGGCCATCTTTGCCTCGGTGTGCTTGGCCTCCCGCCTGCCTCGCTCCCTCCATGCCTTTGTCATGGTCACCTTTGCCATGCAGATCTTCGCCCTCTGGCCCATGCTGCAGAAGAAGCTGAAGGCCCAGACCCCCCGATGCTACGTGGGGGTGACAGTGCTCTTTGCGCTGGCAGCACTGGCAGGGCTGGCCACTGTCTCCAGCGTGGG
Source organism: Porphyrio hochstetteri (assembly GCA_020800305.1). Lineage (NCBI taxonomy): Eukaryota > Metazoa > Chordata > Aves > Gruiformes > Rallidae > Porphyrio > Porphyrio hochstetteri. The sequence continues at coordinate 26,076,280 of CM036912.1, forward strand.
TGCTGTGCTCTTTGCCTCGCTGCTGCTCGCCATCTCCTGCCTCTGCCCTTACTGCCTCATCCGCCTTCAGCTGCTCAAGGACAACATCCACGGGCCATGGGATGAGGCAGAAATCAAGGAGGACCTCTCCAGGTTCCTCATGTAGTCCTGGCTTGGGAGGACCCTCTGTTCCATGTGTCCTTCCTGGGGGACAACCCTAGGGAGGAGGACACCAGCCCAATAAAGCCTCTCACACAGCAATGAGGGCCACATTTGTTCCCCTCAGCATCAATTTCCTGCTTGGTTTTGGCACAGGAAGGGGCTGAACCCCACAGATCGTCTGGTCTGTTCAGCAGCTTGGGGCAGAGGCGAGCACCATGGTGTGTGCCCCGGCTATGCAGACCTGTACCGGTGTGCAGGGGGGGCTGGGCATCACCTGAGTGGAACGCATGCCTGGCTCAGAGCTGAGGTCCCCCCCAGCATTGCCCACAGGGGCCCTCAGAGTGTCAGTGGGGACTGACAGCACTTCACCAGGAGGGCTGGGGGGAGCTCCTGGGTGAGGGTCACTGCGGGCAGGATGGCAGCAGTGGGTGCTGCCAGACCCATGGGACTGAGCATGAGGGCGCCTGGGATGGGTAAAGCGCAGAGCACTGCTGACTGCACCCCGCCTGTCGCTGATGCTGGGTTAGAGGGGGGGATGAGGAGGTAAGATGCTTTCCTCCTGGCTCCAGACCCCTCCTGGAGCTGGATCTGGCCTCACCGCAGAGACAGACCCTGAGCCAGAGGGATGGAGATCGGCACAGCCCCCTGTCAGTGCAGCCACCGTCTGGGGAGATGCCAGGCTGCTGTGACAGTAGCAGGGCCCACTGAGGTCCTGTCCAGCACCGTCCATCTGTCCAGCATCCGTCTGTCAGCGCTGCACACACCGCAACAGAGGGCGCTCCCGGCAAACAAGTCCCACTGGAGGCCAGGCCGAGCCGGCCCTGTGCCGGGCAGGCTTTCCCATCGCTTCCCCTGCTCCCATCCCGTACATCCCTCGGCAGCCCACCCCCGCTCTGGCTGTCCCAGGGAGCGGAGCCCACCAGAGCCAGCAGCACAGGAGGGGAGGGAAGCACACCCCTGCCCCACCCCCACCTGGCAGGGGTGCCTTGGGCATTACCTGGGCTTCCCAAAGAGAAAAGCTCCATGAAAAGCCAGCACTGCAGCAGTGCAGCTTTCTGTTTGATTCACCCCATTCCGTGGGGTGCTGGCCTCTCACCCCAGCAAGCAGCCAGGCACTTGCCATGCACTCCTTGGGCTTTCTGGGAAATGAGCAGCCCCCGACCGAGTCTCCCAACACCTCCAGTGCTTTGTTAGGGCTCTTGCCAAGTGTCAAATGTTGCTGTTGTCGTCATGGTGACGACTACATCTCATTTTGTTTTTAATAAAGACAATCTGCAGAGGTTTAATGCATGCACTCCAGCCTCACAAGAGAGCACAGAGGAGCTCCCAGTGAGGACGACAGGTTTTAGCCCATTGCCAAGACTGATTTTCCCCAGGCATGTTTCCCAGAGAGCGGCTCAGCAGGCAGGATGCCCCACCTCACACTGGGCTAATGCCACTGTCCCGCTGCCACCCGAAGCCAATGCACAGGGTCCCTTGGCAGGGTGAGGCTTGAGCATAAGAAGTCTAAAATGAATCAACTCTGACCTGCCCGGCTCCTGTCGGTACCGCCTGTCGTGATAGAGGTTAAGAGAAAGCAGCTTCTGACATACCTGTTCTCCTGAGGAGAAGTATTTCCCCCAAAATGCTCTTTCCAAATCCAGCCTCTCCAAACCAGCTCAGCGTCAGGAAAAGCACAGGCATCAGCTGCCCAAGCATCATTCCAGTGGGCATGTGTGCAGACTGCCAGCACCGCCCCTGCTGCAGCTGGAACCCACTGGCTCAGCAGTGTAGATCCCTGGGCTTTGGTCACTTCAGCAGGCTGTGTCCACCAGCCCCAGGTGGAAGGCAGGATGTGTTCCATCCAGCCCACCACAGGCAGTGGGCAGGAGCAACACAGACCCGGCCTCTGCTCCACCCAGCTCCATCCCTTCACCTCAGCCTTGGTCCTTGCCCAGAGATTCCTTTCACTTGCCCACATGATGCCCTGCTCTCCCTAACCTGGAGCCTTTAAAAAGGTACGGTCCAGTCCACTGCCTGGATGGATGAAGAGATTTGGAAGGTGGGAAGGATGCAAAGACAAGCCAGGCAGGAGGTGCAAGAGCCAGGCAGTTGCCCTGCGACTTCTCTGACCCTCTCCTGAGGACACATGCTCTGCAGTGCTGCTCAAGTTACTTAAAATCCCGAATAAAGGGCCATTATCAGTAGGTCTTTATACCTGAGGTCAGGATGTGCTCTAGAGAAGACAACTTTGTCCTCTGATGGAGCACATGCCCAGACCAGAAAAGTAGGTCCTTCCCGGTGCGCATGTCACCAAGTTATCATCAACCAACTCCAGAGTTAAGTGTCACTTTGCATTACAAGAAGTGCAGTTCCTTTAAGTTTCTGAGCCTGCTGAGATCGAGTGCTTCAGGGGGACATTTCCTTTCGGTTTGAAGCTGGCCAAACAGAGTAATTGTAAACTGGCCAGGGATAAGCCCTGCTCCTGGGGGAGCTGCTGCCACATGCTGTCTGGAATCTCCATCCACAGCCTCTGCTGCAATGAAAGGCAAGTGTTGGCCACCCACACCGCCCACATCCCTCCCTGCGTGGGAGGCTGGATCTGGAAAGAGCAAAGCTTTAGTCTTTGAAGGTAAGGTCTTTGTATCTCCTCAGTTCCTGCAGTAGCTCTTCTCAGCTTCTTGATGAGAGGCAACAGCAACAACATGAAGGGTCAGGAAACCAAAATGGGATTTTGGTTGGAACCCACCCACTGGAAAGCAGCCTAGGACACATGATGCCACGAGCTGCAGCACCCTTAGCCTTCTCCACCTAGCCACAGGAGGTATCCCACCGCAGGGTGGCAATGGCATGGACAAGGTTAAAGAGCTTCTTCAGAAAGTCGTCCCGTGAGTCAGTGGTAGAAAGACTGCTGAGGATTCCCAGCAAACCAACACTTTGTCTTCAGGAACAGCGACCAGAAAACCATGAAGTGCAGAGTCCTACTTCCAACAGCATTTTTTATCAAATCCTCCAAAAGAAGGGAAGGAGTTTGGTGAGAGGTTTAGCACCATAAGATGCCCCATGACAGACTTTTTTGCCTTTACAGCCTAACACATGAGGTCAGCCAGCAGCCAGGGGGCTGCAGCAGCTCCTGGCTGGGGTGCTGTAGGTAGGGCCACCCGACAAGAGTATCAGCCACCTCCTGTTTGTTGTTGGTTCCACTGTTAGTGCCACACCGTATCCCAGAGGGAATGTGGCGAGACCTCCCCCAGTGCAAAACACATTCCTGAACAACCTGGGAAAACAGCAGCTGGTGAAATCCAGCCCGTTCACATTCCCTCTTACCTGAGGGGCGAAGCGCAGTCAGAACCTCCAGAAGAGCCCACTGGGTACAAACACCAGCACTTCTGCAGCAACCCTGAAAACACAGTCCCTGAATGCTGCTGGGGTTCATTTGCCTTGTACCTGCAGCAGTGAGACACTGGCAGTTGGAGCCCCCCTCCTCACACCCTGCTCTTGGCACAGCTGTGTTCACAGCACTGTTCAGAGCCTCCACTTGCCCCTTTCCCTGGGGTGCTGGCAAATACAGTGCCCATCACTGCACACCTTCCAGCTCCAGCAATTCCTAGTTTAGCACACGCTGTTCAGTGACCTAGCAGGAAGCATTATTTATCTCCCTCTCCTAAGAACCACTGTATTTGGGGTTGGTCCTCCCCAGTCCCCCCGTTTTGCTAATACCATTCCTGTTTCTTCTGTTGGCCTCTCCCAAATGACAAAGTCTAAGTGAGAAGAAAGAAAAAAACAGAATCACAGAATCATTAAGGTTGGAAAAGATCTCCAAGATCTAGTCCAACCATCCCCCTACAACCTCTATTACTTACTAAACCATGAAACCACATCCCCCTAAGTACCTCATCCAACCTTTTGTTGAGCACCTTGAGGGACAGCAGCTCCACCACCTCCCTGGGCAGCCCATTCCAATGCCCAACCACTCTTTCTGAGAAGAAATCTCTCCTAATTTCTAACCTGAACCAGCTCCCCAGGCTTGCACCCCCTTTTAATCTGAGTAAACTCAGTGCCTGCAGGTGGTTCAGTGGCTCTCTGGATATACAAGAGCTCAGCAGGGACCTAAATCAGCTGGAGGAGGAGGAATTGCCCAAATTCAGCAAACCTGTGCTTGAAACTGAGCTTGGCCTGTGTGTTGTCAGGCCCCTCCTGCACAGGACATTGATGTCCTCCACAGCTCTCTTACCCTGAACTTCCTACTGCAAAGAAATGTCCTGTTTGTGCTCCTGAAATGCCAGGCTGGAGTCCTGATGTACCTCCAGCTCCTATCTGTGCAGCTCCCTCGGATTTATCCGCAGGGGTTTGTGAGACATCCCTTCTTTGGTTTCACATGAGAAAACAAGTCAATAGACCCCATCAATTTTCCCTTTTTAGACTTACTCTTTTTCCCCAGCACCAAAAGCAAGTGCGTCTTCTAAACATTAAATCCCAGATTTTACCTTTCCCATGGAGCTGGCTACTTACAGCTATTTGAGCTCAGATGCTCCAGTGAATCACAGAATCACAGAATTGTAGGGGTTGGAAGGGACCTCGAGAGATCATCGGGTCCAACCCGATGAGGTGGAGAATTCAGAGGTTTAGCTTGGGGGGGGGGGGGGGAAGGTCAGAGCTGCTGTGATTTATTTGTAACTGTGCAGATTCATCAGTGGAGAGACTGCTGCAATCTCCTCCTATGGCTTTTCCGCTCCGCACGCAGCCGGGTGCTGCCGCTGGTGCATCAGCCACCTTTTAGGACTCTCTTGTCATTCAAGCAGCTGGCTGCTCTTCTTCCTGCTAATGCTGAGCCAAAGCCATCACTGTGGAGCAATCCTGGTGGGGAACGAATTCGGAAGTGATGGTGTGACCCCAGCAGAAGGTCCCCCCCTCCATCACCTCAGAGGGTGGGAGTCTCCACAGAGCCAAGGCAATTACTTCCATGGGGTGTCAGTGGCTCTGTTTGAGGAGGAGCGGGTAGGCCCTTCGATAGAAAACCGGCACACATTCATTTTGTAGTCTGGATTTTAATTATCTTTATATCGGGGCTTATCGATGACATCTGAAAATAAAAGATTTCCTTCCCAAGTGGGCTAGTGCAAATTAAAGATAGTTTTTGGGGAAAAAAAAAAAGAAAAAAAAAAAAGAAAAAAAAGATGGATTTCATGTAACAAAAAGGAAATGTGTGTGTTAGGATGATCTTCCCGGGACAGCTGGTGGAGGTCGCCTAGGAAAAAGACAAAAAATAACCCAAAATTCATGGGGAAGGGGGGAGGACATTTAAACCAAAAGGTCAAGATACAGTAAAATGACTCATATACAAAATTGTCTTAATAAAAGGGGTTAAGAGTAGCAGGCACAGAACATGCACGTTAAGGGAAAGAGCCAGATTAGAATCAGCTGGCTGTCGGCACAGCCTCGGCTTTCATCCTCACCGCGTCCCATCTGACTGGCTGGCGCCAGAGACCTCGGACAATCACATCGCAGGGCTGGAGGTCGCCGGTCACAGGCTTTCTAATTTTCTTGAAGCAAATAATATCCTCTGGAAGAGCTTTTCCCCAGCCAGCATTAGTATCTGCATCACTATCAGCTTCAAACGCTGTTCCTGGAGTCAACCCTGACACCGTGAATGATCAAAGTGGCCTGTGGGCTGTATATGGAGGGGACCTTGCTGGGAAGGTGAAAAACATGGATGGCAGCGCAGTGAATCTCCAGCCAGCCCTGGCAGGGGAGACCCTCAGCAGCTGATGGCTGGTGCAGCGGTTAAGGAGCAGCTGATCCTCCTGTTACCCAGTGTACGGCACTGACACCTCGCTGACCACCATGCCGGGAACCAAACTCATACCGGGGTACGTAACGCACCCCAGCTGGATGGGACACGTGTGACACTGCTGTTCGCTGAGGCGGGGGGGGGGGGGGGGCACAGGCATAGCTGTTAAAAAGAAATCTCTCCAACTGTGACAGCAAGTGATAACAAGAACGTCGCTGCTTTGTTCATCCCACCTTTTGTCCCCCTCCTCTCCCAAAGCTCAAGGACCAAGGTGATGACCGCTGGCTTGGTGAGAAAGGCCCTCTCCTGCTGGCAGCTGCTGGGCCATACAGACCATCTCCCCCCCAGCACCGATGGCGGCTGCTTGGCTCATACTGCTCCGAAGGAGGAACTGAGTCATCAAGACATCTGTGCTTTTGTACACAGCCACTTTGGGGGGAAATCCCTTCCAGACATACTATGTACACATGCACAGTTTTACTCCAGCTCCTGCTCTGGAGGTCTCGGTCTGTCTGCCCTTCTGCTCAGCTTGGAATGTCCCCCAAAAGACGCTTTCCCCAGCAATATGATGAAAGAGGCTGTGGAAGCCCCCTCCCTGACAGGGTTCAAGGCCAGGGTGGATGAGGCAACTTGGGCTAACGGAGGGTGTCCCTACTTATGGCAGGGGGTTGGAACTGGATGATCTTTGCGGTCCCTTCCAACCCAAACCAGTCTGTGATTCTGTGATTACCAGGTACGGCTCAACAAACATTCACCCATTTCCCAGCAAAACCTCTCTGCAACACTCTGAGACCCTCCTGGGCAGCAGGCTGAAAGCTTCCCACAGGATACTTCTCCCCCTTCACCCCTTTTAGCAACTTCTCCAGTGATCCCAGTACAATATGTCTCGGATAAATCCTCACTGCAGTCCCAACAGAGGCGGAGCTTGGCACGCCGAGATGATGGTGCAAGAGACAGGCAACACCTCGTGCGCATGCAGAAAGCAATAATAAAAGCCCATCAGGAGTTACAGTTTATTTCAGGTTCAGAAATGGGGCATAACATTTTTACAGCGGGTGTATGTGGTGCTCAGTAATGACCATGGTTTTGGGAATCAACTTGCTGTGCTCAAAGGTCAACACCGGGAACCATTTACAGAGTATGAAACCAAAGGCAGATGTTGTGGCTCGTATGAAGCAGGGCATTAACATACAGAACAGAATTCAGAAAGAAATTAAGCGTTTGCTTCTTACAAAAAGAAGTCATCGTTTACACCATCCTGGAAAAGCAAAGAGACAGGCAGTAAAGCAAACGGCTGGCAAGACGGACAAATCAGATATCAAGCAAGAGTGGAGGACTGTCTGGTCGGGAGGAGCCATCGGTATCAGCTCGCCTGCAGACAAAGCAAGAGGAAAGACAGGCAGAGTAACATTCATTTACACCAGGGAGCTGTTCCACTAGAGCCCGGGGAGGGGGTTCAGCGCCGCGGCAGGAGGAACTGCGCAGTATGCACGCGAGGTCGGATGCTTCCCTGGTGTCTCAGGTGCAAACCAGGTCTGCTCTCAGTTCAGGAGCTTTGGACTACTTTTAAGACAGAAAGACAGGACTAGCCAGTAACTGTGATACGCTGTATACACATTGTTTGGGGTAGCTGTCGGTGATAGAGCGTAGAACATTTTCTGTGTTACGCTTTAACAAGAGATGCCATAACCTATAATGTGTCTCCTTTAATATAATAAATAATCTACTTTTATGAGGCTTGCTCAGAAAGTGCAACAAGATCAGCAATAAAATAAACACACACTAACTATGTACATAAGCCTTTCCATTGAATGTACAATCTTTTTAATCTGAACACCAGATCCCTTGAGGAGAAAGGCTGAGAGCTATTTACGGCACCCTCAAGCTCTTCAGTTGTTGGTCAGCTGTACAAGGTGAGGAGGAACGTGTTCTCCCAGGCCTAGCCTAAGTGCAGTACTAGTTGAGCACCCTCCTGAAACTTAGCTACGCACGTCACCCAGCTAATTATGCACCTCACCTATGACCAGAAACTCTGCTGCTGCTTAGCAGACATCTCCACTGCTCCCTGGAAACCTTCTGAGCTTTCTCAGAGGGAATCAAAGAAAGGGAGAGCAACCAGTGCTTCTCCACTATGGGAGTTTGAGCTTAGCTAGCCCTGTGTAAGGGTGTCTGTGGAGGAGGCAGTGGCCAGTCAGAGGTGGCCGGTCCCTCTGGCAGATCCATGGGGTGCTCATCCTGCTGTCCTTCGGTGTGGAGCAAGCTGCTGCCAAGGCTGCTCCTCTGAGAACAGGGGACTGGAGAGACGTGACTCACCAGCAGCAGAAGCGACTGGGACAAACAAACTGGTTGCAGCACTGTACAGCAGGAGGAAGCAGCTGAGGTTGGGAGGACAGTACTTAATCAGGTGTGGGAATTTCGGGAAGTACTTCGCATTTTTTTCAAGAAACAACAATCCTCAAGAGTTTATTCTGAAAAGCGTATATGCAAGAAGTTAGAGGTAAAACCATCAACCTCTGGCTCTGTGCTCAAGGGTAATTCTTAACCTGCATGCCTGGAAGCGTTGCATTTCAGGTGCAGGGCCAGATTCAGATGTGAGCTCAATGAGGCTGCAGAGGAAGGACGGGCTGTGCAGCTGTGTCTCACAAGTTCAGCATCGAGCTGGTGCTGACAGTGGGGCAACAGGCACTTCGCTGCCTCCTTCTCCTCTCTCGGTTAAATCACACCTTTGAGAGCTTCATTCACACCCAGGGTTACTGCTGAGGAATGGAGTTTACTGGCGGGCAGAGGTAAGGCCAATGCTGAACTGTGCTACCTGCTTCCTTATTCTCAACAGAAACAATCATTAAAGCAAATTAAGGAGTCAGCTACAGAGGATTTAAAAACATGTTTTTGGGCCAGGATCTGTGTCATCTAATTGAGGCTCCCACCTTACCAGCATTACCACCCTCACCTCCCATCCAGTCACACTGGGCTGAGTCACCTTCTGGAGGTGCTGCCGCTTGCCACTGAACACAGGGGACCTCAGACAGTGAAGTGTTCAGGGTGTGGTGGGATAACCCTGGCCTGCAGCCTGGCAGTATCGCTGAATGAATCTCTAAATTTGGGGTTAAAGCGACTTTCTGTGGCTGAAGTAGAGGAGGTGCAGAGCTTGGCTTTCTGTCAGCAGGCAGCTGCCAGTCAGGGAAAGAGAGTGCTGACCAACGGTACACAGCCTTGCTATAAACATATAGCTAGAAAAATATGCCTCAGATGCATTGCGTGCCACAGACAAGAGTGCTGCACAGTGGAATACTGTAGAACACAAGAAAAATCGTCAAAATATGTTTTCTTTTTATGTAGTAAAAATCCATACGATGTGGTTGGGTTTGCAACTTTTTTTTTTTCTTTTTTTTTTTGAAAGCTGTTTTGTGCACTTGGCCTTGGAGATCTGGGCCTGTTCTCCAAACGAACACTGGCCACTTAAGCAGCCTTCCAAGATCACCAAGATGGTGGCGCTCTGATGAGCTCCATCTTCTCTATCCCTCAGAGGTTGTCCTCTAGACTCCCCACGTGTGTCTCGAGTATGAGGTGTGACAGGAAATTAAAGTTAATGCAGTAATCGTGATGCTTTCCCAAGTTTGTCTCTCTTCCGCAAGCTGAAACACGACTCGCTTCAGTGGTGAACACAACAGTTAGTTAATCAGCAGCCTGGGCATACTTAATAGGCTAAATCACCATTTGTTGTGGCTCTTTGATTGGATTCTTCCTAACCACGGGGCTACACAGTACTGGAGCTGCACATGCAGTCTCAATAAATGGATTTATTAGACTGATTGTACTGGGAGCCTTTGAAACCACCAATTGCTTTGCCTAGGGATGTGTAACCACAATTGTAATAACAGCAATTAAAATTTTCTGAAGACACAAAGGCAGATTCATCTCTAGTTTTAAAGTCTGTAGACTCAGTAAGTTTTAAGCTGTGAGGGTGATGCTGACCCTAAGCGTTTAAAGTGATGCAGTTAAGTAAACAGGTTTTTGTAACACATTGTCGTGGTTTTGCCCCAGCCCAGGGCCGCACCCCACACAGTCGCTTGTACTTTTAAAAGGAAGGGGGAGGGAAAGTTGGGGGAGGGGGAAAAGGGAAGGAAGAAAGGAGGAAAAGAAACCACAACCTAGAAACCAGAACCACGCAGGTTGGGATAAGGATAGTTTACTAAACAATAACAGAAAACTAGATATAACAATAACAGAAGTTTAAAGCACAAAATAGATGAAACTGGTGATACACAATGCAATTTCTCACCAAACCACACAACTCAGGCCGCACAGCTTAGAGCCCGTCCCGGACAACCCAACCGTCCCCAGAAACTGCACGTCCTGGCGTTGTCTCCTCCTCTTCCCCCCAGCCCCCTTTATACTGAGCATGACGTAACTGGCATGGAATATGCTCTTTGGCCAATTCGGGTCACCTGTCCTGGCTGCGTCCCCTCCTTTCTCATTAGTAGGGAAGTATGAAGAACTGAGAAAGGTCCTTGATTGCCCGGCAACAACCAGAAACATCAGGGTGCTATCAGCACTGTTCTCATCCTAACACCCAAACATGGCATTCCATCCACTGCTAAAAATAATTAACTCCATCATAGCTGAAACCAGGACACACATTAATAGATAACGTGTAAAACAACAAGCAGAGAGGGCCTCTGGAAGTGACCACCTGCTAAAACAACACGTTGCCAGGATGCACTGCTCAGTACCTGGCTGGAGAAATGTAACCCTAAACTGAGGTGTGCAGGATTTCAAGTGATGTGAAGAGAAAATCTTTATACAGGAGGCATAGCAGAACTTTATCCACTGATGTGAGCAAGTATCTCAAACCCAAACTGGACCCTTGGAAAGCTCAGGTGTTGGTCTAGGCGAATTGGCTCACACAGAGGAGGGCAGGAGCCCATTTCCAGCTGTGTGTAAATCTGTACCTCCTCCTGCCTCACAAAATGACCAACAGCAACAGCCAGTTCTCTGCATCCTGACACACTAGGTTGTTCTCTGCATCCTGACACCCATACGTTTACACATCCTACACACACTCACATACCCCCAAGGCTTCAGTGGGTGTAGGCCTGCGAACAAGCACTAGCAGAGCACAAAGCGAGCTGGCTCACCCTGCTCTGTCCCAAAGCGGTTCTTCAAACCGCCCTTCCACATCCGTGCTGCAGGGTGAGACAGCCCCACACAGAGCCTCACAAGCCGGGGCACTGCAGCCTGGTCCTCACCAACCACCCCACCAACTCTGCATGTCAGCTGCCAACATGGAAAGAAAGTAAAATGTGCACGGTCCCATACACACCCTTCTTGTTTAACAATTCCTTCAAAACTAGATTTTGGATAAGGAGAAATTATAAGAGAAGCAGCCATCCAGCAAGCTTCCAGAACATGGGAGTGAGAGGCCTTCAGAAGGGCTTGATAAGAACCCACGTTGGATTTCTCTGCCCAGTTTAGCCGTTCAAAAAGAAAATGGGCATAACTCTGTAATTCCAGGTGACAGAAACCCTGAAAGGTACAAATAAAAGCAGGATTCCTTTCAGACAAGACGAAACAAGGCAGCAGATTGACAAGTGCACAAACACACACGAAGTCAAGCCCTCTTTCGACTGTAGGCACAGCTGCCTGGGTGAACACGTGTCAGTAAGTTAGCCAACATCAGCTATTGCAAATGGAAAAGTCACGGCAGCACAGACCTTCCCAGAACATTTAAGACCTCATTAACAACGCAGAATGGACAGAGAGTATATCAGTGAAATTGGTTACTTGCCAAGAGGTGTCCGTACATGCAACTATACATTGGTTATTGCAACAGTTATCAAGCAACTTGCTTCCACATGGTTGGTTAACAACGAGTGACATGCCAGAAACTTCTTTTAGTCTAACAGGGATGAATCTAATGGACGAATTACAGTGGGACGAGTAGGTGAAGGGGGTGGTCTTCGACTAGAGAGAGAGAGAGAAGAAACAGTAAGCACAAACACTGGAAACAAACCTGGCGCCTCTTCCCGTCGCTCCGTGAACATGCACATGCACCCAAACACAGCAATCATTTCTGTGGGCACTGAGGCACGACAGCCCTAAGCATCCACAGCTAGGAACAAAGCACCAGGCTCGCCACATGCGTACTGGGCCTCAGCTCTTGCCTATTGGACAGCTCTTCTCCCTGCTCCACAGCCTTGGCATTCTCCAAATACCATTCTGTTTTCTCAGGGGTCAGTCCCAGCCTGGACAGACACAGAACAGACTTACAGGCACATTTCAGAGTGGGGAACCAGACTGGAGGAGACAGCCTGTGGTGACTTCAGCTGCTGTTTGCGGAGGCAGAAAAACCTGCAGCTTCTTGCATCGCTGGGCCGACCGGAGCCATGCCACTGTGCCTGAATTTGAGGCACAGATTACAAGCTTTGTATCATTGGCCAGTTATGAAAATGCTAGCCACGGCTATGGCTTCTGGATTCATTTGTTTACCCTTCACTGCTCCTCTGTCAACTACAGTAACTGCTAAGGGAGTCCCAGAGTTTTTGGGAGGGATGACAGGTGTTTATTCCCCTATTTCACTCAGCTGATTCAGCACAGGCTCCTGTATACTGCAAGGCCACACATATCGATTCCGGCTGCGTCATCATCTGGTAAGAGACCACAGTGCAAGAGTAAGGCAGCACCCAACCCTGCTGGAGGTGTGGACAGCTTTCCCCTGGTAGATACCTAGTCACTTTTCGCGTTTTTGTGTGTATTTATGGTCTGTGGTCACCATGTGGAGATACCTCTGTCAGCTTAGTTACAGAGTATTTTGTTAATGCCCTGTTCCACCCAGGCTGAAATGCCCCAGCGCAAACCAGAGCCTGCCTGAATCTGAGAGGACAACACCTGTTTGGCCTCCAGTCCCTTCAGCAGCTCAGACAGTTCTGCCCACCCCACTTTGTGCTATACAGATGTACCTATGAGACTGTTCCCTAGAGCCAGCCTGCTCTCTCCGCCAGCTCTCCAGCACTGCTCCCCATTTTCTTTACTGGGAAGTACGACCTCTATCTCTATTCCTCAATCCAGCCCACAGGAGCCCATAGCTGCCCCGCCAGAGGCATGAACCCAGGGTCTTGAAAAGGTGTGGAGCCGAGGGCTCTACAGGTCCCATCCACCTTCATCAGAGCTCATTACTGGCTGAGACACACTGCACAGCCCTCTCTAGCACTGTCCTCCACCTGAGGAAGCGGGAACTGCTCCTGGCTCTGGAGATTGCAAAGGGAACACGTCTCATTCTGTTAAAGCTAAACAGAGGATGAAAAGAATGTAACAATGCAATCATCATCTTTGAACTGGAACATCATATATGAGACAAATTTACACTTGACAAAAAAAGCCTTGCTTGGCTCACAGTGTGTCTGGTATGACAGTATTCTCTTTTGGTGAAGAAATGAGACTTTTAATCCCTAACACGCAATGAATACAAACTACACCAACTGAAGCATTCAAGTAAATCAACAAGCTACAAAAAAAAAAAGAGAAAAAGGCACAACATCATTTCCTCATGGTGTATATTTCTCAGAGAAAAAAAAAAAAAACGCTGCTGTGTTAACTATTGTTTCTTGTGTTGCTCCAGTGTAGGTCTTCTGGACCCATTTCCAAAATGTGTAGTTTCATAAAGAACCACTTCTAAGGCTCTGCATTTCTGCTGGGTTGCATTAAATTATTCCTTTGTTGAAATGCCTCACATTGCATTGTTTAGCGCTTACTGAAAACTTCATATCATGTGTATACAATTTACAAACAAGGGAAAAATGCATACAGCTGTCTTCATATCAAATTTAAAAGATACATTTTAATACCAGGTTGAATGCAGCACACTGGATTAAAACGATGTAATTTAGTCAAATTGCTTTTTAGCCCAGCAGGATCAGAAACTGGAGAGTGCAGTGGGAGGTTTTTCTGGGTATAATCAGGCAAACCAAACCTGAACCAAAATCAGGTCTGAGCCCTGTCTCCTCCTTGGACTGGAGCTGTTACTGCACGCTGACCATTATTTTGAGTTGTCATTCAAGCCCAGACCAGAACTGAGTGGCGAGTACCTCTGTGCAGAGATGCACCCATGTATCTGGGATGCTCTGCATACCTACACTTGTGTGGGTCTTCCTAAGGGGTGCACAGGAGGAATGGGGAGACTTCTCCTTAGCTCCAGCCCTTCTCTGCCCTGTGAGGGTGCTGCCCGGCTCCCAAGCAGTTGCACAGGGCTTCCTGCCAGCTCTTTAACCCCACACGCTGTGATTAGGGGAGTGGGAGCTGCACCCTGGAAATCAGAGATGACTTCCAGAGGAGTGGCGGATGTTTGGGAAAAGGCAGCAGCTTGGGAAAAGACCTGCAAAGGTCTCCAGGGCAGTGTCTGGTTCCCTGGGCCTGTAGTGCAGGGAGAGGGGCCGTGGTCCTGAGCCCCCGGACAGAGCACAGTGTGGGGTTCAGCTCAGGGAAGAGACCTTGGCTGCCTCAGCCACCAGCACACAGCAACAACTGGTACCAGCTGAAGCTCAAGTCAAAGTGAGGGAAAGGACAAGCCCAGAAGTTGCCTGTCACTAGACTTCCCCATCAAAGTGACAAGTCATTGTGGGGCCATTTTCACACCAGCAGTAGGATTCAGATTTTTTTATTCCTCTAAAAGTAATCTCATACCCATCTTTTGCCTCTTCCCCTGCTTTATGCCCGGAGCAGTGGCTGAGAATGGAGGGGTGCTGGAGCCCAGGGACCCAAACCAAAACTTTGAGATAACAGAGCCGATAACCAGCGCTATGCTGCTCCCTGTGAATGTAGCCCCCCTTCCCCTCTGTTCTGGGCACAAAGCCTAGCGTGATTTGGGCACCATCGCTTTCCAAGCCAAAATTAACGCAAACGAGGGTTGCCAGACCCTCCAAATGTGGGGTAACGTGGAAAAACCGGGCAGTAACCCGGAGCGCATAGCGGCAGGGGGAGCTCCAGCCTGTCTGTGGGCAGAGCAGGGGAAAACCAGCGGAAAACAACCTCCCCCAGAGCCCAGCTCCGCAACTCGCTGCCATGTCAGTGAGTAAATATGTGAGTAAGCCCGATTAAATGTTTAGTCTGAGGCCAGAAGATGATAGCGGCAGAGACGGCGTAGACCGCGTTTTCTCTGCGTTATCGGACCGACTCCGACAGCCCGGGGGTGCATCGCGGTGCCGGGCTGTTCCCAGGCCCCGCAGGCGGCTTCCCATTCATAGAAAGCTCCTTATAAAAGGGTCACTGCTGCGGTAATTCCAGTTTGGTTATTGTCTCCAGCATTTCAGACGGGTTTTGAGTTCTGGGGCCGAGTCCCGCTGCCTGGCCCCTTTAACGTCTGTTTGGGGGGGTGAGGGGGTGGTGGTGGCTTTCCCCCCCCCCCCCCAAAAAAAAAAAAAGGAAACAGTGTTTGTAAAACTTAGTGCTAAAGGGGCAGGAGATCATAGGTCCCCAGGGTTGAGTAAACGAGTCTGCAGAAAGAATCAGTTCTTCTAACTAGCACACACTAAGCAGACATAAAGAATTTACCAATGAAAACTGTGGACTAAGTATGTATTTAATAACTCCCTGATGTTGCTGCAGAGACTCCTCCTTTGAAGAGCTCCGTGGGGTTTAGAACAGAGGGTAACTCTTACCCCCATGCAAAAACTTTTCAGAAAAGGAAAAGTTTTACACTTCTTTTTACCCTAAGCAGCACACCCCATTTTTCCACTTCGAAAAGAACTCCTAAAAGCTTCAGCTAGGCAAACGTGGAGCAAAAGAAACTAAATAAAGCAAGTCTAGACTTAAAGTTTCGATCAGAAACATATGGGAGCTCTTGAAGCGTTCGCCTTTTGAGAAGTGCTATCGCTCTGCACACAGAGTGCACAACATACGCCTTCAGGAAAGCATGGCTGTAATTACCACGGGAGGCCCCTCTCCGAGAAGATGGCTTCTCTTCCCAGAGCACAGCTAACCTACTTCTAAATAAAAGGCTTTTACTTACACCTACGTTTCACATTCCTGTTTGCTTGTGACCACCAGAGAACACTTGGGGAAGGCATGTGTGTATATATATTTTATGATCCATCCTCTAGATCTGAGATTGTAAACAACAGCCCCCTGTTCTCTCCCTTTGCCGTGATCTTGGTTTCCCTGTAAGGCAGCCCCCTCAGACTACCCCAATATGCGACCCTGTCTTTGCAGAATTTAAGGAGAAAACATTTCAACAACATCTCTAAGCAGCTTTAAGGCTGGCTGCAGGCAAATTTCATTTTAGGTGAGGACACAAACCGGGAGGAGAGGCATATGGTGAGAGGATAAAAGTGGATGGCCTCAGGTGAGGAACAACTGGAGTTTCTTCTTTGGGTGATTATTTAGAGAGATGAAGCAGCTTGTTCTTGGGATAGTTATAATGCCTTGACTGATTTATTTTTATACAGTTTTCTCTGTCTCAGTAATACCCCAGAGACACATACAGCTCAGCCTCTTCTACTCCCGGTGCTTGTGTCAACCTGTCTAACTCTTACTAGGTACCTCTTAACCTCCACCAGCCTCTGGATTTAAAAGCCAAACCAGAAGCAAAGCAACTGTAGCTATCATGGTTGAAGGACAGAGGCAAGACATGGTCTGTAGCCCTGATTAGTCAGCCCACAATCGATGCGTACTTAACAATCCTGTTGGTCTGCAGCAGATGCAGCATGGCTACTGCAGAGTCTCCTGAGCACCCTGAGGAGAAGGGATCTTGAGTGGAAGTGGGAAAATGAAGAGGAGGAAAGGCATTTGACACTAGTGACACAGGTCAAAAGAAAGTAGGAAAAGCGGAAAGAGGGTGATGACATTAAGAGGAGTAAAGCAGGAACCATGGACAAGAATCAGGAGAGGATGATGGTTATGGAAGAAATGAGAAGCAGCACGCAGTGGTAATGAAAGAAAAAAGTAGTTGGGGAATATCTGCCTGAGATGGTCCCTCACCCCAATGCAGTGGCCCAAGAGAGTGAAAAATTCTCACATTTTTTCCGTACTGAAAAATGTCATTTTACCAAACATGAAGTGTCTCTAGTAAGCATGCCCACGGGATTCCTGTCGGCGGGCAGGTCAGGAGCGGCAGCCCCGAGGCACACAGCACAGCGCTCGGGGATGCTCGCCAGCTCCGAAGCAGCTCTCCAGCTGCACACATAGGTACGGGGCTCCAGAGGCGCATAGAGGGCGTGCTGCGACTGTGCTGCCAGATGCTCGCACGCTACACACGCAGCTGAACCTCGCTATTTCAAATGACCCAGCTGCACAATGCTCGGTGGAGGGATGTGTGTGTTAAGTGCAAGCAAGTTAGCGTTGTTAGGGTGTGCGGTTTTATCCGATACCTACTTCTTTTAAGTGAAAGAAACAAAAACCTGACATTGAACGGGAAGAATGGGCCCTTTACCAGTAGCCACCACTGTGCT
The DNA here is from genome assembly GCA_020800305.1 of Porphyrio hochstetteri. Taxonomy (NCBI): domain Eukaryota; kingdom Metazoa; phylum Chordata; class Aves; order Gruiformes; family Rallidae; genus Porphyrio; species Porphyrio hochstetteri. The sequence goes on from CM036912.1 coordinate 26,093,632, forward strand.
GCAGTGATACAGATCTCCATTAATTCAAATGCTAACACAGTTCCAAAGCATTAGGGTTACTGAGGTTCCACTGTGTGTGATTTCACTTAATACAGATACTCCTTTCAGAGGCAAAGAGGTTCAAAAGATGATGCTCCACTAGATTAATTTACTGTTTGCACCTCGAGCTACGTTTCCTATATGACCATGATAAATTAGTGTCTATCACACACACACATATACAATTATGTTTACATGTTTACATGTTTATGAGCTGGGACTGTTCAGCCTGGAGAAAAGAAGACTAAGGGGGGGCCTTATTAATGTTTATAAATATCTTAAGTATGGGATGCAGGGGGAATTGGCCAGCCCCTTTTCAGTGTCTGTGGGGACAGGACAAGGGGCAATGGCTGCAAGTTGGAGCACAGGAAGTTCCGCACCAACATGTGGAGGAACTTTTACCCAGTGAGGGTGAGGGAGCTCTGGGACAGGCTGCCCAGGGAAGTGGTGGAGTCTCCTTCTCTGGAGATATTCAAGACTCGTCTGGACGCCTATCTGTGCAATATGAGCTGGGGAGCTGCTTTGGCAGGGGGGTTGGACCCGATGATCTCTCGAGGTCCCTTCCAACCCCTATGATTCTCTGCTGCATTTTTTAATTAGTCATTTCAGGGAATTAATGTGTCATATGGAAAACTGCTTGAATAAACAAAAATATTAATTCAATGGAGCAACCAAGAAAGACCATTATTCTTAACAAACTGAGTGTTCTAGTTTGTCCTTCAGCAGGGAACATGCCAAGCAAGCAAGCGTGAAACACGTTATTGGAGGACCTGCCCAACCTTTCAGAAACCCCAGGTCAGGTCAAGAGGATCTAAAAACTGCCAATGGAAGAAGAGAGTTAGGAGCGCTGCTCTACCTTCCTCTGCCCACAGAAGATGACAACAAAAAGGACACAAAATCAGCGGAAGATCATCTAAATTTTTGTATAGTAGCTCAAGTCCATAGCAGGGAGGTTAGAACTAGATGATCATTGAGGTCCCTTCCAACCCAATTCATTCTATGATTCTATGACTTTAAGTCTTATGTACTGGCCTAACTACTGTTGAGCATCAACATGAACCACATACCTTGTCTTGGAACACCACATCTACTTCTGCCCACTCAGTTCTTCCTTTCTACTCAACTTTAACCTTCCTCTGCCTTTTCGTTTCTTTCCTTTTTTCCTTGGTGTTAGAAAGGGAGGAAACGTCCTGCTTGTCACCTCCAGCTAGAGTTGCACCTCATCTTGTCCATGATGACAACTAACATGACTATCAGTGTCACTGTTGTTAATGTAGCCATTGAGTGCCCTCATTCACTAATGATCCAGTACAGTTTGCAGGGACCAGAGAGTTTCAAGGAGAGCCTTGCAAAGTGCCAGCAGGTTCAGGATGTTCAAATCATCGCTGCTTTCTCTCTATTCACTATCATACATTCCTCTTCTAGCATGAGGAAGGCTAGGAATGCCCACTCTTTCAGATAAGGCAAGGATTCCCTGCTCAACACCCCTGCTCTAATCCTGGATAGCTTTCCTGGCAATTGTTATTAAACCACTCTCTGTTATGAGATGAAATAATGACTGGGGACAAAACACATCTTTGAGTTCCTGTATTTCTGGCTAACAACATTTGCTAAGGTTTGACTCTACTTTACTTTTTCAAGTTGAGATACAGTAAAACTAAAACCCAACCACTTCCTTCTACTAACAGCATCTTGGAGAGAAAAGGCTAAGGAAATAACAAAGAAAAGCTCTTGCTGAAAATACAGAGCAGAATAAATTACTTATCCAGTTCACCAGCTGACACTCCCAAAGCAAGCTTCCACATCATCACCTTTATCCCAGAATCACTTCTTTCAGCTCCTTTCGGGTTCCTTCTTTTTCCATCTTCCTCTCTCTTGCATCACCTTTACTTGCCCCTTCCCCCATCACATGGGATTGGTCTATACTGAGAGCAGTGAAGAGTCATCTCCCAGCCTGATCCTCTTTGCTGAACTTTGAAAGTCACTTGCAAGAGTTGCAATCAAACAGATCTCTCTCAGTTCACCGCTTTGTTGTTGAATAAGGCAGGAGCAAGTATCTCAGGAGCAATACTAAAGACAATCAAAACTAGCTGAGATGCAATAAATAAGATCACACTTGAACTCTAGGTAGAACAAGTGACTCTGCACATACATTTTTTTCAGCTGCCATAGTGTGTTGCCCATCAGAAAATTTCTAGACCACTGAAGATGGGAAGTGGAGAGCCTGTCCCTGCTGATGAAAGGAGATGCTGATGACAGCAGATGTGGTACCTAGGCTGCAGTGTCTGACACCCCATGAACTTTGTTTTACTTGACCTTCAGAGCAGTCATCTGGAGGAGAGCCACACAAAGGAAGGCAGTGAACAAAATCCTACTCCTAGTTGAGAAGAAAGCCATCCTTCCAGGGACAACAGTCAATGAAGCTCCTGAGCACAGTGGAGACTCTCCCAGATCTCTCACAGCATGACATTCTAGGCTGCTGAAGAATCAGTTCTGTGCAAATGCCCTTCCAAATTTCTCATAAAATGGATATTACAGAATTATAAGAAACCACAGGAGTTGTTGTACTGTGCTATTTTACATGTTTTTAAAGCCTGTTGAGACCTGCTTTTTGGGCAATCCCTCCAATATTTATCCTCATTCAGAATGCCACTCCTTTCATTGCTTCTCTTAGGACCTGACCCCAGGTAAGATGACCAGTATTGCTCAACTGGTTTTGCACATGGCAGTAGGGCTAAGCTATGTTGCGTACACCATGTTTCTAATGGTTGTCACAGCCAGTGACAAAGATTGCCAAACAGTGCATTTTATGGTTTGAAAACTGTCTGAAAAGCTTTAAAATAAGACAGAAATGCAAGGAGCAGGAGACAGATTTACAAAGGTGCCAGGGAAGGGATAAGTTGGAAAGAAACCAAGAGAAGACAGTGAGAAGGAAAAGGAGGGAAGACGTGGGGAAGGGAGACATATGTACTGGGCAGGAACCCAAGTGAGGGGAGAATGTAAAAGAGGAAGCAAACAGGATGGTCAAGAAAGGGACAGCGAAGGGAGGGCAGAAAAAAGGGGAAACAAACTACTGCTAAAGGAGCCAGTGGAGGAGGGGAAAAAGCAGAGCTCCTTTCTAAGAGATAAAGGAAAATAAATGGGGTCTCCTGCCTGAAGCAGCCAACAGCAAAAGGAACGTACTGCTGGGTGTGCATTTCCACAAGAAATGTAAATTAGACTGGTAACAAATTACACAGGGCTGTCTTCCCCCCAGGGCAGAAATCACAGCAAGAATAACTGATGTTCTCTTATGGCTTGTGATTTTGGGGTTCTTTGGACAGGCAGAGATGGAAACATACTGACTATGGAAGAGCAGCATCCCCTCCTGCAATGGGTGCTGGCTTTGCATCACCCTGGTAGCTGTGTACTCTTTTGATCACAGCCAGGAAGTGCAGAATTCAATTAGTTATTATTTGGCTTTCTTTTTCCCCTGAAATTCAGCAGTATTTTGAAATCCCTCTATATAACACTCTTGTCTCTCTGTTTGCATGAAACGCTCCTAACTGCTGGTTATACTTTTAGAATACAACCTTCCTTCAAGATCCATTCAGAGAGGACAAATGGATGCTACTGCTGGACAGAGCTGTGCTCTTCTTCTTGGGTGTTCAAACTGAGATCACCCGACTCAGCATGGAAATGCTTTAAGGTGGGCACTTAACCTGCCAGAAGAGTTTGAAGCGATGGTGATTTGATTATTATTTATATTCCATTAAAAATAGAGTGGTAAGCTTTTAAGGCTGCAGGGTCAAGCGTTCAGAGGAGAGGAGATTCCCAGGCTAAGGCAGGATAACCCCTCTGGCCTTATATGCCTGTGCACTGTGACAGATTTTAATCAGAGGATCACGTGCAATTTTTCCAAGGGCTCCCCTTATCTTTCAGTGCCCAGCATTAGACATTATGTTAAGTCTTTCCAAAGAACTCTAATCCATAAAAATCCATCATGGAAGACTTACTTAACGGTTGATATTTGGCAACCAGAGAGCTAAGTGCAGAGCCTGAGGAGCAGGAGTGATGCTTTCTGCAGCACTTCACACGTGGGAATGTCTGACTGTAGTTACTGTCAAGCAGAAGTACTTTTTTTGTGCTGGGTTTGCAGAAATACCCCATGACGGTGCCACCTCAATTCATTACAAACACAACAGGCCATGTAATTAACCTCAGTGGCATAACAAAACGCCCTGCATAGCAGCCATCACCCCTTCCAGGCTGTGGGTTGAAGTGAATTGTAGGGAGGGTGTGGGACTATTCGTGAGGAGCACGACAGGCGTTCTCTCCCTGCCGCTTGCCTCTCACGTGCAGACCACTCTCAGCCCCCAGGGACTGAGCACGAGCAGGCCAGAGGGCGAGACACACGTGCTCAAGAGCAGTTTTGTTCCTGCTTCCTTGAGCGGATGGTTCAGCCCTTCAAGACCCCTGTTTAACCAGGTCCCAGGGTCCCACATCGAGTGGGGCCATGTATGTTTTAATGGCAGAGCGAGTAACAACTTTGGGTGCTTCGCTGGGAACGCTTTCCTGAGTCTACAGCAGGACACAGAGAGAAAAGGGGAGCACCCACTAACACTGTGGGCTCCGCTGCCAGGAGGAAAGCATTTCCAATTCCTTTTTTGTTTCCTTGTGGCAAAGCTGAGATTCCCATTCAGGCCATTTAAAAGCCATCAATCAAAGCCTCCACAGTAGAACTAAAATTGGTCAAGATCAGGCTTTCCAACAGGCAGGCAAACAGGCATCATGGCAAGCTGAAGTGGCTCTAGTGCCTGTTTAAAGCCATCTTACCAAAGCGAGTGCACAGCTGCATTTTCTTTCAAAATACTACTGCAGCCTTTTAAGAGAGAAGGGGAATAATCTACATTCTGGCAGCAGGGAATATTTCACAAATCATATATGCTTTGGCATCGAGCCCTTAAAGCTAGGGGCCTTTACTCACAGGCTTTGCTGGGAGAGATCCACCCACCTCAAGTGGGATTAATTAAAAGAGGCATGTATCATGCAAATAGTTTCTGTTTCCTTACAGAAATATTCAGAGCACATAACCCAAACCAGCTTTAAAATCAGAATGAAGCAAGGAAGAAAATGATGTCCTGCTCCCCTAACCCTTTTCCTTTCCCCATACAGTAAGCCAGGAACAGCAAGAAAATGCTGAGAGCTCACCATTTCCGTACAGTTCTTTTAATTAAATGCTAAGAGAGCTAAGGGGGAAAAAATAAAAGAAAAAAGGATTTTTTTGTTTTAAAGGCAGGGGCTGTATCTCACTATAAAGCGCCCAATTCTTCAGACCACATGTGTGTTCAGCCACTCGTTGGAAAAGGATGGTCCAAGTCCCTGGAAATGAATTAATTTTTTTTATCTTAAGGCAGAACAGGAGAAAACAGAAAGTTTATATTCCTTCAGCATGGCAGGATTTTCAGGTCCATGTGACAGTGACGGGGGCTGCAACAAAAAGCTCTTAGGAAAGCTAGATGAATTCTAAAAATACAACTTTCTTCATCTCAGGAAGCTAAACTGATTCCCTGGGCATGAGATATCCTGACACTTCAAGGAATCATTGCAGAAAATGGTGGTAGAGCAGTCAGAGCACAGAGCCCTGGTTCAAAAATAAGTCACGGAGAAAGCTCAGGTTTCCACAGGAACTCTTCCTCAAAACTGGTTGGGGGGTTTTTCCCCCCTTTTAATATCTCGGACCCATTTTCTGAGTCAATTTCCTATGATCCTGAGAAGGCTGTTATTAAAACCAGACCAAGCGTAGCAGAAATTCCAGGGCTCAAAAGAAAGGTTGAATAGGCGCAGGAGCCGGCCACACTGTCCCCCTCAGGTGCTTTCCCCTGCAGCCCCTTCCCCGGGATTTCCTCTCTCCGAGTTTAGTCAGCAGGAGAAACCTGAAGTTTCAGCAAAACAGCAAAGCAACCCTTCCTTCATTCCTAAGCAGCTGAGATTTGTTTTTTTATTTCCCTACGTCTGAGGCTTTCATAGCTCTGAAAAAGACATCTAGGACCCAGGCCAGAAGATGTGGATCACAGATCTTTTTTCCATGGAACTGTCAGGCAGTCGTACATTCAACTGTAGGTCCAGCCACAGCGTTTTAAAAACACCCACCTCCTTTATCAGCCACCGCGCCGCACGCCGCCAGCGGCAGCCACAAATCGAGTTGGTTGCTGGCTGCTGACCCAAGTGTCTCTCGTGCCCTGGAAAGTTCCTTTCTGGCCTCCATTCCGCCTATCACCTTAGCATCAGGCAGCTTATCATCAGGCATGCTGTTGGTAAGGCACCGCAGCAAAGCAGCGTCCATGCAGAGTCGCAGCCAGGCAGGACGTGGAGACATGCTCATTTGCAAGGCGAGGGATGCCAGGGAGCTATGGTTCTCTCCAGTAGTACAACCGACACCACACTCGACCTCACTTCTGCATCTACCGTGTGATTCAGCCTCTGTGGGCACAGGGGGAGCTCGGGGACCAGTGCCCCCGGCTCAGTTCCAGGCTCTCCCAGCAAGGGGATGCTGCTTGGACTTCTTCCCTTTCAGTTTGGTTCCCAGGAAGGCAATCCTAGGTTTTCCCCAGCGGTCCTACTGCAAGCTACAGGATACCCGCTGAGATCAAAGAGCGTGTTTCATGGCTGGGCACTGAGGCAACAACGCCCTTTTCATAGCAGACATAGAAAAGCACTTAATTCCTTTGATATACCTCATTTATTTATTATTCATCTTATAAAGGGTAATTATATTAGAAACATTGAGCCTCAAATTTAAGTTCCTGAGAACTACAACAGATCTCATCTATTTAAAAGAAAGTCTTTTTCCAAAGGCTCTCGCCTCAATTACCTTCTCTAAAATTGAAAATCTGTGTATTTTCTTTTCGTTTCTACTTAACTGGCGTTTCTTTTGCAAGCTGTGACTAATTTTAATGTAAGAGTTAATTTATTAAAAATGGAGAAAACCCCTTTGTTCCAATGTTGCCTCTCATAATTTAGGAAGTTACAAAAGCTCTCAGAATCAGAGGCTTTCAGATGGATATACATACATATAGAGAAAGATATGTATTATGTCATTGTGAAAATAAATATTAAGGACATTTTATTCCTATAACTTACATAAAACCCACTTAATTATAAAATATGCAAAGCTACTTTCAAAAGCACTGATAAATGCAAAGCCCTGGGAGGGAAAGGAAATGATGTGGTGATGAAAATCCTGTTCCTTAACTAATTGTTCTATACTGTATGATGTGCTCTGTTAGACAGCTATGGACTGTTTTCAACTGGCTGTAAATTACTTGCCTCGTGGAACAAGGATTGGAGTCCTAGCAGTTTGTTCCACTGGTTCTACAAGGATTGCTGTTGTTCTTTCCTGGAAGAGCCAGTACTTCCCCCAGTGAGGACTCAGAACAGCAGGAGTGAGTCGCTGTATCCGTGGTGTACCACCCTGCTGGTTCCACCTCTGTGAACCCTTATGTGGGCACACCACACCCAGAACAGGGGGTCTTTATTTAAAGATAGATAATCCAGGGTCTTCAGACTGACCGATATTCTTTTTTTTCCACTAAAAAACTTTTTCTCTTTTCAAAAAGTCCTGTTTGCACTACAAATTGTTCCTCAAATCACCTCTGGTGCTCTGCAGGGAATGCCCAATTTGGCTTTGTTACAAGACTTGTTCAACACCGGTGCTCAGCTTTCTGACGCACTGCTTGCACCTGTCTGTTATGCTAGAGGGAGAGAACCATGCCCACCACCAGGAAGAGTAGACATCTTACCTTGGGACGCTGGGAGGAGCACGAGTCGGCCGAGAGGGAACCTGGGGAGGTCCTCCGAGGGCTTCACCGCCACTTGGAAACGGAGGCAGCGGTCCTGGGCGGAACGGGACCGGGGGAGCCCCCGACTGAGGGCCTGGAGATGGGATTGCAGGAGCGGGTCCTCGGCCAGATAAAGGTCTGGTTGGGGGATTGTTTAATGTAGGTCTCCTCTGAGTTGAGGGACTTGGAGGAGGTGATCTAGTGAAATATCAAGAGATTTAAGAAGTTCAGTAAGGTGGCCTTTGGTGTTTGGATTATTTCATTATTTTATTACAGAAGTTAAAACTTTTTTTATGCCTGTGACAATTGTTTTTTCTTGGCATTCTCCTTTGCTGTCAGTATCAGAGCACCACATACACTTCCATCTCACACTTCCCCTACCCACAGACAGCATGCCTTATGATAGTCACAAACATATGAGCAGAGAGGCCGGTGTAATGGGTTTTAATATCGGGGTTCTGATAAAGCCCTATTAAGTAGGACAAAGAGCCTGAGATGCTGAGTTATTATAGCAGTCTACAAGAAGAGACCTTGTGGATCCACCATGGGGGTGGCAGAAGTGGCTGCTATGTGAAGCATCAGACAAGCTATAAATGGATGGTCTTCTACAAGGCAAATACCTTGTCTGGTGTGTACATATATATCCATAGAACATGGGAAAATATTTTTATTTCCCTCACAAATGTCATTAAAGACCTGGACAAAAAGACATGCAGGAAGGGAGGTGCTGATGCTGTCCTAAATTTCGTTGCTGCTGAGATGTGAGGATCTTTACCTGCGAGCCTGCTGAAGCCAAGAGTCATCTACAGGAGGGGGTGCAGGGGTTGAGACGGTGCTAGTGCTGATATCACCAATGATGGCCAGGGCTTCCTTCAGTGCTTGGTACATGCGGAGCATTTCATCTCGCCTCTGCGCCTGTTCCGCTGACTCCTCCATCAGAGTGTTTTGGTCCTCAGAAGAGTACAAGTGAGCCAGGAGCTCTGCGTTGATAAATTCTTTTACCTATAGCATGAGATAAAAAAAACACACAAAAAAAAATTCCAAGAAAGAAATAATAAAGAAAATCCCCAAACTGCTGCAAATACAATTCCAAACAAACACAGTGTGAGATCCGTGGAACCGGGAGACAGACATACCTGAATTTAATCTGTTTCTCCCGCTACCTTACATCAGTTCCACTGGTTAGATAGGGACTAAAGAAAAGCTGGCATCAGATTGAGCTGATGATGCAGGAGCCTGAGGTCTTGCTGTGGCCCAAGGAAAGGCTGGCACATGCAGCTGGGCAGGATGGACCGGACCTTTTAGTAGCTGTCTGTACGCAGAAGGGCTTAGTGCAACTATGAAGCCACATTCTGAGACGTGTGGCCATAAGATGGGTCTGTGCAGTCACTCCACATCACACTGTAACATTGCTCTGTGTCTCAAAGGTGTCGCCTGTGCTTACAGTGAATTTCAAACAGGCTTCCCAGCAGTTCCCAGGAGGCAGCTGGCATTTTGGTCCAGTTCTAAATGGCTCAGAGGTAAATAGCAGCTATTAGCAATGTCGTTAGATATATTAAATTCCCCTTGGGATAGGAATTTTCAGGTTATATAGCATCTCGGTCAGTTATTTTCTTAGCAACAATTCACCCTACTCTAGATGATGTTTTTCATCCCCAACATCTTGGTCAGATTCCAAATACCCCATCCACACACATCCCAACTGCAGGAGAAGTCTCAGAGTAATCTAATCGCCTGTACTGATTTCCCTGACGCCTGCCCTTGCTGTGGGAACCTGGACCGCACTGGGGGAGATTAAAAGAGAGGTACTCTGATCAAGTAAGACTCTGGTAAATGGACCAACTGCTGACCTACTAACTCTTTGCACTGGAGGCTTTCATTGCTGGTCTTACCTGGATTTTTTGCTCTACAGAGCTTTTTTTTGCGCCGGAGATACTGATGATAATACATCCCCAAGATTGTGCTTACATAAACCTGAGCTCCATTTGCACAGGGGTTTGTTTTAAATCCTGACAGTCAGCTTAAGGCAAAGCTGGTGTTCAGACTAGGTCAGTGAGAGCAGTTGAACTGCACAGGCATGGGGACCTTCATGGTCATCTAGCAACGAAAAGGCGGCCAGGACAGACCTCAAAGGGAAACAAAACCATATTTCCTGGGCTTGGCTGTCATTTCCCATTCATGTATGACAGGAGATGCACAAATTCTTAGCAAAGCCTGCAAAAATTTTCCATGAGTCTCACGCTGTTTTCCAGTAGATGGTACTGATCAAGAGCCAGAGTACACTAGTTTCCTCATGATTGCCAAAACCTCCACATTAAAACCAGATATCATAGTTAAACAGCATCACATTCTACTCAATGAAATGAGCATTTTAATGGCATCACTTCAAAACAAGAAGTAGTCCTAAAATTAGATTAAGGCCAGAGCCGATTGTAAAAGCATTGTTAAACCACAAATATCTGTTCAAAAAAAACGAGCCTGTGACAATTATCATGAGGTCCCTGTCTGCCACTAGAAGGAGGCGCAAGGAACTCCCCGAACTCTTCTGGAAGGGGAAGGCTGCTGCATTAGGATGGTTCTTGGATCAGCCTCCTTCCTTCTGCCATCAGATGTGCTGTACTAGACAGAGGAAGATCTTTCACAATACCCACTTTCTCCAGCTTGGAAAAGAAAGGGAAAGTGACACTTACTCACACCTTTGCTCCTTTCTAGAAAACAGACTCCCAGGAATGGTTGAAAACATTTTCCTTCACAGGCATCAGCCCTGCGATCAGTGCTGAACCACAGCAAGTGTCCAAACCCTGCCCCGTCACTCCTAAGTGGGGGAAGATGGCCTTGCAACTTCAGCTTGGAGAGCATCAAGTACTTTACTTGGAGTTTTACCACTCAGCTGAGATTAACAGCAGCGCTGCTTATGGAGTATACGCTGTCTGCTGTAAACCCACCCCTCTCGTATAACCTGCGCTACCCAGGCACCATGAAATGCGAATTCTGAAATATGGGGTTTGTTTGTGCATGTTTGAATCCCTGACAGTAACTCAATGCAGTTCTGTGTGGTAAATGTGTTTTCTTATAAGGTAATCAACATCCACCCTAAGGGAAGAATAAGGGATGCATTTGGAATACAACAGTCTAGGCTTAGCCCTCCAAGTATGCGTAGGGACAGCAACTAATTATTTTCTGTACACGAAGTTTGAATCCGATACTTCCCTTGAATTGTAAGTGCTCATTTACAGGCCCACAAAGTGGAAAGGAAGTTCTAGGAGGGCTTGGGAGGTTACAATTGTCACGGAAACAAACTCCTTGGGATCGATTTGTTTCCAGAGCTTTGGAGGCAACATGATGGGGCAGCAGAAAGTACAGAATATGTTCAGTACAGGGGAGGGAGGGGGTTTTCATTTAACTCCTGGTGCATGAGTTGGATTTTTGAATACTCTGAGGAACATACACACACACTACTCCACAGGACCTACCTTCCACTGCAGCTCCACTGCTTTCCAGGACTTCGTGCAATCTCTTGATGTGAGGCTCAGCAGTCTCAATTCAAGCATTTTTTAATAGCACTGGGTTGGGTTTTTTAAACTGATTTTTTAGCTGTTGCTTTTAATACTGTATTTTGTTGCCTAGACTGTGCAGAAACAAGCGTGTGTTTTAGTCGCACTCTTCACAGCGTTTGAAAATGGTTTGATTCTTTGCCACAGATTTCTAGGATTGAGGTGTAGGTCTTAGCAAGCCCAAGCACAGCTACAAACTATGTGGTCAACCAAATGGTAGGCTGTGTTGTAAGTATGTTGCATCAGCGTGCCCTGGTCAGCTGGCACGGCCGGCTTTACCGGTGTAAAAGCTGGTAAGATTGAAAGGACAAAATCTTAAAGAACTTCTGAGTAAAGCACCTGCTTCAGAGACCCTTAAACTATTCCATATGAGGAGGTGAGTGGCAGAAAATTTAATGTAAACTTTCAAAAGGAATTGCTCACCAAACTCTGCAGTTTATGAAATGAGAACGCAACCCAACCCTTCCAAAGGGCACCGGTGTTGAGCAAGTTGCTCTCTGTGATCTGAAAACAGCAGGAGGAACATGCACTCCCTATAAATTAGAGAGCATGACTGACTTTGGGGGGAAAAAAGGGGAGGGATTCTGTTGTTCCCGTGCTCTTTTGTAAGAACTCACCCATGAGTGGAGTATTATTTGGGGCCTGACTCCCCTAAACTTAAAGTTAATGGAATCTCTTGCCTCACACAAATATTCTGCTCATATTGTATGTACCAGGAAATCCCACTGAAATTTCCTGCCCAACCACCTACCTCTTAAGCGCAACACAAATTCCACAGGACTAATGAAATCCATCAGACTAAGGGGAGAGGTGGCTCTGAGTCAAAAGTAAATGCTGCTCTCTGAACAGATTTTCCTTATATCATATTGGTTCTTAAAAGCCGATTGGTTTCATGACCTGACAGAAAAGGTGCTACTAGCAGGAGCTGTGCTCTCCATCATTAATTTATACATCAGTGGTGCTAATATTAAGCTTAGTTTTCAACAAGGCCCATTCCAAACTCCACCAGGAAGCAGAGGCTGAGATACCAGTGCAGTGGAAAAACCAGGGTATCTCAAAGCCCTTTCTTTAATCAAATATTCTTCAGATCTAAGAAAGACGCACACAATCAATCAACCAACCACGTCTGCTTATCTAAACAACAGTGTCCAAGGCTTCTAGATTTATTCCTTGAAAACAGTAACCTGAAAATATAAAGAAACCCAAATAAAATAAGAACTGCTGTAAGAAGCTACGACAAAGGGCTACAGATTGAAACTCAAGGAAGCACAACTCTGCTCTTCTGCTCTCAGGCTGCCTAGATGGAGCTGCCATCTCTCTTTTCCTGTTATTTCAAAAGCAAGACAGAAAAAGAATTCCTTGATTTACCTTTAAATAACAACAACTTATTATCATTGGGGGTTGGACCCGATGATCTCTCAAGGTCCCTTCCAACCCCTACGATTCTGTGATTCTCTGATATTCTGATTAAGATGTAAATGAATGCAATCGTTAGCATTTTGGAGCAAGCGCTCAGGGCAGTGCACCAGCCTCTCCTAGGGCTGCAGAGCTTCCTACTGCTAAGGAAGATCAGGATATTTTGTCTCAGAGTGTGGCATTCATAGGAGCGCGTTCGGCTCTCTGTTGCTGCTGTATTCTGGAGGTGTGGTTGTATGAGCAAAAGAGATTTGACAGACATGTTAAAATAATTTAGAACCCTGGCTGTTACTTACATTATTGATCATGAGATGCATGATTGTTTTGGGTATCAAATCTCGGATACATTTATTGATAATCGACATGTAGGAGTCCACGAGATTTCGAATTGTCTCCACCTGTCTCTCCAGCTGGGGGTCCATTGAGAAATTGTCTGCTTGGTCATTCTCATCATTTTCAGTCTACAGAGAAAAGGGGGGGGGGAAAATATTTCAGAGAGCAGCAAACTGGAAATATACTGGGGAAAAAGCGTGGACTTACACAGCAATAATCCAGCAATATAACTCACAGGAAGCATGTCTGGAGGTTAAAATATGAAGTACCCACCTGTTTAACATCAGTGTTTAGTAACACGAAATACAGACTTTCAGACGTTAATGCCATACAGGGTACAAAACCTTTTTCACCAAGTGCATCACATAACTCCACACAAATTTGCAGTTTTGTATTAAAGAAAATTTTCAGGTCAAGATGTGTGGTGATAAATGGAACTCCCAAGAAACCTCTCGGATCACTTGCTGCAATAGACATTATCAAATCTTTTACCGTTCCGATTCAGCCAGCTTGACCCCTATGAGAAAGCAGCTCCATAAGTCTGGATTTTTAATTTTACCCTCCTATGGTAAAACCATCCTTGTTATTTAAGGCTGACGCAGTTGTGAGCAACTCTGCAGCTCAGCCTCACACTTGTTAGATGCAAATAGCACCTATGTAAACAAAGGATTTATGAAGGATAACAGCAAAAGCATCATTGGTTCCAGGGCTCAAGGCTCAGCACAGCATCGGCTGGATTATATATTAGAGGTCTCTTTTTTCATAGGACAGAAAAAAACCACCCTTCTTTGTATGTAAACAGCTGACCTAATTAAAGAAAATACCAGGAACTTTAACTGGAAGCTAAAAGGTATGTATTTTACTTTGGTCTAGCCTGTATAAATATAAGGAAACCTTAAAAAAGGAATAGTAGCCTTTTGGCAAGAAGCAAACTGTTTTCTGAGGCTCAAAGATGCCAGAAGAATGGAATTTCAACCTGGAAAGTACAAAGAACAATGTCCTTTCCCGAAACCCTGACATATAATACTCCCTGAAAACGACCACCAAAACCATATTAGCACGAACTATAAAACCTAAACCTGTTCTGCAGCTAGAAGCATCATATTAAGAAACAGAAATCACTTGCAAAAGGTGAATAACCCAATTAACACGAAGTAATTTTGTACCACCATGAGCCCTGTCGGCGCAGCTCCACTTACAGCATTGGGTGTAACTAAAACTTACACACCACGAGTACCTTACGGATTCCCTGAGCAGTTCAAATTGGTAGCAAACTAATTAGCAAAAGACTGTTAGGGCTGGACATGCCAACATGCCACCTGAGAGGCTTTTTCCCCTGCACAAAACCCATTCTTGCTGGGCCAAAAAGCAATTCCTAATTTCATCTCCTAACACAGGGGCTGCTTCTGGTCCTGCAGGTAAACCACTTTGTATCTACTCCTTGTAAACTGTGGCTCAATCAGTCCAGTCCAAACGAAATGGCGATGGTTGGGATTCGTTAAGTTACAGTTTTGTCAAGAAATAAGATTCAATGTATTATGTAGAAAGAAAACTAAACATTTGTAAAAGAATTTTAAAAGTTCAGTTTGTTTTTAATTACAGACAAATTTCTGGAAAACCAGCTAATCTATGGACTTTAGTAATAGTTATCAGCGCTTCCTAAAAATGCTGGGACTCTAGAGGACACTGAAAGAGTTCTTGATGAAAATAGGGTTTTCACACTGGTGGATACACAACCCTATAAATCTTAATCATTTTGTTAATAAACTGCATGTGCCCAAACGTCACAGCATGCAGATTGAGCACGTTCCTTCACCTCCACCTCTGAAAAGAAAGTAACTGCAGCTTTCCCAGTGAAAATAAAAAGCAAAAAAATGAAAAAATCCTATGTCTATCACACATCCACAGATTTTTAGACAAGTAACTGACCCAAAAATGATCTCTCCTTCCCAGTTCTGCATTTGCTGCCTTCTTCATTGTCTATATAAAGTACAGTTTGTCCGTGTTTGGGGTTTTTTTCCTTTTTTCTTTTTTTTTTTCTCTTTGCTGTTTAAATTACAGATTGCAATAAGATTCTTAGCTGGCTAAGCAGCAAAGTGACAGATGTTTATCATTATCCTCATCAAGAGAATGTAAAGTAAAAATAGTAATTTGTCTCTGATCTTTTAGGCAAAGGGTAATAGCCTGCAAACATTTAACCTTTTATATACAGGCTCATAGGTGATATTTACAGAAAGTGGATAATACTTTAGGAGCCCGTCTCTCATATGAAACTAATAGACCTGGCTTCATATTGTTGATTTATTTTCTCTGAAATCAGAAAAGATCAATCTTTCATGAGTTTACAGTAATTTATTATGAAAGCTTCTGGCCATGGCAGTCTTAATGATTTGATGTCTCAACTGAGACTTTTCATGCCAGAAACCATCTTGTTTGCATCGCATTGTGCACAGGGAAATCTGCTTCTAACGATTTCTATGTGTCCTGCTTTCAGCTGGGATAAAGTTACTTTCCTTTCCAGCAGCCGGTATAGCACTGTGCTTTGGGTTTAAGATGGGGACAATGCTGGTAGCATACCCATGTTTGTAACTGTTGCTGGGTAGTTTTAGTGTCTATACCAAGTCAAGGACTTTTCAGCTTCCCAGGCCCTGCCAAGCGCACAAGAAGCTGGGAGAGCGCAGCCAGGACAGCTGACCCGGGCTGGGCAGAGGGACATTCCCTGCTGCAGGACGTCGTGCTCCAGATATAACTGGGGGAGTGAGCTGGGAGGCAGCAGCGCTGCTTGGAGACAGGCTGGGCATCGCTTGGGGCTTTTTTCACCAGTGGTGAGCAATTGCACTTGTGCATCACTTGTTTTATTACTATTATTGTTGTTATCATTAATTATTATTATTCTCTTCCTTGGTTATCCTATCAAACTGCCTTTATCTCAACCCACAGGGGGTTTTCCCATTCACTTCCCCATCCCATTGGGGAATAGGGGTGAGCAAATGCTGCGCGGTGCTCAGATACCAGCTGGGGTTAAAGCACAGCACTGTGTCACACTGTACACCCAAACAGTGTCACTGAGCTTTCTTTTGTAAGCCACCCCTGCATTGTGCCAACAGCAGCATCCGAGAATGAGGTTTCTGGGTGTCACAAGAAGACAGGAGTGATGCTGATGCCCCGTTCCATCTCCACGTCATCCTTTCAAAACAGCCGGTTTTCTCACCTAGCGGCATGGTGACCAGGCTCCAGCACAAGCCTCCCCTCAGCCCACATCCCTGCCACTCTGTGTTCTAGAAAGGCTTCTGCAACTCTGTTGTAATGAATAAACCCAAACCAGAGTACGTAAGAAAACTGTTTGCATCCCTCTTACCGCGCCTGAACAGAATGTTCCTGTTGAACAGAAAGGGAGAAGAAGGAAGTTGGAAACAGGTCTCTGTGCCTGCTTTCCCAGCAGCCACAGTCCCCTTACAGTGCTCCTCATCCTTGAGCCAGAACTTGCTAGTTCCAATAGCAAGTGTTAAGCGACAGCATATGAATCTGGGCTAAGTTTTCGTTCAGCTGACTTGCTTAATACTGCAATTAATTGTTGACAGGAATGGAATATTGGGATTTCAAAGGAACACAACTGCGGTTACTTTAGGAACCTTTGTAAGCCTCCAACAAAGAAACTATGGAAGAATCTAAAGCACCAAAAACATCACACAAAAACCCAACAAAAAAACCTCAAACAGGTAAAGAACATTAAATTCATCTTGGAAAATTCAAATTCAGAACATCTGATGAAAATACACCAAAGCCACAGAGAAGAAATAGGTGAAAAACATGGATGAAGGGGAGGTAACATGGGAGTCAGGATGGTGCTTCCATTTATATACACACACACAGTGCCACAGTGAAGATAAGGCCCTTCCCTCCTACTTTCTCTGCACTTCAGAAGAATTAAAATATCAACTCCTTGCACTCTGCAGCGGGGTTCAGCTGTCACTCATAAGCTGCTTTGTGATGCTTGCATGGAAAAGTGCTAGTGAAACACCAGGCACACATCACTGTGGCTCTCCTACCTTCCCTGCACTTGGACACCACCTGTGCTAAGAATGAATTGGGGACGAACTACAGTGTCATACAAGAGAAGACTTAAAAACTACATGCAAATCCAAACCACTTCAGTTTTTGGGAATTTTACCACTGGCTGCACTTGGAAAAGGATTTCACCTTCACGTGCATTTCTACGATGAAAATTACCGGTCTTCTGAAGACTGTAAACTCCCTGCTTCAAGAAGGATGATTTCATATGGCAAAAAGGGATGTAGGCACGAGGAATTGTGTGCAATCAAAAAAAAAAAGAGGAATAGTGCCTCAAAATATCAGGATAATTTTCTCGATTGTGAGAATTAAAAGCACGCTGAAGAATGTCCTGAGGAAAAAAAATAAATCAGGAAAAGTGATTCCTTTTGAAATTCAGAGAAAAACTGGGTAACATACTGAAACCAGCCCTGAGCTGGCCACACAGAGAGCACAGTACTTCTAATTTCCATGATTTCATTACATTCAGGGCAGCTGCCAGCATATTTAAGAATGTCTTGTATAACATTCCCGAAGTCAGTTTCAAGGAGCAGTTGCCCAGCGTTTTCATTAGAGCAGTGGATCAACCAGCTCTCAGTAATCAAAAAGGCTTTCTATTAAAAATGACGGGGAGGAAGCAGGTGGGAAGGTGACTGACTGCAGTTTAAAAGTCAAAGCAGCAGCAAAGCCATGCTCTGTATGCTATGACAGAAGTCCACGGCTGCAGTGAGAAACCAACCCTTTAAAAGCTGCTGTCACCTCTTTCATTTACAGATGCAAGTTCCTAACAATAGCCACCACCTGAAAATTCATTAGCCTCTCCAGACTGTATTTATGGTTTCATTCACAGCTGCCCAACATAAAATCTATTATTTCATCTCTTCCTGTCCAAGTGAGGTTTTTCTTTAAAGCACCAGCACTCGGCACACTGCGGGTGTCCCAAACCCCTCTACTTTTTCCTAAATCTTCAGAACGGATTCTTACTATTCTCCTCACTGCAGCTTGGTGCTGTGTATATAACTTAGCTAAGGCACTCTCAGCCGTACATAGCGTGCCTTCTGCCAGAGGACTGCTGAAACCGCATGATGGCTTCACACAGTGAGGTTTTCTTACTGGAAGGAACCACAAGTAAATGACAATACATTACTTTTGTGTATTTACAACAAAGCAAGAAGCAGAAAAAGAACACTTCCCGGGTAGCTTGGAAGCTGTCCTTTTCCCTCACAGAGGGTGACTTTGCTACTCTCTTCCATGCTTTCAGCATCTCCTGGCTTTGTGCTGCCGGTGCCTTTACTGAGCCACCCACAGGCTGCCCCTTTCGGCTGCTATGCTTTTATCATCAGCCTTGAGCTGCTCCAAGCAGAGGGTACGATCCATCTTTCCCTTGCACACGCCATCTCTCTCACTTCATACCCACGCAGAAAGAAGATATAACCTGGCTGGATTTGTTTAACTGCCTGGATGAGCTGAAACAATCATCCACGCAGATTCTTCTTGGTGGTTTCAGACGCCGTGTAGTACAGAGCGTTAGTTAAAACCTTCTGCTGAAGCCACATACAGCTCCCCAGATACTGACAGAGCTTTAACGACCCCGAACATTCGCAATCTATGTTAGGCTCTGCCTGCCTTCTTCAATCACAAAGCTGATTTGGAACTGTGAGACAGAAAGGAGTGATGTATTACCTGAACTCCGACACATGTGGAGTTACTTTTGTCTTAAAGTTTGTAACAGGTCAACAACTAATCACGTCACATCAACCCCACCTCCCTTTGGGGCAGGGATTCAGATCCTGTGGGTAACGTATTAACACGAGATGCCACACGTTCCAGACTTCAGTAGAGCCTTTTGACATGATCTCAAGTGACGTTTTCATTAACAGGAGTGTGTTCTCCCTGCAGCTACTGCTTGGATCCTCATTTCCACAGGAAAGCTGTCAATGGCCTCCGGTCAAACTGGAAAGCTCTATCAAGGAACTTTCATATGGGCTGTATCTTTTAACATGCTTACTAATGCCTTAATGCTCAGGATGGTGGATTAGAGCCTGTACTTAAAGGGCATGTGAATAGGTTAGATGACAGGACCAGAGTTCGTAATGATCTGGAGAAACAGTTTAAAAATCTAGCTGACAGTCATTAGGAATAGATTTGGGCAGGAATAAGTCAGTTGCAGACATACAGCATGAGAATGGCTGCTTAAGGACCAGTTCAACAGGAAGGGAACTGTGTCTGCAGTGCAATGTAAGAAGAGTATTAGTCAACAGCATCTTGCTGTTACGAAACCAGTACAAGAATTGTTCATCCATTTCTGGTTATCACACTACCAGAAATTTGTGGCACATTTTCAAAGTGCTGAGGAAACCACTGAAGATGAATTTCAGGGCTCTGTAAAATATTACCTGAAAGGAAAAGCAAAGGTCATTGGGGACTGACAAGTTCAAAAGAAACAACCTGTGGAGGGGACATGGATGTCTTTGCAGAGAGGAGAAGATGCCAAAAAATATTTGGGAAGTGTTATATGGCAAGAACAGAGAAGCACAGAAATAGATGGACATGAGGAGTTGTAGCATCTCCTCCAAGATTAGACCAACATCCCCCAGAGATCCTGCCTTGGGGCAGGGGACAGAACTAGCTGACTTCTTGCAGCCCTTCCATCCAGTGGGTGATACTGGGTGCAAAGCAGCATGAAATTATGAGCCCACAACACTGCAACAAGAATGCATTTCTGAAAATACAAAAAAAAGAAAAATAATTACCATATCATCTACTTTCCTTTTTGTGCTGTGCAGAACTCAAATAAAAAAATAAACCACTGCTATGAATTGCCACCTCCCCATAAAGAATTTGCACTCCAGTTTCACCATTTGCTGCCATGTACCTCTCACACAAAGGACTTTTACATAACCCTCCCTACGCTGCAAGTCTTGATTCGGGGCCAACAGCTGCTTCGTGCCTTTCAGAACAGACTGCTGGACAAGCAAAAGCAGAAAGAGGCTGGCATAAGGAAAACAGCACCTTTGTTTATAAAACAAATACTACTTTGGAATTTGCAAACTTTTCAGTCAAAGAATTTCCTTGTCATAACAACACATGAAGTGCCCCATATTTATAAGAGTGCATTAAGAAAAAAAAAAAAACCCAAAACCTAGGATGTGAGATACTGTTGGTGTGATATTTGCCATTATTTCAGTGTAGAGGGAGGTCAAGGGATATTGGGAAGTCTCAAACAGTGGTGAGTTACCCTAGAGATGAAGTCATGATGATAAAGATGATTAGCCCAGAAGTTGTTCAGGCTGAAATTTATTGTGCATTTGTTACCCAATGCATGAAACACGTTCCCAGAGACAACAGCCTCCTCCAGCAGCAGACATTAATTGTGAAGGGCCGGAACGGGATCATTTGCTGTGAAAGGAGATAATCAATGGGTGGAGGATCAACCGGACATCTGTGGATTAAAGGATTAAAGCTACTGACTGTGGTATGCAGTTCCCCTAAGAAGGAAAACAAATAGAAGTCTTGGAGCTTGTACCAAAGACGACAAAAACAGAAAGCAGGAGAATCAGCCATCCATGATGCTGGTCAAAGAAGTATAAAGAGTCATCACGAAGACTGAAAGAACACCTTGCCTTTCAGCTCTGTTATTTACCTCCTGACCAAAACCACTCCTACAAGAAATGTCACCAGAAGTGATACTATTGAGGACTTTTACTTAGCAGTAACCATGCAAGACAGCATCACTAACAAAAGTTTCCTTATTCCAGCAGCAGCGCAGAAGACTCAACTGAAGGATTCCTTTAGGGCCAAGGAATTGTCTTGTTTCATGGGATGAAGATGGAATAAGTAAGTGCTCAGTGCACAGACAGTGGGTTGGAGAAGGCAAATTGTGGAAAACACATTGCACAGGATTAAATGTTTAAAATGTAGCTTATGACTTGGTGTGTCTGTGTGTATAATGTAGAAGAGTCGCACTTCTTCACAAAATCTGACTGTTTTAGAGGCGGGCACCCAGAATAAAGAATTAAAATCCCAATTCTGTTTTTCCTAGATCATGTACTGAGTTCCTACCCCATTCCCCCATCTTCCCTTCATTTCTTCCAGCGGAGATGGTACCTTTTCAGTACTTACCAGCCTGGTTTAAAGAAATTTGACTACAGAAGGGTAGCATGCAGATCTGTGTGCATGCTGGGAGGAGCAGGCTTGGAGGAGGCCTTGTAGTGGGGGAGCTCTGTACAGCGTCCAATGCCGGGGCTCTATAAATTACAGCCTTGTCTTTTATTTTTAGTTGATCTAATGCAATGTGTCACCTATAACTACACTCTTTTCCATAATTAATGATGTCTAGGAAAATATTCTGAAACTCTCCTCTGATAAGCACCTAGACAAACTTGATGTTTCCTCTCCGAGACGCAAAAGAGGACGTTAAACTGTTTTCACCCCCACATCCCTCGAGCCATGAGAAGTACCAGATCCGTCTCTGCTGGGTCAGACTAAGCCCTGGTTCACCACAAACTCAGTGTAGTACCGACAAATGATCTCCATAGTAAATGATGCAAATAAGAAATGTCAGCATGTTCCAAAATTCCTCACTTAATCTTATTGCCAGTTGTATAGTCTGGATAATCAGTAAATAAATCCCGCTAACTTTCCTCAAATCCTTGGGGGCTGAATACACAGAGAGCACTTTCTAATTCATTCTCATTAACCTTCCCAGCTCCAAACAAAGTAATTTCCTTCTTTTCTTAGCGTCTGATTTTTTCCACTGGCCTCTGCAACACCTGATTTAGCAGCAATGATTTCTCACTTGTGATTTCTGTTTTGAACTGGCATTGTTCTTTCTCTTCACACATATGCTTGCTGGAATAGCACGAATCAGCAAGATTTAAAACCTCCCATTCTCAAGTTTGAAGCCCCTAAAGGGAAATTGCAGTTGTGATGCCAAGGAACACAGTCGTACGTTATTTGACTTTTCCTCAGCCAGGCTGACAGCGGAGGGGGAGGGAGGGAGGAAAGGGGCAGGCAGAGGAAGATGGCATTTTAATAGCACCCACACTGATTGCACACAGTTGGATCACTGTGCTCCAGAGCAGCACCATTTCCTTTCCTCTTTGCCTCACGTTCAGGCAATACTGCTAAGCCAGGCTCTACGGGAAGGAGTCTCAATCTTCCTCTCCCAGCACGGACTGCATCTTAGTACAGAAATCTGTCTTGTGGACACCTCCCCTAGCAGGATAGCCCACCCTTTACCCTGATTTTTGACAGACCATTACCAACTCAAGCCTCGAACAGACCACCCCACCCGCACCCCAGATGTGACTAAGTGGGCTGACATTCCTGCCATGACAAGATGGATTATCCCTCCACCTCTTGCTCCAATTCCCATAGTCTGTGTAGTGCCCACAGTAATTACTTAGCAGAATAAAATTTAACAACAGAAGTGTATTTAATCTAATTTAGCAAGCAGACATACAAGAACCACCAGCATCTTACGTAGATAAATCTACCTTTCCCAGATGTTAGCCATATATACGCCAAACATATCTTGGCCAGAGTTCTCATCAAACATTTCATTTGATAATTCAGGTCCTAGGATTGAAAGCTCTCCTACACATTGATGGGTTTTCCATAAGCCCTCCGTCAGGCAGAGTGACAGTGGTCTAAAAATTCTGGCAGGAACTCCTACCCCAGTAAAGCATCAATAATCACCACCATCCATACGACCCAATTAAGACCTCCTTTAACTCTGAAAGCAAAAATTTGAGCTGCAACATTCCTGTAGCAGGAAACCCTCAAAACAGGTCAGAAGAGGAATTTGAAAACACCGAGACCTTTACTGAAGTTTAATAAATATTGTTAACAAAAGAAAAATCATCCATCTGGGAGCATTTTGGATTCATGCCACAAGGAATAGAAACCAAAAATTATTGGGTAAAATTATTTTCAGGAGAAGAAATGAGTTGTGAGCAACTACGCTGCACATAATCCTGGACCAAGTGAAGTTAGATACTGCTTTGTGATACGGCTTCCATTTCGTACACATATGCCAAAGCCCTTCTAAATATTCTACAAAGCCAATAGAAAACAAAAGATTATTTCTCACACACACACACACCCAAAATATAAAAAACAAGTTATATTCTGGCAAGTTAACACACATGTCCGTAAGCAACAAACATAAATGCTTCATGTTATAAGACTATACGCTCCTTGGTGCAAACCAAAATGAAACGATGAAGTTTAAACCTCAAGTCTCTCTGACCTCCTTTCTATGAGGAGGTTAAAGAACACCAGGGATCAGCACTGTTCCCTGAGGTCCATGCAGACACAGGACAGAGATTTCCCCTGCGGTTAAGATCACCTGGCTTTATCATTGCCACAAACTTGCACTTCAATTGGATGTTTTTGCAAATTAACTTTTTAAACGACCTATGACATTTTCAGTCCAAAGGACTGATTTCTTTTCTTTCCCCTTCCATTACTGGTCAGCAGCAAAAGGTGAAGTCAAGGCTCATTTGCCTGTTTTCATTTTTCAGCTCTTGCACAGCAACACACAACCAAGGAACCCCATCCCTGTGGCAGCACCATGAAAACCCAAACTCCCTTCAGCCAGGGAACAGTAGCTCATGCATGCACTCCCAAGGATCAGGACTGGTTTTGTCAAGAGGAGAACAAACCACCACATCATTAGGGCCAGCCCCTCCCTTTTTAGAAGGTTTATACCTGCTGAGCAAAGCTGGGTAGTGAGAGTAGTGGTTTAACATATCATCCCAACGACTGAATGTCTCACGGTGCAGTTACAGATACAAAAGTTTTGCTCTTCTTTCCCTACGGCTCTATTTTAAAATGTTTTCAGTAATAAAATTACTGTGAGACAGCTGGATCCAAGGGCGGGCATGGAACTTGAACCCATGGCCTTCTGGCTTAGAGGTGAGACTATTCCTAACCGAGCCAAAGTGACACATACATAATATGCTTTCAAGGTTTTTAGAGAGCTCTGTCATGGTTTAAAAACACTAAGTCTTTGTGGTACAAACCACAGCGCAGGAAAGAGCTGGGGCTCCCTTTTTACTGCTAATTTTAGCCGATGAATTGTTTATAATCTCCTGCAAAATACATAAAGCCTTTTTCTGCCTTAAGCTAAGGGAGAGCAGCCTCTCAAAACTGATTCTTAATTATAGTGTTCCCCTGCTAGATGGGATGGAGACAGGTTCCAAAATTGTGTCAGAGTATATGAAGTGATAAAATGAGGACGGGTGAGCTATTTTTAAACACACTCATAGACTTTGAGGTCAAAATCCCTGAATTTATAGCCTTATGGCCATATTAAGACTCGGGGATTATGAAGACTTGCACGGCGAGATTCAAGTATCATTTCATCTGAGACACCCTCGGCCTTCAGAGCTTGGGTCCCAACCCCCACCAAACTGGGGCTCCCCAGGGACCCACTTTTAAGCACAGATTATACCCCTGCTACAGAGAGGTGTTTGGGAGACAAAGGGGATGAGGTGCTTCCATTGCACTGTCCTCCCACATCCTCTCTTTCCCCAAGATATTTTGCAAGCGAAGGGCCTGCTTTTCCAGATAGGCCGGAATCAAGGGGGTTAGAGGGAGACTTAGAGGAGTCTTAGGAAAAAGCACATAATTGCTCCTTACTCTACCCAGTCTGGAAAGCTAATACAGCCCCAGGCCCTGGCAATACTCCATCGAAGTGGTGGTGTTTCCCATCTGAAGAGGGCAGTTGGGCACCTGCTGCTGGGACAGGATGGAGAGCCACTGCCCAGGCACATTCGACCTGGTTTAAACAAAACCCAATCCTGCCCTCTCCTATGCAGTATTTTCCCCACCTCAGGGAGAGAGGATTTACGACAACTCCTGAAACACATCTTCAGTGTTTTAGAAAATCCTGATTGGTAATAAAATCATTGTTCTTCTCGTGGAAAGAAGACCAGATACAGGTATCACCTGGGGAGGAGCTGGCACTGCCTTTGCCCCCACAGGCTTCCCAGCACTGCCAAGAAACACTCCTGATCTCAGATTTGTCTCATGGCAGCATTTGGCAATGTCAAAACTGTCACCCTCTGGTTTGTTTTCAGTAATGATCAACATACACTATTTGTTTGAAAAAGGAAAAAAGCTACCAAGTGAGGAGAAACCAACTGGAGAGACTTTACTTGCCTTACAAGTTGGAGTGGAAACAGCTCTCAGATCCTTTTCCCTATCATTCTTGACAGCCTACAAAAGCTTTAGCTGTGTCTTCCTCTAGAGGCCAAATCAGTGGCAGCAAAGGCTTGAGGGCTCTGAGGGCACTGCAGAACGATTTGCACCATTGACATCCTTCATTCTGTCACTGAGGTATGGTTTTATGGTAAGCCATTGCACTGAGATGAGTGATTATTTTGGAAAAGACAGGACAGTGGTGTTAACCATCAGAGGAAGACAGAAAGGCTCTAAAACTGTTTTCAGGTGAGTGGGTTTATTTGTTCAATTTCTGCAACTGCATTTACTTAACCATCACCTAAATTGGTTATTTTTTTCCATTTTGATGTCTGTGCAGTGACATGCAATGTAAAATACTAATTTGTAGAGGGCCAAAGTAAAAGTACAACATGAGTAAGAAAAAACCTCACACCTTTTCTTGATTGCTTATGGATTTATCAGGCAATAAAACCACATAACATGCACAAAGCAAAAGCCTTGTAAAAAACCCAAAAGAGTTTAGTACAATTGGTTTAGTGAGCAATTAAAAAAAGTAATCCCATATTCTTGGTTCTGTTAGTAAAGTAATTAATGCCCACTCATGTTTCGATCAAAAGGAGTTACTGGAATGGGTTCTGCGCTATACCTGTCAGAAGACTACGATGCACTTGATTAGCATCAGTGGGTTTCCCACTTGGAGCAATGCTGAGTGGATCCAATGGATCCACGGTCTGTCCTTCAGCATTTTGCAGGTATTTTATATTTCTGCACATCCATGGTATTAGACCGTCCTATAAACAATAAAGACATTCTTTCAAAACTTCCCTGTCTTAGTCTGCAAATCTTTACCATTACAATAGTAACATGGTGAGTTCAGAGACACTTTCTTTCCTTGGGGTCAAGGGATGTCATTCCTATATGGCTACAGACACACATTACTTGAGGAATCCTCCTTCCAGGAGCTGGGCCTTACCCATCTCCAACTGCAGACACTAGGAATCTTCTTCCCATTTGCTCAGAGCACAACCTAACATTTCAGGAGTGGGAAAACCAGTTCTAAGCTTTACCTACAGGTGCCCTTCACGAGTTTGATTTTCAGGCAGACAGAATTCCTGAACTCCACTCTGCACCACAAATCATCCTTCAGCTACACCCTGTACTCCTGCATCTCACTCTGCTCCTAGTGAAGCCCCTGGCAAAATTCCCACCAAGTTCAACAGTCCTGTCCTATTCTCCCCAGTCCCTAACCGAGGTTAATTTCTTTTCTCTGAGTATAAACAGAAATCAGCAGGTAAAAAAGTTTTGTCTACTGTGGCACTAAGGCTGTGGAATTTACTCCCATGTGAGAATGACACAATAAAGTCATTTGTTTAAAAGTAAATTGAAAACATTCCAGTCCTCTCAGGCTTACAACTATTAGCTTTAGTTTCTGCACAGCGCTGTAGAATGTCTGGCATCAAAGGCACTTTGTACATTGCACTGAACTTGTATTGGACACTGTTAGTGGCCCATTAATCACAGCGAACAAAGGTCCCATGCAAACACAAAAAGGACTGATTTTTTGTATGTTCAGCATGGACTTGAAAAGTTGAACACCAAAGTCTTCTGGATACTCCACATTTTGAGACGTGAAGTGTTGACGAGGCATCTGAAAGGGGAGAGATTGTTCAATCGATATTTACGGATTCCACATTAAACAATTCTTACTTGTTCTCTAGAGAGAAACATACCTCAGCACAAACTAGCACAATCTGAATTCAGATAGCTACAAACACACGTACTCCCTTACACCCACACACAGATACCACACACAGGGCAGTGGTTATTGGCAAGAATATCTGCAGCGATATGAACCTTGAACGACCATGGTTGGAGAAAGTAAAGGCTTGAATGAAACATGCACTAATAGGTCAACCAGCCTGAGGGAATGCAACACTATGTTTGGAGGCACTGGAAGAGGAATGGGAACTGAACCAGTAGAAAAAAGAAAAGCCCTGAAAAGGAAAACTAATCAATGGTCAGGCAAGCAGCAAAGGAGGCTGAGGCAAGAAGAGCAGAGGAGGAAAGACCATGATCTGGAACACAGGCTGGATTTTGGGGTGCAATTTACTGATAACATCAAAGGAGAAAATGCTGTGTGGCAGGAGTGTGAATTACTGCTTTCAGCTCCTCATGGCTGTCATAGGCAGTTTCTTGTCATCCAGACCACAACAGGGGAAAACCTGAGTCATCGGCCCTGAAGCTTGCTATTTGACACAATGATTTCCATCATGTTCTTCAGAGCAAAGTATTTTGGGTACCAAGCTTTCACAGACAAAAGTTCCTCCACTCTTGTACCAACTGTCTCAGGTGAAACAAAAGTTATGGTATCATTATCATTCGTTCCTAACCAGGACAGGAGATGCAAAGGGCAGCAGCAAGAGAATAAATCACTACCCTCAAAAAAGAAAGATCCATTGTGTGGAATCTCCTAAAGCACTGTTGATATATTCCCATATCCAGTTACCAGCTCCCAGTAAGGTAACAGCTCCTGCTACTTCCTCAGGGGGTGCAAAATCACCTTAGGAAGGTATCAGCATGGCACTCGGGTCTGTGGAACAGCAAGTGCAGCACTCGCATTGAACAAAATGAGAAGAAAAGTGAGGCAAGTACAGGCATGTCAGTGAAACCAGGGCTGTCTGCAAGGCTTTTGAACATGCCAGTACCTCACCACCACCACCACAGTGAAGGATTTTTTCCTAAAGTCTAATCTAAACCTACCCTCTTTCAAGTTTAAACTCATCACAACCCTTGTCCTATCACTCCATGCCCTTGTTAACAGTCCCTCACCAGCTTTCCTGGAGCCCCTTTAGATACTGGAAGGCTGCAATAAGGTCTCCCTGGAACCTTCTCTTCTCCAGGCTGAACAAGCCCAACTCTCTCAGCCTGTCCTTACAGGAAAGTTAAATTTGTTTCTGCCCATTACACAAAATTGTGAGGTACTCTCAGCACAGTGTCCTGGAAGACACGGATAACTTAAAGGACTGGAAAAACAGAAACAGGAGGAAATAAGAGCCATGAGCTGACAGACTAACGACAGCTCCTGCGCTGGACCAGGAGCTCAGCAGCTAGCAATAACAAAGGAAAAGAAAGCCCAAATACCTCTAAAATGAGCATCAGATAATTTTAAGACAGTGGTATGATGTGGCCATGAAAAGATAAATGAATTGGTAGTCTCTGTTATCAGCAAGGCAGGTCTGATAAAGGGGACACCGTCCTGTATGGTACTAGCATAATCTTGCCTAGATTGCTGATGGAGAAAGCCACACACCTTCTGGTGAAAGATAACACTTTACATCTCCCCTGTTTCCAGGGCTGCTGCACTGCTTCCTCAAGAGTCAAATGGATCTGCATGGCCAGAACAAGAGGGTTTTATTATAATAGCCTTGAAACTGCTTTTCAGCCCACACGGCATAGAGCTCTGCAGTCTTTGAGAGCCCTAGACAGTTAAACTGAAATAGCTCTGCATCTTACATGAACTACATGGCTCTCCTCCTCCCTCCCCTTGTCCACATTTCAAACCATACTCCCTTGCCTCCGAGCTGGAATGGGCTTTGCATCAGCTCTCCCATTAAGCTGGGGAGTGAATCTGGGAGGAAAGAATGAAGTGGTCTCCAAAAACTCCCATGCACACACTGATCAACCTGGTTACAGATTCCATAATGGAGAAGGGAAGGAAAAAATTTATCTGAGAGCCTAAAACTGACATTCAGATTAATAAAAGCCAGCTGGATTAGACCCTCAGGTACTAAATATCACACCTAAGACAATCCCTGTGTCAGCGACCAGCCCATCTAACAGAAAGTTGGTTTAGAATTACTGGAGGATCTAATGACATTGAGGATCTGCTAGTCCAGCTAAGTCTACTTATCCATGTAGTGAAAGCTTTTGGGGTGTTTATCAGAAGAGGAATGGTAGAAGGGGGTGAGAGGGAGGTGAAGTCTTTAAAATATAATTTATTTTCTGGCTACCTTCCTTTCAGAAGGAAAAAGAAAAAAAAAAAAGAAAGAAAAAAGAGTACAGCTTAAATTACAGGCATGCAGACAAGCGCTCTCAGCCCCAGAAATTCATCCTACATGTTGATTAATAGTCAAACTATTAGAGCTTTAGCATGAAAAATGGGCTAGGCTTCAACTGAAGATTGCCCGTAGCTAATGATGCAGTGGAATGAACATTTTCATTCCAGCTAAACCATTCCTGCTCCTGTAAAAATAAAGAAATCCAATCTTGGGTTATGAAAAAGACTCAAAACGCTCTGCATGCTTGTTGACTTAAAATAATGCCATGCATTTTCACAAATCTGCTCTACCTGTGAAGTCAAACATACATATAACTACATCCTGCATATGTAAGTATCTGAAGGCCAGGGAGTGGAAGAGAAACTCCTGACCATAACCTAGAATTTCACATTTAGGAGTACATTACAAAGTTACTAGATGTTCACATAGCTCCTGTTTCAGGCTAAAAAAAGTTTAACATGTAATAAAAAAACCCCGACCACAAGGAAGCGTAGCGGGCTGTATAGCATCTGCCTGGCAAGCCTGCCTGATGTAGGCAGGACTTGCCTGGAGATCTCCCTGTGGCTCAGCCCCTGGCGCCATCAGTTGGGCTTGAAATCAAAAGCAGGGGAAGGAGGTAATTCAAAGTGACTCCGCACCACTCCGCTGGCAAAGGACGAGTCTGCTGCAGCCACCGAAAGAGGGTGGGAAAGGATTCAGGGGTATGTAAGAGAAGGGATGTGTGTCTCCAGCTGTAGCGATTTCCATTATGGAAACACAGCGCTTCACAGCGTTTAACCTTTCTGCCGCTGAAGTTAAATATCAACTTTATGTTTTCATTTCAGCACATAAAACGCAAACTCCAGTTTGGCTCATGTCAATGGCACAGTCTCCCAGAGCTGCCAGCAAGGTGCAGAGTTGGAAAAGCACCACACAAGGTAGAAAGCTGAAAGAAAGGAGTTACAGGCAAATAGCACTCGCCATCAGCACTTCTGCTGGCTAGACCAGCAGTTTTCAAGACTATGGAGCTCAGAGAGGGTGTGGGGGGAAGGCCACGAGGTTCAAACCATCCCATTGGCTGCAGGAACAACTATTAAAAGAAATTAAGAGAAAAGTCAGACCCCAGAAGGAGCAGAAGACACTGTGTTCCAACTCTAACCAGCTGAAGGAAAGTTTATATAAAAACAATCACTTGGTTAGTGACTCATAAGGAAAGAATCCCTAAGCTTTCTTCAGGGAAACCCCAGTAAATAACATGTCTAAAAACACACGAAGATGGTGTTGTCTGTTCCGTTACAATACTCAGTCCACATGATAAAACCTTTGGCAGCAGAGCAACCTACCAAGCACAGTTCTCTTTGGGAAACCCAAAAAAACACTAAGAACCGCCGTGACTGCTTGCAAAGTCCTCCTCATGTTCTAGCTCTTGTATGACATGTCTAATGCCAACTGGGAAGAAATGTGAAAAGAATGCTTCTCCTTACACCACTGGAGAGTGCTTCTCTGTTGACGACGTGCAGTCATACTCTCAAGATACACAAATGTCTGGATTTCAACACATTCTGCATCTTTTATAACTAAACATTATGGATTCAAACATCCTGCAGTACTACGCCCAAAGAAACTGCGTGAACAGCTCGCTGCATGCACAGCCTCTCTGGAGTATGTTGTCAGGCACACAGCAGGCTGTGCAAGAAACAGTCCTTTATCCAAAGAAGGGATGGATATAACTTGTCATGTAGAACCTCTTTGGCTGTGAGGTTGTTTTTTTTTTTTTCTGTTTTCATTATTTGTTTATTTTTTTTCAAAATGACCACAACATTTTGGAAGCACGTTGTGTGTTTTTAAGCATATCTTCCAGCAAAGAGCCTTTAAACTCAGCAAGGTAAATTCATAAAAATAAGAGAAATGACAGTGGTTTCCAAACAAATGACTAGATCTGAACACCGTGACGCCTGAACTTGGACTGACTTAAAAAAACCCCTCTACTTTTGGGAGATTCCAGGTAGGAATATTAATAAAAGCATTCTGTGTCAAGCAGAATTTATGTTCTGTAGCAAAACCGCTTAGTTTTTGCAGATGACCAGGAGGACAGAGTGGAAACTTGGTAGCAACTTCTTGGTAATTTTACCTAGCTCTCTAATGAGTTTTTAGCTTGCTAAGTGTGAACGTGGACAATATTTGCACTGGAAACCTCCCTGGCCAAGTTACTCCTTTTCATACAGAACATAAAAGTGGTTTAGTTAATGGTGCTCCCCATTATTTTCTGCTGCTGTAGATCCACAGCAGACTCCAGAAATTTTTTCAGGATATAGCCAGAAACTTGTCAAGAAAAATACTGAAGGTTGGAAGTGTTGAAGAGTCATTCCCGAGGGACTGTGGAGTTACCATAGTAAAGGAGTGTTTTTACCAAAATCCTCAGCAACAAAAGAGGTAGCATCACTGATATTTGAACCGTAATTTTCCACTGTCAGCTGGGGGCTTGAATTTGGAAGGAACAAGGTATATGTGACAATCTTTTGGGTATTTCTGACTATCTGTAAACCCTGGTAGATAGCTTAATGCTCTTCTATATATGATGGAAAGTATTTTATAAAAAGCTACAGAAAAGCAGCCTAAAGACCACCAGCTAGAAGTAAGATATAAGGAACTGCTTTAAAACAGGAGCATCTCTTAGGTCAAGTAAACCATTTTGACATCTGAAATGGAAGCTTCAAGAGCATAGGCAGGAATGACTTTGCCTGGAAACCCAGCAATGCATGTGAGACAAGCAGGTGACACTGCAAAGTGCTGCATCCTTTTATCCTTCATGGAACAGCAATATTGCTGAGCCTTACTGGAGAAGACGTGTATTTACGTGCTCCATTGTAAATCTGAGTTCCCTTGTGTTGCTGTCATGTTGCACATAGACAGCTACCTAGGAACCTGGCACTCAGGACAGCTGAGATTCTCCTGCCAAGGACCCACTGGCTACAAAGGGAGGATGAAGTAGTCTACAGTCAAGAGATCCAGACTTGAAAGGAATTGATTACAGATTACTCTAGACACAGATCCCTAGAAATACGTGCAATTCCTCAATGGGATCCCATCAGAAAAGATGGGGAAATGTTGATACTTGTATACACTAAAGGAAACCCATTCAGCACACTGGGCAAAGACACTAAGGTTCTCTGCAAACTGTCTTGGGAAACAAGAGGCTGGAGAGCTTCATAGACATGCTTACATGTATGCAAGTTCACAAGGATTACCGGTTTTAGATCACTTGAACAACTGACCCACTTGAGCAAACTTCCAATCAAACTTTAAGCCAAGATGCTTCCAGCACGTAAGGACAGACACTCAAATGACTAGTGTCTGATTTGAGATGAATTGAAAAGAGCCTGGTAAAGAACCAGAACAGGAAGATTAATAACTTTTTCTTAAAAGACAGGCAGAAAGAAATCACTGCAATCTCAAAAGAAGTTGGAGTGCACTATTTTTAAAGAACAAAAGATGACGACATCTTGCCAAACCTGCTCCAAACCAACCATAGTAATGCCTTCTCAGGCTCAAAGAGAGAACTCCTCATCCTCCTTCTTTACATAATTCATTAGTGACAAAATAATCCTAAATCCCATGTCCTCGGCAAGTCAGCCTACTGACAAATAGGTAGTTTGCCTCATCACCCACCGTTTCCAGAGGTACTCAATGGCTAGTGACCAAACTTTAACAAAAACAGCCAGGACACCGTTCCTTAACTATCCATCAGTTCTCTTCTGTCATTCTTTGACTATAAGGAACCATGTTTTTACTCTAAATTTGTTAAACGGGATCCTGGTCCACAACAGCAGCTTCTAGACAAATAGTATCTGTTGGCAGTATTAAAACCAGCTGCTGGAAAGGCATCATGCTGTGGCTTACAAAAGAAACTGTACAAATAAAATGGAACTAAATAAAAGAAATACAACACGGGGCAGAAATCACAGCCCCAATCAGACAATGCCAGGGCTGGTTCTAGGAAAGGAGAATTTTATTTTAGCAGAACACTAATCAGACTACAGAAAGCACAGAAAAAAACCAACAGTGCCCTGAAATCATACAGTGCTAAGGACAACACACCCACTCACAACGGGTCAATTTCTAACTCCCTGGAAGCTGATGCCATTGACTTCACCATGCCCATCTTCCTGCCTTTCCATGACCTAGACTGGTTGCAACTAAACCATTTCTGAGCATAGGCACTCACTCGTCAGGTTAAGAGGTATTTCCTGCAGAGCAGTACATAACAAAGAGCACAAAGAGAGAGTTGATGCTTTCAAACTATTGAAGACAAGTGAAGGATGAGCTTCCTATAGCAAGAGCCTTGATTTTCACCATACCAAGGGCTATGCACAGTGTTAAGGACCGCAGGAAATGCTGTATTTGGTGCTCGCTGTTAGCCTTAGCTTCAAGATTTTAATGAGCAGTGAGCCCTTAACCAGAAGGCATTACTCTAGAAGGAAAGTAGTTTTACAAATGCAGGTAGGAATTTACCTTAGCATAACACGTTGGGCACTTGCTCATACACACAGAGACATACATTGGCCCACATACAAATATACCAGCTCTGGCTCCAGTATAATCCCACAGCTCTAAACACCAAGGCATTTGAGGCTGCCGGATGGTGTCATGGTTCACAGAGTCACACCATTACCTGTCGGGGAAGACAGCAGGCCTGCCGGCGGCCTAGCTCTCTTCTCCCAGGGTTTAGGCTCTGACAATATTCTTCTGTTCCCATGAGACAGGAAAAGTTACTCATGCTGAGAGGATCTTAATAATCACATTCTCAAAACACAGCGGCCTTCTGATAGGGGTACAGGCTACCCTAAACCAAGAGGCAGTTATGGGAATGTACTTGGGAGTAACAGAACATGTTAAGAACCAACCATAATAAGATGGTCAAAACAGCAGGTGTGCGGATACTTTTAGGCATCAAAGGCAAACTAATGATATTTAGCTATAAGATATGTTTATCAGAACTCGTTATAATCACTAACCAATCAGTGTGGTGTGAACAGTGTGTGTAACCCATTAGCAGTTTTTTAGCTTGCCACATTTGCAGTAACAAATGTATATAATCTGTGTGATTTCACCCAATAAAATGGCTTCACCTAAAATTCATATTGAACTGCGTGTTGCTCATCGCCGGTCACCACAATTACCTACACTGAAGCCCAGGATGGAAAGACTTATATTTGTTATATGGAGGTTCATGTTTCCACTGGAAAATATCTAGGTCTGCAAATCAAGCAGAGCTTTAAACCACGAAAGTACAACTGCACACCAAATGACATAGCACGGGACTGATTCTTCTCATGGACTTTAGCTTCCATGCTCTGGGTTAGTTTCTTTAGTTGATTTCCCTAAGCACCCTTAGGTATGTTGCCACCCAGCAGAGAGACCCTGACTGTTGAGCACGTCACAATAATGCTGTGCAACAAACATCACTGTAAAATATTAATATCCGCTATTTAAAGGGTCTGATACAGGCCTGACACCTCACGGTAACTTCTTTATCTACCCACCCCAGAGCTCATACCTACCCAAATAATTTAATATAAATTATTTGAACTTTGTAACACGCTCAGTGACATATAATTATCTCTTTGAATTACAAATAATTTGACTAAATGAGGAAAAGCAGAGGTTGAGTTTAAAAGAGAAAGAACGTGAAGGGAATAGACCACTTGTTTTTCAACTGCAGGAACACAGGTTTTAGGAACAAGGGCATGAAAGTCACTGAGGAATTGCACTGATCAAACACCACAAAATGTCCATGGCCAGCCCTTCCTAGTGGGAAATCCCAGCTCTCCTAAATCAGCACACTCAATACATCAAGTGCCACGCAACACAACAAACAGGAGAGGGACAGGGAAGACATGAGTCAATCACAGGCCACAATGGGGCTGGGAAAGAGGTGGGACAGGAGCTGAAGAGTGACCACAGAACAGGAACACATGACATCATGGAAGGGAAGTTACATGAGTGGAGAATGAAGCTCCAGAATGGAGGATTTTACACGCAGAGCAGTAATTATAAACCTATCTCCACAAAAAAAAGATAAGTAGGAAAGGTTAAAGAAATCCAGGATGAACTATGCATCAGACTAGACATTGCATATCTTGGGTTTTGTCCAGAGCAGAGTCAGGGAAAATGGCATTCAGTTTCTCCCGATCATCTTGTTTTCCCTTGTGAATGAGAAAAAAAAAGAAGTATATGGCTGTTCACCAGCTGCCCTCCACCCTCGTGTCCAATGACTACATTTCCTGTTACACTGTAAATGCTACGGAAGGGTGAGCCTGGTGACATTTTTGGCAGAAAAAAAAATCTTTCAAATCTTTATTTACTCCCAGTGACTACTCAGGAGTAGGTTTTTTTGACTTGGAATATTTTAGGATAGTCCCAAAGCTTTGTGATACCTACGAGTGTGTTTCCCCTACTGTTGGGTCCTGGTCAGAGGTGACCCCATACTGTGACGCTAAAGGGACACGGTCTGACCTTCCTGACTGGAGACACAGGGACTCCAGCAGCCAGTATCATGCTGGAGTCCAAAGCACGTTTGTGGCAGAGGTTGGTGCAGCATTGTCCAGAAGCACCTTCCTCTCCAACAGCCAACTCTCAGCACTCACTGACCAGGGCTGGGAAAGCATCCTCGGAGGCTGGCTGCTTTCACTGCCTCCCCCAGGGCAAATCTCAGCGTATGTCCAGGACAGGGCTGACACTCACACCCCATGAGCTGAATCTTCTGGACCAGAGAGTTTCCACCTTTCTGTAGAGCTTCAGTGAAATCCTTCATGGGAGCAGAAGCGGTGCAAAAAACAAGCTGTGCCATAAAGAGTGAAGAATTTAGAAATATTTTCAATCTGCAGATGCCTTGCCAAAGGCACAGTAAAGAGCCCGCTGTGAATATGTTACAGAAACATAAAATAAATAAATAATGCTCCCTCAGTCCTAAATTTCCTGGAGTTTGCTCAATGTCAGCGGTCCCGTTTAACAGCAGAAACGTAAAACCCCGTGACAGCTACTGAACCCGCGACCCCTGACAGGCAGCTACCAGCTTTGCTGGGACTGGTTTTGAAATCAGCCTGTCCGTTAGCCTGCATCTTGTTACAGTCAGCACAACTGATGCAATGCTATGAATCTCTCTTCCCCTGTATATTTTTAACTCTCTCGTGCCAGGAGTTGTTTCAAGCATACAACCCGGGGCTGCTCTGTTTCTCGGGGAACACTGGGGGAACAAGGTTGCATCTAGTTTTTGTTAATATTTAGGAGAAGAGAGGGGTTTTTGATCTGAAAGGTGCCTGCACAGCCTTGAAACAGCGAGGCAGCAAGGAAGGGACTGAAAATCAGCCGGCTGTTTCGTTTCCTGCCTGTATTTTGGACTGCTTTTGACCCAGCGCATGTGCGCATGCACACCCACTCGCCGGGTCTGCTCCTTTGCACCGTGACTTCATTGTAAAATCCAGTTCATCTGTTTGAAGCAATGACTGAAACACTGTCTATAAAATTATGGCATTTTTCCACTTTTTAAAAAAATAAAAATAATTTAACACTTCTTCACTTAAAAGTTATTTTTAAACCTAGTTGGCCTGAAGCCAATTTTAGTCATAACTAAAGCGGATTCTTCTTTTCCTAGAATTCGTGCCTTCCTTCTCTTAAATATAGTGGTTGTTTGTTTTTCTAAAGGAAAAAATAAAAAGGGAAACCAGTAAACACAGTTTACACATGTCTACACCCTGTTACCCACTGCCATATCAGCACAGTTTGCTTCTCAACTTACTGCTACGCACCCAACCCAAACAAGGCTTTGCTTTTTCTACTTTAGGAACTTCACTCGAACCCAGACTTCGGCAATCCCAGAGCAGAACTACTTCCAGTTTGAATCTGACCGGAGCATCACCACAGCCAGTGACTGACTGAGCCAGAGTTTCTGTCTGGGAGGGAACTGAAGACCCTTCATGGCTGAATTTGAAAAAGAAATCTTCAGAGCCTTATTATAATGCAAAGATACATATGGCTTCTGGCACTACATCTGCATTTCCATGTCAATGGTCAAGAATGAAATAGATGAACTGAGAGCGCTGTTGTCATATACTTAGGTAGAAGGAGTAGCAGACTTTACTAAGTTCCCATTTTCCAGGACTGTCTCAGGAGACAGTAGGACATCTGGCCGTCTTAATGAAGTAGCTGATCTGGAATCTGGTTTTAGTAAAACTACCCACCACCCTCCCCCCTTCCAAAAAAAAAAGACTTGAATAAGTAATTAATATGTCACCAAGAAGTATTTTAAGGAATAACAGGCAAACTGACCTGGCAGAGAGAGTATTTTCCTTCTCCTTTCAAAGGGAGTTCTGTTTTTCCCAAGAGAAAATTCAAATTAAATTACACTGACTTTATATTGGGTGAACGTTCCCGTGTGCAGCATTATCTGCACTGTGACCACCTGACTACCTGAGGTGTGAATACAGGAGTTATAGACTTCAGTTCCACGTGTTTTGTAAAGGCTACCAGCAAGCAGAGCAATGCAGAATAATTCAAAGATGAAACCTTTGCAGTCACTTTATCCACAAAAAGTAATTTGATTAAATTTTTATTTTTCAAGTTGGATTTTCTCAAGTCTGAGCTCAGCATTAAAGTGTTTGAGCCTTTAAATTAAGCCGAAATGACTGGATAACTCTGGAACTAAGGATGACAAAGGAAAAGTTCATTTTATGTGAAAAAGCGTCACTTAAGGATTTTGGGGGTGGATTTGTTGTTGTTATTGCTTTACTGCTTGAGTACCTAAGGATTTGGAATAAACATGACACAGCATCCATCTAAGCTTTCAACCTAACAGCATTAGGAGCGTACTGAAAGTGGACTTCATGAGAGCATTACAAGTTTGGAGCTGCTTCCAAACTGCAGGCTCTGCAGGGCTGTTGCAGGGTGGGGAGTGTTCTCTTTTTTTAAATGAGGGTGAAGAAGACATGCAGGGAAGGAAGCAAGGTCATAATGGAGGATTAAGAAACCCAGAGGCATTCAGATACTCTGTCTTCAGTACCCAGACTGAAGCTACAGCCTCCTGTGCAATGCTACGCTCTCCCTCTGCACAAGGCTGCAGAGTGGAGTTGGTTTTAATATCAGTAAGATGGGGCTTGCCAACACGTGCTTGCTGTGTGAGGTGGGTCTCCACTACCTCATTCTACACGGCTCCTTTAGAGATTTTATCCAACAAAGCTTTTGAAGATATATTTATCTTTAACCATGTTAGAACTCTCACTTACATTAATGGCTGTGCAACAATAAAAAGTAAAAATAAAAATGATTAGTAGTCCACAGACGATTATAAACCCTCTTCACTTCCCTTCTACCCCCTTTTTTTAGGAACTCATTACTCCAATGTTTATTTTTACTTTTGTAAATCTGAGAGTGCAGCGCTGAAGGCAGAGGTATAAAGCATCCAGAACTCGAATGGGCATGTGGGTACAGAAACTTAACATGTATGTACAGTATGAATGCCACAGCAGGAAGCACTGGTAGGAGGTCACAGCTCTGCTACCCACCTAGTAAATCTGTACCTGCATAGTCAGGAAGGATAATGTAATTTTGATTTACCACTATCATCCTCAACCTGTCACTCCTCTCTTCCTCCAGCCCCTTCTGAAAAACTCTCCTGCCACCTCCCGTCAGGTTTACCCACTTCATTTCCCATGCCACCAAGTGCAGAAGTCTCAAGCTGTTTGTGGGGTTTGAGCCCCTGAAGGCAGCTGCAGGTTAATTCTGCCTAACGGGGATGATGTAACCTCCGGAATCCAGCACAAATGACCTGTGGGAATGAGAAGGGGTGGGGGATGGACAGATGAGGATACAAGGATTTTTACAAGGAACTGGGTCCAAGAGAAAGATCAGGATGGTTTTCATGGAGATTTCTTTTGGAGTTACCTTCTGGCTGACAGCCCAGGCCAGAGACAGAATGTTTCTGAACCCACAGTGAGGACTGCCCTTTGCTCAGAGAGAAAGGAGAGCTAACAGCTTCACCAGTCCACACACCTCACAGGTTTCCCTTCTGTTTGCTTATGGGTATCCTGCCTTGTGCCAGCAACTGTGTCAGACACTGCTGCCCCTCACGTCCCTAGGGTGGCCCATAGCTCCCGTCTCCAGGGAACAGAGCTGGTCCGTGCACCTCCTGCCCTCCAGACTCCATTTCTGCCAGCCCCCCGAGTTCTTTGGTGCCCCTTCTATCCCCATGACAGAGCATCTACAGTCCAACCTCTCTCTTCTGGAGATCAGATCAGCATCCACTGCAGCAGCAAAGCCTTAAGTCAGCATATTGTAAAGAAACATTATAAACATTACCTTGACATTTTAGTGTACACAGTTAACGTTTACATTTCACACCACCTCCTGTGTAAAGTCCCTCTCTCCATGCCATCAATACAGCATTGCTCTTAACCCCTCCCCACTCAACACCAAGGGCCCCTTTTCTCAGGCGGGCCAACAACAGAGACAATTTTTGGTGCTTCTGAGCCCAGCTATTACGGCAACAGAAGCAGCCAAAACCTAGTTTAAAATACAAAAATTCAAAGGAACAAAATTCTCCAATCTTTGGGGCATTTTAAATGCCACCTGGGTCTTTTCCAAACACCCCAGAAACACTTCAAGCTCACTACAAGGTGCTGCAGACAATATTTCAGGGGCTAGTTTCAACATTTGCTAAGAAGCACCTTTTGATGCTCCAGACACGTCTTCCTAAGGGTTAACAGACCGAAACAGGAAAAGGGGATAAAAAAATAAAAAAGGCACAAAAGCTGTGTAACTTCTTTCCATGGTATGACAAACTCTCTTTGCAGCATATTCCAAAGTGTGAGATGTGCAATTTCCATTCTTAAGCTCAGTAAAAATGGTGTGAAAAGTACAAACCCTGGGAACTGCTTGATTATTAGTTTATCAGACCAACATCAGCAAAACTGCCTTTTTATGTGCTGCTTAGTTTCCAAAAAAAAAAAACCCCAACAAAAACCAACCAAACCCCGACCATGCATATTTCAGTTCTCCCTCTCCACACCCCACACCCTTCTGCTGCTGTCCAGCTGGAACACATCAAGGGTCTAGAAGCCAAGTCAAATGTTGACCCCACCCTCCTCCATCCATTTTAAGGCACCTTCAAAGCCAGTACACTGATCTAGTTCAGCTTAGCCAACAACGCCAGCAAATCTGTTATTTAAGACCTTAGTGCTGGGTTTTTATAACTGCCCATTAATACAAGCTTTGATGTATGGTCAAAAAATCCAGCTGTAATGAGTTTCATCAGACTGTAGTAACCTTTCCTCAGAAGGTCTTTATTACTATACCTTCATAATCTTTGGTCCCAATACTGGTTTATGGTATCATTCTTACCGAGCTGCCTTAAAAAACAACTCAGCAACACTTAACACACCTCTATCCCAGAAATTAAAACAAAAATGCTGTTAATAGATTTCTAGAAGACACTTTTGCATCCACATTTGAAAGAGCAGTTTTCTGTTAAGGCAAGTATGCAGGCAATACTTGTGTGAACCAGGAGAGAAACTGATATTCCTGATAAAACCCTCAAGACAGGACACAAAAGGATTTTGTAAAAGGACAAAGAACTTACTCTGTTGTTCCCCTTTGCGGGATGCAGCAAGGAGGAAAGAGGGAAAAAGAAAAAAAAATATTAGACAGGTTTATTTTACATGCATTCAGTCTAACTCATACAGTGCTGGAAACAGCTCAAATTAACTGAGGAACTGACTTAAAGAACATTCACTGAATCCTTTAGTTAGCTAGACAGCTTCCAGGGGAGCACAGGACATTCGCAAAGGATTTAAAGCATTTGGCGCAGTTGTAAATTCATGCTGTTTTTCAAGTTCCCTCTCTACACAAACATTCTGATTCCACTTTTGCTTCCTCCAGTGTAAATCAAGAGCAGCTCCTGGGAAGTCAGTGGACGCTAACACAAGAGAGAAGAAAACGAGGCCCGAAATGATCTAGGGATGGGACTGAAGCCAGAGGGGTTTTCGTGGGCTGGTGATACCGAACTTCCAGTATGCAAAGCAGCCTGCTAAAGATGCCTGCTCACCCTGGCACGACAGCCACTCCCTAGGATGTGCCAACGAACGGAAAGTTTCACGACCTGATGCTTTTAAAAAGCAAATTCTGAACTTTTAGATTAGTCATCAAAATAAGGAGGAGATGGCACCAGGGGAGAGGGGGAAAAAGGGATGGATGGTGCTAGCAAGGTGAAGTGTGTGGAGCGAGTTATGACGAACATCTGTGCTATTATAATGTTTTTAATTGTGAGTTTTGCCATGAGCTGGCACGAACTGCATATATTATACAGTGGGAAGACAGCCAAAATAAACCCCAGCCTACAGTTGAGAAATGCAGTCTGGAAAGGCTGGTCACAAAGTTGTAGTCTTTTTTTTTTTTTTTTTTAAAAAAAAAAAAAGGAGGTTTTCAGATTCATCAGTCCAGAAACCCAGCAGTAAAGTCAGCTGGTAAATGGATATCCCGTTTCAAAGTGAATTGGCCACAGTGTGATTTATATCGAGCAAGCTGACGTGCATATGGGTCGGAAAAATAAAAACACTGATTCATTGCTATCCGGGTGGCTGTCAAAGCCCCCGGCCTGACAAAAGCAAATCTCCCAGGGGCAGGAGGTGACTTGGCAAACCACAAAATAATTTGGGAGCTCATAGACCCACGCTGCAAGGTGATTAAAGGTAGTTAACAAGAGAATGAATATATGAACGTGGGTGTGCATCTCTGTGTGCAGAGGGGCATGGGAAGGCAGGCAAAAGGAAGCAAGGAAATGGAGGGATGGGGTGATAGCTGGACTTTATTTTTTAATATATTAATGAGATTTGTTTAGGCTAAAAGGAAAAATTGAAGATCGACAACCTTGTACTTAGCTTACATTATTAAATTAGCACTACAGACTTTGTATTAGTGGAAGTAAGTGCTGAGCCCTATTACCATTACAATCATACAATTTTAAGTGGAGTTACTAAAAAACCAACAGAAAAATTAACATTCTTAGTTGAGAGATTTGCCCTTGGTGAGAATTCAGAACAACTCTCTTTAATTCAGGGGCAAATTTCGACGACTTCTGCTACTGCAGAAGGAACCCAGGTAGGGGCAACTGCGCTGGGTTTTACATCTGCGTCCTCGCACACGAGCAGGGCTGCGCTCTCCAAGCCCAGGCAGTTACAGAAAGCAGGCCAGCTTCACCACCGCAACGCTCCAGGTTTACAGCGCTATTCATCTCTTTTTCATTTCTAAGGAGCAATTTTTTCTACTCCTTGTGCCAAAGCCGTGGATACTCAGAGTCACCAGCTGTGATTCGCACGTGAAAAAGAGCGAGGAGGTCAGTGTGGGAAGGGGCTGGGGTACCTCTCTGCCTTTTTAACTCGAGGATAGCAGAGCTGTGGGGAAGCACTGAAGTAAACACAAGTTGCTGCCATTTCCTGGCAGTCGCTCTTACAGAGAAATACAGTCTCTAAATCTTCGAAGGAGAATAAAAAAGACTGGATGGGGGGTGTCTCAAACTATTTTATATTGTCAGAAGAAGGTGTGAAGCTGCACACACAGGATTTTAATGAAACACCACTGATTTTTCTTTAAGCTCCACTGAAGCCTCTCAGGTACCCTGGGCTGGGGAGCTTTGGCTTTACGAAAATCAAAACTTTAAGAGCAGACTTGCAGTCGACATTTCCTTTGCAAGACCAGAGTAGCATCAAGCATCATTCCTGCACAGCTGGACAGACTACTGGGTGAATTTCCAGTGAAAGGGGTTTGGAATAATAATACTTTTTTTTGGAATGTGAAGATAATTCCAGCTCAAAGGAGAACCAAATTTTGACTCCTCCCACTTTTGTCTTTCAAGGAAGTCTCTCATCTTGTGTCTAAGACTTCTTTGACAGACTAACTTAAACAAAACCAAGAATTCTCCAAAAACATATTTTGGATACAAATTATTTTTAGGGGGAAGGGAGAGAGAGGAAGACAGACGTTTAGAAACCCAACTAGTTTGTCTCATTGAAATATAAAGTAACAGATATATGAATATGATAAATATGTCGCAGAATACAAGACTAAACCAGAGAAGGCAACATGATATTTTGACATCAGTATTAAAACCTGAGCAAGAAAAAACAATCCACTGTTTTGATCCTAATAATTAAGTAGGCAATCTCTCAAAACTAATCTTTGTAAAATGACATCTGATGGTCTTAGGTAAGAACTGATCTACTCAGACAGGCAACATACTGAAGATCAAATTTTTATTAAAAAAAAGAGATTTAAAGTCTCCTGCTAAATTCATATTTGACCTATTTTTAAAAAATCGTCATCATCATCATCACTGTTTATTCCTCCAGTAACTGGAGAATGCAGAATTTCAAGAGTACTTGGATTTATCTTTCGATCCTAGCCTTGAAACTTGGTATGAGAGAGGAGCTGAGGGCTGTTTATGTGCAGAAGGAGCAGCTGGAGGGGACACAGAGTTATGCCAGAAGCCATGGAGGAATCACAAGGATAAGGGAAATTTGGGGCATAGAAAGATGAGAAAGGTGGAAGACAGCACAAGACCTGGACTCAAGGGGCCTGGCCTTCCCATGGGAAACAAGCAGGAAGAAGAACAAATTCCATGAAGATCAAAGCAGCATTTCTCAGAACAGATCTTCCACTGAAGGAATCTAGCAGACCAGCAGACTTACTGACGAAAGGCAAACCATGCACTGGAGAAACTTTCCAAACCTCAAATGACAGGTATTTTTGCTAGACAGCCTCCTCTCTGGATACAG
Organism: Porphyrio hochstetteri; assembly: GCA_020800305.1. Classification (NCBI taxonomy): domain Eukaryota; kingdom Metazoa; phylum Chordata; class Aves; order Gruiformes; family Rallidae; genus Porphyrio; species Porphyrio hochstetteri. Next base: position 26,137,893 of record CM036912.1, read on the forward strand.
CTCCTCAAAACTTCACTCAATACTAAATATCAAAATAACTAGGTCCAAAAACTATGAAACGGTCGTTGGGCACATTCCATTTCCTGACTTTCAGTCCTTTCTGTTAAATTAATAGAGGCTTTTTTTACAGTATCCTGTTCAATCTGCTCCACGTGACGATTAGCTGAGTAAAACTGCCTTTGGAAAGGTTTAGCATATGTTTCTGTCCTGGTTTCAGCTATGATGGAGTTAAACTTTTTTTTTTAGCAGTGGATGGAATGCCATGTTTGGGTGTTAGCATGAGAATAGTGCTGATAGCACCCTGATGTTTTCCAATTTGTTGCCGGGCAATCAAGGACCTTTCTCAGCTCTGCATACTTCCTTACTAGTGAGAAAGGAGGGGACGCAGCCAGGACAGGTGATCCGAATTGGCCAAAGAGGATATTCCATACCAGTTACGTCATGTTCGGTATAAGGGGGGACTGGGGGGAAGAGGGGGAGACAACGCCAGGACGTGCGGTTTCTGGGGCGGTCGGGTTGTCCGGGACGGGCTCTAAGCTGTGCGGCCTGAGTTGTGTGGTTTGGTGAGAAATTGCATTGTGTATCACCAGTTTCATATATTTTGTGCTTTAAACTTCTGTTATTGTTATATCTAGTTTGCTGTTATTGTTTAGTAAACTATCCTTATCCCAACCTGCGTGGTTCTGGTTTCTAGGTTGTGGTTTCTTTTCCTCCTTTCTTCCTTCCCTTTTCCCCCTCCCCCAACTCTCCTTCCCCCTTCCTTTTAAAAGTACAAGCGACTGTGTGGGGTGCGGCCCTCGGCCGGGGCAAAACCACGACAGTTATTTTGGCGCCCAACGTGGGGCCACGAACGGTTGGGATAACGGTAGATCTGACCCTAACTATCGCAATTAAGATAAGCACTGTTGTTTAAGCAATCTCTGGTCACGATGTTGTGGTATTTATTTACAAGGCTGTGGCAGCAAAACCACCGCATGCTGTATACAATCCTGGCAGGATTCTTTACTCTCTCAGGTCTGTGGCTCCCGTATTTGTTCCCATACTTCATTATAGTGTATTTTATGATATCGGTCTATGATACAATAATATCGATGATCATGAGCTTAAGCTGGTACTTGTATGAGGTTTTGCTGTCCTGTCCATTCTTTGGACAGGGAGGGGTTAATAACAGCAGCCGGTATGGTGGGGGCACTGCTTTCTTTTCCTTTGGGCTAAATACAACAGCTCTTATGGCAGTTTTTGAAAATCTTCAATATCTCTGGGATATTCAAACTAGCATTTTGCTATTGGTAGGTTTGGTGCAGATGGTTCAGTTTTTGTTATATATCAAGCATAGGTTTATGAATACCACTGAAGAGCTTTCTCCGAGACAGAATAATCACGAGTGGCAGGGCATGTGGCAAAGTATGGGCAAGTACCTAGGTACTTTCTCACGCCCGATGGTTTGGAATTTCACTCCTGAACAGCTACAAGACCCCGATCAAGTGACTGCATACCTAAGGAAAAATTGCTGTAGGTTTCCCAGAGATGGACACCTTACTGCACTGTGCTGGGCTCTGGCCACTATTTATCAAACACTGCTTGATAGCAGGCAGCACTGTCAGCACTGTCAGGGAGAAGGGAAAGGAAACAGACTGGCAGATACTATAGCTGCTGCAACCACTGGGGCTGACACTGCAGCTACTGCAACCCCTGTGACCGACACTGCAGCTACTGTAATCTCTACAGCAGACACTGCAGATGATCAGAAAAACCAACCCACACCAGTGTCTGTTGCTCCCGTACAAAAGAGGAAAGGCACAAAGAAATCAGTTCGTATAGTGACGGATAAGGATGATGATCAACCGGGATCATCTCGAGGATATCAGGATGAGGCAGAACCAGAGATTGTTACCCGATCCCTGACTCTGAGTGAGCTGCGTGAGGTTCGAAAAGATTTCACTCGCCACCCAAGTGAGCACATTATCACTTGGTTGCTCCGATGTTGGGATCACGGGGCCAGTAGTTTGGAATCGAAGGCAGCCAAGTGGTACGCCACAATCGACATTGCGAATGCTTTCTTCTCGATCCCACTGGCGCCAGAGTGCAGGCCACAGTTTGCTTTCACTTGGAGAGGCATCCAATACACGTGGAATCGTCTGCCCCAGGGGTGGAAACATAGCCCCACCATCTGCCATGGACTAATCCAGAATACACTGGAAAAGGGTGAAGCACCAGAGCACCTGCAGTATATTGATGACATCATTGTATGGGGCAACACAGCAGAGGAAGTTTTTGAAAAAGGAAACAGGGTAATTAAAATCCTTTTAGAAGCCGGTTTTGCTATAAAACGAAGTAAAGTCAAGGGGCCTACGCGAGAAATCCAGTTTTTAGGAATAAAATGGCAGGATGGGCGTCGTCAGATCCCAATGGACATTATTAATAAAATAGCAGCTATGTCTCCACCAAGCAACAAAAAGGAAACACAAGCTTTCTTAGGTGTTATAGGTTTTTGGCGAATGCATGTCCCAAACTACAGTCTCATTGTGAGCCCACTCTACCATGTAACTCGAAAGAAGAATGATTTCCAATGGGGCCCTGAGCAACAGCAAGCCTTTGAGCAGATCAAACGCGAGATAGTCCATGCAGTGGCCCTTGGGCCTGTCCGGACAGGGACAGATATTAAAAATGTGCTCTACACTGCAGCTGGGGAGAACGGCCCGACCTGGAGTCTCTGGCAGAAAGCACAAGGGGAGACTCGAGGTCGACCGCTGGGGTTTTGGAGTCGGGCCTACAAAGGATCTGAGGCCAATTATACTCCAACAGAAAAGGAAATACTGGCCGCCTATGAAGGGGTTCGAGCCGCCTCAGAAGTGATTGGAACTGAAGCCCAGCTCCTCCTGGCACCCTGACTGCCGGTGCTGGGCTGGATGTTCAAAGGGAAGGTTCCTTCTACACACCATGCCACTGATGCTACGTGGAGCAAGTGGGTTGCACTAATTACACAGCGGGCTCGAATAGGAAACCCCAATCGCCCAGGAATTGTGGAGGTGATCACAGACTGGCCAGAAGGCAAAGATTTTGGGATGTCACCAGAGGATGAGGAGGTAACACGCGCTGAAGAAGCCCCACCCTACAACGAACTGCCAGAGAATGAGAAGCGATATGCCCTGTTCACTGATGGGTCTTGTCGCATTGTGGGTAAGCATCGGAGATGGAAAGCCGCTGTATGGAATCCTATAAGAAGAGTAGCAGAAGCCACTGAAGGAAAAGGTGAATCAAGCCAGTTCGCTGAGGTGAAGGCCATCCAGTTAGCCCTGGACATTGCTGAGAGAGAAAAGTGGCCAAGGCTCTACCTTTATACTGATTCATGGATGGTGGCGAATGCCCTGTGGGGGTGGTTGCAGCAGTGGAAAAAGAACAACTGGCAGCGTAGAGGCAAACCTATATGGGCTGATGACTTATGGCAAGATATCTCTGCTCGGTTAGAGAAACTTGTTGTAAAGGTACGTCATGTCGACGCCCATGTACCTAAGAGTCGGGCCATGGAGGAACATGAAAACAACCATCAGGTAGATAAGGCTGCTAGGATTAAAGTGGCTCAGGTAGATCTAGACTGGCAACGTAAGGGTGAATTATTCATGGCTCGATGGGCTCATGATACCTCGGGTCATCAAGGGAGAGATGCAACATATAGATGGGCTCGGGATTGAGGGGTGGACTTGACCATGGACGCCATCGCACAAGTTGTCCACGAATGTGAGACATGTGCTGCAATCAAGCAAGCTAAGTGGTTAAAGCCCCTTTGGTATGGAGGACGGTGGATGAAATATAAATATGGGGAGGCTTGGCAGATTGATTACATCACCCTCCCACAAACCCGCCATGGCAAACGTTATGTGCTTACAATGGTGGAGGCAACTACCGGCTGGCTAGAAACATATCCCGTACCCCATGCCACTGCTCGAAATACAATTCTGGGCCTTGAAAGGCAAGTCCTCTGGCGACATGGTACTCCAGAAAGAATCGAGTCAGACAATGGGACTCACTTCCGAAACACTCTTATAGACACCTGGGCCAAAGAGCATGGCATTGAGTGGGTGTACCACATTCCTTACCATGCACCGGCCTCTGGGAAAATTGAACGATATAATGGACTTTTAAAAACTACACTGAAAGCAATGTGTGGTGGAACATTCAAGCATTGGGATACACATTTGGCCCAAGCCACGTGGTTAGTTAACTCTAGGGGATCTACCAATCGGGCTGGCCCTGCCCAGTCAAAATTTCCACGTACTGTAGAGGGAGACAGAGTGCCAGTAGTGCATATGAAGAGTGTATTGGGAAAGAGAGTTTGGGTCATTCCTGCTTCAGGCAAAGGTAAACCCATGTCTGGAATTTTTTTTTTGCTCAAGGACCTGGCTGTACTTGGTGGGTAATGCAGAGGGATGGAGAAGTTCGATGTGTACCTCAAGGGGATTTGATTTTGGGTGAGAATAGCCAATATAATTAATAAAGTAGAAATTATAATAATTGCCAAATAACCCATTATTGTATATTCATTATTGTTATGATTGCTGTATGTTGTACCATAGCATTATAGCTGGAGTCATACAAGTTAATGAAGAAGGAGTGCCATGATGATGGAACTAAAGCCTGGCCTCTCAAGAACTTTTTGCTCCCGTTGAAAATAAACTCTGACCCACAGACTATGAGCATGGACCATGCCAGGTGTATCAGTCAAGAGCCTGAGATGCAGCGTGCAACGAGCCAATGGAACATACAACTATCCTGAGAAACTGTTACGACAAATGGAGCCTGGAAATCATGGACTAAATGAACTCAACAACTTCAGAGGGATGATTCACAGACTGAGGGAATAAGATCTGTATGCACATATGTGTGCATACATGTGTACATACATATATGGGTGTGTGAAACACGAAACTGGTTGTACCCAAAGAAAATTGTTGGATCTGGTCATGACGTAAATGGTATGGAATAAGGGGTGGATAATGTCCTGGTTTCAGCTATGATGGAGTTAAACTTTTTTTTTTAGCAGTGGATGGAATGCCATGTTTGGGTGTTAGCATGAGAATAGTGCTGATAGCACCCTGATGTTTTCCAATTTGTTGCCGGGCAATCAAGGACCTTTCTCAGCTCTGCATACTTCCTTACTAGTGAGAAAGGAGGGGACGAAGCCAGGACAGGTGATCCGAATTGGCCAAAGAGGATATTCCATACCAGTTACGTCATGTTCGGTATAAGGGGGGACTGGGGGGAAGAGGGGGAGACAACGCCAGGACGTGCGGTTTCTGGGGCGGTCGGGTTGTCCGGGACGGGCTCTAAGCTGTGCGGCCTGAGTTGTGTGGTTTGGTGAGAAATTGCATTGTGTATCACCAGTTTCATATATTTTGTGCTTTAAACTTCTGTTATTGTTATATCTAGTTTGCTGTTATTGTTTAGTAAACTATCCTTATCCCAACCTGCGTGGTTCTGGTTTCTAGGTTGTGGTTTCTTTTCCTCCTTTCTTCCTTCCCTTTTCCCCCTCCCCCAACTCTCCTTCCCCCTTCCTTTTAAAAGTACAAGCGACTGTGTGGGGTGCGGCCCTCGGCCGGGGCAAAACCACGACAGTTTCATACACAAAAAACCATGCAGTGAATCAGTAAAATAAATACACATAATTGTCTGGAATGCTTCTGTCAGTTCGGTGATACAGAGCTTGAGGGAATAAACGCTTCAAAGCACATCTTTACCTTAGCAGACATTAATAGAAACAATGAAGCTCAGGAAAACCCAAATTGCTCAATCACACAGATCCAATTAATAACATTTTAGAAGGTTTGGCTGTTTGGTTTAGGTGGGGTGGTTTTTTGTTTGCATGTTTGGTTTTGCCCTGTTGAGGTTGGATGCAAAAATTGGATCTTAAAATATTTTTTGATGAATATTTCGAAATTACCACCGAAGCCTGTAAGGAAAAGGCTTCCATTTCTTGAGAAATCTTGCAGACATTGTGTTTTCCCAGACAATACGATTGTTTTTTCTGACTCAAACAGAGCAGCTACTGGAAAACTAGTGAACTGTTTAACTTACTGAGGATTTATCAGGATAGACACCGGCTCGTAGCAGAGATGCCTTCCAGCTATCCACCTCCTCTTGGGAGTCACAGGCTAGCTCAAGGAAGCGGTAATCCTTGTAAACATTCCTAGAACAAAGAGCACCACATTGTAAAAGTAGCATTTTACTACTCTGTATCATGCACACAGCATTTTAAATTAAAAATCCTTTGGCATCAGAAATTACTTGGTAATTGTTTTGGACAACAGATTTTATGGGACAGGTGCTTGTTTAATAATTACAGAGAGAACTTAAAAATATCTTAGAATGCTGCAGTACAGCTCTGGAAATAATCATCTGAAAGCACCATCTTAAAATCAATTTTCCAGCTTTTGCCAAAATAGAGCACTTTCAGGAAAATGAGACTGTTGTGATGCAGAGGACAAACACGTAAGAGGACAAATGCCAACGAAACTGCATGTCTCATGACTGATTCCTGCTGAAACCAATACACATCAAAATAATTAATGACACGACGTTTTCCCATTTTAAGTCCTTTCAGTGCATTACATAGCCCTGTCAGCCCATCAGCAGTAAATGGGAAAGAAAACTGATAATCAGATATTCTAAACAAGCACAACAAACCTCTGTCGTCATCATAGTAAAACTGGGACATGTTTAAATAACATCTCTTGCAGGTAATTCATATAATTAGATAAACATAGGGAATCACTTAATGGAAGAAAAGAGAAAGGAGGAAAAAGACATAATACGTAGGAAGGTGGTACTTGTAAATTCTCCAATAAACAGAGCAGATTTTCCCCTTACGGTTTAGCCATTAGTTTCCAAATTCAGACTCTATATACAGCCCAGATTGCTGTAAATTTGTCAGCCAACAGTCTTTTTAGGAAAGGCCACAAGCTTTAGCTGACAAAGGTTAGGAAACCACATTTCACTGGATCTTAACAGTTGTACAAGAATCAATCTTCCATCGCAACCAGACTGTTTTCTTTCCTTAGCAGACTGCGGAGAAGAGGGAGCGGGGATGGGGAGGGGGGTTGATGGAGATCTCTTCATTTTCAAAGACAGCAATGACAAGGGGTTCTCTGGTTTCATTATGCAACTTACAGAGGTAATTTCTACCCCCTATTTTGAGAAAATAAATTTGAATACACTGCAGAGCCAGGACATAAAGCTATTATCACTGCCTAGACAAATTTCTTTAGCATGCAGGGACCGGTGGGATTTCACCATCATGCTCCCAGCATACAACCGACCTGATGTAACTCCCACTCAGAGAAGGGCTTCTCCCTTAGCAGCAATGTCACCAGACAGCCCCTTGCCCTGCTTTCTGGGGCAGTCTCAGGAAACAGACAGGTAGGAAAAAACTGTAATTGAACAGTGTGTTTGTGCCTGAGGATGAAGAAGTTCACAAGGGGACAAAGAGATGCTATAGGGTCAGGTCCTATAGTTTAGGCAAAGCCACTGACAGTATGAATGACTGAAAACTCAATGGATTATTTCATTGATGAGAAATTTAAAATTGAACCTTTTTTTCCCTCAAATGTACTAATCCTGCCTTAATGCAAATAACAGCCTGGATGACCTCCTCAGATGCCATTATCTTAAACTCATGACAAAACACTTGAATTTTATTCAATTTACAATATTGTGGAACTCCAATTCAACATTTACCAAACAAAACAAAGAACTTGATAAAGAGAGAAGCGAAGCAAAATTGCCAGGGAAAGAATGCTTTAAAATTTACTGTTAGGAGAAACTTCAACTGAGATAAGTTTTTTGGCTAAGGCAACTAAGCAGCTACAACTTTCAAGAAATAGGAAGCTGAAATGTAGAAAAAATGACTAAAAATAACAATAGAGCAAATAAAGGTTGTGAAATGTAATGATAAGGAAGTTCCAAAAATACTTACCTTCAAGAGCAAAACAACACAACATCAGCTTGTGAAAACGTTTTTTCATGACTGTCATGTTATATATTAAACTTTTTGCCATTTTGTGACTTCCTACATCACCGTCATACGAGAAGGGATTTTAGCCAACCACTCAATGTGGGGAAGCTGGCAATCCTGGCAGGGCTGGCTTCATACCAAGACTTTTCATACATCTAGGGACATGTGACAAGCAAGCAGCTGATGTCTCCAGCTCTCCAAGGCCCCTCAACCTGTAGTATCTGAGAGCTCCACCGTTTTACTGTAGCCAATCTTACCCCACTGCCACCACAAATGACAAGTTTCAGCAAGGGAGGAACTGAAGGACACACACACCCCGAGACAGGACTCATGGGAAGCTTTCCGTAGGGTAAGTGGATGCTTGCCCTTTGCCTTTCTTTCTTCCAGCAAGGGTGACAGGCACAGGAACTTTTCAAAGGGAAAAAAAACCCACAAAGTAACTTCTGAAAAGAGTGTGTCCTTTTTCTGTTACTAGTGGAATCTTACAAAAACACGTTAACATGTTTTACTCATTAGGAATCCACTGGCGTCTCATGGAAAGCTGTAAAAACGTTCTTGAAAGCATTTCAGATTTTCTGTTTTGTTCTCTCTTCCACTGTTTAAATTTGCTGAAGATATCAGCACAGAAACAGTTACTTCTCAATCCTCACCTACTTACTCCATATGGAATACAGCGAGGTCATGTTATCATTGTCATCTCTATAGCAGCTAAATGGGATGCTACACATCAAAGAGAATGATATAATACAGGATAGCAAGAAGTAAAAAAAACCCAAAAAACTCTCAACAAGACAAATCTTGTTGATATTCAGGCATCTTTACATCTAAAGGACTGTAGAAACAAAACAGATACAACAAATGGGAACAGGCCTCCAAGCACAGTTTGTGTGCGACATTTCCATCGAATATTTCACATTTTTCAAATGTGAGCACACAAACAGGGAAGCTGTGTGCAAAGCTATATGCAGACACCACATCTACCACCCTCCAGCAGAGGCTCACCACTGGAACTCAATATCCTGCATACTACAGGAAAATAGATCTATAGTGGCATTACTGGAAATTAATTAACACAATACTACTCTACTAGTCTTCTTTTTCCAGAGTGAAAAACACAAAAGATTAGTATTTGTTATCTTCAGGGTTTATTATACTCCAGATAAATAAGCCTCAAGAACTGCATTCCAGAAAAACCACAACACAACTGCTTATGGACACGAACTGACCATTGGACTAAAAGCACTGCTTCCGATTCCGGCATGGTTCCACTCTCAGGATGTACCTTGTCTAGGCCAGGCTCATTACTTGAGAGTCCAGCAGACAGCCAGCTGTGACTTTGCTTATCCAACAACTTCTTCAATTTTTTATTACCTTTGTCTCCAGCATATTGGTTTCCCTCCGCTCCCCCCCCATATATTTCAGGGCTGAAAGTGAACTTTCTAATGCATAAGTGTCCATAGTTATTCCTTTAACCCCTCCCATTGCAGAAGAATCCCAATATGAACATGCAGGAATGGAGTAGGGTATTGGAAAGCGTACAAAAGGAAATGGAGAAGCTCCAGGTAAGCTTGAAGACAGCCTGGCTGAGTGCTACTGAGATTCCTGTCCCAACCTGGGCTGCCAACACTACATAGGGAAGGTTCGATTGCCTATAAACCAGCAGAACTATACAGTCCAGGACCTAGAGGTCAATAACACACAGAGAAAGGACTTTCCAGTTGCCTACTGCAATGGAGGCAATCCCAGTAGGTTTCACTCCACAGCAGCTGCACAACAAACCTGCTTGCTATCTGAGCAGACTCAACTGTTAAACCTCAAGAGGTATAGTACCCCTTGCCATTTCTAACGCTAAGATTAAAATATTCCTCTCCAACAAACATGGAAAGATCTTAAGGACAACCACTGTAAACACATTACAAATCCAGTTGATACACACACACACATATTAATGCATATCCACATATTAACTATGTGCATAGACAGCTTTTAGATTGAGTTGCATCTGGAACATTTCAGTAGACAAGGATGTACTCTAAACGCATGTCTTTTTTATAGAGAGAGAAAATACAAACCAAGATTAAATGAAGATGCATTTATTCTTGCCAATATAGGAGGAGACAGAACAGCAATTACAGAGCAAGAGTACTAGTGAAATGTTTATGTATGCCTATAAGCCACTTTAATCCTCCAAAGAACACAAACCCATGTTGCACTGGAACAAGTGAGGCTACTCACAGACTGAAATTGAAATCATACAGAATAGGGGTTTCATAAATAGTCACCTGATACAAAAAAGGGAGAAAATAATGTAATCCAGATACTCCAAATATATATGCACAATTGGGAAAGATAATCTTGGATGAAACTCTATTGAGTGTTTTCTTATTCAACCTGCAGCTCCTCCATGTACACTCTGCTTATTCAGCCTTAGTCTCTGTCTACCCTTTTAGACACCTGTAACTCCACAATGGCAGGTTTGAATATATACACTATTTTTCATACAAGAAAGCTCTCCTAGAAGCTCCACAAATCATATATTATAAAGAAACAAAACTGACCATCTGCTCTGAGTTAACAGCAATGACTAACATTTTCTATCAAGGCGTGCCATTTCAGATCAGTCCAACGTGAGTGCTAATTAAAATTAATTACATATGTCTCTGAAGATTTTTAATATCCAGAAAAGCCAAAGAGACAACGTCTGAGACAATGTCATGACATAAAAGCATTTAAGCTTTTTTCCACCTAGCTCACATAAGTGGTCTCCCAGACGTATAAGGATCCCTTCAAGTTCACACACACAGAATTGCACAATTTTAAGGTGAAAATGAACAGAAGATATGCTGATCGGTACATTGCCAAGCCTGGATAACAAAGTATCTAGAGTTCTATATGCAATCCAGAACCGAAATGCAGCCAAAACTAACATCACATAGGCCAACATCTGCAGTAGTAATAGTAACTGGCACTAAAACATTCCATAACTCCCTGTGTTGAGGAAGGTTTGATCCTTTTCGTGGTGAGGCATGGAAGCCTGCTATGGACCTGCCTCGGGGCCACACAGACGTAAAAGCTGCTTACAGCTGTCAGCCTCCCTTCACGCACAGAGAGCACGTCCCCTGCTCCAGCCCGGTGCTGCTCTGGATGGGGCAGCGGGACCCAGACCTCGCTGGGTCATGGAGAGCAGCCAAGATGAAGCTGTCCTGTGGCTGAGGCAAGTTAACTGGCCATGACCCAGCCATGCTCACAACACCCTGGTCAGCATCACTGCCGTTTCAGATCCCACACAGTCACTTAGGGAATTCTCTCAAGGTACATTGGAACTATCATATTTGATGCGTGGGTTCAGCATTGCTGTTTCCTTTCCCTGAGAACCTATTTTTGTTCTGTAATACCAGTTTTAAACCTCAATACTGGTGTCACCTATCCATGTTTTATTTATTATACAAAGAATTCCTGTCAATAATGACAAAATGTAATTTTTTTAAAAAAAACCCTCAATCTTTTTTTTCTTTATTTTTGCTTTTAAATGGAACAGACTTGGGAGATAAAGGATAGTTATTCCTTGGGTTTGTGTATTTTTCCTGTTCTTAAATACTGTACCCACCAGCATCTTAGAAGGTTTTTAGCCGCTTTTTTGTGGATTAAATTTCTGGGGTTTTTTTTAATTAAATAGATTTGCATTCTTCCATTTCTAACAGAGCGGGTTCTGAACAGCTTACAGTCCAGCTCTTCCTGGGGCTTAGCTTTCCAAGTCATTCAAAAACAGTAACTAAACATACATCTCATCTTAGGCTTTCTCCTTTAGCCTGGCTTCCATCCAACACCTCCTCTGACCCAGTCTCCTTTCACTAGTTCCCTTTATTTTGGCTTTTGCCCAATTTCCCTTATATATGGATAGCAGTTAACTACTTGCTGTCCATAAGAAGAAATTCAGTACTTAAAGCTCTAGTGCATTTGGAGCCCCAGAGAAGACTTGTGCTCCACCTCCTGCTACAACAACATTCAGCCAACAACATGCACCCAAAATAAATGCTGTCGTACCTTTCACTTAGTAGACAGAACGTACTTCCCTGGGTCCTACTGGACAACACAGTTTCTTGTGCAATACAACTCCTGACAGTCAGAGTGCATTCAAGGAGCCAGGAGCTAAAATTTATCATCTGGCAGCTCTATTTCCAATTCTATTGTGTACCCTCAAAACTTCCTTCTGAGGGCTCTCTGAAGATTCATCTGTTTCTCAGATTAAGGATCTGTTTCTACAATGAGCCTGCCCCAGACAGTCAGCCCTCATGCAGGGGTAGTAAATTCTGTCACACTGATTCGTGATTACTGAGGAGCATTTAGCTCTTGGGAGCCTATTCTTGTGACAGCAAAGAGGAACTATTTTGTGCTTTGAGTGTGTTTTCTCACACCTCCCTATCATAGAGGTGAGAAAAGCAGCACCATTTTTTCAGTTTCCTCTGGATCCTGGTTGGGCAGGTAAGAAAAAGACAGGGAGAATTGGTGGGATCTTCCTCTGCAAGGAAGGGAGAATTTCTCACACAGGTTCTTCTGCTTTGGCTCCATGGAAAAGAATGAGTCTGAAGAGGAAGAGACATTCCTGCATACGATGGAATACTGAGAAGTGATGCTCCACCCTCACTATACAGTTGCTACTCCCAGTATTGGTAGGAAAGGCCTGAATATTCACCAACTCAGCCTACTACCGTTCTATAACACCAAAATCTTTACCTAGTAGAATCTCTTCTCCCACAAGAAAGAACTCAGCTCTTCAGATTTGGAGAAGAGGTGGAAGGGAAGCCTTTTTTCTGCTTGTAGCAACAGAAGAGAGATTTTACTCATCATTCCTCCTTTACTTCAAAGAAAAGTAGTATTCAGATGGAGTTGTAATACAGTAATACAATTTATTGTCCAACAGACTAGGAAAACAGTGCAACTATTCTACTGCAAAAGCAAAGGACTGCTTGAGAATGACACAGAACCTAGTAAAATTGTGCCATGTGGATGATCCTGTACTCACCTGGGCAAGATAATGGAAACGACAACTGCTTGCCCTTCCCAGCTAGGGAGGGATGGGGCCATCACATAGATCTGAAAGGGGGGCACTTTTCAGACTGCTGTTCCTGTCCCAGACTACAGTACTTAGCTAAAAGGAAAAGCACCAAGGAAATATGCAGGCAATTGGCAAAGTGTTTGGAATGAAATCCTGGAAGGAAAGCCAACTTTTTGGTATGGGCACAATTTGTTTTGTTTGTTCCTGAATGCTGCACAAGAGCCTTACACATTCACCAACAAGGACATCACAGGTTCACCTACTGTATGTAAGTGCAGGCACAAACCCTTCCTCCTCCATTCTTAGCTCTGCCTGGCAGAGTCAATCAGCAGCTCTATCTACACAACTTCACAGTAAGTTCTACAGCAGTACAGCAAACATTCTTTTTTTCCCCCTACAATATAATTATTTTCAAATACTTTTACTATATTTGGCCTCTTCTCCAGCCTAAAAGACTTGCCAGCAGCTTATTGTGGAGGAGAAAAGGATGGCCAGCAGAAAATGGCACTCGCTTTCTTGACAGCTTTAGGTTTAGACATGTACTCCTTGATCCTACAGCCCAGCTTGAGTTGCTTAAAAGCAGATTCACGTAGACAGACAGGGACAATACTGATCCAGGAGACAAAGGGCACTCACTCTAATATACTTTGCTGTAATATCAGGTACTGCTAAAGTAGGTAAATAAGAGGTGTTCATCTCCAGAGACCTCTCGTGGTGTCTCTAAATTAGGTAGATGGGCCCACTCAAAAACTTAAAATAATTTAGTTTTCTGAAAAGTAACACTCACCCCCTCATTCGTTAAGCAATACTGGAACTATTTAACACCAAGAGCTTTCCCCTCTCCCCCCACTTTTTTTTTAAAAAAAAAGATTTAATTAGAAATTAACAAGAAGAGAGTTTAATTACTTCACAAAGCAGCCTTTTCATAAACATACAATTATGTTCATTTCATGAGAATTCATCTTCACCATGAAATCAATCGTCACAGTCTCCATTTACTATACATTACCAAGTCACATTTGATTCCTGTCAGAGCACTGTTGACTTCTGCAGTAAATCAAAGTGACAGATACTGTTAGTTTCCTTCGGCATCTCTCCGCAAGCCCCAGCTAACTCAAGATGGTTTTTCCTTCTATGCAGTGAAACGAGCATTTTCCTGGTAACTATATTTCAGAACTGGAAAGGTTTTCATAAATGGAAAAAATGCAGTGCATAATCCAGGAAACTATTGAAACTTACAGTATCAGAAACATATGGCTGTAGCAAATACCTATGCAGTGAGGGGCTGGGAATGAAAAAGAGAACAAGCTTATTAAAATTTTTCTCCTAAAGGGATTTCTGTTTGAAAATTAAAATACTTTAATTGAACGTTAAGGAAGTTTGCGTAGTTAATTTTAAAAAACCTAACAAACCCAACAAATACCCCCAAAACAAAAACAAATAACAAGCTGCTGCAGATTATGGGGAGGCAGGGGGGGGAGAAGAGATGCAGGATAATCTCCATGCTATCTGGGAAGCCGGAACAGAAGATTTTGCCTTTGTTCTTTAACAATCTACATCTTAAATAGCAAAAATGGTTCCATAACCAGAACCCTTAGTGGGCAAACTCAGAAAGAGAAAGCTGATTTCTTTCTCAACAGCTAAAGGTTGTTTTTTTTCATTGAACAAACAAACACCAACACCCCTCCCCCACTTCTCCCCCCCAAAAAAAACCCCAAACCAAAACAAAATAAAAAACCCACCCAGAAACTACGTTCATTTTGAAAAGCAAACCATATTCACATACACAGTCTGAAACCAGCACTCAGTGGATTAGAATAAAGTAAAACAACAACGAGACTCCTTATTTCAACAGATTTTACTGATTCCCTGTTTTGGTTTTCCTAAGAGTCTGGGACAGGGAACACGGTCCCTAGCTGAGGGCCAGATCACTTCACTCAAGCCCCAAAATCCCTGCTTCTGCTGACACAACCTGTGAATTTAGGAAGGAGTGGAAAATGATACTTGACTTGTTTTGACCAATTTGTGCCAGCAGCAGATTTTTAGAACTATCAATCGTTGGAATTGCTGTTGTAACTAGAATTCAATAAATATTTCCTCGAGAACGAGCTGGAAGACTGTCTTCATAGACAGCCGCTCCCAAGGCAAAGTTATTTTGTCATCTTATTGCTGTGCTGCCGTGTCTTGACATGCCCATATAGATAGAAGGATGTTTTTAGAGCAGCTTGCACATGCTGGAAGGTCTCCTCAGCCCAATGGGCAGGGTTAATGCAGACATGGCAAACATTTTAGACATCTGATTCTGAAACCCTTGCTGGCCGTGTGTATGAAGATACAGTGAAAATGTGAATGTGCAGCTCTGTAACACCCAAATAAATCCCACACTTCCCAATGGAAATGCTTCTCTTGAGTTTTTACAGCAGTTCACCAATTAATAGTTAAGATGGTGAAAATATTCAAAGCTGTTAGCTGAAGGAAAAACAGCGAGCTAAAATTAACAGATTTCTCATGGAAGGAACTTAATATGCTATCAGCTGTACATCTGTACAAGCCACCAGTATAAAGTTATCTTTCTTGACTGAAGCACGTGCAGCACTGGGACAATTCACACATATCTATAGCAGAATAATCATAATTACATTAATTTTCAGCATCTGAACTCATTTATGCTTTTAGAAACACAAAAAGTTCTTCAAAGTTTTTTTCCTGTGTTCCAGAAATGCAAGTGGTCAAGTGTTTGAAACCTTATTCCCACCAAGTATGTGTGTGACATACTTTCAAAGGGCATCTCCTGGCAGACAATGTCCACATGTAGGCTAGCTGAGATGTCAGCAGATGTTGGCAAAGCCATCGTGGGGTAGTTCAGAGCGAGACTCACATTGCATCCTCATGTTTCTGGGGCCAGCAGAAACTTGACAGCCCAGAAATCCTGTACTTCGCTTTTGTTTTGCAGGAGGGAGGGAGGGGCATTCCTTGCTTCTGAAAGGACTATTTCTGGCCAGTTCAGGAGCCACAACAGCTGGCTTTGCAGGGAGCCACATCCGGCCCTCATCATCTTGAGCATCTGAACGTATTGCCAAGCTTTGGCGATGCAAGGGGAGAGCAGGGGTGAAGGAACTTAGCAGAAGAGAAGAGGAAAACAAGGGCATCTATCCATGCTATCACTACAATTCATTTTACTTATTTTCCTGAAAAAGAACTTAGAGAAATTGCACCTCTTCTGCTGAAATGTAATTCTGCTGAGACAGCTGCAAAGACAACTCTCCTCTTCAGTAAAAAAACCCTAAAATTTACAGGTCATTTCTGTGTCTAAGGGCACAGTAATCTGAATCAGCTGTGTGTCAGGAGTAGGCTTCCATCGAGTACCCACACCACTTAAATCAGAGGATGGAGTCTGAAAGGAAAACTATGAGGCAAACACTACAAAGCAAAGTTTCTAATTAATTAGGGAAGCAGAGGAGTCTCATTTGTTCTCCATTCAGCAGTATTTAAACCCAAACAAACAACAGAATGACTCCCAAGATTACAGACAGGCAAGTTTTTCCACTGGAGAAAGTGAAGAGCAATGATACTTTTGTGATTTACACCAGTTGAATCTGGTCACAAGGTACAGAAGTCATGAATGTTTTGGTAAGCCTAGGTGACTGCCAAACATAACAAAAATAGGATCAGGAGATGATTATTCAGCCATACAGAAGAAATAGATGACTAATCATGGAGCTGTTTTACCCCATGAGTGGCTTGGAGGACACTAGCTTTTCATCCCATGGTTATGCAACAGCCAAGCAGCAGATAAATCAGGAGTACTGAGATCTTTGTTCACTCAACATAGTGGAAATACCAGAACTGCACTCCCAGTTATTAAAATGCTCAACTGGATAGAGCTTTAAAGAAGTATCTGCAGAATAGCACAATTTCTTACCTCTGCTCCGTGTTAAACAATGCAAAGATATGTTTGCTTGACATAAAGCTCTTTTCAACATCTCGTACTTTCAAGTTGTCCAAAGGAAGCATATACTTCTTCTCTTTTTCCTAGGGAAAAAAAAAGCCACAGATTAAAACAACACTACACGAGAAGTCTCAAAGAAGCCTGATCTCAGCAAGTTCTGTTTAGTTGGTAAAACCTTTGGAACATTTAATATCGTAAGGGAATACCCAAAACTGAAATGTCTGCTGATCTTTCATGGACATATCTGCAAGAGAAATCAAACCTCAATTCCAGTTCTCTTTTTCACTGACCCTTTTAAAACATTTCTGCATTAAAAAATTCCCCCTCAAACACATAAGCATCTACATTTATTCTTCTTCATTCCTCTGAGTTGTAAAAAGAAATGGGTCAGAATTAACTAAACCAAAAGTATCTAATCAATACAGAACTCTTCTCCCATGTCTGTGTAGCAACTGAAGTAACCTGTGACATAAAATTAATCTTTGTCTAGAATTACCGTTGCTAATTATTTAGGGGTGGCATTTTCATGATCCCAGAGATTACCTTTCTTCCCTCCAGTGGAAAATACAAACATCGTACAAGTCAATCATAGAATCATTGAGTCATAGAATGGTATGAATTGGAAGGGACCCCAAGGATCATAGAGCTCCAACCCCCCTGCCACAGGCAGGGCCACCAACCTCAGGCCTGGATCTACACTAGGTTGCCCAGGGCCCCATCCAACCTGGCCTTGAACATCCCCAGGGACGGGGCATCCACTACCTCTCTGGGCAGCCTGTTCCAGCACCTCACCACTCTCTCTGTAAAGAACTTCCCCCTAATATCTAATCTAAACCTTCCTTCCTTTAGTTTTAATCCATTCCCCCTTGTCCTGTCATTGTCTACCCTTTTAAAAAGTTGAATCCCCTCCTGCTTATAAGCTCCCTTCAGGGACTGGAAGGCTGCAATGAGGTCCCCTCGCAGCCTTCTCTTCTCCAGACTACCGTCATCAAAGTTTTATATACACCATACACAAAACCCCCACAGACTCTAATCTAACCAGGTCATTCTCCAAACAGCAGAAATGATCTATTCACCCTGGGTTAGCCAATTCCTTTCACATTTCCTTCACAACTCTAGTTTACAGCACAAACACTACAGTTTCACTTTTTCTAGATTTCTTGCTCCCTGCCACTCCAAATTAAGGGGCAGTAATGCTGTTAAGCTACCTTATGACATCAGAACAACAAAGCCCTAAGATAATGAGCCGTTCCTATTGCGTTAAACTTCCTTGAAGTCCTCATACAGACAGGCAAACCAGGGCAAAACTCTCAATTTTGCTTTGCAAACACAACTGATGAGTAGAAGCAATTCAAGGACAAAAGGGGCAACCCCAGTCCTGGTTTTGCACATCACGGTTTTGCTGACAATGGTACTAACACAGTACAGAGTGCCAATACCACAGCAGCAATGGAGCAGGGCGAGATTTATGCCTAGAATTCATGTAGCAGATACTCATGGCTGCTCTGTGACTACAGAAGTTCAATAAATCACCAAAGATGGGAAGCTTAGGGTTCCTTCACATCCATTATCTGCCACCATGAAGCAAGACTGAGTAGTCTCAGTCTAGCCATCATCAGAACTAGCTTTACTGTAAAGCCTAGCACCCCTCACACTTGGTGGGGAACTGTGAACTGGGGCATCACTTAGGGTGGTCAGCTAAAGGAAGGAGTATGCATGTGATAATAGTTTATTGTATGCCATAAAGCAGGACAAGAGGGACAAACCAAACTAGGACTCTTTTTTTTACTCAGTATATATTTCTCAAAAGAAATACACACAAGTAATTTCCACTGCACAGAATGGGAAGAAGTCCTAACTAGACAGAGATGTGCGTACTGTGAGGGCAGATGCAATTCCACTTGGCTCATCTTCAGCAGATTGCAAAACTAAACTGGATGCGAATGTACCTCAGAGTGAAACTATAAAAATACAGTGACGTGTCCAACAACGGCTCACTTTCCTAGACAGCTTCATAACAGGCTTCAGAAGAGGAAAAAGCATATTTTAAAGCCTGTTCTGGAAAAGCACCATTTCTACTGTCTTGTCTTTATGAATACAAAAGTTATCAAATCCAATGTGGAAGTATTACATAAGTATCTGATGGATTTTCAAACTGCCTCTAGCTTAGCCATATCCTAGAGTTATTACCCACAAAAGATCATATGTAGTATTTTCTTTTACTTAACACCCTCACCTAACAACAATTCCAATGAAGGAGGCTAATTCTGTGCCAGTCTCTAGCTATTTATCACAGGTCATAGAATAGAATCACAGAATCGTAGGGGTTGGAAAGGACCTCGAGAGCTCATCGGGTCCAACCCCCCTGCCAAAGCAGCTCCCCAGCTCATATTGCACAGATAGGCATCCAGATGAGTCTTGAATATCTCCAGACGTGTCTATATTCTGCTTCCAGGGAATATATACGCTCTGAACCTTTGGGGTTCTCCCTGAAGGGAGAGTATGCTGTCATTCCACTCAATAAGCATGACCACTGAGAGAAAACCACCTAAACAAACTAAAGACATGATTTACCAATAAAAGAAGCGAGAAATAATAGCAAATGAAACTCAGTAAAGACCATCTAGATCAAATATTTATGTATAAAAATTAGAAGCACACTGTCCTCTAATACTGGCTTTTATTGATATGAACTGCTTTGATATTCTTTGATATGTCCTAAGTAGCTGTAGTAGCATTTAAAAGCTAACAATGTGTTAGTTTCGCTGCCATGGCAAAGTGACACACACTTGAAAATTATCCTAGCATAGACACTCAGGAGGACACAGACCAAACTTTGTAGTAAAAGCAACCCATCTTTTTCAGCTGGAAGCCTGACTGCATGGTAAGATACTTTGTTTTCTGTTTCAAACACTTAAGACAGGCTATATATAATAAATATTTTGGGCAGAAAGATCAATCTCATTTATTCCACCATAACTAAGAAAAAAACCTAGATGAGTTTAATGTTTATTCTTTAAAACTCATCTTTCACTCTTACAGAATATGCTTATAATGATTTACTATTCATTTACAAGAATTTTAAGAAGTTTCTGATGAAGTGTTTGTTCTGACAGATACTATTTACTGACAAAGCAAGCAACCACAGAGGAGTAAAAATAGAAACCAATGCAAAAACTATACCAAGAATCCGATTGTCTAAACAAAAATTCCACAAGCAGGAAAGTTGTATAAATGTCTGATGCCAAACTGTGAGAAAGTGTTTCTTCTGCAGCCACCAGGAAAAAGGAAATGCCTACTGAAGGCTAAGAGGTGGTTGGTATTTATTTACATGGCCTCCTACCCACATGCTGAGACAGGGCAGTTTCCAAGAACGGGAAATCATAGGGTGCCTATGCTTGAAGCTAACAGAGACAGCGTGTCACATATGAGAGACCAGACCTAAATACCCCTTAATGCCAGGAGAAAGGTATTGCTGCACCGTTAAAGCCTGGCAGCAAAGCCCACAGCAACATGTTCCTTTCTTTCAAACAAAGATGAAAAAAAAAAAAATACACATGAATGGAGCATGAGCCAATTCAACAGCAGATAAGCCCCACATCATTTCAGCCTTGGTGCAATTAATATTGTTATGGCAGGGCAAAAAACCCCTCCAGCCAGGACTATCTGTGCACATCTCCCATCCTGAGAGACTGAGAGCATAAGAAACAGGGAATGTATGAAGCCTGGGAGGAATGGGGCTAGGCACACTTCTAAAAGTGACGACATGCACAAAACTGTGGGTCCAGTTTGTCCCCCTCAGCATTTGTTCTTTTTTATTTATAGATTTTTATTTTTGTAATGGGGCAGAGAACTTAAACGTGACAGGAGGGGAAAAACCAGCACACGCTGATCTCATGTAGAGACTTTGCCTCTCTTTTTCCTATACAGAGCAGAGAAGAAGGAAAAAGCAGGCGGTAGCACTGCCCATTCCTGTCTCTGTGACATGAAAAAACACCCCCATAATGCACCTTAGAAAAACAAACCAACCTGCTAGCCTGGGGAGGCCTTCCCACCCTCGAGACGATGTTTCAGCGCTCACGGGCATAAGTAGTGCTCACATCCTAATGGACTAGTCCTGTGCTCTGACAGGCGAGTAAGCTGCCAGGAACTGACAGCATGATGTAAATATGCCATATTACAACTGCCCCTTCCTTCTGCAGTGTTTAAATGTACTAAAAATAAATACTGCTGAAGTTCAAAATGGCACAAGGGATGCAAGAAATACAACAGCAGCTCCCTGCCCCCCAGCAAGGTCTCAGCCAGCACTTCCAAGCTAATGAACTTCATTTCCAGCCGGGGCAGAAATTATTATCTGCTTTGGGAACTTTGCAGGCTCCGTCAGAACAGAAGAAGAAACCTTGGACACAATGTCAGCTAGCTGGATTACGAGGGGAGCAGAATTCATCTGCTTCAAAGGAATCGTTAAATTCTTGCAGTTAGCAAAGGTAATTCTCATTTTTATTTGCAAAGTGGTTACCACACAACAGCAGCATGCAAGACAAACTCTGCTCCCCATTTCACAGCCTGAGGAACAGAACCAAAATTCATGTAGGATAACTCAAATATATGATGCTCTGAAAGGCATGTCTGAGCCGGAGCGTTGGCCTAAGTGCACTTCCAGTTACGCCATTGGGGACTGAGTCTGCTGGCTTTGTAATGCTTTTTAGAACATCAGCTTCCAATCTGGGGTCACGACACCAACCCAAACCTGTCTATTCCAACTGTCAGGACTACAAGTCCAAAGAAATCAAATGTCCAACTGGAAGAGAAGGCCACGCCAGAAAAGTTGGAACAAAAGCTGGTTTAGAGCAGGACTCAGTACTGAAAGTACAAGTCTCAAGAGCAATCACTGCTTACAGATAGCAAACATAGATACCCATGGATCCACCATTAGTACTAGACATGAACAACTACCAACATTCAGGAACAGAATAAAAAACTACTTTAAAATCACCAACGGAAGAAGGACAGCTTTGAATTAGAGTTTAGGAACAGCAGACAAAAAGCCTGGCATTTCTGCCCCTGAACTGGATTGCCAGAGTGGCAATCACTACTCTCTGTACTTATCTCCAGGTCAGTAACTCAGGTCCAATACCTGACTCACGGGCACTGCACTAGACCTTGGGTTTGCAAGCTGCCAGGCTCATGATGGGAGGGTGTGATTAGTGTACCCTGCAATCAGGGTACTAAAACATGTAGGTGGGACACCAGAGTCGAGCAGTTACTTGGCAAAGCAATCTCACAGCAGAGGCAGACAATAATACCCAAATGAAGATGTTCTACAGCACCATACTCTGTTAGATGACGGGATTACTAGCCCCATCTTACAGATGGGAGCTGCTCTCACTGCCAGTGCAGAATAGCCTGCTCTGTGGCATCTGACAAAAATGCAAACTATTAAGATGTCTCATAGCAACTTTTATAGCATTTAAATCAATATCCAAGAGTTAACCATATTCTAACTTTATATATACCCAAGAGAATTTTACTGTGTTTCTATTTCAGTTTATTTTTCTCTCTCAGTTTAGAAGGTCACACAGCATCTTGACAATGGTCTCTACTTTACCACACTTGGCTTTAAAGCATGCTCTGAAAAATGCATCATGAGATACTTTCATATTGCTGCAAACTTCTGAAGGAAAACAAGGCAAGTTATTTTATTACAGACAACTTAGCAATGTGGGATTCAGGCCTGAACACGCTCCTGGGTACAGCTGTAGAAAACATAATTCTAAACTGTCTATAAAATGCAGGAGCTGCTCTAACAGAAAAACAATGCATGCATAAACAGTCCAACGTTTTTATGAAAAGCTCTGCAGAAGAATACTTAATAAGTTGCAGATGACAACACCGTGTTTCTTCCACCTATGTACCTCTCCCTCCAGACTTCTACCATCAGCTCCTACGTGGTTTTGGCTGGTTGATATTAAAGCATTGAAGCCAAACACTTTTCCAACAGTTTCTTCTCTTTGACCACTGAAAGCAGATTCAAACCACCACAGACACTGATTCCTCAATAAAGCCAGGCCCCCACAGGGGCATCAAGAAGCCCTCTCACATATAGAAATGATTCCCTACATGCTCAAGCGACAGCTTTCAGACAAAAACTATTATCATCTCACTCCCTGAGACTCCTCCCCAGGCAGTTGGGTCACAGTTCCATGATGCCCCACTATTCCCCTTCCTGCTCTGCTGTCTCCGTGCCAGGAGAACTCTGTAGCTGTGCTACACCACAACAGACGTTCCCCAGCTGGAGAGTTTTATCATATCACAGAATCATAGAACATTAGGAGTTCGAAGGGACCTCAAAAGATCATCTAGTCCAACCCCCCTGCCAGAGCAGGATCACCAGACTAAATCACACAGGAACACATCCAGGCAGGGTTTCAATGTCTCCAGAGAAGGGGACACGACCACCTCTCTGGGCAGCCTGTCCCAGGGCTCTGTCACCCTCACAGTGAAAAAGCTTCTCCTTACATTCACGTGGAATATGTCTCTATATTGACAAGAACAATCCAGTATGCCATAAATCCCCATATGTGGTGGTTCTCTGATACACAATTAAATGTCATCAATGACACAGAGGAACTATTATGCAAGGTTAAGAGATACAACCCCAGGAAAATGCTAGAGGATAAAATGTGAGCTGCAAATTGAAATTCACAATACAAAAGTGCAACGATATGTCTGATTACAGGAAGAAAGGAGCACATGGCACAGAACACAAATACCAAACCTTACATCCCTCAGTGTTACAAGGTTTTATTCTCTGCCACGGAGGAGATGAGTTCCTTACACAATTCAAACCTTAAAATGCCAAACCTGAAACTGCAGCTGAAAAAGGAAGATGTGATGACCGAATCGAGCTATTTCAGGTTTGAAAGTTTAAGCTAGTAACTTTTTCAATTCTGCATCTGCAATATTTTTTTCTAGGTAATTATAAGCACTCCTGGCAGTCTTTCCTAACTTTTCTTTACACATCTGCTTGTTTTTCCCCAATCTTTTGGTACCTTTTCTCATGACGTATTATTAAAAAAATTCAACAAGTGTGTTATATCCCTGGTGTTTCTTCTGAATTCAGCTATGGTGATTAAGCCTGATGCTAATGTTAAATCAGTCCTCGGTCTTGTCAACGCGTTATTCATTTCCCACAGTGTTTTTCCCTCTTTTTCCTCTCATAAGAGCCAGTATTATATTTGTTTCTGCACTTTCCTTCTGCCCAGACTTCTTCAGGAATAGAACCACAAGAGTCCACAACTCTATTTGAAATACTTCATCCTTTCAAGAAATGGTCACTGGTGTTTTTCTTGAAAGCAGGTTACTATCCTGATACATTTCAAGACTTCACAGGACACCAATATAGGGTGTCTTTACAGCACTGTTCTGCAGCACAGCCATCTAGCTTTAATTTGAGGGTTTACAAGGAGCTAAAGATGCAGCTTGCATTCACACAGCACACACCAGAGTAGAACCTCACAGCCCACCTGCTCAGAGTTAGGATAGAGTTCATTCTTAGCTTGGACAGAGTTAATTTTCTTCCTAGCAGCTGTTCCAGTGCCGTGCTTTGGATTTAGGATGAGAGTAATGTTGATAACACACGGATGTTTGTAGTCATTGCCAAGCAGTCAGGGTCTCTTCAGCTTCTCATGCTGCCCTGTCAACAAGGTGGCGGGGGCACCATAGAAGCTGGGAGGGGACACAGCCAGGGCAGCTGACCCAAACTGCCCAAAGGGATATTCCATACCATATGTCGTCATGCTCAGTATGGACCTGGGAAGTAAATGGCCAGGAGGAGACGTGGCTCAGGAACTAGCTGGGCATTGGTTCTGGGTGGTGAGCAATTGTGCTGTGCTTCACTGGTTTTGTATATTCTTTTATTATTATTCTCTTCCTTTTCTGTCCATTAAACTGTCTTTGTCTCAGCCTATAAAAGTATTACCTTTTTTTCTGATTTCCCCCCAGGCAGTGGGATGAGGGAGGAGTGAGTGAACAGCCCCGTGGTTGTTTTAGCTGCCTGTCAGGTTAAAGCTAGACAATTTTCACAGGTGGAAAGGCTGCTCTTTCACTGTTCTGTGCTGTTGGGATGTGCTGTCAGTAAAAGGATCAATCTGAGAAAGGGCCTGATGAAGAGGAAATCTCTGTTTAGCTCCTATTAGTTAGGATCTTGAAAGGTCATTTTGAATTTGGGAAATCTTGTCTGGGAAAGCAGCCAGCAATTCCTCTGAACTGAAGTGGTGCTAGCATTTAAAATTGAGAGAAAGCCCCAACTGATGAACCAGTTGACAGTCTGGAAAAATTCTGCTGGATGTGTCTACTGGCTGCTCTGAAGGTGGTGGTGGGGAAGTATCCTTTGACCTTTCTATCCCTTGTAATGAAGCCTGCTTATGACAGCTTGCTTTTCTCTACCATTGCTCAAGGTTTTATTTTTCACTCCTCACCTACTGCAGATCATCCAACGAGCACATGGGTTTGTGGGAGCGACAGTGCAGGAGGAAGGGCTTTGGTGCAGCACGTCTGTGCTGGCACAAAGCACAGAGTGACAGCAACATGCCCAGGAGATTGCTTTTTCAGTTAGGTACAGCTCTCCACTCATTCAGTTCACAATTTTACTTATTACACGTGCATGTGTGCATAAAAATACTTTGTTTTTATATATGTGTACACACATGTTGGATTTTTTTTTTAATCTTTAAAGACATAATTCCTGAAACGTATTCTCTTTGAATAGAAGTGCAGCTCAGATTTCAGCCTGGAAAAGGTGATGGTCTGGGTGGATGAACCACTCCAGTTCTAACAACCTCTTGCATTAGGAATACTAAGTTAAGATTTTTAAAAAACAGTAAGTCTAACTGTACCTTCACCTTCCTGGACTCACTCAGCCTGCACATAAGGAGAGCCTCTCATTCATAAGCATCCTGAAATTCCTTGGTAGGTACATGAAGAAGATAGATACCCCTTTGCTACAGTACCCTTGTTTCCTGCTGGAAAGGCACGTCTTAATTCTCTTCTAGCTTTTGAATGCATTTCACTTTCTATAAAATGGATCCTAGGAAAACTCAAACTCAGGAAGCCACCACTTTTCTTTGGGTACCAACAGAAGCATCTGGACAGACACTAGATCCTTTGTGCACGTGCATGCGTGAGTCTGGGGGGGGGGGGGGGGGGAAATCCTTCTTTCCAAAATAAAAATGATAAATACCCAATTACATGATTATGTAAAAAAACATTAAGCAGGATTTTCCTGAGGTGACACATCTGTCTCTGCAAGACTCCTGAAAATGCAACAAAACACACACACACACAAATTAGTTCATGGCATTTACGCTGCCCTACTTGCTTGTTATCATTAAAAGCTTTCAGACAGTAATCAATTTTACTGTGGTGGAGGTTACTGCAAAATGCATTAAGAAGTTCACGCCTGTGGCAATGGTCACTGAAAATATTTTGGAAAGCATCCCAGAAGTATAAGACTTTTTCCAGACATCCGAGAGAAACTCTGCTGTGACAGAACTTCTGGTGTCAAGACTTCTCCCCCCACCGTCCCTCTTGCTTTTTCTTCTTTTTTTTTTTAATAGCAGCATTTTTTGAAAGGTACATTTCAGGTTTCTTTCACTCTTCTTTTTAGTTTTTGGGGTTTTTTTAAGCAAGCCAAGATACTTGGATAATGGAAAATGTTAATTTCTGAGACAACTGTCTGAAGGTATCTCCTTCCCTGCTCTACAAAATATGCATAAATGTACTCTGGCATTTTAATTTCAAAGAAAAAACTGTTGAATCATAACAGAAGAAGGAGAAAACCACCTGCTTACTCTATCATAACAGCATTTCTGTTTTTTGGTAAAATAAGTAGCCCTGGGAATGTTCCCATATTAAACAAAGAAAACTGAATACACCATAATCGTCAAGCACTCTTTCTAATTCATGTAAACAACATTACCTTCAAATGCTAAGCAACACAGGCCATCAAACCTTCCAAGGACCGAGTTCTGAAGTGTGTCTCAGAATTGGACAAAAAAAAAAATCCTAAAATAATTATGGTGATGTGCAGAAAAACCTGCAACCCTCTGCCCTTGGAAATTAATGGTTATTACACTGAAGCCTGCTTAGAAACATTAATCGGGACGACTGCTTCCATGAGGCTGCCCCAGACTGAAACGTTCCTGAATTTCATAGCCCAAGACGTTCCTCAAACTAACCTTTCTCTGTAACTCTCTAAAGACAGAGGTCAGTTCTCAATGTACCTCATCTGCCCCAGCAGTGAGAGGAGATTGCAGACTTTAATAACTGAACTCAGAAAAAGGAGCCTGACAAGGACAGACATGGGAACGTGGAGAAAGAGGTTAGCAGAACATCCAAGACATGATGAAACTATCACAGCTTAGAAACAAGTAAGAGCTAGGGGACAGCAGCAAAAGATGAAACATCAAAGCATTCTTTGAAGCTACTGTCATTAAAAAGGTGCCTGCGAGGTGCTAGGCAGTCTTGGTCTGCGACTGACTCCCACCACCAGCATGTATGTGTGGAGGGAAGTGTGTGTAGGAGAGCTGGCTGACACGGTGGCTCTCTGTCTGCAATGCTGTGTATTAATGTCACAGTGCCACTCACCAACTCTTCCCACGTTGGCTTTCCACGTGTGAACATGTGTACCATGCAGGACACCCAATGTGTGGGCTAGCTCTTTTGACTGTGTCACTCAGCTGTTACACCTTGCAGCACTACCTGGAAAAGAGAGGTTCTGTTTCTCTTTCTCTAAGAGAAAAGCACTTCAAGCTTTCCACACACCTTAACAACTGAAACTACTCCCTTGGCCCCACACTCCCTTTTAAATGCTGTGGTAATCTCGGACAGAGGTTCAGCAGGCGGTGCCACAGTTTGAGGAAGCATAGAGCAGCACCCCTGGGAAGGCAGGAACAGGCTCAAACAGAAAGACACGCCTGTCCAAGTGTCATCACTGCCCTTCTGTGTAATGGCAAAGCTTGATTAATTTCTTGACAGAACACCTTCAACAGTTCCCTACATGTTCACCTCTGTGCCCTTGCTGAATCAGAGCAGCGGGATAATACCTGCACACCAAAGTCAAATACAGAAAGTATCAAAAATATCAAAGACTGTCAGGAACTCGTCATGGAAGGCAATTCTCCTTCAGGCTCAGAGCAGACAGCACTCATGCCCAGTAACAGATTATCCAAACTGGTGGTTTACAGCTGGGTAGAACAGAGCGCCCAGACAAGAAACAGGCTAGTGAAACGCTCTGCAACCATAAACTTAAACCAAGTTTTCAGTCATGTGTTATTAGTTTCTCTGCATTGGAGGTGACAGCTAGAGGCTTCTGCTAAGACACAGATCGTGCACTGCCACGACCCAGTCCTATGAACAAAGCTGGACTGCCACTGTGCAGTGCGAGAGGCACCGTGCGGAGGGAAGCGGGGTGCTGCTGTCGGGAGACAACATCTGGGATGCTTCTGGCTGCCAGATTAATTTCCACCAAAGCAGCCACAAAGGCTCCGCCAACCAGAGACTCCATTATCAGTGCTGTGAGCCATAAGCGCAGAAACTGTGCAATGAGAGTATCTCTCAAGGGTATCAGCACCTGGGAGGAGGCATTTCCCTTGCTCCTGCACCATGGATGAGGTCTTCAGTAGCTGCCAGACTGAGAATCTAGCAGTTATATCCCTTTGCTATTGCAAAATAACGTCCTTGATAACTGTGCAACACATATTTTAAATTGTTTTTCTACTTTTCTCTTCCAATCCAAACTAACATCAAACCTAGTCTTTTCTTGCTATGACATTTTAAATTATGTCATTTCTCTGTATAAAATAACATCATCTTTAAAGAATTCCACATCCCCCGTGCCTAGATTCCTGCAATCAAGTATTATTGTGATTCATACTTAACACCCTCTTCTGTTCCTCTTTTATTTTGCTTAGGGAGGAAAATACAAATTGAATGCACCATTGTGTAGACTAGAAGTTGTATTAAGATGACAAACACCTGCATTCACTTAATCATCCCTGTTAAGATACTGCCAGTTGGACTTCCCAGGCATACAATTAGGGAAGGAGCTCTTTCCTAAGGAAAAAAACCCCACACTAACCACTGATCAAATAGCTGTACAAACTATCTTCATCACGCTCCAGAAAGCTGCAACGTGCAGCTTGGATAGCTATCACTGGTGAAGAAATAAAGAATCAATAAACAAGATGCTAATTTGTTCTGCAGCAGAACTAACTCTACATGCTTCACCTCAGCTATCCTGGGAAACATACAATGTCTTAAAAAGTCTCCAGGAGTTTCAGAACTAAACCCATTTACAATGCAAGAGGTACTGGCATTATTGCAAGCACAGAAAAGACAACAACAAAAGGCACCCTGAAATTGGAAAGGTGAAACACACCTGCAGGACTGCTCAATTTGTATAGTATACAGTTGTATTACAGATGAGAATGATAACACCTCTGCTGCCTTGGAAGAAAGTGAAATATTTATTAGGAAATACAGCACGTCCTCAAGAATATAGGTCTTCACCAGTGCTGACTCAAAATATTGTAGACTATCAATACACTGGCCTTAAACTTGCAGGACACTATTCTATTTGTAGAGAATCACTCCAGAGTACATACACTCATTCTAAATAGCATTGATATACGGCACTGAATTCCCAGACAGTCAGTCAAAGCTCTGGGCAGGAAACCAAATTCCATGGTTTCTTTTAATCTTCTTTTTTTTTTTTTCTTTAAACACTATGTCAAAACACTCCTATTACTTGTTACTCATGCTTTGAAAGATATACTCCATTACTCCCTAATATCGTTAGCTTTTACACATACTGCAAGCAATGAAGAACTGCTGCTGGAAAAAATGTATTACAACTCTGCCATATTGAGATCGTTTCAATGGGAAAGGGCACGGTGACAGCTACAGTCCAAGGAAGGAGGAGGTAACTACTTCACAAACATAGGTACAAACATTAATTTCAGTAAGGAATCTATAATAGTGAGCAAACTATCAAGTATAACACCCCCAAGTTTATAATTTTCCACATATAGATTCGTTCTAGGGCTGATTCTGAAACCTGAATTCATACAACTAAGCCTTACTGGTGAACACACATCTCAGTAGTAGTCAGTGAACTAATTTCACACACAATGATTCCTAATACAATCTTTTAACCTGTTTCAAAGGAGGAAAGAGCAACATTCCAGGGAAACATTTTTCCACCCATTTTGTTTTCAAGCCAAAGACAGAAAGCAGGGAGGACAGCTTATTGCAAAGCTGCCCATGCAACAAACCTTTTAAAAATAAAACACAAATCAAAATGTTTCAGTCCTCTGCTCTCCCAAATCCTCAAAAATATTAACTAAAATGCTGAAAAAAAGTTAATTAAAAATATTCCAAGTTTGCCTAAGAGCTATTTAAATACTTTATGAAGCAATCTGATTTTCTGTAATCCATTTTACATGTACATTACCCAAACTGTATGTTTATTCTACTTATTTTCTCAATTCATTCATTTTGCTGAGATAACACTCTAATCCCCTTTGAGAATATTTTCAAGGTTGTAAAAACTAGATGGTCTAGCAGTTTACATTTATTTTAAATGACTAATAACATATTACACTGAAATGAGGGGTTTATACTAATACATGACCAAACTATATAATTACTCCTAATTCCAAGAAAAAAAGGCATGGCAATAGACAAGGCTAAATGCACATATATTTGAATTAAATACATTACAGAACCATTGCCATTACTCAAAAAATCTCCAACCAACCAAGTGTTAGAAGCCTGGAAAATCTGCAGTTAGAAGAAATTTGCAGTCCCCAATGGAAGAAGAACACCTCAACTGCATTTCAATCTGCCCTGAAATTGCACTTTAGAAACGGGAAAGGGGAAACCCTAATTCAGAGAGAGGAAAAATACACTTTAGTCCAAGAACACAAAATGAAGACTTTAAAAACTAAATTCATCGGGCAGCTGCATAGAGCCTTTCCAGATCAACCCCAATTCCTTTGCTCTTCTTGCGTTCACTTCTATTTCCCCACTCACCTCTCCTGCTGAGAATATTTGGCACAAGAAGTGTTTTTAAAGATGGGAACTACTGAAATGCAAAGGCAACTTCAGCCACAGATTGCTTGTGGACAAAGACCATGACTCCTAGGGACTTTTTGCAGAGAAGGTCACTGGTTATAAAGAGACTGAAACCGTATGTTGTGATCTTACCGAACAGACACTGCCTCCAGGTAAGCAAAGACAGGAACAGAGAGGCCTCTGGTATTTTCAGCAGCCATATACAAACCCCTAGACCCTTTCAGAACACGAGGACTCAAGATCACCTTGATGAGAAGCACATAATGGAATTTTTCTTATGCTCAGCGAGGAGGAGAATTTTATATTTAACAACAGGCTTATAAATCTTTATCTAAAATAATTACACTCTAATTACCATTGGATTCTAAATTCTCTGAGCTTAAACACCACAGCTGAAAAGATCTTCATTAGTTCATTGTTATGATCATTGACTGATGTCAGGCACTGAGTTTCATCAGAATACATTTCTAATTATTTTGAATTAGGCTGTAAGTTGTCAACTTACTCTGCAACCTAAGAAAAGCCTCACTGCCCTCATCCACAGAGAAACCATGCTGCTTAAAAAGAGAAAAGCTGTTAATTACAGAATCCCAACACTTGTTCCCTATTTATCCACCTCCTAAAGGGGAGGTGGGGGTGTGAGGGAGAACAGGCTGGTGAGGAGGACTTCAGGGCAGTTTAGAGTATCTCAAAGATGAAAATGAGAATGTAGAAAGATCTACTGATACATACAACTGATAAATGTAATGTAATATGTCCTGAACTGGAGAGGTGGGAGTAGGGTTATGGAAGAAACTGCTGCACTGGTATCCAGAATGTCTGTGGACTGACTTACTAATGGGAATAAGTCAAAACAAACAGGAGAAGCTAGAAATTTTCGACTTGCAATCAAAATTATTAATAAGGGAGACCTAGTGGAATTTGTATCATCTGGAAAACTCAGGTATCTTTATAATCTGCTTTAGGAAGTCAGACAGCAAATAACTGGGAAAGCATCATCTTACATATCAGAAGCACACATATTGGTGTGGTGTTGACAGGAAAAAGGAGAGAGATGCTCTGAAACTTCCTGGAGGCAACTAAGGAACAAAGAACACCTGCATCACCAGGACTCTCAGCAATCACTATAGTGATTCGTGGTACAGGACTTGAGAGACACACCATGGAAACCACTGACCTACTGCTGGGTTGAGTGGGACACCTATTAATAGGCGATGTCAAGAAAGCTTCAGCATGCAGTCCTCCTTTCACACACTCTTCACTAAAAAGCCTAAGAAGCAGTAAAAATTATTACAGATAATAAAAAAATAGGTTAAAGAAAATGAAGCACTGGTATAAACTGCTAAGCTCAATAACCCCCATTCCTCCAGTTCTCTCAAGTGCCTCAGTTTTGAATCAAGAGCTTAAAGTCATGAGAGGAAAGCCTCTGCAACTGATGTGTGTGAGCCTCTTATCTAGATTACACAGAGGGAACAGAAAAGCAAACCTGACTTGAAAAGCACACAAGCTCCTTGGAACTAAGCCCTACTGTTACTCTGCTATTTACACTGCTGCTAGCATCTTTGCTGTACAAGATGACATGCAATCTTCATCAACAACACAGCCTAAACTCAGAGATTCTCAAATGTTTTTCTATTTTAAGCCCGTTCCATCCTCCTCTTGGATCTACCCCCGCAGAGACAGTTTCCATACTCTAGGTCTGCATCTGCTTGTTCCTTCTCTCCAGAACTGCTTTTTGAGAGATCCAGCTCCCATGCAGCTCCCCAGGAAGGTGCCTGGGGCAGTGTTAGACACAACTTGGCAGAGGTGCTTGAGACAGGGGCACAAGCCAGGGGCTCTAACCACAGAACTCAAGGACTCCATTTACTAGGAACGATGCGACTGCTCATCCATGCGGGGCTGAAAGGCAACAGCACCCCCAGCTCACCCAGCACAAGAACTGCCAGTCTACAGAATAGCTACAAGTACAGAGAAAACCCAAGTTAGAGGGGCATCTGCTTTCCACCACACAATGGCAAATCCAGCTGAGCGGGAGACTCAATCCACAGAGACACCTTCATTTTCCAGAGAAGAGGTCAACTTCTGGTTCAGATCCAAAACCAAACTGGTCAAGACCCTGGGAAATAACACACCACACCTTCCTTTATCCCACTCCTGGATGGGTACCAGCCTAGCCTAGGAGTAGTTGCTCATCTTTTCCACTCCATTGAGCAGGGTGTTGGTCCATCGTCTCTGTGGCAAATAATTATACAGAAGCATCATCTCACGTGCCTTCTTACACGAAGGCTATAGGAACATGTGCACTATGCACAGCAAAGAAGGTCATTATGGAAACACTAGAGAACTTAAAAGTCTAATTTTCATGTAACATGTGCCAATAAAGTGTTGGCTATCCCCAAATCAAGCTTGCTCTATAAAACATCCCTAAACTTTTGAGATTTATTTTTATTTCATAAACTGGGAGAAACACAATTAAAAATGTTTCAAGTCCTTGTTCACATTTTGACCTCTGATGCTTAAAGGCACCTACTTGTTCTGTTCTCACAGCAGGCAATGCCCTCCTGCACAGTGCTCGTGTGGCATTTTCAGAGGCTGTTTTTAAAAGCATAGTAAAAATGCATTTCTTCCTTGCTTCTCCGTTGTTAGCAGTGAAGCTTACTGATCACCTCTGTGGACGCCTATGCTTCCCATAGTTTTCCCTACAGGTGGGATTTCTTATGTGTAGTTGCCCATTACAAAAGTCTAACCAAAATTTATTGTTTTCAACAATGATACAAAGATGGAAGCAGGCCTCTCTTGATGTAAGGATGTACCCATCTCCATTGAAGAAAGAAAATATTATTTCCACAAGGTTTACTGCAAATTTATTACAGCAATTAAACTGTCCAGTGAATCTCTGTCTGTATCAACTTATTTCCAGATCCAAAACCAGATGTAAAAAAATCTTTAATTTAATTTGATTATTCTAACTTGGGTAGACTATGTAGAAACAGATATTCTGGCAACTAGTTCCTAATGAGCTTTCCTAACTCTTTAAAGCTGTTCTTGCAATGCCTTTCCTACAGTATTTAACAAGAAAAAGCTAGCGATTAGAAAATGGTCAAAACCCTCGTTCCCTCCTGCAGCAGAAAACCCTACATCTCTTTCGTGCAGAAAAGGTTTCACACAGGCTTCATTAAACCCAGCTTGCTGAGAATCCACCTTCTTGCTGGCCATGGCTTTGGTCTTTTTGCACTGCAGCTGTACAGCAAAGGGTTAGTAAACCCATCTACACTAAAACGCCCATTGCCGCACTCCACCCAGCAGGGCTTCTGACACTACCCAAGATGTGCAGCGCTGTTAACCCATTTTTGAGCACTGGCATTTAAACAGTTAGCCAAGGTTTATTTTTTGCCTTTAAGCACTTCATAAGGGATCTAAGCACTCTCTATAAATATCAATTATTATATTGAAGTCTTAAAGGGAAGATGCACGATATTTTATGTGCAAGAGAGTTTGCAATCACAGAGACATTAGTTTGATGTTTTTATTTAAAACAAACCAACCCAATACTGTAGTCAGAACTGTGAGGTTCTACCTGTTCCTCTAAGGACCCAACTGCTGTTGCAGGGCTTTAAGATGAAATTTGTGAATATTGTTTTCTCAAACACAAACAGAAGATGAAATCAAACAAGTGACTGAGTTTTGCATTTCCTCTGTGAAAGCCGATAAACAGCAGTTTCTTTAAACAAAGCACATACTTAAGCTATGACCTCCACTGATGCCGAGCATCCTTGAGACTAATAATGCAGTGCAATTCCAGGAACCCTTTCCTATGGATGCCACCAGCTGCATTAGACAAGAAAAAAAAGGGAACCCACGCAAGGCAAATAAAGTTTCGTCAATCCAGGGAGCCAGGCAAAGGCTGCCCACCCATCTGCTGTGGGGACTGCAGTAGTCCATTCAATTTAGCTCCTCTTCAGCATCTGGCATTTGCTGCTTTCCCAAACATGCTGATCTTGATTCAGGACAGGAGTTGCTACTTTTCAAAATGTTGTCACATACACAATGCCAAAAGCTGAGATTTTTTTTTCCTTTAGCTTTTTCACTGTGGTAAAGTTTTGTTTACATCTCATAGATAACAAAACTGCAGACTGAAGTCTGATTTTAAGTTGACACTATCTCCTTATAGTGAGTTTAACGACAAGATAAACAGTAGAAACAGGATCTGAATCATCGCTTTTAACTTCTCATCCTCTGTTTTAGTTACCAGACTATTCTTTCTTGCAAAATGTTTAAACGGCTGCCCTGAGTTTACTTCTCACTTGTTAGCCAGGTAATAAAATTAAAAGGGTAGTGCAAAAGTGGGAACTCAAAAGGAAAAAATTTAGATAAAGAGATAGGACATTAGATATGCTTAGATACAGGGATTAGCACACGGCCTGTCTCTGGTGAAAGATGACATCTCTCATAAAAGCTACTCACACCGATGAAAGTTATTGTCTGTTTTCACGACCTTTATTAATAGCCAAGGATTGACTAGAAGCTATAGGAAAACAAATAACAGAGGAGATACCATACCCTGTGTTGTGACCTCTCTCATCTACAGTGATTACTCCCACATTATTAAATCAAACAAGAACATTCCTATTTGTTCAACCCTTATTTTCATGCTGGAGTCACTGTCATCCTTACACTGACGCTTTTTATCATCCACACACCATCACCAGTCTCGCCAGCTTACTGACTCCAGGAAGGGGAAAACAAGAAATTTCACTTTAACAGAACACAAGTGTACACCAACTCATACTTAAATTCTTTCTTTCTATTCCTGTTTCACTGTATTAATTTTGTTGAGATCCCACATTCTAGCAATCAGTAAAATCAGTGCGTTCCAGCCAAGGCACCATATGGCACCACTTCCCTGGAAATACTCATTTACCCCCATGGAAACCTTCCGTAACTGGAAAAGAAGGACCATAGTCACTTATTCTGGATGCCCAGAAACCAGGTAGCCAAATCAAAGCTCTTGCAGACAGACTGCACGCACATCTGAACCAGCTTCCATCCACAGCGAACATGCAATGCTTCATGGCATGCATGTTCTGCAGGATGTATTGGACTCACTATGCACTTAACTACCTGCCTGGCTTTTCCCACTTGGACCTATGGAGCTTCAGCGGGGGCAGTCAAAGTGTGATTGCTACTGCTGCTAAAAATAGCATCAAGTTTGAGACAGAAGGCTTCAGGAATATTGTTGTTCTACTGTAATTAGATATGCCAGGATGGCCACCATGACAAAAATCCACTGAGCTACGGATCCTAACGGATACATATTCACTTCCTTGAGAAGAGAGGATGTTACCTCTGATGGTGATGATGACCATGTGCACAGACACAAAGACAGCAAGACCTGAAGTACAGCAAGCTAGGAGACAATTTATCAACTCTGCTGCATGGACAGATGGTGGTTCATGCCCTCAGTACGGCCAGAGAAAGGACTTTAATGCAAAAGAAAGCATTATGGAAATTCTTCCAAAATAAGCGTGTTCAAATACCAGCCTCATTTGCCATTAGAGAGACAGAATCAATTCAAATCCCACTTCTCTAAGGATCCAACCTCAAATGAATGGAAAAAAGGAATGAAGGAGTACATCTGCTATACAATTCTCCGATGGTGGGTTATCAACAAATCAAGAACAGTGATGCCTTTTCTCTACAGACCAGGATAAAATTGCCTTCAAAGCTGTACAGGTGGAAGGGAAAGGGAAGAGAGAAAGCTTCTCCTGTGGAGAATGCAGGAACCTTCGTGACAGCTAACAGCCTCATGTACTAATCAGTTTCCCCATCCCTTTCCTAACAGTTTTTTCTCTGGTACATATGTTGTGCTCTGACTGCCAAGACAATAATTTGTTTGCCTCAGATAATAGAAAATAGCTTCCAAAGATCAAATTACTATTTAAAGCTACCAGAAGATTTGAAAGGCTAGCTCGCTCACCCAAGCAGCTAAAATAAGCAATTAACAAAATGCTTCAGCCAAAAACATGCTTTAGTTATTAGGTCTGTTACTTGTGGTGAACAGAGAGAGCTCAGTAGAACTCGGTCATATCCTGATTAGTGGTAAAAATATACATTGAAATGTGTAGGTTGATGATGCCATGGGAGCACAGAAGGAGGTAGGCAGGTCTGGAACATGCAGATATTGTCAGTCTGTTGTTAAACTCAAGACTACTAAACAGGACCATTATCATCACTTGCACTGTGGAAGCACCTAGGGAGTATTTCACACTGGCACTATAAACGTACTCATAACATTTCTTGTCCCAAGGACCAGCAGTCCTGTCACCTTGACTAAAAGCTTGGAGGTCATCTGGCAGTCTTCCAGTAGCACACTCTTTCCTCTCGTGTTGCAACTATTCCCAAGGCTGCAAACCAACATAAGGTTAGGAAGATGAGGATTATTTACAAACTGTAACTGTTTTTTAAGACTCGCCTCCATGCAGCCTAGCTGAAATGAAGTACAAAGCATCAAGCTGTACAGCCTCACAACTAAACTGCATCTGCCAGGAACGGAGTAGTACTTGGGCTACACAGCTTAATAGCCTTTAAAGTCCACTGTAAGGAAAGATTCCTCCCTCATCACTATTACTTCAGTTTCTTCTTCCCAGTCTTCAAAACCCACAAATGTCAAATATCCTTTGCTAGACCGACCAATACTGGAGAAAACTAATACAGCATCACTGGTGCTGAGGACAAGAGAACCTCAGGAAGCCCTGCCAAACTGCTTTTCGTCAGCATGGTATCACTCTGCACAGGGCAGATCCCAAGCACAAAGCTGGAAGTAGGACAGAGCTGGTTCGAAGGGGCTACACCCACGTCAGCACGCCCTGGCTTTTAACCAGGTTATCAGCAGGTGTGATACCAGTGCTTTCAGATCACAACAGTGCTGAGTGGCATGGCCTGACCCTGCTGCTCTTGCTCCAAGGACACCCCTCGAGCCTCCCTTTACCAACCATGACACTGAACATGCCAGCCAGTCCCCAGAAATGCAGCTGAGCAGGAGAGAGACCTTTTGAGCATCCTCTGATTCTGAAGGACAGCAGCAAGTGACTCCAACAACATTTACACATGCTGTGAACAGCTTTTACAGAATCTCCTGTAGCCAGATCAGCTCCCAGGCACAAGAAATCACTCTGCTCAGGTCTGTATGGCACAGCCATACTGAACAAAAGCCAACTGAACTTCCACAGAACATGAGATCACTACAGAGCAGAAGTGCTACCATACCTGAGGATGACATAGCTTTATTAAATAGTTCCAGGGCTCAACACTAGAGGCACCAAATCCCACGAGTGAGAACATACAATGGACCCTGAGAAAGCATTCAATAATAACTGCGGTATGCATGAACCCATGAGAGGATCCAACAGCACTGTAGAATCTGGGCTGACTCCAAGCTGTATGCAGTAATTACTAACTAGTGCTTTGGGCAGCATCTCACAGGGGTTTTTTGGACATCGCAACTGAAGTCACTTCTTTAAGTTACATGGGACTCGCTACTCAAACCAGGTGGCTGCGATCCGCAGGGCTTTCCCAACACTTGCTCCTCTGGCTGCTTCCTTCCCCTTGGCTTAAGGTTGAGACCATGTTTTTTGTTTAAGTTTTGTTTTCAGACTTACATCTAAAAACATGAAACAACCTCGTCAATGGGGGTTTTGCCCAATTTTTAATTAAAGCCATCTGAATATCACCGCCAAAAAAATTCTCAAGGTGATCTGAATCTTTATCAAAACTACCCAAAAAGAAGCAAACAGCAGATGAAAAACTTACATGACCAATCACTCCACCAAGACACAGGCTTGTTAATAAAGAAATGCCAGAAAGAGCCTTAAAGGTCTTTCAGAGGCCGCTGGACTGTCAAAGTAATAGATTTGAAGATCTCCAGTTGAATGTATGATATACAGGGTGGGGCACACAGATATCTCTTGCGAATAATGCAGTTGGAGGGGATCCTATATTCTCTTAAACAGCTGTGGGAAGCACAAAGGATAGGAAAGCAAGCAGACTGGGAAGAAAGCACAGTGCCTAGGTGTCGTCACAAAATCCCAGAAACCTCGCCATTTGAACGCTGTAGGGATTTTAACCCAAATTTGTAATGCAACTATAAAACCAGGCCAAGTTCATTTTTGGCGGCTCTCTCTGCCCATTTTTAATAGATTTTTCTGAATCTCTACTGCTTTCATTAGCCAAAACAGTGAAAAAAAAGTCACTCTTGCTTGTAATAGAAGGTATAAAAATGAGAGAAAAATGTATTTACATACAGCAGCAACTCAGCATCATGTGTGAGCATAATTAACAACAACAGCTACACAGAGCCAGCTTAACTTCAGCATTCAAAAACAACACACAAAAATAAAAACCAACCCCACAGAACACACACAAATTAAGGATTTCTTTTTTTTTTCCCCTTCCCCCTCTTTCTTCACTGCAAAGTATTCAGCAGCTGAGCTTTCAGGGCTCCAAGGCGGCTGAGCTGGGTAAATTCAGCCAACCACAAGGTTGAAAATGTAGCAGACATATCATAAAAATTTAGTAACGCTTTTAAACTACTTCTCACCTCCGTGGTTTGATGGTGGTGCGGTACTGTTATACAATATGTGCTGTTGCCAGGGCAACGCCATCTCACCTCGGCAGCTGCCGCAACTTCAGTGAATCAACCTGAGGAGCTGTGGCAATTCTGAATTTTTATTATTTTTTTATTTTTAAAGAGTCTTCCCAACTATGAAGCTTTTTCAGATGAACCTCTGGGGCTCTTTATCCAAGGACTATCAGGTATTTCTCAAAAATATCTCTCGCTGTGTTCTAGTGGAAACGCTGTGACGCTGAGTTCAAAACCGTATTCTGTTAAATCAGATTTGTGTCTGGCGATTTTATACCTGGTGTAAAAACAGCCTCGTGCCCCTGTGTTCATTCAGTTTAAGTGCAAGAATTTTACATCTCTGGCAATGATATGAGCCTGCCTGGACAGCTTAGCATGTCCTTTTCCATCAGAAGGGGGAGGGAGGGAAGTCTAACTCCTTGAGGCACAGAAAGCCCAAGTTCTAACCCGTCCCTTCAACAGAAGCCAGACCGTAATGTTGCTTCAACTCCATTTTAAGCAGAACTAAAATAAAGGTTGAAATCCAAAACAAGATTTTTGTGAAAAGAAATCGGCAGAGAGTGCTTCTGTGATAAAGGCTTTGGTGGAGGGAGGTGGCTAGAG
This sequence comes from Porphyrio hochstetteri, assembly GCA_020800305.1. Lineage (NCBI taxonomy): Eukaryota > Metazoa > Chordata > Aves > Gruiformes > Rallidae > Porphyrio > Porphyrio hochstetteri. Next base: position 26,178,283 of record CM036912.1, read on the forward strand.
TCTCGTGGTCCAAACCCCAAAGATTTTTTTTATTTTCATGTCCTTGGCTGCAGGGACACTGCTGTGTGAGCAAGGACTAGAAAAAGACTCAGAACATTACGAGCCTTCCCCGCAGTAAGTATCAATCACAGCTTTTAAGAAGATTCAGTGCTATTTCTTTATTTTTTTTCTCAACCTATTTGGGTCTAGAACCAAAGTAAACATAGGACAGTAGAGCGAGCCTGTAAGTGTTTTGTGAAACTCAGCCAAGGGTCCTGCTATTTTAATTTGAGGAGAAAAATAAGTGTTAGAAAATGTCTAGGAAAAGATTGTGCTGAGAAAGCACACAAGAACTTTAAAGCGGGCAATGCAATTTACTAGAGAGGAACAATGTAAAAAAGTTCGTCAAAATAATTAGGGGAACAACAGATTTATCTTTTGGGTTTTAAATCAACAAAGCAGTAAAGCAAAAGTTTACTTTTTTCCAGTCTAGACATTTCTCCTTCCCTTCCCCTTTTCTTCTCTTCCCATGCCTCCTGGAATCACAGAGCTGTACAGCATACAGCCGTGGCTCAGAGGAAAGATGCTGGCCCTAACCGTACGCTCTGCGATAGTCCTTTCTCCCTGAAAGCCAGAGGTTTAACAAAATCTGTATAAGAGCATGTTTGTTACTTTCATTGCTGCTCCAATCTGCAAATACAACACAAGAAAGGGCCGTTTCTTTCTCTGTTATCCAGTTAAGTTCCTCTATATAAAGGCGTTCATGTGTCACTGCCTCATAACCAGCCTTCACTAAAAAAATACCCTGACAGACAACTTACAAGTGCCTGCTGCTACTCAAAGCTTTCAGTGAACACCACACATCCTCACAGACTCCTTGTGAGTCTCCTCTTCTATCCTGCAGCTCAATTATGTGTAGCAAAAGCTCCAGCCATAGCACTGAAACTAGCAATGAATCTGCTAAATTCGATGATACCAAAAGAGTTGGGGAAAAAAAAACCAACACAAACCAAAACAAAAACCAGGGAGCAAAGAACGTACCTAATTACCACTAATCCTGCCTATTAGATTTCATTCAGACACCACAACTTCTTTCAAATAACCCCAGTTTATTTTTGAAAAAATTCCTTTCTTCAGACAGGATATGGGGGAGGAGTCAATCGGTGATGTTTTACACATGCACATCTGGATACAGTCCAATTATTCCCCTTATACATTCCTCCAGTTGTTTTCATTTTGCTCCATGCTCTGGCATTCATAAATTTGTGAGATTAATTGTGTGTGAGTGTCTGCAGTCTTGGATCTGGGCACGGGTTTAGCTGCAACACAGCTAGAAGTCAACATTAAAGAGAGCTCCAGTTCAGAAAACAATTTACATTTACACATCTTTGGTACAGTAAGGATTGAAGCAAGCGTCATCCTTACCACATGCATCAAATTGGTAAGATTAATTCAGTATCGACTACATTTTATTACCGCAGTTAGTTTGAGCCTCATGGAAAAGTTATTCAGTGCAAATTGCAAATGAAGGATTTTAAAAATTATTTTAATTTTTTTTAGGGTTTGGTTTTGGGGTTTTGCTAGCTTTTAGTTTTTTCATGGTAGGCTTCCATTTGTCTTTGTGAATGATATGCCATCACAGGGATGAACAGCATTGCAAACCCCCAAAGAGGTCCAAGATAACCTAGCAGACTATGCCCCTCTGGCCACTGGCAAGCCCAGCAAGTCGGGAAACCCCCGTATTCCCACGTGAAGTGCTGATTCCTTGCTGCTGTAACTTACTATTTACAGTCCTCAGCAAAGGCGGACAGGAAGGTTGCGACTGGGCTTCGGCAGTGCTCTGGCTATTCGAGGCTGCTGGAACAGCCCCCTTTGGGGCCAAAGGCAAGCGAGCTTAAACCAATCACCAGAACAGGGAAAGCAAGGGGGCTAAACACCGCTTCTCCTCTCCTGGGACAGAGACTTCCATTTACTGATGTTTTGTATTTTATGTGCAATTTACTAACCAAAACCACCTGCTTCCTCAAGCTCTCTGCAATTTATTGTTTTGTAAAATCAGTTTCACATTACACTTCTGATCAGAGCAGTTCCACATGAGAGCTACAGAACTGAGGTGCTGTATTAAAAAGCAAGGGGTCGAAGGCCAAGAATCTACTCACTTGACTGCAAGCGTTCTGACCCAAATGCCGTGCTGGATGCACAAATCCCACTTGCACTCCAGGAGCACAGGCAGTTCTGTGTTGTGATGTAGCTGTCAAGGCAGGGTGACCAGGGAGCCGAATTGTGCCCAGTTTCTGAAGCTCTTCCAACAGCAGTTAGCTGCTGGCAGGAGTAGTTGCTATAGGTTGTGGTGGGTTGGCTTGTTTTGTGCAAGATGGCCATTATATTTCTGAACGATTGTCTGTCAGGTTTGATGGGCTATTCATGGAAGATGAATTGAACTGAAACCTTCTTACAACCCCCTAACTCTTTTCCGAAAGTCTTACTGCACTGTAAGACAGGCAATCTAGGCACACCATTTTAAATTAGCAGCTTGATGGCACTCTAAAATATTTCAACTCCCTCACATTTCCCATTATTAATCCATCTTGTGGATTTACCTTTGAAGATGTCTCAAATCTGTGCAGTTTGCAGTAGACACTTGATAATACATAGCAGAAGAAAAAAAACACCACCTCCTCAAGCTAGGATCTTTTTTTTTCTCCCCAACCCATGAAATTCTGCTCCAATTCCCTCCACCCAGAAGGAAAAGAGACCGAGTTTGCCATTCATACCTGAATCTGGGAAATAATCACCATTGCACAATGACAATTTTCCTGTCCTGCCAGCCACCACTGCTAATCCCTACAATTCGTTTGGCAACGACTTCTATTGCGATGCTGATGGGAGAAAGTCCAAAAAGCCAGGAGGGTAGTTACAGTTGCAGTGGTTAATTACTGGGGCAAGCACAGCTGATGTCTCCAGCACTGCTCTACTGCAATTTCAAGTAGCTCATGCCATATTACTTGAGAATGGGACCAGCTATAAAGTTCAGCCCTGAACTTCCATCCTTAGAGTTGCATCCAACCTTAACAGTTGTGTAAAGCATTTTAGCCTTTTCCTTTTTAAAGTTAGGAAATCATACCTAAAAGCTAATAACTGTTGCAACTTAAATTCTTTCAACATCAGGTACCTGAGAGTCAGGGAATGTCAGATTTATGGTTGCACATACAACCCTAATTCCGCTCCGTGTGTGTATTCATTGTGATTAAGTATCTGATTACGTGATTGCACGCTGTGTTTCTTCAGGACTCTTGCCTCATTCAGTGTGCAGAAAGCACATACAAGACTGGAGAATTACATTTGTGCAAACAACCATAAATCCAGAGTTTCCCAGCTTCTGAGTACTTGACTTTGCAAACAATGTTCCTTTCATGTAGAGCTTTCTGGTTGTAAGAATCATACAGCATACACCTAAAGAACACGGCAACAACATCCAGTATTGTCTAAGACTACACAATCAACTTCTGAAGCCTTCTCGTTTTATGGATGAAACATTTTCAAAACCTCTCATTTCAGGGTTGCACTATCATGCTTATAAAAGTCATTTTTTCCACACAATAGAGGCAGTGTAAAAATTAAAACAAGCTGCACGCTGATTGACCAAGTTGTCGGAATTATTCTCTTTCTTCCTAACAATGAACTGTGTTCTCTGAGCTCCAAGTAAACAATTAAGGATAGGGGTGGGAGATGGAGGGCAACCTATAGCAAATAGTATTTTAATTGTACGCTTGCAAAAAACACATAAGGACAATAGTGATACATAAAATAAGGCTTGTTTCCTCTTTAAAGCTACTAGAGAACGTGGGGCTGTTTTTAGTAAAGCAGAAGGTGAGAGCTGCAGGACAGGGCACAAATCTTACCCACCACAACTCGAGAGGAAAGCAGAAGGCACCTCTTAGAAATGTCCTGAAACATGTCTTCAAAGGCAGCATCTTTTAGACCCAAGTCAGACTACCAGAGCGTCAGCTGGTTCAACACAACTCCACGATGAGAAAAGACACAGTGCACAATGCAGTTGCTGGCTCAGCAGGTGGCACTGGATTAATACAGATATGATACTTTTGCTCCATAGCCCCCAAGCAGATTTCTTAGGCAGCTACAAACACGGGCTAGGAAACCGTGGTGCTACTTTGAGAAACAACCATAAAAATAGTACTGAAGGGTCACATCTTACCAGGTCTCATTGATTCTGCTTTAACAGGAAAACCCTGCCAAGTCAGCTGGGGATCTCTGCTGCATCTCCAGAAGTCCTATATCCTGCAGTTTCAGATACTGCCAAAGTTCAGCTCGTTAACTCCTTTATCCATTCAGGCATTTGTACCAGGCAGAAGCAAACAGAACTTTGCAAACTACTCTTTATACCCTCTCTCTTAGCTGTGTGAGTGAGTAGGGCAGTGGACAGAAGAAAGCAGTAAAATTAAAATCCAAACATCAAATAATTAAGTCAGCGTTGAGAAGGCTACAAGCAGAGGTGTGATATTTCCCTGAGTGTTTGTCTCCTAGTTGCTTTCCATGCTATCCAGCACTTGTAGGAATTCCTAAACTTCTCCTTTGACAAAAGGAAAATGCTGGGACAGAGTTCTGAAGCAGATATGCCAAAATCACGTTTTTCACTAGATAAACGAAATATTTCATGTAAATTGGGCTTGTCGTTTCTATTGGAAACAGGTAAGCAGGTTGCCAATATTGCAATTCATTCAGGAATTTTCATAACATGGCTTACAATGGGCCTTAGTGGAGATGGAAACCAGAATGCAGCATTTTCAGGTAAAATTTGACTTTGTTACAAAAGCAGAATGGAAGAAAGTAGAGACTTCTGATAATATACATAACCACACATTAGCAATAGTCTTAGTATGTAACCTCTGTGCTGGAAACTGCAACCAGGGTCATTCATTTTCAGAAATCATAGGTGATGATTAGAGGACAGGAAAGCACGATTTTTCCCCACACCCACACAAGAGCAACATCTTTGATTCAAAATAAATACTATTCAAAACAATATCAGCAAACCAGTTTGAACAGCAAGAACACAGAGAAAGAGCTCTTTAAGGCCAGACTTTAATTGCCTAGCAAGCCTGTTCAGGCAATGCCCTTCACGGGTTCAAATCAGTTCAAGGTGAACATCTTCAGGTACAATAGACACAGTGTTGATTTTGATGATCTGTGTTTCTACACAATGCAAGAGATAACTAATGAACGGAGCTCATTACTCAGCAGCCACCTAGCTAAGATGGAAGGATAACTAAAGAGCAACCTCCTCATTCCTTGATCAGCTAGCAAGGTCTGTAAACATACTTATTTGAAGCTTTGGATGTTCTTCCAGTGTCTAACACTTGCATTTGTGCCACAACCCTTGGAAAGCTTAGCTGTTATCAGCAAGTTTAATTTGTACTATTAACCTTACAACCACCATACAAAGATTTCTGTAAGGCCAACAATATTATTCAGGCTCCTTATGGTCTGCTGTACCTGAAGTCTATGTATGTGCTTAACTGGATTAGGAAAGACAGCACAAAACTTGGGAACGCAGTATCTTCTAACAACACATACCAAGCCTGGTAGTGCCACCTGTTCCACACGAGACAGTCTCCACTAAGGAGTGTGCTCCATCTCCAACTCTTCCTTCCCAAGCTTCCTGTCCCCACTTTTCCATCTCCTTCCATTGGATGGTATTTGCTCAGCATTTTTCCCCACTGTTTTTCCTCCACTGTACTGATGTAGGCTCCACTTTCCCAGTCTTCACAGTTGTATCCCAAGACTCACAGAAATAAGAACCTGGAGAGGCTCATTCAGTAACATTTACTCTCATAAGACACACTGAACAATTTTCATTGCCTCCTCTTGGGATCTGGTAAAATTCTTGGAAAAATTTTCTAAGTGTTTACAAGTGCTTCGAAAATCATGTCGATTTCTAAATAGCTTATCTTATCAACTCTTTTTTTTTTTCTGAGAAAAAGTAATTCTAACTCCCTTTCTAGAATTTGAAAACAAACAATGACAGGAACCAGTTCACACCTACAGGTAGGAACAATAGCAGTATGTTTAGGTATCCTAGTTTTGAGGGTTTTACCAGGGATACCCCCGGATAAAAACTGGGATGGCCACAGTTCCTTGATTCTTTAGACCTCAAATCAGGTCTATCACTATCAGTGCAAATCAAGTCACAAGTTACCTTGGAGAACATAGGCAAAATTTGTTAAACAAATGCAACACAGTTCTGATTTACCTATATAAAAGAGTTAAGACTAATCTCAAAGAGTTAAGACTAATCTCAAAGATCATGAAAGATAATTTTTTGTTTTTAATATAGTCATGCAAGCATTTTCAGATACACAATAAAAAGAAAAAAAGTCATAGACAGTAGTAGAGCTACATTAAAAGCCAACACCTTCATAAACATGAGTGGGATGTGATGTACCAGATACTGCACAGAAATTGGGCATGCATTTAATAGCTCTTCCCGATGTTACCTCCCAATACCAGAAAGTAAGACCTCATTTCTCACTTCCTGAGAGAATGTTATTTTTAATTTATATGTACATACCCTACGTAAAAGGAATTTACCGTTAGCTTTTTGGCCTTTAGGAGACAACTTTATTAATTACTTTAACACGCTGAAATTATGATAGGTGGTGAAGATAAATGTAGCTGCTGTGTTAGAAGAAACTCTGTGGGAGATTAGACTGCAGCTGCAATTAGATTATTAAATCAGGCATGATTTCCACAGGTTCCTTTCCTAGAGAATGTTCTTTCCAAACCCAAGCACATGTTATAGCAAGGTCTCAGACCATGACTGGCCACAAACTAACAGTTTTTCTTTGGTATGATAGTTGAGTGCAGAGCAACAAAATATAAAAGGAAAAATAAAAGCCAGATCTCCAGCAGAATACTCAAGTCCATCACAAGCAGGCACAACACCATGTAGAACAAAGCCCTGAAAGAAATGTTCGTTGTTTAGAACACTCATTCCTTATTGAAAACAATCCTTTTGTAACTCAATCTCATATGAGAAATATAGCCACCCTTTTTGGACTATCAGTAGTTATTTGCCCTCAAAATACATAGTTCTAGGGATACTGTATTTCTATTGCTCAGTGAATGAACTATTAAACCCCTTAAACGCTGGTGAGAAACCCATGGAGAGAGCAGAAAAGTTTGAATAGAATAACAAGATTGGAGGAGGTTGTCCTTAGGAACTGTAGTAATGTCACAGGCAATGACCTTTTGGTGAAGTACTGGTGAATATTTCACCAAAGGAGCTACTTGCCACTGAAATTTCTGATGTGACAGACAGACTGGACAAGCAGAGGAGTGCAGAAATGCTTGAGTGGGAAAAGACTGGCTCTGGGAAATAAAGAGACTGGGTGCATAAAGAATTGCAGTATTACACCTTCTAGATGGCAGCTGTTAGGAGACTGTGGCTTGCAACTGTGACAGCAGAAGGGGGAAAGTCACTGGGGGGAGGAATTGAAGGTCCCTGAAGGAAGGGATTGATAAATGGTGACAGTAGTATGATTGAGACAGTTGGAAGGGAAAGGAAACATCTCTCTGGTTCAGAGCGGTGGAACAAGGGAGTTAGCTTGGCAGAATCAGTTCAAGAGACCATCTGCAAGGTGGCACAGGCAACATTTTTTCTAACAGATTCAGAGATATGGCCACATGGCAAAGGAGACTCCACCGAAGTTCCTAACTGAATCCAGTTCACAGAAGTCCAAAGTAGTCTTACACAAATTTTACAGGTGTAAGGATCCAGAAGGACTTCCTGACATTACATTCCAAAACCAGACTGTATCCAATCATGACCTTTCTGTAAACCTCTTCTTCCCAAACCAAAGCAATCTCTAGCTTTTCAAATGCAGGGCTTCCAAGAGTTATCCTAGAGGGGACACTGCAGAAGATTTTGTGGGACAGAAATCGGTCTTAAAGCTAATAAAACGTAACTGTGAACACACAATCCATCTCCCATTGCATACTTAGCTAGCATATATTGGATAACTTAAGCGTTCCCTACTACCCGGTTTTGTTACTCTCTTTCTGCAGCTCCAGACAAGTACTTTGCATCACATTGTAGCATGGTCTTGTTCTGAGGGCCTTACAGAAAAAAGAACCTAAAGCAGAAAAACTGTTCAATATGATACAACAAGCAGGTGATACAGACAAGGGCAAAAATCTTGATTCAATTTCCACTTCAATCATACTCTTTATTCCCAATGTGTTATCATCATTTATTTCCACTAAGTATTTCCAACTCTGGTGAATTATGAAGCTTCCTTCCGTTCTATCTTTTCTCAGCTACTGCTTTTTCAGCATCTCCTTCCATGGAAGGAATCGTTATCATTGTACCTTTAAATCCCCAAGTCTCTACTGCAGGGAAAATTAACAACTCATGGGGAAAAAAAAAAATCCCCCACAAAACCACAATAGATCCCACTGATTTCTCCATTACATGAAGCACTGCATGTGTACACACACATGTAGTCTCAGACCTCACACAGGGCTACAGCCTGCCTTTGGGGTACCATCTGCAACTAGAGACAACGGCTTCATCGGTTTTCCCAGCTGGCTTCACAAACAGGTTGATTTACAGGGGGGATGTGGTTGCTGGGAGGATGGTGTAATCTGTCACACCTGACTGTGTTGTGGCCATCCCTTTTCAAGCTGTTAAATACTGCCTTTATACAGTATTATCTCCTATCCCTGATCAACTCAAACACTTGTTTCTACTCCTATGTTATGATTCCATTACGATTGCAAGACATGTGCAGATCTTAAAAAAGGAAAGCTAATGGAGTAATAAACAGACAGTAAACTGTACTCATGAAAAGAAATATCCACATTACATGGGCATTTATACAGGCTTGCCTTCTTGCACAGAATTTTTTTAACAGCCCCTCTCTGAATGAGCAAAACATGAACAGCCCTGGAACTGAACGCACAGTATCTTTAAACAGAACCAAGACTTCCAAAATAGCAGCATATTGACTTTACATAATTAAATGCCTGGTGAATCTTCAAAGTGAAGAAGGGAAGGACACCACCAAGTATGTTTTTTTTAAATGCCCATGATTGTTTTTCCTAGTCAAGGCAGCATTCTGTCAATACCTCAGAGTATGCCAAATATGAAGTTTCAAAACAGGGGCTTGAATTATGAACGAAAGCTAAAAGAACACCACAAATATTTCTCAACAGGTGGAAAGTATATAAATAAAATTTCAGATAATTCAAATACATTCAAACAGCTAAATTTTCCACAGAAACACATGTTTCTCTCTAGCTAACTGGAAAACTTCAGACCAAAGACAGCATTGTGATTTATCCAACCTGAAAACCAAAATATTTCCCAGCCCTCCAAAATTAAGGAGCCCAAAAGAAAATGTATAAAAACAAAAGAGATTTTGTGAAACAAAGCACAAGCCAAATGTTAACATTATTGGTAGCAAATATTTTTGCTATAGCAGGATCTGAATGCCTTAACTTAAATTCACATCTCAGTGCACACGGAGACAATCAGTATTTTAAAGCACTTGCAGCTTAAAGATACAAGTAGAGAGCATCCAATGGGAATGATACACACCAGGCAAAGATATTCTTATAAGAATTAGCATAATTTTGTTAGAGTTGCTTAATTTGGGATTTTTGAGGAGGGAAACATGTTTACAAATTATCCCACAGTAATCAAAATAAAATCTTATATGCTTTGTCAATAAGACAGAAGAATGCAATAATTATATCTCCTTGTCCTTTTGGCCTTTTCATAAATAAAAGTAACCTTTTTTTTCCACCCCCTATTCTCAGTTCAGGGTTTTCTATCAAGCCTGGCTACACCCACCCCAAATGACACTATAGCTACTCACAGGGCAAGAATCTCAATGCTTCTAAAAACACAGAGCAAGTACAGGAATGAGCTATACCTCATTAACACCTCTTCAAAAAGAATGAAGTAGAAATAATTCTCCTCTGTATTTAACGCTTTAAAAAAAATAAACAACCAGGAATTCAGAATTACATTCCATCGAATCACATTTCAATTTCTTTTCCTGCTTGGAATTCAAATACTCTGAGAGAACATCTGAGTTGTGTGACACTGACAAAACAGCAGAAACATTCAATAACTTCTCCAACTTGCTTTTCGGTTATGCCCCTATGTGCCTTTCAGGTCTTTGCTGTTAATTTAATTAAGCCTGATTTCAACCAACTGCATGACAGCAGCGTCATCAGCATACGATCTGCTGAGGCTTTCTGAAAAGTCCCTCGAATTCCTTCTGTGAGTTTAGTGCCTCTTTGTGCAGTGGCTGGCTGTATGAAGTGGGTACTGCGATTGGATCCCTGCATTTCTAGTGCTCGGAAGCTATTTTAAACATCCTTACAACAGTTACATTAAAATACTGAAAGTGTCTTTAAAGAGATCTAGCAACTGAAACTGGTCCTTCCACCTTCCCTAATCTGTGCCAGGAGGTGCAGAAACACTTCTGAATGCCTGCAACATGCCTGTGACAGAGGTGTTACTTTTCGAGCAGATTTAGACAATGCTATCCTTGGAAAACTGGATCGAGGGATCCACTTCCTTTGCTTAAGTTTCACTACTAGCCTGTCCAAATGAAAGAGATTGCTTACCACACTGTTTACACTGCTGGAGAGCAGGGCTTGGAATCACGGGGCAAATGGAGGCGTTTACCAAGCGCACAGACTGCTGAGCGCCTGGCAAGCATCACTGGAGATCTCCATTTTGTACAGCTTCCAACAAGTCCAAGAGGCAGAAGATCTTCACGACTTCCCTTTCAAGCCAGTTAAGTCCTTCATTCACAGACTGAACTTAAAGTATAACACCTCCTGCACATTAAAAAGCTCAGCTTTTTTTTTGTTTTTAAAGCACTGTATTCTATTTTATTTGTCCTGTGGCTCTTCTTTCCTCAGGCTGCGTACAAAAAGGAAGAAGGAGCTGCCTTTGTGCTAAAGAGTCTCAGTGAACTTTTAAAAATTGCACTTCTGTTCAAAACTAGGGGAAAAAAAAACCCCAAGAAATACAAACCCCAAGCCCTGAGGCTGAGTAAATTGACTGGACTGTTTTCAGAGATGGGGAAATTTTCCACAACTCCACAGCAGATTAAGAATTTTTTGAACAGTATTATAAACTACCAAATACTTTAGCTCTGCATGCAGAGTTCATCAAAACTTTTACGTTGTGGGGCCACTGCTGGAATAGTACAGCTCTATTAACTCAGCAAACTCGCAGTTCTGTTGATGTCATATCAATTCAATCCACTAAGACTTGAAACAACAGATGTTCCAGCATATTATATACAAATTGTCCTCTTTCTGTAGAATCCTACATGAAATTGTACTACTGATCATATACCATTTTTCCCTCAGTTTTAAAAAAAAAAATCCACTGCCTTTTATTTTAAGCTCCATACTACTCATCTAGCAGTTTGCTTCTCTCTCTCCTACTAGCAGAAAATGTAATACAGGAAAAGATTTAAATGAAAACCAGATCTGTGTAGTGAATTGCATATGGTTTCCATTTTCCTTCATGCAATGTTTCATAGACAGTCAACGAAGAAATCCCTCCCACAAATCCGGATCTGAAGTCCACTTTCAGAATCTTGTCAGCACAGGAGTTAGGAGACAACTCTCTGTGCAGGAAAATCCTGCAATATGTCTGGGCACTATCTCGTTAGGGTAAATCATTCCTAAAAAGTACCATTGGATATGGCTAATAAATCAGTATGGATAAAATATGCACACTCAGATGAGGCTGGCTGTGTCTGTGTGAACCTGCCACAGAGTTTTCTGGTTTTAGGCATTCTAAGTTTGGTCCACGCCACACAGCTTGTTGCATTTTATGCCTGTTCACAACACACCGAGTTTTCCAGCGCTGGCACCTTTGTATCTAGTCAACATGGCCCACGCTGTACTAAACCCAGCCAATAAATACTACTCCTGCCAAAAGGCCTCCATAACTGTTATATTCCATCAGCCCTCCTAGCCGATGTAAACAATCAATTCCAAGGTCTTTCTGACTTTGTTTACAGAAAACACACCTTCTCCTCTTATTCCTCATCGCCTATCCTGATTTATTTTTTTCTCTTGCATTCCCAGCAGTTCCCAGTGACACAGACACACAACATGCTTGTTTTGGTGTTTGTATCAGACACCAAGGCAGGTTTACAAAGCAGCAAGCTCCTCCTTTCCCTGGACAGACACTCTCAGGGGATTTACAATGGAAGAGAATGAATGATGAGCTGCTGTTTGTCAGATGCATTTGCTGTTTCCATAAGTTAACAATTGTTTGGATTTTTTTTCCCCTTTTGAGATGGGCTTTAAGAGGAGCATGAGTGGGATAGAAGAAAACTTGGAGCTCCTCCCCTTTTTCCCATTCAAGGTAAAAGTGCAAGTAGGAGGGGATGTGCATGGAGAAAACAACATTCTCAAGAAGCATTACTTGGTTAGCACATCAGAATGACACAGAACTGAACCCTGTAAAGACATGACAATTAAGTATTGCACAGTTGTAAAATGGAAGCAAAGACCAAGTATAGAAAAATTTAGGAAAACCACATATGGCACTATCTTGTCTTGGGAGAATGTGCACAAGCATGGGATGAACACGTCTTCTTGCCTGACAGACGTAGCCTCTGTTTTAAGAGGTGCTCAGCACCTCTCCACTTACAAGCCTGTTCAGAAAAATTAAGAGCACAAAGGTCACCTGTTATGCAGGTCTTTTTTTGATGGAGACTTGCAGACTGAGAATTCCTTGATACGTTAAAAAAAGAAAAGAAAGTTTTGCTGACTCAATGTATCCTTATGTTTGTGCATAAGAAAAGGAAAACTGTTACTGAGGGAAAGCAGCAGTTAGAAGAAAACTATAAAATACAAAATACACAATTATGTCGTATATGTAAGTACATTTTTTGGTACATTTTAACCTGGCAAGCTATCTGTAGGGTATCACGTGCTCCCCTATCTAATACCAGACCCAGCATCCCCACAAAAGGCTAGTTTGTGGGGATGACAGTTTGACCTGGCATTTCAGATCTTTGCATTCTTGAGTGCTGACCCAGAGTCCAGGCTGGGTCAGGCTGCTGAAAAAGCAGCAGGTATTTAAGGCTTGGGGCACCACCTTCTAATCCCAGGGTCTTCACATTAAATACACTATCAGGCAAAGCCAAACTTGCATGAGCAAACCTTACCATCTGTTATTCCTTCCACTCTTCCATTACTATTTTTCCAGTCTTCTTAAGTTTGTAACTTCCCAAACTCTGAATCTGCTTTCAGATAATTCTCAGATACCTGATAATACTTTTCAATTTGCTGATTTTTAGTGTTAAGTCTACTGTCAAATGTTTTCTTTGCCCTGTGACCTCCACACATAGGTCTACCTGTGGAGGGAAGCTGTGGGATAAACCCAGGAACTGTCCCTAGTGTTTCTCAGCCAGTTCTGGCCTACGAGGCACACAGTCTGAAAACCTTCTTCCTCTGAGCACAGCAATATGACACGAGTGTTTGATGTGCTTGCTTTGCTATGGTTTTTGGAAGCTGCACTTGCACAACAAGCTTTGTGTGCAACCTGAAAGGTGAGTGCTGTAAGATTTGATGGTGTTTTCTGATTTCCTCAATATAACCATCTGACATGTGGATAAAACACATTACAGGTCACAAAAAGCAGAAATTATTGAACCCATGGGATATAGAAGTTACACAGGAGACTAACACATCTATTAACATTTAAAAGTCTTCTTGAAACATTCCAGAAGAGAGCATAGAAAAAACAACAACTGGAAATATAATACTATACTATGATTTTTTTGTTATTCTTTTTTAAATACAGACACCAGTTAGGTGAGATTTTTCAGTAGTAAAAATGCTCAGCTCAATTAGGTTTGACACACCTGCTTGGTTGCAGTGATTTTCAAAAGTATGCTTAGACATCCATAATGTCTCAGGCATCTATTATCATCTTCCTGGATCTCTCTTGAAAAAACAAACCACTTAACTGCTTTTTCAGGTCTCATCCTACATGCATTCCATCTGTGAATAATATTGTAAGCAACTGTAAAACATTGCTGCTTCTTCTGCATTTTCTGCATTCCCTGCAAGGCAACGTTTTGGTTGAGTACTAAACCAAAACTACTATTGTAAGGCTGTAGGAAAGACACACTGAATAAACACACCTAATAGCTGGAGAAAAATAAAACAGGAGATCTAATAGGGAATCAAGCACAGAGCTGTCCACTTCATCCCTAAACTTTAGGCAATCTTCAGAATATACCATGATTCACATATCTGAAGGAAGCCTGTAAAATAACAAAGGAAACCACTGCAGATATGTGAAATACGAGGAACAATATGGGGAAGTTGATCTTAGGTGCTACAGTAGCACCCAGAGAGGGGCGTGGGATTTTGATGTTGTTTGGGTTTTTTTCTTTAATTATTAAGGTCATATCCTCAAGATGTTAACTGCCAAGCATAAAAGACTTAAAGTCTTTGTTGTGTTAGGATGTGGTAGTCAGGATGTTGGACAGCAGAAGGGGTACATCCATGGCAAGGCGGTTCCACCAGCAAAAGGGAGACCTGGAATGAAGCTGTGGTGACTGCCAAGAAAGGAACCAATCGATTCGCAGAGAAGGTTACTGTCAGGGAGAGGTGACAGTGCATAGATCAGCATAGCAAGAACATGAAAGGAGAGAAAAGAGACATGAGAGATCCCACAGAAAAAAAATACACTGAAGCAGAAAGAGGGACTTCAAAGAAGCAACACTGTTCCTTTTGGGTTCTGTGCTGCAGAGGTTAAGTTACTGCTATGAATTTACACAATAACAGAGAGGGGGAGGAACTTTTTGACCTCTGAGGAGTGTGAGCCAAGAGGCATCAATTGAGGTGTCTGTCATGAGCACACCACACACCAGACAGTTTTAAGGCGTCCCCTGTAATTAAGAAGATCCACAAGGAGAAGGACCTAACCCAACTGACCGTTAAAAAGCTCTTCATAGTCTCTCTCACATGGCTCCGTCTCTCAAACTATCTCAGTAACTTGTTTAGTTTCTTTGAAACTTCACATAAACATTTGAAACACTAAGTAATTCAAGAAAAGGAAGCTACCAGGGACATTACAGGCCTAAGCAGAGTATATTTTACTAAACTACTGGTTAGTAGCTGCAGTGAATTTAGACTGCAGTGAGTGGAGACAGGTGGGTGTTGTCAAACACTTAGAAACATCCACCTGACCAACACAACAGCTCACAGGTTTCTAGAACACAACTTGTCTTGACTACTAAAGAGCGCGTTAGTGAAGCCATGATAAACACTCGTTTTCTTGTATGTAAAGCAACAGCCAGCACAAAGCACTAAAATTTTATTTGTAATCAGGTGAAGTAAATAACATACAGAAAATCTGTTAGCACCTCAGCTTTATGAGGATTTTAAGTTGGTAAATCATACCTTGGTTAACTGACTAACAACTACCACCAACTATTGCCACAAAAGCAGGACACAATCTCCTTTTTTACTATGGAAGCTCAAGAAGCAAGTAAAAATTTCTTTTAAATTAAGCAAGTAAAAAATCTTTTAAACTGGAAGATACAGTAGAGTGATGAGTCATTTTGAAACCTCTCTTCCTGGAAGACACCGATAAAACTCAGTAACCACAAATATCAGGGATACTTTAACAAAAAAAAAAATGACATTCTGTTGTTAACTCCTCTGTTTCACACATTTTCAAGAAACAACCTCCCTCAAAAATTCAATACCTAAGTTATGCATCAGAATACATGAATTCACATGAAATTTCACAAGAATTTCACTCCACAGGAAGTCAGATTTCACAGGAGACCTCAAAATCTTGGAGCAATCAAACTGCTTTTAAGTTGACCATTAATTGCAATTTCAATGTTTATGTCAGATAGTGACAATAGACGATTGAATCATCAAAACCTACAGAAGAACAAGACAAAATATTACTTACATACCTAAGTCCTTGACTATCACTTATTAATCTTTGGAACTGTGGTTTAGAGGTCAGTCATAAAAGAGGAGGAATGGTTCTGTTCCATGGGTACACTCAACAGAGTTCTTGGAACTGGAGCAATACAGCTCCCTGAAGAACTTTGACAGCCCTCTCAGAGCACCCATCTCTGCACAGCACAAATGGCCAGTTTCTATATTCAGCCTCAGGAAAGCAACCCTCAACTTCGTGCTCGGGAACCTGGCTCGTTATTGTTAAGTCTTTATCTAAAGCAAGTCAACCTAAGAAAAAATCATATTATGAACAGAAGTTTTGGCAAGACAAAGACGACACTTCATGCAGCAGTTAATATAAAGAGAGGATAATAGTTCTGCCAAAGACAATAAATACTAGAAGAAATGGCTTTCAGTTTTAGAGGCCCTGAGCAATATTGCTGGTGTTCATTTTAAGATCTGCCTCTACAACACAATTCCTTGGAGATTATTCTAAAATGTGAAAAGGATGGATGTTTTTGTTTTGGGATCATTCACAATGTTGGCATTGCAAACCACAGGCTTGAACTGAGGTGAGAGTTAACATCATTTTGCCACTAATTTCTTTCAACTGTATCCTTCCCTTTCTTGATCTCCCTTCCCCCCACTTAAAAAATCTCCAGGCATTACTATTGAAAAAATACTCAAGTAATAAATCATGTATTTGCTCTCACGTGACTGGTATTCATTAGAGTCAAAGATCTCCAAGATCTGCCCCCAGAGTGTATTATGTTACTGAAACATAGAAATAGCTGCAACACAAAATTTTGCCAGAAAAAAACACACAAAAGTAACAACAAACTGTCTCTCAGTTGGGCAGAAGAAAAAATGTTCATAAAAATATGTTTGAGGGGTAAATCAAACCCCAAATTCTAATTAGGCAAAACCAGTAGTTTTAACTCAACAAGACAAAGGATTTTTAGCTAGAAACTTCTATAAGGTACACACTTCTTTAGGTCACCCAGAGAGTTCTATTTTCAAAACCAGTTGGGTTTTTTTCCTAGAAAGGAATGAAATAAAGAAATTTAAAAAAAAACACTCCACAAATCGATGCATTATATATCTGTGCTTTGGTTATACAGTCAGCAGCATGTCACTATGTTCACTCAGATGGTTTGTCCCCCTTTATTGTCCAGTTATTTTGCTTTACTGAATACTACAATCACTTCATAGCAGAAGTGGCATCCTTTGTGAGAGAAGCAATGATCTTCCATTGATGTGGTAACCTGACTGAATCATTCGAGCCTGAGTGGGGAAAAAGAACACTTGATTCAGCTGCACATCTGGGTTTTATAAAGGGTCCAAAAGCTTAACACTAACGGTGCTTTAGGGCTAAAACAATGTCTGAGGAGATCACAGCAGTCATGAAAGACGACAGTGTTAATCCAGGGCATATCATGCTCTTCACCACTCTGAAAATTAACTTAGCTCAGCTAATTTTGCATCTCCACTAATTGTGTGTTGTGTATGAGTAAGCAATGACTAAGGAAATGTCAAAGCTATTCCATATCCTGTTCTCTTCCTGAAGAAAAACATGACAGGCAGAGAGAATACCTTCCATTAGGCCACAACAATTCAACCAGGCAGCTCTTTTAGCAGGAATGAAGTAACCTATAGGCAATCTAAACATTGCCAGTCACTATAATCACTTGTTACCACCATGCTGAGCATACACAGTTCCCCCAAAACAGTTTACTATCCAAAAATCAGTTCAGAAGTTCAAATATGTGCACGAATGCATACACAGAATTTAAGCTGGAAAATACACCGTGAGCACAAACTCACCCAGTATATGAAGATTCCTGCCCTATGGGACTCTGGTTATTTTCCAGTGTTTCTGATTATGCATTGGTAAACTTTGACCACTGGCTAGAAAGGCAATAAAAACACCAATCAATATAGAACACACAATGATACACACCTTACAAGCAGGATGAAAATAATCAGACTGCTAATGAGGGAAGAAAAAGTGGCATCAGTACTGAACCTCCTGTTCAGTTCCTTCCATCTATGGGGAGGACTTTGACAGAAATCAGCATTAGCCAGCTACAGGTACCCACCTCGAAGGCACCGAGTTGTCCCCTGCTCACTGAAGACAAAGAAAATATAGGCTCCAAAACTTAGCTGTTGTGAATTTCAGTGCTGCTAGATGCCCAAAATAGCTGGACTGACCTCTTCCAGCTCTGCTTTCACAGAATCATAGGGGTTGGAAGGGACCTCGAGAGATCATCGGGTCCAACCCCCCTGCCAAAGCAGCTCCCCAGCTCATATTGCACAGATAGGCGTCCAGACGAGTCTTGAATATCTCCAGAGAAGGAGACTCCACCACCCCCCTGGGCAGCCTGTCCCAGGGCTCTGTCACCCTCATTCATGTCTCTCACACAAACTCTTGATAAGTGTGAGGCAAAGTACATAAGCAGAGCAAAAAAGTGGGATCAGGGAGAGAAAGGGAAAAGCCATGTTACAGTGGAGGTAGAAGAGTACCCACAGTAAAGCATCCGCATTGTATGTTCATGAGGAGGGGAAGTAGGTCAGAGGGGGAAGTGAGAAAGAGACAGGGGAAGGGAAAAGGACCGGGAGCAGGGAACAGAGTGTTTAGAGGCTACAGTTTTTGCCTGCCCATTATGCTTTTCTCAGAGGAGCTACACAACAGAGAGGCATTAGGCTGGAACATTATCCAGCATGTACTGAGCTGGACTAAAGTAATTTATAAGAGAGCAAATCACTGTGTGCAATACCAAGACCAGACTGCTTGGAAAATGAGGCAGCACTTCTAGATGTGGCTCTTAGGCGCCACATAACTTTCATACAGGGGTCCCCACCAAAGGGGTCTTTGGGTAGCACTGATAAACTGCCACCAGCCTTGTCATTTTCCCAGACATCATGAATAACATTACAATCAACAGGTGAGGCAGGTGGTACAAGCTCAACATGCAAAATGAGCACCAGGCCTCATAACACGTTCTCATACTCATGAGCACAGCCATTTACAAGTACAGATCATTCCTATGTGCACTGGCCAGAAGTAACAAGATTACTAAGGAGAAAATGTTAAAAAAAAAAAAATTAAACCAAAACCCTAATGAGTCAGATTGCAGTAGAGTACCAGAAACAACAGGATTGCAAGACTGCATTACAACTTGCCCAACCATCAATGATACTCACTGAGTAACAGAAAGGTGACAAACTGTATAGATGGAAGTCTCAGATGCTCTTGGCTCACATGTTGATATTTCCTCCACCTCTTCTCTCCCCACACTATCCTTCCCTTCTTTCTTGGATCCATACCCCCAGCATTTTGGATAAAAGTAAAATAATTTCACAGTGCAACTTTGGGATTTTCTGCTAATTGAAACTACTCTTTTGCATTTGTTCACTCTCATTGGCATTTAATTCTCCTCTCCCTTTGTTCAGTCAGCTACAAAATCAGACCCTGGAGGGAGTTTCGCATAGGTTCTGGCTACAACAGCAACAGCAGCCTATCCGTACTGTTCCCTGTGTCCTGTGTCCACCTGGTCCTAATCCTCTTACATCACGTCCTGAGTGCTGAAAAGGATCAACCTGTACTGCTGGATGGGCAAAATAAACAAAATGTAGAACAAATCACGGCAGACAACTTTCTGTTGCAGAATTTCAAAACCAACTATGGTTCAATTGTCTGCTATTATTTCAACTCATTTATTAGCTGCAGACATCCCACTTACTGTTCTGTCATTCCCTGGATTGTATCTAGGGTGCTCAAAAAATGGTGATACAAAAGTTATAGCTGTCCAGACACTTCCTACAATAACACATTAGAAGAAATTGAGCCACTTCGCTGGTGTAAATGCAGCCTGGAATGTTTTTCAAACAACAAGAAGCATGTAGGTTCCATGGTAGCTATGCACTTCCTACCCGTTTCAAAGATGCCTGTCCTGCTCAGTGTGAAGAGTGGCCAGGCACTACACTGTGGTCTGCCAGGAAAAGAAAACAATCAAGTAGAAGTAGAGTTGTTTTCTTTTTTCATGGTAGCCCTCCAAATAAGTGTTAACGAAGAATCTGTCGTTTCCTCTAACTTAAAAATCAAAGAAAAACTAATTTAATCACTGGGCCGAGTTGAGGTGTGACAGAAGTGTCAGTATGATGGTAAACTGAGGAAAAATGAAGGTTTATCACTACCTTTGGAAGGCACTTAGGATAAGCTCCAGGTAACAATTCATTATCGACATAGACTCTCAAGATTACTGAAGCCATGGCAGCAGATGCCGTTTAAGAAGCTACAGCTAAATGAGAGCCTTGGGAGTCGATCAGAACCAGTTTCAAATCCCACAGTATAGCTCAAGAGCTATTTAGTGGAAGATTTCAAGTATAGTGTGAATTTGGTATCAGAATAAATTGAAATATCGATTGCTTTCTGGACCTATTCCTTTCCAAGTAGAGATCAAGTGGAAAAGGAAGGATTGGCTCTACATCTCTATCAGAGATGCATGTAACTAGCTGAGCAGCCCGCAGGAAGGGAAAAAAAGGTGCACAAGAGGTCCTAATAGCTCTGCACTATATTAGAGGTTCTCCCCAAAAAGGCTTTAGCATCTTTCTGGGCACCCAGAACAGCCCAAACATCCCTTTCTTGTACTCCATCCCTCCAGAGCTCTGCTTTTGCCAGGAAATAAAACTTAGAGGGGATGAATTTCCAGGCCACAATGTGGTGAGCTATTCTGGTTCTATTTAACCATCTCGGGAGACATTCACAGACTAATGCTGCGGCACTCGGCAGCAAGATTCAAAACTTCACTTCCCTCAGCCCCTAAGCCTGCTTGGCTCATTAATGCATTGCCTCCTGTTTTATTCAGCCTACCTCCCCGCTTCTGCTGGTATGGAAAGAAGATCCCTGGAACAGCCTCTTCTTGACAGCATTATTTCGTGCTCATGGTGGCACATACTCAATTAACCTCTGATGGTTCCTCACTGAGGAAAATCTGACCCACTATATTGAGGGTCCCACTCTCAAAAGTCTTGTGCTACTCAATCTTTCCAAAATTATATTCTTCTTCCACAAGGCAAGTGCCAAGTAGGAATACAATAAAAAAGCCAGCTCCTACACATGCAGCAATATGCAGAGAATGAGCCCTCCTAGTTTATCCATAGCGTGCTCTACTTTCTCCATTGTAACAGCTCTGTCTCTGAAAGCTTTTGCCCACCAACTCACTTTCTCTTAGACACCGATGTGGTGCTGCTGTTTCTATGAAAGCCAAGCACTCCGCAAGGTAAACTTCTTTCTATTGCTTCTTCAAACCTCTAATTTTGCTAATTAAAACACCACAAATCCAACTGCTTGGACACACATCAGATTCACAGTGAATCCAACCAGTAAGTCAGATGCACAATCTGAAATGGACATGCAGTGCTTGGCCTCCACCATCATCACAAAGCAGCCTGGAGGTCCCTTTTCCTTGTCCTTGGCCTGAGTTTCTGATTCCAGCTTCCCCAGAATGCAGGTTTATTGCATTCATTCTTCCTGAAATTAGAGCTCCGCAACCTGCCCTGTGTGTGCCTCGAGGAGCTACGGCACACTCGGAATCTGCCATCACCTAGGAAGAACTGAATCATGCACAAGTAGTTTAGGACACACCAAAGCTCACAGCACGCAGTTAGATTTACATACATTCCCATCCAGGAAGTTTGTGGAGATTTACCTTTCAGAATATACTTCCAATACCGACATTTGTCTCAGACTTCTGGGCAGAATAAGAGCTACTGACCACAATTCCATACAGTGCATGTGCAGACCTGTACACAATCACCTCCAGGTTTGACTTCAGAAGAGCTAAGATGATATGTTA
Organism: Porphyrio hochstetteri; assembly: GCA_020800305.1. Classification (NCBI taxonomy): domain Eukaryota; kingdom Metazoa; phylum Chordata; class Aves; order Gruiformes; family Rallidae; genus Porphyrio; species Porphyrio hochstetteri. Next base: position 26,200,119 of record CM036912.1, read on the forward strand.
GCTGTTGTTTCAGACCATGGGCTAAGGCAGATTAAAAAAAACACACACACAGAGAAAAAAAAACCCCAAACCTCAAAAAACCCCCCGCAACAACCAAGTACGACACTTCGATTCAACAGTATGAGAAACAAAGAAAAAAAAAAGTTTACAGGAGAATAAGGATAGTTGCCCGTGGGGAGAATATCTTAAAACCTACGGTAAAGTCATACTTGGCAAAATTCAATAGATCTGGTAAACATCAAAGATAAAATTTAGCAGGATAATTCCACCAAGCACCATTAAAAGAAAAATGGGACCAGCAGGGTTACCAGCAAAAAACAATGCCAGGCCTAATAGCACTGATCTACCAGAAGCAATTTATTATGACACCAGAAATAGCTATTTTCACAGTGGATGCTTGAAATGAAAACTTTAAAGCTTCTTTAAGTCTTGAGCTATAGCAAAGTATTCAACCAGCCAGCCAAAATAGCTGAAGGGAAATAGGAAGGCCACATGTGGAACTAATTACTCATGTAGAGGCTATGACAAAGAACATTTCTCCAGACTTTTCATGGGGGCTTCACTTTCAGGAAGTAACTCTAATTACTGTTCAAGTCTCGGCAGCCTGCATGCCGCTGACAGTTCCAAGAAAAAATGAACCTATTTGCCCTTTTCTTGGTCTGAAATGCCAAAATAGAAAAGCACAACTAGAGTCATTAAAAAGAAACAAAATAAGCACTGGGTTATTGCATTAGCTTCCCGAGCAGAATCCTCTTTATAAATTCAGTTTTTCAGCCTTCTCAAACCAGCAAATTCTGCGTCTACATTAACTCACTCTCCGTTGGCTGCAGTAAAACTGTACATCTTGACTTTTTACAGCTTTTCCATACTGGGGCCCACTTCCTGCCCAGTTGAAGAAAAAAATCTGGCCTGAAGATGAAATGACTGCTTAACATTACACTGAAACATCTGGTACCATTTTATACACAGACCCATGTCTGAGAGCAGGCAATTCTAGCGGTCTCACCAGCGGCACAGTGCATACCCAAACCTCCCCAGGGTGACATCATCCCATATATGGACTCTCAGGCCCAACCCTCCCCCTTTTCCTGGTCCTAAATTCATTGCCAGATCCCCAGTCTGCTGCAAATGTGCCACGTCAAGACTGGAAATCACAGCACTTCAGTGTGTTTCAGTGAGTGCTGCAGAGTGTGAGGGAGAGCCGAGCACAACCCGTGATACAGGAAGGCAGTTTTTCCCCGAGACTAAAAGAGGATTTAAAATAAATAAATAGACGCGTCCGGAGATCCTGCTCCGTCGCCCCAGTGTTCAGACTACCTGTTCAGGACAATGCTGTTGTACAGTAGTCTGCACATTGGTTAGACTGGGCAAGGGAAAGCAGCGGCATGGACTATTGGGGACGCAAGTTGCTATTGCCAAGGAGAAGACACTATTTGCTCCTTTCAGATCTCATATACAGTATTTTTCTTCGCAGGTTTTGCACACTAGGGAATAAGAAACGCTAAGGGACACTGTGAAAAAGGAGGACTTCAGAATAAAGCGGGGAAGACATTCTGGTAAGGCCTACTTTGGAAGAACACCTGGCCTATGACCTGGCGAACCTAGGTGACTCCCCTCCCCCCTTCCTCCAGTCATCACTGCAAGAAAGATGGAGCTCTGATGGTTTACTAAGCCCTGTTCAAGAAATGAGAGAGGTATATTGCCTAGAGGTATACTACCTAGAGAAGTGTACAAGAGTAGAGTTTTAAAGTTGGTCATTTCTTCTTTTTTTTTTTTTTTAATTTAAAATAAAGCATTTTTCCCCCCACAAACTAAAAAAGGTAAATTTAATTTTTTTTTTTACTTGTAGCAATCAGTATAAATATTTAAGGAGTATATAATTTTTTTTAATGCCGAAAAGGCTTGCTAGAAGTATGTATTCTGAATAGCTCCTGTTGTGAACTATGATCTGAAGATCAGTTTTAAGAAACTATTTTCCTTTAAAGTAATAAAATAATAGAAAATAATGCATGAATATTATTTTAAATTACTGTAATCTTTGCAAAAACTGTACTTTCATTTTATATGTGGCTGAAACTTCTTTGCAAGTAACCTATGCTCTATGTGCTAATGAAAACTGGGAAGGAAACCATAGGAAATCTATGACTGCTCTGTGCGAGGCTTCTGCCGTGTAGAATACGAAATCGTTAATTGTCAGAAAAAAATTACCTCTGAAAGTTCAGGATGCAATGGAAAAAAACCCAATAAATAAATAAAACTGAACAAACAGCCTTCCATCCCGATACTTGGCTGGCCATTGCCTCTAAGTGATCAGCACCGACTGATTGTTGCCGCTCTCATGTATACTTTGAATCGCTGTTACTTCTTCTAAGATTCAAAATTTTAAGTTACTTTGTCCTGAATCCCTCTGATAAAAATGGAATTTGTAAACGAATGCAGAAGTTTGCTTTGGTGAATTTCCAGCTGTCCTGATAGGGGAAAAAAAACCCTCAGGCTGAATGAAATCCCCACGGACAAAATAATACAAAAAGTCTGGGCTGCAATTTGATACCAGCTGAACTCCAGAGTCAGCTCCCCTAAAGTTAACACTGGTAAACTACTGCAACTGGGGAAAAAAACCCCATCGATACGGTGCTCATTATTGCCAGGAAGGCTTTGAATAGCTATATTATTAAAATTAGCATAAATTATGCAGCCATTGGTATTATAACTGGGCAATTTTACAGAATGCATGGTATATTTCAGACAGCCTTGATGCCGTACCATTGTATTTTTTTAAAAAGATGTATATTATTATTACCTTTTTCATTGCTCCTTAAATAATCGATAGAAGTCCTACTGGGGGGAGATGACCGCGTAGCGTTAGTGTGACTGTGCCTATACCAGCTGCCTTAAAAGCTACGAAGCAAGAACTAGCACTGTCATTTCCCTCAGCCTCCCACCAAAGCTTCTGTATTTTGACTGATTCTTTTTTAATGTTTGCAGACCCTTATAGGTTATCCACCCTTTCTTCCTTTATTCCATGGAAGATTATTTTTAAGATTAGTGGGGTTTAATCCATTACAGTATGAGTGGAGGGAATTTTTATTCTTCTACTTTGGAGTTACAACACAGAGTTAAATGTAGTTATTAATAGAAAATAGGTAGATACAGGAAAAAAATTAAAGGAAAGGAACCAGATTCAAACTTGCAGTATTATTTCTCAGTCTATGTATGATCGCTCTTTTAGGCATAACAAATGTGAAAAGTTTTGTGATAAATTTTGTTTAAGCAGTAGAAAAACGTTTTCAAATCTTGCTAAGAACCTCGCTCGGTTGTGCTTGCTAAAGGAATATGATCTTTTGTAAATATTCTTCCTATCTAGCGCTTACTTACATAGCAACTGTTGTATTTTTTATAATTCTGCTCTAGAAATTAAGAAAGAAAGTATTGTTATCCAGTGAAGAATAGGCTTTCGGTGAAAACACTGTTGAAGATAGCCTACATTAGCTTTTGCTAAATAAGCAAGGACAATGAAAACATACAGAATGAGTGTTTCACTTATCTCTAGTCCACTATTTGCATTAATCTTTATTTTAAATGACCTTTCTGGATTTAGGAAGTGATTCCCCTCCCATACACTCATGACTCTTCAAAGTTACATTTTTAGACTGTAAGGCTGAGGTCTAGGAGGCCCCTTGGCATGGGGCTTGGAAAGGGGGGGGGGAGTTGTGGGGGGGAATGCAGTGTGCAAAGCAACAGATACGGAAAGAAAGCCTGTATTGTTAGGAATGAATAAGGAAGTATATCTGCTTCAGCTCAGTAATCAAAACATTTTCAAAGTGAATTAAGTGATTCTGCGGCTATTAAAACAGCGCTGGTTTAGTTGAAATAAGTTCTAATTGGTCGTAATCAAGCTGAAAAGTTTTTCATAGTTAGAAAATATCTTAAATGCTTTAAATATGCATGTCAACAAACACAAGATAGCTGTGTACAAATATTTCAAGAGAAAAAAAAAAAAGAATCCCAGGCATTAATTTTCGTAATGACTAAAAACAACTTAGCAGGATTTAATGCATGCTAAGGAAAATCCAGGATGGTACCAATGCTTAAGCCTGTTGTATGAGCTAAATCATACAGTTCGTATTTCCACAGAATGCACAAAACCAGGAAAAGCAAATTAAAGCCAGTGCGAACATTTAAATAGCTGAGTGTTTCGATACAGTGGACTTATTGCATCTTTAAGGAGCATAATTTGTTTTCAGCACACTCAGTGAAATAAAATAGGAAAGAGGAAGAAAATAGTTCAAACCCTTTTAGAAAAGGAAAAAGGCAAAGAAGAGTGGAGGCAAGTCACTTAACTTTACAGAAATAAATATAGAGCAAATAAGCATCCAAATGTGAACAAAACTAGTTACTTTAAAAGAAAGAAAAAAAAAAGTCATTTGACATTTTTCTGCCTAGCAATTAAGTTGCATGTTGTCTTCTGTATTACCATGACCAGTGCTATTTAACACCTCTGTTAAATTTTCAGAAGACTAAAAGACACTGCTATCCTCTCCACGCTCCTTGTCCCCCTTCCTGTACTATCACCGTGTGTCCACAGACATTTCTGCGGACCACCCAAGTATCACTGCTGTATGGATGAGGTTATCACCAAAATAATTGCATTAAAAAGGAAAAAAAAAAGTGTTCTATTATTCTAATATTTTATTCAAAATCTGTTAAGCAGATTGAAAAATAAAACACCCAAATTTTAATGTGGGGATTTGAAAATACTAAGTTTTACTCGAGAGCATAACTTTACTTTTAATTGCAAAAGGCTTTGCTCCCGGAACTGTACTTTATTGGGGGGGGGGCGGGAAAATCCTAATTGAAAGAATATTAAGGGTCAGGTTTAAACCTAAAAAAGACAGGAAATGCCATAATTAAGAATGAAACTTTCCTGAATAATGCCTCTGTACTGCATTTTACGCTGCATTGCAAAACAGTATCTAAAAATAACAACCTGCCCTTAAATAAAAAGTCCTGATCACAGTTGGAGAGTACGATTCTCAACTCAATTTCCAAGCTACCAATATTTCAAGTCAGATCCTTAATATAGCTTTCTGTAAGTATAATATTGGCAATCAAGGGATTTTTATTTTTTTTTACAAGTATCTAAAATATTTTCGATCCCTTTACTGAGTCAATGAATCAGCCAGATACAGCACACAAAAACATTAAGCCCTTTTAGCAAATCAACTACAACTCCAAGGAATATCAGTGTTTAAAGAAGAATCAAGTGGAGATAACTAACCAGCCATTAGTAGTACCCAGTTAATTAACTGAAGGCAAAATAAGTTTGCCTCAGTTTGAGATGTAAAGCTCTTTGCTGATTTTTGTTGAATTCTCCTTGTATACAGTTATTAGAAAGACCGCGCAATCTTTCCACTTACAGCTTTTATCCCCAGTACAGCTTCCTTCATAGTTCTTAATATAAACCCTGTTAATTAAAAGGTGTATTTCTGTTCTTTCAATCCTTTTATACTCTAGGTTGCCAGTGAATTTTTCCATCCAATTCTTTGCTATTTCAAGAAGGATTCATAACATAGAAACAACTGAGACCTAAATTTCTCCCAGGCTAAAGGTCCTTCATTTCTTTTAACAACTAAAGATGCAGAAATTAAATTTGATGAACTCTATAAAACCAGCAGTTTTTAACATTTCTTTTAGAAGTGCATCTAATTTTCCACTTTTGTTTTTCTTTAAAATGGTCAAGCAGGCAGGAAGACATGGAAACTTAAAGTATACACTCAAAATTTTACACAGAGCTACCAAAATTAAAGCAAGCACATTATAAAGTCCAAGTAAGATTATTTCATCTCTCGGAGTTATTTTTTTATGTCTGAATTAGCTAGTTATGTTTTGCGCTTGATTAATTTTCTTTAAGGCAACTTATTTCATCTTATTAGGTTCAAAGAAAATTATCTTCGTATAATTGATAAACTTAATTTGTACATTTTGACTTGTATACTAGCTAAAATGCATCTTCTTTATGGCAAAATAATGTTTAAAGCTAGACCACCCGAATAGTCATATTAATTTATTAGTAGCATAACTTAAAACCTCGATACTATCTCCACCTCTAGCCTTTTTGGAAATTCATCCCTTCTACTAGCAGTTTTCAGGCTGGAATTTAAAGGTGTTTTGTTGCTATTCTATATGGGGAGATGCTTAAGGGTTTGAAAGCACAAGTTTTGCTGCTTACCTATGGTGGCACTAGCGAGCAACAGTGATTTAAGAACACCATTATAAGAGAGAATCATTTCATCTGCATAGACAAGCATTACAAGTATTTTTTTTCTGCCCTTTTAAGCTTCCAATGTGTTTTGGGCTTTTTGAAAGACCCCAGTGACGTTGCAAATGTCACTACTAAATTGGATGTCAGTCACTGTGTGTGTTTTATAAACAGGAAAGTTTAGCAAAGCAGCACATCTTGGGATATGAAATGATGCTATTTGCATGCTTTTGATCTAGAAAATAGTCAGTATTTAACTGAAAAAAAAAACCTTACTGAGGTTCTATAGAATTAGTTTGTTTTCTTATGAAGTATGGATTTTGAGAGAAAGACAGATTTAAATAATATGCAAGGAAAAATACTAAAAGAATTACCAGACGTGCACAGCTCTCCCATATTAGCAAAATTTATATAAAATGCAACCGGTTTCCTTTCCAGCACATTCCCTTTAGCTGGGTTAATGTGCACATGGTTGCCTCCATTTACACAGAAAGATTTTTATTTTTAACATGTCAGATTATTGTACTTATCTGCTCCTAGAAACTATGTACTGTATAAACATATCCTTTATCTTGAACTTCAGTATTTCTGTGCTTCCAAGAAGAGTAAAAACATCTGGTTAAATTACTATGTGTGAGCACAATATGCAGGCAAACCCCTGTATGAATTGCATATAAAATAAATCATGGCTTCAACCCTTTGTTTTCCCAAATGTTCAGTGTGACCAGTCTGTTAAAATGGCATCTCTGATATATGTCAGCACAATAACAACCCATGTATCGAAACGCTTCTTTTCCGAATAAAATCAAGTTCTGTTCTTGTTCTACAGCTCCCAATGTTTTAAAGTTTAATTCTGTTATGTGTGTTCCCCCCGCCCCCCAACAAAGCCCCCCAAACCGGAATGGTACAAACTGTTGCACACCAGCGGTGATGGCTCCAAGGGACTGGCTGGACGGAGTTGTCATGTGTCTGCCTGTCTACACTTGCTGTGCAGAACATCCTCTCACCTGTACAGCAGGCACAGACAGGCAGTCGCATGACAACCCAGCCTGAGGGACAGCCGCCAATGGGAGACCGCTCTGACACACCAGAGCATCTTCACCAACAGCTGCAGCCAAGAGTCACTCTGGATCTCAGACGGCCGGTCAGTAACCAAGCCGCGTACTGCAACCCACCTAGAGTCAAACCAACACTGCCTATAAAATACAATAAAACCCACTGCTGAAATTTTTACTGTGCTTCCTATAGTACTCTTTTCCTAGTTGTTCTCATTAACTCACTAACACCAAGTTTTATTTATACGCAGCTTTGCGGCACCACTGTATGTCTCATCCTCCCATCTACTCCTCAGGCATAACTCCAGCAACTTGCACTGTTAGACTGTTGTCGGTATAAAAATCACTAACATTCCCACTAGCCACAGGAGCCAAGAGCAGCTTATTGTGTGGCAAGTTAATTCTGTACACACACATGTTGTCCGGCCTTAGAGTAACTTGTCCCCTTTGCACCCTCTCACCTCACTTATTTTCGTATTTCCCTCCCAATTGACACAGAATTTTACAGTTGGGAATAAACTGTGAAATCATGATGCAAGCTGCATCTGTCACTGGATGTTGACAACACTATCCTCTCTTACTGAAACAGGACAGAGATATTTTATTTGGAAATAAGGCTAAAAGGGATATTTCCAAGAACTGTGAATTTCACTTTTTTAGATGTTCTTATCGTAGAGCCCAGCTTAGCATCCTTTGCACACCAATAATGCCAGCGAAATCTCTGGATGCTTTGTAAAGAATAATAAAATCACATTCTCTGAGCATGCCCTGTAAGTGTGCTACACCACTTTACAAATGGAATCCTTCTGTTCACAACAAAGAGCTTTTTTGATTCATAAGCTAGGGTGGCATTCTGCATTCCCAAAGTCTATTTTATCCTGAAGCAGAAGTGGCGAATTCACAAACTCTGATTTGCAGGTTGATTCTCAAACCAGCCTCAGCACAAAAGCTTACAGTTTTTATGCTACTTATCAGTAACAACTGAGAGCTAAGATGCTCAGGTTTAATCTTGAGTGTGTTGAGGTACACCCTATAATAGTCTAGCTAGTATGACACGGAATACCCTATGAAAGAAATGGGTATTTGGGAGGGCAATGAATGCGCTGATCTTGCTGTTCTTCACCACAGCCTCAGAGGGGGACACACTATTTTCCTCGCTTCAAGTTCAGCAAGTGAGAAAGCACAAAACCATGGTCCTGGTCACACAGCAAAGTTACAAACACAAGCAAATGCATGCAGGGTCAGAAACTAAGCCAGATTAGTATGCACATAACTGAAGCTGTAACTGCTTTAACCACAATCTTCAAACATCGAGTTGCTGTTTCCGTAATTACAAGCCTAAAAGGCATTGTTAGGCACCGATTCCCATCTCCTCAGAAAAAAAATTCCTGTTGCATGTTTGAGCAGCAACAAAACCATGTCAAGAAAACAATCGTTTCTTTTGTAATGCCAATATCACAACACAAAATTTGAAATCTTTTGCCAAAGTAACTTGTTTCAAAATACATTCCACTGTGGATTCTTCACTTATAAAAGCTGCAGCTCGCAAATAAAGGAAATCATTTACATCCTTTTAACAGCACTAGCCAGGAACCACTCACATTCAGAGAGAGATTTCATCTCTGGTAAATTCCAGAGTACAGAAAATGGGCTCAGCTTACACTAGAGGGGGTACACAGCCCTAAGAGGTCCGAGCAAGCGCTGTAGCTGTTTTAAGTACATTGTCAGAGCTCTCTGGTACATAAGCTGCTACAACATTCCTTACTCAGGGGTCGAGGCACAGGGGGAACAAACTCATCACTGTGGCAAGAGAACAAAGGTGAGACCTGCCTTTCTGCATCTTCCCCAGCTGCGATGGAGAGGCTCTTGCTACTGTGCAAGGACCACAGAAGCGACGGGCCGAGCGGGAGGCACAGGGGATCTGAACTCCTTACGACCTCACAGCGTGCACAGCACTACTGAGCCCGGGCACAGCCCAGACACATAAACACGGGTATCACTTCACACATCACGGGAGACTACGTATCTAACCAGGGTAGGAACACACCAGCGTGCAGCCATTTCGATAATCATCCGAGAACAGGATGTGACAACTACCAAGCCAAGCTGAAAGCCAGGAGAACATTTTAAGGAGAAGAAGTGTAATTATAAAACTTGGAATTCAGCCAGGAGATCAAATATTTGCTTCTTCAGTTTCAGAAGCCAGTAGATCTGTTTCTGAAATACGTCACTGGTCTTTTGATTAACGTAATGGTCAAGCTGTGGCTTTGACGCTCTCCACGAATTATCTAAAACAGAGCCTATTCATTTATTTTAAGTTCTACTGAAAAAGGTACTGTAAAAAAAAAAAAATCCAATATAACTTTGTGAACTCTTTCCCAGCACAGAATAATCAAATTTTACAGCAAATCTGTACTTACAAAGGAACTTCTGCCACCAGCAAAGCATGGAATACGGTGCTTACCACTCTAAGAAATTCCTGAGTGATCCCTCATATTGGCCTGAATGAACTACTCGTATTTTCATGACTCTCAAAACACAACTGTTTGGCAATTAAGAGACATTATTTTTAAACATGATTATGGAAATCAGACAGTGACCAATTCCCTCCGTGTGCTATTTTGAGATTCCCAGGTGACACTCTCTACAAGTAAATTGTTTTGATAGTCTGCTAAAGTTCCATAACAGAAGACATTCCATAAATATTTTCAGGAATTTTTATATTGCAGGCTAAACAAAGATCAGACTCAAAAAAGCAACACCAAAACTACCTCAGAAATTGACACAGCACATCCTAGCTGCACCTCCAAGTGCCTGAGACAGAACATAGCAAGGACTGTTAATCACAGCACATCACATATTTTTGGTACAATTACTTGTACCTAATCTAAGACGATGAGTTCTAGTAGCTTCAGGGTAAATCACATTAAAAAAAAAAAAGCTTCAAATTTTCAAATTCATCAAGGCACCTTTCCATTTCTTTTAAATTCATTTTTATGTCATCACAGTAACATACTTCCAAGTATATTTCAGTAATCTCAACACCTAGCACTTGGCTTCTCCCAACCAACACACACTTATTTTCCTGCTACAGTAAATACATTTGAATCCTTTTATAGTTTAAGTAAAAGGGTAAGCGGCAAAATCTTCCAGATTAACCTAGCTCATCACTCAATCTTAAACTCTATCCCAAATGGCTACTGACTCAGGAAAAAACCTGATACTGAGCAGCGCAGTTTCTACCATCAGCAGCGTAACTGCCGTATCTGCCTATGGGAAGTGCCACAGTCTGGATGAAGCCAGAGCTCTGCTGAGCCCTGCTATGTACACACACTGCAGGACCTCTGCCTAGCAGATCTAGAATCACACACACACAGAATCACACAGTGCTAGGGGTTGGAAGGGACCTCGGAAGATCATCTAGTCCCTATCTATATGAAGCACATTTGTCTAGCATTCTGCAGTAAAACACTAAGTTTCTTTAAACAGAATACGAGTTCTCTACATAGTCTGCATCAACCAACTCCTTGTTTTGTTGGGGTAAGACAGTGTTTTGATTATTACTTAGAATAACAATAGAAAGACAGTGATTGGTTTAGAGCTCATTTAAAACTCTCTTCACCTGTGCCTTTTTCATCCAATGAACTGGTTCACACACACCCACACTCGCCCCACACACCCCCCCCAAGCAAAGAAACCAACCAAAAACCCAGTAAAAAATTCAGAAAACAGGACCTTTTGTGAATTTTTTTTTAATGTAGCCCAATTTTTTTCATGAAAATCAACACAAACCTTTAAATCAACACAAGTCTGTAGAGCTGACAGTGCATCTAATAATTCCATTTTAGCCTTCAAAAATTAACACTAGGACTACTGATGAATTTTGGATAAAGAGTATCATTACCAACATCGCTGAAAACAGAGAAACAAAAACTTGGTCCCCAAACCTGCCTAACAATATATTCAAATAAAGCGAGCTGGATATCCTGTTTACCATGGAAATGCTTTTTCCAGTTCTGATATTACTCACCTCAGATTTCCTGATCATCAGTGATACTCCTTACAAAATGATTTTTGGTTTTCAGTAGCAAATTTGAAAATCCAAACCAAGCAGCTGCAGAACTCTGCAGGCAGACGTTCCAGCCTCACGGAATACGAGGCCAAGGAATAATTATTATCATGACATCAACTACTGTAGATACTTTTAGCAGTACCTTTAGCTGGGCAAGTTACGATCACCTTACAGGTCTGTAAGAGCAGTCCAAACAGGTGAAGGACAATAACCAGGCCATTCCAAAACATTTTAGACCAATGTGTGGAAACCACGAGAGGAAAAAAGGAAAAACAAAAAAGGAACTAACACTTTCCCCATACAACTTTGTATTTGTGTTATCAACATCTCAACAGAAGCCTCAGAGGGTTAGCATACACCATAAATCAAACCTGGAATATTTAAAGGACATAGGTAAAAACTTACAACATTTTTTTTTCAGTTCAAGTCTGTACAACCCGATTGATCATTTTAAGCTGATATAAAAGAGCTGAATATGTACTGTTGCCCTCAATAGAAAAATAGTTCTTCATTCCTTACCTCATCATCTTTATACCAGGACAAGCTTTCTGCAGTTAGAACGAACCAGTATTCCTTAGATCCTCCTTTCATGATGCCGATGTTGTTGATAGTCAGCCAGCCTTTCCGGATGACCTATACAGAGGTGCAGTCAGGTACAAGTTTAGTTCATTACTCATTTGACATAATTTTGCTGCTGCATTCATTCTTTTTAATAAAGACTTGCTAAATAAAACTGAACAGATGCATTTTTTTTCAATCTCCAGCAAATTCAAATCAGAGATTTGGCAGGTTCCTATCATTCAAGGGGAAAAAAAAGTAACATAAAGTGAATGTAATGTTTTCAGTCAAAAGTCTGGAGAAAGAGAAAAGCCTAAGTATTATTGAAAGTACAACTACTTATAGCAAGGATCACAGAAACCTGAAGATATTTATTAGCTGTATAACAACACATTGTAAACATCCATACAACTTATAACTAGTCTGACTGTTCTAGTCTAATTTTTAAAAGTCACTTGTAAAGTTGGACACTAGAACAGCATCTAGTTTCTGGTGAAGCAAGTGGTTTCTACCCTGCTTGGTATTTTCAGAATGGGTTGAATCAAGTGACTAAGTGGAGACATCTTAATTAGAAATTAAGGGAAGAAATGGTAAGAAGTGTATGAGAGATATTTTCCTCTCATAGGTAGAAGGGAGGAAAAAACCCACAAAAACTTAAGGCAGGAATAAAAATCAGAGCAAAAATGGGTAAAGCAGAAGTTTAAAAGATAGATACAAGCCAAAGATGAAAGGACAGATGGGAAAGCATACTTGTAGATACTGAGGCCAGGAGCCTACACCATGCAAAGAGGGAGAGGGACAAAAGAAAACTAGAGCAACAAGACAGCTCCAGAGGTGAAGGAGAGAATGGTCACAAGAACTGGTTTGTGGATCATACAAATAGGAAAATTTCAACATTTATTGCTTTCTAATACATGTTCAGAAGTAACGTTTACTTTCTCACATAACCCAACAGAACTCTCCCAATCACACAGATGGGGGGAACCTCAGCTATTCTGTTTCTCTCTACCGCAACACCCTTTACTTGTCTATGAATCATCAAGATCAAAAGAAAAGCAGCTCAGAGCAGCTCTTCAGAATTCCCTCAATAACTCCCACAAGCATGGAAGTGTGTGATCAAACCTGACTTCCCCTTTGCTTTTAGGGAAATGCATGAGACTGACATTCTTCTCACGGGGCTTTACAAGACTAGTAACGCCAATACCAAGAGATAACCAGAGTAAAAACATTGCTCAGTATCTATTCCTTGCTATCTGTAACAGCTTCAGAAATAGACCTCCCTCCCATTCAACATGCATGTGAACGTAAGGTCCCTGAAGAAACCAGCTTTGGTATTGCACAGAGCAAGGGACTAAGTTATATTTGAAAACTAAACCAAATAAGGGGATCAGAAGTTGCACCTGAAAAGCTGGGAATAGTATTGGTAACGCACATAAACCAAGACTAGCCATTTCATTTCATTTCATAGTAGTAAGAAAACCACTGAAGATCCAAAAACTGTGGGGTTTCAGACTGTAAGGAAATCGCTAAGAACATTGACTTCGGTAAGCTGTGAGGGAACTGGGCATGAGTCCTCTTGAGAGACTCAAGGCCATAGCACAAGCAGACTGGACAGAACAGCCTGGATCACAAAGGTTACAGCAGAACTTTATTAAAAATAATAACACTGATGTTCATTTAAAAAAGGAAAAGCAGCAAGGGGGCGTTGCTGTTTACAAATAGATACAGAATGCTCATCCAAGTGCAAGTTGGGGAAATAAACTGATACAAACTTGATTACCCATCAGATCCTCATTTCATTTTATGGTGTTTATTAAACTTTTAAGAGAAAACAAGTGACATGCACACACAGCCAGTGTACCAGCCTTCAGGCAGCTACCACGGAACAAACTGTAGAACCAAGATAAGTTCTTTTTTCTTTTTTTTTTTTCCCTGTGCTGAACTACACCAATGGAAGAAAATTTAGGAGAAATCGAGGAAATTAAAGTTCCCCAACCACCTGAACTTAGCTCTGCAACAATGTGAGCTATATTCATAGAGCAGAGTAAATACTTCACAGCAAACATGCAAAGGTGGTTCTTGCCGTGAAATAGACGGAGAGAGAAGAGGCTGGTGAACCACGGTATCTGCAACTGGAAATGCTGCCTTGCTCCCTATAAAGCACATGTCCACATACTGGAAGCACAAGCAGCTGTGCCAGCACACTACTGAAAAGTGGTTTGGACACACATCTTCGGGTAAAAGATCTGAAGGTAGATGTCACAGTGGGGATAGAGAGGTGGTTTCTGGAAGCAAACCAGTGAGTACCATGTTCCAGAACCTTACAGGTGATGAGCACTTAAAAGAGGTTTTTCTGTTCAGTGCTTTCCTCACCATTACTATAGACTCCGTAGCATGTAATGAAGTCACATATTCTCCTTTTGACAAGAACTCCTTTATGGTAGATGTCTTGGAAAAGATTTTAAAGGGTAAGATTTTAAAATCTGAAGTATACAAGCCATTTAAGGCGTAACAAAGTTTTTAATACATCTAACACAGGAACTACATTCATTGCATAGCTTTACATAGCTCCGTAATACTGTCTTGCTCCAGTCCAACACATCTGCCCACAGATGCATAACCATCACTGGGTGTGGACAAGCTGACTTGCTAATACAAGCACCGGTCACTGTCTTGTAAAGGAAGGAATTTGCTAGTTGTTTCCTCAAAAACCCTGTGCACTGAGGATTAGATCCAGCTGTCATTCCCACACAACTGTGCGTGAAGTGTGGTGTACCAAGCTATAGCAGTAGCTCAGGAGCGTGTTTTTCATGTGCAGATTCCCAGACCCATTCACCTCCAGCCCTCTGGGAAAAAGGGGTACTGTGTTCTCTAGAACAGCCTGGATCACGATCATCCAAAATACTCGGAAGTGGTTTTGAGGAGGCATCAAGGGAGACAAGATGAGCTTGGTGTACTACCCCTCATGTTCTTTTCACTGAATTGCTCCCATTTCCCAGGCACATTTTGTAAACTATAAAAAGCTACACTTTCAACACAATCAGTACCAGTGTTGGGGTCAGGGTGAGGGAGGCATTGGATCAAGGTGTAAGTGCAAAACAAAATGAAAGCAAGCCATGGAAAAGCTGAATTACACCTTAGACCCAAGTCCATTTCTCCAATAAAAATTAATCATGCTATGTTTGAGAAATAAGTGTCCTTTCATGGGCAACAAGCAGCAAAGATTTTCAAAGAGACTTCTGAAGTCAAAAGAAAGCTCTGATTGGGGGGGGGTGTTTGTTTTGCATTGTGTGGGCTTTTTTCTAACAATTGTGTTTGCTGTGTTATACTACACTTCAGCTTGAAGAACGGAAACGATGTGTTTCACTACTGTTTTCACTTGTTCACTTTCTGGTTGGTTTGGGTTTAAGAGATCCCTTTTAGTAATTTCCATCGTATTTCTAAACGTCATTCTGTGCAAACCGGATGTTAGTGACATGAGTTATGAACCTCAGGAAGGTGAAAAATATGGGCATTGCCAGTGAAGACAATATTCTGACCGGTAGTCGGACTCCATGTACAGGATGAACAAGAGATGACACAGTTCCTTCCTTCAGGGTCCTGATATCTAATCTGGGTGTCTGAAAAATGAACCTCAGAGGGTACAAATGCACACGAGCAAGCCAGAAGGAAGTCATTTTCTGATAATTCAGCTGCACAAACCCCCAATCATATCTGTTGTTCTTATTGTCTGGCACTTCATGGATAAACAGGAAAGCAGGATTTGACACAGTAGGTACAGTTTAGGTATTGCTGCATGACTTGGTCATTCCATTACATCAAATAAGGATAGATGCAAAAGACGTAACATCAGAGAATCAGAAAGTGCTCCAGTTCTTTTAAAGAAGTATCTGAAAGGTGATTTCATGATAAGCAAGAGAGAAGTGAAATTGACTGGGCAGACATCAATACAAGTGTGAAAATCACAAGACCGGCTATTTCCTACTGGCAGCATCATTGGAGTTAACCTAACTTTAATAGACAGTTGGGTTATGTCACTCCACTGAAATCATCTTGAATGCACAACACTGCTCCCAGCACTAGGCTGTCGTCTCATCACTGCGATAACAGCACCCATTACCAAACAGAAAGCACACTGAGATAATACAAACTTCAGCAACTAGCCTGAGGCATCCTCGCAAGCTATTGGTTCTTTGAGTTCAAATATGATGATTCTCACACTACAGAGGCTAAAAAGGAATAAGAGATTAGAAAGGAAACCTAATACAGTATTTTCACTGTAATTGCCAAATGTCAGACCATAAACTGATCAGAGCTGTCCTGATGCTGAACACAAGTGAGATCCTGTGACACTGCTTCCCCTCCACCCCCAGTGAAGAAAAAAAAAATAACTGCACAAGTTATCACATAACTTAAAAATGAGGACAGCAGTCCTAAACAGAGATCTACTTCAAAGAAAAATTCAGCCTTTATTGAAGCAAAGCACTCTGAAAAATTGAAACATACTTCCCAATGTAGTTAAACAAAGACTGAGGTGATTTAAGCCAATCATGAAGGAATGTTAATCTAAAAAATAAGTACAGTTAAAGGTGATTTAGATCAGCAATACTTCTCAAATCTTGACAGGTGAAAATTCAACAGTAGCATGTCTCATTCAAAGATACTTCAAAATTTAGCTTCATGTGGTTGTCCATGGGCATCACTTCTTTTACAGGAACACCAGCATTTCTTAACAGAACAATTTTGTTATGATTTTTCATGACCACCTCACTGACAAGTTTTCATTCCTACCCACTTGCTTAAAATTCCATAAACATATTTTTTCCTGGGTTATGCAAGGTAACAGGATTTAAGTGTATCTGAAGAAAAGCAGCAGCAAAGTAGACTACAAAGCAGGATTAAAAAGAAAAAAGGGGTTACTAGGGAAAAAGTTACTTATTAGCACAATTGTTCAGGCCAACCGATGGGATCTGAATGCTACTTGAGTCCAGAACAAGCAAACCAGATTGCTGCTGTAACGTTGTAAAAGAGGCAGGTCAAGAAGTCTTCCAACACAAACCTCCAAATCACTGGGACAGTGACTGGAATCGCAGAGTTCAGATTAAACCCCTTCTCCAATTACAGGGGCTCCTTCGAGCACAGCAGCAAGCTCTGCTGCAGAATTAATCCTCTATGATTTTGATTTAAGTATCTTGCATTCTCACACATTGGGTATCAGTTGGGCACATGGAGCATTGACACCTTCACCTCCAAAGGTTTATCACAAAGGGCAACTTTAAACAAAAGTTTGTTTTGTCAACAAAGCAAACCTCAATACACAAAATACACAGTTTAAACAGTGGGTCAGCTTTCAGATCTTGCTAATGAGCTGTGTAAAACCAAGCATTACACTGATTATTTCAAGCAAATTAGAAGACAGACTAACCTGTGGCTTAAAAAGAAACTTTGTGGAGTCAGGTCAAAACCTCAGGCAGTAGCAAAGAAAAGACAAACAAAAAAGGCCAAAGATTAAGCGTGAGAGGATAAATTAGTAGTAGAGGAAAAAGGAGCAAAAACAGGTTAAGAAGAATCAGCATTACACTTCTCCCATAAATGCAATATTGCTGCACTGATCTTATTTCAATGATATACACAAATAGTTAATAGTTATCTGCATCACTCCAGTTCAAAGCAAGCTACAAAAAAAGCAAAGAAAAAAAAGCAATGGATTGCAAATGAGCACCCCAATATTCTGGGAAAATGTAATGATCTTGAACTCTCAAGAGATTCAGCTCAACTGCTGTTAGAATCAGTGCCACCTAGTCCTTTTTCCTTAAACATCAGTTTAAATTTGTTTGAAATAAGGCATATAATTTGATGATATAGCAACAAACTGGAAAAATGTGTATGTTCATCATAGACATCACCACAGAATGCACGATAGAGATTTACTTCTTACACCTAACCATCACTGAACCAGGAGTAACTTGTTATAAAATTCACTACTGTTTAGACAATTAATTCTAATTAGTAATATTAAAGGCATTCGCCTATTTAATAACCGATGAGGTGGAAGGGTTAGAAAGGAGTCTGTCCCTGATATATTGGTCCTCCTGGTGCTATGAAAAAGAACGCTACAAAAACTTTAAATACTTCTAAGTCTATCAATAAAACTCACTTTTTCTAATCAGAAGTAATTCCTTTGTATAAACAAAATACCAGAAACAGTACCTGTAAACAGCAAGTTCATTTAAGCAATAGCTAATATTTCCTTTCAGTTACCAGAAACTTATTTGCCCACCTTTCAAAAAGAGGTTTCCTATGAATAGAGGCACTTACAACAGATAAATACTGCTTCCAGTTGTATAATAAAATAAACATCAATTAGTCATTTTAGTTTGAGAAACTCAGTAAATTATTAAAAGGTGAGTTTATTCAAAGTTTTCTATAACATTAAGTTATACTAGTTCATACTTGCAGGTTAGGAGCAGTTAAGGGATGAACTGCAATTACACTTTGTTGAGGAAATGTTACAGACACAACAGTTTAACAGTAAGTAGTTTAGTAGCAAGTACTTAACAAACCAGTGAGTTAGAGACAAACTTTGCCCTCTGAGAAGCTAAATGAAAAAGCAACAATAAAGCTTACAGAACTTAGCTCGTACAATTTGCCTTGAAGGCGGTAGATTGGTTCCCTGAAATAGCAAATTGCAAAAATGAAGTTTTATTTCAGACATTTCCTCATTCTTTTCAACCCCAAACAATTAACTTACAAACAGCTGTTTATTATCTCTAAAATAAAAGGT
The DNA here is from genome assembly GCA_020800305.1 of Porphyrio hochstetteri. NCBI lineage: Eukaryota > Metazoa > Chordata > Aves > Gruiformes > Rallidae > Porphyrio > Porphyrio hochstetteri. Next base: position 26,218,847 of record CM036912.1, read on the forward strand.
TCAGCAAAGTCCTTTATACCAAAAGTAATCCCATTTCAACATTTAATTTAAAATGCCAAGCTTCTTTTCCACTTCTTTGGAGAGACAACATTCACTTAATTAAAAAATCATTCATTTTATTTGTGTATTTTTGAAGAGTAAGATAATTGCTCGATTTTCCTTTTATGGGACACTCCAAAGTGATGATGGTTGTTGTGTTTGACACATGTTCCAGCACAGCTAGATAAGAAGGAAATCTCTCCTCAGAGAGGAGACATTATCCTTTGAAGCCATTTCACTGTTTAGACCTTTCAACTTCTTTTCATTTTAATCCAAACCATATATAAGATTAAAAATGCCACTCATGGCTGGCCAGGCTCTGGGGGACCATCACATCCAAGAAGTCAATGGATTATTTTAACTAACAGCTCAAAAATAACTAGCAGTTTCTTGGTGGGAGGAAGAGGTTGGATTTCTATCCCTAAAACGATGACTATGTGTTCCAAAAAGTGCTAGAACTCATTTACAACAGCAGAACAGGAGACTTTCTGAAATCACCCAAAGGATCTAAACTCAGTGGTCACATTTGAAAACCTTGACCTTCCAACTCCAGAGCACTGACCGAACGAATTGCACATTAAAACATCAGGAAGACGTTCAGTTTGGGTAACTATTTACATAAAATTTCATTGTATTATTTTTTACTAGCTTTGTAAATATGAATTTTCTTTCTGTTTAAGACTTTGCAAAACCCTCAAAGTGAACAGAAACCCTCAAAGTCAAGGCATTTTCATTACTTTCACCTCATATAAAAACCAGGACTGATCCTGTGAAGGACTGAGCGCCGCTGGCCCACACAACAGCAAGAAAAAGAAGCAAAGCTCAGGAGCATTTAGCATCTTGCAGAATCAATCCGACATTCTTATGTGATCAAAAGAAACAAACGAGTAATTTGATTAATGAATCCCAGGGAAAACGTTAATTAATCTGAGAACATCAACCAGTTACTCTGTTTTGAGAGAGGACTATGGTACATAGCCAACCTCTTTGCAAAGTCAACTGAATGTTTTGAGGAGAGGTGAAGGCAAACCCACTTTTGCTTGCTGGATTGCCCCCTCGCTGCTGTGAAGCTGTGAACACGGAAGAACTGGTAAAACAACCATGGCAAAAGCACACACAAGCAAGTACTCACCAGCCTTTGGGATTCTGAAATTCACAAGTTTACAGTTAATGAGAAAATACATCGGGGCGTAAGGTGAAAGCTTCAATGCACTGAACAGCACGGGAGGGGAGATGCCGACCAGCGGTGCAAGCAGTAGCAAGAGATATTAAACAACGAATGATAACGATGAAAGTCGGGTGGCTCTAAAAAATCCAGTCAAACAAGGCAATGATGATGATGATGATGATGCATTTTGTGTGTGTTTGAAGCAGAGAAGGTAAACGATTTGCTTACAACACAAACACAGCCAAGAAAACCAAACGGCTTGGATTAACTCGCACATGCCATTATCCATTCTCTGTTAGGTGCCTACCTGATTTCCCACTGCACTTTTGTTAACCTGACTGCTTCTTTGTTGGGCACTAAGGAAAGCAGAGGAAAAGAGTTACACTGAAGAAACTCCAACTAAGCCCAAGGAATAACTTTTAGTGGCAACAGTTATTTCCGATTCCTGCACAGAAAGCCAGAGTAACAAAGAAACACAGCAAAATCATCCCATACATGTGCATATTTCAACTACTTTTTCTTACAGCACAGGAATGCCTGCTTAGGGCAGAAGGGACATGCACAGCAGACAGCTCTTTCTAATCATCCCCTCTGTAACAACTTGGATTGGTAAAGGTTACTAAAAGCACAGAGAAATTACGGCTGGCGTGGGTTGCTTTGGAAACATTAGCCTCTATAAATATTCAAGAGAGACAAAAAGCAAGTAATTTCTGTTATTTAGCGCAGTACAACAAAATCCTCCCCTGCTAGAGGCTCTTTAATAGCTTTGTCTTGACAGTTTGTTTTGGATATTATTCTAATATTTATGTGCACTTCGAGGGTGTAAATATAACCAATGGATGAAGCCATCCCAAAGCCAGTTCAAAAAGCTGGAATCTTGTAAGAATAGAGCATATTTGAGATTAAAACACATTTTAAATATTTTGCTCAATGGTAATCCCAGTTCCTGAAACAAAACATGCTGCCTGTCTTGAACACATACAAGTTGCCATTAATTCTGAAAGTATTTGCATTATGTGGTGGTTTGTGTTAGGACAAAAAATTAAAATATTGCAGGAAAGAGGAGGAAAAAAAAAAAAAAATGTACAACCAGCAGGCTTTGGGTACTTGGTCATCAGAATGGGCACTCAAGAGAGGAATTTTTGGTTGGATTAGACTATGCCATTTCAGCAGGCATTGATTAACTGAAGAAAGAAGCATATATATTAGATCAGCTACAAATACTGCTCTGAAAAAGATGTTATTGAATCACAGCCTATGGGCCAATCCTGTTATGTGCACAGCAGCTCTTCCAAAGAATTGCAGCAGCACCAGACTAATCCCTGTCCCAATTCTGATCCTGCCTGTTGGACCATACTGCATCCAACCAGCAGTCCACATGCTCTCCATGAGAAGAGCCACAGGATGTTTATACCCTGTGCCTATTCACTGGGCCAAGCCCTCTATCATCCCGACCTTTTTGATCGACTAACCCTGAGTGTCTCCGGTGCATCATCTGAGTTGCATAAGCCTTGGTGCATACATTGTGATTAATGAAGTGAAAACACAGCACTAACCCCTCAACAATTTTGATCTGGTGTTTGGGAAACACACAAGATGGCTTTAGGAAACCTAATTGCCATGGTTTTCGTTTGGGGTTTGTTTGGGTTTTTTTAATTTTATTTTATCACCTTAGGACAGCTAATTAGACCACTAACATCATACTAAGAATCCCAAGCCTTTGAGAAATAGCCCAGCAATTTGCCCTCTATTTACTGTTCTAACTACTAATTATTTTTTATGGAGATTGAAGCATGTAGCTATGTCTGAGTTACACCAACTGGAAACAAATCCAATCCCAACATTTTACCACTCATTCTGCTAAACCAGGCAGATGTTAATACTCCAATATTTCACAATTTCATAGCGCTGCCAAGTTGATCTAAAAACTGTCATTCTTAAGTCCTTCTCAAGTCAATTCACATCACACTGTACCTGCCTGAGGCCCTAAAATGCTGCAAGGTAGTTTGAAATGCTTTGTGTTCTTTCTTGTGAGCAAGGTTCACAGGACTTACATTTCTAAAACACTGCAGTCACATGAGAAAACTGGCTAGAAGACTCAGCCTAAGAAAGGAAACACTAGGAAACCTGGGGAGTCTACAGTCCAGGATCTTTGGATACTGCAGAAGCCCATATGCTACCCCAAAATTATTTCGTTTTACAGCATTTATGTTAGAACTGGAACAATATGATTGCAGTTTAAAATGTGTATTTTCTACTGTTTAGCTCATAAATTAATATATTTTACACTTTAATTTGTTCTTAGCTGCCAAAGTTTTCTATCCCAGTTGAGCACAAGTTGACAGAGATATTTCCCTTCCCATCAGTTTCATCTAATAGAATCATTTGCTTAAATTCACTGATAAGTTTAAGCAAAGAGCCATTTATTATCTGCTTACACCCCACGCACAGCAGTTGGGGATTTCTACATCTCAACTGGCAAAAGAGGGAGCAGCTTTCCCAAGAAACCGAACTCAGGAATTGCAAATCTTTCAAAGAGACACAGCAGTGAACCATGGACTGAACTACAGGCCCCAGCAGCAGCATCCATGAGGAGGATTTTTCCAGGGAACAGATAACAAAACAGTTCCAGATACGCCTGGCACTCCATAATCCAAGAAGGATTAATCCATTGAAGGCTCCAACTTCTCACAACCAAAAGTCTCTTCAGAGGAGGAGAGGCAAGCATTGGAACAGGCTGCATAGAGACCCTGGAGAATCTGCAGTTTTGGAAGTTTACCAGATCTGGCTGGACAAAGCTCTGAGTAACCTGGTCTGAATGCAGCATTGACCCTGCTTTGAGCAGGAGGTTGGACTAGGCGACTTCCCAAGGTCACAACACACCATGAATATATATGGAGTGTTTTTAGCAGGCTTTTTCCTGTCAGAAAAGGATGAGAAGTAAATAGCAGGCAGACTGTTATCTTGACCTCTAGAAGGCCAGCTACTATTCCTACAACATCCTGTCATTTGTCAAGAGAACTGATAAAGATATCTAGGACCTGCAAACAATTCTAGAGAAAGTTGTTAAATTCAGACACAAACAGTGCCTGGCTTTGCCTTCTCCCTCTCTCAGCTTACTGAACTCCATGTTTTAAACCTCACTGAACTCCATGTTTAAAACTTCAAGGCATACTGTCAAAGATGTAGACCTTCCTTCACAGTGCCAACTTGAACAGGCCATAGTATAATACATACTGCAGTGCCAAACTTTGTTGCCAGCATCCCACATAGGTGAAACCTGTTGTGATTCCAAACTGTTATAGCAAATACAGCATGAAGACAACTGAAGGAACAGTTATTTTTCAAAGAGTGAAGACATCTTTAATGTTTTTACTAGTGTCAAAACCTTGGTATGAAGTCCCAGAGGCAGAAATTGCTGGAAGCCAAGGGAGAACATTCTGGAGAATATTCTCACAGCCTTTTCAATTTAGCAAGGAGAACGTCAAACCAGACCCTGCAGGGCACTCTGCTACTATTATTCTCCACAGCCAAACAGCAGGCACACTTACAATTCAGTAACATCCTTTACTCCAAGCAAGACTGTTTCATACAGAATCACAGCTCCCAAAACATGCATTTGCAGCAATGTGGAAAGACCACCAATATTATACATTTCTGTGGTCCTAAAAGAAAGACCTAAAGTTAGGGCACCAGCCTGCCAAAGCTGCTTCCTGTGATGCATGTGATTCCAGCCCAAGAGCAAAACCAAGCGTGTGAACTGGGGTGAAGAATCCCCTGCAAGCAGGGCAGAGTTCAGCACAGGGTACATTAAGAACACCCTCCCACACGTTGGGGATGCTGCAGCTCACATCTTCACTGTCGCACTTCAGGACTTGGGTTTTGAACCTGGCTTAAAAAAAACACCCAACTGACACTGTCTGTATAACAAAGTCTCTACAGACTTACTTTGCAAAGCCAATGAAGTCTTCATGGTTGGTGTTGATGTATGAAACCTGGATATCAATCAGCAGCAGCACCTATTATGGGATACAGGAGAGGAAGAAAAATGGCAGGGTAAGGCAGATGAGAGAGAAGGAGAGGAAAAAACCCATGGGAGAAAAGAATAGAACTTTCTGGTTTTCTGCATTATGGAGTATTTCCTTCATAATAATTCAAGCCAAAAGCAGCAGTATTTCCTAAATCCCACCACTTCTGTTTGTGTGCTTGTTTATTAAGTTAAACTACAGAAGAGCTATTCCCTCTTCCTATTTTTTTCCTGACAGACCTCATTTGTTTTTACTATCTTGGCCCTTGCCTGCTTTATTAAAATCAACCATACATGGCCAGAAAGCATTTAATAATGCTCTAATAATCTCATAGATTCTAGTGCTATGTTTGCAAGTTAACAAAAACTCTGTCCCTTTGCAGCATTCTAGCCAAGCCAGCAAGGAGCTCCAACCTTAAATATAAAGTCAGGGTACCTACACTTTCTCTAGGTACTACCCAAAGAAGTGGTAGGTAAGCGAGCCAGTGGCTGGTAAGCAGCCAGTCTGGTGCACGCGTAGGGCAATGAATTAACAGAATGAACAGTTTCCACATTTATCACTTGCCAGGCCTTCTGCAGAAGCCCAGAGATACACTTAGATTCAAACTTGATGATCTAACTCAAAGAACTTGATATTAGTGAAAGCTCACTCCCAACCTTGAACAGCTTATTGAACGTGCACAAGACTGCACTTTGCCCCATCTTCTTAGACTTCCATTTATCAGCAGGGAGCAAGAAACAAGCTTGTTGCTACCAAACAGCAGCATTTAACCTCCTCAAAGTGCACAGTTGTTTTCATAAAGCTCCTCAAACACAGCAACACACCCAAATCCTTCACAATTTCCAGAAGATGTTTTAGTGCCTCAGAGCAAGAAATAGAAGGGATCTGGGTCTAGCTCTTACCTCTGAAAATCACAGAAAAAGACCTTTAAGATCATCAAGTCCAACCATTCACATCCTAAACTAAACCATATCCCTAAGTACCTCATCTACCCTTTTTCTGAACACATCCAGGGAAGGTGACTCAGCCCCTCCCTGGGCAGCCTGTTCCAGGCCCTGACAACTCTTTCAGTAAAAAATTTTTTCTAATGTCCAATCTGAACCTGCCCTGGCACAGCTTCATGCCATTCCCCCTTGTCCTGTCACCTGGATGAAGAGACCATCACCTACCTCTCTACAACCTCCCTTCAGGTAACTGTAGGTGGTGATAAGGTCTCCCCCAGCTTCATCTTCTCCAGGCTAAACAGCCCCAGCTCCCTCAGCCGCTCCTCATAGGATTTGCCCTCCAGCCCCTTCCCCAGCCTGGTTGCCCTTCTCTGGACTCGCTCCAGGACCTCCATGTCCTTCTTGTGGTGAGGAGCCCAGAACTGGACACAGTACTCGAGGTGTGGCCTCACCAATGCCGAGTCCAGGGGCACAATCACCACCCTAGACCTACTGGCCACACTGTTTTTGATACAAGCCAGGATGCCATTGGCCTCATATCCTCACTAATGTTTGGATTTATTAATGATAACTGCTAACAGTGTAAGTAATGATGCAAACACGTGACCATCATCTATGTGACTGATCCTTGTCATTATGTGCACACAATGAAAAATGGAGTAAGAAGAAAAAATGATTACTTAAAGTAACTTGTACTTTCTTCCAAACTGAGCATGTTAACTAGAATTCCCTGCAAATACAAGCCCAGCAAATACAATCTTGTAAAAATGTGGTTTTAAGATGACATTCACAGGACAGATTAAAGGAAAATAAGCAGGATGTGCTGCACAGCCTCCTAGCTCACACAGGGACAGGATTAAAGAGCCAGGAGTCCAAGACAACTTAGGAGCACTGCCTAGCCCTTCTTCCCCACATACTTCTTTTGTTACACTCTGCACTCTTCAGACAATAATTCCTGTTTCCACATCCAGTGGATTTTCTCAGACATAATCTAAGGTTTGGAGTTTCCTGGATTTAGAGATCTTAGCTGGGTGATGAATGTTCTGAAGAAGTTTCTCTGATTTTTATTTTTTTTTAAACTTCAAGGAAAGCAATGGTCAGAAGGGCTGTACATCCATGCACCTGGAATGGTGCTAGTTAACAATACTTAAAATTCTGAATTTAAAATACCACAACCTACAATTATCAACTTGATAGCAGTCCCTGCCTTTTACAATGGGCATAGAAGGAACATTGTTATGCTGACTTTAAAAGGAGAAATTACTTTATTCATTCTCAGATACAAGATGCTGCCTTTCAAAGCACATTAACAGCCCTCAGGGGTCAGTTCCAGTGGTTCTACACTACACACCACAGTAAGCCTGTCAACAAGGCCCAAGACAGACAGGGCCAAGCTGCTCAGCTCAGCCTGCATGCTGAAGCTATTGTTCAGTGACCCAGAACTTCAGCAGCAACACTTCCTGGAGCCCACTCATCTACTGCATGGCTTTTCTCTCCTGCAAGAGTCCCAGTACAACTGCTTTTGGGCCTCACTGTAGTTAGAACATGGGATTGGTATGTTAAAAATAAATGGAAACCAAATAGAAAAAAGGCTGAGTATTTCTGTGTACATTTGTGTAATGGTGACTTGATTTCCCACAAACTGCTGCTGTGGCACAGCCAAGCAGATGGCACGTTGTGGTTTAGGAATGAGCCGACACTGCTTTAAACAACCAATCCTAATCCTGAAAGACCAGATTAGGATTTTCTGTAACAATTCTAGATTCCTCTGTCAAAGCTCCATGTTAGAGGAGCAACTTTTCTCCCCTACTGAGAGTGTGCAGCCTGCTGAAAACAAAACAAAAACCCCAGAACTTTTTATTGCATTCCTATACATTGTACCTAAGGCCTTTCCTCCTCCACATAACTCCCCAAACTACTAGATCTCCTATTTGTTCTCACCTGATCCTTGGTCTTCTCTTCTCTTTCACGAATGTAGCCAGCAACAATTCTTTCTGTTTCCTCACACAACCTTGGATATGTTGCCAACTGAAAAGCAAAATTAATAGATATTTACACCTGGGGGTGGCTTCAGCAGAAAGCAAACAGAGGAGCCTCCAGCTTTCCTCCCAGAGGGAAAGCATTTATTGTAAATGCTTGGGCTAAAAGTTAACTACACCACAGAGCAAGCCTTACTTGCTATTAATGGTCATTTTCTAGAGAAACTGAAGACCTAATCCCTGGATTGTTTCTGTGCTTTGCTTCATGGAACACTGAGGAAAAGACACTTTTGCGTCACACTGTGTGAACCACAGTTTATCAGCCTTTGGGGTGAGGTTTCTCCATGCCTCTCCTCTTCTGTGCCTAATTCCAGAGTGACGCTTTAAATAATTTCCAAGTTTCTTGTTCTTTGCCAGCTCCACCTTGTGGCAGCATCCCGACACCACAATAACAATCCTTCAAAACACGAACAGCAAAACACAACAGTAAATTTGGCCACTTGCACTGAGAAATGAATCGGGACGATTAATTCTTGTGACGCATCTTTCTAACTTTGACATAAGTGGAAAGAACCTGGAAACTCTGCTCTAAATATTGCATTGACACGGCTTCTCTCTGATCTTTTTCAAAAGCTTGTAATTCTTCCCTGTATTGAGGAGCAGCTCCTTTACCTGCTTGGTGATACAGAAAGAAAGCACATTATTCACCAGAAGGTGACAGACGTGACACACTATTTCTCAATGATTTCGGTGTATCTGTGGTCACATCCAAGAACCACTCCTGCACTCGCTGCTATTAGGGTGCCCTGCACTCTTGAGATGATGGGTAAAACAGATGAACAGAAGGTGAGGACAGTTAGTTAAAAAAAAAATCTGCAAGAGTCAATGGGATCTTCTAGGACACCACAGAGTAATGGGAGGAAAGGTAATCGGCAACCAGCAACTGCTGGTTGTCAATGCTCTGGACAAGTGATCACAGTATTGACAAATAACTCTCCCATGAGGAGGAAAAATGCAGGGGGGGGAAAAAAGGTTCATATTGATATATGACACATGCTTCTTTAGTCACAGCTAGGGGGTGTGAGGATTGAGGTTTCAATCTAAGAGCGCACACCAACACAAGCATACACTTCAGGAAAGCCATTCCCAAATGCTTGTAAGTAATCACAGAATCACAGAATCGTAGGGGTTGGAAGGGACCTCGAGAGATCATCGGGTCCAACCCCCCTGCCAAAGCAGCTCCCCAGCTCATATTGCACAGATAGGCGTCCAGACGAGTCTTGAATATCTCCAGAGAAGGAGACTCCACCACCTCCCTGGGCAGCCTGTCCCAGGGCTCCCTCACCCTCATTGGGTAAAAGTTCCTCCCCATGTTGGTGCGGAACTTCCTGTGCTCCAACTTGCAGCCATTGCCCCTTGTCCTGTCCCCACAGACACTGAAAAGGGGCTGGCCAATTCCCCCTGCATCCCTGCTACATTTAGTTTTGATGATCCTATTTCTTAACTTAGTACACTTGCAGGATGCTGAATTATAAGTTTAATTGATGTACACAACTTTCACACCAGGAAGTTCAGTGCTTAGCACAATTATTGCCACTTAAACGTTCAACATTTCTGTGCAGCAAAGTCCTTCATCAACGATAATGCAAGGATGTGCAAATACAAAACAGACAAAATCTACCCAGCTGTCCACTTCTGACTTCTTGACCACTGGAGATCAGACACCTTAGGGTATGTATGAAACAAGTTCAGGTGAAGTTGTAGGCCCTTTACATCACAAAACTGTGGTGCTAGCCCATAAAGTTTCAATAGAGAAAGAACATTTTTCTCTTTTTGGTAGACATCTCTGAACATATTTGAGGACTTTGATTTAGAATAGTTTCACTTACTAGCACTGGAAAAGAAAACTTCAAAATGGATTTTTTTGCTGGTGTACATGTCCACAGAATTGCTGCCTTCATTCCATTATCGGTACCAATGAAAATATGGCTTTAAAGAGAAAAGCAGGGGCAGCTCAACAGAACTCCAATCATGAGGATTATATGGACTAAAAATTCAGGAATTAAAAAAAAGAATATTTTCAGCCGAAATTGCAATTACTTTATATGTACTTATTGTGTACACCAAGCCACTAGATCAAAGATCTCCTGCAATACAATAAAATAGAAGACAGACTTTGTATTATCATTACATTATACTTATGTTAATAGATTCATTTGCAAGTTACCTTTTTAGTGCACTTCTTGACTGTGTTGATTAACTCTTGCATCACTAGGTCCACACTTTTTAAGCAAGGTCCTTTCAGCTTGACTATCTGTTTTTTAACAATGGCTTCAAATGCCATATCTGGTGTAAACAAACCTGTTCTGTGGAGATAACAGAAGATATAAAACACTAATGCAAACACCACATAAGGAAAATTCACATTTTTTTTACCAAATTGCTCATATCTTCTTTTTTCAGAGGCTTAGAGCTGAGCAATAGCAACCCCTAACACAACCTTCTGCAAAACTATATTTACTTCTCCTTAAAAAACAAAGTGCCATCATGAGTAAGAATATAGAAGTGCCCTACTGCTTCAAGTTGACTGCAAGAACTCTAAAGAGTTCTGCTATAATGCATTAAAATCTTGTCAACAGTGCATCAAGCCTTAGATAAGGGAAAAATGGTATCTGCCAACCTCAGCCCTTTATCTTGGCCTAAAATACTGGTTTTCCCACACCTTGGGAGAAATTGGAGTAACCTATTTCATGTTACTTCTTCTGAAAAGATATCCCATTCAAATAAGGTAGAAATGGACTACAGATAGTTTGCATCATCATTTGCTGGTGCAAAGTATTCCATTGCTTCAGGGTTTAAGAACTCACCAAGTCACCTTGCTAACACTGCAACACAAAGAACATATTCCAAAACACTAAGAACAGCAAAGCCTGTAAGCAATGCTTTCAAAAGATATTATGAACTCACAAATAGGTAAGAGGAGGAAGAAAAAAACCCAAAAAAAACAACCCAAAAAGCTCACAAAAGAACCACCCAAGCCTTTTGGAACCTGTTCTGTTGTCAAAAGAAAAAAAAAAAAAAAAAAAAAAAAAAAAAAAGAAGAGTTGGGTACACATCTGAGACAGCATCCCTCCAAAACAGACTGATCATTCCAAAGGGGCATAATTAGGTCATTCGAAACCAAGTATCTCCTCTTCCCAAGCTTAATAATAAACTGCAGACATATTGACAAAGTGAAACCTCAGCAAAGTCACTTGTAAATCAGTCATTACAAGAAATAGTTGAGACTAAAGGAGAGTAAGATAGTGCAAAGATTATGCTGCAACACAAGCTGAAAAGTTCTTTGTCCCATATCAAGACACAAGTTTTCCCTCTAAAAGTTATGACTTTTCAGGAATACAGGCTCAGTGGAACTGAGAAATATTAATTATTTTTTTTTCCTGGTAAAATAATTTTCCAGGATTTCCAGGTAAGTTAAACCTGTTCAGAAAAACCAGCTTTTTGGCAAAAAATAGCTACCTCAGAAACAGAAAGTGTGAAGGAGTGGAAGAGAAAGAAACCAACCCAGTTGCTGGGAGCAGTGCATTAAGAATATAGTTTACCAATCAGCAGCCAGCTTTCAAGAGAAAGACCACAGCATCTATAGTGTGACTAGGCTTGAAAACCTGGGAGCACTTGCCTGATACCATGTATGTTCTTGATGGCATAACTTATTTCCCTCCGTAGCTCCTTCTCGTTGAATTCCATCTAGAGGAACAAAAACATGCAACATCATATTAGGGGCAGTTTTTGAATAAAACAGAAAACATCACCATCACAACATAACTGGAAGGCAGGCAAGTTCAACTGACAAAAGAGTAATTTCTATTTACACTAAACAAAGCATATGTGTTTTTAAATGTTTTAACACTAAGGCTATAGGCAGCAGTAAAGAGTGTTGAAAATTATGCAGCCTCCCATTCCAAATATGCCAACAGCTAGAACACTTTTGCAGAACATCCCAAAAGAGACATGAGTTAGAGAAAGACAGAAATATGATTTGGAAGATGTGATTTTTTTTTTTTTGTTAAATCTGATTTCCTAAAAAGCAGTGCAACTTCTATGATCATGTTCTGTTTATATTTTCATTCCCATCCTATTGTTTTTCAATCAAATTTAAGAGAGGAGTTGTCTCAGTTATGAGATTGTAAAGTTTTTCTTTCATTTTCTTGAAAGCCAGCTAGCTGGAAGAAAAGTTAGTGCTATCACAAATGAATGGGTCATTACCTAAAGCCCAACTGTTACCTGTCCTGTTGGGCTGCCAGTTGGTATTTGGAACCTTGAAACCTGCCACAACCCTTTCTGGTTCTTATTCAACTGAATATTAGGGGATATTAAGGCATTTGAATATAAAACAGGTAGAAAGGAAGCTTAGGAAAAGTATAAAAGAATGTGGACTAGAGGTACAGTAGGGTTCATGGTGAGGGGAAGCTGAATTCCCTGCAGTGAAAGAAAGTATCACAGAATATGTAACACAAATTCACAGGAAGCCAGGTTTCATGGGTTCACACTCCACTGAACCTCCATTTATTCTGTTACCCAAAGGACAGGTAAGCAAGACGACATGTATGAAGAGAAGAAATGTTATCACAAAACACCTAATTTGCTTCACCTCCCACTATGAAAGTGTAGGACTGAAAGCTGGAGTTGATTTAAGTCTGTGAACACAGGAAGCAGAAAACAGCTATTTGCCATAACTCTAATTTTAATAGGTACTAGCAACTTGAACACAACTTAAATCTACCAACTGTAGTTGTTTCCCTGCCCCATCTAACCAGAAGGAAGATGCCATTTGTGATAAAACAATAAAAAAAGCATGGTAAACAGTAACAACTGTCACTGTAATTATATTCTAATTACTGTATTTCAGAATTCTTAGCACATTTCAGTATCTGAAACTAGAAATGAAGCCAAATTATAATTTCATGTAATTTCTTCCCCAGTTAAGAGCATGTTCTTCAATCAGACTTTATCTTGGCTTTACTACTATCAACATGAATGTAAGAGCATATATGTAAAACAGAAAGCATACCAGCAAGATGGATAAATACCTTCACTAGTTCAAAAGGAAAACGTTCATGGAAAATACGATTGATTTTGGCACCTCCTGAAAGTTCCAGTGTATCAACCTGATCTCCTGATCCTTCGATTCTTTTTTCAAAGTCCACTGAAAACTGTTGTACCATCCTAAATTTCAAAAGGGAGAGAAAAAAAGAATTGAAAAAACCACCAAAACAACCACTTAACTATGTCAACCAACTCTTGCTTCAGTACTACATGACTGCTACTGCCCTATAAAACATGTTTAGCAATTGACAAGTGGCTGCAGAGGGTTAGAACTTAAAGAGAGGTGAGAAAATGGCAGGCCTTTGGGGTGACAGGGTGCACAATACTGAATATGCATCCCTGGAAACAGACCAAGGAAGGAAGCTGCATGAAGCAAAGCAGTGGGTGCTAACTGGGTTTCAATCAGCATTGCCCTTTTTCCTAGTGCTAAACCCCCAATAAAGAAAGGGCACCACTTCCACTTGATTTGAAGTCAGGTGAACAGTCACCTCTGTTCCATCACATAACAACAGCGTTACCAAAGTCTTGTCAGACAGACTTATGTTGTGGATAAGAGACAAACTGGACAGTGACTTCAGCAATGAAATGTCTTCAAGTTTGGAACTAAGAATCATATTGTAGCTCCAGAAATCATTGCTACTCCTCCAGCAAACAACAGCGTTCTATCCATGACTTCCTGAGGTCAGGTCAGGTCAGTTGTAACCCCAGCACAGGTGGCACATCACATCATGTAGTTTGCTGGTAATTGTCAGATGCATGCCCAGAGAGGCAAACCACAAGGAAGAGGTTTGCACCCACCCCAATACACTACCACTTGAATGTAAGAATGGCTGCACTGCAGCAGAAAAAAAGCCGAATCATGGCAGTCACCAACAATTTTGTGTCCAGTTCTGAGCTCTCTGGTACAAAAAAAGACAGGGATCTCCTGGAGAGAGTCCAGAGAAGGGCTACGGAGATGATTAAGGGCCTGGAGCATCTCCTGTATGAGGAAAGGCTGAGTGAGCTGGGGCTGTTCAGCCTGGAGAGAAGAAGACTGAGGGGGGACCTAATTAATATTTATAAATATCTTAAGTATGGGATGCAGGGGGAATTGGCCAGCCCCTTTTCAGTGTCTGTGGGGACAGGACAAGGGGCAATGGCTGCAAGTTGGAGCACAGGAAGTTCTGCACCAACATGGGGAGGAACTTTTACCCAGTGAGGGTGAGGGAGCCCTGGGACAGGCTGCCCAGGGGGGTGGTGGAGTCTCCTTCTCTGGAGATATTCAAGACTCGTCTGGACGCCTATCTGTGCAATATGAGCTGGGGAGCTGCTTTGGCAGGGGGGTTGGACCCAATGATCTCTCGAGGTCTCTTCCAACCCCTACGATTCTATGATAAGCACCTAGGAGAACAGAGGAAACAGCCAGTAGTATTTGTCCAGAATATGCTCTTGGCCTCAATAAATTGCTGTTTGTGGGTCACATACAGCAGGAATTTGTCCTTGTACTCAGTAAACATAAATGTCTTCCCCAGACCCAAGAATTTACCTAGCTGCTTTCTGAAAGCTCACAAATTTTAGTATCTGCTCCTGCAGCAAATAGCTCTGTGGATTAGTTGCACATCACATGAAGGACTACCATCTATTGTTAACTTTGATTTTGCAATCTTCAAATTCTTTAGATAGCCAAGTTTTTATACTGGAAAAAGAAGAATACCCATTCTCCTTTCACACTCTTCTTACAGACTTCTAAACACAATCTCCTCTCCTTGCCTAAGGTCAACTTTTTGGTCAGGCTGAAGAAGAAACCTATACAATCAACAGTTTCTTACCTTTGATCATCTCTTGCCCATCTTTTTACCTTTTGCTGTTCTGCTTTCTCTCTTTTCTAGGATTACTAAAATTAATTTAGGGAAAACTTTGATGAAATTGTAGAGTATATAAAGTGTTCTGGAACATCGGGCACAGAATTCTTTGGAGTTTGCATACAGAATCCTTAATTGTATCCTAATCTTTAAATTTAAAGCCATTAAAAAGAAAGCAGAAAAAAGCAAAACAAGCCTACACAAAGCAGAAAAGCAGACAAAAGATTGGACACTCACTGCAACAGGGCTTTTGTTTTTCTGGTTGGATCTTCTGGTCTGAAGTTCTTGTATACCTCTACTTCATGCTCTATGGAAAGCAGCTGGCCCTGGAGTTTGCTTCTGAAAGCTGGCAGGGTATCCCGAATATGATTGGTAAGTTGCTAAAAAGCAAATAAAGGTCCTTTTATACTATTAATAAAGATGAAAGCAAGAGCACAACCATGCCAAGCATATCAGTCATGACCTGTGCTAGTTTAGCAGTGAAGTTCTTTTGATCTTCAAAGCAATGGAGACTGCTAAGGAACAATGCAATATCCCTTTTGCATATACGCTATAAGGAGCCTTGAAAAATTCCTTTGTCCTCTCACTCATTGAGCCCTGTTACTACATCCTTGTTTAGTTACACACAAAAAAAAATTATAAGCATTATATATAATTTAAAATGACCTTTCATCACTTGGTACACATGCCACCACTTCTATTTTGTTGGTTTTCCTGCAGGAGTTTCCCAGTTCCCAATATACTTGTTCAGCACAATGACTCCTTCACTTTACAGCCACATGGCAGTGTGGGACATAGAAGAGATTCTGAGCACCCCCAGCTCACTGAGAACAGCTGGAGGGAAATGCAGACATACAGAACACCCACTCACCTTTGGGAAAAATTACCTTCATGTGATTTCTGCTCCCTTGAGCAAAGCATAAGAAAGGGAAGAGATTTTTCTCTCATGTTAACATTATAGAACTTTACCTTTCTTAAACACTTGATTTTTGGCTGTAAAATGTCCTACTACTCAAGACTATAGGGTTTCATTTATGAAAACAGGCCTAAAGTACTGGAATATAAACCAAAGGAGAGTAGAAAAAGGCTTGTCAGACCTATGTTTAGCTTACCTCACCTACATTTGCATTTTTATATATATACATATGTGTGTGTGTGTGTCATAATGTTTAGACAGCACTATCAATGTCTCACCTGTGCCATAATTTCTCATGCACTGTATCCATTCATTGATTAAAACCAAAGCAAACTTCTTGCACTATGCTGCAAACCCTCTTCCCAACCCCAGTCAGACAAGCTCTAAATGAAGCATGTCATACACCAAAATACGTAAACTCAACCCAGAAGCTGTTCAAGAGACCTAAGCTGGACTTTCCCTGCAGCACCATCTTGTGGACGTCGAGAAATTATGTATTGCCTGAAACCACAAATGCTCCATCTGTGTTTAGGCTCCTGGGGATAGATGTTACAGACTTAAATAGATCTTCCCATATATATTATTTTTGGCACACTAATAGCAACAGAAGACCAATAGTTCATACTTTAATAGGTAAATTTGCAAAACAGCTCATAAAGAAGTTAATAGTACACAAAGTTAATGCAAGTCCAGACAGATAAAATGCATATGATATGCCACTCATGCTTCAGTCTCAAAACTTAAGACACAGGGATTAAACTTTCAAGGTATAAAGAGACATGAAACAGCCTAAACAGACAACAACTCAGGATACAAGTGAGTTCTTGCATCCTGCTAAAGACTTTGGTTCCAAGACACAAATAAATGGCGTTAGCAGTCTTTTTGAGCAAGTCCAGGACATGCCATAACCTAGCTGCCAGGTTACAGCTGCAAAGTCACTGTAGCAAGAAATTATGCAGGTCAGCCCCTTAGCTTCTTTCCTTAATAACTTCTTTGCTGTTTCCAGCTGCTGTCCAAAATGGACAGAGCCAGGCTGACCTGGCCTTTATCTATTCCAGACCAAAGGCTGCAATTTGTTAGCAAACTGGAAAAAACCCGGTCAGGTTTGACTCGTAGGAATGCCAAGGACACTGGTCAGCTAAGTTAAAAAAAATAAAATAAAAATCATGGCATCACCAGTAATTTTAGAGAGGCAGGCATGACTTGATCTTGCCCTCTTCAAAGTTGCTGAGATGCATCATCGTTAGGGTCACATGCCATTCAAGCTAAGGGATGGTGCTATGAAACAAACAATACCCAAAGGCGCAAGAGGGGAAAGAGAATTATGTTCTCTTCTGAGTCTGCTGTAGACAGTGTTTTCATTAGGAAACTAAGTTATGGGTTTATCCTCCAGGTGACTAAGGAATAGACCTCTGTTTCCTGCTGAATGAAGCTGTGATCTGACATGGCTTGCACAAATATAAAGGTAGCATGAACAAAGTGTTCCGATTACTGCATTTGTTATTTGTATCATTAGGATACAGTATATTGTTTCTATTAAGACCTACAATCAAGTGTAGGTTTTCAGGTTAGAGTATGGACAGTGAACCCTCTGGATGCATAATTCCTAAAAACTTTTATTTTTCCTAATTTCTAGATTTGAATTCTAAAAATCCTGTTAAATTAGAAGAAACATGATAATTAAAGAGTAGGATTATACACTCACAGGGAGGGAGAAAAGCCATATTTTTTATGTTCATATTTAGTGTTCAAGAGAACAGGAGAGTGGCAGAGCTGTCAGTAAGTCAGAAACTACATCTCACAGTAAGTTTTCATAAGCTACAAGTAACACACTGCATTGTTCTTTACACTGTAAAAATTAAAAAGGTTAAAAGCTGGAAAGTGATGTACACTGACCAACATTCATTTTAATATAGATTTTATATTGGTCCTCTCATTATAAAAGCTGGTTTTCACCACAAAGGCTTCAGATTTTACCTGGTTTAGAACTTTCTGGAGATATGGTGTTCCCATCCGATCTGCCATGTGCCTATATGCTGGGTGGGAAAGAAAGAATTTCCTTTCTGCTAGAAGAGCTGCCTTTATGTCCTTCTTCCCATCAATGTCTTTCTGGCTCCTGTTTACAACGCCGATATAACCTAAACCAACACAAAACCAATGGGTAAATCAACACAGCTATTGCCTGAACTACTGAATCCATATTAAATAGAACTAGACTGCCTCAGTTCAAACAAAACTTTCCAATTTAGGCATTTCAGATACTGCTTACAAGTACTATACTGGCATTAGTAATGTCTAATTGATCATCCTATTTATACATAACAGACATAGTTCCTTTTAAATCACTGATTCAAATACAGAAATATCTGAAGCTCCGGTGTACCCCAAAGAAACCACTTCAAAAACAAACCAACCCCAAAACACACACAGATGTCTAAGCAGATTTTGTATTAGCAAAATACAGAAAAGAATTCTGCTTGTTTGCTGGACTCTGCTTCATGGAAGGAGATAGTGGTCTCATCAATAAATAATAACTAGAATCAAAATTCTTTATCCAGATATTGCCAGAACAATCACATGGAAAATTTCTGGAAGGGGTCAAAACTTGGTTTACAGTGAGATTACCAAAGCTCTGGTGCTTGCTTCTATCATATGCAAAGAATAAAAAAGGGGGGTTTTTTTGTTACAAGCAACAGCAACCTGGCACAGAAAACTGACTAACAACTTGTACTGACAATTCTTGTTTCTTCTGGAATATGCAGAACATTTTTAGCACAGCTGCCTTTTACACTTGCTGAATAGATAATGATAAAAGCTAGGGAACTCATGAAGTTCAGCATAACCTTTCATTACTTCCCTGGACTTCCAAACATCACCCTTACCCAAACCACTTTCTTGATTGTAAAGCATATAGGTAACTGCATATTCTCACCTCTACGAAGAGGGAGTAATTTGTTTTCTAGAATTTCTCTTGCATCTGTTCCTTCATCCATCAGATCCAACTTTGTGATCACACCAATGGTCCTAAGGCCTGACCAGGGTGGAGGCAGGAAGAAAAGGATAGCAAAGAATCATTTATATTCAGGAAGAAAAATTCCATCTTACAACTATGTAATAACAGATCTGCAGCATTCTCAAAGCTTGTATCACACAATACCAGCTACAACTGCAAGTTACAGTATGTCTGGAAAAGAAGGTATCATCACTGCCAGTGCTGAAATGTGTTCCTCAAATCTCTTTAACAAGGCTCAGCATTCCTCTAAGACAAGGCTGTACAAAATCTGAGATGCAAGTACCCAGAAATCCCATTATCACTACGGTCCCTTTTGCTGGGTGCCACAAAAATTTCTAGAGAGACATTACTCCACTTGCTTATAAGAGACAGTGACAAAAATGTAAAAACACATTCATAGCATCATTATCTGAACAGTACTGAGCTAACAAACTGTTATGGTCATGTTGAAGCCTATATGAGAACGTATACATACAAATCTGTGTTAGATACTGTAAGTTATATTTCACACACGAGTCGGTCTATTACTCCAAGTTACGTTATTACACTCGAGAGCACAAAGCAGTTATGCTCACTCATGCTTACCTTGAGGGTCCACTTCCTTAGCTAACTTCAGTGCATCCGAGTTGGCCAGGTCAGTGTTAGCTGGGGTCACAGCCAGTATCAGACAGTTTTCTCGAGAGATAAATTGCATGATCATGTCTCTGATCTGTTGCTCAATATCTGGAGGCTGATCCCCTACTGGCACTTTAGTGATTCCGGGCAAATCAATAAGAGTCAGGCTTAACACTAGGTGGAAAACACGGATCAGAAAACTGGTTAGTATGACAGCCATGCCTGGAGAGTTCTACACATCTACGGCTGCACACAAATTTTAGTCACATAAAACCCCACCTAATTACCTTTACAGGTATGGAAATGTTTTCAGTGTTTTAAGCACAATGCCTGACAATCTGAAAAGCACACTTGTTTCTCTGTCGGTCTTTTATCTCTGGATTTGTTACTACTATTTAATACTTTAAACATTACAACTGGCAGAATGATACTTATACCAAACAGGCTTGAAGGCTCTTAGACAAACAAGCATGTCTTTGAGTTTTTTCGACCAACAGGAGCACAGACAATGGACCATTCCCATTGCATCTTTCAAATCAACCCAAAACCAGGCTTTGCTTTAAAAAAAGAAAAACACAAGACTTCTCTAGTCATGCATTCAACTGTGTCTCAAATTAAGACACTCATAAGAAGTCAATAGGTAGCCTAACTTATACAACAAGACTGTTGGTTAAAGAGTTTGGGGGTATGTTGTTTTGGTTTTCTGGGTCATTTTGGGTCTTTGGTTTTTAACTCTAACTTCTTAAGGTAAGTAAGAAACGTGAAAAAGATTATCCATTAATAAAGCTTGGTTTGCTCTAGCATGATTTCCCCAGTACAGGCCACCACGCCAACTAGAAGCATCCCAGCTTGGTCAGCCAGTACTGAGATAACAGGGTATCCTACTCCTAGGAAGGAAACACCAAAGGTGTATTTGGGGTCTTGCTAACATAGACAAAGGTTCCTGAACTAGAAGATAGATCATAATAAGACAAGAAGCATTAGGTAGGACATTTTTACTTTATCCTGGAGTCAGAATGTTCAAATAACAGACTTAAAGGCATTTAGTTCAGCTCCTCTCCAGCTGGCTAAGCTGCATCTGTATAGCAGAGAAGGGCTTGGGGCATGCGTTTACTGAGGCTGCTCATGGTTTATCAAAGGGAGGCTCAGCATCTCCTTAATTACCTCTCCTATTATTTTAATCTTTCTATCCTTTGATTCACAATGAAGCCATTAGATGAGGTGGTTTGAAAAATGAAGTGCTTCAGCCAAATGTATCGCTTTTCTCTCATATCCAAGACCAACTCAACATAGAACATTTTCTCTAGATTGTCTTCGTTAAATTGGGCAAGCGGCAACCACAGGAACTAACTTTGATCTATACTGGGGGGTCTACAACAGAAAGCAGCTTCAAACAACTTTATTGTCTAATATATTTTTAGTGAAAGCAAACAATAACCATCCAATGGGGCAGGGAGACATGACAACTTCCTAGATCACTGATAGGGGAATCCATCCAGAGGGTGGCAAAAAGAAGTTTCCTATCTCCTATTATTTGCCTTTACTAGCAAGCCAATGAATGGCACTAACACTGGGGGAGAGGCTGGGTTTATCCTGAGGCAGAGTGAGAATATTTTTAAATCCTGAGAATATTAAATAGGACAGAGAGTCTGCATTCTGCACAGCTCTAGTGGCAACAGCTCTCCACAACAGAGTGGTTTTGTAACACAGGCCAAGTCAAGGATTTTTCCAGATATATACCCACTTTTGGTTTCACTCAATCTCAGAAGTTTTTTCATCCCAGGACACTTCTGATTGAGCAAGAAGACATACAAAAGGAGATAGCTAGACAGAGCTAAAAAATACATCACCTAAGAGAAATACAAAAGTAGAATGATTTTACCTACCATGCGGAGAATATATTCTTAAATTAATTGGAATTGAAGAAATGCCTTTATTCACTCCTGTTATTCTATCTGTTTCTACTTCAATTTCCTGGCGAACTTCATCAAAATCAGTAAACTTCCTCCCTTTGCAGTGCAGAAATTCAGCATACTCTGTGAAAAATATCAATAGCACCTCTGTATTTCACAGGCTTATAGACTCTGACCCCCACTTGCAAGCCCCTAGTATTCTTCAGAAGCGTATGCACTAAAGGGTGCCATCGTGGGTAGTGGGAAAGCATTACACAGGAGCACATGCAGATGAAAACCAGCCTATAACAAGAAAGTATTATTAAAAAGTCAACTGGACTGGATATGATTTACTGCTCTTATCTTTAGCATGCCATCGTCCAGAACAACCTGAAAGATTCAAGTAGATACTGCCTACATTAATAGAATAAGGAAAAAATTGTGAATCAGATCCTGATTTTTCATCTGATTACATTTGCCTGTAATACATCAATTCAAGTAAAGTCATTCAAATTCTGTATCATGCAAGATTATTAGCATTTGTTTTTAAAAATCTATCAGCCCACATTACACGATTTTAACAAATGAGTTCTGTAGATTTTTACAACTTTATCATGAAAATATGGTCACTTAGAAACACTGCAATGTTTTTAAACACAGCTCCTCATTTCCTAAAGACTTCTTGTAGTCTAAATCCAAACCACGCTTAAGTAGTTCACAAAAACATCTATAGATACAGCTGTGATTTTTCTGAAGTGGGAGACCAGAATGAATTCCTAAGTCTTCAGTATCATACACCTTGCTCTCTTACCCAAAAAGGGCATCAACCAGGAATCAGGGATAGATACAGTCTAATTTGTTACACTTGAACTTGACATTAGGTCCCCATTTCAACTCTTGAATCCGAACACTGATACTAATTATTGTATTCTTCTGAATTTCCTGCACTAGAGCTGCATAACCAAAAGCACATCTCAGGATTTTAAAACTGGAGCTTCTTCCTTCAAATAGTACGAAAAAGAACCCAAGAGTTTAACTGACATAGAAAGGTTGCAGTCAGAAATAAGGACATAAATGGCAGTCACGTAGAAGCTCACATCCTGTCCCCACAAGGTTTAAGCAGTAGGACTGGAGAAATGCTGGTCAGAGTCCTGTATGTTCATTTCATCCCACAACCAAGACCTGATCTCAAAATTCCATTTAGGCATTTCTTCCCTAGAACACATTTCTTGGTAAAAAGCCCTCAAGCATCAGGGCAAAGAGTCTGCTTAGGACTCTGAGAACAGCACTTAAGGAGACCTGATCCAAGAACATAAATTAGAGGGTCTTATGTATCAGTACCAAAGTCTGATTCCCAAAGGTCACTTTATTACTATTGTTAACAGAACTGTTAAAAAAATTAATACATAGTCAAAACACACATGAAGCACAATTGTTAAAGCAAACCAATAGCCAAAAAAGGAGAGAAGGGAGGGAAAAACAACAAACCTTTCTGCCCTGCAATACCGTAATTCCTCCAGATACAAAGTTTGATGGACAGGGAAACCCAGCCTTATTGAGACAAAAACATACATCTCTTACTTTAAAAATAGAAGAATACCTAACAAAAACCTCTATCTTACTTCTGACAAGAACTCCAGAGTATCTGGCATTCCTTCTGAGTTCTAGCAGCAAAATGACAATGAATGGGGGGTTTCTATCTTTTTTGTCAACTGTTTATTAAAAAACCAATTACAATATTCAAACATTGCACACTGAAAGATACTATTGTGCACAAAATAAAACAGCTGCTTTAGCACACTTGAGGATTCACATTTGTAAAATCTGTCATCTCAAAAATGGGCAATAGCTACTTACTGAAGAAAGAGAGCCAGCAAGTAGTTCTGATTTTGTCTGAGTCCTTCATGTACTGCTCCTGGCATAAAATAACCTTTTTTTTTTTTAGTTACTTTTTCCAGTGGTTCATCAGATTTTCTCAGAAAAATACTGCACAATTCAATCATTAATACTTGATGCTTAGTCCTAATCAGTTGACTGACTCAGTTGATAGTCCAGGAAGCTTTTTAGTTTGTTCCACTTAACATCCAGTAACAGAAAAAGTCCCTATCTGAAATGCCTTCAAGGTAAATCAAATCAAAACGCTTCTTACTTTTTAGCTGTGTTAGTGTTTATCAATATCTCATTCCTCCCAGTGACATCTGTGACCACACTAGTTCTGAAGGAATAGACTTTACAACGGTTCATAACCTGTGGTGCCACACGCAGCCTACAGAATAAAAATTCAAATGAACAAGCAGTGCTTTGTTTTTGCTCCTTTCAGCCCTTCGCCTGCCCTTGGCAATGATGCCTTTTAGCCAGGCTGCATAAGCACAGGCTTTAATGCCATCTTCAGTTCTCAGCTTTCAGACACAGAACAATGCTAGGACAATGTTTTATTTACATTTTTGTGGGAATGGACAAGGCAACAGACAAAAAAACGTGATCCTGCCATTTCAGACATGCGTTTTCTGTTATAAAAGTGATAAACATAAAAATTACATGAAAAAAACAGTTTGATTTAAAAATTTAAGTAAGTATCCTACATGCAAAGATAATGTTTTCCTAGACACATTCAAAAGTACCATGCATAACACAGAGTGAAAAAGCTACCATAGCATAGTTCTCTTCAGTGCATCCAACCACAAATGTCATAAGTGATTCTTTATCTCTTCAATTTTGAATAAATTAGACAAATCATACAAACAAGTGTTATAGGATAACATTTTTGAAAATGTTCCCCATTTTTTCCTGTGAGTTATTTCTTCCTATGCTTTACAATTTAACTTAGGAAAATGCTGCATTGTTCTTCACAATAAATAGACGTTATCTTCAAACCACTTAAATTACATAAACACTTGAGATCTTTCATAAATCTGTCTCTAACACCATGTAACAAGACATGGAATGGCCCTTAGAAACACATGAGAAGTTTTTTGGAAAACGTCCTTGATTCACATCTGAAAACCAGCTATCTAATCAAGCTCTAGCCTTTCAGCACAGAAACAGCCCTTATCCCCACTGAACTTACTACTTTGAGGCATTTCTCTTCCTTTGCAAGCAATTTGGATTCCAACTCTACCCTCCAGTATATTTCATAGAATATTTGCTAAATACAAACATAATAAACACACTCTGTTCTGTCATCCTGTCAGTAATACCAAATACCAAGCATGGCCTGGAGAGATGTCCCTTCCACTCTGTAAACAATTGCACATTCATCTTCCTGTAGTCCTTTCTAGAACATGGTTCCTGAGATTGTTTATTATATTTTTTTAAAAACACCCACCAAAATAAAGCCCCTTACTCTACCCAAGATAAGACATCTACCACAAATTTATTTACCAGCCTGCTACCTTGTAATAAAAAGATAAATTAGACTGATATGACAGGAGTTTTTCCCCTGATGGATTTGTGTTGGCTGCCATTCACCTCAAGTACATTTCAGATTGTTAGTTAATGGCCAATTACAGATTTTTTTCCTAAAAGTACACTTTGAGCTATTTTTCTGTCACTTTTCCTTATCTTTTTGAGGATGGGCAAATATCCATCTTTCCATCTTTCATGATCTCACTAAGCATCAACCCGGAATCAAGGAAACAAAACCCTCCAGTCTAAGCCACTTGTAAAACCAAGCACTTGTGGTAATGATTCATTTATCCCAACATGAGCTGAAGCCCATACCCAGTTTGAGGAACTGACTGAGCCCTCAAAACTGTGCTGCCAGACCACAGCACTCGCTGCTGACCAGCTCAAGTTACTCCAGGCATAGGTACTGGCACACACACCCAGATAGCAGCGAGGAAGGTTTGCAGCCTTTGCAATCTTATGCTAGCACCTTAAATTCAGGTTTCAGGGCAGCAGGGCTCTTCCTCTTCTGGCTCACCAGTCCTGCTTGGGTGATGGGTCTTTCAATGTGTCAGGAAGGGGTTATCAGTCACTACTACCTTTTCCCTGTGGCGATGTCGCTTTTTATCTTTTGGGGTATGTACCCTCCACATCTTCACTAGTCTCTACAGCATCCCTGTTGTCTGAATGAGTACCTGCCAGAGACGGGGATACAGAAAACGGCAGCCACCGTCTTCCTTTCCTCCCTGAAGAGTGCCCAGCTGTGGCACCTTTCTAGTTTTTGTCCTTGAAGACTTCCAAACACCTTCCTGCTGATGTCTCCAAGATCATTTGTGTAGGCTGAAGGAAGCAGTCTCAGTTCTTTCCATAAATTTTTCCGTTTCTGCGAGAGGACAGGTTTTGCCACCAGATGGCAATAAAAGATGGGCATGCTTGAGGAGTAGTCTCACAACAAAAGATACTTGCATTAAAGCTCAGCAGCTTCAATGCAAGAGAGCATTTGAGAGACATCAGAATGTCTGTTGAACCTTATGGTGATTTGCTTTCCATTTAGCATTCTAATTAACAGAACCAAAAGAAGTGAGGGTATTGTACCTGTGACTCATTCAGCTATAAATGGCCACCTCAGTAATGATTTTCCAAACCTCTTAATCTGCCACTATTTTAGCAAAGACACTGAAGCAAGACCACAGAGAAAATCTGAAATTCCTCCAAAAATCAGTTATCAAAGTGAGGAAAATAACCTCCAAGAGACAAGATATTCTAATCTGTAAAAACCAAATAGGATTTACCTAGCAGGCAATGCATTTTTAACAAACAGAAGACCTACAACTAAGGCTTCACCCAAAACCCAAGTACATGTTTTGTTGTCACTGCTGTTTAAAAAACATACTACCCAGTCTCAAGAAACCTAGGAAATTATTTAAATTCCACAGGCAGGATCAAGCACAAAAGGAAGAACAGATCATCTAAGGACACACAGAATGTGTGGCAATGGGGGGGAGAGAACACCCCCCCCACCTCTCTAGACAGTCTCAAGCATTTCAAGCCATTACCTTCTCAAAGCTTTCTCAGCAGCACCATTTAAAATTATCTTAACTTCTACATCAATAGGATTAAATACATTTTGTATTACATCAAAGCTAAGAAATACGATGCAAGTTGTGAAACAAAACCTCGGAATGTTTAAGAAACAGGTTTTAACACATCACTGAAGGCATACCAAACTCAAAGGAAGAAAAACCTACCAGCTCGCTCGCCCTCCTTTAAGAAATTATGGCAACACGTGCCAAATCTCTACAGGTTAGCATGCTCACTTGGCAAAACTTGCTGAGAAAAAGATCAAGAGCTGAAATGGAACTAATGTACCTTACACAGAATTCAGTTGTATCACTCCAAGACTACTGAACACTAATGCAGCTTTAAAATTCTTGCCCAAGGTCATCTGTGTGCCAACACATCTTAAAGACACAAGGAGAAAAGTCCTTCTGAAAGCACAAGTACAGGAATACATAATGCATTCCTCCTCCTGAAACAGAACCGCAAGAGATACCAGCACTCTGCACTCATCAGTAAATGTGCCTTCTAAAACCTCACCAAATTGCATCTTCCCAGATGAGCCTGTTTTCTCCAAAACCATTCTCTACTTCGAGCTCCTTCAGAGATTAGCAACAACAAAAGGACAAGAGTCTTGTTAGACCTGACACTAGACATTCCCATGCTGTGGAATCGCCCTGGGCCAAATGCAGTGACCAGAGAGAACATCAAGGCGTGCTTGGGTTGCTTAGTGTGCTTCATGTTAGATGGGAATATTTTTCAGTTGTGACTTCTGGATAAGAAAAAAAGCTGCTTTACCAGGATTTAGGTCTGTTCATTACAGAAGAAAGAATTCATGCTTATTTGGTTCAATTCTCTCTTTGAGCAAGACACCATATATGCCATTTTTATTCAGTAGAAGAGGAGCAACTGAACCAAAAACATGAGATGGAGAACGAAAAATTGTGATTGCCAATTAAGTGCTTTAGGACAAGTAATGAGTCTCAGCCTCTCACTGCAAGAAGAAAGCCACTTTGGACCCTCAAAATATTTAGAAGCCTGCAGAAGAGAAGACTCCAGGGAGACCCTATGGCACCTTCCAGCATGACATCTTCCAGAATGGCATTCAGTACCTGAAGGGACCTACAAGAAAGCTGGGGAGGGACTCTCTATCAGGGAGTGTAGTGACAGGACAAGGGTTCAAACTAAAACCAGGCAGATTTAGTCAAGACATTAGAAGGAAATTCTTTGCTATGAGGGTGGGGGAGTGATAGGACAAGGGGAGATGGCTTTAAGATGGAAGAGGGGAGATTGAGATTAGATATTAGGAAGAAATTCTTCCCTGTGAGGGTGATGAGGCCTCTGGCACAGGTTGCACAGAGAGGCTATGGATGCCCCTGGATCCTTGGCACTGTTCAAAGCTGGGTTGGATGGGGCTTTGGGCAGCCTGGTCTAATGAAGGATGACCCTGCTCATGGCAGGACATTAGGACTAGATGGTCTTTAAGGTCCCTTCCAACTCAGCCCATTCCGTGACACTATGATTATTTTTTCCCCCCTCTCTCCTCTAGCCAGTACAGCAATTCATTGAATACAGGTCACTTTTACAATTTCATTTGAAATGCAGCTGGGCAGTCCCAGAAGAGACTCAAAGTAGGATAGATGAGAACAAGTCAGAGTCCTTCAGAGGACTGCAAATTATTTTTAACACCCACATTTTGACTTATTCTATGCTACTAGGTATTTCTCATATTCTCAGACTCAGAGGAAGAGAGTCACAACTAGTGAAGAGTGACTTGTCAGTTGCAGTATTTAATTGAAACCTTTGTCTTTGCCTCCAAGATTCCAGTAGAGCACAGTATTCCCATGAATGTGGAAGTGCAAATGACAGAGCTGTTCAGGAATTGTTCTGCTCCCACCAAAACATGTTAGTGATTAAAGGAGGTCAACAGGTCACTACAAAACAGCTTTGCACTAATTGCACAGAATTTTTTAAAAAGGTGAAGTAAACAAAATTCTAAAAAAAGATTCAAAAACTCATGAAATAAAACTCTTAGAATGTAATTGCTTCACGTTTTCTCTTGCATATTTACAGGGAGTAACAGCTCTTCACCCAGATGTGTCACATCTTTCGGATGTTGGAGGGCCCCTGAAAACTCCTCACAACCAAATCCTTCTGCACCTTTCCATGACATGTCCAACACTAATCCTGAGTGGTCAAAATGCCTTTTTTCTCAGGTGTGCACAAATGCCTCAGCTGCCAATCTTTATCTCTTAGTGCAATGACTCAAAGTTAAATGAAGCTTTAACCTCCTCTGTCAATCAAATTCACATTCCAAAGATTCCCAGCAAGTTCCAAAATGTTGCCAAAATATCTTGCAGTTATCTCAGCATGCCTATATAAAAAGTGCCCTCTCCCTCCCAAGGAATACTGCAAGATTAAGAGTAGTTACTTTTAAGAGTCAAGAAAGATCCTAGGACTAGAGATCAGTTAAGATTGCTACAGCAGCAAGAACCTGATACAGTCCTCTGATTACTTTCTATAACATTTTATATAATTATGGACTTGATAAAAATCAGTCCAGCATCTGCTTCCTGTAAAAGAACACTGTGTTTCTCTAAGCAGTTTAATTTCTTTTTTTAAAATTAGTTCAGAAAGATAAAGGTGGCTTAAAAGATAAAGTTATTTGGAATTTTACCATCAAAAACAACAACAGCAGAATAACATTCAAATAAAGTAACAAAATAATTAAAGCTTGCATTTTAAAGGTCTTGGCATCTAATCACTAACAAGAAACAGACAGCATTTCCCAAAGGGAAAAATATGTTTTGACATCCAGGAAACATGAAATTAGGCTGAAGCTCAGTTCTCCAGAATTTTTAAAGGTTTTTTGATGTTATTTAAGTTGTAATGAAGAACTACTTTTCTGCAGAGAAGGTACCTATACAAAAACCTAAAGACCTACCTAAAGCTAGGAATACCATGTAAAGATATTAGTGGGGAAAATACCAGAAAGAGCAAGAAGCCTTTTCATTGCCCTTTTAACCATTGGACAGCAAAGATTTCACAAAATAGTGCAGTGCAGACCAGCTGGGGTAAGATTAGGATGGATGTCTAAGAATGAGTATTTAACCACCTCAGGTCAGAGTGTAAGAGTTCACCTACTAATTCATCTGTCCCCACAGTTTAGTCATTTTGTTAGGAAATCTAGCATGGAATTCAATTATTTTCTTCTGCTCTTATATGGTGCTGGGAAAATTAGATGAGGATTCTCCATAGCTAGGCCTTATTATGCCTTTCTGCACACTCTGTCAGAGATCAAAAGCCAGATATGCAGAAAAGGCAAGTGTTTGTATCTCCAACTAAAACTTCATCTTTATATATATATATATATAAACATATTACACACTTAAAATCGTAAGATTTCTAAACTGAGCAGAAAGAAATACTGGATTCCACAGTTCTTTCCTTCTCTTAGGTATGGGATGCAGGGGGAATTGGCCAGCCCCTTTTCAGTGTCTGTGGGGACAGGACAAGGGGCAATGGCTGCAAGTTGGAGCACAGGAAGTTCCACACGAACATGTGGAAGAACTTTTCCCCAGTGAGGGTGACAGAGCCCTGGGACAGGCTGCCCAGGGAGGTGGTGGAGTCTCCTTCTCTGGAGATATTCAAGACCTGTCTGGATGCCTATCTGTGCAATATGAGCTGGGGAGCTGCTTTGGCAGGGGGGTTGGACCCGATGATCTCTCGAGGTCCCTTCCAACCCCTGTGATTCTGTGATTCTTCCACAGCATAAAGACATTCAGAAGTTTCACAGAGGCATTGAAAAGATTCATGTGCTTTAAAAGCAGCAATTCAGAAAAAAGAAAAAAAAAAAAACCAAAACACCTGGAGGGAGCCCAGGCAGACTGAAGTCTACCTTCCTGCTGAAGATCTTTTAGGGAAAAAATAATCACGGAATCACAGACTGGTTTAGGTTGGAAGGGACCTTAGAGATCATCTATTCCTAACCGCTGCCATGGGCAGGGACACCCTCCCCTAGG
Organism: Porphyrio hochstetteri; assembly: GCA_020800305.1. Taxonomy (NCBI): domain Eukaryota; kingdom Metazoa; phylum Chordata; class Aves; order Gruiformes; family Rallidae; genus Porphyrio; species Porphyrio hochstetteri. Next base: position 26,249,351 of record CM036912.1, read on the forward strand.
CCAGGCTGCCCAAAGCCCCATCCAACCTGGCCCTGAACACTAGCAGGGATCCAGCTTCTCTGAGCAACCTGTGCCACAGCCTCATCACCCTCACAGGGAAGAATTTCTTCCTAATATCTAATCTCAATCTCCCCTCTTTCATCTTAAAACCACCTCCCCTTGTCCTGTCACTCCATGCCCTTGCAAACAGTCCCTCACCAGCTTTCTCTTAGGCCCCTTTAGGTACCAGAAGGTGCTGTAACACCTGTCCAGATCCCTCTGGATGGGATCCCTTCCCTCCAGCATCTCCACTACACCCCAAGGCTTGGTGCTGTCAGCAAATTTGCTGAGGGTGCACTTGATCCCACTGTCCATGTCTCTGACAAAGATGTTAAACGCTGCCTGAGAAAAATGCCACTTATCACTGGTCTTCACTTAGACATCAAGCTGTTGACTGCAACTCTGAGTGCAGCCACCCAACCAGTTCTTCATCCATAGAGTGGTCCATCCATCAAATCCACGCCTCTCCAAGTCAGAGACACAGATATTGTACTGGATGACGTCAAATGCTCTGCATTGATCCAGGTATGCACACAAAAACTTCATCATACCTCACACATAGGACAGACTGAAATTCTACAGGCAGCTTCAATTTTGTTTCTTCCCCACTTTCATTGTGTTCAAGAATTCAAAGAGCACTTTTTATTTTTAAATGCTTTTTTGGGTGTTATTTAATTTCTTTTTACTATATTAAGTAGAAGTCAATAGTAAACCAGTTATTTTGTTGCTTACATTGCTTTAGAAGCAACAGCAAGATTTGAATGAGGGAAAGCTTTTATACACACACTAACAAACTGAGTTACACAACAGCAGGTTAAGTGCCCCTTGGAAGAACACAAAGCAGTGAATTCTGATGAAAGATCTCAATACTTCACATAGCTCAGCAGTACACACATACTGTATTTTATTTTTGACCAGATAAATATACAGAAGCCTTGTTCTCCCCCAGTCTGCCTTCTGCTCTACTTAGTGCAGTGAGCCCAACCAAAAAAGACAAGTCAGGAAAACAAGTTGTGTGGAAGCAAATCTGTGTGCACTGGAGCAAGAGTTAAAGGTAGAAGTACAGCAGTTTTGGTGTGTTAACAAATACAACTGTAAAGTTAATCAAGAGATGGATAAATCAAAGCTAATTTCTAAAACACTTTGTATGCAATAAGGTTTCTCCACTGCTTCAAGTCTGATCTTAAGATTTACTATGTACTCTAGGATTTAGATTTTACTGCTTTCCAAGATAGGACAATGAGATTACTGGTCTTCAGCACACAGTTCTGAGGCAATGACCTTTTGTTCCAGACAGACTAGTTGCATCTTTCTTCACACTGCTTAAGTCTTCCTAGATTGTTTTTTCCTCCTGCTGAAGTAAATTAGTACTTTGTCCAGGCACTGAACCAAAAAGAAAGAGGTTACCTGTTTTGGCAGTGATGAGCTGTAAAACCAATGGTCGTCTTGTTACAATTCCAGAACCTCGTGGAAGAAAATCTCTGGAAATATTTAAAAAAAATAAAGAGTTACTACCCAGAAAGCACTGGCTCATTACAGAGATACTGGATTAATTTGGAACCTCATCTAAACCTTTGGCTGCAATGAAAATGGGAAGTAGTGGGGACAGATTTACATCAAACACTACTATCAAGTAGTGCTGTTATTTTTGTTCAAGATAGCAGGTCATTAGGCAAATACACAAGCAACTAAAAATATTGTCTCCAGGTACAACCAATTCTCTTTCTTTATGACAACTGTATAGAACATGTCAAAACTCACCTTGCATAGCAAGAGTATCTGAAGCCATACCCACATTTATCATGAACTCTAAATACATCCTCACCCTATACCTGAAGAGGATATGGCCTATGAATACACACACACCATGCCAAACCTCTGGCCAATACAAATTGCCAGCATTCTCCCAATTCTTTCACCCTCAGATGGTGCTTCCAGTAGCACATCTGCCCAGGTGATTTTGAGTGAAAGCTGAACGCTAGAAGTACTCTGGGACAGCAGGAGGGAGCATCCTTGGACCAGAAAGCAAGCAACAAAGCAAAAGATGTGAACTCTGTTATAACATTATGCATTGCCATGATCCTTTCCACCCCTCCAAAGACAGAGAGGCTCCCTGTGCAGCCTAAACCCCAGAAAAAAACAACTTTGAACCATTACTTGCAAAACCAACGAACAGAAACCTAAAGTAACATGCTTTTTTCCCCAGGGTCTTCCCCAGTTGCCAGACTTATTAAACTCTTACAAACCTCAAGAAGAGGTTCGGTGAGAGGCTTGGAAGAGTTCTCCCTTCACAATAAGCACCTTCAGAGGAATGAAAGGAACAAAATCCAGAGGTAAACAGTTTCACAATGAGCCTAATCTCATTGCAACCCTCTTTTTCCTGCTTCAGCAGGGATGCTGAATCACTTTCTTGCCTTCCTTAGCAGCACTGTTAACTCTCCAACTCAAGTGTAAATCAATGCAGCATGAACATTCAACAGACTCAGAGCTGACCTGGGTGACCATGTTGTGGCATGTGCTAGTGCCAGTATGAAAGGTGAGGCAGGAACGTACAGTGTGTTTGGAGGGATGGGGAGAAGGGCAAAAAAAAAAAAATCAAATGTAAAAAAGATACTGTCCTGTCAGTCCTTTAGACAGAGCTGCTCAGATGGGACTGCTCAAGTCACTTGAGAAAACACATCTTACCAATTATCATTGCAGATCTTCAAATTGACCTTGTGCCACTTAACAGATGCCTGATTGCAGCAGTTCCTTAAAGGCAGCACACAAACCTACAAGGTTTAAGACAACCCTGGAGGGCACATCTATGAAAAATAAACCGCACAAATATTTCCAATTTCAGGATATTTGTGAAAATCAGAAGATACTAGGTCTGAGGAGTCCCAGGTCAAAGCAGGCTCTGGAATGCAACAGCAGTGAAACTCTTTCCTCAAGCACCAACAAGGTAACAAGGCTTTGGCAGCCTGCAGAAGAGAAATATGACAAATGGTAGCAGTGCTAACAAGCTCTGAAGGTTTTCTTCCCAACCTAACATCTACCCATAAAACAATCACATAAGCAAGCAGTTCTAAGGCGCTTCTTGTTCTAAGGAACAGGACTGGCTGTCAGCTGTGTCCCACACCACTTTTGAACTCCCTGGCATTTTGAAAGAAAAACATGTTAATTTTTGAGCTAAAATAAAACTCTCACTTCCTCAGTACATGTTACTCTTCAAGCTGAAGCACGTGATAAAAAAAGAGAAACCCGTGTCTCAGTGCCACCTACTGATATTTTCTCACAGGGAAGAGGAGAACATTTTAATAAGAAGATACTCATCCCTCTGTATGTACTGAAGTGACAGTAGCCTGGGATGTAGAAAACACCTATTGAGGTTGCAATTTCATACATTGATTTTCAGGCATTTCATATGTGATTTGAACAAATAAATAATTTCCCCAACAAGAAGCTAAGAGGAGTTGCCATTCAGGACAAACCCATCACACAAAACAAACTAAAGTCCTCTGTAAGACCACATGAGGCAGTAAAATCCTTCTTCAGGGAGTCAAAGGCTGAAAAGACTTATTGATTTTCTGCTTCAGACTAAGTACATTCAGAGATAAAGAGCACTGCATTAATAGAACTCCTAGTTATACAACACTGACCTTTCCTCAACAGCAAAATTACAAAACAAAAGACAACAATTTTCCTTCAGAAGATCCTCTTAATACGTCCAAAACAGATAGAGCTCAATAACCCTCTCCAATAAATCAAAAAAGCCCATCATCTGTTCAAGCAAGTGTCAGAGAGAGGTGGTTGGTGGGAGGGCGAGCTGTGTTGATCACTTAACTGTCTAAATAATGTGTGGCAGAAGGACATAAGGTTTCTGCTTCAAATTCACAGTTTGAAGAGGAAAAAGTGTCAAAGAACAAGGGTAACAAGGGCTTCATGGGCAAAGTTCAGAAGAAAACTTCTCCATTCCCTGGAATGCGAAATGGGTATTTTTCTTTGAAAGAGACACTGACCTCAATTAATAAATCTGCCCCCCCCACCCACCCCCCCCCCCGAGACAGGGCATTTTATTAAAAAAAAAAACAAAAAGAAAAAAGAAATTTCAGCTTCAGCCCCAAGACAATGGCATCTGTGCACTTTCTCTGCACAGCCCAAACCAGATGTTACAAATAGACACATAAACTCTACTTCCCTGAAAAGGCAATTCTTTAAACACACACAGAAATCTCAGGCAAATCTGAGACATAACTTGCACTCTTTTAGGAAAGGCAACATAATACCCCATTAGAATTCTAGCAGCAAGGGAATGGGATGGAATACCTTACAACTGCTTCTGCAGAAACGCCTACTTTGACACTCACAAGACAGGATGCAGGTCTGCTGTCCCCACACCCCTGGTTTGTTAGTGGTGCTGAAAAAAGAACCCAAATCCGTTTATTAGGAATGGCCCCAGATTCTCATTTTCCAAAAAAAAATCCCTACTTGAATAAAACATTTCTTGAAGGAGAAAAAGTAGCTTCAGCAGCAAGAAATATAATAGAACTGAATACAGCCAAGTCACCAGGGTTCCCTCTGACCAAAGGAAGATGATGTCCTGGACACACTTAACCTTCTTTTAAATACAGCTGCTTTTCCACACCTTTTGGTCAGCAGGTACAGGTAGGTTTTGTGAGAGCTGGGAGAAAAATCACATCCGCATTGAAGCGGCTACAAAGAAATCTCTCCAGAAAACAAAGACATGTCTGAGAATTTGTGCACAAAGACACAGACAAGAGAGAGGAAAGACTGCCTTCTGTGGCAGTGGGAAGGCATTGGAACAGGCTGCCCAGGGAAGTAGTGGAGTCTCCATCCCTGGAGGTATTTAAAAGACAGTTAGATGTGGTGCTGAGGGGACATGGCTTAGTAGTGGATGGCAGGTTGGTGTGATGGTTGGACTTGCCAATCTAAAGGGTTCCTTCCAAGACAATTGTATAATCCTATGAGTGAGCTTATGAGTGTGCACAACTGCAAGACCACTTCACAAAGACCAGCTGGAGGAAACAAGAATGAAACACATTATGCAACAATAGAGGTGGGAATGACCAATATGGCCTGTTAAAAGCTACGCAACTGACATTAAAAATCAAACTACTTCTACATCTTTATTCTCAGAGCATTTTTAACTGCAGGTTCTCTGCTGTCAACAGCTATAACAGCTCAGCAGCAGTGCTGCTGTGACATGACAGGTCAGAGACCAGCAGCAAAGCCTGTCCAGCACTGCCTTGCCAGTACTGAATATAACCAATGCAAATAAGATGCAAGCAGCAAGGTCTTCCAGAACATCACTTCAACAGCTCTTCAATCTTAGAATGCACCCATCGGTTAGAATACTATTCAATATTTTCAAGAGCAAAATATTTTCAGGGCCAAATAATCTTCACCCTAAAAGTTACTCACATCTTACTGTAGAGCATAAACTATACTGTCTTCATTCTCTAATAGTGCAGGTTTCCAGTATCAAAGATGTGGGCAAGTGTATCTGATAAAATGGTTGTCTAATGTGTAAAGATAATAGCTGTTAGTTTGAATTTGACTTGTTAAAACCCTGAGCTCAAGAATCAATGTCAAAGCATGGTGAAACAAGTTATTGATTACCACACCAATGCCTTAGCAGTTTGTAACAACAGTGAGGGGTCTGATCTCCGCTACAGCGGACTGTAAGGAGGGTGGGGGCTAAGAAAAAAGTAGTTCATGTGTCTGTATGCTGTCCTCCTTTTATCATACCATCCTCTCTGACCAACAGTCAGACAGGAAATAAGCTGGAAAAGCAATTAGACAATTCATTAACAGGAAAAATCCCATGGAAGAGAAGGGAACACCCTTTTCAAATTTCAGAGAGGGCAGAAAACACAGTGAAACACTGAAAAATCAAATCAGGCAGGGGCTCCTTCAGTGAGGCCTGTCTCATTATGATGCAGGACTACAGCTTACAAAGAAAAAAGCCCCACATAAACAAAAAAATATAAACATGTGTTCCAAGGGAATTTCCTTGTAGGGGAAGAATCTTCATTTAGGAGCTCTGGAGCACACTAAGTGGTAAAAGGCAAAAGAGAAGATTCCCCAGTTTGTGTGAAGAGTAATGATGCATCACCAATTAAAACTTAACTGTAGTTTCAAAAGACTAACTTAAATCTGCTTTACTTTGCTAGCGTGGTACTGAGAAATATTCTATACTTTGATCAGTTATATGGTTGGTTGAGTCACCTTCCCTGGATGTGTTCAAAAAAAGGGTAGATGAGGTCCTTAGGGATATGGTTTAGTTTGGGATGAGAATGGTTGGACTTCATCTTCAAAGGTCTTTTCCAACCTTGTGATTCTGTGATTATACAGAATAAAGGGTGACTGATTTACATTAATACCAATATAATTAATTCATATAAAACATAAGGGAAATCCAGGAAATCAAATAAAGGAGGAACGTGTCAAGGATTACAGAGCAACTGCATTAAAGAGCTAGCAGTAAGTAAAACTGATAGTGACGAGTTGTCAAAGAACAAAACCTATCAGAAGTCCCTCCACCGAAAAAACCTCCACATTTTTCACCAAGGGTAGAAACAAGACAGGCTCGGGACAAGAGCTGTAATTCCCTTATGGAAGAAGTAGAGCACAAATGACCTATATAAATCTATTTAATTTTGGCAAAGAACATTGGTAATGTTACCTAGGCAAGCTGTCCACTAGCCTTCCCTCAAACACAGAAGGTCATATTCCACAGGCTGCTTACGTGAACAATGCTGCAGCACTGCTCCGGACAGGCCTTTATTGCCAAGGTTTGCCCAGGACTGCACTGCAGCTTCAGCTGCCATAGGAAGCAATTATGCCAAAATTCAACACTCTTCCTGGGCCTCTTTCCAAAAGAGCATTTATTGTTTATCCAACTCCAGCCTGGCACACTACAAACGCCTGCAGCACCCATGGCTCGTACTGGCCGCTGAAAGGCCGTGTCTTGTGCAAAAGAACACACGCACCGTTCCGCAGTGAACACCTACACGTGCCTGTACGGCCAAGCACCCCCCAGCGCTGCAGCAAACATGCACTGTATGACAAAAGGCTTTGATCTTCCTGGCATTTATCATGTGCAGCCTCAAAGCTAAAGAACAAACTGGAAAAAGCATGGTCTGCTGTGAGACAACACAAGGGACAGGTTAATAATTTCTAACGTCTTTCCTCAGGTTCATTTTCAAAAGCCCATACACCAAAACCAGTTAATCTACAACCAATGAGCTCTTCACATTAGGTCTGAAGACCTATTTTGGCAGGCATGTTCTATCTCACCTGCTCTTGCTCCCGTGCTCACTGACACCCCAGAAGACCCAGCAGTAGATTCTTAATGCTCTTTTGTTCATCACAAAGCACAGTATGCCCAGGCAATGGGAAGTGTACTTGTCATTTGAGCAGAGGCTTCCTTAGGAATTAAATTCGTAGTGTTGAGTGAAATGCTTTCTCAGAGGAAGTTTGTCACCACTGACACTAAACATCACTGTATTTTTTCTTCCTTGGTGGCTTTGGAAGTACAACTCCTCTACCCTCCAAATGACAATACAACAACAACCACCAAGGGACATATTTTCAACAAGTCACAAAACCTTTAAGGCACTGCCTCTGTTCTGTGCTTTTTCTACCACTTTTTTCTTTTTTTTCCCCCAGTAATACTGCCTTGTACATCACTTTCCACCTCACACTGATATATTTGGCTATATATGTTCTTCCTCATTAGCTCAAAGTACAGAGACCAATTCTTCTTATCAGTCACCACTTGATCCCTCCCTCACCTTTCATTAGTTACAAGAGAGTAAATGCTTTTTGCTTTGGCACAATATCTGTCAATCAAGAGGAGACTCCCACAGCTTTGTTAAACCTCTGCAAAATCTCAGCCTAACATAATGGGGCTTACATCAAGATGTGCAAAATAATTAAACTTTTTTACTGAAGACCAATTATACCAACCTTAGTTAGACCTACTAGGCAAGCTGAATGCATTAAGAGGCTGTGGATTTTTAGTGACCTCTGATACATCAGCTCCTAAAGCTCAATACCACTCTTTCCAGGGTTTTTTGTAAACTGCACAGCATAGATGCTGGATCCTTATCATGACACTTTAGCGCCTAGATCAAGTTCTCTTAGGAAGTTTGGTCTCAGTTTGCAGTAACCATTTTTCAAGGTAAATCTTCTTTCAACTAAGAGATCATTTTAATTAAACTGTTGAATCAAAGCAGGAGTAGTAACTACAAACTGTAGCCTACGCAGTTTGGACATGTCTTTAGGGGTGAAAAACTGAGTACCCAGAGACCTTAAGGCTTTTAACTATCTCTTACTTTCAAGCAGGGTGGATAAACTTGGTGTCTGAGAAGCTGGTGTCTTTCATCACCATTGCTGAACTACTAAAACTGAACAGCCAAAGCAGCGATCCCCCCATTATTCTATCCATCACTTTTAGGTGAGCACACAAGTTGAATCAAGGATCATTAAAAAAAAACCAAACCAACTTGAATCTCACACGCAGCACTAACCTAACAACCTAAAAATGTCTCTGAGTCCTCCTTGCCCCATTCCTTTATAGAGTTGTGACCAACTATACAAAAATCCAGATGAGAATGATACAAAACAATCCACTGAAACAGACCTAACTGCAGGAACATGGTGAGCGTTGATGCTGAAGGTGAGAAATAAGGCACATTTTTGGAAAGTCCTTGAAAAACTTCAGATAGGATGGCATGGGATTTCAGTCACACTAGCTAGGCACCAACCAAGTTCAGTGACAACACTTAGATACCACTAAAATGAAAAAGCAAAGCTTAAGTTTTGCTCTTCACGAGGATGACTAGAGACAGAGCAGGTTTAAAAACCCTGTCGTGATACTTCTCTCACATCTGAAAGATGCTTTTTCAAGTAGCAGCAGCATCTCTGCTCAAAGAGCAGCCAGAATATTAAACATTATAGGGCTATGAGAAAAATCAGTGCTAAAAATTTCTCTAGTCCAAATTGGTGAAGTATTCCATTAAGCATGACTGGAGTCAACAGGCTCTCCAAAGTAGAACATAGGTCTAAGAAGGCACAAATCATTATTAGTACCCCAAATATAATGTCACATTTTGACAGCAGTGAGAGTACCTCCCATTTCTGCACAGAAAGAGCCAAGCCTGTGCACTGACACAAGGAAAGAAAATGCCCTTCTGAGTATTAAAAAAATCATCTTTTACACCATAGGAAGTTTCCAGGTCTCAATGTTTATAGGACTGAAAACTTGTCATACACATCTATGAAAACTTGCCAGGCAAAACCACAGCAGTGGTAAGCTGAACAGTGCTGTGTTTGCAGTGATTACGCTCAGGCTGTGGGCTTGCTACGCTAACAGATCGGGAAGCTGCCCGTGTGCAAACTCCTCGGCAAGCCACTGTATGCACCATGCATCTGTCCTCCCTGGCAGGCATCCAAAACTTTGCTGCATCATCCTAATTCTATTTGTGAAAATGCCCCTTTCCTCTTTCTCTTTTAAGATTTGACAAAAGGCTCTGCTATTTCCTGCCCAACGGTGCTCCCCATCAGTTCTAACCAGGGGGTGGGAGGTAGGAAAACCAGAAAACACAACACCCCCCCACCCCCTCTACACGATTCTCAGAATTTGTATGTCAAAAAGAATCAAGCAGACTTTGCAGGACAACTGTATTCTCCCTAATCAGATATGTTTGCTCTTAGGAAAGGTCTAATTTGCATAGGATGTTGGTACATAAAAGCCCATCCATTCTCAGGGTGAATACTAATGCAGCAAGATTCTGTATCTCAATGCAAGAAATGAACAACAAAAATTCTTTACTCACTTTAAATCGTTGTCAGTGCTCTAAATAGAAGTTGGGGAGGTATCACTTATAGCTGCCAAATGCTATTAATAATGTTTCTTTAGAAAAGATTTGAGTAAAAAGGGTTTATTTTAATAATATCATCAGATCTAAATAGAAAAATATTTCTGGTTGCAGGGATCAGAAAGAAAACAGCATATCCCCAACACTGGGGGCCTACCCCCTCCATGAAGCTAACCAACAACTACATAATCACTTGCATTTAGCAAACAATTCACCTCTAGATACTCTGTCACAACAAAGCTTTCAGATACTGCAAATTTCAGTGCTGTCATCAAAAAAAACAGACAAATAAGCTCCTGCCCTTCCTCTCAAATTACACTGTCCTGAACTCAGATCCATCAATACAGTTTTTTTTTTTAAACAGTGGCACAGCACACAGTCAGTTATGTCATGTCCTAGCCAAGTCCAAAAAACCTCTGCTTCTTCAGCAGCATTGTGAAAGTACATTTATCTCTTTTGTGGTGGACAAGGTGTCAAACTGTACAGTTACCTTTCTTGGTACAATACAAGCAATTTCAGGTTATTTTGCAAAGCTGGAGTGTAACTAGATTCTTCTACTTCCTCCAGCAAGTATACACAATGGGAACTGCAGTGTAAAGGCAGCCTGCTTTTATAGACAGACAGCTACAGAAGGGAGAAATGTTTCCAAACCAAGTGATTAAATCTTTCAAACAACTTCTCTCTCCAGCCATTTATCTTTTTTCACCTGCCCGTTTGCCTGCTTTTAGCCTGTAGCATGTGCAAACATATATATTGCCCACGTCAATGTAAAGCCTGCTTACCTGAATGTTGAAAGTCAGCATCAGCCAGGATGTCACCTCTCTCTGCTCACCACAAACTGAATTACTACCACTAAGAAGTGTTATACTAAGAGTCTGACCAAAACGCTGTTTTATGCTGCTACTTCCCAGAAACCAACAAAGTCATAATGCTAGAGGTCTCAAACCAGACTCCTAAGGCTTTCCAGCCCATTTCCCAGATGTGATGGACGTTGGGGATCATCAGTCAACATCTATTTAGCAGCTGTACAAACTAACAGGTGAGCACACAAGGGCACAACACTGCCTCTGATGGATTATGCTGAAATACCTTCAGCAGCTTCCAGCTTGGTTGTTGACATAGCCTATTTCACCCTCTGCCGTGCAGCAGAGGCTAGAGATGTCTTACAGTTGCTCTCACACTTGCCACACCGTGCCTTGCCTACTCTCTGCAGGTGAGTTACACACAGACCATTTTAGAGCATCCCTATAGCTAAGCACCACTGAAAATATAGATACGTTTTTAGGCATCTACACTGTACACAGTAAACAAAGTGCTGATGCTTTTAAGGTTAACCTAGCTCTGATCATAGTGTCTATGAGCCCGAGCTGTATTACAGCAAACAGGGAATCTCCTGCCCATCTGAAGAATGAAGTCTTGGCGATTCTTGATGCAGAAATACCCTGCTAGGTACTGTATTAAAGGCACGATTTCCACATACAAATTACAAAAGCTGACATTATCGCTAGACACTTCAGTTGAAAACTCTCTTATCTATAGCTACAGTCTCCTTTGCATCCCAGAGGCTATCACAGACAACAGTACTTGGCAGTACATCAAAGCCCAGCATGCAGTTAAATGGGATTGTGCTGCTCTCTAGTTCAATAATGCTGCCTTGTTCATCTCAATGCAACTTACTGAAGAAAAAAGATGCAAGGTCACAGTTAAATAATGCTCATTTCCTGTTCTCAGCATATTTACACTAAAGGCTTTACACTGCAGACACACAGCATCAAAACGATTCCCAGTAACCCGTTACACATGAGTGCAGCAAACAGGGATTTCATGGGCTTCTGTTTACTAGAAAATCTTACTCCGAAATGCATAGTTTAAAAAAAAAATTAAATAAATTTTTAAAAAACCCAGAAAGAGTAGAAAAGGCAAAAATGGCTTCTCTGTCCCTCTGTGCTTGCAAATGGGCAGACATTGTTTAAGAAACCCATGAATACTTAAATGATCATCATCAATTTTCTCAGTGATTAGCTGATGGACAGCAAACCACAGACACAAGCTATCTTCACAACTAAGCTGTCAGAGGCACAAACTAAACACCAGCAAGGGTCCCTTTTTGAGAAGAAACACTGCTATGTCTCAGCTGTACAGAGCAGAATCCAATACTCAGTTTTGGTGCCACGTAGGTATCAAAAGCAGCCATCACACAAAGAGAAATAATGCATAACAGCAAGTTTTAGACTACAATCAGAGTTATCCCACACTGATTTTAAGATTACATGCTAACCCCTTCCTTTGGAAACAGAAGCATCTTAAAAAATAAAGGAATAAAAATCTAAATCCTCCATACAGTTCAGACAAGAGTAAAGGCTAGAGGCATACACACGTGGATACAGATGCAGGTTATCTTTAAAAAAAACTGTTTGAGGTCAGGCAATAAATCACTCACACACAAGAGAACAGCATCCATACTTCCCTGCTGCAATCCACACCACTCCCTATGCTTACAGGGGACTATCCCCACAATATGATTATTGTTAACATCTATACATCTCAACTAGAAAGCTTTGTTTCCTATTTCATCTACAAAGACAAATAACATAAGCTTGAAACATTACCAGGAGGAATGCTCAGCAAGAAACAAAGACATCAAAGCTGCATGTTATTTGTTGATTTCAACACCACTAAATCCCAAGTTCAGGCTCATTCCTGAAGGCAATGAGAATTGGGATTTACAATGTTATACAAGAGCCCAGAGAGTCAATCTGATGCATTCCCAGAAGTGTCTCTGTATTAAACTTTGCTGATTCTTATCTGATTTAAGTTAATATTATGGTCAAAAAAAACCAACCCAAAAAAACCCACCCCACCACATAAACCTCTCACTAGAAGACTACTTACTTTTAAAAATTATCAGAGCTGTGTGGTCCCCCTCGGTACCTCAATGGATTGAGCTTCCCATAAGAATTGCCACTGAGTTTGTAGCACAGATTTCTGAGAAGGTACTCAAGACCAGAGTGGAGGTTTTTGAGTGTTGTTTTTTGTGGGGTTTTGAGGTCTTTCTGAAATCTATATCTCACACTTCATATATTAAGCCTGTGTTCACTGAACCACGTCAATAAACTAATCATATATAGTATGCCAAAGTTCTACTAAGGCCATGTGTATATGTATTCTCACAAGCACATGTTACAAGAGTATTAAGTATTACTCATTGATTTAACATCTCTAAAGTGCTTGATACACTCATCTTAAATGCCAGAACATAGGTCAAAGCTCCCTGTACTATGCCTCATTACAGACTACAGCATTTCTTAAAGTAGAAGAAAACTTTTAATTGGTAAAATTTAAATGCTAGAAATGTGAGACAAAGGAAAACTTTTGCTTTTCATGTGATGGAAGGAAAAAATCCAAACCCCAGCATATTTGTTTTCATGTCTGGTTCTAAGTACACATTTGCTTTACTTTGTATATATCAATTTTCAAAACTTGGTATAAAAATGAACTTAAAATCCACATCAGAGTTAAATTTAAGGACAAAACTAGGCCATCTATATCCCATCCAAATGGCTGTATTTGTTCTGCAACAAATGTAAACATGTATTTGGAGAAGAAACTTAAATAAGCCACTGTCTTGCTGCTGTTTCTATTTAATGGAATACCCAGAAACAATTCTTGCTTTCAGTGCACCAAAGTACTTTGACAACTAGACTGATATGCTCAATACAGCTGTACAATGGCTTAATTGGTCAGGAAAAGGAGTGGCTGATTCTCATTTCCAGAAGATCCTTAAGATTTTAAAAAGAAAACACAGCACCACACTTCAGTTTGTATCTCTGACTGCTTAGATTTTTTTCATGTCTGTTTCAAAAAACCAGAAGAATTTTCTGTAAAGAAAAGAAGTTTTTCTGTTGATGACTAGCAACTGAAAGAATAAAATATCTGCACAGATTTTTAACTCTATCTCCCCCAGGAAGCAGGCAATCTAAGTATGTGTCTACTTTCTTCAAAGCAATTCTCTGCTTCTACAGCCAGATTTAAAGTCCTTTCTCTTCCCCTAATGACTCAACGCAGTCTTTTCACAACCGCCATCTCAAGGAGAAAGAACAAGCTGAGCGCATGAGGAATCATAATTTGGGGGGAAAAAAAAGAAAATAAAAGGTACACATGGCATAATAAATAGCTATACAGTGGCTGTAAGGCTATCAAAAGCATCTCGGATCAAAAAGCTGTAAAGCTGTATTACAGAACCAGACCTCAGGCTCTTAAACTGAAAGTGCTTATTTGATTCTGACTGACAGGCTTACAATCAAGAGTTCACATCTCACATAAAACAATTATTTGGCCACATGCAGTTTATATTATATTAAGCAGGGAAAGAAGTAAAGAGCTTTCAGGTTTGAAATCTAATTATTAATTTCTCACTATTTTGTAAGAATAAAACGAGACTGACTCAGATCTGGAGAAAAAGGCCCTGACAAGGTAGCTTGCCATCTGTGCCTTTAGTTACCTTAAAAACCCATTTGGGTGTATGAAATAATAGAAAATGCTTTCTTTCCAAACATAGTTTCCACGGATTGCTTCCTGCCATTAGTTTTAAGTAACGCTATTATTATCAAGAGCAAGATGTTTAAAAAGCACAAACAACATATAAGGTCACGGTCCTCCACTCATCTGTAGGAAAGGAGTAAGAGCAGGGAAAGCACCTATCTCCCACCAGCACTCGTTTGGCTCCCCTTTGCGCTCTCGAATCTCTCTCTTGCCAACTTCTGCCAGAAGATTGCACTAGATCCTTTGCTTCAAACACTGGCTCACTATTTTCAAGACAAATTTACTTCTGTTATAAAGAGAAACAGGTAGGAGGAACAGTTGCTCTTCAGACAATACCATTTCCTGAAATGAGTGCCATGAGCTCCAGTTCGGAACACATGAAGGTCTAACCCATAAGTGGAAGTAGCTATTGTCCTCGGGTGCTCTCTGGAATCCCTGTTTCCATCTAAATATAACCAGAATCTGAAAGGAAACCCTTCAAACACAGTCCTTGACTATAAAATGAAGCAAAGTCTCCTTGCACACAGAGGAGCAGTAAGAGCAAACTTTCCAAATACTTTAGTGAATGCTAATCCAAATAGTGCCGTAACAGCTCTGTTGGGAGACCTGACACTGCTCCACTCCAGCCTTGCTCCCAGCCAACCGACAGTGCCATACGTAGCTCTGGGTGGCACGCAATTCCTGGAGCAGGCAAACCTCACACAATACCAGCACCGATGCAGATCGAACATGCTCTAATCCCAATACATTCACTGACTGTTGTTAGTAATTAAGGATGATGCATGCACCTAAACAAGGCTTGGTGCCACCCTTGGGACAGAAATGGATGCATGTCACTCAGCGCTTCAGAAGTAACAGGACTTGGATCCCACTTGCAGAACCATCTGCCAGGCTGAGAGCTATGCCAGAGCCACATTCCTCAAAACCCTTCTGAACAGTTATGTCAGCTCATGTGCTAGATGGTGGGTAACACTGTACAGCCCAGCATGTCTCCTGGGCAGTTAGGAAGAATTCCAACTCTGATGCCACCTGCAAGCTAGCAAATAGGTTTCCACTGTCCAAGCATGGGGGAAAAAAGTCATCCTTGCAAGAGCAAGGACCCTGTGAAGACCTGAAACAAGCACAATGGTCTAGAGCTACAGATGGCAGAGAACAATCTGATCCTAGAGTTAAGAACAGCCTTACTAACCTCACTAGAGCTCCACTAATACTCAGGTTATCAACCAACAGCACGTTTATAGCAAATACTGGCCTCCACATGGAGAATAGGAGGCCTTCCTTTTACCAATTACAGCTGTTCCTGAATGTGAAGAGATCTTAGGCATCCCTCTGAAGACTAAGAGTTCAAAATCTACTAATTACAGACACTGACATGGTCAAAAAAGCCACACAAAAAAACAACAAACCAACCACAACACAAACCAAGGGAAAAAAAAAAAAAAAAAAAGAGAGCAATGTTAGGACCATTTTATTTTGATGTGAATTTCAAAGCTCTATTGCGATTAGTTAATGTTCGTCCCATGGTTAATCACACTGCATGCAGTATACCAGTAACAAAAAGAAATGAGTGCAATGTGTCTCTACAATGAGACATGCTACCTCTATAAGCCATATTAACAGACACACAGATGTAATAAACTTCTTGTCTACAGAGAGCAGCTTCATTATCCCATAAAAACAGGAATGCCCTATGGCTTACTAAACAGAACCACAGACCGTTTTGCCTACTGATCTGACAAGCAAAACATTCTTCTTATCTCCTGGATATTTATTAATCTGGTTCCGAGGATTCACCATGAAGTTATCACAGCTTCACAAGCAGCCACACATGTGCTGGCCACACATACTCACTCCAGAGGAAAGGTGTGAGTAAAACATAGCTGCTTAAGGCTCATGGAAAAGGTCTGAAGTAATGCATTTTAATGTCACATTTGCAATAGGCTCCAAGCTTTGCAAATCGGGAGGCACTACAGATCAGCTGATACTATCTCTCAAGAAGTTACTGCATAAACCAATGATGGTTGAAAGAATCCAAATTCTTCACTGAAGAGACTCTCTTGCAACATCCACTGTTTGCACGACAAATAACGATCTGGGTGAGAAAAAAAGTCATTGCCCGTTGCTTTTCTACGTAAGTCTTGCTAGAAATGTCTACATCTTGTTTGTGTGAGCTCCAGTCGCTTGTCCAAACGGGCCATATTAGCACAAACCGCTCATTTTCACCTCTTGCTCTAGCCAGGCGCATCCGGGCAGCGGGAGCGGGAGCGCACTGCAGCTCCACCTGCGGATCAGATGGAGCAGATCCCTCTAGCAGGGGAGCGATAACAAGCATCTGGGAGCAGTCACCTCTTCCATCGGCACGGCTGGATTCAGAGAAAGACATCAGCCCACGGTCCACCACATTCAGCCCCGATCCCAGGGGTGCCGCCCCAGACAAGGATTTGACAGAGGAACAAAAACATCCTTACTGACAAGAAAGATGGAGATGCCTTTCCTCAGCACATGTGCTTGGCACAGCTTCCCAGTCACTCAGATGAAAACAATCAAGAGATAACAAAAATACTTTATTGCTTGTTTAAAGAAAATTAATATTTCGATGGCTAGCAGTGATTCCTGAGGGTCTCACTGTGCTTTCTAAACTGGAGAGCCTGGCAGTACTGTCAGCATAGGTAGCTCACTACAGTCTTCAAGTGGAGAGAAAACTAAGACTTAACACGGCACGAGTGAGCTCTGAAAGGGAGATATCGAAGAACCATACAGTATTTTTATAGATTGCATCAAGAGCTATCTCAGTCTGACACACGGCCAGGCTATGGAGAGAGGCAGAATTTAATGTTACCCTTAACCAAGGCCTCCGCGCATTGTAACTTCCCCGGTCGCTGACATACTCAGCGCTTTTGATCCTACACGCAGACTAACGACTGCTCGACAACACCACCCCACCCCACCCCCCCCCGGAGCCCGCCCGCTATTTGCGGCGAACGCAGCAGAAACTTTACCAAACAGCAGGTGAAGTTCAGGTTTACCTCAAGAGATCTTCGGGGCCGCGGCGGGCCCGCCAGAAGGGCCGCCCGAACCATCCGGCTTCTCCTTTCTTCCCCCGACAGCATCTTTCTTAAGAGCTCACACCCAGGCGTGCACTCGGACGGCGAGCAACGGCGTTAAGGACCGGGAACCGACCAGACCCACCAACCCCACCGCATCTGGGGCTGCAACACCCTTTTGCTCCCCGCCCCAACCCCGACGGCGGTTATACCGGGCACACGAACGCGCTCACGCCGAAGCCGCGGCGGCATCCCCACTATACGCAAAGCCAAGGACGCTGTCGTGCCAGGGCCCGCCTCGCCGCCCCCGCAGCACCGGGAGGGGGGTGGACGGGACGTACCGAGCGGCACCGGTGGGCGCGGAGCTAAGAACACACACACACACACCCCACCCGCCACTTCGTGCGCCCCCGCGGGCAACCGGCCTCTCCCCGCCGCCACGGGGGCGCAGCGCAGGAGGGGTGGGGGGTGCGCCCGGCGGCCGTTGCGGGGAGGGGAGGTGGTGGGGGGAAAGAAACAACCGCGAGAAACAACAACGCAGCCGGGCGGCCGCTGAAGGGGGGTCGCGCCCGCCGCCTCACCTGGAGACGCAGTTCTCCAGCACGGAGCTCTTGCCGGCGCTCTGCCCGCCCACCACCGCGATCTGCGGCAGGTCGAGCAGGCAGCTCTGGCCCAGCGCCGCGAAGGCATCCTGCAGCCGGTTGACGAGCGGGATGAGCCCCTCCATCCCGCCGTGCCGTACCCGCCTCGCCTCCTCTCCTTCGCCCGCCGCCGCTGACAGGTAACGGCCGGCGCACTGCGCATGCTCCCCACCCCCGAGCCCGGAGGCGGGGCCTCCGCGGAAAGGCCACGCCCCCGCCCGGTGCGGGACCCGGTGGACAGGGCTGAGCCCCGGGAGCCCCTCTGCAGTCTGGCACCGACAGAGCCTCCTGGCGGGCACTGGCCCACAGCTTGCAAGGAGCACCCACAGGGTCCTCCCGGCAGCCTTGGAGCCCCCGCTGCCGCCCTCAGTGCCGGGACCCTTAGGCTGGGCCCGTGCACTGAGCCCGCCGCGCTGCCCCTCTCCCCCGAGCGCAGCCGGCTGCTCCGTCCCGCTGGCCGAAAGGGCTGCGGTGTCCCCGGTGAGCCCCCAGTGAGGCGAGGGGCCGGGCTGTGCCATCCCCAGGCACCCAGCAGAGGGGAGGCTGCACGGACTCCTCCTCTACGAGTCTGGCACCAAACTGGGAGCGCACGGAGAACCGGGGTTCTGCTTACCGCAGTGGGACCTGGCAGACAGCTGGCTTCAGCGCTTCCCAATCTGCCGAGCAAGGTGTTTTGGGGCGGTCTCAGTGGCTGAATTCCTCCCGGCTCCCTCCCGCAATGGGAACACGAGCAGCGGGATCCATGATCTGTCCCTGCATCTATCCCTGCAGCACACGAGGGGCCCTGGCAAACGGCTCCGACGCTCAGCCACGGGCAGGAGCGCTGCCAGGGCCAGGCACGCGTTCACTGGAACCGCATCAGGACAGGCCCGAGAAGCCAGGTCTGGCCGGGCTGGTAGCAGGTGGGTAGTTCAGGAACAGGCTGTGAAGCGATAACAAGCTCTGAGCCATGTCATTGTAGTGGGTTCAATCAAAACTGCACAGTGAGGCTGAGCTAGAAGCACAGGCGAACAACAGAGATGAGATTTACTATCTGTGATTACTGGCAGCAGTCACCACACAGAAATATCCAAACCAGAGGCTCTGGAGTCCTGCAGCAATGGAAGTTATCCTCTGTGTTAAACCAGACACCAGCCTCGCTCAGTGTGAAAAGCAAAACAAAAGGGAACTGCGATCATCCCGCAGGCTGACAGACACTAACGATCTGGAGGATTATCAAAACTTCTTGGCCAGAGCTCTCAATAAGCATAAAAATTTACTCCCTACAACAGACTGACTTCTAACCCTGGAAACAAATTAACAGATTAAAAAGTTTTTAATGGGCGTAACGCAGAGATAGCTTCTCTAGCAGTGGCTTTGCCACTGAAGTTAGAACACTTCCCTGGCATCCCAACCTCTGGGAATAGCCTTGAATCATTTCTATCTAGATGGAGCCTGGGGATTATTGACATAATTATGCCAATTAGCAGCATGGCTATTTTTTTCCCTATTCCTGCGTGAGTGGGCTATGCCAGGAGGCACTAGAGTAGCTGCCTGGCCTTCCTCCAGTTCATAGGTTTCTATGGAGGCTGGAAGTCCGCCCTGTCTGAGTGTCAGAGCACTTTGTGCTGCCCCAGTGAAATAATTAAGACTGGTGGAAGAGGAGCCTGGCAATAGGACTGCATCTCCACAAGAGTCAGATGAATCACAGAATCACAAGGTTGGAAAAGACCTTTAAGATCATCAAGTCCAACCATTCTCATCCTAAACTAAACCATATCCCCAAGTACCTCATCTACCCTTTTTTGAACACATCCAGGGAAAGTGACTCAACCATCTCCCATGAAGATTAAAAAAGGCACGATGCCTTCAGAAGCAATGCTATGGGCTTCTTCAATTGATAATTTAGGGAACTGTCCGTTCCATTATTCTTTAAATACATATTTAAATTCTTTAAATTACATCTTTCTTTGCTTCCACAATTAAAAAAAAATACAAAACCCAACAAAAACCATCTACAATTAGGAAAAGTTTGAGTTATTGCCCCGAGCCTGGGAAGTTTCCAAACCAGACTTTTTTTTGTCTGTTGAAGCTGAGTTAAAGCCACTAAGTAACCACACTTACCCTGCAACTCTATCATTCCACACAAAAATCCACTCTTCCCCACAGAAAAAAAGCCACAAGCAGCCAAGTATAGATTTCCCCCCTCCTGGAAAAAGCATTAATATTTTCATTATGCATGCCCACATTATCATAAGGATACTTGTTTTTCCAATGAATCAAAGAGAGCAGTGAAGAAGAAACGAAAGGCACCTGAGTGCATCTTCAGGTCTCTGCTTTTTTTAACAGACTTCTCCAGGCAGCTTGTTCCAAACCCCCGTGCAGAGCCCAGCCTGGCTTTCTGAATTTATCGAGATCCAGAGTGGCTAAGCTAACCAGGGGTAATGCTAGCGACAGGACAAGAGAGAAGAGATGCAAGTTGCAACATGGGAGGTTCAGGTTAGAAATTAGGAGAAATTAAGCACTGGAATGGGTTGCCCAGGGAGGTGGTGGAGTCACCATCCCTCAGGGCGTTTAAGGAAAGGTTGGATGAGGTAGTTAGGGACATAGTTTAGTAATAATATAAGTGGTAAGGGGGATGGTTGGACTAGATGATCTTGGAGGTCTTTTCCAGCCTTAATGATTCTATGACCATTGCAAAGCTTCTTGCAATGAATAACCCTGAAAAAAACAGGCCCAAACCAGCATCAGAGGGCCATGTTTTCCTGGGGAGCACCAGGTGCAATCTCCAGTTGTGCTGCTCACTGCTGAGCCAGCTAAACACGCTCTATATTTTTACCCTGCATTCAGATGTGGCCTGTGATATTTATCATTTCCTTTTGGCACGTGACCGGCTTGGCAAGGAGAGCAGACCTTCGCTGACCTCCTCTCCCCGGCATGTCAGGAAGGGTGTCCTGCTCCCCAGGGTGACACACTGGCACCACCAACTCTGTCAGCACGGTCTGCTCACTTCCAGATGTTGCCAGCTCCAGCACAGCCTGCCTGGGCCCCCCCAGCCCTGTCAAAGCCTCCAGTGCATTTCAGATCAAGCCTACGGACAGCAAGTTTGTCCTGTCCTGACTTCCAGAAAAATATATGGCAAAAATAGCCTAGCTTCAGGGTGCAGCTGTAGCATGTGAGCCTACAAACTTACCCACAGGCGCTGCTTCCTAACCAGGCAGCGTGACGTTAAAACTGAGGACATTTGGATCAGGTCCCCAGGCTGCTTTATAAACACACACCAGTGCGGTTCCCTTCATGAAAAATGGGTTATGTATAAACTACCAGAGAGATTTGCAGATGCCTGCAGGGAAGAGCCAGGCACGTTCCCCTGCCAGGAGAGCAGGCAGGACCCCCGGCTGAGCAAAGCACAGATGAGGTTGCGTCCTCCCTCGAGGAAACATTTAGAAGAGGCAGGCTCCTTCACACACCCTCTTCTTCTCTCCAGGGACCTTCCTCACCCACTTCTTGCCTCAGATACAAACCCAGAGTCTTGTGGAGCTTTTCAGGCAGCTGATGGGCACAAAGCAGGAGGAGGTGTGGGCAAAGAGCCCCACGCACGGGGAGCTCCCAGGTTCTCAGCAGCACCTGGCTCTGCGGTGCTGGCATGAAGGTGCCAGTCAGCATTATGGCTGCATAGCTGCCAGGAGGAAAGCTCAGACCACAAAGCTGCAAAAGATAGAATTAAAGCCAGTGAAAGAAAGCCAGAGTGACTGCAGAGCTGTGATTAGCAGTAGTGGCTGCAGTCTTTCCCTCTGTACAGAAGAGGCACTTTCTGCCTCTCCCCTGTGTCTGGGGCACTGCTGACCCAGTCTCAGGACAGTGACAGCCCAATCCCTGTCCTGTCTGGCACGCTGACCTCTCTCCTGTGACCTCCAGCTGCATTCTTTGATGAAGTGCATCCACTTCCAGGGTAGGAAAAGGCCACTGTGTTGTGTTGCAGCCCACAGAGATGTTTCCTTGCAGCCCTGAGCACCCTGGTCACAAAGCCAGGCAAGACAAGTGCCTCCCCAAGGAAAGATTTCATGGACAAAACATTTCCCAGGTGCTTCCTGGATGTGGCTGGGGCAGCCCTTGCTGTGCTGTAACCCTGCATGTCCAAGAAGCAGCAGCAGCAGCAGCAGCAGCAGCAGCAGCAGCAGCAGCAGCAGCAGCAGCAGCAAACTCCCCCAGCAAAGCTCTTCCCAGCTGGAGGGAATCAGTAACTTTTATTATTGCACTATCTGTCTCAGCTGCTTGATGTACCTTCAGCTGGTGACTGTAAGTCCTCCTTCTGCCCCCACACTCTTCCTGAGAGCCCAGCCACTTCCAGTCCTCCTGCAGAGCAGGGATTGGGGCTGTGACACCTAAGGTTATACCATATGGGGTATGCATGTGGGACTCCACTGCTGCCTGTCTCACAGATCATCGTCCTGCCCAGCTGCCTGGCCACAGCTTCACCCTGGGCCAAAGAGCTTCCATGATTGGGTATGACCAGGTGCATCTCTGCACCTAAAGTCATGAAACCCAGAGGTGGCCCATCAGCTCCCACTGCCTCGCTCACTGGGGCAGCAGAGGAACGTGGATGTGATGCTCTGAGAGGGTTCAGGCTGGGCCATCCCAGCTCATTCCCAGCTGTCCGCAGCCTCATGCCTGAGCCTCTTTTTTGTGCTGGGAAATCCAGAAAGGGAAAGTCAGCATCTCACAGCCAGCAGAGGTTGCTAAGTGACAGAAGTGCTTGTTCCCATCCCGGTCCTTAGAGCATGCCTACGCTGCAAAGGAAGGAAGTGAGGAGTAAGAGATGTAAACATGAGTATATTGCCAAAACACTCAACAGAAACACAGTTGCCAAACATACACATTAGCTGAATGTTTTGGCTGCCAGGGGAGAAATATTTACTACACGTCAATTATTCCAGCCTCAGAGCATTTTACCTGCAGAGGAAGATTTCAGGTATTTGCAGCACTCAGGAATTTGCCAATTTTTCCAGCTGAAATGTATTTCTAGACCAAACTCGTAGGGCTGTTGGTAGCTGCAAGGACAGCTGCAACGAGCTGAGATTTCATCTTTACATTGTTTCTAATAGATGGCTTTTGTTTTTCCACCAGGATGTGGCCTTCCACAGTGATTAGGAAGCACAACAGAAAGGCAGAACTGGGTGAGGGAGGGATGAACGCAGCCTTTGTATGAGCTCCTGGGGAAGAAAGGAGATGGGTTTGGTAAAATAAAGGGCACACACAGAGAAACCTGTGTCACTGGAATTACGTTGAGAATTGAAAACTAAGTTAAAAGTGGACTAAATGCAGCACTGCTGATCCAGCCAAGAGATTTGCCATCCCTAAGCTGTATGGATAATAACTTCAAAAAAAAAACAAGTGTTCATCACAGAGGAACTTTAGAAAAATAACTGCCTGAGGGCAGACAGAAGTCCACCCAGCCCGAACTCCAGCCTTTTCTCTCCCCTTCACCAGCATCCATGTGCTGCCCCAAAAGCACTGCAGCGCAGAGGAACGACTGGGTGGTGAGCAACGTACAGAGGGCACGTGTCCATGCTGCCATCCTTTATCTGAGGCGAGGAGGAGGCCAGCCCTGCTCTCCAGTGCCTGGGAACCATCAAAAGCACTTATTTAAAAAAAGCATCTGCTCCCTCTGTGTAGAAGCAGGCCAGCCCAGTGAGAAAGTAGGGCACCGATCTGTCCCTCTGTGAAAGGGAGTAAGGCAGGGAGCATCAGAGGGATCTCAGCAGACTGGTTTCTAAAGCAGAAACTGCTGGGAAATTAAAATACAGCCATAGTTGCTGATCACAGGGACGTGCTTGCTGTGGGCACAGCTGCCATGATGCCTCCTGGGCACAGAGCCCGGTAGTCTGCATTAGCATGGTGGCCGGGGTCCTCACCAGATCAGAGACACAGGGCTGGGGAACTGCAAACCCTCAGGCTCCTGCACCCTCTCACTCTGCTTTCCAATTGAAGGAGGATTTTCCCCAGGCAGAGGAGAGGTGAGTCCTGCTGAGGAAGGAGCTGCAGGCCACAACACCCTGGTGGGACAGGGTACATGAACTGCAAAGCTGGTGAGATGGCTCCATCAGTGGTGCTCAGATGTGGCTGCTGTTGTGTCAAACACCAACGGTTAGGTCAGATCCCTCCTGGAGCTCCTTCTGGGGTGCTGTTAGCACCCTGGGCTGGGGAGGAGTTGCTTTGGGAAGCAGCTGACAGAAAGACATCCTCACTCAGGGTGCCAGGGGCAGAAGGGAGCATAGGATAAGGGTGTGGGGTCAGACAAAGCATCACAGTGCCCAAGTAGGTTGTTGCTTTGATGTGATATCAGTGATGCAAGCTGATCACTGATATCACATCTCAGCCTTGTTTTGGTACCAGCTGTTGGAGGGGAGAAGCTCCAGCCTACCCCAGAATGACTTCTGCTGTCTGTGGGAGCTGCTCTGTAAACAGCCACGACACTCTTCAGGTAAACTCTACAAGGAGGGACTGGGCTTTGAAAGCTTTATGAGAGAAAAAGTGAGCTTCCTGGGCCGGAACCGGGTCCTTGGGAACACCGCAATGGGAATGCTCCTGCTGCCTTTTCCCCCTGGAGGAAGGCTGACCTGCACCAGGGTTGGTGTGCCCAGGGGAGAATGGATTTGGGGCCAGGGGGTTACAGGGCCCAGTTCACAGTGGCAACGGCTGGAGAGATGCACAAGAGGGGCAGGCAAATGGGGGCAGGGGGCTGTGTCCAGTGAGGAGGGGGCAGTGGGGTACAAGGGGAAGGTGCCTGCCCCCACAGAGTACCCTTGAGGAGCAGAGGTGACCGTACCTTTTCCAGGGGTGCTGAGCATACCAGAAATAAGCCCAGCAAAGCACTGTGTGCCTCAGAGCAGACCTGAGTACTTTATTTTCACAGCTCTCAGCCCACCCACACATCTGCAGCCAGGTTTGGGGCAGGGCTGGAGCTCTGCAGACATCAGCATCTTACGGATGCTGGAGATGCATCAGGAGGCAGCATCAGGGAGAAGGTGCTGTGCTTGAGGGGAAGGGGACACGCAGAGGGGCATTTTTCCCACAGAAGAAAAGCAATGGGGACAGACCCAAACCTGCAGTCCTGCCAGAGCCAGCAGCACCTTCCTCCCCTCACCCCTGCAACGCTGCCCCTTGGGCTGCACAGCCCTCCACTATCCCAGACCCCTTCCCAGGAAGCCTCGCTGTGGGGAGCACCTCCCCATGCCCATCCTTCAGGCAGACCCGGGCCGTGGCGGCTCCCCACAGCATCCATGTGAGGGCCTCTCTTGTTCAAGTAGCGTCGGAGCCCCTCTCATAGGATCTTGACAGCCTGCAGCATGTCTGCCAGCACATACGAACTGTCCCAGGGGCGCCCAGGCTGCCGCAGGGCCCCCTCCAGCGCCTGGGCACGTGCCTCCAGCTCTGCGGGGTCCCGCCGCTGCTCGGGGCTGGGCTGGCAGAACAGGATCTCGTTGACCTCGCCTTCAATCCGGCGAGCATAGAGCAGGGGAAAGACCTCCCTGAGGGTGGAGAGGACAGACTCCTTCAGCCGGGCGTCACGGCACACCAAGTTGAGCACGAAGATTCCTGCAGCAGGATGAGAGGGATGGGCGTTCAGACCAGCCCTCAGAGCACCCTGCTCCCCCCTCCCCGTGGGAACGCAGCTGAGTCAGTACCACCCGGGTGCAAACGCCTGCCCTGTGGCAGCACGAGGAGTACTGGCACCCCCATGGCGCCCTTGGCTCAGCTCCACATCCCTGCTGCCACGGGGGTCGTGGGTGGCCACACAATCTGTTCCCAGGTACCACCTACACGCTCTGCCTTCCTGCCACCTTCCTCGTCCCCCCGGGATGTCTCAGCCTGCCTGACCCAGCAGCGTACAGGCCACCCACTCCACCCTGCTCCCTGCTGTCACAACGCCCACTGAAACACCCGGATTTGGGACCCACCAGGAGCAGCAGATGCCACACAGCAATCCCGGTCACTGTTCTCCAGGATGAGGAACAGTGGCACAGCCCCATTACTCAAACCCGACACAGGTCCAGCCAGCCTGGCCGCAGAGGCACAGCTGCATCTCCTCTCCTACCTTCTGGCTTGAGGATGGTCTTAACTTTCTGCAGAAAGGGCTTTTCCACAAAGGCTGGGGGCGGGCAGCTCATCCCCACTGTGAGGTCTTTGCTGTCCACATCAAACATGATGGCGTCGTACTGGGCTGGGGCTGCAAGAGGGAGTGCAGAGACTTGTTATCCCGTGGGACAAAGATGAGCCATGCACGGTGGGGAGGCAACAGGGTGGTCGAGACACCCTCTCTGCCATGCTAAAGACACTTCTCTCTCCTGGGGCTTCGCTTTCTACATGAAACTCCTGGCAGCAGCCCCTGACACCAGGGGAGGCATCAAATACCCTGCACACGTGGGCAAGGACAGGCCTGTCAGCTGCAGAGCCCTGGCTAGGCTGGAGCTCGTAACACACAGCAGGAGATGGGCAGAGACAGGAAGCAGAGGGCGAAAGCAGCCCAGAACTCTGGTCCCCAACATGTCACCCACTGGGTTCAACAGGGCACCTGGGATGCTCTGCAAGACGGTACCTTCAGCTGCCAGCCTGGCTACATAGTCCAGGCCATCAGAGACGTGCACCTGCATCCGGTCACCCTGGGAGAAGCCAAACCAGCGCGTGGCCACTTCCAGCATGGAGGGGTCGATCTCCACCACGGCCACACGGGCCTTTGAGAAGTAGTCATGGATGAAGAGGGGCAGGCTGCCCCCGCCAAGCCCCACCACAAGCACTGCCAGCAAGCCTCCTGCCAATGGAGAGCACCCAATGAGCCATCAGGACGGTCACATTCCCACTGCTCATCCCACCCAGCAGCCCCAAACGGCTTTGCAAAGGGTGTGTGGGGCCAGGAAAGCCCCTCCCCAAGGAGCAGGAGCATGGGGACACACGTGTGCATGCCCCCCAGCACAGCCTCATCACCTGGGACGGGGTCGGGGCCCCCCAGCAGGCAGAGCCCTGCCACCATGGCCTTGTGGTGCTCGCAGCACAGGTAGCTCTTGTCAATGATTGCGGGCAGCTCAGCAGGGCTGGGCTTCTTCTTGTCCTTCCTCCGTTTCCTCTGGCCTGAACGACAGGAAGCATCAGTTGGTAAGGCAAGGTGGGAGACAGAATCACAGAATCGTAGGGGTTGGAAGGGACCTCGAGAGATCATCGGGTCCAACCCCCCTGCCAAAGCAGCTCCCCAGCTCATATTGCACAGATAGGCGTCCAGACGAGTCTTGAATATCTCCAGAGAAGGAGACTCCACCACCTCCCTGGGCAGCCTGTCCCAGGGCTCTGTCACCCTCACTGGGTAAAAGTTCCTCCACATGTTGGTGTGGAGCTTCCTGTACTCCAACTTGCAGCCATTGCCCCTTGTCCTGTCCCCACAGACACTGAAAAGGGGCTGGCCAGTTCCCCCTGCATCCCATATTTAAGATATTTATAAACATTAATTAGGTCCCCCCTCAGTCTTCTTTTCTCCAGGCTGACCAGTCCCAGCTCACTCAGCCTTTCATCATACAGGAAAAGACAGGGTGATTCTTGGGGACTAGCAACCCCCAGCCCACCTCACCCACAAGGTCAGCAGCAGAGTGTAAAAACACCCACAGAGCTGCGCCAGGAAAAGGCAGGAAGGTCCCAGCAGGACTCTAATCTTCCTCCTGCAACATTCTCACTCTCTGCCACCCCAAAAAGTCACCCTCTGCTGCTGCCCCATGTACCTGGTAGAGGTGTGGGGGCCAGGAGCCGAGCCTCCGACTGCACCACATTCCTGTTGCTGAGGAAGATGAGGCGGCGGAAGTAGGAGATGCCGTCCCCCTTCACATCCTCCACGACATACTCCCCGCTCATAGGGCTGGTGTCACGGTGCTGCACCGTGCGCACACCGATGTCCCCTCCTACAGACAGGAAGGGCACCTGCAGGGAGAACAGGGACTGCTGTGGGGAAGGAAATCCTACAGGAACATACCCTGGCATTCCTGTTGTCCCAGCCACGGCTGAAGAGCCAGATGAAGCGGACACAGAGCAGGGGACCTGGGGACCAGCACATGGGACACTAGCTCCCCTCCCATACACGTGCTGGGGTACAGGGTGCAGACACGCCAAGACTTTTCTGCATGAGCTCAAGTTTGGAGAGCTGGGGCAAGAAGAAGGAGACAGAAGAGACAGAAGAAGTTAAAGCCACCATTAAGAAGGGGCCAGATGCTTTCAGGATGCCTGGTTTTCTTGGGATGCTGGGTTTTGGAGGGCAAGGACTTTACACTGAATCCTGCTGCCAAGCAAAGGCAGCCAGCTGGAGGAGAGCGGAAAGACCTACACTGGAGGCCATTCTCCTCCCAGCCACGGCTGCCAGCTCACTCCTTGCAGCCTGGTGTCCCTTGGAGAAGGGGATTCACCACCAGCACACAGCTTGGTCCCAGCTTTGGGGAAGCCAAGCGAGGGGGGCGGGTGGTGGGCTCACCTGCTGCCGGGCAGGGAGGCCCGGCGGGGCCAGCTCCATCACCTTCCCCGACAGCTCCGCCTGGATGCCGGCCATGCCCTCGTAGCAGTGCTCCCTGTGCAGGGCCACAGTGACCAGGCGCCTGAAGCCCGCGCTGGCAGCCAGCTGCCTCCGCCCTTCCTCTGTCCCAAAGAGCCACTCCGTTTCTCTGCCCTGTGGGACTGCAGAAGGGGCTGCCATCAGCCTGGGCCAGTCCCAGCCCCTGAGTCACCCCAGCCTCCGAGAGAGGACCTGCAGGGAACAGCAAGGCATCGCAAGGAGCTACCACTGCACGCCAAGAGCCATGCTCTGCAACCATCACCAGAGTTGGGAACTTCCCCGTTTTGGGCAAGCTCATGCAGGAGGCTAGAAAAGCCACGCTGCATAAGAGGGGGGCATCCAACTGCCTCATGACCTTTCTCCAGGCTGCGCTAAGCCCCAGCTTTGCAGGCACACAAGGAGGGAACAGCGCTGCTGGCACGGCCTGACACGTCTCCACAGGTGTGAGCACAGAGCAAAGCACAGCCCTGGGCAGCCTGGTTCCAATCAGCCAGGATGCCCACAGAGATCAGCACCACCTTTCTGGCTGCGTCCGCCAAGCTCCAGCTCTACGCAGCAACATGCAATGGTGGCTGTCACCAGCACAGAGGCAGGAACCACCACCTTGGAGGTAGGGCTGGTAGTGTCCCTCAGCTGCCAGATGGGCATCCACTCAGTCAGCAACCTCTGGGCCAGATCTCTGCTTGCACCACCAGGCAACACACGTTCCAGCGCAAAGCCAGGACTAAAACATCAACTGAACCCTGCCCAGGTGGATTATTTCCCTCTCCAGCCCTGATTCCAGCGTGGCCAGGACTGCTGGCCATCTGGCAGCTCCTGGCCAGAGCACCATCTCATCGCAAGCAGGAGAAGCTGTACTCACTGATGAAGATGGCAAAGTGATTGTCCCGGGAAGGTCTCACCAAGGGACTATCAACCACATGCAGCGTGTAGCGAGGCTTCCCGCTCGCCCTGTCACACAGATCCAGGGAAACCTGCTCCCCACAGGGTGTTTTGCTGAGCTGGCTGCAGAGCAGGGCGTAATGCTGCCTGTCCTTCACCGCTGCCACCAGCCGCTCTGCGCTCTCCACCCGCATTGGCTTGTCCTGCTCCTCAGAGCAGATCTCCAGGATCTGTGGTGCTGAGCCAGGGATCTTCCTGAACTTCGTCATGACGTAGACAAAAACTGGTAGGACAAACTGCTGCTTGTCCCCACTGCCAGCAACCTGATGGATGCGCACAACCCAGCCTTCCTGGGAGAAGTAGTCCACTGCTTTCTTCAGCACGTGGGCTTGAGCCAAGGAGACACAGAGGTAGCGCCCTCCTATCTGCAGGACCCGGCTGATCTCAGCAAACATCTTGTCCACCTTGGCTAGAGTGGCCTCCTCTTCGTCAGTGAGGATGGCATCCAGTGTGCCTTTGTCCAGGACCACCTGGAAACCGGCATCAGGGAAGTCCATCTGCAGCATGTCCATCACCA
This sequence comes from Porphyrio hochstetteri, assembly GCA_020800305.1. Taxonomy (NCBI): domain Eukaryota; kingdom Metazoa; phylum Chordata; class Aves; order Gruiformes; family Rallidae; genus Porphyrio; species Porphyrio hochstetteri. Next base: position 26,279,527 of record CM036912.1, read on the forward strand.
GGTAACTCATCTTGGGTCTCTTGCTCCCGCTCCGCTCCCGCATCTGACGGATCACTGCGTCGCTGATGTCGATGTTCACCATATCCTCACACACGCCCGTGTCGTACATCTGCTCGCTCAGCTCCGAGTTCCCGCAGCCCACCACCAGGACCTGAGGAGTGGCACAAGAGCAGCGTGATGGTGAGAGCGCCCTGGCAACGCTCCCCGAAGCGTTTCGCAAGCAAACACCAGCCAGAGCCTTTTGTGTCCAGTTCTGGGCTCCCTGGTATAAAAAAGACAGGGACCAGATGAGGTTTAATAAAAGCAAGTGTAGAGTCTTGCACCTGGGGAGGAATAACCATCAGTATCAGTACAGGCTGGGGGATGACCTGCTGGAGAAGAGCTCTGTGGGACCTGGGGGTCCTGGTTGATGACAGGTTGGCTAGAGCCAGCAGTCTGCCCTGGTGGCTAAGAGAACCAGTGGGATCCTGGGATGCATCAGGAAGAGTGTGGCCAGCAGGTCTAAGGAGGTGATCCTCCCCCTCTACTCTGCCCTGGTCAGGCCCCACCTGGAGTATTGTGTCCAGTTCTGGGCTCCCTGGTATAAAAAAGACAGGGATCTCCTGGAGAGAGTCCAGAGGAGGCTACGGAGATGATGAAGGGCCTGGAACATCTCCCCTCTGAGGAAAGGCTGAGTGAGCTGGGACTGTTCAGTCTGGGGAAAAGAAGACTGAGGGGGGACCTAATTAATGTTTATAAATATCTTAAGTATGGGATGCAGGGGGAATTGGCCAGCCCCTTTTCAGTGTCTGTGGGGACAGGACAAGGGGCAATGGCTGCAAGTTGGAGCACAGGAAGTTCCGCACCAACATGGGGAGGAACTTTTCCCCAGTGAGGGTGACAGAGCCCTGGGACAGGCTGCCCAGGGAGGTGGTGGAGTCTCCTTCTCTGGAGATATTCAAGACTCGTCTGGACGCCTATCTGTGCAATATGAGCTGGGGAGCTGCTTTGGCAGGGGGGTTGGACCCGATGATCTCTCGAGGTCCCTTCCAACCCCTGGGATTCTGTGATTCCGCAAACCCCCCTCCGCGGCCCCGAGACAACGTTTCCAGGCAGGAGAGCCTCAGGGGCGCGGCAGCGCTGCGCCCTCCGCGTCTCCTTCGGGGCGGTGCGGGGGTATTCATCCTCGGAGCCCCCGTCCCGGGGCTACCCGCGGGTCTCCCGTTCTCTCGCCGCGGCACAGCGGGGGCTTCGCACCGCCCGCGTCAGCGCACGCTGGTCGTTTAAGCCGGGACACGGCGGCCTCCAACCCGGCGCGGGGGAGGCTCGGTGCGGGCACCGGCCGGGGCTCTCACCTTATCGCGGGGCCGGACGTACTTGTGCAGCACGGGGCAGAGCTCCGGGAAGGCCCCGTACCACTCGAAGGGCCGCCGCCCGCGCTGCCGGAAGAACCGGTCCCAGTACCGGGCCGAGCCGAACTCGCCGGGGCTGCGGGGCAGAAGCTCCATGGCCGGGCCGGCTCAGCCCCGGGGCCACTCCCGCCGCACGTGGCCCTGCCCGCCGCGCCGCGCGATGACCTCACCCGCGGGCGCCACGCGCTCGTTGGACGCGGCAACTCCGCAGCCGATTGGCTGTCGCTCACCTCCTCTTCCCTCCCCCGACCGCTTCCCATTGGCTCGCCCGCCTCTCCGCGCGCGGGAACGCCGGTCCCCCCCCCGCCCCGGGCTCCGCTCCTCGGGTCCCTGGCGGCTCCGCGGGCGGCCGGGCCGGGCCGGGCTGGGCTGGATCGGATCGGGGCCCTCCCCTTCCCTCCCCTCCCCGGCGGGTTCAACGATCCGCCGGGCACAACAACATGCAAGGAGGCGGTACAGGTGGTTTGCAGAGGCGCGGGTTTAATGGCAGGCGGGGGCGGTGCGTGCCCCGGCAGCTAGCTGGGCCCAGGGCAGGGCTCTGTGCAGCCGCTCTGGAGAAAGGCCGAGAGCTGGCTCAGCGCTCGGTACCGGTGCGAGATGGAGTTCTTCACAGCCTTGGGCAGCTCGGCGTACCTGGGCGGGAGGGAAGCCACGGGTGTCAGGGTGTGCGAACCGCAGAGCCCGCCCCCACTGCGCTCAGCCCCAGGAGCTCGTTCTCTCCCTGCCGCCCTCCCTCGTACGCGGGTTCCTCCCTACACCCAACCACGTCCCCGGCTTTCTGCCTGCACCGAGCTGTAGGTAAAAGCCCCATCGCTTACGTCTGGTTGTAGCCGTCTGGCTGAAAGCAGGGGTCCCAGCCGAAATCCCGAGGCCCTCTAGGCTCCACTATCAGCCCCTGCCAGGAGATAGCAAGGCAAATCCCGTAAGCCGTGGTTTCCCAGCACTTCCCTCGCAGTCGCATTTGAAACACAGCCCCAAGAGCAACACACACAGAGCCACAGCTCATGGTGCAGCCACCACAGGTGCCATGCATGGTGCTGTCCTCATTCGCACCACCTCCCCAGGAGGCAACCCAAATCAGCAGCCCTAAACTCGGGTGCTCCATCATGCTGCCCTATGCTGACAGCCCCTTTACCCCCAGAATTAACAGAAGTAACACTCAGATACCGCCAGGCCAGAGGGAGATGAGGAGGCTGAAGAGCCTGAAGTAATATGCAAAGCATTCAGTATGCACAGCAGGGCAAAAGGGCTGCAGCATTCAGCACACACCACCCACTCTCTCCCTCAGCCTGATTCCCAACAGCTCCAAGGGCATTCAAAGACCCGTGAGCTGCTAAATTTGGCAGGGGGGTTGGACCCGATGATCTCTCAAGGTCCCTTCCAACCCCTGTGATTCTGGGAAAATTGCCCTCACCAGAGCCAATGCCATCACAAAGTTCCCATTACAGCCCTGCCCCCTTCCCCAGGCACACCACCTACATGAGTCTGGCCTTTGAACAGCCTCACTGGCTCCTCCGGGTTCCCAGTACTGAATGCAAAGGTACAGAGTGCGTAGGCAGATTTGTCTTCAAACCCAGCCAACAGCTTGTACAGGCCTGAGAGACATGGAAAGAAAGGATCCCAGCGTTACTGCCTTCCCCTTGGAGCGCCACACACCCACCCACCTCGAGAGGGATCAAGGGAGCATTCTCCATTCAGGGAGAAGAATGACTACAGGGGTGACAGAGCTCAGCCATAGCACAGGGCCCTGCTATTAATTTGGGAACAAACGAGTGCCTGGCACCAGAGAACTGAAGTTCACACTGAACTAGTGTGATTCACTCATGCCAGCAGGGACAGGGAGGGGATTGTCCCTCTCTACTCTGCTCTCGTGAGGCCCCATCTGGAGTCCTCTGTGAAGAGCTGGGGCCCCCAATACAAGAAGGATGTGGAACTGTTGGAGAGGGTTCAGAGGAGCCATGAAGATGATTAGAGGGCTGGAGCACCTGCCCTACGAAGAGAGGCTGAGGGAGCTGGGCTTGTTCAGCCTGGAGAAGAGAAGGCTGCGGGGAGACCTCATTGCAGCCTTCCAGTCCCTGAAGGGAGCTTATAAGCAGGAGGGGATTCAACTTTTTAAAAGGATAGACAATGGCAGGATAAGGGGGAATGGATTAAAACTAAAGGAAGGAAGGTTTAGATTAGATATTAGGGGGAAGTTTTTTACAGAAAGAGTGGTGAGGTGCTGGAACAGGCTGCCCAGAGAGGGGGTGGATGCCCCGTCCCTGGGGGTGTTCAAGGCCAGGTTGGATGGGGCCCTGGGCAACCTAGTGTAGATCCAGGCCTGAGGTTGGTGGCCCTGCCTGTGGCAGGGGGGTTGGAGCTCTGTGACCCTTGGGGTCCCTTCCAACTCATACCATTCTATGATTCTATGATTCTATGCTTGTGACACCAGCGTGGGATTTGTGGTCATACTCTTAATTAAAGGGTACAACCCCCCCGCCAAATTTAGCAGTTCCTGGGTCTTTGAATCAAAGGGAGCAGCAGGTCTTCCAGGTCACACTGATGACAAGACGTTCCCACAAGCCCTGGCAACCAGCCTGCAGAAGCAGGAGTCTGGGAACCCAGGGATGATGCTGAAGCTACGGGGGGAAAACAATATCCCACGAGGAAGGGCACAGGGCAGGAGAGGAACCAGCTATGAAACAGGCAGCACGGTGGGCAGGCACTCTCAGCAGAGCCCAGCATGCTCGACAGGGACCCATTTCATTTGCAAAGGACCGAGTCATGTGCACAGCAGTAACGTGGGGGGGGAACAGTACCTTCAGGTTTGAGCTTTTCCAGGAACCATTTTCTGAAAGGTAATAAGAGAGGAAAGATTTATTTTTGCTATTATTTTGCAGAAAAACAGGCATCCTTGACATCCAGTTGCCTACGTTTTCATAGCCCTTTGAATCCCTCTGAAGTGTGCTGTCATATCACCCCACTCTGGACTATTTACCACAAACAGACTGAGCTCCTGTCCTGCCCATGGGACAGTTAAACCAGCAGCAGGGTTCTGAGTTTACTGCAGTACTGGGGCCTCTGCAAGTCACCCAGTTCTCACTCGTGAGCAGCAACATGCCAAAACACACTTCTCAGCAAAACTGGTTGACATCTTAGGCTCAGTTCTAGTGCCAACTTCATCCTGCTCAGCTCAGCAGAGATAGGTTGGAAGAATTAATCATGCTAACAGTTAACTCCAGGAGCTAAGGCAGGTGGTATTTTATTAGAGGAGTTACACTGTAATGGAACAGTCTTTTTATCTGCCTGATTAAAGGTGTCCCTGTGAGGACCTACAGGACACTCATCCCAGCGTCCTGCTGAAACACACAGTGCCTTAATTCTGCAGAGCCTGCTGTGGGGCCAGGTTCCCAAGCTGGCTGCAAGAGCAGGGACTGCAGATCAGGAGATTCATGTCGGTTTCTCTCATCCTGCACCGTGACTTACAGCAAGACTCGAGGAGTTCAAGTCCAGCCCCTGGGGTGCAGGATGAAGCTGAGACCACAGACCAGTAATCACCTCCCTGACCCTATTGCTCCTGGTGTGTGGAGAATCCCTCATGAAACATAAGCTGCCAGCCCACACTCCTAACTCTATGACATAAAGGTGAAACAAGTGCCTTCCTACTTACATGTACGGTCCCGGAAGCCCTCCCAGGGCATTGAAGCACAAACAGGTATCCTCTACTATAACAGGTCCCCGAACCTACAGCGAAAGCCCAAGGGGCAGAAATTTTAGATGCACAGAAAGGCACTGCTTCCAACCCCATTTTCTTCCTCTCTCCCATCCTCAAGTTTCCATGGTAACAGGAACATCACAAAAATCCACTGGCCACTAAAGCACCCAGCCTTGAGGCAATCCATGCCAGACAGACACAACTAAACCTGTGCTCTCCCCAGGCAGGCCAGAGAGGCTGAAGTATGAGAGGAAGATCTCATATGGAGAAAAATTAGCAGAGCTGAACGCCGTCCCCTCCTCCCCACCTTATCCTAGATGCACGCCCGCATTCTCAAGTCTCAATCCTCACTCGATTCTTTCAGGACACTGATCAGCTCTAGAAGATGACACATCAGGAGCCCCAGCTGACAAAACTCCTGCAGCTGCGGGGCTGGGCTGAAGGAGCTGTCACGTCCTCCTGCTGCTCCAGGGACACGAGGGGCTGGAGGAGCTGCAGCGGGGCTGCCTAAGCAAGCACCGTGTCACCAGCAACATGTCACCGTCCCCCAGCACGGGCCTGAGGCAGCCAGGTGACGGGAGCGCGGCTCGGCCCGGACACGTCCCCGAATCGGAAGCCCCCGACGCTCCCGGCTGCCAGGACAGGGGTCCCCCCGCACCCTCACCCCGCTCCGACCGGTGGGAAACAGCCAGGAGAAAGCGACCGACCTGCCGGGCGGCTTCGCAGCACTTCTGCACGGAGATCTCGTCCGGCTCCCCCTGGTACTCCGGCACTGGGGACACAAAGGCCGGCGGTCAGGAGACGGCCGGGGCGGGCCGGGCCTCGCTGCCGCGTCCCCCCGGCGCCCGCCGCCAACTTACGGTCAATCTTCTTCGCCACCAGCGTGTAGGGAGAGGAGTCCCCGAGGATCTGAGTGACCTGGGGGGGAAAGAAGGGAAGGACACCCGCCCGTCAGGCCCCGGCCCCGCCTGCCCCGGCCCGGCCCGGCCCCGCCTGACAAGCCCCTCACCTCCTCCAGCTTTTTGGCGTTGCCCGTCACGAACACCACGCTCCGCCGGGCCGGCGCCGCCATCCTCAACCCCGTGGCGCCTGCGCGCCGAGCCGCCAGTCCCCGCCGGCGGCAGCACCACTGACGGCAGCCAATGGGGAAGGCTGCTACCGCTGCCTCAGGCGCGCAGCTTCCGGCTCTCCGAGGGAGGCGCTGCCGTTCGCCGGGGCGCTGCGCAGCCGCGGGTCCGTCCCGCACGGCCTCGCGAGAGCCGCGGGAGCGGGAGGCCGGAGCGGTCAGTGCGGCGGGGCGGCCGCAGAGGCCGGGGAAGCCGCGAGGGCACGCCCCTCACCCCTGGCCGCCCCCCCGAGCTTCCTCACCGCTTCACGCCCCGCGGCCGCCGGTCTCCGCCAGCTGAGGCCCGGCCTCCAGCGGGCACCGGTCCCTCCAGCGGGGCAGGGGGGCCGCCTGCCGGTTTACTTGGGCCCAGCGCGGCCGCAGCTCGCTCCCTGAGCGGGCAGGTCTCGGGCCTGGCGCAGCGAAACCCGGCGCTCCCCATAGAATCATAGAATGGTATGAGTTGGAAGGGACCCCAAGGATCATAGAGCTCCAACCCCCCTGCCACAGGCAGGGCCACCAACCTCAGGCCTGGATCTACACTAGGTTGCCTAGGGCCCTGTTATCGGCAAAAAGGACACTCACCCCGGGAGTGTAATAAGCAGCAATTTATTCAGAGAGAAAGAAACAGCGGCGCCGGGCGGGCAGGGACCTAAGTCTCACCACACCGCGCCGAGGAGAGGTGGGCTACAGATATTTATACTCAGTGACAAACAAAGTAATATATTTTTCAAGTTATCTAGCCATCTTCATGGTCGACAGACACAATTCCATGTATGTTCATTTCATCATCTTCTGATCCAATCATTAACTAGGGTTTGTTTCAGTCCGCTGATGCGTCTAGTGGTTAGTTTCGGAGGGCCTTCCTCCTGCCATTGTGGTCAGGTGTTATGCTCCAGGTGTTTCTTCCGGGTTTGTTTGATCATACCAGTACAAGCATAAAGTTTCTTACGAAAAAATCTCTTAGGGTAGGTTTCACATTTATCTAAGTTAACGCAAGCATGGAGATACTAAGATCTAAAGATTCGCAAGTACAATCACATTTGTTTAAGCTGATGCGAGCGTAAAGGTTCTCAAGGAGACCCTTTCGAGATTAATCAAACAAATTTTACAATGACCATGTTTGTGAGTTTCCCAGGAGAAGAATCAGCAAACGTTGGTGACAATTCCACCCCTTTTCTTTTGATTACCTGTTTGCTGATTCCAAGCCCGAATAGTGAGAATTTCGATTCGGTCTATTCTCTGTTTAATTAAAGTCACTATCTTATTCAATATGCAAGGTCCAAAAGTTAATATAAGGATCAAGATAATTACAGGTCCAGCAATTGTTGACAGCAAAGTGGTGAGCCAAGGTGACCACTTGAACCAATTCTCATACCAAGGGGCCTGGGACTCTCTTTCTCTTTTCCTTTGTTCTAGTCTTTCCCGTACTTTGGCTAAAGAGTCGCGATACCTTCATAATAGGGGGGTCTTCATAACAAAGCCAACATTCACTAGTTAGATTGGGGTTGGTTTGGTTAATTACAGTAAAAGTTGTTTCCATCAGTGTCCAGAGAGAATCCCTATCCCCAAATATTGAACTCTCGGGTTTTATGACAGGCTTAATTGGAGTCTCAAGAGGGACTGGAAGTTGGGTGGTTAAGGGGCGAGGTTTGACTGACATCACTTGGTTGGGTCCTACAGCCAAGGAAGGTAGAGAAGGTTTCTTTTTCTGGATGGAAAAGAATCCTCCTGGGTCCCTTCCATTAACATAGTATCTTAGGCCCCAAGTTCTTCCTATAAACCACATAGAGTCCTCATGTCTGTTTATAAGTAAACTTATACTGCCATTGGAGTACCATTTTACGGATAGGAATTGGTCTGGCTCGGTGGGAGACCAGGCTGATGCTATTGTTTCACAGCCCCAATATCCACAAAAATATTCTCCGGGTTGGTTACATGATCGTTTTAACAACTTTGTTTTCTGAGCCACTTCCAGTACCTTTCAGAATCCATTCGTATGGTTTGATGGCTAATTCCACAAGGAGATAGGAGGACCTCAAGAATAAGGAAAAGCCGTCTGCCCCACATGTTTTACTGGCTTTGCCCTTCCTCGGTCTACCCTGGGCAGAAGGGCAACCGGGTAACGTTCTTCTCGGCAACAACTCAGTGTCTTCAGGGGCGGCCTGTTCCTATTCACTCCTTCCTTTCTCCCTTCTGAGAATGGATTTTTGTTTTAGGTATTGGGTTTGCTCAGTTTCCAGCGAAATCGTTTTTTTACACTTGGTGACTACCTTAATTCGGTTAATTTCAAAAATTCCCACCAATAAGGGATTAACAATTCCCATCCGCAAAAGAGTGTGAGTATATTTTCCTGTCCAGATCCGTAATTTCGATGTTTTCTACAATATATGCAATAAGCCTGTCTAAACCGGGAAGTACAATTCCAAATCTGTTTACAATTATAACAGATACATTGGACCCAGGCCTCGTGGCCCGATAAAGGATGTTTCAAACAGGGTATTCGTCTGGGCAATATAGATTGGGTTGGGATCCCAGTCTCAATATCACATCACAAGGCTAAAGTCCATCCTTCCTTACAGGCCCTATAAAGGCCTCCTTTTTCCCCTAGATATGGTATTCTCCCCTGTACCCAGGAGACATACAATACCCTCCGTAATGATTCGTAGGTCGGCAGTCCAAACCAGAGTTTAAGTTTTTCTCCCTCGTTCATTCATTCAGTTTGTCGTTTTAAGGTGATCCTCAGGGAGTCTGGATGATGGGTCGACGTCCACTTGTCTGCTGAGGGTGTTTTCTTTACCCTGCTAGCGTGAGTCCACCCCTTTTCTTTCGTCCGTATCGCAGAATCTGTTGTAAGCAAAACGAGATAAGGTCCCTCCCATCGGGGAGTCAAATTAGTTTCTTTCCAGGATTTTATTAATACCTGGTCTCCTGGTTGTATACGATGTATGGCCAAGTCTAGTGGGGGCCTTTGAGTTATTAATCCTTTTTTCCTAAGTTGTTCTCGTCTTTTATTTAAGATATTTAGATAGTTTTCCAAATTTCTATCACTCAAATTAGACGAGTCAGGATTGTGTCCAAAATCATAAGGCATCCCATACAGGATTTCGTAAGGGGAGAGGCCAACATCTGCTCGGGGGCGAGTTCTTATTTGTAAGAGTGCCAGGGGTAGACACCTAAGCCAATTTAATCCTGTTTCTAACATGAGTTTTGTGAGGTGTTTTTTAATTTCTCCATTCATTCTCTCTACTCTACCCGAACTCTGGGGATGATACGGAGCGTGAAGTTCCTACTTGATCCCTAAGGCTTGGGATAGGTTCTGGATCACTTGGGAGGTAAAGTGGGATCCCCGATCTGAGTCTATCGACCACACTACTCCATATCGGGGAATGACTTCCTCCAGAAGTATTTTAGCTACAACTTCGGCAGTTGCTCTGGAGGTAGGATAAGCTTAGTAGATGTCAGTATCTGCCCTGTTTCGGTAAGTCCGTGAAGTCTATCTGTACTCTCTCAAAGGGGCGCTTAGACAAGTCTCACCCTCCTTGTATTCTTTCTCTAAGGTTTCTCTTGTTAACTCGTTGACAAGTTAGGCATCCCATAATTATTCGTTTAGCCAATGTGTGAATTCCAATAGCGGCGAATTTCGTTTCAAAATAGTCCACCAAGGACTGTGTGGCCCAATGAGTTTTTGGTGCAATTTGTTAAGAAAATTCCATACCTCCCCTTTTGGCAATACTTGTTGTCCATCTGGGAGAAACCACTGTCCTTGTTTTTGATTAATCCCCATCTCTCTAAGTTTTTCCTCTTCCTGTTTGGTAAATTTGCATTTGGTTTGTGTCTGTGTTTCTACTTTTTTTTTTTTCTCGGGCATCGGACTTTCTCGTATCACTAAGAGGGCTGCCCGTTTGGCCTCTAAATCTGCTAGATTATTGCCTCGTACTATTGGGGATAGGCCCTTTTGATGACCTTTAACATGCACTATAGCTATTCTTTTTGGGGCCTCTGAGTGCCTTTAAGACCTCCTTTATTAGTTGCTCATGAATCAGTCCCTTTCCTCGGGTGTTAATTAGTCCTCGTTCTTCCCAAATTTTCCGAATACATGGACTACCCCGTATGCATATTTTGAATCTGTATAAATAGTCCCCTTTCTTCATTTGTAAATAATACTTTCAAGATCGCTTCTAATTCGTCCCAGGTGTATATACTAGGACCTAAGAACTGATCTAATTTATCCGCCACTCCTAGCGGATCATCCAAAAGACGTCCCATCTCCTTTTTGAATTCCCTTACGTCACCGCTGTTTAATGGTATAGATACATACCCTATACCCGGTTGTGGTCCCCCCATGGGTGCTTCTCGTAAGGGAAAGAGTCCCTGAGCTGCCTCTGTCCGAGCAAATCTCCTTGTACGAGGTCTATTTATAGGGGAACTTGGTGGGGGTGATGGGGCCGAGGGGTCTCCTACATAAGGAGGAGGGTAAATCAACTCGTTAGAGTTCCTCCTCCTTGGCTTAGTTCCTAAAGAATAAATCGTCGCTATCTTGTCATCTTTAGAAGCGACTATCCACAGAAAGGCATACTGACTCTCCTCTTGACTATAAGGAGTCTTATTATTCACATAAAAATTAAGGGCTTGACATACCCAGTCCTCAAAGGAACCAAATTGAGGCCAAAAGATATTTTTCCCAATTTCCTTTTCCCCCATGTGTATACACAATAATGAATCATCTTTTCTTTTGATTTTCCCCTTCGAATCGAGGATTCTCCCCAATGACGTATCATTAATCCTAATGGACTTTCTGGGGGAACTTTAGGGTCGGGGATTCCCTTAGATTTACTATTTTCCTGACCCATTTGAAGGGGGGTATTACCGAACGGAAACGCAATGACTTACCAGTACCTTCGGAAAGACCGGGACCGTGAGATTTATGTACTGGATGTCCGAAAGCTCGCCGTTCCTCTCGAGCTTCTTCGTTCGGTATCTTCGTGCACGGGAATCAAATTTCTTTCTTTCTCTCTGCCGTTCGGAAAATCCGGGACTGACCAGCTGGGAACTTCCCCAGGGCCACCCAGAAAGTCAGGTGGGGCGCCTCCCTGTAGGAGTACCTTGCTGTCAGTTACCGGATCCGAGTCACGGCACCAAAATTGTTATCGGCAAAAAGGACACTCACCCCGGGAGTGTAATAAGCAGCAATTTATTCAGAGAGAAAGAAACAGCGGCGCCGGGCAGGCAGGGACCTAAGTCTCACCACACCGCGCCAAGGAGAGGTGGGCTACAGATATTTATACTCAGTGACAAACAAAGTAATATATTTTTCAAGTTATCTAGCCATCTTCATGGTCGACAGACACAATTCCATGTATGTTCATTTCATCATCTTCTGATCCAATCATTAACTAGGGTTTGTTTCAGTCCGCTGATGCGTCTTGTGGTTAGTTTCGGAGGGCCTCCCTCCTGCCATTGTGGTCAGGTGTTATGCTCCAGGTGTTTCTTCCGGGTTTGTTTGATCATACCAGTACAAGCATAAAGTTTCTTACGAAAAAATCTCTTAGGGTAGGTTTCACATTTATCTAAGTTAACGCAAGCATGGAGATACTAAGATCTAAAGATTCGCAAGTACAGTCACATTTGTTTAAGCTTATGCGAGCATAAAGGTTCTCAAGGAGACCCTTTCGAGATTAATCAAACAAATTTTACAATGACCATGTTTCTGAGTTTCCCAGGAGAAGAATCAGCAAACGTTGGTGACAGGCCCCATCCAACCCGGCCTTGAACACCTCCAGGGACAGGGCATCCACCCACTCTGGGCAGCCTGTTCCAGCCCCTCACCACTCTTTCTGTAAAAAACTTCCCCCTAATCTAAACCTTCCTTCCTTTAGTTTTAATCCATTCCCCCTTGTCCTGTCATTGTCTGTCCTTTTAAAAAGTTGAATCCCCTCCTGCTTCTCTGCTCCCTTCAGGGACTGGAAGGCTGCAATGAGGTCCCCCCGCAGCCTTCTCTTCTCCAGGCTGAACAAGCCCAGCTCCCTCAGCCTCTCTTTGTAGGGCAGGTGCTCCAGCCCTCTAATCATCTTCGTGGCTCCTCTGAACCCTCTCCAACAGTTCCACATCCTTCTTGTATTGGGGGCCCCAGATCTGGACACAGGACTCCAGATGGGGCCTCACGAGGGCAGAGTAGAGAGGGACAATCCCCTCCCTGTCCCTGCTGGCCACCCCTCTTCTAATGGAGACCAGGATACCATTGGCCTTGCGAGCTGCAAGAGCACACTGCTGGCTACTGTTAAATTTCTCATCCACCAGAATCCCCAAGTCCTTCTCAGCAGGGCTGCTCTCAAGGAGCTCTTTTCCCAGGCTGTATCTACGTCTGGGATTCTTCCCCAGCCGAAGGGGAGCAGGGAGCAGCGCCCTGCGAAGCACCGGGGGCCTGGGAGCGCTCCCACCATGGTACCCAGGTGTCCTCTCTGCACTCGGCCCCCCTAGAAGCTCCTGTTTTGCAAGGGGAACGTACTCTCCTCTGCTGTGGCCAGCTCCCAGAAGCCTCCCCACCCGCATCAGAGCTGTAGCCATCTATGCCTGCTCCCCCCACCGGCCCTCGGGTGCGAGGAGCCGGGGGTCTCGCTGCATGGGAGCGAGCCTGGGAGGTGGAACCAGCCCTGCAGAAGGAATGCCCGACTCCAGCCAAAACATGCCGTGCCTTGTAAAAAGAGTGATCATGTGGAAAACTGTGGCTAATGAAGAGCTCTGTCTTCTGCAAAAAGAGAGAATGGATAAAACAGACCCCGACCTCGGGTGAAGGAGTTGTTTTTGTTGTAAAATCTCCTTCATAACATCTCCTAAGTGAAAACCTACCCCAAAGCATGCAGGCGTTTCTGGAAACAACAACCCTTTCTACTCACTAGTTTTCCTGCCACCAGTCCAAGGTGGGACAGCACAGGCTGCAGCATGAAGCCTGTGGTATCTCAAAGGAATGTAAGCGGGACTGCTCTATACTGTACCCAAGACCAGACACTGGAATGGTCTCTTCAGCCTTGGGAAAAAGTATATATATATAAAACTTGCTCAGTAAATTCTGTTACTGTGAGGTTACTGACCAGGGCTGTTGATTTGCTGCTGCTGGTCCCAAGAGAAGGTCTGTGCTGGGGATGACCCTGGAATTCAGAGACTTGGACAGAAAACTGATCAACACTTCATGCCGACAACACAGCAAAGCCCGCTGAAGGATCTGGCCATGGCACCTCTCCCTGCACAGCTTCTCCAGCACAATCGTTTGCACCCCAGGCCCCTGAGAGAGGCTGTGGAAGCACTCTGGCAGAGCTGCAGAGGAGAGCTAGCTTCTCCAGGGTGAGAGCCTGCTGCCCACGCTCAGCTGCCCAGGGTGGACCTGTCCCTTTGGTACCGAGGGATGAGTCCGAGGCAGGCACAAGACACAAAGGGTCCCCATGGGGTCAGAGCTGCTGCCACCTTGTCTTCCATGGATCCGGGTCAGCTGGAAAAGCATTTGTGCCTGCCCGAAGCAGCGCGCTGCCAGCATGGTGCTAACAGTGCTTCTCTGGGGTGGTGCACCAGTGCCTGTGCTGGGCACAGCTCAAGCCCTACCTGCAAACTCTCCCTAAGGACATGCTGCTGACGGATCTGCTCAGCCCAGCAAGGACAGGGCTCACAGGGTTCAGCAGGGTTGCCATGAAGTCTTTGTCCTACCAGCACCTATTTTTCAAGGCCCTCGGCCCAGCTCCAAAGCCAGGCTTTCCTTCTAACAAGTGCAAAACTAACCTCTCTTGCTCAGACCTGGTGCCAGCAGGGGTTTGAAGTCCCTACATGCTCCCACAGCACCCAGGTCCTTCTGTGGGTGGCCGGAGCAGAAACAAAAGCAAGATGGGGCTGGAAGAGAAAGCCAGAGGTGCTGGTGGGACTCCCCAGCAGCAGAAGCGAAGCCTGCCCTAGCAAGCAGGCCAGAGCAGGCACAGTACAGCCCTTATGCAGGCTCACAGCGCCATTAACCCACTTTCCAGCTGGAGGGAACATACCTGATAGCTCAGCAAGACCTGCATTCCCCCTGAAGACAGACCCAGTTCCCCTTCGTCCACCTCTTGTTGCCGTGCAGGTGGAGAGTAGCCAAGGCATAGGCCAGATGTTTTTTGTCGCTTCCACTGGGTGCATGATCATAAAACCAGGCTATGCCTCAGGAGGAAAAACCCAGCTTGGCTTTCTGGTTCCCCCCTGGAGAGACAGGCCTCACAGAGGGGAAAAGCCCTGTTTATATTCCAGCTGGGCAAGCGGAGCTTGTAATCACATCCGACCCTCCCACCTGCTGTGCCCACTTTTAATCCCCTTCTCTGCACGAGGCAGCACCACCAGCTCAGGTGGAAACTGCCTACAAGGTACTGGAGGCAGGTTCAAAAAAACTGCGGTGGGACTCGGCTCTGGGAATTCTCTGGGGTGCTGTTTTCCCTCTCCAGCATGGCTCCAGGCACGACAGCAGCACAACAACACTGCTCTCATCAGAAAAGAACAAGCAAAAAAAGGAGCCATGAGGGCCTGATCTCAGCTCACCTAAAGTCCCGGGCTCAGGGCTGGAAGGAACAAGGGTGCCCAACATAAAGGGTGGGCAGAGACACCACCAACAGCAGAGACCAAGGTTGGAGGCAGCCAGAATGCAGTAATCCCATGCAGGGATGGAGGAGCTCAGCTCCTGTTTAGTCGAGCACAGGAGCCCCTACACCTCCCAGCACACCCCAGCACATCTGTCTGGGAACAACCCTCACCCCACTGGATCACAGGGACAGGAGATAGGCTGGTGTTCGGGACGACAACCACCCCATCAAGGTGGCAAACATGAAATGGGCTCGTTCACCACGGAGTGGTCTCAGGAGAGGTGGT
The DNA here is from genome assembly GCA_020800305.1 of Porphyrio hochstetteri. Lineage (NCBI taxonomy): Eukaryota > Metazoa > Chordata > Aves > Gruiformes > Rallidae > Porphyrio > Porphyrio hochstetteri. The sequence goes on from CM036912.1 coordinate 26,294,594, forward strand.
GTCCTCCTGGCATGTCTTTTATCATTGGGCTTTACATGCACATCTTGCTTCTGGCTACGAGAACACCGAAGCAGCCCTTCCCTTGGGACTCCCAGCCGTGGAGAGCTGTCAGCATCCTCCAGAACACTATGAAAACATGCAGGAACTCCACAGGTACAGTCAAAAATAGGTTTACTGGAATGTCTTTAGTCACAGCTGTAAGCAGCAATACTGAAAACACCGAGCTTGTGCATTCCCACGGCAGGACCAGAAACTCCTCTGGACTGGAAAACCTAACTTTTTTTTCCTTTTGTTTTGTTTTTTCTCCTTTTAAATGAGAAACACCACCCCTGCAGTTCTCCCCAGAAGGGTCAGTTCCCAGTAGCATAATGGTACATTTCTTTTCAGATGTTTTTCCCCTCCTTTCCTCTGACGAAAGGACAGAGTCCTCTCTGCCTTCCACAACAGGCAGCAGGGAACTGCTCGAACAGGGTTATTATTATTATTATTAATATTGCAGCTCAAACATATATACAGATAAACTGTAGTGGCAAGTAGCCAGCTCCAAACTGGAGACCCAGAGTTCCACAAAACAGGCAGTTTGGGACCTGAATCTTGTGTTATAAAAAGGGTCTGACAGCAGGAACAGGTATGCCATCAAAACAAGAGAAAGGAAAAGGGTCGTTTGGCAGTTCTTAAAACGCTCTGTTAGAGCTGGATACTTGCCGCCACCTCCTCAACTCCTTGGAGAAAAACAACTTCAAAGCTATATACAGATATCTCACTTAAATTACACAGCAGTTTGGTTATCCCAGAGCCAGCTCTGCTGAAGCCTCCAGCTGCCCCGTCAGGTATGGTACTTCAGGACTATGGGTACTGGAAAACAAAGAAACAAGCACTCAGCCACACGTCCATCTCTGCCAGAGAGACACCCCACCACCACCCCCACCCACCCCATGGTGACAAACGCCAAGCAGCTGCAAGGGAAAGTGTGTTTCCAAGCTCCAGCTAATGCGATCTGCTGCCAGCACACACGCTAAACAACACTGCCTGCCACCTTCATCTGCTTCCAGCTTCCCAAAATTAAACCAGATGGGATTTTCCATCAGTCTCTTCTCTCCAAAAGGTTGCTACCCTACTGCCAGCTGCCGCTCCCGCTGCGGGCTGTGTGTCAGCAGGGCAACTGGCCATGAGGGTTTTGCTGAAACGACCATGGTTATAGAGCTACCCCCAGACCACTGTCAGTGGGAAGAAAACCCTCCAAACCCAGAGGTACAGAATAGCTGGGATGAGCTGCTTGGATCCATGGAGCACATCGGTCCACACAGCCAGAGGGCTGAAATCCTGCCTGGAAGAAGCATGCCCTGGTTGTTATCACCTGTTTGGTAGGAAAAGCAGTAACATCTCTGCTCTGGGGAGCTCCAGAGAGACCCAAGCTGAGCAGGAAGGGTGGGGAAAGGGACCTGTGGTAAAGTTGCAACAGCTACGTGAAAACTGAGCAGCCTGGCAGCTTTGGGGAGGAGCATGTGCTGGGACAAGACTGGTTGCAAAATGGTTGGTAACTGTAGAGCAGCTTTTTGAAGGCATTGCTCTGCTCTGAAACTCTTCCATTGACTCCCACCAGCCTCGAGAATGTTGGCTTTTGTTGGACACAGTCAGTAGGACTTGTTTGACCCCCTTCTGCAAGGTTTAACCACGCTCTCAGAGGAGCACAGGGTGGTCCACAGGGACCACTTAGGACCCCTTAAAGGCAGAATGAGGCGTGATGGGAGTGGCTCCCCCCAGGGAGCTCAGCACCACGCTGTCATTCCTGCTGCCAGTATGGACACCAGACAGGGCTCGGCTGACCCAGAGCTACTCACCAATGATGATGAGCAGGAGAATGACTGCCACCAGCGCTATGATTGCCTTCATCTGCAAGGGGAGCACAGAGGTGTGTTACTCGGGGTGCCACCTGCAAGGAGGCCTTTAGCTTCCAGCATCTTCTCAGCCACAAAGCTGTGCTTCTCCTTCCCCTGCCAGGGGAGGGCAGGTAACCACCCCTTCACAAACCCACCCCTGCCTCTCCCCGGCTCTTGCTCACCTTGCAGCCTCGCCACCACATCTGTCTCCGAAGCTGCTTGGCTCTGTTGCTAAAGGCTGTCGCGTTGTCCGATAAACTTTCTGTGGCAGGAGAGAAAAGAGGCGATTCAGGGGCACACACACTCAGTGGGTTCGACTGACCACTGAGTTCTCCGCCATAAACTCAGCGTTAGGGGAAAAAGGCCCAACCACAGCGTGATTCACCAAAGCCACAGCAGGCGCCAACGGGACGCCCTTCACTAGAGCACACACAGACCTGCCGCGTCCCACTGAGCCCCCTTTGTCCTGTGCGGCCCTCTGAGGACAGGCATTCACTCACAGGCAGCAGGCAGCTGAAGGGCTCAGGGCTGCTGGAAGGCAGCCCAGTCTACCTTAGCTTGAAGAACCAACTAGTTTGGAGGTGTCAGGGAAGGGACATGGGGGAGAGGCCAGGAGAGCTGCATTTAGCATCGCACCTGATTTATCCTGCAGGTCATCCAGCCGCTCGCCTCTTTCAATCACCTTTGTGATGTTCTCCTGCATAACATCGATGACCTCGTCCACCTGGTTCTGGACACTAGAGCAGAGCAAAGGCAGCGTGAGGAGCAGAAGTGAGCACCACCAGCTTTGCATCGCAGCACTGGAGCTGCCCAGGCTGGCACGATCAGAGCGCTCACCGACAAAAATCAAAGGGGAGGGAGACTGATGGGATGCAGGGAAAGCCAGAGGGACAGCATCACCTGGGGCAGGTCTCCAGCAATCCCAGGAAGGATACAGAGCTCAAAGAGAGCACTAGGAAGTCAGCAGAAGCGAGACACCCTCTGTAACAGCTTTAACACAGTATGAAAAGGCACCGGTTGCTGTCGGTGGACGCTTCTACTGCAGAAGAGCTCACATCAAAGGGGAAAAACAAAACAAAAGCCTGCACCTTATCTCTCCAGATTCAACAGAGCCTTGTGCTGCACCTCTGCTAAATAACTACACCACAAGCAAGGTGCGTTCCCCACTGCGGGAAGGGAGCTGCTAAATGAAATCCACTCTGCCAGGGGCATCAAGAGGACAGTGAAGAAACGGCTGATACAAACTAAACCAAGTGATTATAATCCATCTGCTGGGAGGTTATGCAACTCTGTGGGTAGTCGCTCCAGCGAACAGTAGCCTAAATCACACCCGCAGGGTTATTATAAATGCATTTATTCATTCCATAAAAAAGCCACACTGGTAAGAGGAGAGAAATAAAATAAAATATTCTCCTGGTGGAAAAATACTGCTACATTCTGGTCGGTGTTTTGGAGCGAGCACACTTTAGTTTTCCTGGAGATAGAAATAAGAAATGTCTTGGGGCCCTAGGGAGACAATACATTGTTTGAGACATGCCATTCCCAGAGAGTAAATGGGAACACCAATGTCTTGGAGGCGACACTACACACGGGGCAACGAAACAGGAACAGCTCCAGGCCACTCACTCTCTATAAGTCTGGGGTTTGACAACTTTGGTCGCATGGATTAGAAACCATTTAAGCCCTTCAGGCACATCAAAATGCATCCGGCATTTGCTAATGATGCAGCACAAACAGGCTGCTTCAGCAGCTCCCCACATTACCACGCACCCCCTCCTCTTCAGAGCGTGCCACTGGTGTCCCCAAGGGGAAGGAGGACTGCCAGCACCTCACCTTTAGTGCCCACGCTACCCTGCTCCCTGAGTTACCCAGTCACGTCATCTTCAGGCACACACAAAACCCTCCCCTCTCTTCCCCACTGCCATCTCACAGATGCAGCAGCTCAAAGATGTTATCAGCTAACTCAGGGGGTATACATCAGCACCAAACCAAACTCCACCACTTACAGGGCCATCATCCAGCCCCAGAGCACTCGGTGACAGGACAGCATCCCCTCCACTTCAGCCCAGGAAGCAGGGGCCAAGGGAGACCCAGCCCAACTTGCCCAGCGCCCAGGAATGGGACACTGCAGCACCAGGGCCGTGTTCTAGCCACCATGCCTCTAATTAGGTCACTGCAAACCTGTGGCTCCATTTCCCCTGTCCCCCACCCAGCTACGTACCTCTCACCAAGCAGACACCTGCGCTGAGACACACACGAGGAGCAGCTGCAACAAGTGCTCGCAGGCACAGGGGAAAAAGCTATGTCTTGCTCAGGTTTCCTTATCATCCCAAAGCCAGGCAAGGGAAGTTGGTAAAAGAAAAGGCTTTTTTCTCCCCAGAAAGCTCTAAAAACTGCTCCAGATCTTTGAACGTGGAGGGGCTTTCCATCTCAGTGTTTCAGGTCAGGCTCTGCAGCACCACTGCACTGGGGCTTCCAGACCTGGAACAGCCCGACAGCCCCTCTGAAGCCAGTTTCTGACTCAACAGCCCTCATACGGCACATGCTCGACTCCCAGCAGCGCACGTAAAGGCTTGCTTTATTTAAGATACCACAAGAAAGGAGCCTGCCTTCTCCGAGCTGCATCGCAGAGTCTGTGGGAGCAGCATCTCTCCACACCCACCCACAAAGTGCAGTGGCAGCTCCTGCCTGCCACATCAGCAGCAGCTGCCTGCTGGGAAGGGAAAGGTACAGATAACCTCCAAAACACCTCCCAGGACACTGCCCCGTGCCCACGGGCTTGTTCTGATATGTTGTTTCTTTCCCAGGGTACAAGAGCTGCCACTGGTGGGGAAGAGCAGGAGGTGGCCCCAAGGACACTGCCCAGGAAACCTGTGGCTGTATCCCATGGAGCAAAGCATCCACCCCATGTGGGACCCACTCACCTCCTGGCCCTTCCCAGGGACAGTGGGTGAAGACATGAGGAGGCGGCACACTCCATGAGGGGCTTTCCCTGCCTTGGCACAGCAGACGGGTGCTGGCTCTGAGCCACCAGCAACACTGCCACAGCTTGGGGTGAGAGGAACAGCAGAAACATCTGCTCACCCGAACAAGCCAACTTGGCAAAAACGCCAAGGCCTTGAACATCAGTTTCACAGGCAGGAGACTATATTTGCAGTACGTAAATGTTTCTAAGAGACATTTACTGGCTTCAAAATAAAGAGGTTTCCTCCTACAGCAGATCTGTAACCAAGTTATCTTGGTACAGCTAACAAGCGGGAGCACCCAAGGTTACAACACATCTGGGAACGCATGGCATGACACAACGCTGCCTGTACTCTCACCAGTACAGGTCAGAGCCTGGAGACGTGCTGCTGCAGTCCCAGGGCACCCCAAAACTTTCAGGGCAGAGTGGGCAGGTACATAACTTCAAGCTGCAATGCTGTGTGCCAGCATTTGGGAAACAGCTCCACAGATGCACAGAGAGAGGGGCTCAGCCCCCCACCATCCAAGCATCCCACCCCTTTTCACTTGAGCTGCGGGTGAAAGGCAGCGTGTGTGACAGAACAGAGGCACAGAAAAATCAAGGCTTAAGCTCTCACAGATGCAGAGGTGTTTAACTCCAACAGACACATTTGAGCACCCCAATACCTTCTCGTATCTGATGTAAGGTAGAACCCTCAGAAAAATACAACAAAACAAAAAAAAAAACCCAAACAAACCCCCAATCCAGGAAGGAAGAGACCAAACCAGGAATGAAACTCTGATCTCCACACAGTGCCTGAACCAGGCTGTGAGCGTCCTTGCTTTCTGCTCTCCCACCCATCACTGCTGCAAGAACTGCTGCTCCAGAGCGGGGCTGGAAGATGCCCGGCCTGTGCCATCAGCCCTGCAGTTTCAGAGCAAATTCAACAATTCCCTACTCGTTTGGCATGCCTGAGGTTGGAAACTCAAGTCACATCAAGAAGAAAACACTTTCTTGTTTTATTTGGCAAGGGAGAACGAATCCTCTAATCCGAAGCGTATTTCCTGTTAGGGAGCGACTGGCTTTTGACACATGCATTTCATGTGCTTCACTCCTGCCAGATTCCAAGAGAAATAAAGTAGAATTGATACCTGCCAGGAAAGGGAGCAAGACAAACGCATAAAATACATCTCCCAGTGACCCTTCTCCTTATTAATTACTGCAGATATGTCGCTTTTAAACAAGGAGGGCAAGCACACACCGTCAAAACAACAACAAGAGGCCCAACCGCGCTTTGCTTGCTTTAGACTCCTCTCTTCCTGTGCTTTGCTGGGTCCACAGTGGGGTAAAAATAAGCCTTCCCTTTTTGGCTGTACTGGGTTAGGTACCGAAAAGCTCCCTGGGCTGGTCACAGCGTTGGGCTAACCAGAGAGCCGCATTCTTCAGGCGCCGTAAACAGGCCGTGCACACACCATGGGATGTGCTGCTCAAGGCTGCTGCTTGTCTCCAAGCCCGCTGTTTACAGCCAGCATGACACACCTCTATTTTCCACCCCAGAGATATTAATATCGCTGTGTGTTTTGGTGTAAATTACACCCAAACACCCCTCATTGCGGCAGTAACCCAGGGAAGAGGGAACAGGATGGAGAGCCAAGCAGGACGGATGGTGCGAAGGCTGACGGCCAGCACAGCGCTCCCTGAGGCCTGGCTTCACAGAGGGGCTGCCCAGCACACAGCCCTGCTGTACTCAGCAACGGGGGTGTCAGCACTGAACCCTGCTGTGAATCCTTGGCTTTAAGTTGCTGCTTCATCCCAGCCGTGAGGAAGACAGCTGCCCCGAAGCCTCTTGGTCCTTGAAAGGGTTATACCCAGCACCAATGCCTGACAACACAGTCTCAGCATCACCCTCAGATGAAAGCCTGGACTGCAGAGAGGGTCCACGGTGCACATGCAAGGAGCAGCCAGGCCCTGGGAAGCTGCTGTCAACTCTTACCTTCAAACCATTCCCCGAACCCTCTCCCTCCTCCGGATGCAACCTGGGGCCAGACAGAGCCACTGCGGCTGGGGATGCTGGCCACTCCAGGAGCACAGCAGAGCAATCACAGGGACCAAGACCTGGCTTCTGGAGCACCCCAGCCGTGTGCTGGACCTCACTGCCAGCACAAGAAGGAACCTGAATCCAGCAGCATGGTTGCCTGAAAGCAGGAAGCCACCAGGAGCGAAGAAAGGCAAGGAGTGCAGAGAATGGGGGATTTTGGCAATGTTTCTGAAATCATGACCTGTGATAAGAGGCTCCTATTCTAAACAAAGGAAACCCAGGTGGAAGGCAAATGCCTCACCTTCCCAAAAAAGGCACTAAGACCTCTCACTGTGCACATTCAGGACTTCTCCCAAGGCCTGGAAGTGAAGGCAGCTAAGAGAGATCAGCTACCTGATCCTCATGACTCTGGGGAAAAGGACAAGAGCCTGTTACAAGCCACCTTTCAGCTCCTGCCCAGCCGAGGCACAGGGAGGTCTCAGAGGGAGTGGGAGGATCCCCATGTGACCCCTTAGTCGCCAGAGGAGCTTCTACCCCAACCAAGCAGCTGTCGGGACAAGAGTCTAAAGCTCCAAACACATCAGGACTATTGCTGGCTCTACCTCACCTCCTTCCCCTGTGAGGTTTGCAGCGCTCCCCACCATCTCATTCTGCAACTGAGTCAGACTCGAGGGTCTCTGCTGCCAAACTCTCCACACTGACCCAAGTTCCTTCACTGCCAAGGACAGCCAGGAGAAGTTTCCAGCCTTGCCCCTCACATTCCACATGTTCCACCCCTTTGCTCCCATAATCCCATCACTTTTTCCTCTACCCAATCCTCCATCCAGTTCCCTTTTACGCCTATCTTCACACCTCATTCCTCCAGCCCCGCACAGCTACAGTCTCTCTGGCTTTGCCCAGCTACACCTCAGCTCTCCAGATGCTCAAATTCCTCTTTAAAATGTCTTTTCCTTACAGTGCTTCAGCAGCAGCCCAACCCTCCTCCTCCTCCCTCCTCTGTTCACACCAGAGTGAACTGCATCATTACAAGACCAGGCATCGATCCATCCAGCACAAGGGCCGGTCTGATCTGCAACTTAATAAGCTCCATGACAAGAACTGACGACTGCACACTCTAAGTGCTTATTAAACAAAGCAGTCAATGTTGGTGAGAGCAGAACACAGATTAACAGATGCTCTAGATACTAGACAGATAGAGCCACGTGCTACCCTAAGGGATATATTCCATACCAGCTCTACTGGACAGGAAGTCTCCAGCACTGGGCAGGCCTCAGGTGTGGTGGGCTTTAGTCCCATTGCACCCATGAACCCACCAGCTTCTGGGTGAATTCTTCTTTTGGTTTTCTTCCCCCTTCACAGCTGCAGTGCTATCTTCTACCTAAGGTCCCTCTCATTTCTGCCCAGCCAAGAGAACGGTGAGAAAAGAGTTCCTGTGTTCCCCTGCACGCAGGGAAGAAGGGGCAGATATCAGCCCCTTGCCACCTTTTTAGGGGGGAGGGACCCCACTCGTAAAACCAGGTGTCATCCTTCTCATTCACCCCAGGTCAGCCTGGCCCTACCCTACAAGAAAAGATTTTATCCACAGTGGCTTACTGTGAGGACCAGTGAACCTCTACCAACAGCCCTCTCACACCCTGGAGGGAACAGAGTCCCCCCCTGAAATCTCATGGCGCAGTGACTGACCCACCCACCTTGAGGGGTGGCTGACACGCAGGAACACTGCGCTGCCATCCAGAGAGACCTGGACAGGCTGGAGAGCTGGGCAGGGAGAAACCTAATGAAATTCAACAAAAGCAAGTGTAGAGTCTTGCACCTGGGGAGGAATAACTGTCTGTATCAGTACAGGCTGGGGGATGACCTGCTGGAGAAGAGCTCTGTGGAGAAGGACCTGGGGGTCCTGGTTGATGACAGGTTGGCCATGAGCCAGCAGTGTGCCCTGGTGGCTAAGAGGGCCAATGGGATCCTGGGATGCATCAGGAAGAGTGTGGCCAGCAGGTCTAAGGAGGTGATCCTCCCCCTCTACTCTGCCCTGGTCAAGCCCCACCTGGAGTATTGTGTCCAGTTCTGGGCTCCCTGGGATAAAAAAGACAGGGATCTCCTGGAGAGAGTCCAGAGGAGGCTATGGAGATGATTAAGGGCCTGGAGCATCTCCCCTATGAGGAAAGGCTGAGTGAGCTGGGGCTGTTCAGCCTGGAGAAAAGAAGACTGATGGGGGACCTAATTAATGTTTATAAATATCTTAAGTATGGGATGCAGGGGGAAATGGCCAGCCCCTTTTCAGTGTCTGTGGGGACAGGACAAGGGGCAATGGCTGCAAATTGGAGCACAGGAAGTTCCGCACCAACATGGGGAGGAACTTTTACCCAGTGAGGGTGACAGAGCCCTGGGACAGGCTGCCCAGGGGGGTGGTGGAGTCTCCTTCTCTGGAGATATCCAAGACCCGTCTGGACGCCTATCTGTGCAATATGAGCTGGGGAGCTGCTTTGGCAGGGGGGTTGGACCCAATGATCTCTCGAGGTCCCTTCCAACCCCTGTGACTCTGTGATTCCTGGTAACCCAAATGCACTTCGCCCCTCAAGGTAACGTGGGAGCACAAGCAAGTGCTGCCTAATGCTGACGTTGGCAATGAGTCATCTCCGAGCTGCTCTGACTTCTTCCTGTCATGAAAAAGCTCCCTAATGAAGAGCGATACTCAGGCTGCACACAAGACAACCCAGTCTGATCAATGCCTGGTTGTCAGTCCCCACACAGAGTTCTGTTCTGGCCCCATGGTGGACAGGAAAGGAAACAGCACAATGCAAACCAGGGGTCTGGGAATACCCCCCACTTCCACTAAGAACCACCATCTCATCCCTCATAGGAAAGGACAGGGCAAACTGGAGCCCAGAAGCATCATCATGCAGGAAATGACTTGATGGGAGAAGGATCAAGAGCATTTGCCCCTCCCTTCTTGCCCCAGTACACAGTCAGTAATCCTCCCCCAGCTGTAATGGCTTCCTGTTTGTCCAGCTGCCCTGACCCACTGAGTCACTGCTCATCTCCAGGTCACCTGCCTCACGTTTTCTCCTGGAGAAGAAGAGGCTAGAGAACCAGCTGCTGCCCAAAAAATATGGTCCTGGTGCATTCCTAGCCACTTGCTTTCTCGAAACACTGAGAAGAAAGTCATGGGATGAAGTAAAAAAAGCAACAGAAGATGAAAAGAGTTGTGTGTGAAGGTTAAAATTCAGAGTTAATGCTCTAGGAGCCTCACAAACCCATGGACCAGCTCATCACCAGAATACAGCAAGGGCTTTAAAAACTCCACTAAGCTACTGTGACACAATGCTTGTGCCTTTGCATCTGTCAACACACAATTTGTTGATGGCTTCAATCGGCTTTGAACTGTCCCTTAGCTGGGGACATGCAGGGAAGGAAGAAAGCACAAGCTGTGCTCGTATTCAGAGCCACACAGAAATCCTTTGGTAAAGCAGAAGCACGAGCTCACGATGCCCAAATACAATACTACCTGTGTAATGCTGAGGAACAACAACTTACTGCCTGATCTTGTCATTCCTGGGTCCAAATCTTGGTCCAGATGGCCCCCTCCTGCAGGCAGAGAAGAGAGAGATCAGGATGGAAGACAAAACAAAACCTTGTTTTTAAACCAGACTCCAAAGATATGCAAGAGAGAATCAATGCCCTTGCGGAGGGAAGATGGTTCTCCTACCTCCCATCAGCCCCTCCCATGTCTCAGGATACATGGGACACCCCACTCTTACAGAGGTCACACTTATTAAGTCTTAATTCACGCTCCATGCCAAGGCTCTGGGAGATCATCTCGAAGGAATCAAAGGTTTTGATTCCCAAGCCTCCACCTATGCATCAGGGAGCAGCCTTTGGTATTCCACACCTCCAGTCTCAGAGACGTGGGCAGCGAAGACATCCCGTTCCCAACTGCAGCCCTGCAGAAACTCACAAGAAAAAGTCTTCCTCTTCATCTGAATCTTCCTCCAACAGGTTCCTCTGTAAAAACACAGGAAAAAAAAAACCCAAACCACCTGGTCAGTAAGCAACCACCTCTTCACACACACACGTCCAGCCCTCAGGATGCAGTCAGCATCCCCCAAGTGCAGGTTATGCGAGCCCTCCTTGGGAGACCATCAATGGTACTTGTTAGGTGCCTGTAGCCACGCTGTTCCTCTCTGCTTGTGACCCAGGGCTGAGCTGGATAGTCTCTGTGCCACGATTGTCACCTCGGTGGCGTCTGCTGGCTTGGTACAGCACAGACCAACGCGCAGCTCCGAGCTGGGGTGACTCTCACCTCTGCCACCCAGCCAAGCTACACTTGCATCAGTGGCCAGTTCACTGGCAGGTTCAGATCCCGGTTCCAGGGATTGGTACAATTCAGACGTGGTTTCTCCAGTCAGGACAACTGCAAGGGAACATGCCGGGCTCTCCGCACAGCACATCCAGAGGGGTCGGCCCCTCCAACCCCCCAAGCTGAGCAAAGGCTGGGCTGGAAAGCAGAGCAGTCTGATAGCTCCTCTGCTTTGCACCAAAGACTATGCCCCACCAAATGACCCGAAGGCCAATTTTGGAAAGCAAACCCACAACCCAGCATAAGGCCCTAGGTTTTGAATGAACACGTTATTTTACGAGTTCATCCACTCCTCATACCAGGGCAGCACAATCTTCCAGCTGAGCTGAGGACTCCCAGCAACACCTACTTGGGTCAAAAATAATCAAGAGCGGGGACTTGCACCCTAAACGTGTGGGACAAGGAACACAACAGATGGTCCCAAGGGTAACAACAGCTGCTGCTTCCCCCGGGGCATCAATGTGGGCTCCCACCCGCAAGCATGGCACTCTTATTTTGAAGCTCACCTACATTTCCATCCTTGTCACATTTGCTCAATCAACTTAAGCAACCCGGGAGACCACGCAATCACTTCAGCCACCGCCGCCTCCCTCCAGGGACGAGCAAAGCGCTCGCGGCGACACGGGATCCCCGTCTCGCTGGTGGCTATTGCGAGCTGCGGCAGCACTCCAGGCTACAGCCTGGGCACTGTATGACCCCAGGACAGGAACAGCAGGTTAAATCCACTTTGTCCAAACCAGGCAGCTCTTTGACCCATATTTCAAAGCCTGAAACGTCTGGGGACCGTGGCAATGGAAAGAATGCAGCGGGAAAGCGCGGGGGTAACTTCACAGGAGTCCTTCAGCCTGGGCCCAGCAACGTGCTCGGGCCTAGCTCTGAGGAGAGGCTGGAGACCGGGGCAGACTAAAGGAACTCAAAGGGGGTCATGGAAGAGCCTAACAGGGTTCGTTTTAAAATACACCGGCTGGGTGTGCTGCACAGACAGTCCCCTCACTAACCAAACGCCGCTATAAACAGCCATACCAGGCCACTTCGGGCACGGCGGCTGTACCCCACCTCTGGGCAACTACATCATGGCGTAACTCCAGGGGCCTCGGGGTGCCCAGGGCACGTCAACACCGGCCTGCCTGCCCCGGGCACCCCTGTGCGAGCAGCAGCCTGTTACGGCCCCGCCACGGCCGCCGGCACCGAGTGACCGGCTGTTCCCCCGCCCCGCCGGCACTCACCCGCTCGCTCTTCACCGAGCCCGTCACCTCGTCGTCGTTGAGGTGCCGCTTGAATTTCGGAGGCATGGTCTCTACCGGCGGGAGAGGCGGCTTCGTGCCCGGGAGGAGAAACCTGCAAGGGAATGCGCAGGGAACGGGCCGCATCACCTCCCTGCCCGATACCGGATCCCCGCGTCCCTCCGCACAACCCCTAACCAGGGCCCGGGAGGGTGACGGGGCATCACAGGCGGCCGAGGAGACCCTCAAACCGGTGTGTGCGGAGAGACGAAGGGAAAAGACCCCGGGACGCGGTGATGTAGCAGCCCTGGGAGAAGGGGGATGCGAGGGCAGCCAGTACCCGGGGATGCGCTCTTCCGCCCGGCCCCACCGCTTCCCTTCCCGAAGCCACAGGCAGGCGGAGGGGGTGCCTAGGCGAGAGACCCCCCCCCCCCTTCCCTACAGCCAATGTAAGACCCCGGAACCCCCCCCCTCCTTCCCCGCCCCGCTCACCGGGCTCCGCTCCAGGGTACGGCACCGTCGGCGAGTCAGCTGTCCCATCGACTGCATCAGCGCTCCGCCCGGAGCGCCGAGCTATGGATTGGGGGGCGGGACCGGGTAGGGGAGGGAAGCAGCGGGCCGGCCCCAGCCCGGGACCTGGCTGGCTCGGGAGCTCGTTTCCCGCTGGCCAGCCCCCGGGCTCCCGAGCCAGCCAGGTCCCGGGCTGGGGCCGCCCCGCCAGCAGTGAGGAGGGAGAGGGAGGGTGTCTGTCCGCCTCGCCCCCCCCTCGACATCACCCCTGGCACACAGCCGCTGGCAACGGCCACAGGTTGCCGGAGCCAGGCCAGCAGGAAAGGAGGGAGGAGGGGGGTAGGATGGGGGGTGGGGGGGAGCCGGCTGGCTCCGGGCAAAAAAGCCACCGCAGGCATCTGGAAGGTTCCGGCTCATCCATCCCCGTTCCCCTCCCCTTCCCTGACCCTCTCCCCTCCCGCCCTATAAATGCGGGTGGCAGCGCCTGGTGGAGCGGAGACGGGACGCTGGGAGGTACGGACGGTACCATGCTGGGGACCTGGCTGCTGTTTCTGGGGGGCTTGGCCCTGGGCTGTCGGGGAGAGACGGCTTTTCTCCGGCGTGCTGATGACAGCTCAGGGCGTTGCACCTACTCCTTCACCGTGGCCAGCCCTGTCGAGGCCGGTTGCCCTGATGCCAGTGGCGTACCGGAGTTAAGAGCCGAGCTGGTGGCTCTCTCCTCCCGCTTGAGCCGGCTGGAGAGAGGAGTAGGGGGCTCAGGGCCGCGGGGAAGTGAGGCACGGGACCCCCAACTAACCGCCCCGGCCGCTCGCCTGGAGGCTGCCTACGGCGACCTGCTGCGGGCCAAGTCCCGGCTGGAGGAGGAGAAGGGGCGGCTGGAGCGGGAGAAAGAGGAGCTGAGGAGGCGGCTGGAGAGCAGCGCCCAGGAGATTGCCCAGCTGCGCGCCTCCCGCTGCCCTCCCGGCGGACAGGGGCCCGGCCGAGACTCCCTGCGTGCCCCCGGCAAAGGTAAGTGCCCGGACCCCTTCTGCATCCCCAACACTGCGTCTCCCTCAGGCACCGGTCAAGTCCCTTTGCTGCCCCCTGGGAGGTCGCAGCCTGTGTCACAAGCCCCCACCCAGGCCCTAAATGAGGGCTGGCGGCTGGAGACCTCCTCACCCCATTGTCTGCCCTGCAGCAGAGCGGGGACACCGGGGACTGGGCTAACCCAGGGGAAGTAGGGGTCTCTCCCAAGGAGCACTTAGGGGACAAGGGCATCAGTGGCCGTGGAGCTGTGTCCCAGCACTGGGCTCCCAACTGAGGTGTTGGCATTTTGGGGCCCAGAGCCCCCCAAGGGCAGGTGCGGCGGTGAGGGGGGCTTGCTTGACTCCTGCTCATGCTCCACCTGTCCCTGCTGTAGCCTCCCGCTGGGACCCACAGCCTGTAGCCTACCAGGAGCTGCAAGCAGAGAGGACGGAGGTTCCCGCATCCCGGCTGCTGGAGGAGACCACACTCAGCCGCCCAGGGAGCGAGGACTCAGGTACAGGCACCGGCACGGCTGGCCCCGTGCTCTGCCGCTCAAAAATGCCGCTTGGCCCCACAGAGCAATAACCCCTTTCTCCCCTCTCCTCTCCCTGAGCAGGCTGCGGCGAGCTGGTGTGGGTGGGGGAGCCCATCGTCTTTGGCCAGGCAGAGTCCATCGCCGGCAAATATGGCGTGTGGATGAAGGACCCGGAGCCCGTGTCCCCCTTCACGCAGGAGACCACCTGGCGCGTGGATGCGGTGGGCACGGGGGTTCGCCAGCTCTTGCAGTACGATGCGGCTGAGCAGCTGGCCCAGGGATACCCCACCAAGGTGCACATCCTGCCGCGGCCCCTGGAGAGCACCGGCGCCGTCGTCTACCGTGGCGGGTTCTTCTTCCAGCCCCGCCGCTCCCACGCCGTGGCCCGCTATGACCTGCGGGGAGAGACCATGACGGGCGAGAGGGAGATCCCTGGTGCTGGCTACCATGGGCAGTACCCCTACTCCTGGGGGGGCTACACTGACATCGACCTGGCAGTGGACGAGACAGGGCTCTGGGTGATCTACAGCACTGAGAAGGCCAGAGGGGCCATCGTCCTCTCCAAGCTAGATCCTGAGACGCTGGAGATCCAGCGGACCTGGGAGACCAACATCCGCAAGCGGGGGGTGGCCAACTCCTTCATCATCTGCGGCACCCTCTACACCATCAACAGCTACTCGGCACCCAACACCACCATCAACTTTGCCTACAACACGGCCACCAGCACCAGCCGGGCCCTCAGCATCCCCTTCGAGAACCGCTTCCGCTACCTCAGCATGGTGGACTACAACCCTGCTGAGCGGCAGCTCTTCGCCTGGGACAACTTCAACATGGTCACCTACCCTGTGCGCCTCTCCCAGGTGTGAGCCGGGGCCAGGGACGTGCTGGCTTAGTCCCCGTGACCCCTGCACACGCTCCTCAGCATCCTGCTTTGCTCCCCAGCTCCCTCCAGCACGGCCGGGAGCACCAGCTCCTCAGATGGCCCCTGGAAATAGCTGGGGCCATGTGCCAGCCAGCTACAATGTGATAGGGCGCTCTGTGTCCCTGCTGGCACCATCCCATTGTGCTTGGGCAAAGCAGAGGGAAATCCAGTCCTTTCCTAGAGCCTGGTTGAGCCAGTGAAGCCTCTCTCCATGGCCTCAGCGGGTTTTGGATGGGCCACAGCTGTACCTGAATCCTCTCAAGGCACCTGGAGCACACCCCAACCTGGGCACCCTGAATTCAGAGCAGGAAGGGCTCCGGCACAGTGAAGGCTGCATAGGGCAGGAGGCAAGAGATGGGGAAAGGCTTTGCTGGAGGGTCCCACCTGGAAGGAGAGGCTTTTCCTGACTGCACACAGCTATCCCCTCCACAGGGCCAGGCTCCGTGTCTCCAGGCTCCAGCCTTGCCATGGAGAGCAGCGTTCACCCAGAGCCAAGCGCCCCTCTGAAAGCCCATGAGCCACGCTCCATCCAATGCCACTGGTGCCGGGGGGGGGGGCATCCTGGAGCTCAGCCACCTCCAAAAACCATCGGGCAGGATGAGAAGCAGCAGGGAACACAGACACTCATTGCACAAGCCTTGTGTTACTGGAGGAAAAGAAAAGCAGCCAAGCGAGCAGTGGCGAGGAGCGCTGTCAGGGCATCCTGCAGCTGAAGGGCCCCACGGTGCGACCAGCCCCTCTCAGCCACACGCTTCCAGCCCCCGACACAGTGCAGCAGCTCCCTACACTGGTCCAAAACATGCAGTTTTAACTATTTATTGTAGAAATGCTGTAGGAGGCTTTTCCCCCACCCCCAGCGTTTGGGGCAGATGGGGCAGCAGTGGCCGCGTCCCCTGGGCGATGCACAGGGTCCCAGCCCAATAAACATCACCCACTGCCGCTGCCTTGCACCTTCATCTTTCTGAGCCTGGGTTTTCCTGAGGTTTGGGGGGCTGGAGCTTGAAGGGGTGGGAGGTGCTGGTGCCCCCCCTCAATCCACCGGTGGGCTGAAGGCTCTGGGGAATGGGGCTGGAATGCTTTGGCAAGAAAACAGGTGGGAGGCAGCTGCTGGCAGGGCCGACCAGCAAAGCACCTTTATTTAGCAGGAAGACAGGCTAGAATCTGCCCACAACATTGAATCGAATAAAAGTCAGAGCTTCAGTGCTGAACCTCTGGGAGCTGCCATCTGGGAAAGATTAATGGCAGCGCTTGGAGCCCTGAGGCCAAGGGGATGGGCCCCAGCTCAGAACTGCCCCGATCTAGAGGAGCAGGAGACAAGGGGGTGCCTGGCAGGGAAGGCAGGATGGGGACTCACACTCCTCCAATGTGAGTCTGGTGAAGGGAACCAGGGAAGGGCCCTCCCAGACCACAGGCAGGGGTGGGAGAAGGCCCTGCGGGGAACCAATCTGGGCCCACAGGGTGGGTGGCAGGGGCGGCCTCTGCACATTGAGACAGCAGCCCGAGACCCTTTCTCACTCCCCGACATGCCGGGTACAAGGCTGGGGCTCACACCCAGCGAAGGTGACCCTCTGACCAGTGATGTGCCAGTACAGCCCGGGCAGTGCTGCCCGGCAGCCCCCCTGTGCCCCACAACAAGCTCTCGTGGCCCCCCGGGCCTGTCCCTTTGTGGCAGCCCAGACAAGGAGGATCGTCGCCACATCCCGCCCTGAGCCATGACGTCTCTCCAGCTCCAGGGGCCCTGGGCCCTGCCAGGAGCAGAGGCCTTCCCAGGACTCCTCACTGACCCAAGCGCTGTGTCACCTACACCCTGCAGCAGGCTGTGTGCTGCACCCTGGTCCTCACAGGGCACAGAGTGCCACAAGCTGTACCCCAGGGTGACACCTTCCCACCCTCCTGACTGGGGGTAGCACTGACCCCACCATAGGCTGCAGCCCCATGCCCGCCCTTTCTGTCAGCTGGGTGCTGGAGGAGCTGGATGCTCTCATCCCATCATGGGGTGGGGACACCCCCTGCGACCAACTAAGCTGCAGGCAATAAATCTGTGATGCATCACAGGCTCTCCTGGCCTCAGAAAACATGGGTGCACAGCCCTGCCCCCAGGAGCATCCCTTTGTCCTGCTGCAAAAAGCCACCCAGGACAGGTTGGTGTTTAGGCGCTGGTGCAGAGGAACAAGACACAAAGGGCCAGAGGCAGGGCATTAAGGTAGCAGTGGGGGTCACTGTCACCATCCATGACCAGACAGAGCAATTTAGCAGAGGTTGAAGCCCCTTGTGTTCCCATCGACCTCAGACTGCTTGGGGTGGCAGGGGACTGCTGGGCTTAACCCTTGAGTGAGGCTCAATGAGCTGTTCTGTGGTGACAGGCCTTCCCAGCTCTGGGGAACAGAATTAAGGCTCAGAATGGAGTCATGTGTCAACTCACTTTGGCCCATAACAAGCACGGAAGAGGAGGAGGGGAGAAAGAGAAAAGAGTGGAAAAGCGGGGGAGAGAGCATGCAATAGCTCCCATCACAGATCTGCAGCATCCTGGCAGTCTGATAGCTTCAGGTCCAGTGGGGGGACATTCCTCTTCATCTTTGTCAGCCTTGCCTTTTGACAGCGTTACTCATTGCAGAGTCTGAAAGCCCTTGCCACAGACACACCTTCCACCTGGCCATGGGATGCAAGATACCCACTGCTGTTTCCAGAGGGTCTCCGAAAGTTCGAGAGGGTCCGAGCCCCCTCACACGTTGTCCTCCAGTTGACCGCTGGCCTGGGTGCACGGGCAGAGGAGTTGGGCTCATGCTTTGAGATAAGCCCCACTTGGAGATGCACAAGATGCACACCTGCTCCTGCCAGCTGGAATTCTCTGCTATGCGGGTGCCGTGGGGATGAGGTTTTATGGTGACCAAGAGAGAGGGGAAAGGGGTGGGGGGGTACGATTCTGTCACCAATTGTTAAGGCACATCTCCAGTCCCTGACAGTCTCCCAGGAGCAGGCAGCCCCTGCCTGCTGCGCTGTTCCAACCACGGGTAGCCTGGCAAGCAGCTGCCTCTCCCCACACAGAAAATCCACCCAGGGAGAAGGGATAACAGCGTGTTTCTGTCCCAGAAGAGGAAGGGAGGCCAGGCTTCACCCCACAGCTCCTGGGAGCATAAAGGGAGGGCTTGTTCCAAGGTCCTGGGGGAGTAGCAGCACCAAAGGCTTCTCAGTGAGCCGACACACTGAGGGCAACCAGCCCCAGTCCCAGCCCTTCCCACCACCCTGTGCTCTGCCAGCACCCAGCTCTGCTCAGGAGTCCATCGCTTAATTGAGCATAAAAACAAATAAACTGAAGAGCAGCCACTGTGCAGAGAATTTCCAGAGAGCCAGGCTGGAGCTGAGCAGTGCTGAACACACAGCCTTACTTAACAGGCTTCACAAAACAAGCAGGGACTCCCAGTCCCTCCCCGCCTGCATCCCAGCGAGAAGGCAGCCTGTGCTCAGGAGGCTGCTGATCTGGCCCCAGTCACATTAACAGCCTTCTGCTCTCACTCCTGATTAAAGTTACCATCGTGTCACAAACTGAGCACTATTAAGGAAAAAAACCCACCTGAATTGCCCCAACAAAACCATTCCCTAATTTACAGGAGGCTCAGCCCAATTATCTGTGAGCCTGGAGAGCACTCACCAAACCCAGCTTGAATTAAACAGGCAAAGATCTATTCCAGCATAAGCAGCCAGGAGCGAGTTAATCTGGTTGGATGTCATAAAAATATTCAAGGAATCGGGGTCAGGGACTGACAGCTCAAACTGGCCCAAAGGCAGCCAGGGTGGTTGGGGGCTGTTTTGGGGAGGCACGCAGCAAAGTGGGGTTAGTGGGGTGCACGAGATGCTCAAGCATTTGCTTTTGATTAAGTTTCTGTAGTAGTGTTATCCTTGTTGCTCAGAGCAAGAAACAGCCAAGAGCTTGCTGAGTTCCCCTGCTGACTGTGGGAAATCTGGCCACCTCTTCTAGTGGCTTTGTTGGAGAATTTAAGATTAATCCTTCCAGCAGCGCTCCCTGGGAATCAGGAACAGTCTCAGGTTCAGGGGGTCCTTCCACGACGACCCATAAGACAGCCTCCAACCAGGGGAACAGCAGCAGCAGAACCGGGTTACCACCAAACCCACCTGTTGCAGGACACGTTCGGTTCGACCCGCTTGCATCCCCCACCTCACCCTCCGGCTCCCCACACGCTGGCTGTAGCGGGTACAGCCCCTGGTTTACCTGTGGTGTTGCCACTCGCCCGGTCCCTTGTGCCCCGTGGCTCCTCCGTCACTGCCGCCGCTTCCGGAGCTCGGTGGAAGCCAGGTCCTGCGAGGGCTTTGCCGGAGAGCTGCTGGAGAACCATCAAACCCTCTTCTTCCTCTGGAAGTCCGGCTGTAACGCTCGCTCTTCGCGGTGTTGGGGCGGCCTCCTTGCCTCTGCAGGACCTTGCCAATCACGAGATCAGCCGATGCTTTATTTAGAGAATACTTTATTAGTTTCTGTAATCAAACCCATGTAAATAAGACCGTACATATTTCATACAGTGCGTTACCCCTGTACAAATGGAAAAAAAATTAAGTTTAACATTTCTAGACCAATATGGCTGTTAATTTCTGTACAATGCCAACTCACACTACAAGTGGGATACTTTTTTCCAAAGTTGACATCACAGCTAAAGTTTCCAAAAATTCAAATTATATATATATTTATATAAAAAGATAACCAATAGCGATTCACTAGGCATCAATAGCAGCAACAGCCTTTCCAGCTTCTGCAGTCATTTGAACAAAATTATACACATTAGACTTTCAACTCACTCTTCCTTCCAAAAAAGATGTAAAAAAAAAAAAAAAAAATCCCAGAAAAAACCAGCAAATTCTGCTACTGATGTGGTACCTGGTGCTTTTTATTAGCTTTTTCAATCATTGTCTGGAAAAAAAGAAAAACAAACCCCCCTCTAGAATAACATTATTAAAACCAGCTCCAGTATAGCACAGTCACTACTACATATCATAAGCAGGTACAGGATATCTTACATTCACAGAAGTATCATACAGTACTGTCCTACAGCTATAATACTAGAGGATACAATTAAAAAGGCATTTATTTCACTTGATTCTACTTTCCAACACGCTGTGGGCAAGGAGGTGGTGCGACGCAGCGCTCGATATAAAGGATGCCCCTTCCCGGTAAAACCTTCTTTGATCCGGTCAGGTCTCGTATTACCGTGGCACGTTCTGGGTGCTCACTGCTGGGTAACAGACACTAAGCTGGAAACCGTTTTAGAGATCACTCGCATCATAGAAAGGTGGCTGGACAGAGGTGAACGGAACAAATTTTGACTATTGATGCAACGGAACCTCTGGACTCGAGGTGAAGGGCTGAGGGGGGTGGGGGGAGCGGGTGTAGAGAACATGGGTGGCCGGGGAGCGTTTTCATACGGTGATTTACATACAGTATATTGTCATCCGAGAAGCAGCAGCCAGCAAAGCACTGCCTGCAGAGGGACACTCAGCAGCAGCAGCGGTGCTCAGTTAGGATAGGTGTTGCATGGCAAAGGCAGTTATGCCAGCTGATACAAACTCCTCTGTTTATTACAGGACAGAAGCTCGAGTCAGTAAGAATTAACACACATGACTTTGGCCCAGCACCATCTCCAGATCTGCATGTTCTCATACTCGTGGGTTTATAAAAAGATAAATAGCAGCTGAAGATCAGAGCCTGAAGAAAATAAGAGTATTCATCTCATCAGCTAGGAACATGTCTCCCCAACCACCTTCTTCCCCACTGCTATCTCTCCAATTCATTGTTCCCCACTTTGGGAAGCATGCAGGCACATTAAGCCAAACGCATGTGTGGAAGGCGCACATACCAGAAGCGGCCCACGTGCTGTCAGAGAAGGTACAAGCCCAAAGAGCCCAGGAGCTCAGTTGGATAGGCCGCAGTTTGCGCCCATAACTGCTGACAGCTGTGTCCCTTTACACCGCTCAGAGCCCTGTTATCTCGTCCTGTGGGCTACGAATTCATGCTGCTGTCACCTCACCCGCCCTCCCCTCTTCCCCCACCTCCACAGAAACGCAGGCTCTAAGATTTTGTTTCCTCGGTTTTGATTGCCTGAGGTTTGATTGGTCCAGTTCTAACAGGTTTCGTCGCGGCGGCAGGCGCAGGGGCCGGCTTGTCCTCCGCTTTGTCCT
The DNA here is from genome assembly GCA_020800305.1 of Porphyrio hochstetteri. Lineage (NCBI taxonomy): Eukaryota > Metazoa > Chordata > Aves > Gruiformes > Rallidae > Porphyrio > Porphyrio hochstetteri. The sequence goes on from CM036912.1 coordinate 26,316,191, forward strand.
GGCAGACACCCGAGGAGTCGGCAATCGCCTCGGCGGGTTTGCTCCCGTTCTCCTCCACCTTCTGTGCTTTGCCTCCTATGGGTTTGCTCTGCTGCTGCTCAGAAAAGAATCTCTGTGTGGACTGAAGTACCTCTGCTCTCTGCTTTGCCTTAAGAGAGGGAGAAAATATGTTTACTGAAGAGCTGGAGTGACTTCTCAAAGAGTATCTCCTAAGTGACAGGACCGACCGCAGCGGGCAGATGTTCCTAGAAAGGCAAAGTCCCCCCTGTTGCTTCCCAAATATTACCACACCTGAGTGCCTGGCTCCTCAGGAGCAGCCTGCCATGCCTCGGCCTCCTGTGCTCACCCCAGAATGGAGGAGCAACAGCCAGAAGCATTACCCAGCATCTTTTCATGCTGTGCTCACTGCAGAGCTTCAAGAGCACGAACACTGCCCGCACCAGGCTCAGCATGAAGCTTTGCACCACAGATCTCAGGCAGACATGACCAGAAGGCACGCATGTCTGCGCCGCTGCCGGCACCGAGGGCTGTGACAGCTGTCATCTTTCCTGCTGCGTGGTCTCATTTCCCGAGCACAGGGGCTGTATCACAGCACCTCGGTCTGCTCCGAGCATCCATCTTCCCCCCACCCCCAACTTGTTCTGGACACAGACTTCAGGGTCTGCAACGGGGATAGAAGCGAACCGGTCTCAAGGCTGCGTTGTACACAAGCTGAGAGAGGTGGTTTCACAGAGGGAAGCACCTGGCTTCCTTCAAATCCCTGCTCCAAATCCTACCGACAGCCTTGCCCCATGTGGCTGTGACACTCAGCTCAGCCTTTGTGCTTCCCTATTTCAGCTGCATTTTACACCCTGGTGTAAATCCACCTGTGAGACACGGTGCTGAGCAGATGCTTCCAACCAAGCACTCAGCTCTCTTGCCCAGACTTGGGCAAAGCCGGGGTCAATCTTTGGGATTCAGAGCTCAATCTTTTTGGAAGCTGCATAACTACATCCTGTTTTTAATTCAGGCAGCACTACGTTCACATGAGGAACCCCAACTACAGTAGACACGAAGCCTCCATGTACCTCTCCAAGTATTTTATACTTTTTTTTTTTAAACAGAAAATGGGGCTGGAGGGTGACAAGGGCACAGCAGGGTGGACAAAACAGCCTGGAACAAGAGATCTTGGCTTTACTACTGTGTAGTTGCTCCAAGTAACTCAACCAGCAGCAGAAAACAAGCCTGTGAACTCCAGTGTGCTGCACTACAGCGCCAGACTGATTTCACTGGAGCCACAGGGGCACCTAAAATCTCTTGCATCACTTCAGCCATGCCCTGAGGTCACAGCTAGAAGGCTGGATGAGTTTGCTCAGGAGTAACAGAGCGTAACTCCTGTTGTTCTGAGCAGTCTCTGCAGGGAGATTCAGAAAACCAGGACTGTGTATAGCGTTTGCTGTGACTGGCCAGATGCAGTTCATAACATGGGCTCAGGAAGAGACAGTAAGCGTCACCAAGTAAGGCTTTAGCTACCATAAACTGGCAGTAGAAAACTGTATGGACCAAACATCTGGAATTTAAGGGATAATCCTTTCTCCTACGACCAGACACAACCAGGAAAAACACTCTCTTGCTTTTACACCTCACTGCATGGGTTAGGGCAAGTGACAGCAGCTCAAGTTGCTCCTCAGGACCATCTATTCACACAAGCAACTTATTCTGCAGCAAACAGGGCAAATGTACAAGGCTCTCCCTTCTCAGACACCCCACACTGAGGTCCTGCCTTCATAAAATGAGTTTGCCTTAACCTGAAGGGTCCCAAAGTGCTTTAACTCACGTCAGATGACTCTCATTGCCTGCCACTGAAATGCAGCCGCCTCCTTCTGTGGCATGTACCACGCTACTGCATTCTACTGGGGAGAATCCATCACAGGCATTTCAAACCACTGGGAAATGGATCTCCAGAGTCACGGCTGGCTGGAACGGGAAGGTTCATACTGCTGCTCAGAGCTGGGGAGGCAGGTGTGAGGTGACAGCCAACAGCCAGGTCTGCAGGCTTCACCACTCCTTCAAAAAAAAAAAAAAAAAAAAAATCCAGGCTCTCGAAGCCTAGTTGTCAGATTGGCTTTGACAGCAGTGGCAGCTTCCCAACTGCTGGCCACAAGACCACTTGAGAAAGGAAGCTCCCTATAAGATTTTTAGTCCAAAGTTCTTATTTAAAAAAAGCCTCAAGGCTTTGAAAAGGTCTGTGTTCAGCTGCTAAAGGCCTGGCTACCGGCTTGAGTCCAGAGGCATTTTAGTGAAGACATGATTTACAAACACATTCCTGCCCTACAAGCTGGCAAGACTGAAGCGGTGTTAAGAGCACTGCTGCTCAAATACTAACCTTCACGTCTCGTTCAGCCTTCATCGCAGCCTGGGCCTGATTGCCTCTGGCTCCAGATACTGATCCACAAAGACCTCTGGCCACACGTGGTAACTGAGGGTGGCTCATAGGGCCTGTGGTCATCTGAGACGGCATCTGACTATGCAGTACTACTGGCAGCCTCTGAACAGGCGCTGGGAAGGTGTTAGTATATGGGGCTCTTACCAATGGAGGGAGCAGGTTAGGCTGAGAGAGGATCTAAGTGGGGGAAAAACAACAAAAAGAGACATTTTGCAATTAGAAAATTGCCAACCAGATTGCATGTTGGCATTATCTTCAAGGGGAAAAAAGCTGCTGCTCTGCTGTCAAACTGATGCCAAGAAAATAGGCTTTTATGTTGGGAGAGGCCATGTTTCAGCTTCAAAAAACCCAGCCCTGTTGTGCTGCTGTGCCTCAAAGCAGTACCAACCTCTTAAAACCAGCTTGTAATAAGGGAGCAGACCCACACAAGGCAGTGAAGGAGTCACGAGTGAAAGGCAGCCCTGGAAAGGCTAGAGAGTCTCTGCTAGCGACAATCCAAAAATCCAGCCTCAAGCCCTGCGGTCCAAATGCTGAAAGGCAGACAGAGAACTCCTACGTTTTCACAGAGGCTACATTTCCCTAGCAGCCTGGCTACAGTCATCTGTACCGGGGATGCTCGACCCTCGAGGCTGTGCTCCCCAGAACGCCAGAGGCAAATCAAACCCTCTGCCAACACCCTGCTTTGTATGGGTTGCATGACCTCCAGAGATCCTTTCCAACCTGAACTCCTCTCCAGCAATGCTTCAGAGTGCATCTCAAACAACTGTGTTGTCTTTCACACTTACAGTATGCACCGGGACCCTTCTGAGACACAAAGCTTCTCCCCTGGTCTGGGCAGGATGAGGTGCGTTACGGCTGCATGGGGAAGCCAGCAGAACACCTGCCTGTTCCACAACTTCTACTCAGTTCCTCAGTGTGCACAGGACTCTTGAAGTTAACTACACCACAAGACCTATGCTACCAGTTAGCAAGATCAGCGAAGATTGGTTTGCTTTTGGGGGTCTTTTTTCCTCTTTAATCTTGAAATCAGTTTTCACACACCATTTCACCTCTAGGATTCCATCCTGTATCTCCCCACGAGAAAGCCTGAGGAATCCCAGCTGGGTTCACAGAGTCACCAGGTCACACAGAGAAACAGGTTTGTCTGTAGGAAGCAACCGGTCACCTACCTGTGGTGCAAACTGTGCAGGAAACGGCTGCGTCATTCTCACAGCAGCAGCAGCTGACTGAAACTGCTTCTGGTAGACAATGCTGTTCATTTTATTGGACTGATTGTTAGGACTTGTAGAACTGGCCCTGAAGAAAAGACCACCAGTTAGAATCAGACTGCTCTCACCCAAAGGGTGCTTCTGCCTTTTGTTACAGCTTCACTAGAAATCCAGCACGGCAGGGGAAAAAAATCTCTTAAGAGAAACCAGAACCAGATATTCTTCTGGACCTTCTGGCAGTTTCAGACACAAACTCAAAAGTTAAGAAAACAAAGGAAAAACATAATCAGAAACGTTTAAGACACAGAAAGATTTCATGGTAAAGCCTGTATGAAGGTGAGCTTTCCCCAAAGTATCCACACCATAAATACCCATGTTAGAAGTGTGTCCCCCTTCCCACCCCTGCCATCTTTACACTCAGTCCTACCCCTTTATGCTGTCTATCACATCGAGTTCAGAGCTTGTCACAACAGGCATTAAGCACACACGGCAAAAGCTGTGATGTGCAGCTGCTTCCACTCTGACCTCTTGTCAAAAACGTTTCAAAATGCCTTTGAGCAGATTCCAAGAGCTCAGAGAACATGCTCTCCCCTGTTCTATATGGCTAAGAGCATGACCCTCCATAATCACCATGAATTAAATGAAACCTGAAAGCTTCTCTGGGGGAAGGGCACCAAGCAGCCCTGGGAAGAAAAAAGCGTGACCAGCCTTCTTTAGGAAACAAGAGTTTGATTTGGAGAGTTCCCATGCAGAGCGTGTAAAGTGAGCCATGGGGCACTAGTGGCAAGGAAACCAACTAAACTCAACAGACACCAACATTCTGCAAGCTTAAAGAGGTCTTTGCTTAGTCTTCTTCACTTTGAACTCCTGAGATCTTCTGTCAAACTTCTCAGAATCTCTACACTTAAGAGCAAAAGCTTATATAAGCCTTGCTTTGGTTGGCTGAAGACGTATCTCACATGTAGAATCTAAGATAGAAACCCTTGAATCAACTGTCCTAAGCGTTGACAAGCTTGGAAATTCAAGTTCCTTTTTCCTCATCCCTTCATTTTTCTTAGGTGAACTTCTGGAAGCACAAATTCAGCACTGAGTTCAAACTCGTGTGAACGCCGCCAGCCAGCTACCATGAGTACCAACCCACTGGGGCAGAGCTTTCAAGGACAAAACCATCTTGTAGCCAAGTTCTGTCTTCAAATTCTGTCAGCCCACCAGTAACTTCACTCACAAGCAGGGTAAACCCACAGGTTTATGAGGTGCATCTGCATATGAGCAAGACTCTTAATTCCCTCAGTTAACAAAGAGGACCTGCGAACAGCTTAGCAATGTCACTCGAGAAGCTCAGGATTCTTAATCCTCTAACAGAAGTGCTGCCACAACCCCCTTTGCATCCCAGTTCAGAAACTGCACTTTGAGGTAAAACTCCAGGACATCTTCTGCGCTTTCCTGGTCCAAACCCAGGTCATTTTACCTGACTTGTTACGTTTTTGGTTAAACCAGAACTAATTTTTAATGTTTTATTTCAGAGCTATCTGCTACCGGAGCAGATCTGATGCCCTACTGGAACGCTGCTTCGAAGCTAAGATTAAGCACTGTATTCTGCATTAGTAGCCCCTCACCTCATACCTGTCAGAACTGGCTCATGCATGACTAGGTACATTTTCTAGCTCTGATTTCAAGGAATTTTAAGCCTACGGGAGATTTACCGGAAGGGACTGGAGGTTGGAGTAGTACTTCTACCAGTAACTGGTGGGGTTCCAGGTTTAACATCAATGCCACCTCCAAAGGCCTTCAGGTCCATTTCAGATATCTGAAACACACAGCAATTGACATGTTAGTTCTCAGTACAAGGATTTTTCTTTGAAGAAGTAACTCTTAGCTTACCTCACGTTATTCTCAATGAAAACAGGTCAGTTAAGTGGAGGTGAAAACCAGATTGCAAACCAACTTCTTATAATTAGGACAACCCCAGCACCATAAGCACCTCTGTGTACAATGTTTCTGCACTATTTGGCACTTCCAGCAATGGTACTGGATTTATAATTTGATCTCCCTGCATAAAGAAAAGGGATTCGTGACTCATTTTCCACGTTTGGCCCTAAAAATAAAGAGTTTCAGGATTGAAATTTCCTTCCCCTATCTGAGGTACCACAGGAAAATATTTAGAGACAATCCTGAAAAGCACCGAAGTGTAAAGTGCCGTAACAGCTCTATAAAACAGCAAAAGCACAGCAAAAATGGAGCTGTCATTCAGGCAAAAAGTCTGCAAGCTCTAAATAGAGCAATGACTCTTGTGTATTCTTTTGTGGATACACTCAACAGAATAAATTAGTCTCTGGAACAGTATCTTTCCAGACACAGCCGTGAAGTGTAATGGCAACAGTAAATCAGTTAAAGCAAGCAACTGCTTTAAGCTGACTTTCCTTAGCAGGAATGTAACAGAACCCTAAAAACAGGGCAGGAAAATACCTAAAGCCAGCATCCCACATTTATTGTTGAAATGGGTGATGATTTTCCAGTGACTGTAGAAGGAAACCCACTGCTGCTCAGATGATGTGCTCATAAAAACTGGAAAGGTGAAAAGCTTTGGTCAGATCTTACGAAGTTATAAAGCTGCACAGTGCCAAAGTCACCCTAAACTCTGGTGGGTGACAGGATGGAAATGTCACCGAGGTGATGGGGAATTCTGGTTGCCATAACTATCCAAGACATGGAATTAACAGCCAAGAGAGATTTCTTCTCACAGCTGTAAACCACTGGGACAGCAGGGTCATTTTAGACTCAAAAGGACCCTAAAAAAAAATCTAGGCCACAGGCTGTAAGGATTTCAGGCGCAGCCCAGAGCTACATTTCTCCCTGCTCTGGGGAAAAACCTTGCTCTATCTGACAAAGGTCACCTGTGTGACCTGTCCTAGGGTACCTGCTTTGGCAGAGGGGTTGGACTCGATATCTGGAGGTCCATTCCAACCCCTGCAATTCTGTGAATCTGTGTGTCTGTCCAGTGTTATCACCCACCGCTCACCTGAAAGTACACTGCAACTGTGTTGTGCTGCACACTATCTGAAAATCCCAGGTGCCTGTAAATCTGTGATTCCATCTAAGACAAGAGATCCTGTGATTGGAAGCGAGCTCTGCACATCCCCTCGTTAGCAGTTACCAACAGCAGCTCCAGGAAAAGGAGAGGAGAGAATTCCCTCCCTGGTATTCAAGTTTCTTGGACTATTTCAGTGTTAGCTCCTTACTGGAGCTGTCAGTCATGGAGAGTTTTCTTCAGCTGCAAGACCAGCCCTTTCTTTCCCTCATTTTTTCCTTCCCCCATTCAAAGGTCCTGCCTTGCATGCAATGCTGTGCTCTCAGTACATGTGGTGCTGTGCTAGTGAGAAGAGCAGATCCCCAGCAAGATGAGCAGGGACACATGCCTGGCCACAATCAGAAGCCAGCCCTAACAGTGTAATGGTGTTTGCCTTCTGCTCTAACGAAGGCTCTGTACTAATTTCTACATGGCTTCCACGCGAAGCATCCTACTAGTCCATGAAGTCATTATCAAACTAGGCATTCCTACAGCTCACAGGAGCTAGCAGCAAGTAAGCTACAACATAAACTCAGCTAAACCTTCACAAAACACACAGACCCAGTCACTAAGGAACTGACCTTGACTGGCTTTTTATTGTTCCTTCCCTACACTTCAAAGTGAAGGCAGGTTTTCAGATGCAGGGGTCAGTATGTGTTGCCCTGCTGGTTCGACAAAGCAGCAGAGCACTGTTACCTTTCCAGTTGCAGCAATCATGCTGTGTTGAGTTCCTGCTGGGATTAATCCTCTGAAAGGCTGGGTGACTTGTGCAGGTCTGCTTAGATTCTGAGCCTGTGCTTGCGGTGGTGTGTGCTGTAGTGGTGGTTGTAAAGACTGGGGTAGGGCAATAAGTGGCTGTGCCGTGGATCCGAAGTTAGGCAAAGAAATCTGTGATCCTGGCAAAGGTACCGTCACCTGGAAAAAAAACCCAACAAAATCACCAGTAACATATACACAAGGGCCCTTCTTTATCTTTCTTTACTAGCTCTATGATTTCAGCTGCATTCAAAGCAAACAGCTTAATGAGTTTGTACATTTACTCAGACAGTTGCAAGCAAACAACTGACTTTATCGGTTAGTCTATGTTTGTAATCAGTTCTAACAGCATTTGGGTCTCTGCTTTTCAGAGAGCAAGCTGCATGCTAGCTTCCAACTCCAATGTCATTCAACAGCACTTCACTGTATGAAAAAATAAATGCAGTTCAAATAAGAACATAAAACTAGAATGAAAGAGCCAGGACACTGCTTGGGATGAAAGCTAGATTTTACTTTTTGGGTGTCCCAACAAGCCAGCATTTCTGAGGTTAAAAAAAACCCCAAACAACCACCAATGACACCCTGTCCCTTATTTGGATTAACAGGGAGCACTGTGTGCTGAAACCACCACAGAACGGTAGCAATGAACATGAAAATCCCACAGCAGTGACCCAAAGAGCAGGAACTGCTCCATTTCCATCAACAGGCAAAATTATACCCTGAATGTGACTAGAACGATATACTTCTCCAGATTTACTAAGGTTCTGCTCTGAAGGATAACACAGATTAAAAGTATGGAGGTGTAAACACTAACCCTTCTGAAAGGGCCTTAAAACTTTATGCTAGATTTCAACACATGAGATCCAATTTTTTTAAGACTTTCACATCTCAGCTTTTTTTTCCCCTTAAAAAAAAGACCGCTGAAAATCAAGCAAAGATGAAAACCCCTAGACAGCACCCTGCAAATGTGACTGAATGCTGAACACAGCAAATGAACAGATCTTTCACAAATTAAAGAAATTTCACAAACCCCTTGACACAAGTTACTGACTCGACAGTCCTGGTGGTCTGTATGATCATCATCTACCTGTTGACTTCTCATTTCCTTTCTATATATTTGGTATCACTGACATGTAGGGGCTCTGAGCTTTCACCTCAAAGATGTGGTGTATCTGGCTGCACTAAGCACCTGGAGTTTGGGTCGCACTCCACCACCACTCATACCTGCCCCCATAAAGACAGCACACACCTGAATGGCAACATCACCATGCCAACTAAATATTTGCCTGTCGCTGAAAACTAACTATTTAAAAGGATACCAGAGACAAATGATCAACATGAACTTGTAGGCCACCCAACTTATATCAGCAATTCAGTTTTTCAGTGCCAATACAGTAGCTCTCCTCTGTTGTCAGTGATCAGTTCTTGCATTTTAGAAGACTTCCAGATTGCTTCAGCCCCCACCTCACAAAACCCATCAACAAGAACATACTTTTAAGAAGAATACAATTGGGGAAATTTACCATGCCATAGTTTACCTGCTGGAGAGCGCTGGGAGACTGTGCGGTGTTGTAGAAATTGCTCTGGCCAGGCTGCTGAACTTGCCCAGAGTACAGATTGGAAGCCTGAGTGAGGGTAGCTCTGGCCTAGGATGAGTGAAAGGCACCATTACGTCACGAATACTTAGGAGAGTGGTTCAGAGACAGCATGGCACATCATTCTGTACCTGTACAGTAGAAACCACAGCAGGTTTCTGTGGTTTCCTACTTCCTACTAGGAAGCTGACATCCTGAAGGTTTCTGCTTGTGATAAAGCGCTCACTTGGAAGTGAGAGAATAACTCTTTATCACCCACCGCTACAGAAATTACACCTGAAGCTCCAATTAGCGATAGAAGCCCAAGGAGCCCTGTAATTTGGGGAACAATTCTCAATTCACAGATTATGCTAATGCAAGAAACAAAAAGAACATTGTCTTCCAAGCATCTTAGGTTTCCTGCCACCTTGACTATCACATAATTATCACAGAGGCAGGCTTTTCCCAAGCTAAGCAATACTTGATTTAGTATTGCATTGCCTGTACCAAATGATTGCTGAAGCTTTGCACTTCAGAGCATTTCCTACCTGGAGGATGTGTGTATCAATAAGCTGAGAGCCTCCCAGTCCTGAAGCCTGCCCGAGCTGATGGTCATATAAGATGGGAATAGGCTGGGTGTTAGAAGTCTGCTGAAACGCCAGGCTCGACTGCGCCTTAGCAAGCTCCTGGTGTTGCACCGCTGGGAAGTTGTGTAAGGCTGTACCAGACAGAACGACTGGAGACGGCTGAGACAAACCACTCTGCATAAAAGCTTGCTGGGATCTGCAAGAGATTGAAGCATTATACTTAGAAAAACAGACAGAGCTCAACAATGAGCCGCCAAAAGTTAGGGACACAGGGTATATACTTTAAATGGAACTGGAGTGAACACTTGGCTCTACTGAACACATTTTCACCTCAGAAAGGTAGATTTTTCTATTCACCCTGCACACAACAAAACAGATGCTACTAAAGGCCACAGGAAAAACGTAACTAGGTCTTTTATTTCAATCTTAAAGTACACTTAGCTACTGAGATGTGCATACTTGCAAAACTTCGCTGTAACATAGATAAGGAACCAGTCCTTAGTTCCTGTGCTATAAGGTCGGACAGTGGAGAAGCACAAGTGAGCAGCTCCACTTATGTCATCAACTAAACTGCTCTGTTCTCTTAACTTCACAGATCTCCACAGCACAACTTTTAATATGTACAGGTTAAATCACTGGGTGCTGACAACTCTAATTTCCAAATGAATACTTTGGCCTCAAGCCAGTAACACAGCCAGACACTACAGGCTTTAATTTTACCTAAATATTCAGCTGCCTTGTCACCAGCATGGGGAAGCTGCAGCTTGTTTAAAAAACAAGGACCAGTCCCTGTACAACAATGCACCACAGACAGGTTTAGCTCATCAGTATTTATCCAAACGTTCCATTACAATATCATGCACAATTTTTAAATCCACGATTTCATACCTGCACATGCAGATTAGTCAGAAAATCCACATACAGAGTTCTCAACCAAATTTACAAAAGATTTTTGGGGAAGACAGACAGATAAGGCAGCTACTGAGCACAGAACACAAGTCTGGAGGGAAGGGAGCTCTAGAAATTCTGCTACTGAAAAAGCACAGAAATTTGCTTACACTACCTACCTGTACGGTTGTAAGGAGGAGTTGAACAACTCTTGGGCTTGTGAAACAGCTGGTGCTGCTCCTAAACTCAGCTGAGCTTGATGCTGTCCTTGCAGGGGTGCATAGATGGGGATGGGGATCTGCTGAACTGAAGCAGGCTGTATAAAAAAGAAACCGTTAGCTATCCAAGGACAAAAGTCACACAGAAAAGCTACAATTAAATGTGTGCCAGGATCTGTGTGACACAGAGGTAAACAACAAATGTCAAGTCCCAGTGCTGCAGGCAGAGCTGGTATTGCTCCCACTCAAAGAATTAGTTTTTAGTTAAATTTTACGCTTTCCCTTGCAAATAACCAGCTGAAACAGAAGGAATCAATTAGATTTGTGTACAAAACAACTGCAGAAGATTGCATGCAATTTTGTACTACAGAAGTTGAATAAGTCTCACCTCCCATGAATATGTACTTTTACGTAAATTAAGTTTGCAAATGAAAGCTGGTTCTTTCAGCTTTCATAAGAAATGCTTTCATCCTCAGGAAAAACAGAGATCAAACACTGCCTGGATGCACCAGAATGAAATAGCAAAGGCAGGCATGACCTCATTTTTGCAGTCTTTAATCCCCTTCTTCCCTGTACTCACCAGCAGAGCTTTAAAGGCAATATGGGAGAGACGACAGGGGGTGGGTGGGGAAGGAAAAAAGAAAATCCTCGAGTACCTGAGAGAGCCCTGGTTGAAAGCCTTGCTGTTGGGCCAGAGAAGGTGGTGCCAAACGTGCATGTTGGGTGTTGAATAGGTGACTTGTATCCATATAAAACGCTGGTATTTGAGCTGCAATACCTCAGAAAGAGCAATACAGTTACTACCCAATTACAAACGTTTCCCTGCCAGACACTGTCAAAACCTCCCATTGTGACAGCTACCAGAGAGGCTGGGAGAAAACACAATTGAAGAGCTGGGCACCTAACCAGCTTGGGAATATTTTCCAATTCATCCCCAGAACCCATCAGTCTGGTATATGCATCTTTAATTCCATGCAACTCTTCAGGGACAAGCACCTGATTCTGGCCATAGCAGGTGTTTAGGTGAAGGAAGGAAGAGCATTTTACATTGTCATGCAATTTAGGTTAATATATGTGAGTAGGTTTTTCTATAGAACCGTGACATTTTTCTTTAAACTACTGTAGCACTTTAACAGAGCAGTCAAGACTAGGTCATTCTTGGTCTTAAATAGCTATTTAACATTCTGCAATAGAACAATGGTACATCAAGAGATTCAGACATACTTTCTTAACAATAATTAACAGCAAAATTATCTCTATTACCAATAAACTTGCATATTTAAAGGCACAATTAGTGAATCTTTCCTTACACAATGCTCTCCATCATTCTGCCTTTACTGAAGACAAACTCAGAACTGAATTAAATTCTCCAGTTTCAGAACTCCAGAAACTCAGACACATTGCTTCCCAGTCACAAACACTATTACCTGCTGCAGACTGAGACACATAGACCTGGGGACTTTGCTGCTGCTGGGCAATGAGGGATGGCATGCAGCTCAGCTGGGAAAAGTGACTGGCAGAAGCTAGGCTGCTTGTCTGCAACTGCTGTGGCTTCACTTTACATATATTAGGAGGGTCTGAGGTGCTTGCAGTCTTCGTACTCAGTGAAGAGGTGGTGTATGTTCCAGCTCCTAGGAGAAAAGTGAAGCATCTTAAAATAGCTGAAGGTTATTTCAACGGTCAAAGTTTTGGGACAGCTGTGCAAGCAGAGCCACAACCAGTTAAGAACACTGAAACCTATTGCAGCTGTTTTCATCAACATCAGATGGACAGGTAGGACAACTCTGTTAAATTCACTTTAGGAAGCACTGCAACCTTAATACATCTCCCTTTTTAAGTACAGGAGCACAGAGGAACACTGAAGTAGAGGTCTTGGTTAGTTATGCAACAAAACACTGCAATGTACAGTGGTTGTGCCTCTCACTGTTGAGAGCCAAAGCGAGAGTCCAGCTGAGACTTGGGCACACATTCTAATGTTCAAAGCTGTACCAATTTAATTGGATACAGCATCTCTTGTTTGCTGCAAAGAACCAAGGTGGAAACCATCACTGTTTCTGAAGAGCAGCTGGACAATTACTCTGCCTGGTGTGAGGTGGTCTTTGTACGAGCTGCCAAAGCTTGGACTCCAAAAGCAAGGACTCCAATGAAAGGAAGACTGCAACTAGCTGGGTGTCAGAACTACCATCTGCTCAAAAATCTACTTTCTCGCCTTCATTCAGCTCCACAAAATGAAACCAGTAAGGCAGGCAAGAGGAGAAATTTATCTCCTCTTTCAAGTCCACAGGCAGAGGGATGCTGCCTTAATATTTTTTCAGCTGACTGAAGTGAGACAGATGAAGCATCTCGTTAATTAGAAGGTATCTGGGAAGCCACTCTTCAGAGCCAACATTGCATACTAGCATAAATCTTCTGTTAGCTTTGCATGAAACAATTCCAAAGGCAATCTAATCTCTTGAAAATCATAACCAAGGAACACTACAACAGGCTCCTACAACCTTGACATCTGATACCTGATAGTGAAGTTGTTGGTGTAACTGAGGCCACAGGAATAGGCGGCATTGATGCACTAGAGAAAGAGCTGTAAGTACCACTGCTTGGCCCGGTGTTGCTGCTGCTGCTGCTACTGCCACTGACACCAGCAATCGGAGATGCTGCTGAGGTCACTGGTGAACTCTTCTCCCCCATATTTGGGGAATTCTCCCATGCTTTGCGTGCAGACTCCATCTATTTAAAAGAAAACAAAATTTCCTCATCTATTAGGAAGTTTCAACTAGTCAAACACTTCTCTTTTAACAGTTCTTTAGTTCAAAAGGCAATTCAGGCTTCATGCCAGTCTCTTTAAAAAAAGTCACCATCATCGTGCAATTCTGTTCATGCAAAAAGCACACAGCTTTCAGTTGGAGCTCCTTATCTGCTCCAACTGCACACGTGCACAGTCCATCTTAACATTCGAGGCTCAAAAAGAGAATTCACTCACACTAATTTGGTGTAATTTTGTTTGCCAAGAGCAAAACATAAGGTAAAATAAAACCTCTGAGCATTTCCACAAAGTCCTTTATTTACAGGTTATTTGGGCCGTTTAAATGAAACAGCCCCTTGCTTTCCTGGTAAATCATCCACTCTGATTGACCACCAAAAATATCTAATGCACGCTTCAGGAAAAGTGACAGCAGTAAAGGTCAGATTCCCAAAGCAAGTGCTGTTCAAGGAGCTGACACAGCCTGTGCACGCTGCTTTACATTAATGCTAAAAATGCTTCACGCTCCTCTATTTCTATAATAATCATAAACTTTAAGTCTTGCACAGCAAGGAAGATGGAACTAATTTAAATACTGTATGCACAATTCTCCTCCACCAAAAGTAGAAAGCACTATATTGTTTTGCCACACCCAGTAACAACCTAATTATCGCTACATTAGACACAGTGCCAATTCTTTGAACTGCAACACATTTGAGGGACTCCTGAAAAGGAAATATTAATGCTCAGACTACACACGCTCATTTAAAGGCTCGAACACAGCCCATGGACTTCTCTACAGGCTTCAGCTGTGAGCTTCTCAAGGCTCGGTGCTGTCTTTAATAATATATGTAAAGGGACAAATACCTATTCACCAATGAACCTGATCTCACTGCCTGGATCAACAGAAGTCCCCAGCTTGCAGTCTCTCAAGGTTGTACTTTCAACCTACCCCATTTTACACGGGTTCAGCAGCATCTGGACAGACCAAACATGACTTGGGTCATTTGGTTTTAGATGCTTCAGAAGTGGTAAAAAATGCAAAGCAATATCCAGAGAAGTGGGTAGCAGGTGATCGATAAATAGGCACTGACATGGAACGGGGAGTTCTGTACTCCTCGAAGGTAAAGGGGGGAGACGGAAACTGTTACACAATTATTCGCTTGAGGGCAGGTCACCTACTGTCCTTTTTTGAGACCATCTTCCCCAGCAATCATTCTCACATTTCCCCTCCACATTTTCCTCCAAATTGGTTCTGATCCCTGCAGACAGGGCAACCTCCAAAATTCATTACTGATCTGCCGGAAAGGATTTTGCTTAAGGTGGAGCACAGGTAACCAGAGGCTCCTTTCTGAACACCACAGTCCTGGTAAGACAGGGTAACAGCTTGTACTGCGTTGGTATTAAAAAGAAAGTGAAGAAATACCTGTGGATGTCTGGATAGAAAAGGCATAGAGGCTTCACTCAATGAGTTTCACCATGTTCTGGAGAAACTATTGAGAGCAAAAGCTATAGTCTACATAATGCGTTGGGGTTTTTTTTTCTAACCCAAGCACTGCCAAGCTCCCAGATCATACCACACTCCATCCCATTTGCAATAAAGGGCACAGAACAGAGTCCTGACTTTTTCAACAGCTTTGCTTTTAGAGAGTCCTTAACTTTCTAACTTCTTCAGTCAAAAAAGAGAGATGCAAAACAGACTCTAGACATGCCTATGCAGCACCACCTGTGGACCAGACATGAAGGAGTTAGGAGGTTCTTAATTAATTAGGCTGGGGAAAGTGCTGTAATTTCACTGCTTTCTTAGATAGGAGAAAAGGAGGGTGCAGGCTGGAGATCATTGTTGCTTGAGGCTTCTCTTCCACTGACACACTGGGACCTTCACATTATAACAATAATCCTGTACATATTACCCAAAAACTTCATTGGAAACAAATACCAAGGCACATATCCTTAAGTACGCCAAAGTTTAACTGATCAGAAAAAAAAAAGTTGAAAGGTGTCAGATTCTGGGTCAGATGCCTACACAGGAATTTTAGATGGCACCTCAGAACAAGGAGGGAGAGTTTAAGATCACTTTGGACTTTCGCCCAGTTCCTTACCTTACCAACTAGATTCTTAAGAGGATGTCTGCCTTAATAAAGGTGTCTTTAGCAAAGTTACTCCAAGGAAACAAGAGATCTCGACATGCTTTCTCATATGAGCAGCTTATACCTAACAGCCCTGCAGAATGATGCCAAGTATCAGCTGAAATTGTGTCCGAGTTCCCCCTGCTGAGTTTCCACTCAGCTTTCTGTGATAGGGCACGGAAGAAAAAGGAGATGTAAGGGTTATTCCTTTATGGAGGCAGAGTCTGGAGATTTTGTTCTTCTAAGGGGAGGAAGGAAATGCTTTCCTCTCTGCTGCTCCAAAAGTATCTTTGAAAAGAAGCAAGGATTATATTGAAGAGGATGACATAAGGAGCAGTGCTGCTCTGTCTGGACCAGGCTTGTTGTGAAAGTCTCGGTGTGTGCTTCAAAGAAAGCTTGCTGACGGCAGCATTTGCAAAAAGGAGACAGAGCTCCAGTGGCTGGAACAGAGAAATTAGACACAATGCTGTTTCCAGCGTTCTTCAAGCTAGCTTCACAAAATGGATCTTTAACATACTTTGTTAGCACTCATCCAAGATCTATCATCAAAAAAGCAATCAAATCACCTACACCAAAACAGCAGAAACTGCAGGATGAAGGACACAAACACTGCAGGTTGCTCTGACTGAGCATTGTCACTTTCTCTGCAGCATCACGCTACAGTAGCATTCCTACCTGTATGACATGTAAATCAGGTATCCAGCTGCTAAACAGTCAGAGACTGCTGCTTGAGAAAAATGCTTTCTGGCACCAGAATGTCAGATTATGGCAATTTATTACACAAGAATGCAACAGAAACTCAGGGTTTTGTTAAATTACTT
The DNA here is from genome assembly GCA_020800305.1 of Porphyrio hochstetteri. Taxonomy (NCBI): domain Eukaryota; kingdom Metazoa; phylum Chordata; class Aves; order Gruiformes; family Rallidae; genus Porphyrio; species Porphyrio hochstetteri. The sequence goes on from CM036912.1 coordinate 26,332,601, forward strand.
GTCCCTCTCCCCATTTTTGCTTGTCTATTGTTTTAAAGTGACACTATTTTTTTCCCCAGGCAATAAAGCGTTAACAAAAGAAAAGCAAAGAGTAAACAAGAGATCATTAATAACTATCTTCTGTAGAGAACATGAGCAAGCAGCTGTCAAACCATGCCAGCAAGATGCAGGTCTCACTGGGACTGACAAGCAAGTTTCTCCAAAGTGTTAGTTCTGCATCCAGTCCCTAGTTTCATTTCTTGTTTTAAAATGTAGAAAAACTAAGTTCAAACATCACTCTGCTGTAACGCTAGAGGCAGCAACAATATTTGTAGTGGTTCAGTCACCTGCAGGCACAATTACAAAGCCAATCTAGAGGACACACACACAAAAAGGACCAAAAACTTCTAAAGATAGAGTAGCAAAGGTACAGCCCAACTCTATGTTAGTGAGTTACACAATGCACACAGTCCCAAATCCGACAACGTGGGAAAACACCATTCAAAATATTCTACACACCTCCCTACACTGGAGAGCAAAACCAACAGAACATTTATAACACAACAAAACACGTTCCAACTAGCTGACCGAGCTGCCCTTCACAGCCTCCAACACACCACCTGCATTTCCTTACTTAGAACTTTAGCAATCCAACTCAAAACCACATCATCACTGCACCAAAATCCTACCGCTAAAAAGAAATCAAGCTTGGCTTGTCAAGCAACTCCTTATAGCCTTTAATACCAAACCAGGCAACTCAACTTTAGCTAAACTCTCCAAAAAAACCCTCAGCCAGATTCTGATGGTCTGTCATGAATGCTATGGTACAATGCTAAAATGCTAGGATATTTGTTTTTCAGGGCAGTGGGAGCCAAGATTGGTTGAGATGCCAAAGTGTTAATGCAAAACAGGGTTAGATATTTATAATTTAAATGCATCCTTTGATAGAGTCTTGTGTTTCAGCCATCCGTTTATATGCAAAAGCAGTTTAGCAGAGGAAACAAAGGAAGGCTCTTAAAAAAAGGTTCACCAGCAAGTTCTCCATCAACTTTTTCCCCTGCATGCAAGAAAACGACCCTTAGAGGGATGTGGTACATACCTTGAGGGTGAGGTCGACGGTAGCGGGAGAAACTGGAGTTAGGCTGGAGCTCTGTTGTAGAGTCTCCCTCCTAGGGAGGGGAAGGGTGTGGGGCAGGGGCACCTGAAAGGCAGGCAACACACATCACATTCTAACTACGTCTACTACAAAAGCCCCAGAAAAGCAAAGCTCAAGCTTAATTAAAGTGAGCTACAATTTCTTCAAGGCTTGAGCATTTGGCAGGGAGATTTTGATAAGGTGAAAATTTGGTAGGTGGGGAAAGGCCGTTCAGCACATGCTGAGATGCTTCTCATCTCTCTTTAAAGAGGCTGAAGACTAAGGTTCTAAAGTGTCCATATCTTCTGCCTAAACAAATACCAATTTTCTGCTTTTGGATTTACTTTAGAGTACCATTTCAGTTTACTGATATGCAAAAATTCTTCCCAAGCCAAGTTTGGCCCCTTTTGTACCAATACAGTACATGCAGCTTTGTGACCTTGAGTTCTGAGATTCAGTTTTGCTATAAACTTCAGAAGTCACAGCAGGGACATAAACCAAACCAAAACAGATTTGCCATCCAATAACTGAGTTATCTTCTCTTCCAAATGATGAAAGTTACAAAGCTTAAGGAAATAAACTCAACAAGGCTATTGCTAGCTTTGCCTAAGAAAACACTGAGTAGAGTTCCTGGAAGTTTTAAACGAAATACCAAGAAAGATCGTGCAGTGGACACACTATTACTTCCAACCACTTCTTTCTCCATTCAGACTTCCACTGAATGAGATGAAGCTAATCCAAAAGACAGAGATCCCAAAGCTTTGAAAGAGGTCATAGCACAGATCCTTTGCAGCCAGGACCCCTGTTTCCTATGTCTCCAACTCCAACACACCACGGGGAGCATACGCTAACATCAGTAACTCAAAAGAATTCAGTCTTCCACGCTAACCGCAAAAGGCACGAAGCGCACCACCACCAGAAAACCCAGCACACAAGGATGTTCAACCAGAATTGTCTCCAAACTGCAACAAAGGACACTGCAGTAAGCTGAAAAACATTTCTTAGATGAAATTCACAAGACACCTTCACAAAAACCTGAGACCTACTGTGTAATTCCTTCCTCCCACAATCACCAGCTCTGAGCTAATTCTATTTCTACTACTCAAACAACAAAAATCACAAGATCCAAGATCCCAACCTGACATCCCAGCACACTCAAGACAAACCTGAATCCGCTACAAGTCACAACCCAACCGGTGCTCTCAGTCACTGCACCACGCTCACACAGTCAGGATCACTGGCTTTGAGGACTGCAAGCATCTCATCTCTGTAGCAGCTGAAAGCCCCGCTGTCTGTTTTCAGAAGCCATTAAGCTGCTCCCTTTACATGTGGTTGCTGTGATTTCAGGCTACAGTTTAAAGTTGTTTTCTTCGTAAAAGCCTTTCCTCAAACTCACCTACAGAGCTTTGCTACTGGTACCAGTTTCAAGTCCCAACTGCTGCTGTAAGCATGCTCTCTCCTTATGCCTATCTCTGCTTTTGTAGAATTGTCCCTAGAAACATCTTCACTTTCTCTGCTCTTCAGCTCATTGTGCTTTTTTCACAAGACAAGAGTATACCTGAAGAATTCCAGAACAGATACTTATCAAACCAACTGTCCCTTCAGAGTACGATTACTGGCTAGGTAACATGAAAGAAACACTAGTGACTTCTTTACTGAAGGCACTGTTTTCTGCTTTAAGGAAGTGTGGAAATATTTTCTTGTCTTCAAAGTCAAGGTGATCACTGCAATAGACTTACGTTTGTCACCAAAGTCTCCTCCATTTTTGTACTGCTAGTAGCCACTGTGTTAGGATGAGAAGAAGGTGTAGTGTAGTCTGTTACAGACTCCTGTGAAGAAAAATAATTCAATTAAAATATCTCCCTTACCTAAATTAGATTTTAAGTTTCTTGGGCAGACTCTGCCTTTCTAGAGGAAGAGTTCACCAAGCCCCAGAAGGTAAAAATTCACACCCTTTTTTAATTAGAAGACCCGTCCAGCAATCCTTGCTGCTACTGAGGTCAGAGGAATTCTTGTGAGAGTACAGTCTGCCTCATGACCTCACACTGTACACCTGGGGATAAGTTAAAATACAGTCTGTAGAACAAGAATAGACAGTGACATATGGGCACTAGACGTACTGAACTGTGGTGGTGTAACATCACTTGTCACCCAAGACGCTTTAGCCACTTTTGGGCACTATTAGCCTGTTTAAGAAGTAAAATACGTTAGCCAAAAGCTTTCTGTAGCTTTAAATAAATACAGCAATTTCCTGGGTAAACCTATGACAAGTGAAGTCCTCTAGATTACAAAGAGCACATAGGGAAGGTTGCAAACAATTTTCATTCCTTTAAATCTTGTCCCAAAGTCACAAGACTCACTTCCTCTGGATGGTGAAGGCTGCCTCCCGACTTCTGCACTGGGCAGAAGATCCAAGGAAGAAGCGCACTTAGATTTCTGGTCCACCCAGAGGCTTTCCTTGAAGCTTATTTGTCACAGTTCAGTGGACCTTCACGTGCTCAATGAATAAGGTCCACTTTCATGGACACTGCTGTGGCCAGTGACTACTGCAGCTGTAGGCATAAACTGCCTGAGTAAAGTGTCTCTGGTGACACTGCCAGCCCTCTAGAGAATGGACAAACAAAAAGGCACTGGCACTCCCTGTGAAGTTTTTGGTTCATTTCATTGGATATCTGAGCTTATTCTGGACAGGAAAACAGGTATTTTCAGAACCTGAGCCACAGACTTTGTTAGATAAATGGTCTGACCCTGAATTAGCCAGGATCCACTCTCTAGCAAGCACTGCAAACTCCAAAGCTTCACATGTCCAAAACCCATGAAAGGCTCTATTGTTTGTACAGAATCAAAAACCAAGAAGGAACCAAAGGACAAGTTAGCAGCAGGACTATCACTAAGTGCCTGGACTTGACAACACAATCATTTTGAAGACACAAACTGCGTAATGCTTGTTTAATTGCATCCAACCAGTACAATAAGCAGTTAAAAAAGCACACACTCAATTTACTCCTCAAGCCTATGGCAATGTCTCCTAAGAGGGCAATTCAGCATCAAGATACCAACAGGCAAGCAATAAGAGCCTTCCTTTAAAAGGACAAGCTTGTTTTGGTAAAAGACTAGGACAAGCTAAACCATAACAGGGCAAGAGAGGACACAATGTGCACACTGACTTATTTTTGTGTTTATGAAGGAAACAGGGAGAACTTGTTTCTCCATTTAGTTATTTCCTTTGCTTGTTAACCTGGTGAAATGAGATACATGATGTTTCCCACAATCTGACCCACCAAACTGCAAGTTGCACATTTACAGCTGATGTCAATAGGCAACCTTCATTTGGGTAGAACAAGGCAAGCACACAAGGCTGCTTTTAATCACGAGGTCCTTCTGGCTTCTTGGTTGGGTTGTGTTTTTTTTAAGATGGTTTACTGCATAAGAGGAAGCTTTTAATAGAACGTTATTAAAATTCCTTCAAGGTTTTGATGCAAATTTTACAGCGTCTCAGCACTAGAATTCCTTACAAAAGAAATTAGATCAAGACTATTGCTGGCTTTCTTTGCAAACTTACAGCACAAAAATGCTTTTTCACTAAAACTAAAACCAAACCACTGTAGCAACTCTGGTGCCCTTAGAAGCGTAGGTGCAAGGCTGAACCATTCTACAAGGAAGAGTAACACACAGATAACACAGCCATAAGAACATCACTCCATAAACTGTAGGTTAACCACAATCCTCAATTTACTGCTATATTAATCCTAGGAATCTGTTAGGAATGGCTCTGTCAGTTTAAAGTGATTCTCCTACACAATCACCAACAGCATAAAGTTTAACAAGGGCAAGTACTGGATTCTGCACCTGGGAAGGGGCAACCCTGGGTACACACACAGACTGGTGGATCAGATGCTGGAAGCCACCGATGCTGAGAGGCATTTGGCGATCTTGGTCAACAGAAAGTTAAACACGAGCCAGCAGCGTGCCCAGGCAGCCAGAAGGGCCAACTGTATCCTGGCGTACATCAAGCACAGAATGGCCAGTGAGTCCAGGGAGGTGACTGTCCCACTCTACACTCTGCTGGTGCAGCCTCACCTTGAGCACTCTAGGTGCAGTTTTGGGCACCACAAGAGTGACATAAAAATATTAGAGTGTCCAGAGGAGGGCAACAAGGATGGTGAAGGTTCTGGAGGAGATGCTGAAGTCCCTTGGTTAGTACAGCCTGAAGAGAAGGAGGTTGAGGGGAGACCTCATCATGGTCTATAGCTTCCTGACAAGGGGGAGTGAAGGGGCAGGTGCCAATCTCCTCTCTTTGGCAACCAGAGATAGAACCCGAGGGAACAGCATGAAGCTGTGACAGGGGAGGTTTAGGTTGGATGTTAGGAAGAGGCTCTTTACTGAGAGGGTGGTCAGGCACTGGAACAGGCTCCCCAGGGAAGTGGTCACAGCACTGAGCTGGACTGAGGTCAAGAAGCATCTGGACAATGCACTCAGTCCCATGCTCTGACTTGGCTGGCCCTGTGTGGAGGCAGGAGTTGGACTCGATGATCCTTATTGGGTCCCTTCCAACTCAGGAGATCCAATGTACAACTCTTTTACTGAAGAAACCGATTACTTCATAATACACTAGTAACAGTAATAGCAGTGATAACAAAAAGATGTGGGTAATTAAAAAAAAAACATGTACAAGTTACTTATACCTGAAGAAAAAGAACAAACTTTTTATAACTATTTACTTTGCCTCAGAGCTGACCTTGCCATAAAGGATCGGGGTATTAGATGGGATTAATTTGCTATTTGATTGATGCCTGATTTATGTAAATAACCCAAAGCAGAGAGCTTGCCAGATATTCAAAATTTATTCTCAAGTACAGCCTGTGTCATTTCAGAGCTCATCTCTAAAACAGAACTGTTATCAACTACCTGTGCAAGCATTTCATCTCCATGTCCACACCAGGTACTGATGGCTCCTGCGATGTGAAAGCTTCAAAACTTTAGAGATGGTGGGATGGGGAAAGGAAGGGGGTAAGCTGTTTTATCTAATTCAGAGACTCAGACATCTGATTGCATTTACTCCAGAACCCCAAGAGAAAGAGCTGCAGTAATTTTGGAGCATCATGCTTATGTTCTGAACTTCAAACGTCTCACCAGTACAAGTCAAATTGTATTTAAACAATTCCCAAGGTAAAACAGTCTTGCATGATTAAATGTACACGCTCTTATAAAGATGTTTGGTTTGGGATGGACTCTTACAAAGGTCCTGCTTCCCAAGGAGGACAGCTGGCTTGACTTCCATAGATATTTAAGTCAGCAAATACACTAAAGAAAGTGTGCCTTTAGGAGTTGAGACACTGTTACAAAACATCAAAAGAGAAATCACTTAAGTTTGCTAAAACTTCAACACTTGACACTGAAACAACAGATTAAAGAAGTCATCGCTTGTTCCCTCATTACTGAGCAATGGAAAGAGTATGAAGACAGGAGAAAGCAGTTATAATACCAATTACTACAGGGACTCCAAGGCTGAAGCAGTATTTGAACTCATTTTAAAAGCCAGTGTAGCAAGACTGGTTTATGCCTGCAAAATGTAGATGAAGCTCATCTTATCCAATAAATCTGCAGGTTGTTGGTTCAACTTGCACAGTATTAAAAGAATAATATGACCACCTCTTTCCTAGGGAAAAACATAAACCCTAAATCCTTACTGATGCCCCAGGAGCTACTTGTGACAAAGGAATTCAAAAGCAAACCTGGAACTGTTGAGACAGGAATAATTAGGCCTATTATTAAATGCTTCTATAGGAACTGCTTCGTAAGGAAATTACTGGGAATTTTCATATCCAGCAAAGCAGAAAGTTTCCTTTCACTCTGCTCTTCCCTCCAGAACACAGAAGCTTAGTGCTTTAGTTCTGTGGTAGTTCACAGAACCTTGACAACCGCTGTTTAACTAAGGCCAGAAAGGCACAAACCCCAGAATTCCCTTTTGGAGATCTCCTACTTTAAAAATGCAACTGTAGAGAGGAAATTACGCAGGTTTTAGTAGAGCTACTCTAACGAGTAACCAAAGATACATTTCCTATTCTGTATGTAGCTTAGAAGTAGCCTTCTCCTCTTGAACTTTGGTCACAGGAGCTTGAAAGACCATGAGAAAATAAATGACATTGTATACAAAGAGCCTTCTTACCAAGTCTCTGAGCAAGCTGTTTATGGCTCTACACTTCTGATTCTGAATACATACAAGATAGGCACTTTATCAATTTCCAGTATCAGCATAAGCAAGATGGAAACTGCCCGGAAGGATCAGAAATCCCAGCACTGATTTCTTCTCATGTATTTGCCATTCCACTCAAAAATCAAGTTTGCAGTTACCATGTTGGAGACAAATACCCTCCTTAACACTTCATCTGTAACAACACCTCATTGAGGTAGCATCTTCTGCTTGCATGACACCTTGGCAAACTGTCAAAATTGTCTTGTCTTTATTTTTCACCCCCAACTGAGGGTGACAAAGAGAAATTGTGAGTGATCTACATTTCAGATTCTTCAACTATTAATGCAACATTTGCACAGGATCAGTCTTCCTAAATGCCATCTGAAAATTTAAGACTAGGAAAAGAAAGATGAGACAGCATGCCACAAACTTGAGTCTAAACTCACAGAACTATGAACATAGAAGAAGCATTCTTCCTTTACCAAAGCTGGTGTAACTATTCAATAGCAGCTCCTGAAGCTACTCTGTTTCTTTACATTGAAGAGATGATGACCACAGTTGTGTTGCTCAAGACACAATGCTGCCATAGAGAGGGCAGTCCCCATGCAGCTCCTTGAGCAACAAGGACAGCACCTCAATGATGAATCCAAACAGCAAGTTGCTATCTCACTGTTGTGCAGTTTAGTCAGGGGAGTTCCACACAGACAAATAAGCCCTCAGGTGAGAGGCCTTCAACATCCTGAGAGAGTTCTGCAAGGATACCATGAGTATATCCAAGGCCAATAGTTGCGCCATACAGACAGAACGAGCCTTACACAATGCTTCAGCACATCCCTAGTCTAGATATTCCTTTTTTCACAGAACTGCACACTGTTCACAGCTTCGGGTCATCCATACACCCAACAATCACACACACTCCTCCAGTCCTCTGCTGAAAGTCAAGCACTCATCTTGCATATAGATGACTTCAGAGTCTGCCTACACCAGGCTCCAGTACCACCCTTCATAGCAAGGCTCAGGACAGTTTTAATATTCATAGGGCAGCAAAAACGTTGAAAACCTTCCAAGCTGACGTTTGCACAGGGTTATGACAAACAGCATGTGTCTCTACCACTTCTGGAGAAGTGTTTCTTTCAAGCAGTACCGATGTGTTTCTTATCTCCTATTCAGTGGGCTCTGCTGTCCACATAATGACCACCAGCAGGTAACCAAGTGTCAATTAAATCACTGTAAACATATTTTATACATAGTGCTCAGTAATTTGTCAGTATTTTCCTTACCTTTGTGTTTGTTCCAAACTCTGGAGCAGACACAGATATCATTGTTCCTATTTCCGTGCTCAGTTCACTTACGGCTTTGGTTTCCTTTGTAGTGACAGGTTCTGGGCTTCTGACAGAGGTGGGAGATGGCTTCTCCTGGCCCTCAGGCTCTCCCTGTTGGGCATCCTTCACCTTCCTGTTCTTTAAGGAACGCTCTTTCCCAATAGGGCCAGGTTTATACTCTTTGTTTTCTACTGGACTCAAGTCTGGAAGCTAAGTTAGTGTTAACTTGTCAGTTATGTCTTCCCTCCGCGACCTGTCTCACATGAACATTCTAACAAGCTTTAAAGTTTAGTTTAAGTCTAACAAAGCTTTCCTGAAGCATCTTCTAACAGATAAATCAATCGAGACTATGTTAGCAATACATAAATGAAGCACATTCATTGTGAACATCAGGAATCTAAACCATTATTTTCAAGCAATACATTTTTTGTTTGAAGTGGCAGAGTTCAACTAAAGAAAGAACACTTTCCAAAACTGAAGAAAGCCAGCTTAACACTTCTTACAATAAAAGTACAAAAAAGTATAGGAGCCACAGGACTTTGTATACATGCAGGTTGGCTTAATTTTCAGAGATTGAGGATCTTACAGGGCCCCAGGAAACTACAACAGAAGACACCACCTTCATTTGAAGATATCTGGATGTAGGGAGTTAGCAGAATTTTTCCCTAGAAACTGAGCACTAAGGGGCTATCCATTAAAAAACAAACACCCCTATGCACAAGCATTGCCTTTTATTGCAGACACCATGGCCGGACTAACTGCTGCAATTCAATAGTTCCTTTTTGTGTGCTGAAAGCAGAACGAAGGGCCTCAGGGAACCTGAATGCTCTGCTGTTTAAACAGCGTATCCTTTCTGGCTGAGACTGCCGAGCCTATCTCACTACAGAGCAGCAGAAAAATTCCTTAAAGGCAGCTCTTAAAATCCTATTCCTTAAGCTTGGATAGCAGAAAGACAGAAGCTGCTGTCTTTGTCTCTTATGAATACAAGCCAGCTGTTTCAGGAGCAAAGGAAGACTCTCTGCAACACAATGCCTTTGGGGAGGGTGGAGCTTCCCAAAGGTATTTGGTACCCGCAGGAGGCCAGCAGAGACTAGCTTTCAGAGGGAAGGAAGAAAACAACAGCAGGAACAGGCGCCTCAGCTCTGCAATGCAGCAATCTGGAGCATCAGACCCATCTCACCCCAACTATTTTTTTTGCTGTAGCAGTTTAGAGGGGCAGAAATTCCTCCAGACACTTTTGGGAAGGTAAAGTGCTTTGTTTCAAGTACAGTCCACTTACACTGCCCGTGTTAGCTCAACAATACTAGGCTCAAACCCTGACCATAAGCTCGCTTTTAGGTTTCACAGCAAGCAATATCACTGTGGGGGTGGTGGGCGCATGGGAACTGTTTGTTGGCTTTTTTTCTTGTCATAAAGACATTTAAAGGATTACAGCCCTCATTCAGAAGAGCACATAAAAATGTTAACCTCAAATGAATTTATCATTTGTCTTTCAACAACAGAATCTACAAGAGTCTGGACAGACATTACTAAGCAGAAAAGGGAACTTCCTACACACTGTAAAGTAGAATATATATTTAACTTTGGAGTCAGTATCTTTAAGTGATTTCATGGGGGCAGTTTTAGGCATGCTGCTAGGATATCTGAGATACAGGTTTTGAATGTGCTGGGTTGCTACAATTCCCCAGCAGTATTAACTACTGCAAATCCCTCTGCTATACAGGTTTTATTTTGCAATAAAAGCCAGGAACTCCAGCACATCCACTGAGTGCCTCACGCAGCAAAGTTAAATTCATCCTGCGTGACTGCACTCTCAGATTTCAGCTTTTTTGGACAAAAAAAATTTTCCAAAATAAAACACAAAGAGACACCTGGTCTTTGGAAAGTCAAAGTGGCTTTAATTACATGAGGGCTGCCACCACATCTCGGGCATCAAGATGGGCTGAAACAGCTGGTTCTGTAAGTCACCAGCCAAGTTTACCTGCTATAACCATCTGTTGCTGGGAGCTGGTGCTGAGTGCTAGCACAAAACACGGGTAAATACATGCTGGAGGTGGAAATAAGAGGAAAGCATATTTAATCAACATGAAAGATCACTAAGTGCAATCTAAATAACAGAAGGAGAATGTATTACTCCTTATGAGTGGTAACAATAGAAATACAAAGTGATGATTGAATGGAGCCCCTAAATCTCTAGAGGGCCGGTGAGAGTGGCTCTAACATTCCTCCCTTTCTTCAAAACACTTATTTTCCTGCAACTTGATGTATTATTCATCTTGGTCATGTGGCTATGATACTAAGCACAGTATCATGCATCATTTAGAGGAGGGCAAGGCAGGCACAGCAGCAGGAACAACTGCTGAAACTGGAAACATAGCTGGGGCAGAAACTGAATGCCTGCTTCAAAACAGCTCTCAAAGCCTGGTCCTAGTCCTAACTGAATGAGTATTCCATTACTGGTAACTTCTTTTTGGCTGAACTTTTAAGTTTAAAAGTCTGTATTGAAGGTATGACTTTTTACCTTTTGTGCTTTGATGGGTCCAGCCCGAGGCTGTTTCTGTCTTTGTTCTTTTGGTTCTGGTAGCTTGTCAGTGGACTTCTCAGCAAGTACAGGGCCAACTTCATTGTCACTGCCACTGGAAGCTGGGGCTCCAAACTGAATAGTTTCTATACCAAGATCAACTCCACCTTCTTGCCCAGGCTTTGTCCCCTAAAGGTAAACATGTAACACATTTTTAAAGATTTCTACAGCAGTAGAATGCCACTGGTTCAGAAAAGAGCACAGCAGAAGACAACTAAAAGGGTATTTTTACCTTCTGGCAGCAAAAGCATTATCTGTGACAGCAATAGATTTGCAAGAATAAACAAGGTATGAATGTACACTTCCTCAAGTTCCTATTGTTTATACAAGCTCAAGAGCAAGAAAAAAATAGTGAAGAAATATGCAAACAAGGTCAAGATAATGAACTGGTAGAGAAGGGAGTGAGGGACAAGTGCAACATCCAAACGTCCAGATTCAAGTTCACAACACTCTACAGAAAGTTGAAAAATTAATATTCAAGAGCAATGATAAGAAATCTAAAAATACTTCCAGTCAGTTCTCCTTGTGCAGTTAAAACTGTTTAGGAGTCATGTCACATTCTCACCATTTAAAACAACAAATACAAGACCAGAAAAGCCCAAGAAAACAAAACCACAGGACTTCAAATGTAAGATTTAGGGCTATGCAAATTACATGAGCTGAGTAGTTAGAAAGCACCTACTGCTTTCTGTATCTCTGATTTAAGAATGGAGACAAAAAACGTTTAATTCCTTTGAGACATCCTGTTTCTATGTTACTGAACTGTACACAAGTGTTCCCATGCAAACAAGGCAATATTTTTTTTACTTTAAAAAACTCAGCGAATAACAGCTATCTCAGCAAACAGCTGAGATGTTAGTAAGGTAACAGAATTTTCATGCTGCAATCAAAGCACTAGCCTGTATCCTGTGTTTCTGTACGGTCTCCTGACTTCATGGAATTCTACATGCACTGGTTTAAGAATGTGTACCCCTGAATAAATGGATAATCTGTATACAATCCACTGGGATAGAATTTGGGTAAGCTTCACATGCAGCTACTCTTCTTCCCTTCATTCTTACCTCTGGAGATGAAGCTGAACCAAAAGATGTCAAAGGCTTGTTCCAAGCACTGACTGAAGGTGGCTGAGGTGGGCTAATGGGTCCCACTGACAATTAAGAACAAAGAGAGTTAAATCCCCAGTGTTGCTAAATGCTTTCAACTACAGTTATCAATTGACTGAGAATTAAACTATACACGTCTTGATTAAATAAGCTTTGTTTGAGAACCTGTTAACCTATTTAGCTGCTTTCACCTGGGGCAACTGTCATGTTTGGCAGTTTGGAAGAAGTTACAGCTCTTCATTCATTATGAATGCACTACATGATAACGTGAAATACTTGAGTAATATCATACTGCAAACATCTCTTTTCTCATACTCATAGGTTACAATGCTGCACCTGGGAATGCTGCCCTGTATTCCCTGCGCAAAATACATCTGCAGCTATAAACGAGGCATTAACAGAGCGAGCTGGCAATCAGCATTCCCTAGTTATAATGCCTGTCCCCGCCTTAAATTCAAAAGGCAGCACTTACGTTTTTTGGAGATGTCATTCAGAACCACTGTAGGAGGCACCTTGTTTTCCCATAACTCAGTTCCCAGACCATTATGAGCCTGGGCGTTTTGCAGCACCTTGCCTGACACGGTGTATTCTGTGCTGGCTGTCCCTCCTGCAGCCTGGCTTGGCGGTGGCACAGAAGCCGGCGGCTGGCCGGGAGCCGGGGCTGCACACGGCGGCTGTGCCTGAGCTTGTGACTGGGCTTGTGCCTGCTGCGCGGCTGCGGCTGCTGCCTGCTGCTGTTGCTTTTTGGCAAATCTGGGTGGGAGCTTGGAATTCTGGCCTCGGCCTTTTTCGCTTGATCCTTTTTTGGGCCAAACCTGTAAGCAGAAACCAATTTTAGTCTCACAGCTCAAGGGCTGCACGGACAAAAAGCAAACTGATTAACCCTGTCTGAAAAGTCTAGTTTTAGGGGTGTTTAGCCACAGGAATGGCAATTTCTCACCCATTTTCCTCATGGAATCAAGTAATATACAAGCCATAGTATAAACCCTTATCACAGTGTGAAAACCGATGGGTTTGTTTGCCATTTCCACCTGACAATGTCCCATCAGAAAGTACAGAATCCTAGCATGATTAAATGAAAAATTATTTTACTTACTAGCTCTGAATAACTTAAGATTAATACAACTACACAGTTATATCTGTAAGGTGAAAAAATGGCTTCCTTGAAAGGAAGATCCTGCACACACCACAATGTTCCCAGTACTACAAGGAGCTCTTTCCCACTGTAAATGCTGGTCTTGTACCTGCACTGTTTGTTCTTCCTTCTTTCTGCGCTCTTCGTCTTGCAAACGTTTTTGTTGCTTCTTAGACACCACTTCTGTGAAACCATCATCATTCAAGTTAGATTGGGAGTCTTCAACTACTGTCACTTCAGGGTGATCATCAATGATCACAACACCTATAGAAAAAGGACAGGTATAGATGCTGCTGTTTTAACAGCTTCAGCTGCAGCGCACCAAGCCACAGTCTGCTTCAGAGTGGGAGTCACTTCTCCACTCGTATAGAGGTGGGCCCTGATTAAAGGTAAGCTTCTGCTTGCCAAGTGCTTTGCTGCTGAGTCTGAAGACAAGGACTTAAAGTGAAAAACGGGAGGTTCCAGGACAGACTCTTTGGGAAATAGGAACTGAAATATAACCATGAACAGCCTTCCTGAATATTAGCTGTAAGCTCATCAGTGGTATCTACTGCCTTTGCTAATGAAGGTTAAGCAAATTATTAGCATGTGGTGCAAAGTGGTCTGAATGACAGAGTTAGGTTAGGAGATAGAACCACACTGTTTTTATCTATACCTAAAACCACACAACGAGATTTGCCACCTTTTAGAGGCGGACAGGTTGTTACATCACAATTACTCTGGTGTTTAAAAAAACAACTACCTTTCCCCTTTTGAAGTTTTCAAACATCTCGCTCTACATACCACAAAGCTAGCAAGGTTACAAATTCTGGTTACTATGTTATCAATACATACTTGCGTAATTATTAAGATCAAATTGAGACAAGGCATCCACTTTTTCTTTAGGCTTCTTTGGACCAGCCTTCGGTTCTTCTCTCTTTTTGCCACTTGCATCCTTGGTGCTCTTTTGTCCTGCAGCAGTAACACCTCCATCTTCCTGATGTAAAGAGTTGGTGGTGGTGGGGTCAACACCAGGCACAGCTGCTGTCTGCTCTTCAAATGGCCTGTATTTAAAAAAAAAAAAAGAAAAAGAAAGTTAATGACCAGGTAACAGAGAACCCTCAGAAGGGAGCTAACAATGAAATACAGATCACAAATCTAGCAGGTGTTAAATGTACAGTTTCTTAGTGGGCTCCAGATGTTTACTTTCAGCTTCTCAATGAGCAGAAGCTTAACAAAAACAGCTGTTTTGGAGACATCAAATGCCTTGGTGCCAAAGGAACACCAGGAAAACAACAACAAAAAAGCAGCATAATTTTAAGGTGAACTCTGGCTTAGTCTATATAGTTAAGAGACACCAAATTCAACAGATACGTAGTTCAGAACTCCAGAAAAGCCTTCCATGGGAAAAACAAACCAGAGGCTTACAGTATGCAACGGGAACAAAATAAAGCAAGGTACAATATACTTGCTCCACAGGTTTGCTTGCCAAAAGCTACCTGAGGCTGCATGAATCAGATTTGCAGCATTCTGACTTTGCTGTGGAACTTAGAAACTTCTGCTGCAACATCACCTTTAAGTAACTAGCCAAAGACATTCTTAACAGTTTTAACTCAGCCATTAGAGAATCTTAAGCCCAGGCAAAACCTGAATGTAAAATACAAAAACCTACAAGTACAAGGGAGTCCTAGAGTACAGAACAGGCATTCAATGAAGAAACTGAATCTGCCTCTTACATACCAGACTACTGTGGACTGTGGCTACAAAACAGTGGGCAAATAGTAAACATTAAGTTGTTATCAAGTTTCAGTCAGTTTCAGCATACAGAGAAACAAAACAGTCAACAGCAAGCATTTCTGAACTCATTTGTCTGTTAGGGGAGCGATCCAAGGATACAAAAATCTGAATGCAACATAGCAATGCAAGTACTGAACGGCAAACCTGCTCATCTTAACACCCACCTATAAGAATACTCCGTTCTCAGCTCCATGTTCCAACTGTCTGTATAGCAAACAGAAGAACCAGGTCACAGCCACAGCTGCATGGTTCTGTCTTACTCTCTTTTCTACCAGTTACTGCAAATCTAAAATAATTACTAATAATTTTGAACCACAAGAGGACAACAGAAGACTAAGACCATACGTGCTTCCTAACAGGAGCTGATACTCACCCTCTTTTTCCACTTCTGGGTGGAGGACCACTCCGCCGTTCACCCCTAGGCCCTGAGAAGTTCCTCCCTGGTTTAGCTGGCCCATTGTTGCCACGTCGGTTTTGACGGTCTATTCCAGGCCGCTGACTGGAGAAACTTCTCTTGGCTATTTCCCTTTTCGGAGCTCCAGCGTTTTCTCCTGCCTTTGCTGCCACTTGTGCTGCTACATCTGCTGTTTTCTTTTCATCCCTCTCCCGCCTCTCATTGAAGTCACTGCTTTCTGAGGCTGTTTCCCACTCTTCATTTGCCTGGTCTGAAGAATTCTGGTTGGACAAGTCTGGTGTCTTACTTCCAGACACATCCAGCGCAGTGTTGGAGGGCTCATTAACTGCATTACTAACTGTGGCACTTGTTGTTGAGCTGGTTACTGCCTCACTTATCTTCGATGCGGCCTCCCTTTCTTTTAGGCGCCTAAAGCGTGGTGGCTTATCTTGCCTCGGAGGTCGAGCAGGCCTTTGTCTTCGTGGCCTCTCTCTGTTTGGATCAAACTTTCTCTCAAATTTTGGAGGTCTTTTGTCAACTGGCATAGGACCATAATGTTCATTTCTTCTTGGAGGTTCCCCATCTTCTGGTTTAATGATCTCTGTTTGCCTAGGGTTCCACTGATTGTCTCTGTAGGCTGGTCTCCTTATTGTAGATGGACGTGGAGGACGCCCGTCAGGATCCCTGCCACCGCGTCTATACATTCCCCCTCTGCCTCGTCTAGAAGGCTCTCCTTTAGGAAGAAATCCCGGTTTGGGTTTGTTCTCATCATCTCTTATGTATGTTTTTTCTAGGGATCTGTTGTCTACTCTGATGCTGTTTTCAGGTTTGAATGACAGGAGCTTTGGGGGCTTCTTGCCATCAGCTCTCTCTTCTCTTTTTGGGTGCTTGCCTTTGACTAGACTGTCTTTGTCCGAAAGCAGCGTGTCACTTGCGCTTTCATGAACTTCGCTGTCAGAATCTGTCTCTGAACCATGCTGTCGCCGCCGTTTTGGGATTACTTCAAAGTCAGAACTCTCACTACGAGTTTCACTCTCTTCTCTTTGCCTACCAGGCCCTGAAGGCACATGGTCTGATCTAGGCTTAGGATCTCTGTAGTGTGGGTACTCTCTATTATGGCCTCTACTGCCCCGACCACGTCCTCCATAAGAACCCCTGTAGCTACGACCTCTAGAATAATACTCCCCACGGCCTCTGCCTCTGTATCCCTGATCTGGGAACCAATCTCTATCCCTAGCCTCTTTCCAGTATGTCCTAGGTGGTAAGCCAGGCTCTCTTTTTACTGGTCTGGTTTCTAAGCGGGGTTTCTCTATGGCCTCCTTGCTAGCTACCTTCTCAGTCTGCTTTTCCTCCTTCACTGCAGTAGCTGGCTGCTGAACGTGGGGCTGCTGCTGTGCTGCCGGTTGAGCAGGCGGCTGCTGCTGCACTACAGGGGGAAGCTGTGGAGCAGCAGGCTGGGCAGCAGGTAGCTGCTGCTGGGCTGGAGGTACGGGTGGCGGAACCACAGCTTTAGCTGTGGTCTCAGTTTGACTGCTCTCTTGGTTTGCTGGTGTCAGAGCAGCATCCTGGGTTATCTTCTTAGCCAGAGGAGCACTGCTGGAGGCGGAGGTCTCTGGCTCAGCCTGAGACAGTGGCACTTGAGGTGCTTCCTTTTTGTCACTTTTTTCAGACTTGTTTGTTTTTTCGCTGGCTGTTTTCTCTCCTTCTTTCTCCTTCCTCTGCTCACGCTCTTCTCTCTGCTCACGCTCTTCCTTCATATCCCTAAGTACTGGTTTTTTAATAGGACCTGATCTTCTTACTGGCCTATCACCACCTTCATCTCTCCTGCCATAACCTGGCCTAGGACCCCATCTTGTTTCAGACTTAGATTTGAAAGTTTTTTCGGGTTTTGGTCCTTCTGAGGTTCTATTACTGATCAAAATTTCTTTTTTTGGCTTAATCTCAAGTCTCTCAATTATCTCCTTTGTTTCAACAGGCCTGTTATTTAATTTAGAGATACTTGTTACTGTCTCATTCCTCTGGTCTTCTGACTTTAGAGAGTGACTTGAACTGTGGGAAATGCTTCTCTTGAGTGAAGAGTGACTTTCCCCCACAGGCACCAATTCTTCTGGAGAGCTACGTGTAACTTTCTCATTCACCCCTTCAAAATTAACTGTTGTGTTAGGGGTGTCGGTTTGGAGAGGCTGTACATCTTCCAAAGGCCTGCTTGGGAACTTCTGTACCTCCACCTCTCCCGGTTCTCTGAAGAAGTCTGTCTTTGCATGAGAGTCCAACTGGTTGTGCTCTACAGGATAAGCAGTGGCAGGGACAGCAACTCGTTCTTGCTCCAAGTGTGCCTCAGACCTAATCAACATGTCATTAAGAATGTTAGGGTGCGCACAAAAAAAATACACTGAAATATTTACTTAAATTAATTTTTGTCTACAAAGGATTAGCATCAGTTTAAGGAAATAACAGGTACTAATTTTCATAGTGGCTGCTAGTTATAGAGCTCAATTTTATTCTACCTTAAGAGCTCTGTGTCAAATGTACAATTAACTTTAAGAATCTATTACTGTTAATAGCTATACATGCAATTTTAAACAGAACCACCAAGTTAGCAGGCTAATATCACAGGCACTACCCAGACAGCAGCACAGCAAAACGAATTCTGGGGTACTTTAAAGATGTAGATGAAGCCCTCCTAACCATTCATCAAAGGTCAGAAGCAACTGTCTTGCTTTACACCACTGGTACTTAACACTGCACTTTCGAAACACAAATCAAAGTTCTCTGATACTGGGAGAGCAGACAGAAAACAGGACAGTGCTACAGGAGCATTCTACAAAACTGAAAATTCAAAATATTACAGCAATCACCATTCATCAAATTAAGGACCCTAAACAAGGCATAAACTCATTCTATACCCCACTACCAAGCAGGCATGTCTTGTTTTATGCAACAATATAAAGTACACTGCATCCCCCAGCTGTAACTTCTTTTAAAACTCTGTGTGTGAAAAGCAGCTCTAACTTGGTTTAAACTGTGGTCTGCAATGCAACTTGTACAGCCGAGCATATTCATATGCACAGCTCGGAGAAGTGACATGGAGTACATAACTCAGGCTTACCTCAAATCATCAGGCTCTTCTAACACTTTGGGAGGAGAACTAGACTGCTGAGGTTCTGCGTGGGGATAGGGGTCTGACCCCCACATCACACGGGGCTCTGACAAAGGAACAGCATGCTCCCTCGCTGAGCGAGCTATATGTTCAAATGAATCCGAACTAGCTGCTGATCCCTCTATCTGGTCTCTTCTCATCAGTGGTTTGGGAGGTATAATTCCTGTAACAGATTTAAGTTCGAGACAGACAAAGTACATCAGGACATACCAAAGAACACTATTCTCTCTCTTCCAACCTCCTCTCCTCTGTACCTCCCATTGTTGGAACCAAATGTCTATTCACTCCTGGCTGACTTCAGAACAACTAAATCCTATTCACCAGTAGTACCCTATGTACCAGCACAAGAAAAAGCTGTCTGCTTCTGCTACAATGGGATGAACTAAGTCTGCAGACCTGTAAACTTGTGGGTGTAATTTTTTATGTCATCTGAATGGCAAAAGCTGTTTTGTACTCTCTTAAGGACTCTGGGTCCTAATTTTCTTAATATCTCAAAGAAAATTTACAGTTTTCGCTGTCTTTGCTTAGCCTGCTATTTCCTCTGCTTACTCCTTGCACTCACACAGGGTACTTATTCAGCTAATGAGCAAGGGAACAGGTATCTCCATTACACTACATGCCAGACTTGTATTATTTATGCACAATAGCTTTCCTAACTGCAACATGTCCTCTTTAATTTGTGGAATGGCTTTTGTTGTGCCAATAGTCTGAAAACAGAAGTTTATGAAGACTCTAGAGATGTTAATACACAAATAAAATAACAAAATTTCACCATTTTTAAATAAGCAGTGTAATATATCAAGCACTAACATGTAATGAAACGCAAATGGCAAATACGCCATTTTTCTCAGTTCAACCTAACTCACACCAGCCTTATAATCTGTAACAAAGCAGAGCTTATGCTGGCATTCTGGATGCATCCTGTCACTAACACGCCTCAAAATAGAAGAAAGCTGATTTTACTTTACAGCCAAGGATATACAGCGACACATGACATTTTTTCCAGTGTTACTAAAATCTATTTTGTCTCGACCAAGAACGTAAGAGTTTTCTTTTTAAAAACACACCCATTTGCTGTTACTATACATATTGTGTGGTTAGGGAAAGACTTCTATTTCAAACACAAGAAAATTCAGCATTCAAAAACCGCTGCCAGGTTTTACCTGGATGAATAGGAGGCATGTCCATTGCAGGTCTTCCTGACATCATTCGTGGGTCCATGTAGGACTGCATCATAAGCCACCGTGGATCAAAGCCCATGGAAGCTAAATGCTGAGGATGTGGTTGCATAGGCTGGTAAAGGGGTCTATGCTGAGGAGGTGGGACAGGGCCGCTAGCAGGCTGCGAGGGAGCAGACTGTGGAAGGACACCTTGCTGCTGTTGCTGCCACTGCTGCTGTTTCATTTGCTCCTGCGTAACAGAAAACAGCCTTGTTGAGATGAAGAATTGATAAGAATTCAAATAACCCTCAGAAACAACAAATAGAGTTATCTCCAGGACACTAGGCATCCTGCCAGTTAATTACAAACATGTCAGGATGAACTAGGAGAAACGGGGGAAAACCAGACAGCACAATTTACAATTGTTTTGCTGGCGTCCAACTGAGAGGCACAACCACCTCTACTTCATCCATGTCACTAATGCAAAGTGCTTGAGACAGCAGGACCCAAGTCCAAATCACATTTGAGTGTCATGCTCAAAGAAAAGCTGCAGAAATAACGATCATCGAGCCACAGGTTCCACAGGTAACCACAGGGCAATGCTGCTGCTCTTCAACAACTGATGCAAAACCAACCCAGTTTTAAAAATCTCTCTTGCCTTCTGCTCACATATATACACTTTGCAAGTGACCGGAAGCGTTTCATGCAGAAGAGTTCCTGCCAATACCGGGGACATTCCAGAAGCTGGAAACCAACAATGTAAGCTTTTTAAAACTTCTGTGATCACCCTCTTATTCAAAAGACATTCTTTCAATTAACTTCCTTCTTTTAACAAACTGTTTATTTACCTGCTGCCTCTGAAATCTTGGTGGTAATGATTTCTGGAACTGTTTAGAATAGCCTGAGGAAACAGCAGGACGAGGCTGAGATCCTGAATCTGGCTCACTCTCATGAGTCACCTGTGAAATCTCTTTCTCATTCCGACCACTATCTTGTCGGGTAAAGACTGCTTGATCTTCTGAAAAGAAAACACATGGGAGACAAGAGTGAATCTTAAAACTATGACAAATTTAATCAATGTCAGATGAAGGATGTTCTAAAATGAGAACAGTTCCCCTTCTCTAACCTTAGTTTCCAAAAATTCGATAAAGGCAAAGAAAGTTAAGGGCAACCTCTCAAAACAGAACAATTGCTGTTAATACATCTCTGTGTCCCTTTTAAACTCAGATACACTGGGAGTAAATCAACCACTGGCGCTTAGGCTGTAACTATCATGTGATTAAGAAGTGCTGTTATGAACCAAGGTTTGATTTTACAACTGCTTTTACCCGTTTAAAGGATAACACAACCTTATTAAGCAGTCTAACAATTCTCTTGTGGTATTCAGGTTCCACTACAAAAAACACACCAAGTTTAAATACACACTCTTTGTGTCTACTTCTTTAGGCTTGCTGAAAGAACAGAATAGCTGAAATAATTCCCATTGCTTTTTAGCCATAAGATTTGCTGACCCTCATTTAGCATGAAAATGAAGCTTATTTTTCTTTCTGGGGTCTTTAAAGTTCAGCCTAAACGACAGAACTCAATTTCTCCTTTAATGCTTTGATGAGTTGGGCAAACAGGTCTAGCTCAAAGGACAGTTAGCAGCTGTAATGTGCCAGAAAAATCAGTAGTCTGGATGCACTAGGTTAATTAGGGGTGTAAATTAGACTCTTAGATTACAACTATGCTCTGTGGCGCAGATTTAAGACAGACAACTCCTACTTGCATGCAAGCCTACCTTTTTCTTCTTTGTTATTTCTGGTTTCACTTTCTTGTTTTTCTACTACAGGTGTTGTCACAGGTTCTACAGGCTCAGGAGCCTCATGTGTTGGTTTCTCCTCCTCTTGCTCTTTTTCATTCTCCTTCTCTTCTTTCTCCATCTCCTTTTCTTTCTCTTTTTCCCTTTCTTGCTCTTTAGCCTTCTCCAGTTTTTCTTTTTCTTCTTTTTCCTTTTCCTTCTCCCTCTCCCTCTCTTTTTCCTTTTCCTTCTCCCGCTCTTTCTCCCTTTCCCGCTCTCTCTCCCGCTCCCTCTCCTTTTCCCTCTCCCGCTCCCTCTCTCTCTCCCTTTCCCGCTCCCTCTCTCTCTCCCTTTCCCTCTCCCTCTCTTTCAGAGGGTCTTCCCGGGAGGGTTTGGTCACACAGCCGAATTTCTCGTTTAAACCGTTTTAGCTTTTCGGCACAAGCTGCTTTTCGCTGTTCTTCCATTCTTCTTTCCTCCTCTTCTCGCCGCTTACGGGCTCGCTCAACTGCGGCGGATATTTCTGACTGCTGTCTTCTCCTCTGTTTCCAAATTTCATCTTCATCTGGTACCGGTTTAGGGGGAAAGGGTCCTTGCCTTCCAGGTCCTACCTGGCGATCAGGGGGAGGAGGGTGCTGCAATATTAAAGGAAGCATTTATTATATAAACAGCTGAAACATGTTATCTGTCCACACATATAGTTACATGTCAACTTTAAAACGCAAGATTTGAAAGAGAGAGCAAAATTCATCTTCCTGTTCCAGTTCAGACTCATGCAACCTGAGCTTAGAAAGTTGGGCTCATCTCTAAGGCAAAGTGACAGCAAGGATGCCAAACACCTTTTAGATTTGGTTACCGGCTGCTCTAGATCAGAGACTCAGAGCAGATCTCAGACAAAATACCCCCCCGACAAGGAGCCAATGAAATTCAAGGAAGCTCAGGATGCCAGAGATTTTAATAAGGACTGCTGAAAGTTTGTTAAAAAGTTACTAGCTACTCATTTAATTTGGGACTTCTTGCCTTGGCAGCCACCCCCCCAGCACCATTTGTAAACCCATGCCCCAGTCCTCTCTAGTTCCCAAATGTGTCTGGAGAACTGAAAACTCTTCAAGTTCTCATGCATTTTATATATCACTTACAAGATGGGGCTGCTCTACACAATTAGCAGCATGGTTGGCATTGGGGTCCCCCTCTTCCAGGCCCTTGGCACTACAAGCATTTTACTTGTTAAGAAAAGGCTTATCCTTACGTGAAGCATATTTTTACTTTTCTTAGTCTAAATCCCTCCACCACAGCATTAAAGAATTTAACTCAAGGAAAGAAGGACAATTCTAATCTTTCTTACCGGTGGTAGAACAGATTTTGGATGAAGAGCGGGGCCACCTCTTTCATGTAGAGAAGGCTGTGCTGCACTTCGATCCTGTGGGGTCACACACAGTATTGGGGTTAAGTAAGTCCCTAACACAACAGTCAAGCTGACAAATTTTAGATTTACTATTTTCTACTTCATTAAGGTAATACACCTACTGAACCATCTGCATGCAATACATCTTTGCGTGTAAAACCAGTGCAGGAACATTTCCACTTCATGTTCCTGGCTAAACGATAAAAAAAAGTCACACATCCAAATTTCAGTGTTTATGTTACTGCACTGTTTTTCCTCAGATTCGAAGAAGAGTGAAACCCCGAAAAACACAATGTCTTCTTTTACGTATAAAGTGAGTGCAAGGAAACAATTTAAGATTCCCCCATCTTCATCACTACTGGCATTAAGAGAACACATTTCTGGCAAAGTTTCGAAGCCACATTTCTGGCAAAGTTTCGAAGCCAACAGTAGCTTTTCCTGGAAAAATAAGAATAGGGCTGAAGCAGACTTAAGCTGAGGTGGCTGCCAGTCTTCCTCTACTAAAGGATAAACCAAAACCCAAAATGGCTGAGCTGATAAATTCTACATGGTCTGTATAAAGTCTGTCTGCCTGATGTCAGAAGTGAGCTGACATGGTACTGCCAAGTTGCACTGAAGAAAGTGGGTCATGATACAAAAAACCTCTCCCACGGCCAGGGAAAGTGTGCTGGCCAACTGGGCGCTATTTGACTCTGTGCACTCCAAAACACGATGGGCACGAGAATGGCTTCATTCACCGTTACGCTGATGGACAGGCAAGAGTAGGGAGTTAAAGCTTGTCAGATAAGTCATAGTAACTGACACAAGAGTTCTCAACCCCTCACAACTGTGGATCAGAACACACTAAAGACATGCTATTTTTATTTTGCAACCAGAAGCAGCTAAGTTGACTAAGCAGCACCTGATCAGTTGTCACAGCTCAGATAAGCAGAAGCTAATGCTTTCACTCATGTTCATAACCTCGATTGACCTGGCAGTTTGGAAAGACACCTGCGTCAGACCTCTCTGGATGAGACAGTTGCCAGAAGAGCTGAAGAGAAAAACGAACAAACCTGATCAAGCTGAGAACTTTTGCTGTAAGTCCCTTTGGCTGCTGCTGCAGCAACCTGGGTGGCAGACTTAGCACTTGTCTGTTCTTCTCCTTCCTTCTGGCCATCGGGACTCTGAGAATCTTTTGATGGTGTTTGTTCATCACTATGTGCAAAGAAAGAAGACAAATGCAAGGTGTATTTGACACAGTTATTTGGTGATTCTTCTCTCCTCAACATTTCTTATCAAGAGTGAAATTTCCTCATGGCAAGGATCATTCCTATCACATGTCCAGCTAACTGGAGTCCACAGGCAGTTATACAATTCAATATGGTGTTACATTCCTGGAATATCAGAATAAGTGCTTGTGCTAATTTAATTCAACTACCCCAAAAGTTAAGCTAACTTAAGTGGCATTCACACACAACTGGCAACACCAACTCACCCACTTTCCTTCTCTTTTTGACTACTCCCTTGTTCATCATCATCACTGAAGTTCAACTGCTCAGTGTAATCCACTTCACTCTGAGCACCTGATACATAAGCAAACATTCAATTAGTAGTTAAAGATTCCATGTACAAAATAACAAAAATTATTAGTCTGAGGGTCTTACCCGCCCAGCCTTCATCAGCCTCAGCATCCAGGTTATCAAATTTATCAAGTTCTTTCAGTTCACTAGCACTAAGAATGGATGGGCGCTCAATAGGTTCTGAACACCATGAAGGCGGTCCTCTTCCCCTTGGCCCTCTGAAGAGAGAGAAACAAAGGCCACCGTCACTATTTATCCAGCAAAATTACTAGATAAAAGGTTAAGTTGCATGACAGTTATTTGAAGTATACGCTACTATTCTCTCAAATACAGTTAAATATGAACTCCCATCAACATGTGACTACTGTAGTTCAAAGAATTACTGATACACCACCACATGGTCCTTTACTGAAGAAAAGGATAAGATTCTATAATCTTGCTTGCACACTTCACTCCTACACTTGAGTTCTCCCAGTCATTTTGCTCAGCCCCCCTCCTGTCCCCTTTCCAATTCCAGCCAAAAATCACCTGTCAAAGTTCATACTGTACTGCCTATAGCATCCCCTATTTCCCCATGCATGTGCACAGCCGTTCTCAGCTACACAGAAATGCACAGAGAAAAGGAAAGCTGATTTTGTACAGCATTGCCATTCTACTTTAATTTGATAGCAGCAGAGTTCAGAACCAGGAATTAACTACTTTCGTTATAACAATGGAATATTTAGTCCTTTTTCGGGCAAAATACTGATTGAAGTTTCAAAAGTGGCCCCAAGTGACTCCTGCTCTTTCCAGTCAAAACTCCTGTAATGTGCAGAATTCCCTCAAGTTTTACTGGTGAACTGTCTAACACCAGCCACTCCATGGCACTGCTCCCACAAGCCAAACTGGGGAGACTAACAGCAGCAGTATATGACCATCATCAAGACAATCAGTGCACACTTTTTTTGCCCCCTCTCCTCTGAGTCACAGACTTCATACCCACATGCTGACACTTGTAACGTTTCTTACCTGCTAGGCTCAGAATTGGGAAACCTTGTTGGACCTTGCATGGAAGGAGGATATGCCATTCTAGGATACTGATTAAACATCTGTGGTTTAAAAAGAGAAGCCATTTGTTAAAAAATATTATTGCATTAAGCATACTGAGCCCATTCAAGAAATCACAATGGAAGTAAAGTAAGAATCTTCACTCAATACAGTTTGCTTAATATCACAAGTATGTGACATCAGGTCACCATGGTGGAGTGATTACAAGCGTTAATCAGCTCCTGACAAGTTCAAAGTCAGTATAGCAGGAGCAGCAACATGTAGCCACATCCTTTGAGTTGGTTGTGATCCCACCCTCCGAGGAGAGCTGCTAAGCATTCTACAGAGGGAGGAGAGAGGCATAAGGGAATCACACTGGTCAATAATCAATGCCTGTTACTTAAAAACTTTCATGTAACCATCACTTACATAAGGTGGCATCATTGCTCTGTACTGAGACGAGATAGGTGGCTGCTGCTGGCCATTCAGCTTGGGCTGAGGGATCTGTGGTAACCTCACATCCCTTTTCTCCACTGCCTTCTGGCCATCGTTTTGGTCATCTTCTTGTCCAAGAGCCTTAGCTTCTTGATCAGCTGGAGAACCGGGCAAGTTGCTTTTATTGCCACCTTCTCTCCAGCTAGTAGCATCTGTATGGACAGAATCAGTAGGAGAAAAAAACAGACAGACTTTATATTACAGATTTACAGACAGGCATGATGAAAAACACATTCTTCCTACCCCGTTTTCAGTGACACTGCAATCTGTGCAGACCCACGTTCATATTTGGTACTGAAGCAAGCAATGACCACTTGAGAACACAGCGGCTGTTTTCTAATCCCCTTCAGCCCTACATCCAACTGTGTTCCCAAACAGTAAGAACTAAATTTATAGACTACTCTAGTTGTCCTGCACTACCTTCCAAAGCACAAAGCCTTTTAAGAAGGATACTGATAACGGTGCAGGAGAGAAAACAGATTTAGCTGTAGTAAGTGAGCCACTGTTGACTCAGTGTGAAGATGCTGCCAGTGCACAGCTCGAACTTCTCAGGCCACAATGACCTGCCACAAAACTCTCAAGCAGCTCAAAATGACCTCATTATGCTCATTATCTTTCCAAGTGGAGACAGGTATTCAGAATTTGGCTTGTATCTATATCTGATAAGGATGGAATAGAAGTGATTAGGGCCGTAATTCTGGGAGTGAATATCTAGCACAAAGTTCAGGAAAAGCAAGAGATTTTAGTGACCTATCACTTGTAGCAGGGCAGCCCATTTATTTAGGAGCTTCTGCTTTACAGAGTATGGGTTAGGACAAAAAACCCAGAGAATAAACATAGCAGCAGTGCTCAGATCCATGGGGACCTACAATTCAGGCACACACTGTAAATGTTCCTTTAGCAGCACAAACTTTTTAAGAAGTGTTAAACTATGCTCCTAAGTATCCATTACAGTTCTTCCACTTATCTCTGCTGGAGAGCACAGCTGCTAAAGGGGCAGTACCTACTTGCCAAGTTCTTTCAGCTTTCTGCTGTCAGACTTCAAGAAGGGCTTAATATAGCATGTACAGTGCTGACCAAAACTGTAACTGCCTGCAGGAGGCTGGAACAGATATGCGTAGCTGTTTTCCTGATTTGGTGTTGGACATCTCAAATTTCTTGACAACTTACTCTTTACATTCAAAATCAAGTGAGGACCTGAACAAGCACGTGGCCTCAGTCTGCAGGACAAGCAAATTAAGAAAAACCAAGGCCAGTAACACAGAAGGGGGTTACAGATTCCCTGAGAGCTCAAGCTCTCTAAAAGCAGTGCACTAGACAGAGCCACCTACAGTGCTGGAACTCTAGTCCATCAACCTCAATGAAAACAAACTTTAGAGGACAAATGGAATCCTGTTTTTCACTGGAAATCAGCACAATGCCTCCCCATTAAAAGCATCTGGGGAAGCAATACACGTTTCTTCACTGAAAGCTGTAAAACCAGCACTGTTAGTCATTTTCACTACCTCTAGTCCCTCTCAGCTGAAACAGACCCAGCTAGTCAGAGCACCTCAGCTGCGAGCTAAGGATGCCAATGCCTTTCAAATCACAGTCCGCTCTTTTGGTATCCTCTAGATTGAGCTTCTTATTAAGGGTTTTTAAGGCTACTCTCTTACTAACCATCTGGGGACAAGCCTAATGATGATTTGTGTAATTGCTTCATATTAAGAGAGTTCTTTAAACATGTATTTTAGCTGTTGTGACACACTGCAGCTGGAAGTAAAAAATGCCAGTATTGTGCAACTGACAAATGTTTCTCAGACCACAAGCAGAGTACTAACTACATTGGGAAAATAGAAAGTGAACTGCAGGATAGGATTAAATACCCTGTTTTCCACACACCAGGAACAGCATAAAGCAGAAGAAAGCCAAGAAAAATTTGTTTCTTCAGTGTAGGAGTGTGTTGATAAAAGCAATGAATTCATCAATCTATTTTGTTTGTGGCACAAGAAAGAAACAAGTTCCCACAAACCCATGCAATTCCACAAAAGTTTGTAGTATATACTTACTTTGTGGTCGTAGGCTGGGTCCTGATCCATGTTGCTCTTCAGGTGTATCTTTCTCTTTGCCTGACTTTTCCTGATCCCCAGCTGCCGGCAGACTGGGAAACTCTTGCTGGAAATAACTATTTACTTGAATAGCTGAACCTACACAGTAAGATATTCACCAAGTCACACCTTTCCATAGTCAAATCAGCTCAGAAAGTGATAAAAGCCTGATCATTCTTAAAGGGTGAACATTAAAGCCACATTCATTTCATGGCAACACAATTCACATGAATTAAGAGTAGTCCTTGTAAAGCATTCATATTTGCTACCAAAGTTGTTAAATTTACTAGCTTGACCATCACACCACAGCCCTTAGGGGCTGAGAAAAATCCAGAAGCAGCAGAGCGCAATAATGGACAACAGAACAAGAGTTAACACAAGGAATACCGGAAGTTCCTCAGCTGTTAATACTTTTTCTTACTCACAACCCCCTGCTTCCAGACAAAGATACCCCTCATTTTACTCTACAAGTCAATCTGATAACAGACACCTATGTTACTGCAAAAGCCCTTAAGATTCATTACTGCTACAGTAACAAATAATTCTTCAGGACTTTAAAATGCCACAGCTTTTACGTTATGAGAAAAGGATCAGAATTGTAGCATTCTTTAATTTCTAAAACCCTTGCCATCATAACTCAGGGTTGGAATTTAAGACTTCTGTTACACATGGTAGTAAAGCCAAACATCTAGACTGTATTCCTCTTTAGAGGATTTTGTTATCTACTTTGAAACAATTACCCCCCACATACACATAATGGATACTGACCTATCACATCAATAGTATTCTACTACCAATTCACTTAAAAGGGACTTCTATTCCAACAGTCTGAAAAACACCCTGTTCATATCCCTGTCTTCACTACTGGCTACTGTAAGAGACATGATACTCAGCTGCATGGAATATCAGGCAAATTCACAGAAAAGAATCTGAACATGTGCCATCTGAAACCCCCCAATCCCCATGATGCTTTTTTCCTTAAGCTAATAACTAGAAAACTTTCTGTTCTTTCTAATCTGTGAATCATTCATAACAGAACAAAGGGACCCCGATTCATTTATTTAAGATAGAGTCAAGCAAGCACATAATAAACTCCTTCGTCTTTGTACCTCCTTGGTAAAGGCATGGCATCCAATACCACTACTTATCCCTGTTCATACATAGTACCTCGATGTTTTTCAATCTTCATTCCAAGTTCATATACTACAGATCATGTTAACTTGTTTTTTTTGTTAAAGGACAGCAGACACTTGACATTCCCCAGCAGTTACATGCAATGCCTTGCTTAACGGGAATGAAAACCGGAGTCACTGATGCCTGATGGCCTGCCAGGCAAGGGACCCTCTTCAGAGGTCCTGTGGCATCCAACATTTAGAAGTTATATGAATCTTGAAAAAATCTTTTTCTGCTCAAATCTACACAGTAACAGCAACAGTATCCTCAGTGATCAGCCTGACAGTGCTTAAGCTATCAACCTGAAGTAGCCAGATTGTCAGCCAACAGTTCAGGAAGAACAATTCAGATGTTACGGTGGCAATTAACCCTCTTTTAGCCTATGCACGAGCTGAAAAATACATGCTGCCATTACATTTGAGAGTCTTTCCTTCCTACATGGCCACCAGCATCAGAGAAGGATTTAGTCCCACTCAACTGAACTCTTACAAGAGTGTGAGGCAGCTGGCTGACTGCTGGAGTATGTACAGGGCATCTGAAAAAACTACAAGTTCCACCAGCAGATCAGGAAAGCACGAGCACAACAGGTGTATCTCAGGTTCCAAACTGAGGAGGACAGCACGCAGCTGATGCCAATTCACATTCCCTATTTCTTCTTGAAACAGCAAACCCACCACCGCATTAATTGAATGAAATGAGGGCACCATCTGGGCTTGGCACACAAGCTGCCGTGGTAACTACAAAATAATTAGCTAAATGCATTTTGAAGCCATTGAGCCGAATCACTATTTCCTGTGTCATAGAGATGATCTTAGCTTATGTAGAAAGGCTGGAATGCAGATCACTTTGCACCAGTGTTAATGCCTTTTTTTATTCTACAAAACTCCTGCAAAAGCTTAAAGGAGAGTTCCTGTATTTGACAATGAAGGAAACACTGAACATTAGAGACAAGAGCAAGAAGTGGAGAATATAGAATTGCCCTTCTAATACCACAGGAAGAGACAAAAGTATTACATATGCAATGCTAACCTCCACATAATACCTTGCAAGTTACCTCCATGCAATACAAATTCTACTGTTCTAACACCTCTATCCAGAAAAGAGATCATTTCTTCAGCTTGGAAGCAAAAACTCTATTTTATAGCCATAGAAAGTTTGCAAGTCTCCAACGTAAGGAATAAGACACATCATAGGTTATTTTTCATAATGGAGACAGGAATTCTCACTTTAACAGCAATTTAAAAAAATCTGCTGAAGATTTAGCTCTGATCTCTTTTCATTACAGATATATCTGCAATGAAAACACTCAAGTCAAGCTAAGATTCACACTGATGGAAATAGTTCTCCGTTCTTTCATACAATTATGTCAAGAAAAGCCAAAATACACCTTTAATGCTTTTCCCAGAAAAACCCTACTTGAACACTATCACTATGAAACCAAAATAACTAAGCAGCCTATAAAATAAGGGGAAAAGTACTGCCGTAGCAGACATTTAAACAGAAGACTACACACATTCTGCACAAAATGATGTAAAATTATGATGAGAATATCAACTGCTTATGGTTCTTCTTCCCACGTGCCAAAATTGCAGGCAGTATAACTAGAGACCGAGATGTTTCTCTCCTCCCCACAGCCACATTAAGACCTTCAGCTGTCACCACCATTTCCCTCTCAACCCAAGAGAGGTGACTACACCAGCCCTTTAAAAGGCGGCTAAATCAGGCTGGTGCTCACTTGAGTGACAGGGGACCTGTTCACCTTCTGGCCAAGAAAGCTGCTTCCACAGCATTCTTAGTCCCAACTGGTCCGGTCAAGGCTCAAACAGTTGCTGTGCCTGGGTCTCCCGTAGCAGCATTCGTAGCCTGCTACACCAGTCAAGTACCCTTCCACCTTGAAGGCCACTTACCATCCTGTCCACCTGGTTTGGTGTTGGCCCATGATTTGGCAACAGGAGCTGCTTCTGGAGAAGCAGGAACAGCAGGTTTTGGCTGTGTCTGTGGCACGTCTGGCTGTCTGGAATTAAAAGGAAAAGCACTTATGAATATAAGAGCGTGAGCACAGAGTAAGACCGTCAGGATTACTACCACAGACAAGTGAATGAAATGAGGTAGCTGTGGAAGTTGAAGAACCATTAACTATGTTTCTGCAGACAACCCATTTTCTTACACTAAAGGAGTTGTTATAGTAACAGTTAAAAATTGGAATAAATTAGCTAATTCTTTCAAGAGTAGATTTCCCAAAGTGGAGAGGGATGAATGAAAATGGCGGGGCAGAAAATGCAGCCAGACACGAACAGAATTGTAACTTCTGAAGTGTGTATGAGATGATAAAAAACAATCAAAATGCAACTGTGGAAAGGAATAATTTGGAACAATGTCCTCTTGCCTCAGGAACAAAGTGCTTAAAGACCACCAAGAACTGAAATAAGGCAAATATGTCAGAAATGATAATGAGGGACCAGTAAGCAAAGCTAAAGACATAGTGAAAAAAAATATGGGTACCAAAAAATATAGCCCACAAGTTTAAGATGACAGTCAACATTTCACTATCTTAACAATGAAAAGGAAGAAGTAAGGATTCATTTTGTCCAATATAAAACCCAGACATATTCTTGAAGACCTTTCCAGATTCAGTGATGATGTTTAACTTCTTTCAGAAACAGTCATTTCTGCAATCTGCATATTCAGGGTAATGTAAAGACTTCAAAGCATTAGTGTCTACAAGTCAAGAACTCCATACCATCAGTAGTAAATTTTGATAAAACAGGAACACTGGGGCAAATCCAGTAGTTTAGAATTGCTTTATTATACCAGTAATGAGATAACTACTGCAGTATCATGTCAGTTAAAATAAACATCGTAAATACTTTAAACAGACCCTAAAGTAATCCCGAATTTCGGAGGACTGCCACCAAGAAGCCTGTTCCGTCTGGGCTCTGCAGCAACCAACCCAAGCGCTACACGGAGGTCTCAGAACTGACAGAGAGGTAAACAGCACCAAGAAAAAAAAAAAAAATCACTACTGGGGGAAGCACACTGGCTTCTCACAAGTTTAGTTGTTCCCACAGACTGCTGAAATTAAAAACAAAGAACAACCCATCTCTTCAGTTTCCTCTTAGTTATATTCTCTTAAAACTCCACATTTTCTAAACAGACTTTGAGGAAGTTGGAACTTATGTGGTTGTACTTTGTCACACAGAAGTGGAACAAGGAACCAGACTATTAAGAGATTTCCTGAAGTTCTACCGTTTCAAAGCCAACTTCACTTTGAATTTGAGTTATCCAGACACTGTCCTACAGGTGCACCACTTGACAGAGAGGAGAATTCAGTTTGGTGCTAGATGAATTAAATCAATACATGATGAGAGACTGCACTAGCCAGGAAAAAAGGACTAAGGCGGTACCTTGGGAAAGCAGTTCACTCATGCGAGCTTCAAGGCAGTAATACAACACAAGGAATTAAACTAAGGCAAGCTGATACCAAGATGTTAACTTTATCCACAAGACTTGTGAGAGGAATACACTACTTACAAAAACTGCTGCATTTATAAGCGTACTGAAATACTGAAGAAATCTATCAGTAGTTAAAAAATGGTCTGAAGACTTGAGGAGAAGCATGACATGTTCTGAATTTTGGAGAATTTCCTCCTGGCCTGGGCATACATACTTGCTCCTAGGAATGAATCCCCCTTCCTACCCCACATGTTTCACTTTTCTGTAAACTTTAAGGACTTTATCAGAATAATGCATACGAAAATCCAAAGGAAAATACTTTCCAATTACAGATAAGGGACAGCTATTTATTTAAACAGAACATCAGCTACTGCAATATACTTCTAACACATGCAACAGGCTATGGAAAGGCAGATAGAGAGGCAGATAAAGTGTGTTTTAGTCAAACAAACTACTGGCTCAACGCAGCTTTAACTAGACAAAGCGTAAGTCACCTTGGAGTACAGGAAGATGTTGTTAAAGTGCCATACAAAACACTGGGGAAAAGAATTGTAAATCTGCAGTTTCACAAGCTTAAAAATCAAAAGCTAAACAAAACAGTATAGTCCTGAAGTCTAGGAGCATTTCAGAGACATGTAAAAAACTGGTATTTAAATGTAGAAAAAGTATACAGAGAGAAAGAAGGGGACAGCAAGAAGCGGAAGAAAATCTTTAATCACGTTTTGCTTTCACAACTCCCTACAACATGTAATCAGTGCCCCTATCTTGAAGTGTGTTTTTAAAGCAATTTATATATGTCGAAGAGTAAACACTTAAATACCACTTCAGTGAGAATCATATCCTATTTTAAGCTTGTATGGCAAGAAAGTGGCTACGAAATCCTAATTAGATTAATGAAAAGTTCTATTCTCTATTTTCTTTAGCTGATCTCCTATAAAAGTGTGAAACAAATTTACCAGATAAACTGTACTGAGCAAGGGGAATTATATTATACATGGCATACAGCAGCGCATTAACACCACCCCATCATTTCTATTTTGTTTATATCATATATTGAGGGAGTGTGAAACAGTTTAAGCTAGAAATTTAAGAGTCTGTAGAATTCCCTGCATACCAACTAAACAATTTTAAGAACCATTAGGAAAATAAAGCAGAGATTCAAACAAATGGATATAAACCAAGAATGTTTGAGCTTTCTCTGCCATACATCAGCACAATCACAATAAATTAAGCAACTTCATGCATATTTTCACAAATTTGCAAATTTTTCCTCAAATTAGCTGTTGCATACCTATGGGTTCCTCCTTGTTAAGGTGATTATTACACTGTTATTACAAAAACCTGCTATAGTTCTTCCTTTAAGCAGCACAAGGGTAGGCACATCAGGAAAGCCAAAGGAAACTCTCATCCCTTCATATGGAATTTATAAGCATAATGCTTTGAATTTAACAGTGGGATTTTTTTCTTTCTTTACACTACTCTCCCTAAAAGCAAAATTCTTCCTCATGTAAGTTAACAGTGGTGCTATTTCCTCTCTGGTAGCTATCTTGAGGACAGTGGTCAAGTCTAGCCAATTTCTTCCCATGCCCTGCCCACCCCTGGTTTTAAGAAAACTTGAGATAAACGGCACAGCAAAACAACCCTGACCTCAATGGTCACTTACTTTTCTTCTTCGTGCTGTTCTTGTTTTGAAGCCCATCCTGTGCCGTCTTTAGGCACAATGTTCACGTTAGGGTCATTGCCTTTGTTCTCTGCTTTGAGACTGGGGAGGTTAGCAGGGGGAGGCATCCTCCTCGAAATAGCAACTTTTCCAAGACTCTGTAATCCATGGCGTGCAGCAACTGCATGCCAAAACAGAAAACACAAGTTAACAATGCTGATTACGAGGCAGTGCTCATGCAAAGCTGCATGTTTATCAATAAAAATGTTCTACAAGAAACTCAGAAAATTTAAGACTATAAGAAATAGAAATTCAGAATTCCTCATAATTTAATTAAACAAAAAAGGTAATTAGAAATACTCAGTTAGGGAAAACTTGAGTAGTTTTTCAACAGTGAGTCACTATGGTTAGCCGATTCCAGAGATTACAAACCATATATGGCCCCACCTTTATACACAACACTCAGTAACAGAAAGCTAGAGGAGCTATTTAAAATATGACATTGATGTCTTTAATAGTTTGTAACATGTCGTTAAGCATCATTCTCCTGCTCCTTTTGGGATCTAATGTATCCTGATGAGTCTAGGAATACCTACATGAGTCCAGCCCATTTCTTTTATTCAGATGGTTTCAGTTGGCAGGTGCCTCTCTTGCAAAAAACCCACATTCCTACAAACTGCATTTACACCAGACCACAAGTATGAAGCAGCACTATGAGGCTATGCACTACAAAGGGAAATTCAGCCTATCAACTAACTCATTCAAGTGATCATGTACAAGATACTACCCTAGGCATGTTGTAACATCACAAACCTCTCAGTTTCAACCCTTAAAAAATATTGTGGCAAACTTTAATGAAGTTTGAGCACCCTTTTACACCCCCCAATTTAGGCAGCTATGTCAAACCAAATTCAAAGCCTTTAGAGTGCCATTCCCTCCTGGTTCTCAGTCCAGTCAATTATTACAAAGCAAGCCCACAGTATGCTGATTCGAAAATTCAGTGTAAATTTCATCCAGTGCTGTTCTGCAAAATAGACAAAGCACCTCATCTGAAAGTAAGCATTGCCTTCTTGTTAATCCCGCACATTCAGTGCCAGGAACGTTTTCTGAAATAGTCACGTCACATGCTGATAACAAATAGAGACTGGAGCTATAAAACAATTTATTTACCTCCATTCTACTTCCTACTAGGCTAAAAACGTGGTCTTCCTGAACCACTATGCTTGCTTACTTACAGCTAATCAAAAAGACCAAGACCGCTTTCCAGAATTCTTCCACTTCTATCAAGCAGTTCAAAAGTCTGGCTGTGGTTAAGCACACACATACTCTGCACTACAGCAATGATGAAACAGAAGGCAAAACTCAGGCCAGTTTACTCACCTGTGGTTTTCTGAGTTTCCAGTGACTTTCCTTTGTAAGTATTAAACAGACTGAGTGTTGCATACTTTGTTTTTCCATCCTTTGCTTTTGTACTCTGGCCTGGCTTTTCCGACATTTCGATGGAAACTCATCGAGTCTGGTACCTCCTGCTCACCCCTCAAAATTTGCCTGAAAAGAAAAGCACCAGAAAAGTAAAGCTATCTGAATACTAGCCAATACTCAAGACAGAGACTGTAAAATAAAAGTGTCCAGTGTATTGAACACTTAGCACTGTTTAATTTAAGCACTCTGGAGATGCCACATTAGCCCCTAGGACCCCAGGCATTATGTAATATGCATTTAATTAGTATCACCACACCATTCCCCCCCCCCCGAAATGGTAAATATTGTCCATGACCTCACTAAAAAAAAAAATGTTGATATATATATGTTTATATATATCAACATTGCATGCTGACTATATATATATTTTATATATATAAAATATACCTTGTAGATCGATTATATATTTATATATTATATATAATGTATATATTTTATATAAAAATATATATCCTTCATATATATCAACATTGCATGCTGATTATATTTTTATATATAAACATATATTTTATATATATAAAATCGGCATGCAATGTTGCTATATATAAACATATATATATATCTCAACATATATATTTAATTATATATATATATACACTTAATTTTTAAAATATATATATGTACATATGTTTCTATCAGCAGCTAGCTCCCTATGAGGAAAGCTCAATGACGTCACCTACTCCAGCAGCCAAGCACTTAGTTACCGTTACCTGCAGTATTTCGGGAATTTGTTTTCCAATTAAAATCATTGTGAACTCAGCAGTTATAGAAATTGAATACACCAATTCAGAAGTTTTCTTTATCACAACAAGTAACACTGTATGCTCAGACATGGAGTGCAAAGAGTTTATTAAACCAAGTGCAACACTATTCTTCTTGCAGAATTAAATTACAGAGCTGTTAGAGCAGGTCATCCCTTTTCTCCCTCCTTTCCGCAGAATAACAGGCCTTAAAAAAAAAGACTAGTATTTATCACTGATATTTCACTAGAAGTTCTTAAAAGGATCTTGACAGAGTTGCTGCTCATTGTCAGGCAGGAATACAACTGAGGATTCATTTAAATGTAACATTATATACTTAACACCACCTAAAATCCCTGCTACCCTCCTTGCAATAACAATTTTTAATGTATTTCCATATGAACTCCAGAACATCTACGTGCACTCAAATATTCTTGCATTTCATTCTAAGAGCAGACAGCCATAAACAAGACAGAGCTGTGCTGCAACCCTCCAGTGACCAATTATCTGGTCAAACTCAGAGACTCAGAAGATACTCAAAAAGAACTTGATTTGCACACAAGGTACTCCAGCATCAAGAACTCTACAGGGCCAAGCAGTCCAAAGAATGAAGCACTTTGTCACAACAGACATTAACAACCACCAAAAAGGAAGTTTTATTTATATAAAAACAGTGACACTCCCACTCTCCTCTGCCTTCTACCTCGATTTACAAGCCACAATTGATCAACTAGACTAAGAAATAAAGATGGCAAATAACCTCAGGATGGTCCAAGTGTCAGTAGGATTTAGGCCAGATGCTGTTCCACTATAATCCCCTCAGGACAGTCTTCAGCTTCACATGGGGCCACATGCATAGCTAAGAAATATATCCTCCCCTCTCCTAAAGAGAAAGCATCTCACATTTTTTCACCAAATTAGTCAGCATTTGGCAGTTTCAACATGTGCTACATCAACAGCCATTCTTTGTGTCATCTAAAAACACGAAATACAGAATGGAAGATCGAGCTCAGCTCACCAAGTAGACTGCAACCAACATGTCAGATATGGTTGTTAGGCTGTCCCTTATCTATCCAAAAAAACTGCATACAGAGGCTGCAAGGAAGCCGAAGCTCACTACTTGAACACCAGGCACAGGGAAGAAAAACACCCAAACAGCCTGATATACGAATTTAGACAAGCTTATCTTTGGAGCTATCAATCAAGCAGATTTCAAGCAACCATTCACTCTTCACAGCTGCCCCAGTGCTTATTTGCAATTCAACAGCATGTCAAGCTTTGATATTATTATTATTCATGGCCACGCAACTGCTTTCAGCTAGTCTGGAGACCTGATTCCAAGCAAACTAGTTTACCAAGCTGGAGTCTAAATCAGACAGTAGATCTTGTATTAACCTATTCTTCTACAAGGAAACTCAGTTTATCCTAAGGTCTTCAGTAAACAGTCTGTGAAAAACTGGTAGATTCTTTCCCTTCAATTGTCCTGTTACTCGTTCCCAGGCTTGTATTTATGTGAAAGAGTCCACCACAACCACCCTGAAGCATCAGAGAAGGTACTGGGCAGAAAGTTACCAGGACCACATAGGTGGCAAACAAGATTTCAGGTGTGAATATAACCATTATCAAGTAATATACTGTAATTACATCATACTCAGCTATGCACACAGTCTCTTTCAAGTGAGAACTCATACACAGTTTTAATTTTCAGCCCAAGACTCATCCCAGTCCCAGATTTTGTAAACCAGAAGTAATTTCACAATGGTGAATAACCTGGAAGTTGGCACAAAAGAGAGGAAAAAAAGAAAATAAGTTGATGACTTAAGTAATTTCTTGCACACACTCCTGCCCAATTCACAAAAGCATCAAAGCCTTAACAGATGCAGACAGAGCAGAAAGCATTTTGAGGACTGCTTAAGATAATGCTGAGGTTTTGTCAAAAGTCTAGACCTCTTGTAGGGATGAAACATAGAAAATCTTAATTGTAACTCCTCTCTTTACAGAGACAGAATTCACGTCTGTACAGCTCTTAATTGTAACAACTGTTCTTTGTAGGACATTTGATAACTTAAAGAACAGGAGGTGGCGATCCTGTTCCCCAACAATGCTTTTTATATCAAATTTAGAGAAAATTGGGTCTGTTCGTTATAGCTGAACTCTCTGCCGTTTACAGTTTTAAAATTCATACTGTTATAAGTTTTTTCCCCAAAGTCACACTACGAAGAAAAAGAAAGAGTAGTTTAGATTTATTAAAATTGTGTGTTCCTCAGTATTCTGACTTGCAGAAGATCAATAAAGCACTGGCAACAGTGCCAGTCAATATATTCATATTTAACTAAGTTTAAACCTGATACTGATTGCCAAAGATGATATACTTGCAAAATTAGACTTTAGACCAGCTACTCAAGCCAGGGATGATAAATCCTCCCTCTGAAGAGCCCATGTGGCCCTCTACAAACATACCTGCCAGGTCACATGTTAAGCAAGCACTCAGTGCTATTTAACAGTTATAAAGGTACATCTGCATGGAAATGTATCCAGCTCCAAGACTTCTGCCTTTTCACTCAAACTTTAGTTGTAGATGCTACACTCCTATATCAGAGCATTGCTCCCTCTGTAGCATCACCTAGAAGGTATTTTAACATGGGACATGCTTAATTTGTGCATATACTAGGTTGGCAAGCACTAAACTCACTGATTTCCAATTTGTCCTAGTATTTATATCTTTTGTTATTATCAGTAAGGTAGCTGTTAGTCTGAACCCTATCTGTCAAATCCTTAAGAGCAAAGTGTTGTTGTCTGCTAGGTTTAGACTCATTGTCATGTAAGTAAGAACACAAGACAGCTGTATACCTCTGAACAGCAGCAACATATAAAAGATGTCAGAACTACTTACCAGAATTAAATAACTACCATGATAGCGAACAGAAGGACAGGCAACAGTACAAGACAAGCAATAACGGCAGCTGGCAGGGTTCCCTGCACTACTAAGAAATTTAAGTAAGCCAACAGTTCATTTTGAACAACTACAGCTACTGTTACACATAATTACAGAAGGCTCAATGCTCCCAAAATTCTGAAATTAAGATTACCTTTCAGTTGCTCTGTGATGTTATCAAGTAAGTTAACTGACCTTCGCTGTGGCTGTTAATAGTTTAAGGTTAAAATTATTACTGTAATTTCTGTACCAGACTATTTTTTCAGACTGCAACTGGTCAACTTATTTAGATCCTGCAATGAACTCAAAGTATGTGTGTAGAAATTAGCACACTAAGCAGTGCCACAAATTCTATGCATCCTGGTCTTTGTTAATGAATATTTACTTGTGCCCACTTAGATACTTCGAGTTGGCAGAAAACAGAATGTAGTTATATTCCAGACAGCAGAATCGTATTTTTAAAATAATAATAAAATCCCAGCAAACAAAACCCCCATGCATACCACAGACCTTTCCCACCAAGTTCCTAGCTCTCTCCTGAACATTTCAGAGTTCCCTAAAACAACTTGTTTAGAATTTGACAATACTAGTTCATGTCTGGGAACTTTGCATAGTGTTCTATGAGGACCAACTGAAGGCTAGAAAGGATCTTACCTCCACTATGGAAAAAAAGTTCTTATTTGATTAAACAAGGAAGAAAGTTCTACATATTTTGAGTCCACTTTTGAGGACTGGAGTGGTAGGAAGTTTAAAACATCTCAGAACTTAATTCAGCAATTCTTGTCTGGTTTCCTTCCTCTTCTCCTACCTTGTTCCCTTTGGTATTTTGCAGTTTTATTATACATATAAAAAAGGTTTTACATACACCTAAGAACAGCAGAACATTCTGTGTAAGCCACGGTATTTCGTTGTCATGGTGAAGAAGTACAGAAAGGCATGGAAAGGGGAAGAACATTGTGTAAAGGTTCAGGTAGATAGCTGGCTGCTTTATCCAGAGTTTTTGGCAGGGACAAATCAACTCTTACTGTCAACTGCATTCTGTATGTTATGGTCTTCCATTGGTACATTTCTGTATGTGTTTGATGCACAGCATATACAATTCCTCACTTTCGGAAGAAAGATTACTCTTCCCTGCATTGTTCAGACATCTCATCCCAGCTGATGTAAGCACAGACAACTGCATGAGAAACTCTCTAGACCCATATTTTATACACTGTATTTTTAAACCTCTAGGCAAAAGCAGTCTTTATTTTCCACCCAAGTGTAAGGTACCAAAAGACTTCTCTGGCTGTGTTACAGTTAACCTTTTATGCAGTCCCACCTTCTTTAAATCCCACACTCTACACACATTTAGCCTACAAGCACAGAATCAGTTAGGACAGGTAACCTGTACATTAGCTTTCCAGCATTTTAAAGTCTTTAAAATGTTATGTAAATCCTAGAATAATTCCCACATTCCCTACTCAACAATGTGAGGATATCTAGTCCCTACCACCTCCACCCCAAGGGCTACACTTTGGTTAAATCTGGAAAAGGATCAGCTGGAATGACCCAAGGCAAAACACACTATTCAAGACTCAAACCTGCTGATGATTTCCTAAAACCTTCAACTTTCAGTGCTTGAAATACCAATCTGTGAAGTGGGAAACATCGTAAAAAACACTATATGAAAGTTAATTCATAACTGGGACACATTAGCACCTCTGTTAGAAAAGAAAAAATCCAGAATGACTTTTCATATGCTATTTTAAGCACACTGAAGTGGTTAAGGCACAAACTCTCACATACAAATTCGTCATCTGTATCCAGCCATAGCTCCACTTTTTTTAGAATAGCTTTGTTTCTGGCACACTTAAGAATGTGGTTCTGGTAAGTTCTGGAACTAAGGCATCTGCAAAACTAAGCTTTATTACCGTGTGCCTGATTCATGTTAGAGGCAGATGTTCCCAAACTCAGTGTTACTAACTTCAAAAGACCATTGTGGTCAAACCCCCAGATAAATAACAAGGCATCAGAAATTTCAGTTAGAAAGGAAAGGTTTCAAGTCTAAGTTTGGCATAATTAGATTCTAGACCCTCACTGAAAAAGCTGCCTCCTAACTGTAGGACCTAAGGATAATCTGCAGCTAGATATTAAATTCAAAAAACCTGTGTGATCTTCAGAAGAGACAAATTTGGAACTATTTACAGAAATGTAAAGTCAATTTAAAGGAAGAGAAACACAGGATACTGGGTTCAATGTACTTGGAACCAAAAAAAAAGCCTTCTTCACGCTTTGTTTATAACCCATTATCAAGGAGCCCCGTTACTTTAAATAAACACTCAAAACCATTGTGTAATTATTAAACATGGTCTGTAAAGAGAAGGTTGCACACAAATAACAAATGGAATTACAGCTAAACATACTGACTTCACTTCTCTGACATGGATGTTTATAAACAATGCACACTAACAATCTCTTACTGATGACCTTATATTTACAACTTTTTAGTGCCCAAGGCATCTTTCTGGGACTGAGGTTTTCAGCTTTTTGAGTTTCTGCAACCAAGGGTGTTTCTTTGGGGGTGTGTGTGTTTGGTTTTTTTTAATTAAAAAACACACCCACAAAACAGCAACAAAACAACCCCCACACAAATGTTTTAGTCATTTATTCCACTAATAATTCTTAATAACTTTACCCCTATTCAGCTTAGTAGGATATGAAAACAAGCTCCATAAACCTCCTTAAGTAACACTTAAATAGCAAGTCTCTGTCAGATCAAAGGATCCAGAAAAGAAAAAAGCTCTAAGGTCAGGATTTCCCTTCCCCCCAAGAGCAATTTGCAGCAGGGTTCACCATCAACTAGGTTGTTACTGCCCTTTTCTGTCTGCTTAAAGATTTTGGGGACTTCTGAGCTTCTATTTCATGTACCTCAGACATGGTTCTACAAGAACAGAAGCTCTCCAGATCTTCAAAGAGTTCTGGGAAGACCTGACTACAACTTATTCTTCAGCAACATGTCTATGAAGTTTTATCTCCTTAGAAAGCCAAGCTAATATGCATTTCCACCTCCATTTTTCTCCCTAATCTCTAGATTTTGGGCTCACTGGTTTTCAGCAGAGCTTGGAAGAGCAGATGCAGATTCCATTGATTCTATAAACTCTGTAACAGTAGTTGGCCATGTGGGAATATAAAAACCTTTTTAACCACCATTTCTTCTGCACCTATCACCTCCAGAGGAAAAACTGCAGCACAGGCCACTGAAGCACTAAAGAAATCCATAGAGTACTGTTAATGGCCACCAAACAGAAAATCAAAATTAGTTTTGCTCATTAGAATCAAAACACTGTCATGGACAAAACTGTAGCAACATAGGCCTTACTCGTTCTATCATTCTTCAAATTACTCCTCCTTAATGCCCACGAAAGTTGTTCCAAAACACTACCTAATCTAGATATGTGAGGTAGAAAACAGAGCATGACAGAAGAAAGCCATTTTAGGACATTATCCCACAGATGCATCTTATAAAAATGCAGTCAGTGGATGCCAGAAATGAGCATCCACAAATATGCCTGCATCAGTTCTGAGACACCTAACAACAGTCTAAATAGAGCTACTAAGCTAAGTAATGAAAAACATCCAAAATTAGCCACCCACAAATAGTCTTCGCAGAACCTAACTTTACCACAAAGCATATGTTAGTTTAAGCTAGCAATCTATACAGCAAGCAAATCTTCTGCTGCCTTAGAAAAACTGTAGGGCAGCTCGTTGAATTGTCTTATCTGAGAAATACTAGTCACTTAGAACATGGCCTTCCAACAGGACAACCAGAAACAAACCACAACATCTCGGAGAACTTTTATTAAGAGTCACTTAGTTCTAAGATGGCATTAATAGCTGTGACTAATACTTTTTAAATAAACTTCTAGGGCACATCCAGCAGCAGAAAAAAATTAGCATGGACTAAAATAATCTGTCAGTTCTATTCATCTTTTTTCCAGTGCATTCTTGAGAACAAAAGGAAAAATTAGTTAAGAGCAGCTGGCTGGAGTAAAAAACCACAGATAGGACAGCAAACCTCAAGTTAGTCCACAGATTTGAATATATATTTAACTATATATGCATGAATATTTCACTTAACACGCACAGAAATCATATTCCTGTGGAACAGCTCTGCCAAAAGCAGCTTAATCCATAGGATCAATCATGATCATCATGTCTTTTTAAAATGTGCCCACATAACAAAGGATCAAAAAACCACAAACAGGGTAACTCACACTGGCAATAAAACTGTCAGAAATGACTGAATGCTTTTGGTTGGAAGCAACCTTAAAGAGAATCTAGTTCCAAACTCCCTGCCACAAGCTGAGACTTCCACTATCCCAAACTGCCCTACCCAATCCGGCCTTGAACACTGATGGGGCAGCCGCAGCTTCTCTGGGCAACCTGTGCCATGGCCTAACTACCCTCACAGGGAAGAATTTCTTCCCAGTATCTAAACCTCCCCTCCTTCTGCTTAAAGCCATTCCCACTTGTCCTATCACTCCATGCCCTTGCAAACAGTCCATTGTCAGCTCTCTTGCAGGCCCCCTTTATGTACTGGAAGGTGCCATAAGGTCTTCCAGAAGCCTTCTGCTCCAGGCTGAACAGCCCCAACTCTCTCAGACTGACTTCACAGGAGAGATGTTCCAGCCCTTGGATTGCCTTCAGGCATGTTTTTCAGATTCTCTCCAACATGTCCATGTGCTTTTTCTGTTGGGGACCCCAGAACTGGATGCAGTACTCCAGGTGGGATCTCACCAGAGCAGAGTAGGAGGACAGAATCACCTCTCTCAACCTGCTGGTCAAACTTCTTATTGATGCCCAGCACACAGTTTGCTTTCCTGTCTGCAAGTGCACACTGCCAGCTCATGCTGAGCTTCTCATCCACCAAGGCCTTCTCCTCAAGGCTGCTCTCAACCCATTCTCTATTCAGCCTTTATTTGTGCTTGGGATTGCACTGTCTCATGTGTGAGACCTTGCATGTAGTCTTGTTGAACTTCATGAAGTTTGCACTAAATATTTTCATGTGCCACACAACTGCTTTATTTCAGCTAAAATAATTTCTGATACCTGTACTGTTTATGAAATTATCTCCTCCTGAAGTAACCTCGGGTAACAGA
Organism: Porphyrio hochstetteri; assembly: GCA_020800305.1. Taxonomy (NCBI): domain Eukaryota; kingdom Metazoa; phylum Chordata; class Aves; order Gruiformes; family Rallidae; genus Porphyrio; species Porphyrio hochstetteri. The sequence continues at coordinate 26,377,478 of CM036912.1, forward strand.
GGTGATAGTCCCTTCCTCTCACAGGCAATACGATGCCCATACCACTGGTTAAGAACTCTAGAAAAAGAAGGGTCAGTTTTCATTTAATTTAGTTAGAAGACAATTAATTTGTATGTGTATATTCAGAGTATCAAATAAAGCTGTTAGACAATATTAGACAGTATGTGTCAAAATATTAAGGCAACACTGTTACCCAGGGATTCCATGCTTTCAGTGTTTATTACATGCCACTTTCTTCCATGTTTTTACACCAGTGGCCCAATTGCGGTCTCTTCTCTTTTACTGGGTAAGAGAATCTGTTCATCAACACAGCTCTTTTGCCTTTTACGAGGAAGGAAGGAAGGAGGGAAGGGGATAAAGAGGCACTCAAATATAAATATAGCTATACTTGTGAACAAAATGCTGACATTAGTAAGCAGCTCCCTAAAAACTTTACTCAGTTCTCAACTACTGTACATAAAGAAGATTAATACCTCTGTCTAGTTCAGCTTTATAGTTACACTTTTAATTTCTCTTCTGGCTGCAGATTCTTTCCATTTGACACAGAAGCCCAGTTTCGTCACTGGAGGAGATTCAAAATTAAAACATACAAAGTACTATCAATGCAGCTTTAAAAAGAAATAGCACAAGGCTGGCTACACAGAAAGCACATTTCAAATTATCAATGAACAAGAAGCCATGTGTCTAAGTTAGCAGGTTTTAAAGCTTGATAGGTACTAAAAGGACAACCAATTACTACTTTTTTAATAAACACGTTCTTGAAATAAAGCAAATTATCCTGAAACTGAAAGTAGGTTTTCCAAGAAGCTCTGCACAGCATTCTTTTAGCTGTGATAACATCCAATGAAGGTCTTTACCTCCTTATCACATCAAGGAGAATAAAGATAGCAAAGAAGTGATTCAAATGAAAAACAAACAAAACAAACCCCAAGCAAAACAAAAAACCAAACCCACTGTTTTCCAAGGAAAAAAGCTGGCAGGACAAAGCACAGGCACCACCTCTCTCACTGGAAGCGACTGATGAAATTAAGCTTTGGTTTAAATTTTAGACTAAAGTCACAATGCTTCCAATGTATTTAGGCATATATCTCCTGCTACAGACACTGGGAATTAAGTTCCTACAGGGAAGGGGGAAGGATTTGAGCTGAAGTTCCCACCCCGTGACTCAAATTACCAGAGCAGCTAGCAACTGTTTAATGCGTAGTTTCATTGTTACCACTCAGGCACTCACCACGAGTCAGCAACATATTTAACTTTTACTTTGTAGCTACTAAGATACAAATAGACTCATTGGGGCTTCCCCCACAAGAAACAAAACTGGTAAGGAGGCAGCACATCAGCACAGAGGAGATCTAAGAAAGCCACAGCTGCTTCCGAGCAATAGGCAGCAGATCATGTCTGGAGTGCAGACACCTACTAGCCAGCAGCTGATGAACAGGGGACCCAAGGGGTCAGCAGATGAACAGGGGATCCAAGGTATTTCGTATCTTCAACCTAGATACAGATGATACACTTACAAGATCCTAAGCTACTCCCTCTCACCTGTCACATTAAACACAATTTCCAGAATTTCAGAAAACAACAGTAGTGGAATGTAATTCTTTGAATTACCAGAAGTTAAATAATGAAAAAGGGTACAAGTTTAAGCAGGGAACTTTAACACACACACAAAAAGCCTAGGCTTCTCACTTCACCTCCATGTTCCACCATTCATGCAAAGCCATGCATAGTCTCTCCCCCAAACACCTAAACTCAAGAGTAACTGTACAGCTTATGCTAAATTAAATACGCGAGCTCCCTAAAAACCATTCTGCTCAGAATATCTACAACTCAATTCTGAACTGAGAATCCGACATCTGCTATCTCCAGCAGCAGTACCTTGAGGCACACAATACTCCTACAGAAATCCTCTCTCATACTTACTCCAGCATTCTAGAAATTCAACACAATGTCCAGACTCAGCCCTAAGCCCCTATCTTCTGTGTACAGAAAAGATAAAAGTCTGGCTTAAAAGATCTAGACAGAAGTAATTTTAATTTTAGTTTAGAAAACTTACTGTGGTCACCTTTTCGAATTTATTTGCAACATGAGGGACAGGTCTTTAGACTAATATACATTGAATTCATGCACAACCAAATAATAAAGTGAAGGGACATGAAGGCTGAAGTTGCACACCACAGTTGCGTGTGTCATGAGCTCTATAAAATTTATGAGATCAGAACCCTGCACATGGGAATTTCTGACCAAAGGCACGCTGGGTTCAGCATCCACCTCTACTGGAACAGAGCAGAATGATCTTGGTATAAACACAACCACCTCAAGGCCGATGCTGTGTATCTTGTGTCCTTACAGCCACGGCTTTGGAAGATTTCATTTGCCCCAGACAGCTGACTGAAGTACTGATGACTAAGTATACTCAGACACATGCTTAAAGAAATAGTTCTCTGCATGTCTGCTGGCAAACTCAAGTACTCATGACTGACAGGCTAGTGGAATGAGCTTTCTTTAAGAGTAATTCCCAGTTCAGGTGGAGGCAAACAAAACAGCCATGTAAAACACACCTTAGTGATACATGAATAAAAAGAACCTGAAAAGACTACTGTCTGTGTTATATGTGGGGAACGCAGTTAATAGAACCAAAATTTCACTGGTGGGGTATAGTGATAATGTAATACCTGTGAAGGCTATAGTATATTTTACAAATGTCTAGCTCCTTTACTCATTTGTTCTACACAAACCAGACTAGTGGGAAAACCCACCACCACTACAGCCCAAGTAAAAATGACAGAGATTAACTACTACTAACTGTACTGTAGAAGCATTCCTTCAAGTACAGTCCCATTTTCAAGTCACCGAAGTACATTTAAACACCTTCTTTGCCAGAAAGAGGTTTTCAAGCTATTTCAGTAGAGAGACTGACAGTACGTGCCACACGCAAGTCAGAACTAGCACACCATAAAGCTAATGCTCTAACACAACACAGCTATTCTTGCCGTGTTCGGATAATCCTCAAACATAAATTAGAATAATTTAGATGTTTTGCAGGATTAACAAAAATATTTCAAGTAAAAACGTATTCATTTCTGAAAAGTTAAGATCCAAAACTTCTTTGCATCTCACTTCTAAGGCATACTATTTTATTCCTCCTTAGCCTGCCAATCTCTTTACCAGTCTTTTATTTCTTTGTCAAATAGCATTAGAACAAACTTCTTGCAAGACAGATTTTTGGTTTTCCAGTTTTGTGCAGTTGGTTAAGAAACTTTTTCAAAACTGTAAATTTTTAATCGTGACAGGAGTTTTGAAGTGCTGGAAGGAAGCCAGGACCAGAAAAAAAAAAAACCCAACCCAAAACCAGTTTCTATACAATTAAAGAAAGCATCATAATGAGATGCGTTCTCATTACTTCTGGGAACAGAACAATGTAAGTGCTTTCACCCAATTAGCTTTTCAACTTGCAGATGCCAAATGAGATTTTTATTTTCAAGATTTGCAAAAGCGTTTATTAAAGAAATTCCCATTATTTAGAAGAATAAGAAAACTTCAACGCTCTCAAAACTGAATCACTGCCTATTTGAGAAAAAGATAAGGGAACAAATTAAGGCAAATTCTTGCAGAAACAAGCCATGTAGCTGCTATCAAAATACAATATTCAAAGAGTAGGTTGGCAGGAAGCACTTTTCTCTGCATACAAAAAACTAATCGGATCTGTCTTACCTATCAGAATTATGTTTGAACTGAGAAAGTTTTAACTATTCACCAGGCTTCTTACAAACTAATTTAGGTCAGTTTATCCTGACCGCAGCTGCTCTCTGCAAAGGCATCTGTTAATGTTTAAGATCACAAACAGTCCCTTAATAAAAAATTACAAACACACTGAGCATGCAGCCACAAGTACGACTTCATTTCTTGTTCAACTCCATCACACCACCAGGCAGAGGCCTGGAAAGGCAAAAATACTAGCACACCCATTGTCCCCATGCACAAAGAAGGTGACATGGGGAGTCTCCTCTTTAGCAGCATCCTGAGTAGCATTTGCTCGGTCAGGCTGAGAACAGGGCAGCAGAAGGGAAGCCCCCAGTGGGGCTGCCAAAGACGCTACCCAACTGATGACATACAGATGTTCCTGTGTCTGTTCAAATGAGGGTGCTGAAAATACTCAGATGTCCAGTGCTTCCCTGCACTTCCTACATTCAGATTTCACTGTACAGAAAGAATAATCAGAACTGGTGGTGAATTGTGGGTTTGAGGATCCACTTGCAAGAATAAAGGAAATAAAATTGCTTGTACCCTCTGGCAAAAAAAGTATGAACAAGAAGTCTCCACGTATTACTGGTTCTCCTCTTACCCCTAAACACAGGGCACACTAGTGAGCTGTGGTACCTTTCCAACTGCACTTCAGCAGATCTAATTCCAGACACAGGCTGAAAAACGCTCCCAATCTGTTCCTCTGCATGAGGCTGTCTGGGATAACTTACCAGAAACAACAGCCGAGCTGAACAAGAGGTGACTCCTTAAGTCAGTTGCAGTGTTTGGTGCAAAACACTTTATTTGAGGAAGCTGATGCAAGATAATCAATGGCTACGTGAAAACAGATCCGATTCCCGACAGATGCGTAGCAGAAAATGCAGCCATTTAAAATTACCAGTCTCTCCACTGTTCCATCTTCCCCTTTCAATTTAATACCCTGACTGCAGAAGCACTTGTACTTTATTACAAACTCTGAAACTATGCCATTTAAGCTGGTGGCATATTTCCAACCCTCCTCACCCCACCCCATGCTGAATTACAGTGGAGGAGGGCAGGGCAGATTAAGAGAAACGTAGAGCCATTCCGTGCTGTGAGTAACTCAAAGAATCTTTTTCAACACTTCCATTTCCTGATCCTTTACAACAATTTCCAAGCCCCACTGTAAGAATTAACATTCTGTGAGAGGAAGCAACGCTTCCATTCTTCCCAAAGAATCACGACTCACCAAGAAATTGATTTTTTTCCACATTATACAAAACTTGTTTTTCCAAATCCCCTATTCATAGATCAGTCCTTAGGTAACAAATAGCTACAAATAAGGCTTTTGACTTAAAGATCAGTTAGATGTTGCTTTGAAATAATGTTCACGAGCTCTTTCAGAATATTTTGGAAGTACATAAGAACCAGTCTAGGGCTACAACGCTAAGGATTTTTATTCCTCTTTAGAACGTATGTGCCAAAATTAATTCCCTCTTCTCTAGCTGTTTTTTCCGTTCAAGATACTTCTGTTATTGAAGGGTCTAACCTGAAGATGGAAGCACAGTCACCAGTAAGAGCCTATACAATAAACAATTTTATACAGACTTCTGGAGAACCCTACCACCATAAAAAATCCCTGTTCAAAACCAGTTACTCTAATCAGTTATGTAATGACTTAAGCTACTTGTAACCACCTTCAAAACTTCCCTCCATGCTCAAAACCCAAATTACGTGTTGCCTGTACCTCCTACCAAATTACTAATTAATTAAAAAAATTCATTTCTCCTCTGCGTTAAGAAATGGTGCAGCCTATTTGCTTTTAATGCTATCAAAGATACAACCACTGTGATAATGCCAAATGTATCAGTTTATAATCCACCAAATGGTAAACTGCCAAGCGTACCAGGTTAGAGCACAGCCCTGACAGCATCAATAAAAAGGAAAATTGACTCCTGCTTGTACAAAGAGTTGTGTATGGTAGAATTTGCTTCTTGGTCTGGTCCAGCCTGGAAGAGAGCTGACGACTCCTGCTCACAGTTCCTTTATCTGTTGCCTGCTAATCCTTTGGATCTCCGGTAAGTTGGGTTTTAACCTTTGATTCTCTAGTTTCCTACAGAACAGACCACCTCCTCCTTGAGCAGCAGAATTCTCAGCATATAAGAGATGCAGTTGCAAAAACCACACCGACAACAGTTCTGGACAACACCAGTTAAGTAAGGGTCAACTTTAGCCCTCTGCTTTAGACTGGATTCATTCATGTTTTGTTAAAAAAAAAAGATAAAAAAGATGAGGAGCTAAATTAGAAAAGCTTTATCAGCATACCCGGCTTTATAAATCTGCCTCTCAGCATTACAGAACCCATTTTCCATGGAAGTTAAATTGCATCTGCCAAATGGCTCCACATGAAGTTTAACATCTTCTGTTGCTCTTGGTTCTGTTTATTCTGCTTAGGGGAAACAAAAAAAAAAAAAATCGCTTGTGTCCCTTGATACTCTGCTTTCTGCAGTAGGTAAATAATTAAAAAGGCTCAATATATCATCAAGATACTTAAAAGAAACTTTTCTTTATCCAAAGCAAAAGCTACAAAGCTCTGTCCCTGCCAATAGCTTGATCTGTGGCATAAAAGGTTCTCCTAACCAAGGTGAGTCCAGCAAATTAACCAATTAGTTGCATCACAAGCCAAAGGGAAGTTTTCCTCTCTAGTATGCATCCCTTCCTACAGCCTATTTATACTCATTGGCAAGGGAAAACGTTATTGTTCCTCCTCACTAGAACATTTCTGCTGTGCACCTATATATACATTGAGACACCCCTGTACAGGAAGCACAGACTGCCCTAAACACTATTATAAAACAAGCCCTATAAATATTTTTGTTTTCCAAAATGAAAGCCTCAATATGTTGATCTAAAGACAGTGAGGTCCTTCAGCTAGTTTGAAACAGAACGAGTCCTAAAGTACGTCAAGTCCTACATTGGGAGAAAATGACTGTTTCTGTACTACCAATGCATTTAACTGATCCAAATTAAATAACGTTTCTTTTGTCAAGACTAACTTAAAGTTGATTATTACAAATGCGATTTACATCTACAGTCATAATTTTAAAGTATAAGTTAAAATTTAGAAACACCAAAATTTATGAATAATATTTTGTAAGCATGCGGCTTAGTAATTTTAGAAGAAGCTGTAGTTGTTTATACAATTTAATGAGGGTAGCCTGAAAAAGGTTTGCTTTTCAAAGCAGAGAAAGTTTGATTTCCCAGCTTAAACAAGCACTGCAGCAAAAAGCAGACAGCTTGACCATTGCTAGTTTTACTATGAAAAATCACCTGGCACCTCTGAGCATGAAGAACTACATCTTACATCCCAACTAACTAAAAACTGAGTAAACCTGCCACTTCACTTAGAAGTCAGTTCTACACTGATTTAGAGAGGTATTTAATAGACCCCTTTTCTCTTGGTAACTACCCACTGGGTGATGCCAGAGTTCTTCATGCATTTGATGTACCTGAATATAAAGCGCAGTAGTTCCTGCCTCTGATGTTGCAAATTCATCCCAGTGTAGCCCACCCTTATTTTCAAATACATATCAGTTAAAATGCGTCACCAACATACTCCAGATTGAAGATACATAATGTTGATTCTGCACTACAATTTCACCACCACCAAGTAAGACAGCACCAGTTAAAAACATGAACAATGCGAAGGACACAGAGCTTCTCCCTTTAATATGTGTTTGCAATCTGTAACAGACTAGCTCGTTAGCATTTAGTTAGAATGTTATGTAATGGTTGAGGTATTTGTAATAAAAACAGTCTATTTCTGTTAGCCCGGTCTTCAAAGACGTAAGAGCTGTCTTCATCTGATTTTTATTAGGACTTCATCTTCTGCTTTTTATGCATTTTTTAGACTGCTGTCCATTTCTTTTTCATGTCACCAACACACAGAGGATTATTTTCTCCCACCTCACACAAATATCAGCTTTTATTTTCACACCTGCTTTCACCTATTAGAAGTTTCTGTGGGGTTCTGTGAAAACCAGACTCCCACCCCTCCAATAATAAAAAAAAAAAAAAAAAAAAAAGAAGAGGGCATGAAGCTGAGCAAAGAAAAAAATGTGCTACAGAAGATGAACAACTGGTTCTACCAGTAAAACACCACTGGCAGTCCCATCATTACAAGCCCAACAGCCAACCCCAACTAGTGGAAAGGTGGTGCATTTTCAGGGCTGAGGTGGGTTTTTCCAATCCACTCAAACCCTCCATTACTGGATCTGGCCTCTGAAGATGCCCCACTCATCCTTCACAGAATAACTGGAGGAGCATTTTTCCTTCACTCACATCCAATGCCCTACACAAAGGTTTAACCCTTCACCTTTTTCTATCTGCACATCTCTCTTATCCACACCACCCTGCATGGTATTCGGGCTACATGTTCCACCCTCTCTCTACTTTCACTTCACTCCTGTTAGCCTGGAAAATTCCTCTGGAATAAAGAGTGCTTGCACTTTCAGTAACCTAGGACATCTGGCTGAGATCAATCCCACACAAGATACCCACTGCTTTGACTTACATTCTGTCTCTTTACTGACATACAGCATTCATTCGACAAAACACAACGCACTCAAGAGCTCCCTTCTTAACTGTGTCATCTTTTCCTGGCCCACTTCACTTTCCCTAGCAGGGAAACAGGACCCAGAGAAGATACATACCATAAAACTGTATCACTGAACAAGGGCTCCAGCAGCCAAGTTAACTCTGTAGGCTGATGTAACTATTTTTACCAGTTGCTCTACAAAAAGCCAGGCTCCTGTTATGAAGCCTAAATAAGAGTAAACAAATTATAATTTCCTACTAAACTGCAGAGAGACAGAGTATTTCTATTAGCAGAACTCAGAGAAATGACTGTGTATTCATTTATACGTGTTTTACAAGCTATTGCTTACCAAAGCAATACACTTCATGCATGAAACACATATACACTGAGGCAGAGCTCTACACAGAGGCCATAATCCTAGTCTCCACACACAAGCACTGGCCTATACCAGTTCTCCCTTCAGTTTCAACAGCCACTTCAAGTACACACACACCTCCAAAGCAGTTATGCTACTCACTCACTGAGCACAATACTTCGAAAGACAAATTGCCTTTTCTTTGCACATTCACCAAGCTCCAAGAACTCCCAAAACTTTGAGACTCAATGGGCCCAAGCAGACTGTAGCAGAGTTGCACTAAAACACCTTAAATTTAGTTTGGAATAAAAATTCTCTAAACTATATGTTTAAAAGAAAACCATTCAGGTCCTGGCAGTCAGTATTATACGGTAATCCTTTTGTTTCTCGTTGATAGACAAATGAGATCATGTCCTGTTTCCTCCTTCAAAAGCAGTTTCTTGTCTGAGCAGAGCTCTTAAGACTGGCAAACGGGTAGGCCTGATGCTTCACTGCAGAGGAAACAAAGCTATTAAAAACCAGAGTCCTGCTCCTTCTGTTGGAAATAATGCTAATTTCTACTACTGCACCCATCTGACCGCAGTAATCAAAGAGCAAAAAGGAAAAAGTCCTTTCTCAATGATACAGAGTTCAAGACCTTTCACAAAGGAACAACCTTACAAAACACTAGTGAGAGACATAAAAAGGAAAGAATTTGAAAAATGTTCTGCTTAATGCCCAGCACGACATGCTCCCCTTCCCCATAAAGTGTGCCTGAACTGGGAACTACCCAGGCCTCCAGATTTTCAACATCGGCATCCATCCTTATCTGATGGCTCCTGTTATCCCCACTGCAGACCGGCTACCTGAATTTTAGCCGTGTCACGTAACGCTGCTCAGAGCATCTTTAAGTGCTATCAGTAAGAAGACTCCTGCCTCTGCTCACCCCACTCCTACAAATCTTGTCCTTAGGAGCAGAAACAATACCTTCCTGAACGGTGCTTCACTCAGTCCTACATCAAATAACCCAGGAAGAGTGTTTTACCGCACACCTCAGGAACTGTGGATGAATATTTCAGAGTTAGAGAATCAAAGCGCCGTGCTCCCCATGTGCCTTCAGCATCCCGTAAGAAAAGGCTCCCCTCCCCCCTGCTTCTAGAGGAAAAATCACAGCCGCGAAGAGAGCATAAACGCACGAAGGGGACGGCACATTTCTCGAGTGATCTCCCTCGAAACAGAGACTCGGGACCGTTAAAAAAAAAGTGGGGGAGGGAAACAGGGGGCGGGAAATGAAGGGGGGGGAGCAGCACACCCGCAAAAGCGATCCTCAGCCGCCCCCACCACTGCAGCCCCCTCCCGCCGCCCCCGGGCGAGGCCCGGCGCTGTTCCCGGCGCGGGGTGCGGCCGGCCCCAGGCGGCAATGCGGTGCGGCGCGGCCCAGCGGCGCGGGGCAGACCGCCCGGCCCGCCGCAACCCACCGCCGCACCGCTTCCCTCCGCCCGGCCCCGGCGGGGTGCCGGCCCCCGGGCACATCCCGTTGCCCACCGGCTTCGGGTCTGCTGTCGCCGCCGCCGCCAGGCCAGGCGGAAGCCGCCCCCGCCCGGGGCCATGCGGCGCAGGCCGCTCAGCCGCTCCTCCCGGTACCGCTCCGCGCCGCAAGCAAGCGGGTCGCTGCGGAAGGCGGCGGAGGCGACGCTGCCGCTTACCTGGCGCGCAGCGGAGCGGGCTGGCCGGCGCTCCGGCCTACCCGGAGCTCCCGGACTCGGCAAAGCCGAAGCCCCTGCTGCTCCCGGCGCCGCGCCGCCGCGCCCCAGCCGCTGCCACACAGGGGCCAAGATGGCGGGCGGCCAAACCGGCGCCAACGGCGTCTAACGTCTAACGTCACCGCGCCGCGCGCGCGCGCGCACGGCCTCTCACGTGGTCACGCCGTGCCGCAGTCGAGCGGTAGCGCGGCGCCCGGCGCGCCCCCTGGCGGCGCGGGGGGGACCCGTGGCCAGGCGCGGGCAGAGGCAGCGCCCTGCGCTCGCTGCCGCCGTGCGGAGCCCCGCGGGGAGGGGGGTGGCGGACACCCTTTCCCGGAGGGAAGCGGCTGCAGCCCGAGCGCAGGCGCGCAGCGGCCTACCTGCGGGAAAAGAACCCTGGTGCAGGCTCTGGGGGAGCCTCTGCCCTCTCCCCGTGGGGCGCGGGGTCCCATGCAAGCCTCCCCGAGGCTGCTTGGGCGATGGCGGCGGTGCTCCCCCGCCTGGCTCTGCCGCCGTCTGTATTGTTCTTTAGGACGGGGCTCTTCGCTCCGCCGACACTCGGGGTCCCGGGTGTACTTGCTCCCCCCCGGCCCCGCCAGTAAACCGTTAATAACACCACCGGGGAGACGGGAACGGAACCCGTGAGGTTTATTTGTGGCTGCCTACTTGGCGGCCAGGTGTCAGGCAGAGATCTCCAGAGCTAGCGGAGCCCCATGGTGGCAGGGGTCTTGCCGAGCTTGGATGGAGGAAGCTCAGGGGGAGCACGGGCAGGGAGGGGAAGGCTGGTCCTGTGCACACCAGCCAGCCCCAAAGTGACTCTTCCTAAAGCCCTCTGGAGATCCAGCCCGGTACAGCAAACACTCCGTACCCACCTTGGTGGGTGGCAGGAGGAGGCCAGACACCAGACAGCACAGGGGTCTGGGCTCCTGCTGGCACTGGCCCAGGTTTAGCCCTCCTGACAGCAGCCAGCGGCACGGCTTCCCACCATGCCTGGGATCGGGTCTCACCGGGTTTCTTCTACAGCTGGGGACCAGCCCGGAGGCTCCAGCCTAACTGGGGGTACTTAGAAAGGAGGAAACCTGCTGAGAGAGCCACTGGCAGGGCCAGGAGGCATATCCAGCGCCAGCCATCAGAGCTGCCGGAGGAGTCATCCACCACCCGAGTTCTCAAGGGCTTCAGTGTCCGCTGCCACTGAGTCAGGATGGCATCTCTGGCCCCACTCCACTTCCCCCGTCCCATCAGCCGGTACTGATAGGACGTGCAGGGGCCGAAGAAGATGGCCAGGGCCAGCCGGGGGTCTGTCAGGAGCAGCTGCAGCAGGTTAGGCTTTACACCAGCACATGAAGCAATTTCATCAGTATAGCTGATAAAACTTAATTTCAAGTTCTCCCTCTCGGATGAATTCCTTCAATGGAACATGAAAGAGACAAAACTAAATACCAGCATCCCATCATAGTTCCCAGCTCCACGGAAAGCCAAAGCTCTGGGTTCAGACACCAGCCAAGCTCCCTCAGCCCCAAATACATCTGAGGGCACTGAAAGAGCTTTCGTGGGGTTGGTCCCCAGCAGTTACCTGGGGCAGGGAGCAGGCAGAAGCTTGTCTTATCTCTGCAACCTAGTTGTGGCTCAAAAACAGTTCTAGCATCATACTGCCATTGTTATAATGCACATGCTACGTCCCTTCCTGAGGTTCACAGGCATGGATCTGGCCAATTTTGAGAGGCAGAGGAGTAGACATCCACAGACCAGACTGCCAAGAGGACTGGGAAAAGTGGGAGATGCAGAAAGCTCCCCATGCTGGGAGGGATCCTAGGGATTTTTGTGTGTGAGGCCTCATGTCCCTTGCCAGGAGAGAAGATGGGTGCTGAATCTGCTTCAGCAAATTTGGAACAGCCTCAAATTGATGTCCATTGCACTTCAGACTCACGTGTTTCTGTGTAGCATCGTGTCTGCAATCACTGGGGCTCCTGGTAACAATCCCTGTGGCTCTGTTTTGTCCCACATATTTACCAGTGTCCTATGGCCCATCTCTGCCTTGCTGGCAGACCTCACCCAGCGTGCACCCTGCCTGGCCTGATGTCCCCTCCTCGCTCCCAAAACCTACTGCTAGCCAGCACGCATGTTCAGCATCAACCCGTCCCACAGCCTTGAAGACATGTCTCAACCTCCTGTAAAATCCCAGTGCATACAAGGCAGGCTGTTAGCTCCCACGTATGCAACAGACAAGTTCCACCAAAAACTGGCACCAAAAAAACCCCCACTTCTCTCCCCACCTGCATCACCTTGCTCCAGTGGTTTCTGGATGGGGCTTGGCCTTGACCCCAGCATTCCCCGCTGCCTGGATTTGGGAGGGAGAAGCCACAAGATGGCACACTTCGTCTGGAGGAAACTAACCCTCCCTCGTGACGTGCTGGGGATAGGGACACGGCTTGGAGGGCTGGTGGAGAGGACCTGCAGGTCCTGCATCTTGCCATAAGCTGCTCCAAAGCACTGTGACCTTGGTGTCTCCGAGTCTGTCGTCCATAAAGGAGACACAAGAACATTTCCCTATCTCGCTGTGGGTGGTGAGGGAATACATGCATCCAAGAAGAGCTGGGTATCCTAGATGGGTCCCTCCCGCCATAGGATCGCCATAAGGACCCCATTTCCCTGGGATTACCCTAGCACACGGTACCCACTGCACCCCAAACACAGCAGCATCACTCACCTTTTGACTGGTGGCTTCTTCTTCAAAACATCAGCCATCATCCTGCTGGTGGGAGGGAGCTTGTTCCAGCCTGAGAAGAACAGAGACACCAGACCTCCAGCAGCACCTCAAGCTGAAAAGTTCACTCCTTTCCCATGCTCCCAGCCCCATTACCAAGTGTGTTCATGCTTGCTGGCTATGGCAGCATGTGTGGAGCAGCAGGAATATAGGGATGCAGTTGGAAGGCAAAGGCTAGGGTGTTACTAATGCTCATGGCCACCCAAGGCACTCTGGCAGGAGATGAAATATGCCCTATGTCCTGTGGACAGCAGGTCAGGCTGCCCCAGACCTCCCACCCCAGCAGATTCCCCCATCCCTGAACCCCGTCTCCCACCTGCAAAGATCCCTGTCACCCAGCGAGCCTGTATTTCTGTTCCCACCATCACAGAACCAGTCAGCTGAACTAAGCCGATGATGGCCAGTGTCTGCTTTTCCAGCTGGGGAAGGAAGATGCGTTTGTAGAGGGAACGGTTATCATCGAAGAGGCTGCGGACCGACTCTTCCAGGAAGGGAAAGGAGAAGATGTAACCTGTGGCAAAAATCACCACATCGATGTTTTCTTCTGTTGTCCCATCTTCAAAAACAGCAGAGCTTTCAGTGAACTCCTTCACACTTGGCTTCAACACAATGGTCCCAGAGAGGAGGCAGAATGGCAGGTCTTCATTGATAATTGTCTTAAAGTTGGAGCTTGCAGGTGGAAAAGAGGACAGCAATGTTAGGATATGGGGGGACCTGAAACATGTTTTGTGGCTAGAGTTCCCCTCCAATGGCTTATTCCGTAAATATCCCCTGAGATTAAAAGTAGAGCATTTCATGCCATTAAAAACCCCAACAGAAGAGTCAGAACAAACACCTTTTGGTGGAAGCCAAGCCATAGTTTGCGTGGTTAAACCACGAATTGAACTTCCGAAACCTGATTCTCTTCATGAGGGCTGATGGGAGAAGCCAGTCGAGGAAGTGGTTGAAGCGGGTGGTGTTGACCATGTCAAAGGGGAAGCCGTGGTCTGAGATCCGGCTGAACACCCACGTGTTGGTCCTGGTGCTCAGAAACACCTGGGGGAGAAGACAGATCTCAGCCTCCTGCCCAAACATCCCATTGCTGGGGTTGCCCTGCACAGCAAATCCCACCTCCTACACTTGGGAGCTGAGAAGGTTATCCTGAGGGAAGGAAACGGCGTTGGGATGAACCAACCAGCTCGTGACAACTTCCACAAAATTCCCACAGCTGCTGAGCTCTTTAGGTGGCCCAAACCCTTCAGAGACTGCAGAGCTTCTCCAGTTGCTAATGAAGTGCTATTTGTTGAGGCAGCTGGTGGGAAAAGCTTCCTGCACATATCCCCAGCCACCAGCTACTGCGGTGCCCAGCCAAGCTCGGTCATGTCTATGTGCGTATGTGCCGCGGGAGGTTGACGTACCTTCGCGGCCACGTGGCTCAGCTCCACGGAGAGGTCACCGCCGGTGTTGCCAGTGCCAATCACGAGGACCCGCTTTCCCCGGAACGCCTCCACGTCTCTGTATTCCTGGCTGTGAAGGTACCGGCCTTTGAAGCGGGTCTCAATGCCTGGGCAGAGAGCAGGGGGCATCTCCTACCATCAGGTAAGTTTGCTTGTCCCCGCCTGCAGCCTCTGCCTCTCCTTGCAGCTGAGAAGCCTGTGGGGGTCTTGGCTCCCCAGGTGGTGTCACCCTCCTGCATGTCCATGGTTCTGCTTTGCAAATTCTTACACAAGAGCCAGGCTGCATCTTTACAAGGCATTTTTCCCCTTCCCAGGAATGCCCATGGCCATTCCCACGGGGTGGGGGTCCCACCTGCCCCAGTGTGGGGCCTTTGTGGAGCAGGGAGGCTTGCACAGGGAAATGCAACCAAGGGACCCACGGGTGCTGGGTGAAACCCCGGGGTTCAGCCCCATCCCACCCTGCTCCCAAGGCAGGCCTTACCTGGGAAAGAGGCCAATGGTAAGTTGGGCTTCTGGTAATGGCCGGTGCAAACCATGACAGCATCGAAGACATGTGACTCCCAGACACCATCAGTCTCAGTCACCACCTCCCACTGGCCTGAGGTCGCAAAATCTGGGCGCTTCCTCACACTGAGAGCCGTTGTCTTGCACCAAAGCCCAACATAACAGCAATCAGGGACTGTGCTGTGTTTCAGAGAGGACCTGCCTGCAAAGGTCCCCTCTGAAACTGTTAAATCCCACCCTGAACCCTTCCCCTGGTGACAGCATTGATGAGGAGGATGCACCAGGCAGCCCACGTTCGAGCAGCCTAATTTAAAACATGAAGCCAAAAGGCTGCGTTCAGGATGCAAAAGGTCCTTGTGGAATTGCACCCAGCATTGTCCCATCCCACCTGGGCGATGCCCTGGTATCTGCAGCCACTGATGGCTCTTTGTCCCATGGTGCTTGTGGTCCCCGCTCACCTTGAAGCGTATGTGCCGCAGGAGGTCGAAGTGCCGGGCGTACATCCGGAAGTACTCCAGGAGGAGCCCGTGGGGTAGGAAAATGGGAAAATCTTCTGGATAGGGGAAGTCACTGAAGCAGGACATCTCCTTGGAGGTGTTGGAGATGACTGAGTGGTACACGCTGACCCTCCCACCATCCGTGGAGTCCTGTGTGAATCCAGCGGTGCCATTTGCAGGTGTGCAGGGAAGGACTTTCTTCCCCCAAAGTTTTTGGGTATTTTTCTTCCTTGTATTCAGATACAAGGAATAAACTAGGACCAGCACCTGGTGACCATGGCTTCTGATCCCTCCATCTCCTTCTCCACCTTGGAGCTGGAGGGAGCCCTGTGCCTGGGACAGGGATTGTCCCCTGAGGGCACAGGGCATCCAAGGGAGGAGACAAACCCGGGGTCAGTGCTCCCTGTGCAGGCAGAGCCCACTGACCGTGTAGCGCCAGAGCCCCCCGATGTCCTCGCTCCTCTCGAAGCAGGTGGGCTCCAGCCCCTCATCCAGACAGCACTTGATGGAGACCAACCCGCCAGTCCCAGCCCCAATAACAGCCACACGCCGCACCATGCCGTCCCACAGCAGGCAACACACTGGCGTAGGAACGACTGCAAATGAAACAGCCCAGCGATTAGCAAAACATGGGCCCCCTTCCCATCCCTGGGAAAACACCTCTTGTCCTCTCGCTGCTGGTGTCCCTGGAGGAAAACTGCCCTCAGAGAAAGCCATCACCAGCTCCTGACTCAAGCGCTGTGGACGGCTGCTGCTCGTTACCTTCCTACTATGCTGAGCCCATGTCAGGGTCCCAGTGATTCCCTTCCCACAGGCAGGGGAAATGGAGGCACTCTGAAAGCTCACCACTCTGCTGCTTCTATTTGTTCCCTTCCCCGTCCCAAACCAGGCTGTGCGAAGGAGGGGAAGGGGTTGCAGCTATCCGCTCCTGCCTGTGCAAAGTGATCCTTCTGAAACCCTTTCAAGAAACAGTTTCAGCTAAGCTGGCTCGTATTCCCACTCTCCTGTTTATTTTCCCATTAAACGGCATTCTCTCAGAAAACAAAAAGGGTGTTTTGTTGTTTGGTTTTTTTTTTAAAAAAAAAAACCCCAAACCCAACCCAAGTAATGCCTGAGTGAGCAGGAGCACAGCCCAGCAATTCAGGAGTTGGGCCATGCTGTGAAAGCACGCCTGGGATTACAGACTGCACAAAAGGTAAGAAACCCAGGAAACGCGGGGTATAAATGGGAGGAACTCAGAGCTCTCCATGTGTGTAAACTAAGCTGAGCTGAGCTGCACTGGAAAGCAAGGAAACCAGGAAAGAAAAAAATAAAAAGGCTTCCTTGTGAACTTTGCTGGGATAGCAAACGCTCCTGCTGCGCAGGGGGAAGACAGAGGCGTTTGTAACTTCTTTTCAGCCTGGGTTTGCGTTAAAAGAGTAAGTTGACTTCAACAAGATGGAGGAAGCCGCAGAAATGCAGTGAAAAGTGAGGGGGAAACAACACCCTTCCACTCCCCCCACCTCACCCCTCACCCCCCTCCCCTTCCCGCATCCAAAAGCCAGTTCCTCCAGCCCGAGCCACTCCCTGATCTGCGGAAGCGGGACAGGACATACCGACACTCACCCACCTCCCGTTTCCGGAGCCTCCCTTGGCTTTGGGAAAGGGCAACGATGGGCCTGGGCTGATGAGGTCACCTGTCCCTCCCAGCGCTGCCTACAGATAGCTTCACACCAGAGGGGCCCCTCTGAAACTCCCTCTCCTCCAGCAGCGAGGCGAAGCTGGTAGCAAACACGAAAACCCCGGAGAGCTGGGTGCCGGCTTGCAAAGCCTGCAAAACCCAGCCAGGGAGAAGTGAGAAGCAAACCTTGGCAGGGCAGCGCTGTGCCTTCGCCGCTCAGGCTTCGCATGAACTTTGCTTCGCGTTTTTTCTAGCCCCAGGTTTAAAGGAAACACTGATTCCTGGGCAGCTTTCCACGGCTCTTGCACCACTGACCTTTACACCCACGCTCCCCCACTCTACGCTGCTTGTCTGTGCTGACAGAGAGGTCTCCACCTCCCCAGAGCAGTGCCGGGTGGAAAGCCAGGCCTCAGTCCCAAGGGGGTCATGTTTGCAAAGACTCCCCACGCTGCAGCTTACCTCCACCCTCAGCTTGGGGATGTCCCAATCTGTTACCCTGTGTGCTGCCTGTGCTGGGCAGGCGCTCACTTGGCATCCCCAGCAATCAGCAAAGCATGCTCACTTTGCTTGCATGCCAGCACATGGCAGAGAGGGGGGACACGATGCATGTGGCACCCTCAATTTTGGTGGCAAACAAAAGCCCTCACAGCCCCAGGCTTGTGGGGGTGTGGGGGAGTACCTGCTGGCACAGCCCCAGCCCACAGCATGGGACCCTCCAGCTCTTCCTGCACACACAAGGAGACAAGGCGGCAGCCTGCACCATGCTTCTGCCATGGCCAAGGAAGTTTTATTGATTTAAAATCTCTTGCTGCACAAAGCAGAGGCCTGGGCTTGCCCTGTGATGGGGAGTACAGGGAAGCAGAGCCAGGAGCACTTAGCCCCACAGGGTACCAGTCGCTGGGTCCCTTCCCTGCAAAGATGCACCAACTCAACCCAAACTGGGATTTTCGGTTCATACTGCCTCAGGTTGGAAGAAGGGACATCTGACCTGCAAACCCAGCCCAGATGACCCCTTGATGGACCAAAGACTCCCTTTCTTGGCAGAACTGGGCCCCTGTGCTCTATCCTGGCTGTGATGCCCACAGCCATTTCTGCTGGTCTTGTCCTTGTTGCCTCCTGGCCATGCTGCACTGCCGTGCTCTGCTCATAGCAGCAGGCAGGAGAGGGGGAATAAGTGATGGAGGGAGGCTGCCATCCCTGGGTAATCAGGTCTGCAAAGCTGTGGTGATGGGTGAGCTGGAGCAGAGAGGTTTCTGGTGCTGGTTAAAGTTTTACAGTCTGCCACGTGCTGAAGTCCCTTTCCCCCTGCGGCACTCTGACCTGAGAGAAATCCTCCAAGACAAGAAATAACCCAACCCCTAAACAGGCTCCAAAATCTACTGGAAACCCAAAACCACAGCAGCCAGGAGGAGGAGGAATCCCACCACAGTCAGGAGAGAAAGCCATGGGCTGGAGGAGCCTGCAGGAACTTGTGTTCTGGTAGGCTTCAGGGTCCGGTCCCACTGGGTGAGGATGGCCTGGCGTGCCCCCTCCCAGTGCCCAGGTCCCCCCAGCCGGTACTGATAAGGGGTGCAGGGGCCAAAGAAAATGGTGAGGGCCAGTTGGGGGTCACTGCAAAGCAGCCCCTGTACACTGGGCTTGGCACCGATGAAGGAGGCAAGCTTGTCCATGTAGACCAGGCAGTCGATTTTGAGGACTTCATCAAAGACAGACCAAACCTTAATGAATTGGAGGAGAAAAAGAGGTGGGAGAAG
This sequence comes from Porphyrio hochstetteri, assembly GCA_020800305.1. Taxonomy (NCBI): domain Eukaryota; kingdom Metazoa; phylum Chordata; class Aves; order Gruiformes; family Rallidae; genus Porphyrio; species Porphyrio hochstetteri. The sequence goes on from CM036912.1 coordinate 26,396,489, forward strand.
GATTGGTGTCAGTGGGGCTGAGAGGAACCAGAGGTCAGATCCTTTGCATCCAGATTATTTTGTCCAAAACCAATTCAGTTCCTCTTAGAAAAGGACTGGGTGCGCATGCAGCAGAAATCAAGAGTCTGTCCCGGCCCAAATCCTTCCCCTGTAAAGTGATGCTGGCTCTGGTACACACCTGGGGTGCTTCAGTTGGTCCTTCAAGCTGTATCTGTACCTTCTCTCTTCACTTTGGTGGATCTAGTTTCTAGAAAACTTTGTCAAACGGGTTTTGTTTGTGTTTTATGGGTTTTTTTGTTTGTTTGGGTTTGGTTGGTTGGTTTTTTAAAACTCATTTCCCTTTGCTCTCTGCAGAGGAGCTGTGGGACAGGGGAAAGGCATCATCCTTTATTTTCCCACGTGGTCATTCCCACACAGTATTGCAAAGACATGTGGTGAACTGCAGAATCGCTTCCAGTTCACCTTCGCTGCAGACTTGGCATGTCCCATCCTGCACCCCCGGCTGCTCGGCCTTGTACCACACAGCGACTGGGACATGCGGTTCTGCATCTCCCCCCTCTGTATCTCCTCCCTCTGTACTTTACCAAAACAATCTGGGTGAATGATGGCTTAATATATTGGCTAGCTTCTGGTTTTGTCTCATCCATCTCCTAACCATCCTTAGCCTCCAATTTGATCTCTTGCATGCCCATGAGCCAGTACACCACGATGCCAATTCACAGCCATTCAGATCCCTGTACTTAGAGGTGGCAGTTTGTACATACACCTCAGGCTGGCCTTTTTATCCCCTGCTGAATTACTTTGCATTTATTACCATTAATTTCTCTGCCATTTTGTCTCAGCCTCTGGGGACCCTGGCACGCTTCCCCAACTCCCAAACAAGCTTTAGGCTTGACTACCCTAAATTCATTTCTTCCTATCATCAGAGTACCAGCTTCAAATCAAAGGTTACATTTCCTACATGCAAATAAATAAGGGGGTGGCTGGGTCTGGGCACTTCCCTCCACACACACACTATACATGCAGGGAGCAGCCACAGAGTTTGAGCTGTGTTGCTGTTGTCCCCCCTCCCCCTAAACTCCAGGAGCTTTTCAATCCACCAAAAACCCTTCAGGGCTCCAGGGAACAGCTTACCTTCGCACTTGGTTTTTCTTCTTCTCATTTACTTCCTTCTCCATGACAGACTGTGGTGGCAACTGACATAAGCCTGGAAGAGAGGAGAGCATCTTGCAGAGTTTAACTCCCGGGGGCACTTGGGAATTCATTTGGCAATGCAAAGCGTGGGAAGCCCTTTCCCAGGGAGCAGGAAAACCTCATTGCCAGATTTAGCTCGGCAGTGGCAATCTGCCAGAGACCAGCCCCCAGGGCACAAATTCACCTGCGCTTCTTCCTGCTCTTACAGGTTTGTGCTGCAGGGGCACAGGCAGGTAGTGTGGGGTGAGAAGCCCCAGACAGCACCATCCTAAAAAGAAAACCCAGAGATCCCCTGGTTTTGTGGAGGAGCCTTGATGCAGCCCTCCACACCAGCCCACTGGGTTGTTATCACCATTATTTTTATTTTAACCCCCCACCCCCACCCCAAACAACCCAAACCAAAGCACAAACCACCAGTAGGTTTCTTTCCTCACCCCAATAACTGCAAATAATGGGGCAAGGGGACACTCCTCCTCTGGCAGTCATGGTGGACAAACCATGCTGCCCCGTAAAGAGCAGTGAATGCCGCTAGGATGGATCCCAACAGCATCTTAAAGGCAGCTCTTATCTGTACATCCAGGTTTACGTATCCCACTCAGCGCTCCGACTTCTAAAACGTTTTGGAGACAAAGTAGTGTGTTGAACCACCCAGCTTTGGCCATGGTTTGTAGGCTGGAATGCAGGACCTCACATCAGCTGAGTCACAGCGAGGAGCAGAGCACACGCTCCCAGCTTGTACCAGGTAGGGTACAAAGCATTAGCTTAAAAGAATCAGCTTAACAGGCAGAAAAAAGTTGATTTAAGGTAAATGTCATGAACTTGCATGTAGCTTGGACCAGTCATGCACTCATGCTGCTGTAGCTCAGCTGAAGTGAAGTAAGTTGGGCATTCTGAGCCTTAAGAAATGCTCCCTTGTCCACTTTGAAGTGATCTTGGGGTCCCCAAGGACTGAAATCCCTCTTGCTGCACAGAGGGCACAAGACGTGTCCGGTTTGAACTGTGATTGAGTACATGGGAGAGCTCGTGTTAGCTCTCCTACCTTTGAAGACACGGGTCACCCAGCGTGCTTGCATCTCTGTCACGGGCATGATGGCTCCTAACGGCTTGATCAGCCCAAGGACAGCCAAGGTGGGCTTCTGCAGGTGGGTGGGGAACACGTATTTGTAGAGGGATGCATGCTTGTTTTCCACCTTAACGACTTCTTCTTCTAGGAAGGGGAAGGAGAAGTTGTAGCCCGTGCAGAAGACGACAATATCGATGGGCTCCTCCTCAGGGCAGTTGTGGAAGACAACAGAGTTGTCCTTGAACTCCTTCACGCCTGGCTTGATGGTGATCCTCCCGGTCAGGATGTAGCTTGGAAGGTCATCGTTCAGCACAGGCTCACGCACCAAGCAGCTGCGGAGAGCCGAGAGGCTCTTAAGGTTGGAGACCATGAACAAGCCCTGCCAGTGCCCCCTTGCCTCTCACCAGAACCTCCAGCCCTGAGACCTCCTGGTGTCATTTGATCTGAGTAAACAACCCTGCCTTCCCCTCTCCAAACAGACACACATGTTTCACCCCTGCAGCAATACCACCCTGTCCCACAGCCTGAGCAACTGGTGGACATCTCCTGCCTTCTTCCATTCACTCAACTATTCTTTAAACCATTTTCTTTCAGAGCTGATCCATGCTTTAAGCCCCCCTCCTCCTCTTTTCCCAGGGAGCTTCACGAAGAGAACTCCTCTGGTCCTTCCTTAGCTTTTCCAGGAAGATGTTCCATCTCACACCACCTAAGGGGGCTACAGCTTATCTTCTTTTGGGCTACAGACTCCCTGCTGAAGATCACCCCAGTCTGGGTCCCATTTTCTGCATTACTCAGTGTTGATTGCTGGAGATCTTCTCCCCCCCAACCCCATGGTACCCCTTATGGGATGGGAGCCACCAAGAAGTACCTCTTCTCTGGCTGAAGGCCATAGTTTTCATGCTTGAACCACTGGTTCACCCTGTAGTTAATCAGCCCCCGCGAAAGGGGTCCAGGAAGGATGTTTCTTATCAAGTTCATAAGGCGAGTGTTGAAAACCATGTCCCATGGGTAGCCATGGTCAAACACACGGCTGAGCACCCAGGCGCCTCAGCCAGTCGAAATAGTCACCTGGGAGAGAGGGGAGAATGAACGATGGGGGTGATGAATTTGCCCCCAGCATCACCCTCCCCACGCCTCTGAGGGGGGCTGGGTGGTGGTACCTTGGCAGCTACGCGGCTGGCCTCCACTGCAATGTCCACTCCCGAATTGCCCATGCCGATTACGAGGACGCGCTTCCCCTGAAACACGTCAGGATGCTTGTACTGCCGGCTGTGGAAATACTGGCCTTGAAACTCCTCAATGCCTTGGGGAAAAAGAAACAAAGCTTTTAATTACTTGAACACTTGTGGGTTTTGCTGGGAGAACTGGTGTGGAAACAATCCAGGTGGCAAGAGCAAGGAAGCACATTTGGTGACCACTGGGCACCTGGGGAGGTCCAGCTTTCCATCCCACACACGCAGACTTGGTGCTTCCTCTCCAAAATGGGGTCTCACACGTGCCTGCCCAGCAGTGAGCAGGGACACATGTGCTGGGTGGGACTTGGAAGACAGTTACATGCAAGAGCTGTGCTGGAGCAGCCTCAGGGTTCAGCCTCTACAAGATGGAGGCTCAGAGGTTGAGGAAAGCCTGCAGATTTCCTGTCCTGCAAGTGGCTTTGGAAGCACCTGATAACACAGGTGACAAGGCAAGCCTCTCTACACTGAGACCTGAGGAGATTCACCACAGCAGTGATGAATACAGCCCCATCAAATATAACGGAGCTTTGTTGAGCAGACCTTATCCCATCTCGCATACTGTGCGACAGTTTCTCTATGGCTAAACCATCCTACCTTGCAAGCTTGCTTTGAAGAGACCAGTGTCTGCAAGGACAAAGCTACTGAAGCACAGGGGTGTTTTGCTGTGCATGCCAACAGGGTTGAAAAACAGAAGCAAGGAGAGGAAGGAAGCATTTGGCCTGTGGAACAGCTAATCCTTCTCCTCCCAGGCCCTGGAAGCAGGTAGCCACAGGCAGCTGTGTACCCTACCTGGAAAACAGTGCAGGGGGAGGGATGGCTCGGAGAAATTGCCACTGCAAACCATAACAGCATCGAAGTAATGCGATGTCTGCTTCCCATCCGTTTCTGTAATCACATTCCACTGGCCTGTGATGGCAAATTCAGGGCCTTTTCTGACACTGACAACAGTGGTCTAAAACAGTAGAAGCGAAGCAGAGTTACTGCCAGCACCCAGCATGCTCAGGGAGCAGAGTGGCACCAGGGCACCCATCACTCACCCCAAACCTGATGTGTTTCAGGAGTCCGAAGCGCTCGGACGTTGGGCAGGAACACTGGGAAATCCTCAGGGAAGGGGAAATCAGAGAATGCTGACATCTCCTTCGAGGTGTTGCTGATGACTGATGGGTACAGGCTTGGCCGGCCAGCCTCGACATGCTCCTAGCATGACACCCCAGGGAACATCAGCTCTGTGTCCTGGGGTGGGTGGTGTCTTCCCACTCCCCTTCCCCTGGTCTCAGGGAGCACAGCTGGGGGAGGTCAGCACCCAGTAAGCTCTCACACCCCTTCCCCCCGCCTGCAAGCTGCAGCTCCCATGGGACAGACAGATGTTGCCCACTCACCGTGTAGCGCCAGAGTCCCCCGATGTCCTGGCTCTGCTCGAAGCAGACGGGCTCCAGCCCCTCATCCAGGCAGCACTTTGTGGCTGTCAGCCCGGTGACACCTGCGCCCACCACTGCCACTCTCATCCCAGCTGTCAGCCAGGCACTCGGGCTGCGAACCTGGAAGAAACCCTGCAGAGAGTCACCACCACCCCTTAGAGAGCAGCTACTGGCATAGCCTCCATAGGGGATTTCTCTGTCTGCCACCCCAAACCTTCATGCCTTTTACCAGCAATCTGGGCTCTTAATTTACAGGTAGATTAAGTGACTTTAAATCTTTTTTTTTGTTAAAATAAAACCACCCACCTCTGCAGCACGCTTGCCAGGCTGCTTTCAAAACCTGCAGTTGCCCTGGAAACTCACTTTGAAAGTATGTGGTTAAGCCACAAATCTCTGCCAGATTATATTTACAAGTTGTGTTTAAACTATCCCTCCTTATCAGCCTTGCAAATATTTGTATTTCATGTTTGGAGATCTGCCCTTGCCTTTCTTAGTTGTAACACAAAATGCTCTGGGACTGTTCGGACTCTGCGTAGCTGACTGGGTGCTGTTTCCTGTCCCCCATCCCTGAGGAAGATGCTGCCAACTGACAGAGCCACTGAGGGTAGTGGAGCGTCTGCAGATGTAGCACACCTTGGATTTAGGGACAGTTTCGTGTCTGTCTCCCACAGCTGTCACTGCTGTGATGAGTCTCCTCAGTTCTCTGTGGACCTCCAAGCTAGACAGACAGTCTGGTGCAGGGCTGCAAACCCCTCAGCACCAGGGCACGAAAGGCAGCAGCCCCCCAAGCTGACACCTAGCCCTTCGGAGTGCGGCCTTGGGGATGGTGGACCCAAACAGAATCACAAGGTTGGAAAAGACCTTTAAGATCATCAAGTCCAACCATTCTCATCCTAAACTAAACCATATCCCTAAGTACCTCATCTACCCTTTTTTTGAACACATCCAGGGAAGGTGACTCAGCCCCTCCCTGGGCAGCCTGTTCCAGGCCCTCACAACTCTTTCAGTAAAAGTTTTTTTCCCTAATGTCCAATCTAAACCTGCCCTGGCACAGCCTCATGCCATTCCCCCTTGTCCTATCACCTGTCACCTGGCTGAAGAGACCATCACCTATCTCTCTATAACCTCCCTTCAGGTAGTTGTAGGTGGTGATAAGGTCTCCCCTCAGCCTCCTCTTCTCCAGGCTAAACAGCCCCAGCTCCCTCAGCCGCTCCTCAGAGGATTTGCCCTCCAGCCCCTTCCCCAGCCTGGTTGCCCTTCTCTGGACTCGCTCCAGGACCTCCATGTCCTTCTTGTGGTGAGGAGCCCAGAACTGGAGACAGTACTCGAGGTGTGGCCTCACCAATGCCGAGTCCAGGGGCACAATCCCTTCCCTAGACCTACTGGCCACACTATTTTTGATACAAGCCAGGATGCCATTGGCCTTCTTGGACGCCTGGGCACACTGCTGGCTCATAGTCAGCCTGCAAGGAAACAAGGGGTGGTGGCCACAAGCCATAGCTCAGGCTGGACATTACTGGAGCAGAGGGGGCCTCCACACAGGTGCCCCGGGGGGGCTGTCGCAATCCCTGGTTTAACCCCAGTGCCAGCGGGCAGCACCCTGCTTGGCTGAGCTATTAACTGTCACACTGGGACGGCACTATGGCAGGGTGGCACCGGCTTCTCTGCCCTGAGAACCTTCAGCTTCCACCATGCACAGGGGCTGGTGTATTTACCTGGGGGTGGGGGAGAAGGAGGAAACGAAAAAGAAAATAAAGAAGTCCTCAGTAGAAAAATTAGGTCGGGGCAGGTTTTTTTCCCTACAAGACACCAAATTCCCCATGAACAGTTTCAGCTTTGAGGAGGAAGGCAGCGCCTAACAAATACTCTGCTTCCCAAGGTTGAAATGAAAACTGGAGTTTGCCTTTTTAAATGAGGAAAGCGCTAGCCTGAGCTGTCTATTGTTCCCCCTCTTCTGGGTGGGGTTCCTGTGCGTGGTGGGAGTTATATCACAAACATCTCCCTGCTACGGATGCTCTTGATCCCCCTTCCCTTTTGCAGAGAAGCAAGGAACAACACCCAGGAATCCCTGCCTCAGCCACCCCATGCCTCTTGCTGCTGTACTCCCCTCACTGTCCCTGCAAACATGGGTAACAACTAACCTCAGAGGTCTCACACCGTGGGGCGTTTGCGTGGGGCAGGGAGGGATGGGGAGGCTTCGTAGCCCTCTGGGGACACTTACCTCCCAGCCTCAGCCGCCCGCACTCTGTCCCACCGCCGCCGCAGGGAGATCCCCTCCTGCTCCCAATTTATAGGCAAGACAGCACTTTGGCAGAAGCAGGGGAGGGCGGGTGTGCTCCCACCCTCCGCCCCGACACGACCACCCCACTCCCACGGCGGTTGCACAACCAGGGCTTGCAGTGGGAGGGGCGGCCAGACGCTCCTGCTGTCGTGTCGGGTGAGCTGGGGTGCTCGGCTGGTGATCCCTAAAGGGGATCACACAGGTGGGAGAGCCTGGAGTGGTCCAGATGCATCCTGCAGCCGTGTGGGAGGACTTGTGTGTGTGGAGGCGGCTCCCGCTGTGGGATGTTTTCACTTGCCTCTTGGCTGCCTACCAAAAGGGAGCCGAAGCAGACAATGGACAGCAGGGTTTCGGCAGGACTTTGCACCCAGGGCACCTTACAAAAATAATTTAAACGAAAAAAAAAAAAAAAAAGAGCAAGCTGGATTTGTGGGCAGTGCTCACAGAGGATGTCGTGCCATCAGCCGCAGGGATGGCAGGCAGGAGAGTCCCTGTGCAAACTGGGAGAGCATGAAATGGCCATGAACACCAGTGTAGCTACACCTGGGGGTGCAGGACAAGATGCAGAGAGTGGTACCACGTGAGTCTAGGGTAGAAACACCTCCAAAGCCACAGTACTGTGGGATTAAAACTCAGTTTCCTGTGACCTGCCTCAGGTCTACATCGTGCTCCCCCACAAATACCCCTGTGACGGCCAGCTCTGCAGAACAAAGCAGCAGTGGAGATGGACAGTGTGATAGCAGGGAGGTAATTACTGCAATTATGCATGTACATGCCCAGGGCACTCAGAAATCCTTGGAAACATGCAGTGAAGTTCTGCATTACTAACCACTGCTGCTGCCATGACAGGGGATGGCATCCTGCTCCCTGTGCTCTGCCATCCCCTGGCAGGGACACCTGGGACCCATCTCTCCAGGGACAGTCTGTGCAGACTAGAGAAGAACAAGCATGTGGGTGTTGGATAAAATACGTTTCCAGGGCTGAAAAAACCCTGTGTGGCCTGGTGTTCAAGCACAGCATCCCTTGGTGGGAAGGTCCCCCTGAATTTCTGTCCTCAGGAGGGCAGAAACAGCCACCCTGCAGAGGTCCCCATCACCCTTTCTGAGCAAGTGAGATCTGCTGCCACCCTGTCAGGGGAAGAGGGGCACCCTGCTGCCATCACACACACATAACTTGGGGAATTACTTTACCACCTTCCCCCTGCCCAGGGCTGGAACACCAAGCGGATGGGTTTTTCCACATCCTCACATGCTGGGTCACAAACCTTGTTAGATGCTGGGCACGTACCAGTTACAGGAGACCATGGGGAAAGCCAGGAGTCATAAATAACTGGTGGTGGCTTAGGGGTAGCACAGGAATGGGATGCCCATGCCTCTGCCTGCTGGTGAGCCCCTTCTCCCCTTGAAGAGCAAAGCTCCTCGGCACTCTGGCACAAGCTGGGCTTTCTGTCCTTAAAGGAGAGGGGAGGAGAAACTCAATATATCCAAATAGTCTTAATCAGATGGCAAAAGCACCTTCTCTGCAAACCTCCAGCACCAGCTTTATCATCTCTGTTTAAAATAACCCTGTGTTATTTTAGGAGGGGCAGGTCCACGTAGGGACAAGCCTTAGCACAGCTTCCCTGTTTCTTTGTGTCAGCAGCTTTTGGTGTGTGTCATGGCCAAGGGGGACAAGAAAAATTAAAAAAAAAAAAAGAAAAAGTGGAATTTCTTGTTAAACCAGTCTCTAGGCAAAGCAGGATGCTCACCATCAAGCAGCCACTGCTGCCACTCATGCTCAGGAGCTGGTGGGATGTGGGGTCTGGGCTCAGCAGTTAAATGCTTCATTTTCCACTCTCCAACATCCTCACTGACCAGAAGGTTTCAATCACCATTCCTTGGCTGCAGGTGGAGCTGCCCCAAACGCAGCTATCACCTCCCTCTGCTTCTCCCAAGGCTGCAGGATAGGGCGATCCTTTCGCGGAGTGAACAGAGGCTGCAAATGGGAGAACACATTTTCCTCCCCATTTCTTACAGCCTGGATTTTGACTCTGGGGAAAAAAAGAATAATAAATTGCTAAGGCTCTGGCCCTAGTGCAACATGTCTGCTTCAAAACCCCCAAACCCAGCACAGAACCTCTACCCCAAGCTGCAGGGGCTGTTTGCCTGCTTCCAGTTCTCAGCACACAGAGGACACTGCCAGGGACACACACTGGCTGGACACTTATATTTCTTTTTAATCACAGTTGGGCACGTTTGGTGTCCTGAACTCCTCATGAAACCTCTCAAGAGGCAGCACTATTAAGGAGACCCAAAGGATGTGCTGGAGCAGACATGGGCTGCAGCAGCTACTACAGGGGAGGGGTTTGCGCTCTAGGTGAGGAGGTCCCTGCGTGGAGGGCACAAGCATTTTACCCCAGCGTACTTGGCAAAGTTTAACATGATTTAATAAGTCACTGTGTTTTCCAGGCATGTAACTTGTGGAATCTGCCAAGAGGAAACTGCTGCCCATGTTAAGCCCATTATGTTAACAGCTCCCGGAGACCTGAAGGCTTTAACTTCTTGGATTTAGAGGTTTTAAACTGCACAGTTAAGAGTTTCCCCATATAACTACTCAAAAAATTTCAGAAGAACAACCCTGACTGATGCATCCACCCTCCCTTGCTCACCAAGTCTTCGTACCAGGGCCCAAAGCAGATAAACACAAGGGCCATGGGAGGTGCACATAAATAACCTGCTCTAGGAAGGGCTTTAGACCCTGCTCAGCTGAGCTAAACCTTGGAGTTAAGGGGTCTGCCTGTCATTCCACTGATAATAAAATGTAACTACTGAAGAGACTGTCAGAGGAACCAGGAGTGACAGATAAGGTAACTTGTCTCAAATAAACCTAAGGAAGAGCTGCCTGGACAGCACATGGTTAAGACACACACAGCCCGACTAGAAAGCGCCTTCCTACCACCACCAGCGCCAGGTCAAGACACCTATCACCCTTCAAGTGTTTTCAGAAATCCAGTTGACCCCTTTCTGTAAATATTGGCCATGCTGCCAGGCCAGGCAGTTCAAATGCTTTCAATTCCTACAGCCTCTCTGAGGACATCTCCTGCAGAGGTGTGCCCATGGCTGACATTCCTGTACCCCAGCATGAGGACACAGCAGGACTCCTAATTCAGACAGAGACACGCTCCTGCACCAGCTTCCCAACTAGAAATACTTTCACACATAAACTGCCCAGAACAAAACCCCCCAGTAACACAGGCACTATGAAGCTATGTTAGCTCACCATCAGCTAGCAGATCTTTCACCTCTAATGGCTTCACCAGACATTATGAGACAGCATGGGAAGAGATCTCAGAAACATCTGACCCATCTTCTTCTCCAAAAGCAGCTCTAAGTGACCTTTACCACCTTGTTTCCTTCACCTGTTTTAAAAATCTCTGGTGATGGAGACTCCAGCACCTCCCACACAACTTCATGCTTGCTTTTGGAGTGGCTGTCAAGTTTCCTCTTATCTCCACACCAGAGAGCAGCTGTTATCTGACATTAGGAGATAATTGAGATATTTTGCAGCACTGCCTCTTAATCAGTTTAAATGGGAACGCTTCAGATTAAGTTGATAGAGGGGCTCTGCCTGGCTCACCCTTGGTTTGCTAATTAGCCTGAGAAGCTGCTGAGCACTCACAGATGGTCTTGAGGTTTTGGGAGAATTAGCCCCCCTGACTGGTGTTTTCTGTTTATATTCTGGAAATCATCTTTTATGAAGAAGCTGTTCTGCAGGGGTCACAGCATTGGGTTATTTATTTGAGAGTTTCACACAGTTTATGAGATCAGGGTTGGGAGAGGTTGGACCATCGTGGCTGAGGGAGCCAGACGGCAAATAAGAAAACAGACTGATGGCACGAGGGGTGTGGGTGGCATGAGGAGAAACAGCACAGGGATGTAATGCTGCTGGAGGAGCTTGTGAGCCAAGCTGTGCCCCTTTTGTCCCCTCTGGCTGGATGGATGGAGAAGGGACACACTGGAGATGGAAAGAAAAGAGCCTGAGACCTCCAGTTTAATCCCTACAATGTGGATCTGTGAATAACCTGTCAATGGCTGCTCCTAATGAGTATCTTGATCTGAATCAGACCCAAGACAGGCAAAACCTGAGACCAGCCACCTCCTATCTGCCTCTTCTAAATCAATACTTGCTCTCCAGTGCTTCTTCCCAATGACTCTGTCTTCACCCTTGCTGAAGGACCCCTATGGTAATGTTGGGGCTGCAAAATACACAATCAAATCCACAATATGACAACAACCACAGAACTTTTTTTGTCTGGAAGGAACAGTTTTTGCCCAGAGAGTAAATCATGGGCTGATCAGATCTGGAGGCAAGACTTCTCTCCTGTCCTGTCTTCCTAGGGATGACCTCCTCCACCCCCTGCACTCAGGAATAGCTGCAGCATGGGACTGGGACGTAGTCCTTGAGGTGAAAGCATGCCTGTAACACCTTGATCACAGAGCAACAAAATTCATGATGGCAAATGCATAATAAAAATATTTTCCCTTTTATCTAAAGAGAGTATGCTGCCTGAAGCAGTTTGTGACACAAACCCCAGCATTGTCATGCTCCGTGTGTCACAGTAGTTCTGATAATCACTGCTGCATCTGTTTTTCTTGAAGACATCTTTAGAGATAGCAGCGTTGCAAAACAGCATTAGCTCTGGGAGGTAACCTTAGTGTGTATGGAAGGGCAGCATTGGGACTGACTGGGACTGACTGGACCACTCTGCTCTGGAGGGGTCCATCTTCTCCTTGGTCTCTGGTGAGAGATCCATGCCCTTGCCCAACCCCAAATCCCCCTCACCAAAAGGCAAAATGGTCTTCCCTTCACATTTCTCGGGGGTCTTGTGGAAATACTGGCCCTTGAACTTCTCAACATCTGCAAGGAGAAGAGATGGAAGGGAGTGCCCAGGGCTGCAGATGCCTTGAAGAGCAATATTCAGCACAACTTTGGGTACAACCCAAAACCCCAGGGTGCCAGGACCTGGACTTTGGTGGTGGTGGTGACATGGCAGATTATATGTATTCTGTCAGGAGACAGAGAAATGGTGGGTGAAGCCAGAGCTGGGCTTAGGGGTCCATTTCATTGCTGGCTTCAGGACCACTGCGTTACAGAGCTGCCTTTGCCTGAGCTCAGGTGATTCACGAGAAACACATCCATCCTTGAAAAACAGGGAGCTATGAGAAAGGAATGAATGCAGTAAATGTGGGTTTTCAGGAGAGTGTGTAAATGGCCTGTGAGAACTAGTGAAATGTCACCTAGCTGCTGAGACAGCACAAATGGGACCTGCTGCTTGCTGGGTATTGCAAAAGAGCCACGATAGTTTTTGGCAGACATCTAAAAACTGGCTGGAGGAGGAGAGCCAGAAATACATGCTCATTCCCAGCAGCTCTCCTATAAAATGCCACATCACATGGTGATGGGACCAGCTCAGAAACACACTGGTTCTCACCACCCTCCTCTTCCAAGAGGACCATAAAGACCCCAAGCTCTGAAACCAACTCCTGGCACCCCGTTTCCCAGTGCGACTTGCACAGCACTGCCACTGCAGAATGGCAGGGATACGTGTGGGAAAAAACCAGCTGGGATTGCAAACAGCCTTTTTGGAGTAAATCCAGATGGTGCCTCCTGTCCTGACCACTGGCTGGGCCTTTGCCAGCATCTCTGACAACAGGTCGCAGCCAGGGTTGAGCTGGCGAGAAAGCGGGTAAAGCAGCTGCAGCAGCCTCTTTACGTGGCTGCCCCTTCAAGACTTAGGTGGGCTTCTCTGGAGAAGCATATGAGCATCTGGGGATGATGAGTCTGCATCGCCTGCCTCCTGCATGGCCTGGCCTCCCAGTGACAGCCGCATGGTCTCCAAGAATATTGTCAGTGCTGGGCTTTAACCAATGGAACCAGAAAAACAAGCACAGACAGATGCAATGTGTTTTCGAAGGTCCAAGTCTTGTTTTGCAAGGCATAAGGAAGGAATAATCCAAGAGGGGTGAATCATTCCCCTCGTGCTGCACGGCTTTCCTGTTAACAGACAAGTACAGCTGCCACAGCCCGGCTGTAGCCCCGCGGTATCGGATGCAACACAAAGGTGTTGGAAGGGGACAGTGCTGGCTGAGGGTTTGGGCTGTTCCTCTGCTTTTCCCCAGACCGTGCGGGATGGTGTCTTTCTGGTTCTGTAGTGAACCTCCCTTTGCTTCCAGCCAAAGGCAGGCCAAAGCCTTAGGTTTCAGCTCCTCCGGTGGGGTGTAGGCTGGGTCCCAGGCGCTAGCAGCCCTGCCAACAGGCCAGCTGCTTCCCTGGCTTCCCACCTTAGCTGCTCAGCCTCAGTTGTCCCGCAGATAGCTTCCCCATCTGGTACATATGTGCTTGTTAACCCTAGATGTGCTCCTAGCCATGTGTCTACAGCAGCACTCTATAAACAGCTGGTGCTTCAGATGGTCTCCAGCAGGACACACAGACGTACAAGGTGACTGGCACCACAACCACCACAGCATCAAAACCAGCTGGTTCCTCCTTCCTGTTAGTTGCGGTGACAACAACCTGCTGGCAGGTGGTTTGGAAGTCCTGGCATTTGGTTATTTGCATCCCAGTGACTGTAAGGCTGAAAGGAAACCGTTGCAAACACAACACTCAGGTCCCCATGCGATGCCGACGTGAAGCAGGCAGAGCTGGGTGCTCAGCTGTGCTTCGCATCCTCGCTCATCTTCAAATACCTTAAAAGAGCTGCAAGTGATGGGACAGCTTGGGGCCTCCCACCCCGGCCCCCTTGAACTGGTGGGGGCGCTTCTGGGAAAAAAAGCATTTACTGACTCACGCAGGGACAGAGCCCCCGACCCTGACAGCATGGTGCACAGGCACTCCCCAGCGCCTTTGCTGTTACATCCCACCATTCCAGCGAGCCCTGGGCCACAGGATGCAAGCTGGGCTGGAAAACCAGTCCATTCTAGGTGGACTGTTTCCCCAGGAAAACAAAAATAATGGTTCACTTGATCTTCACCCAGCAGCTGGCCCTAGTGTTGGCATCCCCAATGCCCATCGCAGCAGCGATGGCAGAAAACGCGGGGTAAAATTCTGGATTTTCAGAGCAGACTGGAAATGGCTGAAAGTCTCATGGGTGGCTACTGCTTCTGCACCTGTTAAGAAATTGTTGGAATAGCAGAGAAAAGGGGAAGCTGGTGTGAAAGGGGAACATGGGACACATTTGGAGAGACGCTGCTGTGGTTGGGAGCTCAGCCCAGAGGACACCAGCTGCAGAACAGAGGAATCCAAAAGCTAGGTACATCTTCCCCACAATCCTCCCTGGCCACCAGTAATGTGCTGCAAGCTGCTGGGGAAGATTGCAGCTGGCAGTGCAGACAGAGCTTGTGACTTCATGTCTGATAACGATGAGGTCATTCAACCCATTCTGCAGACGTAATCCAGCCCCAGAGAGCCCTTGTGACAGCTTGGCTCACATCCATATATTAAACATACCTGGGGAAGGGGGGCTGTCCAGCCAGCACCTCACAAACCCTCTTCATTCATTCCCTGACAGCAGTTCTGCTCACCCCATTGGCACCCCGACCCCTCCCCAGTGCATCCCACAGCTCCCATCACCAACAGCTGCCTCTTGTCCTCCCCTTCTGAAAGGTAAGGTCTCCCAGCCCCCATTGCCTTTGGTATGGGTCCTGCCAGCACCCCGTGAGCTCAGCACAAGGTATGCAGCAGCATCTCCCCCCCTGAGCCAGTTAAAAAGGCTGCCAGCAGTAGCTAGAAAGAAAAATCACAGCACTACACTGCACCCAGCTAGGTAACTGCAAAAGGATTTTAAAGAACTGATCAGATGAGGCCATGACATTCTTATTTGCATTTCAGCCAGGGGGTGGCCCCGAGGTCTCCTGAGTCAGACCGCAGGCAGAGGAAGGGTTTGCTTCCCACCACACATACACGTCCTTTGGACCAGAAGAAATAAGAGCAGGAGACTCTCTTCATCTCCTGGTAGGAAGAAGCCTGGGCAGAGGCACTGAGAAGGGATGGGCAGGCAGCCAGTAGTTTTATTTCCAGGGCTAAAGCTCCTAGTCAGCATACTACTTAGCAGTTATGTGGTGCTTTTCATAAAACCATGGAGCATTTTGCAAGGCTCTAAGTTATTGCTGCATGGAGGGAAAAAACCAGAGATGGCTGCAGCTGCCCCTGGGGAGCATGTCCTGGGGAACACCAAAATGATGCCATGGGCTGATTCCACCCCCAACAGATGGATGCAAAGGAAAAAAACCACAGGATTTAGCCAAATCAGGGTCAGTCCAGCTCCTCCCCACTTGCTCAGGTGAGGGGGAATCTTGGAGGCTTTGCTTCCCCTGCCCTGGGTAGGCAGGTGACAACATCCCCATAACCACCAGACAAACCTCAGGCTGCAGAGAGGGGTGAGCCAAGGCAGGGGGTGTCCATCCAAGCTGTTGCAGCAGGGCCCAGCAGAAAACCAAGGAGCTCAGAGAGGGATTGCTCTGAGGATGCTCTCGCCCTGGCTGGGTTACACAGCCCTTGCCGGGCATTTTGGCTGCCAGACATGCTTCATCTCAGGTTTTGGACTCTCACACCATTCAGCAAAGTCCAGATGTTGTTCTGAGAGGGGGTGGGTCACTTATAGACCAGAGTGTTCCTCTTGCTTTTTTAATCTGCACTTTTTTCATTTGGGCACCTTTTACCTCTGGAGAAAGACTGGGATGTTTTTCTTTTCTTGTTATGAAAATTATTTTTCAGAAGGGCCAATTCACACAAGCTCGTTTTATTGAGGACACAAGGTCGACACCAAAGCTCCTCTCAAAAACCACACACAGTCACCCCAGTTTTCCACCAGGAAAACCAACAGTAGAGAGGGAGATTTAAAAACATGTAGTGATGTATCACTACTCCAACACACTTAGAGAGATAAAATAACCAATGTTACTTACTGGGGCTGATACTTCCAACTCTTTCACAGCCCCACCTGAGAAACCTCCCAAATTTACCAGGCATTAAGACAGCACCTGATTCATCAATGCCATTTTTTAGGGAGCTCTTGATTATTTTTGGGAGGGGGTAAGGAGCAAGGCAGCAGAACACATTGCCCAGTGGGAGAAAGCAGCCCAAGCACGTACCACTCGGTACTGCTGCATCCCACCCCATCCTCACTGCATCCCTCGGAGGGGTCCCTAGTAGTAGAAGGTGGTGAGGAGGAGGAGGAGTGGAATGAAGAGCACCCCCAGCACAGCCAGGTAGGGGAACGTGATGGGGGCAGCGGGGGTGATGCGCGTCCGCGTGGCCTGCAGCGTTCGGTCCCACTGGGTGAGGATGGCCCTTCTGGCCCCGCTCCACTTCCCTGGGCCCATCAGCTGAAATTGGTAGGGGGTGCAGGGGCCAAAGATGACCTCCAGGGCCAGCCGTGGGTCCGTCAGCAGGAGCTGCAGCATGTTGGGCTTCATGCCAATGGCTGAGGCCAGCTCGTCCATGTAGGTGATGTAATCTGTCTGCAGCGTGGTGCTGTTCCCATACCTTCAGGGGAGAGAGGGGAAGAAAAGAGGGGCTGCTTCAGGTCATCATCCCCATCCCCTTCAGTGGTTTTTTTTTAAGTTTTTATCTTTCTTCTTTTTAAGCACAGTGAAGGCAAAGTGTGTCCTCTGCTCTCCCCCACCAAACCCAGCGAGTGGAGTTGGCTGGGGGTCTGGTGGGGGGCACAGCTCCAGGGGACGTGCATCATTGCTGCTGGGAGCAGAGGAATCTGGCTCACAAAAGGATGTTGAAACTTCCTACAGCGCAAAAGTTTCTAAAAGCCAAAAGAAAACATTGCTTGGGCCAGGTTCAGCTTTCACTGGTTATAGTCCTATTTTTAAAGGATCACTCCAGTATAACATCAGATGCACTCAGACATGGGGAAAGCAAGGCACTTCCACTGACTTCATGAAACAAGAAAGCCTCGCTTTGAAGAATAATGTTGGAAATGTTCTATTTCTGCTGGAACCTCACCCTGATTGTGAGGGAATGAGGAATGCTTTCTTAGCCTGATAACAGTGATAGCAAACAAGTGTTTTCAAGCAGGAAATCTTTCCATTCTGAGTTTTCCACCCAGACTCTCCCAAGTCAGGTCTCTGCAGTGCCTCTATCCAACCCACTTGGGGCTGAGATGATGGTGAGGCTCTTCTACCAGCTCAGGGAGTCCCACGAGTTGCACTTACCATTTGAGCTTCTTCCCCATCTTCTCATCAATGTCATCCATCATCTTACTGACTGGGGGGAGTATGCACTGTCCTGAAAACCAGAAGGAGCAAAGGGAAGCGATGCCCAGGAGATGCATCCTGCAGCAAATGGTGTTTGCAAGGATCAGCTGAGCTCTTGGGTGCCCCTCTTTCCCCCTTTGGTGTTAAGAACTGGGCTTGGGTCCACCTCAGGTATTGAGGATGTGACAACACTGGCTCCCCTGTTCTTAAAGCTGTGCAGTGATGCCCAAGATGTTCTTCAACCCCACCACAGGGACTTCACCAATATATGCAGTGGGCTGAAAAGTGACTTGCTCCCACAATGGAAAGCACCCCATCACAGAGAGAACCCATTCATGGGTACTTTTGGCCAAACCCTGTTGTGTTCCTCAGCACTCAGGCCCTTCCCTGATGTGCAGTTCGAGACTGCCCACTGCTCCTGGGAAATGCTACTTCCCATTAACAGAAAAGAGACCTTCTCCCAGCACGTGTCCATCCACCTACCCTGAAACACCTTGACTGCCCAGCGGCACTGGAGATCAGCTGTTGGGATGATGGGCCCGAGGGACTGGACCAGCCCAATGACTGCCATGGTTGGTTTCTCAAGATGGGGAGGGATGATGCCTTTGTAGAGGGTGACCTGATTATCCCTGCTTTTGATGATGGAATCATCCTCCATGAAAGGGTAGGAGTAACTGTAACCAGTAGCAAAGACTACTACATCAACATCATCCTGCACGGTCCCATCTTGGAACAAGACAGAGGTTTCCCTGAACTCCTTCACATTTGGCTTCATCACTACCACCCCACAGGCGATGCGGCTCGGGAGGTCGTCATTGAACACTGGTTCCTTGCGGGAAGTTCTGCAAGGGCAAAGGTGGTGGGGCTGTCACAGAGGAGGCTGCTGCTGCAGACCCAGGGTAGGCATGGGCCAGGCCCATCCAGAAACAGCATCCCTGGCGGGGTTTGAGGATGGACAGCCCCGTGCTTACCTGTTCAGTGGCATGAGGCCGAAGTTCTCATGCTTGAAGAACCGGTTCATGCCTCTCACATACAGCCAGTCACTGAGTGTTGTTGGAAGGATGTTCCCCAGCCAGGTCCGGAAACGAGTAATGACCAGCATGTCCCAGGGGTAGCCGTTGTCCCAGACACGGCTCATCACCCAGGACCCACTTCGGGAGCTCAGGTAGACCTGGGGGGATGACCAGGTATGGGTGAGCTGCCCTGTAATGGCTGCAGGTCCCTAGGGCTGTCTCACAGAGGTGGTGGCACATGCTCGAAAAGATGGGGACCCCACCAACTCCCTTCCCTGGTAGCTCTGGTATAGGTCCCTGTACCTGTGAAGCCACGGTGCTGAGCTCCACAGCAATGTCAGAGCCAGAGTTGCCCAAGCCTATGACCAGCACCTTCTTCCCTCTGAACTTCTCTGGCTCCTTGTACTCTCGGCTGTGGAAGTAGCAGCCTTTAAACTTATGAATTCCTGGTGAGAAGAGCAGAAAGAGTCATAATTCACCCCAGGAATGAAAAGGAGAGGCTATGCTGACCTTGGTATCTCCCCTTCCCAGTGACCTTCTCACAGTAGTAGGCGTCTCCTGGGATGCTGTGACGTGGTGGTTGGATGAGATCTGTCTCTAGCTACATTTGATATTCAAACAGAAAGAGTGTAACCACAGAACACCTTTGCACAGTGCTTCTGTACCCCAAAAGGGTACTACTGCAGCCCTGACATTGCCCCAAGGTACCTGGACAGCTTCACTGGTGTGGCTTTTCACCCTTATGATAGTGAGCCACAGGGACATGGCTTTTGTTTTCAAAAGAGAAGATGGCAAAGGACCCGAGGGGAGTTTTCCTGGTCAGCTGGTGCCTCATGTCCGTGTACTCCAAACAGGCCCCCAGCACCAAATATTTCTGGCCAGAGAGAAAGTTTTTCCCCAATAATGTGCTTGTCCACTGAGAGGCAAAGGTTGTTGGGTGACAAACATGATATATGTACTAATAATCATGGCAAAACAGCCCCTCCCCCCCAAATGCTTTGCAAAATCCTTTCATGCAAAATCTTCTGTTAAATTAAATGGGTCAATGTTTTTTTTTTGAGGAGAGGATTAGCATTGTCCCTGTGTTGATACAGTTTCCATACCAAGTTTTTTCTCAAAAGAAACCCAAAACCCACCACACCACACACACCCCCCCAGGTTTTTATTGCCTGAACAGAAGCCCATCCCCAAAAATATTGCTCTCCTTTTAACACCAAAAAAGGCATTTTTCCAGGGAAGAGTTTTGTGATGGAAAGTACTTGCCCAGCTGAGTCCCAACAGATGCAGCTTACCTGGGAAGTCGGCGAGAGGGAGGTTTGGGTAGACATGATGCCCAGAGCAAACCATAACAGCATCAAAAACTGCTGCCTCTTCCTTCCCATCTCTCCGGGTCACCACCTCCCATTGCCCCGTCACAGGGAAGTCAGGGCGCTTTCTAACCTTGGTCACCAGGGTCTTAAAGGAAACAAAGACAGACATTGGTGGGTGTCCACGGAGTACACCAGGAGGTTGAGGGAATCCGTGGAGTTCAGAGGTTCTGGGTTGCCCAGGGGAAGGTTTCTCCCTGTCATTTTTCTGCTGGCAGCTCTGGGAGTGCGTAAAGAGAACTGATGGGACCTGCTTTAACAAAACCTGTGATTTTGTAAAACCAGGACTGATTTCCAAAGGAATGTTTTCTCCCAGGGATTTCCCTGCAGCAGGAAACCCCAGGCACTGAGATGTCCCTCCTGCCCAGGTCCCCTTGCTCCTCGCTGTCTCTCTCCACTCCAGGTTTTTACCTTGAGCTGCACATGCCGGCGCAGGTTGAAGTGCTCAGCGCACTGGCAGATGTAGTGCTGGAGTCTGGCATTGTGCATGTAGTTGGGGTGGTCATCAGGGAAGGGGAAGTCAGGGTAACACATCATCTCTTTGCAGGAGTTGGTGAAGACAGTGCGGTAGATGCTGGCTCTGCCTTCCTCTGCCTGGTCCTGGAGGGAAAGGAGTGTGAACCTGTCCCATTAGTGGGGATGCCTGTGGTGCTTGTCTATCCTGGAGCCCTGCACCAGCTCCTCCAGATACGATCAGCCCCCAGCCTCCACCTTCAAGCTGGAGCCAGAGAAAAACTACAGAAGCCATCAAGTGCAATAACCAAGTAACCCCTCTGAGCACAAAGTGTCCTAACAGGCAGGAGAGAGGTTTGCATCCCCTGAAGCATTTAGGAGTTGGTTACATGCATGTCTGCCAGGGAAGGTAGAAACCTCAGGGGAAGGGAGTGCTCCATGCTGGAGCCCCTCCACTGCATGTTCAGAAAGCTTCAGGAAGTCAAGTGTGTGACATAGGTACCCTCGTACACACAAAATATCACACAGAACATATAACATAGAATCATAGAATGGTATGAGTTGGAAGGGACCCCAAGGATCACAGCGCTCCAACCCCCCTGCCACAGGCAGGGCCACCAACCTCAGGCCTGGATCTACACTAGGTTGCCCAGGGCCCCATCCAACCTGGCCTTGAACACCTCCAGGGACGGGGCATCCACCACCTCTCTGGGCAGCCTGTTCCAGCACCTCACCACTCTCTCTGTAAAAAACTTCCCCCTAATATCTAATCTAAACCTTCTTTCCTTTAGTTTTAATCCATTCCCCCTTGTCCTCCCATTGTCTACCCTTTTAAAAAGTTGAATCCCCTCCTGCTTATAAGCTCCCTTCAGGGACTGGAAGGCTGCAATGAGGTCCCCCCGCAGCCTTCTCTTCTCCAGACTGAACAAGCCCAGCTCCCTCAGCCTCTCTTTGTAGGGCAGGTGCTCCAGCCCTCTAATCATCTTCATGGCTCCTCTGAACCCTCTCCAACAGTTCCACATCCTTCTTGTATTGGGGGCCCCAGATCTGGACACGGGACTCCAGATGGGGCCTCACGAGGGCAGAGCAGAGAGGGACAATCCCCTCCCTGTCCCTGCTGGCCACCCCTCTTCTAATGGAGCCCAGGATACCATTGGCCTTCCGAGCTGCAAGAGCACACTGCTGGCTACTGTTAAGTTTCTCATCCACCAGAATCCCCAAGTCCTTCTCAGCAGGGCTGCTCTCAAGGAGCTCTTCTCCCAGGCTGTATCTATGTCTGGGATTCTTCCGGCCCAAGTGCAACACCTGACACTTGGCAGTGTTGAACCTCATTAGGTTCACCTGGGCCCATCTCTCCAGCCTGTCAAGATCCCTCTGGATGGCTTCCTTTCCTTCTAGGGTGTCGACCACACCACTCAGCTTGGTGTCATCCGCAAACTTGCTGAGGGTGCACTCAATCCCATCATCCATGTCATTGATAAAGATGTTAAAGAGAACCGGTCCCAAGACAGACCCCTGGGGGACACGGCTTGTCACCGGCCTCCACCTGGACCTCCCAGTGTACAGCTTCCTCCTGGTCTGCCTGTAAAGCTTCCAAACTCCCGTGGGCACTCCTGGACATTACTCCTGTGAGCACACAGTCTTGGCAACTGCACAAGCAAAGGCAGAAGACCAGTCAGGCGTGTTTGCTTTGGTGCAGCAGTTCAGCTGCCTGTGCTTTATGCAACTGAGGGGCAGGTCTGTCCAGGGACACAGCAACATCTGTGCTGGCCTGTTGATGTCCTGCTGACATCAAGAAGCTCGGGACATGGGGGATCTGCCAAAATCCACAAGACCAACCCGGACTGGCCTTGGCTGGTTGTGCCTGAAAGGGCCAACCCCAGGCATTACCCCATCCCGCTGGGGGAGGACCCTCTGCTACATCTGCTCTGATGCTTGGCACTTATCAGCACAAAACGTGGGTTATGCATTTCTCTCTCCCTGATGGCTTTAGTGTCAGGACAGAGCTGGGGAAAATGCAGCAAGGTTTCTGTGCTGGAAAAATTCACATTTGGGTTGGCTGAGTGGTTACTGACTTTCAATAAAAGACCTAAACAGATAAGGAGCTGAAGTGGTTTTTCTTTTTTACTTTTCCCCTTGATAGTGATACTCTGTTCTGAAATTATACATATCAAAAAGTATTGCCAAACTTTCTGGAAGAATTTCCTGGAGCCCTCCCCAGAACAGCCAGAAAACATGTGCTCCATGTTTTGAGATGAATCAAATGTTTCAGATCACCCAGAACAAGCTCTCTGCCTTCCCCCTCTGCCCTGGGGATTTAACTTACACAGGCTCAATTCCTTTTTCTGTAACAGCACCCTGAGCTGCTCCCATGGCTGCAATCACACCCCAAACCATCCCCTTGGCCCCAGCCTGCCTCAGGTGGGCACATGGCACAAGATGGCTCTGGGTCCAACTCTGTAATTATTAGTTTGAGCTCCTTTTTGGCTCCATGGTGCACGGCCATGACGCAAAAGGCATGCTTGAGAGCTACCCTGAGCAGCAGCAAATGCTCCCTGGGGTGGTGACTGCTGACAGCCCCACAGGGTGATGTTAGCATGGCCTGAAGACTCACACTTTGGAGCAATCCCTGTCTCCACGAGCTTTGAAGGGAGCAGGACCATGTCTACAGTGCAGCCCCGAGGAGCTTGCAGCCCCTTAGCTGGGGAGAAGCTGGCAGCTCCCTCTGTCCCCAAAGGGGAGGTGTTGGCAGTTCTCAGGGGACTTGACTCAGCAAGCCAAGGGACAGCCAGGTTGTCCCCAGGGTAAGGGAGTAGACACAGGGACCTGCATGGAAGCAGCTGAGCCCTCCCACATGCAGCAGAGCAAGTGGGTGCAGCCTCCCAGCCCCAAGGACACAGCTTTCCCCAGCCACCTGCAAAGCCAGGCAGCCACAGCCACTCACCATGTAGTGCCAGAGTCCCCCAATGTCCTCACTCTGCTCAAAGCAGGTGGGCTCCAGCCCCTCTTCCAGGCAGCACTTGGTGGCTGCCAGCCCGCTGACGCCAGCGCCCACCACCGCCACACGCCGCACTATGCTGTCCTACCTGTGGGCAAACGTGGTTGTGGGGGAGACTGGCTGGGCCCAGGTGGGTCTGCAGCTCCCAGCAATGCCCCTCAGGAGCAGGGCACCACCTCCCCAGCACAGATCCCTGGGCTCCTTAAATAACCTGAGGGGTTTCTTGCTGATCCTGGCTCACCTGCTTCCCTGGCAGCCCCCAGGTATAAGCCTAAGAGGTTTGGGCAGGGTAGAAGAACGTTCCCTGGTGCCCAGCAGCTCTCTTGCTGAGAGGAGTAGTGTTTTTGGGAGGAACTCCTCCGAAAAAGCGAAGCTCTTTTATGAGGCGTTGCACAGGAGGCAGGGCCAGCACTGAGGGGTTGTTTCAATGAGCTTTGTGTTGTTTGGACTTTAGCAACCCTGAAAATGTAACATGAGGAGGAGCTGTGGGCACAGAGCTCCTAAATTAGGAAATAAAGCTTTGGACTGAAGTTACAGCAATATAGAGCCCAGGGTCACTGAGCAGCAGCAGCCACCTCTGACCCCAGGGATGAGAGGCATCTCTCACACCCCCTTCTCCAAAATGACACAGCATTGCCCACGCCATCGAGAGCAGCAGGTAGGACCAGGCTGCCTAACCTCGCCTCATCCTTTCACCCCTAACTGCTTTCCCCCCCTTCTAAGAAAAGGGGACAGTGTGTTTCAGAGGACACCCGCAAGGAAGGACAGAGCACGGAGCAGCCTGTTTGCAGATCCCGATCCACCTCTGCACTCTCCATCTAAGTGTCACTGCATGAACTTGTCCCTCAGATCCCTGCGTGTGGACAGGTCCTGGGGGACGAGCGTTCAGCTGGGAGTGCTCCAGCCTGAAACCAGCAGCATGTCATCCCTGGAGCCTCTAAAGCTGAGCTGGGATGTTAATTCACACACAAGTGTTGGGTCCAGTCCTGTTTAATATCTTCATTGACAACCTTGATGAGGGAACAGCATCCACCCTCAGCAAGTGCCGATGGTACAAAGCTGGGAGGGGTGGCTGACACGCAGGAACACTGCGCTGCCATCCAGAGAGACCTGGACAGGCTGGAGAGCTGGGCAGGGAGAAACCTAATGAAATTCAACAAAAGCAAGTGTAGAGTCTTGCACCTGGGGAGGAATAACTGTCTGTATCGGTGCAGGCTGGGGGATGACCTGCTGGAGAAGAGCTCTGTGGAGAAGGACCTGGGGGTCCTGGTTGATGACAGGTTGGCCAGTGTGCCCTGGTGGCTAAGAGGGCCAATGGGATCCTGGGATGCATCAGGAAGAGTGTGGCCAGCAGGTCTAAGGAGGTGATCCTCCCCCTCTACTCTGCCCTGGTCAGGCCCCACCTGGAGTATTGTGTCCAGTTCTGGGCTCCCTGGGATAAAAAGGACAGGGATCTCCTGGAGAGAGTCCAGAGAAGGCTACGAAGATGATGAAGGGCCTGGAGCATCTCCCCTATGAGGAAAGGCTGAGTGAGCTGGGACTGGTCAGCCTGGAGAAAAGAAGACTGAGGGGGGACCTAATTGATGTTTATAAATATCTTAAGTATGGGATGCAGGGGGAAATGGCCAACCTCTTTTCAGTGTCTGTGGGGACAGGACAAGGGGCAATGGCTGCAAGTTGGAGCACAGGAAGTTCTGCACCAACATGTGGAGGAACTTTTCCCCAGTGAGGGTGACAGAGCCCTGGGACAGGCTGCCCAGGGAGATGTTGGAGTCTCCTTCTCTGGAGATATTCAAGACTCGTCTGGATGCCTATCTGTGCAATATGAGCTGGGGAGCTGCTTTGGCAGGGGGGTTGGACCTGATGATCTCTCGAGGTCCCTTCCAACCCCTACGATTCTGTGATTCTGTGAAATAAGATAGAGCAGAGAATGCCCAAGAAAAAAATGATTGAACAACCAAAGTGAAAAAGAACAACATGGCTGATTTTCCCACTCTCTGGAACTGGTTGGACTTCCCAAGGGATCAGCTTTGGAGTCGTGGTTAATTGGACGTAACGCAAATAAACTACCAAGCTGGCTTTGTAGATGCCCAGCCTAGACAGAGGTGTTGATCCTCCCTGCAGAACATGGTCTGGAGAAGGAGGACTTTGAGAAGTGTTTTCATTCACAGAAGTGACAGCCAGGAGCAACGCACAGTGGAAGAGAGCATGCCTGCTCCTGGTGCTGGTATGGGGAGAGGAAAGATCAACCCAAGGCAGAGGGAGAGGAACAAAGGTGCAGGAAGAGTGAATCATTTACCTGGGGTGACACAGCTGTCATTTGAAAGAGGAAAAGGCCATGGGCTTCTTGACTCATCATTTCCCAACTGCCATTTTCCTCAAAAGAAAGAAAAGAAAAAAAAAAAGGAGAAAATATTTTGGACATTTTTTCCTTCCCTTTCTAAAAAGGGAAAGGAAAGGGAAGGAGAACTCCAGGTGTGGGAAGGCAAAAAGAAGTTGCTCTGCCCAACATTTGCAAACTCCTGTTTGACTTTTTAGCATATGCTACAGGAAAGGAAGAGAAGAGGGCTCCTGCCCTCCAAAAGGAGCAAGAACAGTTGGGGAAAAGCAGTCTACACGAACTTTCCTTCTTCCAGATTGGAGCTGCCTTGCACCAGCAGCATGGCTGAGACTAAAGGTGTTATCCTGCAGTGCTCAGAGCGGGTCACAGTGTGACAACAGGGATCCTCCCGGGGCATCCTGCAGTGACAGGAGCCATGAGAGGCTGATGGCACAGCTTGCCTTGGTGCATACCATGACCCCAACCCCAATCTCCAGCTGCACCAAGGGAGACATGCATTCCTTAACCCCAGGCTGATGCAGATAGTGGGTAGGGGTCACTGGCCACCACAGCCAGTCTCTGTGCAGCCACTCTCAACCCTCCTGCTGGTAGTGGCAGCAAAACAGGGGGTGGAAAATCCTCCAGTTTTGACCCCTCGGCCATGTGCAAAGGCTCCCCAGGAGACCAGCTGGAGGGATGCTTGGCACAGACCCTGCAAGGCTAGGCAGCGGCTTGCCCACGCACGGTGCTGCTCTGCTGCAGCTGGAGCAAGCTCTGTGATGCTGGATCCAGCACAACACCCGCAGCAAGAGCCAGGTGCTTCCCTGAGGAGGAGCATTTCAGTTGCAACAGCAGAGTAGAGGAAGGTCCCTTGGCATACAGAAGGGGAGCAAGCCCCAGTGCTGTGCCCTGATGGCTGCAATCAGCCACCACACAGGCCAGGAGTGGCCTTTGGCCTCACAGAGGGCACATCCCCAGGGATGCCTCTAATCTCGGCCAGAGCCTGGCTCCCAGCACAACTGCAGAGCTGAACTGGAGTTGCCAGAAGGGCTGTTGGCCAAGCTGGGGAGCAGTGGGACCCCACACCCCTCAGGCGCCTGTGACTCCTGGGGGATTAGGGATCCTCCTCTCCTCCAACATCCCCCCTCCCAGTCTACATGGCTCTTTGATGTGCAGCCACATTGTTCAACTATCTTTGAAGTGTGAAATGAGAAACACCCCAGACCAGACAGGAGGCTGGGCAGAGCCCTTGGGAGCAGCCAGCAGCGCTGCAGCAGCCAGGCTGGTTGGGGGACAATAAATCTGCAGCTGGAGCTACATGAAGTAAGGCAATAAACAAGAGCACTCACCTCCTGTTTGCTCTTCACTAACTGCATCAGAGAGCTTCTCAGGCCAGCTCCTGTTTTTCTTGGATGTGGCTAAAGATACATTTTTCATTTGCTTTTCCACACCCCTCTTCCCCATTTTAAAAATCCTTCCAGGAAAGGGCTGCAGGACCATTCCCATCTGATTCAGGGTTGGCAGATGGACCATCCCCAGGGAACGCTAATGGGAACAAATCTAACAGCATCTCTTTGCTCTCCTTAACCCTCCCGTCAGTGCTGAAAATTGGGTTCGCTGTTCCCTAGGGAGCTGTTCTGCTCTGCAACCTTTCAGCAGAGGTGGGAGCTCTGAGGGCATGACTTGTCTTCAGCTTCATGGCTCATCACAGGTACTTCCCCAGGCAAGGACAAAGCAAGCAAAAAAACCTCACTGTGCCTCTCATTAAGTCTTTTTTAGATGCAGCAGGTACATCAGGATAACACATTTCACTGCATCTATCTCGGAGACGCTTCTCTAAACCCTTTCCTCCTACACTGCTGCCCAGCCTTGGACCTTAGTGCCCCGCACACCTCCAGTCCATCTCCATGCCCGCCTTGGGATTCACCCTTAGGCATAGCCTCCCTCTGTCCACCCTCATTTTTAACCCTACCCATGTGCTATTTTCTGTCTGGATGCAGGCAGGATCCCTAGAGCACCCAGAAACTGCTGAGAGCCTCAGGCAAAACCTCACGGGAAGCCACCACTGCCCCTACTGCAGCATACTTAACCTGCTCTATGGGACCTGGCTCTCACACAGGATTGTCCTTTTCTTGGGCAGTCACCTGGCATGAAGGGACCCAAGTGTTTGCTCAGCTTCTGCTCTGCTCCAAGCCTTACATAACCTGGCAAGCAGGAGTGGAGTCCCACCAGTACACGTGTGCCAAATGCCTTCACTGCAACCCAGGCCAAGTGCTACTCCAGCTGGGGGTACACAGCTCTTGCCATGCCACTGCTGCAGCTCGCCTGGGGCCAGAGGTGCTATAGACACAGGCAGCCCATGGGATCTGCTCCCAGACATGGGAATCATCCCAAGGGTTACTCTTTGCTCACAAAACCCCTTCCTCCTGCTGTTTCTCCCAGCCCTGCAGTCTTTTGGCAGGGACATCCCCAGGGGAAGGGCTGTCCTCCATCACAAATGTGCAAGCCTTGCTCAGAGCCCCAAGTTTGGTGAGGTCCCAGTTTGGGTTCAAAAGGACTGAGCTGTTTTTCTGCACAGCCCCACTGGAGAAGGAACAAACACAGCCTTTGTCCAGTGAACACAACACCAGCAGCTCAGGTCTCAGCACAAAACTGTTCCAGGTGACTGCACCTGCCTGGAACAGGCTTTGTGGATTTAACAATCACATAATTCCTGCTAATTAACCATGTTTTCCCTTTTGTCCTCAGGGGAGAGACCCAGCAGAAGGTGTCTGGTTTAACCACCCTGGAGCAGGAAGGCACCAGAGCAAACCTCTGCAGGCACATGCTGATACTTACCTCCTGCATTCCAGTCCCAGGGGCATGGATGATTTGCAAGTTGCCACGTGTGGGATCAACCACTGCACTTCATTCAGGTGCCTCATGGAAAGGCAAGAATCCCCTCCTTGCTTCTGTGGAGAAAATTTGCCAGAGGTTTAGGATGCTTGGTGAGATGAAGGCTGCAAAAGAAGGAAGGCTCATCAAGCCCAGCACCTCCAGTGCTGCATTACCACTCAGGGAGCTTTTGTCCCACCTCCTCCAGTGGAGATCACAAGTCCCAAGGTGCAGGGTGGTGCAAACCCACAGCCTGCAAGCCCTCACTGTGATGCTGCCATTGCCCAGGGCTGGGAGAAAGAGGTGGTGCTCAGGAGCCAGAGGAGATGGGCTCTTGCAAGCTGTCCCTCCTGGGACACAGCACAAGTTCCCTTTCCTCAGGCCACCACTGCTCCCCAGCAGCAGGGAGTCAAGTTTCCTCGTTATGGTTTTTATGCTAATTGCCAGCTAAAAGAACCTCACCTGGAGCAGACCATATCCTTTCTGAAAGGCTGCTCCAGCCATGAGTGTGTGCTCCAGGGATGGTCTCTGGGTGCAGCAGCCCAACTCCACAGCACCCACCTGAGCTACAGGCTGGGATTATTTATGGATTTCTCCTCCCTGTGCACAAGTTTGTCATGGGCACGGTCATTTGTGAGGCCCACCAAGGGAGAAGTCACACAAACCCTCCTAGAAGCATCCAGCTTGCAGCAGCCCCTCCATGGGGTGGGAAAGAGAACAGAGGGATGCTAGTGGTCATGTCCAAGTTCCCCTCTCCAAGCCTGGGGACAGACCAAGCACCAAGGTCCAGATCCACCACTGAGAAGGTTAGAGGGATGTTCCCCACACCCAGAGCTCCTGACCCAGCTGATGGAAATGCTCTGCAGCCTCAAGAGCAGGAGCCAGGGGAAGCAGGTTACCTTCAAAACCAGCCCACAAGCCTTAATCTCTGCCAGGCAGGTAATTAGAGCATTGTTTGCAGAAGATTTTTGTACTAGGAGGGAAGAGAGAGCTCAAGCCGTGGAAAATAGCTCTGGCAAGAGACAGCCCTGCTGCCTCAGGCAAAGCTCCTCAATTAAAGAGGAATGTCAGCTCTCTTTGCAGCAGAGATTTCTACCTTTTATGCCTGTAGTGAAGGGAAAATAAAGGGGGGGGGGGGGGAAAAAAGGAAAAATGGACCCTCGTGACCTTAAAGAAAAGCCCAAAGTTCCTCGCTAGCTCCCTCCTGCGACTCTTGTACACAGGCTGCTCTAAACCTGGTTTGGATAAAGCTTTACTAAGTGGCATCCTCCTGTCACTATAGGAGTGTGTCCAGTTCTGGGATCCCTGGCATAAAAAGACAGGGATCTCCTGGAGAGAGTCCAGAGGAGGCTACGGAGATGATGAAGGGCCTGGAGCATCTCCCCTGTGAGGAAAGGCTGAGTGAGCTGGGACTGGTCAGCCTGGAGAGAAGAAGACTGAGGGGGGACCTAATTAATGTTTATAAATATCTTAAGTATGGGATGCAGGGGGAATTGGCCAGCCCCTTTTCAGTGTCTGTGGGGACAGGACAAGGGGCAATGGCTGCAAGTTGGAGCACAGAAGTTCCGCACCAACATGGGGAGGAACTTTTCCCCAGTGAGGGTGACAGAGCCCTGGGACAGGCTGCCCAGGGGGGTGGTGGAGTCTCCTTCTCTGGAGATATTCAAGACTCGTCTGGACACCTATCTGTGCAATATGAGCTGGGGAGCTGCTTTGGCAGGGGGGTTGGACCCAATGATCTCTCGAGGTCCCTTCCAACCCCTGGGATTCTGTGAATGTTTATAGTCCCCAGTCATACTGGAATTACATAACACACAGACAGCAACACAGGCATTGGCATCACACCCATGATCCAACTTGTCCGATTAAACTGGAACAAACTCTGATTCAATAGGTGAAATCCTGCTGCCTTTTCCATTCAAAATCCAGATGTATCACATAACAACCCACCTGGCATCCCGGGTTTTCATATCCCACCTCACATTCCAGCTACCTCTGCCCTTTCAGGATGCTAAATCACTGCTGCCCCAGGGCAGGCAGCCTGAAGGAGCTGCCCCACATTTTATTTATGACTGTGAGCCACTGTATGTATTCATGTGGTTTATAACTTGCCCATATCACGCATCCCAAAGCAATACCCCTACTGCCAAGGTGTCTTCATGTCTGCATCGTTTATTCTGCTCCCCCTTGCACCCCTCTTGCTGCAGCCCCAGGCAGCCCTGATGAGCAGGATGGTTTTGAAGCGAGAGCGCCCAATTCCTCACGGTACAAAATGAAAGGATTTGACCAGCAATGGGTCAAACACAACCCCCTTGTTCTTTGGGACCTGAGCTTCTATGCAGTTATGTACATCTGCCCTCTTCTTCTCCACTGCATGTCTACTGAGCAGGAGCTGGCAGCTTTCGGGTGGAGAGGGCTGGTGGCCATCACTCTCCATATGTGCCTCCCCAAAAGCAGACTCTTGTCTCCTCCACACACTCCTAAGCCCCTTGCAGCCTAGGAAGCTGGAGAAAAACATCTCCATGTGACAAAATATCACTGAGGCTGTTCCCCCATGGCTTGCTGCACCGAAAGCCTCGCTGTACCCAGACAGATGAGCAACTCTCTTGGCTAAGTCCATCCTAAGCCCTGGATTGGTGGGGCTGATGGCCTCCCATGCCAATGCCCTTTCCCATTGTCTTCTTGCCATTGCTCTGGCTGTTGTGCAAAGCTTGCAGAAATAACCTCCCAACAGTTTCTGGCCTTTTTGCAGTAGGGATGTTGCTAAATCACATTATTCTTGCTGTCAGGCTAGGAAAAAAATTACCCACTTCAGTACAACCGTTAACCATAATTAGCTCTCAGTTGCACAGGCAGTCTGGAACAGGGGGATCTGAATCTGATCTTCTGCTACCAGTCAATAAATCTCTCCAAGTACACAGGGAGCAGGCAGCAAAGCAAGCAATAGCTCATGTCTTCTCCTGTAACTATTTTTAAACACCCCAGCAAACAAGATTACAAAGAATATTTCCCCCATTTTTTTCCTGTACCACACCTTTCTTTTCACAGCCAACATCTCCTGTCCTTGGATTTCCCTGGATCACCAGCCTGGGAGACAGAGCCAGGCACCCTAACTGATGCAGCCCTAAGATATTGGGGTACTCGGGGTAGAAAAGCCCACAGGCTCAAAGCAGGCTGCTGCTGGTCCCAATGCTGCCTGCTGGGCACCTGTACCACTGTGCCTAGGGCTCAGTTTGTGCTGGGACTCACTGGGCTGCTGCAGCATCTCCCGCTCCCAAAGCTGCTCCCTTTTCGGGGGATCCTTTATACTCTGTAGCAGCTGGCAAAAAAAAACCAACACCCACCCTAAAAAGTTAAAAAATAAATCAAGAATCCCCTGCTGCAGCCTCTGGTAACATTACAAGCCATCGCTCACACTGCTGGCCATGAGCACTTGGCTGTCCCAGGGAACCTGCAGTCAGCACCACGCAGGGCAGCTCTGTGACACCAACATCTGTGCCCATGGGACAAAAAGCCCATCCCCTGCAGGGCTTTAAGGAGCTGGTGGAAGATGCTGCCTGTAAGGCTGAGTTTGTTTGTATTAAGTTACTGATTAACTTACCTGTTGAATTTTTAAGACCCCGAAACAGCCTGGAGGCCTCTACAAGTGGCACAGAAGTTACCTTTCACGGGTTGCTCTTCTCACACTGCCTCTGCCTGGGTCAGCTCAGGGACATGCAATGGGACAGTAAGGTCTGCTGGTTGCTTTTCAGGTTAGTGGAGCTCTGCTGGGTCTGCAGGCATTCAGGCTTAGCCAGGAGAGCGCTGGAGCATACACCCACCCTAGCAGGAGTCTTCTAGGTGCCACTTAGCCTGAATTTAGTCAAAAATCACAGCTTACTTCCTTCCACTGCCTTAGGGATGCATCCTCACCAAAGAAAAACTACAAACTCAGTAGGAAGGATATCAAAACTAGATCTTCCCTACTCATAATTCACTGTAGGTCTAGGAAAATGCAAGAGGAGGAGGGGAGTGTCTGAGCCTGAGCTTTAATGGGGCCCCTGATAGTGGACTGGAGGGGGTGGGGTGTCCCAGGTGAGACTTCTTGGGGCAATTAAAGCTCATGAAAGGCCTTGGGGCTTCAGCAATCAGGCTGATGAGGTCAGTTCCTCCCTCAGGCTTAACCGTGGTGCAGGTGAGAAACATTTTGGTGAAATTTGAAATTAACCCAGCTCCTGGCCAAAATGGCTGAGGCATGGCAAGAGATTATTATGGCTGGAAGGGTTATCAGCCCCAGGCTGTGTTTGGGGTAGATACAGCCTGCTCTCAGCCTGCTGGGGCACGTCCAGTCCCCCCAACACCCACAGCCAGGGTCCTGAGTGAACCCAGCAGTTCCACCCCACGCACAGACTGGGCACCAAACACGAGTGGGTGGAAAACACATGAGGGGTACCCCTGTCTCTCCCCTCCTTCCTTCGCCTGCAGGCACCCAGCTACGCGCTGCGGGTACCACCTCCCGCAGCATCTGCAACCGCACCGGTACCTCAGCATCCCCGCAACCCGCGCGGGGAGATCGGGCGGTACCTAACTCGAGTGGGTTTGCCTTTCAGCTTGCCCCTTGCTCCGGGGGCGGGCACTGGCGGCGACCGGGCTGGGGCCGGAGGCATCGCGGCAGCCGCGGGCGCTCGGCTCCCTCTGCGGGCCGTGGAGAGGCGGCTCCGACACAGCCGAGCTCCGGCTTTTAGCGGAGCTGCCCCTGGTCCGGCACGGAGCTGCCGACCCCGGGCTTGTGCTGAGGCGGGAGGACCGAAAAGAGCCACCTCGCCCCCCCACCCCACCATCAGCTCACTCGAAGCCGTCACCCAGTAAACCGGAGGCAGCCCCACACGCCCCGGCGTGACAGCATCACCACGATCCCACCTTCTCCACTGAAAGAGAGGAGTGAAAGCACAAAGATTTAGGCATGGTGATCATGCTCTTTATAATCAACTATGGGTGCTGCTTTGCCCCTGCTGCAACAAGAAGCCTGTGCAGAACTTGGAGCAGCCCTCTGGCTTGTGTGCCAGCCCCGGGCACTTGCTCTTACCTGCTCCTCTCTTGCTGCCTGGGCCTTCAAACATCAACCCAATCACACTGGCAGTGCTCTGGCTCATGCACTGGCAATGCAGCGTGGCAGCTCCCCACCCAGAAAACTCCCTCTCCTGAAGGCCAGGTCCTCACCTCCAAAAGACGATAGTGGCTCTGGCCAGTGCCTCATCGCTCCTTCTTTGTAACATCACCAGTGCTGGTTTGGAAAAACACTCTTTCCCGCTGCAGGTGGGCAGCTCCATCCCACTCCAGGAAAAAAACAACTCCTTGTCAGCTCACACTGCCTGCAAAGCCCTGAGTTTTTGCTCCAGAAAAGGGTTTCCCTTTCCCTTCCATCGAGCTATGAATTTGCAGCCATGGTCAGCATCTCCCTAAGGAGGAAGGTTTAGATTAGATATTAGGGGGAAGTTTTTTACAGAGAGAGTGGTGAGGGGCTGGAACAGGCTGCCCAGAGAGGTGGTGGATGCCCTGTCCCTGGAAGTGTTCAAGGCCAGGTTGGATGGGGCCCTAGGCAACCTAGTGTAGATCCAGGCCTGAGGTTGGTGGCCCTGCCTGTGGCAGGGGGCTTGGAGCTCTGTGATCCTTGGGGTCCCTTCCAACCCATGCCATTCTATTATTCTATGATTCTATGATATGTGGGTCTGCTACAGTGCCTGTCACCTGGGGATGCAGGGACAAAGGGCGGGACACTGCCCTTCCAGCCTTCACCCCTGGGGCTGCTTGGATGCTCACCAGCTCAGAGGTGGGGTAAGAAATCTCAAGGAGATGTTACTGGGCTGATTAAAGCTAATTAGCTCAAACGATGCTTCTGAAGGGAAATGGTTCTTATTTTGGTTCCTGCTGACTTGGGCCCAAGCCTGGTTTTCATAAGGCCAGTAAGTGCAAACAGATAGGGCCCTTTCATTGGAAACAGGCAGCGTGGGTGTAATCAAAGCAAGCTGCACTGGCATCCCCAGGAACCGCTTTCAATTACCACCAGGGCAGGAGGATTAAGGGGAAATATTTTAAGCGAGACCACTGCGAAAATAGATTTTGTTTGTCATTAGCTTTGAAATAATATTTGAATTAAGGGCTTGAAATTTCCATGTGCCAGGTTTGCCTCTGGCAATGCTTCCCCCAGGGGCTGGGAAGCAGGTGATTCGTAGTGGCATGGGAGCTGGGAGCAGAGCTCCCTACGTACGGGTGTGTTTCTGTATGGGAAATACCCCCTTTTCTGTCCCTGGCCAGCTTTCTCTCTGTGCCAGCCTGCGAGTGATGCACAGGGCAACCTCAGACATGAGGAACACACTGCATGGGACTTGTTTGGTGACCAGCCTGCACCTGGGGTGCTGTGGGGACACATTGCTGTTACCTTTGGATGGGAATGCCCTTCCATGGAGAGAGAGATGGCTCCCTTAATCGATGTGCTTTCCTCAGCCAGGCCAGCTGTACCCCTGACCCTTGCGACTTGCTGCCCTACTGCTGCACAGCACGAGCCTGAGGGTATGAATTTGGGCCGGTCTGTTCTGCCAGTGGCCACATGGGTGGCTGGAAGATGCTGTTTCACCATAGTCACCACAGCAGTAAAAAGATGCCTACCCCAACTCAGTCTGTACCTTCAGAAAGGCGATGAGACTGGAGTTAATCACAAGAGTGGAGCAGCATCCATGACCTTTGCCTGGGAAACCTTCTCTGGGCTGCAGGTGTAGAGCTTCTGCACAAGGCTAGAAATGGGCCCAGAAAGGGTGAGACAGGTTTGCTTTATTTTCCCTCCCCACCTTTCCCAGCATGTGGATAGGACACAGTCTGGGGTGTAAGAAACCCACAGTCACACAGGGCAGAAATGAGTGTCAGTCACACTGTAAGCATTGTAACATACCCAAGTGGGATGAGATCATCTTACCCAACCACAGACATCTCAGTGCTGAACATCTTCTGAGAAACCTGTCATAGGACAGACAATCAGAGATGTTGGTTACTATCTGTATGAAAGGATCCCAGACTCATACCTGCAGGGTCAACAACCAGGCAACCTACCAGGCAACTTGAGTTCAATGAGGGTCTCCAAGCTTTGCTTGGCACGCGTATGTTCAACATCCCTTTGCAGGGCTGGACTTCCCATAGGAAAGGGCTGTTTCTCACAGTACCTGGGACAGTCAGGGTCCTGGATCCCCAGGGGCTCCTAAAAGCCTGTGTGAAGTCACCTCATGGGACGGGCTCAACTGCAGAGTGGTGAGAAGGGCTCTCCACTGACATTTGCCCAGGGAGCTTATGAGGCTCCAGCAACAGAAACACTGGTCCTAGCAAGATCATGAGAATTCATTTCCCTGTGCTATTTACAGCCATCAAGGACACATTTTTTCTTTTGGAAACACCGCAAAGAGGATGTTTCTCATGGCTCTTATGAAAGAGGGGTCTACTTCAGGGAATAGCATGGATTGGGGTGCATAAACTTGGGGCAGCAAGGCAACACATCAAAGAGAACCAAAGACACCAAAATCGGAGTTTGGCCACTTCAATGTCAAAGTGCAGGGCTGTTGGCACAGGCTCAGACTCTTGTACGCAAAAGGAGTGACTGTGGAGATGTCTAACGAGCAGAGGAACCAAAAGATGGCTTGTCTCCATGTGCATGGGCCAGAGGCATTTCCAAAGGCATGGCTCCTGGGTCCAGAGCACACAGGACAGTTTCCCTGACCCACAAAACAACTGACAGGCAATGAAAAGGCTGTAAGGGGTGGGCTTCCTACTGTGCCAATGGTGGAGCTACGTAACAGGAAGGGTTACTCAAAATTATTAATATCTCCAGGGCTTCAGGCAGCATGATAGGCTCAGGGAGCTCCATCTCTGCCACAAAGCCTCCAAACATACCACAAGAGCTAGTGGGAGAAGGGGAAAAAGCACAAAGCAAACCAGATTGGGTTAAATAAGCCTAAACCTGTGATTTCATGCTGTTAGCAGCTCTTGGGTGGCTGTTGGGCTAAAAACACTTGATCCTTCTGGATCAAGGCAGAGCTGGGGCTGCAGAACCAGCCTCAAGCACCCCAGGTCCATGCACAGGCACTGGCCCATGATCCTGCATCGAATCCCAGGGGGTCACCCACTGTCAGAGGAGGAGAGGACTTGGCCGGGCAAGAGATGTGCTACCCTCCCGCACTCCTGCCCATGTTCTTCCCTCCTCACACGTCAGCTGCTCCGGCTCCTCTGCATCACTGCCAGGCATTGATCAGACATAGATGTGCACTGTGTGATCCCTGGCATGGGCCTGAGGCAGCCCTGGCGCTTGCCAACCATCTGAAAGACCACAAAGCATCACCGCGATCCCCGTCGGCACCGGTTCCTCCCACCACGGAGCCAGTTGGCCTCTCTCAAGACTCCGATGAGCCCTCCAGGAAATACCCCATGGAGAACAAAATTAGATGTCAAAGAGCAGAAGGATTTCAGCCCTGGCTGAGCTCTGGCAGGTCCCCAGAGCTGGGAAGGAAAAAAGTGTTATGAAAACACTTATCAGAAGGCGGTGAGAAATTAGATGTAGGTCACTTGAACTCCAGCCCTGAGGAGAGGGGTCAAGCCCGTAGAGTAAAGCCCAGCTGGATGGGAAGAAGCCAGCAGAGTTTTTTTGGAGGAGGAACTGCTTGGTTTGTTAATTTTATGACATCCCCTAGGCTGGGTTTTTCCTCCACTTGTGAATACAAGTCTGGACCCACTTGCTCTCTCCCCCTCAGTGGGGATGATGGTGCCTCTCCTGCCAACACCACAGAGCAGGTCGTGCCTGAGAGTGTTGCTTAGATTTTGGGCACAGGTCACCCAGCTGGCAGCTCTATTGGGCGATTTTACTAGACAAAGCACAAGAGCTTCTTGTCCATAGGGTGCAGTCAGGCTGAGCATTGGTAAGATAGTCCAGTCCAGGAGACTGGGACCATAGGTCT
Source organism: Porphyrio hochstetteri (assembly GCA_020800305.1). Lineage (NCBI taxonomy): Eukaryota > Metazoa > Chordata > Aves > Gruiformes > Rallidae > Porphyrio > Porphyrio hochstetteri. Next base: position 26,433,921 of record CM036912.1, read on the forward strand.
GGTCTACGTAAGCGACGTTATGCTGTGAATCTCCTTTTAACACATTTTCAGGACCGTGGTGGTGGTTTTACAACTGCTATTTGACAGCCTCCCACACATGACAAACTTCCACTTTCAAAAGCAATTGATTTTTGAGGACATTGCCTCCCAAGAGACACTTCCTTTTGAAAACAGTTTCCTAATGCTCTTGGGGCACTTACAAGATGTTTTGCTGTTTTATTACAATTTTTAAAGAGCCTTTAAAAAGAGGATGTGAGGCAACGGATGGGACCCCATGAATGAATTACCAGCAGTTCTTGTGGTTTTTTTTTTTCCCCCTAGAAAAAAAGGTCCTTTTTAAACTTTGAAGCATTCAGAGTGGCTGCATGCACCAAGAGAGCTCACAAGCTGTTTCACTCACCTGGTCCTGCATATTTTGGACACGCTGAGCGGGGTTAACTGATGGGTTGACTTCCTAAGCTTTTCCAATCATGTTGCAATATTTTGGGGTTCTTTGGTCTTGTTGGTTTGTTTTGTTTTGTTGTTGAGGTAAGCACAGCATTGATGGAGATGAAAGTATTTGTTGGCTTTGATGGCTTGCATGTGTGAGCGTTCACTTAGAAATCCCAGCCTTTGGGGGCTGGGGTAGGTTGATTCCTAATAGGATGCTGCTTTCTGCCCCAAGGCAGCCTGAGGGAGCGTTTGGACCAGTCCTGAGCACAACCCTGGAGACTCTCCAAGGACAGCATCACCTTGGGCACCCCCCAGGAGGTTGCTCCATCCAGGTCCACGTAGTGACGACTGGCAGGCAAGTTTATTATCCTTCTAGTTCCAGCTCCTCCTGCAAAGACCAGCATCTTTGTGAGAGCTACTTCATGGGAGATTTATAGCTCAGCTCAGTGGCCATAAGCAGTTCAGAGTTTACATAAACACTGGGCACGGTCCCAGCGCTGGGTGCTGACTCAGGCGCCCGCCCATGCGATGCTCCCGCGTCACCGGTCCAAGCAGGCCTCACAGAGCACCCGTGCTGACATCTCACACTGTCATGGACTGTAGCAGTCACCGGAGCGGCCAAATCATGAGGCTTCACGTCCTGGAGAGAAGGGGTTTTAAATCTTCCCTTCCTCAGCCCCTGACCTCAAGCAAACACGACGTAATTGGGTTGTCCTAGTTGGCGACGGGCTTGATTCATGTTCCCGTGGGGAGATCTCTCCGGCCGGTTGCACAGAGAGACTCGGCAGTCCTGGCTCTGTTTCCAGTGCCTGCAGAAGGACTGGCTCCTGAGAGTCTCTGCCACAGCCCACCAGTGCCTGCCAGGCACCACTGGCCCCTGGGACACCATCATAGGTGATGGTGGCTTGAAAGGCTGATACAGAATAATGATTTCACCTACACTTCAGGGGCAAAACCAGTCTCTTCTGCAAGAAAAAGCAAAGTGCCAGAAGCAAGGGAGACTCTCCAGCTGAGGGAGAGGGTAACTGGAACAAGATGTTTTAAATCCTCCCTGTTATGGAGATGCCCGCTGCAATTATGTGGGCAGATCCATGATTTCCAGCCTGGGCACTGCTGCTGCAGACTCTGCTCCAGTTTGAGATGGGGATCTGTTTGCATCCTGGGATGCAAAAATACAGCACATGAAGGCAGGGGTTCTTTTTTCCTTACCCAAACTGTCAAAAAGCTCCATTATTTCTTAGCCATGCTGACACATGGTATTTAATTTTGCACATAGGGTTAGGGTTAAGGTCATTAGGGTTAGGGGGTAGGGTTTTTGAGCTGCCCAGTTCCCATAAACCTTCCCTGTGCATGCCTATCCCTGTTGCCCTCCTGGGAAACCCTCCTTTCCCGAGAAGTGGAAACTGCAAATGCCATAGCACCATCTGTCTGCAGAAGGAAAATGGTCCTTCCCCTAGCAATTGGGCGGGTGCCCCAACATCCTCCGTGGGAACAGACCCTCCCAAATCCACTCTTCCTGATTGTATCTCCATTCCTGGAAATTTAAGGCACAGCCAAAAGCGTTAGACCTGTTTATGGCTTCTTGTACAAACAGCTGCTCAGAAAACATCTCCTCTGTGCTGCTCCTTGTGTGCTCCTCACCTGCATTTTCATGACCTAATGTTGGGGAACAGTTAAGTAGCTGCCTTGACTCGTTTAACTTGAGAGCCGTGGATATTTTGCTGAATAAAAAGCAAAAAGCACCACATTTGGGGGGACATTTATGCTCCTTCAGCAATCCAAGAGGGATGTATAGGGCCTGTCAGAGACAGGGTTACAGGAGGAGCTGTCTGACATGCACGGAGAACCCAGTGTCTTGCTGCTTGTGGGCAATTCCACAGAGAAACCAAGTCCTGGAGCACTACAGCCTGCTGACATACTGCTCTGCTAATGTCTTTTGTTAATAAAACTCAGCACAGGCTAAGGGAGCTGCCTGGTGATGGAAAGGACTTTGTAATGTGCTTCCTTTCTTCCAGCACTGGGACAGGTGAGGAAGGGCGGTGGGGCACCCACCGTGACCCAGCCCTCAGGAGAGAGGCCTGAGCTCCTGTGCTCTCTGGGAAGATGCCAGCAGTGACTATGCTTCATCCCTCTGAAGGGTCACATCCAGCTGTTGTCGAGGGGCTGGAGGCAGCAGCAGCATGCCTGGAGCAGAGATGAAGCCTGGGAGGCATCAATCAGCCTATGGGACATCCTCTTCCAAGAGATGGAGAAGGACCACAGCTCCCAGTCACGCTCCAAACCAAATATTTCACAAGACTGGCATTTAAGTGCAAACCATGTGAGTTATGGCAACCTGTGTTACAGACAATCGTGCTGCAGGTGGCTTCCCAGAGCAGTCCTGGTATGAAAGAGCCCACGTCTGGGCTTTCCCAGGGGATGCTGGCTAGGAAACAGATCCTCATCACCAGCAAGGTCAGGAGATCTTTCTCTGCTGGGACAGCCTACTCACTGGTTTTTGGTTGCAAGAGGTTTGACTGGTGTATTTGTAATCTCCCTGTCAGGGGTTTCCTGCCAGAAATCAAACCAAAAAAATCCTTGAAAGTAGAAGGGAGATGGAAGGGAAGAGTTTTTTTTCCTTTGTCTAGGAGAGCTGGCAAAGTCTGAAAACTTCTCAAAGCACGATAGAGCTGCAAGAGGCTCAGCTGGACCCCAGGAGCTTGAGAGCATCACTCTCCTTTGCATCCCAGCAGCTGATGTACTTCCCAAGACAAATTTCTTTGGGCTGAAATTGTTCCCTGCTGGGTCTCAGTCTAGACATACATCATCATCAGGATTCATATGATTAGAATAAGTGTAATGAACTGATGTACTTTGCAAGGAGGAGGTGCTGGAGGGAGAAATGGGGCTTCAGAGCAGAGTCTTGGAGCTGCTGAGCTGAGTGACCACAATGCTGGGAGCCACATCATCTTTACTTGTGAGCTCTCATGGTGACAGCATGGAACAGGTCAGGTTTGGTGGGAATTAAATAACTTGAGGTGTTGTTTTACTCCTGGCAGTTATTAGGACAAGTTTGACCTTCTGCAAACAGAGGCACTGAATTTCCTCTAACAACACTGTGTCCGGCAGCACCATAACTTCTTCAGCCCCATCAAAAGGAGACCAGCACCTCCTTCAGCTGCTCCATCCAGCTCGAGGGCAGCATTTACTAATTGCAGAATTGTCCAGACCCTCCACTGATCTCCAGAGCTCAGCTGGGAGGAAAGAAACCTTTTGCATGGTTGGACACATCCATACAATATCAGGATGGATATGTCCCAACCTGAGATGCTGAGAGATAGAGTAAAGCAACTTACACCTTCTAGGAATGACCACAAAAATCATGAAAGGCTATCAAAAAAGTTGAAAACTCCTTCAGTTTTTGATGAACTGCTCTGAGCAGGCTCCAGCACCAGAAGGAGCCAGCGCTCCCCAGGTTACCAAGCTGGGACACCACGCTTTGGAACACAGTTCCTTCCAGCTCAATGGCTTTTGTTGTTAGTGTGGGAATTGCTGTTAATCACCCAGTGTACGTGGCCCCGTTACTCATTCATAACGAGACACGGTTGACCGTGCTGCCATCCCAGCCAGCTTCTTCAAGCAGTGTTTGGTTAATGACCCATACCTTGAAGGTATCCCAGGAAAAACAAGCGTAGGCAGAGTCACCCAGAGTCAAATAAACCCTGGATGTTAGATTTCATTAAAGCAGCGACGTCTGAGTGCCTAAGAGTTTTGGAGGTTTCACATTTTCAGCCTTCTCTTGAAAGATTTTGGGTTTGTTTGTTCACTGTGTTCTGGCCAGGAAAAATATTTGTTTAATATTTTTTAAACAAGTCCCTCCAGCTCTTTTAAAAAAAACAAACAGCCAAAAAAAGCCAACCAGGAAAGGTGAACAAAGCCCACAGAAAGAAAGCAGCTTTTCAGCCACACTAACAACACAAACCCTCCTTTCCACCCTTCCAGAAGATGACCATTTGGGACCAAAGCCCCAGTGTGATAGCTGGGAGCAGGGCTCATCCCAGCTCTCTTCAATGGGTCCCCCAGCCCTTGCACAGTCCCAACATCAGTATACAGCAGACCCTCTCTCTGTGCTTTGCTCACACTCACCACATCCTGCCCTAGGACCTCCCCCCGACTCCATCCCTTTCTCTTTTCCCTTCCTCCTTTTGCTGCCCCGGCAGAGCCATGCTACCTGTGAGCATTTGATGCAGAAAAGGACAGATAGGGTAGACACATAGGAGGAAAGAGCCTGGATCCTCAGAGGGCAACCACAGGCATTGGAGGAAACATTACAGCTCTGTTGCAGGTCCACATGCAAACTGTCCCCCATGCAGCAACACGAGGTGTGTGACATGGCCCTGTGCTCTGCTGAGGGATCACAGAATTGTAGGGGCTGGAAGGGACCTCCAGGGATTGAGTCAAATCCCCCTGCCAAAGCAGGTTCCATAGGACAGGTTGCACAGGGAGGTGTCCAGAAGGATCTTGAATATCTCCAGAGAAGGAGACTCCACACCCCCCTGGGCAGCCTGTCCCAGGGCTCTGTCACCCTCACTGGGAAGAAGTTCTTCCCCATATTTGTGTGGAGCTTCCTGTGCTCCAACTTGAGGCCATTGCCCACACTGCCTGGTATCCTCAGTCAAGGTCCAAGTAGGGCTCCTCTGGGCAGGATGAGAGCCTACCAGAGAGCAGATACGCAAACCAAACAAACTGCATCCCACCACTGCTGCCCCAACTCTCACACCTCCAGCCACAGCTCAGGAAGTACCTGCAGGCATCAGCGCAGCACATGCAAACAGTAGCAGCCTGGAGCACACACAACGCACTCTCCAGACACACAGTTCCTGGCACAAGCACCTTCCTGCTGCCTCTCAGCCCACGCTTCCTTCCTGGTGGCTTCAGCAAAGCCACTATCAGCTTAAGGTCACACACACACAGCAACACCATTGCCTCCCAGGAAAGGTATTGAGTGGGACCTGTGACTAGCGGTGTTCCCCAGGGCTTGGTGTTGGGTCCAGTCCTGTTTAATATCTTCATCAACGACCTTGATGAGGGAACAGCATCCACCCTCAGCAAGTGCCGATGGTACAGAGCTGGGAGGGGTGGCTGACATGCAGGAACACTGCGCTGCCATCCAGAGAGACCTGGACAGGCTGGAGAGCTGGGGAGAGAGAAACCTAATGAAATTCAACAAAAGCAAGTGTAAAATCTTGCACCTGGGGAGGAATAACTGTCTGTATCAGTACAGGCTGGGGGTGACCTGCTGGAGAAGAGCTCTGTGGAGAAGGACCTGGGGGTCCTGGCTGATGACAGGTTGGCCATGAGCCAGCAGTGTGCCCTGGGGGCTAAGAGGGCCAATGGGATCCTGGGATGCATCAGGAAGAGTGTGGCCAGCAGGTCTAAGGAGGTGATCCTCCCCCTCTGCTCTGCCCTGGTCAGGCCCCACCTGGAGTATTGTGTCCAGTTCTGGGCTCCCTGGGATAAAAAGGACAGGGATCTCCTGGAGAGAGTCCAGATAAGGGCTACGGAGATGATGAAGGGCCTGGAGCATCTCCCCTATGAGGAAAGGCTGAGTGAGCTGGGACTGGTCAGCCTGGAGAAAAGAAGACTGAGGGGGGACCTAATTGATGTTTATAAATATCTTAAATATGGGATGCAGGGGGAATTGGCCAGCCCCTTTTCAGTGTCTGTGGGGACAGGACAAGGGGCAATCGCTGTAAATTGGAGCACAGGAAGTTCCGCACCAACATGGGGAGGAACTTTTCCCCAGTGAGGGTGACAGAGCCCTGGGACAGGCTGCCCAGGGAGGTGGTGGAGTCTCCTTCTCTGGAGATATTCAAGACTCGTCTGGACGCCTATCTGTGCAATATGAGCTGGGGAGCTGCTTTGGCAGGGGGGTTGGACCCGATGATCTCTCGAGGTCCCTGCCAACCCCTGTGATTCTGTGACCCACCTTTGCACACGCAGCTTCCACAGGCCACGTACACGAGTACAGACACACGTGCGTGTTCACACTGAGACCCTCCCTGTGCCACCTCGACCCCCTGCGCTGGGACAGCAGGGGCTGAAGGCTGACCAGAGCAACAGCAGCTCTGCCAGAGCTCCAACCCCATGGAAGGGGAGCAAATGCCCTGGCATCATTAGTGGTCTATGATGTGCTGCTTTAATTAGGAAAAATACTAACTTTGCTGGCTCCTCTATTCCAACCCTGCTCCGTTAGCAGCTCTTATTGCAATAAGCAGCCATTATCCCTCGTGTCTGGGCTGCGATGCTGTCGATGGGAAATATTTTGTTTCATAACAGTGGCTGCAGCCAGCCAAGCACATGAGAACATTTTTTCACAACCATGGAAGATGCTATTTTTAACCGTTCCCCCCCATATTTATGGTGCTCGTAGGAAAGATGCGCCAGTTTAAACACGTTGCAGCAGTGTGTGCCATTTAACTCCCTCTGTGCCACAGAGGACGGATGAGAAGTCCCAGCCTAGCAGCTGGGTGGCGGGATGACTGTGCTCGTTGTGGGTGGGTTTCCCTGTTGCCCATCAATCTACAGCTTTGCAGCACCCATCACCAAGACTATCACCATCGGGACATGGCACAGCGCTCTGTGCCCCATCATCCAGCCTCAAAATGCACCTTTTGGTGCTGGCTCCAGCCCAGCAGCAGGGCAAGAGCAGAGTCTGGTTGTGCTGAGCGCTGCAGATATGCGGAGGGGGACAGGAGAACCAGGGCAGAGTGAGAGGAGGCTGGTGAGGATGGTCACCAGGTGGGTGCAAGTTGCTCAGCTGTCACCCAATGCATTTTTCCCTCTTCGCTGGCATCCTTCAGGTCCTTCCCCCTGACCAAGGAGCAGACCACATGCCCATTGTCTTTGCCACCATTGCCCTTCTGGGATTATAAAGACCTGTGGCTTCCCTTCTTCAACACAGCACAGATCCATCTGAAAATCCAGACTGGTGGAGACTGGGGAGGCTCAGACATGAGGCTCCCAACCAGGGCACCAGAGGCCTTGCAAGCCCATTTGCATTAAGTGCTGTTTCTGTCTGCACTAAGTGCCTAGCCAGTTGAAATCACGTTCCTCCGTGTCCAACAAAAATACGTTCTTAATAGTCCTGGAGCTAAGTGGAGTCACCCAGAGTTATGATTTCCTTTCAGCAGATATTTCATCTTCGGGCTGTCACTTTCACTCAGGCCATGATTAAAACAATAAACCCCAGAGAAGCCACCCTGTTCCCCATCAACAGCTGCTTCTCTTCCACACACTGCAATGGGAGCCATTCATCACCAAGAAGAGGGAGGGGAAATTAAAGACAGATTATTATTATTATTTATTATTAAAAGCTGCCATGTTTGGCTAGCCAGCTCTCCTTGGTAAAGCAAGGATGGCTGCAGCTGCCTCCTACAGATACAGGAGAGAGAAGTCACCTTATGGCATAAGGGATGTGTTACTGCTGCATGTACTCAACACCTCTTAGGACCTTCATGCATCATCTCATGCAAGAGGCAAGTCATTGTATTGGAAGGGTTCCCCTTATTCACCTCTGAAAACCTCCTTGGACACTCACGCTCCACCAGTGGAACCCAACCTCCACCAACAGCTTGTAAAGGGAAAATAATTCAAGTATCACAGATTGACAAAATAACTGGTGAGTGATCAACATAAACTACCAGCCCTGGTCCCTGTGACCTTGGGCAGCCTGTTCTCCTGGGCTTCTGCTCTTCCTGCCCTGCATCTCAATCTGGACAGCACTGCGGGGTCACAAAGCCTTAAGTAAGCTGGATGATGGGAAAGGAACAGGCTCCCAGGGTCTCCTTGAAACCTGCAGCATTTTATCTGCACATACCATGATTGTAGAGATGATGGGTGAGATCCAGCCACCCAGCCAGACTACAGGGCTCGTTGTGAGGTTGGAGGAGATGCCCACAGCAGATATGTTAGAGAGAACAGCCTATATCCCACTAAACTCAGGACTTGAGGCATTCTGCTTGGACATCTCACTTGGGCCACAAAAACAGACACTGCAGGAATACACAAGTGTTCTTGGAGTTTGTATTCCAAAGTCTCAACATGTTCCACTTCAGCAAGGCTGGAAAAATCCATCCAGTCAGTGCTCCTGCCATGTCTGTGCTTGTTTGCATTTTCCTTACAGTATTTTTAGAGATTTTCACTCCTTGGCCTGATTTGGGATGGAGTCAAATATGTGAAATCTTGGAAGCTGCCACAGGAAAAGAAACTCCATTTGTCAATCAGCTTTAGATATGGGCTTCGGCCACAGTGATAAATCTTCTGCCAGCCTGGAGAGCTGCACTCGCCTCCCAGATAAGGGTCTAACATGGTCCAGAAGGTCTTTGTTCCCCAGCCAGTCTAGGGAGGTGCTGCTGTCCCACCGCTCTAAGGACGGGCTGAAGCTTTCCACAGAAGGCTGCTTCTCTGGTGGGAGGCAACAGCAAGGAGATCCCTGGCTCCTTGTCCCAGCCAGCCAGAGGAGTGGAGAGCCCCGCTATCTCCCCGTGCTTTGTCAGCTTCCCTCCAAGGCAGCCATGTTCCCCAAGGGTCCCATATCTCTAAGACTCATGTCTTGTTGCTAAGGCAGGGGAGGAAATGATGGAGCTGGCTTGGAAGAAGCTCCGTTCTCAGCTCTACACAAGGACCAGCCTCAGCTCAGCCACCTTGACCCACACATCTGCTAAAGACCCCCCAACACAGCTCATCCAGAAACCTTTCCTACCCAGACTGCTAAAACAGCAGGTGTGGTTTTGTGGGGTGCAGTCCCACAGGCAAAGCACCTGCCTCAAGAGTCAAGGGAGTCACCCCCTTCCTCTGTGGCATGGACTTGGTTTGTCCTCCTGGCCCACTCTGTGCAGCAGCTCCCAGGGAGGATGGCTCCTCACCTGCACTCACCCTCCTGGGAAAGAGAGCTCACCTTCTCCTCCTCTCGTTGGGGTGAGCCATGGAGGAGCACTCATCTTTTTTGGGCAGGTGGGACCCAAAATGTGTTTATACCCTGGCTAATTTTAGCACCTCCCATCCGCAAGGAGGGCCCCACCCAGCCCCACATTGAAACTACCTCTGGGCTGGAAAATAGCAGCTGTAAGACAACATCTGGCATCACTCGGCCAGGCAGAGGCAGGAAGCAAAGGAAAACAGCATCTGTCCAAGGCTGCTGAGGGACTCCAGCTAGACAGAGAGAGGAGTTTGGCCAAGGCACTGGAAAGAGTAAGCCTAATCTCAAAAACATTATTAAAAAAGGATGAGACATTATAAGATGCTGGTTGTCATTTGTCATCCTTCAGCCTGCTGTTAACTCCCACCACACCTCTGCCAGCCATGAAGAAGAGATGTCTGCCCCTCCCGCCCCAAAGTCATTTGAGCTTCATCTTCACAGCCAGAGGCTTCAGGGCCCCATCCCAGCATTGACCCCAGAACCCCAGCACGTGGGCTGGGAGACTGCAGGGGAGCACAGGGTAAGGTCCAGCCACCTCCTGGGCTCTTCCTTGGTAGGGGACCATCCCTTATTTTTTCAGTTTCATTTAAAAATCAACACTTGGCTCTTAGATGATACCACAATCTTGCTGGGGTTCCCCTCACTTGGGGCACTCCAGTCCCAGCAGCCTCACAGATGTCCTCCTGCCCCACAACAGGCACTGCAGGGTGTGGAAGGGGGTTTGGGCACAGCAGCATCTTGCTCTTTCCCACCACCAAAGGGCAGAGAGGGAGGGCAGCACTGTGGGCCAGCCTCTGGTTTCAAGGTGACGCAGCTTCATCTGCGTTGCAGGTCTGTCATCTCTGAGCTGTGACCAGCCATGGGGTCAAGAAGAAAGCCCTCAATGGGAAGAGACAGGGCATCTCTCTGGGGTGGATGAGGAATCTGACAGACAGCCACAGGGATTAGCTGCACCACTTCAAAACATTCCTGGAAGCAGCAAAAGGTGCTGCAGAGAAAGCCAAGAGGGTGAAGGGCCCCCATGGCCTCACCCGACAGCCTCAGCTTCTTCCAGCACACTGCGAAGGGCAAGCTCAAAGCCATGCCAACCAGGTGGTCCCTTTTTTGGCATTTCCATGGCTGTTGGGTTCTTGCTGGGAGGAAACCTCAATCCAGAAGCCTCATATTCAGGCCCTGCATCCACATGTTTGTCATCAAGACTTCCTAGCTGAGAAGTAGCCCGACACCTAAGACAATCAGAGGAAGAAGGGCTGGATCTCCTCCTGATCCCAGAGGCAGGTTGTAACGAAGATAAGCAGTGTCACTCCTTGTCAGAAAGTGGTAAGCAGGAAATGTGACTTTCCTAGAGAGATGAAGTGCAAATGAATTTGGTAGCTGCTCCAATGAGGGACAGGGGAAATGTTATATGGGTATAATGTATGGTTAGATGTTCAGCAAATACTTGAAGCAGCAGCATGGGACAGCCTCCCTGCACGCAGCATTAGCTGCTTTCCACACTCCTGCCATAGCTTTTATGGTTCCTGCTGGGAAATCCAGACCAAACTGGGAGCTGGAGCTCTGTGAGATGGTAACTCTTGGTGCATCAGTGACTGAGCCGTCAGGAGCCACAGCACGGTAGCCACAGGTAGGGAGATGGAGACCTGCCCAAAAGGAGCTCAGATGAGCTGGCTGCAGGTCTGGATGGACATCCAAGGCTTGTTTCAACTCAGTCCAAGCCACTCCAGTCTCAAAGAAAACCTTGGAAGCTATGCTATTTGCAAGTCTACTTGTTTTGGCAACCAGAAAATAATAAGCAAGAGGCTGATATTATTTCAGCTTTGGAGAGGTGAATAATCAGCTTTGCAGGGAACACAAGCTGACTGCTGAGGGCTTTGCAGAGATACCCATCACCCCTTCACAGGGTCTCTCCACAGGATGGGATGCTGACAATTACCTACCTGCTCCTCGTATTCGGCAGTACCCCTGGTTACCAACTCTGGCACATGCTGCTCATGGAGGATGAAGAGCCAGACCAGCAGGGAAACAGGAGCCCAACACAGACATGCTCAGAGTTCCCAGATTTTGGCTCAAACCTGAATGAAACGCTTCAGACTAAGAAAGGAAGTCACAGAAAGCCAACAGTCCCCCAATGTCTTGTGCATGTGCCCACACACATACACCAACCCCAATTCCCAGCAGGGACCTACTCTCTCAATCACAACTCACCAACTCCAGTCCAGCTCAGCACCTTCCCCAGGGAAATACTCCTCCCTAGCACCTGCCCCACCCCTTTAATAGCCTGCACTAATCAACTCTCATCAGCCTCTGAGCTCCTTCTGACCATTCATCCCCCTTGCTCTGCAGTGGAGTATTTCTTCTTCTGAGCCCACCTCTTTTTGCTCCCTATACAGGTGGTGGGACTCAACCTTTTTCTTCTCATTTATGGCTTTCCTCCTTCTGTCCCTTCATGCTGGTCACCCACCCCCAGCCCTCAGGATACCCAGCCTCCCCTCCCCTTTCTGAAGGGAGGTTCCCCCCACACCTCTCCTGCCTCATTTTCATCCCCCACACTGATGTCTCATCAGCCTGGAGCGGTGGAGGGAGCCAATGGCAAAGCCATGGGTGCACCTCATCCCTTCCTGAAAACCATCTCTTGGGAGCATTCTTCATGGGTGCTTCCTGCCTTATGGTCCTGCTGCTGTTTGCAGCTGCCAGAAGGATCCTGTGGTGCAGGCAGGGGTCTGGACACAGCATCCATCTGTGGCTGACTCACCATCTGGCTCACACAGCATGTGCTGCAGTGGGGTCCCCATCTATGCTGGGGTCTCTCTGTTGTCTCCCAGGCAGCTGCAAGGCATCACCAGGATAAGCCTGATGGGCAGGGCAGCCCTGAGCCCTGCTCCGCTGGCTCTGGTTCCCCTGCACCCTCCCCAAAGGCTCTGGAATGTTCCCAGCCCCAGCCAGTTGCTGTTGGACACCTCAGGGCAGCAACATGCAACACGTATGTGGCAGCTTATAGAAAGGACTGGGAAGCCTTTTCCCCCTTTTATTGAAAATGATCATTTCTAGTCTAGTGCAAACACTGTACGTTCTACATCACACAGCAAGGGATAATTTACAGGATACATTTCCACCTGGGAATCCCTCCTTTGGCTTCAGACATCGAGCTCCACCAGCCTCACCAATCACCCATCCCTGTTGTGCTGAAAAATCTCCCTTGGAGGGAACCAGCCACCTCTGTGTGCTGGGAAAGGGGAGGCCTAAGACAACAGCGTTCCTACGGAGCAGGTGAGAGGAACGTGCCTCAGGACCTTTTTCTCCCCTGCATGGTACCCAAACTTAGTGGTAACCAGGGTAGCCATGGCAGCTTCCCAGGAGCTGTGACTGAATGTCCAATAAAACCCTGGAGAACTCCATGCTTCCAAGATAAGGCTCTTAGTTTGCACATCTATTTACATGTTTCAATAGAATGCTGATTAAGCATATGGAATCATATACAGCTTTGGCTTGATAGACAGCTCAGCACTGCCTGTTAGCTGAGGTCATCAGCAGTTAAGAAACAAACAGCAAAACCTGTTGGTTCATCCATCTGGACTCCAGCAAATCCATGTAAATGAAACAATATTATCTCAGATGCTCTGGTTTACATCTTGATGTCACCCAGCTCAAAGGTGATGTAAAGGTCTCATCAGGACTGGCAACAGCCCAGCTCGCTGTGATGGCATACCCAGCCAAGCAGCCCAACAGAAGGCAAAACCCAACTAAAACTGAAGCATAGAAGCTGACACAGCCTTCCCATGGGAGCCAATGCAGTTCCTCATGCCAAGGAAGCGAGGGGGGCGAACAAGAGTTTGCACAGACGTTTATGTGAAAGGTGCAAATGTCACAGTGTGTGAGTAGGGATGGGTATGTTGGTACCCAGATGTTCACTGTCTCTGACCTCTCTCCGTACTGGTTTCAGAAGTAGGTACTTGTACACAGACAGACATCCAAGCAAGCTGCTTGAGGTGATTTCTTTACTGCAGAAAAGGTGAGCAAAGACTAGGGGAAAGCCACAGGCTACCAAGATGATGAAGGAAACAGCTGAAACCCCCAAGGAGGAGACTGGGGCAGCTTAGGGCCACCACAGAGGAGTACATTCAGACTGCAGTCACTGCTGGGACCTTGTTGGTTTGCAGAGGAGAGGGGAGGGCACCAGGCTAAGGCACTCCATGATCAGTTCAACCTCTGAGTAATGGTACATTGCACTGGGTCCTTTTTCTTTCTGATCGTGCAGGACATGTTCTTGAACAGTTTGTTTGTGTAGGCACAGGAACCAAGAGCCAGTTTCTAAGTGAAGGTTGAGATTTCCAGCATGATTGTTTGGCTCCAGGAGCTGGAACCACACTACTCACGATAGAAATATTTTGATTTAGAGATGTTAGCATCTCCAGACTACAGAAGGCAAGGCCAAGAAAAGGGATCAAACAGAACATCATGGATTTCTTAAATCGCAGCGTTGTCCAGCCTCACTTTTCCCACTGGTGTTCTGTCTGCAAGTGCCACCTGCCACTGCTAGCTTTTTGTCCTGATCACAATTAAGGTATTTTTTTTTCCTCCTCAAACATACAGGGAGGAAAAAAATTCCAACAGCACCACACACCATCATCATCACAACTTACACCACCTTGGATGTGGGGCTTTCTCCCCCAGCGTTAGCTCAAATGCTTTGGCTGGATTTCTATTCGCCCTCTGCCAGTTTAATTTTCACCTTCCCTTTAAAGAGATTTATTTTTCATTTCCTCCAACGTGCTCGTTTAGCCCATCAAAGCCCACTGTCAGACACTTACACATGCCCAGCACATCTGCAGCAAACACCAAGATGGAGACCTAATCCACTCTACCATAAATAACCCTCATGACTGAGCTTCATTCTCCTTCCCTAGGCCACAGAGTAGCTCTGCTGCCTTCAGTGGGACTATTCCACGGTGAGGTCCCACCTGCTCAGGGCAGCTCTCCTGCACAAGCACTACTTGCCATAAATACCCCCCCCCCCCCCCGTCAAAATTTGTGAGAGTCACCACCAGCACCATGAAAGATCCTGATTTCCTTGGGATGCTTGCGTGGAAGAAACCTCTTTTGGACTGCAACTCCTCTACTCTTCATGGAAGGAAGGAAATTAGGTCCCAAGTAGCTCTCCAGACCACAGGGGAGCAAGGGCAGCAGGTAGGGAGACCAAAGGAGAGTGGTTAAGGCTACAGGACAAGTCTTACTGGGCAATGTTATGGGAACCAGGGGGAGATATGGTCTACATGTAGGATACTCCTTGCTTAAACATTACCCGCCCTCAGAGGCTTGCCATGGGGACGTTCCTCTTTGACTGGAGAGGAGATCCTCATCTTATTTATTAAAATGCAAATGCCCACGGGGAATATCTGCAAAGGAGTGTGGCTCCCTCCAGCTCCACTTCTTCGGGTGAGCAGACCAGTTCAAGTGCTGCTGGAGGCTACTGGGAAGAGCTCTGACTGAGGGCGAGGGAGGCTGTGGCTGGAATTTCAACACGTGGCCCCAGGAACAGCACAAACATCTCACTCACTTTTCAATGAATTTTATTTTGTTTAATAAAAAACACCAACCAAGCTTGCATGTATATCTTATATATATAAATATATACAGTATATATAAAACAAAGGCATCTGGACAACACCTTTCCCCGTGGCGCAAACTGTAAGGCATAGAAAGGAGTGTCCTAACAGTCCTATTCTTGGCACTACAGAGCAGCCCCTCTCACTCTGTCCCCGCTCCTCTCACACCCCCACACTGGCTTTCCTCTCTTCTTTGGCTTTTTGGCTTTTCGAGGTGGCAATGCCAGGAATATTCAAGAAGGAACGAAGTGCCGCGAAGCCCAAGGAGGCAATTCCTCAGATCTCAAACTGGTCCAGGTGACTCCATCTTGTTGTACTAGCAGGCTTCTCACAGCCTTAAGGGTAACAGCGCTGCCTCTCTGGAACAAGGGACTTGAGGGATGAAGGGAAAGCGGTGACCAAACAACTTCTTCTAGGGTGAGCTGGGGTGGGTGGGAGAGGAGCAAGCTTTGCATCTCAGCATGATGGCAGGTGGGACACATCCACGGGCTGAGATCGGCAGAGGTGTCTTTTTGCAGTCCCATACAAAAAAAATGGAAACCAACAAGGGTGAGACTGTCCTTTACTGAAGAAGCTCGTAGTATAATGAGCAGAAGCAATAAACCTGACAATAACAAGAAAGAAAAAACAAACGGTGGCATTATCCCAAAAGGAAGGAGGAACCTTGTCACTCACGAGCGGTTCAGTTTGGTCCCCATGTTCAGTTCTGGGTTAGGGTTGGCTTTTTTTTCTTCTTTTTTAATCTTTTTTTTTTTTTTGGTGGGGTGTTTTTTGGTGTGGGGTTTTTTTTTTTTCTTCTTTTTTTATTTTCTTTTCTTTTTTTCAGCACAAACAAGTTGCAAAGCAGGACGGGTGCTGTCGTATGTTCTCCTTCTGCGAGCTGCCTCCGGTCGTTAATTGACTGTGGGCACTTGATTCCTCTGTAAACTATATTCCTTTGCCTTCAGTCTCAGGTTGGCAATACTGTTGGCCATGTTCATGCCCTGTGCTGGGCTGGCGTTGGTACACGTGGCGGAGTAGGTGGCCATGGCACTGTGGGGCAGAGAGAGAGAGAAATGTCACATCAAGACGTGGTCTTCACTCCACATGGAGAGCAGATGCATGCCACACTGTGGTGAAACCCCGGGGTTTCCATACCTGTGGGATGTCTCTCTTACACGAGCAGGGAATTATCCCTACTTTTTATTTAACACCCCTGAAAATCTCTCCTCTGCAGTTCACTTACCCAGGGAAAGCCAACGCCAAAGTTGGTTGAAACCAATAGGGCAATTTTCCATTTCCTAACCCAAAAGGTTTAAAGTGAGGTCAGGGCACCCAGCCTGACAGTTAGACTGTGGTCCTTAAAAGTATTCCCACTGGAAGCAATGTCTTTTTGATGAGAGCAATTTGCTGCTTGTGAAATCACATCACTTCTGAAGCACGTTACACTCAAGAAATGTGCTGGGGAAGCCCCATTTCAACAATTGTGATGCTTTTTTGGTTTCAGCCTTTGGGACCGAAAACTACCACACTTTATCCCTCAAAACTTCAGCTGATCATGTAGAACATGACTTAGAGGCTGAAAGGAAAAAAATAACCCATTCATTTTCTCCCTTCAAATCATGAAAAACATTACTTTGGGCAGCAGAGGCTAAAAAAGATCTCCCAAGTCCTTTCTTTCCTACCCAACATTTGCAGATCTGCTCTCCAGACCACTAGAAAAGTTGCTTAATGCGTGGGCCCTACTCCACCCCACCCCAAAAACCAGCAAGCTTTCTAACTTGTGGCACTTCCTACATCTGTGCCCACAGATAAAAATGAGTTGAAAAACATTGGGTGAGCTTGAGATGCCCATTTAATGCAGTCGGTGTGTTCAGGAGGAAACCACAAATGCTCTTCCTGGAGGCAGGCTCAGGTTTGGTGCTGACCCTTCCCAACTGCCTGCCCGGGTGGCTCACATCTGAGGCTCTGGGAAATTATCTCCTACAGCCCAAGGAATACAATAGCTTACTTTTTTTCTTATTTTTTTTCTTTTGCTTTCTTTTTTCCCCTTCCAGTGCTGATCTCCACAACTGGAAGAGCCTTTGCAATAGCCACTCCCTCGAGGGAAGCGTGTGTTTGCTGCACACACAGACCCTGGCAGTGGGTGTGCATGCTGAGGGTATCTCTGACTTCCCAGGGCAGAGCTGAGACCTGCCAGGAGTTTAAATGCAACTCGGCACTGTCCAAATCCTCAGCTTCCCAGAGATCCAGCCCAGGCAACATGAGTAGGTCCCATCCTGGGCCAAATGGCTCCTGTTTCTCACTTTAAAATCAGAGAAAAGAACTTCTTTGAGGAGGAACTGTGATCTTTGCAATCAGGACCAGTGGAAACACAACAGCTCGCACATGTGGGAAGGACAGGTGAGCATGAAGGCATAAAGCTGCTTATACCCGTCCAGGGAGAAGCATGGAAAACTCTCCCCAGGAGAGCAAACATCCAGGATACTTTGAGGATCTCTAACACCCATGGAGGATGAACATTACAATACACACATGGAAGTACAGGCTCGGCTCTGCCCAACTCGGGGTGCATTGGCTGCATTTCGATGGGGTCCAGGACACAATAGATTGGCATGCCTGGAGCCCTCCCCAGCCTGCTGCAGAACCCCCTCAGTTCCCTCTCCAAGGCTGGGTTGGTGACTTTACCCTCCTCCTCACCTGTAAATCACCAACCTGAGAAGCAGAAGGTGTGTAGCTGGTGGCTACTTACACACCCATTTCCACCCCCTTCACAGGGTGCATCTCCCCCATGTTTCTCATTTCTTCCAGCACAGAAGAGCCTCGAGGATACTTTAGATTAGATAAGCCAGGAATTTTCAGTCTTGGGCGTGAACTGTCTCCATTCAAAACCAGACTGCTGCCTAAGTCTGGTCTAAAACTCCAGAGAACCTCTTCCTCTCAGCTCCCCAGAGGTGTGTGTGTGGGGAAATTCCTGCTGCCTAGCAAAATCTCTGCTAAACCAAACATTTCCAGAAAACACTCTCTTAGCAAGTTATTCCACAAGGATCCGCATGCAAGAATCACAGAATCACAGAATAATAAGGTTGGAAAAGACCTTTAAGATCATCAAGTCCAACCATTCTCATCCTAAACTAAACCATATCCCTAAGTACTTCATCTACCCTTTTTTTGAACACATCCAGGGAAGGTGACTCAGCCCCTCCCTGGGCAGCCTGTTCCAGGCCCTGACAACTCTTTCAGTAACAAATTTTTTCCTATCATCCAATCTAACCCTGCCCTGGCACAGCTTCATGCCATTCCCCCTTGTCCTGTCACCTGTCACCTGGATGAAGAGACCATCACCTATCTCTCTATAACCTCCCTTCAGGTAGTTGTAGGTGGTGATAAGGTCTCCCCTCAACCTCCTCTTCTCTAGGCTAAACAGCCCCAGCTCCCTCAGCCTCTCCTCATAGGATTTGCCCTCCAGCCCCTTCACCAGCCTGGCTGCCCTGAAGAAGGCTGTCTCCAAACATTGGTATAGCTTGGAGGTTGCTCCAGAGACTCTCCAGGGTCTAACAAGGGTTGAAGTCACCCCACTGCTCCATTCAGGCACAGAAAGAGTCTCCTTCCTCTACTCTCTTTCATGAAACACAGAGGAACATGGTGCTTCTGAGACCTAAAATCCTTCTTTCAAATACAGTTTTCAATGGCCCACGGAGTCAAAGGTTGCTGGAGTGGGAACTGCCGGCTGACAGCGCGACTGCTAGTCTTGTTTTCTTAGGAACCTATGCTAAAAAATGTCTAAGGAAAACATTTCAACTTCAAAAAAATCATAGTATCTGCTTGGCTATCTGTGTGACACAGATCTGCAAATAGCTTTGGTTGACCTGTGGCTGAATGTATTTGGAGAATAAACACAGTGATTGAAAACTTTCCCCAGATCTAAGAGCGAGAACAGCGCCGGCCAGCGCAGCTCAGACCTCTCCCCGGAGCAGCCGTTAATCAGGGGCTGGTATGGGAAGATGGGGAGGGGGCAGAGGGCCACGCAAACACTCTGCATGACTGTTTGTCACCAGGTCTCCAATTCTTTAATAATCCTACTCAGTTCAAAGCCTTCACGAAGCTGTGACAACCTGACCTGGGGTGCCCACTAAGATGAATGGGATCGCTAAGAGGTGCCCAACAGGATTAGAAAGCCTGCAGAGCATAAAGTGTCTCAGGGCCCCGACCACTTCACACTGCAGAAACCAGCTGCTCTGCTCCTCTGCCAACCCCTCCTACTCCTCTGCACAGCAGTGGGAGGGTGACAGTTCACCCTGGTTTGGTATGTCAACTGTCACCTGAGAATATCTCTGCTGAAATGCCTTGGCTTAAGTCAAGGAGACAAGACATCAAGACAGTGAGGATGCATCTTCACACCATGGACAGGCACAGCCAGGTCTGGGCCTCAGGGGGAGAGAACCATCCACAAGGCTTTCCCTTCTCCCTTGCTCTCATCTGCATGTCCCAGATGCCTCTGGCTTCTCACTGTCCAGAGCGGTCCCAGATGGCACTTCCCAGTTTCCCAGTGTGCCCCTGGAAGTTACCTTTGCCAGGTCTGCTCCTAGAAGCCATTATAAAGCCCCTTGTGTAAACAGCATCTTGGGAGGGACCATCTGTTTTTAAAAGTGTCAGAGGCAGAAATGAGCCTTGAGCGTTCAAGCAGGCAGCTGGTACCCTGATCAGAGTAGTCTCAGTGGGGTGGGGAAGGACCTGTGCTTCTCTCCCTTGGACTCACCCACCCAAACTCCTCCCTAGGATACAACACCGAGAGCTTCACAGAGAGCTGGGCTAAACCCCAAAAGGGGGATTTAGCCAGACAGCAGTCCTCAGATAAAATCCAAAGGATAAGGGCCATTTCTGAGACAAAACTGGTTGTCATCAAAAGCATCCTAAGCAGCAACCTAAGCGGGTGAACCTATGACTTGTTCTTCTGGAGCTATAGGGTGGATGAGGAAGACCCTATGACACTGATGCAGCAATCAGGGAAGCCACATGTTTGCAAACCTAACTAAGCAAACAATGGCTGGGGTGCAAGAGGGGGGTCAAGGTGACCGAGGAAGAGAGGTCCTGGGCCTGGTGCAACTCCTGGAAGCTAGCAGGAAGCTGGCTGTGTTCACACCAGATGTATAGGAAGAAATACAGCCAAAGGTTTCAAAGTTCTGATCAACAACAAAGCCACTATGCTAAAAAATACCCACCAACCTAACTTTTAACTGCCTATAAGCCAGCTGGCTTCCCACAGGCCAACAAATCCTGTGGATCATTGCACCCACGCCCAGCTCCTGATGGGCTGTGGATGGCACGGAGTAGGACAGGGAGGCCTATGACATGCATGGACATCCCAGGTCCTTTGAGCAGACTGGGGTTGTCACATCTGCACTTCTTTCCTGCCACCCGTTAAGCAGTGCTGGCCATGGGAGATGGACACTGAACACCAGACAGTTACCCAGAGATACCTGGTCCTTACTGCAGGCAACGCACAGCACCAGACGATGGCACAGCTCCTTCACGCCCAAGCTTCTGCTCTTGCAATTAGAAAAAACCTGATCAACAGTGCTGACCATTGAGAGGGAGGGCTGGGAGCAGCTTTCGTGGAGCTTGTTCCCAGCCCCTCCTGGCATCCCACCCAGTGACTACCATGGGACAGCCACACAACTCCCTCTTCTGGCCACTATGTGTGGCTGAGCCTCCCCGAGCGCCCTGCCACCACCTCGTCTGGATCTGCATCCCGTGGAAAGGCTTCCTCCTTGCTTTAAATTGGGTGCGCTGGGGAAGCAAGTGGAACCCCTTCTGCCTTCATGTACTTACACACCTGAACCTCTTCTGAAACTTTCTGAACTGCAGAGAAAGACAACAAAAAATTCTGCAAACCTCCCATGAACCCAATGCCCAGAGAGCAACAAGGATGCTCAACCAAGTCCACTTTGCAAGCCTGGCAGCCAGAAGGGGTGTGTGGCAACAGGTAAGGAAAACCAGTGGGGTGGTCAAATGCTGTATCCTCCAGTTGTCTCATGCAAATATAAACAGCCCATTAGAGCTGTCTGAGGGCCACTCCCAGATGGATCTATACTGTGCCAGAAACTGGTGTCACTCACTCACCTGTAAGGCGAGGCAGTACCCCAGGAGAGATAGTCGGTGGGTCGCGGAGCTGGGCGAGGTACTATGGGCTGCTCCACGGCGGTCACATCCCCTGAGTAGGATTTGAGCAGAGAGGCATTCTTGCTGGCCAGCATCGCCCTCTCGTTCCGGCGAAACTTGGCTCTCCGGTTCTGGAACCACACCTGGGGTAGGAAGAGCACATACCCACCAACCATCACAACCAGCTCTGCTGCAACACTCACCCTTTCGCTGCTCTGGCATGCCTGTCACTGGAAGCTCTAACAGCAAGACAATCACAGAATCACAGAATCTTAGGGGTTGGAAGGGACCTCGAGAGATCATCGGGTCCAACCCCCCTGCCAAAGCAGCTCCCCAGCTCATATTGCACAGGTCGGCGTCCAGACGAGTCTTGAATATCTCCAGAGAAAGAGACTCCACCACCTCCCTGGGCAGCCTGTCCCAGGGCTCTGTCACCCTCACTGGGTAAAAGTTCCTCCCCATGTTGGTGTGGAACTTCCTGTGCTCCAATTTGCAGCCACTGCCCCTTGTCCTGTCCCCACAGACACTGAAAAGGGGCTGGCCATTTCCCCCTGCATCCCATACTTAAGATATTTATAAACATTAATTAGGTCCCCCCTTAGTCTTCTCTTCTCCAGGCTGAACAGTCCCAGCTCACTCAGCCTTTCCTCACAGGGGAGATGCTTCAGGCCCTTCATCATCTTCGTAGCCCTTCTCTGGACTCTCTCCAGGAGATCCCTGTCTTTTTTATACCAGGGAGCCCAGAACTGGACACAATACTCCAGGTGGGGCCTGACCAGGGCAGAGTAGAGGGGGAGGATCACCTCCTTCGACCTGCTGGCCACATTCCTCCTAGTGCCCCCCAGGATCCCATTGGCCCTCTTAGCCACCAGGGCACACTGCTGGCTCATCCACCATGACCCCCAGGTCCTTCTCCACAGAGCCCTTCTCCAGCAGGTCATCCCCCAGCCTGTACTGATACAGACAGTTATTCCTCCCCAGGTGCAAGACTCCACACTTGCTTTTATTAAACCTCATCTGATTTCTCCCTGCCCAGCTCTCCAGCCTGTCCAGGTCTGGCTGAATGGCAACACAGTGTCCTGTGTGTCAGCCACCCCTCCCAGCAAATCCGTACATGTGCCCTGGAAAAGCCCTCGAGCAAGGAAGGGGCTCAGTGGGGTAGGTCCCTATGGGGCCAGGTGTGTCCTGTGCTGTAGGCAGCAAGGCCTGGGAGTGCTGCACAAGTCCTCATGTTCCATAGTCTGCTTTAACCTTCTGAAAGCACAGGCTTGCAAGCTAAGAGCTGAGCAGCTGGAGATAATGTAAGCAGCCTTTAGCACAAGATATCCAACCTCCTGGCCTTGAACGGACGGACCATCTAAGTGGGCACATAGTAAGTATGGAGGTAGATCAGGCTTGGCAGTCCTCAAGGCACAGCATGCTTGGGACTGACATACAGCATGATCCAGAAGCCTGGGGACCCTAGTGTGCCACGCAGACCTCGAGGATTTCTACTGCCCTCCACGTGAGGTGTGTCTTAATACAAGCTGTGATGATTACCTGAACTCTGGCTTCAGTGAGGTTGACTCTGCGTGCAAGGTCTTCCCGTACAAAGGCATCGGGGTAGTGTGTCCTCTCAAAGACCCTCTCTAATGCCTGGAGCTGGCTGCTGTTGAAGGTAGTCCTGTTCCTTCTCTGCTTTCTTTTCTTCTTCTCTTCTGAATTCAGCTGATCATCTAGGAGAGACAGGTGGAGATGTAAAAGCTAAGAGCCCACAGCAACGGGGTGAACAACCTCAACAGTTTCAAGATGGAAAGGGCTTAGGAAGGGACCTGCACAATTCCAACACTGCACCTTAACCGTGCTGTGTTAGGCCCCACATAAAAAGGAGGTGGAAAGCGCACTGACCCCAAGCATTTATTTGCCAGCTCAACTGCGTAAGACTTGAACCAGCTCTCACAAGCTATGCCATGCCTCAGCTTCCTCACCCCTAAAAAGAAACAATAAAGGCCAAAATGCATCTCCCCAATCCTGACATTCCTAGAAACTTTTTCTGACCATAAAGAATCACGAACACTCGTTCCCTCTGCTTCAAATTTCCAAGGACTGCCCTGACTTGGATGTAATACAGCTCTCCAGGGCAAGCATGGGTCCTGCACCAGCTCCTACTGACTGCGAGGCCCGTGTCCAAGTAAGGAAAAGACAAGGAAACGGCGACTATTCTGGGCTTGACCACAGCCACGGTAATGCCCTTCTCTGTACGTAGCTCCATTTGGCTTAAGTGAGGGCTGCATTCCCTTATCCTCCCCAAACCCAGACTGAGAGGCAGAGATGGGGAGCTGCGAGCAAAGATGTGTCGGTGGAGAAGAAGCACAACTGAGCGAGGGCCTGCACAAGAGACATGCACAACAGCCAGTTTCACTTCTACACCTGCAAAGCCAAGGACATACCACTACAGACATGGACAGGACTGCAACTGGGAAGCACAAACCCAGTAAGGGAGACGGAGCATAAGCATGTGGGATGCTGCTGACTGAAGTAGCACATTCTCCAGCGCCTCCCTTGCCTTGCCCAGACCAACAAACTGTACATCCCACAAGAGCACATACTGTTTTGAGCCAGGTTTGTTTTGACCCCAGCAATAAATCAGTGCATCCATACATCTGGAGTCAGACTTACCACTACTGCCTGTGCCTATGGTTACTGGAGCAACATTTGTGGGTGCTGGGATAACAAAGAAATGGCTTTGCTTATATCTGCTCCATGTCACCTCTCCTGTACCCAGTGCTGCTGCACGTGCCAATGCAGCAGCAGCAGTGATGCACAGGCACTTGTGGGTACTGGCATGCAGCAAGCAACGGCTCCGGGGGTTGAGTGCTCTTCATGGGGACAAGCTGGAGGCTGTGGCACTGGTTTTGCTTCTACCCTCCCTGTACCAAAGTATGTTCACTCATCACAGCAGGCATGGCACAGCCAACACTCCAGTTACCGTGGGAAGCCACACTGAAGGACATGGAGAGGAAGACACCAGCCCATAGGAGTGGGAGGCCACTGGGAATACCAGGTTGGAAGGGATCTCGAGGATCATCTGGTCCAACCTGTCTTGGCAAAAGCTCCATCTAGACAAGATAGCTCAGCACCCTGTCCAGCTGACTCCTAAAAGCATCCAATACTGGGGAATCCACCACTTCCCTGTGGAGATGATTCCAATGGCAAAAACACCTCCGTACAACAGCCCTGTTGAGACTGGAGGACTGGTATGCCATCACATTGTACCTGTCCCCCTTCAAGTGCTCCAGCACGTGTGGGGTCCCACCAAAACCACCAAGGCTTCTCATGCTCCTGCAGCCTCAGCCCTCAATGCTGAGCCCTGGCTGGGCAATGTCCACATGGCTCCGCTGTCTGGTATGGAAGAACAGCAGACACACCGGGGAGGATCTGAGCCAATATACATGTCAGCACACACTAAAACACATCAGCCATTGTATCTACACAAACACACGTGCTAGCGAACCATATTTAATCACTGCATGCCTTGGCCTGGATGACAGTCCACCACTGAGAGTCCAAAGGCTCGACCTGCTGTATACAGTTGCAGAACATCCCCTCGACAGTCATTCCTCTTGCCAGATACGGCTATGACAGCTCCCCTCATCCTCCTGTTCTCGAGGGGGTATGTAAGGCACAGAGAGAAGCTGACAAGGAAATTAAAGTCTACAGTTGTTGTCCTCACCACCTGTTTGTGTTGCTTTTCACATCCCATCTGGTAACAGTTACTGCACCTGAATGCCTTTGGAGCCAGTCCCATCCATTTGGGAACAAAAGGACATTCCACTTAAATTAAAGTAGGTTTCTCAAATCCCTGCAGGTTTTCAGTTCTTCTGTCCCCAGTCCTTCTCCAACAGCCTGTTGATCCCCAGCAGACTCCTTTCCAGCCAGCGGATTCCTGGGCGCAAAAGTATGTCCTCGATTTTTCTGTTGGGTTTTGGGGTTTTATTTTTGTATCAGGGACCAGTTTTTAACTGGCATGTTGAACCATAAAGCTGAGCTGGGAAGGGGCTGGCACAGGCTGGGGCGTGCAAGAGAAACAAACACATCCTGGGGCATTAGGACAAGGCTAGGGGTGCATCCGTCCTGCTCGGGAAGCGAGGTGGTGAAGCAGAGGGATGGGATTTACCTGCTGAACACCACACATGCTTTTCTACCAGCTGTCACAGGGTCCGTCCCACATGCTCCCCTCTTGCCTCACCATCGAAGCCTTCACAAAAAGGGTCTGTGATTCCCCCCTGGCTCCAGTGGTGAGCTCTGATGTAGTTGCACTGCTGTGCACCACACCACGCGGCAGCGAAGAACAAGCCTCAGGACACGATCATCCCCCTGAATGGCAGAAACACCACAGGACGGGATGCCACAGAGGCCAACGTCAACATGGGTGTCTGGCCACCTTCTGAGCTATCCATTTGATGCTGTTTCCTAATCTAAACCCTGCCAACGTGGACTGGGTGAACAAATCAATAAAAAACCTCTGGCACCCCTTGGGAATCCCTTCTAGGCCTCTGAAGCATCAGTTCCTGCCCAGAAGACGAAGGAACACGAGCCCAAGGCTGTCTGGCCATTGCTGCAATCCTGTGTGACAGTTACACATGAGGAAGGGTGAGCACATCACTCCAGGGAGCAAGAAGAAGGGCCAAAGCCCATAAAACACTGAAGAACAAGAATCCCTCCTGCCAAGCACGTTAACACACTTCGCCTGGTTTCCTCCCGGCGTCAAGTGAGACACCGGTGATTCACAGCTCACCTCGTAATTACAGGGCTCAAAAATAGCAGGGCCAAGAAACGGAAAGTTGCAGGCAAGTGGCCGTGCTGCAGTGACTCACGGTCGGGTCATTGCTGGCCAAGGCACCTCCAGCATCGGCTGGCACGGGGCGGGGACGTGAGTCACTCCCTTTTCCAGGACAGAGGTGGCTCAAGACAGCAAAGCACAACCTATGATGGGGGTGGGTGGGGAGGTGGGTGCTGGGATTTTGAGATCTCCTTTCACCCCTGGAACAGCACACTGCGGCGAGATCCAAACATCTACAGGCGTTACTTGGGTAGCAGGGGAAAATAAATATCAACTAATAATAGCTGTATGAGCCCAGAGTGCCGCTGTGCTGCTCGCCCCTTGCGTTTTGCCACGCACACCCGCCATATGTTGATTACAAACTGCTAACGAGGGACTGCAGACACCTAAACCCCAGGTACCTGCAAGTGTCACCTTGCTCGCTGCAGGCACCCGCTGCCTTCAACATGTCAGCTGGGATTTTTTCCCCCCTTTCTTCCTGCCATTATTTCTTTATCAGGAAACGAGGGCGAACACTGAAAAATGGTATTCCTAAACGGTGTTGACAGCGCTAGTGACTGGAGTCAGCAGAATCGGAGAGAAGAGGAAAACAACTCTCCAGTTTTTTAGATGGGTCACAAGTCTTTCATCAACATTCTCTTAATCAGAAATATTTTATTACAAAGCAGCGTTCTCAAACGCTGAGCTGCTTGCAAATGCATCCCCCAGAGAGACCCAAACGCACGTTCTCCTCTCTGGAACCCGATGCTGGAAAATCTGGGAATTCCATTTCAAAATCCCAACCTTTCATGTTGGGCTGGGGGATTTTGTTTCCTGTGTCCACAGTTGTGTTTTCCTGTGTTATTTCTACACTCGCCCACGACAGGCAAATCCTGGTGTCAAACACAAAAACACGCTTCTCAGATGCACCAAGGCATTTTTAATGGCTCCTAATTGATACATTATGAAACTTCCTACTCTTATTTCCCTTGCTCATCCTGTCTCCCCTCACAAGGAGGCAGATCCACCCTTGAAGATGTCCCAATCTACGTCCCTTATAACACAGCGGCTGTCCTAGCGCTGGTGACGATCGCTGGGGTACCATCAGGCGGCTCCTGTTGGGATGCCACATTGAAAACATGATGCATTATAAAGCAAAACAGGCTTGAGAACTAAATGCCTCCATGTAAGTTACAAGATCAGGGTCTTTTTTTTCCACCAATACTTGCAACCGCAACATACTTTGGATTTCCAGTTTGCAGGAATGCTTGTGCATACTTGCTTTCATTCCAGGTCCGAACAGAAATGAATTTCCAGATGGGATTTACATTGTGTGGGCAGTTTTTGAAAAGTTTTGACCAGTTCTATTAAGTCCAGAACCAGCTATTATAGCACATTAATTGGATCCGAATTGAAAGCAAACAATTGGATTTAATTAAGTGAGGGACAGAGACATTTAACCACAGTATCACATACGGTAAGGCAGGAAAGATTTGTCACATCAGTTATATAAACTGTAAACTGAGAAAGGATTCCAAGAAGCAAATAAGGAATCACACAATAATCACAGCCTTAAGAAGAAGCAGTTACCACTGAAGTTTGAACACAGATTAAAGAAAAATAAAAGACAAATTATTTCACTGGGAAAAAAAAATAAATCTAGAAATGCAAAGCCTAGCAACTAAAGACTCTGAAAATAAAAACCAAGCCCCAGCAAGCCAATAAAAAGAAGAAGAGAAAGTTTTATAGGGAGTGGTGGAGAAAGAGAGGAAAAAGGAGAATAGAAGGGAGAGGAATGGGTTTTTTATTGGGTTTAAACTTTAAGAAGCTTGAGTAGAAATATTTCTGTGGGTCCCCCTGCTCCCTGGCTCCCGGCAGACTCCTCTCCTCAGCATCACCTGTCAGAGCCCTCTGCGGACTCATGTCCCAGTTTTATTTGTGCTCTGCTTTGCTTTCGATTCACTATATCCCTCCAAAACACTGCCAATCTTTGGGCACAGGGCAGTTTTGTCAACTTCTATCACGAAAAAACCAAACCCCTAACCCAAACGGTTTAACAAAAGCTAAAACAAGGCACCACCAGGACAGGGAGTGGGAAGCAGGGAGGGGGTCATACAAAGTCCACCTGATCTGTGTCTCAAGTGATTTTCCACTCATGCGGGGTGCTGGAGCCGAGTCAGCGTGCTGCAGAGCTGGGCTGCCTGTGGGCAGGGGGTCCCATCACCATCACTCATGCAAACATGTGACTGCATCTCATCTAAACCAGCCGACAGACACCAACACCAACGCTGGAGCCCGGACGGAGCAACGTTCACCCTAAACGAGACAATCTCCACCTAAAAAGCCACTTTCCACCCTGAAAACATGGTTTGACACCTCTATTTTCCCTCAGTTTGTTTTTCCATACCTTTGACCAGCCTGGACACCCAGGTCCATTGCTGGTTTTGTAGTTTCCCTTCCCAAACATCTCCTGGAAGGGCCCCGCTCCTCTGGGCAGCAGAAGCCCATCTCCCAGCAGCATCTGTCACCTTCGACAGATGTGAGCAAAGACAGGAGAGGGACGAGAGGACCCACGTGGGTAAGATTTCATGCTCAGAGATGCTGTAAGTATCTTTCTAAAAGCTCCCAGCAGAGAACAAACCCCAGTTTATCGGTACGCCCATGCACAAAAAGTATTTTCTAATGGGAATCAGGTTACACATCAGGGTACACAAACGCTATGCAGAGAAGTGACAATTACCCTACACCAGCCATCACAAAGGCAGACAATAAGGAATGAGGGGACACTCAAAGCAAGCCCAAGAGCCGATATCAAGCCCATCTGCACCACGGTAACAGCAGATTTGAGTTTGCAATTGCAGGTCAGACTACGGAGATGTCTGAACCACCATTTTTGTCCCATTACACGACATGGGCTGGGCTTTTTTTCTAAGCTTTGCTGTTTATTTATTTTATTTCTGCACCATCTGTGCACAAGACATCGAATTATTTCAATTACACAGAAAAGTCAAGTAACTCAAGTTCCAGTCTTGCTAAGATCACTGAGAACACTGAAAAAAACCCCAAACAACAAAGAAACAGATGCTTTTTTTTGTTTTTTTAAAAGCCTCCACTTTTGATTATCTTGTAAAATAATTGGGTTCCATTTTTGCACGTAAAAAAATAAGTGTTTTGCACACAAGCACAGAACTTCAGGAAGGTGATACTGAATTTTTCATACAAAACCTGAGTTTTAAATATTAAATGGAAAAGCATGTGTATTTTCAGCATTACCCATGGGACGATGGCAGCTTGTCTCCGAAGTGTCTGCAATGTGGAACCTATCAGGGTAATTTCTAGCTGACCGCATACAAACAATTACATATCATTACAGAGCTGCGAATAGCTTTCGCATGGATAGCGTGCCTACGGTCTCCCGTTGCACCCGGCTCTGCCTGCCAGACTCACTGAGTTCCTGCACAACTTCGGCTTCACCAGCACCGATGGTGAATCCCTTCCTGCCAGGACAGGCGCTCGAGCAGAGGGACCTCCCGCCTGCATCACGGCCAAAGGGGACATTTCCAGGTGGGCTTCAAGGCACTGTACCAGCTTGTGACTCTCTCCCACCAGGAAGGTGGTCTTGGGGTTGTCGCCTTCCTGATGAAGAGGCTCTGAACTCCTGAAGATTAGTTTTCCAGCATACAAACAGCCTTCACCCGGACTTACAGGGCGCTGCTGGGATAGGCATCCCCTGCGCACCGCTCTGCACTTTTGGGGGTCTGCAGAGCTGGGGATTGGGTTCCCCCCTACAACCCCAACCTGCTCTGCTCCTGACCCACAGCCAGGGCAGCACGAGCTCTTCTCTAGCAGCTGAGAATCCTACTCTGTGCCAAGAATAAAACAAAACTCCTTTCAGGGTGGTTCCTGCATTGGTGCCCTGCCTCGCATCTGGTGGGAACCTGCAGAGCACATGGGCAGTTACAGTGGCTGAGATGCATGTCCTCACTAACCGTGTCAACGTTCCCTCTTGCTGGAGTTGACAAAAGCAATGATGTTTGGAGGGAAACAAAAAAAGTAACCGTGGTCCAATGGAAATCCAGCGAGTCTCCCTGGAAAGACATGACGTCAAGTGCTAATTACTGGCAGAACAATATTTGCAGGGGCAAAAGTATATACATCCCCCTCCAGAAATTGGTACAAAGCCACCGAAAGTCCCCCTAGATCCCACAGACCAGCCTGAGTGCTGTAACAGCTCCGCTTTTATATTCGCTAGGGTTTTCCTTCTGGGCATCCTACGGCTCATAAGGCGCACGGCTCAGCCCTGCTCTCCTAACAAGCCTTTCCGCCGGGTCTTGGGGTCAGAGTGTTCCCATAATACAATAAGCGCTGTATGGATCTCATAAGCTCCAAGGCACAGTATGTTATGTGTTTGGAATTCCTTGTATGCTTTTATACTTTGTTTTACATATTGTAATTTTTATACGCATTACCACATTGATCCTCGGAAAATTAATTTAAAAAAA
This sequence comes from Porphyrio hochstetteri, assembly GCA_020800305.1. NCBI lineage: Eukaryota > Metazoa > Chordata > Aves > Gruiformes > Rallidae > Porphyrio > Porphyrio hochstetteri. The sequence continues at coordinate 26,464,359 of CM036912.1, forward strand.
AAATATAATCAAAAGCAAACACATATTTTAAAAGCCTGCCAGCGGCAAATCATGTTCTGTGAGGCTGCACTTTGTAACTGACAAAGAGACCAAACCACCAGACCGTGGCGGCAATCCAGCGGGATGGATTTACCAGGCTCGGGAGGGGACAGGATCCAAGGGGCCTGCAGTCCCCCCCCGCATCCCTCGTTAGGGTAGCCTGATGCGCCACAAAGGCATTGGGCCTGTGACAGAGGAGCAGAAATGCAATCGCGCAGCTCCAGCGGCCAAACCCACCACCATACCCAAAGATAGCACATCCAAAACAGGTCTGCGTGGCCCTAAGTCACAATGAGGTCCAGACACTGGTGTGTGACCACCAGACCTTCCCTGAAGCACCTCAGCCTTCACAGGCGGGTAAGAACCAGGATCAGCACCTTTGGCAGGGCTGCGTACGTGTGAGGTTACGCCTTTGCAAAGTCAGGGGTATGACTTCCAACGCCCACATCCTCTTCCCATCAGCTCTCCTTCCCATGCCATGTGTCCTGATGTTTCATTTTAGGAACGGCAATCATGCAGCCAAGATCAAACTTCCTAACCTACGCCCTGCTCCATCAGTATTTTCTCATTTCCAAAGCCGCCTCTCTATGCTCTTGGCCCCATCCCTACCCTTGCAGTTCATTCCAGATAACATATTTCTCCTCTCTTCTCCAGCACCCTTTCTTCTCCTCTCTTCGAAGGCCTAAAAAGCCACGTAACACTTCCCCTTCTAACTCTAACATGCGCGGGATGTACACCCAAACCAGCACAACAGTGTTCTTCTGAGAGTCACCTTCAGCTTGACCGTGCCATGAGACCTTCCCGTGCTGGAGGAGACTGGTGCACCAGGAAGCCCAGTATCCATTTCCACCTGGATACCACCAGCTGCCTCAAAGGCAGTGACCACAAACCATCACGATAATTAGAAAAAGACAAGTTTTTAACCTATTTTCCTCACTCATATCCATCCTCAGCGAGCTCCACAGGGTCCCGCGTTACTATACAAGCACTATTTCCACCTGCTTCATGGTTGGAATTACCTGATGACCCTCTTCTCTTTACCTACAGACCTAGAGCTGGACACATACCACAGGCAGGTGTCCCCAATGCCACAGGTTTCAGGGATCAACACGTCTTTCGTTTCTAAGCTGCTGGGACAAGACTTTAAAATAAATATACAGCATGCGTTAGGGACAGTACCCCACTGCGTGGACCAAGAGTGGGGTGGATTTTGATTCCTTCCATAGGAAGGAGTCCCTCAGAGACAGCAGAAACAATGCAGTGCTGGTGCTTAAAGGGGTGTACTGGAGGCAGGAGCACAACCCAGACAGTACTGTGCTTGCTCCAGCCCTTTGGGATGGCACACTTCAGTCTTTTCAAGGTCTCTCCAGCACTCAAGAGTGGTCCCAAAACAGATAGAAACCATGTCTACCCTCTTCTGATGGCCACAGATTCAGAAGGTTGAGCATCCCTGTTAGCACTTACATAGAAGGGATGCATCAGCCAAAAGCCACAGAGGTGCACTGCAGTGATGAGGTGCCCACCTCAACTCTGGCCAACGCTGCTTTTATTAAATTTATAGAATTTATCAACTTTTAAATTTTAATAAAAATGTTTAATTTAAACTAAAAAAATTAAATGCATTAAATTTATTAAATTTTCCCTTCTAATTATAAAATTTTCCCTTCTAATTATAAAAAGTGGCAAAAAAAAAGAGAAGAAAGCGCTAGTAAAAGTTTTTACTGGGGAAAACTAGATATATTTTTGCAAGAAGTTGGGAAGTGAGGAAAAGGAGGAGAAAAAAAAACCCAAACCAGGAAAAACAAAGAAAGGGGACCAAAAAGGAAAAAAAAAAAGAAAAAAGGGAAAAGGAAAAAACAACCCCAAAAAGTTGCCGGGACAGCAAAAGGCTGCTTTGAAGGGGATTGTGGGGGTTTTTTTCCACGTTGCAGAGGAACCACTTGGCATTTCGGGCCTTAGAACCGTCTGGTTTCCAAACACCCTGGCAGCGGTGGGAGCCCGGGAAGGTTACCCTGCGATCTGCTGCCCGCGCAGGGAGAGCCCGACTCCAGCCGAGCGCCTCCATGAACGTCTATGCTTATCCAGGTCCCAGCAGAGACCTGCCATGCTACTCAGAAGTGCCCTTATTAAACAGGCCCATCCTGACTGGATCTGGAAATTCACCTGGACACGAGGGGTTTGGGGGGTTTTTTTGGTATGCAGGACCTTTGCAAGCAGATGGAACAACGGCCAGCCTGCCCCACCGGTGGGCAGGAATGCTATCCTCAATGGGTATTTCATCTGTTTATTGCCGAAATATCCAGGGCTGCCAACTGCATGGCACAGGGCGACCATGCCAGGAAAAAGGGAAGCAGAAACCACAGCAAGAACATGGAAACCAGCTCTCTGCAGGCTGTGCTCCCCTTTCGTTAGCATCCAGGAAGAAATGTGTTTCGACCAAATCAGACCACCGCGGCCATCGCCCCTTACCAAGCAAACTGGCCTGGAGCTGCTGCAGAGCTTTGCTTGGAAATCCAGGTTCTGAGTGCTGATGCATTTTATGGGTCCCTCCTGATCACAACTGGAAAATCCAAGATCCAGAAATAACAGAACTTGAACCCAGCTATCAGCGTCCTGCCCACCTGCCGCTTCCAAGGGCTGAGCATCCTGAGCGGGAGCGCGTTTCTCTGATGGGGGATAAAGGGCCTTCACATCCCGCATCACTACTGAAGGTCATGGGCCATTTCAAAACCGCTCTTTCTCCTCCCCAGGTCCGTAGTGAAAACCTGGGCTTGTAAAGCCAGGGAGGAGGGACAGGGCAGCTGCTGGGCTCTGGCGCTGGACACAGGGACATCCAGCGAAATGTGGGGGAGACAGGATGGACCATGGGCTCCAGCGTGCTCCACGCCCCAGCTCTGCGGGTTAGGAAGGGAAATCGGGCTCAGATCCACCTCCATCCTCAGCCTCTTCTGGCCGGCGAATGCATTTCGCATTAGCTAATAAATTGCTACATCTTATGTTTCTTAGCCTGCTGGAATGATGAATATTTTGGAATGTATTTTGGATGGTTCCCTGCCAGAGCTGAACAATCATCTAGAGATTTTTAAATCAAAAGACCGAAAAATGGAAACCGCTGCATTTCCACCACGTTCCCTGCAGCCCGAGAAGCACAACTCCCAGCAGAGGAGACAGAGTAATGGCTGTCAGAGCTCCCACAAACTGGGGCAAACAACAACCCCTGACACGGAGTAATAACCTTGCCCCTGGGTGATGAATATATTATAGGATATCTGCCTATTGCTGGCCTTAATCTGGCTGCACCATCAGACATGTCAGCCTGGAGGATCAGACAATTTAGGGGATGTGTAGGGAGATGTGGGGTCTCTCAGCCAGCCTGCACTGCCGTTCCTCCAGCACAGGGCTAGCTGGCCAATGCTGCCCTTCCAGCACAATTTTAACAAAATTTAGGAGGTTTTAAAGGCTACAGAGCTAACAAATCACATCCAATGCCAGACTAGGCATGTCCTCAACCTCACACAAGAGGGTCTCAAAACCAGCAACGGGTTTGGTGGTAGCACAGTTAGAGGAACAGGATGACGAGCCCGTGCTGCACCCCGTCTCCCTGCTCCCACTGCCACATCCCACCAGCCATGGATGTTCATGCAAACGACCAGTCACGATGCAACAAGGGTTGAGCAGGCTCAGCATAACCCCAAAGCTTGGGACACAGAATCTCCATCGATGAAGGAAACCAGTAAGTGGTCTGGTCTCATTGGAGCAGCCACAGATGGAGCAGGTCCAAGCAATAAGCTCCTCTCTTCCCCCGTGGAGATGGGCTGTCTAGACACATTGGCAAAGCCACGCTGCCGCGTTTGCAGCGCTGCATCCTTCTTGTATCCAGCGTGTCAATTCAGCTAACTCCTGTCCCCCAGCCTGTGAGCACGAGCATTTTTTCAAACTTCCTAGTGTCAGTCACATCCAGAAATGCCAATTATGTTAACTGAGAAACTGTTAAATAGGATTTCCACACACCACACCATCCCCCCCCATGGAAAACATCTTATACTACTTTTTTTTTAAATCAAGCCTCTGGCAAAATCATTTGCTGGTTATTTCATTAAGTCCATTTTTACTAACAAAGTAAAAATAAAATGAGTACAAAGGAGTATTAAGCCAAGAAACACTGATATTTGAACATTAACTGTAATGGAAAAGCTGGAAAAAAACAGTTCTCGAAAACAGCCCCAACTACTGAACAAAACCTGTGGGAGCCAGGTGATGTTTCTCCACTAGAAAAACGTTTGAGGACATTTAAATCATGCCTAGCCTCGGGACGGTTTAAAAAACATCCCTCTCCAGCCCTTCTCTCAGGTATGAGAGACCGAAGCCCTCCTGAAATCGGTAAATGACCTTCCACCTGATTCAAGTTCATCATCAGAGGTCCTTCAAACAAGCTACAGGAACACAGTGTCAGGACTGGCATAAGTCAAACAGCATTGTGATTTGATCTTGCCCTGGGGAAAGCTGGACTGATGACACGACTTCATCGGGTCTCTGCCAGCATCGTGTCCCTGAAGCCCACACCACACTCCCAGCTCTTGGTGAAGCTGTAATTTTGGGTAGGTGCTTTGGGAGATGGCAACAAAACCAGTACAAAAGCCAAGCTCAGGGCTGCAGGTATAGGAGCAGGGTGGGATTTGGCAGCCAGGGAAACTCCCCAGCTCCAGCTTTCTCAATGACGGTGATCAAGCCAGTCTGCTCCTCTGTTTCCTTCCCTGCTTCGCCTCGCCCTTCTGTTCAGACATCCCACTCTTGGAGGACACGTTGTGCCACTCTCCCTGTTCCTAACACATCTGGTAGTCCAGTCCTGTACTTACAGGGGTGTAGACAAAGAGCAGATCACTTCAAAACAAACCAGAAGTGGGATGTGTTTGCACTGCAGTGGGGCTGTTCATGCTGTTTGGCTTCACAGTGCAGAAAATAAATTAACAGCGAGTAATTAAAACCCTTTCAGCATATGGTATAAAGGTGGACAGCAGCTACTTCACTTCTGAAATTGCTGGTGTATTCATATTGCATCACAGACCATGTTTCCCAGCCATCATCAGCACTAACAGTGAGGCTCCCCATCAATGCTGTTTATCCCTTTGAAGGAAAGCTGCCGATTATGATTCATAAATGAAGGCAGATGGACCTATTTCAAATTAACAGGGCTCCACAGCAAGGTTTAACAGCACCCCAACAGCTGATGGGCACCACCATGTCCCTGTATTGGGACTTTCCCAAGCCAGGGCAGCACACAGCTCCTGAAGCTCAGGCTCAGTCCGCTCTGGGTCAGCCGCCGCCATGCGACGGCGGGTGAACACTGAGCATCACCCACGTGGAACCCCAGTTTTCCCTGCTGCTGCAGTGCAGTGCCTCCCTCTGCCTCATCCACCTACCAAACCATCATCCTGGGGCCTGGATGTCTGGGTTGATTTAGGCAGAAGTGGTCGTGGGATGTGCTTTCTACTCTGCTGCACCAATGGCATTCTGTGAGGGGACTTCTGAAATCATCTCATCCCTAGGGAAGAAAGCTCAGCTGCTCCTGCCTGCCCACAGAAACCCTGAGAGCCTTTGACTTCACCTGGGAGATCTCCAGCAACTTCTTTGGTCACAGGAGTAAAGGCATCAGTGAATGTGCAGTTGAGCCTTCATCAGAGGTGGGCTTCCTTCCTCCTCCTTGTGCAGCTCTGTACATCTCCTGGAAAGGGGTACCAGGGATGGATGCCATGGGTTAGGCTGAAGGCCCTCTCCTGCCAGCCTCACTTATGTTCCTCTCAGGCACTGTAAATGCTGACAGCAATGCCAAGCTGGGACTGGTGAGCAGCCAGAAGTGAAGCTCCTGGCCACAGACCACTGCCAGCCCACCTCCCCACGGGCACGTCCCTCTGACCAACCCCAGAGCACTGACACCAGCTCTCCAGGCTCCCCCTTGGTCACTGAAATTGAATACAAATGGGAAGACCAAGATCCCAGCATGTGTCCTCAGATGCCGCCAGCTGTACCTGCAGTCTGGTTGGAGCCTGGATGTTCTGAGGTGGGAATACCCTTCACCTTTGGGCACAGGGGACAAGACAAGGGCAGCGCTGGGCAGACTGACACATCCCTCGTGTGGGTCCAGGAACATGCATACTGCAATGGAAAGACTTTGGCCGTGCAACATGCCGTTAACAAGGACTGGAGCACCCGAAGAGCCACAGACCAGCTCAGAGAGAACTAAAGCAGAATGGTTTGGTCCTGAAATAGGTCCTCTTTTTCTTTTAAGCGCAGTTCATTAAATGTTTGCTGGAAAAACAGAAAAGCATTTTCCACAGAAGAGAGGACATCCAAGAAAAGCCCTTTTGGACATGAATTGGCAAGAGGCTCCCAAGCATTTATCTTCAGCATAGAATGTGCTCTGTCAGGAGGGATGTAACTAACAATACGCTGAAAAACATGCCACAGACTTCCACTGTGTTTTATTTGGCGCTAAGTGGTTATTCCTCAGCACAAAGTATTTGCAACTGGCATCGGTTAAACGAGAAATTACAACCTTCAAAAGGCCTATTTAGCGTCAGCTGCAGAAAGTACGGAATTTGCCATCGGCTTCGATGACGAACAGATTATGCCCCATAAAACGCTGGAAACAGGCTCAGCTACAATGCTTGGTGCGAGCTGCCAGTTCACTGGGGGGACTGGGGACTCAGCGCTTCCCACCCCTTCTCTGGGGGCTGCCTCCTGGCTTAGGACCGGTGACGCTCCTCTTCCCGATCCTCTGGCTCAGGTGGCTGCCAAGCTCAGCCACAGAGACATGGCAAGTGGCTTTCTGTGAGGGCTCTAGCCAGGCTGCAAAGAAGCTCTGAGCCATCGGAGCTCGATTTGGAGCAATATACCCCAGGCTCGTTAGCCCTACAGCTCATTAGCGCTACAGGGGAGTAAGAGGGACGTGTCTCATTCCTCTGAGCTGGACATTCAGCTGGGACAGACTGAACCCAACAGCATGGATGGGTCAGCTGGGCATGGAAACTAGCGGGAGCATTACCTGTCCCAAGGTGGTGATTTGGGAGCTCCATCAATTCCTGATCCCACACAGTTCAGCTACATCCCAGGATGAGAGACAGCAATGCTGCCTCTGTCCCGCAGGACTATTCCCACCCCCCCAAGAGGAGGGAAGAGCTCTGCCAGCAAACTCCCCAGGCCCTCCAACCTCTTTCCACTTTGGCTTGAAAGCTCAGACTTGGGAAACCTTCCTGGTGTTCACTCGGGGCGAGCAGAGTGTCTGTGCAGGAGTGCATGCTGATGTGCTCTGCATGCATGGAAGGGAAGGACCACCACCGGGACCCCTGTGGCAGTGGCCAGCACTACCTTGAGTTAAACCTGGAAGGAGATTCTCAGTCCAGAAATAATCACTGCCTTGGCTCTCCGAGAGGTCAGCCTGAGCCACGTTTCCCTGTCTCAAACCTGCAAGGCGTCTGCTCAGCGAGCTGCACAATGCTCCCGTGTCCCTGCACTCCACAAGAACTTTCCTGCTTCCTTCCCCAGCCCACGTCAGAGAGGCACAGCTAGAGCAGGCCTACAAACAGGGGTGTTTATTGGGCAAAGCCCCTCGGTTTACCTTGCCCTGAAAGGGTATTTAACCATCCATGTGACTCGTGCAGCCACAGGGACAGAAATGAAAGGGGGAAAAGGAGACTTCTTGCCAGCAGCCTGCCCCACAGTCGCACACGCTGCTCCAGCACTCGTAACACCCAGGTGCCTGCACAGCATCCACAGCCTCAGAGTGAACCCTGCTCCCATGCACCCTCCACATCATCACTCGGCTTGGCGTGTGTGTGGTGCCTTGCCAGGCCAGGGGAGAGGGGCTGGCCTTGCCCTGGCTGTGCCATCCTGCGCTGCTCACACACTGCAGCAGCAGCTGCCAATGGGACCAATCTAAACATTCACAGTCCCTAAGCTGGACCCTCCCAGAATCGCACCATCAACTCCACAGCAACCCAGCATGGAGACAGGCTCAGGACAGACTGTGCCTTCTCTTCGTGCACTCTCTGCTTGTTTTAACTTTGAAGCTGGCTGAGGCTCAACCCTCTGACTTACACATTGTCAGAGACGTACTTTGCTTTCACCCCAGGTCCTCACATGAGCCCAGAATCAGGAGCTTAAAAAAAACCAAACCCACCAAAACCCAAAGAATGAAGACCGTCTGTCCTTCAAAGAGTCACAGCAAGGCCTGGGCTTCAGTCTGGTGGCACTGGTGGTAAGTGGCAGCCTTCCCAGAAAGGCTTCAGGCACAGTGTTACGGAGCCAGGCAAAAGCTGGCATCCCAGTAGCAGTGCTCTGTCATTAGTTAGCCAGCTGGCCTCATTTTAAATGCCCAAGTGTGACAGCTGAGCCCCTCTGCAGAGCCCTTTGGTGCTCATGCCACTTGCAGTCAGGCACTAACTACGGGCTGAAATGCCCAACTCGAGGCGGCTGTCTCCCGCTCCAGAGGTCAGGCAGCAGTTCTGACAGGGCAGCGCCGGCAGCCACCTCCCATCTTTCTGTCAGGGGGAACAAAAAGGCCTTTTAAATTTATGCTCCTTACACAGAGACTCACCAGGGGGACCAAGGCAATGTTGCCAAACGATTGTATGGGAATTGTGTTTTATTTCCCTTTAGCTTAGAGAAGAGGAGGCTGAGGGGAGACCTTATCACCACCTACAACTACCTGAAGGGAGGTTATAGAGAGGTAGGTGATGGTCTCCAGCCAGGTGACAGGCGATAGGACAAGGGGGAATGGCATGAAGCTGTGCCAGGGCAGGTTTAGATTGGATGTTAGAAAAAAATTTGTTACTGGAAGAGTTGTCAGGGCCTGGAACAGGCTGCCCAGGGAGGGGCTGAGTCACCTTCCCTGGATGTGTTCAAAAAAAGGGTAGATGAAGTACTTAGGGATATGGTTTAGTTTAGGATGTGAATGGTTGGGCTTGATGATCTTAAAGGTCTTTTCCAACCTTGTGATTCTGTGATCTGATGGGAAGAAGCATCAAGCCACACGTCACCTGCGGCCGCGGGCTCGTGGCGGAGTGAGTGCCTGCCGAATGCAGAGCAGATGCAGGGACCGCTCCCAGCTCAGACGCTGCTTTTACTCTGCAGATAGTTTAAGTGCCCCTGATGAATAGAGACGCTTCCCTGAAGCGAAAGCGGAAGAAAGAAAAACCCAAGTCTTAACATAAATTAAGCCCAAGAAGTATTTCGGCCAAATCTGTTCCCAGCATTGGAAGGATTGCAGGAGCTGGAGATTAAACGCTCCTTTTAAGCTGGAGAATTCATCCCTGATGAAGGGTGGGTGGGTTATTAAAACAAATACTGCATTTCACTCTGGCTAACAGCACTCCAGTCTCACCTTACATGGAGAGGGGAGACAAAAGCTCTCCCAAAGACACCCATTTACACCCAGTCCTCCGGCTCACTGAGCCCAGGCTGTGTGGGGCTTCTCCCACAAACCAAATCTCTTGCTTGGGCATTTGTTTTGCAGTTGCTCTAGCTGTTTTATTGGATCTATCACCCATGCACAGAAGTAATAAAATACTAAATGTATTAAAAATGCTCGTGTGGAATCCCTGCAGCTGCCTGGGTGGCTCTGGAGTATCCTCTCCTGCCCGGCAGTCTCTGGTACCCAAGCATCAGCCTCTCCAGCCAAAACCCATCACCAAAGACCCTCACGTGCCTCCAGTTTTCACAGAGGAAGGGTTTTGACTTCTCTTAAATTGTTACAGAAAACAAACCTGGGAAATTTCAAGGCTTGAAACTCAAGTATGTTAAAAAAATTACTACCAGTAGTAACCAAAGCCAGACACAAAGCTGCCAAGCAAGCCCAACACCCTCTAGAACCCAGATCAGAGCCCATCACTGCTCTGATGAAGCAAAGGGAAACCCCAGCAGAGCTCAGCCTGCTGCTCCTCAAACATCCCAGCCTGGAGGTGCACAGCAGCAGGAGCATCATGGCCAAGGGCTTACCTCCTTCACAATCACACCCCTCGCCTTGTTTGACGAGGGAGAACCCAGGGCTCAGACCAGGCAAGCCCAAACCTCACATTTTGGTACAGCTGCACCCGTCTTTTTAACTTTTAAATCAAGACAAAGCTGACACCAAGGCAGCGGGGAGCATAGCACCGACCCCATCCATGCGCCCCGCACATGAGGGGAGAGCAGCCCTACTCCTGGGTCACCCTGGCTGCATCACCTCATCCACCCACCTGTTTCCGTCCCCTTCCCCACTGCCACAGACGGTTCTGTGGGCTGGGACCAGTAGATGGCACCAGAATTACAGAAAAGCCCTTCCGTTCTGCCCTCCGCCTCTCCCCAAATCCTCCGCTGCATCACCCCAAACACCGCTGGGCACTGGGCGCTTGCACCCACCAACGGCTTTCAGATCTCTACGTTAAAAGCCTGCTTGGAAATGACCTCTAACAGGACTTCTAAACGTTTTAGCAAACAAATTCAGGAGAGAAAAAGAACCCAAAAAGTCCAAGCGGCTTCTTTCTACTTTGAGGCTTATAAAATCTTTACTTTCCTCACAACATAGAAGTCCCTTTTAAATAAAAACCAGAATCAAAGTATTTACCCAAAGCATCTGCTTTCTCCCTAACTGCTTTAATTTGGAGGTTTCCCTCCTCTCCTGCTGGAACCAACAGAAATTTCCTGCCTGCTGCAGTTGAACAGCACCCGCATTTCTCAGTCTGTAACAAATTCACCCCAAAAGTGCCTGGCTACATTTTTAGGTATAAGGTTCCCTTCTCTTTGGCCGTTGTGACTGTCAACATCATTACATGAAAAGTCTAATACTTCTTCCCAAGCAGCTTGTGGTATCAGCTAATGACCACATCCTTCAGCCCAGTGGGCTGAGCATCCTCTCAACTCCCTCCAAACACACAACAGGACCAGCTCCGGGCAGGGTGGGCATTTCCCCCGGGAGGTACCAGCCGCTCTCTCTCACACACCAGGCCTGTAAGGATTTTTCTCTTTACAGAGAAGTTTCCCTAAAGCAGGATTAACAGCCAGGGCACAGCCTGGAGCAAAATCCAGCCTAGTTTAAGATGACCCTACCCACATCCATGCCTCATGGTACCTCCTGATTCCAGCAGTGGATAGCCATGTTTTCTGAAGGAGGACCTGGGCAAAGATGATGGTGGTCCCCAGGGACGCTCTGCTCTCCACAGCACAGACAGGACTCCCCCAGCTCGGCATGATGAGGTGTAGCTGAGCATTACATAGTGACACCAAACACCCCAGAGCTGAAGCTGTGGCTGTGCCTGGGGGAGTTTTAATGTGCTCATGGAGGAACCAGGAATTTTTTTCAGAAGCTTGAATCCTGCCCGGAGTCATTCTGGGACAAACTCAGAGACTTTCTGACTTATCACACCTGGGACTGAGTTTTGAACGTGGCTTAGCTCAGCAAAGTTTTAAGAGGAGCTTGATTATTTCAATCTTTCCCCCATCCCTACTATTAATCATACCAAAGCAAAGCGTAATTCCTCCAAACCAAGCCATTTGCTGAATCATTTCTCAGCACACTTTTTACTTAACAGCCCTTCTAAGGCTGGAGTACATCTGGAAACTTCCACGCCTCACAATTATAGGGGTTAGAAAGGACCTCAAGAGATCGAGTCCACCCTCCTTGGCCAACGGCATGTCCACGAGCACACTGCCATGAGCACTGAGCATCGGTGCTGGGCAATGCCCAGCCTGCTGGGGTGGAGGAAGGCTCCTGTCCCCGTGGGTTCAGTGGCAGAGGACCATCCATGAGGGTTCTGTGCTACAAACGATGCCGGGGGGAGCCGCCTTGCCACGGTTCTTTGGCTGTTCCCGATTCCAGCAGGCACCTCCCCATCTGGTGACAAATGAACAAAGCAAAATGGGGCGCAGACAGAGGCAGCAAGCGATGCCTCTCACCATCACAGCCCTGCAAAGCCTTTTGCTCCTGTTCCTTGGTGCCAGCCCTGCACAGCCATCTCGGACCTTCCCAGGGAGCCCGCCTGCCCAATACAGAGCACCTCTTCCCCACGGGGATGCCAAGTATGCTTATCCCCCCTCCCCACCATTGATTAGATTTGCAGCTCTCCCTGTTTTCCTCATTCCACCCAAAGCTGACGGGGTTGCGATTACAGGAGACACGGTTCACACGGACTCTCAGCCCAGCCAGAAATACCAGATATCTCAAGCAGCAACAGCCTGCTTTCTTCAGAGCCGCGGTAAGCTCGGAAGAGGTCCCGAAATACGAGAGCAAGTCGGGCTATTTCTGCGTCTGACGTTCGCCCTTCATAGCTCCGCAGAGGTTTTCCTCCCTCTGCTGTTCTTAACAGCGGGATTTTGGAGAGGAGATTGTCCCAGAAACGAGCGTGGCAGCTGGTTCACATAAGAGCCTGAGCTAGGATCAGAGATGAGGACATTGCTTTCCTTTTTTGTTTCTCCCTGTGTTTTGGTTCAAACCTGTAAACAGACTCGCACCGAGTGGATCTGCGTTCTCCATCTGGCCCTGTGATCCAATTTCCTGGCAGGACTATCCCTGACATCAGATTGCAGGGGAATGCTGCCGCGCAGCCGGCCGTCCCGCGGCCGGAGCCGAGCTCTCGGGCTCGCCGGCTTCTGCGCGAGACCCAGCCATAGCATTTCACCCAGTTACCCCCGTGAGCAAACCCAACGGCCCACGGCTGACCACGGCAGCTCTTCCAAAAGGGCTTCCAGGCATTCACATCTGGAGAAGCCAACACCCTCCTTCAGAGTTATTTCTAGTGATTACATAGCATCCCATAGTTAAAAATATATATATATATATATCCAGCAGGCCTGCCGGCGGCCTAGCTCCCTTCTCCCAGGATTTTGGCCCTGACAATATTCTTCTGTTCCCATGAGAGAGGAAAAGTTACTCATGCTGAGAGGATCCTAAGAATCACATTCTCAAAACACAGTGGCCTTGTTGATAGGGGTACAGGCTACCCTAAACCAAGAAGCAGTTATGGGAAGGTATTTGGGTGTAATGGAACATGTTAGGAACCAACCATAACAAGAGGGTCAAAACAGCAGGTGTGGGGATACTTTTAGGCATTAAAGGTAAACTAAGGATATTTAGCTATAAGTTTATCACAACTCGTTATAATCACTAACCAATCAATACGGTGTGAACAGTGTGTGTAACCAATCAGCAGTTTTTTAGCTTGCCACGTTTGCAGTAATAAAGGTATATAATCTGTGTGATTGCACCTAATAAAATGGCTTCACCTAAAATGCATCTCGAATTGCGTGTTGCTCTCTGCTGGTCGCCACATATCCATGTTTTCTACCTCCTTTCTACCTCCTGGCTTTTGCTCCCAGCCACTGGCTCTTCTTCTACCTTTCTGTGATGGATTAAAGGTGGGGTAGGAGAAGAGACCCCTTCCCAAAGTGTCAGAGAAATGAGGATTCAAATCTATCATCACAAGAGTCTCAAACAACTCCTGGCATTGCGCGGGCCAAGAGAGACAGCACACATCCACGAGCAAAACAGCTCCCAGTCGGAGCGGAGACGCGGGGAAGCGGAGCAGGGAGCAAAGCCTATCTGAGGAAGCCTGGAGAGCAGCACCATGCATGTAGCAAGGAGGACTGGGGAACCCGGCACCATTTCTGGTGAGAAAATCAGGATTCAGCACTCAGCACAGCGTGCTCCGACCCTCGGAAAACAACGTGTCCCCTTTGCCTGCACGCTGTAACCTGCTCTGGACACCAGCAGTCTCTGGCTGGAGGAGCGCACGGGTTTCACAAAGGCTGATGCAAGCCTCCCCAAGCAGATGGAGGACAGCTTTTTGGGGGGTGTTCTGGCTAAGCACAGACCAGTCTGTCTTTTCTATCTCAGCAGCTACATCCAGCCCATAATGCCCAAGCCCAAAAAGCAGGTCACCTGTTGCCAGGTTTCCCAGCAGTGGGTCACCCTGGTGAGCGTGTCCCTTCCCCACCCACATGCTTTCCCTCAGCCGGCAGGGTCCTGCTTGCCCCACAGGCACTCCAGTTGAGCACAGCACAGAAACCTGCCTGGAAAGTGGGGGGAAACATCATTATGCTGCCTAGGAGCAAAGAACACGGGGTTAAACACACAGGCATGTTCCCAATGAAGTCATCCAGTCACTGAAACTTGGGGAAAGGATGTCCAAGAGACCCATCCCAAGGCAGGACCAGCTCTACGCTGTTCCTATGCTTGTCTCCATCAGATCTGCACACCACCTCTTCCAGTGTTTCCCTACCCTCACTACACCTGGGAAGATTTTGCTACTGCCTCACATCTCCCGTGCTACAACAGAATTAGGTGGGCTTGGAGATCAGTTTATAACCTCCTCTTCCTGACCTTAAGCACCTCTTCTTTCCTCCCAAACTGGATGCAGGAGTTCATCTTACTGCTTTTCTTCTCTGGACTTTTTTTGACTCAGTTTATGCCGAAGGGGAGCCCTCCTGGAGCCTTCTCCGTGGGCAAGAATAAGAAGAGGATGTCCCACAAACGAGGCAGAACTACAGGAGATACTGGGGGTGGGAAACATCTGCCTCTCCTCATAAAGATGCAGCATTTTGCATTGAGTTGGTTCAAGGCCAGGCGAGCAGATTTTTAAAGGGCATGGAGCCACAGTGCTCCAGTATAGGCTCCTTACCCCAAATTCATCCCCAGCTATAGACAGATCAGTAACAGTGGCTCCCATGCTGCCCTCCCTTACAAGGCACCATGCAGAAATGCACCAGGCTGCAACACACAGGAGATCTGCTCCATCAGCTTGTCAGGAGAACGAGACCAGCCGTGTCCCCCAGCAAGCCCAGTTTCCCCACTGGGAATCACTGGTGGAGACAAGATGGATCCATCCCATCAGACACCCATGACCGGACCTCGCAGAGCACATCCCATGGCTCTGCCACAGCTGGAGGGCTTGGCCAGCAGCGGGACATTCAGAGGAAGGGTTAGCACCAAAATAGGTCATTAGCAAGTGACGTGGGGTTCTTCATTCTTCTCCGGGCCCCTCATTTTCCTAAGGGGAATGCCTCAGAAAACCCAGCAGGGGGGAAAGAGGAATTTACAGTTCTCTTCCAAAAACCAGTCTTTGTTTGTTTGATCATTTTTTTAAATGATCGAGTAACTTGTGAATACATTTTCTGATGATTCCCACATCCTCCCAGCTGGGGAACGGCTCATGAACACACTCCAAACTCTGAAAATGAGCTTGTTAGTCATAAGTCTTCAAACAGGCTTGATAAACAACTTTCAGCCTGCAGGATATTCATCAACCATTCTGTCTGCTCGGTCTCCGGACACTAATTTATTATTTACAATGAGAGATCCCTCTCCTAAATCACAGGTGATTGTTTCTTTTTACTGATTAGCTGAGTTTTGGGTTGTGTTTGGGGTTTTGGTTTTTTTTTTTTTTTAAAAGAAGAAACAATGAAAACCAAATCACAAACAAACAATGCAATGCAAGCCCTTCTTTCCAGAACAGCTCCCCTAATTTCCATGATCAGCAGTTGTCCAAATGAAACAACACATTAAGTGACAATCTTTTAGGCCAAACCTTCCAAGACCAGGCCTTAGCCAAGAAAAAGACCGTGACTGTCCCAAGTGGTTGCTGGGAATTTCACTGCCTGCTGCCAAATGCTACAGGGACCTACCGGCACGTGCTGCTCTCTGCATCCTTTGGGTGTGTGGAGAGCCCAAGTATCTCAAGATGTTCAGGAGATCTGAGCCCGTGTGAGAGTTTTTGCCACCAAAAGCTGTTTCACCCCATGGAGGGGTTCATGCAGCAAACAGGACTCGCCCCCAGGGCATGGGGTGCACTCAGGTGAGCCCGAGCAGAAGGTGGGTTCCTGGCAGGAACAAACTTGCTGGAAGCTGCACCAGTTGGTGGAAGGGGATCTCCTCAATGCTAATCAGTTAATTAACACGGAAGGTGGTCGACTACAGACACAGATGAAATAGCAATTAGCTGGGGGCGATGCAGAGGGAAGAGAATCCTCCCAGATCGCTGTAAGATCCAAGCTCTTACACAACACACATCCAGCAGATTTCAAAGGCTCTCATTAGAGGCCAGCATCAGACCCAGCCCTATGGGCAGGAAAACTGAGGCACAGGCAAGGTGACCTCAGCCAAGCTATAGCAGCAAGTATACAGAAATAGAACCCGACCTCAAGGTTCAGTGGCCAAGGCACTAAGGCATTCTGAGGCAGTAAGAGACAGGCTGGGCCATCCTCCTGGGCCACCTCTGCTGGCGTCTGGAGATAAAAAAAGCCCCAAAAAAAGCCCCACTGTTTGATTTAGATTTTGGGTGCAAGCCTTTTCTGGGCAGGCTGCTCCCAGCACCAGCAAACACCGTACCCCACTAACCCTGCCCTGCCATACCCCCCGGCAGAGTGGCCCTACACTGCCTGGGGAACACATGGAGCAGATGAACACCTTCCCCAGCAAGCTGCAGGGTGGGAGAGCATGAAATCCAGACCCAGGTTCCTACTACCACCTTGGCTCCCCACCTCTGAATCCACAGAGAGGTACAGACTCCTGTCAGCATTCAGAGTGAAGGCAATGGGATGCAAAGCTTGGCCCCGGACTGGTCTTGAAAGCTTTTGTTTCTCTCTCTCACAGCAAAAATCACCGATACATTTGGTCTGACAACCTCAAGCACTCAAGACTGGACAGGCTGCACTACCAGATCCATGCCTAGAGACAGCCTTCCCAGTGCCAAATGGGAGCAAACACGCTCGGGAATGACACACAGACTTGTCACCAGGTTTCTCCAGCACCGTGAGCACGGGAGTCATCCACCCCAAGCAGGATGCTGCATTCACAAACCTCTGCCAGGCACCTTCCATCCAGGGAGGAACGGACAAAAGGATAATGGGTATGGAGTGTTACCAGCGTTACACACCACAGGGTGGGGAGAGCGCTGTAAAGCTTTATGGGAAACCAGCCCAGAATTCACAGGGACACAGGAGCTGCCTACAGAGCCACCGACAAGGGCAGCCCTTTCTGCAGCACCAGGCCCAGAGCATTAACACTCTGTTTTCACTGTTACGGCTCAGGCACTATTAAAGTCCAATTCACCCCCGCAGAGCCTGACACAGCTGAGCTAACCTGGAGAAGTGGCAGCTCTTTGAAAGCTGTGAGCGTGAGGTTTTTTTTATTATTACTATTTTTTTTCCTTTCCCCTCCCCAAATGTTGGCTTAGTGATGCATCCAAAAAAGAGGATGCTTTCCAAAAGTGCTGAGCAGGTCTTCACAGCTTTGCTGAGATAGCCTGGCTCGCCTGGCACAAACACAAGAGATCCAAGAGCAAACTACTAAAGGCAGCAGTCTGAAGTTTGAATCCCCATGGGTTCAAAATCTACCCAACATTGACAGGTCCAGCACCTACACCAGCTACAAGAGAGGGCTGGAAGCTACTTGGACGCTGCCTTCTGCAGCCACCCACCCAGCTCCATCACCCCTCAGGCACCCTGCTTTGTTCCCAGTGCCTCTAGTCCCCTTGGGAGCTCAATGCCATTCTCCTTCCCTGCTGGCAATTCCGCCTTGCCCCACATGCACAGGGCCATGGACAACTTTGGTTTTACTCTGGTCAAGGCCACAGGAGGAATTCATCTGCTGGTGGGCTCAGAGCAGGAAGCAACGTCCCCAGGCTCCTGATGAATTCCAGTTCTTGGTGCAAAAGCAATTTTGCTGCCTGAGCAGCTCATCAAGACGTGGAGAAGGTCCTAGCCAGATACTGAGCAGCTCTTTGGATGACTGCCCTGCCCAGCAGTCTTGCTGACTGGATGGAGTTTCTTCTGTAGGAAAATTTCTCTAGCCAGAAATGGGGGGAAAATTTAGGTGGAATCCGAACTGGACGCTGCAATAGGATGTACTGACTTGTTAACAGCACAGCTGGCTCCTTTCACCTCTCCTCTACCCTTCCCTTCCAGGAACACAAGGCACCAGGAGGTCCTGGACTGCCACTCCAAGGCAAATGTTCGCTTCATATGGGCATGGCAAACCCAGACTGTCTGGGACAGTGCTTTAGACACTGGCGTAACCTCTTCTCTGCCTCTGGAGGTGAGAGAGGAGACCAGAAAGCTATGTAAGCTGAGATGGATGCTCACTGGCTTGCTCATCAGGCCTCTTTTCCCAGCTTTGGCCCTCGTGGACTCATCCCTGCAGATGCCAGGCTTTCCATTGCAGGAGGTGGCCCTCAGCTTTGGTGCCACTGCTCCCTTCCCTTCCCCCATCAGCATCCTCCAGATGTTCTCGTCTGAAAGAAACCTCTCTCAAAATTCTGCCACCACAGTGGCAGCAGACACGCAGCACACCTCTGCGGAGCTCCCACCCCCACCTCACAGCATCCCGAGGGCGATGCGGTAGGTACCAGCCGGGTCCAGCAGGAAAAGCGATGGGATGGGAAGGAAATGGTGTGTTAGGAACATCCCACACATTTACAGATCAATGTGGTAACATCCCACACATTTACAGATCAATGTGGTAAGGACAGACGGAGCAATGCCAGCACAACTAGGAGCAAGAACTGCAGGATGGCACTGGAGGGCTCCCGGACCCCTGACTAAGAGTGCTGCAGCCACAACATGGGGTGACAAAGGACAAAGCTGTACAGACCTGTGCCACGGACCAGTGGCACCCAGGTCTATGCATGTGTGAGCTGCCACTGACAGAGTCTGTAAGGCAGAGTCTCTGTGGAGACTCTCCAGTGGTTAGTCAGTGGTTGAATTTATGCTGCATCTCCCCGTCGAGGGAAGGCACCGCTAGCATCCTTCTCCACACCCCACGGGACTGCCATAAATCCCACTGGGTCTTCACACACCCCTTTAAGCTGCCTGCTCTCCCACCAGAGCAGCCAGTGGGCTCAGAAGGTACTTTCTACATGCAGAGACCATACAACAGGATCTTCTTGGGGGAACCAGGGTGAAAGCCCATACCCTGCGCGTAGAGCCACAAAACCAGTTCAAACAGAAAGTCCCACTGGAGCCTCGGACAACGGCTCCTCCAGCCAGGCTGTGATGATTCTCACTTCTCATCTCCGCAGCCCGCCCCAAAATCCAAGCCTCCTTTAGGAAAGGCGAGTAGGGTGGGGAACCAGCAATGTAGTGATTCATCCTCCCCAGAAACAGAGGCCCAAGTCTGGAATATTGTGACACTTGGTAAATACTCGTGATGTACTTCATTATGCAACAGAGGCCCAGCAGGAGCACAGCTCCCTCGGGGCTACTTAATATGGGTTTCAAAAAACTATTAAATATATCATAAACAACTTGGAACCAGGAATAAACACCTATAATCCCGTCAAGCCATTCTAGTGATGTCAAAAACCACAGGAGCATACTCAGTTACCAAGGGGGGGGAGAGAAAAAAAGAGAAAAGTATATATTTATCCTCAGAGGAATTATGACCCTGTAATTCTGTGTCTGCCTTGTCAAACACTCGTCTCTCCCCATCCCTCCTGCTCATATTCTGTCCCAGCTCTTGTTCTTTCTTTCCAGGCTTCCTAATGTCACATGTTTCGATGCCCGCCGCACCTCTGCCGAAAGGCAAAAGGCTCGTGCCCCTGGATGCAGGCAGCGAAACTATTTCATGCCAACACCGAAATATTCTACCTCACCCCCCCCTCGAACTGTTCTGCATGACTCAAGGCTGCTGGTCAAGTCTTTAAGCACTAACACTCATCTCCTGGCATACACATTAGCAGCCCGTTGAATCGCATGCAATGACTCGTGTGAGCAAGGGCTGCACAAATTAACCCTGAGATAATATTTTCCCATGCGATCACCGCTTTCTACATCATCAAAAAGATGGAAAATAGACTGGGCTAGTAGTGGAAACTCGGAGCAGATGACAGAAAGCTGATGTTCATTAAAAGCGTTCTAGCAGTTCAGACTCAACCTTTAAGTTTTATGAGAGATTTCAAAATCTAATTTTCATGGAAATGTTTTCATTACATTAAAGGAGGGGAGGGGGAAAAAGAAAAAAAAAAAAAAGTAAAAGCCTACAGTGAAATCTTTTTCGAATTAAAAACTTGGAAGCTTTGTGCGGATGGACTGAGAGCACAAATACCATCAGCAAATTAGGAGACCATGAGAACCAGGAAGCAAAACTGATTACGATCAAAAAAAAAAAGTGAAATTCACCAGCAAAAGTTGGGTTTCACCGTCAAGAGGAGGGCAGCGAGGCCAGCGCTCACTCCTTCAAATCCACAAGGCTCTTTTCCCCTCTTTAATACGTGTGGTGTCCTTCTTGTGCATGCTTTTTGGTGCCTTATTTTTTTATTTATTTACAACTCCAGGTTTGTGCTGGAGTCATGTTGTCCACCTTTTGTCTGCATCCAGAAGCTCCCTGTGAAAAACACAAAATGTGTTTCCACTTCAAACTGTAGGATTCAGATATATACATGTATATATATAAAACCCAACCCCAACTCAACACTGCGAGATACTTGATGGAATAACCATGCCCCAGTCAGCCTGAAATTAAATAGATGTGCCCAAAGAAAGCAAATGGGAAGAAGTTAATCCAACTTTGAACTGCTCCATGGTAGTGACCTGTCTGTTACTCAGCCTTTAACGAACACTTTTCCCAAGATACACACAGTACAACCAGTGTGCACAGAGGTTACTCCCACAAGGAAAAACCCCAAGCTGTCCTATTTTTCACAGGGGTGACATAAACAGCCTTAAAAACAATCCTGACCAGATACTTGATTATTCCACATCACTGTCGGGAAGGGGGAGATTGGTTCTGCAAAGTCTTTCTTGGCAGCACCTTGTAAGGTTGCTCACGGTGGTGTGTGGGGTTAAAGGCACGGGTTGGTTTTCCTGCTCACCCTGAGTAACCTGTGAGCATCATCAGCCGGCTGCTGCTTCCTCCCGACTCTTGCTTTGCCCATCAGCTATGCAGGCTGGAGAGGAAGAAAATACCTGCTAGATTTAACCAATTTACCCCGCTCCCCCTACCCATTTTCTATTCTTTGCACATCCCAGGTGTAGAGCCTGAGCATCTCCTGGGAGTAAGGGCAGTGCTTTACTAGCGAGAAGGCCGGGTAGCACCTCAAGACAAAGCAAAGCTTTGCAAAGAAAACCCCACAGCTCCTCCGGTGAGTTCACCCTCCCTGCCCGCAGCAGCTCACCCGGTCGCTTTTCACATCTCCAAGCAGTGGCAGAGCTTTTCCACCTCTTTCAGGCGGCATGGGTTGGGGGGTTTGTTTTTGTGAAGGGTGGGGACCGCACGCAACCTCGGGATCAGCAAAGAGAGTGAGAAACCCTTATTTACACACAGCCCTTGACTCCCGCAGCAGCCTCACTTGTTCTGAATAGAAAGAGACAACTAAAGCACCGACGTCAGCCAGATGGGAGCAGAACAAAGGTCCTTCATCTCAGGACCCTGCCTCAGACTGCCGGTGCCACGGAGTCGGAGGGCACAAGCCCGGGCAGCGACGGAGCGAACCGTGCCCCAGCTCATCCTTCCGGCCACCGCCACTCTCGGCTCCTCTCTTCTCCCCGAATTCCCTTGTTCTTTTCCCGAAACCACTTCTATTTCTGGTCTCCGTCGAATCCTGTGGCGATGAGCTCCATCACCAAACACCGCGCCGGCTGAGGAAGCCTTTCCTCACGCTCTTAACCTCGGAAGAGGCAGCTGAAGCCAGCGGGGATGCTCTGCTTGACCCAGCAAAGAAACTCATCTCTTCCCGGCCCCCCAACCCCCCGGCGGGGTTTCTGCGTCCTTCGGAGGGAGCAGCAGCGCCGAGGATGCCTGCCGAGACCGAAGGAATCGCGGGGAGCCGCAGGCAGCCCGCGCCCCGGCTTTAACTGCAGCCCAGCTCTGACAGCCCGAAGCGATGCGCCGGCCCGGGAGAGATGCGCAGCCCCCGGCGCTGCCGCCGCTTTTGCACCGGGGAGAAATTACAGGGCAGCAGTAACTCGGAGCTGGTGTGCGTACCGGCCCAAAGCAGGGCTTACTCACTCCTCACAAAAGAAATCTAAGCCTAACCAATTTTTCTTTCGCTTCTTATGCTTTTCCCACCTCATTTTATGAGCCATCAACAGTGAGGCTCAAACAAACAAAAAACACACAGAGGTCAAAAATGTCATCTTAAAACCACCACCACCACCACAAGCTAATAGTTTACCAGCTCTGGATTTGGAGAATTAACCCTGGTCAGAGCCACGAGCTCTGGGGACCCACCGACGGGTTTCTGCCACCCCCAAAAGGCACGGGAGCAAGAGGAGCGGATTGCTGGAAAGCTCAGGGGGTCCCCTCCGTTGACCCGCATTTTCACCCCAGTTTTAGCCGGAGACAGCGAAAGCCCTGCTGCCAAAGGAGGAGTTAGTTTGCGTCTTAACAGGTGGTTCTGCCACGAAGAGGAACTCGGATTGCAAAGTCTTCCTGGTATCAGCTTTTAGGGTACGATTTTCAGAGATGAAAGTTGAACTGAACTCGACGAGAGCGGCAGCTCCGCAGCACCCACTGAGAAACCAGCTCCTGAATACGCTGACAGTTTTCCCTGGAAAGGTTACAGCCACAGCTACTCCCAGGGATGTGGGGTGGGTTTTTTTCTTTTTTTAATAAAAGAAACCTTTCCTCCTGAACCTCTTTCAAGTGAGCTAGTGGTGAAACAGTTCCTTCAATCTCAAACGTTCAAATAAAACCTTTTGTCACTTCTGTGTTAAAACTTTTTCCCCGTAATTTTGGGGACAAAATGGGCACCGATGGGCAAAATAGCACCGATAATTTCGCTTCGGCTTGGGCCAGACTAGCTGACTTTCCCCCAGGCTGCAAGAACAGTTTTTAGTGTTCTTGAGACAGTCCACAATTTCTGCAGACGGCTTTTACCTTTTCTTCCCTAGTAACACAGAGAAAACCTGAGCCCCCTTTTAAGCTTTGCCCCCTTTTAAGCTTTTCCACTGAACCAGCTCTTATTTTTCAGCAAGAAAAGCTTGTACCCCCGCTGCACTCCCTCAACTCTCTCAGTCCTTTCCCCGCACGGATTGCAAAACACTTCACAAAACGCATGCAATTGGTGGGGAAACTGAGGCACAGAGACTCATGGGATCTGCTAAATGCATCAGTGGAAGAGCCAGAAAGCCCAGATGACAGCTCTGCCCAATAAACCTGGGAAAATTTATCCCCAGCATTTTTTTTTCCTTACTTCATAATACTTTTAACACGTTTTAATTCAGCACAACGGCATTAAAACTTCTACAGCACTCAGAAAACTTCTAATTTATTTGAAGCTGTAGTTTGGTCCCTGCTTGGCAATCCTGGCTGGGAAACACACTCTCTGACGACGATTTTTGATCCTTTTCACGCTCTAAGAACAGGGTGGGTGTCGGGGAAACACAGTCCCTCTTTTCCAGGCCGGCGGAGTGAGCTCTGGAGAGCTCAGCAGTTGGCAAAGGGGCAGCATCAGGAATAAATCGGGTCCAAATAAAATATGATAAACGAAGCGGGCGGGAGAAATGGAAGGAAAAAACCCACGAGAGTTGTCCCTGTAACTTGTTTGTTAATATTTTGGCCACAGCGTTGCGGCACAGAGAGCTGAACCACGGAGAAGCAGCAATCACAGCTTTCCCCACTAAAATATCCACCTTTTGGGTGAGAAATGTCATTGTCCTGGGAAGGGAAATTTTTCCAAGCAGTGTCCCAGCGGCGGTCGGTCTCTCAGCCGCGCCCCGGCCCGGCTCTCCGGGAGGGAAGGATGGAGAAGGGCCGCTCCGGCAGCCGCCCACCGCCCGCCGCCTTCCCGACCGCGCTCCCGCAGTAAACCCGCCCCGGGGGGGATGCTTCCCCGCCCGGAGGAAACGTCCTGCCGGGTTTAAGCTCGGGGATCCCACGGGTAGGTAGTGAAAGGAAAAGATGCTTTTTGGAAGGCTCCTCCCTTCCCCGGCCCGGTTTCCTTGGGGAAACCGAGAAAGCCACGTCGGACCCGCGGGGAAAAGAGAGGCAGCTCCCGGCGGAAAAAGACAAATAACGAAAAGCGAACGAAACCTTGTATTTCGTTCGCTTTATTATTCTTTTTTCCCCTTGTTTTTCCGCCTTTCGCCGGCAGCCGTAGGGCAGCACGCCGGGCACCACGGGGGCTCCCTCGGAAGAGACCCCGCTCCCGCAGCCGTGTCCCCTGCCCACCCCCCGGCAGACACGGAGGGCTCGGCCGCAGCCAGCCCCCACCCGCAACGTAACTCACGGGCAGTGCCCGCGGCCTCCAACTTTGTAATTATTTTTTTTTAAACCGAAAGTAGAGGGAGGGTAAGGGAAGGTTCGCTGACGCTGCACACCCACCTCACCCCGCTCCGCCGTGGCTCGCCCTTTCCGACCGCCCTGCCCTTGTAGAGTAATAATCGGCACTTGGAAAACGCCGCGCAAGCCGGCGCCCATCCCCGTGCCCTCCAGCCGCGGGACTGTTGTTTGACTTGAGCTCCCAAGTGAGGACCCGTTCGAACGGGCAGTTCGGACCAGGTCTGCGCCCTGCCCTGCCCTCCGCGGCTGCAAAGAACCTGGATCAGGCCCGCACTGGGAGAAGCGGAGCTAGACAGCTCCGCTCCGCACCCGCGCAGGCACCCCCGGGCTCTTTGCGAGCTGCGATGCTCCGGGCGGGTCGTCGGACAATCATCCGGCGCCCGTCCAGACCCCTGAAGAGCTTCTCGGTGTCCCGCAAATCATGGCGCCGGTCTAAGCTCCGACGGGCCGGAGTGACAGACAGATGGATGGAGGCTCAGCCGCCTGCCTCGCTCCGTCCTGACAAGCCCCGTGTTCAGCCCCCCCCACTCCAAGCAATGGGAAAGGGGGCTCAGCTCCCCGGCCCCGTCCTGCCCGCCCCGGCTCCCCGGACTCTTCTCCCCTAGGTCCCCCAAAAGTAGACGGCGCAGCGCGGCGAGGAACCCGACGAGCGCGGCAGGGCGGCGAAGGGCAGCTCGCTGCTCCCCGTTTCCCGGGACGCGACTAGGGGAAACCGGGTGTTTTCGTATGCTGCCGGGTGCCGGCCCCGCCGAGGGCTGGGAGGACGCGGACTCCCCGTACGGGGCACGGCGGGGAAGGGTGGCTCGGGGAGCGGGGCGAGGCGGTCCAGGGACCGGCCGGCGGCTCCTCCGGCCGCTTCCCCGCGGGAGTCCCCCCGGGCCCGGCACCGACCGCTCCGCCCCGAGAGCACAGCGCACGTGGAGCGGCCGCTTGCCCGGGAAGGGGATGGAAAGGGGACGGAGGGGGTTGTCCCGGCACTTACTGTCCTGCTGCGGGGTGTCGCTGCCGCTGGTCAGGCCGGGGGACTCCAACAAGCTCCGGCCGGGCTCTCCGCCGCCTTCGTCCGCCTGGGCGGCCACCATGTCACCCGCTTCTTCCAGGTCCAGCAGGTGACTCACGGAGAAGTTCTTCTTGGCTTGTAAATTGTCCAGGCCGGCGGGGCCGTCGAGGCGGGCAGGCAGCAGGGCCTGCCTCTCCATGGCGTGGGCATAGCTGGACGCCATGGTGTCGAGCGGGGCTTTTCTGCCCTCGCCCCCCCCGGGCGCCCACCGCCCCCGCTCCCCCCCAGCCGCCGGCCCTTCGAGGGGGGATGCGCAAGGACCGAAACGGAGGGGGGGGCGGGAAAGGAGGGAGGGGGCAACGGGACGGGACCCGACGGCGACGGCGGGAGGGGAAGCCCGAAGGGGAGCGGGCAGGGCCGAGCTTAAAACATGCCGGAGGGAAGAGGCGGCGCGGCCGGCTCGGGGCGCCGGTGCGGGGAGCTGCCGCCGGCCCGGAGGCGCAGGGTGGCTGTGGGGCCGCTGGGGCGGGTGCGCCCCGTCCCTCCGCCTCCGCTGCCGGCGGCTCCCCTCCCTCCGCCCCTGCGTTGCCTTGCCCTCCCCTCCGCCCCGCACTTCAAACGGTGGGGGCGGCTCCGCGGCGTTCCGGCCGCGCCGGGCACACGGGGGAGGGCGGCCCGCGGGGGCCCCGCCGGGACGTGGCACCGGCGGGGGCCCCCCCCGGGATGAGGGCGGGCAGCGCCGGCCCCGCCGCCCTCATTAGCTCCTTGTGGGGGGTGGCTGGGAGAGCCCCCGAATAGGGGGTGAGAGGGGCCTAGAGGTCCCGTTCCCCCTCCCCCCCCCCCCCCTCACCTGGAGCTGCACCTGGACGGGAGGGTGGGCACAGCCCTAGGGAGGGGTCCTGGGGCAGAGGAGAGGAGCAAGAGGGGAGAAACAGTGAAAATGATAAATGCAGATGGAAAGGTGACAGAGAACTGGAAGAGAAAACACAAAGAGAAGAAAGGAAGAGGAAAAAACAGCGAAAGGGGAAGAAAAAGTGCAACAGAGAACTAGCACTGAGCAGACAGACCAAAGGAGAGCAAAAGCAAGAGCAGAAGAGAAAAGGGAGAAAAAAAAGCCAAAAAGAGAACCAGCAAAGAGACAGAGACCAGAGGTGGATAGGTGGATGCACTCAGAAGTCCTCAGGCCAGCAAGTAAAGAGGTCCCAGCAGTTTGGCCGAGGACAGGTAGGGGTGCAGGGAGGTACCCCTGGGCCCTGGAAGCAGAAGGACCCCGAGGGCAGAAGGGCTGGCAGCAAGGGGCACAGGGTCCTGTGGGCCAGGAAAGGCCGCTGCATCTCAGTGGCTGGAGCCTGGGCTCAGAGCTGCCACAGCCAGCCCAGAATTTCCATCCCCCCTGATCTGGGGAAAGAACATTTGATGCCATCAAAGGGCTCCAGATTGAAAACAGATGTGCTTCCCCAAGCCTCTCCATGCATTTAATTAAGGCACAGGCATGGAGGAGACATTTTCATCATTAGTTTGCTTTCAGCCACCCCCCCCCACCCCAGTCCCAGTTTACCCTTTGCAGTCTCAAAGACCCAAATGAGCATGGCAGGGCTGCAGCACTCTGCTGTCCTTGGCCTGGGGGTGAGTAAAGCTGGTGGGGCACAGCTGCAAAGGCCAGGAAAAGCACTGGGACACAGTTGCATGAGTGCACAGAAATGCGTGGCTGTATCTACACCCAAAAACCACTCTGTGCCCCTCACTGCATACTGGTGTGGCCCATTCTTCTGCACGTGGGGGAGCATTTGAGTGTGATGGCCTGTGGAACATGCCCACGTGTTGGATGGGGAAGGAGCTGTGTCTTCACACAGGTGTGCAGGGCTGTGCCTGGCTGGCTCTTACTGGCATCTCATACCCTGGCTCTTGGGGTCTCCAGGTTTAGGCACAGCAGGATGGGTGTGCATATGTACTTCTGTGCTCTGAGTTATCTGTACACAGCCCCCTGAGCTACCCAGTGCATGAAAAAAATCCTTTCCTCTGCCTTTCCCAGTCATTTGGCTGCCTTCTTTCTTGGGGAGCTGGGCTTTACTCTCCTCCTCCTGTTGCTGTTCTGAGGGAGTGCTGGGGACATCCCTTTCCATGGGGGAAGGGGTGGGGTGGGTGAAGCTGCTTTTAGCCCCAAACAGCCTCTGCTATGGGGGTGACAGCAGAAGCCACAGAAACTAGAACAAGAACTCTCTGTGCCACCCTTCACCAATTCTTTCACTGACCTCCTTGGCAAGAAGTATTTAATCTTAAATATCCCCATGTCTAAGGGCATCCTTCAGACAGCCCTTCCCCCCAGCCTCAGAGTTTGGGAATGCATCCCAGTACCAACAGTTGCCCTGGAAACATGGTGGGTGAAAGCGTGATGGTGCTGTGGGTGACCACACCAACATGAGTGCATCTGCTACAAAGGCAGCATCTCTCCTGCAAGGGAAGGCAGGGAAGGAGCCCAGCTCTGGGGCTTGCTACATCCAGCACCCTGAGCAACATGGGATGCCAGGCTCACATTCCAGAGGTGGCCTGAACACCTCCTTTCCTGCAGCACAACTGCATTTCTGTGACTGGCTGGGAGAGCTCTGCTGAGGGACAACCCAAGGACAAGTCCTCCAGCTCTGTCTCACAAGAAAGAGGGTTAGGAACAGCCAGAGGCCTCCAAGACCACACAGAACACCACAGGGTTGCAGCTCTTTCCCCCATTTGCTATTAACAGGCAGGCCCTGGGCCAAGGCACACCTGCAGTGTGCCAATACACATGGTAGGGGCCCCCAGGCTCTCAAAGGGATGGTGACTGTGTTGCCACCTCAGATAATGAACTGCCCCTCTGTAGATCATCTGTAGTGCCTGTAGGCCCAAGCCAGTATTGCTAAACACTGCTGCCCTGCTCTGCATGGGCCAGAAGGCAGAATTAGTGCAGCATCCATGATACTCTGCTCTGTGGAGAGCATGGGTTGCCTGTGGGAAGCCTAGGGAAGGCAGAAGTAGAGCCAGCACCAGGGTGGGGAAAAACCCCACCAGGACAAAGCAGTGGAATGGGCTGTTTGTAGCACAGGGGTATCCAGTTGTACTGGGGATCAGCCCAGGGGTGAGGGAACAGGGGGGATGGGTGAAGGGACCTTGGCATATACAGGAAATAAGTCACATGATGGAACAAAGTGGCCCACAAAGATCATGAGCAAGAGAGAAACAGAAGAGAAAGAACCAGAAAGATGAGGAGAGCAAGGGATTAAGGACATGCTCTCTGAGCTCCTGGGTGAGCAAGCCAAGGGGACCCAGAGCCCCATAGAGCTTCAGAACTCAGGCTGCTACTAAACCAGGATTACCTTTACAAGAGCAGCATGAAGCAGCCTTTGTTAGCTGTTTCCTTTAACTGGATTCCAAGTTTTAGAAGAATTCAGGGCAGAACACAGGCAGAGATTATCACCTCACCTGAAAGGTCAAGGGTATTGCCTTCTCATGTTCATGTTCTCCCTCTCCAGCCACCAGCAATGAAGGCAGAAGAGGAAGGGGTATCTTGGACACATCAGTTTCTTCCTGTGTGAGCACCCACCAGCCCACACACTCATTTTAGGGCCTGAAAGCCATGGGACAGGAATGAGCTACAGCATGGGCTACGCTAAGGATCTCAACACATGTGCCCCTGTTTCAGATGAGGAAATCAATGCCAAGGCAGCTTGTCCTCAGCATCAAGCCCAAAGCAGAGGTGACAGGATACCCCCAGTTCTCATGACCCTCAGTCCAGAATGGATTCCCATGCCACACATAGCCCATGACACCAAGCACACGCACCATTTCAACATCCCACAGGCCAGCAACTCATTAGCTAGACAGCTATTTCCCCCCTCACCACTGGCCCAGTGTCAAGGTGAACAGGTAGCTCCCATTCCCCACCATCCTCCCATCTCACTTCTCTCCAACACATGCCTGCCTGGCAGCTGCTTACAGCCCCATTCCTGCACCTTCCCAAGCTGCCCAGAAAATCCATGCCTTCTGCTCACACCCTCAGCCAGGCAGGGACATCTGAGCCACTGCTGTCACAGGAGGGAGGAGAAAACTCAAAGGTCCTGAAACAGCCAGAAGCCTGCTAGGTAAAGCACCCACAGCTGAAAGGCCAAGCCTCACACTGCACTCAGAGCCCAGTCTGGCCCTTCCTGCTCCCAAAAGTAGTTATTTTGAAGGGTATCAGTGAGAGCTACCAGCTGGAGCCCTGTCTCAAATCCTGCCTTCTACACTGCAGCCATATCTGATGCTCAGAAAGGGTCAGGTGGAAACCCCAGAGTCTCCCATTCTCCCTCCCCCAGTTGCATATCATGAAGGGGAAAACCAAAGACCTCCACCTCTGCTGATCACCAGCACATTTGCTTCTGCTTTCTTTTCTCATAGAAAGTTACAAGCTCAATCTGCAGTGTCAGTGAGAAAATCTCTAACTTGAGAATTTGCTACAACTTGTGGAACTTCCCATGAAACCCATTTCTGGCAGCTCCTGTGGTTCCCAGCTCCAGCACATAGGCTACCCAAGCATGTTATGAGCCCTCAGAAGCATCCCCCTCACCTTCACATCTGTCTGAATAAGGGCTTCCTAGTACCACAGTCTCACTGACAGTTTTCAGGTATAACAAACAAGCTGACAACCTTCCCAAGGGCCTGGCAGCCAACAAGAAACAGTCAGAGCAGTGGTAACATCACCAGGGCAGCTCCCACTCCTTGTAGGTGGCATTAAGGGGATGCAGGAAGACACCAAGCCTTCACTCACTCTGCTCCCACAGTCTGAGCCAACCACCACATCACCCACCTGCCCCAGCATAGACTACCTGCTTCTTTCAGGTGCCTTAAATATCTTCTCAACGACCCCAGTTAAAAACCAAACCCAACAAAGAGCAGGCAGAAGAACCTGTGACATGCAGGTGTGGATTCTCAGCAGTCTAATAACATCATGGCACTCAGGTGAAGCATTTTGCTCAGTGAAGGAAAGCTGTTTGGGTCCCTCTTCTGTACCTTACTGTCATTAACCCTGGCAGCATGTAATGTCTTAGAGCCCTTTGCCAAATTTGTTTCATCCTAGCAGTGTAATGTTGCAGGAGGGCAGCAGGAAGAAGGAGAGCTGACAGCCAGGACCGTTGCCTGAGCCTGTGCCTTTAGGGAACCTCACCAAAATGCTCACACAATTTATTACTGCCCTGCACTGCTTGGCCTTAACTGTGCAAGGAGCTCAGCTATTCTAAGATGTGCTGGATGCCCTCCAGCACTGCTCTCCTGAGGACCTCCATGGGGTGCAAGCTGTTTAGATAAATTATTCATGAGGGCACAAATGATGCTTAGTCCTCTCCTAGGCCCTAGCAGCAGCTACTTTGCAGAGGGAGTGCTCTGAGATAGATCTCCATCCTTTTGCACCCTAAAACACGTGCCACAGCTCATTAGGGGCACGCTGGTGAGAGGCATTGAATCAGAGCATCTCTCTGCTGCTGGCCACTTCTCAGACTGCATCCAAACATCCTGTCCCTTGCCCAGCTCAGTGATATCCCCCTCAGGTGCTGGGGAGCCAATCCAGAACTCTTTGTGCCCTGGAAAGTTTTCCTCCCAGTCCCCTGTCATGCTGATTCACTGAAATATCTGGTCTCCAGCCTCTTTGCACTTGTTCTGTCCAGGGCTGGATGAGAGCTACACCAAGCTGGAGACAGAGAGCACCTGCAGGAACACGTGTACATGTAGGTGTGTCACCTTTGTGTGAGCCTTTGGGTATGGATGCACACAGTCAAGTCTGGAGCCAGACCTCTCCCCCACAAGCTCCTGCTACCTCCCAACGTCCCTCTTTGCCTCCTCTCCTCCCCACACAGAGCTGCGTCATTAGATCTGTGGGGATCAGGTAGTCTACAGTCATTTCAAGCTGTAAACTCAACATCAGGGTTTCTTTTAACCCCAAACATCTTGCTATCATCTGGAAATGCCATGAGCGGTTTATAATTAGGGTTTAGCATGCAGATTAATACCAGCAGCTCCAGGGTGAACAGACCATCAGAGTCTAATCAAAGCCTAAATGGGGGAGCAACTTAAAACCGAGATTTATTATTCCTCTGCATAGTATTTTGAACCAGGGGCTGAGTTCACATCACACACAATCATTCCTGGAAGTGCTATCACTTCTCCAGTCACAGTGAGGTGGCTTGTTACTGGTTCATGGAGGTGATAAATACAAGGCTTCGGGAACTTACTTAGGACTATCACAGCACTGACACTGTACAAGATTTAGAACCTGAGGCAGGAGAGCACTCTCACACACATGCACAACGTGTGGAGCTCCAGCCCTATGTGGATGGTGGGGTGAGGCCATGCGCTTACATTGTTTTTTGCTGGGTACCAGTTGTAATAAGGGAGGTGGCCCCAGGGCACCACATAAGGGGTCCTCTGTCTGCCATATCCTCGGGTCAGGAGGGTGGCAGCAAGGAAGGGATGGGAAAGCTGTGTGGTTACTCACAGCAACAGAACCATCACAGCGACTGGCACTACATAGCAGGCTTGATGGCACGGTCAGCTAAGGGTTGGGGAGGGAGTCCTGGGCCAAATGCACCCAGAAATTTCCTCCTGAATAGTATTTCTGACAAGTCCCATCTGGATAGTCCCTGGGAGTACCCCCAAGCCTTAGAGGTTTGGTTTTCAGGGTAGGGGCAGCTGGGCTGTCTGCGTAGCACCAGCAGAACTCCTGGCTGCTCTGGCCAGCCCTCCCAACACGCAGTTAGGGCTGGAGCTCTTCCCGTGCCTCGTCATTTATAAAACACAACTGGAGGAGGGGGCTGGGAGAGTGGAAATTCGCTCACCAGTTTGTCTGTACAAGTCCCAGTTTTCAGATTTCAAGCCCGACTGAGCTTTGACAGTTGCCACCTAGCTTTCAGAAGGGATGACAAGCACACTCACCAGCTGGCAGCCACAAGAACGAGCTCCCTGTTTTCTTTTTCTATAACTTTCCACCAAATGGAAGAGGGGCTGTGAGGAAGGGAATGCCCTCGTTTCCAGTCTGGATGGTCTCTGGATCTGGACTAGAATTCAGCTCTTCACTTCCCTGGCATTGCTCTTGCTAGGAGTCCCTGTGTGGCCATCAGCTTTGCCCCTGGCCCCGGCGGCTGCCTCTGTGGTAGGTGTGTGTCTGCACCGCCCTGAGATGATCCCAAGGATCAGCATCATGCCTGAGGTGGAAGGAACAGAGGACACCCATCAAGGCAATACAAGACAGGTGTTCACAGATCCCACCAGGAATCTGCAGCAGTATCAGCACAAACATCTCCCCACTATAGCTTTGCTCCAGTGTTCAGGGTCTTGCAGGCGAATGGTGCTCAACTTCATCTCACTAAGCCTGCCCTGTTGCCTTCAAGGATTTCATCAGGGTTACCTGCCTCAGGAGCCAGGACTCTGCCCTAGTGAGGAACCGGGCTATGGCCCTTTCAGGTTGCCTGCTCACCTACAATGGTGATGGCCACCAGGAACACCCTGGGGCCAAGCTAAAACAGGGCTAAGCCACGTGTTCCCAAGGGCTCAGACTTGAGCTGGCTCCAGAGCTGGCAGTGTAAGAGCCGTGGGTTTGGATAAGCCAGCCGATTAACTGGGGTTTTATTACCAGGCAGGGTAACAAAAGCACTCAGGGGTCACCCGGGAACTTTAATCAGCACCGAGGGTCACTGGATAGCAGGCTGGGTGGGAGGAGGGCAGGGCCCAGGGCACACAAATAAATAAATAGACGTATTGAAACCGCCTCCGTTCCTCCAGATGATCTCCTCTCTCTCTCTCCCTTTCTCCATGCAACATTACAGAGATCTTTGCTCTTTACAATCAGACGTTCAAATGGCCCTAATTTCCCCGGCAGAAACTCCAAGGTCTCCTGCAAATTTAGCTGAGAAGTTTATCCACAAGGTTCGGTTGTTGGGTTTGTTTTGTTGGGTTTTTTTTTTTTTTTAAATCCCTCACTGCTGGAGATGAAAGTTCAGTCTGCTGGACAGCTTTTGGGCTGGATATCGGATATCCCTAACCCTGGAGAGAGAAAGCGTCCCACCAGCTTCTCTCCCCTGCAGGAAAGGAAAAAAAAAACCCCAACCCTCCCATAATCAGAGTCTGGGCAGACAAATTGGCACCACAGTTTTCGTCTTTTCTCTCTCCACCCCCCTTTCTGGAAGACGACTAACCCCTTGGAACACAGTCACAACTCACAAATATTTGTGGGTATTATATTGCAAGAAAGGGGGGGGTGGAATCCAAAGGAAGGTGACTGTTAAGAGCATAGTCCCTCTCCCATGGAAAGCAGCTTTATGCACATCCATAAATCTCCTTCGTAAGTGGCCATTAAAATTGCGTCTTGTTTAATTTCATTTTTTTTCCCCCCAATCTCATTTAAACACTTTTTCTCATCCTCCAAACGAATGATGTCACTGGCAGGCCCAGTAATGAACTGAAAAAAGTCCATTTTCTAATGCTGGGGGGGTGTGGGGGGGTGCTCTCTCAAAAAGCAAACCTTTCCATACCAGCCTGCTAATCCAGCCAAATACTTAAGCATGTGCTTAACAACCCACTTGTCTTTAAGTACCTCGCTCCCACGGGGACATCTGTCCACACTCATCTTCATGCACACACGAGGTGCTTACAGCGAGGAGCGTGTTGGAGCTGTTGCAGGATGAGAGTCCCCAGGCCTGGCTGCTGAACAACTCCCTGCACGGGCAACACAACACGACGGAGACCCCACAGCAGCTTCACGCGGGTGCCCTGACCCACTCGCTGATGGCCACCGGTCCTCTCCCTCTCCCTCTCCTTCTACAGTCTTGAGACTGATGCCCTCAGGATTTCCCACATTGCTGCTTTCTAACATTCAAGCCAGCCTCTTCTTTATAGCCCCTGTTTGAAGGACAAGACCTTCCCTACAAAGCAAGATCATCACTAATCTGCATGGCTCTTTGCTTCTTAGTGGTGGTGGGTGCCCCGTCCCTGGGGGTGTTCAAAGCCAGGTTGGATGGGGCCCTGGGCAACCTTGTGTAGCTCCAGGCCTGGAGATTGGTGGCCCTGCCTGTGGCAGGGGGGTTGGAACTCTGTGATCCTTGGGGTCCCTTCCAACCCAGACCAGCCTGTGATTCTATGATTCTATGATTCTCAGACATGTCCTTGGCACCCAAAACACCTTACTGGATAGTTGTGTTGTTTGGTTTGGGTGCGTGGCTAAGGGTGGGGGTTAGATTGGGTTTTATATTACGGGTTGGGTTGGGTGTTTTTTCTTTTTGGAAGCTGTTTTAATGAAATGGAAGCAAACCCAAATAGCAGGCTGTGCAAACGGGGACAAATAAACGCAAAGCTTGAGAAGGAATAATTGGCGTGGTTTTAATTAAAAAGCGGTTAACTGTTTCGGGGTGAAGAGTATGGGGTTGGGTTGACACCGCTTGAACCCTGGAAAGAGCACGTTAAGTTGTTCACCATGCTGTGGGTTAAGAAAATGGGAAATAAATACATTCCAGCCACTTGGAAAACTAAACCATCTTTAGGGCTCAGCTGTAAACTTTCTTCAGCAATTTATTAGAGTTCCAGAAAACACTTGTTGAGTAGCCTTGGCCTGTAATAAATATCAGTCCTTGTTTGTTTGTTTTTGTAATGGGAACAAAACCACATCTTTTTCTTTCTAAAGTGGATAATTTAATTACATGGCAAGAAACACATTCATTGTCCAGAATACCCAGAGAAGATTGCCACGAAACTTGCACTTCAGTGGGGAGAGGACAGGAACAGAGCCAGCTGATACCCAGAATCGGTTTCAGGGAAGATTTCCTTGTTGGCACATCCACTTACGCTGGAGATGATGGTAACACTGGGATTGTCATTACAAATAAGAGGTGGAGACGGGTGCCTCTGCGTAAGGCACTTCCTATCCCAAAGGGTGTGGAGCATCAGAGGGGCGAGGCAGACGAAAGGGAACGAGGGACTGTGAAGGGACTTGTCTGGGCCACACGGCAGGTCCAGGGTGGTGGGGGGAGCTGAGCCCCAACCCTCCTTTCTCAGCCTGCAGATTTGTTGTGATTTCCTCCAGAAAACACAAACCCCAGGATTCTGCCTCTGCTGCCAGCGAGGAGTGTGTCACACGCGTGTCTCAGCCCCGCTCCAGAAGCCCCACTCAGCTGCTTGCTGACATGCTTGGTGTGCCTGGTAGGGGCTTCTTTCAGACCAGTTCCAGTAAAGCAGTTGTTGTTTGATGGCAGAAAACCACCTCTGTCCTGCACCTCACATATTTATCTCACGCTCCAGTCAGAAAATACCCCTGTTTTCTTCTAGAGGCTGAAAAGCTTCAATATTTCTTGCTCTGCAGGCTGGCAGCCCTTCTGTGGGAACTTGTCCTGGTCGCAACAGTAGCAAGCAGATTGTGGAGATGATCAAAAGTACATCTGGAGGTGATACTCTGTAGGAACTGGGAGTGCTTGTGAGCATCTATCCCCTCCCGTGCCCCCATTTTTGGGAGCCCACCTTGCAGAAAGAGGGGTTGAGCCTTTATAATCAGTTCTAGGTGGGTTTGGTTCACCACCCTCCGCAGGCAGCCTGGCTCTGGGGTTTATTACTAGAAATGTCTTTGAGCCAAAATAGCTGAAGGGGGTTGCTCTCCAGATAAGCAATTAGCCAGCGTGCTTTCCCAGGGACAGCCCAGCAATTATGGTCAGCAATAAAGAAATCTGAGGGTTGTCAAAACACAGACCCTCATTCCTCCAAGCTCTTCTTGAGGGGCACAATTAGCGTGCTGATGTGATTAAAGCCACGTTCGGCTCCACGATAGGAGAGCCAGATGCACCCAGATAACTCCCCTGAAGCTGGCCACTCGAAACTGAGGCGTTGGGTACCTGATTTGTAGCCAATCAAGTAGAAATCAACCATTCCTGTCCACATAGCTACATCATGCCATTAAACAGCCAAACCCTCTTCTCTTACATGTCTTTGAGGGAGATGAAATCCATATGGCCCAGAGAGCGAGCGCAGGCTAGGGATGGAAGGAAGGACAGAAACAGCATTTCTTCAGGACAGAAGACAATGGAAACATTTCCACTGATTCCAATAGGTTCTGAATCAGCGCCTGCAACCAATTTTCCTCCTAAATGGACTTCCATATGTCTAAAAAAGTCTCACAAGCACTGGAATTTGTTACAGAACAAACCTGCGCTTTATTACTCTGCTCCCCGGCTCGGAGCATTTCTCCCTTTGAATTCCTTGGTCAGCCGGTTCTGGGCTTTGGGGTTTGCTTCCCAGGAACTTCACTTCTAAAGCAAACATGTTCCATGAAACAGAGGAAAGTCTCCCCCTACTTCTAACCCCAGACTTCACTTCGCCCTGCTGGGAACTTGTGTCTTTAACTTCATCAGGAAAGTCAGTGGCTCTACGTGCAGAGGAAAGCATGGGGAGGAAATCAAGCTCACCACACCTGAAACCTTCTCTACTTTACAGATAGCCTCTGAAACATAGATAATTGGGCAAAAACCTAGCAAGGCTGATTTTTACCAGAAATTCTCCACTTTTCTAAGAATAGAAGAGGCTTTATTTTGCCCTTGTTGCGACAGGCATCTTCAAACTAAAGATTTTTCTATTTCCTTCTTTCGTTAAATCGAAACAAAAATTGGCAGAACCGGATTTCTTCATCAAAAAATGTTTTGTAAGGAAAGAGTGACTTTCCTGTCCATAACATCCATCCTAAGTGCTACATTTAAAGGGGTTTAGAAACCTAAGGATCATTTTCAAGAGCAGCTTAGGTACTACAAGTGACTTCTGTATGACCAGCTTCACATCCACACTGCAGTACTATCAGTAAAGGTTAAGCAGTTAAATACCTTTTATCTGGTCCCAAGGTGTCAGTGGAAGGCAGGCTTTCTACAACGTCTTGAAAATACAGCTTAAGTTTGATTAAATTCCTAACAGGCTTGTTAGAACTTACTCCTAATGCCATACTGAAACGGCCATGGAACATTACAGCTTTCAAATTCATCTATCTGAGCAAAAATATTTTCTATTTCCTTGCAAGAATGAAAGGACAGGAAGAAAGTTTCAGAGCAACTCCCTCAAGGAACATCCCTACGGCCCCATTTAATTCCCAGTTTTAAGAAGTTTCTAAGCTTCCAGAGTATTTTTTTTTTTCGCCGTTGATGTTAACTTTAGTTTAAGGGTGTTGTTTCAAAATGAAATCTCAAAATATTTCAATAGAAAACAAAGCCAAAAGGCTTGGATTTCTTTTTCTTCCTTTGCCAGAACAGTTCGTCAAGCTGATGTGAATTCACAAACATTTTCAGCCAACCTAAAGCACAATCTTTGGCAAATAAATAATTTGCCTAAAAAAAGAAGCAATTGTCCCATTCTAAGGATAAGGATAAAATCCACCCGTGATTTTAAGTGCTCAGACTGAACAGCGATGGAGTATTTGCCCCGATGATAGAAAGAGAGAAATAAATGTAGCTTATTACTTTACATATGTATTTATACATATCTGAAATTTATATACATGCACATACACACACACACACAGGGCTCTTTCCGTCCAACATGTGTGTTTTCAACACAGAAAAAGTAAAGAGAAGAGATTTAGTGCTGATTAGAACAAAAGTTGCTCTGTACCTTACAGATTTCAGCATGTCTCATTAAAACTGGGCTCGAAATATACATATCCTTTAATAAATAAAGCTTAAGGTACATAAACACTGCAGCGGATATAAATTATTTTAACCAAAGTATGTAGGGGGAAAAAAAAAATTTAAAAAAAAAAATTACTGGAACACCATGATCCAGGGCATTTTACAGTAAATTGGACTTCATCAGCAGTTTTGCATTTTTATTTGATTTTGGAGTTCCTCCACTAAAGCTGTAAGTTTTGTAGAGTTTATTTCACACCTTGTAATTTAAAACGTTACACTCCATCGAAATTCCTCTCAAAAAAAGGACCTGAGTAATTAATGTCTTTGGGCTCAGCGTTCATTATATCCCACTAGTGTGAAAATTCATAAAAATAAGACATGGGATTAGGAGCTTAACAGCCTCACACATTCGCAGAGCTGCTGCATTGGCAAATATTTCCCTGCCCGTTCGGAGCGGAGCGCTCTCCTGGCTGCTCTCATTTGTTTCCTTGGATCATCCGAGTCATTAGAAAGAGCCTGAAAAGAAACCTCATGTCTCGTGCCTGTGGGTTTTTTTTTTAAATACAAATAACAAATAACAGGGGTTTGGGCCACTTCTCCCCGTGCTCTTCTCTTCTCTGCATTTGGTGGTGGCAGGATGTGCTTTAACTCCTCAGGGAGACAATAGGGATTTTGGCCACTTGCAGCAAGGGGACTCCAGATGCCCTTGGCAAGGAAGCAGGACCTGGGTTTTGATTACTAAGAGCTGAATCGCTTCCTTTGTGAAAACACCCTGGGTTCTCCTCCCTGGTTCCAAGGAGGTGGAACAGCAAGGGGTTGAATCACAGGCTCCATTTTTGGCCCTCGGCGGATTCACAGATACAGCGGGTGAATTTGTGCTGTGAACAGTAACTTTGACCAGAGTCTAATTTTGGAGGGACATAAACCATTCACAAAGTTGGGCTGAATTTGACAAGCACCTTTTGCCAAAAAAACAAACAAAACCAACAAGCCTAATACAGGAGGCTCTTTTTTAAACTTCAAAACCTTTCATTCCAAAGTGTTTTCAAAGCAGAGAGGTTGACTTCATGTAGGTGTTTCTGAAACGAGCCTTTTGGAGGTTTTATTGAAAACCCCAACTTTAGGAAAAAAAAAAAAAAGAAATGAAACTGTAAAATGGAACATTGTGTTTCAGATCAAACACCATGTCCTAGGTTGACTCAGTATTTCTGATTTATTTTATCTTCCCCCCCTCCACCTCCACACCCTCCCCCCCACCCAATTTTAAGACTGTCTTGGTTGAAAACAAACTGAATTGCTTCATTTCTGGTACCCTCCCCCAGGTACCTGAGTTTGACCACAGTACAAAGCATCCTTTATGCACCCAGGTCGCAGTCATTCACCTCAGGACATGGCTGGCCAGAAACCCTAAGAAGTAGATCGGTACAGCTCTCCCTGCATCTCTGGCTACTCAATTTTCCTTCCAAACCAGGCAGTTCCTATCCTGCAGAAGTCCCTTCCAGATCTGAGTTACTCACCAAAGCTCCCTCTGTAGCTGACGGTGAGAAATTCCAGCCCAAGATCCTTAGGACAAGCCATACTCTGAAGTTGCCACTTGATTTTCGAGGGAGCCAAGCTGTCCAGTTTGGACTCTCAGATACCTTAAGAGAGGGGATGTGAAGTCTGCAAGAGATCTACTCCTGGGGACAAAGTATCACTGGAAATTGCTGTTTTCATTATTGCATGTGGCTGTGGAAGGGAAAACCCTTGTCCAAGATAGATCTGCTATTGCATCTGCTCTGGAAATTAATTTGTCAGCAGCATCTGGGAGCA
The DNA here is from genome assembly GCA_020800305.1 of Porphyrio hochstetteri. NCBI lineage: Eukaryota > Metazoa > Chordata > Aves > Gruiformes > Rallidae > Porphyrio > Porphyrio hochstetteri. The sequence goes on from CM036912.1 coordinate 26,504,098, forward strand.
GCGCAGCAGCATTCAAGGGCTTTGCTGCCTTCTGATGTTGAAGGTCACGTTCGTGTTACCTTTCTGCCAAGTGCTTTTTGGCTGTGAGACGGTTCACGATCGCTGATCCAAGGAATGGCTCTGAAGGAAGTTGTCTGAAGAAAAGCAAGCCAGAAAAAAAGGCCTATTATGTTTTACTCGGTGCATTTTTAAGGAACACAATTAACGTAACTATTTTAGCATCCTAAGTGGGGTTCACACCACTTCAGCTTGTGAGCAGAACAGATTCAGCTTCCAGCTGAATGCAGTTAGCACACTTTAAAAAAAATAATAATTGCACATCTTCTTTTGAGCACAATGAATGAAGCTCCCACCTCTGAGCTCGATCTGGAGGCTGTTGCATCCTCCCTTTCCTCTCCAGCCCTAAAGATCTGGTTTGCACTCAGAGCAAGCCACCTTTGCAGCAAAAGGGTGAGCAGATTCTGAGGGAACATCAGGGCTTCTCAGATGGGTGAAAACCAAGAGATCTTTCAGCAAAGTTATTCTTTAGTTTGTTCAAAAAACCTGTCATCACATCCTCTGGCTGGTGAAGGGGTGATAAAATCAGTCAGCTTTGGGACATGGTGCGGTTCTCTCAAATTTAAATCAGATGGAAAGAGAGATGACTTGTTTTCCAAAGTAGTTAGGCTCTCAGCAAGGATTATGACTCCCATCATTTTCTTCTAGCTGCACACTGAGCGTGCTTCAGAGCTTGAATACAGCAGAAAACAACCACCACACTTTTCTTATCAACTTACCCTCCGTCACAGCTCTGTCCCCTCACGAGGATCACCACCACCACCAAACCTGGTGCTGTTGTCCATGAGAGCACACAGTGATCCAGTGCTTTGCTTGCTCTGAGGATATCTACATGAGTTGATGCACAAGCATGAAGATGAGTCACAGATGGCTCGATTAGTGTTGGAAACTCAGTGCGGAGCTGAGCAAGTTTTGGATGCTTCCCACCACGCATACTTCACTCCCTGTCTCACTGCAGAGCCTGGTGTGTGAATGCTCTACAGGGTAACACAGAAAGGGCTGTGCCTCAGGAAGAGGAAGAACCGTTCTCCTCAAACACAGTTAATGGGGCAAGAAGACACAGGTTTAAAGTGCAGCAGCAGAGTTTCCAGTTAGACCTTGGGGTATACTTCTACTGCTGAGAGACAGATTCTCCATCACTGCAGGGTGCAGAAACCATCAGACAATTATCTGTCAGGACAGATAGAGTGGATTTGGTTGAGGCTTTGAGTTAGTGGACATCTTGAGATCATTTCCAGTTCTGTCATTCCAGGACAGGTCACCCTACTTGTGCCTTAATCTTGTTTGGGAGGCGCACCCATGGTCACACACAGCAGCCCCTGAAGTAGGAACCTAAGAAATAATGCTAATGTAACCTTTCAGGGGAAGCAGAACTCTCATTTCTTCAGGGCAACATCCCCATGAGCATCACACATGCCTACAAGGCTAAGCAATACTGAGACAGAAACTTTTGCTTGAGGGTGCCCAGGACTGGATTAAAGCTGCTGTGGCCCCACACAGCAAAACCCTGATGCAGTATATACCACTCTGCCTAGTCAAATTTACCCTCTGGATTGTTATGGGGTAACTTTAGTCCAACAGAATTCATGCCAGATGGGGTATCATATGTCCTCCTGCAGCCAGTGTAAAACATGAAGCCAATATAAACACTATATAGCATGTTCTAGCTAATTCAACACAAAGCAACAGTGTGCACACACCTGATCTGGATCGTATTTGTCCTGCCAGGTGATTCTGCAATATGCAGACTGAGTGTTAATGATGTGTGGAATCTCAGCCCCATCTATTGCCCCCTCTGATGCTTGGCTGACAAGCCCTCATCTGGTGTTTCCTGGTTAAGAAAACCACCCTGATGCCAGTTGAAACTCATGTGCAGCATTCAGAGATACTAATACCATCCTGACAAAGTTATTCATGATGTGGTTTCCCACCACCAAGCAATCAGGCCTACAAACAGAGCTTGTAGGGAAAGGGATTTATGCCTCTTAGTAGAGATGCAAGAAAAAGCATGGATGTTCAGAACCATTACAGAAAAGCACCCAGCAGAAGAGTCCCAGGCATCAGCTCTGAGCAGAGGATAAGACAAACAGCCCTTGATCTGCTCTTGGCCCGCTCGTAGCCAACTGTCCAGACTAGTGGAGGTGTAATCTGAGGCAGGTCCCCACTAACCTGAGGATCAACATGATGTAGCATGCAAAGCCAGCACACCTTCTGTGCCCAAGGCTAGGCCCTAGCAGGGCTTTCTCCCACCTTTGGCTGTACCCATCACACCCGCCATCCATGTCCCATCAGCTCCACTGACCACCTTGCAGTGATCTCCTCAGCCAGGGCTCACCAACACACAGGATGTACCGAGGCACCCTACTCCTCCATATACATGCTCTTGGGTCCTCTGAGAGCACCTTCCCCTTCAGCTGGGGTATGGGCCACTCCTGGCACCCCACTGCCCCAGGCAAACCCGCTGCTTGCTCATAACCCAGCTAGGACAGCAGTGTTGGATTCACCTCTGCTTGAGAAGGGATGCCACAGCTGAACTGAAATTCCCCAATGCTCCAATCCCCTTCCTTCTCCAACCCGTGTCTCCAACCCCACAGGAGGTTCATTTCCAACTTCAAACACCTCTCTGCTCTGCCCTGATGCAGAGCCCAAAGTCTGGGCACAACACTAGAGACTGTCATTACCTCTTTTGGCCATGAGACCAATCACAGAATCACAGGGGTTGGAAGGGACCTCGAGAGATCATCGGGTCCAACCCCCCTGCCAAAGCAGCCCCCCAGCTCATATTGCACAGATAGGCATCCAGATGGGGCTGGAATATCTCCAGAGAAGGAGACTCCACCACCTCCCTGGGCAGCCTGTCCCAGGGCTCTGTCACCCTCACTGGGTAAAAGTTCCTCCACATGTTGGTGCGGAACTTCCTGTGCTCCAACTTGCAGCCATTGCCCCTTGTCCTGTCCCCACAAACACTGAAAAGGGGCTGGCCAATTCCCCCTGCATCCCATACTTAAGATTAATTAGTAATTAATTAAACATTAATTAGTTCCCCCCTTAGTCTTCTCTTCTCCAGGCTGAACAGTCCCAGCTCACTCAGCCTTTCCTCACAGGGGAGATGCTCCAGGCCCTTCATCATCTCCGTGTCCCTCCTCTGGACTCTCTCAACAAGGTCCCTGTCTTTTTTATCCCAGGGAGCCCAGAACTGGACACAATACTCCAGGTGGGGCCTGACCAGGGCAGAGTAGAGGGGGAGGATCACCTCCTTAGACCTGCTGGCCACATTCCTCCTAGTGCCCCCCAGGATCCCATTGGCCCTCTTAGCCACCAGGGCACACTGCTGGCTCATGGCCAACCTGTCATCAACCAATGAGAGGCCTAGGGATGCCACCTCCCCATCTGAAGGCAGTGCAGTTATCAGGTGAGGGCTTGACTGAGCTAACACAGCAGGAAAGCAGCAGTAACATCACAAACACATCCCAAATGCATGGTTGCACATGCCTAGGGCTTGCACAGAAAATGAACAGCCTCTCGTTTCAGGGTTAGCTAGCTGGTCAGTGCTAACACAGAAACTCCTGTTTCAGCACCTGCAAGTATTTAAAATTCTCAAGCTTTCTTATATTTGTTGTATCTGCTTTCTGGGTTTTTTGAGCCTTTATGCTAGATGTGTGCTGGGTTTCCAAGCTTTTTCTCCACAGGGATAAGGGCACCAAGTGACTCACAGTATGGACGGTCAGCCAGAACTCTGCAGAGGTGGGACACGGGCAGATAGGGCATAGGGAGAGAGTTCTAGAAGGAAGATCTGAGTGTGGGAGGTTTAAAATGCTGAGAAAAAAATCTCAAAATTGAGAGACTGGTAATACTGAAGGGGTGGAAAGAAAATGTTAGAGGAGAAGGACTTCCTAGCCTTCCCTTATGTTCCTTACAGCAAGGCTGTGTCTAAACAGCCCACCTACCTCCTCTGAGCATGGCGTGGCCTGAGCAGACACGCTGGAGGAGTGAGCAGCAGGTTTCCATCTGGGCTTTGCCAATGCTTGCCTCGGTACTGATTATAAGGACCAACCCCTTTATCCTGAAAATGAGGAGGTACAAATTTAGTAGAGGAACCCAGGGAGTTATTGGCAGTGCATCTCTTGGAAGGACACAGCCCTGACAAGATGTTTAGCATCTTTTCTTTACGGTAACTACACCACCTGGGAAAAGCAAACAGAAGAAATCCCAAGAAATGTCAGTTGTTCTTCAGGTTCAAAGCAGAAGCAGGAATCTTCAAGGCCAGGCAGGACTGGGAAACAAAAACTCTGAGTTGAAATAGTCACTTACCAGTTGGTCCTGGAAGAGAAGCCAAGTTTCTACCTTGCACAGATTCCCTGTGCTCTGGTGTGCAGCTGAGCTCCTGCCGTTCCACGGGGTGGATGTTTTAGTGCCTGGCTCTTTTTAACTGGCACATGTTAAGAGCTTTGAATTAACAGGTGCATAAAAACTGTCAAAAAACACTTAGCTCTCAAGACAGTCTGTCGGTTGTATTAAAAATATGGTTTTATGTAACCACATTCTCTCAACACTTGCTGGGTATTACGGCATGGGAAAGTCACTCGCCCTTTCCAAATTAAAGGAGTGATGTTTAAACTCTCCCACAGAAAAAAAGAAAAGAAAGAAAATAAAAGAAAGGCTATGGTTCCTCTGATCATGCCAGGGAATTGCTCCCGTTTTCCACACTAAAGGTAGATTTCTTCCAGCAAAATAGGACTGGCCTAAAGCTCCAGACTAGAGGCAAGCACCCCAGCAGGTCAAAAGGCCAGTGTCTTGCTGCCTTGCTGAGCTGGAAATGAGGGATTTCTGACAACAGAACGGGTAGATGAATCACTTTCTAACAGAGGAGGTGGTATCTGCTATACATGGTCTGTGATTAAAAACAAGTAAGAGTTTAACAGAGGTTTAGAGCTAGAAAAAAAAAAGCTAGTTGTGCCCATGTTTCAGAAAAGGTTTAGAAATGGTTTTAGTTCCCATTCTCCCTTCAGTCACGAGTCCCAAACATCTGGGATGTCAGAAACAAAAGCATCAGGTTTCCAGAGTGGAGAGAGTTGTAAGACACAGGTCCAGGAGAAATTTTAAAACTCTCAAAAGCATTTCTGAAATCAGTTCCCTTTTAAATACGTGGCAAATACATTAAAGTGGTCTTTGGATTAAAGTTTTACTGCCTCTTGATAAAAGCCATTCGCACCTTTGATGTGTCTGTGGATGGCAGCCATCCCAAATGCCTTCCCCAAGCCTCGCCCCCATCAGGAAGTCTCCCTCTGGCTCTCTCCAGGAATGCCCAGATGGGTTATCATCTGTCACCTCTCCAGAGGTGACCAACTCAAAACAGCCACCTCTGGGGTCGCACACACAGTCGGTGAAAACAAAGCTTTCCGACTGCAAGTGTTTAGGGTGAATGCAGCTAAACCCCAAAGCCTGTGAGAAGGGGGAGGAACAGCAGGGACCTGGGCTTCTGGAACTGGCTGTGAGTTTAATGCCACTGAGTTCTAATTCTGTGGATCGAAGCACTTACAGCACTGCCCTGTGCTCACCCACTTTCTGCTCAGCTGGCTGGCTCTGAGGGGCCCTGGTTGTTTGCCTAGCCTGCAGGACAGATGGGTCCAGGAAGTTTTTCGGCAGCTGCTGGAAGGAGGAAGGGAAACCGGTTGAAGGACAGAAGGAGAAAATGCATTGGTGGCTTGGAAGGCTCCAATGTCACGGGCAGTTGGGACAGAGGAGATGGACTAACCCTTGAAAAGCAAATTGCCACTCCCCTCTAGGTAATGCAGATCTAGCTTTGTGGATGTCAAGGCCAAAAGGGAGCATCACGAGTGTCCAAGCACGACTTGGTCCAACTGTCAGGCCAAGGAAAGTAGCTCCTCAAGTTCTGCTGGTGAGTGCATCAGAGGGACCAGCAGTGGCAATACGAGATATGCTGGTCACATCCAGGAGTGGGAGCCTGCCTGCTGGGCAGTGCTGGCTTCTGGAGAACTGGTTAATGTCAATGAGACTGATGAACACTCCACAGTAGTTAGGGGATAGAGTGGGATGTCATGGAGAAAAGTCCATTGCTAAATATTTTGATTTGAGGAACACAGAAAAGAAAACAATTGGTATTTTAGCAGATGGGGCTGGGGGGTGGGGAGCAGGGGAAGATCTGGAAGCAAGAAGAAAAGCCTGCAGAGAACAAGGCATGACTTTTCAAAACAGCTGCAAGATGTTCCACTTGGAGGATCAGAGAAACATGTTAGAAAAATGCTGGAATGGACCTGGTTCTTTACGAGCACATCCTCATGCCAAATAGTATCATCGTCTCTGCCACGAAGCTAACCACCAACCCGTGGGACCAGCTGCAGCTCCCACAATAGTGAAGCCAGAGACACGACCTCCAGGACATCACCAGCCCTACAGACAATCAACTATGCACAATGGGCAACAAGAATCATCACCTGAACAGCTACAGAACCTTCCCATCAAACAAGCAGACTGAGATCCCGGGTTCAATTTGGCCTTGCATCAAGGAACGGCTGCAAACCAGAGCAAAGTCCCAAACTGCTCACTGCAGAGACAAGAAACATCAGAGAGCCATCTGAAGGGGCAGATAATGAGAACTGAGAGGATCACACCAGATGATCATATGTTCAGATACATCACCATCACTGCTTCAGAGAAAAGCAAGAAACCCTGTGTAGGGGAAGTTGAAGGGGCCTGTCACTCAGGGATTTGTTTATGACCCATGTTTCACTTTTATTATCCACACAGCAATTAAGGTTGGTTTGGGTGCTTTTGTCTTACTCAGCTCCAACTCTCAAAACCAGACATGGGGAGGGCCATGGCTTCAGCCTGTGCAGGGTCTGGGTGAACAGAGGTTCTGTTCCTTCATTCAGCCACCTTTCCACATCCTCCTCCATTCTTCAGATGCAACAGACTGAAGAGGTGTCCCTAGCACAGCAGCTTTCACACTGGATGATTATATCCACTGCAGAGGGATCACAAAGCACAAAATGGGTTATTTCAGCTCTTGAGGTTTCATTCTTTGCTGTGAGGAACATCCAAGCTTTTCTCCTACCATCTCCACCAGAGGACTGGGCTTGCAGGACCACCTGCCCCACCTCAATTACTCATCAGTCTCCAGAAAACAGCACAGCCCTTACATGGGTTCACCCTGGAAAAGGGAGTCATGGGTTGGCTACCCAGTTCTAGAGTACAAATGCAGCATGTGTACCCCCTGACACACGTTCCAGTCCCAGATATCACATCAAGGAACATCCCTGCTGCCACGAGGCTTTCTTCACTCATGCCACCACCCACCACTGCCTATTCAGTCCTCTGAAGGATGGTATGGCATGGCATGGAGTGGCGTGGCGTGCTGAGGCTGCCGGACCTCTGCCACGCACGAGGGCTGCTTCAGTTACTGCGTAAGGGCAATTTCTTCCAGTTCTCACCTCTCATACACATGTGCCAGGTGTGAAAGCCAGCTCAGACATTAAAACCCACTGCTCAGCTCTAGCAGTGTGGAAAAATAAAATCACTGGCCAAACAAGCAGGTGGGAGTGGTATGGACAGAGAGGCAGGAGAGACAAGGTACTAAACCTGCCCAGCGCTCCCAAGCGCCTCGTTATACTGATTTATGTTTAGCTAATTGAGAAAATGACTCTAACTACACAATCCAGGCCCTAATTCAGAAAGTCCCAAGCTTTTTAGTGTCTCTACCTGTGTCTTAAAAGGCATGATTTAAACCCTGTAACTAACAGGCTGCCAAAGGGAAGGATTTGAAGGATCTGATGTCCTATCATGCTGAAGGGGTGAGGCTTGGCTAGCTTCTCTCGTTACTTGCGCTTTCCCCACTGACGTACAAGTTTGCTGCTGGGACATAAATCAGGGGAAATGATGAAGGAAACCAGTCTCGTGCCCCATCAAAGGAGCCAACACTCCCTTTAATAGGACCATGCAGACAAGCCTAAATAGGGCACTTAACAAGCATGTGGTTTCTATTATACCAGCCCACATCTCTGCACCGTTTGCATTGCCACTGGCAAACCCCTTTGTCCCTGGTGCACCACACCTGCTTATATCCAGAGAATTAGAGAAGGATCATGATTAATACCCAAGTATTAAACATACATTTCAGGCCTGCAGGAAAATTTTATCTAGCTCTCAGCAACTGCATGAACCCTTATACACAGCTATGGCAGGCACAGGAGTGGAGCAGGGAGACCCAAGACACTATGTCTATGCAGAATCCCACAAGAGTACCAAACTCAGACCTGGACCCACAAATGCTCAAAGATCCCACACAAGGGGCATCTGGTAAAGTACCAGGCCATGGGCTGGAACAATCTATATCACAGGGGGTTTGATCCAAGTTTGAACCTTGAAAAAAAGCATGTTGGGAACAAAAAGCCTATAGCTCCTAAGCAGAAAATGCAGAACAGACAGAATCCCATCACAGGAAGCAATTCGATAGTGCTCTGCCCCTTTTAGGGGCTTCCCCTGTTCTGGGGAAGTTCCCACACAAGACCCTTTCTAGCATGTTCTTAAAGCCAGTCAGGAAACACAGCACTACCAACCACTAGGCCAGTCACCACTTCTCACTCTTACTTTTTCCCCATTCTGTGTAGATGGGCTACAGGCTCAGAAGGAAGACTCCACTGCACCGCAGAAGGTATTAGGAAGAAGAGATGGAGAATTTAGTCTCGCCCTAGACAACTAACCCTAAACTGAAACCTCTTGAGAGCCCAACTTCAGCTGGCTGGATATACAATCAGATTGGGGATCGTCCAAGTGTTTTACACCACGCACTACACATCCATGGGAACTCCAGGCTGAGCCATGACCATCTGTGCTCATTTAAACACTTCTTGACAGAGGAGGGAGTGTTAATCCTGACATCCTGGCCAAGCTGCAACACAATTACATTGTGCTTTGTAGCATTCTCACAGTGGTATATACTGGTGTTTCCCACTTCATTCCATAATGGTAATGTGGTGGCCCAATGCAGCAATGGCCTGGTTGCCACTGGAGAAACCGAGACGCCAGCGATGAGCCCTGCAGGGTTACTGGCAGGTATCACAGGTTGCTCTGTTTCCCCTCTCAGGGGTGTTCAGCTTCACACTCACCCTTCAGCCTCTACCTGCAAGAAAAAAATATCTGCCCACCCAACCCATTCCTGACTTCAGCCCAACTTTATTTTTTCCACTTTTTTCACGATACAACACACTAACCAAGCAGACAGCACACCTGCCTTCAACACACTCTGGTGACAGCAGAGCCAAACTGTAAGATACATAACTCCTACAAAGGTAGAAACAGCTTTTACTTGAAGAGCCTCAATTCCATCTGTTCTCTTTCCTTAAAAGAAGGGGAAAAAAAAAAAACCCAACAAAACCAAAACACAACCCTTCTATTGCACCAGAATCATCCCCTGGCATTTCTGACCAGCACACATGTTGTTACAATTACGACTGGACTGCTTGGCTCCAGCATAGGGGGAATGTTAAACCAGCACACTGGCACCCATCAAAACATTTGTGAACTTCCAAAGTGGAACTGACACCGTGGTAGTGGTTTATATCACGCGTCAGCGAAAGGCTTCATAACTCAGATCAAATAATTTAACTCCTGAGCTCCCTGTCTAAAGAGAGCGATCAGATAGCTAGGCTGCCTATTGTTATTTCATATGGCTGTTTCATGTGGCTTCCAGCCAGTTCACTTCATTTTGCAAGCTCAGAAGTTAAAGACAGATAGAACTGGCCAGAACTTTGATGAGGGACTTGTAAGGGAACAGAAACTGCTGACTCTAACAACATCATCTTCTCCGTCTGGCAGAACCAGCACCAGCACTACCAGGATGGCACACCAGAATTTTTCATCTTTTAACTAATTTTGTTGGATATAAATTTACTCCCTTCTAGGAAACTCATAGTCTTAAGTAGTTGTCACAAAGATCTTTTGACTTAGAACTTTTTGCTGGTTTGGGTTTGAGAAGTTCAATCAGTAATCTTATCTGTAACACCAAGGTGCAATCAGTAGGGCTATTCCAGCCTACTCCAACCACATCTTCACCTACCAGAGAACCACAAACTGCAATTCAACTCTTCTGTCAGATGCTCTTCTGTGTGTCCCCTGATGAGCTGAATGCAACTGTAATGAGGAACAGACCTATCCACCAGGACTTAAGATTCTCTTGAGGAGCAACTGGGGACAGCTGCAGAGGATGGAAACAAGAGTGGTACAATTAAGTTATTATTGCACTTACTGGTATCCAGTTTTGAAAACCATAATCAGGTTGCAACAAGCTGTTCTGCAACTGCAGACAGAGCAAAGGAAGTCGGTCCCAATTTTCTCACAATACAAACAAATCTTCATCTTTTAGGCCAAGTCTTCCAGCAAAACAACAGGGAACACTGTGTGAGCAACAACAGAGCAATACTTCATACCCATCTCACATGTTACTGTGAAGTTTTCTAGCTTCAATCAGCCCTGATTATGAATGGCTTCTCTAGAGATCAGCCTCTCTCCCTTCTGTGTATGGGAGGCACCAGTAGATTTTTCACTGCTGCCTTGGGCCAGGGTTAGTTGAAAATATCCCTGTGAAGCTGTATCCTGTCGTGTCTTTGCTTCATACCTTTTCATATTCTGGAACAGCCCGATTGGAAGTTATACTTTCACACAGCAGAAAGTTGCCAAAGGACATATCTGATCCTGTCATTCATCACCTCCTGTGGAAAAATGCTCTAGGATACGTGTATTAGTATCAGGTATCACAACTGAAAGTAAACACACTGCGTAGAAGATGCACTGATTTATTAATAGAATAAAAGTGAAATGTAGTGACATGTTTTTCCATGATTAAAGCCATAGAGACAATCAGTGTCCCATTTATATACTTGATAGTGTCATTCAGTAACTCATTCATAAACTCCGACCGACACGCTCGGGGCAGGCATTACAGAAACCAGTTCCACAAGGAAAGCAGCCCTCCTCTGGTACAAAGCAGATAGATATGAACAGTCCCCACAGTTTGCAGGTGCTTTGGTGTATGGGAGGTTTTTCTATGTCCTCAAGTTTAATTCCTGATACTTTCTCCACCTGGAGTAGCTTTTTAAAGCCTTTCAACAGCAACAGAGCAAAGCAGCTGAACTCCTCGTGGGGTACAAACCCACTATTCAGGCAAGAAAATGCACTGATTATACAAAAATGGGCTCAATTCTGATACACTGTGGGGATTACTCATTACAAGGTCCCTGGCTAACTATTGGAATGTTGAGGCAACTACAACAGAGAAAAATGTTTTGTAACAGAACCGCTTTAATTGCAACACACTTTTTTTGTGTGTTTCTACTTCTACATTGCACATTTTGCAATGCCTTAAGCTGTCATATTAAATCATAGCTGCTGTGATTTCATAGATGTTATCAAGATATATCTTCGTGTGATCTAGCAGTACTGGAAAGAAAGAGGTGAAGTGATAAATAGGAAATACTACACCTGACTTTGCAATTTGCCCTCATGCGAATTTCCTTTAAATCAGGTACAGGAAAGAGTATCAGTTATGAAGACAATTAAAGTAAGCACTTGGGTTTCATGGGATTAAGAACCGTTGAAAACTAATCCCTTATGCATACAAAGGAAGAGAAACATCCTATTGCAGTTGTCAAGGGACAGAATGTGTTTGGAAGCAGACGAAGCTGTGATCTTCTCTCCTGTAGATATGTCCCTCTTGCACACTGCTATGAACAGGTATCTGCAATATCGATATGCTGAAAGCCTTTGGAAGAACCCTACTGTTTGCTTCCAAGTTTCCTGTTTCAGGAAGGTACAAAGCCCCATGAAAAGCTGGGCACTAGAACATGAACTTAAACCAGAATCATGACGACATACGGTGAATGCCACACGTCAGTCTTGTGGGGGAAAAAAAAAAAAAGCCTTTAAAATTTTAAAACAGTATTAAAAGAAAAGAGAAATGAAGTGTATATTACTGGCACTGCAGAAGCCCAGAGATAACATACAGCACACAAGCCCACAGAGAGTATATCACCCATCACCAGCTGGCATATCTGAATACAGTAGTCATGTAGCAGGAGAAGCTGGGGAGTCTCCTGGAGTCACATTTACTGCTTGAGTTTGGCTGTCCATGTTGGAGAGGGATTTGGTACCAGAGTTTTGAGACTGAACCAACTGTTCAGAGGTGGCAGGAGAAGCAGCAGCACGGTTTGCATGTTCACCCTCCCGTGCTGTAACACTGGCAGTGGGGTTTTCCTTCGCTGTCCCAGCATGACTGTGTGACTGGCTGGCTTGTCTCCCCGCTTCTGCCTCCTGCTGCTGCAGCATCCGCTCCACCTCTATCTCAAGTTCCAGATTTTCCTCATCTGCCTCCACTTCCAGCTGCTGCATTAACTCCTCCAGCTTCCTGGCCTTGCGGAGCTCATTCTGCTGTATGATGGTGCACAGGTGCTCAGTGAGGTGCTCCTTAATCTCCGTCTTATGCTGGAGGTCCAGTTTGGCTGCCACGTACTCTGACTCAGCCTTATCGTACCGCTTCCTGCAAAATCAGCATCATCATCATTTCTAGTGGGTGAATTTTCAAAGCACTTTACAATCTGAAACATAGACAGATACTTTAAGCATCCCTGAAATGCAGTGTGCTCTGCAAAGCTATTCATGACATGCTGCTACGTTAGTAAGAGGGAAGAAATAAGTGTGAATTGATGAAATCTCCCTTTGACACATTCGCCTCCACTGCTGCTGTATCCCAAGAGTTAATTTGCTCATCTGAAATCTACAGACTGCACCACAAACAAGCATTTTTACTACCCTTTTAAAGAGATACATCACTAGGAGCAGAAAGAAACCATCAGACATACATTGCAACGTTTTCACGCTTCTAATGAACACCTATCCAGCCAACCAAAATGCTGCAATGCAGTTTTGTGGTCTTTCTAACCCAACCATCCACCCAACTGGTACAGATGTCACAACAGTACCATTCACATGTACATTCGGGTCTGCTCTAGAAGTCTACTCTTCATATATACTCTGCCAGTCCTGTTTAATATCTTCATTGACAACCTTGATGAGGGAACAGCATCCACCCTCAGCAAGTGCCGATGGTACAAAGCTGGGAGGGGTGGCTGACACGCAGGAACACTGCGCTGCCATCCAGAGAGACCTGGACAGGCTGGAGAGCTGGGCAGGGAGAAACCTAATGAAATTCAACAAAAGCAAGTATAAAGTCTTGCACCTGGGGAGGAATAACTGTCTGTATCAGTGCAGGCTGGGGGATGACCTGCTGGAGAAGAGCTCTGTGGAGAAGGACCTGGGGGTCCTGGTTGATGACAGGTTGGCTATGAGCCAGCAGTGTGCCCTGGTGGCTAAGAGGGCCAATGGGATCCTGGGGTGCATCAGGAAGAGTGTGGCCAGCAGGTCTAAGGAGGTGATCCTCCCCCTCTACTCTGCCCTGGTCAGGCCCCACCTGGAGTATTGTGTCCAGTTCTGGGCTCCCTGGGATAAAAAAGACAGGGATCTCCTGGAGAGAGTCCAGAGAAGGGCTACGAAGATGATGAAGGGCCTGGAGCATCTCCCCTGTGAGGAAAGGCTGAGTGAGCTGGGACTGTTCAGTCTGGGGAAAAGAAGACTAAGGGGGAACCTAATTGATGTTTATAAATATCTTAAGTATGGGATGCAGGGGGAAATGGCCAGCCCCTTTTCAGTGTCTGTGGGGACAGGACAAGGGGCAATGGCTGCAAGTTGGAGCACAGAAGTTCCGCACCAACATGTGGAGGAACTTTTCCCCAGTGAGGGTGACAGAGCCCTGGGACAGGCTGCCCAGGGAGGTGGTGGAGTCTCCTTCTCTGGAGATATTCAAGACTCGTCTGGACGCCGACCTGTGCAATATGAGCTGGGGAGCTGCTTTGGCAGGGGGGTTGGACCCGATGATCTCTCGAGGTCCCTTCCAACCCCTGTGATTCTGTGATTCTGTGATATATATGGTTAAGAAAATCAGGACCAGCACAGATCGACACAGCACATGACGTCAATAGCGACTGCAACTTCTGCTTGGCAGCAGACGTAGAATTTTCCTGTAAGCAGCCCCCCAACACACACACCTCCTGTCAATGTGCACTTCCTGTCACGACAAAGAGAGCAAAAAGGAAACATTCCAAACATTTATTGAGGTTAACACAGCCGGGCTATGTAGCACTTCAGTGGCTGGTGTCTACATGAGCGACACATCTTCTGTACAGTCGGTGAAACTGAGTACTAATGCTGATTTAATTAAGAGGAAGATGGATGCAGTCTTGCATCCACCAGGAAAGGGAACATGCAAAGGACTTTGCAGAATGATTACATGAGGTACCTTAGAGAGCCGTCGTAAAACTGTTAGTAAGGTGGCTGAATAAAGAATCCAGCTGGTTTATAAAACCAGACCCAAATATCTGGTTAAACAAAGTGACAGAAAGACAGGAAAGATCGTTTGCTCAGGGAAACAGAAGGAAGACACACAGAGAAAAACCCTCCCAAGTATGTTCCTTTATATAATAAAGGCAAAACTTTGACCCAGTTGTACAGGCGGTGTCTGCAGTGGGCAGAAGATGCCCACTTATATTTTCCTCCCAAGAAAGCCAAGATTTCCCTGTGCCAGGTATCTGAAATGGAAAAACTAATGCTATGCTGGAAACTTCTTCACAGTTAAACCTTTGGGCTGAATTCACACATATCCTTCACGACATATTTATGAAAAGTCCAGTCCACAGCAATTGTCAAAAGCCCCTAAAAGTATGTATGTGCTCAGGACTATTTAGTATTGCACTTTGTGACCCACTGAAATTATTTTGTGGTTTAACACTAAAATATAAGGGAAGAACTGAAAAAAAAGAAGTTTTAAAAGACACCACTTAAATGGGCTTTGGCTCATAATGCATAAAAGCCACAACACTGAAACTAGTTCATATTTCCAAAGGTCTCCCTCACCAAAAGAAAGACTAAGTTCATGAAAGTCATTAAGTATTTTGTAAAGCTAAGCCCCTTTAGTTATCTTCATTAACAACTGCTTTCCAAGCATCAGAGCCACGTGTGTTACATCATCTTTTGCCATCAAGCATTTCAAATAGACACATTATTACAAAAATCTTGCTAAGGAAGTTTCCTGGAGCATTTCCTGATTTGGGAAACAGGATTCAACCTAAAATACATGGAAACGTTTTTCCTTTTGAGGCTACAAAGTTCAGCATTCTGCTATTGGAACTCCAGCTAACCTTAGAAATTTCACATGATAATTATTACAAAAGAAATCCTTATTTTTTAGCTACTGCCACTATTTTTTTTTTTTTTAAAAAGACTAATTACCACGTTTATTGGCCTGTGGTCAACGTACAGCAGAAGTCATAAGGAGAAATACACGTTTAACACATTGAATCGTGAACCCAAAACCACAACCGAACACTTCAACTTTATTAAGCGGCTACATAAACATGCTGATGTTTATCTACTGATGCTGTGGTTTACCCACAACTAATAGGGTGTTCTGATTAATTTCTTGCATTTAAGGAACTCATCAGAACCAGAGTGATTAAAGGCACATTGTGAAGGGTGAAAGCTCGCTTTTTCCTTCAATTTTTGGTCCCAGTTCCAAAAGCACTTCAGCAGTATTTTGTGTTTTAGGCTTAATTGGTCCCATTGATTCCAACAGGACCAGAGCTGTCATCAACAAGCAAGTTCCCCTGAAAAGGACTTTAATTTTAGGAGTTTTTTTTTTTTTTAAAAAAAACCAAACTCTTTTCCCCTGAGAAGAAATAAACAACCTTGAAACAATAAAGCAGGGCTTATGGACAACTGCACAGTTAAAGCAGCTAGTATGCCTCGTGACAGCACGCAGCTGGAAAGCACAGTCTGCAGACAGAGAACCTGCTTCAGTTTCCAGCTTCCAAGGAAAAAACTAGGAAATAAAAATCACACTTTTACCTCAATATTTGAAAGCTCCCCAGACTGTGACTGCTTTACCTACACATTTTTACAATGACCTAACTCCATTACTGGTTTGGTGACAGGAACCAGCACTTTCCTCTCTCCAGGCAGGAAGGGCTATCCCCTCCTCCCTGCCTGTCACTTACCGGGCGTAGGAGTAGTCCAAGCTTGCCTGATCAATGCGGTTCCTCAAGATGCCAATGTCAGCAGATACCATGTCATCCAGAGCCTGTAACTCCTTCTGAATCCTTTTTAGTTTCACTGTTTCAGCCTGAGTTCTTTTGGATCTGCAAAAGGAAGATGCTTTTTTTGTTTGGGGGTGGGTTTTTTTTTTTAATTTTCAAGACTCTCTTCTTGACATAATGGGCCCCATTTCATTTGCAGAGCAACTAACTTCTTTAAGAGCTATTCAGAAGGTTTCTCCTTTATGGTTTAAGACTTTTGATCTTTTTTAATATCCACAGGGATCTAAAATGCCTGCTATTAAAGGACTACGGCAAAATTACGTAATGACTATAATCAAAGTGCCTAAAATGGATTGTGTTTCTTCACTGTGGAAACACACAAGAAGCTGCTGTATCTAAGTAGTTCTCAGTGTAAGGAAACAGGAAATGGCTTGGGGGGGAGTGAGAGGGGGAAGGGTATTTAGCCCTGCAAATATCCCCTTTCAAAGAAGCCCAGTTAGTAGGGGCCAAAAAGTCACCTAACCTAGGCTTGATTTCCATTTTGTAAAATTATTCCCAAACGGCCCAGCCAAACCCCAGTGAAGTCAATGGAAAGTTTGACATCAAACACAAAGGATTTCAATCAAGCCTTATGTAACCTTTTTCAACTCAGCCCATTCATTCCAAAGTTCTGAAAACTAAACGTTGCTAAGGGCAGCAAGCTTTGATGGATTTCACTCCCATGCAAGCTGAGGAACTTTCAACAAGCTTTTACAGCAGGTCACTTTGCTGTCATTCATCACCACCAGCAAAACCAGGCTTTTCAGCCACCACTTTACACCCAAAGCAGGTACTTGAAAGCAAGCCTGGATTAGTAGGATGTGCCACCATCTCTCAATAGATCAGCTGATGCAAGTGGAGAGAAACAGACATCTGTAGTACTGCTCAGGGCCTAAAGAAGGCCACTGAATGTCAGACATAACTCCCTACCTATCACCTTCCAAGTCTTCCTTTCTCTCCTCATGCTCTGCTTCTAGGAGGAAGAACACAGCCTGGTGGTCACACCCACGTTTCCCACCCTACAGTGACTCAGACCAAAGAGCACACTACTTGTACTTTATCTCTGCCTGACAACAGAAAACAAAAGCTTTAGAACCTCAATCAGAATCTTCTGTCCAGCACTGGCTGTTTTCATCCGTGCCACCCAAGAGCTTTGTTGGGCAGAAGATGGGTTAATGCACATGTCTGAAAGCACTGTGAGCCTGAAAGCTTCACATCTCCTTCCCTGATCTAGAGTCAAGTCATTCCTTCAACATCTTTCCCTACAAACCTTGCCTTGCCCATAGCCTTAAACCATCTTGGTGGACAGCACTGTACAATACCTTCAGGTCAGGTCACCTGAAGAGCAAGAGCTAAGAACTGTGAGAACGTGTGCACTTTCATAACTTCTAATCAGCCAAAATGGGCCTTTGTTAAAAATGATGATCCTACTCTTTTCAACACTTTTCATGTGCTAAGAAAGCATCAGAAGCCTAACCAGAAATAGCTACAGTTTCCCTTCACATGTTAGGAATCAAATAAACTTCCTTTAAATCCAGTGAAAGCAAATCAGGAACAGAATGGGGCTGAGCATCCGAGCACCCCAACTTCCCAACACACCCCTACTGACAGGCACAAGGGCTTCAGCTAATTCTCCAATAATAACTTTTGTAGTTTTAAGTGTAAGTGTAATAACTTTTCCATCTGCACAGAGAGCTGCAGCCTTTGGAAGTGTGAAAAGCTTAGTCACAGCTCCTTGGCCAGCACTTGTCATCAAAGGGAAATGCAGATCACAGCTGCTCATTTGTGGAGCAGGACGTACAGAGCATGGAGAGGAGGAAAAAGTGAGATTCAAAGAGAAGATATGCAACTGGTGGCAGATAAAAAGTAATCCTTCCTCAGCTGCAGCCCCATGCTGCAGCATAGCCCCTTACCTCTCAGCAATAGCTCTGGCCAGGAGTGCCTTCTTGCGTTTATTCTTCTCTTCTATCAGCCGCTGCTCTTGCTGCAGGATTTCCCAGCGTGATTTTTCCTGCCTGCTCGTTGACAATAAGATCAAAAATCAACATAAAGATAAGGTCTCTGCCCATCCCACAAATGACATGAATATGCAGCATCCTATTTCCTGGAGCAAACTCTAAAAGGAACAACGAACAGGTTTTGGTTCGGAGGAAAGAAGAATCATCTGCAAGAAGTCATCCAGACGAATAAAACATTTCCAGATGAAATCTGCTGATCAGAACAAAGATCTTCATAAGCAAGCAAGCTGTTGGTTAATCCAGCTTTGCTGGAAGAAAGAACATGCTTCAGAATTGGGTGGAAATTTTCATTCAAAGGACGTGCTTTCCCACTAGATAGATGCAGTTTCAGGTTTCTGACTGGCTGCTAGCAGTGCTATCTGCTCAGTCTGCCAACACAGTCTCTTTATTGGAAATGTTTCTTTCCATAAACCAGATCCTTTCACACATCCACTTTACAGTACAGTGCCCAAAAAATTAAACTGATACAAATGAGAGGTTGGTAAAAGTGATAATGAAAACAAGGAAGAATTATTCACTTTCACCACCAGAGAAAGAATCGTAGAATTTCCATTTCCAGGGCTACATCCACTCCCAGCCTTAGAGGATGAAAGGCAAGACCTCAGCTGAGAGGAGCAACAACAACCTGCATCAACACAGCTGGGCAGGATTAAGGAGGAATAAAAGCTGTTTTGCCACTTTTTCACCCTGTTGTGTTCTTCATGGCCTCTCTGAAGAAGTCTCAGCTTAAAATACCCAAGTGACTCTGTTATGTTAACCCTGATGACCATTTCTGCACAAGAGTATCTCTTCACACTTCCCCTCCTATCACCCTATTCCTAAAGCCTCATATAGAGCAAGTTTTTTATTAAGATTTAAATTCAAGTGCACAAGCTGAGACGAATTCAGCAGATTCAGGGGGCAGTTGTTGCAGGTAAATGTCATTTGCTCCCCACAGAGTGAAAAACTTCCCTGTGAAGCTCTGGCAATCTCCTCCCTAGTCAAACAGTACCTTCATTTTGCACCACCAGGAAGGAGCTGAATAGCCAGTACTACAGGTGAGCTGCACCCACAGGAGGAATTTGGCACTGTTCTTCAGTGTGCTGCTCTTGAAGGGACAGCTATCTGCACACAGGTGATCCCAGCCAGGAGCTGGGCAGGTAAATGGCAGGTAGCATGGCCAGCAGCTGCAGCCTCTCAAGGCACAAAACAGAACCTTCCGGACCCTTTTGAGTTCTGAAGTTCAGAGAAGCCACGTGCTGCTTCACCATACAAGCACTGCTGGCTGCTATGATTCTGCCTCTCCAGTGGGAAGCACCTTCAGGCCCCTCTAAGATCCTACAGGCAGATCTAACCAGAGGTTAGATGACGTACATGCCAACTGCCATAGGGAATTATCTGAAGACAGCATGATGCATATCTCCAGGGATTACACTACAGAACTTGGTCCTGAATCAGGTTTAATCCCACTAGAGATGAAAATCAAAGGTTTGATGCAGAGGAAACAAACATGATCTCTCAAACCTTCCTATCTGATACAGAAAAGTTCACTTCACTTCACCACAAACGAATGAATCAACACAGAACAATAAAACCCATCCCCCAATTTTAGTGACTTACTAACAATTCCACTTTCTTTTTCTCCACTTTAGAGCTGGGCTTTGCAGGGCGGGTCTGGGCACTGTCACTGCCATTACAGGGCTCTACTGGTGTCACTTCTTTCTGACGGTCCTGGTGGTCACTTTGCCTTTGATCTCCTCCTGAAGGAGGCTGAGGCGGTGGCACAGGCTGCTGAGGAGGACAAGGCTTGTGCTTTGGTACAGAGAGCAACTGCTCAGGAGGAACTGATGCTGCTCCACCCTGCAGCCCCAGCTTCTGACATTGCTGCTGGAGGGCTTTTTCTCGTTGTGATTGCTTCCGACTCTTATTCGCAGTGTGGGGGCGATGCTGCTGCTGCTGCTGCTGCTGCTGCTGCTGCTCTTGCTCTTGCTCTGAGGGTTCATACAAATCTACCAATGGATGAGAGAAACAGGATTAAAATAAAATCTTAAAAGCAAAGACAGAGTCTGTGAATTAGCTTTTCAGGGCAAGCAAACTGGTGCAAGACCCAGGAAAAGGCATACCAGGGAGTTAAGGGAAGACAGCGTGGGGGTAAACTGAGGAACCTAGAAATGTCTCATTAGCCTAAGGAGTTTTAGAGGATCTAAGCATACAAAATAAGGAGAGGAAGAAATAAGGGGTCTGGACTGTGGGACTAGCGAATGAACCTTAGGTATGAGGGAGGCAACTCTTAGGGGCATCATAGAGAGATGGATGCAGGATCCCAGGCAGTCTGGTGGGCAAACTATGGGCTTATAAATTGAAGAACAGAGGAAGAGCAAGATGACTGATAGACAAAAAGGAGGCTGGTAACATAAGTGGGGCAGCAGACAGACAGATGTGGGAGCAGGACAAGGGACTGAGCTTGGAAATGTGACAGAGAGTTTGTGGGTGGAGAGACAGAGGGGCTGGCTGGGGTGCAGAGAGAGACACAGCCTGGTCAGGAGGGGCCGAGGGACTGGCTGGGGGAAACGAGGGGTTGCCTGGAGAAGCTGCGGCCTTTGCCGCAGGGATGGATGGGGTGAGTTGAAGGGATGGTCGGAGTTGCGGATGTAGGGGGCTGAGGGGCCGAACCAGGAGGCCGTGGGCGGCTGAACGTGAGGGCCAAGGGGGTGGGAAGCCACGGGGAATAGCCAGGCTGCGGGGCTGCACAGAAAGGCCGCGGCGGACGGGTACGCGGAGGGGGCGGCCGGAGGTGCAGCTGCAGGGGCGTCGAAGGCCCAGGGGCTCCTCCGCGCCATCCCGGCCCCGCTACCCCCCGCTAACCGGGGCGGGCACTGCGGCCGGCCCGGCCCCGAGCCCCGGCCCCCGCCAGAGCCCGGCCCGCGGTCCGTACCTGGGCGCTGGCACCGCAGGCGCCGCAGCTCCTCCTGCGAGAAGCCGGCCCAGGTCTCGGCCATGGCGCTTCCTCCTTCCGCTGACGGGGCGCCGCGGCAGGCAGGGCCCGCGGCTGCCCCGCCATCGCCGCCCGTTCGCCGCAGGCGAACGCCGCGGACAGCCCCGGCCGACAGCGCCGGGGGGGCCTTGCGCCTCCATGGCAACGCCGCTGAGGCGGCGAACATGGCGCCCGGAGGAGATGGGGGGAAGAGGAGAGGGGCGGGCAGCCCGCGGCCCTGGGGCCGGGGAGAGCGGGACCGGCCCTTGGCGGGGGTTGCTGGGCTCTAGAGACCGATGGGGTACGCTGAGGGGCGGTGACAGGGCCCGCGGGCCGCCGGCCGCCCCTCTCCGGCGGGGCAGGCCCGAGGGCGCGCCCCAGGAGCTCCTAAGGAGGCGGTGCCGTGAGGCGCTGGGGAAGCCCCGGCCCATCAGAGGAGCCGCTCCCAAAGAAAGTAAGCTTTAAAGGAGAGCCGCCGCTGCCCCCTGGGGATTGACAGCTTGTGGTTAGGTGAGGGACCTGCTGCGGCGCATCTGGAACCGCACGTCCTGGGGACGCGGGCAGTAAGGGACCGGTGGGGCAGGGACATCTGCGCGGGCAGGTGAGGCCAGTAAGCCACAGCGAGGACATTTCCCAGGAAAGAAAAGTATTATTTTGCTCCTACTGATGTTTCTGAAGGTCTGCTTTGACTATTATGTGCAAGGACACACACACACGCTTCCCTCCATAGGTATAGACTGAAGCATACAGCAGCGTTCTCTCAGTATCCATGAAAACAAGTGGGGATTTCTTCCACCCAGCCCAAATTCTTGTGACTTGGAAGTCTTGCAGACGAGTTTACCTCCCACCTGGAGAAAGCCGGCTGGAACACAAGGGCACGAGCCCCAGGCTTAGCTGAAGCCATCCAGGAGACTGGAGGCTTAAATAATACCTCATCAGCAATAAAATGGGGACGTTTTCAGTACCTAACCACATCCCTCCCAATTTCAGATCTGTAAGGGATTAGTCAAGCTCCAATGTATTGCTGTCTCCCAGAGCAGACTCATAACTCGATGCCCACGTATGACTGTAATTTATTGCAGCAGCATTTCTAACAGCTCCTGCGTGACTAACATCCCATAAATACCAGCCCTGGTCAGAGAAGCAGCAGTCCTGAGCTGCCTCTCGCTGGCAGGCGTTGAGTGTTCCTGATTGGATTTGGCTCAGCACCTTTGGGGAACAGAAGTGCCACCATTTTTCACCCACAGCTGAGCCATAGGCCTTACGTTGAGAGCAGGCATCCAGTGGAGGACAAGCAGAGCATGGTTAACTGTGTGGGTGCTGACCAGGAGGTCCTTCCCAGGTGGCTGAGGGGAGCTGAGTGGCCCTTCAGATGGAATTACGGCTTCCTCTGGGAAACATGACTGAGCACAGAGAGGATCTAAACAAGAACGGAAATCCAACCTTGACTCAAATGCTCTCAAACTCCACAGAGTCCAGAGGGCAGAACTAGGTGTCAGCTTGAATTTTACAGTGAACCAGCATTGCTCAGCCCCACAACAAGGTGTAGGCACTGTGGTTTAGCCCCACACAGCCCCTGAGCCCCACACAGCCACTCGCTCGCTCCCCCAGGTGGGATGGGGGTAGAAGTGGAGGGTAAAAGCAAGAAAACTCATGGGTTGAGATAAAAACAGTTTAATAGGTAAAGCAAAAGCTGCATGCACAAGCAAAGCAAACCCAGGAATTCGTTCTCTGTTGTCAGGTGTTCAGTCATCCCCAGGAAAGCAGGGCTCCATCCTGTATAATGGTGAATTGGGAAGACAAACACCACCACTCTGTATGTCCCCCCCTTCCTACTCCGTCCCCCAGCTTTATATGCTGAGCATGACGCCCTATGGTATGGAATATCGCTTTGGTATGGAATATCCCTTTGGTCATTGGGATAAGCTGTCCTGGCTGTGTCCCCTCCCCACTTCTTGTGCACCCCCAGCCTCCTTGCTGGTGTGGGGAGCAGAAGATGTCTTGACTGTGTAAGCACTGCTTAGCAGTAATATAAACACCTCTATGTCATCAGTATCTGTTTTTAGCATAACCCCAAACCACAACCCCATACTGGCTACTATGAAGAAAATTATTTCTATCCCAGGCAAACCAGCAGGAATGGAATTTCAGTTTTTTGACACCTATATAGGAATCAGGACTCTGTATCTGCCCTGCTATGTGAATCACTCTGATGGGCTGTACCAAACTCACAGATAGTGACCAAATGTACCAAATGTGCTTTGCAAAGTACAGATGCCAGATCTCATTCTTGAACCTCAGTTCTTCCTTCTCTTCCAAGTCTCAATGCTGCAAACAAAACTGAAGCACCATATTCCCTTTACTGCTGCAGATACTCCAGGCATAACCCCCCTCCCCATGTTTTATAGAAAAAGGCACAAAGACTTCTGAGTTGGTAACTACAGTGCTACAGGCAAAGTGACAGCCCATTTCAACAGTTCCCATCCAAAGGTTTCCTTACCAGCTTTCTCCAGGAATGGCTGTCAGAACGTGGTGAAGTTGGTCCACAGGGCAGTGGAGAAAACAGGCTGGTGCAAGTCCTGTGAGTGTACGTGGCACTGAGCATTCACCACCTGGGAATAAAGCGTTTCCCAAGCAGACCTTGCTGGACAAGGCCAGCAGAAGAGAAAACAGAAACCTTTTCCATCCCCTGGAACTACATCCCAAGCAAGAAGGCAAACCTTTGTTTTATATCTGGGGCTGATTTCACTCCCTTATCTTTCTGTGCTTTAAGAGCTGCTGTCTTGCTAGCAGGTCTGGAGACATCTCGACCACTGCGCCCTTTTTCTGTTGGTCTAACCAGCCTGGAGTCTGCTGGCTCGAGAAGCAGCAGGTGCCAACAGATCCCAAACACATCCTTTCTTGTGTGTTTCCCAAATTGCTGTGGAAATGTCATCAACAGCTGGCAAATTGAGCTCTCCAGGTCAGACCTCAGGGTCAGACCTCAGATGACATTTCAACCCAGGACAGATACAATTTGTACCAGGACATAACTTCAATTTGTGTGGGTTTAGTTCACTCTGGAAACGTTGGGGGGTTTTAAGAGCTGAGGGAACTCTTCCAGCAATGGGCTCCCTGAGTTAGACATGTGTTTTTAACCTGATTCTTCTCACCTCTCTCCACACCATCGCAGTGACACACAAAGCAACCTTTTCCCAGTAAGAGACTGAGCTCTGATGGGAAACACAGGGAAACAGAGATACAGAGATGGACACTTTCCTTTCTGCTTGTTTTTCAGGCACTGATGTGAGCTCCCAAGGACTTGGACATATAACTCAAGAGGCCAGGGGAAAAAGCCATCCTGAAAGAGCCAAAAAATTCCTAAATCTGTTTATTTTTCTTACTAATGAAAAGTGTGTAAAACTGTATCCATGTCCCTACTGCCCCATCTTTTACCAGAGCACAGTGCTGGCTGGCTTCAGGAGAATCACCATGTCCAGCCAAGCCACAGCACTCTGCGAGAGAGAAGCCTTCAGGAGAATCACTGTGTCCTGCCTTTGGGTTTAATTTGTCTTTTAAAGGATGCCTTTGCCATCCACACTGAGAAAGCTTCTTTTGCTGATTCTCTGCTGAACAGTCCAAGCAGCTTCTAAGCCTGAGAGGAGGAATTGAATTTTGTAGCCTGGCACTGAAAGTGAGAGGGCACTTCAGGCACTGAGGCTGCCCGTGTACAAAGCTGTAACTTCCCTGCAGATACTTAAAGGCAGTCTGGTTTTGCCCATTTTTCAGTGGGCTGTGGATTGCACTCTGCCTCAAGCCTTGTATTGATACTGGTCTCTGTGTGCAGTGGAGTTCTCTTACTGGTTAAACACCCCAAAGGCTGAGCACAAACTCCAGACACAGAAACTGAGGTGGAAACGAGCCTGGCAGAGCCTGGCCACCAGGCCCAGATTCAAACCAGTGTGCAAGTCTGTCTTTAACCTCAGCAACATGCTAACACCCCATTTGTTAATTGGGCAGTACTGGGTGCATCCAGGAAAGCTCCAGGATACCTGGCACAGCACCAGCGTGATCCTAACCAGGTACTGGAGGCAATGGATGCAGCAGGAACCCAGAGCTCAGCCCACAGCTAGGTAGGGCTCCGAGGGTAGTGAAACATCACAGTGTTACAGCATCTCAGCTCTGGAAGAGGTGAAGAGTGGGTGCTGTGTGCTTTATTCTGCCTCTTGGCTGCTTTATTCTGGATATAAAACTGCAGCCAGCGATCCAAACCCCATAATGCTGCGAGATCAGAGCCGTAACGCTGTCCCACAGTTGCTGTCTGTACTGCAACGGGCTGGCTTGAGGATTTATGCAAAAGTGCAGGTATAGCTGATGGAAATAGTGTTTCCACTGTAAAATAAGTTATTTCCATTCTGGAGCGAGGTGAGAAAACTGCATTAAAAATACAGCATTAGTCAGTCTCTGCAGTTCCTGTTCAGTCTCTGTTTCTGTTCAGTTTCTGTTCCCCGTAGCTGTAGGTAGGATTAAGTCAGCACCGTCATTTCTGGGACCAAGGCAGTCTTTTGGATTGTGAGAATTTCTTAGAGGGAAACACAACTCCACTTATCCAGAGAGCTACGGAGTGGAAAAGAAAAAAAGACATTGGAAATCTGCTTTTTTAAACTAATAAAACAATAAGTTTTCAAATCGTTTCATTTGTGGATTTTTCTTTTTTACATTTTCTAATGAAGAGACAGACTCTTAAGCAGCCAGTTCAATGCTGTCACCCTGTTTCTTCTGAGCTACCTTTCACAGAGACCTTAGGGGTAATCCCTTGACCCCTGGGCCAAGGCTGCGGTTTAAACTCACAATTTTAAAAGGTCCAAAGTTTGTTTCTCAAATCCCAGTGCAGCGGGCACATCCCAGCCATGCTCCTGGCCGGTGTCTTGCAGGATCACAGAATCGTAGGGGTTGGAAGGGACCTCGAGAGATCATCGGGTCCAACCCCCCTGCCAAAGCAGCTCCCCAGCTCATATTGCACAGATAGGCGTCCAGACGAGTCTTGAATATCTCCAGAGAAGGAGACTCCACCACCTCCCTGGGCAGCCTGTCCCAGGGCTCTGTCACCCTCACTGGGGAAAAGTTCCTCCACATGTTGGTGCGGAACTTCCTGTGCTCCAATTTGCAGCCATTGCCCCTTGTCCTGTCCCCACAGACACTGAAAAGGGGCTGGCCATTTCCCCCTGCATCCCATACTTAAGATATTTATAAACATTAATTAGGTCCCCCCTCAGTCTTCTTTTCCCCTGGCTGAACAGCCCCAGCTCACTCAGCCTTTCCTCACAGGGGAGATGCTCCAGGCCCTTCATCATCTCCGTAGCCTCCTCTGGACTCTCTTCAGGAGATCCCTGTCTTTTTTATCCCAGGGAGCCCAGAACTGGACACAATACTCCAGGTGGGGCCTGACCAGGGCAGAGTAGAGGGGGAGGATCACCTCCTTCGACCTGCTGGCCACACTCCTCCTAATGCCCCCCAGGATCCCATTGGCCCTCTTAGCCCCCAGGGCACACTGCTGGCTCACAGCCAACCTGTCATCAACCAGGACCCCCAGGTCCTTCTCCACAGAGCTCTTCTCCAGCAGGTCATCCCCAGCCTGTACTGATTGAAGTGGTTATTCCTTCCCAGGTGCAAGACTCTACACTTGCTTTTGTTGAATTTCATTAGGTTTCTCCCCGCCCAGCACCTGCCCAGCAACCTGTTACCTACAGCACCCGTGGGGCTGGACGGAAAAACACCCCCAAGGGTCCCAGTACAGCCAGGGGAACAGGACATGAAGACACAGTGCAGGGCTACACAAATCAGTAGGATTTTTGTCATGGACCCCACCATGCTGCAAATTCCCCACCTAAATGGTGCCTGGGGCTTTCAGCAGCCAAAGCAGGGGAAGAGATGGACCCAACTCTCCAGCACACCAGGGCTAAACCCACTCCTCTACACATCCTAGGCAGGGCTGGTGGCAAGCAGAGCTGGGTGCAAGCAGAGCTGGGTGCAGAGAGTGGCTTGTTTTTCCAGAACACTGCTCATCATGGTGCTACGTTTGCTTTGAAACCGAGCCTCAAAACACCTTAAGCTTTTCAGGACTCTACCCCACAGTTTCTTGTTTCAACTTTTGGTTTTGGGGGATTTTTTTTTCCCCTTTCAGAAAACAAAGGCCAAGCTGAAAGCTCAGCACGCAACATCAACATTTCCTTTTGTAAAAAATAAAAAAGTAATTTTTACTGACATTTTTGAGGCTTTCTTCCCTCCCTGAGACTATTTTAAGATGAATTTTCCATACAGGCAAAAATATTCCTTAGTAATTCCTCATCTTAAATTATTTGCCTTAAAAAAATCCAACCTTTTCAATTTCTAATAGGATTAAAATCTGGCTAAATAAAAGCACTTGAAAAAAAAAAGCTGGTAAAATAAGAGAAAATTTATCCTGACCAGAAATATCCTGAAAATTAATTTACCACTTTTGAACAGCAAAACCAGAGCTGAGCAAAACAACTGGAAATGACCAGTTATTTCTATATTTTTTCATATAGCTAAAGAAATATTTTTGCTGCTAATGACTTTAGATACTTTCTAAATAGTTTTTAATATCTTTAAAAATGCTGTATGACTTCATGACAGTTCTTGAACACTTCTAATTGTATTTTAACAGCATTGCTTAACCTAAGTCCTAATTCAAAGGTTTATGTAGAAAGATTAGAAAGAAACTTCATTAATTCTAACCATTTGTGTGAAAACTGTAATCTAACTGTCAAAACAAGTGATAAAACCAGAGATTTGAAGAGAAATTTGCTAAATTGTTTGTTATCTTTGGCACCACAGGAGTATTTAGAGTCCCTGTGCTAAACAAATTGAGTTTTCATCAAACAAACTTCTTGCTACATGCTCAAAGTGAACTAACTGCAGTTGTTTAGTCTGGGTGGGAGGGAAGACATGATAATAGCCTTTAAACATATAGAGCCCAGCTGTAAAGAGACGACACTGTGTTTTCAGTGTCCCTGGTGGAGAGGTGAAGAAGGGAGAGAGACCAAGGCTGGAGATGGGGAGGGGCTTCCTGCCAGTTAAGGCAGCGAAACACGGAGAGAACTGACTTCAGGTGACCACAGAGTCTCCATCACCAGGTATTTTAACAGTAAGCATTGGCTGGGCAAGGCAGAGGCAAGGTCAGTGCAGCCCTGGGACAGGAAGATGTGATTTTTGGTGATTTTGGATGTTTGGATCCCCACACAGGTTCCAGAGGAAGCGGGACCTACAGACACCCCATGGGTCCAGGCTGCTGTGTGACATTTTTGCCCTTGTTTTGCTGGATCATTTTTGTTCACCCATTCAAGATAACCCAGCTGAGAACTGGCCAGTTCTCGACACATCCCCCAGCCTTGTTCCAGTGATGGTTCCCACACCGTTCCCACCTCTTCCTGCTGCTGTTACAGCCCCATCACCCTTTTCTTGTGGGCACACACATACCGCTTTTGGTACCTGTGTACCTTTTGATACCAGCTCTGTAGCTCCTGCCACCTCTGTAAAAGTCTGTGTGGGAAATCACCACCTGTTCATGGCAAGACAGAAGGACAGATGGTTGCCAAACCCAAAAGCCAGCAGTGCTTGTAATATGTGTTTGCAGTAGAGTATTATATGGTGTGAAAATCACTTTATTACCATAAAGTGCTGAATATCCCCAATGTGACAGCCAGGTCCAACGTGTGCTAGGGCCAGTTCATGTGTCTCCTTCCAGCTACACAAGCTGCATGCTGGAGGATGCTGTCCTCTCACACCTCCCAGCTCAAGGCCACTGCAGCTCAGCCAGTTGGGATGAGACAACTTCCTTCAGCAAGTGGAAATGCTGATGAACACTCAGGGAATTGTGCAGGACCTTGTTCCCATCCTGTTGCATCCCCACAAGGTAGCCCAGAAATGCTGCCACAGTTAAGACATAGTGCCCAGGTGGGTGAAGGGACACTAGCTCAGGTGACGCACCCAGTGCCAAAGGAAGATGCCTGATAACCCCTACATGTTTGCAAAACAAGCTGTCCCCTCACCTGTTCTGTATCCTTGTAGTAAGATCTTTCTCTGTGGAGTCTTGCCCAGAGAAGAGCAATCTCCTCTTAGTCAGGTTCCTTGGAGGTGCCTGTAACACAAACATTGAGGAAGAACAACCATGCAAGTCCCATGGTAGAGGAGCCCATTTGAAGACCAGCAAACTGCAGGCCCTTCAGGACACACACCAGCTCGCTTCACTTCCCCATCATGCAAACACTTAAGCTGCAATACAGATGTGCAAGATTAGGACCTCACTGTCCCCTCAGCTGCCCAGTACTGTCCTACAATCCTGGTGAGAGGTCTGGGGAGCCCAAGTCAGCCAGGTTACCCTCAGCACCATGTTGTGAGCATCTGCACCCAGGCAGCTTGCGAGCACTCGCTGAGCTCCAGGAGATGCTCTGTCTGCTTCCACCTGCAGCTTTGGCCACCAGCCACCCCACAGATAACACGTGCTATGATTTGGAAGTCTTTAAGATGAAATGTTGCATCTTTCCTGCAATAAAGTTCACAAAATGTTAATTCTATCTCTCTGCAGCAAGCTTTAAAAATAAAGAAAGATGTAAAGCCCCACGTGTGGTTTTAGTGACCCGTTACTCGCTGAGGTGGGATCTGGGAGGAGGTTTTCAAGGGGTGGTGTGAAGTGCTTGGCTCTCAGCGAGGCTTTAGTGAGTAAATTTGGAAAGTCACCCCCATCAGTCCGCAGCTGCCTTTCATAATCTTCACATTGATGTTTCTCAGCAGTTTCTCCAGGAGGAGAGGGTTTTCCTTAGTTTTTGAACATGGCCATGACTGGCCACCCAACGGACACCCACCAGGCTCACCAGGGCCAGGTACTAACGAAGATTTCCAAGCATCTGTGTCACTCGCAGGATTTGAGCCATAGCTATAAAGGCTGTAACTCAGCAGGCTGATGGCCATAGAAGCTTAGCAGCTCTTTGATGAGGTATCTGAGATGGTTGGAGAGCAGTTTGTACCACACCCTTGCTGCAAACACTGGTATCACACAGACTTCAGCTAAGAATAAATGGATAAGTCAATAAAGCAAGCTCTGATTAAAGCAGGGGCAACCAAAATTAGACCCAACATTAAGGTGAAAACAAAGATGACTGGTGGGATGAGGAAAGACTTTCAATATAATAAGAAAAACTAATTTCATGTTGTTTCAACCAAAAACATTTTGCTGGGCCAGTAACAAAATGTTCTGACTTGCTTGGAGACTATTTAATCTTTAAAAAAAAAAAAAAGAAAGAAAAAGTAAAGTCAAACTAAATCCCACAACCCTTTTCCTTATAAGTTTTGGTCCATTTGAAAACAAACAAACAAGCAAAAGGTGGCTTCAAAATAAGTGATCTTCAGTAAAGCAAACTGCTCCAGCCTAAAAATGCTGAAGCGAAACATTTCAATATTTAAGGCAGGAGAGAAAGACTTCTATTGTTTTGTCTTGTCATTGACTGACTTCAGCCCAGATTTGTGAGTTATTTTGGTTGCCTTCATTTTTGCAGGGGACCTAAAAAAACCCCCACAAACCCCAACTAATTTAATGCTCTCTCTCCCAGTTCAGTTTGAGGCACAAACGGTCAGGTTCAGCAAAGGTTCATAAGAACACGACTGAGCTGACAATTTGCACAAGCATCAGACAAATACTTGTTTGGGGTTTTTTTTGTTGTTACTGCTTTTTGCAGTTCAGGTTTTCTTTGAAACTCTACCTGAGCTCCAGAGAGCCCGTGGGGTGCTCAGGATCAGCCACCCCTGAAACACACGCAGAGCAAAACCGCCAAAGCCTGCGTGCTCTGGCCTGTAACCTGCACACCGCAAGAATTCAGATGCCATCTTCAGTCCTGCAAAGTATTAAGGCAGGCATTTAAGATATACCCAAGTGATTAAGCATGAGAAGCTTGTAATTGTTTCCAGATTCCTCTCCTAGCAGGAGAAAAGGCTCTGCAACCCCTGTCCACATGCTTCGTGTAGCAATGCACTCACTAACAGAAACTGAAGATGAGCTGAAGAGGACAGACAGATATCCTGAGTTTTGCAGCTGAGAACAACAAGCCAACACTAATTTTTAATCCAGTATGGACAGACCAGCTTGGAAAAACAGGGTTATTTATCCAGCATACATCAGGGTATGGCTGCGTCCTCCCTGCAGCAACACCTGCGCACCAGCAACTAGAAAACTCTCTTAAGTACACGTGGTTGGATTCAGTCTGCAATTTTTCATCTGGCTTGGGAGTGTTAAATGAAGATCAACTGTTGAAATCGGCCTCATTCGGGGCAATATGACTCTGTCTGCGCTCACAGAGAGGACCCTTTGTCCTCCAGGCTTTATATAAAGCCCCAAAGACTGCAGGCTTTCTGAGTAAGTCACAAAATGATCCAGCAAGCATCTGGAGAGACTTGCCTCATATCCCAAACCGTTCCCTTCATGCAAATCTACCAATATATTTTTCCCACAGACTGTTTGGTCATGAAAAGAGATCTTCCTCTTGCTCAGGGCTTCAAAAACCTTAGCAACCCCAGCCCAAGTTTGAAAGCAAATCCAAGGGTTCACCACTGCCTTTGAACACAGCGGGGATCTGCTCCGACAGGTTAGATCTCAGGGGCCACGTTGCTCCCAGGATTTAAACCAGACCACATGTGAAATGGCAACTACCTCTTAATTTTTTATTTTATTTTTAAATAGGATAATTTAGGGGCTGTGGGGTTTTATTATTAGTAGTATTAGTATTTTAATGGCAAATTCAGCCTGCTGCCTTCCCCCCTTAATGAAGGGCGCCAGGGATGGTGCTCAATTTCTCCTGCTTTCTAGAAACAGTCCCTCCAAATCCTTTGTAAAAGCATAACCACAACCCTTCTTTCCCCAAGACCTCTCCCCCCAAGGAAGGGGGGCTTTCACCAGCTCAGACCATTTCTTTTTCACTACCTCTTTCTCTTAACCTTTTTTCCAAGGTTCCAGCTATTTTCCAGAGCTCCATGGCCAGGACCAGGACACAGAGGGTGCAGCCGACTTTGTCTTTTGGGGGGGGTCACTGTCACCACTCCAAGAGGCGCAAGCCCAGGGGGATCGTCTCTCTGAAAACATCTCCCACTCTCATTCATCCCAGTGTGCTGCCCAGTTCACCCAGTCAGAGCCCTCTGCAGCAGCTGGGGTTGCTGCCTATCATGGCACATCTTTGTAGCCAGCACTGACTCCCTCACTTGGATTGTGCAAACCCATTTTCTCTCCCTTCTGCAGTCCTGGCTATCATGTGCACATCTGGTTGTTTCTCTGAACCTCCCCACAATCATTTCATCTCTGTTCAACTCCAGGCTGGAAACAGAGCTGTGCTCCCTCCCCTGGGACCTTGCCTGCCTCCTCCTCCTCCTCCTCTCTTAGCCGAATCCACCATACAACAGCTCATGCCATCCCACCTTGTGCAGAACCCTTAGAGAAGTGGCTTTTTCCAGTATGGAAATCTTGGCACGAGCCTGGAGGAGATGATCTCAGATAAGCCCACTGCTGGGGAGAGGTTCACCACCCTCTGTGGAAATTTTGCAAGGTCTGGTCTTCATCCAGAGGGGATTTTTTTTACCTTTTTTTTTTTTTTTTTAAATTTGAGCAAAAATGCTTCGGTCTTTACAATGTGAGAGAGGAGTGAAAAAATACATTGCTGCCATTATAGCAGAGGGGGGAAAAAAGGTGTTTGGGATCTCTTTGAAGAGCCCCAGTGCTGAAACAAATGAGCTTCTCTTGTTGAATTTAAACAAGAATGGATCTTCTAGGCAGAAATGGCCTTTGCTCACTTCAGCAAACATGGACTTGGGTGAGGGGATGTCTCCTGCCTGAGCCCATCCTTCCAGAGTCATGGTAGCGGGTACCAAATCTGGGACAGTGGTATTGGGGTTCAGTGGTAGACACGGAGAAGAGGGACATGGTGCTTTCAACTGAGGAGAAAACATCTGCAGCAAGGGCCAGAGCTGAGCCCGCACAGGAGCACGTATAGGTGGCAGCTCCCACTGGCAGCAGCTTTTCACCACGTTTATGTGCCAGGGTGCAATGAGAGGCTCTTCCATTGAAGCACATGCATGCACAGCCTCAAGATGGCATTTTACTCAGCAGAAGTAGATTTGTTGCTCATACAAAGGTTGTCACTCCTGGACTCACCCACCTGCCTGTGGCCAAAGCCAGCTCAATTCCCATTTGTTATGCCAAGTCATGGCCACGCTGTTCCTCAGTTCACCCCGGTGTGCAGCAGCGGTCTCTGGCAGCGCTCCTGGGCAGCGCGGTGGCCCCATCTGCACAATGACCCAGGGCTCAGAACTGCACGACAGCAGCAGGAATCACCTGCAGGGAAGATGTTGGGAAAGAGACGATGAAAAACCTCATCCCACACCCAACTCACTCTTCCACACACCTACCAAGTGCTGGGTGTGTGGCAGCAGTAAGCCTAACAGGGCCACTCAGCCCCCGTGGCATCTTCATCCTTTTCTAGGTGACCACAAACCCGCTCCAACCATGCTAGGAGAACAGACTTACAGCAAAACCCCCCCAAAACATCATCTGCGTTCCCACCGTGGGCTGGGGGTCACTGCCTCCAGACAGCGTTTCCCATGGGAATACACCACTGGCTGAGCTCTGTCCTTGGAAAGCTGTCGGGGAAAACGCAGGGCAGAGACTCCAGGTTAGCTCAGCCCCGACGAGGCGCCGGGGATACCTAAACCACTAATTTGCCGGATGCCCCTGGAGCCGGGCTTGGCAGCCCCCCACCGGCTGCTGCGGGGTGGAAGCCATTAGCATTTAAAAATACTTGCAGGAATGGGAGGGTGGTGGTGGTGGTGGGGGATGTGTGTGTGTGGAGAAAATAAATGGTATTTGCGGAGGCCCATTCCTCAGCACACTTTCATGTGTGCCAAAGTTTGTTGGCATGGCTCTGAGTTTGATAGGGAACATCTGGGCTGCTGTTGCTGCCTGTATATTGGCTGAGGGCAGCGAACAAAAGGGGTTTGTGCAGGAATGCACAGGGAGGGGTGCGGGGTGCGCACGCGTCGGGGGACGGCTCCGAGAGGCAGAACGCAGAAGTACTCTGTGGAGAAGAAAGCCTAATGCACATGCCATGTTCCTGCTTTTTTAGAAGTGGATAAAAGCTTTCCACCCCCTGGCTTCTCCTTTTCCCTCCCCCAAAAGCAGGCCAGGGTGTTGGAGGCGAGCGGGGCTCAGGCGCAGATCCATGCCCTGCTACCTCTGTGCATTCAATTATTGCTGCAGTCTGGAAATACAATTGGGACAGAGGAGCAGCTCAGCTGGAGAGTGGGGAAGCTGGATCCCAACCTCATGGTGCAGCACCAGCATGTACTTGAGAGATGCCCAGCAAGCTCCTCACATCCTGATGCTGCTGCGGGGGGAAGCACCCAGTGACAAGCCCCCTTTGAGCACAGTGAGACCAGTGATACGGACCCACCAAAACCAGCAGTGGTTGAAGTTTCCTCCACTTCTGTTGGGAATTTGGGGTAAGAAGCTGAAAATTTGCACTGTGCCACCACCAGCTGCACAATACCCACAGCCTCTTCCCTACATACACAGTGTTCCAGGGCATGTGATGCCAGGGAGTGGTGTGGAAGGATGAAGGAATAAATTCACACTCTAGGAAGGCTGATCTGTCAAGGACTATTTGAAACTGAAAGACCTACAGGTGCAACCCTCAGCTCACAGTGGATATGCTCCATCGTGGATGCTCCATGAATCCCTGCTGCCTGCCACTGTTCTTCAACACCAGCCCTGCAACCTTCCTGGCACTGCCTCAGCCAGTGGGTTTGCACTGGAGCTGCTGGCTCCAGAGCTGGGCTTGTTTGGAGATAAGCTTCCTTCAGTGATATTTGGAATTCAATTACATCAGTGTTAAGGCAGAGCTTTTTGCCAGAGCCAAATGAGCTCCCACCATGCCAAAGAAAGCAGCCGGGCCAGCCAGGGGCTGCACGCAGGGCATCAGGAACAGCATCGGTTCCCCCAGATGCTCACGCAAGGACATGGTGGAGGGGAAAACCATCTCACTAGGGACAGCACAGACAGCAGGCCAATCTCCAGCTGCCACACAGATGGTACTAACCAGTCGTCTCATCTATAGCAGGTTAGGAGAGGGTTTGCAGGAAATGCAGCGGGTCTTTGGAAAGCCCCTGCAGCCATCACTGGGGAAGGTGAAGCTGTACAGAAGAATGCAACTGAGTTCAGCAGTCAGGGCCCCAATTTACAGAGGAAGGAAAAAAAACACCTAACTGCCATGTTTAGCACTAGGTACCCCCTCCATCCACTTCTAAAAAAGAAGAGGTTGAGTAAGTGAGCCCATTTACTACTGCTTTATCAGTCATTAGCATCACCAAAGTTCATTTGCCATCTCTCAGGAGCAAACCCCTCCTCTCTTAGGCAGGTCTGTGCCTCTACTCATTGCCCACATCCTTCTCCAGGACACCTCTCCTTTCAGCTCTGCCTGCAAAGCTGCCCAACACACAAAGCAACATGGTGCTCCAAAGGCATTGCTCTCCAGCTGTACTTCTGTCCAACCCTGCTCCCATGCATCCTTCCTTGACCGCAGCCACCAACCAAGAAGAACCAGCCCTGACAAGGACAACATGCATTTTTCAAAACCACAGAAACAATTTAAGATGCTATGTCCCACTTTCCAGTGTGGTTCAAGGCCCCATCACTAGGTAGACTGTTAATGACCCTAGATGCTTGTGAACATTGCCGTAGAGATTCATCTCTATCTTCACTGTCTTGAGGGACCCACAGGCCTCTGAAGTCCCTCCTGAAGGACTCTGATCATGGAAGGAGCATGATTCTCAGAGCCACATGGGGATTTTGTCCCTAGACAATTAAAACCCATCAAGAGTCCAGTGAGGTTTCAGAGCGGTTCAAGTTGCTCCTACCAATGCAGTTCCATCACATTTGTCCCATCGCCGCATCTTATCCACCATCTAATGTGGGCCAGCTGGGAAAGTCCCAGTGTGAGGGGCTTGGGAAGGGGAGGGGTGCTGGTGGGAAAGTGCCCGTTGAACTTTTCGCAGGCAAGGGTAGTTCCAACAGTCGTTTCAACTTGGGGAAAAAAAACCTGACACGTGTTTCCAAATTGTTAAAATGTTTGGCTTTTACATTTCCTTCAGTGACACATCCCAGGGTTTTAGTTGAAAAGGTCTTTTCTCTTCAGAATTAGGCTGCTTGTAGGGAAGGGGAAAAAAAAAAAACCCTATCAAAACAGGAAGCTTGAAATTATCAAAGCAAAATATTTTCATTGACCTAGAAAGATCTACCCTTCAGTTTTTTAGTTCACAAAATTTTTCAGAACTGACTCTTCATCCCCACGAGAGATGAGAAATCCTGTCACTACCTCAAAAATGCTGCCAGAAGGAAAGAGTTATTAATTACCAACCTCTATTTTTAACCAGCAACCAAGAGTCACTCCTCATGGGTGACAAGCGGATTCTCTCAGGGCTCTGCCATTGGCTTCAACGAGGCTTTTAAGCCAGAGAGAGGAATTTTTTTGGATGGGACATGCCCCAGGCACTCTACAAATCCTGCCCTATCAATTTCCAAAACAAGCTCCTGGTATCACCTGTTTTTGCTACCCATCTATTTAGAAAAACTCCTACCTTTCCCCCCACCTATCTTTCCACTGAAGAAATGTTCAGTTTTTCCCCTCCCCCTCTATTCCATAACTCAAAAATGGAATGGATTTTGCTCAGAGTTTCCAAAAAAATTCCCCACTGGGTATGGGCCAGGCATGCAAACATTTCAACCTGAAAAGTGAATGTTTTCAGAAGTTATTAGCTTATGAAAAGAAGGGTTATAATGGAAACTGTTTTACTGCCATAATTATAACACCACGCACAGAGCCTGTTGCAATATATAACATTATCAAGTGCCTGTCAGCATTTAATAGAAGTCTTAATTAACTGCTGGGGAGGAACATGGCAAAAAATTATTTTCAGGAAAACTTTTGGGAGCTGTGTAATTCTGGGCCTTTTTTAAGTCTGGAGCCCTGGTAGAGTTCATCAGATAGTCTAAATACAAGACACAAGCGTGTATCTTGTTGGCATTACTTAAGGATAGGATTTTCTTTTCTGTTAAACTACATAATCCAGAAACAACAACAATGTTTGACTTGGGTTGGAGCCAGACGCTCCGGGGCTGGATTTTAACCTTCCCCAAGTTTGGGGTTATTCTAAGCCAGCGGCTTGATTTGGCTTGTTGAGGGTGGGGGGCTCCTGGGTAACTTGTAGGTCTGGCCTGCTTCTGCCATCTGCTTCCCTCCCCTCTTCCACCACCCCAAAGATGCTCATGCAGGGTGGGGGTGGTGGGGGTGTGGGGATAATCCCCATCTCATGATAGTGTTTTACTGCACAGCAGTGCCAGAGGCAATGAGGTGAAGACCTGGGGACAGAGATGTGGGCAGGGATTGCTATAATTAATTTCTTCCATCAGTTTTACAGGAGACACTCAAAAACAGCCAAACCACTGCAAGTTTAGGGAGGAAGTCTCCCTCCTGCTACAGCCTGGTCTGTGTAAGTCTCTCCCATTTGCCCAGAAGACCTTTGGCATCCAGCCCCTACATCCCACAGTGATGCCCTGCCAATGAGACCTTGCCTGGAGCCCATCAGAGCAGGCTGAAGAGGTGAGAGTGGGGAAGGAGGGTAAACCCAGCCTAGGATGGAAAAGCTCCCCTCTGGCTCAGCTGCAGGCAGCAGTGGGTTTTGGGGTGCAGGATAAGACTCTCACAAAGTACATTAAGAGGAAAGTCTGCAAACCCACTGCCTAACTAGACAAGGAGCACAGAGGAGCCTGACCCACCAGATGACATTTCACAAACCTTCTGTCAAGCAAAGTGTTCCTTGGCAAAGCAGGGCTGGTCCCACCATGCCAAACACTCCTTCAGTCTCTCCTGGCAGCCCAAACTTATTTTATTCCCCTTCTGCCCCCTCCACCCCCTGCCTGGCCCCAGCAGCAAAGCAACCCCGTGCTGCGAGTTGGCAGGTCACATCCATTTCCCCCGATAGCGCCGATAGCCCAACAGCTGCTCTCTGTCCCTTCAGAGATTAGTTTGTTTTCCTAACACAATTACTGCCACGTGGCCCTGCTTTCTGCTGGGATCAAGCCTGGATAGAGATAAAGCAGTGATAAGAGCACACACTGTTCCAGACCCCTCCGCAGCCACGGCACGCGAGCACCCCGGCTGTGAGTTACCTGCTCCCACCAGTGCTGGGCCAGGGAGCTCAGGCAGCTTTATGGCACTAAGCCCCTGGGATCTGGCTCCCAGCTTTCTGTACCACACCAAGGAGCTGTTTTGGGGTGGATCTGTGCAGCACAGAGATGTTGCGTGGGTGCAGCCACACCAGTGAGCTCACACTATGTGGTACAAAGCAGCTTATCAGATGCAGCACCCTGCTAGTTCAGCACTTTGGGTGAGCACAGCTGGCCAACAGCTGGCTCCCAGCCAACCTGCTGGCATGCAGGTCAGCTGTCTCTGCCCCATCTCCTCCTACCAAATGTTATCCTAACCTCAGCTCTACCTGCACATCACATTACCCAGGGAATGAAGCTGCTTCACCCCAATTTAACTGCCCCACTGAGCACAAGCATCCTGGCAGGGCTCACACCAGTACCTGCAGCACCAACAAGGGGCCAGACAGCTCTAGAAATGTCAACAGAGCAATCATGGGGCAGGTCTGGTACTACTGCTCCCTGTCACACCAGCAACAGTCCTCTCTGTCCCCCAGACCTGCCTGCAGGACTCCCTGTGTGGGGAATCACTCCTGAAAGCCTCTGCCAGGGTGGACGTGGTGCACGCCGGGAGAGGACACTCAGGGAGCCTTGCTGCCTTCAGAGAGACAAGCATCCTTGCCAGATGTCTCCCATAAAGCTGCAAATACTTTATTTTAATAATAAGCCTTAATGTGTTCATTAAAGGCTCCCAGTGACCTGGGATGAATTTCCCTGCTATTGTAAAGGGCTGTGGGAATCTGGAAACCGCTGCATTACAGTTAATAACTTTAATTTTACAAGGCCCAAAATAGACAACTGAAAAAATACACAAACTCACTGTTTCCAATTAAGAAGGGATTTCTTCTAATTCCTCTGCCACCGGCACTCTTGTTTAGCAAACAACATCAACACATACTCAGCCACAGACAAGGAGAATGGCAAGCTGAGGGAGTTGCCATGATGAGAGCAGAGGAAGAAGCCAGGACCCTTCCTCCTCACCAGGTTGTCAGTGCATGGAAGAGCCACAGCCTGGTCAGCAACAACAAATCCATGCTGGGGGAGCCACATGTAAAACTTTAACCTCTGCTTCTTCAGCCTGATGGACACTAGAGTACTTTGATCTGAGGGAGATGATTTCTAACCCATTTTCTCCCTCTTCCCTTCCAGGGGTCTTAGCTGAGGTGCTAAGTGGGCTTTGGAGTGCTGGGAAGCATCCACAGCGGTTGGGTGTGCATCCTGCCAGCATCTGGGCTTCCAAATCTCCAAATTTGGAGTCAGGAAGGGATATTCCCCCCCCAGATCAGCTTGGCAGAGCTTGCCATGGATTTACTTTGCCTGCCTCTTTCTTCCTCTGTCAAATGAGGGGTAGATTGTTTCCCAGGAAAAAAAGCTGAAAACTGAAACCAAAACTATTTGGCCTGGGTTTTAACTATATTTCTGGGAATCTAATGTTTTCCAGTCCAAATACTTTCATTTCCAGTTTGTCTTCTCAGTTTTCCAGTTAAAACTAGAGCTTCTCAAAAAGACTTCTGATGTTTTACATGGAACCGTTTTGACACAAGTCAAGCCTCCTGGCACAGAAAAAGGAGCCAAATACCAAGTTTTGACCAGCACACCAGCCTGGCTGGCATCTGCCTTCATAGAATCATAGAATGGTATGAGTTGGAAGGGACCCCAAGGATCATAGAGCTCCAACCCCCCTGCCACAGGCAGGGCCACCAACCTCAGGCCTGGATCTACACTAGGTTGCCCAGGGCCCCATCCAACCTGGCCTTGAACACTTCCAGGGACAGGGCATCCACTACCTCTCTGGGCAGCCTGTTCCAGCCCCTCACCACTCTTCTCATTCTTCTGCAGAGTCACCTCTGCTGAGCTCATACCAAGGTGCTGGCATCCTCCCTCCACTCATGTCAGGGACACCCACACTCTCCCTACCATCGCTTCCATGCCTTGAAGCAGACCTCAAGAACTTCCCCTGCAGACTTCACCTGATGCAGGGAAACACAGCTCTTCAAACCCACCGGTGATCTCAGCCCATGTAGATCTCAAAACGCTCCCCAGACCACCTGAAAAACAAAGCAGAGGTCCCATCCATCAGGATGGGGCACAATTGCCCACCCAGGCCCAAGACCCTTGCTTCACCGCTGTCCTCTTGACCAAGAGCTGCCTACAAGCAGCACTGAACTCACATCAGCTGCTGCGTAGGAGTAGATTTAGATTGAGTTTTCCAGCCAAACTGATAAAAATGAAAAATTATTTTCATATGCTTAGGCTCTG
The DNA here is from genome assembly GCA_020800305.1 of Porphyrio hochstetteri. Taxonomy (NCBI): domain Eukaryota; kingdom Metazoa; phylum Chordata; class Aves; order Gruiformes; family Rallidae; genus Porphyrio; species Porphyrio hochstetteri. Next base: position 26,544,877 of record CM036912.1, read on the forward strand.
TTTCCCCCATAAATAAGGCAGCAATGGAGCCTGGGAGAAGGGGGCTGTCAGAGCAGGTCATCCGTCAAAGCCACACGGAGAACATTGATGTAGCCCTCGTCCAGGAAAGCATCCAGCAGGCACATCTTTAGCCTCCTCTGAAGCCACTGGGAACTGAGGGCCAGGCAGCTTGACCATGTCTGAATGTCTAAAGGAACAGGTAAGACCTAGACAGCAGCTGGTGAACCCCAGAGCCTCCAAAGGTCTGTAGGCACAGAAGGTTTTTAATGGAGAGCTTAGGCATTTCTGTGGTTAAGGTCTTGAAGTACACACGTGCTTTATAAACCAACACACTTCCAGTGGTTTTCCTGAGGAGAGGAGGTTTAGGCACAAGCCTTGTGTGGCAGGGCTTGGAAACCTTCATGTTATCATAGAAAACCACCTTCAAGGTCCAGCCTCGCTGCAGGCCAAGCCTTGCAGCATCCATTTACTAATGCAACAGGATGTCTCCACTCTAGGCATCCCCAAAACACCCCAGATCTCCCTGCACCCCCAGATCTCCCTGCACCCCCAGCTGCAGAGCCCTGCCATTTCAGCACAGCCATGGACCCCTGCTCGTTGTGCATCACCCACAGCCTCTATTCCTCTACTTGACTTTACTCAGAGCTATATTTGACCCACCTCATCTTAATTTTACCCAGACCTATTTGACCAGACATGCCTAAAAACCACAGAGAAGTGGAACTGCCGGGCTCCACCTATAACACCAACAAAGCCACAAGCAGCACGGAGCTTCCCCAGCCCTCCAGAGCACACATTTCCTATTCCTGCCTGCAGCTCCACTACTGCTTTGCTCACACTGGTGCCCTGACTGCAGCTGCTGGAGAAGTTTTCACCTCACCAGGTTTTAGCAGGTCATTTTTCAGTGAAAGGCAACTTAAAAAAAAACCCCAAAAAACAACCCCAAAAAACTCACCACACACAAAAAAGTCTCTTCTCGTGGAAATTGGCCTGACTTGTCTGGAGTGTCAAAAGAAACCCCAGAAAGAAAATATCAAGTTCTGGCTGCAAAAGTCTCAGTTTTAACCAAAAAATGCAATTTTCAACTTTAGTGAAAATTAAAAGAAAACTTCCAGAGAGAATAAATTCTCTTGCTTTCATTAAAAGTGTTTGTGGTGCGATGGCTACACAAGGATTTTCAGAAGCCCACCTCAAGAGACTATTAAGGAAATGAAATAGCTGCTGTGCAGAAGGGAAGGAGCTGGTTGGGATTATGGCCTGGCGAAGAAGCAGTGCAAAGACAAACCCCCATTCACTGCCTGATGTTAATGGACAGGCATCCCAGAGCTCTGCTCTGGGGTTGAATACATGCATCAGTGAGATCTGGATCGAAACCAAGGTGGTAACACTTGCAGATGACACAAGCCCTTGGGGGATGAGGGTTCTATCACCCCAAGTGTGAGCTGTCATTGAAGGGACAGAGCTCCAGCCTTGTTGCCAGCTCCCAGTTTGTGCAGTGGCCGTGTCCAACCAGGTCCTTGCTCTGGTTGTCTATGGGAGCATTGGTCTGCAGCTCCATTATGCTGGGAAATCTTCAGTATCGCAAACTTTTAGGCAGTGGAAAGACCTCATCCCTCTCCAGATGGGCACCACCAGTACGGGAGCGCCACGATACAGCCCTGCTGTGCCAAAGGAACGCGTTGCCAGAGCCCATTTGGGAGGTTTGCAGCTATCCCCTGGCGTGGGACCAGGGGAGCTGCACACCGTGGTGGCTCCGTTCAGAGCCGCCGGCACCCAGATGGGTTACAAGTGAATAGGAACTCTCCCTCTCCATCTGGAGCCCATGTACAGCAAGTGGCAAGATTTATATTGTGCTGAAGCATTCCACAGTTTTGAGCACAGAAATGATTGAACTCCAGATGTTAACAAGATGCAGGACCCTTTTTTATTATTAAAAATGTGATTTCTTGTTTTGCTCATGACAAAACCCATCAGATTAACTTATTAGGAGCGGAACTGCCATCAGGCCAGTGGAAGTGAAGACAGTTCTGGCTGCCCAAGAGCTCACTAGAGCACCTGGAAAGACTAGGACTCCTCAGAGCAGAGCCATGTCCAGCTGCTCCTATGCACTGAACCAAGGGCAGGACACAAGGACCTTGGTCCATGCCTGCTGGCAGTGTGCCCATGCCTCAGTTTCCCCATCCCTTTGAAAAAAGATGAGCCAGAGTTGGAAGAGAAAGCCCTGAGCAAACACACACTCTGCAGCCTCATCCAAACCAACATTCCCCTGCTGAAGTAGCAGCAGCTTTGCTTACGAGCACCATAGCCCAGGCCAGAGATGGAAACCTGCCCACTCTTGCTCCTGGAAGGATGAGATGGACCCAGGACTTATGGCCACCATGCCAAGGCAACTCAGCAAACAGCTCCCATGCTCTGCTTCCCTTCAGGAAGGGCCCTAAAGCATCACAAACTTCACTTCCCATCAGAAAGGAGCTAGATTTCTAAATACCTCAGCAAGTCCGAAGTGTTGCTTTTGGTGCAGGTCTGCTGGGAACATCCCCTGAGCAGCATGTGGAGTGGTACAGCCAACATCTGTATCCCAGAGTGTGGGCTGGGGCCTGTCTGGAGCTGTCACATCGTCACTGCTTTATCACAGGAACTTTATCACAAGCTCATAACACACACGTCTTTGCCCCATGAGATCAAACAGGTATGGGATGGCATTGCAGCCTGCTGTCACAAGACATAGTGCTGCTCCATGTTGTGAGGAGAAAACACACTGAAGTTGCATGACTGGAGAGGACCTGTGTACACTCATCCTCATGTTGTGCAGCCAGACCAACTCAGAGAACCCACCAGTGCAAAACCAGCCACCCCTGGGAGGCACAGCATCCTTCAGGACCCACACATTTCCAGCACATGTGGGCTCTGAGGGCAGTCACATCTCTGCTCAGAGGGAGGAAAATACTTCTGGGAGTGCAGATGTCCCACTTGGCCAGCCTGAGCTGGGATCAAGCTGGAGCGATGCAGCTTCCCCACACCCAGCATATCACAGAATCACAAGGTTGGAAAAGACCTTTAAGATCATCAAGTCCAACCATTCTCATCCTAAACTAAACCATATCTCTAAGTACCTCATCTACCCTTTTTTTGAACACATCCAGGGTCGGTGACCCAGCCCCTCCCTGGGCAGCCTGTTCCAGGCCCTCACAACTCTTTCAGTAACAAATTTTTTTCTAATGTCCAATCTGACCCTGCCCTGGCCCAGCTTCATGCCATTCCCCCTTGTCCTGTCACCTGCCACCTGGCTGAAGAGACCATCACCTATCTCTCTACAACCTCCCTTCAGGTAGTTGTAGGTGGTGATAAGGTCTCCCCTCAGCCTCCTCTTCTCTAAGCTAAACAGCCCCAGCTCCCTCAGCCGCTCCTCAGAGGATTTGCCCTCCAAATACTACTCCAATATACTACTGTCCTCCCAGGCAGGGGGATGGGGGGGCCAGAGGGTGGAATAACAGAACCTACAAAACATCAGTGCTGGTTCGGCCTTGAAACTCCTTCAACGTACCCCACAGTCCCCAGGGACTGATCTGCTGGACAAGGATGGCACCTCAAAGCTCTCCTTGCTCCAGCATGCCCACATGACAGCAGGAGCAAAGTGCCTCTAGTTTCAGCTCAGGTTCACTGTGTACCAGGCTGTCACAGCCCACCCAGGGCTTCAGCCTTCCTTGCTTCCCAAGAAAGCTTGCCAGCCCCACCACACGCCAGCATCTCTGGAGGAAACCAGCAGCCCAGCACCAAGAGCCACCTTCCTTCACAGCCAGAGCTTGGAACAGCTTCTACAGACCAGAGCAGCATTTATTCACCCAAAAGGGACCCCGTGAGCAGAGCTGAGAGCACCTTGTCACTCTGCCCAACCCTTTTTTGCTCTTTCCTTGAATGTTTTGGAGGACCCTTCCAACCTAAGCCCCTCCCTGCTAGCTGGGCAGAGCCATGCCCCAGCAGATGATGGTGTGAGCCCTGTGTGCTGAGCTCAGGCACTCAGCGTTGGGCATCCTCCAGCTCTGCAGAACCACCCCAGCAGGAGCTGGGCAATGGGACACCTCCCCAGTTGAACACCTCTCTGCCCATTCCTTCCTTGCTACCTGCCACAGTCACCACATCCTTCACCTCTTCCTCAGAGCCCCTGGTCCAGAGCTGCTTCCCCAGGCAGGCAGGCCCCAGGGGTGCCCACTCCCTCCAATTATCTCCCACAGATCCACCACGAAGCATTTCGTCCCCAGAGCAATAGCATGAGGTGGGAGGAAAACCCATGTCCCTAAGCTTTTTGGAGAAAGATCCCACAAACCTTTAATCCTCTCCCCTTCCCTTCACCAAACAGACACTTATTTATCCCAGACATAGATACAGACTGGGAGAAGAGCTTCTTGAGAGTAGCCCTGCTGAGAAGGACTTGGGGATTCTGGTGGATGAGAAATTTAACAGTAGCCAGCAGTGTGCTCTTGCAGCTCGGAAGGCCAATGGTATCCTGGGCTCCATCAGAAGAGGGGTGGCCAGCAGGGACAGGGAGGGGATTGTCCCTCTCTGCTCTGCCCTCGTGAGGCCCCATCTGGAGTCCTGTGTCCAGAGCTGGGGCCCCCAATACAAGAAGGATGTGGAACTGTTGGAGAGGGTTCAGAGGAGCCACGAAGATGATTAGAGGGCTGGAGCACCTGCCCTACGAAGAGAGGCTGAGGGAGCTGGGCTTGTTCAGCCTGGAGAAGAGAAGGCTGCGGGGGGACCTCATTGCAGCCTTCCAGTCCCTGAAGGGAGCAGAGAAACAGGAGGGGATTCAACTTTTTAAAAGGATAGACAATGTCAGGACAAGGGGGAATGGATTAAAACTAAAGGAAGGAAGGTTTAGATTAGATATTAGGGGGAAGTTTTTTACAGAAAGAGTGGTGAGGGGCTGGAACAGGCTGCCCAGAGAGGTAGTGGATGCCCCATCCCTGGAAGTATTCAAGGCCAGGTTGGATGGGGCCCTGGGCAACCTGGTGTAGCTCCAGGCCTGAGGTTGGTGGCCCTGCCTGTGGCAGGGGGATTGGAGCTCTATGATCCTTGGGGTCCCTTCCAACTCATACCATTCTATGATTCTATGATTGCAGGTGGGGGGAGAATCAACACAAACATGGCCAGGCAGCATTGCAAGCAAGCACAGACCCTGAGCACCACACTCAGGGAGAAACATCTCTGGAAAGCCCCATATTCACCATGTCACCTGGGCACAGCTGATAGGTTTGCCTGCAGAGCACAGGTCCTGCCAGACCCTCATCATCCTCCCTGGCAAGGGTGAGTAACCCAGTGTACTGGGGCTCCACAGCATCTGGGACACGTGAGTTCCCAGCTCTGCTGACACAAATAATTTCTCCCCCCGTTCTTGGCACGGTGTGTTCTGCTCAAACACACTTCAAAGCAGCAGTTCTGCAGCAAGAATGTTTCAAAAAATATAATATTTCCATCTGTTATTTCAATATTGTATGCTGTGGGAGACTCCTCACAGACTATTTGCCTTTCTTTAGTCCTATTAGATGTTCAAAAATATTCAATTAACTAGCCCTCAGGGCTGGCAGGCAATGCCCTCACCCTGCAGCATCCCACAGGTGAGCCAGCAGGTCTGCCCCATCCACCTTACTGCATCTCCAGAGAAGCAGCTTTTTCTGAAAGGCTTTAACTGCCCAGGGAGGTGGTGGAGTCTCCTTCTCTGGAGATATTCAAGACTCGTCTGGACGCCGACCTGTGCAATATGAGCTGGGGAGCTGCTTTGGCAGGGGGGTTGGACCCGATGATCTCTCGAGGTCCCTTCCAACCCCTGGGATTCTGTGATTCTATCTTCACCTTGAGAACAAGCAGCATACATCCATGTCTTCACAGGGATGCCCTGGGCTGTGCTTTGCTCAGGGCAGAGCAGCCCAGCATCGCTTCCCAGCCCCTCACAGCCAGGAGCACCCAGGGATTGAAGCCACAGGGTGTGAGCTCCCGGGCTTTGGTGGTGGGTAAATGCCAAGGTCCGATGCCAGCCCGTCCTCAGTGGGGACATCCCCAGCATCACTCTTCTCACCACCTCCTATACTCACAAAGCCCATGGGAACCTTAAACCTCTGCCTCACTGTCAGGCAGGTCACATGTGGGAGCAAATTATGGGGTGGAAAAAGAAAAAACAGGCAGAAAGCTGTTTGCAGAAGGCTCATTTTCCTGGGAGAGCAGCCTAGGAATGCAGGATAGGTGCTGTGACCTATGAGTTTACAGCACTAGCATACACACAGTGAGCTGGGGTTTCAATGCTTCTTGGGGCAGTCAAACCTGAGGCAGCAGAAGCTGGATGCTCCTTCCCTGGGCCAGGATGGGGAGGGACAGACATCCTCAGGACACTGCTGTGCTGAACCTTTCCCTTCATTTGGTCCCAGAGGATTTCCTAAACCCACAGGTTTGGGAGATGCCTTCCCATGACAGCAAGGGCTGCTCCTCTGCTACCCTCCTCGCCCCCTGAGCTGCTGCTTCTCCACGTAGCACCTGCCCACTGTGGCTGGCCAAGAATGCCCAAAGCTGATTACTGTGGCCACCTAAAGAAGCCAACCCTACAGGGGTGGTATCTGCTCAGCAAACACAGGCTGAGTGCTCCAGGGTTGGGTGGTGTAACAGCACACAGGCACAGTCCTTACCCCCTCCTGGCTTTTGGGCAAGGTGTCCTTATGGGCAGAATGGATGGATGGTGCTTGCCTCAGTCATCTGCTTTGTCCCACAGCCAGGAAAGCCACAAGAAGTGTCTTTCCCAAGCTGCCCAGTGGAGCAGCCCTGGACAGGTGCTGAAGCTGTGACCAAGGTTCCCATCACGGCTGTCCCACCACAGGTCCCTGCCAGATGACTACAGCATGGCCTTCAGGTGACTCTTCCTCACAACCCATCTTCTTCCAAGAGAGCTAAGCAAGGGAGAAAGCTTTTCAAAACAGATATTCATGGCTTCGTGGCCCGAGTACACAAGACCTGAGCCCCCTCAGTTCTCATCCTGTGACCCAAGGGTTCATATCACTAAGACAGCAAAGGCTTCCCAGGCCCTTCAGAGACCTGGAGAGATGATAACTTCCATTTGTGAGCCACAGCCAGAACAAAATGAGTTTTTATTTTTATATGGCCCATTATAAGTCATTATTTAGTGCTCCCAGGTGCCCTATATCATCAAAGGCACATTCCTTAATAAGCTGCCATCAGAGGCTGCGCTGCTGCCATCCCACATGCGGATGGAGCAGGAGAGATCCTGAGCCCTGCTCCAGCCCCCAGATCTCATCTCCCTCTTAAGCCCTCATGAGCCCAGGAGAAGGTCATGCCCCGTCCCTGCACACACATCCAAATGAGAGGCACAGGATTATTATCTCTCCTCCCCAGCTCTGCAACCCAAAGTGTAACCCAACCTACTCAGATGGAAACTGAGCTTTTATTACATCCTGAGTCATTTAGAGTTCCTTTTTATAAAATCAATATTCCCCCCCCTCCCCAATTTAACAAGCTCCCAAATATCTGCTCTCCTGACATGCCAAACCTTTCCAGCTTCCCTGAGCTCCCTCCCCATCAGACTTGATGGAAAGCAGCATCTCAACAGGGCTGCTCCAAGGGTACCACTATGGAGAAGCGCCACACCACAGCGACCCCCACTTTCACACATTTCACCATGATCCCAACCTTAACACAGCCCCCTGGAATGGCAGGATGAGGCCATCATGCTCCATGGCAGTATCCCCTGTCCATGACACACCTCTCCATGCCCTTGCCCTGCAGCAGAAAGCTGCCTTGAGAGCTAAAAGCCCTTGAAACTGTCTGCAGACTTGGGCAAAACAAACCCAACCCCAAAACCTCACAGCACTCCTTGAGTGCAGGCACTGTGAAAGGTGCGCTGGCTACCAGGGGGCTCCTGATGCTCAAGGTAAGGAGGAAAGAGGGTACTGAGCAGACCTGACAACCCAGAGAACCCAGTTAACTTTAAATGAGAGCTCAGGTTTTGCAACATATGAAATCCATTATGCCTTTAAGCCACATAAATAGATCGAGGAGCCTGGATACTTGAGGTGCCCTTGCTCAGTCCAGTAACAGTGAGAAGCATTGCACAGCAGCACATATAAGGAGTCTGCAATTTAAAGTGGCCCTCAGTCAGTAATTATGCCAGCATTTGTTGTGATGCTAATCAGTAACAGCATAACTTACAGTAAATACCCAATTGCTATTTCAGACCCAGCCTATGAAACACCTTTGTGTGATTAGACAGGTAAGATCCTGATCAGCAACAAGCAAAGATAAAGTCTGCCCACGAGTCCAGACACAGAACTGGAGGGATCCCAGCAGTCAAAAGCAAAATTTGCAGAGGGGCTTTGGGAGCAGAGCACAGTACAGCTCAGAAGGGAAGGCAGTCACCAGCTGTGCAACAGGAGCGAGAAGGACTCAGAATCACAAGGTTGGAAAAGACCTTTAAGATCGAGTCCAACCATTCCTGTCCTCTACTAAACCATATCCCCAAGTACCTCATCTACCCATCTTTTAATTTAAACACATCCAGGGTCGGTGACTCAACCCCCTCCCTGGGCAGCCTGTTCCACATCCCAACAACTCTTTCAGTTGAGGATGATCCCAACTGCACCACAGCCCCGTGGCAATGGTAGGATGAGGCCATCATGCTCCACAGCAATATCCCCTGTCCATGGCACACCTCTCCATGCCTTTGCTGTGCAGTGGAAAGCTGCCTTGAGAGCTGAAAGCCCTTGAAACAGTGTCTGCAGACTTGGCCAAAACAAACCTAAGGACATGACCTCCATCCTGTCTGACTGTCCTTGGCCAGCCCGCCCTTCTGCTCAACATGCCTTATGCTGACCTCACCAGCATGGGCAAAGGCAGGTGTGATGCTCAGATGGGGAGAGCATCCCAACACCCCATGGGAGCTATTCCCACCTCCAGCCAGTGACCCCAGTGCACATTCCTTCTGAGAGCACTTGCTCTGCTGGTACACATGAGGATCCAGGTGGGTTTCCCATAGGCTTGGGGAACTCCCCAGTGTAAGGATGGAGAAAGCTGCTTTTCATAAAGACACATTTCCCCAAAATTAACAATTAAAAAAAAAAATCACTGAAGAACTGAGAAAACCCAACTAGCACTCTTGTCAAGCCTAGGGGGAGTTTGGGTGACTAGTTGGGTCCTCAAAATGAACAAAACTTTTTCCTCAAGGATTTTTTTTTTTAAATTTTAATTGCTACATTTCACAAGGTGTTACTCAGAAGGGCCAGATCCCACTGGCAAGAACTGAGGTGGCCTCATGTCCCTGCAGCATCACTGACCTACACCAGCCATGCTCAAGGAGTAGCAGATTCTGGACTGTCCCTTCCTGGGGCAAAGAGGGTAGTTAGAGAGCAGCAAACACAGAGCATCCTGCAGCTGGTTAAGGGTGACACATCCCAGCACCTTCTCCCCTTTCCAAACAGACTCTTCAGTTCCTGGAAGACTTGTGCCAAGTAGCCAGTAAACAAACAGGGTGGAAACCCTGTAGCACTTCGAATCCAATACCCATCTGCACACTGACACAATTGGAGTAATCTGTGAGTAATTAGGAAATATAAACACTCACAAGGGAACCAGGGTTCCTATACTCAGCAAGGCCTTAATGGGCTTTTCTTCAGCCAGAAAAGTCCTTATTATGGTGATAAATTATTAGCCTTCCACCCCCACCCCCATCCCACCCCAATCAGCAGGAAACATCACAATGGAAAAATGACAAAAGGCAAAACATGCCCATTTTTAGCAGCACCAGCAGGGAGGAGGATGGGGGTGAAGCCTGGCATGGTGGAGGACAGGATGGAGCCTGGCCCAGCCTGGCTCTTTTCTGGCACACCCTCACCCCTGGGTGCCCAGCTCCAGGCAGCCCACATCACCCACACTCACAGCAGCCCACATGTGCCAGAGCCTCTGGCCAGCCGTGCTGCAGGCTCAAGTGGAGCCCAGCATGGTGGCATGGCTTCTCCCTGGATGGTATAGCTGAGCTGGGCTGAGGAGCACCCCTGCCTTGCACGAAGGCAGCCTTTTGCCACTCAAGAAGCTCACTGGCTCCCCGCATCTCCACAAACACGGCCCCCAGCTCATCCAAAATCAGCCTCAGAAAGCAGCCAGCAATCACAGAGTCCTTAGGAAAGCAGGTTAACAAAACCACAGGCTGTTCTGGGATAAAACCCAGCCCCACTTTGTCACAGGACAGAAGGGACAGACTGCAGGTGGTTCTTTGAGCACTCACAGCCCGGATAGATGCAACTGGGAGGTGCTGGAAGCTGTTTGTGCATCTACATTACACCCCTGCCTGGGTAAACACATGCCCACCCTGGCATCACCCCACACATTTGTGTAAGACTGCACATGCATGAGATGGATGGAAACTAGGAAGGAGCCGCTGTGGTTTGGCTCCCAGAGGCATCCAAACAAGCACGATCTGCCCTCGCCCCAAAACGAGTCAGGGAAATTCATGAGAAGAACCTTTCTTGTGGGCTGCTCTGGCAGTGGTGGGGCTGGACAGGACCAGGAGTACAACAGCACAGGGCCATAAAGCACGTCAGAGCAGCAGCCACACAATGCAAGTCTCTGTGCTGGGCGCTCCAGCCCAACCACAGCCTGAGTCAGCCCATCGCTGCTGACCTGCCTCCAGCATCATCCCAGCTTCAGCCCGGGCAGCCCAGCACCATTAACCATCTCCAGTCTGAAGGAAGGCTCAGCACCTTCCAGACCAAGTGCTTGCACTTGTGTTGCTCTGAGGAGGGGCATGGGGGGCACCTCCCTGGTTTGAGGTGCAGGTACCATCCCCCCCCTGCTCCCCGAGCCAGCCCCAGAACCCAACCCAGCACCCAAAGCAGCAGAGATGGAATAAACCTTATGAAGCCCAGCCAAACACCCCCCACAAAAAAAACCACTCAGCAAGCCAAACCTACCCTCCTCCCCACTCCTTTCAACCTGAGCCCATCCTACAAACCGCCCTCCCAGAGAGACGAGTCTCACCCGGGGTCTGCAAATTATGGCTGGTCCCATGTGTTAAACGAGGGACCATTTTCACAGTGAGGGTGACAGAGCCCTGGGACAGGCTGCCCAGGGAGGTGGTGGAGTCTCCTTCTCTGGAGATATTCACGACTCGTCTGGACGCCTATCTGTGCAATATGAGCTGGGGAGCTGCTTTGGCAGGGGGGTTGGACCCGATGATCTCTCGAGGTCCCTTCCAACCCCTGGGATTCTGTGATTTAATGCCTCATCTCTCAGGGCTTCATGTGAGCAAGGGGAACAAATGACTGCCAGGGGAGAGATGGTTTGCATCATTCAATCACCATTCCCAATAAAACAGGACAGCAGCTCTGTGGAGGGTAAGACAGGCGAGTTCAGCAGATTTTATCAATAACATCACTGGATCCCTACTGGGCGGCGAAGAGAGTTGCCATGGTTATTATGACAGATTTACTATCACTGTAACTTAATGCACCATAATAAGTATCTGCATAGTTATTATTGTTTTACAATGATAACTATAATTCAACCCCAGCTTTATGACTAAATTTGTAATGTTACTACGATGTTCTGGGAAGAACTGGAAGCAGGGTAATTCACATGCTTTCTCAGAATATAGAAAGAGAGATCCCCAGTCTTTGCCTTTTTCTCTCCTTTCCTGATTGCTTCTTTGAGGACAATTTTTGTGGTTTGGTTACTGTTGGTTTGGGAGAGAGTGCTCAGGCAGAGGTAGCTGAAAAATGGGTTTTTTCCACTGCAAAACTGATCCTGGGAGGGGGGGTAGGGGAAAAAAAAAAAATGTTTCCCCAAAGTCTTTCAACATAAAGTTGCTACAGAATTCCCAAGCGTTGCCAACTGGGAAACAAAGTGCTGGCAAGATGAACAAAAATGGTCAGGTTTTGTTCAAAAGGAATGACCAGATCCTCAAAAAATGTCACCCTGGTAATCAGTGGAAACAAAGCACTGCTGGGAGAAAAAGTCCCTGGCAGACCCAGGATGGAGCCAGGCTCGTCTCAGCCACACACCCTCTGCTTCAGCTGCATGGAGAAGGTTCTCCACCGCCTTGGAGCTGACACAAGCACCACAGAGCAAAGCCAAGTGCCTTCTCCCAGCTCTGTGGATGCTGCCCTATAACCTGCCCCATGACATCATCCAGTCCTGTGGCAAGACAGTCCCCATGCAGTAACTCAGTGATCATGACATACTGGAAGAAAACTGAAGCCTGCACTTACTGGTGGATTAGTCTGCTCAGACATGGAGTGGTTTGAGGAATTAAAGCTTCAGACAAGGACTTCTTGGCAGCAGTCAGGGCATAAGACCCACATCAGAGCTCCCCACACCTGCAAACCCAGCTGCTCATCCCCAGGATGGGGAACAAGTCCCACCTGGGCTGGATTCACACAAGCAGCTGGTCCCCAGGGGAAAGCAAAGAACCCAAGCCCAAACTACAACCAGGGTTTCCAACTGGCTCACTCACACCCTCCTCCCAAAGCTTTCCCCCATCTGAGGGCTTAGCTCCTTCTTGGGTTTCATAGCAAGAGCAATGCTGCCAATTACCCCACAGGTTTATTGGGGAGGGTCTGGGGGGTCTCATGTCCTTCTCATTCTGCCCATGCAGCCTGTTTCCCCCACACGCTCTGGGGATGGTTAGCAATCCCTGCACACACCTATGCTGCCTAGGCTGAGCAAATTACAGCAGAGAAAAGGGCTTTTTTCTAGCCCCTTCTCATTATCCACTGGGAAAGCATCCTGAGTCTTTCTGAGGAAAGTAAACCAGCCTAGGCCACCCATCTGGCTCCTAGAGCAGGTCCCAAACTCACACCTCCCGTAGCATCCCAGATTCAATATATCTTCCCAGCTTCCCACTATACCTCAGGTCTTTTAAAAGCTGGGTTAACACAGGGTGGCCAAGTCACAGAATCACAGAATCAAAGGGACCTCGAGAGCTCATCAGGTCCAACCCCCCTGCCAAAGCAGCTCCCCAGCTCATATTGCACAGATAGGCGTCCAGACGAGTCTTGAATATCTCCAGAGAAGGAGACTCCACCACCTCCCTGGGCAGCCTGTCCCAGGGCTCTGTCACCCTCACTGGGGAAAAGTTCCTCCCCATGTTGGTGCGGAACTTCTGTGCTCCAACTTGCAGCCATTGCCCCTTGTCCTGTCCCCACAGACACTGAAAAGGGGCTGGCCAATTCCCCCTGCATCCCATACTTAAGATATTTATAAACATTAATTAGGTCCCCCCTCAGTCTTCTTTTCCCCAGACTGAACAGTCCCAGCTCACTCAGCCTTTCCTCAGAGGGGAGATGTTCCAGGCCCTTCATCATCTCCGTAGCCTCCTCTGGACTCTCTCCAGGAGATCCCTGTCTTTTTTATCCCAGGGAGCCCAGAACTGGACACAATACTCCAGGTGGGGCCTGACCAGGGCAAAGTAGAGGGGGAGGATCACCTCCTTCGACCTGCTGGCCACACTCTGGCCCTGCTCAGAAGAGGCTTAACTCCACAATCTGGGACCTGGAGCATTTTGGATCCCCAGCTCTACTGCTTTCTGTAGTGATTTACAGTCATTTCCCATTTCTCATCCTGATTTGACAGGAATGGAGGTTTCCATAGTCCCCCATCCTGCAGGATGGGACACCAGCAGGGAGGACCCTCACCCCACAGCATCAAGGGGCCCTTTCCCTGGGATCCTCAGGCAGCAAGACACTCTTCCACCATGGGGAATTCAGAAGTGTCCCCTTGTGCGTGGGGACACCCACATCAGCAGGAGAAGGTGGGAAGACCAGCAGAGACAGCACTGATGCTCACATTGAGGCTGGGGGCTTGCGTGCCCTCCTCTGGGCAGTGATGTGCTTCAGAGGGGGCTGACATCATGCTCCCCCACAGCCACCACCTCCTGCTCCTGTGGCTGATATATGAGAGCAGATATAGGAAAATCTACTCATAAAATTAATGGAGGCTGCATGAACTCACAGATCATAAACTCAGAGGGGTTTGCAGCTTGCCTTTTGGGGAAGGGGGAGGGCTCAGAGGCAATTTAGCAGAGGGGACTAATTCACAGCAGCTGTCCCATCACATCTAACACCCCCCTCCCCACACTCTGGAGGATTTAGGGGAGCACAGCACTCAAGCCCCACAAACACGACACTGGCATCTGTCAGTTTGAGGTCAGACTCGGCATGGATGAGACACTCGGTCTGCTCCCAGCAGAGGGATCGTGGCCAAGCTCTGCTCTCAATGACAGGCCTCCTGCCCAGAGCATAAATCACAGCTGATGAAGGCCAAAGCATGAGCAGATCTATCCCATGCTCTGGGGGCTGCAGGCAACACAACAACACCTCATTGGGTGGGGGGGTTGCAGGGCAGTGGGCAGAGAGGGTGTCCCTGGGTGATGAAGAGGGCTGTGCCATAATCCAGCAAGATGGACCCAAGTTCTTCAGAGCACCAGGCAGTGGGTACCATGCTGGAGACAAGGTTGATGGTACTCCTCACCAGCCTAGTTTGGAAAACTCCATCTGACCACCTCTTGATATAATCAGGAATATTTTGGGACCAAGCCTACACCATTGGCTTCCCAACACACCCTTAAAGCCAGTCCAGGGATCCTAGTGCTGATAGCCACCAGTTCTCCCTGAGCAAGCAACAGTCCCAAGAGTTGGTTTCTCCCTTCATCCCACCCACAACCCAACCCCAGCAGGGACAACCTTTGCTGACCTCTTGGCCCTGAACCACCTTCACACAGACCTTCACACTCCTCCTCCATGGCATCAGCCCTGGCACAAGCAAGGCCAGTCCCTGCTTTCAGGCACCAATGATCTATGCTGGGTTATCAGTGCAAATCATGTGTTGTGGAGCCACCTGGACTTCCCATGGCACAGCCAAGAGCTTCTGGCAAAGGGAAGAAAATAACCACTATTGCTGGAAAAAAATCAGCTCCCCCCCCCCCCAATCCCATTTCTCTCTAAAACTTTGGCTTACTGTGCCTGGGGAAGGGACAGCCTTATGGCTGTAGCGGGTCTTCACACACCCACCTGTCCAAGGCAGCAGCTCATTGGGAAGGAAAAGAAAGCCCTTTCCCACACCAACACCACAGCAGCTCAAGACTGTTCAGGTAACAAGATCTCCCTTGGTCATAAGTCTCCAGGGGGGTGGGAAACACTACTGTCCCCTCCAGTCCCCTAAGAAGCCTCTTGGCCTGGCCCTGCTCAGGTTTTCTCTCTCCTCTTCTCTGCCCAAAGCCATCTTTGCTCCTGGCTCTGCCACAGCAGCTCCAGCAGCTGTGACTCACAGGCTCTGCCACGGCCTCAAGGCTCCCGCTTGCCTCCTCCACTGACTCAGGCAGCGATGGGTACCAGCCCCAGCACCTCTCAAGCGGCTTGGAGAGCCAGCCAAGGCTCTGAGGGTAGAGGGAATTAGGCACCATGCTTGCTGGAGCACCAGCCTCAGGCTCACCCTGGGGGGCTCTGCAGGCTTTGCTCCAGGGCACTGTCCAACCACCAGGTTGTGCCACCACTGCTGGCACAAGGGGCAATCCCCAAGCAGTAACAGCATCCAGGCACACCATCCCATACACTTTCTGCTGCTAACCCCTTTAGTGCACCCCCACTTCACATACCTGCACATCCTCGAGGCACCATCAGACCACCCCTGCCATGGGGTGCCCCTTCTGCATCCCCCTTGGCTAGCAAAGAGGGCTTTTGAACAAGGGCACCACATCCTCTTCCAGAAGGGCAAGGCCTGTGAGGTGGCTAACCCATACACTCCCCAGACAGGGTGCTGCTGGGGAGGCTGAGCTGCAGCCCTCCCCACCCCATCTGCCTCCAGCTCCCACTGCTAAGGGAGGGCAAGCCCTCCTCCCTCCCCTTTTATAGCATCCCTCAGGTGGCTCCATCAGTCTCTCCCTGGTTTCTGGCCCAGAGACATTCCTGCTGCCAACCCCACCTGCTTCCCAGGGAGTTGATTTACTCCTCAGGTGGGCTCGAGCCTCTGGTGAAGTCCCTGTGGGGCTACAGTCCCAAAAATGCATAGGTGAAAATGAGCAGGAGGGTATGGCCAGCTCTGAACTGAAGCTGGTGCTTGGACAGATAGACAGACTTGTCCCCTCCCCAGACAGGATCCATCAAGCTCCGAGTCACGTTCCCCAACACCTCCCCCACCATCCCTGCCCATGGAAAGGGGAGCCACGCTGCCTCCTGGCTCCGGACAGCGTTGAAATTGGTGGAGAGACATCTGTTCCCCATCCAGTGAGCAGTGTCTTCCTGATCTGCCTCTTAAAAATTACAAGGCAATTTGGAGTTTCTATTTTGTACTTTTGATTTGCCCAAACACCTGAAACATGAGCTCTCAATCCAGGATCAAAGGCTCTCGCCGGAGCAACACAGACGGCTATATCCACCGCCGTATTTATGCATGATTAGGAACGCCTGCATTGGAGAAGGGATTTGGCACGGGTGTGTGTGCTACAAAGCCTGAAACTCCATCTCTTCCAGAGAGGGAGAAGGGAGGGAGTTGGGGGGACCAATGTCCCGGCAGGTCAGAGTTAGTGCCAGACCCTTTGGCGCAGGGCAGCGATGGAGCGATGCCTTGCAGAGGGGTTGGCTCACCCGTGTCATTTGTCCCCTGTCACACCTGCCCAGGTCCCCTGCTTGCTTGTAGGGCTGAGACTGCTCTTCTGGGTGGGATCTCTTGGCCTTGCTTTGCTCTGTCTCTTAGGGTGGCTGGGTGGGTGGACACAAAGGATGCGATCCTGGATGCAAAGGGAATGGGACACAATCCCGGTGGTGTGGGATGAAAGGCACTGGGGGTGATGTCAGGCCAAGTAAAGGGTTAACAGTAACTGACGCAAATTGTTAATAAGGGAGGAGAGGGCTCTTCCCAATCTCTTTCAGTCCAAGTTGTCCTACTTTGAAAAATCCCAGACCCTGGAACCCTCTGCGCTGGGATTTTGCATCATCTAAACTGGAAGAGGTGCAGGCTCTTGAACTGATGTGCCCAAATCCCTACTCCCATAAATGAGCATGGCTGTGTTGCTGTCAATACCCAATTTCCATGGCAGAGGATCTGTCCCCTCATCTGACACCACTGGGGTGAGGGCAGACCTGGTCCCTGGAGGGACCTTCACTCTGGATCTCCATCTCAGACAGGTTTCTGCTTCTCACTACTGCAAAACCCTTCAGAAGAGTGGGATAGGGTTCCCAGGGTGAGGGAATAGTAGGCAGGGCATGTTGTTTATGGGAAAGGCAGCAGTAAAACCAGGAGGATGTAAAGAAACCTGCCCTGACACAGGTAGCAGGCCAGAAAACATCCACACGTGTCAGACAGAGGAGTGCCTTCCCCTTCTTCTGCTTTTAAATCAATTCAAAACAGGGAAATGCAATAAAATCCCAGATGCCTCCGCCTTATGGACATAATCATTTTTAGAGAACGTGTAATGAATCAACTTAAGCCAAAGTTACCTTAGCCTAAGCGTAAGGTACCCTAAACTCTGCCCTTTTAGGGGGAAGCCTGACTTTGGCCTACTCGCTGTGTGTCATCAACGCATGGTCAACTTCCGTCGTGCCGAGGTGTAAGTCAGGGCTAACGAAAGGTTTGTTGGGGGGGTAATACATAACAGAGTCATCCTATAATGCATGATGGGGTCATCCTAGAGCCATCTCCCCAAATATCATTCCCCTGTGGGGATCCACTCCCTGCTTCCACGGGAAGGAGCAGCAAGTCACCCATCACCCTAAAACAGGAACCTCAGGATGGGCAGGGACACTCAAGACAGCAACATCATCAAGTCTAACTTCTAAATCAAGTCAATCTGATGGAGACAAGTCCCACCGTCCCATTATACCACACCTCTACTTGTAATCAATAAACTTCCATTAAATCACTCTGAAAGTCTGTGTGATGCAACCCCAGTGCTCCTTTATTGGGAAATTTGCTAGTTGTTTGGTTGATTTTTTTGGCCACAGTTTCTTCATACATTGAGGGACCATCAGAGAAGTGCTGGGAAAAGGTGCCCAAGAGGTCTGCAAACACCAGTTCACAGGCATTTTGCACAGGGAATGAGCTGGGAAGAAAATTTGCCACAAATATTCTCAGTAAATTATAAAGTCTTGGAAAAAGCAGGTTTTGGTTCTACTGAGAAGTGGCTGTTTTGACAGATGTTTTAAATATTTTTTTAAGAATTCTATTTTTTTTTTAATTGAAACTGAAGGAGGTCCTGAAACCAGAGAGTAGTAGGTCAAGGAAAAAAACCAACTCAGAAACATTCTGCTTTGAAAACATCTAAACAAAATGTTTCCCTTTTCCCTTTCTTCCCTATTCCAACAATTTGGGGAATGAAAATGAATTCACAGAATTTCACCTTCTCTGAATCCATCCTTTTTGCCTGGAAAATGTTTTGGCCAAGAAATGCCTTCATGCCCCATTGAGTCTGAGTCCTTTGAAGGCCCAGGAGCACATGCGTCTTCCACCTCCAGCATCCCGGTGTGATGTCCATGTAAATTGTCTGAAACCAGAGATTACTGGAAGGTCAGAGATGTTATAAAACCTGCTGGCTACCAGCTGATCACACGTGGAGCAGAACCCAGGGCAAGGGGTGCACCCACACCCACCATCCCTGGGGTAGGCCCATTGCAGGCCCAACTCGAGACTGGGCAGCTCACCAGTCATATCCTGCACACCCAACTTGTTGTAGTTTCTCATGCACCAGTTTGGGGTTACAATAAAAATTTGGAGGTGTCGGGGCGAACCCACCGGCCCCCTGTGCATACCACGGTGCTGCGGCACCTCCCATGCTCGCGGCCTGCCGAGCAGCGCGGCACACGCGCTCATGAAAGGCAGGCAGCCTTGACAACCTGCCACTGGAAACTGCGCGGCGTTATTCAGTGGGAAGCTGCTTTCCTTCAACGGGCCATAAAACCTCCCATTTGGAAATGCAATTGCCTCGCTCCCCTCCCGCCCCACGCTGCTATTTCAAAGAGGGCGCGTCCGACACATGAAAACACAGGCAAAAAAGGAGCGGGATCTACTGAACCTTAAAACAATTGTTATTCTTTGCAACCCGTGCGCCTTCCAACACTAACATTATTCTAAGATGCAGGTAACATGTGACACGTTCTCTTTTTCTCTCCAAAAGTACAACACCCTTCCCTTCTTCTATCCCTCCTTCCCAAATATCAATCATCAGCAAAGACAAGGCAAATGAACTTTTAATCAATAACAGCTACTGTTTCTTGTACCGGGGCTGTTTATGATTTAAAAAGGGGAAAAAAAAAAAACCAACCCTAAAAAAAAAATTAAATCAATCCTGATGTGAACATTTTCCCACTTGGAAAAACAGCCCAATCCTCTATCAAAAGGTTGGGGTTTTTATAAGTTTTTAAAAGGTTTAAAAGCGAAATTAATTTAAAATTGTTTTTACATATCTTGCCTATAGACAGAACCACATCATATGATGAGGAAGGGTGGTCTATGGTTTATTAATGTTCCCAGTAAGTACTTTAGCACCAGTCTGTCTGCTTTGCACACATTTAATACTGTTGCCATCTACAAATCAAGACTACTCTAACCACAGCGTGTCTGTCCAGGCGCTTTAGCTGGCAGTCTGTCCCCTTTCCGTCCAGATCAGGTACAACAGACCAATCCTGGTATGTCTGCAGTCAAACTCCACTGTCTTCATCCAGGGAGTACCTGACACTAAATGATTTTGCTGTCAAAAAAACACCAAGAAACAGCCTGGTCCTCCTAGCTGAGTGTTCCCTGGTCAGAACGATGCTGAATTAATGTGCCAAGTAAACAAACAAACAAACAAAAAAAGAAGTGAGAGCTCATTCCAGGATCAAGGGAGTCCATAAAGGCTCCCACAGGAGATGGACTTCTGACACACCTTTGTGGAAGTGGACCTTGGTACCCCCCCAGAAAAAGGCAAGACTCCAAGTCAGGCTCCTAACAGTATTTTTGTTTCCTGAAAGCTTGCTGTTCCTGGGGTCTGAGCAACCAGGACATGAAGAGTTCATTTTCACCTTCATGTGCCACAGCATTCGGAGCAGTTCAAATGGCAGATGTCTCAACATGAGACATGAAAGCAAATGGTATATGAAATGGCATCCACCAAGGTTTGTACAAACTCCAGCTGGGTTCATTTTGGCCCCTTGCCAGCCAGTTCCTCTGAACTGCATCCGTAAGCAGAAGCCATGTCCTCTCTGCTTCCCAGCCTCCTCTGGTCCAGGCAATTTTGGGGGTCCCGTTGTTTCTTGCCTTTAAGTGTTGAGATATTCCATGGCCACGCACAGCTTGTCTCCTCCTGTGACTGACCCCTGCTAAGCCCAGGTTTGGGACAGTGAGAGAAGTCTCATTTCATCAGGGCGATGGAGCAGTCTACCCATGGCAGGGTCCACGCGGCACACACCAGGAGCTCCAGACACACAGCTGTGGGGACAGCAAGCAGAGGGATGCCACACATGAATGTGCCTGAAGGAGAGCTGCTGAGGTCCACCAATGGTGGAGGAAGGGGCAACCTTCTGCCTCACAAGGATGACTCGTGGTGGGCAGGATGCTCCCCAGATGGCCGAGGGGAAGTGGCTCAGACATGCATTCCTGAGGGCCTCTGAGTCACCAGACAGGGATGCTCCAGATGGAGAAAGCAGGACATGGCCTGGGGCAGGCAGAGGTCCTGCCAGTGCCAGCACTGCACAACTCACAGCCCTTCCTGCTCACCATGAGCTCATGGCAATGCCCAGACAGATCCCAGCAGGGAAAATCACTTGGTGCCTCCATCTCCCTACAGGTACAAGCCACATTTCCTCCTGGCTTTAATAAGAAGATGCCCTGTGCCAGTGTCCCTACACAGTAATTTCCTCCACCATCCCTTCAAGATGTGCTGGGGATGAGGTGTGTAGTTTGCATGGGGTTACAGAGGCACATGGGGCTGTGGCCATACTTGAAGCCCCCTCTTGCCCTACCTGCCCACCAGCTCTGCAAACCAGCCCCAGGAACGTAGGAAGGTCCTTAGCTTGGTTCATGTGCAAAGGACAGTCAGGAGAGAGGACAGAAAGGTGGATTCTGACATCTCCCTTGGTATCACAGGGTCAGAGGCTGAATCAGGCCAGGACTTTTCATTTCTTCATTTCCTACTTCTTTCCCGAGGCCTTCAACCCCTGGTGAACATCTCAGGCTCTTCTGTTCTCTGGGGCTCTTCTATCATCATCCCCACAATGAATGCAAACACCTTCCAGTCGTGCACCAAGGTGAGTACCCACCATGTAGCTACTCTCTCCTCCCAGCAGAGAGAAGACATCAAGCAGCTTTTTAGGATCAGAATAGAATAGAAGTTTCTCCACTTACAACTCTGCCAGACTTTAACCAGGCTCCAATTTTCCATGCTGGGTTTCTGCCCCGGGCTGTGTTTTGTTTTGTATTTTTCAAAAAAATTCCATGACTCCATTTCCACCAGCCCTTTGAACAAGGTTTAGGGAGGCCTTTTCTTTCTTTATTTTTTTCTTCTGCCCATGCTAAAACATTATTGCAACCATTTTACTGGGAAGCAGCGCTGCCTCCAGGCTGGGCAAGAAGTGTCCCTTGAGTGAGAAGACGGGCCTTTCTCCATCCCCGTGACAGCGCCTGAAGTCGGTCAGATCACGAGTCTCCGAAATAGCAGAGGCTGGTTGGAGTTTGGCAGATGGATGAAGCACAAAGTCCATCTGTGCTGAGCGCTCTCCATCTTCCAACGGGCCTCAATCAACGGTTTCACAACAACACATCAGCCAAATGTGTAAACACAGGGTACAGCTTAAATATAGTCCTTGCCCAGATGAACAATCAGTGCTGAAAGAGAAGAGCATCTTATGCAAATAAACAGAGGTCCCGCAGAGCTCAAGTATTTGGACCAAGGTCAAAGAAGGGAATTCATGATGGGAGGAAATCATTGAACCTAAAGGCACACACGAATTTTCAAACATGGGTTTTGTCTGCTGGGAAGGACTAATTTGAGTGGACTGGACCCCTCTGTGGCTTTGGGTTGGATCCAGCAGATCCTAAATCGAAACAGTCGCAATGGGAGAACGGAGGAGGAGACGGGGAAGTGAGGAAGGCCAAAACCGAAACGCTTCGTTTGGGGCAGATCAATTGACCTGAAACCCGTTTTTGTTCACTTCACTGGGAAGATAGATGTGTTCTGCTGACTTGGAAAGGCCTTTTCTTCTTCAGGGCTTTGGCTTTGCTGGTAAAACAAAAAAAAAACCCACCCCTCTGTGGTTATTCCAGCAGCTGGAGCTGAAGAGCGATCCAGGTAGCCTTTGTGCCCACACAAACTGCGGGGTCCCATGGGACCATCAGCCAGGTCTTGGGCCCACAGGTCCCTAAGCATCATATGGACCACAGGCAAGAACCTCCCTGGGGCCATGGGGGTCAGGCTGCCCTGACACAGCTCTGAGCAGGTTGAGAGCACAGTTTTGCCTGCAGGAACCAGGGTCTGAAATTAGAATTGCCTGCTGATGTGTAACAGAGAGGGAGAAAAAGGCAAAAGCAGCAAAAGCAGATAAAACAATCCAAAAAACCCCAGCCTGGGGGCTCTGGGAAAATTAAATGGGAAGAAATGTGCCTGCCTTGAGTAAGGCTGAGCGCAGGAGGGAGGGAATGAGGGGTCTGAAAAAGCCCAGCTCAGCCTGACCGCTTCCAAGGGGTTTGGCAGTGAACGGAGGGGCTTTGCTCCAAGATGGTTCGGCAGGAAAGTCTCAGCACTGGGGAGAGGCTCCTGCTCAGCAGAGAGCCGCCACATCCCAAGAATGGAGGGCATCCTCAGGCAACAACCCCCTCCTCAGAGCTGGGTTTCAGTTTGGATGATCCTAGCTGAAGTCCATGTTTGACAGACAGGAATGCTTCCTCGCTCCACTGGAGAGGTTGCGAGGTGGCCAGAGAGTAGGAAAAGTCAATGCGTAAAACAGCTGCAGCCTTACAGCACACAGGAACGGGGTCACATCTTGCCTTTAGAGGAGATTAAATTTAAGACCTGTCAACCTCAACAGCGTCTAGGTCAGTCTTCTTCCTCTGCATTGACAGGGAACAAATTTGAAGCCCTGAGCTGTCATTTCTGCACGTCATGCTTTGAGTTGTTCCCTTCCTCTAGCATGACAGACCTGTTCTCTTCCTGAGGACGATCATTTTTCAGCCAGGCATATGGTCATTTGCATTCCTGAGTTATGGAGCTCACAGCTCACCAAGGGAAAGGGAATTTGGTTTCGTGTCCTGCTGACCCCACAAATGCACTGCGGAGCTGGATGGACATGGCCACCAGCCCCCCACAAATGACACCACCCTGGGCCAGGCCATTCCATGGGGAAAACAGGTCATCCCCCAGGGAGATGCTGTGCTGGGTTAGTTACCTTCTGCCTACCCAACTTTCCACTTGAATTTGCTCCTCAGAGTTGGCAGATGTACCCCAGCCAAGCATGGGGTGGTGTTCCTACAACCACTGGAAGCTCCCTGGCTCAAAGGCACCGTGTAAAACCCAAGTTACTTCCTAGCCTGACCTTCTCCATGCCCCACTGGGTCAGCAAGTCCCCTCTGGGGCTATGGCCTGTGCCCCACCACCTCGCCAAGACACCGCAAGCTACTCCTGCAGCGAGTAAGTAATGAAAGTGCTCAGCAATTATAATTAGCGATTTATAAAGGAGGTCTCTAAGAAAAAGATTTTCTCCCCCTCTACTCTGCCCTGGTCAGGCCCCACCTGGAGTATTGTGTCCAGTTCTGGGCTCCCTGGTATAGAAAACACAGGGATCTCCTGGAGAGAGTCCAGAGGAGACTACGGAGATGATGAAGGGCCTGGAGCATCTCCCCTGTGAGGAAAGGCTGAGTGAGCTGGGGCTGTTCAGCCTGGAGAAAAGAAGACTAAGGGGGGATCTTATTAATGTTTATAAATATCTTAAGTATGGGATGCAGGGGGAAATGGCCAGCCCCTTTTCAGTGTCTGTGGGGACAGGACAAGGGGCAATGGAAGTTCCGCACCAACATGGGGAGGAACTTTTCCCCAGTGAGGGTGATAGAGCCCTGGGACAGGCTGCCCGGGGGGGTGGTGGAGTCTCCTTCTCTGGAGATATTCAAGACTCGTCTGGATGCCTATCTGTGCAATATGAGCTGGGGAGCTGCTTTGGCAGGGGGGCTGGACCTGATGATCTCTCGAGGTCCCTTCCAACCCCTGTGATTCTGTGATTCTGTGATTTAGCACTCCAAACAACACAGTAGGTTGAAAACAACACAGCTGGAATATCTGGGCGCTCGGCTCCCACCAGCATTGGTCCCAGCATTTGGGCAGACACCCATGGGTGCAAGCATTCGACTGTAAGTACCGCTGCTGCGGAAGCGTGGCTGACGGGAACAGCCGGATTGTCACACGTGCTGGAATGGAGATGATCGTTATCGTGACTTGAGAGAGCCAGTGGGCCTGACTGGGAACAGCCGGTTGGGATCTGCAGGGCAGCTCTGGGATGGGTGCGCAGTGCCTGCTGTCACATGCGCTGCGGCTGACAGCTCCCGTTGCTCTTAAGCTCGAGAGGTTGCAGGGAGCTGTGCTGCTCTATGGAGCTGAACCGACTTGCTGTGGTGCCAAGTGGCCAAAGCTTCAGACTACAGAAGACCCCCCCCTGCCGCATGCAGCTGGGTTAAGACACGTACTGCTGAGGGGAGTCCTCTGGGCCAAGGGACCATGTCTACATGAGGTTATCCCAGAATGCTTCCCAAATCTTAGATCTGGAGGCATGCTCTGGCTGTGTCCCAACTCCAGATTGGGTATGTACCAGCAACCCCAGAGCCTCGGCGTGCAGACAGAGGAAACCCAGATGGGAGTGCTGGCGCATCGCAACAACTCCCTGCCCCGCAAGGGCCAGAGACCAAGACACGAGGACAGGTTTGCATAGACAGAGCTCAAGTGACTTGTCTGGCCACGTAGAGCTTTACCCTTCCCCTGACATCTGCCCATTTCTCCAGCAATGCTCGAACCCTCATATCAATCAGAGCCCTGCAAGGTCCCATGAGGAACAAACCCACCAGACAACATCCCCACATTTCCAGCTAGCTCAGTTACGGAGCTGTACAACCAATCCCGACTGCACTGGCTTTTGTACAGGGGTGACTGTTGGGATGCCATGCAGATGTAATCCCAGGACTACCCAAAAACCTGAGGGGACGATGCCACCTTGTCACTTCAGGTTGCTATCCCATCACAAACAATAACAAGGCTCTGTCCTCTGCAAACCACAGCTGGCTGATGTTATGTATGTGACATACTGTGAGTCCGTATGGACTGCGTTCCACAAAGGGTTTTCTCATGATCACTCTTTCTGGAGCCGCGTCCTGCCAAACGCCGCTTGTTTGCATGGCCCATCTCTTATTTACTGCCTTATTAGTCTGGTGTTAGATTATTTCCCCCCCTCCTCTCCATCCCTCTGGAACTTCCCCAGAGTCCCCAGATTTGTTTAAAAACCGACACTAATGGTTCAGAGAGCTCTGGGGCCAGTTTGTTTACCCTTTGATGCGAGTTATCTGATCCTGCGGAACGTCTAACTTTAATCACCGCTGCTCAGCGTTGGGCTCCGTCGCTGGTAGAACGCAGAGTGCTCTGTTATCTCCACAACGTAGGGGCGTGTCATCCTACTCCTTTCCAAACAGACAAATAAATGGAGAACAAATAACTTTGCCTCTTCTACACGCCGGTCCAATATTCTCCCATCACTGCCTGGGATCTCGCTATAGGATTTGGCTTCTCTTGATACACTCAAACAATTCCCTTTTATTGCTAACCCTCACAGCCAGAGATCTTTCACTCCTGCCTTTAGATTCTCTTCCCACTTGTGTTCTCACCAATTTCTACTCAGTTTCCTCCTTTTTTATTTACCATTAACACCCATGGGCATATTTGTGCCCACGATGCTACTTATCTAAGTGTACATACATGCTAAGTCTACAGAACCACCACTCCCACCTTCTGTCCCAGCTGAGCTTGCTTATGCAGGACAGTATCCAGGCTTCCAGGACAGCAGCTACCTTACAGCATCTCACAAAACACTTCCTGATCATCATCCATTCAATTCTGTTTAAGTAATTCCCTCTGCTCCTTAATTTTACTCATTTTCATTTCATTTTTAATCACTTTCAGCTCAGGGAAGCTGTTCCTTTTTGCAGAACCAGTGTCTAGAGCTGGGTGCCTCTGTGCTGCTAGAAACCCAGTCCCTCATCGCGTATAAATAGCAGCGGTCAGAGCTCTTCTGTGTTTGCACATAGTGGCATGCTCACTGGCAGGGAGGCAGCCTGGGAATAGGTTATGGAGTCCCTGCCCATCATGAGACCGGAGAGCTGCATACCTAAAAGGCAGAGGAAGCTGGTTTTGGGTTATTTGCGGGGGGGGATGTATCCTTCCTCTGCTTCCAGGCTCAAGAAGAGGGGGGGAATGACACTGGGGACCAAAGACAGCTTTCATCAATTGAGATGTTTTATTTTGTGTTGGCTTTTTTCCTTAAACATCCTTTGTTTTCTAACAATAAATCATATCCTGAGGCAAAAAGCCTTTAAAAGGATGGGGCATAGAGTCTGCTTCCCTTCCCTGGCTGGCGAGGCAGGCCATCAGCTGACAGCAGTCATCAATCTGCAACTCAGCGATCAATCCATCTTTATCTGTCAGCGCGAAGACCGGTGCAGGAGGACCCCAGCTGTGCCGGCCTGCCATCCCTTGCCGGCTGCGGCAGGGCCTGGGGGGGTCACCAGTGCTGGACCCCATCTCCCTCACCGCCCGCTCTCCTCGAGCAAGAGGTCCCACCATCTCCAGCACTGTCCCCTCGTGCTCCCCAGCATGTCTTGCAGCCAGCGGGCTAAGCTGGATCGTCCTCACAGTCCCCTCCCATGATCCATCAGAGTGGGCATCCCACCCTTCCAAAAAGCCAGCAACACTCAAGAAGGCAACGGCATCTTTTCCAAACAGAGGGTATGACCAACAGCCCATTGGTGGGCAAATCCTCCCACGAGGTTTCAGAAATCCTAAGTCATTCATTCTAGGGTTTGGGGATTTTTTTGCCTTTGGTGGCCATTTCTACCTCCTGCTGTTTACTGCCCAGGCTTCTAGGTTTGCTCCTCAATGTTTGTGCTGCCAGGAGTCATCAGTTTATGGCAGCACCTACGTCTTCTGTTTACCTCTTAATATTGTTCCCTAAAGATGTTCCTTTAAAGCCCTCTTAACTAATCTACCTTGTTTGCTATCCAGAATATTGGTTGCTCACCCAGAGTGATGGAGGTGGAGTTCATATGCTCCCTCAGACAGCAGACTCGATGCTCCATGACCTGAAACACCTCTAGTTTGCCTTCATTTTACATCTTTTGCCCCTCGGTGGCTTCCCTCCCCTGTCTGCTTTTGCTTCCAAGAGGCGAGGAGGGATCACGCCGCTGATCATCTGAACTTTCCCCTCCTTCAATTCCCCCCTTAGTCCCTCAAGCTCTTGCTGATCTGAGAAGTATTTTATGAGGCAATTTCGCTCATGCCAAATGTGTCATAACCAATGGATCCCTGCCTACAGTCATCAGAGTCCCGTTCAGCCTCCCGGTGATGCGTGTTGCACTGGAGCCAAGGAGACCGCACACAGGCCTGTTGTCTCTCTGTCCCCTCTTCTGCATCGGCTGGGCAGAAGATTTGTGTCTGCCTGCATACATTGGCTCCACTGGCCACCGCCTGTGCTCATGCTCCCCTTGAGTCTGGGGGATCATGCCCAAAAGGGGCCATTGGAGATGGTTCTGAAGCTGGTTCAGGGTTAAGAGATGCTGGCCAAGAGCCACACTTCAGTACTCTGTGTCTTCTCCACCAACACAGGCAAAGCCCCACCCTCTGCCCACCACTTTCAATGCAGCAAGGAGAACATGGTGCTTTCTCCCTGGATCCAGGTCCCTGCTCTGCTCCACCCAGGGGAAATGGCCTCAAAGGTTTGGGGCACACTCCCCTGCTCCCTTGCACTCTTGGCTGATGACATCAACCCTGTCACAGCAGCTGGAGCCATCAGCCAAGATGGGTCATCCCTCATTTTGCTGCAGTGAGACTGTAAACATTGTGTTTGCATTTCAAGGCTGTGTGGGACTAGGATGGAGAGACTTGCTGGCCCAACAGTGATGGCCAACCTGGGCATCCCTGCTTCGTGGCACAGTCTCTGTCCCTCTCCTTCCTTGGCCAGGAAAAGGCACAGCCTGGGGGAGGCATCAGTTGTTTTGGGAGCAAAACAGCGTAGCCACTGCAGTTTACCTGAGCTTTGTGACTCAGCAGGTTCCTCACACAACCACAAGCCTGGTGTCCTCCATCACAAGGTGGGGTCATGTCTCATGGGATGGGCATGGACCTCTGTTCTCATGGCTGGAGGAAGCCTGCCTGCACAGCCCAGAGCAGTGACCTGGTGGGCATTACCCAAGCAGCAGGTATGAGATGAACCCAGGTATGGGGTGAACCCAGGTATGTGATGAACCCAGGTATGAGATGAACCCAGATATGAGCATTCCAACCAGGACTGCATGTCAAGGGTGCCCAAGGGAAGATGCTGTCCCCAGGCAGGGTTATAGCAAAGGGCCCCCAGTGACTCCCTGATGCTACCCGAGATGGAGATCTTTCCTTGCAATCCTCAAGGCTTGTTCCACTCATCAGAGCAGGACCATGTCCCAGGAAAGGCCTGTCCTGCTTTGAGCAGCTGGGACAAAGAGGTCTGCCCCTTCTCAAAGAGAGTGGATGGGAGCCATGAACAGGTTTCTTCTGGTTCTTGCTCTGTGCTGGGGTTTGAGAGGTTTTCAGTGGCAGGAAAGCACCTGGTCAGGGTGGGCATTTCAGGGCTGGGGGCAATGGAGTGGAGGCAGCACAGGGATGGGAGGAGGTGGGGGTTCCTCGAGGCAAGAGAGAAACCTCCAGCCTGGAAACCTTTTTGTTCCTCCTGGTGCAGTTTGGGGCAGGCAAGCGGGGCTGGGGGGAAGGTGTGGTGGGGTCTTGACACGGAGCCGCCTGGAGCTGATGTCCTGGCCTCTCTGAAAATGTCCTCAAGCGCTTGGATTTGCCTCAGATTAAGTGCAGTTGCCCGGGCTGGCGCGTAGTCCTACACGGGCTAAATGAGAACCACCCGTCACACCTCCCGCCCTCCCTCCTCCTCCGCCTCTCCCGCGCAGGTTCATTAAGGCCTTCCCCAGCGAGAACAGGCCGCGTTTCGGGGGGAATGCCGAAGCGTTTGATATTTTCCACTCTGCGTGTCAAGGGCATTTACAGTCGGCGTCAGGCTGTTCCGTCAGTCTGAGGGAAGCACTTTGAAGTGTTTGTGGTAGAGGCCACATGTGCAGTCAAGATGTGCCGATGCCGCCGGGCTCCCCAGCCTCTTGCTCCCTTTGCATTCCCAGCACCATGTGACAATCAACAACACGGCTTAACCCTTTCGTGCCACCGGCGCGTCCCGCTCAGAGATGGGGACACACACACAGGGTCCCCATCCCCTCGTGCATCCTGGTGGCCGTGGCTGGGAAGCCTGTGACCACCCTCCTTTGTTTTGGAGAAGTAGTGGCGCAGCGTGGGCAAACATGGACGGTGAGGGTGACGGGCTGGAGCTTCTGGTCCAAGTGGTGGATCTGACGCTACTCCCCACACATGCTGCCAGAGTTCCCGCTTTGATGATGAAAGCAGCATCGCTCGCCACAAGCAGCTGCAGAGCCGGCTCCCACCCTCGCCCGTCCTGCACTGGGACCCGAGACGCTGCATGGAAGAAGTCCCAGTGGCTGTGACACACCAAGGATGTCCATGATGACATTACTGCCCATCCCTCTGGCATGACAGATGGCATGTGACGAAATGGGCAGCAGTTGGGTTGTGCAGCCGCTGCCCCAGGGCCTCTGGGCACGGAGTGAACAATTGCAGCCGCTTCGCCTCCGAGGCCCTGGTGTGAGCCCGGCACTCTTTTCAGGAGCTCTCTGCAGGAGCAGTGGTCAGAGATGAATCCAATTTCTTTGTGTAGGGCTCACACAGTAGTTGTGGAGTGCTGTGCTGTGCTGTTGCTCCAGGCTCTAGGTTATTCCCCTGTGCCCAAAGAGCACCCGGGAGAGGAGCTCGCTTTGAAACAGAACACAGGAATTGGCAAGCACAGTTCATCTCTGAGGGAAGTGGAGTAGCAACCTCCCCCCAGCCATTCACCTCCCTAAAAAGAGTGCCAGGACAGAGTGGAGAAATTCAAGACATGTGATGTCTCCAGCTGATGCTTCCCTGGTGCCTGAGATGGATCTTTTCCCCCTGCTCTCCACAGCCTCCCCCAGGCAGGAGGAGAGTGGGATTCTCCAGGGATCCCCCTTGCCAGGGCTTTGGTCCTTGCAGGTGGACCTTCCACGTTCTGTTAGGAGCCCTGGGCTGGTTACCAAGAGCTGAGCTTGGCTTACACCTTGGGAAGTCCCCTAAGATAGAAATTCAGACCTCACTGCCCCACAAGCCTGGCTCTGCTGAGGGCTGAGCTGCAGCCTCCATCGGGTTGATTTTAATTCTGAGCAGATTCCCAGCCTGATCCGTGCAGCCTGGACCCACTGCAGTGATAAAAAGGACATGGAAGGCAAGAGGGGAGGAAAGAGCATGACGAAAAAGGCAGAGAGGCCTTTCTGTGGAAGCTCAGAGCTCAGCAGCTATGAGCTAAGGGGACAGGGATGTGAGCTGCAGAGAGGCGGCTCCCACCCTTTGCTGCTGCCTCCAGCACAGCAGTGTTTTTTTGGGGGCCGACACGATGCTGTTCCATTCCCTTGATCCTACATGCCTGGAGCAGGAGCGGAGCCAAAGCTGCAGGCACGTTCTCCCTCGGCACCGCCGGCCGGCGGCAGCAGCAGGGATGCAGCACAGCGATGCCGCTCTGGCAGCTGCAGAGTTAACGTGTGGCACAGAGAAACCCCCAATCTTCCTCTTCAGTTACTGCACTGCAGAGGGCGGTGGCCTGGGGGAAGGGTGTCACTGTGCCGGTTCTTGCTTGGCAGGGAGAAGAAATCTGGGCCACAGCTTCCTAGAAACGCTGAAGCCAAGGCATTATACAGCGTAAGTGACCTCTCCTCCTTCCATGACCCATCCCCACTCCCTGCAATTAATTGGAGTCCTGGAAACCCCGAGCCTTCCACCCTGATTTCCCAGCCCTCGGCAAAGTGTCTGACTCAACCGGCAACTCCCCTGCTGCTGCTCTTCTTTGCTGAGATGACTGATGCTGTCAGCCAGGGAGGATGGGCTGCGCTTTGCTGGTCAAAAGGGTCCCTCAGACCGCCCTGTCCTGCCTCTGTGCCTGTGTTTCTGTGTGCTTTTCTGCTGAGCTGGCAGCAGGAGGAGAGGTGGCCTGAAGTTACAGTCTGCTCCGATTCATCACACCCCTTCAAAACCCCAAACCCCTCTAGCCCTGGAAGGTGAGAGTTAGACCCCTGACTGCTGGTGCCGCCCCTGGAGCACCACCCACCCAGCCTGATAAAAAGCAGGACCCATCCACAACACTTCACACACTTCACCCCAAGCTGGTCATCGTGTCTGGGGGGTGAGAAGGGGACACAGGGTGGCTACATGGGGCGGGAATGGCTGCCCAAAACAGCCTTGAGAACAGCAGGTAGCTGGAGCAAATGCCCAGCTGGCTGGAGCTAGCAGACCCATGCCAGGTGATGGCTGTATGTGGAGGAGCTGGACCCTGCTGCTCCTGGGAGCTGCTGCTCACCAAGGGGCTTCAAGGCTGAGCTGAAACAAAGCTGAAACAGGGCAGGTGGAGGGGGGCTGGATGGGTTTTCTGTGGGAAACCCTACTACTGTGCTAACCCTCTACATGGGTTTGCTCATCAGTTTTGACCAGGTAGGGAAGTCTGGAAACCCATCTGGCCAGAGGGGCAGATGCCTCAGAAGCAGTAAATTAATGACAATATAATACCTTTACGTGGGGAGAGAGATCCAAACCAGGGCCCCAGGTGAAGGGGAGGTGGCTAACCTCACTTTTATTAGTCACCTGGAGGTAGATGTAGGAAAGCTGGCCTCACCAATTTCACAGAATCACAAGGTTGGAAAAGACCTTTGAAGATCATCAAGTCCAACCATTCCCATCCTAAGCTAAACCATATCTCTAAGTACCTCATCTACCCTTTTTTTGAACACATCCAGGGAAGGTGACTCAGCCCCTCCCTGGGCAGCCTGTTCCAGGCCCTGACAACTCTTTCAGTAAAAATTTTTTTTCTAATATCTAATCTGACCCTGCCCTGGCACAGCTTCATGCCATTCCCCCTTGTCCTGTCACCTGCCACCTGGCTGAAGAGACCATCACCTATCTCTCTACAACCTCCCTTCAGGTAGTTGTGGGTGGTGATAAGGTCTCCCCTCAGCCTCCTCTTCTCCAGACTGAACACCCCCAGCTCCCTCAGCCATTCCTCATAGGATTTGCCCTCCAGCCCCTTCCCCAGCCTGGTTGCCCTTCTCTGGACTCGCTCCAGGACCTCCATGTCCTTCTTATGGTGAGGAGCCCAGAACTGGACACAGCACTCGAGGTGTGGCCTCACCAATCCTGAGTACAGGGGCACAATCACTTCCCCAGACCTACTGGCCACACTGTTTTTGATACAAGCCAGGATGCCATTTCACTTGCTTTCATAGCTCTGCTTCAGTGCAAAGGCTAGGCTGAGTTTCAAAATGCGACCAAATTCGTAGGTGTGGATTAGGCACATCATGTCATTCTTATTCCAACCCTGAGCTTGTCAGGGCAGGAGTCAGAGCTTCCTACAGGTCTGCCAAGATTTACCCGAGTCACACAGGCACGGGGATGGATGCTCTCCTGGGCTGCTCTTCTGGCAGCAATCCTGGAGCTATGCAGGAGTCCAGGGAGCAACTCCCCGCTCAGGGCAGCTCTGGGCACTGGGAGCCAGCGGTCCCTGAGTGCTGCCTGGGGGTCTGCACTGCTTTCCAAGTCCATGTCATCTGCTCAGCACAAGCCTGATGAGCTCAACCCGCTGTAAGGCAGAGACAGCACCTGGGCAGGAGCTGGCCCTACCTGCAGTGCATTTTTTGGTTTGAGGGATCTTTCAGACGAGGCTCATTTTCCATTTCTGCTGGAAGCGATCCCTGGGGTAGAAACCAGCTTCTTTAGAGTTCTTCTTTCTCCTCCCCCACTCTGCCATCACACTCACGGCATAACCAGGCAGGCAGATTTCCCCCCACCTTGCAAACCCCAGTGAGTGGTTCCCTAAGCCCTGAACTTGCCACGGAGCCCAGCTGTCTGTCACCCACCCTCAGATTAAGCCCCATCAGCTCAGGATGCCAAGCCAAGCTTTGACACCACAGGCACCGAGACAATCCTGGTTCAGGCCATGTCTGGGGAAGGCAGAGAACTTCCCCTTTCTGAGCTCGTGACACATCACACCCTCTTACAGCCCGACAGGCGCATACAGCTTGGTCCGACCTGGTCGACAGCATGAGGTGAATAGACCTTAATAAACAGACCCTTAATAAAGGGCAAGGCCTCCCCCTTGTACAGACCCTTTACCCCGAGGATCACAAAGCGCTTTGCAAATTCTTGCTTATTAATCCTCACCACCATCCTGGGAAGAAATAAGAGGCACAGGGGAAACACCTCATTTGCTATGGAGAAGGGAGCACTTTCTGGGGTGAAACGGAGGCATTTAACAGATGAGAACAGTGCTGCTCAACATAACACGCCAGCCAGAAATGAAATGAAAGGAATTAAAATTGTGAACAAGGGGAAACTTAGGCAGGAATAGTGCGATTAATCACCCTGAAACTTGGCTCAGACAACACTGAAAGGCGCCATGTGATTTTTATCAGGCTCCGTTAGTGCTCGGTTCGTATGCCGGCGTGGCAGGTAATGCAGTGTCCCAGGAGAAGGGGCTGGGGTGGTGGGACCAGTACTCAGCCCAGGAGGGAAAAGGCTGGGCAAAGCTTCCAAAAGCAATGGTATGACTGGGATCTCTGGATGCCACCCGCTGCTGCCCATTCACTGGCTCCTTGGGACCGCAGGGATGCGTGGCTGTTAGCCTGTAACACCACTGTCGCCTGCTGTCCATGTCACACGCACACCTACTCCTTGCCCCGAGGTGATTTTTGCCATTCCCACTTCTGAATTTGGGTTGTTTCAGGCAGACAAGACAAATCACAGAATGTGAGGAGTTGGAAGAGACCTTGAAAGATCATCTATTCCGATCCTGCTGTCAGAGCAGGATCACCCAGACTAAATCACACAGGAACACATCCAGAGGGGTTTGAATGTCTCCAGAGAAGGAGACTCCACAGCCTCTCTGGGCAGCCTGTCCCAGGGCTCTGTCACTCTCACAGTGAAAAAGTTCCTCCTTATATTCCCATGGAACTTCCTCTGCTCCAGCTTGCACCCACTGCCCCTTGTCCTGTCGCTGGCCATCACTGAGAAGAGCAAGAAGGCATGCCAAATCTTTACCTGCAGCTTTGTTTCCTCATGTAACCTGTGAGTGCCGCCCTCTCTCCAAACCTTCCACTCCTTGGGAAGATCCTCAGCCGGGCCCCCAGTAACCCCCCGGCTGATCTGCACAAAACCAGGGGCAGTGACACAATCCTCACTACTGATGAATCTCAAGGTGGTTTACAAGCAACTCAGAAGCTACACTCTTCAGAGCAGGATTACCTGAAAAGCAAACTGTCCGCAGTTGTGGGATGCACGCTGGTCCCCAAACCAGAAACATCCCAGATGACAGTACTGGCAAGGAAGAACAAGCCAGTTAAGAATCAGTTTGCACTCCAAGGTTTCCTGAGACATGAATGTACCAGCCCTTACCTTCCAACCCCTCGTTTCAGACTAGACTGCACAGGACCGAACTGGGCACACTGTGTAACCTCGGACTGTTTTCCAAATGCCACCAAATCAGCTCTAGATGACGGGGGGAGGCAGAGGATGAGATTGTGTAACTCGAATAAAGCAGGAGCTCAGTGTCTTTTTTTCTGGGCACCGATTGCTCTAGCAATTATCTGTGCCAGCTCTGCCAGCCCTGTGCCTCCGTCCAGGCCACGTACCGCTCTGAGGTGGCTTTTGTAGCCTCACTGCGATGAAGTGTTTTATCCCACTAGGGTTTATTATTCTTTTATAGACTGAAGGGCTTCAGCCTAATCTTTCAACAAACAAGAGGAATCTATCAACATTTCAATGCTGTTGTAATTGGCTCCAAAAATAGCACCCTCAGAGCCACATTTCTTAAACTTCTCAAATCCAAGAATTAACCTTTTTTTCAGGAAAAAAAAACCCCAACCATCCAAAGACCAACGGGTATAGCTTTCATATATCAAATCAAATAAACAAAAGACTCCAATTTGCAAGTTAAGCTATAGTAGCTTTTATTTTTCTCCCACTTTGTTTGCACGCTTCCTTCTGTGGCTGCAGGAGGGGAGGAGAGACGGCTTGCTATTGTTTCATGAACCACCACTGGATGTTTCAGGGAGCCCCATGGATCACAGCCTGAGAAACACTGCTTCAGAGATGGATGGGCTCCGTACAGGGGGGGCCTTGCTCTCTGTTCCATTCTGGCTCACGCTGTAGCAGACTGCTGCTGTTGTTAAGCCCTCCACGTTGCCCACTGAAGGGCACTGGCTGTCTCCCCTGGGGACTGGGTGCTCCATGCTGCTTGGTCCATGCCGTCCCGTCCTCACAATTACTGTGGTCCAGTTTATAGCCCTGGATCCAGGCCATCCTCTGTGCACTCCACCCAGGTCAGCTCCATGGCAAAGGACCGTTGCCCAGGGGATGCAGAATTATGCCAGCTTGTTCCCTGTCTTAAAAAAGACAGTACATGTCCTCGTGGAGAGGATGGGCTGTCTCCACTGCTCCTCTGTTATCGTAAGCGATTTTTCCTGCCAGGAAAACCGGCCTCAGTGCAGTCCTCTCCACGACCCCCACAGCTCTCTCCAGATTTTGCAAGCAGATACCTTGGCACCTCCAGTTGCCTTCAGCTTCTGTTAGTGTTGGCTTGCTGGGATCAATAGCTTCCATCTTCTTTCTCCTTGTTTCATTAACTGTCACGTTGGGGGTTTTGATCTTCCCTGGAACCAAGCCCTGCCAAAAGCTTTACTCTCTTGCAGTGCTCTGTTTCACCTAATTGCCAGAACGAGCTGTGCAGTTGGTAACGACCAAGGCGAGGGAACACACGAGATGCACTCAGGATATGGCATTCACATCTTGTACTTTCATAAAGGTATAGCAATGGAAACATTCCCTATTTTGATTGTCCCAAAGCCACAGGAAGAAGGGAATTAAGGGAATTGATACGTCTGGGCTAGATGCCAGCTCTGATTTACTCATATTTTTGCCCAGATCTGAAATACCTTGGTCAGAGATGGAAAATTTGTATAGAAGATATGAACCAAATCAGGCCCTGCGAGTGCTGGTATCCAGCTAGGAGCTATCTCCACTGGCACACCCAGAGAAACAAAGACCAGGGAGTCAAACGGGCAACAGCAGCTCTGTGAGAGATTTCTTCTCTTCCTACAGAGGGTTTCGACATTCCAGCATCAACCACGACTAATACCCCCATTTCCAGTCTGCCTTCTGACCACAAAGTGCCTAAGGTACCAGAACCCCAGTGAGTGAGGATGTAGGGGTTGGCGTGGCTCCTGGAAAGAGGATGTGCTTTATCATCAAATCCCAGCATGATTTGGTATGGAGAGGCACGGAGCGGTCAAGGCAGAGTGGTGAGCCCAAAACAGGGCTGCCTTTGGAAGCAGTATAAAAAGCAAATATCCTTGCTAACATAACCTGCCTTCTAGTTTAACCTCCGTGTTCCCTCAGCGAGCGCAAACACGCCGGCACATATTTTAGGTGCAGCAACCCACTTAGGAAGACTCAGATGTAGCCTAAGTCCAATTAAAGCAAAATGGAATGAAAGTCCCAAATTATTTCAATGTGTCAGAGCGAGGAGTTTGCAAATCCACTGGTTATTGCAAAGTTGTTCTGGGAAAAAATAATTCCTGTATGGATTCTGCCCTGCTCTGCTGAACTCCAGGGGAATTTTAGCCATCCATTTCAATGGGAGCAGGACCAACACATATAAGCAAGCTTGAGCCATGCATTAATTAATTTTGCTTCAGGCCAAATGCATTTGCCCTTATGTGTCAATCCTGCCATGAATTTTCTACAGAAAGATCTCTGTCCCTGCTGCAGCGCCTGCTGAACTCGCACCAGCCAGGTCTAACTGCAAGATCCCATCTGACTGCCCAGAGACCCCTAAGAACACACATATGTATTAATCTTACCAAGATTAATACAAGCTCAGTCAAGAGCAGGGTTTGAGGAAAATATCTCATTACGTATCAAGCTGGAGGGTAGATCAAAGCCTTGCATTTAGCTCACTAATAAACCCAAACAGAACTAGCACTGCAGAGGAAGTAACTTGCTTGTCTGTGATGGTTCCCTTCTTCGGGAAGGAGTACAGAAATCACAAAGTTAGCACCACTAAAATAACCACAACCACCCACAAAATTAGGCTAATGTAGGATTTAATCTGTGTTTTTTCATCTTGTTAAAATTCCCAAACACCAGACAATGGGATGAAGTGCTCTGCTCACATCCAACCTCTGCTCAGCACAAGGGAGGGCAGTGAAGGTCCCTTCTTGATTTTTATATTTTTTCCCCCATATATTTGAATGTGAACAGAACCCCAAAATTCTAGTAGCAAAAAATAGATGTACACCACCTCAGTG
Source organism: Porphyrio hochstetteri (assembly GCA_020800305.1). Lineage (NCBI taxonomy): Eukaryota > Metazoa > Chordata > Aves > Gruiformes > Rallidae > Porphyrio > Porphyrio hochstetteri. Next base: position 26,582,599 of record CM036912.1, read on the forward strand.
TGCCACCCCAAGCTGTGCCCACTGTTCTGCTAAGGTTGTGCTCTGCAGTTGAGGTCTCTGCTCTCTAAGGCTTTCTAACACAGTTACAAAAGGGCAGATTTGGCTTGTTTTCTTAAACTTGCTAGAAAGCCACTTTCTCTCTTAAATGTAATTTATGTCATTCAGCTAGAAAGTTTGTTTTCAGTACAAAATACTTTTTAATCACCTCTGTTAAGCCTTTCTACTTCATCTCATTTGGTTCCTATGGAAATCACAAGCCTTCCAGAACTGCAAATTCCATTTCCCAGCCAATGTTAGGAAAACTGATTTTTTTTCCACTACCTTCTGAGATAGCATTTGCATATAAATACTCTTCAGATCTCAGAAAATATATTTGAAATTATTCTTATTATTCATTATACTGGAGACCTTCCATGTTTCCACAAGCAGCCGTTTTATTTTTCTCCCTTTCCACATAAGCAAAAAATTAATCTCCCATTTGCTTCTAGGTGAACCCTCAGCCCCATTTCACACGTGGTTCTTCACCAGAATTCTTGTCATGTTTTAAAAAAAAAACAAACCCACCCCAAAACCAAAGATAAAACAATAAAAATTGGCATCTTTTGGCCAAAACAGCACTTCCCACCCTTGATCCATCGATGGCTGGCAAAGTTATAAAAGTTCTTGGCTGCTCTGGAGAACCAACTGTTCTTAAAAGCTCCCTATTCAAAGTTGAACAATAAAAGCCTGAGTGCTTCAAAAGATATACAGAAGGTCAACGGGGATCTCTGCACAGTTTGGGAATGTCTGCATTAAGGAAGAGAGGAAGAGGCTGGAGTTACATGTCTTTTCTCCATGTGACAAGCTAAGGAGCGCTGAACAAAAAGTGATGTATTTCCTCATCAGGCTGAGCACCTCACATGGTCACGACAGGTAAAAGAGACCGACTGCTGGAGCCAGCCAGAACCAGTAAGGCTGCTCTCTGACACCTGTTACACATTTCACAAGCTCACACTCATGGTTCTGCTTCTGCATTCTCTGAGCTTCCCAGGCTCATTGCCTTTTCAACCTCTCCTTTCTCCCTGCTGTCCCCCTCTCCTGTTTCAGAGCTCCACATCACTGCTGCACACGCAATTCTGGTTGGGCTTTCAGGTGTAAGAGGAGGCTGAAACACAGGAAGGGCCAACACTGTCCAGTAGGCAGTCCACCAAGAGGGATAACAGAACTGCCAATGTGCAGACTTCTGCTCCCAAGTCTTGCAAAGAACCATGCTTCTTCACTGGTACTTGGGAGGAGGACCCCGGTGAGGAGGTCCTGTTGAGGCAATCTGTTTAGCCTGGGCAAGGGGGGAGAGCAAGAATATTGCTGGTTTGCCCTGTACAGATCACATTTGAAAGTCCCACTTGCTCTGAGAAGCAGGAAGAACACAGCCCCACATGAGAGCCACATGCTGAGAACAAGTGGTGAAAATCTCTGTGCCTCTGGCTCTCTCCTGCAGGGCACCTGAATGCCAGAGATTCACGAGCATTCGTGAAGGATCTACCTTCTCAGCAGGATCATCCTTGAGATTAGCACAGAAATCTCACAGTAACATGAATTTCATCTGTCCCCTTGTTACCTCCTCATGCACCTTGGGGATTCTTCAGGATCTTCTCAGCTGCTGACAAAAGAAGTTCTTGTCCTTTAAAAGAGCAGTTGGTTTGTTGCAGTCTTCACCAGATTGTGAGATATAAAGAATTGTAGAGAAGATCATGCCCTCTATGCTCTTGATCTAATGCAGCCACAGCACTAGCCAGCAGGCTGTGTCTTTTCATCAGCTTCATTAGCTACATTTTGGAAATGTTCAGGGTTTGTGCAGCTGGGAGATGGCTAAAACAATGCTAAGAAGGGCCAGGGGTCTCTGGGCTTTGCAGCCACAGCACCCATGGAAAGATCTGACATAGATGCTGGCACTCGTGGGTGAACCTTCTTTCAGAGGAAATGGAGATGTGCTGGGAAGCTCCCAAGAGAGCAAAAGAATGCTTCCAGACAGTCAGGTGGAGCAGCCTGCTGGCTCCATCAACCTGACGGTTTTGGCAGCCTCTCCTGCTCCAGCTGGCCAGGATCCTGGAGTCTGCAAAACCCAAGGCAGAATTACTGAATTATTGGGAGAAAACAGATAGCTGTGTAAGCTTATATACAGTGACACACACACTCATGTGTGTGTATATATATATGCCACACACGTACATTTAGACATGTCATGGAGTAAGCAGCACCTCCTTCAGTAAGCTTGCAGGACATACAAACTCCTCCTAGTAGGACACAGACCCTCCTGCCTTATCCTGTAAGGACAGAGCTGGTCTCTGTTGGGCATGTTAACTCTGCAGGAGAGCTCTGACATATTCCTGGAAGAGATTTAAATACGTATTTTTATGAGCTTTTGTAGAAGAGACACTGACTAAAAGCTCCTATCTGAAGCTTGCCCAACAGCCTCATATTCCCTGGGTTCCTCTAAGTCTGAGTCCTCAAAGACTTTCTGTAGCAGAGAGCGAATCCAATTTCCAGCTCCAGTCTGGGCACCAGGCTTGCTTGCTAGCCTCTCGACTTCTCCAGCCCAGAGCAGAGTTCCTGCTTACGTCAGCAGTAGTTGGCCAAGAGAAAAAGAGAACAATACAGCCTTTATAGATTAACAATATTTCAACTTACTATAAATTATACAGAATATAACGTGGCTCAGAGGAGTAATTTGTCATTCTTTGGGATCCTTGCTTTTTCTACCCTTTCTTTCTCTTCCTTCTCCACCTTCTCCTTTTCACTTCTATCTTCCACTTCTTTTTACCTCTTTTTTCCCCCTTTCCCTTCTGCATTTCCTCCTTTCCAACAGATCCCACTATTGCTCTAATGGCTCCCCTCCAATCCCTACCCCTATGTTTTCTGCTAAAATCACTGTCAACAGAACATCTAAGTGGAGAGGTGTTCCAGTGTCCTGGGAAGAAACAGACAGAGCAAAGAGAGCAGGACTTGAGGAGGGCAGAAGGACTGGGATATGCAAGAAGAGTTACAGGCAGGAAAGGCCTGGGGTACATACACTGGTACCAGCAAAGGAGAGAGCTCACCCCCAGCAGTGGCTGAAAGAACTTGCAGCAGTATTTCTGTCTGGAACTGTCAGTCCAAGAAAAATTGTATTTCATAGTCAGAAGGGGAAAAATAAATAGAAAAGTGTTTCATCTTTGGAGTGTTGGATATTTGATCTTATCTGGAATGAGTGTGCGTGTACATGTGTGCATACGTCACTGTTGTTACTTTATTCCAGAGTGCTGTTATGAAACTTCCCCATTTTGCATAAATCTTCCTTCTCAGACATGTGGTCACCGGTTTAGGGAATATTTACTGTTAAATGCCTCAGTTTTTGCAGACCCAACTTTTCTTGGTTTCATTCTCAGGACTGCTCGGCATAACCAGAGCCTTTGCCACAGATGTCCCAGACACTGCTCTTAGAAAGAATTCTTCTGACCAAAATTGGTGCTTTGGTCTGTGTGAACTGCTAAGCATCATCCCCAAGCAGCAGTCAGGCTGTACCATACTTACAGTCTTTGCCTCTTCAAACCTTAACATTTAAGTCACACTGAAGAGCATAGCTGTGGACTCAAACCCAGCACTTACAGGTTGCCATATTTGTTCAAATTCATCTTTGGTTCTCTTCCAAAAGCCAACCCTCCAGCTGACATCTGATGTGCTGCTCACCTTACCTGGATGCCTGCTGAAGGAAGTAAAAATCCCTTCCCCACAGCAAGTACAGGCCTTGCTCGATTCACTCCAGAACCCAAGCCTCCAAAACTCAAGAGTCAAATGACAAGTTCCCCATGGTCTGGCCATCTGTGACACTGAGGAGCTGCCTCTCCCAAGCCAGGGCCCAGAAAATGCCTTGCAAAGTAACAAAACTCCACTGACACAGCCACATTTCTGTCTAGCTACCACAAGGTCTCTCTTGCCTTGTTAAGCTCTTGCCCAGGTCACCTGACAAACAAAAATACTTCCAGAAAAGAAAACTAAGCTCATCCCTTTGGTTCTTGTGATCAAGGCCAGCCCATATTCCCCTTCCACTTCACTCTTTCCCAGTCACTCCAGACAATAGTTCTATGTCCTTCATTATGCATAGGGCCATGCTTCCAGGTCCCTCAAGAAAGCACACACGCAGGCTTCCCAGTATTAAAGGTGTTTAGGAAAGAATGGAAAGCTGAAACACAGTCAGAAGCAATAACACCACAAGGTGAAGCCCACAGTCTGCATTCCCTAGGCTCTGAGTGCCTGAAAGGCTCTGTAGCCTCCCTCCTTTCCTTGGGGTTTGGCTGCCAGCACTGCAGGTCAGCTCTGATGCAATGCAACTGCAAGCTGGGATCAGGCTGCTGGGAAAAGAGAAGTGAAGTAGCTGTGAGCAGCCTTTACAGGCATCATACCAACTTCACATGGGAGCTGCCTTTAAATGCAGGGCCCTTGCCCTTGTCTCAGCTACCTCACAGGTCTGCCTGTGCTCATACACCTTGTTGGTCCTGACCCTGGGTTTGGGGGAAGAAGTGTTCCCTATCACCCCTGGAAGTGATCAGATCCAGGATCTGGTGCCCAGCTCCTCTTTGCTGCAGTGCACTTACCCTGCTTGCTGAACACCAAGACAATTTATGCAGCCACATTGGTCCTCATCACAAGTGGGTGATGATCTTGTCCTTCAGGCCATCTTCTCAGGTTGGATTTGACCCCAGGCAGAACTGTTTGCAAGACAAGCCACCATACATCTCCCCCAGGACAGGAGCAAGCTGAAGATCAGACAGCTGCCTTTTAGAGACACAAACAAGGAATCACATCAGTAAAATCACAGAGAACTTAATTTCACCCTCATTCTACCCAAAAATCACTGGGCTCTTTGTGCCAATGTAACACTTTGACATTGAATTTCCTTTCTTCACAATCTTGTGTTCAGCATAAAGTGATATGAGAGCACAGAAACCCACTACAAGGATCAGAAATAGCAAAAACCCTTTCTGGATCATCTGCTTCAGAGCAGGTCTCTTATCTATCCCCCAGGTTTCACTTGCTGGAAAGTTACCCAGCCACATGTTTGCAATTAAAGTCTCAGTTCCTCCCAGGCTCATGGCAAATAGTCTGCTTCACCTGGGTCACATCTCTAAGGGGAATTCCCCCAGACTGGATTTGCAGGCCGTATTCGGTGGCAGCTCTGACACAGGTATTAGCAATAATGGAATCCATGTCAATTATGAGTTCATCCATTCGTTTTTCTATCCAGGCCTCCCACTCAAATTTCAGAGATCTCCTTCTAAAATGCAATTTGACCCATTTTGGAATGGAGAGAGTTCCTTAGTCACTCCATTTGAGACCAATTAGGCTGTTTGATTTGGGATCCTTTATCCCCCAGCACTCTTAGCTTGTCTGTTCCAATAAATGTTGCAAAAAATCCCCATGTCTGAAATCCTTGCATGCTTCATGGCCCCTATTTCCTATCCAGCAACTGCAGTCCCTTTACTCCTCTTGCACTGACCCAAGTCAATCACAGACTTTGGGGTTACTCTGTGTGTATCACCTCCTTCTCCTTGAACTGCCCTTCGACTTGGTGCCTGTGAAGGCCATGAGTATGAGCAGGTGTGATTGACTTGTAACACTTTCTCTTGGCTTAAGAGCTTGAAGCAATCTTTTGTGGCTTATCCACAATGTGAACATGTTCACTTTTAACTGACCTCACTGTTGTGCTTGAAATATTGATCAAATAATTGCTTCCTTTCCAACCATCTGATGGGCAGTCTGGTCAGGCCATGAGTTTGGGGAGAATTCCAGCTCTCAAACCAAGGAGCAATCTCTGATTTGCCGTGATGATTTGAGCTCAAGGCTGTTGTTTTATGTGTCATTCCTAGATGTTTCCAGCCCCTTGTGTCCCTGCAGGACAAGTAAATGGTGTGGATTCAAGGCTGATAATGGAAACAAGGTTGCAGGTTGTGAGAGGACAGTCTTTAGTTCTCCACATGCTCCAGACCTGCAAGGTTTGTGAAATCAGGGTGCACCCACAGTACAGAAATAATTCAAGCCTAATACAATGTAAACCTTTGATTGAGGAATGAGCCCGAGCACATATTTAACTGTCATCACAAAGAAGACGGCTTTCCTCATTAGGGCCCCAAATGAATTGTTAGAGTAAGTCCAAGACCTGTTAGAGGAGAAGGGTTGGAATTAGTTCTTCCCTCCTGAGCCTCCGGGAACAACCCTGAACTTTTGGTGAGGGGGGTTTGTTTCAGAATTCAAACCTGAACCTGAGTCTGAAGTTGGCTGCTTGCCCCCTCTTCCACGTGGCAGACCTAGCCCAGCTGAGGACCTCCAGGACCTTGTGCTACACGGGGACTTCAAAATCACCTATCTGGATTTTGCAGCCTGGGATCATCTCTGACTCTCCCAGCTTCACAATTGCAATTCCATTTGCTTTACACCACTTGCCTGTTTGCTTTGGGGGAAGAAAAAAATATTTTTAAAAAAACCCCCAACCAGTAACAAACCAAAAGACAGCAACACTGTCCCAGCAACATTCCTCCTTGCAGAACAAGGAAGACAATTAAGCCCAGCAGTACCCACATCCTTAGCCCTTTGGGCCTCACAGCATTTTCTCCCTCTTTCCTCTGTCTTTGTTTTTGGGTTTTTATTTCAATTTTTATCACCTTGGCTCACGCTGCCTGAGAGGCAGGGAACCTTGATGGTGTCCTTGAAGTGTTTACTCAAGTCTGGAGCACACCCAAGAGGTGGTTTTCAAGGCTCCTGCAAGCCTCCGAAACCCCACACTCCGTTGTGTTTTGTACAGGGGGATGGCTGCAGCTGGCTCTGCAGAATCTGCCCTTGGGGACAGGTTTGCCTGCCAGTGATGGAGAGATGCTGGGAGCAAAGCACGTCATCTTCATCGTCCTCCTCTGTCGCCCCGCTCTGGTATTTGGTGGTGGAGAAGTCATTGTGCTGCAAGCTAGGCTCTGCCCCTATTCTGGATGATCTCCAAGCTCCCAGCAGCACGCAGGAATAGTGGTCCTTGTGTTTCCCGAGCCTACAGAGCTGCCTCCTTTGGTGGCCCTCCCTGCACACCCTGAACCCAGGGGCTCTGATGCCACCCCACAGAAAGCAGACCTTCAGGCCTCCATATCTTGCTCACGACACTAATTAACGCACACATATCCCCACCCCTGCAGCCCTGCAAGAGATCAAAGTTAGGGATCATCTCTTCAGTGACACATGACAGCCAAAGCCCAGGACATGCAGGCTTTGCAGAAATTTTTAGCTTTGTTACTTTTTATTTAAAAATAAAGCTTGCACAAAACTTATAAGCAGATCCAAACAAAGCCATAGAGTGTTCAGCACATCCCCATCCTCCTTGCCATCACCAATCTTGCACACCCTCTTAAACATGGGCCAATGCTCGTAGACTATCCAGAGCTGTCCTCCTATACAGGACTTCTCCACACCAGGGAATCTGTCCTGTAAGCAGCTCCATCCTGTTTTTCTCCATTTTTAACCTTGGTGGTTCTTCACTGAATGCCCTTTTTTTCATGCCTAAAGCTCCTCTTCATTGCTGCCTGCCTTCCTCTTCTTTCTGGTCCTCCATCTCATGAGCTTTTTCCATGATTTTAAATTCCTTTGCTGTACCAGAGTGGATTAAAATATTTTATATTGGTGATAAGGATTTTCATAGAATCATAGAATATACCACATTGGACGGGACGATAAGGAACATCGACTCCAACTCCTATTTTGAAAACAAACACTTCATAGTCAAACTATATTGATATATATATGAGCACACGTGTTCTACTTTGATGCTGATTTTCTGAAATGTTCAAAAAATGTAACGAAATATATTTCATATTGGAAAATGTGACATTTCAGATCACTCAAAAACTGTGGAAACAGAACTGCATTGCATTACAAAAATACCTCATTTTGGGAAAGACTGGATTTTCTTTGCTTTGCTTTTCTCCAGAAAAAATACCCCAAGCAGGTACTTTTAAATGTTTGCACCAAAAAAATAACATGTCTTGTTTAAAAATCTTCTCATGAAAAATGTCCAGTAGGTCCTGGAGCTGGGTTCATTCCATGGTCACAATCCCTCCTGATGGAGGTGAGGTTAGTTATGCTTGGGAAGAGATACAATGAAGAACTAACAAACATCCTCGCTGTTCTGCTCTTGTCCCAGCTTTCCTCTGCTGCAGGCACCCCCCCTGTGCTCTGATCTCTTGGTAGGAGGGAACGTGGTATTTGTTATTGGTTTCGCACCGACCATGGAGCCTCATTTCTTATGTAGCCTCCCAGGACAATCCTGGGTTCTTATGTGCAAATGAAATATGGCTCTGTTGGTGCATGCTGACGGGCCCTCTCCATGGGCAGCTTGCAAGGAAACTCACCCGTGGCATTCTGGCACCATTCTGAGCCCATTACCTCTGCTCCTGCTGTTTCTGCTTCCTCTGGCATTTTCAATGTTGCCGTGGAATGAGGAGTGAGCCCCAGAAGAGGCACATACCTAGAAACGCAGCACTTGTCCCGCCGCTGCTAATAACTACTGACACTTGGTTTTCCACACCTCCACGTAGGTGAATTGAGCTTTATTTGTTGTGCAGAAGAGCTCAAACCCAACCTAGGAAACTGAATTCCGGTGATATTTGGACCCAAGGCTGGAGCTGCACCTTTGATACCGCAGCTTAAAGCCGTCTGCACAAACAATCTTGGCTGTCTTCCCACTGCCGTCTTCTGTGCTGCCAAAGCTCAGCACTGAATCAGGGCAGGCACGAAAAGGAAGAGATGAAAGAAAAAGAAAGCCAGCAACAAGGAACATGACACATCTTTACTGCTTTTTATAGAGTGGTATGAGTTGGAAGGGACCCCAAGGATCACAGAGCTCCAACCCCCCTGCCACAGGCAGGGCCACCAACCTCAGGCCTGGATCTACACTAGGTTGCCCAGGGCCCCATCCAACCCGGCCTTGAACATTTCCAGGGACGGGGCATCCACCACCTCTCTGGGCAGCCTGTTCCAGCACCTCACCACTCTCTCTGTAAAAAACTTCCCCCTAATATCTAATCTAAACCTTCCTCCCTTTAGTTTTAATCCATTCCCCCTTGTCCTGTCATTGTCTGTCCTTTTAAAAAGTTGAATCCCCTCCTGCTTATAAGCTCCCTTCAGGGACTGGAAGGCTGCAATGAGGTCCCCCCGCAGCCTTCTCTTCTCCAGACTGAACAAGCCCAGCTCCCTCAGCCTCTCTTTGTAGGGCAGGTGCTCCAGCCCTCTAATCATCTTCGTGGCTCCTCTGAACCCTCTCCAACAGTTCCACATCCTTCTTGTATTGGGGGCCCCAGCTCTGGACACAGGACTCCAGATGGGGCCTCACGAGGGCAGAGTAGAGAGGGACAATCCCCTCCCTGTCCCTGCTGGCCACCCTTTTCTAGGCTTTGTTAGGCTTTTTGGTGTGGCTGTCTCATTGTGCTAGAAGCTTTTCTGTAATCAGGATTGTGTTAGGAATATAGATAACAGGAGAGGTTTGAAGAATTGCACACGGCCGATGACTAGGGCCTCGTGAATAGCCCCAGACCTGAAAATGCAACATCAAGATCTGCCACATCTCCCCACCTCAGCAGTGAGCAGTGTTTCCTGCTTGCAGAGCAATCTTGCCTCCCTAAGGTAAGAAGCACATTGTAACACAAAGGTCGTGAAACGTTTGTCAGCAACCTCTCTTCTAAAGAGGAATCAGGATGTTGCAGTGAAGGCCACAGTCATCTTGCTGAAAAACCAAGTGATTAATGACACTAGTAGGTAATAATTAAAAAATGTTCATTAAAGGGGATTGTGAGCTGTTCTTGACTTGAGCAGGGTGTTGCCCAGTTGGATTGAAAATCTCTGGGACATTCTTTAAGGATGCAGCAAGGTACAAGGGGGGATCTTAGCCTTTGAACAAGGCTCTTGTGACGCTATTGTAATAAGGAAACATCACAGAAATAATCACATCTCAACAAGAGCTCCAGTCTTCTGGCCAGAAACACTAGAAGTCTTGAGCACGGAGGGTCAAATTTACACAGTCACCTTGCATCGGCCTGACTGTGCTTCCCCTGCAAAATCAGGCACTGGTGGTAGGAAGCACAGGCTGGGCTTCTCAGAATCCCTTCTCACAGATTGTTTCAGACCGCTATAAAATGCTTCTTCAACTTGTACATCAGCTTAAACATCCATTCTTCAGACATGGCTCTCTTCTCCATTCAAACTGTGTTTCCCAGCCATCGGAGACATGGGAGTAAAGAAGTCTTTCCCAGCCAAGAGTGTGGCTCTGAGGAGATCTCTTCCTCCATCACGAGGTCCAAGCAGTGTCAGCTAACGCGCCATGCCCAAGTTCCTGACATGCTGGTTCCAGTTTGGAAGTCCACTGCTTTCCTTGGGGCCAGGATTTCACACACTGCATTTAAGCTAGCACTGAGTTCAGAGGTCACTCCTCATAATGGCCTCCTAAAGAACCCATGAGCAGTGCTAAGGAAACTCAGAAATCTCAGCCTTTGCAAAACCAGCGGAAGAATTTTCCCTTAGTAACAAACCCCTCAGCATCTTTTGTTTTGGAAAGTATGAAAACGTTTCCATATAAATTTTTCCAAAATGCAGCCCTCAAGAGTCTCACGTTGCCCCACTGCTGAGAAATCCCTCTGCTCATCCCAGCAAAAGAAGAAAAATAAAAAAGGACGGCCTGTGGAGTTTCTGAAAGATGGCAGCATCCTCAAGCATCCCTAGCCTTGGGGTAGAAAGCAAAGCCTTGTTATCCATGTTTTGATCCCAGGTTCCCAGGGCTTCTTGCCAGGTTGTTGGGGGTCTGGCATCTCTTGGGAGGGGGCTTGTCTGGATTCTGGGGCAACACTCCGGGTGTCTGCGGGCTTCCTGTCTCACAGCAGGATTGAATGCAGCACAGGGGCCCCAAGCCCTGGAACACAAGGCAGCCGGCTGGCAGGAGAGCAGGCTGCGCTCCCACAGACTTGTGGCTGCGCTGGGCTCACCAAACAGAACCACTCTTGAGGAGGATTTCAGCAATGACGAAGGTCGATTTCCTGACAATGAAGAAAGCTTTCCATTAAAAATGTACCAGACAGTCCCAACCCAGAGGCACCATGGTGCTCTGGTGAGGTGGAGAAATCCTCTGTGCAGCCTAGCAGCTACGCTGTGGAAGCACAAGGCTCAGGAACCTGCCCCAGGGACCCCTTCCAACCAGTTTAATGCCTACTGAAGCCCTGGAGTTAGCTATTGACTTATTCTGTCTCCCTCCATACTTCCCTGCTGCCTCCTATGAAAGGAGTAACACCATACAGAGAGGCTGAGAAACCCTCTGGAGGTGCCTGTGTGTGCGCTCAGAAGGAAGGAGATTGCACGGGTCTGCCAAAACTAAATGTCTCAACCAGAGGCTGTGATGGGACAGCAGGATCACACTGTGCAGACACGAGGAGAGCACGGCCCATCCAGCCCACAGCGTTACAGCTTTGTCTCACTCCATCTTTTTTCCCCCTCCCTCTTTGCCTGCACCTCAGCACGTGCTCGCACATCCAGGGCACGGATGGCGGGTGGGTCCCCCGGTTACGAGCAGGGCCAGACTCGCAGTCTGAGCTCATCACGGATAGCCTCCATGCTCTCCTAACAACAAGGAGAGCACGTGGGCAGCAGCCACCACTTCGGGAAGGGAGCTTGCTTCACAAAACCCATAGCTATCCAGTAACAAACAATGACAGCCCAGGAACCCCTCAAAGCATCTCGGGTGGGTTTTTAATGCAACATTTGGGGGCAGAATCTTTGTTCCAGGTTTTGATTTGAGTTGATTTCTTAACCACAGACACATCCAAGTCTGGGCCTTCAGCCCCCCTGGCTTGACCAAGAGCTCTTCTGTATGAGAAGTCCTAATGTCCATGTTGCTGGGCTCTTCCACACTATGGTGGGCTCTGTGTGATGCCCGGAAGAAAGAAATGGTACAAAATCTGTTGATAGATCATCAGTGGAAGGCCTGAACTCCAGCCAAGACAGATAAAAATAAAAGAAATTAAAATAGTTTTGTATGTATGTGTGTGCATGCGCGTGTGTGTCTGTTTTATGAAGGGAACATTTATATTTTTAAACTAGGAGTAATTGTATTCTGTATCTGAAATGGCATCTGAAAGTGATTTAGTGGAACAATGTGGTTTCTGATTGGTGCTTGAACTAGTTCCAGAACATTTTTTATAATAAGCATCATAAAGATCCCAATTATCTGATCCTTTTTCCTAACATGGTCAGAGAGGATGTTTCCAAAGAAACGGCTTTTGGGTTGGGTTTTTTTTTTCTTTTCCTTTGTGGCACTGATCCTGCAAAGACTTACATCCATGCTTAATCTGTGAGTAGCCCCAGAGAAGTGAGGCAAGGGCAGCCTTCAGCAGCAAAGCTAATCGGAGAGCAAACTGCTAATGTTCGGATTCAGGGCAGTCCATAGACTTTCAGGGAAAGGTCTGCTTGTTATTCTGAGAGCTGTTCAGGATGCATTTACGATTCAATAAAGGAGGCCCCAGCATTACCAAAATAATTACTTACTCAAACAAGCCTGTAAAATTCAAGGACTGCCCCAAATAAAAGGAGGCTTCCCCTCCTCCAGTTTAATAACATAAATCTAGTGAAATGCATCTTGCTGCCATAAAATCAGTTCTACATGCCTCAGAAACCGTTGATTTACTAAGTGGGCAGGGAGGTTAGATCTTGCTAGGGACTCAGCGGGCTGAACATATGGAGAGAAGTTTTAAACCTGCGAGTTTTGTCCTCACACAGAAATGGGAAGCAGTTTGTATCCCAGCCTGCAACTTCACTCTCCTAAATAAGACACATAAAAGCAACGGGCATTGCTACAGATTAAAATGGAGCCATTCTGATGATTGCTCAGTAACGGGGATAAATGATGACCCTAAAACGCGCTGCCGGTCCCAGGGGGGATGTGTCCCCGCCTGCAACGCTGGTTGTACACTGGCGGCTTCCCCACTGCGCTGGGACCCTGCGGGAGGGCTGGCTGTCACACCCTGGGCACTGCCTTTCCCAGGCAGCCCTCGCCAGGCTGCGGGCACCACTCCAGCACCACACAGCACTCCAGGCCTCCTGCCACCAGTGCTGCAGGGCAAGGCCAGGCAGGGATCAGGATGGCAGCAGGTACCCAAGGCAGCAGGCTGATAGGAGCAACAACAGGGACTGCGATAAAAAAGATGATTTCTTCCTGGAAGAGACAAGTCTCTGCCTTCTTAGAAACATCTCTTCCACTTTGCACCCCACAAAAAAGCCCTTCTTTCCTGAACTAACTGGCTCAACCACACAGCACAACAGGGAAACCACAGGCCATACTGGACACCACCTTTCAAGTACCACCTCAATTTCCCTCTGACCAGCACAGGGTTTCATGTCCTGCAGAGGACAGCTGGTTGCCACCTCAACACCTATATGTATTAACTAAGATCCCTCAGAGGTTCTTGCGTTAAAAAGTGCTGTATGGGACATAATCCTCAGGATCCTCTTTCTCCACCTTGTCTGGAAGAAGGAAGCTCTCCTCTATATAGAAAAGAAATATACAAGAAGAGAGCAAGGGAAACTGTCAGGCAATTGTCCTTGTTCAGACTAGCTATAGTCAGGGGAAGATGTGAGGGATTAAGCAGCCTGCTTATCCTCATGCAGCTGGGCAGCCTGAGCTCCAGCAGTGGGTTTGCATTTGTTGTCAGGAGGAACAGGAAAACAGCTTTTAAAAACACCAACTGCTTGCACATGGGTATGAGCTGCTAGAGACCATAAAGCATTCCTCACACCACTGCTCCCTACTCTCTGTGAACTTGTGCTGAAGCCTACTGTGGTTTTGCAGTACTTCACCCCTATCCCACACCCACCTCACCTATAAAGTGCTGTCAGACCAATCCTGGAAGGTGGTCAACCCACGTTGCCCCCAGCACTATGCAAAGGTAATTAGCCTGAGTGGGTGGACCTGGAAATGTCACCTAACTGCAGCAGCCACCTCACTATCAGGCTGCCCCTGGTCTCTTGGATCATGTTCTGATGATGTGTGAACACAGAGGTGGCCAAAAATAAATAACAGAGGACGCCTTACTCCCCTGAGCACTGAGGTTCCCATGCCAAGAAATATTCTCCCTTCTTGCTGCCTCTTTTTGTGGTGGTTTTCCCTGAGACCGAAAACGCTCCTTTACTGCAGAAGATGCAGAAAAAATTCCTGCTGACCTCAGCATTGAGTTTCATCTTTTTGAAGCTTTGTTGCGCCTCTAAGATAATTTATGAGGTGTCAGGATTTTCCAACCACAAATGTCTTGGACGAAAACCGTTTTTACACTACAGATGCCATGAAAGAGAAGCAATTTCAGTCTGTTTTTTCTACAGCACTGTCTGTGTCCACAATGAAACATGGGTTCAGAGCTCCTGGAGATTATTTGTGTAAGAATTGTCCGAGCCAGCGCTCCACTGAGTCTCAGGCTGGGTCTGAATCCCCACCTTTGCCTCATTGCCCTGATCTTCTCTGTTGGGAGGGGAACTCCCATTTCCTGGTGCTGTGCCATGAAAACATGAGCTTGCCAAGTTAGTCTCTGTATGTGTGTATGCGTGCGTATGTGTTGAACAAGCCAGAAGTACCAGAAGTAAAAAGATCTATTAACAAACCACATTTTGCAACATCCACAAGGATCCCCAGATTCCTCCTCTGTGGAGTTCTCTTTCCCCGTGCTTTAGGTTTTCGAGGGGAAAAAGGAAACCAACAAAATACCCCAAGAACCCAGCTTAGCCGCCTCTAATCCAGTATGCACCTCAGTCTCCATGAAAGTGTTCTTGGGACGACAGCAGTATTTCCCTTGGCTGGGATGCCCAGCCTCCTGACTCCTCTGGAGCTGCAGAGCTGTAGACATTCCGCTGAGTAGTTTGCAACCCTGCCTGCCAGGAAAACCCAATGTCTCCATGGAGAAATCTCAGCGGAGGAGTTTGATACTCAGTCAGGGATGGAAAAGAAGGGAGTTTATGCCTCCCTGAGACCAATACCTCCCCTAAAAAAAAAAAAAATTAAAAAAAAAATCAAAAGCAAGAGAAGGAAAAAAAAAGAAAAGGGATCATGTTCTTACAGAAATGGGCCCAGGCACGCCAGTAGTATTGGTGCATGGTGTACTGCTTTGTGTCAGGATGGGCCCGAGACACGGAGGCTTGGGCCAAATGTCTGTTTAGGTCAGTGGGAGTCTATCAACTTTGGATCCAGCCTCATGTTTGGATCTGGAGATGAACTTCCAAAAGTCTGGGCATGCTTGCACCTTCTGGTTGAGGGAGGCTTGGTTTGGCTTGGCTTTCAGATAGGAACCAGCTGCAAATGTAGGCCTCCAAACATGTTCTAGGAAAGAGGTTACAGAAGAGCCCCTTCTTGCTCAATGCATTTATTCCCTGTGGACCAGATTCTGACATCTTCACTAACAGTGAGCAGAACCTCACTCCCAAGAGCAGTTGCACTGATTTGCATGGGGCTATTCAAGGAGTCAGCAAATACCTCATGTCAGCAAGGGCAGCACCATCTAAGGGTCACATCTGTTGGCTTCATTGACATAAATGAGTTTTCTCTCCTTGCTATTAGCATACATTGCTAAAGAAAAAGCACCCTGGGTTCTCTTCTTCCTTGCTGGTTGCAGATTTTTCCTTACAGGAGCTCAGCTTCTAGATCTAACAGCTAGAAAAATCCTCCTGTGCTAAAAGGAAGCTGCAATGAGAAGGTCTGAGTTCCTTCCTGAGGATTGCTCTTATCATCCTGCTTGTGAAAGCAGAAGGACACTACTGTCTACCTACACCTTTTGGTAGCTGTCCCTTCCTAGAGGTCATTCTCCCGTGAGCCACAGTCATACCAAGTCACTTTAAATACTAAATCTGCTGGTTTGGAGCACTTTGACAGAAATAGGTAAGAGACTACTCCTGTGATTGCTGCTAGAGGCAGCTAGCCCTTCTAGCAGAGTGCCTGCGATGGGCACGATGTGTCAGCTTCATGAACTGCTGGTCTTGCTGCCCTGAGTTCTGAGAGGGCTCTGAAAATTAGCTTTGAACTGGGCATTGAGACTATCAGAGAGCTGAATGAATCCCAGATTTAGACAATTAGGCCTCTATTAGACACAACTTGGAAGCTGTACTCCTAACCCACCGTCATGCTTTTGAAAAGCTCACTCCCAACACCCAACATGCACACATTTCGCTTTTGTCCTTCCAGGATAGTGACCAGCTCTCTTGGCCCTACCTGTTTCAGAGGTGACTACTCTCAGAAGAGCAAAACAAGGCTAAATCTCTCTCTTCTGGATTCTCACACCATTTTCTCCATAGCCACCTCAGGTCACCTCCCAGTCTCCTAAGGCTTGTCACAGATCGATTTTCTTTCCCTTCTCCTTTCACCAGGGAGGTAAGGGTATTTGCACTGTCACGTTCATACGAATCACCATAACTATTTGCATCACATTTCCTAAGAAACAAGGCTGCTGAAGCAGAATGGCTGTGTCTGTAAGAATAGGCCAGCCAGTGTCAGGGGCTCCTTCCAGTTATGAGGAGTGCTAAATGTGCAGCTCCCACAGGCTGACATTTGCAGAGTAACTGCATGTGATTTTGCTCAAGTCAACAACAATCTGCTACCTGTTTGTTGTGTGCAGTGCTGCAGTGAGCTCAAGGAATCCACGTTCTCCTTACTGAAAAGGAGGGAAAGAGTCTCTACACTTATGATAGTTGGCTTTCCTCACCACTTTCAGAAAGTAGCATGATCTTTTAACTCATTTTGTATAAGACTGTTTCTTTCCTGTCATTTTTTCTTGGACTTACTCTACACAGTGTTCTCAGATATTACAAACAGGTATCCAAGAGTCTGCTGCTATTCCAGCAGGCACTTCAGGATTTTATGTGGACAGCAAAATCTCAGTTTCCCTCATTTTCTTTAGAAAACTAATTCAATTTAACAAGAGCAAGTGATAGACTGCTGTTTGTCAAGAAAGACTTTCTGGGTGAGGTTAAGAAGATGATAACCTCTGTTCTTTTAGGTTTTGCCCTCTATGGATGGATGAGTAGGCAACATTTACCAGTCCATGGAAGTACAAGGTCTGAAAGGCAGCATCTGAGTTCTGGAAAACTGCTGGCAGCAAAACTGGGATTATTGGTCATTCATAGGTTGTGAGGGAACATAGCAGCAGTTGTTCCCTTGTTCACCAACAAAAGTTGGTGAAATAGTTTGTTTGCATATATTTCATATGCAGGAATGATTTTTATATGAGCAAAATATCCTCAGGAGATGGTTCCTGCATAAGATTTGAGATTTGTCCCCACTTTAGAGGATGTGGAGGGATGGGATTCTGGTGTTAAGTCCTGGTCTGATGCTCCTGAGCCTGAAGTCTTTGAAACACAAGTTCCAAGTGAGCTGGAGACTAATACATACAAGCACAGGGAGTACTGAAGCACTTCCAGAGACAGAGAGCAGGTTAAGCTGTTTTGTAAGATGCAGCTGATGAAAGACCATTGTTGCCCCGATGAGAAAGGAAGGGAATTGTATTATTTATGCATTACAAATGCCACCATTAAGGCATAAACAAAGCGACTTGCCCAAAACCAGACAAAAGGAGGTTGCTGCAGAGTCAGCAGTTTCAACTCAGGTTTCCTGTGTCTCAAACTCGCACTTTAATCATCCTCCTTCTCTGTGAGAGAGAAACAAGTATCAGAGAACGGAGTGAGTCTCTGCATTTTTCTAGCCCAAGACAGAACTGTGTCCATTGTTGGGACTAGCCCCCTAGGAGGCATTATTTCTATTCAATTTGTGTGTGTCACAGCCAGATAATGCACTGGGTGGTATTTCCCTCTCTTCCCCCAATCTTTCTCTTTTATGACCACATGACTTCACCCCCTCGTGTGAGTGACAGTACCCATTAGACTAGGCTCTGATGCAAAACAGCTGTGTGGAGAGAAGGGGAGGAAGGGAGTGGGGAACAGCAATTTAGAAAACAATTAAGAACATCAATCCCAATTCATTTGCTTGGCCAGGATAAGTAATTTCTAAGAGGTAACTTGATCTGTAGCGGACTGAGATTAAAGGCGAACTCCATTATCTCTAGTTTACAGTCTGGAGGAATTTGTTTTAACTGGTTTCCAAGGAGGCAGCATGGAAAAAAAAGAACAAACCTTTGCCTAAAAATGTCTAAAAATTCCTCCTGATTTCTTCTTTTAAAGGGCACGCATGGATTATTAACTCTGTGAGAATATGGCTGCATTGTGTTGCAGGAGGAACAGCAGCTTTTGAAAACAGAATCCCTGCCTGCAAGATCTGAGAGGTGCATTTTATCAGAATCAATTATGCCAGTTTTTAAACTGGTGTTAAGATTCTGGTGTAGACATAGGCTAGAAACATGAGACGTGCACTTCAGAAGCAGATTCAGCATTTTAAAGAGGAAGCACCAGGGTCTGGAGGAGAACATGGTGAGTCAAGCACCAGGCAGCCCCAAGTTTCCTCCTTCTGGCTTTGTCACTGCCAAACTCGCTGCCTGGGAAAAGATGATGCCCCAAACTGCCCTACCACTGCTGTGTGTGAAATGGTGGTAAGAGGTGCTGTGAGACTTGGTGAGTAAATCTCCCAATGTCCCTTTGAATGCTGGAAGTCTGAACCCAGGCCTGCCATAGCAAGGGGCTGTGACCCAACAGACACCAGGTTTTCTCCTGTATTCATGCTAGCATGTGGAACACCACCAAAAAGGGAGTGAGTGGGAGAGCCACCGACTCTCTATCATGGAAATCCCATGCTCTAGGACTCTGCCCCTCCACCTTCCTCAGCACTTTGCCACAACCCAGTGTCTCAGTCTTTGCCCCAACTCCTCCAGGCCTTGCTCCCTCATCCTTGATCTACAAAATACTGTGCTGTCAAGAAGCCCTGCAGGTGAGACCAACAAAATGCTTATCAGACCCTTGCAGTTATCACTTGAAAAGCCATGGTACTTGTCCTGGGCGTTTCTCCTGGGAACGCAGAAACAGCAGCCCTTGTGCTTACAGGAACATAGAGGCCACATGTGTCTCTGGAGCTGATGGGAGGAACTCAAGGGTGGGGTAAATGCAGACATGGAAAAAACCATCCGTGAGCTGGCTCCAAGTTCAGAGTTGGCCTTGGATCTGTGTTTCCCTGGCTGGACCCAGACTTCTACCTCTCCTTTGTTTGTCTTAGGGACAAACCGCACTGCTGCCATCGTGAAACAGCCAGCCTGCACTTTATACAGCTGCATCCCTGTTAGGGAGCTAAGACTACGGGGCGATGTAATTGCCTCAGTGGAAATAGGAGCTGAAGAATGTGATGTGACGAATTTTCCTGGACCACCAAATAAATTAAAAAGTAGGCTCCCAGCCCAGAAAGGTTAACCTCCCAAATAAACATGTCCCAGCCTCCCCTCCTCACACACACTTACCTTCTTCCACACCAGGAAGCTGAGTTCCTCACAGACTCCATTACAGACCCGGAATGAACAGGTTCTTCCAGCCAGCCGGCATCTCCCATACAGTAATTGCTTTGGTATGGGCATCTGAGAACAAGACAGAACTGTATATACTAGAAATATTCTCTTTGCATAAACTTCTCAGTAGACTTACTTTCGTCTTGCTGCCAGGAAATGTACTTGGGGCCTCTTGCTAACTTCACATTGCTTTGATTAGAGGGGCACGGGCAGTTTGGTCCAATGGTTACAGGGAAAAGAGCGATGAGAGGAACCGAGACACTGGAAAGCCCACTCTCAGCACAACAGCTCTGCAACAGTCCAAGGCCAATCTATCCCATCCTTCTAGTGACAGCCGTACTTCCAAGGGAAGAAAGAAGGTCATTCCACAACCAGCAGCAAGAAGAGACTGGGGGAATCAGCAAACAGTCAAAACTGGTTGGGTGGGTGGGGCAGGAATTTAAGAAAGCCATATTGGAGTACAGCCAGGAAACGTGAGTTAACACCTTTCCTTTGCCAAAGACCACCACTAGGTCGGCAGTGACAGTGAATGGCCATGGCCCTGGCCTCACAACCTGCTCAAAAACCTGCAAGCTGGAACATGTACACTCTGCCCAGTTCATAATTACTCTGTGGCGTGAGACAAGGCACTTAGGTTCTCTTGGCCCCCACTTGCTGAGTGCACAGCTCCCCGGGTTAGTACTCGCCTCCCTCCTGAGGCTCAGTAACAGTTTGTTAAATGCCTGGTTCTCTTAAGAGGCAAGGTGATCCAGACAGTGCAAAGTACTTTATTTTTGTCCTGGAGAAACCAGCCTCCTTCAGACCCTCACTCATTAAGACAGCAGCCGTGGTAATCCAAGCTCCTTTGATGGAAGGGGTAAGTGGGGAGTTTGCCAAAGGGAGGATTAGCTGATGGATGTCTTGATCTGCAAGGGTGTCTCATATGGATTTGTGCAGGATTTTCACCTCAGCTGTCCTGGCTGGAAATCCTGTCCTACCGTACCAAGACATTCTCCTTGTGCTCTCCTCACTGCTCAGCCTCTAGCAGCAGTGAGGCCCTGGCTGAGGGCGGGCTGCCCCTCATGAAGGAAAGATACACAGCATACCAAAGAAAACCTAGCCCCAGCCTGTGAGATCTTACCTGTTGTACTCCTAGGGAAGTGGCAGCTTTGCCCAGAGACAGGGTGGTTCAGGTGGACTCCCAACTCGGCTACTCAGGATAGGATGCTCCGGAACGTTGTTTTTCCTTCTACAGTAGGGATTAACATATGCTCCTCTCTGCACTGCATCCTTTGAGACCTGTGAAAGAAAGTGCTGTAAGCTGCTTTGTGTGACTGGGTCTAACCTTAAGAAAAGACATTTAGAAGGCACAGTTCCAACTCATATTTCTAGACTGTGATAGGCAGAAAGTTTCTAACTATTCCCCAGTCAAAAGGAGAAGAACAATTCCTGGTTTTCTCCTCCTTGTGGCTCTGCCTCCTCCTTACTCATCACCTTTGTCTTTGATTTCTGCCACTGTGTTTCTATGAATACATCAGGATATTTGTGTGTACTCGTTATGGGACAGAAAGGAAGGACAATTTGCAACAGCAGGTCAGATCCACTTTTACATTATCTAGTTATGTGTGAATTCTAATTCTGAAAGAACAACTTTCTAACCTTCATGGTGCAGTTAAGCCTTAAAGGGTTAAGTTAAGCCTTAACTACAAACACAAGAACATTATTTCCTAAAATGTCATTATTTGAAAGCTATTCTCACAATGGGGTGTTTGAGAATGAAAATACACCAGCCTGTCAAGTCTCCTGCTTTCTACATCAAACATCCCTCTTCTTTCCCATCACCACCTTTGCAACTCACACATGCCCAGAAAGAAGCCACAGCTTCTTTCTGGCTCCTGATCCCAGGTGCTAGATCTTGCTCTGTCCACACTTGTCTGCCAAGCAGAGCACAAAGGTGGAGGGAAGCAAGTTCCTGGTGGAACTTCTCTCTCCATGCTGCTGTCCAAGCACTGCCAACTGTCCTAGTGCTTCTTCATCACACAGGATTACAAACCCATCCAGGGTGTCCACTCTTCCATCAGAGGACCCAGTGCAGCAGGGTATAAGACTGCTTGCAATGTTATTGTTAAAGAGGTTCCCTTGGGTTGTTTTTAGCAGAAATTTGAGTTGCTTGCTTCCAACAGAGGATCAGTTACAAAAACAACATGAAGCAGACAGGCTTTTTTGAGAGTGAGGGCTCTGTTTACCACGTTAATTTCAGGGAAAGTTATTTGGGAGGAGGGAGGAAGTAGTTAAATCCTTGTTTACCATGCTGGAAACCCAAATCCCCTCAGTTTACACAAATAAGAAAGAAAATAGCTTAGCAGTATGAGCACATAGCTGCCACTAAGGAGAGCTGGGTTTATTCCCTGCTCTAATGTGTACAATTCTCTAAGGCTCCTCTCCCCTCAGTGTGAGATTCAGCTCACTTGACCTTAGGTATATGGTCCCAGCTGAAGACCAGCTCACCATTCAGCAGACAGAGACAGGCTGCTCCTAATGCCAGATTTGTCCAGTAGCATCAGATGGACTGAAAAGTCTTGGGGAGGCATTGGCATTGCTCCCCTGGGTAGCAGGCAGTTGTAAGAACCAGTTGGACTAAACAGCTGAAGTAAACTGAGATGAATGCAACTCTTGCTTTCTGGGGTTCCCATACATACAATGAAGCTAATTAGTCCTTCCCCACCTGACAGGGGGGTGGAAAGGGTCAATTATTATTACGTGCTCTGGTACTGATGCACATAAAAGCCAGAAAAGCCATAAAAGCCTGAGTGTAAGTTGATCAGTCTACCTGAGAAGGCAGGGACAGAAAGTAGTCCACAGGTTCCTGAATTCTTTCTGTTCCATACATGTGCCTGTTGTGGCTGCTGCGTGGCTGGTTTGGATCACCACAGCGATGTGCTCAGCCATCTTCTGTGAGGTGGTATTTCGCTCCTCACTGCAGGGAATGCAGTCTGTTGGGGGAGACAGGACAAAGCTGCCTGTGCTGAAAGAGCCCAGAAAAAGAAATAATTCATTCTCTTTGCTGTGTTAGGGCAAAGGCAGGCTTTGTTCTGCCCATTGAAATCAGAATCACTGTGTGCTGCAAAGCAAAGGCGCTGTCAGACTTCAGTTTGGGGATCTGCAAGATCAAGGGTAACAGAAAGACAGGGACTGAATCCTACCTGAACAGTGAAATGACTTTGTGCAGTCATTTCACCTGCTCAGAGTCCCTCTGCCCTGGCATCTAGGCAGCTAGGGGCAAATACATGGCCTAGTCACAAAGGAGGAGCAAGTCAGATGGCTCTACAGACACTGTCCAAGCAGGAGCCTCGTCAATGTCCTACATTTTGTCTTTGGTAAGTGGTCAGGGCTGCCTCTTCCACCAAATCAAGGCAGCCCAAATACAGTTCCTCAGGGAACTTTAATGTTTCTCTTGACCACTGCTGCTTCGGAGTCTCGGTTGTTGGATCCCAGGGGGGATTTTGTTGATGGGGGTTTATTGACTTCTTGTTACCTTGAAGTTAGTGCAGTGGCTGGAGTCCCAGGTAACTCCTGGAGTCTGTTTATTTTATGGGTTGGATTTTTAAGAGTTTGCCAATGGTACCTGGATTTTAGGAGAAGCTACTTGTTTATTTAGCAATGCACTCACGTACTGATCCATAAATAAAATTACTGTGTCATTTAATAGGACCCAGCAGAGGGTCAGCCCTGACTCATTGGTAAACTGATCAATCCAGAGTGCAAACAGCACCCCTCAGGAATCTTGTCAGGGCTGTCTGGGGGAGATAAAGCCAAACATCAGTGTAATTTTGTACTCCACTCAGTTTTCAGGAGTATCCATGCCCATACCTTATGAAACGAAAATGCTAAAAGGTCCAAGATGGAGCAATCTCCAACAGCCTTCTCTTTGGTCCTCAGTGGAGGCTCAGAGCTGGAAGATTTTTACAGGTGGGGCTGCAGATCTAAGTTCCACATCTGTGAAAGAAAGAGCAGACTTGAATGTGCTGAACACTGGTCTCACAGCAGGGTCCAAGAATTCCCATACACCCCAGCTGGAATTCATCTCACCTCACTTAAACACCTAAGCACAACTTGTCTGAACCTAAGACAGTCCTGCAAGCTCCTTCTACAGTTGAGTAGAGGGGATAACTATCACAGGAGAAAGAAGATTTCTCTTTCTGGGAGGAGCTGATCTCTGCCAAGTGACAATCATGGTAAGTCTTGATAACTACCTGAACCTCAGACAAGTGTCACTTGGATGTCCAAATTAGGTGAGAAGCATCTCAGCCTGGTGTGCCCTGTGATAAAGCACAGTGATAGAGAAGGGAGCCACAAGGTCATTAGGTCATCTTAGCTGATCCTATGTACCACATTACAAAACCCACACATAACTGAGGAGAATAAGATACAAGCAGCATTAGTTCAAAGAGGTTAGGGTGGATCTGAGTGGAATTTACAAGTGAGACATGCCAAGTGTCACCCAAGGGATCCTGCCATGGAGTCTTGGGATGGAGCCAGGCTGAACAGATAACGTCCAATGCTGATCCAGTAACAGCTGCTTTGGCAAACAGTGCTAGATCATTTCTTTGTGTGGCTGGGGATCCAGATTATGTAGTGGCTCCTGTTCGACTACATCAGATGCCTCGTGAAAAGCCAGCAAGCCCCACGTATGCCAAGGACCACAGGTCCCCTCGGCTAACGCAAGCTGCATGTTCCACACGCATGTGTATGCATCTGTAAAGCTGTGCATCACGTGTGTACACACCCAGAGACATCTCCCAAACAAAGGTTCTGAAGCTAGAGCTGTGATTTTCGACCTCCTGCAGTTGATGGTGCTGTGTGTTTGTTATTCTGTTATTGGAGGAACGTGGGAGGATTTCCATGCTGGAGTATTACCCCAGCAGCAGTGGCAGCAGGAACAAGAAGCTGCTCCTAGCAGCGTCAGGCTGAATGCACACAGAGCAGGCTGCTCTGTGCAGCAGTTGTGGCACGTGGGCCACTGTTTGGGAATGTCTACTGCAGATCTGGAAGGGACAGTCTCTGAATCAGGATCTTACATTCACTGGGCATTGTCAGAGGTTAGGGAGAGGGGAACCATCAGGCATAATGAACCTACAGATGAGTTCCAGCCACTGCAAAGTGGCACGGTTGAATGGAGCTTTCAGAAGGACTTTGCTATTGCTTCGATCTTTAATACACCTACCTGGAATGGGATGGATGCATGGGCCTGCTATGAAAGTCTACATGGGGC
This sequence comes from Porphyrio hochstetteri, assembly GCA_020800305.1. Taxonomy (NCBI): domain Eukaryota; kingdom Metazoa; phylum Chordata; class Aves; order Gruiformes; family Rallidae; genus Porphyrio; species Porphyrio hochstetteri. Next base: position 26,607,349 of record CM036912.1, read on the forward strand.
ATTTTTTCTCCACTGACTACAAAGAGAGCCTAGACAATTATCTTAGATGAGATGTCTATATTTAGGTGTCTCAAATCAAGTGAGATTATTTGTACTCAAGATACATGATGATGCTAAACTTTGACTGAATTGGCCAAATGCTTTTGAAATCCCTCTTAATGCCTACCTCCACTGACAGGCATTTAAATGCTTTCAAATCTGGTCTCCTAGACAATTCTGAAAATGTAGTCTTATATGAAGTTGAGGTTCCTACAAGCCAAATCTTCAGAGATTTACAGACATCTGAAGACACAATAAGTATCTGCTAGGTCATACTGCACTTAGAAGACTTGTGTATCTTCAAATGCCTATAAAAACCTTAGTCCCGTGAATCTGAAAACACCCAAACAGGTTGAAATGCCCGCAAACTCGACATTTTTGGGAGATAGATAGAGAGAAGAGAAACTTTCCGCTTATTTTCTGTCTCTATTTTTGCTGCAGGCATACACCAGGTTTTTCTTCCAGTGCTTTGAAAGGAACAGAAGCTGTTTATGTCCATAAGCACAATGTTTGGCCTGAGCCCTCTCTTCACAGGACATACCAGGTTGGCCTCATAAGCAGGCTAACCACAACTATGCTGTTTCAATCTGCGCCAAGCCCAAGCACAGTGAGTTTATCTCTGTGTCTGCAAGAGACCGTGTAGTTCCTGTAGTGGTCTGATCTCTGGAGGTGTTAATCACTCACAGCTCTCACTCAGGTGAAGCTGTGCTGCAGCCCAGATCAACCTCTGTGCCTCAGTTTCCTTATCCCAAACACAATGATAATGCATGCTTCAAGGTCTAGAGATGGATAGTGTCATACAAATAACATTATTTATGGTGATGATGAGAATGTGAGCTTTGTTTTGTACAAAGGTCTAGGAGTGCCTACTTGACATCAATTGAAAGAGGCAGGATTTAACCTGTATGTTTGAAATACAGTGTGTTGTTATTGCTCTCAGATAAACAGAATTACCTCCTCTTAAAATCAAAGGTAATCTGTTTTACTTCAGTGAGATGTGGTGATGTCCACAGAGAACAAATCATTTTTGGCAAGTGGAGGAGGGATTTTCTTGGCAAGTTGGGAAAACAAAAAAAAAACACATCAAAGGAAGAGAAGAGGGATGGGATGCAACACAACTGGTTTTAATCACACATAACAGTCAAGTTCCTTTGGACAGATCCACTGTCTGATACGCCATTGTAAATGCTCTGGGGAGCCTGGATTAAGAGACTGGAAAAAACAAGTGAATGGCACACAGGTCCTCAGGGCACTCTGTGGAGTAACTGGCAAAGCTTTCGTCCGTTGGCATTACGCAGTGATATGTGGCTCCCAGTAATGCAGTGCCCTGGTGCCATGACTGATTTTTAATGGGTGTTTGCTTGTCCAAGTCCATGCCTTTTTCTGGTTTTGACAGTCAGATCACACAGCACTTCTGTCTGACACGAGCAATGAAGATGCTGAATGGGTTATAGCAAGGATGCACTCTCTTCCCCCCCACCCCGTACAACCGTGAGGGAGAGGAGACACTCTTCTTTCCGGCCAATTCAGCTCTGAAGTGGTCTGAATTGCTCTGGGGGAGCCAGTTTCTTCTTCTTTCCTGTCAGAGAGCCTAAGGTAGCTGCTCCCTAGACCAGGCACACTGCAAGCTGCCTGAATGTATGTGGTATGGCCAGAGAAAAAGAGCTTGGACAAATACTTCTTGAGAGGACTGTTCCTCTTGAAATGCCTGTTTCCTCTGGAAATTGCTGACTTGCTTCAGTAAATGTGGGGGCAGGGAATGAACTGATTTTATTAATGTAATCAGTAGGAAACTAATATTTCACTTCAACTGTTACAATCCTCTATAATGTATTACATTACCACCTCACATAAGCCAGTTTAGACCAGACTATAAACACATCCAAACAAGAAAGGGAAACTACAAATATTTCATATGATCATTTCAGGATTTCTGAAACAAAATATTTTAGAACATCCATTCAGTGATATGTTTCAGACTGATGGGTCTCTCTTCCAATTAAGAATGAAGGGACATTTATAATGTCTGAGATGCCTTCAGAACACAAAGAGATTGAGCTTTGTTGGCTGCTGGAGCTACACAGTTGGGATTGCTGTTTGACTGCTGTAATAATTGGTTCCTTATACTTTGTTGGGATTGCTTTAGCATTTGGGGGCTTGAGGATCTCCTTTGCAAGGAACCTCCCATTCACATCATAAAGATAATATTCTGTCTCACAGAAGATAAGCACTGGACCTGATATGGGGAAACAAGGCATTACCAAGAGCTTTGGTGGTGACAGGGGAGAAGTGGGATTTACTGCACCTTGGCTAAGTGATTGCTTGAATTGTGGTTGCCTGGGAGAAACACCTGATTGAAGGGCTAATTGGGTATTTCATTTATTATCTGTTGGTGGTGAATGAGGGCTTGAGCTTGAAGGACCTTGCCTCAGCTTGGGTCTAGATCCTGGTTTTAAATTCCTGGTACAGATCAGGAATGAGTCCTAAATAAGAACCAAACAAATGGGATTCAAACTCCCACTGCAATCTGATGAGCTACAGACTTCTTTAAATGCATGGTTTGAATAACCTGAAGGTTGAGGCAGGGCAACTGAGTTGATTATCCAGTCTTTGACCACCAAAGGGAAATAGATACATAGATGGTGTCTAAGCAAGAACTTATTTTTGAAATTCATGATTCACTATTATTATATACTACGGTGAAGTTCAGAGAGCCCTGAACTCTTAAGATTCTTAGAATGAATGACCCTTACCCACATTCATTAAAATTTAGGGTGGCCTGAACTAGTTGACTGGGAGATCTTGAATTAAAATTGTCCTGGTTTCAGCTATGATGGAGTTAAATTTTTTTTAGCAGTGAATGGAATGCCATGTTTGGGTGTTAGCATGAGAATAGTGCTGATAGCACCCTGATGTTTCCGATTTGTTGCCGGGCAATCAAGTACCTTTCTCAGCTCTGCATACTTCCTTACTAGTGAGAAAGGAGGGGACGAAGCCAGGACAGGTGACTCGAATTGGCCAAAGAACATATTCCATGCCAGTTACGTCATGCTCGGTATAAGGGGGGACTGGGGGGAAGAGGGGGAGACAACGCCAGGACGTGCAGTTTCTGGGGACGGTTGGGTTGTCCGGGACGGCTCTAAGCTGTGTGGCCTGAGTTGTGTGGTTTGGTGAGAAATTGCATTGTGTATCACCAGTTTCATCTATTTTGTGCTTTAAACTTATGTTATTGTTATATCTAGTTTTCTGTTATTGTTTAGTAAACTATCCTTATCCCAACCTGTGTGGTTCTGGTTTCTAGGTTGTGGTTTATTTTCCTCCTTTTTTCCTTCCCTTTTCCCCTTCCCCCAACTTTCCTTCCCCCTTCCTTTTAAAAGTACAAGCGCCTGTGTGGGGTGCGGCTCCCGGCTGGGGCAAAACCACGACAGTCATTTTGGCGCCCAACGTGGGGCACGAACGGTTGGGATAACGGTAGATCTGACCCTAACTATCGCAATTAAGATAAGCACTGTTGTTTAAGCAATCTCTGGTCACGATGCTGTGGTATTTATTTACAAGGCTGTGGCAGCAAAACCACCGCATGCTGTATACAATCCTGGCAGGATTCTTTACTCTCTCAGGTCTGTGGCTCCTGTATTTGTTCCCATACTTCATTATAGTGTATTTTATGATATTGGTCTATGATACAATAATATCGATGATCATGAGTTTAAGCTGGTACTTGTATGAGGTTTTGCTGTCCTGTCCATTCTTTGGACAGGGAGGGGTTAATAACAGCAGCTGGTATGGTGGGGGCACTGCTTTCTTCTCCTTTGGGCTAAATACAACAGCTCTTAGGGCAGTTTTTGAAAATCTTCAATATCTCTGGGATATTCAAACTAGCATTTTGCTATTGGTAGGTTTGGTGCAGATGGTTCAGTTTTTGTTATATATCAAGCATAGGTTTATGAATACCACTGAAGAGCTTTCTCCGAGACAGAATAATCACGAGTGGCAGGGCATGTGGCAAAGTATGGGCAAGTACCTAGGTACTTTCTCACGCCCGATGGTTTGGAATTTCACTCCTGAACAGCTACAAGACCCCGATCAAGTGACTGCATACCTAAGGAAAAATTGCTGTAGGTTTCCCAGAGATGGACACCTTACTGCACTGTGCTGGGCTCTGGCCACTATTTATCAAACACTGCTTGATAGCAGGCAGCACTGTCAGCACTGTCAGGGAGAAGGGAAAGGAAACAGACTGGCAGATACTATAGCTGCTGCAACCACTGGGGCTGACACTGCAGCTACTGCAACCCCTGTGACCGACACTGCAGCTACTGTAATCTCTACAGCAGACACTGCAGATGATCCGAAAAACCAACCCACACCAGTGTCTGTTGCTCCCGTACAAAAGAGGAAAGGCACAAAGAAATCAGTTCGCATAGTGACGGATAAGGATGATGATCAACCAGGGCCATCTCGAGGATATCAGGATGAGGCAGAACCAGAGATTGTTACCCGATCCCTGACTCTGAGTGAGCTGCGTGAGGTTCGAAAAGATTTCACTCGCCACCCAAGTGAGCACATTATCACTTGGTTGCTCCGATGTTGGGATCACGGGGCCAGTAGTTTGGAATTAGAAGGCAGAGAGGCCAAGCAGTTGGGATCCCTAGCTAGAGAAGGAGGAATTGACAAAGCAATTGGGAGGAGGCCGGAAATCCTCAGCCTCTGGAGGCGACTACTGTCAAGTGTGCAGGAAAGATATCCCATAAAGGAATATATTACATGCCAGACACCCAAGTGTAACAGCATAGAGACAGCTGTCCAGCACCTGAGAGAATTAGCTGTACAGGAGATAATTTATTATGATCTGGACAATTCACGGCTTCCCGCTGATCCCGATGAAGTCCTATGCACTCCAGATATGTGGCGTAAGGTTGTACGAAGTGCACCAGCAGGGTATACCAATTCACTGGCAGCAATTGACTGGAATGATATGGATCCACCAACCGTAAATGAGGTGGCCTGCCGACTCCGGAAATACCAAGACAATGTTTCCCTCTCCGTCATTGCAGCAGTAGAGAAACTGGTTCAACGACTTGACAACAATGTGTCCAACTCCCAGCCCGTATGGAGCAATGTTGCAGCTACTGGGAGAAAGCGTCCATCGTTCCAAGAGGGAGAATACACACCACGACGTACATTGTGGTTTTACCTGCTTGATCATGGAGAGGACATGAGGAAATGGGATATGCAGCCCACCTCAGCCCTTCGAGCACGAGTAAATGAGCTGCGGGGTAAAACATTCGCACAACGAGATTCTGCCAGGAAGAAGGCTGCACCAGTTTCTACTGGGCAGTTCCCTAGACCAACTGGAAGGCCTACCTATATGTCTGATGTGCCTGATCCTTTTGAAGGGACCTCTAAGTCCTTTATGCAACCAGTGGAAAACAAATATGATCAGCAGCAATAGAGGGGCCCTGCCTCCAGCCAGGTGGAGGAGAGGGATAATCGGGTATATTGGACTGTGTGGATCCGATGGCCTGGCACGTCAGACCCACAAGAGTACAAAGCTCTGGTGGATACTGGTGCCCAGTGTACTTTAATGCCATCGAATCATGAAGGGGTAGAACCCGTTTGTATTTCTGGAGTGACAGGGGGATCCCAACAACTAACTGTGCTAGAGGCTGAGGTGAGCTTAACTGGGAAGGACTGGGAAAAACACCCCATTGTGACTGGTCCAGAAGCTCCGTGCATTTTAGGTATAGATTATCTACGTAGAGGGTATTTTAAAGACCCAAAAGGGTACCGATGGGCTTTTGGAATAGCTGCTTTGGAAACAGAAGAAATTGAACAATTGTGTGCCTTGCCTGGACTCTCGGAGGATTCTGCTGTTGTGGGGTTGTTGAAGGGTGAAGAACAGCAAGTGCCAGTTGCTACGACGACGGTGCACAGACGACAATACCGTACTAACCGAGATGCCCTGATTCCCATCCATAAGCTGATTCGTCAACTGGAGGATCAGGGAGTGATCAGCCGAACCCACTCACCCTTTAATAGTCCCATATGGCCAGTGAGGAAGTCCAATGGAGAGTGGGGACTGACAGTAGATTATCGTGGCCTAAATGAAGTCACTCCAGGTATGAGTGCTGCTGTGCCAGACATGTTAGAGCTCCAGTATGAATTGGAATCGAAGGCAGCCAAGTGGTACGCCACAATCGACATTGCGAATGCTTTCTTCTCGATCCCACTGGCGCCAGAGTGCAGGCCACAGTTTGCTTTCACTTGGAGAGGCATCCAATACACGTGGAATCGTCTGCCCCAGGGGTGGAAACATAGCCCCACCATCTGCCATGGACTAATCCAGAATACACTGGAAAAGGGTGAAGCACCAGAGCACCTGCAGTATATTGATGACATCATTGTATGGGGCAACACAGCAGAGGAAGTTTTTGAAAAAGGAAACAGGGTAATTAAAATCCTTTTAGAAGCTGGTTTTGCTATAAAACGAAGTAAAGTCAAGGGGCCTACGCGAGAAATCCAGTTTTTAGGAATAAAATGGCAGGATGGGCGTCGTCACATCCCAATGGACATTATTAATAAAATAGCAGCTATGTCTCCACCAAGCAACAAAAAGGAAACACAAGCTTTCTTAGGTGTTACAGGTTTTTGGCGAATGCATGTCCCAAACTACAGTCTCATTGTGAGCCCACTCTACCATGTAACTCGAAAGAAGAATGATTTCCAATGGGGCCCTGAGCAACAGCAAGCCTTTGAGCAGATCAAACGCGAAATAGTCCATGCAGTGGCCCTTGGGCCTGTCCGGACAGGGACAGATATTAAAAATGTGCTCTACACTGCAGCTGGGGAGAACGGCCCGACCTGGAGTCTCTGGCAGAAAGCACAAGGGGAGACTCGAGGTCGACCGCTGGGGTTTTGGAGTCGGGCCTACAAAGGATCTGAGGCCAATTATACTCCAACAGAAAAGGAAATACTGGCCGCCTATGAAGGGGTTCGAGCCGCCTCAGAAGTGATTGGAACTGAAGCCCAGCTCCTCCTGGCACCCCGACTGCCGGTGCTGGGCTGGATGTTCAAAGGGAAGGTTCCTTCTACACACCATGCCACTGATGCTACGTGGAGCAAGTGGGTTGCACTAATTACACAGCGGGCTCAAATAGGAAACCCCAATCGCCCAGGAATCGTGGAGGTGATCACAGACTGGCCAGAAGGCAAAGATTTTGGGATGTCACCAGAGGATGAGGAGGTAACACGCGCTGAAGAAGCCCCACCCTACAACGAACTGCCAGAGAATGAGAAGCGATATGCCCTGTTCACTGATGGGTCTTGTCGCATTGTGGGTAAGCATCGGAGATGGAAAGCTGCTGTATGGAATCCTATAAGAAGAGTAGCAGAAGCCACTGAAGGAAAAGGTGAATCAAGCCAGTTCGCTGAGGTGAAGGCCATCCAGTTAGCCCTGGACATTGCTGAGAGAGAAAAGTGGCCAAGGCTCTACCTTTATACTGATTCATGGATGGTGGCGAATGCCCTGCGGGGGTGGTTGCAGCAGTGGAAAAAGAACAACTGGCAGCGTAGAGGCAAACCTATATGGGCTGATGACTTATGGCAAGATATCTCTGCTCGGTTAGAGAAACTTGTTGTAAAGGTACGTCATGTCGACGCCCATGTACCTAAGAGTCGGGCCATGGAGGAACATGAAAACAACCATCAGGTAGATAAGGCTGCTAGGATTAAAGTGGCTCAGGTAGATCTAGACTGGCAACGTAAGGGTGAATTATTCATGGCTCGATGGGCTCATGATACCTCGGGTCATCAAGGGAAAGATGCAACATATAGATGGGCTCGGGATCGAGGGGTGGACTTGACCATGGACGCCATCGCACAAGTTGTCCACGAATGTGAGACATGTGCTGCAATCAAGCAAGCTAAGCGGTTAAAGCCCCTTTGGTATGGAGGGCGGTGGATGAAATATAAATATGGGGAGGCTTGGCAGATTGATTACATCACCCTCCCACAAACCCGCCATGGCAAACGTTATGTGCTTACAATGGTGGAGGCAACTACCGGCTGGCTAGAAACATATCCCGTACCCCATGCCACTGCTCGAAATACAATTCTGGGCCTCGAAAGGCAAGTCCTCTGGCGACATGGTACTCCAGAAAGAATCGAGTCAGACAATGGGACTCATTTCCGAAACACTCTTATAGACACCTGGGCCAAAGAGCATGGCATTGAGTGGGTGTACCACATTCCTTATCATGCACTGGCCTCTGGGAAAATTGAACGATATAATGGACTTTTAAAAACTACACTGAAAGCAATGTGTGGTGGGACATTCAAGCATTGGGATACACACTTGGCCAAAGCCACGTGGTTAGTTAACTCTAGGGGATCTACCAATCGGGCTGGCCCTGCCCAGTCAAAATTTCCACGTACTGTAGAGGGAGACAGAGTCCCAGTAGTGCATATGAAGAGTGTATTGGGAAAGAGAGTTTGGGTCATTCCTGCTTCAGGCAAAGGTAAACCCATATCTGGAATTGTTTTTGCTCAAGGACCTGGCTGTACTTGGTGGGTAATGCAGAGGGATGGAGAAGTTCGATGTGTACCTCAAGGGGATTTGATTTTGGGTGAGAATAGCCAATATAATTAATAGAGTAGAAATTCTAATAATTGCCAAATAACCCATTATTGTATATTCATTATTGTTATGATTGCTGTATGTTGTACCATAGCATTATAGCCGGAGTCATACAAGTTAATGAAGAAGGAGTGCCATGATGATGGAACTAAAGCCTGGCCTCTCAAGAACTTTTTTTTCTCCCTTTGAAAATAAACTCTGACCCACAGACTATGAGCATGGACCATGCCAGGTGTATCAGTCAAGAGCCTGAGATGCAGCATGCAACGAGCCAATGGAACATACAATTATCCTGAGAAACTGTTACGACAAATGGAGCCTGAAAATCATGGACTAAATGAACTCAACAACTTCAGAGGGATGATTCACAGACTGAGGGAATAAGATCTCTATGCACGTATGTGTGCGTATATGTGTACATACATATATGGGTGTGTGAAACACGAAACTGATTGTACCCAAAGAAAATTGTTGGATCTGGTCATGACGTAAATGGTATGGAATAAGGGGTGGATAATGTCCTGGTTTCAGCTATGATGGAGTTAAACTTTTTTTTAGCAGTGGATGGAATGCCATGTTTGGGTGTTAGCATGAGAATAGTGCTGATAGCACCCTGATGTCTCCGATTTGTTGCCGGGCAATCAAGTACCTTTCTCAGCTCTGCATACTTCCTTACTAGTGAGAAAGGAGGGGACGAAGCCAGGACAGGTGACTCGAATTGGCCAAAGAACATATTCCATGCCAGTTACGTCATGCTCGGTATAAGGGGGGACTGGGGGGAAGAGGGGGAAACAACGCCAGGACGTGCAGTTTCTGGGGCGGTCGGGTTGTCCGGGACGGGCTCTAAGCTGTGCGGCCTGAGTTGTGTGGTTTGGTGAGAAATTGCATTGTGTATCACCAGTTTCATCTATTTTGTGCTTTAAACTCCTGTTATTGTTATATCTAGTTTTCTGTTATTGTTTAGTAAACTATCCTTATCCCAACCTGCGTGGTTCTGGTTTCTAGGTTGTGGTTTATTTTCCTCCTTTTTTCCTTCCCTTTTCCCCTTCCCCCAACTTTCCTTCCCCCTTCCTTTTAAAAGTACAAGCGACTGTGTGGGGTGCGGCTCCCGGCTGGGGCAAAACCACGACAAAAATGTACACTGGAAAAGGAGGAAACCAAAATATTATTCAGTCTGCAGCAAGCTCATGAATTTAAGACCCTGGTGGGCTTGTGTTTCTTTACTCTTGAGGTTCATTATGTCACCAGAAAAGCTTTAATATTTTACTGTGGAAGCAACATAGCCATGAAACATTAATTTCCAGGAATGTGGGAACCATGAAATATGAATTTTTCTACTAAATTAAGAATTTACTTGTCTCTGTTCTCACATAGTTAAGGGAACCAATCTTCGTTATATGTTTATGTATTTGGGAAATTCACATAGGAAAGACATACAAAATGTGGGAAGAGCATTTTTAGCTTGAAAAATGTTATTTTGCAGGTAACAATACCCATAATTTACATTCTACCTTTCACCCTAAAACATTTTACATTCTGTACCCATCTTGGAACCATGTCTCTCATTACTGAACTGGTGTGTAAGTAAACTGCTGATATATTCTGCCCTGTGAGATATACCAGCTGTTTAGATTTGTAGAAAATTGTTTACTTTCCTATTTCCACAATGCTGTTCTCTCACCATTGTAGTGAACAACAGCATCCAGAGGTGCCAGGCAGAGACATGATTGTACTAGGGTCTCCAGGAGTCCCCAGGTATTCTGCACCACAGCAGACATCTCTGGCTGGAAGGAAAAATAATTTGGAATCCAAGTAAAGTGGATTCTGCTGTTATTGCTAACCAGTCTTACTAACTGTAGGACTGATGCCTCTTTCCTGTTAAACAAATGACTGGGTTTCCTTCAGATATCTCCACATATTAATAATATGCACACAAAGACCTCACCAGCTCTCAGCAGTGTCGGAAGAATGAAAGCACTGTAGAGGCTTAAAGGGAATTTGAAGCACTTAGTTCTGGGGACAATTCTAGAATATAAGTGTTTGCCCAGGGGTTTTAACAATATTATATACTGAGTTTACATCCATTACCAGTTGCTTAGAATGAAAGAATTAGCCAAAACATTGCAGAAGCATCTGTGTCAGGGGAACCATAGGTTTCTAGGTTATATGGCATGCCAGAATATTCACCAAACCACCGGGATTGTTTTCCTTAATGGCACAATTAGTGATGGCACATTAAAAGTACAATTACTGGATAAGATTTAATGGCATGAAGCCCTCTGGCATAAACTGGAAATTCTCGACATATGCAACCACACTGCTAGAGAAGATGAGTTGTGCAATTAAAACCAAGACTGGAGATTTCTTATCAAAGGAGGGCAGAGAGTACTAAAATCCAGCTGAGAGATTTCCTGGTCTCGTTATCTTCAGGCTTCTATGTGAGTTAACCCAACACAGATGACAATATCTAACAAAACCAGTTGTGCCTACAGCCGTGTAGGGGATGTTTTATAGAAGGCCTTTCCATCACAGCATGGAGGTTTCTCAGAATGCCACTCCTTAAAAAGCCTGGTAACTTGCCAGAACTGTATTTTCGGGGGATAAAACATGATAAAAATTCTGACAGAATCAGACCAGTTCATTCTAATATTACCATTCATCTCTACAATTCTGAACAAGCCACATTTAATTAGCTTTTTAAATATAACTTCATTATAGCGATATTTTAAATGCAAAGTATTTTAAAAGACGAATTCAGAGAAACATTTGATTTTGTCTGAATGAAAAATTTTAATCAGCTTGGTACAGTCTGTGGTTGTGCAGTTTTTCTTCATAAATAATTTCAAAATTATCTCCTCTTGTCCTCATTCAGAATGAAGCAGAATTTAGAATCCCAATTATATTTTGCAAAATGAACTTCTGTCGTTCCTCAGCACTTTCTGTGCCTGTGTGAATGGTACAAGAAGCTCAATGTGTAATTCCTACAAGGCTTATGGAAACGCCGTGTGCTTTAGTACTTTCAAATCCAGGCTTATACAGTTGCTGTTTGAATATAAATCATAGATGCTTTTGGGTTACACTAACACCCTCCTCAGTTTAGTAGAGTTGTTAATTAATACAATACTGTATTAGTTCTTCTTACAGTCTTACTATTAACACCCCGTGAAATCCCATTAGCTCTGCATATGGTGCCAGACTTGCTCTGAATGTGGGAAAGAAAGAAATTTACAGTGGGATGAATGATGAAGAGATGCTTTCAAGTGGTTTCCATTGTGAACATTTTGAAAAAAATATTTTCCAGAATGTAATTTGTGGGGCAATCTTTTCATAAAATTACAATGCAAACATGCCTATATTTGCCATCTAAGTTTTCCCCTGGAGTGTGAAAACCCTTATGCAGCACTATTGTTCTACGACAGAAATGTCAGGCACACAAAGTAGTGCCTAAAAGTGGAAAATTAACCAGGTTGCCTTACTGTCCAAACTCACAGGAAAAAAAAATTTAGAAAAAGAAAAAAAAAAAAAAGAGAGAGAGCAATAAAATGCATAGCTGATGCCAATAAATGGATAAAACTTTCCTTACATTTTTGGCTTAAATACTTTAAAGTACCGACAGTGATGACAGTCCAAATTCAGGTTAGGTTTGCCAGAAGTTATTTGAATTTCCTGCATCAGTGATCAGACAGTTCCTGCTTAAATTCCAAGAAGATTTAAATGCCTTAGTAAAACCCAGGCTTATTTGTTAACACCTCATACAAAACACTCCAAAATGTATTAGCCACTTCAGACACTTCAGACCTTATTATTTTCTATTAGTTGAGTTTTGTCCAGTATTGACTCTTTAAAAATGAAAGAGATCTGACAAGAAGCTATTAGAAAGGCTTTTAAAAATGGAGAGAATGAAGAAACAGGCAGGATTTAAAAGCAGATTATTCCCCAGAGAAGCTGGCTCAATTGCAATTCTCTCCTGATCCTTTAAGAGTTGCTGCCCTAAAGTTGTAGTAGTAAGCAGTGCATTGTTAGTAGGATTCTAGTAGACGCTTTTCTCCTTCCCAGTCCTGTGGATCATCCATAGTCCAGTCTTTGCAGTCTCACTATGCAGTCAGGAATGGACAGAGCCTTTCTGCATGGCCAACATCCAGACAGGGACACACTGCTCAGGGAATCCCTCCTGCCTCTCCTCTCGTAGGATGGTGAGTCCACTCATTTCAATGAGGCTGCGGAGGATGTTCAGGTCTCGGATCACACTACTATCCAGACAATCCAGGATACAGCCCTCCCTGGCTACATTGTCCTTGAGAATGATAACACCATTATCCTTCAAGCCATTCTGGCACCGGATGAGAAACTCCAGGAGATCTTTATCTGTCAGATATCCTACAGATGAAAAGATGGACAACAGATCACTATGAACCATTCAAACAGAGTCCCCCTGCATACATCAGAACGGTGCCTTGATCTGAGTCTCCATATCCTATTTATTGCAGAAGTTCTAGTCCTGCCAGATTTCATGATGAAATCTTGTGCAAATCAATGAGATCAACAGTTACAAACTCAAATCAGTATTTAGGATCCATATTAGTAGAAGCAACAGATGTGGACAGAAGTCAATGGGAATAGTGGAGAAAATACTGGGTGCTGAAGGGTTCTTTAATCTGGTGGTTGAGTCATAATAAGAATCAGTGGCAGGAAGCTGGAGCCAAGCAAATTCATATTGGAAATAAGTGACAACTGGTTAACAGTGTAAGTAATTACCCATTGGAAACTACCAACAGAAGTGGTGTTTACCACCTCATGAAGTCCTCAAATCACGCGTGGTTGACTTTCTCAAGATATGTTTTAATTGAACACAAACTACTGGGGCTCAGTACGAGGGAAAAGGAATGAATGTAACAGCTTGTGATACAGAGTAGGTCAAATAATAGATAACCTAACAGTCCCTTCTGTCTTTTGATGCTATAAAGCCCTATAACTTTGTGTAACATTATGTATCCATCAAAGGAGCTCTGGATCAAAGATCCAGTGACTAATGCAAGACCTTCTGAACTGCCAAATCAATTCCTCCTATCACCCCATACTGTGGTGATTTCTGCATGTGCCAGATATACGTAAAGATAAGACTTTTTTTCAGCATGTCACTGGAACAGTGGTTTTTATTCTTCCTTCTCAAAGGTCAATACTTCTGTTGTGTTCAGCTCAGAGAAGAGCAAAATGAGAACTCTCACATGTAAAATGAATTAACAAGGGCAGGTGGGCAGAAACTGAACAAAACTTGAAAAAAATCACTGTTTGTATTTTCTAGTCAAAATATTTAGTTTTCTTGACAGAAGATGTAAACTTTTATAAATGGAAGCTGTCATTTCAAAACCACATTTTGATATAGCATGTCACTTTTTTAAGTAACTCTCCCCCCCAAAAAAAGAAAAAAGCCCCAAAGCCTAAAGCTGAATAGAGTTGAAGCAAAATGGTAACTTCTACATGAAATGTAAATTTACATTTTTTTTTCCCACATAATAATGGTGTCCACAAAATGGTGTCATATACTTATGCATACATAAGACAAATCAAGATTGCATCAGCAAGGTTCACTGAAACTTCTGAACATCTATTTCGGAACTTAATGTTCTCTTAACTTTGCTTTTAGCCTAATTTCACAAGAAAAAGAGATGTTCCTGGTGTTTTTCTCTATCAGACGGTGCTGCCCTCTTTCCACCAAAAGCACTGAGCTTGTTGACATATTTCAGCCAAATTCAAGATAGGGCTAGAAGCTTGATTAGTTCTTATGATCGCTACATATTTCATCATAACTGATGGAGGAAGGAGATTCAGATCTGTGTCTGTGCTAAAGAAAAGGCATACGCTCCCTTCGTTAGCAGCCCCACAGCTGATCAGCACAGCTTCAGCCCAGGCTTAGCTCATCCAGGCTCATGCCAGCTCAGATTTGCTCAAAAAGATGAGGCAAGAGCCACATTTACTGCAATGACTGGCTCTTCAAGAAGGGCAAAAATGCAAAGGAAATTTACATTGTTCTGAAGGAATTTGCTTATACAGCTATAAAGACCTGATCTAAGAAGCCCAGTTTCATTATGTTTTAAGACTATGTGTAGAGGACAAAAAAGTTTTGGTGAACAGTGTTTTCTCCTCTACTCAGCTACCTTTCTTTTTGCCTAGCAAGAAGCTATCTCCAGGGCCTTGGAGAGAAAGAGTTGTTCAGTCCTCCAGTTGTGCTTTAGCATGAAGATTTCTACCAGCTGAATCTGCACCATGGACTTCCTGAAAGGACAGTTAGACACTACAGCAGGTTTTCTAGAATAAAATAAGAAATTCTTTTGCATGTGTGAGGAACATAGCCCACAGATTGCCAGCCTGCTGTTCTTAATGCTGCAGGGCATTCACTGGGATGGCTGCAGGAGAGGAAGAAGGTATTTCTTATGTGAGGGAGTACTGTGGAGCATAGCTAAGTGAACCTGTTTGATAAGTATCATTGCATGTATAAAACATGATCTGGTTTACAAGTATTGGTAATTTCACTATGCCTTTTCTCAGATTGTTTCCTGAAATATCCCCAAGTCAGGATAACCATCAGATTCAGAAATCCTTGCTCACAGGTGAAGCTAAGAAGGAGGACTGGAACAGGTTGTCCAGAGTGGTAGTGGATCCCACATCCCTGGAGGTATTCAAGGTCAGGCTTGATGGGGCTCTGAGCAATCTGGTCTAGTGAAGATGTCCCTGCTTACTGCAGGGGGGCCGGACCTTTAAAGGTCCCCTCCAACCTAACACATTCTATGATTCTATGATTCCTGCTAAAGAAAACCCATACATAAGACCTCAGCGACACCTTGGCATGCAGGCTACCCTCCAAGGACATGCACCTTCCTCAAGTATGTGACCTGAAAAAAACCCAACTTGATTTGTACCCACTGTGCATGTGGCAGAGGTACAACTCTCTTGTGAGATTTTGGAAGCAGTCCCAAAGATTTGAGAACCTCCTTCTACAGCTGCACCATTCATTCAACATAAACTTTAGCACAGGCTGTATCGTTCTCTGACATGCTGGGCTGGACGAATCACGATGAACTAACCTGAAACCCACTGAATCCAGATGACATCGTATCTTTGTGGGGCTGGAGTGAATTCCTGGAGGCTTTTGCAATAATACATCTCTACTCTGTCCTCCTTGCCCTGCAGGTAGTTCGGAACCTCAGCCAGGAAATTCTCCATCATATCCACCAGTTCCACGCTCTTGAAAACTGGTAAGAGGACATGCTTGCTGATACGACCTATCCCGGAGCCACAGTCCAGGGCGCGGTTGGTGCCAGCTTTCCCCACCCCCTGTGGGATACAAGAAAATATTTTTGACATCTGAAAAATACCACACAGCAACTGTGTCACCAGCTATGGCCTTTAGTCCACTGAGTCTAGTGTCTCATCTCCTTATTTGCACAGGGCTGTTGGAAGATTGCTAAGAACCCAGGACAGTATCAGTACACCTTTGGGTACCTACGTGTGAGCCGAACTGGAGTGCCATGTTCCCAGGCTGCTGTTGGTGGGATTTCCTCCTTGCAGCCCTGTGTTTATTGCTGTACAGTCAAGTTTCTGCTTTGGTAAGAAGAGACATAATCTTTCACAAGCTCCTAGCTTTTTCAGAATTTCCACTGGTCTTTTGTAAAGTCCTTGCAACTTCATCTGTCAAATTCTGAGTCCTGTAGAGGCCCAACAAAAAAGCAGGCAGATACCAAATATTGCATGCAAGAAGTAACTTCTGCAGCATGGAACTCCTGTGGACATCTCATGGGCATATGATACACAACATCTCTGGGATCAGAGTGCAGTTTTCAAAACAAGCTGTGTTTGAATGAAGGTCTTGGAGTTATAGGCAACTTACAACAACTTGGAAAGTTTAGATTGGAACACAGAGGCAAGGAAAATGATTGAGTAGATTTTGCTTAACTGTTCTTTTATTCTTCATAAATACAGCCTCTGGACAGATCAGACATGAAAAACTGCAGCAAAAAGGCTACGTCTATGAGAAAATAATGAGTCATTGCAAAATAAGCTTTATAATGAAATCTGTATTTCACCCTTAAAGCTTCCATTCTAGCTATAAAAAGGCCCTTAAGAGCCTGCTGCTGTTCTGTAAAACAGGAATTCTTAGCTTGTACATGCATTGACTGTGGGATTGTAGCTACCTTGGCCAAAGGTATCTGTTAAACAAATACAATAAAAGCAAACATAAACACCTTTTCCCTGTCCCCTAGAACTGAGTGTTGAAGTGAAACCTATGGGCCAAAATCTTCAACTTCAACGCTCTTAAAGGAAATAAGGCCCAGAAGAGTCTTGCTCTTCCTGCTTACTGGGAGACCCACTCTGTAATGACCAAGCATAAATCTCATAACTCACCACTTTTGGCCTTGCTTCAGTGGGTAATTCAGCAGATTATTAAGGTCAAAGGACAGCACTGCCAATGACATGACTATGAATAGACCAGCCGAGCATCTGGTTACAGAGAGTAACTGTAGAAGGAGCACAAGGACCTCAAAGGCTCTCACCAGCCTGCAGGGCTGCTGGTCCCAATTTGTATACGTAGAAAGATTAATCTCCCAATGTGTGCAAGAGTCCTGAAGCCTTCAGCCCTACCAGACTCTGGAGATTACCTGTTTGTAGTTAGCCAGAAAATGCGAGCCATTCTTCATTCACAGGCTGCACTAAGGAGCACATGGCTCTTACTGAAGACTGGACTAAGCTGTAACAGGGAGCTCATGAGAAGAGAAGGAACTGTGTCTTGGATCTTTACAAGGTGGATTTCCACACTGTTTGCTGGCAGATGCATACAGGCCTACACTGATGTGATTAAGTAAAAACCTTTGAGAAAGGTGGTGAGAAAACCAGGTTGATTTACCAAACCAACTGACAGAATTCAACAAAAAGCCATGTAGCTTCTCTAACATTTATGTTTCAGAGAACCTACAGTCACAGTACCTCACTCAAAACAGGGAATTCATCTCCCATGATGTGTCACAGCAAGGACCTCTGATGACACATCTCCATTTGCCCTCGAGAAGAAGGAATGGGAACAATCATGGGAGATGAAGCTCGATCCCACACTTTGCTGAAAGGGAGCAAGAGCATCAAGCAGCCAGTTGAGAAGTGCTGCAAAGCACCACGGCTCCATTTGTAATGAAAATGTTGACATAATTCCATGTTCAGTTAATATATTTTCAGTTTGGAAGTGCTCAGAGTTTTGACAGGGTATTAACATTTTCTTTGGAAAGCAAGCATTTTCCCAAAAGCCTAATTGAGTTGAAAATCAGACTCCTTGTATAAAAAAATAGTCTAAGTGAAAATTTTAAGCCAGAAAAGGCTTCAAAACTTATGACTGCCTGCTCCTGATTACCTGCTTTTCATTACTCAGAACCACTATCATTTAGGAGACATAGACACACAAAACCTCTAAATAAAGCTAAATAGGGCAAGCACAAATTTCCTTAGGGATAAAAGAGCTGTGGATTATGAAGGGTGGGAAGGCAGTGTAGGATAAAATAGAAACCAGAGTTCTAGAAATAGATAAAAATCACAGTGGTTTTCTTCCTAAATTAAAAACAAATAAATAAATAAACCAGGTTTTCAACATCTCTTCCATTTCTCTTATTAAGCAGGAGAAAAATCACTTTTGAGAAGCTTTTCATTCAACAAGAAACCAATCAGGTTTAAATGAGGGCAAGAAAGGGAGAGAGGGTTTAGGGCAGAAAGGGAGCTATAAAGTTAATATAATCTACATCTGTATTTTTTCACACACCTATAGCTCACAACTGTTCCTGAATTAATGGTTTCTTTGTTTTCTTTCCTTTTTCACACATCACCTCTGGATTAGGCACTTGAAAACACAGTGTCTATGTGGACATCAAGGCTTTAACTGGCATTGATGCGTTGCCATAAATATGCAGTGCTATAGCTCTGCTGATAACCCTTCAAGTATGACTGTAGCTAAGACAGCCAATTGCTTGTCTGTACAGCACTGTTGGCTCAAGTAGTGTTGCTCTTGGTTTGAGTTCTGCCCACACACACATAAAACCTCTTAACTCGAGCACAGTGGCACTTTTAACTCAGTTTGACTTGCCTGAGAAGGAGACAGGCTAAAATATAAGTGAAGTCCTTAGTCCTTTTTGTAATTCCTTCCATGTGCCCAGGCAAGATAAATTCTCCAATGGTAAAGAAATCTGTAGCTCAGTTTACAGTGGTGCAAAGAATCATGCTAAGAAACGCCATACATGAAGGTATGCAACATCAGTCATGTAAGGGAAATGTCACAGTGTGGCATTTCCACACCAGCCAAACCAACTCAAGAGGGGTAATTTGAGTGGAACTGGGCAACTGTGTTTTAAGGAACACTAGTTTTGCCAGAAAATAAAAGTTTTGGAAGAACAAAACTCTCTGTGAAATTGATATTTCAAATCTAAAGAATAGTTATAGCCAAAAAACATGGGAAAGAATGTTGAAAATGTCAAGATACTTCTTTTTCACGACTTTCAAGGGAAAAAAAAAGATCTGTCAACTTTTCTAAACAGCATTTTTCATTTTGGAACTGACTTCTACCTTGAAAACAAAGGGAAAAGTTTTTCAGAAGGTAAAACAACAAAAAAAAAGTGAAATATGTTCAGTTGATCTGAAACTAATTTTCCTGTTTTCTGATTCAGTTAAACTTATCTTTAAAAATAAAGTCTAGTCTACATTAGGGTGAAGCAAGTAGCTTTTTTCTATCTTCATCTCCTTACTGGAGAAAAAAAAAAAAGATTCATAGAGCCATAAACTTGGGAAGACATAACTCAAATTAGCTTTACAATAAAGTCACTACTACAGAAAGCCAGTAAATATCTGTTTCTGGTTGAGTAGGATTCAAATCACAGTAGTAAGAAAGAAAAATAAACCATAAGTAACACAACCAATTGACTGTATCTCAACAGAGGACAGGCTTTAACAAACTAAATCAGGACTAGCAAAACCTGCAGATTCCTTTTCTTTTCTTCTTGTTTGATCTTGGCCATTCAGAGTATCCTTTCTATCCCTGGCTAATAATAGGAGTAGGAACTCTGCTCTGGAGTATTTTGTATCTGTCATCACACCTGATGCATTGGGTATGATTTCTCTTTGGCACATGAAACTCTGTTACAGACTGTACTTCTCTCCTTTTCGGGTCTTGGAGATGAGAAAGCGTAACAGTGTGACATAAACCTGCCGTTCCTGAAACTGAATCTATATGATGTCTAGGAAGCATGAAATCTTTCCCTTAGTACTTGGTTATGCACCACTTGAATTCTACAAATGTCCTTAAAACAAGACTTAAGGAAAATTTAAGGAATATGCCTTGAGCTGGGTATAGGCTTATAAATTGTGTTTCTTTTCTTGAAAATGCCATTTAACCATCAGGAGCAGCTGCCTTGCTGAATTTCCTTTGTATTTTCTTACTTTGTGTTTGCAGGAAGGCTGACACAGGAAGGCTCTGAAATATTGTGAAGCCTTTTAGCACTAGCATTAATGCAAATGACTTAAAACCAAACAACAAAACCTGTTCACTTGTGTTTTGCTCTCCCTCAGTCAGGTACAGCAAACTTTGCCATCGGTTGCTCCTCATTGCTCCAAAGGATTTCTACCTGTTCTTAAGCCACACTCATTTTCCACCCTAATCCATTTAAACTGTGCCCTTTTTTTGTACACAACATCTAATTAACCTATTGAGCTTTTTTCCACAGTACATTGTTAGGACTAAAAAAAGGTCATGTGGCTATCCCAAATTTGTATGCTTAAGCAGAAAATGAAAGATCTATGGTAGCATTATACAGAACTAGTCATTTTGTGAGCAAGAGAACTTAGAAAATTTGGTTTCCTGTAGCTTTGCAGATTCTTTAGCATCTAATACTTTTGTTGAGCTTATTTAACGGGCTTTTTCCCTGGGAAGGGCAGTCAGAAAGCCATTGGGCCACACTTAAAGATTTCTAGATTCCTCAAGATACATTAGGCATCAGAAACCTAAGTGCCAGAGTGATACTGTTATTGTCGGTGCTTTAACATCCCACTTGGCAACAATCTGCATCTCAGGTCAAAGCAGACCTTTGAAGATGTTTATGGACCTTTAGAAATCTGCCTGCAAATGTCCCCAGCGACACTGGAATGTTCAAGAAAAAAAAAAGCTTCCTAATGGGTATCTTATTCT
This sequence comes from Porphyrio hochstetteri, assembly GCA_020800305.1. Lineage (NCBI taxonomy): Eukaryota > Metazoa > Chordata > Aves > Gruiformes > Rallidae > Porphyrio > Porphyrio hochstetteri. The sequence continues at coordinate 26,628,234 of CM036912.1, forward strand.
GTATACTCCTAATGTTGGGGGGAGGTGAGGGGGAAGAGAGGGCGAGGGCTGGGTTTTGTTGCAGCATTCTCAGAAATTATCTATAAATAGGCAAAACAGAAACTTGGCATTTAGTCTCAGCTGCTTTCTCAAATGGACTGCAGGAATTTGCACAGACAAATCTCCCACTGAAGCCAGCAAGGATTTTATCATGAAAGGTCCCAGTCCTGCACTAAGAATTAATCTCCCACTCAAACACAGCTGTAAGAACTCCTTGCACAATCCTCTTTGAAGCTTTGGAGGGTAAGAAAAGGATGCAAACCAGGTAAATAATAACAGGAAAAATGTGTACTCATGATGATGCAAGACCTGGCAGAATACATTACTAGACCCAATGACCCATGACTGCGTATCAAATATGACATCTGGTGCTGTTTACAGTAAAGCTGGGCACAGAGCATGTCAGTTATGACACATTTTTCTTGCAGAAGATGGGATTAAATGACTCACCCCAACAAATTTCCTGAGAAACTCCCTGGAGGATTCAATGTCTGTATTGGAGAGCTCAATGTAGTCTCCCATCATGCCCTCTTCTGTGGCTGGCACCTCCCGGTAGAAGTGTTTGGCCCTGGCGTAGAACTGCATCTCCCCATTGATAACTTGGCTTGTCAAAGCGTAAAGTTTCACTGCAAGCAGATAAATCACTATTTTACTGTTAATGACAGATATTTCTGGTTTAGTTTACTGCTCTGGAGGCAAGATGGCCATGATCTATCAACTTATGCTGAGCCTTCAAATCACCTAACCTCTGTTTCTAAAGCAAGGGTGGAAGTAAAGGTGTTAGGTTTAATCCTGCAAGACCTTGAAGGGACACAGCCCCTTGGGCAAATTTAGTGCCTCCCAGGCTGAGACATGTTTTTTTCACCATGCTGTGTTTTCACATCAGCGAACGTGCATGCCAAAGAGAGCAAGGGGTTTGACTTGCTCCCAGAAAAGCTGTGGGTGGCATTTATTACTATGCAGGGTCACCATTTCCGCTATCACAAACCTAACTCTTCTGTGGACATCCATATAAGCTTTCTAGCCCTTGACAGCTGCATGGACAGTGCACCAAGAAGAGTGTGGATGAATGAGGCACTTGCTCTGGTTTATTTTTAGTGATACTGTACAGGTTGTGGCACAGCAAGTAAGCTGAACCAAAGAGCAGATGGAAGTCTCTGGCCTAAATGAGTACGCAGGGGGAGAGACAATCTAGAAGCAACAGTCCTAAATTTTAATCTGTCACAGATCAAGGAGTGAGATAATCAGTAGGTGATATACTGGAAAGTTCCTGTGTGCCAGAGGCTTGGATATTTCTTTTCATTGCTGGGCTATTTTGCTGGTAATATACAGCTGTTTTATTAAAACCCACGAGCTTTGCTGGGTAAATTACTATTTTGCCTTATTCTTAAAAAAACTGAGGTCTGTCCTCCTCATCCTGTGTATTCCTATACTCCAGGTCCATCAGCATATCAAAAGTAGTTATGTTTTGCAGCTCGAAAGTGTGAACTGACAGAGGCCATAAACAGTTTGCTTGGAAACCAGCACCTCTTGCTATGTCACACACACGTACAGGTGCCCAGGCATTTCCCCATGCGTACTACACACAACTATTCCCAGCCAGACCTTCCAACAAAAACACAACTACAGGCCTGTCTGTGAAAGCTAAGCAGTGAGGGGGGCTGGAGTCACACTGGGAACAAGTCTTTGCGAGCACCACCTTGCAGCGTGAGACCAGCAGACTCCCAGCGTGCTCAAGGAACTGGACACGAGCCGGCAGCAAACATCTTTTGGGTTAACAACAATGGAAAGGGAGAGCTCCCTGCTGGCTGGGTACACAGAAGGACCAGGGAGCAGTGCTTTGTCACTGCATCTTTAAACATCCACAGGAGCACTGCTGGCCGCTCTGGGAAGGTTCTGAACAGGTCACGTCTTGCTTACACCGTCTGGAGAACAGGAATTATGCCCTCCACGCAGAGGATGAGAGCTAGGCCGGAGGCCCCAGATATAAGCCTGGAACGTATTTATTGAGGGCAAGCCAGCTCAGCAGGGAATGATAAGTGTATGCCTGCCCATCCTCAGCAGGAGAATGACATTTTGCAGGCAAATGAAGGGGGGACAAAGGAAGTCGGATGAGGAATAATTACCACCAAGGACCACTCGGAACAGAATAGTGCTATTGGGTTACACATAAGCAGCATGCCCAGCATATCCTTCATCCAACAAAAGCAGCATTACCAGCCCCTCTTGTCATCACCTGCTTAAGTCAACTGCTGAACGGATACTATTAAAGCTTTAATCCATTACACATTTATGTTATGCCTGAGAAATTTATACCACAAGAAGCACTGAGCCCAGCAAGGGTCAAACCTGGGAGTTTTACACACTCCACTGATTATATTCACATACTCAGAAGAAACCATTTAGCTGAAGAAATTAATACAAAGCTGGCAGCAGTCAATCCCCAGCACAACTCGGACAGGGTGACTCCCAGAGCCTGGGAAAAAAAGAGTCCATCCGTGGCTGTGATTTTTCCAGTAAATGATCTCCATCTTCCCCTGGGAGTGGCACCATCTTGTTTTCTATCTCTTTTTTCTTCATTTCAGATGCCAGCTTGTCTGGTGAACAAAACTGAATCCCTGCACACTGGCTTTTCAAGGCCTTCCATGTAAGAGTCCAGAGATGATTTCTAGGGCTTGTTTAATGGACCCATTAACAGACAGCAATTTATCCCCTTCTGCTAGACTGAAGAGAAAGGCATTTGCAGGCTGTCTGCACACTAGGACAGGGTGTTGCAGGCAGCTGAAGCACGAGCAACAAATAGTCAGAGTCCTTCTACTCAAAACATGAGCCTGACCCTAGGCAACACATGGGGACGATATGCTGTTCAGGATAGCAGATCTGTAGTGTGTGCTCTCAGGTTTCTCACTGAGAACTGGTATCAGGCTTGCAGAATGCTCACCAGGACTTGCATGCACACACCAGCTGTCTGTGGCTCCTCCCGAGCCAGCTGGGGCCCCAGAGCTCTGCCTTATGCGCTGGCATCTGAAACTAGCTCTGGGCTTAGCATCACAGGGCCTGTGGCACTGTACCCAGTCTTCTCCTGCAGACCCACAGAGTCTCACTTGTGCAGCATCCAATCTACAGAGATGATTCCCACCTATTTCTTCCTCAGTGTTACTCCTCCCTCTCATGAATTTGCAACCCTGCCAAGTCTCCCAATCCACTGCCCAATTTTCCAGACACAGCCTCACCTCTGACCTGCCTTGCAGCTGTGCCTGGCATGCAGACTCCTCCAGCAGGCCCAGAGGGACAGGAAGGTTTGTCAACCTGCAGGAATCTATCCTAAAATAGAAGTGCGAGGAGGCACAAGTCCTTGGTGACAAGTGCTGCAGCTCTGCTCCAGCACATCTCCTCATCACCACAGGACCTGTCTAGCCAGAAACATGGCCCATGTGGGACTATTTCATGCATCAGGAAATTAAATGCTTATGAGGTCTGTTAGAGATACACAGCCTGATTTCAATGAACTTTGTAAAGTAGGGCATAGGCAGGATAGGATGATGGAGCCTGTAACTATCTCAGATATTTGGAGGAAGCTGTCTTTCACAGGCAGGTGACTTGTAAGGTTTAAGGTTAGAAATGCATTTCTAGTAAAGCAAGAACATTTTTTCATGGCACACTTGGTGTCTCAGATGAATCTGCTGGTGAGTTCCTGAAGTGGAGATGGTTAAAGTGAACCTACTGCAAAAGCTGGCTGAGAACAGGAACTGGCTCCCTAAAGGTCCCTTCACAGACATGAGACGTTAATAATTTTCAGTCACTGCAAACACAGTCCGGGTGCAGAGTGGTGACCTACAGCTGAATGCCAACCCCTGGACAGGTCAGATAGTGCCTACCTAAGCAATTCTGCCCTGCAGAGTTCAAAACACTATCTCTAATCTTCTCATGGATCAGTTCAAAATTCTGTTTCCCGGTGCATCTGATCTAAATCTCTAGAGAAACAGGACCACTTAGTATGTTAAGATTTCATGTAATTTCAACCTGCAGTAGAGTGTCATAGAGCTCTTGGTTGCTTTACTCAGCTAAATTTCCCTGGCAGAAGTAAATGTTGCAAGTAATTTTTTTGAAGTTTTTATTTGTGAACATTATTTTGTGGCTCCAACTGCTTTCTGCAAGATATTGAACTAATTCCAGTTTGGCTGAGTATTCCCTTTTAAATGCAACATCTGCTTTATGCATCAGTTGAAAAATAGTTCTGTGGGTGCAGGGTGGATTTCACCTCTCTACCGTCGCCCAAGAACCATTTAAATTTTGTTTTATAGAGGATGAATATCAGCCCACTCCAAAAAAAGATCTTCCTTCGAGACGTGTGCCTCACACAGAGGAGTATTTGTCTCTGTGATCTGATCATCTAAGTTTTCCACTGCAGATCTCACCCTGCTGGCACCGAGTCCCACAGCCCGTGTAAACACGTGCATAATTTCCAGCATCTAAATAGCTCCATTAAAGTCCACTGGGCTAAAGGACATTCACACACATTTAAGTACATTGTTGGATCAGGGCCTAAAGTTACTCATGTCTTTTATTTATAAATGTTACCCTGGTCTGTAAAAGTGACATGTTTCTCTTAACAGGCTGTGATACCAGATACGCTCAGCTCATAGGTAAACATGCCTAAGTGCTCCTCTACTGAACCCGGCAATGGAGCGGGGCGAGTGTGGAGTTAGCACAGCTTGAAGGAAACTTTCTACCTTGCCTACCCCAGGCTGCACTGCAAGTTTCAATGTGAGGCTTGATTTCAGTGTTATTATTCATGCTTAGGGTTAAGCACATGCTTAACTATCCTGCTAGGTCACAGTCATAGTGTTTTGTTTAACACTGTTTGTGTAAATACCTGGATCTAGTCCTTAGGTTGGAGAAGTTCAGTTCATTTCTGCTCAGTTCCACTCTCAACTGAACTGGAAATGTCATTCTGTGGAGATGTTCAGACCCGCCACATTCTGTCCTCTCCATCAGAATGAGCACTAGCTCACAGGATAATCCAGGTTGGAAGGGACCTAAGGATGTATCTAGCCAAAGCTTCTGCTCAAAGTAGGGACAGATATGTGGTCAGAGGAGGTTCAACAGGCCTTTATTCAGCTCAGTTTTGAAAGCATCCAGTGATGGAGAATTGTACAACTGCCCTGGACAACCTGCCTGACTGTCCTCAGTAAAGAGTTTTTCCTTATAGCCTGTCTGAACTTCTTTTGTTTCTATTTATGGCCACGGCCTCTTGCCCTCCTGCCTCACATCCCTGTGCAGAGCTCAGCTCCATCTTCTTCCTGACCTTCTTGCAGGTATTAGCAGGCAGCTCCTTCCAGAAACTCTCTCTTCTGTCTGAACATGCCCCATTCCCTTAGTCTTTCTTTGTAAAGGCATATGCTCCAGTTCACTCACCCCCTTGGAGGCCATCCCAACTCACTCCATGTCATTTCCTGCACTGGGAGCTCAAGACCCCATGCACGTGGTCTAGTGACTGATGCGTAAAGGGGGATAATCACTTCCCCTGATCAACCAGCTATGCTTTTGCTAACACACCTCAGGACACCGTTGGCCACCTTTGCTGCCAGGTCACACTGCTGGTTCATGTGCAGCTGCTGCCTACCAAAGCCCTACCAGCAGGGCTTCTCCATGGCAGCTATTGCCCAGCCCACGGTCATGTTGCCAAAGGTTCTTCCTTTCCAGGTACAGGATTTGGCATCTGCCTTTTAATTTCAGTGAATTTGAATTTCACCAGGTTCCCACTGTCTCCTTCCTCCAGCCTATTTAGGTGCCTCTGGATGGCAGTCCTGACCTAGAATCTGTGGACAAGTCCCGACAGTAAACTGCAATCTGTAAACGTGATGTAGAAGCAGTCCTTCACCTCCTCCAGACAGAAGATGTTAAACAGGATAGGTACCAGGACAGATCTTTATGGTACTGACCTTGAGATCTGACCACAATTTCCTGAGCCCTATCACCCAACTTTTTACCCATCTGACTGTCTACCCATCCAGACTGTGACATTCTATCATACTGTGAAGCTTCTTGGGTGTGTATTCCCAGCACACGAGCTATCCCATGGCACCTTTCCTTACACATTTACTCTGTAACAGTAGCCATGGAGTAAAAGACATACTCATGTTCATATGAAGGATGCACGCACAGTACCTCTTCCATGGAATCAAGCTAATTTGGGTATGCTGGCAATAAGCTTGAAAGCTCTTTAATGAAGTTTTAATGATTCAGGTAATGGAAAACCTGGCAGAGGACATTTTTAGTCTGATAGGAACATTTTATAAAGCTTGCTGGCTGGGAATGGAAATTCAAATATAATTCAGACACGAAATAAAATAGTTTTACAAGAGTGAAGCAATTAGGCCTGGAAACAGCTTAATGATGGACTGATGGATTCTCAGTCACTTGTAGCCCTTAAACCAAGATATTTTTGTCTTCATAAATGTATACTGTGACCCAGTTATAAGTTACAAGCATGATGCAGGAACTTTTATTTGAAATTCTAAGCTAGATGTTCATAATGGCACCCTCTAGTTTTAAAATGATCTATTAGTACTTAGACTATCAGTTACATTGTAGGGAATCCTCTAAGTTAATAATACTTTGTGTTTATTTTCAAAACAAAGGAAATAACATTTTCATGGACCTCTTGAGATGACATCAACCTATAATTAAGTTCCCTTCCTTTCCATCTTTCCTTCCATTTCATTCTTCACAGCTACCTACCATTAGGGATAGGAGTATTTATCTTCCATGTCTCATTTTCAACAGCTGCAGATACTGCTGCATTCAAAAAGCCACATCAAAATATTAAGATCACATGGAAGTACTTTTTCTCTTTAGAGCACTCATGAATTTTACCATCTTGAGCAGAACTCTCACGGGGGTCTGTATAGTTTCATACAATCAGGTAACATAATCCACTCACCTAAATGGACCATTCAATTAGGAAGGAGCCCTCAAGAATTCACTGAACAGTAGTTGCACAGGTTGCTCAAACACATCCTTTCCATCATAAATTTCTACAATTCTTACATTAAGTGGAGACTGAATAATTCTGCTTAAAAAGTGACAAGCTAACGTAATAAAGCTGCAACTCAAATCTATTTTTATCTATACTGCCCTGTGGAAATCTTCTTTCTTATCCAGGGTCAAATTTTCCTAAGAAATGAACATTTGCTTTCTGCATCTAAAAAAGAGTACGTCTTGGCATCCTGTACTACAGGCTTTCACTGGCATTTAGCTGTAAGCAAACATTTTGGAAGCTTTTTCCTCCCAGACAAAACTCAGTAGGTTAGACAGCCTGCTGCACAGATCGGGATTACAAAGACTTGAAAAAAAAATGTAAAATTATTACCTTTCAGGCACTTGTCCAAAACAATACATGTGACAAGGCTAAGGACACGCTGGATGACAACAAAACAGGTATCAGGCAACAGAAAGTCAGGCCTGTCAGCTCTGCTAGTTTTGTCCTCGTCCTTCCAACTTCCAAACAGGTCAATGCATGTTTTACTTAAATGGTGACCAAAAGAAAGGAACCATCAGCCAGAAATCAAATTTTCTTTCACTCTTGTGATCTTTCCCTTGACCCCCTTCCAACAATCTGTAGTACTTAGATAAAACAACGGGGTACTAGATAAGAGGAAGGTGAGAGAATACCAAATGGAGATCACTGTACCCTCTCCAGATAAGCTTCTCAAAACCACTCTTATTGTCATCAATGTGTCTGCACTCTACCATCTAACATGGCATGTCTTTCTGGAGCGTGGTCAGACATGCACACAGACGCTCCTGCCCACCTCCTACTCACCCAGAGGAAGCTTTTCCAGCAGATAAAGGTAACTCTGAAAGAAATCATTTCGGATCGCCGTGTGCAAGATGAAGGACATGCTGTGCCGACACAGTTCTTCGTCTGTCTTGTGCCAGCGCGACTTAAAGGCCAAATGAGCTGCTTTATACGCCATGATGAAGACCTTTTTTTTGCAAAGGTGGACAGTTGCTGTGGCTGGTGCTCTCAGGAGGACCTGTCCTTCCAAAGAGGCAGAGGCAGCGTTGTTTAAATTGTGGCAATGTGCTGTCATTCTATATCGGGGTGTGTGTCTGGAGCTTGGCAGGGGCGGAGGCGGGCACAAGGGAGTAAGAAATACTGGCTGCTGGCACTGGCTCAGAGTAATCTCTGGAGTGTCACCCTCTGAAACAAGCAGGTGCTGGAAAGTGATAAAAACTCAACCAGGAAATTGCTTAGCCAGGGTAAAAGTATATCCACTCCAAAAAAGAGTGCCTTTAATTCAATTACGCTTTTCCTAATCTATTCCGGCTTCCTATCAAAGGCACTCAGATACAACGCAGGAGCTTCCATCTCTCTCCTTCATATCTCACAGGCTGATTTTGTTTCTCTGTCTCACCCTTGCTACTTCTTTTTCAGTCTGGGGCACCCAAGAGGAAGGCCAGAAGACAGAACATGGACATGCTTCTACACAAACTGTGTGTCTTAATGAACTGTGCTTATAGCAAGCAAAGAGAAAGCAACAGATTTGACTTCATGCTTTGCCACTGCATGTGGCAGGGCAAGCCACTCTCCCTGCACCACAATCTGCCTGGGTTCACTCAATCTGTTTAAATGGTACAGACTACCTCAGCAGCAGAGGCTAGCTGGAAGGAATGACTGTCTAGGAACACAGGAATAGTAAAGCCAGGGAAATGGAAAAGTTTTTTGCTTTAGCTAACAAAATACACAGAACAACAAAAGGAGATAAACTGCCCATCAACAATCTTAATCAAATATGTTGGCTGGAAAAGAGGAGGTAGTTCAGGCCACTACTGTGGGCAAAATTCTACAAGAGGGGGAGTAGGGGGAGAAGCTGAAATGCTTCATGGATGGAAAACGCGAAGCTGTTGAAGGGGGCTGTGTATCATAAGCCTGTCCCCCAACCCAGACGCGGATCTGGCCCTCAAGGGACAAGAATTGACAGATACTGCTTCAAAATCTTGTTTGCCCCTTGACAGTTCAGACACCCAGTACGGTACAAACTTCAAGTCCTCTGAGTTGCAGCGGTACCTGGTAAGGGGATGGGGGCTTTGTACTGATTGCACTGACCATTGTGGCCCATGAGGGTTTCCGCTTTTCAAGTTGTTCATTCCATCTGCTGCAGTGTAGGGACACTATAATGCAGCAACACACGATCAGAAAGTTGGATGTTTTCAATACAAAAAGGCTGCTGTATGTCCTGAGCCATACTGCAACTCCTGACAAACATCTAATGAAGCCTGAGAGCAGAACAAAGACCTAACCTCCACCAAGGAAAATCACCAGTAATTTGGGTACAGGTGATGCTATGCAGCGTTTAGCAATGCATCAATTAAAGCATATTTTCCAACATGACTTGTTTCCTTGGAGCAGTCAATCTCTGTATCTCTGCTTTGATATTACTTACTGAAAGTATTTAGGGGCAAAACCATCCTTCAGTATTACTTCTTTTCTTGGTTCCACAACTGCCATCCTGTACTACTCATTCTCACCTAACTGCATTGGCACGCTGCTGCCCCTGCTGCTCCAGTCTACACGACTGTGTTGATGAACAGATCAAGGAATAAATCTTATGCTGAAAAATATACTTACTTTTCTTTCAAGTGGGATCAGTTCCCCAATCCAGCCCACAGCTGACACAAGGGAATCTGTCATGTGCTACAATATGGGGGCTGGAACAGCCACCTGGGATGGCGGTGTGGAGGAGGCAGTCATACACCCACGATACAGTGGCCTTACCAACAATGCACATCTCCTCTCTGTACCCTGTCAGAGAGGTGTGCTGAAGAGGCTTCCATGACAGCCAAAGGTAATCTAAATACTGAAATATGTTTCTACGCTCCCGCCCTTCCCTGCTCACACATACCTGCTGTTGGGTCTCTGATGCACCATTTCAGCTGGCTGCATCAGTTGGCTTTTTCTGTCTGCCGAGCACTGTGAAGCAGCTCAGCGCAGAGCTTACAACTGCCAGAGAAGTGCAAGAAAGGAGGCAGAAGCGTGCAGTTGAGGATGGGGTGAGGAGAGTGGAATCGTGGCTGTGGTTAAATCAGCTCTAGTTCTACTGCACCAAAGCCTGAGCCCTCCTCCTTGAGCAGACGCCGATGTTTTTCATGCAGTCTTACAAATTTCAGCCATCCCTTGAAATAACTCAAGTCTCAAATTTCTTCCCAGTTATGTATCTATCAGAGAAACACCAGGCTCTCTCCAACCAATTCTGAAATATCTGGGCCCAGACACAATCCTGGTGTATGCCTTGGTTTTCTCACAAATCTGGCCCCTTCACTTTGCTTATCTATTTTCAGCCCCTCGCCAGTTAGTGCGCCAGGAACGGATGCATCGCGACAGTGTGTTAATGCTTTGGAAAGACCTTGCACAAGCTCACTCTGTCCCTGACAAAAGACACCCCCAGGAACCCAGAGCCCACCTGTTCTGCATTTGACACCACGTTTCACAGTTGTCATAGCTGTAGTTTTGGCAATGTCCATTGTGTAGCAAAGTGACTCCTCTGCTGAGAGATAGCAGTGACTCCAAGCAGGAAACTTGGATGTTTCCCAGTGGATTCAAACGCTGGGACAGTGCTGTGGAGGGTGCTGTGACTGTAGCCCTGGGGCTCCTCACAGCTCTGACACTCATGAGGTCCACAGGGACCTGGGTTTCTATGTTATCTAGGAGAACGTGACGTGCAGAGACAGAAAAGGGCACTCTTTCTCCAGCCTTCTGTTCATGAGCAGGGTTTAACTCTCTCTTTGGGGCAGCAATTTTGGGTTCCTCAGTGCCTACAAAGCGCCTCAGTGACTGTGACTCCAGTAAAGTTCTTTAGATTTACACCCTTTTTGAATCTGGCTAATTGTGACCATGAATACATACACACAGGTAACAAGGCATATTTCAGAGTCACTCCCTATCATTTTCAGGCCCTACTATCGATCTCCTCGTAACACACTCCTAGCCTACTTTCCTTAGGAAAAAAGTTACATGCAATCCCGTTGTGCACGTCTCTGTCTGTGACTTTTATTACCACATCACCACGCAACATTTAAACCTATCTATCTCAGACAGATCCCAGAACTACTTCAAAGCTTGCATCAAAAAAGGACATGGGGTAGGGGGGCAGCTCTCATCCTGGAGTCACTCAGCAAAGTTTTTTTCTCTGGAGACACCATAAAACCTGTAAGGAGGGATAGGCATGAGTACACCTGCACCTTGTCTCTTCCAGGTACCATTCTCCACCATCCGACAGAAATGTGTCAGAAACAACAGTTCACAGGATTAGATTTTTGGGCTGAAATGTCTTTTTTGAAACTCTTTGTGATAAAAGTAGCAGTGGGTTTGACTCACAATAGTCCCACCCCACAAAAAGAGTGAAGATCTACAGAAGGCTGCATAAACAGTAATTCTATTTATCCTATTTGCATGGGATCAAGACTAAGCCCCTGTTCGAAACAGCTCTATAATCTAGGAGTTTACAGACTCTTAGCGTCCTCAGATACTAGTGCAGCTAAGTAGGTGAATCACAACAGCATCAAGCCATTTGAAACAGTTTCAAAGCACTTTCTATTGCTGTCAAAGGTTGGGCAAAAATATCTGTGCCCAGAAGTGCCCGAAAAAGGCCACAGAAATATCAGGGGTTTTTTTTCAAAAAGTGGACACTATATTTTCTGCTTATTTGTCAACAGCAGCATCTTAATGCCTGCTAAGAACAATTCACAACTGCTTCATGCTGTCTCCTAACCCCATATTCTGAACAGGAGTAGTTATTGGTCTGCCCAGAAACCACAAACAATTCAAGCACTATTCTATGTTCTACATCTCCATGAATAAGAAGTTGGGCACAATGGTACCCACACTACTTGTAGGATCACTACTGAAATGTGAGTAAACCCAATTCTCAACTTTAGTTTCTTTTCCCAAACAGCCATTTGACTCTTTCTGAGGTTGAAGCCAGCCAGCCAGCTCTTTTTGTTGGTAGTAGGGGCACTGGAGAATCTGGCCCTCTGATAAACTGAAGCCCTACACTAAAGTAACAGCAGGCACATCCATAATGCACGATAGTCATCGCCTCAGCCTCTAGTCTAAACTAAGAATGTTTGTATTTCTGTGGGTAAAGAAGTAGTTCCTTCATGTGTCATCTTCTTCCTCTCTGTAAGATCAGGTTTATAACAGATTAAACTGAACGATCAACTATAGTGGCTTCCTGTTAAAATACCTGCAGCTGATCTCTGCTGGAGGGTAGTATGTTTAAAATAAGGTGTCCTACAGCTTATGGTGAGTCACTGCAAGATTCAAGGCAGATCTGTTAGAGTATTGGGGTATTTAAAGAGAAGTTGGACTTACTTTTATAGTAGTAGGTAACTACCTATCTCTGAAGATCTGAGCTGCACACGCTAGTTCTGAGACACATCAGCTGCACAGAAGAGAAAAACATGTGCACTAGCTCCACATATCATGCAGGTCACAAAGGGTCAATTTTGGCTTTAAATTACTGTGTTCTGCATACAAAACACCTGGTATGCAGTCTGATTTCCACACAGACAAGCCATCAGGATTGCTGTAAGATGTCTCTTTACCTTAAAAAGGCCTCTATACTAATTCTCCCTCACCCTCATGCCTGGCATATGCTGTCAGGAAAAGATGCAGTTAAAGCAAGCAATTCCTGGTTTATCTTAGAGAACAATTTGAAAGTTCGTGAAAACCACAGGATCATGTTGAGAGAAAAGGCAGAGAGCACACACACAGTTTCAAGGGCAGAGAAGAACAGCGGCAGGTTGGATGGCAGGCGGGAAGTGTTACAACTGACTGTGCTACAGCCAGAAGAGCAACTGCCTGTAACTGCTCTGCCTGCAGCTCCAGTGGCTTACTCAGAGCAACAGCATTCGCCAGTGTCTGGGTGTCAAGCTGGGAAATAGCATTATGACAATGGATGCACTAATTGTCTGACTTGTTGAAGTCCAGAACTCGTAGTCACAATCGTCACCCACCTAAACTCTGCTCATGGGTCCAATTAGAATCAGCAGTCTTCAGAAGTATTACTGCGAAAAAAACATTTGGTTTTGAGTGTGGAATTGAGAAAAAATAGTGTTTTGTGTTGATGAGAAACTGAAATATTTCTTCTCTCACCCGAAAAGAAAAATTTCTGTGTCGGGCCAAACAAAATGTTTTGTTTGCAGGATTATTTCCCTTCTTCCACTTCTTTATTTATTTGTAATTAAATTTAGGTAAATTTGGTTTCAGCATATCATTTACAAGTGCAAACAATAACAATGTTGTCACCAATAGACTAGACAGTCTTGCAAAATCACTCTGCGGCAAAAAGACCCAAGGAAACACAGAGCAAAACAGGTCCTTGGGCAAAGACCCAACCTTGGGATAGGACTTCTGCTCTCTCATGAGAAACCCTTGCTTTGAACCACATTTCCAAAGCAGAGTTCACTGCCCGTGGGTCAGGATGACTCACGCCCTTCAGGGCATATCCTGCACAATTCCCGTGCGCTTTCATGGGTGCAGTCACAGCAGCAATCTGTTATCATTTATACAGTTGGAATTTAGCAATCTGGAATTCCATCTAAAGCAACAAAACACAGCATGTGAGCCCTATGGGTAAATACATTATAATTCATGTAAATGAAATTGGCCAGAGCTCTATCCCTATGGAGGGAATACACAGTTTTTTCCCTCTAATCCTTCTAGCTCTGGAGCCAACACTAAATTACATTTTTAAGAGAGTGAGCGAAGCCACTCTTAGGTAGGAGTAGGAGCCTGTCTCATCATGTCTCAAGCACGGCGACAGTCACAGCGGGACCCTGATTTGGAGATCCATAAACAGTATGCTAACGTAAATAGCAATATTTGGGGAGGACTCCTGCATGCTTTGGCTGTGAGGATTTTATTTGCTTCTGGTTAGGGACTCTCAGCAGTGCTGGGGCAGAAGGGAAGGAAGGGCAGGGTTCCTGATGAAACTGCAGCAGGGGCTGCTCTGTTGTTCTTGATAAGAAGCATGACAGCTGTGCCCACAACATCTGGTTTTCATTGAACCCTAGTGAGAGTTCCTTGCTGAGTCTCTTCCACCCCATATGTGGTGGTTTAATTGATGGAGCCTGAGAAGGTTTTAGGTCCAGTGTGGAATGCTGTCTTGCGCTGTGATATGTGACTCCAGATACAGTAAGGGCTGGGCTGCTTCGAGTCTTCTTTTAAAAGCATTTCTTCTCAATATTGAATTTTGTGTATATTGCCCTCTGTTGGCTCAAGCATATGATAAAGCTCCTTTGCTAGGTGAAAGCTAACAAAAATCTCCTTGGGGTTGAGTGGCAGGGTTTGTGGCGTTTGGGAAATGCAGGATGGAGTTAGCTGGAGCCTTGTGAACGTGTGTGTGCACAGTTTATATCCTCCCATTGCTCTGTGCTCAGGAATGCAGGCACAGCTCTGTAACCAAGGAGGAAGGGGGTCTGGAGACTAGCTGTCTCAGTCACTGTGGACCGCACGTAAGAAGAGAGTTTTAAGGAGCGACTGGGGGGACAGTGGTTTGGTGAGCCAGGATAAAGAGGATGTTGCACACACAGGAAACAGCACAAAAAGCAATACAGAAAAGCCTGTGGGAGAACTGGGCAAGTGAGAGATAAGTTAGTCTTAATGTTTTTCAGCTCTGGCATGCAACTGCCAAAAATGCTTTGGTAAGAAGTCTCTGAAGACTTTATTTTCAATTCCAAAGGAAAAGAAAGATGGCAACTCATACTATCAAAGCTCCTTCTGCACACAGCAGTGCCAGAAAAACATGCCTTTGCACTTCCTCTCAGCTGGATCGTTCCTACCTAAAGCATATGACTGGCCCATCTGCTCAGACCAAAAAGCATCTTGCCCAGTTATCTTGTCTCTGACAGCAAACAGCAGCGATACCTACAGAAACAATCTGAACCCATTAGCTAGGAAACGTGCTTTGGCTGGTTCTTAGCACTTACATGCTGCTCCCACACAAAGCCAGATCAGGTATTTCCTTAACTCTTAAAAGGCCCAGGCATGAAAGCTCCATCCCTGGCATTCCAGGGCACACGCTAATGATGTGACAGGACACAAGAGTAGTGATGTCAGGAGGAGACAGCCTTTCTCTGGAGTGTGAACATAAGGACAAAACAGAAACTCCAACCTGAGGAAGCAGAGAGTGCAATGGATCTAAGGATCTAAGGAAAGGAGTAATGTGGGCAGACCATGGGTTAAAGAGATCATTTAAACTTCTGCAATATGCAAATTAAATCCACAGCTGTCTCCAGAGGACTATGATTCTATGATTCTATGATATCTCACTAAGACGAAAATCTGGAGCTCTGTGGACCCCTCCCTGCTGTCTACATTTCCCTGATCTGGTACAGCAGCATGGTTCACAGCACTTGTTAGGGCAGTTAAAACCAGATTGTTGTGCTGTGAGCCATAAAGCAACATGACACTTAAGTTTCTTTTAGACTTGTCTCTTACTGCTTCTACCTGAAATAAGCCCCGTATTTCCTCTGACTTGCCATCTACCATGAAAGATCCACCCTGGAAAAGAAATGGCCTGTGCTGCAGCCAGTCTGGAGCTGATCTGGGACAGCCTGGCCAGCCCATTCATCTATGCTGTCTATCTGTCTGGTTAGTGTGCACAGAGGGACTTACCCCTCGCTGCTGCCAAGAGCTGAACTCTGCTTAACTCTCCCTCAGCGCAGGCCCTATCATGGGTCTCTCTCATCTACCTGGCAGCCAGAGCACACAAACCTCTAGAAACTTAACCAACTTTCAAACTCTGCACACATCTTTCAATGGCAATCACGCTTGGCCAACATTTCATGAAGTTATTAGAGGGAGGAAGAAGAGACCTGATAGGGAAGGCAGGATAAAACTGATTTCCTGGTGAAGCCAAAGGAAAACAAGCTGAGAGGAAAAAAGAAAAGTTGACTGTAGGGAACATTTCTGACAGGTGACCTTGAAAGGCCTCTTCCACCTTTAGCTCCTGAGAAGGAATGGGCTGGCAGCAACCTTGTGTGTGTGTGCACACCAGGGAAATCAGAGGGGGTCAGGAGCTGTAAGCAGCATTTTTACTGGATCAGTAAAAGTATCACAAGTATACTGCCCCTGCCTTTCAGATACAGTGCGGCTGTGCCACCGCTGGCTTGGACAGCCTTCATCCTGAAGTTGTCTCGGTTGTGCAGAGTTTCACAATACCAGGAGCTATGCAGTTAAATCCTGTGCATGCCTTGGAGCATTCAGCTCAGTTTCTGGAAAGCCAAGCGATGAGTATCAAGGGGCAAGAAAACTAGATTAAACCCAACTCCTGGACAGCATAAACACACGGGAACACGGATTGCAGAGACTATAAACACACCTCTTCTTGTGAAATACTGCTCTTACACAGAGGAGTGGCTCAGAAGTTGCAAAATCCACCTTTGTTCAGTACTGAAAGTAGAAACCTTAATGATCAAGACTGGAAACTATTTGCTTTGCATGAACACTTTCTATCTGAGCTCTCAGATTAGAACCATTCAAAAGCCAAATGTATGTGTGTTGTCCTCTGGAACCAAAAAATAATCAAGATATTCAAAGTTTGAGATGGCTAAATGTTTCCTCCAGAGGCTGGGGATTAGAAGTCTGGGCAAGTAGCACAGGAGGAAAAAAAAAAGAGTAAAATAAAAGAAGAAACTCTTAAGTGACCTGACAAGGGAAACTTAAATCTTATTTTTAAGGGGTTACGTTGTACTAAAGCTTGAAAAATTAAATCCACAGCTGTCTCCAGAGGACTATATCTCACTAAGAAAGCTTCAAGTAAGTTTATCATGTATCCAACACCTAGACATTGGACCTCAGGGACCACTAGGATAATATTTCCTCTGGATTAGCAAGAAAGTTAGTAAGTGACATTTGTATGAGACTAACTTTAAGTTTAAGGGGTTTTCTTATTATAAAATGATAAATGAAGAATGAGCATACTGGGAAGAAAATTTCCTACAGTTTGTAAATCTAACACATCCTCACTATTTCTTCAAAAATGCACTGTTATCTCCTAAATTAGTTTTATTTGGTGACATCAGTAATCTGATGTTTTTACATTTATCATCCTCCCAGTGAGTATGAATGTGTTCTTTATGAACAATATTTTTAATCTGATAATCCCCTTTATGAGGAATGCTTTTAATTTCAGAGACCGTAAGCACTGGCATGGAGACAATATAATATATATGACAAAAGTTCAAGAACAAAACTATAGGAAACTCAGGATGGATCTGGCACAATTACAGTGCTTTCCTTCTGGGATTCTTCACTATTAGCCAATAAAGCCCAGGGCATGTTGGAATGCTATTAATTAACTCACCTCACTGTGCCTTGCCATGACAACTGATACACCCCTGGGATCTAGGGAAATCTTACGTATCATATGAGATGCAATAGCTGAACTAGGTGAACTAAGGACAACTTTGTTAACTTTGAAGTCTGAAATCCAACAGCAAATTGAGTTTTGTACAGAAGGCACAAAATAACTCAGGCATCGATACAAACGCCAATGCTGGAGTTCTGCAGGATAAAGCACTTCTTATTTATCTATTTTGCAGTTTCAGTGTCTAAGAAAAGATGCACTGGTGTGAGGAACAGACCACAGGTCCCCACAGCAAAACGCCTACAGTAACCTAGCATTATTCTGTTCTGCCCACAAAGCACATCAGTGACAACTGTGCTTTCCAGTCCTATGGAAAATCCTGAGTTACATGCCTGTGTGCTACTCTGTGCCCATACAGATGCATATGTAGGAGGTGTAATGAAGAAAAGGCATGCATAGCAAAATTAAATGGGGAAAGTGAAATGAGGGGAATTACCTAAACAGCTTACAGATGGTAACTAAATTAGTTGAAAGCTGAAGGATTGTTTTTTCAACACACAGCTCAACAGCATTGTAAAACTTCCATTATTGTAACCCAGAAGCTCGTGAGAAATAGTAATTACCAGAGCTGAACTCCTGGTCTCTTGTATTTTCTTACCCACGAGCTGGCCAGACCAGCCCCTGATCCTTCCTTCCACCAGTGCTTTCCAGACTCCTGGAAAGTACAGCTGGGACGGTGAAGAAATATTCAGCCCACGTTCCCTTCCACTTCCCCTGTCTCCTGTCGTCCCCTATACACTTTGTTTTAATACCATCACCACCTTCTTCTGACAGTCTTTTCCAAATCCCCTTACACTCTCCTCCACTGCATTTCACAGCCAACAATCCCTCTGGCTGTTTCTGTGCTGAGCTGGCTAGGTCAGCACCTGGAATGTACTGTGCTGCAGAGCTCAGGCTGTCTGCAGGTCATATCCACTCTTGCCAAAGACATTTTGGGAAGCTCCTCAGGAAGAGGTATCTTGTCTGATATCATTTCACCCAGAACTGATGGCCTAGGTCAAGTATGAGGTGGGGTCTAGGCCCACACAGTAAGTGCAGCCTTACGGCTCTCCCAGCTGTGAGGGAGATGCAGCCACAACCTCCATGATACGCTTTCACTCTCTGCATCCTGCTTGTCATCGACCCCAGCTGCCACTTTTTCCTACAACTGTCTCTGTTGTATACATTCTTCCACTTGCTGTCCCACCCATGTTATCACAGATCGTTGTGGGAAGATCAAGCACGGTAAAGGGGCAAGCATGCTAAATCAAACAGAAGTACAGTGCCTGGGTTCCTGAAGAGCCTAAGCTGAGTCATCATCCCCCCTACCCACTGGACTACTGCCTCTATTATTATCACCCACAATATAAATAAAACAAACCAGCATAAGAACAGAACTTGTGAAAGAATTTACTGAACACTCATCATCCACTTTCTCTTTAATTTAAAACCAGGAGAGCCTTCTATGACCATCTAGTTGGCCCTTCAGTATAACAGACATGAAAGACCCCCATCCATTGATTGTTGCATCAAGACCAGCCTTATTACTACCAAGCAGATAGATTACTTTGTACCCATAAACAGTATGAAGTCATCCATTGCCTATTCAGCACTGGAAAGCCTTCAGCTGGAGTACTCAGGTTTAGGATTGGCTCTTCAAGAAAAACATGGGCTGATTGAGTAGCTTTGATACTTAAAAAGATCTTTCCTGCAATTACAGCAATTCAGTCCTGGAATAGATTCCCCAAGAAGACTATAATGCACATCACTGAAATGACATTAATGATAGGAATAATATGGGTACAAATTATCTGGCTTGGGACAGGGGGATAGACTGGAATAGGTTGCTTCAGAACAATTTGCTATGAAACTATGAGTCTGTTTAAGCTTTCACAAACGTGTCTTCTCCTGACATAAAGACTGGTAAGGATGGGGAAGCATCCAGTCATGAATCCTACATCGTTCCATTGGTTAAGTGCTGTTTCACTAAAATTTTATGCTTGATTTCAAATCTGAATTCATCCAGCTTAAATGCCTCTCCTTGTGCTGTTGCCCTGCTGCGCTCCTCATGAGCTTTGGTCAAAATCAAGCGGAAACAAACCCCCAAATGCTGCTGTCTGCTAAAGGAGCAGGATTTTCCCAGATAGGAAGAACAAGGCTAGTGTTGTTTGCAATAGTTCAAAAACTTACTGAAAGATTTTGGCTCTGCAAAATCTTCACTTTTTCTAAGGAAATAACCATTGTCTGAGATACATATAATAAATTGTTGGAAATTTCTCTTCTCCATCTATTTGAAACGAGGAACTTGCTTTAAGTCAAATATCACCTGAGCAACATCACTTCAGCTGAGGTACTAATTCCTCACTCTGCCGTTGCTTTTTGTGACAAAACCAGAAAAAATGGCAATTATTTTTGGGCGGAGTAGGAAGAATTTGATGACCACATGGCTTTCTTTTGGAGGGGAGGGATGAGGAAGAGGGGGAATTCCTGATTTATGATCAAATATAGACTTGTTCAAGTGTAAAGGAGACCCCTTCTTGAAAACACTTAAGGTGGCACTTAACTTTATTACTGTGGCAAAATTAAGCATGTGCTTGAGTGGTTGCAGAGTCAGAACCATAAAATGTCATAGCCTTTACAGCTATGAGTCTGCTTTCTGCCTGCTGCATCTAATAAACATTAAGAGGTGAAATTCTGTCCCCATTGGGGTCAATGGTAAAACTCTCATTGACTTCAGCAGAACCAGGACCTCGCACAAGAAATCTCCATCATTGTCACTGGGGCCCACAAGATGATATTAGCAGAGAGAGACCATCTGCTTGCTCTTGTAAGGATACTTTTTTATATTTATATGTTTTCCTTAGTCCAATTAAAATTAACCCAAGCCGAAAGCACGTCATTAGCTCTTTGAGCAGGAATACTGCATTTCACATTGTTTGTGAGAAAATAACCAGACAGGAAAGACACAAATTCTAGTGCACCAAACATAATGAACATACACACAGAACACATGCTGACTTGTAGATGTGGCACTTAGGGGCATGGTTTAGTGGTGGACTTGGCAGTGTTAGGTTTATGGCTGGACTCCATGCTCTTAAAGGTCTTTTCCAACTTAAAACGATTCTATGGTTCTATGAAAATATGCAATATTTTGTTCCTTACAGCAAAATTCCCTCTTAAAGGGTTGATCCCTTAAGGAAAAAGAAAGGTAATGTAACACCATTAATGCTGGAATCTTCCAACATTTCTTACATCAGCCTTGCTCATCACATGAGTAAACTGGCATTTTTTCTATAAGTAGCAACCCTCAAACCTCACGTCAGGGACTGACTCTCTATGTAGATGGTTGCTGTGCCACATCTCCAGCAGCAGCTGAGCCTGGGTGGTGTTACTCCTTCCTCACAGGCTTGTGCAGGTCTGCACACGCAGAGCTTCTGGCACTGCAGCTGCTGAGGAGCACTGAGGCACAAATGGCAGGGGGAAGTTCACCCCCCAGCCAGATATACTCACAAGCGAACAAGCGTACAAGGCCATCAAACATGGGGACTTGCATGGAAGTGAGTAATTCTGATCTAAATAAACCAAGAGAGGAAACACATACAACTGTTGCTCTACAATGTCTGGTTGAAAGAAAGCTCTGCTTCTCTATGAAGAGGTCTGCTTCTTTTAGCATCTTTTAATTTTTCTTTCTACGAATTAAACAATGAAACCTACAGCTAGTTTTCTTCACTGCTTTAAATGAGCTGCAAATTGATGTGTTTACTTATGTCAGTGTTGAATTAGATACATTATAAAATCAAGTTCTCCATAGATTCCTGTTTTCATTTTTGTGAAGTCTCATGTTCAAGGATAACAAGAGCTCCCAGTATTTACCAGCATGATCATGTGTCATACTGAAAACACCCTTCTCTTGCACAGATGTCCCTGTCACTGCTGATCAAAAAGGCATTCAAGAATCACCTTGATCTGTGTCCCAAGATTAATTTCATCCAGAAGAGTTAAGCCAAATTTTCCCTTCACGTATCAGATTTTGCTTTGCCTCGTCTCCCTTCTTCCTTTCAATATAAACTTTTAAGCCCTGGCTTTATTACCTCCATACCTCAATCACTTACTGTGTGACAGCACACCAGAACAACATCATCTCCATCCCCTACTGCGCAGCACAGCCTAATCACTTAAAATGTTTCTCTGAAAGTCATCCTTTCGGATTGCTGTATTTTATTTTAGCTAATAAAAGGCCTTAAGGAGTTCATTTTTACAAGGTCTAAGAAAATATCCTGTATCCAATTTTTTCCTTGAAATCCCTCCATGTTCTTTTTTCCTGATAGCAAGTTGCAAGCTTTGATGGAGATTACAAATCTCGGTTCCTTTGGTTTCTTAATTCCACAATGCAGAAATCAATCTATTACATGTTAACAATTCCATAATTCTTTCTTTTTTTTTTTCAATGATATAAAAGTGTAGTATTCCATGAAACTTTGAAGAAATCAGACCCCAAGACATTTTTAACATGCCGTCTCAAGGCTATATAGCAAAGGTTGACATAAAACTCGTTGAAGAGAATGGAAACATCTTTTCTAACTTCAAAATCAGGCTCAGCATCAGTACTTTCCAAGCATAATGAATTTGTTTTATACTGAGAGAACAAATGGGAAGAAATCAAACTTAGTTACCATGAGACAGGATGGGAGGTGTCGCTCCGATGTCACAGAGTGTATTCTGTCTCTCTGGTCGAGAACATTTGGCCACATCTTGAGAAAAAAAAAAAAATAAAAAAATAATTTGTTTGGATGTGTGCTTCCTCAATGACATTAAAAAGGGGTTTCACTTTTGTAATGCAAAGAAAGAACAAAAATATTCATTTTTTCATCTACACTGCAAGTGTTGTTTCTGATCTTTCACTTATTCCAGGCCTCAGGTTGGTGGCCCTGCCTGTGGCAGGGGTGTTGGAGCTCTATGATCCTTGGGGTCCCTTCTAACTCATACCATTCTATGATTCTATGATTCTACCATATATTTGAGAACATTCCAGAGTTCTTTCCTCATTTTGATTACCTACCTGCTTTACTTCTCTCACACAGCTTTTCATGCAGCTTCCTCCACTGTTCTTTTCCTATTTTGCTTTCCTCTGCGACTCCAATGCATTTTATATTCTCTCCCTTTATGTTCCCTCATTAAAAAATATCTTCTACTGGACTCTGTAACAGTCATTTTTTACAACTGCTCTAAGAAAAAACCAAAACAAAACAAACCCCAAAACTGCCCAAACAAGACAAAACAGGAAAATCCAGAAATATTGCAAATTCCAGGCTCTCTTTGCAACTTGATCACCCTTCTGCCTCACACACCACCTACTTTCTCCTTGTGTGTGCTTCTAACATGCAGGTGAGGGAAATCTCCAGGGTCCCGTGGTAATGCCATTAACTTCATCACACTGTGACAAAAGGGATACAAGAAATTGGGCCAAGTAACATCAACAGCCCAGGGAAAGGCTGTAGAAACAGACCTCGGGCGGCCTTTCTTTCACAATTTAATTTTCAAAGAATCTCCCGCCCAGTGCAGGGTTTTTAGTGTTTGCACCATGTAGTTTTTCTAAACCCAGCATCAACTGGTTATCACTGACAGGCAGAATTATCTGATCCTGGCGCTGGTTGTGGCTCAACTGTTACAAAACTGAGGTATTTTCATTTGGACTCTGTCAGGCTGAGACAGGCCCTACTGTCCTTTCAAGCCCTGACAAACAGCCAATTTTAACCCAAACATCGTGGGATGCTTAAATGCAATAAATGTTCCTTTTCTCACATTTTTCAGATCTCACATTCTTTTGTATCATTGTCATCTTGTAATCTTTGACCTATGTTTTCATACCTGTCTACAGCTACTCGTAGGCCTATGTGACCAGATGAAACCAAAAGAAATTCCCAGTGAAATAGGTGGCGATTGCCAGGTCCTTAGGACTCAGGAAATAACAGACTTTTTATTTATATGACTTCAGGCTTTAATGTTTGGCTCCTGCTTATCTGAAGAGCTGCTGAAATCACTGAAGAACAACTTACTCTGATCAGGTAGTCTTATGTATAGTTTTATTTATGACAGTTGTTAATAGAAAGATAGTACTGCAATAAAAGTTAGAATAAGGATAGTAACAAAAATGTTATTTTCCAGCAATGTTTTGCAAATTCATTATATTTCACATATTTCTTCTTCCTTCTTCTATCCAAACAATGGCAGGGCAGAGAATGGAGACAGCAAAATATTTTTTGCTGGTGTTACAGATTATGAAAAGATAAAAAAATGTTGTGTTCAATAGCACCAGTAGACATTAAGTATTTATTCTTAATATCTGGCCACAATAAAAACAGAAGCTTAGGTACATATTATTTATTTCTGTATTATCCCTATGACTCCTATGAAACGGTAGACAGCAATTTCTGTTCTATGTAATGGTGCTCTAGTCCAGCCAGGAGCACTCCAGAAAAAAACACATGCATGGATCTGCCCCAAGTCTTATATGCAACTGCTGTTAGTTGCTACAGAGTGGTACTGTCCTTTTATTCTGAAACTCCATCAATAATCCATGCTCCTCAAATAAGTATTGAAATAAAATCTTTGCAAATCCCACACGTTACTGAATTTTACAAAAAAACGAGAAATTAAAATCCTATTTTGAGAAAGTACAAGACAATTCCAAAAACCAACAAGCCACTGCTGCTTCTAGTATGTGTTAACCATTTACCTTCTAAACAGATGAACAGGAGACCCTTGGGCAGCTGTGGATTGACCTGTTTTACCTCTACCATGGATATTAGAACAAACAGCTCAAAGGGATCACCATCCAGGACTGGGTGCTGCTGATACGAACTTTAGTTAAACTACAGCCCATTAAAATGGTTTCTGATACCTCTTCGATATGATGCAATTTGGTTGTGTAATTTTGCTGGGAAACAAGGTGAAGTGACAAATGATTCAGGTCCTGGTTTTGTGATATAATGTATATCCCAAAACAATTTTGGATTTCCAACCACCTGGCTGCAGCTGGAGCTACAGCAGTATCGCCCCCACATCTCCTGCACATCAGCACCTGCACAGTAACAATGTTGCTGACCCAAGACCAAGATTGTATTTCAAAACACCTTGTTGCCCAAGGCTGCCCTAAGGCTGCGCTTAGCTCAGAGGTGGTGCTGAGGGAACGGGACAGCTCAGATGGCCATAATGGGGCAGGACACCACAAGAAGGGCTCTTCAATCCTCCCCTAAATACTGCAACCATGATCGTTAAGTCTTTTTATTCCTGCTCCTTGCAGCTTCCTGAGGTACCAGGTATGAAACAGGGTGATTTCACTGGAAGGGCAGGACTGTTTCTGGACTCTCTCAGGGCTCAAGGACCTGTGGCCATGTCCTGCCCAGACCTCCGCTCTCCGCACACCAGTAACTCAGCTGGGCGACCAGCCTTGCCCAGCCTGCCCCGTGCTGCCTGCAGGCTGCCAGGTCCCATTCGCCCTCCCGTGAAGGAGCAGGCAAACCCTGAGGCAGCGTACGGGGCGGGTAACGGCCCCGCCGGGTTGTGAGGCCTGTAGGGCAGTCCGGACCCAAAGGGAGGTCAGCCAGGGCGCTCGGCCTGGGGAGCTTACCTAGCACGGCGGGCGGAGGCTGTCGCCCGGCCATTGCAACGGGGGGAAAACTGAGGCTCCCGGCACACTCCAGGGGTGCCAGCGGGGTTCGCACCCCGACCTCCGGGAAGGCCCAGGAGCGTGCGGGGAGGCCGCAACGTGCAGGGAGGCCGCCTCACGCCTCGCAGCGGGACCGGAGGGACAGTACCCCTCGCAGGCCTGCAGGGGGCGCCGCGCCCGCCTCTCCTCGCTCCGCTCCGCTCCGCCCCGCCGCGCGGCGCAGCGCGCCTGCGCGCTCGTCTCCGCGAGCCGTGGCGGCGGCGCGTGCGCGCTCGGAGCGCGCGGGGCGGGGCTCCCTCTCACCCTGGTAACAGCACCGCTGCGGGGCCGCGCCCTGGCCAGGCCTGCTCCCCCCGCCGCCATGCAGGGCGAGGATGCCCGGTACCTCAAGAGGTAACCGGGGCGGGGGAGGGCCGGCCAGGGCTCGGGGGATGAAGCGCGGCAGGTTGTGGTTGGAGGTGGAAGGGGGCCGCGGGGCTGAGGTGCGGCAGGCTGTGGTGAGGGCTGGGTGAGGCACTGAGGTGCGGCAGGTTAGCCTGAGGGATGGCGTGTGGTTGGGTGGGGCGCTGTGGGGTGTGCGGGGTTGTGTGGGGGAGACTGAGGTGTTGGGGGCGTGGGTGGGAGGCTGCGAGGTGGGGGAGTAGAGGGGAGCTGAGGCTGTGAGGCTGAGGTGTTTTAGCCTGAGGTGGGAGCTGAGGTGTTTTAGCCTGAGGTGGGCGCTGAGAGGGTAACTGTGAGGCAGCTGGCAGGAATGGGTTGTGGGGAGGTGGTGGAGTGTGGGGCTGAGCTGTTGCAGGTTGTATTTGGGCTGGTCTAGGATGGGTGGGAGGTCACAGGTGAGGAGGTGAGAACGGAGGGTGTTTTGCAAGGGGAGATTGCAAGGTGGGTGGAGGGATTGGGGTTGAGGGGTGACTGGTTTGGAAAATGGCTGGGGGGAAGATGGGTGGGAGGCTTTGGGGTGACTGGTTTAGGAATGGGAGATAGATTTTGGGGCAGGCTGAGGGCTGTCTACCTAGTCTGGTGGGCAGGAGACTTGAGTGGGGACTGGGAGGCTAGATTAGGGATGAGTGAAGGTTATAAACGTTTAGAGTAGGCTAAGGTAGGATGGGTAGTGTGCTGGTGGTAACTGTTTAGGGAAAAGGTGGTATTTTGGAGGGATGCACCGGTTTGGGGATGGCTGTGGTAACATTTTATGGTGCATGTTTGAGGTGAAGCTCTGAGGTGGCAGGAAACTGAGAGAATAGATGTTATTAGGGGATGAGATGAGTGGGGGGGGTCATGTGGGTGTTAAGGGTTAGGATAGGGCAGTCGGTTGCTTTGAAGAACAGGCAGGTTGTGGGTTTGTGAGGGTAATATTAAGTGTTAAGGGTATGTTCTGGGTGTAGCTGGAAGAGATGAACTGTTTAGAGGAAATGTTACAGCATGGCAGATCTGGGGGGGTCAGGTAATAAAGTGGTCCAAACGGGATGGTGTGGGAGTTAAGATGTTGAACTGAGGGTGAGAGGCTGAGTGTTGTGAGAAGTGAGTTGTACTATGAATCCATGTAAAAAAAGATTGTGAAGAAGGATGGGATAACAAGGTGAGGAATAAAAGTGTGAGATGGGGGTTGCTGGAGGGAGTGTGAAGGTTGTGCAAGGGGAGGGTAGGTTATGTTTGGATGAGAGGGAGCTGAATGTGGTTAGAGGCTTAAAGATACGGTGACAGAATGGGTGGTGTGAGTAAAGAACAGCTAAGGATGCATTGCAGGGGGGAGCATGACTAGATGTTGGCAGCATGGGTAAGAAAGGATGGCAGGTGGAGAGGTGATCCCAGGAGGTAATAATACTGTATAAAGTGGGTGATCTCGGTTTGATGTTAAGGATGTGATGAACAAACAGTGCCTTTATGTGTTTGAGACCTGTCAGCCTAAAGAATAGGGTCCCAGTAGGCA
The DNA here is from genome assembly GCA_020800305.1 of Porphyrio hochstetteri. Classification (NCBI taxonomy): domain Eukaryota; kingdom Metazoa; phylum Chordata; class Aves; order Gruiformes; family Rallidae; genus Porphyrio; species Porphyrio hochstetteri. The sequence goes on from CM036912.1 coordinate 26,655,289, forward strand.
ACTACTGGGTCTCCACGTTGTTTCAGAGCAAAAGTGCTAGCAACCCCAAAAGATGTCAGGCCATCTAGGCCTCTGTTAAGAGTCGATGTGTGAACAGTGTCGCTTTCTCCTACCATGCAGGTGATTTTATTCATTTCATCTTGGATCTTGTGGAGTTCCTGGTCTTTTTTTTTTTTTTTTCTTTTTTAAACTTCCTTTCCATGTTGTTACCATTTGCAGAACTTGCTGTTTAGGCTGAGTTTTACCTTTGTGTTTTTCTTTTTTTCCTTTTTCCCCTCGTATGTCACACCCATAATGAGAAACAGTGGTGAAAAAAACCCTCTTGATAATCACTGAACATTATTTCTGCTATGTAAATGTGATAACAGTTAAAAATCAAATGGCCATCTGTAATTAAATAGCTTTCACTTTAAAGCAGTGCCTATTTTTAGCCTTGCTTGTTCTGTTTGTGCCATCTTATGATTTTGGAGGAATCGTCCTTCTTTTGTAGACATCACTGCAACATGCATAGCTTTCTCACTTTTTAGGGAGCACAAACTGAAAAACATCTGCTGTGCTGTTTAACATGAGGAGCCTTGTGTGCATGTCCGGTACTCCTCTGATCCCTGTTTCCCTTTGTCATCCTCCATGAACAGTCTCCCTCCCACCAAGTCTGACTTGCTAGGGTTTGTTATTGGATTTTCAGCCTTATCCACATGCGTGATTTGTGCCACTTGTAATTAGGATAGCTTGGTTTTGCTTTTTCCCCCTGAAGGAATTAGCTAATGAAGGGTATTCACACACCAGCTTTGGCTATGTGAGCTCAGCCGGCACAGCTTTTGTCTGCAGGAAAGGCCTTCCTCTTTTAAACCTTTAATAGAGCAGGATTCTTGTTGACAGAGCAGGCAGTGAAGTGAAAGGATGGGCTGATGTGTGTGAGAGATCCCCAGTGCATTGCTGCTTCTACCAGTTCTAAGCATGTCTGTACTTTTAAATATTTTATGAAGTGACTAGATGCTTATAAAGTCAAGATAGATATAAAATCAGGAAAGTAGATGTCTGTTGATTTGGGGAGGGAGGATTTTATTCTCTAAATAAAATCTGGGTGGTTTTGTTTGGTTTTTTGTTGTTGTTGTGGAGCTGGCATTCTGAATACTGTGGCTTCCAAATGGAAGATAACTTTAGTGGCTGCATTTTGTGTAGGTCTTCAAGCAGTACAGAAAGGAAGATTTATTTTTTTCTTTAGAGAGGGAGCTTTAAAGTGAATTGATTTGGGACTCCGTTAGCGAGGAAGCAGCTCGAGTAGTGAAGGTGGTTGTCAGTGTGAATGGGCAGAAAAATCTCTGCAGCTGTAAATTCTTCATCTTACCCATCTATCCCTCTTAAGGAAGAAATTAAATATGGGAAATGCTAAAACTGTTTAAGCAGTCTTAAGCTGATGTTCTGCTGGCCGATAAGCTCATCAGTGGTTTACTGCGGTGAAAAAGAGATCTCACTCCTTGCTCTTTATCCCTGTTCTTAGATAGGAAGTGTCGGTCCCTTTCAGTAGAGCACTTTAATTCTGTAACACATTGAAAAACTCCCTCCACCCAAAACAGGAAGAGTTTTCTCTTGGATTGCTGGAAGTGCCTGTGAAAGGGTTTGATGAGCCCTCACACTGAACCAAGGTGACTGCCAGAAGCAGGGGGAAACATGGGAAGATCTAATCCTTTTGGCAGTGATGAGCTGTTAATTCAGCTTGGCTCTTGTAAAACTATATCCAGCTCCTTCAAGCCACTTGTCCTCCACCAATCCTCCTCTTTATATCTAAGTATTACCAAGCTGTCACTTAACAGAGGTTTGACTGTCAAGAAGAGTGTTTGTGGTTGGGATCTCCTGGTAGGTTTAAATATGGAGGAAATACATTTTGGGGTGAGAAGTGAGAGCCAGTTTCCTTTAAGAGCTTTGCCATAAGTTTTCTGCCCTGAAGGGCTGGACCTTGGGAGAACAGAGGATAGATTGTAATGAAGCATCTGCCTCAAAGTACTATTAAAGGAAAAAAACCACAAGTCTTTTAAAACAAAAATCTAAAGTGATAGGTGGAGTTCTGTTACAAACTCATCAAGGAAAATATTACTCTTCAGCAGTGTGCTATATGTGTTTGCCCTGTACCTTTGTGCCTTTGTAAGGCCAGTAGTTGAACTGCACTCCACATTTCCCACAGTGGACCTTTCTGTAGTTTGTGGGGGGTCTTTTGAGCTGTGCCTCAAGAAAAGGTATTTTTTTTTCAGTTGTATTCCCCAGAAGGAAAGCAGCCACCATAGTAGCTGGGTAGCAGTAGGCACACAATTCAAACATGTTCTGAAGAGAGTGGTTACACCAAAGGCTGTGTCTGGATTTGCTAACATTTCTAGCTGAGAGGTTCAAATAGTTTTCCATGGTCTAACTGCTGCTATCTCATTAACACTGATACAACTGCGGTGAAGCCACTTTTAAATCTGTTTATTGACATGATCTGTCTACAAAAACCCCAACACCCAAACAAAACCCCAAAACAAACAAACAAAAAACCCCAACCACCCACAAAAAACCAAAACTACATTATGGAGTTGTTTTTTATCTACAGTGTTTTAGCAGCCTGGTTCATGGCATGGCTGTACACATTCTACTGGAAGTATCAGCAGGAAAAGAGGTGGGCATGAGCTTTACTGCCAAAGATAGAAATGTGTGGCTGCATTCTCTGGATGTGGTTCTGCCATCACTTGAAACCAGAAATGAGGTGTGCCTTCATAGCCTGTCCTCATGGCCCTGTATCTGTGTGGGCATGGAGCTGCTGACACAAAGGAGGAGAAAACAGGGCAGGCTCTTTTGGCAGTGGCATTCCTGGAGAAGGCTTTTTCTGGAAGATCTATAGCAAAGAAGATAGACATGCTTGATTTATACTTGTTGATGGCAGCTGTTGATCTGGTAATCCCCTGCACCTGGCAACAAACACAGTGAGGTGAAGAATAGTTGTGAAGAGGTTTGTGCTTCAGGAGAGTGTAGTCAATTTGAAATCAAATTATATTGTAATTCATTCTTGGTAGATTTTTAACTGTTATGATTTTGCTAAGTCTACCAAGAGACTCTTTGAGGAAATCTTTCTTCTTGTAAATGACCATCACTTGTACCAGTAGATCAATGCCACTAATGGAAGATTTTGCAAGGTTGACAGTGTAACAGGGAATCAACTGGGAAATTCACCTGCTCTATGAAATGCATCTTTTTCCTGATTGTAGTTCCTTAAGAGAGCTGGGAGATTTAGAAATCAAAAAAAAATTATCCTGTTTCTTCCTTATTTGACTTCTGTGACTAAGATTTGACCATGGCTTGGGTAGCTCTGTATGTACTAGAGACAATAATCAAGAATATGCCACTAGCACTAAGCTTTGGTACAGCTGTGTGAAACAAGACATGGTGTAGGAGGATGAAAGTGCTTGGGGTTCAGGCCTGGATAAAACTGGAGACAGGTCACTGTTACTAATCTATGTACAAACATGTTTTTCTGAGCTTTTCGTTAAAGTAATTAAGGGTCTGGAGGGGAAGTATTATTAGAAAAGACTGAAGTACCTTGGTTTGTACAGCCTGGAAAAGAAGAGGAGGCTGAGGGGAGGCTTCATTGTGGTCTGTGGCTTCCTGATGAGGGGGAGTGGAGGGGCAGGTGCCAATCTCCTCTCTTTGGCAACCAGAGATAGAACCTGAGGGAACAGCATGAAGCTGTGACAGGGGAGGTTTAGGTTGGATGTTAGGAAGAGCTCTTTACTGAGAGGGTGGTCAGGCACTGGAACAGGCTCCCCAGGGAAGTGGTCACAGCACTGAGCTGGACTGAGATCAAGAAGCATCTGGATGATGCCCTTGGTCCCGTGCTCTGGCTTGGCTGGCCCTGTGTGGAGTCGAGGGTTGGACTTGATGATCCTTATGGGTCCTTTCCAACTCAGGAGATTCTATGATTCTAATTATTTTTTTTTCTTCATGGCAGGAAGGTAAAAGGAGGCAACATAGATGTGCATCCATCTGAGAAAGCCCTCATTGTCCATTATGAAGTCGAAGCAACGATTCTGGGAGAGCTGGGTGACCCCATGCTGGGGGAGCGCAAGGAATGTCAGAAAATGTAAGGTCATAGCAAGTTCTGCTAGCTTTTTCTGGTTCTCACAGTAATAAATTCAGTAACTCAAAGCATCAACAGCCTGTAAGAAATTATGTACTCTAATCTTTATAAAACTTGGTATTAGATTAGCAGAGGGTTAAGAAGCCAGGAAGTAACGTGTTGAGGAAAGTTAACATCTAAAACACATGTTGTAAACTGCGTTTCATCCGTGTACTTTAATGTGTTTTGTAAAGAAAAGTGATAATTCTCATTTAACACAGTGGGAACTTGAGATAGAGAGAAATGAAGTGATTGTTTCCTGCTCAAATGATGGCTAATATGGGAGCAAGCAGTATTATTGAACCTTTCAACCTTGTGCTCTAGACATTGTCCTGTTGTCTTGATCTGTTATATTGCCAGTGATTTCACAACAGTATCTGCATTTTAGTTTTGCCTACTATTTTTCTTTTAAGAGCATTAACACATTCCCCATTGATAATTGCAGCTTGTCAGCTGACAGACAGTTATGGTCCATCAAATCTGTTGGACAGTTACTTGTCATTTGGAGTTGTAGAGTGCCACTGCTTTGACATTACTTTTGTAAGCCATGGCACAGGCCTTGGGGGGTATCAGGATCACTTCTGCTTCAAGAATTCCTGACTGTAAACATGAATCAAAGGTTTTGAAGATATAAAAAATTAAAAACTGAAGAGATGCCTATCTGTGTTGCAGCATTCGACTGAAGAGTCTTAATGCAAATACAGACATTGCTTCTTTGGCTCGAAAGGTGGTTGAAGAATGTAAGCTCATTCACCCCTCCAAGCTCGCAGAAGTAGAACAGCTGTTATACTACCTGCAGAATCGCAGAGATGCCTCAGCGGGAAAAGGTAAATAAGTCAGGATCAGATACCTTGGAACTGGGGTGCTGCTTCAGCTGCTGTGTAAGGTTCTTCTTTCTAGCTGACATCCTGACTTGCTTGATGTACGAGTTCTTTGGAGATCATGAGAGTGGGGAGGACGTAGAGTTAAGTCTCACTTGGAAAAAATTACATTCTTGTGCCAAGCGGCGGGGAATTATAATTTTAACAGCCAAAGCTGGGTTTGGGTGAGTGTTTTACATCAATACATCCTGAATAAAAGAGGGTGTCACAGGGAAGCTTTCCCATGGAGTACAAGTCGAGTTTTGTCAGCTTGGGCTTGTACTAAGTCTTACTGCCCTCTGCCTCCCTAGCTGACTGGGCAATAACAGATGATTTAAACTGAGGAGTCGGAAAGTACCTGAGGTTTTATTTTGCTCTCTGTGGGCTGTTTGACTTCAGAAATCTGATGTAGCTTAGTTGTGTTAGTCTGACAGGTCAGCTGAACACAAAAGGACTTTGACCTTGATTAAACCAGGATGTTTACTGTGAGAATAATGGATATGCTTTTTGTCTGTGAATATGCATAACTTAACTGCAGCCATGTCTTTTTTCTTTATAGAAAAGAAAGAGAAATCCAGTAAGCCAAAAGATCCTCCCCCGTTTGAAGGAATGGAGGTAAATATTGATTTTAGAAGAGAAATGCAAAACCCATTTACTTTTGAATTAAGTGGTTCTATCAGGCACAGGGGGAGAGGAAATGTTAAATGCTGGGGTTTTTTAGCTTCTTGGTTTTTAAACAAAGAACTTGGTTTGGAAATCTTGCACAATGGAATAAAAATCATCTCCATAAAGGGTAAAATATTTGACTTGCATACTTCCCCCCTCCAACTATAGAGCGCAGCAGGACAACAAGTGAGGTCTGGAACATCGGACAGGACTCGGGGAGTCATGTCTGAGCATCCTTTGTTTTTTGTAATTAAATCTCCTCAGATTCCTGGTGTTCATTGGCAGTGATTCTGGATGTGTTGATTTTTTTTTTTTCCCCCTTCTATTTAATTTTTTCCTAAGATCTTAAGTCAAAGCTGTGCATTCTTTTGTCTTACAATTGAGTAGCATTGTGATGCATTGTCTTGAGTTGACATGCCTCTCTCTGTGAAACCCCTGCTTTTGACTGCTTTCAGATTGATGAAGTCGCCAACATCAATGACATGGATGAGTACATCGAGTTACTGTATGAGGACATTCCCGACAAGGTGCGCGGTTCTGCCCTCATCCTGCAGCTGGCTAGGAATCCTGATAATTTGGAAGAACTGCTTATCAATGGTAAGTTCAAAGCCCAGTGGTAACCTGTCTTAATGTTGTGCTGTTTCTTTATGGTGCTTTCTTCTCAAGGGAAAAGTAGTTCACCTTTAGTTTGGGATCTTTGTTAGTTTGCTAGGCTTTGCTTCTCAGTGTGTAATAAGCTCGCTGGTAAAGCCCAGTTGGAATTCTCTACAAATGGATGCTGCTTAGGCTGCTCTTAGGTGAGCCTGACATAGAAATCCTCCTGGCCTTGGTAGGCTTTAGCTGTTTTCCCATCCTTGTTATTTTGATGCTAAGTTAACTTCAGTTGGAATTGCTGCAGGAGACAAGAGAATAGCCCAAAGATGAGGAAACATGCTTTGAAAATGGGATTTGCAGGCTCACGTGAGGTATAGGTGTCCACTTTCCAAGGGAATTAATAACTTTAATGTGGATGCATCACGAATGTGTTTCACTAGCATACCATACTCTTTTTGCTTATGGATCCATTTTAAAAATCTTGTCAGAATGCATGATATGACATTCACATTGCTGTTACTTTGTGTCTGCAGCATACGTGCTGTGCCGTGTGTGTAGTGAGACCTATGTCAGTATGGAATAGTGTGTGTTTGTAAATGCCTTTGAGTGCGTGTATATCCATTCCCATTTCCCATTACCCCCTCTCTTCTTGTTGGGGGGGAAATAACTTTTAAAATGTCAGAGAAACACGATGAGGGTGATTCAAACCAAACCTCCAGTGTGATGGTAGGTTCATGTATTATTTATTTCTTTTTATTTTTTACTTGCTCTGAGCCCTTTAACCCCACATTCGTACAGTAAATGATGACTTCAGTATACACTCTAGCCATTCTGCAGTGTCAGCAAGCAAGATGATTGTGGGAGTTGGAATGGGAGAGGCATGGTAAGCCATCGTGTAATGGCTTGTCCTTGTGAGATGTTGCAAATATTCTGGTGCTTGGAATTGCTAGTTGCTGATTTTCTCATTCTGAACATGTAACATGGTATCAATGAAGAGGGACTAGATAGGGATAGTGAACAGAAAGAGAACTGATTTGTGGAGGAAAAGTAAGCTGAAATATGACAACAAGAGATATAAACAAAGTTACTACAGGGGAAGGAGTAAAAGGAAATAAGTGGATGAAAAATGATAGTTGACAAAGTAAAATTTAAAAGGGATCTGGAAGTGTGTGTGGTGATGTTTTAGGTAGGGGCTACTGCCGCAACTGAGGGACGGGACACCGCTTGATGCAAGCAAAGTGTTCGATTTATTATCAATATTCCATAAGCTTTATAGTTTTTCTAACAACAAGCAAGCTACGTGCCTTTATTTCCATTGGTTAGTATCTATATCGCGTCCCACACTCATTGGTTAGTACAACTTCATCTTTTAGCTATTCCTAGGCTAATTAAAACAACTATGTTATCTTGCAGCTGCAGCAGGACCACAAGGAGGAATGTTAGGAGTGTTCCTGTTTCTTATCTTGCAGCTCGTTTATCCACTCTCCTAGGGCTTCCATCCGACCAAGGCGATCAGGTCAGGGTCACCTGCTTGCTTGTGAAGCTCTGCGGCAGCAAGATGCTTGTTTGCTTTTCCCACATCTCCCCCGTTCTGTTGAACAATAAGAACTTTATGGATAGAGTTAGATATCATTTTTTGTACACACTGCAAAAAACACGGTAAGCAAATCAAAAGCAACAAAACAAACAAAACAATATATATTGTTGTCTTTAACAAACTTTTTAACCATCCTGTAAATCCCCAGCCAGAAAATAACTTGTCCAGCCAGTCCCATCTATCATCCTCTTGGAGTTTCAAAACTCCGTTTTTAAGTTGCTGTATGCTAGCGTGAATTGACTCTGAGTGATCAGACAGGTTCATACAGCACATTCCTTCAAAGTCTTCACATCCATGGCCTTGGGCTAGAAGCAAAAAATCTATGGCTGCACGATTTTGCAAAGTTGCATGTCGCACACTATCTACATCTATCAAAAGGTCAGAAAGCGCTCTACTAGTGGCGTTGGTTTGTTTCGCTAGCCAACACCCTAATTTGTCTAAGGTGCTTAAAGCTTTTGCAGCTGCAACACCAGGAGCCAAAAGAGAGGCAGTGAAGCGTTGTTCAAAGTTCCAAAAATCTACATGGTCGTCACACTCTGACGTAAAGGCGTGGGCTGCTCACCTTAGTCTAGAGTGGCTTTTGCGCTTTTGTAAAATACTGGATGTATTGGGAGTTAGCAGTGAGAGACGTCCCAAGCTACAGGGGCCTCCTTTTATATGTGAAGGTATGCCTGCCCATGCCTGATCTCCACAAATAAAGAATATGCCAGATGGTAATGCCACGGGTATGTTTGCGGAGGGTGAGATATTTTTTGATGTATAGTTACACCAAGCTGTCTTATTACGAAAAATGGGATGCATGGGGGATACATCCCATACTCGCGATTGATTTTTTTCCCGTGTAGTTAAATTTAACACAAAAGTCCATTTTCACTGATCCTAATAGTTCAATTTCTTGAGGTTCTAAACTGAGTGTTGGCCTATATGGCGTCCACCCATCCCAGTTATCTGTGGGATTGATCATCAGGGTCTGTGGGAGAGTTTCACACAATCTTGTCCAATTATCAAATGGTAAGCCTATCAAACAAGTAGAAAAAGGGTTTTCCGGAGAAGCCGTGGCTAGGCATATTGTATCCTGACCTGTTACATTAGCTAGCGTGACCCACACGTTAGTCTTAGGGAAAAATGGGGGAAAAGGACTAGCCTCTGTTACCATCCACACCAAAACCAAAAGAAAAAGCATAATGGTGATTTTCAGATGGGTGGCAAAGCATCTGTGTTTGGTTCTTCAGCTGGAGCTGCCGTCAGTGGCTCTCTGAAGGGTTTGACGTTTTTTGCTGGAATCCACCGTGGACCATGCTCTGTGGAAACACAAGCATAACCCCTTCCCCAGGTAATAAGTGGATAAGGACCTAAAATTTTTCCTGTCTCTAGGTCCTTTATTAAAACTGGTGCCTTCTTTGATTTTGTAAATTCTTGGCTCATGTTAAAATGTCTCACAATAGGAGGATTCTGATCCATAAAGGAACAATTTAAAAAATTAAAAACATACAATGCTTTCTGTAGTCTTTCTCCTGGGGTTACGTTCCCTATCCCCCTTTTTTGTTTTTGTAAAAGACTTTTTAAAGTCTTGTGAGAGCGTTCAATAAGAGATTGACCTGTAGGGGAATGTGGTATTCCTGTAATATGTGTAATGCCCCAGGTACTAAAAAAAGTCTGTAAAGTGGCAGAAATATATGCAGGTCCATTATCTGTTTTAATTTTTTGAGGTATCCCCAAGGTGGCAAATGCTTGTAAAAAATGGCGTTTAACATCGCGAGCCTTCTCTCCTGTGTGACAGGAAGCATATAAGGCTCCAGAAAAAGTATCTATAGAAACATGTAAATATTTTTGCTTGCCAAATTCTGGATAGTGTGTAACATCAGTTTGCCATAACTGTAAAGACTGTAATCCCCGGGGATTAATTCCGCCTGCTATAGATGGGAAAGAAACGCGTTGACAATCAGGACATATAGCAACAATCTCGGTTGCTTGCTGTGTGGAAATATTAAAAGTGCGTTTCAGTGCACCTGCATTTTGGTGAAAAAAGGAATGACTAAGTTTTGCCTGGGCAAAAAGGTCTGGGAGAATTTGCGCTGTAAGAGTTAAAAGGTCAGCTTGTCTATTCCCTTCTGCTATAAAACCTGGTAAAGTAGTATGAGAACGAACATGCATTATCAAATAAGGAGTTGTTCTGGAGTCCAACAAAGCGACAAGTTCCTGTAATAAAGTAAACAAAAGAGGGTTAGCAACATCTTTTAAAAATGAAGCTTCTGCCCGCTGGACTATACCAGCAACATAAGCGGAATCAGTGATTATGTTAAGAAGTTTTGTCCATTTTTGAAAGACGCGCACAACAGCTGCAAGTTCCACATTCCTTTAAAGTGGTGTTTCATTCTGGCTGTTTTGTTCGCAGGGACAGAGAGGGGAAAATATGTGGCTGTTAATTGGCTACACACACTGTTCACATCAGAGTGATTAATTAGTAATTATAACGAGTTTTGATAAGCATATCTTATAGCTAAACATTGTTAGTTTACCTTTGATGTCTAAAAGTTATCTGCACACCTGTTTTGTTTTGGCCTTTTTATGACGGCTGGTTCTTGACATATTCACTTACTTCCAAATAACTTCTCACAACTCCTTGGTTTAAGGCAGTCTGTCCACCTGCCTTCAAGGCCGCTACATTTTGAAAATGTGATTACCAAATACCTCTCAGCATGAGTAATTTTGCTGTCTCGTGGGAATTCAAGGATATTGTTGGGGCCTGTGTCTGTGTGAGGAGAGCCAGGCCGCTGGCAGGCCTGCTGTCCTCCCTGACAAATTTTTTTTTTTTTTTTTTTTAGTATCTGCGTTACCAGAACTGCTTTTAGAGGTCTCTGCAAGGGCCCTTTGCAGAAAGCTCAATAAGCATGGCAGTAAGACATGTACCGTAATTGCCAAATCCAAATAAACCAAATTTGACCACTGACAATATCCATCCTGAAATTTCCCACTCGTGAAACCAATTGTCTGATCTAAACAATCCATTTTCTTGTTGTATCTTGTGTTTGATCTATTAATTTCTGAATGCTGGCATGAATTGACTGAGAGTTGTCAGCCAGGTTCTTTGTTTGCTTTGCCAATCAGGAGTGTCAGAGGTGCAGATAACATCAACCTCACACAGTCTGTGATCTTAGGCTGTGCAGAAATCACTATTTCCCTACGTTTCATTTACCACAAATATATACATAGCTCAAAGACTGTTAGATGGTTCAAAATGTCCCACAGCAAAACTCATAGTCCACTGTGGCTGCAGTTGTAACACTTGACTTCAGTTACTGTGATCAGGATCCCGTCCTGGTTCATGCAAGCTTGATTTCTTCTGGACCCACAGCTTCATCCACTTCACTGGGTCCCACTTGGTTCCCGTATCTGTAATGACACAGGCAGATCTCCTTCCCCAAGTTAGTACCTGCAACTTCTTTTTTTTTTTTTTTTCTTTTTTTTTCTTTTTTTTTTTTTTTTTTTTAAACCTACTGCATGTTTCACCATTAGAGGTACCAAACTGTTCTGTGGCAGACGTAAATAGTTCAAAACATAAAGAACCTTGTTTAATCAATCAGCTGGAGAGATACCCTTCTCTCCCTGTTTTTGTTTGTGAAGCAAACGCTTGAGAGTTTGATTCATACGTTTCACTATGGCTTTGCACGAGGATTGCTGACAATCCAGGCACAACTGTACAATCCCTTTAGCTTCAGCAACCAACAAGTGGCATTGTCATTGAAGTATCTTAGCAGATTGGTTAACAAAAATGCATGCAACCTCTGAGCTCCTGCAAAGCGTCTGCTGAGGGAGCAGCCCAGGCCAGTGCTACCAGCCTGTCTGCTCTCTGGTTTCTGTCTGCTAGACCTTGAGTTAGTCAGTCAGCTCAGTGTGGCTGCAAATATGGGTGGTAAAATGGTGATGCACAATACCACACAATAATCTAATCCAGTTAATATTTCCAAGCAACTTTTGAACATCATTTAATGTGCTAACCTCAGCTTTGATTTCAATCCTCTGAGGTGTTACGGTACTTTTATCAATCTGTCAGTCCAAGTATTTCCATACTGCCTTATTTTGGATTTTCTGTAATCTGTAATCCCTTGCTTTTCAAATGCACTGTTAACTCATGAATCAAACTTTCAACATCCAAGTTATTTCCCACAATCAGTATCTTATCCATGTAATGATAAAAGATCAGATCAGGATGCCTTTTTCGTACTGGAGCAAGTGCCCGAGTTACACAAGTCTGGCACACAGTTGGTGAACTTTCACACCCTGTGGGAGCGCACCCAGTGATACCTTTTGAAAAAGAAAACCCAATCTTTTAAAAATTTTGGCATGTTCCACAGACTTGTGGAAGGTTTGATATGACCCTTAGTCTAGTGCTCCTGTATTAAATCTTATAAGTGGGCAATTTTTTCCTTGAATAAGCAAACGAGGATTTATGTTTTCCAGGTTAAATTCTTAAAGTAAGCTTCCCACTTTCAATGGTCGCTATCAAAAATCCTTTTGCTTAATAACCAGCCTTGCTCTCAGTGGATAAATGCATACCTGACCCTATAGCACATATACTGCAAACCAATGCATCAGAAAAACAACAGTGCAAGACGCAAATTGTCACATCCAGTCCGTACGGGTGGGTGGGTTGGGGGGGCGGGGGGGCAGTTCTCCCACTTCTACAGCAATTCTGTCAAGGCACCCGGCTGCGCGGCACGTTGTCACGGGTCGCGGCTGCTGCCCAGCACCATTCTCCCCCCGCTGTGAACCACAGCGTGACCCCGGTAGTCACTGTGACTGAGCCCTGGGTGAGTGCTAGGACCCTGTTCTGTCCACCTCCCACCGGCCTGCTATCAACGTTCTTTTCTCCACCACCCGCTCATCCCCACATAAACTTTTCCCTGGTAATTTTCATGATGATGTAGGAATCAAAATACCCTGATTTAACCATTTTTGCCGCTCTGACGCCACCTTACGTGTCCAGACTCCGACGAGCAGTCTCTGCAGAGTCTCTCGGGCGTCAGGAGATGTATTGATGATGTTTGTTGGGCGGTGTGGGTGGGAGCGGTGGGTGTAGATACAAAATGTGTCCCTGATCCGATGGTTGTCAAAGCCGATAATTGTCCATGGCCGTAGGTGTCCTGTGTCCTGTCCTTAGGTTTCTCGTCCGTGCCGTAGTCGATGATTCTTCATGTCAGTAGTGTCCGGGTGGGTGGGTGGGCAATTCTGCAAACCCTTTCATAGCAGGGCATGCCGTTGCTGCAACTGCCTGCTCCGCTTTCATGTTTTCCAGCTTTTCAAGGACAAGCTGAAGTTTTAGATGGCGGTTAACATTTTCGACTGCGTCACGGGCTCTTTTAGGCTCAGTAAAAGTTAGAGGTGAATAGATATTAAAGGCAGTAGGTTGTACATTTTGTTTTTCTTCCACATTTTTTCCTTCCAAAGCTATCATAGTGGGGGAGGTTGCACACCGTGGTGGCAGATTTACGTACACAACTTGCTTGCCTTCCCAGTCAGTTCCGATAGATTTATCACTTTGCTCTGATAACGTGGCATAATTACTTAGCATAGTAACTGGGGTAGGTGAAAGAGCACCCAGAAACAACAAACACATTCTCCGTAGTAGATGTTTTCCCTTTTGAATTGGTTCTGTAGAACTCGCAACTGGTGTTAAAGCTGCAGCAACGCAAACTGCCTCCATTTCGGTTAGAGTCCTTTCAATTAATTCGCCCCAACTGAGGGTTCGTCAAGGAGTTAAACTCCAATAGCCTACCAAGTAGGCAAATCAAACGCTGTATTTACGTTTGGTATAAGATTCCTTTCTTCGCTCCACAAAAGGAGCTATTTTAAAGTATTTTTAATTACTCTCTTAGAGAGCATATTGTATAACTCCAGTCCAACGGGAGGGAAAACTACGAACTCCCGGGTCCGGAGGAGCAGAAGGCAATGATGGAGTAACAGCTGCCTCCTCCTTTACTTTTTTTTATGTTGATTACTTTCTGGAGGGTATCATAGCCCGATATAGTCTTATCATGCTTTGTCAGCAAGGCTTTCATAAGTTCATATACGTCCCTTTCCACGGGGGTTGAAACTTGCCCCCCCATTTCCGATTACCCGCAGCTCACCTCCTTCCACCGAGGGATTGTTAGCCAGCTTCTGCTTCCTTTCAGCAGGTCACTCTTAAAGTTCTGCGGGAGTTGCGACCGGCTGCCAGTTAGGCAGTTCTGTTCCTTTTCGAACGCCGAGCCGTTCGCTCCTTATCACGTCGCTCCTTATCACGTCGGGGTCACCATTTGCCGCAACTGAGGGACGGGACACCGCTTGATGCAAGCAAAGTGTTCGATTTATTATCAATATTCCATAAGCTTTATAGTTTTTCTAACAACAAGCAAGCTACGTGCCTTTATTTCCATTGGTTAGTATCTATATCGCGTCCCACACTCATTGGTTAGTACAACTTCATCTTTTAGCTATTCCTAGGCTAATTAAAACAACTATGTTATCTTGCAGCTGCAGCAGGACCACAAGGAGGAATGTTAGGAGTGTTCCTGTTTCTTATCTTGCAGCTCGTTTATCCACTCTCCTAGGGCTTCCATCTGACCAAGGCGATCAGGTCAGGGTCACCTGCTTGCTTGTGAAGCTCTGCGGCAGCAAGATGCTTGTTTGCTTTTCCCACAGGCTACAGCATTCTATGGCACACAGATGGTAGAGGCCACAAGATCTTAAAATGAATGATAGCTTTAAGATGACTTTAGTGTTTAGTTGCAGTTGAGGTTTTTGACTTGATAACCACACAGGGTACACTCTTAGTACTGTCTCCAAACAGAACTTGAGCGGTGTTAGATGCTAAAGTGAGGTAGCTATGAAAATCTTCCATTAGAAAACTGATGTAGAATAAGGTGTATTCAAATTTTTGTCTCACAAGGCAAAAGGAGGGAGGTGAAATGCTGATGCTCATCTAAATCTTGTTTCACTTCAGAAACTGCCCTGGGTGCATTGGCTAGAGTGCTGAGAGAAGACTGGAAACAAAGTGTGGAACTTGCTACCAATATAATTTACATTTTCTTCTGCTTTTCAAGGTGAGTGCAGCATCTCCCTGTATAGGAACTTAAGAAACTTCTCTATTTAGTGGCTTTCCATTTTTTTTTCCTGCTCTGCACTACAGAACCTCATCAAAACAGGGAAAAAACTTGCTGAGATCAAAATGCTCTTGTTATAAATGACAAAAATGAGGCACAAAACCCCCACGGTGAGGCAATGTGTAGTAGAGCTGAGATGAAACTGGTAGACCCATAGTTTATAGGCTGAGCTGCCCCCTTTTATTTCCTGTAGCATTCCTACAGGGGAGAAACAGTATTCAAAACTGAAGTGAATGCTTGCTTTTATTTAGATATGCCAGGGTTTCAGCATACCCCACCTAGAAGTAATTCTAATGGAATTTTCATTGCAACTTGATTTTAGGCCTGTAGTATAATTCTGGTGAGTAGGGGGTCCTGTGAAGCGCTTGTAATATGAAAAGTGGGGTTGATTGGAAATCATTTTCCTTTACGCATGAGAACTGGAATGTGTTTGACTTGGAACAACACACTGTTGCTTGGCCTTCTCCGGGTTTGGAAAAAATACTCATGCTTTCAGGAATTGTTCTTGCTTTGAAATTATTTTCCAAGAGAGATGTGTTACAATGGGACCCAGAGTAAATACTGGTTTGTGTTTTGTTTTTTTTTTTAAATACTTCCTGTGGGGCAGTGTTGGGACAGTGCTAACATAGATGTCAAAACAGATTTGGGGTTGTTTGCATTTATTTTTTTCCTCACAGGTGTTTTTTCTTCAATGTAGTTTTTCTCAATTTCATGGCATAATCACACACTACAAAATTGGAGCTCTGTGTATGAATATCATAGACCATGAACTGAAGAGACATGAGCTTTGGCAGGAAGAACTTGCTAAAAAGAAGAAAGCTGATATCCTTTTGATGTACTGGGACAGCTTGATGGATTCTGACCTGACTTGATAGCTGTTGTTGAGTTGTATGAGAGGAGCAACTTCGGAGAAAGCAGCAGAATTTACTAGAAAGTGCAAAATATAATTACAGGTGTGAAAAAGAACAAGACTGAGAAGTTTGGGCTGCTGAAGAGATTAAGCTGGAGTTACTGAAACAACACAAGAAAAAAATGTTTTATTTTATCAGCAATATGTCTTAGGAACATTCTTGCTGACTTCTAGGATGTAACATCCAGGACTAGGGGAGAAAATATTTATACTGTAGGTTACAGGCATAGCAAACTCTTGCTGAGGTAGTGTCTTGACACTGGCTATTCCATAGATGTCTTGCTTTTTACTAGTGATAGAATAACACCTTTTGAGGACAATAGTTATCTAGACTGTATAACTTTGCTCTGAACTCCTTAACTTTTGCAATTTACTTGATGAAGATCCTGAAAATCAAACCCTGAAAAAGGACTATGAGAAAACATACAAGAAATACCAAGGGCTGGTTGTCAAGCAGGAACAGCTACTCAGAGGTATCAAATCACAAATCATTTCCTTGTAAACGTGGGCAGAGAGTTCTACTGGATGCTTGTTATGATGAGGATGTCTTAAACATACCGAGTGTGGGGATGAATATGGAAGACCATTGCCAAAGAATAGGGAGAAGATGAGTGCTTAATCAGATTGCTTGACAGCATGCTAACAATTTTAAGTGATCTGTCAGTCTTAGAGGAGAAATAGCAAGCGTTATCCCTGCAGCTTTTCTCTGCTCTCCATGTTGGTTTGGGAGGAGTTGGGTATTTCAGTTTTGTGTATTTGATTTGCATGGTGATTTCTATAAATTTAGCCTAACTTAGTGTGTATCTGACTCAGGTTAAATAGCTTTCACTCTCAGTTTTGTTTTTTTATGCTTTGTTGGTTGGTTTTTTCAGCTAGATTGAAATGATCTGAGAGGCAGAGCTTCCTTTTTAATGGTTCCCACTGGAATTGAAAGAAAAAAATACAGAAAGTTCCTAGTGGTCATAACCCTTTTTTTTTTTTTCAAAGCCACTGTTAGAATTAAAATTAATTCTTAGTGCTTTTTAAACAGGAATAAAAACCACTCATAGTCAGATTCCTTCAAAATGTGTTGGGAAGGGAGCGAAATGCTTCTGAAAGTCTTGTCTTAAGCACTTAATGTGTATACAGACTTGTTTAGTTCTGTTGTCTTTGATACATTGGTATGATTTGTTATGTTTCTTATGTTATGGTTGACTTTGCCAGTTGCACTTTACCTGCTCCTAAATCTCGCTGAGGATACTCGCACTGAGCTGAAGATGAGAAACAAAAACATTGTCCATATGTTAGTGAAAGCACTGGACCGTGATAATTTTGAGCTGCTTATCCTGGTTGTATCTTTCTTGAAGAAACTCAGCATTTTTATGGAGAACAAAAATGATATGGTAAGGCTCATGGCACGCTTCTGCAGTGTTAGAAAGGTATAGACTCTGCCAATGTTGTTGTGGATGGAGGGAAGAGGGAAATACCTGTCTTCCCACCCTAAATAGCCATAGTACTTGTTATCCTCTTCTGTTACTAGTAAAATCCAACATCCAGCCATAACACACTGCAAAAGTTTAAGAACTGTCATTCCAAAGAATTACCTCAAAATATGTGAAATTTCAGATTTTAAAGTCAGCACTCCAAAATCTTGTCATCCCCCCACTTCTGGGGAATACTCATGACCCTTCCTCCAAACTAGACTCTTTTTTGACAACATATTGTCTCTGACATGTACTGTCTTGTAAAGAGAGGTAATTACCCTTTTGCGGTTTGCTAGACTAGTTTACTTTTTTTCTAGATCATTGTGGTCTTCAAAGGCACCTCGTTTTCCTTCATGCAGCCAGTAGCTCCTAAGAACGGGAGGCAATGTTACTTTTTGTGAACATTTTTAGGTGAAGTTTCAAATTTCTTAAATTGTAGTGTATTTCTTCAGTGACTTTTTAACCTCTAACCAAGTACCTCCTTTACTGATATCCCAGTGGCTTTCAGCAGGTACGTGCCTTCGCTTCTGTGCCTTTATGCTGCTTTGTTTAAGAAAAATTCACCATTTTAATTTTCCAAGAGGTTATCTGAGGTTAATTTTACACTTACATTGTGAGATGGAAAGATCTGTGTAAAAGTAATAGAAAATTAATTGCATCTTTGTTACTGGAACTATTTGCATGCTTAAGCACTGAATGCTGCAGATAACCGGTACCTCCCATATTTATATATGGCTATCCTACTTCTTAACAAGTCAGACACCAAGCATGTGGTTTTTGGAGAATGTAGACTGTTCATCAGGTGATTGGTCATTGATTTTAATTTATATTTGTGTACTGCCCTAAAAGTCTTTTTTTTTTAGGAAAATATGGTTTAGCTCCCAAGCCAACTGAGCTGCTGGCACAATTTCCACATTCCCTTTGTTGTAGTGAAAAGACAAATAAACCAAAATTGTTGAATTGATTTTACTGCACAGTGTTTTAATAGTTTTGAAAAGGTTTGTATGCTTCAGGTCTGCTGCCTGAGCGTTTCTTACGGACAATAAAGACAGTGCTCTTTTTTTCACAGTGTTACTAAAGAGAAGGAGTTGTAATACTTATATCAGGCAGTAACACCAAAGTGTCAAAGGCAAAATGAACCAGGACTAGTTGTGCAATGCCTGATTCTAAGTAAAAACGAATAATCCACGTATATTTATAGCACATTCTTTCCTTTGGTATTCAAGTGCCATATTAAATTCAAAGTGGTGAAGTAGGAGTTCTTGCTATCTGATTGGTTTTGATCAAAGGTATCCAGTCAGTTGTTTGATTATTGCACTATGCTGTGTGGGGAGAGCTGTAGTTTCTTTTCTTAGTATTCATTCTGTGTGTATTTATAACTGGGAAGCTAGTTACATACGTGCAAAAGTTTGAAGAATGTGAAGTAATTTTTCGTGCTGTCTTCTGGCCAAAGAAGGTTCTGGGGCAAGGAAAAAAAAAACCCATGGGGATAAAAAAAGGCATTTAAAAGGTTATGTCAAATAAAAGCAGAGAAATGTTACTTAAAAGATGATAAAAACTTTCTGAAGTTGTGCCAGTCGGTGCTCAGATGTCTCTTCTGGCTGGTAAAGTGAACATGATCTCAGGAACTGATACCACATCTCAGTTCCTGGATTCCACTTTTTAATTTGAAAGTGATACATGTTTCAAGATGACTTTCATGCTTTTATTAAATTAATATAGAGGATGGCATGCCTCTTCTGAGAGCACATGCAAAGTTCTGTTTAGGGGTTCATTTGAAATTCATAATGAAAGGTCTCAAATTCTTTTTGGATGCCAATTTTCTGTCTTTCTTGGTTGGGTATCTCTTTGACTGTAACATCAGTTGCTCCAGGGTTGCTTGTGTTTAAATGAGTTCCCCTGCCTCGCTCCAATCTAGACTTGCAAGTGATGTCTTGACCACATTCTTGCAGTATTCCAACTGTGAGGAATATGTCCAAAGTGTCTGAATTGTTTGGTTCAAAAACTTTTAATCAACGTTACCCAGTAACCCAATCTAGAAGACTTCAACCGCAAAGACGTAAGCAAAGCTGCTTCAGATGAAAATGCATTGACAGTCACTGTTATGGGTACAAATTGGACATGTATTTGCAGATGCATTCATGTGAATGTATAACACAGTGAGAGTGCTTTTACAGTGAAGACAAAGCTAAGTTTGCATGGATTATAGATTTTTCTTTTTTTGATGTGCAGGTTGAAATGGATATTGTTGAAAAACTCGTGAAAATGGTACCCTGTGAACATGAAGACCTGCTGAACATCACTCTTCGACTCTTACTGAATCTCTCCTTTGACACAGGCCTGAGAAACAAAATGGTACAAGTTGGTTTGCTACCTAAACTCACTGCACTTCTAGGTATGTCTGCTTTCGTTCTAACATAAACGTTTCATCAGGGATAGTGAAGCTGTTTGCATTGTGATGTAGCATGCTTAAAAGTTGCTGCATCATTTTTCTCTTTTTTCAAAGAGCTTCTTCACTTCTCCCAGTTTTTTATCATTCAAATCTTCCTTCTGGATGCAGGTTGAAATGGAAGATTAAAATAATGTGATTCCCAGTAGACTTATTCTGCGGTTCTCTTAAGCTGTTGAATGAGTCTTCTGCTCTTTAAAAGTAACTTTCATAGCTACCTGAAAACCACGTGAGCTGATGCATGGGTGACGTATGTAATTTTGTGAGAGCACCTCACAAAGCTTGAACATACCTGCTGCATGTGTTACCATAATGGGCCAGATAGATCAGAATTTGCTCACTTTTTTCAGCTTCAAGACCAGGCAGTGCTGACTTCCAGTCTTTCAGCTTGACCGTCTGTAACTTGTGTTAAGATCACATGATAGATACGGATACAGGTGAAACTCACTGTCTTCATACTGATCCCCTATGGACAGCAAAAAGGAGTTTGGAAAAAGCAGAGGGTTGTCCAATTTGATCACTGTTATATCCTGGAGTTCTCAGGAGGTAGTTTTTATTGCTCCTTGTGTGCTCTTTGGCTGATAGCATCTAGATGCTGCTCTGGTGGATATGCTAAATTTTTAGCAGGATTTGGCCATGAGAATTGCTGAGTGCTTGTTTTAAAGTGGGGTTTGAGGATCTTGTATTGTGGAGCACTAAATACATGAAATGCTGATGCAAGCCACTGTTAAAGCTTTCTGAGATATCCTGGGTTTGGGATGCACTAAATCCAGTGCAGCTGGTGTGATGGGAACAAGTGGAATGCAACAGTGAATCTGTGATCTTTCTCCCCTAGCTTTGTTGTACAGTCTCATAGGATCATTTGCCTTCTCAGTTTTACACTCAACCTCAACACGGGCTTATTGCTGTTTTGTATACAAGTAAATACCATGAAAACTTAGACTGCCTTGGAAGCCTTAATCCTGATGGTGATTAATATACCAGCTACCCCATATATCCCAAAATGCCTCAACTTTCTGTGCTTTCTGCCACACAACCCTGATTGCATTTGATATCCTCCTCTGGGATAGGAGGAAGGAGAAAAAAGGCTTTTGGAATCCCTCTTAACACTTTTTCTTGAGACAGTGGTACTTAGCAGTAAACTGAGAAGTGGAAGCTAGTCGGGAAATGTATTTTATCTCATTTGAGAGAGGATCTGCCTAGGTAGTCTGTTTCAGCTTGGATTGTAGTGCAGGAAACTGGCTCTTTTTTTTTTGTACCGCAGCTAGTGCTTTGGTTTAAGCCTGGGGCTTCTGGGTGCTTATCACCCTAAGCAGTAGCACAACACAAATCACAGAGAAGTCCCTGCTCCCAGAAATTCCCCATTTACTATTAGTGTCAGACTAAACTCACCAGTTAAGTACCTGCTTTCTTGTGTCTGATTCTAATGTAAAAAGGAGAATTTTTCAAATTCTGTTCTCTTGGGCTTGCAATTAGGCCAATGTGGAAGGCTGTTTAGCTCAGAAGAACTGGCTGCTAAAATTGCAGTCTGCTCCTGAAGTCGCTGCTAGGGTGATCTATACTAAATTATACTAGCATTTCCAGAAACTTCACTGTCTCTTTGGCTCTATGGGTGGTTCATTTTTTTACCCTTGACTTGGAAGTGTTTGACCCCTTTTTTGTGTTTTGTGGGGTTTTCTTTTCTTTGAGAGACATGTACTGTTTGCCCTAGCTCCTCTCTGTAGAGTTTTGCAATGGGATGGTTAGAAAATGTAGGAAGAAATAGAGTCTATTACTTGTTTCTTAAGCCAGCTCTACAATTTGTGAGACTTTTCTTGGTACAGTGATTTAAGTAATTCTCAAATACATCACCTTGTGTATCCTGTCTCCTGTAGGCCTGCAGTGTTAATAACAAAATAATCATGTGCCAGATGCCCCTTTTATACAGGTTCTTTGGGTATTAAACACACATCATTCCATTCAGTACCCTTTGGCTTACCTGTGCAGGTCACCTTGATGTGCTAACGCACCTCAACAGCTGTTGACAAGTTACCATACAGCTCCTAATGCCACCAGGTCAAGTTTGTTGACTGAGCCTACTGAAATTTAATGTTTGTGCATGCTGTGCCTTTGAGTCTAGCACTGGATTTGAGATCAGTATAAATGAAGTGTAGTAGGTATTTAAGGGGAGAGATGAGATTGCAAAGAATTAAAGGACAGGATTTCTTGGGCAGTGGTTTAGGGCTGAACGCTGAGGTGGCTGCAATCTGCAGTTCTAGAAGACGTGCCACTTTCCCAAGGGACATTTGGTGGCTAGGGAGCAGGAAGGCTCTAAATGCAGGCAGAGGCTGGAAGCCAAGGAGACGGACTGGTTTCAGCTGTCAGGAATGGACTAAGATTGGCATGGATATTTTGGAGAAGGACTGTATTCTTTCTTCTTGCTTCAGTGTGTTGGGGCTTCTGATGAAAATGCAGACATGAGAAAATCTGCTTAGTCTTGGTTTCCATTTTAATTACCCTTTTCTTTTTAATAGAGCCAGTGCCTGCTTCCCCATGTAGCTTTGCCAGTCATCACCACTTGCTAGTTTTTGTGGCTTCTCTTCACAAGTTTGAAGTATT
The DNA here is from genome assembly GCA_020800305.1 of Porphyrio hochstetteri. Classification (NCBI taxonomy): domain Eukaryota; kingdom Metazoa; phylum Chordata; class Aves; order Gruiformes; family Rallidae; genus Porphyrio; species Porphyrio hochstetteri. The sequence continues at coordinate 26,677,712 of CM036912.1, forward strand.
GTATGTGACAAGGCTCCTCTTGCTCCCTGCAGGCACCCAAGTTAAATCAGCTACAGCTGACCTCTGTTATGCTCTGCATCTCAAAGAGCTGGGTGCAGTTGAGGGAAGTTTGGCTGGGCAGTTGAGGGAAGTCTGACTTGAGATCAGAAGCTGGAGCAGAGCTGTGGAGGCCTAGGAGATATATAGCTTGCTGTATTCAGGTTTTTCCATACACAAGCTGCTTGGAGAGATACAAAAAGAGATTTTATTGATTTGGGTGACTTCGATTTCTGTAAGAAAGCCTTGTAATTGAGTCTCCAGGGGCTTGTGAAGAATGTTTTTGTACTGGTGGCTTTGCTTTAGTACTTGGGAATTATATTTACAGTGACTTTTTTTATACATACATTCTCCATGTGAATGTTTTATGTGCCAGTATGTGAAATAAGGTTTCAGTGGATTACGGTGAGAATTGATGTGAATTTACCAAGTGATTTAAACTAGATGTTTGCCTGAAGTATGGAAAATGCAGATTCAGTGCCCTCTAATTGTCACCCTGACAGGAGAGACCCAAGCAGCATGCTATAGACTCATCTGTGGAGGTTTCCTTAACTCTTCCAGCGTTCTCATTCTGCTTTGCAAGGCATAATTCAAGTGAAGTGGAGTGACTTGCTCCAAAACAGTAGAGTTTGATGGTTAGTGTATTTGCATGTGGAAGGTATCCTCACTGGAAAAGAGGGAAATGTAGAGCTGAACTTAAAGGAAGGATGTGAATCTGTTTTCTTAATCCCTGAGAATGTTCTTGTAGTGTTGGACAGAAGGGAGATGTTACCCTTTCTCATAATTCTTCCCCTGGCTGTGTGACTGGTTTCTAAAGTAAATGCCCTGGCAGCAAAGAGAAGAAAACATTGTCTACAAGGAAGAATAAAAAAACCCCTCACTTCTTGTTTGGACCAAATCCACTTTGTTTTTCAATTAACTGGCCAAACCAAATACAGAATTTTTAGTACAGCTCTCTTAAATATATGCACAGCTTGTGATTCATATTCTTCTAATAAGGGTGCTATTTTGTGCCGTGTCTGAGTGGTTTCTTAGCCTTTGTGAAGTGAGACAAATAGTTTTCCATGAGAACAGCAGGCAGTTTGTACAGCAGAACCATCTGAGTGCTGCTGTGTGTGTTAGAGCAAGCTGGAAACTCATCTTGGTGGACCCCTGTTCAGAAGGAGCTCCTGGCAGTATAGGGGTGTAGCAGGCAGTACTGGGGTTTCTGTGTCCACCCATGAGTGAGTTATTCCTCTCAAAAGGATACAAGTGATAGGGAATGGTGCAAAAGCTGTTACAGTGGGAACTGTGGTGCTACTGTAAGGGTAAAAGGAATGTGTCTGGCTGCATGCAGGGAGCATTTGTGTGCTCATCCCTTTGAGCTGCTGGACAGTTCTTGGGTGGACTAAACGCATATTGTCTTGAAATGCTATTTTATTTTCGTTCACTTCCCAATGCAAGCCATGCTTAGAGAATGCAAACCCGTTATGCTTGGAAGTCAGACTCCCCTTGGTTGCTTGGAAGTATTAGCTGCTTTTAAAAGTTGGACTCATTTCACACAGGTATTGGGGACAGGAAAGGTGTGTGAGTCACAGAACAGTACTAGTTGCAAACCAGGCCCAAACACACCATGGGATGTTGAAGGGCTGTGCGTACAGCCATGAAAGCATTACACAGTGCCATGGTGTTCAAACTCAAAATTATTTATAGTAATGAACATCTTGGGTTATGTTTTCTAGTACAGATTACAGAGACTGAGGGAAAATTGGCTTTGTGGATTTGTGTCCAGCCAAGCAGATTAGTGTTTGTTATACAACACTCTGAAACACAATGTGCTCAGTCCCAAGTAGCGGCTGTACAGTTTTGTCACCCAGTGCGTATTGAGCCTACATGCTGTACTCATGTGAGGATCCTGGCCCGATGTTCTTAATTTCTCAGTGTCCCAAGTCAGTATCAGCACACTGAGAAGTAGCAGCCACCTGATCTTATGTAGAAGTCTAAGGGCTGTGCAATAGTTTGCAGACTCCAAAATAGGTGACACTCTTCTATTTTATTTATCTTCCTTTATTTGAGCTGGAGATAGCCAAAACAGAGGGTAAGTCCGACAGTCTGATTTAGTTGTCACTGAAGAGTCTTTCTTCACAAGGTTGATTGGTAGAAATTTAAAGTTTTATTATCTACAATCTTTTCTGAAAACTGCTGAAATTCCTCTGATATTTTTCTGTTCTGTGCACGTTGGGTTTAATGAGCAATCAAAGGATTGCCGAATAGCTGTATGTTGGGTTTCTTAACAATCAGGTCTTGATATGGTATGCAGCCAAGCTGGATTATATGTTGACTGCTGTTTAAAAACCCAAGAAGTACTTTGCTCTCTAATTAACGGAGTGCTGTGGGTTTTTAATGTTCTATTCCTTTTATGAAAGTTTCTTTTAAGAAGGCTTAAAGTAGATGTGTTCTCTTTATGAGTTCACTTGGCCTTTTTGTAATGAACTTATTATGGAGCTTCACACATCTGTTGAAAAATGGAGCTTCTTATAGGCTACTGCAGTGTTTTTTCTGACTTTAATAGGCCTCGTTTATCCTATAAAGAAACATACATTTTCTTACCTGATCAAGTGAGCAAACAATAGGGGTCAGATGTGGCAAAGACCCTAACAAAAAGCACATGTCCAGCCATCAGGGTGAGGTAAAGTCATATCAGGATTGCTTGAAGTTATTAATGGCAGTAAAATTTATGCTTCCTCCTGTTTTCCCAATTAAATTGAGAAACCTTTTTTTCCTAAGGTGGCTCCGCAGCAGCTGGTTCCAATACTTGCTGTGTGAATATTGCCTGGGGTGTCTCCATTCCTTTATAGTAGGGGCTGGCTGAAGCACATTAAGTAACAGTTCAACTACAGGGACCAGTCTGTTGGAAAGCAGTAATTATTAAGGGATTTATTTTAATGGTAGTTTTTTTATCATTTGTGGCGAGTATGGCCAAGGCTTAAAAAACCCAAACCAAACAACCCACAGCAACAAACAAACAAAATGCTGTAAGGAACACAAAGCAAAAACATCTCTTCTAAATCCTTATTAGTACTGCAAATAAACCTGGCATGTCTAACTGACTTGAAGTGAGTGGTGGGTGCACGATGTGTTTTAAAACCCAGTACTTATCCATAGTTAAGGTATCTAAATTAGACAGCAAACTTTAGTGTTATTAAAGAAAAACTGACTTCTGATGTAGAGAAATACAGAACTTGGAGCAGAGAGGCTTCAGTATTGGTAATACCATGCTTGAAGCAAAAAGAGATTCCCAACTAACTTCAGAAGCCTTCACCATATCCTTGCTTTGTGCTACTGGTAAATTGTAGCTAACAGGAAAGAATGACTGAAATTTGTAACATCATTCATAACATTTTACATAAGCTTACGAGTTTTTGAAGTCTGTTGTCTCCTTCAACGCTGTCAGAGTCGGAAACAGTGATTTTACATTTCATAGCTGTTACAGTTGGGTCCTTGCTAATCTGCACGCTCAGCCTTTGACTGGTCAGGTGAGTGGCAGCTTACTGCAGTGGTGTGCTGCATGTGTATCTAGCTGTGTTACCAGTTTGGTTTTTTTTTTTAAATGAAGAGGATAACTTTGGTGTAACACGAGATACTAACTTCACGAATGCTGACTGAAAATAGAAATGCTTAAGGCAGCTGCAAGGACAGGAGTGGAGAGATGGATGGATCCTGAAGATGAGGGAGTCGGTTGTTGGGAATTCACTGACTGGTGAATGGGAAAGATCCCCTCAGCTAGTGTTTCTACTGTGGAGCTTACAGTATGTGACTGTGGAATTAATTGAATTAATGTAATTGTTTCTTTGCATATTGCAACAGTGATCTAATACTTAACAGTAAAAAGTAAATCTAGTCTTCTTTGTGAACTGTTGACACCTGAAAGCTTTACAGGGCATTTGGATGTCTAAAGCATGACAGAACAGAAAACAGCTCTAGTTTCCTGCAAAAAAAAAAAGAAGGGGTGGGGCACTGCTATGCATCTTCCTAATTTATGGTTCATAAAGCCTGTTCATAAATCTAATCTATGCTCATAAAGCCTGTATGAGGGCCAAGGTAGAAGAGAGAGGAGCACCTTTACCTGAACCTGCAGGCAGAAGGATGGTCTCAAGCATGGAACGATTTTGCAGATGTAGAAGCCCCATGGATCCCAAGGCTTTTCCAAGTTCAGATGTAAGGGGGAAGGTTACAATCCACTTTCCCTTTTAGAAACGTTGAAACATCTAAAGTCATAAATAAGCTTCTGTTCTTCATCTAAGAGTTTCTCAAATCACCTTCTGCAGTGCAGGAGACCAACTGCTGTTTCCTCATGTCTGCAGTTGCTAAGGTTAGAAATCCTTTCAGTTGACAGTGCTGATGGGGATGAGCTATGTGAAGTTATTGTTCTGTAGTGAGTGTAGTGCTGGTGTATCTCTGTACAACTAATTTCTGTTCTTCTGGTGTCTGATATAGAAATGCTTTGCAGAATGGGTTATAATTTTACATATTTGAGGAGTCTTGTAAAGCAAAACTGTCTTTGTGAGGCTGAGGCCTCAAATGTCTTTTTCTTCTTTTTGGAAAAGCTCTCAGATCTGTGAGAAACCTGTAGAACATCAGCAAATGACTTTTTAAATAACAAAATTGTAATGTTTTCACAATGAAAAGAATACAATTGAATTGTTTTATTGGCAGTCATGGAAGAAAGGTAGAATGTGCTGGTGCTTTCACAGGAACAGTATCTTGAATAATACAGAGCTCAATTCTTGTTACCTGAAAGACTCAAAATCTCAACTGATCCTTGACTCTGCTTTTTGGGCTTAGATCTGAACCTGAGCTTTGTACCTCAGTGACTTTGACACATGGATAAAAACAGTTTCCATTTCAGTGCGAGGAAAGGTAGCATCCTGTGTTGTGGGCTTTTGGTTGGTTTATGGGTTTTGGTGTGCTCTTCCTCCTTTGAGCAGCAGCGTTTTGCAATGCAGCTGTGCCATCCACTCGGAACAGAGGCGGCTCTGCTGTGGAACTGTGCACCCGAAGAGCTGGGAGCAAGGAGAACTTAGGCCTTTCTTTATTCCCACTGAATTCCAAACAAGTGGATTGGAAAGCTGTTTTTAGAATAGAGAAATTCAAATATTTTCTACTTATTGGAGCATTTTATGGAGTTTAACGAAATATAGTGTTGATATGGCAAAAACTACACATGTCCTATAAATTTCCATTTAATTGTCTAACATTCTATGTAGCTTGGTGGAGACTTCTAAAGGAACAGCTTTGCATGGAAGTTTTTCCACCTATTTTGGAAGTGGGTTTTTTCTTAGTTTGAATCAAACCTGTTCCTTGGTCATAGCCTGATACAAAATGTATTTCATTTGCAGAGAAGGAGCTTTATCTTTTCCAGGGATAATCCTATTGCTGCCTGGTATTTTTTCCTGAATTTCTAATTGATTTTCATCTGGTTTATGTGATATATGGAATATTACAACTCATCGGCTTCCAATTTATGTTTGAATTCACATAAGTTCAAGTATGATTGGTTGTAGGCCACCCTAAATAACAAAAACTGCTTGGTTGTTTGGTTTTTTTCTGTAGGAAGATAAAGCCTCAGAAAAGGTTTTCTCTAAATTTATCAGTATGTTGTCTACCCAGTGGCTATGCTTTGTTGTCTTTTAACAGGTAGCAATACTGCAGGGAGGTGTTTACTGTATATTTTTTCAGTCTGTCTTGCATAGAGTTCCAGGCAAAGAAATTGAGCCTGAGGTGCCAGATGTGGAGCTTAAATTTTGTGTATAACTGTAACATGAAGTAACTCTGGTTTTGAGTTAGTAATTTATTAGTCCTTTGGCTTAGGATTCAGCATGATAATTCCTTCTTTGTTTCCTATAAAAGATTGTATCCGTGTTTCAGAAGTGTCATGTACTTGGTTTGGTTTTTTCCTTCCCCCAAAGAACCAACAGAACCCCTCCCAAAAATCCAAACCATGGCAAAATTGGGGTTTTCAGTTAGGCTTATTGGTATGAAGCCAGTTTCAAATAATATAAAGGTGGCATGAGAAGGGTTATTTGTATGTAAGTAATATCACAATGTATCATTTCCAATGCCTGGTCTCTTTGAGTATGAGCAGATTTGAAAATTCTTTCAGGTTCTCTTGATAAAATAAACTGATATATCCAATACAATTTATATTTACATACGTAAATCAAACCAACATGTGTCTAAACCACATGTGGAGTAACTTAGTCCAACTGTTTCAGACTGGGTTGCGAGAAATAATATGGGATAGAGGTAAGCAGAGAGACTTTCTATCAGGTTTTTTTCCTAAGTTCACTGCTAGTTATGACATTGTGAATAAACTCTTGATTTTAGTGTTTTCTGACAGCAGTATGAGACAGAGTCTAGATCTGATGTTCAGTTTGTGATGCTGTTATCCATCTGGATGTCTTATTTGCCTAATTCTGCATCAGACTTGAGAGTATCAGTATGAAATGGAAATGAAGATTCACTCTGTTATTTTAATAGGTATTTACCTTCGCTTGTGTTCTGGTTTTGATTTAGTGTAGTTAGTCCTGCATGCGAGTTGGATAGGGCGTATTTCAGATCTAATGTGAAGACATTTATGATTATATTAGGAATTATTGAATTAACGATAGCATTACATTTGAAAAATTTAGTCCATAGTTTATATTCTTGCTTTTGCTTTAGCATTTGGAAGCTGCATGCTGCTGCAGCAACTCAGACTGGCATTTCAGTTTTCAGCTTTAGGGTTTCTCTTGTGTTATCATGGAACTAATGGAGGATTTTTTTTTTTATTTTAAGCTCACAAAGTCAACCAGAATATAGGATCTGATTGCATGCTTCAGAAATAATATTTCTTTTTCTTTAGCTTCTGCTACTGGTACCGTTTAGATCTTTAACCTTAGTAAGAACTAGACATGGAATCCAGGCGTTAGTCCACAGAACTGGCACATGGCTTCTTATTAATGTTCAAAGGCTTAAAATCTGAAGCCATTTTGAACTCAGAACCCATCGTGTATTTATTTCCCTCTCTAATTTGCAGAAAACTAGTTGTGAAAACAGCCCGAGGGACCTGATATTTTCCATCCCAGCTGCTCCAGCTGAACTACAGCTGCAAAAAAAAAAAGAAATCCAAGTATTGTTTCTATAAACTGTTGAGTGTATTTTATAACACAATAATTCCCACAAAATCAGTAACTGCAGTTAATGACCGGTTTGTTAAGGCATTAACTGCACTCAGCTGGGAATGACCAATTTCTCTGGAATGGCTGTGTAAGAACTAAGGATAATTCAGTAACACTTTCAAATAATTATTTGGTTAATTAATGGTAAATTCTTGTGGAAATCCTATCAAAGTACTCGTGACCCCCACATTTAATATCCAATGAGTTCATTATGATTCATGTTTTATTGCCATAAATACCAGAAGAATCCATAATGACTAGGCCATTATTTTCCAGGGCTGCCCTTACTGCTTTAGGCCATTTGGCTATTCCACCTTCAGTCATAAAAAGCTTGATGCTCAAAAACTACTAGCATTTGTAGGCCACAACTTTCTGGCACCTCACCAAAACTTTGGTGATTTTTATGAACACGTTTGGCAGAGATCTGGGGTTTTTTTCTTTTCTTTCTGTTGCTTTTTCTAGTTAGGGAAATAATTGATGTCTACTGTACCAAGTCATAAGGAAGTCTTTCTTGCAGTGTCTGCTTTTTCATGTGTGGCCTTCAGTAGTGGTCAAAAATAGCAGAAAAGGTATCACTTCCATGCTTTAGAAAGCTGTTCTCCAGCCAGGTACTGGGCAGGGTTTGAAATTTTTACAGCCAAGTCTCTAAGCAGTGTTTGATTTAGGGCTTTATTTATTAGTATTCAGATGAGTATAAAACAATAAACAAAATGTTAAAATTGGTCCTGGCATATTCAAGTCAATAGCTGCCAATTTATATTTTGGGGAGTAGAGGCCTTACTTAAAGGGATGGCAGCTGGCTTGGTGGATTTTTTCAAATGGTCTGTTGTTTCTTGCTCTCTTATACAATCTTCAGCCTGTAAGTTGGTGCTTAGTGTTTAGAACGCTGTAGCTGTTCATCTGTTCTCTTCCCAATCTCCTACTCATGCACTGTTTCTAGTCGCCTTTCCAATAGGCTGTACGCTTCCTAATTGAGCGTGAGAGGAACAGTTTCATTAATTATGCTGGCAGTACTTAGAAACAGCCACCTCTGCTTGATTTTCCTGAAGAGCTTGATTCTTTCAGTCATGAGCTGCCACTGTTTTGCATGAGAAACGAAACAAATCGGGTAGCCCTGTTTTCTCTCCACCAAAGTTCTTCCGTGAGGAAAGTGGGACAGTGAAACTTCTAGAGATCAGCCTGAAACTTGTTCCTTTCTGGGAAATTAAAATTAAATTAAGCTTAATATATACATCATTAAATTATTAAAAGCTTGTTTAGTGGTGCAGCTTTAGTTCTGTAGTTTATTTTCATCTTCAAGCTAGTAGAATTTAGGGTTTTTTTCTGTTTACACCCAATTGAAAAAATATTTCCTTGCTGAGCCTGTGCAATATAGTGCCTGTGGACTTAAAAGCATTAAACCATTCTTTCCCCTGTGTTGACAGTAGGTGGGGAACTCAGGGAAAATGAGTTGGTTAACTACACAACAAGAATTGAAATTTAACTTGTTTTTTTCTTGAAACTATAATTGTCTGCCTTTTGTGTCTCATGAAATCTGCCTTATGCAACATACTTCATGGGAATGATTGAAGTGGTTTAAGTACCAGTCATTAAAAACCAACTCTTAAAGAGTTCATTCAGATAAAATAAACTGATTTGGATTCTGGATGTTCTTCATGCTTCAGGTTGAGTATCTAGGTCTGGTCTCTTGTTATTGTTGGTAGTTTAGAAACTGAGGTAGTTATGTCACTCAGTATTGATACCCAAGGTATTGTTCAGGTATTGAAAGGTTATGTGACAGGCTGGACCTTGGGAAAAAGGGGAAAGAAAATTCTGCAGAGAGTTTCTTCTCAAAAGAGAGGGGGGGGAAAAAGCACCTTTGCTGCTATAGTAAGCTATTTTATTTGAAAATAAGCTACCAGTATTGTCAAATGCTAAGAAACTGCTATTGCTACCAGGTGTAAGACTGTGTCTTAGCTGATGCTTAGCTAAGCTTCATTTTCTTCCCAGAAATGAAGCTTGCAAAAATAAACAGGAAAATGAATAAGAAGGGCAGAGGTTAAACAGATAAAAGTAGCATCATTCTTGTTGACTGCTGCCCAGTTCATACCTGCTGAAGGTCTGGTCCAGCTTCACTCTAGTTTGTTTTTCATCTTGCTGTTTTCCTTTCTTGTATACTGGCTCATCTTTTACTTCATATAGTGTTTCCAGCACTACCCAACAAAGTGTGGTGGTAATCTGAGTCTTGGTGATGGAGTCTTAAATAGAGGCATGGAAAGAGGCGTTAAGAGCAGTGTAAACAGTTGGTGTTTTTTGTCCTAGCCCTGTGACATTTGAAGGCATAATTTACTGTTAAAAATTTTATATTTGCTTAGGGTGAAGCCTTTAGCTGTATGTATGGGGGGGGGGTTCTTCATATAATTGTTGGATTCACAGTGCCACTGCAAGTAAATAGCTAAGCAAGGTGACCAATCACAAGAGAAGCAAGAAAAATAATAAACACTTCATTTTGTTATAACAGAGTGTGTATGCTTCAGCAACCATAGTACTGCCTGTGCTTTTACTTTAATTATAGTCAGAGTAGCTTTGAAATTTGGGCATTATCCTTTCTCCAGCTGTGGAAGGTTGGGATATGAGTCATGTTATTTTCAGACAGGTAAGAACCCAGAAGGATCTTAAAGGTCAGCTGTGGTAAGGTTTGGCACAGGAAAGAATACTTCCCTATTGTATGGCAACTGCCAGAAGGGTTCCATGGGTCTTTTTTGGTAATTCAGCTTTGAAAAAAGGCATAAATGTGCTTTCTCAGGATAAAGACATCATACCCTTGCTGCTTAAAGGAAATTCCAGCTCCCAGTGATGTATGCAGAAGAAAAATTTAACTCTGTTGTTTGAGGTCTTTATGCTTTGCCAAAATGTTAAATGGATTTGTTCTAACTTAGCTTAAATAGAAGTGGGGGGTGGGATATTTCTGAGCAGTAGTATAAGAACCGTGAATAAATTCTGAGTTGGTGACCTTATTGCATCATGATTCAACCGATACAGACGTTCAGGTGAATATTTTATCCCATGTGTAGCCAGTATCCTGCTAATGTGCAGCTAGAGGAGAGCTCACGAGAATGCTCGGACCAGGTTTCAGCAGTGAGTGAGGGTCACATTTGTCTGTGTTGTTCTTAAACACTTGTATGTTTGTCTAAGCTGGTTTTAGAGAACCTTTCTGTTAAATACTTCACAGCTTACATTAACTGCTCCAATTTTTCTTTAGAATCTTCTCTTTGTTAAGTATTCATGTGAAAATACACTAGTGTTGTCTTTTGAAATGTATGAAACATAAAAAGCACCCACAGGATAATATTATTGTTTAGGGTAATTAAAAAAATTATGTGACTGACTGCACTTGAATCCCTTGTACAATATTTTTAGAAGTAGCTCTTAATTCTTTTCTCTGGTGTTCTTCATCATTTCACTTTGAGACAAGCTTGTTTCAACAGGAATATCCAGAGCTAAATTGGCACTACATTTGACACTCGGTTTCCTAGTGGAAAACTGCTCAAGGCTTCCTCTGGATGGTTCCTTTCACAAAATACATCCCTTGCAAAGTGGGGCTAAGGCAGTGTACCTAAGGAAGGTACTGGAGGGAGGGCGAGTAGCTAGCTTTGCCATTGTTCCCTCTTTCCACAAGTACGTGGTTCATTTGGATAGGCCAGACAAGGCAAGGCCCTTTCATTAGTGTTGCATTTCTAATTTACACTTTCCCTCTGTTAGCTAGGGTTTTGTTCCTTTGTTTTCTTCGTTAAGTATTTACACCTAAAATACCAGGCTTCTCTTAACGGGACTTTTTTTTTTCCCTTCTAGCGAATGAAAACTACAAACAAGTAGCAATGTGCATTCTGTATCACATCAGCATGGATGATCGCTTTAAGTCCATGTTCGCATACACAGACTGCATCCCGCAGGTACGTGCTTTTACATACGACTCGGTGGGAGGGATGCGTCTTTGTGCCCCTCATCCTCACTCATAGCAGAGCTCGCACTGACACCTGCAGGCCAACGTGGGAACATACACGGTGCAGCGAACCGCCTGCCTCCTCATCTGACTGGTCTTGCTGGCTTTTAATGGTCTCCTGGAAAAGGATAGGTGACAGATTCGCTGACGGTGCTGCTAACGCTTGAGCTGCGTCAATGAGTTGGTAAAAATACAGGTGACCTGATGAATTTCTACAGAAGATCGGGAATGTTTGGAAGATTAAAGCTTGTGCACAGCAGGTCCTTAGGGAACCTTGTGGAAAGTATTTCCTTTACAGTTTTAGAAGGCATTCTTTTCTTATCCCATTGGGTATCAAAATTTCAGCATCTCCAGTGTTACAGGATATGAACTGGAAACCTGCCAGGCAGTGTTATGTTGCTACATGACAATTCCTTTTCCAACTGCAGGCGTGTACGACAGGGGAGACTTGAAGACTATGGAAGGCTCTTCACCAGTCTTTCAGGCTACAGTTCGTTGCATAACATGTTTTGTTTTCCAGTCATAATTTTTGATCCAAGCAGAGACATGATATCGTGGAGCTTTGTATGTGTGTTTTGTGCCTTGTGTTGTTTGTTGGGGTGGGTTTTTTAAAGACATACCAAATCCTCTCTTACTGATCTCTTTCTCTGCCCTGATGAGGCTGGAGTTAAGAAACCCTGCGTTGCATAAAGCTCTCCAGTAGCTTTTTCAGAATTGCACCACGGTATTGTCTTTCCTGCCAAACATGTTTTTAACATCAAATGCATCCAGAATGGGAAGTCGCCATGGAAGGTTTTCAGAATGTTTCTGGTCATTGTCTCATGACAAAAATGGTGGTATTTTTCCAAATGCAGGAGAATTTGGGAGAAAAGAAAGTGGACAACCAGTGGGAATAACTAGTGTATGTTACAAAATGGTCTTGTAAACATCCTCCTTTTCTGTCACAAGAAGCAACTATACATAAGGCATTTGCATGATAAATGGGACCGGCTTTTGAGCAGTTGCTGACCAAACCAGAATTCATGTGCTGTATTTCAGAGCTCGTTTGTGACGTGCTTTCAGGGAATTTTGGAATGGCTCTTAGATCCCCAGTGCCAAATGTAAAAAGCTGTAGAAACTTCAGTGGTGCCATACTCAGAGCATTGTTCTGATAGGCAGTGACTGCTCACACAAGTGCTTAGAGATTTATCCAAAAAGTAGCGGAGCAGGACACAGATCTGCTGCTTTCATTGGACTTTGGCTAAAACTACAAAATTCAGAGAACACCTATGACTATTGATGCTTCAATGGCTAATGTAATTAGTCACGGATCTCATCTGCTGACTATTCAAAAAGGACAAGCTGGACAGCCAGAACTTAAATTTTATTAATGAATATTCAAAACCAGGACAGTTAAGGAAGATATGGAGGTAGTGGAAAAGTTGGGGAAGTGGCTAAGGCATGAGGGGAAGAAAGCGACACCTTTTCAAAAGGCCTCCCACCCATCTGATTCTACCCTGGAAAACCAAATTTCCTTTTCAGTAGCAGTACGTGCCTTTCTCTGGGTTTGTTTCCTTTGGAGGAAGGGTGTGCAACTAAACAGACAAACACTCCATAACGAATGGTTAGTTATTGTAGAAGGTGACTGAAAAATCCATCCCCTGTTGTCATGTTGAATGGGTGAAGTGTTTGACAAGGGCTTGCGCGTGCTGTCCCAGGTAAACATCCTCGCGGATTGCAGGAGTTAGTGGGTGCTATTCTAGTAACAGTTAAAAGTGAGTATTAACAGTTCATTCTTGTTTAGACCTCAGCAATGCGTGTTTTGTTTAAATAGGTGCAAATGCCATCCAGATGCTTATAAAAGCCTTTATTGGTAATAACCTGGCCAATCAAAGGGCATGGTTAGGCAGTGATGTCATGGTGATATTTAATATTCCACCGCAGAGCAGTGTGCAAGGTTCTCTGCAGTTATCCACATGTTTTCCACCACGGTTGTCCTGTTTGGCCCCTCTTTGATCTATAAGCTTCTTTTCAGCTTAATGCTGGTAAACGTCCTCTCTTGACAGCACCCTTTGCTCCTGTCCGCCATTATCTGCTGAAGTTCAGAAACCAGAGCATCACTTCAAACAGCGGTGTTAGGGAGTAGCCGGTCAGGAGAGATTCCTGAGGCATGCAGTTCTGGCATAATCATTCAAAGATGTTTGAGCTGGGCTTGGGGAGGGGGTTGGACAGAGGTGTATGTGAACAGAGAGCTGTGGGGGTTGGCCTCTGGTCACTGGTAAATAAGTGAAGGCAGGTGCCAGAGAGTCTAGACACAGTGATTTCAGTCCTGGTCTGTGGTATCTGATACTCAATATGGGACTTGTCTGATTGAACACTACTGCCTCTTCATTGCACATGCTGCAGTCTTTTTACTGCCTTCCTGTTAAATCAGTAAAAGATGACAATGGACATAATAAAAGCAGAACAAATTTAATTTTAATATTTCCTATTTGGCAGCAATTACTCTTCCTTTTGAAGTGGCACAAGAAGCAATCAAATTAAATGAAGACATAATGGGAAACATGGAGCTCGTACAAAACTATTATTTTAAAATTTGAACAGCTTTAATTGAAATTGGATATATTTTTTCTTTTTATAGAGAAGTAGTTCAGTAATTAACAGTGTAATCCCATCTTGTTAAACATCTAATTTCCACAGATTTTGTATTATGTAAGTAATGAGAATGTTTCCCTTCAAATTATTTGACGGGTTTTAAAAATCTGGTTTTAGAGGTTTTGTAACAGAGGAGTTGCAGGGGGTGATTTTTGAATGCTCACGTTCTACTTGTTAAGTGGCAACTTTCTTCTCTGGCTAATTCACTCTTCTGTGACTGTCAGGCTTACGGATTTAATAAACTAGGGATTTTATAAGTTCCTAAAACAACCTAGGGAAATCTGATTCCACCTTTTTAAGAAAGGGAGGAAGAAATCAATGATAGCTTTTAAACCAGTAGTACATGAAAGTCCCAGAAACAGATGAATAACTATATTAGACCCAAATAAAATGAATTGCAAAATAATTATGTTCTATTTGGGATAACAGCCTGCTTTCTGATAATAGATAAACACATAGAGTTGCTGTAGTAAAATACTTTGGAGTGAAATTCCTCTCCCCGCAATGGGCTGTTCCCTGCTGTCTAGTTTTTAATGCATCCCAAACCCTGTTTCCAGCAGGGGGCAAGCACGCAAATATTCCGTGATTATTTGGTACTTTCTTCTGCCCCCACCCCTTTTTGACACACTGAGCTACATCTTTTTTTTGGTACCTTATGTCCTGCTTATCTTTCGGTTCAGTTGTTTCTATTTCCAGTAATCTCAGTCTTGTCATCGTGCTGTTTTCCATTATAATCTTGGCATGTTTTATGAACTAAGTAGGTTTTAGAAGCGAATAGGTTGATGTCCTGCAGCCCATCAATGAGGAAGCTGTGGGATTTCCTCTGGAAGCAGAAGAAAATGACATGGATGTATTTGAGTCAGGTTCTTACAGTCAATATGGCATTTCAAAACAAGCTCCTATTGTATGAAACGAGACTAGATAACCTGTGATGTAAGGGACAATACAGCGGCCACGTGTATAAAGTGATGGCAATCCGTAGGTTATTTGCCTGAGGAATCATCTGGGAGTTCACTGACACTTGCTAAATAGTTGGAACAAGATTATAGGAGATTGTTTATGTTGACCCAGGTTGTTCTGTTCCATTTCCAAAATAATAGGATTTCTGCTGAGGAACCTTTGGTGTATGCCAGTGTTGAGCTCTGGCAACAGAAGCCACAAGGGTAAAGCATATTGCTGCAGATACAGCTAATTTGCCTATCAATTGAGTAATTTAAAAGCAAAATAGTAGCAGTAGTAGTAACCATTAAATATCTGGTTTAGAGTAATAATTTTATTAAACAACCAAACTGCTTTCCTATATTGACTACTTAAACTTTCAAAACAAATTTATCCATTCACAACTTAAACCAGTAAAAGTAAAAAATTCAGTGATAGCAATAAAATCTAACGAACCCAAGTTAAAGTGATGAGTGACTGCCATTACTGGCACTTTATAAGCATTGTTATCCCCAAATAATGTAGCTATACACCATGTGCCCTCGACCTTTATAACTTTACCAGTCCTGTAGAAATGCTGAATATTATTTTCTTTAGAAAAAGCTACTGTAGTTGCCATCATAACAGTGTTCTTCTAAAGCTTTGGAAAGACTAATGCCTTGGGTGTTCTTGTGTTTCTTGGCAGTTAATGAAGATGCTTTTTGAATGCCCAGATGAGAGAGTTGACCTGGAACTTATTTCTTTCTGTATTAACCTTGCTGCTAACAAAAGAAATGTGCAACTTATCTGCGAAGGTAAGTGTACTGAGCTTTTGCTGTTCTCTGGGGGATGGTACTGCTCTACATGTATAACTCTCTATATACTTACAAATATTAATTATGTATGAGTTATTTATAAATGCATATATATATTTTTAAATGAAATGCACCTGTTTGGATAATGGTTGAGACTAACTGGTTTTGGCTGGAATAGAGTTAATTTTCTTCCTAGCAGCTGTTCCAGTGCTGTGCTTTGGATTCAGGATGAGAGTAGTGTTGATAACACCTGGATGTTTATAGTTGTTGCCCAGTAGTGAAGGACTTTTCAGCTTTTCATGCTGCCCTGCCAGTGAGAAGGCAGGAGGACACCCAAGAAGCTGTGAGGGGACATGGCCAGGACAGCTGACCCAAAGTGCCCAAAAGGATATTTCATACCGTAGGCTGTCATGCTCCATATATACCTGCGGTTGGCTGGGATGTGGGACAGCTTGGGCTCTAACTGGGTGGTGAGAAATTGTGCTGTTCATTACTTGTTTTGTATATTCTATTACTGGTGTCATCATCTTTCTTTTCTGTCCTACTAAACTGTCTTCATCTAAACCTGTGAGGTTTGTTTGCTCTGGTTTTTTTTCTTGAATCTCTCCCCCATCCCGGTGGGGGGATGAAGAGGGCAGGGAATCAGCTGTGTGTTGTTTTAGCTGCTGGCTGGTGTTAAACCATGGAAGTTCTGTGTTTCATTCAGTAGCTCTCTAGATTGCTTTTAGATTTTCATACTAGCAGTTTTAAGGGGAACATTGTTATTTAAGTAGCTCAATTTTTCATTTGTGTTCAAAATTTTCAGTAGAAACTGCTACAATAAATTACTAGACTTTAAAACAGACAATAGATTGTAGCACTTCTTAGGCAAGCTGAACCTTTGGATGCATAATAGTAACAGTGGGACTTACCCTGTACAATCAAGTATTTGTGTGTCTGTTGGGTGTGTTACCACTCATGTGGATCATTACATGGTAAAAAAAAATATTTTAAAACAAAGACAATGTATTTGTTCCATGGAGTGGGGAGAGAAGTCTCTGCACCAGTACCAACAGCTGTGCTGCATCTTCACTAAGTGCACTTGGTGATGGGATAATGGCTTGGATCTATAACCTTTCTTGGTCTGAAGAAATAACTAAGCACACCTGAAACATCTAGTTATTTCTCTGACCTTTTTAAGGGTTCCACCAGTACATATGGTCATAGTAGTTGTTTTAGAGAAGCAATTTTGTACAAAGTAGGGTTTTTTTGACCTAAATTTGGAAGAAGTAGTTCTTGTCTAGATTTGGTTTTCCTTTTAAACTTTTGAAAGTTAGAGCTGGTTATTTTTGTTTGTCTGGTGGTGGTTTTTGATCAGTCAGTACTTTGCTCATTTTTATTTGGAGAATTTCCTCAGTGTGTTTTTTCCTTTTCAGGAAATGGTTTGAAAATGCTAATGAAACGGGCTTTGAAATTTAAGGACCCATTGTTAATGAAGATGATCAGGAATATTTCACAACACGATGGGCCAACTAAAAGCCTGTTTATTGTAAGTACTATCTATTGCCTAACATGACCTCTGATTGTTCCTACTGGAAAAGAGGGGCTTTGGAAAACTGCTGCGTTTTGTCTTCACAGGGCATCCAGGTTAAGTTCTATTGGCTGTCATGGGTTGATTGATGTTTTGTGTTATAAGGCTATCTCAGTTGGTAGATCAGGGTTTTGATCCCTCACTAGAGGGAAAACAGATCTTAAGCTGTATACAGTAAGTCCCTGTTCCAAAACAAACACACAAAAACAAGTAAACAAACAAAATCCCAACTGCTGAGGTGCACATCGTAACAGTTAACAGTTGCACTACATCTCTGATCCCACAGTTAGAGGACAAAAGTGGGAATTTGTGTGGGTGTACGTGCCTTTTTTTATGTGGTTTTTTTTAACTGTGCCAAGTCTTTTGTTGAAGTGGGCACTTTCACATTTTGAATACTTCCTATTCAATTAACCATGTACAGCCACCCTTTCAAAAGAAGAGGGGGAAACACAACATTCTAATTGTGGAAATGTTAAATGTATTTTTTAAATGAGCATTGAATAGCCAGTTGTCTTAAGGCAGTAGGGAATTAGTAAGTAGAATCCATCATTCCCTCATTCATGTTCCTGGAAAGTGTTATTTCTAAAAAGCTTTAGGAAGAGGACTCCATTTCTGACACTAACACAGTATGGTGTTTGATATCTTCTTTCCCTTATTTTGTAACAGATTTCTCAAACTGTGTGTGTAGTAGCTACTTTTGGAATATCTGAACAAATGAGCTAAATCTCTTGGAAGTGTAAGGAAGGAGATGAAGGCTAAAATGTTTTCTTGGATTATTCTTTGACTGAAATTGAAACGGCCTTAAGCTCTCTTTTTAGGAGAAAAGTCTCCATATCATTCTTTTGAGAGCAAATTTGGATTTTGCCAGGTTCAGAGGTCTTCAGAACCCCGGATTACTTCCCCCTGATATTTGTTGCTGTATTTTCTTTAGGATTATGTTGGTGATTTAGCAGCTCAAATATCAAATGATGAAGAGGAAGAATTTGTCATTGAATGCCTGGGAACACTGGCAAACTTGACCTTACCAGATCTAGACTGGGAACTGGTGCTGAAAGAGTACAAACTGGTTCCGTACCTCAAGGATAAACTAAAACCAGGTCTGTACGAAGTTTGCTTAGTCTTTCAAAGTAGAGTCTCTTGAAGAATGCTTAGAGTGCACTTTCAGAGTAAGGCCTGTTTATCTTCATGATTTCTGAATGCTTGGAGGAATGTAACACTGAAGAACTGAATCAGATCTATGGATAAATATGCAACTGCCACAAGAGTAAGAATTTTTAAGAGGTAATGCTTTCTCTCTTCTGACTTACCAGGTTCTGCAGAAGATGACCTTGTTTTAGAAGTTGTGATAATGATTGGAACAGTTTCTATGGATGACTCTTGCGCTGCTCTGCTGGCTAAATCTGGGATCATTCCTGCGCTCATTGAGCTTCTGAATGGTATATTGCTGGGTTTGACTTTGGGTCTTGTTTTTCAGAGAGGTTTAGGTGACATAGCTGTGCTGTAACTGAACACACCATTCAGTTTCTCTTGCAAGGGAGGGGTAGGTATTTTGTATATGAAAGGAGGAGCAATTACTCTGTTATTGATAGATACTGACTAGTGGTCTAATAGGCTTGATTATCGTTTTTAACCTGCATCTCCACAGCTCTTGCTATAGCCTGTGGTCTTTCTTCCCTGCTCCAGTCAAACAGAAAACACCAATTTTATGTTTTTTTTCTTGTCAGGAGATGAAATCTCACACATAACACTGACCTGTCTAGCTGGCATGTAAGGACTGGGCTTTCTCTAAGCATCAAAAGCTCCTTGTTGCAAGATCTGAAATTGTGGGTTTGTGGTTGTTTTTTTTCTTTTTTTCCCTTGCAGCTCAGCAGGAAGACGATGAGTTTGTCTGCCAGATCATCTATGTATTTTATCAGATGGTCTTTCACCAAGCCACCAGAGATGTCATTATCAAGGAAACCCGTATCTTTTTAACAATTAAACAGCTAGCGTTACAGCGCTTAACTTGCCATCACTGATGTTTGGCCTGTATTTCTGTTGCATAAACCTCCTGATCCCAGAGGTTTCTTTGTAAATGGGTTGTTTCAGCTGAAGGAAAAAACCCAAGCAGCCTAAGCATGTAGAGGGACTGCAAGATTAATAATAAAGATTAAAAGTTGGTTTGCTTAGAAGCAGTGAGTGGGATAGGAGGGGGAGCACTGGATGAGATGACCCATTAGTTCCTATCCAGTTTGAATTAAGTCTCTGAATTTGTTTTACAAATCATAGTCCAAAGTCATCCATAGCAAAACTTATATAGAGCGTAGACAAACGTGTGCTGCACCATTATCCATACATGTTGCACAGTCTGAAATTATGTGCAGTAAAATACTTTAAGAGAATTCTTTCTTATGTAAGTCTAGACAGCATAAATAATGCCTGCTCTGTATTTTTCATCCACCTGTTTGAATTTTATGTTTGGCATTAAGTGTCCCATCATCTTCTCACTGTGGAGGCTTTGATTTCTGTTCCTGGCTTCTTTTCTTTCTCCTTTTTTCACCTGACTGAATCTGTTCTTCAGTTTCCTCATGTTACAGTTCTGTTCAATTTTTTTGTATGCTATTTTCAATTGATGCAGTCTTTACAACTTATTCCTTCAATCACTGCTGATGTTGAGCTCCTTTAGATGAGCTCAACAAAGCTCATCCAAGTGTGGGAAGAGGCTCTAGCTGTCTCTGTGGGCCTTGACTGAATGTTAAATTGTATTGAAACATAAAGGAAAGGTTGAATGTGGAGCCCTTGTAGGGATAGCAGATTGGTGATTGCTTTGCTAGCAGTGTAAGGACTACTACTTAATGTCCTTTTCCTTTAAGCTCTGTGGAATATCTGAGAAATCATTTGAGGGTTTTTTTGTCTCATTTGGACTTCTAGGCGGCTAGCTTTAAAAACAAAGAAATAAATTACCTCTCTACATCTGTAATGATAAAGCACCAACATTTAAACAACACTTCTTGTTCAAATGTAACAAGACTACTATTAATGCCATCATTGCTTGATTGATTATCTTCAGTATTTTTGAGCCAAATACATTGGAAGCCTTCATGTGAAACAAGAAAACTCCCTAAAGATTACAACAGTAACAGTTGGAAAAGATTAAACCATTCCACAGAATCTGTGCCTTTAGGACTAACACAGTAGGTGCATGCATTTCCTGTGTGGGTCAGAATCTATTTTCTTTGTAAGGGGCATGTAATTTTTCTTCAGCAATTTTGAAGAATATTTGGGTATCTTAAAAGAAAAAAAAAAAAAGTGGTTGGGCTGCTGAACATGATGTGTGATGGAAAACTCCTGACAACAGTTCTTAGTGATTTGTACTTGGAAGAACCCAGGGCTATGAAAAAGAAGAAGTTTTCATCCTTAACAGTTTCTTTCTAGAGGCTCCAGCATATCTTATAGACCTGATGCATGATAAAAATGCCGAGATCCGCAAAGTTTGTGACAACACCCTGGATATTATAGCGGTAGGTCTGGTTGTTTTTAATCCTCTGTCCTTCAAGAACCTCTTTACAAGAGACAATTCTAAAATAACTAAGCAATAACTTGCAAGCTGAGAATGGTTTTCATGTGTGACATTCCAATCACGTAGGTAAAAGATCAGTGTTTATGACAGTCATTTTTCTAGGCTGTGTACCACACTTCAAAGTACACGTGCATTTTTTTCAAAAATTCATAGCACTACAAATGGTTTTGCCTGTTTTTTGACCAGTTTTGACTCTTGTTACCCAGCAGGTTTTATTTAGCTTTTCTACACCACCTGATGCAAAGATTTCTTTCAAAATGAAAGTGTGTCAAGCAGTTCTGAAGCTGGTTGGTTTCTGCTTGGGAAGAGTTGGTATAATATTGAACTTCTGAATATTGTCTTTACCTCTTGGATGTGTTTCCTTGAGCTATATGACTGAGGTTGTTCATCTATGCATTGATCATGATAAACTTTTGGAGCAGTTATTTTGTGTTAAATGGTGCCAGTGGATAAAAGAAAGAATACTAAATTATGAAGTGCAATTTCTTAATCTGCTCATATAATATGTAAAATCTGCTGGGGATTCTTGACTCTAGAAGCACAGGTATCTCCTACAGTGCTCTTCATTCAAGTAGAGACATTGTGAAATTGATTATACTTGAAGTTCTGTTTCAATTTTAATTCCTCCTGGTCTGTTTAATTGAATTCTATCGATAAAAAGAAATTTCTGCGTTTTGTAGTATCTTAGGATTGTACAGACTGTACGTCCTTTTGGGGTAGAGTAGCTATCATGCAATTCAGTCTTACAGCCAAAGAGAAGCTAACTACGAGTCAAGAGTAGTGTCTGACTAATGCTTTTTCTATTGTCCCATTAGTTTCTTCTTTAGTTGGATTACATATGTTATAGCTTGTTCTCTGCAAGGTTTCATAGAGTGTAACACCTAACACTGCACAATGCTATGGTCTGTTTTGTCTGCTATACTCATTAGTAATGCATTCTGATTTAATATCCACCTTAAAAAAAGTAAAATAACTTTTTCCATGTTGGAATACTTTTATCTGGTTCTGGTTTCGCATCATGGAGGTATGGAACGAAAATCGTGCTCCATTAGTTAGTGGTAGAGTTGCCGTTGACATTAATTACAGGCAAGATGTCAGCTAAGATGAATTTGCACTTACTGTACTTATGATGATCATTATGTTCAGCTTACCAAGATTGGTTATTTCCAAGGAGATCTCCAGTAGAAACAGTAGAAAGATTTTTATCTTCTGGGTGAGTCTGTACAATCTCAGTGCTTCTGACACTTTGTTTTATGTCAGGGCCAGTGAAATTTCCAGGCATCTCAGGCATTGATTTGTGGATATGGGAAAGCTTTACATCATAATAGTGAAGTGATGCATAATAGTAACTAGTTACTGAAAAATTATCTTAGTAATATTATGAAGCAATGTTTGTAGAAGCTAGAAGAATCATGACATGAAGACATAGCTTCATATTCACTATTAACATCCAAATAATATGTACTTGGCTCTTTCCTTCCTAAGAAGAGGTACTCACAGCTAGCATAAAGATTGTTAGGAGCGCTGTGATAATGGATGGGGAAGGCTTTTCAACTTGCAAGAAGACAGGACTTCCAGGGCCTTGAGGAAGAATAAAGGGAGGAAATGATGTGGTACTGCTCTTATTGGAGGTAGGGGAGACATGAAATGCACAGAGTGTAGTTTGGTAAATGATTTTTTTCTTTGATTGTAGACAAGTGAATGGTGTTCACTGGTAAGTTAGAGTTCATTTCTGAAAAGGTCTTTTTAATTTTATTATCTTGCAGTTGGGTTATAAGTTGCATAAAACATAACTAATACCATGCTCCTGTGGGGAGCAATACGGTCTCTTTTCTGGAAGACAGAGAGAACCACTAATAGATTCCTTTCTTGGCATGGTTATAAGCTGGTTGCACTTTGTCTCCCAGTATCAAAAACTCTTGGGCACAAAGGGTGACACATTCTAGATGGTGATGGAAGAAAACGTGAAAGAGCAAGTTATCAGAATCTCAGATCTTGAAAGGTGTTTTGCCATTCAGCTCAGAGGCTTTGGTAAAGCAGCCTGTGGACAACAAGGTGTTGGGTGTGTGACAGTTTTACATGACCAGGGTCTTCTGAGGTGTCTGAGCAGACAAAAATCTCTTAAGATTGGTGAAACTCATGTCTGCTAAATCCACAAGAAGAAAAGCTTACATTTTCAGTCTTGTTCCATACATGCTGACAGGATTAGTCCCTCTGATGGAAATCAGAAACTAAACGTTGGTGAATCGAGATTTGAAAGTAATTTTTTTCTTGGGGAGACAAATGCTTCTTTCACTCATCAATAGGCTGTATACAGTGTGATTGAAATAACACTGAAGAAAGTCAGATGCCTTATAAGCCTTAGGGGAGATATGCTTTCTGTAGTAAAGTAATTGTCACAGAAATTATGGAAATGTTACACTAGTGATGATTTGTTTAATATAGCTTGGCTGGACTCTGCCATTGATGAACTGAAACAGATGTGCTGCTTTAGCAGTGTGTGCTGGGGAGTCTCAGCTTTGCACTGGTAGATGCAAGATCGGCCTTTTGTCAAAAAGAAAGTCTGTATAGATAATTTAGGAATGCTTTATGTGCCCAATCTTGACACCAAGCAGCTAACTTAGTGTACCAGCACACCTAAAAGTGGGACAGGTTTGGTAGCTCAGCAGAAAGGCTGGAATCAACAGCTGGTGTAGGAGTCTCAAGCAAATGAAATTCCCCTTTCCTCCGCCTCGGACACCTGCAGTTTAAAGCTTGTGGAAAGTAATGTCAGCTTATTAGAGATAGTTGTACTCTGTTCACCTTGGGCAATATTATCAAGAGCTGAAGGGGTTATTAATCTCTCGGGTTTCTCATTCTTTTTCTGCTCCTAGCTTAGTTGTATTGCAGTTAAATGATTTTCCTCATTTATTGAAACGATATTTAATTAACCATAACCATATCCTTGGACTGTGTAGCCCAAGGGTTCTCCTTCCCCTGCTTCCCCACATTTTCTTATTCAGTCTTTTTACAGCTTTGAATCTGGACATCATGTACCATCTTGTCTCTTTTATGATCAGGAGTGGATCATTATGCTTCCCACAGAAGTAAAACATATTCTAGATAGCTGCAGCATTGTCCGTGTGATTTAGGAAGGACCTCATGCCTAAGGCTCGTGTGATTTAGGAAGGACCTCATGCCTAAGGCTCGTGTGATTTAGGAAGGACCTCATGTCTAGGGCATTTTTCCAGCTCTCATTCTTTGGCCTAAGTATTAGTAAAGAATGCTCAGTCACGTTTGCCTCATATGGAAAGCTATGCTAATGAACAGCTTGCATCTTTCCAGGTTAGCTAAGTGCCCTGACACAAATCCTCCATGTTGGGAATGCTGGAATTTCACGTTAAGAAGCAGGAATGTGCTGTGAGTGCTCAGTGCTCTGGGATTTGGGGCCAGCTGTGCAAGATGTTGGCCAGCTCTCTTAGAATCAAGAAGAGCAGACCACAGGGATTTGGTGTGGGCTTTATTTGAATAGGCAGTGTGCTCTGAAAATAGATAACCTTTGACTCCAGCTTGGTGTCCTCTTTCCATAAAGAGTGCTGTGCTCACTCAGGGGAAAAAAGTTCTCCCTTCACTTGTCAAGACTTCCCCTTTCTGTGGTGTCTCTTGTTCCCCTGTTACGCTGTAACAATCTCGAATACAGAGAGGTGGGCAGAAGAGCAGCTGGAGTGTGGGGCTGCTGACTTGTGGTTTTGCTGATCGAATACTGCATTGTTAACTTTGCAGCCAGTCTGCTTTTGGTGCTGGTAGCTTTTTGTGGCAAAGAGCATGCACCCAGCAGGAAAGGTTCTACCTGGACTAGACAGACAATCGCACTACAGGCAGCATTAGACAGCACAGGCACATCCTAATTGGTTTTGTCTTCACATAAATCTTGGACAGATTTCCTTCTAGTGTTAGTGCTTGCTCTTTGGAGTTGTGAGACCAGGAAGATGAGCCAAACCAGCGATCTCTGGCAAGCTGTCATCAAAGTATCAATGACACACCTTACATTTGTCCAGAGGGGAGGCGGGGAATACTGTCTTCAGCTATTGACAATGTAGGAACCCTGTGGATGATGTGTGTTTTATAAAGGCACTTCAGTTTCGGTGGTATGAATATTTACCTCTGCCTTGCCATCAGTTTGATACCACAGGTTTCTATTCTCTTCCCATCAGAATATGTTTAGTGAGGAACCGGAGTGCGAAGAAGCGACGCTGGGTTGCACAGGTGTAAGAGGTAGAAGGATTTTTTTGGCTGGTGAATGAAGTGCCCTCCAGTAGTGCTTACCCTAAAGTAGGTGTCATAGACACCTGCAGAAGGTGATCCATACCATCTGTTTCTCTCTTTGGTTTACAGAGGCACACAGTTCAAATGACATGCCCAACTTTTGGGTAGGTAGACAAGATAAATCTCTTCTTCCTTAATAAATGGTTAATTTAACCTTTGATGCAAACTGTGTGTTTTGGGGGTGGTTAAATAATGAAGAATGTAAGGTATCACTGAGTACAGCCTTGAACATAATGAGCGTTCTGCTTACTGTATAGCAGTTTTGGTTTAGTATGAGGAATCGCATCAAATGAACCCTATTACAGACCCAATTAAAGGGCAACCACATTAAAGCAAAAAGGAAAATCTGTTTTTCATCAGCTGTGAGAGAACACAAAGCAGATCTGTGTAGCTCTGTGTTATCCTATAGTGTGTTAATCAGATACAAGGTGTGACGGAAGCCAGTGACAAAGGGGACCCCTGATAGGGAACAGACACGCTCTGATAATAGGCCCGTTAACGCTTCATAATATTTCAATGGTTCAGTAGTAAACAAAGTTGGAAGTAGAACTTCAAAAAGGATGGCACATTCCTTGCAGAGTTGAACCATACATCTTCTATGACACTTCTGGATTTATGGAAACCGAATGTTAAAAACAGTGATGTCAGGGAACTCCAAAGAGAATAAAATCAACCTTCAGGATTCTTCCTTTTATGTTTTTCAATGTGAATGTTGGGGGTGGGGAGGGAGGAGGAGAAGGGCAAGGCATTGGAGAATAGGCACATTCTGTCTATCTTCTCTCTTCCCCCACCCGCCGGTTTTCTAGTAGACTGACATTTAAAAGGACTGGAGGGCACAAAGCTATGTTTGTATCTCCATGGTGGTTAGCTTTCTGGTTTCAGTTTTGCAGGAATTCCTTAGTAAAGAAAGTGTGTTTCATGTGTTTAAAAAACAAACCCAAGCAAAACAAAAAACACACTCACACAAAAAAAGGTTTTTAATAGCTCAAAATATAATTACTGCAAGACTTGCTGTGTTTAGGGAATTGTTTTGCTCTAAACTTCTTTAATTTGGTTTCTTTGTGCCTTTTGGCTGTAGTCCTGCATTTACAGCTTTTCTTCCATTCTGATGTTATTCCATTAATCATTTACCCAGTGGTGTTTCTGCACATTTCTGTGGAAAATCTACAGACAGATCCCTGAGCTTGCAGTACTTAAATGAACTTTTTTGTGCCGAGGTCACGTAAATCGTTCTAGATAATTGCAAATCATCCTTCTCTAGGATTCCTGCCAGAATGAAACTCTTGACAGAACTGATGGTTGATCTGGTTCTGGTGCAGTCACCTCTTTGTTGCACGTTCATAGCGAAATGCAAGGTACAAATATAATGCTTGAATGCAGAACTGGTGACTTAAGTACTGTGCAGATATGCTTCGCTTTACAGCTGCTGATTTGCCATGAAGTTGCTAATCCAGCTTTCTAAAATTTAGATGAATGATTGAGGTAAAATACCTGGGAGTTTAAGCCTCTTAATATTGGGTAGCAAATGTAGAATTTAGCCCTGTTGTTGTTATTTAAAGGAAAATCAGTTAAGATCTGAGAAGTTTCAGCTGATAGAAGAAGTTCATGTTTCTGTGTGACACACATCCAGCATGTTCAGTGATGTGGAATGGAACAGTGATGTCTGGCAAGTGGGATTCATTTGGGGCTGTAATTTTAGGCAGATTACGATGTTTTCAAAGTCCACATAAAGTAAATACTAATTAGGTAATCTAGCTGCTGGCCTGTCTGCTTTTGAGAACGTTTGAAGGTAAACAAGATAATGCAAGAGGGATTCCGCTTTACCATGGATTAGTCTAATTTGCTGTCTGTTAACTTTGCTTATTTCCCCCCACTTCTTTATTCCCAGAAATCATGATTGCAATTTTCTTAAGACTGCAGACTGGCAGTTACATGGTGTTTCTTTAAAGCTTGCAAATAATTCAGAACTGCTGGAGCTGACAGAATAGGTAGCCCACAGTTTAGGTCCAGCAGATGTAGCAAAGGAGAGGTTTCCAAGATGCAGGGCAGATGTTGCCATTGACAGTCAGGCCTTTTTACTTTCTTTATTTTTTCCATGGGTCATTTTATAAATCTGAGTGAGTTTGCTTTCTCTAGAGAAACTCTTGGGTTCTTTCTACCCTTTCCTTTTGATTGAGAGTGGAAATTGGGGGAAAAGGCTGATAGGTAGAAATAGCATCAGCTGCTTTTTGGGGTTTTTTCTTTCTCCTTCCCTAAGGTTGTTGCATTACGGTATGGCTCACAGAAAGCTGGAACCTTGCTTGGGGCCTCTAGGCACTGAGAATATCTATAGATTCCAGAGGTGATGCCTGCTCTGTGTATGGAAGTAATGCAAGGAGACCAGGTTTTGAAAAGGACCACTTGTGTGCCAAGAACAGGGTGGAGGGGGATTAAAATGGTCTGACTGATCAGAGCCCCAAATCTCTCTGTACTTGCATGGATGTCCTATCTAAAGGGAGTTTGCATACTGCTTTGAGCCAAGAGAAACAAATTTGCCATTTCTCCAAGTAAAATAAAGTTTAAAAGCCCACTGCCATAGAATAAGGGTTTGTGGTTGTACAACACAACATGATTCCCCCTGAAATCTTGGATGCTCTAGATACTTGTTGGCAATGTCAGTGGAGCCTCTGCCAGAACTATGGGGCCAGATATTTTTTTTGTGTTATCAACTAGTCAGAAGGGTGGAAAAGGCGTAGGGTGGAGAGCATGTAACCTGTGTCAGGTTAATAGCAGTGAAGACAAGATTCAAGGATGAATATTAAGTCAGTTTAAAAGCTCAAGTTCAGTCTATAAGGATTTCAGAAGTTTAACCTGAGCTACTGAGCCAACTTACTCTGTCTGTCTTCACTGTGATTTTTTGGACCTCTGGTTATAGACAGATCTACTTTTGCGTGTCTAGCTGGAGCAGTTTGAGAAATTACCATTTCTGCAGCCAAGGCATTGTAGCTAACTGTGTAGCTAACTCTTCATCCTCTTCAGGGCTAAGTAAAACATTTTAAAACCCTTAAACTACTTCAGCTAGATCTCTGAGGAAAGTCTAAAGTGTATGTTAACCAACGTGAGAATTTAAAAATTACTTTTAAATTTTATCTCCTAATGTAGCTCGGTTAGAAGACAGTGAAGTGGGACCTATTTCCCAAGGATATTTCTTCCCACAAGTCGAAACACTTCGCTCATGATTATTACTCTTGTTCACAGTCTTTTGATTTAAAAAAAATACTAACTATGGTGCATTATTTGTGGATCCTTCCAAATTGGATAAACCTGCAGGTTTCACATGCTGATGAGTTTCCTGTAGTTACTTGTGCCATCTCTCTCCTGTAACACTGAGAAACTGAGTATTAGCCACAGGTCGTTGTTCCCTCTGTGGTAATCAACAGCCTGCATAGCCTATGGGCAGAGCAATCAGCTGTTCAGAAGGGTCTTCTAAACAGACCAGACTCTATGGCTTCCTTCTGATGCTCTTTTATATGGAATGTCCTGTCCCTTGAGTGCAATTAGGCCGTAATCCAGATTGAAATTTCATGCCTATGTTTTGTTTCCATTATGGCTGGAACCTATATCCTACCTTCCTCAGCTTTATGGAGGAGTTCTCTCAGATTTGAGTTTTGTATCTTGTATTCCAATATCCTCTTTATCACAAGTATATACCATTTTTTGGTGGGTACTCAATATTAAACATAATCCATTACAAAAATTGAGAAGAAGTTGAAAATTGTATCCTGTTCTATTTGAGCTCGTGAAACAAAATAAAGGTTTATTTGTTTTATCACAACCCTTTTTATTGTATTTTCTAGTAACTAGTTGTGCTAGTGAATGGTCACCTTATGAGGGCATACAGGGTATTTGGTTGGTGTTAGTAATTAACTATGGAAATCCCCCTGAAAATTGGCAGTGCATAGCTCTGCTTGATAAACAAAGTGAGGAGAGTGTTTTGATGGAACTACCCTGCTCAAAGCAGGATTGTTATTTAATTTTTTTTCTGGATGGTGTAAAGTTACAAACCATGAAGGGAAGATTGTACTGCTGCATGTACAAAATCATTCCCTTATTTGCTCAAAGTACTCTGTAAACTGAATAGCAGATAGAAGTCACTGAGCCCTGAAACTTAGGTCTTTCGCTGACATTAAATTCATCCACCATTTCCTGTTAAACCAAACAGCTTTGTCTATACCTCTTCCTAAAATATTGTGTGGTGACTTTTAACAGGAATATGATGAGGAATGGGCTAAAAAAATCCAGAGTGAGAAGTTTCGATGGCACAACTCTCAGTGGCTGGAGATGGTGGAGAGCCGGCAGATGGATGACAGTGAACAGTATCTGTATGGTGATGACCCTATCGAGCCCTACATCCATGAAGGGGATATTCTGGAGAGACCTGACCTCTACTACAATGCAGGTGAGGGGGCGGGATGTGTTAGTATTCAGGGCTGGGATTGCTACCTCTGTGTTTGGAACAGGAGCTGGGGCTGTAGAGAGAATCCCCAGAGTCAAACCAGTGGGACAATTCCCCTTTTGTGTCACTGGAGCCACACTGATGTGTGCTAGCCAGGGATGGGCTTGTCCTTGATAGGATGTTAATGATGGAGGGAGTACTGTATGCCTATAATCCTAAGAAGTGGTACGGATCTTCTGAAAGATGAGTAGACTTCTCTGAGAGCTAATGGACCATGGCAACTGATTTGAATAAAGGTGGCCCACCTTTGTCCTTCACACCTCTTGTGTCTGTTACTTGTTCACTTTACAATCACAAACATTTTCTTATCCCTCTTAAATTCACAGGTATGGGATTTGATACTGAATTTTGTTCTGCCTTGTGTGTTAGCTCTGTAATTGAATTTTTTTTGCAGATCTTGGTGAAGGACTTCAGTTGGGCCACGTCAAACTTTTGGGTTCCTTAGAGGCATTCATTCTGTGACTTTCAGCTAATCTGTCTGTCTGATTTCTGCTGTCATATATCTAGGGAAGCGCATGAATCTCTTCTGTAAATACTTTTTTTAGTTCCTAACTTTTGTTACTTGACAATTTGAAGAAGTTGGCTTAAAAAAAAAATTGTAAAATTATTCTTAAGAAGAGTCACGGTCTTGATTAACCCTGATGCATTTTCTGAAGGAAAAAGACATTTCTTATAATTTTGCTTAATGCTAGTAGTGGTGCTTAATGACACAGTTCTGGGACATCTCAAGTGGAATCTGCTCTGTGTCTCTTCTGCCATAAAGATTTCGTTGTTACTAAGAAAATAGAGGTTGCCATGCTGGATTAAGACACTGAAGTTTCTAGTCCAATATTGCCAGCTGTTTCAGAGGAAGGTTTAAAAAACTCTGCAGGAGACAATCAAGAAATAATTTGCCCACTGGATAAATGTCTTCATAACTTTTCATAACTAGGAGTTGGCTTATGCTCTCAAACTTGTGGTTTTATATCCTTTTCAAACTCCTGAATAACTGTGTGCACATGGATTTTTTTTTTTTTTTTAATTGCTGGGTTTGAGTCTGTTGGTTTTTTATTTTCCACTTAAGTGTCCAGTCCTTTGCTATGAAGCATGAGTCACAAAATTCTATGACTCTGGATGAATTTGCAGGAATAGTAATAAGAAAAACAAAACCACTAAACCCCATAAGCTTTACTTGTAGCTGCTGTGAGAAAATAATTGTGCAAGATCTTGGCGTTTCAAAAATTATTCTCAAAGGATATCAGAACTGAAAGATTCTTTTTCACCTACTTTTGACTGTGTGTATCAGCCATAGGGACTTGACTTTTTAGTGGTATGGTTTTCCCTTTAGAATCCTGTAGCTTTATCTTGCTCTACTCGACCTATAAGGTTAGCAATGTGAGCCATGTGTTATACTGTACCAGGGTCTCTTATTACATCAAGTCTCCTTCGGGCTACTTAAGTGATAGATGTGCCAGCATGTCTCTGGTAGTCTCTCCTTTACAGGTCTTTATTAATAAACCTTTGCTTATTTCATAGGGCCGTTTCTTTTTGCAGTAGTGTGAGATAGAGATGGAGTGGCACCAGTAACACTGAATTTCCTGGCTCTTAGGCATTTATGTTACAGGCTTAATGTTATTTGAACAAAGATTTTTATGTTGGAATTGATACTTGACCAGGAAGGAGAGGCAGATTTCCAATGATACGTTCTGCAGATGTTTGAAAAGTGCTTTTGTTTTTAAAGGTATAAGAGTAGGTGATTATATTAAAAATACAGATTGAGTTCTTGGATTCCTTCTGACAAGTGCCAGTAATGGTGTGCTTCTGCAGTCTGCTTGATTTATACTTTTGAGATGTGGCCAGAGGAGACATAACATTCCTTTGAAAAGGCTACCGGTACAGTAGTACCCGTTGGAGAAAACATGTGGGTTTCAGAAGGACAAGAGTGTTACTTAGTCAGAAATTAACAAAAATACAAGTCTTTGTGGAGTCAGAAATGAAATGTTTATGTTTCAGCTTGATAATTTTAGAAGTGGCCTGCGCTGGTGGCTGGTGCTCAGTACGAGTGCCCCCTCAGCCATGCTAGTCCTGGAGCTTACTGATGGTGATGACGCACCAGCGTTCCTCTTGCCCAGTAATTGAAACCTGCGTGGAAAACTTGGTAGAACCTCTGAAGTTACCTTCATGAGCTCAGTGTCTCTCTTGCTCTGAAAGTACATGACCCTAATTTATGTTGAAATGTACATAACAACAGATGTCCTTTCACTGTGTAATCATATTATATAGAGCTGATGCTATACATGTGCTTTCATTTTCCTATAAATTCGTGAGTCATAACTGAGTGTTATGGTTTGAATGTTAGCACTCATGATTGAAGACACTTTAAGTAGCTCTAGCCTCAGAGTTAAAATGTAGTGCTTGCTTTATTAATAGAAATATAGATGTTATTTTTAAGTCTCTCTGCTTTCAAATAAATTTTTTAACCAAACCCGACTGTTTAAAATACACAGTCATATAAATCAATTGGTTCTGATTTGAAGTGTTGCAGGTATAAACGTGTGGATGTCCCCCCTTGTTTCTCTTCTGTGAAAAATGCAGAATAGGTGGTGAGATAGGAGACCTTGGCACAGGTGTTAATAACAGCCACTTCAACTTCCCTTCCTGTTCTTTGGTCACTTTCCATCCGTCTCATATCATGGAGCACTCGTGTGTAGCTGAACATGCTGAAAGACAGTAATATCGATCTGTGCCAGATTATTTGCTTGTCGAGTACTACTCCTTCACATGCTGTATGCACATGTATGTGATTAGAATCTTGCCGTGGACAGATATTTTATGCTGCTAAAATGTAGTCTGCTCAGGGCTAGCACTTTTCCCTTACAATCTGTTGCATTGTATTCAGTCACTTTCCCATGAGGTATTATCTTCTAAATGAATCTCTGTAGCACCTCATCAAATGTCTGCTAGAAATCTAGATGTGTCAATTCTATTCCTTTTATCATTTGTCACTATATTATCTTCAAAAAACATCAGGTAAATTCATAAAGCACTGGGAGATCTGTTTGAGTGCCTGAGTCGTCATCTCTAAACCCTTGTGTCTGTAAGTAACTTTCCACTGTTTCCTGCACAGGCAGTTTTAGTAGTTTTGAAACCACAGAGGTTAAGCTAAGTGGCCTGTGACTCCTTGGATCTTATCTCTCTTTCTTTAAAGTCGAACAGCATTTGTAACTTCCTAGTCATTAGGAATCTCTCTCCTCTGTTTAACTCTGAAAGTATCAGTCTGAAGGTACATCTTCTGCCCTGTTTTTTACTGGGATGCTTCCTGTGCTGCAATTATCTTTTTCATACAGTAACAAAGACAAACTGATGTAGGGTCTGTTCTAATTTTATCTAAGCAGAGCCTAAAATTAATATACAAGTATGAGCTGCAGCTTTAATATTAATGCTAAATGTATTTTGTGAATGGGTACAGGAAAGA
Source organism: Porphyrio hochstetteri (assembly GCA_020800305.1). Taxonomy (NCBI): domain Eukaryota; kingdom Metazoa; phylum Chordata; class Aves; order Gruiformes; family Rallidae; genus Porphyrio; species Porphyrio hochstetteri. The sequence goes on from CM036912.1 coordinate 26,710,679, forward strand.
GTTAAGCTGGGGTCTCATTCAACCAGGATGAGTTCACTGACTTTACTTTGAAGATACTCTGGATTTACACTGATGTAACAGAGGGAAAATGTTAGCCCCTGATTTACTTCTCTTCCTTATAAAACAAGCAGAGACTGCGTGGCCTTTAAGGAATGCTGTTGGCTTTACCAACGTCTGCATCTTCGTACACCAGTGTTTTAATGTATAGGAAGCAAAACAAAACTGTAGCCTGTGCTCTTGAGAGGCTATCAGGTGAGAAGACCCCTCTTTCAGATATAGCTAGAAGACATTAAAATACGGGGGAGGTGAAAGAAATAGGTTTGAAGTGGCTTTCCTGTTTTTCTTAGCCAGTTGTAAGAGATATGGTGGTGACGGGCAGAGCCTCAGCTACTAAGACCTTTGCTGCTTTTCTACTTGTATGCTGCTGGCCCAGATTAATGTTTGACCCTTTTCATTACTTTTTGTCTGGGCTCACTTTCATGATGCAGCAGACAAGGTGGGTCTTGATAGAACCTTTACAGGCCTGAGGAGGAAGGGGAGTAAGAAAATCTTTCTTCAGTACACCTTTTTTTGAGGGCAGTAGGCTTTTCCAGCAAGGCGTTTTGGTAACTGAAGTTGCTGTTTTTCAATAGTATTGTTGTTTGACATTCGTTCCAGAAATACTGCAAGTTGCTAACAAATTCCTAAAACAAACCAGCACAGGTTATGTTGCCCACTTGCCCTGAAGTCCTGTTCCTTTGTACAGTCACTGTATCTTTCTTGGTTTTGCAGATGGCCTAATAGCCCCTGATGGAGCGGTGAGTCCAGATTTCTTCGGTGATTACCATCTTCAGAACGGAGACCTTGTTGGGCAGCATCCCTTCTCTAGCAGGTAAACTGTTTGTAAAGAATGCACATAATCCAACAAGGGCTGTCCAGGTTTCTCTGTCGGCCTTCATTTGTGCTGTTGAACAAGTTTTGCCCTCGTGGCCGTGGGAATGGTTTACCCTGAAAAAGCAGTTCTAGTCTGTCTTCTGAAAAACGTGTTTCTTTTTAACATATTAAAAGCTTTTAATCATCATCTTAGCTTTGGAAAAGCTGTAGAATAGGAAAGTTAAACTAGAATGCACAACTAACTCCATGTTATTACAATTATTCAGAAACTTCAGATGTCTGGAAAATACGTGAAGAGAGGCTCGAGGTGCTGATTACCTGTAACACTTTTGTTTGCAGTATTCTTAAACTGTTAAAAGTCAGTTTCTCAGCTGCCAAAATTGTTTCTGTGGGTTTTGGGTTTGGGTTGGTTTTGTTTGTTTCTTCCTACTAATTCAAGTCTCGCCATGGTGTTCTCAGATTACTGATGGCACTTACTCTGAAAACTTGCTAGAAGAGCAAAAGCTGTTGGCCTGACTTTTGGGAGATTATTCCCTGAATTCCTCCTCTGCTCAATGACCTCTCCTTCTCTGAATGTCAACAAGCTGTTCCAGTTTGAATTTCTGAGTAGCCTTCTCCCATGAGTTCAAAATAGAAAAGACTCATTTCAAAGAATTAAATCATATATCCTGTAGTGTTTAGCAAATCTCTTTTATAGAGCATGAATTATGTACACTCATTAGCAGGAAGTATTTCAAGCACTTAAGAGTCACGGTACAGAATTCACTTTAACGGGATGCTATCTGGACATGCCCAGCCCTCTGGGTGAAGTTGTTTCTTTCCAAAGGAAGAATGCTATTTTCCCCACTTAAAATTTGATTCACCATTAGTAAAATATGAGTAATCCATGGTATGTACAGCTGAAGCAAAAAAGGCTTAGTTTGGCTTCTTGTAATTGTTTAAAGGGTGGTGGATGGTTACACTTATTTATTCTACCCTTGATTCACCAGCAAGCTGAATGTTCCGTGAGGGTGAAATGGTAGTAACATTTTTAAAGAACAAATTAAAATAACTGGAATGCTCACATCAGGGATAAAAAGTAGGTTTTAGGAGATGGGTCCCCTTGAAAAAACAAAGTGTTTATATTCAGAAAGGACCAAGTTCAGACTAGTGTGAGACTCTTTGCTTGGAGCTTGTGCTTGGGAAGGGGGTCATCTCCAAACACTCAACGTTTGTTTCAGAGCAGGTAGCTGATAGAGAAGCTGAAGGAAGTATGAGCCATGTGCTGATCTCGGAGTCTTACTATGTGACTTACCATTTTCAACTTTAAAATAGGCATGCCACCCAGGAGATGACAGATTTCTTTATTAACCAGAACATTGTATGGGGATGTGGTCCCAACATTCTTCATGCCCCCCTGGTGTGTGGGGGAAAGGTGTGTAGGGTGAAGCTTGCTGACTCCTTTGTTTCCAAATAAACTTAGGTATAGCCCCAGTCAAGACGCTCTTGTTTTGCTAGGAAGCTGGGGGAAAAAACCTAGAGTGGCTTTGGGTAAAAGCTACTGTAGATCACTCAACATCAAATTTCAGTCCCTTATCAGGGAGCTATGTTAGTAAGCTGGTTTTTAATCTGATTGTATTCCAACTGAGTAGCAAAATGCATCTGGTGTATACATAGTTATGTTAAGTATTTGTTGAATTTCCTCTTAATGTTTCAAGACATTTTGGAGGCTCACCTTAAGAAAGAGAACAGACAGAAACTGTAGGTGGGCTAATGACAAGCTTGGTAATTGCCTATTGTTGATAGCCTCTGTAAATATTCAGATTTCTCATTAGAATTCTATTTTCTAGGAAGGCTTTTTTTATATGAGTGCTCCATGGATTTATCTGCTGTCCAGACACGCAGTCTAATTGGAAACAGCATGGACTGCTGCAAATGTTCTGTCCTATTTGTAAGAGAGCAGGACTGAATTGTTTGATAGAATAGATACTGGCAGTCGAACGGCGAATCCAAGTTTTCAGATGTGTGTCATTATCGTTTTGAACTTCTTGGCGCCAGGAGCCAGGATTTCCTGATGCTTAGAGCTAATGTAAAATGCATTAGTGCTCCAAGGCATGAGCCATGGAATTGCCAGTCCCATGAGTTTGGAGAGTCAGACCCTCCCTTTCCCCAAATTTGAATTGGTGTTGGAAGGTAAAACCATACGTGCTAGAGAGCCTAATTAAAAATAATAGCAGCAAGTCAAGGCTCTTTTTATACGTTCTGTAGTGTACATTTCAGCCGTACCAAAACATAATTCTAGGGTATTTTTATGCTTACAGTTTAAAGCTAACAAGAACCTTATGTCAAGGATTTATTTTTAACCAGTTCCAGCTTTTAATAAATCAAGGGTTTTTTGTTATAAAAATGGTTCATTTTTCTATTCTTAATATTTAAATATATTTTCAGACTTTTTTTTTGAAGAAAGCTGAGTTATGATTTGCAGGAGCAGCTAGCAAGTCAGTTAATAGTAACATTTTTTGTGAGTTCGAAGAGAGATGGCTTAATAATTAGTAGATGCATAGTTTTGCTCTTTTCAGTTGTTGAACTTTTTTACCTGTTACACCTTTGTTGTGTCTGCATCTTCTGGTCTTGGCCCTTTATATTAGGCTTTTGTAATTCTGTAACAGAAACAGTTGATTGCTAAGCAGTAGGTGAGTTCTGAAGGAGTCTTTTCCGTCATTCAAGACCACCCTGTGAAATTTGAGGTAGGTGACAACGATGAGCTGACTTCTTGCGTCTCAACTTTGAATAATCTAATGATTTCTTCTCCTTCTGCGTTCCTGCGAGGAAGACTTAGGATACACTGCCTCCTTAATTTCTCTGAGGTTATTTCCTATCCCTGCAACATGCTCAGACTGGATTGGGACTCCCTGTTACCTCTTGAAGAGTCTAGCAAGTTGGCCAGAAAGACACATCTACACATCTTTTTAGTGCCTGCATGTCCCTGAGAAGCTGAACTAGTGTTGCTGTCCTCAGTGCATTACCAGGGCTTAAGTGTGTTCTGATCACCAACCTCACTTTTTTTGGAGCCAAAGAAATGGGCCTACAAGGAGAGGTTTTCAGGGAGTGCAATAAAAGTCAAGCAATATTTAATAGTATTTTTGTCCTTTTTTGAAGTCAAGAGTAAAACAGGAGTTTAAAAAAAAATTAAGGTATTTATAGGCACCTGTGCTCACTGGGTTAGCATGTAGGGGTTTTTTTTTTTCCCCATATAATTTTTTAAGAGAAGTAATAGTTCTAGCCATAAGGACATCTATAGATCTGGTGAACTAGGAGGAGTATCTTAGGGTCTGCATTTTTCAAAGACATCACCTTCCTTTCACAGGGTTTCTTGTACTTTCCTTTGAAACCTGGAGTACTGACTACTGTCAAGAGTTGAGAATGCTGCATGATCCATTCCTGCATTGTCAAGTATAGAACAACTGTGAAGGGAATTGTAAAACTATCTAGCCCTAAATTTGGTTTGTAGACTTGCTTGCACTCTTGCTTTTCCAGATGCTTCCTGAAGCAAGCAGGGGTAATTGTTGTTTCTGGTACTTAGCAAGGTAGTGGAGAAGCACAAGTGAAGACCTGGAAAGTTTTGTGAGTTGGCTTGGGTTTTCGTTTTTGGGGTTTATTTTCCTGATGCTGCCACACTCACCGTAGGGACCGAAGACGTTGTTAGAAATATAAATGCTTGCTTTCTGGTGATCTAGCTTGTGCGTTTTGCAGCTTTAGTTTACAGCTCTTATTTCTGAGCTATTTCTTAGTGGAGTTGTGCTGTTGTGTATGTTTATAAACAGAATCATTTCAGAATATAATGCACACAGAAGCGGTGATAACATACATAAACGGTGTCTCATGTTTTCCTCAAAGGTTTGGATCAGAATGCGAGCAGATCATAAGGTATGTTTTCCATTCAGCAGAAAATACATGGCTGAGGAGGTTGTTTTGACAGCTTGCATCCAGGTTGTTTTTTTTTTTCACTGGCTAGAAAAAGACTTTTCTGATTAGATTACCAGCTTTGAATCATCTCACTGTCTTTAAGAAGCAGATGGGCATTAGGCATAGATTTGAAATTTTCATCTGTTATTAAAATCTGTATTTGAGGTTCCTGGTTCTGATAACTCTTAATAGAGAGTGAAAGTTTTATGATTGTAGCAAACCAAAAAAAATCCCTCACCTTTGACTAATGTGATGACAGCTTATTGTCTGAGCTGCAAGGGATAAAGACCAGCTGAAAGCCATCTTCAAAAATCTGTGGTCATTTATCAAATTTTAATCACCTTCTAGAGACTAATTACTTAAGACACCGACATAATAATGATGACTAAATATCTTATAATAGATATATCCACAGTGTTTTTCTTACCTTTCAGGAAGAGACCACTTTTTAAGCTTTCCCAGCTATAACCAGATGATGGTACAAACTTTTAAGTACAAAAGCCAATTTCTAGGGGGTTTTTTTATATCTTCATCAGAGTTCCCAAATCCTCTCTGTCTGCAGCTTTAGAAAGATTAATAGTGAGGAATGCTGGAGCTAGCCAAAACGTTTTTCTTCCCAAGGAAGTTTTTGCCAGTACAGAATCCTTTAACCTCGTTATAAAATGTAGCAGAGCTGCCATTGCACAATCTTAATTTTCACCAAGACAAGGCGATGCTGTGTGTGTGCTGTTCCCGGTGTGGGCACTCGCGTCTCCCCTCAACAGAGATCCGATTGAAGCTTCTTCCCAGGAAGCACTGAGGTTTGGCATGTCAAACAAAACCAGTTTTATGGGGTGACTGTCTGTCTCTGTCCTTGGTGGAACATCTTTCCTCCTGCCTGGATTTACAGCCTCAGACTGTAGCTGCGTTTCTTCCTTCTGCCATGGCAGGTCAGTGTGATATTTTGTGAGCTGAGTATATGAAGCCAGGACCTTGCAGGCTGCTCTGCGTTGACTTCAGTTAAGCTGTGTCTGTTGCTGGCAAGTATAGGTATGTGTAACCGAGCCGTCGTGTCCTGAGTTGACAGAAACTGCAGTGATGTGGGCTTTGGTGACTTAATGCATAGCCACAGGTCCTGGTGGGAGCACAGGGAAGACTTGTTACGGTGACTTAGCTCGTCATGTAGTACCTGCATGAGCTAAAAGTCCACGTAGAATGTCAAGAGTAGTCGCACCCACAGGCTTCTTCCCTTGGGTGTCTGATGAAACTCAGATGTGAATTTCTGTGGGAGAAGGACTTAGGACCATAGCCTTCCATTCTTGATGATTCCTGCAATGTGAACTCCTGGTCATGAATCCCAGCTGCACAGGTCCTGGTCAGGTCCATCAGGTGCTGGCAAATGCTCACTTTGCGAATGCTTAGCTAATTGCTTTTAAATAATTGTACCTGTAACTGATATCCTACAGCAGCCTTTGTAGCCCTCTTCTATACAGATTCTCATCTTCAATTAGATTTCCTAACGCAGTCACATGTTTTACTTCTCAAGCATTTAAGTTGGGATTTCACCTCTTCCTTGCTTTAGTCTCTAAACCCTACGGGACATATTGCTGACAAAAAGAACCATCTTCCTAAGGAAAGGACTGAAGGGGTGGGTGACCCTGCTGTGGGTTATTTCTCATCCATGTTGTATTTTTGGCAATGTGCATGCTTTATTTAGAAGTATGAACATTCCCTTCCCAGCCTGACGCAGTGAAGTGCCGTCTCGCAGATGATCTCTGAAGGTGGAAAAACTAATACATTCACAGACAGTAAAAGTGAGCTGCCTCAGGCAGCCCTTTACAGCCATCAGTGGCAGAAGACTTGTTTCTAAGCTGATCTTGAGACAAACATGGTTCCTGTGGGGTCTGTGCTACAGCAGGACTGAGAGTATCCTCATCTCTTACCCATCGTTTGAATAGAGGAAGCGATGCTTTCCTCTCCTGGAGGTGGACTTACAGCAACTGTAAAATCTTTTAATTAAGGGGAAGAAAAGTAAAGAGAGTGTAACTTATTTATTATCGTATGATTCTACTTTCAAGCACTTCACCACAGTGATATTTCTTAGAGTTCTGCACGTTACTTTTTCCATACTTAAACTTCATTTTAAAAATAAAACCAAAAAACCTGGGTTTGCCTTTGCACTGTGTTCAGCAGAGTTGTACCCAGCTTCTGCCATTTGGACACTATTTAATTTGCATTTCCCAAGAGAATTGAATTAGATTTTATTAGTAAATTGGGCCTATAACCTTGTAGGCAGCTTTTATTAGTTTATCACACATCAGTATTAGCAAATTGTAAATCCCACTGGAACAAATTTGAAAAGGCCTTAAAGAGAAGCCCAGAACCAATGAAGCTTCTGGAGACAAATAAGAGGGTAGTTTTGGTTTGGGTTTTTTTTTTTTTATCCCACAGTCCTAAGTGCCTCCATGTTTGGTTTTAAAGAAGTTAGACTGAGTACAGTCAGGAGGCTTTAGCTAAGTTTCTGCTGTGCCTCTGTGTGGTTGGACTTACCAGAGGTACAGCACGCTCCCCACGTGGCAGTGCAGCATTTAAGGGCTGTTGGTGGGAAACAGGCAGATGAGTTTCTCCTTGTCCATCACTGGCTCTTCAGGTGGTATGTGGAATTATGGTCTTGCATCTAAAAGCTAGTGATAAGGAAGATGGAACTGATGCGTTTTGGAGGGTTTTGATCACAGTCTGGGACAAACTTACTGAAAGGCTTCTCTTGATTTCTTCAGATCCTGGATCACGGTCTAAGTGGAAAGTCATGGTATAGTTGTCTTCCTTCAGTACTTAAACGTGGGAGTGATGCTTCCAGAACATGGGGCTTTGTCACTGAGAGCTTGAATTTCTTCCTGTCTAGTTTATAGTAACTTGTTTCTGCATCAGTATTAAACTAGTGTTATCTCTTTCCTTTCCCTGGATTTGTTTTTTTTAGGCAGTGGTCATATTCCCTGCTAGCTGGTATTTTATTAACTTTTTCATACTGTCTTCCCAAAACCCCATTTATAGAAATCAAATATTGCAACCCAATCATATTTTAATCCAGTTTAGGTGTCACTAGGATGTATTGGAACTCTGCTGCTGTGATGTGGACAGTTATTGGAGCATTTTTGAAGACCAGGAGCCTGATTATTCAAGGGGAAGAAAACTTTTCTCTCTAACCCGTATTCCTGATAGAGAAGTTCCCAGGGTTTGGAGACATGTGCGTCCTGCCCCACTAAAGCATTGGGGTCTGGCATTGCCTGTACTCTGGGACTATCCACATGAGGACAATATTCTTTATATCCAGTGTTCTACATGCAGTCACCTTTTTTTATATGCTTGGGTTCTTACTCTGGTCATAGACTGTATCAGGGGAAGCTTCCAGGCAGCTTTCTTTGTACATGCAGATGATGTCCATGGTGCGACGCACAGTCCTTGCCCTAAAGAGCTGATAGTCCAGACAGGCAGGGAACGAACCAAAGGCAAAGAGAAGTTACTCACCCAAAGGGAGGACCAGAGCCTGGAGTAGAGCAGTGCTCTCCTGACTTCTCTCACTGTGCCCCAGTGACTGGACCACACCACCTCTCCAAGGTGTGTGGTCTGTAATCCTGACGGATCAGGTTGCACTTGTTTCATTTTCTGTAAGAGCTGTTTAATTGCTCTGAACAATTACACTAGTATGCTAAGAGATGAAATGGCTTGCTTGGGAATATTTTAAAGGGGAAGGTTTTTTTCAGCAAGTTGCAGATGCCCTTTAGAGAGTTAGCATTGAGCTTTTAGTGTACCTCAGCTCCTTTGGAATATGGGATACTTGGGCCTCTTTCGCTTGCAGTCACTTCTTTTACATTTTTTAGTTGCTTTTTATTTTACTATATTCCACCTGCAGTTGGCCTCATTTAACCAACAGGGTTTAGGAGGCTATTAAGTATTTTAAAAGAATACCAAAATGCTGTAGCAGTTAGCTCGAGTCCTTTGGAATGTCTTACCAAAAAGTCCCCCAAACCTGAGTCCATCTCTTCTGAAATGTAATGTTAATTAATTCCCACGTTCTGTCTGCTGCTCGTAGTCCCTCCAGATGTGCTACTAGGAATAGACTGGCTCCCTGGTTACAAGCCATCTGGGCTCTGTAAACTGATTTGCACTTATATTAAACAATAAGTGAACAGAATGCGGAAGAGTTATTAAAGCAAATGTACATTGCTTATAAATCTCAAAGTAAAATATTAAAATGCAGTAAACAGGAATGGAATGTGCAAATGAAGACCTGCTTGTTTTTAATGAGTTTAGCTGTGACCTTCTCGATTTCAACCAAAAGAAAAGAATTTTATTTTTCTCTTTTAAAAAAAAAAATAAAAAGAAACTATAAAACTGCTTACAGAAGTATCTGAGACAAAAACAAGGAAATATAATGTTCTAAACTTGACTGGTCCAAACCACTCAAGCTGCTGTGACAGCTCATAAAACTGAGAGTAGTTTTTAACTGGACTCTGTTTTACATTGCCAGAGTGAATTTTCCTTGCAGGAAGTAGCCAGAAGGTTTATTTAGTTTCCAGACTGCTGCTTTGATCTTTCCATTCTGTCACTTCTCAGGTTACATAGCCCTTTTTCACTGCAGTAAATCTGCAACAGTTAATGAGAATAAAATTTCCTCCTTCTCACTGATCGCATGCTGTTAAATGCCAAACCACAGCCAGCAGCGTACTTGCAGAATTCAGCTGCACTGTACAAAAACAGCACAATCAGTTTAATCTTGTTGGTTTTGTAATTCATTTTATTGAGCTTTCCTTTTTCAACTGACCTATTTTATCAAGACAAGTGGTTGCAAGGCCAGACCTGGAAGAAAGATTTAAAACTGCAATAAAGTGAAGGGTGTTTTGTATGCTATGTGTAAGCATGCTCACAAGATTCAAAATTAAACTTACAATGAGCAGTTTTAAAAAGTCCCGTATATCAGTGGGATATTTCTTATGGTTATTATCTGAACTGAACATGTGCTGCAAACAAGTCTCTAGTAAAAAAATTAATGTAACATATCAAGTTAATTTCTTTGCCAAATACTTAAAATTGGTTTGATTCTAAAATTTGACTCTCTGAATCTGTATTTATCAGCCCCAGCCAGTCATGTGTGATGACTTAACCACCCTTTTCTCTTCCATCTGGAAAATTAGGACATTTTTTGCTTAGCTGTGAGATTTTTAAAAATAAAAATTAAAAATTGAGAGTTTATTTGCCTTCTGGGTTTTGAGCTCTTTATGCCACAGGTTGGTTTTGTTGGTTTGGTTTTCTTTCCAAGACTCCCTGTCCAACCTTTGGCCTGGAAACATTTTATTTTTTGTTCATTTAATTAAAGTTGAAATTTTGCATGATAATGCTCTGAGGTACAGATATCCAAGAACATGTTCCACATCTGTATTTGTATCTGGCTTGTTCCTTAATACAGCCAGTGTTAGCCTGAAGAAAGCAAGCAGTAAGAGACACTGAGATTTACTTCTTCCTTGGCTTATGCTAAAATCACCACTGGTTTGGGATAGATTTTGACAAGGTTTCACTAGGGCCCTGTCTTGATAGACAAAAGTGGCTGAAACCTGGACAATCATCTGTGGTGGTAAGAATATTTAAAGTTTATTCACCAGGAATAATGCTCCAACTGCGATTGCTGTGCGTGCTCTAGTGAGCACTGCAAATCCCCCAGTAATGTTAACTTTCAGAAGAGACTTTGAAAGCTTTTATTGGCTGCAGCTGTAAGTCAAAGCAGATCAGATTTTATTTTTTACTCTCCCTCCTCTCCTTCAGCGTCTGGATTATCATCCCCGTGAGTCGCCTGGCTCTTGGTGCTGAGCCCTGGAGGCAGCGGGACTTCCCGCCGGTAACCTGCCAGCATGGCTTGTCTGGGTGTTGGTGCACAGGAGGGAACTTCTTTTCCATTTGTATGGAAGCACAGATGCCATCCAAGTGGCAGTGCTTGGACTTGAGGAGCTCACGTAAATATATAAAGGAATAATTCTCTAGCTAAGAGCCTTTCGATGCAGGGCACAGAAACTCTGCATTTCTGCCTCAGGAGCTCACCTCAGAGTACATTTTCACGGCGAATCTGCTCTCTGAGCCAGCACAGGAAGCAAGAAACTCTTCCTGTCTGGAAATAGGAAGGCCAGTTGAAGATGTGGGCCAGATCCTGAGCTGATCTAGTCAGTGACACTGGTCACGTCTATGACGTTGCTGCTTCAGGATCACTCTGCTCAGGCTGTTGCCTAAAGCTCCAGGATCCCACATAACACTGACATTACTGGAGCTCAGTAAAAGATGCTCTGAAACCTTCCCAAGACACATGGATTATTAGTTTCAGATTAAGGAGATGTGCTCTTCAAGTTATGGGGTTGACAGAAATGCTTTGGACTGTGCATGGGGAGAGGGGGAGGAAAGGACATCTTGCTTTTTGTTGTCTGTTCCTCAGGGCTCTTGAATTTGTTTTAGTTCTTACATCCATTTCTTAAAAATTAGTTATCTAATCAGTGGATTTGGCCAGTTGTTCAGCCAACATCATAGGAGCTGTTTGTCAGGCTTATAATGGAAAGTCAGAACTGTGGGTTCCTGTTCCAGCTCTTGCTGTGCACTTGACCTTTTAACAAACCCTGAACAGAATAGCTGAGAACCTCCCTGTCCATCTGGCAGAGCTCTCAGCCTGGCTCAGGGCATGCTGGAACAGTTATCGCCGTGCCCTTCAAACGGTTGGGATGGCCACATGAAGCAACTTGAGTTCTTGAGTCACTACCTTGTGCCCTGGCTGTACTCTGGATTGGTTTTTCAACCGGACCAGAAACATTCTCCCCCTCCCACCCCTCCCTTTACAGGGCTGTTACAGAATATGCAAAAGGCTTTTCTGTCTGCATCAGCCTAATTTGAGTCTTCTCATTACTGCAGTTTGTCACTTGCTGTCTTTAATCTCTGGGGTGTTTTTTGCTTTCAATGCTCCAGTGGGAAACTGAGGTCATGGAGGAAGGCAGCAGCTTGTCTGGCATCACACAGCAGGTAACTGACAGAGCAAGAAACCGAGCCCAAGTCCCAGGCTGCTTTCACAGAGCTGGGATGGCAAACTCTGCAGCTTTCAAGTGAGGCTCTTATTGAATTTGGCTAAGCACGGCCATTTGTTTGGAGTTCAGTGCTTTCTTGCTAGTCAGTTGGGAATTTTTTTATTTTACTTTTTTAAAATATCGCCTCCCCACCAGTGAATTTTGGCGTGCTTGCTGCTTGGTGTGTAGCTGGAGCCCGACAGAGAAGTCGCAGCGCTCATTTCTCCTCCATTGTCAGACTTGCATTTGTTTATAATTAAATGGTAGAAACAGCAGTATTGTGCTCAGATACAACTGGGCACCAAGTCCAGAAGCAACTGGAAACTTTAAGTCATTAAGTGCACTGAAGAAGGCTGGATCTCGTGGAAGGAGAGGCATGATCGTATCATGATGCACAAGGGAGCTAAAGTATTACTGCAGGGGTTCGTTCTGATGCGCTCTCTTTTGAGCAGATACCATGTTACCATTTAAGAAGTATCACTGTTCAGTGCCAGTGTAGAGATGGGCTTGGTATTGGATGCAGTGTGGCAGGGACTGTGACTGTGCATAAAACTTCCCTCCTGCTTGAGCTTGGGGGATAGAAAGCATGGGGGGGAAAAAAGCTTCACAGATCGGGGAGAAAAGTTGGGGCCACAAGAGGCTGAATTTAAGAGACTTGTGGTTTATAGTTTAACGTCATTACCAGTAGTGGGAGAATCTACAGTTACAGGACATTATATAAAGAAACGTTGTGTTTTCGAAGGCTTCTCAGTTGTACACTGTTTCTCCATAACCCATGGTTTGTGCTTTTACTCTGAAGGAGAGAAAATTTATGGTCAGTGGAGCAAAACCAGAGGTAGCTGGCACGATGGAGTAAATAGGATCATCATCTTGGTCACCAGAGTCTAAGTAAGGGAAAAAGCAACCAACCCTACACCACTTTGTGATGCTGTCCCCTCTTTCCCGACTGGCATTATGAAATGGTAACCCACCCAGTGTTCAGCTGACCCTGAGCATCTGCAGACAGCCCCAAGAGTCTGTGAGCTTCGCAGGCTTTGAGCCTCAGTTAAAGTGTGGTGGTTAGCTGGTACCTGCAAAGGATTAGCTAAATATTTCTTACCTGAAAATAATTTTAGAAGCTGGAGGTCTATTTCTTTTACGGAATTCAAAACCCCTTCCTGCCTCCTGCACTCCGATGTGCACTGCGCCTCAATCCTCCCAATGGGTTGAGGCCTGGGTGCCCCCAGCTCCTCTGCTTTTCTGTGCCTGGGGCTGTAGGGAAGAAACCTGGGGCTGGGCTAGCTGCAGCTTCCATTCACCAGTCTCCTCATGGGGCTGTCAGGATGGGCATGAATAGGGCACCATGTCAATGGTGCATCAACACTTCAAAAAACCCAACCAAAAACCTCACTGGGGAGAGAGGGAAAAACACAGCCTTTGCTGCTGGAGAACTCCTGTGACTCTCGGTGACAGGTATTACAAACAACAAGCTGCATCTCCATTGTACAGGTTATAGTGCTGTGCTTGTCTCAGAGACTGGTGTGCCACTTCTGTGGCTGAGGTACCTCCTGAGGGGAAAAATACAGCCTTCCCTAGTCATCTGAGCGTGACAGGCTTGTCCGTCACACGCAGGAGCTGGTTACGGCAGCAGGGGTTACGGCAGCAGGGGTTTATGGCATCCCAGTTCGTAAGGCAGTAGAGGGTGGTAACTGTACCGTGTGTTATCGGTGGTGCTGTCACATGCGAGTGGACTCACGGAAGGGAAGCATTAGGATTTCAAGGATGCACTGCACGAAATTCTGAATGCCAGCCTCAGGGAGGTGTGGGATGTTTTGGGAATGAAGACCGTGGTTTGTGGAGACAGAGGGGCTGCTATGAACTGTACTTACGTCAGGCTTCTGATGGGTGCTCAGAAATCTTCTGGTGCAAACCCCATTCTCTGATATACAGGAGGAGTTTTAGAAGGCTGTTGGTGTGAGCAGTGGCAGCAAGAAGAGGTGCCACATGTGAAACAGGGGGCTGCATATGCGTATGCCTCCAAAGAACCCTCCCCGGCAGCTCACTTCAGCATGTGGAGAATTTTGGCTGTGATCCTTTTGTTAGGATTTGGTAGGGTTGCTGGTAATCTGAGAGCTCTGAGTTGTGTTTTCTTGGTCTTGCCAGGGTCAGAAGACCTAGTGAATTACATATTTATGTATATTTTTTAATGAAATAGATTTGATTTATAAAATGGTAAAACTTGTATCCCCAGTGAATAGGTGAGAGCCTCTCAGATGTGAGACTGGTGTATAAGCCTTCTTGATGCAGAGTAATGAGGGAGGATTGACAGGGTTTTAGAACAGGTTTAGGATGAAATGTAGCTGAAATTGTGGCACTGGTGGGAGCACCTTATGTTTAGCTTGGAGCCCACTTTCAGTGGGCAGTGGTTTCAGGGTGCTTTAACTTTGGGTTACCAGTCATGAAAGTGACAGGCTGAAAGGGATGAAAGTTTGGCCCTGAAGTGCTGTTTCACCCTCTGAGGTGAAGACTTCTCCTGGGCTGCCTTTACCTGCACTGGTACAACTCTGGCCATCCCGCTTCACACCTCTTGGGTGAGCGTTCAGACCCGGTTCCCAAGCAGCATTTCTTGCTGGGATTGCTCAGAGATCGTGCATGACCCAGGACTTGCCTTTCTGGGGCCTTGCTTATGCCAGAGGAATTAGTACCTGTTGGAGAGCAACTTGTCAGCACCCACACAACTAACAGTGTGAATGCCAGTGTGGACAGGCTCAGGTGTCTATCGCATCAGGAGGACTTAAGAAAGCAGCCTTGCTCCATGCTCAGTCTGCACCCAGGTGCTAATTTCCCTGGGTCCCACTAAGCTCAAGAGCCTCTCTCCCTGCACTGCACACTCAGGAGTAGCAAAGATACCTGAACGGGAATCCCACATGAGGGTGGGTGGTGGGGGGCTCCCTGTCGGAGCCTGACAGGTCTCCCAGGCATTACCTCAAAGCCTGGAGCCTCTGAGCACAGGGGGCAGTTAAGGGAAGTATTTTGTGGGCACAGTGGGATGCTGGCTGGCATTTCCTGCCCCGGGGCGGGGGGGGCACGGTTGGTCTTTACACTTGAAATTCTGTCAGGACACCTAGGATCCTAGATGAGCGTATTAATGTGGATGTTATGAATCAAAGTATCAATAAGCAGAGCTGTTAAGAAATCTCTCCTCACTCATGCACATCAGGAACGTTTTCCTCTTCGGCATGTGTTCTTCAGTTCCCCGGCAGTACGAGCAAATTGGAAAGTTCAGCTGTCATTTGGGGAAGGTCATAGATCACACTAGCAGCCTGAGTAATCCAAGAGGTTTTAAGTATCATAGCATTTAGTTTAAAGTGAAATTTGCTCTGACAGGGGCTGGCAGACCAATAGGAAAAAGAAATATTTGTGCTTGGAGAAGTGCATGTGTAGAGACCACGAGTATAACTGATGGCTGGAAGTGATTTCAGTCTAAAAAAAACAAATCATTAAGAGAGTGCATAGGGGTAAAATACACAGTTCATATTTTAAAGGGTCTCAAAATGAACCAGCAACTGAGGTTAGCAGTACATAGTAATTAGCTGTGCTGTTCGCTGTTTAACTCCATCAGCTCTGAGGCGCGCTGGTAATCTGCAGGAGAAACCAGTCGTGCTTTGATGGCGTGGTTACCCAGCACCCATCTCCACGTGCACACTGAGGGAGAGGAGTGCCTTAAATAACCTGCAGATTGAGGCAGAGCGTAAGCCAGCCGAGGGGTTTGTTGTGGTGTCGGATGATCTGTGCTGTTGGGGGATCACACATGCTTCTGCTAGGTGCATTGCTGAACAGGGCTGACTAACGGGGGGGAGAAAAGATACCGATTTGGGGGTGAGTGGTGTCACCTTGATGGCATAATTATGTGTCCCTAACGGTGGGAAGACAGGCTGATGCTGGCTCTGCTGAGCACTGAGAGTTTCCCTGTCCATGCTGTATAAATAATTACGGCCAACAACCCATTTTTCTCAGGAGTGGGTTTTGAAGTTGATGGCTGGTATGAATCTGAGAACACATGGTACAAATCATCATCTCGGGCCAGCCGTTACCCAACAAGTGTTTACAGCCAAAAAGCTACCATCATTCCTGGCCCTGCCCTTCTGCTGTTCTTGGCACAAGCGGCAGAGATTCATCAGGACGTGGTTTCTGAACCCCTGTCTCCACCTCGGCAGGTCATGCTTGCAGAGTCCTTGCCCTTGACCTGCCAGTAAGCCAGGCTTCGGTCTACCGACCCGTGTTGGCTGTGTTGCTGCCCTGCCCCTTGGTTACCTCCTGGGTCTGGCAGCTTCTCCCTCAGCTGAGGGGACAAGTTTCACGCTGCAGGCTGCCAGCACACACAGTGCACAGGCAAAGCTGGTACGCTTCAACAGTGCTAATGGGTACGAATGAAGCCAACTTCTTTTTGAAGCATGGACAAGACCTCATTTACTTAAGAGAAATATTTAGATAGGAGAGAGTGGTGACTCGAGTGAGGTGTTTTAATGGGATTTTTCTGAGCCTTTCCTTTTTATTTCTTTTTTTAAACTGTCTAAAGCAGTTATCAGCTGATCCATCTCTTCCAGTTTTCTTCAGGACACTAACATATGTCTAAGCTATTTGGAAATAACCGATACTCCTCAAAGTTTAAACTCTAGGGATCTTTACCTAATTACTTACACATTTATAAAAAAAAAAAAAAATTAAAAAATTATTTGCTGAGCATGTGATTGAAACCATATTGTCCCCGCTTGCGTTATCAATTTAAATACATTTAAAAGTTTTTCTTCGAGTAAGGATTCCCAACCTGGAAGCAGCCGGGAAAGCTCTGCCCACGGTGATGGAGACCCATCGCCACCTCCTGGCTCAGTGTCGTCATTGTACCTCGCCTCCCACAAGCCCAACGGTACTTCAGTTCGGTACAATGTCAGAGTCACCAAAAGAAGCCCTTGACACTGAGGCACGAAGAGAAGCCACTGGGAAGCAGGAGGCACCAGCCTCTCTCCCTGCATCCAGGGCTCACAACCTGCTGTGCGTACTCCTTACTTGCCTACACCATCTTTCCAGGAGTCAGCGGAAATTGTTCCATACGAGAGAGAAAAGCAACTTGCCCGCAACTGATGGTACAGTCAGGGGCAAAATACAGAAATGTTTAAAAAATAAACACAGAAGAGCCTTTTCTGTGAAAATATCTTTTCATTAGATATCAAAGATGCTGCAGGGATCTTTGGAAGAAAGCCTTGGGATTCCTGAGTTTAAAGGTAGTCTTAAAGGGCCCTGCTCCTCCGCAGTGTAACGTGTGCTGTCACTGGGAATTGGCAGTCGTGCAGCAAAGCTGGACTCTGCACTTCAGCTCCTGCTGTGCCGCCTTTTAGTGTATCATTAACCCCCAGAGTGACAGCACTGAAGGAGCCCTCTAACAGAGCGGGCCTTGTTTTACAGTAGGGTTCAGCTGGTTTGCTGAACTGCCAAGCAAATTGGGCAGCTTCATGTTAGGTCCTCCAGGGCTTGTTTGGAAGAGCTTCAGGGCTGGTACTCGGAAATCTGTCCCTGACTGTCCGTATCTGTCCCTGACTGTCCCTATCTGTCCCTGTGAGGGTCTAACTCCCTTGTGTGCTGCAAGCCAGGAACACTCTGACTAATGGGAGTGAAAGGTTTGGTGTTTCTGGTAATGAGTGAGGTACAGGCAAAGTAACAGGACTGCTCTTCATCCCTTTCAGGAGTCTTGAAGCTTTGAGCCAGCTCATGAGAGAGCTGCTGTTTGTCAGGTACCAGAGAGGGACCTGCAGAAGGTGCGTCAGAAACTCACCAGCTCATTTTGTAACGGGCTTGAAAAAGAGTAATAGGACTTTGGAGCGGGCACAGGAAGGAGTCGGTGGCCAGAGGAGGGTGTTCATGTAGCTTTGCTCCACTGCAGGGTACGCCATGGCTGCTCTGCTTCCCTTGCTGTGCGGGCTGATCGGCTGTGAGGTCTGCATACGAAGGGTGAGGCAGGGCACTGCCAGCACAACACAGACCGGCAGCTGTGGGGAGAGCAAAGTGCTTTCAGGATGCTGCATCTCTCAACGTGCATTCACGTGAAACAGAATGGTTTTCTCTGCAGGTTGGCTTGGTGACTGTCCCCCCTCCCTCTGAGGACAAATCTCAGCCTCAGACCTTCCACCTTTACCCAATGGTGCGAACATCCCATGAGCAAACTAGCTCCCCGAGAAACCAGGCACCAAGGCCCCTTTCCTAGGACGTCACCGAGGCATGATCCAAGGACAAGTCTCTTAGCAAGGACTGAGCGATGGATGTGGTTCCCTGTCACTTCAGCTGAGCCCTTTCAATCCAACCAATTCAGCTTTGCCAGTGTTTTGCTGTGCCAGGGCCTGGGGCCCATCCATTGTACATCTGGATGGGTCGTTCTTTCCCAGCCTTGGCGGTTGCATAACCCGTGTTCCATATGTATAATTGGCAGTAATGAGGTTCAGCTTTTCCCCACTCCAAAAGCACTTCAGTTCTTTGTGTTTTGACAGTGTTCAGAGGGGAAGTTCAGCTCCTTTCAATGCATCTTTAGTCAGACCATAAATCAGGCTCCTTTTCCATTCGTCCTTCTACTGAAGTGGAAGTTAAGAAGTGACATAACTATGACTAGGCAGTAATCCAGTGTCTTCGGCAATGTTCATTTTTCCCCTACCTCCTGCATGAGAGTTACTGTCGAGCATGAAATATGTGCCACTTTTCCCTACGCAGTGCTTGTGCCTCACTATCTAATTCCTTGTAGGGACTTTTTAGGTGTAAAATATGCTGTTCTGTATGAAAACCAGATTATCCTGTCCTGCTGGTCCACAGCCTTTCAGTGTATGATGAACTCTTTCTGCCATTTGGCTGTCAATTGCATGTCACACCAGAACCTCCATCCTTTCCTGAATGATGTTGCTGTGGCAGATACTCTCACTTTCTCGTTTCTTCCCAGGGGCATCAGAAATGCCCTGAAGGAAGGAAATCAGCTTGTTCAGGTGTGTCATGCAGCGCAGGGTTACTAGTGGGCTTTGCAAGAGGCGCATCCGTTCCAGAAAGACACGTTGACTTTAACATACAGATAGAGATGGAGAAGCACTTTGCCAGTAACTCCATAAAAGGATAGAAGACGTAACTTCTGTCTGACCTGAGAGCCTTTCCTCCATAGGAGCTGTGTTGATTTCTCCGCAGCGTGTCTTTGCCCACCAAGGGAGGAGAAGATCAGAGCAGTGCTGGCTAGAAGATGGCTTGCAGAGCTGCCTTGTCAAATTATCTCTGTGGCAGGAAGAGTTGGAGATCCCCCAGCACTGGTGCACCTTCTCCACCCTACAAAAACCTACAGTTTCTCTCTTCTCTTTTGTTTTTTTGTAGCATTGCTGTTGATGGCTTTGGTCAATCCCCAGGGGTTCCTGGCCGCCCAGCCACTGCGTACGGATACCGCCCGGACGATCCCTACTACTACAGCTACGGAGCGCGATAAGCCAGCCTGCTCTGCGGTCCAGGCTGCTGCCACCTGCCCCGGAGGAATGAGCGTGTGTGTGGCCGGCAGTAGATCTGTCCCTTGGTAATGCATGACTGTACCGTGACGGGTCCATTGTTGCGTATCCTTTGGCGTGTGTAGCTCCAGATAAACCTCACCTTTCTGGGTCCGGTGTTGCAGTGGCAGTGTTTGCTCTTTGGTTGCTCTTTGTTACCCTTTCTGTACAGTATTTGCTCTGTGACTTGAAAGCAGGAACCGGGAGGCTGCTGGACAGGAAAGCGTAACATTCTGTATATTAAGCTACTAATTTAATTTCTATTAAATATAAAAACCTGTGTGGTCAGCAGTGGTGAACGTGTTTCTAACCAACGTTTCGTTTGTTTTATGAGGCGTTTAAGAAGAATGCTTCGCATGAAGCGTGTTTAACATGGACTGCTTCCCTCTCACACGTGGGTAACGGGAACACCCGTAAACCCCAGCATCTCCTGGCCGTGCCTTGACATGTAGTTACCAAAGTCTGGTCCTGGCTCTGAAGACTTTAATTGTGGAAAGATGGCACCAGTTCACTCCCCTGGAGCTTCAAATGTTTACAGCCTAGTTTAAATGCTTGAAAACGCTCAAAATTAGAAACTATGCTACAAAAGAATCCCTTTACCATAGTGCTTAAAGAGAGCCGCGGGCAGAGAGGAGAGCGCCACATCCTGAGGAACAGTGAGAGGAAAAACCCCTCTGTAACTTGGTTCAGAATCCAGATGCTGAGCCTCCCCCCTGACTTCCCCATCCGAAAATCCCAGTGCATCCCGCCCTGCGTGTTCACAGGGTGTAAGCTGGATCTAAGCGTGGATCACTGACTGAGCCAGGATGGCAGGTCAAAGTTTAAGCAGAGTCATCTTCACCCTTTTTTGTGTAGTGGCTGTTGATTTGCAGAATTGTTCCTCTCCTCCCTCAGCTCTGGCTTAGCAAATGGACTTGCATCAGGGGCTGGTAGTAGGAAATGATCTGGTAGGACCGGTGTACTTCTAGGAGAAGGTGATCCTCAAAGGCATGGAGCTCTTTAGGAAGTCAGCAGACTGTTAGTCTTTAAAGCTATCTTTGAATTCAAGATGGTTTTGAAACCTTGCTTTATCTCTTAAAAGTGGACAAGTACTTTTACGTGCCCTGTTACTCACTGCATTTTATACCGCGCGACTGCAAGTGATTCTAAAATTAGCTGTGGTATTTCTTCACCAGTTTTCAGCCTCCTCCCCGCGCTGGCCTCATGTTTGTGGCCTCACTCACTGGAGGTAGGAGGAAGAAAAGCCAAGATTAACTAGTATTTTATTTTAAATAACTTTCTGTACAACTTCTAACTGATTCTTATGCAGTTTCACTGACAGTGTGAGGTCGTACTTAGAAGCACTGCACAAGTCCTGAATGAAACTTCTGGTTTCCAGCATCGTACCCTTCTAGATTCCTCCCGTTGGCCCGAGCCCACTGCCCAGCACTTGTGCCACAGTTGGTCAAGCTTTCAGGTATTTCTGTAGCTATGGCTGAGAGAGAAATGACCCGAACCTTGCGTTCAGGCACAGGCTTTTCTTTTGAGACTGGTGCTCGCTCGTCAGGCTTTCCCCAAAAATCCATGTGAAGTTATTTAAAGCAGTTCCCCTTCTCATGGAACGTGTCTTAGGGGAGGGGGGGAAAAAAAGAATTAACATGAAATGGGTCCTTGGAGTATATGCAAACTATCAGTGAAACTGGAGGAGCCTTTAATTGGAAGCTTCAGGTTAACGAGGAACTGCAGTCGAGCCTCAGTTGAGTGGGTGGGTGTCTGTAATTGTAATACAGTTGTGACCACGCTGAGAATAAATGGCAGTGGAAAAAAGTCTCTGGCTGCATTTTTAGTATTCAATGTTAGGAGTTTTATGGGAAAAGAATAAAAGATCGAGTATTTGTAGCTTTGCCTGGCAGCAGCTAAGAGAAGAACATCATTTATCTGCAAGCAGAGCTTGGTAAAAATTACTCAGCACTTAGTAGCCTGAGGACAGAGCCTGCTAGCCGAGATGGAAACCAGCTGTGCTGCTGCACACCGAGGCAGAGCGCGCTTGATTTTCCCTTTAATTACAGTTCCCGAGCCAGAGAGGGGAAAAGAGATACGAGCACATGGACTTTTCAGTCTGTATCATGTTTCCCACGGGTGTTGGGGGGAGACTGGCGAGTCTGACCCATGGGGTAACTTCCTAATGACTGTATTTATGACTTCAGTCCCCAAGTGCTGTCCCAGCACAGAACAGGGCGAAGAGGAATCTGCTTTCTTTTAGCAATGTCTACAACTCCTGTCCTGCCCTCCATTTCCTGGTTTCTCTCCCTGACTTTGTAGAGCTCCTCTGCTCTTTCCCTACAGCAGGAATCCCCAACCATCCCGGGAGCTTCCTCCCTCCCAGTCTGCTGCTGATTAATTAATGAGTTTGGTTTGGCAGGTGCCTTAGCTATAATTAAGCTGTGAAGTCAGCAGTGCAGTGCAATGACCAGAGGCTGAACAGCTCAGAGGTCCGTTAGCCGTTCTTCAGGCTGTCTGCAGGTGAGCGGAGCCTTTCAGCGCACAATCTGCTCAGCGCAGCAGCCGAACATCTCGCTCTATGTTACTTTCCTAGGGCAGCAAAAAGCAGAAGTGAGCAGACACCCTCGGCCTCGAGAGCTTAGGAAGGACCCGATGCAAAGCCTTTTAAATGTCAGGGTGTACGCAGAGCTGTCTGCTAACAGCTTAGTGTGTGCATTTCGTCCTGAAGTGAGACCACCACAAATCTGTTTAATCCACTCTGGATAAAGTGAATCGGGAGCAAGATGTATCTTCCTCTGGGATAAGCAGGACAAGCTCTGTTTAGGTGTGAGAGATTTCAAGCCCCTCTGGAAGGTTCTTTACTGGAATTCCTGCAACATGCCACCAGTAAGCTCAGCCATCCACTGCTCATGGGAGAAGGCTGAGAATAGCTACAGCCTTCATTTCTCCCATCACCATCCTCGAGAAAAACACAAGACAGTGAAGTTGATTGACTGGTGCAACTTCTGTCACAGCCCTACACGTTGTTGTAACTTGCTCATTATTTATTTTGTGAGGGGCCAGAGAGCACTCTGAGGCAAGGGGAGAGAGAGGCACTGGTGCTGCCCGCCAGCGTGGGTGTCACGAGTAGCTCACCGGTAGAAGATGATGTTTGCAACCAGTCAGCCTAGACACATACTTCAATGGGAACAACAGAGTTGGTCTGTTGGGGTCCCTGCTCTCTAAAGAGAGAAATCCACTTCTGCTTCTGCAGAAATAGAGTGCTTGAAGGACACCCTTAGGAGCAAAGAGCTGCTGTAACTAATGGGAACGTGTAGCAGGAGGTGGCTAGGAAGAAAAGCGATCATCAGCCTGAAGCTGGAGCCTTGTGCTATGAGTAGAAATCAGAGGTGGTTTTTCAGAAGCTGTTCTCTTTACCTGCAGTTGTTCAGGTCTTCCAGTCTTGTGCCTCTCCCCTCCTGCAGACACACACACACACAGATGCCCCACAAGGGCTCAGGCCCTTGAGTAAACTGGGGTGAGGAATGGCCAGTTCCCTCATTCTGCACTTTGGGGACAGGGCCTTTTGGTGTGACTGGTTGTCCTGTCTGGGCCAAAGACTTTGGAACTTCCCTGCCTTTGGAAGTGAGGTGGCACACCTGAACTTCGCTTTAGTCTCTGTCCCTGTGGGCGCGATGGCAGCCCACAATACATGGCATACTGTGCATCACATGCTAGGCAGGACCCATTCTCCTTCCATGCACCCTCTTTGGCCATCAGCTGGACCCCAACGCTTCCCCTTTGTGAACCCCCGTGCCAGCTGCCAGGCTTCCCAGTGTGCTGGCACGGAATAAATCCTTCCTCTTTGCCCGAACTGGTGAGCTCAGCCAAATGGAGTTTGGGTGTGGCTCCGCCTGGCTCCCCTTTCCTGCAGCTTTGTGGTGCAGAAGGGACCGGGGGGCAAAGAAGGCTCCATCCAGCAGGTGAAACGGGTGGAGCGGAGGGACTGTGGAGAGCCTGAGCCTCCCCACGCTGAACGCGCTGCCGCTAAGCCCGTGTCTAGACAGGCCCGGCTGCGGGGCGTGCTGCCGGGCTCCCAGTGCTCGGTCCGGCACGACGGAGCAAACCGCATCCTGAGGCCCCGGCGCGGCGCTGGAATAACACCGGCGAGGAGCGAGCGGCGTGTGGGAAGCCCGGACCTCCCACCGCACCGCGGCTGTGTCCAAATCGCTCGGGGGGCACCTCTCCCCGGCGCCGCTTCCTCCCGCAGCGCCGGCGGGACAGCGCGTAGACCGGCGCCTCGCAGGCCACCGGCCTCACGTGCCCGGCCGCCGCCCGGCGGAAGCAGGCTGCACGAAGGCGGCCGGGCCCCGAAGCCGTGGGGGGAAGGAGACCCCCGGCCCCGTAAATCACGGGCTCGGCTCGGCTCCCCGCGGCGGAGGAGCTCAGGCCGAGGACCGGTCTTGCCGCCGCACCGGGGGCTGCCTGGGCCGGGCCGCGGTTCTGAGGGCCTGGGGATGCTGCGGACCGGGCACCCCAGCAGCAGGCACCGCGGAGGCGAAGGAGAGGGCGAGGGCAGGCGGAGCAGACACTTGCCCGCAACCAAAATGGGCGCCACCGCTTCGCAGGCCGCGCCCTCGGGCAGGATGATCGACGGACCGCGTCGCCTCAGACGCCCGCCGCCAGGGGGCGCGCAAGGCAGGCGGCGGCGCTCCGCCCGCCCGTCTGTCTCTGTGGTGCGCCGCTGCCGGAAGCGCGGCTCTGCGGCAGCGCTGTAAGGAGGGAGCGGCCGGCGGGGCCGAGGCGCCGGTACCCCTCACCCCCCTCCCGGGCCGGCGGGGCCGAGGCGGCGGAACCTCCCCTTCCCGGGGCGGCGGGAGCAGGTGGGGAGGCGGCGCTCGGGGGCGGCCGGGAGTAATGGCGGAGGCCATTGCGGGAGGGTGATCGGGCTGGGGGACAGTGACTTGGGGTGACCGGAGCCCTGCCGCTCCACCTGCCCCGGGGAGCCGGTATCCCCAGCTCCCCTGGGCTGTGTCCCGCCTGTCCCCGGCGCTGCCCGGGGCCGGGGCTTTCTGCTTCCCGGGGCAGGGGCGCTCTGCTCCCTGGGCCGTCCGCTGGGAGCCCCGGTCGGGACGGGCGCTGCCAGCGCGGCTCGGGAACCAGAGCCGGTGGCTGCGGGCGGGGCGTGCGGGGAGAGAGCAGCTGCCGCCACCCTTCCCGGGGGTTCGGAGAGGCGGCGCTCCCGGCAGCGGGCGTTTCTCGGGGACCCCCCGCTACAACGCGCGCCCTTTCCCCCCGCCGGGTGCCCGGGGCTGCACCGGCCTTCGGGCCGTGCCCCAGAGCCGCGCTTCCTTTCCCGGGGAGGCCGCTGCCGCCCGCCCGGCCTCGACACTGCCCGCACGGGATGGGGAACCTCAGCAGCTCGGAGCGATCCCAGCGCCGCTGGCAGCGAAGCAGCGTCCCTTCCGACAGCCGCTTCTCGCAGGCTCTGCCGGCGCGGGACTGGGCGGGCAGGGCGAGGGGAAAGCGGGGAACTGCCTCCCCCTTGGCTGTGGAGCAGCAGAGCCCGGCGAATAAGCCGCATGGAAGCTCCAACTCTAACACCCTTAGCCTAAATTGCTCTCACCTGCCCGCGTCCCCCTGCCTGTCTCGGGAAGCGCTGGGGGTTACACCCAGCTCATGTGCAGAGCTTAGCCAAAGCAGGGCCGTGCGGGGTCACGCTGTGAGCCCACGGGGTGGCTGTGCTCCCTACACCGTGCAGTTGGGTGGCTGATGGTTTGTTTCAGCGCAAGGGGAGAGTCCTTGCACGGGGTGTAGCCACACCTAGGCGTGCACCTCTGCAGGAGTTTCAGTAACCAGTCTGTTCTGAGGTGTAGAGAAAGGGAAAAGAAGCTGAGCAAGGGTTCCTGAAAAGGGTGGCTTGTGGTTCCGCAGGCTGCGGCTGGGTGGTTGGAAGCTGCTCACTTCAAGAGGTTTAGCGTTCCATACTGGGAGCTGCTGGGCTCCTCCAGAGGGCTGGTCACCTGGAGCAGGGGCTGCTTGTTTGGAGCTGATGCTCGGGTAGGTGGCAGGGATTTGAGTGACTGATGCTGCAGCGCTTCTGAACTGTGGGCGTCCCTGAAGCCAGGTGTGTAACCAGTGGGTGCGTCCCTACGTCTTTGGAGGGACGTGAGGCACTGGGTTAGTTTAAACACTTGTTGTGTGCAAAATCTGACTGAGAAGCAGTTATAGTAGAGCTGGCAAACGCAGCACAGCTGGGAAGAGTGGGGAGTGCAGGTAAATGCCCTCAGCTCAGCCCAGGAGGAGCAGCCAAACCATCACACAGGGGTGTGGAAGGTTAACTGGGGGCCAGCCAGAGCAGATCTTTGGGGACATCAGCAGGGGCAGCCCCTCTGTCCTGGAGCAGCAGGAGTGCTTTGATCCCAAGCAGCTCATGAGAGAGTCCGTTTCACAAACGTGTGTTACTGCTGCACGGTGCTTTCTGCTCCCCCTCTGTGTAGCGCTGGGAAGCTGTGGTTTAGACCTTTATTTCTTAATCTTTATTTCTCAGTCTTTATTTCTTAAATCTCCTAGAGGTCCTGTTAAAGGAATGGGCACTGGCAAGGTGCAGATCCACCCCTGAGGCTGGGCAGGGGCGGTGTTAGCAAGCTGCATGTTCCATAGATAATTCAGTGTTGGATGCTCAATGGATCAGGACACCCGAGCTCAGTTTGGTTTCAGACTAGTGCCTGTTGCGTGCTCACTGGGAATGCTCTGGAGGGTTAGAGTCTGCTCGCACCAGACAGGTAAGAGCTGTCATGTTTTCTGCTTCCCATTTCTAATGTGTTCGTAGGGTACGTTCCCCCCAGCAAGAAACACACCTGGAGTTGGAGCTGCCTGTTTGTTCCGCAGCAGTTGGCTAACGAAGGCGGTTAAACGATGCCTGGGCAGGGATTTGGATGAGGTCTGGTAAAAAAGCAGCGTTCTGCCCTTTCCCAGTGCTGCTGTTGGCTGGGCAATCGGCATATTTACACTTAACAGGAAAATGGCATTGTAACATGTTTAAATAGAGGATGATTTGGGGAAAGGTCCTTGAGCGCGTCCAGAGAAGGGCAACCAGGCTGGTGAAGGGGCTGGAGGGCAAATCCTATGAGGAGCGGCTGAGGGAGCTGGGTCTGTTTAGCCTGGAGAAGAGGAGGCTGAGGGGAGACCTTATCACCACCTACAGCTACCTGAAGGGAGGGTGTAGAGAGATAGGTGATGGTCTCTTCAGCCAGGTGACAGGACAAGGGGGAATGGCATGAAGCTGTGCCAGGGCAGGGTCAGATTAGATATTAGAAAAAACTTTTTACTGAAAGAGTTGTCAGGGCCTGGAACAGGCTGCCCAGGGAGGGGCTGAGTCACCTTCCCTGGATGTGTTCAAAAAAAGGGTAGATGAGGTACTTAGGTTTAGTTTAGGATGCAAATGGTTGGACTTGATGATCTTCAAAGGTCTTTTCCAACCTTGTTATTCTGTGAATAGTGTAGATAACTAACTTGTAGCTGGTGCAGTGAGAAGGCAGGAAACCTGAACAGACCAGTGCTCTCTCCAGAAGGCCCCGGTACTGCTGCCCTGGGAGCTCCTGGGAGGGCTGGAGCTGGGGCAGCGAGCCCGGGGCAGCAGCTTTGCTGGAGCGGTTCTGTCAGGGTGCTGAGGTACTCCCATGTTGTTGTTTGCCTGAGGCCTCAGGTCAGGGCTGGAAACAACCACCATAAAGTGCTTCTCCAGCTTGGGGATGGGCTTTCTCTCTTGTTTTTCCTGAAAACCATGGGTTTGCCCTCTCCTCCCCTCGTTACCAAAGATCATTTGCTGACTCCTGCGTACAGGCTGGTGTTCAGGGTCTCGCCTGCAGCCCGCCATCACGAGCCTGGTGACAGGCATCTGCTCAGTCAGGGTTTTCTGAGAGGGCCCCTGCAATCAGCCTGTTTGTTTCTGATGCTGCCTGCGAGGCAGCAGCACAGAAATCGGTGTGCCTCTTCCTGACAGAGGCTGTGGGAGGGAGGAAGGGTTGGCAGCAGGCGGAGGATTTGTTGGAGGGAGAGAAAGTATCTGGAGGGGAAAGCACACTGCTCGAGGAGGATACCTGACTGTGGTCACTGTTGGACAGCGATGCCTCTTGGAGAATGAAAGGGGCTGCTTTTAGGAAGGCGCTGAGCTCCTTGCGCCCTATGGCGATCTCTGCTCCTCGCTGCTGGCTGGGCGTAACCAGAGCGAGACCTCTGGAGTGGGTATCTGCGTGACTGGGGGCACTGGTGGGTTTCTGCCGTGGTAGCCAGGCCAAGGACAAGTCACAGACGCCGTACTGTCTGTTCATCTGTGTGTCAGAGCTGGGGATGGCTCGTGGGGAGGTGGCACAAGGGCCAGCGCGGTCCTGGCTCCGCAGCTAGAGTGCTGCTCACCTGTTGATCTGAGCCCTGGTGCGATCACTCACTTTCCTTTACAGTGGGTGGGGATTTTATTCTTGTCCCTAAAGGACAAGGAGAGGGTACTACTAGCAGGGTGAGGTTCTTCATGGCTGTTCCATGCTTTCCAGAAAATGCTCTGAAGGAGATCTGGACAGTGCCCGTTGGAACTGAATCTGTCCACAAAAAAACCTTCCTTCGCCCAAAGACCTGTTTGTCATCAAGAGGGAACCTCTGCAACGGCCCAACTCCACGAGTGATGGGCTCGGAGAACAGCGCTTTGAAGAGCTGTGCACTAGAAGAGCCGCCATTCATGCTGCCAACCGGACACACCATTTACCCGGCCGTGCTGCAGGATGGGAAACTTGCTTCAGTCTTTGTGTACAAGCGAGAGAACGAAGACAAGGTTAATAAAGCTGCCAAGGTACGGAGCAGCGCGCCCGGGCTGGGCTTGTCAGAGCCAGCCCTCTTCTTCCCTGGAGGGGAGGAAATCGGTCAAGGAGGCTCAAACCCCCCTTGGTAGGGGCAGGAGGAAAGGCTGATCATAGAATCATAGAATGGTATGAGTTGGAAGGGACCCCAAGGATCATAGAGCTCCAACCCCTCTGCCACAGGCAGGGCCACCAACCTCAGGCCTGGATCTACACTAGGTTGCCCAGGGCCCCATCCAACGTGGCCTTGAACACCCCCAGGGACGGGGCATCCACCCCCTCTCTGGCCAGCCTGTTCCAGCACCTCACCACTCTTTCTGTAAAAAACTTCCCCCTAATATCTAATCTAAACCTTCCTTCCTTTAGTTTTAATCCATTCCCCCTTGTCCTGTCACTGTCTATCCTTTTAAAAAGTTGAATCCCCTCCTGCTTATAAGCTCCCTTCAGGGACTGGAAGGCTGCAATGAGGTCCCCCTGCAGCCTTCTCTTCTCCAGGCTGAACAAGCCCAGCTCCCTCAGCCTCTCTTCGTAGGGCAGGTGCTCCAGGCCTCTAATCATCTTTGTGGCTCCTCTGAACCCTCTCCAACAGTTCCACATCCTTCTTGTATTGGGGGCCCCAGATCTGGACACAGGACTCCAGATGATGACCCTGGCTGCAAACAGCTGCCATGCTGTGGGGGGGAAAGGGGGCTGGGCAGCTGTGAGGCTCATCACGCACCGCGCAGTGCGAGCGGTGCCGGGAAGCGATGTTCAGATAGCGATGCCTGTGTTAGTTCACAGAGTACTGGTCTCTTCCTGCAGGTGGAAGTCAGAGAGTTGTTCCTGGGCAGATCCTGCCCGAAATAGTGTGTTTATTCTGGGTGAGACTTTGTACCTAGCGGTATTCTAAAAGGTTCTGCGCCAAGTGAGCATGCGTGCTGGGTGCATGGGGAGGAGCAGGGATGGGCTGTCTAAATTCAAGCAGAAAACATGGCTGGAAATACAAGACTCACTTTGTAGTTGACAGAGGTGCCTTGGGTGGGATTTAACAGATGTCTCTGTTTCTGAAAGCACCTGAAAACCTTGCGCCATCCTTGCCTTCTGCGCTTCCTCTCCTGTACTGTGGAAGCAAATGGGATCCACTTGGTTACAGAACGGGTGAAGCCTTTGGAGATGGTCTTGGAGAGGCTCTCTCCTGCTGAAGTCTGTGCAGGGATCTATGATGTGTTGCTGGCGCTCATCTTCCTCCATGACAGGGTAAGTACTACTGGCAGCACTCACAAAGTTTTGACAGGAGCCAGATGCAGCATGACAGGAGAGTGTTGTACCTGGGCTTGCCTGGGGGACTGGCTCCTTCCTGGTTCCTCACCAAAAGACACACCCACACCCCTTTTCAGCTGGAACTGCTAAAATCAATGGCTGCTTTGTAAGGTAATTGAAAATGCTGTGGGCTTTGGAAGTGGCCATAGATCTTCATTCCTGAATTGATGTCACCTTGCAGTCCCTCTTGCTTTAGGGAAATGGGATTGCTCGGCCTTGGTATTTATTCACAGCTGAGTCAGGCAGAGATTGGTGTTGCTGCTCCCCTGGTTTGGTGCTGTGCATCTATCCAGGGCTGTAGTTAAATCACAGCTCAGACTGTAGCTTTTGGGCTTTGTGTTCGTGGCTGGGGTCTTCCCTGGGTTTCCAGTAGCATCGTGAGGGCTGTACAGAGCTCTGTCTGCTGGGAAACTCCAGCTCTTCTGCCTCCTACCTGCCAGTCAGGTACAAAATCCTAAAGGCCCCTTAGAACCGTGTGTGTTCTGGCAGCTTCTCCTCAGCTCCTTGCAGCACCTAATTAGCGCTGATGAAGCACTTATATCTCCATCTATCCCCAGCTCTGTCATCCTTTCTTGTTTTGTTTCAGGGACAACTAACACATAACAACGTCTGCTTATCGTCTGTCTTTGTAAGTGAGGATGGGCACTGGAAGCTGGGAGGAATGGAGACGGTCTGTAACTTCAGTGAAGCCACCCCAGAGGTAAGAGCCGAGCCCTCTGATGCCCAGGAGAGGTCCTGGCACTTGCTATTAAGTGCTTTGGCTCACTTCCAGCTCTGACTTGAATCCTTTCTCTAAGGACACCGTAACTATGAGCTGTGACATATACACAAACAGAAACCGACTCCCTGGTAGCCAAAAAGCAGCTCCCTTTCTAAGGAGGCTAGATTATGACTGAGGGGAGTGAGAAACCTGTGCTCTTCTGGGCTGATTTAAAAGCAGCCAAACAGAGAAAGCATTAGTGTGAAGCAGGAAGATCCAGGTTGAAACGAATAAACAGAAGAATAATTTCAATGACTCTAGCGTTTGGTGCTGGCACCCTCGTTGCCTGTAACTGGTCTTGGCAGAAGAATTCCTGGCTGGATTTCTGCTGCGTGCTGCAGCCTGGCACTGTGTTGTAAATCTAAATTGCTTTCTCTCCCTGAGGGTCCACAAATCCCTCACAAACTGTATTGAGTGTCCCCAGCACGTATCCCCCTTCAGAAGGGACGAGGCAGACGGGCAATCAGCGTGTGTGGTGGTGCTGGGCAGCAGTGCAGAGAGCATGGCAGTAAAATCTGACTGCTGCAGCTCATGAAATCCATCCCAGTCCATATGGAACATGTGGAACGACAGGTCTGAGGACCCAGAGGGATGAGCTGGCTGCGATGCCCAGGAGTTGCTTTCTGGGAGCTTGGGGCCTTGTGCCCAGCTCATTCGTGCTTCCCCTCTGGGCAGAGCGAAGCGCAGGCTGCCTGCGTGCCAGTGGGAGGGGCAGGGGCAGACCCCCTGCCACACGCTCGGCTCTGCCCCAGGGAGAGCCTTGCTCCTGCTGCTCGGCACAGGTGGAGGCAGCTCACATCTACCCTCCTCTTCCAGTTCCTCCGTCATGTCAAGTCCGTACGAGACCAGTCGTGCATCCCCTGCGAGGAGATGGTGAGTAGCACCGTGTGCTGGGGGAACTCGCCGCTGGCAGGGAACAGCAGCACGATGCTTGGGGGATAGTTTTCATTCACTGACTTAATTTCCTTGTGTTGAGGGGGAGGAACTGGCTGTTGGATAATACTTGAGGCTTACTCTCTTCCCCCTCTTCCCTCCAGTCCCTGGTTTGGGTGTGGTGTTGGGCACAGGGAAGTGACAATCTGAAAGAGGAGCGATGGGACAGCAACTTGTCAGAGTATTTTTCCAACCCTTCGTGTTGCAGGTTCAACACCTGCAAGTCACCAGAGCTTTGCAAAAATGAGAGAGTAGTTGCTGAGTAACTCTGATGTAACAGCAGCCTTCTCTTTCCCACTTGTTAGTCCCCATGAAGCATCCTGTGAGTTGCTTGTGCTAAAGGAGCGCTCTTTCTCTCTCTAATTATCACTGGTTTCCATAGAGATGCTCAGAGTTGTTTACTTGAAACTGCTGCGTGCGTTCACGGGGGAATTGTTTCCTTGTGATGAGGTTGCTCCTTTGAGTTCTACATTCCCCAGTGGAATGGGGGTTTTTTTAGCATAATACTCTACTTGTGGAATACTTAGTGGAGCTTTGGTGCTATAAAAAGAATCAGGGAGCATATGTGGTGCGGGGTGGGAGTAGAGATTGATGGAAACTACCAGGTCTTTCAGAAACTCCCCTGTTGCTGATTTTCTTGGCTTTATTTTCAGGCTGCAGATTTCAAAATGCTGCCCAGCAGCTACGGGCACGCGAGGGATGCGTTTGCGTTTGGAACGATGGCTGAAAGTCTCCTGACAGTCCTGAACGACCAGGGTGAGGAATGACACGTGTCTGTTTTGCTGTTAACAGGCTTTTCTAGCTGATTCCTTGCCTCTGCAGCGGTCAGAGGGTTGCTTGGTCCTGCCCCGCCAGCCCCTTCATCAAGGTTTAGGGATGCGGGTGTGTGGGTGCTGCATACCGAGGGGAGCAGGAGCCTTCCAGCAGAGAGGGAGCAGGAAGCTTCTTGGAAATGGAAGCATTGTTTTCCCTTCCTTTAGGGACAGATAGGAGCAATTTTGCTATCAATTAGAACTTCTAAAAATGAGGTTTTGGGAGGGTGGAGGGCTCATGATTGTCACTTGTTCTGTACTGGGAGAGAAACCTAATGGTAGGTGCTCTGGCTTTCAGTTTCAGCAGATATTCTCTCCAGCTTTCAGCAAACCTTGCACTGTACGCTGCTGAATCCAGATCCAAAGTGCCGCCCGCCGCTGTCCAGCTTATTGTCTCACGAGTTCTTCAGGTAAGGAAGGGAACGGCCTGCCCCTCTTGGCAGGTCTTGATGCAGCGTGTTTCCGTGTTAGGGATGTGAAGGTGTGTTGCTCATGGGCTGGGAAGGGCAGATGTAATCCCTACATCTTATGGGATCTTTGACAAAGATGCTCCTTAAATTATGAACACACAACCGGCCTTCCAAATGAAGTGCTGAGCTAGCAGTGATGTGTTCCTGTGTCACACATGGTCACCTGCATCTCCCCAGGCTCCTGGGAGGTGGCGGGAAACACTCTAGAAAGTAAAATCATGGGCAACACCACTGGAACAAAGTGGAGTCTGAGGTAATCCAGGTGTCTGCTGTCACCTGAGGGCTTCGCTGGGTGGTGGCATCAGCGTAGGGTGGAACTTCCTTCTGCTCATCACCCTGGGAAGCTGGTCAGAGGTGGCTGATGCCTCGTTGCCAGGCCTTCCTGGGAGCTGCTGACTTCAAACCGCAGCACTCTGCAGGCGTGGCTGTCAGGTAACCACTCACACCTCCGTGCTGGTGTTCTTGGTCCCCCGGCGTTTGACTTGTCTCCATCTGCCTGGTGCTCTCTGCTGACTGAAGGATGGGGATTTGCGGTCTCTGAGTTGGGGTGGGTCGAGCATCAGTAAGGATCGCAGTTGACAGCCCACGTTTTTGTGCCTAGGAATGATTTTCTGGAAGTTGTGAACTTTCTGAAGAGCTTGACACTAAAGTCTGAGGAGGAGAAAACTGAATTTTTCAAGTAAGTGAAGGAATTATAATCTGGAAGCTTTTAATTTCAGGAATGCTCCTGCTGAACAGGATTGTGGGGGACCTGGAACCATCTAGTGGACAGAGAGGTAGTTCTGCAGGTGCCAGATTTGGGTTGCTTTGGCAGAATGCTGCTTGCTCTGTAATACTTTGTGTACCCCAGCCAAAGTAACAATTGCATCAGGTGAGGAAGCTCTGTGCTCCCTCCTTTCCCAACTGCTTGCAGATGGTTTGGTGTTTGGGAGGAGTGGTACCTCTGGGCTCTGCAGCGTGCTGACACTCGCTCTTTGCAGGAGTGACCTGTGCACAGGTGGCTTCACCCACTACAGACCAACTGCTGTTGCTGGAGAGTCAGTCAGAAACCAGACTGTAGTGACACACATCACTTCAGGGGTGCTTTTCTGAATCCTGTCTGCTTGCTAGCAGCTGGATCAGACTGCTGCAGGGCCAAGGACAGAGGCCTTCTGGGTACAGGGATGTGAAAAGGAGAGAGAAAAGGAGAAGCTGAATCACAGGGGTTGGAAGGGACCTCGAGAGATCATCGGGTCCAACCCCCCTGCCAAAGCAGCTCCCCAGCTCATATTGCACAGATAGGCGTCCAGACGGGTCTTGAATATCTCCAGAGATGGAGACTCCACCACCTCCCTGGGCAGCCTGTCCCAGGGCTCTGTCACCCTCACTGGGTAAAAGTTCCTCCACATGTTGGTGCAGAACTTCCTGTGCTCCAATTTACAGCCATTGCCCCTTGTCCTGTCCCCACAGACACTGAAAAGGGGCTGGCCATTTCCCCCTGCATCCCATACTTAAGATATTTATAAACATTAATTAGGTCCCCCCTTAGTCTTCTTTTCCCCAGGCTGAACAGTCCCAGCTCACTCAGCCTTTCCTCACAGGGGAGATGCTCCAGGCCCTTCATCATCTTCGTAGCCCTTCTCTGGACTCTCTCCAGGAGATCCCTGTCTTTTTTATCCCAGGGAGCCCAGAACTGGACACAGTTCAGGCCCCCAGGTGGGGCCTGACCAGGGCAGAGTAGAGGGGGAGGATCACCTCCTTAGACCTTCCATTCTTTTCCCACATGGGAGCCCAGGTGTTCTTACAGAGCTGTTTTCCTGCCATTTTATACTTCTGTGGTCACTGCCAGTTGTAACGCTGGTTGGATCTCACTAGTTTGAGACTAAGGGGAGGAAATGAGAGGAGAACCAGGATCTTGGCAGGAGCATTCAGAATGGTTCCTACAGCAGTATTTACTGAGGGAGGGAGTGAAGGCTTTGCCTAAAGATAAGGCAGTGTTGCCCCTGTATCAGGCAGAGAGGCCTTCACAGCATGTGTGCTGTTGCTCTTGGTTTCCTCCAGACTGAGAGAAAGGCAGCAACTGATACTTGCAAATTAAAACCCTCCAGGGAAGAGCAGCTGCACAAAATGAAACTGGGACTTTGATAAACTCAACCTGTTGGCCACCTCTGAAACATATTTGATGGAAGTGGTTTCAAAATGAGATTCCCTTTTTGCAAGGGAAGCTTCCCTTGTGTGGTGGGTAGAACAAGCAGTGGCAACATTCTCCTGATGCAGCAGGTTGTGGGGTGAGAGGACAGTGCTCTCCTGCAGTTCTAACTGTGTATCCCTTCATGGGAGTCACCAGCTCCAAGGCAGCCTGATGCCACAGCAGTGGGCAGCTTCTCAGAGGGGGAAGCTTTCACATGCCAGCTGTAGTTGCATGGTGCTTATGGATGGGCTCACGACAGCCCATGATGCAGGTGTGGATTTTTACAGGATGTGTCTCTGGCTCCTGCACCTTTGCCTGAAAGCAGGGGCAGAGCCTTGTCCTTCTGGGGTAGAGTGCATGTGGGCGAGAGGCTGTGATGGGACACTGTCTCTGGGAGATGGGGCAGATGCAAAACCAGGGAAAAGTTAAGGGAAACAGTGGTAAGTGTGTGAAAAGCTGCCTTGATCCTAATTGCTCTCTCCTGGAACAGATTCCTGCTGGACCGGGTGGCTGGCTTGTCAGAGGAGCTGATTGCATCACGGCTGGTGCCTCTTCTACTCAATCAGCTCGTGTTTGCAGAACCTGTAGCTGTCAAGAGTTTTCTTCCTCATCTGCTGGGTCCAAAGAAAGGTGACCTTTAAATACTGCCTCTCTTCACAGTTATTACTGACGAGTTTGTAATTCAGAGTGGTTGCTCCATTGAATCAAGGGAATGGTGGTGGTTCCTTAACCAGAACACATGCCATACTATAGGAATGGAAGGGCCTTGATGAGGGAACAGCATTCACCCTCAGCAAGTGCTGATGATACAAAGCTGGGAGGGGTGGCTGACACGCAGGAACACTGCGCTGCCATCCAGAGAGACCTGGACAGGCTGGAGAGCTGGGCAGGGAGAAACCTAATGAAATTCAACAAAAGCAAGTGGAGAGTCTTGCACCTGGGGAGAAATAACTGTCTGTATCAGTACAGGCTGGGGGATGACCTGCTGGAGAAGAGCTCTGTGGAGAAGGACCTGGGGGTCCTGGTTGATGACAAGTTGGCCATGAGCCAGCAGTGTGCCCTGGGGGCTAAGAGGGCCAATGGGATCCTGGGATGCATCAGGAACTGTGGCCAGCAGGTCTAAGGAGGTGATCCTCCCTCTCTACTCTGCCCTGGTCAGGCCCCACCTGGAGTATTGTGTCCAGTTCTGGGCTCCCTGGGATAAAAAAGACAGGGATCTCCTGGAGAGAGTCCAGAGGAGGCTACGAAGATGATGAAGGGCCTGGAGCATCTCCCCTGTGAGGAAAGGCTGAGTGAGCTGGGGCTGTTCAGCCTGGAGAAAAGAAGACTGAGGGGGGACCTAATTGATGTTTATAAGTATCTTAAGTATGGGATGCAGGGGGAAATGGCCAGCCCCTTTTCAGTGTCCGTGGGGACAGGACAAGGGGCAATGGCTGCAAGTTGGAGCACAGGAAGTTCCGCACCAACATGTGGAGGAACTTTTCCCCAGTGAGAGTGACAGAGCCCTGGGACAGGCTGCCCAGGGGGGTGGTGGAGTCTCCTTCTCTGGAGATATTCAAGACTCGTCTGGACGCCTATCTGTGCAATATGAGCTGGGGAGCTGCTTTGGCAGGGGGGTTGGACCCGATGATCTCTCGAGGTCCCTTCCAACCCCTGTGATTCTGTGATTCTGTGAAGGGGTGGTTACATTTGCTTCCCTGTTTGCAGCAGTGCCTTGCGCTGCTCTGTTGATGCTGGGAGGATAATTAGGAATTGCTTGAGCTCTTTCTCAGGTTTACGTGTCACCCTGCCTGCTCTTTTTTTCTTCTCCCACTGTGTTCCTCCTGTAAAGGACACTCAGTCTCTTCTCCTTTCCATTGTAAGGGGTGTTCAGCATGTTTTGCTGGATCCCCAGCTACCTCTGTCCTGGCTGTTTGCCCTCCCTCAAAGCTATTTTTCCTCAGTAGCTCCTGGCATTTCAGCCAAGCAATATCTGTCACGTGACTGACCCTCTGTGCTCAGAGCTGTTGCCACTGACCAATGGACCTTGGCACTGCTGCCTCTCCTCCCTCCTGTCTCTGACATCCCAAGCAAGCTGGGCTGGCAGCTGACAAAGAATCTGGCCTGGCAGTTTGGTGACACTGTAGATCTCAGCTGTGAGGGTTTCTCAGGGAGTAGCTTTTGGGTGAGTCGCATCTCCTCAAAGCGGCCTTTTCCCACCTTCACCTCTCTTCCCTAGAGCAAACTGGAGAGAGCCAGACCAGCTGCCTCCTGTCACCAGCCTTGTTCCAGGCACACGTCATTCCCGTGCTGCTGAAGCTCTTTGAGGTTCATGAGGAGCACGTTCGGATGGTGCTGCTGTCTCACATTCATGCCTACGCAGAACTGTTCTCTCAGGACGAGTTGAAAAACATCATATTGCCACAGGTTAATGACAGCAGAACAATACAGGGTATATCCTGGTGTATGGGACTCTGCCTGGTCACCTTGGTCCCTCAGCTTAAAGTTAGGAGCTTGTAATGCTGGCCACAGAGAGTTTGCAACCTCTGGTCCATGCAAGTCCTAACCCTTGCACCCCATGCTGAGCTGGAGGCTCTGTTAAACCTGGTGCCCTCTGTCACACACACTCTGATTGTGTTGGTAGCTGTTGGCCTTCGCTGGCAGCCTCATGACAAGAGACTGTCTCTGTGCCACACTGCAGTTACTAAGAATGGAGGAGCCTGAGCTCAGGGAGCCTTGGTGCTACCTACACTGAGCACTGTGGGAGAGCATAGAAATGAAGTAAGGCTGCAGATAGAACATTTAAAGGGGGGAAAAAAGAGGATTTTTTTCTGTTCTTGGTAACATTATGTTCTTGGTGATAGGTATTGCTGGGCCTTCGAGATACCAGCGACTCTATCGTTGCGATAACGCTGCACAGCTTAGCAGTTCTTGTCTCCCTGCTTGGACCTGAAGTAGTTGTAGGTGGAGAAAGAACGAAGATTTTCAAAAGCTCTGCACCCAGCTTCATGAAAACTGCTGATCTCTCCCCAGAAGGTAAATGATACAGTCAGAGCAGAACTTCTTGCATGATTCATTTGTTGCTGCTGAGGTTAAGAGAAGAAAAGCTAATTTGCAGCTGAGCTTTAATTGTAAACTAGGTGCTGTTTGCAGATACAGACTTGGCATCAGAAGGGTTATAAACAAGTATTTTAAATGTAGGAAATATATGGAAAAAACCTTAAATGTCATCTTTAAGAATCTCTGTAAGTAAAGGAGATTGTATGTGTGGCTGTCCTTGGTGGAAAGCCTGTACTGCCCTTGCGGGCATACCTACACCCTTGTTTAATATTCCCTCTAGTCCTTCATGTTCTTAAAAATAGTAAAACTCATCCTCTTCCCTCAATTTCTGTTCGTAGATTGGAAAAGGAATACGAACTTCCCTATTTTCTCAGCTCTCAGGAGGCTTTTCAGCTAACCCAAGTGAAGAAAGTAATCCCTGCACCTGCTAGATAACGTGGAACCCAGTGTACTAAGGGAAAGCTTTTCTGGATGTTGGCACTGGGAGTGCTTGTAACTGGAGGGAAGAATCACCCTTTGTTCTACTCTAGATGTGTTGTAGATACCACATGAAATGCATGACAGAGCAATTGAAGTAGAAATGTTTTCTTCCTGATGATGTGTGTACTGACAGCTACCACCCTTTATTAAAACCCATGGATGGCTCATTGCATGATTTTAGTAGCCGATACAAAATAAACCCCCTTAGATTGCACACCAAAACTAGGTTTATTTTTCACAATATATTTAGAATTAGACCAAATAAAACTCTTGACAAACAACAAAAAACCCCACCTTTGTCCTCAACAATGGTGAACTGCAAAATCCAGTGGTAGAGGCAGAACAGGCTGTTTGCTTCAGCTCCTAAAAGGACTCATGTTTTATCCAGGGCCCTTCAGGAGGGGCTGGGATCTGTGTGTTACTGCAGCCCTTCCCAGCAGCCCTGGAGGAAGTCCCAGCCTAGGTGGGTGCAGCTGGCTGGGAACAGGGGTGAGCTAGTGGAAGCAGATGCAGCACAGGCCCAAGCTGTGCTGGTTTGGGATGGTGGCAGCAGGGTTGAGGCCAGTGCTGGTGAATCACTGCCACAAGTCCCAAAAATGAACTGGAACTAAATGCTCACCAAGGTGGCATCACTGGCCCAAAGGAAACAAACCTGTCTGGTAGATTCCAAG
This sequence comes from Porphyrio hochstetteri, assembly GCA_020800305.1. Lineage (NCBI taxonomy): Eukaryota > Metazoa > Chordata > Aves > Gruiformes > Rallidae > Porphyrio > Porphyrio hochstetteri. The sequence goes on from CM036912.1 coordinate 26,749,552, forward strand.
CGTGGCCTTTACTGCCTGCTGTCCCTGGGGTGTGATATGAGAGGGAGGCTGTCACACCGAGACTCTTGTTCCTGTAAGCTGCTTTGCTCACAGTCAGGCATGAAAGAGGTGTTGTGTAGTCACAGGAATTTCTTCTGCTTTGAGTTGTGACTATTGGTGCTGTGGTTTTGTACGAGAGGCCAGTAGCAGGGGAGGTGTGAGGCTATGCAATGCAGAAGCTGGGATTTTGGATCCAGCCAGGTGACAGACAGGGTTGGGGTTTGGGTTTTTTTAAGCATCTGTTCTGATTGTAGTCAGTTTGTTCATTGCCTGTTTCTTGAAAGGCCATTTGCAGTTGCCTAAACTTTGTCCTGGCAGGAGCTGCAGGAGCAGAGCAGCACTGCATCATACACAGCTGAAGGGGTGCAGCTGGTGGAGCGCTGTGCCCACCTTCATTCAGCCTCATGTGTCGGTGTTGTAAATAAGAACGTTCCAATGCTGGGGGGAGTTTCAGCTAAGACTGACACCACACCTTGTGGACCTGGTCTTCCTTCTTCTACCCCTGCAGATTCTCCCAGTCATGTTGTAAGCAATCAGAGGAATAAAACCCCTCAGCCTTTGAAGAACAATTCCAGTGTGTTCGCCCTCGCTGGAAGCGCACCTGTCAGCCAGCTTTCTGTGCGGCAAGACAATCTCCTGCCTTTAAAGACAGGTAAAACATGCCTGAGCTCTTCCTGTTTAGAAATCAAGTCTTAGAAATGAAAGAAGATGTTAGTTTTCCCCATGTGCTGATCTGAAAGAGATACAGTGAACTGAGGAATGTAACTATGAAGGAAGGAGAACATGCCCATTGACTTCCTAGGGAACAGTTATTTGGGAATTAAATATAAATTTCTGCTGGTTCTCTACTGTGCTTTTTCAACCCTCCTACAGCTTGGCAGGTGTATACTAGATTTACAGGTCAGCTCATTCTCTCACCTCAGAAGCTGACTCAGTTTACTTTCACAGCCTTCCTGAAGTCACCTGTTGCTTACCTGCAACAAGCTTTTACTGCGCAGGGCTTTGAGATTAATTCCCCTCCTCTACACTTGCTCTCTTGGAATGAGTAACAGCTTTGTGTTCCACAGGTGAGCAAGACACTCAGTCCCACCTGAATGGAATTTCTGGAAGCACTAATGCCCTCAGGAGCAGCAGGAACTCTTTGACTACCTCTGAAAAAACAGCAGAGGAGTGGCCAGACTGGAGTGAGCCAGAGGAGACAGACACTGAGAAAACTGTGAACATTCAAATTCAGCCCCGAGAGCGGCGGGGCAGTGTGGGACCTTACTTTGCTGAACGTGATGTAGATGAGAAGCCTTGGGATGACTTTGAGCCCAGCAGCCCTAGTCCTGATCTGTCCTCAGGAAACTGCCTCACTGCGACACAAGCTGACACAGTTGAAACACCAAGGCCTCTGCCAGGTACCCATCAACTGAACAAAGAATTCAGAAGCCTAAGACTGAGTCCCCCCACAGCGTCCTGCCCCAGGAGCAGCTGGAGCAATGACAAGTGGGACCACCAGGAACAACTGGGAGAAACTGTGCTGCCAAAACAAACTTTTCAGGAAAGGTTGAAGTCTTCATCAGAGTCTGGCCTAGGAGAAGAATTCACGATCAAAGTGAAGAGGAAACCTGTGCGAGACCCTGAGCTGGACTGGTTTGCTGACATGATCCCAGACATTAAACCACCTTCAGCTATCTTGATTTTACCTGAAGCGAGGACAGAAGCAGTTGTTCCTGGTCACTCCAGTGCAGTATCCCACAGGGAAGGTGTCTCCCAGAATGTGCTGTTTTCATCCAAGTTTGCAGCAGCTGATGTTATTGAGGTAAGAGGCTATGGGCAGTGGGGTTTAATGACTGCACACCTGAGAGGATCCTGTTTTCATGGAAGAGTAGCTGAGACTTCTCTGTTACAGAGAATAAGGGGTATAAAACTGCCATAAATAAGCAGGTAAATCCCTCTAGCCCCAGAGACACCAGAGAGTGCTGCAGTTTCCTAGGAGGGGAGGTAGCGCTCCCAGCACTGCCACCTGAACATGTAAAACTGTTCAGGGACTAGGTGTTGATTTTGAGTTGTTTTGCTAATTCAGCCCCAAGAGGGGTAGCAGCGGGGGGGGAGAGGAGCCCTGGAGGCAGAGTTGTTTGTAACACCTGAAAATGGCACACTTGATTTTGAAGTTGAAGCACTGTTGCAATATCAACCCCATTGGGGGCAGGGGGAGGCACTCACTGCAGTGCAGTAGAGCAGCTGTGGTGAAATCAAAGTTGTTAGAATGCAGCAGGGCAGCAGCTGTTTTCTAGGGAGAAAGAAACCATCCAGGTTAAGAACAGGATGTGAAAATGGGAAGTGTTTTGGTACAAACAGTTCTTTGATTTTAGAAAAAAACCCAAGTGGCTTTGTTCTTTGTCCTTTAAGTGTTTCTTTTTGTGGTCAGAAGTTCTCTACCAAAGCAAGCTGCAGCTACTGGCACTTCATTTCTGGCTGTATGAGGGGTTTTTGGCTTGCTCTGCCAGTGCAAGGGGCTGTGCTAAGGACAGCAGGATGGTACGCTGCCTTAACATTAGTAATTTTATGTGATTCTAGGCTGAAGCTGCAGGCTGGGGTGAAGAGGAGGAGCTGAACTGGGAAGATGATGCTAACTGGTAATGGGACTGAAAGAGACCAGGGCAATTCATTGTGTTGTTGGATTCTGTGAGCGAAGCGGCCGCTTCCCCACCACAGCGGATAAGTACCTCAGCGCCTGCTGCAGCGGCCAGCAAGATCCCACGGGGCCTGATCTCTTGCAGTGGATGCTCCTTCCCTGTCTGTGCCAAAAATCGCAGGGGCAAGGCCTGCACTCAAGCAATATGCCCAGCTGTGGCATGTGCCACTGCTACTGGGAAGAGGAATGACAGAATGGGGGTGTTGGTGCTGACATGCTACTGGAGGCCAAGAGTGATGTAAGCGATTGTTCCTGAACTCATCCCTGCTCTGAAAAACTGATGACAATAAATGCAAGTCACACTGAGTTCCTTGGTTAATGTGCCTTTTTCTTTTTGTACCTTTCTTTGTAAAAGTAAAGCCCTTTTTAGCTAAGAGATGGTTTTAAGATGAATGTCCAGTTTACTCAGCTTATTTATTTCTGTTTATATAGTTCTGTCAGTGGATGGCACAGGAGGTGCTAGGAACCGTGCAGTGAAGGACCACTGAACACAAACTGCTTAAGCACCATGTTCTTTCTGCTCTTAACTGTGGCCAATAAAGATTGTTTTTAAAAGATGACCCTAGCGTGGAGTGGAACCAGCAGCAGAGGTATGTTTGAAGAACAGTAGAGAGCCTTAAATTGTTACTCTTGAGTGTATTTTAAAATGAAGATAAAAGCACCTACTGCCTGCTCACCTGTATGCGACAGGAACAAAGGTAACTTGTTACTTCTACAACAAACATCTTAGTATTCAAAATACCTTTTTGTGAAACATTTATCATACAGTAGCTTAGGAGAACAAGCTATACATTGGCAGCACATGAAACAACAGCTCAGATGCACAGTAGTGTCCACTAAAATACATTAGTCCTTCCAGCCAGTTCTTACATGAGATGGGCCAACCTCAGTGCACTGTGGCACATGAACTGTGGTACAGGAGAGCAGCGCCCTGTGTCAGCTTGTTCTTCTCCAGCAACCATGGTACCAAGCCAGCTCTTCCCTCTGGCAGGGGAGCAGAGCTGTTCTATGGTCTCTAGCGCTGCTGAGCGCCTTACCGTACGCTGTCTCTGAGGATGGCTATAGCTGTATGTAGAGTGTCCAGTTTCACTGAAAGCCAAGCAGGGGGTGACCCTTTCCGGAGCAGCAGCTTCAGAGCCTCCACTGCCCCCTCCATTGTGCCTACTGCTGCCTTATACTGCTCCTCAGAGGGTGGGTGACATGCTCTTTTTGCCAGAGGCTGCAGATTGAAGCAAAAAGAGGAGACATCGTTTATAATCTCTACATGAGCGATCTGTGTTCACCCAAATGCAAGAAAACCCTTCAATGGAGAAGATCTGCAAGAGCTTCCCTTGCCTTGTGAGAGCTCTGTGGGCTGGGAGGCAGGGCAGAGCGTTCACATCTCATAGTAAGGGCTGCCAGGACTGCACACCACCCTTTCTCTTAGAAGATGAAGAGCAGCAAAGACCCATCTTGAACCTCTTTAGCTACTTCCCAGAACTGACAGAAAAGCCCAGGTAGTTTAAGTGCACCCACCTCTCCTGTTGGCTCCAGGTCTCTGGCCGTGTTCGTCCGCTCCGCGCTGCAGACAATCCGTTCTTGTTTCACACATTCTGCCCGGGCTTCTGTTGTCTCTTCTACTTGCCTCGTCTAGGGAGGAAGCCACAGGAGAGGCAACTGAAACAAGGCAGCATTGCAAACCTTCACAGGCTCAATTAGTGTGCCAGAACAACAGGGAAGGGGGGAGAGATCTTTTAACAGCATCTGATTATTTTTTACACTTCTGACCAGGAGACTGAAATTATCTACAATTATCTACAGTAGCATCACTGGCAGCTAATTATCTATTGTTAATTATCTGCTTATCCAGCTAGCCCTGCCTTAGGTTACAGCATGACAACCCTCCCCTCTCCCCCACTGTCTGTTCTGCATGAACAGCCATCTGCTCTTAGAAAAATATTCTCTTAACAGGCAAAAAGGACTAAGATGTTTTGTAAACGTTAGTTAGCTTTTGGAACCTGAGCCAAGAGAAATGCTTGAGGAAAATCACACAAATGGAAGAATGAAATCCTTGTCCTTTAGAAGATAACTTCTCTGCTTACAATGTAACTGTCATTTAATTTTTTTTTTGTTTGAGGAGGGAAAAGCAAAGCATTTAAAGTTGGCAACTGCTGGAGGAGCAGCGTGCATAGGAGCAGCAGCTGTTAACTCTGCTGATTAAAAAAAGTAGAAAAGTTCAGCCAGATCCCACTTAACAGAACAATTTATTTTAAACTTGCGTATTTAATCTCCATGCAGCTGAAGACACTGACTCTGTGCAACTCAACTAAGAAAGCAGTAAAATGGTTCAACAACATACATACCTTAGCCAGGAAACTAACAACTTTGTTCTTAGTTTCTTCAGACTTAAGGCACTGAGGAACTACATCTTCATGGCTTGTTTCCTGTCAAAAACATTAACAATTGTTGAGTACATTCATATTAACAAAGGAATGGCCAAAGTTAAAAAAATTTCTATGACAATCCCTTCTGGGGGATTGATTTGCAATTGATTTAAGTAACCAGTGCTTATCATCCTTCCCTCCCACTCCTGAAATCACTTACAAGCCTGTTAGCCCTTGTTACTTTTGATGTGCAATAGCAACTGTAAAACTAAGATTTAAATAGTTGCCTGAATAGCAAGCAGCAAACATTCAAGACAGAACTGCTGTACAATAAAAGCTAGCAGAGCTGGTTACAGGCAGAGTTCTGCTGTGCTTACCTCTGCAAAATGGGTGAATGCTTCCAAAGCATGCTGATGAATCAGCCAGGTCTGGTCAGCTAGCAGAGAGGCAAACAAAGATGACAGCTGGGGTACAACTTGCCTCTGAAAGAGGAACAAATGTCTATCAGTTCTAAAGAGTTAGTTGTGCATCTCTTGCCAGCAGGATTTATTGGTAAAGCAGCACTCTGAGGTTAAGGGACAGGTGTGTGAAATGTGAGAGCACTACTGGGGAAGAAGAAACCACCATAAGAGAGGTGACATGTTCTTTTTCCTCAGAGGTTCAGATGTCAGTCCTCCTTTAACTGGTGGGAAGCACTGAGCACCCTGCATGCACTCAGCATGTCTCAATGGAAAGCTGCTGTAGACCATTAGGAAGTCTCCAAGATGATTATGTCCCAGCACTCCTGTATGCATTTAATGAACATGATCCTTTATTAAAAAAAATTTAAGTAAACAGGGTATCCTTTAATCAAAAGACTGAAGATTATTTCACTAAGGGCACAAATATATTTACCTGTGCTTCTTGAGGTATAAACACCTTTCCCATAGAAGAGAGAAAATCCACCATCGCCAGACGAACGTGATCTGGGGGATCCAGCTGGAGGAGGGCACACTGCAGTGCAAAGACCTGTGGGAAACAAATGCCAGAGAAGCTCCATCAGATGGGCTGTACATGAAAACTATTCTGTCTCATCTTTAAATGGGAAGGCAGTTGATTTGAGCAAACTGTCCTGAAAGCAAAAGGGGGTATGCTACACTTTGAATAAGACTGGCTAAATAAAGCTGCAGCCTGTGTTTTAGAGAGAAATGGAGATGCTCTGTAGCATTTCCCTCTTGCCGTTGCCTTCCAGAATAATGGGATTCTCAAAAGCAGAGTTAACCAAAGTACCATATACTTGGTTTAAAGACCAGGAAAGTACTCAAGGAAGAAATAAAATTAGAAACATCTATGTGGTAAGGTCAGACCATGAAACCGCTCACTTGAGGTTTCAATAAATCATGAAGAACTTAGTTTTCATTAAGTTCTTGGGTTTTTTTACCTGAGTAGTCAGTTGAGCATCTAATGCTTGGATGAAAAATTCCAAAAGGTGAAGTAATAAACACAGCATCTGCTGGAGCCATGGCTCATCCAAGACCTTCAAGAGATCACAGGATATTGGTAACACTGCATTTTAACTTACAGAATAACTACTTAAGAGAGAATTTAAAGTTACAGTAGTATTCCAAAACTCTTAACCTAACTTAACACACACAAAACAACATGGTGTAAGCAGCAGAAGAAAATACTGGAATAGTATCAATATTTCTTCGACTTTTATGAGGGATAAGAAATATTCTTAATCTCCTTCCTCAACCTTTAGCTGCCTCTCTTAGTGATCTGAACTATTTCTTTTCACTTATCAGTCGCTAGGTGTCCTCACACAATGGCTGAGGTTGGAAGAGACCCCCAAATGAGCAGTGTTGGCTCTTCTTTGAGGTACAAACCATGACAATCCTTTTTCCTTTACTGCAACTGCAGAGGTGAACAGGTATACAGTTGCAAGGGAATCACCTCACCCCCTTGCTCTCACATACAGGAGAAAGGCTACTAGCTGCATGAGTTTTCATGTACTAATTAAATCACCCTGAGTTTTGTTCACATTCTAATGAACATTTAGAACAGGCCCAACTTGTAACTGGTATGAATCAGAATGATGCATTTCAGACTTCCTGTTAAGCAAGCCTGAATCCAACGCTGAGTAACAGATGGAGGAACAAGGAGCCATATATATAACATTCAGAAGTCAGACTCCACTTCCCAGAGCGTGCACCTGCCTAACACATAAACCAGCAGAGAGCAGATGGGCAGCACAGTTGCACTAAGCTTTACAGAAACTGTCCAAGTCAAATAAAACAACTTAGTAAGACGAACCCATGATGAAACACCACCAGCCTCTCTCTTTCACCAGTGGAGCAGCAAATTCTCTTACCTGCTTAGCCTGGAGAGAAGTCCAGAACTGACCAAGGACTCCCAAGATAGAGGCCTGAAGTTCTGCCTCCAGACAATCACCAGCAAAATTGCAGGCAGACAGCAGGACAGAAAGGGCAGTATTCTAATAGGAAAAAACATGTAAGTTAGACAAAAAAAATCCCCCAAAACCTGCACATAAACCAAACCAAAACCCCGGGCTTATATTAAATATCTGAAATGATACAAGATGGCAAGAAGCCCAGTGTGCTGTGTCAGCTGTACAGCTAATCCACGAGGCCACTGGCAAATAAAGCTTCTAAAGTGAGGAAACCACGCATTATGTCTGAGTTTCACAGGGTGCTGTAGTCATCAGCTGCATTAGCAGGCGAAAGCTGGCAGCTGATACTTCATGGGCAAGCCTCTGGTTTCTCACACTCCTTTGCCAAGGAGACCAATGAGCATTTTCCAGATTTGATGTTACACAAAACCAGCCAGGACTTTAAAACTTAGAAGTACTTGTATGATATAGCTTCAATCAGAAATTCTTAAGAAAAATACACCTGCTCAGCCAGAGAGTGAACAACAACTAATTAGAATTAACTAATAAACCACATGGCTTCCACTATCATTGCCCTTAGAGTAGAGGGGCCTGAGGTGCTGTGTAGTAGAAGAAAATATTAAAATGAAAATTCTTGCTCATGCATTTGCCACTTAGGCATGGAAAAAACCTGTGCAATACATGGAAAAATAGAACTGAGGTGACAGCAACAGAATCCTTATAGTCTGGGGATACAGAATTGATGCAAATCTCCTTTACCACAGGTCGGAGCTCTCCCAAAGCACGCCTGCTGTTCAGCCATCGCCTGCACTGTGCGAGTCCTGCCCCACAGAGCTGACGTGCCACTCGTTTCCTAAGATCAGGGCTCAGGGCCTTGAGGGATATGTGCTGCCACACAGCCAAGTTCTCCTCCTCTTCTGGAAGGAACTTATGAGCAAATTCTACCTGCAAACAAAAGGTAATATGAACTTACAAACAAAACCCCAACAGAAAATAATTTGATAACCTATCAAAAAGCTGATGAACTCACAATCAAAATGCACTACTAGTTTGCTTTAGAAGTATTACATGAAAAAAGAAACATGTAAAAAACGTTGTTTATATAAAATCCAATGTTTTACATAAAAACATTATAGAACTGCCACCTCCCTTGTCACATATAGGGCATCAGAACAATTAAGGGACTTATTCCTTCAGTCACTCGCAGCAGTGGCCCTAGCGAACAGCAGAAAGAGCTTTAGCCTCCCCAGGGGATACAGGGAGGCACCAACAGGCAAGGATATCACTCGTTTGAGTTGATGGTGACATGAGAACAGTCACGAACACCAGCTGCAAATGCAATGACAGGACATCCAGTTCCACCCAGTAAGACCACCCTTAGGAAGGTCTGTGTGCCTTTCTTGTCTGAAAGAGCATATTCGCACAAGTGAGGACCCCCTATGCAATGTAGTAACAAGCACAATACCAAGTACAGCAAGAGAGCACTCAGTATCTTGTCATTTCTGAAGAACTGGGAGAGGGTATCTGAACCCAGGTATTCAAAACTGTGCTGTGAAAGACAGAGGATGCTGGTGCTGTACTCGCCTGATGATCTGGAGCCATCAAGAACAGCATACGCCTCAGCAGAACACCCAAGGCAGAGACCTGGTAGCAGTCACTGGGCCAAGACTTAACCTGTATGAGGAAAACAGGGAATGCATCTAATTAGATTAAGAAAAAAAAATCACCACTTGGCAAATGAATTCTATCCAGAATGTTCTGAGTCTCGTTACGTGGGATCACAGCAGTTAATACCAAATGCAACAATGCAGGATGTGTTGGAATTACTAAGCATATTGCTTTGTATTTTCAAAGCACTGCTTTTGCTAATTGTTAACCCAATTTGAGGAATTAATTTTGGATTTGGAAAAAGATTAAACTACTGTATTTTTGGTAGCCTAAAAAGTTTGCCAGTAGAACTAGGATTAAAAGCAGTGCCGAATGAAAACATCCCTCCTGTTCTTACCAAGTGGGCAATCACAACAACGTGGTGAGCACACAGTTCAGCTGTTCCATACCTGGAAAGAGAGAGAGACAGACGCTTCCGAGTCTGTACTTCCTAACAGACTAATACTATAAATCATGTCTGACAGATGGCCATTTCCTGCTACATTTAGACTTGATATGCAGAGACACAATTTACTTGAGAGAACCATTCCAAAACCCAATTATTAAATCATAGAAAAGGAATGCTTCCCCTTACTTGCATGAATATAAAAATGCCTGACCTACTTCCGCTCCTAGTTTTCAAGATATGATTTATATCTGAAAAGCATCTAATTCTAAGACAGTTCTGTCTTGAAGAACCTCTCTCAAGGCATTATGTACAACAACAGAACTAACTGGGATCTGTGGAAATTCTGCCTGACACGTAATAAAAAAGTCTTACCGGGCAAGGAAGCACCACGCATCCATTGCCAGCAGAGATGTGATCATACTGGAACCCAGCACAGCATCCAGCAGAGCATACTCCTGAGGAGAAAATATATATGTGTGTGTAAATTCACACAGAAACAGACTGCAGGCCTATTACTTTTACTGCACTAATTAGTATAAAACCTAATAGAATTTTCAACATAGCGAATTTAAAATGTTCAGGAACTCATTTTCATACCATACAGCCAGCTACACCATCAAGAAAGCAGATACACCTTTAGTTTTGTGTACTTTGAATGTACCTGTACATTCATTTCCATGGGCTGAGCGTCCTTTGCTTTTCAAATCATTTGACAATGTGCACCCCTTCTTTGCAAGGCAGCTTTTATGAAAAACTGCCAGTTCTCTTGCCAGCTTTCCTGGCAGCTTACTGAAAACCAAATAAAACCCTTTCCTCCTTTAGGAATATAAATTTAATCTCAAAGAGAAACACAAGATTCAGGGGAAAAAAAAAAACCAACACACAGATTTGGGCTATAATTTTTGTGATGGATTTTAACTTTCTAAAGGTTTGTGAAAAACTTTTAAAACATGATATAACGTTAATCAAAGCCTGGAATACTCTGAAGTAGAAAAAATGCTTATTACCATTTGATGATATGTTCTTAGGTGGAATCCAAACACTATAATCTACTCTAAATATTAAATGCCACTTTTTAGTTATTACTTTACTATACAGAGTGACAAAACCACGTAAATTTAATCCAAATTGAATACTGCATAGAAGAAAGCACTGAACTTCTCTAACAAATATGACCTCTTTCCTTGAAGGAAAAAAAGTTCCCCACACCACCAAGGGTCTCAAGAACTTGTCTGAAGCTGTACTTTCCCCTTTCCCCACAAGCAACACCTGGTCTAGAACTGAATTCCAGTCATGTAACTATATCACAGCTGCTTCTACAGAACCTCTTCATACCTACTCTGTGTCACCACCACAGCTGCTTCCTCTCCTCTTCGCTGTACAAAGAGATGTGCAAGGGTGTATCATGCTCTGACTTGGCTGGCCCTGTATGGAGCCAGGAGGTGGACTCTATGATCCTTATGGGTCCCTTCCAACTCAGGAGATTCTATTATTATTCTAATCATCTCTTCAGAGCTAGATCATTGGATCTTAACTCCTTTTTTAGGTAGTACCTCGGCATCACAACAGCTGAAGAGAGAAGCAGCAAAAAGCCAGTCTTACCAGCTGAGGAAAGTTTGATGGGAGTGTGGAAGCAATGAAGGAGCACAGGTGGACACAGACGTAGTGGTACAGGGTGATGGGAACTGCTGGCTGACCTGTGCCGATCACTTCTGGCAAACAAACAGGGAGAGAAAGCTCACCAGAGCATTGCTGGAAACTGAAGAAAAGAGCTGAAAACAAAGACAGGCTGCAAGGGTGGAAAAAAAATAAAGAAAAGGAAAAACGGTTGGGTTACAGATATGCAAATCCCAAATTCTGCATATTTCTGTATTACAGAGTCTCTGTCTCTGACCAGAAACAGCGGCAATAGCTTCAGTGACTTTACACTAAGACTTACAATCCTGACTACCTTCTTTTTACAAATTCAGGTGATTTTGAGAGGGTTCAGGCATAAAAATGCAAGATATTAACTTAGTGAAGTATCAACAAATTATACACACATCTCTTCTTACCCTGGAAACAGTTTAAATACCATTTCTTTCCTGCAAAAACAAAGACATCTCTGGCTCTGAAACCCTGAACATCAGATCCTGGTTTTCTTAGCAGAAAGATGTAAAATCTTTAGAGACTGACAAATTTTACTATTTGGTTGCTGGGGAAACCCCAGAAGCTGAGCCCCTCTGCTGATATACACCGATTGCTGTGGTGAAGAATTACAACAACCACCTTTTTAGTACCTTTTTCCTGTGTTCCAGAGAGTTTGCACTTCTTCAGGTTGAGAGGACAGCTTGTCCATTATGGTAATCAGGATGAGGCACTGGGGCAGCTGCTGCTCCGGAGGGAGACCTGTACAAGATTGACTTTAAATCTGATGCTTGTTGTAAATAGATCGTGTGTGTAAACTGGCTTTTAAGCAAGTGATAAGTTATGAACAAGTGATGAAACGTAAGAGCTCCCAGTAAAAGGATCAAATATTACTTGCAGCTACTGTTTTGTCATGAACATTACACTTGAAGTGAGAAATAAATGCAATATACTATTTCAAGTAAAAGATAAAATGTTCCAGTTCCAAACTGCCACTGCAACATGCCACAAAGGAGTTACACTGTGGGTGCCTCACACTTCCAGTCTCCTTGAAAGCACCAGATGCCTCAATCATTGAAGACACAAAGTGAGCCAGGATAATCGCAAGGCCAGAGCGCATGCATGAGAGAAATAAGCCCAGCCTACAGAGAGAAAACGACGCTCACACCGTACCTCCCAAAAAGCAGTACAGTTATCTCAGGATTATGGCATGTTTGTCAGGGCAGAAACGTCAAAAAGCTGACCATTTTTCAGTTTCACGGCATTTTACTTTTTACAGAAAATAATTTAGGAGAAGTATCTGTCTTCCCCCACCGACAGAACAGCAGCACCATTTCAGCCTACTTTGAATGTTTGACACGCAAACGCGGATTGCAATGATGCAAACCAGCTGAACTCACAGGATTTATTGTGAGTATTTGGGAAAAGATCCCTTCACCAGCAGCATGAATTACCTGTTAAAAATTAGTCTGAGTTAACCTGCAACTGGCTCTACGATAGCACTACAAAAAGAACGAGAGACAAGGGAACTAGGACAAAGTGTTGCTTGTGGTCCAGAAAGTCAAAATATCAGTCCTGAGCCCTTAGAGATGCTTACATAGTACTACGGCACCTGTATTTTTAACTCACCTAACTTTTCATTTAGCACTTGCTCCATAAAGGGGCTAAAGGGAAGAAGCTGGTTGATGAGAGGGTCCAGAGCCACAAGAAAAACCCGGGATATCTCATCTCGATGAGCTTCCAAGATCTCTGGAGCATAGAGACTGGGAGGGAATTTGCTGACAGGGAAAGAAGAAAGATATCAAATAAATATTCTCCGTAGCAGCATTGGTAACATTACTTTTCAAAAGAACTTAAGGCAAATTCACAATTTCCTTGTCATTGCAAAATAAGAGACAGAAAAGGCTCCCTGTTTTAGGATACCTGCTATAGGCTGAGCATTTACAGCTCTGCATTCAGCCTTTAAACTAAGCATCACAGTCCAGTATTTTGCTACAGATGAAAGAAAACCTTACAAGCTCACAGGAAATGCATGTAAAATATGTAACATACAAGAAGAAACATACTGAATCCCAAAAAACATCTAGCAAGGGGAAGTCAAGAAAACACTTGTATACATAATTTGGCTGCCATGTGTGCGACATCACTAATTTAACAGATGACACTAATTAAAGTGTACCACAATTTCTTAGACCAGAAAAATACCCTTGGCAATACGTTTTTAAAAGTTCTATGACAATAAAGCATAGACATAATGAAATGAAAACTTTCAACTCTTGGAGCTTTTAAAATGACTCTAACAATGCTGCCTTTCTACTCAAAAGTCCTGCCCGCTTTTGCTGAGTAAATAAAAGTTTACAACCTTCCACTGGAGAAAGATCTACAAGGTAAGAGAAAACTCATGAAAAAGTATCCACCCAATACTGCAGTGAAACGTGCAGCAAAATCATGTGTGCATCCCACCTGGTTTCAATTCTGAGAGAATGACCAAAATCAGCCCTGTATTACCACTTTCCCCTATTCTTCCCCACTATTGCAGCAAATAGAACAAAACTTCTGGAAGAAAAATGATAAGCCTGCTTGCAGACTGATAGGTTTTATGAGCACAATATTAAAAAGGCATTTGGTTCTGAGAGAACCAGAGTCTCCTTTTCTGACACTTCAGGAGACTACAAGCCTAACAGTAAAGTGATGAAAAATGTCTGGATACTCTGTTGATGATCCTCTCCAGCATAAATATTTCCAGCTGTGTCAAAGCTCTGCCTAATTGCTTCATTGGGCAGTGACCCAAGGGTGAATCCTATCTTCGGGAACAAGAATTGTCAAATTAAGTTGCATAAATAGACCCAGTGTCCCAGAAAATCCATCTGCAAATCGCACACAAAGCTTTTTAAGAAATGGTGACACAATCAGTTGCAATGAAGTAAGTGGCTTGTCAGTATTGGACACTTGGAGCGCTGATCAAGAATAGGTGTAAGGTAACCAGCACCACACAGAAATGTCCAATTTATTAAAAACTTTTTTTTTTTTTTAGGTTTCTGTACATGGAAAAAAAGGAACAACTCTGGAACAAGAGCTGTATTTTTATATCTCAAAATACCTGCAACTTTAAGAATGTGACCTGGAGATGTTATTAGGACACTATCAATAACATCTTATTTGTGCTTCACTTACCTGTATATCTGAAGAAAGAGCTGATGCAACTGAGAGCACGAGTCAGAGAAGAAAGAAAGAAATTCCTGCAAAAGCCATTCATTTTGAAAGGTATTTTTAATATAAAACACATGATTAAATATACACACCAGTATAGCAGAACACAAATAAGCAAAGTACACCTCAAAAACTGCTTAAATTCTAACAATCCACAGCACAAAGCAAACAAACAAAGTAGTCTAAGATTAATTACACTACATGTATATGTATTGTAGGTAAAAAAATAAATGTATAGGCTTATTAAAAAAAATAATAAGTAGGGTTGTAATAGGCATAGAGAGCTGCACAAAATCAGACATGCTCTCATGCACCCTGTAAGGCTGTTTTATCCCATCACTGTGCTTTTCACTTTGTCCCAGAAATAGAAAAGTATCACCCCCCTGCTTTTACTGCTTAGGAGAGAACAGCTGCAGAATGCACCATCACCGCTGTTCCTAGAGAGCAAGATTCTTTTCATATACATTCTTAAAATGGTTGGATTTACAGCATGTCTTCTAGTAATGAGAAAAATAAGACAGCAGCAAAGCACAAGTGCCAGGGAAAGAGCAGGAAAATAGTGTCACAGCTAACAACAGTAGGCAGGCATTTCTTCTAACTAATGCCATAGCATTTCCAATTGTTGAAATGAAAAGGATTCACCTGCTTAAGTCATCCAGATAAAATTACTACTGCACTGCTTGTGAAGACCAGACTCTCTCCTGCCAACTCCTCAGTAACCTTATTTGTAACAGCCTGTTACCCTTGTTTGTTTTTCTGTCAAATCACAGCAGTGAGCCTGCTTAGGCTTGCGAGTGGAAGCACGTATATATAGGTGGAAAAACAAGCAGCAGGTTATGCAGGGATGTTAGTTATACCACCCATACAGTATAGTCATAAATGGTTAAGAAATTATGCAGTAAAAAATTATTCCATTTGCAGTTGAGAGGCTTAATTTTAATACTTCAATTCTATGTTAATATTGACACCTACCTTGGTGTAGTGTACAAGGGAATTCGCAAAGAACCTGCACAGTTTGACTGTCTTCTGGAACAGCCTGAGGTCAGCGCCCTGCTGTTCAAAAACAAAACCCAGAACAGTTCTAGAACTTAAGATACAGATTAATAAGATAAAAAAAAAAGTTCGATGGTTAATGATGTTCAAAACCTAGTTCAAACTTGATTCTTTCCAGACGCTGCAGCTATAAGGGAAAATCCTTCAGTAAGCTGAAATTTTCCGTATACTTCAACGATCTTACACTATTGTGTTCCTGAACATGGTTATCTTTTGGCTGACTGTGGGATATCATCGGCTTAGGAAATTTTAAAATGTTCCTAAGGAATAAGGTGGAACCTTCTGTTCAGTGCCTCGCTGAAACATCCCAAATCTAAACAAAGTTATGTGCCTCCTTTTTACGTTTTCAGAAGAACAGCGTATTCTGCCCACAACATGAAGTAAAACCCCAAACCACTCCCAGTGATAACACAGCACAAAGAATTTATACTCCTCAAGTTCAACAGCAGCTTTGGGAGCTTTTTAACTCACCTGTATCTCTGACATCCTCATTTGCTCAGCCAGTTGCAGACACGATTGAAAAGAAAGCAGCGTGTCCTTGCAGAGGCCACTGAGGATGTCGCTGTGTTTCAGATGGCACTGCAGCAGAGAGTGATGCTTCAGGCTTTGCCTATATGACAGGAATATAATCAGGTATTGAGTTGTCAGAAGTGATCATGCAATCAGCACGAATCAAAAGAAACTGATTTTTCTATTCAGGCTTTTACACAACACTAATTAGTGTGGTCTCAGTGTGCACCAAACCCAGAAATTTCATGAGAACAGCCCACTTCATAGTTGTAACTGGAACAGAGGAGTAGCAGGATGATAGCACAAGATGACTCAATTCTAGCTATAAATGCCTATAAATTGCAGGTCAGACCTCTTATTTATTCAGACAATGCTGTTTCAAATTTTCTTCTGCACTGTAATACAAAAAGCCATCCTTCTATTACTTTTTCACATATGATTCCTAACTATCTTCACACTGACAGCACCTTTAGTAATACTTACTAGCTGCATTTTTAAATAAATGTCTACATTTTCTTACTAGGTAAACTGAATCCTCCAATTTCAATTTTATTTGAAACACTGAAAATAAACCCATTGAAACACTGATTATTTAAAATCACAGTCTGATAATACTACAATATAATCCAGAGAGTTCAATGACATACTTGATTATGAACTTCCACGTATTGGCATGAAGAGCATGGTCCATATTGGAAATGACAGAGCATATCTCCAGTACAGTGTGGATTACTAAGGAGGAAACAACAGCAGTGACTGAGTTAGGTCAGATTCATGAGTTCCCAGCTATCCTGCCCTCCCAGGAAGACAGCAGCAATCGTGTACCACTGCGCTGACACTGAATTGGGAAAATGGCTCAGTGCTGCCCCTTTCCTAAAACCTACACAGTATGAGCCATCCCAGAGAGATTTTTCAGGAGAAAAATCAGAACACTGGAAATATTTCAAGTTGCAAAATGCTGCCTTCTGAAAAATTGGTCCAGACAGCAGGAACAGAGCGTCCTCAGAACCCTGTTTTAAAAATTCAGACATACTCACTAGAGGAAAAAACCCCAAAACAAAACAAAACCACACCAAAACAAAAAAAGACTGAGCAAGACTAAAATAAATGTCAGATCCACATATACCTGACACCATATCAGTGATGTTGTCTTCAGCAGAAGCAGAGTCCATGGAAATTGTATCAAGCAGTTCCATCAGCTGCTTCTGAAGAGAGTAAGTTTCCTTGAACATAGCTTGCAGGAGGTCAGAAATTAAGTGCAGATGCCCACAGTACACAGACTCACTGTCCTGTAGGAAATGGGGAAGAAGAGGTTTAAAAAAAAAAAAAAATTCAGGAATCATGGTGTTTCACATGCTGAAAACACCAACAGCTTGTCATATATTTCACTGGAAAAAACAGCCAGATCTGTACCCTCTGCTGCTACTCCCTCTTCACTAAATAAAAAATGCTAATCACCTGCAGGTCATCAACAACTGTGAAGTCTGCCTGGCTCTAGTAAGTTTAGTGGGCTTTGGATTAGGCCTTAATGCATGAACCTCAGATCCCATTTCTGATCCAATCAATACAAGGTTAGCAGCAAAGGAAGTAGCAGTCCAAATGTTTCCCAATTCTTTCAAATCAGAGTAGTTAAATAAAGGTATGGCACTTGGGTTCAAGCCCTGACACGGAAAACTGCTGCAGGTGTTCCCACCAGAAAGAAAAATTGGTCAGCCTTCATTTTCCCTTTTCAAAAGCTCTAATGTCCTCACAACAACTTTATTTTCACTGTTGTAGAGGGAATTACTGTTGCATCTGAAAAGGCAGATTTGAAACTAGCTTATGTTCCTCATTTTAACCAACATAAACATCCTAATCACAACTTTCAATCCATTTTGGAACTTGCTTAGAAATAAGGTAAGTAGCCCCACTTTGGTAACCAACTGTAGCTGTCAAAATACTGCAGCTAACAGAGCAGCTCACAGAGAGCCTACGTCCACCTGCAGAATGTTCAACAGACAGCGATGCAAAGCAGGGAAACAGCACAGCCTGTGCCCCTCACTGCCATGTCAGGCTGGCTGGGCAGACAGCTGAAAAACCGTCTCTGCCCTTGCACACTGAGCACATTCTGTGAGCTATTTCACAACTAAATTTACATTCAAAATAATAGTAATTCGACAACAATATTATTTCAAAACAGCATCTTCTCACAAAGTGAGCTGTTCCTAAAAGCCAACCTGTGTAAGAATCCTTCTGCCTCTGACACAGGCCTACCTTGCAGTGTGTGAACGTGTTCTTTATTACATGAAGGACGGAGGACGGCAGGGTGCGGATACTCTCCATAGGCACACACTCCTGCAGCGTGCAGATGTACCGTACGCAACCGGTCAGAGTTTCCAGCAGTTGCACCACAGTCTTAAAACAAGAATAAACAAAAACAACAACCAGTGTTTCTCCCTCCTGCAATAATTTCAAAAGCATTGTTTTCTCAGCTGAACTGCTCCTAGACTGTTACGACATTTAAAGTTCACGTCTATTTGCATAAGTTAAATCTTTGTTCAAGATGAATGAATCTCCAGGAAATAGTACCAAGCAATTCCAGACCTTCTCTTCAATACCCTGTAATCTTTTAAAGTTCTGCATTTCTTTTGACTACTGTTCTCAATTTACAAAAACTTTAAAACTCTGAGTTAAGAGGCTATATAGACAGGTACCAGATTTGCTCTTTAAATGTGGAGAATTGCATTACATTTGTGTTAAAAGAATTTGAATTTTTTTTTTTAAATTCTGATTAGCATCACAATCTAAACATAATCAAATCCTTCACAAAATTAATTGAACTTCAGCTGCAAAGGAAGATCAAATTACATTTTGACCAGCTGGTTAATAACAGGCAAAAATATTCTAAAAACCTCTTGACTGTTACAGTAGAATTCACAGTAATAAGAATGTAAACATTCCTTTGACAACTTATTTTATGGGACTTGCCTGTAGAAGATTCCTTACAGTACTGCATAACTCTGTATCCTGGCTGGTTAATCCTTTGGCCTCAGTGGATAACTCATACATCAAGCTATCAAATAACTGTAGAGTCTGTCAGAACAAAATAAACCTTAAACATTTTATTTATAAATGCACACAGGCAAACAGTAACACCATTCTCTATCTACTTGCTTCTTCGGCATGGAGTGATGGGCTACCGAAGTAACTCACAGGAGAAAATAGCACTTTCTAACATCTGAACCATAAAGCAGGATACACCAGTAAGACAAACTGACCTATCACTTTACCAGATTATAGACAGAAGCTCTATTACCTGGTTTACAAACAGATTTTCTAAGTAGCAGCAAACTCCCTAGCTAATTCACTTGAAATACAAACCTCATTCTACTGAACCTTTTTTACTGAAACCCACACCATTTTTAAAGGATTTTCATTTTGTCTCTAAAAAAGTTTTTGCTGTTTGCTTTTTTTTGTTATTCTTGTTAAGAATGATCATTAACATTTTGAATCCATAAAGACCTGTGACCTATAACCAACAATCATTTCTACTTTGGTTAAGGTCTTTGAATATTTCAAGTGTTACTGCTGAGACTGAAAGACAGAATGCAGCTTCCAGGCATGTGGAGGACACTACAAAAACTGGGAAGGTAGAGTAATCCTTGTTCAGTATATGTGAGTTGTTTTTCTTGTGATCTCTAAAATCTGGTACAGGGCATAAGGAAATGAAAATCAAGTGGCCATTTTTACACTCCTCTTAGAATACACAAGGCAAAGCCTGACACTTAAATCAGTAATTTGGCACTGCTTTATTTCAGTTAAAACGTGAGTGCTGAAGAACTTCCATACAGCTACGACAGAAAACTGTCCATCATTTAGTCATAACAAAAGAGCATGTATTGAGCCAGTATGGTCTACAAGTTTATTTGCTACGTTATTCACAAATATCACAGTGTTTATTGATGACGTGAGTGTTAGGGTCTTCACTTTACTTGTCCTAAGGGGCTACCTCACATAAGAATTCTCCACTTAGGTCACTTTATAACAAGGCCAATCTTCTCACAAAGAAACAAAACCAAATTCTATTATTGAACGCAGTAAGCCAAACATCATGATTGATCCTCTCCCCACTGTAAAGAACAGTGACAACCACAGAAACAATCCAACAGCACAAAAACACTGTTAAACTTTTAACACTTTAATTTCAAGCTTTGTATCCAAAACAATAATTCTATTGTGTGACCTCAAAAAAGACTTGCTGCATTCCAAGCAGGTTTTAGCACGGGACTGACCGACCGTTCCACATTTAATTAAAGCTGTCATACCTTAGGCAGTACTTTTGAGAAAAAAGTTTGTTCCAAATCTGCAAGGCTGATATGGGGCAAAAACATTTCAGTCAAGATCCTCAAAACACCTGTAAAGCAAAACAGTTATAAATGTTACAGAGAAACAATCTGTGAATATAAAAAAATACATAGTGGCCTACCAGATGAAACAAAAACCTGCATCAAGCAGAAACAGATTGGGTATTTGATTCTGAGAGAGGTAAGGTAACATTTGCCACATATGCATTATCTCAAAAATCAAGTAACAGTAACAGCTACAACATGCTTAAGCACATCAATAATAGTATCACACCTGCCTACACTTAACTGAGAGCTGAGCACAATTGTTTCCCCAGGGAATTCACATTTTCAAATATTCCAAACTGCAAATAGTTCTACATTTAGCATGATGGTTGGCACATATTAGTGCAACTTTAACAGGGGGTTCATGCAAGACTCCTGAACAATTATATATCAGTCTTACTTTCTTATCACTGTGATGTATTATAAGGTGTGCCACCACCAAGATAATAGCAAAAAAGACAATAAAATACAGGATAAAAAGGCACCCTTCTTTCATGTACCTAAAAATGAGAAGCATGTTTCTCATGGACTCTTTATGGATTTCTATAAAGCTTATTCAGTGGGTAATTAGCGTAACAGACAAGGTCCACCAGGCTTGCCAGCCTGTGAAAGCCACTAGTTGCAGCAGCAGGATTTTTTAAGTAGTGCAGAATTCATAATGCAATTGCAACACGAGATCCGCAGGAAGCAGAGGCACTTCTTGACCGCTCGCTACTTACGAATATGCTCCGTCCAGTCTTCAGCCTCTTGATACATAGAGTAAAAACGTTAAAGAAAGTCAAACGGTTTCTGCCAGGAGTATTAACCCTGAAGCACACGCGTAAGTCACGGTGACTTCTCTCATGAGGCTGCCCTGCACACAGTTCACCCCTCGCATGAAACCGGCTGGGATGCTCCGTAACCAAGGTGAGCAGATACACCTCGCTACCCGCGATGAGCACAAGTGTTTCTGCAGTGTATTTGGAGATTAAACCCCAGGGTGCTTTCTGGGGGCTGGTGTAGGGGAGTCGTCCACAGTACTAAATGAGCGCCCCCACATCCACACCCCCGCCATTTCAGGGTGTCTCCCCACAGCCACCTCCCCAGGGAAGGATATAAGGAGTCGGGGCAGGACAGCGGGCAACTCCCGGCGGCAGAGATCCCAGTCCCAGCCGCCCAGCTCTTGCAGGAGCAGCTCGGGATCCGTTTGGGACATGGCAGCGTCTCTCCCCCCTCAGAGGCGGGCAGCGGCGGGAAAAAGTTACCTCCGCTATCCCAGCAGCCTCCGCGCCCGCCGTAGCCAAGGGGCGGGGCCGTGGCCTCCCCGCCCTCTTCTCCCTGGCGGGTGCGCACGCGCGGAAGGAAGCGGAAGGAGCAGGCGTTCCACGTGGGAGGAGCGGGGCGAGATCGGGTTCAGAACCGGAGGTCGGTACCGGCACGGCGCGGGTAAGTTGTGACCGGCTCCCGTGCTTCAGCAGGGGTGTAGGGAAGGGAGGCTGGGCTTTAACCGCCCCTCTTTGCGTGGGGCGGAACACGAAGTGTTTTAGGGTAAACGCGGGGATTCGCAGCATCGAGACGCTCAGAACGTTCACCTTGTGAGTCAGAACTGGGGTGCTACAGTTAGACGGTTTGTTCGTGCTTCTGTTTAGCAGCTTAATGATACTCAGAAATATTTACTTCGTTTCCAGAAGTAATTCACCTGACTCGCTGGCAAACCAGCCGATACTCTCCCTTCAAAGCACTCTGCCCACAGCAGTACCTACATAAATCCATCACTCCTAGGTTAATGTTCCTGGCTATCAACTAAGGCTCTTCACTGTTATTCCTGGGGAAAAAATGTCTTTCCGGTTTAACTTTTGTATTGATGAAGATGAGGCCAGTGAACCAGCCACTGCTGAGACAGACTTAGTGTTGTGCTCTCCAGAACACAAGCAGGACTCCACAGAAAAGAGCAAGCGAACTGCTGATACCCTATCAGACTCCAGCCCGAGGCTGTCAAAGAAAAAAGCCTGCTCTAAAGCTGCTAAGGAACACAACATACCCGAAGATCCCAACAAAATACTGGTAAATAAAGTCATGGAAACAGTATCAGACCTGTACTACATAAACATGCCTGTAGCAGAAATGATGCGTTTGGATGGCGCTGACAGAGAAGGCATCATGTCTAAAAGTGTTTCTTCTCACTCCGATCTCATCCCAGGAGTCTATGAGGGAGGACTGAAAGTCTGGGAATGCACCTTTGATCTCATGGACTACCTTGCTGAGGCTGGAATAGAGTTTACCAACAAGACTGTGTTGGATCTTGGCTGCGGGGCTGGGCTGCTGGGAATAGTGGCATTAAAGGGAAAAGCTGGAAAAGTCCATTTTCAGGACTACAACAGCACAGTGATCGATGAAATCACTTTGCCTAATGTGGTGGCAAACTGTAGGAATGACAGCCCTAGGCTGGGCAGTGGAGACGACAGAAAAACCAGCAAGCCTCCTTCAAAGAGGCCCAGGAAAGCTCCGTGCTTACCTAACGCGCTCACCAAATGCAGGTTTTTTTCTGGAGGGTGGTCAGAAGTCAGCCAGCTCCTGTTAAGCAGCAGCAAACCTTTTTCAAAGTACAACATAATCCTCACATCTGAGACCATCTATAATACTGACTATTACAGTGCTTTGCACGATACACTGGCTCAGCTCTTGGATAAAAAGGGCCGTGTGTATTTGGCAAGCAAAGTGCATTATTTTGGAGTTGGTGGTGGCATCTACCTCTTTGAGAAATTTGTTGAGGAGAGAAACATATTTAGGACCAGCGTAGTTAAAATAATTGATAAAGGACTGCAGAGATATATTATAGAAATGGCCTTTAAAAATTCTAGTTAAAATTGAATATTGGTCCTTCAAAGATATCATAAAAAGACAAAATGCTTTAATCTTCAGATCTCTTTGCTTTTTCCCCTCTGAGTTATTCTGGTTTGATAAATTAGCGATGCTCATTATTGAAATGATTGATCTATGCTGATGTCTGACTGAAAGGCAAAGGCCTCTTCTGTTCCAGTTTTGCATAGACAAACAGGAGTTCTGTTTAAATCACTGTTTGTGCCAGTTGCCATTTATATGTATTTAAAAATGAAGCCAGTAAGTTCCCAGTCCCTCTCACATTCTTTGTCTGTGCCAGAACTGTACATCACAGGAGCAGCTGCTGCACACAACATGAACTAGCAATCAGTTAGTATCCCAATGTAGTGCAGGAAGCAATTCCCGAGGTTTCTGATCCCAACTCGGATCCGGTTTAACGGCAGCAAAAGATTTCAGAATCAACTGTGTGCCGGTGCTCTGCTGCTTTGCCACCAGAGGGGGATGTCAGTGTATTTATCACTTCATCCTGTTCGGCTAGCAATCTTACTTCCCATATGGAATGCACACATGGCATATTTCAGCCTTTGAAAGAGTGCACCAGAGAATATTTACTAGAGTGGTCATTGACATACCACTAAGAAAATTTCACTGAGCAATTGGAAAAAGGCACGCTGCTCTGAGAAATAAGTAAAGCTGGTTTTAGAAGCAGAGTTGAAGAGAGATGCTTGCACCTGTTCCTATGAAACAACCAACTGATAAACCTACAAACACTGTCTGTCATCCTCCCGTTCCCTGCTATAGCAGATGGCTTTGCTGCACTGTTTTGTTGTGTGGATTTAAGGGTTCTTCAAGGAATTCCCTGCCCATACACTGCAACGCATTTTCAAAACCTACTGGCGGTATTACTGAACCGTCACACCTCTTCAGTCTTTTCAAGCAGTTGGGCAGGGCAATGAGTATTCAGAAAAGCCCATGTACAATCATTCCTGTGTCCTAGGCTGAAGAGAGTTATGTTGCTGAAGACATTATCTTACCAGAAATGCAAGCAAACCCAAAGAACTACAAAACCTAGTCCTACATGCTTGGTATCACCAGTAATAGACACAAACATTCCATACCTAACACAGAACAAAGTTTTAACTCTACCAGGTATATCAAAGCTACTGCTTACCCTCACACTGTGCCTTACTGAGTGTCCTCCCTGAAACAGAGACAGCCAACTGCTGCAGTAAACCCACATGAGGACAGTCAGCGTAGGGGAGAAAGGACAGTAGTCCAAGGAGAGGGAAAGAAACTTTAATTACAGCAGTGTGCTGTATCACTTTATTGCATAAAGTTCCCGTCACTGACGACGGGAAAAGCCAACGGTGAGATTCCTATTCTGACTGTGGTGTTATGAAGATAATCATACAGGATTTCCTGTACTTTACAGAAGATCCTTAATAAGTACTGTTATTTCAAAAACACAATTGTAAGCAGACTATTTTAAAGGGATGCTTTGGTAAGTACAGCAGTTGCTGTATAGGAGAGGCGAGGGGGGCAGGGGAATCAGTTGTGCCATCGCTGTGACTGCGCTTTTAATGTTTCTGCATCAACTCCAAAACTTACTGGTGATAGCTGCAGATTGAGGAATAAAAACAAGTTTCAGCAGATCAATAAAGTCCTGTTAACAGTCTTTTGTCATCAGAACTGGGAAGTTGGAAAAACTACCACTTGCCATTTTTTTAAAGCTTGTCTAGCACTGTGTCAGAGTATAGTACCTAAAAGAATAGAAATGCTGACCACCAAGACAGTATAGTTCAGAAGAATCTCATGCATGTTTTGATGATAAAAGAAGGCACTTAACATCTTCTCCTATAATGCTTCATGTTGAAAACATTCCACCATCAAGCTAGTGAGTTTGGGGTAAGCATACTGCTCCTTTACTCAGTAACCTCATTTTATTCTTGGATTGCTCTAAGATAGCTCTGTTCACATGCAGATGGAGAATCAGATTCTTTTAGCACTTTAAAGTAAAGACTGTTAGATCACAATTACAAAGCAATCACACTGGCAGAACAAGAAATAAAGTTCCAATTTCAGAATTGCAGATGAGAATTAATAAAAGCTGTTTTTCTTAGGTGAAATCAGCAAAATTAGTACCAGGATTTCTATAGTTCTAAAGGAATTATATTGGAATTCATTTTGGGTTTATTTTTTTAAGTGAGCAAATAATCTATCTGCTGAGAGGAAGCAGAATTCAACACTTAGTTTTGTAGGCTGGTTATTCTGTTGCTGTTTCAACTTAAATACTGTTTTCCCTTATCTACATTACAGTTTTCATTACCTGCCAGATCATCACCAGTTTCCATCACAAGTGACCAGTTTCTTGCCTCTCCATGATCTGGAAGAAAAACCTATCCTTCACTTGTAATACTCATATATATTGCTTAATAGCCAGGGAAATGAGCTTTCCCCCAAGTGACACTGCACAAGAAAAAAAGAATTGAGAGGACCTTCAAAGTATTTTTTTGATGGTACCATAAACCCTTACATCAGGCCCAATGTCTTGTATGAAGAAACAAAGGTAGAGATCAGCTGATCACTCTACTCAATCCAGATTACTACACCTTTTCTTCACTCACTTTTTGAAAGTGTCATCACACTAAGAAACCCGGTCTAGATTATATCTTTCCCGTAAGTATTGTTGAGAAAAACATTAAAATCAGTCATAAAACATCTCAGGAAACTAAATTGAAAAGGTTGTTTGTTTTAGCCGGCTCTCTCCTTAACTGATGATTTCCCTTTGAAGGCTATTTGCTAGTTTTGGGAAATGAGGCCATTAACACAATCAGTTTTGTGTACTGGCACCAATTAAATGGTATCCGTTACAGTTCTAAAGCTTAGGGGAAAAAACCCATGAGGAAAATTGCAGTGGGAAGTGCTCAATTTGCCAATTATTGACTTGTATGCTATTTTTGGTTGCTAGGTACACAGGCATTTAATCATGTTCTGAAATAAAATCATGTTCTTAAAAAAAAAAAAGAAAAATCAAACCTGCAATCAGTGTTATCATGGCATTACAAGTGGTGCAGCCGCTGTCATGCAGGAGCAAAGAGAAAGGCACAAGCAGAGTTCAGAGGCACTGGAGAAAGGAGGCAGGTCCCAGGTTCAAGATTCTACTCCCAGGTGATTACTGGGATAGGGATACCTGGAACACTAAGGAGGAATGAAGAAATGGACTGAAAGGTCCGAGAGTAAGAGGAAAGAATCTCTGCCTAACCAAAAAAATACAGAAGGGTGGCATGAGATGGATAAGTAACGTGATATGGCAGTAACAGGAGGATTTTTTGTGACAAACTGGACTAAAGCCTCTCAAATTTCATGTTCTTTGTACTTGAAGAGTCATATGCACATTGAAAAGAAACGCCATTCTATACCACCAGATACTGGTAGATAAGTGCAGAAGGAACCACAGCAAAGGGAAGATCTAGAGTTTATATACAAATACCTCTTGAAGACAAGGCAACAATGTAGGCATGAGAAGAGGAGGTACTGCCCTGAAATCCACAATGCCATTGAGGAGAAGAGTGGCAGGAAACAAAAAGAGTGAAATTGTAGCAAGTAAGTTCACAAAAAGTGAAGGGCAACATTCTGCTGTACCAGGAAGAAATGGGTCCCCTAAGTTAATTCAGACACTGCCTAGTGTACTGGGTCTGGCTGGGAGGTAGGTAGCTGAAAGATAAGTATTGCCATAAAACAGGAAAAAGCATCACGCTCACAGGGAATAGAAGTAGTCCAGAGGAACTGCAATGAATCAAGCATTGTCAGAATTTGGCATTGCCATCATTCTGCTACAGGCAAGGATCTTACAGGAACACAAAAGATGGAACACAAATACTGAGTTTTCAAAACCCTGGAGTAAACCAAATATGGAAATCGTTGAAGTGTAGCAGTCAACCCACCCCCTGATTTTTGTAAATGTGGATGAGAAAGTTGAAAAGCCTAAAGAGCAGCAGAAAGTGCGACCAAAAACACTGTAGTCAAAAGACCAGGGAGCAAGTTCGGTCCTGTGGTATTTAAGTTGATGGCAAGATCCTAGTGTATCCTCCAGTAAATCAGCAGTACAGGATTGGATGGCAACAAACTGGAGGTAAGATGTGAGAGCATTTAATTTAGCATGTCAAGAGGAGCAGGCAAAAGGCTTAGAATTGCAAGTTCTGCACAAAGGAATCATCTGAAAACTATGATTTATCTGGAGGTTACTAACAATAATACAAATTACTCCAGATTTATGGTAACATACATAGAAGACACGTTGCATTTTATTTAAAGTACAGCTCAGTTACCCAATTTGAACTGCTTGTCTTCATAAGTGGCTGACTTATTTCTTGTCATCTGACCATGTAATTTCATAGTCTGTATACACTTTTTTCAGTATCTCTACAGTCACTGAATGATCTGCTTTTCCATAGCCCTGCAAGAAAGAACAAGTACTTATTAGACACATATAGAAAAAAGTCCACAGAATCATTGAGTTATTGTCAACATAAGTTACACAGTCATGATTTGATACTCCAAGTAGTTCACATAGAAATCAAATACAGGTTCTAAAGAGTTATTCTTGTGGTATCAGATTTTATTTTTCTGTTGTCCACTCGAGTTCCCTCCACCCCAATTTGTAGAAAAATGAGATCAGGTCAAGTGATCTCAAGTAATGCATTTTTCACATCAGGATTTCTCCAGCAAAAAGCTCTTTTTAAAGTGTTTCCAACTCCTAGGTTACCATATTTATCAAATGTTCTTTTAAACATTCTTTTAAATTGCACTGACCCACTTGAATGTATGAGCATAAAAACAACCCATTCCACTCAGCTGAAGGAAAAGGTAGTAAGGGGCTACACGTGTGAACATTTGAGTACTGTTCTAGCCACCAAAGAAATCAAGTGTCTTACCTGCAATCTTGCCTGAGCTGGTAACAGCATAATTAAGTATCTGTGCTCTTCAGCCACTACAAGTCAAACTAAGGCAAGGTCAGATGACCCACCTGATTTTAATCCTCATTTATATCACTGATCACAGTGTTACTCTTTCACTGAAGCTTAAGAATGATGTGGTAGAAGGTGCCTTTCTATTACTGTCTTTTATGACTAAATTACCTTCATTTCTTATTTCAGAACAAGTTTTTCCCTGTTAAAAAGCCTTTACTGCACAGCCACGCAGAACATGATAAAGAAACCCCTGTGATTTACAGGTTACTTTCTTTTTCCAGTAGCATTTCACATGAAACATTTAACTTGGAAGACTGGAAAAAAGCTCAAGATTACATTGGCAAAACATGTTCTTACTCATCACTGACTCTGCCCCCAGAGAGGAACAGCTTAAGTAAGCCAGCATTTAAACTATACAGCTTAAAGTTATCAATGCATTATAAAATGCAAACTTTTCAAAAAATACCAGGTAATATACTTATGTCAGAAGTGCAACAGGTTCATACTGCCAGTAGACCTACAGATCACTGCTACCTTGGTAATCACTTTTTGAAGACCCCATCTGGTTTTGCAATAGCACACACAGCACCTACTCCAAAAGAAGTCAGAGGCTATTTCTCTGGTTTTTGCAGGGCACCAAGATAGTTTTATTTTAGAGTCTGACAACAAATCTCCAAGTAAAGAGAAGCATTAAATTAGTTAATTAGCATACTAACTTCTGACCTGCTGCTGGAGTCTTCTGAACCTCCCTGTCTGCCTGACAGAAGCCCTCATGGTAAAGAGTGAGGCTTTATTACACATCTGAAAGCATCAAGGTAACAAAACCAGAGAAACAAGGCATTTTCCATAGACATTGTGTTCCAAGAGCAGGGGTTGATCACTACCTGTAACACTAAATTGGCTGAAACAACAGGTGTCAAGTCTCATCTAAAAAAGTAGTTATTATGGGCAAAAGACTTTAGAATAAGCATTGTACACTGCCTTCCCACCCCACATAAATCCTATAGATTTTTTGTTTGGTTTATTTACAGTTCCAGGTGGCAAGGGTCATGTTGAAAAAAGCAGCACTACCACTTAAAAATGCATAACTCATTGAAGGCCTAACCTTCACTGCTCATCCAGTTAAGGTAAGCAGACTTGAAGTAACCATAACCTCCTATTAAAAATAATATAGTAGAACTTTGTTCTTTACAATAGAAACCTAGAATACAGTATTACTACAGAGGTAGCTACACTTCATCATAGAACAACATGAGAAACAGATTACAACATATTCCCTAAACTCAATAAATCATTATCACTTAATCTCTTCCATAAAGAAATTGAACTTACACAGAACAGTATCAGGTTACAATTGTTCTAGTTTCCATGCTCTTGGAAGTTACTTTTATTCCCACAAAATGTATTTATATGAAACTGTATTTTAGCCCTACTAAAAATTCAACACACCTAAACCAGGTCTGCTCCTAATGACCCAACACACACACACACACAGAGAATTCAAACTTTAGCTGGTCAACTACCAGCTGACATTTTTATTGACAAAAGATCACACAACATCTGGATCAAGACCCTGTGGCTACAAATTGGCTATTCCTAATCTATCAGTAAGACTAGAAGATTCTGAGACAAGAACTGCTTACTTCCATTTTTAGTCTTGTATACAACTTCATGCTGGTATTATTCAGCATTAAGTTATCTATTATTTTTGATTTGGTCTCCTGCCCTTAAAAACACTTTTTCTGATCTGCCTCACAAGTGAGCCAGACAAGTTTCACAGCTAATGTTTACACTGATTTCAACGTTTACACTGTGATTCAAATTGCTGAAAGCCATGGTATTATAAAAAAGAATCTCAGAACATTAGAGACAAAATTACTTTTAGGAATACAAGAGATGCACTTACTGTAGAGAGCCCAAATACCCTAATTTTCTTGTCTTTGCTATTATGATCAATTTTCCCTCCTCCAAGGCACTTGCACTCATACCCCAGCTTTTCCATCTCAGGATTCACTTTTTCAAATATGTGATCTGCACAAGAAGAACAGTTAGAGCCATTAAAATACACACAAGGCATCAAGTTCTCTAGAACTCTTCAGGTATTTGCCTCTCATTTTTCTCCAGCTCCCTTCCTGGACCTGCACGAGAAGGAGCTTTCTCTTGACATAAAAAAAAGACACAGAAAAGCTGTGACGAGGTTCTCTATTTTGCTTTATCACTCAGTTAACACACCTCGCTTTCCTAAATGAAGTTTATCAGGTTTGGAAGTGGTATCTGACAAGAGATATCGACCCGCTTTTCCTATTTGCGGGAGACCTTTGGCGGGGGATGAAGGGAAGGGACGCCTGAGCTGTGCCCGGTGACACCAGCCACAGCAGGCCGGAGGCTCCCCCTCAGTCAGCTTCGCTCGGGAACCGGCGGCCACCCCGGGCCCTGCCAGGGGGCCCCGCTAACGGCCTCTTCCCCCCACCACCCCTCCCCGCGGCCTGTCACGCACTGTGGAACTCGGCCGCCTTGGTGCCGCGGACGATGTCCCGCTGCTCCTCGCCGCCCGGGCGCTGCAGGCGCACCAGGATGTACTTGAACGTGCCCTCGCGGTCGATCTCTACGTCCCGCACCGCCGCCATGGCGGTGCCGCCAGCTCGGGAGGTGACCGGCCCGCGACGTTGTACCGGGCGGAGGCGGGGCCGCCAGCGCCGTCCTCTGCGGTCGGTTGGCGGGAAGGCGCCGCTCGCGCCCGGAGGACCGTTTGTGAGGCGAACGGGTCCCTGGCCCGGACAGGCAAAGGCCGCGGGTAGGTGCAGCCGGTCTCTCCTCACAAGCTGTGAGAGCACTCACGGCGACGGCGTGTGTTACTCGTTCAGGCTGCCCATGGCAGCCTCAGGGGTACGCTTGTCCTATGAGCCCCTTCCTTCGCTGCTGTTCCGGCTCTCCCTCGGCCCCAGAACGGCGGGCTTGTGGCGGGCACCAGCCATTGCAGCTCCCTTACAGGTCAAGCACTCGCACTGGGGGAAAGGGGTGGTGGACAGAGAGAGTTTAGTACCCTAAGAATCTATAGGCTACCCTTTACGTAAAAGCCAAGTTTAATTCCTGTTCACTTAATTCCATGGGTTCCTAACTCGTTAGGCAAGCTCCCCACAGATTCTTATCTCAGATGACTAAAATACACTACCTCAGCAAAGTAAGAGCATAGCCTTACATCAAGAATTTGCTCCAACAAGAAATGCTCAAGTTTTCAAGACAAGAAGTTGCTTCTTTTAAGGATTTACAGAGTATTTCCACAAGTATGTTCCAACACAACCACAACATTAAAGTGCTTTAAGTCACTTTCACTGAATTAGTCCTGTTCAATTGATAACAAGGTAGGCAAGTTTAAGCTGATCTAACTTATTCTATTGACATATATAAATTTTAAGTAATTGTTGATGTAAGTTTCTCCAACTCTACTATTAAAATATTAATTGACTATAGACAGTATACTATATAAGCTATGCTATAACAGGTGAAAATCTGTAATAAAATAGAAAGCAATATTTAGAGCTTAACAAGAAAAATTTATCTTTTAGAGTTTCTTTTGTCACTAAGCAGCTATTAAGTTGCTTTAATAAAAAATGTAACATGCTTTTATTTTAGACATTATTACTACTTACCTTTTTGGATACAGAGTTGCACTATGAGGAAAAACAACTAAAACCTTACCAAGGTAAGCTAAAGCCTTGTTGGCTCTATCTTAGGAGCTGAAGGCCTGAGAAGGTCTTTAAGTAGAAACCAAGCCTACCATCTCAGCTGTTGTGGATTTGCCAAGGCAGGCAGGGAAAGCGATAAAATCTGTGTCTGAGGCAAATGGATCATATGGTGGGAAGAGTCTTGGGGAGTTGATGGGGTTGTTTGAGCTGGCTGTGTTTGGTTTAATAGTAGAGCTTAGTAGGATTGTTGTAGTATGTTTTATGTTTCTTTCTAAGTGATCTAGAAAGTCTCTTTTTGTTGGGTAGCTTTTGTGTTTATAGGGGGTTTTGTTATTTTGTCTACTAATTTAGCTTAAGATGGGATGTTCTGAATTATCTTTTGTTGGAGCTGCAGCATTATGAAGGTTTAATAGAGTTTCCTTGTTTGATGAATTGTACCTTTCCATTTTTGAATGGATTAGGGTATTTCATTCCTTTGCATATGTAGAAGCTTGCTGTATGGCTATGGTTGTAGGGAGCTTTATTGCCCTGTTTCAGGTATGATACCTGTAAGGAGCTAACAGCAAAAAAGGTAGGGACAAGATATAGTAAAGAAAACACCCGTGGCATACCTTAGGTGAAGGCTAAACCTTAAAAAATTTTGCCTTGACCAAGGAGAGGGGATACGTGACTTGGTGTGAGTTAGAACAGATAAATTTGTAACTCTGTAATTAGCAAAGCAGAACTCTGTCTTGTTCTCCTTAATGCTTTTGTCTTCCTAAGCACCCACCTTACCCAAAACCAGTTTCCAATGGTATACTGAGTTATAGGGGCTTCCTGGTGGCCTTTTAGGCCAAAGATGAAAATTGTCTGCTGTTGGCGGTAATTGTTAGTGAGTCACTTTGTTGGCCTCGGGGGTACAAAGAGGATGGCGTGGAGCACCAGGGGTCTCACACCAGAGACAGCCTGCCTCCAGTAAAGCTGTATGGAGGGACTTTCCTTTTGTAATGGGATTACTCATATCTAGCTGTGGCAGCGAGTTTGGTGCTATTTTCTGAAAAATTAAGGGGGTTTTTTAGTTATTTGGCCAAGGGACATCTTATCTCTTCACAGTGATATCCTAAAAAACATTGTTCTGAGGAAAAGCGTTGTAAATATCTCCAATTAGGTTACAGCGAACCAATGTGATGATGAT
Organism: Porphyrio hochstetteri; assembly: GCA_020800305.1. NCBI lineage: Eukaryota > Metazoa > Chordata > Aves > Gruiformes > Rallidae > Porphyrio > Porphyrio hochstetteri. The sequence continues at coordinate 26,782,516 of CM036912.1, forward strand.
TAAGATAAGATAATAGATATTTTTCTTGAGTAGTTATAGCCAGACCATAACGTAAGTGTCGCCAATGTTTTTTCCTCTTCTGTGTTACCAATAGGGCTTGTTTTCTGTTATGGCTTGAAGATTTTGGACTGGACCCAAATGACTGTAAAGTTGCACTGCTATTTGTGCCCATCCTACCATCTGTTTTAATCTGCATGGCCTTGTAAAATTCACCTATCCTTATGTTGGCTTGGGCTGTGCCAGTATTGCAATGTATGTTGCAGTGGATTGAAGTATTGATGCAACAGCATTTATATGGTGTAACAGGATGTGCAGTTAGACCGTTGTTAAGCTGTATCTGGGATACCCAAACCAAGTTATTGTTTGAGCTTGTGTATCTGAACTTGGTAAATCTTTTCTTAAAAACTAAGGATTAAGAAGAACTCTGTTTCACGTGACAGGGTATGATAGCTGGGTATAATTATTGTAGCTACCCTGGTTAATTTTCATAAAGGTATCAAATGTCCTGGTATCTATCATGCTTTTACCTTTTAGAAGTATTTCTCAAATGTCTTGAGAGAGGATTAAAGTGAATAATAATAGCTTTGCTGAAGTGTTTTGGCCCATTGTATCCCTTGTAAGTGTGACCTGTGACCATGTTTTTTCTGTTAAAAAAATTGTTGAAAATATTAATAAATGGCAACTCAATTGGCTATATTCCTACAGATTGGATGGAAATTGATTGAGAACAGAGGAACACAAGGAATTGGGTTCCTCTGTAGCAAGTAAAATGGGTAATGGAAAGTGTTGATCAGGGACAGACAAATGCATTCTTGTCACACTTAGCAGCGTTTCCTTTGGGCTTTGTGGTGGCATTAAGGCCATGATATTTGTGTCTTTTTGTGGTAATTTTCTAGAAACATTTTTGCTCCTTATTATGTGCTCCCACCCCCAAGAAAAACTGCTTTGTTCAGGAAGCCTTCTTTTTGAATATCTTTCCCAGAGTTTCTTTTTTTCTTGGCTACTGAGGTGGACAAATGGTCTTCAAATAATCTTGGAGGAGGCTTCCACTTGTGAGTGCAGTGGCCTTAAAAATTAGCCTTGGAGTATTTACTAGATGTAAGCTGTAGCTCAGCACATCAAAATGCAGATATTTTATCTGAAGTCTTTATATCCACTAGCCATATACCACTCAGTACTTGGAACTACAATTCACATTAGGGTTTTCTTCTGAAAAAAAAATGGAAACTGTGGGTTTAAGTACATGGATTGCTACTGGAGTATCTTAAATGCTAGTTTTTCAACAAATACAGATTCTGAATATAGTTTAAGGGATCCATTTATGTGCCAGTATCAAACCCAAAAGCAGAAGAGTATGCCAAAGACATGCTAAAATAAAAAACAAATCAAACTGGTAGCTAAAACATGGTATGAGCAAAGCACGGTAATAGAAATGCAGCTGCATATTCTAACTGTGTATTGGTAGTCCAGACACAGCATGCATAGAATGCCTGCAGTAAAGATAGAGTACTGTAGCTATGTGAAGTGATAGGTCCCTAGGAGTCTCTGAGGCACTGGTGCTAGCAGAGCAAGGTGGGTGTTGTGCCTTATTAAGGATTTCTAGAGCAGTTCTGCCCAGTTATCCTGTTCTTATATTTGACTTGTCCCTTTCCCCTCTCTTCTTGTTGTGAGTATACCTGAGATGGCCATTGTAGGACTTCCATCTGCTAATTTGATTCTTAAAACCTCTCCCTTAGAGGTAAGAAGGTTGAGTGAGATGCTAGCATTCCCTTTAAATACCACTGGAAAAGCTGTGCATGCACAAAACAGGGCAAATGTGCTAGATCATCCCATGTGTGATCTCTTGAGGTCACTTCCAGTGTGGGCTATTCTGTGCAATTCAAGTGCTAATATTACTAAAAAAGTACAAAACATTTTTTTACATTATATATGTGTGTACTTATAAATTTCTACTTAAATTTTTTGGTGTGTGCAGTCAATTACAACATTTTTCATTGAGACTTGAGTCCTGAACCTACTTTTAAAATTCAGACAAAGCACTATGTACAGCATTCCAACTCCTCTCCTAGGCTGAACGTCAGGAGCCCAGCTCTGAGACTAAATTACATTTGACTCACACTGCAATGTTCAGATAGGCTGAGTCTGAGATGACTCTTTCCCCTGCATTATGCTCTGTGTTTTAGAGCTTTCAGCTAAAATCCAAGTGGAAAAGTTTAGTACTCAGTAACTGTTGGCTACAAAGAAAACAGTGGCTTTACTCTGAGTAAGCCAGTAACAGAAAGGATCTCTGAAAAAGCCTGGGTTGAAAGCACAAATGAATTAACCCTGATGCATGATGGCTTATGACATCTTCCAATCTGTAGTTAAAAGGTAATTTGGCCTTGAGTGGAATTTTTGAGAAATTAACAACTGTCACTTGTTCTATTGACCTGGATTGAAATGAGGGATGGGGAAGAGAAGGAGAGGAGGCTGTGCTGCAGCTGGATGTGGAGATAATGAAGCCCCTTGTAACTGAGCAAGTTCAGGTAGAATTGAACAAATTCAGGTAGCAGAAGTCTGGCAGCAGAAACAGACTTCTGATATGACTGGCTTATCCTGCTGAAACCCAGCATTCAATGTACATGCAGGTCTCAGACCTGCTATTTCTAGCTTGCTTTCAGTGTCCAGACCATGCTGGTTAACAGGCATGGAATCTTAAAAGGAAGACTTTGGATTGCAGTTCAAGATCAAATGTAACATTTCATTGAGAGTAGGCAAATAGCCATTAGCCAGGAGTTCCTTAAAGTCAAAACATCCTCACATTTTGCTGTTTGGCCTCTGAACAGCAAGTGACTAGAAAATTAGTATTATGCAAATGAATTAAATATACATTGTGGTACGGTGAAGCTCACCATGGGATTTTCTCAAGCTGTTAGGCCAGTCCAGGTTACCAAAGTCAGGAAAAGGGAAGCAATGAGCTTGAACTCCAGCTTTATAAATTTTTCCTTTTATTGAGCTCTGTGACAGGAGGGCACAAGATGTAAGGATATGTTTGGCCCATTGTTGTATTACAGGAAAATATTAAGAAAATTACTTTGAAGTAGGTGGTTTCCATTGCATGTAACTCTTGTACAAGGAGAACATGAGGGCTAACTTTCAGCTGTTCTTGCAAATTTTTTATCCCAGGGTAAGAGTACACCCATGAGTTGAGCAGAAGAGCATCTAATAGCCTGATGCAAATGAAATATACTGTTGTAAACTGTGACTATTGTGGATATCAAAGATTACAGATCTACTTTGCTTCCTGGCCCCCTAATTTTAAAAGGTTTTAAAATGAAGATTTTTCTTCCCCTGTTTGCTAGCAGCTCCTCAGTTTAGCAGTGAAGCCAGAGCCAAATGCAGGTTAATAACTTTCTCTCGTTAAGTATTAACAGCTTTTGGATATGTGTATGTATTGTCAGTTCAGAAGTCAGAGGCTTGGTTTGAGCACTGAAGGTTAAGAATCCAAGCCAGCCTCCAGCATGCAGGAGTGTAAAGGACCTCTGCTGGGTCTTTAAATCTTTCTGTCACAAATAATGTGCTTGCATGACCCCTTTCAGAAACTGAATGAGGTCTGCATGAAAACCAAGGGATTTGTTCTGCTACTTGTAGGAGGCAGTTGTATAGCCTCACTGCTCTGCTGGGTAGAAACTCCCTCCTAATTTTCTGTCTACATTTACTTACAGATGGCTTGTATCCATTTGGGTTTTTATGCTAAAAATATATTGAAAACTTCTGATTGTGTTCTTTACTTTCCTGATACTTATAAAATCCCATCACATCTTTCTGAGAATTCCTAGCTGCTTCCTCTTCTCCAGGCTTAAACTTCTAATAGACGCCTGGGAAAATGTTTCATTAGAGGGGGCTTCATGAAACATTTCTGTTTGAACAGTCTAGAGTTCCTTAGCAGGAAGTGTCATTCTTCTAATTCTCCTTATGAATGGCCATGAGTATCTCCTGCCTGTCACAGGATTGCTGGTTTTCTGCCCTTTGAAGTACTGAACCTGTGCTCCCCACTATAATCTCCTTGGTCAGTGAAACCAGCCTGCTAGGTTTGTTTTCAGCTGTCTTTTGGTTGTCCTTCCCTGCACTTAGTGTCCATGCCTTACAGCATATGTTAGGGGCATGGCAAAAGTATGGTGTGCAGATGATGGTTCCAGAGTCCCAGCTGTTACTTTATGGTCTGTGGAGACAAACAGTGTGAATGAGTTGTTTAATTGATCAGAGTTAATTTATGTGGGATGGATGACATCCTGAATATAAGGGCTGTTGGCTGCAGCTGCTTTTCTTCAAGATAAACTCATGCATTTGCATTTGTGGAGCAGAGATGTGAGGGCATTTTGGTGGGTTATGGACTGGAGGTAACCATCAAGGAAACTGTGTCCTTAGCCACAGTGTTGGGATTGCAGCTCTCTAGGGGGGAAAAAAAAAATCAGACTAAAGAAAATGGATTTGGAATGTAAATGTATGAAGACTTAGTTGCAGAATTCTGGACATAGATTGAAGGAAGAAGGTACATTATTTTTATTTTTTGTGGTTATCTCCTAACACTCATGTCTGTGGGCAGGTTTAGCTATAGCAATAGTTCTGCTCTAAGAGAAGGGACGTCACATGCAGAGCATAAGAGCTGCATTCCCAAATGCTGGCATCCAGTGAGTGCGAAGGTCAGGGAGCTGTGTTTGTAATACATAAGAATGTATTCCTATTATGCCATGGTACTTAATTACATACTTAATAAGTGGGGGCAATGTCTTTAAAAAGGGCATGTATGCTGTTTATTTCAGAGGAAGAAAACTGAATCCTGCTTTAGAGGATAGAAGCAAACCCATAGAATTGGTAGTTTAACTCTAGTTTTGTTTACTTAGTAGCTAATGACATCACCTGAATAAAAGATGTAAAATAACAATACTGTCAGCTTTGTTCTGAATTCTTTTCCCTTTGCTTTAAGCATTTAAACAAATCTGTTTACTCACATGTGTGGATCTCCTTTGACTTAACCTTTAGATAAACTTTTGTTGTTGACTCTGGAGGGTTGTCATGGTTTAACCCCTGCTGGCATCTAAGCTCCACACAGCTGCTTGCTCACTCCCCTGGTGGGGTGGGATGAGGGAGAAAATTGGGAAAGTGAGAACTCATGGGTTGAGAGATAGTTCCATAGGTAAAGCAAAATGCATGCAAGGAAAATAAGGAATTCAGTCACCACTCCCCATGGGCAGGCAGGTGTTCAGCCTGAACACCAGGAAAGCAGGGCTCCATCATGTGTAATAGTTACTCGGGAAGACAAATGCCATCACTCGCAACATCCCTTCCATCCTCTTTCACCAGGCCCTTACACTGAGCATGACTCCCTATGATGTGGGTAATATCCCTTTGGTTATTTGGGGTCAGCTGTCCTGGCCCTGTCCCCTCCCAGCTTCTTGTACACCCCCAGCCTACTCACTGACAGGGCAGTTTCAGAAGGAGAAAAGGCCTTGACTCTGTGTAAACACTGCCCAAGAATAAAAAAACTATTTGTTATCAAACATTTATCAACACTGTTTTCAGTGCAAATCCTACTTCCCTACTAGGTACAACGAAGAAAATTAACCCTTTCTCAGCTGAAACCATGACAATGCTATATGGTAGGGAATATCACTTTGGCCAGTCTGGGTCAGCTGTCCTGCCTGTGCTCTCCACAAATGATCTTATGCTAAATGTGCCTGTCCTAAAAAGCAATTATTTGTGGCTGATAGAAAATAACTACAGGGGTCAGTATCATCCAAAGCTCCTTTTAGGAACATGGTCCAAATCTTCTAGGTCCTTCAAAAATGTAGCATGCTCTGATCTATTGCAGGTAACACTTAGAGTTTGTTTATTTCTTTCCCAGTAAAAACAAAAGATGACTAAAATATCTGTGCTGGCCTCTTTTGAAGGTTGCTTAGCAGATGTTTCTTCCTAAAGCAGTACAGCTCCTGGGGTGGGCAATTTGAACTGAAAACTTACGGAGAAGACTGAGAAATGACCAATACTGAAGTTATAAGGAGCTGTACTTAATTTTTAACATGTTGATACTACTTTAATTATGGACTCAAGCACATTAAATACTGTGTCTGCTGGTGTATAAAAAATATTTACTTGAAACTGACTTAAGCACTGAAAAAACCAAACCTGAAGCTTGGAGTCCATAAACTGATGGTGAGGTGTATTAGCAAGGAAATTAAGCTTCTGCTCGCTTCATCCTTTTCTTGTAGTCTTTCCCTCATAATACTGAAAATGGTGAATGGAAGAGCATGTCAGCGCTCTGGTGCTATTGATAGTTCCCATGCCATCTGATAAGTCAACCAGTGTTTTCTGGGAACAGAGCTAGGCAGAAGCTGTGCAAAGAACTTGCAAAACAAAAAAAATATTTTTCTGATGACTGCTTTTACAAAGCCAGTGATGTACTAAATCTCCTAATCCTGAAATGTCCTCTCGCTCTTCTCTTTTGCCAAAAGCTGTAACTGTTTTCTTCCTCAGAGCCAGGATCCCCATCAGTGTCAAATCTGGGACAGCTCTAGCTGAGAGTGTGGGACTGTGGAACAGACTTGGGCAGTCAAATCGACAGTGCTAGGTCTGTGCATGGGTTATGTAGTTACTCTTCCTTACATGTACGTGAAGGGTGGAAAGACCCCAAGAACTTCTCTGCCATAATTTCCAGCAGTAGAACTAGAAATAATCAAGTTCTGTATGGCCTCAGTCCCACCTGCAACTGCAGGCAGACAGGTATTTGTGATGCTAGGACAAGCACTGCTTTTATCTTAACTTGGGGCGTGAGTTAATTCTTCTGCCCCTTTGTTCTGCTTCATGTTTCAGTTCACTGAATCACACCTTGCCAGTGCAAGTGATCCCTGGCCTCAGGTTAGATTCTTGAATGTGTATTTTTGCTTGTTTGGAGGAAATTGAGCAGTATGAGTCACATCAGAGAGTTCCCGAAATGAGAAGAGGAGATAAGATTTTCTGGCTCCTGGGGTTTCACTCCAGACAGGCTGGAGACTGCCTTAGGCATCCTGAGAAATTCCAGCTTCTTTGTAGCAGTTGTATTGCTTACCTTATTCACACTTAATGAAAGACAGAGGCTGAGGGATGAGTATGTTTTTGGAAATTATTGTTTCCCATCTAGTCCTCATGGAAAACTTGTGCCTTAGACCCTTTGTCTCTGAATTTTTAAAGAATTAGTGTTTCAAGCTCCTTTCCAAACAGGAAACACCTTCACTACTGGCACCAGAACTCCCTTTCCCTTCAAGGCTGGCTAAAGCTCTTACTCTTCCTCTTCTGCTGTTACTGTGAAGCTGGAGGTTTTTTCCATGACTTCAAAATTTCAAGTAGTTTTACTGTTGCCATGGGATAAATGTCCCTTGTACAAGCTAATTTGACTTAAATTAAAACACTTCATAAGTATTCAGGAGTGACAAATAGAGCCCCTGAAGAGAGATAGAGCTGGGTTACTCAGAGGTACCTAATTCTCTATTTTTGTGTTGACCTAAAAGCATCATTAAAATGTTTAAAAAAGAAGACTTAAAAATACATAAATGTGGATGTAATCTTATCATATAGATAGGCTCTAGAAGAAAGCTGGAGAGGAATCTTTGACAAGGGCATGGAGTGATAGGACAAGCAGGAATGGCCTTCAGCTGAAGGAGGGGATATTTAGGTTAAATATTGGGAAGAAATTCTTTACTGTGAGGGTGATGAGACCCTGGCACAGGGTGTCCAGAGAAGCTGGGGCTGTCCCTGGATCCCTGGCAGTGTTCAAGGCCAGGTTGGATGAGGCTTTGGGCACTCTGGGCTAGTGGAGGGAGTCCCTGCCTGTGGCAGGGGGTGTGGAACTAGGTCATCTTTGAGGTCTCTTCCAACCCAAACCATTCCATGATAAAGAGCCTTTATTCAAAAAAGACATGGAAAATGAATATCTATCTCTTAGAATACCTGAGATCCCACCATATCCTGTATGTGTCTTACTGTGATTTCAGCAAGCTCAACGGAGAATTTTAGATAATCTAAAATAATTTCCTGCTGTGTCCCACTTTTGTGAGCTACTGATAAAGTTACTGGCAAATGTTTCTCAAACCAAGACTTAATCTCCAACAGAAAGCTAGACTGCAAAGCTCTTGTCCTAGCATTTCATGGCAGCCTCATGTAGAAAAAATTACCTTTAAAGCTCTGTCACTACCACCTATAACCACCACTGCACCAAATGCACATAAAGAATTGTTGCCTCCAAAGTACGCTACCACTATAAGTACTAAAGCCTTTTAGGTTTTAGAAGATTATATAGATTTCTTTCTTCTGCCATCCTTTTCTACAGTGGGGTGGGAACAAAACAGTTAAATGCATTGTGTGTTTACACATAAGCCATATTTTCTAAGCACATGTTACTTCAACTGTGATCTGTGGAGAGGTGATAGTTCAGATTAGATCACTTAAAATCTCCTTATGGGTCAAACAAGCATTTGTACATGTTTTCAGGGAAGCAAACAAAATGAGGGTGTTTATAAGAAATAAAATTAGTAAATGTTAAATTTTGTTTTGTGATGAAAATAACACAGTGTGTCAGGATTATATGAGATGGTTCCAGTTCCTTTTCCATAAGAGAATAAGACTTTGATCTTGTTCTAAATAATATACTGACTGTGTTGCTCAAGATTTGGTTGTATTTATCTGCCTGTAGCTTTCTAAAATGGCAGTATTTAAAACAGGGTGCATTACATCAGATGAGATTTGGCCATGGCAAAATGGATGGAATAATTGCAAATTTTGTCTTATATTCCTGTTGATACATATCAGAACAACATTTCCTATTTTTGAAAATTCCAACAAATCATTAACCTGTGTTTAATTTGTGATAACTCCCAGTTCCTTTTCTACAATTCTGCTGCTTAGCCAGCAGTTTCCCAGATTGTTATTTATTTTTCTTTAAAATTAAGACCATTGTGCTTGTTTCTATTGATTTGTCCTCACTTCTTTTGGATCGCAACTAACTTACCCAAATCTTTGAGCCCTATATTGGTCCTTTGGAACTCTGGCAATTCCTCAAAGCTTGCTCTTGTCTGCTAGTTTTCTAGGCATTTTAGATGATAATTTGTCATCCAATTTAAATCAGCTCAAGTTACTTCAGAATAAGCCCTTGCAGAGCTCTTTGTGTAGTGACAGTGATCTTTGCAAAGCTGCCCTTTGAGCAGTGGTTGCATCTCTTGCATGCTCATTTCATGGTGATTTCAGCTAAGTGTTATTTCACTTGTTTGTTTATAACAATGTCTCATGGGACAGTATTAAAAGTCTCAATTATAGCCAACTCTAGTGCACTATTGTTTCTTTGTTACTCACTCAGCCTTGAAGTACAAACTGGCTTGATCTGCCAAGAATAAATCAATCATTTCAATGTCATCTCTTCTTGACAGCTTGGTAGCCTTCTGCTGATTTTTTTTTTTTTAAATTGTTTTCTTTAAAAAAATTTCAGTATGGTTCTAGGACCTTTTCCAGGTGCTTGCACAGAAGGCCTGGCAGTTCTCGTTACCTTGATCTTCCTTTCTTAGATACAGAGAGGCAATGCTGGTTTTTTGTAAGCCCTCTGACACCTTTCCCCATACTCTCAAAGGTAGGTCCTGAGGGTTTGGATCATTAAACATTAACTTGATTGACTGTGGCTGACCTAAAATAGCCTTCAGTCTTTCCTTTCTCTGACCCGTTCTCTTTTCCCACTGCGTAACACTATTATAGTATCTCTTAACTTTTCTCTGTAGAGAAAGAAATTACATTTGACATGTTCTCTGCCAATTTCTGCACTCCTTTAAATAGCAGACCTGGCTGTTTTAGGGTATTTTTGTTGTTCCTAATGTGTTGATATAGAATTTTAATTTTCCTACCTTTTGTGTCATGGTGACCTATCAAGTACACCACCTAACTGGAAAATTAGTTGCTGCTAGGTAATCCTCATTAGGCACCTCTGTAACTGAAAAGAGGTGGAGTATTCCTATTCACTTGTAAAAAGCTGGATTTCACTTGTGGAAATTAAGGTCTGGAGTGTAGAGGAACAAGATGTGTTCTACACTTCTAAAAAATTGACTTGGTTTAGGTTCAGTCTTCTGTTTTCTGGCAGGGAGGAATTGGATGAATATTTTAGGAACTATGGGTTAGCACTAGAGGAGAGCAGAAAACTGCACCCAGCTCAGTACAGCACCAGGACTGAGGCTCTTAAATTCTCAAATACGTGGCAAAAGAGATAAAAAAAGCAAAAGTGTGAAATAACAATGAGAAGGGAATAAATCAGTTACATGGAAAGCCACTAAGAGGCAGGCTGGATGGTATGTCTAGCTTCAATATCTGCAGTTCAAGATAAGTAACTGTATCAGAGTTATTTTTGCTGAAATACCTATGTAATTTATGATCTAATATGATCTTTATTTCACAGGAATCCCTGTCTTCCTGAACAAGAGGGTTGAAGTCTTTTGGGCATCTTTTACTTTTAATAGAGAGATTTTTTCAGGCTTTTTCTTTTTGAAAATTTTGCATTTGTAATCATCTTCTAATCTATTAAAAAGATATAAAAATATAATCAGTGGATGGCAGAATTCCCTGGGAAAAACCAAAAAGAGCCCCATGTCAGTGATCCATAAGGGAATGCTGCCAATGAAAAGAGGCAGTCTTTTTTTAGGCTGGAGTTTTTACAGGCATATTGCTTGTAGGCTTTGGGGTTTTTCATGTGGTTTGTTTTGGTTTTTTTATCTGCTGCAGACAAGAGGTCTCAGACAGACCCCACGAAGGAAGACTATTGTAAACTGTGAAATGCTCTCTTCCTTCCTCCGGAGATTCCACTGGCAAAGTAATTCTGATAAAGTTTCCTCCGCTGGACTTCAGAGCTCCTACCATGACAAGGATGAGCACTTCCCAGTAGGAAGCTAAAAACAACTTGGAAAAGTGAATGTCCAGGAAAAGGTGTAGGATTTTCTGCTTCCTCGCTTCTGAGAGGATATAAACTCTTCTGGAGTTGTCTATAATTTTTCCATCTACACAATTATAACAGCTGATCAGTGTGTTAGGGGGAAAAAAGGTTTCCCTATCAAAACTCATTATCATTAGTTTGTGTTAGGATAAAGTTTACAGAACCCCTGTGAAATTAGGCCTTGCTGCAGGATGTACTATACAGGTGCATTCAAAGTACCAGCCTCTGTTAGGAGGGTTTACGGTCTGAAGAACATGCACAGAGAAAGGTTGGCAGACAGGGGATGGTTTCACTCCCAATTTACGGATGAGCATCTGAGGTTAAAGAAATAGCAGTCCTGATGTGGTGCTATCTGGAAGTCTGGTTGTCCTAAGCAAGGCTGGCCCAGGCCTGGGCTTGCAGAAAGAGCCTGACCGACAAGAGTTAACCTCAGCTTTTCAGGGTTTCTTGATGGTTTGTTGGTGTTTCTAGCTTTGCTACTTCACACCTGCTAGAAAGTGTTCCTCTCCCTATAAATGCAATCCCTATAAATTACTCAGTATGTTGGTTTTAATCTGCAATCTAGTCAGTAACTGACATGCTTTCTACGGCTTCATTGCAATTTCTTGTACTGATAGTAACTGAAGCGGGTTTAGAATATACTTTTTATATCCTTATTTTCTGTGATGAATTCCTTTGATGGGCAGAGATCTGCTAAGGTATGGATACTTGACAAATATTTTTTTTGGAAAAAAGCTGGGAATTGATACCAGCCAAGATCTTACCTTGGAGCCCAGGAACCACTGCCTTTTATTCTGTAAGAACAGGCTGAGGCTCCAAAATAAGAGTTTTAACATGTACTGTGTGAACTATAATTCTGCTTTACAGATATCAAGTGGGTGCTACCCTATATCCTCCTATTGCTGAAAACCCTTCCTGAGTCCTTTGCATGTCAAGCCTCATTAAACCTCACCCAAAATGGTGAATCTTTATGCTTTGAGTACCGTTGGGCAACTGGACTGTGGTGGAGCCTCCAGAGTACGGCCTGAGTAGATCTGGAACAATGGTTGGGGTGACGTGCAGATCAGGGAACAAGGGAATAACACCTCTTTGCATTGACTAGGGTTGGGAGTGCTGGGGAGTGTGGATTCTGTGAGAAGCTTCTAGTGTTGTGTCTTTGCCCTAGGTTGAGAACAGAGATAATGTGTATATTACTCTTGCTGCCTGATCCCAACTCACCCTCAGCTTGAGACCTCCTGTAACAGAGGTAAGGACACGTAAGTGAGAATATCCAAAACCGCATCTGTACATAGCACAGCAAGTCACTCACCACTGAAGTGGCGTGTGTGTGAAGGTATCCATGAGGATCAAGGAGTGGAGTAGTCAGACTATTGTGCAAGGAATTGGTGATCCTCACCCTTCCTGCCTTCTCATGTACGCAGGTGCTCTCTGAATAGCCTGTGACCACTTACCAACCCTCCGTAGCAAACCTGTAATTACTCATGAAGGTGTCTCTGTACCCTGGACACCATGTGACTGTCCTGTACAGGGCAGTAGTATAATTAATCAGGATATACACAATAATTGTGTGTGAATTCAGTATGAGACTAGTGTATTGTCTTGTCCATCTGAAATATTATCTGCACCTGTTCTGGAATTGTAACTCTGCTGCGGTAAGGATCTGTGAGCATAAGGTCTAAGGGCCTCCTCAAAGCGAAGTCCGCATTCCAAGCTTGACTTCCAGGAGTGACTATGAGTCTGTACTGTGAGCAAGACTCCAGAAGAGAACCAGCAATCCTGGGGCTGGCAAATGTTACTGCAAACGAGAACTTTGTACAGCGTTCTGCGACCCATAAGGAAGGGCTTGTCCACTGCTGTAGTTTCTATCTTTTACTCAAACATAGTTAACCAGATTTGGGATCTCAGTGCCTTTCTCACTGAGATCCCAAAAGAACCAGCACCTCCTTGCTGTAAAACATGATGCTAGGTGAAGAGCTGGAATTTGCTTATTCATGCAACTAACTCTAACTACCTTGCTGCTTCCTAATATCCTGGAATTGTGTGCTCCTGTCAGTAAAACTGTAATGCAGCACTTGGCAGTTTGTCAGCCCAGTGTGCCTTTGTGAGAAGCTTGATTTGGCAACGGGAAGCATTAGGTTTATGCTGTGGGAGGGCCAGATACTGGGATTTTCCAAGAAATATTTTTTTTCCACGCGGAATTTCCCGTGTCATGGATGACAGGCCAGTTGAGAGAATAAAAGGCCACAGTAAAGGCAGGAGATTACACAGTCCAGACACTTGGAGCTGAACTTAATCTTCAAGTCTACATTCAGCAACTTAGCAACAGAAAGCAGTCACTGAGAAGTATCACAGAGGACGTTTCCCACCTGTCTACCACAACTACAACCTGTGAGTATAAATGGAGTGTGTTATTCTGTTTCATTGCTCAGCTAGAGGAAAACCAGACAGATGGAATGCTGTGTTCTTTAAAAGCCATTTACATTTAAAAGCTATCTTGATAATAAGAACTGTTTTAAAATTAATAATTTCCTAAAAAAGGGCATTAGAGTAACAACTTAGAATAATTGTTTAAAAATATGTAGAAAAGATAACATAGGCATTATTTTCTAGTGAATTGTAAAAGGTCAGTGTTTGTTCTTTACAAATGTGTGCCTTTGGTCTCTCCTAGCCATCTGCTTAAAAGATAGAGAGGAGAAATCTCTCAGAAAACATGACCTGCTTGTGGTTCCTATCTCTTCTTGCTTATGGTGAGTGTGTATTTTCCTGTGTAGAAAGCCAGTTGGATGGTAATATTAGTGAGACTATTCTGCTTGAGTTCAAAATTAAACAGAACTTTTGAACCTGACCTGTGGGGCTAGGTTCACCTAGGAAAAACCTGTAGCTGCAGTTTCTCTTCTTGCCTGTGAAATACATAATCGGCTCCTGGTTTGCTATGAAATCTGCAAAGCTTTGTGTGATCCGAGGGTTTCACGGGCTGAAGTCTCTAGTCTTGATGCTGACTGGCTTGTTTTGAATCTTTCCAGTTGATTGTTTGTAAGATAATTGCCACTGGTTTTTATGCGATTTCAGATGTTGACAAGTTTACAATATTTATTGAAAGTTTTTCCTCCTCTTTGTCTAGAAGAGGATAATATAAAGTCCAACACAGACTCTTTGATACTCTTTTTTATTCTAGGACTTACATTACTGCAGGGTGTGAATTGTTGGACATACCATTATTCAGACACAAATATGACCTACAAGGAAGCAGAGCTGTGGTGCAAAAAGAGGTATACCAACATGGTTGCTATTCAGAATAAGGAGGAAATCAACTACCTCAATAGCTTCTTACCCTTCAATCCGGGTTACTACTGGATTGGAATCAGAAAAATTAATGATGTTTGGACCTGGGTTGGAACAAAGAAAGAACTGACAGAAGAGGCAAAAAACTGGGCTTCAGGTGAGCCAAATGGCAAAGGGAACAATGAGGACTGCGTTGAAATCTACATCAAAAGAGGGAAGGATGATGGCAAATGGAATGATGAACAGTGTGAGAAAAAGAAGGTCGCCTTGTGCTACACAGGTACAGTGTGATAAAGCCATTCTAGTGGGGCTCTGTGGAGATGAGACGGTGGGTGGGATGAGTTGTTTAACCTAGTCTTATGCACTACCAGTCCCTGTAAGCACTTGTACATTTATCCTTATTACAGGGCTGAGGTTGTTCTTGTTCTGAAAGCTAGATTGATCTCGCTTACCTTTTAGCTCTTACCTTTTAGCTCCCAGAATATTACACATCTTTTGTGAGCAAATCACCAGACCTTTTCTATAATCAATGGTGAGACTAGATAGTGATGTACATCCCACTCTCAAGTGGGTGTCTCTGTTAGATAAGAATTGCCCTTTTGGAGGTATCTGCCAACTATAGACCACTGGATTAGATTAGATGCTTTATGTAGAGGTGGCTAAGGCTGGGTCAAAGAAACCCACCTGAAAAAACCCTAGTCAAATCTCAGCCAAATTAGAGCTGTGGTGAGTTAATGAAGAATGTACCTGTTAGGGATTTTTACTTACCCCATAGTATACTGTTCTTCTGGCATTTTAAATACTGCTACTATCTACCTGAGAACAAGTGGCCATGGAGTTTCCAGCCAGTAGAATCCTTCAACAGTGAGGTAGTTGGCTGTTGATTTCTGAAATGAGAGGTGTTGATTTCTGAAATCCTTCTGTGAAATGAAAGGGTGACCTTATGTACCAACCCTCCTGCTTTTCTTCTGCTGTGCAGAGTGCTTATTTAGTGCCAGAAAGATAAAAAAAGTGCTAGCCAGGTTTCATTAGTGGCCATTGCTGATTCTTTTTTTAATTTGGTGTTTGTTTTTTTCCCCAGCTTCTTGCAACCCATCTCTCTGCAGTGGCCATGGAGAATGCATAGAGACTATTAACAATCACACCTGCCATTGTGACCCTGGGTTCTATGGGCCTGAGTGCGAGTTTGGTAAGATTACCCCACCCTGCTTTTCAACCAGGGCAATGTGCATGCTAGCTAGAGTTGAGTTTGCTTGTTGATTTACTTGCTCAGCCGATGGGACTGACTGTGTACCCTCTTGTGTCTCTCTGAAGTTAAGAGTTGTGATCCTCTAAAGAAACCTGATCATGGGAGCCTTGAATGCAATCATCCATTGCAGAATTTTGGCTACAACTCGTCCTGCACAGTTCAGTGTGAGGAAGGCTATGAGCTGACTGCCCTGGAATCTGTATACTGTACCTCTTCTGGCGTCTGGTCTGCCCCTCTTGCGGCATGCAAAGGTGAGCTGCTCAAGCAGTGATAGATGAGATTTCTACATTACACATAGCTCAGTGTTGTTCTTAGTAGGTACAAATTGATGAATTATGTGGTGAAGGTGTTATTTTAACACAGCACAAAGCTGCCTTTGTTCCTGACAAGATGAAATGGGCAGGATGAATGTTCTGGCCCTGGTCTAGATTTCCTTGTAGGGGAAGACTTTTCCACCTCTTGGTAGGGAACAGGGAATGGAGATGATCTAGCTATGACACTGCTCACAACAGGCCAGTTACTCCTGAATGTAGGAATTTTTGGAGGTATTCAGCTTAGAACAAGCTACTGTCTGAAACAATAGCATCAGACATCATCAAGCAGCAGTTAAAATGGGAAAAATTTGGACTGTAACTAGTTGCTGTAATGAACTGCAGAGGAATTTATAGCCTTAAGAGTCAGTCTTCTATTTTGAGATCTTTCCACTCCTATCTGCTTTCTGAAATGGAAGCATAGTAGATCTCCTTTCTAAAGCTGCTTCTATTTAGTGGATATGTTGATATGTTTCAGGAAAGGGAAAAAAACAACTGTCTTATGGTTTGTTCCCAGCTAAGCTCTGTGCTGTCTCTTACTCGTTTCAGCTGTGACCTGCCCTGCCTTGGAAATGCCTGCTCATGGTGCTGTGAACTGCTCGAATCCCTCTGTGGAGCTCACCTGGGGCACCACCTGCGAGTTCACCTGTGAGGAAGGATTTGTCCTGACAGGACCAGCCACACTGGAGTGTGGGTCTTCTGGGGCCTGGGACAGGCAGCAGCCATCCTGCGCAGGTACCTCTCCTTACCCCTGAGCACCTTGGGGCTGTCAGCATTGACAGGCTGAATTCCTGAGACATCTGTGCTGATTGCTGTTGTGATCTGTGTGTTGCAGCTGTGAGGTGTGAGGCTGTAACCTGGCCAGAAGAAGGCTTTGTGACCTGTGACCGTGCTGCTGGAGATCTCACCTATGGCTCGCGGTGCGATTTCCACTGCAGCAGTGGCTACGTTCTGGATGGCCCGTCCAGCATTGAGTGCACAGCGCAGGGACAGTGGTCAGAGCCAGTGCCAAAATGCAAAGGTAGGATTTATTGGGTAGGAAATCATCAATTAAGGCTCAGAGTAGCTCAAATAGTCTGAAAAGGCTTCCTCACTCAAGTGTATTCAAGGAGTGACAGTCCTTCCCAGCCTGTTTATAGCACTTTTCATAAACAGATCTGAAGACGGAGATCCCTTAGTCTGCTGTATCAAAGAGGAAACAGCAGTGCAGGATGACAAGCAATGCTCAAGAACTGTCCCTAACACATGTAATAACAGGCTTTAGAAGTGGAGTGTTCTGACAGGAACTTTTTACTCCCTACGCTCCAAGTGGCATCTGTTGTCTGTTTTATGCAGTCCACTTGTGGAGTATGATCTGGATCTAGTCTCAGGATAGCATGTGCTTTAGGTGCATGTTTAAGGGTTCTGGCTGTGCTGTGCAACATGCTGAACTCCATTTCCTGAGACACTATGAGGTCTGATGGGAAGAAGTATGGCTCTGTAGAGCACAGCTCCAGGCAAGACATGTCCTCTTGTCAGCTCAGAGAAGAGTGTTTATGTTGACCTATTCCCAGCTAAGCTCTGTGCTGTCTCTTACTCGTTTCAGCTGTGACCTGCCCTGCCTTGGAAATGCCTGCTCATGGTGCTGTGAACTGCTCAAATCCCTCTGTGGAGCTCACCTGGGGCACCACCTGCGAGTTCACCTGTGAGGAAGGATTTGTCCTGACAGGACCAGCCACACTGGAGTGTGGGTCTTCTGGGGCCTGGGACAGACAGCAGCCATCCTGTGCAGGTACCTCTCCTTACCCCTGAGCACCTTGGGGCTGTCAGCATTGACAGGCTGAATTCCTGAGACATCTGTGCTGATTGCTGTTGTGATCTGTGTGTTGCAGCTGTGAGGTGTGAGGCTGTAACCTGGCCAGAAGAAGGCTTTGTGACCTGTGACCGTGCTGCTGGAGATCTCACCTATGGCTCGCGGTGCGATTTCCGCTGCAGCAGTGGCTACGTTCTGGATGGCCCGTCCAGCATTGAGTGCACAGCGCAGGGACAGTGGTCAGAGCCAGTGCCAAAATGCAAAGGTAGGATTTATTGGGCTAGCAAAATACAGGCAAATACATCTACTAGTGCAGAAGAAAAAAAAAGGGCCAAAACCAGTGAAGTCCATAATGACTCTTAACAATTTCTTTTGGTATTTTAGTGGTACAGTGTGAACCACTGAGCTCTCCTGAGAAAGGTTCTATGGATTGCTCCCATGGTGCTGGGAACTTCATGTACAACACAGCCTGCCACTTCAGCTGTCTAGAAGGATGGAAGCTCAACGGTTCTCATGTTCTTGAGTGCGGTCATTCAGGAAACTGGAGTGCCAGCCTGCCCACATGTGAAGGTATTTTACCTGTGCCTAGTCACAGAGGGGTGGCACTGGGTTTCTAGTCAAGTGAGGTATGGAAGCGTGTGGAGGAGGTAACACCAACCAGTAAGCTAGAACTTCTAGTGAAATCCATTAATTGAAAAGGCCAATAATCTCTCAATATGGTTTTACGAAAATAGAAGAGGGGAAAATTCCTAAATGTCTCGGTGAAAAATGTTGATTTCTTACCAAAAACAAAAGCTGCAACCTGATTTTGGGTTGTTCTGTTTGATTTGTGTAAGCTTTTTCCATTTAAGGAAAAAAGCTTTTCCAGAGAAGTGGAACCTTGTGAGGAAATGTGCATTTATAAGTCTGTTTCTCAGTGGAAACATCTATGGATTTGCTAATTTGGTGTGATTAATTTCTTGAGTGAACTCCTCAGCTAAAAGATCTCACAGAGCTTTTCTGCCAAAGGCTGTAACTTAACTGGACAGAAGTCTCTGCCTTGCTTTTTCATTCTAAGTAGTAGGACTTCTGTCCTTGTCCTCAGAACATCCTTGGGCTGCCTGAAATACTTTTGCTCGAGGTCATAAAAACTGAACTCCACTTTGTTTGCTTGAGCAGAATTTAGATCCTTGAATAATTTCATTGATCTCCACTGCATTGATCAAAAAGGAAGACAGCACAGTGGGAATTAAAGTTTGAACTGAAACATGAAAAATAAAAGATGATCATAAATTGTCACATGAGGCTGGAGGTTAGACAGACCCTGGTAGAGCTAGATTGCTGCCTTGCTCTTGCTTTGGCAACAAGTGGGATAAGTTTTAGTATGCAGGATTTTACCTTGTGCACAGGATGTGTTCCTGTCTCAGCAAGAGAAAACTTACGGGTTGCAAGCTGCAGTTCTGGTTCCTCTTGAGCACAGGGAAAAGGAAGAAATAGAGGGCTTCAAAGACCACACATGCCTCTTGATCTCACGGAAACTTTTTCATCCTTTCAGCTTCTGAACAAGTCAGCTATGTCTCTGTGGGCATAGCAGCCACAAGTGCCTCTCTGTTGTCCACGGCATCATTTCTCCTTTGGCTTGCAAAGCGTTTCCGAAGAAATGGTGAGCAATTGAACTGGGTCCACTGGTTTTATTTACCTTCCTGAAAAATTTTCAGTAGAGGGGGAAAAAAAAAATCCACCTCTGAATGCCCAATACCTTACTCTTTGAAAAAGTGAAAATTCCCATGCTTAAACAAATTCCAAAATTGTTTTCAAGAAGGCTGCATACATGGCATGTTTGGCTTTTGGCTGAACACTTAAAAAAATAAAAAGCAGTAAAAGCCAAATGTTTAGAAAACTAGAATTAGAAGAAAACAGTGACAATGTATGCATCCGTAATTACTTCCAAGGAAAGGGAATGGGAATTTGAGATGGGGCTGATGACAACAGTCGTAACTGTCAGTGAGATTTGTTGCTAGATAATGGCTTTTTATCAGACAGTCAGAAATGGGAGTAGTTTTCAGAGAAGAAAAAGTTTGCATGAGGGGGCTTTCATCTTAAAATGCTAAAACCTTTTCTTATTCTTTTTGCAGCAAAGAAATTTACTCCTTCCAGGTAAGTTGTGTCTCAAAAAGCAGCACAAACCCCACTGAAATAGCTTTGCTAAAACACATTTGATATAAAACCAGTTGTCATTACAGTACTTTTTGTTTTTGTTTTATGTAGTAGCTGCCAGAGCCTAACCATCGAAGGTAGCTTCCAAAGTGCTGGCCAGACTGTCTAACTCCAGGTGTTTCAGGTAAGCTGCACTCTCAAATTCTCTTCCTTTTAATCACACAAGCAATCAGAGCTGTTAATTGCTATACAACTGCTGAAATAGCGGTACGTGCTTTGGGGTACTTAACATGCTTCGTGGCATTGCATGGAAAATTCCTAACAGGGCTGATGGATTTCTTGCTTTAGAAATCGTTCTTCAGCTCCGAGAGGCTGGTTACGCTCAGCATTCTGTCTGGCCGCACAGAGCATTAGGAATACTTTTGCGTGCTTTTGCTACCTGCTGCATACAAAATTCCTCTGAAATGAGAGCAAATACAAATCTCTGCCAGTTTTCCAATTTATAGAGGAATTTTGTTCTCTGCAGGAATTGAAGCTGTCTTTACTTACGTCTCAGAGATTTCCGGAGAATGAAACTGCATGCAAATCAGCAGCAGTCCAGATGTTTTTACCTCTTGCTGACAAGATGATTGACCTCGTGTGTCGCTCAGAAATTTCAAACTCAAGCTGTCTGGTATTTCCATTGAAGACAAGCAGAGAGTAAAACTCTGGCCTTCTAGCAAAATACTGTCCACATTTGGTCATGTAGTTATAACTGGGAGCTTGCCATCTCTCGTCCAGATGGTGGGCAAAATAGTAAGCTGCTGCCTAAAGAGGAGGCTGGTTTCTCCTCTGGTCTACTCAAAGGTACCTAGGTGAGGTGAAGACATGCATTATTTCACATCACTTACTACACTGCTGGAGATGTCTTCTCTGGACACTTGCAGAAACAGAATAACTGGGGTGAAAAAAATATTCACTGAATAGCCTTGAAACCATTGATCTGGTCTGTTGTTGAAGTCAGTATGTTTTAAGAGGATGTCCCAGTCAATAAATATGCCTGTAGTGACATGGGCAGTTATTTGGGTTTCTCCCAGAAAGCTTAAGGACTTTAAACTGGGCTTTCTTCTTTTGTGATAGCACTAGGAACTGTAGTGCTTCTACTAGGCACTCCTGTTTCTGGATGCAGTCAGTAGATCTGAAGTGACCTCATCCCTGTGGGATTATGCACTGTAATACAGGTGTATGCGTAAATACTTAATTGTGTGGTGTTTACTGTGGCTCTTCCTGTGCTGTTAACTGTAAATGTGTTGTAAAATACCTGTTCCTGAGTAGGTCTGTGCCCATGGATCTGGGCCCAGGTGGTTGTAAAATAGAGAGGTGTTTGTTAGAATTTCATGCCTGCATGTTATTTACAAAGAAATTGGAAGCCTGAGATATGTCTGCGTGTGTATATATATATATTGTGAGTATGATTTAGTAAGCTGTTAAAGGACTTTAAACAAGAAAGTATTTCTTAAGTTATGCTTAAGTTATAATAAATTAAGAAACTCTGACTTAGAATCTGAAATGTATTGTTCTATTTGTAACAGTATTTAATAAAACGTTTTAAATTTAATGGCCCCTTTTTTTGGAAATGTATGTCACTTAAATGATTTCGGTCAGACCTGGGGGGATATGGCTTCAGCAGCAGAATGTGAGGGGCTGGGGGAAGACTGGCTGAGTAGCAAAGCAGTCCGTTAGCTTTTTTTGTTTTCAGAGTGGTCAAAGAGTAGCCAGCAGATGGCACTGACTGCCTGGGAGCCAGCCCAGCACGGCCAGAGCTGCACCCCAAACCAGCATCCCCGGCCCGGAAAGGAAGGAGGAAGGCAGCGATGTAAGGCAGGTGCCTGGACCAGCAGTGCTTAGAGGGGAGAGGAGAGCAGAAAGAAGCAAGTAGGTGATCTTGGTGCACGGACAACAGCACAAACCCGTTGTCTCCTGTGGGTCTTCCTCGCCCTTCCTGCTGGGAAGGTAGTTGAGTGCTGGGAGACTGGGGGCTGACAGGTGAAAGCACAGCACTGGGGATTAGCGATGACTGCTGTCTAGGACTTGCACTCCCACCCTGGCTTGGGCTGTAGCCAAAGACTCTGCTGTGAGCCAGTGATGGCCAGACACCCCTGTGGCCACCCCTCCCCAACCCAACATAGCCAAGGCAACTGCACTGTGGCTCTCCATAGCTGCAGCCAGCCCTTGATGACAAACTGAGATGCATTCGCCCTAGGTAAGGCTCAAGAGAAGCCATCAGGCCTGTGCACAAAGGAGTCAATTAAGAGGTGCTGCACCACGGTGGATGGGGCCCATTGCTCTTTATCCCAAACCGATTATCAAACTGAGAGTGGCTGTCAACACTTCCCCCGCCTTGACAAGGTGGGGCCCAACCGTGTGAGCAGATGTAGAGCAGTAATCCTTCAGGTTCCCTGAGGGGATGTAGAGATTAGCCCGAAACGCCCTGCTCTGAATCCCTGCAGGAGCTGTTTTGAGAGCTAAACCACCACATGGGTCCCCCAGCCTGTCCTTGTTGTTGTCCTCTACACGCCTGGTCCTGTAGCATCCTCTGGAGAGAGCTGCTTGGGCCAGCATGGCTCCCACAATGCTGCAGTCAGAGAAGCTCATCTTCTCCTTTCCCAGGAGCTGACCAGAGGTTGTGCTTCTAGCAGCTATCCCTGGGATCGTACAGGGGTTTTATTCCCAGAAAAGACACTATAAAATTACCTCTGCTCTCCCAAACCTTCATCCCTTGTGACTTCCAGAGGCAGCAGGAAGGGAAACCCCATTTGAGTGGGATTAGTCTTCTAGCTCTCCCATGTATCCCCTAGATCAAAGACTCCCTGAAGTGGGCAATTCCCTTCCTCCCAGTGACTCACAGGTTGCACCTCTCCTCATAGCTAACTTTAGTCCAGGGCACAGCCAAAATCCTAGCCTGTGTTTCTCCAGGACATTTGATTCCTGTCCCTCTCCCATCACTGGTTTTTTTCCTGCTTGAGGGTATGAATTACAAGTTACAAAGGCACAGTGTGTCCAGGCCTTTAGGATCTCAGGAAGTCATGTTACTTGCCATGGATGCATGTGTGTGTCGCAGTGCCTGTGATCACAGCTCCTCTGTTGTTTGCTAGCTGTGGAGTTCCCGTGCTGCCTGGAATGGCCAGGGGATGCTTGCTGCCAGGCAGTCATTTCATAACTCCATTGTATCGCTCCTCTGTATGGTGCTGTGCAACCAGTGAAGGGTCACAGGGCCTTTACTGGAGGGACACTATTTCCTGTTGTCCCATTTCCCTTAAATTCCTTGGCTCTCCCCAGGCCCGTAGCCTCACTCAGAATGGGGTCCATGTTTTGCCTGGCATCTTATTTCGGAGCGGATGTCTGTTTGCGCCATGACCTATGGAAGCTGTGAAGGTGACATTAACTGGGAGGCACGCATGTCCTTTCACAGCTCTGCGTGTTTGCTGCTTGGCAAGGGGATGGTTTTTGTGGCGTAACTTAACACATTCCTGCTGAATCCAGCTACCCGGGTGGCTTTAGCTTTTTACATCTGCAGTCTGACGGGAGGGGACTTGGAAACAAAATTTCACTTGAAGTCTCAAACAGACAGGTAGTGTTTGATTTTAGGCCCTTGGTGATACAGTGTAACTCCTTCCCAGATTTGGGTTGTGCCTTCTGTTTTCACAAGCAATTAGCCATCAAACAAGCAGTCATTTACCAGGGCCTGGCTGAAGATGCTTTCCAGAGCTCCAGTTTTCAAGGGCTGGACTGGACCCAGTGTTTGGCCAGCAGTTCTTCACTCACATAGAGAGGTCACTGCTTCAGGCTCTGGAGACTGGAGGTCTTTGCAGCGCCTTGCATGCTTTGCTGAGGACCGGCAGCAGGGACTTTTGAAGCAGCAGCGGCTCCCACAGGAGCTGGTGTCGTGATGAAATCACAATCCTGCTCAGCTCCTGCTCTGGGAGCTGTCAGAGGATATTAGGGCCAGGAGGCCAGACTGCAACATAAAATGTCTGCACAACGCAATATACTCAAGTCTCTGTGAGTCTGGTTTCTGCCCCGAGTCTTGCTCCTGCTTGAATTCCTCTGGTTCTTGCTGGGGGCTGGCTCCCTCCTCTTGGCTTAAGCATGCTGCTGATGTGTGGCAGGTATTTGGTGAGGGTCTTCAGCCCATAGTCCTGGAGGGGAAAGTTGTCAGGGACAGAGGGGACCACAGGACTGCTGTTCCCTGGGAGTTGTAACTCGCACCAAATAAGAAATACAGCAAGGACTTGCCCATGGACAGGGAGGCCATCCTGTGGGCAGCAGAAGCTTGGTGGAGGGCAGAAAAGCAGTGCCCTCCGTCAGAACAGGGGCACAGCTGCACTACAGAGCTCCCCAGCCTTGTTTGCAGCCTCTCTTACCCAGCTTTTGGAGTGAAACAAGCAAAATTGCCAGTTAGATTTACCTGGTGGAGTCAAAGCATGCTGGATGGTTATTGCTACTCACCTGCCACTATTAAACTTCATCTAGGAGGGAGGCAGACTTGGCCAACATTGTTCAGCTGTGGCTCTACTGTGAGAAAGGAATCCACTGCCCAGAAAGTGTTTCCACAGCTGATGATGGCCAGTGTTTTTTCCAGCTCAGTAAAGATGCTGCCAAGAACAGGACAGTGTGCAAAAAGTACAAATGCCTCCTCAGCAAGGCAGCAGATGCCCCTGGGCAGCTGCCAGCAGGTTTTCTACCTGCTTTCCCACTTCTGGGAAGGACATTCCCTGAAAAGCCCAACAGTTGCTTTGACTTTCAGCCTGGGCCAAGTGGGACCTTCATCAACTTCTCGCCTCGCCAGCTGCCATGAAAGCAGCAATGGCAGGTGTGAAATTGCAGGTGACTTGCTTGCTTCTGGCACCCCAGTGCTGTCATTTTGGGCTTTTGACAACCTCTGAGTGGTCAGGAAGATGGAATCACGCTGAATCCATCCCTTCTGGAGCAGGCCTTAAGTCATGGAGTGCTTGCGTGCAAGGAAAAGGGTTAAAGGCGGGGACAGGAAACACTTTGTTCAGGGCTTATTCCACAGGGTGGTTTCTGGGAAAGGAGGGGCTGCAATCAGCAGGATGGTTCACTTTGGGATCTTGGGAAATCAAGTCCAGCCTGGCCTAAACCAAGAGGAAAACACAGCCCACGACGCACGGAACAGCGATGTCCCTGCCTCACCTTGTCTCGTGTCAGTGCAAACAATCCAGATAACATAAAAACCAGACATGGTGAAATGCTGGCTTCACACGAACCACCAAGGTATCCCATGGTGAAATGATATGGGTTGAGCAGAAAGATGGCAGGGGTAGTCCTAGAAGGCTTCATCCTGAGAGAGAAAGGGTCCTCTCCAGCCCTTGCTGTACTTTCCTCCTCCTCCCTTGCCTCAGTTGGTGTCAGGGACCCCAGGCTGATCCCTGGGTGGAGAGCAGGAGATGCTCTCTCTGTCATGGGGCTGTTTCCAGACTGGAGTCTGATCTGGATGGCCCTCAAAGGCAGCAGAGGAAAGCTCTGCAGAAGAGTAGGAACTTCTGGGTTGTTTGTCAGAGAACAGAGAAGATCTTTGCTCCTTCACAGCAGATCACTTTTCACCAGCACACCCTGCAAACAACCAGATATAGCAGAGGTTCTACCCTGTCAGGAGCATTTGTGGAGATAAGCCCACCTGTGTCAGCTAAAGGTGGAGGATTTGGCTGGAGCACTTGATGGTGATGAAGTAGTCATTATGGAGTCACGCAGGAGAGAGCAGGGAGACAGCCCATGTTCTCCACTGCTCCCCATCCTTTCCTAGAGGAAATAATAACTCCATTTCTAAGACCCCTCTCACCTGCCACTTGTGCTCTTCTCCCTGACTTGTTTTTTTGGTGGGTACGGGGCTTGGGGTAGACGTGAGAGACCCTCACTGCGTGCCCTTGGAGGGACCAGCAGCAGTTTGCGCTGTGAGGGCAATTGGTAAAGCCGCAGTGGATTCTGCATGTACTACTCAGACATGCAGAGTTTGCTCTGGCTGGTGGTTTATTTGCACTAAAGACAGGGCAGCCATTCACCTGAATGCATTTGTCACTCTGCTCTTTTGAGCCAGGGCAGTGGGATATTGCTCCTGAGGTCAGGACAGATCGATCTGGTTCATCTTCTTTTTCCTCCTTTAGCAATTTCATGAAGAATATTCAGTGCCCTGTTTAATTTGCCCTGCCCGAGTAGAGGGTTGGCTTCTGCTCGGAGTGGTATAAAATCCCAGCCAATGTGCCAGGAGGAGACTATGTTAATACTCAATGTATTAAAAAAAACCTCCAAACAACCCCATGCCTTCCCTAACTCTGCCTGTAAAACCCAGACTTTAAAAACACACCGGATATAAAAAGTTTCTTGTAAAGAAACTGTGTTTACAACCAAGCTCCTGGCTCGCTGAAAGCAAGCAGCTGCTGGGAAGAAGTCAGGCACCCAGAGCTCACCCTTTCCTCCTGACAGCCATAGGTTCCATTCAGCCGTGTTAAATCCAGCAGCGGTTCCTTTAGGTGCTGGCAAAAGCATTCCAAATGCTGCCGGACAAAGCTGGTGACACACATAGACACGTGCCTGTGCGCCAACGCACCAGAGGGTGGTGGATGCCTTTGTTTTGCCACTTTTGCTTCCAGGGTGGATTTTTGGTTCTCAGCCTGTTAAACGGTGAATGACCCCATGGTACATCCTTCCCTGCGTGCTGAGTGGGAGCAAGGCTTGCAGGTCAGGTGACAGAAACCGGTGATGGTGACACTGTGATCTTCTAAAGCACTCCATTCACGTTCCCTCTGTGAGCAGGGGAAACAGAGGTGGTTGCAAATGAGAGACAGATGCTCTTTGCTTTCATGTCAGCATTGAAGTCTTGCTCCAGAAAGTGATTCTGCCTCAGAGAAATGCACCGTGCAGGGGTGAACCATCTGCCTTGGAGGAGCTTTGGGAGTGTGGACTTTGCAAGGAGCAAAGCTAACTGAGGCTGTAGCCTGGAAAAACAAACGCTTGGTTTAATTGGCAGTGCTGCTGAGGGCTAAGTCTGGGAAATTTGTGCCTCTGCCCTGTGTCTTAACCAGAATGATACTGAACTCCTTAGAGAAGAGCTTTGGGACCTTCACAGAGGTGCTGTGCCAGGGGAATAACAACATGCTCTGTTCTTGTCCTCCTGCCCTCTCTATCTGCTGCCGGATGCGAGGCCAAGCAGGCTGCTGTTCTGATCTGGGACAGTCATCCTTCTGTTCCCATGTCTGGAGCAGGAAAATCTAAGCCTTTGAGGTGTTTGGATGCTGTGGGAACAGGTGCAATAGGGGACCTAAAACCCAACAGATCAGAAAACATATGGGACTGCCCCAGCTCTTAATTAACCTAATTGCTGCAGCTTCCACTGAGGCCTGCATGTTTGCGTAGCGTGTTGTTTCCGGTGCAGGCAAGCACCGGTCACTGTGACAGACTGCAGACCCGGTAATGCTATCAGCAGCCCTTTCCTTCCCAGAAGGCACGCAGTGGACCAGATCCAGCCGGTGGGCCCACTCCTCCTGCTTAGATTGTACAGCCCACCCCTCCAACAAGGTGCTGTAGGCTTCTCCGGAGGGAGACTGGAGATGAGGAATGGGATTTGAAAGCCAACAAGGGATATTTCAGCCCAGCAGTTTGGCTGGTCTGCCCATCCTCCATCTGAGTATGCCACCTGCTGCAGGGGCAGTGAGTCATTCAGGCTGCAGGTGGTCAGCTGCTGAACATATCAAGCCAGCTCACCTGCATGTTCGATGGCACAGTAAACCCACCAGATATTTATAGAAAGAAATCATGTCCTGGCTGGTGAAGGGAGAACCAACTCTTCCTCACCAAAAGTATTTGGAGAACAAACTCACTCCCTGTTTAGTTAAAGATTTGTCTTTCCATGGCACTGAATTGCAAATAAAGCTGTTGTCCTAAAAATATGAGATACCTCAAAATTTCCTGAGGTTCAAAGATGTCCTCTAACAGCAATCCATGCATTGTGCTGCAAACTGAGATGTGAAATCAGCTATCCAGATGTCTGGCATAGAGCAGCCCAGCCGGCCGGCTCTTTGTAAGGGAGCAGCTATTCCCACAGATGCATTTCACTCCGGCAGAGCCTGGGTCCTTGCTGAAGCTCAGGGGCTGGTGTCTTGGAGCGCAGCAGAAGGAGCTGCCTTGAGAGATGTAGAGATGCTAGCAAGAGAGGAAGGAGAATGCAGTATCTGATGCAGGCACATCTTGTCTGGTTGGTTGGGCCAAATGTTTATCACCTTTGGATTTGCCATGCTGCCCGAAAAGCAAACCAGACGTGTAGTAGTGTTGGCAATCTCTGTAGGAACCTCCTGTCTGCCAGATTCTCTCTCCCTGCCCTCCCAGCAGGTGCCAGCTGGGTTTTTGCTTTCTTTCATCCTATGATCATGTTTATCAAAGCAAGCACGGTCAGGGGATGCAGAGCCCAAAGGCTTACTAAAATTAGGCCTGATCTTTGGTCCTGTTTGTAAGTAGGCATGTTGACATCTGACATACAAACTGGCTAAAATCAGGGTTTGCAAGTCCTAAGTGCAGCTGTTTGTATTGTTGTTTGCAAAGCCCTTTGGAGCAGCAGCGCCTGGTAGAACAAAACAACAGCGCGCAGGCACAGATCAAAGAGCCCCCGTGAAACAGATTTCAACACTGACAAGCAGCCTACGCTATCAAACCAGCTGACAAAGGAGGATCACGGGAGAAGCGCTGTGACTGTGATTTTGACACAGCCAAACCATGTTGCACGCCCGTGACTCAGTACCGGAGTCAGGCAGGTTCACTGCAGAGACCTCTGGGTCTGCTCTGCGAAAACAGCCAACGAAGATGATGTTAAGTCCCAATTAAGTTAATGGGGCTTACACAAATCTTTCAAGTTAAACGTAGTGGTTTGTGTTTTAGTGGATCTGGATCATGCTAAAGCTTCCCTTCTCCACCTCAGAGCTACTAAAACAACAGTGGTTAATAGGGAGGAATTACAAACGGCGGTTCAAACCCCAAAGCGTCACCAGAATAGGTATTTGGAATGGCTGTGAAAAAATACCTTCAGAGAGTTGATGAATAAAGGGCAGGAACAAGGAGGGAGAGGGAAAAGTGGGGCTTGAGCCTGTTCTGTAAACTTAGCTCCTGTGGGTGTTTGAAGAGAGGAAGTATGGATGTCATCTCTCTGGTGTGGCTCACTGCCTAACATGTCATGGAAATCAGTGCCATGGGGTAGTGCTGTCCTCACACCTGGGCTAGAAGAACAATTCCTTCAGTGCTGGATCTGAAACAACAGATCATCCTAACTCCGGTCTGCTCTTTGGGCAACACATTTGGTCTAGTTCAAGTCTTCATGGAGATCTGGATGGCCAGCAGTGCTCCTCCAAGCCTGTGTTCAACCTGCCCGCTGCAAAACGGCTTCCGAACAGCACATACCAAGGTGAAGCTGATCTCATTTTGCAGCAGCTTGGGTGCACCGCGACACGCCGCTGGTAGTGAGCACTCTCTTTTCCTTTCCTCTGCTGCATGGAGTCCCCATATGCTGCAGCTTGTGAGAAGGAAAGGGGTATATGGGGTACATCATCCCCCAGGACAGGGATGGAGCTCTAGTATGGGATATCCTCATGGGCACTGAAAGGCTGCAAGATGGAAATACACAAAAGGAGGTGTTTTCCAATCTTCATTCACCTGTCCTGGAGACTGCCCTCCCAGCAGCTCCTTCTCTGCCTCAGGGAGACACGAGGGAAATCCTGGTTGCAGCTTTAGCTTAGAGTAAGGAGCAACTGCTCAAACAGGCTGCTGTTAGGAGCTTTATAAGCCAAACCCAGTATCATAAACTTCACCTGGTAATCAGGCCTAATGAACATACTCCCAGGAAGCTTTGCCAGGCCTGCTCCTATTGCAACTCTGGCCATAAAAGTCCACAGCCTCTCATCTGACGAACAGGCAACAGCATTTTTTATCCTCCTAACAAGGTTTCCTTAGAAATGGATCCACTGCTGAATCCCGAGTCTGCCTGGCATATTCCGGGGGACATCTGGCGTAAATTCTTCATTATTAGATTACATTAGTTGCAGCGATAATCATTCACATGGGATTATTACATCCAAGCTTGTCTTGTTGCCTTTATCCTTTCACACGTTGTCTTTCCCGGTTCCTCTTCAAAGGGCTGTCGTGAGCCTGCGTTGGAGCAAGAAATTAACTCATTAGTAATTTACGCATCATTTCCTCCAGCCACCTGTATTTAGGGCAAGATCAATAAAATATAATCAGGAAGTGGGTGGGTATTGTCACCATGAGGCTGAAATAATTCCTTTGGTATCACTGCAAGTCCTTCCTGTCCCTCATCAGTTTATTTCGCTGGGCTGTATCAGCAGGACATGGATTCGGCTCGGCTGCACGCTCGCAGAGCTCACGCCATGTCCTGCTACTCCTGCTTGCAGAGTGCTCCAAGTGGAGGTGTAACATGTGAGGAGAGTGGTGTTTCATAGCCTTGCTTCTGGCTCCTGCCCTGTAATCATACCCATGCCACCTAACTCTGCAGATTCCTTTCTGGAGTGGCTCCGTGCGCCGGCGTCTGCTGCGGTACGTTAGGTCCGAGAAAGGGAAAGGGACAGCAAGAGGGATCTGAGCACTGCAGCTCAGGGCATGGAAATCTTGCTGTTTGTGGGAAGTGGGAGAGGCAACTCTGAGCAGATCTGAAAGGTCAGTGGCAGGTTTGAGAGGATCTGGAGCCCCTGACCAGTGACCTGACTGCTGAGCAGCCCTCCCAACCTAAAAGCAAACAAACAAAAAGGAGCTTGGATCCCCCTTACTCACAGCAGTGTAAGGATGCAAGAGGGGCGATGCTTGTGGGGAGAAGAGGCAGCAGACAGAGCACACTAGGTTGTTTTTATGGCTCCTAAAGATGCTCAGCTGATGCCACAGGGTATCTTACCTTTCCATGTCTCTTTTCCCACCTTCTGGCTCCAATTCAGACTACCCTGCAGGGTTTCAGCTCCATGAGAACTTGAATTTGGGGAATTTGTTGCAATTTCAGATTATGAATTCCCTGGAAGTGCAAGCAAATCAAACTAGCAGGTCGGTACCTTTGCTAGCTCTGCCTGCCTGGACTCCCTGCGGCTCTTCCTCCTCCTGGAAATGTCTCTCACCAACATGGAAGGGGCTGTGTGGCCCACCTCGGCTTTAGCAATGCTCTGCCTGCCCATCTGAAGGATTACAGCAACACCGAGGCTCCAATTTCTGAAAGACTTTGGGAGGAGAAGTTCAGAGATGATTTTGCACTCTGAGACCCGCGTGTTTTGTTACTCTGGAGAAAATGAGGAGAGGGAGGTGGTTAAAACCCCCTGGCAGGTCTGACTCACACCTCAGGGGAATATAGTCTTTGTGCAGCTGGGCTGGGCTGGGCGGCACGCCGTGTACGGGACACGGGGCAGCGAAGTCGGAGCAACCCTGCCCTCCACAACCCCAGCCATGTTGACATAGCCTGAAGGGGAGCACAGAGGAGACAAGATCCAGAGATTATCAGCACAGACAGGGGAGAGGAATGTCATTTGCTTGTAGCTCCTTTCCACCAGGACTGGTAAAATCCAAACACAGAGGGAAGGCGCAGGCAGGCGCCCACATGTGGTTTGGGAGTGTGACGGAGATAAGGGACAAAGCTGGAGGGGCTCTAACTTCAGCACAAGAAAAACTGGTTGCAGCGCAGGGCTGCTTGTCTTCTGAAAGCCTTCTGGAGGTAAGGGTCTGTCCAGGTCACCTGCAAGCAGCTGGCGATGCTGCCCAGGAATGAACACACAGGACACTGCTCCCTTGCCACCTGCCCCCTTGCTCCTCAGACAGCTTTGGTGAAGCCAAAGCCAGCCATGCTTGGTCCCTGCTGGAGTCCAGCTCTGATACGGCTGATGCTACTGCCTTTACAACAGCAAAGCTTGTCATCAGAGCGAGTATGCTTACAGATGACAGAAAAAAGACCAGCGAGGAAGAAAGCTGAGCCAAGGCAGATGCTTAGGCAGGATGGCAGTTGTTTGCTTGGGTTTATTCCATAGAGAGACAGGGTTAGAAAATAAATTGCTTCCAGGAGACACCTTCTCAGCAGAGCGGCTTCAGACTGAGTCTTTTCTGTAGCAGCCAACCCTCCCCAGGCATTGCAACATCTCCTGCTTTCCCGAGAGACAGGAGCCCAAAGAGCAAACACAGGAAGCCCCAGCCCTGGTCAAGGTCTGGGAGGTAAATTTGTAACTTGGGACAGATCGTGAGGATGCTGCTCTGTAATATGTAAACACTCCTTTCTTTTCCCAACAGCCCAGCTGAGAGCTGATCCCAAACCTCCCTTCATGATTGAGTCCACTGGAGAGACAGGACGCAGGTTGGAAATGCAGCCGGGCATGCAGGCTCCTTATTCCCTGGAGACGGGCTCCTTCCCTCACTTCTGTAAGTCCCCACCGTGACCTGACGCAAATCGGCTTGCCCAGCCTCCTGCAGCAACAGGGGCTGACTGAACAGAGCCTTTATGGGAGCTTAATTGAGCCACAGCTTTTGGAAAGAAACCCTGGTAGCGCTGCGCCGCGCTCCCCGTTGCAGGAGGGTATGGCTCAGATTAAACACTGGGAAAAGCTGTTTAATGGGAGTGATGGAGATGTGATGGGACAGCTGGGCTGGGGAAGGAGGCGGCAGCTCTGTCCCTGTAGGTCTCTGTCTGATTTGAGGCAGGGAGATGGGTGAGATGAGCTTGCCAGGTCTTTTCCAGCCCTTTTCTGTGAGTCTGTGCTTTCCTCCTGCAAACAAGGAAAGAATGACATTCAGGGTATTTAGGGGTGAGGGTGGCAGTGGCTTATTTGGGAGTTCTGGGCATCAGCTTATAAAGGTTAATAAAGGGCAGGTGGAAGTTACATGTAGAGCTCGTCAAGAATCTTCCATGAGAACAATACTTTTAAGAAAATGGTGTTTCTCAAAAAACTGAAGCTCTCCCTGGATAAATACTGGTTTTGTCAAATATATCAATTATGTGTGCATGTGTGTACAGGGAGAGAATTCCACTGGGAAAAAGCCATAAGGCTCTAATGCATTTCAGGTCCCTTTGAACCAGGTTTGTGTTTTGAACAGACCCAATGTGTTTCGCTCTCATTGCTGCATCTTAACACTTTGCAATATGTGTGCAACAGTATTCTGACCAAAAGGAATATATTTACTTACCTTTATATTTAAAACAACTTCCCTCCCTGCTTTTTGTGGGAAATACGTCACATATTTGTATCAAGTTCAATTAGCATCAGCAGATGACGAACTGTCTGGTTCCTGTACACAAGGCAAACCAGTGGCACAATGCTGGAATTGATCCAGTGGGATGTTAAGTGACCTTTGCACCAGGGGCTGAATCCTGGGAATCCAAACCCACCTGTCTTGAGCAGATCAGAGGGCTGGAGAGACTGCAGTGAAGTTGCTTCCCCCCAATCTTTGACTCCCTTCCTTTGGCTGTGCAGAGCATGGCTGGGCTTTGTGTGTGTGAACCAGGCTCGGGGAAAGGGAAGCAAAAGGCAGGACTGAGAGCTGGGCAGGAACTTGAAAGCATTTTGGAAGAGCCACCTAGGCTTGTGCCTGCTGAGAGCACTGACATACAGGTCCCCACATAAACCCTGAGCGATTCTTTCAGTAGGGCCACACGAGTGAGGCAATGCAGGGCTGTAGGACATCCTTGGTGTGTTACTGTGGGGGCAGAACCCATGTTATAACCACCTAGGGCAGTGAGGAATCATTGTAATTTTTTTTTAAAAAAGCCCTATTTATTTATTGTTACAAGTAATCCAAACCCTCAACATATCTGGAATCTGAAGCACTCCCAGTCTGAAGGGGGTTTGGGTCAAATTCCATCAGTTTGGGAAGGTTTTCTGGCTTTTTACCAGGGTGATTCACTTTATACATGAGGAACTGCCAGCAAACACCAGGATGCCAACAGCTCCATTTCCTACAGAAACCTGGACAAATAGGGGTGTGTGTAAGTGAAGAGATGATGCTCAAGGCTCAGGGATCTAAAAAGCTGATCTGGGTCATGAGTGCCAGAAGGGCATGCAATACACCAGTGTACCCCCATCTCCCAGGATGAAGGCAGGCTGCACAAGAGCTCAGCCTGGTCCTCAGCCCCAGTCTCGGCCGCAGCCCCCAGACTCCATTGTCTGGAAGAGGTCCCCAAACGGTTTGTCATCAGCCTCAGCTGACAGAGCCCAGAGTTGAAGTCTAGCGTGTGCTGCCAAAACCAGCTCGCAGGTACTCACAGGTTACCCCTTCCACTCTGCATCTGTCAATAAAACGAGCATCCTTCCTGTCCTGACTTTTCCCAGCTGACCTTTTTAAGCACGGTTGCAGGTTCTGCCCGATCTTCCCGTTGACAGCTCTGAAGATTCATTCCGAACTTTGCAGAGGCAATTGGTTTACAGGAGAGATCAGCAACCTTTCGTGGGCCCAGGGCTGGCCTGCCTGTCTCTTTCTCAAAGACAAGCTCATGCCATGCCTGAAAACACTCACGGGGAGCCAGGAGATGTTGCTTTTACAATGGACAAGATTGTAGGAGAAGACTTCTATTGCTGAGCCTACTCCTACTCCTGTGTGGGTCCTTGTAGCAGCAAGGGGACAGTAAAAGGCCCTTAATTAGCCCATGAGATGGAGGTTTCTTCTAGGATAGACCCAGAGTATCATTAGTGCAACGAGAACAGCAGGGGAAAGGGTGGGTGTTTGCTGCAGGTGTTCTGAGTCTCCTCTTGGATGTCTTTCAGCTGAAAACCCAAGGCCTTTGTTACCCAGAGGGTGGGGTTAGAGGGTGGTTTGGAGTTAGGTTTTTCTTTTTTGCTGTGGTCCTCTGGTTTCTCTCCTTGTTCCTGTTGTGGTAGTTTGCTGGAATGGCTCAGAAGTTGAGCTGAAGGTCTTTGCTGTGTGTGATATCTGGTTCTTCAAGGAAGTTGTGCTGAGCAATATCCTGCTGCCTCTCTGAGGAGGGGTGCTGGGCTGCCCTTGGAAAAGGGGGAGGATTGGGCAGCAGGGTGCCATCACAGGGCACCTCTGACTGTTTACTGGGGCTGTTCAGCCTGGAGAAAAGAAGACTGAGAGGGTATCTGGTCACTGTTTATAAGTATCTGAAGTGTGGGACACAGTGGGAAAGGGCCAACCTCTTTTCAGTGGTCTGTGGAGACAGGACAAAGGGCAATGGCCTCAAGTTGGAGCACAGGAAGTTCCACACCAATATGTGGAAGAACTTTTTCCTGGTGAGGGTGATGGACAATTGGGACAGGCTGCCCAGGGGGGTGTGGGGTCTCCTTCTCTGGAGATATTCCAGACCTGTGTGGGCACCTACCTGTGTGACCTGTCCTAGGGAACCTTCTTTGGCAGAGGGGTTGGACCTGATGATCTTTGGAGGTCCCTTTCAACTCCTACAATTCTGTGATTCTGACAGTGTGAGCAGAGAGGAAGCCTCTGGGACACTGAAGTAGTGCAATAAACAAGAGAAAACCTGGGTGTGCCAGGATGGGGAGACACAGGGTGGTGTAGCAGTGCATTGCTGTGCCCTGCAAGCAACAGTGTGTAAGGTCTTCTCTATCTTGATAACGTGAGCTGTCTGAAGTGGGTTTCTCTGGAGGAGCATCACACAGGAGTGAGCCTGAGAAAGCCAAGCAGCAGCCAGGATGTGAATGCCTGCTCTGTGCTTGATGGTGGTGGCTGCTGAGTGCTGCTCTCCCCTTGGATGGGCCCTGCTGCCCTGGGGGGTTTCTGCACCCTCTGGTTTGCTTTCTTATGGCTTTTTAACAGGAAGCCTTTGATGTGATTTTTGGGAGCAAGTTGCTCTTGTTTTGGCCTGCCCCTTCTGAGCTTTCTCCAGAAATGTTGGATTCTGAAGCAGATGTTTTGGGGTTGGGACCTGGATGGCCTGTGGATTACCTGTGAGGGGTGTCTGAGGTGGCAGCTGTGGTGGTGGGAGGCCAGGCTGCCTCAACCCTGACAGGCAGAAGTCCTGTGCTGTCTGGAGTTTTACAAGGGCTTTACTGTACTTTTCGGCATAGCTTATGTGACTGTGGTGATTTATGTGTGTTTATTGCTAGAGGAAAGCCTCTGTTTTCAGTGCTTTGAGGAAGAGAGAAGCACAAAACTGCAAATCCTAGTTGGAGAAGCTGTGTTCAGAGACCGGGAGAGACTTGGGGGTGGATCCTCTTCTTGTTGGCACCAACCCTGCTGGGCTTGAGGGCACGAAGTTGAAGTGCACAAGGAATCTGGATCTCCTTCTAAAAACAAACAAGATCTGGATTTGTAGTCCCTCAGCACTCTGGGGAGTATGTGGCATGTCATCTGCTGCAAACCCAGAGCAGATGAAGTTGGCTGGGGAGTTTTGAGGCACAGGCTCGCTCCTTGGGTCCATCTCCTTGGGATCCCCAGATGAAAGGAAGGTGTCAGGACAGAGATGTCTCAGGCTGGGTGCTGGAGAGCACGTTTGCTCGTCCTTGGAGTAGGAGCCAGCAAGGTTACAGGAGGATGCAAGCAGTGTTTTGGGAGGAGGGCTGCCTCTGTGTCTGGCTGGCCCTGGGTGCGGTGAAGGGGTTAAAGCCCACCCATTCTGCCCAATCAGTCTGGCTTGCCTGTAATAACCAATTAACAGAGTGTAATTGTGCAAATCCATATGTGGCAGTAATTACTGGGGAGATTAATGGATTCCTTCCTTTCTCAGTGGACCCCACCACAGCTTGCCAGCATCCTCCCACCACCTGAAAGGACTCTGTGAGGGGGCAAAGCAGGAGCTGCTCTTCCCTGGACTCTGTGATGAAGCTGAGCAGACAGGGAGGCCCCGTGGGGACTGCCCAGTGCTTGTTTAAATAACCCTTTTCATCTCCCTGCATTTTCTTACATAGAGCTTGCAGATCCCTGGCTCGGACCCGGCCTCCCGAGGACAGTTCGTGCCCAGCCTGCTGGAGCCTGGGCTGTCCTGTCCCTGCCCTCCCATTGTCCATTCATTCCCTGCTCCCCTTTCCCCTCTTTAGTCCTAATTGCTGCAGAATATGGTGCTTGTTTGCCCGCTTCTTTTGTGGCTTTGTTATTTTAGTTGCAACGGGTAATCCAGCAAACTGTTAAAGGCACACACAAGGCGAGGAGGGGACAGCAGGGCACTTGGGGCAGGTTTTCAAGCCAGGCAATGGGGTTGTGTTTGGGGGATGGTAACTTGCAGGCTGGGTTTGCCACATACTTTAGGATGGGTTTGTCTCAGGGATATAGAATCATAGAGTGGTATGAGTTGGAAGGGACCCCAAGGATCATAGAGCTCTAACCCCCCTGCCACAGGCAGGGCCACCAACCTCAGGCCTGGATCTACACAAGGTTGCCCAGGGCCCCATCCAACCTGGCCTTGAACACCCCCAGGGATGGGGCACCCACCACCCCTCTGGGCGGCCTGTTCCAGCACCTCATCATTCTTTCTGTAAAAAACTTCCCCCTAATATCTAATCCAAACCTTCATTCCCTTAGTTTTAATCCATTCCCCCTTGTCCTGCCATTGTCTGCCCTTTTAAAAAGCTGATTCCCCTCCTGTTTATATGCTCACCGCTCTCTCTGTAAAGAACTTCCCCCTAATACCTAATCTAACCCTGCCCTCCTTTAGCTTCAATATGGATATATGGCAGCAGAAGCAGTGTGACCCTCAAGCACTTATTTCCCTCTTCAGATGCTCTGGCTGGAGAAACAGAGTGCTGAGCCCTGCTGAGGGAGAAAGGGGGTACTTCTGGGGACCTGCCCAAGTGGCAACCTGTCAGGGGACAGCATGGCGATGATCTCTGCTTGTGCAGAGAGCCACGCTGTGGGGAGGGCTGATGTGCTGTCCAGAAAGCCATCCTTCCCTGGCTACCTGCAGAGCTGGGGATGCGGCAGGTGGCTGGGGAGCCAAGTGCCCTTAGAGCCTGGGATGGCAGGGAGCAGTCACATCATGTCTTGCGTTGAGTATCCTTGCTGCCTTTCTCATCAGGTCAAAAAAGTGATGCTGGGGTTTGAACCTGGGCGATACTTAATTTTTTTTTTAAGCCCTCTGTGTATAGGCTGGGGCTTGGAGTAGGACAGAGCTGTGTGTGCTGGGTGAGAGCATCCTGTGGGTATAAAAAGCAACCGGATGGAGCCAGGCCAAAGGTCCATCAAGCAAATAGAGGATGCTTGCAGGGGAGGTGGGAGCAGGGTGTGCTTGAGTACCCTTCCTCCCGCAGGTACCTCCCAGCAGTCTCTGCTCTGAAAGATTCAGCATCTTTCATCAGTGATAACTGTGTGGGTCCAGGACTGGCTGCCCCCAAAATATGTAATAATGTCTGCACAGACATCCCTGCAGAGCACTGGCCTGGCTGTTCCCCAGTAGTCTTGGCCCCATTTGCTGCCACATATACAGTGATGGATGTAAATGACCTTTTTCTTGTTGCTGACTTGTTATAAAGGCCAGGAATGTGGCTGTGCAAGGTGCTCAGCATAGAGGTGAGCAAGGCTCTTCTCCAAGGAGGGCTGCAGATTGTGGGGAAGGTTTGGGGAGATCCTTGCCTAGAGGTGATGGGAATGCAGAGAAAGGTGCATTGTCCTAGAGGACAAGGAGAGGTGAAGAGGCCTGACAAAGATGCTGCTTGCTCAGGGTCCTGGGCACCAGCCTGCACAGCTAATTTGGTTTCCAGCCAACAAGAGGCACTGGGGCAGGTCTTGGGTATTGCAAGTGTGATGGTTTTGTTTGTCAGAGCTGTGCTCATTGGTGTCAGCTGAGGCTCCTGACTATTTTAGCTCTTCTGTTTCACCTGACCAAGGGTTCGTCAATACTTGTCTTCCCTTGTTGCTGTGTCATCCCAGGCTGGAGGTGATATGTGCCAAAGCACAGCTTGTAAATGGTTCTTCTGGACATGCTCTGCCTGCAGGAGCTGGAAGTAGCTCGTGTCTTTGGGGAGCAGCCTTCTTGGAAAACTTCCCACCTGGCCACCCACGAGGGTTCAGAGAAGCACTTGGGCCACTGAGGGATGTGTCTTGCACGATTTCCGGGATGCTTGAATTGTTGGGTCTTTCCTGCCCTGGATTTTGGGTTCCAGGGCTGCAGGATTTGGTGGATAGGTATATTTTTAAAAGCCTTGTTAATGAAATGAGCTAGGGGAGATTGATTTGTGTCGGTATAGCTTGACCCTTACCTGTCCAAAGTTCCCTATGGGAGCGGCCCTTGGCATGTGCTGTCTGCGCTTGGGTACTGTCTGATGGAAGGTGCCAGGGACTGTGTTTACAACCAGCAGGGACAGCCCCTGTCCTGCTGCTGGTGAATTTACTGGTATAGATGAGCCTTTGGGGCTGTGCTGCTGGTCTGGGAAGCTTAAGACCTGCAAAAGTACTGGGCTACAGGAGAGCTTGTTGCTGTGCCCGCATCATCCCAGGCCCTTTGTGCTGCTGTGCAGAGGCTCCTCCTGCTCAGAGGCTTGAGAGGATGGGCCTGAAGCATGTGGCTGTAGGCAGGTGCTCACTTCCTTCTTTCCCTCTCTACTGGGAAGAGGTCGGCGGGCAGAGAGCAGATATTTGACAGTGCCAGCACACGTCATTCCACATTGCTGCAAATTCTTCATGCGTTCGCTCCTTGCTGCTGTGCTGGCTCAGCTCCGCGTGGTGTGGTCTGTGCTTGTCTTGAAACGGGGCTGTTCATTTCTTTGGGGCACAGGGAATTTTGTCATGCTTGTGTAGCTTTAAATACCAGTGGGTTTTCCATTTGGTGCAGGGAAACATGTGGCTTTTTGGAGGAGAATGTGTTTGAAATGGAGTGGAGGGCATTGATGAGGAAAGGAATGCTCACTGTAGCTGGCTCCTTACCTGCCCTTTGGCTGCACAGGTGGGTGGAGGGTTTTAAACAGCTTCTGCAGGGAAACACTGAGAGGAACCGATCTCCTGGGAGAAGGTTTTGGCTGAGCTTCATGTTGTGTTTTTCTCCCTTCAGCTGCCGCTGGAAGGTGAGTCCCCGGGGAATGGATGAGGGGTGTGTGTATCTGTCAGGGCAAGGTAAAGAGGTGGCTCAGTCCCCTGAGCATTAAATGTACCAGGCTGCCAGAGTCTTGAACTGCTGTTGGTTGGATCTATAAAGAGATGGTCACAAAATGAACCTGCTGGTTTTCTGTGAAGCGGAAGCCTACGTGGCTTAGGGGACAGCCCCAGACCACCAAGAGCGGAGCTGTCTGAGCTTCCAGTGGAGGCAGAGGCAGCGAGGTCTTTGTGTAACCCCTTTCTCCTGCCTTCTTGCTGCTGTTTAACAAAGGGCATCTTTGGGCTTCTGCTCATCTTAAATGAATTTTATGCCTTGTAGCTTAGGGAGGGAGACTTCGTTGTGCTTTGTTTCTTCCAGTTGCCATGCCTAGGCTGTGTCCCTGGCTCTGGTATTTGTGGAGAGGCTGCACAGGCATTTCTCTGCAGCACGGCATCAAACCAGATGTCTCTGGGCAATGATGTTGCCTGGCTTATTGTTTAGGGGCTTTTTTGTGGTTGTTTTTAGTTATTTATTTATTTTTCTCCCCCTGGTGACTCAGAAGCATTATAGGCATGAGCCAGAGGCTAGCAGCATGCAG
Organism: Porphyrio hochstetteri; assembly: GCA_020800305.1. Lineage (NCBI taxonomy): Eukaryota > Metazoa > Chordata > Aves > Gruiformes > Rallidae > Porphyrio > Porphyrio hochstetteri. The sequence goes on from CM036912.1 coordinate 26,822,846, forward strand.
GGCTGCTGCACGAAGAGTACCAGGCCAGGGTTGCTGGATCAGAGTATCTGAAGCAATGGAAAGTCTTTCCAAGACTTGCGTGGAAGTCAGGAGAACCATCCCCAGGAAGATCATGTCATTACAGAAACAACTGAGACCTTTGTGCCTTAGAGGAGCCAGCAAAGCATAGAGAAACCGCCCTCTCCTTTCATGCAATCACTCTTGGGTTTCAGTGGTACTTGATTTCCTTCCCTGCTCTTGAGGGATCCAATGGACAGGCTGAAACCTACTGGAAAAGGGTTAATTGAGCCAGTGGCATCTAAAGGAGTAAAGCAGAGGTGGGATCCAGGTGAGCTGCCTGGCTCCCAAGGAGCTGCAAGCATCCTAAGAAAGGGGCAGCAGCCCCACCATCCCACCATGGCATACAGGCAATGCCTCATTGACTGGAGCAAGGACTAAACTATGAAGACAGCTGGTGGAGAAGTGGGAACTGGAGCTGCAGCTCGGTGATACTGTAGATGTAGTTTTCCTTAGTCCAGATCAAAACAATCTTGTGGCCACATGATGCAAAGCACTAAACTGGTGTAAATGCCACCTTCACATCAGCATGATTTTTGTCCTGAATCCAAGGCACAGCACTGTACCAGCTGCTAGGAAGAGAATTAACTCCATCCCAGCCGAAACCAGGACAGTTTGCTTAGAGAGCATGGGTTAGAAACCTAAAGGTATGTGCTGCTCTGCCCTCTCCTGTGGCAGGATATAGAGAGGGGCCTGGGATGAGGTGTCTTATGGTGGATATCAACCTTCTGGGCTTTTGGGGGCCTGGATGCTGTGGCTGGTGGTGGCTACCGTGCCCTCAGCCGTGAAGGTATTGGTGCTAGCCCCTGATGTGAAGCTGTTCCTCTTGGATGCCTCTAAGCCTTCTTCCCCTGAGAAAGAACTACTTGGAGCAGAAGTAACCCCTGTTACCTTGAACTCCACAATATCCACATTTGCCTGCCTGGTATAAATAGACCATCTGAGGCAGCCAGATGTGATGGAGATTGACAGGTTGTCTCTGGAGTTTTGCACTTGCTGAAGCAGGAGGAAACGTAAAAGCATGAACATGGGGATGCACAGAGCGAGAGCAGCAAGCAAAGCCCCCAGCTCCATAGGAGGCTGTGGCATCTGCTGGGAGGGGGTGTTCAGGTGGGAACCCTTTATGGTCTTCTGTGGGGTAGAAGACCTTCCCCACCCTGTGCTGAGCTCTGGTGGTCATCAACAAATGCAAGGTCCAGCAGATACCTCGTGTGGCAGGGTTGTCCCCTGCCACCGTGTGTCACTCAGCTCAGGCCCTTGCCAAGGAAGGGAATGTAGTGGACTCATAAAAATCCAGGTTTGCTAGCCAAAGAGAATGAAGAATGGAGCAGGATCCAGGAGAGTTGTTTTCTGAAAGTTTTAAAGGAGTTCCTCAGAGAAGGACAGAGTCTCTGACTCCACAATCAATAATGCAGGGTTAACCTGGTCAGGGAGCCATCTTCTGCTGAAACATTTCATCTGGGGGATGGTTGTTCTGGGAAACCAGTCAGATGGCAGGCAGTTGCATGAGCTGTCTCTTCTAAGGGTTCTGAGAACCCTTTTTTTTTTTTCTCCAGGAGATGAGGAAATCTTGGTCTTCAGGGTGTAGTCTTCTTTGGAGGAAGGTAACACAGTTGTTCTTGGGTGTTTTGCAAAAATCCTGGTTCCACATCATGTGTACACCAGGGTTAAAGAGGGGCTTGCATTTCAGTGGCAACCAGTATGTCCTCTGGCACTCTGATGGGAAAGTTTGCTTGCAGGAGGTACCAAGTGAACCTTTTCTTCCCTTGTTCTTTGGAAACCCCCTGCTGAACACCAAATGACATGTCAAAGTGTACTTGAAGAGCTGAGTGTTCATTTTGCACCCAAATCTCCTCTGGAAGTAAGCCAGGTGCTTGCCTTGAAAAGCAGGAAGGGTGTGTGACTATCCTGGTCACAATATTGAGGTTCCTTTTTGTCTCTAAGATCTTTATTCCAGCAAAGCTGAAAAAATGTAGTGACTTCTCTGAGAGTAGGTAGGGAGCCATGAGCAACCAGACCTTGGGCAAGCACTCTGTTGACCCAACCATTGCTCCTCAACAGAAAGCATGCCCAAACCTCTATCTGCTGTAGCACGAATCTCACGTGCTTGTGTGCTTGCAAACCCAACCCAAGGCAATGGATGCTTTTGATTTAAAAAACAACCCAAGAAACAGTTTTCTGAAGGGTCCAAATGGATTTTTAATTGGTTTTTTTTGATCCACCTTCCCAGGAATACTTTGCTGCATGCTTTTCCATGACACTACCGCTGCTGACCTTTCTGCTCTGGCAAGGGGGAGCCGCTGGGCAGCACATAGGCAGCGATTCTTCGCTGTTACAAAGGCCGGGATTGTTGGCAGCTTGACGCCCCAGAAAGTGTCTAATTGACTTGACTCTCTCTAGCTGGGCTCCAAATGCGTTTTCTGCCTCAGGATATCTCGGCGTTATAGTGGACCTGTTGTTTTTGCTCCTCGTGCGATATTAAAAAGCGCGTTGTTGGGGCAGAAAGCGTGAGTCAGAGCGGATGTGCAGAGGGAGCTGCCTGTTGCCCTGTGGATGAGTGCCAGAGCGGAGCGAGACCAGGTCACCTGCCATCTGCGGTCAGGGGCTGAAACGTTTCTTGGAGCAACCTGGAGAATGGGCTTGCAGATTTATAGAATTTACAGATTTACAGAATCACAAGGTTGGAAAAGACCTTTGAAGATCATCAAATCCAACCATTCTCATCCTAAACTAAATCATATCCCTAAGTACTTCATCTACCCTTTTTTTGAACACATCCAGGGAAGGTGACTCAACCCCCCTCCCTGGGCAGCCTGTTCCAGGCCCTGACAACTCTTTCAGTAAAAATTTTTTTTCTAATATCTAATCTAAACCTGTCCTGGCTCAGCTTAGTGCCATTCCCCCTTGTCCTGTCACCTGGCTGAAGAGACCATCACCTATCTCCCTATAACCTCCCTTCAGGTAGTTGTAGGTGGTGATAAGGTCTCCCCTCAGCCTCCTCTTCTCTAAGCTAAACAGCCCCAGCTCCCTCAGCCGCTCCTCATAGGATTTGCCCTCCAGCCCCTTCACCAGCCTGGGTGCCCTTCTCTGGACTTGCTCCAGGACCTCCATGTCCTTCTTATGGTGAGGAGCCCAGAACTGGACACAGTAGTCGAGGTGCGGGCTTGGCTTGATGGTAGAGAGAGGACACTTGGTGCTTGGAAGTGAACAGGTGTGCGCCTGCCCTTTGGATCTCAAATTGGGAATGCTAGTTATTAAAATGTCTCCTCTAGTAATTTTGCAGTATTTGCCCATTCTGGTGCAGGCTTGGTCCTAGGTGCCCTCTGGGCCAGGCAGACAGGTTGCTTGGCTGACTCCGTTACCCTGTCATCTGGCACCAGGGAGCATGTCACCTGCTGCATCTGTGTCAAAATGTGCTTGTGCCATCACTGGTGCCTGCCCCGGGGTGGGGGTGGGGGGTAATTCCTTGTGAGGGGTGGGCAGCTGGGCCCCACAACCAGCAAAGCTGCTGGAGGCGCTTAGGCAGGCGTAAGAGGATTCAGTGACACCGCTGATTAGTGTTGAGGGCCTCATTACGGCGCTGGTAATTGAAGGTCTCCCAAGGCTTAAGCACACTGGGAATTATCTGCCCTCAGAGCCCGCTCTTGGCTGACTGGGACGGTGCTTTCTGCAAGGTAGGCAGTGCCCTCCCTGGAGCAGCCTGGCACTGGGGGTGGTGGCCTGTGTCCTCCAGACCCTGGGGAGGGGACCCACGGTGGGTGGCAGCCCTAGGGCTGGGAGAGCAGTGGGGAAGGCCTGGGGAGGAGGAGAGGGCAGGCTGTGCTACTGCAGGTGTGCTTGCCGTGCTGCTGCTCGAATATGCTGCTGCTGGTAATTGCATTAGCCGGGTGAGGCTCTGTGGCTAATTTTATTAGCTGGGTGTCTGTGCTTATTGCTTTAGAAAAGGCGGCAGTGAGAAAGGGTGAGGCTGGGTGGGGAAGGGATGAAGCAGTTGCTCCCTTCTTCTCCATCTCCAAGGGATCCCAGGGGATGCATTGCTTTTGGTGACTTTTGTCTATCCCAGGCCACTGCCAACTGGTACAGCAGGTAGAAGAGGTTAGCTCAGTCTGATTAACCGTGAGAAGCCCAGGCTCACATCCTTACTCTGCCACTGACTTCCTCTTTGGCCCTGAGCATGTCACCTGGTGTCTATGCGGCCTCCCTTGGAGGCAAGCAGGAAGAGGAATTGGCATTTTGGCTCCTGGGGCACTCAGCCTGGCACTCAGCTTCTGTTACACCTCACCAGCTATATGAAGCAAGTCCCAGGTCTAGCACCAGCACCCTGGGGGCAGTGGGTTTTCTCTGGGACTCTGTAGGTCCGAAGCAGCATGCCAGGAGGGAGATGCATGTGCAGCTGTAGGGTTTTGAGGGCTGCAACCTTTTATTTGTATAGGCTGCTGCCACATGCACAATCATAGGATGCCTCTGCCTTTAAATAGAGATGGGCTGGGGGGCTGATGGGATTTTTTGGTCATGTTTGGAGTTTTCCAGTTTGATTCAGTGTGCAAGGAATAGGAAACCATACTTAATCTCTAGATTTCATGGTTCTGGGGCAGGGTGGGATAACATTATTCCACTTTAGGCCTTCATGTGTTTAGGGTCTGGCTTCAGAGACCAGCATCTCAAAAGCCTTGTTGGAGTAGTGCTGGGACATCTTTGAGGTACGATTCCAACACAGTGCTGCAATACTAGCTTCAGGATGTCAGCCTTGGAAAACTAATGAGAAGGTGAGGGAGTTGGGGACCCAAACGTATCATTAGCCTCTCAACGTTAGGCTTGAGTTTGCACTGCTTTGCTGGGAGTCCCACCATGACTGGTGTCCCCCTGAGTGCGGCTGCTGGAGGGCAGTCAGTGGCACCGAGTCCCACGGACATGGTTTTCCTTGGTACAATAGCAATGACAGTCACAGTGTCTTCTCATTTTATGTAACAAAGAGGGGCAATAAAAAGTATTCAGTAATTTGCAGCAGTGACTTGTGCCATTTCTAGCAGCAGTTGAGGGGCTGTCTTTGTGGGGTACTGCAGTCCTTCCCAAGAGAGGCTGAGCTGTATAGATTTGGGTACCAGGACTGACTTGATTGATTTGGGCTGGAACCTCTCCATACCCCAAAACCCATGGTGGTCATCTAAATTAATTGCCCAAGGCAATTTTTTTTTTCCTGAGGAGAAGTCTTGGAGGGGGTTTCCTTGGGCTTGCTCAGTGTGTGCATGTGTTCTGCAGCACTAAGCACTCACTAACCCAGATCTGCTAAAAATCAATAAAGTAATCCACTTACTGCTTGGGACTGCCGACCTTTTTAAGGAGCTCAGAGCTGTTTTGTCGTCTTTCCTCTCGCCTTTCTTCTGTGCTGGAAGAAAAAAATGAGGGATGGAGAAGGGGGTGCTGGCAGAGCTGGACTCAAATCAGGCTCTTTGCTCTGGGCAGATCAATAAAAATAATTCCCCACTAAAACTTCATTAGCATGGAATTAAAGCTGCTGAGATCCCGTGTGGTCGGTAAGAATTAACACTACTACTAAATCTCAGCACCGTTGGTGCTTAAAACACAAAGCTGCTTCTTTGCTCATACCTCCCTGTCCCAGCACTGCTGGGACTGAACTGGGAGCGCAGCTGGCTCTGACCCATGGCTGCTCTGTGGAGACACAACCCTCTTGTCCAGCCTGAGGGCAAGGGACAAGCCAGGCTGAGATGGCAGCAAGGCTTTTGTGCAAGTATTTGTGTATTGTGTCTTGAAACGGTGGCTTGACTGGGGACCGTGGTGTCAATGGCCCTGGTGTGTCTCTGCAGAGTGATGGGCAGATGATGGGGAAGGTCTCTGGGTGGGTGTGGGACAGGCAGGCTTCCTGGCAGGCAGAGGTTTATCCTGACACCAGATCAGAGAAACATCCCTCTGGTAGGCTGTGCCTGAGGCCACACAAAGTCTCTGTCTTCTGTGGAAGTCTTGGATCTTATTGGTGGGCGGGTGTGTGTGTGTGTGTGTGGTGTTGAAAAATCACTTCTTTTGGAAAAGTGGATTGTTTGTTGGAGCTTTGATTGAAAAATGTTTCTGTCAGTCCTGTCACAGAGGGGAGAGGGGAAAAAAAAGCTTGCCCTGCTGAGAAATCCAATTTTCTATCTGAAGATTGAAACAAGCCCTTGCAGCAGGCTCCTCTGCAGCACTCTGGTTTTCTGTGTGCTGGGCTTTGGGGCATCCCTGCCTCATCCCTGGCTCTTGCCTCCTGCCCCTAACAAGGGTCCCCAGTTCAACTGTGAAAGGACAGCATAGGAGGCAAAGCCAGCGTTAGCCTGAGATAGTAAACTTTGCCTGTGGGTTAGAAACCCCTGTGGTTGATGGAGATCTGATGCTGCTTGGATTAGTGCAGGGTGGAGAGGGTTTTGGGGGGATCCACAGCTGAGTTTGGGGCAGCACCCACTAAAACAGGAGCTGTGCCTACGTCTCCTGCATCTGGATGTCGCTGTGGGCATGTAGAGGAGGGCTGGCCCTTGCTGAGGACACTTGCTGGGGGTGTCCTTCTTTGTATTTTGGGAAGGTAGCAGGGGTGGACACAAACTCAGCTGAACAGGGAGAGGGACAGGACATGGCACCACGCAGTTAGACAATGCAATGTTACACTTCTGTGCTGGTTACCCAGCTCGCAGCCTGTGAGAGGGGCAGGTAAGCACACTGCTCGGCTGCCTCTCCTCGGAAGCAGCTCTGCCGTGCCATCGCTCTTTGCGCAGTACAGCAAATGAGATGTGAAAAGTGGCCAGATAGAAGATATGGGAGCAGTCTTGTCTGTTTGTATTCCCCCTGCAAGACTGCAGTTACTTGTGGGTTTTGCCTCAGTAGAACTTACTCTGAATACTGATCTCTTTCCTTCTTTTTTTTAACTGAGAGCAAAACCAGTGCCTGTATACCCAGGCTGCAGCTGATGGGCTGCGCAGAACACTGATGCTTGTGCCTGTGAACCTTCTTGCTCCTGACACCACTCTGGTTATCTATTCATTCTGCTAAGTGGAGATGTGCTCCCAAATGATAGGCTTCTGTGCCCAGATAAACTCCAAGTCCTGGAGTGTCTCAGATGTACCTGCTACCCACAAAGAGCTGTGTGCCTGCAGCATGGCATCCTCCTGACATCATGCTGTGCGGAGGCACATGCAGAGCGGAAACAGGAGGAAGCCAAATCACCTTTTAAAATAACTTTAGAATCATTAATATCGGGGAGGGAGGAACCCCTTGTTTAAACTCTCTGGCAGAAACAGGTATGGCAATACCCAGGAGCCAGGCAAGAAACATAGCTAAGAGGGTAACCTTTCCTTCTGCGCTGACAGCCCCTTGGTGAGCATCTGCTGGATCTGCGGCTGGGTGCTGTTATTAGCTCGGCTGGCGTGGTGCATGCCTTCCCTTGCATTGTGCTTAGCACCAAAGGGCAGCACCGGCCCTTGGGTGTCCAAGGAGGGACATCAAGAGCCAGCAGTACCTTGAAGGATGCCAGACATCCTTGGCTGCTGTTGTTCTTCCCTCTTTTTGTTTTTTTTTTTCTCTTTTTTTTCCCCCCCTTTCCTCTCTCACCGCCTGCACAGCATGTTCCCCATCCTGTACACAGGGGTCGTTGGTGGCCTCTCTGGGAAGGCAGAGCCCCTTGCTGCCCACACCCCCCCCTTTTTCTGCCACACAACAGGTGCCAGCAGCAGGGCTGCAACCTCCACCGTGGCCCTGTACATAAGTCATTGCAGACCTTGGTATCTGCTTGCCTTGCAACCTCAGGGAAAATTCCTCCCTCCTCCATTCCTTTGAGGTGATTTCATCCTAGGTCACCCCGACCAGAAAACAGAAGCAGTGGGCTGTGCTGTTGCCCACATCCCTGCCTCTCCCCAGAATTGCAGGAGACTTGCCAGGGAGGGAACTGGGACTGTTTCCCCCTGCATCTGGCAGCTTGCTTGCTGCTGGTTTCTACCGATTTCCAGGAGTGCTTCATTGTCAGGGTGGGTGGACATAACACTGAAGTTGCGGATGTGTGTATGGGACTGTCTGTGAGTCCTGCTGCATGCTGCTGTCCCGGCTGTGAGCGCTTTGCTGACTGTACGTGGCATGGATTGAGCCCCCGGCCTCTGTCCTGTGTCTCCGTCTCTTCTCATCCCATACAGTTTTAGCAACTGGGTAATGAAGCCTTCTGGGGGTGGTTTGGGTGTTTTCTGGACACCTTTGGCTGGAGTTGAGGAGGTGAATTGAGTTTCCAGCTCCACCAGCCCCAGGAAGGTCCCGCTCCTGCTCAGTTTGGCTGTGTTTCCTTGGGGTGACTGCAGTCGAGGATCACAGGGGCTGTGACTTGATGCCTGAGGCAAGGATCGATGCAGGACAGGACTGCAGAGCTCCCTGCCCTGCGCAGCCGTAGCTCCAGAGTGTACGGATGGCTGGAGGTGTGCTCCTGCCCTGTCAGCCAGCCCATCCTCGGGGCTGGCCCTTAGTGGGTGGAAAACACCTCCACATGGCTGGGGCTGGCATACCCGATAAACTGCATCGAGTCTCCACTGGTGGAAAAGCAAAGCATCCCCCCTCCTTCCCCACGATGCTCCTCCCCTAAACAACTTAACCTCCCACCCTCCTCCCAATTTCTGATCTATACTGGAGCCGTCATGCATTGATTGGCATCTTATCCGGGAGATTATGCTACCCGGACGGTCCGCCGTGAATTCGCAGCGAGCCGAGACAGCTGAGCGCTGCAGCCAGCCCTGAGCGGCGGCGGAGAGATGTCTCGTCCCGGCGAGCAGCTGCTGCCGGCGTGAAGCAAGGATGAGGCCACAGGAGGAGGCAGCTGCCCCGGCACCCTCGGAGAGCCCCTGCTCCTGCAGAGCCATGTCCCGACCCCGACGGGCTGCGCCGTGCCTCGGGCGGCTTTGAAGTTAGGAGGCGGCAGTCGGGTTTGAAAAGGCAGGAGATGAACTGAAGATTAAACATGTATGGGAATTATCCGCACTTCATTAAGTTTCCCGCGGGCTTTGGCAGTAAGTATTCGATTCGGCTTTTTGCAGTCTGCGCCTTCTGGGTTAGGTGGAGGAGCTGATCCCGCAGCAGGGGTGTTAGGGGGTGAGGTTGAGGGGATGTTAAAGAGAATTTAAAAACATATTTAACCTGACTCGTACACGGCTGTAAGCTACAGTGCCGTGTGTTTAATCACTGCAGCTGTGCTGTGAACTTCAGCGCAGCCGAACCGAGCTGCCTGAAGCCGCGCAGGCTTGCGCCGAGCCGGCACTCCCCCCTCGGAAGTTTAGTACGCGGCGTTTGGGATGGCGTGTGGACGTTTGCGTGTGATGGACCGGATCTGTTCATTGAAAGAATGGGATCGGACCAAACAAGTGTCGGTCTGGCTGCCTGCCTGCATTTTCATTAAGCTGGGGAGAGGGGGGGGAAGTGACTTTTAGAACGTAAACCAGCCCCCTAGAAAATCTAAAGCGGGTTCTTTCCTTGCCCAGGGGGTTGTCTCCTGCCCTTGTGACACAGATACCGCTGTAATCGTGTGAAGCTGTGTCAGATTAGCCAAATGAGGCAGCACAGTGAGCTGGAGGTCTGCAAAGGGCCGGCGCCCCGAGCTGCAATACCCCCGTGCCCGCCAGCCCTGCCTGAGCCCCAGTTGCAAAAACCAGCACTGCTCTTAGGCAACAGGCTTTGCAATTACTGCGGCTCCCTCGTTGTTTTTATTGGAAGCTGTTCCTCTTTGCCGTAACACGAGGTAGGGGGTGGGGGGTAAGGGGAATGAGTTGAGGAGCTGTGGGGTGCTCCCCAAGCGCGGTTGGGAGCGGGAAGGTTGGACAATTTGGCTGGGAGCACCCACGGATTGGCCGCTATCAAAATGTTCCTGCAGCTCCAGAGAAGCTAAAGGGCATCGATGCTCAGGGACGTTCAAAGCCTTAGAATCTATGGAGAACTCAAATTTTTTCCAGGCCCTTCAGAGTTTGATAAATGCCTCCAGGACTCATGCTGGCAGCCCCCAGGTTGTACACACCATTCTGTTACTCCCTTGCTCAAAAAGAGGTTTGTGTAGGCACAGGGTTGCACGTGGAAAGTTCCTGCTATGTGCATTTTTGATTTTTCCCCCCTCCCCCTTGCTCCAATTCTCCAACTCCAGAATAGTCACTGTTATTGCATCAAGTCATCCCCAAGTTTCACAAGCGCTTGACTTTCCAAAATACCTTTCCAAGGCAGTTTCTGCACAAAATAGACAACTCATAGGAAGAAACTATTGCTCACAGGGGGTTTTAAGGAACACATACAGGCAAGCCAAGCTCTCTCCTATTGCCACAATGAGAGTGAAACAATGGAACTGTTATTTGTGTTTAACTGGTTTGGGATTACAAATTTATGAGAAGGAAAAGTGGCATATGAACTGATCCTCATAGGAATGAGGCACCGATCCCTGTAGAGTCAGGGGTCACAGCTCTCTGTGGAGCCTTTGGGGGGGTTCTAGGAGAGGAAGTTTGTAGCAGGAGCAGAGATGTTTTTGCACCAGCAACAAAGGCGAAGGCACTATTATCCAGACCCTGATAGTTCACTACAGTGAGACTTTAACTTGTGCTTAAAAGTGTAATTAACTTGTGTTTTTACCTGCTCCTAAGGATGGAGGAGGAGTTTCCTGCAGGAGAACTTCTGACAGCAATGCAAAAGCATTAGCCAAGTTTTGTTTTGGTGGCTCTCAAAACAATCGCTTTGGCCTGTCCTGTGCTCCCTGGACACTACAGAACTGCAGGTCACCACTCATATCTACTTTCCTCTCAAAGCTGGAGGGCTTCCATTCTCCCAAGGCAGCTCAAAAGGTCTAGGGGGGGCAGCAGATGGTGCAGGGGCTGCCTTTCCATGGGCTCTTGGGTCTGCAGAAAGGGATTTCTGGCTGTTGGAGAAGGCAATCCCTGCTTGGGCCAGGCAACTTTAGGGCCATGTGAGAGGTACTCAGCTTTTAAAAGGCATGGGGCAGGGTGGATCATGGTGACCATCAATGGAGGGGTGATGAGGCAGCTTCCCACTGCCTTGGCATCCTCACCACAAAGCCCGTGCCAGCAACCTGAATCTCTGGCATGCCAGCAATATGTTCATTGTCTTTGCTGCTCCCCCTCCTTTAAGAATAGCTATGAAACTGTTCCTCATCCTGCCTGCGCTGTCACCATGCAGGGGGGATGTCAGGGTGGTGGAAAAGGGCAGTGTCCACACTAGACTGTCAGCTTGTTCCATTCGTTGTTCTTGCAGTGTGCTGCTGGAGGGCAGGGTTAAGGTGATGTGGCTGCTTCTGTTCCATCTGTCAGGCTCTTACTGTGGTCACATTTCCCTTAATGCTGAATTTCTGGGCTTAATTTTGAACATAATGGTAAAAAAAGCCAAATAACAATATGCATTTGCTTTCTTTTAGCTGTTACACGTGCTTTAACTTCCTTCTGACCCAAATGCAGATAAAATTAAGGTACCTGTCTTTGATGGGGTGTGTTGGTCTTGAATGTCTGCGTGACCCCACCAGGTCCATCTGAGAGTGTACGTAGACAAATTGGTAACAAGCATGTAATTCCAGATGCCAACAGGGCAGCCAGACCCTGCAGTGCTGCAGGGGAGTTTGTAGGGTAGCAGAGAAGTGTGCAGGTGAGTCGCCCTTAGAGATGTACACTGGGGCAGATGATTTGCCTTCACAGCCTGGGCCATAGAAGCAAGGAAAGAGCTTCAAAAATGTGGGTTTTATCCTCCAGGAGGATGCATTTCATCCAGAGCCCAGCTCCCAGGGCAAGGAAAGATGCTGTGCTGGCTGTCCTCTCTCTCAGAGCACTCTCTGGCACAGTCGGTTGGGGACAAAAACTAACTTGGCTCTTCCACAAAGTCTCTTTTATTAGTACTCATGTAACTTGGCCTGTGGCCACGCCACCTCCGGCTGCAATCTTGTTCAGCTCCCACAAGAGGAGCAGGGTTAGGCCAGGTCATTTGGGGGATAGGAAGGCTTGCAGAGGAAAAGCCAGGCCGTGCCTGGGGTTGCTGCCCAATTGATTGACACTTCTTTGTCTTTTGTGGTCCCAGGTTTGGCAACCTGTGGAGTGATTATTTTATTTTTTCCCCCTGGGTGTCACAGCTTGCCATGTCCATACCTGTGACTGCCTATGTGAAGATGGAAGAGGGCTCTCTGACACAGCAAATGTGTGAGAAAATCCAGTGACTGGGCAACTCCTGCAGAGGGAAATGCAAGTGGTGGGGTTGTTTTTGTGGGTTTGGTTTTATTTGTTTTTTAAAGCAGGAGACACTTCCCTTCAATTGCCTGGGGCAGCCACAGCCCCTGCAGTGGGCAGGATCCTTTGTGATGGGGACCTGTAACCTCTCCAGGAGACCACAGGCATCACGCAAAACCCTTAAGACCTCAAATTCAACAACTTCTATTTCTTTGGGGATGATAAACTTTATCTGACACTTGGAACTTTACCTGACACTTGGCATATCACATAGGGATGTGATACCTTGGTAGGATGAGTCCTTATTTTAATTACATGACGAGCAGTTGCTAAAGGAGTCTTTTGAGATCACCACAGCCACACTTAACCAGTAATGCGTGGTTCCTGTCAAAGTTATGGCAAAGCTTCTGTGGATCTTGCTCCTTCTTTCCCCTCCTCCTTACCTTGGCTTCCTGGAGAGGAGAATATGGGGTTTCACTGCAGGTGTGTCTTGTCCAAATGCCCTTGGATGTATTAAGCTATTGATCCACTGTCCAATTTCAGTCAAATCAAACCAAGATCTCAAAATAGCATCTGATGCTGAGCCTGCACAGGGGTAGGTGGAAGTCTTGTGTGCTTCCAGCCCACTGCTTCTTGGGGGCCAGGTTTTGGGTTGGCCCCCATTTGCAAGGGCAGTGCAAACACTGAGAGGAGAGGGAGCAGCTCTTCCCACCACCCCGAGAGCGGAGGGAAACCACCTTCTGCTTGTTGGTTCCATGTCCTGCACAAGATCCCTGTTACCTCCTCTCATGTGTGCCAGCACACCTCCAAAATGTTTTGCTCCCCTGTGATGTCAGCTGTCGGGGAAGGCTGCATTATTTATTGACTCAGGAGTGGAGTGGGAAGCTGGAAGCACAAAGGTTACTGGACCTGAAAAAGCAAGGTGAAAACAATAACCTTTCTGTAGGATATTAGCGTGGCAAATCTGTGCTGCCTGTGGAATCGGCTCGGACGGTTAAAAATATCACTGGAAAGGGAATAGTTTTTCGGTTGAGCTTCCATGTATTAAATAGAAACTCCTTCTGCAGTCGTAGCAGCAAAGCTTGGTTTGATTCCAGTTAACATGGGATGCTACATGACTGCATTCAGCTTGAGGAGTGTTTTTCACAGGTAGTTCCCCTTGAAGGTCGTCCCCAAGGACGAGCTGCCTGCCAAGCTGCACCTCCCACACACGCCTGTGCTCCTCTGCTGAAATCAGCCCTCCTCTGCTTGTCTCTTCCCACTTCTCGGTGCTCTCTGATCTGCGGAGGATGAAGTATCTGCAAAGTTTTGCTAGTGATGTGTCAGGCAGGGCAGCTTGCACCTCCCATTGTGTGCGCCAATGAAACAAGCCCTGTCTGTGTGTATCTGAGGCCTTGGAAGCACAAAGCATTTCATTATATGAAGAGGGTTTCTCCATCGTTTTATTCTCTACGAAATTAGAAACAAAACTGTGAAGGTTGAAAGTATCATCATCTCTAGACTTGCCAGGGATCTGCAGGTCTGAAAAGGTAGGATTGATTTAGGCTTTAATTGAAGGAAGACACCAGTGTTTAGCATGGATACCTTTCCTATCCAGACTTTGTAAGGGATTGGAGCTGAAGGGACATTGGCCAAAGCAAACTTGCAACCCGTGCTGGTTAACTAGACAGTGTGTGTAGGCCTTGGATGCTTCTGGTCCCTGTGTGTTTTCATTCCATTTTCTGCTCAAACGTAATTGCTGAGGCTGGTGTTTCCTGCCATAATTTGAGTGAAAATCAGCCTGCAACTGATAAAGCTCTCTTGGATGCTTCTCTTCCCACTGCCTTTGCTGAGGCATTTGGGGTTGCTCGTGCTCGCTTGCAAGGTTGTCCTTGCTTCATCGTCTGGCCCAGCTTTACCTGTGAAGTGCTCACAGCACGGGGGTATCCGAGCTGGATTTACTGAGCTAGCATTAGTCCCGGAGCAGTTTAGCTGTGTTAGCCCAGACCTAGATGTGGTGGATCTGGAGCTGTGTGCTCTGCAGGTGCACCTGCCACACATCTGCACATCTTCTAAGGCATAGACAGCATTCATCTACTTCCAGTTCTGTGAGGCTGTTTATGCAGGTTTCCCACCCGTGGACTGGGATTTTGCGGAGATTGAGGTGAAACACGGATGGAAGTGGAGTGTCAAAGCTTTGTGTGCTTGCTTGGCTTCAGTGGGTGGTGGGTCAATGTAACGCTGCTGCTTATGTCCTCAAGGATGCTGTTTTTAAATACAGAGACACAAGTGGTTCTTGGGGTTTTCCTTTGTTACTTTTTCTGATGTCAGCTGAGTTGTCTATGCTGACATTATTTCTGATTCTTATTCTTTATGCTAAAGCAACAGGATGGACTTTGTGTCTGTGTGCATGCTTCCAATCCACAGCTGGTCCTTGCAGGAGATTAGGTTCAGATTAGATGTTAGGAAAAAAATTTTCACTGAAGGAGTTGTCAGGGCCTGGAACAGGCTGTCCAGGGTGGGGCGGGTGGGCTGAGTCACCATCCCTGGATGTGTTTAGAAGAAGTGTAGATGAGGTACTTAGGGATATGGTTTAGCATAAGACAGGAATGGTTGGACTTGATCTTAAAGGTCTTTTCCAACCTTGTGATTCTGTGAGATGTGATGCATTTGCAGAGGCAGTTTAAAACAGCAGAGCACCCAGAAGCAAGTTTCTTCTTTTTAAACTTTGCCTTCTACAAAGACAAGGCTAGTGTGTGTGTCTGTACAAGAGAGCTGGGGTGGGTGGGGGAAGTGTGTGTGTTTGCCTGAGGCACCTGGTTCTCAAAAACACCATGTGGTTTTGGTGGGGACATCAGAGAATCCACACAAGGCAGTTCCCTTCTATCCTCTCTTCCCTTGCTCCTCCAGAAGAGAAAGAAATACAGTGTCAGGCTTCCCTGAACCTCTCTTCAGGAAGCTACCTGTCCAGGCATTAATGTGGAGTGGGGGAAATTGGGGAGGGGGCGAGAAGACATAAACAGCCCCATTTCTGTGTGTCAGAAATGAGCTGGCCTTAAATCTGGAGCAAGTCATTCAAGCAGTAGCCAGCCCTGATGCTCGTTGTGGGGTCTCAACCAGTCTCCCCCAGCAGACACGGGGGACCCGGCTGTCTGGGAGGCCCGCTCAGGGGCAGGGGCTGCCCAGTGCAGAGCCCTCGCCTCCCGACGCAGGCTGCCCTCCGCTCCACGGGGCCCCGCCGCAGCTGGCTGAATCCGTGGCATCGCTTGTCACCTCGCATTACCTGACAGACGGACTCCGGGCCCGCTTTGGCCTGTGTAAATGTCACCTGTGCCGACTGCTGCTGGAGAGGCGGGGGCGGCCAGCTATGGCTGGCACGCAGGGCTGAGGCCTGTCTCCCAGCCTCCCCACCCCACTCCATCCCAGAGACGCTTCCCCGCTGCAGAGCTGGTCCCACTCAGCTGCCATGCTGATGTTTCTGGTTGTGCCCCAAACGATGGGAGAAGATGCCTTCAGGAGAGCCACGCCATCACGGCAAGCCCACTGCCATTCTGGCTGCTTTCTGCTGGGAGATGCACGTCACTGTTTTCAAACAGATGAATCGGACCTCCAACCTCTGCGGTTTGCGCTGTCTGAGCCAACATGGCTCCTTTAGACTGAAACAGCTTTGAGGGTGCTCAGCTCAGGTAATTAGTAACCCCAGCGACAGGGATGCTTTGGCATGGTTCTTCCTGCACACTGTCTGCCAGCTGTACAAGCTGTTCCTTGAGCAAGCTGGTAACGGGATAGCAGTCGCACCTTGAATTCCTCTTGGAATACTCCTGCTGGGAAATGAGCAGCTGAGAGGTGTGCTTCTGCACCCTCAGGGACCAACTTGACAAACTTATTCCAGGGAAGGACTGGAAGTCAAAGCTTGGACCAAAAACTGTGACCAAGTTTGGTCAAAGTTACAGTACTTTGCTTTCTTCTCCGCCCCTCCCCCCCCCCCAATTTCTAAATGATGTTTGTGTAACAGTTTATAACAGATGGATATAAGCAGAGCCTGGATTTACACCTGTGTGTTCTCCACTAGGTAATTTCATTTATCCATCCATCTCCACCAGCAAACATTCCTTCATTCATTTGTGCTGCTGCTTTGGTGTCTTACTGCTGGGGCAAGAGAGGAAGGCACAAGCCCTCCAAGGCTTCCTGGCTTCAACCTTTGATCCCATTCTGGGTCTAGCATGTTCCTCTGGCTGTAGCCCTTGGACAGTTGTCTCTGGCATGGACACAAGCACCCCACGGGGCTTGCCCTGGCAAGCAGACTCCTTGGGTGAAAACCTTTCTCTGGATCCTTATGAAAACTGGAGCCCTTCTAACGGAGAAGCGTAGAGGTGACTGTTTCTGGGAGGTCTGGTGTAAATGGGAACAGTTAAATAGCTATCCTGGGCAGCTTATTGGTTTACATCTTTTTCATGATGCTTTCCAAATATGCCCCTTTCTGTGTTAATGGAAAAGGATGAAGACTCATCCTTCTCCTTCGCTGTCCTGATGTGATAGACTTCAGCCCAGTCTTCCCTTCAGTGGTCTATTTTCCAAGCTCCTCAATCCTCAAAGGGAGTGTTGTTTATCTAGATGTTTAAAGAGCCATAAACCTGATTTCATTTTAAGTCTGTGGTACAGATGCTGGGGAGGACGGCACGCTTTGATACCAGGCTACTTCAGGTGATAAAAAATGCATTTGCTTTTCCCTGAAGCTGATAATGGCACAATTCAGGATGCTCCTTCTAAGTCCCAGGAAACAACCAAGATGCCTCTGTGACCTGAGTGCTTCGGTAAGGCAGGGTCCAGGCAAACAGTACGCCCCCTGCCCGCTGCTACAGGCTCCCCGGCAGCTGTCTCTGGGGTGAAAAAGGCCTTTGCGCTTAGAACCTGTTACAAGGTGGCGATTTTGCTGCCTGCTAACAGAAAACAGGCTGTGTGCCTCCGTGCTGGTGGCGGGGGATGTGGGGTGACTCTGCAGCAGCAGGCAGGAGCCCTGGCTCTGCCTCCAGACTGCCTTGCTACCTCCAAGGCTTCTGCTGTTGTCATTGAACCGGCTTCCTCTCGCTGCACATCGCTTTCCCACTGGGAGAATTGATCCAAAAAGCCAAAGCAAGAATTGACAAAGACCTTTTCTCCCCCTCCCTCTGCAGAATTAAGTCTGAGGTGGGTTGATAACGGCGGATCGAGTCCTCCTTGACTCTGACAAATGTCTTTAATGTTATTCAGCAAGCTGACCTTTTCCCGTCTTTATTGTGCATCTTCCCTTTGAATCAGATTTGATTGTTACTTCAGGTAAAATAACAAATGCTGTCACGTAAATAACTTTGCAATAATGTTAAAAGGAGGAAAAAAACCCCAAACAAACAAAACACCAAAGCGCTGCCTTACTTGCAAATGCAATGGGAACAAGCATCCTCTGTGCCAGCCAGGAAAACCAACTGTGTGACCTTCCCAGGCAAGATCTTTGCCTTGCTACTCCAGGGAATGATCCCCTGTGTTGGAAAAACCTAACTGAGAAACAATGGTTCATTGAAATGTTAAAGACAACTAATGCTAACTGGGGTTGCTAAATTCTACACGAGGAAGACATTCATATAAATCCTTAAAATACAGCTAGATATGTAACCCATAGGGAGTGGTGGGTGTTTGGTGCCCAGATACCCTCTGATTATTTGAGTTTGGTCTCCTAGAAGACAGTATTTAGGTCTCTGCTCTGTCTCATGCTAAGTGAGGAAGCATGACAGAAGAGGTATTTTGTGGGTGCCTTGTCCTGTTACCTGCATTGCTAGCCATCCCTGCCCCACGTTACCTGCATTGCTAGCAGTTCCTGCCCCACGTTACCTGCATTGCTAGCAGTCCCTGCCCCATGTTGCTCCAGCTCCTCCTGAAGTTGTTGGCTTTGTGTTTTGAGAGCTGGGGGAACACACGCAATAGCACAGTAGAGAGGTAAGAGGGTGGGAAGGCGAAGAGCTGAACCATCATGGGAAGAGGAGCCTGCTGAGCATGATGCCTGAGCCATGGCAGGGAGCAAAGGTGCTTTGTAAGACACAGGGAGCTCTTAGGGTTTCCAGCCTGGTTGGTGGGGGTTTCATGGTTTCACATGTGCGCCGTCTCCAGAGCCAGCTCTCACAAAAGAAATGTGACCTCTGGGAATAGCTCTGAGAAAACCAGCCGCAGGCAGGCAGCGGTGCCTTCTTCCAAATCAGCTGAGGCACCGAGGCAGCGAAAGAAGATTTGATTATTAAGTATTATCTGCATAATATGTTTTGCTGCTGTGTGTAACTCTATTTCCTGTACCATAACTGATGTTTTACTCTTTCCCTTTATAGCATGAGGCGCGTTTGCTGGCTGGCTTTCAGCCTCGGCCAGCATTGAAGCTGACACAACCAAGGCTGGGCAGCCGATCACTGTGCAGCCCGCCTGGCTTGCAGTGTACTTACTTGCCGCTCCTCCCTTTAGATTCCCCTGTTCACGCCAGCGCCACATCGGTGAGCCCCTCATCAAGCCTTTCCACGGGCAACTCAGTGGACGGGCACCACAACTACCTCGAGGCCCCCGCAAACGCCTCCCGGGCGCTGCCGTCCCCCATGAACGCCATCGGGTCTCCGGTGAACGCGCTGGGCTCGCCGTACAGAGTCATCACGTCCTCCATCGGCTCGCACCCCGTCGCTCTGTCCTCAGCCCCAGGCATGAATTTCGTGACACACGCCAGCCCCCAGGTAGGCAGACGCGCGCGCTTGCTTCGCTGCAACGCTCAGAGCGGGTGAGAGCCCCAAAGCTCCAGGGAACGGGTGGGCTGGTGTGTTTTGGAGTTGTGCTGTAAAGAACAACATCCAGCATGTGAATCTTTCTGCTTAAGTCCCCCTGGCACAGACATGGAGAAGACACCTGTATTTATTTGGAAATACCTGGAACAATGAGGAGGAGAGCGCCGATTCCCAGGTTTCTCCTCAGTGCAGTCCCCATCCACCCCATCTCTTGCAGTGTGTCTAATTGCTGTACTCGGAAATAATCAAGATAGCCAAGGGCTGCAGCATGTGAAGCTTTCCTTTCCTTCCTGCAAAAGGATACCTGCCTTGTTTCGTTATTTGGGAAGGAGACAGGCTTTCTAGAGAGACAAATGTTGATGCTAAATGCCAGCCACGTATTCTGTGTTGTGTGTAAACTTTGCCGGAAGGAAAAAAATCAAGCGCTCCTGCCCTTGCTGCTTGAGCTCACTCAGGTGCTGAGGTTTCCCCCTCTGGGCAGGGGAGAGACTTGGGTGTTAGGGTTGGTGCCTCCCCAGAGCCGAATTAATGCTCTGGGAGTTCACATCTAAGTGGAAATTCTACCTCCTGTTAACAAGATTTTGCATTTTATTAGTGGGACCTGAGGAGCCTCACGGCTCCTGCTGAAGAAGCAGTGAGGAGATGGTCCCTGAGCCCTCTCTGCTGCATACCCCACTGCTCCTCCACAGTTCATCCGAAGCTCTTTCTAGCACTTGCCACTGAGGGAGGGAGAGGATGGTATGAGGAGGTCCCTGAAGAGCTCTGAGAGAGCTTCAGGGTGATTTGGCAGGTTTGGCTTGCCTTTCCCCAGCATCCTCAACTCCTGCCTGGGTCTGGGGTGTCTGCGGTGCATGGGCTGGCATCCTTCCTCCCTTTGCACCACCCAACTATTCCCCATGGACTTGTCAATGTTTGTGCCCGTGGCATCAGGGACAGGTACTTCATGGTGGTGGAGCTGGTGGCAGCATCTAGTGCATGGAAGCCTTTTCCTTTGGGGTTGGGGATGCTCTGGGAAGTGGTTTCCCCAGTCCAGGCACCGTGCCAAGTTCCCAGCTCCAAGGAGAGGGTTTCATTTGTGTTTCCTCTAATGCAAGGAGACAGCTGGGCCTTGGGGATTTGGCAAGGAGGCAGCTAATGGATTTGGGTTCAAGCAGTTGTCCCAGATATCATACATGATTGCACTTAACCTGCAGGAGCCAAGCTCTGAGGACACTGATGGCTAAAACTGCCCTGTTATTGTCTCAAAGTGCAGACAGAGAGAAATAAAAGGTGGTACCTGTGCTCTGAGTAACATTTTTAAACCATAAAAAGTTTCTCCTGGCTCAGCATATTGCCAAAAAGAAGTTTTCAGGGTAAAAAAGAAAGTGGCTGGACACTTGTTGGAGGGAAGAGGTTGATTTCTCCTTTCTTTGTGCTAAGTTCAGACTTTTGCAGCTGCCCAGTGCCTGGGTTGCGTCTCTGCTGGGGAGGGCAAAGCTCTGTTCCTCTGGGCAATTTTTCCCTATATGTTTTTATTTTCCAGTGGGGTAAACCAACCTGGCTCCTAATGTGACAGTTTTTTGCTGGATAATTTGTATTTTCAGTATCATCAGACCCTTGAAGCATTGGAAATGAAGGGACCGTAGTGAGGGAAGGTGAAAGCAGGCATCTTTCATGTTGATTTTCTAGTGATGGGTCAAAAAGTCCCAATGGGATGAGCCCTTCTTGCTCTTTGCTGAAATTCCCAGTGGAAATAATACTATTTCATGGGAAACGGGCCATTTCCTGGAGCAAATGGAGAACTTGCAACAGCATGCATGAAATCTGGGGGGTTTAGGTGTTATGGAGACTGCAGTGAAGGCTGTGGCTGAATTTTCATTCCAAGCCCCATTTTCCATCTCTCCTTCTGCCCCCTTACTGGGGAGAAGAACTTCAGCTGATAAATTGTCAGAAACAAGCTCAGTGAAGAAGGAACCATCTGCAGCCCTCAATGCAGGGCAGTGAGAAAGGTGATTTGATAGTGGCCTTGTAGAGGCAGTGTCCTGCTCAATGGCCCTTAATCCTCACTGCCCTGCTGACAGCACCTGGAAAGCAAATAGCAATAAAAGGAATCCCTGGGCAGCATCAGGCTTTGGTCTCTAATCGATGTCAGTTTGTAACCTTTAGCTTGGAGCAGCCAGGAGCAGCTCCTCCAGATCTTGACTGGGGGCTGTTCACTTGCATTTTGCTGTAGCTGGTTTTAGATGCTCAGCCTCTGTGTATGTGTGTGTGTGTGTGTGTGTGTGTGTGTCCCTTTTCTTTTTTTCAATCTGGCAACCCCAAATCTGCTCCGTTTTCCAGCCTGCGATAGTGTGGGGGAACCTGAGTCCCAGGGAGTGACCAAGGTGGCTGTGCTTTTGTGTATTTAAGCAGATTTGTAACAAGGCAGGGAAGCTAACCCACTTAACACATTTATTATTATTTTATTATTATTTTTATTTATAAGGTATTACAGCTTCCCCAGCCATGCAGCAGTGCAGGTTTAATTGCCACAGATGACGTGGTTGCAAAGCTCTTCCTTACGAAGCTGTTAGTGCTTGAGGCTGTAAGGAGCCAGTGCTCAGCGTCCTCTAATGAAGCAGGCAAGATCCCACCAGCCTTGTCACTCGGAGGCTGTAACTGAGCAGCTGAGGGTTGCTGCCTGCCCTTTTCCAGCTCTGCTTAGTCCTGGCTTTGGCTGTAGAATCAGGGAAGGGTAAGAAGCAATATCTGCTACCAAGCATCTGCTTAAAACCCCCTCCAGCTGGATTCACCCAAGGATGTCTGTCTGCCCGTGGCAGCCCCATGGAGTTGCTGTGGATAAGCTTGTGGGACGAGCCCAGCAGGAGCAGCAAGGGAGGGGTCAGCTTGATTTTTGGGGGTGGATTCATAGAGGTATGTCAACCCTCTAACCTGTCTTGTGGCTTCTGCAGCTCAACATCCTAAACAATGTCAGCAGCTCGGAGGACATCAAGCCCTTGCCAGGTCTCCCAGGGATTGGGAACATGAATTACCCGTCTACGAGTCCAGGATCCTTAGCCAAACACATCTGTGCCATCTGTGGGGACAGATCCTCAGGTAGGAGGTTTTCCTTCTTGGGGAGGGCTTTGTGGAGGGAAAACTCCCCCGATGCTCTGAAGCAAGGCTTGTGCAAGAGGGAGCACTGCAGAGGCATGCTGTGGCTGTCCTGGCACTGCAGGCTTCATAGCTGGGTCTGGCTTAGCCACAGGCAAGCTGTGTGTTTCGCAGATGCGTTGTGCTGTGCCCAAAAGAGAGCAAATCTAACAGCCACACTCCTCTCCCTTATGTCAATAACCTCACTTCATGTTTTGTCCCTGTTTATCAAAGGTAAGTGTGTCAAAACCTCAGTGTTCCTATTTACCAGGCTTTGGCTGCGCCTGAGTTTTCTCTCCTAACCCATGACCCGCAGTTTGGCTGTGCCTTGCAGACCCCCTCCATATCAGTGTGCCCTGTTTACTACCTGTGGCTTTTCTGCTCTTGCACTGCAGCTAAGATGTAGTTCCACATCCTTCTCCTGGGACGCAGTCCCTCCTTATCGTAGGAAATTGGTAGTCCTGTAGTTTGACTGCTGCTGGTCACTATTACTGCGAAGAACTGTTAAAGCCAAGTCAGGCCTGCTGAGGTGATACCCTGCAGCCAATTTTTTTCACCTTTGGGGTTGGCTGGAGCTTCTCCACACTGGAGGGAAGGGCAGATGACTGCCTGCCCATTGATGGTCTCTCCTTCCCTCCTCAGGGAAGCACTACGGGGTGTACAGCTGTGAGGGCTGCAAAGGCTTCTTCAAGAGGACCATCCGGAAGGACCTGATCTACACCTGCCGCGACAATAAGGACTGCCTCATAGACAAGCGCCAGCGCAACCGCTGCCAGTACTGCCGCTATCAGAAGTGCCTGGCGATGGGGATGAAGAGGGAAGGTATGTGCAGGCTGGTGGAAGGAATGGGCTCATAGAAACTTTTGTTATGCTCATTAGGGTCAGTCTGGCTCTTGGTGGCCCTCTGATGCTGGAACACTCCAAAAACCCACACTGGTGGCTTCAGGGCACTTTTTACTTCATTTTGTGAGGAAATGAGGCTGATGGGGAAGCCGTCACACTGTAAGATTTCTTCCCATCCTACCTAAACATGCATACTGGTGACTGTTGAGCCTGCTAACTGATTTTGACCCACGCTTGCCTTACGTTAGTGACCCTCAATGGCCTGGACCCCTGTGACCACCCATCACTAAACCTCTGCTATGGCTGTGAGGAGTCCTGCAGCCTCCTTGTCTCCTGTGTGAGGAGCAACCCCCTTTTTTGTTTTCAGCTTGCTGTCTTTTGCCACCACCTCATTCTTGCACTGTACGAAAAGAATGAGTGATTCATTTCTGTCTTTTCTTTTGCCATTCCCTGTCCTGTCCACTCTTAACCTCACCCTTGGAGACGAGCTCTGGTACAGCTCGCATCCCATGCTGCAGTTCATACAGCCTCTTCCCATACTCCTCATACACTGTAGGACTCTGTTGCTGGCCCAGGACCAGTACTGGTCTGGAGGAAAGCTCTGACCTGAGGCAATTGAATTTAGAGAGATTTTACGCTGACTTGAAGGAAGCCTTCAGGAGCTGCTGGGGGTGACATGTGTCTGTGGCAGGTCCTGCCACCCTACCTCTCTCCCACACAGCTCTGCAGGGTGCAAAGGTCTTCTTAAAAGCCACCACTGAGTGAGTCTTTGCTGCGAGGGAAGGGAAGCTCAGTTGCATGGGTGTTTGTCCGTCTACTAGCTGCTTCCTTCTCGGTGGAGCAGGGACCACTGAGCTGCATGTTGTCTCCCAAACGCCACTGACAGGCACAAGGTCAGGTAGTGAGAACTAGCACAGCATTTAAGCTGCTGTTTTCTCCTGAGATAAAATAACTGTGCAGCCTCCATGGTTGAAGGCTTGTGTCCCCTTCGGAGGCTGCAGTGTTCCCCTGTGGAGCATGCAAGTCGTTCCCTGCATGGAGCTCAGAGTGTGCAGGGCAGAGCCTGGGGAAGCAGCTGTAACGCTGGGCAGAGGCTGAGCCTTGTTCTGTTCCTGGTAACAGCAGCAGCAGCAGCACTCTACTGCCTTTAGGGCAGCAGGGGACTGTGAAGTGCCAAGCATGAATCAGAAACCTATTCCTAGGCACAGCTCTCCCTTCCAGCTGGGTGCAAAGTGGTTTGGAGGACCAGGGTGTCAAGGCGACTTCCCTTTGTGGAGCGTGAAAATTTAAACCCCAGGATGTTGGTGCATCCTGGGGGGGTTTTGCTGCAATAATCACAGGGGCTTTCTAGGGTGGGCAGAAACTGGGGGACAGATTGCAGCGCGGACAAGGAATCCTGGATGAGATTGGGACTGGTATTTCCTTGGCAGTTCTTTCTTCCACTAAGATTTTGATGACTTCCCTGTCTGCTTTCTGTCCATTACCCAAAAGAGGGCAAATGCTTCCCCCAGCTGTCTGGTACATATGTGCATCCCCGGTTGCCCTCCCCCACTAGCACCACACTGGATGCCCCACTGAGCCATCTCCCTGAGTGTTGCCAGGGGCTGCCAGCTCCCCAGCATTTAGGCAGCGCTGGGGACGACATCCTCCCATCTGGGAGAAATGTGAGGAAGTTCTGAGCTTTGCAGAGTGCCAAGGAACATCCCATGGCTTGGCCTTGCTCCCAAAAGCACCCTGATGTAAGCCAGGCTAAGGCAAGGCTGATGCAAGGGGTTATTTCTTGACACCGCTGCAAACGGCAGAGCTATAAAGACCCATGGAAAAGGCATCTCCCAATCCAGGTATCTGCCCTGAAAGCTTGTCACACCCTCCTTCCAGCAGCACTTACCGAACTGAGAAACTGGGGATCACAGTCTTGGTCACGCTCTCTGAGCTGACCCTTCCTTGGTGTCCCCTGGTGCAGGTCCCTCCTCCTCTTAAAGGACTCCTTGCCCCTTGGCATTGGTGATTTTCCCCACTCGTCTGGATACCAACTGCTTGGTGCTTAGCTAACAGGCCAGGAGGCCATTAAGCTGCTGCAGAGTGAAGCACCAATGTCTGCATGGTAGGGGCTAGCTTTGCAGCCAGCTTTTTCCTCAGTGAACCTTTAGTTTCAGGCATACCTGCAGCTCAGTACAGGCCATTCTTGGACACCAGGCCAGCTGCTTACCTGCCCCAGGGGTAAGGGGACACTTTGACCCCCTGCCCAGTGCCGTGTGCTCAGGCAGGGGAGTGATGCTAGCAGGACTCTAGTTCTGGGACATTCCTCCCCAGGCCATGAGCTAAACTTGATATGACACCTGCTGGTCACCTTTTTTTAAGCAAGATTTTCTTATCTCCCTTTTTTGACTTCTCCACAAAAAATGTGTACCCAGGACGTCTATTGAGCATGAGGCTTGGTGTGCCATGTCCTACACCAAGCTGTGCTCCACACACCCAGCAGCCCTGGGTGTGCAGGGGCTGTGTGAGGCAACATGGGGAGGTCTCAGTTGATAGCTGGGATCTAGAGACAGTCTTGGTGATTCTCTTCCTTCTGTCAGTTGATTTTTTTGGAAAATGTAGGGAGATGGGAGGAAAGAGTGAAGATGTTGGGGTGTTCAGAGGTGCCAAGAATCATCTTTTGGTGGAAAGGGTTGGGAAGAGAGGTGGTAGGGGAGTGGTGACACCAGAGCTGGGGACAGGATGGGTAAGCTTTTGCTCAGGAATGAGATAAGCAACGTGTGTGGATCTAGCTGGGGGTGAGGCACTATCTAGCCCTGCTGCTGGATGCTCTGGTCTCTGTGGGACACGCTGTCAGAGTGGCAAACTTCAGTGTCAGGGTGCTAGGTCCCACCTGCCTCCTCCAGCATCTAGTGACAGACAGGTCCAGGCTGCCACCTGGAGGTATCAGCTCCCCTTTTCTCTGCTCTAGAGCTTCACACCTTGGAAATCACAACCTCTTGTCAAATTTTGGAGGCCAGCGGTCTGCAGCAAGTACAGAGTTACTGGGGAAGAGAGGAGGGGCAGCCAGTTTAATGGACATCCATCTGAAATGTCCGTTAATTTTCTGTTCTCCCTGCCCTGAGGGGGCTTTTCATCCCTCCCCCGGAAGAGAGGGGACCCGCTGCGAGCAGGTAAGTGTTGCTGTGGGTGTCAGGAGCCATGTTTCTGCCCTGCAGCGGTGCAGGAGGAGAGGCAGAGGAGCCGGGAGCGGAGCGACAACGAGGCCGAGTCCACGAGCAGTGGCAGCGAGGACATGCCCGTGGAGAGGATCCTGGAAGCCGAGCTGGCAGTGGAACCCAAGACGGAGGCGTACAGCGACGCGACCACAGAGAGCTCAGTAAGGGCACTAGCGCCACTTTCAGCTCGGGGTGAGGGCCTGTGGGGTGCAGTTGGAAATGACAGACCCCGTGTGAGCAACGTGCCACTTCACAAGGGGTTTTTCCTTTGCGCCTCCTACAAATCCCCAACAGTTTTTATTTCAAAGCTGTTCTGAGCAGCAGCTAGAAACCAGCTGGTGCGTTACTTTCCTCACACTTCTTTCCCAGTTCCCTTTGGCTTCAGTGAGTAGGGAGGGCAAGAGCCAGGTGCTGGGGAGTCTGGGCCCTGTGCTGGCTTCCATGGTAGCACAGCCCTTGCTCTGCTGCTTGTCTACCCCAGTGGCCGATACTGGAACGGAGCTGGGAACGGCAGCTTGACTGGTGTGGTTATATTGATTTGGATAAAACTGTTGCTCATGCCAGCTCAGGGGCTGCTTGGTGGCTTTAGGTATGTGCTGGGGAGCAGGGCTGCAACCTGCCTGCGGGACTTGCTTTGCAGAGAAGAGCAAGCAAACAGAGAAGTCGTCTAACCCACTGATGTGGCTTGTTGTAGAGGGGATAGTGGCAATAAATATCTCTTCCCAACAGCGCACTGCTGAGGTTATTGGCAATTTGATCATTGCACTTGTGGCTCTGAGTCTTGTTAACTTGATCTGATGGTGTGTGTGGTGCAGACAGCAATTATCCAAGACTTTACATTGACAAACTCCTATTTTTCTCTGCTCTTTTCCTTTTCATATTGCTCTTGATCAGACAAACGATCCTGTCACCAACATATGCCATGCAGCTGACAAACAGCTCTTCACGCTGGTTGAGTGGGCCAAGCGAATCCCCCATTTCTCTGACCTGACTCTGGAGGACCAAGTCATTCTCCTCCGGGCAGGTAATGTCCCCTACGTGTGTGGCCTCTGGGGCTCTTCCTGGTACCACACCTCCATCCCTTCCCTGGGCTGTGTGTGCTGCCAGCCAGGCTGGGTGGGGAATGGGAAATCTGGAGCTCATCCATCCTTACTGTTGCAGCACAGACAACCTGTCCTGAGCTGGGATGAGTGGTTGGCAGAGGCTGTGGATGGGGTGGTGGAATATGCTGCTTGTTCCCCTTTTCATGCAGATATAGGAGGGATGGGGGAGAATGAATTAATGCAATTCTCATAACCGCAGAACTTAGGTCAGCATGTAATGTGCAAAGTGATGTCAAGAGGTTGATGATGCAAGGAGTGTGGACTTTAGGACAAAACCCATGGCATCTCCTTTTTTATTATTATTTGTTGGTGGTTTTTTGGCACTTTGAGGTTGTTTTCTGCCCCTTCCTTGCTGCTGGTCAGGGTTTGCCCACACCTTGCAGTGTTGACAAGGGCGTGCAGTTGGTACCAGGGGTCCCATCTCTCCTGTGAGCTGAGCCTGAAGCCAGCAGGGAGAAACCAGCTCTCCTACTCCCCATGGAATTGATTTATTGTTTTCTGAACTGTCTCTTATCCCACACACTTCCTTCTGCAGGCTGGAATGAGCTGCTCATTGCCTCTTTCTCCCATCGCTCTGTGTCGGTGCAAGATGGCATCCTTCTGGCCACGGGCTTGCACGTGCACCGCAGCAGTGCTCACAGTGCTGGTGTGGGCTCCATATTTGACAGGTATGTGGCCCGCTTCTGTCATCACCCATCAGCAGTGGCCCAGCTCTCTCCATCTCTCCCCTTGGGAAGGGAAACTTGTCATTAGTGAGAGCTAGAGCAAACCCCTGGCAATCTGGGGCAGAACTAGCTTAGAATGAGAAAGGGGACACTTGACTGGCTTAAAAACCAAGAATGGGATGGAAACACCTTGGAAAGGGGTTTGCAGCAGCAGAAGCAGATCCTTGAGCAGGTGTGCAGGGGGAGGGATGCTTCTCTGCCTTCTAAGAATTTGCCCTAACTGGATGGAGAGCTAATACCGATCAGCTGGCAAAGCCTTAAGCCCCAACGTGCTCATACACCGACCGCACGCGCCTGTTAGGACACTGCCGTGTCCTGCTTACACAACTGGCAGGATTACAGGTGGTGCTGTGTTTCACACAGCGAAATGCAGAGGGGGAAAATCCTGCAGTTTTCCAAGTGAATGCAGATTGTTCTTCCCAGTCCAAGCAGGGCGTGGAGAGTGTGTGCTGAGCAAGGTGGGAGTGGGAGTGAATTTGATGCTGGGGTCTGGGAATGCTGCTGATGCACACGTAGAAGAGCAGCATGTGGAGTGGCTGCCCTTCAAAAGCTGCCTCTTCCTGCAGAGGGGAATCAAGGGTTTTCCTAGTGCCTGTCCCAGATGCTTTTCAGCCCCCAGCCTTGCTGTCCCTAGCTGTCTCTGATCATCTTCCCACCTGTGTCCCTCACATGCAGGGTTTTGACAGAGCTGGTGTCCAAAATGAAAGACATGCAGATGGATAAGTCGGAGCTGGGGTGCCTGCGAGCCATTGTCCTCTTCAACCCAGGTAGGTCCAAGGCCTGGGGCAGTCCCAGGTGACAGGTACAGAGCCAGGGGGGCTGTGGCAGTGAGCATTGGGACTGCGGATGGATTTGTCCCAGTCCCTGGGTGTATGGTTAGAGAGCCTGAGTCCTCTCCCGCCCATGCTCATCATCATGCTGGCACAGAAGGGCCTCTCCCGCAGTGATTCCTTCCCTACCAGTAACCTCTCCCTCGTCCAGATGCCAAGGGTTTGTCCAGCCCCTCGGAAGTGGAATCGTTGCGGGAGAAGGTCTATGCCACGCTGGAAGCCTACACGAAGCAGAAATACCCGGAACAACCAGGGCGGTGAGTTTCCCCAATTCCCACCCTGGAAAGGGAAACTGAGGCAGGGCTGTCTGCTCTAGCTCTGCCAGAGCCACGCTGGGCTGCAGCCTCTGGGGCGAAACAAGGGCAGGACAACCAGCCAAAACTGCCTGAGCAGGCTGGCCTGTCCTCAGCGCCCGAATTCTGCATCAGAGCCTTTCGGGTGCTGGCAAGATGCAGTTTTTCCTGCTTTCCAAGCCAATCCTACCCTCTGCTGGCCAAGCTCTCAAACCGCCAGCAGCCGGAGCCTTCCCCATCGCCGTCAGTCAGGGTGACGCATCTAAACAGCACCTTCTCCTATTTTTGGCTCCGGATGTCACCGCAGAGCGTTGCAAGTGGGATGTGGGGAGGGGGAGGCAGTCTGCCTGCTGCACCCCCTTGCAGCTGCGCTTCGAAACAGGAGGCAGCGGCTGGCAGAGGCACTGCTGGGGCGAGGGGCGGGGCGAGTCGCACACCCTCTTTGGGGAGCCAGGGGTTTTTGCAGGCTCTTTCAAGAAGGATTTCAATGGCACCATGGAGGTGTAAGTCACATCCAGATTCTCTCCAAGACTCGAACCAGTATCTGATGTATCTTTTTAAATATATATATATATATAAAGTTATAAAAATGCTAAATTCTCTTTTGAAAATAGATATCATTCCTTCCACACATGTGGAAAGAGATGCTTATTTTGAAAGCATAGGAGAATCTAAGACACAGAGCTCTCCAAAGCATTTTTGGAGAGGGTTTTGGGCTCTGCTCTCCTGAGCAGGCTTGAAAACATGTGAGAGAGAGTGGCCAGTGCCTCCTGCATGCCTCTGCTCTCTTCCAGGTTTGCCAAACTGCTCCTGCGCCTCCCAGCACTGCGGTCCATTGGGCTGAAGTGTCTGGAGCACCTCTTCTTCTTCAAGCTGATTGGGGACACCCCCATCGACACCTTCCTCATGGAGATGCTGGAGACACCTCTGCAAGTCACTTGAGGGTCTGGCTCCACCCTGGCTAGATCCTGGCCCCTGCACAGCCTCCCACCCCTCTGCTCTGGGCCTGTGAGCTCAGGAGACGTCCTGTACCCTCCACTCCTCGGTGGGATTGTTGTGGTTTTGTACAGCTGTAAATCACCCCCCTCTAACCCTGCCTGGCTATGGGGAGCCCGCAGATCCTCCAGCCAGCTAACCAGTCCCCTTGTTTCCCCACCCTGTACAGATAATTGCTTTAAATTATTTTTTCACTCTCAATAAAAGCCAACAAAACAAATAAAATAATGTATGAGAGGGGCACTGACTGCAGCTTGAGCTCATGGTTCTGGCTTGGGATGGGGCTGAGGGACCTTCCCCAGACTCTGGGGCAGCCACATTCAGGGCAAGAGCATCACCCAGGATATCACTGCGTGTGCTGATGGGCATGGTCCTCTGGCCAAGGCAGAGCAGGTAGTGTTGCTTCTTGCTTCTAAGGAAAAACCTGGAGAAGCTTGCTGCTTTGAACTGGAACTTTTCATTCTACCATCTTAAACAGAAACTCGTGGCCTATTTGAAGCAATTAGAAAAGTGATTTTTTTTTCTTTAATATGTTGGGTTTGTTTGGTTTTTTTTTTTTCTGAGCTAGTCCAGCCACTAAGGGAAGAGCCAAAGTGCTTCATTTTGGTCCGGGGGGAGGATTTTGGGGTGATGCAAACCTGCCATGCTCAGGAATAACTTCAATTTTTCTGGAGCTTCACGGATCCTCTTCTCAGGCTCTTTCCCCCTCTTTATTCTTGCTCTGGGAACAAGCTCTTCCACCCCAAATCTATAATCTCACACCTCTGTAAGGGAACCTTGCAGAGAGGGGAAGCACGAGGCACTCCAACCAACCAACCCTGCCTTGAAGGTCTGCCTGGTCCTTCCCCTGCTCATGCTGGAGCTCCCCATCGCAGCCCAGCTAGCCAGAGCCAAACGAGTTAAAGACATGAATTTGTTCGATATGTGGGGCTCATCCTGGTGGGAAAACGTCCTCCCAGGAACCCAGCACAACCTCCTGAGTTGTTATTCATAAAACAGGTGTAGTGTTAAGTGATCTGCCCCCTCTGACCCCCTCAGCAGCCAGTGCGGTGAGATGCAGCCGCGCTTCGTCTGTCTGTGTGACAGATTGCAGCGCTGCCGCTCGGCCACGGGGGAAGTTTGGGGGGAGAAGGAGGAGTGACAACAGAAAATAAAAGGAGGGTAAAAATGAAACTGCTTTTTTTTTATATATATATATATTTTAAACTCCCATCCGGGGATGTGATTAATTCTCCAGTATCTTGTTGTGGAAAAGAGAATTAGGGGGAGGGGAAAGGGGGGAAGAAAAAAGCAGGAGAAACATCAATCCAAAATTATGAAGAGTCTTTTATGATACAGCAAAAACCCCAAATTTCAAAGGGGGTGACAAGCATTTTTAGTTGAAAAACTCTGTTGAATTTAAAAGCTGATTTTCCATTTAATGCTTCCGTTTTAAGACAGAAACTGTTCAACCTGCTCCCTGGGCAACCTTCAGCATACTTTGAGATGCTTTTGTGTGTGGGCTGTGCTGGGATGGTACCCATACCATGCTGCTGGGCAGAAGCAGCAAGGGGTTACCTCCAGCTTGGGCTGCTACAGCCCTTCCAAGAGCTGTGGGCTTCTAAGATCCAGTCCCCAACTCGCTGAGTGGGGTTTCTCTTTCCAATTGTAAAGCCCTGCGTGTCTCTTGATCTCCCAGGTTTGACGGTTTAATTCAGGCAGGTTGGTTGGGGTTACAGACTCAGCAGGAGAAAGGCTGCAGAAGTCAATGCTGCTGTGTGGAATTAATCCCTTTTGTTGAATTGTCTAGAGGAAAACCTGAAGGTCCTCATGCATGCTGCAGACCTTGTGCTAAGATGGTGTCCAAGCGCTGTTTTGGAGCCCTGCAGCACTCGGTGGTAACTTGGAGTGTGCCTTGGGTCTGTGTTGAGCTGCTGCAGCACAGCAGGCTGAGCCAGCCAAAAAGGGCAAACCAATCACCCACACCAAGTCTCTTTTGGGAGCTCACAGGCTGGTCTCAGCACACAGTTGTTGCAGCTGTGACCATAAGTGTTTACACAGAGGTACAAGGTTGGAGTTTATTGTCAGCCAAGACCTCTGAAAGTGGTTTGCGCCATGCTCCACACTCTCTGATAGGAGCATGATGCCTCTTGGTGGTTTCGTTCCAGGTTGACAGGTGATAGGACAAGGGAAAATGGCCTTAAGCTGCACCAGGGCAGGTTCAGATCAGATGTTAGGAGAAAGTTCTTCACTGGAAGAGTTGTTGGGATGTGGAACAGGCTGCCCAGGGAGGTTGAGTCACCAACCCTGGGTGTGTTTAACAGACGGGTAGATGAGGTGTGCTCAGGGATATGGTTGAGCATAGGACAGGTACAGTTGGACTCGATGATCTTAAAAGTCTTTTCCAACCTTGTGATACTGTGATTCGAGTCTGATGAGGAATTTGGAGTCCCTGATGCTCCACAGCAGCTGACCAGCTCAACACATGGGCAACATGAAAAATAAAGTGTCCAGGAGCATGGGACCCAGCACCTACCCCAGCTGGCCCCTCACATGCCCACTGCAGTCGGTGAAGCAGCGTGCGCTGAACCCCTGAGCGATTGACCTCGGCTTGTCTGGATGCTGAGTGAACTGCTGTCTGCCACGTGAACAGCCACTTTTAGGAGTTGGAAGAGGTGGGATGTGATAACCAAGGCTGGGGCAGGAAGTCTCACAGGGGCTGTTTGCGGTTCCCACACACCCCAATTCTTAGCAGTCTGCCCTGAGTCCCTGGAACAGTGGTGGCTGGGTTCTGGGCCACAAGGTCTCTGGGTGGCACTTTGAGCAGCGCTCGTCCTCTTTCTCCAAATGATTGGTGTGGGGTTGGATTTTTTTTGGA
Source organism: Porphyrio hochstetteri (assembly GCA_020800305.1). NCBI lineage: Eukaryota > Metazoa > Chordata > Aves > Gruiformes > Rallidae > Porphyrio > Porphyrio hochstetteri. The sequence goes on from CM036912.1 coordinate 26,855,840, forward strand.
AAACTTTGTATCCTTGATCATCTTCTTAACACATACTCCCCCACCCTGTCCCTGGTCCGGCAGCAAGAACGTGGGTCCCAGAGTGCAGCTTGCTTGTCTCAAAGTGTCACTAGTAGACAGCTGTCCTATGCAGAGGAAAGAAAGCACTGAGCAACTGTTCTCTGTCTGAAATTGTCAAGGACCTGAGGTTTGATGTAAAAACACTGCCCAGGAGCAGTGCTCCCCTAACCTCCCGAAGCTCAGGGGCCTTCAAAACCCAGGCACATCAGCCACTTTTCAGGAATACCAAGGAGAACATAACAGTGTCCACCTACCTCCCCTTCCTGCTGAAAACTGGATCCTCCTCTAACCTGGATCCTCCTCCCTCCTCTGAATTTTGCTCTGGCCAGATTCCAGTAGCTGGGTCTTGCCACCACTCTGAAGATGCAGTCACTGGTTTCCCCATGAAAACCCTCAGAGCCTCAGGTTAAGTCCTGCTGGTTTTTGCCTTTGGCTGGGACTGATAAATAAACCAGGCTCCAGCAATGACTGGTGCAGCACAAAGTGTCATATTCTCTTTCCCACCATCCATCATATCTCATGAGCTTTCTGAGTGAGCAGCAGGTTCCTTCCACCACCAAAAGCATTGATTAATTCTGAGCTGCTTGTTCTGTAGTGCCCCACTGAGGGGACTTCAAAAAATAGTGGGTTTAACCACTTAGGATGAGGCCCTTGGAAAATGAAAAGAAACCCTTCAAACTCCACTGCTTGTGCTAAGCATCATGGTTGGACTTGATGATGTCCAAGGTCTTTCCCAACGTAGGGATTCTGTGAGTCTGTGAAGCTGGATTTGTTTCTCACCCAGAAATCAAATGGGGGTTTTCCTGCTCCATCTTAACTTGGGTTCTTTGCTTTGGTTCCTACCAGAGTTCAACAACCAAAGTTCTGGATTTGGAATAAAAAAGAGGAACTCTCAAGCAACAAAGGCCTGATGTGGTTTGCATTCAGTTTGGCTCTGGGCTCCCTGCTTAATTTAGTGATTCGAGGGCATGTCCTATAGACCTGAGATGAGTTTCAGACACTGACAGTGTGGCTCTGAATTTAGTGCCACCACATCTGGCCTTTCCTTGAGGACTGCTGGGCTGGGCCATCGCACCTGAGCTCCCCCGAGACGCTCTCTTTGCTGCCTGGTTTCTCTGCTTGGTCCCTCTCAGCTCTCCACAGTCCGATCCAAGGCCAGGTGAGAACCCAGGGAGGCTGCTCTGAGTGGTACTTCCCCAGGCACCACATGGCATGGGGAGGAGGAGGTGGAGTTTCAGTGATTAGGAGGCACATGGGGCTCCCAGAGCTGCTGCTGGTGGTGTCAGAGAGGGTGGCTGAGCAGCAGTGTGTGTACCCTCTTTCAGGGGGTGATAGCTTTTATTTCATACTGTGGTACATTGTGGTGGAAAGTGTGATACAACAGAGAAGCCCTGATAAATCCCCAGGCCCTTGCCAACATGGGCAAGGACCAACCCATCCCCACGTGAGGCCAGCAGCTGCCTCCCCATACCTCTTATCTCTCTCCCTGTGCCCTCTGTGCAACCAGCTCTCCCCGGGGCAGGCTTGGTTTGGGGCTTTCAGTGGTAAAGGGAGAGGACTCTACATCCCAGGGATGTTGGACAGCATTGTCATGGCATGGGCTGATTTCTGGCTTGCTTCTCTACCCAGGGCCAGCCAGCCCAGCTGGGTGGGCAGCACCTGGTGCCTATAAAGGGCTGTGAGCATGGCAAGAAAGAGGGGGTGGTGCTTTGGTTCCTGAGGGGAGTTGACTTCTGGTACTAAAGGTACCTGATGATGCATTATGGTCCTCAGTACCTCCTGTCCAAAGGGAGGTGGCTGGAGTGAGTGAGCCTAAGGAGCACAACTCATGGTCTTCTTCAGTCTCCTGACTAGGTCTAGCCCTTGCTGCCCCTGTGTGATTCTGCTTTGCTGGGCAGTGTTAAGGTGACACTGGAGGAAGGATCTGGCTCCTGCTGCCCAGGGCCATGTCTGTTGCTGTGACTGTGGTTACTGACCCTCAGAGCTGAGCACTGCTGACCTCCTCACAGCAGCCGATGGCAGGGACCTGCTGGTGCAGCCAAGCTCCTTGGCACAAAACTTGTGAGCTGGGCAATGCCAGTAGGAAGACCTTTGGGAGAGATGTGCTCCTGCAGCACTGTGGGGTTGCTAGTTTGGTAGGCAGCTCCTGTTTAATGCTGGTTTTCCCAGAGCACCCAGTTCTGGTAGCACCTGGCTGCCTGCAGACCCTACAGCTAGAAGGAGAAGGCCGAGTCTTGCTTCTCCTCTAATTTAATTTCTCTTCAGCTGCTGATGCTGTGACCTGCTGTGCCTAATTCAGATCTGGGTGGGCTCATCTCGAAACCCTGGCCCTCGGGTGTGTGCTCCAGTACCTGTGATCTGCATGGAGTGGGTGTGTAAATCGTGGGCAGCAGCACCCCACTGCAGAGCCCTCAGCGCTACTCCTCACCCTGATCCTTCACAGACTGAGCCTGGCAGTTACACACGAGTGCTGCAATGTGAGGCAGCCTCCAGACCACCCCTTGCCTGGAGAGGAGGAGGAACACCACCACCACCACCACAGGGTGACAACATCTAGGAGGGAGTAAGCTCCCTCTCAGCTGTTTCTGCATTTTTGATCAGCCCAAATCAGGTGGGTGGTCTGATTCAGTCAATAAGATGCCCTGTACAGGACCACAGGTGATGTCAGAGCCAGAGGATGGTATCTCCACCCCATGGGGTTGACCACTGGCTGTGCAAGGAAATTCTAGTGCTCTGCACAGCTCTGCAGCTGGGGTGGGGTGGCTGTGCTGGTTTGTACAGGAAGAGTATGATACCTGGAGTCCCTGGTCACGCTGTAGTCCTTGCTGGGCTGGTGCCTTGGCAGTGTTGATCTGATAGCTCTGGCTAGAGCTGCTCAGAGACCTTAAAGAGAGACAAAGATGGAGGCATCAGTCTGGTGCCTCCCTGCCGCAGCTGCACCTCAGCTTTCCTGGATGTGAGGGATCAGAGCTCATTCATGCTGACCTGTGTGATGGTACCCATGCTTTTGTACCCAAGCTCCCCCTCCAGTTGTACTGGGATATAGTGAGCCTGTCTCAGGACCCCGTTTCCCCCTCCTGTGGGATTTCTGCAGGGTGGTGATCCACCCGTGCTAAACCTGTGGCCTCTTTCCTTCCTACGAGCTCCCAAAGGACACGACCTTGGTCTCTGCATCACTCACGTCATCTGGGCGTGAGGAACACTCGGTGATGAGGATGCCCCACGGAGAGGCTAGGAGTGCTTCTGCCCCTGGTGCCAAGGTCACCCATGAACACGGGAGGTGAGGCCCTTAAAACCCTCCAGGAGTCTGTAGTCGGTCCCTCGGAGCTTTGAGGCCGGTTTGTCGCCCACCAGCTGGAGAGGGAGGACCCCAGCCCTCCTCCGTGCCGAGGGGAGCCGCGGCCCCGCTGCCCAGGCTGCTCGGCAGCGGCTGGTACGCCGGGAAACCGCCCCAAAATAGCGGCTGTCCGCCCCGGGCAGGAGCCGGGCGGGTCGGGGAATCGCCGGGGATACGGGAAGGCTCCAAGTTTCGGCTTCCCGGGCCCGGAAGGATCTTTCCTCCGCGGGTTTCCCCTCCCCGAAACCGATGCGGTTTGGCGAAGCCGGAGCGGAGCTTCCCCGGGGCCGCCGCCCGTAGCGGACTGGGCCGTGCTCGGCGCCAGCGATCCCCGGGCGACGAGCCCTCCGGGGCGGCTCTCCGGCTTTGTTTTTCTGTTGTTTGTTTTTTGGGGGTTCCCCCCGCCCCCCCGCACTCATTTTCCTTAAAGACTCCGTAGCGGCGAGAGCGGGGCGCCCGGGGCGATGCTCAGCGCGGGTGAGCGCATCGCACCCCGGGCCAGGAACCGGCTTTCCCCAAAAAAACCCTCCCGGCCTGGACTTCTCCTGGAAGGGGGGAAGCTGATTTCCAGCCGGTTTCACTACCGGGAGAGCTGTGTTGGCGGGGCACCACCCTCCACCTTTTTTTTTTCTCCTTCTTTTTCTTTTTTTTCCGCTTCTTTTTGGCTTCCCTTCTAAAAAAAGAAAGAGAAAAGAAAGCAAAAAAGAAAGGGGGGGGGTAGGGGGGGGAAGCATCCCTCCCCCCTCCAAAAAAATGCCAGGGAGCGGAGCCGGGGCTGTCCCGCCGCCCCGCGGGGCTGCCCGGCCGTGCCCCCCGGAGCCGGGAAAGGGCCGCCGGCCCCTCGAGGCGTGGCGGGGCCGGTGCCTGCAGCCAGGCAGGAGAGCGGGGAGGAAACTTATTTCGAGTGGGGTGGAGAGGGGAGGGCAGGGGGTGGGGGTCGGGCAGGGAGGTATCAGCTCCAGGAAATGTGCCTTGGCAGCAGTCGGACGGGCGCTTCCCCGCAGGTTGGTGCGCTCCGCTCCGGAGCCGTCCAGGGAACCGCGCTTCGTTCTCCGCCCCAGGCAGCTCCGGCGGCGAGGAAGCCGGGGGAGGCCAGCCCGGGGAGGCAGAACCCGCCGCAGGACCCCTCCGGAGCGGTGGCTGCGGACGCTTCTCCCGCCGCCTCCCCGCAGGAAGGCACCGCCCGGGCCGCCCCAGGTAAGCGGCCGAGCCCCGGCCGACGGCAACCCCGCATCCTCTCGTCCCGCTGCGGGCGGGGAGGGGGCCCGGGGCCGCCCGCCCCCCGCGTCGGGGTCGTGGGGCTTGGTGGGACGCAGCGAGCCCACCAGGGACAGCGGCTGCGAAGCCGGAGCGGGGGTCCGGGGGGTGGGTTTCCTCCCGCTCGGCGGCAGGGAGGGATAGAGGGGAGCGGGCGGGTGGTCGGGGCGGGGAAGCCCCGGCCGGGGGCGGCGGGTCCAGCGGCCGGGCTGAGCGCGGCGTGTCCGGGCTGTGTTGGCAGGCGGGCGGTGCGGCCCCTCGCCCGGCCCTGTTCCCCACCATGCTGGATGGGCTGAAGATGGAGGAGAGTTTGCAGAGCGCCCTGGACCCCGCCGCCCCCTTCTCCTCCCTGCTGGGTAAGTCGGGGGCACCCCGTTTACCCTCCCGGGGATTCCCCCCGCCAGGGTGGGGCACGGCCGGGCGGGCCCCGAGCGATGGGCACGGGAGGGTCTGGGGAGAGACGGGGTGCCCGGGGTCAGCTTCTCCCCCCGGCTTGTTCCCGCCCGCAGCCCTGCCCGGCGCCGCTCCCTTCGCCCGGCGAATGCCCCCGGCGCCCGCCTTCCCCGCTCCCGTTTCGTTCCGCGGTTGCATTGTGTGCCGCCCCCCCGGCCCCAGCGCAACGAAGGCCTTTCCTTCGTATCGAACGAGAAATAATTTATTTAGTTTTATTTTCTCCGTTTTAATATCCGTTTCAAATGATCGCACTCTCCCCGAGCTGCGGTCCTGCCGCCGCCTTTCCGAGAGGAACGAAATTGGGGGCAGTGTTCCCCTTCCGGAGCTCCCCTAAGGCACAGGTCCCCCTCGGATCCCGGAGCGGCGCCCCACACACCCCCCGGGCCCCCCGACCCACCAGCCTGTACGGGGGAAGCCGAGACCAGCGGGATCCATCCATCCATCTATCCCTCGCCCGGTCCGTCTCCCCATCCCATCTCTCCCTCCACCCAGCCCTGCCCCCGGGTCCTTCCCCGCAGGCAGAGCCGCGACCCCCAAGTCCGTGTGCGAAGGGTGCCAGCGAGTCATTTCGGATCGGTTCCTGCTGCGCCTGAACGACAGCCTGTGGCACGAGCAGTGCGTCCAGTGCGCGTCCTGCAAGGAGCCCCTGCAGACCACCTGCTTCTACCGCGACAAGAAGCTCTACTGCAAGCTGGACTATGAGAAGTAAGTGTCCCGCTGCCTCCCAGGGAGCCCCCCTCGCCCCGCTCCCACCACCCAGGAGCACTGGCGCTTTGCCGAAAGCGGCCCCCTCCCCGCCCCGCAGCGTTTCCCCTGCCCTGTGTGTCCCGAGAGGCATCAGCCTTACGCGCTGCGCGGTGACTCGTGCTGCTCTCCTGCAGCCTCAGCGCCCGCCGCTTGTCCCCTCTTTAGAGGTGTTTTCGTTGTGCTCGGATTGTGCCTTGGGAATTTAGGAGTCTTTTGTTGGGAGCCTGTGAGACCCCCCCAGTAATCCCGGGGCTGCTGAGGGACGGGGCCAAGTGTTTTCCCGTGTTCTCTGGCTTTATTTTCCTACTGAGTGTCCGCAGGAGGAATGTTATGTCCTCCCAGATCTGATTCTGGATGGGGCTATTTTCCTTGTATCCCCACAGACAGGACAAGGCTCTTGCCTGCCCCGCTCAGATGGGGAAACTGAGGTGCTTGGCAGGGGCCAAGAAAGGCCCCGCTGAATTTGGAGCATCTACTGTCATGCCAGAGGCTTTGCCCGTGTCTGGGGCTGTGATGGAGCAGGAAATTGGATGTAGGTGTTTAAAGCTTCCAGCCCTGACACATCCCCTTTGGAAAGCGTGGGGCTGTGGGAAACAACATGACAACGAGAATTTTTTTTCCATTTTAAAGAAGAACCTTTCCTCTGGGAACGGGGAGAAGGCTGTTCAGTCCTTCCTCTCCCCCAGCTGCTTTGGGTTTTTTCCTGCTTATCCCACTCTCGCCGTCCCTGCCGGACCCCTGTTTCCCTGGCTGGCTTTCGGAGCCCGTTAAATTTGTGTTGCCCCCCGTTAAATTTTGTGTTTTGTTTCTTGAGGAGGGTGTAGAGGAGGGGGCCGGATCCTTCGCTATGGCGATAGCGTGGCTGCCTGAGCCCCACGAGCGAATTCCCAGGTTGAAAACAGTCATCGGCGATGCTCCCGTCCCCGGCCTGCGGTGGGCTGGTGAGCGTGCCGGGGGCTAGCCCTGCTCCAGGCCCTTTTTAAAGTTGGGGTTGGGGTTGGTTTTTTTTTCCCCTTTAAATCCCGTATTGTGGGTCTGAGTTTAATCACTATGGATACAAGGCAAATTGAAAGCAGAATTTGCGCGCGTGACCCTGTTTTTGAATGTTTACGAAAGAGTGGAAGACTCGGCTGCGGCGGGAGTGGAGGGGAGAGCGCTGTGCTGCGGGGTTGGGCTCTTGGTTTATTTTTGTTTTTTAGGCAAAAAATATGTGGAGATCGGGTGTGCTGCTTGTTTGTCCATAGAAATTTGGCTACCGGTTCCCATCGGTTTCCAACACAACTCGGTGTGTGTATTTCTGCTTGGTCCGTGCCTCTGTTTGGAGCAGTAAGGAGAAACTGGGGGAAATATTCCTGCAGAAATGCCCCCCCAGCTCGCAGCACAAGGCTTTACTCTCTGTGTGTTTCACTGTGGCTTCTGGGCTTTGGAAGCCGGCTCCCACCCGAAACCTTCCTCCTGTGTCTCTCAACCACGAAAGAAATCGGTGCCACAGTTGGCTTTTTGCTGTGCACATCTTGCTGTTGGGATGGACTAGGATGATGGCAAAAAAACCGACCCCAGAAAACCCCCCCAAAAAGTTATGAATATTTGCTAGGCTCTGGTGGCAGCACCATTTATCCTGGTTATTTCCCGGCTGCGTTTGGGCTGGTAACCTCTGCCTGCGCCAGGGAGCCGGCTTTGCGGCAGGCTGTTTCCCCAAGGTGTGATAGTTTTCACCCTGAACCTCTGCTTGCCTCTACTTCTCTGCCCCTTCTCTCACTTTGTTGTCCCCTTAAATTCTAATTTAATTTTATTTTTATCAAATTTTAATTTTTTTGGCTGTGGGGCTGCAGGTCCATGGCTCTGCTCCCTTCATTCCTCCGCTGTGCCAACACTGCAACTCCTTACCCGGGGGGCAGTGAGAGCATGGGGCAGAGCCATTTCCTTTGGGTTCCGTGGAGCTTTATACCCAACTTTGTATTTAACAAAAAAAAAAACCTCTTTTTTTGCCCAAACTCCCTGTCCTGCCTCTGACCCGGGTGCAGGAGCGCTGTGCCTGCCTCCACTGTGGTGCCGATGATGCTGGTAACAGGGACTTTCGGCGCTATAAACACGCAGGAGAAGAGCTGCTGCTCTTGGATGGAGCTAATCATCTCGAGCTGTGAGCCGGTTAATTAACACGGGTGCCTGACCCACAGGGTGGTGGGAAGTGGATGATCCACCCCGCGGCACCGGCGGTCCGGGGGCCTCTCCGTCAGCGCGTGAAGCGTTCCAGCTGGGGGTGTCGGGAAAGAGGCCGGGACCCTACCTACCAGTGTCGCTGGTGGTGTTGGGTTGGTTTTGAATCCAAAGAAGGGATTTCCCTCCCGTGCAGCGACTGTTGGGATGTTTTACCAGGGGTGGGGAGGTGCGGTGTTTCCTGCGGCGTGTCCTCGCTCGCGCTTCGTTTGTGACAAGGCTGTGGAGGGTTAACAGCAGAGCGTGAGATGGCTGAGCTATGCCTTCAGTTATAAATACACCCGTGGAAAGTGTTACGGATGGTTTTAAGTGAGCATCTGACTTGCCGGACTCGAGAAATTGAGGAGTCGTTTATTAAAACAGATGTTTTGCATTTCTTTGTCTTTCGTAAAGAGGAAGACCTTGGGAGAGGACCTGGAGAGGGATGGATTAAAGTCTAGGGGTACCGGGCTGGGTCTCGGTGTCTCTTTGAGGTGGCCAGGGTCATGGCTCAGGACCTGTGGGCAGCCAGGGCAGTGATGCCGGCTGGGGACTTGGGGGTCTGGGGGTCACTCTTGGACCAGTTTCCCTGATGCTGGCGGGGAGGGCTCCTGGGGAGAGACCTCTCAAGCCTGTGCCCCTGGGACAGCGTCTATTTGGGGCAGAGGACGTTCGTTACAGAACATCCTGAATTGAGCGGCAGCCCCCGGCGCTTGTCCAAACCTGATAAGTCTTAACTATGACAAGGTTCAGGCTTCGCCCTGGCCGGCTCCCCGACTACAGAACGGCCCCGGCTGTGGGGCCCCCGTATTACTGACCAGGGGGTGGGCTTTCATGGTGCGAGGTTTTGCAGGGGGGAGCAAGATCAAACCTGGCTATAAATGGGGACGAGTGCTGGAAGCGATGGGCAGAGTGGGGATAGGGAAAAAGGGGCTGCCCTGAGGGGTCAGGATCCACGTGAGGGTCAGAACGGATGATTCTGTGGGTTTGCAAGAGCTGTAGGGAGGACATGGAGCCACAGGGACATCCCCATCCCAAAGCCCTGCTGTGGGTGATGCCAGTGGCATACAGAAACCCCACTGTCCGGTTCTGGGGGCCGGGAGCGCTGACAGCGGTGCAGTCGTGACGGGGGGCGCAGCTGGGGAGTGTGGCGACGGCAGGACGGCTTGGCACGTCCCCAGCCACGGCGCAGAGCCCCGGCCCCAGCCCCGGCTGGCAGGAGCAGATGGCCAGCACATCTCGGAGCAGGCATGGCATGTGGGCGCCGGCAGCGGAGGGGCGGCCGCAGCCCCCGAGCCGCCACCACCGTGCCGGGCTCCCCGGCCGAGGGAGGGAGGCAGTTGTGTGATGCTCGCCTTGTCTTCGCACGGCTTGAGGGCTCTGTGCCGCTGCCAGCTACTGCGCCGTTGTGGCAAAGCTTCCCCTGCTTGGCTCCGAAATCCCCTGCTCCTGGAGTCATGGGGTTGCATGGGTGCCTCTACCTCCCCCTCTGTGAATTAAAAACGAGGAGGTGCATCTGTCTGGGAAAGGAAAGAAACAAATCCACCCAGCCTCTGGACACGCTCAAAAGAAAACGCCTGTCAAGGAACCCATAGGTGTTGAGTTTTAAGATCGTACCCCAGCATCTTCCGATGGGGGGTGAGCCTAAATCCCTGCAAGCCTGGTCCTGGCACACCATTGCTGGCTGTGCCCAGGAGGAAGGTGGGATCTCGTGGCAGCACAGCCTCCTCTCGCCTGCTGGAGGCTCGTCTGGCAGCTGCTGCTGTAGAGGATGGAGCAGGAAGAGGTTTGAAGCGTGTGGTGGCTGTTTGTCCTGCTTATGATGGGTAATGAATGCTGTTGTGCAATTAGCAGCAAACCCTGGTGCTGCTTCCCCAGCCTGGAGAGGCTACGAAGGGCATAATCCCAAACAGATTGATTGAATGAGTAAGGTGGTGCTGGATGCTTTACTGCAGCCTGGTCCCACCAGCTGGATGCTCCCTATGGTCTGGGGGCGGAGAGGGTGGGGTGCTGGTGAATCACAGTTCTTTGCCTTCTCTTGCCTGAAGAAATGGGACTTTCTCCTCTTCCTGGGGCTGATGGGAGAGGATGGTCCCTCCAGAGAGCTGTGAGTCAGCCCAGGTACAGTGCAAACGTCCCCCCCAGAGAGCCTTTTCCCTTCTTGTAAAGGCAGGGAGGACAGTGCTACCTTGAGTTTCTCCAGCTGGCTGGATGCTGGAGGCAGTCGGGCTGGCCTGGAGCACGCAGCAGAGCACATGGTAGCAGCTCTGTGGCGTGATGTCCCTCTTGCTGGTTTCTCTTCTTCCTATCCCTCAATCTTCTGACGCTCCCCATCCTTACTGCCAGCACCACGTCTCCCGTAGCAAACCCCTCTCTGACCTCACCCCCATTCCCCCAGCTCCCGGAGAAAACGTGCTGACTCCTCACGGGCTGGGGTGAGTGTGGCTCTGGGGTGGCTGACCCCACCCTTTTGCTGGCTAGGGGTGTGGTGGTGAGTCCCACTGGGCTGGGACCAGGTGCCAGTCCCTGGTGTTTTGTTATCAAGTCACCGTGCTGTAGCGGGGGGGAGCAGCAGGATGCGGTGATGAGAGGGGCGTTATGAGGGCCAGAATGGGCAGAATATGCCTTGCCCCATCTCTGCCACACCATCCCCCTGCTCACGGGGTTCCCCCTTTTCCAAGGGAGTGGAGAAGAGATTTGGCATCTTGCCCTTTCCTTCTGACCTTGGTTAGATTTGTGCCTTACAATTAACGTTTCATGGAAAGGCCTGGAAGGGAGCGACGGTTGGGAGCAGGGCAGCCGAATCCACTCGTCCTCTGTCCCTCAGCGGTGGGGACAGGAGGTGGCTTTGGGGTCACCCTTGCTCATTGGCAATGGGGCCTTGGGGGCTGCAGGTTGGTGCTGGCAGAGCTGGGACCTGAGCATCCTTTGTGCCCTCCATCATTTCTGCCATCTTATTTCAGACCTGCAGTGTTTTATATATATACATATATATTTCCCCCCCCTTTTTCTTTCCTACTCTCTTCCTACCCCGATGGCACTGTGCTCCCTGGTCAGCCTGGATGGGGTGCTTGGAGGTGGGGAAACCACTTTAGATCTTTGCTATCCTGGTGAAGGCACCGAAAAGAAATTGGCTTGGGGAAAGAAAGGGGGGTTTGTTTAGGTTTGATGAGAATTTTGTCTCCACCAGCTGGAGAGACAGCTGGGGTCCTCTCCTGCCCCGGCTCGCCAGCCCTTGCCTCGCTGGTTCTTCACCTGCTCGCAGCCGCCAGGCACAGGGAGGGATTTTTCCAAGCCGTGGATTTAAGAGAGGCCAGAATTTGGTTTCTTGCTCAGGCCTTCCTTGGGGGGAATTCTGGCAGGGTCTTGCTCACCCCCAGGAGGGTTCAGGGAGGGTGGTGGTCCTCAGGCGTTAGCCCTGCTGAAGGCTGCTCAGTGTGGGGGTGGGATTTTCTGGTGGCTGTGCATGCTGTTGGGGGGGGCTGAGCTCTGCCAGCCGCCCCCATCCCCACCGGCAGCGATGGGGTGGCCCCAACCTGTCCAAACCCACGGTGGTTTCTGACTCTGATTATGCATGCTTGCCCCAGGGAGTGGCTGGAGAGGGGAGAACGGGCAGTTTGAGGGTGAGGGTTGGTTGCTCCTGCTCACAGGGGTGCAAGTCCCGCTTCTGGCTGGGGAGGGGAAACCCCAAAGGGTTGCATCACGCCTGGGTTCACGGTTCCCCACTGCAGGTGAACCCCACGATGTGCAGCCGTGGGGGGCACTTGGCATGCCCCGGTGCTGGAGGGTGTCTGAGGAAGAGGAAGCTGCAGCCAGGGCCGAGAGAGGTGGGAATGAGGGAGGTGCTGGGGGTGGTTTTCATCTCATGGTGCTTTTTGTCCCTTTGTGCTCGTTTTGTGCCTGGCTCCTGCCCGCTGCGGGTGCAAAGTGAAGAGGGGGACAGGGCCCTGGGCTGGAGCTCTGGGCCTCTGCCAGCCATTTAATAAAGCATCTCTGCTGTCAGGGGGGTAATGAATCTCTCTAAAGCATGGAGAAAATATTTGGATTTTATTAGGGTGAAATACTGGGGCCACCCCAAAAGAATACTCTTTTCCATGATCATGTTTTCATGATAAAAGTTGAATTTCTGTGTATTTGTGGGATAGTCTGGAAGGAAGAGGCTGGGGTGACTGACAGTGCTCCCTGATGTCACAAACACTGCGTGGCTGTGTGTGAAAGCCTATAGCCCCAGCATCCTAGCCTGTAACTTCAGTTTTGTTCCTCAGTACTTCTACCCTGGAAGGAATCCTGCCTGGGCAGGAGGAAGCCAGCTGGTACCCAGGTATCTTCTGGTACTGTTGGTCCTCAGGGACCATGGGTGCACCCAGGTTGTCTCATGCATCTCTCTGGAGATCTCACTGCAGCTCTGTCTGAGCTTTGTGGGGTTTGATGGGTGGGGTTTTTTTTTTTCTTTGGTGTCTTTTTTGTTTTGTTTTGTGGTTTGTTTGGGTTTGGTTTTCTTTTAAATCATCACCCCTTGGTTGCCCAGGAGAGGAGTTCTGTAATCTCTGGCTTCCCAGCCCAAATATTTACAGACGGCCAAATCCTGAGGCTTTTGGGACAGCGTGGGGCAGGGTGACTGCTGAGCTGACTGCTGAGCAGCACGATGCCAGGGCTGCCCTGGCAGCAGGGGCACAGCATTGGGCTGGTGGCACCAGTCTCTGCTTATCTGTGTCTCTGTGTGTGTGTGTGTGTGTGTATCTTCTTGCTTACCTGTTTTGCTGGAATCCTATTAACAAACCCCACAATTTCTTCAGCTTGTCAGGGACCCTCCATGCTTTTGGGTTGCCCATCTGAAAATGGTGTTTCCTTCCACAAAGATTGTTTGGTGGGTTGTTTTTCCAGGAGGGTGACGTGTGTGTCTCAGCACAGGGCTGAGACCTTGTCACATTCAAACAGTTCATTGTCTCCTATCGTGCTGTGTGCTTGCACACACCTGCCTGTTTTGAGCAGAGGCTTAGCATCTCCCATGCCCGCAGAGCTGATCCTCTGGTTGGGTTCCAGTCTCCTGCAGCTGCTGCCCAGTTTGGCTACAATGGGCTGTGGTGATGTGCAGGGCAAAGGCCTGAAAACTCATCTCTTTCACCCGTGAAGTAGAGCCAGAGATAGAAATATAGGCTCCATTCATCATCACAAGTGCTTTGAGCATCTTGCTGGCTGTGAATTTTTGGTTTCTCTCCAGGTTTGCCTAATTTTTGTCATGTTTTTCTTTGAGTTCCACCTCAGGCTGCTTCAGGCCAAAGGTGACCAAAGGTTCTCCCAGACAGACGCTGAAGGAGAACTGCTCTGTATCCCAGCACATCCTGTCGGGCAGCGATGCTTCCCCTTGTCTGAGAGGCGCTGGGGCTCCGTGTCTGCAGGCGAAAGGTTCCCTCCCCTTGTGCTGAAGCATCCTGCTCTTCCTCAGGGAGAATGCCTTGAAGGGCTGAGCACACTGGAGGAGACTTCCTCTGCCAGCACTCACATTCTGCGAGCCCATTGGGGCTCAGCATTGATCCTTCCCAGCTGTCCCCCCTGCCACTGTCATCCGCACGTTGTCTCTCGCTGCTCCCCACCCCTCTCCTTCCCTTGTGGCCTTCGTTTCCTAACGCTGCTCTTAGGGAGAGCTTTCTGTCCTTGACAGCGGAACGAATCCCTTTTCATGTGACCATCACTCCCCAGCCCATTGTCCTCCCCCACCCCGCCGCCACCGTGCAAAATCTCCACACACACCCACACCCCCCCTGCCCCGTCCCCGGTACGTCTGTTCCTCTTGAATGATAACCACCGTCGTGGTGGGGCAGTGAGCCCCTGAAATCCCTCTGGGCAAGGTCCCCTGCCCTACAAGGGAGCAAAGTGGGGTCTGAAAAGCACCAGAGGCAAGGGTGGTTCCCAGACAAGACGTTCATCTGGGGCTGTTGGGATGCGATTCGCCTCTTTTGGGGGGGTGTGTGTCCTCTCCTTGATTTGTGCTGCAGAGCTCCTTGGATGAACCTGGAGTCCCTGTGTGCTGGGGGCTGCTCCTTCCCTGCCTGGGGCTAGAGGGGCTGCGTTGTGATTTGATTTTTCACTGTGTAGCACCGCTAAACAGGAAGAGGGAGGTGGGAATTGCCTCTTTGCTATTGAAAGCTCAGGGAAGCATTTGGCAAGAAAAATTTGGAAAGGGGAGAAAAACAGGTTAAGGGACCTGAAGACTGTTCTCAGCTGCACTGATATTTTTTGTATATATATAACATTTATTTGAAAGAGACGGTGTTGTCATTTCTTCCCTCCAACCCCTGCCACTGTAAAAACATAGGGATGCTTTGCTTGTCAGAATTCCTGCTCAGCGTTTGCTGGCTCTCTTAAGCCTTTATTCCTGGAAAGCAGCATCTTAGCTATGCAAAACGTTGCAAACCTCTGCAGTCGTGTGTCTAAAGAGGGGGGTGGTGGGGGGAAGCAACATGTCCAATGTTTGCAGGTGCCTCTACAGGGATGATTTTGATGCCATTGGAATAATAAATTGATGGGTGCTGGTAGTGGAGGGAGACATTTGTTGAGGCCCAACCCCAAAAACTCTCACCCATTGGCTTCTGTGTCAAGCCTGGATTGGGACTGACCCACAGCACGCTTCTGGGGCAGCTTTTCCATTGCTGGCCTTCGAGGGTCTCTAGGCAACGTGAGAGGAGGGTTCAGCTGAGCCAAGGTCTGACCTGCTTGGAGATGAAGATGCTGAGATGCTCTTGGCCGCAGGGAGAGCTGAGAGCACCTTGCCCACCTGAGCTGAGTCCATGAGCCCAACCAACCTCTCAGCTCGGGCACCTGCGGTCCCTTGTGTGGTGGGGTGGCTTGGAGCCTTGCTTGTGCTGGATGGGCAGCCAGCTGCAGTGCTGATGGGGAGCTGAAATGCTGCATTATGTATATCTTACAGCATCCCCGCTGCCGGGCAGAGCGCTGGAGTGGTATCGAGCAGATCCTTTTAAACAGCAGCCTGGACGTGGCAGCGTGGTTAGGAGAGCCATTAAGTGTTTGAACCTTGTTGATGCCTCCTCAGGTGAAGGTTGCTCCTTCCTTCTGCATCCGTAATTACGAAAGGCTGAAAGAGCAGCCTCAATGGGCTGGCTTAAAAGTTTAATGAAGCTTAAAGACTGGTAGGTTGGGCCCTTGAGTCCGAGCTTGTTTCAGCTCTGGCACTAGGAAGGAGAGGGTTGACCAGAAAGGAGAAGAAGCCTCCTGCACACATCGCTTTGAAGATGTTAAAACTCACACTGATGGGAAGTTCTGTTAGGGAGATGTATTAAGAGAAAGAAATGGGTAGAGAGGAGGTCTGATAAGGGTGAAGGGTGCCCTGTGTGGGGAAAGAAGGTCCAAGAGAGGTGGGTATCCTTGGTGAGGGGAAAGCAGTCCATGAGAGGGGTGAGATTTTCTGGCTGGGGCTGCGCAAGATGCATGTGTGATGGATGCCTTCTGCTCTGCAGCTCCAAACCTGGGCAGTGCTGATGGATGAGAGCCAGAGTGCAGCAGGATCTGTGTGGCTCACCTGCTTTGTCTGGGGTAACATGCTTCTTGCATCACCTGCCAGAGATGCTACAGGGTGGGGAGGGCTGCTGGCATCCTGGTCTCCAACCGGCTCCCAGCAAGAGCCAAAGTGTCTGTGCCCTTGGCAGTCTTTAGGGGAGGCTTTTTTGCGGCACCAAACCCACCTCTGAACTGGTTTTTTTTTTGCCAGCAGAGATGGGGAGTTGAGTGCTTTGCCTTTCTCTTCTTCTCACCTCATGGTGAAACCGCAGCTCTTCATGGCTGGGATGAAGATGGAAGAGACGTGGTCACTGCTTTGGTGCCAGGGTATATGTGGGGACACTGCTAGGTTGGTGGGACTGTTTCTCCATGGCCAGCCAAGTTCAGGGGCACCAATGCCACCCATCCCCTTCTGAACAGTGTGATGTGAAGAGGTAGATCTAGCTGCTAAACCACAGAGCCCAAATCCTCCCTGCTCTGCTGGGATGGCCCATCCCCATCCTCCAGAAAAAGTGTAATTTCCCTGCCAACAGTGTCTTTATGCGATTTCCAACTGCCTTACAAAAATCCCAGGAACTCCCTGAATCCTTGGCTTTTAAGCTAAATATACCCCCACCCCAAACTGATCTTTTTTTTTTTTTTTTTTTGCCTGTTTCAGGCACTTTTGCTTCCAAACATCAGCCTCGGTCCATCCCTCCCCATCTCGATGCTTGCAGAGCACTGTCTTCACGTGGAGCAGACGCTGGCCTTGCCTGGGAGCGATGCTTTGATGCTTTGCAGGTCTCCTTGGTTGGCCGCTGAAGCTCATTGAGCACGTTGTGTGGGTGAAAGGTGCTTGTGAAATCAAAACCAAACCTATGTCTTCCCCTTTAGTGCTTTCTTCCTGGTGGAAAAGTGCAGGGAAAGTCAACTGACAGCGTGTCTTGCCGAGGCTGCTGCGTGGGTTTTTTCCATAAGGATTAGTGGTTCAAGAGCGGGGATTTTCAAACTGACAAGCCCTTGGCAGAGAAATAATTATAGGCTTTTTATGCTTTGTCTTTCCTAAGTAGTTCTAAATTACTTTTTCCCTCGGGGCATTTTTTTTTTTTAAGCCCGCAAAAAGGAGGGGTGGGGGGAAATGTGCATTTCCTCAGTGTCCTTGAAAATATGCAAGATGTTTGTGGAGACCATTCCAGTTTCAGCTATAGGATTATTTTCTCTTTTCTTTTTGCATGTGTTTGTTTGCTTTAACCACGTCAAATCAACCCAAGTTTCTTGGCCGGTGATGCTTCAGAAATGGATCTTAGAAATGGGAGATGGAGGGAGATGGATGTGATCACTTCTCAGCCATCTCAGGAATGCGGGTTTTGCCTCTGCAGTATATTCCCCGGGGTTTTTACTCCACTCCTTGCTGTGAGAGAGGATTTCTGGGGCTAGTGGAGCTGGTTTTCCCCGTCAGTATCCATTATTTGCTTGCACCGAGTTGCTGCGCATCCCGCTGGGAAACGCTAGCCGTGCCCTGTTCATTCATCAGCATCCTGCTGCTCCCAAGGGCTGCAGAGTCTGGCGAGGCTCACCCAGCCCCATCCTCCATTGGGTCTTCTCCTCACCTGTGGCTCCCTTCAAGCAGCTTTGGCCAGTCTTTGCTGTTTGAAAGAGGCAGCGGGATGTGGAGGGGAAGGAGGAAAAGAAAAGCTGTATCAGTAGAGACCAGCTCCATGGCACACATGAGCTCGTGCCGTTTATCCCTACTAAAACCAACCACCTGCAAGTCTCACCTTAACGAGATGCCCTAATTTTCCCAGCAGACCTGACCTCTCTGTGTCATCCTGGTGTGTTTTACCAGGGCTCAATCCCAGCCTGCAGCATTTTGCTTCTGGCACTTTTGCCCCTCCTTGGGAAGAGCCTTCCAGAGGATGCTGTCTTAAACCAGAGCTCTCCCGGGCCTGACCGCTGAGGAGGTTTCCGTCCGTCTGTCCATCCCTGATACTGAACGCAGCTTGCAGTGTAAGGGGGCAGGGAGGGGGGGCCCTGGGAGAGGACCCCGTTGGCATTTACATTGCCGCAATATAAAAGGGCAGCGCCAGGGCCTGGAGGGGCTGCGTTATTGCATCCGCTGCTGCGGCAGCGCCGGGGTGCTCCCTGGGGATTACCGGTGCAATATTCCTGCTGTCGGCGTGGAGGGGGCCAGGCTGCTGTTAATAACGGCGTTGCTCTACCTTGCCTTTATTAAATGAGGGAAGCCTTCGTTCCTCCTGCCCCAGGCGTGACCGGGTCCAGGCTTTGCGGTGAGAAGGATGGGGGGTGGTGGGGGGTGGCGAGGAGAAGGTGTTTGAAGTAATTAGAGCTGCTTGCTGGGGAGGAGGGAATTGCTGAGAGGGGAGAATTGCCAAGAGGGGGTGGCAGAGATATCTCAATGGGGTGTCCTGCACCAAAACCCTCCTGCAGGCTCTGCCCAACCCACCCTGTGCTTCTCAGGGCTTCATCTCCCTGGGGCTGCAGCGTTTGGTGAGCAGGGTGGTGAGCATCTCGCTTTCCCTGCTCCCCCCCTCTCCTGGAGACCCTCTTAGGGTTGCCATGGTCTGGTTACGCTTGTGGGGAGGCCACGATGTAGCTGCAGGGTTTACAAAACCCCTGGCACCCTGCAGAGGTGATGGGTGATACTGCCAAGAGATGTGGTACTAGGAGGGGACCTGCCTGTCCCGTCTCTCCTCTGCCCCAGCCATCATTTCTCAGAGCAAAGGCGGGTTTTTTTGTCATCTTCCCCTGTCCAGACACTGCGAATCCCACTAAAACTTTTGACTGGAGCAGGGATTACGTGCTCAGGTTTCAGCCCTTGTCTGGGAGTGGTGTATACTTTCTGCCGGGGCTCAAGTGACATTTTGTGGGAGATAGGAGGGTATTAAGTGTTGGTCCTTGCAGATAAAAATAGCCACTGGCCCGACGACATCTTTCTGTCGTCTTGTTGCTGGTCTGACCTGGCTCCATCACCTCTGTGCTGGTCTTCTCTTAGCATCAGGTGCTGGAGGCATCCGCAGCCTGAGCCCTGAGCATCCCCACCTGGCTGTCACAGCGACGCTCTGCAAGCATCGTAGCTGGTACTGTGCTGGGCTCTCGGTGTAGGCTGGAGGGGAAACCACACCGGGAGCAGCAGGTCCTGGGTTTGTATTCACAGGGGCTGGAAGGAAACCCTGTCCATCCTGCTTGTTGAGAACCCAGCCTAAATAAGCACAGCAGCCCTAGTCCCTGAAACTGGAGCCCACGGATCAAAGCGGGTACCCTGAGTTGCCTGTGATCACAAACCTCACTGCTGATGCAGGAGCTCTCCTGATTTACAGGGGTCCTCATGTGTGCACACGTGTCCGTCTGTCTGTTTTCCCTGTTGCTGTGTTTCTGAGCTGATGTTTTCATCCCGAGGTTATGGCCAGAGCTGGCTCGGGGCCCCTCAGCAGCATCGGCAGCGCTGACTCTTGCCGCTCCAGAAACACAGGGCTGGGGCCAGTCGAAAGGAAAGGGAAGGAGAGGAGGAGGAGGTCTGGCTCACTGCTGAGCTGGGACCAGATCCACTCTGGGAGAGGCTCTCCCACCCTGCCTGCCCTGTGCCTTTCTCAGGCCCTGCTCTGAAGAGCAGCATCCGTCTGCTGTGCCTCTGAAAATAGCCAGTGTGGCTCTGGAAGAGCTTATGTGCAGCTGGTAGGATGGCAGCAGGAGCAGTTTCTCCTGGTGTTAAGTCCTTTATTCTCATGGCCAGGCTGGAAAGCCCTCAGGCATTGGCCTCTGTGCACTGTGCATCCTTTGAGGATGCCTCTGTTACATCTGCTTGTTGTTCTGATGTCCACCAGCACATCCTTCTCCCCAAGGCCCCCTTTGTGGACCTCCTAGATGCATAGTCAAGCTACCTTTGATGCAGCTTTTTAACTGCAGACATTAAATACCTTTCTCAAAAAAGTGAAGGCTTTTGGGAACCGTGTCTTTCCCAGATTCCCTTTACTCTCTGCTTCAAGGCCCACCTGGGGGGTTCTTCTTGCATGGTCTCAGCCATCTGCTGAAGTGTCTCTCCCATCAGAAAAAAGGAGTGAGGTCTTGGTGTGCCCGGAGCCGAACCGATGCAATGGCACTTGGCCACTTGAAGTTGTGGGCGATTACTGAGCCCTTGCCAGGAATTCTTCCAGTGGGATTGGGAATGCTCCTGGGTGTTAAATTTGTCCTGCAGTGTGTAACCTCTAAGTAGAGCCTGTCGTGTTTTGTAACAGATCATATGATGGCAGCCGCCTGCCCTGTGTTTCAAGGTCAGTGCTGAGCTCAGGGCCAGAGGGACAGCTCCTGGCTGCAGCCATCTCACCAGCCTCTTCTCCCTCCTGGGGTAAACTTGGGGAGCCTTGGGAGCTCAGTTTGGAGATGGAGGCTGTTTTGCTCTCGGGCAGTGAGGCTGTAGCGCACATCTTGGGATCTCCCCTTGTTGGGCCTGCTCTCGTGACCAGCGTGGCTCTGGGATGTGAACCCCTGCCCTCATCAGTCCTGCAGCCCCTTGAAGGTTCCTCATGTGTTGCTGACACGCTTGTTCCCACATCTGGAAACTGCTGTCCCTGTAACCAAAGGCCGTGTATCAGGCTGCAGCTCCATCCCCTGAGAGTTTTACAGCATCGTGCTAAGGACAGGAGCTTCCAGCATACACACAGACAATATTCCCTTGCTCTCAATACCTCCCAGTGAGGACTCAGTCTTGAACATCTTGTATCCTTGAAGAGAACCACTGTGCAGGGACACGTTTCCTGGCAAAGGTGAGGAGTGCAGAGTCCTCATCTTGGTGGACAAGCAGCACAGATGCTGCTGCCTGCCCTGTCCCTTGGCTTCCTCCCCGGGAAGCTCGGCCATCCCCAGGAGAAAAATCTCCCTTGGTCTTTATCAATAAATAAATGGTTTTTGGCCTGTCACTGCATCAAGTGATTCTAAGGGACTTTTCTTACAGGTTGTTAAATAAGAACAGCAGGGGTTTAAAATATTAACAGGCAATTGGCCCTCGCTGGGTCTCTCGTTACGCGGATGTTTCATTTATAATTTGGACCCAAGTTGGGATGTGCTGAGAGATGCTCAGGCTGCAGCCTGTGCATGGGGGTTAATGCGGTGCTCTCTCCTGCCAGAAAATAATAAAAGCCAGGGACTGTCTAGGGATCGTGCGTGAAGGATTAGGAAGAGGATATGCATGGGCCTGTCTGCAGCTGGTTGAAGTCTAGCGCAGAGGGGTAAGCCTGGAAATCATTGCTTGCTGAGGGCTGTGAGGGGGCCAGTGTGGAAAGGGAGCTTGTCTCCTAAAACCTGGGGAGCTCTGCAGCCGGACAGTGATTTTAGTGGGAGGCAGCGAGTGGAACAGCTCTCCCTGGGAGGTGTCTGTGGCGGTCAGGAAGGAGGAAGCACCGCAGGGTAGATGCTTCTGCCTCCGCTTTCCAGGTGTTCTGTATGAGTGGAAGATGCTGGGCTTTAGGGATTGGGTTTTCTGTTGTGAATGGAGGATGCTGAGCTCCAGGGACTGGATTTTCCAGCTTTCTACAGGATGCCCCATCAGATCTCCAGATTCTGCCAGGAGCTTGGCTTCATCCACACTGCTATTTTTAGTTTCTAAAGCTAGAGGTCCCAAAGTCAGGGGATTTGAGGAAGCCATCCATTACCTCTCAACAGAAAGAACTTCCAGCTTTTGGGCTCTGGGAAAAGCTGGAAGATGTTTGGGTCTTGTGTTTGTTTGGCTTCTCTATGTCAGCAGGGCAGTTCCTGAAATGGTCACCTGGAGCTGGCTTGGGAAGCTAGAGTCACAGCTCTCTGTCTTAGCAAAGACTTCCTCACGCCAGTTGTTCAGTATGAGGATTTACCTTGCAACCACCACGCTCCTGGAAGGTGTTGACTGAGGCAGAGGCATCCAAATTCCCTAGGGCAAGTTGGGGCATTATGGCCCTCGCCCAAGAGAAGCACGTTGCTCTTGTGGCAACTATTAATTGCTTCCTGAATTTAAAAAGCACAAACGAGCTTGCTTGCCAGGGAACAAGTTACCTGGCACGTGAACGTCTTGCCATTAATGCAGGGCTGACCCTGATGATGATGTGAGGATCAGAAGAGCTTTCAAAGAATTTACCAGAAACCATTTCAGGGGAGGCTGTGTGTTGTAAATCCTTAAGTAATGGGATGGAGGGAATTAGATTAGATAATAGTTTGCAGAAACCAGGCATGATTCCCTGTTGAGGATCTTGAGATAGAAATGTAGCGTGGTGAGGCAAAGCCCCCGTGTGTCCTTATCCCAGCAACCGATGAGCGGGGTTTACAACCTGGAAAACAAGATTATTGAAGGGTTTGTTTAACACACTGCAATAACCAGTGGTGCTGGGGAGCAAAACAGGGTCCTGCTGTGTCCAAAGGTACATTGTAAAGTTGCAGCAGTTCCTGGAGGAGCAGCCCTGGGTAGAGACAATTGTGTTGGGTTGGGGATGCCCGTTGCATCCAGCACCCATCGTGGTAATTCCTGGGTACCTCACAGCTTTGGTGTGGGTGTCTCAGGCAGTCCCACATCTCTGCTGAGCTTGCCTCTGCTCCGCTCCAGGAGGCCTTTTAGCTGCGACCTTTGAGATCCTTGAACAAGTCCAGAGAAGGGCAACCAGGCTGGGGAAGAGGCTGGAGGGCAAATCCTATGAGCAGCTGCTGAGGGAGCTGGGGATGTTTAGTCTGGAGAAGAGGAGGCTGAGGGGAGACCTTATCACCACCTACAACTACCTGAAGGGAGGTTGTAGAGAGGTGGGCGATGGTCTCTTCAGCCAGGTGATAGGACAAGGGGAAATGGCACTAAGCTGTGCCAGGGCAGGGTCAGATTAGATATTAGAAAAATTTTTTTACTGAAAGAGTTGTCAGGGCCTGGAACAGGCTGCCCAGGGAGGGGATTGAGTCACAGCCCCTGGGTGTGTTTAAAAAAAGGGAAGATGAGGTACTTAGGGGTATGGTTTAGAACAGGATGGGAATGGTTGGACTTGATGATCTTAAAGGTCCTTTCCAACCTTGTGATTCTGCTACAGCAAGGGAGGCGGTGTCCCATCTTGCTCTCACCGCCTGCTCTGACGCCTGTGTCCTGCTGTGAGCCTCCCACAGCTGTTTGCAGGTTTCTAGGGGGCCCCAGCCCCTCTTTGCCTGTTCCCCAGCCCCTGAATGGGGCCGTTGAGCTATTTCACGGAGAGGTGCTGGCACGTGGGGCTGTTTGCTGCCTCTTCGAGCTGGCAATGCCTGCCGCTTGCTTCCTACCTCTGCTGGTTTGCCCTTCCTCAGGCTCCCCCTGCGCTGTGGGGACAGGATTGGGGATGCCAGTGGCTTTTCCTGATGGATCTGCTTTTACCTTTTGGGTTTTCCCCATGTGTGCCTGCGCAAAAAGCTCGGCAAACACTGTTAAACCGCGCTCATTTGAAAGGGCAGGCAGGAGGGGGGGTGAGGGTGGGAGGTGGGGGGAAGAGTGTTTCGCCTGCAGCGAAATAAGGTATTTCCCAAATCCAATATCTATGCAATGAGCGGTACTGCGGTGGGAATTGCGCATCCTTTCGCGCGGCAGTGCTTGCAGGGAAAGCAGTCAGCGGTCAGGCTGCCTCGAGCCCTAATAATATGGTCTGTTGGCTGCCTGGGGCAAGGTGTTGGTGCTTAAAAGATCAAAGCTAGTGGCTGGTGTTGGGCTGCCAGTTCATGCTGGCATCGCAGATCGCATCCGGCTCACCGGGGGCTGCTTGGCACGTGCGCGGGTTGGTGGTGGCAGTGCTTGGTGCTGGGGAGGGGGTAAGTCTAGGTTAGCGTGTGCTTCTGTACCTCCCAATTTCGCTCCCTCCAGCAGGACAGAGTTCAAAGGGGCTCTGGCCTTCCCGGAATAGGAAACGGTGGGATCCACCCCGGAGCCTTTGTTCTTATTTTACCCAGAAGGGTCCCACCCCATCCGAGAAGCCCTAAATCCAGCTGGGTGTGGAAACGGGGGCGGAAAGGTTCGTGCAAGGACCGCGCTTCATTCCTGCAGCTCTGGTGGCGGTCATTCTGCGGCACGTGTGAGGTGGTGGTTGGTCTGGGCCTGGGGTGGGGGTTTGTCTTTATTCTCCTTTAGAAAGAGAGGAAAAGAAATGCAGGAGGCCCCGGTGAGATGGGCTTGGAGGAGGGCGGCTCTCGTTCCACGGAGCAGGCGCTGGCGTCCAATTTTCTGTCTCACTGTGTTTAATGGACCTGCAAGCCCATTGCAAAGCCGAGATTGCTCAGGCGAGCGCCCCGCAGCCAGATTGCAGGGTCTTGCTTAACCCAGCGCTGCCGGGTTTCTCACCACAGTTTTCATGCAAGGTCTCAGCTTCACCTTTTCACCAGTGAGAAACTCCCTGGAGTGGCACAGCCAACGCTGGGGAATGGTGGTTTTCCATAGTGGTGGCACGCAGGTCACTCTGTCTTTAACCACCCCGGGAGGTAACAGCTTAGAAGGTGTTCAGCGGGTTGACAGGTGACATCATTAGGTTTCAGTGGTAACACGCTGGAAGTACGCAGGAAGACTTGCTCAGTGGTTGATTTCTTATCCAGGAGCTCCATGTTGCTTCAGCTTGGACTCTACTCAGGTGGTGTTTCTCTTGGTGAGTCCTCTGCGAAAGCCTATGAGGAAGGTGCCCAAGCTGGCGCAGGTTCTCAGACAGGCTTTGGCTTTCTGCCTGCAGACACATGGCCTCATGGCCTGGGGTGACATTACCACTGTGCTTTGGCTTTGTGAGAGCCCTTTTGCACCTCTGTGTCCCACAGAGGAAGCACCTGAGGGAGGGGAGATGGTGGTCTGGTGTGCTGCATCTGTTGCTATGTCTGCCACCCCTGCCCAGTGGGTCACGTCCTGCTCTGCTTCGGTTCTCCAGGGCCTGGGAACACCCAGTGTGGGTCTGTATTTTCCTGGAAAATAGGGGCAGGAAAATACAATATCCACATTTCTAGGGCCCTAGGGATGACTCTGGAAGAGGCAGCATGGAAGTGCTGGGGGTGCATCTTGCAGAGAGGTGAGTTTTGGAGGCTTACAGTCCCCTCTGTGCTGATGCTGATGGGAAAGGCTGTTTTTCTCTGGCATTTTCCACCTCTCTGGAGGATGAAGGGTTTCCCTGCCTGCCCTGGCTGCTGGCAGGGGTGTGCAGGCAGGAGATGGGCAGGGAAGGAAAGGAGGAGAGGATAACACCCCAGCCAATGGGCCTTGGCCATTTCTGGACGAGTAGGTCATCTGGGTGTGGGAGGGGAGCCGGTGTCCAAGCCAGCCTGGAGAGGCTGAGGTTGGGTGTATGTGTGATTTGGGGGAAAGTGAGAAGGGATTTCTTAGGCGAGAGGAATGTGAGTTTCCTCCTTCACATATGTCTCCCGTTCTTCCAGTTTGCAACAAAAGTCATCAAATTGCCCAAGACCTGGCAGCAAGGACAGCCTGAGAACAGCCCACAAATCACAGGGAAGTGTCTCCCCTCCTCCCTGCCTGCCTCCAGATACTTGTGCATCAGGAACCACTTTAATCCCCCTCTGGGTGATAAAACTTCTGCCCCTTCCCAGCTCCAGGCAGCTGCACAGCCCAGAGCCTCTGGAGCTTGTGCTTGCCGTAGTGCCAGGCCTGGTGTGTTAGAAATTTGGGGTTCCCTTGAGTTGGTTGCACTTCTAAATCCTACTGAGAAGGGAGGAGGTGCTCAGGCATCAGGGGTAGCAGCAGTTGTTTGGAGGAGACGCCATGACGTTGCTGGCTTGACTTTCCTTGTCTCCACCAGTCCTGCTCAGTCCGCCTGAATTATGGGACATGTACGGCCCCAGCTGAGAGGCTGAGGAGCAGTTGTGTGTCAGGGTAAAGGGCACTTTTAATTACCCCAGCCCCTTCCTTGCAATCCTGCCAGCTGCTAGGGGCTTTTTTTGGCAGAAAGTACTGCTGGTGAAGCAGAGCTGCAGATGACCAGGCGAGCCTTTCCGAGCTCTCCTGTTCACCCTGTGCATCACAGGGTTGGGCAAAATCCAACCAACTTGTAGTTGTGAGGGCAGTATTGCTGCTGAAGGGGTGTCTCATGCCATTTCATGGGGCTCCCTTGGGGCTCCTGGAGAAGATCCAGCCCCCTATCCTCCTGCCATGAGTGCTTGCACCCTGTGTGGTTTTGCAGCCACCTGGTTTACACTGGGAGATGATGGTCCATGAGGATCGCTGTAAGAAAGGCACTCTGGTTGCCCCATTTTGGTCATTTGAGTTGTTAGAGGATTTCCTTACAGGAAAGCAACTCTATCCATCTTATTATTAAGCATAGACTAGCAGTGATAACAGGACAAAGACCACCGAAGGCGTGTGCCATCTTTTGGGACCACCCCTTGTACCCTGTCCCATAGGTGCACGTTTCATCAAGCAGTCCATGGGCTCATGTGATGGAGAAGACATGGGTGGGCTTTAGCATGACCAGAGGACAGGGGCATCCCACACTTCGTGCTGGTCAGTATGTGTCACGCAGCAAGTGAAGGCAGCAGCGTGAGGCCTTGCAGGGGAGGAGGAATTACTACTACGTACAGCTTGGGAGCAGGGGGGGGTCTCCTCTGGTAGTGTGAATGCAGCCATTAGCTCTGTGCACCGATGGCTGCTGTCCCCACACCTTGCCTGGCTGGGGTAAAGGTGTCAGCCCTCTGCCATCTCTCCCCTGCTGCAGGGGCTGACCTGCCTGGGAGCCAGGCCTGCAGCCCCTGCTTGGATGGGAGATGTTTGCGCAATGGGGCTTCCAGAGCGTAGGATGAAGCTGGGTTGCATTTAACAGCCCTACTTGGGATGTTATTTTTTCCTACAAGGCCCTTGCCCATCCCAGCAGGATCCCTGTGGATCGCTAGCGTGTGGTGCCAGTCCTTCTTCAACCCTCCAGGTGAAACCCCAGCCCACCGAGCTGCTTGTGGGCCACAACAGTGACCTGATCTCCAGGGTTATGGTGAGGGTGGTTTTTTAATCTCCCCAGGGCCCCCCTTCAGATTGTTTTGCTCCATTCCGTCTTCTCCAGTCTATTATCTCTTGCTAATGTTATTAACATACTAATTAGTCCCTAATTGCAATTGCCAATGAAGATGTCAGATGGGGCTGATGCTAACCCTGATCCTTCACATGGCTCTGCTGCTCTGAATTCTGCAGATTGCTCAGTACCTCTCCTGTTGTCTTGATTATTTTACCTGCTTTGGCTTCTCAGAGGGACACGTGAGTGTGACTTCACAGTGTCACAGAACTGTAGGAAGGGACCTCAAGAGATCATCGAGTCCAACCCCCAAAGTCTTTGTAAAGGCTCGCTAAGAGGTAGCACAAGGTGGGTTGTGAAACCCCCCAGAGCCAGGTTTGGTGATGGGTGTAGCTCTGAGAGGTGTTTTCTGGTTAGTCCCAAGGTCTCATCTAAAAGGCTTGGGAGGGAATGTGCCTGCCTCTCCGAGCAGCTCCCTTGGGAGACAGAAGGAAAAGGGCTTTGGAAAGTTAAAGAGCAGCATTTGCCATCCCGCCTATACACTCAACCCTCTGGCTGCTCGGGCGTTGTGCAAAGGTCTTCCATGACTATAAATAGGCAGAGAGGTAGGCAAAGAGATGGCGAGATGGGACGAGGACAGGCGGTGAGCCAGCCTTGGCCGGCATCTGGACCTCTCGTCGCCTTCGCGTGCTGGAGAGGTGCGGTTTGTTCCGGCTACGCTGCTCTCGTCAGGCGAAGTTTGCCCCCGCAGAGCCTATTTTTGAACACCACACACACACCTCCCTGCCACCCCCGTCCTGGGTACCTTTTAGAGGTGTCGCAAAGAACTGGGGCTGGCTTACAGTGAGGTGCCCCGGCGCTGCCGCGGGACATCAAGCCACGTGCTTCGAATAGCTCTGTGCAGACGTGGCCTACGGAGATGAAATGTGGCTCTTGACCGATTGCGAATAAATCAGGGTCAGGAGCTTGAATGCTGGCCAAGAAACCCAAAGGGATAAAATATAGCCTCTCTACAGACTGTTAGCAAACAGCACGTGGGCTGAGATCTGCTAGATAAATTTATGCGCTGTGAATTGTTCACCCAGCTGTAGTGGAGGGATGGACGGACCCACAGAGAACTAATAACCATATGTGGTGGACATGCCTTCAGTGCTGACCTTTAGAGGGTTCAGCAAGGCTGGGAGGTGGTATGGTGCTGTTGTGTTAGGGGTGTCGCTGGAGAGAACGGGTGCACGCATCGCTAGATGAGGGTGAGGTGGGGGTTCAGGCTGCCGCTGCCGTGCACGTGCGGGAGACAGGCTGGCAAAGTAAATTAATGCTCCTGACCTTGGTTTTTACCATCGTGTCATTTGACATGTGTTGAGGATAAATATTGGGTGCTCTGCCTTTGTCTCTCTGTTTCTGAGCCTGTGGGACATGCCAGCCAAAGAGGTGTCCTGTTCCCGATGCACCTAGGGACATCAGTCTAAAACAGGAGGAGGTGGGAAGAGGTGGGATTCTCACCCAATCCCAGACATAGGGCCTCCAGCACCCACCGTCCCCCATTTCAGGTGAAACTGCCCCAGCCACAGGGATTGCCTCCTCTTGCTTGCCCCAGATCCCTCATAGCCACAAAGAGGAACATTGATTTCACGTTGGGATGAGATGTCCTGGTGTTGGAACCATCTCCAGGCAGACTAGCTTCATGAGCTTTTGGGCTCAGCTCAACTGCTTTAAACCAGAGAGATGGGCCTGAGCCCAAAACACGGAGCCAAACAGCCTTGTACTTGTCCAAGCTGCGGACGAGCGTGAGCGGTTTGTGGCTGGTCCCTCCTTTCTCTAATCAAGCATCTGCTTCCCGCCCTCCGCCCTGGGAGGCTGGATGTGTGTGTGCTGTCATCGAATGGGACCGGCTTATGTATCAACAGCATGTATGTCAGCGTCTTATATATTGACATCTCTGCCCTGGCTTTAGCTCAGCTTGCAGGGGGGGACCCAATTCCACCCCGTGGGTACCAGACCCCATGCCCCCTGTCTGACTACGGGAGGGCGGCCGCTCTGTTTTCTTGTCTTGTTTTACTCCGTAGCCGGAGGGGGAACCTGAATTCCTCTGGCTGTGATTCAGGGAAATGTGGGGAAATCAAATAACCCACTTTTTTTTTTTTGAGGGGAAAAAAGCATTTCTCCCTGATGCCGGGCCACTCCTGTGCTGTGCTGGGCAATCCACCTTCCCTTGGCTGCAGGGGGGCTGCAGCATCATTTTGAGGTTGAGAGCTGGATAAAGAGGCTTTTCCCAGGCCGGTGTCCTTGGCAGCCTGGGAGATCTCTCAGGGGTGAACCAGCCCAGCATCTCGTGCTATTGTGGCTGGGAAGTCTGTGTCCCAGCCCTGGTAGGCTGTGGCTGGGGACTCCTGCCTGGGCGGCTAATCCAGCAGCCCCCTCGGCACCCCCCGCTGCGCCTTTGCCTTGGGCTGTGACTTTTGACACGGGCAGGACACATTTAACAGTGTGCTCTGAATGCTTCGCCACTGTCAGCCCGACCGGTGAGCTGCGGGGCTGTGTCACAGCTCCTGCCGGAGTGATGCCAGCGCTGGCATCACTGTCCCAGCCGGCACCGCGGACCCCTGTCCCAGCTTCAGCCAGGGCAGAAAAGAGCCGCCGAGGGCTGATGCAGCCATCCGGGTGCAGGGTGAGGGATCCCTACCCTGCCTTGCACCGCTGTGCAATTTGGTGATCTCACTTGCCCTTTTAAAAGCTATTCAGACTGTGTCGGAGCAGAGCACAGCAAGTTTCGAACACTGAGGGGTGTTTTCCACTGAGATCCCTTTCCTTTTTTCCCCTGGCAGGGAGGGTTTTGATGAGATCTCCCAGGCAAACCACAAACAAGTCCTGGGGCAATGAAACCGGTGTGAAAATAGTGTGACCTGGTGCTTGGGTCAGACGTGCCCGTTGCTTTTGCGGGTGGGGGATGACATTAAGTTTGTTGTTTGGGCTTTGTTTTTAAATTAGATTTAATTTAGTGATTTTTGCAAGGAGGCGTCCCTGTGGCCGAGCACCCCAGTGACCGCTCCTTTCCCATCAGGGTCTGTCCATCCCTTAAAAAAAAAGGGACAGTGACATGAGAGCTTTTGAGGAGAGAAAACGTTGCCGGGGCAGGCAGGAGAGGCATGCCCGGAGCTGTTTGCTCATCACCCCCCAGGCAAAAGCACGGAGCTATAAGGGGCTCCCCAACACCCACGTAGCAGGAAGGGGACGTCTTACCCCTCTCCTGCCCCAAGGAACTGGTGTATTTAGCATTTCATTGAAAGAAATGAGGCTTCTGCTGGGTTGAGGGGGGGTTAATGGACCTGCTCACTACCTGGACACATTTGTTATTGCTGTTGGTGGTATTTGTAGTCTCCATTGGTTGCAATCATTAGGTTCCAGAGTGAACGGTGGGTACAAGGATAGTCTATGCTTGTCTCAGGTGCAAGGGGCCACCCCAGTTTTAATTTAATACCTTTCAAAGATGTTAGCTTCTAGCTGGAAGGATTAACAACGTTAATTTTTGGGGTTGTCCTCCGAAGGGTCCTGCTGGGGGTTCTGTCCTGAGCTCTGTCCTGACCCCGCCACTCTGTGGGCTTCTGTCCTGCCGGCTCTTTCTACCAGCGTGTGTTTTGGGGCCAGGAGAGCCTTCTCCCAGCTGGAAGCGTCGAGCCATCCTTCCGTCGAGCCATCCTTCCGTCGAGCCATCCTTCCGCGAGGGGTTCGCAGCTAATTGGTACAATCAATATTTGTTTTGCAAATGCAATTGGAGGGAAAGAGGGATTGAGAGCGCCAGAAATTCAATTGATCTGTAAAAACAGATACCGTGTAAAGGGAATCCTTTCCCTGCCAAGCAAATATTTAGAAAGGAGAAGCAATAAAATGAATAAGCAACAAAGTAATATCCTGCTTCGCCGGCCGCCGGAGGCTGCTGGGAAAGGCTGCTGCCCCCAGCGCTGCGATAACCCCCAGCAGACGAGCAGCACCAACCTGTTTCCTAGAGAAACTCTGTTTGCTTTTGCCATCTAATCCATCAAAAGCTCATCCTGGTGCCTTGGCAGCGCTGGGACCTGTCTCAGGTAGCCTGGCAAGCTGGGCACTGGCCCTGCACCCCTGCGATGGAGATGGTGGCACGAGCCCAGTGGTGGCACAGGGGTCGGGGTTGTTCCTGCCTCCTTGTCTCCCCTCGCTGGGGTCTCTGCTCTTTGCTGGGGTCTCAGCCTCCTCCAGCATCCCAGAGGTCTGTGAGGGATGTGGGTGCAGTGGGGTGCAAGAGGTGCATGGGGCAAAGCATTGATAGTTCATCTCTGGAAGGAAATTCAAAATGGTAAAGGAAAAAGGAAAAAAAAAAAAAAGGTGTCTTTTTCAGATCAGAAAGCTCCATAAAAGTGTTTTTGAGTAGAGCACTGGGGTCTCTCCCAGGCTGCTCAGCATCCCTGTGCACAGCCCTTTGGTATCTGTGTGACTTGAACCAGAGAGGTTACCTTGGGCTCGTCTCTTAATTGAAAAGCTCTGGAAATCAAAGACTTTTCAGAAAAAACATGCCTACAATGTACATACATGCTTGTGATTATATATATACTTCTACTTTCTCTGTAATATATATATTGTGTTTATATATAAACAACTTCTTGCTCTATAATGTATATATTTTCTATACAATAGGAAGGAAGGTGATTTCCTATATATATTATAGGAAGTAAGAGAAGTGATTTAATGGGGAAACTCTCAGCCAGCTCTGGCAGTAAGGACTTTTAGGGCAGCTTGGAGCCTTCTGAACATCTTTCCCTCTCCCCCATGACAGATACTGGCCCTGCTAATCAATGTCAGGGTCCAAGACTGCTTCTCAGACTGGCAATTTACTGGCATCAGTTAGATCCTTTTTGGGGGTGTTTGTGCCTACCGAAGCCGCCCTGCACAGCTACACACTCACTGCACAGAAGTCTGACTGAGATTTGGATCCACTTTGGTGTGAAATGGAATTTTCAAGAGTCTGTTGGTTAAAAATGCAGGGGTTTTATCCTCCCAAACTTCTCCAGGCTGAAGAGGAAAAAAGCTCCAAAGAAGAAAGCGAATTCTAAACGCTCAATAATCCCATTTTCCCAAGGTTTTACCCCAAGATTTTATTATAAGACTGAGCTCCTCTGGGATGCTTGATGCCTCTGGGCAGCTGATGCTTAGACCCACACACGAGGTGTTATTTGGGAGTGGGTTTCTTGGTGGGGGATCTCCATTGTTGAGTCCTGGCTGCCCATTGCCAGGCTGCGTCTGCAGATGGGGCTCAAGAAAACCCCCACGCTCCATCCCCTCTTATTGCTGCCCCGTCTGGGGTTCCATGGGGGCTGCAAAACGTGCTCCCAAAACCCCAGCCTGTGAGCGGGCACTAGGAGAGAGCTGCAACGTGAGCTCAGTGGAGGGGGACGTGTGTGTGTGTGTGTGTGTGTGTGTGGAGGGGAGAGAAGATGGCTTAAATTTAATGTCTTTTTAGATGAGTATTTCCATTCATTCCAGAGCATATTCCTCTGGCATTTCCAGCGCTTGCTTAGCCGAATAGTTAACAAACTTCATTGAAACACATGTTATAGTGCTCTCTAGTGCACGGAGCTATGAATGAAGGATGCCTCTTTTGAGATATCTCAATGTGCCGAGTGGCTTTTGCTCCGGAGCAGCCTCCTAACCACAACAGCTGCTTCCCATTGTGGAAATGCTATTGGAAAGAAAAAAAAAAAACCACCACCCCACCACCCTCCACAACCAAACCACCCCACAAAAACCCCATCCCGACAACTTGACAATGCGCGGGGATGATGTTTATGCAAAGCCCCCTATGCCAGGGTGAGCAGGGGCACGTGGAAATAAAAGATAACGCAAGAAATAACCCAGTCAGGAGACTGGTATCTCCTTGCTGGCAGCGCCCGGTGTGCTCCCGTGGATCTCTTGTTTGCTGAGCTGGACCGAAGCAGCTGGTCCCTATGTCCAACTCAGTTTATTCTGTTTAGCTTTTATACAGCCGAGCGATTTTTATAGCCGCTGGAGTGCCGGGAAGCTCGGCAGGATATTGGTCGCCTCCTAATGAGAGTTTGCCGCGTCGGCACAAATGCCCAGTGAATTTTAAACGCCTGGGAAACGGCGGCTCCTGCAGCCCCATCCCTGGATGCTCGGAGAGCCCTTGGGGGAAACCTAGGTTTTCTGTTTAATAAAGGAAAAGGCAAGTCTTGATCATAGCCTAGGAGACACGAGAGGAGCCGGGAACCCCAGCATCAGGACTGGACCACATCTACTACCACTGTCCTTGATGGCGATGCTCTGGGAAAGCCCACAAAAGCCAAGGGAGCCCGTGTTGCCCTGAGCAGCTGGGGATTTGGGTCATCCTGAGTGTGAGATCGGACCCATGGGACCAGGCTAGGGGTGGACTTGGTGCCTAATCCCTTCTTGAACCTGTTGGTACACAGTGGATGTGAATTTGTGGCATGGCTGGGCAGGTCCCCAGCCCTTCCTCTGCTGGGATGTTTAGATGCGGGATCAGGCTGCTGCCTGTCCCTGAGGAAGGAGGTTTCACAACTCCTCCCCTTGCTCTGAACACTCTTTCTTTTTCTTTCTCTTGTTTCCTGTAACCCTTTTCCTTTGGAAATTCAGAGTGGAAAAGAGAAAGCTTTTCATTTTGGGGCTTGGTTTTATTTTCGTTTTCCATCACGGGAGGTTCACAAAAGATTCAGAGCAAATATAATGATTTGCAGAAGTGGGGGTACCCTAAGCTGGAACAGAATTAAAATTGTTCCTTCCCCCATGGTGATACAGTGCACTGAAAAACCAGCGGGTGTGTAAAACCCCCAGGGGGTAGTAGGGAAACCAGCCTGCGGGATTCTTTAGCTGGGGCTGCTGTTTCTTGGAAAGCCAGGGGAAAAAAACCAAGAGGTTTCAAGATCATGGTGTTTTATCCACGAAATGAGAGACACGAGCAGCATTGCCTTCGTTTCCTTCTCCCCTCTTTATTCCTACCCTGCTTACAAAGCCGGCCAAACCGGGGTGGCAGCGGCGATGGCGCATCCTCTTGCTTCTGGTGACTTTGCTTTTCCATCATTTGCCTCCCCATTAATCTCAGTACAAACAAAGGCTCTGAAGAGACAAGCTGAAAAGCTCCTGGGGGTACGTTTAAATCAGTCCTTTCTAATAATGTCTGCCGACCTCTCTGTGGAAGCACTGCTCCCCAAGGAAAGGACACGGAGCCGCGGCAGCGTGCTGAAATATGGTGGGGTGTAATTAATTCTGACCTCTGGCTCCTGCTCACTCGCTCTCAATATTAAATTTGACTAGTGATATTGTGGTTTTTCAATTATCCTTGTTTTCTTGGGGGCATGGCGGGGGAGGGGGGTCTCTGCTCGAAATTCTGCTCGGTGGGAGATGCATCGGCTGGGATGCGGGGCTGCCGTGTCGTGGCCTGGATGAGGATCTGTCCTTGGGTCGTCTCCCTCAGGATGGTGTTTGGGCTCGGATGTGGTGTTGTGAGTAGTGCTCTCCTTCCTACCCTGTGTTCCTCAAAAACCAGAGGCTCACTAGGTGCTGTGATGGGGCCAGCTCCCTGACGATGCTCCCAGTTCTTATGGAGTAAGGGAAGCCACAAAAAGAAGCAGCCTTTGAGGAAACAGGGAGGAAAATCAGCATTTTGGTCTTGTTCTTCCCAAGGGGTCACTTTCTAGCCACTCCTGAAGTCAGCAGAGGATTTTTATCACCAACCTGAGGGCCCAGAGGGGACCCAGAGCCTTCAGCTCCTATAGGACCTCGTTGGTTAAAGTCGTAATAGCGTGTCCTTGGTCAGCAGTAGAGCAGCCTAAAGCTGCCTTAGAAGCTGTGTGCTTGCTTGACCTTTTATTTTGGTGTTGCGAGTGTGCTTTGGCAGCAGCTCCTTGCTTGGACGGCTTTGTTTGTTTGCTTAACTCCATCATCCTGGCAGTGCCCGTGCGTGTCCCAGCATGGTCTCTGGAAGGTCCAGTGGGTGTTAAGTGACCATTTTTGGACCTCAGCCAGAAGGCAGGGACGAAGGTGCCCTTTCCCGGGAAGGCTGGGATGGTTTGTGTGTAGCAGAGGGAGGCTGAAAGGGCCCAGTGCCAATGCCCTCCTCCTCTGCGGGCCCACCACCTCCCCACTGCTCCCTTGTCACTGCAGTCCTCTGCCATGGCATTAGGTAGGGGGTGGGGAGGAGCGGACACAGATGTGGGAGTTGCATAGGTGCCATGAGCATCAGGGCAGGAGCTCATTTAGGGATGTTCCTGCAGGATGCCCATGGAGGCTCCCCCGGTTTAATCCCTCCAGACCCTCTGGAGTCTCTGGAAGGGGCTCTGTGTTTGAATGCAGGCTGTGTTTGATATCACCCACTGCAGCGATGGGCTCTCCAAGTGTGCAGGGCTGGGATGCGCAGCAGAGCGGGATGCTGCCTGGGGTGGGACCACTGGATTTGGACCCTGAGCGAGCTGGGTTAGGTGAAGAAAGGTGAAAAGCAGGTCTGCTGGGGCTTCCCCTCCCTCCCCTTCACGTTCCTCAGCCTCTCAGAGAACACAGCCACTGGCCAAATGCTCCGGGTGGATTCACAAGAGGCCAAGAGTTTGCTTTTTGGACTCCCCATCTCCGGTTGCCAGCAGCAGCTCGGCGGGACCCCAGGGAGAGCTCACACCCTGGGTCCACAGGGGCAAGCTCACACACCAGCCCTGGGGATAAAACCAGCCCCGTCTCAGGCCGGTTGCCGTGAAGTGTTGGTAGACGCGCTCAGGCAGCAGGAATGAGAAGGGCTTGAGCCGGAGGGGGAGGAGGGAGGAGAAGGGAAATTAAAAAAAAGAAAAGGAAGAAAGGAAAACGCCACTTGCTGCAAAGGGAGCGAATTCTCCAATAAACCCGAATCTGCTGAGAATACATTTTACAAACGCGCAGCGAAGTTGGCTGCTTTTGTTTGGCCGTTTGTTAAGCATTAACTAAAGAATGCCATGGTCCAGCCTGCTCGGTGTGAAACCTAATTCTCCCCCTTTCTGGAGCCATGGCATGGAGTGCTCAATTTTTTTCTCTCTGTAGGACTGCAGCCTTCTGGTACTCCAGCCAAAAAACACTCATATTTTAGCAAGCTTAGCCCCAGCCCCGTTGCCAGGCAGTAAAGCGAACACTTGTCCGCTTCAGGGGGGAGGGAGCCCGGAGACTGGGAAGGGTCAGGAGAACAGCCCCAGGGAAAACATCCCTCCTCCATCCCACTGGAGAGCTCTCTGAGGGTTTGGGGTGCCCAGGGAGGGAAGGCAGCAGTGTCTGGGGGTGCTTTCTTCTGACAGCCTGGGAGCCTGGCAACCAGGGGTGGGTTTAGAGGTCCCCCAGGAATTGCTGGTGCCAGGTTGCCCTCCAAAATGCTCTCACCATCCCCAGGATGCACCAATCTGCTCTCTGTGATGCTGTGATGGACTCAAGCCCATTCCTAGTTGCTCCCGTGGTTTCAGCATCCCTCCTACCGGGGGTCCTTGTGGTCCCCCCAGCGCTGCCGCTGGGAGATGCCCTCGCAGGCACCACTCAAGGGGGTGCATTCATCCTCCTCTTTGCTCAAGACACCATCCATACCCTCTGCCTCACCCCTTCACCCCAGGAGGGCTGGAGGTGGGGACGGAGTGATGTGAGCCCAGCAGCACAGTGCCTTGTTCCCAAACTGTGGGTACAGGCTTGACAGCGACTGGCATTTTTCCACTGCTGGCC
Organism: Porphyrio hochstetteri; assembly: GCA_020800305.1. NCBI lineage: Eukaryota > Metazoa > Chordata > Aves > Gruiformes > Rallidae > Porphyrio > Porphyrio hochstetteri. The sequence goes on from CM036912.1 coordinate 26,892,074, forward strand.
TGTCGAGGACTTGGTGCTGCTGTTCCCCCCTTCTGACAACTGACAATGAGTGAGAAGATGACCCGGTGCCAAGACAACTCAATCCGGCATCCTCGCTCCCCACGGAGCCCTGCGGCTTGCCGCTGGCGCCCGCCACCAGCCTCCTCCCGTGCCTCTCGTGCTGCGCATGGCTGTCAGTTCATCCCTGTGCCAAGGTCGTGGCTTCGGGGGGATGCCAGGGCTTTGCTTCCCAGCGAGCCGTTGTTTGGGGATGGCTGTGAGCGCAGTCAGGCTGGAGCTCCCTGCACCTCCGAGGGGTCAGTTGGGGTTTGCTCATTCTCCTGGGTCGTGGTGAGTGGGAAGATGAGTCGGTCAGGTCTCTGCACCAAGATGCTGGATAACCCAGCATCCCTGAGGATGCATCTGTTGTGGGCAGCCCTGGCAGGGAGGCAGGCAGGGCAACTGCCTGCACTGCTTCATGGGGACCAGTGGTAACGGTGTCTGCACTGGTCCTCAACTGGGAGCCTGTGGGGTCACTCAGGGGCTGCCCTGGCTCTTCTCATCGCACCCCTGGGCCAGGCTGGTGCAGGTGGGGAGGAAAGCATCCCTCCACTGAGGATTGCTGCCGTGCCTTACCCACCGCCTGAGCCAAGCCTCTGTGCATGCAGCATTTGAGATGTGTCCGTCAGTATTTAATATCAGCGTCCCTGACCCGCCGCCCCCCCCGGGGAGGCTCTGAGGGGCTGCGTTTGTATGCGGCGCACGGAGACAGACAGCAGCCGGGAAGCGCCTGTCAATCACGGCCCCTTTCAGCCTGTCACCTCAAAATAAAGGGAGTAGGGGAGCAGGGCAAGGGGGGAGGTGGCTTTGATGGGAAATCGGGGCTGCATGCACTGCTCCCCCTCCATCGGCACAGGGAGGGATGTGGGATGCACCGCACCCAAGGTGGCTTCAGCCATGTGGCAGAGTTCCTAGGTTCTGGTGATGCTGTGTGGATGGGAAACCCCAAAGTAGAGGTCTGGGGTGGCTTTCCCAAGGAAGAGGAGTTGCGCCAAGAAGTGGGACTGCATCCCTGGGGGAAGGGGGAGGTCTGTAAAGCTGGCTGACTCTTAAGATGAGACACAGAAGGTTGTGCGTTGGGATAAAAATCACTCACCTCACCATATTTGTGTCCCAGTTCTTCTGAAGCTGGGCGGCTGTTTTTATTTATGGATACTCACTGTCAGTTTGCTGAGCTGCTCATGGCAGGCTGGGTTTCCACTGAGCATCATGGTGCTGAGCCAGCCACCCTGTCTGGTGCCCTGCCCTGCGCCTGCCAGCTTTGCGTGTGGCTAAAGGAATCCCAAGGCCACCAGCCAGGCCTGATGCAGCTTTAGAACCCCAGGGTTTGGGGGGAAAAAGAAAACAAATCAGTGGGGTCTAAAGCCTGGAGCATCCCTGGGATGGGATGGCAGAATCGAAGGCACTTCTGTTGCAGTTTGGGGACTGGTGATTTTTTCTTGCTTTAAGGAACCTGTCGAAGTTCCTGGGCAGAGCCCATGCTCCTCCTCCTCCTCTCCTGCACAGCCTCCCGTAGAGCAGGGTAAGCTCAGAGCCCCCTTCGCAGCTGCAGGGAGGCACAGAGAGGTAGAGAGGAGAAAAGATGGCATTTGCTCCGCAGCCTGCTGCTTGCAGTGAGAGGGAGCTGGGCAGCCCAGAGGTGAAGGAAAACATCTCTGGATCCAGGCTGGCATGTCCTGCTCAGGCATAAATGTTAAATTAGTTGCTAGAAGAAAAACTTCCTTCAGCCCCATCTCAGGCTGACCAGGGGTTTTTCAGCTGGGTTATCCATGCAGGAGTTACCATCCATGCTGGGGTTATTCTATGTGAGGCTACCCCTTGGGGGGTTATTCCCTTATAACTCTTGGGGTTATTCCTAAGTGGGATTATCCAGGTCTGAGTGCCTATAAGGAAGCTGGGGAAGAGCTGTTCCCAAGGGCATGGAGCAGTAGGATGAGGGGTAATAGTTTTAAAGTAGAAAAGGGGAGATTTACATTGGATATTAGGAAAAAGTTCTTTGCTATGAGGGTGGTAAATCACTGGAACAGATTATCTAGAGGCATTGTGGTGGCCCCATCCCTGGAGACATTCAAGGTCAGGCTTGACTGGGATCTGAGCAACCTGACCTAGTGAAGATGTCCCTGCTTGCTGCAGGGGGGTTGGACTAGGTGGCCTCTAAAGATCCCTTCCAACCTTACACATTCTATGGTTCTATGATTATCCATGTGGGGGAATTATCTGGGAGGGGGGATTTTCTATGCAGGGGTTATCTGTGCATGCTGTTCCTCTCTCTGAAGGAGCTGGTACTGTCCCAGACTGGTCCAGGGCTGTAGGGATCTGGGAGGCCAGTGATGCCCTTTGCTCTCTCCCCATTACCCAACCTGTGGTTCGCTGCAGTTTTTACGCCTATGACCCTTCTGTGCCTAAAATCTGGGTTTATTGTGGGTGTTTAAGTTGCTCTTTGTGGTTTCATATTGTGGAAGATGTTTTATGGGGCTTTCTCTGCATCTCATATTGCCCAGGGATGGGGGAGTCCTGCATCGGGCAGTGTAGACACTTGGTTCTGTCTGGCATCCCTCAGCAGGAGCTGCTGGGGTCTCAGCAGCTTGGTAATGAACTGATTCATTCAGCTTGAAGTGCCTAATATTAGGCAGCCATTTACATTAATCTCACACCTTCCTGTTTTGCAAGACTCTTTGGGTATAGAAGCATCCCTCGCTTGACCCTCTCAGCATTCTGACTGAGAAACTGACTGCCACTGGCCTGGACAGGTGGACCCTCAGCTGGGTTAAAAACTGGCTGGATGGCCGAGCCCAAAGGGTGGTGGTGAATGGAACAAAATCCAGCTGGAGGCCGGTCACGAGTGACGTCCCCCAGAGCTCAGTCCTGGGTCCAGTCTTGTTCAACATCTTTATCAATGATCTCGACGAAGGGATTGAATGCTCCCTCACTAAGTTTGCAGATGACACTAAACTGGGAGGAAGTGTTGATCTGCCTGAGGGTAGGGAGGCTCTTCAGAGGGATCAGAACAGACTGGACCGATGGGCTGAGACCAATGGGATGAACTTTAACAAGGCCAAGTGCAGAGTGCTGCACATGGGACATAACAACCCCATGCAGCGCTACAGGCTTGGGGGAGACTGGCTGGAGAGCTGTCAGGCAGAGAAGGACCTGGGGGTGTTGGGTGACTGCAGGCTGAATGTGAGTCAGCAGTGTGCTCAGGTGGCCAAGAAGGCCAATGGCATCTTGGCTTGTGTCAAAAACAGTGTGGCCAGTAGGTCTGGGGAGGGGATTGTGCCCCTGGACTCTGCATTGGTGAGGCCACACCTCGAGTGCTGGGTCCAGTTCTGGGCTCCTCACCACAAGAAGGACGTTGAGGTCCTGGAGGGTGTCCAGAGAAGGGCAACCAGGCTGAGGAAGGGGCTGGAGGGCAAATCCTATGAGGAGCGGCTGAGGGAGCTGGGGCTGTTTAGCTTAGAGAAGAGGAGGCTGAGGGGAGACCTTATCACCACCTACAACTACCTGAAGGGAGGTTATAGAGAGATAGGTGATGGTCTCTTCAGCCAGGTGACAGGCGATAGGACAAGGGGGAATGGCATGAAGCTGTGCCAGGGCAGGTTTAGATTGGATGTTAGGAAAAAATTTTTTACTGAAAGAGTTGTCAGGGCCTGGAACAGGCTGCCCAGGGAGGGGCTGAGTCACCTTCCCTGGATGTGTTCAAAAAAAGGGTAGATGAAGTACTTAGGGATATGTTTTAGTTTAGGATGTGAATGGTTGGACTTGATGATCTTAAAGGTCTTTTCCAACCTTATGATTCTGTGATTCTGTGATTCTGTGATTCATTCAGCTTGAAGTGCCTAATATTAGGCAGCCATTTACATTAATCTCACACCTTCCTGTTTTGCAAGACTCTTTGGGTGTAGAAGCATCCCTCACTTGACCTGTGCTGCTGTGCCTAACTGGCAAAGGTTCATGGCTCTCTAATCAGTGCCCTGGAAATAGAGACTGCATGCACGTTGATGGCTGTAATGTAATACCTTATTAATGTTTTATTACAGAGAGCAGTTAGTAATCCCAACAGGTAGGGCTTAAACTTCATTTAAACAGGATGAGGATGTGTTACCAGACAGTACCAATCGCCTCCGCTCTGACATAAAAGGGACATGATTAAGGACAAAATGATTGGGGAAATATTAACACAAGCCTGCATTTCTCAGAGCCAGAACAAGAGAAAAATGACCCTTCAGAAGGAATGCTTTCAAGGGAATGTACATCCCTCTCCTCCCAGGGCAGTCACGGGGATGTTGGAAGTACATACATCTTCAAGACTGACAGTTGTACGTAACCCTGGAGAACTGGAGTTGAATGTACAAAAATAAAAGCCACTAACGGCATTCCCTGGAATGGGGAAACTTCCCAACCTCCGCCTTGGGCGTGATGGTTTTCCACTTTCCGTGGTGACAACAGTGGCTTTTAAAAGCTTTATAATGCCCCTTTCCTGCTTCTTGGGGGATGCTACGATTTGCTGAGTGTGCCCAGGGTTTGGCTGGAATGGGGAGAGTGATGCACCCCATCCCTGTGCTCATTGCCACTGTTTTGGAAGAACCCTGGGGGGGAGCAGGCATAGCCCACGTTCTGGCACAAAGTGTCCATGAGAGGTCCTGGAGGTGGGAGGGAGCTGACTCCAATAAAGCATCAATGGGGTGCCCCACTGAGCGCTCGACACCCAGCCCCAAAGGCTGGTGGGCACTGCGGGCGGGTGGCAGGGTACCAGCTGTGCACACATCTGGTGGGCAGCCTTTGGAGCTCGGTGCTCACCAGCTGCAGCACGGAGCACGGAGGGGGTGATGCTCTACGGCTGACCCTGCCCATCCGTGCGGGGCGTCAGGCGTTACCCCCCTCTCCTGCCCGTATCTGCCCTCCTCCTGCCGGCAGCACACGCTGCCGTGTCCGGGCTCGCTGGCTCCGCACAGGCGAGGGCTGAGCTCTTGATGTCACAGATGTGACCAGCTGCTGCTGGCTCTCTGGGGCTCGCTGCCTGCACAGAGCCAGCCTGTCCCCCTTGGGCGGTTTGCACAGCTGACCCCCTTCTTCATCAACAGTTGGGCAAGTAAAGCAGTGAAACAAGGAGGTGAACTGAAGCTTGGTGCGTGGGCAGCAGCAAGATGTGTGTGCCCCTTTGCTGCTGGGGAGCTTTGTTCAGCAGCATCTTTGGGTACTTTCACCTTAGAAGCTGCCTCCAGGGCACAGGGACTCGCTCTGGCCCCCATTTCCTTGGTTTATGGGCTATCAAGCTCGTCACAACCACTTTTTAAAACCTTACCCGTTTTCTGATGGTTTTGCCGTGGGGGTTTCGCATACTTCTTGTCCTCCCCTTGTTGGACTGGGGCCGACTCAGCACTTTTCATTTCCAATGTGGGGTTTTTTTTGTAGCAGCCAAAAAAGGAGAATGGATTGAAAGCCCGCTGGTGCCTGCAGGGCTGCACCACCCCAGCCCCGCAGGCCCCCAGGTCTCCCCCAGGGATGACACATGGGATGGGGAGAACAGAGGTGGGAGCTATCTGGGGTCAGCAGAAGGCTGGATGCAGCGCTCCCCACACAGGTCCCTGGGGCATCCGCAGGCTGGGACACGGGCGATGCTCGGAGATAACCTCTGCAGGATGTGCGCTGACTTTTGACTGCTCTTTCTGGGCCAAAATCGTCAAGACAGGGGAATAGTAATGTCCAGTTCCCACAGATATTTAGGATGAGGCTGGGTAAACAGTGATATTTTTTCTTTGTGGGGCCCAAGCCAAAACTATGGACATCTGCAGGTGGTGGACATGGTTCTGGTTTGGTACCTTCAAACATCTCTACTGGGGGACACATCTCCATCACTTAAAACATTCAGGCCAAGGTTTAGGGCAGAGTGCTTCCATGTGCTCTCAAGAGGTGCCACCTCTGCTCACCTCAGTTCCCCCAACTGCAGATCACTGCTCATGTTACTAAGCCTTTTGGTAAGGACATTTAAAGTTGAAGAAAGAAGAGCTCTGTTTCAACCTAAAGTGCTATTGCTGTCGTTATTATTGTTGCTGGCTTTTCAGCATTAAGCCAGTGTGCTGAAACCTGCGACCTGTACAATTAGGGATGCCGCAAACACTGTCAGATCAGTGTCAAGGAACAAGCTGAGCTTTTCCTTTTCCTTCTGGCACATCAAGTCTTCACCAGCCTTAACGTAAAACTTGTTGCCCTGGAGATTCTTATGATGTATTAGACATTCCTGGTGTGTTTGCAAGCAGGAACGGGGCTGTTCCAGTGACATGGGCCAGAGGAATGGGGTGATTTTGTGGGTGACTGACAGCATGGATGCTTTCTGCAGATGCTTGTTGAGAGGCACAGATGAACTTGCTGGTCCCAGTGTCTCCAGCATCTCCTTACATCTAGGCATGAGCTGGGGGCAGGTGGACATGTCACGTTGGCTTGATAAAAACTCACATAGATGCAGTGTGTCCCTTGTCTCGTGGTGGTGGTGGCTGGACTGTTGGGCTTATACCTGTTTGCTTTTCACCCGGAGTGTCCAGATGTCGGGGTCTTCATGCTTTGGCCACATTCATGGTAAGCACCTGCTAACAGGTCCACCAAAAATGCTCAAGTTGGCCCAAGGCAGCATCACCCCTTGGCACCTGTGCCGTGTCACTGCGGGGTGCCAGCACCAACGGGTGACACAGCAATCCTGTGCTGACACCCATCTTCTTGCCACGGGTGCCCTGCCTCTTTGTCCCCAGCGCTGCACTGTGTGCCGGAGGTGCTGCTGCGGTGCTGCCGGGGCATCCCAGCTGCATCTCCTCTTGCTCCCCCAGGCTCTTCGCGGTGAAGTGCGCCGGGTGCCTGGAGGCCATCGCGCCCAGCGAGCTGGTGATGCGCGCCCAGAAGAGCGTCTACCACCTGCGCTGCTTCTGCTGCTGCGTCTGCGAGCGGCGCCTGCAGAAGGGCGACGAGTTTGTGCTGAAGGAGGGGCAGCTCCTCTGTAAGGGCGACTACGAGAAGGAGCGGGAGCTGCTGAGCTTGGTGAGCCCGGCTCTGTCGGATTCTGGTAAGGGGCCGCCTGCGCCCAGCGTCTCCCTGGCTGGTCCCACTCTGAGGCCCCCTGCGAGCATGGTAGGGGCTGGAGGCAATGTTTTGGCTCTCTGCCCTGAACCTCTGCCCCGTGGTCCAAAAGGAAAAGCTCTACAAGCACCATTGCACCTTCCAGCTGGAGGCTCTCCACCTCAGTGGCAGTGGTGTGAGCGGGGACCTCAGCAGCAGAGAGGCTGGAGTATGCTCTGGGAACCATCCCTTCTCATGAGGTTTATTTCCAAGAGGGTTTGTGCCCCTGGGCTGTGCTGGGTACTGACACCCCATCCTCAGGCGAGTACAGCCTCCCTGGGTGTGGGAGGGAGGGTTGTGCTGCCGAAGGTGACATCTCCCACCTCCCCACCTGGGAAAACAGGAGCTTCCCCTGGTATAAAGACAATAAATGAGAGTTTTCTTCCCTCCCAAAAAATCCTGATGCCAAGTATCCCACTGACTACCTTGGGCTAAGCCTTCTGTGTCCCTCCCCAGTGCCTCAACGTCCCCGCCTGGGACTCTGGAAAGGCTGAGAGCAAGAAGCAAGCTGCTTCTGCTGTAGCCAGCCTTTCTCATACCAAGGGGAAACTGAGGCACGGAGCTAAAACACGAGTGGGCGGCAGGGAGCCTGCTTGTCTCCCCAGCAGCTTCCTGGGCAGTTGGTGGCCGGTGCCAGACTACAGAGTCAGCGTGGGGATGCTGTGGGGACACTGCAGAGCCAAAAGGAGGGCTGCAGGAGAGGTGGCGCCGCAGCTGGAGGTGGGGAGGGAACGGGCATCCTGCTCCAGCCAGGGTGTCACTGCCATGTTAGGTTGCCCACAGCATCAGATCAGCATTAAAACTCACATCCACGGCCAAAGCAAATCAAATCTGAATGTTTCCCAGGAAGACAAATTTAGTAAGAAAGCCCAGCAGTGGGGGCCGGGGTGGGGGGGTTAGAAATGGTCTGCTAACAAAACCCTCATGCAAACACTGTCTCCACAGAGCCCCGCTCCTCACAAGGCTGCACAGCCCTGCGCCGAGTGCCTGGGTTGCTCAGCTCCTCTTAAAAACCCTCACTGGGGGGGAAAAGCTGCTTTGTGGAGGGAAGGATTTACCTCTCAAATGCCGTGCCCTGGGAAGGGTCACTGGCACCCTGGGGAGGGGGACACGTCTGGACACCATCTTTTCTCTGCTGGAGCCAAGCACTGGGTTAAATAAATCAAAAACTGAAGAAGAAACCAACATCCTGTTTAGGAGGAGGGTGTTAAGACGTGAAGCAGGGCAGGTCACCGGCCCAGCACTCGCCACCTGGCAAGGAGAAGTTGGGGGGCGGGGGGTGGAAGGGGTGGTTTTGGTGGGGATGGAAAGCCCATGTTCCCGTGTTTCTCTTTAATCTCATGCTCCTCTGGAGACAGAGCCTGTCTGGTTCACAGCGCTGCCTGTGGCTGCTCCAGCTGAGCTCGCTGGAAAGACAGACATCCTCCCCTCGAGTAACGGCGATGATCTTTAAAAAATAAAGAGTGAGGAGGTGGTTGAAGGGAGCCAGTGAATGATATTCCAGCACTGGAGGAGCTGGAGAGGCAGGAAAGCCGCAGGATGCGGCGCGCTGGCGCTGGCTCTTGCGTTAGCCCTGGGAAAGTCCTACATTGATTGAAGAATTATTATTATTACTATTTTCCTTTCGGGATGTGCAAACTCTTTCAGTTAAAATAGGAACCAATAAGGAGACGTCACGCAGGAAAATAAGTGAATTGGCCTCAGCGATTTGGGTTTATTCCTAGTGGGGGAAAAGGGCAGTTTGGGAAAGGTTGGGGAGCTTTTCCTCCCCAGCGACTCATCAGCCCCTGGTCCAGCCCTGCTGCTAGGGGCTCTAGCCAAAGCAAGAGCTTCAGCTAGCAAAACCCTCCAGGGGAAATGCTTATTTAGGTGGAAACTCCCGCTGAGACCCGAGGGATGCAAAGGGCCAGTATGGAAGTCAAAAGGGTACAGCAACCCCTTGGCTGGTTGGAAACCCAACCCAAAGCCCCTGGCAGTCACTGGCCTGAGGCAGGGAGGTCCCGGCCCTTCCCATCTTCCTGCAGACCCTGTGGCTTAGCACCGCTGTCCCTGCCTGGTTTTGATGGCCACCAGCATTTTGTCCTGGGATGTCAGGTGCTCTGGGGCCAGTGGCACAGTGAGGGTCAGCCCAGATACACATCCCACGTGGATGCTCAGAATGCTGCAGCTTTGCCCGCTCCTGCTGCGGCCCCCCACCCCCCATCCCAAGGACCCTGCTGGGGGATATAGAGGGGTGTCCCTGCCCCAGAACTGGTCCCAGGTGCCCTTCACCAGCAGTATGCGATGTGCATACCCAGCTTGTCCCCCACCATGGCTGCTTTGAAGCCCCCCTCCCTCCCTCCCTCCCCCACCCCCCGTGCACCGAAGGCCACTTTATGAGAAAGCGCAGATAAAAAGCGAGCCATATGTTGTCTGTAATCTCCCAAACCCTTGCTTCAATTACTGCCTCCCCCGAGCCTCTGCTGCCCAGCCTAAGTAAACAAGCCCCTCTGAAAGAGGACCCCGCTTTCCAATTAAAAGCGTCCTAATGTTTCTCCTCTCCCTAAATCCTCCTGAGCGAGGAATGTCCTGGCCCCGACGGCAGGATGCGGGCTCGGCGGGTCGGACCGAGGGCACGCCGCACAATATCCATCGCCCCGGCCCCTTCCCAGGTGATGTCAGGGGCAGCCCCAGACACTCATTAATTTCTCCCCCCTCCTCGGTGGGGAAAGGCTTGAAAGGGAGAGTTAATTAAAAGTAATACCCCGCCAAATCCGGCTTCGCTTTTCCTTCTTTCCCTTTGACACTAGGAAGGATTTGGGGAGCAGGTGTTGGGGGGGAGGGATCCCGGGTCAGGGGCTGATTTTCCCCCTTGGCATGTGTTTTGAGCAACATTTGCTTGATAGAGTATATGAACCTCTGGCTTCCCCCCTGCCAGGCTCTGCCCCTCCCGGCCTGGAGGGGATCGGGGTGCTCACCTCATCTTAGGGTGCAGAAGGATTCAGGCACTGAAATGTCTCCCTTGGTTGACATTCCTTCTCCCAATATTTGTAAAAATCTCTACCCCGCCACAAACTAACTCTACCCCAAACTAAACTCCTTTGGGTTTCAGCTCAGCAGAGCAGAGATGCTGCTTGTGCAGGCACCAAAAAGGAGGCAGCAGCAGCTGCCCCATTAGCCACCTGAGACTCCACACCCTGAGGGTACCCAGCACTGGGGCTCTCAGACCTACTATTGCCGTGTCCTTTGCACTGGGACATGCAAGAAGGAGCAGTCTGTCTATCCTGTTGTCATTGCTGCCCTGGATGTGCTCTGTGGGCAAGTGGCAGCAGCAAGGCACTGACCCCCAGGGGCCAGCACCCAGCTCCGGGCTGGTTTTGGGACCACATCTCTCCCCATCCCAGCTTTTCAAGCACTCATCACAGCAAAGGTCTTTGTATCAGCTGGTGAACTCAGGAGGTTAGCCCAGCAGCATGGAGGGAGGAGATAACTGGTACCTGAGAGCATCCTTGCTCCTCCGCTGGGATCATTGCCTCCCCTTGCCCTGGATATCTGCTCCTGTCTTTCCCCATCCCCAATGGGACCACCATTGGATTTACACTTCTCTGGTGGTTAGCTCTTGCCATGTGGTAGGACCTGACCTGCCATACCCACAAACCCTGGGCCAGGCTCACAACCCCCTGGTACATCCCATCTTCCGGAGCCACAGCAGCCCCGGGATGGGTCGTGGGCCAAGCACAGCCTTGCAACCTGCACCTGTATCAATCCAGCACCTCAGCTGCATTATCAATTCCCAAAAGTGTGGTGGAGGAGCTTTCTGGAAGAGGCTGTGAGTGATTTACGGCTTGTGAGAGGGAAGGACCTGTGCTGTCAGACCTGCATTACAGCACTCCCACGCAAGTGAGGTCGTCAACACAGCGGTGATGCGGTAAATAAGGAAGGCTGGTAAGAGGCAGGGCAGCACTGGCTGCTTTCCTGGAGCAGCTCCTGCCCCGAGGCCCCAAGGTGGGAGCTGCAGGGAGATAGACTCCAGTGCCTGGGAACGCAGCAGAGCCGCACATCTCAGCGAGTGCCTGAGAGGTGAAGCTCAAAGCAGCCTGGGCTTCTGTCTGGGGGGATTTAAAACTCTACAGAAGGGAGGAAATACAGAAAAAAAGGTGCCCCTTGTATCTGTCAGTGCTCTAAACGGAGTTGACCTCTGCAGTGGGGCAAATGGAAGGGTTGTGAGGTCTTGGCGAACATGTTGCCCTCTCTGAGCATCTCTGCTCCCCTCCCTGCACCCTGGCCTCCCCCAGCCTGGGCTGTGCAGGCAGAGGGACCAGATGCCTGATCACCAGCTGGGCTGGGGGACAGCCCTGGAGGCATAGTGGTCCTCAATGTCCTCTGTCCCCTTGCATGGATGTGACCTGTGTGTCTCTGTGTAGATGTGTACCCAGCTGTGGCTGGTGGGAAATCCTTGCTGAGCAAGCAGGGATTGGGATCTGATGAAGGGAAAATCAGGTATTCCAGCGTTTCACGGTGCAGCTGCTCAGACTGTCAGGGAAGAAAACAAAAAGCACATCTGCTGGATGAGTGACCCCAAACTATGAGCCACAGCAGCTCTCCCCTTCTCTGAGCTAGTCTCAAATCTCAGCTTCTCATGCACATTCACAAGGAGATCTCCACCAACACCAGCCTAAATCCCCCAGATTAACTGAACGTGGTGTGGAAGATGGTGCGCACGGCCCGCTGTCTGTAAAGGACCTGCTTTTATTTCCCTCCCTGTCAGGCAAAAGCGATGATGAGGACAGCATCTGCAAACTGGGCCAAGCCTCGGGGAAGGGTGCTGAGGATGGGAAGGATCACAAGCGGCCCAAGAGACCCCGGACAATCCTGACCACACAGCAGCGGAGAGCATTCAAAGCATCGTTCGAGGTCTCCTCCAAGCCCTGCAGGAAGGTACGAGGAGAAAGGCCCATGCTCAGCCAGCTCCAGCCCCCAGGGATGTCCTGGATGCTGGGCAAGTACTTGCCCCAACTGCTCTGCCCCCTCCTAAAGTGCCCTTGACAAGCTGAGCGGGCAGAGACATGGCTGTCGTTCCTCTCTCCAAGGTGCGGGAGACACTGGCAGCCGAGACGGGGCTGAGTGTCCGCGTAGTGCAGGTCTGGTTCCAGAACCAGCGAGCAAAGGTGGGTGCACAGGGGTAACCCACTGCCAGCGGCTGGTGCCGAGGCTCCCCTCCCTCCTTGCTGTGGCTGGGGAATGATTTTCATCCAGATTTTCTCCCCTCCTTCTTGCCTAGATGAAGAAGCTCGCCAGGAGGCAGCAGCAGCAGCAGCAAGATCAGCAAAACACACAGCGCCTGAGCTCAGGTACCCACCTTGCACCCCATTTGCCAGCCCCCTCTCCAGGCTGCCAAAGGGAGCTGGGCTTCCCAAAACAGTAGCAGCCTAACTGCTCCCATGACTTGCTCTTCTCTTCCAGCCCAGACAAACGGCGGCGGTGGCACAGGGCTGGAGGGGATGCTGAACCCCTACACCACCCTGCCTCCGCCCCAGCAGCTCCTGGGCATGGAGCAAAGTGTCTACGGCTCCGACCCCTTCCGGCAAGGGCTCACCCCACCACAGATGCCCGGAGACCACATGCACCCCTACGGTAAGGATCCAGGGTTTGCCTCTTGCCTTCACAGAATCACAGAATAAAATGGTTGGAAAAGACCTTTAAGATCATCAAGTCCAACCATTCTCATCCTAAACTAAACCATATCCCTAAGTACTTCATCTACCCTTTTTTTGAACACATCCAGGGAAGGTGACTCAGCCCCTCCCTGGGCAGCCTGTTCCAGGCCCTGACAACTCTTTCAGTAAAAAATTTTTTCCTAACATCCAATCTAAACCTGCCCTGGCACAGCTTCATGCCATTCCCCCTTGTCCTATCACCTGTCACCTGGCTGAAGAGACCATCACCTATCTCTCTACAACCTCCCTTCAGGTAGTTGTAGGTGGTGATAAGGTCTCCCCTCAGCCTCCTCTTCTCTAAGCTAAACAGCCCCAGCTCCCTCAGCCGCTTCTCATAGGATTTGCCCTCCAGCCCCTTCCCCAGCCTGGTTGCCCTTCTCTGGACTCGCTCCAGGACCTCCATGTCCTTCTTGTGGTGAGGAGCCCAGAACTGGACACAGTACTCAAGGTGTGGCCTCACCAATGCTGAGTCCAGGGGCACAATCACCTCCCCAGACCTACTGGCCACACTGTTTTTGATACAAGCCAAGATGCCATTGGCCTTCTTGGCTGCCTGAGCACACTGCTGACTCATATTCAGTCTGCAGTCACCCAACACCCCCAGGTCCTTCTCTGCCTGACAGCTCTCCAGCCAGTCTCCCCCAAGCCTGTAGCGCTGCATGGGGTTATTATGTCCCATGTGCAGCACTCTACACTTGGCCTTGTTAAAGTTCATCCCATTGGTCTCAGCCCATGGGTCCAGTCTGTTCAGATCCCTCTGAAGAGCCTCCCTACCCTCAGGCAGATCAACACTTCTCTCCCTACCCTCAGGCAGATCAGCCATCTCTCTGTCAGAGAGATGCTGGGCTGGGGCAGGGGGCTGTGTGGTGGGGGCATGCATGGTGGATGCGGTGACAGTCCCAGCTTCCCTAAAGCCTTCACTGCAAAAGCTGGGGGTACTGGTACTGTCAAGGTGCCAGAAATGAAAGCAAACTCTGAATCCCTTCTACTCCTTCCCTGCTTCCACAGGTGCTGAGCCCCTCTTCCATGACTTGGATAGCGATGATACCTCACTGAGCAACCTGGGCGACTGCTTCCTCGCCACGGCGGACGCGGGGCCGCTCCAGGCACGAGTGGGGAACCCCATTGACCACCTGTACTCCATGCAGAACTCCTACTTCACCTCCTGAACACAGCGTGGTCCCCAGCGCAGGGCAGCTGATGCCACCACGCTGCCTTGGGGGGGGGAGGGAGGGGGGGAGGGCTGCAGAGCCCCCAGGGTTGGGGGCTGGGGTCGGGGGGGCGGAATGACACTGCTGGGATGCTGTCAAACAATATGTTGTAGCTTGGGATTCCCAAGGAGTGAGTTAAATTATGGGTTGCATAGTTTCATGTTTCTCTTAGGAGCCTAGGATTAGGGGCAGGAGTGGTTTGCAGCTGGCTGGTGGGATTTCAGATTTCAAACGAGGAGCAAAATTTCTCATTTTGGTGGTGGGGGGGAAGCCCTTCCCATGGGAGCATCCCAGTGCCCTATCCCCTCTGCAACACCCTCCATCCGAGCAGTGGAAAGACCAAACTGCTGATTTTCATTGGGGCGGGAGGGAGGAGGGGGGGGCAGGGGCAGAGGTGGGAAAGCCCTCAGCATCAGCTGGGCTTTGAAATTGGAAAAGCTGCCCACGCTTTGGGGAAGTATGGGGGAAAATCTTATCACCAACGGGGTTTTCCCTCCGTTCCCTCAAGCAGCTTGAGCGCTCGCTGTTTAAACACAGGGACTTTTAAGCTAGATGTTCCCATGCAAATATAGAAAGCTAGAAACCCCTAACATCACCCCCCCCCCCGTCCCCAAGGACGGGGCTGTGTGCATGTATGTGTATGTGTGTGTGTGTGTGTGTGTGTGGGCACACACATGTGAGTGTGGGCACGCAGGTGTGTGTGTGCCCACAGAGCTGTGTGGCTGTGGGTGACGCACGGCACGGCCACACCTGCCAGATTGTATCAACAAAGTTTATTTCTAAGTCTATCAGAAATTTACTGTACAGCAAAAGTAACTTTATTTTCAGCGTGAACCATATTTAAGGAAATACTCAATGCACTTAAGTTATAAGATGAAATAATTTACTTTTTATAAACTTTATGTTTAGGTTGCAAAAGCCCAGTGGCAGGGAAGGAACACCAGTTTGTTTCAGGTGACAGGTTTGGGTTCCGGGGTTGGTTATTTTCGGTGCTCTCAGGTTGCCCCACTGGTTTCGAGGTGCAGTTGAAGCCCAAAGCAGGGCTGGCGCCAGGAACCTGCTCCTCCTCCAGTGGATTGATGGGGACAGCATGGCAACTGGATCCTGTCCTCGCTGCTGGACGTGTCCAGGAATTCTGTGTGGGGTAGACAATGCTGCTGGAGCTCATGGACATCCCAGCCTGTTGGGGCTCAGCTCTGCTTCTCACCTCTCTCCTTGCCATGGCAGGACCCAGCCTGCCTCCGCCAGCAACCCCATCCTGTACCCCAAATATGGGTGCTAGACCAGTGCGAGATGCTGTCCTGGCTCTGGAAAACACCGCAGCCCATATTGCCATCCCTTGGGCAAAGGAAAAAGGAGGAAGAGCCCTGCATTACCCACCCCACGCTTGGGTTCATCCCTGCAGGAGCCGTGGGAGCCCAGGGAAAGTTCTTCTTGGGGTGGAGCCTTCAGCTGACCCTCACCTCATCCCCACTCTCGTTTTCATGCGTTGTGTCCTTTTGTGCTGCTGTTCACAGATGATGTAACCGACAACCTGTAAAGACAGGCAAGTGACTGTGAGGCTCAAAACACTGGCTGGTCGCCACTGTGCTATCTGACACTGAATGTAGCAGGGTCTGGAGACGGCTGACCCAGCGGGAGATGCTGACACACTGTGTCAGAAATCACGTACCAAGATGAAATTAAAAAAAGACAAAAAAAAAAATCTCCAGGAAAAAAAAACACAACCAAACAAACAAAAAAGCCTGGTCTCTTCTTGCGTGGGGTGTCCTGTTGATTTGGAGTGGGAAGGGGGTTGGATCATCTCCAAAGCCAGCAAGGGTTGGGTTGGGTACGGTGAAGCTTCTGCTCTTTGGGTTTCCAGTATTAAGTATTCTCTGGTCTGGGATGAAACTGACCCTTGAGGGTCCTCTGTGGCCAATGGATGGAGATTGGTGGGCCTGGAAGGTGACACACTTATCTCTGGCTCCCACCTGGGGCGGCTTGCTTGGGGCTCTCAGCTGAGCCCAGCAAAACCAGCTCAGTGGTGACCAGGCAGCTTCCAGGCAGCAGAGGTGACTCCCAGCCAAAGTGACAAAAGAAGAAGGGAGGCCAGACACCAGGCAACCTTCACGGCAGCAAGGAGGAGTCTTGTAGAAAGGACGGGCAAAAAAAGATAAAGAAAATTGTTCTGCATGTTTGCCAGCTCCACACACCAGCTCTTGTGTGTCTGCACCCCCAGAAAATCTGGCTTTGTGTTTACACCTGCCCACAGTGTTTCTGTGCTGGTAGCACTGAAGGAGAGCTGGAGGAGCCAGGGCAGCCAGGTTACTGGCAAAACGTTTTCCTCCAGACACATGAGCTCTTGGCTTAAAACGCCCTGCAGACCTCCTTGGTACCTTCACAGCCCTGGTTGCCATCCCGCAACCAAACAGAGCGTGGCTGGGAGGCATTCATCCCCCCTCCAAAACACAGGGGCTGCAGGAGTGGGGAAACATTTCTGCAGGCTGGGTTACCCCATAAATCCTATCACTTCACCATGCACCCCAATGCTCTGTGGCAGGGCCGTGGGCAGCTCCATGCTAGGACTGTCTAAAAGATACAGGTGGGTATTTCCCACCCAGAGCTGGTCTCATTTCAGCTCCCTGACATGGAGAGGTTCCACAAATACATACTGATGACACCAAATCAGGGGTGGGGATGCACAATTCGTTGTCTAAGCTGTTCAGAACAAGGTGTTCTCCTTCCTGCCCTTCACCAGCCACTGCTTGGCCATCCCTGAGCTATAAAATGCTTTCAAAGCCCAACATGAAGGAAAAAAAAAAGAAAATATTCCAAAATGGTGCGAATACATGAAGAAAACTTGTGGGTTTTCTTTTGAGAGATGCAGTTTCCCAGGAACAGCCTGGATTTCTCAGGTTGGTTTGGGGTTTCGCTCTGTTTCAGGACAGAAGAGCATGGCACCTGACCCTATGAACAGCAACTGCTGCAAAAGCTCCAGCCCAGTAGTCTCCAGTTTGTTCTAGTCACCCAGCCACATCTTGGCACCAGGTGCTGGGCAGCCTGCATGGCCCATACAGCTCAGGGCTGTCCCTTTGGTCATCTTATGGCTGAACATTTCCCCTTGCTCCCAAAACAAAGACTTCTTTTTAAGCACTCCACAGGCTCAATTTTCTCCCAACAATTACATCTCGATTATAAAACATCTCCAAGGCCTTATCTGGTCTCCATTTCTCCAACCATGAGCTGCCAAAAGCACAGAAATAAGGCTGGAGAGACATCTAACATAGAATCATAGACTGGGATGGGCTGGAAGGACCCGAAGGATCACAGAGCTCCAACCCCCCTGCCACAGGCAGGGCCACCAACCTCAGGCCTGGATCTACACTAGGTTGCCCAGGGCCCCATCCATCCTGGCCTTGAACACTTCCAGGGACGGGGCATCCACTACCTCTCTGGGCAGCCTGTTCCAGCCCCTCACCACTCTTTCTGTAAAAAACTTCCCCCTAATATCTAATCAAACATGTAGGAGAAGTCTTTCAATGGAGAATTAAATAAGCTGCATTGAGCTGTGAGAGCTCACCTTCCAGCAGAAACCCCTCACCTGTGCCTGCTTGCTCATTTGGGATGTAATTAGTGAGTCATCAGGTGAAGGTGTTTCAGGAGGGAGGGTAAGACCCTTTAAAAGCAGGATTCACAGGTTGCCTGAGTTTGGGAGGAGGTGGGAAGATGTGCCCTAGGAGGCTGCCTGGCCTGATTTGAGATGCTCTTGTGAAGGACAGCAGGGTAGGTGCTTGCATGTGAGTCTGTGTTTCTACAGCTCTTGCAGAGGCTTGCGTTGCAGAATTTCTTTGTGGATGCTGTAGTATTTGTGTTGTACTTTACTTGTGCAAAGTACAAGGGTACTGCTGGAGTACTAGTGGGCTTTTTTTAGTGTGGGTAGGCATAATTTTTTGAGCTGGATGTCTCCAAATCCAGCTTCTCTGTGGATGATGTGGAAAGGCAAAAATCCTCCCTTAACTTAGGATTTTAGGAGAGGGGGGCTCCACAGCAGCAGGGGAAAAAGGATTGGGTCTGCCCTGGTACAGACAGGTTGGTGACATTATGGCTTGGGATTTCTCTATCCCTAATCTTGGAAGTGCTGCCCAGTGCTGGTGGAACAGAGGGCATCTGAGCTGGGGTGAGTTGGATAGTGAACTGTAGGTGGGGATGTGCTTTGCTTGTGGAAGGAGGAGGGAAAGTGGATTTGGGCAAAGTGGAGCATGTGTGGTGTGGAGGAGCTGCTGTGACCCATAAACCCAGCAGGAGTGTGACTTGTAGGATCTGGATGTAGGTAATGCCTGGGGTAACACCATCCAGGCTTGCAAAAGGGAAATGGATGTTTTTGTTAATGGCTACAAAAATTGCCTTAAAAATTCCCCTCACTTGGATGCTTCTTAAAACATCATGCTTAGAGGTGGTGGGGTTTTTAAATCTTTTAAAGATAAAAGGTTTTTCTTCCCCACCCACCCACAGCTATCTCCCATTTGAAAATTGTTCATCTACACCAGTCTGACTTTGCGTCGGCCTAACTATCAATTTACACTTCCCAAATTGCTTCCCCCAAAATAAAACCCCCATAAAACCTCATGTCATGCAGACTGGCTGCCTACTTCCTCAAAAATCTTGCAGCAATATAGTGACATCCTCTAATCATAGCATCTCAAGGTATGGGTGTAAAATGATTTGATAGCAGATGTGATTTTGGGGAAGGATCCCTATTGTGGGAGGGCTGAATCTTTGCCTGGTAAAATCAGCAGAATCCAGGGTATTAAGTCTGTCCTTCTGCATGCTGGCCTGTATGCTTGGCAGAGCCTGAACATGAGCCCAGCTCACAACTGTGCAATGCAGCAACAGATGTGGGTCCTCCTGTCATCTGGATTTCATATCCTCTTGTGCCTTATTTCAGGGTGTGGATGGATCCTGCCAAAGCAAAGCTGGCTGGGTCTTATCTTCTGCAAGTGATGGAGTTGCTGCATGGCAAGTGACTTCTTGTCAGGCCAGGTGGGTTGTCAGATGTCCCTGGGAGGGTGGTGGGTTTGCTATGTTTGGGACCAATGCCCCTGGGATGTACGTTTGTGGTGCTGCTTTGCCATGATGTGCTCCACGTCTGAGCCTGCTCTCAGCCTGAGGAGCGACTCCCTGGGGCAAGTGATAGCTTCTTTTCAAAGCCAGGAAGAAAAGAACAAGGTCTGACATGAAAACAGGCTCTACCTTGCTCTCCAAGACAAGGGCGATGCCAGGAAAAGGTTGGGAGCTGACCTTTGTGTCTCTAGTGACTCGAAACAAAGCCCCCTCTGTTCTGGCACTGCTTGGTGGCCAAGGAAAGATCAAGCCAGAGATTACTTTTCAGTTGAGGACACTGATTAGATGATATTGATAGGCAGGAACGAGCTAGCTCTGAGTGATGTTATGTTAATTAACTGGCTCTTTGTGAATGGATGGTATAGGGGCTTGTGGCAGATGCAGACTGGGGTGAAACTCAAAATGGTATTGTCCAATTCTGGCTGGGTTTGCATCTGGAGAGTTAGGCCTTGATGGCATTTTTAGGTGTTTGAGAGAGACTTGTAGTGAACAGACACAGGAGCTGGAGCCTTCCTGGAAGCATGTCACTTTGGTAGCAGGTGCTGTCTAGGAAAACCACCTCCAAATGAAGGGTTGGAGCCTTGCCTTGCTCAATGTGGCCTGGCTCAGCATGTATCTGGAGTCAGGGGAGCTGTGCTGGATCCTGCCAGCTGAGATGTGGGCACTAGGAGACCCCAAAGCAGACAGCTTCCCAACAAAGAGCAGCTTGGTGTGGTGAGGAGGCCCACCCATGTGTGAACACTGGGCAATGCACAGCCACTCCACACTCAGCCCCTTGCTGCACAGGGTGTTTATGGGGTGTGGGCTGCTTGCCTGTGTGATGTAGGCATGCTCTCATATACAAAAAGAGCCTGCAGGAGAGTTCCTTATGTACCCATGTCAGTGGGTCATCCTTCCCCACACCTGAGGTGGAGAGTAGGAGTCCCATGGAATCCCTGGGCAAGGTCTTTCCCTGGAACCAGACCTGGGAGATGGCAAATGCTGCTTTTCTGGTGGGAAAAGACCAAAGCTGTGGTTGCTTCTGTCACCATTCCAGAGTGAAATTGTTTGCCAGATGTCTGATATCTACACTGATGCTGTCGTGGGCAGAAAATGTCACCCATCATTAGAAAATGCTTGTCTTGTGACACATGATAGGGCTCAAACCACTGAGGATGAGTGCCTTGGCCTTATGGTAGGTCTGTGAGCAGGATCCCAGGTAATGCCAGCTGTCTGAATGTGACATACATTTGCTAAGTCTTTTCTTCCACTGCTCATCTGCATGGGAATCTCATTTTTAAAAAAAAAAGCTTTAAGACCTGGTAAAGACTTGCAGTAGAAAAGCAGGGAAAGGGTTGAAAGCTCTTCAGGTGTAAAAAGGTGAATAATAGCTGCTTATCTTGCTGCACATCAGACCAAATTCTTGCATCCATCCTTCTGAGTGGCAATGTGTTGGTCATGAAAAGGTTATCTTGTCAGCTGTAGACCTCCTAGACACTGTGGAGGCTGATGTGCTTG
Source organism: Porphyrio hochstetteri (assembly GCA_020800305.1). NCBI lineage: Eukaryota > Metazoa > Chordata > Aves > Gruiformes > Rallidae > Porphyrio > Porphyrio hochstetteri. The sequence goes on from CM036912.1 coordinate 26,912,724, forward strand.
CTTGGTTGACAAGTATAAGTTCACAGGCTGAGGATGAGTGTATCCAACTGCAAACCATGTCAAAACACTCCAAGTGATCAAATACTGACAGCACTTTCGGTGAAGAACAGCAGATTCCCACTGCCTCAGGCCCTCTGAGCTGCTGCTTCAGAGGGGAGATCAGATTTCTCCTCTGATGGCCCTGAGAACAGGGGTCTTATTCAGAGGGATGCTTGGTGGATTGGGTCACAGTCTCTGGGCAGAGTTAATCTCTGTGGCAGGAGGCAGGCAGACCCATGGCATGGAGATGGGCAGCTGGTGGCAAAGCCCAGCAAGTGGTACCCAAGGGTCCTTATCAGCTTGGTGGCTTCCAGTGGGGTGAAGAGCAAATGACCCCTTCTGACCAGTGTTATTTAGGACTCTTGGAGAGCCCAGACAGGAATAGTGCTCTGGAGAGCTGAGCTTTGGTATCTCAATGCTCTGAAACTGGCTGATGCCCAGCAGCTCTGACTCTCCTCTCACCTCTGTTCCTTGCAGTATGGATGCAGTAGTATCTGCTCTGGGGAGGAGGGGCTGTGAAGGGAGGTATCCATGGAGCCTCGGGCTCCTCTGTGCTTTCCCAAGAGCATCTGTCAAGAAACAAGTCTGTGCTCAACATGAGCTCAAAATATGAGAGCACGGAGGGCCCTGAGGCTGTGCAGAGTGAGGAGGAGATGGGGAAACACTGAGCAACCACCCGTTTGCTGAGTGAGGCAGGGACTGTATGGAAAATATAGCATGAGATCATAGAACTAGGGATGTAGTGTAATGCCTGTGCCTTGGGTGGCTGATTATGTTGTCCTGACAACTTTGAGCTGGTGTCCCAGGGTTGGAGGGTTTGGCTCTGCAGCTGAGTTGCATGTAGGTATTTGGGAAGTAACTGGAGAGCCCCTGAGGAGCTTGGGAAGAGGAGACTGGTGAAACTCTTCCAAAAGGATTGGCTGGAGCCTGCCAGAAGCTATAACTGACTGTTGGCTCCTCTGCCTCTTCCTGGGGGAGGTGGAGGAGTGAGGAAGGAGTGGTGATATCCCAGTGCTGCCAACAGAAGACCTGGGGGCTGTGGCATGTGAAGCCTCAACCCATGGGGCAAAGCAGGCCTCTGCAAGGAGATCTTCAGCAAAGGCTGGGGTGGCTGGAGGCAGGGCCTGAAGCTCAGGCAGGATGCAGTGGTTAAAGGATAGTAATGAGTGTGGCAGAGCAACTAGTTTTTAAGAAGGGGCTGTTACCTGTGGGTGGGACTGAGGTGGTTGTGAGGATGAGGCAGCTGCTCTCCTGGGATAAAAGGAGCAGCCCCACCCTAGGTGACCAGGAGGCCTAAGGAAGGGGCACTGTGGACCATCTGAAAGCCTGTTTTCACCCTCAAATTTAAGGTATGAGAAATAGCCAACTGGTGCTGAGAATTTGCCCTGAGCCCAGCCAGTGGCAGGGAAGGAGGACAGCACAGCCAGTGTCCAACCAGTGGCTTCCCCATGTCAAGCTGGGAGTGTGAGATGGGAAAGGGACAGTGAATCCAGAGAGAAGTGTCAGTGAGTTTTTGGCAAGGGGTTAGACCCATGAAGGAGCCCAAAAGGCAGATGCTTTGGCAAAGGCATTGAGCAGCAGAGGTGGCACCCAGAGCCTGTGCCATGTCCCAGAAATGGCTGTACAAATGGAGCTGCTCTGCCTCTTTCCTGGGCTCTACAGTTCCCATCAATTAGAGGCTAATCACTTCCTTCAGAAAGCTTTTTAAGTGCAAGCAAGCTTATTTGAGATGATGAAATTGCCTCCTAATTGATTATTCCTGTGGTTTAACAGATGTTTCCCCAACTTGCTTATTTTTTTTCCCTCCTCTTTCCTCAAAAAGAAAACCTGCTGTTGGTATGACCAGCTCACCTCCAGCCAGGAGCTCGTGAGGAGCTCACAAATGTTTGTGGTGGTGCTGGCTTTTTGTGAAGGGGGTTGACAGCAGTGCCTGGCAGAGAGCATATTAGCCTGGGCTGGAGCTGGCAGGGAAGAGCTTCCCCATTAAATATGGATAAGTAGAGGAGATGTTATGTTTTCAGCCCTCCCTGTGACTGCCTCAGAGCTGTGGTGGGCTGGGGGAGGAGGAAGGGTCCTGTTTCATCCCAGAGCCCTGGGCCACCCGAGCTTAGGTGCTGCCTGACTGCCTGCACCAGGCCAGCCCTTCCTGATAGCATCGGGGAGAGTACAGTAGGTGCTTTGTGACTGGGGGGCTGGATCTGGTTACTTGGGAGCAGCTCTGCTCCTGGGGAAGATATGACAATGTGCTGGGGGGATGTGGGGCTGGCAGGGGGGGGAGGTGAAAAAGATGATGGTGCCAGTTTGTGAATTCCACTGGGATTGTTTCAAGCTGCTTCCTTGGGAAGAAGTCAGTGGTCTCCCTGTGCATGAGGGTGTTACAGTGGATTGCCTGGCTTGTGTTTACCCACTCTTGCTGGCATCCTTAATGTGGTGTTGGTTTAGCTGTGCTATTCACTACATGTGTCCCCTGAACATGTACCTCCTTTTTAGCTGCTATTATAGGTCCCACTGTGCATTCCCAGCAAGGCTGGTGGTGGCTTTTTCTCTCTTTCCTTGCAAATGTTTCTACTTTGCTTTTCTGCTCTGACAAGGCTTATGCAGTTGCCTGGTCTGTCACCTCCTTGCCAAAATAATTTTGGGGGACTGTTGTCTTATTTCTGTCACTTAAGTTAAATGTTTCTGTGGGCCTTGCATATAGGGTGCTGAAGATATCTATAAATCCATCCACTGCTTCTCTTTCCCTCCATGAGGAGACTTGGGTGTGAGCACAGCCCTTGTTGGACTCGGATTGCATTGGTGCAGCTGAGGTGTGAGACAGGCCTCCCCACCGAAGGGATGCACAAAGCTGTGGGAGATCAGGCTTCCTGGTGGCTGGGCTGCCACCACATCCTTCTGGCCAAAGGTTTCTCAGCTTGAGGAACTCCCCAAGCTTTGCTTCAACTGTGCTGAAACCCACGGGAACACTTGATGTGCTTGAGTTATGGAGGAGATGCACAACTGCTACTGGCTCATTCTTTCCCTTTGCTGGGAGATGTAGCCAAAACAGGCATGGGATGTGTGGTTGATCACCTCTAATAGAGGTGATTGGTGTCTTGGCAATGTCATAAGAGAAAGTAATTTACTCCTCCTAGCTCAAGGTCTTACCCTCTGTCCTTCTTCTGGCAGCAAGCTCCAGTGGGCATGAGGCTAAGGAGTCCTCTGGAGGCTCTTGCTGAGAACTTCGGTGTGCAAACTTCTCTCTGTCAATCTCTTGAGGTACCCTAATGATAACTCTGCTCCTGGTGGGGCTTTCTGCTGCGTGGGGTGCTTCAGTGCAGGAGCCAAAAGGCGAGAGGCTCGGGAAGTCCATGGGAAATAGAGCAGTGAAATAAAGATGGTGATGAACCTTTGCCATCTGCTCCAAAGCAAACTGACTGTGGGGAATATCCGGAGCCGTGCCAACACACAAACCTGCTCCTGTGAAGTGTCTGCAGTCCTGCTGGTGTGGGAACTCACCAGATGAGGCATCTCAGCAGCCAGTCCCTAATAAAGCCTACAGTGCATGTGGAAGCCTCACCTTTATGTTGGAGGGCGATGGGAAGCTGCCCTGCAGTGCCAAGCAGGTTGTAGTCTGAGTATTTGAAGCTGTGGTTTTGGTGTACTGTGTGCTGGTGGGTGACTGGTGCCCCATTTGTGCTGCTGGCTGTCCTGGGAGAGACCCTCTGAGTGGCTTTTCCCAGGAGGGTGCACCTGGCTGTCCTGTCTGTTAACATCCATGGATTGGAGGACACAAAATACTGCTCTTGACACAGCACCTGCACCTCATGGCCCAGACTGAGGGCTCTGTGATAACTGGCTGATGAAACAGTCCTCAAAACCACAGCAATGTGTGGGCTTGGGCAAACTTCCCTTGCAGGGTGAACAGATCCAGTTTCAGGGCTAATGGGTTTCCCAGGATTTGCAGATGTGAATTATTTGCATTCTTGACTCCAAGGTGAGTGCAGGTGCATCAGGTGGTCCCTGTGAGCACCCCTCTGGTGCACGCTGTCCCCCCACCTCCCAGGATGCACAGAGCTGCTATTGTGCATCACTGCCTGAGTACCAGCTGCCCCTGAGACAGCACATGGGGAGCTCAGGGTGCTGATCAGTGCTGCCTGGGCAATGGTGCTTTCTAAAGGTCTCTCCTCTTTCCTCTCCAGGAGAGAAGCTGCTTAGAGTCAAACCCCCCTGAGCTGGCCCTTGGGCTCTTGGTCAGGGGTCCAAGGAGAACAGCCTTCACTGTAAGCCACCCTCCTCGTGCTCCCTCTGCTTAAACTCCAGGACTATTTAACCTGCTTCAGCTTCTTATAAAGTTTCTGTCAGGACGGATTAGCAGCAGGCTGACAGATCGCTATTGCAGCCCCAGTGAACTTTTAATACCTGCCAGCAAGTTCTGCCAGCCCCTTAAATCCTTCTGTGGATGCTTGGGGGGGGAGCAAAGGCTGCTGCTGATGTGGCTGTGTTCAGGGTACTGCCACCTCTGTCCAAGCTGTCAGCATTAAGAAATGACCCCCAGGGATTTCTGACATCATGTTCGTTCCCCAAGGCCTCAAAACTTCTTCTTTGATGCAAGTTGTATCCCCTGTCCCCATGGGGTGAGGTGCTGCTGGGAGGGGGCTTGGGGCTTCAGGCACAGGAGGGGCAGCAGCAGGTCTTGGCTCCTGCCTGTCTGGGGAAGGTTTTGGGGTGTGAGCAGAAACCAGGGTGATTTGTGGGTCCCTTGGGGGCTGTGCAGTGAGATCAGAGCATGGCTCAAGTGAGACAAACTGCCCTTCAGCCAGGCTTGGTTTGATCTGGAGAAGCCATGGGCAGGCACCCTCGTAAGGGTCAGCGGGCTGGTGGGTCTGGAGTAGGTGTGGCTTTTCTTCCTTGTACCAAATTCTACATCTTTTCATTTGAATATGGATGCACCTTTTCCTACTGCTGTCACCAAAACCAGAACAACATCAGTGTAGAAGCTAGCTGAGGAGTAGCTGTCAAATGTCTGTGTGAAGGGGTGCCATGGGTGGGCTGAGGTGGGTGACTGTGGGGTGGTGCAACTTAAGCTTCTCTCCAGGATGTCTGGGCCCCTGCTGGGTACCAGCACACCTCCCAGTCCTTTCCTCCCACAGCTTTTGCCCTTCTAAATCCCCAGCTTCTGGAAGCATGGTATGTGCAGGAAGACTTGCTGTTTGCTATACTTGATAGCTTCCAGTTGTTGGGGAAAAAGCTTGAAGCTACCTTTACCAAACTCCCTAAGCTCAGAAAACCCCAGAAGATACTCAGTACTTAATTGAGGGCACATGACTCATGCTTGCATGCTTATGGCACAAACTAGAGATGGCTTTTGGCCAGGGTCTTTCTCCCAGGCTGTATCTGAACACATCTTGCTCTTTAGGTTTCACTTACTGGGATGCATGTTCTCCCAGTAGGCAACTTGCATACAGAGTCTTACTAGCCTTTTGAAATGCTATCTTTCTCTGGTGCAGTGTTGGACAAGTTTGTGTAGCTTGGCAGAGGTACAGTTGTTCAACAAGAGGCTGCAGCTGAGCAAGATGTCTTGTCTTGGCATGGCCAACACATTGTGGCTGGTATTTTGGCCTCCTGCCTGCAGGATGTGCCTTAAGGCACCCAGAAAGTGCTGTGGAGGTGGATGCTGTGCTCCCTGCTGCTGTTGGTATGCCAAGGTGGTGGTTGATTTGGTCTGAGGGGTAGGTTTGCAGTTGGCCTAGAAACTCTAGCCAAAACTGGACCTCTGCTCAGGGCTGTATGCATGGCTGTCAGGAGCCAGGACACAGAGGTCCCTGTAGCAAAAGCATGGTGGGTGCAGATACAAGGGGGAGCCCTTTGTCAATGGAGAAGGATGTGGGGTGCTGGAGGAGCCAGGGTAGGCACAGATTTTCTGCTTGTAGAGAGCCCTTGAGAACAGGAGGAGACACAGACCTTGGTTTCCCATTGCCTGTCCCAGCCTCGCCTTGCTTGAACTGGCTTAACTTGGGCAGCTGTTCTTTAAGCATCTTTGATATTTCTCTTTAATTGTACAGCAAAATGCTTCTTGGAAGGCTGGGCTATCATCCCTCCAATAGCAAAGCCCAAACCCAGAAGAGAGAAAGGGGTGAGGGGTGGGAGGGAGTGCAAGAAGGGTGGGGGGGGGCCTTTGAAGTGAGCTGCCCAAATGAAACGTGTGACATCAGAGAGATGGCAGATAGCTGGCAGAACAAGGCTGCCTTTGAGCCTGCCTCAGGCCTGGCCAGCGTGCACTTTACACCCCACCTCCCGAAGCTGGAGATGAAAGATGCCCCAGGCAGCCTGCCTGACCCCATTGCCTCTGCTATCTTCACTTGATTGCACAGTGTTTTGCTCCAAACAATTCTTCACTGTCTGGGCCGCACAGGTGAATCTGCTGGCTTGGCTCGCGAGCGGGGATGCCGTGCATAGCAGGGCTGCTTTGTTGCGGCTGCTCACCTGCTTGTGGGCTGGTTTTCTTAGGATGAGCATTGTTCAACAGCAGGGTACAGAGCAGGGGTGGAGAGGGAAGGATGGGGCAGGACTGGGTGGCCTGGGGGACCAAGAAAGGTTGTCTGAGGGATATGGAGTCAAGGAGCATCCTTGGTCAGGTTGGTGAGCCCAGCAGCTTGCGCTGGATGCTATGGGTCAGTGCTCAAAGAAGGAATCCAGGCTGGATTTGAAAATAGCTTTCTCTGTTACTGGATTCAACCTGCCTGCATGTCTAAAGCACTCTGGTTTTTCTACATGGGGTCCTTGCTTTCAAAAAAGTGTGTGTGGGCAGACACCTGCAGGTATGCCTACACAAAGAATCACAGGGGTTGGAAGGGACCTCGAGAGATCATCGGGTCCAACCCCCCTGCCAAAGCAGAGTCCCTAGGACATATTGCACAGGGAGGTGTCCAGATGAGTCTTGAATATCTCCAGAGAAGGAGACTCCACCACCTCCCTGGGCAGCCTGTCCCAGGGCTCTGTCACCCTCATTGGGGAAAAGTTCCTCCACATGTTGGTGCAGAACTTCCTGTGCTCCAACTTGCAGCCATTGCCCCTTGTCCTGTCCCCACAGACACTGAAAAGGGGCTGGCCAATTCCCCCTGCATCCCATACTTAAGATATTTATAAACATTAATTAGGTCCCCCCCAGTCTTCTTTTCCCCAGACTGAACAGTCCCAGCTCACTCAGCCTTTCCTCATACAGGAGATGTTCCAGGCCCTTCATCATCTCCGTAGCCCTTCTCTGGACTCTCTCCAGGAGATCCCTGTCTTTTTTATACCAGGGAGCCCAGAACTGGACACAATACTCCAGGTGGGGCCTGACCAGGGCAGAGTAGAGGGGGAGGATAAATGCATCTTTGGGAAGTTGTTCAGTTTCAAAAGAGATCTGATGGATTCCTGTAGAAAATGAGATGTTGGAGAACTGCTGCAAAGAAGCCATGTGCCCAGCAGGCTGAGAGGACAGCCTGGCTCTGAGACTAAAATGGATCTTGGGAAAGGAGCTGATGGTAGGTCATATGTTTGGGATTGGGTGTCTCCTACCAAGCCCACATGAACTCTCTCCATGCTCATGGAAAGGAGGGTTGGAGCAATACAGGTCATGTGTGTGGGGAGGGTGCATCAGATAGCCAAGCTCTCAGAGGGGCTGAGACTGCAAACTGTGAACCTTAGTTATTCCTCTGTCCTCCATTTCTATGAATCTGGGATATACTTACTTGATGTGAACCATGAAACCTGCTTTCACAGCATTTTACACTTTCTAACCTCTCACCAGACATCACAGGACTCTGGGGAAAAGTCAGGGCAGATGCTGCACTGGAAGCTCCAAACCCTTAGCCAGGACACAGCTGATGTTGCCATAAGTAGGGCTAGAATAGACTCTTCTGGACTGGTCCATTTCTGAGCACCTTCCAGCAGTATAAAGGCCAGGTGGGACCTGTCTCCCATGCATTCATGGCTGCTTTCATGGGACCTGTGTCCTTCCAGCTGGGTTGGGATGGGCAGAGTGGGTAGACATCCTGGTAGTGAGAGCCAGTGGTCCAGAGTAAGGGCATCACAGCTGGGCGGGCTGCATTAGTCCTTGTTTGAGACAAGGTGGGAAAGGACCAGTCTCTGGAAGGTCAACAGCCAGTGAAACTCAACCTCCATGTGTGCTCTGTAGGCAGCCAGGCTCAGGAAGGTTCTGAGTGTTCAAGCAGCACCACAATGTGTCCACACAACTTTCTCAGTGGCTTCTTCATGACCAAACAAAATCAGAGAGGGGGTTCCTAGATTTGTGTGAGTAGGGCAGACTTCACTGGCACCACCCCCTACACCCCCCCAAAGGCATTAGGACAGTTGAGCTCCCATACGAAGACCTGAGCACCCTTTTGACCTTTACTGGAAAGATCAGAGCCTTGCATCTGGGGACTAGTAAAGACCAAATGCCCTAAAATCAATGTCACTAGTGGGAATGTGGAAATTAATTGTGTCAGTCCATCACTCATCTTGTCCTATTACATTCAGTGATTGGAACTTGGCCTCAAATACATGAGCAAAGTGTCTACTGTGACAATTAACTGCTGCTCAGGAGATGGCAGTGCATGACCTAAAGTGGTCAAAAGCAAAGAAAAAAATTAGGCCAGTACTGTTTTGTGGGGTTTTTTCTAGTCCAATGCAATGCTTCCCTTGCTTGGGTCTTTTCAGGTCAGTGTGACATTTTGGGAACAGGAGATTAAGTGCATGTTTGCACAAGGTGATGCACAAGGGAGGTGAAGTCTTCAGCACATGTTCCCTTACTGTCTGTGCTGATAGGCAGTGAGCAATATGTGGAAATTTGTGTAGTAAGGACTTGGGAAATGGTGAAGCTAGCAAAAGGTGACAGAGCAGGGAACTTGCAGATCACCTGGGGTGTGGGGAAGCACACAGAGGTGGCCTGTGTTCTGTCTGGCCTGCCTTGGAGCAGCACTAAGGGATAACATGCCAAGTCAAGTAGACCCTGGGGCCAAGGGAGGTGACTTGTGGGACTCTCTAGGCATTATGCAGTGACCTCCCAAAAAAATCCTTTAGGACCAGGCTGTTTGGAGGGGGGTGAATTACACCAGTGCTGTGAGCATCTTTGCATCTCCAGCTACCACATCACCCTACCTAAATCTGGCTTTCCAGCCTCGGGGAGCAAAAGGTGTTGATGGTGACATCTCTGCCTGCCTCACCTTCATACAGAGGCAGCTTGGAGATGGGGTGAAACAGGCTGTAGTGGAGGCTGTGAAATACAGCTGAGGTTCCTGCTGGCTGGAGGGTGGGTACTACTGAGCTAACTCAGAGTCTAGCTGGGGAGCAGTAACAGGCACAGCAGCACAGAGCTCAGGTTTGGGCTGGAGTGACCCCACCCAGCTGTGGTTTTAAGCTCAATTCTTGCCAAGCTTAGCTTTGGAGTAGCTACTACAGAGAAACTACAGTTTTGTTGTGTGCCCAACATGTCCAGACACCTTTCATCTTGCCATTTATCCTGGTAATAATGCTGCTTCTCACCCAAGATTGCTGCTGAATTCTGTGAACCTTTGAGTCTCTTGAGCCAGGCATGGTGAGATGCTGTTGGCCTCAAGCTGCTTGGGGGTGGTGGAGAGATGACAGCTCCCCCTTGGTGGGAAGGAAGCCACCTTCTCACAGCAGACCCACTGAGTGTGGCTGGCCTCATCTGGCAGCAGTTCATCTGTCCTCCCCCCTGGCAGTCAGAGGGTTACAGCTTGAGGCAGCAGATCACCTTGGGAACTTGCTGTTGCCCTCACACAGGTCTGAATTCTTTAGTGTTTCTTGAACTAGTGCTGGTGGGAGAAGTACTTTGCTGCCCTATGGCAGCATCCCCATGTGCTCCCCACTGCCCCCCCAGCACAATGCCAGGGTTGGGGTGGGGGGAAAGGAGCTGTTGAAGGCAGAAGCAGACCTGTGGGATCTCTGTTGCTTGGCCTAAAAAAAGTTGCTTGCTAGATTGGAAAATGTCATGTAAACAGCTGGATGGGGCTGTCTAGGCAAGATGTGCCTCAGTTTCCCACACATCCCTTTTCCAAGGGACACTATGTCAAATCAACTAGGTCAAGGTCTCCAGGTGTGTGTCATGTAGGCTCTGAGGGTGCTGGGCACCTGTATAGCTTTGTGGCTCTGTATCTGAGCTTCCTTCCTCTGCAAAACAGGGAGAAGAGCATTCACCTCAGGTTCTACCCATTTGGGCAGGGCTGTCTGCTGCAGCAGAGCCTTTGGAGGCTGGGGTGCTAATACCAAACATCTCTGGGATTCCCTGCTTCAACATCTGTGCCCACCAAAACCCTCTGCTGGGGGCTGTGCCCATGCATGGAGCTCAGTACTTCTCTGTCGCTGGTGGGAAGGGGACAGAGGGCCCAGATGAGGATAGAGGAGTTTACTTTTTGGGGGACCTTGAGAGGGAGGAAGGGGAGAAATGGCAGCTGGAGCAGGCACTGGGGGCCTCCTACCCCATGCCCTGATGCAAGGCAGGGTGGACTCTGTGCTTGCCTGTGCTGAGCATCCTCTGATGACCAAGGCTGCTATGCTCTCATGGTGCTGCTATTTGGGAGCTTTCCCAATCCTTTCTGCACTCCTTTGTAGCCAGGAACAGGAAGGAGACAACAGGGAACAAAACTGAGGGGAGATGATCTGCTCCCTACTGAGGAGGGTAAGCTGCAGAGCAAGGGGGCTCCTGTCCTCTGCTCTGGTTCAGGAGTCCAGGAAGACACTTCCACCTCTTCATCTTGTCCCAGCTCTGAGGACAACCAGGGGTCTGAAGCACTGCTGAAGACCCCCATTGCTGATCCATCTCATATCCCTGGGCTTTTCCAGCTGGATGGTGCCCCTGAGCCATGAGATGGCACCACAGCTGTCCCTCCTTGTGGGACCTCTGCCTTGGAGGTGGCTGCTGCAGCAGCTCAGTTCTCATGTGTGTGTGTGTCCCCCCCCCCCCGCCTTTCCTCCCTCTCCTTCATTAAGCCACCGATCTCTTCCCAATAACAAGGGGGCTTCTGTTCGACAAAACCTGCCAATTAGTCATTCTGGCTGGGTATAAACGTGGCACTTGAACAGCTGAGGGGACGGCGGGCAGTCCTGCCCCTTCTCACAGTGTTGCCAAGCTTGCCATTAACACAATGTGACAACTAATCTCTCTATAGCATCTGACTGAGCAGTTTTAATTAATAGCTCTGTACGCTGGCACACACGCTCCCACCCCCTCTGCTTCGCCCAGGTACCGCGTGCCTTTAAAGCTCCTTCTCTTGCTTCACAGGACAAAAAGAGGCAAGAAACCTCCCCTAATTCTGCCCTGCTTAGTGCTGAAACGCTGCTCATCTGGGGCTCGCTGCCCCCCCTCCCCTTCCCTCCCCTCTGTGGGGTTGAGGGCCGCAATAAACGCGGTGGCTGTGGGGCAGGGGAAGTGTGTTCTCGGCTCTGCTGGTGCTCAGGGCATCCCTGTGGTGGCCCGTGGGAGGTGAGGGGCCAAGCAGGACTGTGTGGGGTAATTGGAGGACACTGAGGAGGCATTTGTGCTGCTCCTCACCAAAAAAGGCTCCCAAGCTTTGTCCAAGTGCATGATGACATCAGGGAAGAAGAAAAAATCCCATTTTCAGGTCCTTTCCTGCTGTAAATGGCTATGGCTTGGCAGGTGGCTGCTGGGGGTTTGGTGCAGAGGTGTCCCAGTATGACAACTGGGAGGGCTCATCCCTGGTGAACTTGGATGCTGCTTTAGCTTGAGGATGCCTGTTCTGGGCCACCATGCTTGGTGGTGTGGCAGAGCACGCTGTGCTTGGAGCAAGAGCAGGGCTAGCCCCCACTGTGGCCAGGAGGGGTGCAGAAGCCTGGAGAGTCTGTGCTGGGCTGTGGGGGTTGCTGCAGCAGGAGCAGTGCTCAGTCCCCCATGGAGAGGGAGAAACTGTTGTGGGTGGAAAGAGAGCTGGACCTTTCTGCTAAGGACTGGCAGAAAAAGCTGGACCCAGGAGAAGGTTGGAAGGCAGAATGTAAGGGTATGAAGGGGTCCCCCATTCTCCCTTTCAACAGTTGAATTCAATATTATGGTGCTTCTGATCTGGGTGGCCCTGGGGGTAACCAACACCAAAGATGGCATCAGGTGTGGGGGGTGAATATCTTGAGCCTGCTGAAGTTGCTGAGGCTTTGGATAAGAGGAGTACATGGGATCATCTCTTCCCATGGTGACATGGCTCCACCATTCCCTTCCTGCCCAGGGGCTGCTCAGTGCTCTTCCCTCAGATTGCCAGAACAAAGCCTCAGTGGCAGTGAAGAAGCACCATAGGGTGCTGAGGCAGAACATCCGTGCTGCCTGCAGGCTCCTGTTTCCATGGCACATGGGTCTGGGAGTCTTGCACTATCGCCTCAGCAGAACAGCTGCAGTGGTGTTGGGACCCCATAGCCTTTCACAGTGATGTTGTAGGAAGGGGAGAGCAGAAACCACCACAACTGGTGATGCTTCTGCCAGATCTGGCCTGCTGGAGATGCTTAAGTGATTTGAGACTTTGGTAATAAATGGGGGAGCTCTCACTCTCATGAGGGCTATGCTGTTTCAGGACTGTTGGATAACATGTCTCTGGGTGGGAATATGTATCTAGCCTGGAAGCATTGCTCATTATGGACAAATGCAGGGGCTTTTACTTTGTTCTTGTGGAAAACACAGGCTTGTGTCCCCAGGAGATGTCTTACCCTGGAAACATAGGAGGTGCATGGGACACTGGGGTGTTGTGTAGGTTCCTGGAGATGGCATCTAGGAGGAAATGGCCAGCTGGCCTCACATCCCTGTCTGGCTTGGTCCATGCTGGTGACCCCTAGCTTGGGTTTGTGTTTCTTCTGGTCTTTCCCCTGCCATGGGGGCTGCCCAGGTTGTATCCCTGTATCCCAGAGCTCTGGCTGCTGTTGCTGGAGGATGTCTCTGCCTTGCTCTGGCATGTGGTAGGGGCTGGGACTGCCCAAGACCTCCCTCAGTCCCTAAGGTGATTTGTTGTGCTCACTATCCTGGGCACCCAGAGCACAGCACTGGGACTTCTCCTTGCCCTAGGGCACGGGCCTGGCTGCCTAATGCTGGGTGAAGCAGCCTGGGCGCTTCCAGCATCTTGGCCCTGCAAGGACTGTGGAGGCTGTTGCGTTGCACAGAGCTGCAGGAGCTTTCCTGCTCCCAGCAGAGAGATCACACACGTGGATGCGGTGGAGTCTCCTTGACCAGGCAGCTGGTGAGCGCAGCCACCCGTCTGCAACCTGGGAAACACGATGTGGCCCAGCCGTGCCTTTACCCAGCCCTGCAGAGAGCATCCCTGCCCTGCAGCAGGGACCAAGGGGGGGCGGCAGGGAGCGATGCAGGAGCCGGTGCTCCCGGGCCCCCCCGTGGCACGGCGGTGGCAGGCGGATGTGGGACCTGCCCCATCTGCATGCATGGCAGCACGGCAGGGAGCTAATGAGAAGCAAGGTGAGAGGCAGGAGACGGGCTGACAACTTACTGGCTCCGCAAGCTGCTGGTGGTGTGCGGATGGCAGAAGGATGGCATCTGCCCCCATCTCCCCCCGCCTCCCTCCCCGGCATCTCCAGCCTCATAATGAGGTTATTACTGGCCCGCTGCTTGATGGCTGCAACCAGCATCTCCTGCCTCTTCGTCCTCCCAATTCCCACTTGTGGCTACAGGAGCAATGACTCAGGGAGGAAGGGATCACCCTGCCCTCACTCTTGGGTTCGGCCCAGGGCTTCAGTGGGAGGCAGGTACAGTTTTGACCTTGCTTGCAGAGGAGATGATGCTCCGATGCTCACTGCCTGTCCATCCCCTTTATTATCTCTTGAAGTCTTCTGGCCCATCACAGCCTGGCTTGACAGGGAGAGAAGTCTCAGAGATAATTAAGTTCCTACAAGTTTTGTGAAAATAGAGGAGAGGGATGTGACGGGAGCTTTGGTGGCGAGTTGGGCTCCTGATGGGGAGGCTGAGCTGGGGAACGGTGGCTGCCTTCCTCACGGAGCTCACAGGAGGCCTTTCCCCAGACCTGGCTCGGGAAATTGGGGAATAACACTTAACTGGGTGGTTTTTTTTTTTCTCCCCTGCTTTAGGACTGCTGGGGGAAGGATGGGATTTCATGGGGTATGCCCAGGAGTGGTGACATCCCAATGCATCCCATGAAGGACCTCCCTTGGGGATAACAAAGGACTTGTCCCATCAGCTCCTTAAACACTCCTGAAGGATACAAAGCCAGTTACCAGTACAGCATGGCATGTGCCAGCTGTCCCTTGCCCTCTGCCTGCAGAGCACTGGCTGAAGGGTTCCAAAGGCTTTTTGTCATCACACCCAATCTAATGGCAGCTGCAGACAGCTTTGCTGAGCCAGTGGCCCCCAGCACGCTGTTAATGTTTGTGTTAATCCCTGATGCAGCATCAGAAACCAGTGTGCTACCAAATCCCCTGACATCCAAAGGCTGGGAAACTGGGCTGCTGCTCACTGGGCTTTGCTCCCCTCAGACCTCTGTGTAAGGCTCCCCTTGGGAGGGGTACGTAGGTGCCAATGCTCACTACCCCCGACCCCACAGCTGACCATGGAGACCCACTTCTGAGCACCCACATAGTGCTGTGGCAGGAGCTGCCTGTGGTTCGGGGTGCTGGGCAGGGGCTGGCTGGTGTTTTCGTGCCTCAGAGCAGCTGGTGCCGGTGTCGCAGCCGATTACGTTGAGGAAGGAGGTGAGCAGGAAAGTGGTGACACCTCGCTTATGGTGCCCTGCTGTTGAGGGGCAGATGTGGAGGCCGACACATGTTCGTTGCTGCTGCTGCCGTGCTGCTAATTAACCACCTCCACCGCGGGGTGGTGATGGCACCCTGCCCCTGGTGAGGGGTGCTGTGGCCCTGCCGGTGTGGCTGTGGGTGTTTGTCCCCATGCTTTCCCTTTGAGCCGTGTGGTCATGTCTGTGGGTTGGCAGGATGGTGGGTCACTCTGCCAGGAAGCTCCAGTGCCATTGGGTAAGGAAGAAAGTCAGGGCACTTAGCTCTCGCCCCTCACACAGACATTGCTGCCCATCGATTTAGAGGGATCCCAGCACCACCCTAGCTTGAGCACTCCATGGGAAATCAGGCACCCCAAGACCCAGGTACCTTTCCTGCACCCTGGGGGATGAGGAGACACAGTGCCTGCAGCTGGAGGGGATTTGGGCAGACAAGAAAAGGGATTCCTGCAACTTCTACACAGTACAGAGCAGGCTCTTTTTTTGTGGAAGAATATTGATGAAAAGGGGAGTTTTGGGTGTCTTGTGTTTGCTCTGGCACACACAGCAGAAGCCAGGCACTGCTGCTCCAGTCTAGCTCCCTGAAGAGGCATGGGAGTAGCAAGTGTCCATCCAGCCTGCTTGTTCCAAATTTCCCCCTTTAAAAAAATAGAAAATCCCAAGTGGAGAGTGTCACAATTTTGCCAAAACCTGATTTATTTCCCTGGGAATGCCTTGCTGAAATTCCTGACTTTGTTCTTCCAGCCAGGAGCATCTTATGGTGGATCTGTCCTGCCAGCTCTCTTTTCCTGCCCAGCCTGACCCTGGGCTCCCAAAGGGGACAGCAGTGCTGGGGAGGGGGGGAAGAAGCCCCCTCCTATCTATTTGCTCCAGCTTTCTACCAAGTCAAACAACCAGATTTTGCAGCAAACCCCTCACCTGGCTTTCAGCACAGAGGATGTGGATACAGGACTCACCTTCAGGGATGCTTTGGGGCCAGGTCCCTGTCCATCCCCAAAACACCTCCAGGCATCCCTGGTATCTCCCTAGGGGATGGAGGACAGCGGTTGGGGACCCCACAACTGCCTGGGGACCTCTCCGGGGCCTGTGCAGGCTGCTCCAGCTCCTCTCCGCGGGCAGAAGCCTCCATCTCGTGGCCGAGCCCCGAACGACAGACATGCTGCAGGGCAGGAGGGACGGGGCTTGGGGCTCTGTCCTGCCCTCAGGGGCTGCGGCAGGAGCCCCGCTGACTCACAGCCCTTTTCTTCATCGCTCACCACGTAATGAGCTTTCCCCCCGCTGCTGGTTTGGGGAGACCCTCCCTATTGTTTTCATTTATCGGTCTTGATCTCGTCTGTGTGTAGCATTTCAGCAGCCAGAAGATTTCCAGGGGTCAAAGTCTTTTGTTACTGTTATTTATTCTCTTCCTTCCAGCTCTTATTTCTGGAGCTGGGCTGGAGGCAAGCGAGGAGGCAGTGGGGTAAAATTAGGCAGCAGCCTGTGTCATCACCTCTGCTTGCTCCCAAGGTATATTGTCCCAGAGAAGAGAGGTGGGGAAACTCCACCAGCCTGAAGCACCTTCTCCCTGTGCAGGAGTCCCATCCCCTTGGGCGCTGTTGGCACTTGCTGGGGCCAGCAGGAACGGGGCTCTGCCTGGGGCAGGATTGACCCATTGTGTTGGACAGACAGGTCTTCTGAAAGGTTTGTTATCCTGCTCTCCCATCCCTTAAAAGTGAGAGCAAGCAGTGTGTGGGACCATAACCCTGTTAGTGTTGGGGTCAGTCCAAGGTGAAGGAAGGTCTGTGTGCCTCAGTTTCCCTATTTCATGTGACCTTGCTCTGCTGTTACTTCTCCCCCAGCCTGGCCCCTCTTCCAGCCCCTTTAAGTCAGGGACAAGCTCTGCCTTATGGCATCCAGCAGCTTTTTCACCTAAAATCCTCAGCTCACTTAACTCATGAGTTCCATGGCCCTTTTTTTTTTCTTTTAAAGCAAGGTGGCAGCTCTCACTGGGCAGCTCATCCCTCAGCTGGCTGCCTGTGCTGTGTGGCTCTCTTGGGGCTTATTCACAGTGGCTTTGGGGTCCTGCAGCCTCACCAACCTGCAGGGAAGGGGTCATGCAGCAGGGGCTCTGTCTGACCATGTTTGCAGGGGGAGGAGACTGATGCTACCCACTTTCTAGCTGAATTCTGGGATGGATTCTACACGGGTTGCCACTGGATTTTGGCAAACCTGGTCACACAGAGGACACCCCTGCGGGCAGAGAAGCCTGTGCTGACCTCAGCAGTTGCCTTCTGCTGTCCCTCTCCTTCGAAGCTCAATACAGAAAGTGGGGAGCAGAGCTCCAGGTGTCGCTGTGCTCTCGGGGAGCAGCAGAGTCTCCTGGTTCTCGTGTTCCCGCATCTGTTACCCCTGGCGCAGGTACGGTGTGTCTGAGCGGGTGCTGCCAGGGCCTCGTTTCATTTAAGCAGTTCCCAGCTGCAGCTCATGGGCTGACTCGCTGTCATCTGGAGAGGGCTGCCTGAGACAGGGTTTGGCTGGGGACTCTGTGCCACACACATCAAGGACAAAGTTTGACAAAAACCCAAAGAGACAAATGGCAGCGAAAAGCGAAGCGCGATAACCAGGGCTGGGTGACTCTGCCACCCATCAATTAAAATTGTGGTGGCCTGGGGGAGGCTTGGGAGTTGTCCGTGGGGTGACATGGGGTGACTCGCAATGGGAAACCTCTTGTAGGTGACTTCATAGTCCGTACCCTACCCAAAAGTGGGGGTCCCACCAGCTATATCCCCACCACTGCTGCAGGGCTCCACCATCACTGCATCTCCCCAGGCACATGTGCACACCCAAGGCATTTCCTTCCAACTTTGTTTATTCTCTTTCTTCTCAAAAATTAAGACCTTATTTCAGCATCAGGGGGGGCCACCCATTTCAGAAATTCCACAGGGGATTTCAAGAAAACCAGAAGCCTTTGCATCACACCCCAGGACAGAGAATTGGGTTGTGAACAGCTTTCATCTGGTACAGCTTTTTGCTCCCTACCCTGCGGGATAGAAGTCACAGCAGAAGTGACAAAGACTCATAAATTTTGCAGAAGTATTTAGTTCTTTTTGGGGAGAAAAAAATAAGAAGTTAAGTCTGGTTGAAGTGGGGCTGAGAGCTGGGTGTGATGCAGGGCAAGGAAAGTTTCTGCAAATGTCTGTCCCTTAATTAATATTAATACCTCTCTAGCTTTCTATCTCTGCTTTAAATAAAAGGAATCCAGCCGTGGCAGAGTTCCCACCACATTAAGAAACTCGTGAAGGCACAGTGATAGATGCCCTGGAAGATGGCTCTCATTAATGTCTGATCCTTCCTGTCAGCCCCAGTTGTCCCCAACAGAGCTTGTTAACCATTCTTTGCAACTGTTTTCAGGGACTTTGGGAACTGGGGTGAAGGGGAGGGGGGAGATGGCATTGCTTCCTCGCCTTGTGTTTGGGCGATGGTGCAAAGAGGACCATGAAGAAGTAGTTTCTGGTTCAGGTGCAACCCGCAGCCACTCCTTGCATCACCCTGCCTCAGTTTTAGTGCAGGAGGTCTCTCCCAGGCAGAGCCTGGAGCTGCTGGGCCAGAGTTTGCTGGAGGGCACTGGAACGTGTTTCTCTTCCCTCACAGGCTGTGGCTGTAATGTGGAAGGCTGCATGTACCCCGCAGCAGCTGTTTCTGGACGCAGGGCTGTGTGGTGTCACAGCCAGGGCCGGCACTGGAACTGCATCTTATTGCTGTGGGTAAGTACTGACAATCTGGGGAGCTTTTTGGAAAGCGCCTGCTCTGGATTTCCGTAAGTTTTCTCTTTATTTTTCTTCTTTTTTTGGAATAAAATCATATGAATACACGTGGAAAACACGATAGGTCTCAAGGCTGGAGTGGAACAGTGAGTAGTTTTGGTCTCCATGGTGTTAGGCCAAGAAAATCCAGCCACAGCTCTGCCAGTGCAGCACTTTGCTGGCAGAGGAAGGCTGCTTGTCCTCACCCCTTATGTTTCCATCTGCAGCCACGCACCTTTGCAGCAAGAATGAGCTTCCTGTGGCGGCAAGACAGCAAGAGTCCCTCCACTGAGCACTGCTTTTCCCCCCAGTCTATATCCAGGTTGCAATGCTCACTGACAACATGTGACAGCACAGCGTTCTGGAGGAGAAAGGTGCCCAGCCTCACTGGGTGTCCTTACAAGGGAGGTCACGGAGCCCTGCCAGACTTCGAGGGACCGAGCTGCCCATGCCATGTCCCAGGAGAAATGGATCTGTAATCCTGCTGGTGGTCTTGCCAAAAAAACCCAGCTGCCCTGCTGAGGGGACACCTGAGATGCTGGGGCTGTTGGGAGCAGCTCGTTGGGGTCTTTCTTAAATGACAGGCAACTTCTCCCTGGCCTAACAATGCAGGATAAACAGGTCCTGGCCTTTCTGGGAGAGAAAGGCCACCCAAAATCAGGACAATTGCTCGACTTAGTCTCCTATGTGTACATTTGGGCTGAGAGTGATGGCTCGACTTGCTTCTCCCCCCTAAGTAGTGCGAGGAGACTCCCCAGAGGGTGGGCGTGAAGCCCCTCGGAGCAAACCGAGCCCCTGCCGCGGGAGCGGTTCTGTCTCCTTTCCACTAGAGGTAGCTGGAGCCACGCACAACCCACCCGACAGCCCCGGGACCTCCGCATCCCCAGCCCCGAGCCAGTATCGCCGGGCAGCCACGATGGCCCTGCCACCAGAGGCATCATCTATCCCACCGCCGGAGCTTGGCCACCCACAGCTCACCCTTCTCGGTGGGGAGCCTTTCCCCTGCCTGCATTCCCCCCCCCGCACCGCCAAGGCTGTGTCAGCGCTTTCTCGGTGTGAAGCTCCTGCTTTGGGGGGCTTTATTTTTAAAAGCAGAAGCAAAAATCCATCCCTTCTGCTTGCTGCTGGAACTTGTCACGCAGCTTCTCAGCCCTGGGGACAGATGTCTGTGGTGCTGGAAAAAAGAGAAGAGTAAACTGCTTGTGGCTATTTGTTCCACAGAGGAGGGGTAGGAGAGAAGTTTGGTGGGTTTAGGCAATCTGTTTTCTTTCTTTCCCCTTCCTTTGCTGGCTGATTCCGTTGCTGAGGAATAACCACCCTGGGGAGGTGTGGGTCCAGCCACAGGGACTCCTCTGGCTAAAGAGCTCCTGGGATACACATTTTAAAGATTTTTAAAATTTATTAATTGAAGGGAAGGGGTGTATCATGGAGCACAGCTTCCCCTGGGGAGGTGTGATACCCTTGCAAAGCGAAGAGGGAAAGGAGGTCAGGAGGAGTGGGGATTATCTGCCTTCCCCACTCCCAAAGGGAATTTCACAGCCAGGAGAGAGGCAGACTTCATCCTCACCCAGAGGAAAAGGCCCTGATAAATGGCATGAAGGATAAACAAGAATAAACCCCTTTTTGATCTTGCTTTGCCATGCCCAGGGATACTAGCTGTGCCAGGGGCTGCAGCCCCCTGCCCCGAGCCTGCCCTGGACTTAGTTGTGATGGGTCAGGGTCCTGGCTGGCACAGGGGGTGCTCATGCCACCAGTCTGGCCATGGTTTGCTGATGGTGATGGAGCGACTTTCCCAGACAAGGTCACTCACTGGCACTGGTTTGTGCAACATGAGGGACTTGTGTGTGGGACGGGGGAGAGCCCTTAGGACCCTCTCTGTGGCCACCACATTGGCCAGTCCTTGCATGTGTCCAAACAAGCAAGGTGTGATGGAGCCGAAGCTACTGGGGAAGAGTAATTTGGGGTTGCTTGGCTGGGGCCATCTGCAGCTCTTCAAATGTCTCCCAAGCCTGCAGCCTGTCACATCAAAAATGCCTCCATGTCTTTTTCTGATGATCCTTGACATAAGGCTGCAGGTCCTCAGCTGCATCATCCTCTTTCACAGAATCACAGAATCACAGAATCACAAGGTTGGAAAAGACCTTTAAGATCATCAAGTCCAACCATTCTCATCCTAAACTAAACCATATCCCTAAGTACTTCATCTACCCTTTTTTTGAACACATCCAGGGAAGGTGACTCAGCCCCTCCCTGGGCAGCCTGTTCCAGGCCCTGACAACTCTTTCAGTAAAAAATTGTTTTCTAATGTCCAATCTGACCCTGCACAGCTTCATGCCATTCCCCCTTGTCCTATCACCTGCCACCTGGCTGAAGAGACCATCACCCATCTCTCTATAACCTCCCTTCAGGTAGTTGTAGGTGGCGATAAGGTCTCCCCTCAGCCTCCTCTTCTCTAAGCTAAATAGCCCCAGCTCCCTCAGCCGCTCGTCAGAGGATTTGCCCTCCAGCCCCTTCCCCAGCCTGGTTGCCCTTCTCTGGACACACTTGAGGACCTCACCCTTGGTTGGGTCTCCTGGGTATCAAGTATCGGTCTCGTTTGGTCTGACCAAAGCCAGCAGCTGCCTTGGTGCCCCAGGCAGGAGGGGGCTAACGAGTCCAGAGAAGCAAGACTGTCCCAATGGGGGGGACTGGCACCGTCTTGTGTTTCAGTCTGATTCCTAAACCAGCACTGGAAGATCATCTCAAAACCGTCCTTGGCTCCATCTCCAGAGGGTTTGCCTGGGGCTGGCAGGAGGCGTTGGGGTACGGTGGAGCATTCGCCCAGCGCTGCAGGACAGGGATGAGCACGCGCTGACGAGCTTTGACGAATGAAGACCGTTAATATTGAACACATAATTACGCTAGCCAAGGCCAGGAGTCCTTCCGCAGTGATGTGCAGGGAGGGCATCAATATTAAGGTGAGTTACTAAATGTATCTCAGAGGTGAACTGAAAGGCGTTTGGGAGGTCCGGGGATGAGTTTCGGGGCTGCGCTGTGCCGCAGCCGGTGCCGAGAAGGTTCTTGCTGGCAGTGTGGAGAAGAGAGGGGCTTTCCCCAAGGCTCTTGAGATGTCTCCATGTTTGACAGCTCAAAGAGGAGCGGGGCATGGCCAATGCGTTCTGCTGAGCTCAGCCTTTCTGGAATCAGGGAATCAGCTTAAAATGCTTAATTTTGCCCACTTGCACGCTGTAAATGAACCGGCCTGAGGAAAATAAATCCTCCCAGGGTTGGGGCTTTTAGGGTGCTTGGCTCCCTCCTTCTACCAGGCAGCAGAAAACTTTGTCATGGTTGATTTCTAATGCATGTTATTCTCACCTAAGCCCTCAGTTCTCAGGGCTGGGGCTTTATAAAAGACACTCCCAGCTCCTCAGTGAGAACTTTTTTTATATTTATGGAGGAAAAGGAATAATTTCTCTCTATCAAAAATGAATGAAAACTTGAAAAATCTCTACTGGGTTTATTTATTGCCTCATCTATTAAAATAGCCACAGACCTATTCAAGTGGGGGGGGGCTGTACTCTTCCCTGCCTTTTCCATGAGTTGCAGAATACTCTTTCCTTCTTTCTTCACCTTTCTTAATTTTTTTCTTCCCCTCTTCCTCTTTTTCCTTCCTTCCTTCCTTCCTTCCTTCCTTCCTTCCTTCCTTCCTTCCTTCCTTCCTTCCTTCCTTCCTTCCTTCCTTCCTTCCTTCCTTCCTTCCTTCCTTCCTTCCTTCCTTCCTTCCTTCCTTCCTTCCTTCCTTCCTTCCTTCCTTCCTTCCTTCCTTCCTTCCTTCCTTCCTTCCTTCCTTCCTCTTCCTTCCTTTTTTCTTGTTTTTTTTTCTTGTTTTCTTTCTTCTTGTTTTCTTTTGTTTTCTTCTGTTTGTTTTCTTTTTTTTCCTTTTTTTTTTCCTTTTCTTCCAGGAAAAAGATATTGCCAAGTTTCTCACAAGGGGAAAATGTCCTGGAGGACATGGGAAGCATGACTAGTCATCACTGCGACCAGGCAGTATCTCCATCCTTCTGCTGCCCTCATCCCTTGTCTCTGCAAATGCCTTGGCGGCCCATGCCAGCCTGCCAGCCCATTCCCATCCCTGCTGGTGAGCTGAATCTGGGGTTTTCCACACCTCTGAACCAGGAGACATCCACTGCAGGCGACTGCCAGTTGGGTCAAAGGCAGCAGAGATGCTGAGGGATCCCTGAGACATCTGCAGACTGACCTGCACCAGCTCTCCAGGGACTGACGGGCTGTTCTGAGCAGGTTTGGGCATTTCTACTCTGGGAAGGAGCCTCACCCACCAAAAAGAAGCTGCACGGGAGATGCCATTGAGCCAGAAAACCCATGGCGGTGTTGAACATGGTGGGTATGGGCAGGGAAGCCCACCCCCATCCCCCCAGTGCATGAGCAGGGCCTGGGGGAACTCCTGGGTCCCACTGATGGAGGTTTTATTCTTGGGGGAACGGCAGCAGGGGTGGCGTGGGGGCAAAGTAATTGCTTTATTGGTATTTTTGTTGCAAGCACATCAGCCCAGGGCTGGGGAAGGGCTGGGTTCAGCGGGACTGGCGGCACCATCTCCTGCCCCACACCGGTCCCATGAGTCCCCCACTCTCCCCACACCCTCCCTGCCCATTCCCTGTCACAGCTCAGAAAAAGCTTTATTTATACTCATTTAGCTGCTTGCCTTCTCCCTAATTGAAACCATTAACCTTCTTGCTTAATGAAGAGGAGGACTGGGGCTGGCAGGGGGGAAGGGGGTCTCCAAGGCTGGCAGACCCCCCCCTCCTGGGCTGCTCTGCCAACTCCCTCGACCGACTGGAAAACGTGATTTGGAATTTGGCCACTGGGAGCTAAAAGAAAAGGAAAAATAGGGGGGGGGAGAAAAAAAACCCCAACCCAACCAACCCCACCCGAAACAACTGCGCCGTGGTCGGGGGGCTGGCGGAGTACAGCTCCCTGTGCCCCCCGGGGCCGAGCGGGGCTGACGCCGGCATTTCATCTCGGCGGAGAAGTCATCGGCTCTGACCACGGGGAGGGCTTTGCCCGCCAGGTCCCACTTTGCTCCCCTATATTTAGCCCATTATGAATATGGAAGAGCGTTGAAAATGATTCGCCCAGACATCCCTCTGTCCAGCCGAATAACGTCAAAAGGCGGGAGCGGGGACTGGAGCTGCTCGCCCTGAAAAGGGGCCCTGGCCCCCCGCCTGGCCTCGTGGGTCAGGGATTGGGGTCCCTGCAGCCGCGTCGAGGATGGGGAGAGTCACGCTCGTGGCTTTAGGGACCTCTATCATAGGTGTTGGGGGTGTTTTGGGTGGGCGCCTTGGGATGCTGGCTGGGAGGAGTGATATCCCCCCCCCTCACCACCACAGCGTGCCAAGAAGGCGCCCGGGGTCTCAGCTGGCTTTGGAAGGGGCTGCGGCAGGGACGCCGCACGGTGCCCAGCTGCGTGCCGCACTCTGCAAGGGCACGGTGGCCCCATCCCTGCCTTCCACCTCCCAACACCCCCAGCCCCAGCGAAGGGCCAGGCCGCCCGGGTCGCGCAGCCCGGGAACCGCTGGTGCTTGCTGCTTTGCTTTGAGACCCCTCCTCTCCTCCTGGCAGCAGGGAAGAGGGATGCTCTCATCCCGGATGGGTTTGCCGATGCTCTATCATCCCCAATCCACTGGGTTTGGGCATCAAACACACACCAAATGTCCCAAGCATGTGACCCAACAGCAGGTGGCTGCTCCTCTGCCACGCTTTGCTGGGCTGCCCCTGGCATTAAACACCTTTTTCCTAAGGCGAGCTGCTCTCCCTCCCCTTTTGTGGCCCAAACCTACTTCAGAAGTGTTTGGGCATCCTCTTGCTGCTTTGCTCTGGGGCACAGACACCCCTCTTTGGGCACATGCTCCTTTTTAACCCACTATTGCCCCTCTGTCCTTTGCAAGGAGTATCGCTCTGGCTTGAAAGCCTAGCATGGGGGGGGACAACCCCCCTCCTAGGAGAGGCCCCCCCAGCTCGGCTGGGCTGGGTCTGAAGAGCACTTTGTGCAAAGAGATTACCGTCGCTTTTGGGCATAGCAGAAAAGAGGGAAAACAGCTTTATTCAAGCCGTTAATGAAATGTCATTTGCAATTCCCTTCCACGGCTGTCACGTGGCTGATCCACAGCACCCCCGGGTTGCACCGGCTCACACGGGGGTGGGGTGGGTGGTGGGGGTGTTACTTCAGAGGGGGATTTTGGGCAGGGAAGGGAGAAATGCACATCAAAGTGCAACTGTCCTGTCTCCAGAGCTCAGGGCTGTGCTTTCCACGGGTGCTATTGCAGGTGAGGTGGCTCAGCCTCCCCCCCCACCAACTCAGGGGATGAGGGTGGGGGAGGTGGTCAGCAAAACCCTTTCAGAGCAGCACACCTTTTTGGGGAGGGTCTGGGCCCAGAAATCCACCTGGCTTTTATTTGTCCTCTCCATTTGTTGAACTTCTACCTCCTGAGCCTCTCTGCCCCACCACTCCACCCCAGGCAAGGCTTAGTGACGTGGTTCAGACCCTCTTTTCCATCCTCTCTTTGCCTCCATTACCTGCCCCCTCTCCCCTCCTCTGACCCTTCCCAATATCTGAGAGTTCCTCCTCAGCCCTGAGCAGGTTTAACTAATCTTTCTGTCAGTGGGGTACTTTATGGAAATTGAAAACTAGCTAACGCTCATCTCAGCAGCGAATCACATAAAAACCCCACCACGTTGGTCTCCCTGGTTTTAAAATGATGATGGCACTTGAGCAGGGAAGATCTTGATCGAACCCACCAGGATGGGACAGAGCCAGGATGCCCCCAAGATCCCAGGAACGGGTCACCTTCTGCTGGTGCCAGACCTGGCTCCCAACCCACTGAATCCATCTTGCTCATCCTACAGCCCTTCCCTCTGGCTTCCTCAGTCCCAGAGGTGAGGGAAGGGCATCTTTGGGGCGAGGGTGGCGTGGGGCTGGGAGGGTGGTGGAGATGCGCGGTCAAAGATGCTCTCGCCTGCAGTGACTCATCCGGCTTTAATTGCTCCCAGAAGTTGCTGGCTGCTGGCGGCACTGCATCAGAGATGTCACGTTATAGTCATGCGTGAAGAGCTAATGGTCAAGGGTGACACCACCAACAAAACATCCTCAGGGAAGCTGTCAGCGATGGGGGGGATCAAAGGGCAGGGAGCCGGGCTGTCTCACTGCCAAGGGTCGGGGCTGCTGCTGGAGATGCAGGTGCCCAACGTCGGGGTGGTGACAGTGCCTGTGGGGCCAGAAAATCATCCCGCCTGAGATGCGGGTGCTGGTCCCTCTCAGGATCTCTGGAAAAGATTTCCTTTGGCTTTGAAGCCTCGTGCTGACATATGTTGGGAAGGCTCACTCTGGCAGTGCTGTTGGATCAGTGCTAGCTGGGCTCTGCTGTCCCCTGTGCCATGGGGAGGTGGCCTGGGTGTGGCAAAGCAGGACATGAAGGTGGGTCTCTGGTATGCAGCCCCTGCAGTAGCCATGGGGCACCAACCTGCATCTCTCAGCATCCAAACACTCCCATGCCCTGGCTGGGATGTTGCTGTGTCTGGGCTGGTTGGCATCTACTAAGGGTTGAAGGGAAAGTGCGGAGGAGACCCCCCCCATCTCACCAGTGCAAGAGGTTAAGTGGTACAGCGTGGCAGGGCACTTTTTTTGGGTGCACATGTGTCTGCAGGCTGCAGCATGGTGCAAGGTGTCCTTTCTGGGTGCCTCATTCCCAGCACACGGGCTGCTCCTCAGCAGCATCAGCGTGGTCCTGGTTTGCCTTCAGCTCGGTATTCGTGTTTCCAGCTGCTGCTGGGTGCGGGGTCTGTCCCCACCTCCCACTAGTGCCCCGGTGGGATGGGGGTGGCAGGTCCCTGCCCTCCATTGGCTGGGGAAAGCCAGGTGAGACAGTGTGGATCAGCCTGATGGAGAAGCAGCCCTGGCCACAGCTGTCCTGCCGAGAAGCGCGGCGAGGGAGGAAGAGTTATTGCTGCCGTCACACACCGGCTATTGCCTCCCAACAAAAGGCAGCGTCTGCACAGCCAGGAGAGAGCCTGAGGACAGGGACAGCCCGAGTGACCTTCAGAGGACACGCAGCAGACAGGCTGAGGCTCTGATCGCCCCAGACAGGTACGCCCGTGGGCACCCCTCCACCTGGCCTGGCGCAGCGGGAGCCTCCCGGGATGCTCCCCACAAGCCTTCAGCAGTGATCAGCTTCAAAACCTCCTTGCCAGCCCCCAGCCCCGGTGTTTTGTTGTGGTTTTTCCCCTTCCAGCACACGTCAAGCTTTCAGGTTTCTGAAAGGAGGAAGAGGCGATGCTGCTGCCGGCGCTCAGCTGCTGCGCGGTGCCATCCCCGGACTGGCGTTGGAGTTCGGATGCATCCCTGCTGAGCATCACTTTGCAGCCCATCCCTGGCAGCCTGAGCTTTGCAAGGAACCTGCTCGTAGTCGCTGGGGCTCAAGGCTGAGCTGACAGCACCAAGGACCTGGGGGACCGAGCTAGGGGGGAACGGGGTCTCACCCTAAGGCCAGGGGTCAGGGTCTGCCGCTGTGTCCCTGAACAGCTCTGGGACCTGAGGAGTGCTGAGTGTGATGGCCTTAAGGTGCCTCTTGCCCCAGGGGCAAAGGTACTCATCAGCATCCCTGTGCTGGTGTGAGAAACCACTTGTAGGCAAGCCGAAATTACCGCCCAGCTGTGGTTTTGGGTCTCTGGCCCAAATTCACCTTGGGGGGAGGGCGAGGGTTGGGGGTGTGAGAGCAGGAGCAACACCATCATCACAGAATCACAAGGTTGGTAAAGACCTTTAAGATCACTGAGCCCAACTGTACCTGTCCTCTCCTAACCCATATCCCTGAGCACCTCATCTACACGTCATCCCCATGCTCAGCTCCCTGTAGAGAGCTGGGGAAGAGTAGGGGCGAAATTAAGTAGTGGTTGGGGGGTGGGGGGTGGGCGTTGGAGAGGGTTGTCAGCAAATGTCACAAAGCAAAAAACAAGCTTCAGAGCCAATTAAGTTGGTATAATGCAGGAGGAGTGCTGGTTAAAGACATGGTAGTGGCTGAGCTGCGCATCCTTTTATTTAAATGCAGTTTTCCAGGGAGCGGCGTGCACGCATATAATTAGCGCCAAATATCTCTGATAAGGCTGTCTGCGCTAATATGCCAAGAAGAGCTTAATTAACTCTGCTTCGCAGCGAGCCAGGGAGGTTCTTGGAACGCCTGTTCCTCTGATGGGGAGAGAAATGGGTCTTGAGTCAGACACGGGCGGGTGGGCAGGGATCCATGGCTGGATGCAGGGAAGTGGGGTGGGGGGAGCTGGGGGGAGATCTGTCCAGCTGCATTTAGGTGGTGGGGAGGAGTGTCACGTGGTGTGCCTGAGCATCAGAGGGGTATCATGGCTATTGGGAGCAAGTCAGTGGCTGGCTCCCCAGGACACATGGGGCCATGGCCTCCCGGTGCCTTGCGGCGAGCACGAAGCTCCAGCATCTTGCTGACTCCTCAGCCACCACAGAGGAATGGAGGAACCAGCCCAAGATGTAAGCGGCTATTGATCCTGCCTATCCCTCCGCATTTCCCCCTTCCCAAGCCCACCGCCTTCCCAGCAGATCCCTCAGCCGGGGGGCTGCAGCAGGGCTTGTCCACAGCCGCATTGCAGAGCACTGATGCTATCGTGACATGCACCGCAGGGGCCAGGAAGGGAACTGGCCTCTGTGGGATGACACAGCCAGCGGCAAAGGCAGGGCAGCACGGTGCCCCGTGGCATGGCGTCAGGACAGCGTTGCCTGTAGATGTATGTGAACACAGTCTGTGGATGGTGGGCGTTAGGTCTCCTGTTGGGTGTGGAGGTGGCAGCTGCCGGCCCTTCTGCACAGCAGCCTTCTGCCCAAGCTGCACTGGCAGCAGAGACGATTTATTGGAGACCCCCCACTCAGCACGGGGCAGCGTGGGCGACTGGGAACCCTCCCTCCCAGCACCAGCCCTGCACTGGCATTCCCTGCTTCCCTCACAAACCTCTGAGCCCCTGGTTAATTAATTGCCAGCACGTAACTTGTGTGGCAGCATTACCTTCCATTCTGCAGTGCTGGGGCTCTGTCCCAGTGGTGTTGCTGCCTTTTGCAGGAGGAGGGGGGGGGTGGGGATGGGGTGGGGGGTGTCTCACTAGCAAGACCCTCTTTGTTTTGTTGGGAAAGGTGTCACGCTCTGGTCAGGCTTTGGGAATGCAGCAAAGCATGGACATGGGGTTCAGCAGACACAACTCCCTCTATTTTGAAGCATCTCCGCATCACCCCAGGCACCTGGGGCGGGGGTGGGTTAGCTGGGGGGTGCTGGTGGGGACCCTTCATAGGGTGTCTCTCCTGAACAGATGCTTCTGCGCCACAAGGAAAGGTTAAACGTTTTAATAAGCACGAGCCACATGTTGAAAGCAAATCGAGCTGCTTGCTTTGGCACTTTTTTCTTCCCCCTCTTCCTTTTTTTCCCTTATGCAAATGAACTGGAAGCTTATTAACAAGACGAGAGGCTGGAGCCTAATTAGCAGCAGGATGAGGGAGCTGCGCTGGAGCTGAGTCAGCGAATGGGGAGAATGGCTGGCCTGGCCCTTGGCGAGCACTGCAGCGGGCCCCACCGTTGCCTCCCACTGCTTCCAAATTGCCCCAGAACCCCAGGATAATGGGAAAACCACAGCGCCTTTCTGGAAGGTCCTGGGGAGAGTGGCTTCGCCTGGGGGCTTGCTGTGGCAATAGCCTGGTCCTGGGTCACACCCCCCCCACCCCCCCAAAAACCATCGGCTGTAGTTTCTTTCCCCACGCCGGTTGTGGAGCAGCTTGGGCTTTACAGGTGGAGCTGGGGCAGTGCTTCCAGGCCTATATTGGGCATTTTGGGGCGATGCCACTGAGCCATGTAGTGTGAGCTGAAGCGTGCCCAGTGATGCTGGGGTAGAGGTGGGGGGCGGGGTTGGGCGGCTGCTGGGCTACTTTAGTCCCTGTCGTCCTGGTTTTGGCTGGGATGGAGTTAATTTTCTCCCTAGTAACGGGTGGTTTGGGGCTGTGCTCTGGATTCCCCGGGAGAAAGATGTTGATTAACACATTGATGGGTTTTAGTTGTTGCTAAGCAGTCGTTACAGTCAAGTCAAGGACTTTTCAGCATCCCCTGCCAGGGAGGAGGTGTGGGCCTTTTGGAGGGGGTGGGGAGGGACTGTGGGAGGGGGCACAGCCAGGACAGCTGACCCCCACTGCCCAAAGGGCTAGTCTATACCACAGGGAGGCACGCTCAGCATACGAATTGAGGGGTTGTGGGGGGAAACTGAGGCGCGATCGCTGCTCCAGGGTGGGCTGGGCATTGGCCAGTGGGTGGTGAGCAGTCTCACCGTGCATCACGTGTTTCATATATTCTGCTGCTATTGTTTTTCCTCTTCATTTTCTGCCCTATTAAACTGTCTGTATCTCAACCCGTGAGTTTTTACTGGGGCTTTTTGTGGGATTTCCCCCCCACCCTCTCTCCTGAGTCTCATCAAAACAAAAAGAGAGGAATGCCATCACCTCCTTGCCACGTCCCCTGTCCTGTGGGTCACTAAAATGCTTCATCCATTCCCCCCAAAACCAACCCCATTTGCACGCAGCCATCATCAGCCCCAGGGCAGGGCAGCTGAGAGGCACTGGCAAAGCCCAGCTTATTAAAAATGCAAATGAAAGATGGGGCCCACACTGCTGCTGTCGCCTTCAGAAGGTGCAAATTACAAGAGGGGGTTTGTTGGCAGCTTCTCATCCGGAGGTGAGTCCCCGTGCCCCCACGGCCACGGGCATCAGCTCCTGCCCAACAGCTGGAGGAGGGTTTTGTCAGTCCCCCACCTGAAGCAGCCTCCAGACCAGGAAAAAGGTGATAGAAGAAAGGATGGGAGGAAAAAAAAATTATCTTTTTAACTTTAAAAAAACAACCCAAAACTTTCCCTGATTTGTTTTCTTTCTTTGTTCTCTTCCCATCTCTTGGTGGGGAAGAGGAGAAACATAACCAGAGGCAAATGCTCACTAAAACCAATGCCCACAGTGATGGCTGCATGCCAACAGGCTCGGCTTTGGGGTGAAGGAAGCATTTTAGTGGCCTGCAGGATGGGACTCTGGTGTGGATGGCAGTCCTCATGTTTTCTACTATGCATTTCCTCTGCTTGGTCCTGGTCTGGCCTTGCTTCTGTGCCATTGTCACCCACAGCCGTGCAGAGCCGGAGCCTGAGCCCATCCATCTGCCCCCTCCTCTGGGCTCCTTCTCCCCTCAGGCACTGAGCACCCATCACCCCAGGGTTCCCCCTTCCCACACAGCCAGTGTGCAGAAGGACCCCACAATTCCCCTGTAAAACTATTAAAACTCTACCTCATTAGTAATAATTAAAAAGCTATAGCACATATGTTCCCAAAAGCTTATGCCCTTGGGCAGGGCTTGGTATTTTATTTTACTTTACCTTTTATCTTCTTTTCCTCCTTTTCTTTTTTCTTTTCTTTTCTTTTCTTTTCTTTTCTTTTCTTTTCTTTTCTTTTCTTTTCTTTTCTTTTCTTTTCTTTTCTTTTCTTTTCTTTTCTTTTCTTTTTTCTTTTCTTTTCTTTTCTTTTCTTTTCTTTTCTTTTCTTTTCTTTTCTTTTTCCTTTTTTATTTTTAAAACTTTTTTAATATTCTTTTTCTTATCTTATGCCTTTATATTTTTTATATTTTTCGTTCATCTTTTTTATTTTCTCATTTCTTTTCCTTTTCTTTCTCCTTTTCTCCTTTTCTCTTTTCTTTTCTATTTTTAATTTTTACTTTCATTTTATGTTTTTATTTATCTTATTTTATCCTAGTCTATTATTTTATTTTATCTTATTTTAATTTTTTTTTTGTTATTATTCCATTTCAGTTTTGTCTCATTTTTATCTGATCATTTATCTTACATCTTACCTTACCTTCTCTCAATTCCCTAGGCTCCTACAGCACCCCCCCATGCTCCAAGGATAAGCAGCATCACCCCTCCAGCATCCCCAGCAGAGCAGGGATACAAGGACCACCGCCCTGCCCACCTGGGGGGAGGGGGGGGCAGGGGGGGGATGGGATGGGAGGGCGACGCTCCCCACATCTGAGGCACAGTAAAATATTTTACTACAAAGCAGAATTACTCTGAAGAGTGATGGGCTGACTTGCGAGACCCTCTCAGCTTTATGGAGGTCGTAAGTTAGAGACTCCCGGCGAGCTGGAGGAAAACATAACCCTCGCCTTTTATAGGCCAAACTTCCTGCCGTATATTAAACCCTCCGGCAAACGGACGGGGCCTTTACTGCCAACTATAACTTTAATGGCTCCCGAACTAACCCCTCGCTTGGTTTGGGAGGGTTATTGATAACTGGGGGGTGCTTTGCCAGGCCTTGCGCGCCTGGTGTGCCCCCGCGATGGGTGGGAGCGGGCGGGGGTGGGGCGGAGTAGGCACCCCGGTCTGGTCTGGGATAAAATGCTCCCCCCACCACCAGCAAGAGGCATTGCACGGGTCGGGACATGACGCAGGGAGCTTGGGAGGGAACCGGCATGTCCCTGGGCATCGGCAAGCCGTCAGGCCCGTGGGGTTTTCCCCCTTTCTCATCCCCCATTAAAATATAAGGTGAAATGGAACAATGCAGTGGCTGCCCAGCGCTGGGCTTTGCTCACGGGTGGGGGGGTGTGTGTGTGTGCAAAATCCCCATTGATAAGTGGGCGGCTGGGAGGAGAGGAAAGCAGGGGATAAACAATCAATTTCTCTTTTAGGGGGAGGGAGGATGCTGCACCCATCCCCCAAATGCTCTGGGAGGCCACACAGGCCCCTTCCCCACCTTAAAAACATCTTTTTTCAGTGTAGGGGGAGAAAGGCAGCTGGGAGAGGTGCAACAGCTCAACCCCACCCCAGGAATCCAAAGGATGCGTGCCAGGCCACCAACCCCAACCCAGACAGCATCACATACCCCCCCACCATCCCCTTCCTTTGCATCGCTTTCCTCCACCCTCCTTTTTGGGGCAATCTCCTTGTCGGGGCCCGGCGAGACTTAGCATTTCTCCGTCTGGCGCCCAGGACGAGCCTTTATTAAACAGCTGGGAGCGAGGTGATATTTAAACTGGTATTAGGAGAACATGGTTGGAGGGAGATAATTCCTGGGGTGGTCTGGCAGCGCGGCGGCCGGGGGTGGGGTGGGGTGGGGGGGGGAGCTTTTCGGGTCTCCTGCAGGAGAGTGATACAGTTAATTTGCAGCTGGAGCTGGAGGCTGGCCCACGCTGATACTGCCGTGTTATTTAGAAGAGAAAGGTCAGGCTGGAGATTGAATAATCATTGACAAGAAATCCATGGGGGAGCGCAGGCAGCAGCTCCGGGCGAGCTCTAGCATCCTTGTGTGTCTGTGTGTGTGTTTGTGTGTGTGTCTTTCCACCCACTTTGGTCCCCAGGGAGGTGTTGGAGGGGTTTGTGGTGGGGGTCCTGCCTGTCTCCTGCTCCAGGGAATCACAGCCGCTCTCTCCAGTCACCCCTGTTCCACCTGATCTCTCCAGCACAGGGGACTGGGAAGAGCTGACCTGGTTTTCAGCACATGTACAAGCTCCTTTTTAAATTGCAAATTATTCTTAAATATAGTTTTAAAAAAAAAAATTCTTGTGGTTTGTTTTTTTTTTTTAAAACCCCCCCAGGTAACCACAAACCACCAACCCTCCCCACCCCCCCTCCCCACTCCCCATCCCTGGGTGCAATAAAAGAACATCCCCAGCCAGCTTTTTGGGGAAGAAATGCACTAAAAAGCTCCCCCAAAACCAATGCCCGAGCAATGAACGATTGAAACCCTGCGTGTCTAAGAGGCGCCCGCTTGCCCCAGGGAAACTGAGGCACAGTGAGGAGACACCAGGACCAGCCAGGATGCTGCGCATCAGGCATTCTGCCCCCCCACCCCACCCCTTAAACCGCATCCCTCTGGCTCTCCCAGGCTAATAAAGGTAATACCTTTACTCATCCCCCCTCCCTGCACCCGCTGCACCCCAAACAACCCACCCCACAGGGCGCTCCGCTTTCATTTTCTCCCTCCCAAAAAAATACGCTGGGTTTGGTTTTCAGGTTGGGGGTTTTTTTTGGTGGGTTTTTTTTTTGTTTTGTTTTGTGGTTTGTTGTGTGGGGTTTTTTTTGCAACAAAAGAAACTATTTATTTGGAATATGCATTACCAGTACAAATCAGGAAACTGTAAAACCTACACCTTGTTAGTAGCGTCATAGAACAGAAAAGTCTCATTTGGGATCAGAAAGACAGAGGCCTTTTTTTTTTTTTTTTTGTTCTTTTTTTTTCCTTTTTCTTTCTTTACAGAAGCAGAAAAGCTTAAAGTTTCAAACCCAGGTCGGAACAGAGAGTCTTTTTTTTTTTTTTCTTTTCTTTTCAGGGTTTTTCTTTTTTTTTTTTTTCCTTTAAATATTTGGAATCCGTTAGGAAGAGGCGGTGGGGGGAGAGGAGGGAAACCAACACGAAGAAGATGGGGGGGGGGTGGGGAAACGAAATAGAAAGGAAAAAAGCAACTGGGAACAACTGGAGCATCTTTACAAGGGCTTTTTGCAAGAACAAAAAAAAAAAAATAATAAAGCAAACTGACAAAACCAACCCCCCCCCAGGCAACGTCTGATTTACAGCATCTTCATAATAATTATAATAATAATAATAAAGTTGTATGAAAAAAGACTCCAGGAAACCTCAGGAGTAAAAATAACACCCCGAACCCTAAACTGGTCAGTGATGTGAAAAGCTGTGGGGGATTTTTTTGGGGGGGTGGGGGGAGTGGGGTGGGAACAGGGGTTTTAAGAGCAAACCAAAGTGATGCTAACCGGCATCAGCCTCAGCACCTCCATGTGAACCCCATGCTGTGGCCCCTCTCCACATTTTGGGGTATAATGGGGGGTAATTTTGGCTATCGGGGAGGAGGATGGGGATGACTACAACACTGCCACATCCCGTCCTTCATCCCTCCCAACACAGCCAGGGCTGGGGGCCAGGTTGTGAGACCCCCCCCCCCATACTCAACAAGGTCTGTGGTCAAAATGAGCCCTGGAGCAGCCACCCCAGGATCTTCTGGGTATCAAATAATGGGGAAACCGCCCCCCTCAACCCACCTCAGCCTGGGGAGAAAAGAAACCTTCCCCCTCCTTAAAACCACCATTGCTTTTCACATCACCTGGGTCCCAGCTCAAAGCGCAGGGGAAGCGGCGAGGCTGGTGTCTGGGCACTCAGCATCATTGATCAAAGCCCTCCTCCCCTCCCAAGGTAACACCAAGAAAATGAAAAAAAAAAAAAAGGCAATTTCTGGATCTCAACGTTCAAAAAAAAAAAAAAAACCAAAAAAAAAAACCCCCAAACCCCAAACCCCATAAAAGTGTTAGGCTGTACCTATTAACGCTCACTATTCCAACTGCATTTTCTTTTTCTTTTGATTTTTACAAAATTAATTACCATCCCTTCTTCTTCTTGAAACGCTGCGTGAGGGGAGATGAGCGGGCACGACTCTACGCTGGTAACTACCATTCCTCAACTAACTCACAAATGCGAGAAAAATAGGGGGGGAAAAAGAAAAATAAACTTAAAAAAAAAAGAAGAAAAAAGGGCCAACCAAACTGGGGGGGGGGGGAACGGGACACCAAACAACTGGGGAAGGAGAAGCTAAAAGGAGGAGGAGCTGGATGTAGGTAGTTTGATGTTATAAACAATACAGGAATGAAGCGCTTGTTGCCACAGAAAGAGCAGGGACGGGACCTTCCCCCCCCCCCCCCCCTCAATTTTGCGTGCGAAGAGGGTCGGGGGGGTGGGGGGAGGTTTGTTTTTTATTTTTGATTTTTTTATTATAAACACTATTAAATTCCGACTGCGTTTTTGGTTTTTGTAATTTTTTTTTTCCTTTTTTTTTTTTTTCCTTTTCTTTCCTTTTCTCCTTTGTCTGAATATACAAGAACATTCATTATCAAATGTTCGTTATCATCAATACTACAAAGAACAAGACACAAATCGCAAGAAACAATGGAAAATGTTAATAAAGCTGAAAGAATCGTCGAGGGTTTTTTTTTTTTTGTGGGTTTTTTTTTCTTTTTTTTCTCGTTTTTATTTTTTTTTTTTTTTTGGAGTTTCTGCAGGTTTTTTTTTTTTTCATTTATTTTTTTGTGGGTTTTTTTTATTCGTTTTGTTTTTTGTTTTTTTTTTTTTTTGGTATCGAAGTCAGGTTTTTCTGGGCAGAAAAAAAAAAAAAAAACAACACAACCCAAAAAAGTAAAAAAAGAAGAAGAAGGGGGGGGAAAAAAAACCCTGAAAAACAACAACAACAAAAAAAAAAACCCCAAACCAAAATACCCCACAACACTCAGGGTTGGGGAAAGGGGTAAGGGGAGAGGGAAACAAAACCCCCAAATTAATAAAAAATAAAAATTTTTTAAAAAGCAAAGATAAAGGCAAGCGAGCAGGTACGCTGACATGGAACAAACCAGAGGGACCAAGCAGGGAACCCAGGAGGTGATTCCCGAAGTACCATGGAGGAGTGAGTGCCCTGCCTGGGCAGGGGGGTGCAGGTGGGATGGGCAGCCCCAGTAAGAGGGTGGTTTCGGCTCCTTCCCGGGGTGGGTTTCCAAGAGGTACGGTGGCATTCCCACTGCTGCCACTCTGGAGAACAGACCTGACCCGGCCCTGCGCCCCTGAAATGCTTGGCCAGAACGGTTTCATGTGAAATACGGCGTAAATGGTTAAAAGGCTGCACTGGGGGAGGAGAGGAGAGGAGAGGAGAGCAGGAAGGTGCCCGCCCGGCAGCACCTTGCAGGGAGCCACCAGTCTCCTTGCTCCCAACCTTCTCCTTGCTCGTAACTTATTCCCAGCCGGGAAGCAGCCCCAGAGCTCAGGCGTCGCATCACGCTGTGCAGCACCGTCCCTGTCCCCGTCCAACTGCCTCACCGCTGGAGACCTTTGGAGCTCAGCACGGAGCAGCCGGTGCTGTTTCACGTCCACCTTTCACCTCCTGCTCTGATCTCACCAGCTCAGGAACAGAAAATCCACTGAATTAGGACTTGTGGTATGGGGGGTGGGGTGGGTGGGTGAGGAGGTCACAAATTTCAGGGCGGGTGTTTTTGGGGCCTTCTGGGCTTGTTCCCCAGGGAAAGGCAGGTGTCACCTCCACTTCAGGCGAGTCGCGCTGCAAGGTGACAGTGTGTCGGAGCTGCGGGTACATCCTTTTCTCTGGCAAAAGGGTGGGGATTTTTCTGGCAGAGCTTTAATTATCAATGGTTCCTGCTTAGCGCTGCTCTGCGCTGGCGGCTCCCACCTCAAGACAGCCGGGGTGGGCACAGACAAGCAAGATGTGGCCAAGAGGTACAAGGGTCCAGCTCGAAGCACCAGACACATTGCACCTGCAGCCAGTCCCCCCCGATGCCCAGGGTCTTGCCACGAGCTGGCTCGGCCTCCTCACACGCGTCTGAAGAACCAGCAGCTGAAAGTGCTACCCCAGCACAAAGCTCAGCTCGTTGCCCGGGGCAAACCGTTGCCTCCCAGCTGCCTGAGGGGCTGTGTGGGCAAGATGAAGCCTCACTCACCACCCCAGCACTGCCTGTACCAAGAGCCGACTGGGAAAACTGGGCAAGAAATCCCCCAGGAGCACTCCTGCGACTTGGGGCTCCACTGCCGTAACAAAACCAGTGGCTTTGGTGGAAAGACATCCCAAAACAGGTCATCCACCCATCCTGTAGAGCCTTTGCCCCTGAGCAAACCCATTATGAACGCACCCAAAGCACTCGCCCCTGCCACACCCAGCCTGTCCGCTCCTGCTACTGCCCGTCCCTCACTGCAGCTCTGGTAGGGATTTGGGAAGGCAGCAGATGCCACCAACCTCTTATCAGTCCTACCTGCACTGGGAAACCCCACCTGCTCTTCCACAGCACGGCACACGCTCCCGAAAACACTGGCTAACACCCCGTGACGTTCTCCTTGCCAGAAACAAAACCAACTCCACCGCCGACCTCGCTAGGTGCTGCGAGAAAACCGCTGGGTCCCACCAACCATCAACGCCTGATCCTGAACACCGCCGCAGAGGTGCTCAGTGCCTTCATTATTAGCGAGGGTCATGGGTTTTTGGCCTGCCTCTGCCCTGTTTCCGTCCCTCCTCCCCTCCCCTCTAACGGCAGGCAGGGAGGACAGTGGGGGTTTCACAGCTCAGTTTTGGGATGTGTGGCAGAGCAAGGCAGCGACTGGGAAGTGCCGGTGGTTTTCCCAGTGCTGGGAATGGGCCAGTACCTTTTGGAAGGGAAGGACGGCACGCCGGCTCCTTCTCCTACATGCAAGGGGGGAAATTGGGGCCGCATCTGCCCACACCGTTGCTGGCAGTGCCTGAGGGACGGCTCACCGACGCAGGGCTGGGCGTGGGGAGGCGATGCGCTGGCGGAGACGAAGCGGCAGCGGGGCTGCGGTGGCGTTTCCCTACGGAGAGGTAGCGTGAGAGACGGGGCAGAGGGTGAGGGGGGGCTGCCTGCTAGGAAAGGAGCAAGACGTGACTGAGGTACGTTTGCAGCTCCGCAGAAAGACGCTCAGCGCAAGGCTGCACACTGCTCGGGGGCTGTTTTGCGTGGTAGTGGTTGATTTTTTTGCTTTTCCTCCTTAAAATCCTTCTACCTGTTGACATATCCTTCGGTGGGAGAGGGTTGGAGGGGAGGGAGTGGTGTTGTGGTGGCGGCAAGGGGTAGGGGGGGGGAAAAGCTGCTTCTACCCAGAAAAGAGAGGGAAGAGAGTATAAAGAAGTGTCCAGATTGGCTGAAAAAAGCATCCCGACGAAGAGAAGAGAAGAGAAGGAGTCTTCTTGTGTGTGCTGATTGGGTTCACCTCCAGTCTGACTGCTGCGGTGTTAGGAGAGGCCCCCTCCCCTCCCGCCCCCGCCGGGGCTGGCTCAGCCAGGGATGCAATTTGCTGGGAGATCAGTTGGAGGTATCAGAATGAACGCTGCCAGGGCCTTCTGTGGGGGAGGTCACCGACGACGGGGTAGTAGCGTCTTGCCAACCTCCATTAGCCTGTGGGAAAGGAGACATGGAGACATCGGTCACACAATGGAGTGCCTGGCCTGACCCCAGGCATCCACCTGCCTCAGACCCCCCAGCTCCTCCCTCGGTTGATGCAGGAGGGAAGGATGTCCACTCTGGCTGCCCCATCCCGCCATGGACCACAGGGCTACATTGGTGGGATGTGGCCAGAAACAGTGATGTCAAAAACAGGGGTGTAGGGGGGTGATAAATTGCAAGTGCTGACGGAAATTCTGTCCCTTAAAAACTAGAGAAACCCCAAACTCTGTTTGTCTGGTTTTTAACTCCCAAATTCTATCTTTCCCCATAAGGAAGGAGGCAATAGCCAATGCCTTGCTCCAGAAACCTCATCCTGGGATGTTACCTGGACCCAGGTAATGTGAACACGCAGAACAGCCAGTGGATCCCAAGGGACCTCTGAGCTGTGCCGTGTCCCCCAGCACTGCTCCGTGTCCCCCACCTTGTTGCCCTTCCGGGCACCCCTCCCCACCAAGTTTTATCATGGGGAAGACATCATCCCACATGACTCTCTTGCCACCATGCAGGCCACATTCAGGAATCTGGGCTGCCTCTGCTCCCACTGCAGAGCATTCCCCTCCTTGCTTTGCAGCAAAACCACAAATTCCTGCCACCCTGGGTCTGCCCCTCTGTGCTCCCCATAATCCCTCCTCAAGGGACCCCAAGCCACAACGCAACAGAGGTGACACCACCACACCCCATCCGAGGGTTTGGACAGCAAAGCACGGTGGACGACTGGGGTTTTTTCTCCTAAGAACAGACACAGAGCCCAATTCCCCGGTCTCTTGACAGTGGAGCTACTGGAGGGCCCCGGTTGCCGCAGCCAGGAGCCAGCAGTGCACAGAAGCTGCTCTTCCACAGCTGCCACCCCCTTTGGAGAGGAGCAGATGTTGCACCCAACCTCCTCTGCTCCCTCTGATATTGATACAGTGCTCGGCTAATTAATCCTTCCTAATCATTGCCCAAGCTCGAGTCGGTAGCAGTCACCACCCTACTTTCGGTGTGCCCAAGCTATTTTGCCCTTCCATGCTCCATCCATCACCCCGGGCAGACCCCCAAAGCAAGGTGAAGGTAGGAAAAGCTTCATCACCCCAAGGCATTGAGCAACCATCTGGACCTTGCCGTTGGGTTGCCCGTGCTGCTGAACAAGTCCTGCCTGCCCAACAGAGAGCCAAGAAGGGAGCAAAGAGCTAGCCAAGCTGTAGGAACCCACGTTTTGAGGGTTCCTTGAAGCAGGACACGCATGAAGCAGAAGAGACAGAAGCATGCTGGATGGCTTGTGCCTTCTTCCATGTACATGGGGAGCTTCCATGAGCTAGCAAGCTCAGTGCCTTAAGGCACCGGTGAGGAAGACGGGACTCATGACCAGAACTTGCTAGTGGGTGGCAAACCCTGCTCCTCTTCACCCTGGGTGCAAGCCTGACACCACACTATGCATAAACACCAACACCCAGAAGACTTTGCTGTGCCCACCACCCCCCTTGCCCAGCTTCCATCCGCAGCCGGGCCCCCGACCCACCATCCCCAAGCTCCCTCCGAGATGCAATATCCACCCTTACATGTCTTGGACCGCTGCAAGAGGCAGCAATTACCGTAGATTATCAGCCCGACAATGACAGGCCGCGTAAAGAGAGACACAGAGCCAACTCCACCGCCCCGAGACTGGCACATTCAAGTACACTTAGGACATTAATAGCAATTTACGTGCCATCAGTGAGAGAGAACCACAATAGCTGTGCTGGCAGCCTCTTATTACCAAGCCTGTTATTTGTTGGAGTTACAAGCTATAATCACAACAGAAACTTTCAAAACCCTTATCTTCCGTGACGCACCAAATCTATTTCAGAGCCGTAATTGCTATGTCACCGGAGAGTTTGCTGCTTAATGCACTCAGATGCCATTTAGTGTTTGCAGGGTCATTACGGCGAGCAGGAGGAGGGGGGAGAGAGTGGAGGGGGCTGCGCAGAGCAGGGCTCCGTCCCTATTGTGCTCAACTATTTTTAGAGAGGCTTTTGCGTGCCAGCTGCGGTGGGAAGGAGCGGGAGGAAGAGTGTCTTGCAGACAGAGACTTTGTGGGGCTTCTGTGTTTAGTGGCCTGGCCCACAAAATGCTGGGGAGCCCCATGGGACTCAAGACTGGGAGTCAGGCTTCATGTGTTGTGGGGGTTTGTGCTGCCCGTAACCACCTTGGTGGCATCCGGCAGGAAGACAAGAGGATGCTGGGGAGAGGCCGACGCGGGTTGGGGCACCCTCCGCACCCCCACCACCCCACACCCTCCTGCTCCCCCAGTCTAACAAGGCCCCAAGTTACAGGACAAGCGATGGGAAGGGGGACCCAACATCGGCCATGCCTATAGCATCTTGATGGCAGGGGTTAGCCCTCCATGAGGAGGTCAGGGCCTTCCCCAGGCAGAGGGTACGCTGGCACCATCCACACTCATCCCTCCTTTCCTGGAGCTCATTCTGCTGCTGGATCAAGTCACGTGCAGGATGCATCCAATTCCACCCAGACACCCTGTCTTTTTCTGAAGCAAGGAGAGCCCTTGGGATCTGACTACAGTAAATCCCTTGGGATATCTCTCAGAGACAAAGGAGTCTTCTGAGGAGGCTGCTCCTCCTCAAAGCCCTGCACCACAGATCTGACTTCTTCAGGAAGGGCAGAATCCAAAGACTGAGCAATGTCTCCAGGACATCTCTTCACATGTCACCTTCTGTCTAGTGCCAGAGCACAGGCAAGGCCTTGGTGCCTGTCCAAGTGGTGAAGCCCTGGTGACGGATTGCTGAAGCAAGTGTGCCCATTTCCACAGGCCTCACAGCATTTTTGTCACCTCCACCAAGACTGCTTGGCTCTCTGCCTGGGCCTCCTACGTGGGGGTGGGAGATGTCTTTCTGATTATTTTTAAAGGACTGTTCTGCTTCACATGGAGGCCATCTCAGTCTCCCACCTCCTGGGGCCAAACCTCTGTCCCACCACAGCTGGTAGGACAAACACATCAGATACACAGTGGAGAATGCAGCCTCATCTGGCCATCACTTTGCAAGGGTCTCAGACATACCAAGGTATCTCTGATGGATGGGGCTTGGGCACCAAAGTCCCGTCAGACCAGCTTCCATACAGATCCCAGCTCGCCATCATGATGGTGAACTGTATGTAGCTTGCTAAGGAGCAGAGCAACAACTCTCTTTTCAAGACCCAAACCCTTAGAGAAGAGGGTCTCAGCATGAGCAAGGAGGCCCTACAGGTACCAGCGCCTGGTACTTGCTGACAGGAGTGGGTGGAAAACTCAAGGGCACTACCCACCACTGACTGCTGCCATCACAGCAGCACAACAGCACTTTTAGATCAAAACCCGAGCATTCTGATGGACTTTAAAAATAGCTCCTCATTTTAGACTTTGCAATGATCTAGAAATTAAATTAAGCCCAAAAAGAAGTGTCCAAAATAATTTTTCTTGAAGGTGACTCTAGCTCATTCATCAACTAGCAGACAGGGGACATAAAACACTTTATAGGGTCACTGGGCAGGAAAGGGTGGTGTTTTGGGTTGGGCCCTTCCAGAAGATCATGGCAACAGAGATCCAACTTCTACTGGAACCCACCAGAACCTGGGCATCTAAATGCTCTGAAGGCCCCAGTGTTGGGGACCCCTGGCTGGGTACACACACAGACCCCCCCAAACAAGCACTGTCTGGAGGGTCCAGACATCTGTCCCTTCATCGTGCAAAACCCCCAACCTCAAAGCTTGCAGAAAGGGCTGGGTCAG
Organism: Porphyrio hochstetteri; assembly: GCA_020800305.1. Classification (NCBI taxonomy): domain Eukaryota; kingdom Metazoa; phylum Chordata; class Aves; order Gruiformes; family Rallidae; genus Porphyrio; species Porphyrio hochstetteri. The sequence goes on from CM036912.1 coordinate 26,955,106, forward strand.
GCCCCAAACATCCCCCCCACCAGGTGCGGGGTGGGGCAGTCCTCAAGACAGGTCCTGCCTCTGCCACCCCTCTACCACCAAAAGCATCCCTGTCCCTCGCCAGGCCTGGTGCTGCCCGATGCGGTGCCCACCCGCCGAGGAGAAGGCGGCTGCTCTCGCTCTGCCTCAGCCACCGCCGCAGGTCACGGAGATCTGACGGCTGGGACATCGCCCATTATCCTGCTAACGATGCAGAACCGACTCCATCCCTTCTCGCCCTGCGGAGAGGTCTGTCAGCCACGGAGCTGCAGAGCTGTGGAGGGAACTGGGCTTTGGGTAGATTCTGCTCCTCAGCTGTCATGACTTACATGCGTTTAAAGATTCATCCTCCGCCGAGGAAGGCAAACCCTGAGCGCCATCTCCCCTGCCAAGGTTTGCAACGATGGAGCTGGGCAACCTGCTGCTGACTTCCCAGCCCTGACGGGCTCCGGGGATGACTTAACCTCAGCCCCGTGTAGACATCTTTGTGACAGGGCTCTTGACTAGGTTTCGGCTCATCTCCTTCCAGCAGCTCACGGGGATGCTCGGGTGACGCGAGGACGGCAGCTTTCCGTGTCACCAGCAGCTTTCCTCTGCATCCCGCTGCCCTTCCTTGATGTGAGAGGGGTTCAGGGGAGAGGCAGGGAAGCCCTGCCTGCTGCTCTGCCTACGAGATAGCTACCCTGCCTGCACTCAGCAGCTCGCCAGGACCTTGCCCAGGACCAAGGCTTCCCAGAGAGCATCCACGCTTCAGGGATGGATAAACTGGGATTTGTCAAGAGACCGAGCTGGATGGGAAGATGGTAAAAGCTACAGGGAGGAGCATGCTGCCTGGGATACAGGGGAAGCAAAACCTTTGGGGACAGAGAGACAACCCAGAAGATGCTTCCGAAACTATCTGCCCAGCTCTGGACACCCTGCCTGGCTTCCCATGCCTACCATGGCTTTATGGGGATACAAGGAGTCACCCCCAAACCTGGGTGGTTTCTTTGCCCACTTTCCACCCTGCCCCTCGCTGAACAACATCCAATTTGGGCCATTTTGGGCTCCTGCCCTTCCTGACAACCAGCCCGAGCAGCCATCAGATGCCACCATGCCAGATGCCCATTTGGGAAGCGCAGGGGGAGATCGCTGCCACTCCCAGCATACCAGCTCCCAATGCTGCTTGTTCTCCCACTGCAGGACCAGTATTGGTTCCACTATTTCATTCTTCTCTCCCCCATCGCACCCTCCTTGCTTGATAATCCCCAGCAGCAACTCTCCCCACCCCCCCAAATTTCGGCTTAACCCAGCCCACTGTTATTTTCCAAGCCAACTGCAACCGTAATCAGCTCAGCCTCTTTCCTTGGGGGTATTTTAATTTATACAAAAGTATCATCTCTTATCATGATCAGCCTGCGATTCATTTACTCTCCAAGTATTAAAAAGCCAGAAAGGGAATAAATTCAGCGCAGGAAGAAATTAATGTGGAACGATAGGCTCTTTCATGTGGCATTTCCAAGCGCCGTTTTTGCAACAGGCTTATGTAATGAGACATAATTATCTGCACATGTTCAATTACATTACTTCACAAATCCTCTCTGCCTCCTGACGTCAAGCCGCCCGCTAAGCCACGGCGCCTGCAGGAGAGGGGAGTGCGACCCCCTGTCCTGCTGCACCCTTACCCCTTAACGCTCTCCCCATACCGGTGGTGGCCACTTGCATGCTGGTGGAGCAAAGATGGTCACACACAAGGTGATGCACATGGCACAAGGCTTGGCTGGGTGATGGGACTGGATGGTCCATCTAGCTGGGCTGCTCAGACACAGGACCACCATCCCACCCAGAGGACCATCACCTTACCGCGCAAACATGAGACCACCCTGCCAAAACCTTCAGCCTCCTCGATGGGGACTGTGGCAGCCAGCCAAGTCAAGGGCCAGCCGCCCCCTCCTCCTTGCCACCCCGGACACCACCACCCACTCAGTGCTCACAGCCTCCTTTTCCAGGCTGCCCTCCTCTCTCCCAGCTTGCTGTCACCGCCGCTGAGATGGAGGACGATTGATCTGAGAAATGAAGTTGGATTGCTGTCCCGAATCTACACTGGGTTCTCCTTGTGTGTGTCTGATCGATTTCCCCCTGTGCGACACAGCTTGTCGCTACGAATTTTCATGCTAGTCAGAACCCGCCAGCACACCCAAGAACAAGGAGAAGATGCTCCAGAGACCGCCCTCCCCCTCGTATCCTCCCCCAGTCTGGTTGGGCGAGGCTTTCTTGGGTTGACGTTGGTTGGCTTTGTTGTGTTTTGCTTTTTTTCCTCCGCCCCCCTCCTCCTTCCTTTTATTTGCTGCTGCCATCCCCATCGCCGCCGTGTTTTCGGATGCTTGGCTGGGGACGGGTTATTTTTAGATGGCCGCTCCAGGATGGTGCCATCGGCCTCCTCACGGAGCCATCTCCGGACTGGGGCGTTCGCGGTGACATTCCCCACTGCGGTTCCATGAGGTGTCACCTGTTTAGCAGCTCCTCTCGGCCGAGCGCGTGTGGCCGCAGGTGCCAGGCAAACGCTGATCGGCTCTGACAGTCCTAGACGCCAGCTGCCTGCACAAAGCCTGCTCGGTCGCCACTTTTTTTGTGGGCAAAGCTCTGCCGTTGGCGTGACCGATACAGAAGCAATAAACTAGGTGACCGTAAAAGCAAAGACAAGTCCTACTAAGTGGCATTCCGAGCCCTATGGCTTTGAAATAATTGGGAGTGAGAGAACAAAAATGAAAAGGGAAAAAAAAAACAACAACCACCCAACCCAACAACAAACCAAAACCCAAGAACCCAAGAGCCTATTTATTATTGTTTTTTCCTTACACTGATGCCCTGCGGACTATACATCTGACTTGCTGCGAGTCCGTCACTGTATCCTCCTGTCTGGCTGATAACATGGCGAAGGGTATCCACCTAAACAGACCAACGACAACAGAGACACAAATTAGAGTGAGCGAAAGGTTAGTGGGCAAAGCCGCTTCGGTTCATCTTTGCCAAGATAAAAACAGAACAGTAATAATAATAACAACAACAATAATAATGGTATACAGTTAAAGAAGAGGAAAAGAGAACCAGCATTTGCTTCATGGTAAGAGCCAAGCCAGAGGACCACTCCTGCCTCCCTCACCACCCCCCACCTGCCCCGTCAGTTCTCCTTGGTCCCAAAGCTTTTGACAAAAAGAGTGGAGAGGGAGAAGAGCAAGGATGGGGCAGAACCTTCTGGAGCACATCTCTGCGGCCAGCTCCTCCCCTGCACTTGAGGACCCACATCCCTACCCCATCCGCTCTTCAGCCTCAAGCTCTGGGAAGCTCACAGCAGTGAAAGGAGATCCTTGGAGCTGGCCGAGCGCCTTTGTTTCGGAGGGCCCAGGAAGGGAATATACCTACCATGGCAAAGGCACCGGCAGCTCTCCTCTGGGTGCCCCGCTCCTCTCCCTCCACTCCCCCAGCCCAGCCCCAGCAGTGGTACTGGTGGTGAGCACGTCCTGTCGCCCACGGACGGCACGCTTGTTCTGCGTCCAGCACTGCGAGGGGAGCAACCTCGGCTTTCGAGAGCTCTCCTTGCCAATGCAGAAGTGTCAGAGTGGCTGTCGTCTCTCAACAGAGCCTTGGACACTAGAGTGGACTCATGGCATGTCTGGACATCGGATGGGAGGTGGGAGATCTATTTTAAGGTCTGTCTTTTTGCCCAAAGCACAGGTTGACGATTCAGTAACGCTGCTCACAGCTCACTTGCTCTGTCTGGCTGGTGTGTACCTGGGTGGTTGTGAGTGCCTGTGCTCTGGTGAGGCAGGGAGATGGTGAGGGGTGGCTTTTAGTTAAAAAAAAAAAAATCAATCTAGCTGGATATTTGAGCATTTTTCGCCTTTCAGCAGACACCTGGTTTGGCATCGAAGGAGTAAGTGGAAACCTTGCAAAACAAGACACCAGTCCAAACATCTGGCCCCTTCCCTTGGAAGAATAAAGTAAGTAGAACCTAAACCTCAGCTATTTTCATTTGAGTTCATGCCTGTTCTCCTAAACCTCCTCTCAGTACGACTATCAAGCCAGAGCCAAATGCATTCACAAAGTGTGGGCAAGTCTCCTCAAGACCATGGTTGGTGGTTTGGTCAGGTGTTTGGTTTTGGTTTCTTTTGGATCGATTTTTGGGTTTGTTTTGGGGGTTGTTGCTGTTGCTTTTTTCAGTTGGTTGGTTGGTTGGTTTTTTTCAGTTTGGTTTGCCTTTTTTAAGTGTTGGTTGGTTGGTTTGTGCTGGTTGAGATTTGCTCTTTGAGATGGGAGGGAGAAGTGCCAATACAATCAAAGGCTCCTCCAACACTAATGCATTCACTGGCAGTACATCGGATGGGTCCCTACCTGTGACTGCACGTTGGCTCCAACCTGGGCCCCTTGGTAAGAATCCCCATTGAGAGACTGCACGCTCATGAACAAATCTCCAGAGTTTGACATGTTAAAAGAACTGGAAGAACCTGGAAAGGAAAGAGTGAGGCACCTGAATCACAGAAAGGAAAAAGATCCACCCCATGACTCTCAGCCAAGAGGAAGGAACAACATGCAAAGCAACCACAAAAACAAAACACACAGTCAGGTTAGTAGGATGAAGAACAGAGCAAGCAAAAATAAATAAAGGATGCACTCTTGAGGTTATTCAAAGCCACATGTTGTTACAGCTCAATGCCAAGAACATTCTTCAATAGCTCCTCAGCTGGAGGAAGGACTCTTCATGCTTTAGACCGAGTCAAACAAAAGCCAACCTGGAGGACCCGGACAGCCCTTTCCCTTCATGTCAGGGCATCAAAATCCTTCAGGCAGCTTTGAACACACTGGTTGTCGGAGGTGTCCACCCAGCAGACCGCACCGGAGAACAGCATTACCCAAGGAAGCCTCAGTGCACACCACTGCTGCTTCTGAGAAACTCAGATCAGGCTGGGTAAGTCCGCACCGGGCTGCTCTCTGCGGGGTGAGCACATCCAGACACCACCCAGCACCAAGGCCGGAGCTCCTGTGAAGCCACACCAGGAGCTCTGCGAGGGAGTGGTGCGTGGGGTTTGCCTTTGGGACATCAGGACCCATCACTGGTGGGAACAGCGGCGCACCAGGAGCGAAGGCTCACAAAAACGTGAAGGCACCTGGTCTAGACTCCCAGTATCCATCACATCGGCAAGTGCCTGTCATCGTGATGGGCCACGAGAGAACGAAAGGGTGTCACAGCCAGAAGGAGCTCTGTGAGCAAACTCCCCATCTCATGCACCAGTCGCCAATGTCACGCTAAAAAATTCTAACGGTGAGGACAACTGGGTGGGATCATGGGGGCGGGGGGGAAACATGAAAAGAAACAAGAAAAAATCCACCCAACAAACCCGCCTTCAAACAAGGCTTCAAGATATCTGAGTACCTCCTCAACTACTGAATGGGAGAAACAAACCCATCATGTAACTGGAAGGCAGGGGAGGAGGGAATGGGGTTAAAAATTAAAAAAATAATAAAAAAAAGAGGTTTTATGGGATTATTTCAGAACTTCTCGTGCAGATCAGCGCGTTAAGTGTGAGACAGCTCAACGTGCAAGGTTTGGTTATATACATGACGTTAGCCTTGGAAAGGAGAGACTTCAGGGGCCCAGGTCAGCTATGCTTCCAGCTCCAACCCCAAATACACTCTCATTGTCTCCACTGCCACTTCCAACTTGGAAGACTGGCAACCATAGTCCTGGCGGAGCTGCCCAACTATGGCTCATGCGTATGCCTGGCAATCCCCCTCCCTTTGCTGGAGAGGGAACAAACGCTCCGGACAGACCGCGTCTCTGCCCTGGAGGTGGACCAAGAAGGATCCTCTGAAGGAAGCTGCCTCCAAGAAAGATGGAGCAACTGGGAGGTCTACGCTGGGGACTTCACATTCTCTAAACTCTTTGCAGCTCTCTGGGACTGGCTCATTTGTCAGGTGCTGGCCCTTCTCAGAATTGAAGGAAAGCAGAAACATCAATGCTGGATACAATGCCCAAGCCAGTCAAGAGACTCATCTCGAGCACAGCGAGTCTGGGATGAGGACCCTCCCACCGGTGCCTGAGAAGAGCAGAGCCAGGAACAGCTCCTTGTCGGTGCTTATTGTCAACCCTGCCCAACCCGTGCCAGACAGCAATCCCGCAGCACTGTGTAAGAGAACCAGGGCTAGGCAGAAGGCAGCTGTAGGCATCACCTCCTCTGCTCAGCTGGCGAAGGGCACCTGGCACATCCCAACCTCGCTGGTTACTTGTTATTTTAAAGGCAAAAAACCTATGGAAATGAGGTGGCAGACGGAGGACAGCCCAACCCTGACACTGCTCAACTTCAAAGCATGAAGACGGGCATGTTTTGCCCGCACAAAGGTGCTTCCTGCTGGGTTTTCCGAGTGATCGCTTTGGCCACCGGCATAAAAGCACAGTGGAGTAAAGTGGCTTCACATTCCCACGGTGGCTGAGAACCAAAAGAAGCAGAAAATATTCTCCTGTTCCTTTAAGGTGAGCAGAAACCTTTGAGACCACAGGAACAATCAGCAGCAGAGCTGGGAAGAGGACTGGGGAATCCCTGAGCACCCCCAGCCACCTCTACCACTCCAACCGCAGCAGAGCAACATGTCATTCCACCTTAACCCAACCAAAATTCTAACAAGAAATAAAAAAATGCCATCAACTTAACCGCTGTTTTATTGAAGCTTAACAAACCTGGCTGGAAACCCCAGGCTGGGAAGGAGGAAATAAAAATAAACAAACAGCCACAAACTCCGGTTCTGAAGAGCGTCGGTGTCCTGGAAATCACGAGGAGCGCTGGAGATGTCACTTACAAGATATACACTGCTATTGGCACGGGGTATTTTCACAATGTATGTGCATATCTAAAGGGTAACTATGTCTCGCCGCTGATGCGGATGCGAAGATAAATATGCGCATAGCAATGGCCCCGCGCGCGCGGATGCGCCCGTGTCGGAGGTGTAATTGCAGAGGGCCCTTTGCGCTGCTGCTCTGCTGCTTCAGCACTCTGCTCTCGACGCACTAGTCGTGTATGAAAATTACGATGGCCCAAAGTCTCAGAGACATGGCTAAGAGGGCCTGATGCACTGGGGTGGGAGAGGGGGCAGGAATGCGAAGAGCCAGGAAAATTAACACTCCGGTATCCTCCACGGAGATAAGATCCAGGAATACAAGGCAAATCCTTCCAGCAGAGGAGGATCCATCATAAATCTAATCTGTCCCTCTGGAAGACTCCATTGTGAACACACCAAAGGTTTTCAGTGGTCATGATTTGATCTGGGGCTCCCCAGAAACTGAGAGGGAACGACTGTCTTTGGGCTTGTGAATCCATGAGGGAAGGGGTCTTATCTTGGCACAGAAGTTCCTTGATGTTACTGTGTGTAGACGAAAAAACCCAACCCAAAAACCTGAAAACCAGCAACCAGGAAAGCTGATACTTTTCTTAACTTGGTAGCAGTGTGAAACAGAGGTTCGTCTTCAGCATCCAGACACCTTATCAAACCCAAGACCTACCACCGCTACTCCTTTGTGTTGAGTTTCTATCAGCAGCTTCAGAAAGAGCGGTGGAAAAGGTTAAACAAGCTATGGGTACCGAGACCTTGCCCCTGGGTGAAAGCCTACATCAAAGCAGTGCCTGCAAAGAGATCTCTCCCACCCTTATGTGTTCTGATGAGCAAAACCCACTTCAAGTTTCCTCCAATTCAAAAATCCTCACAAGGTTCACTGCTGGTATTTCTTGCCCCACTTCTCCAGCTCCTCAGAGTGCTGCTTCTCCAGGCTTCTCTGATAACCTCTCTCATGTTTTGACAGTCTCCACTTCCACCTCAAATTTTCTCAAACCTCTTAACAAGTCCTTTTCTCTAATGTATCTCACAATTCAAACTGCATCCAAGAATAAACAAACATGGTAACAACGCTCACTGGAGCTGACATCAAGCCACACTCATCTGCTGCCTCATACCACCTACCACCAATGAGACAGAGACCCAGCACACTGAACCAGTGAAGCTGACTTTGGTCACATACCTAAGACTCCTAGTTGAAGTCAATGGCAATGACTTGTCATCCACAAGAGCATGGAATTTACCTCCCCCCATAACCTTTCCTTGTGTCTCTACCATGGTCAAAGGTGAGGGAACAATCTGATGGACCATGTACCTCCTCAGATGGGCAAAACGACCGATTTAGATAGGAGGTCTAAAAGCCTGGGATGACCCAGCAGGACATTTGTTCTTTTTCACTTGCCAACCAACACTCTAGGACAGTGAGACCATGATCAGCAGACCCTCTCTGCTGAAGCAGGATCCTCTGCAGTGCTGTGCTCTGGACAAGTGATTGGCACAAACAGAAGAAGGCAGAGAAGACAGAGAATCAAGCCTGTGCCTGATGAAGCATACCTCCAGACAGCACGATCCCCTCCACCAGTAGCTCAGCAAGATTATTTTTACAAAACAAAAGGGTAAGCAGGAAACAAACCAGCTCAGGACAATTTTGGCCGCTCTGCATGGAAGATTTCATTGGATGTCATCACCTGTGTGCAGCCCTTATGGACTCTGGTTGGCAAAAGGGTCTGTCCACATAAAACGGCTTTCATTTGCCATGTGGTTGTTGTGCTGAGATTGTCCAGGCAATCACAGCGAGGACGGGGAGTTGTTAGCCCAAATGAGCCAGACATCTCAGTGCACTTGAACATCTGGCTGATAAAGCCCAACTGTGCATACTCAGGATGAAAAGGTGTTTGACATTCAGGCCTGGGTGACTGAGGATGGGGGACCTTGCTTTGAACGTGCCAGATGGCTAGACAGATGCAATCCTTGCCCTTGTCAATGTGTGGCCAATCTCTTTGACTGACTGTGGCCATTCACCGATCTCCAGTAACATGGGCATCAATGCAGAGAACAGATGGGTCTGCGTAGCCACAGCAGAAATGAATTTAGCTTCTGTCCCAGGTCTCGTTGCATCCAGTTCCACTTCTTCGTCCAATATCATGGCCCTCCAGGGACCACACTGCTGGTTGCTTCTTTCTCATGACCTGTCCTCTGCCTAATCTCTTTCTGTCCACATGCCCTACAATGTATTTAAACCAAAAGGTCCTACAAATTCCCAGAAAATCTACTCTTTGTTCAAACTCCTTCCTCACCAAAGTCTCAATAAATGATATGAAACAGAAAGAATTCCATGGTGTAAAAGAGAAGGCATCATCCACCTTAGTCCTTTGCCTCTTCTTCCACTTCAGTGCTCCTCCAAGAGCAATTTGGGCACATCCCAATGGCTCACAGCCATCCTCCAAACCTTTCAGACAGGTATTTGAAACCTAGGGTCTACAGGTAGTGCTTCTTGCTTCTAGCACCTCCAGGGCAACCTGAAGGAGGGAAGGTCACGCAACTTCAGATGTCCTCAGGATGTGCCTTTGCCCTACAATGTGGCAATGCAGGGATGCTTGACTGAGCTTACATTCACATGGCTCAGCTGAGATCTCAACCTGGGACATCACTGTTGGAGATAAAAGCCTGAGGCCCTTCCAATTGTCTCCTAAGGAGAAGAAAGCAGCTTCTGGGCCAGACAGCTGGAATCTGGGCCAGGAACACTTCCCTTCCATCAGAAGGATCTCCGCAGCCCCGCGATCTCCCCTCGTGCTGACACGCTGCTTTAGCACCACCGCCACACGAGGCACGTGAACAGAGGTCGATGTTTCTGGAGTGCAGACAAGTGAGTCAGAAAGAGGACCCAGGAGCTCAAGCCTTACACGTTAATAACAGTGCTGTTTGTCCTTCCTTGAAAGCGTAGTGTTACCCAGGGACTCTCTGAGCTGTTTACTGCAGGGTACTGGCCAATTTATCTTTGAAACAGCCACGTTACTGCCTGTGGGGAAAGCGAAGAAGCAGCCTCGCACCAGATCACTATTTAACTGGGCAGGCACTGGGGAAATGCCTATTCCACTACATGTGGGCCAGATCCAAACCCGTACAAGCAATGTGAAGCTCTTCCCTTGCTATTCCAGGCCTTTGGATCTGACTGCAAGTGAAGAAAGAGGAAAAGGAGGAAAGCTGCATCTCTTTGTCCCAAGCTGACGTGGGCTGCAGGACAGCATCACAGGGGGCAAGTATCTCCTGAGACACTGGCACTTCTGGTCTCTATCCTCCAGCCTTTTCTGCACAGGGGTTTTAATGTCAAGAGACTCCACCTGACCACATATTTTTGAGTTGAGCTGTTTGGAAAGGATGAATGTTTTAAAATTGCAGCTAAACCTTCAGCAGTTGCAACAATGGAAGGAGAAGGAGGGAAAAAAATCCAAAAACAAAACCACAAAAAGACAAGAATCAAACCAAATTCCTGCAACCCATCTGTCTCTGCAGAACTCTGCCTCATCTGCCTGAGCTCCTGGGCCAAGCCTGAGCAGGCAGCACAGCTCGCCTACCACAGGCCTGGGTAAGGACGAGGTGGGAGAGATGCCTCCAGCAGTATTTGTGACCTGCAACATCTCTGCTCTGGGTGGCTCTGGGGGCAGCTCCCTAGCAAGGAACACATCCCCTGGAAATTAAGGTGTTGTGTGTAGGGACTTCTCCCTCCCTTTACCAGTTGTTTCTGCACAAGCCACCCACGCCGGTCCTGGTGAGGTGGGGACAAGCTCCTCAGCGCAGAGTGATCCAGCACCACTTGCCGCAATAGCTCGTGGGTAAGGGACTGCCATTCTCCTCCCGCTGGGGAGCTGGTCTGTGAGATCATCCAGAGACTCACACCACTGGCTTTCCCCACGTGTTTGACCCCTGCCTCTGCTTTCTCCACCTTCCACCCAAATCCTCCAGATCTGGGGTGTGATTCCTCTGATGCTTGTTACAGACTGGGTTGCACTCACTACAGAAGCACATCCTGATAGCAACCAGCACGGGGTACCACTGGTGGTCTACTTAACATCCAGCTTCTCCTGCTGCCCACCATCCCCTTTGCTTCTGCATCATTTCCTTCCTCTTAGCAGCCTACCTGGCAGTAGCAAGCATCATGCCCCAGGGAAAGGGTACACATCGAGTACACACCGAGCTCGAAGGCACAAGAGTGGCACGTTCCCACCCCCCCTCCCACCCCTAAAAAGAAAACAGGCACACAGATATTTGCATAGATAATGAAGTACATGGCACCCATGAAGTTCACTTCCCCCCCCCCCCCCCCCCCCCATCTTTTTAAACAAATCCCGATTTTCCATCACTTTCAGGAGTGGACCACAACCTGCCCAGGATCATTTTTGGGTCTGCTCTCCTCCTGGGAGGTACCACACATGATCTAAGCATTGTTCTCTAGCAGAGGAGTTGAGATCTGGGCAAAGTGCTCTGTGCCTTTGACCCTCAAAACAAACAAATGGAAACCACAGCAAATGGGTAGGAAAGGGGGAAAGGGAAGGGAAGGATCTGTGGATTTCCCCAGATCGTGTCAACACAAAGGGAAAATAAAATTCACACAGGGCAGACTCTTGCAGGTATCCAGACACTGTCACATAAGCAACCAAAGGTAACCACAACAGAAAGAGAACCAAAAGGTAAAGATCTACCCAAACCAACCCCCAAAATGGCATGAGTCAGGACATCCCAGAAACGTTGGGGTTTATCCATTAGGGCCACCCATGCTTTCAGCCCCAGTGAAATAAAATCAACAAGAGTTTAATTATCATTTTTTCCCCTCCCATCACAGCACAAGCGATCCCAGCAATCTTTTTTTGGATGGTTTTTCTAGTTGTGTATTTACCACCCATGCATATAACCCCCAACGCTGCACCAGCACTCTGATCACATTGCTTTTCCAACAGAAAACAGAAGGGGGGTGAGGGAAGGAAAGGAAAAAAAGAGGAAGGGGGGGGGGGGGGAGGGGAAAAGGGAAAATTCCAAACCCACAAAGAAAATAAAGTACCCCTCCAAAACAACCCCCAAACCCAAACCAGTCTCTTTCCTTTTTTTAAAGGCCACAAAAGTGAGGCAACCAAACCCAGAAAATAAAAATGGAAATAACCAAAAGGCGAAACCAAGAGAGAGATTAGAGGGGTGGGGGAACAAAAACCGAACACTAATGACCCAAAATAAAAAAAAAGAACCAAAAACTAACCAGCTGAATTGGGAGTTGAGGGTGAGTTAGCCTGGCTTCCATGGGCTGACACATTGGTAGCCGTGACAGCCGTTTTGGCAGCATAAATATTGGCTTCTTCTTGAAATTTACCTATGTTCTTCTTGTACCGGATTCTCTTATTTCCAAACCAGTTTGATACCTAGAGTGAGTTTAAGAGAAGACAAAGACGTTAACGTTTCAGCTCCGGCGAGCGCAGCTGGGTAAGGAAGGTGGATTAATTCAGGTTAAGCAGTACATATTCTATCCCCCACAGCCCCCCCAGTTTTGCTAGCTGGTGAAGGAAGCACCTTCTATCCCCCCATGTACCATACCATGCCCAGCAAAGGTGGTGGGACCCCCTTGGGAGGGCTGGGGTTGGGTGGATGTGGTTCCTCTACAAATAGGACATCCACTAAGGAGATGTTCGATGTGCCACAAGAGCTGCTACACACACCCCACAAAAATATCAGGTGGGTTTTAGAAGAAAACTGAGTCAAACAACCTGAAACTGCACAGTCTGAAAATGAGATGTGTCATTGTGGATTGGTGCCCCTCTGACAGGGACAGATGCCCTGACTCCAAGGTGTCACCTCTCCTCCTTTAGGAGAAGCCAGTGTGGCTTTCAGGGAAAGCACCCAACAAATTTACTTGGACCTGGCTGCCCCACAAAATTGCCTTGGTATCACTGAAGCTCTGCCTTCGATCTGCTTGAGTGACATCAGTGTGAAGGACAGAAGTGGCTGCTCTTCATCCGGTGCTCTCTGATTCATCCTGAGCTGCTATGTAGCCAGAAGCTTCAGGGGAAGGCATGGGGCTTGTCCTAAGACCCAGCTTTGGTCCCGGAGAATGAGCATGTCCTTTGGAATGAGGGGGATGTTTCCATTGTGTTTGTCCAGAGACCACTACGGGTCTGTTGTGGCTGTGTGCCCAGAAGCGTGCTGAATGAGGCTACTGGATTTATTTACCAAAAAATAAAGCATCGGGCTGAACTTCTTCAGAAGTCACAGGGGTGGCTGGAAACAATGGGCCAGATCTGAAGGCAGCACGAAGTGGTGCAGCCCTGCTCATGCCAGTCCTGGCAAAAGCTGTATCCCTGTGCCTGCAGCAGCACAATGATGAACCTCTGAAAGGAGAGCTCCAAGCAGGTGATCCTCACACGCCATCAGGGTGATGTCCTTGCATCAGAAGTACGAGTGCTTGAAGGAAACTCCCAAGTTTCAGGCTGTGGAATCTGTAGAGCTGCTTCCCAGGGAAAATGTGAGGGTACCTCCCGAAGCCCCTGAACTCAGCACTGCTAAAACCTTGCTCAGGACCCTGCTGGTGATACCCTTCTTCACTTGTGGGCACAATGCCACAGCAAACAGTCTCAGAGAAGGCATGGGAAATATTCAGCCTGGAGTTTGGGAAGCAGCTCTCAGCTTCTGCACAAGAGGGAACATAAGAGAATTAGGGGAATGTCTTCCTATGTGCATGTCTCTGAGCAGAAGACAGCTTCCAGCCGCTACTGACTTTGTAAGAGAAAGTTCGTTGGGATGACGAGGATGGGCAAATGCCAGAGGAGGCTGTAACACTCCCACAGGAGCTCCAACATGAGCAGGCGCTGACTGCAAGGAGCTCCATCCCCCTTCCCAGTCCAGCTTTCTCACTAATGACAACGTGTTCCTTCGTGATCTTCCCACTTGGCTGTCCTTCTGCAACAGCTCTTCTGGCTTCAAATGCTGTAGCTGGTGGGGGAACTCTGAGGGGCACGGGGAAGGAAGTTGGGATAAACAGCCACCACAACCCATCTTCAGTTTAAAACTGGTGAAGCAAAGAACCTGCCTGTCAGCCTTTGAGTTCAGACAAGCTCTGCTCACAACTCGCATGGCAGACTGATGCCAACCCATGTTCCCACTCAGGCTCAACAAAACCAGAGACTTGGTTGTGCCTTAGTTTCTGCCTTCTTTGGGTGAAGAACTGAGGGAGCTCTTGGAGACAGGCACAACGCTGACTTGATACAGCACACTCAAAAAGCCTCCTAAGCGCAGCATCTCTCCTGGGCATTTTTCCTTTGCAAGGGAGAAGTTGTAAGTGCGAACAGATGAATTAAAAGTGAGAGAGGAAGCGTCAGGACAGCTGTAGTTTTACTTCAACCAATATGTGCTATCTCTTGTAGGTGACTGGGCAGAATCGTTTGGGTCTTCTGACCAAGGGGATGCAATTGGAGTCGCTCAGCAGGCCTTTAACACGGTGACGACACCTACCCTTGGATGCTGTTGCTCCTGCTGAAGGCAGACACGCTCTCACAAGGACACCAGATGCTACCGCTGTCTTCAGTTTACTCAAGCAACGAACAGGCATGTGCCTGGGGCTGGGAAGCGGTCCAAGATGGGGAACACTAAGGCAGCCTGGAGGGAGTGCTAAGCTCACATGAGGACAAGACTACCAGGGGCCATATAGACTGGCTTTCTATCATGCAGCTTGCTCCAAAAAGAGAGGCAATAAAGAGCGGCAGGCCTGAGCAATGTACAGTTGAACACTTCAAGGTCTGCATGCACTCCTTACAAATCCCAGCAGCGCCCAGGTGAAAGCTCCAGGCTCCAGGAGCTACATGGCTGCCTTGAATGTATGGAAATAATTCAATTTGTCTTTATTGACCACCTTTCTTTGAGGGATAAGCAAGTCAGGGAGATGTCATGTTCTGCAGCGCAAGAGTAATGACAGAGAGAAACGACCCTGAGAAAGCCCACCCTCCTTGAGCACACACTGCAAGTGTTAGCCTGTCTGAACCAAACCCTTCCCACCAGGACCTCGTCCATTCTGCCTCATCAAGGAAAAACTGCCCAACTCGTCCCACTGCCTTCGAATCCCTTGGCTTGAAGAATGGACTTGCAGCACATACAAGCTCTTCTCAGAAGCCAGCTCAGCACTAATTCCCTGAGGAGAAGACTATGAGTCTGTGGGTCATGCCACATCATTTCCATGCTGTTAACACGGTGGCTGCACACACAGATATCACTCCATGAAGTCTTCACCCCTTCCAAATCCTCTCCCAAACTCTCCTTTTCCATCCCAGGCTTCAATCTGCAAGCCTGCTGTCTACTCTCCCATCCACTTACACTAACTTGTGCTGAACTGTGAAGTAATTAAATGCTGGGACGTGACCGAGGTGACTGCGGTCTGGAGTGCCCATCACCACACCAAGGTCTCCCGTCAGTGGTAGCTGTCTTTGCCGTATCTCTGGACCCTCTCACCTGTGAGACTGTGATGCCGCATTTCTTGGCTAGCTCTTCTTTGGCTTCCTCACTGGGGTAAGGGTTGCTGAGATGGGAATAGAAATACTCATTCAGGATTTCCGTGGCCTGCTTGTTGAAGTTTCGTCTCTTCCGCCTTAGCATGAAGAAAGAGGGGAAAACAGAACGAAGAGGAAAAGGAATCAGTGCCAGGGATCCAGAAACAGGAATGCAGTTTTAGATACTCTGACTTTTCTCTACTTTCCCTGCTCCTGGGACCAGAGTGCAGAGGATTCATGGCCAGGAAACTTCTCATCTGCACCTTGCCAGCTCTCAGCACCATCCAAAGCAAGTTCAATCTCCTTCTCGAATTCTCACTGCAGCCTCTTGCTCACTGGCACCCAACTCCTCCACCTGGGGAGTCCTGACCTGGCTGCCCTGGCCCAAGACATCGTTGCAAAGCTCCGTGCTGGGAAGGCAGTGATGGATATATCCTTGGGAAGCCTGTTCCCTTCACTGCCTGATACCTCTTGCCTTGTACCCTGAGGGAAGCTGCCTGTCCTCCCCACCCCAAGCTGTAGCCCAAGCCACAGTCTGCACGTAACCACCTTGGGAGTGGAGGAGTTCTACAGCAAACTGGAAAATCTGGGACAATGGGAAGAGAAGGAAAAAGATAGGATCCTAGAGGGGACAGGCTAGCTTTCATTCCCAACTGAAGCAGACATTCTCATTGCAGAGTTTTCTGGAATGCGCCACAGAATTCCCTTCTGCCACAGCAAAGCCAGCATCATGCGATTCTCAAGGTACAGCCAGGAGCCTCCCCGAGACACCGGATGGAATTGCTGTCCCCTTCCTTGCTGAGCCACAGCAAACTAAAAGGAAGGTAGACGGTGCCTGCAGCTCAAGACCAAGAGGCACTGCCCTTCAGCTGGACCCAGATTCAGTCCAGAACCTCAAAACACCTCTCCCAGGCCTGAACCACACTGCACGGTGGGGTGAGGAGAAGGGTTTGGTGGAGTGAGCTTACCGTGCGTCCAGAAATCGGGAACGCAAGATCATGACGGCTTCACATGTGCTTTGCTTCAACTGCATTTGGATGGAGCTGAACTTGCGGTGGATGATGCTCACCATCCGCTCTATCTCCTTCGGCGAGATGGGCCGGGTCCGGCTCTGCTCGCGCAGCAGGTTCATCACGTGGGTGGTGAATTCGTTGCACGCCTGGGATGGCAAGAAAAGCAAAAGAAACCCCAGGATCGGAAGGTCATTCGATGGCGTCAGGGACAGTACAGAGCTGCTAGGGAAGGGGAGACACGTGGAGGCCTCACTGGCTGGGGCTTTTTAGGGCAGACTCCGAGCAGGAGCATGCTGGCTCTCTGGGGAGAGAGACATTTCCCTCCTCTGCCAAAGCAGACAGCACACGAGGCTCCCAACTAACATGCGGAGAAGCACAGGAGCCAGTTTCTCTGCTCTCAAGGATCTGCTGGGATAGATGAAGCCCTAGGACTCATGTAAAGCATGAAGCAGTCCCAGCCACCGGGACTGGACGAGCTATGGATGTATCTGAGGACAATGAAACTTTCGAGCCTTCTGCTCTCCCAGCTGGACCCCAGCACCACATATCCTGCAGAGCCCCTTCTGCTTCACAGGAGCAGCCTCCGGAGACACACGGCACTGCTCCACGCTCCCAGCTCATCCGATAAGAACTAAATAACGATAATTAAAGCCCAAGTGAGGCGGGAGCCCTGACAAGTAAGGGCAAACAGGTAATAATCCCAATTAGATGGCTGCTGGCAAAGCACTGCCTGGCTGCTCCTGCTGTCCCCATGCTGTGCTGTGAGGACAGGGTGGCATGAGGAGTTGGGGGGACAAGGGGTGGGTTTTGAAGCTCAATTTAGGCCATTTCATTGCCCTCTCTTCCATCTCCATGAGCACCTCATGGGCACGACAGGACCCTCTATTTCCCAGCACCAGTTTGGGATCCAAGCCCCTAACACCAGGTTCAGAGCGGCATTCAGACACAGTTGGCTCAAGAAGCTTCTGGTGTTCCTGGGGCAGGGGCAGCTGCCCCCTGTTGCCACCCCACAGTGGGGAAAAAGGGGCTAGTAGGGGAAAGAAATACTGATTTTGGGGACTGGTGACATAGGGTGGGGGAGAGGAAATCATGCCTATCATTCCAAATGCCTCCAAGCAGTTTCTCCCCCATCTGTCCCCACAACCTGCCCATGACTGGAGCAGAGGTGCCGAATCTGCACCCACGACTCAGACCCAACAGAGAGATGTCCTCAAGGAGAGCGAAGCCCCTCTGATTGCCCATCGCCAGCTTCAGCTGACAGCTCCCATCTCCCAGGGTGAGCGGTGGCTACGAGAGCTCTCAGCCGGGCGCCTCTTTGCTCCCAGATGCCTGAGCAATTTCAGCTCATCTCCTCTTGGCATGAAATAAAGAGCATTAAAGGCAAAATTGCCGGCAAGCGCCGTGCTGTCACAGCAGCAGCCAGACACCGTGAGAAGCCAGGAGCTCAGCTCCTCCAGCCATCAACGAGGGGACTGGGGAGAGGGAGAAAAGCTGAGCCCTGGTTTTGCAGGGCTGCAGGTGATGATACCAGGATGAGGCTCGGCACGGCTGTCCGCAAAGCAACTCGGGGGCAAAGCTGCTCCCCACAGTGGGTTGGGAGAAGGAAAGATATGGTGACTCCTCTCACCACCCTACCAGGCTGGGGTAAAGGCTTCTCTCACCTGGGTGTTCCTTTGGGGAGCAAAAATGATGCAGAAAGAGAGCAAACAAACAAAAAAACCCTTCCCAAGGGCAAGGAAGAGCAGAAGGTCCCTCCCTAAAGCCTGTCCATGGCTGTGCCCTTGGAGATGGGTCCTTGCTGGCTCTGCCCTTCATGGGTCTCTCTTTGGGCTTGGGTGGTGAGGGACATGGGGTCTCTCCTGCCATACCACCCTGCATCTGTGCCTCAAGGAAGTGATTGGAGGAATGGCTGAAGACAGCACCAAATCCAATCTGGCCCTTGCCCACCCCTCTGCAAAAACACCTTTCATGTGCTTCTCCAGCACAAGAGCCCTGCCTGGCCACCCTGACTCCAGCTCCAACCCAGGGAGCGTCTGAGGTAGTCCCACACTGCCCAGCAGCCTCAGCTTGGCTGATGTGGCACCTGAAAGGGTGAGACATCCCCCAGCCCCATCACACCACCAATTAGCTGGGTAAAAAAGGGGCCAGGCTGGCTTACAGCCTCATCACATCATTAAACCAGAGACCTGAAACCCTGCCTGACCCTGGCTCCACAGTCCATCCTGCACCCAAAAAGGAGAGATACTTTTTTGCTCGCACTCCGTAAACCACAACCTCGGGGTAGAAACCACGTTTGTCACGAGGGCAAGCCACGTGGAGGGAGAGACATCTGCAAAATATACAGAAGTGTTTGAAGGAAACTGGTTTTGAGCCTTGGCCTGCGATGCCTTTCATGCGACTGTCAGTGTCACCAGTAGCCACACTCATGACCCAAAGAGTTTTTCCTTTCTTTTTTTTTCCCTAAGAATCTTTTTTGGGAAGAAAAAAAAGCCCCCCTTTTTTCCCCCCCTCTGGAAAAAGAACTTCTGAAGCAGAAAAAATACTCAAGGAAGATTTTGATTCAAGCCTTGCTTGGAAACCTGCCTGCACTGAGGCCAGCACCTTGAAGAGGACTCCCCTTTCAGAGGGCCAATTTCTGGCAAGATATTAGGTGAGGAGTGAAGAGCGAAAATCCGAGGGGTACCCCATGCCAAGGCTATTCTTGTGGCACACCCCAGCACACTAACCCAACTCTAAAAACTCAAGGTCTCACTCCAATACCAAGCAACAGTTTGCATTTGCCCGCACACTCCTAACAATAGATGTCAGTAGCGATCCAGGCTGCGTGCATCCACGCCGCGGTGCCAGCACTGGATGGACAGCGGCACTGGACGGATGACGGATGGCAGCCCTCCCAGTTGCTCTGGCTCCTGCTCCCACTAACCCATGACCACCATCCCTCCTCCGTCGTGAAGGAGCCTGTTACCTGCTCATACTTCTCCAGCTCCGTGTGGTAGATCTGCCGGATCTGGGAGAGTTTGGCTCTGTAGTCGGAATGCTCCACCGAGTTGTCGGAGCCGGCTCCTCCCGATGCGGCGGCGGCAGCAGCGGCAGCAGCTGAGCCGCCTCCTTTTTCGGGGCCTGCTACCCCCTCGGCCAGGAGCATGTTGTCTAACCGCATCAGCTGGGGGTCCGTGGGCTCCTCTTCCTGTGCTCCCCGGATGCTCAGCACTGCAGGAGACACAAAGGAGACAGGAAAGACTGAGTCGTGCCGGGAAGAGGATGCTCATCCCAGATTTGACCAGAGGGGTTAAGTCCCCATCAACAAAGCAACACCCCGGCTCCCCTCCCTGCTGCAGCTCCAGCAGAGAGATCACCCAAAAGGTAACCCAGAAAGCCACACTCTGTGTCCAAGCCCCAGTGAAACTGCTAGCAGCACCAACCAAAAACCCTACAACCACACCCATTCTTGCTGCCAGAAGTGCCAGGAGTCTCTAGCCCAAACTTCAGCCCACACAGGGATGTCTCACGTCACCTAACATGTTGCTTATGGCCCGATCCACCACTGTTTGCATCAGCCATCAACCCCAGATGGAAGAAGTAAAGAGTCCAGGGCTGACTGTGCCTCAGTTTCCCCGTACTTAAATACGGAGGCGGCTTGCCAGGCTATGCTTTTAGTCACCCAGTGGAAAAAAAAATAAACCAAGTAAAAGAAGTATATTTTATTCTTTGGAAAACACCATTTTCCTAAGAATCTTGTCATTCCAGTGAAGACCAGCCCGTGCTAAGAGAAGGGGCAACACCAAATCAAACCTCCTGGAGTGATCTGCCAAGGAGAGAACTTTCCTCCTTCCTTTGTACCCCCTGCCTCAAGTATTGCTTCAAGTAAAAGTCATCCTCCTGCAGGGGGTTTCCTGGAAAAAAACCCACGGGAACATCCCAACTGCTCCGGAAGGGCTTGGCAAAGGGACACATCCCAGGTGTGAGTGATGGAGGTGTCCTACGTGTCCACTGTGCCTCTCCCCCCTGCCACGGTCTGTGTTGGAACACAGAAGCGTAGCCCAAGATTTCTATATGCAAGCAGATGTGTGCAGCTGCAAAATAAATAAAATAAACCCTTGATGAGTGAACAAAGAAAGCGTTTCCTAAGAGAAACAAGCCCTCTTTCCCAATCTCCTCCAGCACATGAGCTCAAAGCTCTTTGCAAACACTCTTACAACCCCCCCCAGCACACGTTCATGCACATCCAGAGCTGGGTAATGCTGCATGGAATTCAATAAAGCCATGCCCACTCCCACCTGAGATGAACTTGTCCCCCTAAATCTGTAGCAGGAACAAGAGAGAGTAGTTTTCTCCATCATTAAAAAAACCACCAACTTAAATCTACAATCGGTTGGCAATAAAAAGTAAAACCAGAGCAGCTAAAAAACCCACAAAGTATGTTCTTTCTCACTCCAAACTAAGTCAGAGAAGGATACAGCTATTACCAGTATAAAACTGAAATAAAAGCCCCTGTTGAGAGGTCTGGCTGACACTGAAAGAGCCTTTTTTAAAGCCTCAGCCTCCACTGAAATCGTTATTTTCAGGGCTCCAGCGTTTATCGGTGGTTTTGTGATTAAAACATTTGCTGTCAACAAAGGTGGGAAGGTCGGGGAATGGAAAAAGAGGGGAAAACCCAACCAGCAGTTAAGTTTGCCAAAAAAAAAAAGAGCTAATACTAAGTAATTCCATGCTGGGGAGGACTGTTTGTGTACGGAGGGGTGGGTGCATGGGGCCAAATTTGGAGCTGGGTGCCGGTTGCTGAGCCCTGAGGAAACAGGTCCAGCATCCTCATCCACCGCGGGAGCCTTCCCACAGCACTGCCAGGGATGATGAATGCAAGGGGAGACGTCGGACCTCATCAAGGCAACGGGTTGGGGTCTGCAATCCATCAACTCAGAGAAGAGGTAAAGGTAGCCCAAATCTTTAAAAGGAAGAGAACGTGGAGGTGATGGGCTGTAGGCGAGGGACTAATTTGGTATGGAAAAATAAAAGGAATAAATCCCTGTTCTTCCAGGGGAGGAAAAAAAAACCCCAATGCTAAATTAAAGCAGATCAAAAGCCCAAACACAAATGGAAAGCTACACAGGTTAAAATAAATAAATAAATTTTAAAAACAAACCCCGAATAAACAAATCAAAAGCACAGTTGCCAAAACAGGCGCATCTGGATTTCAAAAGGGAAATATTTTTAGATTAAAAAATCTCAGGAATCATTGACCTGACAGGTAGGCACGAGTGATTAATTAGTTGATGTTTGGAAAGCTGCTTCCCGATGAAAAGCGCTGCATAACCCCTGAGCTTTATTACTGTGCAACACACATGGAACAGCACCCACTGGGTGCACGCATCCTGAGCATCCTATGGATGGACACATGTCTCCACAGCAGAGACCCAAACCCGGGCGGGGACCGTGTGGAGGCACCGTGGGCTTGGCTGCCCACTCGGAGTATGGCCAGGGAGTAAATACCCAGAAAGGCCAATGTGGCTAAGGAGAACTGATGCCACCGATTTATCCCTGGAAGGCTGAGCACGCCTAGGAGAAGACAAAATGATTACTTAAAAGCTCCTTTGTTATCTTCCCAGTGCTGTCCCTAGATCATAGGCACCTCCTGCCATGATGCCCAAGGTGCTGGGTGGCTCCAACCCTCCCAATATTACCCGTGCCCCCTCCCCGCCCCCCTGTGATGTGATATGGTCCCACTCCAACAGATGGGGGGCTTGGAGTGAGGCAGTACAGGCAGCATCCGACCTGCGGTGCCTGGGTGGTCGATCGTGACAAGCCCCCCACTCTCCCAAAGGTGTCGGCTTTCCCACCGAACTCCCAATAAAAGAAAGTAAGCAGAATAATCCTCGGTGGTCTGGCAGCAAAGGGAGGCTGCAGGCACGCTCCCACCCGTGCCCCAGCATCCCCAGGCCCTGCCATTTGCTGCTCCTGCTTCAAGAGGGGGGGAAAAGAAGCAAAAAGAAGAACAAAAAGGAAGATAGTGACTGGCAGCCGGGGGGAGAAAAATTCCTGCAAGACTTTCTCTGCTTGGCTGCTTTCCTGCCGGCTCGGCAGCCCCCGGGCCGCGGCCTGTGCCGCTAGATGGTGCTGGGCCCGCGCCGAGGGCCCCACTGCTGCAGAACGCGTTTCTATACATAAATATAAATACAGAGGCACGCAGATGTGGGGATATGGAGGGGTCTTAAACGCAAACCCAAGCTGTGTGCCTTGTCACCGTCACGAAACACTGCCCGGCTGACCGTGGAGGGGAAGAGAGGAGCCCCACGGCTCACAGCCGCGGCAGGGTCACCGATGCCACCAGCGTGAGCAGCTGGGGACCACTGAGCCACCAGCCTGAGGTCCGGTCACGGATGCTGCCACACCAGGGTCATGGAGACCCGTTCCAGCAGCTGGGAAATGGCTCCCAGCTCCCATGCTCACTCCTTTTTCATCCTGAGAGAGCTACGGCAGCCACGGTCTGCAGAGGACATTGTCTGAGTCCCAAGCTGGCTCCGTGGCAGGACTGGCCTCGGAGAATCAGGGACGGAGACAAAGCTGAAAGTAGGTCCCTGGCTCCACATCTGCCCTGCGATTCAGGGACGCAGAAGGGAAATTGCTTCGAGCCGCCAAAGCTTGTGGATGCTCCCAAGGTGTTTCCCAATGACCCCAGCATTTCTGAGGAATGGCTGCGGAACAGCCAACCCCAGGTTCACAAGAGACAAGCAGCCAGCACCCCACACATGTCTGCGTCCCCACACCACAGTGCTTGTGCCCAGTGTCGGCGTGCATGGCGGCAGCCACGCAGCCAGGGTGGGGGCCACGGGGTGGGAGAAACATCAGACATGGTCCTAGCAGGTGCCTTCAAAAGACACCCAAGAAATCCACCAAGGAGGGTACCCAGGTTCCTCCTGGTCCCCCACACCACCTTCCCCCCTCCCTTCTTTACTCCATCCTACAGGATCTGAGGAGCCAGCTCAATGCAGGAGCTGAGCACACAGCCAAGGCCACCCCAAAATACTTCAGCTTTGCAACCCTTTCGCTCTCCATCCCTTCCAACCCCTCCAGATCAGAGGTCTGCAGGCAACACAGGTAGAACAACATCATAAAGGCAATCAAATGTGCTGGGAGTGATGGCAGCAGCTTAGCAGGACACTGTGGCTCAGCAGTGACAGCAGAAAAGGATGCTCAAGCCTCTGAGCTCTACCTGACTTCTAGAAAGGGTGACTTATCCTATTGTGGTCAGTGACCTCAGGCTGAGGAGATGCAGGAAGTGGGAGCCAGTTCCAGCCATACTCCCAGCATGGCATGTATCCATTCACAAGAGGCTGCAGGCTGCAGGGGTACAGCATTCCCCCTGCTTTCTCATCATCGTATCTCCCCTCAGGAGCCGCTGAACATGTGTGCACTCATTCCCAGTTAGGTACTGGCCAGGATGTCTGGGGTGGGAGCTGAAGAGCAAGCAGAAAACACTGGAGAAGGCTATGACCAAGAAGACACCAGGGGAGGCTAAGGCAAGGTGGAACAGTGGGAAAAGCCTCTCCTGGGATGCAATCAGGTGATCCTGGAAGAAGACAGAGTGACCAACATGAAGCCAACCCAGGTCACGATGACAGAAGATGAAATCCCCAGAACCAGTGTGGCCGCCCGTGAGGGCTCTACTGCACAGGACCAGAGCTCCTTGACCCCACACTAACTTTGGTGGGCAGTGCAGAGATTTGCCATTGGAGGGTTAAGATCCCCTCCAATTACAGGAGCTGGCAGTGCCTTTGCAGCTCCGCTTGCTGACACCACCACCCAAGGCCTGGTCCCACCAGCCAGACATTCAAACAAACCCACCCTAAAATGAAACCTGCTGGGTGGTTGCAATGAGTTCGGGAGGAGCGCTGCCCTCCCACCTGAGCTGGGTGGCTTCAGGACAGGCTTTCTTGTGGGTTTTTCTGCCCGTTCCCAACTTGCTGAATTGCCTTTCCAGGGGGACAATTTAAAGGAGAAGGAGATTTCAAGTAAATGATTACAACTTATCGAAAATAATGTGCTACTTAGCATCGGAGACAAGCATCCTGGCAGGCAGAGATGGGAAGCAGTGCTGGAGCAGATGGGAGTAATTAGGTTGTGATTTTCAGAAGGGTTTTCTTTCCTGTCTCCACTGTGCGTGCAATGTGCTGGGAGGGGGGAATGAACAACCCACCCAAAACCAGAGGTTTGAGAAAGGTGTCTGATTCCTCTGCCAGTCTGAGCTGGCCTTTGATGTGATGTTCCCACAGAGGGACCGGAGATGCGCAGAGCAGCAGTGCCAGTAGTGGAGCACGGCTGGCTGCTCTGCTGTCCTCACACAGCCACAAGCAGGGTGAGATGCCTCCTCCCCCAACCAAGGCACTCATCTGCCCCCAAAATATGGACACTTCATCTGTACATCAGATGAACAACGTCTTCCCTGAATCCTTCCCTGCTCGGTGGGTACCCCTGTTGTAGGGACGACGAAGGCATGGCAGTTCCTCCTTGGGACCCCCAAAACCCCTGCGCAGACCCACGTGGCGTACAGCCAGGCTTTGAAACACCCACCAAACCTCAGCCCCCTTACTACCTTTTGCAATGTGACCACCACCTGTAACATTCGCCAGGGTGCAGGGAGCCAGAGTTTCAGGAGCCACACCAGCTCATCCCAGCTTCAGGAGCCACACCAGCTCATCCCAGCTTCGGGAGTCACACCAGCTCACCCCAGCTTTGGGAGCCACACCAGCTCACTGGTTGTCTTTAAACATTTGGTTTTACACCTCAACCAACAGCCAGCAAACAGAGGAACAGACACGATGCCAGCAAACACCCCTGCTAATAAAACCAGTCACTAATCACCTTATTTTAAACCGATCTAGTACCGAACCTAATACAAAAATATTCCCACCTGCCTCCTATTTGAGGACATACACATGGAGAGGCTCTCGGCTGGCTGGCTGCATCCTCCTCATGTTCATAACATGGAGCCACAAAGCAACTCAGGAGACGGGTTTGCTTCCTCGGCTGATCCACAATGGCATGGGCATGAGCTGCTCTCCCCAAACTTTGTGCAGAAAAGCCCCCAGACCTCATGCACCTACCTAAACTCCTGGTTTCTTAGGGTTTTTTTCCCCTATGCAAGTATATCTGCAGCCAACTTTCTTCTGCAACAGCAAGGCCCAGACACAAAAGGAAGATCCGGTGACTTGGACCTTGGACCTAAACACAAAATCATGTTTGAGGCTCTGTCCTCATGAGGAATACATCAACTCTCAGAGCTTTATGGAGGATGCTAAAGCACCTCTGGCTGGGTCTTCACGCTGCCTGTTCAAAGGTGACAGACCTCAGCGTAAAGTCTTCTTGGCAAAGCCTGTGGTGACCACGTTAAAAGGGTATCAAAGATCTCGGTTCCCAAGGTGGAGCACTTCCGTGTTAAGCAATCACAGGGAGTTTTATACCTCAGGTGGATGTATTCACCATGTTTGCATAAAGCTACTGAGAAAATCAACATCTAAACGTCAACACCCACTTCCAACATAAACGGAAGCTGGAATTTCCAAATACACAGACACCCACACCAAAGAGAAGTCAGGATCTTTTTTTCTCTTACGATTGACATAAAAGTTCCCCTGCTCACTCCAACCTTTCCAAAACTTACAAATGGATGAACAGATTTTTGCTCAGATTTTCCAAAACAGGCTGCTGCAAGATGAGGCATGGAAAATTTCAGCTGGCAAAACGGCTTTTTGTGCATCTACTTATTTATTTCTTTCCCTGAAAAAGGAGGAGGAACATTGTGAAACTGATGGGCCGCTTCTGTCACCAGCTTTCACAGCCTAAAGCCACAAACC
Organism: Porphyrio hochstetteri; assembly: GCA_020800305.1. Lineage (NCBI taxonomy): Eukaryota > Metazoa > Chordata > Aves > Gruiformes > Rallidae > Porphyrio > Porphyrio hochstetteri. Next base: position 26,981,365 of record CM036912.1, read on the forward strand.
AAAGCAAAAAAAATCCCAGCAACAAACCAAGTGAGAGGTTTAGACCCATAAGCACTGCAAACCCACCCCAGACCCTCACAAACTCACCTCCTCTCCCAACACCAGAGCATCCATGAGGGCTGTTTGGAAACAAAGCACTTCAAAAATCTTGTGTGAGGTGCTTTGAAAAGTGGAGAAGCATTCCTTTAGGTCATAAAGCCCACAGAGCTGTCCTAAGATACCCACGCCCACAGAGATGGGAGCAAGTCACATCAGAGTAATGGTCCATCTAGCCCCAAGAGCCCGCTCCAGACGTGGCCAACAAGCCCTGACGGAGACCCAACCAAGGCCATCACCAACAGCAAAACTATCAGATGCTCAGGGCAGAGTTACTTCCTCCAGAACCCTCCTACCCACCACCAGTTTTGGGAGCCTGCATTGCAGCCTACATTCAGATCAATCAAAAACGTCCCCTGAATCAAAACCTGACTCTCCTCCTCCCATTTCATGCTATTGTCATCCCCCATTTGTTTTTAAAATCAAAATTTGGGGCAATTTAAAACCCAAATATGCTTTAAAAACCCCAGTAACTTCCCAGCTTTCTGAGGTGGAAGAGTCCAAGTTATTTGCTGAATCCAACCCGAATGAAAAAAAGAAAAAAAAAAAAATTTAAATTCTGAATTACCCTCACATGGTTATTCTGGGGTGTGGGGAACAGGAGAGGGGAATTTATCACATGCCAAAAAGTTTCTCAGCTCCCAGCAGCAGCTCTCCGTCACTTGAGGAGATGCAGTTCACATGTGCCACAGAAGCTGCAGAAGAGAGACGCGTATTTCACAGCGCTGGCAAAGACTCTGCACCAGTTTTCTCCTAACCCCATCCCAAATGCCAAACAGGCTGCCATAGCGAGCGAGGATCTGGCAGCAGGATGATCAAAAGGTCTGGAAAATTATCACGAACACATTGGGGCAGAAAAGAAAAAAATCCTACACATCCCCCCCTCCCAACTGGAAAATGATCTAAAATAGCCCTTTCCATAAAAATAAGGAGCAAGGTTGCAGTGATTACTGAAAAAACAGATTCCCCAGAGGAATGCGACTCCCCGGGAAGCTGAATGAACACAGATGAGTTTGTCTTTCCAGTCCTTCCTCCTCATGTCTCGCTCCTGCCGACCAGTTTAGCTCATGGCTAGGAACGGAGCCAGGCAGGACACTCCCGACCCTGGTCACTGCTGTGTTGTGGTCTAACAAAGCAGCGTGGATCAATGTGAAATCTTGCCCCTTTTTCTCTTTCCAGACCCAAGCTGTGCCCACCCACGGATGCTCCTCTGCAGGTCCGTGGTCAACTCCCATCGGCTTCGGCAGCAGAACTCCCTGCTGTAATTGTCACCTCTGAAATTTGAGGGCACTCAGAAGCTGGAGCAAATCAAACCCCTCACAGCACAAGCAGATCGCTGAACAGAGGCGGTTTAGCAGCAGAAAGCAGGCTGGAAGTGCTCATGAACACTAAAAGCAAGCCAACCAAAGTCAACCAACCCACCAGTGGAAAAATCACCTCCTCCCCTCCCAGTTCGCAGGACCTTCAAGCTCACCTTTGCCACATCCCACCAAGAAGCAAACCCTCACAACTCCACCTAATTAAGCAAATCAACTTCACTGCCCCCTAATAACACTCTGCAAACGACCCATCACCCCAGAGCAAAACTACAGGTGTGGAGGGATCAGCCCTGTCTTATCAGCTTGCTTTCCTTTCGAAGAGCATGGATAAATTTTGGCCATACGCAGGTGCCCTCCCCATCCTGCTGAGCACCCCAGGCCAGGCTCACGGTCTGGCCACAAAGCTGGCTGATGTTGGGCAGAGATGCTGAAGCAGGTTGGAGAAATCCCAGGTTCCCAGCTTATTTTAGGAAGCAGTTTTCCCTCTCCGAAGCCGGGCAGGATTAGCAGGCTCCAGTTACAGCGCTGAAGCGTAATCAATCCCTTATCTGCACAGGCAAACCCAGCACATCTCAGATTCTCCCGCCACATCCACCACACTGTAACAGAGAGATTGTCTGTGGCCACCCACCCTCCTCCATCCCACTCTCCTCCCATCCCACCCCAGCCCCTGCAGTGGGCAGGGGGACAGGGACAGAGACCGATCTGCAGCTGCTGCAGGCAGCAGGAGGAGGTAAAGGGAAGCAGGACAAGATTCAGTGCTGCTGCTCTGCTGCTGGCTCAGATTTGAGCAGATGTAACCCAGCTAAGGACCATGGGCTGGCCTGGCTCAGGGGAGCAGTGTCTGCCATGGAGAAAAGCCGGGGCTGGGATGGTAAACTGGCATTACAGGCAGCGAAGGGGGGGACACCAACACAAACACATGCACCCCCCTTCCCGCACACCCCTTGGAGCATGTTTGAGAGTTTTTCCATCCCTGGATTGTAATACAGGGCAAAGGAAGAGGAGGTTAAAGACAGAGCTCTGCTCCAACAGCAGCACCAGCCATGCTGGGACCTCACCTTCTCCTTATGAAGTTTCATGGACCAGAGTCCTCTCCACAGCACTGAGAATGGCAAATTGTCACTCAGGGACCGAGCAAGCCATCGTTCTCATCCCAGGAGAAGGCTCAGGTTGGTCATGCCCAGAGACACATCCCAGCGCAGCGTGGAATGGACTGTGGGGCTCCCTAAGCCCCGCAGGAACAAATCAGCAAACAAAAGATGGGATCGCTCCCAGGACAGGTCCAGCAATAAACCCCCCCTCTGAACGCCAGTTGGGCTGGGATCTGCCTCCTGCTCCAGCTCGGTGCTTTGCATATGAATTCTCCTTGCTGAAAAGAAATGGGTCCTTTGAATGAGCTGAATCTGCTAATGAGAAGCCAGGGCCTCCAGAGCCCCTCTGAGGACAAGGGTCCCATTTCCACCACCCCAGGCCAAGCCCTGAAACCAAACCCTGAACAAACAAAGAGAGGTTTTCCCCAGAAGGAAGCTGCCTTTCCAGCCTGCTCCCGTCTCCAAAAGGTCATCTCCCCTGGACACGCAGGGCCTGCAAACGGCTGCTGGATGCACAAAGCAGCGGGGGCAGAAAGTCATAGGTGAAAAGCCTGGTGAGGGCCCAAATGAAAAGCTGCATTTCAGATTCTCTTCTCCTGCCATCCTTCCAAAACAATGACCCATAAGGCTCCATCCAAGGAAATGCTGACTTGGAGCTCAATAGATGGCAATGTCCCCCTCGAGGCCTGCGTTCACTAAGTAACGTACCCGCTGCTCATCCCACGGCCGAGGACACCGCAGCTCTGTCACCAAGCTGATGGATTTTGTGCCATACAGGAGAGATTTTCCAGGTCTCAGGGCCAAGCCATGGCAGGAACCACCCTGTTTCCCCCATCCCTTTCTCTCCCACAAAGTAGGCAGCACAGAACCATGACAGACGTCTACCAAAAGCCAGGGACAGACACGTAACAGCCTCCCACTGCAAGTGCCCGAGGGCCATGTCCTCTCCCCTCCACTGCCTCTCCTGCTTCCCAGCACGCCTCTGCCCAGAACCACGTTCCCATTTCCAGCAGTGACCTCCTGATGCAACCCAAGAGCTGAGTAGGGCCCGTGTCACTCCTGCTTACTTGAAGGCAGCCTCATTCCTTGGGGCTTTAAGAAGGTGGCTGCAGGGACAGTCTATATCCTTTCTGGGGGCATGCAAGGAGGAGGGAAGCAAAAGAGAAGGAAGAAGCAAGTATTAAGCAAGGACTCACCATCCAGGGTGAAACCTCAGGGATGGGTTTTGCAGCAGGAACATACTGCCTCGTCAATTGGGAGACTGCAGCCACTACCAAGTATAAGCATATCAGAAGTGCCTAAGGTTGGTGATCGTTTCTGAGGGCCAGCCAAGGCGCAGGTTCTCTGCCTTTTGGAGGATGTTCACTGCTTTTCCTCAGAAGACAGGGGTGTTCTACACCAGATGCATCAGAAACCATCCCTCCCCATGTCACCTCTCCCCCAGCCACGGTACCAAGTGATTCAAAGCTGCCTCCATGAAATATTTGAATTGAATGTAAGTTATATGCCTATGAGGACAGGTCAAGTCCAAAGAACAAGAAGCAACCATAACCAAAGGTGCTGGAAATCCCACCCCAAGCCCTGTAGAGCAGCGAGTATTTGGATGCACACATCAGGCACTGGACAATCTCAGGCACCTACTTTCAGTGGTGGTCTGTCCTGGGACAATATCAGGCCCCTTCCTGGTGTTACAGATGTCACCTAGATGACAGGCCCAGAGCCAGCTTTCCTGGGTGACGCATACCACCCCTGGGCGTTTCTGAAGAACCACAGCTCTCTGAAGGCTCCTCCAACTCCTTCCAGACTTGCCCTACACACAAGGTCTCTCTCTGCTACACACAGATCACACCAAAGCCCACCTGAACATTCCTCTTCCATTTCCTTGGTTTCCAAGCTCATCACACCCACAGTGTCTCAGCAGAAAGGTCAAGTTTATCCCCAAGCCTAGATGAGGTCAAGTTTGCCCCCAAGCCTAGATGGCCTATCAAGCTAAGACATGCTATCTTGAACCCAGCTTTGCTGGGATTCAATGACGTTGGGCAAACAAACGAGCACATTCTTTGCACGATGCTCGTTCCTCACCCCGCCATGCCGACCTGCTGAGCCCGGCGTCAAACCCGTCCCTGAGCGCGCCAGACAAAGCCCGATCCCTGAAAGGCAACAGCCGGTCGGCAGCATTTTAAGGCCAGAAAACAGCTCTGAACGTTCAGTTCCTTCTTTAAATAGAGGCCCCTTCTGTAAACGATCTGTTTGGACAGGAGGGAGAGTGCTGCAAGAGTCCAAGCGCTTGTGAAATAGGATCAGCTGCCTTTGCTCCCGCTCCATTCAAAACATGTGGGGGGAAGAAAGAAACCCAAAGCTGGCAAGGCAAGAGGGAAGGAAAGAGCCTCTACACCTCCGCGCTGCTGGAAGGGTGTGAGACACCTGAGAAAATGGGGAGAAATAGTTAAAAAGGATCAATTAGTGGCATTTGTGTTTTGAGGCGCCTGCGTGCGTTTAATTACATTCCGAGCAAGGGGCTGTTGATGCAGATTTCCATGCTGCGGGGCGGTGGTGTAACGGGATCTGGCTCTGCCTTCTACCTCGGACAACCCTGCTCAGGGCCTTACCACCAAGCCCACCCACCCGTATGGTTCTGCAGGCAGAGAGGGGCTGACACCCAGCCCCACTGCACACTGGTCGGATGGATGGACGGACACACAGTTTCCCCCCACTCTGCTCCTTCAAGAGAGGCCCCCTGCCATAAACAGAGAGGAGATTAAAAAGGGAGGGGGGGGGAAGGAAAAAATTAAAATCTTTGCCCAACTCCGGCTGCGTCTCAGATCAAAGATCATCTCCAGCGAGGCCATCTGGTCCTTGTAAATGTAAAACCAAATTGAAAGCCCTGCCCTCACCTCCTCCGACTCCCTTGGCAATATTGCTTTTACTGGCTGGGGACGGAGCTCGCAAAAGGCATCTGTATGTAATATAGAGCCCCCGTGCAGCTGGGCCGTAGGCTCACGACCCCCCTTTTTGTTAATCACGAAGCAGAGGTAAATGTTTTCTTTGGATCTTCGGGGCCCCTCTTATTCCCAGGAGCTTTTGGGACGAGCCCACGGCAGCAACCCTAGGATGGAGGAGGGCTGCTATGCATCTCCATCACTTCTCTCCATCTGAGGACCAGGTTGTCATCCCTGTCCTGGTTTAGAAAGGGACACATCGGGGGGGGGAAGATGTCCCCAGCACCCCAGCAGTGTTCCCACCATCACAAAAGCCACGCAGCGCCCTCCTTCCCCAGCCCAAGCAGGTTTCTCCTACCACTGCTCCCCATCTGGGATGCAAAAGGAGATGCAGAGTAAACAGAGAGAATGCGGAGGGCTGAACCGAGTGCTTCCAAAGAGGGGATATGACACATCTGAGCCAAAAAATGCCTTGTGAGAAACCCCAACAATCGCCAACCCAAATACTTTATACTTGACTTGAAAGGCAAGAGGGATCCACTCTTGAGAGGAGAAAGCTACACGGGAGACGTCGCAGGCAAAGGGAAGGCAGCTTGAGGAATTCCTACCCATCAAGCTTTATTGTGTTATTCCAACTAAGCAGAGACAAAAAGACAAATCTCAGCTCCCTACTTTCATTTATAATTGAACCCAGTCCAGAAGGATGGAGCAAGTACCATCTGTAATGCAGAGTGCATTAGCAGCCGGCAGAATGAAATATTCAAATTACTGTAGGCTACCTCGCATTTTAATGACAGGGTTACAAAAACCTGACTTGTAAGTGGAGATTGGACTGGAAGAACGAAAGTTTGTTTTTCCAGTGCATGAATTAACCTAACAAAATGTTACTTTCAGGGAAAAAAAAAAAACCCCAACCAACAAAAACCAACCCCACGTTTGCATGGGTAATTCTGCAAGGCATCCCAACAGGCCCCTGAGAAATAAATATATTACTCCATTTAGCCATCCTAATTGATATATTGTCCAGGGAGATGAAAAAACTCAGGGAAAATAAGGGCAAGGCTTTTTGCTTTTGGCTGAAGATACTAAATATACAGCCAGGGGTGTGCAGGAGCCTCTGCAACGCGTACAACAGGGCCCGTACGGAGCTGTGCGCGTCCACGGGGTGCGTCAGCCCGACGCTTGCAGGAGCCGTGGCCTTTCAATGGTGTGCCCAATTTGAATATGCAGATCACCCCCCCTGATCTCCGTGCTTGTGCCTGTGCCGGGATCCATTCGTTTTGATATCGTTAATCAGGGCTGCCGAAAAGCCTGACACAGTAAGTGGCTGTAGCCCCTAGCAGTAGTCAAGATAGAGTGACAGGCTCCATTTAAGATGTCACAGCATATAATAAAGTGTAAAACTATACCTAAAATAAACGAGATAGAAACAATAAACTTGACTCCAGGTTTGAACTTTCTGGGAGAGCAGCAGAGAGACGCAAGCACACGCGTGTGCGAGCAGGCACAGGGCTGGGGTGGCTGGAGAGGACGGTCCCACACCAGCTTGGCATTGGGGTGAGAGCGAGGAAGGCTGCCTCCCACGTCCTCCGAAGGAGCCGAGCTTCTCAGCAGCCCTACAGTAATAACCACTCTGCACATGGGGCATCTCTGGAGCTTCCAGAGGTAGATGGTAAGGAGGAACACCAGGAGTCAGAACTGGGATCTGCTGGAGACAGACGGGATGGCTGGCCACGACGGGCATTGGGATTTAGGCAGGAAGCCCACTGAAGAGGCTGAGCTTTGGTCCCAGCACCACAGCAGAGAAGATTTACCCACCACAGGTGTCACCTCTGGGTGCCTGGGTGGAGAAAAACTGGTCCAAACCACCTTTCCTTCCCAGTGAGTGTCGCTGGTTCCTGGCCATGCTCCTGGGGTGTCCATTCCTCCCCATCCCATGCAGCTGCACTGGGATGGGATGAGAAGGAGTGATGTCCTCAATGTCTCCAGCCTGGGCTTGGCCACATGCCCCAGGACCAGGAGCCACAGCAGATGCTGGAGCCATTCCCTGGCGGTTCAGGATCAGGCCCACGCAGGGAGGACACACTAACAAGTCCAAAAGCCCCATTTTGCTCCTCAAATTGCCTCTCCACACCCCAAAACCTCCTGTGCACCCGATGGCAGCTCTCCGTGCTGAGACAAACCAGTCTCTCTCCCTCCTGCTAAGCAGTTAAATTAGAGAGAACTCAATTAATAACAGCTGAATATTCTGTCACATTTAGGAAGATGTATGGTAAGACAAGCGAGTTGTGATGTCTGTGACAGAAATGATAAAAGTTCTCCCGACACAGCCTGGCAGATACTTGGCTGGAGGAACCACTTGCTCTCATGGACTCCAACGTCAGCACAGACACCAGGCCCAGCGCCGCCTTCAAAGGAGAGACACTCCAAATTGCACAGAAGAACCACTGCCAAAATCGTCTGCAGGCAGCTCCCTCCCTCCCTCCTTCTGGGATCCATCTGAGATGCAGAGAGACAAGACCCTGGAGAAGACCTCGGCCAAGAGAGGTCCGAGACAGCGCCTGCCAGCCACCCTGTGGCATGCATCCCTCAGCAGAACCTCAAACCCTCCCGTGACACCTCCAGGCCACCCCATGACACTCTTTCCCAACCTCCCTGCTGAGTCTGCCTCAGTTTACCCATTTACAAAGGGGCCAGTCATCATATCCCAAGCAAACCACCCTGGGGAGGGGCCAGGGGCAGCGCTTACACCGCACCATGTCCACGGGCAAGCGCCTACCACCTGGTAAGACCTCCTCCATCTCATGTACGGATGCAGCGCGTCCGGGGGACACACGGGAGCGGTGCTCTCGAGACCGCCTCCTCCTCTTCTTCTCGGGGGTTGTTTTTCACCGGTGTTGTTTGCGAACACAGTTTTGTTGCTAAGAAACTACCTTCATATTGCTTGGAGAGCAAAGACAAAGCAACCGTCAAAATAACACCGTATTTTGACAGTAGCCAGATCGTAACCATAAATGATCCATTCTCCCCGCTCCCCTGCATCCTCGTTAACGCGGTCTAAATACCGCGCTCCCATCTATAACCCACCCCCTGTATGTACACACGGGCAGCACACCAGGACCCCTGCCCAGGGGGTCTGTCAAATCCGTTCATTCCCCAAGCGAAAAGCTGAAGGAATCAGAGCTGGGGAGAGGAGGGGGCTCTCCAGGGAGGCCCCACAGCTCCCTCCTAGGCAGGAAGATGGCACAAGGTCTTTAAGTGAGATGTACATTAGAAACAACAGAGTGTCCACACCAGGCAGCTCTGCACGTCAGTCCTGGTTTGGGGTGAAACAAAATGTCTGTTGGTGTTGGGTTTGTTAGGTGGGTTGGGGTTGTTTTTTGGGAAAAAAAGCAGGAGGGGGAACCAAAACACCCTTTCGATGCTCAGTTTCCAAAGTACTCTGTGCCTCTTGCTGCCTTCAGGATGGGAGATCGTGCCCCACAGGGAAGATCAGAGCAACCCCTCACCACCACCTTGACACAGATGTGTTCCCAAGCCAAGTCCCCAGCGCCCTGAAAAACAGTTTGCCACCACACTCACCTCCCAGTGCGGGAGGACACCTCTACCTTTCCTGCTGGAGCATCTCTGACCCCTCTTTGCTGATCTCACTGCAACTGGGAGGGCCTGGGTGGGTACCAGAACATCTGAACCACCCCTAAAGAAGGCAGGGAAGAGGTAAAGGCATCTCTGGGGCAGCAGCAGCCACAGGAAGACAGATGCTCCTTGTACTGACCCAGGATGATGCAGGAAGCTGCAAGTCTCAGTGGATGCAGTGAGCTCAGCAGTGCCCTATGTGCACCAAAAAGGTGGAGGAAAGCAAACGTCCTGTTTGGAAACGTCCCATGTGCTTGGTGGGCAGGGGGTAAAGGCGGGGGGAGAAAGGACACCCAAGGCTGTGCCCAATGGCTGCTGGGAAGGAAAATAGAGGACAAGGCAGGTAAACTCAAGGCTGAAACTGCAACCAAGGCAACCCAACGGGTGCCTTTGCAAGCGCCTGGTGCGAGAAAGGATATCCAGAGTCACAGCACCGCAGCGGCAGCTCTCACCACCCCCAGCAAACACGGACCTGCTGTCCTCGAGCATGACCCACTCATGGCAAATCACTGGCTTGACAGCCAGCAGAGAGCACAGCCTCACCAGTCTGCTTTACAGCCCTCATGGTGCCCTGGTGCAGACAGCATCACTTGTGGCAGGGATCAAGGGGGCTTAGGAGACCAGCACCCTGCCTTGAATGCCTTTTAGGGCAAATAAGGAAGAAAACTGCAGCTGTGGGAGTGATCCTGCAATATCAGGGTTGTTTGACTCTTCCCCTGGGCCAGCTGGCCCCTGGCTCTGGCTGACCCCTCAAGATGCTTCTGCACGTACCCGAGACCTCAGGCCCGCACCGAACAGCCCCATCTCCCGCAGAGCAGCAGTTTGCCACAGGCGCTTTCCCTGCCAAAAACCCAAGCTCCACCCCACAGCCATAGTAGGAGAAAAAGGGAAGGGCGAGAAGAGCTCTGCCGCAACCCACCAAACCCCAAACAACATTTCTCCTCAGCAGAACAAAGCCTTCAGAAATCACTCCTCCACTCGTGTCCCCCGACCCACATGAAAGAGGCATTTTTCTGGGCTAATTACACAGGCTGCTCTGAGCCTCCTGGCAGAGCATGAGCTGCAAAGGCAGGCACATCAAAGGGCTCCCAACTTTAAAATAAATAGAGAGCAACGACAGCACGGTCCACAGGAGACCTCTCCCTGGCGCCTGCACTGGCCACCGGGGTTCAACATTGGAGGTGGCTGGGTTCACAAGACCCCCAGCAAGGAAAGCCAGGGGAACCTGGGAGGGGGTGCACAGCTAGTTATCTGCATGGCACATTCACAGCATCAGGCAAGGAGGTGGGGGGTTGGTCCGTGCAGGACCAGCCATAGTCACCATAAAGCCCCCTGAGGTCTCCATCCATGGGAAGGACCGACTGTGGAGCCTGTCTGCAGGCTGGGGTGGGACAAGCTGTGGGGCACGGGATGGGTTGTGGGAGAGGATGGGACAGGAGTCACTGCCACACATCAGGTGGTGGTGGCTGCCATCCCAGCTGGTCTGAGCACCAGCCCTGGGCGCTGCATGCCTCAGTGTCCTGAGGGGTGAATGCCCCTGGAGCTCCTCAGATGGGATTTCCAAACAGGTCCTTCACCCTAAAGAGCAACCTTCTAGAAGCGTCCTTGGTCCTGCTCAAGCAGTCACTGCCTGTGCCTGCAGCTCCTGACAGACAAGAAACCTCCGCTCTGCTGCTTCCCGTTCATTTGAGAGAGCGACAGAGAAAATGTCTTTGCTGTTCCCTCCATAAAAGGGCACCAGCCTTAAACCACCACCATCCCACAGCCATCCATCCCCACTCCTGGCACAAAAAGCTGCAGATTCTCCTGGCTTTCAACTGCACACCCAGATGTGCTGGGCATGATTTGCATCAGAGACAGCTGGGGAAGATAAAGCCATCCTACCAGCACCTTGGCCCCCACCTTTTGCCTTCTTCTCTGGACTTCACAAGGCCTTGCAGCGCAGCCAGTACATGCTCCGCAGAGCAACCAGCCCTCGCTCCTCCTCACTGACTAGTGCACAGATACCTCCAAAACAGCAAGGCATGACCAGAAATCCTATGGGTCTTCGGTGTCTGGTCTTTCCATGGGCAGGAATTACCCAGGAGTGCTGCTGCGAGAGATTTCTGCAGTGCCTTGGAAAAGGACAGGGGCAAGGAAGTCCGCAGGGGATGCTGTGATGTTCAAGAAGATCAGTGCACACAAAACTGACACACGAGGGATGCCAACCGCACTCCTGAACCCAGCCTGGTCCAGCCCTTGGTCTCCCCACTTCTCCCGCAGCCTTGGCTTGGGGGGCACAGGGACAAGGAGGAGAGCTGGACCGCATGCACCCCATCTCCCTCCTGGGGAAGGAAGATGAAAGGAAGGATGAGGCTGGGACGGCCGAGCGTGGGATGCGAGGGGAAGGTGTCAATTAAAGCAATGAGTCCCTCTGCATCCCCGCGCCTGACAGCCGTACTGAGAGGAGCTGACAGCCGGAGCGCCGGCTGGCTTCCCCGTCCTGCTTGCCGGCGTGCGCTTCCCCCCGTGCACCCCCGGCTCCAAATTGGCAGGGCCGGGGCACGCGGACACCAGCAGCAGCGAGGTGTCCCTTTCCCTGCCCCCAGAGATAGTCCTAATAATGGGAGTTATGGCGATCTGGGGCTTACGCAGGCCACGGCCAGCCTGGAGGCGGATGGCAGGGAAGCGTTTGGAGCCGGGTGGGAAGGCGCTGGAGCAGGTGCCGGATTGCAGTGAAGTCACTGCTGAGCATGGCAAGGTCCTGGCCCCCATGCAGGATGGCATCACCTGGGTGCCAGGGTGCAGGGAAGGTGGCAAGCCAGCAGACCAGCAACTTGCCCCCTCAAAGTCCCCTCCCCCAGCAGCCAACCTGTATCCCTGCTCCCCCTCACCTCCTCCTCCTGGGAATTGCATCCCGGGAGCCCCTGCTTCAGCCCCCTGCCTGCCCTCCCCGCGGGCTCAATCCGATTACTGCTGATACACATTTCCTCCTGGGCTCCAAAACACGCTCTTCCCAGCTGAAGGATTCGCACGGACACGGAAAACTTGTCCTGATTGCGGCGTTAATGGTCGTGTGGCCCATGTCATCACCGAAATGGCCTTAGGGGGAGAGTTGATGGGTCTCTGAAGTCATCAGGACTACCCCACCTCATCTTGCTCCCCTTATTAAAACCATTCATCCTGGGAGCTAAATGAATATGTTTCATCTTCAAATGCTGAGACACAACAGCAAGCAGGCAGAGATCTAATAGAACAATACCCATCTAATCATGCCGATTTTTCTCTCCCCATCCTGCCTTCATATTACATGCGCGGCCACGAGACCGAGCCAGGGCCGCGGGCGATGGCTGAGGATGGGGCACAGCCCGCTCCAGGCTTTGCTGCCACCACTGCACCTACTCCGCTGCCCCCCACCTCCATGCCAGGGTCTACCCTCCCTTTGCTGCGGTGGAAAAAGCCCCAGGACTTTAAAAACTAATAAGCCAGACAGCTACAGAGCCTAACAAGTCCAAGGGAGCCAGGGAAGCAGGGCAGGCCCTCCGCCACTGGCAGACCCCTGCTTCCCACGGGAACACCGCACACTGTACTGCCCATGAATCATTCCGGTGCTCCTTCCCACACCCACAGCAGGTTTTCTCAGCTCCCATTCCCTTAGATACAGAGTTGATTGGTTTCCCCCCACCCCTGTTTGCCAATGCACCTTTTTGCACACACGACATCAGGGTTAAGGCACAACAGTTTTGTGTCCATTGCATGTTAAGGGTCTCCAGTACAATCTCTTCCTGGAGATGGTGTGCTAGAGGATGCTGTGGGTGGGAGCACTGGGAAGGGCGGGCGATGGGAAAGGTGGTTAATCCACTGCATCTTTCAAGAGCCCGCTGGAGACGCCGCTGGCCTGCCCTTCCTAACCAGGGTTTGCACAGCAAATGCCCACTCTATCTAATTATTAACGATAATAACGGCGCCTGGCTCGCTGGATGCCATCTGGAGCCCTGCCACGTGTGCCCACCAGCCCTGGGAGGACTGGGAAGGGGGTGACCCCATGGGGTGAGGGCCGGGGGCTGGTGGCCGGCTGGGTGGTGGGTACCAGCTCGGGATGGCCCCGAGGACCTGGCAGGCCCACCCAGGCTGCCGTGCTTGTGTTCACTGCTGTGGCAGGCTTCATAAGGCTTCGCTCTTTGACTGGCGTTGAGTTTATGTGAAAGTAATTAACAGTAATTAATCCTTAATTACAGTAATTAGCCAAGTCGCAGTAAATTAAACCACATCTGGAGCAGATGAGGGCTTCCGAATGGGAGGCTAGTGCAGGCGACAATCGCAGAGATGCTGAATTCATCTGACAGCATCTGATTAAGGCTACCTGTTGCAAGCACCTCATTTGCATCATGTTTTTGTTTGCGTTTGGCAGTAACCCTTTCAGCCAGGCTCCCACCCCGACCTCTGCTCCCCCCTTGCCCGCCTCCACCTCCCCATCTCCCCCGCCATCCCCAAGAGCTGCATGGATCCGCAAGGATGAAGGAGCATCTCCAAGCCAAGGGTCTCTCTTGCCAGCATCCCCACACCTCCAACCAGCCCAGGCTACACCAGTGCAGTGGGGATGGGCCAGCACAGAGACAGGGAGACACAGGGCTCCCTCTCAGGAGAGCAGGACCTGCTCAGGGGGTGAACGGGGCAGGGGATGACCGATGGAGGCAGCAGGATGGAGGCAGCAGGATGGAGGCAGCCAGCTTCGCTCCTCAGCTTCCCCACATCCCGCCTGGTAACAGCTACAATAATAATAATCATCATAAAAGACCTGGTCTCCAAAGGGGAGCGTATTAGCAAAAAGGGGCAGGTTATTATTAATACCACTCAGCATTTACCCAGCGCCACGCAACCTCGGAGACCTTGGCTGATGTTTAGCCACACTCACAGGGAGGGGGAAATCCTTCCCTTCCCTTTCTTCCTACAATGGAGAAACCACAAGACGGAGAGGTGAAACAGGGTACAGGCTCAGCCACAGCTCGTTGTGTTTTGAGCCCTGAAAGAAAGAGCTCGGGGAGGGAATCACACTGGCCTGACTCGGTTTTGTTGCCTCATCCCACACAGCCAGGACACAGAGTCGGCTCTGAGCAATCAGGGGAATACTGAGGACTCTTCTGGTCCTCAAACCACGAGGCTCACCAGCACCCCGGGACAAGGATTTCCATCAAGTCAGGAAGATGCCAACAGGATTTTCAAGAGCAGAAACTGCAACTGCAATGGTCAAAATGATTTCAGTAGGTATTGCAAAAGCTTCAGGGCTTAATTGCACACAATTAATGAGCGTGAAGGTTCTGTGTAGCCTGCCTCTTCGTTATATGGTACAGGGTGGATGGGTGGTGTACCCAGGCTCACAGAGCCCAGGTAGGGGGTGTTTAAAAACCCTTCGATGCTAAAATATCATCTATCCTCTGGAATTAAAACCATTCAGGATTGCCGAATCCAACAGCTGCAGCAGGCCCTGGAAACCATCAGAAGAACCTCGTTTTATGAAAGAGAGAAAAGAGCTACATCTGCCCCAACTTCAAAATAAAAGCTGCCTTTTGAATTTCTTGCACACACGAGAGCCTTGCAGGGAAAGATGTGACTTCCCCACCTCTGCTTTGGTTTCAGCATCAGGCAGGATTCCCCCGTACTGCTGAAACCCAGCCAAGCCCTGACACAGCCATCAACCGCCCAACATCTGATGCCAGTCTGCCCCAGAAACACATGTTGCCATCTATACCTTGGTTGGAGAAAGGGGAATCCACAGCTTTCCTCCCCTCCCAAGGAGAAATGTGGTGTCCGCCAGCCCCCAGGGCCACCAAACGGAGCAGGGAAAATTAAGTAGACTGAAGTGATGCTCCACCAAACTTCACCTTTCCCAGCTAAGCAGGTTTCTCAACACAGATGCTACCTCAAGACGACTGTGCCTTGTGCAAGAATGATGTGTGTCTGCCGGGGCAGGGAAACAATTCTGCAATCAACTTAACAGGGTTCCCGATTCACACCCCAAAATGAACCCACGCTGTCCCTCCAGCACAATTTAGCTTTCAATCACTGGTCTTCTCAAGAGATAACCCCCCATCAGCTTTGCTCTCAAGATCCTTCACAGCCATGGCATTTGCAGCAAATCACATTATCTCGCTGCAGCCAGATTTTTGGCTAAAAAGAAGTAAAATAAATTAAATTCATATGAATAAAAGATTCACTCACAAATGTCTTCAAGAAACACACCCCCTGAATCCACAATGCCAACATTTTTGCCTTGCACAAAAATAACATAAACTGGGAAGCTGTAACAAGCAGGCAAAGCCTGCTCTGGCCAGGCAAAGGGAGCACAGGGCATCGCTCTGCTACAGAAGCCACCAGCGATCTCAGATGGTTTCATGGTGAAGGCAGGAGAGCCTGGTTGGGCTTGCTTCTCTTCCACTGGTATCGGCCAGCTGTACAGACTGTAGACGCTAAAGATGCATCCTTCAAAGCTGCAAAATGATTCAACATCTCAGCTTGGGTGAATAACCAAGAGTTTTCAGAGCACCGGGAACTCGACACTCTTGGGAAGACAGTCATTTCGCACCCAGGCTCATGTTTCATCTCAGCTTGTGTGTGTCCTTGTATCCAAATTGCCTCCAATCTCATTTGGCCACGAGGCTTCATCTCTGCACACACAAGGAGGTCCCTTCCCCATGTGCTGAGAGGCTAAGAGCAATGGCTCCCAAGACAACTAACTCCTAGCTGTCCCACCCTGGATTGGGATAGAATGAGACCCCTCTACCCTGGAGACAGCATAGGTGAAGTGGTGCAACCTCCTCTGCTCACCTGCCTGTTGCTCCTCTCAATGCTGGCAAAGACTCGCAGGAATACGAGGTCTGGCTCTGTGTCTGCTACAAGCAGCATTGCCATTGGGTTCAACTAGACCCAAAGCTAGAAGCTCCCTAAACTTCCAGTACTGCTCTGCCCAATTGCCCTACCTGCTTGCAACTGGTACATCTCAAACTTCCAAGCCCACGTCATTCATGGTGACCCCAACCTGCATAAGCAGCAACACGAGTTTCTCTGGCTTATACTTATGGGGCTGGGAACACACATCCCTGCTCTCTGCACTATCAACTACTGTGAAAACATCAAGGGAAACATCCCTTCCATGTTGCTGGGGCAACACCAAGTTGACAGTCTTCACCTTTTCAAGCTCAAATAGCCCCTCAGGACTTTATGCTGCAGAAGTCCTTCAAAAAGCAACCCAGTGGTTGCTCCATTCCCAGCAGCTTTGCACCAGGTCAAATGAGAAAACAAATACAACACAGAAAACCTCATGATGCCATGAAGTAGGTAGGGACATCTCGCTCCTCCTCTCCTGGAGGAGGGACTTGTGGCCATACCCAGTGACAAGGCCAGGTGGGGCCTTCCCCACCCATCAAGTATCACCATTTTTGGACCAAGCACTAGCATGGAAGTTTTAACCTGAATACCTGCATGGAGAAGTTCCCAAATAAAACCAACCAGAACTAAGCCTCTACATCTTACAGTCCAGTAAGTCAACGTGGCCAGAGGAGGACCTGGGTAGGCAAGAGGTGGCAGATCTGCCCAGCCCTGCCATGGACCCAGCATGGATGTGCCATCATTGCAGACGGACACACGCACGCACGTTCTACGGACATGTGTGCACTCCTTTCAGGCCAAAGACTCAGATCCCTCCTCATCTGCACAGTTCGAATTAATTATACACTTTAATTTCATGAATTATTAATTTGATTCTGACTCGGCAGCTTACGATTATCCAGCGCTACAGACTATGCAATTCCAGCTTCATTAAAACATCACCAGCTGCCTGAGAGACAGACATTAAATAGCAGAGAGTAATAATAAAATTAAGCTCCCTGCGCATAGCAACAGAGTCTTCCCCAGCCGCACGCGGCGAGGGCCCGACTGGTAAATAGGTCCCTTCCAGGAGCTTTATTCCCTTCCCCGAGGCCGGTCCCACCCTGCTCCCTCACCAGAAGGATGCTGCTCCCAAAGATGTGTGGTAGCGGAGGACTGGGGGTCTGTAAGAGCATCCCTGGGATGAGGGGCATGGCCAGGCGATGAGGGTGAGCAGCATCCCCCTCCAACACCCTCCTTGGCGCCCGCAGCAAGGACAGGGAAGGCTCCAGGGCTAACATCACCTCCAAATAAATAAAGCTGGAGCGCTGCCTCCCAGCGTCTCCCTGGCAAAACAATTTATAGAGGGAAAATGTCGGAATTTAGACATTCCATTTAGCTGCTTCAGAAATCTAAGGACCCCAAACCTTGTGGGATTTGAGAAATCGATGGAATTAATTAAGGGAGATGTCCAGCGGTCTCCGCTAAGTAATCAGCAGGTACAGTAGACCTGAAATTCTATAAAGAAAAATGGGAAGGGATGACATTGAAGGAGGCAGTGGGGATTAAAAAATGAGCATCCGAGTGGTAAAGGCGCACACCCATTGATCGCTGCATTACGGATTAAGGCTTCAACGAGCAGCTAGAAGATTCTGTAGCAGAAAATGGTTACAGAGGATGAGCATGAGCAGAGCGGATATATATAACCTCTGACAGCCAGGAACAACTGAGACTGAGGATCGCTCTGCAGCGAACCCCAGAGCAGGAAAGTTTTGGGGAAGGGGAGGAAGGGGAAGTGCGAGGTGGGGGGGAGCTTGGAGGGAGCCATTTTGTGTGAGGAAGACCTGCCTGGGAGCAGGGAGCTGTGTCCCCTGCCCGCTTCAGGGAGGAAGGTGGAGAGTGGCACCCAGAGCCAGTGCTGGATGGGGGTACATAGGGGTGAGCGGCAAGGTGGGGAGGGGGCACTTGCACGCTGGCCTGGGAGGCCATCACAGCACTTGATGCCTGGGAGTGAGGCGCAGATCTCCAAGGGACCGCTGCCTTTAATCCTGTGCCACTCCAGCAGCCCCGGGGTTTGGGTCCCCAACATCCCACCTCCGAGCCTGTGAAGGCACCATCCCCACCTGAACCTCATTCGGGTGGCAGCAGCTTCCCGAGGCTGCTCTCCCCACAGCACAGCCCCAGGCTGTGAAGCTACTTGCCCTCAAAAGCTAAGTGGAACCCTCCTTGCAAAGGCAGCCGTGGGCAAGGCTGCGTTCAGGGGTGTCACCGGTCAGCACCCTCAGGAGGTAAATGAGAGGGGCATGATCACATCTCCAGACACTCTGGGTATGTATGGGACGGGGATAAAGCAAGATCACCTGGAAGGTGCCACCCCAAAACCCCCCACCCACCCACACTTGTGCCACCATTTGGGACCAACCGCAGACAAGACCCAAGCTTCTCCAGAGGTCCCAAGCATCGTCCAGACCATGGTACCTGAGGACACTGCATGGCAGCTGGATCAAGCAATGCAGTGAACTCAATTTTCCATGCCTAAACCAGGCGCTCGCTGGGAACGTTACAGCAGCATCCATCGCTTTGTGCCAACAGAGCTGCTGCATGGAGGAAGCCCTGGAGAAGCGGCAGCCCCCCACCCAGCCATCCTGGCCACACCGAACTGGGATCATTGCGACATTTCAATGAGAAATTGCAAATATAAAACCAACCCCCCCAGCCCGGGGCCACGTGTGGCAGCAGCTCAGTGTCTGCGGGGGTCGCAGGGCCAGGGCCAGCCTACCATCACCCTCCTGCCCGCTCCTCATGCATATGCATCGATGCAAAGCCAGCATGAGCTAAATGTCAGCGGTGCCAGCATGCGCCGGCAGCCGGAGGGGACCCTCGCTTTGCAGGACAAAGGCAGGCGCTTTGGGGGACGGGCGGCACAGACCAGCCGGGCGCAGGGAGGGGGAACTCATCCCTGCATGGATGCGGCTGTGGGTGCTGAGCTGTTCCAGGAGACGGCTGCCAGCTAGCAAGGGTGGGGAGGGTGAAGCATGCTCCCAGAGAAGGGCTGTTTGCAGTGCCATGGGTGCACGGATGGGTTCAGCAGCCCCTATGCCCCCATGCTGGCACTGCGGCTCCCACCACCACTGCTGCCCTCCACACAGGAGTATCTCCATCCTTCATCCCTTAATTATCTGTCCAAAATCCAGTCAGGATTAAAAAAAATGTGCCTGAAGGTCATGGGCATTTTGAGCCAAAGCCGGTGAGAACATTCTAGCTGGGGAAGGGTCTGCAAAAACATCTTCCTTCCCCAGCGTGAGCTGGGCCACCTGCCCAGTCCTGCAGGAAATACAACTGTGCTTGGATGGACAACCTCCATGGAGGATCTGTGTCACCCCTCTCATGTGGCTCTGAGAGGTGGAGCAGGACACCACGTGGACCCTGTCTCCATCACTGAGGAGGACAGCATTGCCTTCTCCACTGCTGCTTGAGAGAGGCAAGGCACAGGGACCAGGGGCCAAAGGATGGGCAGTTGCCTGTTCGAGCTGAAGTGAGATGCTCCTACATGCAGGAGGCTGAACACCCCCATCCCCATACCCAGCATAAGTCACCAACACAAAGAGGCCAGACCTCCTGAGAAAGATGGGTTTAGCAGACGCAGCAGAATGCACACAGCTCATCCTTCTTCCCCAGGAAGACTTCCTTTGTGTCCAGGCTGGTCTTTGAAGGCTCTCTCTGCCCACACTTCTCCACACATCCTTGGATGAAGCCCCTCGGGCTCTATCCCCAGGGTCTCTCAAGCCAACCCCAACCTGTCCCCAGGCAGGAGCTGCCAGTCCCACAGCCCGATCCAACAGCAACGCCTCGCAATCACACTCAGGAGGCCCAACGGGTGTCCAGCGACACGCCAGGCGCTGTGTGTTTTACAATCCATGTGTCGAAGAGCCCTGAGCAAAGACCGCAGCAGATGCAGAGCGTTCAGCAGATTCATTCCCCTGGCTGCGTTACGGCGGGAGGCAGGGAGCAGCCACGGCCCTCTGCCCCCCGCCTCCCCGGCCCCCAGCAGGCATTTGGCATCCAGCACCACAGGCTCCCGGGTTAGGCGCACTCGTCGCCACAAACATCCTCCCTCAAAGCAGGACGCCTTCTCCCATGGGGCAAACATTAGTGGGACAACTGGAAACGTTCAACTTGATTATAATGCTTTAAGAAAAGGTCACGGTGAAATTTCAGTGCTTTACCTTGAGCTCTGTTTGTTCTCCGCGGGATGAGATGGGAAGAGTCAGCTTGCCCTGGCTCGTGGCATCCGTGTAGCTCTGATTGCATTTCACGGGCCGGCAGCAGGCTGTTGAGCCGCAGCAACACCCCGCCACACACACCCCCAGCCCTGGGGACTCAGATAAGTCACCGCCGATGCTCTTGTGGGGGCACGTGCTGGACCACCACACCACAGCCAGACATGTTTTCACTCTGAAAGTCACCCGATCCTTAGCCGATTTTGCACTGTGCTCGCACTTCTGCTGTCAAAACAGGCCAAATAAACCCCCAAAGCATGGAAAAGCAGCCAGCAATTCCTAGATAGCATCTCCCTCAGAGTCGGGAAGGTTTTCCAACACTCCATTTAGCTTCATCTCCTTGTGCCTCAAAGGGAGCTGCGGCCAAAACCACAATGAGAGAGCGGCACCGTGGGACTTGGGCATCACTCAGGCATCGCCCAGACCACAGGCAACATTTGGCCACCATGCCAGCCCCAAAAGGACCTTCCACCTGCTCCAAGAGCAGGAGGGCAAGGCAAAGGTAGCCACTACTGAAGGGCTGACATGGTTTATCTGCTGTGACTAGAAGGAAGACCAGGTCTCAGCTCTCGCTGAGCAGTTTGACGCTCAGGAGTATCCCAGTTTCCCCAGCCTCTCTCCTTCCACTCCAGCACCATTGCTTTGGGACTCATTACCGAGCCGCTTTGCTCTCCAAGCCAAAGTGACAAGGATAACTGAAAGGCCCACAATTGACGCAGAATGGGTCTAGTGCTCCCCAAAACACACGGGTACAGAAGAGGAGCAGCCTAGCAGCCCTGCTCTTCCGCACGTCAGAACAGGAGCAGCTCTGACCCGCAGCAAACGGCTTTGCTGTCACTTGGGCAAGAGGAAAACCAAGGTCAGTTTTGTTTGTGGCCAACTGAAGGATGCTGTGCCCCCAGCAACGTTCCTGCTGCAATAATTAGATCTGTCGTCCAACAATTTGCTGCCAGGGGGAGTTCTCTCTAAAGGTCTCCAAGCAGAGCCAGGAGACGGGTGCTTAGTGGACATGGAGCCCTCTGCACTCACGGTGCTCCAGCCTGCCAGGTCTATGTCCCCATGGGCAAAGGGAGGAGGAAAAGCCACTGGGAGCTGCCTTCAGCTGGGACAGCTCCTCAGGAAAGCACAGGCAGCAGAAGGTTTTTTTTGGGGGGGGTTAAAACAGCCAGTTCCAGCAAACCAGACCAAAAGCTGAAGGTGGTGGGAATGGTTCAGCATCCTTTCCCCGGAAGGGGCTGCATGATCCAGCCTGCAGAGCACTCCCCAAAGGGTTTGAGATGTTGCCACTGCACAAATGACTATTTCCTGATGCCCGCTAATGCCACCACAGCCCGGGGCTGATGTGACACTCCTCCACAAGCTAGCTGGCAGGTCCCCTCAGCAGCATCCTTCCACCAAAAGCCAACCCTGGTGAAACCAACCCCTGCTTCCAAGCCAGCAACGCCTCGGCTTGTCGGCGTTGCCCAGACCCCAGAGACAGGCAGAGCCTCATCCCCACAGCGCCTGCTCTCACTTTTCCGGAACACGCAGACGCACCTGCTCGCGGAGCCGGGATGCTGTATTCCCACCACTCCGGCAGCGCTGCTCACAACAACTCCCAGCTGCTGCCAAAAGGTATTTTTAGCTGCATTATTTATTTGAACACCTGCCTGAGACTTCAAGGCAGAGTACGGAGCCTCAGCAGCGAAGGGAGGGAGGGAGGAGCGGCACCGGCAGATCTGTACCGCTTCCACTGGAAGATTCGAGAGCGGAGACGCAGGTGCGATGGAGCAAGACTTGGGCTATGCTGAGGAAGAGGATGGCACGGCTGGGATCACACACCTGCACCAACAGCACCAGGTTAACCCAGCTGCTTGCAATAGCCCGTTACCAGTGCAGACTGGGAGGATGCTCTAGCCACCCTCATTGAGAGGCTGCCTTCAGGGAAATCCAGCTCGCAGGTATCCAACCGCACATGATTTCACCACACTCTGGCCCAACGTGGTGTCTGCAAGCAGCAACGCCCGTGTCTCGCTGCTGTACGCTGTCTTTTCTACATAACCCCACTTTGCTCTCTTCCAAAATGCTTTTTTTTCTACACAAAACCCATTCCACCCCAAAACCAGGCTGCTGCCCTGTTCTGGAAAGCCAGCCTTAGAGAAAAGAGAACAATGCTGCGAAGGAGGAGAGACATACGTGCTCTTCCTCGCAAAGATGGAGATGCCTGCATGTACCTGAGGGGTTTGTGTGGGGGGTGGGCTATGGGGTAACTGAGGGACCAGGCAGTGGGCACACAGAAAGCAATACTACACCCCCAGCATTATTTTTGCTCGCCTTTCTTGCCACCCCATTTACTGATGCGAACAAAACCCCCGGCGCTTCCCTTCCCTCCCCTTCTGCTGAAATAATCCCCCCTTCTCGCTGAAATCAGCCAGGAAAAGGCAGAAAAAAAGGAAGAAAAAAGGAAAAAAAAAAAAAAAGAAAATATAAAAGAGCATCTAAAAATAAAGGCCAGGCCAGAGTCTGGGCCTCTCGGTTGGGCTCCTGTGCTCACAGATCTGCTTATTTTGGCCTATCTCTCCCCAGCGATAAGGCAGCTAACAGCCCGTTATCAGCCAGTCGGTGAAAATGTGCTCCAGCCTGATTAGGGCTCAGTCTTTGCCAAGGTTATAAACAGCCGTTATCGTTCTCCCAAACAGAATAATCCGGACAGTATCAGCTCAGAAACATATGGGCCACACAGCGAAGATAGCCGCTGACGGACACTTCATTTTAATTGTAACGAGTGGTTAGCAGCAGCCTCCAGACAACAGCCACAACTGCCCAATTGGCAGAGGGTTCTCCTCTCCTCCCGCAGCCCTCCTCCCTCCTGCTTGCCGCTGGTTTTCTTCCTCTCCTTGCTGCCCTCCTTCCCTCCATGCTGCAGACCCCTGGGTGAGCATCCCTGCGGTGCTGCAAGACCCCTGCCCAGCTTCTATGGGGATGAGGGGGGGGGGTGGAGGGAGGAGGAGGGGCAGGCAGCACCCTCCGTATCTCTGTGGGTGGAAAATGGGCATGAGCGTGGCCACGTCACCCCTGATGTGCTTACTGGCGTGAGCAGGGAGCAAGAGGGTGCACGAGGTGACGGCAGGGAGGCACCGCACCCATGGCCACCTCTCCACGGGGGATGGAGGCAGAGCGATGTGTGCCCACCGAGCACAGCACCCACATACCCCCATCCCCGCCCCATGCAGCATCCCGGCGTTTCCTCACTGCCTCCCATGTGCCAGCTCAGCAGCAGGCAGGGCACAGGAGGAGGGGCAGCAAACCCTCATTTCACATTCTCCCGGTGTCCCTTCTGTGTCATACTTCTTCCCCCCCTCCTCTTCCCAAAAGGGGTGGTTTAGCTCAGAGAGTCTTAAGCACATTTGCATTCCCAAGACAAGCTTAGGCATAAATTCATCTCAGTGCAGGGGGCTTGCTCTCTTTTTTTATTTTATCCTATCCTCCCCATCCTGCTTTTTTTCCTCCCTTCTCCTTTTCTCTCCAAACCCAAACGAATTCAGCAAGAACCCTTGCAATCACAGCACCGTTGCGCTGCACAACGCGGGATTACAAGGGATCCGAGGGCTTTCCTTTTCTTCCAACTCATGGCATGTGGTGGGGCTGCTCGGGTTTGTTATTAACAATACACAGGGATAAGGCTCTTAGCCCCCCATTAAAATGACTAACCTTCTTCCCACTTTCTCCTCCAGCCAGCCCCAGCTCCAAGAAATTGCACCTGAGCTCCATCCCCTGCCCCCACAGGGAAAAAGTGGAAGAAAAAAGGGGCACCCCCCCAAAAAAAAAACCCCACCCCAAACCTGACAGCAAAATGTTAATATGGGTAGAAAAGCTAAAAACCTTGGGAAGACCCAAGCCTGAGCTTCAAGTCACGGATGTTTTCTCAGATAATCTGTATTCCTATCTGAGTGCCAGCGGAGCTGTGATCAGAATATCCAAGGTCTCATAAAAGATTCAGGGCTTATTGACTTCCTTGCCTTCGCTGTCGGCTTGTGGTGCTCCTGCCTGCTCCTGCTCAGCCCCCAAAGCACCCGCTGCCCCTTGCAAGTTGCCATCACAGATGCCAAACTCGAAGACATCTACTTCTCCGGCTGTGCCAGACCAGAAGAGAGCAGAGCAGTGGAGAAAGGCTCTCTTCCCAAGCTGGGAGATGTACTCCTGGCCCCCATCCTCCTGGTGAGAGGTGCTTCAGGAGACCCTTTGCCCCCATGGACATCCCCACTGCAGAAAAAAACCCTCTTAGATGTCCTCACAGCCACGGCCCAGCATGGTGGGCAGGCGATGCTCCACGAGCAGCAGGCAGAAAAGCAGGTTTGGTTTATTTTAATTCAAGTCACGTGTTTAGGTGAAATCATTCCCAAGGTAGAAGAAGAAAACTTAAAAGCAGGGACCAACCCCCTCAAGAGCAGGTTCCCCGCAGACCATACACAGGATGAGCTCTACGAGGGCTGTCCCCGGCAGCAGCTCAGCCTGGTTTTGCTGCATAAGCAGCCCCGAGCAAATGTGCCGACCAGATAATCCAGTCCCTGGAAATTTATGATCAGCGTTACTCAGCCATGGCCCTAAGGAGAAGGCAGGGGATGGGGCAGACACCCAGCCCTCCGGAACCCACCTACCCACCGTCGCTCATGTACTGGCCCGTTTGAGGCACAAAAAGCAGGCAAACGGCGAACACGGCACGAATGGTGTAGTTTAGATGCTGGAAATCTTTGTGCGTGAGCTACGCAGAGATTCCCATGCACCACCACGCATGGTATAACCATCAAATCCACCCAGGCACCCTATTAATTCTATTTCCCTGTCCTAAAAAGGCCTTACAAGCCCAGCAAGGCTCCGGCCTTGAAGGCACCGCACAGCATAGGACACAAACCCAAGTAACAAATAAAAACACCGCCTAGGAACACGGAGATTTCTATATACACATATGCTCAACCACACACGTGCCCCTGTTTGTTTACACACCGTAGGTGCCTATACCCTCGTAGAGCACGCGCGTACACGCCCCCGCAAAGCATTCCCAGACACGCACGCCTATACGTTTCCGCACATACAGAGAGCCTATTTATACATACACACACCATACAAACGCTCTACGCGCCCTGCTCGGTGACAGCTCCGATTTCCTGTAATATCATAATATTATTTTTTAGATCAGTTAAGGTATAAAATGTGCGCTCTCTCAGTCTTTAATATTAATAAGTCTTGTAACTAGCAGTTTCTCGTAGCTCCGAATTCTTGAGCACAACTAGAAAGGGCACTTATCCTGAAAAATCTAATAAATTTACAGTTTTATATACTTCCTTCAATTGTAAAAGTCTTGTTCAATAAACTTTAAAATGCCACTATAGAGCAATAACACAGACAGTATAAACCCAGCCCTGGGAAAGCTGTGCAACCAGAAATTGTTCCCCTTTCTGCTACAGCAATAAAGTTTTATATGTTTGAACTGACTGTAAAAAGGTTTGAATGTTGGCAACTGGGGAATAATCTGTCTTCTTTATAGTTATTATCATATTTCCCACAAGACCCTTTGGTCTGTGTCAATCCTTCTCGTATATGACACCTTTGTACTGTCAGCGAAAGCAAGAATACTTAACTTTTTGCGTGCGCGCGCGGCTGTGACTGGAGGTCCTTCCTTCCTCCTTCCCTCTGCTTCTCTTCAGATCACAGCACTTGAGAATAAATTACCTGCGACG
This sequence comes from Porphyrio hochstetteri, assembly GCA_020800305.1. Taxonomy (NCBI): domain Eukaryota; kingdom Metazoa; phylum Chordata; class Aves; order Gruiformes; family Rallidae; genus Porphyrio; species Porphyrio hochstetteri. The sequence goes on from CM036912.1 coordinate 27,007,289, forward strand.
TGCTGTGCTGGAAGCCTCGTACCAAATCGAGTTGATTTGGAGCGCAAAGATCCAACCCCCCCATGTCTCCCTTGCAAAAAGGGGTGCTCAAGGTGCTGGCTGCCGCCCAAAAGGGATGCTGCCGTCCCCACAGCTCCCCAGGATGCTGCAGCTGCACGCCCAGAGCAGGCACTCCCACATCGGTGGCAGCTCCGTGTTGCTTTCTTAAGAAAGAGGTTTGTTTTGGTTCTGCCACCATCTGAAGGCAAGGGCAGGTACAGCAGCGGCAGCCCCAGGTTCAGCAGTTGGAGCTGGAGCACTCAGTCACCTCCTGAACAGAAGCTTGCTGAATCCCAACGAGATCCAACCCAGAACTCAAAGATGCAGCAGGAAAATACAAGGAAGCTCCTCAAACTCATCCATTTCATGAAGAGATGATGATGCTTTAACCGTCTGTGATTTTTAACAAGCTGGGAGCTCACAAACCAAGAGGAGGATGAATTTTGTCCTGAGACCTGCAGCGATCCTGTACCTCAGCATCATCTGTGCAGGGCAGGTCTCCAGGTGAGAGTGCAAGGGGGTGCAGGGGAACCTGGTCCTCACCCAACTCCACGCAATCCCCAACCGCAGGCCATCTTTCAGGTGGCAAAGATGAGGCTCAATCAGAGATTGAGATGTCAGAAGAAGTGATGTTAAAGCACGTTTGGAAAATGAAAAATGAGGAGTCACCAGGACCAGATAATACCTGCCTAAGAGTTCTGCAGGGACTCAGAAATAAAATGATTGCATATTTTCATTAGCAACTCAATCTCTCATTACACTAGAGGACACAAAGTGTCATACCCTATTTTTAAAAAATGGAGTGAGATGAGCCACAGATTCACTGAGTTGTGAGTCTCCCTTTGGTACCAGCTGAGATGATAAATAGATAGGATAAAGCCTCAAGATGGACATGGCACCACGGAGATTAACTAGCAGTATCCGTAAGGAAGAGGAGAACATACCTTGCTAATCTATCCTAATTGCTGCTCACCCAGCATATCCTGAGCTGGAAGGGACCCATAAGGATCATCAAGTCCGACTCCTGGCTCCACACAAGGCCAGCCAAGTCAGAGCATTTGAGTCCCCCAAAGTTTCCTCAGTTGACAAATTCAACTCTTCTCCCAGCACAAACAAGACTAAAGGTTAGTTAAGAGGTGGAGAAGAGCAGAAATAAATGGCTTTTCCAACAAGACCAGGCTGTAGAAGGTTTGCCCGCTGCTGCTCAGTAAGTGTCTTGCCAGGATATGAGCATGAGCAGCAGGAGGTTTGAGGAGAACACGAGCAATGGAGGTTAGCAAGGACTGAGGCTGAGAGATACTCCTCCAAGGACGTGTGAATGAAGCTCCAGGAGCTAGAGATAAGGTGGTGGGTACAAGTCAGAGAGGGTGAAAGGCACAGGGAGGTAATTTAATTACTCACACACAGTGACTATGACAAACTTTGCGCAGTCAGGCCGGGCGCCTAGTGAAGTGTGAAAGGAAGAGACGGTGAGAGCTGCCAGGGCTGCAGGATACCCCGTGTCCAGGCTGCCCCCCACCCTGAGGCCACTCACTCTCCAAGAGCCCATCAGACATTGCAGAAAGATGGAGAGACTTTTTACCAGGGCCTGTAAGTGCTAGGACAGGGGCTCATGGGCTCAAACTAAAAGAGGGTAGATTTAGATCAGATACAAGGGCAAAATATATTATGATGAGGGTAGTTAGACACTGGAAGAGGCTGTGGATGTCCCATCACTATATGTGCTCAAGGTCAGGTTCAATGGGGCTTTGAGCTGCCTGATCTCTGAAAGGTGTCCCTGCCCATGGCAGAGGGGTGGACTAGATGATCTCTGAAGGTCCCTTTTATCCCAAATCACTTCGTGATGTTGTGGTCCTGCAGGCAGGAGATAACACCACCCGTGGGGTCACCTCATAGGGGAGCTACAGAGTCAGTAAGGGGGAGGAACAAAAACTCACACCGAATGTTCACTAGCCTTCGAAACACAATTTCATAGGTAAGTGGGTGACTGGCAAAGCCATCAGTGTGAACCAGAAGAAGAGGTTGGACATGCACAGCCTGTGCTCCCCAGGTATAACCACAGAGCTGGAGACACACCGACCGCCATGGCTTCTCCCCACCCAACCTGTCCCTCCAGACACGAGAAATGACATTTGAGACACAAACTGAGCACTGTAACCACATGGTTTTGATTCTGGATCCCAGCTCAGCACTGTGCACAACCAGCCATGAACAATGTTGAAGCCACTCAGCCTCCCATCCCCTCTACTGCTGACCAAAGAGAAACATCAGGTCAAGGACCACCTCTGCTCCTGCCCTGCTCCAGGTCTGTGCTTCTCACCTCACCAGCTGAGCCCCCAAGATCTGCAGACCCACCCTCAGCAGGACCTCAAACCCCGAGCCTCACCCCAAAGCGAGCCATCAGGCTGCTGCTTGCCACCGGCTGCACCCCTTCGCGCCTCCCAGGCGGCACAAGTCCCTTTGCCAAACACACGATGAATAAACCTCTTGGTGCTCACCACGAAGATGCCCCATCCCTCCTGCCCTGTCCCGCCAGCGGAGCGGCGAGGGTTAAGTCCAGCCGGCAAGGCACATCTCTGTTGCAAGAGTCCATTACCTCCCGCCACATTACCTCATTCATTTCTTATATGCGGATGGTTTATTCTCCCATGAGCACCCTCGCTGGCAGACATGGCTAGTGTAAAGTCCCCTCCCTCCTCTGTATTTCTCTATCCATCACATTTAACACTCTGACAGTAACAGTCTATAATGTTTCTATTCTACAAAACCGCTCTGTCAACTCCGGGCTTCCAGAGCAGCAACTGAGGAAAATAAATAACATCAACGCCAGGCCCGACAGTATCACAGCTTGCTTTCTGCTGGGGGTTTGGGGTTGGGTTTTTTTTCAGGAAAGGAAGGGAAAAAAAAAGGAGAGTGAGAGAGAAAGGGGAAAAAAGTGCAGGCTTGAAACGCGCAGAAACAGGCGGGAGTTTCCTTCCCACCCAAACGGGAAGGCCCTTGGAGATGAGCAGGGTGCTTTGGATGCAGAGGAAGGGGGAGCCCGCTGGCCCCCCTGCCACCCATATTCCTGAGGACATGGTGGCTTAGGGGAGGGGGAGGCAGGGGATAGTGGCCCAGCTCCCCTTCAACACCTGCAGCTAAGGGCAGCGCTTTGCAGAGGCTATTCAGGGGAGCAGAGGCCAGGCAGTGAGGAGGAGAGAGGCCGCAGCTCTTGGAGACAGAGGGTACAACCTGCCACCACCCACTGTAACCCCCGCAGACCCCACACCAGCAAAACCCTGTGTGCCCTGCCCCAGCCCCTGGTCAGAAATCACTAATCCACTTAAATAATCCGCTCTGGCACTCACAGTGTTTTCCAACCCCTTTCACTCTCATAAAATCCCCTGGAGCCAGCTCCTTTCTGGTCACCTCAGCACCCTGTGGTGGGGAGGGCAAGGGGGAACCGCACCCAAATATTACCAGCAGGTAATAACAGCAATAACAATAACCTTAAGAAACTGTCTGGCAGTTTAAGAAAGGGAAAATTATGCCAAAACCCTCCACTTTTTTCCATTATTTTTGCTTTTTCCTTAAAGCAAAAGCATTTGTTTTAGAGTGGCTGCCTGCAAGCTCCCGCCTGCCTTCTGCATCACCAGCGCAGGCCTGACAACCAGAGACCTGCTCAGGTGGTGTTTTTCATTGGGAAAAAAAAAAAAAAAATATTAAAAAAAAAAGACATGCACAGGAACTTTTCCGATCAATCGGAGAGAGACACAGGCCTTGACAGCCCCGCAGACTCAGGGAATGTGCTCACCAGGCAGCTCACAGAAACCGCCACGGATGCGCCTGCCCATGGCGAAAAGATGAGGGGGAAATGCATGCAAAGAGCCAGAGGGGATGCTCAGAGGTTTGGAGGGCTCAGAAAACACCGGGGACCATCTTAGTGCACCCCCCCCTAGTTACTCACTTCCCCAGCTCCCTTTGTGTCAAGCAGCTCTGAAATCAAGCTGACATCCTCCAGCTTGACACCACACAGGGCCAACACCAGCTCTGGATGGGGACATGCACAGGGGTTACACCACCCTGTATCGCAATGATTCCTTCTAGCGCAACAAAAAAGGGGGAAAAAAGAAAAAAAAAAAGGAAAGAAAGCAAAAAAGAGCAAGCAGAAAACGGTTCCCTCTTTTGTTTACATACCTGCCAAGGGCTGACGCTGGCTGCTGTCAGTCATTTGTATGAGCTGACGGTTTCCTAGCCGAAGGCAGCACGAGAGATAGCAAGGCAAGCAATAAAGAGACTGATCCTGCTCTGAGAGCCCCACGCCATTCCCCCCCCAGCTCACCCTGCGATCTCTGTGCTGGGAGGAAAACGCACCGAGCATCCAGAAGGGCTTCGAGTCTGGGAAATGAACAGTGTGCTCTGACTCCTTGGCGAGGGAATCGGCTCTGCAGGAGCGACCCCAGAGCAATGCCAGCACCGTGCCCTGCCACGCATCTGAAATTTGGAGATGGACAATGTTTGCACCCACACAGAGTCTCCGGGATTTCCCTGGAGTGGGGCAGCTCACATGGCACCCGTCACAGCTCAAGTTTGCTGGCTGGACCCTGCCAGCCCCCCCAACCCCCTCCACGACCTGGGGTTTGCTGCAAAGCCCCCAGAGCCACTCAGAAAACCCCGCGCCGGGAAGGATTCTAATGGGATTTTTGCTACTGACTGGAACTGGCGAGGGGATTAAAGACTCCACAAGCAGCTACCTTTGCCACAGACTCCCAGGTCCTCTGGCAGGAAGGGCCTTTATTGCCCTGCAAAAAGAAACTTCCCACTTGCAAAGGCAAGAATAAAGCTTCCCGCAGAGGCCTGACAGCATAATGTGCATGCAGGCCCATGTGTACACGCGCATACCGATACAGGCGCGCTCACAAGGCCAACGTGCAAGAGATATACAGGGAATTAAGGAGCACTGAAAGGCACAAACCCAACTCTGAGCTTTGACGTGGAAAAAACCCCACACAAATGCTTTTTCTTTCCTCGGGTCTAGCTGTGTTATTTCCCATTCATAAATATCTCCCTCAATAGCTATATACGTACCCAGATAAAACTTGTATTTAGCTAAACCCTGTCACCAGGAAGCGTGTTATTTGCTCTCTGATTGCCGTTGTTATCCAGTTTATATAAAAAAATATAATCTCCCTTTGCCCAACACAAGAGGAGAAACTGGGCACTGGGGCTGATCAGAGCACGACCGGAGAGCAGCCCTCGGAGGGAAGCGTTTGCAAACAGTTCACAGGCTGAGATTTGTTTCTGGAGCCCATCCGTGTTTATATAATTAATCCATTTCCTATTTACTTTTGCCTCAGGATTTGCTAGCAAACAGTCCACAAAGCTACAAAGTGAAAGTGGTGGGTTTAGGAGGAGCTGGGAGGGTGAGGGGGGCTCACAACTCATTTCATTTACTCCCCAACACCCTGTGGATAGACACAGCAAGTTTGGCTGTTGGGGGGAAATTTTGTCGCTGCCAAATTTCAAGGATGGAGACTCGCTCGCAGGACCAGCGGCATCTTCTGCTCGTGCCTGCAGTGGAGTCCTCCAAGAGTCAGAAACGACAGAAGCAGCGGTGCACGGGGGTGAGGAAATCCATCCCTTCAAGAAACACAAGGTTTGGGGGGGTGTGGGGCTTTCTGCAGGGGAACCAAGGAAGCAGGAGATGCCTCGCAGCTTCCACAGCACCCCAGGCGCAGAGCTGGGGTTTCCCTGGGAGCAGGCAGCACCAGAGGGCAGCAGTGCCAAAGCCACCCATCCTCACCCTGCTCCCTCCCACCCCAACCACCCCGCCCAGGCCAAACTGCCCAGTTCCCACCAGGATATTTCTCACCAGGCACCAACATGGAGAAAGAGGCAGCAGGAAAACACAAGCCCTGGCCACCTGATCCCTCTCCTTCACGGAAAGCTTGGTGATGCTTACCAGAACCAGGAACAGCTGGGTACCAAACCAAACTTAAGCCTTTTTTGCGGCTGTGCAAGCATCATGAGCATCATCCAGCATCCAACTGCCGCGCTCCCCATCGGAGCACGCCTGGCTGGGACTCAGCAGATGGCCCCCCACACTGGGGCATTTCTGGGCTCTGGAAAAACCCAGGTGCTGCTGCCAAGGAAAGGTAAGGGGGGTCATGATGGGAAACCATGGGGGAGGCCCGGCATGCAGGCAATGTATTGCTGCGAGCAAGCATCCCTCCTGCAGCAGGCCACGAGGCCAAACTCAGCCACATGCAGCTCAACGGCACCCACAGGCCCCAGCTTCATCTCGCACACCCTCCTCCTCTTGCCATGCCTCTGGAGACAATACCAGCTAATGAAACCCGCAGCCCGCTGATAACGGGAGATCAGGCAAAGCGGCGGCGGTGGCGGCAGCAACCAGGCTGCCGAGCGGGCTGGGGATGCATGTAATCAGAAGGGTTATCTAATGCTAGTTTCATTCTAATTGAGTCACTACCATATGTCACCCTGCAATAACAACGCAAGCAGCATGCAACTGAATACATATTTAATTCACATAATGGGTACAACAGTAGAAGTAATCAAGGCAGTTTGCCATAAGCCATAAAGAAGTGTAGCGCGTTCCTATCAAGGAGCAGCCTGCGCTCCGGGAGAAGGGGATGGTGGGGGCACTGAGCTGCTGCAGAAGCTGCAAAGGAAGTGGGGGGGGGTGAGAGGGTGGGGGGGAAGCGCCCCCCCCAAAAAGCATCCCGGCATGGATTGAAGGTGAGACGGCTGATCGACACGAATGGAAATCAATGGTGGGATATTGTCGACGGATCGTTAGCCCCTCCAATATAATTAACAGTAATGGATTTATTGGCGGAAACTTAATGATTTGAATGTTAAATACCGGCCTGGAATTGCAGCACATGGTCCAGCCGAGGGGCAGTCGCTTTGTTTCCAGTTCCAAAAAGGAGGGAAAAAGTGGAAAAATCAACCCAAGCTGGGAAAAGGTGCAATCCCGGAGGCAGGGCAAGGCGGCTGCGGCTGTCCCTGCTCCCGGCTCACCCTCCTCTTCCAGCAGCACCTGAGGGCCCCGCTCGCCGCCTTCATTTCCTCCCGCAACGAGAAGATTAATACGATTGAGGACCACTCATCAATATCTTTGGACAGATCAACCGGAGTTTTCATTAAAGCCATATTAATGCTTTTGGATACACAGCTGCGGACAGGTTAGGGCTTCAAAAATAAAGCCCAGAGAGGAGAGAGAAAAGAGGAGAGGAGCAGCGTCCGCTCCCAGTCGGGAATTAACAGAGAGCTGGCCTGTTCCCTCGTTAGTGGCCTCCCCCACCAACATGTTTTGATGTATTTTTCATGAGGATAAACAAACATTCATTTCACTTTGGGAAGGTGCTTGCTGTAATGTATTGGCAGCCTCAGCAGCAATGAGGGGACATTAATTTCAATTCTGGTGTTTAAACACTTTGTTGAGCCCCAATCATTCATCCCTGGCTCGGCTCAGCCCCGGTGTGGGGAAACAACGGACAAGCAGAGCCCCAACCTCACCCTCCCGCAGAACCTGATGGGCTTTATTCGCTATTTAGATGACTTAAGAAGGAACATTAGAAAAGAGGTGGCTCTACCCTGCTGCCTGCCTTGGGGTACATCATCAGAGAAAGGCTCCCAGCCTACGTGTTGGGAAATACCATCCAGAGAGCAGGATCCAATGAGGGTTTGCAGCTACGATAGAACCACAGGACATGCCAGAGATGGAAGAGAAGGGTTTGTGCGGGGAGGCTGCTGGATCTGCCAGGACTACTCAGCCCCCTCTTGCTTGCATCTTCCACCTCTGTATCCCCATTAAATGAGACCATGAGCAGCGCTGTTCTCGGGGGGATGCTGCAGAGCACCCTTAAAGACAGGAGATTCCTGGTCCAGTACCAAAAGCCAGACCACGCTTAGAAGAGAGCCTGCCTGGTCCATATGCTTGGGACAGGAGACCAGATAACGCTGGTGAGGACCCAACACACATAGAGGTACGTTGTTTCTGGGGTAACACCTGCAGCCAGCTCCTGGCTTCTACTGCTTGGGCAGATTTTAGGGAGCATATAAGCAGGAAGGGAATCCAGTTTTTAAAAGGGCAGAGAATGGCAGGACAAGGGGAATGGATTGAAGCTAAAGGAGGGAAGGGTTAGATTAGGTATTAGGGGGAAGTTCTTCACAGAGAGAGTGGTGAGGGGCTGGAACAGGCTGCCCAGGGAGGTGGTGAGTGCACCATCCCTGGGGGGGTGTTCAAGGCCAGGTTGGATGGGGCCCTGGGCAACCTTGTGTAGATCCAGGCCTGGAGGTTGGTGGCCCTGCCTGTGGCAGGGGCTTGGAGCTCTGTGATCCTTGGTGTCCCTTCCAACTCAGACCATTCTGTGATTCTATGGTTTGCTTGTCATCAACCTGCCCCCTTCAAAGGGGTGTCAGAGATGTATAGGCTATATATAAGGCAACACTCTGGCATTCCCCAGGGAAACCCAGGTACGGATACAGGTGGCTGCATCTTTTCTCCATCCCTGGCCATTGGGCCCTCACAAGCATCACTGAATAAATGCAGCTGGCAGAGACTATGCAGTGGAGCCACGACATGGAGTGTGGGGACATCTGGGAAAATGGGAAGGAAATACAGGTTGGAAAAGGACATGGAGCCCTGCTACACAGCAGAGGAGAACAGGACAGGCTGAAGAGTGAGTGTCTGGCAAGACAATGCTGCTTTCATTACTCTTACGTGTCTGTAAGCGGTGATGCTGCTGGCAGAAAGGCTTTTTAGGAATCACCTGTGGGTTAAGACACATGGAAACAGCAACACAGGAAAACGATGCCTTGCTGACACCCTGAGCGAATGCCAAGGGTTTTTGCTTAGCTCAACCCTCCCTGAACACACTCACCATCACCCAAAAGGAAGCTGGGAGCTCCTGCAGAATCCCATCCTCAACCCGTTTCCAAAAAAGAGGTCCCATCCAAAGACTAACGAATATTCACCTGAAGAGCCAAGGCAGGCAGGGGCAGGGGGAGATGCACTGCACACCAGGACACCCAGAGCTTCCCCTTTGGTTCTCTTCTCCCTTTTATTCTCATCCTCCTCCTTTTTCTGATCACCAAATATGCAAGATACCCTACAAAGGGTAAACTTAAAAGAAGTTACAGTATCTGACAACACATCAACAGCTCCCTGGGAACGCCACAGAGACGTTGTGGTTGCTTTATATTATAAAGGATGCACAGAGGGACACAGACACACACATGCTCCTGTCTAGCTCCACAGGAATGCAGGTGATGCCACAAAAACATTCCTCCTTTCGCTTTATTTGGCACGATCTGCTTTTTGGGGATGTTGTAGAGGCAACAGCACCGTCTCCCTGATCTGTTTTTAAGGGTAAAAAGCTGCTTTAAGAAGAAAACATGCTAATGCCTGGAAAGGACAGACACCATCCTGTACCCCAACACCTTCAGGGGTATGATCCCAATCAAAAGGCTTTCATCAACATCCGTGGCTTCAGGATGCAGGGCTGACCCTTGGTGCTCAATGGCTAACACAGCCTCATCAAGGTCTCTCCTCACCCTTCATCTCAGGCTGATGAGGGTCTATGGCCTTCCCAAAAACTCCTCTCTCCTGACTTCTCCAAAGGGAAATTTTTCTGGTGGCTTTGCACTGTACACAACTGATCTGATGGTCTCCTTGGACGTGCAGCTTTCGTGCTTTTTCAATCAAACAGATTTCTTTGTGGTAGGGTTAAAAAAAGCCAAATCTATGATGTCAGGTCCCCACAAGGAGCACATACCATCAGGCATGGTCGCTACCCCAGAATGCTCCTCATCTAACCAAACTGGCCAGAGAAGGGCAACAGGGGAAAGGACAAGGTCAGACCTCTGTGATGCCAACTGTCCCAACTACAGCTCACCCACCCACATGCAGCAAAGCCACCCCGACTCCTGAAGCCTCCCCACCCAGCTGGGGCCACTGGAAAGGAAAGATCCACAGTCTGAAGTCGTATGGAAAATCCCAAAGCCTTCCCTCCCTCTGCTCCCCCTACCACGTTCAATAATCCTGTTAAACTGAACCCTGTCTGGATTAATCTCTTTCCCCAGACAAATGGGTGATTATTCAGGCATCACATTGGGATTTTTAGGGTTTGTGTGTGTTTCTACTGATCTTCTCTTGGCTGCTTTTGTAACTGGCTTTTACCGCTCCCCCGACTGCAGGCACGATTCAATTCAGGCTCTCTATTAACACTCAGATACAAATACCTGCTCCCCAGGGCTCCCCACAACAAATATCGGCAGAGCTTTGGGGAATCCTTCCCTACTTTACCACCAGTTTGGTGGTCAGGAAAAAAACTACAGCTACTCAGATTTGTCCTTAACCTCTCTAAAGCTCGCTGAGACAGGCTCCACAAACACTCAACCCACACAGCTTAAGGCCAGAGCATCCAGAAACCAACCTCCCAACCAAGGCTGGCAAATCCAACGCACACCTTGGACAGCCTTGCTAAGGCATGTCCTAGGGTAGATTTAGGTTGGGTATTAGGAAAAAGTTCTTCAATGAGGGTGGTAGATCACTGGACAGGTTACCAGAGAGGTGGGGGAGGCCCCATCCCTGGAGGCATTCAAGGTCAGGCTTGATGGAGCTCTGCGCGACCTGATCTAGTGAAGATGTCCCTGCTCACTGCTGGGGGGTTGGGCTAGATGGCCTCTAAAGGTCCCTTCCAACCTAACACATTCTATAATTCTACTGAGGTCAACTGAATTTGGCACCCCAACATCTGGGTGTAAACATGTACCCTGCCTGGGAAACACCTGGGTAGGAACACTGGGCAGTTCCTGTACCTCCTGCCTGGGGGAATAAATGGAGACACAGTAGGAAAAGCAGGAAGGAAAGCCAAAGTCACACACACACACACACACCCCCCCAAGACACTACTCAAGTTTCTTGCCTGCCTAACAGATGATCACCTGCGACATTGTCCCTGGGTCCCATGGCCATATTTTCAACAAGGTTGATCTCCATGTTACCAATAATTAAAGAAGGAATTGGGACTAGGACACGTGATCCATACCTTACACAAAGAAAAGTAACCGTGGGGGCTCCTTTACTCCCTGGACCACCTCTACAACACAGCTTCTACCTGCCAGCACCTCAGGTTCCCGTCACCTCACACCTGCATTCCTCCACATGGGATTACGTGCGTGCACACAGATACACAAACATGGATTTACACTCCGACAGGCCCTGCCAAGGCAAGCCAGCCAGGAGCAGCCAGCTGGACCACGGAGCTACGGACTGCTCACCCTGCCCCAGCCCACCCTGCCAGTCCAAGGCAGGCAAAGGAGCACGGCATTCCCCCGCCCCAGCATGACCCTTCAGCTGCAAGCAAAGAGAAAGGGAAGGAACCAGAAGGTCTCTGCAGCTGGCTGGAAGAGCCGGCTGGTGTTCACCATACTGTTGGTTTCCACTGCAGTGGAACACACATGGAGAGCGCCAGGAGTCTCTGAGAGATGAGACTCGGCGCTTGGTATCAGGCAAGAAAGCACAACACAAAGTAACACTGCTCCTCAGGAAAGACCAAGCCTCAACAGCGAGGTTCCCCCATCGCTTAAGGTATCCTTAGAAGACACAAATCAGTATTTCCAGCTTCTCTGTGGGGCCTGGTTGGCGGCATTCAGGACACGCCACACGCTTGACATCGCTCTGTCAATTCCTGCCTGCATCACATCAGCCCAGCTCAGGGACTGGCGAGCCCAGTGCTGAGCTGGAGGGGCCGTGGTCCTCGGGAGAGACCCGGAGCACCAGGGCAAAGACTTTCTTCTGCAACTCTGAAGAAATCCTTCCCATTGCATCCATTTCCTTGCAGCAAAGGACAACCCAGAGCACCAACCAGACCAAAAAGCCACAAAATCCATGCAACCCCAGCCTCTCTTCCCTAACCAGGACAGAGATAACCCGGGCAGAATTCCCACTAATCAGCTAATGCATATAGCAGTCTTTCCCAGCCAGGGCTTCTCGTGGCTAAATAACAGCCTTTATCCCCCAATTTCCCTTCGTCATTTGTCATCTTCTTTCAAATCAACTCTGTATTTCCTGAATCCTCAAGTACTAACAGGCTTGGGAAAAAAAAATACAACAACCCAGAGAGGAAAGTGTTTGTGACTCACCAGAGAACTGGTTAATGTTTCCCACCCCTCTCCTCTCAAACCTCCCCCTTTCCACCCTGGGCCTCCAAACACTTCCCGGACAGCTTTGGATCAGTGTGGACATGCTGGCCTGGGGGAGGAAACCCAGCAAGCAAGCAGGCAGATGGGTCACAGTGCTGGGAAGAAGCAAAACACGCCGGGATCTCCAGCAGACGCGTTTCCTGCTCCCCCATCCCATCCCAGATTGGCCCAGCATCCCTGGGATAAACACAACCCTGCTCCGAGTGGGGCTGGGACCTTTCCCATAGGACAAGGGCAGGAAAGCAGCTACGGATCGTGCTGCGGGAGCATCCTCCACACAGGACAGGTGGCACGCATCCCCCTCTGCCAGAAGCTCTCTTTGAGCTGATGAGAACAGGCAGAGATGGGAGTTTCTGCACCAAAACCGGGATCTGTGAGGGTGCAGAGAGGCAGAGGGGCCGTGCTGAGGCCTTGGCAGGTGTGTACAGAAAGACAGGTAAGAAAACAGAGAACAGAAGTGTTACACGCTCGAGGGGGAGGGGTTGTCCCCCTCCACATAAATCCGTGGGCACGATGGGTGGGGAAGGCAACAGGACCCAGTCACTGCCACGCTGCTCACCTCCCAAGCAGGGCCCACCCTGCAGTCTCCAAAGCAAAGCACAAAGAAATGGGTAATTTCTTTAACACCCCCCCGCCACCACGCTCCCCTCTCCCCCTTTGCTTTCTAAGCCCACCCCCACACCCCCAGATAAATTGCATCAGGGCAATTTAGGGGACACCCGAAAGCAAAGCCGAATGGCTGCCGAGTAGGGAAGCAACAACAACAAAAATACCCAAAATGGGGAGAGCAGGGACTTAAAGAGAGGCAGGACTGGGGAAAAAGCAACGACAGCACAAGGGAAGGGGAAGGAGCTGGGGGGGATTCCTCTGGAAATCATTAATACTCCAGGAACCTTCAGGACTAAACCTGAATACAGACACTTAAGCTCTCAGCTCTGCCATTAACGCTAGGGCCTAAATTATTGATCTTTTGCCTTTATCAGCATAACAGTCACGTCCCGGTATCAAGATCTAACTACACTGCGGTCCCTGTGCTGCAGCCACTGAAATAATTAGGAGAAATTCTCATTAAAGGAGAGTGAAAGGTTCAGAGATGGAGAGAGAGAAAAGGGTCTGGGAGGGTGTTTAATGTCTTCCATGGGGTCGAGAGAGCGCTCTGATCAAATCCCGGCGCGGGGCTGGGGGATGACAGCTTATCAAAAGGAGAAGTCCAAAGCCCAGGCTGGGTTGCGCCGTACCGGCGCCTGCCCGCAGCCACCACCACACACCAGAGAGAGGGTGAATGAGAGGGGGGTAAGGGGAGATGCATGAAAAATAAATAAAAAACACCCAAAAAAGAGAAAAAATTAATAATGGAAGGGATGCTGGGGGCTTCCTCGGAATCTGAAAGAATTCAGGCTGGGGAAAAAAGCTGGGGTGTGGGGAAGGAAGGTGGGTACAAGAGAGCCAGAGGAGGAGGAGGAGGGAGCCCAGGCTGCTCCCCAAGGCACACGGCCACGGCGCTCGCTATCGATTTCACTGCGGACTGCACCGCTCGGGACGCCGAAAGGAGACGGCAAGGCAAGAAGGGAGCGCGGCTGAGCGTAAGGGAAACCGTGCACAGCGAGAGGATGGGGGGACGAAGATCAGCCTGGCGACAACACTGGTCCCAGCCAGAACCCCCCATGAAAGGCGTTACAAAAAAAAAAAAAAAAAAAGAGAAATTAATTCATAAAAAGGGGGAAAATGCACACACACACACACACACCCCAGCCCAAAATCCCAGGAGACAAACCACAAAGCCTGGAGGATGGGGATGGGGGGGGAAATCCCAGTCTGGTGGGCAGCAGAAAGAAGTCACCAGAGATCTCAGTGTGATGGGGAGGGGGTGATGGAAAGATAAGGCGAGTGACGGACAGAGAGGGAGGAGGACAGGGATGAATGTATAGAGCCTGTCCCCTTCCCCGCTCCTTTCCCCCCCCCAAGTTTGCCTATATTTAATGTCAATGCACTGTAATTTAAAAGAAAAATTCCATTTCACTCGGCTAATCAGAACGGTTAGAGAGCCCATTACCACAAACACTGGGAACATCTGAAATTGATTATTTTTTACTTGGTACAGTTAATGAAATCCTCCAGCGACCGCGGGTGAGCGAGGCAGAGGGGTCCGCGCCCGGCGCCGGGGATGGGGAGGGGGATGCCGACGTCGCCACTGCCGTCGCCGCTGCCACCACCCCTTTCTGCCCAGGGCTGAGTGGGAGAGACACGGGGCTGCTGGAGCGGGGCTGGGCTCTCTGCCCACCATTTTGTGAAGGCTGGAGATATTTAGCATGGGCGGCACATCCCGTAAGGAGCACCACATCATTAAATGTCTTGGGCTGGTGCGGCGGGGAAGAGAAATGCAGGATGTCACTGCCTGATAGGGAGAAGACTCGGAGGTTATTTATTAGCGGACACTTACCACAAACTGCATTTTCCCCATTTGCATTCGATATGCTGCAGCCGGCTTAGCGCTGGGAAAAGGCAGGCGGGATGGAGGGACCAAAACACTCACTCTTCCTCTCTTCTCCCCTCCTGCCCCCCCATCCATCTCAACCCCTCAAGAGCCCACCCTGGTCTTTGCCAGTCCCACTTGTCTATCTGCTTGGTATGACCTGGTCACACCAACTTTCCCAAAGAAGCCATGAGGCTCACCATTGATGTTCTCCAAAGAAACCATCAGGGTCCCCCCACTGATGTTCTCCACCACCATGGTTTAAAGCAACTAAGTGCTAGGTTCCAGCCACCAAGCCCTGGGGTTCTGGCGAGGTCCCCAGAGCTCTACAGTGGCCCTTTGGCCACCAATGCCAGATACAACCCTTCTGCAAGACCATCTACAGCAACAAGCCAAAGAGCCCACAGGACGCTTGGACACTCAGCCCATCGCAGCCCGGTACCATATCCATCCCGAGAACATCACAAGGGCATTCCCAAGCATCCCTATCTCAGATTTAGGCATATGTGGGGGGCCACCATCCTCTCCATCCCATGGCCACAGCCTCTCCCCCACCTCCGAAAAGTGGCCGAGTGTAATTACGCAGAAAGCTCCTCTGGAGCTATATCAATAAGACAGACGTCTGTTGTATCATTCTCTCTCAGTAAGGCATTTCTTCTCCCCAATTGCTCATATAGAATCATAGCCTAATAGCATGCTATTAACATAATTGCCAACACAACTAGTGTTCCGTGTCTCACAGCCATTTGCTTATTTTGCCATAAAGAATATCAAAAAACAGCCCTAGAACCAGCAGCCGGGCTGTGCGGCCAAGGGGACCGGCCGCTCGCCTTCGCCGGCGGTTTCGGGACCTGGCCAGGAGAGGAGCAGCACCGGCATCCGGCCCCAGCTGCGGACCGCAGCACCAGCAGCAGGCTCTGACCAGGCTCCCAAGCAGACGTGTGTGAAGATCTAAACGGATTCTGCCAGGCGAAATGAAATTCCCATTATTTTTAATTAATCCTTAATTAAAATATATTACTCCGCAGATTCCGCAAATCTCTCTTAATATGCAAATGCGGCCCATTCAAGGATATTTACATATCATTAATTAAAACGGCACATTCTTTCAGTCTAACAAGCTGGGAGCCATGGCTGTTGCCACACTGGCAAGAAAGCCCAGCCTGGCACTGCCAAATTCAGCTGCGAGAAAGATGTTAAGTGTCATGGCAGAGGTGGGAGAGCAGGGATGGGGCTGGGGAAAGGAGCTGGTTCTCAAGGCTCTCACCCATCACAAAACGGGGAGGCAAGTGTGGGAGATCCCGCTCCGTGACAGAAGAGCACCCCAGAGCCTGGCTAGAGCAGTGGATGGGGATGCTCAGTGGCACGGCAGCATCCAGGGAGGCAGGAGGTGTTTCAGCAGAGCCAGGGGCACGGTCCAGGCTCTGATCGCAGGGTTGGTGCTCACTCACACATAACGTTTGAGATCGGCTGGTTCTCCGTGGGCTTCATGGCCAGGGATGCTGCTGTCCCACCAAGATCTGTCACCAGGCAGTATTCCCGCTCTCCCTGTCTGCTTAGAAACCAGGAGACACACCATCTGCAACCCACCACCAAATTTGCTCTGGATGGCTTCACACTGAGCAAGACAAACCACCCCCTCAGAAGGGTCAGACCCTACAAGACAAGCCGGTGCTACAGCCTTCCAACAGGGTGAAAGTGTGGAGGTGACAATGAGCTGCCTGAGGAAGGACCTTTCTGTCCCCAGGAATTACCTCCTCCAGGGCTCTCCAAGATGAGCCTGCACCTCCTTCCCCAAGTCATAAGGACCAGGCTCTTTGGGCAACATCACAAACATGTACCCCATCACCCACACAAGCTCTGCACCCAGCCTGTCCCGTGGAGCTGCAGACCCTGAGATGCATTTGAATCAAACCAGCATGTGAGACAGCTGAGAGGTCAGTCACTGCTCCAGCACGGGTCTTAATGCTGCAAAGAAACTCACGTCTGAGAACTCTGGGGAGGCTCATGCAGCAACTGAGACCGGGTCCTAGTCGGGCACAAATCTATCGCCCAAAGAGCCATGCGTTTGCACAGATCCCCATTGCTGCCAACTGACCTGTGTCTTAAGGGTCCCATGGGCTGGTGTCAACAGGAACAAAGCTCTCAAAGCCCAGCTAGCAGCTCCTTCCCAGAAGATGAAGGTCACCACCAATGCATTCCTATCTCCACTGGTGCCTGAAAGCAAAGGCCAGCCGGACCTCCACAGTGAGGCACCGGGACAGACTCTTACATCCCCATCAGAACCTGGACATACCACTCCTACCAACTCTGCAGCTTGCAGGACTTATTTCCATGAGAATGACAGCCCTGCTTTGGTTGTCTCCATACTGTCACTACCTTCTCCTAGACAGAGCAGACAGCAGAAATTCAGCCAGCAGCTCTTCACGCCAGACTGACAGGTACTCTCAGCAACAATTAATAAGCCCCTGTCCTTCTCCAGCGCTTTTCATCAGAAGACTTCAAAGTGCTTGAATGAACTTGTCTCCACCACACTCCAGAGTGGGAGCAAACATGTGTCAACCTCTCCACTCAGCTGGGGAAACCGAGGCACAGTGCAGGGAGGCATGTCCCCGGCCACACAAGAAACTTTATGCACAGTAAAAGAAAAGCTACCCAGCTGGATGAGGGAACTGGTGCTGAGCATCACTGGGTACCTTGCTGCTCACTGCCAGGGTTTGAGAGGGACATCGGTGAAGGGACACTTTGCTCCTCACTTTTCCCTTTCTCCTCCTTCCCCTGGCAGCTGCCACCAGGTTTTGGAAATAAGGGCAGCCTGGCTGGGTGCACCTCTACACTGGTCTGGCACAGCTGCCCCAAGAACATCCCCCCCCTAAGATACCCACATCAGACAGGTACTGGGTACCCACCACTCCACACGTTCACGCCTTCCCAATAAATGAAAACATTCGGGTCACACAAGCCTTTGATCTCCCAGGTCTTCAGAGGAGCAGGAGGGGACAACTGCACTACTCCAGCCAACTGAGAGGGCAAGATAGGAACCACACAAATCCAGATGACTTGGCTGCCTGTCACTGCCTCCTGTGGTCAGGAGAAGCAGCAATATCTCCATGTATCGAGTCCATTTGAGGCCACACTTACCCCTTTCTGCTGCTGCACGGGGACTCACTCATTGTTTGAGCGGACTGAGCCTTCAAACAGAGAGGCCTGTCAGCAGGGAGGGTCTTCTCTTCTTCTGCCTTTTTTCAGTCTAGCAAAGGGAAAACCTTCCTGCTTTATGGCAGACTGCCCTTTCTGCAAGTTTACACATCGCTCAACTCCTCTTCAGATCTTCAGTGCCATACCAGTTCACCAAGGCCCACATAAACCCTGCAGCTGGCAAGCTAAGTGTGCCAGAGAGGCTGGACCTGCCTCCGCAGCATCTTTGGTCCCAAGTTCTCAAGAAGCAAGGTTGGGGGTAGAGGGCATTTGGGTTGGGCTCAAAACACCCATCCAACCCCTGTGCCAACCTGCTGAGGAAGTGGCCAACGCAACAGAGAAGCCACAGACGAAGCCCACCATGATTGTCTTCCTCACTTGCAGGCAGGGAGTTCTGGAGACCCTTCTGCTGAAAACCCCCCACCACACCATGGCCACAGGAACCATCCAGGCCAGTGACTTTCACCTGCCTCAAAGCTGCCCAAAATTCCCCCTGCCCGGAGCACTGGGACACCGCATGGACAACGTACCATGAGGTGCCAAACAGTTGATGAATTATGCCAATTAATACTCCCCCAGCATCTCTTACAAGGGAGAGGTGTTTGAACTCTGGTGGTCTTGGCCCTGGGCCAGCCAAGGTGATTAAATCACGCCTCCCTCTGCTCTCCCTCTGCAGTTCCAATTGCACATGAAATTGCTCCTCACCTCCTGGCACACCCAGCTGTGTCTCGGCCACCTGTACCGGGTTAAAAGCCATTGCCACAAGCCACAGCTCCAAGCCACGGGTCCACAGACAGAGCCTGGCTGTTGGAATGGCCCCATATCCTGCAGCAGCTCCTCCAATAAGCTCTGAGGAGGAGGGAACAGCCACATCTGGCTTCTCCCTCCTTGGCACTGTCTCCCTTTCACCCAAAATTTTGATTGTGTGGGTGGTGGAGAAGGTCTGGGGTCCTGCTGTGCTCCCCAGGCTGGGGTACCAAGACACTGGTTCCCCAGGTAGGCAGCGACACTGCCCAGTCCTGTGCAGAGGGACAGATGGGCACCTGTCCTCCCTCTCACCACCCATTCCTCTCTCAAAAACCACAGCAGAACAAATGCCACAGATCTTTACAGCCTCAGGCCCAGTGAAGGCTGAATGACAGGAGATCACTGGAGCGACCCCAGGGTCACTTTGTCACCCAGCAGCACCCACCAGCAGCCCTGAGATGTCAAACCTGGAGCGCAAAAGGGCCTCAGCTTCCCAACATCCCAGAAAGGCTGGTCCCTGTCCCCAGAAGACACCAGGCACCTCCTGGGGACTTAGCACAGCCTCTGGTCACCCCAATTCAGGGAGGTGACGGGACCGCAACCAGTGGACGGAGCCGTCTCTGCCTCCCTCCCCACTGCCAGTGCACGCTCTGCCATGGCACTAATCCCACATTAATATGCTCACCACAGCTGAAGCAGCCGACGTAATGAAAAAGCCCATCCACGAGGAGATAATTATATCACAAAACTATTTTAAATCGATGAGAGCCAAGACAGATGGGGCAGGGGGATGCTGGGGACGGGCTGCCATCACTGCACCATTCTGTCCTGCCACCTCCGAGGGCTGCACTCCCTGGCTCCGGGGGGCACAGGACCCCCTCAAAGCCGCCTGCATCAGGGGCTGGGCAAACAGAGGGTGAGAAACACAACAGAAAAGCTAAATGTGGCCCAGCAGAGCACGGCCTCAGAGGCAGCGGGACTGTCGGTGTGACTTCTGGTGCCCCTGTGCTCAGGAAGGGCAGCAGCTCACTACCAAACTTGCCTGCTCCCAGAGATGGGGGGGTGGCACCTTCTGTTTAAAACCACCTGCAAAACTCATCCCAGCTCAAGGGCACAACCCTAGGTGGACTAGGAGCTGTGAAACAGCCACCTGCTTATGAAAATGGCCCTTTCACACCCACCACTGTCTTCCACGTGGCCACACAGCACGGACAAGGCCGAGCAGGCGCAGAGGATGCCAAGATGCACTCTGCAGTGGGGACAAAAAAAAGAGAGGACATCCCTCCTCCCACCCCAACAGAAGAGGACGCAGGGCCACGGATGAAGTCACCACCTCCGATGTGACAACACACCCATGCTCGAAGAGAAACCCCAGCTCCAAAGGGAGCAGCTTAGAAGGAAAATTAGCTGGAAGAAGAGGAAAGCCTAGAACCAAAGGAACCCCGACAACACACAGCCTCCCCCCCTCCTCCCGCTTCCTTTTGCGCCTTGTTCTCTCTCTCCTTTCCCCGGCCGGGTTTAATTTGACACCTTGAGCTTTGGTAACGAGGTAGGGAGAGAAGAGCCACAGCGGAATTCATTAGGCTGAGCACTGCAGGGCCCGCTCTCGGCACGCTAATGACATCGGAGGATAGGGAAACGAGACAGCCGCCACGCCGGATGAAATAAACATGAGCACTGTCAGCCCTGACAGCAAAAGGGACAAAATAAGGCAGGTAGAGACCTTTCCCCAGCCGCGCAATGCAAAGCGACAGCTTCCAAAGCCCCCTGCCCGCAGATCCCCTCTGCTTGGGAAAGGGGAGGGTGGCCAAGAAAGGGATGGAAAAGAAAAGGGGCGATTAAATCACCCTTCCCGTGATTAAACCACCCTCCCCCAGGCACCTGCACTCCTTCAGTCCCCTTCCACAGCCCGAGGAACTTGTGCCCACCTCCTTCCAGCTGGCCGGCGCAATCCCAAACTCAGTGCGGCTGCTCCCAGCACGGGGGTTTTAGGGGTGCTGCCTTTGCCTGGCACACACCTCTTGCTCCTCCAGGCAGCACAGGGAAGGGGGGTAGTGGGGTCAAACAAGTATTTGCCTGCACAAATCCCTCAGGCTCATCAGTGAGCAAGTGGGAGAGGACAGAGCTGCGGTGTGCCACGGGTGTGATGTGCAGCACAGGGACATGCGTGCCCATGGTGCTACACGAACCTGGCAGCATCGCTGGGCACAGCTTCTGCTGACCCTCACCATCACCTTTGATTCTGGAAACCCCCAGACAGCCAGTGACACCTTATCCTACTCACTCACAAACCTTTATCCCAAGTCCATGAGTACCCTGGTATGTGGGTGGCACCAAGAGAGCAGCATTTGAAGGACAGTACGCTGGTTGCAAAGCGCAGGAAAACCATGAGCTCTAAGATAAAACCATCTGCCTATATCTGCTCGCCAGTTCTGATGTGGAGACACCAGGCCAGGATGGTCCCAGCCTGCTTCCCTTGCAGGATCTGGGCCTGCAGGATCATCAGGCAATGCGTTGGAAACATGAGAAGATGCTTGCAGGACTGTTGCCCATCAGCAAGGAGCTGCAGACCCACAGTCCAGCCTGTCCTCCAGCACAGCCCCCTGGCATGACACAGCCTCTCCTCCATCTCCTAACGCCACTCCTAAGCACCCTCCTCACCCAGCTCCTTGTCCCTCTGCTGAAGGTACTCTTCAGGAGGACAAGGCTCCTTGTTATTTAGGGCTGCTCTGAAGCTGTGCAGGTGATGGAGGGTAGAAGGAGCTGGCATTACTTGCAGTGGATCAGGAAGAGCCATGAGGGCTTTGAGAAACCACATCTCAAGGCAGGGCCACTGACCTGACCTGCCCAGCAACTATTCTGTCCCATGCCAGGCCGAGCTCAGGGCCCAGCACAGCTCCTCTCAGTGCCTTGCGCTGCCCACCACTTCTCTGATTCATCAACCAGTGCAACAGCCAGGACAGACTTTTTCTTGACCTTCCTGATGCTTTGCAAGGTAAAATACTTCCCAACTCAAGAATATGTGTCTGGCACCACAAGCACATCCCTTCCTCCATTGACCTGTCCCATCCCTCCCGTAAGGGAAGAAGACTTCTTCCCACCCACACCAACACACAGCACAGGAGCTCATGTGCGTGATGCCAAACAGATCACTTGGGTTGACAGATGCTCTCTTCCCATCAGGAATACAAATCTTCCGCTTGGGTTTGGGGCAAGATTTTCTGGCTGGGCAAAGTTTTCAGAAGGCTCTTTTACAGCATCTTTACTCCAGCGCTTTTAGTGCTCCCAGTTGTTGGCTCTGCTCCCAGGACACAGCAGCATGCAAGAGGGAAGGGCACACAATGGAAAAAAAAGGCAAGCTTGTAGAGCACAAGAGCCCTGAGCATTACTCCTGTAGGGGCCCCTGGCCCATACCCAATCTGAACAAGTCACACGTATGCACCTGCCTCAGTTTCCCCACCTATTAAAACAATCAAACCCTCATCTGGGCCTTTTCTCCTCCTCTGAGCACAGGGTGACACTCCCTGACAGATGCATTGCTACATTTGCTGCATCTTCACCACCCAGATTTTCACCCCAGCAAAGAACCCCACACGCTGATGGGACCCATCATGTGGTTTAAATGACCCAGGGCTGTTTCCCAAAGTCCACTCAAAGGCCAGGAACACTTCCAGGCTCAGACGTTCACTCCCCACTCCATCCTCTGGTTTTATTCCCTCCCCCTTCCCATTCCCCCAAGCATCCCTTGAAAGCGAATGGCAACTGAGTTTGTAAGTCCCTATTCATCAAGGAAATTAATTCCTTATGCATAATTCATTTCTTTTGTCAACTTTTTTTTCCCCCCCAAATGCTCCCAAATGCATCGGGAGTGGAAGCAGCAATGGGAGAATGGGAAAGCATTGGAAAGCTGAGGGGGAGAAGCAGCAGTCCTGCTACAAGCTGACCAGCCCATGCCCTGCACCAGTCTGTCACTCCCAACTCCCAGCTCGCAAGACATCCCACGAGATGCCCGAGGAGCGAGGCCACCAGAAAGCTTTAGCTACCAGCAAGCAGAGAGTTTGCTGGTGGGATGGAGAAGACCTGTGGGCTCAAAGTTTGTGCTATGTCTATGTTGTTGCCTATGTCTGGAGGTAGTCGAGATGAGGATGGCCTCACTGTAGTTGTGTGGCATCTCAAGTGACAAGTGGCCAAACAGCGGTCCGGGGCTAGCATGGAGCAGGGGGACCAGGGTGCCCAAATGTGAAATCAGAGTGCTCTGGTCCCTGAAGCAAAGGGGGTGGCAGCCCCTGACTGGGTTTTCTGTCCTCCTCCCAGCAGGTTATGCTGGCTGGCTGGACACATCCCTCAACAGCTGTCCCCTCTGGACCAAGAGCAAGCTACCCTGCCTTCACCACATGTCCTGTCTGTAAGGAGGCATCCGTACAGACATCCATCTGGGTTATTTATGGAGAAGAGCTCTGGAGCCGTGTCAGAACCCTGCTGACTGCAGAAGCTTTGCAGATAGGTTTACCTCGTTGCAAACACAAGTCTGGAAGGAAGCCTGGAGGTAACACTCCCACCTTGTCAGCTCTGGGAAGCACAACCCACTAAGATGAACTCAGCGGCAAGAGGAAGAGCTGTCTGGAGATGAGCCATGCCTGCCCTCAGGGAGGACTCGGAACCCCTGGTTCCTCCCAGTGTCAGGACAGGCCCATGTCACCAGCAGCACCCAGTCTTTCCTTTCCCTGCAGCTCGCATGGCAAGGCAAGAACGGAGCGACTCTCCCTGCCAGCTTCACACTGTTCCTTCCAAGGCGAGGCGACCCTGGCTCTCCCTGGCATCAGCACAGCCCAGCTCGGACACAGGGACACCACCGCCGAAAGCTCAGAGGGGAAGTGCTGGGGTTGTGTGCAATGCCATAGCCCCACAGATCGCCGTGGGTCCCAGTGGGACTGGGTACAACAGCTACTTGGGTTACAGGGCTTGGTTTACTGCCGACCTACTGACATTTATGCTCGCACGCAGCCAGCAAACCGCCCTCAGATACCTGACCGAAAAAGACTGCGGCACTCGGCCCGTGCTGCTAATCCCCAAACTTGAGGAGAAGTTCACAGGCAGTGCTCACACCCACGTACCATCACTTCCCACCCTGCGAGCTGGGAAACCCCATATAAATAAACCTTAATTGCTGCTCCTCCGACACAGCTCGCGCAGGCAAAATGAGCAGTGGCCAAATGAACAGCAAAGCCCTGGGATTTCCCAACTCCTCTGCAGACCAGACCCCTCAGCCAACATTCAAAATCAAGAGGACCATCGCCTTACCTGGCAACCTGGCTTCTTTCAGGACTGAATTTCTCCCTCTGCTAGGGAGGGGAAGGCATTTCTACACTGAAGTTGAATTCTGTGCTCGTGACTCTCAGTGGCACCAAAGAAAAGGAGAGAATTAAGCAATGGGCTGAGGTGCCGCTACCATCTCCAGCTCTCCGCGGAGGGGACGCAGCCCTGGCTGCATCCCACCCCAGCCCACAGAGCAGAAGACAGCGGTTCATGTTGTTCCCTGTACTAAATTTGGACAGTAAGTAACGCCACCTTGTCACGGGGGTACAGAGAGCGTTTGCAACGCCCCATTTAACTGCACTGTACTCCTATCCACAGGCTTCATCAGCATATTTCAGCGGCGCCTTGATGGATGAAGATAGATGGGAGAACATCATCCTTGGTGAAATCACTGTTTTATCAAGGTTAAACCATCCCCATGCTGCACCACCTCCCTTTGTTGCTTCGTTTCCAATCACAAAATTAGCGGCAGACAGACGTAAAGAGCGTTTGCACGGATCCCATTCCTCCTGTCCAAGCTCAGCTCTCCCTTCTGCAGGATGGGGAGGGAGGGGAAGCATGGGGAGACCTCTCACACCTCCATGCCTAAGCCCCTCCAGCTCTGTGGGCTGGGGGACCCAACCACCACAAAATCCACATGGATTTAATGAAGCTACCTTTGGAGCGTGGAGGCCAGTGAAAGCTCAGCTACATTGGCCATTCCAGGCTCTCCAACAGCATCCACTAAAGCCAAAGAACCATCAAGCCCCTCTCCTTCCACCTTGGCATACCACATCCACTGATGCATTTCTGGAGGCTGAGAGCTACAGCCACGGCAAGCAGAGGATGAGGAAGGAAAGCAGGAGGCAGGCAGGCTTTTGGGGAGAGCCAGATGGCCTCACGGTCAAGGTACCAAGGGAAGCAGGATGCAGAAGGGCAGCAGCACAATAAATGACCTTTCTTCATTGTGAGCCTGGCTGGATGCGGGTGGGAAAGCCTGGGCAATCCAAGGAAAAGGGCACCGGAGCCAGGGAGGGAGGTGAAAGGCTTTTATCTCCAGGTCAGAAGTTCAACCCAAGCCCAGGTCAGCAGCAACAGAAAGCTGTTGCCTTCTGACACCTCTCCAAAAGCCAGCTGGCATGCTGATGGATGTCCCCACGGCTCACGGCTCCCAGCCCCAGTACTCCCCATGTCTCCACCTGGCAGGCCAGGCAGGTCTTCTTCCAGCTCCTCCCGAGAGCCATCCCCTCCAGACTCAAGGGACATGGCCCACAGCAGCTGGACATGGCCCAGGCAGAGCTAGCTCCTCCTGCAAACCCCATGGGAGCTCTGTCAAACCCCTTCCATGGAGCCCCTCTGCTGAGGAAAGCTTGTCCCCTTGCTCTGTTCTACCAAAAAAGGAGGAAAATGTGGCCCTAAGCACAGTCTGGGGTGGATTTCCTCAAGTCACACAATTTTTCCGAGATCAGACATCGTACACTTGCCATGGAGAAGACCTTGTTCAGGGTCACAACGGGGCCCCAAAGCATCTTGGGCAAAATCATTAGCTGAAGAACCCTTGTGACTCGGAGCACCCATCCCACTGGAAACCCTAGATCCCAGGCTCCCAAGTCACTTTGACCCAGATTTCGGAGACCGTTTGGGGCTGAGTCACCCCCTGTCCGAAGACATGGTCCCAGCAGAGGACAGCACCTGTTATCTCTGTGGCCTGGAGCCAGGCACTCACTGGAGGAACATGATCCTGGCAGCTTCGCAATACATAAGGACAGACACCCAAGGTGGGCAACACGCAGCTTTTAAACAGCCCACAGGACCCCTCGCTGCAGCCCCGGGCTCCAAAATACCTTTTAAAAAAATCTGAACCCCTTTTATAGCACCATTTGTCTCCACAGGGCATCTTTAAGGTTACAAGAATATCTCCAGGCCCGGGGCCAGCTGCAGCGCTGTGTGGTCCCCATTAAACACAGATGGGTCGGAGTGCCTCCTGTGGGGAGACCTGTTCGAGCCATGGCTGTGCATCCCCATCATGGAAAAGTCAGCCTTGGTGACCAGGCTTTCTATCTAGGCTGTCACTCGTTGCCTATACCCCACGTAGGTGCTTTTAGTACCTTTCAACAGAGACCCAACAGTGATTTGCACCAAAAAAATAAGTGTAAGATGGCTTGCAAGAGCCTTGGCTTTACATCTGGGGAAACTGAGGCATGGGCAACCCTGAGGGGTCAACTCAGGCTCCTGAAAATGCAGCACTAACCAGCCTGACTGCTGCGTAGCCGCCCTTCTTCCCTCTCTCCTCCACCCCGGCTCTTCTGGATCAGCCCCAGGCACAGCCAGCCCAGCAGGTCAGGTCCATGGGGGCTGCCTGCCCTCCCCTCCACCACCTCCTCCAGTGGGACCTCTCCTTTGCTCTTTCACCAGCGGGAAGAAGCATCCCTGCTATGCAGCTGAGCAGCCAACTGACCCTGGCAGGCAGTGACCTGGGAGAAGGTCACTTACCAAGTCCTGCCACACCATCTGCTGCCTGCAAAGTCACCTGGCTGCTGGGGGAGCTGACACCCTTGGGGGGGCTGTGGGTACATGCAGAGACAGCCCCGAACTTTTGGGAGAGGCGGTGGGTTTCACACCCCATCCTCCAGGGCCGCTTCCCCACACCAACAACACGTAGGCTTGGGCAGGAGCAGGGCAAGACTTGCCCTGGCTCCCCCCATCCCCTTCTGGGCGCAGGCAGCCCTCAGACTAGCAGATCCCATCACACCAAGCCCAGCGGAGAAGGGGCTCAGGACAACATGCTCACAGTGAAGCTTCCTCCAAGCTCTGTGTGAAGTGGTTGGCTCCTGCTCCAAAGCAACGTGGTTTATAGCCCTTATAAAAACATTTATATAGACTCCCTGTTCCTATGCATATAAGGCCAACATCTTCAGACTTGGGCAGGCCCCAACACCCTCCGTACTCAGGCGGAGGGAATAACCCAGCTTCCCAGTGAGCCGAGCACATCCAAAGCTGGACAGAAACCAGCCAGCATCTCAGAAAACCTCTCCAAGAGCTATATATGGATTTTGGAGCCTGATCCCAGTTCACACTGGGAGAAGAGGCCAGGAGGGCTGAGCTGACCAGCACTCTCGAGATCTGACAACAGAAACAAATCACCAGAAAACTAAAGAAAAGGGTTTACAGCAATAAAAAGGAAAAGCTGGAGGTCTCCTGTGATTCACCCCATCCCCAGCACAGCGAGGTAAACGAGCACACGGATTAAACAGATGCAGCTTACGCCAGATCCTCAAACAAAACACAAGCAAGACTTTCTGCAGTGTATGTCATTAAAAACCACGGCTCTTGGTAACAGTACTGCAGCAGCAGATGCTTACAACAGCCCAGATCTAGCTTAACGTGAGACACACACGTTGAAAACACTCTCAGCACCTGAATCCTTCAGTTTGCAAGAATCCTGGTCCATGCCTGGTGGGACAAGACCATTCCCTTTCACCCTTTCCATACTGGCTGCCTCCTTATCTCCTTGGGTATCCCACTGCGGGGAGCAGAAGTATCTTCTCTCAGTTGCTCCTTCATACACTACTACCACCAAGAAGCCTGTGTCCTTGGTTTCCCCAGGACCCAAACAAAGCGCTCATTCTCATGGCCGCCTTGCCCATTCCTCCCAGTACAACCAGGTTGTTCCAAACCCATGCAGCCATCAATACTTGTCCCAAACTTCTCCACCAGCCCAGACCTGGGCTGTCCTCTGCTGCAGAGGTGGCAGCACCTCAACCGCAGGGCAGTTGGGCACCTGTCAAAAGCAAGGGTGCTCTGCACAGCTTGGCTGTCTCACAAGCACATCCACTTCCAAGACTCAGGGGCATTGGGACTCCAGTTCCTGGAGACAATTAAGAGGAATAAATCTGATTGCTTTAGTCCCGGCACTTGGAGGGGGAATGACTTTCCCTCGCGCTAATGGAGGTGCTTTTCCTTACATATATATCAGCTGAGAAGATGTCCAGGCAGAACATTAAATTAGGCAGCCTCTATTAATTACAGCACTTCTATAGCTCTTCCCATCTTCCAAGTCCTTTACAAACAGCATTAATTCCTGTGCATGTTATCTTCTTTCCAAAAACCTCCCTGAAGAGCTGGCAAAGCTCCCCTGGAGCCTGGAGAGCCCTTGGGGTGAGCAGTCCCCACCCAGCCTCATGGTCCATCCAGCTCCCACCCTGTCTTTGCTCAAGACCATTGTTTGGAGCTGGAGCCTGTCTAATTTACAAGTCATCAAAGGGCCAAGCCTCCCCAGAGACGTCCTTCTCTGGGACTTACTGCTGTCCTCCCACCCCTTAGGGCTGCCAGCACTCCAACTTCAGCATCTCTTCTCCCCTCTCTCCCCAGCTGGAGAATTCCTCCCACCATTAAAATTAACAAGGTGGGTTTGCAGAGACAGAGCCTCTCCTGCTCCTGGAGTTTGGGGTTGGTTTTAAATCGAGTTGCAGTCCTGTGAGTACAAAGTTATCCCAAGCATCATTTATTTAACTGCTGAGCAACAAGGAGCAGGGAGGGAAGCGGGGTGCTCCCCTCCTGGCACGCAGTAAAGCACCCAGCACACGCAGATGCTGCCTGCAGTTCTCTTCTGCTCGGGTCCGGCAGCGCTCCCTGTGCCAAGAGCTACAGCCTGGAAAATGGCACTTGTGCTAAAGTGCCCGCATTAATCAAATCTTCATTCACACCAGCAGAGAGAGAGAGAGGGAAAAGCAGATAGAGATGGCACCAGCTCCTGAGCCCAGGCTTTGGTCCCCTGGGGTTGGGAAGAAGCACGCTCTGGTACTCTGCTGACCTGCGATGCGATGGAAGCAGTGACGGCAGGAAAAGGCAGCGGAAGCCTCCATGTCGCAGCTTTCAGACCTAAGTGTTTCCAGGAAGAACAGAGACATTACAGCTTTCCAAACTGGATTTAACAACCCAGTGAAAAAGGACCTATGGCAGAAGAGAGCCATGTGACGCCCAGGAAAATCACTGAGCTGTGCTTTGACATCAGAGACCAACCGCAACTTCCCAACTGGCCCCCATCCCCGGGACCACCAACCCATCATCTGCAGCAGGCTGTGGAGATGAGCTTAGCAATGGCGACATCACAGGTCGGTCCCCAGGGGCAAGGAACCCATGACAGCAAGCGCTAGACTTAAGGCTACCCCTAACACCATCCAAACACAGAGCAACCTCAGCCTCTTTGCCACCATGGACAGGAGCAGAACTCAGAACTGAGCTAACCACCTCAGCACCAACCCGGTACTGGGAAACCCAGCACCAGACTGGCCACTCACACCCCAAGACAGCAGGCTGGAATGGGTGGACAGACACATACAGACTGAGCCCTTCTCCAGCACCACAACATGAGCATCCTCGCACGGGATATTCTTCTAACATGTTCCTGGATGCCCATCACAAAGGTGAGTCTACCAGCAGATGGTTTTACACTTGCACACACAACCTGAAGAAGAGGTTGCTCGACTTCGTGTTCGTTATGACTTCTCACATGGCTTCTGGCCTTTGACTGACTCCTTCAGTCTGAAAAGCAAGAGCATGTTCACTGTCGTCTCTGGACTAGAGAGAGCAAAAACTACCTTGATTTTAGTCTGCCCAAGAATCATACACTCCCACACACTCCCATCTCAGAGACCGTAAGACAAAGCCTGGTCCAAGCTTATGCAGCTATCTGTGGCACTGGAAAAAAGTCAAATATAGATCATCCAAAGCCCAAATGAGTGCTTTGCTAGGCAAACCAGGGAAAAAACACTGTACAACAAGTGCAAAAACGAGAAGGTGGAGGAGGGGCTCCCCTCCCACTTTAATAACCCAAGGTTGCAAAGACAGGAAGAGCTCTTCAAACTCCATCGAGCCTGGCGCGGCAGCATCATGACCTTCACCAGTTTTCCGCTCACTGGAGAGGAAACAAACACAACATGCTCCAGTTTCTTCCACTCTTCTGCCTTTTTCTGTTCCCCGCAGACCCTCTGGACAACCAGGCAAGACAGACCTAATGCTCAAAGGAAAGTCAGCTGGAACACAGCCCTGCCAAGACCTTAAACCAGAGCTTAGACCAGACCTATCCCTTCCCTGCTGCAAAGGTGCAGCAAGAAATAGTACCCAGGCCACGAGAAAGGAAGTGTGAAACTCAGGAAAAGCATGGTGCCCTACGCGTGCCAGACACCCATGGCTTCAGCACCCCTGCACAAGAAATGGGAAGAGGCACTGGCATATGATGGGACCTCATCCTCCTAACGTCTACAGCTGGTTTCAGCCCCTCTCTCCTCTGCCCTGTTTCAGAGTATAGAGCACAGGGCAGCACTGCAAGGCAGGAACAAGGTCACCTCCAGGCTTCAGATACAACACAATCTGGTGTCCGACCTGCAGCAAGGGCAGCAGGCGACGCTCAACAGCCCATTGTCTCGGAAGCCATCAACTCTCAGCGAGCCAGCCGAGACAGCCACAAGCTTCCCGGACCAAGGCATGCCACGACACCTTTGCTCAGCACTTGGAGATGAGAGGAGGGAGAAGGAGAGTCTGTCTGAAGCCACTTCCCACCCGGCCCTAATAAGTTAATGCAGAAATCTTCCCAAAGAGTCTGGCTATAGGAGACACTGGTCTCCACTGAATCAAGATCTGTTATGTTGTAATATAATAGATGTAAATTAAAACAGAAAATCTATCATGCCTCTAATGTAGCCTGATAGCTGAGCGTGTGGATCCGTACAAGCAGAAGCACAGAGAGGAAGGGTGATATATGGCGAAGCTGGATGGAGGGTGAAAAGCGTGGCGAGACGAGCCGGAGAATGGCGCAGCCCGCTCTACGCTCCTCAGACCCAAGGGCAAGAGAGGAATAAATGTTGATTAGTGTTGATTTTGTCCGACGAACGCTTGTCAAGTGACAGTTGGACTAAGCTGCTCTGAAAGAGAAGCATTAATCTTGGTCTGGTTTAAGTAGAGTATATTAATTTGTGTCATTTTTACTAAGTCGTACTGAGAAAGGCTTCTTACTGCTTTGCATCTGACTGCTTTGGTGGTTTAGCCTACTTTAGTTTTTTTTTTTTTCCTCCCTTTTTCCCTCCTTCCCCCTTTTTAAACAGATACGGCGGCAGCAGCAACATATTCAAATAGCTCAGCAGGAGAGCGGGGGACCAAACGCTTCGCTCCTGGATTAAGAAAATAAACTCCCAGGGTGTTGGCATAGCAACAGCATTTCAGATGAACTGCTATATATTCTGTGATTAATAAATTAACATTTTTTTCATATGGTTGTTCCTCCTTTTCTTTCCCTCCTTCTGATGGCAGAAAGGAGAGCGGGAGGGGGATACGCGGTGCACAGGGGAAATCAGCACCGATGTCCCTGCAAGCTGGGGTTTGGCCAAACGGGGTGCCCGGGTCTCCTTCCCACTCCAGGCACCCGGCCACAGTACGGAGCTTTCTGCACCCTATGGAGGCATGGGAATACAACAGGGATGTGACACCCTGAGCGTTGCAGCCAAGGAGAAATGGGCCTTGAGTGGATGGGGATGGAGATGTGGCAGAGGCAAGGAGGCAGGCACAAGGGTAGGGTGCAGGCAGCCCTGACACAGCAGGGCTGGAGGTGCTGCTGGTGTGGGGACGAGGCCAGTTTCAACTCCTCTTTCGGGGCTGAAGAGCCCAGGCTGGCCCAGGAGTGTGGTCGTGGAGGAATGACGCGCTCCTGGTGCAGGCAGCAGCACGAGCAGGTGCTGTCGGCCCTGCCTCCGTCATGCTCCACTCCTGCTCCCAGCAGGACCCAGGGTTTCACAAGCAGGTCTGTGCTCCTTGCTGGTGGCTCAGCTCTTTGGCAGCCACCTTCTCCTCTCCAGCTGCCTGCCTTCTTTTTTCCTTTTACTTACTTTT
Organism: Porphyrio hochstetteri; assembly: GCA_020800305.1. Taxonomy (NCBI): domain Eukaryota; kingdom Metazoa; phylum Chordata; class Aves; order Gruiformes; family Rallidae; genus Porphyrio; species Porphyrio hochstetteri. Next base: position 27,039,138 of record CM036912.1, read on the forward strand.
ATGGAAAAGGGACTGGAGGGAGAAACTAGAGAAAATACCATGAATTAAGGGCAAAAGACTGCAAAGTTCCCCAGAGCAAACTGCATGCACAGAGTTAATTTTCCATGGCTGGAGCAGGTAACAAGAGCTCCCGCACGTTTCGCAAGCCTCTCTGAACATAACCAGGCGATCCCATTCTCGTATGAACACGAAACCAGAGCCTCCCCGAGGAGCACCGGTGAGTGACTGACCCAAATTCAAACACTTTCTTCCTCCTGTCAGCGCTGGCAAAGTGACCGGTACTGAACCATGTCCGTCCTCAGGCCCTTGCTGTGCTGCAACACTAAGAGTCTGAACACAGGAGGGAGGAAACCAGCAACTCAGGAGTCATTACAGCCCCCCCTACCCAAATAATACAGTCCAGGGATATTCTGAGCCAGGATGGCTAAAGGATAGGTGTAAAGGCTAGCGGGGTGAGATGCGCCCCATTTTCAAACTGATACCAGGCGGCCTGCGTGCTGAGAAGGTTCATGCTTGGTCTACATACTGCTGCCCCCTGAATTCAAGAGGTTTTGGGCTATTTTTTGAATTTAACTGTAAAACCTCTTGTATCTGCAAACATGCCCGGAACACACGCATCACTCATGCTGCTCACGGCCTCTTTGGCACCACAGCAATCCTCCCCCAGCTCCTCTGCCTGAAGCTGCTTTGCTTCAGGCACACACCAAAGTTGAAACGTTTCCTCTTCTTACCAAAACCCAAATTTCTCTAAGTTTCACTAGAGCATGAAATCATTTTGATGCGGTTTGAGTTACACCCACCTCAAGCTGCACGTGCATGTAGACACGCAGTAGGTAAACACTGCACACCCCTGAGAATTCAGATTCCCAAAAAAGACAACACTTTTAAAAGCATTTCAGCTGTTTGAGACCTCGAGTCTTCTTCTGAGGTCTCAATAAACCCCCTCTGACCGCGCAAAGCCCCAGCACAACCTGTGCCATGGGGTCAGGTCCCTCTATGCTCCCTATACCATGGCAGTGTAGAGCAGGGTCTCCACCCAGAGACCTTCCTCTGCTGCCAGCAATCCTAAAGAATGAGAAACCTTGGAAATGGGAGCCATCAGGGAGAGGGAAGCAGAGCACGGCCCCGCAGTACTTTCCTCAGCTCCTTACTGCTGCTGTGGGGGACAGCGGGCGAGCAGCACCGCACTGTGTCCTCCCCTTAACGTTATCTTCCACTTGGAAGCACAAAGGAGTACTTAGAGAACCCTCGCTGGTGTAATGCTGTTTCTCAATGACTTTTCTTATGGATCCTGGAGGATAAGCCGTATCAAAGTGTTTCCACAGCTGCATACAGAGAGCTGGGGGTAACCTAAGCCTACTATTTAAGCAGCCAGCAGTCTCCAGACCAGCATCAGTAGCTTTTAGGGGGAAGATGGAAGTGAGCAAGCATTCAGGGTGACACAGGATACTTAGCCCCAAACTTCACAAGTGCCTTTGGATACTGGCACATTCTTCATCTAGTCCTGTTTGAAAACACATCCCAACTTACATCATCTTTATTAAACACACCAAGGATCAGTCTTCAAGTAAGGACTGAGTACCAAATCCAAACCAATGCAGAGCCTGGGATTTATCTACACACATGTAGGTAGGGAACGTTCCTCCTCCCTCCCAAACACCGTCCGCAAGAGCCCACATGGAGTCACTGCAGCATCAACACTACCCAGTCCTTCCCTAACGCCTTTCATCTAACCCAAGAGATTTTAGAATAAATCAATCTATCAGAATACTGAGTCCCAGCATCAGCCCCTTCGCTCACAAGGAAAGGGCAAGACCCCGGCAGGCAAAGTGCGTGCACACGTCACAGCTCATTTGCCCAGGGCTGAATTGAGGGAGCCAGGGTCAGTATGGGAAGAGGTGCAGTCCCAGTTTTCCAAAGTGTATGGTCCAGGAAAGGAAAAAACAGGGCACTGCTTGTCCATAAAGGACCAGTGCCACAACTCTGGTGTTTTTCCAGCAGCCTATAACAGCACAGAAAAGACCTTGCTGTCCCTACCTTGTTATCTGTGCACAGAGGTGGTGTCCCTCCAGCGAAGAGCCTTGCTGACTTGACACACTATGTCACACTGCTCCTTGGAATGCCCAGTCCTTACAATGGTCTGCTGGACCAGGAGGTTCTCAGCATCCTCTTCATGGACAGTATCAAGTATGAGATCCCCCTTTTAGAAGTGTGAGTAGTCAACCAGTCAAGAACGAGATGGAGAGACCCTCAAAGAAATGTAACTTAAAATAAAGAAGATAACAAACCCTCAGAACGACCTCCTAGAATTTGTCTGTAATGATCTGCACCAGGTAACTCTGTTTCCTCCAATTTTCCAATTTAAAATGAACCCTGCAAACAATCAGGAGCTCGCAATAGAAGAGGACGTATGTAAAATAGTGGCAAACCCACAGCGTGCTGCAAAACGCCTCCTGCCCCTTTCAGCTCTTGCTCCCTGCAGTATAATACCAAGCAATGCTATTTAAACCCTTCTTCTGGCCTCGCTCTTCAGTCCATCCCTTGTCCATCCTGAATTTCACTGCCCAGTTCCCAGTCCAGGGTCACCTCTGTGTTACCCACTCGATAGTTCCTCACAGTCTGACACACAGGCCCTTCAGCAGTTCATCCAGGGAGCAGCAAAGTGGCAGTAACTGTCCCCTGAACTTGGCAAGAAGGACCTTCTTGGATGGGGAAAATTAATCTCTAGCCACTCCCAAAATCAAGGGGAAAGTCAAACTCAGATCAAGAATACTAAACAGGGGACTGACAGAACAATCAATCATTAAATCCACACTGCTCAAAAATCCCAACCCAGAAGTCCACGTCAACCCACATACCTGGTTTAGAGGTCTCTCTTTTTAGGGGTCAAACTTAGTTTGGTGGGCTCACCATCAAGCCACCTCCTTCGTGCCTGCACAGCTACATTAACTGTCTCCTTTCTCTGTAAGTTGCAGCCAAGACCACAAGAAAGAAGCCTGTAAGAAGCCTTCTGCTGCTGTTGCTCTCTTGCTTTTACAAAAGCCCCAATGAAAAGTCCGGTGCTGCGCAAAGGAAAGGTACGAACAGGTAAAACCCCATTCAAGTAATGAATCCTGGAGTCATTCCTCCTTTTATGAAGTTTCCAGGTGTTTCCCTGCCATGTGCTACCAGCACCCCACACCCCCTTAGAGAGTGGCTGCCGGTGGGTCTCCTGGTCTGCCACAGAAATTAATGACACTCTACCACAAAGGGAGAATTTCTCTCCCTAACTCCCTAGTTCTGATCCCATCCATCTGGAGCTCCTGAAACTCCCTTTATTTCGCCAGTACTGTTGCATTAATAAGATGTCTGGAGACACATGCCATACCCAGTTAGGAAAAGGAACTAAGATCTCTCCTGCTCTATCAAGTGTGGCCTCTGCAGCCCAGAAAGCCCACTGCTACCCTTTTTGCCAAACCACACCGCAAATAACACATCTAATTTGCTCTCCGCTGTGCTCCTTAGGTCTTTTGCAACATTACTGATTTCCAAGAGCTTTCCTCCCACTGAATCTTTCCGGTTTGGATCGTGAGGGTAGTATTTTGCAATTCCTTCCTCGTGCATTCATGAAGCGTTGCTGTTTGCCACTAAAAAGCCGCTTGCTGGGCTCTACCCCAAAGGCAGCTGCGTTTCAATGGTCGGGAAGCTAATAATATACATTACCATACCGGTAGGCAAGGAGAGACGGGCACTGATGTTTATGTCTTCCCCACTGCATGACGCGGACAGGTCGGGTTTGTTGGGTTTTGGGGTAGTTTTTTTGGGGGGAGGAGAATTTGGAGATGGAGGGAAGCGTGCAAGACGATCACGCCACGGGAGTGAGAGTCAGCGTGCCGCCAGCACCCCAGCTCCCAATCGATAGGCCATCTGTAATAGAAGATCAATCGCTTCCATTTTGCGAGGTGTTAAGTGTGACGGGGATTGAATTAAAGCTGAGACCATAAGAGCAGCTATAAGTTACACCTTCCCCCCCCCCCCTTTTTTTTTCCTTTTAAGAAACAAACCCATAAAATGGTACTTTTTCCCTTCCCTCTTCCCTGCCCCCTCCCCTTCCCCTCCAAGATTTTCAATTAGGTGAGTGGAAGGACGAATGGTGCAAATACATTTTGCTCAAGTTCTAAGTGCTTTTGAAGCCCCCTGTCAAAGCATTTAGTAACGCAAGATTTAAGATGCCCAATTAATTTTTCCCCAACAAGGAGCCAAAAGTAGATGCAGGAGTAGGTTAAAAGCTAAGTGTTTAATTAATATTAACTTTATATGATTCTTTATCACTGAAAGCATTGTAAAATTGAAAAAGCAGTTAATTTTATGGTCACTGTGTATTCCTATGCTTTGATCTTTGATCCGTGGAATGAAATCGCGGAGTGTAAAGATTCTCCTGCTTTATTATACCTGTCTCACGGTAGGGATGCTGAGCAAGGTGAGCTCATCTCAAACCAAGCAGGGTGGTACCCAGGCACCAAGCCCACACCCTGCCTGGGGTTTAGGGGTGTACAGCTTGCAGTCGTGTCCCCCAGCCCAACAAAGGGGAACTTTGTGCCATTCGGCCAAGGACGGCATGAAACTCTTCTGTACGCCACCGCTGCCTCGCCGCTGATTCCTGGCCTCCCCCGTTCCTATCCGCCAGCGAGACAAAGAGCTATTATGCAGAACGGATTTCACTGGAAAGAAAAAGGGGGGGGGGGGAATAATTTCTGCAGAGGGTTTTATGTGGGGTGGGGGGTTTTTTTTTATATATTTAATCCCACTGGGAGCCTCATTATAATTTAGTTATTAGCAGGGGGAAAAAAAAACCGAATAAGTAAAAGAAATTTAACATCTTAAAAAATACATATTTAAAGGGAGGAGAAAAAAATCAACAGGATGAAAGTTCTCTGAGCTTCAAAGCAGTGTGAATTGGGAATTTGCAACAAGGCAGCCCCAGTGGCCTTGGAGTCAGCTCCCCATCGGAGACCCATCGCCTCTCCCAGCCCGAACAGGCAGAGTCCCCTAGACCACAGATGCCCACAGAGCCCAGACGGACACCGGGGATGAGAGCACATCTCCACACCGAGCAGGACCATCTGATCCCGCTCCTTTCACCCAGCCCACCGCTTAGAAACCCTTTGAAAGGCCACGTACATCTTCCCCTGTCCCTTCAATTCAGTGCCTCCTGCCCAGAGAGAGGTATTGTGCGTATATTCATGTAGTGAGAAAGTGAGAGTTTAAATGGGAATTTAATCTTATTAAAGACTTGATTTTAGGGTAGGTACATAAGTCATACACGCGAAGAGGAACAAAGTAATGAAACGGTGCAGCTCTCGGGATACAGCTGGGAAAACTGAGAAGTCATTAAGGACGGACAAAAAGTAGGCTTGATATCAAGAAATAAGATCTAATTAATGGCACTGCTTCTTAAGCGATGGGAATTAATCCTGTTAACCCTTCGCCTCCACTCTTCAACTTACTTTCGGCTGCTGTCAGAAAAGAACAGATACCTTATCCCCAGATGAGAGATTCCTGCACAGCAGCAACACAAGTTGCCCCAGGTCATGCGGCAGTGACAGAGCAGAGCCTGGAAGAGAAATCAGGTTTCTCCTCTCCCATGGGATGCCAGAAGGTGGCTCCTCTTCTACTAGGCAGAAGAGATGTCAGACACACAAAGAAGCAGTCTATAACCTCAGGGAGTCTGAAGTGGGATGGATAACAACCACCCTGCTGTTGTCAGCAGGTCATCTCTGCTCCCATCCATGACATGAGAAGCACAAGACACAGATTTGTGTTTTTCACATCCCCACGGACGGGCCACGGAGTCCAATCATCAGAGACGCCAGCCGCCAAACCACCCCCTTCAGCTGGCACTTCTTCAAGCCCACAGCCAGCCTGGATTTTTAAGGCTTAAACCACCCTTAGCCCAGCCAAGACAAGAGGTCAGATTTCCAAACACCCAGCCTTGGCTTTGACCCAGGTAACCAGCTTTCAAACCTTGTACAAAGTACATCAACCAAAAAAACCCCAAGCCTGAGAAGTATCTGCAGTTGTCCATGGGGGAGGGAGGGGGGCGGTATCTACAGCCAGGGAAGAGAAACTGGTAGCAAGGAGCCCACCTCCTGTTAACATTCACATTTAAGGTGGTGCTTTCAGGATCTGCTTGACAGAAGTCTTGCATGACTTCTGCTCCTCTTCCGTGGACCAGAAGTCCTGCAAGCATGGAAGTCTATCTTGGGAAGAGCTGCCATTAAGCAAGATGTTCAGAGCACACGTACAACACACAAGAGACCCGGTCGTGCTCTGACAGCTCCTCTGCCTCTTCCCAAGGACAGCAGGTCTGCCGCAGCTCCGGCCATACACAGCACAGCCTCCCCAAGCAGACAGACCGACTGTATTTTACACATATGCGTGCAGATATCGACAGATGGAGAGAACAAAAATTACTGTGCCCATAAATCGAAGCTTTGGTCACGTCAGTTCAAGAAGCAGAATAGAAGATTTAGAGCCAAAAAGCCCAGCTTGTGTCAGTCAGGCTGATGAGTGCAGGTGCCAAAACACACACCCGTTAGCACGGGGAGGCGAGACGCAAGCACACGCACGCAGAGACCCCGCTTCTCTTCATCTATTCTCAGCAACTGTTTGTCTGAGGCCACATGCAACTGGATTTGTCAAGCCCCCTTTTAACAACTTCTTGTCACAGTCCATTACCAAATTGCATATAGTTATATATTCCACTAATTAGGCTTCTAAAATATCATTAACATGTCTCTTGATCATTAGCATAACGTATGAGGCGTCCTCGTTAGGCACGACTCGAGTTTGTTAACGCGGTAATGAAAGGCACGGGGCTGCTACTGCAGGAGCCGTGCAGAGATAGGAGGCTGTGAACATCAAAAGCATCAGTACCAGGCTTAAAAAAAAACTAATGAGATCAGAGAGAGGCAGGGGCAGAAGCCAATTGCCACGAATCTGGGGTGATGCAGAAGGTGGAATGAGCATCTCCAGGCAGGTGGGTACTTCACATGCACCACGCGTCCTCCCCAGGCTAAAATAACATTGCTGTGATCCGGGCACAGTGCAGGTCAGGGATGAGTCAGGATCACAGACCTGGATGCATCGTCACTGGGGTCTGGGTGAAACAGCAGTGATGGCCAAAGTCTGTGCGAGGCCTCGGCCCCAAGCCCCACAGCACACATCTGCGTCTCCAGTTGAACTCTTCTTGTCTGGGTTGACCCTGGGACACCCCTCATGCCTTCCTGAGCCAACCCCACTACACGCAAGGACACCCTGCACCCAAAACCCAGCACAAGAGACACAAGCACTCCTCCCTCCTCCAAAACCAACATTGAGCGCTCCCTCTCCCCAGCCCCGAGATAAAACTGGTCGGATGCGATGCCAGGCACCACCCTCACCCTGCCAGCTCAGACTACCCAACATGGAGCAACCATCCCAGCTAAAACAACGATGAAAAACCACCACCCACCAGGCATTGCACAGCATGAGATCAAGGGTGCTGGAGACATCAGCTCGGGATGGTGCAATGACACGTCGGTCAGGAACGTAAGAGAAAGGCCTGAAAGGTCTCCGGTACCCAAACACAACCCCCAGAAAGCAAGATTTGCATATGGGCTTCAATGAATCCAGGGCCAGGGGGGTGAAGGATATGAATTAATAGCCAAAGGTTCGACCGGGACAGATGCTTCCACGTCCAAGCCAGCTCATGTATCAGTGGTTACCACTGTTGCTATAAATAAGCAAGGACTTTTTCTTCTTCTTTTTTTTTTTTTCCCCTTTGAGCGAATAACTCAATAAGTCACCGCATGAAAGATATTGTAAATAGCTCCAGCAGAGCCCGAGTCAGGGCTGCTTCCAATTAGCTTTCACTTACGCTCCCCCCGCCTGCGCCAAGTTTGCCGAGTTTGTTCCCAACACGCCGCTCGCTGTCTGGGGAGAGGTGGGGAGCGAACCCCACTGCAATCCAGGCCACCGCTCCTCCACGTTAGAAATCATCTTTTCATTAAGGCGGCGAGGACGTCAAAGCAAGTGAAAACAACCCACATACGCATTTATCTTTGTCCAGATGTTAATGCAAAGGGGGGCGGGGGGGTGGGGATGTGGGGGGAGGAAACAACCAAGAGCTTTTCCTCAGCTGCTGAGAGTGAACACCACCACCACTGCTGCAGCAACAGCTTGGAAATATGAAGCAACAGACAACTTTTTGTTAGAACAAAGACATAAAACAAGCTCGGCAAAGGCAGCCCCAGAGCTTTGTACGCATGTGTGTGTGAAGAGACACCCCCTGCCCCCATCCCTATTACTGGGTAGGGCGCAACAGGGGGAAGATGGAGGATTTTGTGACCCCTCATCAAAAAAGTCCACTTCTGCAACACAAATGTGGTGTTAAGACTCTTTTTGAGATCTTACTCTTACACACACCCTTTGTGTCCCACGTGTGTGTGCACCTTCATGCAGCAGCTGGTCCCAACATCAGATGAGCATGGCAGCTTGGAACTGTCAGCAGGAAGATGAAATAGGGCAGGAGAGCACAGGATGGGTTGGTAGCTTGCAGGAACAGGAATTTTGAGAAAGGGGCTTAATTCCCCACCATCATCACCAGGGAAAGGCATGTGGAAAGTTCCAGAGTGTCCATGCCTCACCTTTTGCCATTAGGATGGTGATACAGGTGCCTAACCTGAGCCAGAAGATGGAAGGGGACCAGGAAATCAAGACCTGCTCATCGCGACATCACTTCAGCCAAATCTCCCTTCTGAAGTCACCCCACAACTAGGTCCCATTCGCAAAGGAGCTCAGCAATCCCCTCCAGAGCAGCACCAGGAGGTCTTCCCTCAGCAAGCAGATGTATCTGTTCACGTTGGAGCAGCCTCCCCTCCCTGCCACCCCAACCATAACACTGTACTGAAATATGGACACTGGAAAGCATCCACGGGTTTGGGGAGAGGGGGTTACAGCAGGCAGCGCAGCACATACCGCTTTTGTTTGCTTCCTGCCTTTCAAGCCAAAAGAAACAATCACAAAAAAAAAGCCACTAACACTTGATAATGCTTTTTGATTTGAAAGGGGTCAGGAAAAAGTTCCAGGAAAGGGAAGAGAAACAACCTTCTTTTAAACCTTTTAACGCGGCAAGAACCAGCTCTCGCAGGCTACAGGTTTATATTTCTCCTGGTAGTTTTTTAACCATCTTTATCCCCCTTCATACTCCATCTTCTTCCTGCTCCCTCCCACGCTCCCAAATGGCGGCAGCGCTCCATTAAAATGGAGCTCCACCAAAATGGCCAGAGAGGAACCTCTCCCCTCCCCGTGCAGAAGGGCGCTGGGTTGACCTCTCCACATCTGGACACGGCTGCAATCTCCGGCTTTCCACAGCGAATGCCAGCAGAGCAGCGACCTTCCTGCAAACACGGCCCTCTGACATCCCTGCTCCAACCCACCCATCTCCTGTCCCTGTGCTGAACTCACCCACCCTCTGCCCCAGCCGCGGCCACAGCACCGAGGGGTGCAAATCCTCTCAATGGGACCTGGAGAGATCTCACCAGCACAAATTCAGGGTGCATTTGCTTGGGAGATTAAAGGGAGTCAGAGAGAAAGAGAAGAGAATCCAACCTGCAAACCAGTCTAACTTAACTAAAGCAAACAGCCTCAAGAGCACCAAATCCCTTCAAAAACCCTGGAGCCATTTCACTTTCCATCACCTGGAGAGCACTTGCCACCACAGGCTGCCTTTATCCAGCACACCTATGCTGCAACCAGCCAGGACGGGTTACAGACCCATCAACATCTCATTCGGTGCAGTGGAAAAGCCTTGGTGGGTCTTCTTCCTTCCTGCACTGTGTGAGTCCACCCAATCTCACCAGGCTGATGAGTAAAACTGCCTTCCCCAACAGACACACCAACGCATCCCACCAGTCCAGCACAAGGGGGTCGATGCTCTGGCTTCTCCAAGGCACTCACAGGCCAAAACAGATGGTCACAGAGGGGGCCACACCATGACCTCTCACCATACAGCCCCTCCCCTACAAGCCCCAGCTTTCCCACAACTCACACTGCCATGTTTCTCCATGGGAGCTGCCTCTCCCAAAACACCGACTGTAACACACAGGCGCATTGCTGGAAGACCACAGCAATGCTCCTGCGAACAGGAGACCTCATCCCAACAGGGCCCACCACCAACCCCCCCGGTCTACTTGGGGCCGATTTTCTCAACATCCTCCCAGCCAGACTGCAGCCACCCAAGGCAACCCAGAGCTCCCCACACCTTGGACCATCTTGTCTGGAAAAGGCAGGGCAGATACTAACAGCTAAGATGCAAACCATGACTTGGGCCAACAACAAGCAGAAGCGTTCACACCAGCAGTATCCCTCACTCCCAGCCAGAGGAACAGGAAGGTATTTTCTTGGTAGGACACAAACAGCTTTCCCTGTGCACATCACCCCATCACCAAACCCCTCCTTTCACAGCTCCAACTACTGACTTTTTGCCCTCCTTGCTAGGTGAGCATGGAGACCCCATCCTCACCCCATCCTCCCCAATGCACTGGAGGCAGAGGGTGGGAGGCTGATCACAGTGATAAAGCCTCATGCATGCAGGAGACGTGAGCCGCCCCGCTGCCCGCAATCAACTTCACTTGTTTATTTTCATTTGAGCAAAACTTCAGCAAGGCTGAGGGGAGGCTGGAGAGGGGACAAACCCCTGGAAAGCTGGGCTGTTTGCTGGTCTCCAAAGGGACTGAAACTGGGGATGGGAGGAGGGGCCAGCTCTCCTTTCCAAAGAGCTTTCAATAGGAAACAGATGTCGAGGGCCCAAGCACCAAAATCAGGGTCTGGAGCGGGCTTCCCTGGCTCCACATTCCCGACAGAATCCATTCTAATTAAAATATTTCGGTTCAATCATGAGGTGAGGGGTAGGGGGAGTGGGGAAAGGTCTTGGGGTGATGTGTTTGTTACCTCTGTACAGGCAGTGGGACGCAGGGCAGGGCAGGAGGGGGTGCCGGGGCACTTAGGGTCGGGTTAGACACCCCATCCTGTACCCCCAAGCTCAGGCTCCCTCCCCCCTAGAGGGGCTCGACATAAATTCTGCTGACCTGGAGTGAAAAATTGCCTCATTTCGGTACCGAAAAAATAACATTACATCATGTAGGCTGTGTCAGGTTCTAACAATGCCCCCTTCCCACCCACCCCCAAAGCGAGAGGGATGTAACCCAACACTATGAAAACACCAGCCCGGAGAAGAAAAGGGGCCTTTGTCGTGGACCATCAGCTCCCTGCTCCTGCCTGAGGTGAAGAAAGATCTCTGAAAATGTTGGGTTGGGAGGTACAGACTGCAGATGTGTCTGTGTGTCTGTGTCGTCCCCCCCCACGGCCCCTTTGCTTCCCCATCCCCACTTCAAAGCCCTGCTTCTCCCTTACTTAAAAACTTCTGCCATTACTAGGATCCAAATCTCCCTTCTTCCCACAGGTCTCTCAGCAAAGGGCAGTCCCCTGGAAACAAACAGGGTGCCAGGAAGCCCAAAAGCCCAGTGGTAGGATCACTAAAGCCTGATTTTAAGCCTGGATGAGTCAACAGCATATCTCCAGGTGAGGATCCATCCTGGCTTTCTTCCCAAGGGCACCTGACTCCCCTTCACAGGAGGGGATGCAGAGCAAAGGACACATGGACACCGACTCCCAGCTCCCAGAAAGAGAAGCAGGGGAAGGCCAGGACCTAAGCAACCTGGAGGGAAGCTGGGGAGGGGCCCTGCCAAGCCACTGCCACCTGAGCGAGTCCTCATCCCACCAGACCAGATGCAAAGAGCACCTGCCCATCCCGTGGGGACAGGCATAAGCCAATGAGGAGAGGGGAGAAAGGAAATCAGGAGCACACAGGACCTGCTGGGGTTCATGCAGGCTGGGTACAGGCTGAGGGGCTGTCCTGCAAGTGGGAACAAAGGGGGTGCAAATGGCATGAGATGTCCCAGAACACACATGGTGCAGGGTTTGGGGGTTGCCTTCTGCCTGCCAGAATCTCGCTTCTCTCTGCCATGAGATGGGGAAACTGAGGCACGCACCCCAACAAAGAATGCCTTGCTTAAAACCACACTCACCAGCAGCACCTCAACTTGCTGAGCAAACCCCCAGCAGAGGGAAAAGAGCTGCTGCGGCCCGTGGGCAGCACAGCACCGGGCCACGCGGGGGTCAGAGAGAACACCCAGCTTGTCCCAGGCCCTCGGCACTCAAATGTATTTTCTCATTAACGTGTAATACGGTTTTATTGTCTCAAACAATGTCTGTTTTCGATCAGTTCCTTTATCCCAGACACTGCCGCGCGGAGAGACCGAGGAGGCCAGATGGTTCATGTTGCAGGAGTCTTCCCGCTCTTCCCCGCCCGCCCCCTAATTCCTTACAAATTCCTGGAATGCCTGCGCCCCTGAAAACCAGCTCTGGGCAGGGCAGAGGCAGGCATGGGTCTCCAGAGCAGGGGTTGGGGGCCCTCCCCAGCATCCCCTCCTTGCAGCCAGCAGCTCACACGGGGCAGGTCCTGGGCGGCAAGCGGTGTCTCCCGGCTGTCGTCTCCTCTGCAGGGTCACCGGCAAGCGGTTCACACCCGAAACCAGAGATTGGCTGGTCTGCTCCCTCCTTCGCCCACATTCTTCTGCTTCGCAAGGGATGTGCAGACCCCAAAAACCTCCTCTCCTGCTCTGCCCCTGGCCCCAAGGGCACAGCCAGCACCAGGGCTGCAGACAGTGGGGAGGATGTCCGCCCGTCCGCCCCTAATCCCCACCACGTGCCCAAGGCCACCAGGCCCCAGCCGCACGGCGCTCAGCTCCAGCTTTCACCCACACCTCCTGGCGATAATCCCCACGCCAGCAGCTGGACGCAGAGGTTCGCCGAGCCCTTCCCAAAAGCCAGGGGCTGATCCAAGCCTTGGCCAAATCCACAGGAAAGCTTCTGCTGACTTCAAGCAGCCTGCCTCCCCCCCACCACCACTCTCGGTGAGCCAGCTATCCAGACAGGCAGCTTGGCTGGCGGCTCCAGCCCACCCCAAAACACATCCTGGAGGTCCGGGAAGGCTCAACACTCCTGCCATCCTCCCAGCACCTTTGCAAGCACCTTCCTTGGAGGAGGAAGGAGCCCACCAGCCTCAGGAAGGAGCCCTGCTGAGCACAACCCAACAGCAGGGGGGGAAAAATTAAGGGATGCCAAAAGCGATCGTTCTGTTTGGAAGGTGGCCAGGAGACTAGTGTTCACACCCTTAAACTTGGGAAAAGCACTACAAGAGCACAGATAATCCCATCTGGGAAAAACCTGAGTCTGGTGGAAAAGATGGCACCTTCTCTGAGGCGCCTGAGCACCGCGTGGCATAGTTAGGATGTGGGTCATCCCAAACTGGACACCGGCTGCAGGGTGCCACAGTCTCTCTGATCTTGTCCTGTCTTCAAGAAGCTCTGTATGAGCCACATTTTCCCCCACTCCATAACAACTCTCACCCGGGATAAATCCCCACACCAAGGAATGGCCAGAGGGGATGCACAGCCTCTCTCCAGGGTTTGGCTGCCAAAACACCGTGTAGGCTCCTCAGAGACCTGCTGAGCAGACGGGTTATCTGCTCCCAGTTCAACTGAATTTTCATGAAGATGACACAAGACAGCTCCACTGCCAAGTTTCCACAGCTATTCCTGAGAGGAGGGGTGCTAGAGCCCAAGAGGCACCTCCAAAATCTCACTCGCACAGTGAGGACAATGTTTTTTCTCCATTGCCTTTCCCCCCGCACCAAGTCACTCGGCTCATTTTAACAAGGCCTAAGCCAAACCTGCCTCCACCCGGAGAAACGCCAGGGCCCACAGTTACAGTCCTGCCAAGTTCTGAGCGAGGAGGAACAAAAAATAAGAGGGTGGGAGGTCTACAGCTGTAAGATTTAGACCTGTAGGATCATGCTGTTTCCTCCAACAACCTCCCTACACCTTGCCCATAAGCACAGCGATGGAAGATGGAAGACACGGCTTTTGCCACGTCATGGTCGGATGCTCAGGAGGCAAAGCAGCAGAAGCTGAAGGGCTCTGAACTGTTTGGTTTCTACCCAAGAAGCCCATGAGCAGAAGAAACGCTGCTGTAAGCCATAACTGATGGTTCTGGAGAGGGCCTGAAATGGCCAGGAAGAGGGACAAGCAGGGAATGTGCCCTCAGTACAGTGGAACAAGAGGGCTGGCAATAAGCAATGGTGAAGGGCATGCAAGCATTTCGGTGATTTTGCACTCCGTAGCAGAGAAAATATCACCTGCCACCTTTTGGCATTCCCACTGCTCAACTTTGGCTCCATCCAGCAAGGGGAAAAAAAAAAAAAAAAGCAGGAAAGAGCAAGCGAGCTGAAACCTGATCTCCTGAAAGGCCGGACTCGGTGTCTGGCTTTTCTTACGGGCTCGGCCGACCTGTACGTGCCAGCCTGGGAAGGCATAATGGTTCCACCGACAGAACTTCATTAACTTTTTATACACTCGGCCGCTAATTTATAATCATTAGTGGACAAACAGCCAACAATTACACAAGCAGCACGTTAAGAAGAGAGGGAGAGAGCTTGAAGGAGCAGCGATGGAAACGCAGTCATGGTTGGGAGGGAGTGGGGATGGTCTGTCATGTGGCCCCCCCCGCCTCCCCAACCCCGTCCCAGAGATGGCATGTGACAGGGGCGACCTCTCACAAGATTTACTGGCACAAAGGTTCATCAGCTGTAATTAAGGCGTCAGGAAGGCGAAAGGCATAGGTGAGCACGGGGAGGGGAGAAGTCTCACAAGCCCTCTCGTTTTCAACACAAAAAAATAATTGTGAGGCAGGAAGAGGAGGAGCGTGGGTATTCCACGTTTCCAACTCCTGGGGCAGGCAAGGCCCCTGTTTGCAGAAGAATGTGAAACCGCGCATGCAAACAGCACAGAATTAATCCTGATTTAATGAAACCTTCAGACAGGTCAAGTAACCCCAGCGCCTTTCCCCGCACCAGCTCTCCCTTCTGCAGCCCTGGCACCCTGGGTGAGCAATGCCTGCAAATACCCAAATCCTGAGGATGCAACTACCTCGATGACGGAGATGTGAATGTGGGGAAGGGTTTCAGACACCTCTGAGATCAGCGGGCTCTGTTCCCCAGAAGAAAACTCAAAACTAACTCCACAGTGCTCCTCTCCTGCCTGATATCCCCCCAGCCAGCAGCAAAGGCTCACATCACCCAGCCAGACCCTCGCTGCACAACTGGCAGGGAACAACAGGCAGCCTCCCTTCTCGGCAGCAACCCAGTTGATCAAAAAGCCATAAGATCTGCAGATTCAGATGCAGGCAGAAGCAAGGAAGCAGAGTGACCTGACCAGCATCACTCAACAAAGCGTCGTGGCCCGAAACCAAACCTACACCTCTCCCAGCTCCCGCACAAGGGCTGAGCCCTGCTCCCCTGTCCCACGCCAGCCAGTCCTTTTTCAAGACGTATGCTTCCTGCTAAACAGGTCTAAGGAACACCATGCACCTCGCACAGCAGCCTCTAAGCAGGCATCTCCCCATAGCCAGCATAGCTCAGCAAAGCACCCACTGCCTCTCATCATGAGAGGGGAAAGCTCCTTTCCAAACCTCCACGCAGAAAGAGCAGCACCCGGCTTTGCAAGGCTGAGCGGCACCCCTTGAGAAAGGCACAATGAAGGGCGGGGGTGGGGGGGGGGGGGTTCGCTGAGACCCACCCACCTCTGCTCCGAGACAGGAGGGGGAGGATGCAGCAAGCAGCGCAGCCTGTACAGGACCCGCCATGCCTCGCAAGCCAGGGCTTGCCAAGCATGCAGCGGGCAGGTAGGCAGAGCTCTGAGTTCACCATCCCAGGCGTGCTCCGAGCTGGAAAAGCCATTGCAGCTCTCCAGCTCCAGCCGCTCCCCCGCTCCTGCTCCCTGCGGCAGAGGTGTGCAGAGAGGCTCACAAACGGGGCCTTACCCTTTCCACTCACAAAAAGCAAAGTGCAGGTCTAACACACGCTGACTCTTATCACATCAAGAGGCAAAGCCGTTCGGGCCAGAAGGATGAACCCAAATTCCTCATGTGACAAGCTCCCTTGCCTCCACAGCTGCTTGAGAACCCATCCAGCAACTGCATGGAAAACAATTTAAAAATATAAAAACCTCTCCACTGAGAAGTGCAGCTTCAGGTGGATCAAGCAGTAAAGTTAATTTACTCATTAAACTCAGGGCAATTCAAGAGATCAAGCAGTAAAGTTAATTTAGATGCCAATTCAGACCCCTTATCCTGCCTGGGATCACCCCACAATGAGATACGGCTGTAAGATGCTGGGGCAAGCTTCTAAGAAAGCTTCTACCTGATCCAGTAAAGATACCCAGCATGTCATTTCCATAGTTTTCCCGTGGCTGTTCAATATGTCCCATGAAAACCTCAGTCCACATACCTGATGGGGAGAAAACTACACACGACAAGCCATCACACAGTTCACACGGGGTGACAGCCACAGCTCCAATGGTGGGATACGCAGGGAGAGAGAGGGAGGCTATTCCTGCAAACTTTGCTTTGGCATTCCTGCCTTTGAGCGAGTCCCAAACAGAACTGCCCAAACAAAATACAGGGTTTGGGGACTCTTTTTTTAAAGACAGCATCACTTCAGAGGTGGATCTGTCATTAAGGTATGCGGAATATAAAACTGACGTCAAATTTCAGAGAAACACTTCTAATAAAAGAGGCAAAGGCTTAATTTAAGAAACATAAATATGAGACGTTTCCATCTTTATGCTCTCCAAAAGCACAGGAAGGGAGTCACTGTTACTGAAACATGTTGGGAAATTGAGCTGCACAAATTTGTACAACATTTCTGTCAACCCAAATACACATTATTACTATTTCTTTTCCTCCTCGAGACCTTTGGGGGGGAGTTGGGGGGGCAGGGGAGTAGACCTCATCTTGCTAAAGACACGTAGAAGATGCCAGTGCCTCTCCAGCTCATAAATAACAGGTCCGTACCCCATCTCATGGGGATGCAGACATGGCATCTGCAATGGGCAGCAGAGAGGAGGGTCAGCATCCAGGTCAGCATCCAGTCCAAGGGCTGTGCAGTGGCCGTACGAGCAGGACAAGGGCACAAAACTCTGCAGAGGAACTAAGTATGGCACTTAGGAGCCCTCAGCCCACCTCACTGCCTCACTGCCTTCCCCACACCACCCAGGTCGCAAAAGAATGGATGGAGGGCAGGAGGACCGCAGGATGGGGTGGTATCGAGTTGGTAGGAAGTGCTAGCATTTGGGAATCCTGGTGACAGAGGGAATTAAAAGCAGCCTGGCTCCAAAGGGGAGGAGGGAAGAGTTACTACAGCCACCTACTAAGTCCAGGTAGGCTCATAAGCAACAGATGCCAGTGTTTTGGGGAGAAATGCAGAGATATCTGGGCTCTGCCAATCCAAGGACACCAGCATAGGGTGGGAGGTGAGCCAGGACCAGCCACTGCTCATAGAGCAGGACCCTCACCACCCCAAGTGAGGAGGGGACAGCCTTTTAAAGTAAGGGCATGGTGAGCTGAGTGAACAGAGCCCAGCAGCATCTTTTGCATCACTAAAGCAGCAGCAGCAGCATCACATTGTCCCTGGGGGTCTCTCCTGGAGGGGACTTTACACAGAGCCAGGGCTGCCCCCCTCCCTGCACTTTTGAGAATGCTCCTCTCAGGCTTTTGGTGCTCCATTAACCAAAGACTGTGTCAAAGGAGGCAAGACCAGAAGCAGCAGCAACTGCCCGTGGAGGGGCCAGCCTCATCCACCCTCAGCTTCCCAGCAAGGAAGGGGAAATGAAGGGGGGTGGCAGAGAGCAGCCCCCCACCCCAGCCACGGTCAACCCCATACAGACCTCAGCCAAAACCTTCCCTGGGGAGGGGGGGAGCTGAAAAGCCAGCACCCCTGCGTGCAAGCCCCCTCCCCATCTCCCCCTTCTCCTTTCCCTCCCCCTAAACTCACTCTCGCCCCGTCCTCCCAAACAATCTCGCCGCAGGCTGCTTTTGTAAGCCTCCAGCCCCAAAAGAAAAATGATGGGTTTGAACTCTTAACCCCGCCCCAGAAAAAGGCTGGAATTAAAAGGGGTTTATGACTAAGTATGCAGATGGGAATACTGTAATAACAACAGGCAAAATGTTTGCCCAGCAGTTCTGGGCTGGTTTGGGAGGGAGGGAGAACAGGGATGGGGCGGCTTCTGGCCGGAGGATGACGGCACGGAGAAAGAATTTGGCAGCTGGGAGGGAAAGGAGGTTGCTGATAATGCTGGGGCAGAGGCAGGGAGGGGGTCTGGGACCCAAACGCTGCATCGCTGGCACTTCAGGGAGGTTGGCTGAGGCACTGCGGGTTTCTGGCCCCCTGACAAAGGCACCAGCGCAGAGGAGGCAAGCAGGGGTGGGGGCAGACGGCAGGAGAGCTCAGCTCAAGGGCCAGCTCAGCACCAATCATGCATCTTGTGGGACATTGTCACACTCCACGAGGCTGGGACGCACAATAGGGAGCATGTATGAAGGCAGATGGCAATGCTCCTCCACACCCCAAATCCCTTCTGACTGGGAGAACCCACAGCACTGACTCCTGCCAAGAGGGGAGCCCACAACCGCAAACAAGTGCCTAATTTTTACCAGCCTCGGGACTCCAGCTCTGCTGCAGAGGTGGTAAAACATCAGCACCTAAGTCACCCAGGAGAGCACTGTCAGGACATCTCCCTTTTAGCAACAGGCTGCACCAAGGGCCAGCAACTGGTGCACCTACTGTCCTCTCTGCAGGGACCAGCCAGGAGAGACACCTCAACATCTCCCTGTCACACAACAAGGAGTCACCCTGACACTGCTCAGAGCCCACCAACACCTCCCTGGGCTGTGCATGGGTATCCAGTCCATCGGAGAGGTTTGCTCCATAGCTCACTGGAGCTGCCAGTCCCTGGTGGTACCAAACCAACACCTTCCCACCCTCCTGAGCTCGATACAAGATGCAAACAGTTCACACAGCATCACACGTGGCTTGGCAGCCACAAGCTAGAAGAAAGCCACCAAAGCCCAAAATCTTGCAAGTCACCAGGACCCACGGGAGAGAAATTCATGTGTGGCTGATCGAAACAAACCACAAACAGCCCCCAAGCCTCCAGAGGAACCGCAGTACTGAACTATTTGAGTGATGCTACAAGCACGGGCACCTCCCCCCTGGCACTCGCTGGGCACAGCCCAGCCTGATGCAAGAGCAGCCCTTTGCCAAGCCAAGCACCTTGCAGGGCTCCGAGGCTGGGGTGAGAACACACCCCAGCTGCTTCCCCACAGGGGTGAGGAGGTAAAGCTACATGTTGAAAAAAATTCATGGCCCAACAGGCCAGTCAGCAACTCCAGGAGACTTCCCAGCAGGAGGCTTCCCAGCTTGTGACACAGGGGATTTCCAAGCGTGTCCTGCACCCGCCTTTGCTCAACAGGGACCTCGGAGTTTGCGGTATCAGCGCAAGGAGCTTTGTCTTGATGCTGGTCACCTCCTGCTGACCCACTGCATTTACCCGAGATAAAGTGCTGGAAGGAGCCTGTGGAGAGTAAAAGGTCTTCCTCACCGTCACAATCCTCCTCCAGGTCTGACACGGTGCATTTATGAAGAGAAACAGCACAGCCCTACAGCAACCCAGTGAGAGGAGAGCGCATCCCCCCAAACTACCTCCCACAGCACCCAGTACTACTGCAACACAGCCCAGGGGACAGGGAAAAACCAAAGCCACCAAGCTTCTTCCTCTTAACAAGCAAGGAGATGTTTGCTTTGCCTCTTGTACTGAGAAAGCGTCTCTGTGCAGACCTTTACAGACCATCTGTGGGGCCAGGAAAGATGGTCGCTAGCAAAGGGAGCGTGCACAGCAGAGGGTGACAGGGGAGAGCCAGGCTCCAGTCCCTTCTGGCTGCAGTGGACACAAGGCACACAAATGCACAGCTCCCTTCACAGCCGCTGCTCCGTGATGGCATGGCAGCGAGAGCCGACACGCCAGGAAGCACTCAGATCAGGTAATGGAGGGTGTAGGAGGCTCGTGAGATGATTCCTGTGAGTCAGACAAGCTGGCCAGGGCCCAGCTCAGCAAGCTCTGCAAAATCAGCAAACAAAAGAGGGCAAAACCTGGACCTCCCCAGCCCCTTCCTGCCTCCGAGATGACCCTGCGAGCAGTCCCACCAGTGGGCTTAGGAGAACAGTCAGCCCAGACTGAACCCAAGAGCTTCTCCTCTCACCCAGAGTTTCCAGGGTGCTTCTCAGGATTTAAGGACCAAATGGAAATGCTCCTTTGCAAGCCTTTTGCAGCCAGCAGTGTCTCCCCTCCCTGCCCAGTCACATGCCCAAGCCTCAACTGCCGGGCACTGAGCTGGTCCTCAGCAGGGACACCACATTTCCCTGCCAACAGGGTGGCCTGGAGCAGAAGCCCTCAGCCCTGCCCAGCACCACAATCCTAGAGCTTGCACTCATCTGCACCAAGAGGATCTGCTTTGGAGGCCAGAGGAAAGGTCCTTCCTTTGCAGAGATAGGAGGCATCTGGTCTCAAGAAGATCCAGGACTGAAGCAGGGCCTTGGCCCAGCGCATCTCTGCAGGATCACAGGACCTCTTGGAGAGCAGCCCCGAGCAAAGGGTCACCATAAATTTCAGAGAGATCTCTTCTCCCTGGGGGCCTGAGATCCTTATACTCCAACCTCAGCCAAACTTGGTGCTAGAGCCAAACCAGCTTCCATAAAAGCCCACCAAAATAACTGTCTCGAGGTGTTGCCATTCTTTCCTTGTCTGAGACTTCCAGATGTCCCAGGTAT
Organism: Porphyrio hochstetteri; assembly: GCA_020800305.1. Lineage (NCBI taxonomy): Eukaryota > Metazoa > Chordata > Aves > Gruiformes > Rallidae > Porphyrio > Porphyrio hochstetteri. The sequence goes on from CM036912.1 coordinate 27,059,941, forward strand.
CATTATTTTTCATTAAAAAAAGGAAAGAAGGTGAACGGTGAGAAGACATCTGGAAGAGGGATAAATACCCATCAGGTATCATCCCAATTCTGACAGCTGAATGAGTTAGACAAGTGCTAACGAACAAACAGGCTAAATTGCTCCTTTCCCTTCCTGGCAGCCTGAACCAAGTCTCCTGAGCACCCCAAATGCCAGCTCGAGAAACAATCCAGTCCCAGCTTTCCGCAGCAGCCAGAAGTCCAACCCGGGCAGCTGCACTGCCCAGCTGAACCTGCCTACATGGGCTGCCCCACACCACCCCCCAAGCCCCCTGCCCTGTCCCACAGCAGGGTACCACTCACCACCCGGGGTGAGGAGCCCTGAAGCTAGCTGCACGAAGGACCGAGCCACCTTTCTTGGCGAGATGGAAAACCAAGCCAGGGCAATGCAGCCTTTAGAAGGGGATGGGGACCAGGACTGTGCACCCCCTCTCCCCTACGTCAAAGCCTTCTGTTCCAGCAGAGGCAATGTAGGCAGACCAGCAGCCTCCATCCCTCCGATCCCTAAGGGCCCGTAGCCCCTTCCTTCCCCTGCTCCCAAGGGGAGGCACACCCAGTGCTAAACACTGAGGCTAACTCCATCCGGCCCTCCTTCCCTACGTCTATTGTCACAAAAAATTTATCTGGTTTCTGCCAAAAATAAAAATAACGCTGCACCTCCCCTCTGCCCTTCAAACTAAGTAAAAGCAGCTCTGCTCCTCACCCAGGGAGGGGGAGAAGGGTTTAAATATGAGCACCCCCATCTACCCAGTACTCCTCCTCTCCAAGGACTTTCACACAGCCCTGTCCCGTCAGCCTGTCTGTGGCATTTGATTCCTGTCTGTCACTAAGTGATGGGGACAAAGGGTGAGGAGTCAGGAAAAGGTCTGAGCTACTTTGTTCATCGTCTGGATACGAACTTTGGATGAACTCCGTGGGGAAAGAGAAAAGCCGCATGGAGCGGGACGCACCGTGCATAGTGCTCTCTCTCTTCTGAGAGGGAAAAAAAAAAGAGGGAGGCTTGAACAAGGGGAAGGGGTGGGAGGGAAAGGGAGAGAGGAGAAGAGCATTCTCCATCCCCATGGTGGCAGGCAGTCCTGAGAGCTCTCTGCTCCGAGGAGACAGAAGGATATTCAAACCGCCTTCCCAGGAGGCATGTTCAATAAAGCAGGATGCCAACGCAGCCTTTTCTCAAACAAATCTGTTAGCGGCGGGCCAGGGGCCAACCGCAAGGGCTTGCTTTTTGAAGCAACCAAATGGGAATTTCCTAATAAAATACAATTTTTTTAAAAAGCCCCACTGTGGCAGGGTGAGAGGGATGCTTGCTGGCAGCAGCAAGAAGTATCTTACGCACAGGCCTCTCTGGAAGATGAAATGCGGCACAGGGAGGGAAGATTTGGGGTGCAGCCAGGGCATCGAAGCACCCGTGTGCTTCCCCGGCTCCCCAGGCACCCGCCTCCACAAGCAGGGGGAGCTGACTGCCTGCAGCCATGTTAGGTACTGGGGTAAAGGCATACAACCACGATTTCTGCTGTGCTGAACCAGGGAGGAGGCTCTCCCTACGCTGCAAGGGAAGCGATTTCCCACGTGCAGACCTTGGGGACCTGGAAAATCCACCACAGGGCACACTTGGCTCCTTTCCTTCACTCTGCTTTTCAGAGGGAAGTCAAACCAGTTTGCAACTGGAAAGCCCTGTGGTAGTCCTTCTTGCAAACGTTAATTAAACTCATCCTTCCCGGGCAGCAAAGCCACCACAAACTTTCTCCTGAATGGCTCTTGCCAATCAGCCAAGATGCCCGTGCTGGGATCAGACCCAGCTGCCATCGAGGGTTACCAGCAAGGCCGACACTCAAGATGTGCCAAGCCACATGGGAAAGGGATCCAACTGTACACACAACTCCGCAGCGTTCACAGGAGTCCTGCCGAGCACCGGAGGTGATGGGTGCCCAGGACAAACCACCCCTCCACGCTGCCCTAGCAACACCCACTGAATGCAGCCCCAGGGACCGTCCGAGAACACGGCTCTAGCTCTGCCACCGTTCAAGTCTCTGCCTGAGGGACAAGCAGTTGGACATGCAAGGGTTCAAGACAGAGTTTAAGGGGGTTACATAACCTGGGAGGGCACCTGAAGGTAATCCACAAGAACAGATCGAAGGCAACCCCAGATCCCTTGTCTCCCTGCTAGCCACCAGCAAAGAGAAAAACACTTCTGCATGACAAAGCTCTGCTCAGGACACCACCACACAGCCCTGCATGCTGCAGCAGCCCGGCCACAGAAGGCACTGGTGAGACCTTCTCAGCTGGGCACACCACGTAATGCAGGGCACATGCTGCCTTTCAAGGTGGGAGAAACATCATCACTTGTGTGGTACTCTGTACAGAAGACAGAGAGCTGCAAAGATGGTCAGGGAAACAGCTAATCCTAGCTCTGGTCTGGCCTCTCTGCTTGGGAAGAGAATTTCTCACCACCAGGACTCTTGGAAGCGGAAGGATCCAAGGCTCAGCTTCACTGACCCACAGCTATGTACAGCCTCCGTCCTCCCAGCTGCACACCAGGACAATGACCAGGGAGAAAAGGAAGAGGAGAGGGAAGGAAGCACACTTCTGCAAGGAGACAGCTGGTCCGTAGAGGCCGGGAAAGCAGGATCCTCCCTTGCAGCCATCAGCCATCACCACATCCCAGAGGAGCACACGCTGGACCTAACTCACACATCTCAGACGTGCTGCCCAAGACCTCTGACGGAGAAGCTCTGATCTCCTCCAAGCATGGACAGACCTCTGAAGCACACAGCAGAGCGTGCCACAGCAAATTGACTCCACAGTGAAAACCTCAGCCTGTTTGGAGGAGTTTATTTCAACGCTTGCTCCAGAAAAGTCAAAAAAAAGCTCCTCTGGCAGTGGGAGGGACCCATCCCCACCAGCCCAGACAAGGCAGCCTGGCTCAAGGCAACAAGCTCCCAACAGGGAGAGCCAGACAGAAGGAGGTAAAAACTGGACAAGATCTCAGCTGGATCAGCCAATAATCCTTTTTGCAGAAGGTGGAAGCTTAAGAAGGAGATGCTGTAGCTGCTGGACCCAGGGCTGTTTTGAGAACAGTGAGTAAGAGGAACAGAGCAGGGGGAAGGGGGCACAAGGAAGGTAAAAGAAAACAAATCTGCTTTATTATTGCTTGAAACACAAGGAGACTGATTAAAACAAACAGACCCCCCTGTCCCTTCCAAGGGGTTGTCTCGTCTGCTTCCTAAATCTGATTCCCATTTGTCCCTATATGGTTCTCATTTGTTCTTCATTTAGGTCTCCTCTGTGCTCCTCACCGAGCCCCAGAGCTGCAGAGACCAGCTCCCCTCTGAGAGGGCAATCGCTGGCAAGGCTCAGACCCAGCACCAGGGCCTGCAGAGGGGAGATGCGGCAGGAGGGAGGCAGCAGGCTGGTGACTACAGACAAGAGGCTGAGGAGATCCTTGGGAAGGGCCTCCAGAGGAAGGAGAGCATCACTACTCATGGGTGCTGACAGGAGCTGGCCCACCTCTGAGGTAGCAGACCCAGCATCCCCGAAGGGTGAATCAAAAGCATAGAAAAAGCAAAAAGAGTCCAGAGGAAGAGGGGCTAGGGCACGAGTAAACACCCCACTGCACAAGCAGCATCCCCTCTTCATCAGCAGACAGCCTTTTGATTAAAAAGGAGCTTTAAAATATCCAAACGGAGCTACCTCCAAACACGAGCTGTGGGGACCTCTCCTAATTGCGCAGCCCCTTTCTCAACCACAGCCTACATAGGATGAAGCAGGTCCATCCGCCGCCCTCGCCCGCAGCCGCATGCCTCAGCACGCAGGACAGGCACGGTGCAGCTCCCGAGCCAGCGTTGGGGCTGGAAGCACCGTGCCATCACAGCCCTCCCGCACTCACCTTCTGCCCTGGCCCCTGGCTGTTAGCCACTCAGGCAGGCAGCCAGCCGGGCACACTGCCTTTGCCGAAGGTCGTTTGCACTGCCTGACCAAACATGGCAGAAAAAGGACAATAAAAATTGGTCCTTCCACCCGTGTGGACTTCACCACCTGCCCGAGGAGCACGGAAAGTTTGGACAGTGCCCCTGCCATCACCTTTCACTGTCTTATCTCCTTCCATATTGCCTGTGGGGTTTTCCACGGTAAGCGATCCCTGTTTGCTCTTGGAACAGTCTCCCTAAACCTTCAGCTATGCCATCGTGTTGCTGCGTGCGTGATCCTACCCCCAAGAACCCACAGGACAGGGGCCCACAGCCTCCTAGACTTCGATGCAGAAGAGACATTTCTAAGGAGAAATCCCACTCCAGGCTGCACACCTCCTGGGCACACACCACAAACCTGTCTGGATGGAAACACAATCCCCTTTGCTGCAATAAAACAACCACCAAACACCCGCTGCCCCAAAAGGAAAGCGAACACAGCCCAAGCTCTCTGCTGCAAGAGCTAACCTCGCATCCACCTGATCTCAGAACAGGGTACAGATACTTGTACTGGTTACCAGCATGCTACATAACATCATTAGATGGCTGTACAGGTTACCAGCACGCTACATGGTTAAATGGTTGTACAGGTTTCCAGCACGCTACACAACATTGTTAGATGGCTGTACAGGTTACCAGCACACTATGTAACATCATTTCCACCCCCGCTTGCTGCCCAGGCAGAGGATGCATTGCCCATCAGTCACTCTCCATGTTCCCTCCTGCCTGTAAGGAAAGCAGAGACCCCTGACCTTCTCCACCACATCCCCCCAGCCCCTCTGCAGCTTAAGCAGCCCAGGTGCGCAAATGTTACCCAATGCCCTCGCTGGGCGGAAAGTAAATTCCACCCAACGGGGGAAATGCCAGGCACGGCCAGACCCCGGGATGTGCAAATAGCAACCGGGGACCTTCGGGAGAGGAGCAGCCCGGGCCCAGGCGGTCCTACTGATAATCCTTCTTGGGATGCTTCCCCCAGAAGCTCCCGGAGCAGAGGAAGGATGCTAATTTGACTATTTGAGGGGGGAAAAAAAAAAAAAAAAAAGGAGATAAATTAAACGTTAGTTATTGCATTAAATGACCTTTTCAGCCACCTGGGGACAGAATTGCACTGGGGCTTCAGAGCAAGCAGGTTCTGCTTGCTCCCCATTCCCATGTCTGACACTTCACTCCTACGGATACATTTAAGGGGCTCTGTGCCCCCCTCTCCCCCAGCCGCCTCTGTCCCCCCAGCCACAGAGCTGAGAAACAGCCTTTTTGGAAAATCCCACATGAAGTGGGGAGGAAGAAGCAGCCTGCTAAGAGCTTGCTGAGCAAAGCGCTTCAGATGGCTTCATTTCCCATCGCCGCAGACGTAAATCAGGGCATCGCTCCACGGGTTTTTCTCCATTAAGCGAGGTGTATCGCAACTCCCCTTTCCTACCACCGACACCCATCGATACTTCACATCTGCTGACCAGATCTAACAGCCAGGGTTTTTCCAGGAGAATAATACATTTGCCGAAAACACCATTCCTGCCACCTGCTCCCCACCCCTCCAGACAAGCAACTGCACCAGGAGCAGGGCGGCAGCAGGCTCCCCGCTCTCATCAGGCACAGCACAACGCAGCAGCCTGAAGCTTAACAAATTTGGCTCAGAAACGAAGAGGTGGCTCCTCGCAAAGCAAGGGTCATCAACCACTGTGGTGGAGCACATCCCACTGCCTCCAACTTTCTTACATGAGACCAAACACCCTTCTGGAGAGCACATGCTTCCACACAAAACATAACGGGGAGGGCTGCACCCGGTGCTACAAAGTCAGGATCGACGGCGGCAACTCCTTCCAATTCATTTCCCCTGCCCTGTGAACTTTGCCTTTCATCTAGATTTGCAGTAATCTTATAAATAATCTTATTATTGCAAATTAATCACCTTGTTGCAAATAATTTAGCATATAAACACCCCTGCCCAAAACAATCAAAAAGACTAAGTTAAAGCACTCGCAACCTTTGACATTTAGAGACTTAAAAGCCAAAGGCAAAGCTTAAAGCCTGAAACCAATGAATCCCGAGGCCCCAGGTATTGTATCACTCAGTGTTTCACCAGAGAATCACTGCACTGGGAAAGGAAGGGGGGGAAAAAAAAAAAAAAAGCAAGCTGTGTGTAAACAAGCAAACGTACACCCACCAGCAGCTTGGGTTTTGAAACATTAATGTTGAAATTAGAAAGGCACATTTCAGGGAGTTACGGGCAGATTCGCTTTCATTTTGGCTCCAGCCTTGTAAATATCAAATGTCAAAGGAAATAGTCATGCTGAATTAAGAGAAAAAAATATAATCCCTGCACTGCAGAGAGGTGTCCAGGATCGGGACCATTGGGAAAGGAGCACCGACCAGCAACAAACACTTTGCAACTGGAAGGGTATTTTTGCTGGTTAACCTGCCACTGCTAATTTTGCTAATCGACATCACTCAGGAATTTGAAAATGTTATCCAACCAGGAGAGAAACTTGATTTTCCTCTTCCGATAACGAGGGCAGGCAGAGCAGCCAGGCCGGGCCAAACGCAGCGTTACAAAATGCTGCCTGTGAAACCAAAAATGGGATGTGGAAATGAGGAGCCGAGTTTCTGGGCTTCCACTCGGGTGAGGAACAAAAATCCAGCTGCCGACGTTAAGACAGGCTGATCCCACTTGCAAAGGCAGCTCCGCTCGTTTTTCACCAAGGTTGAAGTAAAATGGCAAAGTTATCATTTTAGATTAGCGGGGCTCCTCACAGCACTGCCTGTTCCAAGGGTTTTCAATTTATCAGTGTATTTATAAAAAAAAAAAAAAAGGGGGGGGGAAGAGTAGGAAAGAGCCCATCAGCTTAGGCCAAGCGAAGAAGCTATTTTGGGTACAGCTTCTCCTATAAATAAAAGGCTGGGCAGGGAGAGGATGGTGACAACATGCTGCTCGCTCAAGGTGTCAGAGGGGATTTCTATTATCCACGCTGGCGACCTCCCCAAAACACTGAGAAGCAGCGACAGCACACCGCTCCTGGGCAGGCACGGCAGCCCGGCAAGGCAGCTTCCCCGCAGCAGTCCCCTCCATCATCCCCTCCATCGGCTGCTGGTTCCCCTTTGCCACCAGGAAAAGGAGCCAGGAAAAGCAGCTTTCTGTTCCAGCTTTAAATACATATATACACATACACACACAGGGGCAGGGCTTGAGCACAAGGCCAAGAGATTTAATTCTTCAGTGCTTTTTGGGTTTGGTTTTCTTTTTATTTCACATCGACACAGTTGCAAACCAGTAATTCCAGCCCAACCAATCCCCCAGTGTTGGAAGAAAGCATCAGGCAAGTGCCTCCCCAGCCCTGCAGCTGGCCTGACAACGCCACGCTTTAATGTATTCAGCCCACAGCCTCCTCAGGCCACAGCTTTCGGTAATTCATCCCTATACCGCCCGCCACCTCAGATTATTTAAGTTGCCGGGGGACGCAACACCTCCAAGACAGTTCTCAACAGAAGCTGCTGACTGCTTGGGCCACAAAAACATCATTTTTGGTTTTAAATGGGGTTCCCAGCAGATACTCCCCAAAGGTGAGGAGGGATTTCATGGAAAACCCCTGATGTCAATGCCTCCGGAGCATGCTGGGGAGCTGACAGCCTGCAAAGCACCACACAGCACCCACAGACACCCCAAAAAGCAGGGGTGCTCCCAGATCCCAAGCTCTGATGGAAGGCACAGCCTCGGTACCCGCTGGCAGCATTGGGGTGCCACGCATGACCCCAAGCTGGCACCAGCATCTTCTGCCGCTGCAGGGAACATTTGTCAGTCCAACCGGACTGGGATCATCGCTGGGTGAAAACGATGTTTGGGGAAAGCAAAGGAGGCAGATTGAGGTTGGTTGATTAGATTATGGACAGCCCCATGCAAATAGGGCCATATTGATCCGGTCTGCAAACACCTGGCTGGGAATACAACCAGCCCCTGAGTATACAGAAGCTGCTGGAGATTATTAACCAGATCCATTGCTGTAAATCACATTACCTCCTCCCAAACCCCAGCCCAGCACCGCGTCCTCCCATACTAGGTGCTGTACAGTCCACATCCCTGTGGCGCAAGGGAACATCACTACATTGCTTCTCCCTGCTCAGCACCCAAAGATTCGGCCCAGAGGGGCTGAGGCCGGCAGAGGTATTTTGCACCTTCCCCACTGCAGCCCCCAAAGCAAAGCACGTGTTACCAGGAGGGTGAAACTCACTGCCCCAGGAATGCAATCAAGGAATAACAATTAAAAAAAAAAAAATGTCAAAAAAGAAAATACCACATCTTCAGATGCAAACTTACCCCCTGCTCCCACTAGGTACCTGGTATTTTGCACCAGCTGCAAGCCACCCCCCTAGGCTCTCTTGCCTCCCAAAGCACCCTAACTCCAAGTGCAGGAAGGAAAAAAATACTAGTAAAATGCTTAACAGCACATTTCCAAGGGATCACGAAATCCTTTGCAGAGCTTCATTAGCAGATTGAAGAAGGAACTGGGAAATGAGATGCTGAACCAAAGACAGAGAAAGAATCCCACATTCCTCCCTTCTCCCCACCAAAACCCCCAGCTCTGATTCAGCAGAAGCACCAACGGCAGCACAGCCTTGTGTATCTCCCTGCAAACAAAACCATTTACATTTAAACCACCACCCTGCTCCCCTAAAGAATTGCTGCATGCAGTAATTTCCTTGCGACGAGGGGGAAAAAAAAAAAGCCATGATGAAATTGTCTCTGAGTTTCTCTGCGTTTTGTTTACAGCCACTGCCCTCAGACGCAGGGCCAGCACGCAGCGCGCGAGCCTGCTAACAGGAATAAATCTAACATTTGAGATCATTTAGAAAAACTCTGCTCACAGACAGTCAGTGCTCCAAGGGGGAAATCCCTTCGCAGGTCTCAAATAAGGGAACTTGAACCATTTTTTTTCCCTGGAGAAATTTAGGCCTGAAAGATCTTCGGAGTTTCTCGTTTGGAGTTACAAGGCCCGATAACAACATCTCTTTCCCTGGACTCACCCATACCACTTTGACTGCTGCCAAAACCAGCAGGTGAGGAGAGACAGTGTGGGGAGACCCATGAACATGCTGGGGGTCTTCCCATCGTCATGTAAGAGGATGTTCTGGGTAGTTTTTATTTATGCACAGCCTGGGTTAAGAGAGGTATTTTTCCAGCATGCACTAACTGAGCACCAAGATTCCTTCTCCCCCACAACATGCCCAGTGCAGTGAGCAGGCAGCATCCAAGGAGCAGGCTGTCAGCATGGCACCTTCCCAGTACCCTCCTTCCCTAGACACACACACCCTGTGCCAGCCACCACCCAAAACCTGCTACCAGGTGCAGCCAGTGCATGCAAAGGCTGGAAGATTTGGGAACACAGGATCTGGGGCAGAAGGATGAGCTTATCCATCCCCCAGGAGAAAACAGATGGGATAGGGAGTGATGGGACCCAGCACATTCTTCCCCCTCAAGACCATCTTCCTGGTCCACTGCAATCACTGCAAAGTTTGCTCGAGCACCCAAAAAAGACAAGCCCTGAAACTAAAGAGAACAGGTTTGCTGCCGTACTCCCCAAATTGTGGGGTGCCCTCAAGAACAGTAATGTCATGCCGGAGCTGGGTCTGGTTTCTCTGCTTTGTCGCAGGCCCAAGGGGGAGGAGGTGGGAGGAAGAGCCCGCTGGCAGCCCTGTGCTTCCCACCTCCCCCCCTGGAGGATTGCAGAAGGCCAATTCTGATTAAACTAATTAAGCCTGCTCCGTTCAAAGAGCTCCAACCACATGCTACCAGGGGAGGGGAAGAAAATATAAAATTAAAATGGAAAAAGAAAAGTCTCCCTGCAAGCAGGGTCCTTCAAAGCTATCCATCCCCAGCAGATCCCAATGGACAACGCTACGTTGGAAAAGGAAAACGAAGAAAAAGGACACGCTACAGCAACACAAGTCCAACACTGAAGACTGTGCTCCTTCCAGCCACAGGGACCTATTGGACATGTCCACCTTCCCATCAGGGTGACTGGTTTCCATCCCCTCCCAGTCAGTCCCCAGAGGCGGCCACTCCTTTCCAGTACTAGAGCTTTCCACCAAGGTCTCCGAGACACTGCCTTCCCTCCCAAACCATCCTTTTCTTCCAGCCCCTTGAGCATTCCCTTCCCTCCTTTCCCTTGAAGACATCAGGTTTCCTGAAGCAATTGTGAGCTGCAGAGAGGTTTCCTCAGGCAGGGCTGGCTGGATGCCCCACTCTGCCAAAATATTTCGCTTATCCCCAGGGCAGCCACAGCAGGGACATGGCAGACCCTGCTCCTGTGAGGAGCCGGTGCAGCTGGGAGAGAGAAGCAGCACTTCTGCCTCCTAAGCCTCTCAACCCAATAATAATAATAATAAATATCAAAGTAAAGACTTCCTCCCCTTTGAAGAGCAGGAGGGGGAGCAGCCAGGCGAGAGCTGGAACCTGCCGAGAGCAGAGCGGGGACCCCGATGCTCTGGGGCTGGAGCACCAGCACTTTCATTATGAAATTCAAATTGGGGTGTTTAATTCTCCCCTGCACCTTGGAAAACCTCCTGGAAATGTGGGATAAGGAGGATAGCAGGGTTTGAAACCTCAGAGAAGGGCTGGGGTGCAGGGCAGGAGGGTGGGGAAGGAAAGCAAGCTGCTCATCTCACCCTGTGAAAAACTTCATCCGAGGGGCCTCGGACTTGCCAGTGTACCCCACTTAGAGCTGTCCCTTGCACCCCAAAACCACAAGCACTGTTCACACCGCATCTACTCCTCTTCTCCTCATGCTGCTCATGGTGGGGCTTTAGTTGGGGAGGGTGGGGGGAGAGAGAGAAAGGAGGGAATAAGAAAGAAAGAAACCCCGTATCATAATTGCTATATTAAAGAGAAATAGCAGGCAAGAATAATAAGAGACGTGTCAGAAGTGAAATACAGTAACAGACATTAAAAAAAAAAGACTACAGTTCTGCGATGGGGGTGTTAATTGAACACAGAGCTGGAGAGAACAAAGGGGTGTTAAGGAAGAAAAGAAGGGGAAAAAAAATCCTACCTCCTCCAAAGATCTGATTTGAGTTAAGTTTGGTGAAGATAATGCACAGGGAAAGGTAGCTAAGAGGCACCTTATATAGCTATTATGTTCTAAAATTAAAAAAAAATAAACCCATTATTCAACAACAATTGCACGGCTAATCAGTGCTGCCTATAAATATTCCACTTCTTAAATCCCCCCTCACCCCCCGTTGGTGGTATGTATATTTTTCTTTTAAACCTGAATACCTTCAACACCAACAGGCAAGGTGGGGGGGGCAGGCATTAAGAAAATAAAAATCTGGAGATTTCCAACAAAGTCAGGGTCTTTTTAAGAAGTAGAATTCGCCAGAACCTCACCTCCCCCAAAAGAGCAGAGAAAGTGAAAGGATGGGAAAAGCTCTTAAGGAGGAGGAATCAGATTAAATGGTCATATATCCTGCGCTCAGCCTCTCCCCACCGAACGAGATGGGAGTTGGGAAAGGCTCACAGCTGAAATAGATGCTGCTGCATTTTGACAGCAGATATTTTCCAGTTTGCCATCCAAGGACCCCATGTCTGCGTACGCCTTGCCTGATTCTTCTGCTTAGCTATTCTGCTCATGCAGAGAACAGCTTAAAAAAAAACAACATACCAGGAGAGAGGAAAAAAAAAAAAACAAGGGAAGGGGGGAAAAAAAAAACCCAGCCATAAAGACAGAGCCCCTGTCCCTGACTTCAAACTTTTTATAAAATCAGCAACGTGATTTCCGATTTCAATCCCTACTGACGGGGGAATCAATTGTATTTAGGACAACAATGCCTCCCGTTTCCATAATTATTATTCCAAAAAGCCAGCCAGCCATTTGAAGGCAGTCCTGCCCCTTCCCTCGCAACAAAGCGACCAACAGCAAGTGAAAACACACCAAATGAACGCCGGCAACTTCTACGGGAATTTAAGCAGCAGTTCCCCCACCACCACACACACTCCCACTCGGATCAAACCTCTCAACTTTTCTTACTTTTAGACAGACATCACCCCAAAAGCAGTTACCTCCAGGTGGCAGACAAAAGGGCAACTCACCAAGCTATTATTATTATTATTTTTAAAAGCCTTTATAAAGGCTTTAAAACAACCAAAGAGCCTGAGTGCAAAAGGGAACTCTTCGGCCAAGGCAGACAACCTCTTTTTCCCCCAAGAACTTTATGGACACTTTGAGTTTGCTGGAGACAATGTTAACACTATGAAATATTAGCCGTAATGTTGCGAGAGACGGTGGTAAAGTCTCCTTAAGGCTCTGGAGTCACTTAAATCAGGCAGCGGGGTAACTGAACACACATTTCTGCACATCATAACGCCGGGGGGGAACGATGTACACATGCACTTTCCAACACCCACCAGTGACCACAAACAATCACCAGGATTTCAAAAGGCAACACATGCAAAAAAAAAAAAACCCACCACCTCTGGGAAGCAAACTGGAAAGTGGGAAGAGAGAGAAGTTGGCTCAACTTTCACGCCGCTGCCCACAAGGAAGGAGTGAGCAAACAGAAGCAGGCGGTACCCTCAGCCCCAGAATAAAAAAACCCCACGGCTAACTTCCTCCTAGCATCGGGCCCACAAAGCAATAATTAAAAAAAAATAAAATAAACAAGCCAAAACCATCTGGCCCTTCGCTTCTTTACAAAGCCCGGCTTTGGGGGATGCAGATGGGGGAGAGAGGAGGTCGTCTTAGAATTTGCAAAGTAAAGTAATTCACTGTAAAGCTAGACGAGGGTAGAGAAAAAACATCCCAAAAGCCATCTCAGTTCGCCCTCCTCGGAGACCTCCGTACAGCGGCCCTGTAGCCAAGTCAATCAGGCACAACAGCAACAAATAAAATTAAAAATAAAAAAGTCTGACAGCCTGGGATCACACCTGAATATCCTTTATTTCCAGCAGCACACTTCATCCCATACCACATCTCTCGAATTTCCTTTGCAGACAGGAATTATCCCACCCAGTCACTACAGGTACATGCAGCTCCTCATCCCTCCCCAGGACACCTTGGCATCCCCACGGATCCCTGCATTTCCCACCAGGTTTGGCCCCAGCAGATTCCCCATCTCCTAACTTTGGGACCGCACTGATAGCGAAGCCAAGCGGGGATTAATCAGTTACCCTGCCAAAAAGTACCCCTGTACAGACAACAGCATCAAATACATACAGAGAAAAAGACAGATGAAGGTTTTCTTTGGCTCACACAAATAAACATAGAAAGAGAGGGGAAGGAAAGGAACTTGGTGGCTCTTTTTTTTTTTTGGGGGTGGCACAAAGGGAAAGACTATAAAACCACCCATAAAAATTTATCTCTAGGCAGACTGCCTCACCTCACATCATATGAATGCTACAGAGGATCCCATACCAAGCCCACAGCTCAGTATTATGGGAATCCCATAAGGAAGGGCTCCTCGGGAAGGTCAGACCCGGTCACGCAGCCGCCTGGGCTTCAGAGAGCCAAATGCCATCGGTAGGTGCTTTGTCTGGGCTACGCGCTGCACAAACAACCTTTAACAAAGGGCCCCCTTAGTCATTTTATATATATTGCAAGAGTCAAGCAATTGTATTTTCAATCAGCTGCTCACGCTAGGAGGTTTATATATATGTGTGTGTGTATTTAAGGAAAGAAAAAAATAAGACCCAGATTCAGGTTTCCAAAAGCTGTTCCCCTTTTATGTGTAACTATCAATGTATATCAACTGGGTGTGCAATCATATTTATTGTCACTTTCATTCATGTCATGCCCTTGCTTATATGGTTTAGATATGAATTATTGACTGTTACAGTCCTTGTTGTAAAAAGGGAAGGGGGGGGGGGGGGGGGAAGAGAGAAGAAGTCAAGTACTTCGCAGCGTGCTAAAGCAAGGCAGCTGATCGGCATGAAAAAGCCCACGGATTGCTGCTGGTCGGCTCAGAAAGCCAACAGCAGAGATGAAACGCACACACACAGCCCCCCCTCCATGCCCAATGTCCATCATTCCCCCCCATTTTTTTAATCAAAAAAAAAAAGAGAAAAGGAGGGATTCCGACAAATAAATAAATAAGTGGTGCATGTTACTAAATGTCCTTCCCTGAGCATCTGTTGTTTAAGATCACCCTTGATTGATGACTGCTATTTTTTAATTGTTGCTTTTAAAATTTAAATGCCCCCCTGGGATGTGTTATAAGTGTGTTAGTACATGGTAGGAGGTCTGGAAAGTGGGAAACGGCAGAACCAACGCTCTCATGCCATTAGCTTCTTTAGAAGCCTGAGAACACCCCATGCCATAAAACAACAGTACCCTAAAGTAACTAACAATCTAATATATTGCTTTCACTAAAGGCAACTGACAACTCGCTCTTATGCGAGCTAGCCAGGATGATTGGCAGACAAGAGCATTTTAACCCTTTCTTTAAAAAAAAAAAAAATAAAGGAAACCTTTCTATGTATTTGAAGAGTACTAGTAGTAGAGCTGCACCATTCCGTTGTGCTGGGTTTTGTCCCCCACTCTGTACTGAGGTTATTATTTTAACACAGCACTGTGTCTTGAAGAAGAAACCAGAGCAAGAGAGAAATTGCAAGGGGTTTTGATTTTTTTTCCCTCTTCTCCCCAGAAAAAGCAATAAATAAAAAGAGGCTATACAATAGAAATTAAACCATGATATTTCCCTTCCAGACACAAACCACATCATGCAAGTCCACTGCCAGAAGCATTAAATAACAGCGAGTTATTTCTCCCCACTTAAATACCGCTACATAGGGATGGGAGGGAGGGTGGTACCCCTAAACGTGGTGGAATAAAACCCTCAAACAGCAAAAAGAAAAATGATACAGAGCCAACAGCACTGATTTCCTACCTGTTTTTTCTTTGATTTCACACAAGACATTAAAGAGGGCTGGCTTCATCCTGTGGCAGTTTAAAGCGTGTTTCCTGGAGAAAAAGAGAAAAGGGGAGGGTGAAGTTTGGATGTCACCACGAGGAACAACTTTCCAAATTCACACTGCCTGGCATGTGCGTGCCGGAGGTACTGGGAGGGGACACGACACACATATTCGAGCCCCCTCGGCCCCATTACCATCCCTGCTAGGACTTGAGCAGAGATTCTGCAGAACAGCCACCTACCCAACGCAGCGGAGATGAATTACGCCAACTTAGGAATGGCTTGAAAATCGCCTTTGCCACCGAGCAGCTCCCACCGCCGGCGCGAGCCAGGCGATGCACCAAGCCGAAGCCAGCAGCTTTTGGGAGCCAAGTTCAGTTCCACTGCCTTATTCAACACAGAGAAGGCACCCAGCTCTCTCTGTCCCCCTCGACCTCAAATATTAAACCCAGCCATGGGGCTTTATCGGGTTCACCCTGCAAGGCAAAGGGGAAATAAAGCCCTCCTTGCCCCAGCGCTAGAAACATCCTCTGCTTAGAGCTGTCAGTTCAGGGGGATTTCAGCGCTCAATTTGGAGACACACACACACACATACGCAGAGAGAAACCCGCTCCTCTGCCTCCGTGCTACTTACATCCAGCTTATTTGCAGGTGTTAAAATTTAATTCTTTACATTTGGGACAGTAAACAGATTTCAAGAACACAGCCGGCTGCTTCTGGGAAGGGGAGGGCGTGCTATTCAGCGCCTTTCTTTTCGGCTGCTGTTATTTCAGAGCTGCCTGTTCTCCTGTGGGCTTTAGGGGAAAGAAAAGAGTTGGGGGGGGGGGGTGGAACAGACGTTTTTAAATCGGCTGGTTTTGAAACTCACCGTGTGCCTGCCGAGGCAAAGAAAGAGCATGATTTGGTATTTTCTCTTAAGCCATAGGATCATTTAGCCAAGGGTTTAGTCATATAAAAGGGCTGTTGCTATCAGGCACCGGTTACAGGATTTCTGTTTACCAACCGAAATTACACGCAAAGACGATGTGAACATCTGGCAAACATTCACACTACTTACCCCACCACCCACAACATGTTAAAAAGATTTATATATCTGATGAAGTCTCTCAAAGGTATATACCCTCGCAGAACCACAGAGTCCCCTTATCAGCACGCCCAGATGGGTGCAGACATTTGGGTATACACAAATCACGTCCATATGCTGGAGGGGCCCTCTTACAAATAACACCAGCACTTTGCATCTTCCCCAAAACTTCATTTACAAAAAAAAAAAGAAAGAAAAAAAAAAAGAAAAAAGAGGCAGCGAAACAGGCATGCAATAGCGGGATGGATGGAAGAAACACAAAGCCAAAGATCACTGATAAATACAGTGTGTTTGGTAGTTCGGAATTAAAAATTATAATAATAGTAATAATAATATTATTTTAAAAAAAGCACTGTGAGGAAGCAGCTGAAACAGTCCAGCAAAGCAAACCCATAAAGCCTTCTCCTAGCTCTGTTCTGCTTTGGTTTTATTGATTTGATTAACTACACTAAATTACCCAGGCAGGAACAAACACAATTCCTGCAACTTTCCAAAGGAAGATTCCCCTCACTGCCCCAGGTCTGGCCAGGGAGAAAGTGCATGATTTGCTCCTCCTAACAGCCACTCTGCCCCTGCAAGAACATAAGAGAATTAATAGGATCAGCCCAGCAGCAAGCCTTTTCGGCAAGCAGGAGCTTTATTCAAGCAGGGAAGGTGAGGAGAACACAAGCTGAGATTTGGGGTGTGTGGGGGGGTACTTTTATCCCTCTGGAAGTTGTTATTGAGTTTTGGGGTTGTGTGGTACGTTTTTCCAGGAATACCGTATTCTAGCAATCTGCTCCGGCTCAGGGCATGAAAGCCAGGGAAAGGCCACCACCACACCTCGCAGCTCTGGCAGCCCACAAGAAATTTCAAGTGTACTCCAGGCAATTCAGGGCAACTTTTTTTTTTTTAAAATTATTTTTATTGTTCCTTCAACTTTGTCCTCAATTTGGGGATTTATTTCCCCCCCTACCCCTTAACTTTTGCCAGTGACTTTGAAGGTGTGCGCGAGGTCGCGCTCCTTGAAGCTGGGGGCAATTTGATTACTGCCTTCTACAGCCTTTATTTTTTTCCCCCCTTTTTTTAAATACCTCTGCAATTAAGGGGGGGGGGGGGGGGGAAGGATTAAAAACTTCCATGTGTGTCCCCCAAGCACAAAACCTCGGCCTCAAAAATAACACCACCACAGGGCCCTAAAGAAGAAATTAATGCCCCTTCAAAAAAAAAATGGAGCAGCACTTTGTGCCTCTTTCGGGGAAGCCCAAAGCAGGGTCGTCGTCCCCCTTCCCGCTCCAACGACCCTCTCCCTCCGGAATTAAGACACATTCCCCCCCCCCCCCAAAAAAAACGGCCAGGGAAAAGCCAGGCCGCCCGCCCGGCCGAGCCCGAGAGATCCGGAGGGGAAGGGGCCGGGGGGAGGCGGGATGGAAGGGGGGTGCTGCGGGCGCTTCGACCCCCGAAACAAACACCAAGTGGGGAAGGAGGGGAGGGAGAAGGAGAGGGGATTAACCCGTCTCGCCTTTTTCCTTTTCCCCCTCCCACGTCCACAATCTCCCGGCAGCAGGGACCCCCCCGTCCCCCCGCGATGCGCCCCGCGGCCGGGCGCGCTGCCCCCGCCGGACAACAAAGGCTGGGCCGGGACGCGGGGGAAACTTCCCCGGCACCTGCCCCCCTCCCCAACTCCCCCCCCCCCCCACCTCCGCCTCCCGGGGACGGGCCGCCGCTCTCACCTGGCCTGCGCTTCGTCCAAACTCTGGTCCGTGATGGTCATGATCTGCTGTAAGATGTCTCCGATGTCCTGCTTCCTGCCTGCCTCCCCCTCCGCCCCGCCTGGTCCATCCTGCATGTGCTGGGACAGGCCCGGGTGCCCCGGCATCCCCACCCCGCTGTGCGTGTGCATCAGCCGCGGCTGGTCATCCATCGCCGGCCCCCGGCGCCCGCTCCGCCGCCGCCTCCTCCTGCCCTGGCTGCCGGGAGCGGCGCGGCTGGGCTGGCCGCCTGGCTCCTCGCTTTCTTTTCTTGCTCGCTTTCTTCTTCTTCTTTCCTCTCCCCCCTCCTCCTCCTCCTCCTCCTCCCCAGCCTCTTCCTCTTCGCTTTTTATTTATCCTTCACGCTGGCGCCCGGCTCCGCGGCGGAGAGGAAGAGGAGGAGGAAGGAAAAAATGTTTAAAAAAAAAAACAAAACGAGAGAGAGAGAGAAAAGAAAGAGGGGAAAAATCCCTTTGGCTGCTGGAGGAGGAGGAGGAGGAGGGAGAGAGGGAGGGAGGGAGGAGGGAGGGGGGAAGGAGGAGGAGGAGGGAGGGAAAGGGGGGGGGGGGGTTCCGGGGAAGGGAGGGGAAACGGCGGCGACTCCAAAAGCAGGGCAGCTCAGCCCCGCGCCTGGGGAGGCAGCGGGCGGGCCGGCGGGGCAGGGTCTGCGCCCGGGGAGGCGGCGGCAGCGGCAGCAAGAACGGCCGCGGCGGGGCGGAGCGGGGCGGCCGCCCGCGATGGCAGCGCCGGAGCTGCCGGGGCCGGAGCGCGGCAGAGCCCCCGCGCTGCGGGGGAGGGATCCAAACTTTCCCCCACCCTCGGGCCGGACTCGGGGCTGGCTGGCGGCCCGCACCGCTCCACGGCCGGCAGCGGGGCCCCCCCCCTCCGCCGGGCCTGCGCGCACCGCTCCCGGCCCTCGCCGCCTGCTTTTGTTCGGCTCCGGACTCCTCAAACTGGCACGGAGGAGCCCGGGGGGCGGGGGGAGGAAGGGGCAGCGGCGCCTCCCCGCCCCCCCGGCCCCATTGGCGGCGGCGGCGGGAAGGCCGGCCCCCGCGGGCCGCCCCGCCTCCTCCGCGGCCGCCCGTCAATCTCCGGGTTCAGAGGTGGGCCGGGGGCCGCGCCCCGCCCGCGCCTTAAAGCGGCCTCGGCCGCCGGGCGGAGGGGGAAGGGGCGGCGCGGCGGCCTTGGAGCGGGTTGGTTGTTGAGGCTTCGGCTTGCGGGGCTCTACCCGCCCCCCCGGCCGGCCGGCTTCTCACGCCGCTCTGAGCGTTTGCCCTCAGCCCCGGCTCGGGCCCTGGCCCGCCTCCCCGCAGAGCTGTGCCCCACAGCCTCCCCGCCGCCCCTCGGGCAGCCCCCGGGCCTTCTCGCCGCCGGCCAGCCGGCTCTGCCCCCTCTCGCTGCCGCCGCGTCGGCCCCGGGGGCTCCTTCCCTCTCACCTCAGCCACTGCCGTCCCGGCATGGTGCCATGTCTCTCCTTCCTCCTCCCGGTCCCGCAAGCGGGGCCTTCCCAAGCGTGTCTTTCTGGACGGCATCCCGCACCCCACGGTCCCACGCACACTAGAGGAGGTCCCACGGACACCAAGCCTGCTGTTCAGACACACATGTCCCAGTGTGGCGACTTCCCTGGACCTTCTAGACATCCTGGGGGTCTGAGACCATCCAGTGGCCAAGAAGCCCCCATGTACGGTGAGCACTGAGACCCAGCTTGCTTGCAGATTTGTATTTAGAAAGGAATAAATGGAAGGTAGCCACAGTGACACGAAGATTTGCGTGGGGGATGCTCTTATCACATCCTTTTCTCAGATCGGAGGGCTGCCAGTTCCAGGCTTCTCATAACACGAGGGAAGATGGACCCAGCCCCAGTTCCGGACCTGGGTGCAGGCTGGGGAAAGAGCCATCAGGTTGATCGGAAAGAAGGGGGGGAAAAAAGGAAAAAAATATTTTAAAAAAAGGCAATTGTTTTGCTTCCACTCTTCCTTTTTAATGAAACACTTTCCCGTGTTTTAAGCAAAACATGACTTTTCATTTTGAAATTTCCTTTCGAACCATTAAAATGTTTTAAAGTGGTTGAAGGCGAAGTGAGATGTTTTGATTTTTGTCGCTATGAAATGTTTCACTCAACACACTCTTTCTGTTTCTTGATTTGCCAAAATTTTTCAAAGGTTTCTGCTTTCTCGCCCAAGACTTATCTCTCTATATTTTTTTTCACTTTTCTGAAAAAGGGAAAAAAAAAAGGGAGAAAAATATCCTTTATCTCCATGGCTTCATAGGGAACAGAACTTTATCCAACAAACAAGGAGCCAAGGACTCCTCTCCTAAGGTCTAAACTTTCAGACACTTAACTCATCCCTTCACACGCCTGCTTGCACATGAGTCTAGACACAAGCTGTCTCAAACTCTGGCAGGAACTCTCCCACCCCCCCAGAGCTCAATCCAGGGTCTTTCAGGTTGGATTTTGAGTGGCTCCAAGGAGAAGGAGCGCAGCCAAAAAGGGACCAGTGGTTTGTGGAGGCAGGGAGACACAGAGACAATGACATTAGGGACCATGGCACACGGTGGCCTGCTCACCCCACAGACTCTTGTATTTCACATCCTTCTTCCGCTTCTTGAGCCGTGACACGATGCCTCGGCACATGAGGTAGACAGGAGAGAGCAGGAGCCAGAAGACCCTTGGGGGAGCCGGCCCGGGAAGGGTATGAGGCACATGTGGGGGTGAGGCGAGTTGTCTGTGGCGTGTGAGCCCCAGGCAGCCCCACGGCTCTGCCCCCCCAATTCTCCTCACAGGGAGAGTGGCAGAGCAGACCCAAGGGGAAGCACAGGGTCTGGGGGAGCCATTGGGCCAATACAGAAACGGCCAGGCCCCTGCCTCTGCTGGAGTCTGTAAAATCCCTCCTGTCAGAGATAACTAATCCCAGGGCCTTTACAACACCTCTCCTGAAAAGCACGTTTCATTCCTCCATCTCCTCCTGCCTTCCAAGTGCCTGAGACTGCAATAGGTATTACCGAAAATATTCCCCACGGGAGCCGACACTGGACTCCCTTAAAACCCAAACACCATCACCCCTCCTTCCCCAAGACGCAAGCGAGCGCTACAGTCTATTATCTCTACACCCACTAAATCTTTCTGAAATAAAGAATAAACATTTCCACCACACGTAGTGTAAGTGTATGTGCCAAGCTGCATCGCTTCCTCTCCTCCGTGGTGGTTATAAAGTGGTTTTGTTTCAATGGTGAAGCAGATGGACAGGTTCCAAGTCTGGCGTCCCCACTCCCTCCGAGTACGGCTAACGCTATCTTTGGTTTATCACAGATTCCTGAACAAAATGTTTACGGGAGTCTCTTGTTTAAAACCTTGGCTCTGTCGGAGCACAATTCCAATTATTTATTAAATGAAAATCAAGCTCTTGTTAATGCACCATTACCGTGGCAAAGCAGAGCCCTGGCAACCAAGGCCAAACACTTTCTCTGAGCGCCAGGGAAGCATCTCCCCATCATCGTCACCCAACACTCACGCCGCGCTGGGATGAAAGAGGAGAGCCATGGACACTTCTGCTTTGCCGTCCAAAACCGGACACCCCAGAGTCAGAGAGCGTACAGACCATCCATAACGTCATGGGAAGGGCTTCACCTGAGACACCTCTGTGGCGATGCCCTTCTCCCTTCACCATAACCGAATTAATTTTCCTCCTGCTTCTGCAATTTCCCTCTCATCTATTCCATGGAAAATCCCAAACCCTTCCTCTTTTCCAGCCAGCCACATCCCCCATAGCGCCGCGAGCTCCAGATGGATAGTCGCTCTGGGCTTGAAGCGCGGCACAGTTTACATTCCTAAACGGTTTTCAGAGGAGATTCTTAAACTTTCCCGGAAACGTTGAATTGCCGCTTTGAACTGATTGTTTATTTGTCAATTTAGCCATTAACCTTCTTCCTTACTCCTTTGGCTGTTGATAAGACAGAAAAATGTCAAAGGGGAGGGAAATAGGCTCAGAATGATTTCCCCTGGCAAAGGATCCCAGTCCCCTGAAGCGAAGGGAGTCTTCTCATCAATTTTAGCAGAGACACAGCTTCGCCAGCGGTGCCAGGTTAAATCAGCCTTCAAGGTTTCGCAGGGCTTGTGCGTTAGACTTGAGCAAAGGACCTCAGTCTTCTGGAGCAATCTCTAGGTGTAGATCCCAAAGCCCTTTCGAAAGGAGCTCAATAATGCTGGGTCCCACTTAAAGGAGGTGGGAAGAACTAGCCGGGCAGTCGGAGAGTCAAAAATGGATTCCCACTTGCCCTGTTCCCATCCCCTGCATCACCCCCACTTTGCCCTGGTCCTGGAGTATCCTGGTAGAAACACGTCTTTTAATTAAATGCATCGCTTAGTTAATATCTCCCATCCACAAAACTAAATACTACAGCCAAAGGAGAGGGGATTGGTGGCTGCTGACGCCAAAATTCATTCCATCTAAACTTGTTGTTTGTGGCTTATTCAAATGCAAGTAACAAAATTCTTACCCTCGGAAGTTTACCAAAAAGGCAAACGGCTTTTCCCAATAGCTGACATAAACATGTAAGTGCTACCAAACATATTTACATGTTCAAAATAGATGGTATAATTACAATGAGTTATAGTCAATATTCAGGCTTTCCCGGGTTTACCTCCTGATACAGCACAGCGCATCCTTTAATTGTGATCACGTGCTCTTTCTTAGAGACTCGTGCCATTCCTCCCCCCCAAACTGTCTGTAATTGGAAAGAAAATGGCATTGTTTAAAAGAAATTCTCTGCCCTCCTGGAAATAAACGGGTGATTTCCCTTACGGAGCATCCTATTTCTGGGACTTACGTCACAGCAAACCATCTGTAAAGTCCTTTTGGACATTTTTCCAGACCCCACATTTGAATTTCAGGGAGGAAATGCAGTTTCTGAAGGCTCAACAAAATAAGGGTTTTGAAAACAAGTCAGGTAAAAGCTATCAGAGGAAAACATCAACAAAAGCAGGCACGGAATCCTCCAGTAAGAGCAAGGCTATTCCACACCAGAGTAGAAAAGACTTTCCCCATCTTTCAGCTGATGTTCCTCACAGGATACAGAATAGCTGTTAAATTCACTTTTATCTTGTGTCTCTCTCCTTCTTCAAAGTGCTTCTATAAAGAGAAAGCCACATTAGAGGGACGAACATGTGACCGTATTCCACAGCTTCTCTGGGACATCTCCCAAGTCAGGCCTCCAAAGGAGACCTCCTCTTCACCACCAGCACTATGGGCTCACTGCTGTGGTAAGGTCCTTGGCAGATGATTTTCCAGTGCAGCATATCCCTAGTCGCCTCTTACAGATGGGGAAATGGAGGGACAAGAAGGAGGAGGACCTTTCCTCTGTGAACCACTGGCAAGAGCTGAGGTTATCACCCAAAGGTGATGATGTAAGGCCTACCTTCATCACTCTCAGTGTCTGTCAGAGAAATCTGTGCTGCCTCGTGTGAACTCCAGATATCTAGAATGGCTTTTTTTGTGTGTCTCAGGCACAAACTCGTGGATTTGGGTTGTTTTCCACCACATCATGAACCTTCAAGCGGTCTTTATGGAGTTCATCTGCAGGCAGAAGTTGGTTTTCCTCTCTTGAGCTTTACATGGATTTCCAAGGTCGAGAAAGGCTCAGCTATGGCTTTCTGATTTCACCTTCATAAAAGAGGGGTTTGAGGCTATCCCCAAAGACAGTTCTCACCAGCCCTGAGAATAGAGATAGAGCAAGCAGCCTCGGACCCTCCACAGCAGTAAAGTTGGTGGGAAGCGTCCGTGTGTGTCCCCTGCAAAGTTCTACCAAGATGACCCCTGCTGCTGTCTGAGCTAGAGCCCTGCCATCCCACACGCCCCTCAAGTTGCCCACCACCACAAAGCAGTGAGCAAAGAAGAGGTCACAGAGAGAGACCTAGGTCTGCACGGCAGTAAGCAAGCCAACAGCTCCAATTTGCTGACTCGCTTTTCGATAAAATCCACCCTTGGCTTGTTCACAGATTCCTCCAGTCTCTCTCACAGGGGTTTTGACCCAGTGTTCCTGCAGGCTTTCCTATTATCAGCTGTCCCATCCTTTCTACACAACTGCTGGAGTTGGACCTTAGCCTTTTGTTTCATTTTCATTTGGCTTCTTCCCCAACTCCCCATATTTGAGCACTTTGCTTATTATCAGTCTAGTCCCTCCTGTAGGTTTTTTCAGCTCCATTCCACTAATTGGTTGGAGCATGGGCCCAGCATTCCCTAAAAGAGAGTCCTTTCCCCTCACACACCATCACTGCCATGCGTTCAACGCTCTCCCCAGGCTCCCTGAGCAGGAGGAACACTCCTTCTCCAGAAGGTGCCAGTGTCCTTGTGTGAATAGGTCTGAGACAGTGATCGATATAATCCCTGATATACGATTGTGTCCCATATTGGTTCTTCACAGCCCAGGAAACACGTTCCCTGGCAGGCCCTGAAGGTTGTGGGACAGACAGATAGGCTTCACAACCAGACATCCATTTTCACTATTGCTCTTAGCAGCAGCTTTCCCACTAATATCCCTGTATTGCACAGAACTTTGGGAAGCACCGAATTTCAAAAAGCTGGCAGCCTCGAACCAGGACATGCACTTCAATTCCAACAAACAGAAAACATTTGGATTCTCTTACAGTCAGGAGAACCAAAGACGCTCGCGCCACCCTTGTCAATGACCTTGTCTTTCCAGAACACAAGCCACCACCACTTCCCTGCGGCTCCCAGGTCACATAGAGGTGTCAAAACCACTTCCCTCTCACTTGTGAGCAAGGAGGCAGCGCTGCAGAGAGAATAACCACAAATCACAGCAGCAGCTCTCCTGTCCCCAGGCCCAACCCAAGTTCACCAAGGACTGTACTTTCCTTTTACCTGCAACGCTTAATTTCTTACCATGCTTTCCCAGGAGGAAAAAATCTCACCTAGAATTGCTGTCAAGTCACATATCGCATCTCACCCCTGAAAGACTTAGGCAGCTTAAGCCTAGAAGAAAGACAAACTCAAATGCTGCTTGTTCGATAAGGGCACATCTACGCTTCAGCGGCAGCTGGTTACTGTGGGACACATGGAGGTGGAAGCTGGGATGGGGGAGTAGGTTGCCCACCCCAGGCACTGTTTTCCAGAGGGGCCAGCCAGAAAGAACAGGTTGTCACTGAACAGAGGTTGCTCTCTGAACGAGAGCAAAGCCTGCAAAGCAAAAGCTGTTCACATTTTGCAGCGAGCTCAAAGCCACCTAGCACTTGTGTTCAATGGGTAGCCTGCTGACCCCGGCAGCTCGGCTTATGCTAGGGAGGGAACACCCCAGCCCAGAGGATGGGAAGTCAGGCTCAGTAGGATTGTGGCTTGGGGAGAGGGTCTTCTTGGGCCAAAGGAGATGGAGGTCTTAGATGCTACTCTGCAGCCTCCCACACAGGAGCAGCTGTGGCTTTCCCACCTTTGTTTAATGAGTGTAGAAGTCAAGGCATCCAAGGGATGAGGCTCTTTGGGAGAGGGCTGGAAGATGCTTGCCAGAGGGATGGAAAAAGGGTGAGAGCACCGTGGTCACAGCAATGGGGAAGACAAAAGGACACATAAAACTCAAAAAGCTTTTAACTCAAACGTGCTGCTTTTCCCTCGGTTTCATACTGGGGAGGGTCCCCAAAGGATGTAAATCAATGAACCTGATTTGAAGCAGTACCGATTTACTCGTGGTAAAGACCTGGCTTTAAAATTTGAGAGGCCCCAAGCGGGTGTTGCACAGGAGCCTGTATTTCAGGGCCCAGGCTGGGAGGACCCCACACAGCTCACACTGCCCTGGCCTCAAATAAAAGAGCCGAAACTCCTCCTGTGTTCCAGGCTGCTCAGCCTCTTCCTCCAGCTAATTGTTCTTTCCCCAGTTGGATAGTCTATTTCTGGAGCAATACAAGAATTAGGACAGAGAGAAAGACAGACACTGGCAGAGTCCAAGGAGGAGGAGAAGAGTTCTCCCAGGTCCCCACGGAACCGGCAGTGCTGGGCTCCCAGCAGCTAGATGGGGATGGGGTGGGGGGAGAGAAATGGGAGAAGCATCCTAGGGGATGCAGAGCACTATGAGCAGAGGGCAAAGGGAGGAGAGGCAAAGGCAGCCACAGCTGTTTGGTTTCATGGGGAAGGGAACACGGGTGGTTATAGTCAGCTCCAGACCGAAATGCATGACCTGTGGCCAGCCCAGGGGTGGGCAGCAGATGCAGAAGTGGCAAAGGGACATGTGCTGACCCAAAGGCGCCCTGTACCTCATCCTCAGAGAGCTGCCCCAAGCATGCAGGACAGTGCTCAGCACATTCAGCCGCTGTTAGGCCAGGCATCACTCTGCCCCTGCTCCAATGCCCCCAGCTCTTCCCACAGCAACCAACATGCCTGCTGACCCCCAGGCAACTCCATCTCCCTTCCCAGCCGGCTCAGTGCTGGGAATGCAAACCATCCTGCCAAGACATGCCCTTTCTATTTCCACTTCTCCCTCCCATTCAACTGCGACAGAGCCAGGCTGAGAAGGGTCAGACTCACCACATGAAGCCCAAGACTCAATGTAAACCAGGAAAAGCCATTCCCAGGGCCTGGGCTAGAGCATGGGGAAATGACAGGCATGTCTCCTGAAACCTCAGGAGCTTGCCAGCCTTGCACACGCACTCTGGACACATCTGGTCAGCTGCTGCTCCTGGGCACTGCCCTGCGGTTGAAGTCAAAGGCATGAGACTGGAGGAAGAGCAAAGGCCTAGCCTAGCCAGGTCTGGAGCACAGGGCAGTGTGGGTAGCACCCTGCTTTACTCCTTGCCCCAGGAACTGTCATTTACCAAAGCATATTCTGTTCTGTTCTGTTCTATTCTATTCTATTCTATTCTCATAGCCTATATAATGTAGCATTGTCCAAGCCAGTGCTTGCCATCCACCCTGGAGTAACATCCCAAAAGGAAGCAGCTCCTAGGAGACCCCACCATCACGGCCTTCATCTCTGAATGGTGGACCTCGGTCTCATGCTTCATGATGAAAGGGTTTTTTTAGGCTGCACAGACCACCTGTGATAAAAGGCAAATAATATTATTTCCTAGGTTTTTTTCTTTGAAACGGAGAGCAGATGAGAAAGCATTTGTAATGTGTAAACAGAGGTGCCCCTTAAAACAAGAAATCAATGCATCTAGTCCTCAACTGATGGAGGACTGCCCAGGGAGGTGGTGGAGTCTCCATCTCTGGAGATATTCAAGAGCTGTCTGGATGCCTCCCTGTGCAATGTGAGTTAGGGAGCTGCTTTGGCAGGGGGGTTGGACCCGATGATCTCTCAAGGTCCCTTCCAACCCCTAGGATTCTGTGATTCTATGATTATATGATGTAGGACCGGATGGATCCCTCACAAAGGGTAGAAGAATAGTCTTGGCTTGGTGCCGGGATTGCAGCAGGAAAAATCTGTGGAGGGACACAAGAATCCCTTGGTGATGGACTGAAGACAAGTGTTTCCAGGGTGGGCATCTCTTCCACTTGCTCAAGGAAGAGGAGCGAGGTGCGGTGTGTGTTGCACATACACACACAGAGGCAAATCCCAGGCGTCTGAGGCACAGCTTCCTGGGCTGTATCAAGTGCAAAGTGAAATCACCTGAAGAGTGTCGCTTTAAAAGCCACGGAAGTGCAGAGAGCAGCACCAGCAGCAGTCAATAGCAATTTCCACTGCTGGGTCGATACCATCTGATGGCTGTGTAGCTGTAAAGATTGTTTCACACACATATCGGGAGGTGGGCAGGGGCAGGAAAAGTGGAATTGGTTTTAATGATTGCAGGATTCAAAGTACTCCTGGCTCCCTCTCCTCCTTCCATGAGAAATACATGCACAAAGAATCAGAAATCAAATTTCTAGCCCTGTCAGTTCCTATCACACCAGCTCCCCAGCTTGGACTCCTTCCCAGTTTGCCAGGGAAGCTTCTCCTAATCCACCGAGAAGTGCATTACCAGGTGATGGAGTTGCAGCCTGTGTCCAAACTTCCCAGTGGTTTCAGGTCATTAGCTCCACCAGTTTGGGCACAGAGCCCCAGCAGAAGAGCAGAGCTCAGGTTCAGACCCAAAGGCTTTCCAGATGAGAGTGATTTGCGCTATTTTACCTCCCAAGACAAGGCCAGCACCTACTTTTGCTACATATGCAGGCACCAGCAAAGCACAAACAGCCAGGTCCACAGACAAAAAGAGAGGGAGGGCGCCCATTTTGTGAAGAAAATGTCTGTCTGTCTAACTACAGACTAAAAAAATAATAGGGCATTGTTTTTTCCCCTTGCCTCACTCCTGCTCTTCAGCCAGCGACTCCAGGGGCAACACACGAGTGGAGGCGCCTTGGCCAACGCTAGGAGCACTGCTGTGGGATGAAGCAAGCCAGTCAGATGACCTGGGGTTCCCAAGGTTGCCCCTCACACCCTCTTACCAGTCCCAGCTCTGCTCTTCAGCCTCTGTAAACGTGCTGAAGCACCAGTCGCTGCTGCCGCTTCCCTTGCGCTGCCTGCCTCCTGCCTGAGGCATGGACGTTTTCTTGCAGGGTTCTGCTAGCTAGAACTCTCATTTCTGCTAGGAAAACCTCTCTCTGTGCTTCTGCTGTAACTGGAAGTCATGACCACATCTGCTTTTCGGAAAACAAAGATCACTAGTTTGAATCTGTGTCTTCTAATTCATTAATTTGCTGACATCTCAACACAAACCTCTCTGCTGCCGTCACATAAATAAGCAAGATAATTTTCCAAGGAGCTGAGACCCCACCAGCCCCTCTCCTGACCCTTAGCTCCTGGGTACCAGGATGGGAGCAGAGCCAGGCATCTTCATCTCTGCGAATTGGGGCAAAGCAGCTCCTCCACGGGTCATCAGGTTGTGCCAGATGGACACAACCTACCTCCTCTGCTCCTCAAATCATCCCATAAAATGCAAGCCACCGCCCTAGTAACATGCCCACCACAGAATATTTTATTGCTCCTCATTTACCGTACAATAACCAAGCAGCAAACACAACAACCATAGGGATGCACTACCAAGGGGTGTTTCTTCCACCTTGTAGGACACTGCATGGACCCGTGCATGTGTAACACACACACACAGAGCCATCCTTCCCTCTTTTCCTCACAGCCCCTGAGACATCAACCCCTATTTGCTGCAGCTTTTTCCTTTCCTTTCCTTTCCTTTCCTTTCCTTTCCTTTCCTTTCCTTTCCTTTCCTTTCCTTTCCTTTCCTTTCCTTTCCTTTCCTTTCCTTTCCTTTCCTTTCCTTTCCTTTCCTTTCCTTTCCTTTCCTTTCCTTTCCTTTCCTTTCCTCTCCTTTCCTCTCCTCTCCTCTCCTCTCCTCTCCTTTCCTCTCCTTTCCTCTCCTTTCCTCTCCTTTCCTCTCCTTTCCTCTCCTTCCCTCTCCCTTCCCTCTCCCTTCCCTTCCCTTCCCTCTCCTCTCCTCTCCCTCTCCCTCTCCTTCTCCCTCTCCCTCTCCCTCTCCCTCTCCCTCTCCCTCTCCCTCTCCCTCTCCCTCTCCCTCTCCCTCTCCCTCTCCCTCTCCTCTCCTCTTTCAAATAAACACACAACCATTTCCCCACCAGCCTGATTCTTTTATGGAAGAGGTAACCAAAGTGGTTAGAAGCATGGACCCCCAAACTTCCAGCCCCCGGAGTCCTTTCAGAAGCAGAAATGCCAGGTAAACAGTATCCAAACCTTGAAGCCTGGAAATGGTGAATGAGGTCGAGCTTCACTGCAAGGGCTGGAGAAACTTGAGAAGGGCAGGCTGCAATTAGCAGGGCTTGCTCAAGTTTTAAATCAACTGCAAACCAGACACCAAAGCTGCTCTTACTCTGGATCCAGCTTCACAAATAGGGTGGTTGGGTTTTTTTTCCCTGGGAAGAAATATAAAGAGAGGAATGAAGAAGACGGAAACACATAATTTCACCATTTTTAAGCAAGGCATCTTGCTGTTTTGGTTCAAAAGGCTCATGGTGTAATCCCTGCCCCTTTCAGAGGACCTCCCAGCTTTCTTCCCCTGTGCTGCCACCACCATCCCTCAGCCTGGCAGCCGTGCAGAGGTGGCCGGGAGACAGGGGGAGGGTGACAAACATAGCGAAAGGGATGACTGGAGCACGCTAGCTCAGCGGAGGGAGGTCAGCACAAGGCAGCAGACCTCTGACCCTCGAAGAAAACCGGAAAATAAACTCTGTCTCTCTCCATGTACGTGACGCTGATGGCGAGGCCACTTGTGCCCTTCATCCTGGCCAGCAACACAGAAGAACCTGCAGATGACGAAGACTTGAAATTGAGAGCCATCAAGGCCAGAAGAGCCACCAGCATCAACTAAACCTACTCTGGTACTGTGCAGGTGGAAGGGCTGTAGGAACTTCAGGTCAATGCCTACCCTGCCTGCAGGAACCACACACCATGCAAGGAGAGACCCCCCCCGAGCCTTGTGGTGTCTCCATGGGGAGTTTGCAGCTTTGCTAATTAGTCACCAAACCAGCGACCACTTAGTCACCACCACTCCTCCTCTTCCCAATAAACTGAAACAAATCACAAAACCTCTTGATGCATTAAATTTCATGTGGTTTTTTTTTTTTTTTCAAAATCCCCAAATCATTATTTTTGCTTGTCTTTTGGGCCACGTTTTCAGGTCTCCACAAAAATAAAGTGGAAGGTCCTTGTAATGGTTCGAGTCCAGAGGCTGGGACTTTAAATAAAACCCCACGTGCCGGGAGATGATGCTCAAGGCAGTGGCGAGCACAGCTTCTGCTTTGCCTGTGCTCGACCCTGCAAAAGACTGAAAGGGCTCTGTCTGCTCAGCAGTCAGAGAAAATCTTCGTTGTGACTTGATCCCAGATACCCACAGAGTGAAAATAGCTGAGATTGGCACGTTCGTTAGGCTCACAGGTAAAAGGCACAGTAAGCAGCAAAACCCAAAATAAATAGCGAGAGTTGACAACACTGAGTGAGGAAACCTTGAATAGGAAATAAAAGACAATTCTGAACAGTGAGGGCAGTTAATCACCAGGTCCGGTTACCAAGGGAAATGACAAATTCATCATCAGTCAGAGGTCGTGCACGGAGACTGGATGTCTTCCAAAAAGCGACGCTCTGGTTCAGGATCAAGTTCTTGGGTTCAAGAGCATCTCTCAGAGGAGAATAATGCCCTCCGTCACAGCCGCGGCGGGTGATGCTGGCCTGAGCTGCCCAGCAAGCGGGCGAGGGTCGCAGCATGGCAGAGCCCCTGCCTTTGCCCCCCCCAGCCAAAACCCCATGCTGACCGTGGCCCTTTTCCAGACACCTGGCTTGAGCCAAGCTCTGAGTCCTAGCCTCTGCCATGCTCAGCCCCAGCGTGGTGCTCCTGGCCATTGAGGCAAGCTGTGCCGCCGCGCTCCCTGTGCCACCATGCTGGCTGCTCAGTGCAGCCAGGGATACAGAATAATGATCCCTTTTTTCCCCTCTGCTCCTTTTAGTTGCTGCATCTACTCCTTCCTTCCTGTAGCTGCCACACAAAACCGAGCCCAAAATACATGCTCTGGCTCCTGTTTACCCTTTCAGGCAGTTTCCCTGATGCCCAAGACACTGATTTGAACTGACCTCTCTCTCTCAGCGCCACCTCGCCACTAAAACTCAGCTTCCTATCCCTCCTTGGAAGCAGAAACAACAAATCCAGGAGCAAAGCAAAGCGGCCTTGGCATCTCTGACGTGCTACAGCACCTCAACCTCCCAACCATCACGTGGGAGAAAAGCAAAATGGATCAGAGTCTGATTTCCAGCTTTGATCACAGACATGGAGAGCAAAATCCCAGCTAGTATGTCCCCGCATGGAAGTGACTCCCCAGACCCCAAAGGGCAGAGTGGTGCTCCCTCCCCTCCATCTACACCAGTCGGTATGGCCAGATGTAAAGAGGTTTCGGAAGAAAGCAGGTATCTGCAGCTCCTGCTGCTTCCCTGACCCTTGTAAATCCAGTCTCTTGAGTGAATGGCTTGTTTGGAGAGAGCCCTCCGTTTGTTTGTCTAGGCTCTAGTGATAATAGCTCTAATTTATCTCTGAGCTGGGCAGGCATGTCTAATGTGTTTGAGTATTTAGAAGCATTACGGAGGTTTCATTTGGTCAATTGTTTCTTGAAATCCTTTCCCACACACAGAGCAGCCATGCAAAGGTGGAACCGCTCCGCTGCTGGCAACCCCTGGAGCCACAGCCTGGGAAGGGCACACATGCCGTGGCCACTGGATTCTCCAAAGCAGAGGCACAATGACCCCACAGCCCTTAGTGCCCTGCCTTAGGAATTAAAGACCAAGCAGACAACCTTTGAAAGGGACAAAGACAGCCTGGGACCGCCTCCTCCTCCTGCTTAGACCTTCCAACCCTGATGCTTTATCACCTATCTCCACGCAGACACACTCCACCTCATCTCAGACTTGATTAAGCAGCGTGAGCTTGGCATCTGCACCAAGAGACACAGCACAGTTGGCCAACACACCGGACCTAATCTTAAATTCACCCTTCCCGCACTCCAAGCTCCATTCCAGCTGTGACCAGAAACCAGCTGAATGTCCTTTAAGCTGGGTCCCAGCAGAAGGGGTTAACTGGAGCCAGCGCTGGAGAACAGTGAAACCAGGTAGCACACGCAATCCAACCACCAAGACCCGCACAGCCCGAGCCTACTCGGCCTCACACAGCACCGCCCATCACCTGCGCTGTGCTCACAGGCCTACACGTGCTTCGGCCCGTGACAAATGCGAGGTCACGTGCTTCGGCTTAAATCACTTTCATGGAGGTTTCAGCAATTCTCTTCATGCCATTTCAGCTAATTTTAGCTGAGAGGCCGTTACTGAGGTTCCACTGGCTGGTGGTGATTTATCAGGTCACCCTCTTGGGGTAAGGAGCCTGATCTGACTCGGCTCTGCCCCTTCTGCTCTCCTTCCACACGCGGGAGCAGAAGCTTGGAGAACCTGCCCTGCCATAACAGCACCTGCAGCAAGAGCGCAATTTAACGAAGCGGCACCATGAGCAAGCCCACTTTGCTCCCCTGCCCATCCTCCCTGCTGCCCTGCACACCAAGATGCAACTGGTGCCGGGGTGGAACGTGCCGGGCATCGTATCCCACCACGCAGAGAGGAGGAAATGACGCCGCAGCTCCCCATCTGCCATCACAGGGCTAATTTATAGAGGCCGAATGTAATTAGTTACCCTGGCGCAGAGCCAGGACACCAAGGTTAACACCCTCTCTCTCTCCAAAGAGTGCCAGGGGAACGTTAGAGGGATGCTGCCAAGTTGGTTTTTATGCTTCGGCTTCAGGTGTTGCAAGCAGCAAGCTTTAGCCAGGGCCAGTTGGGAGGAAAAAGGGTTTTCACAGAGGAGGGTTTTTTTAAAAACAAAAGCAAAATGAAAGCAGAGGTTTGCATTCTGCTTGGCTTTTTTGGGTTTATTAACTTCAACTTTACTGTGCCGCACCAGGGACCTGAGTCCAAACAGCCTTGGAGCAAAGCAAGGGCTTGCAGATGCATCCTTGGTTAGCTTCGGAAAGTTCCGAGCCTCTCTCTTGGCTTTGATAGAGAAATCTTGTGAGGCCTTGAAAAGACATTGCTTCATCCCTGTCCCTGAGCTCCCCGGCCCTAAGACGGCCTTGGCAGCATCTGAGCCGTCATCAGCCGGAGCAAGGGCTGGAGCAGACGCCGCGTCTGTGCCGCGCTGGCCAGAGCAAGTGCTTGGCTCGACAGGCTCCTACGGTGCTGGCAAAAGTTTCTCATGGCTCTAATTTTTATTATATATATATTTTTTTTAAATCTGGGTTTAAAACAGATTGAAATGGCCCTTGTTAAAAATAAAAGCCACCAAATTTAGCCTTCCTTCCCTCTTCCCCCGCCCCCCGCTCCTCAGCCCATTTCCTGGAGTATTTGCAACAGGCGACTAGTTGGGAGGTTTTTCCCCAGGGGTTTTGTCTGTTATTTATAAAGCTTTGATGAAAAATGTCAAAGAGAGAGAAAGAAAAAAATAAATCAACTTCCAGGTGACCTCTCTCCTCCTGCAGCAGCTCTGCTCCCTGCAGCAACGAGGCACCGCGCAGCCACAGCTTCAGGGACCACATCCAGCATCCTTTGGGGTCAATGCAAACCTGCCCTCTCTGCCTTCCCTGGAGTCTCTCTCCTACCCCCTCCGGCCCCGAGGGATGTGGCAATGAGGGGTACAGTTCCTTTCATTTAGAGTTTACTCGTTCAGCAAAAAAAAAAAAAAATTAAAAAAAAAAATGTCACAAACCCCCACCTCTTGGCAGCACCATGTTACTGGCAGGCGTCCCTGGAGCTTACTGGTCTGGAGGACTTCCCGAAAACAGTCAGCACAGGACCTTGAGGGAGCTGGGGTGCCATCCCTTCTGGGTTCTAGGGCAAAGCAGAGGGAAAAAAAGTCACAATTCCTCCTGACAGCCCCACTGGTGAGCTGATGTGGACATCTCCTGTCTGCTGATGAACCAGAAGACCCCCAAATTTTCATCTCTAGCCTACTCCTCAGTCCATAAACCCGCAGAGGAGAGGGCAGGGCAGAATGCCACCCCTGTCCCCTCTGTGGGTCCAGCTGGAGGGGAAGGACAAACCCAGCGAGAACAGCAGTGCCCTCTGCTCAGCCTGACACAGGGCACGGGGTGATGCCTGAGGTGGGAGCATCACCCTCTGTTCCCTACCCCTGCAGCTGGGCAGGGGGGGAAAACGCTGTGGGGATGCACACGTGTGTATTTATCTGCACACACATGTGTGTGTGCCTGCTGTGGCACGCATACGATGCATACTGAGATAGAGAATATTTTGAGAACAAACATTTCATTTTAAAAGTCACCGTGTGACAACAAGTTAATTATCTATCATATCATCTCTCAAACCCAAACATTTTGAAAGCTAGGAAATAACTAATTAAGATCATCATAAATCTTACTCTGTCTCACAAGCCCATTTTCCTAAGAAATAGGAAGAAATACATATTTCATCACGATGCAACATCCGTAACTCTGACCTGTGAGATATTAATGACTAGTTCATGCTGTTTCTCTATCTAAACACTTTTTTTGCAAAGGTTACTGTAAGGTAGCACGGGATAATTGTTTGGTAACACTCTCCTGGCAACCTAAGTTCTAATAAATCTGCAGACAGAGATAGTTAGGAGAGGGAAAGAAGGAAAAAAAAGAGATAACATCAGGATCCTCTCACCTAACAGAAGCCACGTGACTTCCTCAGATCCATTTTGTTTTGAACCAGGACAAACCTCGTAGAGGATCACAATTAACTGCTCCCAGTTAAAACTTCAAACCCTCTTCCTCCTCCAGACAACTGCCCCTGCCCAGAGCTAGGCCAGAGCTACAACAATGCCATGCTCGACACAAGAGAAGAGCTTAAAGACATGAACATGGAGGGAATGTAAATTATTTTGGTTTATTTTTTTCTTCCTTTTGATCAGAGCAGGTGGAACAACTGTTCGAGTGATGCTCTGAGCCTGGACCCATGTTTCATGGGAAAAGGATACTCACACCTAGCCTCGGGAAAGGAAATAAGGGTGAGGTAGGGGAGAGATCAGCAAAGGAAGGCATGTCTGGAAATCAAGAAACAAAATGAAACTTGGCAGGACTGAGGCAGAGTTAGACCTTGAAAAGGAGACGGAAACACACGGCAAAAAGGGGCTTTGTCATAAAAGGAGAGCAATGGTGAAGTACAGCTGCTCCACACGCATGGTGGAGGTCGGAGTTAGGGTGGTTTGGACACAGCCCCAAAAGTAAATCAATGCTTGGTGCCTGGGGAGGCTATAGGCAAGGAAAGCACGTGTGGCAATGGCAATGGTCCTTACCTGTGTGATGGTCTGGAGCAGAGGAAAGCCACTGCTCAGAGAGCCAGCATCCAGGAGTCACATTCCGTGGCTGCACAGTAGGAGAGGCAGCACCTCCACTTAGCTCTGCACAGCTCCCAGGTTGATCTCAAGAGCCTGCAAAGCCCCAGGACAGGCTTCAAAGCTGGATCATTTGGGACTCTGGGCTCCCTGTGTGGCAAAGGAGCCAAAATGCATCATGGCTCTTGCAAATTTTGCTCTTAGCAGGCAAATCTCCAAACCAACTTCCGCAATGAAACCCAGGAGGTTCAGCTGGGGAAGGCTCGAATGGTTCCCAATGGATGAGGATCATGGGACAACGGACTGTGAAGCAGAGAGAGGCAGAGAAGGGTTAAGCTGAAGGACTGGGGCAGGAAGAGCCACCTCCATCCCGGCAGCTGCCAATCCACCTCAGAGCCCGTGGGCCAGGGACACAGCAGGGCAGAAGACCCTAGTCTTGAGGCAGAGTGGGCTTTGGTGCACCCAAGGTGGGGAATTCAAACAGACCCAAACATTGTGCTGCATATCCAGGGAGGCTCTCACACTGCTGGAGCAAGCCCTGATTTAGGGAGGGCTGTTTGCAAACGGATTTAAGCTAAAGGGGAAAGAAAAAAAAAAAAAAAGGCTCTTTTTATACTGGAATTAAGGTGTCTAGACAGAGCCTTCCTGGTGTAACTGGACCTGCACATACTGGTCGTGATACACCCGATAAAACCTCCCGTGTAGACAAGGACTAAGAAATCCTCTGGCAGGGATTCCAGCAGGAGCCATTTTAAAAGTCTTTAATCTCGAGAATTACTTATGCCACGTAATGAAGTCTGCATTATGGCTGTTCATTACACAGACCCTAAACGCTGGAAAGCAGGCGGATTTTCTTTGGCATTAGGACAGGAAACCAAGGCATAGACAGGGCTGGCCCTCAGCGTGAGGTCATATCTCCCTCTAGCTGCTGGTCCTGGGGACTCAGCAGCCTTTGGCCACCCAATGCCCTGCAGAAGCTCCTCGCCCATCTCTCCTGGGCACCAGTGCTTCTTCCAGCGCTGCAGGTCTTGGGGTCGCTTCTTGCTGGCTGCAGAGATCCTCCAAGGAGTGCCAAGTAGCTCAGCTTTTGGAGAGGACATACTCCAACGGGGAGGTGGAAACACCAAGAGTAAAAGCCATGAGGTCTGTGGCTTCTTCAAAATAAGCTGGTATATATTAATCAATGTGGCACGTAGGGAGCTTAGGACCTTCTGCAGACTAGACATCCCACAAACAGGATACCAGTGGCTTATTCCCTCTCTTAGCCAGCTAAAATCCTCAAAATAAACCCCTCACCTCCAAGTCCTTTCTCTTTCCAGCATATAGCAATCCATACAGCAGGATCCAAGCAGTGCTCAGCATCAAGCAGGTCTTCGCAGAGACATGTGCCCCAGACTGGTGGCCCCAAGGTCTCTGACCTGCCACGACGATGTTGCTACACCACTCACAACTTCAGAGCTTTCCATTAAAATGCCACCATCATCCCCAAAACATCCCAGCAAGAGCAGTCCTCGAGGAACACCTCATCCCTGAATCCTTGAAGGTGGGTTGCTTGAAGACCTACCAGTCTTCCGAGGAGGTGATGAGTCAGTAAGTGGGTCGGGGAGGAGGAAACTGACTTCTCCACAGTGCCTGTCTGCAGCTCCAGGCTGGAGGAGAGGGCTGCTTCCAGAGCCAGCCAAAAGGGACACCAAGCTTCAGCTACTCTGTAAGGGCTCATGGGGCAGCAAAGGAAACCAGGCTTTGGAAGGACACAAAGACTTTTTATTCTTTGAAGGACTTGAGGGGAGACTTGATTGAGGGGCCTAGAGTCTGGTGGCTGAAAAACATCTTTGGTCCCATGGGTCAGAGTGGGCCTGGCTGATCCCACCGGCATTGTCAAGTCAGCTTCTTCCATATATGTTCAGATCAGAACAGGAAAGCTGATGGTCCCTTCAGCCAGCCTCCGCTTAACCATGTTGGAGAGGTGTGTCCACGAAGGAGATCTCCCTCCTCCTGCCACAAAGCCAGCAGCAAGGTCTCCTCCTGGCAGGTGCCAACGAGGAATCAATCCCAACCATCCTCCACAACAACACCAAAACCACCTTCCAAAACTGTGACTGACTTCCTTGCGATGCAGCTGGACATGTAAATACTCTCAAAGTGCCAACGGGCTTTGAGGAGCAAGAGCAACAGAGGAAAAAAATCAACATTTCAGTGACTAGAAAAGGTCCACAAACACTCACAGCTCAGGAACCTCCAAATAAAATCCTCCTGGGGCGCAGCAGGAACCTTATCAGCTCCCCGCAGCACAAACACCATTTCCAGTTCCAATTACTTTCCTAAGCCAAGCCCACAGGAGAACTAAAACCAGACATTATCAGGCAGCCAAGCACAACCCTGGGGCTCCTTCTCATCCCTCCGGTCAGGCAGGTTATATGTGCAGGAGGGACCAGGAGGCACCTTCCTGCTGTGCCAGCAGCACTGGCTGTGGAAAAGAGGCACCCTGGGGCAAACATGGCTTGAAGCCACCTTCCAGGCTCTGGCTGGGGAAAATCTCAGACCTCTCCTAAATTCCCCTTGCTTCTCCCAGGACCTGCGAGCAAAGAGTGTCTGTATGGTGAGGTGACAGCCATAGCTCTGCGAAAGCTGGCTCTGCAGAGCCCCTCTGCGAGATCCATAGAGACCCAGGACAGCTTCCTCATGTCACCTGAAGGTCCCTCTGCAATGCTGGGTAACACGGAGGGGCTCCAGCCTGGAGCTAACCCCAGAGCACATCTGTGACAGAGCTCATTGGCCTGAACAGCCCCGTGCACACACACACACGCACGCAGTGTCCACCTTGCAAAGTTTCCCCTGGATTTTTGTTACCATGTCATCTATTAATTACCTAATTACATCTTCTAATTATGGGATTCCTCCAGTATTTATACTCATTACATAAATGGCGGCAATTACACTAATTAGGTTAATGATACAGGATAACAGTCTACAAATTGCTTTAAAGGGACACTCTCAAGGCACACAGGCCAAGGATGCTCCCTGGCAGGTCAGCTGGTGGGTGGCACACTGACATGCTCCCTCGCCCCACGGAACTGCCGCTGCCTCCTCACACAACATCTACCTGAACACAGACAGGGCTGCTCACGGGCCCTCACCCTGCCTCAGCAGAGTGTGGCTGCCAAGAGAGAGGTACCAGGAGATAAGGAAGCAGCGCTCTGTTGCCTCGCTGCTGAATTGCTTCTCAAAACTGCGGTCCACTATTTAAGTGTGACCCCCCCACCTCCCCTCCCCAAGCCAGAAAGCTGGAGAGAGGGTTGTAAATATTTCTTCTCTGGCTGTACAGAGACCTGCAAGGAGGAACGCGGAGCACCCTCATCCTTCCAGGCATCACTTCTGAATGCACCCCAAGTTCCCCAGTCCTGCTTAGCTAGATGCGATCCAACCTCCTGCCTACAGGCATTGCTCCCACATCCAGCTCACTCTGCTCCAGGGAGATCTCCTGGAGCTCTGCAAACCCAAGTGTGTCCTCAGGGTGAAAGGCAAACCACGAGAGGCTGGTGGGAATCTGTTTTGCAGAGCACCCTACTTACCTGGATCTGCTGGAGGCTGAACAGCGCAGGACAAGATGCTCACCCCTGTATCTCACCCAAAAGGATCCTAAAGCAGTGCCAAGCTCCATTACTCTCTGGAGCGGCCACAAGCACAGGAGGGAGGGAGAAAACTTTCTCTCTTGGATTCGAATGCGGGCACTTCTGCGGCGGAACACGGGAGCCCTTTGCAGCACTTTGGAGCGTGATGAATGGCCCTTTGTCCTGCAGCCACTACAGAAAGAGAATGTAATTACCCAAACTGGAATTCGGCCAGGATGCAATTTTACGCTGAACGAATTTCC
Source organism: Porphyrio hochstetteri (assembly GCA_020800305.1). Lineage (NCBI taxonomy): Eukaryota > Metazoa > Chordata > Aves > Gruiformes > Rallidae > Porphyrio > Porphyrio hochstetteri. The sequence continues at coordinate 27,099,370 of CM036912.1, forward strand.
CCCCCCACCCCCTTTAAAGTGTTTGCAAATCCCCTTTTAAAGATAAAATCCTGGAATAAAATCCGGTGCTTGCCTTGAAATTGGCCCAGTTCCATTATAAGTCAACTGAACAACTCCATTTTGCACCTTTAAGTTCCACCGAGCTCTCGATGTTGCGCAAGAGACTTCATTATTGGCCAGGCTGAGGAATGCTGATTTCTGCTACTGAACTGCTGCCTTCGCCCTAAACTATATCCCTGTGTCAGCTGCCCAAAGACATGTGTAACCAGGTCCATTTTCTGAAAGATATACAGCTGCGTCCGACTTTATAGCCTGTTCCAGCAGGACATGGCTGGCACTTCCAGAGGAGCGGGCTGACCGGTCTCCACTCTAACAGGCAGGGTCTATGGCTCCGGCGGGAGTCTTGCAGGAGCATATATCGATTGTAAATAATGTCTCAATATCCTATAGTAGGTCATAAATCAAAAAGGGGTTGAAATATCTTTTCTCCAAGGGACTTTTTTTTTTAAAGGAGTCTATTTCTTGTTTAGCAGTTTTCTTTTTAGAGTTACTGCATTGACCTTTTACCCCAAGTGCCAGGTTTGAATCGTGGCCGGCAATCCCAGCTTGACCTTCCCCGGGGACACACAGGAGCTCCATGATGAATCCAGGGCCCTGGTGTCCCGTGGGAGAGTAGCCAGATCTCCCACTTGGGCCAAACCCCTCGCCCCAGGTTGTGTCCCAGGCCAAGCAAGCCACATCTCCTCTGGTCACAGACAATGGCTTGGGGAAGAGTCTTGGATGTAACAGCGTTAGAGACACTCACCGTGGAGATGGGAATCTTGCCCTGGGAGCAGGAGCAGGGGTCCTCCCCACTGGGTATGGGGCAACACCGCCTTCGACTTCTCTGCAGCTTGACTGACACCAACCCAGACAATAAAAATGACCTTTGAGCCAATGAAGATATCGGCCTTCCTCCTGTTCCACAGGCCCCGAGAGATCCCTCCAAAAGCCAAACAATCAACCCAAACCTCTCCCTTCCCTCTTCAGAAGAAAAACCCCACATGCCTCCAAGCTACATGTGCTGGTAGAACAATGCAGCAGAAGGAATGACCTCGGGGTTTTGTCCTGCTGGGTGCGCCACTGGCACTGCCACTGACCCAGGGCTTGTACCCATGTATCATTAACCACATGGGACAGATGAGGCCTCCGACCTGCTGCGCACAGCCCTGGTCACCTCCTCAGCAGTCATGGCCTGAAGCCCTGTTTGACATGGTTTAGGGCAGAGACCTCTTTTTTTGATAGTCCCTTTAGGGCTTTATCATGGGGGCCTTTCAACTGTACCAGTTTTATGGTTGGACTCAATGATCTGCCTGTGGCAGGGGGTTTGGAGCTCTATGATCCTTGGGGTCCCTTCCAACCCATGCCATTCTATGATTCTATGATATAAAGGGTCTCTTCCAACCCAGGTGATCCAGGTTGGATGGGGCCCTGGGCAACCTTGTGTAGATCCAGGCCTGGAGGTTGGTGGCCCTGCCTGTGGCAGGGGGGTTGGAACTCTGTGATCCTTGGGGTCCCTTCCAACCCAGACCAGTCTGTGATTCTATGATTCTCAAATTACTGCATTATTCTGGAAAATAAAAAAACCCCCAACAACAAAAATACCACAACCCAAACAAATAAACCTCACCCCCCCAACCTAAACCAAACCTACTTTGGGCCATTTTTAGGGGTACCGAGCAGAGACAACTGAATACCTGGCAGGAGGAGGACAGAAAAAAACCCACAAGAATTTGCTGTCTAGAAGGACCCCTAAGATGATCCAAGCTGAACATGATGCTCTGTGGCACTTTGGGACACCTCCAGTCCCTCTCCCAGCATCTCCTGTGTGCCACCCATGTGTGCATCCCACACAGGATGGGACACACATACACCACCTTGATAACCACCAACAGCAGGACACAGTCCTACTGCTCCCCCTCCAGCACTGCCTTGGTAGGACGTGGGTGATATTGATTTCTTCAAGTCCTACAAGTATTTAAACTCGACTGGCAATAAAATCAAGCCCAGAGAAAGGTGCCACGGGATCTCTTGGGACTGAAATGAGAGCTACGATCTTTAAAGAAGCCACGAGGGAATAAAAGGGAAGGGAGAGTGGGAGGGGAATAGCATTTACCTGCACGAAAGCAAGAACATTGACAATAACCCAGCTCCTCAGCTCCAGCTTGCACAGGAAACTTTGGAGAAGGGGGGAGGGGGGCAAGGTAGGAAATTACCAGGAACTTAAGAAAATATATATGTAAAAATTAAAAAAATAAAATAAAACTGTTATCAGCATTGACTAATAATTTCCGGGCTCTGCACAGATGTCATTAATGACCCTTTTTATTCATGCAGGAGTTCCCAAAGAGGAGCATAATGTTCCATTAGTAATAATTGAGAAAGTCTCCTGTCGGGATTATGTCAAAACCTAGAGATGCTGCTGCTGCCAAAACATTTTGGTGACAAACGTGTGAAGCGTTTGACAGAAGGTGCCACAGCAGGTTGAGGCGGCTTCAGGAGGGGAATCCTAGGAGGAGAGAAGAGGTGGGAGACAGCGGCAGGGTGGGAGCCGAGCACCAATTTATTCAGGGAATGTGGCTCAAGGGATGAGCCCACCTACTGTGACAGCTTCAGGGTCACTGTGGCACCTCAGGGATGCTGCTGGGAACTGCTCAGGATTTCAGCTGGCCCATCTCCTCTCCTACTTTGCAACACATCTGCAACATATCCTCTGGCATGGCTCAGCACTGCCGGGTCCTTTTGCCCGGGGATGCTCGTGTCCTCCTCCACCAAGGACTCCACACCCTGACTGCTTCTTGCCAGGCTGGGGACCGCTGCAGTCACCAGCACAAAGGGCAGACCTGGCACAAAGCCGCTGTGAGCGATTAACCCGTGTCCCGTTTGGACAGGATGCAGGAAATATCTGGTGACGCAAGTACGTCACCCTAGAGCAGGACTGGACGACACCTCTCTGAACTGCGGAACACCAGGGAAATTTAGACAAACAGGAAAATAAATTCCTTGTACCAAATCTTTCCCATTTCCAGTCTTCTCCGTTTACATTTTATCTCTTTTTATTTTTTTTTTACCCAGCAGACACAGATTCTTGCTTGACCACAGCTGCTGTCTGAGCTCCAGCGCTACATTGCTGCCGCACAGATGCCGCTAGAAAACAGGAGAAGCAAGCGGTTCTCCAGGCTCAGTCCTTTCCCAATAAAGGGTTCCTTAATGCCTTGACAGAGCCAAAAGAACAGGTTTCCCTCCTCTGTTCTCATCCCCCTTCCCAAGCCGCTTCTGGCACTGGACTCCCCCACTGTTACCTGCCCTACATGATGCTCTTCAGCCACCTTGACTCCCCATCCTGCGACAGGGAGACTTCGCCGCCGTGAGCACAGCTCCTCCTTCAGCGTAGCCAGGCGCGGGGAAGCACCTATGAATTGAGACCTACGAGTCACACATCCATCCCCCACTTGCTGCACAGAACCGTGCACGTGGTGCCTGGGCTGCAGCAATACAGCTGGGGAAGCCAGAGCACCTCAAAGAGAAACATTTGTCACCACCATTGTCATTGCCCTTTTAGAGTGACTCTGTGGATGATCCCGTGAGGAGGCACTTGGAGCCGAGGCATTGGTTCAGCCAGCACACAAAGCCATGACATTTGGGTTTGAATCCCAAGCTGGAGCCTAAAAGCCATCCCAGTTTGCAGCGAGGGTTGGTGCAGGCTTGTTCCTAGTCCCCAGACCGCAGCAGAAGGGCCTCTCTTCCCCGGGGCAGGAGCAGAGCAGCTGGTACTCTTCAGCCCAGCTAACAGACGAGGTCTGGCCACTGCAGCCGAGGGCTGCTCCAGATCTGTTTTCTAGCAGTTTATTCACTGAGAGGCTGCCAATGTGTTAGCAGAGAGAAAGGCACACCGGCCGGATTCTCCCCACCCCAGCCCTGCCTTGAGCTGGAGAAAATCTGCTGTGAGCTGGAGCCAAGGCGCTGCCCGAGGAGAGCTGCCTTGTCCAAGGACAGAACCAGGGCACATCCCAAATGGCTCCAGTTAGGGCAACCCCCTCAGAGACAAGCCCCTGGGGCCCGTACGTCACTTTGTGCACCCGCCCCATGGGGTCCTGCTCTCAGGTTCTGTGTAGCCAAATTAGCGGCGTCACCTCTCTGAAACCCCATGTGGGAAAGCAGCTACTTCTGGCCCCACCACGGTGGCCTTACGGAGCCGGGGAGAGGGAGGAGAAGTGCCACTGAAAAGAGCGTGAAGGCTGATTGCTGTAATTGAGCCTACCAGGGGAATTTCGGTCTGTGGGAACGCGCAGTACATCCCAGCCTGCAGGAACGGGGGTGGAGAATATCCGAGCTGTTCCTTTCGAGGACTAATGATGATGGGTTTTTGCTAGGACTCAAGCTGGCATGGATGAGAGCTCCTGCAGAGCGCAGAGTCAGCCAAATTAAAGCGCTGGTCCTCCCTTGGAGAAATCTAGTCGAGAAGAGTTAGTCACAGGATGCTGCCAGCCTGGGTGCAGGCTACGCAGAGGCGGCATCAGGCAAGGAGCCCAGTGTCCTCACTAGGTTCCTGCTCAGCATTCAAGCTCATTCTGCTCTTATGGCCCACGGTGGCGAGCACCCAAGCAGGGACGGTAAAGTGATGCAGGAGACAGGGGCAAGGCAATGCTCACCTATCCCTCCTCACCCGGAGCAAGTCATGTGTGGAGTGAGCTGCGGAAGAGGAAAACCAGGTAGCTCTGCCCATTGCTGTGCACACAAGCTGTTCAGGGGCACAGAAAATCCACACCACAGCCAGATTTTGCCCCCTTTTTTGCCTTCTCCCAGGCTTCTCAGCTTCACGTCCCTCCATATAAGCTTACTCCAACATATGGTCAGGTAACTGCTAATCATTTCCTAACCATTTCTAACCGGCTGAGTGTAAAGGATTTAAATCCTGACTAGATGTGAGACACAGGTCTCCTCTCAGGAGTTCTGGAAGGAAGGTGGACGCAGCAGCCGTGACGCTTTCTTGCCTAGGCTTGGAAAATTATGGCCCAAAGACTGAACGCCTCTGTAAATAAGTTTGTTCCAAACTGACTCTTCGCAGCCGAACCCGGAGAGGAAAAACACAAGGAACACATTGCTGGTACTCGCGGTTAATTGCTGCCTTTTCTTTTGGGTCTACTTGGCTTGAAATATTAAATGCAGAAGAAACCATCTATTTTTCCTCCACAGCCTGTCAGCAGAGGAAGTGAAATATGTTTGTTCCCCCCCCCCTTTTTTTTTTCCTATAAACAAGGAGTATAAACTGTTTTATAGTAACTAGATAAAATTACACAGTATTTTACTCAGTGGGGAAAAATATGGATCTCTGCGTGGCGGTATTTCTCCTATCTTTCTTGCTGACTGTACGTTAACATGACGACTCCACATAACTCAGCTTTGCAGAGTTGTCATGGGCATCTTTGAGCTCAGACACCGTCCGGGCTGTCCCACCACTGCCACTGCCAGGGACAGCAGGGCTGTCCCCAGAGAGGAGGGGGAAGGTGTTTTAAAGGGATATGAGTTTTGATATCCTTGCCCTAATGCCCCAATAGCTTGGGGAAAATTTGGGCTGGCATTCAGAGGTTTACACCTGTGTTTCAGGCCCTGCTGTGGCTTGCAACCAGCCTGCGCCCAGCAGAAGAGCTCTGAGCTCACTCTGGTCCAGCCCACACTATGACATCGTCACCTGGAAGAAAACATCTCCCAGAGCAGGAGAGCAACCACAGATCAGGAAAACACACCAACTTTTCTCTTTTTAAAAGGGTAGACAATCACAGGACAAGGGGGAATGGATTAAAACTAAAGGAAGGAAGGTTTAGATTAGATATTAGGGGGAAGTTTTTTACAGAGAGAGTGGTGAGGTGCTGGAACAGGCTGCCCAGAGAGGTGGTGGATGCCCGGTCCCTGGAAGTGTTCAAGGCCAGGTTGGATGGGGCCCTGGGCAACCTTGTATCGATCCAGGCCTGAGGTTGGTGGCCCTGCCTGTGGCAGGGGGGTTGGAACTCTGTGATCCTTGGGGTCCCTTCCAACCCATGCCATTCTATGATTCTATGATTCTATGATTCTTTGGTACCAACCAACCTATAAACTGCCCTAAAGGACCCAAACCTTCTGCCACCAACACCGACTGTTTTGGCTTCAGCTTGCCGAGCCTTGGCTCCACACTGCAAAGCGCCCTGACGCCCCTCCTGCCCTCGGCCAGCTTCCCAATCTTCCACAAGAGCCTGGAACTTTGAAGACAAGACTTGACAGCCACAATGCTGCTCTCTCTGACCCCGTCCTTCCTCTAAGGACGTGCCAACATCTTGCTCTCAGCTCCATAGCGCTTTACAATGGCAACCACTTCTGGCAGCAACTCCAAAATTCCTTCTTGCCATCGCAACAATAAGTAGAAGTGTTTTCCAGACCTTTGTCATGGGATTAACATTCAACATTTTCCATCGCCAACAAACAAACAGCTGCCCTAACACAGGTCATACTTAGCACCAGGGGTGGGAAATTCAGCATATTCCGTATGAATCTGTTAAATTTTGACTGGACATCAAAACTGAGGTGTCCGTAGGACAGCACACAGCTGGGAGCTGGGTTGCTGCCACCCTGAGTTGCTCTACCTGCCATCCCAAGCAATGCCAGCACCGTGTGGCTGTCACCCTCGCCCCAGGAGATCAGCATCTGGTTTGTGCCCACCAAACTGAGCATCTGTGAGCCACCACAAACTCAGTGAGGGAAAAAACCCACTGGTGTCCTTACCTCTGGGCTCTGTCCTGCCGCCGCTGCTGCTTGGCCAGAGCTCTGGTGAAGGCAGAGATGCCGGTTCTCCATCGTGGCTGTGGTGGGAAGGCAGATAGAGCTCTCCGTCGGTGCTGCCGGCCCTTGGGCACATGCAGGGCTGCAAACCCACTGCAGAGCAGGTGAGCAGCTTTAGCTCTGAACCCCTGGCTCCTCTACCTGCAGAAATTCGGGAGCACTTTCCTAATCCAATGACCTGGCTTGTCACTTGTGGCTGTAAAACACGGGATGAACGTTTTCATTTGCGCCCGAATGCATCTACCTCCTTTGCCTTGGTGGCTCCAAAGAATGATTATCAATACGGTGATAGGTGCTTTATATACATAAATATATATAAAAAAATATATATAATATATCAGAGCCCCTTGCGCGCCACATCAATACCATCTCTAGCACTACCAGTGCATCTTGCAATTTCAGATAAAAAAAGAGAAAAAAAAGACTTCTGATTCTTTTTTCAAGGGGGGAAGAAAAGAGGGGATTTAATCTAAAAAGTTTCAGTCTCTGGAAGTCTCAGCTGCTCCTGCAGTGTTAACACCCGCTGTGTGAGGCCTGCCCATGGGATTTTGGCGTAGGATGCGGCTGTGGCGTGGAGCCGGAGCATCGCTACTGCAGCATCGCCCGTAGAGGGAGCTTCCTCAGGGAGCTGGGCACGGTTGACATCTTTTCATCAAAAGTGTTGAGCTTTTAAAAATATATATTTTTTTTTTCTTTTCCCAGACAATATAAAGTATCGATTTAAAAGTTCTTGTGTGGCTTTGTTTGGATTGGTTGCTGGGTTTCCCCCCTTCCCCCCCTTGCTCCTCACAGCTCCAGATTAAACCTACTGGAAAAGGATGTTTTGCAAGAGCGGTGAGAAAGGAACAGGGAGAGAAAGGCTCTGCCCAGTGCTGGGTGCTTGCAGCCGACTTTTAGTTGGATTGGGTCAAGCAGATTGCCACTGGTCACTTTTCCATTTCATTTCGTTGTATAACGAAGCAGAGGCAGGGGGAAGGAGCTAATATTTCAGCCAAAATAAGATTCCACAGTCTGCCAGTGCTCAAGTGTTAGAATGGCTTTTCAGATCTACTGGATACCGCTCTGGGTTTGAAACGTGAAGCCCAACGGCTGTTTTTTTACACAGTTTTAGTTTAATTTCCTTAAACAGGCTGCCAGGCTCCAGTTATTCCTTCACTAAATTCCCCCCTCCTACCCTTTGGGCATGGCCACACGATTCCCATAGCTCCTGAGCTGGTGGAGGAACGTCCTTTTAATTCATTCTGCGGACGGCCCAATTAGCATCCCAGCAAATCATTACCTGGGGGAAACCCCCATTCTCAGGACTCAGCAGCCAGCTGTGAAGGCAGCCGGCATGTGCCCCGCGTCCCCAAGCAGCGAGGGAAGAGCCAAGAAGATGGAGGGCATCTTCCCCGCGAGGCGAAGGCATCCAGTGGCTGGGCAGCGTAATTAGACAGGGAGAACTGGAGATTATCTTTGGTTTATAGCTCCCTGCTAAAAGGGAGGGGGGAGAAGCACAATAAAATCATGATAAAATCGTTTGTTCTGCTGCTCAAACTTCTGGATGAGGTGAGAGATAAGACGCAGCTACACACACACACACACCCCCAAGCTGCGTTTGGTCTGTCGGGGTTGGAAATTAAATATATTAAATATTCTCCTTGCAACGGGCACAGTTGTGCCCCAGTGAAAGTCGCTTCTCCTGTAATGCAGGGTTTGGGGCTCCCTCTGCTCAGCATGTTAAGAATGAACCACCCTACCCCACTCCCCCCCGAGAGTGGCTAGGACTCCTCTGGTTCTGGTGCACCACAAACAAGGGTTAGCCTTCACACCAGGTCCTCTCCTACCCAGCAAGGCAGAAGCAAGAGTGCTTGTCTGCTTGAGACTGAACACCCGGGGAAGCAGGCCATGCAGGAGATCTGTCCTGCAGCACAAAGGTGTTCCTGCATCTCAGTAACCTGTCACCCCCTTCCTTTGAAGATCCCTCTCTCCACTCGCTCCCTCCCTTTGCTATTCACATCGGGGAGGCACAGGTAGACAAAAACCACATCAAGCCTGTGCTGTAAACAAAAACAGTGACCCTGTTACACCCACACTGTGAGGAACAGAAGGGGCAGGGGTGGGTGCAGTCGCCATTTACCATCTGAACCTGAGAAACCCCCCCATGTGCAGGGACAGCTTTGGCATAGGTATTCCCACTCACTTCATCATGCTCCAGCTTCACAAGAGCCAGGCAGATTTTTCTCTCCCAATTTCAGCACGCCAAAGGTTTCTCAGCCTCCACATTTCAACCAACGGCTGCTTCCACGAAATGATTCTCCAGCCTGCTTTCAGCACTGGCACACAGGCACCATCCCCTCACCGGGGAGGTTTCGTCTCCGTGAAACCCCTACAAGCTGCAGAGGATGGCGCAGCCTTTATGAAGTGCAGTTCCTTTAATAAACTTGGTAACCTGGGACACATCTCCTGGGCTCTCTGTGTTTCTCAGTGCCTGCTGCCAGTGTTTCTGCAATGGGATGCTCTCTCCTTGTACCTGCTTGGGATTTACACGCTGCTGATGGCCCCACTCTTGACAGGTTACAATGGGAAAGGGGAGGACTCCTGTACCCTATTTCCTCCAGATCTCCCCCCGGCCCCAAGCTTTTGCAGCCTTAAGATAAAGCCCAGCCTTCTGTACTTCTCTGTGACCTTGCAGTGAGTTTTCACAGCTCGAGATCACAAAACATGAAGAGTTTTTCCTTGTACAAGCTGCAAACATTTCACCTTGCTTCCCTGGTCCTTCCCAAAGGAGGAGAGAGTGCAGGATACCTGAGCCACCTTCCTTCTCCTCTTTGCTAACTGACCATGCCCATTCAGCATCCTCCTTCTGCCTCAGCCAGCATCCCTCGAGGAGGCCTGCCTTTATTCTGGGCCGTTGTCTCATTCTGCTCACCAAGACAGAGGCAGCACCTATTCGCCTGCGCTTGCCAGGTCAAACCTACTTCTAAAATTCCCAAACAACACTTGCTCCAGCCATTCCTTTTCTTCCCCAGAGCCCGTCTCCCATTTGTCCAAGTTATTTTTCACATCAGCCCTGTTCTCCAGCATCCCACCCCACCTAGGCTGGTGTCACCTGGATACAACCCCATCCCACCACCCAGGGTCACAAATGAAAACCCAAGATGAAAACTTTTCATTGATGACAATCACCAGATGCCAGTCACCCTATTCACACTTACTCCCAGACCCTTTCAGTGCCACAGTGAGCTCCTGGCTGATGCTTTCTGAGCCTGAATCTCTGGCCACTCCTGCCACCTCCAGCATTTCATCTAGACAGTTGTCCCCCGCCGTGAGACCACCCTGTCAACCACACCTGGAAAACTTGGGGTACTCTCTGCTTCTGCTGTGGAGAGAAGGCAAACAAGACCAAATACTCAGTGACACCAAGGAAATCCTACCACACAGATGCAGTTCCCTCTGAGGTCACCTGCGTTACCTGTTCTCACACCCTTTTTTCTCCTGGGTTTTCACAAGCTTGACTCCAGGTCCTGCTACTTTTCTGGGAACTGCAGTTAGCCCGAAAACCACATGATTACACTGTTCTCCCTTTTCTCCCTCTTTAAAGGAAGGTGTATTTTCCCCTAGTACTTAACTAGCATCACAGCCGGCCTTCTTAGGGGAAAACAAATGTGATGCCACTTCTTTGGCATCATCTGCTGAGTGCTTTCCCTGTCCCTGAGTACCAAACCAACACTTCTGTGGTCCTCCTGCAACTGCTGATGTACTGCTAGAGCGATCTCTCGTTACACTTGATGTCCCCTGCTAATTGCATCTCACCATGTGCCTTGGTTTATCTGATCTTGTCTCTGCATGTGCACGCTGTGCTTCTGTACTTGATCTTCATGGCCTGACCTACTTTTCTTTTCCCGCAGGTTCCCATCTCGGATCCGAGCTCTTTCCCAATGTTTCCTTTCCCCCACGACACTGTAGTCTGAACTGTGCCCATAAAAAGCTGCGGCCGGCTCTCATAAACAACTTCTACCCTCTCAAGACCAGCTTCAAATGGGGCTTTACCTGTGTGTGACCAGCCAGTGCTGGAGGCCCCAGATCTGTACGTAGATCCAGCACTCTCCTTCCTTCCTTCCTCCCTCCCTCCTGCTCCTCAGCACCAGTTAAGTCACTTCCCAGCAACTCCTAACAGGTCACTGTCTGCACCCCAGCCAGCTTCTCCTGCAGGAGTTACTGTCATGCACAGGCTCTTCCCTATGCTTCCACCCTTGGCTGTCACCACACACGGCTCCTCTGCACCTTCTTTCCCCAGGAACAGACTCCCTGGCTCCTCTGCACCTTCTTTCCCTGGGAACAGACACCTTATGTTGGATGCTGCTCCTTAAATCCACCTTTACCTGCTGTGCTGGAGACCCATCCCTGTGGTCATGGACATGGTGTTTTTCCCATTTAACTCCTGGCTGGAGACCTCCAGCAAACCCAACACTCCCCCACCCCTACCCCCTATTTCCTAGCCTCCCACAAATGTCTCCTGGACAAAGGAAACATGAGGCCCCTGCCTGCCTTCCCCACTCCAGCCACATCCCTTTAACACCGCGATTCCAGAACACGACTTCTCCCACTAATTGAATCTTGTTGCTTTGTTGCAAGCCAAAGCCCCCAGCTCCCCCCCCACCCCCTCCCCGCTCCTCTCCCATTCATCTTGTATTCAGCGATCGGGTGCAGCAGCCCCCTCTGCTCTTTCTTGGCCCTCCTTTGATCTTGCTTTGAATGGAAGAGGTCAAGCTACACAACCGCAATTTCTTTCTCCCATCCTTAAAGCCCGTGACTCCAGCAATGACGGCTGGCACGCCGAGTGCCGGCCCGGTGCATGGTGCTCCCAGCAGCGGGTCAGGGCTCGCACACCCCTATGGGCTGCTCCATGGGGGAGCACCCATCCCCGATTATCTCTATCCTTAATGGGGATCGGGGTCATGAACCACAGCACCACTGGGTTTTTCTTTTACACCGAGGTTGCCAGATGACAGAATCACAGAATCACAGGGGTTGGAAGGGACCTCGAGAGATCATCAGGTCCAACCCCCCTGCCAAAGCAGCTCCCCAGCTCATATTGCACAGATAGGCGTCCAGACGAGTCTTGAGTATCTCCAGAGAAGGAGACTCCACCACCTCCCTGGGCAGCCTGTCCCAGGGCTCTGTCACCCTCACTGGGGAAAAGTTCCTCCCCATGTTGGTGCGGAACTTCCTGTGCTCCAACTTGCAGCCATTGCCCCTTGTCCTGTCCCCACAAACACTGAAAAGGGGCTGGCCATTTCCCCCTGCATCCCATACTTAAGATATTTATAAACATTAATTAGGTCCCCCCTCAGTCTTCTTTTCTCCAGGCTGAACAGTCCCAGCTCACTCAGCCTTTCCTCATATGGGAGATGCTCCAGGCCCTTAATCATCTCCGTAGCCTCCTCTGGACTCTCTCCAGGAGATCCCTGGCTTTTTTATCCCAGGGAGCCCAGAACTGGACACAACACTCCAGGTGGGGCCTGACCAGGGCAGAGTAGAGGGGGAGGATCACCTCCTTAGACCTGCTGGCCACACTCTTCCGGATGCATCCCAGGATCCCATTGGCCCTCTTAGCCCCCAGGGCACACTGCTGGCTCATAGCCAACCTGTCATCAACCAGGACCCCCAGGTCCTTCTCCACAGAGCTCTTCTCCAGCAGGTCATCCCCCAGCCTGTACTGACAGACAGTTATTCCTCCCCAGGTGCAAGACTTTACACTTGCTTTTGTTGAAAAAAAGATCAAGGCAGCAAATTGTTCTCGGAGGTCAAGTACCTGCCAGGTCCTCCAGTACCATGTCCTAGTGCAGAAAGCAACACACCTTGGAGTTTCACTCCACTCTGGGCTTGCTCCACAAGATAAGTCCCCAGTACCAGCACCCACAAGGGCGATGTCTAAGCCAGGAGAGGCAGGGAAGAAGGAAGGGACAATTACCCCTCGTGACATGGGTTTAAATCCACTCAGCTGCTCATGGCAAAAAGATTTACCTTCAGAGACAGGATCCTGATAGCACTCGGAGCTGAATCCCCAGCCTGAAGTGTCTGAGGTTTAATTACTGCAGCTTTGTTAAATCAGCTCCGTTAAGCCCCTGTGTAATTGCTTTCTTCTGGGCCCAGCAGTGGTTTATTTGAGGACAGCTCAGGCTGATTCTCAGGCAACTCGAAGCTGCTCCCGTGCTGCTGGCATCACCTCCTTTAAGTCAGTTCAAAGCCTGACCTTTTGAGAAAGCGCCTTCAAAGAGGTGAGGCCTCAGCCTTTGCTCTGGTTCGCACTGAGAGAAAATAAAATGCTGGCTTTTAAGCTTTAAATAAATGAAGGCTGATTGCACCCAGTGCTATCAAGCGTGCCCTAAACAGCCCGTGGTGCCATCAGACTCTGAGATATCATCCAAGGCACCCTAAAAAAGACAAATGCTACCTGGGTCAGGGCACGAGGCTGTGGCCAGGGCTCCTGCCCAGAGAAAGCCACACACCACAGAGCTACATCCCAAATCCCACCGTGCTTCCCACGGCTCTCACTCATCTGGGGAGAAGCCCAGGACATGCAGCACCCCGGTGATGCTCCACTCCATCCCTGCATCCACGCTGGTTGCTACGGTTACAGGCAAATGGGTGGGTTTTGCAGGAGCGGGAGGGGGCGGTGGACAGGTCTGGGGTGACGGGGGCTGTAAATGAAATGGCTTTGTCGGGAGGGAGGACCCTTGCCCGGAACTCAGCAGCCCCGCGCCACAGAGCCGACCCACACCGGCTGCAGGCGCCTGGCAAATTTGCATGGAGCTGACAAGATGACAAGGTGCAAATAAGCCAGGCTGCTCGGGAGTAATTTTTACGGCAGCTCTGCCTTGTGCACGTTTTTATTGCAAAGAGGGTAATCGGGCCTCTTCATTATTGAAAACATATTTACTACCCCTTGGCCGCTCTCTCCCATTTTTGCCAGCCCCTTCCTTCCCCCCTTAACTACCCTGTCCTCCACGAGATATGATCTCATAAATTTACGGTGTACTTGCCGTCTGCAAAGTGGATGTTCAGTTTCATTTTTATTGGACTTTATGATACAGGCGGATTGCATTTTATTTGTTGCACCACTACCAGAAGGCCTGAAATCGTAGGTAAGTGCTGGCTGCAACAGGGATTTGGCCTGAGAAAGAGACACGGGATGGGGCTCCGCAGAGCGCAGGAGAGCTCCCGGCGTGGGACACGATGGCCACAAGCAAGATGGCTGCAGGAGAAGGTAGTGCTTGGGAGGAGGAAGGCTGCCTTCCTCCTCTCCTCTGCTGGAGGAGATGCTGCTCTGTCTGTCCCACAGTCCTCCCAGGAGGGAAAGGGATCGGTGTGGGAGCCATGCCTCCCTCCCTGGCAGCCGGTATGATTGACAAGGGATGCACAGCAGGAACACGACAGCAGTTCCTCATCGCTCACCACTCTTTTCCTAGTTAGTACCCTTCCTGAAAACACCTTTCCCAAGGTTTGCTCTCAAGCTAGACAGGAACCTGCCCATGCAGCACTGCCCTGATGTACCTTGTGACGTTAACGTGCCTTAACTAAATCACCAGAAACCACAGGGAACAGTAGGAACACACCTGACGCCAAGGAGCTCAGCATCTACGAAAGCATCATGCAGTCAGTGCATTGCTCCAAATATCCCTGACTGTAACAGCAAGCAGAGTATAACCTCATCCCCTTAACTCCAGGTGATCTCCAGAGGTCACTTCCAAACCCTAAGACCCCTCAGATGGCTCCCTGACACAGATGGAGAGCTGCCTGGAGCCCTGCCCGACCTGCAACGGGAAAACCATCCCTCTGCTCACATGGACAGGGGCTCAGGACTGACCACTGAGCCAGCGACCACCATCACGGCTGCTGTACTCACCCACTAGTTCATTATTAAAGAGCTGTCTCACTGGCACACAAGGAATGTGTCGGTACTCATCGAACCGCACACCCTCCCAGCATCGGGTGGCTGGGGTGGCATCGCACCTCTCTGCAGAGCTGCTGTCTTCTCCAGGGTAAAAAGGTCTTTGTAGCCCTTTTGGCAACTGTCCAGTGGGGCCCAGGGGTGTAAGTAGCCCAACACACTTTGCATCCCCTTCATCTTGGTGTGGCACGGTGGAAATAATCAACTTGTGTCATTTCGATCCAAAAAAGGGGAAGATTTTTTTCTTTATTATTATTATTATTTTCCAAGGTAATGGGGAGAGGCCAAGCAAAGCACAGCAAAGCAACATACATGATTTAGCACACAACAGTTTTGCCAGGGAAACGCTAAAGACGGAGTCTAATCCTTTCATCTAACCCTGGTCCTTCTAAAAGCTTTAAGCTAGGAGTTGACTCAGCATGTCAGTGCCAAAAAGATCCATTGACCTCGAGTTCAGTGCTGAGAAATTGAGAAATGTTCTTTTTAATGTCTATTCAATAAATACAGCATCACCCTCTCCGTGGGCTGAGCAATCCACTTCAAATCCATTACGGCACGTTCTCACAGACTGACAAGTTGTCCTGAGACAATAGTGGCTGCCAGATGAGGTTAACCCTTGCAGAGGGGGTGTAAATCTTTGTAGCCACGAGCCTTTTGCTCTCAGAAGTCCTTGAGAAGAGGGGAGGGGGGTATCTGAATTGATGACGAGCGGCTGCTGCGTGCGCTCCTTGCTGGACCAAGGTGATCTGCGTCAGTAAAAAATATGCCCAGTCAACAGAGCGGGGCTTCTGGCCACCTTGATGGGAAGGATGGGAGTGCTGCCGGCCTTCGCTCCTCGGTGGGCGGGTGATGCTTGCTCCCAGCTCCTGCCAGCCCACAGTTGGATCATCAGCAGGACAGATGCTGCTGAAGTGAGGTTTTGTCGGGAAGCACCACGCTGCGGCACTACCACCCTTCCTGCAGCTCTGCCAGTGACTCCTGGAGCTCATGGTACCTGGGGATGTTGGGAGCTGGAGCCAGTCTGGAGTCCTTTGGCAAGTTCTACACTCAGCTGCCCGAGCACACTGGGATGACCTCCTGGGCTGCGAGGCCATGCTCCAGGCAGCGCCAGGCTGGCTGGGTTAAACAAGGATGACAGCAGTGCAGCTCACAAAGTCAGGCCACCGAAGCCCAACCACTCCTGGCAACCATCAGCCTGTCCGAAGACCAGAGTCCCAGATCACTGGGCCAGACTTAACAGAGCACTGGTCTCCCTCTGCGGAGGGGAGGAGGCACCAGCTTGGCCAGTTTAGTCCATCAGAACTCAAACAGAAGGAGAGAGGTCCTCCTACACAGGAGGACCCGCAGCCAGCTGGACCTTCTTTCTGACAGGAAGTCCTGGGCTGCTGCAGCTTCCAGCAGTAAGTCACTAATGACAATTATCATCCTAATAATGGCAATAATACAGTCATTCCAAAAGGAAAAGCTATAAGCACACGGTCAAGCTGCAAGAAATTGGAGCACAGGAGCTCCACACCTTTGGGTTTATGTTTGGTTACCACTATTTTACAGTGCTCCCTTCCTCTTCCTCCCTGGTTTCAAGCTGCTGAGCTTCAGCTCAGTGACCCACAACCATGCTGGAGGCACTGTGGCAGTTTTGAGGGGCGGGTGGTGGGGTGCTGCAGTAGCCACCCAGCCTTTGCAGGCATCTCTGATGCACCAGGGTGGAGGACATCGCATGAGCTGGTGTTTGAGGCTCTCAGCTGTCTCAAGGAAGCCATCCTGCGTCAGTGTTTATCTGGGTCACATTTACAAATTCTTTTTTCGAGTTTGGAGACTGAAAGCTTCTATTTTTTCCCTCTCTCCCCTCCCTGTGTTTGTACAGGCAGCCTTGCTAAGATCTGTGGCTAGAGAGGGCTCAGCCACGGAGCTGTACTGGTGATTGCTGCCAGCCAGCTAACTACATCACTCCTACCTTTGAGTAGACCCCAAGATCTTCAAGCCAGCGTTCACAGAGTCTTTAAAGATACAGAATTCTGCTGGAAATCAGAAAAAAAGCTGTTGTTTATGGAAATAAAGCATAAATATAACTCATACAGCTGCTGAGGAAAGCAGGGGAAGGCCAGAGGACTGCACCCAAAGGTTAAAGTCTCTGAAGACACTAAACAGCTCCTGGATTTTTCTCTGGTGTCCTTGTGTGTTGAATTGAATTTCAAAACTCTCATGATGGCTTGGGAAGGGGTGGCACACTGGCAGAACATCTTCTCAGCACACCAGTCCTCACGGAGGGACCTTTGGACAGCTGGATGCCACACTGGTAGATATTTCTGTGCCAGTAAATAAAAAGTGCTCAAGACTCAAGCACTGCTTAATTTCATTCCATAGGCATAGCCTTAAATGCTTCCAAAGCAGGAGACCAAAGCTGCTTGTGTAGGAGAGCAGGGCATGCTGCCCCAGCAGTATCATTCCTATCCATGTCACCAAGACCTCCTCCAGAAAATACACTCAGCATTAAATGCTGGCTGGATGCTCTAGCCCTGACTTTTTTGGTCCCCCAGGCACTCTGCAGGGAGACCTGCCAGAAAAAGAAGCTCAGCTGCTTTGAGATAGGCAGAGCGATCCCCAGACGTATCTGAAAGGTGCCTGAATGTCCTCAGGGCAAGGACCACCATCATGAAATACACTGATAGGCAAGAGACCAACACTGAGCAATGATGTTTCAGTCCCGTCCCTTTCTCGCTCCTGCCACACCAGCCACACAGGCCCTACAGGAGGGATGATAGCACAAGAACTTCCCTCCTGATGTTTTAAATTCCCCACCTGCATAACAATACACCACCAACAAAACTCCTCTAGATTTCAACAGAGCCTGGGTTTATGCCTTCAAACCCCACACCAGCAGAACCCTGCAGCAATCTGCACTGCTCACCACGTG
The DNA here is from genome assembly GCA_020800305.1 of Porphyrio hochstetteri. Taxonomy (NCBI): domain Eukaryota; kingdom Metazoa; phylum Chordata; class Aves; order Gruiformes; family Rallidae; genus Porphyrio; species Porphyrio hochstetteri. The sequence goes on from CM036912.1 coordinate 27,117,072, forward strand.
CAAGGGCAGGACCAGTCCCAATCCAGGTCCTCTGCTTGGGACTTAAATCCTCCCCCTTCCCCATGCAAGGTACCTACTGACCCATAACACCTGCACAGGCTGGTAGATCTGCTTTGACCATACTCACAACCTTGTACCAGGAGGGAGGACATGCTAGTTAAGATGCTACTCCCATAGCTGTGCCCCAGCAGGCTCACCAGCAGAGATCTCCTGGAGAGGCTCCTCGCAAGGTGGGAGGCCTTCAGCTCACTCTTGGCTGAACTTCCCTGGGAGAGGCATAGCTGAAAATTCGGGTATTTGGGCAACGATCTCCAAGCGCTGGGTCTGCACACAGCTCTGTCGTGAGAGCGTGTCCAGGGGTCAGCCAAACCAGAAGGAAACAGCTGGGCAGACTGTGACCATCACCACCAAAACAGAACCCTGCAGGAGGACACAGGAGAAGGGCAGGAGGACACCCCGCTGCCGCCACACCACGCGCTGCCAATTCACTTGAACACAGGTCACAACACCAGGTTGTCACACCACCATCAGCATTCCCTGCTTGGGTCACCAGCACCAGCCGTGACTTTGGTGTTCCCTGAACCTGTGGCCCATTGGGCCACCCTCTGCTGAGGAGAGACATGACGTCTCTCTTCCACCCAGAGACAGGAGATGGTGGAAGAACTGCTGGTGGCTGACCTGCAGGATGCTAGAAGAGGACAAGGCTGGCAGTGCCCTGCACACCAATCTGCACTGCCACCCAGACCCACGCACACTACAGCAGCCACGTGGCCACGGGACTCCTTTTTTTGGTGACCCAGACTTTAGGAGCATCCTCCAAGACATCTGCTGACACCACTAATTACGTGCTGAGCTGCCAGCGGCTTGGTGCGCCGTAAGAATTTCCTGATTGCTTTTTTGGGGAGGGACAGGAGCTTTCCTTCTCCCTTTGTCTCCTGGGTGAAGGATGTGCTCTCGGGCTGAAGTCCTGACAATCCGAGCTGCTGAAATGAATCCTCTTCAGTCTATTTACTTGATATTTACCAAAGTCTGCGATCAACAAGAAAACACATCTCAGCAGCTCACTTGGCAAGAGAACGAATTGAGGCAGCACTGCAGCTGTCATATTTATTTCAGTGGCAAAGCAGGTCAGGAAAATTGATAAAATTAATCATACAAACTAGCAAACACCGGGAGTGAAGGCGAGAGAGGGAATGGAGGGGAGAGAATGAGAGTGAAGGAGTGTTTGCAGCACCAAGCTGCACCTGCTTTTATTTCTTTTAATGGATTTTTTTTTCCCTCTTTTTTTTTTTTTTATGCAATGTCACAGATAAAATTGGTGCCAGGTACATTATTTTATAAGTAGGCTCGGGGAGGGGTGGGGAGATTACTCCAGGCAGGTGCCTATTACACCAGGGCTGAGCCCCAGCCACCGGGTTTGCAAGGAAATAGGAATTCAAGGAGAGGAGTGATTTTTCAGACAGTCCCCATAAGACCAGGTGCGAAGGGTCCTCACAAGTAACATCTAGAGGTGCTCTGACCAGGCTGCAGTTTGGGCCAAGGCTCCAGGTGGCTCCTCAAGGTGTTCCCAAGGTTGACCTTGGGGCCACGTCCCTGTCACCTCTGCCAGCTGGGTGCAGACATGCCCAGGGCTTGTACCCACCAAAGTGCAGAAACACCTTCCCGGCCACAGCTTCGCTCACCCTTGCCAGAGAGCAGCTCTGGGGACATCTCACCAAGTGCATCCCCCTGTCTCAGGAAGCATGGATGAGTCCCCGTGCTCCTTGGACAGCCACGTCTCAGTTTCCATGGCCACCTCTGCTGGACTTAATCACCCCATAACAAGGATTAACACCAGGTTTGCTCTCAGAGACTTGGTGGATCCATCTGGAGAAGGAAGCTTACAGAAGCTATTACCTCCTTGCCATGGCTTCCCCTCTGAGCCAAGATCTGCCTGACCTCACGCTAAGGGTAGGCAAGCTGAAAAGAGCCAAGCAGCCCTGGAAAAGCCTTTGGAGAAGGTTTCAAGCATTGAGGTTCAAGCATCAAGCTTCACCCACTCCTCCCCCCTACCCTTATTTTTTACTTTAAGAGGTTTTAGACCAAGATTTAAATTGTAAAAATTGCCATTTCAGAATGGGAAAGTGGAAAAGTGCATTTCAAGGATGTTACCAAATGGCACTTTGGCATTTCTACTCCTTAGTTTTCTGTCATAAAAATAGCAGTCACAAAACTCAACCCAAATTCCAAAATAGCACCAGTCCCTCTGAAATGTTTTCTTCTCTCCTGTTTTCTCTTCTTTTTATCTCGTCTCTCTTCTCCTTGTCCCTCTCACAGACTAAAGATTTACTGAAAAATGTCTCTGCTCTAATTCTGAGTCCTTTTTTCCCCTGGCTTTCCACCCTCCTCTTCCACACCTCTCCAGGACCTCGCTGCACGTCCCCGTTCCTAATGTGAATTACTGTTCTCATTGCTCCAAGCACATTAAAAGTGAAGCTAATTAACCAGCAGAACAATTTGCCTAACGACGTGGTAGATTCTCCATCACTTGCAGCCTTCAAGTCAAGGCTGAATGTCTTTCCAACAGAGCTGTAGCAGGGTGGGGGAATTTGGAGTCAAGGATCTCAGACCCACACAGGGGAAGCCACCTTGGAGATTTTAGGACCCTAAAATGGAGGGGAGGGGGCTCCACCTGCCCCTGAGGAGGAGGGCATCCATCAGCTCCACCATGCTCATCCTCGCTGAGGATGGCAATGGCAGTCTTTGCCAAGCTGCAGCTGGGGAAGGGTGGCGGACGGGACCCCAAGAGGTGAACCCAGGAGGATGGTGACAAACCAGCAAGAGGCCACTGGGAACACTGAGGCTGCTGTGGAAATCACAAGAGTTAACAAGCATTTTAAGAAAGAAATCCCTCTATAAGATCTTGCTGACAAGCGCTATTAAATATTCATTCTATAGACTGCAGAGACATCGTTAGACACATACGTTTGGGCTCTCCATACTCCCGGCCCTGGCATTTGTTTTACGCTGCACTGATGAGCTGAGGGGACCTCGGGGGCGCTGGCGCCAGCCCCCTGTTAGCAGAGCTGGGCTCTGTGGGGGCAAGCAAGGAAAACACGGCCTCACCACCCCAGCACCGTGTCTTTGGGAGGTGGTGATGTTTGAGGCACATCATCCGCCCCAACGGAAGAGCAGCAGCGGGGGTTGGAGGGACCGCCACGCAGCGCTCCCTGCCCCGCAACACCCCAGTGTGGGGAGGGCTCACAGGGGCACCCCAGGAAGTGCCACAGCCGTGCTGTCAGCCACCTTGACAGCCCCACCAGACTGATGCTGCCTGCCACAGGTCCCCTTCCCGGCTCGGAGCCGCCTCTCCCACAACTCACACACTCGCCCTGGCCGAAGCCGGCTTTGCCCACGGAGATGGGGCTTGCACACCTGCATATAGATGTATATCTATACGTACTTTTGCATACCTCTGTGGTGAGGGTACCTTTCTTTTTTTAAAAAAAAAAAAAAAAAATCCATCCATAAATGTCACTGAAAATCCCGGTCTCCTTTTATTAAACCTGAAAAATGCGTATAAATGTAAATAACAAATGACTGATACAGGGAGAGGAACCAGAGCGTCTGCTGGCGTCACCCTCCCTCCCTCTCTCCCTCCCTCACGCTCTTTCCTCCTCGTGTAATTTGCATTAATAAAGAGGCTGTTCCTTGTCGGAATGTGTTTCATCCGGTTTAAAATCCCAGGGCGATCCACCAGGAACAGCTCTGGGAGAATCCGACTGTCAGAGCCGACAAGACAAATGAATCCCGGTGTCAGGAGCGTGTGGTTCAACGATGACAGATTGAGAAGAACTGTCCCCCTCTCGACAGGCGGGCTTCATTTTCAAATTAATAAATCTGAATAAAATATTTTCCCTTTCATTACGAGCCGAGCCCGGATGACAGTTCCCGTGACAGGAGGGAGTCGCAGTGTTGATGAGGAGACTTTGCATGAATTCCACCTGGGCTTCTTTGGCTTTATTTTTACCTGCAATTTCATCCCTGTTTACTTCTCTCCCCTTCCCTCCTCCCCTTGCCCTCTCTTCTCCAGCTCCCCCTCCCTCTCCTCCTCTCTTCCCTCACCTGCTCCCAGCCCCTCTCTGGTTCCTCCTCCGCTCCTCCCTTCCCCACCGTCCCCCCGCGATTCGGAAGCCGAGCCCCGGACGTCACGCCCGCAACACGCTCCCCGGCTGTCTGGCACCTCAAACACGTACGAGATGCACCAAGGTTTCATGTTCTCGCTGCATGCACACTGTGTTATTTACACACACACACACTCAGGTGCCTCGTCCCCAAAACCCACACACCTAAAGTGACACCCCACCCTCCCCAGGGGTTTGAGGTGGGGATTGTCTTGGGGACCAGCCACCAAGCGCTGCTCCCAAGGGGACTCAGGGCAGAGCTGTGCTGTAGCCCAGTCCCAGGACATGGGTGACCAAGGGTTCTGTATGTGCGTGTCCAGCCCCCACGAAAACACACAGAGCTCCTGCTGTCTCACTGACAGCCCCACCACCCCACTCCCTAGGTGAAGGAGGTGGGTTAGGTTTCCTGGCCTGCTGCCTCAGGTATATTTGTAAGACTCCAGAGCATCCCCCCTCGAGACAGCAGCACACCGACTGCAGTTATACAGAGCAATTGCACAACAGCCCTACCCAAATCAGTATCGAGCTTCACCTCCATCCCCCCCGACATCAGAAGCCATCCACGTGGATGTGCAGTCAGCAGTAGCACCATGAGGTCCCTCTGACCTGACCCTCAGCCATAGGACCCCCTGTTTACTGCGACTGCCACGAAGCCCAAACCAGCCCCGACTCCAGAATGCACCTTCAGACACTGAGGGCCAGCAAAGTCACACCGCAGCTGAGCGCTCGCGACACTCAAATCTCCGTTCCACCTCTGGATCCCACTGTGACACATAAACATGGCTGGAGAGCCCATAAACATCTTTACAGCCGCACAGCCTCCAAGGCAGCCATGTGGCCCACTTCCCAAGGACGCTGCAGAGAGCATTCAGTGATGCTGTGCCTGGGATGAAGGTGGGAGAGCCTCTTCCCACCGGTGAAGGATGTTCTGGTTTAGGTAAGCCTCCCATCCCTCCTTGCACAAGAGTTGGTCTTTAGTTTGGACGGTCCTCTGGATCACCCCACCTGAGACATGGCACCCACGGAAGACTGCACAAAGCCAAGCCAAAATCTGGGCTGAGCTGGAGGTGGCACAGAGACAGCAGGAACAGGAGACACCACAGTGGGGAAACAGAGCTGGCTTGGGAATCGTGGTGACTCCAGGGCGTGTCACAGAGAAAGCCAGCAGAAACGGAGGCGCCGGCTGATTCTTTGTGAGCCCAGTATCCCACTCCAAAGAAATTAGAAACATTCCAACAGCTATAGCTATGCCTGACAGTAAATTTGATTAACTTGCCCGTGGAGTTAATGATATAGAGGGCCGTGTGGATTTTGTTGTAAAGAACACAGAAAAGACAGATGAGAAAATGAGAAAACAAGAAAGTAAATTTAAGCAGCTGGAAGCTTTAACAACTGGCATGATAAATCCAATAAAGAACTGCTCAATAAAACCCAACCACTGGAAAGCCAAACATGGGTTGGGGAGGGAGTGGATGTGCTCCGGATTCGCGACCGACACGGGAGCATGATTCACTCGTGGTGGGGAAACGCTCCCAGGTCTCTGGCTGGGCTGGCGGGAGTGAGCGGGCTGCAGCCCTCCTCGCCGCTCGCCCCGGCTACGGCCATCCTACACCGACAAGGCAAAGCCAGGGCCCTGCCACCCAGGCTCGCTCCCCATCCCTCTTCCCAACCCGTGTTCTGGTTTCCTCTGCAGTTCTCTCAGGATGAATCTGCCCAGGCTGACGCGAGCCTGGGGCGTGGATTCACACCTACCCAGCCAAACCGCGCTGACTCCAGGAAGCAGCATCGCAGACGCACTTGCCAACCGAATGCAGACCAGGTATTGCCAAGAAGCCTGAAGTAAAACCCAACATTTGGACATCCATATTCTTAAATTTTATCTTCTTTAAAATTTAATTCTGCTGAACCCGGCTGGAAGTCACAGCCAAGAGAAAAGCCTCTAAGAAAATGACTGATGAGAACACAGCTCTACTTATCCCAGTAGCAAGAGCTGTGGAGCAGCGCCCCATAGCACCCTATTATCCAACACAGAGGCAGACTTGGAGCATCACTATCCCCACGGGATCCTTGCTGCCTGCACACAAGAGCACTTTCAGCATCCCCATACCAAGCTCATTCCCATTCCCCATCCAGTTGGCTGTGTAACTCCAGGTGAGCCACCACCACCAGCCGGGTCTAGCCACACCACTGTGCTCGTGCAGGGGCAAGGTAGAGTTGCTCTCCGTATGGATCCAAGAGCCAGGAGCACAGGGAAATGGGGACCAGGCCCCCATGCAGCGCCAGATGCAGCTGGAAACATCCCAGCTGCTGCATTCGCTCCAGCACAGAATCATAGAACACAAGGAGTTGGAAGGGACCTCGAAAGATCATATTGTCCAATTTCCCTGCCAAAGCAGGATCACCCAGACTACATCTCACAGCCCCCCCAGGGCTCTGCGTGGTGGGACAGGGTGTTAGCTGGGCAAAGCCTGACCATGCAGAGCTGGTCACCAGCCCAAAGCCACCAGCCTGGCAACATTTAGTCTGGGTCCATGCAGGACCAACATCCTGGCCTGGCACCTCCCATGATCCATATCCTCTGCATCTTCATTTTGGCAGCCCTCCACAGCCCTGGGCAGCAGAGAACTGCTGACTGAGAGATGATCTTGGTACTTGGACTTTGCAGACCAATACCTACATTGCTGCACCACCTACATCCACCTTCAATCACCATCAGTCAGAAGAGATCTACTACAAGCACCGATGGAGAGCAGCAGCTCTGGATGTTCTCCATGCATTCCCTGCAAAGATGCAGGTGGAGCCCAGTTCCACAAGAGTCTTGGTTTGCTGCTGTCACCCTAATTCCCAGGAATATCTCCCAAGTCTCACTTCAGATTTGGAACAGGACTCGCAACAAGGGAAGAGACATCATCATGAACTGGAGACCTTCTGTAGCTCCGGGCTTTCAGGGTGCTCTTGAGGAACCTTGGGCGAGCACGGAGAGCAGAGCAGCCCTTCGGAACCACCTCCTCCATCTCCTGCCACTTCCCCGTAGCTTGGCCGCCTGCAAGACCAAGTGGCTGGGAATGTGTGTAGAGTGCTCTGAATTGAGCTGTAAAGAATGAAGGTGAAGTTTTAAGCCGCTAGATTCATGGCTGGGATTTTTATACACACATAAAATATGAATCTCAGTTGTATACAAAGCTGAGCCCATCGTGCCAAAAGGATCCCAGTCAAGCAGGCCTGTAAAATGAAATCCTCTTGGACTAATTTAAGGAGACCTGAGCAATATAAATTCTGGCCTGCTCAAACGCAGGAAATAAAAAAAATAAAATAAAATAAAATAAAAAAAAATCTGCCTTGAATACAGGCTCCTCTCTCGGTGCACTCGGCAGCCCCAGCGCACCAACAGAGGGAACAAAAACACAGAGCAAGAAATTAGCTCCAGGGTTGTGAAAAACCCACTGTTCCAGCTCCCCATTTATACCAGTCTTGTGGGCCTAATGAAACCCTCTTCAGTGAAAATTTAATGCAGAGATAAACTTCCCAATAAATAAGGCACACTCATATTTGCTGACTCCCAGTGACTTTCCTGACCCGCAACAGTCACATCCACTGAGCTGTTTTGCACAGAGAAAATGCTCATAAAGACACTTCTTACAGAAAAAACAAGTATATATATATATATATATATATATATATATATATAAACTTCTCTGTGAGCAAGAGGGTCTTCACTTGCACACCTCTACCTCTTTGGGGCTCCTCCAGTTTTAGGGGGGTAAGAGTCTCCTTCAACAAGCCACCTCCCCAGAGACTGGAGGAAGACTTGCTTGACTTGCTCCTGACGATGAGTGCGGCTGGAGGAAGGTCACGGGGCCCAAGGAGCTTGCTCTGAGCCACGGCCACCACAGTTCAGGTGTATCAGATGGTTTATGGCCAGCCCTGGGGAGCCCACGGGTCAGCCAGGCGGGACGAGGAGCAGGTGAAATAAAGCATCTGCATCCCCTTCCTCAAGCAGGGCACTGGGGTGAGAGGAGCTGCAATGACCTTGCTCAAAGTCAGAGAAGCAACCCTGAGGCCTGGGAAATACAACTGGATCTCTCTGTATGGGCTGGAGGCAAGATCATCCTTCCCAGCAAAATAAGGAGCCAGAAAAAAACCCCATCTAATTACAGGATTAGAAACACCTTAGCTGAAAGCACTGTCTCCTTTTTGGAGGGAATGTGTCTGGCTGATTTTTGGAGGGCGGAGAGCAGAAGCGTGCCTCAGACTTGCCTTGAATTACATGTCAGCTCACTGGGACCAGAGTTGCAGTTGTTGAGGCACATGCCACAACACACAGCAGCTCCCTCCCCAAGCGAAATAGCCTGGAGACAGCTCAGGTGAGCTGGATAGGGCTCTGCTGCAGCTGCTGGTGGTTCCTCAGCACCTCTGGAGTTCATGTGTCCGGTGGTCTCCTCACCCCAGCACCATCACCACCTCTCCTGCTACAGGAGCCCTTACAACTCCCTCCTGTCCCAACCCCACCTCCCCAGGCCATGGGCACCTGGAGCGACTGGGAACATCGGGAAGCCCTTCTGCTCAAAGGCATGAAAACACCCAGCAAAGCTACACGATAACTCATCAGATGTCCTCCAGCAGCAGGATGACAGAATCACAGAATAACAAGGTTGGAAAAGACCTTTAAGATCATCAAGTCCAACCATCCTCATCCTAAACTAAACCATATCCCTAAGTACTTCATCTACCCTTTTTTGAACACATCCAGGGAAGGTGACTCCACCACCTCCCTGGGCAGCCTGTTCCAGGCCCTGACAACTCTTTCAGTAAAAAATTTTTTCCTATCATCCAATCTAAACCTGCCCTGGCACAGCTTCATGCCATTCCCATGGTAGCAATGACATGACTACCATGCTACCTCATGACATGGTAGCAATTTTTCTGGGGCTATTTTTCCAGGCTTTCTCCACTTAAAAAAAATAAACAGAGGCAAAATACCCACCCCCAAACCCAAGCACTAGCCAGGAAAAGGCTCCTTAACGAACGCATCAGCTTCAGCTCCTGAGCTGAAGGCAACTTCCAGCTCAGACCGTCTTTGCTCCTCGGGGCCCTGGAGAAAGATCTCCTCTTGGGCAGCCAAGTAGCAATTGGGTCACAGAGCAGGATTATCTGCTAGTAACAAGCTGCAAATGTGCTCTGGGACCAGTGATTCATTAATGCACTTCATGGTGACATATGAACCAGAACCCGAGGGAGCCTTTATTCCTGCCCTCTCTATCCATTCAGTTGAAAGACAAGGAAAAAGGTTCCAGTGCCGCACTGATTTCTAACACTGATCAAATTAGCACTACCCTACAACCAAGGCAACTAATCAAGGACATCAGGGAGAAGGTGTGGTTTGAAGCACAGCAAAACCCTGGGTCTCTGAGTGATGTTACAAGACAAATCCTCGCTGTTAATAAGGAGGACTGAAGGGGCAAGGCGGGGAGGCTTTGCAAGACACACAGACCTGCTGTGGACCCTCACGGCCAGTGCTGCAGGGTGCCAGCCACCTCCCTCCAGCCCTGCCCAGGTCTGTTCCACCCTCCCCCAAAACCCCGAGGTGGTGGTGGCCATTGGTCCTGGGGACCAGGAGCATGGATGCTCTTACTGGAGAGGTGCAGCCCCTCCAGAGACACATGGCCCACCCACACCGTGTGCCCCCACCCTGCTGATTTCTTTTAAAAACTGAGATTGAGAAGGGAAAACTACCCTAACAGCAGGAAAGCTAATACCCACCACCCACATTCCACTGCACAGTCTGAGCATGCTGAAGGCACACGGGCTGCACCAAGCTGCTTTTTCTTTCAATGCCAGCTGCCAGAATATTCCCAAGGTGGCACAGGCGTGCCCTTTCACAGCAAACCTTGCAAGATTTTTCAGGAAAAGGCTTTTCGTGCATCCAAGTCTCAGCAAGTAACCCAAAAGCCAGTGTCCCTCGGCCCCAGCCCCACTGAGAAGACCCAGAGCTCCTCCAGCCATGTGCCAGCATGGGAAGCAGCAGGGTTTACCCCAGGCACTGCCCATCACGCAGACGAAAGGAGCAGCACCAACATCCAGGGAAAGCAGGGCTGATGCTAACGTGAGTACCACCACCACAGATTAAATGTTCCTGGAGGAGCTTTAAATGTTTTATTTCCTGACTTTTATGCAATATGATTCTTAACCATAATGCTTCATTGACTTTTTTAAATCTTACATTATTTTTTTTCCCCTCCACACCGCCTATCTCTCCAGGTTATTAGAACACAGCACCAGGATGGGTTCACAGCTGGTGAGACCCTGCAGTGCCCAGCTTGTGTGCATATCCCACTGCCCTTTCCATCCTGGGACCCAGGGGGTAAGAGTTGCCAGCATCTTTCCATCCCCTCCTGGTCTGTCAAATGCTGCTATCCCATTACCCAGTGTCACCCTGAGTTAGGATGCGGTGGGAGATGGGTCACTCAGCCAGGGGATGTGATCCTGAGCCCTGGCTGAGCCTTGCAGACAACTGTGAGCCTGAGGAGGATGGAAGCGGGTCCGCAGGGCTGAACCACGCAGGTCCTCCAACCCAACTGACCATGGCAGGACACGCACCCCATCGAGATACAGTAAAAGGTTAATGGGATCGGCTCCTTCCAACTCGATCACAGTAAACCCAGAATTTATAGCAACGCTAAAATACCGACCCCTATCTGTTTTATGCTGGTCATTAACTAAGATTACCTCACACCAGAGATTTGCTATACCAAAGAGCACTGACATCACTAACTGCTATTAAGTGTATTATACTTAAACTCCATAAAGAGGAGCAAAAAAGCCCCTTGTCAGCAGCGCAGGGAAGTGGCACATTACCAAGCACACTCAGATTATATACATATATATATATTTTTAAAAAGCCCAAACGAGGAGTTGCCTGCAGCTTTCCACATGTGTCTGGCATTTTGTGATCGCATCATTGAGAAGAATCCTTGAAGAGGTTTTCAGGCTCAGAGCCCCCAGCACAGAGACACCCAGGTGAACGCCCCGTAGCTAAAAGATGACATTGGGGGTGGCTCACATCGCATGAGGTCCCCATTGCAATCGGTGCTATACATCCATACATACAAACCGGTACCCACTCCTCAGGAAGCAGTGGGTTGAAGGCACCTCATGTCCCCAGATGGCTCAAGCTGTCTCCTCCACAGCCCATCACCCACAGCAGCTCCGCTCATCGCCCTCCTCGGCTCTCCCAGCCACACGGCTGTTTCTGGGCAGTGGCATATTTGTTGACTTGCTCTTTTGGTGACATCTTCTTTTAATAAGGAAATCTGTCTCTTAGCAGCTTCTTGCCTAAGGCTGTGCTTAGTTAAAGTGTAAAATGTCAAACTTTAGCAAGGATGACAATAACCCTGCTGGGCGAAGAAGAGCCAACCACTATATTATTAGCCACTCAAGGGAGAGGGAAGGAATATTGACCCATTCCACGGAGGAAAAACACTAAAATCCCCTGGCCTACCCCCTCCCAACACTCCCTCCCACATGGAGGCCAGCCTCAGATCTGCTTCCACGTGATCCTTCCAGCAGCCAAAGCTCATAGCTCAAGCTGAACAGCAAACAGCACACCCTTCCTATTTGATCAGATACATGCAACATATGCAACTATAATAGGTCAAAGCGTCCTGGCTGTGCCCTTTCCTCTCCCCAAATCCCCCCAAGGCAGATCAGGGCCCAGGCATGATGCTGCGATAGCGTGTGATGGACCAAAGTGCAAAGCCAGGCACACACACTGTATGTGCAGCCTCATCATCCAGAGTGCGTGTGGGGGGTACCAACAGAATGCTCTTGAGCAGTTCTTCCTCGAGCTGCACAGAGCAGGGCCATAAATTCACATCCTTAAACATAGGAAGGGAGGAGATTTCCATATCTAAAATCTGAGACTGGACAGTGTTCACTGTTGGACCTTACTCTTGGCTGTACCGAGACCCTGACACACAAGTTATGGCAGGCTTGGAGAAAGAGAGTCCACTTGTGGGTCAAAACCTGGATCCCAGCTACGTAAGAGCAGATCTGCTACTGGCTTTGTGTGGACAAGGTGACCTTCAGATGCACAGAGATGCCAGAAGGAAACGGGTGAAGTTTTCACTCCTCCAGTATGTCCCAGCAGGCAACAGATCTTGCGTCCCTTCCTGCAAGCACAGGACCTTTTGGGATGTTCTCCCCATCAGGTACCACCAGAACCAAGTCTGGTCAGAAACACCACCCTTGCTGGTCACAGGATCATCTTTTCTCCTTCAGGCCTCCAAAACCCTGGTCCACAATAGGGTGACCACTGGGGTGCCCCCTCCCCACCTCAGATCCATAGGGAGGTCTCATCAGTGCCGGGGTGGCAGAGAGCCCCAGCACAGCTCTGCCCTCTTTACTCATATTCTTTTGCAAAACATCATTGTAGGGAAACAAAAAAGCAGACAGCACACCTCAGAGTCATCACCTACCAAGGCGAACATGGCACCACAAGGCTGTATTCCTGGCTTGGGCTGGAGACTGACCAACCATGAGCCAGCAGGAGCCTGAGATTCATGCCCCTCTCACTCTGACCTGCGGCAGGGCCCCAGGGCCCTCCAGAGCTGACGGCACAGGCTGGATGCGGCACAACATTTCCAGCAAGCCCTGTTCTTTGGAGACATCTCATCAGTCTCCAGGAGAGGAAGCAATCTATTCCCTCCTCCTCTCCATCTCAGGACAGAGGCAACCCAGGGGACTGCCTACGTGGTTCTCCGGCAGAGCCACTGCTTGCAGCTCCTGCCTCTGCTTCCCAAAAGCAGTTCTCACACCCCACCTCCCTCTACGCTGTGCAACAGTCCCACCAAGCAAAGGAAAATATATTTATATATATATATATATATGTGTGTGTGTGTGTGTGGTGCACACACGGGTGTGGTGTGTTTTCCCAGCTAACACGTCAGGATCTGTTTAAGCTTTGCTTTATGCTCAAATGTCACCCTGCCAGAATTCATTACGTCCCATTTATTAATTAATTAAAATATATTTATACAGAACAGGCTTTATGAGACAGAGATAAAAATAACGTTTTGAGAGCTGTCCCCTGGACGGAGCGGGTGCTCTCTGATGGCAGCAGCAAGGACAGTAGCCACAGCCTTCCCTGTCAAGTGCTGACTCGCAGGGAATTGATGATATGGAAATTTGGTAATTAAGGCTGGGGAAAGAAAAAAAAAAATAATAAAAAGAAATGGAAAGCGTGCTGCAGAGCTAGTGCTGGGCATGCAGCAGCTCCACAGCCCCATCCTCTCCTTGCCGTTGGGTGGTGGGATGATGGCAGCTCCTCCCCATACCCCAGTGCGTGGAGCAAAGGAGCATGCAGCAGCTTGCTCTGGCGCCTGTGCCACCCGTCCCTGCACCCAGGGGCCTTGAGAAAGCGAGGGGATGTGCAAGCTTCAGCAGCCCAATCCTTCCCGCTCCACCCACACTGGAGCCTGCAGCTCTGCTTTTCCTCCCTGCTCAGAACAGCAAGGGTCCAGGGCTGGAGAGGAGCGTTGGCAGCCGGAAGAGGTGGCAGGCTGGCTGGGGAGGGACACGGGCACAGGCACAGCAAGGGGTGATGGCTCACTTGGCTGTGGTTGTATGGGGCTGGGGGGGAGGGGAAGCTGGCCTTCCCTAGGCAGGCATGGCCCAACTGGTGCTGACAAACATAGGACCCTCCCTCTGCTCTCTCCCTGCCCCAGAGCCGCCACAGTCTCCTTCGTGCCAGGGAGAACTGTGTTAGGAAGAGAGGGAGTAAAAGGGATCACAAGGGTAGGAAGGCAATGGCTGGAGAGGACCAATCCCAAACAAGCCAGGCAAAGGGGGGCTGGTTAGGCACAGTTCAGTGAGCCTGCCCTCCCCGCCACAGCAGCAGCCACTTGGCCGCATGCGCCTTGGCTCCGTTATCCTTTTGACAGAACAACAGTGACATTTCTACTTAAAACTCTCCGTGACCTTTCCCTGTGAGCCTCTCGTGCTTCACTTGTTCTGGCGGCTCCTGCCCACCGCCCCCAGAGCACCTTGCTCTCACCCTGGGGAGAAGAGCAGGCACTGCGGTCAGCCCTGGCTCTTCGGGGTCCGCCTTCACCTGGCTGCCAGCAGCGCAGGGAGGATGAGCCAACCTCCCCAGCACAACACCACATCGTGGTACCTTCCTCCCTCCGGCACCGTGGCTGCGGTATGGATGCTGACACAGTGCCAAGAAGCAGACCACCCTGCTCCCCCCCATCTCCTAGCACAGCCTGGCACCCCCTAGCTGCTGTCACCCGGCCATTCCTGACCCACAGCCTGCCCACTCTGCTCACTGGCTTGCATGCTGAGGGGCAGTGGGTGGCCAAGGCTGGTGGCAAATCCACCTGCCTCTGCCCCGGCACTGGCACCATGAGCTATCTGGTAACACCCCACCACTCCCCTGGCCAAGAGACCCCTCGACCTGTCAGCACACGTTAGCCAATGCACTCGCCTGGGGCACTGGCAGCCATGCACAGAGCTTCAATGGGCACCAGTGTGCGAGGGAGCATGAGAGTTTTGGAGTGGTTGTACCCTGGGATCCTGCAGCCTTGGCTGGCACCTTGCTTTTCCATAAGGAATAATCACCACCCCTCAAAAGCCTGGAGAGCATAACAGAAAACATCATGTCCCATGGATCGAGTGTCGCTCCTCCGTGTGCTCAGCCCTGCTCCTCAGCTGGGCAATGCTGGACAGAGGTATGGGAAGAAAGATCTTCAGGCACCTGTCACCTTGGGGAGAGTGTGAGTGCTGAATCCAGGAGTTGAAGGGAAGAGATGTGAACAGGGTAGAGCTTGTCCTCAGCACCACTGTCCTGTGCTCCGCAAAGACCACCTTGATTTAGCCAGGGAGCAAAACAGAGTATGAAAAGACCAAGGGGTGCTGCCTGCAGCTGACCCATCTCCCACACACCCAGGATGGGCAGAAGAAACCCCTCTTCTCTCTCCCCAGTGACTGAGAAGAGCTGGTCCTCCATCAGCACGTGCAGACCTGGTCTGTGGCTGAAATTCCTTGTCCTGTGTCTCCTGGGACAGAAACAGGAGCTGAAATTTGGAGCTCCCAAACCCTCCATGAACCTTTCCTTCCTGCCCTCACCCTACATAGCTACTGCACCACTATTTCTTGGAAGGGCCTGGTCCTCTCCTCTGGATGTCAGCCAGCACAGCTCTGCTGACCTTGGGGGAACTCTGCCAGCTTACCCTGGCTAAGGACATAACCATATATTACTTAGATAAGGAAATACACCTGCAGGTATAAATGGAAGTAAATCCACCCCACTTTTTTTATGTAGGCAGATATATCTCAGAAGACCCTTACTGCATACTAGCCAGAGATGGTGGCAGCGAGGAAGGAGAGTCTCGAGCCTGCAGCTTCGTTGTCCTCCTTATGGAAACAGAGAGGGAAAAGCTATGAGGAGACAAGAAACTCTCACCCAGGGCAGCAGCACAGGCTCACGACTGCACGGACTCCAGCTGAGGACCATGCCTCCGTCCTGGGCTGCCATCCTCTGCAAGGAACCAATGTGTGAGGCTCCCTCTTGCCTCTGAGCATCCTCCATCACTTGATAGATCACTGCACCCCAGGCAAGCATGCACTGCCCCTTCACACACACAAATCCAACACAGCCCAGCAGTTTGCGGCTCCCAGCCCGCACACAACCCTTCCTCATACCCGGCACAACCTGCCAAATCTCAACCAAACAGCCCCTTTTTGCTGCACAGGGATGGCTCTGGACCATTCGTCATCCCCAGGGCTGGCAAGGAAACCACATGCACGAGGGGAAGAGCTTCCCTGACTCAAATGATTCTCATTTTTTGAAGGGCAAATTTCCTTAGTCTGCCCACTCAGTCTTGACAAGGACAGCAGGAAACCCACCACATGAATACTAATGGCACTGGCAGCAGGGACACGTGGGGATGGGAGCGCCGGGGCTGGGCACTGCTGGCGGAGCAGTGGGGAGACAAGGAGTGGGAAGTGGCTGAGATGCTGCAGTGGGAAGTGCCGGGATATCAGGACCCCCAGAGTCACACACATGGGGGGTCCAGACCCAGAGGGGCAAGGGATGAAGGCAGACCTTCACCAGCAGCCTGGAGGTCATCGGGATGCATTTAGGTGTGCTGGGCATCACCGGAGCTGAGGGTGCAAAAGGGTTACGCTCCTCCCAACAACGTCTTTGGCCTTGACCCCTTCTACCCACCCCCTCCCCAAGCCGCTGAGATGTCCCTTGTGCTGAATTCTTATTCAACTTCAAACTGACAAACTGTTTTTAATCTTTTCCTTCCATCCAGCTTGGAGATTGGGAAGCAAAAATCAATATGGGCTGGCAGGTGATCAAGCTGCTTGACAGTGGCGCTGAGGAGAGAAACAGAAAGAGAGAGAGGGAGCGGGGAGGGTGAGGACAGGGAGGAGGATGGGGGTGACCGAGCACCCTGTGTTACAGACCCCATACAGGAAGGTCCCACCAGCCCCCATCACTCGTGGAGCAGCTTGATAGCATAGCTGACACGAGGGGGTTGGGTGCCCACGTGCGGCTTGTGGGGTGTAAGCAGAAGGCATTGCAAATCACACCTTGCTCCCGCTCCTCTGTGCTCCCCAGTGCTGGCTGAGCCGTGCCCCGTGCACCCGTGGGGTTTGGTGTGATGCCTGGCCACCCCAGATGGCTGCTGGCCAAAATCCCTGCCTGGGACCCCCCCGTACCACACCCCCACCCCATCTGCTGCAGCTTGCTGGCAGCAGCAGCTCCAGGAGCATCTTGGCCCTTTTAAATGCAGAGCTTGGAGCCTGCTCCAAGACACCTCAGGCACCAGGATAGCACTTGTTTCCCAAGACTTCTTTTAGCAGGGGGCTGTTCAGCCTGGGAGGGGGACGATAGGGATGACAGTGACAGGGGAGCAATCCTGACAAAAAGCAAATTTCTCCAAAAATAATTCAGCCAACCTGGTGCCTCCAGTGCCCGGGGGATGCCCCAGAGCCCAGAAATGCTCTGGAGCAAGGAGCTGCTCAGAGGATGCAGCACCCCGGGAGGCACCCAGCAGCCCCCTCAGGGAGGTGGGTGTCAGCACTAGGTCAAGGACAAAACCCCACGGAGCCACCCAGAAGGAGCAAAAGCCACCCACCCCCGGGGAACAAGCAGGACCGAGCCGGCCTCTTCCATTCGCCTGCCTCCCAGCACCTCCACACGCCACAGGCTCACTCCCAGAGCCCCCGAGAGCGGAGCTGACATTTGAAAACGATCAGTTTAGGAACTTCCCCCCCGCCCTCCCCTCCGCTTTCCTTCGCATCCCCCTTCCTATTGTTACTGTTCCTCCGAGCTTTCATCGTCTAACTCGGTAAATCTCCGGGAAATACGGCTGTGTTTCTGTTGTCACTTCTGATCAGAGGGACGCCAGCGGGGAGGGGGAAGTTGAGGGGGGGAGAAACAGGAGGGGGAAGGGAGTGGAGGGGGGGAAAGATTGCCTGGGGCCCCACACAGAGCCGGCATGCAAATGAGTGCCAGCTCCGTAAAAATAGCCCCAGCAGTCACATTTTATTACAACCGAATTACTGGACCTGGGTTACTGGGAACTGGCACTGGGGAAGGCGAGAGAGGGAAGGCAGGAGAGGGAGAAAGGGTCAGGCATCATTTATTCTAAATATCTGAACTTTGACAGAGCCAAGGGGCATATCCCCCCCGCCCCCCTCCCCAATACACGCGTGCGCCTGAAACTGCCAGGGTGCTGGATGCTCCGCAGCCGCCCCCAGCTCCAGCACACTCTCCCACCCCACGCAGCACCAGCCAAACGCGTCCAGGGGCTTTCAGCCCTGCTGGATTCTCCACCCTCCCTTCCATACTGGTACCAGTTTGGAGCAGGGACGCTCGCTGCAGGTGCTGGCACCATCCCCGGGGTGCCCACTGCCCACCTCCCACCATGGGCTGCAAAATGAGGGACACACGGGACACTGACCATGCCCCCAGTTTCTGCAGCACCCCTCAGCTGCCGGTGGGGTTCAGGAGGAGGCTGAGGATGTTGCACAAGACAGAAGTTAGATGTGGTGACCACGACGGTGGGTGGGAGGCGGGTCCTGTCCTGGTGACTAGGAGACACCGCAGACCCCAGCACAGGTTGGTGCTGAAGCAGGTCCTGCTCCTACCCACTCCCCAAGGGCAGCAGCAGTGAGAGACCCCTGTTACCTCCCTGCCCTGGGGGTCTGGTCACCTCCTGTGACCCTCCCCGCCCTGCAAGCACCTGTGAAGCGAGGGCTTCCCCAAGCACAGACACAGCAGGTAGGGACTCACTTGGTCACCATCACGGCCAACTGCCACAGCACTGAACAGCAGCAGCAAGACGTGACAAGACCGGACCAGGTTACACTCTGAGGGAGCTCACGGGAACACTGAGCAGATAAAAAGATGCCAGGGACAAGCTGCAGGTTTAGAAAAGAGCACCCTGCACCCACATGCACTCGAGCCCCGGATGCTTCCAAACCAGAGCAACCCAAACCACACTGCTTTCCCACCCCCAAACCACCAGACCTGCCAAAGGGTGGTATTTTTGGTTCCATTTCTTCAGAGAACAGACCAGACCTCCCAGAGCTGAGGCCAGGCTGGGAGAGGCGATGCCCTCCTCAGGACACACAAATCCTTGCAGGATGTTTTTCCTCCTCGCAGGCTGCTGCTCAGCCTGGCATGGCAAAGCTTGGCAGGGACACTCTGCTCCATCAACGCAGCTCCACCAACACGCTGCCTCCCAGTGCTCCAGAGAAAACTGGGTCAAGATTTTTCTAAAGACAGGAGCTCGGTGCTCGCCTCCCCGGCTCAGCGAGCAGCATCCCAGCAGAGCAGGAGGTGAGGACAAGCAGGACTCTGCCCTCAGAAAAGAAGATGGGATGGGAATGCGATATCCTCCTCCTCCTCTCTGCAGCCAGCGGTGCTCCAAGGACAGCTGGTGCTTCCAAGGGAGCTGCTACCTGCCCAGCAATCCTCACCAATGTGCCTGCCTCTGAAAAAGCAGGCTGAGTCAATATTTGGGCATCACTCGGAGGATTTGCTCTATCACCAAGCACCTTATGAGGCCCAGCAAAGTCCTGCATCGCTGCGCACCATCTTGGGTAAGCACCTCGTGCTGAGGTCTTATGCTGAGGTGCTTATCATGACAGGCCACAGAGGGAGAGCCTTGGAGGCCTGGTTCAAGCACACTGAACTACAGTCCCCCAAAAAAGGCATCTTGCAGAGCCCCTCAATGACCCCCAGCCCTGGGGCTGCAGGTTGATTTGGGCAGCTCCCATTGTTGCAGCTCCCCTGAGCACCCCCTTTGCTATGCAAGTTGGGGTTTCACATGGCCTGTCAACAGGCAGCAACTCCCTATACCCCCCCAGCACAGACCACAAGCTGTTCCCTGCATCACAGCAGGATGCAGCCCCTTCACTCCAGGCAGGCAGAAGAAGCAGGTTGGATGCACGTGTTCCCCCTGCGCAGTCCAGCACACACCAGAACCCCTTTTACCATTTTTTTTTTAATAATTTGTTTTAAAAACCACCCAACAACCCCATTAGGAGACTCGGAGCCTGTGCTGAGGGCTCACCCCTGCCACGTACCCCTTACCTTTGGGATCAGAGCAGCCACGTACAACAGCACAGGGCAGGGTGTGGGAGACAGAAAAAGAATCCACTGCCCTGGGAACACTTCTGCAGTCCCTTTGCCTCTCTCATTCCCCTCCACCCCCAACCAAGTTTTGCAGATGTCCCAAAACATCTTCAGATTCTTTCACAAGAAGGAAGCTTGCCACCAGCAAACCCCTGCCCAGAATGCCAAAAATCCAT
Organism: Porphyrio hochstetteri; assembly: GCA_020800305.1. Taxonomy (NCBI): domain Eukaryota; kingdom Metazoa; phylum Chordata; class Aves; order Gruiformes; family Rallidae; genus Porphyrio; species Porphyrio hochstetteri. The sequence continues at coordinate 27,137,063 of CM036912.1, forward strand.
TTCCAGGCACATGTGTTTTGGGGGAAAACTCGCTTTTAGACAAGTCCCTTTCCTGCAAAGCTCAAAGACCTTCAGAGGAATTAAAGAGAGGAGAGCGGACCTCCACCCTGGGCTTTATTGTTGAAAAGCTGGGTTTGGAGCTAATTTGGGAAAGGCCTGACTCACTCTTCCGAAATGCCCAGGACTCATCTTCCTGCTGATGCTGCAGGAGCAGAAGCGATGCCAGCCAGCTCCTGTTATCACCTCTGTGGGACTGGCTTGCTATTAAAGGCATCCGAGTTGCAAAGCACGGAGGGAACAACATATGGACAGGAGCAAGGGACTGCTTTCCCAGCCCTCCTTTTCCAGACCGTAACTGCATTTGCAAGAGGATCCCAGAGCCGCAGTGCAGTTCTTATTCAGTGCTATTAAACTTCATTAACTGATATATCGTCTCGAGTTGACTCAACGACTCTCAAACCCTCTTCCGAGGGACCTCCTCGCACACGCTGTAAATTGTCACTAAGTGCCTTCCAGCAGGAGCAAACTGCTCCAGCCCCAACACAGCCCCACTCCCCCCATGCTGGGACGAAGCAGTGACGACGCTCCCCATGCTCAGGAGCCTTAGGGCTCCTCTATTTATCCTCCCACAAACTGGGGAAGGCGACAGGGAGGGCAAGGACCCAAAAAACCCCTCTCCTGACTTCACTCCAAACACAGAGGAAGCCTTCCCTGGCAAGTTCTAGATCCTCAGTGAAAGGGGGAAAAATAAACACACCCCCCCCCCCCAAAAAAAAAGATTCCTCTCACAGTGATCAAAGTTGTTCTGTGCCATAGAAATGACAGCACTGCTTCCAGCTGAACGCTTTCAAGGTTCACATTGTCTTATGTAAACTATAATCCAAAATGATCCTGGATCAAAAAAAAAAACCCCAGCCCTCCAAGCTTTTGGACCTGCACCCAACTGGGTCATTCTGGTGGCGCACGATTCCGATTTTTAGCATCTCTCTCACCACTCCCCACCTCAAATTCAAACATTAGCAAGACCGACCTGCTTTCAGAGAGCTCTTTGGCTTTGGTGCTGCAGCATACACAGATGGAATGTATTTCTGCATATTCCAAGACACTCTGGGATAGCTTCGCTCATGTAATTATTCGGATAAGCTAACCTGAAAGCGAGAGCACACAATGCTGATTTGCCAATTTTGAGTGACTTTTGCTTTCAGAGCATCATAGGCGTTTCACCCATCGCAGGTGGCAGATGCCAGGCTGAGGTCCCCAAGCCATCCCCGGTGGGAGCTCTGGGGGTGGTGGGGGAGCAGCTCACAGACCAGGGCTTGGTGTCTGTGTCCCCCCAACCCTGACAGCCTTATCCGTGCTTTTAATTTAGGGAGAAACCACACGTGGTCAGAGGGATGCTGGGGCCAAGACACAGCATCGGCAAGAGGACCGGATGCATTGGCGAGTCAGATCTGTGGGTTTGACACCAGTGGGTGAGGCAGAGGTGGGATAATCTCTGCTACAGGGGGGTCTCCTCCACGATCACAAACCTGGCTACCGACACAGCCCAGATAGCAGTAACAGCCTGTGGGACACCTTGTATCGGCACTGCAAACCATAGTGGCTCAAATCCCCCTCACCCCCCCCCCCAACTGGCATTTAAACCCAAGTGCACTTTATGAGCAATTTCTAAGCATCTCTGAGGTCGCGAGAGGATGGCTCCACTTCTAACAGCAAGGCAGGGCTGGAGCAGCGTCAGGCAGGATAATAGCAGGGCTGCGTGAGTGGCAGGTGGGCCACCGCGCCGTCCATTTACCGCTCGCCTCAGCCGAGCGCCGGGTGCAATTATCTCAGGCCACCGTATCATCATAAAGCGCCTTTCTGCTGAAATTATAACGTGTCGCCTTTAATTATGCTAATTGCTAATAGGGATTCTAATTTTGGGTTCATTTTTCACTGTTAAAAAAAAAAAAGTAGTAATAATAGGCGAAGCAGGCCAGGCTTTTCTGCCTTCCCTGGGATTTCTCCCGCCAGCGCTAATTGAAACGTCCCCCCCGATCCGCGCCGCTCCACGCTGACAGTGGTTTTGCCCCTTGTCATAAAATCAATGGTCTTCCCCCTGCCCACCCCACGCTGGCTCCTCTCCGGCTGCTGGGGCTCCTTTTCCCACTCACCGGCTCCCTCGGATCATCAGGGTTAAATGATCTTTTCATACCGCCCGGCCGGACTGTCAGGAGGCATTGAGTGACTTTTGAAAATGAACCATGTTAAGTGGACTTGATGGGGGTTACAACCGCCATTATTGCTATCACCACCGTGATAAAATGGAGCCGTAATGACGGGGGAAGGTACTTATCACTGTCTTTTGTAGATCACTTAAGATGGTTTGGGTCTGAAGCTTCTTGCTGGTGATAAATGGAACGTACTGAAGACAAATGGCACCGGTACGCAGCCTCCTGCCACGCGCGGGACGCGAGATGGGAGCGACCTGCCTGCAGTGGCCACGTAAAACAACTAAACACGTAAAGCACACATTGTCTCTTCCCACCAGAGCCATTGGAGGAGGTACCCGAAGGGTGACAGAGAACCAGGATGGGAAGGAAGTGGGAAATTGGCTCTTTGCCTTGCAGCCTGCCCGCAGGGCCCCACAGCAGCACTGCCCAACGCTGGCCTGGCAAACCAGGAGGTCCCTCCCAGCTCTCTGCCTCCCCAAGCCCTGACTGAGCCATGGTGGGACACAGAGGAGCTCCTTCTCCACAGCCTATCTGGTTTAGTGCTCAGCTGGATCTGCAGATCGGGAGCACCATGGGCGAGAAGCAGCCTCATGTCAAAGGATTTCTCACGCAGCATCACTAGAGAGGTGCAACAGCCGCTCCGTGCATCCACCGCCCTCGGTCCTACCACACATCAGACAAAGTCAAACTTGAGCCCCCCAGCTCCCAGACTCTCATGCCTGCTGCACCCTGTGCAGCATGGGCAAAGGAACCAGCTCCTGCCCACACCAGATGTGGGGAGAGCCCAGCACAAACCCACGCAGGAGCAGAGCACACCGCAGCACACCAGAGAGCTCAGGTGGGTGGAGGTCTCAGTGCCAGGCAACCCCTATCAGCCCAGCCCAGGTTGGGCAATGCTAGCGAGGAGGGCTGGCACCCTGCTCACAACCAGAGACACCCAAATGATACCAAATTCCCTTCTGGATTTGAGCTTAACACAGGCAAGGAAAAACATCCCATGCTTGGAAGGCACGGGTGAGTGACAGGCAGCACCACCATGCACTGGAGCAACGAGGACCTGGGCAGCACCCTCCTTCCCCAAAGCTGAGCAGCACCCCACAGCAACCCCCCAGCCCCAACAACACCCCACTCACAGTCTGACGATCCACAAGCAGGAGAATCACCCCCATGGGGTCCTATGGCTCTGCTGCCCCCACCCCTTGCAGAGACACATCCCCGGACACTGAGTACCCCAAAAACAACAGGGACAGGAGCACAGATACTTAAAAAGCACTGAGCTCTCCTCCACTCCTTATATCACCTTCTCCAGCCAGGCAAACCTGAGCTGCATTATGTCACATCGTTATCACTTAATTGAGACTCAAGTGATGCCTTTCCCTCCCTGGCCACCTGGAAGCCCAGGTTGCTTTCTCCCTGCCCTGAAAGCATGGGAGAAGACACCACCAAGGCCAGGCTACTGTAAAAGCACCACCTCTAGTGCAAGACCTGGGAAAGGAGAGGGTGGTGGGAAAGACAGGGATTGCAGAGCATTGTGGCAGCTCCTACACAAGTGGCAGGAGCCAAACCCCACTCCCAGCCACCCTGCTCCCCACTAACATCAGCATTTCTTGAATGTGGAGGTTTCCCCTGCAAAGAGGCAAGATGTAAGCAGGAGCCCCTCTGCCAAGAAGCTGAGCCCCCCAGAAGTTGCCTACAGGCAGGGGGGAGGAGAGAGAAGGGCTGAGGAAGGGTAAATAAAAGGAAGAATTGGTCTGGGAAAGTTGGGAAGGGGAAAGAGCTGAAGCAAAAGACATTTTCTGGGAGCTGCAAGAACGCCGTCGACTCGAGTCTCTTCACGCCGGCCGTGTCAGCTCCGGTTGGGCATGAGGCTGAGACGCTGGTCCCGGGGTGCCTGGTTTCCCCAACCCCCCCGCCACTCCTCCTTTCCTTGTCATGGCAATGGTAGCACCGCTGGCAATATTGACAGCCAGAAGGATTGCTCATTTCCCACAGCCCCACAAGGTAAATTAAAAAAAGGAGAAGTCAAAGCTATCTCTGCCTGCTCGCACTTGGGGAGTCCCAACTCAATACATCTTGGTTACTCAGAAAAGATGCTTATTAATAAGCTATAAAGGCAAAGTTAGTTCTGCAGGTGGTGGGGTCAGCGGTTTAGGGGTTGCTTACTTTGCAAAGGCTTTGTGGCACCTGGACAAAAAAAAAAATAGAGGGTCCAGCTCCAGATGGATCTGCAAACTCTTACCCCCATCAGCATCGTGTCTTGCCACGTTGAGATAAACCAGTATTTTCTTCACCAGGCTATGGATACCAACTGCACGAACGCTGCCTTCCAGCTGGTGCTGCAAACCACGTACAGGAAAAGCCATGGAAAGCCCACGGCATTTTATCCACTGCAAAGCTCCATCTCCAGACTTGACTCCAAGGCAGCAACACCTGCCCAAGTCACACTAGTGGCCATGCGCCTTTTCTTCAAGCAAGGATTTCCTGCTGTTTTCTAACCTCAAGGCGAAAGAGAAAACATCTGTCCTTTCACCAGCTTCATTTGCATTCCAGATTAAGAGCTGATCCTCCTTTTTATTTTTTTTTCCTTTTTCTTTTTTGGTGTCTCCGTGTCACTAGACAGTCTCCAAAAGCCCTGCCGTCCACCAGCGCTGGTGGCAAGCAGCTTGCCTGGAGACAGCCAGATATCACCTTGCCAGGGCTGTGCAGGAAAAGTCTGTCTGGAAACTGTGCCTGCAAATACCGGATCATAGAATCACAGAATCAGAGAATGGTATGAGTTGGAAGGGACCCCAAGGATCATAGAGCTCCAACCTCCTGCCACAGGCAGGGCCACCAGCCTCCAGGCCTGGATCTACACAAGGTTGCCCAGGGCCCCATCCAACCTGGCCTTGAACACCCCCAGGGATGGGACACCCACCCCCTCTCTGGGCAGCCTGTTCCAGCACCTCACCGCTCTCTCTGTAAAGAACTTCCCCCTAATACCTAATCTAACCTTTCCCTCCTTTAGCCCCTTGTCCTGCCATTGTCTGCCCTTTGAAAAAGTTGATTCCCCTCCAGTTTGTATGCTCCCTTCAGGTACTGGATCATTCCATGCGAGGGCTGTAGAGTGGGAGATGCCCAGCACATCAGCCCTGTCAAGTTTTGCTCTGAGGCACGGACCGAATATGTGGTTTGGCAAGCAAAAATAGAGCTCTAAGGACAGGAGAGGCCTTTTGCCTTTAAGCGTGCATTTGGGTGCCCCACGCTGGTTGTCAAAATATCTTGGTGAAAATTCTTGCCTCAAGCATTGTTGTTTGCATTAAAACTTGCAACAAAATGGGGTTTCCCAAGTACTGATGCATGTTCCCCAAGCCATCAAACCCCAGCTAGGAAAGGTCACAAATCCCCTAGCCCCAAACATCCAAACACAGGCCATTTAGCTGTAGAAATACTCTGCTTTCCTCTTTCTTCCCCTCCCCACAACACAGAGAAGGAAAAAGGTCCTCTAAGAAAGCCAAACTGGATGTCAAGGTTTGCCTCACAAAGGCAAACCTTGTGGTGGAAGAGGTCGAGGTGGGTAGAAAACAGGGTGAAGGAAGCTACAGGGTTGCACGTGAGAAAAGAGAAGTCATCCCAAGCTGCAAACAGGTCCCTGGAGAGCTGGCCAGGACCTGCAGACCCCCCTTGGCAGACCAGGCTGGGCAGGTATCACCAGGCAGGAGTTGAACCATAAGCACACAGCCCAATGCGCAGACCCTCCTGTACCTCCAGAGACACTTTTTACGACAGAAACAGTTGTCCCAAAAGGTTTAAATCTCATGCTAGTGAGCAGCAACCCCCAAAGACCTGGAAGAACTTGGGGGGGGTTCATCACATGGGGCCTGGACCACCATGTTACGGTCTCACTGGACCTCTGCTGGGTGGTCTTTCGCTAAACCCATAACCTTTGCATGGCACAGAGCATCTAGCAGCAACAGCATCTCCACGTCTCCGGGGTCACCAGGAGCCAACTTCTCCTTCTGTAAGGAACTTTCACAGAATCACAGAACTGTAGGGGTTGGAAGGGAGCTCCAGAGATTGAGTCCAACCCCCCTGCCAAAGCAGGGTCCCTAGGACAGGTCGCACAGGGAGGCATCCAGATGGGTCTGGAATATCTCCAGAGAAGGAGACTCCACACCCCCTGGGCAGCCTGTCCCAGGGCTCTGTCACCCTCACTGGGAAGAAGTTCTTCCACAGATTGGTGTGGAACTTCCTGTGCTCCAACTTGCAGCCATTGCCCCTTGTCCTATCTCCACAGACCACTGAGAAGAAGCTAGCCATTTCCCCTTGTGTCCCACAGATATTTATAAACATTAATAAGATCCCCTCTCAGGCTTCTTTTCTCCAGGCTGAACAGCCCCAGCTCACTCAGCCTTTCCTCACAGGGGAGATGCTCCAGGCCTTTAATCATCTTCGTAGCCTCCTCTGGACTCTCTCCAGGAGATCCCTGTCTTTTCTATACCAGCAAGCCCAGAACTTTCCCAGCTCTCTGGGAAACATGCCCCTGGCCCACCAGACATCTTCCTCCCAACAATTTGCTTGTTTTCCCTCCGCCGCCCAAAACTCCGAGAGAGAGAAACACATCCAAACCGCTGAGGCTGTGATTTTCATGACACCGCTGCCTGGCTCATTTCTCTGCTGTCCTCTCGGTTTTGTGAAGGTTAAAAGCATCCTTCCTCAGCGACTGTCAGCCTGTTATCTGGGCTGGAACTGGCTACCCAAGCTCAGTGAGGAATATTTTATGCAGATTCTCCCCTGCACCTCGGATGGCTCATCAGTAACCAACCTGCCTGCTGGTGCCACGCAGCTCTATTTCCTCTGAGCCTGCTTTTTGCAGCCTCCCCGCTTTTTACAGGTGTAAAAAAAGTGGGTTTCCACATGCAGAAAAGGGTTTTTCCTTGGGTTTGATGGAAGGCAGGGAGTAAAAGGTTGTTCTGTGGTGCTTTTGGGGTGTTTTGGGGAGAGATTGGGGAGAGCTAGAATGGCGTTAGGGTTTTTTTTCCCCTAGGAAGATCAGGAGACCTCCTCCCTCCCCATTACTCTGCATCAGTCTTTTACTCCCAGCCCTCCCCTCCCAAAGAAACCACTCCAGGACAGAGAAATCCCCACCTCCTTCTGCCTTCCCTTTGGGAGCTTCCAGGCAAACACAAAGAAAGCAAAGTGCCCCAACCCAAAGTGGTGTCTCTGCCTCCTTCCCCTGGCAGAGGGGCACGCAAGGAAGGGGTAGAAGAGTCTAGGGTGCCCAGGCAGCTGCAAATCTGAGGCTGATTTTCATGCCCACACCCCTAGCGAGCTGAACAACAGCCTACTGCCATCCCGGCTGGCTGCACACTTTTTGGGTAGAGCATCACCCAGCTCATCATCAGCGCAGCAGCATCAGCACCAGCCAGGCCCTGGCTCGGGGAGGTGGAGGTCATGCACCCACCAGCATCCCCACAAGCCCACCCAGCCTCTCTGGGTACCGGGGCAGAGCGTGTCGCTCAGGCGGCTTTCCGCTAAACGCTGAGTAGAAGCGTCGTGATTTCAGAGGGGGAAAAGAAAACAGCTGGGTTTGTCAGACAACAGCACCAGCAGCTAAAAAAATGCCATCTTTTAATGTGTGAGCTGAGCACAGAGAGCACAAGGATAAACAGGAGACCCCGCAGTGAGGTTTTTACAAGTCCCCTGGCTGACTGTTAGAGCCCTTTAACTAGCACACGACTGAGCATCCCCATTTCGGGATCTCAGCGGCACGCCCGGCTCCTCCAGGGAATCACCAGGCTTCAACGGCAGATGGATCCAGGCAACGAAGCTCACGTCTGGATGGAGAGTGAGGAGAACTTGACTTTGGCCCCATCCCCACATCTCGTTTTAAACTGCACTGGCACGAGAGGCTGTGCTCCTTGGGCCACGCTTTCCCAAGACCGTAAATCCAATTTTACAGCACCCAGGCCAAGACTGAAAACAATGCAAAGCGCTGAACAGATATAAACTCTTTCTGCTGCTTCACAAGATCTCCAAAGGGGCCAGGAAGACTTTCTGCTGAATCAGGTGTTGCTCTGTGCGCCCGCCGCTGGCGGGGAGCCAGATGCACGCCATATTGCGCGAGATGGGTAATTTGGCAAAAACGCGATCATGTGCTCACCCCCGATTCAGGCCCAATTCCTCCCACGGGGTGACTGGGTAATGTGCAGATCTGATATTAATTAACAGGAAACCACAGCCCCAGGCAGCGATCTGTCATCCTCTTTTGGATGCGGCTTGTGCCTGCTAATGGCCTCCTCACCCTGGGCACCCCCTGCCTGCCCCCCCATCCCACCACTACAGGTACCATCTCAGGTCTGGGTAAACCTCCAACTCCCTCGTGTTGGACTGAAGACCACGTTAATCCAGCGCCTTGTCCCTGAGAGCCACTAAATCTGCGTTCCTGCACCCCACGGTGCTGGGCAGGAGGGGTTTGCTCCTCTGGGTGGGAACAGGTTGAAGAGCAGCAGTGGCACAGAGCTCTCACCCACGTCTCCATCCACAGCGCAGCATCTCCAGCCAAGCCAGAGCTCACACTGCCCTGACGACGGCTCTGACAGCAGAGCCCAGGCAGTGCCGAGTGCTGTGGAAAAAAAACCCTCCCGGGTTCCAGTGGAAAAGGCAGCACTGGTGCCCAGCATGCCAGAGATTAAGCAATTTACTGAGTCAATTGTCTTTTTTCCAAGGACAAACATGTGTGATAGAAGATCTCCAGATCTGCTGGCACGCTGTGAGCTCTGGGCCATCAGCCCTTTCACTGTCTCAATTCATCTGTCAATAAACCACCATGCCCGTTTAGGCTGGAGAAATGGAAAGGGATGTTTGTGGTCCACCCAGCAAGGATTAAATGCATGTTGCACAAACGACAGTTACTCCAGATTTCCCATCAGAAGTGCCAAAATTCCTGTCCACAACACACAGCAGGGACATTATCCCATACCAGAAACCCCCCTGCAAGAGGTGATGTGACCGGGATAGGATCTCGCTGCTCCATGAAACATGGAGCACAAACTGTGTGGTGCCAAAACAAAGAGGGAATTCCCTCCAATGCACAGGCAAGAAACGAGGCGTCTGCTTGGTGGAGCTCAACCAGTGATGTTCAGCTTTGCCCCCCCAGACTTTCACAGCACGTCTAGAATATACTGATCTGGAAGGGACCTATAAGAATCATCAAGTCTGGGCATCTCAGACTTCGCCACTTGGGAAGCCAAGCTCAGCTTGCCAGGCTTACCTAGGCTGTGTCCCAAGGCTGGTGGCCCTGGGAACATCACTGCCACCTCCTCTGACCCTGTGCATTTGATAACAGCAGGTGGGTGAAGCTGAGAAGCAAAGCGGCCCGTTCAGTAGCTTGGCGGAGCTTGGTGGAAAGGCTGCAGGGGAAGACAGGGGGTGAAAGGAGCCTCATCTCTACTCAAGACAGTCCATGGGCAGCACCTCCTCCCAGGAGGATAAACCTTGGGGAAAGTCAGAGAGAGAACGGGCATTTTAAAAGGGAAGAACATTTAGGGTTAACCATGTATGAAGAAATACTTTTTAGAAGGACACAAACACTCTCTGGGCTTATGCTGTTCCCTAACAGCATCCCAGGATGGATTTAGCAGGAGGGATATATCATCCAAGAGATGTTCGTTCTGGGACAGTTTGGGTTTGTTGTTGTGTTTGTTGGTCATTTTTTAACAGCTTCCTCCAGGGCATGCTCCTGGGCCCGCTGGTGACAGGACACAGCAGCACAAGTAACTGGGACCCAAGCCTCACCATCAAGGCCATCATTTCCCATAGCCGCCATGGCAGTCCCCTACACAGCACCCCAGCCAGGGCCCGGAATTAAAACAAAGTGCAAATTGGAAACCAGAGCTGGGTCAGGCCCTGGGAAGGAGGGCTTGCCTCCTCCAGGGCTCAAAGCAAATGCTCATGGTACTCTGTTATGGAAGAAAGAGGCAAGAGAAAGTCAGGAGGATGGCTGCTGTTGTTGGTAACCCAAATCGCAGGCTCTGCCCTTTCCCCGCCAAGTGCCTCGGAGAGAAAAAAAGGGAGTGGATTGTTGGGTTGGTTTTTTTTTTTCTTTTTGAGTGCATAGCAAAACAGCTAATTTAAAACAATTACACAACATCTAATTAAAATCATCTCTGTGTCCTAGAAAGGCAACTGGCCAGGTACTCAGCATGAAGCGTTTGGCTTTACGGAGCAGCATCTTGTTAAAGCCCTTCATCCCGCGGCGGCGGTGGCTGGACCCATCCCGCGCGTGCCTGCGGAGAGCGGCTGATGGCCTTCCCAGCGTCAGCCGAGTGAGTCCTCCCTCTCCTCCCGCCCGGCTCGGCACCGCGAAGTACCTGAGGCACCGGCTGTGCTTTATGAAGTCTAAAATTTTCAACTGGTTGTGTCTTTCCATGCAAACTCATTAGACACTATTTACACCCGCTGCAGCTGTGCAGAGAGAGGTTTTGAACTCTGGCATTCTACAGTAGGCTTTGTTTCTCATTTACATTTGCATATTAAAGTGTTTGCCTGAAATAGGCTATTGAAATTAATTCAGGATTAATTGGTGTCTTTATCTCATTAGGACAATCTAATTTAAGGATGATGAAATTGTTTAGCCTCCCGTTTGCATAATTAGATTGCTTTGAATTGCTGTCATTATTGTGCTCTTTAGCATCATCTGTAGGCCTCAAACAGACAAGAGTTTCAACCTCATAAAGACCAATCATGTGTTACAGCAGAGAGCTGTTAACCCCTTTTAACCCAAACTCCCTCCAACACGCCGCTGCACAATGGAGCGGACGCTCCGTGGCACGGTGGGGACGCAGAGGTCTCCGCATCTCGTGTAACGGGACGTCCCTTCCTTCCCTTTACATGCTTGGGGTGGTGAGGTGCAACCACAGGAGCAGCCAGTGGGCAATCCTGATTCGCTTGGCCTTCCTATGGGAAGGGCAGCAGCTCTCCCAGATGGTGGTGAAACCCTTTCCAGGCAGGATGGGGCTCAGTGGCCGGCACATGGGCTGCTCCTCCCAGGAGGCTGAGCAGAACCACAAGCACTTGCTCTCCCTCTCACATCACTGGAAAGGGCTGGTGGGAAGGTGCCCAGGGACTGCCTGATCCCATCTCTCCCGCATGGCTTCAGCAAAAACCCTCGGGCTGCCGGCCAAGACAAGGTGGGCTTTCTCTCCAATGGATCTGGGGCTGCAAGGGATGCTCATGGTCACAGGCACCACAGTGTTTTGTCCCCTATGAGGACTAACCAAGCTTTGCCTCCTTCTCCAGTTTGGAGGCTGCATCTGAACCTCCAAGTGAGGAGCATCCCCTGAAGATGTCCAGGCCAACATGTAACCCTCAGGTCTGCTCATCCTGCTACAAACAGTTCCCTCCTCTCTATGCTTACTTGGATGATAAAAGGAGAAAGGAGACCTGCCCACCCCAGCACAATGGGCACACACACATGAGGAATTACTTACCAGTGGGCACATGAGCCATGGAAGAGCAAAGAAAGAGAGTTGTAAAGCCAGACCTCCACACTGGACCACCATTAAGCCTAGATTCACCCGGTGATGAAGGGGCTCACCTGATGCTGCAGAGGAGGAGAAAGAACCACGCCAGCCCCATGCAGGCCTCCACCTCACAACGGAGACAGCAAGGACCACCAGCAGTGGAAGGAAGAGCCCATGTTGAGAAAGCACTCACAGGATGGTTGTGCCCAGGGACTGTAATCAGGGTGTGGATCCCCGGTGCTGAGTACATACCCTAAACATCACAGGATGAGCATACACAAAGGGGCATGTGGACACAGGTTGAAAAGGAAGTGGGAGCAAAGAACATCAGCCAAAAGCCACAGCCATCCTGAGGACCCTCACAGCTCACAAGGGACACATTCCCCCAGCAGCTGTTCACCTGCGTTTCAGGGTGACCTTCCCCAGCTTCCTGCCCACCCAGTGGATCTGGGCATCTCCTAGCCATGGGAACACGTAGGCTGTAGCCACCTGGCAACAGCCATCCCAAGTCAACCCCAGCTCCTGGCAGAGGGAACCGGTTCAGCATCCTGAGCTAAGACCTTGCTTCCCCGTGGGTCTCTCCATTAAAAACCAGCCTGTTCAGCCACAGAAATGAGCCAAAGCATGCATCTCAGAAGTGTTAGTACATGATGAAGCATCATACAGCACTGTAACTAGCTTCCTTGCTCTCAAGGAGGATCATGGCCTTTTGCGTTTTCCCTGCCGTATGGGGCCAAACTATCTTTCCAGATGGTCGCCAGAAGCCGATAGCCACCAAAGCGCCTGAATCCAGCCCTAGAGATGCTCCCTGGGCACTGGGAGCAGGAAGGGGGTCGAGATGACAGCTCTGCGGTTGCTCCTGGGGATGTTCTCCGTCTGTCCTGGCCCAGCTCGAGGCGAGAGACCTGCTTCTCATTAGCAGGCGGCTGACTCCGGAGGTGGGGGCTGCGCCAGGCAGGCTGCTTCGCCAGTCGCTTCACGTATCCTAACATCTGGTTGTGTCTCATCACAGTGCAAATTTATGACCCTGGAAACAACATGTTGATGATGCACTGGGAAGAGGAGTCGGAGCTGTAATCCTGTGTCCAGAGCAGGGATGAGGGGAATTGCCACCCGAGGATTTTCGCGAGGTGGAAGAGGTGAGGAAGGACACGCGTGTGCCTCCTTGCGTGATGGGGGTGACAGAGCTCCCAATGATGCAGCACAGCAAACGTTTGTTTCACTCTTAAATCTCTCTCCTCTGGGGAAAAAAATGCAAATTCAGCAACAGCCAACTTCGCACAACTTCATCTCGATGGATTGCCAACTTCCAAACCAGCCAAAAACCAGGAAACCTTCAAGAAAATAAATAAAAGGTTTCATCTGAGGGCTTTGAAAAGGAACATTTCCATTTGCAGTGACCAGCCAGTTACGCTTTCCATTTCATGGTTAAAATTATACAGACATTTTAAATGGTTTGAAATGGAAATGACAGATTGCGTTTCAGGTCCTCCAAAGAGACTTTTCTTTGCTTGGGATAAGTAAATGTTTCATTCTTTTTTTTTTTTCCCCAGAGATCAAATGCATCAGTTGAACCAGAACAGAGTGGGACTTGGGAACTCTTGTTTGCAGGTTCACACCAAAGATGTTTCAAGTTTTCAGTTTAGCCCAAACAAGTGGTTTTAGTTACGTTGCTTTGTCAGAGCTGTGGCGGAAAAGAAGGAAATCCAGCTCTTGCATCATGAGAAGAGAGCCAAAGGGGAAAGAAAGGAAAAAATCCCAACCCTAAGAATCAGTGCAAAAGAAAAGTCTTAGTGGGGGAGAACCACATGGGGAGCTGAAGAAATGAAGACAGTCACCAAAAGCTAGGATGCTATTCAAGAGAGGGGGGTGAAGTTTCTTCCTCTGGCTATCCAACAGCTCCCCAGCCAAAGGCTGGCTGGGTAATAATAAGGGCAAGAGCAGCTGAGAGTCACTGAACTGTGGGAAATGGAGGTGCACACTGGTGCAAAACCTGGTGTGCTGCTCCTCAAACAAAATGAAGGACACCTGGAGCAAGCCTGAAGGAGAGAGCTGAGGATGGCTGGAAATCTGGGAAATGCAACAAACACAGGGCGGGAAACACGATACAAATGTGCCCTTGGACAAACCAAAAGGTCTTCATGTTGTGATTAGTGGATCTATAATGAGTCATAGCTCAGATGATGCTGAGAGGAGCTCTCAGGAAAAGCCACTGGTGGTGGGCACTACCAGGCAGCACACAGCAGCCTGGAGTGACGCAAGCACAGCAGACACCCTGATGTACCTATCATGGCTTTCCAATGCTGCCCATTTGTGAACCCATGTGGCTTTACAGCAGACACGCTGGTCCTGGGGAGAGAAATCTGAGCGGAGCAGCCCAGGCCTGGGTGGTTTCCACAGCCCATGGCATGGACAGCTATGGAAAGCACTGCCACAGCTCACCGGAGGCCAGACCTACCTTCAACCAGGTACAGAGGTGTTTTGGAAATCACTAGCCAACAGCTCTTCTGTCCTCTCCAGAATTGGCAGTCTCCAGAGACCAGCTTTTCTTCCCCCATTTTGGCATTGCTGCTGCTGCTGAGCGTGTCCAGAGCCTACAAGGATGGGTGTTACAGTGGGTCTGAAAACCATGATAGACTCTGGAACTCAGGGAGGATTTCTGGTGGCTTGTGATACATTCTATTGTTATCTCTACAAAATCACATAGCCCTCCCCTGGAAGCCCCCCCGACCTACTATTCCTTTCTGCTCAGAAGTACTAGCGAGGCCCAGTGGTTATGCTGCATCCCATCTCAGCAGACAGGGTCCTTGGGAGATACCTGCCAAAGGGAAGAGAGAAGAACCTTTTTTGGAGGCCAAAAATGCTTAAAGCACCTGGAGGCACAACAGCAACCTTCAGCTCCTACACCCCCACCGAGCCGGCCACAGGCTGCCGCCCTTACTGCCAGCTGTCAAGAGCTGCCTAAGTAGTAAGGACGACCCCAGTATGAAAAGGACAAGTGTGCCTCTGTCATCCACCAGCACACTGCGAGCATGACAGCAACAGCAGAAAGCACAGCGCTTGCCAGAAGTCACACAAGGCATCCAGGAGCCTTTGACCAAAGACCCACAGTAGTCTGAAACACTCTTCAGTGGAGATGCAAAATGATGCCGGGAAACCTAAGCTGGTGAAGGCATCCCATAAATGAGCTGGTGTGAAGCAGCCAGCTTTCACAGCTGCAAATCACCTTGTGACCACCAGCAAATGGTTGCAACCAGTAGCCACGAGCAAAAACACAGGGCTGTGAGGACAAGCCCACGCAGGGAATTTGCTGTGTGGCTCACAACCCATCAGTGGTCCTACACATACCCCAGCCATGGAGGAGGACCTCCCCACACCCTGGCTCCAGGCACACCGCTGGATGGGGAGCACAGGGCCACGTATTTGGAAAGACCATGCTGTCCCTTGGCTTACACAGAACCTTCCTCAGTGTGGGTGTGGGGGTAATTAGCAGGGCTCGGACACAGATTTACAGCTACCCAACCTCTTCCAAGCTCATGCTTC
This sequence comes from Porphyrio hochstetteri, assembly GCA_020800305.1. NCBI lineage: Eukaryota > Metazoa > Chordata > Aves > Gruiformes > Rallidae > Porphyrio > Porphyrio hochstetteri. The sequence continues at coordinate 27,152,322 of CM036912.1, forward strand.
AGTCTGTGAGGTTCAGCTCTTCTCCCAGGAGGACTTTGTTAGCAGAGTTCGACAGCCGATCTTTACGCTCGCTGGTAGGATGCTTTTAAGAAGGAAAAACAAACAAACAAACAAAAACCCCTCCAGCATTACAGCGTTTGAGGCTAAGCAAAACACTTTCTTCATCCTTGAGAGTTTGATAGAAAAATGGAAAAGAAACTATTTCAAAACAAAAAGTCTTTTCAAATTAGAAAAATCAGGCAGTCCCCCTGAGCGATGTCAAATGCAAATCCCAGGACTACTTCTGAAACCACGCGCACGTACTGACATCCACACACATTCACCAACACAGATATGGCTGCACGCTGCTTTTACCCCTCGGGCACAAACACAGCTGAATGGGGAGACTTCCCAGTGCCCCTTGTCCCACACTGGGGGAAACCTGCTCCCAAACTTCACTTGGGTCTCATTAGTGCAAGAGTGCCTGGAAATGGCAGTCCTGACTACAGCAGTGCGATGGGCACCATAAGCCAGAGCAACTGAATCCCAGCTGGGGACTCCCAGTCTCTCTCCTGCAAGAATACAGCAGTGCCAGGCTGGGAGCCACATCCACCCTCCTGGTTCAGACACGTGCCCACGGACCCAGTGATGCTTTCACAGAATTTCACAGAATCACAAGGTTGGGAAAGACCTTTAAGATTGAGTCCAACCGTTCCTGTCTTATGCTAAACCATATCCCTAAGTACCTCATCTACCCTTTTTTTAAACACATCCAGGGTCAGTGACTCAACCCCCTCCCTGGGCAGCCTGTTCCACATCCCAACAACTCTTTCAGGGAAGAACTTTTGCCTAACATCTGATCTGATCCTGCCCTGGTGCAGCTTAAGGCCATTTCCCCTTGTCCCATCTCCTGTCCCCTGGCTGAAGAGACCATCACCCACCTCTCTGCACCCACCTGTCAGGTAACTGTAGGTGGTGATAAGGTGTTCTCTCAGCCTCCTCTTCTCCAGGCTAAACATCCCCAGCTCCCTCAGCCACTCGTCATACGATTTGCCCTCCAGCCCCTTCCCCAGCCTGGTTGCCCTTCTCTGGACTCGCTCCAGGACCTCAATGTCCTTCTTATGGTGAGGAGCCCAGAACTGGACCCAGCACTCAAGGTGCGGCCTTACCAATGCCAAGTGCAGGGGCACAATCCCCCCCCTAGACCTACTGGTCACACTATTTCTGATAAAAGCCAGGATGCCATTGGCCTTCCCGACCAGGCTGGCACCCAGGCACGTGCCCCCAGGAGTGTCCCCAGCCCCTCACAGCTCCCAGGGCCAGGGGTGAGGACACCAAGCCACAGCTCCAGTGTTTGGTCAACAGCTCCTGACCCACGTAGGTTATCGGTCTCATAACCACCCAGCCTCGGTTCCCAAGTGCCAATCAGGCCTCTCCTTTGATCAGCGTTATAATCAGATACAGCACTCCAGCATGGATTATTAAGTTTTAACAGTTGACACATCATTTCTGATACCATAATCTGGCAGCACTTTACAATAAGTGACAGGTCCTCACTAATTCCTTTTGTATTCACTGTAGCAACGTTAATCATGAGTGATGAACTTTGCGTATTCATATGGATGTAATAGGCAGTTCCCAAGGACTGAGACTGTAATTTAGCTTTAACCTAATGGGCACTGATTGTAACAATAAGTAATTATGTCAGCTAAATGCAGTGTTGATGGCAATTGATGACAGCAGTGAAAGCCACGACACCATTTTGGAACTAAGCTTGGAATAGTCATTTGTAAAGCCATAACAGCCAAGACGAGGAACAATGTGTCCTCTCCTGTGTATCCTATCATCCAGCTACCTTCAGCCTAGTGAGGACAGTCCCAGCCATGACAAACACCCTGTCAGCTCTCTGCTTGACTCTCTGGCAGCTCACTTCAGGGTAGCCAAAAAATCCAACTCCGCAGATGGATGGGGCTGGAGTCCCCTGAAGCTCAGGTAAAAGGAGAGAGGCATCTCATCTTAATGCAGTGTTGGGATCAGTTTTCCTGGATCATCTTTGGGCAAGTCACGTTGGGTGATGCCCAACCAACATCTGGGAGTGTCACCTTTCCTTGCTGCTTCCCATGGCTGCAGACCCAGCCCACAAAGCAGGGACAGGCTGCAGAGAACCAGAGGCCACCACTGAGCTCAGAGACATCCGAATTCAGCAGACATACCCAGGCCTGAGAAGCACGTTTGGTAACCTAAACCACTGCATATCTACCTCCAGAGACAGATGCTCTTCTGTTGCCCGTAAGGGCTGGTGTGACCTCTTTGCTGGTTGGAGAGAAGCATGAGGATGGGGAATTTTTAAGGCAGGATGTTTGGATCTGAATTGCTTTCTTTAGAAAGTGGGAGCACGGCAAAGTCGTAATAATAATAATAATCTTCTTAATGACAGTAATAAGGCTGTAAGTGCTGGTGTCATCTTGAAAAAGTGATTTGTGCTGCCAATAAGGATCCCGCTTCGCTGTCATCATTAATGTGGTCAAAATCGCTTGGAAAACACAAACACAAAGTAGCTACAATGAGGTGGAAAGGACATCTTCAAAGAAACAGCTCTGGGGGGGCTCCCACGATGTGACTTCCCTGCCCCTACCAGAGTGAGGAAGGAGCTGCCTTCCCTTGCTCTCAGCAGGACCTGTAGAAACACCTTCCTGAAGACACACAGCGCAGTGACCCCAGCGCTGTGTTTATTTACTATTTTAATTAATGTCCTCAATTCCAAAGCAGCTGCCTGCAGACCTCGCTTACCCTAGGTACAGGCAAGAAAAGGGCACTGCTGGACTTGAGGTGACTGGGTGAGGCTTTCGGCACCGCGGCCATGGAAGTCAAAGGTGGGATGGTCCCCTCCTAAACCCTGAAAGGTGACAGGGCTGTCAGCTTTCTCATGTGATGTAACTATTTGTAGTAACTCCATTCTAGTGTAGAGGTCCTGTAAATGAGGAGACCTAGCTAGAGTTCAAGCCATGCAGAAAACAGCTTTCTTTAGTAAGCCATTCCTGTCCAGGGTGGCCCAACTGTCACCACCACAGCTGTGGTCCTCAGTCGCTCTGCATCCAACTGCCTACTTCCTCGGTCCCTATTTCTCTTCTCTGGGGTGACCATCTGCACATGACATTGGGGCACGTGGGAGAAAGGCTTCCAGGGAAGGCTGAAAACACAGATGATACAAGTCAGGTCCTGTGACTGTGCTTTAAAGGCTTAAAACCTACCTGGCAGCAAACAGGAGGACCATGTTGCACTTGAAGGGACACACGCAGTGCGGGGAGCAGAGTCCTGGCAGCATCAGCCCTAAGGAGAGGCAGCCCAGCAGCATCTCCCTCTACTCTGGGAGCGGGAGCTGAGCTATGATGACAGGAGCCAAGTTCTTTAGCAGAGCAGATGTGTCAGCAGGGTTTTGGTAGCCTCCTGGGATGCCAAGAGCTCCGAGATTTGCACTTTTAAATGGGTCATTTGTCAGATTTTGGTCCCAGAGGTTGCCTTATGAAAGGGGGGTGTCAGCAAGAACCATGTTCCGGATGCCCGGAGGCCTCGTGGGATGGCAGGTCCCGCCAGTGGGGAAACCATTGGGAAAAGCATGGCAGCCAGGCAGCAGCAGCAGCACCCCAGGGCACTGAGGAGACACCACATTAAGACCTTATGGTGATCCTAAGCTACCAACATCCATCACTCACCCCAGGACTAACCGAGCCCACAGTGCTTGCCACAGAGAATGGTGGCAGCAGAGGAAAGACCACAGGCAGATAAAGTGAGAAAGACACTCAGTGCTTTCTCCTGATGACCAGGTTCAAAGCCAAAACCAGCTGCTTAAATCCCCAATTGCAAGAGATGGGGTAAAATCCAATCCCTGAGGTGAAGCTGTTCCTGCTGAAAGCGCAGCAGGGATGCATGGCCACAGGCAAAAAGGTCTCCTAGAAATTGCAGATGTGCTGCCAAGGGGACACGTTGCTCTTGGTGCCGCACAAACAGCTGATGGGGAGCAAGCAGCCGCAGCCCTTGCGAACACAAGGCAGGCATCACACGCTGCCTTGCAAGAGGTGGGAAGATCAGAGGGAGGTGCTGCTAGCAGCAGGTCAGTGTGCCAGCAAGGGACATGACAACATTCCCCACTTTGCTGGCCAGTCCTGACATGGAAAAGGTCTTCCGTTGTTTTTGCAGTTGCTACTAAAGCACACCGACCACACGCAGCCACAGAGACGAGGAGCTGGGGAGAACACACAGAAGACTTTCAACAGTGGCAACGTTGGAGAAAATCAGAGGAACAATAGCTACAGAGGGAACAATGAGGAGAGGTGGGCTCCAGCATCGTTCCCAACCTTTTTTCAGGCCACTCAGCCAGGTGCCTGCAGAGGTCAGATTTACAGGTGCATTTAAGCATCTCTAGAAGGGTATGCCAGCCCTCTCCGAGATGACACCTGCAGCGCACCCACCACCAGCAGGTATCGACACCCAGCAGGTCTGTCTCTGTCAGAAAGGTCTCTTCACCTGAGGGGTGCTTCTTCCTCGGGTGGCTGCGAAGATGCTCGCCGCCTCCGCCACGGCCTTGGCAGGCGACACTGGTGGAGGGGGAACCCAATTACCGCTCGTCACTGCCCCGGTGCAGTCCAGGCGTCGTGTCGATGTCAGAGCAAACCGTGACACGGCCAATGCGATGCCCAGGCACTGCGGCGGGAGCAGGGGAGCGCGGGATGGTTGTCAGCCTGTGGCAAACGGTGCTGAAAGCGCGAGCCCTCTGCAATTAGTGGTACCACCGCATCTTCCCCCTCCCCGCCCAAGGAAGGAGACGAGATAGCAGCTCCTCACCCAGGGATGCATCCTGGGTGATGCTGAGAGTGGCTGATTCACGCCCCAGTCATGCTCTGGATGAGGTGCTGCCGTGCGGGGAGAGGACGGCACGGCTGGTCTCAGGGAGGTGGGCAGTAAACCCCGACTGGCAGCAGCCTCAGAGGCCAGCACTAATGATGCTGGCTTGTCACAAGCTGCACTCTCCCCCCTGCCGCAGATATGACAGCCCCAAAGCAACCAGGTGCCCCCTAGGTCCCTGCTTCCTCTCACACAAAAGTGACAAGAGGGACAGGTAATAAAAGCCCAGGCCAAATCCTTGACAGACATCTGATGGCTTGAGATGGCTCAGGATGCTCATCTCTCCCTGCCAGCTTCATTCCCGACAAATAGTGGGAAGAGCAGCTGGCCAGAGTATGATGCACACCCCCAAATGCTGGCAGAGCAGCCCAACACCACCTCCTTGCTTCCCTTCCCTTGGATCTCTCTCCTGCACACTAAGAAGGGAAACTGAGGCACAGCTAAGTGTTCCCTTCCAGCTACGCCCATCTCTGCTCCTGTGGTCTCAGTCAGGCACTGAGCCACCCTGGGAGCACCGCCACAGCCCAATGCACCGGGGGCAGGGAAAACCCCACTTAGACGTGCCCAATGACACCTCCTGGCCACCCAGATGTCCTCTTCCCAGACAGTTTTCAACTAGCTGAAGCCAAACCTTTCTCTCACTATGAGACCTCCTCAGTGCTCCTCTGCTGACTGCAAACACCTCAATTACTCCATAGCCCAAATTGTACCGTAGAAAGCAGGGTTGTGGTGGTAACAACAAAATTAGAAAGTAGGAATAGCATCAAGTTGCTGGTGGCTTGGATGGGGCCACTCAAGCAGCCCTGCCTGTACCCCACCAGCTGCTGCACAGGGACATGGGGAATGCTCTTTCTTCCCACTTTGGGTGTATCTGGCAAATCACTGACCCACAACAGGAACTGAACCTCCCTTCTCCCGCAGGACAAGCCTCCCCATTCCATTGCTCAAGCATCAATAAGCTCTGGCTAGTTTACAGCACAAAATCCTTCTGCACCTTGCGTTAGCACCTGCTTTCTCATTACTGACCTGAATTCCTGTTTCACATCAAATTGGAGCAGCGGACACAATTTTAGGCTCACTCTAGGTGCCCTCATTCCTCGTTTGCTCTGTGTCTGTTCCATCTTCCTTCCCAGGAAACCCCTGAGGATTTATTTTTTCCCACAGGTCTGTAGCAAACCATCATTTGGTACCAGGAGGAGAAAGCTGGATCTCCATCATAGCATCACGTTGTTTCCAATTCTGCCACACACCCTGAACTTCTGCTGTTCTTCTTTAAACCTCAGGAGATATATCTCACAGCCAAGGAAAGACCACCTACCAAAAATTCAGCCTCTAAAAGGCACAGGAAAGGAAACACAGGGTCAGAAGTATTCAGGGGCTGAGAAAATTCCCCTGCCAGGCAAGAGCCTGCAGCCCCCATGGGTCACATCCCTGTGGGTCACAGGAGGTGTTAGCTCTCGCTGCTGCCTAAGCCGCCGCTGAGCTGAGGATAAATAAAGGACCTTTAATCTCCAGGGCTGGAATTCATACCCCAAAAAAATGGAAGTTAGAGTTTAAAGGCAAAACCTGTCACTCTCACATAAAACCTCCTTCCTTCTCCCTGCTTTCACTTGCCTGCAGGACATCTCCCAGCTGACAAACCTCTGGGCCAAGGCGGACCTTGCTGAGATGACACCAGGTTTCCAGCTGGGGGGATGCTCTTCTGGTGCAGGACAAGCAGCTGAAGTGCCGTCAAGAGAGACAAAGGCGCCTGGCAAACTTTGAGAAATGCCTCTCATTATTTACAGAATGACACAGGAAAACTTCAGCCTGAAACAAGAAAGGCAATTAGTTTCCTGTACGGAAACAAAGAGACATCTGTGCCAAGTATGCTAACATATACACAAGGGGCAGGTATACAGTACATGAGGAATTTCTTCCAGCTGCAAATCCACCCCCAAATTCTCAAGTCAATCTCGAGTACTACGACACTCAGCAATCCTCTTAAAAGTGTCCAGATGCTTTAATAACTTAATTCTCATCTTCTCAGCCACCATTTTCTGTTTAACTGCTGAAGCACTGGAATAAGACAGAGGGGTCAGGACCGAAGAGACGGGGTGGGGAATAGCAGGTCTGCTTTGGAGGTCCAAGGAGGAAATGGGAAGCTCTGAACTTTGCTGGCAGACTGGGCTGCTGGGCACATAGCTCAGGCTGGGGCAGATGCCTGCAGACCCCACTAACGACAACCTGGGTTTGTGCTAAAAAATGCTTGAGGTCTCATCCTCCAAAGCAGCTTAAGGCAAACTCTTCCCAGAGGGTTGAAGGTTTTGGCAGGTGAGACTTGCACCAGGAAGCTGGACCAGGCTGCCCTAAGTGGCTGCTGATTCCGCATCAGAGAATCGCAGAACTGTAGGGGTTGGAAAGGACCTCCAGGGATCATCGAGTCCAACCCCCCTACCAAAGCAGAGTCCCTAGGACAGGTTGCACAGGGAGGTGTCCAGACAGGGCTGGAATATCTCCAGAGAAGGAGACTCCACACCCCCTGGGCAGCCTGTCCCTGGGCTACATCACCCTCACTGTGAAGGAGTTCTTCCGCATATTGGTGCGGAACTTCCTATGGAACATCCTCAGAGGACTGCAACGTTCAGCTGGACCAAGCTATGCCCAACCTGAGGTAGTGCTGGGGCCAGTCCCTCTTCCCAAGGAGAGTTTGTGCTGCAGACCTTCAGGGATCCTTTCCAAACGTTTCCAGGAGTTTTAAGCCTGGCTTTAAAAGCGCCTTAACCTGCAACGCTGTGCCGGCCAGGCCTGATTCAGCATAGCTGTGCATCACCTCCCACCCCCAGACACCCCCAGCCCCCGTTTCCGACAGATTTCCAGACTTCCCATCTCAGCCAGCTACCTTTTAGACAACATTTTCTCAAGATTATTTTAAACAAGCGAGGAAATTTGGGTGACACTTTAATACATAAAGTGCTTCTTATTTTCTCCCTGCCGTGGAGCGGTGCTTTCTAACACGCTCCCCGAGTTAAACATCAGGTGTTAAACAGACGCACACATTGTTTTAGCAGGAGCCCACGTTTTTATAATAGGCTTTCTATCTAACAGCTTGATATAGCCCCTTCCATTAAGCATTTATTGCTAATGCATTGTAAAGCGTAACATGCTATATACGCTATTAAAGAATGAAGCTGCCACGTACTCACCCCTTAATAATGAAACACTTATGAACAGGAACCTTGGGTTAAAGAGTTGTGAATTAAGTTTAATCTCAAAGAGATCATGTAGCACTTTGCTGGTATTATTGCAGTGTGCTGTCAGCGGGAGGGCTAGGACCCAAGTGCCCTCTGGGGAAAGAGCTCCTTGACTTCGCTCTGGAGAAGACCTCAGTGAAAATGTGCCCCCAAGCAAGAGCTGGGCTAAATACCACTGGAATGCTGGAGATCCAGGAGAGCTCTTCCTCAGGACTCCCAGATAGCCACATGCCCTGGTTATTGACTTTCTGATAATTCAATATAAAACCCAGTCATTAATAAACCTTTTTAGATGAGATACATCTCCACCTGAGCACTACCTTAAATTTTTTCAATTTTTACTATTCAATTAAAAAAAGTTCACCTTTTTTTTTTTAAAAAAAAAGAGCAAAGCCCCTTCCCCCAGCGAGCAACAAGGGGTTTTTACACAATCTTTGCCTAGGTAAGTGAGCCTGGGGCACAAGGAGCGAGGACTTGATACTCCAGGGTTCAACCGCAAAGGCAAGCGGTGTCAAGACTGTTCCTTTGGAAAGAGAAATCATCCTGATCTCTTCCCTCCTGCTGGTCTCACCCTCCCAGGGATCTATTTATACACACGCTGCCGCATGGCAAACTTTGCCTTTGTTCCTTTTCCCTATTTATGAGCTGTGGAAAAAAGCAAGCCCCACGTCTCCAAAACCATTGCCCTGCAAACCCTACAGCAGGATCAGCGTAAGGCAGGAAAGGGACTTTGGGTTGGTGCAAGAGACTCACCTTTTCCACACCCACCTGTCCCCCTGCATTCAGTAGTGATGGGACACCCAATGCCCATGTGTGCTTCAGGATTTATATTTACTGAGGGAGTGGGGGGCTGACCTTAAGCTGGGTTGGGAGGGGGTGTGTTCAGAGAGGTTGTTACGCAAAGGTCAGCTAGAGATGACTCAGTTTCCATGGGGAAAAGAGGAGGAAGACTCTGGTCTTCAGCAGCCTGTGCTCTAACCTGCCAAGCTCATGCCTGCTGGGGTCTTGCCCCACATCTTGAAATTGAAAACCATCAGATTTTTGAAATGGCAGAGCTACGTGACAAAGCCAAGACCTCAGGGACATCTCTAGGGTGAGCCAAATGGCAAGACACCGTTTTGGTACCCAATTCAAGATGCTTTTAAACAAAAGTGCTCTGGGTGTCTGGAACTCCCTCAGCCACCCCTCCACCCCCCCAGGTTCTTGAAGGTGTCTCCATGTGTTGAGATAGCCCAGACCTGTACACATTTGCTCTCTGCATTACTAGCAGTTGTCCTAGCAGGAGTTCAACATGAAAACACTCACCTAGTACTTAGGGAGAGCTTCAGGACATGGTAACAGCTGTTTGCGTTGGTTGTGTCCGGCTTCTTTCTCCCTTTCCAGCCAGCCCTCCCGCTCCTAAGATCTGCTGCCTTAGGACAACCTGCACCTTGGGAGGGAAGAGCAACGTGGGGCAGACACAGGGCTTCCATACAGCCACAACAGCAGTGCTGAAGACCCAGCAGCACAGGCTTCAGGGGCAAAACTTGTACCTCGAGGTTTCTAGCTATGTCCCCCAATGCTTCTGGGACACCCAAGGGCTCATGCACAAGGACAGCCACAGCTCCTGAGGGAGATCCCAGTTGGGATCCTCCACCTGCCCGGGAGCTGCTTGCACCCAGCACTGGGGGTACTTCAGTTACACACGTATGTGTTCAGCTGCTATGGTTAAAGAGGGCACCTAAATTTATACAGAGGCAGAACATACTTGGAAGAGATGGAGAGGATGAACCCTCTTATATCCATGCAGGATCTCTTCACAACCTGCAAACATTTAAAAGAGGGGAGCAACACAGCTCCTGGTCCTGGAAGTCAGATAAAAAATAAATACAGATAGAGGGTCCCCCCCACACACACCCCTTTAGCTGGTATATTTACTAAAGTTCTTTCAAATGCAGACCGGAAAAAGTTCATCTCAGGCTGAGGTTACCAGTGCCCTCAACACCCACGGCAGGGGGCTCAGAGAGGTTCACTCCTCTTGGCCCGCTGGCCTGCGCACGGGCACAGAGGACCCCATAAAATCTTCATGGCCATAGCTCCCCAAGCCCAGCTAGGCACAGGGTCTTGGCAAACGCATCACAGTGTTGCCTTCTTTCCCTCATGACAATCGCCTTTCTTCTCAGTGCCCATGGTTCCCTTTGTGTTTACGATAACAGAGGGATGCTTTATTGCATTTCGCCCAGCCCGCTGCCATGGCAACCAGCAGTTGCTGCGCGCTGTAAAAATAACCCTCCTTCTTTGATAGATTTCACTTGAGCAAAAATAACCCTTAAAAATAGGTTGAAATTTCCATACTAACTCTTCCAGGAGGTTCCAGGGAGGTGAGGATGAATTGCAGGATCTGCCGATGGGACGCATGGTGCCATCCTGGAGCCCTCCAGCCTTGGCATTCAGCTCTCACAGAGGAGCCCATGAGGATGCTTTTGGGGAGACACCACTAGTCAGTCCCCCAGGGTTATGGTGGTGCTGATGGCATGGGCAAAGGACCATGCCTGCCATCATTGATGGGGCCCATGGTGCAGCTTCTGCACGGCCAGATCAATGGATGGGTCAGAGGATGTGGTGGATCTCCAAGGCTTCTTGGTATTTACTGCAAAGAGAAGAGGGGGTGTCCTCTCAGTGCCTGCTATGGGGACCTGGTTGGGATAAAGCTTAGCTTTATCTTCTCAGCTCCTCTGCACCATGACCTCAAAAAAGGGCTTCTGCCTTCTCCAAGGCTCAGGAACTCTCTTGCTAGAAGCTGGTACTCTCCATCAGCACGCAAGTGTTTTAGTTGGCCATCACCAGGAAGCCTCAGCATGGGGTCTGGATGAATAGGTCAGAGCATGTGAACAGCCAGCATTGGATCCCTCCCCAAAACAAAGCTCCTCTCATGCCTGGGAGAGCTGCAGTGGCCATCCCTTCGCAAGCCCCATGCCCGGACTCTCAGGGGCAGCTGAGCAGCAAGATGCTGATGGTAGAAGTTCAAGTCTCCCTTCTTTGCTTCAGATGATCTGTACTGGTCCCATCCAGCACAAAGATATTCAGAGCACTGCTCTGGAACAAGGAGGGCGATGCTCTCATGCCCGCTCTTGGCTCACCCTCAGCCAGGAAGGTCCTTTTATCTTTCTTGGCTCATTTCTTTCCTTTCTGCTCTCCCAACCACTCAACTCTTCTTCTTCCAAATAAAAGCCGATTCACATTTTAGAGGTGGCCCCCGATTCCTCCCATGAGTTTAGGTGAGTCGAACCATAAGAAGTGGAGTAATGAGATTATGATTAAAAGCACACCTTGATAGTGGGGCATCCATCAAGCTGTCATAGAAATCGTATCTCGGAGGCTGCTCTCATCAATCTGACCTTTCAATTATTACCCAGAGTTCATGACTCTAAGTGTATATAATTCCTACCTCAAATCCAAGAATACACGCCTTTGTTTTTTTGGCTTGGCTTGTGCATGGTCTCCTTCATCAGCACATCAGAGGTGCTTCGCAATGCAAATTGACTTAAAATACCTCTTCTCTCATCCAAAAGATTTGGAACAAGACTGAGGTACCACCAGGGCACCAGAAGAAGGCTGTTTGAAATCTTTATCAGTGTCTTTTCAGCTTTTTCTCAGCTCTTTTTTAAGGCCAGTGACCACTAAGGCTAACTCCAGCAGCGCTCCTGGCTCAGACCCTGCTTTGGCTCATGTCTCTGCAGAGAGAGATAAGGCTGTTCCAACCATGCCACAGCACATCCTCAACAACAGAGAAGGCCTCTCTGAGCCACCCAGGACAAGCTTTATCCAGGCACAGATGAGATTTTTCTGCCCAAAGAGCACTGAAGAAGCTCCTTTTTGTGAGCTACAGGAGCAAGTTAGAGCCTAGTTCAGCTTTTCTTTGGCATCACTAGGAGGATCCCTCCACGTTTCTCTAGGACCAAAGCACCACTTGCCACCAACCAGCTCTATGCAACCCACACCACCATCTGTCCAATTTTGGGGGCTCTCAGGCTGAGAAGAAAAAATTTGCTTGGCACCAGCCTGGTACCTTGCTGGATCCAAGTTATCAAGGGCACATAGTTACCAGGCAATGAAATTCTGTCCAAATTTTCCTTGTGCCCTAGCGCATGTAGGAGGAGATCAGAGCATGTCCCAAGGGAGTGCCCAGTGCCTGGGAACGGGGCATCCTCTCGTTCTCTGCTGGCTCCACTGACAGAAAAAGAAGAAAAAGCTGGCTCTTCCTAGCACAGCAAGTCAGGAAGCTGTTCCCAGACTGAATAGAGCAAAGCAATAGAGAAAAAGCTGGCTCTTCCTAGCACAGCAAGTCAGGAAGCTGTTCCCAGACTGAATAGAGCAAAGCAAACCATTTGCTTTACATTTTTCCTCCAGAGAAGCTGTGTGTTTTTTATAAAAGCAAACTTCCTTGTTGTCTAGCAAAATTAAAAAACCCAAATATGTTACAGGAGAAAATAAATTCCTGGTTGGTAGAGAAAAGAAAGAGGAAACAGGAATGTATTGATTTGGGATCTTCAACAAATCCAGCCCTGAAGGCTTCTTGCTGGTGTTTGTATTGTTGCAGGGAATGCACAGCCTCAGGTCACAGCTCTCTCCTATGGGTAAGAATGGAAGATTTTAACAATCTCTGTGCTGCTGGGATGACTGACACTGTGGGAATTTCCACAAAAAAAGCCTCAAAAGCCACCCCAGACACTTTTAGTGTGACCCTCAGTTCTACAGCCAAGGCGTTCGGGTGAGGTCAGGTGAGACCAGAAGAGATCCTGTAAGTCAAAGACACTCTCAAAAGAAGCAGCAGCTTTTAGAAACGACCCCGAGGCTGACAGGGCGTAAGGACATTTATCTTCCAACACCTGCTAATCCACACAGCCCTTTGCAGTGAAGCTGAAGGTGGACTGAATACTTGCCCCTACGCCACAGGACAAGCCTCCCTCCATCATAATCCTGCCCAGCTGCCATCGCTGCATTTCCAAGCCACTGTTGTTACTGGCAAACAAGATGCCTTCTCCAGGGAGAAAACACTGCTCGATAATTCAGGCACAACTCTGCTTTAAAAGCCTTAGTTATTAAAGAATTAAAGGTAAACAGGCGTGCATTCCCAGTGCCCAACTCGGTGGTGGGTGAGGACAGTCATCATCAAGACAAGCACGGGACAAGAAAGTATCAGCCACGCAGCTGCCACGGTCTCTTTTTGACTCAAGCTATTTCGCCAGTCCTGTATCCTGCAGTGCAGAGCACTGAGCACTACCCCTTCTGCTGGTTTAAATGCCTCCCCAGCATGGATTTCCCAAAAGCCACACAAGAAGTTTCAGCTAGCTGAGGGACCAGATGCCCTCGCATCATGCTGCTCAGTGAGAGCATCGAGAGTCTGCATCCAGCTTTGCAAACACATCTCATGCCAGAATTGTAAAGGTCCTGACTGATGGCACCAGCTAGAGCACCTCTGCCACCCAACCGAGACGAAACCCTCAAAAGCTCTGCTTCCATTTTCCCTTTCTCTCTGTTCTGTTTCCCAGACCAGCACTTCACTCCCAGGAATCAAGTCTCTGCTGTCGTAGAGACCCGTCATTTCATTTACATCTTCAAAACATCCCAAAAGGAAGAGGCTAATTACAGCTATCACCTCTGGCTGCTGTACACAAGGAGCTGATGGGCTCATGCATGCATCTGAGCAGGCAGCATCCTCCTCATCCAACACAAAACTTGTCGCTGGTAAAAGGCAGCCTCTTTGGCAGCAGCCAAGTGGGAAGGAGAGGACACAACCCGTGCTGCTACGGAGATGAACAGAGGAACCTTCCCTCTTTTACAGGAGCAAAGGGGCAGGCAGGCTTGTATTTCACCTCTCTGCAACCAAAACGATGCTTAATGCCTCCCTCAAGGTGGTAACCACAGTTGAGCGATGCTGTGCAGGAAGGCTTTAATCCTGTGCTAATTTATTTTATCAAATTAAAAAGACGAGCATCCATGGAACACCAGAGAACTCCTGTTCTCCAGGTCCCAGCAGAAAGCTGCATGATCCCTTTGTAAAGAGGGTTGGGGGGTTGTTGTTTTTCTTTTTTTTTGCCAAGAATATAAAATTAATAAAACAGGATTAAGGCAGATATGGTTTTAACTGATTCCTTAATCCCAGAGAATAATTAATGAGAGCAATGCACCACTTGGCTCGACTCTCCCCATATTTGAATAATAAATAGCATCCATGGAAAAAAAAAGGGAGGAAAAGGGAACAAGAAGAAGGTTGAGCTGCAAATGCTTACTACAACGATACAAAGAGCTTTTGCCATATGTATGTGTACATCGTTTTCTGGTCTTGGATCTGGAAAATATGGAATGGAAAAAAGAAGAGACCAGATGTGGCCGCACACACAGATGTGTTAAACTAAGCCAAGATTTACTGGAATCTCCCCCAGTTTAAGAAACAAAATGCCACTAAAAGTCTAAACAAATTGCCCACGTTAGGCCCTTACACTAACATCAGCCAAGACAGTCTCAGGTACTGTGATACCAAAGCAAGGGACAATCCTCAGCCAGAGATGCTCTCCCTTAATATGCCAATCTGCATAAATACATCACTTGAAGTCCTGCAACTCTCATCCTCATGTTCTCATCCACACCATATGCCAACAACAGGCCTGGTCTACTCCAGAAGCTCTGTAAAGATTCTGCAGATGGGATTTAGGCCACTGAACTTCAGCCATCTCATAGGTGCTTAAGCATGTGTTTATCTGTAGGGTGTTCTAGTCAATGGGGTCCTCCAACTTAAGTACCTATTTCATGACAGGAGGAACCATCATTTGGAAGCGCCCCACAGAAGGACAAAGAGCCCTCTGAGACCGAACACCTCTTAAGTTCAGTTGTGTCCCTACTGCCTTATCTCGGGAGATGGAGCATGCCCTCCTAGGGCTCACTCCAAAAGTCCCCAGTGATCACCATGTCTCACAAGTGCCTCCCAGGTCCTAGACACTCCCTATGCCTAAACCAAGCAGAAGACCCTGGACTGGAGGAGTTCTTCATCCCAGCATGCAGACGAAGGGTTACTACCTGAGAGAAACACAGCTTTCTCAAAGGATGGTCACATCCTGTTTCTGAAGCTTCTTGACTCAAAGGGCAACCATTTGAGGATACAAAGTCAAGTTTTAACTAATACATAGATACCACTGGTGGACCTAGACATTACCTTGACCTAACCAAGACCAAGGCAGCCCACATTTGGGGGTAGAATGCCCTGGATCCTAGAAGAGCACCTTAGCCTTGGGGGCCCAGCCCAGCTGACCAGGCAGGAGGTCAAAGACACAAGGAGGAACATCTGAATAAACACAGCCCCGTGCCTTTCTGCAGGCCTTGCTCAGGCAGGGCTTTGCTTTGAACTCCTTCCTGATGAAATGATTAATGAATGCCATGCAGACCTCTTCCTTTCCTTCCTCTGCTTTCCCCTGCCACGCAGAGCAATACCAAACGAGGTGATCATGACAAACACAGCTCTAATTCTTTATTAATATTAATCAGAGGCAACCTTTCCACCGACACCAGAACCCGGGCGTGCGTTGGCAGGGAGGGGATAACACCGCAGCAGTGACATTTCTTGGGTAGGTGATTTTTTTGATATTATTTTTTTATATATCTGGAAGCTTCCCTTACCCCCCTTTAATATGGGCTAGCAATACCTTGTACAAACAGAGGAAGGGAGAAGCTGATTAAATAGCAGAGTAGGAGCATAATGAAAGAAAAAGCCCACTGCAAACATGTACTGATTGTTTTGAACGGGACGCACCCGGAGGTGGATTTCAGGTGATACCGTGGTGGCTCCTCTCATAATCCCGGCTCAAGGCAGCATTACAGCTTTCAAGCTCAGAGCGAATTTCACCTGGTCCCCACCAGTGGGGAAAGAGGCTTAGGCAGGATAGCAAACCTCAGCCCCACCTCAGGCCAACGCCAGAGTGGGGCTGGGAGAACCACAAAGCCACACAGCTCCCCTTCGATAGATGCAGACCTTTGCTCATGCCACCACACCAAAGCAGAAGTATTATGAGTAGCAATATGGATGGACCCATCTGACTCACCTTTGGGTACCCGTCAGCAGGCGTACTCTCCGCTCACATTTGGCCTGGTTTGAGAGGTGAAGAGGGAGATGAGCATCCCACACACTCCTCAGATAGCCTGCAAGACCTGCAACTCTACGCAGCAGCTGGGGGTGGGTTCACACAAGCACCCACCTCTCAGGATGCACGCTCAGTGAACAACCATAAGGTCTGCAGGGCGAGGAGAGCCATTCATGGGAGAAACCATACAACCCATATGGAAGAGAGACTTCCACATCTCCCTTATTACCCTGGGGGAGCAGGGCCACCTTTCCCCAGCTGGAAGGATGACCATCGAGTTGTCTGGCTGTTGGTTTTCTAGGTTTCCCTATCCTAGTTCCTGCTGGGAGATTTGTATAGAGAGAAGCCCCTGGTTCTCAGCTGAGTGCAACTCCTCTCTCTCTCTCTCTGTCTCTTAAAACAAATAGATTTTCATTGAAATCAACATATCTTTCTGAATTGAATAGGTTTTCATGGGGACAATAAATTTCTTCAAAACAATGCATTTTTATTACAACATATTTTTGTTCAAACCAATACTTTTTGACAACTAGATATTAATGACCAGGCCAAAGCCATAAATTTGCCTCAAACTATGTGTTTTCTCATGGAAGTAAATAATTTTTCTCATACAAATACATTTTTATTTGAATCAATCCTCTCCTTTTTTCCCACTCCCCACCCCCCAAAATCAGATGTATTTCTGGGAGGGATGCAGGGAAGCTGCGTACCCAGGAAAGATCCTTCATTTCGAGAGGGATCGATTCCTCAGGAGGGCTGTCTCACTCCCACCCTCCCAAGCCCAGAAGCTCTACAGGTCACTCAAAGCTTCAACATAAACTCTTGTTTTTCCCACACCTAAACTCTCACCTGGCTTCTGGTAGGTCCTACAGAAACATAGCTTATGTTTTGCTCCTCTTGCTTTGCTGCTTGCTGTCTGCTTGAAGTTGTGTTAAATAATCCTCCAGCACACATCTCTGCACAACAGCTTCCTCTGGAGCCTGCTGGATGCAGCATGCAACTAAGCTGCCCCTTGCACTCCCACCATGAGATCAGTGGTGCTACAGGACCTCCTCACTTATCACCATCACCTTTGAAGAAGCATTGGGTTGCTCTTGGGTTTGGGAGACGGTTTCACCTGAGGTAGCTGCTGCAGGTTACCAGGGACACGTATCTGCTTGGTTCTGCCTCTTCCCTTGTCACCTACCTCCTAAACCTCCTTGAAGTCACCATGAGAGGCATGAGCCCCCGAGGCACAGCCCTTGAGCACCAGGGATGCTGGTCCTGCATGGCCCCAGCGCTGCCCTTTGGTGGGTGCCCTGCAGAGCTCAGCGATCACCCAAAGCACAAGATGCAGAACTGATTTCAGCCAGAGAAACATAGCTCCAGGGAGGGGCAGGAGAAAGGGGGATGATGAGCTGGAGGCAGGGCTGACTCCTGACATAGCAAAGGCTACGGCTGCTACTTTTGCTCCTGATTCAAAGCCAAAAAAAGAGCAACTTCCTTCTCCCTTCCAGACTTCCATTTCCATAGCTGACCATCCATACCAGCTCCAGCAGCTGCCCACTCTCGTGGACCCCTGAGCCACAGTCAAGAAAAATACTTTTTTGGTAGCAAGTAGCTGGATTCAGCTGCTTCAAGCCACATTTCAAGCTTGGGCCTGGGTCAGAGCCCAGGGATCCCGGGACACTTTGAACATAAGGGGCTGACAAGGGTTCATTTCCCATGGCCCCCGTTGGCCACTCTTTGTCAAGCTTCCCCAGTCCATGTAAACATGCTAATTGCTTGGGCTCAGCACAGGGCTGGATGCCGCGCTGTTTGTTTTCCATTGAATAGGATTAGGGATTCTGACACCAATGATTAATCGCGGTGCTGCAGACAGCTGACGAGCCCGGGGAAGGCATCCTCTCCGAGCGGAGAGCGCGCACAATCTCTGCCAAGCAGCTGCTGCTGACTTCTATCTAACCCTCTGCATCTTGCCCTTTATCTTCCCTCTTCTCCCAAAATGTCTCGCATCCACCAAGCCAACCCCAAGCTCCCCGGACGGCAGCGAGAGGGAGGCCTGGCCACCTCCAGAGGTGATGAGCAGCCCTGTGCTCAGCTGCCATGATGCTCCACACTGCTTTCCTACATCGGTTTATCCCACGTAGCCAAGACCCTCCCAACACACTGCAATGCCCCAGCCAGCCCTTCTCAGCCTTCATCTCATCAGCTGGGGAGATTCACACAGCGTTTCCATTTCCCGTCACCCTGCCATTAGGGCACGGTAGCACCTCTATCAGCACACAGCAGCCATGTCCCTTCACCAAGCTCTTCAAGGCCACCAAGTGCCCCATCCAGCAGCTGAGCCCATGGTCACAGAGGACCTGAGGCCCTAGGTGAGTGCAGCCAAGGCAGCCCCTTTCACAGGGCCAAACATCAACCCCTGAGCTTCCCGCACTCACAGGCACCTAGGGTTGCGCTGGAGGACCCACGCTCTGCAGATGAGCTGAATGCTCCCCCTTCCCAGCTGTAAGAGCTGGAGGTGCAGTGTTCCTGAAGCGCCAAGCTGCCCTGTGCAAGCCAGCAGCCCATCTCTGCAACCACAAAGAGGACATGACACCCAGTCTAAGAGGGACTGTGTCGGACAGTGAGGTCTGAAGAGGTTGCGCCCCACGCTGAAGCTCCTGGCCAGCTCTCTGGGGTGTTATTTCCCTCCCAAACACAACTCCAGCACCCCTCCTGCTCACCATGCCAGCTGCTCCTCTTACTACAGCCCTTCCCCTCCAGTGCAACAACCAGGCAACCCTTTGCCAGCACAAATGCCCCCACCTCTCAGGGTCTCATTGAGGCTCCCTGTGCACTTGGCCCCACTCACCCTCCTGCAGACATCCAGAGTTAAAGGTGGCTGCAATGGGCCCAGGGCACCCAGACATAGAGCACAGTCACCTTCAAAGTCCAAAGGACCAACCAGGGACCTGAACAAGGCAGAGAAGAGCAATGGGAGCATTGAATGCCTTTGCCACCTCTGCCCTGCACTCATAGCTTCAGCATCACCTCTGCGCTCTTGTATTCCCCAGTAGCAGGCAAAAAGGACAGCAAGGAAGAGGAAGGAAAGGAGGAAGGCTGGAGAAAGCAGCTTCACAGGAGGCAAAGCACTACCTCAAAAAGTTGCAACCTTTGAGATTACCACTTCTCCTGACCTTGCAGAAGGAGTGCTGGAGGCAAATCCACCCATCTCTGCTGGTGCCTTGTGCAACATACTGTCACTCAGACAAGCGATGTTCTTAATGGGTTTGTGGGAAAGGCCTGGCCTGCCTTTCCATCTGTACCTTCTGCCGGCTCCCCTCTCCAGCACTGCCTCCCCATACGACATTCCCTTGAATTATTTAGACTGGTAAATCTTCCTGCATCTCACATCTTTAGTCCATCTGTTAGCCGAGGCTTTGCCTTTATAGGAACTGTCCTTTATGCATGCCGGCATCTGTCAACAGTACACTTGCCTCTTTTATTCATGATCTTCCGTGGGAGATGGTACAAGCTGCAGAAATGCCTCATTTCTGGTATGCATTTCATTTTAATGGAAGATTACATGACTGGGGCCCATTTTATTACTTTTTGCCCTGAACATTCATCCATCACGAGCCCCATTTGCTGAGCCTGCACTGGGACGGCAGCCATCAGCCTGCTCATGTCAGATTCCTCCCGTGCCGCTTTCTCCCTCCCTTTGGGATGGGGAGGAAACGCATTGCGTTTGAGGAGGGGAAGGTTAGCAAAGGGGAAGCAATCCGCTGCCGGGGATCAGAGTTAAGCCAGAGTGGTGGCTAAGCCAAGCAGGCTCTGGGAAACTGGCCCAGGAATCCAACCGGTCTCACCCAACACATTCCCTGCACCCGCTTTCACCTTCACGCAGAGTCCCTTTCCCACCCACATCACCGACAGGTATTTGGGGCATGGCTGGCTGGTGTGCCAGAGCTCTTGAACCGCCCCCCCCTTTACCCCCAAATAAACACCATGCACGCTCCTTAGCTCCCCCCATCCCCTCCAGTGATTCCCAACACTCCCCGCTCCTACCTTGCGCACATGCAGCACCGGGAGCGGCATAAATAAGATCAATGTGAACCAGCAGTGGTAATTAAACTGCCGGTGGTATTTGCAGTCTCTCTGCCTTGTAAGGAAGGTTGCATGCAATTAGTGAAAACATTTTGGACTGGGAACAGTGCCAGTTTGCTCTGTCCTTTCTTTCAACTCCCACAGAAACTCGAGGACCCCTGATTATTCTCCAGACCACATAAATAAAACACCCAGTAAAATCACCCCACTTGTACGCTGCGTTTCCCTGAATTCAGGGCTCACAGTGCCTCGAGGCAGCAAGTAGGGGCAGAGATAGAGGTGACCTCTTCAGAGATGCGGGGACCCTGCCCTACTCATACTCCTCAGACATCACAAGACATGGGTTGCCATTTTAAGCCAGAAAACGGTGTCAGTCCTCAAAATTCCCAGCCACAAGGCCCTTCCCCAAGGACAACTGCTTTACTGTCTTGTTCCCACAAGAAGGTTGCACTGCTTCCACCAAAGACGTGCTCTGAAAGCAGGTGAGGTCAACCCTGGGTTCTGGGCAGGATTAAACAACACTTCTAGTTTAACTTGGTTAGGAAACCAGTCTAAGATGGCATAAACCAATCCTCAGCTGAGAATCCAAGTCAGTTCTTGGTGGGCTTCAAAGCATGGAAAGCCTGAACCATAATCATTGCTTTTGGCTGGGATACCAATTCCATCTGGGGCAGGGAAACAAGCAGCTTCTGGGAGAAAAGGAGTCCCATGCAAACATCAGCATTTTCACACAACTTACAATATTAGCACATAGCAAAAGAAAAAAAAAGAAGATAAAAAAATTGCCATAAATAATGTGCTAACTACCACACCAGAAATTTGGATGGAGAGAACCCAGATGCGCCCAGAGAAAATATACTTAAGGCAACTGTCTCCAAATTGAACAGGATGAGCTGGAAGAGGCTGAGGAGCCCCTGTGGATGGGCAACAAACCCTTGCCAGCAGCCACTCCTATGCACACACACAGTCAGTAGTGGAGGCGGTGGAGAAGCCAGCAAGCAGGAGCTACTCACTCTCCCAGCAGCCAGTTGGAAGCAGTACCACACAGGTCCCGTATAGCAGGAGAAACCAGCAAGAGCCTGGGCAAGCTGCTATAGCAGGGACTAAGGGAAGCAGGAAAAACATGCTCAGATACAAGTTTCATGAGGTTGCTTAGCTAAAAGGTCACTGTAATTTTAATTTACTCTTTAAAATATTGTTAACTCTGTCCCTATTTCCCATCCAGCACCCCCCTGTAGTAGATACTCTCCATATCGTAACTAGTCCACCCTGATGGCATAACTCAGCAATTTCCTTTCAGGAATCAATGAGAACAAATGAAAATTTAATACATTCTCCAGACAACCCAACTCCCTTCTCTCCCCCATGGTAAATAAATAATGTGCTAGTCAAATGATGGATGGAGTGCTCGGCGATCGGTGGTCGAGTGCTATTAGGGCCGGGGAGGTCGGTGAAGTGGAGATGTGGTCTAACACAGGATGAAGTGGTGGCCGTGGGTGATTCAAGCACATAAAGAGAAGCTGGGAGTAAGACAGGAGGTGCAGGGAGGTTG
Source organism: Porphyrio hochstetteri (assembly GCA_020800305.1). Classification (NCBI taxonomy): domain Eukaryota; kingdom Metazoa; phylum Chordata; class Aves; order Gruiformes; family Rallidae; genus Porphyrio; species Porphyrio hochstetteri. The sequence goes on from CM036912.1 coordinate 27,174,173, forward strand.
CTGGTTGATGCAGGAAGGGGGCATGGAGCAGACTGGTCTGTCCCATTATGGATTGCTGCATAGGGGGTTACTCGGTTTCTCCACCACAGACATGGCTAGATCCATCAGTGCTGCTGATGAGGGAAAAAAAAAAACCAAAAATAAAGCTCCTTTTGCCTTCAGCAGGTTTTGGATAAGGAGATTCTGCCGGATGAGGCAGATAGATGTGAGATTTTGGCCTGTCTGGCAGGAAGCAGATGGAGAGAAAGCAGAGAATGGTCTGGGGGATCTTCAACCTGCACAGGAGAGGGACAAGCGAGTGCAGATGCACTGCAGGTCTGTCAGAGCAAATGGCAAGGTGTGTGAAAAAGTGAGTCTGGAGTATTGGCGGCAGCCAGGGATGGGGAGAGTGGCCACAACGTCAGCTGGACAGGGAGGAGCTGGAGTTTCATGCTTGCTCCCCAGGCTGGGAGATCTTGCACAGCCTGTATTCTGGGACATGTGGTTGTTCAGGAGTTACGTTCCACCTCAGACAAAAGGGGGAAGTTTGCCTTTTTCCTTTTGCCTGTGAGACAGGTTCCTGAGGCTCCCCCAGGACATGGTCAGGTGGGGTCAAGGCAGGGCTCTTGAAGACCAAGCTGGGATGCACTAGCAGGACCCACTGGAGAAACAACTGCCAACCTGCAGCTCACAAACCATAAGATGGACAGGACAGATGGTACTTGCCAAGGACATTAACCTGGGCCAGATCGCCACATCTTCACTAGGACAAGCAGTCACAGCCAGTAACTTGTGTTAATCCATACCTTCAGACCGAGGGTTGGAGCTCATGTCTAGGGGCGTGAGGGAGTGCTGCTGGCCCTGTTCTTTGCTGCAAGACCCTGAAATAACACGTCTGTGCCTCCCAGACACGGAATCCCAGCTGGCATGTGTGGTCCTGATCGCATCTCCCACTCCTGCATCATGCAGCTCTGGCTTTCGATCCTGTTGTGCATCCTGAAGTTCAAACAACAGTACCTGCTCTGCCTCGTCCCACAGCTCTGCTTATCTTCTGAGCCGACCGTGTACCTCCTTATCTCTGGGGAGAGCCTCTGTGTAAATATTGCTGTAAATTCTTTGGCTTCCCTTCCAAGTAGCGCTGCTCTTTAATGCCTTCCTTGTAAGACCTGCTTGCCCTACCCCAAGCCATTAGCTGTAACAGGACGTTAATAAGGAGGGGGTTTGGTATCTCTCAGGGAGGTTGACCTCTTTCACTAGAAGCAAGGCACCCATTACGGAGCAATGATAAATCACAAGCCTTCCACTCCTTCCCCAGCAGGCACTTCTTTGCATGCATAAACACACACAAGAGAGGCGCACACACTCCCTGCATTAACTCTGGCAACACCCAAAAGCCCTGTCAAGCCAACACATATGGGACCTGGGGCTGCAGGACCTCTCTAGCTGGTCCCCACCAGCTCCACCCCACCTCTGCACATCCTCACAGCGCAAGACTCCCTCCAGCCTCACATGGGTGGTCTCACATCCCTTGGGTGGGTCTTCACTACATCCTCTCACTGCTCCCAGGCCAGCAAGCCAGGGTGTCAACACTTGAAAACACGGTGCTGCCAGAGACACCGCGGATGTTCATGCGGAATCAGACAGACACCCAATGGTCCAGGGCAGGATGAAGAGATTGTCCCTGTCCTTCCTCCTGGGTTGGGACAGCAACTGGGGCCCCATCACTTGCGCCAGGCCCATAGGACAGAGCACAGACCCTACCCAAAGCTTGCCTAAGCCAGCAGCATTTCTCCAAACCAGCCCGTTTTCCATTCCTGAGGAGTTATCACATTTAACGTTGAAGGCAAACATTGCCAATTGAGCTGAGCTGGAGAGGAAGAAGCTCCAGGCCCCCGGACCCAAGCACAACCCACAGAAGGAGTGGACACACAGCAGGGACCTCTGGATGTCACCAGAGCTGGGACTGCCACCATCCCTGTCCCCGAGCTCTCTGCTCCACCTGAACCATTCCTAGACTCACAACTACAGACCAGCAAAGATACTCACAGATACCGAGCCTCCAAGAAGTGTTCCTGACATCCTTTAACACAAGTTTTTCCCTTATGACAATCAGCTCTTAAAAACCTTCTTCCACTCCACGATATGGGGGTTTTTTTGACATAAAATCAAAATTACACTTGGAGACCTTGCTGGCTCGAGCCCTCAGATTCAGACTTTGGTAGCTGACAACCACGTTGTCTTCAGTGCTGTTATTTAAGAAGGAAAAAAGAAAACCCAACAAAAACCTGACAAACCAAACACATACACCAAAAGTAAAAAATTTGGCTGAAAACTGACACATTCCAAGAAAAATTCTGCTCTGGCAGAGAAGAAGGAAAAAAAACCAAACCAAACCAACACCTGTTTGACAGAGAATTGCTTTTGACAGCAAACTATTGACCAGGTCTAACAAGAGGGCTTGGACCTGTTAGAGGAGGAGCATAGGCTCCCACATCCATCCCACAACCCGCCTGTAGAGCGGGAGCGTTGAGTGGAGCTGGCCGCTGCCTGCCTTAACGGCCAGTTTGCTGCCAGCCCTTTGTGGTGGAGCTGGAGAGCACCTGAGCACCACGTGCACCCTCGCCCAGGGGTCATGCTCCCATGCAGCAGTTTGAGCAGAGGGCTGGAGCATCTTCCCAGCATGCCCTCCTCCACGCTTGTAAACAGCCACCTCCTCTCGCAGCCGTCTCTGTTCATCCTTTAATTACGTTAAGGGAAGATTTGTGCTGAGCCCAGCAGAAAGCTGGATGTGTGGCAGCACGAGGAGAAGCAGGGGCTTTCCTGGTCCTGCGCATCCTACCCTGATGTCCTGCCTCAGTTTCCCTGGTTTGATGATGAGGCTCTCCACCCTCCTCGGGAGCAGCAACGTGCTGCCTTTGTCCTCTGCTTAGAGTTAAACACTGATCCACCCTCACAGCATTTTTTTTAAACTTAATTAGAACAAAAAAAAAAGGCAAAAAAGCTCCAAACCATCACCAGCCATCTCAGAGCAACAAGTCTGATCAGACTGGATTTTGATGATTGAAGGGTCGGATCCAAACCGCTGGGGACAGCTGGAGAAACCCCCTCCGTTTCCTGCCCATGGGTCCGAGCACGGCTGCTTCCCTTGTCGTCGCTCTACGTTGGACTCCGGCTGCTGCATTAAAACTTCACTGCTTTTCCATACTCACCTCCTTCCTGCCAGCTCAAGGGCTCTCGCTCCCTGGGGCTGTCATTAATCGGTTGTGATCAGAGGCCGGCTATAACCCTTTCGCAGCAGCCTCTTGACTTCGCTCTCACCCCAGGGGATGCACTCGGGGACAGAGCAAGCAGCACGTTGAAATATGGCTTCAGCCCCCTCCTCACCCCCCTGCTTACTGTAAAGCCCTCGCTGTCATCAGAGCAAGGAGCCATTCGTGCTTGTGACACAAAGCCAGGAAACCAGGGCTCTCTTACTCCAGACTCCAGAGCTGGTAAGTGACCTTGGGCAAAGGGCTCTATTTCTTTGTGCCTTCTGTGATGCTGTAAAATAAACCAAAACAAACCAACAAACCCATAATAAAAATGTGGGAAGAGAGGGTTTATATTTCTAATATGGGTACTGCCTCCAAAGGTGAGACCCCAAGGGCAAAATCTGGCTGTGACACCACTAGGAAGCCACATCACCAGCCCTGGGTGGAGAAGATAGCTCCCAAACTGCAGGATTGGAAGGCATGGGCTGACCACAAGAGCCAGGGTGGGCAAGGCTCCCCAGTCCCACTCTGAGCACGTTGGTCGCTGAACTGCTCTGAGAACAGGAGGGTGACAATGGGGAACTCACTGTGGGATCGAGCTCCATGCAACTCCCTTGTAAGAGGAGGGCACACGTGCAGTATCCCATGAGCACCCTTTGGGTAGCTCAAGCCACCCCATAAGGGTAAAGTGACTCCAACTACACGTGACTGTGAGAAGCAGCTTGGTATGGAGGGGTTGGCAGCTACCTGGAGGCAAAGACCCCTGTGTTCTGAACTGGCAGCTGCCCCACCATGAAACCTGTTTGCTCCCAGGGCACTTCCATCCACTGTCCCACTTGGAGCAATTTTGCAGAGAGAGATTCCTCTCCCGAGGAGCAACATGAGACACAGGCTCCAGCTAGGCACTAACGCAATACAAGTAACCACAGGGGTGCAAATCTGTTTCGCTCTCTACGTAACACCTTAATAAAGGGACAGCTCGTTTGGCAGACTATTCCCAGCCACAATGAGCAGAACAACGACACTGGCTCTTCTAACCACCACTGGTAAATTGATGGGAGGTGGATTCCACGCGAGCCCATAAAATTAAGACCTGCAAGATCAATCTTTTGTCATCTGTTTTCCTGTGATTGCCTGGCAGGCAAAAATATGCACAAGTAATGATGAGGTGTACCCAATCTTCTGCTAGTGGGAAACAGGTTTCTTCCAGGCCAAGGCTTTGAGATGACCATAAGAGCAAGCCTCCAGCCTAGCGTGAGAGAGGTCCTTCTGCATCTTGTTACACAGAGGAGTACATCATCCCATGTTAAGTCATCAATTCTTCTTGCCCCCTCTGCTGAAATAGATGAAGTTGGTGGAGAAGACCTGGCAGAGAGGACCACAGGGGGAGGGATGGGCAGCAGAAGCTGGCACTGAGACATCAGAGAACCCATGCTCTCTGCCTGCCCCTCAGTGTCTGGGTGTTTCTCAGCCATGACCCTAGGTTGAAACGTGAGGGTGCAGCAAAAGCATCCTCCACCTAAGCACCACGGTGATGGACAGCTAATGTGTCTAGCTGTCATACAGATAGAAGTAAGTTGTCACCTATCTACACATGTAGCTGCCCAACCAGACCCTTAGCAGGTGAAAACTAGGTTTTACTGAAGTTCACATTAGCTTTGGAAAAAATATCAGGCACAGTGCCTGTTGGAGTCAAGGGTCCTCTCCAAAAGATGGGGAAGGCTTCAGCACATGGTCAAGCAAGAAACTCCTAGATTTCAGGCACTGGAATGGGCTGTCCAGGGAGGGGGTTGAGTCACCATCTCTGGATGTATTTAAAAGATGGTCAGATGAGATGCCTAGGGATATGGTTTAGTAGAGCACAGGTACAGATGGACTCGATGATCTCAAAGGTCTTTTCCAACCTAGTGATTCTATGATTCTGTGTTTCCAAATTAATGCTGCAAATTAATTCCCAGGTCCCTGGTGGCTGAGAATTCTGGAGAGAGAAACAGAGAGAGAGGCAGGAATCAAGGGGCACAGGTATCACATGGGGCAAAGCCAGGATAGCTCAGGATCCCAGAAGTCTCTTCTCCTTCTCCATATGGAAGCGGGGAAAGGAGGGACCAGGGTAGACAGCAGGGTGAGGGCCAGGCAGAAAAGCCCTGCGACAGATGAGAAAAAGGCCAGAGGGGGTAAAAGTGGACAAGGAGTAAGGAAAGGGTGCTAGGACCAGCTGGGAAAGGGAGAGTTGCTGCAAACCCCACCTGGAAAGCCAGATCAGCCCACATTAATTCTTCCCGCTCACGCAGCTGTTCCACAAGGACGTACCCCCAGCTGCAGGAGGCTACAGGTTGTAGGAAGCATCCCATAGAGTTGTCAGGTTTCTTGGCTATAGCTCTCCTCAGCCATCCCTACTTTGTTGGTAAGAAAAAGCACAAAAAGTAAAGATTGTTATGCATTCTTTCCTGGTATCATGTGAGCGTGTGTCCATCTGTACACATCTGGAAGCCAGCTGAGTTCAGCACCAGCTGCCCTTCCCCAAAAGAAGAGATGGTTATGTGAAAAATCAAAGTTTTATAACCCACATCTTCTGAGAATCGCTGAAGATGAGATCCACAGGAAGCCCTTGCATGGCTTAACTCCCATTGAGCTGAGTGCACCAGTGGGCAAGGGGCCACCAGGAAGCGATCAGAGGTGCAATCTCTCTCTGGCAAGCAGCCAGAATTTGGGATCTCTAACCAAAAGTTGCAGCTCTGGCCACGCCAACGCCACTCACCTTCCTGACGTGGAGACAGGACCTGAGCTGGTATCTTCCTGGAGACCGTTTCGTGGTCCAGCCCCCAAGTCATGGAGGATGACACAGATTTTTAATCTGGAGGGGGACTCTGGCCTCAAAGCAGCACATTTGGGGCACTGATCCCACTCATATTAGTACCAGTTACTTAGCCCCTGGACAGTTAGACCCGCTCTAACTGAGCTCAGCTTTCCAGAGCTGGGTTTGAACACTTCTGTCCCTGAAGCCTCGCCTGAGCTGTCACCAAAGTGAGGGGGAAGGAGAAACGTACTGTCAGGAAACGTAATATCTGAAAAGTGCAGAAATCCAACCGTGGGAGGATTTACAGGAGTTCAAAACTAAGGGACGCCAGGAAAGACAGCTAAATAAACACATAGATCATGTGTCTTGAAAGCTGATGTCAAGATCATAAAAAATCAACTCGATTATAGGAGCAGACAGGTGGCGATTGGTGCAACCCCTACACATCGTGTCCTGGAGCCTTTGGCTGGCCCTGTCCACTGGAAAGAGCACCCAGCAGATGTTTTCCTGATTGTAAATGCTGTATAATTTATAAGCCCCTGCCTTGCACTTAAAATGATCCCAGAGCAGCGTCGAGGGGTGGAGGAGCCAAATCCTTTCCATGTATGAATGCAACTAGTCCTCACTGCTTCCCGGCAGCAGAGAGAACAAACTATTCCCAGGATGTGTTAGGGGCCAGGTGCCCTCAATGATGAGTACAGGAACTTAGAGAACTGGTGTCATGCCATCAAGACACCTGCTTTTGAATCCTTCCAGCATTACCAGGAAGATCCACCATTCGATGGCAGCAGAGGTGGGTCACTCCCAGGAAGAAAGATCCCTCTTGATGCTGTGCCAGGCTCTACGGGCAATCACAGACACTTTGTCTTCCCTCACACCCCTCTCCAGAAGTTGACCAAGACATCCATGAGAAGTTAACAAGCGTGGCAGGTCACCTCACCCAGAGTTTGGAGAGCAGAACCTTGAAATGAAAAACCCAGCATTTCCCCCCCCCCGCCCCCTTTACAAAAATCACATATAGGGCCCCACAAGGGAGAACACCAAGTTGTTCTGAAAAGCTCTCCTTGCTTCGGCACAAGATACTGCTCTGCCTGTTGCTAGTGAAGGAGATTCAGCACCTCGAATGCCTGGTTTCAGAGACAACAAACAGACTCACTCCTGGCCAGCTGAATTTGTGCCAGTACCAGCGATCCCAACAGCCCAATGTTCCTCAGCAGCTCTTCTCAGGGCCTCCCATTTGCCAACAGCCAGCCTGGGCTGGACATGAGGAATCCTTCTCCTGCCGTCACCCTGTAACCACCTTGCATGGACCAAAGGGCACAGAATCATAGAATCACCTGGGCTGGAATCACCCTGCCTAGTCCATCTCTAGATCATGTCCTCAAACACTTTATCTACATGCCTTATGCTCCCTGCTAGGATATGCAGGGGAGGATTTCCACCCAAGAGCCAGAAGACCCAAAGGGATCTTGCACAGAGCTGCCTCAGGTGGTTCCAGGCTTGTGTGTGAGCAAGACCGCTGTCTTTGGGTGACACCACTGGGCTCCCAAGCTGCAAAGCGTTACTGGAGCTGAGCTGATGTATCCACCGTGGGACTCCCCAGCTCCACTCACTGATAACCCAGCGCTCCCTGCCCATGCATCCACATCCCCATGGGTAGACACAGACAACGCTGACCTTCCCAAACGCATTCCCACCGAGGCTGGCAAAGATGTTGACGCCACTCTCAGGACAAGGACCGGCTATGCTGCGGGCGGGCGGTGGGGCTGAGCCCGACGCCCCCGGCGGGGCTGCCCCCAGCGGGGCTGCCCCCAGTCCGGGCAGCCTGGCTGCCGCAGCCGAGCCAGCAGTCTCTGACCCCCCTCTAGTGGCTATAAAACATAGCCAAGTTCACGAACCCGCCGCCAAAGCCGCCTTCTCCCAGCTCAAGGCAGGAGCTGAGCGCCAGGACTCAGGGTCCCAGGCCACCTCTGGACCAGGAGAGGGATGCTCAGCCTAGCTCCAGCTCCCGGCCACAATCTCCCCCCTTCCCCATCCAGCCCTGCTGCAGGGACGAGTCTTTAAGTAACAAGAGGTGCAGCTGCATGAGCAGGATTGACAAGAGCATCTCTGCGGGGCTGGGCTCCCAAATCCCAAAGGTGTTTTCTGCTGCAGCACACACACATCCACATACGTCCTCCTGAAGAGGCCCGTCAGCTATGTACCCCTCTGGCATTCCTGAAGTCCATGTTCAGACTGCGCCATGAACATCAAACTAGACACAAAATGATGGTTACTGTTAGCCCTGTGAAACACACAACGTGCATTTCAACTTGGCTCCCAAGGAAAGTGGCTTATGCAACCTCACTGTAGGCTTGCACGTTGGAATCATCGCACGTTTGGATCCTGTCAGGTAATTTTAACCCAATTTAGGGGAGAGAGAGAAAAACACAGGTAGTTTTATAGTTTCACTGGGCTGTCAGCTAAAGGACAGAAAACTTCTGTGCCCTCCCCTTCAGCAGAGGCTGCAGCCTCTTAGTAGACACCAGAGACTCCCCAAGTAGTCTGACTCCTAGTAGACACTAGCTCAACCACTTAGTAGACACCAGAGACTCCTCCAAGACTTTAACAAGCAGGAAAGGGGGTTGGGAGAGAACTCTTACCCCTCAACCGAACCTCAAGACAAACCTGAGGGGAAGCTGCCTTTCTCACCTAAGCCCTAAACCCCATCACATTTCATTTTTCTCTGGGAATTTCAATCCTTTTTGTCCTGAGCTTCCTGTAAACTAAAAAAAAAGTTCCCTTTGCTTTGGCCAGTGACTACAATTAAACACCATTAAAGGAAAAACTTGAGAACGCTTCCCCCTAAAAATGAAGTTGCTGGCATTTTTTTTCCTTTTTTTTTTTAATTCCCTGCTAGAATAAGGCAAGAAAATGAATTGAGCATTTTTAGACAAAAGTGGGGGATAGCTCTGAGAAATAAAAGACAATAGAGGCACATTTGGATGGGAGAAACATCGTACCAGCTACAGATGGTTGACACCTGCCAAACATCTGACCTTGAAAGATCAGGGCAGGTTTAGTATGCACAGTACATCAGGGTTTTAATGTAAGGGTTTCAGCTATATATAGGAACAGATCCATTTTCATTCTTTAAAACAAAATGCAGAAGGAAAGCCTTTGAGGAGCCAGGATGGGTGGTAGCCAGCATACCCTGGCAGCACTGAAGTGCTGACGATGCAGTGGAGACTGAAGGAGGGAGCCCAGGAAACCGCTCAGGGATACGTGGTGTGAGACCACGATTAGTGGTCAGCTCTCAAAACACACCGCTTCTGTTTGGCTGTGGCTGTCAAGACGAAATTAATCTTGCCTGGGCAGTCAAAGTTTGGATCTGCCTTTGCTAGCCTCTAATGAAAAATGCATAGTGGCAAGCGCTGGAAAAATCCCCGACACTCAGCACCAGAGGGTACATTTAAATAATTCCATGAATATAGATCAATAAAACTAATGTACTTATAGCCGCTGTGTGAAGTGCTCAAACTAGAATAAAACTCATCTTGTATTACAAAGTCTTGTATTAATTCTTAGCACCTATTGTTTTACATATTCAATTAATCTTAGTCAGCAGATAGCAACTCGTACATGATATTAAAAGCACAAAGCATGAGAATCTGTATCAGAGGGTCCAGACATCTTCATAACCAAGAGCCACTACAAGAGCCCAGCACCTGCCTTGCAGGCTGGGGTATAAGATGCCACACGGGCTGAAGACACAAGAGGATAGGTACAGCCATGCCAGGACCTCCAGATCCCTGTGCATGGTCTCCAGAAGAGCACACATCTCTGAGGGCTTCTGCAGAGAGGGATCTCAACGCATCAAGAGCAGGAACTGCAGGAAGAAGCAGCTTCACCACAGAGGTGGAGTCGCAATGAAGACCTAGAGCAGGAATCTCTGGCTGCTAGAAAACCCAATCATTTGCCTGTGATTTGCTCCAAGTACCAGCTGGAGGAGTGGAGGAGATGCGAGATAATCCGTAAGGCTGGACTAAGAGCCTTTCCAAGTCTTTGTCAGTCTGGTTTGCCAAAACCCTTCTACTGCCAGCACCTCTCCCACTTAGCTGCAGGGAACAGCTATTCATTGAACAGTCATTTTGGAGAGCTCCCCAGGGAATTTGGAACAGAAATCTGTTGGACCTAATAAAACACTACATTAGAGGACTAAACCATCAAACCAATTAGTCTAAAAGCTGTCAAGCCCGGACTTGCCAGCCCTTGCATTTCAAAAAAAACATGGGCCTATCTGCACCCCTTCCTACCACACAACTTGGTGTGTTTGAGGGGCCCGCACTGCTGAGAAATGAGAGCAGCCTCAACTGAATTCAATGACCTCTTTGGAAAGGTGGGCCCAGGTGACTGGAGGGGAGAAGAGGCAAAGAACTCTCCAGGATCTCCTATGGAGTTACAGAGGGTTGGAAGTCTTGACTCCAAACACACTGCAGGTCCCCTTCTCAACAGGTCTACTCCAACAAAACATTTGGCCCCAGCTTTTTTATCTCTGTGACTTTTCAGAGCATCATCCCTGGAGGCACTGTCCAGCTTTTCAGAGGAGGCTGCAGACCTTGAGCAGCCACATACATCTCTCTTGCTCCCACCACCACCACCATTCAATTACTTAAATGGCGTTTGGGTCTTTCTCCAAAGGCCATAACCTTTATTGACACTGTGGTGGCTGTGTCAATCCATTAAGCTGACAGTGGCCCTCAACACAGGCCACTTGCTGTGATGAATCTGGCATTGTGGGGCTGTTCTGGTCTCCGTCACTGGACAAGAGAGTGCCTTTCACCAGCACAGCAGACACCACTGACCCTAACCATCCCCACGGCCACTCATGAGGTTTCACTCCTGACTTGCTCAATGCTTCACAAACCAGCACTGGGCTGCTGACCAAAGCACACCATGTGTCAGGAGCAAAAGCATATTCAGGACCTGCAGAGAAGCCCTAGATACCTACCAAAGAAACTCTTAAAAAAAAAAAAAAACCAACAAACACACAAGAACCCCACCCAAAACACAGCATCCAGCATGATCCAGTGAACACAGCACACCATTGATAGAGATCTATGTTGGCCTATTAATAACACGAGCCCAGGCTTGCATCTGGACTCATTTCGCTCCTATATTAATCATGTAGGTTTTATATAATAAGCCCTGTGTGCTGCCACAAGGTAGGACACCCCTGTTCCCACATGGCAGGTTTAACGACTTTGCAAGGCTAACAAAGCTCTGCTCTCTGAAAGAAGGCTGGAGCTGGGTCCCTACCAAAGTGAGGTTCTCAGGAGGTAATAAAACACTGAGGAGATGCTATCTAGCGGATTTGGAGCACTTCACTCCCTTGAAAGTCAAGTCGACAGCTGATTTAAAGTTTCCAGCTAGGTCATACAAAAGTCAACAGCGGCTGCATCCAGCCAGGTTCAGAGTTTGAATATTTATGGTGTCAATCTGAAATCCAGATAACCACAAATAACTTAAACCCATTAACTCCCCTCCCCGTCCAGAGGAGAAAGCTCTCTGGACATTAGTACCCATACTGCTGGAGTTACCATGGGACCGTGGGCTGAAGGTTGGGGTTTTGGTTTTTTTTCTTTTTCTTCTTTTGTTTTTTTCAAATGAAGGTTATTAGGCACTGGTGGCGATGTGTCAGGCAGTTCCCGCCAGATCAGCCTGCCTTCCAGGAAAGCCAGCATGGGCACCACGTGAGCAGAGCTGGTTGGAAGCACCGAGACGCTCTTAAGGTTCAGGTCAAATCCAGTCCACCAGGGACTAGCCTGATAAATTGCAGTCATCGCTTGACTGCGGCGCAGATGCACAAGGTAATAATCACCACACGCCGGCCAGCAGAGCTGCCTGCCGCACGGCTGCCACCGAGGAAGCACCCTCACCCTCAAGAAATGTCTGACCCATGGGATGGGTGTAGGTACCTGTGCCCCAGGGCTGGGCTACAGCGCAGTTGGAGGGGGCAGAGGCTGCTTTGAGGATATGACCACTATCACATCCCATTGCAGTTAGAGAGGAACTTCCCAAGGGAGGCCTGGACATGATGTGGGGTGATAGGAGATGCCAAAGGAAAAAAAAAAAATATATATATATATATATAAAAAACTAGCCCCACATAAAAACCCCCACTAAGAGCCAAAATGGATTACCTGAGCCTGGGCTGGGCTGGCATCCCAGCAGAAAGACTCTTGCTGAATGGAGCTGCATGGGGAGCAGAGCGCTCCTTCCCTACCCACCCACCAGCTGGATCAAGCTGAGATGGTACATTAGTGTGACATGCCAGCCCTCCAGGGAGGCTGTGCCTGAAGCATGGTACAGATCCTTCCACAGACATCCCACAGCACACCAAGTATTCCAGCAGGTCAGAACAAGGGCTTCGTCAACAGGAATCTGCAGCAATACCCCAGACAGGAGCCACCCTGGGAGATCTTGGCATGCTGCCTCTGGCCTCTCTGCAAAAGCTCCTGAAGAAATCAATCCTGGGGCTTTCAGTGGTGCTTTTGCATCTCCATTGGCAACTTGGATGGCCCATCCACGATGTTAAGCTATTAACCCAGTCTTTATGGCACCTCTGTACTGTAAAAGGGTTGGAAGAAAGTCCAAAGTCTTCTTGGAGAGAAGAGGTGCTGCTGATTAGCCAGTGTGATCAGGAAGCCTCCGTGCAACAGGTAGGTACGTGCAACCACCCAGGAACTGGAAACAAACACCCGGAGCAACACGCAGGGCATGCACAAACAGCAGCAGCCCGGGTTTTGACACAGCCGCTACAGGGACAGAGCCGCACAGATGTGTGCTGAAACAGATCTGTAGCACATCTGCTGGTGCTTGTCAGAGCCAGGAGCAACTCAAGGCACCTGCCAAATCCCAGGACTTGCTACGGTAAGGTTGTGGGTATCGCAAGCCAAAGGAATCAGCGGGGATGCTGGCGAGAAGGGCAGAGCGACTTCAGAAGAGAGCTAAACCAGAGCAAACAAATGGGTTATTCTGGCAAATATCCTTTCTACCCAGAAATATCCCCCCAAAGACCAGACCGAGTTTTCCTCTGTTGCTGGAGAAGAGTTAGTGCCCCTCAGTGAGTTTTAGGAGGATTAGTACAAGTATTAAGAGTTAAAAATAGTTTTGAAAACTGTCTTCATGGACATAAGAGGAACATGCCTAAATATAACATTAATTTCCATATGTCATCCAAATGGCTGCTTAATAAAAGCAGAGACTGAAGCAACATGAAACGTGGTTTTCCCATCGACTCATGCGGACTGTGTCGAGCCCCATACTGCCTGAACAAAGCAGCTCTTGGTGGAGTCAAAGTTGTTTTTCCATCTAAACTCAGGTGTCTGGAGCGAGGCCGCTGACACCCATTTTACCACCCCAGCTCCCAAGCAGCTCTGGGAACAGTCTTTAACTGGCGTGATGTTGGATGTTACAAACTGCAACAGTTCTTTGCGGCTGTTTTGGGGACCTGGGACAACAACAAACTGGGAGGTTTGAGCGTGTAACGTTCTGAAGAGAGGGAGAGAGAGGCAGGCAGAGATCGTGCAGCGGGAAATCATTCTACCTACTGCACGATTGTGAAATTACATTGAAAACTGATTCATCCGAGAGAAAAAGGAAGTTTGTTCCCTCTGTTGCAATAGCAATTTGCAATGTTGATATGTGTCTCTATTTTGACAGATTTGCGGGGCAAAGTTAAGCTTGAGTGGGCGGCAGAAGTCATTCGGGGTGATAATGAACAAACAATAATTACAAGGCAAAAGGGGGAATTGGCTGGATACCTTAATTATGCATTTCCAGACTTTCTAAACATTAAAGGGTTTTACTAAATCAGCATGCTATTTTCAGAAAGGAAAATATTATTGTGTGGTTGTAGTGCCATCAGAGGAGTGCACAGAAGTATCAGTGCGCGGAGTGTAATTACACCTTGTTCCTTTTGGGCTCAGCAACACTCAGGAGATGAACTTCCAGTGTTTCCTTCCCCCTGCCCCGCACCCCAAGCAAGCAGCACCCCACAGGGATCTCCCAGGCTTCACCGGGGTTACCTGCTTAGCACATCAGGCTGGAAACAAATCAGCAACAGGTCACTTGGAGCTTGAAATTCAGACCCTCCCAACCCAGGAGGGATGTTTCTTCTGGGCGCTCGCAGAGGGGTCAGGCAATCCTTCAGCAGCTGAAGGAGTTTGGATGTTGGAGAAGAGGTTCCCAAAAATACCATTTCAGCCTTATCAGAACAGGTCACCCGCTTGTTCCTTTCTATCAAACTGTTAATGATTAGAAAAAGACTTATTTCTCTTTAAAAACAAACAAAAAAAAACCCCACTCAAACCCTCCACTTCAACTTAAAAGGAAACATTTCCATCTTCTAATTCTCAATTTCTACTTGAAGCAAATCCTTGGCTTCAAAACAACCCCACGTTCCTTCTCGAGCGATACTAAAACGTTACAACTTGACAAAAAACTTCTTCCCCAAAAGAGACTGTTTCAGGTCAAGCCAAAACCACTTTTTGGACCTGCCAGCAAATTTAGCGACACGATTCTTTGTGCTGCTGTAATTAGTATGAATGGGCTTCCTCAGCACCATTGTTTCAGGAGCAGCTGTGCTACTTTGATGAATACCTGTATTTTGGTATGTCACACGCATTTGCTACGGCCTGTTTATAAAAGTTTCAAATCATACAGTCAGGGAGCAGAACAGCAATAATATCGGGAGACTCGGGCAATTAATCACGTACCATGGACAAAGGGAAAAGACAGGGATCTTGTCGTGGGACATGGGACAAGGACTCTGAAGACCCAGCTTCAGTAATCTTGGCTTGGCCAAAGACCGAGCTGGGCAAGTGAAAAATTACTCTGCTGCTGGCAGGCAAAAGGATCCAGAGATGAAATAACTTTGCCAGTTTGTCTATTTAAATTCTAAGGATTTTCACTGAAGGGCTGTGCTACCTACTCAGTACAGCAGGTAGAAAATGCTCCCCCCCACCATTCACACATCCTGTGTACGTAACCACAGAGAAACACGGCTTCAGTAACGTCGGAATACTCTCAAATCGCTCCCAACTCCTTCATGTTGAGGGTTCTTCACAACAAAACATTTTAATTCCGTAAAAACCAACACGTCTGGCTGTAATATTCGTGAGCCTAACAGTTTGCTTTTCCTTGTCTTGAAATGCCTTTTGCTTCAAACTCAATTAAATTCCAGTGACGGCGCCTACTACTAAATATCATCAGGAATATCAGTGCTATTGTTCTACCAAAAAATAAATCTATTAATCATCCAAAATGAAATGCTGTCTTTCCTTTTGGCTTTCAGTTGACCAGTAAACTCTCAAACATCTGTTTTGCTTCTGACCCCCCAAGAAAATTTGCAAGATTCCGCCTTGCCAAGAAGCCAAGCTCAGTAAGATGAGGTTTGGCATTACCAGAGGGGCTGCTGTAAAGAAGAGAGCAATAAATAATGCAAGTCAAAACTTGAAGCCAGCAAGGTTGTTTCAGGAGGTAGGAAGGAGTCTCGGGATGTTGGGGTCAAAAGGGGATGCAGCATCACCCAACACATCTTTCTCCAGAAACCTGGGATCTGCAGGTACCTCACAGGAAATGTTAAAGGAGGAAAAAACATTTAAAATCAACAAAACTGCCTGCCCAAAATATTTAATGAAGGGCTTAAAATAAAATAATATCAGACATTTGCTCCATTCAGCATGACAAGGCACTTAACAGAGTAACTGGAGTTACCAGCACAGTATTTTTCTCTCTGCAAGAATAGAGGCCAGTGCAACTGGCAGTCACATGCACTCACGTCCTTGGAGCAGCCCTCCTGCTCCTGGGGAAAGAGAGATGCACTGTTCTTTGCCACGCTTGTATTTGAGCATCTGAAGAGAGGTGCCTGCACACGATTCCTTTCAAAGCATCAGCTTTCAGAAGCACTAAATGTCTCAAAGCCTTGAAACAAAATACATTGCCCCATTCAGCCAAACACAGCCTTGCAGCAGGATCCATCCTGACTCCTCACTATATACTTGGCTACCAGAAGTCCAGCAAGCTGCAGAACCAAGGAGAAAGGAGACTCTCCTTCTCTTGGGCAAGTCAAAAAACCTGGCAGATATGGCCCACACTGGCTCAGCTGCTGCCCCTCTGGCTGCTGGGGAGGGGTTAGAAGCGACACCTCCAGATCTCATGTGGGGTCACTAAGTCGAGCATCAGCCAGAAAAATCAAAATAAATCAGAACTTGGAGTTCAGATAGTCCCACCCTATCTCCATGGAAAACATCAGCCATAATAGCAAGAGGTCCTGCAAACTGTTGGCCACCACTGACAGCTGCTCACCTTTCCAGCTACCCATCCAAGGCAAGTGCCTGCCCCAGAGCCTGTGCTCTTTGGACCACAGAATGAGTTGGAAGGGACCTTAAAGATCATCAAGTTCCAACCCGCTGCCACGGGCAGGGCCACCTCTCACTAGACCATGCTGCTCAAGGCCCATTGTTCAGGAGCAAGCCATCTTCCACCTTACAGTACTCCTCAGCCATAGGAAAAAAAGCACACCTCACAATCAGTTTTAATTACATTTTCAGCAACCACCTTTAGTTAAACTGGTAACTCGTTAATGAACCCCACTAAAACGAGCTGCAGCCAGTACAACCAGCAAGTACCCCCATCCTTCATGGAAGGGCTCTACCACAAACACCTTCTCCCAACGCAGAGAGTTGGGATGGCAGCAGGAGGTGACAAGTTTAACAGATGAGGGGCCAATAAAAATAAAGGCAGCCACACAGAGCGCGCGGCTGTGCAGCTAACATTTCATTTCCAAGCAGGATGGTTTTTTCAGAGGGCCCCATTAATTTCTCCAAGGTCCATGGGCCTCACTGTCTCCCATCTGTCTAGCAGGGATAGAATATAGTGCCCTGCCTTAAACACTTGTAGACCTCAAGTCCCCTCTTTGCTCTCTGCTCAACTCGCTGGTTAAGTCACTAACCCTCTGCAATATGGACCCATTAATACTCAGCACTATGAAGGGAGTTCAAGGCTGATTCATAATTCACCTGGCCCAAAAAGACACCGGGTTTCTTAGGCCTGGGGCCGTAACTTTAAAATGTAGAAGCTGTCAGAAATATATAAAACCCAAAAGAAATCAGAACAGTAAAAGGCTGCAGAATTTGCACATGGCAAAATGATTCCCGTTCACTTAAGAAGTTACTGTAAATAGTTCCTGCAATTCACACACAAAACAACATTTCCAGAAGCATTAATGAAACATTTTTTTAAGCGCCTCCCCCCCCACCCCCCAAAGTTATTCCTGGCAGAAAAGGGGAAGAGATGCAAGCTGTGGAGTCTGTGACTGCATAAGGGAAGAAGCTGTCGGATCCCATCTGTCGATGAGGAGGATAAACGACCGCACACATCTCTCCTCTGCTTTAGCTTGCAGCCCGACTTTGAGGAGAAAGAAGGCATTTGGGTCTCAGCTTTCAGCAGAGGAGGCAAGGATGGCAGCAAGTGGGAGTTTAATCCGTGCAGGTCTTCTCCCACAGTCCCTCCACCCATGCTTTGAGAGCTGACAGTCCCCAGACTGGGTGCAAAATGAACTGGGGATGGGGGAAGGAAGATGGGTATCCACATGGCAACAGGGACAGTGAGAAAGTTGTCCTCCACCTAAAACCACAAAATGATGAGAGGCACCTTCTTGGCTGTCCTCAGTGAGCACCACTGGAGCCAGAACCTCCGTGCAAGATCCCTCTCATGCCACTGTGAGACCAGGCCAGCAAGAGCTGCCTGGGCACCAGTCCAGAGGAGAGGGTCCAACACCACATCCTCCCAGGGAGAGACAAGCTTACCAGTGTCCTTCAACATTACCAAAGAAAGACTTGAAGTCACAGAGCAGTGCAGACCAGCCCTGGCTGGGACAACAGGGGTCAGTACTTCGGCACATACAAGTCTGGCATTTGATGTACTGGGATTAAGAGCCTGCAAATTGCAGCATTCCTCCAAGGCTGTCTCACTGGAAAAGAGCTGAGGTCAAGACCAGGAGAGACCTAGAGGTCAAAACGCTGCCAAGAAAAATAGCTTAAAAAAGCCCAGAATTTCTCCAGTCAATGGCCCGGTCATCTAAAAACAGCATTAGACTTAAAATTAAGAAATTTGGAATTCATCTCAGACTTTCCTTCCCTTCTTTGAAGCAGAATTTTCTTGCCACAAATACCATCTTATTTCAGTACCCAGTTAAGACTGGCTTGGCTCTCCATGTTCAGGAAAACACCCAAGACCAACCTGGAACTTCTGAGGGGCTGAAAATTTGATGGTCCACAATTGGTTTGCTATTTTCCTTCTCAAGTTGGGGGGTTTTTTTGGGTTTGGGTTTTGTTTTTTTTTTACATAATGGGAATTTAACATACCTGTGAGGGGTTCTGGTGGTGTTTCTGCATGCCACTCCTGGTGCTTTATAGAGTACCTGCACCCTGAAGATCTCCATGCAAAGGGGGAACTCTATGTTGAAGCAAGCTGTGGGTGAAGCCTTCATCATTGCTACTACCAGATACTTGTGGGCAGGTAGAGGTGAAGCCCTGGCAAGAAGGGCAGCCACAATTCACTACTACTGCTAACACCATCTCAACCAAGTTTGTGGTGCCATCCCAGCAACATAGGGATTGGGTTTAGTGGCTCCTGGAGTCTCCAGGACCTCCCAATACCCAAAAGACCTTTTCTAAAAGAATTTGTCTACACCTATAGCCACAATATCCTCTTCCTCACAAGTCAACCGCATTCATACAATAGCTGCTGTCATTCCTTACGCCTCACACACAAAGAGCAAGAAATGTTTATTTTAAAAGCTCCCAGTCAAAAATCCTGCACTGGGAGCAAGGGAATCTCTCTCACAAAGCTCTCTTGTGAGAAAGCTGTGACTTCCCAAATATTCAGGTCAGAGCCCCCAAGTTGCAGACTTGCTGGAACAGAGACTGAAGTCCTTTCTCCTGCTTCCTGTGCTTTGGCAGCAGGGACAGAAATGCCCTCAGCAGGTTGGAGAGGCAGAGCATCTTGCTCTCCAATCTTCCCAGACGCTCAACACCAGGCTTCTGAAAATCCTGTTGCACACTGAAGACAGCATCTCATGGGGCTGCCCAGGGAGGTGGTGGAATCTCCATCTCTGGAGATATTCAAGAGCCATCTGGATGCCTATCTGTGCAATATGAGCTGGGGAGCTGCTTTGGCAGGGGGGTTGGACCTGATGATCTCTTGAGGTCCCTCCCAACCCCTACAATTCTGTGAACCCAAACAGAAATACACTCTTCTCCCTGTTGTGAAGGTTACTGGTGAATAGAATTACCCTTCAACGGGTTTGGGCTCTACTGGATTGAAAAGGAGTATCGTACTCTGCACTGCACCACCAAACAGACCCATTACTGGTTGCCCGCCGGCCGGCCTACAACAACAGTGCAGAAGAACCTTCTGCAACTTTGTGAACTCAGCAATTAGCCCCTGAGCCCAGGGAGAGTTTGTCAAGATCCCATCACAGGCGAACAATAACACAGGAATACAGCTTTGAGGGGGAGACGATTTATCAAGCTGACCACAGCCGTCTCCCTCGTTTTTTCTTTAATAAATCCAGCCTAGCTCTTGGCTGTGCTCAGTATCTTGTCATTGCTTTCGTCTCCCTTCAGGAATGCCTCCCACCTGCAGTCTCCAGGCCCTTTGTGACCTTGGAGACATTTATTTTCTCCAGCATTCGTCCGTGGAAAAAACCCAGCTTTTTCTCCCATGGAGGGGAGGGAAACTGAGGCACAGCAAAGCGAGCTGCCTGGCCGAAGGTCAGGGAGGGGGACAGGATCACCTGCTCATTTGGGCCAGGCTGATTTCTACTGGCTGTTTCCTCATCTGCAGGATGAGGACTGGGACCCTTTCGTTCCTTCCTGTGAACAAGCTGTTTAGGAATTACTCAGATACTCTTTGCCATCAGATTTTAATCACCGGGAGCGCCTTCCTTGTGGGACTCCACGGGGCCATTCAGGCAGCCGGCCAAGCTCCTGAGAGCCAGGCCTCATCTAAAATACATATGCCGATTATTCTTAATAACAGCGGGCAGACACCAGCTCAGCTCTGATCTTATCTCCAAGTCCTACTGCCAGCAGGGCATTTCCAACACCATTTCCACATTCCAGCGGTCCTCCCAAGGGGGAGACAGTGAGCTCCACTTCAAGTCCCTCCTTCAGTCCCTGGGGACACTCCTCGGAAGAGCCACATTAGGAGATAACATTGGTAACCCTCTGAGGTCCAAGCAGGAAGGTCTGCTCAGGTGGCCAGCTCTCAGGAGCACCAGGCATCAGCACCACGAGGCTGCTGGCAGAAGCAGCTGCCTGTGCTAATTTCATGCCCATCCTCTTCACTCTCCGCAAAATTCCAGGCAGGCCTTCCACTTTGGCTGACATTCAAAACTGTCACCTCTCCACAGACATTAACTTGGAGGCCTCTGTCATCCCTCACATTAAAATGCTATCACGGGGAGTCAGCACAGCTTGACTCAGCCAGCTAAGGGGCTGGCTCCAGCCGCGCTGCGGGGACAGCCGATTCACGCTTGACATCCATGGTCAATTTGACAGTGATGGACACACTACTTAGGAGTCATTTGCTGATCTCGTTTCCCCAGGTGGGAGGTCGTGCCACAGAGCTGCCTTCCCCAGGGAGAAGTGGTGATGCTCTCCAGCCCCTCCAGGAGCAGAGCCATGTGCGGACAGACTTTCCCATGTGTGGACGGCCTTTCCCCTCTGCTTGCTGCGCAGGAGATGATCTACAGGGCTTGCTGGGAACCTGAAATGCAGCCACTCGATCCTCCACATGATGAGGTGGCTTTGCTCACAGACAAGCATCTTGCCCTCTCTGCCCCCCCAAAGTCATGTCCATTTCTACGGGCCTTCCCCACATCCTTGCCAGAGCGTGTGCTCCTGGGCTACCTCCTCCCTTCTCAAATCTGGACAGGGAAGAGGTCCTCAGACTTCTCAACTTCTGCTTGTGTTTCCTGCGCGCACTTGCTCTTCGCTACATCTGTTGTCAAAAGCCATAACTGATTGCTTTCAAATCAAGCCCCACCTTCACTCCCAGGTAGGGCATAGTCACTATTCCCTGATGTTCCTTACAGTAAGGAGAGGCAGAGATGTGATGCTCATTAAGCTCTAAATCAGTTTTTAATGGACACATGCATCCTCCTTTGACCAGGTCATGTCTAACTCTGGCAGTGCTCATCCTGTGACAGTCACTGTACACCCTCCAGAACAGGCAATGATACAACAGGCAGTCACCCACAGCCCTCACAAGCTGCAGGGGAGCAATGCTCCAGGAAGGAGAGGGCTTTATAAGCCTTCACCTTCCCCCATGAGCCCCAGGCATCACCATAGGTGAATCCAGCGCTGGGAAGGGTGAGCATGGCATACGTTGACCTGAGAGCTTCTTCAGTGCCCGCCAGACTCACACACACAGACTGGCCTAGCAGACACTTAACCCAAGCTAAATCACACTCCCCATTTGACCCAAGGCCCCTCAAGCACATGCATCTGCTGATGCCAAGCACATTCCTACCATAGCCTTGTTCCATTCCTACCACAGCCTTGGGGATCATAGTAGTCTCCTGTCCCGCTACATGCATCTCCAAAACCAAGGCCCACCTGCAGCTCAGGGGGTGCCAACTCTAGCCCAGCTTGCTTATTCTGGTGCATAAATTCCAATTAAACCAGACTCAGCTGAACTAAACCAAAATACACTGAGAGCTAGTTCAAGTTAAACCGAAAACACAAGTTTCCATATACACGTGAAGCCACAAGCCACCAGAGCTGTCATCCCACATGTCTTTATACTAGAGGAGAGGGCAAAGCACTTGTTTTTGGTATTTTTTTAAAATGCAGCAAGCAGTTTAGGGTCTAATCTCTCCCTTCCACTTCTTACTGCCCTAACACAGTGTCATTGATAACGCACTCAAATCCCAGGGCTGCAAAAGATAATTACAGCAGGAGAACTCAGCCAGCTACTGCTGGGAACCTCTTCCCAGCCTTTCCTGGTTGTGGGAAGCCAGAGCTGAGCCCAGTCCTAAACACCCTGTAAAACAGATGTCTTATGCAGCATGCCCAGAAGGCCTTCCCCAAAACTAGGCTCTTTTGGATCAGATAAAAGGAGCAAATTCCAGCATCCTCCAGCCCTTGCAGTGAACATGGCTCCTTTGAGAGCAAGGCATGATCCAGCTTGGAGAGTGCCTCCCCCCACAGCTGCAGCTGCCTGGCTCTAGGACGGTGGCACACTTTATTTCTGTCACCAATGCCACCTGTCTCAGATGAACAAGGAGACTGAGGAGTTTTGTTCCCCCCAGAGATGCTCACAGAGTTAATCAAAGCCCTCAAAGACTCTCTCAAAGGTGAGCAGGCACCAAGGGTGCAGCAGCACCCTTGCACAAGACAGCTCAGTCTCCCTCCCCTCACCACCTCCAAGCAGCAGAGCTGACAGGGCTGCTGAGCTGGTCAGGGTGCATGGAAAGGGACCCACTGACAGACAAGCCGTGGATCTTATGGCTTCAAAAACAAAGCCCCGAGCCCTAAAGCTGCTACCACTCTCCCTACTGAGCAACAAGGGCCTCAGATAGCTGGGGCAGCCTGGCTCTGGTCCACCACCCCCATCCCCAGCCAAGCAAGGCAAGAACCACACTCGCCTCCCAGTTACTCATTCGGTCCTTTTATGGGGAAGATCGTTTTATAGTGGGGTCTGGTAGAGTACTCAGCTTTCCCTTCCAGACTCCGCAGAAAGAACTTGACCCGTGTCCTCAGACCCTCTTAGTCATCAG
Organism: Porphyrio hochstetteri; assembly: GCA_020800305.1. Lineage (NCBI taxonomy): Eukaryota > Metazoa > Chordata > Aves > Gruiformes > Rallidae > Porphyrio > Porphyrio hochstetteri. The sequence continues at coordinate 27,197,031 of CM036912.1, forward strand.
GCTGAGCCGCCTCTCCCCTCCTCCCACCACCCTCCTCTTTTATGGAGTAGCAGCAGCAGCAGAGCATGGGGTGAGAAGTCAAGGGAAGGACAACTTGACTGATGGTGCTCAGGTTGTGGGGTCAGCGCAAGGCGTCGTGATCTGGGCTCAGACAGAGCCATTTCCTCTGTGATTTTATCCAAAGCGATTTTTATCTTTCGTCTGTTCACACGTCATGCCACCTGGACATAATACAGAGCAAGCCAAGCACTCGGCTCCAGACTTAACCCCTTCCCTGCCTCCCAGGAAAGTGGGAGGCCCCAGGCATGGAGCAATGCTGAGCTCGGGGCTTTGCCTGGCAACAAGGGGCTTTTCTTTACAGGCCCTTTTTATTGCCTTGAGCACCCGTATGTAGCAGGTTTCTCCTTCCCTGCTGGCCCCACAGATAGTGGTATGATTTGCCCACAAATTTCACATCCTTGGCAGTGTTCACTAGGTGTGATTTTTGGATTTTGCTTTAGCAGAGACACACTGGTTCTTCGGTTCCTGCTCCAAGCCATGTGAGCAGAGCCCTGGTAGCTCGCAGAAAGGGCTCCTCAGGTGATAGTGCAGGCACAAAAGCCAGGCAGAAACAATTTCCTCTTGCTGCACAGAAAGTATTTGAGCCTCAGCAGCTGCTTATATACACGGATGGAGTAATGAAGACCAGCCCTCTGCTCCACTGAGCCCAAACCAAGACCACAAGTGGAATTAGGTGGTATTTGACATGAGCGCAGGTGTTCAGACCAAGCTACACTGAGTTATACCAAAACCAAAGAACATTTTGAATGTCTACAGGGGAATTAGCAACAATCCCCTTACCAAAGCCTCAGTCATCAAGCAGTTCAGATCTAAAACCCTTTAAAAAAGACAGATGAAAACCATCCCCCCCCATTCAGTAGGTGAGGTCCAGCATGAGGGAGGGAGGGAAGGAAAGGAAGGAAAGGGAAGGAAAGGGAAGGAAAGGGAAGGAAAGGGAAGGAAAGGGAAGGAAAGGGAAGGAAAGGGAAGGAAAGGGAAGGAAAGGGAAGGAAAGGGAAGGAAAGGGAAGGAAAGGGAAGGAAAGGGAAGGAAAGGGAAGGAAAGGGAAGGAAAGGGAAGGAAAGGGAAGGAAAGGGAAGGAAAGGGAAGGAAAGGGAAGGAAAGGGAAGGAAAGGGAAGGAAAGGGAAGGAAAGGGAAGGAAAGGGAAGGAAGGAAGGGGAGGAAGGAAGGAAGGGGAGGAAAGGGATTTTAAAGGCAGGACCTGTCCCAAATACTACATCCCCAGCCATTGTGCACAATACCTCGCTAACCATTTCATCACCAGGCATCCTCTCACCTCTGCAGGCTGGGCAAGCATCCTCACATGACATCTGCCAACCTCCCTTTTCAAGTCCACGTAGCCTCAAATCCCATGGTCCAAACGGGATGCAGCTCCAGCAGCAGGAGACACATGGGAGACCCAGCCTGTAGGACACAGTGGAAGGGTTTGGGTTTGTTTTTTTTTTTTAAACAAGATGCCCAATGACCCCCATAACGTATACCCCCATTCTCCTCCAGGCAGGACCTGCCTTCCCAGCCCTCTGCCTTTCCTGGCTCCTCCAAACACCAGAAGGCTGGCTCCTGCATCTGTCTAACTCCACTGTGATAAATTTCCACCGGATGGGACAAAAGTAGAAACTGCACTGAGCACAGGGTATTTTAAGGTGCTTACAGCTTGGGGTTTTTTGGTTGTTTCTTTCTCTTTGAGTTTCTTTATTTGTTTCCTTTCTTGCTTGCAGTACGATAACAGAAGAGATATTTGAAAACTCCCCATTGTTTATCTAAAAAGTCTAGGGGGAAAGAAACTAAGTGCTGCTAGCCACAAAAAAAAAAAAAAAAAAAAAAAACAGTACAGGGTCTTGAGGTTATTTTTATTTTAATTGTGGTTTCCATTGAAAACCAATTACCTCACTTTCTGAATTAGGCAAAAATATCTGGACAAAACCAGCTATTCCCCAATGAAACCCTTTTGCCTTTCACATGTGGCTCCCAACTAAGCAACCTATGGGGTGGCAAGATGCAATGTTTTTAATGGCCCTTTCAAATCAAAGCATCTTGAAAATGGTGGTACCAAGTTACGGTCCCGGTTCTCTTTCAGAAACCCTCTGATGGAGGGAAGGGATGACTTGATGTTTCAATAAACTACGCACAGTGAGCACATACGAATGAATTTCAAAAGGTTAAATAATTCTCATGCAGAAAGCCAACTCTTTTGACATTAAGACTCCTTTATTTAGGTCAGCCCCTACATCAAGGGCTGCCAAAAGCCAGGTAGATATAGCAGGAAGGCTCTGTCTGTAAATGCCCAGCTCTCATACGCTCCCAAAGCATCTGCTCTTGGCCACTGTCAAGAGGAGTTTACTGTATCAGAAACAATCCATCCGGTTTGGCAGTTCTTATTTTTCTTACAGGCACAGAAAGCCAGGCATACAACTCACTTGAAGAGAAATGGGCCCACTTGGCTCCATATCAATGTTCACCCAGTGGTGCATCAGCTCTCGGAGGCAGGGACCTTCTGTCCCATGTCTGTACACCACACAGCACAGAGGGCTGCTCAGCCACGAGAGCTCCTGCAGCCCCTGCATATGCCCAGGTGTACAAAGCTCAGCTGCAGCGTGAGGGCTGTGGTCCTGAGCTTCACCCTACAGCAACGTCCCACATGCCCTGATTTGCCATGGAATCAAAATAACCAGAATGCAAAGACGTTTGACCTTCATGCACCTACTTCAACATGGTCTTCTTTCTGCTGTCTTCAGGCAGCTCCCTTTGGCATCTCCTCTCTCCTTTAACCCTTTGCACCCGTTGCTGCTCGCTGGGTTTGCCCTTGTAGCACATCCCTGGAGACAGAAACACTCCTGCCACTCTGCACTAGCAAAAGCACAGGCACCTGATGTCACTTAGAGGTGGTCAAACCCTTGCACTCAAAACTTATGTTCCCAGACATGCTGCTCTCCTCAAGCAGAAAATAACCCTGACAAAAAGTCAAACAGACCACAAGAACAGTGACACCTTCTCTCTCTGAACTGAGAGCACAGACACACTCCATTCCCACTACTTCTTCCCAAAATAACCCTTCTGGATTTTTCCTTTAAGAACATGGAGTTTCTAAGGCATCCACAGAACCCACAACTTCCACATCCAGGTTTTCATTGGCTGCCTCACACTGTGCCACCAAGACAGAGGTAACGAATGCTGCTGTATTTGCACATAGCCAACGCTCCTGCCCAGTGGGAGAACAGGCAGCAAAGCCAACCCTGAAGCATCAGACCATCGTTCTTGCCAGCAAGCTGCCAAGGGAGCCTCTCCAGCAACATAAATTTTGGGGTGCCCTTGCTCTGTGGTCAGCCCCAGTCAAAGACATCTTATCGCCGGCCATTTCCCCATGCAGCACAAATTCATGTCCCTATCATTAAAGAGACACATGGTTTATTTACTCATTACCATATCCAGCTGTTGGCTTTCCTTCTCCCCATATTTCAGGGTAAGTAGTGATTTGACATAAATAATACCCCATTCAGCTACGGCCTGAAAGATATTGTAAATACTAAAAAAAAAAAAAAGTCTTCAGCTCCAATAGCTCTTTTCAAGTGTTCTGTCCAAGCCCTACTTAGTATGGGAGTGGGGGGAGATTGGGAAAGAGAAAACCCAACGCCATTACTTAAATAGCCCCATTAAAAATGAGCACAGAGTGAATTACGGCTTTATTAAACAGATGACATTACATCAGGAATGATGAATCATAATGTTTCTTTTCAGGATTACAATGGTATACGACCTCTTCAGCTGTAATCATGTGCCTCCTATTCCGAGCCACTGCCAGGTGTGCTGGCCCCTCTCCCCACCACATTAACACCAGCACTGGAGACCCACGGGCATTGGCTTCTCTAAGGGCCACAAACCACTAATGGCTTGCTGCTGTGGGGGAAAGGGAGGGATGGGGAAGATCCCACCAGGAAGTCCAGAGGGAATCCTGGGCATTGGAATGCAATTGTTCCCAAGCTGTGCTCCATCAGCTCATCTCTGTATTTTTTAACCTGCCATGTGTGGCCCCGGTGAGACTGCACCTGGAATATTGTGTCCAGTTCTGGGCCCCTCGGTTCAAGAGGGACACTGAACTCCTTGAAAGAGTCCAGTGCAGGGCCACCAAGGTGATTAAGGGAGTGGAACACCTTCCTTATGAGGAGAGGCTGAGGGCGCTGGGCCTCTTTAGCTTGGAGAAGAGGAGACTGAGGGGTGACCTTATTAATGTCTATAAATATGTAAAGGGCAAGAGTCAGGAGGCCAGAGCCAAGCTCCTCTCAGTGATGGCAGTGATAGGACAAGGGGCAGCGGGTGCAAGCTGGAGCAGAGGAAGTTGCATGGGAATATAAGGAGGAACTTCTTCACTTTGAGGGTGATGAAGCCCTGGGACAGGCTGCCCAGAGAGGCTGTGGAGTCTCCTTCTCTGGAGACATTCAAACCCTGCCCACATGCGTTCCTGTGTGATTTAGTCTGGGTGATCCTGCTCTGGTAGGGGGTTGGACTAGATAATCTTTTGAGGTCTGTTTTTTGTTCTGTTCTGTATTCTGTTTTGTTTCTGGCCCTGGGTGGGCAGAGAAGAGCTGGATGCCTTCCCAAAGAAGCATCGGGGCTTTCTCCAGGTTTCCAGGCAGGAGGGTGTCTGGAGTCTCAGGCTCACCTGCTTGCCTTGGTTTCTCCTGTGCCAGAGGAGCTGAGCAGGGTGAAGCAACAAGCCAGGGGCTGAGCTCAGAGGTCACTGATCCCTCCTGCATCCACCCACACATCTTGGTTCACCTCCCAGGCAAGCTCATGGACAGATCCACAAGCAGAGCTCACACGCCCTGGCTCCCTCCATACTACTGGCTCTCACCTGCCTGGCCCCATGCTCCCATGCACCCAACAGCACAGCCATCCTGCCCCCACAGCCTCGGCAGCTTCTCCCGAGGGACAAAAGCACGGACACAAGCAGAGCTCCAAAGCCCCAGGAGAAGAACCCATGGTGGGAACAAGATTTCAGGGCTGGGTATCTTGAGACTTTCAATTCCCAATTCCCTTCCATCAAGAGGGCGGCACTGGGGCATTTCAAGAGTAAGGGAAGTACGGGAGGCTGCATAGCACAAGATGACTGGGACCACTCAGAGTAGAGCAAGAGGCTGTCAGCTAAAGGACTCCAGACTGCAGCAAGCACACGTGCTGCTCTGCTGGTTTACCCACCAGAAAAGCAGGTCATCACTCCCAAAACACAACACATCAATTTAGCTGTTTGCCAGATCTGTCCTTCACAGAGCTCTTCATAAACTCCTCCAACACATCCCCCTCCCCGATGCTTTCCTCATGGCATTTAAATCCACATCATCTCCAAGGCAGGTCACACACAAGGATCAGGAAGAAGAGTCCCTCTGAAGACTGACTCCCCTCCCCATGCTGGTCCTTGCAGGATCAAGAGAGGAACCCTCCAGAGAAGACCCCAGGGCTCCCAGTCCCTGCAAGCCCAGCAGGCAACACCACAGCCCAAAACCACAATGTGACACGTGCCCCACGTTTTGTTCCTCTCATCCTTCCCCAAGGTTTTCTTGCCATCTATAAATAACGACAAGAGCATGACACCCATACTCCCAGATAAAGCAACGCCATGCCACAGACCCACGCAAGCCAACGGCTTCTATTTTTACATCTTTGGTGAGAACCACGTGTCAGCTATCGACAACACACCAAAAAAAAAACCCCTGCACCCCAGTGCTCAGATCCCCACTCCCCCTCCACCTTCTGTTCAGGCAGACCTCAGACAAGCGCCCGGCAGCCCCATCTGCTCGTCACCTGCTAGCATTTGGGTAGCAGATACGTCAAACTCCCAGCTCACGTTTTCACACGTAGGAGTTTGCTGTCTGAGTGATGAGGCTGCCTGTGCTCCCATTGTGCTTTGCCATCCAGAAGGGGTTTATTTCAGAGCCTTTACAAAACACTGCATGCCAGTAGCTCTTATGTAAGTCACCAACCTCCTTTTACAGGCTGGGAAACTGAAAGGCAGAAAGCAGGCAGAAAACAGAAAGACCTGTGACCTCCTGTGTCGTGTTCCCACCTCACTGTAGTCCTTTGCCCCCAAGAGATACCCATCTTTTCCCTCTGAGATGTTCCTCTGTCCATTCATCTCTACATTAAAAAAAAATAACCTTCAGCAATAAAATTCTTCAAAGGGAAACTGAGCTCTGACATCGGGAGACAGTGGTGGAAATGTCCAGGATCTCCAAGGGGAGGCCAGAGCTCCTCACCCCTCTTAGCAAGGGCAGGTCCCTTCCAGCCTGCCCCCGTCACCTGCACCTCTCTTCCCCTAAGCCTTGGTTTGACCTCTCATCCCCACCACAAAATGCAGAGTCCCACAAAAAACAAGGGCAATGTCCCTAGAAAAGGGTCATTAATGTCACGAAGGACTGAGCAATCGAGGTCTCAGCCACGACTCCTACCCCGAGTGGGTGGCAGCATCTGCAGGGATCTATGACTAAGCACAAGGAAAAAAATAAATAAATCAAATAACTAGGAAACTGGTAAGTGGACAACTTAAATCCAGCTTTTACACATCAAAATCGACAATGACAATCATTGCTCTTTCCACTGCAATTGTTGCAACAGCATTGACTCTAATCTTAAAGGGAAAAAAATCAAATATATACATATCCACCCCAGATTTCACTCTAGTGTAGAAGTGAGTCAGCTCTCAAACCTCAGCTAGAAAGGCAGGCACTTGCTAGGAAGGATGTGGGAAAATAGAGGGTTAGATTCACCAGGCTCCTCTTGGGTCATGCTAAAATTACTACGATTTAAGTTAATGAATAGATTTCCTTTTGTTCCAGCTCAGCTTTATTCTGCAGCGTTACAGCCCTTATCCCAAGCTGGAAGCGAGTGCTATTCAGATAAAACAAAGCCCAGCTTCCCTTTCAGCGTTACCACCAAGCCTTCTTCATAATAATATTTATAAAATAGCTATTAGGATGGGAGGGGATAGTAAAAACACATCTGTACAAGTCAGGCACTTGGGTTATAAAATACCAGGAATTAAATCTGCCCTGCAACACGAATCCCCCTCCCGCCCACGTGCTTGCTTATTTCAAAGCACGTTTAATGGCAGGGCCACATCCTGCTCGTTCCTCAGGACCAGTGGCAATGGGTGACAGGGTGCACCTTCAGAATCCCTGGAGATCTGCACAGCCGGTGACAGGTGAGGCCACAGCAGCACCTCTAACCCAAAATCCTTCAGAGCATCTTCCAAGTCTACAAGCCCCTGTTATCTCAAACCAAGTACCAGCATTTCACACAGCACTCAGCGTGCCAGGTTTCCAGCATATCAGCTGTGGAGTTCACCCAGCAACGATCACATCAAGCCCCAGAGAGCTTGTCACATCGGGAACACGTTGAATCGGGTTGCAAGGACCAGCAAGTCACGGATCTGGGAGGAAGACACACACACACACGACAACACTACCTAAGTCTGAAGTCCCTGGCTGCAATAACTTCTTGCTCACTTTCTGTTTCAGCACCTCGGTGGCGATGAGGGGATGGAAAAGGAGATGGGTGAGAATGGGCAGAGCCACCCCTGCACTTATCCAGGCTGACACCCCGCGTAACCCCAGCCAGAGCATTTCAGCTGTAACCCCTGCGCTGCGCCAAGCGCTGACACTAATAGGACAACAGCTGAGCAATCAAAAGGAGAGTAGAGACAAGAAGATATCAAGTCAAAAAGGCTCATGGACAAGAGACAGAAAGACCTAATTTCTGCTTGTTTGCTTTGGTGAGTGGAATATTGTCAGACAGATACCATGCTCAGGAAAAACTACATTTCTGTGTCACCGCCAATTAGCGCCTCTTCCTTACGAGCCTGGAACCCTCCTGCCCTTTTGCTGGGCCAGGTTTCTTGCATGGACCTCACAAGAAAGCAAGTCAGAGCGCAGAGCATCCCCTCTGCACAGTGGATGAAGTGGCTGAAACCAGCAGCCATCCCTGCATTAACTCTCATTTAAAGACTGCTCACAAACTGTGGGAAATGAGAATTTACCATGCCTTTGCTAGGGACAGAGGCACAGGGCACACAGAGAAGAGAAGCTCAATCAGGGTGCAAACAGCAACTCCCTGAGGTCTTGTTTACATACCTCCCCAGCAAGAATTAACGACTGGCACAGTGGTTGTTACTGGTTTCAGGACCCCAGGTATACCTCTCCTGAAATCCCTGCACGTGGGATATTACACATCCCCAGCTCTGTGGGTCCAGGGCAACCTTGAGGACCATGGCTGGTGAGAAAGATCTCATTCCAGTCAGGCAGGACTAATGTCCCCAGTGCCAGTGACCGGCTTTCCTAACAAAACCCTCCAAGCTCTCATGCGAAAAGTCCCAGCAAAAAGCCACTGGCAGGGCTGAGGACAAAGTCAGGAAGGAAAACCAAGAGCAAAGGGACAGCCAGAGAGCTCAGACAGGCTGGCAAGCTGGACACCAAACCTGGCGTATGGCAGCAATCGAGGGAGGAAGAAAAGCAGGCCCGGAGGCTGTGTGTCCAATCATTGTTTTCACTAGATTAAAAATGTAAATTCCCTGTGTACCAGCCTGCCTTGGAGATACCGAGAGTAGCAGGCAATTAGGAGTAATGAAGCAGCAATGACAGCAACAACAGGCAAACACCTCTGGGAAGGGAGTGGGTTTGGGCAATAGGTGCAAATCTCTGCCTCTTTGAGGAGCGCATGGAGAGGGGTGCCCGGTCCACCTCTGGGTTTACTGCTTCCTATCACATAGTGGTGGTATCGCATTTAATCTGGGTTAATAGGATCGCTGGCACGCTCGAGGGAGGCATTGCTGGGAAGAGGCACAGGCAATGTGACCCACGGGCCTCGGAAAGCCACCAGCACAGGCGGCTCTAGAGCCCGGCGCGTGCTTTGCTGCCAGATCCTCAGGGCGCCAGTGAAGGTCGATCTCACACCGTATGCTCTTCCCCAGAAGGGTGATAATCTCCCCTTGTACCCAGCCATGCATTTCCACGTGACTAGCAGGAGCTTAATCTTTCCAAGATCAGGATCCATCGTTTCTGGGGAAGCCAGTCAAACAGCTCTTCCCCCACTCAAAAAAAAAATCCAAAAATAAATGGGAATAAATTTCCAAGGAAAATGGTAAAAAACACCACTATCTTGGAAAGCCAGGCTAGAAAGACAGTTTGGCATACCTTAGTCTCTCTGTGCAATGTGGCAACACCGTGAGCCTCGCTGGAGCTGAGCGACCTTGGAAAGACCTGCAAGTCATCCACTGCCCCATGCTCTGCAAACACAGCCTGTGACAGAGCTTAAAAGGAGAGGAAACCCAATGTTTAGACACCACCAGCCTAAAGATGTGAAGGAAAACCTCCAGGAACCTTCAGAAACTGAAAACACTGGTTGGTACAGAGCCCTGCACTGACCTGGACAACACGGGGCAAGGGAAAGCTGGGAAATCGGGACACTGAAGGACCAGTGAGGAGATGGAGCTACATGGAGGCGACTGGGTTATAGGCAATCTTACATCAGTTTATGAAAATATCCCATTAATCTTCATAGCGCGATCTTAATTGCAAAATCTTTCATCAGCCTTGTTATTTGTGCACCTGTCACTGGAGACACTCGGAGTTGTTTTGTCATCATTTCTCACACTAATTAGAGGGGCTTGGGGTGGTTTGTGGGGTAGGGTGGGGACGGAGGGGGGGGATGGGGGTCTGTTGTTTTTTTAATTGTCCTCAAGCACAGCTCAGCTTTACGGTAATACTGCCAATTAGGGTCCCACCCCACTCAGGGCTCGCAGCCCTGCTAGGCACATTACAGAGGACTAGAGGGGTTGTTTTAATTAAATACCCCCAGACTAGTAGAGAAATATTTAGAGCAATTTAACAATCTGCTGCAGAGTTGTTAAGCCTCCAATATATCTGCTTAATGTTCATTTGGGTATTTAATAATCTCCCTACCTTATCTAATCCTGTTTAAATTTAAAGAGATGCATCTAAGCTGGTGAAGTAGCTAGTGCTTATTAACAGCCGCTGGTTATTAAAACATATTTGAGATGTCATTGCCAGCGAGCAGCCCCAGTAGCAGGCAGGAGACTTGGTGCCAGCCAATGTATTTCTTTCTTAACTGGAGCTGCCCAGGGACAAGACCCAGTACTTGCATCACAAGCTTTGCAGTCACCACCCTTAGTTTCCAACCTTCTTTATCTGTCTGTGGAAGAGAAGGTGATGGCTTTATTGTGCAACTAATCAAAGCTACAGGTTATTTGGGTTTTTTAAGGCTCTTTTCCAGGACTTTGGCTACTCAGACTGGGGGACTTTTAAAGAACTGGATGTTTTGTTTTCCTGGGTTAATGGAAGTTGTGTTTTGTTTCACTCAGCCAGTTCTTCCCAGCTCTGTGAAGTACACAGAAAAATAATTTGCCTGAAGATAGCCTCTGAGGCCAGAAAGACTTTATCTTGCTACACTTTAGTCCAGCTAGCCTTACATCATTTGTATGTTTCTAGGCTAGCTGTCCTGTTCTTGGTAGACTCCTTACCCCAATTAGATGCATTGCCATTTCCTACAGCAACACTCTTAAGGTTCCCTTGGCCGTCCCTCCTCTGTTATCTCTGAAACAGGTAGCTCCAGCACACTTCAAAGTGGTGCCACTCAAAGCTGTGATCAGGGCTGGTCCCAAAATACTGCTATCACAGACAGGAGGAGGTTGCTACAGAATACCCAACTCTCAACTTGAGCAACTCATACAAAGGGAGAGTCAAACCAAAAATTTAAGCATGAAATGGGCTCCAGGCAAAGCAAAGAACTTTCCTAGCACAGTAAGTCAGTCTTAAATCCTATGAAACCGAACTATCCCAACCAACTTTCAAGTAGCTTCACCGCTGAAGCTGGAAAACAGAATGGCCTATGTAAAGAGAGGGGGACACTCTGCCAGCCAATTTAAAACCAGAAAACACATCTGGGAGAAACCTCCTTCTCCAGCTGAATGAGACACACACTGCTCTCAAGAGCTAAGACCACAATGCTTTGAAGTTTTCATCTCAGTATCCTCAGCTGGGCTAGATCCCCATCCGTCTTGTTCATGAAAAAGCATCTCAGGTTCTCCCCATAAAGGGCTGGTTTTCATCATAAGAGCTAGTGCTCTGCTTTTGGCCACCTTGTTCTGAGACAGAAATGGGCCATTCAGAGAGAGTGAGCCCAGAGGTGATGCATCTGTCACACACGTTGGACAGGAGCACAGGCATCCCAAATGGTCCTCATTGATCTGAGAGCAGCTATCAAACAATCTGCCGGAAATGGGAAGGGAAAGGGTTTGGGGTTTTTTTTTCAGCCACATCCACCACAGAATATAAGTGACAGGCTAAAAATTGAGGCAAGGAAGATTAGGTCAGATGGCAGGGAAGGGGGAGGGCGGTGTGTGGAAGAAAAAACCCAACACACTTTCTATGCTTGTTACGTTATTCTTGTTAGAAGCCCTGGAAGAGGTTGAGCAACCTCTGCCCCCAAGGGTCTTTAAAAACAGATTAGTCCAGAAACCACTAGGTAGAGCTGATCTTACCTCAGCGCAGGGAGATGGGCTCACATGACCTTGGCAAAGGTCCTTCCGACACCTCTTCTTCTGGGTCCCTATGCTACAGCACAAGCAATGCTGAGCACTACCCCATCCCCTCTTTGCCCTGCTGCAAGGGACTGGTTATGGTACCAGTCAGAGGATCCCACACTCTAGAAACAAGCTAAAACCAGGGACAGCCCATAAACACAGCCCAACAGAAGCGGTGCTCAGCCCGGCAAGACTTGTCGATCTCCAATGGAAAAAGCTAACCCCTTTTGTATTTCCAGCAGAACCCCCAAACCCAAGCCAGCCCCCACTCCAAGAGCAAAGCCCACAGTCCCCACTCCAGATCTGGATGACAGACGACCAGAGGGGAGAGCAAAACCAACAGATATTTTTTGTTTGTTTGTTCTTTGTTCCTCGTCTCTCAGGCACCGGTGTCATTTAGAATTTTTTGTGGAGGAGACACATCAGCACAGTGACGGATCCTGTCTGGTCCCATCAGCACCGAGGCATCGTGTCCCCAGAGTAACGCGAGAGGACTGCCGTTCCTGCAGGGAAAGCTGCTCAGCGGGAGGTGTCAGCCTGGGAAGTGCGGCAATTGTTTCTCTCCCAGCGGTTCGGTGGCACTCGGAAACTTTCAGGGGTGGGGTGGGGGGGGGGAGAAGGCCAAGTCTGAAACCCAGAGGTGTGCCAAGGACTTGCACTGAAGGACAAGGAGCAGGCTTCACAGCCAGGCATGGTCATGATGCCAGCTGCCCACCGTGTCAAGGGAATCACAGAATCACAAGGTTGGAAAAGACCTTTAAGATCAAGTCCAACCATTCACATCCTAAACTAAACCATATCCCTAAGTACTTCATCTACCCTTTTTTTGAACACATCCAGGGAAGGTGACTCAGCCCCTCCCTGGGCAGCCTGTTCCAGGCCCTGACAACTCTTTCAGTAAAAAATTTTTTCCTAACATCCAATCTAAACCTGCCCTGGCACAGCTTCATGCCATTCCCCCTTGTCCTATCGCCTGTCACCTGGCTGAAAAAGGAACAAGTATACTTCAAGTGGCTGTTTCCTACCGGACATGCCCTGTGGGGTGGGGAAAGGGACCTCAGGGCCCCCCTCCCATTAGCTGACACTTCCCACCTGACTCCCTTGTCACCTCTGTGTGCAGGGCTGCAGCCATGAGTCCTTGCGGCTCAAAAAACCCCAGAAGGATGTAACTGTTCACCATGCGATTTCCTTAATTCTCAATAAGGGATCCTATTCGCTTCCTCCTCTCCACAAGCCACCTCTGGTTTCTCAGTGTGGCCACAGGACAAAGGGACAGCAGCATGAGCTAACACTCCAGTGCCCTCTAGCAAGCACAGATTTTGCTGTACTTCATATTCTCTTTCACAAGCGGTGTCAAGAGGACCTCAAATTCTCTGTGGCTGTGGGGAGAAAAGCCGGGCAGAGACGGGCCATGCTGTTCTGCCTGCCAGTCAAACAGGGAACTGAGGTGAAGCCAGACACAAGAACATTAACACTCTGGAGATCCAGCCACCAGATCACTGGGATGATGTGTATGATTTTCTATAACACACCAGGAAAAGATCCTACAAAAACCAGTCTCTGCATTTGCCACACTGGGAGAGGAACTGGATTCCGGGCTCCTTCTCTATGCGACATAGCAGGATGCATCGACACCAAGCACAGATGTATTATAATGCCAAGTTTGGTCTCATCTCTGCTGCTCAGAGCTACCCAGGCCTTGCCTCTTGCCAGCAGGAGATGCCACGCCACAGCTCTTCACTGGGTGGGAAGTGCTTGGAGGAGCTGCTTGCGAACAGCAGGCTCAGAGGGAGATACCAGCAGAGGCATGCACAGAGCAAGTGATAATTTCTGTGCTGTGCAATTACAGCTGGGAAGGAGTAAACCTCTGGTGCACAAACCTGCCAACAGTTTACTGCCGACAAGGAAACAAAACCGACAGTTGACACTGGAACAGCTACTGATACCCTGTAATCATCTTAAAAATAGACTCCTTGCAAACCTGCTTGTTAGTAGTGAGAACATATGCTCTTTTTAGGGGAGGGGGGGTGTATGGAGAAAAAAACCTCTCAGCATCTCTAAAGCAACATTTGCATTAGCTAGAGCAAGTGTTGGATGAAGCTGAAGCCGCAAGGATCTTCCTAGACCTTGGTCTGGTCCTGCTGGATGACCAAGAAGGATCAAGATCCCGCATTGGCACAGCGCATCTCCCAGGTCTTAGTCCGCTGAGCCCAGCAGCAAGCGCCTGCACCGCTATTTCAGACCCCTAGCTCATTCCATCTTACTACACATATACTTGGAGCTGTGTGACTTTGTGCAGCGCTGTGTGTGGCACCCTGCTCCTGCTGCCTCATGGCACAGAAACACCTCTTCTCCTCACTTCTGCTTCTCGGCACAAAGTCTCCCAGACTCGTCGAGGTCTGAGCATGGCTGAGACCTGGACTCTCTGCTCATGCCATAGGTCACTCCCAAGTGCTGCTCAGCCCCATCACCCTGCTCTCCCTCTCAGGACTCTCTGAAGGGAAGTGTGTGACATTCCCAACACATCCATGGTCCCACGGTGCCTATCACCTGCTCCAGTGGCTAAGATCTGCTGTGGCACCCCTCTTCAGAGGCCTACAGGCCATGCATAGCCATCTGATGAAAGCAGAGGCTCTCCATTACCCAGGCACCAAGCCGTGGCGAAGCACAGAACTGCACCTCCAAACTGTGCCATCAGACACCTCCTGGGTGATGGAGCAACCTGACCCTGGTGTGCAGGCAGGCAATAAAACCCAGACTTCATCAGGATCTGTTCTGTTCTGGGGGTTTTCTTTGCTTGATTCCAGATCATTTTTTATCTAATCTTCTCAAAGACAGACCAATATCCATCCAGACAGGAGAGAGGGCTGGTTCAGTCCCTACCACAATCATCACTGAATTCATCCACCCACATCTTTGTCCCCTCAGTGCTCAACACATCAACACCGCAGGGGAGAGAGGGACAAACATTCCCTTGTAAGTGGATTTCATTTTGGTATGAGCCATTTAGCGATTATATCCATTTCAATTTGGGCAGGGATCCAAGGTTAACATCCCTGCTCTTGTTAACAGAGCTTTGCTTGCAAAAGCCCATCGGCTCAGTTTTATGTCTTGTTTGGTACAGTCAGTGTGACGTTGCACTGGGACAAGGGGAGAGGAAAGGTAGATCTTGGTGGGGCTCTGTGGCTGCTGTAGCTAAGAGTAGTTTCCCCTGGACTCCTGGACACGTATCGCTGGTCCCCTCTGTCTGCCACTCACAAACACAGAAATCACAGGCTGTTACTGTACAGCTCCATGGAAACTTCAGAGATTTCCCATTGTCTCCAGGAGGTCAAGGAAGGTGCCTCTGTCAACCAGACACAGAGTGCAGCACGAGGGTGGCACCCTCCATCCAGCATCACAGCAGTGAAACCACACATACCTTTAAAATCCACATCCATGCAAGCTGCGGTTTCCCAGCTCCTAGGAACTTTTTGGTGGATGTTACTCCACCAGGGTCACTCCCCTCTGGGTCCTTCAGTAGCTTGGCCAGCCAAGATCAGGCTGTGCGTGCTTTCCTGCCTTGCAGCCCTCCTGGGAAGACCACAGCCTGTACCTACACACAGCAATGCATGGGAGCAGCAACTGCAGAGGATCAGGCAATCCAGGAGCTAACTCTGGAGACCATCCTGTCACAGAACCACCTCAAACCCCAGTGTCTCTGGGACAGCAGGCACTAAAGCCCACCTGCAAGTTCTGAACTACAGTATAAGATGATTTTTAACAGTCTGGGTCTCCAGCCACCTTGGGACACCCAAAAAGGCAGGGGAGAGGAGGCACAACCTTGTCTGCTATAACTGCCAGCCTGGAAAGGATTTGGCTACACCCTGGCACCCACCTTGCTGGCAGCAGATCATCTTCACCGCATGACCCCAGCACCTGAGCAGGGAGACGTGTCTTCACCCAGGGCAAACGTACTAACAGCTTTCACTGAGGCATTCTCAGATTAGCTCCCAACAGTCAATACTGCCAGCATGAATTATTAATCAGCGTGTCATTCAGCCTCAGAAGCCGATAGATCCACACTGTGCAGGAAAAACAGCTCTCAGCAACGCACCCGTGTCAGCAAGCCCAAGGCAAGCTTGCCAGGCACTTCCTCGCACCTCCCTGCCGAGCTGCTGAGAACTGGCAGGAGGGGGACCCGCCGGTGGTCTGCTCGCCGCTGTCTCCAGGAGAGAGCCCCGCCGGCCCCGCACACCGCCTCTCCCAGAACCCACTCCGTGCCCGGCTGCATTAGCTCACACATCCACCTGTCACGCAAGCCACTCGTATGGAAAATTATTCTGTTGGAGCATCGCTGAGGACACCTTGCCAGTGAAATATCAGAAAACATCAGGCGGTGTTTACTTGCTCCAGTGCAGATACTACACATTTATTATTTACACTTTGCAGCGGATTTTTAGAGTTATGTCAATAAGACTGAGAGTTATCAAGCGATCTGCTTGCAGTCAGTCAAAAACTGCCATGATTCCCAGTTTGCCTGAGGAATTTTAGGGCAGGGATTTACCATTGCACGCGGGCCTAATCCAAAACACAAGAGATTGGGGGTCAGAGACACATTTGTTTGGATTTGCAGGACGTCAAAACCAAGTTTCTGTATGGCTTACCTCCTCTACATGAGGGCACTCCAAGGGGAGCCAGTCCCAGGGGCAAGGAAGGCTCCTGAAATGGTGTAATAACAGCATGAAAGATCATCCTCGGTCCCAAGCTTTAGAAGAGGTGGTTGCGTTGATTTCTGCAGACTGTTCCAACCATACTAAAACCAAAACAGAAGTGGGAAAAAGTTATTGGCAAAGCTGAACATGTTGCCCTAGTCCCTGGTCATATTTGGAGACTGATTAATGAAACCTGATGCCCTGGATACTAGGCTTAGCTGGGGAAAAAAAAACCCACCTTGTTCATTGGTCATTTGTGGTGAGCAAAAGAGAAAATCAAGAGCATTTCCCAGGTGGCATCTCACATATTGGAGAACTGTGCACTTCTCTGGAGTACAGAAGGTCTTTCACATAATGATACCTCAGCATCCTGCTGAGCCAGAGCCACACAGACACCACAGCTGCCTGCATCTCTCCCTGAGCCAGAGGCCATCTCTCCTACACAGCACCTCAGCAGGAGGATGCAGCCCACCCAGCCTAGAAGAACTTAGCAAAGACCAGGTCAGCACAGGGGAAAGCTGATGGGTCTGGAGAGAGAGCAAGTCATGGCTGTTCCACCTGTAGATGCTGGCTCATGTCCTAGCCAGCCTTTTCTCCCATCTTGTCTACTGCCGTTTGTCAGAGGAAGGGAAAACAATGTGCATTTCCATCCCAGTCGTGGCATAAACTTGTGATTTCCCCTGCTAAAAGCTGCTTAAGAGAGTAAGCAGTGAATATCCTCCTGGAAACCTGAACATGTTTTAAAATTATTCTTTCAAACTGTCTTTTGAAATGAAATTTGTATATTCAGAGCTAGAGAGAACAACCTCAGAGAAGTCTGCCAGGTACTACAACCTCTACCACTTTCACCAACAAGAGACCAGACGCTGTTTCCCTCTCCCAAATCGGGATGTGATGGACCGCTGAGTGCCAAAGAGCGGCAATTATCCCAAAGAGTTTAAGGCATTGTTCAAGAGCTCAAATTAATAATCAGGCTCCAGGTGGTGAAACATGCATCATCTCCAGCAGCAGCTCTCGGATGCAGAAATATTAGCCAGGGTCCTCTCCCCGTTCCCACCCTTTTGATTATCACAAGTGCCTTCAGTGCTTCTCCCTGTAAGACTAACGCATGCAGCCACACATCTACACAAAGCCATCAGGTAATTTTAGCAGCCGTGCTCTGCTGGAAGTCCCATTTCCACAACGGGAAAGGTTTATAGATTCGGTTCCCAAAAAGTCCCTTTTCATCAGGGCCTTGGGCCGGCTCTAGCGTTCAACCCAACCCTGCAGCTCAGCGGCAGAGATCTCAATTCTTGGCCCAGTAACGAGTGCCAAGGCAGTTGTTTTTATCTTATTCAGTCAACAAGAACATGGAAATCAATTTTTCCCAATCTCAGTTATGGCTAGAAATCCATTCCTTTTAGGCCAGCTACAGGATTAATCTATTGAATGGTTTGCAGGCATTTTGCTGACATACAAACATTTGAAGAATACATTATGCTTCCCCCTGCCCCCCCTAGGATGGCATTAGTGCTTTTTCTCCTCCCCTCCCCTCCCCATAAACCTCTTTGCGCAGGAATCCACGAGGACAGGATGTGGAAATGCATCTCTGTCTCACATAGCAGCCTCATGCCTCCAAAGGTTTGCACTGCACTTAAGTCAGCAGTGCTTAGCGACTTCATATTGAGAGTGAAGACACCCAGCGATACACGGGACACGCCAGCACCGCAGAGCACGTACTGAGCAGAGCCCTTACACAACCAATGCTGAACAAAGCATCAGCAAGCCTAAGTTAAATAAACAATATAAATTCCAAGCCCTGACCTAAACACCCGCCAGTCTACCAACTGGTCTCCTCCACCAGCTTTGTAACATCAGGAGGTGCATGTGTAGAGCCGTCTCACCTCGGTTATGACAGTGGTCTGAGTACAGGTCTGTTGCTCATGAGATAGGGCGGTTGAGCACCGTTTGTTCTCATCTCAGAAAAATAAGGATTGTGGTCCTTAATTTGGTCTCCAGAAAGTTTCTTGTCTCATTCTCAGCAGGATTGCAAGACACTCTGCAAAATCTCTGGAAGAGTGTGTTACACTTAATGAGATAAAATAATTTTAAATATCACACCCCCCCCCATTTTACAGGCACGGGAACAGAGGCAAGCTTTCTTCCTTCACCAGCACAAGCAGACCTTTCTGAAAAAAATGTACTTTCCACAACACCAGAACTTTTTTCAACTCCCAAAGAGTTGTTTCCCACCCAAATCTGGGGACATGTCACCCTCAGATCCAGCATTTCCGCTCACCCATAAGCCACGGGACCTGAATTTCCATTTGCCCAACATCACACCTTCCCCACACCCAGTCCCCAAACGTCAGGGATGTTTGTGAACCTTCCCACAGGTGATGAATTTCAGGCCAAAGGCTAAGATTTGTTTTAAAATGTTTTTCACAAAATGTGATCTGGGCAGCAGTATCAACACTGTTGTGGAAGCACGGAGAACGATAAAGCAATTATATCCTGTGCAGCAGGACAGCAGAAAGCAAGTACATCCATCTTGCCACAACTGTCCTTTCCTCCTCCAGCAACCTGAGTCCAACAGACTGTGCAGATCTATTTCCCACTGCCAAGGAGGACACTACAGGTATTTCCAATTCAGAAAATACTTCCTACACTATAATGAATTATCCTGGCCAGAAGGGACGTATCTAGTTATAAAGATGCAGTAGCCCTTCTTGCTTACCTACAAGAAGACTCTACCCTCCAGGGCTACAGGGAGAGAGCAGAGCTGCTCCAGAGCAAGCCCCACCTGGACACCCTGCCCAATGCAGACTACAGTGGAGACCTTAGCACACACACAGGAAAGTTGTCCTTTGCCTCAAGACGCCACATGTTCAGATGCAGCCTGAAAAAGAGCAGAAGAGCAGCACCGTTCAGTAGCTGTTCCTACTAGCAGCTGATCCCCACTCCAAAATAGTCAGGTGCAGACACTGACCTCCATGCCTACGTGGTACTATGTTCACCTAGAGTGTCACGTTGCCCAATAGACCTCATCTTAAGACCTCTCAGGTTGTCCATGAAATACATCTTCAGGCCTGCCCTCATCATGGTGCCCTCCTTCCCCCAACTTATGGTTCCAAATTATCTCCCCTCTGTTCCTGTACCACTCACCACACTAAGATAATGCACCAAACTCGCCTTTCAGCTAGGAGTGAAGCTCTAGAAGTGGATTTCTCTCACACCACTCCCAGCACTTGCAGCAATGCATTTATTGCCTCTTGAGGGTCTCCTGCTGCCATCAGCAAGACCTCAGTCAACAGGCAAGTCCCTCCAAACATCAACGCTGTAGCCTGAAATAGGCTGTTTCTGGCTATGCCTCCCAAGCCTTTGATGCCTGTACAAGGATACAACCACCAGTCATGAAGCAGGAAGAAACCCACACCATTCTGGGAAGCAAGTCCCCTTTGTAGGCAAAGCAACGTGTGATGTGCCCATGCTGTGCATTTTGTCTGGAGAAGAGCAGGGGATGCTCAAGGACTCCTTTGTACAGCCATACAGCATCACTGGAGAGCTTCCATCAGGTTCTCTCATCTTGCCAGGACATCCAAGACAGATCCACAGTAACTGAATAATCAATTAATCCTCCTGTAGAGCTCCATTTACATAATGAAAACACAGCCTCCCAATATACCACTATTTTTCAGTTGTCTAGACTAATATATCTGTCCTGTAGTTGGAAGGGGAGACCTAACACAGCTTCTATTGTGGATGGCAGAGTTCCAGCTGGAGTCACGTGGTGGCAATAAAACTTCTATTGATTTCATGTAAGCATTTAACCCTAGCACAGCACCTATTCCTCCAACAGCCCACAATGGACCCCGCATCTAGCAAACCAGACTGAATTACAGTTGCACCTCACACAGAGCCTGGGGAATCTTTCCTTTCTCTCAGGCTCCAAAAGAAGTCACAGGCGAACAGAAATCAGATGAACACCGTGCAATAGGGCAAAGAGTTTGGATTTTCTTTGTTCAATACCTGCAACTTATCTCAGACCACAGAGGCAGGTCTCGCCCCATGGCCTCAATGAAAACCAAACCAGCTATAACTCTAGACCAAACTCATTTGGCAAGCAAGGGCCTGGCATTGGGGGTTGTGGAGTCTCCTTCTCTGGAGATATTCAAGACCCGTCTGGACACCTTCCCGTGCGACCTGTCCTAGGGAACCTGCTTTGGCAGGAGGGTTAGACTCAATGATCTCTGAGGTCCCTTCCAACCCCTACAGCTCTGTGATTCTGTTGGGCTCTGTCCTCAAAAGTCTTCTCCTGGTCTGAAGACCAGGGATGCTGAAACTAACCTCTCTGCGCCGCTCTACACGGCACTGGCAAAGCACAAGCAAACAGCAGAGACTCCAGAGCTGAATTAAAGCCCTTACTCTTCCTTCAACTTTCACCTCCGTAAATAGGAGATGAAGAGCAAATAATCAGTATCTCACAGCAGGGCCCATGTGCAGCCCCTGGCTCCCAGCCAAGCCAGACTGCCTGCAGATGGGCGATCAGCAGAGAAGGCCAAGGTTCAGCTGCAGTCCTCAGTCCTGCCACGGGCTGCTGCAGGTCAGCAGGCAAATCATTCTGAACTTATCTCCAAGCCCACAAAGTCAGTGCAAGACTCCCCATTAATCCCAGATGCTGGCGAGGGGACAAAAACGTCTGGCCTGTGCAGCCAACAGCACAGCTGGGCCACCAGAGATAGAGAGAGAAAGCTTCGTCAGACCTTCTCCTGGGCAGGGCTGTGTCTGCATGCAGCATGACAAGCCCCGAACGGCTGCACAAGGCCCCCGTTGCTTCAGTAACGGCACTGGACGTACACATTTCCCTACGACCATGGTTTAAGTGAGCCCGCTCTGCCTTCCTCTGCTTGCTACAGGTTGTCTCCTCAGCCTGCACAAGTCCAGGCAAACCTGTACATCGTGCCTGAGGGATGGCATTGTCCTTTGTGGATGACACAAGCTACCCAGAACAGAACCAATGACTCCTGGCCATTCCCATGACTGGGGCACACACACAAACAGCTGCTAACTGCGGCAGCCTAACATGGCAGCTGCTAATAAGGACACGGATGCCAAACCACAGGGTTCACCACAACCAGCTGACAGCTATGCTGAGCACAACTTGTCCCCATCTGAACAAGCAACTGTTCAGGCAGCAAAGACAGCTCCTCCACGGCACCGTCCTGACCAAGCATGCCACTGTCAGAGGAGACAAGGTCTTCAGAGCACACACACAAAGCACCAACAGCATCTCACACGTAAGCCATGGCTCTCAGCATGCCCCAGCGTTGAACTGCCACACTTGCGCTGGCCAGAGCCTGTGGGGATGGGACAGTCACCATGCCAAGAGAGTGTTCGGGACATGTCCTTCCAATGTCCCATCTCCTCCCACCCAAACAAGCAAAGGACAGGAGATTTTGCTTTCTGGGTAAGCAAGCACCAAGATTTGCCTTGACATTTGTGGTCACTGGGATCAAAAGGTCTGTGAAGGCGAGACCTCAAAATCCCTGAAAGCTTAGTTCATGCCAGCACCACCTCAGTCTCAAGCTGCTGTGCTTCCTTCTGGCCTTTCCCCCACAACATCCTTCTCCCTTTTGTCTCACCTCATCACCCTCTCTCCACATGACGTGAGGGAAATACATTGCACCAGGATCTCTGGTTCTTCTGTTCGGTCTCCCAAGTGAGGCCCAGGTGGTGCTTCCATAAAACAAACTGATTTTTCTCTGCTTCAGCCCAGGTGAGCTCTAGGCCCATTTCTTCACCAAAGCCACCTCAAATATCCTTTCAGGAGCACTTGATTTTCATGACCCTTCTTGCTTCTCAATACGTGAATTCCAAGTTTTGCAATCAAAGGTTCTTCCAGCTTCTCGGAGCAACTAGGGAGGAGAAAACTGCAGAAAAAGTTAGATTTCATGGGCTAACTCATCTAAATTTTGTGCAGAAGCATACACAAGGGGGGCTTGTATCAAGGTGTGACTCTGGTGGCTTTTGTGAATTTGTTTTGCAAGTTGTCCTCAGTCAACAGTCTTCAGAAGAGAAGAGACCACTAGGAACCACACACAGCGCCAACAGAAAAGCAGGGACCCCGGATGCTTCCAAAGCATCCCAAGACTTCCACCATGAGGAGAGCACTGGGCTACTATGATCTTGTTCTCCACACACAGCACTAAGGCCCAGAGTTTTCCACTGTTCAGGTGTTCCTCTGCATAGTCCTGCCCAAGGATGACAGCAAGATAGCCCTGTACACCCCAGGTATACATTTTGGCCCAGACCCCAAAGCCTAGGTTGCTAACACTTTGCTAGAGAGCAGCTATGTTCCTCTGCGCTGCTTCTGGCACGGCTTGCCCCTCGTATCCCACATCCTCCCTGGGGACAGGGGCAAACACAAAGGCAGCTCCCTCTTTTAACACAACGCAGAACAGCTGCCTCACACAACAACTTTCTCTGCAGGTCTGGAGCTCTTGAGAACAGGCTACATCTGGTATGACGCCGTGTTTGGAGTCATCCCCACTCCCAAAGGACAGTCTGAGCCAAGCTTATGTTACCAGCACCAGAAGCATGTTCCCCACTTCCTAAACATTGCATCAGAGCACAGTGTCAGAAGCATTTGGAGATGCATCGAAGCTGCCTCCGCATATGTGTGTCAGAGGACATGCACGCATCCCGTCTGGGAGGGAGAAGAAAGGCCATCTGCCTTTCATCGCCAACTGGTGACGTTTGCAGATTCTGCCTGTCGCTTTGGCTACTGCACGCCGAGCTCTGCCCCGCTCCACAGCGTGCTCCAGAGCCACCTCCTGGCTGAAAGGATAACAGTCCTGAAGAAGAGCAAGGAGGGAAAACCCCAAGCCAACACACCACAAAACCCTAAAACCCAAGCCCCCACATCCCAGCCATTTGGTGTATAGCACCATTTGACACATAGCCACAATGTCCCTCAATATCAGGTTTCAGCAACACTTCGGAGATCCCTGCTCCATTCCCAAGCATGGCCTGAAATCCAGGGATCTTACTGCCAGCTCCGCAGCAGCACTGCCTGCCTTGCCACCCTAGCTCCAGTGCCGGCACGCCTGCTGTGCCCATGCCCTCCCTGACTTCCATCCAGGTGCCCCAAGCCAGCCAGGCAGCTGGACACAGATGCTGCCATGCACACCCAGCTCACCCTGCCACAGCCAGGAAGGCAGCAGGCACCTGGTGAGGTGAAACAGCCGGGCTAAAGCTGAGCTTTGCTCTCAGCCATGCAAAGGCCAGCGCTCTCCTCATTGCTTCTTCCCTTTTCCCTCCCGCTTGCACTCAGGTCACGGTCAGCACAGACCCTCCCTGCTTCCCCAGCTTAAAATAGTCATCTGTTTCAGCCACTTCTGCATCCATTTGTACCAGGGCTTTTTCTTCTCTGCAGAAGACCTGTGGTGTTCCTTTAGCAAGGTCTCAAGTCATACCGGGACAATCAGGAACTGCTCTCTTCCAGTCCAGAAGACAGGAGACAGAGGTATCCCAAAGGTCGGTCCTCCATCCATCAGCACAGAGCAGGAAAAACACCTCTCAGTCCAGAGCAAGGCCAGACCCCGCTGTTCAATGAGGCATGTTGTGCAAAACACCCAGGCAACAGAGCTGCCTTGAGGAGAAGATGACAGTTTACTGGGTGAAGTGTCCTACCAAAGGTGGGAGAAGAGGTTACCACCAGGATCCTTCTCCCTGACACCCAGGTAACGCCCTTCAGACCTGATGCTACTTTGCACAACAAAAGGTACGTTACCCAGCTCTGGAAGCACAGGCTGTACACGGTTGCCAAGTAAAGCACAGATTTACCTGTAAGGCAGGGTTGTGCATGCAAAACAACTACAAACCTGATAAATTATCACGAAACCCACTGTAAGTGTGCCAACATCAGGTAAAGGAAGGGTTGCAGCAACTTATAATGATCTCTATCCTGGATTTCTTTCCTCTCAACCTTCTTCCAAGGTGCCCCTGCCATTTCCAGCTCATCCACCCCAACACAGGGCAATAACAAATTCAAGCATCCTGCACGATCCCCAACATCAGACCAGACTGAGAAGGCAACCACAGACCTCAAAAGGTCTAGCAAGAAGAGACAACTCACAGTTATAACCCCAGCACAGAGAAACCCGGAGGCCGTCAGAAATCCACCCGTCACATACCTTTCAAACAGGTAGAAATGCACCAGATGAGCAGCGCAGCCAAGAGTGACATCAGAGCCCTTATGATGTAAAATCCCTTCCCATGTTGCAGCATGTTGAACTGACAACATGCCATCAGAATTTTAAATTATGTATCTGAAAACCCTTCTCCCTGTCAGTGAGCGTTTGAACCTGAAGCGAAGCCGGCAGTGGAGAAGAGCAGACAGGAGAGGTAATTACCCACGGTCTCCTCCAAGAGCTGACAGAAAGCAGGCCCCGTGCTGGAGGATCCTGGCCTCATTACGGGCTCTCCTGGAGGCTGCAGCTGCTCCTCTCCATGGTCAGACGTGAGTCACAGCATTTCAGAGGAGAGAGGAACACTCCTGCGAGCTCATTAATGGCTGTGAGGTCCATCAGCCATAGCACAGCCATGCTGGCGCTTGAAGCCGGAGCCCCCAGTGCTGTGCTCAAACTTCAGAGGCTGAGCAAAAAGCCTGCCATGAAGTTGGCTTGCTTGCTGCAGTGGCATTTCTAATACAGGAAGGAGTTTTCTCCTGAGAAAACGCGTGTTATAGAGCTAACAGAAAGTGATAGAGCAAACCTTCACCCCTTCCCCATCAGTGGCTGCAAGACAAAAACCCGTAAGATGCCACACAGTCGCTGGGAAACAGCTTTAAGAGCCAGACCAACGTCTGCAGCAGTGGCACTTCCCAGGGAAAAAGACCTTTTTGCCTCAAGAGTGCTGCCACTCCACAAAATCCAGTGTCTCGCCCCCGACCCTGCCTTCATGGGTCCCAGCTGCACAAAGGCACCCCAGCCCTCAGAGCCTTCTTGCCAAGAAAAGCAACTTGCAGCAGCGTGGAGACAAAAAAGCTCCACAGAGTAAGCCAACCTGGCTGGCACAGCCCTCACGTGCCTTGGGACTAAAGCAGCAGTTTTTAACTGGCCGGCAGGCCTCTGCTCAGGGATGTGTGTGGCACGCCAGCCCCAGGGCAGGATCTGGCCCTTGCAGACCCATTATGGCTCCAGCTAGAAAAGCTTCCCTCTCCCTGCCCATGCAGGTCCCAGCTCAGCCCCTCTTGCTGTAAGGACAGGTGCTGGATCATCTCACGCTACGAAGCCCTGCAGCGCTGGCATTGGCATGGACCCAGCCCTCCCATTTGTGTTCTGTACATGGCTCATGGATCAAAGACGGCATATCGCATCTCTTCCCCTCCCGCCCTCGACTCCCCTTTCCATCTTGCACAGAATGTCTTCTTCAACACAGGTTTCCAGCTGAAGACCTCTGGCCTCCAACTATAGCAAGGGCAACAACAAGTGCATAGCAGCACCCCGGCTACCTGCAGACAAAGGACTCTCAGCGTCAGTAGTTTGAGCTCCATCTCTATCCAACCATCAGTCACTGGAGGGAGAAACTGCCAGCTGGACACAAACTACAGACCCAGACGATCTGTCCCAGGCACCTCAGCCCCTTCCTAGCAAGGACCTGGCCCAGGGAAATAAATGGGGGAGACACACACATAAAGGGCCAAGTTCCCTCTGCCCGTTTACTTCATGGGAAGAGACATGAAGCATGTGAAACCTCCTGAATACCTAAACAGAGGTGTAATGGTGATGGAGAACTTGCAATACATAATATCCCTCAGTGCTACCTGCCCTTTTGGCTGGTGGCCCAGGCTGAGCCATGGTGGAGCAACCGGCCAGGGAACGCAGCATACCTTTCGGTGAAACCATGCTGTGATTTGCAGCTATTCCAGGTCTTCTCAGGAAGCCAGGAACAATTAGTTTTACCTCCAAAAATGTCCACTGTTAACTAGCAGCTTCCTTCAGGAAAATACAGGACCCCCACCAAAACTAAAACCTGCAGCACTGGTGGTTGTCTCCCAAGCAAGCAAACCTCAACTCGCAGCGCTGGCACTGCCTGCCCCTGGATCCCAGGGGAATAAAGCAGAGAGAAAGGAAAGCTGTGTCAGGCTGCTCAGCTCCCTGCTCCTGAGGTAGAGGACAGGAAGGGAATGGACAGAGAAGAACGAGAATAAGTAGCCCCCACAGCCACTTGCTTCCTCTGCTAAAACACCCAGTGCGAGGGCCATCACAGACACCAAACTGAGTCCAACGGATCTTGTACAACTCCTGCTGTCCCTTCATGCTGAAATAATTAGCAACAGCAAATCATTCCCTCAAGAGGGACTTTCTGCCTCCTCTTCTTCCCAATTCTTTCTCTCAATACAAGCCAACTGAGTTTGGGGTCCAAAAGCACGGGTATGTAGGCCGAGCTGCCCCTGCTCCAGCTCTCACCACACTGAAGTCCGTGCTACGTGTGCTAACAGATTTCCCACTGAACTCAAGGGAGCGAGATCAGACTTCAAATGCCTCCAAGAAAGCCTCGTATTTTTCTCTCTGCCACACGTCCCATGAGGATCTGTTAAAACAAGCAGCTCCTGCTGCCATCTCAGTCGGGGCTGTGCTGGAGGAGTCTTAAAACGGAGCATAAACTCCCGCGTCCTCCCCTAAGAGGCGGGCATCCTCCTGGAGGGATCAGTGGGGAATTTCACACAGGGTTAGTTTTAATGCTTGGAATAGTCCATGAGGTTTGCATTCAATTTCTCATCATAAAGTTTTAATGGGAACTCTGAAATTGCCAGCTTTCCCAATACATCCGCAGGCAGAAACTGTCTGCCTATGCAAAACTTGGTGAGGTGCATCCTGATTCTAGCTGGGGTGTTGCCTGCAGGTTTTAGTTTAAAAAGGAAAGCACATCAGACACACAAAGTTCCAGCAACGTTTTTAACCACGACATGTCAACTTCTGTCCCATGCTTGCAAGCTTGATCGCTTAAACCCTCGTAGGCGGGATAATGTATATTTGATAAAGGCAGTTTTCTAGCTCTGTCCTGCAATGGGAGGGGGGGGGAGCTGAGGACAGACAGGACTCAGTTCACAGCTGCCACAGGCCAAAACCCACCTCCACCATACAGATCGCTCAGCCCCCTCTCCCTACCCAAATCACCACTGCAAAACTCATAGAAACACCAAGCAATAAATTCTTTGTCGAAGAAACTCACTACGATGGTACCTCATGAGCTCCCAAACGTAAATCCATGTCCCCTCCAGTGGCCTCAGCACTGCTAGAAGGAGCAGAACCCTGGGAGGAGGGTCAGAAAGAGGCACTGGGTGGCTTTTCATAACACAGCATTACTAGTAGGGACCATACCTGCATGCAAAACCTAGTCCTAAACAGGCTTGGTCTCCAGATAAAAGCAGAGGCAAGAAAAAAAAAAAAACAAAAAGGAGGAATTTAAAAGTGGGATGGAGGAGGCACACCTAGAAAGTTATTTTGGTCAGGGTGAAAAGAAAATAACCTTAGTTTCCTAACACATCAGCTCACCACAATGACAGCATTGACATAAGACAGGATAAACGCTGGGAAATCGAAACAAAAGCAATGATTCCTGCTCTGAGATGGGATTTCTGACCCCTTGCACGTTATTTCCTGGATCTGTTCCTTCCTCTAAAAGGCAGCACAGCTACACTTCCCGCTCACCCTGCCCAGGAGACCCTCTCTCTGCCAGCCCATGCCCCGAGTTAGCAGCCACAGCTCTCAGCAGAGGCTGCTGAGGCACAGAGCTGTGCAAACAGAGGGTCTGCATGGCCCTGCCTTTGCGTGGTGATGAGGTGATGATGCTCATGAGGGCCCAGCTGGGGCAGAGCCTTCCTCTTACACCGTGTCCCCACAGGTACAGCACCAGCCTCGGCTAGGGAAGGGGATTTTCTGGGCAATTCCTGACACTGTTTCAGTGCTGATCACCCCCAGATTTGAGCAGATCAGGGAGCATTTCACCATGCATCCCTGGACCACCACCCCCCACCCCGACTCAGGCCAGGGCGGGGGGGATGCCTTCCCAGAGCAGCATTGCGTTTCAGGAGAAGCTGGTTTTTTCCCCCCTCCGCTTCTTCCCTCTCCTTACCAGAAAGACTTTATGCAAATCAAAACGTCTCTTTCTCTGGCTCCTGCTGTGCTGCAGAGGGTTGGTGGAAGACAGGAGAGGGGAAGGGGTGGGAAGGAGAGGGGGGGGAAGAGGATGGAGCCTTGTTCACTATCAGCTGCTCAGAAGAGCAGAGCAGAGACAAGATTGATGATGCTCTCTGGATATAAGATCTCCTCCTTGTGAAAGGCTGCTTATGAGGCCTGATAGACTTGTCATCTCTTAATAAACATCGCTGATATGTCGGTGAGGAGAAAGCAGGAGCGAGGGGAGGACACACAGAAAGGCGGCTGACAATTTACTTCGACATATGCTCTTCTCTCTCCTTGGCCCCCACATGCAGCTCAGATGGCCTCTTCCCTGGGGAGCAACATTCCCACTCAGCCTCACCAGTACATCCCACCTCAGCAGAGCCCCCGGGGCAGGCTGAACCTGGGCATCAGGGCATTTCTAGTGAAACAACCCCATTCCCCACAAGCCTGGGGCCACCAGCCCTTCACATGTACCTGGCCCTAAGCCTCAACAAAGCCAGGAGGATTTTCAAACAACTCACATGGCAGCCATGGGAGCAGATCCCAGAGGGAAGAGGGTGCAAGGGAGGCATTTCATCAGCAACTCGCAGAGTCCAAAGCTGTTTTGTTGCCATCACACTCCTCCCATAAATTGCTGTCCAAGTGTGAGTGGCTCTGCTCTTGCCCACAGGGCTGTAAATCAGGGGGACTTGCCCGCCATCAGGAAGCAAATCCCTCGCTTTTGTTTAATCTCTGCAAGACACCAAGGAAATTTCTGACGTCGGGAGGGAGCATTTGCCCTACCCCATGTTCCAAGGATGACAATCACAGGTAGCAA
This sequence comes from Porphyrio hochstetteri, assembly GCA_020800305.1. Taxonomy (NCBI): domain Eukaryota; kingdom Metazoa; phylum Chordata; class Aves; order Gruiformes; family Rallidae; genus Porphyrio; species Porphyrio hochstetteri. The sequence goes on from CM036912.1 coordinate 27,226,360, forward strand.
ATGTGACATTATCACCAGGAGCCTGCTCAGATAACAAGACACCCACCTATGGTCACCCACATCGAGCTACAGGCACGCTGATTTTGCATGACTACAGCCACCTTCTCCTCGCATATCTGGCTCAGTTTGCATTTAATCAAGCTATGCATGGTTAAGAATCCTCCAGAGCATTAGCAGGTGCTTAGCAGTGCTGTGTGAGTGCAGAGCTAAGGAATAACGTGCTGTAAGCACAGCTAACATAAGTGTTCATAGCTCCCGTGGGGCTAAGAATGACTGCAAACCAGCTTCTCCACCCGGGCTTACACATGCAGGGAGAAGGTCCTGCAGACACCACAGACGAAGCAGTTGGGCTGGAAGACAGGTCCTCTGCACAGCACAGCCGCTCCCTTGAGAGGCTCAGAGCTGCTCACAGCTATGGGGACACTTCTCCAGCAGTGTGGGAAGACTTTAGGCTCCACTGGATGTTAGGGCCACCCCAGTATGCAAAGACCACGAGCTCTGCTCCCACAGGATGCTCCTGCTAACGCCTGTGGTCCCATCCAAGGTTTCTTTCCCTGCCTGCTCCCCTCACACACTGACCTCCTCAAAACCTGCCCTGGGATGCCGACACTTTACAATATGCTTCATCCTCCACCATCTATCTGTAAAATAACACTGTGCAGTGAGCTTCCCTGGCTTATGTTAATTCCATCCTGGCTTCACTATTAGAGTAACAAACTATCCACACGTCCCAAGACAAATTCATTGAGTGACAAGGACTCGCCACACCCCCAGTGCCAACACTTTCACACTTAGCCAACTAAATTCTTTCAGGACTTGGATTAACATTTTTGAGGACTCACCATGTTTTCACCACGGCTTTGACATTTGCCAGAGCCAAGAGCCACACTCAGCACTTCCCAAAAGGTTCAGATGGGAACGCACTTCAAAGTGCTGGATACACCATCAATAAACACCTGTCCTAAACGAGCACAGTACCACCTACACCCCAAGTGAGATTTCTCCCCGGTTTTCATATGACCCCAGGAGAGAGATGTCAGGTCTCCCTCCTCCCCAAAATTAGTGACCCACAAGGAATAAAAGTTGCTCAAGGCTGGAGCTCCCAGCTCAGAGTAGACCTGGACAGCCTCAAAGGCAAACAACCACTGACTCCAGAAGGTGAAAGTGCAGCCCCGGGCATTTCCTGCCCTTGGCAGCCTATTACAAACCAGTGTCACCTTCTCAAATGGGCACTTCAACTCTTGAAACCCTCCTCCCTCCACCCAAAGAAAAACAGAGGGATTTCTGGCAACCTCCAGTTACAAAGTCCAGGTGCAGGCATTAAACCGGGACCACGCTCACTACCTGGGATGTCTGAGCCTGTCACCAGTTCCCCAGCTGTGCTGGAGCATTAGACCCCGTTCAGCTCACCTGACTGCATGTCCCCCTGCTTACAAGGTTTTTCCAAGATAACCCTGCACATACCCAGCAGCCAAGCACACAGAAGGAAAAAGCATTTCACAGATATTTTTCCACATTTTCTCTTAAAAAAAAAAAAGCAGAGGATAAGAGGTTCCACAAACAAAAAAGCTTTGCTGAGGCTGTAGACAATAAAGAACCAATTAACTACCTCATCAAGAAACTGAATTGCTTGTCATTAAAATAAAAACAGAGATAGTACTGATCCAAACTCTGCCACTGTGATTAGAAACATAAGAGGCAGCACGTACTTTGTGTCCTCAGCACTTAACCTAATGGTTATAAGGAGGGTGGTATTTGGTCAGAGGGTCAGGGCAGTGGGAGACAGGTATTGCATAACTAGAAAGCAGGAGGGTATTTCCACATCCCATCTTATGACTTGCCTTCCCATGCAAGCAGAGGCACGTAGGGAAACAAGAAAGACCTTGCTATGCCATTTAGAAATTCCTCACATTAATAGAAATTAAAACAGACAACAAAAACACAATGGGAAGGGGAGGGAAAGGGATTTATGAGCGATGGGGAGATCAAGTAGAAGATTAAAACCTAGTATTGTGGAAGAAAGCGAGGGGGTTTTATGTTGGTTTTTTAAAAACAATCTGAACACAAACAAGGTCCAAAAAAGCAGCACCAAGGGGAGGAGGAATTACTTACACCTGGGACCTGTTTGCAATTCCCCATTGCTTAACACGCTTCCAGTGCCACCCCAGCTGGGCACCCCCAGACATTTCCTTCCAGGAGCACTGCCGTGGCTTCCAGCAGGCTCTTCTGGGGAGCAACGGGGGAGCATGGGCCATGAGAAAGAAGAAAAAAGAATACATGCTGAGAAAGAGAGGCTTAAAGGTCTAAGGACAGTCGGAGGAGGTGTAGGGTTAGGGATATGGTTTAGTAGAGGACAGGTATGGTCAGACTCAATCTTACCATTTCGATGATTTTATGAGGAAAGGCTGAGTGAGCTGGGGCTGTTCAGCCTTGAGAAAAGAAGCCTGAGAGCGGATCTGATCAGTGTTTATCAATATCTGAAGGGTGGGACACTGGGGGAAATGGCCAGCCTCTTCTCAGTGGTCTATGGGGATAGGACAAGGGGTGATGGCCTCAAATTAAAGCACAGGAAGTTCCACACCAACATGTGGAAGAACTTCTTCCCGGTGAGGGTCACAGAGCACTGGGACAGGCTGCCCAGGGGGGTGTGGAGTCTCCTTCTCTGGAGGTATTCCAAACCCATCTGGATGCCTCCCTGTGTGACGTGACCTGTCCTAGGGACCCTGCTTTGGCAGGGGGGTTGGACTCGATCTCTGGAGCTCCTTTCCAACCCCTATGATTCTGTGAATCTATGAATCTCAAAAGTCTTTTCCAACCTGGGGATTCTGTGATATTTCTCCAGCACGTCCCTACTCAAACAGCAAAACTCATCAGAAATACAGGATCGGAGCCCTTCAGAAACTCTGCCTACCACATGCAGCAGCAAAGATTAAACCCCCGACGGTTCCCGTCTATAATTCACCCCTGTTTGGCAGGGAGCATCACACAACTGAAAAGGCAGAGACAAACGGAAGGTGTCAAGTTAGTAATTTCCTAGCTCTACAGCGAGGAGCACGGGAAATACATGAACCTGTATTTCATCCTCCAAATCATATTAATACCCAGACCTCGACCAAGAGATAACACAAGGATAACTAAAGCTGTTCCAGCCAGTATTTTGTAACACAATGCGAACAGCGGTTAAGCAAGAATATGTACTAAAATACTGAGTGGAGGGTGGAACAAAGCTAATGAACTTAAAAGATGCCATCTGAATGAGTGGTCCGTTAGCCAGGTCCAGCAGGCTCAAAAATCACCTACCATTTGCTTGCCCATAAATGCCCATTATCTCTGGTTTGTTTGGGGTTGGGTCGGGGTTTTTTTAGGTAGCAGGACATGATCCCTCTCCTAAGATCCCCTGACAAAGATTTAATGCTGCCAGTTTGTATCTGCATCTCCGTCAGCTTACCAAAAATTTCCCCCCTGCTGACAGTGTAATTCTCCAAATCTGCAGCTTCTAACTGAAAGCAGATCTGATTTTGACTCATGCCCCAGACAGGTACAGCTGTAAAGATGCTGTCGTGAAAGACAGGCTCTAAATTAAATAAAGAACTGCTCATCTGCAAGTTTAACAGCCTCTGAAATGGCACCCACCCCAGAAGAGTTACCAGGTACCAGCGTGGCTATCCATAACAACAGCAGCATTGCGACAGAAGATGGAAGCGTTGGAGAACCCCAACTGGATTCAATGCTCTGCACAGAGCACTAGTAACCCCAGAACACAGCTCAGGGCTCTCACAGGTTGTCTTTGCCCACACGTTATAGCTGTGACAGCATGGAGCTTGCTATGGGATGGCAGAGGGGCGATCTGCCAGCCCTTTGGGATGCTGGAGGGGTGATCCAGCAGCCCTTCAGGGCTGGGGCTTTGCTACACAGTTACCTACCGTCACGTCACTGTGGCACTGCACAGGAACTCCAGGGGTAGGGGTGATCCCACCCACCCAACCACTGAGCACCCATAGTTTGCTCAGTGGCTCTCCTCACTTGGCACCTACAGTCTACACAGCCCAAGGGAAGTCAGTGAAGGAGATGGGAAGTCACTGATTGCAGCACCAGGCGTGGAACGACATTGCCACCTCCTGCCCCAGAAATCCCACAAGTCCCAGCTTGGGGTCTGGGAAGAATCACACCCCATCCTAGATCCACTCTTATGTGCACACCGAATCAATGTCTTGGCCCCAGCAGCTCCACATAATCGCACAGGACGTTCTTCCACATACTGCTCTACTTCCCCAGACATTACCTCCTCAGCTACTTGCTGTGGCTCCTTCAAGGTGAAGGAGCATCGTCAGTGATGAAAGAGGGTCTTTACACAAGCAAAACACAGAAAAACTGTGTTCTTCTGCAAGACACAAGGAAGTTGTAATAACCACCTCGCACAGGTGAACTGCACCTGCCAACAGAGAGAGCTCAACCTGGAAGATGCCTTCACATCCTGTCCACTCAGCTCTAGAAAATCCTTTTGTCCGGTGCTCCTCCTGCTTCCCCAATGCTCAAAAAAATGCCACAGTGGGAACTCAGAGACAGGTTTCCAGGGGGCAGGAAGCATGCCATCTGTCACTAGGAAGACACATTCCTTCGGTACACACTTCAGATGCAGATGTGACCCGCGATTCCCACGTCACTATAACTCACCCACCCTTAACAATGTCCTCTTCCCAGGGGCACTTCCCCATTTGTTTCACATAGAGTGTTACTGCCCAGCCCCACAGAAAGCAAATGTTTAGAGGGAGGGGGGCATTAAGGAACCTCTTTCCTCTATCTCAGATTAGTTAATCCATTCTGCTTGTTCTAGGAGCTGCTTCGCTGAGCTGTGAGAAGCAAGTCATGCACCATCACAGCATGCTGGAGCTCAGCAACATCCCCTGGGCACAGACAGCCACACCAGGTGAGGCTAAGGAACCACTAAAGTAACTATTTGCACTATGGAAACACTGTGGCTGTGGGAAACAGGACAGCAACATTTTCGGGAAATGCTAGAGTAGGGCCAAAACATGCCAAGCTAGCATCAGTCTTTCCATGAAGACCGTTTTCCCTGTTATCCACCTAGCCTCCTCTCCAAGGACCCAGAAAGGGTCAGGCTAAAGGTACACCCTTCCCCACCGCAATGGACCATGCGAGTAGAGCATCGCCACTGACTTACGCAATGCCAGCACATACACAAGCATAGCGAGCGAGTTTTTATTTTACCTAGGCACCAGGAGGAAAGTTGAGCTTCCAAAGTGAACTCCAGGCAACCGCACCCCGGATCTGATTTGTGCATGCCAGGCTCCCGCTCTGACAACATGGAGGATAAACTTTGCACAGCAAGAAAGAGTTATAAGGTACAGTGAATAGATAATGGGGCGTAAGGGCTCTGAAGAGGTCACCTGCACCAGCCCCTTGCCCTAAAACAGGAGCCATAAACCATCCCCGCACACACACTTTTATATTTGTGGAGCACCAAGCACAGAAAGAGCCCGGTGTGGATGGACACTTTGATGATTTAAGCGTTAAACAACAGATAGGTGCCGTTTATGTGGAAATTATTCCTGTTGGGACAGACACACAAATGCAGCGTTTTCTCCTGCGCCTCTGCCTGCCTCACCCGCACTCCGGCTGCTCATCCATCTCCTTGGATTGCCTGGAACATTGCACATGCAGGAGCATTTTCAAACAGCTCACATTTTCTTTAAAAAGTCAACCTGTGCAGTAATGGCTCATCCTGCTCCTCCCACCCCCCCGGCTACACGCTCCCTCGGGGCCGAGAGGGGAGAAGATTCAGCCCGCACTGGAAAACAGCTTTACGTACATTAAAATATCGCCGCTTCGCCAGCCTGATGCCATCACTACCCACAAAGCCAGAAATAGCAGCTTCATCCCGGTGGAATAGAAGAAGGACAAATTCCCAGCCTGCTGGAAGGGCTCGCAGCGTGCAGGTGTGCTTAGTGCTGCCGCAACACAATCCACAACAGCGGGGAAAAAAATACTACAGGGAGGAGGGAGCAATGTTGTTTTGGGTCATTATACTTTTATATAATGTCCTTGTATACCTGTGCAACGAACCTCTGGCTTGGAGATTAAAATCAAAGCATTTTTACAGGGATGAAAGCAAGAATTCCAATAGCTATCATTTTGCAAAGCACTAAAACAACTTTTGGTGACTTCAAGGGCCTCTACACGAGGTACTCCAGTAGGAAACAAAGGAACACTTCCCCACAACCAGACATCGCCTCAAAATGACAAACACCCAATTTTTTATTACCCTTTTTTTTTTAAAGCATAATCTTCTTTCCCCACTTTAGGCAAAAATCAATACATCCATTTTCCAACAATAACATTTCTCTGTCCATCAGGCTGGAGGGTTCCTGGCTCTGCCACAATCATCCCCTACAGCTCAGCCAAACCACTCCAGCCCAGGTGCGCAGGGGCTTAGGCATTTCTGCAGGTATGCAAAGAACAGGGGGAACCAGGCAATTACACACCCCTTCAAAGACGCTTCGGTGCCTCAGAGAATCTGAAGACGAAGCCAGAAGCAAAACCCATCCCTCCACACAGCTGTGTTTAGAGAGGACAGCGAGTTCGGACAGGGAGGAATTATCAATGGGGCTTTTGACAGAGGAAAAAGGGGATGAGAAGTAACAAGGATAAGGTTTGCACCGACTTTTCCTCCCCACGCTTGAAGGAATTGCGTGTCAAGAGGGGGTATATGTACTGCACCGGGCATAGAGGCCTCCTGCATTTAGAGGATGGCAGCCCAAAAAAGCTCGCATGCAGAAAAGGGAGGGAGAGGAGCTGCTGCTCGAGGCAGCGAGGCAAGCCACAGCGCCCAGGGCATATGCAACAGTTCCTGCTCTTCCCTCTGTGGCCACAACAAGGTAAAAACCAACAAAATTATTGGTTGTTCCCGACAAGGAGGGATGCTTCAGGAGGTCACTGGTCATCTCCAGCTGCCCCGAGACACAAATGGCTTTGGAGAACAAAAAAAAAAAAAAAAATTTTAAAAAAAAAAAAAAAAAATCAAAGCTAGTCCTCAGTTTACATACACACTCTCCCTTCTCCAGCGCTTTTCAGTCTCGATGGCCCACCAGGAAAGCGCTTGCAGACCAGCACTGGTCTCCATCCCCGGGACAGGAGGTGGATCAGGACTGCTAAGGACTGTCACTCACTGCAGTTCTCCGTACACCAAACCTTGGAGATCCACACAGCCATAGCAGTCCCAGCTGGGTCCATAGAGGGGTGTGCTGCATCCCCTTGTAGGAAGCTTTTACTGCCATTGGCCTCAGGAAACTTTGGGGCGGCGGGGAAGGAAAGGGACGGGGGTGTACAGGGCTCCTTCAAAACCACCGCAACCGAGCTGAAGCAAACAGCCAGACTTTAGGCAGAAAGCAGCCAAAAGAGCCCCGGGAGTTAAACCCAAGAGGTACTAACTCCAGATATCGCCCGCCTCTCGGTGCCATCACAGCAGCAAATGATTTTGCATTTTGTTGGCAAGGCAAGAGCCTTAGAGAAGCCAAGAGAGAAGGAGAAGTACTTCACCGAGCGAAAGGCTCTCTGCGATGGCTTTCATCGACCTTCCCAGTCCTCCCAGACACATGTGGGTCTGTACACGCACCATCACAACCGGGGCAGTGGTTTCAGCAGCCCCTGGAATTCGAGCTGATGAAAAATGCGCCAGATGCAAGAGGACCGCGCGCGCAGCGGCGCTCCTGCAAAGCGCGAGCTCGGTGCAGTGGCAGCAGCAAGAGCCGAATTCCCATTTAAATAAAATGCCAAAAGGCAGTCAGCGAAAGTGACATTTATGGTGTTACTACAAATGCATTCAGTGGGAAGCTGAGTAGCAGAAGCAGGTTGGGGGGGGGGGAAAAACAAGCTGTAGTGAAAACTGCCATCTGTATATTGTGCCCCATTTTTAATATTCTGTATTCTCATAAAAAGTGTTGTTTCTGTCACTATTCAATCTCCCAAACTCACATGGAACACTGTTAAAAGTCAGCAGTGTGTGAAATGGTATTTTAAAATAAATGAAACCCGCTCACAAAGCTGCGGAGGAATATTGCAATGCCAGGGTGCTGACAGACAGGCATTGAAAAGTAACAACCGTTATCATCTTAAAGCAAAGCGGATTAAATAAAAACCCACAGCTAGTGGTGCATTACCAAGTCTGATATTGACACAGCTGCCGTGGTGGTTATTTTTCATTGTCTCATCAAGACAAAGCATCATGGGATATCAATCTTCCCTCTGTCAGGCCATGCCTGGTGTAAAGTTTTTCGTTTACATTTTCATTATATCCCTTTTATCTCAGCTGCCAGCAAAAAATATATATATATGTGTGGTTTTTATATATATATACACACACACACGCATATACATATCTGTAAGTATGGATGTGTTTACTTTTGGGAACACTGAGACTGGCTGACCGGCGGTGCAATGCCAAGCCCCAGCACCAAGCCACAACGATGCCCGTTCTCCCAAGACAAAGCCAACCCCTGCTTGACTGCATTCGAGGCAGCAGGTGGGGGACGGGGGTGCTGCAAGGACTGGTTTAGGGCCCTTCCGACCGGAGATGGGCTCAGTGTCAAGCTGGTAAAGGTATATTTTCCCCCCCACCAAGAGTTTTATAGCTGATAAATCCAATTAACAGCACTGCCAGTGCTTCCTAAGTACTACCCTTCCCATATCTGGGTTTCACAGGACAGACCAGCCAAGTCTGTGCTGCTGCCCAGCTCAGTTTTGTGCTGAGAGAAAGAAAATAAAGCAGAAATAAAGCAGTTCTCAGCAGAGAGTGTGCTGAGCTGGCTGTCTCATCAGAACCAGCACTGCTCCTTTGTAGCTACCACGTCCAACCACCACGCACATTTCTGTACCAAATACATCTCTAACTTTCCCAGCCTCTCAGTGTTAGCGAAGCCCCATTTTGGAGGGGGCGCGTCGCTAGGGCAGAAACCTCTTCCTGAGTGCACTGAGAGCCTCACACTGCTCACTTACCCACATGCCTCCACTCTCACTCCTGCCAACAGGCCCAAGCCTGTGGCAGGACCAGCTGTTTGCAGCTGGCTGCAGCCCAGCCTGGCACAGCAAGGACCATAGCAGGAGGAGAGGGCTCCTTCCCCCATCCTTAGGTGAACCCCATCTTCCGAACCTGTTGCAAATACCTGCTGCCACTGCTGCTCCGTGCCTGTTACTTAGCTGAAAAGAGCAGGCTTGGCTTCCAGCCTTTCTCCTCGTGTTGTGCCTCAGCAGAGGCAGCCCAGTGCTCCCCCCGTTAGAGTGCTTCAGGCCCTGAAGAGTAGGAACTCTGGGAAACGTAGTTCCCAGGGGGAAAGGCAAAGCACAAGGAGAACAGAGAGCAGGCAGCGCCCTGGGAGAGCCACAAAAGGGGCAGGAAAAGTAGTAAAGTGAGACCCTTTGGGAAGGGGACACAAAGGAGCAAGTATCCAAGCCATCAGGCACCAAACCTCCCTGCCGCACTGCTGGCGGCTGCTCTGACAAGCCGTCTGCAAGTCAACAGTGCCAAATGAGTCCCTGCCCTCACCAGCTCCCAGGGCAGGTAACTGCCCACATCCTGGGCCACAAGGGACACGTGGGTTTAACGCCGGCCCACGCATGCTGTGCTTACAGCCCACCACGCTGCATGGCGGGAGTAAAGCACTGATGCTGCTTTTCCTCAGGCAGTAAATAGCTCTCTACAGTGGCCCTGAGCGCTTCCCCATCTGAGTGGGTGTTACCTTGGTACACTCATCTGCTTCGCCAGTGCTTGTCTTGAGGTCAAGACTGCGGCTGCTCTGCAGCCCAGCTGCCCCAGAAGCAGAGCTGACTGGTTCCAACACGCAGCACTTCAGATATGCCATCATCCCCCTGCACTCCACTCAGATCCAGGGGATCTCCACATAGACAGAAGTGCAGATGTTCCCTATGGCAGAGGAGGTGCTCCCTAAACACCAGAAATCCCTGCATGAAAAGCACAATGCAATGCAGTGATTCGTCCGCCCACCTTCTGGCCCCTGCCTCATTTTCCACAGTTCTGGAGGCAATGTCCTTGAGCACCTGCAGTCACCCTCCTGCTCCATCTCCTGGGCTGGCTGCACCCTTCTCCCCAACCCCACCTTACCCCCCCCCCCCGTAAATCAGGATCCCTCTCTACTAGAAACCTCCGTCCCACCAAGAGGGGGTCTCTGCAACACCAGGATGTGCATCCTTTATCCTGCTACTAGTCCTTCTCCCTCCCCAGAAGCATTCCCTTCCTCCAAACAACAGCCCATCTTCCTGAGGTGTTTCGGTTTAAAGAGAGCATCATTAGCCCCTGTGAAAGGCCAACCTCTGGGAAGCCCTGGCAGCTCAGCGAGGCTCCAGCCTTCACTTCATCCCTCCAGGCTCAGCAGTGTTCACACTCACTTGCTTGCGCCCAGCCTGAATTTGACCCCCGGGTCCTGCCCCACCAGCCTGCAGCCCCAGAAAGCTGTTACACCTTCTCCGCAGCACTCGGCATAGCAAACGGTTACACCAGCTCTTCCAGCAGTGTTTCCCTCTCTCTCCCTCTCTGCAAGCAGCAGCAATTGCCATTCTGCATCCTTAATAGCGGCGTAATCAAAAGTTATGATGCATTTTTCAGTAATCACAAGAAATGATCCCCACTTAGCGTTAAGTAAAGCAAATTTGCCACTGGAAGGATGAAGGGGAAAAAAAAAAAAAAAAGGAAGAAAAAGAAGAAGTCAAAAGCATTTCAATTTTCATTTGAAACGAATGAGTCAGAGTCAATTTGGTAAAGCAGTTAACAGCAGCTGTGCTCCCCTTCTCAGCCCCTTAACAGGTACAATTTGCTTTTAACAAACAACCTCACAGAGGTCTCTGGCACCGTGTTAACATAGCAGCGTTCAACCCCTCTTGCTGTTGTGTATTTAAATTGGGTAATAGAGTCAGGCAGAGGAGATCCACTGTGAATCTTAAGAAGTGCAATTTGACAGCATCTTTTTTTTTTAAAAAAAAAAAGAAGTGGGGGGAGCCTTTATAAAAATAATAAATGAGTTTGAGAGCAGGTTTTGCTGCGTTATTTCAAAGCAGCATGTTAAAAGCAACAAGAGTCCTAGAAAGCCCCAGCACAGTGTGGCAAAAGCCCAGCAAGCTGGGAGCTGGGAGCAAAGCACTCTGAGGAACAAGCCATTCGGCAGCCAAAGCACCCACAGTCTGGGTGCACTTGGGATACTTCTCCCCACACCAGGAGTGACAGTGGGAGGCCCTATGTCAGAAAGGATTAAAAGAAAAGCCCTCAACAGCCCTGGCACCCTCATGCTAAGGATGTCCCAGCCCCTTAGGGCATCCCACACCATCCCACAGGCTTAGCAGTTGCTTAGGGAGGGGATGACCTCTGGAGTGGGAGGAAAAGCAAAGACATGGGATGAGCCTCCAGCCATCCCCTCTTATCCCTCCCCACCCCAGAGCATCTCACTCCTGCCCCCAAAGACGGGCCTTTGATGATGCCCTCATCTCAACAGGCTTTGCGGTTCAGGCAGTCGTCTTCTCCCATTCATTTATTCTTTGAAGAAATCTCATTTCATTACCTTCCAGGCTCCTCAGCTTTGTGGGGAATTACAGGAGGGTCAATGAAAAATTCATGTTTTCAGTCAGTAATTGGCATTTTTGTTTCCCTTTTTTAGAGGAAAGAAAGCAAAGGAGAGGATGTGAATAGGGCAGACAGCAGGGCGAGTGGGTATCTTCTGCTGGTTATTAAGATAAAGCCTCTCATATTGCTCCTGCACAGTGTACTCTGGTGCTTGCTCCAAGCAAGCCCTGTAATCCTGCATATTGAAATTTGAAAGCAGCCCTAGTACTTTTATTAAAGGGTCAAGTAATGAAAGCAGACTGGACATACACAATTATTACAGTGTAATCCGCTGGAAATGAAGTCAATCCAATCACCCAGCCTTCTGCTTTCTTCTCATTTTTTAGACTTCAAGTAAGTGCTTCCCAAATTCCAGCTGAACTTACCGTTACAATCGATAGCACGAGGGCTCTCAGCACAAGACTCAATTAATACAATGCTAGCAAGCACTCCCCTATTGATCCCTGAATCCCCAGCAGTGCCACCAGCTACTCACACTAGTAAGGAACATGAACGCAAAACAAGGGGCTGCCAGCAAGCAGACCAGAGGAGCAGACCTCTTTGAAGGATGCCCAAAAAGGAGAGGGTAGTGGTTGAGCCCCAAGTAACAGCCAACCACCACACACTGCTTGCTCACTCCTGGGGGAGAAAGCCAGAGCCTCCATGGGCTGGGATAAGGACAGCTTAAAAAAGCACCATGAAAGGAGAGCAGTAATGGCCCACAATAAATTTCACTCACACCCAGTGATAACACAGTACCTTACGGACCAGATAATAACACAGAACACTTCACAATGCAAGGACCAGCACAACACCCCAGCCACACTCAGACTCCTCTGAAAGCACCCAGGAACACCTCTCCCCCCCACCCCAGCCCCTTTTATTGGGGAGTGATGTCAGGCGGTGTGGAAACAGCCCAGGCTAACTCAGCTCAGCTGGGATGGCTGCTTGGGGAGCTTAATTCCGGCCTGACCAAGACCAGGACAAAGAGAAACTCCTGCCCTGAAAGCACAGGAAATTCAAAAAAAACCCAAGTCAGCCAGGCTGTGATCTACTCCCATTGGCAGATTTGCCGTCAACGAGCACAGGACCAGGAGTTCACTTGCCCATGGGAAAAAGAAACTGTTCCAGCCACCTTCAAGGCCCTGCCCCGCGGAGCTGCGGACGGGCGATGCTTCTTCCTCCATCTCTCCCTCCCACTAGCAGCGAGCACGCTGTCAGCCAGGAAACAGATTGCTACATACGGCACGACCAAGGCTTGCGATGATTAGATCTATTAATACAGTGCATCTGATTCACCTCCAAGGCCCCGGCGCTTGGTGACAAATAGGGACAGGCTTCCCTGCTCCGCTGAGCAGGGCCTTGCGATAACGACCTCCTTGCCAGGGGCTGCCTGGGCCGGCAGAGAAGGGGACAGCAGCATCCCCGGTGCTGGTGGGTGCCCCAGAAAGAGCTTTGGTGAGGAGGGAAGATCCACAGCTGTCTCAGGGCAGGAGCATCACCCTCACCTGCGCTTCTTGACTCAGCATCTCGTACTTCCTGAGCATCCCCTTCTACTCGTCCTTTGCCCATCACCTCATGGCCTTAAACAAAACTGGGAAGATCACAATTTGAGCACCTCAACTGAAGACACGAGGTGTTTCATGACAAAGTGAAACCCTACCTGATCCCTATGACAGCTTGCTGTGTGACTCGCAGAAACCAGAGCGGCCCCCACTGCCTGGAGCGCAGATTTACCTAGGATGAGGCTTTCGTGCCCTAACCTGCTTACCCCACCCCACCCCTCGCCCTGCCGAGCTTGTGCTCTCCCCTGCCGTGCCCCAGGCTGGGAGAGAAAAGCCAGACAGCTATCACTCCAGCGGGTCTGACATCATCTGCTTATCAGGCAGGGTGACGTCTCCTCATCAGCAGCTGCAGCCCAGGGTCTGCCTCTGCAGGAGGCACGCAGGCAAGTTAAAGGTGGACACTTAGCGCATTTATTACCTACTTATTAGATACTGGGCTCCCATTATGATGAATTGGCTGGATGATGGCTCCCGCCAGCTCCCAACGCTCAGCCAGGCTTTCAAATGCCATTTTGCAAAGGCTGGGCCAAGGCAAAAGGGGAGGGAAGAAAGGAAGGCAGGAATGGTTGTTTTTCTTCTGCCTCCAAAGCAGTCTGACCCTCTGCCCAGCACCAACTCTTGCACTCTGCTCTTCCTCCTGACCGCATCAGGGCCCAGGGGCTGGGCACCCGCAGCTCTGGCAGCCAAGGTCTTCTGTTTTTGCATGGGGTGGGCATCTCTGGTGCTCTTCCAATGGTTGTACAGAGTGGAGAGCTGCCACAGAGGACCACACCACTCCTCAGCACCCCCCTGCTCACCATCATCGCTGTACCACCGTGGCGACAGGGCTCCCTGTCAGCCCTCGCTCAGCACTGAGAGCATACAGACAGTTGATGTCTAGACTGAGAACACCCCAGCATAGGATAAGTTTTGAAGCAGAACTTTGCCATCTCCTGAAATCTTTGCAGAGCCCACGCAGCAGCTTTCCCCCCGTAAAAAGGGGCTCATGCCAACCTCTGCAGTACCGCACCGCATCCATGAGCATCCCAGCAGAAAGACAGCTGATGGGGATGGGTATCACGAGGTTCAGAAGTCATTAGATGGTGCAAAGACTTTTCTGGGAATGGCAGCAGGCTTGAAGGACATTTCAGAAGACCTGAACCCATGAAGGAGATGGGTTTGTGAGGCAAAACGATCAGGAGAGAAGGAAATTCAGCATTGTTGCACAGGATCACTGAACAGCTCTTCTGAAGGCCGGGGCTAAAACCACAGCCAAGAGGCTGATGGCTTTGGGTGCCTTTCCCAAACAGAAGCGCTGTTGTCCTTTTTATGATGATTTCTTCTGTGATCCTCTGTTCTACAGAGACCTATTCTGTTAGCCTTCATCCCTCCGTGGGCCAGATTCAAAACTGAATCAAGGGATGAAGACTTCAAAGCAGCATTCTCACCGAGTCACCCCCAGACTTTAGTGATTTTCACATTCTGGGGCTTTTTTATTGCATTTGGCTTTTTTTTATTTTGCTCATTTTGATCTGTGAAAGAAACCCTTGGAGCCCAAGCCTAGCAGAAGTGACCACACTTAGCTAGCTGGAGCTGCTTCACTGTCATATTCCTCTCCGTTGGCAGGAAAGAAATTCCCATGCTGTCTTTTTCACAAGTGGCACCAACCGAATCAGGCAGCAGGGCCATGCCATGGTTCCTCTAAACAAGAGAGAACCTCCTTGTTTGAGGGAGATGGGTTGTGAAGGTCTGGGGACCTTTGAGATGGGCAGGTGTCAATTCTTGGTGGCCACGCTATCTGCAAACCAAGCACCCAGGAGAGACAGATGAACAATCCTCTGATGCCAGAGAGAACAGCTCATGGTTTCACCTCCCTTTTCCCCCAGCTCTTTACTAGCCGAGGTCCCGCTGACCTGCCGCCCCCCACGGCACCCTTGCAAAGGATCACACATAGGGATGGACAGGACGAGGAACTTGAGCAGCAGAGGGGCTTGCTGCGCCGTGAGCTAGCTCTAAGCTGCTGCGCTCTCAGCTCAGCAGGAGGCAAACGCTTGCCCCCCTTAGGGATGCTCTCCATGCATCTCCAAGTTCCCCTCCTCTTCCCCAGCCTGAGGGAGGGCTGCACATGATACACGTCCCCACTGACTTGTTACACGCCGCTGCCGCGCTCCTTAGACAGAGGACTTTGCTACCAGCGAGCGGGAGAGAAGCTGCCATCTGGGACTGCATGTGCTTTCCAGACAGATGGCTGACTATTCTAGTCGTGTTTTATTTCTAGCGATGGTTCATACAGCAACAGCGCTAGTGTGAAAATGGGATGTGACAAGATGTGTATTGCTTACACCTTCTGTAAAGTTCAGATAAAACCAAGATGCACCGAATGTAAAAAAAAATCAATATAATTAGGTAATTAAGAGAAGCAAACCCCCCCGATTCAGTGCTGCACTGCCTTCCCATGTAGTACAGACCGCATGTGTGCGCGCGATATGGAACAGAC
Organism: Porphyrio hochstetteri; assembly: GCA_020800305.1. Classification (NCBI taxonomy): domain Eukaryota; kingdom Metazoa; phylum Chordata; class Aves; order Gruiformes; family Rallidae; genus Porphyrio; species Porphyrio hochstetteri. The sequence goes on from CM036912.1 coordinate 27,242,024, forward strand.
ATATGCGTGTTTCCACATTTATGCACATACACAATGCAAAATCAATTAAAAATAACAAACTTACATATTTATGCATTAAAATAAACACACTTACCCCCTTCCCGCAGGTGTTTCAGGCAGGATTTCTGACAACCACCACCCCTTTCACCCTCTAGACTGAAGCTCCACAGGGCAACAGATCCCCTCTGCTGTGCTTGAGCGGGACAAGGTGCCAGGTCCTGGTCCTGCACAGGTTCCTCATCCATTACATCCTGCACTCTGCAGTGCTGAACAACTCACCCAAAAGGGGCAGTAGTAAAGGCAGTGGCATCAGCAGTGCACCAGCCCTTAAGTTCTAAGCACTGGTTAAGTTCAGACCATGACAGTGCTGCCTGCAGAGCCCCGAATTCAGACCTGTAGCAGCACAGAGAAGCACAGACACAGAGAGCCTGACACATGCCAGTGCCTACACAAGTGATGAAACCTGTCTGCAAAACCTGTTTCCAAGTTCTTCCGTGGTTCTGGTTGGAGTGAAGGCCTGAAGCGAGCGTGTTAAAGGCCCCCAGTCACACATTTGGAGCTGGCACTTCCCTTGCTCACGGAAGCACTCTGCAACTTGGCTCTATGTCTCCCATCTCCCACATCTAGGTCTTCATACAGACTCAAAAGGACAAAAAAGATGGCAGGGAAAGTATTCAAGGCAAAAGAAACTGTCCTCTGGTTGCCCAAAGAGCCAATGCAGATGTAAAGAGCTTCTGGAAGAGGCTGCTAGATCTAGGCACATCCATGGCTGCTCCTGACATTGTGTCCTACTTCTTCAGTCTCAAGGGCAGCGAGGGTCCATCTCATTTGGCATCACATGAGGCAATGTGGGATGATGGAGAAGGGGAGCAAGCGGGAGAAAGACATTATTTAACCCACACCTCAACACACAGACCCCGCACAGCGAAGTCCCATGCTCCTGGGCTCACAACCTGTCTCCTTTGGGGTTCACAACCTGTCTCCCTCGGGGCTCACAATCTGTCCCCTTTGGGGCTTAAGAGAAGCAGAGATGTTCTCTGGAATAGCAGCAAAGATCTGTTCCTACAGTGTTTGTTATAATGGGCTGGTGCAGGGCAGTAGCAGTATGAGCCCCAAACGCAGCGTAGCACACCGAGGTTACCAGCACACCCCATCCCTGCCCCTGCAAGGTCGTCATCAGGTGGACAAGAGACAAAGCATGCAGGTGTCCTAACATAAACTGTGGGACTCTGGCTGAGGGAGAGTCAGGTGGCAGCTAGCACAGGGCACTTGGCACACACAACCCACGTTCCCACGCAAAACCATACTGGTGGGTAAGCTTGGGGATACCAGACAGGGATAATTCATCTCAAAGAAGAGATAAGCCCCGCATTCAAACCATTCACAGCAGGCAGAGGTCCAGGCCTGGTCACACAGGCCAGTGACAAACTGAAACCTCTGGACTCCCCACGACAGACTCTGACTCAGCAAATGATTCCTTAATTATTTTTTGCATTTTCAAGCCCCGAAGTAGAGCGTGAAGGACACTGAAACCAGAGCAAGTCATGGCGGGGAGGGGGGGGACGTGCACGGACAGGACAATGGCTAACTGCCTTTTTGTCACTTCACAGCTCCCTGGGTGTCACTCAAACTGGAAGCCTTCCACCCAGTCCCCGTTAGGTGTAGATGTGTTTTCACACTTCTGCTTAGCCAGGTACTTTCTGTACTGCCTGTGGTTAATTACCTGCCTGATGAATCCCGCTGCTCAGCGGGGAGTTGGGGCAGGCAGCAGTACCCGAGCGAGTCACACGGAGCTGGGGTGGCAAGGAAGAGAAAAAACCCTCTCTGCATCAGGCAGGTGGGCACACACATACAGAGGATTCACCAGGAATAAATTCCGAGAGGAATATCAATAAATCTCCCAGCCGGGCCACTGGGGTGGGAGTTTCTTCTCCCCCTCCCTGCAAGAGGGAAATTTCTTCCCTTTCCATAGGGGGGTGGGAAGTGGCACAGGGCTGCATTGAAATGTAAATTCACTCAAATTATTAAGCACAAGAGAGCAGCTCCTGCCAGCCCTTTGTTCCGCAGTCAGAATGTGTAATCTAGAAGAATAAATATAGTCAGATATCAGCTAAACAAAGAGACCCGGGGCCATGCATATTCAGCGACCCTCTCCCTCAGGACATCCCTTCCCCCTTTAGCAGGGAGGCTCTTTCTGCAGTCAACAATTGTAGATCAAAACGCCCTCATTAACCAGGGCCGCGATGAAAACATCTGGCTGTTTCATACCCAGGGTGGGGTCCTTTATGTCTCTCCAGGAGCCGACATGTCCTCTGTGTCCTCCCCTGGGTGCCTCTGGAGCCATGAGTGCTACAGCCCCATCAGACAGGTGGGCTACCTGCAGGACAGTCCCAAGGTCTGGCAGACACCGTGGCTCCAGGATCACCCCGCACATCGCTGCCAAGCCCACCCCAGTGCTGGCAGGGGGAGCACCCCCAGGAGAGGGCAGGCAGGCTGCAGGTCTATGCCCAAAGAGGGCAGAAGCCACCAGATACAACTCCCCAACACCACCCCCCCTTCACAGCAAGGGTTACCTGGACTGAGCCTGACAACCAGTGGAGGCTCCCAGAGGTACTCAGATAAAAAGACCACCCGTAACAACCCTTCCATATGCATCTTCCCTCAAGCTACTCGCCTCCTGCAGCAAGGGGAGCAGAAGCCACCCGTGGGGTGGCAGCTCCAACAGCAGAACCGCAAGGTCACACTCCATGCTGCAGTGACTGGGGGTATCTGCTACCTCCACTCCTGGGTCATATGAGTGCCAGTGACCACGCTGGCATGAAGCCGTGCTGGTAATGGGACAGAAAAGACAAGCCCAGCTTCTCAAAGCCATTGCACCAGTGGTGGAGACCACAACATCAAGCACGCAGCCTGGGGTGGCACCTGCCCCAGGGTGAGGTGGTCGGAAGCCAAGCAAGCATCCGGTGAGGAGAAGAGAGTGCTCTTTTCCCCACCCCACCCCCCACTGCCACAGCTGGGGTCCTTGCCCAAACACAGCTTTTCCATCTCCAGCGCTGTCAGTCTCATACCTGTCACTACCACTAAACCTGCTGCAAGATTTAAAGATGAGGTGGAGAAGGAGGGGGGAAAAAAAAAAAAAAATCAATTTGGCTGTTTTTGAGTTATATGAATATAATAAACCCTGAGTGTCCTGCTTTGGGATGCAGTTTGCGCTTCCAATAACTCAGCAACATATTCATTAAACAAAGAGAGGTAAAAGCAGCAAGCCATTAAAAATAAAGCACCGGGAGAGGGAAGGCCATGCAGGCTGTAAATATCTTTGACTCTTTTTCAACCTCCATTTTCTTATCCCTGCTCATTCGCTAATTGACCTCTGGATCCTGCTTCTCAGAACCGTTTCCATCATAGCACTTTGTCCTTCAGCCACAGCTCGCAACAAAGGACCCGGGCAGTCTCTAAACGCAGAATAAACTCATATTGTTACCCCCCCCAAAGCAGGGGAAAAGGTCTGTCTCACCCACTACCCTTGTGCTGCAATGCAACACCACCTGCACAGGGCTACAAACCCCCCCAGGATCAAAGATCAGGTGCTGTAGGTCAAAGCTCACTTCCTGCTTTAACCTGTTCAAGCACATACGTAAGTGGTGCCCACCTGATATCCCAGCTTCATTGCATGAAGTCCCCTCGCAGCTGCAGATACAGACCCTTCTTTCTCATCCAGATGGAGGCATTCTGGCCACAGGGCACTGCTCCCCATCCTTCACTCCAGAGCCTCACCTGCTGCTTTGGATGGAGGACCAGCATGCAGTAGCACTGAGCCACCTGGGAAGGAGGGTGCCCTGCCCCACGACAGCCCACAGACTTCAGCTCCACTTGACACATCCTGAAAAAGCACAGCCTATCACGTGTAGACCCCCCCAAGCCTAACTCCAGGCTCATCAACTTCCCAGCATGGCTGCCAGGAGGTAATCTCTGACCCAGCACCTGAAATCTGTCTTATCTTGTCCGGTCTGAAGGGCCATCTCCAGTACCAGGCGTTCTAACCCCCAAATTTAATATTACCGCCCATCATATGCCATGACTGTGATTCAGGATACAGCACCTGGCTGGCTTGCACCACCCTGCGAAAGTCTCCAGTACAGCTGGGAGACCTCGTGTGGATACAGAGGGAAGGAGGCTCAGCTCCACCTCTGCAGCATCCTGATCTTCTGTGGAGGTCATCATCCTGTGCACGATCTCATTTCTTCACGAGGTTTAGGTGACGCTCTGAGATGCTTCTAATGTGACAACAAGACAGCCACTTTCCCTCTGCTGCTGCAAAGGAGGCAGTCTGAAGTTTGGTAAGGGCACAAGTGGGTTTTTTCTTCCCCTGCACCGCCCCCCACCTCCCCCCCACCGAAACAGAAGTGATGACATTCCACTATTCCTTGCCCGCAGGCACTCCAAATGCCACATTTCCTCCTTTCCCTGGGATTTAAAAGAGCAGCCTTCTCATGTTCTTAATCCCTCCCAAAGCTCGCAGCATATGGCAGTTTTGAAGGAAATTGGGTTAAGACCATAAAGGCTATTAGAGGAGTTTTGCTAAGTACTGGCTCTGTGAGAGCAGAGCTATGGCAGAGGGACAGCCTGGGGATGTTACAGACCTAACTGCGCCCTGGAGAGCCTAATGGAAAGGGGCTGGGAGCTCTGCATCATCTGCCTCTTCCACGAGTCACCGGCACCCAGTCCCCATCAACACCGAGCAGCGGAACCAAGAGATGGGACAAGCTCATCTTCCCCTTTTCTCCAGGATAAGAGGCATTCAAGTGCAAGGAGGGAGGAAAAACGGTGCATCCCTGGAGGTCCTTATCTCCTACATCACATCAACTTTACAACCAGAGATGTCCCAAGCTGTTCTCACAGGTGTGGAGGAACAGCTCCCAGGCAGCCAACACCTCTGCATGTACCCAGCAGGTGATCAGCACCGCGGGTTCTCTGGTTTAAGCAGCCACTTCTGACTACCAGCGCATCAGCAGCGCTGCCCCCATCCAGCCTCCTGCTGCGGGGAGGAGGCTTGCTGCAGCAAGCAGCTTTCAACCACAAATCCGTTAACGTGCCACCTTCTCCCCTAATAATTACAGTTCCTCCTCTCATCGTGATTTCACAGTGGGGCACAAATCTGAAAAGGAGAGCAGAATCTGGCCTCAGCCACTTGCCTGGCCTGAAGGGCCATCTCTAGTGCCAGGTGCTTTAAACTCACAAATTTAATATTAGACAAACTAAAGAAAGCCACATTTGATCTGAAATATCTTTTTCCACCTACTCATAGGCCGGTACTGGGAGGTATTGTCAGAGCAGTGCAGTACTAGGGCAGCTTCACAGGTTTCTCACACGCTATTTTCCAGGACAACCCAAAAGTTAATCAAACTCTACTTATCCCCAGATACCCTCTGATCCATACATGGGTAACAGGAACTCACCCACAGATTCGACATAAAACCAGTAGAGGGGAAAAAGAAAGAGATACAAGGCCCCTCCCTTTGGCTCATCAGTGAATATTAATTCCTATTGTCATGCAGGTGACTTGTAAATCAGCTGGATCATTAACTCAGACCTTTGGTGCAGCAGCGTTACAGGATGTTGCAAGTTATTTAGCCATCACAGTGCCTCCTACGCTCCCACTGCTTTGACTTGTGCATGGAAAGAGGGGCACAACTCAAGTCCACCCAAATACGGGCGATGCTCAATGTGATGGCATGAGCCAAATCCTGCCTTCTGATGAGTAGCTCGTTCCCTACATGTGCTGGAACAGCAGGGCTAAGGAGAGATCTGGCTCGGCCCAGGCACTGGCATCCACAACAGATTTGCAGGTCTAGGCAAGAGACTGAAGTTTGAAATGAGGACTTGGGGCTTCACTGAGGCTCGACTGCAGCTTCAGGGAGTAGGACAGATCCATACTGGTTTACAACATCCAAAGTCACAGATCATGCCTGCTTGGTGGCTATTAAATAATAAGTATCAGCTAAAAGAAACTAACTGAGAACACACCACTGACCTTGGCGTGCTGTGAGTTCAGAATTAGCGGGGTGAGGTGAGGCACGGCTTTCTCACCTCTCCGAGGGATGCTATCACAGGTGCCCCACCTGGCCAAGCCCGGGCATCCCTGACCCTTCTCCTGAAGAAAGGCACAAGCATCCGTCATCCCTGCTAGAAGCTCTTGTTTGGCTTTTCTCTAGAGCAATGAAATTAAAAGCTGGGGTATTTTCAAGCAGGAAGGATCGCTGACACGAGATGCTAATTCACATGTGCAACTAGCAGGAAGGTGTGACCTATGGGATTTTATGGAGATTCAGAAGTGGAGGTGAGCATTTTCAGCCCAGCCTCCTAGTCCAGGAATGGTGCAGACATGCTCACAGCCAGGTCGGCATCAGTCAGGCTCAGCGGTTCAGCTCTGCTGCTGCATCCGAGCGGCTCTATGCCTCTATACCCCTCTGCAGCCACCCATTTGTGTGTAGCAGCAGCAGTTTAACCTCTGGTACAGCCACAAGGGGCTTGATGAGCTTCAAAACAGGTTTCCCCGCAGCACTGCTGCTCAGGCCAAGTTTTAACTAGTACCCAGATGAGTGCCACTTGTCCACATAAGGCTGTGTGCCTGGTGTGCATCAGAGCATGGCTGACAGGGACGTGCCTGCAGAGCCTATGTGCAAGGAGGGCTGTGAGCTGCACCCAGCTGCCAGCTCACACGCAGTCAGTTAGGTTGTGCAGCAAGGGAGGGCCATGGCATACAGCCTCCTGCACCCCACCCAAAATCCCGCACGGCCCAGCCAAACACAGACACTGGATGTCACTCCTGCACATGCTCCCTTCCCATCGCATCTCGCTGTCAGGAGGGACACCTTACCCAAAGGCACGCCTGCTTCTGCCCCGTCTCATTCCTCCAGGCTTGCAGACAGGAGGGAGGTCACATCACCTACAAGTCCACCCCCACCACCACCCTTAGAGCATCGCTAACACACTGCCTTGGCTGCTGTGCTGCTCCCCAGCTCCACATACACTTCTCCTTCCATGGGCAGCTGCTGGGGCTGAGATAAGAAATGTCTGCTACGAGCACGGCTATGCTGGCAAGCCAGAACGAGCGAAGCAGAGGATACACAGATAAGCCTGAGGGGTATTTGCAGGACGTGTTGGTCGGTGCACGGGGCAAGAGTTAACCACAGAGAAAGAGTTAACCAGACCGCCTTCCACTCCCCGCCAGCCGCACCATGGGGTCCCTTGTGCCCAGAAGCCCTGTGCCGCGCTTTTGGGAGAGCAGCCCTTTTGTAGGGGAAAAGCAGGCCGAGGTGTTACAGAGCAGGCTCGGAGCCGGACACAATGGAGAGAAGGCGGCTCTGGAGAAGTGAGGGGTCTCCATTTCCAGTTCAACAGCGACCTCTGGTCTCAGCAGGCCCGAACCGCACACACCTCCTGCTCCCTCAGCTTGGGGACACCTTCAGACACAGCTTCCCTCCCTCGGCCTTATCTATGGGAATACGGACTCATCTTTCACACGTGGGCAACCACCGTGACCTTCAAATCCCATCAGATGGAGCCGAGGGCTTCACGGCCCCAGCAGTTGTTAAAGCATCCTAGGATTTACCTTCTCCCACTCCGCTGATATTTAACCAGATGCCAAGAGAGACAAGGACACCTGGCTCCTAAATGGATTACCTTCAGCATGCCCCAAGAGGGAACGCAGATATATGTGTGTGCTCACACACACACACGAGGCTCACCTGGAAACTCTCACATGGAGCTGCTTAACCCAGACAGACAGGGAGGGTGCAGCTATTGAGCATGTCGACTGCCCCGTGGAGGCTGGGGGAGCTCACCCACGCAGCAGGAGAGCTCACAGCAGGCCAGCCTGAACCGCCCAGCCTCTGGAGCCCGTTCCCGATGTCCCACAGCCAAAAGGTCTGTCTCAGCTCCTTGATGCTGGGCATCCTTAGCTCCCCCTGCACGTCTCAACTCACATTCCCACAGTTATGTGGTTTCTAGGACTCTTCTGACAGCCCTGGGAATGACGCATGGGAAGCTGATTCAGGCATGGTGGGGTTTCTTGTGGACTAAGGGATTTTCCTGTGCTGGGAATTGCAGGATAAGCCCACGGCAGCACTTCCCTGGTGCCAGCTGTGGCTCTCCACCCCAGCAGAGCCTTGCGCCCACACAGCTGTACAGCACCCCAGTCACTCCTGCCACTCAAACCCTACAGTGCCCAGGGAGGGGTACAAAGGAAGGAGGGGCAAAAGAAAGAAGGAAAGAAGGGGGGCAAAAGAAAGAAAGAAAGAAAGAAGGGGGGGAGCCTGCTCCAAAAAGCCCCAAGCATTTGAACATCTGGTTTTGGATAAATTAAGACAAGATAAGCAGCTCATACCTTGCAAGCTCCAGAGGAAGTCCCCCCAAACGTTAACAAGCTAGGTACTGTACCACCACTGGATCGAGTAGCCTCAGGGTGGCACATGACTGTGCTGGAAAGCTCTGCTTCCCTCCTTTTCTCCGTGCACGCTGGAACTGGGCTGAGAAGTCATCATGGCAGTTCTTAGAAAAAGCAGCAAAGAAAAACTTGTTTAAAGATACCCTCTCAGCTATAGACAAAAATCAAGGTCAAATTAACCATTCCTGAAGCTGGTGGGAAGCAGGAGAGGTCTCTGCAGCTCCTGGGGGCTGCACAGCCTCTCCCACAAGTTCTAAGAAGCAGTCCTGTCCGCTTTAACAACCGCACTCAGGAAAGAAGTGTGTCTCATACTTTGACACCTTTGTGTGGCTTAATAACTGCTCCCTTTGGGCTCTTTCTTTGGGGAGCTAGCTCAGACACAGCTCCAGCCCAGCACACGCTCCAGAGACCAAACAAGGGCAGGAGCAGCAGCTCAGCCAAAAAAACCCCAAACCAGCACTTACACACAGACTAAATAAAAACGTTACACAAACCAAGTCCTTACAGGTGGATGCGTTAGCAAGAGTGAGGATATCGACCCTTCTTTCCTGGTTTGTCGGGCTATTCCTGGCTAAAACACCTCCAAGGGCAGAACCACACAACCAGCATGGAGCATTGCTAAGTACCTCTGAGCTCAGCAAAAAACATACCCAAAACATCTCAGTTGTAGCCATGCCCTTGCCTCAACAGCCCTCGCAGTCTCTAATGGGAGCAAGTTGAGGTGCATTAGCATCCACTCAATTTTCAGCACTTAGACTTCATAAGTCTTCCCGTTTTGTCACTCTTCATATTTATAAGGCATCTAGCAAGTGATTGATTTGCCTTTGGACCCCTTGTCACTCACAGTTGCTTATCTCCTGCCTGTTTGGGAGGGGAGGAGGGGGGGGCGATCAACAGATTTATAGTGGCCCATAAAAGTTGTTACCAAAAGTACAGTTTCTTTTTGTGTGTGATAATTTCTAATAACTCCCGCTCACGATAGCAATTACTGACAAAAGTCAGCCTCTGTTAATAGAGTTTATCTCAGTTCATCATACATCCTTTGTCAGTGGAAGCGTTTTGACAAGCCTGGGGTTAATTAAAACCGAGAAGACAATAAAATACACCTAATCAAACATTACAGGTACAGAAATCAATTAGCAGATTTATAGCACTTCGGAGCCCTCTATAACGTGCAAAATTCAAAGAAACTGTCAGTTCCATCCCCCCCAAGACAGTGTAATTGAATTTCTAATTGAAACTATTTTTCAATAGGTAACACAATCCACAAAGTTTGATTTGCATTAAAGTGGCATCTGCAGAGGACAGAAATCTTTAAAAAAAAAAAAAAAAAAAAATAAAGAAATCCCATGCTGCTCCCACTATTACCAGCAATAATTATTATTATTATTATTTGCATATTTAAAGTTTTGCAAGAGCGCTTTAGAATCGGCAGAGTGGACGATTCTGTGCCAAGACAGCTCTAGGCAGTAGGATTCCTGGAGAAAGGGTTCACTTGGATCAAAAATGAGAAAGAAGATTCAGAGTGGAAGGAAATAAGAAATAAGGTGGGCAGGAAACTGCCCACAAAGTCCAACATGATGGTTATGCAGGTCTTACAATCACCCAGGTTGGTGGGGACCTTCAGAAGATCATTCAGCCCCAAACCAGATCTCACTTAAGATGACAAGAACAGCAAAATAGATTTGAAAAGGCCACAGTATAAACCCCCCAGGCTTGTCATTACACGTTGTGTCCCTCTGAAGCACCACGAGAAGGACCATATCTGTGCACAACAGGACAGCCTCATTACAGAGAGTACCATTCAGTGATGTTTGCCGTCACTTCATTTCTTCTGCTGCTCATAAGGTCTCGCTGGGAGCTACCAGTAATTTACTGGGAAATGGGAAAGACTGGGAACGAAAAACCCGAAGAAATGAAGACACAAGACCGACACAAAGCTTTCCAGTACTTGCATCCCTGCCAGCATGGAGAGCTGGGTGACTAACTCTGGATTTTAGAGCTCAGGTACCTAGAATCTGACAGAAACTAAAGCATCACTCTTATTTAAATTATTAATTATTCCTCTAATATCTGTTTGAATAATCATTGTGGTTTTTTGTGCTACGCAAGGAAATAAAGCCCCTTAAACCTGGTTTTATTCAAACATCACTCTGATGCTAGCAACTCTGTGTGTCATCTTGCTAGGTCCTGCTTACCAAGAAGCCGAGCAGAAATAAAAGTAGAAGATAATTAGACTTTAAAAAAAATAAATCTGGGCAAAACATAACAGCAAAGAATTAATCAAAAGCAAAATGGGGCTTTTCAGTGATTTTTCTCCTATTTTAAGGAAACCATGGACATGGTCCTCAAATTCCACTTGGTTTTCCAGAGCACAAAGTCCCAACCCTGCACCTCCCTGGTCCTCGCACTTGTCTTACACCAGGTGACCCCCTGCTTATCTCTGCAGCATCTCCTCTGGAGGGAAAGCATCCACAGGGCCACATCTCCAGTGGTATCACAAAACCTCACCACAGAGAGGAAAAGCATTCCCTGGAGTCCCTCTCCGCAGGATCAACCAACAAGCGAGGCACAGGGGCCAGGATCTTCTCTCCACAGAGATCTACTTCGCAGGAGGAGAAATTTCCTGCAGCACCAAAGACAGCTTTTCATCTGGGTGTCACTTGGTGTGAAATTACATCCTGCCACATTTGGGAAATGGTCCATGGAGAGGTGATTAATTCCAGGAGAGGATCTGGGGCGGGAGGGGGGGTGGGTTTGGGGTGGCAACACAACACAACTCACTCTTACTTGTTTTGATAGGGTTACTATTACACGGCTGCGTAAGCAGCACACTTTAAACTCCACTGTTCCTACCAGTTTGGATCTCTGAGGGCTTTTCCTTGGCTCTCCCCCCCTTCCCACAGCAGCTCGGTGTAGATGTACCTACAAGCAGATGTTTCCTGGACTCACCTCCCTGACTTCAGTAAGGTAAGACAAAGGACTGCCCTGGGTTTGCAGCTTACACTGCCCCACAATAAAAGCTGTCTGGTGGTCCCAGGGTGCCACACAAGAGCCCCAGTCTGAGATGCCTATGAAGCCTCACCAGTAACTGCAGGAAAGGAACAGCTTTCCGGTTTGGTGGGGGTTTGGTTTTATTTATTTGTGTTTGCTTGTGGCCATTTGGCTTGTCATTGGCTTGTTTTAACCTTCCCTTCCTCACCTTCCATTCCCTTCCACCATGAGCACATCTTTTTGCTTACTCTGCTCCTTATATGTTCACATGTGCTGCTTGTTCCAGGAGGAAAGGAGGATTTCTGGCACTGAGAAGTGACACCTCTCCCCTACCCATCACTAGAAGCAGCTTTCACTACCAGCCCCCACTGGAACCTGCTGGCAAACTGGGATGAAACGAGGGATGAGGAGCTAGCGAAGGTGAGGTGATGGCTATAAAGCCATCTACCCATGCAGGCTGTAAGGACACAGGGGTAGGAGAAAGCTCAGTCTTGCTGAGTACAGACTAGAAGCAGGTGGAGTTGGGGGACCAAAGGACACAGCTGGGGTGTCCAATGCTTTTTTCTGGCAGGCTAATACGTGAGCATTGCAGCTTGTCATTTTTGGCATCTCTGCCCCTACCCCACGTCTTGCACATGATGCCTATTAATACTTCCAGGAACGAGATTTCTTTTCAAAGGAGCATCACCAATGTCCTTCGTTGTGACTCTCCGCGAACTCAAACCCTTTCCTGGAGCACTGCTTGCCCAGGCAGTCCTTTCTTACTTTTCTTAATCAGATGTTTTATCCATAAAGGTAATGTTTGCCATGAAATTCATCCTACTGATTTCAAACTGTTCCTTCAGTTTGTCTGGATTGTCCTGAACTCGAAGCCTGCTCTACAGGCTGCTCGTAAACTCACCCCCAATGGTGACATCCTTGGGCATCGTGAGATGTCCTTTCCTTTCACCCAAGATATGGAGCTTGCAGGAGGAGAAAAGTCACTCAGAGAAAGCCAAGGACAATTACTCTTTGAGAAAGGCTCTTCCAAACAGTGCACTCCTGCTTTCTAAGCCAATTCAGCCCATGCTGCTTCTTCTCCAGTCTAATCCTTAAAAATAACACCGACAACTGCAGTCAACAGGCATTGTGCCAACAACCCCATTGCTCACCTGCCAGCCACCCAGCCCAGTGGGAGGATTTCCCACTGGATGACCCACACTCAAAGGAAACTGAAGCTCAGAACGCTTCCCCATCCCATCCAAATCATCGTGGCTTGATCCTTCCCATCTGGCAGTCAACAAAAGCCTTTGGAGCCCACCCTGCATCCCGATGGCGTAGACCTTTCCGCACCCAAATGCGCCGCATCCCAACCCAGACCAAACTCTGCTCTCTGTTGTGTTTTCGGATGGTTTTCCCTTCCATTCCCAAGCCACCTGACAGCAGCAACCACTGACCAGCTGATGCATCACTACCGGCTCAGGGCAGGGCTAACACGCGCTCCGCAGTACGTTCGCTGCTGGTTTGAAACAGGGGGTTACTCTGATGCCCCGTCCGGATGACGTCAGACTGTGTCAGCACACGGTCACGGTGCTGCATTACATGGTGATTTTCCCCTCAGCCCGAATATCCTCAGCTAACCCCCCAGCCAGCCTCTGCAATGTAATCCCAGGCAGAAAGGAAACCCAAAACTCTTTCCCTGTGTATGACGTAAGACAGATACTTATTTATTTCCCCCCCTCCCTCTTGCATTTCAGCTTTTCGCCTGGCTGCAAGGAGATGGGGAGGTTTAAGAGGTAAAAGATGCTTCCTTCACACCAGCTGCGAATTCACCTGTCTCCTCAACAGTGATACGTTCTCCTTCAAAAGCTTGTGTCCTCTGACGTCTTCGCCAGCCTTCTGTGTTCCTGCTGCTGCTCCTCAGCAACAGATAAGAAAACTCCAAAACCTTGCTCTGCTCCAGCAATAACGACAGTCGAAAGAAAAGATTTCTTTTTTAAAAATTTTTTCCCCCAATTTTTCTACAGGAAAAAAGGGCCTGAATCAGAGCCCAGCAGCGCACAAATATTACTCATGTCATTGACACTAAGAAAAGGGGAGCTGTGAATAAAAAAATGTGAGAAATGAACACAAGGAGCATTGTTTGCATATCAGAAAAATTAATCTACATAGAGAAGTGTAAGAGTCTGCAATTCAGAAAGCAAAGAATTAGGACAGCCCAGCTGAGAATAATTTTCTAGCCAGTTAATTTAATTGCATAAATCATTCCTTTGTTAGCAATAAAGAGATATAATTAAAATGAGATTGCTTCTCATTTCTATTCTCTGGAAACTAAAGGAATTGATTTTGGGGAAAGCACTCTTCCAAATACCAGATCGGCAAATTACATTTACCTTTTTAGAAAGGCTAAATTATTTTGCGCTAATATCATGGAGGGTTTAATTAATTATAGATCTGCCATATGATCTTAAAGAAATAATTTACTTAATGCCCACGGAACAGGAGTTTGTAAGTGCACGTATCCCTCTGGTAGCTGGTGTGCGGGTTTTTACAAACAGGTCAGGAGTTGAACAGGTGGCTGTCAGGAGAAATACCAGGAAATATAATACACGTGTAAAGGCACAGAATGATTTGTTAAGAGGTGTTAAGGCGCTGCTTCCTGTTTATTGGCACCCAGCTGGATCCCCATTCTCTGAACCCCCCGGAACTAGTTTTCTTCTAAATCTCCCAGTGATGGGCGGTTGCCACCTGCAAATCTTCGGGGCTCAAACAGCACCAACAGAACAACAGAGTGATGCTACCGTGATGCGCTGCCCTTAGACCAGAAGTACCAGCAGCACGGCTCAGCGCGATGCCCCACACCATAGCGTGCATCACACTCCATGGGCTCCGCGTTCCCCCCTCAAAGCATCACAGTGCCAAGGAATCCCACGGGTGTCAGAGCCAGCCAGGTCAGAGAGGAGAGTGAAGGTACCCACCACTGCACCCAAAGCCCCGAGTCTTCACATAGCACAACACCTGCACCGACAGACGTGCAGGAAAGAGAAGCAGGGCTGTTCCTAGACACAGGTAAAACTGTCCCCTCAAGCGTCCCCTCACCCTCCGCTCATCCGACCCTTTTCTGGCACAGGATGCAAGAGCAGCTTGCGAGTTCATATCGACTTCCCTCCTTCAAAGACTGAGAACTCTTCCCCCGTCCACCAAATGCCATTATGAGGGTACCTATGTAATGCCTATAGCATTATTTGGGCTACCTGCCTTTTCCTGCCACCCTCTCCTTGCAGCAAGCTGCCACAAGGCCTCAGACACAATGAGGAGGAGGGGGCAAGCCTTCGTCTTCCACTGCCTCTGCCGCACTGTCTCCAGCTGCGGGCAGCTCTCCCCTCCTCCCTGCCAGGGGCAAGGAGGGGATGAGACTGTGGCATAATGAAATTCCGCAGCAATTTGCACTTCGTTGGTCTCTTTTGTGGTATTCAAGGCACCCTCTTAATTGCCCCCTTAGCGCTAACGCATCCATGAAGGTGCTTGCAGAATCCTGACTCTGGTGAAGCTTCTTCACGCCAGCGGATGTAAGAAGATAAACGGTAGGTCCATAATGGTTACCACACTGGTACCTCCCCTTCTCCCTGCCAGGGGCAAGGAGGGGATGGGGCAAAGGGGGCTGCTGCCATGGCCACGGACCAGAATCCATTTGTTGTAGTGGGACAGAGCCTTTCCCCATCCACTTTGGGCTTCCTTCTGCAAGGATGGAAGAAGGGACACTCCTTTCTATGTTTGAGACCCCTAGTAATTCCACAGACTCTTCTCACCCTGCCCTTTTTATCAGGCAAAAAACACCACCCTTGCACCTTCCTCCACAAGAAGCTTCCCTTGCCATCACGGATTCCCAAGCCTGGGGCTCTCCACAGACAGAGCCGGGCACAGGGTTAAGCCAGGCTGCTTTGATGAACTCTCCAAACACCCACAGAAAGTTTTCAACAGACCTCGGGCGCTGAGCCACGTCCTGGCCAAGGAGGACAGATCCTTTGGCAGGAAACCCCCTGATGCGGGCTACAAAACCTCTCGGCAGCGCAGGCACCTGCCAGTTCTGCTCTGGGTACCAGCTCTGCCCGTCCTCCCTGGCTCCACGGGGAACAGAAGCTTCGCAAGGTCAGCAAGAAGCGATTCCTACGTGCGGCCTCGGGAGCTTTTCCTTTTCGACGTGCTTTGGAACAGGAACAGTCTCGTCCCAGGAACATCAGTCCCCACACAGAGCATCACTGCCCGGGGACAACGTGCTCACCACTAGCGAGGACGAAGCAGTGGATGGCAGGTGAGCCGAGCAGGGAGAGGGCTTTGCATGCAAGAGTTAAACAGCAGATAAATTAGATCTCATCATTTGATATTTCCAGGAAAAGTATTGCGTTGCTATGGAAACCTCAACATACCCTGAGTTTTCCCTCCTTTTGTTTGTTCATTTTCCACAAACGCTGGCCTCCCCCTGTCCCCTCCCGTGGGGCTCACAGCTCGCAAAAACACGGGTTTGGTCCTGATGTCCGCTCCTCTCCACGAGGATATTTTTTTCTGTACGTTGCTTCTCCCAACACCACTGCCTCTTCAACCTCCAAACTCTTCCTTCGCGATAAACACCGTATAATTAGCTATCCATTAGGAATCTCAGCGCCTAAGCAGGCTGCGCTCTTTCTGCCTGGGGCCGGGGGGAGAAAGGGAGAAAAGCCTTGTGGAGATGAAACTTCTCCGGCTCTGTTCAGGGAGAAGCCACATCTACAACTACCCTTCTCCTTGAGTCAGTATTACACACCTCTAGCGACGGTGGTTCCGTACTGGGGAGGACCCGGTACTGCAGGTGCTTATTCCTAAATTGCAACTGCCCTGCCCAAGGGAAAAAAAAAGGTAGAAAGTGGAATAAAACCCAGCAAGCAGCGTAAAACCCCGAGGAATGGACACTGCAAGAGGGTCAGACACATCAAAGTGGGGAACGCAGCGAGAAAGAGAGACAAGTCCTGGGGATTCTGCCGTGTTAGACAGCCCCGGCCTCAGCAGTTACTACAGGTGTACACCATGAGTATGCCAGACAAGAATCTAGCAATGCTACTACGAACCGGCAAACAAAAGCATGGTGATGCTGGGGACACCTGGAAGGGTCATTTCACCTTACCAGACACAGCATCTCTTTTAGGTTCTCAGCGCTGTGGGGCACAGACCATCGGGGACTGTTACACCACACATCGCACATACCACAGCTGATTCCGGCCCCGTGGCACCGCAGTAACAAACGTAACACAGGGTGAAAGAGGAGGAGAGGAACAAACCCGACCCCATCAAGTCCTGCGGGCAAGCAAAATAAAAACTTGGTCTCTACTTTGCAAGACCTCTGTGCAGGTTGTGAGAACTCCCGCAGGGTTTTCCCACCCTGGAGTCACCCTCCTGTTACCAGCAGCGGGCTGCAGGACACCAAGGGATGATCCAAACCTTTTGGGTCTGAAGGAACAGAAGCACACCGCAGCGGTACCGGTATGGACCTACCGTTTATCTTCTTACAGCCGCTGGCGTGAAGAATCTTCACCAGAGTCAGGATTCTGCAAGCACCTTCATCAATGCGTTAGCACTAAGAGTGCTAAGAGGGCAATTAAGAGGGTGCCTTGAATACCACAAGAGACCAACGAAGTGCAAATTGCTGCGGAGTTTCATTATGCCACAGTCTCATCCCCATTTAGGAGGCTATTCAGCTCAAAGTTTTCCTCGATTTTATTCCCAGCTACCTCAAGCAGTTTATTTTATTACCGTAAGGATTACCCTTAGCGAGCCTGATGGAACCATCAGGAGGATCCCTCCCAAAGGAAAGCCTACCTCCTCTCTCCAGACCAGCACAGAGGATCACACCCTTGGGTAGAAACCTCTGTCGGTTCGCTTTGGAGACTGGGCAGCAGCTAAAGGCAGCCTCAGTGCCCAAACAAGCTGTACTAGAAGGGCACCTCAAAGCTGAAGCCCCACAAGTGTAGGACACAACGTGATCTCATGGGTACCTGTGGCCTCAGAGCACGACCCCTCACGCCCTCCAGTCCACACACACCGACGAGAGCACAGCAGCTTTTCGCAGCTGTTCGGTCTTCATGCAAAACTGCCCATTGGATGTCCGAAGTCTTCATATACAACTGGAGTTTGCCCGGCCCTGGCCAGGCCTGCAGTATGTCAGGCTGCGGAGCTGCAGACTCAGCAAGTTTCCCTCGGCTTCCTTAGGAAAGCTGCGGCAGGAATCCAACGCGTGGATTCAGGGACACTGCTTGTGCCAAGAGCCCCACCAAGCGGCCAAGGACACGTTCAGCTCCTCTTCCTGCTCAGCCTACAGCCGAAGCACCAAGGTCTGGCGAAGCCCTGATGGAAAACACGGAAAGCTTCTGGCCTGACCCAGCACTGCTCGCTTTTCCTGCAAAACCGTGTGAAAAAAGGTAGGGCGGGAGAAGAGATGGTTTCTTCCTCCGCAAGGAGAGAAGCAGCAAGACACACAGCAGGGAAGAGGTATTAAACAGCCCCCTAAAGTTTTGTTCACGTACCACTGTGGGGGTTTGGCCCTGGCTGAAGGCCAGACAGCCACCAAAGTCACTCCATCATTCCCCTTTTCAGCTGGACAGGGGAGAAAATAGATATTGAGAGGCTTAGGAGTGAGATAAGGACAAGGAGAGCTCATTCCACAGTGTCATTGGGAAGAACAGACTCAGCACAGAATAAAGAAAACCAATATATTACACTGCCCTACACACCCAGTGACACCAGAGTTGGGTGCTGAGAAGTGCAGCCAGATCTTAAAGCAGCTCTCCCCACCCCTCCCTTCTTAGTAGACTGCACTTTAGTCAGGATTTCACTCCCTTCTTCCCTCCACTGTGGCAGGGGAAGGGGCAGGGACTGGGGGAATGGGGGGTTGGGTCAGTGCCTCACCAGTTGTTTTTTCCTGAACTACTACAACCACCACGCTGAGCCATGGTTGTCGCCCATCCACTTCCCACCTTGCCCACTGCTACTTTTTCCTGCTTGCAACCAAACCTGGTTTAAATTGTTTTAAAAAGTTGGAACAAAGCCACATCCTCCCTACGACAGCGTGTCCTCGTGGGCAGGGGACGCTTACCTTCCCTTTCAGTAGTTGATGGTGTGCAGAGGAGGGCATGCAGGGGAAGGGTACTCCAATAACGGGAAGCTCAAGCTGTGCTGTCCATGCCTACATTTGGATGTTCCTGTGTCTGAGCTCAGAGGAGGAGGTGTTTTCATCCCCATGTTAACACACAGTACAGCACACAATAAGCTCTGCTCTCCCCACTTCCCCCCCCAAACACCTTTTCTTCCTGTTTAAATTCTAAGCTCAAACCGTTCTGCTCTAAGGAAGGAGGTTTGGGGACAGGCTATGAATAAGATGACAGACAATTCATCTTACACTTCCTACTCCTGGGAAGTGGCCTTATGGGGGGTAACCTGCATTTATACTGACCTTCTGGGTGATCTAAGCAGGTTCCCAAAAGAAGAGCTCTAGTAAGACCCAGACCATGCTAAATCAGAGCACAGAGCGGGTGCCTGGGCTCTGCATCCATCTAAGATGGCATCAAAGTTACCAGGTTGCTTGAACACGCAAGCAGAGATGTAAAGCAAACTTTACAGGATATTTATATAAAGATGAAGTAGACCTTAAGCTTCCCACATATGTGAGCATGCTCAGATCAGGGGCTACACCCTGCCCTGGTTTCCCAAAGATCACCAAAAGCAGTCCATGTACAGCACAACAAAAGGATTATGAATATGAAGCCAGACACTAAACAAGCCCATCTAAAAGATCTGGCAGTTGTTAGCATCAGAAGGAAAGCAGCTACTGCTTAAAAAGCCATTCTGGATCATTACATATCTACAAGTTTTCTGCTCTGCAGAAAAAATGGGCAGCATGTCATCTAAATATGACCATAAGGGAGCCAAATCTCTCTGGTAGCTTCAGGTTGACCCCCAGGAGCAGCCCAAGCAAAAGATAAAAGCATGTGTAACTGCAACTAGATGACACCTAACAAAGAAAAGCTCTCTCAGATATTAGATTAGCTATAGAAACTAAGAACGTGGGATACAGGACCTTGGATGCAGCTGCTGCTGTTTTGCATCATCCAGATTTCACTGCTGACCCAGGAAAGAAGAGGCAGTACTAGCACTACAGTAGGATGAAGCCCAAGGTCAGAAGCATGGCCGGCAGTGAGCATGAAGGCTGATAGAGGGCGAGGATTCCCAGACAGTGAACAACTGAGGTCAGCTCATGGGACCGCTGGAAAGACTCCTGCTTCCCTTGGAGCTTTTAGCTTAAAAAAACCCAAACAACCTAGCAGGCACATCCACCAGGCAAATGAAGTACTTGAACTCAGCAATGCACTAAACAGCACATTCCTTAACATACACACTGCCTGTAATATTAGCAATTTTTTTTTCCTAAGAATAAAAGGTTATAGGGAAAAGTTTCATGGCCAAAGGAGAAGGAAGTATCCCTGCTCACATAAGAGTTGTGGGAGAAGGAAGAAGTGGGAAAAGAAGCACAGTAACAGCAAGATAAAATCATCAGCATCAATCCACTCAGAGGGTTAGTGGCACTGCCAAAACAGCTGCAGCAAACTATTCCTGCCCATCAGGCAACCCTAATAACCTGTCTCCATATGCACCCAGAGAAGGGGGCATGCTGTATATACATCTATCACTAGACTGATACATTTGCATAGAGTAGAAATTACATGATTGGGAGCTAAGAATATTTTTCCTATTACTCTTTAAACCTAATAATCTAACTGCAAATACAAACTGCATGCATGTGTACTGCTAAAGGTTTCACCTGAAATAATCCAGGTACCAGGTATAAGGTGCAGTCACAAACCCCACTGGTAGCAACGTAGGCCTTTTGGGGTGTGTGTCTGTTTTTAAAACTCCTCCAAAGTATCATTTGACTCAGGTGCTACAGGCAGCAATTACACATTTGGAACACGTGAGACCAGAAAGCCTTGCAGCCCAAGCAGTACCCTGAATTTGCCACAAGCTTTATGTCCTATATGAAATACTGAAGTACTTGCAAAGAACAAAAAAACCCCAACCACACACTTAAGGGGTGTTACACCAAGGGGCACAGCAGCTACTGATGTTTGGTTATTCTCTGAGAGAAGGCTGTGAAGGTCTTACTGTGCTAAGACTAGCCTGGCTACTCTCTTCTATCAGCTTCATGATAGACACCTTTTATTGCACCCCAGTGTCTCAAAACAAAGGAGTTTTGTGGTTTTGTTTGATTTAGGCCTTGGCAGAAGGCTCTGGGCATTTAGGAGGACTAACAAAACAAGAAACCCAAGGCAAACACCAAAGCTTTGAGTAACACTGCCCTCTCGAGGGAAAGGGAGCTGTACCACCTTGGCAAAGTCACCCCGCACGGCTGGTCGGGTCGTGAGAACCCCCCACACACCTTGCCTAATGCTTCAAGAGGAGCAGAAGTTCCTAAAAAGCAGCAGTACTCACACCTGGGAATCAGTTATCTCTGTGTAAAACTCAGGTTTGGTTACGTTTTATTTCATAAATAAAATGAGTACAAACAGATAGGCCGCTCAGGGCAGGAGGGCCCATCAAAACACACAGGCCTGGCCCTGGACATCACAAGTTTTGTGTCTTCAGGAACTGCAGCTTTTTACTTTATCCAACAGCTGGTGTCACAAAATCCAGGACAGGAAGCAGAATCCAGCATTTTCTTTGTCCTGCAAGTTCCTCATCTCTGGGCTACACAAGCATGATCTCTGTAGCCTGAAGGCCTCCATCTTTATATGCAGTTTTCCAAAGGGTGGTAAGCTTATCCCATAAAAAAATGGGATCATCTGCTGGCTGGAGTAATCCCCTGCAGCATTGATTTCAAGCTTTTGGGAGTCTTTTCTGAGAGTGGCTGTAACATCCAGGCTGTGGAGCACAACCTCCAATTGGTGTTTGTGAGAAAGCAGGTACCACTGCTGTATTTATAGCGTGCCCAGGCACAGGAGCTTACCTTCAACCTGTACAGCATCACCAAAACAAGGAAAAGCCACACCCCAAAATTCCCAGAGAAGTTAGAGGAAGAATGCTCGACTTGCTGGGATCTAGGCTAAGACTGACACGAGAAAAAGCAGGGGTATCTTAAGCTCAGGGAAAAGCTCTACACAAACCTTGTGCTTGTCTACAGGAACATCTTCACATTCCATGTCTGGAAATACCTAGAAAGTGATCAAACACTTTTGCACTCACATTGCCCTGGATTTTGGCTGGGACAGCTTTCAGAAGCAGCCAGACCTGACCTGAACCTGCATGGACATCACCAGCACCAGGTCTTCCCAGAGCACAGCTGGCAGAAGAGTTTCTGCAGAAAGCAAGATTCTACCTAAATGCCAAGTGATTTGGTGTTAGCAAGGCTTGCACTATTACTGCTACAATCTGAGATTCACTGAAATGATACAAACAGGCTAAACCAAGTGTTTTCTTATCCACATTAGCGAGCTCACCACATCAGGATCTGTCTAGAAAGCTAAATGAGTTCTGACATGGGTTTTTCAGAAACCTGGCTTTTGCCTGGCATTATCCCTCCCATACAAAGCACAAGCTCCTGAGCTCAGATAGGAGGGTAAACACTGTGAAAGCAGAATACAAGTGAAGCCAGGTTTAAGAACTACTTCCAGGAACCTGAACTCTGAACAGCCCCTTCTTCAGTTCAGCAATTTTATCTTCCCTTGAGGCTGCATAACTCTTTGCCACCTTAATGAGAGATTCATGTCGCTTCTCCAGCCCAGCCTTCAGATTCAGGCATATTTCCTAGAAAGGCAAAAAAACCCATCAGCAGAGTTAACTTCAACACTTTATAGGGATATGGGAGTGGTCTGGAGGTCTCAAGTGATTTCAAAGGTATCACATCCCTGGCTTCAGAAGGCACATTCACAGAACACAGACAAGTTACAAAACACAAGAGCAGCCACAAGCAAAATCCCACCATGATTTTGTTGTAGCTTTAGTGGTGGCAATACTACAGTGGTCAAGCTACCAGCACTAGTCCAGTAGTCACACTATGGCTACCCCATTCTGTGTTAACCTGTATCATCAAGGTCTCTGTCACCGTGACTGTTACCACCATCATCCCAACACGGGCAGCACTTCAGTAATGAACAGATACAGATGAGATGCTACAGGCAGACTCTGATCCCCTGCTCTCAACCCATGAGGATTTCTGTCTCTTTCCCAAGCTGAGCTAGACAGTCATCCTCCCAAAACCCTTGAAAGGGTTTGTGACATGGCAAGCAGACCTGTGTTTGAGGGAGACTAAGATAATTACATGCCCATCACTGCAACATAAACATAAAGCCTTGCAAGGCAGGTCCCAGGGGCCAAACAAGAAAAAAAAATCTAACTGCTGCAAGTTGGAAGTACCACAATGTTAAAAAAGGGATGGAACTAACATAGCATCTGCTACAGGCACAAGTGGAAAGACAAGTTTAATTTCAACTCCCAAAGTCCTGGGCAATCACAGCATTCCAGTCCACTTCTGTGGGCCATCAACAGTGTGCACAAGCCCCAGCAACCCAGGAGCCCCACAAGCAGGTGTGTTCTCCCTCCAACTATCCACCCAAACCACCACCAGCTCAGCCTACTCCATTTTAGAGCCAGTAAGTGTTCCCTTACCTACACAGCCCAAGTTAAAAATAGCTTTGAGAATACCAAAGAGGATTCCTTTGGGGACCCCCCCACCAACCAACAAGCACCATACATCTCACCTTGGCTTTCATTTCTTCTTTCTCAGCATTCTCATTCAGCTGCTGAATTTTGAACCTTATCTGTTGGATTTCATTGTGAATGGCTGTCACTTTGTCATATACAGCACCCCTCTTTTCCTGAACTCTGTTACAATACCTGAACATGGGAGAAAAAAGTTAGGACTGAGCCACATGACTAATTCCAGATCAAACTTAACCCCACCACTTACAAGAATGAAACTAGCAGCTTCTACAAGCAATGCTGCACAGAATTTACTTCCTAGAAATTTCTCCAGCAAGTAAGAAATTCTTAAGCTAGAACAACTTAGGTACAAGTAGTAAAAAACTGCAAAGGGGAGTTAGAGGAGTGTGTTGCAGATCCCTGGTTGCTGCCAATCAAGACAACTCAAGTGACTCCAGCAGAACCAACCCAGGGGACAGTAGGACACTACATCTCCCTGATGGAGTGACGCTGTACAGGAGTCAGTGGAGAGCCTTGCCTGAAGGCCAGCCACCAGACTGGGTGAAGAGCAGTAGAGCTGCACTTGGAGTTTCAGCATAATTGAAAGTCACCTTTTCCTTAGCCCTACATCCTCTCCCATCAAGTTTGAGCTCTGATCCCATACATCTACATATGTTATTTACAGCTTCCAGTCCATTGCTTCACTGCAAAGAGCAAATAGGATGTCCCCAGCTTGCAGGGAAATTGGCAAAGGGTTAGTGTGGGAACAGGAGATCTACTCCGACTTCAAGTGCAAACACACACCTACCAGTATATACTGAGCTTTGTGTAACTACAGAGCTTTGTACAATAACTACAGTTGGAACTGTAGCACCTGCCTTCTCTAAAGAAGGGCTGAAATTGCTCATACTTAACAAGAGCTTACTTGCATCTTCCTCAAGGGAAGAGTCAGGACCTACTCTCTTACTCACTCACAAAAACTCTTGTTTTCAAACCAAGGTTACCTCCCATCTCCTCTTGATTATCCAAGCATCTCATTTCAGCACTCGAGGGAAATACCTAACATTAAAACCAGATAAATTGGCAGCAGGTTATAACAAAGGAGCATCAGATTGTACTATTTATTTCCATTCTTTATACTGAAGGAAGAGTGGCTTTTGATTAATCTCCTTTTACCTGGTACAATACACTAGATGAGGAGCAAAGGAAGCCTGGGAATCTCACTACCATTCTGCAAACCTTATCAGCATGACTAAACCTTGCTTTACTCTGAGCTACGTGTAAGAAGCTCTCTTCCATCACAGTTATCTACCCAGTCAATCCTTTTTCCATACTCCCTTTCCTCCTCATCTACTAAAAAGAGCTGTTATGCAATAAGCTCTCTGTATAGGAGTCCAGCACTTCTAATCTCAGAGCAAAGCTGTGACCCACACTGCTGCTGCAGAAGAAGCGCCTGCCGTGCTGCACACGCCGCCTTGCAGCTTGCCTTTAGCATACAGTAGGAAGGAAGATGGGCTAAGAGGCTTTGATCAAATGACACTTTTCCTTTTGTTTTAGAAGCATCATGTCAGGATAATACTCCTCTGAGATACAAGCCCCATTTCCCCATGGGTCTTGAACATCTTTGATAATGAGCAAAAGTGGCAAGGGAAATTATGAAAAATTCATGAAAGGCAAATGGGGCTTTGTTGGAGTCTGATAAGTTGGAAAATTATCCCAATGTGACATTCTCTTTAAGAAGATAAAAGAATCAAGAATAAGCATTATAAATTAAATTAGTGCTCCAATAAAAGAATTGCTGTCAAGTCACATTGCAATTATTGATTTGAGACCCCAAGTCCCTGCCTGCAGCGTTACAGGTCTTCATACAGAGCTATCCCACATAGCTCATTTTCTTCCTACTGCTAAGCTACATGTTTGTACCAGACACCAAGTTTGGTAGCACATAACGAAGACATAAAGCAGCATCAGGCAGAATTGTCAACTCATCCATACTCAAATATAGTGTGCTTGTACTGCTCGACATCTTCACGCTTCTTTTTTATCTTTATATCAACTGTAGACAGCTTCTCATGTTTTGCAGTGACCAGTCTCTTTAAGGACATTTCATCTGCCTTCCCCTTTTTCAGCTCTGTCTGAGCACTCTCAATCTGGTCCTCAAGGTTTCTGACCTAGAGTACATAAGCAGTAGTGAAATAAATTAAGTGGGGAGGAAATAAAAATACTCAACACAGCGTTTTGATAAGCTAACCCTGATAGTTCACACAGATTAGAACTAGCTTCCTGCTTTTGGAGATCTGATTACTAGTTCTCCCAGTTAAACCCCAGTTCCCTAGTCTTTATCAGATTTTAAGTACATCCAAATGAACAAGATCCCATCACTTGGAATGATTTCTAGAAGTTACTGAGAGTTCTGTTAGAGCTCTTTGCCAAGAGTAAATCAGAACATACTGCTATACGGACACCCCAAAGGTCTACAAACCATTTTTCAAGTGCTCCAAATAACTGCACTCTCCCAAAACTGAGGAGCAGACAGCAAAATACTGTATTATGACAAACATTTCATCAGGGAAAGGCTGCCTTAGAGTAACATTAATGAAGTTAAAGGCACTTAAGACATGACTCTTCTTGAAGCGTTAATTTTTTCGCTCTTGGTTTCTGCTCTCTAGGCAGAAAAGACTAGATCTCACTTTTCTTCCATCATTTCCCACCAACAACCCCAAGACAGTTCCAACTATTTTAGGTCAGGTTTCTATGGCAACAAAGGCTTTGACTATTAAAAGTAGTCAACAGTACATTAGCTAGTGGCATGCAGCAAAAGTAGCTGCTGTATTTTACTGACGTGTGCAAGAATGGGATTTTGAAGTTATCTACATTCTTTTGTTTTGAGATTGAGACTTTCAAAGTACAAATGTTTACTGATGATTAGTTATTTTGCTTCTTAGACATTCAAATCTCCCTAGCCAGATATAGTTTGGATAATGCAAACCTCTGATAACACGCTGGCCAGTGTCTCCACGTTTGTTCCCTGTCTTTCCATCTTCTTTTGATATAACTGTACCTCCATTTGGCATGATGGCAGAATCTCAACTAGGTCTCTATAACGTTCATATTTCTCAATAATTTCTTGCTTTAAAGAGAAAATACTTTTATTAATAAAACAGCTTTGGAGTTATTTCATATAGTATTGATGAATATTGATTTTTGTACCCACTTCCTCATTTAACATATCTGGAATTAATATCTAGTAGTTACTCAAATGAGATTTCAAGTTGAAAAAGCAGCAGCTTTTACTTGGAAAGTGCAGAAGAGCAACATGCAAGTGTTTTATACTGAGCTAACTTGCTTGTTACAAGAGCTTTCAGGACAGAAAAGAGCGCTTTACAGCGAAGAAATGCTGTAACAGTAAAAGGAGTTACATAAAGCATCATAAAGACAGATGCCTGGGATTACAGCAATAAAGACTACCCCCTTGGGAACAAAAATACATAAGGAGACAAAGTTGTGCAAGCTTCCCTGCAGTATAAGCCATCATGAGCTTCAAACATTTAAAGGCTGGACATCTCGTTTTTTTTTTTAGTGGGAAAATGCTCAGTGTACTAACAGAGACAGCCATCAATTCCAGAGAAAGTGAAAGGTAACAGCAGTACTACAAAGCAGGTGTTCTAAACCCAGGGACATTTGTGAGCTGCCAAGTACCGTCATCTCCGAGAGCAAACAGGCAGGTAGAGTAGAGATTCAAGAGTTCTACACCTCATTTCACAGTTACTCTGAGGACAAAGCAGCAGTGCCCCCAGTCCTGTTTTAAAAAGGCCAAAACACCCCCCACACCAAAAAAAGCCACCAACACAAACAAAACCCAACTAAAATCCACTGTCCACAGCCAAGCTTCAGTTCTCTGATGTTGTGACTTCACCACTGTTCTGATGACTTCTGACTAAAAGTCATCCAAGAAGCACTTCTAGATGATGACAGAGCAGTAAAGTGTGCTCTCAGAATAGCTCCTTGTGTGGACAGGGGAAAGGCTCACCTTGGATTTCTTGAGTTTCTTAACATTCTCTTTCATGAGTTCTTTGTAATTTTTCAGCTCCTCTGGGCTCTCCACAATTTTTGATTTCAGCTGCTCTTGTTCTTCTTTCAAAGTAATCATTGCCAACTTAAGCTCACTCTAGTTAACGAGGCAAACACACTTTCAGTGTCAGCAATGACAAAAAGGAATTGCAAGGCATGGTTCACCAGGATCTTACGATCAGGCAGGGTTTTTCCACCCCCCCTCCTCCCATCATTCCTCATTATGAAGTTTTAAAAATAAAAATTCCTCTAAAAAACAGTAAAAGGTCCATTTTTCTGCCTCAACATGCTTACAGGGGCACAATGGTAAGTCACAAGAACATCACTGGACTGGTACTCCACAGAAAGCCTGCCAGCTATCACGTATTACTAACAGCTCTTCATCAGAGCTCCTCACCTGACATAACCCAGGCAGTCACTGCAGGGCTTCAGAGCCAGCTGTATCAGAAAACAGATAAAAAAGCAACAAGCTTCTGGTACAACACCTCAAAGACCTCCAGCTTTGTCCCCACCAGGTCAGCGGCTGCCCCATTCATGTACCTAAGTCCATAACTTCTCAGAAGTCCAGATGTTCTTGCCTTTTAACAGACCAGACTTCCTGAACAGAGCTTTACATCCGAGATGGGTATTTAAAGTTAACAAAACAAGCTACTGCAGTAAAGCTTCTTGGGTGGGGGGACTTAAAGAAAAATCAGTTTTAAAAAAAATAATCACCACCTGAACATTACCTAGCTCCAAGAACAATTTGATCCTAGAAAGACACATTATCTATTAGCTGTTCTGAGATGCAAGCCACAGCCTACACAGGGGCACACTTACCAGTTTTTGGGTGCGCTCTGCAATTTCTGACTTCTTTTGTGAAATTACCTCTTGCAAAGCTGTCTAAAAAAAAGCAACAAACTTTAAATAAGCATCTCTACAACTGCTACCTCCTTCATCCATCTATCATAGATCTGTCTGCAAGGGAAATCCTAATTATGGTTTCTTTGCAGGTCCGTAACTAGCAGACAAAATTGCTACCAATTAGATTTAGAAGTCAGAGGAGGAGAAGGCTGTTGTAGAAGCTACCACGAGCTCTAGGGATGCAGTAGATAACTTGGGAACAGGGGTTGGAGACAAACAACTTCTATTCCTACTGACCCCAGCAGCTGATGATATAAAGCTGGGAGGGGTGGCTGACACGCAGGAACACTGCGCTGCCATCCAGAGAGACCTGGACAGGCTGGAGAGCTGGGCAGGGAGAAACCTAATGAAATTCAACAAAAGCAAGTGTAGAGTCTTGCACCTGGGGAGAAATAACCTTCTGTATCAGTACAGGCTGGGGGATGACCTGCTGGAGAAGAGCTCTGTGGAGAAGGACCTGGGGGTCCTGGTTGATGACAGGTTGGCTATGAGCCAGCAGTGTGCCCTGGTGGCTAAGAGGGCCAATGGGATCCTGGGATGCATCAGGAAGAGTGTGGCCAGCAGGTCAAAGGAGGTGATCCTCCCCCTCTGCTCTGCCCTGGTCAGGCCCCACCTGGAGTATTGTGACCAGTTCTGGGCTCCCTGGGATAAAAAAGACAGGGACCTTGTTGAGAGAGTCCAGAGGAGGGACACGGAGATGATTAAGGGCCTGGAGCATCTCCCCTGTGAGGAAAGGCTGAGTGAGCAAAGGCTGAGTGAGCTGGGACTGTTCAGTCTGGGGAAAAGAAGACTGAGGGGGGACCTAATTAATGTTTATAAATATCTTAAATTTAAATCCCCTGGGATGCAGGGGGAATTGGCCAACCCCTTTTCAGTGTCTGTGGGGACAGGACAAGGGGCAATGGCCGCAAATCGGAGCACAGGAAGTTCCGCACCAACATGTGGAGGAACTTTTCCCCAGTGAGGGTGACAGAGCCCTGGGACAGGCTGCCCAGGGGGGTGGTGGAGTCTCCTTCTCTGGAGATATTCAAGACTCGTCTGGATGCCTATCTGTGCAATATGAGCTGGGGAGCTGCTTTGGCAGGGGGGTTGGACCCAATGATCTCTCAAGGTCCCTTCCAACCCCTACGATTCTGTGATTTATAGGCACAAGGCCTTTTTCACTGGAGGCACGGTTCTTGAGGAAAAGACCTAAATTAAGACAAGGTCCCAGATAATACAGGAGTTAAGCACATGGTTAATAACACTAATAGCACTTAACATAAAAGGAAAGAAATGTGGTGAGGAGTTTTTGGTTTGGTTTCCCCCTTCCCCCCTGAGAAACAGTTGGAGAGACCACCTATGAGACCTTCGAGGCAAGTTGCCATTGCTGGAAAGTTACCCCTTCAGTCAACCCTACTATTTTTGCCACGCACTGCCTTGGGTGACCCTTCTTCGGTCTCATTTCCACATCTCACCTCCAGTTCCAATTCTTCAAATGCAGGTGGAAAACAAAGCAAAAATTAGCAGGGAGACATACATGTCACTTCTAAACAGTGACCCAGGTATCTCCCGAGTCATTGCAGTAACACATTGCAAAAAGAAAGAGCCAAATACACTTCCACATTCCCTAAGTCCAATTTCAAGTGCATTTCACTGTCCTCACAGTGAAATGAGGAGGTCAGACAAGATATCATCTTGCAATGACCTTTGTTTTAAATCAGAAAAGGTGCCCTTTATCCTTTGTAAAAGTAGAGGGAGAGGAACACAAGTCAACACAAATAAGGAAAACCCATGATCAGAAGCCATAGCAACACTTCAGAGAAAGATATAACAAGGTCGTACTTGTTTCCGACGATAGTCTTGCCGTAGCAGTTGTTCCAGTTCTCGAATGTTGTCTGTCAGTTGCTTGACCTCTGCTTGATGTTCAACTGGAACGGTGCTAAGCAAAAAAAAATACAGAAATTGGACAGCTTCAGCATCGTTACAGTCGAGTCACGGTACAGTAAATAAAGCAATCCCTCTCTCCAAAGAGTTTACAGCCAGTAACTTCAGTAATCAGGGCAAGACAGTCTGAAAATAATACCCCTTTTCCTTTGCTTGTAAGATTTTTTAGTTGAAGCGTAATCTAAAGAGCTATTTTGACAACAAGTGGTACAAGCATGACAGAGGACTAAGTTTAAAGACCATGCTAAGCAAAGCACGAGCGAGTAACATTTCTATCAATTCTTTGTGGTGATTTTCATTCATGAAATTTGCATAATAGTACCTGCCAGGGAAACAGCTTGTTTTAGGGTAGATCGATAGCTCAACTAGAGAGCCTCCTGCCTAGCACATGCCAAGAGCAGCCATCAGAGAAAACATTCTTTGTTTTGAAAGATCTCAGAAACTAGCCATCTCTTCATCCTATTATCCCCAAGCAAAAACAGAACTTAATGGTGCAAAGACACAGGCAGTAGGACTAAATGGCCTGAAACAGAGAATGGAGCAAACATGTCAAATAACTAAGGAAGACAACTTTACCCACCTATTAATTTAAAGATGGGCTTCCCACAGCTATTGAAGGGATAAAGACATGCCACTAAAAAATAACTTCAATAGAAAAAAGTTTCACCATAATACCCAACATAAAAAATATGGTATCCTCTCAAAGCAACCATATGGTCCTGAAGTCACATCTTTATTTTCCACCTAACACCAGTAGAGCTCCTTCAGTAACTCTAAGGAAATCCCAACAGCAACAGCTGCATATTTTGTGACTTATTTCCCAGGGAAGCCAACCAGCAAAGTCAGACAAGGGCCAAAGGAGAAGTCAAATCTTCTTAAATTAAAAGTTTCTGCAATAGTTAGCAACTTTGTCAAATCACAGAACTTAACTTTCAGTTCCTGTTCAAGCACCTCATACAGAATCAAAGAATCAGGTTGGAAAAGACCCTTAAGATCAAGTCCCAATAAACCATGGACCCCAGTGCCACATCTACATGTCTTAAATACCTCTGGGATGGTGACTCAAACACTTTCCTGGGCAGCGTGTTCCAATGGTTGACAACTCTTCTGGATATTAGGAAAAACTTCACCAATCTAGACTTCCCCTAGCACAGTTTGAGGCCACTTCTAATCTGATTGCTAATTACTTGGGAGAAGAGGCCAACACTCCTCTGGCTACAACCTCCTCTCAGGTAGTTGTAGAGTGATCAGGTCTCCCCAAGCTTCCTCTAGACTAAACAGTACAAGTTCCCTCAGACACTCTTCAGACTTGTTCTCCAGACCCTTCCCCAGTTTTGCTGCCCTTCTCTGGACATGCTCCAGCATCTTGATGTCCTCTGTGTAGCAAGGGGCCCAAAACTGAACACAGTACTTGAGGTGTGGCCTCACCAGTGCCTAGTACAGGGTGGGCCATCATGTCCAGTTCTGCTGGCCACCTCCTGGTACAAGCCAGAGTGCTGTTGTCCTTCTTGGCCATACTGCTGGCTCATATTCAGCCAGCTGTTGACCAACACCCCCAGGTCCTTTACCACTGGCCAGCTTTCCAGTCTGTCTTCCCCAAGCCTGGGGTTGCAGTGACCCAAGCGCAGGACCCAGCCCACCCATCCAGCCTGTCCACACTGCATGCACTGAACAGAAAGGTCAGCAGTAAGCACTGCGAGATGCACCGCCTCACACTCACTTTAGCTTCTCCAGCTTCATTGCTGCCTCCTTATTTGCAGTCTCCAGTTGTTGGTGTTTCTCCACAGCAGATTTCTGCAAATGAAGTATTCAGAGATGTGGGGTTTCTTCTGTCATGGTCATACAGAAACCTTTATGATACTGACAAGCTCACCTCCTCTTCTATACTTCCCTTTAGAGCTTTGCAAAGGGTTTTTTTCAAACCATTTACAGCAGCTGTGTGTGCTTCTAACACACAGTCATACAAGTGGTAGGAAGTATTAAACTGGTGCCTTCCCGTAACACCGGGCTACACTTAAGATTCTACCGTGTTACACTTAAGATTCTACCGTGTTACACAAACATGCAGTTAAGAACTCACAACCTTTACACTCCCAGTTCTGGGCTAACAGTCATCTGGAGTAACACAGCACCCAAACTTACATAGTTCAGCTGCAACTCCAAGTAGACCTCCCGTCGCAGTTCCCTGAAATTCACAAAGTTGAGAATGCCACTCAAGAAGCGAGCTGTCCTCTTTGTTTCTGAAATAGGAATCACAACCCATCACTGTTCTGGTTTCCATGTGTATAACAATTGCATAGAAAAAGTTAGGGGAAAAGGTAATTGAGAGAAGAGACAGAAGTTACAGAACAGGACCCAGATTAGTTCTTCCCCTGCTTGCCTTGCAGAGATTTCACAGGTTACACAAAAGCTAGCACAAAGCTACAAACTTAAATTGCATAGAATTGCTAAAATACTGTAACAAATAAAATGGCACCTATTAAAATACAGCCTCCATTAAAATAGAAGTCAGGGAGAAAGCGTCAATCTTCAACTAGAACCCTGAAGGCAGAGCCTCACTGTAACAATCAGACTAGCCAAACACAGCAGGTTGAACTGCAGGGACTTTCTGGCTCTATTCCAAGCCAACTTTTTGAAAGATTATTACAAAGGCTTTGAACATCTTCCACACGACAGAGCCAAACATCAAAGAGTTCTTCAGAACAGCCTTTTCCATGTTGTTTGCATCGTACCAGAATCACCACAGCCAGGTATTGAAAAGGGTGAAGCAAAAACCCAATTGCTTCCAACACCGGCATAATAAATCCTACGGCACTCTGGAGTCACCAGGATCATTTTCCTTACCATCTAGTCTCATGCTATTTCAGGTCTGTCACAGTCCACC
Source organism: Porphyrio hochstetteri (assembly GCA_020800305.1). NCBI lineage: Eukaryota > Metazoa > Chordata > Aves > Gruiformes > Rallidae > Porphyrio > Porphyrio hochstetteri. Next base: position 27,274,948 of record CM036912.1, read on the forward strand.
CCCCAGAGCAGCAGTTCAACAGACTCATAGCCTTCAAAACGTCCCTCTGTTATTTAACTGGATTAGCTCCCCTTTAGGAATAAGGAGAACTGTTATGAGAATCAGCTTGCAGAAGGGACACAGCAAGGGTACAAGGAGCAGCTGGAATCCAAGGACAGTCTCTGTACTGGATGCCTAACTGGCTCTGCTAGATGAGAAGCACCCAGCTGTCAAGTGACTCCCACCACCCCAGGAAGCACAAGGGTTACTTGGCACTTGCTTACTTGGGTTTAAAACATCAGCAATTTGAAAATCATTAATCCGGCACACGGGAAGTAAGCGCTCCCTGCAAGGAAAACAAAATACAGCTTTATCCACAGCGCCCATTGCTCAGGTCTGTGCTACAGCCACTTACTAAAAACCACGCCTTGCCCTCTCATCCCAGTACAGCAAGCATGTAACATCAGTGTCTTGGGAGAATGACACAGGGGGACTCCACACACAGACCAGCATTAGCTGTTTGTGTTCTTAGAGCATCTCACAAAGACTTCTACAGTCAAAATATTTGCCTGAAGAACTTTGCAGCTTAATTAGGGAGCTCCTACACTTCACTGCTAGGCAATTCTCCCCTTACAGCTGAAACAGAGTTTAAAGTCTAACACTTCATTTGCAGATTTCACTCTGCTTAGGGCCAACGAGCAGTGGAAGCACTGTGAGCAAAAAGGCATAAAGACCTACTACTAGTAAACCAGACCTTTACAAGGAATAGCAACTGAACAGATGCAGCATCTTCTACTTACATGTGAATATACAAGTTACAAACAGGTAGAAAGCCTTCAAATATCTGTGGATACAGTATTTCAGCTTTGACAGGCATCTAAAGGGTAAAGAGAGTCAATGCGTAAGTAGAAAAATAGCTAAACAAAAAATACACAGGTTTGTTTCCAGGGCATAAAATAATCCAAGTAGATTAAACACATTTCAGGGGGTCTCCTCATCCACAGGGAACACAGCTAATGCTAAGAGCCAAGTTATCTTGCACATGTTCAATCTTCCCTTTGAGAAGGGATCATCCAGCACTTACCATCAAGAGCTAAACAGACTCCACAAAAAAAAAAAAAAAAAAATCTAATTTATTACCCAATCAAAACAGAGTAGGACAATGAGAAACCAAATCTTAAAACACCTCCCCCCACCCCTCCCTTCTTCCCAGGCTCAACTTTATTCATGAATTCTCTACCTCCTCCCACCAAGCAGCACAAGGGGAGCCTCCTCAGAGAGAGGAAAGAAGGTAAAAAAGAAACCCAGAGGCACTCAGACATAATCACATAATCAGCAAGGCCTCAGCAACAGCCCACAGATGATGCTCCCAGGCTCATTTACCTCTGGAAATGACCCATACTGATGGCTGCACTCTCATTCCAGCTGAAGTGCCTAGTTGCCTCCTGAAACGCAAACGCCTGTGGGCATACAGCATCTCACACACAAGTCCTCTATAGCAGAGGCAGAATTTCTAAGCTCCTCTTCATGCAATTACAAAACAGCAAGCTGCTTGCCACTCGCTAGCGAGGCGAGGAAGATACTTCAACATTTCATTTGAGAGCTGCAATATTTCCTCCCTTCGCACTTCACTGCGCCGCCGCTACAGACGTACCATGTAGAAGTGCTCCAGGCGGATTCCGTATACCTTCTGCAGGACTCTCATGTAAATCATGTGCAAAACTTCAGGCTGCAGGAAGAGAAGACATGGATCAGTATTCCATGTGACTGGCTGTTCAGGGCTCCCAGACTGGGCCACAGGAGTAGTTCAGCCTTCAGTAGGCAAAGGACCGAGTCACCAAGACCAACAGGTTTTACTTCCCAATGCAGTTCAAGCATTGCTAACTGATGCCTCGAAAAGCCGGACTCAAAACTCACTGGCCTTGGTGACTATGAAGCAGGGATCCTTTATTCCATCGCTGGGCACACAGGGGATCGCTCCTGCATACGTGTGCACCATTTAAAGCAAAGTTTCTCGTATTTATACAGATTAACTATGCATATTCATTATAATTTCTAAGAAAAGGCAGGGTTATGCAAATTCTTTCTAGGAAGTAATTTACATTAACTCCTCCCAGATAGAGCATGCTCAGTGACACTCAGGGGCCCTTCCAGTGGTCTTCAGGGATGAAGGCTGGATGTCTTCCTCTCTCTCAGCACATGCTCTTTACGGTTTTCTCCATACTTTCTCAAACACATTCCTGTGCTCAAAACCACATTCCTTCACAAGCTAGTCAGTAACCCCTTTTTTGCTGAAAGTAAGATATAGCCTGTCTCTTAATTGGTCATTGGTCTCATTATTTATGACTCCCCCATCTTCACTTCTTTTTCTTCAAGGCTGTTCCACTGTTAAACATTGTAGCTGCTCTCAAAAAGCAGCTCACATGGCTACAGCCGTACTCTATTAAAATCCAAAACAAATCTATTCTTAAAACATGCAAATACTGTCTATTCTCAAAACACGCACATTCTTCTTATATTAAAATTTATATTAATTAATTGTCTCTTAAGCTACATCTCTATCAATCTACTCAGCATTATTACATTTCATTGAATCACATCCCATAAGGCAATCAGGGGAAATGGAAGCCACCACAGCCACCCACAGCCCAGCCTTGCGTTGCATTACACTGCTGCTCACTCAGCGGCTTTCAAAACAAGTGACATCAAAACAAACCCAGAAAAAAATCCGGAGAGGGCCATAGAAGCCACAGCCCAGTAACAAAGCATGCTGTTCGCACTGCGGGAGGGAGGGAGAGGAGGGGAAAGAGGCACCCACAAGGCAAACGGGTACCTGGTCCCCAAGCTTATCCTGGGCTCCATCAGAAGAGGGGTGGCCAGCAGGGACAGGGAGGGGATTGACCCTCTCTACTCTGCCCTGGTGAGGACCCAGCTGCAGTACTGTGTACAGAGCTGGGGCCTCCAAAACAAGAAAAATGTAGAACTGTTGGAGAGGGTTCAGAGGAGGGCCAGGAAGATGATTAGAGGGCTGGAGCACCTCCCCTACGAAGAGAAGCTGAGGGAGCTGGGCTTGTTCAGCCTAGAGAAAAGAAGGCTGCGGGAAGACCTCATTGCAGCCTTCCAGTCCCTGAAGGGAGCAGAGAAATAGGAGGGGAATCAGCTCTTTAGAAGGGCAGACAATGGTAGAACAAGGGGGAATGGACTAAAGCTAAAGGAGGTAAGGGTTAGATTAGATATTAGAGGCAAGTTCTTTACAGAGGGAGGGGTGAGGGGCTGGAACGGGCTGCCCAGAGAGGGGGTGGATGCCCCGTCCCTGGGGGTGTTCAAGGCCAGGTTGGATGGGGCCCTGGGCAAACTTGTGTAGCTCCAGGCCTGAGGTTGGCGGCCCTGCCTGTGGCAGAGGGGTTGGAGCTCTATGATTCTTGGGGTCCCTTCCAACCCAGACCAGTCTGTGATTCTATGATTCTAACCCGCCCCGTCAGCTCACTCTTTCCCCTAAAAGCCGCCTGCCCGCCGCTACCCGCGCACCGGGGCCGTCCCCCGCCCTCAGCAGCACGGGGGCCCGCGCTGAGGCACCGCCCCGGCTCTCCAGCCGCGCTCCGCGCAGCCCCGCAAGCCAGCGCTAGCAGCCCGACGGAGGCGAGAAAGGAACGGGCTGCGGGAGGGAGGAACCTGGGAATGCCCGCCCGAGAAGCCACCCGACGCGCAAGGAAGCAGCTCCAACGGCGCGCAAAGGCCTTGTCCCGTCCTCCCCCCGCCCACCCCCGAGCGGCCGCTGGGCGCGGTGGGGCCCCGGGAGCAGCTCTCCCTCCGGCCGGCGCAGGCCGCGGCCTACCCCGCGAGCGCCCTCCCGCACCTTCGGGGTGCTGAACAAGTCGCCTTTGACCAGGCTCCGAGCTTCGGCGCCCGTGAGGATGTGCCCGCGGAGGTAAGCGATGATATCGTCGGGGCTGTAGCGGGGAAAAGTCATAGTCTCCATCGCGGCGACGAGCGTGGGGCCAACCGCCGGCCGCGACTCGAATCTGGCGGGCACCCGCTCGGCGGCCTATCCGCGGCCGCGCCGGCGGCAGAAGGGACGGGGCTTGTCGCAGACGCGGCGGCCGTTAGGGGCGGGGCTGCCCGAGGCTTTCTGGGGGCGGGCGTCGGCGCCGCCGGGTCCTATCGCCGCCCGCAGCCGAAGGAGCGGCTGCCACCGCATCCTCATCCCCCTCCCGCCGAACAGCGGGGTTCCGCGGCGCCCGTCACCGCGTCGGGTGCCGTTCCCAGCCGGGGCGGGCTTAGCCGCGGCTCGGCGGGTCTTGCAGCCCGGCGGGTAGCGACTGGCGATCCTCCGTGTGGGGTGGGCGGGCAGGCGGAGGAGCGCCGGGGGCAGGCGGGTGAGGGGCGGGAGCCCCAGCGGAGGGGTGAAGCCGCCCCGAGTGGCTCCGAAGAACCCCCTGAAAAAGCCGGAAAACCGAAGCCCATCCCTGTGTCTTGCCCGGGGCTCGGGCTTAAAGCGGCGCCAGACACCGCTCCTGGGATTCTGACGCCATTTATGACAAATTCGCACTGTTCGCCCCCGTCCCGCGGCGTTTTGGGGCTCTCTCCCCACGCACCCCATTGCCGAAAGCTGCTCTTCTGGCTCGGCTGGCGAGGTCACGGCCTCGTCCCCAAAACTGGGCAGCTTTTACAAGCCCTTGACATCACAGAGGTGTCATCTGGCACCCAGCGCGATACAGAGACGCTCCAGCCCCTGTTCCGCGCTTGGCCCGTGTAGAAACAGGGCTCAGTTACCAAGCCGGGCGCTCTGCCAAGGAGTCAGGTGAGCCACGGGCACAAAAGTGCTTCTCAACGGGCCTCGCAGCTGGACACCTCCTGGGCCGGCATGGCTGAGATGCTAATACAGCTTCCATAGGACTGCTCGCAGCCCCCAAAGGGCCGAGCAGACTGGAAGGTGCTAGAACCATGTCCCTTTCAGGTAGGGCACAGCCCCTGAGCCTCATGTTTCTTTTGGGGGTGGGGATGGCATCAGAGGGGATCGACTGCCCGAGCAGGTGTCGCTGTCAGTACCTGGAAGTGAATTGCACGGGGCGGCAGCTGCAGGAGTTCCCCACGGCCATCCCACTGGACACCAGGCAGCTGATTCTGGTGGCCAACAACATCTCGTACCTGCCAGCAGTGGAATTGAGCTTCTTGGCTGACTTGGTGTACCTGGACTGCAGGAAGAACCTCCTGGGGGATGACCTGGATTTCACTTTCATCGGCGTGGCCAAGCTTGTCTACCTGGACCTCAGCTTCAACAACCTCACGCAGGTCACCTTCAGCACCTTCTCACACCTCCTCAGCCTGGTGGTGCTGAAGATCTCTGACAATCCCAACCTTGTGGCCATCGAGAAGGATGCTTTTGCCAACAATACCTGGCTGAGGCATCTGGATGTCAGCCGGACTGGATTAACATTCCTGGACACCAGCACTGTCCGGGACCTGCCCAACCTGAGATTTCTGGGGCTCAGTGACAACCTGTGGCACTGCAACTGTTCCTTTTTGGACTTCATCACCTGGATGACAGAGACCAACGTTCATTTTCCAGGTGAGGGTTGTGTGAAGAGGACCTCTTTCCTCCCTACTTCTGCGGATGTGCATGGAATGGAGAGGGCCCTCTGTTCTCTTTCCCAAAACTTCATCTCCCTGGGGCTGTGCTGCTGCATGTCGACTGTGGGTCCCGACTTGCAGCGTTGCATGAGAGACGGATTGGAGCCGGTGCGTTACACTCCACCTGCAGTCACATCCTCAGGGCAGTCAGGGAAGTGTAACCTGTAGCTAGGACACTGCTACTGCTCTAAAACACCTGGCTTCAGCCTGGGGAGGTGTCCCTGTGCCTGCGGGTCGCAGCACCCCATGATTCAGTGCAGAGAACGAGGAGCCCGGCATGGCCTGGGGAGATCAGCGCTGGGAAAGCCGCCACTCTGAATTCCCCACCTCATGTCCATCTGCTCAGATTGTGCAGTGCTGCTGCGGTACCAGCGTGTCTGTAACAATCAGTTACCCCCCTGTCTGGGGAAATGCTCCCCTGCCTCCATTCTGACCCGCTCGAGCATCTCCAGCCCCGAGCTTCCTGTTGCCAGGGCCAGTGTCCCTCTTCCCCCACAATGTGCCAGTCAGGCAGGCTTCATTCACACAGCCCCTACAGCGATCCTGCTCAGGGCTGAAAAGGTAGCCGGGCTGAAAGCCAGGCAGCTCCACTTCTGCTCCTATCTCTTCCAGTCCCTGAAGGGAGCTTATAAGCAGGAGGGGATTCAACTTTTTAAAAGGATAGACAATGGCAGGACAAGGGGGAATGGATTAAAACTAAAGGAAGGAAGGTTTAGATTAGATATTAGGGGGAAGTTTTTTACAGAAAGAGTGGTGAGGGGCTGGAACGGGCTGCCCAGAGAGGGGGTGGATGCCCCGTCCCTGGGGGTGTTCAAGGCCAGGTTGGATGGGGCCCTGGGCAAACTTGTGTAGATCCAGGCCTGAGGTTGGTGGCCCTGCCTGTGGCAGGGGGTTGGAGCTCTGTAATCCTTGGGGTCCCTTCCAACCCAGACCATTCTATGATTCTATGATTCTATGATTCACCAACCGGGTGTCCAGGAAAAGTCTGGAACATGGGGAAGCCAGCGAGAGAGTTTAGCTACTAACTTGCACGGGGGCTGCAACCATGTTTCCGTACCCAAGGGCGACCACAACGCCCTTTGCCTTAAAAGCACAGCTGCTGCTGTGCTGGGACAGGTAAAAATGACAAACCCTGCAGCCTCCAGCTGCTGCAGCACTCCCGGCCCTCAGAGCAGGTACTGTTTGCCTTATCCTCTGCGCCACACTCGATGCTTAGAAGGCTTCGGGGGGGTAATGTTCTGCTGTTCCCATGGGAGCTCTGCTTTGGGTCCCAGCTGGCACCGGATGGTCAGGGTGAAACAGAACACAAGTTGCACTCAGATAAGTGGCTGTATCCAAAGGGCTGTGTGTTCCTCCAGCACCCTGCAGCAAACTGGCTCTCCATTCAGTTTTCTGATGTAAGCAATGCAATGCAGGCGATCCCCACCCAGGCTGCAGCAGCACAGTGAGGCTCACTTCCAAATAAAAGCTGCTTCTGGAAAACAGAGCCTCCAAGCCTTCTCCCCTTGCATCCTCCGGGATGCCCAAACCCTCTGTTTCCCACCATGCTGAGAGGTTTTACAGCTGGGCCGTGGGTTTGTAAGGCTAGGTTATCACCAGTTCCCTTTCCCAGAAAAACCACTGGTCCCAAGGGCAAAGTTTTGTTCTGCAGCCGTGGTGTGTGAGCTCAGATCTTCCAAACTGGAAAGGAGCACAGCACATACTAACGGAGACTGGAAAGGAGCACAGCAGGTACTAACGAGAAAGCTTCCTCATAGGAATGCATGACACAGCAGTGAGCGAGACCTGCAAGAGAGAAGTTGGTTGAGAGAGTCTGTCCATCAAATAAGAAAGGGGCACAAGGAAGCAAGGAAGGAAGAGGAAGGGAAAGGAAGGGAGGGGGAAAGGAGAAGGGGAAGGAGGGGGAAAGGGGAAGGGAAAAAGGAAGGGGGAGGGGAAGGTAGGGAAGGGAAGGAGAAAAGAAAGGGGAAAGGAAAGGGAAGGAGAAGAGAAAGAAGGGAAGGAAGAATATATAGTATAGTATAATATATTATGTTATATATTATATTGCGTTATATTATCTATAATATTTTACTATATTATAAAATAATACAATACAATACTATCCAAACCAAGTGATGTGCAGCACAATCTCTCACCCCCAAAGCCAAAGCTCAGCTCGCTCTCAAGCTGTCCTGCCTCCCAGCCACCCCCAGGTATACGATGAGCCTGCTGCTGTGTGGTATGGAATATCGCTTTGGGCAGTTTGGGTCAGCTGTCCTGGCCATGCCCCCTCCCAGCTTCCTGGGCATCCCCCACCTCCTTGTTTGCTGGGCAGGCTGAGAAGCTGGAAGGTCCTTGTCTGCTGGGCAACAGCTACAAACATCAGTGTGTTATCAGCACTGCACTCATCCAAACTCCCAAACACAGCACTACACTGGCTGCTAGGCAGAAAATTAACTCTTATCTCAGCCGAAACTGGGACACACAACCCCTCCCCTGCCTGTCTTTAGGCGTGAAAGGCAGCTCCGTCCTCACTGGGACTGACTAGCCCTAAACCGAGGGCTGTTACAGGAGCTGATTAGCTCCAGAGCCCCAGAACCTGCTGCAAGCAGATGCCCAGCCTGGCCTTTAAACACCTGGGGCTGCTTCACAGAACGCTTTTGTGCTCGGCTGGATCGGTGCGGCCTCGGTGCGCACTGCCCCTACAGACACCAAAAGCGGATGGTGCCTCTACCACCCCCGGCCTTGGCTGACCTCAGAGGGGAAAGCCAGCGTCCCTTTTATCACTGTGTATGTTATGATACAACAGGGCACAGTCCTTATTTCAGTGGATCTGAATCATTGATGAGTTTCCTCTTCCTCTCTGCTGGTGAGGCTGTGCCTAACCGCAGCCACCCTCGCACAAGCCTTGTTGTTCTGGCACAATTTAGGCTATGTCAGAGGGTACCTGAGATTGTTAAAAAAAACCCTAAACAACAAAACAAGTGCTCTTATATTAAAGTAAAAGCGCTCAATCAGCAGCAGTGAGCAGTGCAGGTACAGCCACACTGGCCTAGTCTGACAGGTAATGTGTTCCTGAGGAGGCAACACCACAGAAATCCTCCCAGCAACCTGGCAATTGGGGTTTGGCGAGGGTTTGCCTGTCTGACCTCACCTAAGCCATGGAGGGAGAGGGCCATGAAGTCTGCTGATGTCTTTCAGGAGTTTAGCAAACTCGGCTCCATCATCTTTCTAGCAGGGCTCCTGTTCCCAGAGGCTAAAGAAAGACTCGCAAGATTAAGTCTTGCTTCTCCTTTTCCCTCTGCAGATGCTGACAACATCACCTGCTACACCCCAGCTGGCCTGCACGTCCTCAGAGTGCCTGCGCTAGAGGCACAGCTCCACATCAGCTGCCTGACCCAGCTCTACAAGCAAGACTACATCTTTCTGTGTCTCGTTGGCTTCTGCATATTCTTTTTCGGCACCGTGGCAGCCTGGCTGGCTGGCATCTGCGCTGTCATCTACGAAGTCCACGCTTCGAAGGGAGAGAAGGAAGAGGACGAGGAAGAAGACACAGTCACTTAGGACTGACAGGCTGTCACGGGAGTTGAAGGCAAGCCCCTCCTGCCCAGTTTCTCACCTTATGTCCCGCTCTAGATGCTGGGTTGGTGTTTTTTTTGAAGGGAAATAAAACTGCCAGAGAGGAAAGTCTCCATGCTTCAGTTTCACTGTGCTGCCCCCGCTTGTCTCCTTCCACCTGGACTCGGGATATTGGCAAAATATTCATTCAAGGAGGGGGCATGGGAGGTGCATGCAGTGCCAGGCATCTGCAGTCCCACTCTGCCAGGAGGCCACAGAAGAGCAAGGTCATAGGTGCAATCCAAGCCAGGGGAAAGCCCCGGTGCTCTGCTGTAGCCAGGGAGTTCACCAAAGCCTTTCTGACCAGAAAGTTTTTTTCTGGGACCAGTCCAGAGAGCTCACCGGAGCCCCAGGAACCAGAGAATTACCTGCAGTGGAAAGGCAGGTAGGTGAGAGAAGAGATCAAACACAGGGCTTTAGGGGCCTGGGATCCCACCGAGTCCTGCTCTCTCCCCCATTACACTGGTGACAGCAGAGGTCACCATCTGTCTCCCTGGGCTGGACCCCCTGTACCTCCACTGGTTTATGAACTTGTACAGAACTGTGAAGCCCAGCTCTGGGTTTGTAGCACTTATGTCTAAAACTCTTTGGGTTTGTGGTTTTTTTTTAACGTGAAAAATGCTGCTTACGTGCACCCTAAGTATTCTTGGAACTGGTCAGTGTTTCGATGCCAAAGTCCCCGGGTTGCATGTACCCCCCAGGACAAAGGGAGATGTAAGTAAGATCCTTCATATCACTAACGCTGGTAATTGCCAAGAGACGTATCTGCTTACACGCCCGAGTACAGCAGCTCCACGTGTGAAACACTGGCTTCTCCATCTGATATGGGCAGGTTCTGCTGAAACAAAAGGGAAAAGCAGAAGGTTTCACCAGCCATGGTATAAATTCCCACGCTGAATTAGAGCTGTTAAACTGCAGACCCTGGATCAAAGCTGAAACCTTTGTCCGAGGCATAATCGGACTGACTGCGGGATCTGCTACGGATGGGTATGTGCTGGGGTCACCTGTCAGTGCTGAGGGCACAGCTACAGTGCTGGGGACACATATATAGTGCTAGAGACACACATACAGTTTTGGGGACAGATGTACAGAGGCAGGGACACATGTACAGTGCTGAGGGCACACATAGTGCTCAGGACAGACGTACAGAGGTGAGGACAGACCTACAGTGCTGGGGACACACATGCAGCGCTGGGGATAGATGTGCAGTGGTGGGCGCAGTGCTGGGGACACACATGCGATGCTGGGGACGCACATACAGAGGTGGGGACACACATACAACGCTGGGGACTCACATACAGTGCTGGGGACAGACCTACAGAGGCGGGGACCGACGTGCCGAGGTACTGGGCAGGAAAACGTTCCTCACGACCTCCGAGACGATGGGGAAGACTCGTGCACGGCAACCGCCCGCAGAACCACCCGCACCCGCGTCAAACCCCCCGCCCCCCGGCCGCTCCCCCGAGCTCCCCGCCCCGCTCCCCGCCGCCAGGGCCCCGCCTGCGGGCGGTGCCGCAGGCAGACCCGGCCCCGGGCGCGGCCCCGCTCCCGCCTCCGTCCCGCGTCGTGCCGAGCTGCTCAGCGCTGCGCCGGAGGGTGAGTTTGGACCGGGGCCGCAGCGTGTTGGTCCCGATAAAGGGCAGCGGGCGCTCCGTGACCGAGGGCGGCCTCTGGGGAAGGTACCCGCGGGGAGATGGGGGCGGCGGGGCTCTGCTTGCGGCCCGCCTGCCCGGGGGGGTACGGGGCACACAGGCAGATGCTCTAGGGGCCACGGTCAAAGCCTGAGCTTGTGTCTGGAAGCCCGGGCAGAACCTGAGCAGGCGTCGGAGCGAGGAGATTTAATCGCCTTTGTTGGGGCAAACTTGTTAAAAACCATTGTGGGGGAGTGAAAGCACCCCCGGCAGCCCCTCTGCCCTAGCCCCTGTCTGGGCTGGGTCACGCTCTGCCGTCCCTTCGCCCTGCAGCTCCAGGCTGAAACGTCGTTGTATGAAAGGTCCAAATTGGGTCTTGCACGCCATGGCAAGCGCTTGTCACTAAAGTCCTTGGAGCTGGGACAAAGGTTATTGAGATGCACAGGCCGCCAGAATCCGGAAACAGCCGCAGAGCCGCACAGCTGAGAGTCCCGTGGGCTTTATGGGACTCCAGATTGCTGGAGTAACGGTATGCAGCAGGGTCTCACACCGGGAACAGAGCAGCTTTGCAGGACCCCCAGTTTAGTGCTTTGCTGCGACTGAATCACGCTCTGGGCTGCTAAGATGAAACCCAGTTCGTAGCTTAGCCACATGAAGGGAACGCGCCCAGTCCTTGCTGGCAGGTGGGGGTTCCCTGAGTTATCAACCTTGTGATTGGAAGTTGCATGCAAAACGTGACCATCAGCCTGCTCTGTGGGGTGGGAACATGGTGTAGCCTCAGCGTCTCAGTTCTGGGGTGCTAACCTGGATTACCTGTGGCTGTAGCTGACATGTCTTAGCTACTTGAGGTTTTCAGTGCTCCTAGTTTGGTCCACCAAACTTCATGTGGACAAAGGCAGCTGCTGTCTTCACCTTCCTCCATCAGTAGCAATCCCTTTGTAAATGAGAAAGAAAAGCCTCCGGTCCCCAGAGATCCCCTGCCAGGTGTGTCGGTGCTGTTGAAATAGGCAGGCTGTTTGCTCCCATTCCATGATGCAGCGTGTTTCCCCTCCCACGATGACAGATTGTGTTGGAGGGACAGTGCAGGAGACACCAAAGCACGGTGGAGGCACCAGAACGAGACTAGGCAGCAGCTGGGATTTGGTTTGGAGAGGGAATGGGCTCTGTGCTGGAGAGGGGTCTCTGCTGTCTCCTGCTGCAATGCATGCTGCAGCACCATCTTGGACCACACAGACAGAAACCATCTGAGGTTTGGGATTGCACAAGAGGACTGGTGCTGGATGATTGCGGGTAAGGACCCTTGTCCTCACTTGCAGCCAGGCACGGTGCCGAAGTGCTTGGTGTCACCTTCCTCCCAGCAGCACAGCTCCAGCAGACGGGGAGCAGGACAGAGAGAGAAGCATGCAACACAGCCTTGCTGTGGGTAGTGTGGCGGCAGGCTGCTGGGCGTGCCTTCTTTTCCACACTTCCATGTCAGGCCTGCATGAGGAAGTGCAGAGCTGTTGGCCCCACCACATAGGGCCCGGTGTCGTGGGGCCAGCCTGGCGCAGATGTTGGTACATGCGGTGGCTGGGTGTTGCTGGGGGCTGCGTATGGGGCCCTGGGACAGTTCCTGGGAGCATCGCTTGTCTTGCCAGCAGCCCTTTGCTGAAAGGATTTGGTTGTTGCTGCTGGTGTTGCAGTGGGGTTTAATGCTGCTGTATGTCAGGGTGACTGAGCAGTTCTACCTAACGACCCACGCAGCCTAGCTCAATTCGGCTCCAGGGACTTCTGAGCCAGTTTGGGTTTGTCTGTGTTGTAATTCCCAGTTTGCCTCTCATTCCTAGAGCTTGCCCATTTTCCCTTGGAGCTAGCGCAAAGCGCCTGCACTCACAACATCCCTCAGCAGGGAAGTGGCAGGTCTGTTTCTCACTGCGTGAAAAAATACCTCCTTGGGTGGGTTGTCTGTGTTTCCTGACTTCGTTTGGTGGCCCCTAGCTCTGGTGTTGGAAGCGAGCCATCAGCCTCCATCCGCCTCCTCAGAGCATCCCTGCGGGTGCAGCCCCGTGTCAGCAAGGCAGTGGGCCTCAGCCAGAGCTGATGGGACCTTCTGCAGGCTGTAATCCTGCTCTGCACCAGAGGCTGGACTGGGGCCATCCAGACACCCCATCCCACCAACACCTCAGTGATTTAAGGCTTGACAAGAACTGAGCAGACAGCCCTTGGTTTGTGCTGCCCAACACCCAGTGGGCACCACGGGTGAATATTTCCCCAACTCATAATTTCTCCCTTCCTCCAGCCAGTCCCTGTGCCAGGAGAGCTTGGGTGATGCTTCGCAGCTCTTACACACACGGATCTGTGCATAGCGAGCTGCTGCTTCTGCCATCACAGCCCCCCATAGTAACAGGCTCTATGTCTCTTCCTGACAGCACCAAGATGGCTGCTCTGTCAAAGGAGTACGGCTACGTCATCCTGACGGGGGCTGCCAGCTTCATCTTGGTCACGCACCTCGCGGTGAAGGTGGCCAAGGCTCGCAAGAAGTACAACGTGGAGGTGAGTGCGCAGGCTGAGGTCGGAGCCGCGCTGCAGCGGGGGCTCCACACAAGCTAGGTGACACTGTGCTTCTTTTTGGGTGACCCACTGACACCTCCTTGCCCCACCTCATGGGTGCAGAAGGGATGGAGATGCCGTCCTGGCTTTCCAGATGGTGGGACAGAGTTTGGAAATCAGGTGCTTGGCACCAAGCAGGGGTGGCTGAAAGCACAAAGCTTTGATGAGCAAAAAACTGCACGGCTCTGGCTCTTTTTTCCCTGCAAAGAAGGTCAATGCAGCAAAGGGGGGTGGAACAACAGTGACAGGAGGGTTTCTGGAGCTCGGAGGGAACACATGAGACCTAGCACAAGCAGTCTTTCTAAGGGAACTTCCCTCAGTTGAGGAGCCTGCAAGGCTGGGCAGGGCTGGCTGATGGCACATGGAGGCTGCTGTGTCACTTGGCTCCAGGTACAAACACCTGCATCACTCCAGGAAGGGACAAGCAGCAGTGAGCAAGAGGACAGCCCTGGGTGCCTGATGGGGTGACCCTGCTCCTACCTGATGAAGTCAGAATGACAGCAAACCTGCCCAGCACATAGTGCTGGATTTCAGGATGGGGGAAGCCCCTCCCAGGCTGCCCCACTCCCAGCCTGTTCCTGGGCAGTGGGCTGCTGCCAGCTCCCCAGAGGGAACACGTCCTCAGTAACGCTGCTTTTCTCTACCCTCCAGAGAGATAGGATTTAAACAGGGAGGTCACCAGTACCTGGGTACCTTCTGTTCAAAGCAAGGCCAGCTCCCGGGTACCGTCAGGTTGCTCAGGGAGTTCAGGAACCGGCCCAGGGCAAGCAGCAGTTTCAGAAGGCAGCAGTGGGCTCCGAGACAGGCTCTGACCTGCCAACGCAAGTCAGCCCTGGTAGCACCCCTGCAGCCTGGGGCTCCTGGGGAGCAGTGCTACAGTAGGACACGCTTCTCTCTGCGGGGAACGGCGCTTGCTCGTGTTTCACTGCTGTGGTTTGTTGCTTTTTGCAGTATCCAACCATGTACAGCACAGACCCCGAACACGGGCACGTGTTCAACTGCATCCAGCGTGCGCACCAGAACACGTGAGTACCACGTACAGACACAGAGCTTGGAAACACAGCGGGCTGCAGAGGAGAGCCTGTGGCTAGAGACTCGCTGCTGCCAGGTGCCTGAGCCCCTGGGGAAAACACCTGCCCACGTAGCGCTTCCTTACTGTGCCTTAAGCCATGCGACGGGGTCGAGAGACAGCGTCCTCTCCCTCAGCACCCAGCTCTTTGCCTCCATGGGTGGATCGAACCACACGAGAAATCTTGTGTCCAGCGGAGCCTGGCTGGGGGCTGCTGATGTGCTGTATTGCTCAGGTCTGCCAGGGGAGAGGCTAATGTTCGCCCAGGCTGCAACTGCACATCACGGGGGTGCCAGGAGGAGCAACTCCTCCTGCACTAGTTGGTGGCAAGTAACATTTAGTAGTGGCTTAAGGCACAGAAGTGGAAAGAGTGAGTGGCCTTGGAGAGGCACAGATGAGGGGAAGCCCCTAAGAAGTCTCTGCATGCTCAGATTCCCTCCTGCCTCCATCCGTGGCCACAGCATCCAGCATGGCTCTTTGGGTGGGGAGGCTCAGCAGAGCCCTTAGCAGGGGCAGCTCCCAGCTTCTGCCTTTCCAGAGCTTCCTCTCTGTAAGCGACTTGAGTACAAACACAACCTTCTCACCTTTATTTCCAGGTTGGAAGTTTACCCTGCCTTCCTGTTCTTCTTAGCCACTGGTGGAGCCTACCACCCGGTAAGTGATACTACAGTGTGGGTCTGCATAACCAAACTGTGCTCTTACCCCCTGACGTGGGGAGGATGGGGAGGCACTGGGCCAAGCTAGCCCCTCTGGAGGGGGCAGGCTACTTCACCAAGCTGCATCATGCTTCCTAGCTGTGCCCCTTCTGAAAACGTAGCAGTAGAAGGTCTTGTACAGGGGAACCACAAGTATTTAGTAAAACTCATGACTGCTGCTTGAGCTGTTAAGCCCCTTTCCTTCCCCTGAGGGTGCCTTGTTGGACAAACAAGCCTTTGCAGCCTCCAGACTTCAATGCTTCTCCTTCCTCTCCTAGCGAGCTGCCACAGGGCTCGGCCTCACCTGGATCCTGGGGAGAATCCTCTATGCCTATGGCTACTACACAGGAGGTAGGTCTTGACCTGGGAAGGTGTGTGGAAGCCCAAGCCTACTGCAGCGCCTCAGGGCTCTTTCCTCCAGCTTGCAGCATAAAGCTTCTAGGCAAGAGGTGGAGAAAGGGGTGCAGGTGCACAGGCTCCTAGCTCAGCAGGCTGCTTTTCCTACTGCTGGGAAGAGCACTGATCTATTAAGGGGAGGTACACAGCCCCAGCATCCACTGCTTTGCCTTGAGACTCATCTCTAGTTCCTGCTCCATTGGGTTTTCAGGCTGGGTGAGTCTTTCAGCAATGGGCTGCTGCACTGACCTGTCTTTTTTTTTCCAGAACCAAAAAACCGAAGGAGAGGGGCCATTAGTTCAGTTGCACTCATTGGGCTGGTGGGCACAGGTGTGTGTTCAGCTTGCCATCACCTCGGCTGGATGGGCCAGGACTAACCCACCCTTGTGACATCTGCCTGGGAAACTGAAGAGATTTTTAGTTTGTTTTCATTTCCTATCCACGTTGGTCATGGTATTTTTTTTTCACCTCCATTTAATAAAATAAAAGTTGTCGATTCTGTATTTGCATTCTCAAATTCTAAAACACTTTCTGAGGAAGTTTTGCAGCACTACAGAAATCTGCCCATCAGGCAGAGATGATCTAAGCTTTTACGATTTTGGTGAACAAAAAGCCAGCTTCCAATCTGCTCATTTAACCCATGCAACAGTCCCCACTGTCTTATCAGACGGTTCTGCACCCCTTAATTCATGTCACTCTCAGATAAAATGTTCTAAACAGAATTTTATTAGATTGCTAAAAAAAAAAAAAGATGTAAGCAAGCATTTAAAGTTGTTGCTTCACCGTGTTTATAGAGAAGCAGGCCTGTGGGAAGGAAGTCAAACAGCTTTCACTTAAGACAGACGGTGCACTATCCTATGCTGGAGCTTGCTACCACTCCAGTTGTGCTCCATGCTGTGTGTGTGGAGATGCCTCTCAGGGCCTTGCCTGTCCCAGGCAGCATCAGTCACCATGCCACAATATTTTGTCCCACCTTGGAAGTGAGGTACAGACAGAAAACAAAACTTGTGTTTACAAGGGGGCTAGAGGGAATAAACAATCCTACCTTAAGGCTTTGATACACTCAGAGAATAGGACCTGTAGCTACAGGTATTGCCAAGAGATTATACACATACTGTGTAGGGTCATACCTGTTAAGAAGCTGAAACTGAAGCTGACTGAGGGTGCAAACACACAGCAGGGGATGCAGCCTGCGCTGGACCTCTGCCTCGGACAAGCCTCTGGCAACACTGGTGCAGGAGGATGTGCTGGTGCTGCAAGCCAGACCGCTGCTTCCTACTCTGGGGTTCCCATCCTCCTCCAGACAGGCTGAGCCCCACATGCCAGAGCAGGGTGGTAAATGCTGCCTCCCCTATGCTGCCTCCCCAGGCACTTATAATTTTAGAGCACGTTATTGCTGTGTAAATGATCTGCATCTATGGCTGACAGGCAAGAATTGGTTGATACGCCCTTGAGCAGGCTCCAGAGCCACTAAAACACAGATTCCACATCACCCATCTCTACGCAGACAGTCTTCAGCTGCGAGTAGTACTCGATGGCTGCCCGCCCGTTCTCTCTGCCAAATCCTGCAGGGACAAGCCAGAAGTGAGAACTCAGCTCCAGGCAGTGCCAGGTGCCACTCACAGTCCCTGTAACGTTGTCATACCAGGGAAGGTCAAACAGAGCTCACCTGATGCCTTGTATCCTCCGAACGGCAGCTCCACAGGGCTGATGTTGTAGTTGTTAATGAAACACATCCCAGCTTTGAGAGCAGCCACTACTCTGTGAGCCTTCTGGATATCCCTGCAGGAAGAGGAAAATTCAGACAGATCCTTTCCTGTTCATCCCCTCCTTCCCTGTCAGCTGACATCCCACTGGAGGAATGCCAGCAAGTCACAGTGGTTTTTGGAGCCCAGTGTGCCCTACTCCATCCCCGCCTGCTCAAAGGATGCAGCACCTATTCCCAAGGACACTCAAAACTCTGTCTGATTTCAGAGGGCAGGACAAGGACACCAGCAAATCAGACTGTGGCAAGCAGCCAAGAGCCTTTTTTTCATGCTTTCAGCAGCGTAGCAGGCTCCTGGTGCACAACTCCTAGAGATGCAGGAAGGCAGGCAGCAGGCCAAAAGCAGGCTGGAAGGAGGCTGAAGGACAGCTGGGTCCACCTAATCCTTCAGGAAAAACTAGGAGGAGATGTGCAGTCATGTACAAAGTTCCCTTTTGGCAATTCCCTTGCTCCAGCTCTTCCTGGAAGAAGATACCTGTGGCCCATGCCAGGTGCTGCAAGAGGAGCATCAAGCTACTGCAGTATCTCCCTTCTCCCCTCCCTAGACTGCTTCCACACCAGCCACACTACCAAGCCATACCTGGTGAAGACACCGCCAGCCAGGCCGAATTTAGTGTTGTTGGCTCTCTCCAGAACCTCCTCCTCTGTGTCAAACGGCAGAATGGACATGACAGGCCCGAAGATCTCTTCCTTCACGCATGTCATGTCATCCGTGCAGTTCCCTGGAAGCATGGCAAAGCACACGTGCCTGAGCAGGAAGAGCCAGCCAAGCAGCCTGGGCACTTGGCAACCCATGCAGCCTTCGAGACAGCGCTCAGCACTGCACAAACCCACGCCTCCCTGCCCTGGCTTGGCTGGCAGAGAAGCAAGTCCCATCCTGCATCTCAAGGCAGCAGAGGCACAAACTGCGTGTGTCCAGCCAGACCCTCCCACAGCAGATTTCTCTGGACACAGCCCCTAAGTGCCTCAGCACTCCCTAGTACACCTGTACCTGTGCCTGTCCACACTGCAGGTGTACACACAGACAGGTTAGGCTGAATGCAGCTTTCTCTAGAATGAACTCAGCAGCACCCACTTAGAAGCCACTTAGTACCATGAGCAGGGAAGATCATACCTAACACACAGGGTTGCATGTAGTAGCCGTTCTTCAGCTTTGGGTCATCTGGCACGTACAGGTCCCCACCGCACAGCACCTTTGCCCCCTGAAAAAGAGCCAAGCAGAAGGTAGGCAGCCACGTCCAGAGGCATCCTGCCTATCTGCCATAGCTCTGGAGGGCTGATACTCCCTGCTGGATTGAAAGTCCTGCCAGACAAACCATATCTATGCCCTCCTTGGTGTCTCTCCTGGACAGCTGACAGAGCATCACTGATAGATCAGGGGGCGAGACCTACCCTGAAAGTCCAAACAATGCTGATTTGGTGTGCAAGCATAGGTTGGAGAGAAGCAACTACAACTAGGAGTAGATCTCAGCTAGCATCACGTTTACTTCCACATCTTCACATGGCGTGAATGTCCTCATTAGAGTCAATCAGTCCCTTTGCACACCTACCTCCATCAAATGCCCCACTTGATGTAGGGATTTGTCCTCTCATTCCCCATATCCCTTTCCATGTCAATCTTACTGCCTCCAAATCCTCATCTAGCCCTCCAAGCTTTCACTCACAGTTCCTCTTCTACAGCCCATCCCCAAACTGGCCACACCTAGTCATGTCTCTAGGGCTGACATTTAAAACATCTTTACACTCCACTATAAAACCTAGAGAGGGAAACAAAATAAAATAAATAAAATAAAATAAAAGCCTGGGTTGATCTTATTGATCTTACAGAGACTTCCAGCAGCCTTCAATCCTTCGTAAGCTCTTTCTGCAACCAGTAAAACTGGAACCCAAACGAAACAGCAGCCAAGCGTGCAAGGCGTCACCATAAAGCTTAGATAAACCAGCCCAACTGTGTGGATTCCATCATGTCACGCTCCACTGTGCTGGGCAGCTCACAACCTCTAAAGCTCAGCAGCATCAGGATATGAAAACCCATGTCACCCTCAATGCTGATTTAGGGATGTGCGCTGGGTCGCTTCTAATTAGGTGTTTTGGGCCGCTAGATGAGTAATCCAACCACAACAAGAAGCCAGCTTAACCAGGAAGGCACGGGGCAGGAAAGGAGCTGCCAGTCTGTCTGTCTCACCAGAAAGATATTTCAGGACAGCCACAAGGCAGCATCACAATCTCACCTGCTCCTTCGCCTGCTTGATAAAGCCCTGGACACGATCCAGGTGGGGCCGGTTGATGAGCGCTCCCATCCGTGTGTCTTCCAGAAGTGGGTCTCCAACTTTGATTTTCTGGGTGTGTTTCACCACCTCCTTTGTGAAGGCATCCAGGATCTTCCTCTCCACAAACACTCGCGTGCCGTTGCAGCACACCTAGGACACGGGACAGGCTGCTCAGAATGAGACACACGGTCCTTCCCTGGCTTGGGCCCTGCTACAGCAGCTCTCAGAAAAGCCCCTCTACAGCTGCCAAAACAGCAACCTCATCCCTGGGGACAAAGCCCAGATTACCCTGCTGCTCATGACTGCACGGCACGGTCCACGCTGAACACAGCGCTACCAATGCCACCATGTAGGAAAAGATGCAGTCACTGGCAGGAGAGAACTCCAGCAGCCCTTTCCATTCCCAGAGATGACCCTACTAAGCCAATTTGCCAGCAGGATGACACAAAAACCACAGCACATGTGGAGATCCCAGATTTGGGACAATGGACAGAGCCTCACAGGGCTGTGGCTAAGCACATCAAGCTAGAACCTGCTGCCCTTCCAGAGGACACCAGCGGAGCCTCTTCTGACCTCTGTGTGCCAGACTGGAGCCCAGGGCACAGCAGCAGCTGCTAGAGATGCTCCACCTCTGAGAAGAACAGGGCATCAGCTAAGGCACACTCCGCTGGGATGCCCTGCACTGGCTTCTGCAAGGGCACCTTTTCTGATCCCTTGGAATACTGCACAGGGAAATGCATGGGAAGAGGAGACTGAATATGAGTCAGCAGTGTGCTCAGGCGGCCAGGAAAGCCAATGGCATCTTGGCTTGTATCAAAAACAGTGTGGCCAGTAGGTCTGGGGAGGTGATTGTGCCCCTGTACTCGGCATTGGTGAGGCCACACCTTGAGTACTGTGTCCAGTTCTGGGCTCCTCACCACAAGAAGGACATGGAGGTCCTGGAGCGAGTCCAGAGAAGGGCAACCAGGATGGGGAAGGGGCTGGAGGGCAAATCCTATGAGGAGCGGCTGAGGGAGCTGGGGCTGTTTAGCCTGGAGAAGAGGAGGCTGAGGGGAGACCTTATCAGCGCCTACAACTACCTGAAGGGAGGTTATAGAGAGATAGGTGATGGTCTCTTCAGCCAGGTGACAGGCGATAGGACAAGGGGGAATGGCATGAAGCTGTGCCAGGGCAGGTTTAGATTGGATGTTAGGAAAAAATTTGTTACTGAAAGAGTTGTCAGGGCCTGGAACAGGCTGCCCAGGGAGGTGGTGGAGTCACCTTCCCTGGATGTGTTCAAAAAAAGGGTAGATGAAGTACTTAGGGATATGGTTTAGTTTAGGATGTGAATGGTTGGACTTGATGATCTTAAAGGTCTTTTCCAACCTTGTTATTCTGTGATTCTGTGATTCAGGGCATCCCTCACTAAGCCAGGTCACAGGCTGGCTCTGCTGCCCAACTGTCAAGCCACTCCACCACACTCCCATCCTGCAGACACACACCTCACCCTGCGTGAGGAAGTTTGCCATGAGGGCTCCATTCACAGCGTTCTCCAAGGCACAGTCGGAAAAGATGATAAGGGGAGATTTGCCTCCCAGCTCCAGGGTGACTGGTTTGATCCCTTTAGCTGCCATCTCCATGATCTGACAGAAACAAGGACCGAAGAGACAAGTGACCCACTGGTAAATGGGAGGTAAGAGACACCCAAGGGGAACATTCCCACAGGGCCCTTCACCAACAATAGAAGCAGCACGAAGGGCAAGCCAGGTGTCTGAGATGCATCTAGTTCAGACCAAAGACAGTCACAGAGGGTTTGGGTTTTGGGTTTTTTAAAGATAAACCCAACAAAACCCGAGGAGCCATTTGCAGGAAGCCTCGTGCTCAGCCCATGTCTGGAGGACAGCTGTAACTTCACCCCATGGACATGCAAACGTAAGGAGAGTTCCATGGGCAACACTTCCCTTCTTTCAAATCAGAACTTATTTTTTACAACTCTTTTTAAGGACTTTTACCTTTTGAAGAATAAACTGAAGGTAAGAAGTTCACAGAAATTAACCTCCTGGTTAAAAACAATACATTGTATGCAGCTAAACTGAACCAGTTCTGCCAGAAATGCTCACCCATCTTCCCAGTGCTGCTCTGGTTTAGGTTTTATTTTACCTCCTCCTCACACAGATACCTGCATTAGCATCTCAGAGCCTTCCCTGAAGCCAGAGGCTAAACAAGGGAAGATGACCAAGGGGCTCCTCTGAAAGAACCGAGTGCCCAAGCCCATGCTCAGTGGGCTACCTGGAGCTCCAGTGTGATCCTGTACACACAAGCACCTTGCTCGTACCCAAAAATGCGAACTCGCACCCCATCTTTACAAGTCTCACACACAAAAGCTCCAGGAGGTACTGACATCCACAGTGCAGCAGGAAGACTGGCACTAGAAAGTCCCTCGTGCCCCCAAGTGCAAAGGTGTCTTTACCTTGACGCCCGTTGGCACACTGCCAGTGAAAGAGATTTTGGCCACATCTGGGTGATGACAGAGGAACTGGCCCGTGGCCGCTCCACCCTGCACCACGTTGAAGAGCCCCTTGGGCACACCAGCCTCTGTGAAGATCTCTGCCAACCTCACCACCGAAATGGGGGTGAAGGGAGAGGGCTTGAAGATCATCGCATTGCCTAGGGGAACCCAGACAGAGGCAAGGTGGGGTTAAAACCCAAACTGCTTTAGGAAGAACAACAACAAGCAAGCAACCAAAAGAAAAAACCCAAAACCAGAACCCCCCACACAATGACCTTGTCTCAACAGATGCCAGAAGATCCCCCATAAGAGAGGGAGAAACAGTTTCAGCTGAACTAATGACAGGAAGGAACTGCATCTTTCTGCTGGGGCGGGCTGGGGGAATACGGGGTTGCTGGTCCTGCACTGCAGACACTTCCAGACCTTCCCAGCCAGGTGCAAAGCCAAAGGATCAGCCTTTTTCCTGCCCCCTCAGCATCCACCATGTTCCCACTGCCATTGCCTTTCCCATCCTACCAGAGCATCAGCTGGAAGGTTCTGCTAATCCTTCAACACCTCCTTCAAGGTAATCCTAGACTTCATCCCCCAAAACACTCTCCCTGACAGGATCACTCCGCTGCAGAAGAAGCTTGCACGGGCAGAGAGTCTCCATTACCGCAAGCCAACGCCGGGGCAGACTTCCAGCAGGCAATCTGGAAAGGGTAGTTCCAGGCTCCGATCCCAACGCACACCCCAAGGGGCTCTCTCCGAGTGTACCCAAAGGATCCCCCAGGAAGCTGGATGTGTTCACCTGCAAATAAAAAAAGCCAGCCAGAAGGTAAAGAAGAGCAAAGCCCCTTCCTGTCTTATCAGAGCCGCAGGGGCCAGATCTCATTTTGGCTGGGAACAGAGGCACAGGGCCTGCATCCCAGCAGGCTCGCAGAGCGTGCCTAAGTGCTCACAGAGCATGGCAGCATTGGCTAGAGACCTCCAAAAACCCTTTCAAGATCTTCAGAGAAAGGAGTTGACCATTTCAGCAGCAATGATGGTCTCATGCCACTGAAGTTACCAGGGAATGCAAGTGGGAGGAGAGTAAAGAGCAAGAGGGAGTGAGAGTAAAGAGCAAACTCCAGTAACGTTCTCACCTGCTAGAGATCCTGCCAGTCCTGCATAGTACTCCAGGCACTGCCAGGAGATGTCAATGTCCACTCTGGCTTCAAAGATGGATTTCCCATTGTTGATTGTTTCCAAGGTGGCAATTTCTTCTCTCTGCTCCTGTGAGAGGCACAGTACAGCGACAACAGGTTAGAGAAGCTGGTAGTCTCCCTGTGGAGTTCTACAGCTGCTTCCCAGCCACACAAGTCCCAAACAAGGCTCTGCGGGGAAAAACTGTCATCTCTAAAGGGCACAGTCCCAGTCACTATTTATCAGCTTCCCAGTGGTGACCGACTGCAGGGGAATGTCAAACAGATAGCTGCTGGGGGTCGCTGCTGGGCCAGTCTTGCTTAACACCCCTGTTTATCTAAAAGGTGAGCAAACTTGAACCGAGAGCCGGCTGGTAAACAGTGATTAGAATTCACAGAACCAAACAGGGAGGAACTGCAAGCAGCAAGATCAAAATGGAAGCAGAGGACGTGGTGATGGACAGGCAAAGCAGTGCAGCTGGAAAGCATCCTTTAACAGGCCACCTCCCAGGCAGAAATATTGCCCTGCTGTGGAAGTCTGGCAGAAAGAAGAGAGTTTTCTCCTCACATAGACACACCAGGGAAAGGAGGTCTGGTTTCTTACAGATCCATGCCTCCATGGGGACTGACTTCCACGTGCGAGAGCATGTTATCACACAAAGCAGTCTGTGATAAAGCTAGCTCCTTGGTATCCTCTCCCACGTATATTAACCAGCAGCTAAGATAAACCCCATCATTCCTACTTTTTTTTATTACTAAAACCAGACACACTCTAGTCACATGGTAACAGTGCTGAGCAAGCTGGAAGTTCAACAGTGTGAGGGTTACACCATTTCAGTTCTGAAATCGCATGCAGTGAAGCTCAATCTCTGAGGCTGTAAGAGAAGCGTTGAGCCCTGCGAGACCCCAACTGGATGGCCTCAGTTTTATGTGGTCTAACAGAATAAAGCAGGAGGTACACACCGGCCTTGAACACAGCGATAAGACAGAAGCCCTGCCCAAGGCAACACACTGTCTCCTCTGGGCAAAGGTGGGTTTTAATTCCTGCATTCCTCCTGGAGATCTGGGAGTCCTGCAGGAAGCCCCTGGCAGCCACACTGAACCATGAGAAAGCTCAGGGACAGAGCAACCCCTCTCCAAAAGAAGAGGCGAGCTCCCACAACATACCCGAATAATTCTGGCAGCCTCCAGCAGCACCCTGCTCCGCTCCATGCCAGACATCTGGCTCCATATTTTAAAGGCACACTTTGCACTCTGCACAGCCAGATCGACCTCCTTCTCCCCAGAGCAGATCAGCTTGCTTATCACTCGACCTGGGCACGTTTATAAATAATAAATAAATAAGATAGAAATCTCAGAAAATGGGGCACAAAAGAATATGGTTTATTTTGCATCAAACCCCAGAAGACTTCAGCCCAGCCACCTCTTCCAGGCTACAGAACTTCACACAAGGGTTCCCATGGATTTTTAGTTGGCCACAAAAGTGCTGTAATTCAGCTGGTCTGAATTAAAAGATCTATCTTTTTTCCACAGTCGTGTTCTAGTTACTAATTAGCTCCAATTCTTACAAAACTCCTCTGTTTCGCACTGGAGTTTGTTATACTTTTACCACCAGCTCCAGGAGCCTGTTACAGATTCACAGAATTGTAGGGGTTGGAAGGTACCTCCAGAGATCATCAGGTCGAACCCCCCTGCCAAAGCAGGGTCCCTAGGATAGGTTGCACAGGGAGGTGCCCAGACAGGCCTGGAATATTTCCAGAGAAGGAGACTCCACACCCCCCTGGGCAGCGTGTCCCAGGGCTCCATCACCCTCACTGGGAAGAAGTTCTTCTGCATGTTGGT
Source organism: Porphyrio hochstetteri (assembly GCA_020800305.1). NCBI lineage: Eukaryota > Metazoa > Chordata > Aves > Gruiformes > Rallidae > Porphyrio > Porphyrio hochstetteri. The sequence goes on from CM036912.1 coordinate 27,300,066, forward strand.
GTGGAACTTTCTGTGCTCCAACTTGCAGCCATTGCCCCTTGTCCTGTCCCCACAAACACTGAAAAGGGATTGGACATTTCCTCCTGTGTCCCACACTTGAGATAATTATAAACATTGATCAGATCCCCTCTCAGTCATCTTTTCTCAAGGCTGAACAGCCCCAGCTCACTCAGCCTTTCCTCGTAGAGAAGATGCTCCAGTCCTTTAATCATCTTTGTGGCCCTCCACTGGCCTCTCTCCAGGAAAGCCCTGTCTTTTCTGTACCGGGCAGCCCAGAACCGGGGCTCTCGTTACACATTCCTCAGCATAGTCAAACACTCAAAGCAATTCCAGTGAATCCCGGGCACCCCCAAAAATAGATTAAAAAGGTCTGAACTGCCTCTTTTGCCAGGAACGGGGTGGGGGCTTCATCTGGCTGAGAGCCAGAGCCCAGCGCCACTAAAGGGCCCGCTGCCGGACCTGCAGAAGGCAAACCGCAGCTGCCACCACGGCGCTCGGGACACCTGCACGGGCCGCAGCAGGCACCGCCTGCTCAGTGCAGCCGATGTATTGAGCCGAGAGCGCCCGGAGGCAGCGGCCCGTACGGGAAAAACAACTCCCAGGCACCGGCCTCTCACCAGCGTGGGCTTAAACACCCCCCTACACGCACGCAAACACCCACGAGCAGGCAGCGGGGCGGTACCTGTGGCCGGTTCATACACCTCCTCGGCCTGGCCACCATCGACGGGCTGAACGCGGGTACCGGCCCGGTAGTTGAGGGGTTGGCTGACGGTGACGGTACCGGTAACGCTGCTCATGGCGAGGCTGGAACGAAAGGTGGAGAGCCGGGGTAAAAGCTTCGACAAGCGGGACGGCGCCGGCATCGGCCGGGCCGCCTATGAGAAGGCGGTAGGAACCCACGGGAGAAAAGCCCGTAGCCCACGGATTCCGAGCCCGCAGCCACCACCTTTTGCCTCAAGGCCGCGGGCTCCGCCCACACCGCCGCATCCACGCATGCGTGGATGCGGCGGTGTGGGCGGAACCCGCGGCCTCTGCCCGTCGCTTAGGCGCCCCCAGGTTGCCGTGAGGATCAAGAGCCCCCCCCAGGAGCTACTGTATCAAATAAATGAGAGATTCGGGGAACATGCAAATCACAGAATCGTAGGGGTTGGAAGGGACCTCGAGAGATCATCGGGTCCAACCCCCCTGCCAAAGCAGCTCCCCAGCTCATATTGCACAGGTCGGCGTCCAGACGAGTCTTGAATATCTCCAGAGAAGGAGACTCCACCACCCCCCTGGGCAGCCTGTCCCAGGGCTCTGTCACCCTCACTGGGGAAAAGTTCCTCCACATGTTGGTGCGGAACTTCCTGTGCTCCAATTTGCAGCCATTGCCCCTTGTCCTGTCCCCACAGACACTGAAAAGGGGTTGGCCCATTCCCCCTGCATCCCATACTTAAGATATTTATAAACATTAATTAGGTCCCCCCTCAGTCTTCTTTTCCCCAGACTGAACAGTCCCAGCTCACTCAGCCTTTCCTCATAGGGGAGATGTTCCAGGCCCTTCATCATCTTCGTAGCCCTTCTCTGGACTGTCTGGTCCCTGTCTTTTTTTATCCCAGGGAGCCCAGAACTGGTCACAATACTCCAGGTGGGGCCGACCAGGGCAGAGTAGAGGGGGAGGTTCTAGTTTTGCTCTTTTGAACTAAGAGGGGGTGCACCAGGGACAGGGGAGTGCTGGGGGAAGCGTGGCTACAGCAAACACAATGGTAAGCAAATAAAAGCAGTGAAATTCTCAGCAGCAGCTGAGAGCAGTTGTTTCCCTTCACCTGCCAAACACTCGGGTTTGGGTAGCAGAGCATCAAATAGAGGTTCCACGCTCACAATTTATTTTTAGGCAATCCTATAGAAGTGCCCCATACTTACTAGTGAGAATTAATCCCATCCTTTGTGTTTAATACAGCATTGCACATGCTTTACACAGCCACAAGGTGTTTCTGCCCCCTCGCCATGCATCCAGTAAAAAGCTCCCAGTAAGAGGTTACCAATGATAACCCTCTGGTCAGAGGGGAACAGATCAATAACCCCTGGGAGTAGTGCCTGCTTCAGGAACACCGTCAGCCTAACCTGAGAGGGGCAGCAAGATTTATTCTCCCCCTTAAACACAATGAGCAAATTCCTGCCAGCAAGACAGACCCCAATAGTTGTGTGGTGAAGCAGACAACAGTGTAGAGAGCTTCCTGGCCTCAGGAGGAAGCCTTCTAGAGACACACACTGACCATCAGCCTGTTCAGCAATAAACGAAGAAGCATGAACAGAAGTGCTGCTGTCACAGCCCCTCAGGCAACACCAGGGTCAGTAGCAGTGGATGGTACTGATGGAATTTAACAGTTTACTCAAGGCTGAAGGCCAGGTTTGCTTCTGTCATTGAGCAGATGCCAGTATGACTAGGACAAAAGTCACTTTCCCAGGATGATCATTACAAGTTTTCCAAGTTGTCTACTTCACAGATCTCACTCTTGCTATCCAAGCTGACTTCCATGCCATGAGCTACATCAACCACGCTAAATCAATGTACTTCTACTTCTCCTACAGCACAATTAAGAGACATCTAATCAAACATGCCCATGCCATTTATTTCTCAAAAACAAAAAGGTCAAGTAATCTTCTGAGAACTTTCTTGGTTTGATGAGCAAACAACTGCTGGTAGAATACTCCAAGTGGAAGATGTTTCCAAGACTGTGGCAAATACTGCATAGGCTGGTTTTGGACGTGTGAAGCCTGGTGCAGAATCCCATCTTGTTACCTCCCAAAGGCAGTCCTGTGCACTGGTCAGACCTTCCTTGAAGGCTGGAACAGCATGTTAGGAGAACTTCCCTGCCTGAGGTGGTGGTCCAAGGAAGCCCCCTGCTTGCTTGGTGGCAGCCCGGGAAGGAGCAAGACCAAGCATCTTCTGGATGTTCTGCAGAAGGAAGAAAAGAACGAGACAGTGTCAGGCCACAACAAGGGAAATGCCAAAGAGGAAGAAATCCCAAATCCACTTACAGGTACAACCTTCCCAGTAGTTACAACAGATTCAGGTTCTCACCTGCATATCCTTACCAATCTGGCTACTACAGATTGCAAATCTATCCCCACACTTTCCAAAAAGGCTTAGCAGGACCAGACAACCATCCACAACGGCTACAATTAAAGCTGGGCCACTCCCCCACATCCACAAAAGCCTTCCGACCATTAAATCTACATTCTAGTTGAAGGTTCTTTTCCAGCTCCAGCTACACACCACACACAGTCCTCTGGCAGGTACCTTGTTAATGTCTTTGCAAAAGGGTTTGTTTAAAAACCAAGCTACAACAGTTATCTTTGCATCTTAGCTGCAGCAAGCAGGTGAGAGCAGGCCCCTAACATCTGCTCCAAGGCAGAACCAAAGCAGCTCTGTTTTCAGAAGTTCCAGAAACCCAGTGCTGATGGCAACCAGAGCCTGAGGGTCTGTAAGCTGGTGAGGAAGGCTCTCCCCTAATGCAGCTGGAATTTGGGTCTGCAACATGGAAACCAGAGTGTGTGCCTAGTTCAACTCCTGGGCACAGAGTTAAGACAAACAGTAGTGATGCAGGTGGAGCAATGGTTGGTGGAGACAGGCAGTGTAACAGGACACATGCAGCAAAACCCCAAAACTGCCTCCTGACTTCACCTGCATCTGAGCAGGGTGTTTAGTGGAAAACAACAAACAAGGAAAGACTGAAGTAGCAGAGCCAAGCATTAGTTAATGACTCCCAGCAGAATATTTAACTTAGACATTTTTCTTGATTTCTGTTAAATTCCTTTTAAGTTTTGCAGCAGTGCAACTACAAAGAGCCACCGGTTCTATCAACTAAAATAACTACAGCTCGTGCTCATAAATAGCTACTGCTCATGCAGTGCTGGCAAAACAAGGACATCTGAAGCTGAGGCAAGAAAAAAACTGGAGAAAAACTAGGGGAAAAAAAAAGGAAGGCCAGAGCTTCATAATTCTACACTAGTAAATAAAAAAATTAATTGGCAATTATTCCAGGTGGAGGCTATGGAAAGGAAAGCTTTAGCCCACACACAAGCATAAAAGTAAAGGAGGGGAACCCTTGAGAAGGGGGTGACAGGGGGTTTAGCCCACTGCCTACACAAATCAGCCACTAGCTGATATTCAGCAACTGAATACATATGAGAGCGTTTCACTGCGGGAGACTGCTCCGTGTGGTTCCTCTTCTTGGAGCTTCTTAGTCAGAGATGGACAGAAAGGAGAAAACAGGAGCAGATCAGGGACAACACCACCAGAGGGTACTGCAGAGTCAGCAGCAGGCAGGACCAGGATCCTGCCAGCTTTCTGCTGGCTCACCGATGGAGCAGAGCAGAGATCCTAGTAAACCATCCACCAAGGCTGTGTGCACCGCCTCCTCCCTGTTCCTTTGAGTATCGAGAGAGCAGAACTGCGGTGCTCAAGTTTGCTCCATGTGCTTGAACAGTTCCAAGAGATGACAGCTTGTCTTATGTGGATTCGAGACTACAGTCGCTCCCAGCACAATCCTTCCCGAGCAGTCCCCTCCTTGCTGCTGCAGAAGGCAGCTAGCCTCCTGCACTGGCTGCACAGCAAGTTTTCCTGGACACCAACCCACAAGTCTACATAGCTGGAAACACCAGGGCTGGGGCAAGGTCCAGCAGGAGTCTGCTGCGGGCCACATTGCACAAGGAAGTCTGCAGAGCATACTGCTAACACAAACAAGATTACCACCTTCAGGAGCAGGGAGGGAAGACTGTAAGATTTAAGGATCCAAATTAATCACTTGGGTTCTTCTAAACTTCCCTCAAATGACTGCAAGGACAGGAGCTGCTTCTGCTTTTGTCTTCAAAATGGGCCTCAGACAAAGCAGAGACTCCCTGCCCTGAGATCAGGCTGCGTGGGAAAGTACATCCCTGGCAGCAGGGAAAATCGTTGCCTCCCCTTCCCACTGGGAACAAGTTACACAGAGAAGCAGCCTGATCTATACTTGAGGTGTGTGTGAAAAGGAAGTGAAAGCCAGCAGCATATTCCTTTTCACAGACACTACAGGTGAAGGCTGGGAGCTCAGAAACAGGAGCGGGGACAGAGGATGTCACTCTGACATTATGCCTCCCACCCAACGCAGCCGCAGACTTTCCCAGCTGAAACCCAACAGCTCAAGGACCCTTGGAAGGCCTCTCCCAGCAACCCTCCTCTCTCCAAACAGGAAGGCAAAAGGAACTGGGGGACAGGATTTACGTGCCAGGGAGAGCTGGGAACAGCGCAAAGGAAGTTACTCACTGCGAGTTGACTATTTTGGGAGACGCTGGCCAGGTCACAGGCAGCAAACTTCCCAGTCAGTGTTTGAAGAGTTTATCACCCCCACATGCCTGAGGACCACATGAAGAGACTGCCTGATGCTGCTACTGCCTGTCCCACAAATGTCAGTTTAAGCAGTGTCCAGTTAGTCTCCCTACCCCCACATACTCCCCTGCATTTCCTTCCAGGTCAGTTTTTTCACACACACAGGAGTTCCTCTACTTCTGAGCTCCACAGGGACATCCCTCTTCCCTACCTTTGATCCCTTCACAGTCAGCTCTGGGATTTAAGGGAAGGCTCCATAGTTTGTTCATAACCTTGTTCTAACTCCACATCAGTTCTCCTCCCTTGGCCTAACACCTGTTTTGAAGCCGACCTGGTGAGATCTCCCCTTTTACACACGGTGAAACAAAGGGTCACAGAGCTTTCACTTCCAAGGTCATTGAAAGCACCACAAGCAAGTCTCTGGCATCATTTTAAGCCCTTAAGTACATTCTTCCCCTTCTCCATCACCTCTCACAGCCTTTCAAAGTCTTCTTCCCAATGCTGTTATCACCTAAGTCCCCTCAAATAGTAATAAAGCAAATCACAGCTTCAGTTCCTCACTTTTGCACGAACTAAGGTGGCTGGTCTCTGCCCTCCCCTCCATGTAGCAAGGAGACAGAAACCCAGCTGCCTAACAGCTGGAGAGCTGCAGGTAGTTAGCCACAGTCATGTAGATAAGGCACTAAGAACCCTGCAATCTAAAAATCCACAGCAAAGACAGCCTTTTCCAAAGCAATAAAGCAACTGCCTTCTTCCACAGGGCCATCAGCATGAACTCACATGGTTCACAAGGGCATTTTTCCCCCCCCCCGAATTTCTCTTTAAAGTCCAACCCACTGCAAACAGCTCAGCATTTCTGCCCAGAACCAGACTGGAGCACCACTCTGTTCATGCCATCTACTGATTTCACAACAAGAAACACCAGGAAATGCTTTGGACTAGAACTAACCACAGGAATTTATTTTTTTCCATTTTTTCTTGAAATCTATGGGGGATTTTTCAGCAAGGAAGTTCCCCAATCAGCTCAATGGGTGCAGAAAACAAAACAAACCAAAAAATAATCTTGCCAATGGTGCTGTTTAGTTTCATATAACAATCTGCAACATTGGGAAGGAGGTACTTTCCATGTAATAGGCAAGTAACACAGAGCAAGCACCAGACAAGATTTCCAGGAGGAACAGCATCAGGTCACAGCATCCCAGGAATTCAGGAAAGTGATCCTAAGAGGTAAAAAAGATCTGGTTTCTTTCAAAGCAGCAAGCTCCAGTGACTGGGAACTGAAACAAGATTTGTCTTGTAGCAAACAGGATGAGGAAGCCTTTGGTACCCTGAAACTGGCCCTGCTTGGTGCAAGGGGTGGGCCAGAGGACCTCCAGGTGACCCTTCCAACACAAATTGTTCTACAACTCGTGACCTGCTTTCACACTGGGCCAGACAGAAATCCCTTTTAACACAACCATCCCATATGGATGGCTACAGAGAATTCAATTCATTGGCATGCACTTTGTGACTAAAGGAGCTCTCTATTTTTAAGCTTCTTCATCAAGCTCATCCAAACTTCTGACAGCAACTGGCATCATTTCCCTTTGCTGATCTGCTTTAAGTCTTTCTAAGTCCCTTGGCATCTCTTGAGGAAAGTGAACAAGTCGGTCAAGGAGAAAAGCAGCAAGAATCCAGGAAGTGAATCAAAGAAAGAGGAAATATAAATACAGAAGAGCAAATAACTCACAGCTAGTTGCACCAGCATTCATCCAGCCCCCACTATTAACTTCACCCCAGCAGTCTCTGGGAAAATTTGGCAAAGTAGTTAGTGGAAGGCCTGCTTGTCCTCACCAGCCATTCTACCACTTAAACTGCAAGCAAACTTTCCTGAACGGGCATTTCCCCTTTCCTTGCTGACATTTCTCTTCTCAAAACAGAGGGGATTAACCAGCTTTGCTGGGGACCTGTGTGTAGCCTACTCTTGGCTTATTCTACCAGACCCCCCTTCTGTGTCATTCTGGCAGAAAGACCTGGTACAGTTCTTAAGACTCTGAACAAAAAATAAGTTTAAAAAAATAATCAGGCAGTCCACAAGAAACACGAAGGACAAACCCAAAAGAACAGGTTTAAGCCTTTCCTCACTTTACTTGCCTCTTCTCACTTAATTAAACCTTTATAAAACCTCAAGCAACCAAAGAAGTGTCCCCTAAAGACACTACACTTATTTTTTTTCTCCTATTAGTGTAAGAGTCAGTTACTAAGAAGCAGTACTTGGATTGGCTTCTGATGGAGACAATCTCCTGGTATGGCAGTCCACAAAGTTATTGGACACATGAGGACCAGGAACCCACTTCTGCAACTCTGCCCTAGTACCCTGGTGCAAGTCTCACTCAAGTCTTCAACACTGGTCCAGGGAATTGGCTGTTTCCATCACCCCAACCCAGAACTGCACTGAATAGAGAGATGAGCTTTCCCTGCTCCAGGCACACAAGAGACACAGCAGCGTACTCACCTGTCTGATTGACATTGTGCAGAGGATGTAGAGGAAGATGAAGGAGCAGTCGGTGTAATCTTCACCTAGAAGGTTGCGGTGGGAGAGACCTTGGATGTACGAGAGGGGGATAAACGGAAGCTTTGCAACCACTCTGCCATCAAATCTGGAAAGGAGAGACCTGGATCACAACTGGGGACAGTGAAAGAGCCTTTGGAACAAGGGAACATCTTCAGCAGGCCATCAGAGCAGGAAAGACTGTGTGGAAGGACACAAAGCCATGGTGCTTTCTCCAACCCACCTTTCTCACAACACCCTCTACACCCAGGCATCCACAGGGTAAGCAGGCTTCCCTCAATAACAGTTTGGTCACAGGCAAAGCTTTTCATAGTGATTTAAGTGATGAGCTGGACAAGCTATCAATTCATAAAATCTTGGTGGTACTTTGCAGTTTACTGGTGCATTTTATTAAAAAGTCAGATTTAGCAGATCACTTCCCAGTACACAGCCAGCACTTGAGTAAGAGGTGGATGATCATCACCCTGCAGTACTGCAGTTACTGTTTTAAGTAAAAGAACATTTATTCCTTTAGAGAGAAGCGTAAGCCAGACACCTTTTTCTTTCCTAGAACAGCTCCACTTCTCAGCACAAGAAGGATACATGAGAGCCATCAACAGAACACTTTTTAATACCAACAGTCTTCTCTCCTTTAGCTCTGAAGACGAAGGTAGTGCAGAGGCAGGATGATACTGCATACTCCAAATGGCCTATCCTGCTCCTGGAACTCCTCCAGGTCCACATTCCAGGGCATCAGGCAGAGTGTGAATTCTGGCCAGTTTGCAAAGATTTCTTCCAACTCAGACAGTCAACCCAAGCTTTTGAAGTAATTGTGTGTGATGCCTCATCAGCATGTGCATATCTGGATGTTATTTTCTCTGCATGCACTGATTTTCTAACAGGTGTTTCTTGTTTCAAGCGATCCCAAACGAGCCTTCTTTCCCGTGGAGATGTGTTCACACAGCTACAGCTCAAACACACACCAACTTTGTTTACATCTCACAGGCAGTTTGGCAAAAGACCTAGGAACGGATGTTTATCTCCCTGTAACATCCCCCAGTGGCCTAAAATTCTGCGTTATTCCTGCTGTGAGAGTGACAAGTACTTCAGCAGCAGCACCCTGAGGTACCTGCTCTTAATTCCAGCAGGTTTTCAGAGTTATCATGAACAGGGACTGAAATGCTCAGCTCTGTAAAGCTGAGAACCCACTGCATTAAAAAGTTTGTGACAAGAGACAACTGAGACACATGGAAGCTAATTCCTCTTTCAGAAGAAATCCCATCTGCTTGGAGGCCACTATTGCTACAGATCTCATTGCCTTAACATTTAAGCTACAATCATTCAGCTGCTCATCTGCAGCAGAGCATTCTGCTCATCGGGTTTAAACCAGCCCTCTTGACACATGTCCTTCCAGCATGGTCCACCCTGGTGCCCCATTCCTGCTGACACTCTAAAGAAGAGGGGCACTCATAGCCACCATTTCCATTTTGGCTGACCTGGCACTTGGCAAAGGTCAGATGCCCAGACAGAGAGCAGCAGCAGTGGCTGCACAGTGCTTGTCCAAAGGGCAACACATCATGCAATTCCTGCTCCTTGTGTCCCCCAGAGCATTGAACTCATTCAAGAACAGGAAAGGCAAGCAAATGAGGCTACAGCCATTGCAGGTGTCAACTACTCTTTCCTCTTTTTCACACCACACCCCTAGTGCCTCCATGGATGACCTGGCAGCAGAACCTTGCCAGATGGAGCCTAAGAACCTCCCAAAGTTTAGAACTGAAGTACCTTCCTCCAGAGACCAGCAGCTGCTCTTTATGCTATGGCAGTACATAAGTGAGAACCAGCTCCATCAAATCATTCCATCAGTACAAGTACAACCCACCAAAGCTGCCCAGACTACCTTGTACTGAGACCAGGAGCAAAAATTTAGTTATCTAGCCCCAAGACAGCCAAATCTTTAGATTTTAATTCAATTGCCTCAGCTATTAGCAAGAAAGCTATTTCAGTTTGAATAGTCAGTGAGGTCTCTGAATACTCCTGCTGTTGATGTTCAAGTTCCTTTTAAAGAAAGGGTCAGTTAAAGGAAAGATATGCCCAAAACTCTGCGACTCATAATGTAGTCTCTGTGGGCAGGAATCCTCAAAAGAGGAACAAGATAAGTAAACTTGGTGGTCTTAAAGGAGAAAAAAACCTAAAAACCTGATTTTATTAAGTTAATGTCTATGGAAGGAGGAGCCACACACAGTTCAGCCAAAATTCATTCCTTCCCAAAGCCCTTAATGAACTTAGTCCTGTAACACTTATTAGTCATACATATTCTGAACTACCTCTTCCCACTCTAGGAAAGCAGGCAGAGTAAGGTGGGATTTTTTAGTTTGCCTTTCAGCCTGGTTCTGGAGTGGTGGTGGCATTGCATCCCAAAAGCTAGGCAAGCACTACAAATGCCTCCTGGACACGATTCACCCTCCATGTCCATCCCCACTCAGAGCTACAGTTAAATGAAACGTCAGTGAGTCCAGATTGTATCCGAGTATAGAAGTCCCTTAGCGCTGTGTTCCTCTGCTTGGTTTCACAGCATTCCCAGGAATGCTGGGAACTGGAGTCTAAGTTGAATAAGGAGTCCACACAGTGGCATTTCTGTTATGTTGTTACCCCCATCTGTGATTTATCAACCCACAGCTCTGCAGTAAGATAACCACTGACTGTTTCCTGGGGACCACTAGTACAGAGGCCAAAGGTTTTGGTGCCCAAGAATGTTAAAAAATCATGTTTGCTGGACAAGTCTGCCTGCCCAGATATTAAGCTGCAGCCTGAAGATGACACCAAGCATTTGTGTTATCTGTGGATTTACCAGCCAATGGGAAGTTCACATTTCAAGACTGAATCAAGTTTTAAAAGTCACAGTCTTTCAGTTTCGCGTGTCTGAAAGCTGTCTATAACCATGCAAAACAGTTGGGGATTTTCCTTCTTGATTTGTTTGTTGGGGGTGGTGGCTTTTTGGTTTTTGTTTGTTTTTAACTAGATCTATCCTGGGTCACTTTTAAAGCCAAGGAAGATTAGAGCCCATGCCTGGACCTGTTAGTATCTTGATTCTGATCACCTTAATTAGGGCAACAACGAACTCCGCAGTTACAGCTCATTTCTAAGGGCAAGGGAGCTGACCCAGTTCTGCTTGCAAAGCATTCTTTGGTCATACTCCCATAGCAGAGCCAAAGCAGCTTAAGATTGTAGCTGCTTGCCTCACAGCTACCAAACTGGCCCTTCCCAAGATGCTCCCAGGCAGAAGTGAGATTAGAGCAGCATTGAGACTGAACACAATTTGTTCATTTTGTGGTGTTCCCTCTCAAGCAGGACAGGCAAATGGTGACTAAACAACTGCATCTTCATATGAAACATTGATCCACTTTATACAGATTAGTTGTGGGGTTTGGATGGACTGTCACTGTAACATTTCCAGTGACAGTGGAAGGGTGGAGGATCCATTCACTGTGCAAATTTAACAAAAAGGCAGAAAGTTGATACTTACATGGAGTTAAACATTCCCATCAAGGCAGTGAAGCAGAAGCCAATGGCAAACATGGATTTCATCCGAACCTGCAAAGGGAAAGGTCAGACATAATCAAAACAGGCCTACACTGAGGGATTACAGGCTCACACCCTGACTTTGTACAGCATCACTGGAATCTGGAAGGAAAAAAAGGTGACCCAGAAGGCCAGAGGGATTATAGAAGCAACTGGAGAACTCCCAAAGAGTCTGATCAACAGCTGGGCACAAAGGCAGCCAGAGTGGACTGCTGATGTGAAGAGCTGCTTCAGGGAAAACAACAACAACAAGTGCTCAAGAACTGTCCTGTTACCTCCTACAGGCTGGCTGGGGGTGGGGGTTGCCCTTAAGATTCTACAACCAATCAGTAAGGGATTATTATCAGGACAGAACTTGCAAGAGGGAATTCAGACGGATTAATTCTACATTGAAAACATCACGGAGGCTTAAAAAAATGAAAATAGCTAAGGTTTGGCATGAGATGAGGCAGGAACTGCTGGAGAACTCTGTGGCTCATACTAAAGTCTGTAGCTATTAGAGGTTATCCAGAAGGACCTTTCAGCAGGAAAAACTGTGTCTGCCAGTTGAGTGAAATCTTTCTGTTGGAAAGTTAACAAATCTTCAGCAGGTGGGAACCGGCTTTAATTTTCTTACCATTGACAAGTCTCTGTTGTTATTCTTCAGCTTCTCTTCTTGTCTCTCTGGAAAGACAAAACCAAGAGTTATAATCAGCTATACTGACCTAAAAACCAGAGTGTTTTCATTTCCAGGAAGACTTAACCTTCTTGGCTCTCCAAACAAGTAACACTTCCAAAACCAAGTCCAGCTCTCTATGCCAGGCAGTTTGAAAGTGAAAAACTGTGCATAGCCAACTGCTTCTCCACCACAGCACCACACAGCAAAGCAGCACAAAAGAGGCTGCTAGAATCACACATTCAGCACTTCTGAAAGAAATACACAGCAGTCGTGTTCTCTAACTCAACCATCTAATACAGCAACATGAACAACACTGCTAAAAAACAGACAGTGCCTTTATAGCACACTTCCAAACGAGAGCAGTCTCCAGTCACCACACACCAGGCTCACCATTGTAAATACATTGTAAAGAAAGGATTTAATTTTGGACGGGTCAGAAGGGGCTCAAACTACACACAGAGCCAGGAGCTGCACCTCAGCGAGGCTAACACCCTGCTGGTTTTAGTAATGAATTTTGGACCCTTGTCACACTCCAAAGATTCTCTAAAGAGGGAAGGCTTTTTCCACACAAATTTCAATAGTGTGTGCATTACTCTGCTCTGCAGAGAACAGCTTAAAATGCTACTCTGGAAATTTAGCCTGTCCTTCAGTCACCACAAACTCAAAGATGCCCAGCTTTCTGCATTGGAGGACTGCTGACTTTATCCACCACCTGTCACCTTCCTCATCCCATGTATCCATTGCCTCTTGACACTGCGCTCCTCTCAGACCAAGGATCCAGAGTGGCAGCCAGGGCTTGGAAGCAACACCCAGCTGAAGTAAGGCTGTAGGTAACAATGAAACATTGTTATGAGTGAAGAAAGGAGGCAGACTGAAGGACTGTCAAGGGCTAGCAGAATGCAAGTTGTCCAGTAGAACCCTGCTGAATTTTCCGTACAGGAGGCCCACAGCACTGAAGTCTGTTACCTTTCACGTCCCAATTAAAAGCCACTAAATACAGGGACTCTCAGTGTTAGGAAAAGTAAGAGCAACACCCCTATCCCATGCCTTCGAATCCTGAGCAATGGCTCTTGTCAATTGCTTCTAACTACAAACCATCCACTCCAGCAGGAACTTTCCTGACACCTGCTTCCTGACCCAGGTGGAGAGTTTTGTTCTGGGACATTTCAGCAACCACAGTCCAGCTCTTTAGGAATCTCATTTGGCACAAATACTTGTTTTTTCCCCCCCTCTGCTACATAACTAATGATCTTTTTAGATGGGCTAAAGGTTACACAGGGGTAAAGAACACAGCCCTGATTCCCTGATCCACCTGTCTCTCACCTATTTCTACAGATTGAAAACAAACAGGTTCCAGGTGTCCTGCCACCTGACATAAATGGTCTGTTCCTGCCCAACTCATACATCAGCAGCATTTCATTATTTCACTGTACAGCTGGATAGAGGTACAGAGAAAGAGGACTGGGTCAATGAACAGCATCCTGAAGTCCAAAAATCTTATTCTCCTCATTGGAACACAAACCACGAGGATAACAAAGATACAACAATGAAGTTATTTGCCAGCATTTTTTTGTTTCAGTTGGTTTTGGGGGTTTTTTTCTTTGTTTTGCTGTCTACCCAGCACCCATGTGGTCTCCTGGGAATGTCACTGTCTTTTCTTCTAGGGACACATGGACACAAAAAGCAAAGGAAAAACTTCAAGCTAACGAACACACGCCTGAAGCTGAAATGCCAGGAGGCAGCACCATGACGTTAAAGGTGTCCAGTTCCAGCAGTGTGAAAGGTAATTTAGACACAGTGTGACTGAAGTCAGTTCACTTTACACCTAAAGATAAAACGTTTGGTAAGCAGAAAACACCAAATTAAGCCTTCTCATGCAACTTTCTCCCTACCTCCTTGTGCATATGCATGATTCATGCCTTACGTAACCAAGCAGTCTCATACACACACCACCTGCCTTATTCCACGCACAAAACAGATGGCAAGCGAGGCAGGTCTGTATCATGGCTCTGACTTATCTGTAAAGCCTCAGCTCTGGGGTTTTTTCACCCCCAATTAGAATGGTGGAATTTAAAGGAACTTTAGCACAAGTAAATTTGCGGTTACAGCAATGCTACATCTTGCAGAATGATTTGACATCCAGTAAGTTCTTGGGATCTGAGATTTCAAAGGTGGTTAACAGTTGGAAGTTATTTTCTGGATGTCTGGCTTGACATTTAGGGACTGATTTTTCAGAAAGGCTAAGAATTCCCTTTTGCCTGAAAACAAATGAGACACTGAAGTTATGCAGCACTTGCAGAAAAAAGAAAAAAAAACCCCAGTCTCCCTATCTTAGGCTTAGCCAAGAAGCATCACAGCAAACAAAATCAGTGGTCGTTTCCTAAGTTCTGTTCTTAGTCCCTTTGTGCTTTGTTTTTCATTTGCAAAACAAGATTATTTCAGTGTATAAAAAAATTGGTGGAGCATCTGAATTCCTTAGATTCGACTGTTTATTAGTTTAGTCCAAGCACAAGTAAAATATTCTCTGCTAGGAACATAGTTCGGATGGTGCCCTGCAAAAAGAGGCATTGCCACACAGTCAAAAGTGACCATAGGTATGGAACAAGAATAGGTTACGTTAAAAAGTTGCCTTATCCACCAAGTAGTATTAATTCCACATGTAGATTGTTCAAGATTAAGAACTGAAAATGCACAAGAGGAAGAATTTTGGCTCTTGTCCCTTCAAGAGTCTAGCGATAACAGGTTTTATACCTAGGAAGAACTGTTTGAAGATATGTTTATAATCATTCCCAAGCTTTGTACAGATCAAATGACTAATCCAGCTACCTGGTGTTACAGAGGAACGAGGAAACCAACTCCCAGGAGCTCTCAGAAGTGTTCCTGCCACAGTTTCTGTAATAATTTAACTGAGCTTTACTGCACGTTTTACTTTCGATTCCTGCCTATAATAGAAATTTCTAAAGCTCATATCCATTAATCATTTACCACATTGTTCCTCCATAGTTCAATACTTAATGTTACCTTTACCCAGACAAGCTTACATTTATTCACACTGAAAAAGACCAGGAAAATAAAACACTACTTAAAATTGAGCAAAGTTAATCGAACTTGAAATGAATCTCAGCACAGTTACAGTTCACACACAAACACCTTCAGCTTCAAAGCATTCAAGTCCATATAGCTACTGCAAGCTGACAGGGCACTGCAGCATTGAGCTCTGAGAAGTTCTGGAGTTTCTGAGAAGTGAGTAACCATCCTGGATATAAAGGCCCAAATTGCAGAGAAAGGCAACCAGTTCAAGACGTGCTGCTCCTCCTCTGGCTCTGACTAAAAGCATCAGGAGGCTGGATGTCTCCTGCCTTGGAAGAGCGAGGCAAAAGTGTTCACATTCCAGCACTGGGCCAAGAATCAGCTCTAGTACCACTTTAAGTAAATAACTTTGAGAGGAAGGATAATAATTTCCACAAGTTTCTCAACTTTCCCCCAGTCTTGGGCACTGTGCTCCTCTCCCAGCCTTACCTATCTTCTTTTTCTGCTGTCGGCCTGCAGATTCAGTTATCGTTTCCTTCTTCTTTTCCACTGTCAAGTGAAAAGATAAATATTCCATCATTTCTCCACACACCAAAACCCCCTCATTTAATTCCTGTAGAGAAGAGGGGCACAGAAGGAAGTTAGGTCTGACTAAATACATATTCAGAATCAACAAGTTATAAACCACCAAAGCTGGCTCCACCAAACAATTTTTTAAAATCTATAATCCGAATATTTAAAGGGTTAATTTTAAACTCTGTCAAGAGCCCATTACATTGTTAACTGAGCAGTCTGGGAACAATTTTGGCTCGACTGACTGTTGCTGATTTGTCATTAGTACTAGGCAGTACTTTTGATTCAGCAAGTGTAATGAAAAGAGCTTTGTGGCAAGCTCTGCTCCCGATTATCTGCAGTGGGAGCAGAATACAGGAGAGCCTGTGTTCTCACACATCCCTTCTTCACAGGCAGGCATTCTCGGGGGAAATGCTGTTCAAGCAACCAACCACAGCCTCTCCATTCTTCAATTAATTAGTACTGAAGCATTTCTAATATTTTATAGTAGGAGCCTAAGCTCAAAGTTACTAAAACCCCAAATCAGACACTCACCAAGCATCTGCAAAGAGCTACCACTGCAGCAAAAACAGCTAACAAAGCCACCAGAGTGACCTTAAAACATGGTTACTGGGCTGCTCGTCTGCAAATGCATCTCTGCTGACAGCAAGAGCAGCTTCTCCAGGAAGTAAGAGATGTTTTAAGACCTATAACAAGAGTACTAGAAGAAGGGAGGGTGATAAAGGATAACCATGGCCTTACAACAGATAGCAGCCCTTTATTACTCTAAACTCTATGTAGCTGTAGCTAATAGGCTTGGCTCCATGTCAGCTCACAGACCAAAGCGTTGGGACTCTTCTCCCCAGGCACAGACCTTCCAGCCTTGATTTCAAAGCACAGGTGAAATAAAGACAGACAGACATTCCAAGTCACACAAGGACTTGCAGTGCTGCCTTCCAAAACACCTGCAATATTTGAGTCAGTAACAACTGCTATGAAAACCATACTAACCCAGACAAGATACCTACAACATGAGCATGGAAGAAGTGATGTTTAAGACAATTGTTTTTCCCCAAAGAACAGGCATATCTCTGATGAGCAGGCTAGCACAAGGGATAAAAACAGGGAAGTCTGCTCAGAGGGAACGCTGGAGAGAGGTGCCAGCTGACAACACATCCTGTGCTTAGAGAATGCTCTCTCCATATCATCCCCTATGCCAAATCCAGCTGGGGAATCCAAATCAGTCCATCCCAATTCTAGTCCACATAACCCCATGGCCAACTCTAAACCAAACTGGAGACGGCTATGCTTCTTTTCAGGTCTACCTATTGCTCCCAGCCCCAACAAGAACGCTCCTCCAGACCCCAAGTGTCACTCTAGACAGCACTACTGAGCCTTACGCCAACACCCAGAAACTCTACAGCCCTAATTTCCTTATAGTTTGAGCAGCACAGGTAACTGCCAGGCATTTACCCCACAACACCTACTCTAATCTCTGCAGTAGCCTCAGACAATGCTGTGCCTCTCAGAGAGGACAGGAAGAGATGAAACTCTGCGAGTAACAATGTCTGCTCCAGCACACTACTTGGCTCGTTTGTTTTCTCAAATCCTAAGGATTGCTAAAACTCTCATGGGAGAGCTTAAAGGTCTCAAATGTGTTTTTTCCTGTTTCAGATGTGTTGGATAACAGTCGAAAGGTGTGGCTCAAGTGGTCTACTTACAAGTTCTAAGTCATCAGGTCACCCAGCTGTCCCTAGCACAGGAGGGAAAAAAACCCCACCCCAATATAAAAAAAAAAAAAAAAAAAAAATCAAAGCTGAATTTAGTGACTCCCTCCCTTTTTACCTTTTTTTTTGTTGGGGGTGGGGAATCAAACAAGGATGTGAGAAAGTAATTGAGATGCATGAACCTCCTATCTTTCCCTTTACAGATTACAGCTCAGATACCAAGAGAGCTATAAAAACAAACAGCATTAAACTCTTAAAGCAATCATTAAGCCTGAGAGACTAAGCCCTACTAACTGCTTTCAGAGTTCCACAGCACAATCACAGCAGGACATTAAGTTTTCAGCTGGGTTTCAGCTACATCTCTAACTTGCTCTTCTGGGGGTAATTCTACTTTACAGATTTTTGTCAGCCAAGCAGGATTAAAGGGAGGCAGGCAGAGATGCAGCCCCCACCCAATACTGCTGCAATGACAAAAACCCCCCCTTCAGGAGCTGTGACACAGGCATGGCTATACTTCAGCTCTTTGGTTTATTTTGCCCTGGGCTGGGAAAAGCTAGACTGGAACAAGCATGTTTTGATAATACTGTTCTCTCACACACTGAAAGCACTGACACCACAGTGAAGTATTTTTTAAGGTAAAACCACTAAGGTTTGGCTGCAGTTGCTGCACGCCATCTCTCACCACTGCAGCTTGTGTCAGGTGCATGCAACTGAGCTTGAAAGGTCAGCTGAGCTTCTCCACTGCTCCCTGGCTTCTGGTACAGCAGGTCCACTGAAACACTCCGTGCTCACACCCTCTGGTTTACCATTCCTCTTAATATCCAATGCATGTCCTCTGACTGCTCATGCTCTGCTTCCTTCTCCCATCACCCTTCGTTCAGCCAACCCTCCCCAGGCCTCTCAGATCTCCTCTCCACAGAGGTAACCAGCAACTTTTTTTTTTCCTTAATAAATCCTATTTTTTCCCAGCTTACTGTATTTTTATATCAGCTCATAGCTCAGACCTTTCTGTTATGACTTTGTCTTTACTCATTCCCCAGCATTAATCATCACTTTTACTCTTTACACATTGAGCTTTCTCCTCATGGTATTCATTATTCAACACTAGCTCTTGCTTACCACTGATTGCAAGTTTTCCACTGCCCTTGAAAAGCAGGAACTGCCTCTTTAAACTTATTTCAGGCATCCAAAGGAATCTACACACACTGACACTGGCTACTCATGTGCAGCAAAGGAAAAAAAAAAGATGCCAGTACTGAGCTCTTACTCCCTTCTGTCTTCCATTAGGAGGAGGAGGGAATTCTGAACCCACAAGTCTCTGTACTAACCTTCCCTCCAGCAAAAGACAGGAATTAAGGACAGAAATAAAAGCTCCCTCAGTACAGATTTGTGTAACTTGTAAAATCAGGCTCCTATGAGGTGCAAGCTGGAGAAGGTTCTGTCCTGCAGCAGAGGCAGTGGTGGGAACCTCTCAGGGCACAGACTCTATTCAGTCTGACACCTGCTAAAGCAGGATGTAACCAAGATGTGTTCCCCAGCAGCTGGAAGTACTTACACTTCTTGCTCTGTTTTTCCACTTCGGCCTTTAGTCTCTTGTATTTGTCTGTTCGGTACACCAGCACCCAAGTTATACCTGAAACAAATGCCAAGCAGCTACATGGGTAAAGGCCTCTTCTAATAACAGAGATACAAGTTACCAGCCATGCACACAAAAAATACACACCATGCCTACAAAACCCCGCTCTGGCACAGCCCAGCAAAGGTGTAACACGTCAGGGAGCACCAACGAGCTATGTCACTGCTTCCCTTCAAATTCCACTCCCAAATGTCATGTAGAAACGGTGCCTATGAAATAATGGTCCTTTGAAGTCACCAGCTGTCTTCCTGAGCACTGCTGCTTCATGGGGCTTGTTCTGTTCCTTCATGCTCACATTTACCAGCTGTTGCTCACCTTAAAACCAGGAGCTGATTAAAGGAATAAACATCTTTGTGTTTTGCATTTTCATCACACTTAACTAAGGCCTGAGGAGTAACTCCTGCTCCCACCTGGACCTGCCCGTTAGTACTAGCGTAGTTTGAAAAGGTAGAGAGAGATATTAGGCTAGGAAAAAACCTCAAGAGATTGTCCAGTCTAACTCCTTGCACTCAAACAAGATCAGAGCGAGTTCTGCCCTAAGTACAGTGACCAGTTTAATCTGAGCTCCTACACAACTCTTTCGGCCTTTTTTTTTTGCCTTTGGATTAACAACAGAACTGAGCCACTGAGACCTGAGGATCACCAGCTATGGAGAAAGGAACCCTGTAGGCACTTCTGAGGTCAACACAGCTTTGTGCTGTGAGAGGCAACAAGCGAGTACACCCTCTAACCCCAAATGCAAAGCAGTAAGGCTCCTAAAAATCAAGTTATGACATTTTATCAGGGACCATCCCTGTGAATGCCCAAAGACATTGCTTTGCAGCTCTGGTACAAAGAGGATTTGGGGACATAGCTCTGTACCAAAAAGAGAGAGCAGCCTAAATTTCAACTACCCCAAAAGGAACCTATCCAGCCTGTCTTCAAAAAACCACACTTATTCTGAACAACCTATCACTTAAAGCCTCACCAAGCAACCAATCTAAGCCCTCATCATTGCAAGCTCAGGCAATTTCTTCATGTCCTTCCCCTAAGAACTAGAAAACCACCAGTGTCCTCCCTAAGGCACACTGTTAACCCCCTCCTCGTAGCCTTCCTCCCTCAAGGCCAAACGAGCCCTATCACTTCACATCAGGTGTCAATTTTGCTCAAGAGTTCCTTGATGCTGGGATGCCGACACCGCCTACACCGCTCCAAGCGCCAGGCCACAGGCAGCCCTGACTAACTGACCCTCGCTGCTAGGCTTTCCCCTCCGACACCCGCCCTTCCTCCTACCCCGCCCCTTAACCCGCTCCCTCCCAGCGCCCCGGCCAGCCCGGAGCCTACCCGGGCCCTGACCAGCGACCCGGGACCAGCCCCAAGACACCGCCGCTCCGCTCCAGCCAGGGCCAGGCCCCATCGCTCCACCGGAAGAGAGCAAGGCCGCAGCCCGCCCCGCTACGGCCCAGCACTCACCCTCAGCCAGCAGCGCAGTGCACACGGAGATAAAAACGATGAGGAGGGTGTCGGCAAACATGGTGCTCATGGTGATGCCGCCACCGCTCCCCTCCCCCCAACCCGGTAACGCCGCCGCGCTACCGGAACCAGACCCCGCCACCCGGAAGCTACCGAGGCCACGTCGCCTAGCAACCACCGGAAGCGAACACCCACCCTTTCCGGAAAACGACGCCGGCCAATCGACGCGGCACTAGAAGAGTCGCCGCGGGAAGAGCGGGGGGCGGGGAAAGCGAGGGCAGGCGCTGCCCTGATTGGGCGAGGCTGCTGTTAGTGCTGGCGGTCGGCCTCGGGGAGTGCGGCCTGGGGGCGCCCCGCGGCCTGTCATGGCGGTGGTGGGGGTCCTCGGGTATGGCCGCCTTCGATGAGTGGGATTGGGACCAGGCCCCCTCCCTCTCGGCCCAGCGGCCCCCGCCCCGAGTCCCGCACGCTCGGTTCTGTTGGTGCCCGGGCGCTGCACGGGGCCAGCAGCGTGCTTGCTGCTGCCAGCATCACCCTCCCTGTGCCCTGCCAGGCTGCAGTGCCCCACAGGCGGCTGTGCGGGGAAGGTGCACGGGGCCTTGGCTTTGCTTCGACATTCTCACGGGGGTGGCTTGGAGCCACCTTCCTGGTTTCTAAAGCCGTGCCCTGGGTTAACTTGCCAATGGTACGGCTGTCCTGTTGGTGTGTAACAACAGGCAGCGTGTTCTGGGACCAGGTGCTATTGCCTGCCCTTTCCTGGGGTTCACTGCTGGGCCGTTGTCTCCTCATACAGCCAGCAGTGGGGTACAGCGTTCAGTAATTCAAGAGGCTGGAGGCAGGGACGTAAATCTTCCATTGTCATGAATGTCTAAAACATTTGCAGGTGGGATTCAACAGATGAATCACAGGATTGTAGGGGTTGGAAGGGACCTCCAGCGATCATTGAGTTCAACCCCCCTGCTAAAGCAGGTTCCCTAGGACAGGTCACACAGGACAAGACTACGAACAGCGAACAGCGCTGTGATACATGTCCATCTGATTCGTGTTAATATGGAACAATGTTGGGGGTGCATAATGACATACCCTTGTATGGCTACGGGCCTGGGAGGGACAGTTTAAGGTTTTTGCATGTACTGAATGAAGTATGTTGAAGCAGCAACAAACTCTATAAAGGATGTGCAAAGCTTTGCCTAAAGGGACCACAATGTTAGGAGGTGATAAAGAAGAAGAAGGAAAGAAGAATAGGAAGGCGCCTCATGTCTGCAGAACCAGCTTCCTGAGTTCGGTAGCAAGACAAAAGCTAAAGATCACCTACAGGATGGCTTGTGGGTGGGGGTCGCCTGATGGGCACTCCAGCATGTCATATTGTTCAGTTTAAACTGGCGGGTGGTGCTATCCCTGGAAGGTATATAAGCCAGGGACTGGAAGTGTATGGGGTGCTTTTTGGTGGAGTGGAGACTCCTGGCGCACCCGGCGTTGCCTGTGCCCCGCAGCGCCGTTTGCTTGCCTTTATTCGTTTAATAAATTGTTCAGTTTGGTTAAAAATCCTGTTTGGGACCAAGTCATTTATAACAGCACTATCGAGGGCAGTGAAATAATGGCAAGGGTTTAGCAGAGACAATGATTTACTTCTAGTGAGGCTCCAGTGGTTACACCTGAAGCAACAAAACCAGACTAAATCTGCAAGTTGTAATGGGGTACAGAGACCTAGAAAGCAGAAATGCAGAAAGGGAAACCAGGCAGGCAGGGAAGGGCGGGTTTGTGCCTGCCCTTGCATGATGGAGGAGTCTGCCATCAGTGAAGAGCAATGTGGTGTGGGATTAGGTGTGCAGAGCTAAGTGAAGAATAAGGAAGGTAATGAGCCCTGGCATCGCCCTTAAATTAAACACTCCGTTCAGAAAGACGCTGACGGAACCATAGTTCAGAGGAGGTAGTGCAAGAAGTAACGTGAGAGCAAACAAATCCTCGGGAGCCTGATGATATTTGCATACAAGGAAACACGAAAAGCACACGTGTGCAGGCGTCACTGGAAGCTACACAGCTAAAGCACCCTCTGTGCACCGAGGAAAGTCCCCGTGCTGCCTCCGGCACAGCACGGCACAGGGAGCTTCCTGCAGGATTGCTGGAGAATCCAGAGCAAAACCTGTCTGTGAGCAATGGGAGTCCAGTGGGAGCGAGAGCTATCAGGGAGTCAGGGGTAAATTAGAGAGGGATATTTCAGCTGAGGGTGAGCAGCAGGAAGATATTAACAGCTGGTGATGTGACAGGGCCCACGATAATACTTTGTGTCCTGCTGCCTCATGCACTTGGCTGTGCTGTGTGCCTTACTCTGCCCTCTCTCCCTCTCTTCAGCGCTCCCTGGTTCTCCTGGCTGTGGGATGTGTCGATATCAATCAAGGCAATATTTGGAAATAGCTTCTCTGATGCCACTATGGGACATGGTTCACGCGGTATTAGTCACTGACACTGAACACAATCTTTCACAGAACACTTGTGTAGCAGAAGCCAGGCCAGGAGGTCAATGCTGTGACACTCTTCCCTCTCCAGTGTCTGTGCTCTGAGCTGGAAGGAGAGGTGTCATGGGTGTTTTGTATTTTCATCACGTCATTTTGAATCACACCAGGATTCTTACCAGCAGAAGATTCTTATTTTTTTCAGACAGCAGAAGGCACATTACTCTCAATGGTGTTTCCTTTTTAAAGCAGCATTCTGTGCTTTGATGGACATAAAGAGGACAGATGAGGAGTTTGGTACAGTTTGATTCGATCCTACCGGCCTGGGCTATGAGAAAAAGGAAAGCATTTGCATAATACATAGCTCTGTACGTATGAGTGGGGCCAGTTCAGCACACAAACCTTCAAAGTACAGCATACCTCTGTCATATCTCTGGAGGTAACCTCAAAACTGGGTTAAGGGGAGTCATGTCCAAACAGATTTCAACACTGAAGACTTCAGATTAAGTTGTTCTGCCCAGTAGGTTAGTGACTGGCAGCTGGGAAGAAGCGTGTGTAGAAGTACCAGTTAAGTTTTGAGGAAAGATGGCATCTAAAACTAACTGGGAGTTGGATTTGATTCACTTCCAGTTTACAGCCCAGGCCTGGTTTTGAAAGAGCTGTTAATCTGAGCCGTGCAAGTTCTCCTTGTGTAAATAAGCCTCGAATATCCTACCCCTGGAGGGCCCATCAAGAGGCATTGGCTTATCCTTCCCTCTACAAGCGTGTCTGCTCCTGCCACGTGTCAAGTGTCTGGCTTAGAAGAGGAACTGGGGATGAAATGCCAGCGAGGTTTTGATGCGTGCCCGAGCAGAGCGGCGGAGAGGCTGGCAGCAGCAAACATCGGCATGAGGAGAACCACATAACCCAGAGGTGACTATGCGCTGGAGCCCGGGGGTGTGCACAGGGGCCATGCCCACATCAGTGCATGGAAGCTGGTATTGGGCCAGGGGAATCTGCTGGAATTCATCCCCACAGGAAGGTCTCATCCACATATAGCACTTCCTCCCCTGGCACCAGCCACACACGGTGCCACACTCCTGTGCGGCGAGCCGCAGTCTGCGGGGGCATGGCGGGAGGGGAATGGGGAGCGGTGGGCACAGAGGGGCTGTGGCCTTGCAGGAGATCCTCTCCCACAGCCTCTGTGACACATGCTGGGATGTGGGACATGGACATCTGTCAGATGTTTCCACACCTCTTTCACTGTATTGAAGTGGAAGTTGAAAACCTTGCTGAAACTCAACAGTGCTGTGAAGAGGGGCGGGAGGAACCTGAGGGCATCGCTTAGGCCATCTCCTGCCCCAACGCAGGATCAACTCCACTAAAAGCTTGCTTTGTGTGTTTTTTAAAATTCCTCAGTGGCTGAGAGTCCTTACGGTCCCTACGCAACCTATTCCAGGCCTTAACCATTCTCACGCTGAGAAAATGTCCCTGAGTCCCTATCCTGAATTGCCCTCATTGCAATTTGATCTGGCAACATTTTATTCTAATCCCCCTGGCTATGACAAGTGTATCCCCTTCCTGTTTGTGGCAGTATTTTGAAACACTTAGCCTGTGTCCCTGCAGCCATCTCTTCCCCAAAGCGAACACCCATGTTTCCTGCGGTGCTTGTGCAAAGTCAGACCCCTGGCTGCTCCCGAGGCCCCACTGGAGTCTCCCGGTCAGGCCTCGCCTCTGTTGAAACACGGTACCCAGTGGCATTGGTACCCAGGCGAGGGTTAGCTACCGCATCCTGCCCACGTTCCTGCATCCCAGTGGGATGTTTGCCTTTTTCACAGCGGCACCATGTTGCCTCTTTGATCCACCATGCTGCCAGATCTTTATCTGCAACAGGGCTGACAACGCAGCAGCAGGTTCCCATCTTGTATCTTCACGGATGATTATTCCTACCTCAGTGCAGCACGGTGCTCTTGCCCACACGGACAGGCGCCCTGCATTTTGCCGAGCCCTTTTCCATTTCGTCAAGAGCATTTTGACTTTGAATCCTGGCCTGGCCCTGCGTGCCTACGCCTCCTCCCAGACAGATCCTGTTTGCCAAAGACACGAGTCTCATTTTTATTCTTGGTTCTTGGTTCGTTAAGAAGCATTCCTAAGTGCTTGCAGGATCAGGGCCCGGGTGGGGTTGGAGAAGCCGAGGGTGGAGGAGGTGTAATGGGGGGCAGCCCTGGTCAGGTCCTGCTGGGGACCCCTTTGGTGCGGTGTCGGCGTTCAGTGGAGGCTGATGGCGAGGGGGCAGCGGGATTCATGGGGCAGAGGGGCAAACCGAGCCGGCTAGGAGAGGGAGCAAGAGCCGGCGCATCGCGCTGCAGCATCGCCTTTGTCCCCAGGCGGGTGGCGGGGGAGGGCGGCGGCGAGGTGCGGGCCCATGTGGCCGCCGTGCTATTCCGCGCCGTGCCGCGTCGCGCAGCCCGGCCGGAGCATGTGCAGCTGCGGCAGGCACCTGGCAGGGAGCCGCAGCGCCGGGGATGTGAACCAGGCGGGGAGGAAGGCCCTTGACTCATCAGATAAATCCAGCCCCGCACGGAGAGCGAAGGAGGAGGAGGAGGCGGCGGCGGGGCAGCGGTGTTGCTGTTAGGAGGGGAGGAGGATGGCGGGGGACAGTGAGCAGAGGCTGGAGGAGCACGGGCAGCCCAGCGGCGGGGAGCCTTTCCTCATCGGGGTCAGCGGCGGCACAGCCAGCGGCAAGGTGCGGGGGCTTGCGGCGGGGTCTGGGGGAGCCCCGGGAGGGCGGTGGCGGTGGTGCGGGGGGGGGGCGCAGTCTCTCCCCGCTTGGCGCGGCGGCCACATGGCAGCGCAGCGGGTCCGAGCGGCCGCCCCGCCACGTGCGCTGCCCCCGGGGCCGCGCCGGGGCCGGGCCGGAGCGGCTGGGACGGGGGTGGTGGAGGAGCCGGCGCCGGGGCTGGGCTCGGGCTCGCTCGCTGTCCCGGCGGTGCACGCTGCGCTCCGGGGGAGAACGAGCCGGTGGGGGGAGCGGGGCCGCTGAGGCCTCTGCCCAAGCGGCGGCTGCCGGGAGCTCGGCGGCCGGGAGCTCCGGGGACACGTGGAGGGGTTGTGGGGTGGGCGCAGGCTTTACCCTCCCTGATCGGGTCCCCGCTCCCATCCGCCGCGCCGGGGGGTTGCCGAAGGGCAGCGGGCAGGGCCGGGGGCTACGCGTGGCGTGGGCGGCCCCGGGCCGGCCAGGATGGAGGATGCATCCCCCACCAAACCCCCCGCCAAATCCTCCCGCCCGCAGCTTTGGCGATCGCTTCGCCTCCATCCCCCTTTGGCTTGCAGCATCCCCGAGGGCTGCAGACCCGTCGGGTGCGATGCAATTATTATGTATTATTTTCCTTAATGATGTCGGACGTGCACGGGGCGGTTAGGGAACTGCTCTTTTCTCGCCAACTTTGGGGGTAGCGGGAGTAAATTTTCTGCAGCAAATGCTGACTCACAGCGGCAGAACGACCTCCGTGCTGCTGTGCCCGGGAGGGGATGGTCCTTGGCAGCGGCAGGAGGGAGTGGGGCGGGGGGCTGCGGGGCCGGCCGCGCCGGGGGGAGCCGCTCCGGCTGGGCTCAATGCGGGTTTTCTCTGGAGGGTTGATACGCCCTAACCGCAGCGCAGGGCAGCTCCGGCAGCCTTACGGCTTTTCTGGGGTTTAATTACTTCATACAATGTCCTTCCCCCCCCCCCCGCTTTCTTCCTATACTTGTTTAACGTGAGGCAGGTTGCTTTCTATCTTAATATGAAAAAGCAATTAACTTTTAATTTTTTTCCCCTTATTTAAGAGCCGCAAGGCACGGCTTATCGCCCCTCCTAGGCAGGGTATCGCTGTCTGCCGGCAATTTTTTTTTAAAAGGCATTTCAGACAGCATGAATAGATTCATAAGCAGCAATACCTTTAGAAATAACTGCTTGCTCAGGAAGCTGAACGTGGGCTGGCACGGGAGGAAGACAGAACTTCGTATCTCTGCCTTGATTTGTGTTTACGGGGGGGCTTTTTCTCTGGAAAGATGGCCCATCCCAACTGCTGTATCTCAGCCCCATAACAACAGTGTTATTTAAGAACGGGTCTCCTAGGTATCCCATTGAGCCTTGGATTGCTGTTGCTACTGCAAAAGAGGGAGGAAAAGAAACCCAGATCCAACAGGGGAGGGATAGCGAGAAGAGGATGCAGTCTTCTCCGCTGGGAACTGAAGCCGGATTGTTCCTGCAGTATGGCTCCCAGTGACTCAAGCACACTGGGTTTGTCTGTTCTCTGATGCGTGGGTCTGCCTCTGCCTTGCTGTCCCAATAACGTTGTGTCTGGCGCTCCTGAAGTGTTATGCCTCTGAACATTGTGTCTCTGGCCCACGAGGTAAAAGCAACGATTACGGTACAGTACGCCAGGGTTGTTCTGAACTTCAAAGTGCAAATGCTTGGTGGTAGCAGCAGGCTGCCGTAGGGAAAAAAATAAAAAATAGGGAAATGGTTCTTTCTAGCAAGGGAGATGTACTAACTGGCTTTTCCTGTCTCTCAGCTTTGATTTCACCCCCCCTTCAGTGATTGCTGGCTGCTAAAAACTTCTGTGCGGTGCTGCCCGTGAAGGGAAACCAGCAGATGAGTACAGTTTTTGAGGAAAAGGCCACAAGAAATATACTGGAAAAGAACCCAGGCTTGCTCAAGGAGAGGCAACGGGGGGGGGGGGGTGTGGAAAAAGACCTGGGGTTTGTGCACACAGACCTTCAAATTCATGTTCGGTGCAGTGAGGCCGCCCCCCATCTGGGTAGTGCCTATGCACTGCACCGGGCGATGCTGAGTGCTGCAGCATGCTCTGGGAAAGCAGCGGTGGGTCTGGTGTGGCTCACTTGCTGAGGGCTTGCCTGCAGCTAAAATCCAGCCTGGGGACCGCTGTGCTGGTGTGCTGGCTCTGGGTGAAAACAAAATGCTCCTAAAGGGAAAGTGGAGCAGGCACCTTTCCCACTGGGAAAGTGGCAAATCCATCCAACTCCCCTTCACACCAATTGAGGGTTGTTGTACTAACACACCCCTTTGGCAGCGCACCAGCCCAAAGATAACCGAGGGCATTTGCCTTCCAAGGGCCTCCCAGCTCCTCCCACTGCTGCTTTTGTTGAGTCCAAGATGGGGAAAAAGGCTCCGCAGTCCCTGCATCCCTCTGGATGTACCAGCACAGTCAGGCTGTGGAAGGAAGGGATCCTGTTTGTAGCTTGCCACAACCTGTTGTGTTGCGTGGTGCCCTGGGGAAGCTGGCATCCAAAGTGGACAGCTTTCCCCGAAGAGCTGGGGGGGCGGGGGAAAGTGTTTGGCTGGTATTTCTTAAAGGAAAATTGATGAGAACTCAAATTCAAAGGCTGACTGCTGTTCTCTAGTGAGCAAAACTGCTGTTCTCTAGTGAGCAAAAGAGGCTTAAGGAACTTTTGATACTCAAATGGGAGGTAGAAACCTGAGTGTTGGCCTGTTGCTTGCTCTTAAAAGAAATCTGGACAGCGTTGGGAGCGGAACTGGGGAGCTGCAGTGGTCCTGGGCAGGCTGTGATGCTGCAGTGCCAGCAGCATGGGGGCTGGTTTGGGTCAGCTCTGCTGAGACAGGCTCTTTGCAACTGCGTTCTGGAATGCAGCATTTCTCCCACTGTCCCCCAAACTCCAAGTGCTGCACAGCCAAGGCAATGCTTGCTACAGCCTCCTGATGTGGAGGTGATAACATGGCATTCAGACCCCCTCCTGTGCCAGAGCTGGAGCGGTCTGCGACCGTCTCGCTTCCTCAGAGGGATTCCCGGGGCTGGTTGTAGCTTTTTCTTTCATCCTTTATGCTTTCAAGTGTTCAGCCAGAGCTCTTGTTTCCTTCTTACACCCGTGGTCTTTGTGCTAACAGCTTCTTCCCTTCCTTCCACAAGAGATTCCTGACTACCAAGAGATTCTTGACTACTGCAGCATGCAAGGCAGGCAGCCAGGCTGTGAGCTGGAGGAAAGGTCAGGAAACTGATTACTGGGATGAGCTGGAAAGTGTTGGGATACCTCCTTAAGCTCCTCATGTGTCCTTACTTCAGCTTAGCTCCTGGAACCCTGCAGCTCTGCCTGTGGCTCTCTCCCAGCGGTGGTGGGAGCATCTGGAGCTGGTGTGGTTGCAGGGCTTGGGAGAGGTCTCTGAACTCGGGGTGAAGCATTAATTGCTTGTCCCCACAAGGTAAGATGCTGACTGCTACCTTCCAGTGGGAGGCTGGGAGAAAAGCCAGGCTTTACAAAGGGCTCAGTGTTTTCCTTGGGCCTGGTCCTCAGACTAGTGAAGGCCAAACATGAGCATCACCATGAGCATCTGATGGCTGTGCAGTTTCAACCTCACACCCCTACATGAAGTGCTGCAGGGCTGAGGCCTGCTGCAGCAACCTGGGGGTTGCTGCCACTGTGCCACACCTGGATGCCAGGCAAAGATGCTGAGGGGAGACCCAGCAGTGACCCATGGGGGACTAACAGGGACTGCAGCAGTCCTGTGGGGGTTCAGCACTGTTTCTTGGTGATGTTCTGTGGCCGGCAGCAGCCCTGAGTCACAAGGTCTGACTTGTTAAATGCTGCTGTCAATGCATGCTAGAGACTTGTCAAACTTTCTAGCAGAATGTTCCTCTGTGCCAGCCCCTGACTGGACTGATAGACAGGATGTGCTGATGGGTCAGCCCTTTCCTGTTGCTGGCTGACTGTGTGCGAGTCTGTTACGGAGGATGCTTGCTGTAGTCCCGTGGGCTCAGCCAGCTCCGGGCTCTGGGGTCTGCAGCAGGGGCTTGCAGCAGAGAAGAACAGCCTGTGTCTAAAACCAGTGGATTGGGATTGTGCTTGGGGATTTGTTCTCCACACATGTAATCTGTGTTGGGGTCCTCTGTGTTTGGGTGAGCCTGGTTGTGCTCCAGCCTGGGATTGCTGATCATGTGCGCAGCGTCCCAGACCAAGCGAACAGAAACCTGGCTGTCCCAGTCCCAGACTGGTTGGCTTGTGGCTCCACAAAGGGAAAGGTGGGAATGGTGAACCTGCCTGGGAAAGTTCTGGGTGGAGACCCAGGCTTTTGGTACAAGAATAGCAAGTTTCCAGTCCCAGTGCTGCCCTACAGACATGCTTGATTAGGACCAGAAAGGATATTGTGGGTCATGAACTAGCTCTCTGCAGTTGCAGGCAGACATTTAATAGATGCTCTGGGACCCTTCCCAATTTGGTATCTGTTCTGTGTCTCACTCCAGCCCACCAGTCACTTCCTAACACTCTGTAATTAACGTAACCTTAAAAGAAGAGACCAAAATCCATGACTAGTGTGCTGCTGCTGGAGAGGAGGACAGCATTGCTACAGCTCCTGATTTCAAAGAGCAATTGAGCAGAAGTCCCCTGTGGTACTTGGAAGGGGACCCATGCCACAAGGAATGCTAGAGTAATGCAACAAGTAATCCGAGTGATCCCTGATGTGATCCTGGGGGAAAATCCTGCCAGATCCTTAAACTCCAGACTATCCACAAGCGTGTGATGAGGACACCTGGGCTGGGCTTCTGTGGATACAAAGCTCTTGGCAACCCCTGCCAAGCCAGTTCAGATCCTACAGGTAGGAGGTTTTGGCAGCGGTCTCTGTAAATACAACCTTTGGGCCTATCTCCTTGGTGGGATGTGACTGCTGCAGCCTGTCCTTGCTCCCAGCTGTAACATTTGTGGGCCAAGGGCACAGCTCTGCTGGGAAGGACTGTCCTCATGGTGAGAACTGTCTGCTTGGGGTGAGCAGCCTGCAGCGGTGGCAGGAGTCTGTGCCTCTTCTGGTAGATCTTGGTGGCACAGCCCTTCTCCCTTTACCTGCTCCTGAGGGGACTGGCAGCTTCAGTGGTTCTTTAGGGCTGGAGTCGCTTTATCTGGCATAAATCACTTCTTGGTGTCTAGAGGGTCCTTGGGAGGATGGGAGGTCCTTCCTGCTGCTGTGTTGGGACCCTGATGACCAGCTCAGTCTAGCTGTGCCTCTGTGGTGCCAGGCTCCCTGGGGATGGATGTACTGCTCTGAGCAAGCGGGTTTTAGCACAAGGCTTATGGGCTCCTCCTAGTACCAGCCAGGGGCTGCTACAGCAAACCTGGGGCTGAAGGCATCAGCTCTCCTGTTTGGTACCTTCACAGGGGGGTGAACTGTAGCACTGGCCACCAGCTTTCTCTAATGCTCGTCTGAAGTCGTAATTCACTGGCTGATCAGAGCTGCCCAAGAGGGATTGTGGGATAATCTGCATAATAATATTGGGGAATTAGTCCATTCCTGAAGAATATTTGAGCAGCTGGCTATAGGCCATGAGCGAATATGAATTAAATATGTAATGCAATTAATATATTGCAAATAAATGTTAGGGCTAGGGCTCTGAACACTCGTCTGTTGAGTTTCTTTCCCCTCTGTGCCACCTCTTCTTGGGATAATATGTTGGAGTTCTTCCCCAGGTGCCCTCTGCATCTTCCCCTCCCCGCAGAACAAAGCTGTGCTTCTTCCTTAAACACTGGTCACTTGTGTGCTTGGCTCAGAGGAGGAACCCTGCAAGGGGAGCTGCAGCCGCTTCCGTGCGGGCATAACATTTCTTTGAGCCTCCTTTCTTGTGCTGCGGCATGCAGATGCCTCCTCCACTGTCTCTGCATGGTGTGGGTTGGTTTGCCCAGCTTTCCCAAGGAGCAGCTCAAGCACAAAGCCTGGGGAGTGCTTTGTGCTCAGCAGGTCACAGCCAGTTTGCTCGAATCTGGAAGCCGAATTCCCCTCGCTGCAGCATCTGGAAAGCTGTGAACGATGGCTGGGGCTCCCTGCTTGCACGCTTGGAAAAATCCTGCATCGGTTTCATGTGGCTAGCATGGGAAAGGTCTGCTGGGCA
The DNA here is from genome assembly GCA_020800305.1 of Porphyrio hochstetteri. NCBI lineage: Eukaryota > Metazoa > Chordata > Aves > Gruiformes > Rallidae > Porphyrio > Porphyrio hochstetteri. The sequence goes on from CM036912.1 coordinate 27,331,906, forward strand.
ACCGTGGAGGCTTGGAGGCTGCTGCATCCTGTCTATTTTTAAACAAGTTCTGGAGGGAGGGGGAAGGCTTTTGCTTGAGAAAGCATCCTGTTGCTGCAAGCATGCTGCGACTGAATCGCCACCCACGTTTGCTTCGGGTCGTGGCAAGGTGTGCACTGACAACATGGATCTGGGGAAGGGGCTGAGCAGAGGCGAGGAGCCCTGTTATGCCTCTCATCTTCCTGCAGATGGGATCTATGCTGAGCTAGGCTTGGGGCTCAGATCACATAGTTTCTGTACTGGGATGCATCTGTAGTGTCAGGTCATCTTCCTCTAGTCATCTTCTTTGTCTCTGCAGTCCCAGGCTTCCCAGAGAAGAAAGAACTGTCTTCACCCTCCAGGAGAAGGGGCTGCTGGTAGGACCCAGGCAGTTAAGAACTGGCAAAGGAACCTGAGCCCAGGTTGTCTCTTCAAGTGGATGCTGAGTGTGTGTGTCAGCACCGTGCATCTCTTGGGTCAGCCTGTAGCCGGGCCGGTTGCATCCCAGCATGGTACTCTGCAGTCATGATTTGATCTTGGCCAAGATGTCTTTCTGAGCATCTGCTGGCCTCCCCAGAGCCTAACTGCTATAATTTCCAGTTATTAGTGGATTCTTCACACTTCTGATTTCACATCAGTCGCATGGAAGTACGCAGTGCTGGTGTGGGAGCAGGGGGTTTAAGCAGCGGACACGCGTCATTCACTTGAAGGGATGCTTCCTGAGAATAGGAGTTTCTGTTCCCACTGTGTAGGGGAATTTGAAACCTCTGTGTTTCTGGTTTTTCTTCCTCTTTAACATAGGGTGTTTATCAACCAAGGGAAAAAACTGCCTGCCCAGCTCTAGGAAGTGTTCAGACCAGCATCAGGGAATCCCCCTCACGAACCACTCTTATTTCCATCATCCATGCATGATGTGAGGAAAGGAAAAACTTTCTTTACTTAGACCTGAGGTGGGTGACAGTTCTTACTAGCCCCAAAGAGAAAGCTGCAGAGGGCTTTTCTGAGGTTTGCCACTGCACTAAAGCAAGCAAATGGGTTGGAGTGACACGCCGTGCTCTCTGCTGTCCCCGCATCCCACTGCGGCTATGCAGGTATGCGCAAGCAGCGGCCTGACCCACACCCTCTGCTTTCTGTGGGACCAGAGTGATGCTACCTGGTCATGCTGCAGGGTGGCATCCCTGTGCGCCTGTACAATGTGGTACACCGCTGAGCTCAGTCCTGAGAGCAGGATGCCCTCGTGATCATCTTCCTCCACCACTTCTGCCAGCTCTCCAAAACCCACCGGAGAAAAGGGAAGGGTCCGTAGCATTTGCCTGGATGCTTTTGGGAGGGGCAGTTGCCACTACAGAGTGCTAGATGGTAACTGCAGCCAGAATATGCTCTGATCCTCATCCTGGGCCTCAGTGGGAGGACGGAGGTGTGAGCCAGGGCTTACGTGCCTGTCTCCAGCTGACAAGGGCGCCTTTCTCCTTGGCTTTTTCTCACCATTGTGTGTCTCGAGTTGTGGGATATGGAACAAGAGGGTGATTTTCAGAGCTGACAGGGACTCTTCCTCACTTTCCAGGCTCACTAGACCAGGGATTAGTATACATAAGGCAGAGTAAAGGCTGGCTGGAACTGTCTGATGCCCTGCAATGGTTTTATTTTCCATCTGCGCGCTGAAGTCCAAGGGGAGAGTTTGTGTGTGACTGGTGTGTTGCTTTCACTGATCCAAAGCAGAGGAGCCCTGCTCCTTCCCCCATGCTGGGGAAAGCTGTTTCTGGTGTGGATCCATAAGGCAGTTGCTGATCTGCAGACTGGGGAGCTGTCTGGGTGGCTGTGCTTGGAAGGTGGTTTATTTCTCATTGCAAAGGGCCTGGGAAGTTTGGTGTCCTTGGCAGCTGTGGCGAAGGCTGAGCCCTGCTGTGCTGTGTTTCCTCACTGCATGGGCAGCACGGAAAGGCGGCAGCCTCTGGGGAACAGAGCAGGGGGGAGAGGAGCTGTGCATGCCCTGTGTTTGCAAAAGGTATGGGGTACAGCCAGATAAGCAACAGGGCTGATGCAGGCTGGAGAAGGATGTAGGGAGTGGTGGGGGGGTGGAAAATGGAGGAAATGGAGACTGGGCTCTGGCTTTGTGTCTCTACTTGTGCCGAAGGGCGAGTGACTGGCACTGGCTTGCAGTGCTTTGTTCTGGGTGGTAGCAGCTTGCCGCAGGGCAGGGTTGCTGACGTGGCTTGGGAAGCACAACTCGCCAGCTGGGAGTGGTGGGATGCTCAGGGAGACCCCATCCCTGACCAGAAACCCCAGCTTGTGCCCAGGGCTGTCAGGACTGCTGTCGGGCAGCCTGAGCCAGTTCGGTCTGCAGCAGTGCGGCGTGTGAAGGCTCCCCGGCCGGGCTGGGGCTGACTCACAGCGCAGCGGTCGCAGCCAAGTCAGGTCAGCCTGGCCTGGAGGGGAAGAGACGGTCTCTGGGGACCAGAATGCCGTCAAATCTTCCAGCTTCTTAGGCAAACAGCCTTGCCCTTTGCCTGCTGGGGTGACCTCCTCTGCCAGGCATGCCTTCCCCTCCCTGTTCCTTCTCACCACTGCTGTCTGCAGCTCTGCATCTGGAGGTTGCCAGCCAGGTGAAGTGGGAGCGTGGAGAGACCCGTGGGCAGGCTGGGGCAAGCAACCCTCTCTTTGAAAAGCAGAGCGCTCTGAGGGCAGGAGCAGCTCAGCTGAGCATCTGCGGGGAGGTGAAGCAGTTCAGTTTGGCACCAGGAGCACCCGCTTCTCCCTGAACAGTGGATGCTGCAGGGCAGGAGCTGATGCACGGGGCTTGCGCTGGCAATGGAGCACTCAGCCATGAGCTTGACCTTGGCTCTTGTTGGCCAGGGCAGGTATGTTGGCTGCCAGTTAGTGATGTAGCTAACACCGCTGCGTTGCGCAGTGGCCAAGGGCTCGTGTGACTGAGGAGTGGGGACTGGAGCGGATTTTGGAATTTGTGCCCCCAAGTTGTGCTCTGATTTGTGGTGGTGAGGTCCATTGTGACCCTCGGCCATGTGATGCCAGCAGAGAGTCAGTGCTGACTGCTGGCACCTAGTCTGTGCAGCGTGTGAGGTGCCAGTCCCTCTGCCAGCAGCACTTGTGGGGATCTTGTGCTGGCAGTCAGAGCCACGTGGCTCTTTAGCTGCTGGCTCTGCAGTGCCCTTAGCCTTCCTGCACCAAGAGGCACCAGGATATGCTTGTGGCTGCTCCTCCCAGCCCCAGCAGCTGTGGCAGAGGTCCCCAGTAAAGTCGCAGAGCTCTCCTCCTGGTGTCTTTTCATTCTGGACTTTATTTAGGGCATGAAAACAACTGGCTCTCCCTCTCTGAGGTCTGTCTCCCTCCCTGCCCATGCAGTCCTGGCGTTCCTGGGCTGGATGAACCAAGGCACGGAGGCTGCATCCCAGGGAGGAGGCTCAGCCCCAGTGCCACATGCAGCTCTGCTCCCTGGGGAGCTGCTGGGCAGGCTGGAGCTGGCCTGGGGGTGTGGTTGAATCCAGGCAGCAGCTAACTGTTTTGTTCCCAGGGCAGACCATGGGGAAGGAGGAGAGGGTGGCAGGGAGTGAGCTTGGTGCTGCTTTCATGCTGAAGGGCCCCATGATGATGCCCCAGAGCGCTTTTCCTTCAGTAGCTTTGGGCTGTGCCTTTGAGGCAACCATGAACTCTCAGCTGGTGGTCCAGCAAGCCATGTCCCCTGCAATGAGGAGCGGCTGTTAGCCAGGGGCATCTTCCCTGTGCAGCTCAGACACCGCTTGCTGCTGACTAGTCTCCTTTACTTTTCCTTTCCCAGTCCTCTGTATGCTCCAAGATTGTCCAGCTGCTGGGCCAGAATGAGGTGGACTACCGCCAGAAACAGGTGGTGATCGTGAGTCAAGACAGCTTCTACCGGGTCCTCACCTCAGAGCAGAAATCCAAAGCGCTCAAAGGCCAGTTCAATTTTGACCACCCAGGTGAATAGAGAACAGCAGTGGGGCACCCTCTGCATCACCAGCCAAGAGCCTTGCATGGATACTGAGGCTCTGTCTCTGCATGGGGCAGGAGTGGGTGGCTTAGTTAAGCTCTTCTGGAGCCAGGTGCATTCCTGGCAGGGTGACTGGGGGCCATCTGTGTCCCCTGCAGTACTCCCTGTCTTTCTTGGAAAAGAAACTTCCTCTGGGGTGGAGTATTTGGGGTGAGAAAGGGCAGGTTGTGAACCCTCAGACTCCTTAAGGCATTCCTCTTCTCCCTGAAAAACATTCCCCAGTTTGAAAGCCTTTCTGGTACAGCTGGGTTGGGACCAGGGAGATCTGACCCCTCCGCAGAGGATGCTGTGCCCTGTTTCTACAACAGGAGGTCTTTGAGCCATCTCTGGGCTTGGTGGGGAAATTGCAGAGTCGCTGTCCCTTCGTCCCCATGAGGACAATGGTTGGAGGCAGCGAGCAAACAGAGCCCTGCCTGTCCAGCAACTCGAGGCTGAAACACTGCTCCAGTCTCTCTGAGGGCTGGAGCCCCAGAGAAGATGCCTTCCTGAGCCCGGGCTGCGCAGACCGCTGCACAAGGGCTGCATTGATTTCTGCAGGCCAGATCCCAAGTTGTTGCACAGCAGTGAAGCTGCGGGGGCTCAGGGCCTTGCTACACACCCGTGGCAATGGCAGGGCTTTCCTCCTGGGTCTGTGCATGTCTCTGTCCCCATTGTGGGGTGCCAGTGACTCTGGCTAGGCTAAGCTCAGCATCTGGTGGGTGGGAGAGGTTGCAAAGCTGCCTCGGGTAACGTTTCCTCTCTCCTCAGATGCCTTTGACAACGAGTTGATTGTGAAGACACTCAAAGAGATCACGGAAGGGAAGACTGTCCAGATTCCTGTCTATGACTTTGTCTCCCACTCCAGGTCTAACAGCTGCCCCTGCTAACACCCTGTGGTGCAGCACACAGCCTTGCCAGCCTCTCTGCTTGCATCCGCTCTTTGTGCCAACCTAAAGCTTCAATGCTAACTACTCCAAACCCCTTGTTAGAGGATCCAGAGCAGATACAGGCACAGTCTGAGTGTCTGGAAAGTTCCACAGCCATGCAGTTGAATCCAGCAACATGGAAGCATCAGTGGAGGGGGATTATGGCCCCTTTGGTTCCCCCATCCACACCCTTTTCCCATAAACTCTGTATTTACAGTTTTAACAAGTATTCCAGGCTCAAATAGTATGGCACTGTCATGGAAGGAGTAGAACAGTTCTTGTTCCTGTAGCTCATCCCTTGCATGTGTTCAGCTTGTTTTTGCATGCCTGTGTTGGTGGTGGGTGGTATGACCCTGCTCCATTTCCCACAAAAGCAGCGTGGTGTCAGAGGAATGCTGCCTGGTTCCTGGGCAAGCAGTGCTGGCCCTTGCATGTTCCTGTGGGCCAAGACCTGTGCACAGGCTTTCTGGCTTTGCACCTAACCCTTGCAAACAGCAGCTGGCTGAGGTGCAGGGAGAAGGGCTGGTCTGCTTCCTGCTCTGCTGTTTGTCCTTCTAGGAAGAGTATGTATGCCTTGGATTCCCTTCACTGTGGTGGGGTAGGTCTGCCCTCTCCTTGGTCATTCCCCTGGTGCAGCAGCGATGTCCCAGGGTTGGAGCAGTGCCTAGGAGCACTGCTGTGTGTCCCCCTACCTCTCTTGGCTTGTTTCCTCCCACTAGCACATTATGACTCTCCTTCCCTCTGCTAGGAAAGAGGAGACAGTGACAGTCTACCCTGCTGATGTGGTGCTCTTTGAAGGCATCCTGGCCTTCTACAGCCAGGAGGTGCGGGATCTCTTCCGCATGAAGCTCTTCGTGGACACGGACGCAGACACCCGGCTGTCTCGCAGAGGTGAGGTCACAATGTGCCTTGTGCAGCAGGGACAGAAATGTCACTTAACTGGTGTGGGTGGCTGTCACCAAGGCAGGTGACAGTGACCGGAGCAGAACTGGAATTGGCCCAAAGCTGTGCTGCTGCTAGCAAAGAGCCAGGGACCTTTTCCTCCCCAGCACAGAATGTCTGTATGAAGCACTTTGCTCCAGGTCTCTTAGGATTCAATGGGGATGTTCCTGCCTTGTCTGGGGTTCCTCCTTCAGTGCATGCAGCAACATGACTGCTGAGCGTGCTGTGTCCTTGTGTGGCTCTGTGGCACCAGCCTTGTGCCATCAGCTGGATGGCAGCTGCTGCCAGTCAGGGGGTACCAGCAGGGAAGGGCAGGGCACATCTGGCAAGGCAGAGGCGGCCCGACAGCTCAGCTGGAAGGCAGTGCCTGATGGCTGTGCTCTGAGGACGGCAGTGTGGGTGTGAGGGTGTCTTAGGTATGATGCAGGTAGGGAGTAGGGTCTTACATCTTGGTTTGGGCAAGCACCACCAGCACAGTGTGGTCCCTCTTTGTGGCACTTGGCACTGGGGTGATGGTTGTGGGGGCAAAGACCCCCAGAAACTAGAATATCCCTCTCTAGGGCTCCCCACATCCAGCTGTGGGTTGCCAGGTGACGTAGGAGGGGAGGGTCTCCAGCTCCACAGGGTCTGCGTGGCTTGATGCCATTCATTTCAAAGCAGCCTTTAGGAGAGGAGTCACCAATGTAACACCCAAATCTCCTGGATGACTAAGGAAGCATTTGGGGACTTTCTGGGCAGAATTCAGTTGTCTGAAGTGCCCCTACCCCTGCCTGGCTCTGACAGTCTACACAGGGTATCTGGGGATGCAGAAGATGACTTAAAAGCAGGGTCTTGTCCAGACCTGTGTGCTGTGATGAGAGGAGCCCGCCTCAGTGCGTCAGCCTGGGACCGCTTGTGCGCACGGGACTGTTCCACTCTGAGACAGATCTGGTTTTGCCTGCCCTCCTGCTGTCAGACAGATACAGGGCTTCCTCTGCTGCTGGGATGTCATCAGTGCTGATTAAAAGCTGTTCTCTACGCATCCTTCTTGACCCTGCCCACTGTTCTTGCATGACTCATCCAGGGAGGTGACAGCCCAGTCATTGCAGGGAGATGTCTTAGCAGGTCACAGATGCACATTGGCAGGATCCCAGGGTGTGAGCCTTAGTCCTTAAGCACACTGTGCTGTGCAGGAGCTTGGGTTTTGCACCCAGCCACAGGGTAGAACGTGTTTTTGGCAGAGCACTCTATCATCTGTCTGAAGGCAAGGCGTTGCCTTGTGTTTTTGCAGTGCTGCATGATGGTGTGTCCATTCCAGTATACTCTGGAGTGGGTAATTCAGTCACTTTGGACTTGGCATAAAAATGTGAGCTCAGGGCTTGAGAACTGGTTGAGATCCCACTGGCTAAGAACTGAGATCATCCAGCTGCTGACCACGATCACAGAATGTTAGGAGTTGGAAGGGCCCTCTGGAGATAATCTAGTCCAACCCCCTCCCGTCAAAGCAGGATCACCTAGAGTAGGTCACACAGCAACACATTCTGGCGGGTTTTGAATGTCTCCAGAGAAGGAGACTCCACAACCTCTCTGAGCAGCCTGTCCTACTGCTCTGTCATCCTCATAATGAAAAACATTTTCCTTATGTTCACGTGGAACCTCCTGTATTCCAGTCTGTACCTGTTGCCCCTTGTTCTGTCATTGGACATCAGAAAAGAGCCTGGCTCGGTCCTTCTGACACTCACCCTTTACATATTTATAGACATTAATAAGGTCATCCATCAGTCTCCTTGAGCTAAAGACCCCAGCTCCCTCAGCCTGTCCTCATAAGGAAGGTGTTGCACTCCATCATCTTGGTGGCCCTGCACTGGACTTTTTCAAGGAGTCTGTGTCCTTCTTGAGCTAAGGGGCCCAGAACTGGGCACAGCATCACAGATGCGATCTCACCAGGGCAGAGTCGAGCGGGAGGAGAACCTCCTGACCTACTAACTGCACCCCTTCTAACGCACCACAGGATGCCATTGGCTGCCTTAGCCACAAGGACACATTGCTGGCTCATGGTCATCCTAAACCCTGGTGTGCTGCAGCCATTACACAGGGTCCTGAGCCACATGGGCCCAGGCCATTTTTGGGATATTTCTCCCACCCACCATAAATCGCTAAAGCCTTGTGAAGGGTCTGCTAGGCTGGTTGAGATGCTGGTGCCCCCTAACCAGGGCAACTCGTTAGCCTGTGATAGGGATCTGATCATTTGGCAGTCTCCTGGCCTGCCGTCAGCAGTTGGTGGGATGGCTACAGCAGCAAATCTGTTTGTGTCCCTGGCCTTTCTGGGAAAGGAGAGCATGCATGTGAGGTGCAGAGCATATAACTATGTCCCTGAAATGTGTCTGGAGGCAGCCTGTGTCAGGATCTTGCATTGCGACATAGCGGCTCTGATTCACCTTGCTCTCCCAGAAGTCCTGAAGAGTTGCAGTGATGGCTCAGCTTGGCAGCAGTGAGACATGACGTTCTTGGAGATGGAGCTGATGGCTCAGTTAATCAGTGCTGCTGAGGTTCAGTACGTGCAGCTTGCCACCATCCTCACCTCAGCTTTTTTTCTCTTGGGAAATGTGCCGTCACCAGAGCTCCAGGGGCAAGGTCTGTTGGGTGCCTCAAACAGCCCCACTTGTGCAAAGCTGATTCTGGCTGAGGCCCCTCACTGCACTGTACTCTGCCAGCTTGCATAAAACAAAGACCAAGTTGGGTGTTGGGTGTACATTTTGGGCCTGATTTGAGTGATGTGTGCTCTGGAAAGGTCCTTGGGACAAGGAGCGTGTAGGTAGAGGGTGATACCTCCAGATAGGGTGTGTGGTCTTGGCCTGGATTGCTGGGAGCCACTGTTTTGGGATTAGATGGTGGGTGTGTGACTCGTATTTGTGTGTAGGGTAATTGCCCTACTGTAGTCTGCCCCTGCAACCTGGGCACTTGCTGGGTACAGCTCACAGGCCTCTTGCATGCCATCCTAGGCGGAATGGGCTGCAGATAACACCCTCGCTGTGCTCCTTTCCTGCCCCAGAGCAGCCAGCAAACAGGGTGTGGGACCTGGGAAACAAAAGTCTCTCTGTGTCACCTTTCCCTCCCCAAACCCTGCCTGTTTGTATTGTTTGAGCTGGGGCTTGCTCCCCTTCTCTGGAGAAGGCAAGGAGCTGGCTAGAGCAGCCTGGGCTTGACTTGAGCCATTCCTGGAGCAGGCAGGGAGCTGGCACACATCCTACTGCCAATGTTTCTTCCCCCCTCTCCCCCCTGCCCATCACCCCTCCTGCATGGGGCTGCAAAAGGGCGCACTGCGAAACTGCTGGCCAAGGGCAGAGCTGTGGGGCCAGTGCCAAACCAGCACTGGGAGAACAGCATTGTCCTGGCCCCACAAGCACGCGGGCAGCAGCTGTCGAGCAGGTCGTGCAGGCTGGCAGCGCCGTGCCTCGGCTTTGCTCGGCACATGGAGAAGGCTTGCTCTGAACCCGGTGCCAGGCGCTAGCATGCTGGGGAGAAGCCAGCCAGTCCCTTGGGAAGAGCCATCTGCTCAGCCACAGGGCTGTGTTGGCTTTTCACCATGCACTGAATCCCTGCTGAACTTGTCCACGCTGAAGTGGCTTCAGACTGGACGTGGCAATGGCCCAAATACCTTGTGCAAACACGGGTGTAAGGCCCAAATGGCAGAAAAAGCAGGAGGCCAGCTTGCTCTCCTGCCTTCTGGTTTCCTCCTGAGCTGATCTTCTCCAAGTACTCCCTCAGCCTCTGGCTGTGGGAGCCTGCTTTGCCTTCCGATCCCACTCTGCTGGGGACAGCGCAAGGAGCCTGGCAGAGCTGGGTAGGTGGGTGATTTTTTAAAAAATATTTTTTTTACTCTCTTTGTTGCCGCAAACCTGAGTTAAGCTGGGCTTTAATGTATGTGTGTGTGTGTGTGTGTGTGTGTGTGTGAACTCCACTCCACTGCTTTTCTATTCTTTGGACACCTCTGCGGTGGGGATGACTGGGAGAATGCTCCATCCTTAGGACAACGGCAATGTACAATGACAGGAGGGATGCAGGGGCTGGGGCTGGGAACAGACAGGACTGGGGCAGCACTGGTTACAGCTGGAATGTGCTTGCAGAGCTGGAAGGGGCTGGAGGCCAAGAAAAGCCCTTGGTCAGGTCAGCCAGCCCTTGGTTCCTAGGAAGGGTTGGCAGCTGGTGAAATTTGTGTAGCTGGGTTGTGTTGTGTTCTGACATTTGGGCAGCAGCTTTGAGGAGCAGAGACCTTGAGCAAACTACCTGGGTGGCTGGTGAAAGGTTGTACTGAAGGAAGTGGGATGGAGTGATACACGTCTTGGCTCCTGACTGTGCCTTACATCTTCCCCGCAGTGCTGCGAGACATCAGTGAGCGAGGCAGGGACCTCGAGCAGATCTTATCTCAGTATATCACCTTCGTCAAGCCTGCCTTCGAGGAGTTCTGCTTGCCAGTAAGTGAGGGGAGTGACGCCCAGAATTGCCTCATACCCTGCCCAGCTCCTCAGAGCTGTAGGGAAGATCCTTGGCTGCATCTACCTGGGGATGGGGAGATTCCTGCCCTAGGGCAGTGTTCACTGTGTCTGCCTCCTGCTTTGGGCTGTCCTGCCTGCCCTTGACACACTGCTGTGCTGCTGGCTTCTGGCTGGCTGGATGCTTGGGAGGGGAGCTTCTTCCTTAGCTCTATGCTGCAGAATGTGGCCTTGCAGGTCATGTTTCCTGGCTGGTAAGAGGCCAAAGCATAGAGCTTTGATAAACCTCGCTCAGGGCCAGGGTTTGCAAGGCCTGCCTGGAGAAAGGAAGAGACTTTGGGAGCTGATTATTGAGGCAGGGTTCCCTCACAGACAGGGACTCTGTGTGCAGGAGACCACTGCAGTCCTGCAGAACTTGCAGGTAAAATAGCATGTGTGTAGGGCTAGCACCTCTCCTGGCCGCTGCTCTTGTAGAGAGAAGCCTACACATAGGTTCTTGAGGCTTTCCAAAGCAGATGTGGTGGTTATATGAGGAATTCCTTCTCTGGAGGAAATGAGTCGAAGATTTTGGCAACCAGGAACCTGCTGGCCAGAGTCACAAGCAGGAATTGAATCTGTGTCGCCAGCCTCAGGCTGTGGCCACAGAAACATCTCTCTGCCTGTCTATATGGCCACCTCTGCCCCTTCCCATATAAAGCAGCTGATGCTTTCTGTGCTGTAAGATCTTTTCGTGCCTCCTGGGCAGCAGCCTTTTCCTTGTCTCACTCAGACATGTCTCTGGGATCCAAAGTCTGATTCCAGTGTAATCCCAGGAAAGCTTTTTCTGAGGCAGGTCCAGCTTGGTGTACCTCCCCTGCTTCCAAGTCCCCAGCAAGGTAAATTTGCCACTTCGCAAAGTGGTGGATGCTGCATCAGTCTCTTCTGCTGAAGAGTCTGTAGGAGGATGAAATGTGAAAGAAGGAGGATAGAAGACAGCTGCTTTGTCTCAACCCACCAGCTTTGCAGTGGTCTGCTCCTGCTTCCAACCTAGTTTTGAGCTCAGCTGCAGAGCAATTCCATGTGGATGTCAAGCTGGCTCAGCACCCACTCTTGCTGTGTCTCAGCTCCTAAACCAGCTCTGGGCCAGGCAGTCCAGCACTGAAATGGTCCAGCATGTCCTGGTGATGTTTTGATAGGGCTGAAAGCACCTGGGAGTGTTCAGTTTGCTGATGGTAGACCTTGGCTGTCAATAAGCTCATCGGCTGTAAAAGCTGTCACAAATAGGGGAGGAAACCAAGACTGGCACCTGCTGGTGGAAATAGGTCAGGACTGGTGTCCCAAATCACACCAGCCAACGATGCTGGTTGAAAATTCTCCCCACATCCCAAGCAGATCATATGGCTGTGCCCTCCATGTCCACACAGCCAGGGTACGCCAGCTCTTGCACTGAATCTGGCTGGGCTTGGGAGCCAGGGGTGTTGTTCCCCAAAGCTGGAGTATTGTGATGGTGAGGGGTTTTTAACTTCAGATTATGTTAGGGTGCCTCTTACTGGAATCTGTATGAGCTCAGGAAAATGGAGTCAAGGCACAAAGCATGCTCTTTGCAACACAGAGCCCAAAAGCATCCAAAATGTATTATCAGCAATGACATACCTCCGAGTGGGTTTGGGTTTGGCAAGGGGAGGGTTAGGACCTGCCCCAGGAAGCAGGGACAATCCCCCAGCCTAGTGCCTGTCCACTTTCCCAGTAACACAGTGCTCTCTCTCCTCCCAGACCAAGAAGTACGCTGATGTGATCATTCCCAGAGGAGCAGATAATGAAGGTGAGTGGACCCAAACACTGCTGTTATGATCTGGCAGCTGGGTCTGGGCTGTTGCAGTGCAGTTAGGTCATTGGAAGCAGGACCTTCCACGAGGGTGACTTGGGCCACTCACTCAAGAGAGTGCTGGTACCACACAGGCGCTGAGATGAGCCACTCCCCTTTGCTCCTGCCTGGAGCATTAGTGATTGGGAATTTGTGCTCTGCTGACTATGCCTAGGAGCCTATCTATGTGCAGTGCCTCCAGGCAAGCTCCTGGTTCATCCCATGCAAAGGCAAACATGCTTCTCCAAAGCCAGAAATGCAGCTGGGACAGTCAGGTCTCCACCTGGCTGAAATCAGCGTGACCATACTGGTTTGAGTGTTGGGCTCAGTCAGGACAGAGGGATGAAGTCCCAGCAAGGCAGCTCTTCCCCACAGGGTCTGCAGCTCCCCACTGCATGCTAGAAAGGGATAAGAGCAGGGGAGACAAGCAGAGTCACGGTCTCTGGCTTGGCTCTAGTTTATTTCCTGTGATCCTAATACAGCCTCTCCCCTGTCTTTCTTCCCCTCCTCCTTTTGCTCACAGTGGCCATAAACCTGATAGTGCAGCACATCCAGGACATTCTTAACGGAGGACTCAGCAAACGCCAGAGCAACGGCTACCTGAATGGCTACACTCCTCCCCGCCAGCGGCAGCCCTCAGAGTCCAGCAGCCGGCCTCACTGACCCCGGGCGGCAGGCATGAGGCTGGGGCAGAGGGTGCTTGGGCCCTGCCACTGCCCCTCTGTACATACTGTCCGTTCATTCCCCTCCCCTTATCTATTTAAGAAACCAGACAGAGACGACTGCCTTTAATTTTGTATGTTGGAAATGCCGAGTGAGAAGCAGCCGGCTGCTCGGGAGCCTGGACCGCCCACAGTTCCTGGCCTTGCTCAATAGCTCCTCCAGCACAGAACTGGCTATAAATCTCTATAAATACAGAATTGCTCTATTTTTGTGTAAATGCAGAATAACGTAAAATTACTTGCCATGAGGTATTTGCCAGGATCGGTGTTACTGGGAGGGGGCTGGGGAGAGGGCCCTGGGAGATGCTGGTGTCAGGATCCTCACCTCAGAGGCAGTAAGGAAGAGCATTTGACACCTGCTGTAGTATCACAGTTGGTCTCCATCCCGGGATAGAGATGGCAGATTGAGTGTGGCATGGATTTTGTGACTGAGCTGGGGTTGCCTCTTCCTGCTGTGGCTGTTCCGGTCTAAGCAGCCTGGTTTTAGCTGGCAGGCAGTGCACAATCACACTGGGACGTGTGATACCTTCCCTGACTGCACCTCCAGATTTCAGTCCTGCAGCAGCGTATGTTCCTGTGTCTGACACCCCTTCTGACCACAGGTGGGAAAGTGCTGTCACATCCTTCAGCAAGGACCTGATAAATGATGCTGGGTATGTGATCTTACAAACATGGCAGCTTACATCTTCAGTGGTCTCACTGCCTGGCTTGGGTAGTGTGGCAACCGGCAGAGAGCAACACGCAATTTGAGATGCATTTTAGGTGAAGCCATTTTATTAGGTGCAATCACACAGATTATATACCTTTTTTACTGCAAACGTGGCAAGTTAAAAAACTGCTAATTGGTTACACGCACTGTTCACACCATATTGATTGGTTAGTAATTATAACGAGTTCTGATAAACATAGCTAAATATCCTTAGTTTGCCTTTAATGCCTAAAAGTATCCCCACACCTGCTGTTTTGACCCTCTTGTTATGGTTAGTTCCTAACATGTTCCGTTACTCCCAAATACTTCCCATAACTGCTTCTTGGTTTAGGGTAGCCTGTACCCCTATCAACAAGGCCACTGTGTTTTGAGAATGTGATTCTTAGGATCCTCTCAGCATGAGTAACTTTTCCTCTCTCATGGGAACAGAAGAATATTGTCAGGGCCTAAATCTTAGGAGAAGAGAGCTAGGCTGCTAGCAGGCCTGCTGTCTTCCCTGACAGGGTAGGTATGGCATATGAGTACCTTCAGCCTTGCTGGAGATCGGTGGCCATGTGTGGTGGGACTCCTAGCTAAGCCCTGGGCTCAACCCTAAGCCCAGAAGATTGAGAGGTATGTTCCTTGCTTGGAATGGTTTTGCTCTTGGATGAGGGATGTTGGATCTGTAGGAAATGGTTAAGGGAGAACCAGCTGCCTCTGAAAGCATGGGGCAATGGATGATGACAGGCAGCTGCTGAGCCGTCTTGGGGAGGGGAGCAGTGTGTAGCGGTTCCTTGGCTGCCTAGCATTCCTATATGGGACATCCATTAAGTTCCAGCTAAGTAGCATGAAACTGGATGCCCAGGAGTGCCTGCTCCTGTTTCAGAGCATGCTTGAGGCATCACCTCCCATGTCCCTTTCATTGTGTCCTGGTGTAGGACACTTTCCCTGCCAGTGTACTGTCCCTACGCCTGCTCAGAGAGTGTTCTCACTTTTCTCAGGGTGAGACTTAACCTCAGCTAACCTGTCCCAGGAGAGCCTGGGTGGGCTGTACTGTAGGTCTGGGGATGCCTGGAAAGCATGGTGGGGCAGCTGGGCTGGGGCAAGGGTTTGGTGGGAGCCAGGGAAGGGGATGTGGTAGGATGGTAACCAGGAAAGATCCTTTGGCCTATGCTGCTGGGACTGACTTGCCCCACCACTACCAACCATTCACAGGCATCTCACAAAGCATGGAGCAGGAACCCTTAGTTTTGCCTCCCCTGATTAATTTCAGTCTTTCCAGAACATTGTTTTTGCAAGTGTAAGACCTTAGATACTCTCTAGCCCCATGCAAGCTGAGAGCGCTTTGATTTTTTAATAAACAAAACAAGAAAGGAAAGATCTCCCTTGGCGACTGCTGCTGGGGCAAACTCATTCCCTGTTGATCTGAGAGGGGCACTTGGCAGCCCTTCATTCCTCTCCTTGTCCTTGGATACTCCCTGAGGCATATCAGCTTTGCAATCATCAAGGGCTACCCCTGGCTCATTCCAGGTACAGCCATAGGTAAAAAGGGACCAAAGCCCTGCAGCACTGGTGAGACTTCTCAGGGCTTAAGCAGCAAAGACAGCATACTTGTGAGCTACTGCTGTCTCTGTCTTAAAGCGATGGATGTTGTTGCACCTGAGATAAATATTACTATCTGTTGTTTATTTTTGGAAGAGAATATTGTAGTGCTATTCAGATCTGAGAGCTATAGGGGATTAAAGGAAAGACCAGCATTCACATAGCTCCCTAATAGGCCTTACAAGGCTGTCTTCCCCTGGTCACCTTGCTACTGTCTAGCTGTTGATCTGAGAATCTCATACATCTGCAGTCACTTCTGCTCAAAAAAGAACTGCATGCTTTCCAAAAGGTCGTTTGGCCATTTGCAACAAGGCATTTCATTATTTCTCTTCCATGACCGACCCAACTTCACTTGCACACTGTAGCAGGCCTGTGCAGGCCTGTTGCTTTTCTCAATACTGCCAGGTACTGAGACAGACACGGTCACAGGCCTCACCTGCCAGGAATACTAATAGCAGGCCCGGCACCTTATTTACACAGAGATGGGCATATACGAGGCAACAGAAAAATATATCACCTTCATATGGCATATCCTAGATGAATGGCTCATTTTGTGGATCGGAGTGTGCTAGAAAACAAAAATGGTAAAGCACTCCTAAGTGGGAGTTTTGCTGTGTTTCCCAGGCAGCACTGCTACAGCGGTTTAGCAAGTTGCTAACCATTTCCCCTTGGGTTATGGGGGTTTCATTCTGCTCCTTGTTTCTGTCTTTCAGTGTAGGGTGCTTGGAACATGGAGAAGAACTGGTTTTACTCCTAAAGACTGAGGCAAAGAAGGCATTCAGTACCTCAGACATTTCCTCATCCTGTCACTGTGTTTCTCCACAATCTAACAAAGGCTAAAGATTCTCCTTAGTCTTCCTCTTGTTGTTAATGTATTTATAAAAACATTCGTTACTGTCTTTGACTGCAGTAGCCAAGTTAAGTTCTAGCTGGGCTTGAGCTCTTCTGATTTTCTCCCTGTGTAGCCTAAGGACATCTTTGTAGTCTTCCTGAGTTGCCTGTCCCTTCTTCCAAAGGCCATAAACCGTCCTTTTTTTCATAGAGTTCCAGCCAAAGCTCTCTGTTAAACCA
This sequence comes from Porphyrio hochstetteri, assembly GCA_020800305.1. NCBI lineage: Eukaryota > Metazoa > Chordata > Aves > Gruiformes > Rallidae > Porphyrio > Porphyrio hochstetteri. Next base: position 27,348,193 of record CM036912.1, read on the forward strand.
GACTGTGGCTTGTCTTTCTGCACAGGGGCAGGGCCTGATCCTGTGCTTTAAAGAATGCCTTCCTGGGCTCCTTTGCATTTCAGGACTGCCTCCAAAGGGAGATTCCTTAACAGGCCTCTTTAGATCCACTGTGGATCTGACCCTGCTCCTTACTCCTCCAAGAACTGAAACTGCTGTTCTTACATGGTCACTATGGGTGCCAAACGGCCTACCACCCCAATGTCCTGCTGGGCTTGGTTACTCAAGAAGAAATCCAGCCTTGCAGGACTGACCTTGGCAGTATGTTGCACTGAGGAAATGGCTGGCAGACTCCATGTTGCACTAAGGATACCCAGAGGGTTTGAGCACTACAGTTTCATGCGGCCCTGGGGAGGAGGCAGAGGACCTTTCAATGCCTACAGAGGCTTGCTGGCATATGCTGGGTTTTCTTTTTTCACTGAAAGCCAAAAATTTACGTCCCACCCCACATGAATAATGGCACTTGCAATGCTTCTGTTGCCATTCCCAATCTTGATGTGTTGAGGAAGAGTACCTCCAGAATTATTACTGAAGGGACACGACCCATGGGGCATTGGTTGCCTGCCTAGCAACCGATGAAGGCTGGGGCGCAGCCGGGGAGGCCCTGTGCATGTGGATTTTGAAGCCTGCTGTTCCCACCAGTGTGCCTGCCAGAGGACACTGAGCCCAGCAGGGGAGTGGGACTGTTCCCCACAGGGTTTGGGCTGTGCCCTGAACTTCTCAGGGAGATTGAGCTGTGCCCACAGCTCCATCCAAGCTGGCTTCAGCGCTGTGCTCAAGCTGGGCAGCAGTTGCCTAATTCTGCTCCAAAAACACTTGGGGGCAAAGTAGCAGCCCAGGTTAAGAAGAAAGCCCCAAATTCACTCCTGGTTTGACAAAATTAAATCTGTTGAGAAGTGCGATGCCTCCAGAATTATTCCTGAAGGGACATGACCCACGGGATGCTGGGCACGCAGCAGCCACTGCCACCCCTCTGGGATATGGCCACCCACCAGCCGTCTCACTGGGACATGGGCAGCCCCTGGGAACCTCGCCAGGACAGGGGCATCCTGCCGCGATGCAAGGCCCTCCTCCTGGAACATGGGCACCCGCAGGGCACCTCAGGGCCATGGATGCCCATTCTCTCCCACCCCAGCTGTCCTGCTTCTCCCAGAGTGCACGCTCCACTGCGAGGTCACGTGCAGCAGCCCGGCTGGGACCACTGCCACTCACGCTGCCACTCCCCTGGATCCCCTTGGTACAGAAGCGACATGAGCTGCAGGAGCAATGAATTTATTAATCTGAACAGGGTGAGAAGGTTGAGAAAGCGGGCCCCCATGGGGCCACTCACTGCCAGGGATGCCTTCCTCTCCTGCCTCTCGTCTCACTCTGCACGGACAGTGGCACTCATCTGCCTCGCTGTGGTTCACATGGCCAACCCGCTGGGCACACGCTCTTCCTGAGTGTCACAGGGAACTCCAGAAGTCTCTGTCTTATCTTCTGCAACCTTCTTGTAGTACTGATGCTGGAACTGTTTCAGATAGGGTGTTTGATATATTTTCACTGCCTGTTCAGCAGGGGGAACTAGTCTTCCACCCTGAGCAAGTACACTGATGATACAAAGCCAGGAGGGGTGGCTGACACACAGGAACACTGTGCTGCCATTCAGCAAGGACTGGACAGGCTGGAGAGCTGGGCAGTAAGAAACCAGATGAGGTTTAATAAAAGCAAGTGTGGAGTCTTGCACCTGGGGAGGAATAACAGTCTGTATCAGTACAGGCTGGGGGACGACCAGTTGGAGAAGAGCTCTGTGGAGAAGGACCTGGGGGTCCTGGTGGATGACAGGTTGGCTGTGAGCCAGCAGTGTGCCCTCGTGGCTAAGAGGGCCAGTGGGATCCTGAGGTGCATCAAAAGGAGTGTGGCCCTCTGCTCTGCCCTGGTCAGGCCCCACCTGCAGTATTGTGTCCAGTTCTGGGCACCCTGGTATAAAAAAGACCAAGATCTCCTGGAAAGAGCCCAGCAGAAGGCTATGAAGATGATTAAAGGCCTGGAGCATCTCCCCTATGAGGAAAGGCTGAGTGACCTGGGGCTGTTCAGCCTTGAAAAAAAAGACCAAGAGGGGATCTTATTAATGATTATAAATATCTCAAGCATGGGACACAAGGGGAAATGGCCAGCCTCTTTTCAGTGGTCTGTGGAGTCAGGACAAGGGGAAATGGCCTCAAGTTGGAGCACAGGAAGTTCCACACCGCTATGTGGAAGAGCTTCCCTGTGAGGGTGAGAGAGCCCTGGGACAGGCTGCCCAGGGAGGTTGTAGAGTCTTCTCCTCTGGAGATATTCAAGCCCTGTCTGGACACCTCCCTATGCGGTATGTCCTAGGGACTCTGCTTTGGCAGGGTGGTTGGACCAGATGATCTCTGAAGCTCCTTTCCAACCCCTACGATTCTGTGATTCGAGCTGGCGAAGTTTGTTGTATTTGGAGATAATGCCCTTTTGCCAGCAGTCTGTCCACGTGGAAGATGAGGCTGCCTGCCCCCTTCCCTGGCAATGACAGGGCCGAGGTCACAAAGAAGCAGGCGGGGGCTTGGGGCTCTGAGATGTGCCGTAGAATCACATTAGAATCATTTTGTTTGGAAAAGGCCTTTAAGATCATCAAGTCCAACTGCTAACCTAGCACTGCCAAGTCCAAACACTTTACCATGTCCCTGAGCACCACAGCTACACATCTGTTAAACGCCTCCAGGGATTGTGACTCAACCACCCTGGAGCACCCTGTTCCAATGACTGATAACCCTATCTGTGAAGAACTTTTTCCCAATGTCCTATCTAAACCTCCCCCAGTGCAACTTGAGGCCTTCTTGGCCAAGGCTATTGCGGTTCCTGTTCCCCACAACCCAGTCACTCGCTGTGTGATCTCCATTGCTCACCTGTTGCAGGCGTGCCTTCGCGTATCTCCAGAAGCGAAGTGCAAGACAAACGATGTGGACCAGCCCCAAGGTTTTGCAGGCAATGCAGTACAGACTCCTCATGTTCATGATGTCATCACAAGGCTGGTCCAGATTATTGGACAGGTCAGTGGCCATGCTCTGTGTGGCAAGGGGCTGCTGCTTCTGGCTTTGCGGAACCACAGCTGTCCTGACCCTCACCCATCTCTGGGGGTTCACAGGGTCCTTAATGTTCTTCCATTTGCTGTCATCAGTCTTGGCCACAGCAGGGAGTTGCGTCTGGCTGTTTGGAACCACGGCCATCATCATCCAGCTCTGGGGGTTGAAAAGGTCAATAATGTTCTTCTGTTTGGTGGCAGCTGTTTTGGCCACAACAGTTGGTTTGTTCTGGCTGTCCGGAACCACGGCCATCCTCATCCAGCTACTGGGGTTGAAAAGGTTGATAATCATCTCCCATTTGGTGGCCACGGTCTCAGCCACAACAGGTGGATTCTTCTGGCCTTCATGATCATCTTCTACCTTGCTTATTTTCCAGCCAGGGTGGATATAATTGTAAAGGCCTGGGGGTAGACAAGGTATTATGCAGAGAGCCATGGTGAGGGACAGAATGTGAATAAATCGCATTGTGCTCTCTGAGTAGAAGAATTGTAACAGTCCAGGTCTCTTGGGCTGTTGTCCTGAGCAGAGCTCTGGCAGCAACCTCCACGAGCGAGGAGCCACTTGGTCACATTGTGTCTGTGCTTGCAAGGGTAGGCAATGTGACAAGACCTGGGCTGATGTCATCGAAGGCCTGTGATGTCACAAGGCATTGGTTGCCTGCCTAGCAACCGATGAAGGCTGGGGCGCAGCCGGGGAGGCCCTGTGCATGTGGATTTTGAAGCCTGCTGCTCCCACCAGTGTGCCTGCCAGAGGACACTGAGCCCAGCAGGGGAGTGGGACTGTCCCCCACAGGGTTTGGGCTGTGCCCTGAACTTCTCAGGGAGATTGAGCTGTGCCCACAGCTCCATCCAAGCTGGCTTCAGCGCTGTGCTCAAGCTGGGCAGCAGTTGCCTAATTCTGCTCCAAAAACGCTTGGGGGCAAAGTAGCAGCCCAGGTTAAGAAGAAAGCCCCAAATTCACTCCTGGTTTGACAAAATTAAATCTGTTGAGAAGTGCGATGCCTCCAGAATTATTCCTGAAGGGACATGACCCACGGGGTGCTGGGCACGCAGCAGCCACTGCCACCCCTCTGGGATATGGCCACCCACCAGCCGTCTCACTGGGACATGCGCAGCCCCTGGGAACCTCGCCAGGACAGGGGCACCCTGCCGCGATGCAGGGCCCTCCTCTTGGAACATGGGCACCCGCAGGGCACCTCAGGGCCATGGATGCCCATTCTCTCCCACCCCAGCTGTCCTGCTTCTCCCAGAGTGCACGCTCCACTGCGAGGTCACGTGCAGCAGCCCGGCTGGGACCACTGCCACTCACGCTGCCACTCCCCTGGATCCCCTTGGTACAGAAGCGACATGAGCTGCAGGAGCAATGAATTTATTAATCTGAACAGGGTGAGAAGGTTGAGAAAGCGGGCTGCGCCCGGCAGGAGCTTTTTGAGTTTCTCCCACGTCTCTGCAGGACAGTCTCCCTCTGGCTGTCGCCTTTGGAGAGACGGGGATGAGCCCTGGCCGTTGCGATGCCAGTGGGCCCTCCCTGCCATGGCAGCTCCCTTGGGAGGATGGAAGAGGGGAACCTCCCCAGAGCTGGATGCCAAAGGCCCATTAGCTCTTGTGCCAGCTGGGCACAGGAACACGTTTGTCGGGGCCTTCGTCAGGGCAGTGGAAGAGGCTGAAGTCTCTGGAGATTCCCTCATTCCAGGTGATGCCTTGGAAAGCCGGAATCAAAACTCACTGGCCTTGGTGACTATTAAGCAAGGATCCTTTATTGCAGTGCTGGGCACACAGGGGATCAATCGCTTCTCTGAATGTGTGCGCCCATTAAGGCCACATTTCTCATATTTATAAAGATTAACTATGCATATTCATTATAATTTCTAAGAAAAGGCAGGGTTATGCAATTGTGGTGGTTTAGCCATGGCTGGAGGCCGGATGCCCACCAAAATCAGTCTATTGCTCCCCTTCTTAATTGGACGGGGGAGAAAATATATATATCAAGAGGCTTAGGAGTCCAGATAAGGACAAGGAGAGACCATTTTATCAGCAACAGCGTGGGCAAAACAGACTCAACACAGAATGAAGAAAGAAACTACTCTAATTTATTACACTACACTAAAAAGAACAGAGAAAACCGGAGTCAGGAGCACAACCAAATCTTAAACAAAATGCAAACAGATCTTAAACACACGTTCCCCCCACCACTCCTTTCTTAGCAGACTTTAGTTAGGGTTTATTTGCTCCCTTCTTCCCTCCCGTTTGCAGTACAGGAAGGGCAGGGACTGGAGAAAATGTGGTTCTCGGTAGCACCTTCCCCCCACCCCTCCATTCTAAGCAGACTTCCCTTTAGCCATGATTTTACTCCCTTCTTCCCTCCCCGCTCGCAGCACAGGGGGGGCAGGAACTAGGAAAAAAATAATGCGGTTCTCAGTTACTTCTTCATAAGCTGTTTCCTTTCCCAGATCTTCAAACACCTCTACCTCCCCCCCTACTCCCTTCTTAGCAGACTTCACTCTAGTCATGATTTCACTCCCTTCCTCCCCCCGGATCACAGCACAGGGGGGCAGGGACTGGGAGATGGGGGCTTCAGTCAGTTCCTTGCGAGTTGGTTTCCTTCTAGGCCAGGGAGGAGGCATTCATTCCACACACACACCCTCCCCCTGCTGCACCGCGGGTCCCACCCACGGGAGACAGTCCTCCACATGAGTCTCTTCCCCCAGGGCTTTATCTCTTCATCAGCTGCTCCGCCTGGATCACTGCTATGGCGGGCAGCAATAAATCACAATGTCTCTCAGTCCCAGTCCTCCACGGGGTCACCAGCCTCCCCCCAGCAAAGCTGTTTCAGCGCAAAACTCTCTCTGCTCAACTCTGTGTCTCTGTTTCTCTTCATGGGCTGCAAGTGCTGGCAGGGGGTCACAACGCAGGGTCACAGTGTCTTCTCTATTTCTCCACCTGCTCCATCCAGCATGGACCCCCTCCACGGGCTACAGGTGGGGTCTCAGCCTTTTCCATGGGGCTGGTTTCTCCATGGGCTGCAGAGGCATCTTTCTCTCTGGCACCTGGGGCACCTCCTCCCCCTTCTTCCCCGGCCTTGGTGTCTGCACAGCTTGTTACATCTCTTCACTCCCTTCTCCGGTGGCAAAATGCAACTGCTTCCGGGTTGTTTTCTCCTATATGTGATTCTCGGGGGCGCTATGACTATCTCTCATTGGCTTGGCCCTGGTAAACAATGATTCTGGCCTAGAATTGTTTATGCTTAGGAGCTCTGGAGAATTCCAGCAGCTCCTCGCAGCAGCCATTTTCTGCACCCCTGTTCTAATCCAGCACCCAACCACACAAAACTGCACCAGCAATTTATTTCCAGGAAGTAATTTTCATTAACCCCTCCCGGATAGAGCATGCTTAGTGACACTCAGGGGGTCTTCCGGTGGTCTTCTAGGGCTGATGGCTCGACGTCTTCCTCGCTCTCAGCGCATGCTCTTTATGTTTCTTCTCTGTGATTATCTGAGCTCAAAACCACATTCCTTTTTGCTGAAAACAAGATATACTCTGTCTCTTAATTGGTTGTTAGTCTCATTATTTATGACTCCTCTATCTCCTGCTTCCTCTAGTTTCAAGGCTGTTGCTGTTGCATGGTTATGGTTAAGTTTCGCAGCTGCTCTCGCAAGCAGCTTACACAGTTACAGCTTTCTCCTAAACTTTTAAAACCATGAAAATTCTTATATTAAAGTTTTATTAATTGTCTCTTAAGCTACACCTATATCAATCTATTCAGCATGATTACATTTCATTGAATCACAGGGGCCTCTGATGATCTGAGGCATGTCCTGATGCATCAGCCGTCTGTAACCCCAAAGAGAATTCACTGTTATCTGGATGAAAAAGTGTCAGTCGGAATTGTTACCCGCCCTCTTCCCAGCACCTGCCCCTTTTCCTGCTGGGGTGCTTGCCGTCGCACCTGCCTTGGAGGTCCTGAAGCCTTAGGATCCCAGTGGGTCATGGGCAGGCACTGGGCAGCACCACCTTACAGGGACATGGGCAGCAAAGTCCACACCTGCCAGTGGGACAGGGGCACGCGTCAGGCCCCTCAGTGGGACATGGACACCCTCCGAGGATGTGGGCCCGTCTTCCAGGGCATGGGCACCCATGGGGCCCCTCACTGCCAGGGATGTGTGACTGATCTCTACTGCTCACTTATCCAGTTGTCCCTTCACTAATCTCCAGATGGAAACTACATAACATAGGGAGTAGAGCAATTCCACCACTGTGTAGACACTGCCCATCAGCCAGATCCAGTTCTCGCACTTGCAGTCACAATACTTAATGTGAGTGTCGTAGCCCTCACTGGCCATGCTCTCTGTGGCAAGGGGCTGCTGCTTCTGGCTCTGCGGAACCACAGCTGTCCTGACCCTCACCCTTCTCTGGGGGGTGTCAAGGTCAATGTCCTTCCATTCAGTGGTGGTTGTCTCAGCTATAACAGGTGGTTGCTTCCAGCTGTCCAGCACCACATCCGTCGTCATCCAGGTCTGAGGGTTGAAAAAGTCAATCATATTTTTCCATATGGTAGCCACAGTGTTGGTCACAGTGGGTGGTTGCTTCCGGCTGTCCGGAACCACGTCCCTCCTCATCCATCTCTGGGGGTTGAAAAAGTTGATCATATTCTTCCACCATATGGTGGCCATGGTGTTGGTCACAGTGGGTGGTTGCTTCCGGCTGTCCGGAACCACGTCCCTCCTCATCCATCTCTGGGGGTTGAAAAAGTTGATCATATTCTTCCACCATATGGTGGCCATGGTGTTGGTCACAGTGGGTGGTTGCTTTTGGCTGTCCGGAACCACGGCCCTCCTCATCCATCTCTGGGGGTTGAAAAAGTTGATCATATTCTTCCACCATATGGTGGCCATGGTGTTGGTCACAGTGGGTGGTTGCTTCCGGCTGTCCGGAACCACGTCCCTCCTCATCCATCTCTGGGGGTTGAAAAAGTTGATCATATTCTTCCACCATATGGTGGCCATGGTGTTGGTCACAGTGGGTGGTTGCTTCCGGCTGTCCGGAACCACGTCCCTCCTCATCCATCTCTGGGGGTTGAAAAAGTTGATCATATTCTTCCACCATATGGTGGCCATGGTGTTGGTCACAGTGGGTGGTTGCTTTTGGCTGTCCGGAACCACGTCCCTCCTCATCCATCTCTGGGGGTTGAAAAAGTTGATCATATTCTTCCACCATATGGTGGCCATGGTGTTGGTCACAGTGGGTGGTTGCTTTTGGCTGTCCGGAACCACGGCCCTCCTCATCCATCTCTGGGGGTTGAAAAAGTTGATCATATTCTTCCACCATATGGTGGCCATGGTGTTGGTCACAGTGGGTGGTTGCTTTTGGCTGTCCAGAAGCACGGCCCTCCTCATCCATCTGCGGAGGTTGACGAGGTCGATAATATTCTTCCATATGGTGGTGTTGGTCTCGGCCACAATGGTTGGTTTGTTCTGGCTGTCCGGAACCACGGCCATCCTCATCCAGCTACTGGGGTTGAAAAGGTTGATAATCATCTCCCATTTGGTGGCCACGGTCTCAGCCACAACAGGTGGATTCTTCTGGCCTTCATGATCATCTTCTACCTTGCTTATTTTCCAGCCAGGGTGGATATAATTGTAAAGGCCTGGGGGTAGACAAGGTATTATGCAGAGAGCCATGGTGAGGGACAGAATGTGAATAAATCGCATCGTGCTCTCTGAGTAGAAGAATTGTAACAGTCCAGGTCTCTTGGGCTGTTGTCCTGAGCAGAGCTCTGGCAGCAACCTCCACGAGTGAGGAGCCACTCGGTCACATTGTGTCTGTGCTTGCAAGGGTAGGCAATGTGACAAGACCTGGGCTGATGTCATCGAAGGCCTGTGATGTCACAAGGCATTGGTTGCCTGCCTAGCAACCGATGAAGGCTGGGGCGCAGCCAGGGAGGCCCTGTGCATGTGGATTTTGAAGCCTGCTGCTCCCACCAGTGTGCCTGCCAGAGGACACTGAGCCCAGTAGGGGAGTGGGACTGTCCCCCACAGGGTTTGGGCTGTGCCCTGAACTTCTCAGGGAGATTGAGCTGTGCCCACAGCTCCATCCAAGCTGGCTTCAGCGCTGTGCTCAAGCTGGGCAGCAGTTGCCTAATTCTGCTCCAAAAACGCTTGGGGGCAAAGTAGCAGCCCAGGTTAAGAAGAAAGCCCCAAATTCACTCCTGGTTTGACAAAATTAAATCTGTTGAGAAGTGCGATGCCTCCAGAATTATTCCTGAAGGGACATGACCCACGGGGTGCTGGGCACGCAGCAGCCACTGCCACCCCTCTGGGATATGGCCACCCACCAGCCGTCTCACTGGGACATGGGCAGCCCCTGGGAACCTCGCCAGGACAGGGGCACCCTGCCGCGATGCAGGGCCCTCCTCTTGGAACATGGGCACCCGCAGGGCACCTCAGGGCCATGGATGCCCATTCTCTCCCACCCCAGCTGTCCTGCTTCTCCCAGAGTGCACGCTCCACTGCGAGGTCACGTGCAGCAGCCCGGCTGGGACCACTGCCACTCACGCTGCCGCTCCCCTGGATCCCCTTGGTACAGAAGCGACACGAGCTGCAGGAGCAATGAATTTATTAGTCTGAACAGGGTGAGAAGGTTGAGAAAGCGGGCTGTGCCCGGCAGGAGTTTTGTCAAGTTTCTCCCACGTCTCTGCAGGACAGTCTTGCTTGGGCTGTTGCCTTTTTGTGCCCCTCACTGCCAGGGATGCCTGTCCTTTCCTGCCTCTTGTCTCACCCTGCACAGACAGTGGCACTCACTTGCAGCGCTGCATTTCACGTGGCCAACCTGCCGGGCACACGCTCTTCCTGAGTGAGACAAGGAACTCCAGAAGCCTCTCTCTTCTTATCTTTCTTGTTCTGCCACCTTCCTGTAGTACTGATGCTGGAACTGTTTCACATAGAGGCGTTTGATATATTTCCACTGCCTGTTCAGCAGGGTGACTTCCTGTTGCAGCTGGCAAAGTTTGTTGTATTTGGAGATAATGCCCTTTTGCCACCAGTCCACGTGGAAGATGAGGCTGCCTGCCCCCTTCCCTGGCAATGACAGGGCTGAGGTCACAAAGAAGCAGGCGGGGGCTTGGGGCTCTGAGATGTGCCGTAGAATCATATTAGAATCATTTTGTTTGGAAAAGGCCTTTAAGATCATCAAGTCCAACTGCTAACCTAGCACTGCCAAGTCCAAACACTTTACCATGTCCCTGAGCACCACAGCTTGTACCATTTACTGGCCATGCTCTGTGTGGCAAGGGGCTGCTGCTTCTGGTTCTGGAGAACCACACCTTTCCTGACGGTGGTCTCAGCCACAATGGGTGCTTTCTTCTGATCATCTTGTAAGTTTATTTCCCACTGAGGATGGATATAATTGCAAAGGCCTGTGGGGAAACAGGGTCCTGTGCAGAGAGGCATGGTGAAGGACAGAAAGGGGATGAGCCTCATCGTGCTGAGGAAAACCATCATGACAGACAAGCTCTCTTGGGCTGTCCTCCTGAGCAGAGCTCAGGCAGTGACCTCCACGAGCGAGGACCCACTTGTGTTTGTACTTGCAAGGGTGGGCAACGTGGTAAGCCCAAGCTCAGCAACACCGTGTGATGGGATTTGGGCACCCCACAGTCAGTACGGCCTGGCATGGACACGGGCGCCGGGCCGTCATGGTAACCCCAGCATACATGGCCGGGGCCAGCCCTTGTTGTAGGTGGCAGAGCGGTGCTGGCCGCGCCAGGCACCGGCTATAGAGACCACGCGGCGGGGTCAGCGCCGCTCCGAAGGCCACTCGGGGCGGAAGGGGCGGGTCGGAGCGCGGCGGCGGTGGTTGGTAGGGGCGTCGTGCGGGGCCGGGCCGCTTCCTGCCGCTGAGGAGGGGCTTGGCCCGGCGCGGCGGACACGGCTCGGGGCGGTTGCAGCGGGACCGCGGCTCGTGCGGCGGAGCCCGCGCCCGGCGTGAGTCATCCTGCGCCGTCTGGTGGGTGGGGTGGGCGCCGGTTTGCTGGGGATGCTTCCCGCCGCATCGCGGGGATTAGGGGGGCGACCCGTTGCCCCGCCGCTGCGGTGTCGGCTCTGGGGCTCTGCTCTTTCCTCGGAGTGGCCGGGCCGGGCAGGGCCGGCAGCGGCGTCTAGCGCGGCTTGGTCCCTCCCCTCCTCTCCCCGGGTCCGTGTGGAAGCGGCGGCCTGCAGGAGCCTGCTCGGCTCCTCGGCTCGGTCTCCTCTTGGGGGATGGAGCTCCGCGCCCGTGCCCGCCGCTTGCGGTCGGGGCTGCTGGCGTGAGGCGTTCGGGGGAAAGGCCCGAGCGGAGCGGAGGGCGGCCCGGGGGAGCAGCTACTCGTGCCTGTGGGTCCTGCAGAGCCAGGGCCGCGTTTTGCTGGGGAAACCGCCGTTTCACCCAGCTGCCGCCCCGCGGAGCAGGGGAAATCGGGAGCTCTGGGCCAGAGTGTAGTTTGTTGGGTTTTGGGGCTGTTTCTTTCTTTTTTTCCCTCGTGACTTTTAACGTGGGTTTTAAGGGGATTAAATCCGATGTGATCAGGAGTCTAAGAATAGCACCAGCCACCTTTCCTAGCATGTGCGAAGTGCTCCGAGGGGCTTTGCCGTGCGTTGTGCACACGGGCAGCTGGGGAGATGCTGCTTTGCAGCGGGGTACCCGGCGTTGCCCGCTGTTGCCCGCTGTTGCGTGCAGTGAGATTCCCTTTTCCATGGAGCCCCTCGGTGCAGGGCAGAGGAGCGGCAGCTGAGTCTGATCGAGCAGAGGCTGGGCAGTCATAACTTGGATTTAAATTGGTATGCGATGCCCTAAACGTGTGGAATTAGCCGGCTGTATTTACAGGAACATATGAACCGGAGTTATTTGCAGCTGTGGAAGATGACATACCTTGAGCTTATTCTTCATTAACCGGCAAACTGTTCCGTTTGTGTGTTTCTGTGATAATGTATCTGGAGAATGTTGAATGCAAACAAAGGTGCTTGTTCACTTAGCCAAATAAAGCTATAAGCATTTTGTAATTGAAATTGTGCCAAAAATATTTTGTTATTGCTGGACTCCAATCTGCAGGGCTTCAATCTGTCAATCTCAGTCCTCCAAAAATTATTTTATTTGCCCTTTTTTGGTTTTTTTTTCAGTTTTAAATGCTACTTCTGTTTATTTTAGGAGTTACACAGTCTCATTGCATTTCCTATTGTTTCACTGGTTTCCCATTTCTCCGTTTCTGGGTGGGAGGAATTCTGTGAATATTGATATGGAAGCAGAAGACCCTTCTATTTTTTTAGTACATGCTAAAACGTCAGGCTTCCTGCTTTAAATAACGATTAACTTAAATACAGTTGTAATTGAATAGTCATTAACAGTGAAATTGGGATGAGTGATGCCCTTGTAAAAAGGGCTAATTGACACTAGAAGCTTGTGCTTGAATGTGGAAGGCCTGTGCAGTTTGCGACTGTTGGTCCTCTCAGAAAATGAGTATTTGGAGTGGAAGTGGAGTGAGCATCTGGCCGCATCATTAATCTTTGCAGACATAGTACCATGTTTAGCATCCCTCTTGCCTTTGAGGCACGTAGTTCTCTTCAATTTCCAGGCACAAGTTTTTATCTTCTATCGAATTCTGGCTCTGCGGCGTGGTTGTTGAGCAGCGCTGTGCAGTTTATTAGGTGCCAGCCTGCCTTAAATCTCTGGTAAGTGTATGAGGGAGAGGTACCTTCTAGCTCCTGAGTGAGGAGTGAGAGCAAGCACCCCATTACTAGAGAGATTTTCTCCTTTGATAGAATTATTCTAAGGATTTAGTGGTGCAGGCAGTTTACTGACTGTATGGCTCTGTGATCTGATCCATTTGCGTAAAGAATTGTTGTGCCACTGTGGTGAAATTACTTTCAGTGATGATTATATTTTTCTTCTGCTTTATTCTCTGCGATCCAGACGTTGTTCATTGAGGCTGTGAATTTTATAGCTGGATAAAAACTCAAAGGCATACTGGTACATGGAAGCGGTCGGTTCTGTGGTCCTAGAGCCAGACCGACGAGAGGAAAGAAGGTGCTCTTGCTTCAGAATGTCATCCTGGTTTTTTTCTTTCTTTCTTTTGGATCAGGTCTTGAAGCATAGGGTGAAGGTTTCTCTTCACAGTGCATGGACGGAAAGCCAATGCGCAGGTAAGATATGAAAAGCCACTGTCCTCCTTTAAATATGATTAAATCATGTGAGTTGGTTTCATAAGCTCCTAGACCATAAAGTGTGGGGTGTTTTGTTTAGTGTGCCTTCTTTTTTTAAAGGCCTGGTTAGGAGAATTAGAATATAAAGCATTAGTATTTAGTTTTCAATATTTACAAGACCATGTGTCTTTAAGTAAATACGCTGATAGGAGGAGTACAGAAGACGAGTTATCGTAATTATTCATCCCCTCTCCCTACTTCCCCACTTACTATCATATTTAAAATCATTATTGAATTACTTAGGTATTCAAATTGTTTGAAATGAACTGCCTGGAAATAAATTGAAACTTGATTTCCAAGGGACATTATATTCCCTTTAACTAAAAGAGTTTAGTCCCTTGGATGGAGTGAGGTCTTGGGTGAAAAGGAGATTTCCTAGTCTAATTACAGATTCAGTGCTGAAGATGTAGCTGAAGTTTAATTCCAAGGAGTTTTCCCTGTGGTTATGTCAGGAACATTTTCTGTTATATAGAGAAAAAAACTGTTATAGTAAATCAGCACGATGACAAGTTGGCAAACAGGATTGTGTGCTCCTTCACTATCCAAGGGCAATCCCCATGGTGAAATGTAACAGCAGATATATTTCTGTGTTTGATACATGCTGTATGGAAGCAGTTTCCTAAAGTTCTGTGCCTCTAAATGAAGTAAAGAGAACTCATGTAAATTGCTTAGTCTGTCTGCACATGTTGAAAGGAGAGAAACTTTACTTTGGGTAATTCTGTCAACAGTCAGGGAGGGCAAGGAATTTTAACCCTGCATGAAGACGTAGGGCATTTCTAGCTACAGCATTTGCAGAAGCTCTTAGCCTGGGTTCTGTGTAAGGAGGTAAGAAAAAAATAGTCATTTAAACCCTTGAAGAGTGACACTGTGTTGTTTAATTAAATGAAAACAAGAAAAGGCTGTGCTGCTGCTTCAGTTCAGCTAATGAGTAAACCTTGGGACCTGATAGAGGCATCACTGGGATGATGTGTTGTCCAGTGTTTTTGTCAAGAAAAGAAATATGGCTTAGACAGTGAGGAGCTGTATGGGACTTTTACAGTGAGTTCCATTTTCTCCAAGATGGATTAAGTAACAGATGAGCTCTCTTCCATCTTAGTCTTCTACAATGGTGACCGTTTAAATCTTAACATAAACCCACAGCTTTTCAGGTTCTTATCTTTTACTCCATTTGTCAAAATGCTTTTGCAAAATGACATAAAGTCAGTGTGACTAGCTTGGCTTGTGTTCTTGTTTTCTCTCTACTTTAATTTAGTGTTCCTAATGGAAAAAAGGGATTCTAAATTTATTTTTGTCTGCTGTTTTCTGCATGTGGTGTTGAGGCGGAGAATTAAAGTGCTGAAGTTGGTATGTCTCTTGTGGGTTTGTGGTCTTGGACTTGCTATCGTGGAAGTTCTGTTTGCCACTTGGAATGGGTAGCTCTAGTGGAAGAAGTAGAGGGGTTTTTTTATTGTGGTGCTGATCCTGGCACTTCAGGCTTTTTTATTTTTATTTTTTAAATTTTATTTGGATAACGGATGCTGTGACCAGACCTTTCCTTAAGTTTTGTTTTCCCTCCTCCCTCTTTGGCAAGCCCCGCTAGTGCACAGGTAGCATGGTTTGACATATTTACTTGGCTTTACTTTTGAACTACGCTTTCAGCTGATCTCTGTGCCTGGATATGTTGCTTTGCGACAGTCTGGCCAGGCAAGCAGAGCACTTGGACTTAATGGATTTACATGTTTTGAGGGCCTCTGTGTGGATTGTTAACATTTCTGTTTGTTATTCTACTGTCTATCTTAGCAGGAAATGATAAAAGATTTCTGATGGATTTCAGGCTCACAGACTTTCTGTGAAGTCCAGCTAAGCAGATGGCAGAGCACTTCCCTTTATCCTTTTACTCAGGGCTCTGCACCTGTCTTACCGCCACGTGCAGAGTCCTGTTAGATACTGGAAGAGGGGACTGAGACTTGGTCAGGGCTGTATTAGTAAACATGGTGAGTTGGTATCAAGTGTGTACAGCATTCAGAGGATGGGAAGTACAATTTGAACAGAAAAGGCGTTGCAGCTATTTCTGTCAAGATTACAGTAGAGAAAATGCATTGATGTTGAAGCTGGATTTATCTTGTGTTAGAAATGAAGTGATAGTTGGGGCAGGCTATTCTTTCTCACTGGCAGGGAGTGGCAGGATAACATTGTTTAGCTGAAGGTAAAAGCAAATGTCACTCTAGTGAGTGACATAGTCCCACAGTACCTGAGCGTGGATGGCAGAGCAGCCCTGATGATCACAGTCATCAGGCAAGTCTAGCAATGAGGAAGGACTGAGGTCTAGCTGAGGAAGCCAGCTCAGCAGGTCAGTATCAGTGGGGTACACAGTTGGGTGCAGGTGTGCTCAAGCCAAGCATGAGAGCTTGAACAGTTCCCAAGGAAAGTGGGGAGGCCTTCCTCCCAGCTCTTCCTCACCCAGCTCTTTCCTGGCAGCCTAATCCCAGGTTATAGCAGTGCTGTACTGGAGTTGGCTCCGGCACAGGCAGCCAGACCTGGCCGAGGGGATGAGGCTGCAGATCCTGATGGTGCCCTTGGGGCCCTTGTATGCGCTCGGGATGTTAATCAATTGCTTAGACATAGCTCTTGCTCAAGACAAAGTGCAAAAGGCTTAGAAGGCTTTTGGAAGACTCTGGTAACAAATCTTTTAGAGTATGGATGACCCCTCACTCTTGGTGAAACTGAGTTTTCTGGGCTTGGTCAGTGAAAATCAAACTAAACAATGTAAATAGGGACATATCCACCAGACCCTGCTGTTCCCCTGTTGAGTAATATAAAATAATACTGCAGTCAGGTGTATCTGCTTGTTTGCATAACTCAACCTCATTGAGAATGCATACCTAAAACTTGCTAGCTAGGTAAGAAGAGGAATCAGTGGTATCTTTACTAATAATCAGACTTTCAGCTAACTAATTCCTAGAGTACTGATTGCCACATAAAGCACTTCCATTTACTTAGTTGGCAGTGTTGTGGTGGTCACTTCTGTTGCTGAAGGTATGGCTGGGTCAAATCAAGGATCTTTTGTTCTAGCAGTTCTGTACCAAATATAGGAAATGTTTTCCCTGTTTAAGCATTAAATTCAAAGCCAGGGGTTGACAGAAATCACTACTGGCTTGGTTTGTTATCTTTAGTTGCTACTAAAATTCATTGCTATTGAAATCAGAGGAGCACAGACTGTTGGGGGTTGGAAGGGACCTTGATAGGTCATCTAGTCCAACCCTTCCACCAGAGCAGGATCACCTAGATAAGGTCACACAAGAACTTGTCTGGGTGGGTTTGAATGTCTCTGGAGGAGACCCCACAACCTCTCTGGGCAGTCTGTCCCAGTGCTCTGTCACCCATACAGTGAAAAACTTCCCTTTTGTTCACATGGAACCTCCTGTGCTCCAGCTTGCACCCACTGCCCCTTGTCCTGCCACTGGACATCACTGAGAAGAGCAAATCCACTAAAGCAATGTATGATTTTGGCTTTTGGTCAGTATTTTCAGCCTGAGACTTGTTTGGTTTCACAAGCTTTAGGTTAACCTGTTGTTTTCTGCTGAACTGAGTTAAAGCTTGCTTGTAATGTCCTGCTAAAGCATACATTATCTTAGAACATTATTTGTAGGTTTTTTGTTTGGCTTGAAAGTCAAGCAGCGCTGTGACAGTACCAGAGATTTTTTTTTTCCTAGATATGTTATTAGATTTATTTTAAAAGCTTTGGAAGAAGCTGCTATAAACTCTAAGGATGGATGTCTCTTAGATGCCTGTGTTAATAAAGTTTTGGGAAGTAGCATAGCTGACTAAAATGGAGGCACAGCAGCCCATTTATTTAGCTGAGGTATTTTTGCAGGCTGCCCATGTTTCCATTCGTACTTTTCAGCAGTGTGCTACAATACCTGATCCTTTGTCAGCCCTTTCTTAATCCCATTGTATTTGCTGATTTCCCCAGCCCTGCATTTTGATGGAAGCTAATCCCAGGATATCTGCCTAGCTGAGCGTGAATCTTTTATCCTTGCATACACAATTCCTCTCCAATCCTCAGCCCTTCTTAATCACCCCGAGTACTCAGGAGTAGCTCCTAGCTTTGCGTGTGATGAGGGGAGGCAGCTAGCCTGCCATGTGAGAATCAAGCGCTGCCTTCTGTCTTTCACACTTCTAAGCTACTGACTCATCGTTTCATTCTCTATGCATATATATGCGTAATGCACACATAATGCAGTTAAATTATTATCCTTGTGGAGACACATGCTGTCAGACAGTGTCCTTTTGATTCACGCCTCTCTGCCTGTCTGCAGCAGTGACCCACAGTGCTTAACATCAAGCATCTGGTTTGGTCCAGTATGGAAATTCCCAAGCCCGTTGATCACTAGCTTCTGCATTACCCAGAGATAAGTTATAGATGAATCAGGAGTGCTAATTTGATTATTACTTTCCCCCCCCCCCATTCATTCAATATTCTTTATTCATTAACCAGCACTTTCTCTCCTGGAGGAAGGAGGCTGGATAGTGTGGGCACTCAGATAAGCCTTGATCGGAACAGTGCAGGAGTGCCTCCAGTTCTTACTAACCAGACTCCTTTTCAGTTAGTTAATTTAGAGATGTGTGTGGCAGAGTGTCATTTGGGTAGAAAAATCCTATCCTGTCTCAGTGAGGAAGGACTGTGACTGCTGCCTAAATCTGGCCCACTATTCATGTGGCGTAAACTGGTCCATTCCATTGCTGTGTCAGCAAAGAGCCTTGGCAGTGGGATTGACAAGGTACACTGCATTCCTTGTGGCAGCATAACCTTAATCTAATCTTGTTTGTAGTTGGAATCTATGCTAGTCTAGAAAACTTTGAGATCTTTTTAAGGGCTGTTTTTAGTGGGGGTTGTTGTTGAGGAAAGCCTACAGGAGTAACAGAGGAGTTCTGCTTTCCAAAGGAGGTGCTGACTGGGATGTAGGCTGTCTCTTGGGGTCTGCAGGTGTGTGAAAATGGGTTTTGATTTGACGACTGCTTGTTCTGTGCTGGGAAGTTTTGATTGACAGCCTGGCCAAGACAAACTCTCTGAAGTTATTACAGCAGTGTGAGTCTTAATAGGGTGCTCTTTTTTTTTTTTCTTCTTTTTTCCTTTCCCCTAGGGGTTGGTCTGACATAGCTTGAAACCCCTAATGCACATTAAAATCCATTTGGCTGGTTAGCAGGAGCTAGACTCTGCAGGGGAGTTTTTGTCAGCACCTGTCTCCATCTCTTGGTAGAAAGGTTAAATTACTTACCCTCTGGCCTTAGCTACTAAGGACCAAAGTAACCCAGTTAGATAAATTAATCTTTATCCAAGGTTTCTTGGGGTGGTTTGGCTTTTTTGGGGAGGGTGTGGGGTGGTGTTTAAGCTTAGTTTGGGTATGCTGCTGTGAGGAGGGCTTAGCTGCATTGTTTGTGAGGAGCTTGACACAGCTATGGAAATGATTGTTAAACCCCACAAGGTGAATTTGGGTTGTGAGGGACAGGAGTGGGTGGAGGAGAGTGAGAGGCAGTAGAATGAACAGGAGAAGGATTTGTTAGAGGTTTCAGAAAAGGAGAATGGTGATGGATATAAAAAAGGTGGAGTAGAGATAAAAAAGAACAACGAGACATTTAAGGTGCAGAGGCTGAACAGGAGCAAGCAGCAAAACCCAGAGGGGAGACCCAGCTGGATCTGTGTAACTAAGATATGAAGAAGAGGTAATGGTCTGAAACATCTGAATATGATGATCAAGGAGAGGGTGTGGGGGGAATGGGAAAGCAGGCTAAGATGCAAGTGAATAATTCCAACTGCTGCAAAGAGACTGGTTTCCCTGTGGTTAGGAAGCGTTGTTGACATAATAATGAGGGTTGGTTTTTTTTTTTTTAATTCTTTCCTTCAAGCATGCTGCAGAATACATCGAGCAGTGGCAAAGTGAAGTTAAATTTCTTTTCAACTCTTAACATGAACAAAATGAGGGAGTGACAGCTCACAAATGCCGGTGTACCGGAGGAGCTGGTAATGGGTAATGTACTGGGTCTTTTGGAGTGTCTCCAACAGCCAGTGCTTTAATTGCTTTAAGTGATGGCTTTCCTTTGAAGTGGGAAGAGGCAGTAGTTTCCTGTATCTTCTGTATTTTCATAGTAACTGATATGTCAGTAGTGCTGATGCATCTTTTCAAAGAATCATGCATATGAGAGCTGCAGAAATTCACATATACTTGGAACGTGCAAAATGGCATCTCACTTACATTTGCTTATTTAGCCTGGTTGCTGAAAATAGAGTTGGGCTTCATTCTTCTTGTTTAGCATTGATTTCAGTTACAACATAGTGAAGCTGGGGGTGTAGGCAGACATCTCTGTACAGTGAGGTACGAGTTGTGTCATCTTGGTTCCTCCCTGCCGACCTGTGGGAGGGCTCGGGGCAATGCTGCATTCACGTTTGCTGGGGTTAGTGGTGTGCAGATCTGAGTGGTATTGCACTCAAACTGTGGCAGAGCTGACATCTGCTCATAGATGTGAGGGATAAAGGAAGGGTACCTGAGCTTCTGTGAAGGGGAACATCAGATAGTTACAGCATGGCATGTGGAGCTGGGGAGATAGTATTTTTTCACTACTCCGTGCCAGAAACTTGGTTTAGATAGTCTAAAGTCATTCCTCATCTCTAAAGTTACCATTTTGACCTAATTTTCTTCCTATTTTGGTAGGCTGATAATTGTGGATGCTTTGATTGTTTCGACTTTTCCCTCATTTTTCTGATAATCCCAATTATCTTCTACCATTCTTAGTCTGCCATTCTTGGGAAAGAGTAACCTTCTTTTGAAACATGGTGGGGAGAGGTGGGTTGAGTCAGAAGCCTCCATAATTCAAAAATAACTGAAGAGGTGATGATTAAATGGATATTCTGTGAACCTGAATGATACTCATGGCAGGCTGCAGGCCGTTTTAAGTTACTGAACTCTGTGTGACAGTTTAGTGTGTTCAGATACCAGAGTGATGAGCGACGCTATCACAAACGTGGGTAGAAGAACAAGAGAAGTCTGGCTGAATTGTGCAGCTGGAATTCTTTGCAGGGGAAATCCAGCTCTGTCCAAGAAAAATCAAGTGACAATAGGCGAGTCAGCTAATCTTCTCTGCTTTGAGTCACTCTGTATGAAATGGGGCTAATACTTCTCAACCACAGAAGGCTGTTATGAGGTACAGTTAATAAATATGTATGTGTAGTTAGATATTACAATGGTGTGTCATAGAAAGCACATAAAAATACATATAAATATAAGCAGTTTAGCATTTGTTTACTTCTAGGTACGCGCTGGTTTGAGACCGATTCTGCTTTCATGTGGTCACGTGCCTGTTTCCACATACTGGCAGGGAGCTGCCGGCACTGCTGGCTTTGCCTTCGTAGTCTGTGTGAGCCCTAGAGCTTTGCCTGACAGTTGGTGGTGGATTAGTTGATGATGATCCTATCTTATGGCTTCCTCCACTGCAGGTGTACCAGTACTCGACCAGGAGAGACCGGAATGGACGTGACCAGCCGTTGCACCCTTGGAGATCCTAACAAACTGCCAGAAGGGGTGCCGCAGCCTGCTCGCATGCCCTACATCTCTGACAAGCACCCTCGACAGACTCTGGAAGTCATCAATCTTCTCCGGAAGCACCGGGAGTTGTGTGATGTGGTGCTGGTAGTCGGTGCTAAGAAGATCTATGCCCACAGGGTGATTCTGTCAGCCTGCAGCCCTTACTTCCGAGCCATGTTCACTGGGGAGCTGGCAGAGAGTCGGCAGACAGAAGTAGTGATCAGAGACATCGACGAAAGGGCCATGGAACTGCTGATTGACTTTGCATACACCTCTCAGATCACTGTGGAAGAGGGAAATGTCCAGACCTTGTTGCCAGCTGCTTGCCTTCTTCAATTGGCCGAAATTCAGGAGGCTTGCTGTGAGTTCCTTAAGAGACAGTTAGACCCTTCCAATTGCCTGGGCATCCGAGCCTTTGCCGACACTCACTCATGTCGTGAACTTCTGAGGATTGCTGACAAGTTCACACAGCATAACTTCCAGGAGGTAAGAAGCTAGTATGCTGGAATCATGGTGTAAAACACATGAACGTGTCCTGTGAAAGCCCAGGCAGCTCTTGTTTTGTGCTTCTTTCCAAATCCTGCCTTTAAATGAGCCTTGTGCCCTAATAGTGATGGCTGCCAGCTATGAGCTGGGGAAGAAAGAGGGGAGGAGGTACTTGCAGGACAGCATTGCACTGATAGTTTCTGTATGATCTGCAGCATTTATTCTCAAAGTTGAGTGGTGAGTGCTATGTGGAAGGCAGGGTCACAGGCGTAGCTGGATTTTGGTGTTGATGCTAACATGGCTGCATGATGGTGTGAAGTTCCACATCCCTTTCAGAAATGTTCTGGGTTCTGCAGGATTGGAGGAGAGACAGATGTTAATGTGAGGACAGTACATCCATAGAAACAACAAAAAAAATGGCTGTTGAGTTTAGGGATGGGAAATGTGGGTGTATGGGGGGACCATACAGCTGCCTTGGCAGAGTCTTCAACTCCCTTGCTGGAGCAGAGCTAGGGTATTGCATCTATTATTCAGCAGGAGTTGTTTGAAAGTAATTCAAATGTGTGATTTTTGTGGCTGACCTCTTATAAACCCAAGTCTCTTTTCCTTTGTTAATTCTACCTGGATGATTGTTGGAGAAAAGAAATTGCTAGCAACTGGTTCAGGGAAGGATCAGCATAATAATTAAGGATTCTTTAAGCAGTAGTCTGAGAAGAGTGGGTCTTAACTGTTACTCACAGATGCAGAAAGGAGCCCGACAATTTTAAGTGATGTTTTTTCTGAGCCCTGGATGGATGGGCAAGAATTTGCATGTATTTTGGAAGCAGCTACTCTAGGAGTGCACTCAGCATAAAGGTCTGTTCCCCAGCTAGAGACATTTGTCTCTTGGCTTTTCCAGAAACACTACTCCTCCATCCCTTGGAACAGATAGCCTGCTGCAGAGAAATCTCCTCTTTCCACCTGTTTCCCAGGTGGAGAGCCTTTCCAAAGAGAGTAAGTCCAGCAATGGCTTCTGGTGCTAGTTTAGTTTCCCCAGAGAAGTGGCAGTACATAAGTGCAGCAATTGCAGTTTGTTGATGTTTTTCCTTGCAGGAAACAGACTGGAATTCCGTTTGTTTCAGTTGGGTAGTACCTCAAATTACAAGCAGAAGCAAACACAATTGAACTTGACTGGTGGACTTGTTGGAGACAATGCTTGGTGTCTCACTGTAGATGTGTGACATCAATGTACTCTAAAAGTTGCAAGTAAATACACCTTTCCTAACCATAAATACTAGAATTCGGTGTATAAGATGAGAGTTGGGTTTTGGTGGGGTTTTTGTTGTGTGGTTTTTCCTCTTTTTTTTATTTTTTAAAGAACTTGGTGATTTCCCACTAGCCCTACATTTTGGCTGGCTGTTGGATGTGCTCTGTGCTTGCTCTGCATTTCTTTTATCCTGCATTTTTTTTGGGGAGCGGGATGGTAACCAGTTGGTCATCTGTTTCCAGTGCTTGGTCATTTTGGTTAGATCTGTGCTGCTCTTGTTAATACATGAGTAGGGCATGCTTATAAGCCTCTGAACTTTTTAACAGCATAACAGTTTTGTTTTGAGGTGTTTTAGCCTTAATACATGCAGCTGGCTGTTACGAGCTGCCTGCTATGGGGTTCTTTTCTTTTGCAGTCCCTCAGAGACGTCTTCCCATCTTCCTTGTCCCTGTTAAAGCACACAAAGGCAAAAATTCTGGCCTCGAGAAAACACTCTCCTCAAAGATGATGCAAATTATAATTGATTTAGCTGAATCATGGCCTCTGGAAAACAGTTGCTTAGATTAGAGCACTATTTCTTTGGTCTGGGCAGGTTTTGGTGTCCCTTTCACTGCCTCAGGAGTTTTGCAGCTCTATCCTTAATGATCACTTCTTTCACTTCCACTGCAGACAGTCTGGATGGTGCTTCTTGTTGGGATGGTGTTCTGTTCTGCTGTTGTTTTCCACCTGGAAAGTGGATTGGTAATCCCTGATGGAAGCCAGTGATTTGGCTACTTAATCATCTTGCACTGTGGAGGTTGAGAACTGATTAAAAAATGCACCTTTCTCTGCAGAGGCTGTATGGTCATCGTTCCTCCAAGCTGGCAGAAAGAAACGTGAGATGGGAATTTCCTGAATGGCAGTGTAAAATATTAAGCACTAGGCATCGAGCCAACCCATGCAGTTACCCTGGGTGCTGCCTGAATTGCTTCACGTCCTCTGCGGTGCTAGTTCTATTAATTTTTATGTGTATTGCTGCATTACATCATTAACTTCTTGGTAGAATGTTTTTCCAAGTTTTCCATTCCCCTCAATTTAATTTGTTGCCTAAAACCCCTAGTGAATCTTGTGCACGTAATGTGAAATGGTTCTATTAACAGCTCTGCTGTACAAGAACAGCCTTTGTGGGTTTTTTTGGTTGGTCTCTGACATCTGTGTGAAGGGAAGAAAATACACTTAAGGATGAACAACTTGTACAACTCCCTATCAGCAGACAAAAATTGTACTTCCTATTGTATACTCTGACATTTATCTGTTTGTAAATGCAGCAATGTCCATGAACACTGTAGAGGAAATGAAGCCCATCCAATTCTTCTTTAGTAAGCCAGTCAGTCAAATTAATATTACAGTCAGATAATTATTAGTGTCCTGGTAATCAAGCCAAAGCATTTTTAATAATTACTTGTTTTACTTTGTAAACTAACGAGCTGCATTGTAGTAATAACTTGGTTTGCAGAAGTGCTGCCAGGAGTTTGAGTTTTGTGAGGCCAGTGATGCCACTGGGTTTTCTGAGGGTGGGAGGAGAAGCCTGGATGACCCTCCTTATATTACCTAAATTTTCAGAGCCCGAGCCTGCGTTTGTAAACTTGGGGTAAAGCTTTAATGTAAGCTGGTCTGTGTAGAAGGGAGAAAGACTACAGAGGAATGCTGATAGTGATCTTTAGTGACCAACCCAGTTCTTTTTTCTAAGGCTGAAGAAGTGTGTGGGCTAACCTTGCTGTGGCTCTTAGTGCCTCTGAGAGCCCACAGCATCCTCAAAGTCTGGTGGCCAGTCTCACTGTCTGTGGTGGTGTTCCTTTTAACTGGATTTGCTGTTGTCAATACTTGGCAGTTCTTGTATGTTCATTCAGTGCTCTTCATTGCTTTAGGTAACTAAAAGGACTTCACAGCTGACTGCTGTTGAGATGGTGGGGTCAAAGAACAGATTTCTTCCATTTATGCTGCACCCCATAAGTCCTGGGATCCTAAAGTGATCACAGATGCCTAAGGGCAAGCCTATATTCAGTTGTTTCATCACTGAACCTCTCCCAGGCTCAGTGGAATACTTGTTGGGAAGCTAAGCTGGCATTTATCCATCAAACCATTTCTGCAGCAGTCTTTATTTTGATTGTTGCATCCTTCCCATCTACCTGGTGCCAGTGCAGGAGATGTGGTTGTGCCTAAGATCTCTAAGCTATCGAGGCAGTTGCAGACTGACTCACACGTGTTCTGTGGTGTGTGAGCAGTGCACCAGCAGCAGCTAAAGCCTCCTGGGAAACTCGGTGGCTATCTTGGGTACTGAAGGAATTAGTGTGTTTGCAGATTGTCATTGGCTTGAATTTGACAAGAGATCAGTCTTTAGGGCCTTAGGAGGCTCTGATTCCCTCTTAAGTGCATCTGGACTTGTGCAGACTCTATGTATTTAGAGCAAATGAAGGAGGCAGGATCAAATGAGTCCATCAGCCTTTCTGGAAACATTTTCTGTTCTGCCACAAATCAGCATTCAGGAAGACTTCCATGTTCTCTACAGTGCCTCTGGTAACTTGTTTCTGAGAATCATATTTTTGTGCTCTGTTTTGAATTTCTTGTGTATAGATCCTCTCTATTCTGATACCATTTTCTAGTCACATGTTTATTATCTATGCAGCATTTTTATTTCTCCGTTTTATTTATTAGACAGTTCAAACAAAGGCTGATTTTAAAGAAGGCCATTGTTTTTCCTAATTTTTGAGACCTGATCAGGCTGTTCTGTGGTTTAATGCTTTCAAAATACCCTACAGGAAAACTGACTTGCATCCCCACCTCGGGGTGGCTGTGTTTTGTTGCTGGGGTCTGCAGACTGCGCTGTGCTGCAAACCCCTCATGCGTGTCAACGTCAAAACAGTGATGGGTATGTGGCTTTGCCCTGGATCACTCCATTGGGCTAATTCAAGTGAACTGTATCCACTTCAGAGTCACACTGGAGTGGTGAATGGCTCTGGTGCTTTGACCACTGTCCTTACCTTATTTTTTAAAAAAAAATTATTTCCTTTTCATTTAACCAGGTAATGGAGAGTGAGGAGTTCATGCTGCTCCCTGCCAACCAGCTCATAGACATTATATCCAGCGACGAGTTAAATGTTCGCAGTGAAGAGCAGGTGTTCAATGCGGTGATGGCCTGGGTGAAGTACAGTATTCAGGAAAGAAGACCCCAGCTGCCACAGGTAATCTTGAGGGCCGTAATATTTGAGACCACTTTATCCAGGGGAAGAGTGATGAGGGCTGGTAGGTGCAGTGTCACAGTTCTGAATGCATGCAGAGCTGCAGTAATCCCCTCAGCCTTCCACCTGTGTTAGGTGGCTTTCACTTTCCTGTCATCTGGACTGGAAGATGTAGTGGCTAGAGCTTTCAGTAAGGGCTTTGTTGAACTGATTCCAGGTAGGACTTGCCGAACTAGATCATTCCAGTAGTCTGTCCAGACAAACCTGCCTGCATTGCTTTGAGTGTTGTATAAAAGGCATAATGAAAAAGAAAAAGCTTGTCTTCATTTGAGCTGTATCTTTAAGCTCTGCTGTTTGATTTATGCCTCAGCCCTCATGATCTTATACTGGAGCTTGTCAGAATGGTTTTGTTGAAATAGGATGCTTCATCTAAGCCAAGCCGTTTCACAGAGAAGCTCCCATTCTGACAAAGCTGTCAGCTGGAAAGCCTCTGAAGTCTCAGGCTTTCTGATCAAAAGAGGTGAGAGTCTGCCTGTCTCAGTGTTTCTGCTTTGGGAATAGATGTTAAATGCAACTTTATTTACTGGAAAGCTTTTGAAAATTATTTTAAATAAACAAACCAGATCAGAAAAACCTGCTGTGCTCAAGGAAGCTCGTAATGCTCTAATAACTGTGTGCCTTTTTCAGCCACTCTGTGTATACCTGTTCGCAACTCTAAAGTCTAAACTGTTGTGAAAGAGGCATGCTATTTGCTATTGTTCATTTACTGTGCAATACCAGCCACACTTGAGAGCTAAACGGTTGATTAAGCTTTTAACCAAGCTAGTTTTTCAACCAGAGTTATTGACATCTGTAATTCTGTAAAGGTTTTCAGTTGTGAACTTGTTTTCAGCTAGAAATAGATCTGAGGGGTCCCCTTTCAAACACTGATGGTTTCTACTGGGTATCTAAATCTGTATATTGAAGAGGCAGAGGTTCTGTAGGATGAGCTGCATTTAAAACACCGGGTTTGGATGTGTGACCCTGCATGTTTGCCAGAGGGATTCCTAACTCTCCATCAAAATTTCTTAGCCACTATTACTTGAAGTTGGGCTTCTTGCATCTCTGTGGGTGCATGTGGTTTACCATACATGTTCTTTTTTCTGGTTTAGGTCCTACAGCACGTCCGTCTGCCGCTGCTGAGTCCCAAGTTTCTTGTGGGTACAGTGGGCTCTGATCCGCTCATCAAGAGTGACGAGGAATGCCGGTAAATCCCCTGACTGATGTACAGAATTGGACTTTGTTGTATTTGGGTGCCTTGCTTGCATCTGTTCTCTGAAACTCTGCTGACTGCCTCTCAGCAGTAAATGGGTGATAACTTACCACTTCCTCTTCTGCAACTGGGAGGGGAAGAGATGCAAGAGAGTGTTTACTGTTTGCAGAATAGTCAGTAGTGTGCACCAGAAGTGTTTTCGTTCTTTCAAGTTTTCAGTGTAATAGTAAACTCAGAGCGTGCTGTTTGACAGTTGGTTAAATACCCTTTGGTGTGTTGTTCTCCATTCACCTTTTTTGTGTCTGTAGCCTGTTGTTACAGCTTACTGCTTGAACAGCATTAGTGAGCTCATTAGGACTTAAAGTAGTTTTTCTGTGTAAAAAGTTCTTCCCTTGATCACTGAATTAGACTCGTGGGAAACAGCAGACTCCAATCCCAAACACTAGTGCAGGAAACTGTCACTTCCTTTTCTTAGGGTACAAGACCCACCTTTCTAGTTCTGCAGTCTATAGTCTCCTCTATAAAGCACACAATTTTCATTTCAGGGAATAGCCTAAAATCTTTTCTTCCTGGATAAGCATTTGTAGTGGGTAAACTCTGTGTTCGTAGAGGGAAGGAGGACTTTTTTTCCTTTGGATTTTGTTTTGTTCTGTTTTGTTTTATTCAAGGGTTTGGAATATTAGGATTAGTCCAGGTGGCAAGTCGTGAATGGATGGACAGTGTGAGCTGGCCAGAGCTAATGGAAAAAATCAGAAGGGTACTATCTCCATCTATTGGTTGTGTGTGTGTGTGTATTTGTGTGCATTTTAACTCCTCTTTTGCTCCTTCCTAGGCAAAATCAACTGATTGTTAAGTTTTAGCTTGAGGCAGCCTGGAGTTTTCTTTTCTGCATAGTGAGCCTGACAAATCTCTTGTCACAGGTTTTTATCAGTCTTTATAGCAAGCAATACCTCTTATTAACCCAGGCTAAATACTGATACCAATCTACTGCTGTCACTGTGTAAATGACTTGTAAACAGTTGATGAGTATTTAGGAGACACTGTACATTTTAACTAGAGCTAGGCCTGCACTTAGGTGGTTTGTGAACATCTGAAGTGCATGACTAGTGCCGGCTGCTCTTGCCCTTGGTTTTGATTTGTACCTTCTCCTGAGACTGGTATCAGGTGAACTTTGGGGATTGATGTTTGCCTGTCCTGCACAGGGATCTAGTGGATGAAGCTAAAAATTATCTGCTGTTGCCCCAAGAGCGGCCACTGATGCAAGGACCAAGAACTAGACCACGCAAACCCATCCGCTGTGGAGAAGTGCTCTTCGCAGGTGTGTATGGCTCCTGCTGGCTGAGGCCAGGACACACAGGTCCAGGTCTTCTGGTGATACTGCTTCCATAAGGCCAGTCTTCACAACATGCTCCTAAAGTGACCTGGGCATTAATACTTGCAGGTTTGAGTTAACTTACGCTGTCTTACTTGTGTGGTTTCTTTGGTGCTGTGAATGCTGTGGTATTTCCAGAGTTATGCTAATCCTCTTGAAAATCACATTCTGTCTTCTAATTATAATCCTCAGAATGAGTAACTCTGAGATGGGGCTACTGGGTTAAGGCTGACAAAAGTCCAGAGGGATTATTTGTGCCAGGCACACATTGTTATGATGCTGTTTCTTGTGTTTGGTCCCTACAGTGGGGGGCTGGTGTAGTGGGGATGCAATTTCCAGTGTCGAGCGGTATGACCCTCAAACCAACGAGTGGCGGATGGTGGCTTCCATGAGCAAAAGACGCTGTGGTGTTGGAGTCAGCGTTCTGGATGACCTCCTCTATGCTGTGGGAGGCCACGATGGTTCCTCTTATCTTAACAGTGTAGAAAGGTAGGTCTCCGTAAGGCAAATGTGCCACGTGTTAACGCTGTATGTTTAAACCTGAGCCCATCCTCTTAAAAAAAGAATTCATGTTGTCAGCTGTGTTCCTGCCTACATCTCCTCCTCCATTGAGTACCCCTTCAGTATTGGTTTTGGTTTAGTGCTGAACTTCACGCATAACAGCTTGGGTCACCTAATCCCCAGCTTAATGATACAAGATGTAGCCTTTGGTGTACAAGAGATGGGTCTGGTTATAATTGGCAGGAGAAGTGATGATCGTGGCTAACCTCCTTTGCAAGTAATTACTGGCTTGTTTTTAGCAGTGTTGAGAAAGGTGAGGTTACACTAAGTGTTTCTTAGATGTTGAGGGAAAGGTCCTGGAATGTTACTGTGGAGTGTTAACTAGAGAATTAAGGAACCTTGCAAGTACTTACACAGAGGGAAATTAGGTCAGTTTTAGGTCTATGAAAGACAGAAGTCAAACAAGCTTTGTCAGACTTCCTGCTTCTGGGAGCTGCATATGGCAGTCCCCATGCCCAGAAAAACCACGACCCAAGCACTCCTCATGTTCTAAATGTCAGCCCTGTAACAAATCCAAGGAGTTATACAAATATCTTTTGTCCTCAAGCCTCCCCTTCTTCCCATGTATCTCCGTGCATACTCCCAGCTTCTCAAATGATGACCCTTGCCTTACATCTCCTAAGTCCTGTACTTTTCTGCTGTGCAACATATTTCCTTGTCTTTGGATTCTCAAGTCCATCTGGTTCCTTCATCTTTTATCTTGAAGTGCAGGTCCCAGTGCTGGCTGAGTTCTTGGCTGAACTGCAGAGGAACTTTGCCTGCTCTCTTTACGTAGATGCAAGTTACTAGTCCCTGGTAACCTGCTGTCTTACATACCTGAACCTTTGATCTTCAGTTTGAATTATCTCAAGCTGCAATTTGAACATCACTGTAATAATGTGTTTTGGATGCATTCTGTCACTTCTGGGGTTTTATCCAGCTTATACTGTCTTGCAGCTTAAGCTCAAGACCGGCAAGTTTCACTGCCATAGTAGTTCCCAAGCATGGGAAAGGCTGAAGCATAACTAGGCAAGCAATTGTTGTGCTGTTTGGTGTGTTTTTCTAGGTATGATCCAAAGACCAACCAGTGGAGCAGTGATGTGGCCCCTACCAGCACCTGCAGGACCAGTGTTGGAGTAGCAGTTCTTGGTGGCTATCTCTATGCTGTGGGTGGCCAGGATGGTGTCTCTTGTCTCAACATTGTGGAAAGGTACTTTTTAATGTTTAAAAAAAAAAGAAAAAGAAAACCAAGTGGGGCACAGGGAGAAGAGGGTCTCTAAGAACATGCAGTTGATGTAGGTGAGCTGGAGAGGGGGTTAAGTACCGTGCGAATCTTATGGGGACTTTTCTTTGGAGACAATAAGGACAGTCTCCCTGTCCCTTTGTGAAGATATGGACACTTCACTAAGCTTTGGTGTTTAATCTTTCACCAGGTATGATCCCAAAGAAAACAAATGGACTCGAGTGGCTTCCATGAGCACCAGGCGCCTGGGAGTTGCAGTGGCCGTGCTGGGGGGCTTCCTCTATGCCGTGGGAGGCTCTGATGGGACTTCTCCTCTCAATACTGGTAGGCCTTTTGCCTCATTGCAGTCAGCACTGGTCACTATCCAGTTTTGTCCTTCATGTCCTCGGATGGCTGCTAAATAAATCAGTCACAACTTTGCTGTGGTTTTACTCCTTTAAATGTGATTTTTTTTTTTTTTTTTTTTTTTTTTTTAACTGCAGAGTAATTAGCATTTTAGGCTTGTGAGCTCCTACTACCTGGTGGTGTGTCAGTGTTTTCTTTCTTGATGCTGCATTTGGCAACGTTCCTGAACAAGATACTTTGATTTGCATATCAGTTGCAAGCACTTTTTTTTTTTCCTGCAGTAGCTCTTTTTTTGCTGTAGGAAGAAAGTTGCCAAAGGTAAAACTACCACAATGTGGGTCAGTCTGTAGCATTGTCAGCTCCCTCTTGAGTGAAGATGCTGAATGTGATTGGCTTTGTAAGACTGGAAAGAGAATAGAGGGGATTCAGCTTTTTAAAAGGGTAGACAATGGTAGGACAAGGGGGAATGGATTAAAACTAAAGGAAGGAAGGTTTAGATTAGATATTAGGGGGAAGTTTTTTACAGAAAGAGTGGTGAGTTGCTGGAACAGGCTGCCCAGAGAGGGGGTGGATGCCCCGTCCCTGGGGGTGTTCAAGGCCAGGTTGGATGGGGCCCTGAGCAACCTTGTGTAGCTCCAGGCCTGGAGGTTGGTGGCCCTGCCTGTGGCAGGGGGTTGGAGCTCTGTGATCCTTGGGGTCCCTTCCAACCCGTGCCATTCTATGATTCTATAGTAAGCCTCCCGTAGATGAAAGGAGGTGGAGTGAGAGATAACAAACTGGTTTGTTGTATTTCTGGTGTGTGGAAATTGCAGTGTCTTTACAGATTGAGCAATGCTTTGGATGTGGGTTCCAAAGTGCTAACTCCCACTGCCTGCCAACGCAGCTGTCCAATGACGTGTCATTTCCCCTGCAGTGGAACGCTACAACCCCCAGGAGAACCGCTGGCACACAATTGCACCCATGGGGACGAGGAGGAAGCACCTGGGCTGTGCAGTGTACCAAGACATGATATATGCAGTGGGTGGCAGAGATGATACGACAGAGCTTAGCAGTGCCGAGAGATACAACCCTCGCACCAACCAGTGGTCTCCTGTTGTGGCCATGACGTCCCGCCGGAGCGGAGTGAGTTTGCCTTGGTTTGCTCATACTGTGCACAGTCACAGGGTGAGAGTGCAGGGTGGTATCATCTTGTGAGGGTTCTCTCTCCTTTCCTCTGTACCTTCACCTCTCTTCTTCCTTGAGGGAAGAAGTTTGCAAAAACACAGAGCTCTTTAGCAAGACTAGCAAACAAAGTGGTGGTTGTGTCATGCCATAGAGGGCTGCTTAACGTGCCTAAGGATGGGGAAATGGAGTCGTTTGAGGGTCTTTTGAAGTAGTTTTGGGCCCTTATATGCAGTCACCTACTTAGACCTGAAGCAGAGGAGTTCTCTAGGTTTTTACCTGGTGAAGTAGTCATACGTGGTCTGAGATACTGTTAGAGAAGATTATCAAAATTAGTACTCGAGTCTTATCCTGCTGTCCTCTTCGGATGAATTAGGAGGTGAACATACCTGCTTGCCCAGAAGAAAGAGCAGGGAAACTGGGCAAGTATGTGTATAGATATACAGGCTTCTAGCCAGGTCTTTTCATTGCCTAGAGATGTATGTGGGAACAGGGTTTCTGGGCTTTCGCTGGGTATGTCAGCTCTCTTCCCTGAATCCCGTGAGTATGGGGAGTGACAGCATGTTCACATCTACTGCTAATCTTCCTGTTTCCTGTAGACAGGCAAACAAAAGATTACCATAGTGTTTTAAGTAGTCATCGTGTTCGGGCAGATGCAAATGTTATGCAAATACATCATTGGATACTGGATTATATAGTAAAGAGTGGATTAATTCTGTCTGTCTGTTAGTATTTTGGTGTCTGGGGAAGCAAGTATGAGTCATAATTTGAGAACCTGCTGGGTTTGGAGGCAGAGAATATGTATTTATTTCTGTCCTTAAAGCACACAGTACACTGTCCATCGCTATCCTTTTTAGTTACCAATGAGGCACTGACTTTTCATGAACCCCTTCTATATTTGCTTTCTGTAGAAACTGCTAAACAGATGCATCAGTATCTGCAGCCTTCCTGAGTTCTTTCCAACTTCTTCAAAGCCAAAACAAGGACTGTTTCACATTCTGTTCTTGTCATCTTTTCTCTGCTGTGCCATGTGATATTTTCATTGGATGTAAAATCTTCCTAAACCACAGAACTGTGTGACATTTTAGTGATTTTTTTTTTTTTTTTTTTTTTCTTTTCTTTTTGGTGCTTCAGCAGAAAGATGAGAGAGAGACTGGAGGCCAAGGGGCTTAGATATGTTCCAGACTCCAGCCTGAGAGGAGTAGGCCAGAGTCTAACATATGGTTCTCCTAGTTTAAGTGTTCCCGGCTGTAGGCTGGTAGAGAGACTGCTCTGTGTGTTGTACTCTGTCAAGAATTTCAGTCCAGGATCTATTAAGTTTTGCCTGATAAAAGTTTAGGTTCTCGTGTATCTATTACCATGCAAGCAGTTCTTGTAGCTGGTAATAAGGAGAACCCTCTGCTTTTTCTTTGTCAGTCTCTATTTTGAGATACAAATTTAATTTCTACTGTATTGGGGGTTTTTTTTTTTAGGCTATTTTGTTTGTCCTTCCCCCCCAGACTTCTACTGCAGGCTGCCTTTCACCAAACATGCTTACTAAATCTTTTTTTTTTTTTTCTTCTTCTTTTCCCTCATTTTAACCCTTATTTTCAGGACACCCCAGCTGATAGCTACTATCTGTGGTGGTTGTTTTGCAGGTTGGCCTTGCAGTGGTGAATGGACAGCTGATGGCAGTGGGGGGTTTTGATGGCACAACGTACTTGAAGACCATTGAGGTGTTTGATCCAGATGCTAACACATGGAGGTAACTGCTAAGTTTCAGAAACAATCAAATAGTGGTCCCCAGTTGTAGCAGCTGCCACCTGACTGGAGCTATCCCAGCCAAATTAGAAATGCAATGTACACCATAGCAAAGAACTTAGGAGTGGAAGCCAGCCTTCCTATGACTATGGCAACTGAGAAACACTTTTTTGTGTGTATTTCTGATTGAATTCCAGCCATTGATTCCATTTTAAGTAAAATGGAAGCAAGTTTTCCCACCTGAGCATCCCAAGAGATTTAACCAACGCTTAATGAACAAAATCTCCTTGCATCTCTTGCAGGTAGGAAAGTGGTGTATGGATAGGTTACTGAGACCCAGAGAAAAGAAGTCATTTAGCAGGCTTGTTGGGTAGCAAACAAAAGGTCATACCAAAACAGAGTTGGATTTTTCAAAGCTGTTTCAGAACAAAACAAAAATGTACCACACAGAGAGAGATACCCCTTCTGTTTATTTTGGGCCAAGCCTCTTCTGCTCCTCAATAAAATGAAGCTTGCCATTAGCAGAAGGAGCTCACAGTCATGATGTAGAATTCCACCTACTCATTTTTTTTTGCTTCTGAGCTGAGGCTCTGATTGCCAGGTCCTTGTGGGGGAGCTGGGACAGAACACTTGAGTGTTCTTTCTCTTTAAATCTGCAGGCAATTAGAAGAATTTAATCTGATTTACAAACTGAAAGGAATAAGAGGTTGCCCAGAGAAGCTGGGGCTGCCCCTGGATCCCTGGCAGGGTTCAAGTCCAGGTCGGGTGGGGCTTTGGGCACCCTAGGCTGATGGGGGGTGTACCTGCCTGTGGCAGGACATAACACTAGATGGGCTTTAAAGGTCCCTTCCAACCCAAACCAGTCTGGGGTTCTAGGAAATAGCCGATCAAAAATACATACAGAGCTGAAATGTGTTTCTCCTCTTTCTTTTCTAGTTATAACTACACTTGAAAGCAATTCTGGTAATTTGCATAGTCCTGTAATTGGGTGGGTGGTCATGAACTCCCCCCACCATGTTTACCTTTTCCCCTAGTTACTGCCCATTTTTGTTGACTTCAGGCATCGCTGGCTCCAGCTCTGGGTGCCTTCTGGGGCAGGATGTTTCCTCTCTATCGGTCTTCCAAGGAGACTTTTTAGCAGAGATGCTTTTTGTCAGTCCTCTGGCTTTTCTTCAAAGGTAGAATTGTTAGCAGAGCAAGGTAGCGCCTTTAACCCAAAACTAAACAATGTCTAAGCAGTAACCCAAATACTTTTCTGTCCCTGTAAAGTGGAAAGTTCTACTTCATAGATATCAGAATGGTTTCAGCTACTTCCAGTGACAGTAATGAGGTGTCTGAGTTAGGGCTTAGTGCCTGGTCTCGCATTCACAGAAGTTTAGGAGGTTGTTTGAGGTCTTAGCTTGAGGGCTTTTTCTCCCACTGAATCCAGTATAGCTGATGGCCATCTGTGGTCTTCTCGTCCTTTTGTTTGCTGAACTTCTTGCTGTGAAGGCAATTTTTAAAATTTGTGTAGCCTGACTGAGAACTGCTTCCCTCACAAGTCAGGGTTAAGTAATTGCATTGGTAGGAGTTGCTGGAAGATCCTGCTTCTCCTGTTCTGCCAACAGACTTCGGTGGCACAGAGGGGAATATGCAGCCGGAGTGAGTAGGATGCTGGAGTCTCTAGGGATCAGACTTCCATATGATGTGGAGGCACCATTTCAGTAACATATTTTGGAGAAACAGATGGTGTTTGGGATGTGTTACATCTTGGTTGGATCAGCTGAATTTAAGGTATTAGAGAAGAAATTAGTTGTAGTGTAAGAGCAAGCTTATATCCTTGCTCTTGTGTTACCCAAAATACAGTCCAAGGTCAGCTGCAGCCTGCAAAGCTCTCTTCTGTTGTGCACACTACCAGATGGGGACAAAGCAAGTGATTAGTTGAGTAACTGAAAACTGAGGTGTCAACAGGGGTAACAGTCTTCTGTCATGAGAAAGGCACAAGCAAATACAGCTCTTTACCTTGGCAGCGTGTAAAGTGACTGTTGCCCAGCGCACTTGTGGCAGCCTGCTTTAACCAGAGGCTAGCAGCGCTGTAACTCTGCTTGCAAGGGCTGTTTCCCACGGTGTGTCCCTGAAGGAGCGGACCCAGCGTGAGCACGCCGAAACCTTGTCTTTGCAGGTTGTATGGAGGGATGAACTACCGGCGGCTGGGAGGAGGAGTAGGTGTTATCAAAATGACACACTGTGAATCCCATATATGGTAAGCACCAAGGTGGGGGGAGACCCCTCGGTTCTCGTTCCTAGACAAACTGAAGAGACTTGTTGACACTGGACCTCTTTGCAGCTCTGGTATGAACGGTCTAGATCCAATGTAACTCTTTGCCGGTGACTCTTTCTGTGGAATTATAATGGGAGACCGCCTCAGACTCCAGGGAACTGCTGGACAAAAGTAGAAGCGTTGCTTATTGTCCGTATTTTTTCTGAAATAGTCTACACTTTTGAATCAGCCAAACGGTAAAAGTTATTGTAGCGTAAACAATGCTGAGGTAGAGACCACGTGCTATACTGGGAGCCTGGCAAGGAGGGGAGGGTGTTCTGCTTTCCCTCCTCCTGTGAGCAGTGGATGTGGCAGCTGTGTGGCGGGTGGAAGAGGAAAGCGATACAGAAAACACTGCTTTTGCCTTATTTACAGAGAGCTTCAAAATAAAAGTACTTGACCTGCAAGGTGCCACCTTTGCACAGAAGCTTTTCTGTGCACAGAGTATATTTATTTTTTCATTTAATTTGTATCATGTATTTTCTTTGTATCACTCACTGCGATAATTCCAGCTTTTTATATACATATATGTGTGCATATATATATGTATTTTATATGTATATGTGTGTGCACAATTTGAATTTTAACAAGCTGGTGGTTAGGGCAGGGCTAATGTCCTGCCAGCTATTGTGGTTCCAACCCTTGTGGTATGTTTTAGGGTCTCTTAGAAGACAGGAGAGCTATGAGGATGGGTGCCCTGAATCTCTTTTCAGTCTTGCTAGAAGCAAGAAGTAGAACTGGAACTCTCATCTATTGACTGAATCAGTGAAGTGCCCAAAAAAGGGTGAGAGTGAAAAGGATTTCAAACGATGCCTTTTTACTGTATAGTTGTATGGTACAAGAATTCAGCTTTTGTCTCTCCCCTCCCATGTATATGGACCTAGAAACAACTAGTTGTTGCTTACTTGTAAGCCCCCTTTTCTCACATTGCCTGCTAGATACCGGGTCTTGTTTGAAGCTGGGATGCAGGTATCATCTGTTAATTCTGACAGGCCTAGATCAGCTCTTCCTAGAGTGGCAGACCCGCAGTCAGCTCCTGCTGAAAAAAGCTCAGACCAGCATCATCTTCCCTGCCCTCCTGCCTCTTGTCTATGTCTTTAGAATTCCTTTTGTAAAACACTGACCATGATGAGGTGGTACCCTCCTTTTTAGTGATTTGTGGGGTTTTGTGTGTTTGTTTAGAGCAGGGGAAGGTGTGAGGCTCACTAGAGTTTGGAGGGGAGGAACTGGATGCTGGCCCTGTGAGTAACTGTCACATGTCAGTGACTGCCGAGGCACCTGGGGGTCAGGGGAGAGGAGGGAGGAACTGTACAACTCGAAGGTTCTGCTATGTTTGTACTGTAATTTATCTAGTATGAAAGAATGACCTTTTGCACCTGATATAACCTTGGACCTTACTAAATCTGGTTTTAAGAGACTAAGAGGACTATAAATTCTGGAGATGAAAAAGGCAGTGCTGACATCTTAAGTTCTTTAACTTCATAGTTCGAGTCATTCAGTTCAGCATTTTAATGTGCTTGAATATAGTAAAAATTACACAACAGTAATAAAATGGGTCATTAAAACACTTTTAAAAGCCCCTTTTCCCCCCTAAAGGTCAGTATTCTTGTGTTTACATATGAAAATCATTTGCACCTTTACAAGGAAGACAAGTATTCTGTAAACAGATGTTTACATGTATCATTTATGCTTTTTTCTAGCATGAGTAACTTGTATAAATAGTGCTATCTTAATAAATTTCTTCTATGCTGTTCTTTGTTCCTTTGGGTGAAAGCAGTGGCCTATACTTTTGTGTACCCCCTTGGAAGCTGAGTAGGGCTGGAGTGTTCATAAACATACTCAGGCAGCATCACATGCTGTTAGTCTGTGGTGTTAAGGAAGAAGGTAAAAGAAGCTATAGGGAATTTAGGTTTTTTTAGAGGTGATTTATGCAAATTTGTTGGAAAGAGCTGAGCAGTAGTTTTTAAAACTAAGCCATAGCTGTACCAGTCTGGTTCTCAAATCAACTGGTACCTGTATTTGTCAGACATCCTACTCCAGCTTTGCTCATTGTTCCTCTGTCTATCTCACTTCAAAGTTTACTAAGAAGTTTCATAAAGAAAACTAAAGCACCAGAAGTGATGGTTTAAAGAGCTGCTGAGCTATCAGGACCTTCTTAGCTGCTTCTATCACTGCAACTTGTACAAGCAAAAATAATGCGTCTCCAACTAATAAACAAAAGCCAACCCCGAGTTTGGCTACTAGTTTAGGTGAGCTGCAGTTGGAATATGTACCATCCTGTTGCAGTTTTGTGTAGCCTGGGTGCTGGGAGAGACTGGGTGCAGCAGAAAATGGCTGCTGTAAGCAGCAACTAGAAGCTCTCTGCAGGCCCCAGGCTGGAAACATCGGCCCATTCAAGGCCGGAGTTGCTGCTGACCAGGGCCAAGCCAATTGGTGATGGTCACAGCACCTCTGGGAATCACAGTGAGGAGGAAAAAAAAATGGAAGCAGCTGCATTTTGCCACCAGAGAATGGAGTGAGGAGGTGAAAGGAGCACACACCAAGGGTGGGGAGGGGAGGGAAAAGATGCCCCAGGTGCCAGGGAGAAAGATGCCCCTGCAGCAACCCACGGTGGAGTAGGTGTCCCCCCACAGCCCATGGAAAAGGCTGAGATCCCACCTGCAGCCTGTGGAGAGGCCCCATGCTGGATGGAGCAGGTAGAGTCATGGAGAAGATGCTGTGACCCATGTTGGAGCAAGTGCCTGACAGCACTTGCAGCCCATGGAGAGAGAGACACAGAGATGTGCAAGAGAGAGATTACTGCTGGAACAGGTTTGCTGGGGGGAAGCTTGTGACCCCATGGGGAACTGGCACTGAGAGACACTGTTATTTATGACTGCACCCAGAGCAGTGACCCACACAGAGGCAGCTGGTGCAGAGCTGAAGCCCTGGGGGAAAGGTCTTATGTTGGAGAAGTTTGTGGAGGACTGTCTCCTCTGGGTGGGACCCCAAGGTGCAGCAGGGGAAGGGTGTGTGGAATGCATGTCCCACACCCCCCTGGGCCAAGAAAGAAACCAGCTTGTAAGGAACTAACCAAAGCCCCATTTTCCCAGTCCCTTCCCCTCTGCCACAGTGAGGGGGGGAAGAAGGGAGTGAAATCATGACTAGAGTGAAGTCTGCTAAGAAGGGAGGGGTGGGGGAAGGTGCTTTAAGATCTGGTTGTGCTTCTCAGTATCCAACTCCGGTTTCACTGTGTGTGTAGTGTAATAAATTCAATAGTTTTCTTTCCTTCACTCTGTGTTGTCTGTTTTGCCCATGTTGTTGATAGCAGGATGATCTCTCCCTGTCCTTATCTTGACTCCTAAGCCTCTCAATACATATTTTCTCCCCTCTCCAACTAAAAAGGGGAGTGATAGACCAACTTTGGTGGGCATCTGGCTTCCAGCCAGGCCTAAACCACAACACATCCAAATATATTTCATCATGAAGAAGTGGTCTTTACTTGGCTCAAGAACAATCTATTGACACAAGACACTAAGTATTTATTTTAGTACTGTAATACTAAAATCGTAACACTTGCATGCACTTACTCTGCTTCATTTCTGCTCATTTAAGCTAGAGCCAGGCACTGTGTGCTACACCTTGCTGAAGTACCTGCTGTAGAAGGGTGAGATGTGGTATGAAATTTCAGCACCTGTAGCTTCAACCCTGAAAGCTCTCTAGCCTATGACATGACCTCCAAGACAACAAACACCAGGCAAAACTTTGTAAATAGCTTATACACAGACCTTGATTTCCCATCTGTGAACTTGTCTGAGCGGGTGCACAAGGCAGGTGTCAGTCTCCTGCAGTTCACTTTGGTCCAGCTTGCCAGGACACGGTTTAACACTTGACAACCCTCACCAATAGGCCTTAGTGAGCTAGAAATGAAGAGACCTGGAGTTTTCTGCCTTGGGTTGTAGAGTATGCAGCCTCTCAGGTGTGCCTGACTTTGCATTTAGACTGGCCCAAGAGTAGTCACAGTTTAGCTAGGGCTAGAGCCTGTATAGCTTAACCTATAGTTAAGTGAAAACCAAATTGCTCTTTGAAGGCACAGAAACACACATCAATAAGTTGCATCCAAGAATTGGCAACGCTTTATCTTCTCACTGATACCTACACACAAATGAACAGAGGAACTATGATAAAGGTGCTTACAAAGCCACTTGAAGTTTGTACTCTAGCCCTTCTTTAGGGCAAAATGTCTGCTTGTCTTTGCTGTGCACGATGTTGAATTGCAGCCGGTTATGGAAGTGAGCACAGGAGTTAGCATCCAACTTGGGACAGCCAGCATGGGAGGAAAGAAGATGCTGCAGGAGTGAGTTTCCAACAAGTTCCTTGGCATACATCTTCCAACAGTAAGCCTCTTTAGCCTGAAGATTCGCTGTAATGACTCTTACTCTATCTGAGAGATTGCTAGTTCTGTCAGTAGCATCAGCACTCCAGTTAGGTACTGGCTTTGTAGAAACTGTAAGAAAAAAAACCACTCACATATTAAAACAAGAACTGCAGCTGCCAGACTTCACACCCTTAAATGGTTGGAAATCTACTACCAAGTCTTCCATGTCAGTAGCCAGCTGCACTTCTGTTGTTTGCAAGGTACCACTGTTACTATTTTGACCCTGGATATGGGGAACATACATGCAGGTACAGTCTGCTCCTTTCAGTGGTCAGGTCAGTGCCCTCTGACTTCTGTTCCTGTCCCACACGAAGCACAGTACTTAAGCAGCACCCACACTGTATTTCTTGCAGAAACTTGAGGAAGGATTAATCCTCCATGGTTTTAAAGAACATTATTGATACCTCTATAAGGTGACCAGCACCATTATGAAAAGGGTTACAAATGAAGTAGTTTTAAGTGAGATGTTTTAACTCTTAAGGTCATCCATCTTAGCTCACCTACACACCAGTTACTTCTAAATAGAAGGTTAATTTCATTTGTCTTTTGCCTGCATCTTAATAACTGCAGTACAGAAAGCTAACAAACTTTGTTTTTAAAGGGTTTTGATTAAGTTTGGGATCTTTTTAATCCTAAACTTTGGCCAGTGGTTAAAGAAACATGCTTGGTTGTAGCACAGCTAACATGCATTTCTGGCCCCAGCCTAGGGTTAGGAGCTTCTGCTGCAATACAGTAGTAAAATACTGCATTGATAGCTGCCCCAACTGCAGAACTGATTTTGACTAACAATAATTCAGGGCTTTAGCAACTATGTAGGAACAAGAAACCGTCATTTGTAGAGGATGTTACTAGACAGATGCAGCCATTTTAGTTATCCAGCATTAGTTAGGAGAACATGCTGCTTAGAACCTCACCTTTATAATCCCACTGCAGTGTGCAGAGGCAATTGCTGTAGATACTTTCACCAGTTTTGCAGCTGACAAGTGGATCTTAAAGTGTCTGTGGAAGTGAGAGTAAAGGCAGTCCATAAAGACATCCACCTCTTTTTGAGTGACCTCTCCTGGAGTTTTTTGGACTGTGTCCCACAGAGCTTTTGCATCCTCTGGATGAATGGCATATGAAATATCCAGAGGCTGGGGCAGATGGGGGACAGAGAAAACAAGTTCAAGGGCAGGTACGTTTTTGTCCACTTTGCATCCGGTCCACATAGCAGCCATCCAGGTGAGATTGAGAGGGCTGATGGCCAAACGGCGGAAGTAGCAGTCAAAAGTCTTCTGAAACCAACTTCCAACAATGGCTGTGTAACTCTCTGCCCCGTTAGTAAGAAACAGAGGTAAACAAGTGAAGTCTTCTGGCACGTTCTCAGAAAAATCCTCCCCAGAGACCGAGCAGAACCAGCCTGACCATAGCAGTTTCTCTTCTGAGTTTTTTCTGGAAGCCCCTGATCTTGAAGAAAGCTGGGACAAGGAAGAGAAGTACTTGAACACTACAGAACACATTTTACTTCATTTAGCCAAAGATGTTTTTTTGTGTAATTATTTTAAGTGTTTGGTAGAAGATTTTTCTCAGGCCCTCATATGCAACACCCTTTTCCATAACAATCATGACTACCCATGACATCCCTAAATGGTGCATGCAAATTTGTTGAAAATAGCAGGAAAAGCACTTTTTACTTCATTAGGAACACTCCTGAAATCTGAATTTATGCTGCTTAAGAAAAGCAAATCAATGGTACATCCTATAACCACTGACATCCTGAACTTGGCATTTCAATAGCAACTGCTGCTTGAGACACTTTCCCAAAACGTTAATTTGACCTGGGCCAAGAGGTAGAATTAACTTTGTCTGGGAAGCTAGATAACCTGCCCAAGTTCTTTCATTAAATCTCAACAGATGCTCCTGTAGTTAACCCATATAGCTAGGTTTTAGTTTTTATGGGTTGTTTTTTTAAAAGCATTTTATGACAGCAAAAGCAATTGGCAAAATGGGAGTCCCAGTTACACTTAGCAGTGCTGCTATGAAGACTCCTTACCTGCACAAGGATCGCAGCCTGGTCTTGGTCGCTACCTCGCAGGTCTGGAAAGCTGGAGAAGGACACTTTGATGTCCAGCTCGACCCCTACTTCCACTGCCAATCCCTTCTGCTTCTCGGCAGCGACAAAAGCACTGAGCAGCCTGGCGTAATCCTTCAGGTGAGCATCGGAGAATCTGTACAGGGGGGTCACGCTGTAGAGCGTCCACTGCTTGCGCAGCAGAAACGCCGTCCTCTGGTGATCCACGTTTTTCTTTAGGAAAAAAACCCAAAACCAACAAAATAACAGAAGTTAAGAAAATAAACGTTAAAGCTCAACAAACGAGGGTAGCCTGCCCGCCCGCCCGCCCCCCTCCGCCACCCCCCAACCCCAGGGCTGGCCCAGGACCCCCAAGCCCGCCTTCCCGCCTGGCAGTGGGTACAAGGGAGCGGTCCCGAGCAGCAGACGGTAGCGCTGAGGCGGCCCTAAACCCCGCGGCTGCGGGGAGCGAGCTCGGCTTAGGGAGAGGGGCGGGCGGGCCCCGCCGCCACCACCACCGCCGGCGGCCCGGCCCTACCTGGGAGAGAGACGGCGGCTGGAGAAGCCGGCTCCTGGAGCTGAGCCCTGTCCGCCCGTGCGTCCGCCCGAAGAGCAGCCCCCGCGAGCACCGCCCGCTGCCGGGCAGCGTCCGCACCGCCCCATCCTCCGACTCCATGGCCGACGGCAGCCCGAGCGGCGCGCCCGCCCGGACGCGTTTGAACTCCCTCCCGTCAGCCCCCGCGGCGCGGTGGGCGGGGTGCCGTGCGGTCGCCATACTTATGACGAGCGGAAGCGGGAGGGGAGGGCTGGTGGGGTTGTGTTCGTTTATCCGGCGTGTTGGGGGCTCGGGGTGGGGAGCTCCCTCCCTGGGAGACGCGAGCCGTACGGTGCGGTGACTCTCCCGCTGCGGCTGGGAGCCGCTCCCGGCTCTGCTCCCCAGCCCCCGGAGGCGGCTGGCGCTTTTCCTTTCGTGGTTTTAACGCCTCGCAGGTTTGTGACGGGTCCCTTCTCGTTTCCCGTTCGAGCTGTGAGATGGCCCTTCCCCGCCTGCTGCAGCTGCTGCCCAGGGTGCTCCTGGCCCGGCCGGGCTGCGGGCGGCTCCTGCACCGGGCGGCCTCTGCCCCGACGGCTCCAGGTGAGAAGAGTGAGAAGCCCCCCCCCGCCCCTCCACCGCGTTTGCTGGGTTTTGCTTGATTTTTTCTTTTCCACTCCCTGGGACCCGGGTCAGGATATTCTGCAGAGGAGACCGTAAAGGCACACTCGTGGCAAGTGGTTTTCCCTGGATGCTCTTTTAAAATTTCTTTCTCCAAATCATGTTTTCGTTTGACATCTGGCATCTCAAAGTATATCAAAACCAATTTATCTTGTTCTATTTTTCCCGATCCTTTCCTTTGATTCCCCTGCCCCTCTGTAGCACACAGCCTGTAAACAACAGGCACGGCTGAGTCGTGAAAACAAACCTTCTTGCTCCCTTTAACCTTTAGGCTGTGATGAAACTGACGAGGGCAGCTAGTTCATATAATTACATGCATAAATATCTAGGTAACAGCATCCTTCAGGCTTCTCCTTGCAAGCTGGAAATCTAGCGTGCTCTCTAAATGATGGGCTTGATTAATTTTATAATTAAGTCATGATGCTGAGACTGATGGGTTCTGTGGAAAGTCTTCTGTAGTCATGGTTCAGGCCTTTTACCTGTAGTTGAAGCCAGAAAACCGTTGAATTTATGCCCATGTGGTGAGCATTGATATATTTATGTCCTGTTATTATAGCACTTGTATCAGGGATATGATACGATACAGCTTTTAGAATACCTAAGTCAGTTAAAGAGTAGCATAGGGGGTATGAATTGAGTAATTGAAAGATGGTCTGAAAAAAAACAATTAAAGAAAAATTAAGTAGGCAGTAAGGACAAGTAGTACTGTGTTGAGGCACTGTGGTTTCTTTCACAAATGCAA
Source organism: Porphyrio hochstetteri (assembly GCA_020800305.1). Taxonomy (NCBI): domain Eukaryota; kingdom Metazoa; phylum Chordata; class Aves; order Gruiformes; family Rallidae; genus Porphyrio; species Porphyrio hochstetteri. Next base: position 27,392,402 of record CM036912.1, read on the forward strand.
ACCAATTCGGTGTAATAACGATTGATGCAGGTTTTTAATACTCAAGAGATTGAAGTGTCATTCCAAGAAAAACATTTGGATATATATCACCTATTTTAAACTTTAAAAGCCTGGTAGTTTCTTTTTCTCCTGCTATGTTAATATGTTTCTTTTAATGGTGTCATTGTGTAATCTGGCTTTGGTTTCCTGGGGTGTTTTTTTAAGGCTGCGTGGCAAAACTTCGAAGGGAAATTTTGGGATATAAATACACTGAGCCCAGAGATATGAAGTGATTTCTTTCTACACGTGTAAACTGTATTGGGGTTCTCTGGGAAGCTCTGTAACTGTTGCCTTGCTTGTCCACAAAAGCCCCAAAGGAATTTATTATTTTTATTCAAGACTTCAGTAGCTTTGTTGCTCGGACCAACACTTGCGGAGAGCTGCGTTCTGCTCACGTGGGACAGGAGGTCACGCTGTATGGATGGATTCAGTACCAAAGGTATATGCAAGCCAAGGTGAAGACAGAGATGCTCGTTTGGTAGAGCAAATGTATGCTCCAGGCCTGGGTTGAAATGCTTTTTTTTATGCTTCAGGTTACCTTTTTGTGTCCTGTAGTAGTTGCTTCTGAAGGGAGCAGAGCATTTGAGAAGCATTGCCAGATCAGTATTTAAAATATCAGAGTCCTATAAAAATGTCAACTGAGCCTTATTACAATACTGTAAAGCAGGGAAATATTACTGCCCTTGTTGTACAGGAGAGAAAACAGGTAATAGGATATTTATAGTAATTCTAACCCCTGTAAACAAATGAACTCATTTTATTTAGTGTCCTTAAATTTTAAGCAGAGGATGTTTAGCTTTTCAACTACAGCATCTCATAATGCATATTTAAAGCATGTGTGCTTTGCTTAAGAAAGAAATACTTAGAAAAGGTAGTAAGTGTTAATTCTGTGTGGTATGATACAGTCACTCGTAATGGAGTTGAACATTGGGAAATGCAGAGTGAAAAGCATGTCTGTGTACAGCATGGACAGTGCTCCAAAATCTTTTGTGCTTGGGTACCTGCTTGTAAAATGGAGATAGGTCCCATGGCTTCGATTTAAATCAAAGTGTACCAAAAGTTGGATTTTACAGTCCAGTTTGTTTTCATCCAGCCTTGTTCTGCAGTGATAATTTGCATGGATGGTTTGTTTAAGAGGTTCTGATCATCTCATCTTCAGGATGATTGCAATGTGATCATTGCAGCCTTGCTTTTAAAGACAGCCTGGTCTGTTTGACAGCTTCTTAGTGATTAAGTACAATGGTAGCTGTCTCTGCTGCAGCTGAAGGGATCAAGGTTTGGGATCAAGATTTCTTCTACGTCTAGAATTGTAGATTGTTCACATGAAACTCTTTATGGGACCAGTGTGCTCTTTGTTTTGTGGTTGGACTTTTTTTTTTGGTCCATGTGAACTTTACTTTTAAGGCTCATGTTTAGCTGAACGATGTTTCCCAATAGGGAACTGCACATCTTCAGAATCCCTGCTCTACATGGAATAGATGTTCAAATGAAAATCTTGCTCCTTGTGCTTCTTTGCACATTGTTTGTCCATGGCTGGGCAAAACATGAAACAAATTGTTCAGATTACATTCAGATGTGGGGAAAGGATCTGTGCATACATTATTTGGAAGTGCTTTGGGATTAGTTCCAAGGTACAGAAAGTAGCTAGTTGTCACGTGCTTCTGCTTCAAAAGCAGAAGAATACTGAATTCTTGGAAAAAAACAAGCTTTTTCTTCTTGTGTTTTCCCATGGTTCAGGCAAGACCTGTTTCTGGTTTTGAGGGACTTCCAGGGGCTCACCCAGATCCTCATTCCACAGGATGAGGTAAGTGCTACCCATATACCAATTTTATTGGTTTTTTTTTTCTTTTTCCCCTTTGGCAGCTTGGGTCCAGCAGACCTGGAGAGCAGAATGAGATTCTTTGTCAGACCAGGTGTTCTGACTCACAAGTGGATTTCAGCGTTCGGGGAGCCCTGATCTGACACTGCAGTAGAAACATTAGTGCTGTTTCCCCTGGGTTATGAGGAGTGATCCCAGGTTCAGATGGGCTGTTACGGAATGAATCCCTTGAGCCTGGAGCGTTCATCCTGTTCTCTGTGACATTGTCATCCTCTTGCAGGCACATGCTCATGTAAAGAAGCTCCTGGCGAATGCCCCAGTGGAGTCTGTCGTGCGAGTGACAGGAATCGTGTGCCCTCGGCCCCCCGGGCAGGAGAATCCGGTGAGGAGGATGGGGGTGTCTCATGGTTTCTTCCTTCTGGAAGAAAGCACTGGATAGTAGGATTGTGGAGGAGTTTGTCATAGCTTTGCTGTAGGCTCTTGCAGTGAGGTAACTGCTCTGACGTGTAACTTAGGAGTACCTCAAAGCATGTTACCAGGACTCAGAAATTAAATTGTATTCCAGCCCTTTGGAAGAGCAATGGCTGGGGTTTTTTTCAGGCCTTTAAAGTGTAGTTGAGAAATTCTTGTTCTCAAGAATATGTATTGTTATCATGCGTTCTACAGCATGTGTTGACCTGTTTATCACTCGGAGTAGGTTTTGCTGTTCCCATTTTACAGGAAACTGAGGTTAAATAATGTTTTTACTGTTCAGCATTCCTGAGCTTTCGTTGTAATCAGCCATGGAATAATCTGTCAGGATTATATGTATCCCATCACTGACAGACCTGTAACTTTTTTGCTCTGACCACTTAGAGATATCCATAAAGAATAGAGGCTTCAAGGAATGCTGTTATTTCTTCTAATTGTTTATCATTTTCTTGGAAGGTTGTATATACTTCCCCCTGGTAAATAGAAAGAGTTCTGCAGGATCAAATGAACTTTAATGTGGCACAGTGCTAAGTGGGGTAAGCTGTCTGTTCTCCCTCAGGATCTAAGAAAAAGACGACTAGTTCTGAGAACTAGTGCTCAGAACTAGAAGTTCCTCACAAGTTGCCCTTTTTGTCTGATGGTGACCTGCTAATGCGCACTGAAATGTATACTGTGTGGTTTCATTGAAGCCAATGGAAGTAGTCTTTTGTCCAAATATGTGTGTCCTGGAAGGGTCTGTGCCTGAGTGTTCTTCTGTGCTCAGTGTCTCCTGTGAGGAGAAGGCAAAGGAGAAGTAATTTATTTTCTTGCAGTCTTATCTGTATGCTTATTGGGAAAGAATGTTCCACCAGCGGTGAGGTGACTTGTCAACTTCTGAAGAGAAAGGAAATCTAGGAGAAATCTGTCCTTGAGAGAAGTTCTCAGAATTATACTGTGTTAGAAGGCAGGGAGGATAGTAACATATAGGCTCTGTTGTGGGTGTTTGTTTTTTTTTTGCTTTCCCCCTGACCCAAAATACCTGAAAGGTGAAATACCTTCTTCCTGAAATTTTCCTGAAGTTTTGAATCTTAAGGTTTTTTTCCTTGTCTTTTTGCTCCAGAAAATGCCAACAGGAGATATTGAAGTGAAGGCAGAGACTGCAGAGATCCTAAACTCCTCCAAGAAGCTTCCTTTTGAAATCAAGGACTTTATCAAGGTATCTGCCCCTTTTTTTTTTTGTACCAGAGCGGTGACTTTTCAATAAACTGGGAATTTTCCCAGGGTAATGGCAAAACCATGAGAGCTTCATCTGGTTCTCCAAGCTCTGCTTTGGGGGAAGGATGGTGTTTTACAGAGGGGGTACTGCTGGTTAGCTGTGAAGAACTATTTCTAATTAAAGTTAAGTAGAAGACAGGCTTGAATGATTCCAGTGCACAGGGTTTTAAAATATCACTGTAAGAACAGATGATAAAGGGAAGAGTGAAAGAAATCAGGCTCTGCTGCCTTTTTTGAATGTGAAACAGAACCTGCTGTGTTTTAAGGCAATGGTACTTAGTCCTACTTGGACAAGTAGCTAGTCAGCTAGAGGATTTTCTTCCTCTCTAAGTATACGGTCTTAGAGGAGGTTAGCTTTAGCACAGGCTTTGTGGTGTAGGAGTGGCATTTCTCTGAAAAAGATATTCTCTGTGCTGTTGAAACTGTGACTAACGCATAGGTGTTGGAATTGGGAGAACTGGGTCCTGTTCCTTCTGTGTTACTAGTCCAGGGCATTATCATCCATGCTACTTCAGCTTTCCTGTCTGTCCTAAGGATGCATTGCCATTCAGGTTCACTAGACCCATGTATGGTGCCACACCTCTGCTTGGGAAATGCAGGGAGAATTACTGTGGCCTGTTGCAGTGCACTGAGAGTAAGGAGGCCTAAAATCCTGAACTTTGTGGAGAGGGCTCTTACACTGTAAATGCCAGAATCATAGAATGTGTTAGGTTGAAAGGGACCTTTAAAAGTCAGCTAGTCCAATCCCTCTGCAGTAAGCAGGGATGTCTTCACTAGATCAGGTTGCTCAGAGCCCCATCAAGCCTTGAACATCTGCAGGGATGAGATGCCTGTCTGTAGGGGTTTTTTAAGTAATTGTTTTGTATGGAAACGCTTGGGCTGCATAAGTTGTGGGTATTAAGTCAGTTATGACAATAGAGCAGCATGCTTTTTTAGCTTCCCCTTTTGTTCTCTGGTTTTAGGAGTGGCTTCCTTAGACATACAGTTTGAATTTTGTCTCTTAATCCTAGTTACCTCTTACCTGCAGAAATCAGAGGCCTTACGGATGCAGTATCGCTACTTGGACTTGCGTAGCTTCCAGCTGCAGTATAACCTGAGGCTGAGATCGCAGGTGGTGATGAGGATGCGGGAATATCTGTGTAACCTCCATGGTAAGAGAAGTGTTTGACAGTGTGCAGCAAGCAACATTGTAGCCCTCCCTTCTCCTGTTTCTTATTGCTGGGAGAGATTGCCAATCATCTACTCCATCTGGTCTCACTTAGTAAGGATATGTCTGCTCACAGTGGGGTCTTTGGAAGGATGTTGGCAGGCCTGAAGAACAAAGTATGTTCAAGTCTCTCAGCATGCTACTAACCAGGTGTTTCAAACGAGCTGTATTTGGTGAGAGAGGGGTGACACTCTTTTGGTTGCCCACCTTGAAGCATGCCAAAGGGAGAGATTTCCTACAGAGCTTTTGCTTATCCCAAAATCAGGAAGTGGTTTTGGGAAAGCAAAGCCTAGTTCAAAATGGATAGAGAATTAACAGTTTTTCAGCTTGTATGGAGTCCTGGCAGGATGTTTAAAGGCTCAGAGCCTTCAAATCTGTCACTACACAAGTGATTCTCAGAGGTAGCAAGGTCTTTAGATCTCAAAAAGGCTAGGTGGTGTGCTAGATTACCTATTTTGCTGACTAACCTTGCTCTGGCTTCCTTTGTTTCATACTAGTTCTCCCTCTTCTCGGCATATTCTGTGTCTGAAGCATGTGTTTGTTCCTCAGGGTTTGTGGATGTAGAAACACCAACGCTCTTTAAAAGAACCCCAGGGGTATGTATTCTGTTAGTTGTGCCTTTTAGCGTAGGCATTTCGTGGTTGAATTATTGATGGTTGCCACTTGGCCTTCATGGCTGTTCCCTCAGAGTAACAGCAGACGTGCTGATGTCTTGTATGATAACATGGATCCTTTTGAAAGGAGAGGGAGGGGGAAAGAGGTGATATCTTGGGTCTTAATTTTGAACCTTCGAATGAATAAAGCTTCCATAGAAGCTGCTCTTGTAGACCACACGTTGAACAGCCAGATGATAAATGAGCACTGCTTCCCCAGCACTTATCCCTTGACTAGGAGGTTGCTATAATAGTGCTGTCATTTTAATTTCTGAATTCATATTCTTTTCACTTTAAAAATAATCACAGAGAAGGAGGACTGTAGCCTAGGAATTGTTGATGCAGTTGGCACATGAAGTTCTTGTCTTTAAGCCCCTGACATAGAGACTAGCACACAACAATACACCATCTCAGAGCAGAAGGGGAAGAATCCTCCTTTGGGATATTTTGGATGTAGTTGGTTAAAAGATTATTTTAAGTCTAATGTACAAACAGCTATTTCCTTACAAGTGGGATTTTGTAATGGGGAAAATGGATCCTTTCCTCTTGCACTTTTAGTTTGTGCTCTGTGTCAGGAATTGAGGCATCTTATTTGCTGAACTGTGTAAATGTTTCTTTCTGATGCTAGGGAGCAAAAGAATTCCTTGTACCCTCGAGGGAAGTCGGCAAGTTCTACTCTCTGCCTCAGAGTCCTCAGCAGTTCAAACAGCTCCTCATGGTTGGAGGCCTGGACAGGTAAGTGTTTCTTGGACTCCTGTTCCCTGCATGTCCTGTAGGGGGTTCAGTTGGTTTGATCTGTGAAGCTTTTAGACGCTTCCACAAAAACTTAGTGCCAGTGGTTTAGAGTTTTTAACAGGGATCCTTAAATACTTAGAACCCTTCAGCTAGGCTGGCCCCTTTGTACCCCCAGCAGTATCTCCCAGTAAGAGGGAATGTTTCCTGTCTGAGGGTTGAAATCTTCACTGGTTTAAGTGGAAACAATTTGAAGCACAGTCTGCTAGAAAGATAGGAAATCTAGTGTGTGATAAAAGCCTTTCTAAGAGTAGCCTATAGAAAAAGTTTGAATGAGGCTGGGCAGCTCAGCTGAGCTTGACTGAGCGTGTTCTTTGGGTGTCTGGGTACAAGCTTTTGATTGAGCTTGTTTCTCAAAATTGAAGGGAGAGGGAGACAATTGTTCATGCAAAGAACTGCAGGCCAGGTCTTGACCATGAGTGAATTTTGTGTGGCAGTTAGTAGAGTCCAGTTTTGGAGCAGCAGCAGGTGAGAAAAGGGTTTGTGTGTGCCCCTGTAGGGAGACAGCTCACCTGGTGACCCTCTGCATGCCTTGGGAAGCCTTGGTTGGAGATGGATACACCTCCTGATGCTGCTGATGGAGTTGTTTTGAATCAAAACTTCATGCTTTTGGGGGGTTGTGAACAACCAGGGCTATGATCTGCTGCACAGGGAACAGAAGCTTTTTTTTCTTTCACCTTTTTTGATAATTCTGTGGTTACAGTTTAATTTAGGACACTTTAACTTGCTATCTAAGTAAAAGCACTATTGCAGGTACTTTCAGGTCGCCCGCTGCTATCGAGATGAAGGTTCGCGGCCTGACAGGCAGCCTGAATTTACTCAGGTAACCAGCTGCTGCCTTTCACCCTCCTCCTCAGCCCAAGTAGCTTGTAGCTGTTTTCCCTTCTGAAGGGAAGGGAAGCCAATTTCTGCTGGCTCTTGTGCTGCTCAGGGCTGCAGTGGTGTTTGCTGTGCATTTCACCACACGGCCCTTTGTGTGTCTCCTGTCTGCAGTGGATGTGGGCACTGTGTTGCAGAGGTGGTGGTGCTTGATGATGCAATCTGCTCCTGTCCCACTGGGTCAGGCAGCTCATTCCTCAGCCTTGAGATCCTAGGCAGAGTTAGCCTGGTTCATTCAAGGCTTCTCCTTCTGTCCTTGTCACTACCACCTCATTCAGTTCTCTGAGGAGACTGAGTCACCAGGCTGTAGGGAGATCATAAGCACATCCTCAGTCTAATGCAGTCACACTGGAATTTCATACAGTGTTTCTTATTATGCTGCCATTGTAGCCAAGAGCAGCTGCAGATAGCAGTGCGAAGGCAAAACCTGTACCTAATGTGGAATCCCTCCTCTTGCTTTCTGTTTTAAGATAGATATAGAGATGTCATTTGTAGATCAAGCTGGGATACAGAGACTGATAGAGGGTCTCCTGCAATATTCCTGGCCTGAGGAAAGAGGCTCGATTGTGACTCCTTTCCCTTCCATGACATATGAGGACGCACTGGCTGACTATGGGACTGATAAACCAGACACGCGTTTTGGGATGAAGGTGAGGGTTTGCCCACTGGAAACTTTCAACTCTTCTTTTCTGTTAGCCTTTTAAGACTAATCTTTGTTTAAATCATGTCTGTGTGATTGGCAGAGGGTCATACCTCGCCTAAGAGGTTTATCCCATCATTGCTCCTTTGTATAGGTAATCATCTTTTGGAGAAGAGAGGGTTTGATTACTTAGTTGTAGGGAAAAGAAATGTTTTTAAAATATTATCTTTAAAGTGTAGTGTTAGGAAGCAATGCATCTTGACTGTCTTAGGAGCAGAAGCCCACAAGGCATCTGCAGATTGTGTGTTTCTCCCTGCTGCTCTCCAAATCATGCTCCTGGTGAGTGTGCTTCATGAGTTGAGACAGGCTGCTCCAGCCTTTTAGTGGCCCAAAAGGTATTTTCAAGGCAGCAAACAGTTGTGTACATACACTGTTTGTATGGGAGATATGTGGAAGTATGAAATAAGGGTATAAGGAGTGGTGTTGAAAAGCAAGAAAGGATCTTAAATTTATGCAGGAATTGATTTTTGGGGGTTTCTTTTTCAGTATACAGCTCTCTCCACTGGTAGGACATCACCCTCTCAAACACGGGTTTTTCTGTCTGTCTCGCACTTGTTTCTGCAGTGCTCAGCCTGCTGTTGGCCACTCCAGCTTAGCCTTGCTCACCTCTTTCTGTGAGCTACTTGATTTCTCTGAGCAAGGGAATGATATCCTAGGAAACAGTGTTGAAGGCGTTAAGACTAGGTGCAGGATTTCACTTTGTGTTCCCACCACCGCTGCTGTTCCCTGCAATCTCTCTCTTCTCAGATAGTGGATATTGGAGACTCTTTACGAAGATCAGACATTCAGTTTGTACAGAATGCACTCAGTTACCCAAGTGGTACTGTCAAAGCCATTTGTATTCCTCAGGGGATGGTAAGTGATGCTTTTACATGCTGCTTAAACTTTGTGAAATAAATAAAATACTATTTTGAATTCCTTTGTTGGTATGGAAATGTTCCTTGCAGCTACTGGGAGTGTAGTGCCCTTCAGGGAACTTGGGATTGGTTGTGACTGCTGTGAGGTTAGGGTGAGGGGTGTTGGAAGAGGGAGATGGCGACAATCAAGTGTCAAGAAGAATATATTGTCATCAGGAAGGGGAGGAAGAAAACAGACTTGTAAAGTCCCTCAAGGATAGAGAAACCTCTTGGGATTTCAGCTTGCGTTTGTCAAAGGTGGCTTCTGATGTGCATCTTGATAATAAATTGTGTCCTGGGGCAAGAGATTGAAATAGAGCCAGGGATGGTACGCCTGTGTTCTGGAGTACTGAGAGAAAGGTTGGGTGGTACATGCCCTTCTCAGGTTTGCTTTTGCTGTGTTTGGGGGCATGACGTGTGTCTTGTAATGAGAATGTCATGAGCCACATCCAGGGCTGACAGTAGATGTAGAAGATTATTTGACACAGCCGTGTATTTTACATGTAAGCAGGTTTAATTATGGCTGTGGGCAGCTTTGCAACTTGGGCAGTCTGGGGAGAGAGGGAAGTGCACTAAGTGCTGAGGATTAATTGGGGAATAGGACTTTCTGAGTATGGTTTCTCTGGGGATCCCTTATTTCTGGCACAAGAAGTGCAAGCTACTGGCTTGCCACGAGAGGGCACTAAGGTGTGTATCTGAGCAAAGCAGAAGTGGACTCTTGAGCCCCTCTGAACATCAGAGTAGCTGAAAATAAAGAAAAGATCTTGATGGAGGTCCTCACATCTACTGCAGTTCCTTGCACGTGAGTCAGCCTGGTTGGTTTCCTTCTGTTCCTCCAAAAGGAGCTGTGCTTCCCCCATCAACAGTGTGGTGTTACAATCTTGTTCCTGCATGCTGGAGGCAGCTGGCTTGATCTGACTCTTGACAGTCTCATCTGTGAGCAGGGAGAAAAGCTGCAGCCAGATGTACAGCCTAGAGGGGCCCCTTCCTGAAAGGAGCCCTTGGAGAAGACACCCAGCTGCAGCCTAGTCCATTCCCTATTCCACAGCCCTCATAAAACTTCCACTAGAAGCAAATAACTGGAGAGGTTTGAAGTCCTGGTTAGGCTTTCCATAGATTTTGCTGATGTTAAACGTGTCTTCTCTTGTTCTTTCCCCAGAGATATCTTAAAAATAAAGATCTGGAGTTATTAAAGGTGTCTGCAAAGACCCAGTTTAACCAGGTGAGACAGAAACTGCTGAGGCATTGGAGTGGTGAATGACAGCATGTATGTGAAGGCACTTGCCAGCAGAGGAGGGTAGAAGAGCAGTTTAATAGCTGAGTCAGTGCCTGAGCATGTGATGTCTCAGGACAAGAGCGAGCAGCACTTGAACTGACATCCCCTTACCTTTTCTTTAGGAAATTGTGGAAATTATCTGCAGGCCTGATGGCAGCTTGAAGTCTCTGCTTACAAAGTATCTTGGTGAGGAGGAGCAGTCAGAGCTCATCCAAGTGCTGGGTATGCTGGTGGATGATGTGGTACTGCTGGCAGCTGGTGAACATAAGCAAGTGGTAGGAAGCATTTCTTGGGTGTCTGTGCGAGTTGAATGTTGCTCATGATAGCTTTGATGTTATCTGACCTTAATCTAATTATTATTCTTACTAAAATAGGTCATCATCAAATTCCGTGTTTCTCTGGAGCTGAAGCTATAGGAGGAGCAAATAGTGCATGAAATGTACCTATTGTTTTTACTGCCCCCAGTCAAATTTTGGGAAGAACTGGTAACTTGAAATGAAGGCTGGCATATAAAACAGGAGCAAACTGGTGTCTCCTTCTCTCTCACATTAATATAATTTTTAAGGCATCAAACTGATTAGAAAGTGAAGTCAGCTAGGTAATTTTGTCTCCCCTAAGCAGATGAGGAGAGTGAAGCACTGCTGCAGTGATGGGAGACTTTGTCCCTACCCTCCTGCATTCTCACCAGCAGACATTGCCTTCGAGGCACTGGTTTCTGGCAAGATCTCATGCTCTGCTTGATAGCCAAATCTCTATCATTTTCTTTTTGTGCCTTCATTTCTGTCTGCAAAGCACAGCCTTACCTGTGCTCTCTCAGTTAATCCACACTTGTGCAGAGCACGAGACTAATGTGCGAGAGCCCTGTGAGGACAGAACATTTGGCAGAAAATGAGCTTTCCAGCTCCTTACTTACCTGCCTTTGTCAAACCCTGGAGCTGCTGCTACCTCAGCAGGAAGGTGATATCTTTTGGGAAACAAGCAAAAAGCGTTTGAGGCAAAAAAGTGATGCTGTCTCTGATACTACCTTAATGAAACAGTGTTTGAGCAACTTCCCTGTCAGTAAGACCACCCCGTCTCATCTCTCCCTTCTCTTTGGCAGTGCTCCGCATTAGGAAGCCTGCGGTTGGAGAGTGCTGACCTCCTTGAGGCAGCTGGGCTGGTACTCCGTGATCCTAGGACTTTTCACTTCCTGTGGGTGGTGGATTTTCCGCTTTTCCTCCCCAAGGAAGAGAATCCCACTGAACTGGAATCTGCTCATCACCCTTTCACTGCCCCTCATCCTTCAGATACCAGCCTTCTCTATTCTGATCCCACAAAGGTAAGTAACCTCATGCCTGCAGTGCTGGCTCTTTGACAGCTGTGTGCCCTGGAAAACTGGGCAAGTAGCATCTCAGAATCACAGAATAGCAAGGTTGGAAAAGACCTTTAAGATCATCAAGTCCAACCATTCACATCCTAAACTAAACCATATCCCTAAGTACTTCATCTACCTATTTTTGAACGCATCCAGGGAAGGTGACTCCACCACCTCCCTGGGCAGCCTGTTCCAGGCCCTGACAACTCTTCCAGTAAAAAATTTTTTCCTAACATCCAATCTAAACCTGCCCTGGCCCAGCTTCATGCCATTCCCCCTTGTCCTGTCACCTGGATGAAGAGACCATCACCTATCTCTCTATAACCTCCCTTCAGGTAGTTGTAGGTGGTGATAAGGTCTCCCCTCAGCCTCCTCTTCTCTAGGCTAAACAGCCCCAGCTCCCTCAGCCTCTCCTCATAGGATTTGCCCTCCAGCCCCTTCACCAGCCTGGTTGCCCTTCTCTGGACTCGCTCCAGGACCTCCATGTCCTTCTTGCGGTGAGGAGCCCAGAACTGGACACAGCACTCGAGGTGTGGCCTCACCAATGCCAAGTACAGGGGCACAATCACCTCCCCAGACCTACTGGCCACACTGTTTTTGATACAAGCCAAGATGCCATTGGCTTTCCTGGCCGCCTGAGCACACTGCTGACTCATATTCAGTCTGCAGTCACCCAACACCCCCAGGTCCTTCTCTGCCTGACAGCTCTCCAGCCAGTCTCCCCATCTCTTTTCCTGTAAAAAGAGATGTTGTTTCATGGAACTGAACACATATTGCTTGTATCTCTTTGGAAGAGATGACTTCCAGGTTACTTTAATATTCATGTAAGCCATGGCTTCACTCAGTGTCTTTGCTGTCTGTGTGCAGGTGGTTGGATACAGCCATGCCCCAGCCTTGTTAATGTGCCTGTTTGTTTGTTTCTGCAGGTCCGTAGCCAACACTATGACCTTGTGCTGAATGGCAGTGAAGTTGGAGGTGGCTCCATCCGAATTCATAGTGCAGAACAACAGCGTTTTGTGTTGGAGAAAGTGCTGAAGGTAATGCCTACAGGTTTCTCTAATGTTCTCTTGGAGATCTCTTTCAAATGTTGAAAGAAAACCCTTTTGTCCTACTTAGATAAAGAAGCATGACTCCTAGCACTGACATTGCTAGTAGGAAGAGCGTTGTTTGTCCAGTGACACTTAGGTAATTTTGCAGGAGGATTCTGAGGTGCTTTCCCATCTACTTGAGGCTTTGGAGTGTGGAGCTCCACCACATGGAGGAATTGCTTTAGGTAAGTGCTCTGTAGCTCTTCAGGATGCCCGTTTTTTCAGATTTTTGTGGGGTTTGCATATTAGGTCCCAGGAACAAGCCTCATGCTAATTATCAAAAGCCTATCTCTTGACAGAGATGGCTGTTTGGGTGTTGCTCTTTGGTACCGCCAGTATGGGTAGCACAGTCCTTCCATCTCTGTAGCTGCTTTGGAGAAGGAAACAGTGGTCTTGGCACCAGTTGCAGAGTGTTTTGGTGTTCCTCTCCATTGTCATAGCGTGATTTAGTTCTTCTGCAATGACTGAATCACATGTTGGTGGCTCCAAGTATGATCCTTCTTTGCTGTTGCACAAGCAGTGTAGTCATTAAGATCACGCCACCTTTCTTCTCATTCCTGTGCAGCCATACTGAGTCCTGTGCCCAGAGGCCTGGGAAAGCACATTACTTCATGTTTCCTGCCCTGGGTCACTGCCACAACCTCACCCTCTTGCACTCTGCTTCAGTCTTGCTTCCCTTCTTACCAGTTCTGCTCACTGGATTAGGGTGCTAAACTGGCAGTTAACGAGTGCTGCAAAATTAGCTCCCTGATCTGGCTCAGCATGGACTTCATGGATACAACCACGAAAGCAAACCAAACACCCCACCCACACCAAAAAAAGTTAACTATTTAACCTGTTACCTTCCAGTGTGATTTCCCCCCATAAGGGAAGTCACCCAGAGGCTCTTGTTCTTGAATTCCTCCTAGTTGTAATCCTTCAGAACCAGATGACCAAGAACTTTGATCAGTTAAACAGAGCTCTCATGGTGTTCCTGCAACTTAACTGCCCTGGTTCGTTATGCTGCCTTTGCAAAGGCACCGCCTCTGTCTTGGAGTCCTTGGGGTGCTGTGGAAGTTTTTGTAATGTTGGAAAGCTTTATTTTGCTCAGCATTTCTGCTTCTCAGGCAAGTCTGTTCTCTGCTACTGGCTGAAATTATTTTTTTCCCCCTTTCTTGCTTCAGTTTTATTCTTCAAGCTCAGTAATATTATCTACTCAATCTATCTGATTCTGTTTTCCCTAAATCAAGGGGAGTAACACAGGGCCATAACTCATGTGATTCACCATCTTGTTTTCTGCTTCCAGGACTAGACAGACTGATCTCTCTCATCGTTGATGCTTCAAGTATCAGAGATGTCATTGCTTTCCCCAAATCCTTCAGAGGACGGGACCTGATGGGCAATGCTCCAGACTACGTCACTCCAGAAGAGCTAGAGCCCTATCACATCCAGGTTTCCTGGCCCCTTGAAGAAAAAGAGGCAAAGAAAAGCTGACTTTAAAGCCAGTGATGTAAGCTGATCTGTTTAACTGGATGTGGCTCCAGCATCTAAATACTTGATTTCAGCTCAAAAGACATCACCTATTGTGGGAGGGTGGGGGAGCGGTACAATCCACTCTATTATGGTGGTTTCAGGATTGAATAGGAAGTAGATGTGAGGCTTCCCTGATCGGAATTCACCTTGGGGATGGTAGTGGGAAGGAGAAAAACAAAAGAAAGCATAATTTCAGCAGAGGATATTGAAACTGTTGGCTTTGGGATGCCATACTGGTGGGAAGATGTGGGGTTTTTTGTTTTGGCTTTTTTTTTTCCCCCTCCTTCACTCCCTACTTTTTACATGTCCCTTGTAAAGTATTTCTCCTCCCATCTGGAGGAGCCAGTGTCAGCTTCCCTGGCAGGATGGTTTGTGTTCCTGACAATCTCTGACTTGTTAGCTGAGGCCTTTTGCAATAGAGCACTGCCCTGCTGGGCCTGAGAGCTCTGGAGACTTAACAGCAAAACTCTGTGCAGCCAGCAGCTTGTCTCATATAGGAGGACACAAGATCTTCCGGAACTTGCCACAGGGAGTTTGTGTTCAGTTGTGCTCTCCCTTCAGAGGGAGAGAAGCGTTCATAGTGTTTGCAGCCGTTGTCCTCGGGATGTTGGTTGGAGGTGATGATCTGTCTTTGGGGCCTGTGGTCCTGGTGCGTTTCAGCACACTAATTCTGAAGTTTTTATGTTTGTAAATAAAGCTTGTCTGGCATTGTTGTCTTGACTGATCTTGGCTTCAGGCTGTCTCTACCAAAGCAAGCTGCCAGTTGTTCTGTATGACCCTGGATTCCTCCAGGAGATGACAAGAAACCTGTGCCAGCGTAGCAGGATTGCCAGTCCTGTGTGGATTCTGCGTGGTCCTGCAAACCTGCTGCTACAGTGCTGAGTGATGGATGCAGCAGCAAGTTCCTCACAAACAACTGTTTATCCCTATCTCACATGAGAACAGCCGTGGTATAGGAGTGACTGTACTGAGTGGAGCATGAGCTCTAGCAGCATCTTGCCAGACCAAGCTGCTTGGCTCTGCCCTGTAGCATATATAGCACTCAGTAGGTGTTCTTTGCTCCATGTTAGGTTGGAGAAAGCAGGGAATTGGTGGGAAGAAAGCAAGAAAGTGAAGGAGCTGGGGAAGAGATTACCTGGATAAGCTAGGAAGATGATGCAAAGGAAGACAAGAAAGAGCTACGGTGCCCCAGGTGGGAAGGACAGAAGGAGCCCTCTGCCAGAGGAGAAAAGGAAGACTGCAGCTCTTGTCTGGACCAATACTCAACTCCAGCCTTCCGCAGAGGATCCTGTCTTAGAGATTTTGGGCCGCTTCCAGGGTTATTGGCCAATTTTGTCTCCATGCTGGAGGATAACCTTCCATGGTCAGGCACACTGTTGGTGATTTTAAATAGGAATGAAGAGGGAGGTGGCTCTTCTCATTAAGGTTTTTTAATATTTTATACAGGTAAGGTACCATCTGTGGACAAGTAACAGTAGAGCTGACTTGCTGTTGCTTTACAGATGGAGTTACGTATGTAAAAGAAAACTTAAAATACTTTCTTATCCCATGTTAGGATTGTTATGGTCAGTCTCACAGCATGGTTACATGCAATACAAAAAAGCCAACCATAATGCTGGGTTTGTACTCACATTCATTCTAGCCAAGTGTTGTGAATTCATGTTTTTCCTTGTACTCTTACGTTGATATTAATTCACCCTTGTTTTACTTTTTGTTTTTTTTCTGTGACTAGAAGCTGTCAGTAAGGGAGGTGAGGATCAGTTTTCAGAGAGAAACAACTTGAAAATTGTATCCTTAAGCAGATCCATCTTAAACTTTTAATGGTTTTTGGTTTTGCACCTTCTGTGGGTTATACCACGTATTTTTGTTCCCTGGACTTGTAAGTGGTATACAGCCACTACCAGGCCATGGATTCCATTCAGACTGTTTTTTTTAGAGGATGCTGGGTTTTGTTAGTTTCCTTACTAGTAGGGAGCTAATTATTTGCTTGGAATTTCCTTGGAGATCATCTGTGTTCCTAAAGCAGGGATATCAGAGGCTGGTTTGTGGACATGGAACCACAGAAAATGATGCTTATTCGAAAAAGTTCTTCCTCTCGGACTTATTTATAGTAACTGTAAGCATAATGTGCTGAACTCCTTAAATTTTGAAATGACTGGTACTGAATCATTTGGTTTGTTACTGTTTGCAAGGGCAAATGCATCCAAAGAATCTGGGTTCTTTAAATTAGGATTCTCATCAGGTGTTCAAAGGGTAACTGATGCTCTGAGAGGCTTAGGCTGAGGTGTAACACTGCCTGGAAAGCTGTTCTTGAGCAAGCTGTCTGAAGCATGCACATCCCTCTTGTGCAAGCTGGTCTGTGCGGTGTTTGTTTACTGGCTGCTGTGGTAAGGGCTTGCTGCAGTTACAGGTGAGTGCCACAGCTGCCCTTCACTACAGTAAAAGAAATAAATGGAACAGAACAGGTCATCTGAGCTGCTGCAATCCTGCCACAAATCAGTAGGTGGAAGAGAGATGTATCCCAAAATTATGCAAGCCATCTGTGCTTGGGTTTGTGAATGAAGGCGGCTTGCAGTGTAAGTGTGAATTTGCCAGCAGTTGTGTGAATGGTGTCACAGAGAAGACACTCACTGTTTTTCCTACAGCGTTGTGTAGGGTTTTGTCCCTTTTACACTGCAATCTGGTTGGCATACTTGTCTGCATGTTTCAGTCAAAGCAAGAGTTGACAGGTATTACAAAGGAATACATAGAGACAAACCTGTGGAGAAATGTTGCTACGTCAGCTGTGCTAGAAGATGCAAAGTCCTGGCCTCTTCTGTTAAGAGTTAATCTTTAAGTAACCTTCTGCTGGAGCTGTGGTGTGCAGGAGAAGGTTGGGCTATCAGGATCGCTGTGTGGGTTGGGGTGGAGTTTCTCCTTCCCCATGCAGAGGTGATCTCCACCCCCAAGCCAAATCAGCAGTGTAAATCTATTCATCAACAGCAGTCCAAAGTCCCTGAGGGTGCATTTATGTTATTGCATCCTTGTCCAAAGAGTAAGCAGTGAGACAGTTAGTATGGGCAGACTCCTCCCTGTGTTGGAGGTACTAAGGAGGCTGTTGGTGGAAACAGCCCTGGCACACAGAGCAGCCTCCAGTGCTACAGTACATGTGTACATAGAACTAATAACAAAGTCCTGTTGTTACTCTCTCCACATGCCTGCAGTGACTTCCACATGTCATCGTGTCTCCTCTGCTCTTTCTTAAATCTTTTCAAGGGGGGTGTATGTGTGTACATATGATGGACAGAATTGTCCAGGCTCTCCCCAGAGGGTTGTCTTTGGGAACAGCCACCAGCTGGACATGGGTGCTGCCTGAGGGTTTGAATCTTTTGTGGTATGGAGCAACGTGTGATGATTGGGTGACTTCTACTCCAGAGACCTTGGCATCTAGTGTAGGTGGGATGTGAATGGTAGGGTGAGGGATAGGACTGTACAAGGAGTGTTCTTGCAGGAGCCAGAGCTGTATGTAAGGGTCCCATGGTCCTTTAACTCCCCAGCTTTCTGATTTTCTTCTGTTGGATCTAACAAAACACTGGTAAGATGGAGAGACAGTTTATTCCCCACCTGCAGGGCAGCTGGCTCTGTGCAGTTTCAATAGACTTAACTGGAATCACCTCTGTGGAGTTTATACTGCCCTTTTGTAACGTCAGAGATACATTCCTGGTGTGTTTCAGCATATTGCCTCTTCCAGAACAGGAATGTGGCATGCTGGTGGGATTCTCAGCAGCCAAAGTGGGCTGAGTTTTTGGTTCTGAAAAGTTTCCAAGCCTAACCAGAATATTTCAGGTTGGGTCAAGATGGAGAGAGGCGACAGTGTTTGATTTCAACTATCCCAGAAGGCTTGGGTGAGTTTGGCTGTGAGGGTTTTGTACAAACCACCCTAAAGGCAGGAACTGTTTTCAGACCTCAAGCTGGAGTTCTGTGCTGTGCCAGTGCATCTCTCTCCAGGAGTAGTATAACTTCCCAACAGCTTGGTGTAATCCCATGCTGCAGGGACACAGAGGTTCAGGGTGCTGATTAATTTCCAGCTCTATTGAAAGTGGGCTGCTGCTCTACCAAAAATATAATGATTTGGAACAAGTCAGCAGAGATGTTCAAGGAGGTCTGCAGCTGGATTTCTACCAACTTTTTCACTCTGGGGGGGGGAAAGGGGGAACTGCTGTTCTGTACCATCACTGTCCCGTAGCCCAGGTCTGACGGAAGGACATTTGTGAATCAGTGTCTTCCTCTTGG
Organism: Porphyrio hochstetteri; assembly: GCA_020800305.1. NCBI lineage: Eukaryota > Metazoa > Chordata > Aves > Gruiformes > Rallidae > Porphyrio > Porphyrio hochstetteri. The sequence goes on from CM036912.1 coordinate 27,410,614, forward strand.
AGACCTTAGCTCAGGCCTGATGTAAGGATGCTTAGTGCTGTAGAAGCCAGAGGGACGTTATTTGGAGGTTCCCCCTACCCTTGACCCAGGTGTGTGATCCTGTGTGTGTATTCCTGGAGCTAGATCATGAGCTAGATCCAGTTTTGCTGCATGTGATCTGGAGGTGATGCTTTATATGCTTTCGTGGCAAATCTCCAACCCCAGGGACGTGTGACTGCTGCTCTGCATTTCCCAGCTGTCTCCTGTGAGGAATGGAGCAGGCATGGTGTTAGATGATGTCCTAAGAGCTGAAGGATGAGGGGAGCTGTGAGGGTTTCTGTTTCCCCTTGCTTTTTGCCTTCAGCAGCTTGCACAGTGATCTGTTCTGGCCATGCTCGCTGCTGGCAGTGTGTGTAGCCAGGCGCCTGGTGAGGATGCTCGGGATGTTCGTTGGCCCCTGTGTTAACAGCCACAGAAAAAGCACAGACAGCTGCCAGCCACCTACACAGGGGATTTCCAGCACCTATGTTTAAGCTTCCTGTGACTTCACCTCTATGTTTCTGGGCTCTTATTTTATGCTTGTTGTAGTTTGTTTGGGTTTTTTCCAAAGCATTGTTTTCTGTAATTACCAAATGCCAACTACGTGCCATCACCAGCTGTACCAGCCGCAGTGTTAGAGCAGGGCTGTGCCAGACTCAGCCAGCATTGGTCACGCTCACTGCTAATAATCCATCAGGCTCCAGCTTCCTTAGTCGGTTTTGACAGCCTTTGGGTTTGCTGCAAGGCTGAGCTAGAGTTGAAGAAATAGGATCAAATTAATGGGAGAACTATCGGTATTTTAAATATATTTGTATGCCTCTGGCCATGAATTCTGCTGTTAAATGATGTGTTATTCTAAAAACTCCTTCCTCTTGCTTCATTTAAATGTCTCATCTGATCACTTCATGATGTACCTTCCTCTTAAGTTATTAGAAGGAAGAAATAATGTTCTTTCTATATTTTTCCATTCAGCTCATTGTTTCGTGAACTTGCATCCTGTGTTTTTTCAATCATGTGAACGTTAATCTGCAGAGTTTTAGGCCATCTCATCCATCTTCCTTTGGAAATCATGGCGTACACGTAGTAACAGCTGAAGTGGCCGAAACTTGATGATGCTGGTGGTTTGGAGTCTTTTCCCCCCTCTCTGCTGTTTATCAACCTTCGCCTTTCACCCTGTGCTGTGTTAAGGTCCTAGGTAACTTCTCGGTGCAAAACCTAGTGTTGACCATGTACTTAACTGGTTACTCATTTAAGAAAAATAACAAAGAAAATGCACAGGAAAATCACAAAGTACCTGGAAAAGAAAGGGGGAAGCTTTGGCAACACTTAACGCTTTTCCAAGTAGCAGGTGAAGTGAAGGATATAAAAACATTTCTGGGAACAGTTAGTACAAGGGGCAGGTACAGTGGCAGTTCTCTCTGGAACAGCAATCACAGCATGCTATTGGATTCTCCTGTATTATCCTCATTTAGAGTGATAGATTTAAAACACTGTCAGTCCCAAGGATTTTGCTTGTTTGCTTAGCAATTTGAAGAGAATCGTAGATAAAGGCTTTGACTCTCTGACGGCGTCTCTTGAAATGTGGACTCCTTGTTTGTCATCTATTCAAATTTTCTTGTCATTAGATCTTTGTATATAAAGAATGATATCCAGTATGGTTTTGTAAAAGAAAAGCCTTAAATATAGTTGTTTTTCATTTTGTGGTTGTGTTTTGGTTCTTTTTGTTTTTAATAGAGCATGAACAGAAGTAATTTGACAGCAATCACAGTGCCAGGGCTGTAATGGAGCAAGTCTACACAAACAGCATCACTTCGAGTGGCAGAACAGCAGAGGAAAATGGGTGTGATGTTTCTCAGAGGTGATACAGCCCCTGGTGATTGTGGCATGTGCCACTTCTGGCAGCTCTGTACAAACACAGTGGAGAACAAATACGAGGGGTGGGTGGATGAGAGGCCAGCTAGCTCAAGGTCACATAGGGTATTGTCCCAGAGGAAGCATCCCAGGAACACTGTAACGGCTCATGTAGAAAGCGAACTCCTCTCTATCCTCCTGTGCTGCTTTCAAGGGGGGAAAAAAGCTGGAGTTTAAATAGAAAAGTACTGTGTCATATTCATAGTGAAAGTTTAAAAAGGCAATTATGGAAGGCAAGAGCTTGATCTGGATATTTAGGATGTCTTGTAAAAAATCCCAAGAACGTTTTAAATAGAATTAAAAGTGAAAGCAGATAAAGCCATGAATCTTCATGTGGTGTTTTCACCATTAATATTGTATATCTAAGGACAGATTCAGCAACTCCCTGGCAAGTGCTTGGCAGGGAAAATTCTGTTAATGGGAGGAGCTGCTAAAGGAGTAGCTGCTGTCTGAGCATTCAGGTAAAGCCAGAGATATCCTGTGGATCTCTGTGGCAGTTGTGCTAAAGTTATGCTCCTGTTGAGGGGTATCAGTTGTTTAATGTAAATAAGCTAATAAAAATTAGTAACAATCACCTCTGGAGGTAGTGCACTGGTTTTAGTGTGGGAGGCACATGAAGATAATCTTGGATGCTGTCACTGCTTTTGTTTGTGGAAGATAAATGGCAAGGGATATAAACACCCATTGAACATTGTCATTCTAGTTAACTGGTGACTCTAAATTAATATACAAATTGGTACTTTGTGCTCAGGATGACATGTAGCTGGAATGTTGCTCTCTGAAAGGCAATTTCTGCAAGTTCATCTTTTTACGAACGGTACCAGAACAACCTTCTGTTTAAATCCCACTTGTGGGTCTGCAGACCTTTTTCCTTCATGTCAAGGCCATTTCCATCCCTTCCTTTCTGCTCTTTGCTGCTTCCTTGGTAACGTTATTAAAGCATTTGAAGGCTGCTTGGTGAGCAGCCCTTCATTATTTCAGCTAGGACCGATTTTGGGCCCCAGCGCACTATGTGGCCTTGTACAAAGCCGTTGGAGCTCAGATGAGGAATAGGAGGCAGTGACAGAGGTTTGGGGTGTAACGAGGTCTGCTTAAGCTGACTTGAAGTAAAATAATGTGCAGTTACCTCCTGGTGCCATCTTGTGGCTCCTACTTAGGGAGACTTAGAAATACTGGAAGTTGCCAAAATAATCTCAATCTATTGTGCAACAGTAGGAAATAGTGAAGCTGTTCTTTAAATAGCCAGTGACAGGGATTTTTGGGCATTTTCCTAGGATGTACCATTCCCTTTGATTTCTAAGTGGGCTGCTATTATTTTTTTCACAGCCTTTCATGGACTAAAAGCTGGAGGCGTACAGAGTGTGTTAGTATTGTGCATCTTATTACAGAGAACAGACATCAGGTAATGTGCATTTATAGGTAACTTTATGCATTTTTAACATGCATTCACAAGCAGAATAATGTGTTTGACATGGAAGTTGGCTATAGTGTGTATTTGTTACGTGTACCTGAGGTTGCCTAAAATGGAAGAGGAGAATTCTCACCAAAGTCTGCTGAAGGCTGTGCCCACCCCAGTGTCACAAAAGAAGAAATGATGAGGGTGAGTTGCTTAACTCGGCTTGTTTACAACAGTCAGGACTTAAACATGATGCTACCGAACAGCAGGATGTTTCTGACCTTAACTTTTTTGACCTCTGTGGCAGCTCTTGTTTCACCTGACCTTCCTTTTGAACTGCTATAGGTTTTGGTGTAGGTTGGTTGTGGTTTTTTTTTTCCCTGGAGCTCATGTTAAGGTCTCAAAAATTTTTGCTGTAGATGACTCCCTCCATGCTGCAGGCACAGGCTTCATGATGCAATGTCTCCTGTCAGCTCCGTGGACTTACCCAAATCCATCTTCAGGGTGTCCCAAGACTATCCAAATGGTGACTGCTTAACTTTTGGGTTTGTCATTTCACAGAATCACCAGGTTGGAAAAGACCTTTAAGATCATTGAGTCCAACCATACCTGTCCTATGCTCAACCATATCCCTAAGTACCTCATCTACCCTTTTTTCAAACACATACAGGGATGGTGACTCAACCCCCTTCCTGGGCAGCCTGTTCCACATCCCAACAACTCTTTCAGTGAAGAACTCTTCCCTCACATCTGAGCTGACCTTGCCCTGGTGCAGCTTGAGGCTATTTCCCCTTGTTCTATCTCCTGTCATCCGGCTGAAGAGACCATCGCCCACCTCTCTGGAACCTCCTGTCAGGTCACTGTAGGTGGTGATAAGGTCTCCCCTCAGCCTCCTCTTCTCCAAGCTAAACATCCCCAGCTCCCTCATCCACTCTTCATACGATTTGCCCTCCAGCCCCTTCCCCAGCCTGGTTGCCCTTCTCTGGACTCGCTCCAGGACCTCCATGTCCTTCTGATGGTGAGGAGCCCAGAACTGGACACAGCGCTCGAGGTGTGGCCTCACCAATGCACAAAGGCACAATCACCTCCCTGGACCTACTGGCCACACTGTTTCTGATAGAAGCCAGGATGCTGTTGGCTTTCCTGGCCACCTGGGCACACTGCTGAATATCTGCTAGGTGCTGTGTTGGACTGTGCTGCCTAGCTTGCATGGATAAAGGAGCCTTCCTTTTTTTTTTTTTTTTTTTTTTTTCCTCATTCCAGGTTTCTATTTGGGTATTCCAGCTTGGTTTCTGCTGGGTTGCCTGCCAGGGAGCTTGCCTCTTGTGCAAAGGCAGCGAGCCTTTGGTGACAGCAACCCAAAGTGCCACTACTAAATGAATAAGCACTGTTCTCCCTCTGTAACAGTGGGGTGACTTTATATCTCTAAGTTTGCAGGGCAAATGCTTTTTGATTTGTCATGATCCCTTAACGTAGGAAATACTCATTATGGCTGTGACAACCCTTCCTTTCAGCAGTCCTGGAAAGCATGACAATTGAGCAGGTCAGCACTTTCTTCCTCATACTGTTAAAGTACATGTGGGATAATTGAGGCAGGAAGGGGGAAAAGCTCTACTGAAAAAATGTTGGGGAGGCCAAAATGTTTAATGCTTTGTTTTTTTCATACCAATCATTGTTAAAAAGTTCAAGAGAAAGAAATTCTAAATAGTACTGCTGGCAATGATGACAAATAGTGAGATGCCTGCTTAGAATAGTGGGGAAAAACATACATTCGAGAGGTATCTTGGGAAATGAGGCAGTCTCAGGATGTCTGGGCATCAGGAATTTTATTAGGAAGCTAGTGGAAGTGATTTCAGAATCATTTGCTGTGATTTTTGACAAATTCTGGTGGATGAGGCTGTCATAAATCATGCCATACCTGTCTCTAGAAGGAATGAAGAGCAGACCTGGGTAATTACAGATCAGTTTAATTTCATTTACAGAAGGGAAAAAATATCTGAAACAAAAGTAGTCTGGAAGGTATTGGGGAAGTAAACCATGTGTTTTTTTGGAGGAGAGTAATCTCAAACAAAGCAATATAATCTCATGACAAGATTAGAAAACCCCTTATTGCTAGGGGAGAGGCAGGATGGGATTCTGCCAGAAAGGCTTGGTATATTGTTGTACCTGGTGTGGCTCTAGATGAAACTGGGTAGGGAGTGGTTGGATGATGCTTCCAGAGGCAGGGGGGAAAAACCCTAACCTAAATGTGTATTTTCAGGTGCTTGTCCCAGGCATATTTCTTTCACTATTGGATGGGGAATAGCAAATGTAGTTTCATGTACTAGTTTGCTAAGGAATATGAATTTGGAGAATCTGTAGGGTACTGGGAGAGGGATATGGCTGGGATTCAAACATTGGCAAATGGAGAGACGGTCGTGGAAAAAACTAGAATGCTCTGCAGTACAGTTAAATGCAAGTTACTTTATTTAAGAGGGGAAAAAAAACCCCAGCTCTGTAGACAGCAGCAGTCAGACCGGCTGTTCCAACAGCAGAAACTGCTGGTGTTTATCCTGGGTCACAAGCTAAACATGAGTCAACAAGCATGTCCTATTGTGAGAAAGCAAATGCCACGCTGTGGTGTGAACAGTCATGCAGGCAGCAAAACACACGTTGCTGTCTCTTCATCCTGCTCAGCACCATGTGGTCTCAGCTACAATACCTGATTCTGGGGGGGTGGAGCTGTACCCTTGAGGAGAAACCTGTGTGCTGCCATAATTCCCAGCCTGTGCTGCTGGACCGGCGAAGCACAGTGCCGTTCGCTTGCCGTCTCGTGCCGTGGGTGTCGAGTGATTCTCCTGGGTACAGAAAAGCTGTTTTCTCCTGTCTGTGAGCAGGGAAGGCAGAGGCTGTTGTGAGACCTGAGCAGGTGAGCAACATGGGTGTTCTCTTCTTGGTGGCATACGTGGTGCTGTGCTAAAGCTCAATTCCTGAGCTGTGCAGAGCTGACCTGTTAAGCCTGTGTGTTTTGACAGTTAGTTCCATGTTTGACCATTATGTCTTCTTCAGTAACTCTTCATATTTTCCAAGAGGGAGAGAAACTGATACTCAGGGAGTTGTGAAAGTCCATTCTCATATTTGGTGGGTGGGGTTTTTTACTTAATCTCATTACATATTTCTTTCAGGTTTAACCTTACTCTGCAGATGGTCATGTTCCTAATACTGTATTTTTTTAAGAGCAGAAGGGCTATTTACATCGTACCTTTGCAGATCTTGGGTGCTGCCCTGAAGTCCATGGGACTCCTGGAACTTACATCTGCGTTGTCTTTGCAGGCAGTCTGAGCTCAGGATCATCTGGGTCTGGATCAACTTGACTTGCCTGTGCAGCTGTGGGGACTCAGGAACATGTCTTGCCTGTCTGCTGTCTGACAAATAGTGCCTTTGCAAAGGCCAAAGATGGAAAATCCTGAAATAGAGCCCTCTCTCTGTGGGTCACCTTGCTTGGACATCTTTAGTCAGACATAAGGAGACTGAAGCAGGATAACTAATAACGCCTAACTAATAAATGCAGCTTTGTGGCTTTAATGTGCCGTGAGGACAGGTAAGTTTTAACAAGCCCCTAGCCCAGATGTTAGTATGCTTCTACTGTCCTCTTGCTAAGACATCCAAAGAGTGTTTGCTGGCCCTGTAGGCGTTGCCAGGAGCAGAAGGGTTGGTTTCCAGTGCTCCCTGCAGCAGACTCTTAATGGTGTTCAGTTGCTGACTTCATGCCTCTGCATTGCCTGTAGAATTTTCAGTGTTGATGTTTTTCCCCTTGAATCTTTGAGCTACTGAGTTTCCCTGCCACTATGATCCTGTAACTTTCTCTTATCTGGCATAAGAGATCTGCTCTGTATCTCTTTCTTTTTTTTTTTTTTCACTTGGCAATTTCTTCTGCCTTCTTTTTAGGGAGCTAGGCTGCAGCGAAGTTAGGCATCGAGCCTTTGGACGCTGAACAGTTTGGAGAGGAGGCAGAAGGTTTAAAGAGATTATGCTATTCCCCAATCTTGGAGGCAGTGCCAGCGAAGGCTAAGGAGGTAGCAGTGACTGCGTCGGGCGCGTGATGGGTTAGGCTGGCAGGGAAGGAGGGGGGTAAGAACCAACCTCAGGCACCAGAGCCAGACCCATCTCACCACCAGCGCTGATGCTGGGGGCTGCAATGCCTGCCTTCCTGGGGGATAGACCTTCCCAGCTCTTGGCTACTTAGAACTGAGACGTTCTCCTGCCTCACAGCATGGGTCTAGGTTTTGTTTGGCTGCAGCTACAGAAATCCAAGAGAAGAATTAACCTGCGGGTACTTGGAGCTGTCGTGTGGGTTTCCAGGTGTGGAAGCCAGCTCTCAGGGTCAAAATGTCTGGATTGCTTTTACATGTCTTGGCCAGTGATGTGAGAGCATCTAAATGCAACAGCCCTGGGCACCAGAGGGGGATGACTCAATTCCTGGACCTCCTCTTCTCTGCCAAATGGCACTTGGGTAACACCACCTTCCACAGAAGGTAAAGACGTGCAGCATCTCCCCTCTGAGTGCACTGCTCCTCAACAGATACTCCTAAGTTTTCCCAGATGTTTGTTTAGCAATGCCAGGGCTAAGCAAACAGCAACAGATGGGAAGTCCCCTGTTGTTGTGCACCACAATGCCGGAATACGACTCCAAAACATATTTTGCAGAGCTGCTGCTTGCAGTGGCTTGGTTTGAGTGAGCGGGGAGCTACAGCCAAAGGAAATGAGAGCGCAGCATGAGTGTAGTTATATACTTCTCAGCTGTGATTAGGAAGGAGCTTTGGAAGATGATGGCTCACCTCTGAGCTCTGTGTGTGGCTGCTGCAGCAAGGGTAAATGCAGAATTAATAGTGGGGAGTTTTTTTTAAGAATTTCTTTTTTCCCCTCCCCAGAAACACTCTGTCAGAAGTGTGGCTCCCAGGGGCACGCGCTTTAAAAGAGAGGTTATCTCAAGAGCCCTTTCCTAAAAGGGTTCTCTGTTACGTGATGGTTTAGCAAGAAAGACCTCTGGAGACTCTGCTTTCCCTCAGGAGGTTAATCTGTCTGGCAGAGCTGCTCCTTGTGCATTTCAAAAACTCATTTTTGCCATCATTGGTTTCAAAACAACACTTAATGTTGGTTGTAGCCCCTGGTTGGTTGGTTCCCTGGGATGGGGTGGTCTCCTTGGTCTGCTATGCCGGATTTCAGGCACGCAGAGGTTGGGATACAGTCGTGCTGCAGCTGATGCCTTTGATCAGTACCACCCCTGGTGCGGGCTCTGCTTGCAGATACTCAAAGCTCTGGGTCCCTGTCCTTGCTGTCTTCCCAGACCCACGGCCCCAGGATCAGGGACTAGTGGAATCAGAGGCTACACAAGCAGCCAAAACTCAGTGCTTTCTCCCTCAGTTCCCCCATGGGAGTAAATTTTCCTTTTCTGCCATTTGCAAGCCTGGTTTAGCCCACAGAGGGCTTTCCCAGAGCCTTGGGGTCACAGACACAGAGTCAGATAGGTAGCAGTATCAATGCTACCCATCCCACCAATGCCAGCACTGCCTTGTGATGGTTTCCAGAGCTAAAAGACCTCATTGGGTGTGGGGCACCTGAAACACCCGAAGGACTAGCTCTGAGGCTTTTATTTCCAAGGCTGGGTGTTGCTGGATACACAGTCTGGTGTAAGTAGGGCAGAATATGTGTCTGTGAGGAGAAGGGAACTGTCATGGGCAGGTGGCCTGCTGGTGCTGCTGCCTGGAGGGACCAGGGCTTCCAAGACAGATCCAAGCCATCAGACTTTACAGCCAGGATGAGCTGCTGCCTGCAGACACAGCACTGCTCCTGCTGCCTGCTTTCAAAGATTCTCCTGTTTTGCTTATATGTGAGGGAGTCGTGTTTTTGTGAGTGCCCCATCCATCACGGGGGATGTCTCTGTGAGCAGAGGGCCAGCACTAATGCCGTCCTGCGTGGCTGTGAATGAATTTTCTCTTTATTCGGTGCTTCTCCACCCCTGCTGAGCCAAGAGCCCTGCGCCATTCACAGGCATGCATAGATGCTGCCATGGGCAGAGCTCCTTCAGCCAGGCTTCCACACCCCAGTGCCTCCAATCCCAGACAAAACCCCAGCTGTGGAGCAGCAAATGCAACAAGACCTCTATTCTTAGCCTGGAAAGCCTGGAAGCCAGTTCTCCCGGGTGCAGGGCAATGAATATGCGGTTGCCGGAGCTCTGGACAAAGCTGACTGAATAGCAGCGTTTGTTGTTAGCCCTGAACATACACTCCTCTCCCATTGGATCCATAGCCTTTGCTGCAGCTTTTCAGTTACATAAATATGGCCTATTTTCCCCTTGCAAATTAACATCTTGCTCGCTAAGTTTAGGCTTTCGCACGCGTACAAAACAAGTGCTCTGATTTTTCACACACAGCTGGAAATCCTGGCTCACCCCAGGGAGAAGCTGTCCCTGCCCCTATAAAGCCTTCACAGCCATGCTGGGTGCTGGCACTGATGGTGTCCCCTTGCAAGTGGCACAACTCTGCCAAGTCCTGGACACTGCACTGCAAATCATCTGAGGTTCCTTGTCCTATTTCTGCCCTGCCCCCAACCAGGAAAGTTTGATCCCACATGGTTATGAGGATGCTGGAGGATCTGCCTTCCTGGCAGTCTGTGTGGCATCCTCAAAAGTTGGCTTGCACGCTCTGGGGCATGGAGCAGATGGCTCCTCACTCCCCAGAAGGTACCAATGTGGGTATATTTTTCCCCAAAGATGGTTTGCTGCCACCCTCCTGAACGTACTGGGAGACGACGCTGCTGTATAGCTGCATTAAAAACTGCACTGTAGAGAACGGATGTCATTTGGCAATTTCCCAGCCCTGGGGTGTAAGAAAGCTGACTCTCGTCCTCTGAGACTCTGGGCAGCTTTATTAACGATATAAATAATACAGATGCAGGGGGCTGGGAAGCAGATGCCTGTGCCCCTCCTTGCAGTGGTATTACTCCCAGTTTCAGCAGCCTAAAGGGATCCAACTCCCCAGTGCAGCTGGGGTCTCTCCCAGGTGGAAGGGCTAGGTACTTTGTGAAGCATCAAATCTCAGCTTCTTACTCCTGCTGGATGGGGGGGGAGGGAGTGGTGGGGAATAATGATACCTGGCTGTACGTCCTCAAATAATCATCCCTTGGGCCAAAGTATCTGCTGTTGTGGTCAGAGAAGCCATCTGTAGCTATGGATCCACAGTGGGACCCCTTCTATTCCAGGGCTGATGGCATCCTGTGACTCAAAATACCTTCTGACAGCTCCTGGCGGAGTGACCCATGGGAGGGACATTCCCTGGAGCTGGGCACTGATGTCCTGAGGCCAGACAGATGGGCAGGCTGTTGGGGTGCTGGATTTTGGCTCAGTAGGAGCAGGTCTTCTCCTGCTCTGCTGCAGATGTGTGTGTGTGATCTCAGGTGAGTCTTGAACAGGTGACTGGGGGGGTTTCAGTGGGGGATGTGATATTTTAAACATCTGACTTTTATTTCCATCCTTCTGAGAGCCAGCCCCTCTGAGTCATAAGCCGCTAGGGCAGAACGGGAGGAAAGGTGTGGGATCTTTCAAAAATCAGGAAAAGGTGTGAGGCACAAAGCTCCTGCTTCCTTCCAGAGGGGCACACGCTTCTGAGCCCGTGATGCTTTAGAAAAGCACATCGTAAAAATCTGCAGAGTGAGGAATTGGTGCCCCTTCAGGGAGGATTAGGGCTGCATCTCCAAATCCCTGGCACTGTGGGTCTGCTGCTGTGTAGCAGATGAGCAGAGTGTCAGGGGCTGCAGGCAGCTCCGTGTGCAGCTTTCTGTGCAGCGAGCAGATGGGGGATGTTGTGGCTGGAGGGCCTTCCCATGCCCTCCTGCAGCCCTGCTAGGCCTTCAGACCAATATCGGCATTGACAGGACCCGGATAATGGGAATGTCATGGGAGGGGGGGAAGCTGAGCTTTAAATGGTGCTCGTGCCTTGGGTATGTACAACCTGCTTTCTGTCTGTCTTGATGCAATGCCACCTTTCACAGCTCTCAGTCAGGCTAGCCCTACACTGTTCCTTGGTGCAGTGGAGGAGGACTGGGGTTTGGGATCTTCTGATGTTAGAGGAGGAAAGAATTCATCGAAGAAAAGCTGAACTCTTATCACTGCAATCCCTTCCTGCCCTCTAGCATGGCGTCTTCCTCTCCCAGGTAAAGGCAAACAAAGACAACAAAGCACCCGATTCCTAATCAGTAGTTTTCCGTGCTCCAGTGGTCCATGAGCCTCTAATCTCTTCCCTGTCCCTTTTCCTCCCTGTGCCCCCGGCCAGCAGCAGATGCTGGCGAGTTCTCCATGGGCAGCAGCCAGCCTGCAGCAATAATGAGAACAAGTCAGGCAGTGCCATCCTATACAAGCCTCTGCTCTGCGTGTGTGCATCTGCGAGAGCGCGTGCTCTCCCTTCTCCCCCTTCCCTCTCTTTCGTAACCCCCCTCCTTCCACCAGCTCTTGTTCTTTTCACACGATGCAGGGCTAGGGAAGCCAGGAGAAGTGGCACGGTGCTGCTGCTCCTCCGGAGATAACTGTGACCAGGCTGGGTCCTTCGCCCTCCCCGATGCACTGGGAGTCTGCAGACACCGTTCCGCAGGGTCCCAACCGGCCATGTCCATCAAGCACCAAAAGCCACGTAGCCACCAACCTGCTGCCAGCTGCAAGACAGGTAAGAGCTAGGAGGGCCTTGGTGGGTGATGGAAGACCCTGTGGTACTCTGCTTGGTCACAAGTCCTCAGGGGAGGATTTTTGCTTGTTCCTGCTCCAGTTTTCTGCGAGGAGGGGTGAACCTGCGAGCAAAGTGGGAGGGGAATGGTGCTGTCAGATGTCACCCCTATTAATGTCATGGCAGAGCTTCTCCTGAGGTGTTAATCTTCCTGTGGCATCTTAGAAATGGTCAAAGGGACACAGACACCGCTTCTAATTAGCAGGCGGGGAAAAGAGAGCAGCCTATTTCTTACCTTAACCCCAGCCCAGGCCTGGCTGGGGCTGATAGCGCAGCTGGACTGGTTCTGGGGTGATCCCCATTTCAATGGGATTAGCGGTGGGCCTTTGATGCTGGGAGGAAACATCAGTCTGTGCTGATGCCTGTGGCTCTGAGATCTTCACAGTCTTTTCATTCCTCCCTGCCCCCTTCACTATTGCTGTTATTTTAGAACGGTGGATTGTGTTTCCTTTGAATATTTGCGGCCAGGGTGCCTGTGACATTGTGACTAACACCCGGGCTGAGCGCTGGGGCTGAGCTAGTTAAAAATAAGACTAATTGGAGCGAAAGTAGAATGTGTTGGAGGCGCGAGAACCGCGCTGAGCAGAGGCTCTAGTGAAAATTTGCAGATGGCAGGAGCGTGTGCTCTCCTTGGATGAAGAACTGGGAGCTAACCTTAGGGTGGGGGGGTCACTTTCCTGCTGCCCTGACCACGAGGCTGCTTTACCTCATGGATATCCCCGTAGCCCCAAGGGACATCTCCTCCCTGTTCAATGGGTAGGCAAGAACAAGCTGGTAATTTGGCACAGCTAAGAAATACAAGGGAGTGGTCGTGCTAGCATCTTCCCTCTGCACCAGAACCCAGAGGAATGCAGCCAGATTCCTCTGTCTGGGCAGCGTATGTGTTGTAAAGGGCTGTGCTTTTGCTGTCCTTTTGTGCTTCCCTTCTCTGAGCCCCGGGCTCCTCCAAAGCGGCTCTGGCTGCCCTGGCAGGACGAGGCTGGCCTTTTGCCCCACAGTCCTTCCATGCAGATCTGGAGATGTCGCCTGGTCCTTGGCTGCTGCAGGCGTTGGCAGAGCTCGGTGTGCACCTCTAGCCAGACTGGCAGGACATGGGCGATGATTGCAGGCCCTGAGGAGACATCGGTGCTGGATGCAGCAGACGTTTTTTCTCAGAGAACCACCATCTGCTGGAGGAAAAGACATGAGCCCATCCAACTTTGTTTTAATTAAGGCTAGAGCAGCAGCCTCCAGAGATGAAAGAGAAATCCCAGCTCACCCGTGTGCTTAACTCTGTTTGTATTTCACCATACAAATATCTATTCAGTGTGTTTAAAGTTAAGCACATGCTCAGGTGTTTTGATGCAATGGGAGTGACCTCCCAGTACCACATTGTGTCCCTGCATAGTGGTTAATAGCCCTAGTAAGTCCTTGCTGTGGGACCCGGGTGCCCTGCAAGCCCCAGCCTTTGAAACAACGGCGATAAGAGCAGGGAAGTGTAGACCTTGTCCATCATAAATGGATTTGCAACTGCAGCCCTGAGATCTCGGGGCTTATTTCTAACATTCAATAAATGAGTAGTTTGCAGTGTTCAGCTAGCAACGTGCAGGCTGCTTACAAGCACCGTGAGTGATGTCTCAGCAGAAAATCAACCCTATCTGTCAGCAAGCCTCATTCCCTGGCTTGGGTCAAGCATCAGATCTCAATCAAAATGTACCAGGGCCGGAGTGTCTGCACTAGGGGATCATTGTGGAGCTCTGTCTGTCGAGGTGGATGTGTCTCAGCTTCCCAGTGGTACATGCCAACTGCATTCCAGACACTGCCATATTGACAGCAGCAGCGATGCTGAAAGCTGGGAGGACTCCAAGGCCGTACAGAGCAGCTCTGTGTCATCTCCAATCCCTTCTGCCTCCCTGCTCCATGCTAACAGCATCCTCTTGCAGAGGCACTGACGCGCTTCTTTACGTGTAACTGCTCCTGGGCATGGGAGCACGTTTCCTCAGAGAACAATTATGAAATTGTAATAAAGTGCTTTAAAGGGGAAATTCTTCCCCTTGATTCCTGCTGCCCGTTGCAGCCCCGAGCTTCCTGCGCTGCTTAGCTGTCGGTTTTACATCCTACCTGCCTGGAGGAATTGGGGAGGGAGGCAGGAGGGCGCAAGCTGGGGCCAGGAGCCCTCTCACAGTGGAGGCATCTGTTCTGCTGCTGCAATCGCATCGCCTGAGAGCCACAAACAAGTCCGGGAGACACTTTTATCATTGACACAGGGGAGAATTTAAATAGCTGCCATGCTCTCGAGCTAAGCTGGAGACAGAACCGTGGATCACACTTTATGTAACTCATTTTTATTTTTAAACACAGCCTTTTATTTTCAAGGGGAGTTCAACTTGGTGGGTGTCTCCTATCTCCTGCCCTGCCTCGTTAGCACATGTGAGATGGCTTCTTTTATCAAACTTCCCCCCCGCTCAATGCAGTACATCAGCTGCTTGGTTTCCTCACCTACCTCTGCAACTCAAACTCTCCTGGTTTCACCTTCCAGGACTGCCTGCCTAGCCTGATGGGGAGAATGATTTGAAGTTTAAGCTAAATAGGAAAAAAATAACCCCTTAAAGGCATTCTGAGCTGCATACGTGGGCCTTTCCTGATGTTACTGGAGCTCCTTTGAAGAAGGAGGAGCTGCTTTCATGGTTCTCGTTGCAAGTAAGACAAGTTGGTGATGTGTTTTGCGGTTTAGGAAGCTGGCCACGTCTGTCTTAATTCCTTCCTGCCAAGACAGTCCCCCCTTGCTGGACTGAGTGTGTTTTCCCCTGGACCCTAAATCAAGCAGGCAGGCAGCCTGGCCAAATGAGCAGAGCATTGCACATCAGGTGTCAGTTACTAACAGGTTTCCTCCAGCTTTAATTGCAAACAGTGGTGCAGAACAGCAAGTTCTGGGGATAAATTAATTACTCATTTGGATGACCCTGAGGTTGGGCTCAGACAGATACCAGTCCAGATTCTGGATGAATTTTGAATGTCTGTGTGTCAGAAGAGATGGAAACAGCACTTTGCATCATGAGAGATGTGCTAGGATTGTTCCCCCCAGGTTAAGCCTGGCTGACCCTTCCAGTCCTCCAGCAAAAACCCAAAATCCCCTTGGGTCACAGCAGAAGTGGCCGTGGCTGCAGGCTCGTGCTTGAGCCAAAGGCAGGCTTTGCAGCATGCAGGCCATCTGAATTCCAAAAGCAGTCACGACTGTGGGAGCCAACCAGCCTCATGTCACCTTCATTTTGCAGTCACAGAGCCTGCATCACTGAGCATCTTCCAGAGAGATCACTGAGGCAGCAGGGTCTCCTGAAAACGTACCAAAGAGTGACTTCACCCCTGGGAATGGAGCTGCCAAACATCACAGCAGTCTGAAGAAGCACTTTCTCAGCGCAAGGGACAAACCTTACAGACTAACAAGTTGTGAAGCACGGCCTCGAACGAGCTCCTTGCAGCATGGTACCACGAGAGAGAGATGCTGGCACAGACCCAGGAGAAGTCACAAAGCAGGAGCGGGCTGCAACCCTAAAGAAGTTCAAAGCCCTTGTGGCACTGGATCACTGTAATTATGACAAGGTCACAAAGTCAGACCTGAGTGGAAGTGACAGCAACAGGCTCGGCGTGACAGCTTGTTAAGCATAAAGTAATGGAATCCCAGAGCGGCAGCAGACCCCTGGGGAAACAGCACAAGAGTGAGAAGATGGGGGGCAGTCTGCTTAAACGTCAAGGTGGAGGAGCCTAAGGCAGGCCCACTGGAGATGTCAGCCAAGAAAATGAGCTGGTAGGTGTAGGCACCCTCTGATCTTCTTGCTCCGAGCTGAGAAGGTTGGTCAGCTGCCAGCCCTGGGAGCAGTGTCCCTGTATCTGGAGAGGCACAAGCCAGAGCTGCCTTCCCAGTCTGGACGGATGTGTGAGGGCAGCTGTACTGGAAGAAACAGATATCTTCACACAATTTTTCCCAGCAAACAGGGACCAAGTGAGACTGGTGGAGCTCTTTGGTCCAGGAGAAGTTTTAGGGTAAAAACCACGTGAATGATGATCGATGGAGAAGCCACGTGGAGAAGGCAGGGAGGCACATGAAACATTAGGGAGAGCAAAAAGTATCCTGGAGATGGTGGAGAGAAGGTTGATATCCAGGGACCAGGCTGGCAAATTCCCTGCCACCCTGTCCAGCCAACACAGCAGGTGTTCACTGCTTGTGTGTTTGCTGTTAGCAGGTCACGAGGAAATTGCTTTAAAGTATTTCTTGGAGAGATTTAAAATTCTGGATGGGATTCAAGCTTAATATCAAAATGAGTTATTTTATTAAGAGCTTTTAAATAGAAGCTACGAAGTAGTCAGGAGCAGGAGGGCTATTTTAGGACTTTGCTATAAACCTCTTCTACTGCTCAGAAGCTTTCTAAAATATTACCCTGTGAAAATACAATTCTCTTTATCTGCAATTTAATTACATTTCCTATAGTGCTTGTGTCAACACAGTTCACTTATTTTTTTGTCTGTTAACTCACACCTGGCCCTGGAAAGCAGAAGACAAAAAAACCCCAACCCTGTTGAGCTTCAGAGTTGCCTATGGGTTGCTCCAGGATCTCTGTGAGGTCATGAAAAGGGTTTCCTGATGCACTGGAGAAATAGAAACTGGGGTCTCTGTCTATACTGGCGATGGCTATGAGGTGGCAGTATGTAAATCCAGTGTAAAAGCAGGAGGAGGAAGAGTGGGGACCACTCATGAAGTCCTCCCATCTATCCCAGCCAGAGCTAGTGTGTCGGAGTCTCTGATCCATTTGAGACTGTGGCAAAGTCCTGGTGTCCAAATAATGCATCAGGATCATCTAGAGCTTTGTCCCTTGAACATTTTGTTGACCTCTCCCACCCCATGATGTCAGTGTGTGTAGATGGCATCTGAGGGGGTGTCCTGGAAGTATTATGAAAACATTGTCACTTGTGGCATCCTGCGGTTACCAAGAGAGAACCTGGATGTGCAGAAATGCATTTAAACAAAAATGACATGTTAGAAGTTAAACCCTTGGTGATATATTAAATTTGGCTTGGGTTTGGGGCAAGGGCTGGAGCTGACTGTTATTTAACTTGAACAAACCAGCCTGTGGTACCAGAGGCGTGAGATGAACCTCAACCTTCAACCTTGGCTGAGAGGAGATTGTATCAGCCACGGTGGGTTTATTTTTTTTCAGTGCTTGTCTTCTGATAAACTGGAGCCATGATTAATTGGAGTCAGGATGACCTGGGCTTTACAACGGGAGGGTGAGAACAAGGCAAACATTGCACTGTGAAGGAGGGGATCCACGATGATGGAGAGCTGGGATTGCTGCTGCAGTGCTACTAATCCCTGCGCTTTTGCAGTCAGTTTTGCAGGACTCTCGACTCTCCCCAGGGATGTTGGCTGGTGATAATGTGCTATCTCAAGACTTGCTTCCTGCTAGTAGTATGGAGACGTAAGGCCGAGCAGTGTTTATTAGCAGAGGAGAGGCAGGTGACTGCAGGGTTTCAGGAGAAACACAAAGATGTGCTTAACTACAGAGGATTTTTAAATTATTATTATTATAATTTCTTACATTTTCTTTTCGGTCAATCAGCTTGATTGGGATCAAAAAAAGCCATGGAGATCCCATGGCTTGAGCTCTCAGTGAGTTGGTGACCCATGTTGGTACCTGTGCAAGCCTGCAGACACCCGGTTGTTCCTGGTGGGCTAACCAGAGCTGGGGGGCTCTGCTGCAGCCCTGCCATGTGGGTGCTGTGGGTTAGGTTGTTGTTAGAGTCACTGGGGTGCACTGGACACCCCATATACCTCCTCTGGAGGACAGAGAGAGAGAAAAGGGAATGGGAGAGTGTGCTGTGGGGTGAGCGTGCTGATGGGAGGTTGTGGGGAGCCTGCTGTGGGGCAGGGAGTGAGCAGGGCTGCCGGTGGGAGAAGGGGAGATGGATGAAGGGTTCAGTCGCATCGCTGACTCGCCGGGTGGAATTCTCCTTCTTTCATCCCACGGCCTGCAATGAGGTCCTCCCTCCCCGTTAGGGATTTTATCTCGCCCTGCTGACATTGGGGCTCTTTAATTAAACCCTCCCATCCCTTCTGTCTGTAGCAGCCCCTGATGATCCGTGATCCGAGGGCAGCAACCTTCCCTGAACCACGGAGGAGCCGATTAGGGTGATGCAGGCAGATGCTCTATTCCAACATACCGAGAGTGACAACAGCGAGCGCTTTTGCAGGCAACTCCCCCCCACCCCTCCACCTCCCGCCCCCAAATGCTCCCTGCCAGCATTTGGCATCCGCCACCCGTGTGGAGCGGTCCCCCATCTCCAGCGGGGGGGAAGCCGGGGCTTTGCGGCCAGGTTAGCAAGGCGATGGGTGTGAGGAGGGATGCGGTGAATCGAGCTGATGGGGTGGGCTCCTCGGCAGCGCTGGCGATGAGCGGTGGGAGCCCGCTGCGCAGCCCAGCCCCAGCCTGTCGGGTTGAGGCTGCTGGAGGGTTTTGCTGGATGCGAAAGAGATGCTCAGAGCTGTGCTGCTGCCGCTCGGAGAGAGGTGGGGAGGGGAGGGGTGTCCAAGTGTGACTTTCACCCCGTGCAGGGGGCTGTCTCTCTGACGAAGACTGCTCTGCTTTCTCCCCAGAGCCTCTCTGACCACGCTGTCAGCGCAGACCCGCAGCCAGAGAGGACAGGTCAAAGGCAGTGAGTATCTTTTC
The DNA here is from genome assembly GCA_020800305.1 of Porphyrio hochstetteri. Classification (NCBI taxonomy): domain Eukaryota; kingdom Metazoa; phylum Chordata; class Aves; order Gruiformes; family Rallidae; genus Porphyrio; species Porphyrio hochstetteri. The sequence continues at coordinate 27,429,393 of CM036912.1, forward strand.
CTTCCTATCTGTCTGTCTGCAGTGCCTCTGCGTTCAGGTTTTTTTTTCCTGTCTCTCTCTGCATGTGAATGGATGGTCTTAATCTCTTGGAGCCCCTGAGGTCTCACGGGTTTGGGTTGGTTGTTTGGGCTTGGGTTGTTTTTTAACCTTTGTGCTGCTGTTTTTTTCTATTGGGATGGCTTCTTTATCTTTGCTCAGGTGATCTCCTGGGGTTGGTTTGATGACCTGAATATCATAATGCATCCCTCCCTTTCTGTCTCACAAGGAGAAACCCCCAAAACCCCTCTGTGATGAGACTGGCAATTCTCCTTGGCCAGGGTCCTTTCATAGAGGGGGAGGTAGGATTAATGATGGAGCAGGAGGCAAAAAAACCTCCCACCATGGATCCTTGCTGGGGTGCCTCTACCACACACCGCAGATCATGGTTCCAAAGTCATAACTAACTGGCTTTCTTTGCAATCAGAGGAAAAATCCGTGGGGATGTCAGCCTAGCAGTGGGATTGCCTTCACGGGAGATACAGGTCTCAGTGCCCCTGAAGTCAGACAGACTTTGGGATCGCAGGGAAGTTTGGTGCCGCTCAGCTGTGCGGGTTGTTGTTGCGAGGGCTGAGGAGCGGGTGGAGTGGGGGCGAGCAGAAAGCTGTTTCATAACGGGACCCCAAAAAGCAGGCTGATAGAGGTGGCTGTGAGGGAGAGGGCACCCGGCTCTGCTCCCAGCCATCGCTTCAGAGCAGGAGTGGAATGGAAGAGTAGGGACTCCAGGAAATTATGTGCTGTGGCCCCACATGCGAGCGAGGCTGTTAATGAGGAAATTTAAAGGGGCTTAAGGAATTACAAGGATTGATTTCAGTTAAAGCGCATCGAAGCAGCCGGTCAGGGTCAGGGATTAAGGAAATGCACTCACTGACATGTAGTGCAATCCCAGTTCCATTAATTTAGTTGGGAAGAGGCTTTGTGCATTTTTAATGTAATCAGGTTTTAAAAGGGATGTTGCGATGGGCAGCCCCAGCTCTGGGACCTCCCCAGGCCCTGGAGGAGCAGGGTCCTGGCTCCTTTGCACACAGTCTTTCTTCTCACCAGTTCCTTAGTCTCCTCCTCAGTTGTTCCCTCTGGGCAGGAGGGCATGGAGGCTATCTGGAGCCTGACCCTGTCCGGCCAAATGAGGAACCTTTGCTCACTGCACAGTCCTGCTCTCCGGTGGTGGTCTGTCTCTGTCTCCTGGACCTCACCTTTGCTCTCTGCTGTGAGATTTGTTCAAGCAGCTGCCTGTGTGCCAAGGCTCACAGGGACCCTGCCATTCCCTCTGTCCCTTCCCTCCCCCTTGCAGACTGTGCATCTCCTCGGTGGCTCTCCACAGGCTCCCACCACCCCAAAGAGGGGATGCTTTCTTTGAGTTATTTTTGTGTGAGTGCTTGAGCCTGTGGTGGTGAAAGGACCAGCATCTGCAGCCGCGTGAAGTCCTCCTGTTATTTTATTTGCAGTGCCAGCTTTTCCATGATTCCTGGCCATGACCTGGAGGGACAGGGACAAGAGATAGTTTGGTCTTCTTAGCGAGGTCAGCCCGGAGCCCTGCCCGTTGAGGAGAGACCTTCAGAGGTGTTGAATGATGAGTGCGATAATGCCAACTCCTGCTGCTCTGTGGTGAGCTGTGACGCCAAATTCAAATCACTTTAGACCTGAAGCTGGACTTAACCCACGGTCCTGGTCTTAGAAGGAAATGCTGTCTCTCCTCTGTGATCATCCCTCAATTCTGAACGTCTTCTGTTGAAAAACCGACCTTCCGCGCTAGGAGGCAAGGATCAAATGGGTTGAGAACAACTGGCCCTCCTTTTTTTGCAGAGGGTCCTTTGATATATTTTTAAGTGCCAGGACATGGGACAGTAACTGCCTCCTTCCTGCACTCCTGCCTCCTGCAAACAGCCCCGACTGCTGTCCAAGCCAGCCAGTTAAAGGGTTAACTATAACTGGATGCCTGAATGGCTGCCTTACTGATCCCACGGAGGTAACTGAAAAGACATGATGCATCCCTCACCTGTGCTCATCCTGTCGCTGTCTACCTCGTCCAGTGAGCCCTCCAGCTCGCTGCTGTGTCCCTTCTTCCCTCCTGCTCTTTCCTCGCCTCCCCACCTGCTGCAGACCCCATTTCTTTCCCTCTCTTTCTCCCGTGTCCTGTCTTGGAAGTCCTCACCTAGCACTCAGTGTTCCATGAGAGACAAGCTCCTTGCTCATGGCGCAGTGTCTCTGTCCCCCACACGCTCTGATTCCCTGGTGCAGCCCCTTGATCCCAGGCATCAGAGAGAAATCCGAGCAGCGCTGCGGTAATGCATGTCACACCTCTTGTTGAGAAATCCGTGAGCTTGCTGGAACGAGCGGTGCAGGGAAGATAAAGGTTGGGGGCTGAAGGTGTCAGGAAGGGTACCAGAAGGATCTGATAGCAGGCTCAGTGTCTGTTCAAGCACAGCAGGTCCAGCACGCTTGGCTAGGAAGGTGACAACTTTGGAAATGGTGTCTCTGTGCTGACATTGGAGGTTTGTGTAGCGTGTAGCATCCTGAGACCACCGTCAGGGCTTCATACTTCAAGGCTGTGCAACAATTCCTGTGACCCAGTATCTCCAGGGTTTTTCTTGTGCTTGTTATATGCTGTGAGCTGCCTGTGCTGCGCCAGGGAGACACTCGTTGCGTTTAATTAACATTTAATTTGCTTTAAGATCACATTAAAATGTGCAATAATAGAAACTCTCCGAAGGGCAGGAAGAGAAGGGGTTGGGGGGGGGGGACCTAGGCATGCTACAGATTGGCTCGATCGCTGGTGCTGAAAGTGTTCTGTGAGAATTACATATGGGAGAGAAAAATACTGTGCTTCCCTCTCCCTCTGCAGTCACAGAAAGTACCTGGCCCCTCTCTGGTAGCAGGGCTCAGAAAAGGGCTTTCTCCAGATTGGAAGTAGGTCTGGCAGCTGAGGAGCACGGACCAGGTCACTAAATCCTCCTCCCATGGTCCTGAGGAGAGAATGACCTCACTTGATGTCCCGGGAATCTGTTAGAAGAGATGCCCTTGGGCTGGCGGAGCAAATCACAGGCTCTGCCCTTCTAGAGACCATGTAAAACCAGTAACTGGCACCTGGGTGTGTTTTTTTGAGAGGAGAGATGCCGGTCCCACATAACGCACGTGTGTGATGTGTTTCCCTCTCCCTTCGTGTTCCTCCCTGTCCCGGGGTTACGTAATGAAGGATGCTGCGAATATGCCGGCGATCCCAGGAAGGAGCTGGCGAGGACACAAAGGACCAGTGGAGGAGCGAAGGCTCTGGGGCTGGTTGGAAATTTAGAGGAAAAAAGCAATAAAGCCATTTTCTGCCTGGGTAAGCCCGTCAGGAAAGAGGCAGCTTCAGCCTGCTTATGTAACCCTGAGACTTAACGAAGCTGCTTGAGATCCTGGCCAGGATCTCGTGGCTCTGCAGCGCAGGCTTACCTTGCAGGTGCCTTGCTCCCTCTCTTCTTCCTCCACAAGGAAGCCCTCAAGCTTTGGCACTTGTGCTGGGTTGTGGTGACTGATTTCTGGTATTGCTGCCTTTTGCTCTGTTCCCACACCTGACCAGAGCACGTCTTTCCAAGAAACCATCCCAAAACGCAGCCTTTAAAACCCTTTTTGCCAGTCCAAGCAGCTGGAGGACTGGTGTGAGTGAGCCCCTCAGCTGTTCTGGTGCTGTGTCCCTCCTTAGCCTCTGGTTGGCATCTCACTGGAGATGTTTTGGGGTCCCTCCCATGGATGAGGGAACCAAGGACCTAGGTTTGATGAGGCACAGAACCACTGTGGTTTTTTTTGTTTTGTTGGATTTTAAAAATTTTTCTTTGCCACTCTGGCTAGAGTTATAATCATCATCTTCTTTGGTTTTCCCCTGCTCACACCCCTGCTCCCCCACATCGACCACAGGAACAGAGGGATGAGGACTCGTCTGGGCTGCCTGTCTCACAAATCAGACTCATATAATGATTTCACAGCTATTCTTCCGGACAAGCCCAACCGGGCTTTGAAGTGAGTATAGCTGCAGCATCCCACCCCACTCCATTTCTGTCCTCCTCCTCCCTGCCCACCACCTCCCCCCGCCAAGTTCTATCCTCCTGTTGTACTTCGTGTAAGCTGTGACTAGTTCTTTCAGCCACAAGGAAGGAGGAAAACAGAGCAGTGCTGATACAGCAGGAAAATACCTGGATCATTGATACGAGCTCTCCCGTGAGACAGGACACATGCTGCTGTATGTGGGATGTGTTGGTGCATATTTGAAGATGTAGTTTACCCCACTGTCATCACAAACTCAAAGTTTGTGTCAACTGGGTTTAAGAGGTGACCAACAGTCCTCCTTAGCTAAGCTTTGTTGTTAAACACTACCGAAAAGGCCCATAGTAGTTCGCATAACGCTTCAGGTAGAAGCTCCAGGCAGTCCAGAGTCCTGATTTGAGACGAGGGGGATGGGGTTCTTCTGATCACAAGTCACTGCTTACATCTAGGCCAAGAGTCTAACCTTCTTCTTAAAGTCAGGAGAGAGAAAGTCAGGAGAGAGAGAGACAAACACTTCTGCAGGGGTGGTTTTCAGTTCACTGAACTTTTGGCATTTACAGTGTAAATTTCTGTATCTGAACTTGTTCCCTGAGCCTCCGCTTAGAGTCAGTGAGGACAAATTGGTCCCTTTTTGGGTGTGATTCATGTAACCTGTTTTACCTGCCTACCTTGGGGGTGTGAGGTGAAGAGAGTCAAGTCCCCGCAAGTCCCTTGGAAATCTCCTGACTGATTCTAAAGGGAGCCCAGAGGGGCTTGCTCACCCGGAGACCTCTCCATTGTAGATCTCTGAAGTCAGGTGAGAAGAATCCAGCATTCCCAGGTGTCCATACTGAACAGCCTCCGAGGGGATCAGTGGCCATGGGTTGTCTCTAACTTGCCTCCTTCTTTACAGGAGACTGTCGACAGAAGAAGCCACAAGATGGGCAGACTCTTTTGATGTCCTCTTGTCCCACAAATGTGAGTAGAGATCAAAATCTACCTTTCTTCCCCTCCTACCTCTAACACTGGTTGTAGCTAGGGCTAGTGCATTGCCTAGCACGAGAATGGTCCCTTGGGTAGCTGCTTACTGCCCACCAAGCAACCTTCACAGTAAGTTATAGGCAGGACTTGTCCTCTGGTTAAAAGGTGATGGAGTGAGTTTCTGTGGGTTCCCTTCTTGGCTTTGCTCTTGACAAGGTCTACCATTCTCCCGCTCCTGGGGAGGCAGGACCCCTCGGGACCGCTCTTTCCGCACAAGCGAATGGCAGGTTCTCAGCTTGCAAAAGCTCCCTGAGATTCCTGACAGTGGCTTGTCTCCCTCCAGCTGCTCTCTTGAGCTGCTGTGCAGCTACACCTTTGCTGGGGCTGCTCCAACATGATGCTGCATGTGGTTTGTAACCCTGAACACCTTGCTCCTGAGCAGAGAAACCGTGCGTGGTAGCCCTTTATTGGCATCTAATTTACAGTTACCAGTGCAAACCTGAACATTTCACATCCAGAAACTGTATGACAACATGTAATTGGCACACCTTGCTCCATTCAATAGATCAATTGTATCCCTTCTCTTCAGAAAACACTATTCTGCTTCACCAGTGTGCTCGTGCTGGGCAATTATAAAGGAGATGGTGAAGTTCACGGTGTAGGTTTGTTAATGTGTTTCTGTTGGAGAATAAAGCAAGAGCCAGCCAAGGTCAGGGAAAAGTCAGTGCAGGTTTTGATTCTATTGTGATAAGGAACTGTCTGGCTTTCTTAGAGATTCAGGTTTTTTCCACACTTGTATTTTAATATATAAGCCTAGAATTATATTATTATTTTAAATAAAGTGTAGTTTTGCTGGATTTCTACTGAGATGACAACAATTTTGGCAGGGAATTAAGTGACAACTTTTAACAGGCTGGCTGTCCAAGGCAGAAAAGCAATATATAATTTTAGCAGCAGTATCTTGTTGAGATCATCGCTCTTGCAGCCAGTAGAAAAAAATATTAAAAAAAAAAATATATATATATATAAACAGTGTAGCTGGGTATGGTATTGAGATGGAACGTTTCCTTTGTGGAAATTCAAAATGAGAAGGGCAAAAAAAGGCACCAAGGAGTCTATGGGATGCGCTTGGAGGATGGTGATGGGGGAGGACAGGATATTCAGTGTTATGATTCTCGACTTGATCCCCTGTTCCTCCTTCACCAGTGCAAAAGTCTAAATTTTCGTTATTAGATCCAGAGTGCAGCAAGAGTGCTTTGGTTACAAAAGCCAGTGAACTTACCTGTCTGTGTGCTGGCATTATATAGACCATTCCCTCTTCAGCCGACTGCTGCGAATGTGAAATCAAACCTTAGTTCCATTATTTCACCCAACAGCCTCCACGAAAGAGCCTGTGTTTATTGATAAATTAGCCTCGTGGAGTAATAAATGAATTATCAGGATATTTCCCATCTCTGGAATGGAAGGGTAATTCTGTGATAACTCACTGGCACCTAATGAAAAATGCTTGGTTTCTAACAGCAACAGAAGACAATCGTTTGAATTTAAATTCCTAGAACTGCCTGGGTTGGAAGAGACCCTTTAGATCATCGAGTCCAACCACAGCCTAACCCTGCCTGATCCACTTCTAGATCGTGTCCTTAAGGACTTCATCCACACGCCTATTAAATTCCTTCAGGGATGGTGACTCCACCACTGTCACGGTGCCATTGCCTGGTGATCAGTGACAAAATAATAAAAAATAGTATTTGTTGTTTAATGAACTACTTTCTAAAGGAATATATAACAAGTGCCCTGCACCTGAAGCCCCTGGAATTCTGCCCTAGCCTGGCAGTCAAGGGTTATAATGATGCAAATGTAAACAAGCTCTGTTTTCCTAGGGAACCTGTTTTGGCAGGGAGGTTGGACTCGATGATCTCTGGAGGTCCCTTCCAACCCCTGTGATTCTGTGAAACCAAAGTGTTATTTTAGCTACACTGGTTTAAAGGAGAGAACAGTGCCTATCCATAAAAGGAATCATTTTGTAAAATCATTGTGGTTTTGCTGTGTCTTAACTTGTATCCACAGCACAGAAGAGTTGTCAAGGATCTCTTATAAAAGCAGAACAGGATGTGTTTTTGCTGATAGAGATGTGCTGATATTAGACATGTGAGGGAGTCTTGTGCCTTCTCTCACCAAAATTTCAGGGTGAGGGATGCAGTGCCAGTCCTGCCTGCATCTGCCTGTAGTAAAGCCGCTGGCCAATACCCCATTTCCAGTGCCAAGAAGAGGACAGAACTGTCTCAGTCCAGTTTCTCTGGTGAACAGTATCATCCAGGGAAAATCAGAATCCATGCTTGGGGGCATGGGCTGAGCACCAGCTGGGCTCTGGGAGAATTTCCCCTGGGGCTCACAGCCTGGGCAGGTAAACTGCTTGTGCCAGACGTGGCTGCCATTGAACTCTTTCTTCACTAGACAGACAGTTCGTCTCTTTTGGAAGGGAGATTGTGATGCTGATTTCGGGGGGGCTGAGTGACACTTTGCTGTGGTCAGATGTTATGATGGGTGCAAGTCCTTTCCAGCCAACCTGTTCTTTGGGGCGGCAGGGAAAAGCCAACCCGGAGTGCTCACACAGGGCTTGGGAGCTGGATGTAGCAGCTGAAATTGGGGCAGTCTTTGTGCTTAATATTGCAAGGGCCTGAACAGATGCAAAAGAGAGCTGAGGAGTGGGAAAATGGATCAGAGCTCTCTGAAGTGCCCAGGTGAGAGGGCTGCCATCCTACATGGAGCGGGCTCGCAGGGGGAAAGGCAAACTACTTGTATTCTTCCACTTCCTATTTTTGTCAGTCTCCAAGTGGAAGCGAGCTGAACAGGTTGTTATGTGTTACACAGGCTCTATGGAGAGTGCCATCCTGCTCATTTTTGTCAAGTATCCCTTGAAGTGTGCTGTGGAGCCCCACCATTCCCTCTCCCCGAATTGCTTTAATGAATAAACTCTGTAGGTAACGTTTGATGCTGACATCCTGCTGCCTGGCAGCATCTTGAGTGCAGCATTGAAAACCCCTGGGTTTTGAAGCAGTTGCATGACTCCAGCCAAGGATTCCTGGGCTGGGCAATGCCCCTCGGTATAGAGTGGTCTGATTTGGATTAATTCCCCAGTCATTTAAAGAACAATTTGTGTTGATGTTAGCAAGGGATTGTGAGTAGGAAAGGCAGAAGGGCTCAGTCTTTCCTTTTGCACTGGCACAGGGATATCAGCATCCCTCAGCCTAGCCCTCGCAGGGTAACTGATGCTGCATTATAAGATGCAGCTTAGCTCCATTTCATTGTCAGCCCCAGATGAACAGGTCAGAGCAACGATCTCCTGCTTGGTTTTGCTAACAAGAGAAGAAAGTCAACTTGAAATCTTAGGGCCAGCCAGTCATTCCCCTTTTTACAGCAGGAGCCTCACCTGAGCTCACTGCAAGAGATACAAGTTGAAGTGTTCCCTTGGGTCAGGGCTTCTGAGCACGGCAAGCAACAGGAGAGAGGAGTTTGATCCCTACTCTAGAGTAGGAAATGGAAAGTAAGAGACAGATTGCATGTAGCATCCTTTGTTGGGTGGGCAGGGAGGAAAAGCAGAGGGTTTATCATGCTGCACTTTGGCATCTTTTCCCATTTTGTGCCAGCATGGGTTAGCCATGGCTGTCAGGGAAGTGGAGCTCAGAGTGGTCCACAGAGTGTGTGTGAATGCATGTGAGTAACAGAAGAGTAATCCCCCTCTCTGTACCCATGCCCAGGAGGCACAGCCTGGCCATCCAGATGGAGATTTCTTTTGACAGGCTGCTGGAGGGAAACACAAGCATGTCTCATTCTGCATCCCTCGCGGGGCTGGACACATGGCTTGTCATTTGTCCAGAATCCAGCAGGACAGTCTGTCCTCAACCCTTAGTCACTTTTCAACAAACCATCCAACATAGAAAACCTTTGTGTTGAATTTCCATTTTTATCTCAAGGGTGATTTCCCCTTCCCCCCCAACCCCCCAACCATGTTTTGTGATCTCTCTGCTTTCCTGCACAAACTTTATTGTCCTCCTCCCCCTTCTGTTGTCTACACATTGCTCTTCCTACACAGCACAGGAATATCGCAGCCTACTCCCGGGTTCTTTCTAAGCCAGAGCAGCATTAGCATTGTGCTGCTGACAGGCAGCTAACGCTCACCGAAGCAATGCTAAGCAGCAGTGGCAGCATGTACTACGTATGCTGTACAGAGCATCGTGGCCTTGCCTCTTCAGTCCTGGACCCAACATGCTCCACAGAGCAAATCCTTTCACCTGCCAGCTGCAAGGACTCTAGCTTTACTCCCCACACAAAGGTCCGATCGCCTCGATGCTGTGAAACGCACATATAAAATACAGCACCAGCGATCACTTGCTCACTTCAGTGGTGGCTACTGCTTGGTAATTAAGCTGTCTGCCTGAATGGTTTCAGCCACCAACCTCAGCTCTTCCTCCTGTTGCTGAAGCCTGCCTTCATGTGGGGCTGTGCTGTGCTTTGTGCTAGTCGGTTCAGTCCCTTGCTCCACGGCCCTTCTCACAGGAAAGGATCCCTTCTCGCAGGAAAGGATCCCTTCTCGCAGGAAAGGATCCCTTCTCGCAGGAAAGGATCCCTTCTCCGTATCCCAAAGGACAGTTGAAAGGGGTGTCAGGAGCATCTGAGTCTCGATCCTCGCGTAGTTCTTCATCTTGCCTGGCAGTCCCCACCTGTAAAACACAAATCCTCGTCGCAAGTGACCCGCAGGGTTATACCTGTGTGGTGTGCTGCGAGATCTTGGGGTGAGTTATCTGCTCATACTGACACAGTCCTTCCTGACAATCCTCAGTCTGTTGGAATGGACACTGTGTGTTGTGAAGCTCACATTTACACTGCAAAAATAAAGAGCAAATGTCTTCCCCTCCTCCTTCAGGCGCTTGACGCTCAGTAGCTGAGCTCCATTTCTGCATCTTCATTTGATCTGCTCCGTCTGTAGTGGTTCACTCCTCAAGCAAGGCCCAACAGTTGCCTTGAAAGGCCATGCCTCTATACCAGTACACCTCTGTCTCCCTCGATGGCCGTGCCTTTATGCTATGCATGTTAGGGGTATCTTGCATCTGAAGGCTTCAAATCCTGCTTTTAATTTCTGTGCATTTTTTGTAAAGCATCCCTTTGGAATTGTGCTTCTCTGGTACTCTGACTATCTTCCAGGGTATTTCATGAGGCTGACTCAGTAAGCGATGCTGTCCTGGTCATATCACACTGCAACCCTGTGCTGGTCACCCCGGTAAAAATGCTGTCCAGTTTGGGTGGGGTGAGCTTCAAAATGCTGGTCATTCACAAGCAATGCCTCCTTGAGAAGCTTTCACGTGCAGGAGGAGATTAAAGTCAATGTCCGGGTCAAATTCCAGCTCGGATAATGGCAGTCCCCATACTTAATTGGCCTCCTGCCCTTTCAATTAGATTTGTTGTTCCACAATAAACTTGTGGGCAGCGATTTACTGCCACAGGGTCATCAGGGCTCCCACCTTGGAGCTCCTGTTGCCCAGTGTGGCTGTAAACGCTGGCAGGCAGTCAAAGGCTAAAGATGAAATCTGCAGAGAACCAGGCAGTGCTGAGTCCAGGATGACCTCTCCTGTGTCCAAGGCCACCTCTGCAGGATCCCCCCAGACCTGACCTCATCATTACCAGCTCTTCAAAGGCTGTGAGGAGGGCATGGCAGGAATACATAAAGAAGTGGAGAACAGCCAGGCACTGTTCCTCCATCTAAACTTCAGGATAAAAAGCAGTTGATTGACACAAGAGCAGGAGGCAGAGCATATGGAAACCTCCTGGTCCCAGGAGGGACCCGCTGCTGCTTTCCAGGGCAGCCTGAAGCAAACACCTTTCTCACCTCATCAGTCATGAATAAGTCTCCCTCTTTTAGCCCATCTTGTGTTGTGCAAATACCATGTTTTGCAGATGTTCTATTTGCTGTGCACAGCCGCTGTTTCTGCAAGCAATCCTCTGTCAGTGCTGGGGCTCTGAGGCTGGGGCGGGGGGGGGAAGGAGCTCTGCGAGGACACACAGCAGAGACTGGTATAGTCATAACACTGTGCTTGGGTGCTGGAATATTTAATGTCAAACCTCTTAGTAGCAGATGATATATAAAATGACATACATCTCAGGGAACTGCTGCTTTTTCCCTTTTGTGCATGCTTCTTTCTGAAGACCTGTCAGCCTGCTGTTATGTCTTGTCCTTCTCCTCCTGCAAAGACACCCTGTGCCGTTCTCGAGCCCTCCACTCGCTCCCATGCTGACCCTGTGAATTTTACAGGCATTAAGGGGGACTTGGGTCTGGAAAATTTTTGTCTCCTAGATTTGAGGAAGGGGAGCAGCCCTAATCCATCTCTCTCGTTCACCGTGTCGATGTACCCATGGAGAGGCTCTAAGCAGCCACGTGCAGCGTGGTCCTGACAGGTACCCCGCTCCCAGAGATGGTATTGTCTGCTCTGCAGGCTTCTCCAGGGCTAGCATCACAGTATTGCCCCCGTCTCAAACCCACTGTTTGCACTGTTAATTGCTCTGATAAATGCCTTGGATAGCAGTCTGACACCCTGATCTTCTCCTCCAAGTGTGCTAATTAGGAAGTGGCAGATTGACTTGGTGTGATGCAGCAGTTTCTGTCCCTCCTTGGGGCTGACAGGCTGAAGCAAGTGAAGTTGAGATGGGACGTACCCATTTCAGTTGCTGGTGCTCTTTGCAGAGCCCGTTAATGAAAGCACTTTGAGGGTTAGCTTGTAGTTTAATCCTGTCTGGTCTGATACCTTCTCTGCCTTTCCCTTTGAGAATCTGGGCAGTCAGACATCTCCACTGACTTCTATGCAGAAATAGGATTGTTGGGTGCTGTTCAACACTTGGAGCCATTTCTTAGGGCGTGAGGCTGGGGACCTAGAACTGAAAAATATCTCTGTGCCTGAAGTTATTACCAGAAACAAGAGAAGCAGGAATAAGGTTAGGATGCACAAGGGAGAAAAAGGGCAGTGTTACATTGCTGCTTCTGCTCACATACCTGGTGCAGGTGAGAAAACAAGGACAAAGCTGTAAGGCAGTTTGTGATGGATCCTGTGACACAGGTGGCTCCCGTCCCAGGTGGGCCTGGGCTTGCTCTGGACATGTGAAAATGACCTGTGCCAAGCATTGGGCATTGCTCCTTGGGCTCTGTCCCAGCTCCCCCGTGAGGGAGGGGAGGCAGCACTGCCAAGGTCCCAAGGGAGGGCAGGTGGAGCCCCTAAGCCCCAGGACTGTAGGAGTTTCAGGTCCCATGAACTCTTGTTGGTCTTTGTCCGTCCCTGCCCCCCACACATGTGCTGCGCTCCATCACCCTTCAGAGGGTCTGGCTTTTCTGAGTGCATTCCCGATTCCATCAGTATTTTTAGATGCTTGCTTGGAAATAGCTAATGCTGACTTAGGAGGTTTCCAGTCATAAACTACAAATATTCAGACTCTATAGACAAATATTCAGGCCCTAAAGTTAGAAACACATTACTGGAAAAAAATTAGAAGCCAAATTTATCCTAAGGCTAAAGGAAAGAAAAAGGGCATGTGTGAAACCTTCAGCTTCTTCCACTCTGCCGCTGCCATTCAGGGAAAGGAACTAAAAAACAATAGCTGTGTCCATAAATATTCCCAGGCCAGGGGTTTAGGAGGGCACAGATTGCCTAATAAATCTTTCCACATTTCTAATCTGCCCCGGCTGACTCAGATTACATTACTGAAATGTCACAATTGCTGAGCATTAACAAGTGATAAGAACACTTTTACCACCAACCAGACAAGTAGTAATTAATGCTGTGTCCTTTCCCTCTCCCCTTTATTGTCACTGTAGCAGCTAGACTCTCCCAGATCCTTGCTCTGTTTGAGTAAGAACTAAGAATCTGTCACCAGGCAGTAAAGCAAAGTGACAGAAAACATTGGAGGCAAGTCCACAGACGCTGTGTTTTATTAAAGGTTTTTCCTTAATGACAGATAGGACATTACGAGGCGCTGCGTTAAATGTGCACAAGATGCTGTGGCAGAGACCATATCATTGAGGCTCGACATTTTAGGTGCCCCCATCTCAGAGAAAGCCTTGTCCTGTGTTGGGTGGCGAAACACCTTTTCAGGGCCACAGGAAATGGTGTTTGGCTTCATAGCAGCTCACAAAACTCCAGCTGATGGAACGTAGTTATGGATGTGTCCTGGGACTGCAGACCTTGGGAGAACAATTGAATGGTCTTTGGTAGGCAGGGGCGGGTGGAAGGATGTCTAGTGATGAGACGACTCCCTTCCCTCTTTATCCATCTGTTTAACTCCCCGCATCTCCCTTGCAGATGGGCTGGCTGCTTTCCGTGCTTTCCTGAAGACAGAGTTCAGCGAGGAAAACCTGGAGTTCTGGCTGGCCTGTGAGGACTTCAAGAAGACCCGCTCAGCAGCCAAGCTGGCCTCCAAGGCCCAGCGGATCTTCGAGGAGTTCATCGATGTGCAGGCTCCTCGAGAGGTGGGTATGCCAGCACCCCGAGAAGGCAGCAAGCAGCATCCCTCTGGCACAGAGAACAGGTCCATCTTCCAGCTGGTATCTGCGGGGATGGGGAGGGGGGCACGAAGAGGCAGGGAGTCCCCCCCTTCTCTCTCAGAGGTGATGGTGAGGAGTGGATAAGGAGGATGGGAATGCCATCCTGCCACTGCAGCTGCCTCTGCTCGCAGTGACTCATCCCCTGGTGAGGGCAACTACTTTGATGATGCTAAATTAGTCACAGGCAGTGAGTTCACTGGCAGCCGCAACCTACATTTCCTAACCTCTGTGAGCTTCCTAGGAATATTTCACCCTGCTCTCTCGTTTACTGTCAGGCCCCAAGCAGGCTACTGGGCTTGCTGATCGCAGGACATTTTGTATAAGAGCATCCCATGAATGACTAACTTGTTGACTCTCCGGGGAGGAGTCTTTATGTGCTGACTAACTCCCAACTCAATTAGCCCTCCTAAAAGATGTGAGCAGACACTCAGAGCTGAACAACAAGTGCAGTCACAACCCGAAGCCTGGAATTGTTAAGTCCTCTTTCAAGTATTGACAGACTGATGCGACTGTCAGATCCCGCGTCGTGATGTTGGCTTGTGTTGTTGTGTTCATAATGCAATCAGGAGGGTGCTTACCACGCCTCTTCTCCCACGGGTGTTCCTGCCAGACAGCTTGTCACTGTACAGGTCATCCACCCACCCCCAGCGAGGGGACCTGCCTCAAAGGGCTCTCCTTGCTCTGTCTGTGAACTAGGAGGGCTATGGGGAGGCCACTGAGCAGCACCCAGGCTTACACCAAGCGGTGCGGGCATCGCCCTCAGGGAGCATTTTCCCGCTGTTACTGGTGAAGCTGGGTGAGGTTTAGTCAGGACTGCAGGGCTGCTTCTGGATTAGATATGTGAGCGCAGGTGGGATGGGGCATTGCCTAAAACTTGATCCCGTTGCTCTAATTTTGGCACACTAGAACGTGGAATGACCCAGAAGCAACACGGGGAGCTAATCTGTATCATCTATATCGCTGTCCTCTGAGTTCAGGCAGGCAGCTTTTACCTTCTCGACTCCTTTAAGTTTGGGCACTGAGTTAAGTACAACAAACAACATCTTTTCAGACGGTACTTAAACAATCACCCTAACAAACACCGACTGCTTTGTTAGGGAAAAGAAACCAGGAGAGCTCAGGGTTGGTCCTTGTTTCTGCTAACAAGCAGCAGTCATAACACCAGGGCAGTTTATTTTTCCCCACAAAGGGGCTGTTGGGAAGAATCGAACGGTTCATTCCATAACAACAGAGTTTAAAAAAACATTTCACAAGAATGAAGGAATAGTTTAAAAGTTCATTCACCCTTATGTCAGGAAGGTAGCGAAGGATAAAGGGAACAGAGAAATCTTGGCTGACAGGAGAGAGGTTAGACTGAGTCAGTGTTTTTAGAAGGTATGCTACATAAACCTGTGCTTAAGACCCCCAAACAAGAGTGACCTGGTTTCAGAAGTGGCCAGATCAGTATAAAACTAGTTCAACTTTACCCAATTTGGGGTGGGATCTGTAACGCTGGACTACTAGAGCTTGGGGGGCCGTTTAGGTACAGATGAGAGTAGGAGCTTGATTGTTCTGCTGCTTTTCAGAGCAACAGCTGAGGGGAAACGCGACGTTCTAAGCAGCCAGACCACTCACTCAATACCAAAACCTCTTCTGCTGTTTTTCCCAGGTGAACATAGACTTCCAGACACGGGAGCTGACAAGAAGAAACATGCAGGAGCCCTCCCTCACTTGCTTTGACCAAGCTCAGGGGAAGGTGCACAGCCTGATGGAGAAAGACTCTTACCCCAGGTTCCTGAGATCCAAAATTTACACAGACCTGCTGTCTCAAACCCAGAGGAGGCTCAGCTAGAGCAGCAATGGGGCCCTCAGAAACCACGTGCTTCCCACAACAACCAAAACCCATGTCTAAATGTGAATTTTTTTCTTGGTGTTAAAAGCAGCAGGAACGAGAAAAGAAGGTGAAGGGAAAGAGGAGGCTGCCAGAGCATAATCCTGACGTGGTATTAGGACTCTCTAAGCTTCTGTGGCTTTTTCAGTTAGTGGTAGCATCTCACAGTTGTTGCCTCTCTCTAGCACAAAACCATAACCCTCTCTAGCCACAGGGTCATCTGCTGGGAAGGCGGGTTTCCTTTAAAATCATTACGTTGCTTTGTGTGTAAGTAACACCACCACACCTTTCCATCCTTCCGAACCTCTCCCTGTGTTTGGAAGGGCCCTAAGGGCAGTTCTGAAACTTGTGAAGCCAAGTCCTGTCCCACTCTGGCTGCTGGGGTCCGGAGCCAGAGGAAGGAGAGAGGGGAGGGAGAGAGATGGCAAAGGCACGTGATTCATGCTGCTTCCTGGTGTGGAAATCATCGGCGAGCTCAGCTCACCTTCCCATTTTGGTTGCACATCTAATGACACCAGCTGCTACCCTGTCACTGCCCTTTACCTCTCAGGGATGGAGACTGAGAGTTTTTTTCCGTGTGACTTCTCACAGAGCCGAGTTTCTTTTCTCACAAGGAAGGTAATCCCAGGAGATCTCGCTAGACCTGGTCAGGCAAGTCTTTTGGTATGAGTGCTGCTTTTTCATTAACGGTATTTATTTGTACTGTAGTTCAGCCTCAGGACCCCAGTCGTCGCTCAGGCTTCGTTGTGCTAGGCACCATCCCAAAACCTAGCACAAAGAGGCTCCTGGCCACCAGAGATGTTCACAGGCTCGGTGGCTTCTCCGAACAACCAGGAAATAGCTGAGAGAGGGAATGTTCCATCCGTCCCATGCTGAGATGTAAGAAGAGCACAAGACCTGCCTGCTATGGCAGATAGTGGTTTTCACGTGGTACCCGCCCAGCACGTGGCAGGGAGAGGTAACATGGAAAATCACAATTATATTTTTGTTACTTACTGATTACTGACTGTTGTTACCTACCGATCGTCCACTGTGGGTTCGATGCCATGTAAAGGACTTCTAAAGGCGCAGCCCCTACTGCACGGTGCTTGCTTCAGCGCGGGGCACGGGCTGAGCAGGATGGCTGGTGGGAAGTGGTGCCTGAAGGGCACTTTGGCCCTGATCACAGAATCACAAGGTTGGAAAAGACCTTTGAAGATCAAGTCCAACCATTCTCATCCTAAAGATCACTTGGAGAGCCAGCTGCAGCAGAAGACTCCGTGCGGATATGAGTTGTGTCACACCACCTCTGTGCCACACAACACCACCCACCACCTGAAGGTCTGGCTTCCTCGCCATGGCTGTCCCAGCATTATCGGCTGTCAGATTCTTGCAATATTTTCTAGCAGAGAAGCAGACAACCTGCCTGTGGGTTTGAGCCTACAGACCAGAGGTCTGTTTGCTTCGGGTTATGAAGGCCTAGAAAGTGACACTGTGGTTCTTTTTCTTCTCTCAATCACCCACAGATCAGAGGCTGTAAACTTCTGCTCTAGTTGAAGGCTGGTGATGAAGGCTTAGTGCAATGTCGTGTAAACTCGGTAGGCTGAATTCTAAAGCTGAGCATGACCCATTTGGAACGGGATACAAGAAGCACACTTGGACATTAAAAGTCCCTGTATCAGCTAGGAAGTGGGTTTTGAGGCTTTTTTGTTAAGGATGCTGTGCAGATCCTTAGGGTTAGGATCAAGATAGGGACAGTAAGCATGTTAGGTTTATTTTGGAGTAGTATTCCTGCAGTTTCTAAGATAGTAAAGTCTAAATATGGTGCAAATGCAGAATTTATGTTCAGGAAGGAAACCTGCTTTTCTGTACCTGGCTGGGTGGCTCTAGAAGTCTCCAGTTGTTCTGTAGGAAAAGACCGGTGAAAGGTGGGCACTGGAAAGTGCCCCAGGTTCATCCAAGGGGGTCTACATCATGTGGTGGCTCAACCAGCCATGAGTTCAGCTGTTCATGGTCCCATAGCTTTATGGCAAAGAAGATCTAGTGGGGCAGGTCTCAGGGGAAAGTCATGCATTGCTCTGGAAGCAGTCGAAGGCAGAAGTGGAGGATATAGGGTCATGTATCCAGTGTCTGTCCCTGATGGTATCTGGACCATATGGAGCGGAACAGAGACACGTCACCTCTATAGCCCACTCCTGCTCCAGGTGAAAGTGAAGGAGGAGGGGAAATCATCCCATGTTGTGGTGAAACACCCAGACCTGACTGCTGCAACGTGGCAGCTCAGCTTCACAGTGCTGTGGTGTCAAAGAAGCTGCATTGCAAGGCAAGAAGGGAGGCCGCCTCCTCTGGCCCTGTCTTCCTCCGTTTCAACCCCCTCTTGGCTGTAGACAGGAAAAGCATCCCAGTGCTGCCCTGGATGTGAGATGCTGCAGCAGTGGGCTTATGCATGTCCTTGCTTTTGAAGAGAAGGTGGTGTTTCTCTTAAAGCCACCGGTACATCTCCCGAGTGGGCCTGGATGGTGCTGACCTATAGTGCCAGCTGATGCATCCCAGACAAGGCTTTTCAGCAAAGTGCCCTGCAGACACCCATAATGAGGAGTGTCCCAGGGGCAGCCTGGCCATGAGGAAACACCAGAACAAGGTGTTTTTTTGACAATGAAGAACAGAAACTCAGAAGCGAGGACAACTCCTGGATTTCCCTGACAGCTACAAAGCCTAGTCCTCTCCAGAGTGTGACTCCTGAAAGCCCAGGAGAGAGCATCAGTCCACAAGCTCCTCCAGCATCAGCACTGCTGTCCTTTCAGTTCCTCTAGAACTCACTGAAAAACTTCAAAGTGACCAACACCGTGTAAAAAACCCTACGCCCCCCCTTAGCTCTCCTCTGTCCTCCATCGACCTGGGGAATCCCTTAGAGCAGGCACACTCGGAGCTGCCATTGCTGCGGTTGTGACAGGAACTGCATTCACACTGGCTGATGCAGAAGTGTCTTGCCAGGTAAATACTTGCCAGCTAATACCCTCCACAGGAAGCATCCTTGAGCAGAGAGTGGAGTGAAAGTATTGTCTAAGGTGTGTGAGCCTGGCGCCGTTATTTTTGTTGCTGCTCTTAGGGTTTGTCTCTCTTGAAGGAAAACAGGCTAGTTATTTAAAGTAATTTTTTTCTTTATGAAACAAGAGCTTGGCACCAGCTGCTTCTTTTATGCCAAATGTCAGTCTGAAGTGAATTAAAATAGGCAGCTTAGAGCTCTTCCCCTTAAACCAGGGGCTGATCAAAGAAATAATGACTGAGCGAAAGCCTCGGAAAGCACTGAGTGATGACTAATTCCCATCAAGGACACTATCCTATCTCTGATTTATCTCTTACTGATGTGAAAGGGATACTCAGAACTTACAAAGCCCACTTTCCCCCTCCCCAAGCACACACCTCCAAAATTTTGCTCCTGTTTCAACTAGTGTGCCATCACATGAAGGATGGAGGGGGGGAAGACATCGCTTTGCTCAGCTTTTTTCATTCTGTGTGTTTGCTGGCACATATCCAGTCAGCTCCGAGTCCTTTGCCAGCAAAAGGGGAGAAGAGTTTCCAGATTGCCTCTTCTATAAGCTTCAGATGTTGTTAACTCCAGAAGCAGAATCTGCTTTGAGGCTTGTTGGGGTTTGGTTTTTTTTTTCTTTCTCCTGCTTTGGACTGTCAGCCAGGTTTGGGATAATTTCCATCACTTTTACTGGACCAGTGTTAAGGTACTGATGGGTCTGCACCCTACACGCTGGGAAGGTGTAAAGGGCAAAGACCTGCTAGTCGAAGCAAGGGAGGGAAATAGGGGTGTGTGTCTGGAGGTGTGGGTGGGTGAGAGTGCATGTGACTTCATGTGTATGTTATTTAGTGTCTCCTACTAGAGAAACTTTTCTGAGACATAGATGTGCATGTTAAACATAGGAGAATTAGGCATAAATGACATAAAATGAGATTTTTTAGCCAGTGTTGTGTTTGTCTCGTGTGTACGTTTGACTAGTAACAAGAGACATTAAACTCTGCTAGGCTTCCAGTTACCCATAAGAGCACATGTATCAAACTGAACTGAATGTTCACCGATAGACACAAAACCAAAATGTTTACAGCATTCAGAGCAATAGCAAAGCATACCTCATGCTAGTTCTGGAGTGCCTCTCGCCCCTCAGTGCAAGCTCTCCCTTGCTTCTCCCTCCGAATCCCCAGTCTCCTCCTCGGTCCTGTCCTTGTGGTCTTCCCTCCTCCTCCTCCTCCTGGTTTCCTCCCTGAAGCACTCCTGTCCATGCTGACCTCCCCCTCTGCCAGCACTCTTTGTGCCCATGTATCTGAGCCTGGGTCTCAGGTAACCTCCAGCCTGCCCTCCTGTCTGCATACCCTCCATCCCCGTCTATCCCTTCTCTCTTCTTTGCCTTTTTACTTCCACAGACCCTCATTTCTGGTCTCTCCTCCTCTCTCCTACATACCTCCCACTGCCACAATAGAGTTCCCAGTAGCTGTTCCTGGCCTGTTATATAAGAAGAAAATGCTTCACGTTATTTCTGCATTATTATGCCTGGGGCTGCTGTGGTTGTCTTCTTCCTTGGTACCATGTTTTCTCCAGCGTTGCAGACTTAATATCACAGAACTGGAATTAAAGTTCATTTTGCTGCTAGGCTGTAATGCTTTTCTCTACCACACACCCCTTGGGCTTTGCAGAGGCTTTGGCTTGTCCCCAGTATTGTGTCTTCTTCCTCCATCCACGCTCCACGCTTGCGGCAGGGGCTGGCTAGGTGAGGGCAGCTGTGCCACGCAGGGGCACTGGCTGTTTCAGCAGGTTGTGGTTGTGCTTCCTCTTGGCTTTCTGATATCTATATAAAGAGTGTCAATAAAGGCGTGTGTGTTGTATTTGCTTAGTAAAGTCAGTCGTCTTACTCTGTGCCTCCTCTTGGTTATACTGGAGGGCTGTAGCTCTCATTTGAGACTGCAGTAAGCTCAATGGAAGTTCAGGGAACGGAGGACATGGGAGGGAGGTGGCAAGAGGGGATGAGTTTATCACTGAGAAACCCCAACATTCCTGGCAGAAAGACACAGAAGAAAAGGCAGTGCCTGCTTCTGGAGGGACCTGGCATCCCAAGGAGATATGGCACCATCCGCAGCGTGAAGTGTTTGCCTCCAGTAGCCCCACAACTCCCAGTTTGCATTGTGTGTTGCGTGCCCTGGGCTGGATCTAAAACATGACAGACAGGGAGCTGCTTGGCTTTGCATTTACAGCATAGATCCCAGCGTGACAGGGGTCGGAAGGGACCTCTGGAGATCACCTAGTCCAACCCCCCCGCTAATGCTGTTATCCTATGAGAAACATCTTCATGTTCCTCTATCAGTGCCTGCAGACACCAGCTAAACAGCAATGAAGGGAAGGAGGAATCTTGTGTGCTTACTTATGCAGCCATCTGACAGCTCATACTGACAGTGAAGAGGGCAGGGTACAATTGCTCCTTAAAAAACATGATCAAAGTATCTTCTACTGTCAGCTCTCTCCCAGCTCCTCTACCCAAATCAGATACAGAGTTCAGATTTTTCTTCAAGCATTCTGGTACCTTCACCTTTGGTGGGATGACCACATCCCACTGGCAGGAAGAGGCCTGGAGGACCTGACCTCAATCCCAAGCACCAAACAAGGCTGTCTGAAACAGTGAAGGTGTCTTATTCCTTGGGAAAGATGCTTGCAGGTGGCTCAGCAGAGATTTAGGAGGGCACATACAGAGCGAGCTCAGAAGCGAGCCCCTGGGTGGGGAGAGCAGCTCTTGGAAGACCTTCCCTACACTGTGTTTTTATCATAATGATGTCCTGATACTGGAACCGCCTCTGCAGTGTCTGGGTGCTGCAGGTGTTGGTGGGTCACAGCAGGGGCTGTTTGGGCTCAGGTTTGTGCTGACCTTCCCTCTGTGTTAGGTGCTTCTTTGCTAGGCTCACCTTCCCCTAACGAGGCCGGAGGAGCTCCTCAGCCATACCAGATGTCCCACCAAGCTGTGTCACCACGTTGTGAAGCGTTAGCTCACCTGTACTGTATAGAGACCGTGAGGATGTAATTAAACAGCCTGACAACTACCTGCTCTGTGCCTGAGTGTCTGGAAAAGGTGAGAGCCCAGCACATTTTCCTGCGTGGAAAGGGCCTGGAGATGAAGCAGTGTCTCCTAGCAGAATTGCTGAGGAGGAAAAGGATGGGAGAAACTCGTGCCTTCTCATACCCTGCCCTCATCTTTCTGCATGCTGGTTTCACTGGTGCACACATGCTGGATGAGGCAGTGAAGAAGGGACATGTTAACTCTCAGCAGTGTCCTCTGCTGAAGCAATCTAGATCCAGTCTCCCTAGAGGTACCTTCTGATGAGCCAGAAATATTGTCAGTGAGCTCCAGGAGACTGTAAAGAAGGTAAATCTGAAGAGCTTCCCACCCGTGCGTTGCTGTCCTTTTCTGGGTACACCCTGTGTCTGCCTGTGATGGATTGCCCCACCCCAAAACCAAGGACCTGAGGTCACGGAGCTTCAGGAATGGTGGTTGTTGGAGAAGGCTGCAGCAAAGCTTCCCTGTGGCAAGGGGCTGCTGGTGTCTCTGCCCAGGGAGGAGATGCAGGTGGAGTGGGACCACCAGCTTCAGCCCATGGAGGCAGGCAACACGGAGAGCCTTGATGGCTAGTGCAGATGGCCGGCAGGAGCAGCCCTTCATCACAGAGGAATCTCTCACTCCCCTGAACTGGGGAACCTCACAGAAACCACATGTAACTCTGCAGGACCTTCACAGGGGGAAGGCAGGGCTGCAGCAGAGGGCAGCTGCTTCTTCAGCTGTGTTCTGGGAGGGAAATGGAAACGGAGCACTTCCCTCCCTGCTGGGAGCATGGTGGGGGACATGGGGCTGCCAAACCAGCGGGTCAGCTCTGTGAGCATCCTGCTGTCCTGCAGGGAGAAGGGGTGAGGGCCAGGGAGCAAACCCTCGCTGTCAGCCCGTTAGACCCGCTGACATGCGGCCAGCAGTGGCTGTGGTGAAGGCAGCACAGCCAGGGCAGCATCCTGTCCCACACAGGTGGCACAGCTCCCCTCTGCCAGTGTTTCCATCAGCCTGCCTCATTGCCAAGCGTGACAACACGTGCTGAGCCTGCTCTGCATGCCAGGGCCAGTGGTGGGGGATGCACAAGCAAGGGTCTCCTAGAAAAGGAGCCAGCGCAGATGGATCAAGAATGGTCAGGCTATGAGGAGCAAACAAGTGCTCTCTCCAGTCTATAAAAGCAGCCCCAGGCTCTGGCAGGCAGCCTGCATCCACCCAAGGGCCAGTTTAGACAGACTGGAGGAGCCTGGGCTTGCTGGGGATGGGACTGGTAGCAGCTGAGGGCAATCCTGGGTGCTGAATGGGGTGTTAACAAGGCAGAGGCAAAAAGGAAGGCAGGGGGAGATGTTTGGGTGTTGGCAGAAAAGCTGTGTGGTGGTGGGCTGTGGTGATGCCACAGAGGCTACAGCCCACCCAGATGAAGGGCTTCAGTGGGGTAAGGCTGTGGCCAAGTGGAGCATCTCCAGAGCAAGCCTGGCAAGTGAGGGAGAGCAGTGGCCTGGGTCTGGGCACACCAAGGGCTCTCCTCGCCTTGTGCACAGCCCCCCTTCCCAGCTGAAAGGTGAGTGTTTGCTCCGTGGTCTGCACGAGGTTGCTTCCTCATTTAAAATGAAAAATTAAATGAGCTTGTTTTCCTCTGGGAATCACTGCAGTGGAATTTATTAGTCCCTCTACTTTCTCTCTATCCCCCCCCCCGCTTTTTTTTTTCCCTAATTCCCTTCCCTTCTTTTATTGTTTTTCCCCTTTCATCTGCTGCTTCTTCTCTCTAAGCCTGTCTCTGAGCCAAAGCAATTTGCATGCATCCAAGGAAGGATCTGCCATTAGTGCTGCTCTGTCTCTCCTCTTAGTTAAGATATATTTAGCCATTGCCTTTGGGGCTTTTTTTGTTGGGTTGTTGGGGGTTTTTTGTATTGTTTTGTTGGGTTTTTTTCCATTTTTTTTTGCTGTTCAGTGGCTTTAAAGAGCAGGTGCCAGGAACAGAAAGACAGGATTAAAAATACCTGCTGTCAGATAGCTCTCCCTATGCAGATGTGCTCCAGCGCTGTGCAGAGCAAGCGCGGGAGCAGAGAGGCTCACAGCTGCCTCTCAGAAAGCTCATTTGGAATTCTATTTTTTTTAATTTTTCTTTTTTTTTAAATTTCAATAATCTCTTTCCACAGTTCTACAAATTTCCAGAGCAGCTATTTCCTCTTGCTTTGATTTGGAATCAATTAAATGCCCTCTGGGTTAGGGTGAGGGCCCGCTATCACACAGGAGCAGTCGAGGGATGAGTGCTGCTGCCTGTGTAGGCAGCTGCCTGCCCCACGATGGGGTAGGGGCTTCCCCTGGGCAGGGAGGCATGGATGGAGTGAGGCTTGCCTGCAAGCACACAGATATGGCATCCCGCAGCATCCCATCCCCATCTTGCAAGCTGTGCCAAGACCCAGCTGGGATGTGGCTCCCTGGGGACCCTTTGCAAGCTCCCCTTAAACACCTCTCCTCAAACAGCACCTCGCTCACGGTGCAAGGTGAGCAGTGCCTTTAAGGCTCCCTGCTCTGTTCCCCTGCATTCAGCATCTCCCTGATTTCATGCAGGCATCTCCAGGGGATGCAGTGGGCTTCTGGCAGCCTCTGCTGAAGCAGCGCAGAGAGGGGGTGCGGTGCTGCTTTCAGGTTTTACCCTTCCTGATTGCCACCTCTGTGGTTCCCCATGGATTTAGGAAAAAACGGCTGTCAGGCTCCTCAGTGAGCCTGCCTGCCCCACGTCTTCCACCATGGAGCGAGACCCCAGCAGCATGGCTCTTCCCCTCCTCCTCCCTGCCTCCTTTTCCAACCTGTTTCTGTCCCCTCCCCTTCTCATTCCACTCAAGCTGCATAATATACCCAGTACCAGAAACTCTCCTGTGGATGGGCGATGGGCTTCGTGCTGGCAAGGCTGCGGCAGGGTTATGGGAAGGGAGCCCAGCCCTGGGGGTTGTGACACCGATGAGCTTTTTTGTGTTCCAAAACAAGGGCTGATAATACAGGCAACCGAGCTGGAGCTGCAGGAGGCTGCTAAGCTAAATGAGACAGGAAGCACGTAATTAAATTGGATCTAGAGTGGCATAAAGACATCTGAGTACACATACATAGCTGTATTCGGAGGTTATTGCTTAACCCTCCTGAAGAGCTCTGAATACTCAAAATATTGCACCTACTGCATCCCCTGCTGGTGCCCTGCCCATCCTTGCGCAGCATCTCCCGCCCCATCGGAGGGGCTGACCCAAGGGAGCTGAGCTGCTAGCTGGGGGTCTGCTGGAGGTGTGGGAGGGTGGTGGCGGCCACAGCAGAGAGTCTGTCCTGGCTTTGGTGGGGAGGATGTCATCAGAACAGCCCAACCCTGTTTCTGCACCTGAGTTCAGCCCCACATGCACAGTACTTGCGCTGTGTCCCAGAGCCCTGCACCGGTTCAAACAGCCAAGCGTGGGGCTCTGCTGCAGCATTTCTCTTCTGGCTGAGCAACTGTGGTGCCTGACAAGATACAGCCTTTGGTTGGCTCTTTGGTCTCTCAGGGACCGAGCTCCCACTGCAGGCAGTCCCTCGCTTCTGCCTTTCCATCTCGCTCCTCCACCAAGGGCCGTGGCTGTCACTGCCATCCCGGCTGTGGTTTTGCCATACAGTTACATTTCCCTGGCTGCTTCAAGCCACACGTGGCTCCCAGCAGAGCAACCATCTTGGGGACTGTGGACTTGCTGCCAGAAGTCATCTGTTCTGCAACACATGCCCAGCCTTCTGGAGGTTGTCCTATGGAAAACGCTGGGGAGAGTCACCAGCGTCTTCTGTAATGTTGCAAGCCTGTTGGTGGGAGAAGGGGCTGCAACTGGTCAGAACAGATACCAGGCAGGCCCGAAAATGATGCAGTGAAACAGTGCCAGAGCATCACTGGGCACTGCATCTGTGCAGGGAGGGGATGGAGGAGAAGGGCTGTTACTGCCCCAGACCTGTTGCTGCTGTTGTTGCCCAACTGTTCTAGCTGGAACGTGGGTGCAAAGGGTAAGTGTGTGTGGCCAGTGTCGAAATACCAGATGTGACCCCCTCCTGTGGGTAGCAGGAGCCTGTACCCATGTCAGCACGGCACTGATGCTGTGACACCAGTGCTCCCAGCATGGCGGTGAGCTGTGGTGAAGAACCAGCCTGTGTTAGATCCAGTGATGCCCATGCAGCGAGCACATACAAACCATCTTAGTGTCTGTACAGGCAAAGGCAGTCTTATAGCCCTCACTGTCACCCTTACTGTTCCTCCTTCTGCCCTTAAATCCACAGCTGGCTGGGTCCTTCCCTTCCAGTTTCTAGCCTCTCCCTGCTTTTAGTCTCTTCTTTCCATCTTCAGCTGTCAGTAGGAGCCACCTTTATCCAGATGCTTTCCCAGGCTTTGCTCAGGCTTTCTTTAATGTGCATCCCCCCTCCCCTTTTCTTCCCCTATCACAGACCCAGCAGAGAACTTGTGATGAAGCCACACAAATTCTGCTGGTGCATGGGGGTCAGATGTCGGTCTTTATTTTGTGGGCTGGCAGAGTAATTTAGGGGGACATGGAAACATCAGACCCTTCTGCTCTACCTGTAATGCAAGGGGGGGTGCGGGGCAGGGGGGATATCACGTTTCACTGGGTGGGGGTGGGGGTGGGTGTGCAAACCCAGCCCCCAAACTTTGCATCTGCCCCTGGGATGCTGCAAAGCAGCCTGACCCTGTTAGGGACCGCTAGAAGTACCCTGGGAACAGTGGTCTGCAAGGTGGCAAGTTAGCAAGGCAGCTGGTCAGGTGGGCACTTGGTCAGCAAGGTGGCCAGTCTGCAAGGTCAGCAGGGTGGCTGGTCGGGCAAGGCAGCCGGTCAGGTGGGTGGCTGGTTTCCAAGGCTGTGGTTCAAGCAGGCACCCAGCCTGAAAGCAAGGCAGACCTTGCTGACGGGCTGCCTTGCTGACTGGCTGTCTACATGTAAACTGGCTGTCTACCTAACCAGCCAGCTTGCTGATCGGCCGCCTTGAAAACTGGCCACCTTTCAGACCAGCTCCCTTGCTGACCGGTTGCCTTCTTGACCCGTGGCCTTGCAGACCAGTGGCCCACCTGCAATTGGCAGTTGGGGTTAACAGAGGTCAACTTTACCCAAAATTCTGCTCATGGGGTTACTTGAGATCATCACATAAAAGCTGGGGTTACTTAAATTACTCATGGGGTTACTAAATTAGCAGTTGGGGTTACTAGAGGTCATCAATCAGCAGTTGGGTTTACTGGAGCTCAATGTGACCCAAAATTCTGCTCATGGGGTTACTAGAGGTCATCAGTTAGCAGTTGGGGTTACTATAGGTCAATGTGACCCAAAATTCTGCTCACGGGGTTACTAGAGGATATCGATCTGCCATTGGGGTTACTAGAGGTCACCTTGACCCAAAATTCTGCTCATGGGGTTACTAGAGGTCATCAATCAGCAGTTGGGGATACTAGAGCTCAACGTGACCCAAAATTCTGCTCATGGGGTTAGTAGAGGTCTGGCTGCCTGACCTGACTGGCCACATACCTGACATGCCACCTGACTTGACTGGCTGCCTGTTGACCGTCCACCTGACCTGACCGGCTGCCTGCCGGAGCCGAAGTTTTGCGGACTCACCTCAGATCAGTGTGATCAATGCTGAGCTCATTTATTTAAACACACACACAGCTTATATAGGTTCCTCTCTCTGTACCTGAGGTACATTACACTGCTGTTGGTTATATGCTCTGTTCACCTGCCTGACATGCGTCTCACTATTGCTAAGAATTGGTTAAAGCTACGCAGGCACGTTAGTCCTTATAAGGCAGCTGTTAACATTCTTGCAGTTTCTTATCTCACAAGCCTATTTCTCAAAAACTCCTGTTCTCACAGACATCTGCTCTCCTGTTACTGCATTCCAATCTTCACTAGTGTCCTGGTTCTGGTCAGGCCAGGGTTAACCTCCCCAATCAGCCAACACAGGTGAGCTGAGTTAGCCCAGGTGAGCTGTGTTAGCCTGCGCTGTTTTCCACACCACCTGACACCACTTCCCCATAAAAGCAGCTGTTTGGGGATGGGTGGAGGCTGGTTGCCTCCAGGACGGTCTGAGTGTGGCTGGGACATCAGGTAGGTCAGTCCTTGCTATTGGGCAGCCTTCTGTAATTGTCAAGTCAGTAAGGTACTCTGTGTTAGTACCGGGTGTGAGTGTAGCTAGCCATTATTGTTCTACATTCATGGTGATTTTTGGCAGTAAACTGTCCTTATCCCAACCCACAGAGGCTCTGCCTGTTTCTCCTCCAGGAGTGAGCCAGTGGCTTGGTGGACACTTGACCTCTAGCCAGGGCCAAACCACCACAGTCCTTTTCGGCGCCCAATGTGGGGCTCGAGGAATTTGAGATAAGGACACTAACTGGATAAGGGAATGGGCAGAACAGACTGAACATAGCTGAGTGATGGAATAATTGTAGAGAATTTCTGTTGCAATTGGGATTTTAAGGATGATTCTCATATATGTGATTTGCAAAGGCGAGGGGTGGAATGTTGCAGTTTTGTGTAGCTGTGCTGCTGAGATGGCTTCTGCAGGCAGCAGTTAGAGCTCTCTGCAGGCCCCAGACTGGAAACATCGGCCAATTCAAGGCCAAAAGTTGCTGCTGACCAGGGCCGAGTCAATCGGTGATGGTCACAGCACCTCTGGGAATCACATCTAGGAGAAAAAAGACTACAGGCAGGTGCATTTTGCCACCAGAGAAGGGAGTGAGAAGTTGTAAGAAGCTGCATGGACACCGAGGCCAGGCCTGAAGGAGAGGAGGAAGAATGAGGCTCTCTGGGTGCCAGAAAGAGATTCTCCTGCAGCTTGTGCAGAAGACCATGGTGGAGCAGGCGTCCCCTCGCAGCCCATGGATAAGGATGGGGAGCAGAGACATCTACTGCCTGTGAAGAGATTGATCCACGCCTCAGCAGGTTTGCCGGGGGGCTTGTGACTTTGCAGGGGACCTGGCTGGGGGAGCCTGGGTCCAAATGTCAGCACCCATGGAAGGGAGTCCTCCTGAGAGGCCTGTGGTTGAGGAGATGACTCCCCAGTAGAGAGGAGTCACGCTGGAGAAGTTCATGGATATGACTGTCTCGTGTGGGTGGGACCCCACGGTGCCACAGGGGAAGGGGGTGTGTGTGGAACGGAAGATTTAGAATAAGCTGAAAAGAGAAAAAAGGAAAAAAAAGAGGAAAAAAAAAAAACAACAGGTAACATTTCTGGCGGATACGGGAGCAGCGCGCCCAGTGTCTGTGGAATTAATTACAGAAACCCGGAACCGCGGAGTGCCCGCGGGTTTCGTGCGCCGCGCTGCCCAGCCGCAGTACCGGAGAGTGCCCACAAGGCGGCAGCACACTGCGGGTTTCGCGCGTACCGCCGCAGTACCGCGGCGTGTCCGCAAGGCGGCAGCACCGAGCTCATCCCGCCCGTTCTACTGCGCACGCTCCTCGCTCCTGCGGTGCTACCGCGTCCCGGTCGCTAGGCAACGGCGGCGCCCCCGCTTTACGCGCTCTGGCCGGTGCGGCGCGGGGCCGGGAGGCGGCGGTTGCCCGCAGCGGGGCGGTCGGGCCACAGCAGGGCCGGTAACACACCCGCGCCACCCTGGCCAGCTTCTCGTACTGCCCGGCTAGGAACAGGCCTGGGGGCACCCGGGAAGCCGGGAGGGGACAGGGCAGGTCAGCCAAACTAAGCAGAGGGCTACTCCATACCAATGCCATCGTGCGCAGCATAAAGGGAGGCTGGGGGGGCGGGGGCAGCAGGGGGCTGGAGAGCACTGCTCCAGGACGTGTGGTTTGGGGACAGTCCAGCCTTGGGGCTGCTCTGGGCTGTACAGCCTGAGCCCTGCAGTTTGGTGAGAAACTGCACCGTGTATCACCAGTTTCAATCTGCTTCACTCCAAAGTCCTCTTTCTGCTAATTCTCTCTTAGTTCTGGATACACTCTCCTCACCCCTGCACACTAGAATTGCACCTTTGGTTTTCTTTTCCCTCTCCTTTCCAGCCCCCTCCCCCTTGCAGAGAGCACCCATGCCTGTGGTGCTCAGGTGGTGGCTGGGGTGAAATGACACTTCTCAAACTCATTCTTCACACTGCCTGACTCCCATGTGCCTGAGCACATCACCCAAAGCCTCGGGAATCGCTTCTGTGCCAGGCTTGCTCCTGCTTCCCTGCAGAGTTATTGCTCCAGCCGAGTTTGCCACAGGAGTTTCCACCTGGATGTGAGTTGCCATGAAGCCCCTGGAAAAAGCAAGAAAAGGGACTCTGGGCTCAGCTCTAAGAGACACAGCCACTATGGAAAAAACCAGCTGCTCTGACCTCAGTGGAGAGGCAGGCTATACATCACACCACTCCAGTACAGAGCTGCTACAGCGGGGACAGAGAGGAATTAAAAACTGGCAACAGGGAGCCAGACAGAGAGAGATGCTGAAAACAAACAAACTAAAATACCCAAAGAATCCCCACAAACTAGAACACCCCCCCCCAAAGCCCAAAAACCAAAGAAGCCACAAAACCCAATTAAAAACACCCCCAAAGCTCAGACCCCCACAAGAAAAGCCACAGAAACCCAAACCACCACCAAACCCCTGAACCCTCCCCCAAACCCACAACCCACAGAACCCCAAAAGCAGAGAACCAAACCTCTCCTCACAACCCAAGTTTAAAAAAAAAAAACCCAAACAAAACCAAGAGAGAGAGCCCAGTTCAGGATTAAAATGTGTTGTTAGTCTTGCTAGTTCAGGCTCCTTTCAGAAAATGAGCAAAGAGGGTTGGTAAGGCTTATTTTAGTTTTACTTTAATTGCAGGTGCAATTGGGAGGAGTTTATGAAAATGACTTCTTGGGACTAATTTTAATACAAAGCAGGACAGGTTATACATGTGTACAGGTGTACTGCAAAATGCCACTAATACATAACATTCTATTGCATTGCCATGTCTGGTGTGCACATCTGTGGTAGAGCAATCCCCTGTGCACCTACATGTAATAAACATACCTTCTTTATAACTCTTTGTGAGTTGTGATGTCAGTTTCTGTGCATCACTCCCAAGCTCTGGCCTGTAGCAGGGAAAGAAGAGAAACTGCAGAGGCTTTCAAGGCAATGCTCAAAGCCAGCCAGAGATTCATTCCTGCATCTTAAATGTTAAAATCACACATTGAATTACAGAATTCTTTATTGTTAAAAAAATACCTCAAAAAACGACCCTGACAGTTTACCTGCCACTGCTGTAACATGGTACTTTTCATAAAAATCAGCTCACTGAATATCATAGAATCATAGAATGGCCTGGGTTGGAAGGGACCCCAAGGATCATAGAGCTCCAACCCCCCTGCCACAGGCAGGGCCACCAACCTCAGGCCTGGATCTACACAAGGCTGCCCAGGGCCACATCCAACCTGGCCTTGAACACCTCCAGGGACGGGGCATCCACCCCCTCTCTGGGCAGCCTGTTCCAGCCCCTCACCACTCTTTCTGTAAAAAACTTCCCCCTAATATCTAATCTAAACCTTCCTTCCTTTAGTTTTAATCCATTCCCCCTTGTCCTGCCATTGTCTATCCTTTTAAAAAGTTGAATCCCCTCCTGCTTATAAGCTCCCTTCAGGGACTGGAAGGCTGCAATGAGGTCCCCCCGCAGCCTTCTCTTCTCCAGACTGAACAAGCCCAGCTCCCTCAGCCTCTCTTCATAGGGCAGGTGCTCCAGCCCTCTAATCATCTTCATGGCTCCTCTGACCCCTCTCCAACAGTTCCACATCTTTCTTGTATTGGGGGCCCCAGATCTGGACACAGGACTCCAGATGGGGCCTCACGAGGGCAGAGTAGAGAGGGACAATCCCCTCCCTGTCCCTGCTGGCCACCCCTCTTCTAATGGAGCCCAGGATACCATTGGCCTTGCGAGCTGCAAGAGCATACTGCTGGCTACTGTTAAGTTTCTCATCCACCAGAATCCCCAAGTCCTTCTCAGCAGGGCTGCTCTCAAGGAGCTCTTCTCCCAGTCTGTATCTATGTCTGGGATTCTTCCAGCCCAAGTGCAACACCTGACACTTGGCAGTGTTGAACCTCATTAGGTTCACCTGGGCCCATCTCTCCAGCCTGTCAAGATCCCTCTGGACGGCTTCCTTTCCTTCTAGGGTGTCAACCACACCACTCAGCTTGGTGTCATCCGCAAACTTGCTGAGGGTGCACTCAATCCCATCATCCATGTCATTGATAAAGATGTTAAAGAGAACCGGTCCCAAGACAGACCCCTGGGGGACACCGCTTGTCACCGGCCTCCACCTGGACATAGACCCATTGACCACCACCCTTTGGCTACGGTCTGTTAACCAGTTTCTTATCCACTGGATGGTCCACCCATCAAATCCACATCTTTCCAATTCAGAGATAAGGATGTGATGGGGGACTGTGTCAAAGGCCTTGCACAAGTCCAGGTAGATGACATTGGTTGCCTTCCCTTATCTACTGATGCTGTCACTCCATCATAGAAGGTCACCAGATTGGTAAGGCACGACCTTCCCTTGGTGAAGCCATGCTGACTGTCCCAGATCACATGCTCTTCCCTCATGTGCTCTAACATGTCATCCAGGAGGATCTGTTCCATGATCTTCCCAGGCACAGAGGTGAGGCTCACCGGCCTGTAATTCCCTGGGTCTTCCTTGCTCCCTTTCTTATAAATGGGAGTGATGTGACCTTTTTTCCAGTCCCCAGGGACCTCTCCTGACAACCACGACTTTTCAAATATGATGGAGAGTGGCTCAGCAACCACACCAGCCAGCTCCTTCAGGACCCTGGGATGCATGTCATCCGGCCCCATAGACTTGTAGACATTCAGTCTCATGAGGCGGTCACGGACTTGCTCTGCTCTTACAGTGGAGGGGGATTTGCTCCCCCAGTTCCCACCTGGAGTTCTAGGGATGCAAGGTTCTGGGATTTGAGAATTATGAGAAACCTGGCTGCCAGAGAAGACCGAGGCAAAATACTGTCATCATGAGTGGCCAGTGTATAAATGAAATAGCAGGTGGTGACCTTCGAATGGAGCCCTGAACTGTAACACTATTCTGCAGTTAATGTTGTTTTGTACAAGGAGAGGGAATGGGACGAGGTCCCGCACGTGGATTTACACTTTTACTTAAGAGAAAAATCAGAGTGGAAAAAGAATGCAAATCCATCAACCAAAAAAAGTCTCTTACAATCAAAGACAAAAAGGTTCAAGGACGTTGCTCTGCATGTACCTCTACCAAAACGTGCTGTAAACATCTGGCATTAAAAGGAATTGATGGAATTAGATATTGCTACCAGTGCCCCGATAATTCCTGCTGTACCTTCCTCTGAGCATGGAAGAGTGAAAATAAGCTGAAAAAAGAAGAAAAAAAAAGAAACAGGTTGCTCCTGTATCCACCAGAAACGTAACATTCTCAGTGTCAGTTCTCAGTGTCAAATAAACAAAAGGGAAAATCGGAATTAAAACAGCAAACAGAGTGGGAACCACAGGGAAAGGGAAAACTGGCCCTTCTTACAACCCCAAATTTGCAATTTGGAAACAAAATGTTAACTCGTGAATTCCTGTACGTTCCAGAAAGTCCAATACCCTTCATGGGAACGGATCTATTATCTCAATTGAACACATAAATTGTTTTCAAAAATGAGGAATTGTTGTTAAAAACCAGAAGATACAAGAAATATCCCCAGAAATAAGTTATGCAGTGGTCCTTACCATATGGGAAACTGACATCCCAGAAAAGTCTAAATTAGCACAGCCAGTAAAAACTGAATTGAAAGGAAGTGCAAAACCAGTTAGGACTTAACAATACCCAATGAAACCTGAGGCAAAACAGGGAATTAGAAGGTTGATCGATACATTTTTGAAATATAAGATTTTAAAAGAGTGTGAATTTTACAGTTGTTGTGGGTGGTTCGAGAAGCAATCCTGCACTGTAAAGCACATCAAATGAAAATATAAAAATAGCAAAAAGAAAAAGTCAGAAGGATGGTGAACAACTATCAAGAGTCAGGTAATACTGCCTCCCTTATTGCAAGTAAGACATCAAGAATGCCATCGGGGCGCAGACGCCCTTGTGACATTCCTGAAGAGGCACTTAGTGTCAGTGCCAATGCTGGGAACAGCTGAGTCAATAACAGCAAACTGTAAGGAATGATTAAAAAATCCAGCAGTACAACAGAAATCTCAAATGGGTAAGTTAAAAACAGGGGTGAATCTGGGAGATTATTGATGTTACAGAGTTACCTACAAGTAATGGCTAGAAGTATGTTTTGGTTGGGGTTGATATCTTTTCTGGACAGCCAGAAGCCTTTCCCTGTCGCACCAATCAAGCTAAGGAAACAGTTAATTGGATTCTATGGGAGATTATTCCTAGATTTGGAATACCTTTTGGGATATCACCTGATAGAGGACAACATTTTGTGGCTACAGCGATGCAGAACGTGGGCAAAATCCTAGGAATGCCCTGGGATTCGCACGCCTCCTGAAGACTGCAACCTAGGGGGAAAGTGGAAAAGAGGAATCAAACTTTGAAAAGACAAATTAGCAGTATCTGTTGAGAAGCCAAATTGAAAGGGCCTCAGGCACTTCCACTGGCATTGTTACGAAGAAGAATAAAACCCTGAAGTGTAATGTCAGTAACTCCTGATGAAATAAAGTATGGAAAGCCACGTGAAACTCCTAAGCCAAATATGCATGTCACAGAAAAACAAGATGTGTGTAATTATTTGCTTTCTCTTGGAAAGACTCTAGCTAGACTCCACAGAGTGCAGTGGTGTAGAATCGACCCCTGACACTGGAGAATCCGGCACACAATTTTCAACCTGAAGATTATGTCTATATGAAGACCTGGAATGAAAAACCTCTACAAGGAAAGAGGAACAGACCCTACCAGGTGTTGTTAACCACCTTTACTGCAATCAAGACTGCTGAATCAGATGCTTGGATTCACGACACTGCAGCGAAGCAGGTGACACCAACTAGCTGGAAAATGGCTGGAAATCCGAAGACTTTAAAGTTAACGTGATTAACAAATTTGTTTTCCTGTTTGCTCTGCAGTCTAGGATGGTGGAAACAGGAATAAAATAGAAATCATCGTCAAACCAAGAGCAGGTAGCAAATAGTACTCAGAGACAAACCTGTACCTTGAATGACTGACACGTAAAAGTAGGTGAACAAGCTCAGATAAGGAAATAAATACAAACCAAATATCAATAAAAGTAAAAAAAAAAGAGAGTAATTATAATTTGATTAAAGAACTTGCAAGCTGGCAAAATATATCACAAATTACTTCAGGATGGCCTATATTACGCTCAATTGGAAGAAATCTCCCTGTAAAGGAAATAAAAATTGGCATCTGGCACAAGTGAAAAGATCCACCATCACATGACAATCTGACATTCAATAAAGCCGCAACTGATTATGTGAAAGCTTTGAGTATCACTATCGATACTTTCAAGGGGGGGAAATGTTACAGTCACCCTACTAAGGTAGTTTAATGTCTAGGTTATTTTGGTTTTAGTTCAGGATCTGATTTGGATTTTAAAGGAGTTATAGCCGCTGTCAGAATATACAGCACGTTGGGGCTTTTAGGATCAAGAGAGAAAGAACTCAGCTCAAAAGGGAGAATCAGGCAGCTTGGTCTCCCCAACCGAAAGGCAAGCCCAGGTCTGGAGGAGCATCGGGGACCCCAAGCCATGCCAAGCACCGTACCTGATTTATTCTCCAGCGCTGCCTAAACCAGCCTGCAGACTCTCAGCAGCAGTCGGACTTCTTTTCTGGTGAATGCATTTTCTGCACGGTCACAAACGACGTGAATCTTTTCAACGTCCACGAAGTCTGGTGTGGGAACAAGCACGCCTGGTTCCTGAGGATTCCTCTGCTGCACCAGCTGCAGGTTTCCCTTTAGCTCTTTCCAAGACCCATCTGCAGAATGAAACTCTCTCAACGCTTCAGTGGGGCCCTTTAACAGCTTCAGAACACGCTTGTGTGCGGCCTTCTCCAGGACAGCATCTGAAAGGGCAAAGCACAAGTCCAGCTCAGCTCCTCCTCTCAAGCAGGCCATTCCCAAAACAAACACCCGAGTGTGAAACCTACGTGCTAGGGCCCGTTTGTTACGCTAGCTGAGGATGCAGATGTCTGCTGACAAGGAAACAGAAGGCAGAGCAGAATCTGCGCTCTATTTTCATTTACAGTAAGGTGGTAAAGAAATAAAAAAACCCCATCCAACGCCTGAGCCCACCCAGACCAGAAAAACAAAAATAAAAATTTAAGAAAACCCACAAGCCACAGAAACCCTAAAAACCCGATTAAAAAAACCCACAAAAAAAACCCCAAACACAAAAAACCCCAAAACAAGAAAAACCACAAACCAAAATAACCTCCAAACCAAAAAATGCCAACAAACCCGGAAACCCCGGACACCACAAAACCCACAACAGAAACCCTAAGGCCTCCACAAGACAGAAAACCCTCAAACCGCAATTATAAAGAGACACAAACCCACACAAACCCTGCGGACACCCCCCGCATCCCCGAAATCCTAAAAACCCCTGCAAGCCCCAAAGCAACCTCCCCTATCCAACTAAAACAACCCCACAAGCTCTCACCGACCCCACTAACCCCAGGCCCAACGCAAAGCCCCACAGAACCCGATACCCCCAACCCCGATACCCCCAAAACCCAGCGAAAACCACAAGCCTGGAAAAAAATCCGCACCGCCCCACCCCGAGCACCAAACCCAAACAGCTGCTGAGCGCTGAGCCAACGGCAGCCCCGACCCCACGCCCCGGACATGCTCAGGATGCTCGGGAAGCGCTCAGGAGCGCCCCGCCCCGCCCGGCCCCTTCGATAGGGGAGCGATGCCAGGCGGTGAGGAACCAGCCCGGGCTGACTCGCCTCACCCGTGCCGGCTGCTCGGGGAAGGGTCGCTCTGGCCTGGCCGCACCCCCCTAGCCCCCGCCGCGACCCGCGGAGCCCTGCCTCCCGGCCCAGACACCCCGCCAGGAGCCGCGGAGAAGCGTCCCGGCACGGAGCGGCGCCGGCAGAACGCCGGCCGCGGGCGGGGAAGGAGAAGGCACGGCGCCTCGCCGCCCGCGGGCCCCGCGCCGCGACCCGCCGCGTCACGCAGCCGGGACCGGCGCGCTACTCCCACGGTACCTGCCCGGCCACCTGCGAGCCGCACTGCGCCTGCGCCGGGTGCGCGTCCCGGCATCCCGCGGGGCCGCAGGGCGCTCCGGGCAGCTCCAGCGCGCTCTACGGCGCATGCTCCTCGGTCCCGCGTCGTGGTCGCTGGGCAACGGCGGCGCGCCGGCCGCCCGCGGAACCGCGGAGTGTCCGCAACGCGGCAGCACGCAGCGGGTTTCGCGCGTACCGCAGCGACTCCGCAAGGAGGCAGCACGCAGCGGCTTTCCTGCGCTGCGCCACCCGGCCGCAGTACCGCGGCGTGTCCGCCAGGCGGCAGCACCGACCGGGTTGCGCGCGCTCTGCCGCGCGCTCTTTATATACCCAGGAAGCTGTGAGGGGACAGGGCACTCAAACTCAGCAGAGTTAAAAACGACCCTGACAGTTTACCTGCAACTACTACAACATTTCCGTGATAGGTGATAGATGGATAGAGTCTGCTTTACCCAGATTCGTAGCTAAACCTCTCCCCGCTTCTGGCTTCCTGTCTCAATCCTGTTCGGGGAGTTTCAGATTCCAGCTAAGCCATAGAGAGATAAACAAACAAAGCCATGGCTCCACGAAGACATTAAACCCCTCCATAGTTCCTTGTAAATTTGAGTACTGGACAATGTTTGACCTAAGAAGGTGAAGAGACTTGCTAAGGGCCACATGCACACCTGCTGCATAATGATATACATACACAAGGGCCTATTTTGCCCCATATGAATTGAAATACGATGAAAGAATGAAATATAGATCTCTCTGCCTATTCTTTATGCTAAGAACATCTGTTCACTTTATTCTGATCTGGAATAGTAACAGTCTAAAAATATACCAGCGTGGAGTTAGGGTCCTTTAAAGCTTCTGCAGTGAACTTGCTGGTTTGCTGAGGAAGAACATGTTTGTGGAAAAACGTAACATTCTCCTGCCTATGGCTATCTTTAGGATATGCTCCTTCTTACTGTTCTGTGCACGTCCTTGATTTTGCCTACTAAAAGAAAAAAGGTCTTCCGAAAGCCTGAGTGACCGTCAGTTACACTGATGCTCTTGAGAATGAGCAGATTTTCTTGTGAACACTAGT
Source organism: Porphyrio hochstetteri (assembly GCA_020800305.1). Taxonomy (NCBI): domain Eukaryota; kingdom Metazoa; phylum Chordata; class Aves; order Gruiformes; family Rallidae; genus Porphyrio; species Porphyrio hochstetteri. The sequence continues at coordinate 27,467,178 of CM036912.1, forward strand.
TTGAAAAGCTATGAAAACAAAGAACATTGAATGAATCTAAGACATACATACTATTCTTTGAGAAGTGTGTAACAAATACATGGGACTTGAAAAGCCACAAGGGAAGAGAGATTAGAATGACTGGTTCTTGTGCCAGTGGTATATGTAAAAATATATATAGCAATATATTCATTATACAGCTACAGCTCCAATCCTGGACTGCTAAAGAAAAAAAAATTATGACCTTAAGCTGAAATCAAAGAAGAACCTTTAGTTCAAAGGAAGGAAATGTAACAAACTACTCATATAGCTTTACTTAATCTGTTACAAGGCTGAGAATTCATATCCCTTTGGTCCTTTGCCGTGAGATCTGGGTTAAGTTCCCTCCTTTGTGGCTTTGTCAAGTCTTATTCATGTCTCCATACTTCACTTTACCATTAGTAAAAAAGGGATCGTTATGTTTTCCCCTACTGCTAAGTCTGTCTTGTCTCTTGGGACATAATTTTCCAGGGTACAAAGGCCAATCTGGAAAGCATCTTACACTGAAAGCCAAATCAGTTTCCCACTTTTTACTTGCATCTTTGAAAACCTCCTTCATGTTGGAAGTGCTGTATAATCAGACCGCAAATTCAAATGACTTTGAAACTATTGTATCATCCAAAGTATTACATTATTCAAGCTCTTCATTTGCTTTAAAAGTCAATAGTCTGAGGGAGGAGACCCAAGATAGCCTTACAATGTTAACACATGATGCAAAAGCAATGATCCAGAGGATGCTCTGGCTAGTTAACGAGCTCAGGTCTCAGACCTGGAAGGATAATACTGATGAAAACACTGACAAGGATTTAATGAAATTCTAAAAGAATATTGCTGGGCTTGTGCTTCGTGGGAAACAGGTGTGGAAGGAATGAAAAGTATCTAGCAAAAAATGCAGCAGTGGCTGCCACCAGTGCAAAATAAGGACACCACAGGTACCATGACTTACTCTTCCACAAAAGAGTAAGCCTCTTTGCTCTTCTGAAGAGGTTGCTGTAACACTGGTTTCCACTATGGTAGTTCCTAAGTTAACACCCATACCCACACACACCATCTACCTTATCTGACTTTTGTCTTGACTGGTCAACATGTAGGAGTAAAAACTAATTCAGGATCAAAACATGAAGTTAAAACCAAGCATTTATGTACCGCATAAGCAGGATAAAAAGAAAGATGATTAGCATGGCAATTCATTCTAATAAAATGTCGATGATACTCATTTTAGTCTCTCTTCTCTTGAACAAGTGGATTTCCTTCATCACTCACAAGGTAACTGGTGTCGCCTGAGGAGGAGGTGACACCAAAGACAGTAAGTTTTGATGAGCAGGATCAGATGTCTTCAGCAGCTCTGTCAACACAAACATAATACTCTTCTCATGGAGAACACAAGCCATGTGTGTTAATGCTGAAGCAGAAATCTCTGTCATTCTTACAGGGAAATTAATCAGAAGTCACAACCCAATTCTTTCCTGTGTCTTAACAGGGAAATTATACTTAAACCCCTAGGGTGACAGCATCTTCTAGAAACACAAGTGAAACTAGAATTCCATCCTCAACCTTTTCTCTATTATGAGAACTGTGAGGTTGAGAAAGCCCACAGATGCCAACACAAAACCATCCTGCAGAGCCAGATACAAACATTGACAGCGGAAGAAAGGGAAAAGAAAGATGAATCTTTAACTGTGATGACTTCAATCGAGGAAAAATATTTCCCACATAGTACTGTGATCTAAGACAAGCACAGGTCTTCTGAGAAAGTTGTAAAATCTTGTAGGCTGGCAGCTGAAACACATCAGAGAGACTTATTCTTGCAGCAAGATGAGGAATCGGATCAAGTGATTGCTTGAAGTCCTTACCAGGTTTGGTTTTCTATTGATGGGGGGGGCTATATAAGGGAACATAAGAAATCACATTTATAATAACTAACACATAAATAAGAGTAAATTCAATTACTAACTACTGCAAGATGCTTGGAGGGAAAGCCAATAAGGAGAACAAAATAAACAAGAGCAAGGTTGTGACTCGTGACCCAAGCATCCCAAGGAAGCTGGTGCCTGGGACTGATAAGGAGGAAGCATCCCAAGGATAATCCTGCCCAGCTGGAATGATCACAACTACACATGTGCCAGGGGGAGAAGGTTCAACCTGATGAAGACTCTGAGCCTTCATTGCTGAGACCCCTAATGACCACCCACTGGAGACAGTGCGCAGGCGCAGTTGGGAGAGTTTATGGAAATGACTTCTTGGGACTAATCTTAATACAGAGCAGGGACAGGTTATGCATATGTGTAGGTGCATTGGGAAATACCATGAATATGTAACATTCTGCTTAGAAAGGCTGCCTCTTACTACCAAAAACCAGGTATCTAATTCTTTCAGCCTGATTAAGTATCTAATGCATTACGTAAAATATTTCACCTTTTTTGTTCTATGACAGATCAATGGTCTGCTTTTCCTTATTCAGGAGCATCTTTCCCACATTGGTCTGCAAGCTAGATCTGCACAAATTTGTCATTCTTTTTCTGTCACATGCAAAAGTAAGGACCATGTGGCTGTGACAGTTACGAGCCAAATGACACAAAGCTCTTAATTCTCGTTTCATTTGATACTAATGTCTCGAATAGTCCAATGTAAAGATGTTTTCTTTTTTTCTAGTTATCTTACCACACAATTCATTTTTGCATAGGCATTGCTTTTCCAGGGGTTGTTTGTGTTCTATAGCTTACAGATCTGAAGGAAATCCCATTCCACAAGGCAGCTAATGACTAGAAACAAACAGTGACATTTCACCGATTTCTGTTTATGTAGAAAATCTAAAATACCCAGAGCTCTCAACGGATCATCTTTCAGAAGAACTACAAGCTTACTTTTAAATTCCCTACACAAAAAGTTTTCTATCACTAAGAAAATGTCTTTCTACTATCACAAAAAAGTCAGTTCTGAAGGGGAAAAAACTAAGGGCAATAAGATGAAACAAGGAAAAGGAGTATTTAGACTGACAGGAAGTCAGCTTTTCTAATGCTCTAGTCTGGATAAAATCTCTGGAAAGAAAAAAGCAATTCCATTACACTGCAGCTTAGTACATTTGACAGATTTATTTAGATGGGACAACAGAAGCCTAGATCCAAAACCCACTCTACAGCAGGTAAAGAACTACTGAAATCTCCCACAATCCTGCACTACATTTAAAGACAATCTTAAGTGCCCAGATATCATCATAAATTGTAACTACAATGGCTATCAAACTTGACATTTAAATTTAACATTGAAAAAAGTGCCTCCCCACACACTCACCCCGATGAAATTATACACAATTTATGCTTTTAGCAGAAGAATGTAACACCTGGTTTTTGCAAAGAGGGGGAAGGACATGGAAGTGGAAGCACGATTCATTAGAAACAAAGGGCGCCTGCAGATCACAAGTAAGATCACAGCAAATCCCCAGCTCACTTGCATCCCTCCTTGCTAACAAACTTTCCCCACCCCCCATGGTTAACAGCAACGGTATGTTCATATCCTCAAAATGTGGGAGTGGGTTCCAATGATTCCCCACCCCTGAATCAGCATTTGTCTACTTGAACTGTATCCTTTGGAGGAAGAGTGAAAACACTGGCAACAGTGGGTAAAGCAAAATCGCATCAAACTGAAAGGACTGTCAGTTTGCAGATGCAAAGTACCTGCTGCAACTCCAGAAGTCAAATCCACCGTTCAATGAAACTGCTTTTCACACCGCAGTAGCTGCATCTGAACGCGTTTCACACAGCTGCAGTGACACGTGTGCTGCACGGAGAGCATCCCTGAACGGCGTGAGGAGCCCCGGAGACGGGAGGTCACAGGACCAACATCCCATTCTCCCCAACACAAATACAAGAACGGGCGGCGGGGCGGCGAGGAAACGGCGTGTGTCCCCCCGCCACTGCTCTCGCCGCCCGCCCCCCACTCCGCCGCCGCCGCGGACTGGCCTCCAGCCCCGCCCACTCCGCCGCCGACACCGCGGACACTCCGCCCGCCCGCCTCCCACTCCGCCGCCACAGGCTCGCCTGCCCGCAGCCCCCTTTCTGCCGCTGCCGCCGCCGCCTCGCCCCCCCGCGGCAGGGAGAAGGGAGAGGGGAGAGGCCCGTGTGGGGCCGGCCCCACGCAGCCCCGCAGGAAGCCGCCGGTGCCGCCCGGGGACCGAGGGCTCGGCAAGGAGCGCGCTGGCCGGTGGGGGGGGTATGTAAAACACGCCCCGCTCGGGGCTCGGGAGGAGCAGAGCTGTGTTTCCACGGGGAAAAAAAAGAAAAAGAGAAAAGAAAATAAAAAAGAAAGACCCCACTGAGCTGATCTGGGGGAAAAGCCCCCAGACGAAGCAACACCAACAGCGCCGGGGTTGGCTGCTGGCATTCACAGCGCCGCGCTCGCTGCCTCTGAGCCCCGCGACGGGCAGTGGGCTGGAGACCAGGAAGGAACCTGATGTCAGTGGTTAAAGTTGAGTTTTGGCTGTCCTTAAGTTAAAGGGCTCTTTTTTGGCGCTCCAGAAGCATTTCTCTACCCCTGAGTAAAGGAAAGTTGACATCATCATAATTTGAAACAGCTCATCTTGTTCTAGTCACCCTAATAAATACAAGTCGGAGTGTCTTTTGGGAGATCATCTGACAGAGGACCACATTTTGGGGCCACAGGGGTACAGGATGTAAGCAAAATCCTAGGAATGCCCTGGGATTTGCATGCCTCCTGGAGACCACAAACTAGTGGAAAATTGCAGAAGATGAATCAAGCAATTAGCCAAATCTGTCCAGAAGCCAAATTGCAGTGGCCTCAGGCACTGCCACTGGCGTTGTTATGAATAAGGGTAGAACTCCCAAGTGGAATGTCAGTGAGTCCTTTCGGGATAATGTATGGAAAGCCCGATGAAACTCCTGACCTGAATCCAAACGTGAATGCAACGGGCAAACAAGATGTGGATATATTCTCTTGGAAAAACTCTAGCCAGACCCTGGAGTGCAGCAGTGTGGAATCAACCCCTGACCCTGGAGAATCCCCAGAAGAATCTGGCCGTGGTTACGAAAGATCAGCCGAAGATGAGATGAGCACGTGCAAGGATGGAGTTCAGTCATGGGGCACAGTGAGGAAGACTATCGAGGGCTACCAGAGGACCCCCACTCAACATAACTACGCGTGCGCTGGGGACATTTGCAAATGACTTCCAGGGAATAGTATAAATATGCTAACTGTAACCCTCCCCTCTTTGTATTCAAAGAAGTCAGTGAAGTTTACCAATGATTTCCATCGCGTAGGAATATAGATAAAGTGAGATAACTGAAAGCCAGTCATTGCAAAGGTCGACTTAAGAAGCGAGCACATTTCTCCTAAATGTGATTCCCAGAGGTGCTGTGACCATCGCTGAGGGGCTTGGCCTTGGTCAGTCTCGTGGTTTTGCCCCAGCTGAGAGCCGAGCACCAGCAGTCGCTTGTTCTTTAAAGGGAAGAGGAGGGGAGAAGCTGGGGAAGGGGGAAGGGAAAGGAAAGGAAAAAAAAACCCCAAAACCAAGAAACCAAAACCCCGCGGGTTGGGATAAGGCTAGTTTACTAGAGTGGGGCAAGGCCAGAGAAAGGTGCTGCAGTGACTGGTGTGGGCCCCTGCCCGTCACTGCCTGCGGGCGCCTGGGAGATCTCCTGCATGTGGAAAATGCTGAGCAATGTTGCTTTTGCAAACTGAAAAGGATTATTGTATTTTGTGGAGGACTAAGGCTGTCTCGTCAGAAATCCTTTGTTGGGAATTTAGAATGTAACAAATAGCACATAAGATAAAGGGGAGGGAAACTTTTACTTTACGTGTTATTAGTCACGTGGTGTAGCAACTTTCTCCCCCTTTTCCTGCTTTTGTCTAATAGATTTATATAGAGAAACTCCTGACTAATTAAACAAAACTAAACTTTATTAGTGTGCACAGCCATAACAACAAAGGTAAGCTGCCACAACCATGAGGAAAACCACAATAGTAACAACTCCTATCAGTACACAAAATGCTATCCTCAGGCGTCGTTCATACATCGCCACATCATCTGCCACCCTGCGAGGAGAAGCATGGGTTGTCTGCCTAGAAATAAAGCAATAACAGAAAAGGAAAACCTTGATCCTTTCTAAACCAACTATCTAAATTTGAAGAGACCACTCAGTCTCAGTAACACCCACCTCTCTGGTTGCTCCGGGAGGCGACGACGGCCTGAGAATCTGATGGTAAAGGAACAATATACCACCATAGCCATAGCAAGGACATTGTCCCTACTGCCTGGCTATAGTGCTGTAGAGGGGAGGCCTTACCTCTTGGGAAGTTGCAGGTGCATTGCGAGGTTCAGGGAGGGGGTCCAGGGTCCCCTCTTCACCCACGCCAGCCATTTTCTGCTGCTCGGGTGCTCGTTCCCCTAACTGTGTGTTTTTGGAAATGCGCAGGCGCAGTTTTCCCCAACCTCCCCACAGAAAGTACTAGAAAAGGAAGCTCACACATGCGTGAATCCAATGAAGGAGAAAGCTAGAATCAGACAAGTATTTTGAAAAGTTAGACAGAGAATCATTATATTAGGATGAAGGTGTAGGAAAAGAATTTACTAACTTTACAGAGAAGGGGGGATTGATACGGGGCTTTCTAACAAGATGCTTACAAAGGGTTAAAGGGTGCTTGCTAATAAAATGCTTGGTAAGGGGGGGCTTACCAACAGTTTGTGTCAGAAATTACCTTGCATAAACAATGCCTCCTATAAGCTCTGTGAAAATAAAATTATTTCTTTGACGAGTTCTAGTCCCCCCCATTGGTCTAACGAACTCCTTATCTGTTCAGGAATTTCTTGCTTGTCTCATAATTGGTCATAAATTCAGAGAAAGTATTTCATTGTAGCTAGTTCAACCTCCCCCTTGTCTTTGAATGTATACAAAACCTGCTGAAACCGGGTGTGTAGTTTGAATCAGAGTCAAGGGGAAACTGAGTCTGCGCAAAACAGAAGGTTACTTGCGGTGATGAAGAGGAGCCATCCGACTTCATCCCCACGACCCTCAACGACCACCACCAAACCGCAGTGCGCAGGCACAGTTGGTCGGAGTTTATGGAAATGACTTCTTGGGACTCATTTTAATACGAAGCGGGACAGGTGATGACTATGTATAGGTGTATGATGTAATCTAATCATTTCGGACGGGGATATGGTATAAAAATCCTACCAGCTCTAACCAAAGGTGTACCTGCTTTGTTAGGTCACCTGCTGTTCAAGAACGTATAATAAATTACTGCTTCACTGAGGTGTCTACCTCGAGGCCTTTCTTAGGACCATTGTAATTTCTAACATTTCCATTTCTGTTTCTGGTGTGGTGCCAGTGCCGTGCCTTTTCCCTAAGGTTTTGTTTGGCCTTAAGACAAGTGATAGAGAGAGAGGCGGTGAGGTGCTGTGGGGTATTCTTGGAGGCCTGAGGATGAAAAGCAGCCATGATGGAAACATGCCAGTCCCCTAAATACCTGCATCGCCAACTGTTTACAACTCTTTCTCATATCTGGGTTCTCCTGATAGAAGAGAGCCCTTTGCCCCTCCTCCTGCCTTCCAGAGGGGTTTGCAATCCTGCCTGTTGTCTCTAGCTAAGCAGACTGGAAGCACACATGGGTGCACACCTGGTCATTTTACAGCTCGAGTTACCTGGAGGTAAATACTGTCATCAAAGCAAACTTCCATTCCGTTACCTTTACTCACTCTTTTCTATGGCAATATTGCAGGCAGTTAATCATCGTTTGACTATGTTCACTCTCTGTTTAGGACCCATCAACCTCTGCTGTTTGTAAGGGTGAACACGAAGGCGGGTACTCCCTCTGCCATGGGAGTGCAGAGTTCGACACCTGCGACAAACACACTGAATAGCAGCTTTCCTGCAGGGAGGGGTGATTAGCCATAAGCCAGAGTCTCTTTTGAAGAAGGCTGTATGTAAAGCCGTGATCTCAAAAGAGGAGGACAGCTCAGTCTTAGGCACATAAACATTACAAGCCTGGTACACATTTTCCCAGTGTTTGATGTACCCAAGCTGAAAGGACGCTAGATCCTAGTGACCATACCCTAAGCATCCTCCTGTTGATCTGTTTATCAAGAACCTTACCAGCATTCAAATCCTAACAGAGCACCGTGCTCACAGATCTTTTTTCCTCGTGTTTCGCTGTCATGATAAGAAGCCCCTATACTCGTGCCAGAGCTGTCCACAGAAATATTATCAGCTCCACAGCTGTGGTGGGTAACTGTGAAAGTCACGGCCTGGCTTTTAAGAACAGTTGCTACACAGCAGTCTCTTTGGACTTGGGGAGGCAAAAAACCCCACCCAACACCAAAACCCCAAACCAAAAATCAACAACAGAAGCAACAGGAACACCCCTCTACCCGCGGTTTTGTTTTCTTGAATAAATGGCAATATACCAATTGTTCACGTAGACTTGTGGTCTGATTCTCCCCTGCTATATTAAAAATTGAGATAGGCACTGTTTTCTTCTCGTCCAATCCCTGGTTCTTCCCTGTTCTCATAAAAACTCTAAACATTATTATCTTGGACTGCTACAGAAGCACAGGATACATTTTGTAATCCTGACACTATAAGCCGATCAAAAATCTACTCGCATCACACTTTAGTGTTACCAGGCGTTTTTTCTAGGAAAATAGTGGCAGAAAGGCCATCAAGTCACTCGTAGGTACACTGCCTTCGTGGGTTTCACCCTCCTGTGCTTCCCTCTGATCTACTTTAGAAACTTCTCTCGTGTCCCATGCTAAACTGGATGCATTTCACATTCCTCCTCCGGATGTAAAGCAATTTCATTTGTACATTCTGTATAGGATAAGCTGCGCTTTGTGACTCAGCATGACTCTGCCTGGGAACAGGCTGGCCTGGGGAGGTGTTTTAGGGCAGCCTCTGTTTTAGTGACTCTCACTAACCTCCCCCAGGTTCTGCTGTCCGATCAACATAGCAAACCTTGTTGTGAGATGGATCTTCCAAAAGGCTCTGTCACACGTGTCATTTCACCCTGATGAACCCTCCCAGAGAAGTCAGGGATGCTGTTCCCCACTATGTACAGAACTTCTATCTGAGTTGGAGCTTCCATACTTTTCCTGCGCTGCTTTCCTCCACCAAGGAAATGTTACCACAGTGTCATGGGAAGCTCCTATGGTAGTTTTGCTAGAAAACCCATAATAAATCCTGGTGTGTGTGGCTTTCGAGTCACATAGGGTTATGTTTTCTTACCTACACAGGCACTGCACCCAGGATGGAAAGGATTTTCTCAGCAGGAGTTTACTCCAAAACAAGTCTAATCCTCTAAGTCACTGACAGCATCTCCATCACTGCTGTCTTCATCGCTGTCCCAGGGCAAGGAAGACACTCCTGAAAAGGTGTGGCTTTCAGATGGGGACTGTGACCTAGGGTGAAAGAGTTCCACTTCTCCACCCTCTTCGCGCGGCTCAGAATCGTCCGACTCAAAATCGTCCTCGTACTCTGAAATAAAAGACCCAGACTGTGAGACAGGAAACGGAATTCACAACTCAAACATCCGGTTTGCTTAGGTAGATTTACTTCAGTCATCTCTTTTTGCAAAGGTCTGGTGCTAAATCTTGCCTGCACCTTGCTGCTGTGCGCTCTCCCCACACCCCTGTCCTCCTGCACCAAGCACTCATGCCCTGTCTCCCTTAGGAGCTCATCTCAGACTCACTGCCCCATACCCAGTCCCCTTGCTACCTTCTGCCCTATGGGTCCTCTGCCTGCTGCCACTCTCCTCTCCACTGTGGTCCCTTTGCTGTGCCCTGCTTTCCTCCTGCTTTCCCACCTACCTCAGGCTCCTGTTTCAGCCCCTCAGACCTTCCTTACTCACTTCCATGGCTCTTGCACAATCTTGCCTCCCGCTGCTTGGCTCAAAGGAGCCCCCCTCCTTTTGCTGCTCAGGCACGGGCACCACCGCATTGCTCACGTGTGAGGTGTCCCAGAAGAGGCTGCTCCAGTCAAAGCTGGAGGCCCACGAGCCCATACCTGCCCCAGGATCACCCTGCGTGTCTTTTGGAATACTGTACCATATTGGCAGGTGTCTTCCTCACTGTGTTCATGCCCTTCTTTGACAGTGATTCGTTCTTCCATGACTTGTTCTTCAATGATGACCTCATCATCAGTCACAACTTCTTTATCGGTGACATCTTCCTCAACGATTTCTTCAATGATTTCTTCCACTAAAATTTCCTCCTGAATGATTTCTGTGTTATCTTCATTCCCGATGATTTTGTTGAGATTTTTGTTAACGATTTCTTCTCTCTCATCGTTTTCGTCCTTGTCTTCTCTGCAATAAGCTTTGTTGTCATTGTTGTCATCTTCATCAGTGCTGTTGTCTTCATCATCATCTTCTTCTTCGCTGTACTGCTGGCACATCTCCATTTTTTCCTCAGGAACTCCTGAACTCTCTTCATTTCTTCCTGAGTCCACATACTTCTTGTTGTCGTCTGCCCTCTTTGTGGGAGGGGATGGCTTTTTGTCCATACCCGTGGAAAGAATGCACCTATAAAAACCCAAGGAGAAGAGGAAAGTGTCACATTGTGCTGTCTCTGCACGATGGTAGGGCAGCCAGCACACAGAGCGATTCAGCTTGTCACCAGCAGTAACACGATGTACCTGTCTGCCTCGGCACTGCCACTCAGACAACACCGTTACTGAGAAGGACTGGCTGGGAGAAGCACCCTAAAATCTGCAAGTGCTCCTCAGACATTGATGCAGTTCGTCCTTGAAGGAGAGAGACACTCTCTGCACTTCAAGCTGGCAATGCAGCTTCAAGTCAAAATTATCCCAGGTGTCTGCTAATGTCAAGCTACACTGAGCTCCGTTTTTTCCCCTCTCTTATTATGGAAGGCTTGATCGCCCTGATTGTCCCTCATGTTCCGGCTGTTCACAAGCGCCGTGCAATACCCTACAGTCAGTCACTCTAGAAATCCTTCCAATTCACGGGCAGACACTGTATGCACAATGTGACCATTTGTGAAGAGAGCCCTGCCTTTGAATTATTTGTCCATGCTCTATTTTTCAGGGGCCTTGGAGATACTGAAGCACTTCTACTGTAGAGAAAGGCGGGACCTAGGCAAGCGGGAAAGTCTCACCTAGGTCAGAATTAGCCGGTCCCTGGAGACTCTGGAGGTCACCAAACTGACTGCAAGTCTTCCTAGGGGTCGCACAGAAGCTGAGATTTGGGCAGCTCCTAAGCTCTAGAGCCACTACACCCCTTTGAATTTGTGTGCTACTGGGAACATACCAAGTTGCACATTGACAGCAGCTTGCTGCTGCTTTAAAAATTCGTTACAACAAGAACAAAAGAGGTTTAGAGCTATCCATGTGTGCAGAAGCCTTCCTCTCTGGCGTGACTTGGTAATCACACAGGAGGGAAGATTTGAGTCAAATCAAAGCTTCTTGGCAAAACGGCAGCTGTTGCTCACAGCACTGACGTTTGCCTCAAACCATGAGCCCTCTGCACACGTTTGCCATCTGAGCTGTGGCTAACGTTCAACAGCGTCTGATGCTGCGGCCAGGGGAATTACCACAGGGTGCCACCTTACAGGCAGAGCGGTTGAAAAACACCTTCTCTTCTTCTCACTGTCCAAAGGAAACCCTGGAAACTACATGGAACTCGGCAGGACTCAGGAGAATTCTGTCCCTCTCGCTCCCACCAGAAGCATGCAGGTGGTGTACGTGTGCCACCCCACCCCTGTTCCCCCACACTCGACTGCTGAGGAAGTGCTGGCTGCCACGCGATGAGCTGACACATCCAGTGCAAACACACTGCGTGGCTGCGCGCACTCGACAGAGCCACTCAGGAGGCACACACAAGCAGAGGACTCGGGTGGCAACCTGGCCTGGGGAACCTGAGGGAGAAGCTCAATTCTGCATGTTTCAAGGGACAGATGAGGCACTACAGAGCTGTGGGGTGCTGGGAACATTCCAAAAGAGGAAACGAGGGATAAACTGAAAAAGAAGCGGGACACTAAGTCCTTGGGAGCAAGCAACATGCATTGGTCTCCGTACCTGTAGCAAGGAGATGCTCCCTCCACCTTAAGGAACGCAAAGGATCCACTTCTGCCTCCCACCCTGCAGCGCTTCCGATGTCTGTACTCGCAGCACGTGCTCAACCGGTCCACGCACAGCCCGTTGAGGTAGAAGGTGAGGCTGAATGGGAAACCGCGGTGCCTCCTGGAGATGAACTGAAAGCTTTCTGCAATTGCAGAGAGGAAAGGGTTCACAGAAACAGGTTATGCTTTGCTTTCAGCCTCTTGCTATCATCACAGCCCATCCCCACAAAACCAGCCAGTCCTCCGAGGTCAGGTACTTTGGCTCTCGGCTCTATTAATCGGGTGGCAAAAGTCCACCTCCTCCCCACACCACAGCATCGGCACTTTCCAACCCCACACTACCAAGCTGGGCACGCCTGTGACAAGCAAATCCATCCTCAGTTGGGCCGCTCGCTCTGCAGCGGAACAGAACCCAGAGCCTCACGGCCCAGCAAGGTGCCCTCTGCCACCTCCCCTACCAGAGTGTGCGCTATGCGCAGGAAGCTTGGGATTCCCGGCGTGTGCCTGCCTTGATGGGGCCGTGCAGCAGCGAGCCGGAGCTCCCGCAGTGTAATGCAGGCGTTCCTCAGCGGGCGCCTCCTGGCAGAGTGCAGCCAGGCTCCCGCTGGGGACAGCGGCCATGCCAGGGGCTCTGGGCCTGCACTAATACGCTCGGACTCGTGCCCACATTTTAGCCAGTTGCCTGGATCAGCAGGAACTCTCTGAGTCTGGACCCTTACCTCCTTCCAACAGGTTGCCTTTGTAAACACAGATGTTTTCTCCTCCACAGTGCTGCTGGTAGACTGCAATTTCATCTCTGTCATCATCAGCACTGCGAGATAAATGGATGCGTTTCCCTAGGAAGACCATGATGACACGTGCGTTGCTGCGCAGCCGGGACTGGGGGAATCCTCCGGCATTCTGAGGCAGGAGAGACATAAAAAGCGCGTTCATTCACCTTCCAGCTCTGACAGAAGCTGAACACAAGAACCATGTCACCACACCAGGCGCTTGAGGCTCCCAGTCTTTTCAGACAGACCTCGACCTGCTTAACTTGGAACGTGTTTTCTAACATGCAGAAGGGCAGAGAAATATCTTGAGTGGATAAACCTTTACAGGAGCCAAAACTGGCTGGAGAAACAGCGTACCAGATGACCTTTCCATACACTTGAGGTGTTTCTGACACCCCTCTGAAGTCCTGGCACCAGCTAGGGCCAGAGGTGCGGGCAGCCTGACTAAAATCATAGGAAGGGAGGCTTTAAGCTAGAGTTCCTGTGGTGCCGTTGTTCAAGCCTCTTTTCCAGCCCACAAGTGCTGCGGTAGATACAGACATGGGTGGCAGTTCTATATTTTGGTAGCTACAAGCTGTCTGTCTTTCAGGATTGCAGTGAACCTGCCCTCACACTACGTACAGGCACCTTTCAGCATCAGGCAAAGACTCACCCTTCTTAGAGATGCCTCTGTGTTATTTGGTACAGCGATGGGACGAAATCTTCTCCCTCGGTAGGTGCCATTTCTCGCTGCCTTGACGTGTTCGTCTCTCTTTTTCAGGGGCGGATGTGGCATTAGTACTGTAGGATTCCTTACTGGGGGGAGGTGACAGGGCCATGTACCAGCCACAGCTCCCACAGAGATCCTACGGTTTAAGCCAATCCGTTCCTCCTGCAGAAACAATTTAAGCAGGTCAAACAGGCTCTGCCAAAAGAGCTACTGAGCACAGGAAATGCACTCGGGTCTGCCAGCGCTTTACATTGAGAAACACTGTGGACTAATTCCTGGAGATGACTTTAAAATTAAAATTTATGTTCACACTTTAGGCAAAGTTTCAGCATTCAGGAAACTTCCAGGGTGCGAACAGTCCACTTTACAAAACGTTCCCTAGCCAGTCTTGGAGGTTGGCAACATCAGGGCAGCTTGATGTGCTACCCCTGAGAGAACAGTACACGCAGGAGGCACTGTGGCAAGGCTCTGAGATCTTTGGGCCCCTGTGTACAATAGTACTGCCATGCTGCATTATTTCTGCCCATAGTGAGAACTGAAGCAGAACCCAGCTAGTGATTCATCATTTTCCTGGCAGGATCGTGTTCTTCAGGTCAACTGTTGCTCACTATAATATCATTAGAATACAAAACCACACCTCCATCCCAAAAGCTACCTGCCTCTAAGGTAGGACCACCACCCCTCACTGAGCACACGCTCTGAATTTCTGTTAGCCTGTACCTTTAAACATGAAGTGAGGAAAACTGACACCAAACTCAACAAAGATATGAATGACTAGAGTCACTCAAGCTCCACCTGATAGGAAAAAATAGCATAAAAGTAGCCCCAAAACAGAGGCATGTTAGGGAAGAAACCATCACGAGGCATCGCTGACTTCTGGGACCTGTCAACAGAGCGAGCCGCTCTCCCCCGCCCCAGGGCGCCTTGGGTGAAATGTGAACATTCAGCTACGGCAAAAAAGTGACTGCGCCCCTTCCCCGACCGGGAAGGAGTGGGCTCCAAGTTTTCAGAAGGATCAACAGAAAGCAGTAACGGGCGTTAGGCAGTGACAAGCTGCTCAAAATCGTAGAGTGAAAATAATCCAAGTGTCGTTTGTGTGGTGCTGGGAGCCTGCTGGCCTTGTGCTCAACAAGTAGCTAAGGAAGCCCCTGCTTTCAAGCAAATTTTCAAGCAAATTTCTGCTACAGAATACGCAACTCTGACATTGGGAAATGAGGTGCTGAAGTCATCACTGGCCTTTGCAAGGGGGACAGGAGAAAAATTATGAATCTGAGTAGAGAAGCTTGTGAGTGAAAAGAGTTAGGAGAGGGTAAATCTCCTATTAGATAAAATGCAACCTTCTGCTCCAGTCAGGCAGATTCGTAGATTCATGTGTAGCACCAACCCTGAAACTTGGAATGGTCTGAAAGTGATATGCTGAGATCAAAGGAACCCATAATTGTGAACCTCAACCAATCCCCATTTGACCTCTGCTGAAAGCTAAAACTGCTGCTGGCAGTGATGAGGAGATTCACACCACTGTCGGTACAATTCCATGCTCACCAGTGGAGCTGGCAAAGATACAGGACAAATTCTCCAGGTGGTCGGGGCAGTTGGGTTTGGACTGTGTGTGGCGAGTTTCTCTTGCAGGGGGAGACAGGATTATGTTAAGTGAGGAGGAGATGGAGGCTACGGGGGACCAGGAGTATTTTTAACCACCACGCCAGTAGACCACGATTATTCCTTGACTGCACAAGCTGCACACTGAGCAAGTGTCATAAATCCACAGGAGAGAGAGGGGCTGCTGGAGATTAAAGCCACAGGCTAACCCCATCTGACAAAGGCAGTACAAAAAGCAGTCTGCATACAAGCACTGTATGAAACAGACGTGTGTAAGGAAATCCCTGATGTTAGCTCCCATTGACCCAGCGCGATTAGCCCCTCTTATTCGTGGCCTTTCTGATTGTCTTCAGAACTTTGCAGAAAATACTCAAGCCTGCATTCCAACTGCTCATGAAAAAGCCAGTCATAATTGTAGGCAAACCCAGCACAGACCTATACCCACCTGGAACAACTTTGTACAGAAATGGGTAAATACGGACACTGAATAGGCCGCACCGAATAGGCCGGGGGTCAGTTCACCCAAGGGAAAATCTCCAGGCCTCGCCCAGCGAGTCTGCCAAGTCTGCACCCAAAACCCTGAACCCGGTGGGAGATTTGGACCTAACAAGCAATGCAGTGAGTCCTGGCACAAAGCCCTGAATCTGGGTGTACCTCAACAATTCCTGCATGGGGCCTCTACAGAGGATCTCTGCTCCTGAGGCCAATCTCGGTGTAAAAGGTGTAACTCAGCAGAGGGAAACTCTCTAGCTCGTAAGATCCAAATCCATCAAGAAAGTGCTCCTTCTGCACCAGAGCACAATCTAACAGAAAGGGGACCCCAGCACAGCAGACAGCAAAAAATTTCTGTCCCTGGAGAGGGTAGCGAGCCACCCTGCCTGGCTACTACTGGAAATTCAGTGGCGCTCTGATAAAAGCCACTGAATTTCCAGGAGCACTGTTGCTATTCCCATTGGACCCTGAAAAATATCGGTAGATTTTCTCATTGTGACAGGGGCCTAAATGTCAAGAATCACTGCAGAAACAGTACAGACCTTCAGCATAAAACCTGGGTGATGCAAGGTTAAAACCACCAGAATTGAGGAAATAGTGAAAAATGCCCCACTGCAAAAATAACTCTCTGGCTGCCAGGTGAGCAGAGGTATTGGGTGGTGCCACAAACACTGACATTTTAGGATTTGAAGTAAAAGGGAATCAGGCACAATGAAACCCAGACTGTCAGAAACATCTGGACTCTTAGCCCTTCCACAATCGCTAATGTTCAGCAACATCCATTGCCAGCAATTGCCGTTGCGAGGACTGACAGGGTGGTAACAGCATTGGAAGAAGGGTTGTAATTAAAAGAACTTACTGGCTTTACAATTCACCGGTATGGCCAGTAAAGAAACCTACTGGGCAGTGGTGTTTTACAGTGGGCTTTCAACAATTAAGTGTTGACACCGTGCCTTTATCTGCCACAGTTCCAAACACTGCACAGAAAGGAACATTAATACAGGGAGCTGCCTGCTCATGTGAAGTTTCTCCTCCACCAGAACCCCCAGGTCCTTCTCAGCAGGGCTGCTCTCCAGGAGCTTGTCCCAGTCTGCATATATGTCTGGGATTCCTCCAGCCAAAGTGCAAGACCTAGAACTTTGCAGAGCTGAACCTCAATAGGTTCCCCCTGGCCCACCTTTCCAGCCTGTCATTCCTGAGCACGGCTTACGTAGGATGGTCAGCATGGCTGCACAGAAGCATTGTAATTTCTCAGAAATGATCAGAAACGTGACAGGGGTTTTTCAGGAACAGGAATAGGGGTTTAAACAGCATAGCTGCCAATAAATTAGCTACAGTAACCAGTGACCTAAACACATTGAAACTTCAAGCCCTTACAATCTTCTCTTTCAACGCTGGCGTTTAACCGCATATCGCATATATTAGAGCATATATGAGCTCTGTGGGGAGAAGTAAATTGGAGTCTACCAATTAATTACAGATACACTTAACGGTGCCCAAACCTGCGTTTCCCTGGCCCTCGTTTCCAAGCTTGGCTGTGGATACAAGCAGTGGCAGCTGCAATTATATGGGAAGGTGAGGAAGAAATCTGACCTACCGAAATTTGGAAAGTAATGTGGGTTAAAAAATGATCCACATCGCTCCTGTCTTCATTGCTGTCCCAGGCCAAGGAAGGCAGTCCTGACAAGGTGTGGCTTTCAGATGGGGACTGTGACCTAGGGTGAAAGAGTTCCACTTCTCCCTCTTTGCGCGGCTCAGAATCGTCAGACTCAAAATCGTCCTCGTACTCTGAAATAAAAGACCCAGACTGTGAGACAGGAAACGGAATTCACAACTCAAACATCCGGTCTGTTTAGGCAGATTGACTTCAGTCATCTCTTTTTGCCTTCGCAAAGCAGATGCATCAGTGTTAAAAACAAAGCCATTTAACACACTGTGCTATGGGGACTACGATTAAGAGCTGGGCAGGCTCAGAAAGAAAACGCAAGATGGTCTTTTCTTTTATTAGAGGAGAAAAACGTCTTGCAAGAAACACCCCTGGGCAAACTTTCAGTAAGGGCAGCCTTTCTCCAGTCTGCCTGTTGAGCGGTTGAAAAATACCTTCTCTTCTTCTCACTGTCCAAAGGAAACCCTGGAAACTACAGGGAACTCAGCAGCACTCAGGAGAATTCTGTCCCTCTCGCTTCCACCAGAAGCATGCAAGTGGTGTACGTGTGCCACCCCACCCCTGTTCCCCCACACTCGACTGCTGAGGAAGTGGACAAAAAGTTCCAGGTGCAGTCTCACCAGGGCAGGGTAGAGGGGCAGAAGGACATCTCATGGCCTATTACCCACACCCCTTCTAATACACCCCAGGATACCATTGGCCTTCTTGGCCACGAGGGCACAGTGCTAGCACGGCTCATTGCCAGCCTGCTGTCCACCAGCAGCCCCAGGTCCCTCTCCCGTACGCTGCTCTCACACAGGCCAGTCCTCAACCCATACTTCTACCTGGGGCTGTTCTTCTCTAGATGCAAGACCCTACACTTGCCCTTGTTAAATCTCATTAAACTTCTCCCTGCCCAACTCTCCAGCCTGTCTTAGTCTTGCTGGATGGCAGCACAGCCCCTGGGGTGTCAGCTACCCCTCCTAGGGTTGTGTCAGCAGCAGACTTGCTGACTGCACACTCTATTCCCTCGTCCAGGTCACCAATAAATATACTGAACACTACGGGTCCCAATGCCAACCCCTGAGGGACTCCACTAGGTACAGGCCTCCAGCCAGACTCTGGAGAGCAGACTCCATTCCTCAAAACTCGCTGGCTTCTTCCCTTCAAGCAGCTCTCAATCCAACTCACTACTCAACCTCCCAGACCACAGTTCCTCAGGCTGGCCACAAGGATGCTGTGGGAGACAGTGTCAGAGGCTTTACTGAGGTCAAGGTAGAACACATCTACGGCCCTACCATCACCTATCACCCGGTTATACCCTCATAAAAGGCGATGAGATGAGTCAAACAGGACTTCCCCTTGGTAAAGCCATGTTGACTGCTCCTAAGAACCCTCTTATCCTTGATGTGCCTAGAGACAGCACCAAGGATATGTCCTGCCATCACCTTCCAAAGGGATTGGAAGAGAGGCTGACCGATTTGCCTCCCTCCCATCTCAGCATGGTTATGAATGTGTGTGTTGCCGGGAAAGTGTTTTTCATCACAAATGTTTGGGCCCGGCCTTCAGCCAGTTTTTAACCCAGCAAAGAGTATACCCATCTGATCCACGAGCGGCTAGTTTCTCCCAGAGGATGTCCTCCAGGAAGAGGACAGCTGCACCCCAGGGCCTGCTGGGGTCCCAGGCAGCCTTGGATATGTGGGGAGCAGAGGAGCACACGTCTGGTGAATTTGGTGTGGGACAGGCCGCCCTGCCGCCCAGGGGAGCCAGTTACCCCCATCCCACATCTCCCTTCCTTTGTGCCCTAACTCCCCCATGGCTGCCCCAGCACCCCTCCCTAACCCCGAGCAACCCCTGCATGCCCCAAGAAAGGTGGAGTTCGGCAGGGATTCTTGTGAAAAAAGGTTTATCCATCCCATTTTCATAGAAAACGCCAGGGAGCAGACGACCCCCTCGCTTAAACCAAGATACAACTTTGTCTCACACCCCCAAACTCTAGCCCAAACCTGTCTTTTCTCCTCCAACAGTCAATGGCCTCTGTTCTCCCTTTAATTTATTCCAACAACAACAAAAACAACACTAACAACAACAAGAAAAACAACAACAACAACAACAACAACCCTCTGTGAATTCCCAATGTTTCTTCTGTCCCAGGGATGGTAAAACAGGAGGGAGCGGGCTGCTTGTCAGTTTTTCCTTCTACGCCGTCTTCTGCTGCCCTGCTTTCTAATCAAGGCCTCGTGGATGTGAGGGATGACTCCTGTGGATACAAGAGGATTCCCATCAGACTTCCGAAAAACCTCTTAGAGAAATCCTCAATTCCCAGCAGAATTTGGTGAAATGTCTCCTCCCGCTGGGGCTCCGGTTTTTCCCTTCGGTGCCAAATTCCTGTTTTGCCACATTTCCCTGCTCTCTAATTCCCCACGGGAAGGAGGGAGAGGGAGAAGCAAGGGTGGTACCCACCTCCTCCAGCAATGGTGGCTTTGATGAGACAATCCAGTTCCTCATCATGACGAATAGCCAGCTGCAAATGGCGAGGGGTGATGCGCTTGGCTTTCAAGTCCTTTGAGACATTCCCTGCCAGCTCTAACACCTGCAGAGACACCGGGGATGATCCCAAGGGAAAGGACGGGTCTCCCACCTCCCCGCCCAGTCCTCAGGAGGAAGGCCAGGACCTACCTTGGCAGTGAGATACTCCAGCACGGCCGCGCTGTAGACAGCAGCTGTAGCGCCCACTCGCCCACGGCTGGTTGTGCAAGTTTTTAAATGTCGGTGGATCCTTCCAACAGGGAACTGGGGTGAGAACGACCAACACTGTGTTAGCACCTATAGCCCCCTAGAAATTGGCATACGAAAGCCCCTTACCTATTTGCATAGTTACACCGTATGCCACCCATTTTTAACCCCACCCTGCCCATCCACAGCTTCTGGGAACTCCTGTAACGCTGCTACCGTGACAGCACAAATCACAAAAGATTACATTTTCCACTCACTCAAAAAACAAACAAAGACAAAAAAAGGGTCGAGAGGCCGAGTCGTGCCCCCAGAAGTGGAGGTCCCCCACCCAGGGATGTGTGGTTTCCCTCACCAGTGGGAGCGGCTGAACCTTACCTGGACTCCTGCTCTCTGGGAGCGTGACACGGCCTTCGCTTTGGCCTTGCCACTATCCTTCCCTGCTTTTCCACCCACCTGCAACAGAGAAATCCACCTATTAATCATCCTAATTCATCCTGAGAAATCTGCTGCACCATAATCCAGAGGCAAATACGCACTTGGCCATGACAGCAAACTCGTGGCCTCTGAAACCACCCAAAAAGAGGGACATTTGAGGGGATGAGGCAGGTTTGAGGGTTGTGGCGGCTGCTTTATCTCCCTGGGGTTCTCATTTCCTGCTCCCACTATTCCTGTTATTTTCCCAAAAATGCCAAAAAGGGGGGAAAACAGCCCCAAAATCGCCTTACATTTTGCTGGTTTTTGGGTGTTTGTTTGGGATTTTCTCCAGCCACTGTGAGAATGGTTTGATTCCAGACTCTCAGCTTGGAAGGTACATGCGAGTCGGAATTTAAACCCAGACCTGCAGGATTCAAGGGCAATTCCCATCCTGCTCAGGAAGTCGCAGCAAAAAGGGAGCAGCTTCTCTCCAAAACTGTAACTGGCGAGGTAAAGGCAGCCGCTGCGCCTCTCATCCTTTGACAGCCCCAGGGAGACACTGGCTTGACCGCTGGCCTGCCACTGACCCGATCGGTGGGGTTCAGGGCTGTCGGGAAGCAGCACACATCCTCTCCAGGATGCTCTCGCCAGTGCAGGCGAGACATTTCGATTACACAACGTGGCAGCCCTGGGAAGCACGAGGGGAATGGGGGAAGGAGGCGGAGGAGCAGTTTTCGGCTCGCTTCCAGACATCCGGTCAAGGGAAGGCTCCTGGGGAGTCCCTTGGGAAGGGCAGGGCACGGCGCTGTGACCAAGGTCACGGATCGGTGACAGGAGCCCATCACCGGACCTGCCTGTTTTTCCAGTGTCCGTCCGACCCCCACAGCAGCTCTGGCCTCTTGCTGAGCGGAGCTGCGGCGCTGCCTGACCCTGGCCACAGCTCCCCACTGGCAGTGGTGGCTCCAGCCTTCACCCAGACAGCCCTGTCACCTCCAGGCCGGCGCCGGATGCCCTGCCCAAGCCGCCCCACTGCTGCGCTCCTTCTCAGCCTCCTACCAGCCCCAGCACTGGCCTTGGTAGCGACCCCGCAACCCTCTCCAGCATCCCCAGGAGATCCCAGCAGACTCAGCCTGGCCACCACTCTCACCCCTCACCATTTTACCACCGGCCTCTCTCGAGTTTGGGTCCCGAGCCACCCCTGCAGCTGCCTCAGGAGGTGCCGGAGCATGAGGAGGAAGCCCAGCCTGCCACAGCCACCCCGAGCCCATCAGGGCATCCCATATTGAGCGGAACATTTCTCCACTTGCAGTACTGGTCCTTGCTCGCTCTCAGGAGCTCTGCCTCGCAGACCACTCCATGCCTGTGGCGCCTCTGCCCTGGGCACACAGCGAATGAGGGCGAGAGGCTGCTCGGCACCTGGAGCCATGGGGCATAGCGACGCGGGCACTTGGCAACAGAGGGAAAGGGGTGTTCCATCCGCCGGACGGGCAGCCTGCGGAGCCAATGGGAGGAGAGCCCTTTCCCACCCATTCGCTCCACCCACCCCCCTGTTTGTTGCATCACGCATGTTCCATGGGCCGCATTCCAAGGGCCGCTCTTGCCCCCTGGGCTGGGCTGGGCTGCTGCCAGGGACCCATGCCACTGCCAAATTCCCTTGCTTTGCAATAGTTCAGCTATCTTGCTATTTTCCTTTTGCCATACAGGTACTCGGTTGACTTCCCACCCTTTCCATTCCCAATGGAAGCCATTCAGTACACCCCTTGCAGACAGCGAAAGAGTCAGTATAGATATGGAAAGGAGGAGGAGATTGTGCCTTTTGTTGAAACACACCCCATGCTGCTACCAGTTCTCCTCCTTGAGCCCGACCCTCCCCTTCAGCAATGATATTTTGTTTGGTCTTTATTTGCAAGGCAACAGCTTGACGTTCCCATGTTTTGCCCTCTTTTAGCAGAAGCATCCGTAAACCAAGCATTCAGTAGCTGTTCTGAAAATGGGGAGGGGGACAAACACACACGACTTGCACCCCAGGGGAAGTTGTACTGGTTTTGGTTTCTAAAGCAGCTCTTTCCTGAAGAGCTAGGGTTTTGGCTGCACCCTCTGAAACTGTAAAGCTATTACAGTAACGTTCTATCCGAGCGCACCATTTTCTCACTGAAGCTCTTGGTGCCACCCCGTCAGGGGGTGGTGTCCTGGCCAATACAGATTTTATTACTTTGAATGGAACCTTAAGTGCAACTGCTTGTTTACGTATGGTGTGTTTGGCTTCTCACAAGGCTAGGCTAAACACAAACCTCCCTTTTTCCCAGGTAGAATACCGCTTTGCAGCATCCTTAAAGCTTCAAGAATAAGGCCTGTGCACTTGGCAGAGGAGCTGCTCCTGGGCAGAGCTGTCTACCAGCAGCGCTGCAGGTTGCCATGAGGATACTCCCTCCATCCCAGGAGCCCAGCCCAGCTCAGCAGGAGCTCTGAGATATGCACACATGCACACACGCACACATATCAGCGTTCAGACAGCCCACATGAGCCACCTACCAGACACCAGGCCAGGAAAATGCAGTGTTTCACAAAGAGCTTCTCCTATGCGCTCAGCCAGGAGGCTCCTGTATCGGGTTCTGCGGTATTTCAGAAAGGGGAAAGTCCTGCTGCACGTAAGCTGCCCAAAGTTTGCTTTTAGACCTGAGGAAAAAGCTGCACACCTCTAGGAATGCAGCAGAGGCCTGAGTTCAGCAGGACTCCTTCCAAACTGTGCCACGGTGCACGGAAGTCAAGCCAAGACACAAAGTGAAAGCTACCAGTGTGAGGAGAGCCATGCTAACAGATCTGCTGCAGAGGGGGACTTTGCATTTCCCTGTGGCTTCAACAGGGCTCTCCACAGGGACATGTTCAGGATGTGGGGGGCCGTGCCAGCTCTTCACACGGAACTGACAGGGTTCAGGGCACTTGGTCTGCAACCAATTGACTCAACCACAGCTCCCCAGAGCACATCCCTGCCTCGCCTCAGAAACCTGCTGCCATCCAGCTTCCATTCAGCAGCAGCCCATAAAGAGAGAAGAACCCCATGCTTACTGGAGGCTGCCTCAATGGAAGCAGATACAGGACTGATGTCATCCCAACAAAGGGGCACATGCACATGTCGATTGTATTCACCTCTCCGCCCATAAATAATGAGACCAACGACCAATTAAGTGACAGAATATATCTTGTTTTCTGCTAGAAGGGGTTCCTAACTAGTTGGTGCAGGAATGTGGTTTTGAGCCCAGGAATGTGTTTTAGAAACTATGGAGAAAAACGTAAAGACAACGTGCAGAAGGAAAGGTAAAGGTGGAGAGGAAGATGTCCAGCCTTCATCCCTGAAGACCACCAGAAGACCCCCTGAGTGTCACTGAGCATGCTCTGTCTGGGAGGAGCTCATGTAAATGACTTCCTGGAAGTAATTTGCATAACCCTGCCTTTTCCTAGAAATAGAATGAACATGTATAGTCAATCTGTATAAATATGAGAAATTTGTCTTTAAGTGGCACACACGATCCCCTGTGTGCCCAGCACTGCAAGGAAGAATACCTGCTTAATAGCCACCAAGGCCAGTGAGTTTTGATTCCGGCTTTTCGAGACTTCAACAAACACAAGACACTGACAGAAAAGACACTGGTTTTCCTCTCAGGAAAGCTGACCCTCACGTGAACTTCTCTCTGTTAAAAATTATTTAGAACTAATAGTGACCTTCTAAAAAAATCTCTTCAGCACCTCCTTCCATGCAGTTAGCCGGCAAATGCAATTGTTCTGAATCCTTCTAGTCAAGCTCTTAAGCAGCAGGGTAGTAAGGAAGAATGGCTATCATGGCATTCTTCCTTCCTTCTCCTAAGTAAAAGCACTGGATTAATTTTATCTTAGTTATCGTGGCACTTGGTCCCTGGGAAGTGGGGGCCACCTACCCAAGGATGCCTCTACCCTCAGCAGCACAGCCTGCTAATAAATGAAACGTGGCTCCTTGTGTCACTGTGCCTGATCTGGGGGCCGGCAGCTGTGGGCTGCGCTGGGGGTGAGGGGCCTGCGCTGCTCTGAGCTGCGCTCTCAGGGAGGTGGGGAGAAGCTTTGGGAGAAACCCACCGCACTGAGCTTTGGCCCCGTCTCAGGCAGGGAGGACAAGGACCAACAAGGTGTCACCAAGACGATGACAACGATGATGATGATGGTGGCAGGGAGAGAGCTCCAGGCTGCCGGGGCCTTGAGAGCAGCCGCAGAGGGCTCTGGGCCCAGCTCCCCCTCTGCCTTAGGCCCCCTGCTTCCATGGAAGGATCCTTCCATGTAGTATGTGGCCGGCTTATGGATCACCATCGCTTGTGGGGGTGACACTGGCAGGTGCTTCAGTCGGTGATTTGTCGTCTACGTGGTCTTCAGGTGGGGGGCCAGGGGGTCCTGCAACTAGAGGCTCAAACACTTTAACAGCAGGGCATGCTGTTGCCATGAGAGCTTTAACAGCTCCCAAGACAGCTGCCTGTTCCTCTTTTATGTCCTCCAGAGTAGAAATCACAAATCTCCGAGTGGTGGCAAGTCCCTTTGCCTTCTTGGTTCCCATACTGACCGCATCCCATAATTTATCCCCCACCCCTTGCCAGGTGTTTATGCTGAGCACTAAGTGTGGTTCGATTAGAACTCCATGATCACGAGACACCACTGCAGCAGACACTCCAGCGTCGGCTCCTTGTATTTTATGCCTCCCTTTGAAAGGATCTTTATTAATACCCTGACTATGGGCCCTTCTTCACTAGTTAAATTATTCCCATAGCCACACCAGCTGCTCACCTTCTTAGGTGTACCACTGCACTGTACCGGTTTTTCTCCTCCCGGGGTTCTCTGCTCTCCCCTGCCACTGAGCGCTGTCCGGTCGCAGTAGATCAGGGGATTCAGGGCTGGAGGCACCACTGAGTACAGCACTACAACCACCAAGTCCAGAGCTGAAGACAACATGGAGGGAGGCTTCAGGTAGGCAAACATGGCAGTGACCAAAATCAGGGAGACCACAGCCATATGAGGGAGGCAAGTGGAAAACGCTTTGTGCCGCCTGTGCTTAGATGGGATTCTCAGCACAGTCCTGAATATCTGCACATAAGACACCCCAATGAAAACAAAACACCCTGAAGATAAAGAAAAACCAAAGCGCAGAAGCCCAGCTTTCCTGAGGTAAGAGCGTGAACAGGAGAGCTTGAGGATCTGGGGCATTTCACAGAAGAACTGGTCCACAGCATTGCCGTGACAGACAGTTACTGAAAATGTGTTGGCAGTGTGCAGCACAGCGTAGAGAATGCACTTCCCCAGGCAGCTGCTGCCATTTTAACACAAGCTCTGCTACCCAGGAGGGTTCCATAGTGTAGGGGTTCACAGATGGCTATATAGCGGTCATAGGCCATGACGGTGAGAAGACAATACTCCCCTGCCATCAAGAACAGAAAGCAAAAGACCTGGGCAGCACATCCCAAGTAGGAGATGGCCCTGGAGTTCCAGAGGGAATTTGATATGGCTTTTGGAGACAGTGGTTGAGATGGATCCCAGGTCAAGGACAGAGAGGTTGAGGAGAAAGAAGTACATGGGGATGTGGAGGCGGTGCTCACAGGCTACAGCGCTGATGATGAGGCCATTTCCCGGGATGGCAGCCAGGTAGATGCCCAGGAAGAGCCAGAAGTGCAAAAGCTGCAGTCCCTGTGTGTCTGCGAATGCCAGGAGGAGAAACTCGGTGACTGAGCTGCCATTGGACACTTGCTTTCTCTGAGCATGGGACACTGTCAAAAGAGAAGACAGTGAAAAGTTAGGGTAGTTTTCTCTGAGCAAAAGCACAGCCATTTCTCTTGGACCTCTGTTCTTGGACAGCTCTTTGCCACACAGCCACCCTTTTAATTGTCTAGATCTTCAGCTCTGTGGCTTGAGCTCTGTTTGGTGCTGGCTGAGCATGCAATGGAAATAGGGCCTTGCCCACATGCTTCCAGAGACTCAGATCTGCTCTGCAGCAGCAGATTGGTGGGAACATGGAGGCAGGGACAATCCTAGTGTTTGATTTTTTTCTGGTTAAAGTGTTTCTAACACAGAAAGGCTTGTCAGTACCTGTACTGCCAGTGCTAAGAAATGGGTATGACAGAAGGCAGTCTGAGAGATTGTTTTTTAATGCATTCCTCCATGTCACCGGTGGAATATTCTTGGGCATCGGAAACAATCAGCATTTCTACCACACTGAAGGAGAACACAGTGAGGCTTGTGAGTCAAGAGGACTGCTTGTGGCTTAGTGTCAACTGAGGGGAGCTGGTCTGTCTCTGCATTTTGTTTCTAGTTTCCCCGAGTTTGCACCTTCCGAGTTTGAGGATGGTCACTGCTCTCGCCGCCCGCCCCCCCACTCCGCCGCCGCCACCGCGGTCACTCCGCCCGCCCGCCCGCCTCCCATTCCGCCGCCACAGGCTCGCCGGCCGCCTGCCCGCAGCCCCCTCTCTGCCGCTGCCGCCTCGGCCCCCCGCGGCAGGGAGAAGGGAGAGGGGAGAGGCCCGTGTGGGGCCGGCCCCACGCAGCCCCGCAGGAAGCCGCCGGTGCCGCCCGGGGACCGAGGGCTCGGCAAGGAGCGCGCTGGCCGGTGGGGGGGGTATGTAAAACACGCCCCGCTCGGGGCTCGGGAGGAGCAGAGCTGTGTTTCCACGGGGAAAAAAAAGAAAAAGAGAAAAGAAAAAAGAAAGACCCCACTGAGCTGATCTGGGGGAAAAGCCCCCAGGCGAAGCAACACCAACAGCGCCGGGGTTGGCTGCTGGCATTCACAGCGCCGCGCTCGCTGCCTCTGAGCCCCGCGACGGGCAGTGGGCTGGAGACCAGGAAGGAACCTGATATCAGTGGTTAAAGTTGAGTTTTGGCTGTCCTTAAGTTAAAGGGTTCTGTCTTGGCGCTCCTGGAGCAGTTGCTGAGGAGAAGGGCTCTGGAGCGGGAGACTCCGTCGAGGGACCCTTCCTGGAAGCGGCAGCCCCCGGGCACTGATCCGCGAGGGCAAAGAAAATAACTCCAAAAGGAGAGACGGAGCGACGCACCCGCGGGCAGCCATTGCTCCTCGCCGCGGCTGCACGCAGGCGTGACTCCTCGGGGGCGGAGCTAAGGGCGGCGGGAACAATCCCTCTCCATACAAGAGAGGCCTCTGGGAGCGCTAGTGACCAGGATGGGCAAACAGGGCGCGGCAGTTTGTGCGGGCAGAGCACGTAGGCAGAGCTAGCCCCCCTCCTAGCTCAGAGGGTAAATTGAGCGGAGCGGCTAGTGCTCACAGATGATCTCTCGAGGTCCCTTCCAACCCCTACGATTCTGTGATTTCTCTACCCCTGAGTAAAGGAAAGTTGACATCATCATAATTTGAAACAGCTCATCTTGTTCTAGTCACCCTAATAAATACAAGTCGGAGTGCCTTTTGGGAGATCATCTGACAGAGGACCACATTTTGGGGCCACAGGGGTACAGGATGTAAGCAAAATCCTAGGGATGCCCTGGGATTTGCATGCCTCCTGGAGACCACAAACTAGTGGAAAATTGCAGAAGATGAATCAAGCCAAATCTGTCCAGAAGCCAAATTGCAGTGGCCTCAGGCACTGCCACTGGCGTTGTTATGAATAAGGGTAGACTTACTTGCGGTGATGAAGAGGAGCCATCCGACTTCATCCCCACGACCCTCAACGACCACCACCAAACCGCAGTGTGCAGGCGCAGTTGGGCGGAGTTTATGGAAATGACTTCTTGGGACTCATTTTAATACGAAGCGGGACAGGTGATGACTATGTATAGGTGTATGATGTAATCTAATCATTTCGGACGGGGATATGGTATAAAAATCCTACCAGCTCTAACCAAAGGTGTACCTGCTTTGTTAGGTCACCTGCTGTTCAAGAACGTATAATAAATTACTGCTTCACTGAGGTGTCTACCTCGAGGCCTTTCTTAGGACCATTGTAATTTCTAACATTTCCATTTCTCTTTCTTATGTGGTGCCAGTGCCGTGCCTTTTCCCTAAGGTTTTGTTTGGCCTTAAGACAAGTGATAGAGAGAGAGGCGGTGAGGTGCTGTGGGGTTCTTGGAGTCCTGAGGATGAAAAGCAGCCATGATGGAAACATGCCAGTCCCCTAAATACCTGCATCGCCAACTGTTTACAACTCTTTCTCATATCTGGGTTCTACTGATAGAAGAGAGCCCTTTGCCCCTCCTCCTGCCTTCCAGAGGGGTTTGCAATCCTGCCTGTTGTCTCTAGCTAAGCAGACTGGAAGCACACATGGGTGCACACCTGGTCATTTTACAGCTCGAGTTACCTGGAGGTAAATACTGTCATCAAAGCAAACTTCCATTCCGTTACCTTTACTCACTCTTTTCTATGGCAATATTGCAGGCAGTTAATCATCTTTTGACTATGTTCACTCTCTGTTTAGGACCCATCAACCTCTGCTGTTTGTAAGGGTGAACACGAAGGTGGGTACTCCCTCTGCCATGGGAGTGCAGAGTTCGACACCTGCGACAGACACACTGAATAGCAGCTTTCCTGCAGGGAGGGGTGATTAGCCATAAGCCAGAGTCTCTTTTGAAGAAGGCTGTATGTAAAGCCGTGATCTCAAAAGAGGAGGACAGCTCAGTCTTAGGCACATAAACATTAGAAGGCTGGTACCCATTTTCCCAGTGTTTGATGTGCCCAAGCTGAAAGGACGCTAGATCCTAGTGACCATACCCTAAGCATCCTCCTGTTGATCTGTTTATCAAGAACCTTACCAGCATTCAAATCCTAACAGAGCACTGTGCTCACAGATCTTTTTTCCTCGTGTTTCGCTGTCATGATAAGAAGCCCCTATACGCGTGCCAGAGCTGTCCACAGAAATATTATCAGCTCCACAGCTGTGGTGGGTAACTGTGAAAGTCACGGCACTCCCGAAGGACAAGAACGGACCACATTTCTCCTAGCAACCTTTTTCCCAAGACATTAGCCAACACGTCCCTCAAGGACTGATGTTTTTCACTACAAGCTGTCTGGTTTCCACCCCGATTTCTCCACAGACCTGCAAGTCCCTCCTGCTTGCATGCTTACGTGCACCTCAGTGGTGATGCTCCAGGTCTTTTACTCAGAGTAGAGTGTAGACACAGGTCCTGTCCCACCAAGGGCACCTGTCAGAGCAGAGCTCTGCACTAGCAGGGCGAACTTGCAAACCTTCCCCACCGCAGAAATCATTCCCACCACAGAAATCGCTACACAGGCACTGCACCCAGGCTGAGGACTTCAACAGGATGGAAAGGATTTTTTCAGCAAGAGTTTACTCCAAAACAAGTCTAATCCTCTAAGTCATTGACAGCATCTCCAGCGCTGCTATCTTCATTGCTGTCCCAGGCTAAGGCAGGCAGTCCTGACGAGGTGTGGCTTTCAGATGGGGACTGTGACCTAGGGTGAAAGAGTTCCACTTCTCCACCCTCTTCGCGCGGCTCAGCATCGTCCGACTCAAAATCGTCGGACTCAAAATCGTCCTCGTACTCTGAAATAAAAGACCCAGACTGTGAGACAGGAAACGGAATTCACAACTCAAACATCCGGTCTGTTTAGGCAGATTGACTTCAGTCATCTCTTTTTGCCTTCGCAAAGCAGATGCATCAGTGTTAAAAACAAAGCCATTTAACACACTGTGCTATGGGGACTACGATTAAGAGCTGGGCAGGCTCAGAAACAAAACGCAAGACGGTCTTTTCTTTTATTAGAGGAGAAAAACGTCTTGCAAGAAACACCCCTGGGCAAACTTTCAGCAAGGGCAGCCTTTCTCCAGTCTGCCTGTTGAAATCTCCCTCAACAGAAAGGAGACGGGGCTCAAGCCAAGGGCACAGTCAGCCAGCTACAACAGGCAGCGGGAGCACTGGGGAAGGGTCAGTCGCCCCTGCGGTTGGAGCACAGACGGTAGGAAAGGTGAGATGGCAGACCTGGAGCAGAGGGAGCAAATGCTCAGGCAGGCGAGGAAGCTGGAGGGTTAGGCAGGTGTCAGCAAAGCGCTGCCTGGGGCAGTGTGGTGGGGAGGGCACCGGGAAGAGCCTTAGGCCAACCAGGTTTCACACTCCCACTGCCCCCAGGCAGAAGAGCAAAGGTCTGGTGCTAAATCTTGCCTGCACCTTGCTGCTGTGTGCTCTCCCCAAACCCCTGTCCTCCTGCACCAAGCACTCATGCCCTGTCTCCCTTGGGGGCTCATCTCAGACTCAGTGCCCCACACCCAGTCCCCTTGCTACCTTCTGCCCTATGGGTCCCCTGCCTGCTGCCGCTCTCCTCTCCACTGTGGTCCCTTTGCTGTGCCGTGCTTTCCTCCTGCTTTCCCACTTAACTCAGGCTCCTGTTTCATCCCCTCAGACCTTCCTTACTCACTTCCATGGCTCTTGCACAATCTTGCCTCCCGCTGCTTGGCTCAAAGGAGCCCCCTCCTTTTGCTGCTCAGGCACGGGCACCACCGCATTGCTCACGTGTGAGGTGTCCCAGAAGAGGCTGCTCCAGGCAAAGCTGGAGGCCCACGAGCCCATACCTGCCCCAGGATCACCCTGCTTGTCTTTTGGAATACTGTACCATATTGGCAGGTGTCTTCCTCACTGTGTTCATGCGCTTCTTCGACAATGATTCGTTCTTCCATGACTTGTTCTTCAATGATGACCTCATCATCAGTCACAACTTCTTTATCGGTGACATCTTCCTCAACGATTTCTTCAATGATTTCTTCCACTAAACTTTCTTCCTGAATGATTTCTGTGATACCTCCGTCCCCAGTGATTTCTTTGACTTTTTTGTCAACAATTTCTTCTCTCTCATCGTTTTCATCCTTGTCTTCTCTGCAATAAACTTTGTGTTATTATTGTCATCTTCATCAGTGCTGTTGTCTTCATCATCATCTTCTTCTTCGCTGTACTGCTGGCACATCTCCATTTTTTCCTCAGGAGCTCCTGAACTCTCTTCATTTCTTCCTGAGTCCACACACTTCTTGTTGTCATCTGTCCTCTTTGTGGGAGGGGATGGCTTTTTGTCCATACCCGTGGAAAGAATACACCTACAAAAACCCAAGGAGAAGAGGAAAGTGTCACATTGTGCTGTCTCTGCACGATGGTAGGGCAGCCAGCACACAGAGCTATTCAGCTTGTCACCAGCAGTATCACGATGTACCTGTCTGCCTCGGCACTGCCACTCAGACAACACCGTTACTGAGAAGGACTGGCTGGGAGAAGCACCCTAAAATCTGCAAGTGCTCCTCAGACATTGATGCAGTTCGTCCTTGAAGGAGAGAGACACTCTCTGCACTTCAAGCTGGCAATGCAGCTTCAAGTCAAAATTATCCCAGGTGTCTGCTAATGTCAAGCTACACTGAGCTCCGTTTTTTCCCCTCTCTTATTATGGAAGGCTTGATCGCCCTGATTGTCCCTCATGTTCCGGCTGTTCACAAGCGCCGTGCAATACCCTACAGTCAGTCACTCTAGAAATCCTTCCAATTCACGGGCAGACACTGTATGCACAATGTGACCATTTGTGAAGAGAGCCCTGCCTTTGAATTATTTGTCCATGCTCTATTTTTCAGGGGCCTTGGAGATACTGAAGCACTTCTACTGTAGAGAAAGGCGGGACCTAGGCAAGCGGGAAAGTCTCACCTAGGTCAGAATTAGCCAGTCTCTGGAGCCTAGAGTTCACCAAACTGACTGCAAGTCTTCCTAGGGGTCGCACAGAAGCTGAGATTTGGGCAGCTCCTAAGCTCTAGAGCCACTACACCCCTTTGAATTTGTGTGCTACTGGGAACATACCAAGTTGCACATTGACAGCAGCTTGCTGCTGCTTTAAAAATTCGTTACAACAAGAACAAAAGAGGTTTAGAGCTATCCATGTGTGCAGAAGCCTTCCTCTCTGGTGTGACTTGGCAGTCACACAGGAGGGAAGATTTGAGTCAAATCAAAGCTTCTTGGCAAAACGGCAGCTGTTGCTCACAGCACTGACATTTGCCTCAAACCATGAGCCTTCTGCACACGTTTGCCATCTGAGCTGTGGCTAACACTGAACAGTGTCTTATGCTGCAGCCAGGGGAATTACCACAGGGTGCCACCTTACAGGCAGAGCGGTTGAAAAACACCTTCTCTTCTTCTCCCTGTCCAAAGGAAACCCTGGAAACTACAGGGAACTCAGCAGGACTCAGGAGAATTCTGTCCCTCTCGCTCCCACCAGAAGCATGCAGGTGGTGTATGTGTGCCACCCCACCCCTGTTCCCCCACACTCGACTGCTGAGGAAGTGCTTGCTGCCACGCGATGAGCTGACACATCCAGTGCAAACACGCTGTGTGGCTGCGCGCACTCGACAGAGCCACTCAGGAGGCACACACAGGCAGAGGACTCGGGTGGCAACCTGGCCTGGGGGACCCTGAGGGAGAAGCTCAATTCTGCATGTTTCAAGGGACAGATGAGGCTCTACAGAGCTGTGGGGTGCTGGGAACATTCCAAAAGAGGAAACGAGGGATAAACTGGCTAAGAAGCGGGACACTAAGTCCTTGGGAGCAAGCAACGTGCATTTGTCTCCGTACCTGTAGCAAGGAGATGCTCCCTCCACCTTAAGGAATGCAAAGGATCCACTTCTGCCTCCCACCCTGCAGCGCTTCCGATGTCTGTACTCGCAGCACGTGCTCAACCGGTCCACGCACAGCCAGTTGAGGTAGAAGGTGAGGCTGAATGGGAAACCGCGGTGCCTCCTGGAGATGAACTGAAAGCTTTCTGCAATTGCAGAGAGGAAAGGGTTCACAGAAACAGGTTATGCTTTGCTTTCAGCCTCTTGCTATCATCACAGCCCACCCCCACAAAAGCAGCCAGCCCTCCGAGGTCAGGTACTTTGGCTCTAGGGTCTATTAATCGGGTGGCAAAAGTCCACCTCCTCCCCACACCACAGCATCGGCATTTTCCAACCCCACACTACCAAGCTGGGCACGCCTGTGACAAGCAAATCCATCCTCAGTTGGGCCGCTCGCTCTGCAGCAGAACAGAACCCAGAGCCTCACGGCCCAGCAAGGTGCCCTCTGCCACCTCCCCTACCAGAGTGTGCGCTATGCGCAGGAAGCTTGGGATTCCCGGCGTGTGCCTGCCTTGATGGGGCCGTGCAGCAGTGAGCCGGAGCTCCCGCAGTGTAATGCAGGCGTTCCTCAGCGGGCGCCTCCTGGCAGAGTGCAGCCAGGCTCCCGCTGGGGACAGCGGCCATGCCAGGGGCTCTGGGCCTGCACTAATACGCTCGGACTCGTGCCCACATTTTAGCCAGTTGCCTGGATCAGCAGGAACTCTCTGACTCTGGACCCTTACCTCCTTCCAACAGGTTGCCTTTGTAAACACAGATGTTTTCTCCTCCACAGTGCTGCTGGTAGACTGCAATTTCATCTCTGTCATCATCAGCACTGCGAGATAAATGGATGCGTTTCCCTAGGAAGACCATGGTGACACGTGCGTTGCTGCGCAGCCGGGACTGGGGGAATCCTCCGGCATTCTGAGGCAGGAGAGACACAAAAAGCATGTTCATTCACCTTCCAGCTCTGACAGAAGCTGAACACAAGAACCATGTCACCACACCAGGCGCTTGAGGCTCCAAGTCTTTTCAGACAGACCTCGACCTGCTTAACTTGGAACGTGTTTTCTAACATGCAGAAGGGCAGAGAAATATCTTGAGTGGAAAAACCTTTATAGGAGCCAAAACTGGCTGGAGAAACAGCGTACCAGATGACCTTTCCATACACTTGAGGTGTTTCTGACACCCCTCTGAAGTCCTGGCACCAGCTAGGGCCAGAGGTGCAGGCAGGCTGACTAAAATCATAGGAAGGGAGGCTTTAAGCTAGAGTTCCTGTGGTGCCATTGTTCAAGCCTCTTTTCCAGGCCACAAGTGCTGCGGTAGATACAGACATGGGTGGCAGTTCTATATTTTGGTAGCTACAAGCTGTCTGTCTTTCAGGATTGCAGTGAACCTGCACTCACACTATGTACAGGCACCTTTCAGCATCAGGCAAAGACTCACCCTTCTTAGAGATGCCTCTGTGTTATTTGGTACAGCGATGGGACGAAATCTTCTCCCTCGGCAGGTGCCATTTCTCGCTGCCTTGACGTGTTTGTCTCTCTTTTTCAGGGGCGGATGTGGCATTAGTACTGTATGAGTCCTTACTGGGGGGAGGTGACAGGGCCATGTACCAGCCACAGCTCCCACAGAGATCCTACGGTTTAAGCCAATCCGTTCCTCCTGCAGAAACAATTTAAGCAGGTCAAACAGGCTCTGCCAAAATAGCTACTGAGCACAGGAAATGCACTCGGGTCTGCCTGCCCTTTACATTTAGGGACAGAGCTCTGGAACAACCCCGTAACTCGGTGCTCTCAGGTTTGGTCATGAAAAGAGTCCTGGGCTATGCTCCCTTCCCTTCCCTTCCCTTCCCTTCCCTTCCCTTCCCTTCCCTTCCCTTCCCTTCCCTTCCCTTCCCTTCCCTTCCCTTCCCTTCCCTTCCCTTCCCTTCCCTTCCCTTCCCTTCCCTTCCCTTCCCTTCCCTTCCCTTCCCTTCCCTTCCCTTCCCTTCCCTTCCCTTCCCTTTCCCCTTCCCTTTCCTTTCCTTTCCTTTCCCCTTCCCTTTCCTTTCCTTTCCTTTCCTTGGCTACAGGCAGATTGCTTGAAAATGGCTCCCCCAGATACACAGGACACTGTAAGCCAGGTAGTGCTCATCCCCATGCATAGTTCTCGTCACTAGCAGACAGAATACTGATCAAGCCCTACAGCCCTGCTCTGCGCTCTCAGCTGGCAAGCCAATTCCCAAGCAACCTGAATCTTCCAACAGTAAGATCCCTGGCATAAACATGTGGGTCTGAAGGCTTCTTGCCCATTTACAGGGCAGCTCTAGGCCTCTTTTGGCATGAAATGCCAACGCAGTGATGAGGCCCTGAAAAGGAAGATATAGTAGAGAAGAAAATCTGCAAATGTCGCATGACCTGGATCCAAGCCTAGCATCGCATCTTTATGCTCTAGGACTGATTGAGCTGTTTTGACAGTGCTGAGCATGGAAGAAATCACCTTAATAACCACCACTTGACGCAAATTCTTGGAGAAACACTCATGAGCATTGTGACACGGAGCCAATGTGCAGCAGGATGGAGCTGTTCATATACTGTCTGCCACTCATCAGTAGCAGGTCACAGTCTCAGTCTAAATCCAATGGTCCCACAGAACTCCTCACAAAAAGTCAATTATGTTATTTTGTTCTAAAATAGAAGGCAAGTCAAAAACTCACCTGAAACCAACAGTGTACACATCAAGATCACATTTGGCTACTCCCAAAAAGGGAGTAAAAAAGGAGGAGCCCCTAAGCAGGAACAGTGGCAGCAGGAGATGCTCTAGGCTAAGCACCAAGGGGCCAGAGGTGCTATGTCCACACTTTCCCTGTCTGTGCTTACACACAGCACATGGAGCGCTGGGTGAAACTCACCGGTTGCAAGCGAGCAGCTGGTTCTCTAGCCATGCATGCCCAGAACCCACCATTTCTGGGACCAGCTGGTGGATGTGGCAAGTGCACAGGTCCAGCACCTTCCACTGCTCTTCTGGATGGTTCCACCTGTGCCAACAGAAATGTAGGTTGCTGAGGTACCACATACTCTAACGGCAATGCCTGAGCTCGCCTTCTGTCCGTCCGTCATCGGATGGCTGTGACCCCTGGCGTGCCTAGACCCAGTGGAACACCATGCTCAAGGAAGGCAAGGAATCGTGGGGAGACCAAGAGGCAGACGAGGGAAAAGACTTGTTCCCATCTCCAGATAGTTTCCCTGCAGCCTTCTCCAGCTGCCGACACCCCCCTTCCAATCCCTCAGCCTGTCTCCGTGTGCCTCCCAATTCTTGCTTTGACTGCAGGCCTCTCTCTTCTCTACATGTGCAGGCACCTGACACTTCCTCGCTGCTCCAAAGAGCTGCCAGTCTCTGAACCCGTGAGGGTGACTTAGCAGGAGGAATGGCAAAAAAGAGAGAGGCGTGTTTTGCTGCTATGCAGCTGTAGATGAAAACTCAACAGATGGTGTGAACACATCCACAGGTACTGACATTAACTGGGGGCTGGCTCCCTCTCTGAGTGACAGAAAATTTGTGCAGAGAGAAAATTTGCTTGCAGACAGATTTTATATTATGGGAGATAAGCTGCCTTGTTTTCCCTCAGTGTGATGATGAAGATGGGCCATAGGACCAGGAAAATAACATCTTAAAAACTAAAAGGGAAGCTTAGAAAGGAGAGTTAAAATAAAAGCTGATAGCGTACCAGATGACCTCTTCATACACTTGAGGTGTTTTTGACACCCCTCTGAAGTCCTGGCACCAGCTAGGGCCAGAGGTGTGGGCAGCCTGACTAAAATCATAGAAAGGGAGGCTTTAAGCTAGAGTTCCTGTGGTGCCGTTGTTCAAGCCTCTTTACCAGCCCACAAGTGCTGCGATAGATACAGACATGGGTGGCAGTTCTATATTTTGGTAGCTACAAGCTGTCTGTCTTTCAGGATTGCAGTGAACCTGCCCTCACACTACGTACAGGCACCTTTCAGCATCAGGCAAACACTCACCCTTCTTAGAGGTGCCTCTCTGTTATTTGGTACAGCGATGGGACGAAATCTTCTCCCTCGGTAGGTGCCATTTATCGCTGCCTTGACGTGTTTGTCTCTCTTTTTCAGGGGCGGATGTGGCATTAGTACTGTAGGATACCTTACTGGGGGGAGGTGACAGGGCCATGTACCAGCCACAGCTCCCACAGAGATCCTATGGTTTAAGCCAATCCGTTCCTCCTGCAGAAACAATTTAAGCAGGTCAAACAGGCTCTGCAAAAAGAGCTACTGAGCACAGGAAATGCACTCGGGTCTGCCTGCGCTTTACATTGAGAAGCACTGTGGAATAATTACTGGAGGTGACTTAAAAATTAAAATTTATGTTCACACTATAAGCAAAGGTTCAGCATTCAAGAGACTCCCCGGGTGCCAAAAGTCCACTTCACAAAACATTCCCTAGGCAATCTTGGATGTGTGCAACATCAGGGCAGCTTGATGTGCTACCCCTGAGAGAACAGTACACGCAGGAGGCACTGTGGCAAGGCTCTGAGATCTTTGGACCCCTGTGTACAATAGTACTGCCATGCTGCATTATTTCTGCCCATAGTGAGAACTGAAGCAGAACCCAGCTAGTGATTCATCATTTTCCTGGCAGGATCGTGTTCTTCAGGTCAACTGTTGCTCACTATAATATCATTAGAATACAAAACCACACCTCCATCCCAAAAGCTACCTGCCTCTAAGGTAGGACCACCACCCCTCACTGAGCACACGCTCTGAATTTCTGTTAGCCTGTACCTTTAAACATGAAGGGAGGAAAACTGACACCAAACTCAACAAAGATATGAATGACTAGAGTCACTCAAGCTCCACCTGATAGGGAAAAATAGCATAAAAGTAGCCCCAAAACAGAGGCATGTTAGGGAAGAAACCATCACGAGGCATCGCTGACTTCTGGGACCTGTCAACAGAGCGAGCCGCTCTCCCCCGCCCCAGGGCGCCTTGGGTGAAATGTGAACATTCAGCTACGGCAAAAAAGTGACTGCGCCCCTTCCCCGACCGGGAAGGAGTGGGCTCCAAGTTTTCAGAAGGATCAACAGAAAGCAGTAACGGGCGTTAGGCAGTGACAAGCTGCTCAAAATCGTAGAGTGAAAATAATCCAAGTGTCGTTTGTGTGGTGCTGGGAGCCTGCTGGCCTTGTGCTCAACAAGTAGCTAAGGAAGCCCCTGCTTTCAAGCAAATTTTCAAGCAAATTTCTGCTACAGAATACGCAACTCTGACATTGGGAAATGAGGTGCTGAAGTCATCACTGGCCTTTGCAAGGGGGACAGGAGAAAAATTATGAATCTGAGTAGAGAAGCTTGTGAGTGAAAAGAGTTAGGAGAGGGTAAATCTCCTATTAGATAAAATGCAACCTTCTGCTCCAGTCAGGCAGATTCGTAGATTCATGTGTAGCACCAACCCTGAAACTTGGAATGGTCTGAAAGTGATATGCTGAGATCAAAGGAACCCATAATTGTGAACCTCAACCAATCCCCATTTGACCTCTGCTGAAAGCTAAAACTGCTGCTGGCAGTGATGAGGAGATTCACACCACTGTCGGTACAATTCCATGCTCACCAGTGGAGCTGGCAAAGATACAGGACAAATTCTCCAGGTGGTCGGGGCAGTTGGGTTTGGACTGTGTGTGGCGAGTTTCTCTTGCAGGGGGAGACAGGATTATGTTAAGTGAGGAGGAGATGGAGGCTACGGGGGACCAGGAGTATTTTTAACCACCACGCCAGTAGACCACGATTATTCCTTGACTGCACAAGCTGCACACTGAGCAAGTGTCATAAATCCACAGGAGAGAGAGGGGCTGCTGGAGATTAAAGCCACAGGCTAACCCCATCTGGCAAAGGCAGTACAAAAAGCAGTCTGCATACAAGCACTGTATGAAACAGACGTGTGTAAGGAAATCCCTGATGTTAGCTCCCATTGACCCAGCGCGATTAGCCCCTCTTATTCGTGGCCTTTCTGATTGTCTTCAGAACTTTGCAGAAAGTACTCAAGCCTGCATTCCAACTGCTCATGAAAAAGCCAGTCATAATTGTAGGCAAACCCAGCACAGACCTATACCCACCTGGAACAACTTTGTACAGAAATGGGTAAATACGGACACTGAATAGGCCGCACCGAATAGGCCGGGGGTCAGTTCACCCAGGGGAAAATCTCCAGGCCTCGCCCAGCGAGTCTGCCAAGTCTGCACCCAAAACCCTGAACCCGGTGGGAGATTTGGACCTAACAAGCAATGCAGTGAGTCCTGGCACAAAGCCCTGAATCTGGGTGTACCTCAACAATTCCTGCATGGGGCCTCTACAGAGGATCTCTGCTCCTGAGGCCAATCTCGGTGTAAAAGGTGTAACTCAGCAGAGGGAAACTCTCTAGCTCGTAAGATCCAAATCCATCAAGAAAGTGCTCCTTCTGCACCAGAGCACAATCTAACAGAAAGGGGACCCCAGCACAGCAGACAGCAAAAAATTTCTGTCCCTGGAGAGGGTAGCGAGCCACCTTGCCTGGCTACTACTGGAAATTCAGTGGCGCTCTGATAAAAGCCACTGAATTTCCAGGAGCACTGTTGCTATTCCCATTGGACCCTGAAAAATATCGGTAGATTTTCTCATTGTGACAGGGGCCTAAATGTCAAGAATCACTGCAGAAACAGTACAGACCTTCAGCATAAAACCTGGGTGATGCAAGGTTAAAACCACCAGAATTGAGGAAATAGTGAAAAATGCCCCACTGCAAAAATAACTCTCTGGCTGCCAGGTGAGCAGAGGTATTGGGTGGTGCCACAAACACTGACATTTTAGGATTTGAAGTAAAAGGGAATCAGGCACAATGAAACCCAGACTGTCAGAAACATCTGGACTCTTAGCCCTTCCACAATCGCTAATGTTCAGCAACATCCATTGCCAGCAATTGCCGTTGCGAGGACTGACAGGGTGGTAACAGCATTGGAAGAAGGGTTGTAATTAAAAGAACTTACTGGCTTTACAATTCACCGGTATGGCCAGTAAAGAAACCTACTGGGCAGTGGTGTTTTACAGTGGGCTTTCAACAATTAAGTGTTGACACCGTGCCTTTATCTGCCACAGTTCCAAACACTGCACAGAAAGGAACATTAATACAGGGAGCTGCCTGCTCATGTGAAGTTTCTCCTCCACCACAACCCCCAGGTCCTTCTCAGCAGGGCTGCTCTCCAGGAGCTTGTCCCAGTCTGCATATATGTCTGGGATTCCTCCAGCCAAAGTGCAAGACCTAGAACTTTGCAGAGCTGAACCTCAATAGGTTCCCCCTGGCCCACCTTTCCAGCCTGTCATTCCTGAGCACGGCTTACGTAGGATGGTCAGCATGGCTGCACAGAAGCATTGTAATTTCTCAGAAATGATCAGAAACGTGACAGGGGTTTTTCAGGAACAGGAATAGGGGTTTAAACAGCATAGCTGCCAATAAATTAGCTACAGTAACCAGTG
The DNA here is from genome assembly GCA_020800305.1 of Porphyrio hochstetteri. Lineage (NCBI taxonomy): Eukaryota > Metazoa > Chordata > Aves > Gruiformes > Rallidae > Porphyrio > Porphyrio hochstetteri. Next base: position 27,507,728 of record CM036912.1, read on the forward strand.
ACCTAAACACATTGAAACTTCAAGCCCTTACAATCTTCTCTTTCAACGCTGGCGTTTAACCGCATATCGCATATATTAGAGCATATATGAGCTCTGTGGGGAGAAGTAAATTGGAGTCTACCAATTAATTACAGATACACTTAACGGTGCCCAAACCTGCGTTTCCCTGGCCCTCGTTTCCAAGCTTGGCTGTGGATACAAGCAGTGGCAGCTGCAATTATATGGGAAGGTGAGGAAGAAATCTGACCTACCGAAATTTGGAAAGTAATGTGGGTTAAAAAATGATCCACATCGCTCCTGTCTTCATTGCTGTCCCAGGCCAAGGAAGGCAGTCCTGACAAGGTGTGGCTTTCAGATGGGGACTGTGACCTAGGGTGAAAGAGTTCCACTTCTCCCTCTTTGCGCGGCTCAGAATCGTCAGACTCAAAATCGTCCTCGTACTCTGAAATAAAAGACCCAGACTGTGAGACAGGAAACGGAATTCACAACTCAAACATCCGGTCTGTTTAGGCAGATTGACTTCAGTCATCTCTTTTTGCCTTCGCAAAGCAGATGCATCAGTGTTAAAAACAAAGCCATTTAACACACTGTGCTATGGGGACTACGATTAAGAGCTGGGCAGGCTCAGAAAGAAAACGCAAGATGGTCTTTTCTTTTATTAGAGGAGAAAAACGTCTTGCAAGAAACACCCCTGGGCAAACTTTCAGTAAGGGCAGCCTTTCTCCAGTCTGCCTGTTGAGCGGTTGAAAAATACCTTCTCTTCTTCTCACTGTCCAAAGGAAACCCTGGAAACTACAGGGAACTCAGCAGCACTCAGGAGAATTCTGTCCCTCTCGCTTCCACCAGAAGCATGCAAGTGGTGTACGTGTGCCACCCCACCCCTGTTCCCCCACACTCGACTGCTGAGGAAGTGGACAAAAAGTTCCAGGTGCAGTCTCACCAGGGCAGGGTAGAGGGGCAGAAGGACATCTCATGGCCTATTACCCACACCCCTTCTAATACACCCCAGGATACCATTGGCCTTCTTGGCCACGAGGGCACAGTGCTAGCACGGCTCATTGCCAGCCTGCTGTCCACCAGCAGCCCCAGGTCCCTCTCCCCTACGCTGCTCTCACACAGGCCAGTCCTCAACCCATACTTCTACCTGGGGCTGTTCTTCTCTAGATGCAAGACCCTACACTTGCCCTTGTTAAATCTCATTAAACTTCTCCCTGCCCAACTCTCCAGCCTGTCTTAGTCTTGCTGGATGGCAGCACAGCCCCTGGGGTGTCAGCTACCCCTCCTAGGGTTGTGTCAGCAGCAGACTTGCTGACTGCACACTCTATTCCCTCGTCCAGGTCACCAATAAATATACTGAACACTACGGGTCCCAATGCCAACCCCTGAGGGACTCCACTAGGTACAGGCCTCCAGCCAGACTCTGGAGAGCAGACTCCATTCCTCAAAACTCGCTGGCTTCTTCCCTTCAAGCAGCTCTCAATCCAACTCGCTACTCAACCTCCCAGACCACAGTTCCTCAGGCTGGCCACAAGGATGCTGTGGGAGACAGTGTCAGAGGCTTTACTGAGGTCAAGGTAGAACACATCTACGGCCCTACCATCACCTATCACCCGGTTATACCCTCATAAAAGGCGATGAGATGAGTCAAACAGGACTTCCCCTTGGTAAAGCCATGTTGACTGCTCCTAAGAACCCTCTTATCCTTGATGTGCCTAGAGACAGCACCAAGGATATGTCCTGCCATCACCTTCCAAAGGGATTGGAAGAGAGGCTGACTGATTTGCCTCCCTCCCATCTCAGCATGGTTATGAATGTGTGTGTTGCAGGGAAAGTGTTTTTCATCACAACTGTTTGGGCCCGGCCTTCAGCCAGTTTTTAACCCAGCAAAGAGTATACCCATCTGATCCACGAGCGGCTAGTTTCTCCCAGAGGATGTCCTCCAGGAAGAGGACAGCTGCACCCCAGGGCCTGCTGGGGTCCCAGGCAGCCTTGGATATGTGGGGAGCAGAGGAGCACACGTCTGGTGAATTTGGTGTGGGACAGGCCGCCCTGCCGCCCAGGGGAGCCAGTTACCCCCATCCCACATCTCCCTTCCTTTGTGCCCTAACTCCCCCATGGCTGCCCCAGCACCCCTCCCTAACCCCGAGCAACCCCTGCATGCCCCAAGAAAGGTGGAGTTCGGCAGGGATTCTTGTGAAAAAAGGTTTATCCATCCCATTTTCATAGAAAACGCCAGGGAGCAGACGACCCCCTCGCTTAAACCAAGATACAACTTTGTCTCACACCCCCAAACTCTAGCCCAAACCTGTCTTTTCTCCTCCAACAGTCAATGGCCTCTGTTCTCCCTTTAATTTATTCCAACAACAACAAAAACAACACTAACAACAACAAGAAAAACAACAACAACAACAACAACAACCCTCTGTGAATTCCCAATGTTTCTTCTGTCCCAGGGATGGTAAAACAGGAGGGAGCGGGCTGCTTGTCAGTTATTCCTTCTACGCCGTCTTCTGCTGCCCTGCTTTCCAATCAAGGCCTGGTGGATGTGAGGGATGACTCCTGTGGATACAAGAGGATTCCCATCAGACTTCCGAAAAACCTCTTAGAGAAATCCTCAATTCCCAGCAGAATTTGGTGAAATGTCTCCTCCCGCTGGGGCTCCGGTTTTTCCCTTCGGTGCCAAATTCCTGTTTTGCCACATTTCCCTGCTCTCTAATTCCCCACGGGAAGGAGGGAGAGGGAGAAGCAAGGGTGGTACCCACCTCCTCCAGCAATGGTGGCTTTGATGAGACAATCCAGTTCCTCATCATGACGAATAGCCAGCTGCAAATGGCGAGGGGTGATGCGCTTGGCTTTCAAGTCCTTTGAGACATTCCCTGCCAGCTCTAACACCTGCAGAGATATTGGGGATGATCCCAAGGGAAAGGACGGGTCTCCCACCTCCCCGCCCAGTCCTCAGGAGGAAGGCCAGGACCTACCTTGGCAGTAAGATACTCCAGCACGGCCGCGCTGTAGACAGCAGCTGTAGCGCCCACTCGCCCACGGCTGGTTGTGCAAGTTTTTAAATGCCGGTGGATCCTTCCAACAGGGAACTGGGGTGAGAATGACCAACACTGTGTTAGCACCTATAGCCCCCTAGAAATTGGCATACGAAAGCCCCTTACCTATTTGCATAGTTACACCGTATGCCACCCATTTTTAACCCCACCCTGCCCATCCACAGCTTCTGGGAACTCCTGTAACGCTGCTACCGTGACAGCACAAATCACTAAAGATTACATTTTCCACTCACTCAAAAAACAAACAAAGACAAAAAAAGGGTCGAGAGGCCGAGTCGTGCCCCCAGAAGTGGAGGTCCCCCACCCAGGGATGTGTGGTTTCCCTCACCAGTGGGAGCGGCTGAACCTTACCTGGACTCCTGCTCTCTGGGAGCGTGACACGGCCTTCGCTTTGGCCTTGCCACTATCCTTCCCTGCTTTTCCACCCACCTGCAACAGAGAAATCCACCTATTAATCATCCTAATTCATCCTGAGAAATCTGCTGCACCATAATCCAGAGGCAAATACGCACTTGGCCATGACAGCAAACTCGTGGCCTCTGAAACCACCCAAAAAGAGGCACATTTGAGGGGATGAGGCAGGTTTGAGGGTTGTGGCGGCTGCTTTATCTCCCTGGGGTTCTCATTTCCTGCTCCCACTATTCCTGTTATTTTCCCAAAAATGCCAAAAAGGGGGGAAAACAGCCCCAAAATCGCCTTACATTTTGCTGGTTTTTGGGTGTTTGTTTGGGATTTTCTCCAGCCACTGTGAGAATGGTTTGATTCCAGACTCTCAGCTTGGAAGGTACATGCGAGTCGGAATTTAAACCCAGACCTGCAGGATTCAAGGGCAATTCCCATCCTGCTCAGGAAGTCGCAGCAAAAAGGGAGCAGCTTCTCTCCAAAACTGTAACTGGCGAGGTAAAGGCAGCCGCTGCGCCTCTCATCCTTTGACAGCCCCAGGGAGACACTGGCTTGACCGCTGGCCTGCCACTGACCCGATCGGTGGGGTTCAGGGCTGTCGGGAAGCAGCACACATCCTCTCCAGGATGCTCTCGCCAGTGCAGGCGAGACATTTCGATTACACAACGTGGCAGCCCTGGGAAGCACGAGGGGAATGGGGGAAGGAGGCGGAGGAGCAGTTTTCGGCTCGCTTCCAGACATCCGGTCAAGGGAAGGCTCCTGGGGAGTCCCTTGGGAAGGGCAGGGCACGGCGCTGTGACCAAGGTCACGGATCGGTGACAGGAGCCCATCACCGGACCTGCCTGTTTTTCCAGTGTCCGTCCGACCCCCACAGCAGCTCTGGCCTCTTGCTGAGCGGAGCTGCGGCGCTGCCTGACCCTGGCCACAGCTCCCCACTGGCAGTGGTGGCTCCAGCCTTCACCCAGACAGCCCTGTCACCTCCAGGCCGGCGCCGGATGCCCTGCCCAAGCCGCCCCACTGCTGCGCTCCTTCTCAGCCTCCTACCAGCCCCAGCACTGGCCTTGGTAGCGACCCCGCAACCCTCTCCAGCATCCCCAGGAGATCCCAGCAGACTCAGCCTGGCCACCACTCTCACCCCTCACCATTTTACCACCGGCCTCTCTCGAGTTTGGGTCCCGAGCCACCCCTGCAGCTGCCTCAGGAGGTGCCGGAGCATGAGGAGGAAGCCCAGCCTGCCACAGCCACCCCGAGCCCATCAGGGCATCCCATATTGAGCGGAACATTTCTCCACTTGCAGTACTGGTCCTTGCTCGCTCTCAGGAGCTCTGCCTCGCAGACCACTCCACGCCTGTGGCGCCTCTGCCCTGGGCACACAGCGAATGAGGGCGAGAGGCTGCTCGGCACCTGGAGCCATGGGGCATAGCGACGCGGGCACTTGGCAACAGAGGGAAAGGGGTGTTCCATCCGCCGGACGGGCAGCCTGCGGAGCCAATGGGAGGAGAGCCCTTTCCCACCCATTCGCTCCACCCACCCCCCTGTTTGTTGCATCACGCATGTTCCATGGGCCGCATTCCAAGGGCCGCTCTTGCCCCCTGGGCTGGGCTGGGCTGCTGCCAGGGACCCATGCCACTGCCAAATTCCCTTGCTTTGCAATAGTTCAGCTATCTTGCTATTTTCCTTTTGCCATACAGGTACTCGGTTGACTTCCCACCCTTTCCATTCCCAATGGAAGCCATTCAGTACACCCCTTGCAGACAGCGAAAGAGTCAGTATAGATATGGAAAGGAGGAGGAGATTGTGCCTTTTGTTGAAACACACGCCATGCTGCTACCAGTTCTCCTCCTTGAGCCCGACCCTCCCCTTCAGCAATGATATTTTGTTTGGTCTTTATTTGCAAGGCAACAGCTTGACGTTCCCATGTTTTGCCCTCTTTTAGCAGAAGCATCCGTAAACCAAGCATTCAGTAGCTGTTCTGAAAATGGGGAGGGGGACAAACACACACGACTTGCACCCCAGGGGAAGTTGTACTGGTTTTGGTTTCTAAAGCAGCTCTTTCCTGAAGAGCTAGGGTTTTGGCTGCACCCTCTGAAACTGTAAAGCTATTACAGTAACGTTCTATCCGAGCGCACCATTTTCTCACTGAAGCTCTTGGTGCCACCCCGTCAGGGGGTGGTGTCCTGGCCAATACAGATTTTATTACTTTGAATGGACCCCTAAGTACAACTGCTTGTTTACGTATGGTGTGTTTGGCTTCTCACAAGGCTAGGCTAAACACAAACCTCCCTTTTTCCCAGGTAGAATACCGCTTTGCAGCATCCTTAAAGCTTCAAGAATAAGGCCTGTGCACTTGGCAGAGGAGCTGCTCCTGGGCAGAGCTGTCTACCAGCAGCGCTGCGGGTTGCCATGAGGATACTCCCTCCATCCCAGGAGCCCAGCCCAGCTCAGCAGGAGCTCTGAGATATGCACACATGCACACACGCACACATATCAGCGTTCAGACAGCCCACATGAGCCACCTACCAGACACCAGGCCAGGAAAATGCAGTGTTTCACAAAGAGCTTCTCCTATGCGCTCAGCCAGGAGGCTCCTGTATCGGGTTCTGCGGTATTTCAGAAAGGGGAAAGTCCTGCTGCACGTAAGCTGCCCAAAGTTTGCTTTTAGACCTGAGGAAAAAGCTGCACACCTCTAGGAATGCAGCAGAGGCCTGAGTTCAGCAGGACTCCTTCCAAACAGTGCCACGGTGCACGGAAGTCAAGCCAAGACACAAAGTGAAAGCTACCAGTGTGAGGAGAGCCATGCTAACAGAGCTGCTGCAGAGGGGGACTTTGCATTTCCCTGTGGCTTCAACAGGGCTCTCCACAGGGACATGTTCAGGATGTGGGGTCCGTGCCAGCTCTTCACACGGAACTGACAGGGTTCAGGGCACTTGGTCTGCAACCAATTGACTCAACCACAGCTCCCCAGAGCACATCCCTGCCTCGCCTCAGAAACCTGCTGCCATCCAGCTTCCATTCAGCAGCAGCCCATAAAGAGAGAAGAACCCCATGCTTACTGGAGGCTGCCTCAATGGAAGCAGATACAGGACTGATGTCATCCCAACAAAGGGGCACATGCACATGTCGATTGTATTCACCTCTCCGCCCATAAATAATGAGACCAACGACCAATTAAGTGACAGAATATATCTTGTTTTCTGCTAGAAGGGGTTCCTAACTAGTTGGTGCAGGAATGTGGTTTTGAGCCCAGGAATGTGTTTTAGAAACTATGGAGAAAAACGTAAAGACAACGTGCAGAAGGAAAGGTAAAGGTGGAGAGGAAGATGTCCAGCCTTCATCCCTGAAGACCACCAGAAGACCCCCTGAGTGTCACTGAGCATGCTCTGTCTGGGAGGAGCTCATGTAAATGACTTCCTGGAAGTAATTTGCATAACCCTGCCTTTTCCTAGAAATAGAATGAACATGTATAGTCAATCTGTATAAATATGAGAAATTTGTCTTTAAGTGGCACACACGATCCCCTGTGTGCCCAGCACTGCAAGGAAGAATACCTGCTTAATAGCCACCAAGGCCAGTGAGTTTTGATTCCGGCTTTTCGAGACTTCAACAAACACAAGACACTGACAGAAAAGACACTGGTTTTCCTCTCAGGAAAGCTGACCCTCACGTGAACTTCTCTCTGTTAAAAATTATTTAGAACTAATAGTGACCTTCTAAAAAAATCTCTTCAGCACCTCCTTCCATGCAGTTAGCCGGCAAATGCAATTGTTCTGAATCCTTCTAGTCAAGCTCTTAAGCAGCAGGGTAGTAAGGAAGAATGGCTATCATGGCATTCTTCCTTCCTTCTCCTAAGTAAAAGCACTGGATTAATTTTATCTTAGTTATCGTGGCACTTGGTCCCTGGGAAGTGGGGGCCACCTACCCAAGGATGCCTCTACCCTCAGCAGCACAGCCTGCTAATAAATGAAACGTGGCTCCTTGTGTCACTGTGCCTGATCTGGGGGCCGGCAGCTGTGGGCTGCGCTGGGGGTGAGGGGCCTGCGCTGCTCTGAGCTGCGCTCTCAGGGAGGTGGGGAGAAGCTTTGGGAGAAACCCACCGCACTGAGCTTTGGCCCCGTCTCAGGCAGGGAGGACAAGGACCAACAAGGTGTCACCAAGACGATGACAACGATGATGATGATGGTGGCAGGGAGAGAGCTCCAGGCTGCCGGGGCCTTGAGAGCAGCCGCAGAGGGCTCTGGGCCCAGCTCCCCCTCTGCCTTAGGCCCCCTGCTTCCATGGAAGGATCCTTCCATGTAGTATGTGGCCGGCTTATGGATCACCATCGCTTGTGGGGGTGACACTGGCAGGTGCTTCAGTTGGTGATTTGTCGTCTACGTGGTCTTCAGGTGGGGGGCCAGGGGGTCCTGCAACTAGAGGCTCAAACACTTTAACAGCAGGGCATGCTGTTGCCATGAGAGCTTTAACAGCTCCCAAGACAGCTGCCTGTTCCTCTTTTATGTCCTCCAGAGTAGAAATCACAAATCTCCGAGTGGTGGCAAGTCCCTTTGCCTTCTTGGTTCCCATACTGACCGCATCCCATAATTTATCCCCCACCCCTTGCCAGGTGTTTATGCTGAGCACTAAGTGTGGTTCGATTAGAACTCCATGATCACGAGACACCACTGCAGCAGACACTCCAGCGTCGGCTCCTTGTATTTTATGCCTCCCTTTGAAAGGATCTTTATTAATACCCTGACTATGGGCCCTTCTTCACTAGTTAAATTATTCCCATAGCCACACCAGCTGCTCACCTTCTTAGGTGTACCACTGCACTGTACCGGTTTTTCTCCTCCCGGGGTTCTCTGCTCTCCCCTGCCACTGAGCGCTGTCCGGTCGCAGTAGATCAGGGGATTCAGGGCTGGAGGCACCACTGAGTACAGCACTACAACCACCAAGTCCAGAGCTGAAGACAACATGGAGGGAGGCTTCAGGTAGGCAAACATGGCAGTGACCAAAATCAGGGAGACCACAGCCATATGAGGGAGGCAAGTGGAAAACGCTTTGTGCCGCCTGTGCTTAGATGGGATTCTCAGCACAGTCCTGAATATCTGCACATAAGACACCCCAATGAAAACAAAACACCCTGAAGATAAAGAAAAACCAAAGCGCAGAAGCCCAGCTTTCCTGAGGTAAGAGCGTGAACAGGAGAGCTTGAGGATCTGGGGCATTTCACAGAAGAACTGGTCCACAGCATTGCCGTGACAGACAGTTACTGAAAATGTGTTGGCAGTGTGCAGCACAGCGTAGAGAATGCACTTCCCCAGGCAGCTGCTGCCATTTTAACACAAGCTCTGCTACCCAGGAGGGTTCCATAGTGTAGGGGTTCACAGATGGCTATATAGCGGTCATAGGCCATGACGGTGAGAAGACAATACTCCCCTGCCATCAAGAACAGAAAGCAAAAGACCTGGGCAGCACATCCCAAGTAGGAGATGGCCCTGGAGTTCCAGAGGCAATTTGACACGGCTTTGGGGACAGTGGTGGAGATTGATCCCAGGTCAAGGACAGAGAGGTTGAGGAGAAAGAAGTACATGGGGGTGTGGAGGCGGTGCTCACAGGCTACAGCGCTGATGATGAGGCCATTTCCCGGGATGGCAGCCAGGTAGATGCCCAGGAAGAGCCAGAAGTGCAAAAGCTGCAGTCCCTGTGTGTCTGCGAATGCCAGGAGGAGAAACTCGGTGAGTGAGCTGCCATTGGACACTTGCTTTCTCTGAGCATGGGACACTGTCAGAAGAGAAGACAGTGAAAAGTTAGGGTAGTTTTCTCTGAGCAAAAGCACAGCCATTTCTCTTGGACCTCTGTTCTTGGACAGCTCTTTGCCACATAGCCACCCTTTTAATTGCCTAGATCTTCAGCTCTGTGGCTTGAGCTCTGTTTGGTGCTGGCTGAGCATGCAATGGAAATAGGGCCTTGCCCACATGCTCCCAGAGACTCAGATCTGCTCTGCAGCAGCAGATTGGTGGGAACATGGAGGCAGGGAGAATCCTAGTGTTTGATTTTTTTCTGGTTAAAGTGTTTCTAACACAGAAAGGCTTGTCAGTACCTGTACTGCCAGTGCTAAGAAATGGGTATGACAGAAGGCAGTCTGAGAGATTGTTTTTTAATGCATTCCTCCATGTCACCGGTGGAATATTCTTGGGCATCGGAAACAATCAGCATTTCTACCACACTGAAGGAGAACACAGTGAGGCTTGTGAGTCAAGAGGACTGCTTGTGGCTTAGTGTCAACTGAGGGGAGCTGGTCTGTCTCTGCATTTTGTTTCTAGTTTCCCTGAGTTTGCACCTTCCGAGTTTAAGGATGGTCACTGCTCTCGCCGCCCGCCCCCCGCCGCAGCCGCCACGGACACTCCGCCCGCCCGCCCGCCCGCCTCCCATTCCGCCGCCACAGACTCGCCTGCCCGCAGCCCCCTCTCTGCCGCCGCCGCCTCGCCACCCCGCAGCGGGGAGAAGGGAGAGGGGAGAGGCCCGTGTGGGGCCGGCCCCACGCAGCACCGCAGGAAGCCGCCGGTGCCGCCCGGGGACCGAGGGCTCGGCAAGGAGCGCGCTGGCCGGGGTTGGGGGTATGTAAAACTGCCCCGCTCGGGGCTCGGGAGGAGCAGAGCTGTGTTTCCACGGGGAAAAAAAAGAAAAAGAGAAAAGAAAAAAGAAAGACCCCACTGAGCTGATCTGGGGGAAAAGCCCCCAGACGACGCAACACCAACAGCGCCGGGGTTGGCTGCTGGCATTCACAGCGCCGCGCTCGCTGCCTCTGAGCCCCGCGATGGGCAGTGGGCTGGAGACCAGGAAGGACCCTGATGTCAGTGGTTAATGTTGAGTTTTGGCTGTCCTTAAGTTAAAGGGCTCTTTTTTGGCGCTCCAGAAGCATTTCTCTACCCCTGAGTAAAGTTGACATCATCATAATTTGAAACAGCTCATCTTGTTACAGTCACCCTAACAAATACAAGTCGGAGTGTCTTTTGGGAGATCATCTGACAGAGGACCACATTTTGGGGCCACAGGGGTACAGGATGTAAGCAAAATCCTAGGGATGCCCTGGGATTTGCATGCCTCCTGGAGACCACAAACTAGTGGAAAAGTGCAGAAGATGAATCAAGCAATTAGCCAAATCTGTCCAGAAGCCAAATTGCAGTGGCCTCAGGCACTGCCACTGGCGTTGTTATGAATAAGGGTAGAACTCCCAAGTGGAATGTCAGTGAGTCCTTTCGGGATAATGTATGGAAAGCCCGATGAAACTCCTGACCCGAATCCAAACGTGAATGCAACGGGCAAACAGGATGTGGATATATTCTCTTGGAAAAACTCTAGCCAGACCCTGGAGTGCAGCAGTGTGGAATCAACCTCTGACCCTGGAGAATCCCGAGAAGAAACTGGCCGTGGTAATGAAAGACCAGCCGAAGATGAGATGAGCACGTGCAAGGATGGAGTTCAGTCATGGGGCACAGTGAGGAAGACTATCGAGGGCTACCAGAGGACCCCCACTCAACATAACTACGCGTGCGCTGGGGACATTTGCAAATGACTTCCAGGGAATAGCATAAATATGCTAACTGTAACCCTCCCCTCTTTGTATTCAAAGAAGTCAGTGAAGTTTACCAATGATTTCCATCGAGTAGGAATATAGATAAAGTGAGATAACTGAAAGCCAGTCATTGCAAAGGTCGACTTAAGAAGTGAGCACATTTCTCCTAAATGTGATTCCCAGAGGTGCTGTGACCATCGCTGAGGGGCTTGGCCTTGGTCAGTCTCGTGGTTTTGCCCCAGCTGAGAGCTGAGCACCAGCAGCTGCTTGTTCTTTAAAAAGGAAGAGGAGGGGAGAAGCTGGGGGAGGGGGAAGGGAAAGGAAAGGAAAAAAAATCCCAAAACCAAGAAACCAAAACCCTGCGGGTTGGGATAAGGCTAGTTTACTAGAGTGGGGCAAGGCCAGAGAAAGGTGCTGCAGTGACTGGTGTGGGGCCCTGCCTGTCACTGCTGTGCAACCCCACCAAGCTCCTGCTGTCCGTGCTGCCTGCCTTCCTCCTGGCAGGCGTGAACACTTTAGGGGACAAGTCTCATGTTATGCTGGGAAGAGGGGACACTGTCCCGCCTGCCAGCAGGCTATCAGCTGGGGCAATGGTGCTGCATGATGGCTTTCGCCACCGGGCATTCCTGTTTCTCCATGGCACAAAGATGGTTCTTGGGTGGAGTGACCACATGTGCAGCTGGCTCTGCGGAAGGCAGTGGCTGCAGCCGGGGGTCTCTCAGGACTCATGTTCTCAGTGGCCTGACTCTGTCCTTGCTATCCTTTTGCTACCACCGCTGTGTGCTACTCAGCCCTCCCAACCCTGCCACGGCTCCTCCTCTCTCAACGGTGCCCCTCTGCCAAGGGAGAAAGCATTCGTGCTGCTCCTGCCATGGACTTGTAGGCAAAAGCATTTTGCCCCCTAGCATCTTGCCCTTGCACAAGAATTGTACCTTCAGAAGAAAGGTCTGACTGGCCTCTTTCTCCACATTGTATGTGAACATCCCAAGGAGAGTTTCCTCTTCTCCATCTGCATCCACTCCCTCAAGGGCAAAGCACAAGGAGAGCAGCTCAGACACATACTGACGAAGAGGGAAGGGTATGCCCTGGCTCAGGCCTGTTAGCTGTCGCCCTCTCCTGGGGTTCTAGCAGTAGTCTGGCATTGGTTAAGGTCGAGTGCCCTGTGTGCCTTGAGTTTTGGTCAAGAAGCCTGAGGGGGTTGTGCCAGAACTAGCCTTATGAGGGATAAAACCTCTCGAACCCTTGAAGTGTCCTGCTAGAGAGCTGAATCACCCAGGAGACAGCAGGGTATAAACCTCAGAGAGTGCCTGAAAGCAAGCCAGACCCTCTCACAGCTTTCACCCAGGCTACCAGAGTGTCAGGGAAGACAGCAGGCTTGCCGGCGGCCTAGCTCTCTTCTCCCAGGATTTTGGCCCTGACAATATTCTTCTGTTCCCATGAGAGAGGAAAAGTTACTCATGCTCTGAGGATCTTAATAATCACATTCTCAAAACACAGTGGCCTTGTTGATAAGGGTACAGGCTACCCTAAACCAAGAAGCAGTTATGGGAAGGTATTTGGGTGTAATGGAACATGTTAGGAACTAACCATAACAAGAGGGTCAAAACAGCAGGTGTGCGGATACTTTTAGGCATTAAAGGTAAACTAACGATATTTAGCTATAAGTTTATCAGAACTCGTTATAATTACTAACCAATTAATACAGTGTGAACAGTGCGTGTAACCAATTAGCAGTTTTTTAACTTGCCACGTTTGCAGTAAAAAAGGTATATAATCTGTGTGATTTCACCTAATAAAATGGCTTCACCTAAAATGCATCTCGAATTGCGTGTTGCTCTCTGCCGGTCGCGACACCAGAGGACCCCCACTCAACATAACTACGCGTGCGCTGGGGACATTTGCAAATGACTTCCAGGGAATAGCATAAATATGCTAACTGTAACCCTCCCCTCTTTGTATTCAAAGAAGTCAGTGAAGTTAACCAATGATTTCCATCGAGTAGGAATATAGATAAAGTGAGATAACTGAAAGCCAGTCATTGCAAAGGTTGACTTAAGAAGCGAGCACATTTCTCCTAAATGTGATTCCCAGAGGTGCTGTGACCATCGCTGAGGGGCTTGGCCTTGGTCAGTCTCGTGGTTTTGCCCCAGCTGAGAGCCGAGCACCAGCAGTCGCTTGTTCTTTAAAGGGAAGAGGAGGGGAGAAGCTGGGGAAGGGGGAAGGGAAAGGAAAGGAAAAAAAAACCCCAAAACCAAGAAACCAAAACCCCGCGGGTTGGGATAAGGCTAGTTTACTAGAGTGGGGCAAGGCCAGAGAAAGGTGCTGCAGTGACTGGTGTGGGCCCCTGCCCGTCACTGCCTGCGGGCGCCTGGGAGAGCTCCTGCATGTGGAAAATGCTGAGCAATGTTGCTTTTGCAAACTGAAAAGGAGTATTGTATTTTGTGGAGGGCTAAGGCTGCCTCATCAGAAATCCTTTGTTGGGAATTTAGAATGTAACAAATAGCACATAAGATAAAGGGGAGGGAAACTTTTACTTTACGTGTTATTAGTCACGCGGTGTAGCAACTTTCTCCCCCTTTTCCTGCTTTTGTCTAATAGATTTATATAGAGAAACTCCTGACTAATTAAACAAAACTAAACTTTATTAGTGTGCACAGCCATAACAACAAAGGTAAGCAGTCACAACCATGAGGAAAACCACAATAGTAACAACTCCTATCAGTACACAAAATGCTATCCTCAGGCGTTGTTCGTACATCGCCACATCATCTGCCAGCCTGCAAGGAGAAGCATGGGTCGTCTGCCTAGAAATAAAGCAAAACAGAAAAGGAAACCCTTAATCCTTTCTAAACCAACTATCTAAATTTGAAGAGACCACTCAGTCTCAATAACACCCACCTCTCTGGTTGCTCCAGGAGGCGAAAAAGCACTCATCTGGTAGGCGATGATGGCCTGAGAATCTGATGGTAAAGGAACAATATACCACCATAGCCATAGCAAGGACATTGTCCCTACTGCCTGGCTATAGTGCTGTAGAGGGGAGGCCTTACCTCTTGGGAAGTTGCAGGTGAACTGCGAGGTTCAGGGAGGGGGTCCGGGGTCCCCTCTTCACCCACGCCAGCCATTTTCTGCTGCTCGGGTGCTCGTTCCCCTAACTGTGTGTTTTTGGAAATGCGCAGGCGCAGTTTTCCCCAACCTCCCCACAGAAAGTACTAGAAAAGGAAGCTCACGCATGCGTGAATCCAATGAAGGAGAAAGCTAGAATCAGACAAGTATTTTGAAAAGTTAGACAGAGAATCATTATATTAGGATGAAGGTGTAGGAAAAGAATTTACTAACTTTACAGAGAAGGGGGGATTGATACGGGGCTTTCTAACAAGATGCTTACAAAGGGTTAAAGGGTGCTTGCTAATAAAATGCTTGGTAAGGGGGGCTTACTAACAGTTTGTGTCAGAAATGACCTTGCATAAACAATGCCTCCTATGAGCTCTGTGAAAATAAAATTATTTCTTTGACGAGTTCTAGTCCCCCCCATTGGTCTAACAAACTCCTTATCTGTTCAGGAATTTCTTGCTTGTCTCATAATTGGTCATAAATTCAGAGGAAGTATTTCATTGTAGCTAGTTCAACCTCCCCCTTGTCTTTGAAAGTATACAAAACCTGCTGAAACCGGGTGTGTAGTTTGGATCATAGTAGAGGGGAAACTGAGTCTGCGCAAAACAGAAGGTTACTTGCGGTGATGAAGAGGAGCCATCCGACTTCATCCCCACGACCCTCAACGACCACCACCAAACCGCAGTGCGCAGGCACAGTTGGGCGGAGTTTATGGAAATGACTTCTTGGGACTCATTTTAATACGAAGCGGGACAGGTGATGACTATGTATAGGTGTATGATGTAATCTAATCATTTCGGACGGGGATATGGTATAAAAATCCTACCAGCTCTAACCAAAGGTGTACCTGCTTTGTTAGGTCACCTGCTGTTCAAGAACGTATAATAAATTACTGCTTCACTGAGGTGTCTACCTCGAGTCCTTTCTTAGGATCATTGTCATTTCTAACATTTCCATTTCTGTTTCTGGTGTGGTGCCAGTGCCGTGCCTTTTCCCTAAGGTTTTGTTTGGCCTTAAGACAAGTGATAGAGAGAGAGGCGGTGAGGTGCTGTGGGGTATTCTTGGAGGCCTGAGGATGAAAAGCAGCCATGATTGAAACATGCCAGTCCCCTAAATACCTGCATCGCCAACTGTTTACAACTCTTTCTCATATCTGGGTTCTCCTGATAGAAGAGAGCCCTTTGCCCCTCCTCCTGCCTTCCAGAGGGGTTTGCAATCCTGCCTGTTGTCTCTAGCTAAGCAGACTGGAAGCACACATGGGTGCACACCTGGTCATTTTACAGCTCGAGTTACCTGGAGGTAAATACTGTCATCAAAGCAAACCTCCATTCCGTTACCTTTACTCACTCTTTTCTATGGCAATATTGCAGGCAGTTAATCATCGTTTGACTATGTTCACTCTCTGTTTAGGACCCATCGACCTGTGCTGTTTGTAAGGGTGAACACGAAGGCGGGTACTCCCTCTGCCATGGGAGTGCAGAGTTCGACACCTGCGACAGACGCACTGAATAGCAGCTTTCCTGCAGGGAGGGGTGATTAGCCATAAGCCAGAGTCTCTTTTGAAGAAGGCTGTATGTAAAGCCGTGATCTCAAAAGAGGAGGACAGCTCAGTCTTAGGCACATAAACATTAGAAGGCTGGTACCCATTTTCCCAGTGTTTGATGTGCCCAAGCTGAAAGGACGCTAGATCCTAGTGACCATACCCTAAGCATCCTCCTGTTGATCTGTTTATCAAGAACCTTACCAGCATTCAAATCCTAACAGAGCACTGTGCTCACAGATCTTTTTTCCTCGTGTTTCGCTGTCATGATAAGAAGCCCCTATACTCGTGCCAGAGCTGTCCACAGAAATATTATCAGCTCCACAGCTGTGGTGGGTAACTGTGAAAGTCACCGCCTTTGGACTTGGGGAGGAAAAAAACCCCACTCAACACCAAAACCCAAACCCAAAAATCAACAACAGAAGCAACAGGAACACCCCTCTACCCGCGGTTTTGTTTTCTTGAATAAATGGCAATATACCAATTGTTCACGTAGACTTGTGGTCTGATTCTCCCCTGCTACATTAAAAATTGAGATAGGCACTGTTTTCTTCTCGTCCAATCCCTGGTTCTTCCCTGTTCTCATAAAAACTCTAAACATTATTATCTTGGACTGCTACAGAAGCACAGGATACATTTTGTAATCCTGACACTATAAGCCAATCAAAAACCTACTCGCATCACACTTTAGTGTTACCAGGCATTTTTTCTAGGAAAATAGTGGCAGAAAGGCCATCAAGTCACTCGTAGGTACACTGCGTTGGTGGGTTTCACCCTTCTCTGCTTCCCTCTGATCTACTTTAGAAACTTCTCACTTGTCCCATGCTAAACTGGATGCATTTCACATTCCCCCTCCTGATGTAAAGCAATTTCATTTGTACATTCTGTATAGGATAAGCTGCGCTTTGTGACTCAGCATGACTCTGCCTGGGAACAGGCTGGCCTGGGGAGGTGTTTTAGGGCAGCTTCTGTTTTTGTGACTCTCACGAACCTCCCCCAGGTTCTGCTGTCCGATCAACATAGCAAACCTTGTTGTGAGATGGATCTTCCAAAAGGCTCTGTCACACGTGTCATTTCACCCTGATGAAACCTCCCAGAGAAGTCAGGGATGTACAGAACTTCTGAGTTGGAGCTTCCATACTTTTCCTGCGCTGCTTTCCTCCACCAAGGAAATGTTACGACAGTGTCATGGGAAGCTCCTATGCTAGTTTTGCAAGAAACCCCATAATAAATCCTGGTGTGTGTGGCTTTCGAGTCACATAGGGTTATGTTTTCTTACCTACACAGGCACAGCACCTAGGATGGAAAGGATTTCCTCAGCAAGAGTTTATCCAAAAGAAGTCCAGTCCTCTAAGTCACTGACAGCATCTCCATCACTGCTGTCTTCATCGCTGTCCCAGGACAAGGAAGGCAGTCCTGACGAGGTGTGGCTTTCAGATGGGGACTGTGACCTAGGGTGAAAGAGTTCCACTTCTCCACCCTCTTCGTGCGGCTCAGAATCGTCCGACTCAAAATCGTCCTCGTACTCTGAAATAAAAGACCCAGACTGTGAGACAGGAAACGGAATTCACAACTCAAACATCCGGTCTGTTTAGGCAGATTGACTTCAGTCATCTCTTTTTGCAAAGGTCTGGTGCTAAATCTTGCCTGCACCTTGCTGCTGTGCGCTCTCCCCACACCCCTCCCCTCCTGCACCAAGCACTCATGCCCTGTCTCCCTTAGGAGCTCATCTCAGACTCACTGCCCCACACCCAGTCCCCTTGCTACCTTCTGCCCTATGGGTCCTCTGCCTGCTGCCACTCTCCTCTCCACTGTGGTCCCTTTGCTGTGCCGTGCTTTCCTCCTGCTTTCCCACCTACCTCAGGCTCCTGTTTCAGCCCCTCAGACCTTCCTTACTCACTTCCATGGCTCTTGCACAATCTTGCCTCCCGCTGCTTGGCTCAAAGGAGCCCCCCTCCTTTTGCTGCTCAGGCACGGACACCACCGCATTGCTCACGTGTGAGGTGTCCCAGAAGAGGCTGCTCCAGGCAAACCTGGAGGCCCACGAGCCCATACCTGCCCCAGGATCACCCTGCGTGTCTTTTGGAATACTGTACCATATTGGCAGGTGTCTTCCTCACTGTGTTCATGCGCTTCTTTGACAGTGATTCGTTCTTCCATGATTTGTTCTTCAATGATGACCTCATCATCAGTCACAACTTCTTTATCGGTGACATCTTCCTCAACGATTTCTTCAATGATTTCTTCCACTGAACTTTCTTCCCGAATGATTTCTGTGATAACTTTGTCCCCAAAGATTTCCTTGACTTTTTTGTTAACAATTTCTTCTCTCTCATCGATCTCTTCATCAGTGAAAACTTCATTATCAGTGACATCTTCCTCAACGATTTCTTCAATGATTTCTTCCACTGAACTTTCTTCCTGAATGATTTCTGTGATATCTTCATCCCCAAAGATTTCCTTGACTTTTTTGTTGACAATTTCTTCTCTCTCATCGACCTCTTCATCAGTGACAACTTCTTTATCGGTGACATCTTCCTCAACGATTTCTTCAATGATTTCTTCCACTGAACTTTCTTCCTGAATGATTTCTGTGATATCTTCATCCCCAAAGATTTCCTGGACTTTTTTGTTGACAATTTCTTCTCTCTCATCGACCTCTTCATCAGTGACAACTTCTTTATCGGTGACATCTTCCTCAACGATTTCTTCAATGATTTCTTCCACTGAAATTTCTTCCTGAATGATTTCTGTGTTATCTTCGTCCCCAAGGATTTCTTTGACTTTTTTGTTAACAATTTCTTCTCTCTCATCAATTTCGTCCTTGTCTTCTCTGCAATGAACTTTGTTGTCTTCATCATCGTTGTCATCTTTGTTGGTGTTGTCATCTTCGTCATCGTCTTCTTCTTCGCTGTACTGCTGGCACATCTCCATCTCTTCCTCAGGAGCTCCTGAACTCTCTTCCTTTCTTCCTGAGTCCACATACTTCTTGTTGTCGTCTGCCCTCTTTGTGGGAGGGGATGGCTTTTTGTCCATACCCGTGGAAAGAATGCACCTATAAAAACCCAAGGAGAAGAGGAAAGTGTCACATTGTGCTGTCTCTGCACGATGGTAGGGCAGCCAGCACACAGAGCTATTCAGCTTGTCACCAGCAGTAACACGATGTACCTGTCTGCCTCGGCACTGCCACTCAGACAACACCGTTACTGAGAAGGACTGGCTGGGAGAAGCACCCTAAAATCTGCAAGTGCTCCTCAGACATTGATGCAGTTCCTCCTTGAAGGAGAGTGACACTCTCTGCACTTCAAGCTGGCAATGCAGCTTCAAGTCAAAATTATCCCAGGTGTCTGCTAATGTCAAGCTACACTGAGCTCCGTTTTTTCCCCTCTCTTATTATGGAAGGCTTGATCGCCCTGATTGTCCCTCATGTTCCGGCTGTTCACAAGCGCCGTGCAATACCCTACAGTCAGTCACTCTAGAAATCCTTCCAATTCACAGGCAGATACTGTATGCACAATGTGACCATTTGTGAAGAGAGCTCTGCCTTTGAATTATTTGTCCATGCTCTATTTTTCAGGGGCCTTGGAGATACTGAAGCACTTCTACTGTAGAGAAAGGCGGGACCTAGGCAAGCGGGAAACTCTCACCTAGGTCAGAATTAGCCAGTCCTTGGAGACTCTGGAGGTCACCAAACTGACTGCAAGTCTTCCTAGGGGTCACACAGAAGCTGAGATTTGGGCAGCTCCTAAAGCTCTAGAGCCACTACACCCCTTTGAATTCGTGTGCTACTGGGAACATACCAAGTTGCACATTGACAGCAGCTTGCTGCTGCTTTAAAAATTCGTTACAACAAGAACAAAAGAGGTTTAGAGCTATCCATGTGTGCAGAAGCCTTCCTCTCTGGCGTGACATGGCAATCACACAGGAGGGAAGATTTGAGTCAAATCAAAGCTTCTTGGCAAAACGGCAGCTGTTGCTCACAGCACTGACGTTTGCCTCAAACCATGAGCCTTCTGCACACGTTTGCCATCTGAGCTGTGGCTAACACTGAACAGCGTCTGATGCTGCGGCCAGGGGAATTACCACAGGGTCCCACCTTACAGGCAGAGCGGTTGAAAAACACCTTCTCTTCTTCTCACTGTCCAAAGGAAACCCTGGAAACTACAGGGAACTCAGCAGGACTCAGGAGAATTCTGTCCCTCTCGCTCCCACCAGAAGCATGCAGGTGGTGTACGTGTGCCACCCCACCCCTGTTCCCCCACACTCGACTGCTGAGGAAGTGCTGGCTGCCACGCGATGAGCTGACACATCCAGTGCAAACACGCTGTGTGGCTGCGCGCACTCGACAGAGCCACTCAGGAGGCACACACAAGCAGAGGACTCGGGTGGCAACCTGCCCTGTGGGACCCTGAGGGAGAAGCTCAATTCTGCATGTTTCAAGGGACAGATGAGGCTCTACAGAGCTGTGGGGTGCCGGGAACATTCAAAAAGAGGAAACGAGGGATAAACTGACTAAGAAGCGGGACACTAAGTCCTTGGGAGCAAGCAACGTGCATTTGTCTCCGTACCTGTAGCAAGGAGATGCTCCCTCCACCTTAAGGAACGCAAAGGATCCACTTCTGCCTCCCACCCTGCAGCGCTTCCGATGTCTGTACTCGCAGCACGTGCTCAACCGGTCCACGCACAGCCCGTTGAGGTAGAAGGTGAGGCTGAATGGGAAACCGCGGTGCCTCCTGGAGATGAACTGAAAGCTTTCTGCAATTGCAGAGAGGAAAGGGTTCACAGAAACAGGTTATGCTTTGCTGTCAGCCTCTTGGCATCCTCACATCCCACCCCCACAAAAGCAGCCAGCCCTCCGAGGTCAGGTACTTTGGCTCTCGGCTCTATTAATCGGGTGGCAAAAGTCCACCTCCTCCCCACACCACAGCATTGGCACTTTCCAACCCCACACTACCAAGCTGGGCACGCCTGTGACAAGCAAATCCATCCTCAGTTGGGCCGCTCGCTCTGCAGCGGAACAGAACCCAGAGCCTCACGGCCCAGCAAGGTGCCCTCTGCCACCTCCCCTACCAGAGTGTGTGCTATGCGCAGGAAGCTTGGGATTCCCGGCGTGTGCCTGCCTTGATGGGGCCGTGCAGCAGCGAGCCGGAGCTCCCGCAGTGTAATGCAGGCGTTCCTCAGCGGGCGCCTCCTGGCAGAGTGCAGCCAGGCTCCCGCTGGGGACAGCGGCCATGCCAGGGGCTCTGGGCCTGCACTAATACGCTCGGACTCATGCCCACATTTTAGCCAGTTGCCTGGATCAGCAGGAACTCTCTGACTCTGGACCCTTACCTCCTTCCAACAGGTTGCCTTTGTAAACACAGATGTTTTCTCCTCCACAGTGCTGCTGGTAGACTGCAATTTCATCTCTGTCATCATCAGCACTGCGAGATAAATGGATGCGTTTCCCTAGGAAGACCATGGTGACACGTGCGTTGCTGCGCAGCCGGGACTGGGGGAATCCAGACAGAAGAGACACAGAAAGCATGTTCATTCACCTTCCAGCTCTGACAGAAGCTGAACACAACAACCATGTCACCACACCAGGCGCTTGAGGCTCCCAGTCTTTTCACTCAGACCTTGACCTGCTTAACTTGGAGCGTCTTTTCTAACATGCAGAAGGGCAGAGAAATATCTTGAGTGGAAAAACCTTTATAGGAGCCAAAACTGGCTGGAGAAACAGCGTACCAGATGACCTTCCCATACACTTGAGGTGTTTCTGACACCCTCTGATGTCCTGGCACCAGCTAGGGCCAGAGGTGCGGGCAGCCTGACTAAAATCATAGGAAGGGAGGCTTTAAGCTAGAGTTCCTGTGGTGCCGTTGTTCAAGCCTCTTTTCCAGCCCACAAGTGCTGCGGTAGATACAGACATGGGTGGCAGTTCTATATTTTGGTAGCTACAAGCTGTCTGTCTTTCAGGATTGCAGTGAACCTGCACTCACACTACGTACAGGCACCTTTCAGCATCAGGCAAACACTTACCCTTCCTAGAGGTGCCTCTGTGTTATTTGGTACAGCGATGGGACGAAATCTTCTCCCTCGGTAGGTGCCATTTCTTGCTGCCTTGACGTGTTCGTCTCTCTTTTTCAGGGGCGGATGTGGCATTAGTACTGTAGGATTCCTTACTGGGGGGAGGTGACAGGGCCATGTACCAGCCACAGCTCCCACAGAGATCCTACGGTTTAAGCCATTCGATTCCTCCTGCAGAAATGATTTAAGTAGGTCAAACAGGCTCTGCAAAAATAGCTACTGAGCACAGGAAATGCACTCGGGTCTGCCTGCCCTTTACATTTAGGAACACACGTAGCTCTGGAACAACCCCGTAACTCGGTGCTCTCAGGTTTGGTCATGAAAACAGTCCTGGGCTACGCGCCTTTCCTTTCCTTTGCCAGGCTACAGGCAGATTGCTTGAAAATGGCTCCCCCAGATACACCTGACACTCTAAGCCAGGTAGTGCTCATCCCCATGCATAGTTCTGTTCACTAGCAGACAGAATACTGATCAACCCCTACAGCCCTGCTCTGTGCTCTCAGCTGGCAAGCCAATTCCCAAGCAGCCAGAATCTTCCAACAGTAAGATCCCTGGCATCAATCATACAAGATGTGGGTCAGAAGGCTTCTTGCCCATTTCTAGGGTAGTAACAGTGTACACATCAAGATCACATTTGGCTACTCCCAAAAAGGGAGTAAAAAAGGAGGAGCCCCTAAGCAGGAACAGTGGCAGCAGGAGATGCTCTAGGCTAAGCACCAAGGGGCCAGAGGTGCTATGTCCACACTTTCCTGTCTGTGCTTACACACAGCACATGGAGCGCTGGGTGAAACTCACCGGTTGCAAGCGAGCAGCTGGTTCTCTAGCCATGCATGCCCGGAACCCACCATTTCTGGGACCAGCTGGTGGATGTGGCAAGTGCACAGGTCCAGCACCTTCCACTGCTCTTCTGGATGGTTCCACCTGTGCCAACAGAAATGTAGGTTGCTGAGGTACCACATACTCTAACGGCAATGCCTGAGCTCGCCTTCTGTCCGTCTGTCATCGGATGGCTGTGAGCACTGGCGTGCCTAGACCCAGTGGAACACCATGCTCAAGGAAGGCAAGGAATCGTGGGGACACCAAGAGGCCGACGAAGGGAAAGACTTGTGCCCATCTCCAGATAGTTTCCCTGCAACCTTCTCCAGCTGGCAATACCCCTCTTCCAATCCCTCAGCCTGTGTCCATGTGCCTCCCAATTCCTGCATTGACTGAAGGCCTCTCTCTTCTCTACATGTGCAGGCACCTGACACTTCCTCGCTGCTCCAAAGAGCTGCCAGTCTCTGAACTCGTGAGGGTGACTTAGCAGGAGGAATGGCAAAAAGAGCGAGGCGTGTTTTGCTGCTATGCAGCTGTAGATGAAAACTCAACAGATGGTGTGAACACATCCACAGGTACTGACATTAACTGGGGGCTGGCTCCCTCTCTGAGTGACAGAAAATTTGTGCAGAGAGAAAATTTGCTTGCAGACAGATTTTATATTATGGGAGATAAGCTGCCTTGTTTTCCCTCACAGTGATGATGAAGATGGGCCATAGGACCAGGAAAACAACATCTTAAAAAATAAAGGGAAGGTTAAAAAGGAGAGTTAAAATAAAAGCTGAGAGCGTACCAGATGACCTTTTCATACACTTGTGGTGTTTCTCACACCCCTCTGAAGTCCTGGCACCAGCTAGGGCCAGAGGTGTGGGCAGGCTGACTAAAATCATAGAAAGGGAGGCTTTAAGCTAGAGTTCCTGTGGTGCCATTGTTCAAGCCTCTTTACCAGCCCACAAGTGCTGCGGTAGATACAGACATGGGTGGCAGTTCTATATTTTGGTAGCTACAAGCTGTCTGTCTTTCAGGATTGCAGTGAACCTGCCCTCACACTACGTACAGGCACCTTTCAGCATCAGGCAAACACTTACCCTTCCTAGAGGTGCCTCTGTGTTATTTGGTACAGCGATGGGACGAAATCTTCTCCCTCGGTAGGTGCCATTTCTCGCTGCCTTGACGTGTTCGTCCCTCTTTTTCAGGGGCGGATGTGGCATTAGTACTGTAGGATTCCTTACTGGGGGGAGGTGACAGGGCCATGTACCAGCCACAGCTCCCACAGAGATCCTACGGTTTAAGCCAATCCGTTCCTCCTGCAGAAACAATTTAAGCAGGTCAAACAGGCTCTGCCAAAATAGCTACTGAGCACAGGAAATGCACTCGGGTCTGCCTGCGCTTTACATTGAGAAACACTGTGGAATAATTACTGGAGGTGACTTAAAAATTAAAATTTATGTTCACACTATAAGCAAAGGTTCAGCATTCAGGAAACTCCATGGGTGCCAACAGTCCACTTCACAAAATATTCCCTAGGCAATCTTGGAGGTTGGCAACATCAGGGCAGCTTGATGTGCTACCCCTGAGGGAACAGTACACGCAGGAGGCACTGTGGCGAGGCTCTGAGATCTTTGGGCCCCTGTGTACAATAGTACTGCCATGCTGCATTTTTTCTGCCCATAGTGAGAACTGAAACAGCTAGTGATTTGTCATTTTCCTGGCAGGATCGTGTTCTTCAGGTCAACTGTTGCTCACTATAATATCATTAGAATACAAAACCACACCTCCATCCCAAAAGCTACCTGCCTCTAAGGTAGGACCACCACCCCTCACTGAGCACACGCTCTGAATTTCTGTTAGCCTGTACCTTTAAACATGAAGGGAGGAAAACTGACACCAAACTCAACAAAGATATGAATGACTAGAGTCACTCAAGCTCCACCTGATAGGGAAAAATAGCATAAAAGTAGCCCCAAAACAGAGGCATGTTAGGGAAGAAACCATCACGAGGCATCGCTGACTTCTGGGACCTGTCAACAGAGCGAGCCGCTCTCCCCCGCCCCAGGGCGCCTTGGGTGAAATGTGAACATTCAGCTACGGCAAAAAAGTGACTGCGCCCCTTCCCCGACCGGGAAGGAGTGGGCTCCAAGTTTTCAGAAGGATCAACAGAAAGCAGTAACGGGCGTTAGGCAGTGACAAGCTGCTCAAAATCGTAGAGTGAAAATAATCCAAGTGTCGTTTGTGTGGTGCTGGGAGCCTGCTGGCCTTGTGCTCAACAAGTAGCTAAGGAAGCCCCTGCTTTCAAGCAAATGTCTGCTACAGAATACGCAACTCTGACATTGGGAAATGAGGTGTTGAAGTCATCACTGACGTTTGCAAGGGGGACAGGAGAAAAATTATGAATCTGAGTAGAGAAGCCAAGCTCGTATTAGATAAAATGCAACCTTCTGCTCCAGTCAGGCAGATTCGTAGATTGATGTGTAGCACCAACCCTGAAACTTGGAATGGTCTGACAGTGATGATGCTGAGATCAAAGGAACCCCTGATTCTGAACCTCAACCAATCACCATTTGACCTCTGCTGAAAGTTAAAACTGCTGCTGGCAGTGATGACGAGATTCACACCAGTGTCGGTACAATTCCATGCTCACCAGTGGAGCTGGCAAAGATACAGGGCAAATTCTCCAGGTGGTCGGGGCAGTTGGGTTTGGACTGTGTGTGGCGAGTTTCTCTTGCAGGGGGAGACAGGATTATGTTAAGTGAGGAGGAGATGGAGGCTACGGGGGACCAGGAGTATTTTTAACCACCACGCCAGGAGACCACAATTATTCCTTGACTGCACAAGCTGCACACTGAGCAGGTGTCATAAATCCACAGGAGAGAGAGGGGCTGCTGGAGATTAAAGCCACAGGCTACTCCCATCTGGCAGAGGCAGTACAAAAAGCGGTCTACATACAAGCACTGTATGAAACAGACGTGTGTAAGGAAATCCCTGATGTTAGCTCCCATTGACCCAGCACGATTATCCCCTCTTATTCGTGGTCTTTCTGATTGTCTTCAGAACTTTGCAGAAAATACTCAAGCCTGCATTCGAACTGCTCATGAAAAAGCCAGTCATAATTGTAGGCAAAGCCAGCAAAGACCTATACCCACCTGGAACAACTTTGTACAGAAATGGGTAAATACGGACACTGAATAGGCCGCACCGAATAGGCCGGGGGTCAGTTCACCCCGGGGAAAATCTCCAGGCCTCGCCCAGCGAGTCTGCCAAGTCTGCACCCAAAACCCTGAACCCGGTGGGAGATTTGGACCTAACAAGCAATGCAGTGAGTCCTGGCACAACACCCTGAATCTGGGTGTACCTCAACAATTCCTGCATGGGGCCTCTACAGAGGATCTCTGCTCCTGAGGCCAATCTCGGTGTAAAAGGTGTAACTCAGCAGAGGGAAACTCTCTAGCTCGTAAGATCCAAATCCATCAAGAAAGTGCTCCTTCTGCACCAGAGCACAATCTAACAGAAAGGGGACCCCAGCACAGCAGACAGCAAAAAATTTCTGTCCCTGGAGAGGGTAGCGAGCCACCCTGCCTGGCTACTACTGGAAATTCAGTGGCGCTCTGATAAAAGCCACTGAATTTCCAGGAGCACTGTTGCTATTCCCATTGGACCCTGAAAAATATCGGTAGATTTTCTCATTGTGACAGGGGCCTAAATGTCAAGAATCACTGCAGAAACAGTACAGACCTTCAGCATAAAACCTGGGTGATGCAAGGTTAAAACCACCAGAATTGAGGAAATAGTGAAAAATGCCCCACTGCAAAAATAACTCTCTGGCTGCCAGGTGAGCAGAGGTAATGGGTGGTGCCACAAACACTGACATTTTAGGATTTCAAATAAAAGGGAATCAAGCACAATGAAACCCAGACTGTCAGAAACATCTGGACTCTTACCCCTTCCACAATCATTAATGTTCAGCAACATCCATTGCCAGCAATTGCCGTTGCGAGGACTGACAGGGTGGTAACAGCATTGGAAGAAGGGATGTAATTAAAAGAACTTACTGGCTTTACAATTCACCGGTATGGCCAGTAAAGAAACCTACTGGGCAGTGGTGTTTTACAGTGGGCTTTCAACAATTAAGTGTTGACACCGTGCCTTTATCTGCCACAGTTCCAAACACTGCACAGAAAGGAACATTAATACAGGGAGCTGCCTGCTCATGTGAAGTTTCTCCTCCACCACAACCCCCAGGTCCTTCTCAGCAGGGCTGCTCTCCAGGAGCTTGTCCCAGTCTGCATATATGTCTGGGATTCCTCCAGCCAAAGTGCAAGACCTAGAACTTTGCAGAGCTGAACCTCAATAGGTTCCCCCTGGCCCACCTTTCCAGCCTGTCATTCCTGAGCACGGCTTACGTAGGATGGTCAGCATGGCTGCACAGAAGGACTCTCATTTCTCAGAAATGATCAGAAATGTGACAGGATTTTTTTAGGAACAGGAATAGGGGTTTAAACAGCATAGCTGCCAATAAATTAGCTACAGTAACCAGTGACCTAAACACATTGAAACTTCAAGCCCTTACAATCTTCTCTTTCAACACTGGCGTTTAACCGCATATCGCATATATTAGAGCATATATGAGCTCTGTGGGGAGAAGTAAATTGGAGTCTACCAATTAATTACAGATACACTTAACGGTGCCCAAACCTGCGTTTCCCTGGCCCTCGTTTCCAAGCTTGGCTGTGGATACAAGCAGTGGCAGCTGCAATTATATGGGAAGGTGAGGAAGAAATCTGACCTACCAAAATTTGGAAAGTAATGTGGGTTAAAAAATGATCCACATCACTCCTGTCTTCATTGCTGTCCCAGGCCAAGGAAGGCAGTCCTGACAAGGTGTGGCTTTCAGATGGGGACTGTGACCTAGGGTGAAAGAGTTCCACTTCTCCACCCTCTTCGCGCGGCTCAGAATCGTCAGACTCAAAATCGTCCTCGTACTCTGAAATAAAAGACCCAGACTGTGAGACAGGAAATGGAATTCACAACTCAAACATCCAGTCTGTTTAGGCAGATTGACTTCAGTCATCTCTTTTTGCCTTCGCAAAGCAGATGCATCAGTGTTAAAAACAAAGCCATTTAACGCACTGTGCTATGGGGACTACGATTAAGAGCTGGGCAGGCTCAGAAACAAAACGCAAGACGGTCTTTTCTTTTATTAGAGGAGAAAAACGTCTTGCAAGAAACACCCCTGGGCAAACTTTCAGCAAGGGCAGCCTTTCTCCAGTCTGCCTGTTGAAATCTCCCTCAACAGAAAGGAGACGGGGCTCAAGCCAAGGGCACAGTCAGCCAGCTACAACAGGCAGCGGGAGCACTGGGGAAGGGTCAGTCGCCCCTGCGGTTGGAGCACAGACGGTAGGAAAGGTGAGATGGCAGACCTGGAGCAGAGGGAGCAAATGCTCAGGCAGGCGAGGAAGCTGGAGGGTTAGGCAGGTGTCAGCAAAGCGCTGCCTGGGGCAGTGTGGTGGGGAGGGCACCGGGAAGAGCCTTAGGCCAACCAGGTTTCACACTCCCACTGCCCCCGGGCAGAAGAGCAAAGGTCTGGTGCTAAATCTTGCCTGCACCTTGCTGCTGTGCGCTCTCCCCACACCCCTGTCCTCCTGCACCAAGCATTCATGTCCTGTCTCCCTTAGGAGCTCATCTCAGACTTACTGCCCCACACCCAGTCCCCTTGCTACCTTCTGCCCTATGGGTCCCCTGCCTGCTGCCGCTCTCCTCTCCTCTGTGGTCCCTTTGCTGTGCCCTGCTTTCCTCCTGCTTTCCCACCTACCTCAGGCTCCTGTTTCAGCCCCTCAGACCTTCCTTACTCACTTCCATGGCTCTTGCACAATCTTGCCTCCCGCTGCTTGGCTCAAAGGTGACCCCCCTCCTTTTGCTGCTCAGGCACGGACACCACCGCATTGCTCACGTGTGAGGTGTCCCAGAAGAGGCTGCTCCAGGCAAACCTGGAGGCCCACGAGCCCATACCTGCCCCAGAATCACCCTGCCTGTCTTTTGGAATACTGTACCATATTGGCAGGTGTCTTCCTCACTGTCTTCATGCGCTTCTTTGACAGTGATTCGTTCTTCCATGATTTGTTCTTCAATGATGACCTCATCATCAGTCACAACTTCTTTATCGGTGACATCTTCCTCAACGATTTCTTCAATGATTTCTTCCACTGAACTTTCTTCCCGAATGATTTCTGTGATAACTTTGTCCCCAAAGATTTCCTTGAATTTTTTGTCAACAATTTCTTCTCTCTCATCAATTTCGTCCTTGTCTTCTCTGCAATGAACTTTGTTGTCTTCATCAGCGTTGTCATCTTCGTCGGTGTTGTCATCTTCGTCATCGTCTTCTTCTTCGCTGTACTGCTGGCACATCTCCATCTCTTCCTCAGGAGCTCCTGAACTGCCTTCATTTCTTCCTGAGTCCACATACTTCTTGTTGTCGTCTGCCCTCTTTGTGGGAGGGGATGGCTTTTTGTCCATACCCGTGGAAAGAATGCACCTATAAAAACCCAAGGAGAAGAGGAAAGTGTCACATTGTGCTGTCTCTGCACGATGGTAGGGCAGCCAGCACACAGAGCTATTCAGCTTGTCACCAGCAGTAACACGATGTACCTGTCTGCCTTGGCACTGCCACTCAGACAACACCGTTACTGAGAAGGACTGGCTGGGAGAAGCACCCTAAAATCTGCAAGTGCTCCTCAGACATTGATGCAGTTCGTCCTTGAAGGAGAGAGACACTCTCTGCACTTCAAGCTGGCAATGCAGCTTCAAGTCAAAATTATCCCAGGTGTCGGCTAATGTCAAGCTACACTGAGCTCCGTTTTTTCCCCTCTCTTATTATGGAAGGCTTGATCGCCCTGATTGTCCCTCATGTTCCGGCTGTTCACAAGCGCCGTGCAATACCCTACAGTCAGTCACTCTAGAAATCCTTCCAATTCACGGGCAGACACTGTATGCACAATGTGACCATTTGTGAAGAGAGCCCTGCCTTTGAATTATTTGTCCATGCTCTATTTTTCAGGGGCCTTGGAGATACTGAAGCACTTCTGCTATAGAGAAAGGCGGGACCTAGGCAAGCGGGAAAGTCTCACCTAGATAAGAATTAGCCAGTCCCTGGAGACTCTGGAGGTCACCAAACTGACTGCAAGTCTTCCTAGAGGTCGCACAGAAGCTGAGATTTGGGCAGCTCCTAAGCTCTAAAGCTACTACACCCCTTTGAATTTGTGTGCTACTGGGAACATACCAAGTTGCACATTGACAGCAGCTTGCTGCTGCTTTAAAAATTCGTTACAACAAGAGCAAAAGAGGTTTAGAGCTATCCATGTGTGCAGAAGCCTTCCTCTCTGGCGTGACTTGGCAATCACACAGGAGGGAAGATTTGAGTCAAATCAAAGCTTCTTGGCAAAACGGCAGCTGTTGCTCACAGCACTGATGTTTGCCTCAAACCATGAGCCTTCTGCACACGTTTGCCATCTGAGCTGTGGCTAACACTGAACAGCATCTTATGCTGCAGCCAGGGGAATTACCACAGGGTGCCACCTTACAGGCAGAGCGGTTGAAAAACACCTTCTCTTCTTCTCACTGTCCAAAGGAAACCCTGGAAACTACAGGGAACTCGGCAGCACTCAGGAGAATAATGTCCCTCTTGCTTCCACCAGAAGCATGCAGGTGGTGTACGTGTGCCACCCCACCCCTGTTCCCCAACACTCGACTGCTGAGGAAGTGCTGGCTGCCACGCGATGAGCTGACACATCCAGTGCAAACACGCTGCGTGGCTGCGCCCACTCGACAGAGCCACTCAGGAGGCACACACAAGCAGAGGACTCGGGTGGCAACCTGCCCTGTGGGACCCTGAGGGAGAAGCTCAATTCTGCATGTTTCAAGGGACAGATGAGGCTCTACAGAGCTGTGGGGTGCTGGGAACATTCAAAAAGAGGAAACGAGGGATAAACTGACTAAGAAGCGGGACACTAAGTCCTTGGGAACAAGCAACGCGCATTTGTCTCCGTACCTGTAGCAAGGAGATGCTCCCTCCACCTTACGGAACGCAAAGGATCCACTTCTGCCTCCCACCCTGCAGCGCTTCCGATGTCTGTACTCGCAGCACGTGCTCAACCGGTCCACGCACAGCCCGTTGAGGTAGAAGGTGAGGCTGAATGGGAAACCGCGGTGCCTCCTGGAGATGAACTGAAAGCTTTCTGCAATTGCAGAGAGGAAAGGGTTCACAGAAACAGGTTATGCTTTGCTTTCAGCCTCTTGCTATCATCACAGCCCATCCCCACAAAAGCAGCCAGCCCTCTGAGGTCAGGTACATTGGCTCTCGGCTCTATTAATCGGGTGGCAAAAGTCCACCTCCTCCCCACACCACAGCATCGGCACTTTCCAACCCCACACTACCAAGATGGGCACGCCTGTGACAAGCAAATCCATCCTCAGTTGGGCCGCTCGCTCTGCAGCAGAACAGAACCCAGAGCCTCACGGCCCAGCAAGGTGCCCTCTGCCACCTCCCCTACCAGAGTGTGCGCTATGCGCAGGAAGCTTGGGATTCCCGGCGTGTGCCTGCCTTGATGGGGCCGTGCAGCAGTGAGCCGGAGCTCCCGCAGTGTAATGCAGGCGTTCCTCAGCGGGCGCCTCCTGGCAGAGTGCAGCCAGGCTCCCGCTGGGGACAGCGGCCATGCCAGGGGCTCTGGGCCTGCACTAATACGCTCGGACTCGTGCCCACATTTTAGCCAGTTGCCTGGATCAGCAGGAACTCTCTGACTCTGGACCCTTACCTCCTTCCAACAGGTTGCCTTTGTAAACACAGATGTTTTCTCCTCCACAGTGCTGCTGGTAGACTGCAATTTTATCTCTGTCATCATCAGCACTGCGAGATAAATGGATGCGTTTCCCTAGGAAGACCATGGTGACACGTGCGTTGCTGCGCAGCCGGGACTGGGGGAATCCTCCGGCATTCTGAGGCAGGAGAGACACAAAAAGCACGTTCATTCACCTTCCAGCTCTGACAGAAGCTGAACACAACGACCATGTCACCACACCAGGCGCTTGAGGCTCCTAGTCTTTTCAGACAGACCTCGACCTGCTTAACTTGGAACGTGTTTTCTAACATGCAGAAGGGCAGAGAAATATCTGGAGTGGAAAAACCTTTACAGGAGCCAAAACTGGCTGGAGAAACAGCGTACCACATGACCTTTCCATACACTTGAGGTGTTTCTGACACCCCTGTGAAGTCCTGGAACCAGCTAGGGCCAGAGGTGCGGGCAGGCTGACTAAAATCATAGAAAGGGAGGCTTTAAGCTAGAGTTCCTGTGGTGCCGTTTTTCAAGCCTCTTTTCCAGCCCACAAGTGCTGCGATAGATACAGACATGGGTGGCAGTTCTATATTTTGGTAGCTACAAGCTGTCTGTCTTTCAGGATTGCAGTGAACCTGCACTCACACTACGTACAGGCACCTTTCAGCATCAGGCAAACACTTACCCTTCCTAGAGGTGCCTCTGTGTTATTTGGTACAGCGATGGGACGAAATCTTCTCCCTCGGTAGGTGCCATTTCTCGCTGCCTTGACGTGTTTGTCTCTCTTTTTCAGGGGCGGATGTGGCATTAGTACTGTAGGATTCCTTACTGGGGGGAGGTGACAGGGCCATGTACCAGCCACAGCTCCCACAGAGATCCTACGGTTTAAGCCATTTGATTCCTCCTGCAGAAACAATTTAAGCAGGTCAAACAGGCTCTGCAAAAATAGCTACTGAGCACAGGAAATGCACTTGGGTCTGCCTGCCCTTTACATTTAGGAATACACGTAGCTCTGGAACAACCCCGTAACTCGGTGCTCTCAGGTTTGGTCATGAAAACAGTCCTGGGCTATGCACCTTTCCTTTCCTTTGCCAGGCTACAGGCAGATTGCTTGAAAATGGCTCCCCCAGATACACCTGACACTCTAAGCCAGGTAGTGCTCATCCCCATGCATAGTTCTGTTCACTAGCAGACAGAATACTGATCAACCCCTACAGCCCTGCTCTGTGCTCTCAGCTGGCAAGCCAATTCCCAAGCAGCCAGAATCTTCCAACAGTAAGATCCCTGGCATCAATCATACAAGATGTGGGTCAGAAGGCTTCTTGCCCATTTCTAGGGCAGTAACAGTGTACACATCAAGATCACATTTGGCTACTCCCAAAAAGGGAGTAAAAAAGGAGGAGCCCCTAAGCAGGAACAGTGGCAGCAGGAGATGCTCTAGGCTGAGCAGCAAGGGGCCAGAGGTGTTACGTCCACACTTTCCCTGTCTGTGCTTACACACAGCACATGGAGCGCTGGGTGAAACTCACCGGTTGCAAGCGAGCAGCTGGTTCTCTAGCCATGAATGCCCAGAACCCACCATTTCTGGGACCAGCTGGTGGATGTGGCAAGTGCACAGGTCCAGCACCTTCCACTGCTCTTCTGGATGGTTCCACCTGCGCAAAGAGAAATGTAGGTTGCTGAGGTACCACATACTCTAACGGCAATGCCTGAGCTCGCCTTCTGTCAGTCCGTCATCGGATGGCTGTGACCCCCAGTGGAACATGCAAAAGACATGCAAAACCACAAATCCTTTTTTTTTTTTTAAATTCAGAGAAAAGAAACTTTTCAGTCTCACCAGTCCTGATCTCTGATGATGTGTTTTTAACCTTCGATTGCTTAAATATCCCTCCAAGTCTTCATCCATGATGCTATCCATTGTCTCAAGAAATCTGAAAGGAAATCAATACACACACATATAATCCCCTTGAGAGCCAAATTCATACAGCTTAATTTACAAAGACCTTGCCTGGGCAGCTCAGCCTTTCGGCTTCAGACAGGCAGCAGCCCCGCTGCTTACCACACCGCTCACTCTCCAGTACCCTTTACTCTGCCAGGGTCACACCTTAGCTGCCCGTTCAGAGAAACACCTCTGTCTCACTTGGGCCAAGTCTTCTTTTTTCCCACCTGGCTGGAGCTCTAGGTACTACTTCTCAAGAGAGACCTTCCCACACTACCCTTTTCCAAAGGCTCTTGAAGAATCCTGGCATGCTGCAGGGAGGTTCCAATCTCAAACACAACTTCGAAGTGGGTTGTACAGCCAGGTTAAGTTCTGACACTAGTTCCTTATTCGAAGCATCGCTCACAAAAACAGGACGTGCCATGTTTTGTCAGGGAGAGCCGCAGAGGTTCTCTGTTCCTCAGTATCACTAACACCTATCCCTTCGGGGACGCCCAGGTGCTCAGAAACTCACAACCTGGGCACCTGCAGCCAGACACTGCCACAGGGCAACACCTGCAACCAGTGGTCCTCTTCCCTGCCACTCCACCTGCCCACCCCCAGAACAAGGGACCTGCCTCGGCGCAGGGCTCTGCGGCACAGAGAGCTCCTGGGTCACGAGGCGTTTGCCCATGCCCAGCCTGACCCTCAAACCCCTGGTCTCCACATTTCCCAGGCAGGGCAGCCTGACTCCACACAGACCCCACACTCCCCGCCCCCCTCACCTCAGCTTTGGGCCACTCATGGCAGCGGTGACCAGGGGCAGCTGCCAGCTCTCCAAGAAACCGATATGCAGCTGCTGAAGGAGCCGAGATGACTCTCCCTCCTCGATTGGATGTTAGTGTCTCTTGAACCAAGGGTACAGCCTGTGATACCCAGGAGCACCTCGACTGGTGTCCCTCACAGACTGCAGCAAAGCTGGGTTTGCGCTGCTCCCCAAAGCCTTGGCTGCTCCCCCGAGTGATGGACCAACCAATGCCCCTCACCTTCTGTGATCCAGGCACTGGCCCAGCCAATAGGAATGACCAGCACCCTTTACCTAACAACCACCTGTGACATCACACATCGCTTACACTAGGCTAAGCATTCCTGAGCCTCCAAGGAGAAGCACAGCTCCCTACTCCTGTGCCAAGGGCAGCCCACGGGGAAACCAGCTGCTGGGCATCTGCACTACCTCAAGCAAGGAAGGGTCCTGGGGAAGCCACAGGG
The DNA here is from genome assembly GCA_020800305.1 of Porphyrio hochstetteri. Taxonomy (NCBI): domain Eukaryota; kingdom Metazoa; phylum Chordata; class Aves; order Gruiformes; family Rallidae; genus Porphyrio; species Porphyrio hochstetteri. The sequence goes on from CM036912.1 coordinate 27,542,295, forward strand.
CACCAGGAGCCACAGTGCCGAGTTACTGCGAAATACAAACACTGACTTAAATCCTACTGAGCTAATTCATGTTGTTGGGACGAGTATGTGCATCTCTGTAGAAATGGGGACAGCCAAAAAATTGGTTTTTTCTCCTCACTCTGATTCCCAGAGGCAACTGTGACCATCACCGATTGGCTTGGCCCTGCTCAGCAGCAACTCTGGCCTGATGTTTCCAGTCTGGGGCCTGCAGAGAGCTTCTAGCTGCTGCTTGCAGATGCCGTCTCAGCAGCACAGCTACGCAAAACTGCCACAGTAGAGAAGTTACTTACGATTGCAACTGCTAACAATAATGCTTAGAGCTTGTGCCTATCTCAATTTTTAATACAGCAGGGGAGAATCAGACCACAAGTGTAAGTAAAACCTTGGTCCATTGTCATTTATTCAAGAAAACAATAGTGGGGAGGGTGGGGGTTGTTTGGGTTTTGGGGTTTTTTTTTTGCTTTTGGGTTTTGGTTTTGGGTGGGTTTTTTTCAGTTGCGTAGCAACTGTTCTTAAAAGCATTGACAAAGTAGGAAGGAGTCACAAGGGAAGCCAGGTGGTGGCTTTTCACTGTTACCCACCACAGCTTTGGAGCTGAGAATACTTCTGTGGACAGCTCTGGCACACATATAGGGGCTTTTTATCATGACAGCAAAACACGAGGAAAAAAGATCTCTGAAGTCCTGGCACCAGGAAAACAACATCTTAAAAAATAAAGGGAAGCTTAGAAAGGAGAGTTAAAATAAAAGCTGAGAGTGTACCAGATGACCTTTTCATACACTTGTGGTGTTTCTCACACCCCTCTGAAGTCCTGGCACCAGCTAGGGCCAGAGGTGTGGGCAGCCTGACTAAAATCATAGGAAGGGAGGCTTTAAGCTAGAGTTCCTGTGGTGCCGTTGTTCAAGCCTCTTTACCAGCCCACAAGTGCTGCGATAGATACAGACATGGGTGGCAGTTCTATATTTTGGTAGCTACAAGCTGTCTGTCTTTCAGGATTGCCGTGATCCTGCACTCACACTACGTACAGGCACCTCTCAGCATCAGGCAAACACTTACCGTTCCTAGAGGTGCCTCTGTGTTATTTGGTACAGCGATGGGACGAAATCTTCTCCCTCGGTAGGTGCCATTTCTCGCTGCCTTGACGTGTTCGTCTCTCTTTTTCAGGGGCGGATGTGGCATTAGTACTGTAGGATTCCTTACTGGGGGGAGGTGACAGGGCCATGTACCAGCCACAGCTCCCACAGAGATCCTACGGTTTAAGCCATTCGATTCCTCCTACAGAAATGATTTAAGCAGGTCAAACAGGCTCTGCAAAAATAGCTACTGAGCATAGGAAATGCACTTGGGTCTGCCTGCCCTTTACATTGAGAAACACTGTGGAATAATTACTGGAGGTGACTTTAAAAAATTTATGTTCACACTATAAGCAAAGGTTCAGCATTCAGGAAACTTCCAGGGTGCCAACAGTCGACTTCACAAAACGTTACCTAGGCAATCTTGGAGATTGGCAACATCAGGGCAGCTTGATGTGCTACCCCTGAGGGAACAGTACACGCAGGAGGCACTGTGGCGAGGCTCTGAGATCTTTGGGCCCCTGTGTACAATAGTACTGCCATGCTGCATTTTTTCTGCCCATAGTGAGAACTGAAGCAGAACCCAGCTAGCGATTTGTCATTTTCCTGGCAGGATCGTGTTCTTCATTATAATATCATTAGAATACAAACTGTTGCTCATTATAATATCATTAGAATACAAAACCACACCTCCATCCCAAAAGCTACCTGCCTCTAAGTTAGGACCACCACCCCTCACTGAGCACACGCTCTGAATTTCTGTTAGCCTGTACCTTTAAACATGAAGTGAGGAAAACTGACACCAAACTCAACAAAGATATGAATGACTAGAGTCACTCAAGCTCCACCTGATGGGGAAAAATAGCATAAAAGTAGCCCCAAAACAGAGGCATGTTAGGGAAGAAACCATCACGAGGCATCGCTGACTTCTGGGACCTGTCAACAGAGCGAGCCGCTCTCCCCTGCCCCAGGGCGCCTTGGGTGAAATGTGAACATTCAGCTACGGCAAAAAAGTGACTGCGCCCCTTCCCCGACCGGGAAGGAGCGGGCTCCAAGTTTTCAGAAGGATCAACAGAAAGCAGTAACGGACGTTAGGCAGTGACAAGCTGCTCAAAATCGTAGAGTGAAAATAATCCAAGTGTCGTTTATGTGGTGCTGGGAGCCTGCTGGCCTTGTGCTCAACAAGTAGCTAAGGAAGCCCCTGCTTTCAAGCAAATTTTCAAGCAAATTTCTGCTACAGAATACGCAACTCTGACATTGGGAAATGAGGTGCTGAAGTCATCACTGGCCTTTGCAAGGGGGACAGGAGAAAAATTATGAATCTGAGTAGAGAAGCTTGTGAGTGAAAAGAGTTAGGAGAGGATAAATCTCCTATTAGATAAAATGCATCCTTCTGCTCCAGTCAGGCAGATTCGTAGATTCATGTGTAGCACCAACCCTGAAACTTGGAATGGTCTGAAAGTGATATGCTGAGAGCAAAGGAACCCATAATTGTGAACCTCAACCAATCCCCATTTGACCTCTGCTGAAAGCTAAAACTGCTGCTGGCAGTGATGAGGAGATTCACACCAGTGTCGGTACAATTCCATGCTCACCAGTGGAGCTGGCAAAGATACAGGGCAAATTCTCCAGGTGGTCGGGGCAGTTGGGTTTGGACTGTGTGTGGCGAGTTTCTCTTGCAGGGGGAGACAGGATTATGTTAAGTGAGGAGGAGATGGAGGCTACGGGGGACCAGGAGTATTTTTAACCACCACGCCAGTAGACCACGATTATTCCTTGACTGCACACGCTGCACACTTAGCAAGTGTCATAAATCCACAGGAGAGAGAGGGGCTGCTGGAGATTAAAGCCACAGGCTACCCCCATCTGGCAGAGGCAGTACAAAAAGCGGTCTGCATACAAGCACTGTATGAAACAGACGTGTGTAAGGAAATCCCTGATGTTAGCTCCCATTGACCCAGCGCGATTAACCCCTCTTATTCGTGGCCTTTCTGATTGTCTTCAGAACTTTGCAGAAAATACTCAAGCCTGCATTCCAACTGCTCATGAAAAAGCCAGTCATAATTGTAGGCAAAGCCAGCAAAGACCTATACCCACCTGGAACAACTTTGTACGAGAAATGGGTAAATACGGACACTGAATAGGCCGCACCGAATAGGCCGGGGGTCAGTTCACCCCGGGGAAAATCTCCAGGCCTCGCCCAGCGAGTCTGCCAAGTCTGCACCCAAAACCCTGAACCCGGTGGGAGATTTGGACCTAACAAGCAATGCAGTGAGTCCTGGCACAAAGCCCTGAATCTGGGTGTACCTCAACAGTTCCTGCATGGGGCCTCTACAGAGGATCTCTGCTCCTGAGGCCAATCTCTGTGTAAAAGCTGTAACTCAGCAGAGGGAAACTCTCTAGCTCGTAAGATCCAAATCCATCAAGAAAGTGCTCCTTCTGCACCAGAGCACAATCTAACTGAAATGGGACCCCAGCACAGCAGACAGCAAAAAATTTCTGTCCCTGGAGAGGGTAGCGAGCCACCCTGCCTGGCTACTACTGGAAATTCAGTGGCGCTCTGATAAAAGCCACTGAATTTCCAGGAGCACTGTTGCTATTCCCATTGGACCCTGAAAAATATCGGTAGATTTTCTCATTGTGACAGGGGCCTAAATGTCAAGAATCACTGCAGAAACAGTACAGACCTTCAGCATAAAACCTGGGTGATGCAAGGTTAAAACCACCAGAATTGAGGAAATAGTGAAAAATGCCCCACTGCAAAAATAACTCTCTGGCTGCCAGGTGAGCAGAGGTATTGGGTGGTGCCACAAACACTGACATTTTAGGATTTGAAATAAAAGGGAATCAAGCACAATGAAACCCAGACTGTCAGAAACATCTGGACTCTTAGCCCTTCCACAATCACTAATGTTCAGCAACATCCATTGCCAGCAATTGCCGTTGCGAGGACTGACAGGGTGGTAACAGCATTGGAAGAAGGGATGTAATTAAAAGAACTTACTGGCTTTACAATTCACCGGTATGGCCAGTAAAGAAACCTACTGGGCAGTGGTGTTTTACAGTGGGCTTTCAACAATTAAGTGTTGACACCGTGCCTTTATCTGCCACAGTTCCAAACACTGCACAGAAAGGAACATTAATACAGGGAGCTGCCTGCTCATGTGAAGTTTCTCCTCCACCAGAACCCCCAGGTCCTTCTCAGCAGGGCTGCTCTCCAGGAGCTCGTCCCAGTCTGCATATATGTCTGGGATTCCTCCAGCCAAAGTGCAAGACCTAGAACTTTGCAGAGCTGAACCTCATTAGGTTCCCCCTGGCCCACCTTTCCAGCCTGTCATTCCTGAGCACGGCTTACGTAGGATGGTCAGCATGGCTGCACAGAAGCATTGTAATTTCTCAGAAATGATCAGAAACGTGACAGGGTTTTTTTAGGAACAGGAATAGGAGTTTAAACAGCATAGCTGCCAATAAATTAGCAACAGTCACCAGTGACCTAAACACATTGAAACTTCAAGCCCTTACAATCTTCTCTTTCAACGCTGGCATTTAACCGCATATCGCATATATTAGAGCATATATGAGCTCTGTGGGGAGAAGTAAATTGGAGTCTACCAATTAATTACAGATACACTTAACGGTGCCCAAAGCTGTGTTTCCCTGGCCCTCGTTTCCAAGCTTGGCTGTGGATACAAGCAGTGGCAGCTGCAATTATATGGGAAGGTGAGGAAGAAATCTGACCTACCGAAATTTGGAAAGTAATGTGGGTTAAAAAATGATCCACATCACTACTGTCTTCATCGCTGTCCCAGGCCAAGGAAGGCAGTCCTGACAAGGTGTGGCTTTCAGATGGGGACTGTGACCTAGGGTGAAAGAGTTCCACTTCTCCACCCTCTTCACGCGGCTCAGAATCGTCAGACTCAAAATCGTCCTCGTACTCTGAAATAAAAGACCCAGACTGTGAGACAGGAAACGGAATTCACAACTCAAACATCCGGTCTGTTTAGGCAGATTGACTTCAGTCATCTCTTTTTGCCTTCGCAAAGCAGATGCATCAGTGTTAAAAACAAAGCCATTTAACACACTGTGCTATGGGGACTACGATTAAGAGCTGGGCAGGCTCAGAAAGAAAACGCAAGATGGTCTTTTCTTTAATTACAGGAGAAAAACGTCTTGCAAGAAACACCCCTGGGCAAACTTTCAGTAAGGGCAGCCTTTCTCCAGACAGCCTGTTGAGCGGTTGAAAAATACCTTCTCTTCTTCTCACTGTCCAAAGGAAACCCTGGAAACTACAGGGAACTCAGCAGCACTCAGGAGAATTCTGTCCCTCTCGCTTCCACCAGAAGCATGCAAGTGGTGTACGTGTGCCACCCCACCCCTGTTCCCCCACACTCGACTGCTGAGGAAGTGGACAAAAAGTTCCAGGTGCAGTCTCACCAGGGCAGGGTAGAGGGGCAGAAGGACATCTCGGGGCCTATTACCCACACCCCTTCTAATACACCCCAGGATACCATTGGCCTTCTTGGCCACGAGGGCACAGCGCTAGCACGGCTCATTGCCAGCCTGCTGTCCACCAGCAGCCCCAGGTCCCTCTCCCCTACGCTGCTCTCACACAGGCCAGTCCTCAACCCATACTTCTACCTGGGGCTGTTCTTCTCTAGATGCAAGACCCTACACTTGCCCTTGTTAAATCTCATTAAACTTCTCCCTGCCCAACTCTCCAGCCTGTCTTAGTCTTGCTGGATGGCAGCACAGCCCCTGGAGTGTCAGCTACCCCTCCTAGGGTTGTGTCAGCAGCAGACTTGCTGACTGCACACTCTATTCCCTCGTCCAGGTCACCAATAAATATACTGAATACTACGGGTCCCAATGCCAACCCCTGAGGGACTCCACTAGGTACAGGCCTCCAGCCAGACTCTGGAGAGCAGACTCCATTCCTCAAAACTCGCTGGCTTCTTCCCTTCAAGCAGCTCTCAATCCAACTCACTACTCAACCTCCCAGACCACAGTTCCTCAGTCTGGCCACAAGGATGCTGTGGGAGACAGTGTCAGAGGCTTTACTGAGGTCAAGGTAGAACACATCTACGGCCCTACCATCACCTATCACCCGGTTATACCCTCATAAAAGGCGATGAGATGAGTCAAACAGGACTTCCCCTTGGTAAAGCCATGTTGACTGCTCCTAACAACCCGCTTATCCTTGATGTGCCTAGAGACAGCACCAAGGATATGTCCTGCCATCACCTTCCAAAGGGATTGGAAGAGAGGCTGACCGATTTGCCTCCCTCCCATCTCAGCATGGTTATGAATGTGTGTGTTGCAGGGAAAGTGTTTTTCATCACAACTGTTTGGGCCCGGCCTTCAGCCAGTTTTTAACCCAGCAAAGAGTATACCCATCTGATCCACGAGCGGCTAGTTTCTCCCAGAGGATGTCCTCCAGGAAGAGGACAGCTACGTCCCAGGGCCTGCTGGGGTCCCAGGCAGCCTTGGATATGTGGGAAGCAGAGGAGCACACCTCTGGTGAATTTGGTGTGGGACAGGCCGCCCTGCCGCCCAGGGGAGCCAGTTACCCCCATCCCACACCTCCCTTCCTTTGTGCCCTAACCCCCCCATGGCTGCCCCAGCACCCCTCCCTAACCCCGAGCAACCCCTGCATGCCCCAAGAAAGGTGGAGTTCGGCAGGGATTCTTGTGAAAAAAGGTTTATCCATCCCATTTTCATAGAAAACGCCAGGGAGCAGACGACCCCCTCGCTTAAACCAAGATACAACTTTGTCTCACACCCCCAAACTCTAGCCCAAACCTGTCTTTTCTCCTCCAACAGTCAATGGCCTCTGTTCTCCCTTTAATTTATTCCAACAACAACAAAAACAACAACAACAACAACAAGAAAAACAACAACAACAACAACAACAACAACAACCCTCTGTGAATTCCCAATGTTTCTTCTGTCCCAGGGATGGTAAAACAGGAGGGAGCGGGCTGCTTGTCAGTTTTTCCTTCTACGCCGTCTTCTGCTGCCCTGCTTTCCAATCAAGGCCTGGTGGATGTGAGGGATGACTCCTGTGGATACAAGAGGATTCCCATCAGACTTCCGAAAAACCTCTTAGAGAAATCCTCAATTCCCAGCAGAATTTGGTGAAATGTCTCCTCCCGCTGGGGCTCCGGTATTTCCCTTCGGTGCCAAATTCCTGTTTTGCCACATTTCCCTGCTCTCTAATTCCCCACGGGAAGGAGGGAAAGGGAGAAGCAAGGGTGGTACCCACCTCCTCCAGCAATGGTGGCTTTGATGAGACAATCCAGTTCCTCATCATGACGAACAGCCAGCTGCAAATGGCGAGGGGTGATGCGCTTGGCTTTCAAGTCCTTTGAGACATTCCCTGCCAGCTCTAACACCTGCAGAGACACCGGGGATGATCCCAAGGGAAAGGACGGGTCTCCCACCTCCCCGCCCAGTCCTCAGGAGGAAGGCCAGGACCTACCTTGGCAGTAAGATACTCCAGCACGGCCGCGCTGTAGACAGCAGCTGTAGCGCCCACTCGCCCACGGCTGGTTGTGCAAGTTTTTAAATGCCTATGGCGCCTCTGCCCTGGGCACACAGCGAATGAGGGCGAGAGGCTGCTCGGCACCTGGAGCCATGGGGCATAGCGACGCGGGCACTTGGCAACAGAGGGAAAGGCGTGTTCCATCCGCCGGACGGGCAGCCTGCGGAGCCAATGGGAGGAGAGCCCTTTCCCACCCATTCGCTCCACCCACCCCCCTGTTTGTTGCATCACGCATGTTCCATGGGCCGCATTCCAAGGGCCGCTCTTGCCCCCTGGGCTGGGCTGGGCTGCTGCCAGGGACCCATGCCACTGCCAAATTCCCTTGCTTTGCAATAGTTCAGCTATCTTGCTATTTTCCTTTTGCCATACAGGTACTCGGTTGACTTCCCACCCTTTCCATTCCCAATGGAAGCCATTCAGTACACCCCTTGCAGACAGCGAAAGAGTCAGTATAGATATGGAAAGGAGGAGGAGATTGTGCCTTGTGTTGAAACACACCCCATGCTGCTACCAGTTCTCCTCCTTGAGCCCGACCCTCCCCTTCAGCGATGATATTTTGTTTGGTCTTTATTTGCAAGGCAACAGCTTGACGTTCCCATGTTTTGCCCTCTTTTAGCAGAAGCATCCGTAAACCAAGCATTCAGTAACTGTTCTGAAAATGGGGAGGGGGACAAACACACACGACTTGCACCCCAGGGGAAGTTGTACTGGTTTTGGTTTCTAAAGCAGCTCTTTCCTGAAGAGCTAGGGTTTTGGCTGCACCCTCTGAAACTGTAAAGCTATTACAGTAACGTTCTATCCGAGCGCACCATTTTCTCACTGAAGCTCTTGGTGCCACCCCGTCAGGGGGTGGTGTCCTGGCCAATACAGATTTTATTACTTTGAATGGACCCCTAAGTACAACTGCTTGTTTACGTATGGTGTGTTTGGCTTCTCACAAGGCTAGGCTAAACACAAACCTCCCTTTTTCCCAGGTAGAATACCGCTTTGCAGCATCCTTAAAGCTTCAAGAATAAGGCCTGTGCACTTGGCAGAGGAGCTGCTCCTGGGCAGAGCTGTCTCCCAGCAGCGCTGCGGGTTGCCATGAGGATACTCCCTCCATCCCAGGAGCCCAGCCCAGCTCAGCAGGAGCTCTGAGATATGCACACATGCACACACGCACACATATCAGCGTTCAGACAGCCCACATGAGCCACCTACCAGACACCAGGCCAGGAAAATGCAGTGTTTCACAAAGAGCTTCTCCTATGCGCTCAGCCAGGAGGCTCCTGTATCGGGTTCTGCGGTATTTCAGAAAGGGGAAAGTCCTGCTGCACGTAAGCTGCCCAAAGTTTGCTTTTAGACCTGAGGAAAAAGCTGCACACCTCTAGGAATGCAGCAGAGGCCTGAGTTCAGCAGGACTCCTTCCAAACTGTGCCACGGTGCACGGAAGTCAAGCCAAGACACAAAGTGAAAGCTACCAGTGTGAGGAGAGCCATGCTAACAGAGCTGCTGCAGAGGGGGACTTTGCATTTCCCTGTGGCTTCAACAGGGCTCTCCACAGGGACATGTTCAGGATGTGGGGTCCGTGCCAGCTCTTCACACGGAACTGACAGGGTTCAGGGCACTTGGTCTGCAACCAATTGACTCAACCACAGCTCCCCAGAGCACATCCCTGCCTCGCCTCAGAAACCTGCTGCCATCCAGCTTCCATTCAGCAGCAGCCCATAAAGAGAGAAGAACCCCATGCTTACTGGAGGCTGCCTCAATGGAAGCAGATACAGGACTGATGTCATCCCAACAAAGGGGCACATGCACATGTCGATTGTATTCACCTCTCCGCCCATAAATAATGAGACCAACGACCAATTAAGTGACAGAATATATCTTGTTTTCTGCTAGAAGGGGTTCCTAACTAGTTGGTGCAGGAATGTGGTTTTGAGCCCAGGAATGTGTTTTAGAAACTATGGAGAAAAACGTAAAGACAACGTGCAGAAGGAAAGGTAAAGGTGGAGAGGAAGATGTCCAGCCTTCATCCCTGAAGACCACCAGAAGACCCCCTGAGTGTCACTGAGCATGCTCTGTCTGGGAGGAGCTCATGTAAATGACTTCCTGGAAGTAATTTGCATAACCCTGCCTTTTCCTAGAAATAGAATGAACATGTATAGTCAATCTGTATAAATATGAGAAATTTGTCTTTAAGTGGCACACACGATCCCCTGTGTGCCCAGCACTGCAAGGAAGAATACCTGCTTAATAGCCACCAAGGCCAGTGAGTTTTGATTCCGGCTTTTCGAGACTTCAACAAACACAAGACACTGACAGAAAAGACACTGGTTTTCCTCTCAGGAAAGCTGACCCTCACGTGAACTTCTCTCTGTTAAAAATTATTTAGAACTAATAGTGACCTTCTAAAAAAATCTCTTCAGCACCTCCTTCCATGCAGTTAGCCGGCAAATGCAATTGTTCTGAATCCTTCTAGTCAAGTTCTTAAGCAGCAGGGTAGTAAGGAAGAATGGCTATCATGGCATTCTTCCTTCCTTCTCCTAAGTAAAAAGCACTCGTCTGGTAGGCGATGATGGCCTGAGAATCTGATGGTAAAGGAGCAATATACCACCATAGCCATAGCAAGGACATTGTCCCTACTGCCTGGCTATAGTGCTGTAGAGGGGAGGCCTTACCTCTTGGGAAGTTGCAGGTGCATTGCGAGGTTCAGGGAGGGGGTCCAGGGTCCCCTCTTCACCCACGCCAGCCATTTTCTGCTGCTCGAGTGCTCGTTCCCCTAACTGTGTGTTTTTGGAAATGCGCAGGCGCAGTTTTCCCCAACCTCCCCACAGAAAGTACTAGAAAAGGAAGCTCACGCATGCGTGAATCCAATGAAGGAGAAAGCTAGAATCAGACAAGTATTTTGAAAAGTTAGACAGAGAATCATTATATTAGGATGAAGGTGTAGGAAAAGAATTTACTAACTTTACAGAGAAGGGGGGATTGATACGGGGCTTTCTAACAAGATGCTTACAAAGGGTTAAAGGGTGTGTGCTAATAAAATGCTTGGTAAGGGGGGCTTACTAACAGTTTGTGTCAGAAATGACCTTGCATAAACAATGCCTCCTATGAGCTCTGTGAAAATAAAATTATTTCTTTGACGAGTTCTAGTCCCCCCCATTGGTCTAACAAACTCCTTATCTGTTCAGGAATTTCTTGCTTGTCTCATAATTGGTCATAAATTCAGAGGAAGTATTTCATTGTAGCTAGTTCAACCTCCCCCTTGTCTTTGAAAGTATACAAAACCTGCTGAAACCGGGTGTGTAGTTTGAATCAGAGTCAAGGGGTAACTGAGTCTGCGCAAAACAGAAGGTTACTTGCGGTGATGAAGAGGAGCCATCCGACTTCATCCCCACGACCCTCAACGACCACCACCAAACCGCAGTGCGCAGGCACAGTTGGGCGGAGTTTATGGAAATGACTTCTTGGGACTCATTTTAATACGAAGTGGGACAGGTGATGACTATGTATAGGTGTATGATGTAATCTAATCATTTCGGACGGGGATATGGTATAAAAATCCTACCAGCTCTAACCAAAGGTGTACCTGCTTTGTTAGGTCACCTGCTGTTCAAGAACGTATAATAAATTACTGCTTCACTGAGGTGTCTACCTCGAGTCCTTTCTTAGGACCATTGTCATTTCTAACATTTCCATTTCTGTTTCTGGTGTGGTGCCAGTGCCGTGCCTTTTCCCTAAGGTTTTGTTTGGCCTTAAGACAAGTGATAGAGAGAGAGGCGGTGAGGTGCTGTGGGGTATTCTTGGAGGCCTGAGGATGAAAAGCAGCCATGATTGAAACATGCCAGTCCCCTAAATACCTGCATCGCCAACTGTTTACAACTCTTTCTCATATCTGGGTTCTCCTGATAGAAGAGAGCCCTTTGCCCCTCCTCCTGCCTTCCAGAGGGGTTTGCAATCCTGCCTGTTGTCTCTAGCTAAGCAGACTGGAAGCACACATGGGTGCACACCTGGTCATTTTACAGCTCGAGTTACCTGGAGGTAAATACTGTCATCAAAGCAAACTTCCATTCCGTTACCTTTACTCACTCTTTTCTATGGCAATATTGCAGGCAGTTAATCATCGTTTGACTATGTTCACTCTCTGTTTAGGACCCATCAACCTCTGCTGTTTGTAAGGGTGAACACGAAGGTGGGTACTCCCTCTGCCATGGGAGTGCAGAGTTCGACACCTGCGACAGACACACTGAATAGCAGCTTTCCTGCAGGGAGGGGTGATTAGCCATAAGCCAGAGTCTCTTTTGAAGAAGGCTGTATGTAAAGCCGTGATCTCAAAAGAGGAGGACAGCTCAGTCTTAGGCACATAAACATTAGAAGGCTGGTACCCATTTTCCCAGTGTTTGATGTGCCCAAGCTGAAAGGATGCTAGATCCTAGTGACCATACCCTAAGCATCCTCCTGTTGATCTGTTTATCAAGAACCTTACCAGCATTCAAATCCTAACAGAGCACCGTGCTCACAGATCTTTTTTCCTCGTGTTTCGCTGTCATGATAAGAAGCCCCTATACGCGTGCCAGAGCTGTCCACAGAAATATTATCAGCTCCACAGCTGTGGTGGGTAACTGTGAAAGTCACCGCCTTTGGACTTGGGGAGGAAAAAAAACCCACTCAACACCAAAACCCAAACCCAAAAATCAACAACAGAAACCACAGGAACACCCCTCTACCCACGGTTTTGTTCTCTTGAATAAATGGCAATGGACCAACTGTTTACGTAGACTTGTGGTCTGATCCTGCCCTGCTACATTAAAAATTGAGATAGGCACTGTTTTCTTCTCGTCCAATCCCTGGTTCTTCCCTGTTCTCATAAAAACTCTAAACATTATTATCTTGGACTGCTACAGAAGCACAGGATACTTTCTTGTAATCCTGACACTGTAAGCCAATCAAAAACCTACTCGCATCACACTTTAGTGTTACCAGGCATTTTTTCTAGGAAAATAGTGGCAGAAAGGCCATCAAGTCACTCGTAGGTACACTGCGTTGGTGGGTTTCACCCTCCTTTGCTTCCCTCTGATCTACTTTAGAAACTTCTCACTTGTCCCATGCTAAACTGGATGCATTTCACATTCCTCCTCCTGATGTAAAGCAATTTCATTTGTACATTCTGTATAGGATAAGCTGCGCTTTGTGACTTAGCATGACTCTGCCTGGGAACAGGCTGGCCTGGGGAGGTGTTTTAGGGCAGCTTCTGTTTTTGTGACTCTCACGAACCTCCCCCAGGTTCTGCTGTCCGATCAACATAGCAAACCTTGTTGTGAGATGGATCTTCCAAAAGGCTCTGTCACACGTGTCATTTCACCCTGATGAAACCTCCCAGAGAAGTCAGGGATGTACAGAACTTCTGAGTTGGAGCTTCCATACTTTTCCTGCGCTGCTTTCCTCCACCAAGGAAATGTTACGACAGTGTCATGGGAAGCTCCTATGCTAGTTTTGCAAGAAACCCCATAATAAATCCTGGTGTGTGTGGCTTTCGAGTCACATAGGGTTATGTTTTCTTACCTACACAGGCACAGCACCTAGGATGGAAAGGATTTCCTCAGCAAGAGTTTATCCAAAAGAAGTCCAGTCCTCTAAGTCACTGACAGCATCTCCATCACTGCTGTCTTCATCCCTGTCTCAGGATAAGGAAGGCAGTCCTGACGAGGTGTGGCTTTCAGATGGGGACTGTGACCTAGGGTGAAAGAGTTCCACTTCTCCACCCTCTTCGTGCGGCTCAGAATCGTCCGACTCAAAATCGTCCTCGTACTCTGAAATAAAAGACCCAGACTGTGAGACAGGAAACGGAATTCACAACTCAAACATCCGGTCTGTTTAGGCAGATTGACTTCAGTCATCTCTTTTTGCAAAGGTCTGGTGCTAAATCTTGCCTGCACCTTGCTGCTGTGCGCTCTCCCCACACCCCTCCCCTCCTGCACCAAGCACTCATGCCCTGTCTCCCTTAGGAGCTCATCTCAGACTCACTGCCCCACACCCAGTCCCCTTGCTACCTTCTGCCCTATGGGTCCTCTGCCTGCTGCCGCTCTCCTCTCCACTGTGGTCCCTTTGCTGTGCTGTGCTTTCCTCCTGCTTTCCCACCTACCTCAGGCTCCTGTTTCAGCCCCTCAGACCTTCCTTACTCACTTCCATGGCTCTTGCACAATCTTGCCTCCCGCTGCTTGGCTCAAAGGAGCCCCCCCTCCTTTTGCTGCTCAGGCACGGACACCACCGCATTGCTCACGTGTGAGGTGTCCCAGAAGAGGCTGCTCCAGGCAAAGCTGGAGGCCCACGAGCCCATACCTGCCCCAGGATCACCCTGCGTGTCTTTTGGAATACTGTACCATATTGGCAGGTGTCTTCCTCACTGTCTTCATGCGCTTCTTTGACAGTGATTCGTTCTTCCATGATTTGTTCTTCAATGATGACCTCATCATCAGTCACAACTTCTTTATCGGTGACATCTTCCTCAACGATTTCTTCAATGATTTCTTCCACTGAACTTTCTTCCCGAATGATTTCTGTGATAACTTTGTCCCCAAAGATTTCCTTGACTTTTTTGTTAACAATTTCTTCTCTCTCATCGATCTCTTCATCAGTGAAAACTTCATTATCAGTGACATCTTCCTCAACGATTTCTTCAATGATTTCTTCCACTAAACTTTCTTCCTGAATGATTTCTGTGATATCTTCATCCCCAAAGATTTCTTTGACTTTTTTGTCAAAAATTTCTTCTCTCTCATCGACCTCTTCATCAGTGAAAACTTCTTTATCGGTGACATCTTCCTCAACGATTTCTTCAATGATTTCTTCCACTGAACTTTCTTCCTGAATGATTTCTGTGATATCTTCATCCCCAAAGATTTCCTGGACTTTTTTGTTGACAATTTCTTCTCTCTCATCGACCTCTTCATCAGTGAAAACTTCTTTATCGGTGACATCTTCCTCAACGATTTCTTCAATGATTTCTTCCACTGAACTTTCTTCCTGAATGATTTCTGTGATATCTTCATCCCCAAAGATTTCCTGGACTTTTTTGTTGACAATTTCTTCTCTCTCATCGACCTCTTCATCAGTGACAACTTCTTTATCGGTGACATCTTCCTCAACGATTTCTTCAATGATTTCTTCCACTGAAATTTCTTCCTGAATGATTTCTGTGTTATCTTCGTCCCCAAGGATTTCTTTGACTTTTTTGTTAACAATTTCTTCTCTCTCATCAATTTCGTCCTTGTCTTCTCTGCAATGAACTTTGTTGTCTTCATCATCGTTGTCATCTTTGTCGGTGTTGTCATCTTCGTCATCGTCTTCTTCTTCGCTGTACTGCTGGCACATCTCCATCTCTTCCTCAGGAGCTCCTGAACTCTCTTCATTTCTTCCTGAGTCCACATACTTCTTGTTGTCGTCTGCCCTCTTTTTGGGAGGGGATGGCTTTTTGTCCATACCCGTGGAAAGAATGCACCTATAAAAACCCAAGGAGAAGAGGAAAGTGTCACATTGTGCTGTCTCTGCACGATGGTAGGGCAGCCAGCACACAGAGCTATTCAGCTTGTCACCAGCAGTAACACGATGTACCTGTCTGCCTCGGCACTGCCACTCAGACAACACCGTTACTGAGAAGGACTGGCTGGGAGAAGCACCCTAAAATCTGCAAGTGCTCCTCAGACATTGATGCAGTTCCTCCTTGAAGGAGAGAGACACTCTCTGCACTTCAAGCTGGCAATGCAGCTTCAAGTCAAAATTATCCCAGGTGTCTGCTAATGTCAAGCTACACTGAGCTCCGTTTTTTCCCCTCTCTTATTATGGAAGGCTTGATCGCCCTGATTGTCCCTCATGTTCCGGCTGTTCACAAGCGCCGTGCAATACCCTACAGTCAGTCACTCTAGAAATCCTTCCAATTCACAGGCAGATACTGTATGCACAATGTGACCATTTGTGAAGAGAGCTCTGCCTTTGAATTATTTGTCCATGCTCTATTTTTCAGGGGCCTTGGAGATACTGAAGCACTTCTACTGTAGAGAAAGGCCGGACCTAGGCAAGCGGGAAACTCTCACCTAGGTCAGAATTAGCCAGTCCCTGGAGACTCTGGAGGTCACCAAACTGACTGCAAGTCTTCCTAGGGGTCACACAGAAGCTGAGATTTGGGCAGCTCCTAAAGCTCTAGAGCCACTATACCCATTTGAATTCGTGTGCTACTGGGAACATACCAAGTTGAACATTGACAGCAGCTTGCTGCTGCTTTAAAAATTCGTTACAACAAGAACAAAAGAGGTTTAGAGCTATCCATGTGTGCAGAAGCCTTCCTCTCTGGCGTGACATGGCAATCACACAGGAGGGAAGATTTGAGTCAAATCAAAGCTTCTTGGCAAAACGGCAGCTGTTGCTCACAGCACTGACGTTTGCCTCAAACCATGAGCCTTCTGCACACGTTTGCCATCTGAGCTGTGGCTAACACTGAACAGCGTCTGATGCTGCAGCCAGGGGAATTACCACAGGGTGCCACCTTACAGGCAGAGCGGTTGAAAAACACCTTCTCTTCTTCTCCCTGTCGAAAGGAAACCCTGGAAACTACAGGGAACTCAGCAGGACTCAGGAGAATTCTGTCCCTCTCGCTCCCACCAGAAGCATGCAGGTGGTGTACGTGTGCCACCCCACCCCTGTTCCCCCACACTCAACTGCTGAGGAAGTGCTGGCTGCCACGCGATGAGCTGACACATCCAGTGCAAACACGCTGCGTGGCTGCGCCCACTCGACAGAGCCACTCAGGAGGCACACACAAGCAGAGGACTCGGGTGGCAACCTGCCCTGTGGGACCCTGAGGGAGAAGCTCAATTCTGCATGTTTCAAGGGACAGATGAGGCTCTACAGAGCTGTGGGGTGCTGGGAACATTCAAAAAGAGGAAACGAGGGATAAACTGACTAAGAAGCGGGACACTAAGTCCTTGGGAGCAAGCAACGCGCATTTGTCTCCGTACCTGTAGCAAGGAGATGCTCCCTCCACCTTAAGGAACACAAAGGATCCACTTCTGCCTCCCACCCTGCAGCGCTTCCGATGTCTGTACTCGCAGCACGTCCTCAACCGGTCCACGCACAGCCCGTTGAGGTAGAAGGTGAGGCTGAATGGGAAACCGCGGTGCCTCCTGGAGATGAACTGAAAGCTTTCTGCAATTGCAGAGAGGAAAGGGTTCACAGAAACAGGTTATGCTTTGCTTTCAGCCTCTTGCCATCCTCACATCCCACCCCCACAAAAGCAGCCAGCCCTCCGAGGTCAGGTACTTTGGCTCTCGGCTCTATTAATCGGGTGGCAAAAGTCCACCTCCTCCCCACACCACAGCATTGGCACTTTCCAACCCCACACTACCAAGCTGGGCACGCCTGTGACAAGCAAATCCATCCTCAGTTGGGCCGCTCGCTCTGCAGCGGAACAGAACCCAGAGCCTCACGGCCCAGCAAGGTGCCCTCTGCCACCTGCCCTACCAGAGTGTGCGCTATGCGCAGGAAGCTTGGGATTCCCGGCGTGTGCCTGCCTTGATGGGGCCGTGCAGCAGCGAGCCGGAGCTCCCGCAGTGTAATGCAGGCGTTCCTCAGCGGGCGCCTCCTGGCAGAGTGCAGCCAGGCTCCCGCTGGGGACAGCGGCCATGCCAGGGGCTCTGGGCCTGCACTAATACGCTCGGACTCGTGCCCACATTTTAGCCAGTTGCCTGGATCAGCAGGAACTCTCTGAGTCTGGACCCTTACCTCCTTCCAACAGGTTGCCTTTGTAAACACAGATGTTTTCTCCTCCACAGTGCTGCTGGTAGACTGCAATTTCATCTCTGTCATCATCAGCACTGCGAGATAAATGGATGCGTTTCCCTAGGAAGACCATGGTGACACGTGCGTTGCTGCGCAGCCGGGACTGGGGGATTCCTCCGGCATTCTGAGGCAGGAGAGACACAAAAAGCGCGTTCATTCACCTTCCAGCTCTGACAGAAGCTGAACACAAGAACCATGTCACCACACCAGGCGCTTGAGGCTCCCAGTCTTTTCACTCAGACCTTGACCTGCTTAACTTGGAGCGTCTTTTCTAACATGCAGAAGGGCAGAGAAATATCTTGAGTGGAAAAACCTTTATAGGAGCCAAAACTGGCTGGAGAAACAGCGTACCACATGACCTTCCCATACACTTGATGTGTTTCTGACACCCTCTGATGTCCTGGCACCAGCTAGGGCCAGAGGTGCGGGCAGCCTGACTAAAATCATAGGAAGGGAGGCTTTAAGCTAGAGTTCCTGTGGTGCCGTTGTTCAAGCCTCTTTTCCAGCCCACAAGTGCTGCGGTAGATACAGACATGGGTGGCAGTTCTATATTTTGGTAGCTACAAGCTGTCTGTCTTTCAGGATTGCAGTGAACCTGCACTCACACTACGTACAGGCACCTTTCAGCATCAGGCAAACACTTACCCTACTTAGAGATGCCTCTGTGTTATTTGGTACAGCGATGGGACGAAATCTTCTCCCTCGGTAGGTGCCATTTCTTGCTGCCTTGACGTGTTCGTCTCTCTTTTTCAGGGGCGGATGTGGCATTAGTACTGTAGGATTCCTTACTGGGGGGAGGTGACAGGGCCATGTACCAGCCACAGCTCCCACAGAGATCCTACGGTTTAAGCCATTTGATTCCTCCTGCAGAAATGATTTAAGTAGGTCAAACAGGCTCTGCAAAAATAGCTACTGAGCACAGGAAATGCACTCGGGTCTGCCTGCCCTTTACATTTAGGAACACACGTAGCTCTGGAACAACCCCGTAACTCGGTGCTCTCAGGTTTGGTCATGAAAACAGTCCTGGGCTATGCGCCTTTCCTTTCCTTTGCCAGGCTACAGGCAGATTGCTTGAAAATGGCTCCCCCAGATACACCTGACACTCTAAGCCAGGTAGTGCTCATCCCCATGCATAGTTCTGTTCACTAGCAGACAGAATACTGATCAAGCCCTACAGCCCTGCTCTGTGCTCTCAGCTGGCAAGCCAATTCCCAAGCAGCCAGAATCTTCCAACAGTAAGATCCCTGGCATCAATCATACAAGATGTGGGTCAGAAGGCTTCTTGCCCATTTCTAGGGCAGTAACAGTGTACACATCAAGATCACATTTGGCTACTCCCAAAAAGGGAGTAAAAAAGGAGGAGCCCCTAAGCAGGAACAGTGGCGGCAGGAGATGCTCTAGGCTAAGCACCAAGGGGCCAGAGGTGCTATGTCCACACTTTCCCTGTCTGTGCTTACACACAGCACATGGAGCGCTGGGTGAAACTCACCGGTTGCAAGCGAGCAGCTGGTTCTCTAGCCATGAATGCCCGGAACCCACCATTTCTGGGACCAGCTGGTGGATGTGGCAAGTGCACAGGTCCAGCACCTTCCACTGCTCTTCTGGATGGTTCCACCTGTGCCAACAGAAATGTAGGTTGCTGAGGTACCACATACTCTAACGGCAATGCCTGAGCTCGCCTTCTGTCCGTCTGTCATCGGATGGCTGTGAGCACTGGCGTGCCTAGACCCAGTGGAACACCATGCTCAAGGAAGGCAAGGAATCGTGGGGACACCAAGAGGCCGACGAAGGGAAAGACTTGTGCCCATCTCCAGATAGTTTCCCTGCAACCTTCTCCAGCTGGCAATACCCCTCTTCCAATCCCTCAGCCTGTCTCTATGTGCCTCCCAATTCCTGCATTGACTGAAGGCCTCTCTCTTCTCTACATGTGCAGGCACCTGACACTTCCTCGCTGCTCCAAAGAGCTGCCAGTCTCTGAACTCGTGAGGGTGACTTAGTAGGAGGAATGGCAAAAAGAGCGAGGCGTGTTTTGCTGCTATGCAGCTGTAGATGAAAACTCAACAGATGGTGTGAACACATCCACAGGTACTGACATTAACTGGGGGCTGGCTCCCTCTCTGAGTGACAGAAAATTTGTGCAGAGAGAAAATTTGCTTGCAGACAGATTTTATATTATGGGAGATAAGCTGCCTTGTTTTCCCTCACAGTGATGATGAAGATGGGCCATAGGACCAGGAAAACAACATCTTAAAAAATAAAGGGAAGGTTAAAAAGGAGAGTTAAAATAAAAGCTGAGAGCATACCAGATGACCTTTTCATACACTTGTGGTGTTTCTCACACCCCTCTGAAGTCCTGGCACCAGCTAGGGCCAGAGGTGTGGGCAGGCTGACTAAAATCATAGAAAGGGAGGCTTTAAGCTAGAGTTCCTGTGGTGCCATTGTTCAAGCCTCTTTACCAGCCCACAAGTGCTGCGGTAGATACAGACATGGGTGGCAGTTCTATATTTTGGTAGCTACAAGCTGTCTGTCTTTCAGGATTGCAGTGAACCTGCCCTGACACTACGTACAGGCACCTCTCAGCATCAGGCAAACACTCACCCTTCTTAGAGGTGCCTCTCTGTTATTTGGTACAGCGATGGGACGAAATCTTCTCCCTCGGTAGGTGCCATTTCTCGCTGCCTTGACGTGTTCGTCCCTCTTTTTCAGGGGCGGATGTGGCATTAGTACTGTAGGATTCCTTACTGGGGGGAGGTGACAGGGCCATGTACCAGCCACAGCTCCCACAGAGATCCTACGGTTTAAGCCAATCCGTTCCTCCTGCAGAAACAATTTAAGCAGGTCAA
The DNA here is from genome assembly GCA_020800305.1 of Porphyrio hochstetteri. NCBI lineage: Eukaryota > Metazoa > Chordata > Aves > Gruiformes > Rallidae > Porphyrio > Porphyrio hochstetteri. Next base: position 27,562,586 of record CM036912.1, read on the forward strand.
ACAGGCTCTGCAAAAATAGCTACTGAGCACAGGAAATGCACTCGGGTCTGCCAGCGCTTTACATTGAGAAACACTGTGGAATAATTACTGGAGGTGACTTAAAAATTAAAATTTATGTTCACACTATAAGCAAAGGTTCAGCATTCAGGAAACTCCATGGGTGCCAACAGTCCACTTCACAAAATATTCCCTAGGCAATCTTGGAGGTTGGCAACATCAGGGCAGCTTGATGTGCTACCCCTGAGGGAACAGTACACGCAGGAGGCACTGTGGCGAGGCTCTGAGATCTTTGGGCCCCTGTGTACAATAGTACTGCCATGCTGCATTTTTTCTGCCCATAGTGAGAACTGAAACAGCTAGTGATTTGTCATTTTCCTGGCAGGATCGTGTTCTTCAGGTCAACTGTTGCTCACTATAATATCATTAGAATACAAAACCACACCTCCATCCCAAAAGCTACCTGCCTCTAAGGTAGGACCACCACCCCTCACTGAGCACACGCTCTGAATTTCTGTTAGCCTGTACCTTTAAACATGAAGGGAGGAAAACTGACACCAAACTCAACAAAGATATGAATGACTAGAGTCATTCAAGCTCCACCTGATAGGGAAAAATAGCATAAAAGTAGCCCCAAAACAGAGGCATGTTAGGGAAGAAACCATCACGAGGCATCGCTGACTTCTGGGACCTGTCAACAGAGCGAGCCGCTCTCCCCCGCCCCAGGGCGCCTTGGGTGAAATGTGAACATTCAGCTACGGCAAAAAAGTGACTGCGCCCCTTCCCCGACCGGGAAGGAGTGGGCTCCAAGTTTTCAGAAGGATCAACAGAAAGCAGTAACGGGCGTTAGGCAGTGACAAGCTGCTCAAAATCGTAGAGTGAAAATAATCCAAGTGTCGTTTGTGTGGTGCTGGGAGCCTGCTGGCCTTGTGCTCAACAAGTAGCTAAGGAAGCCCCTGCTTTCAAGCAAATGTCTGCTACAGAATACGCAACTCTGACATTGGGAAATGAGGTGTTGAAGTCATCACTGACCATTGCAAGGGGGACAGGAGAAAAATTATGAATCTGAGTAGAGAAGCTTGTGAGTGAAAAGAGTTAGGAGAGGGCCAAGCTCGTATTAGATAAAATGCAACCTTCTGCTCCAGTCAGGCCGATTCGTAGATTCATGTGTAGCACCAACCCTGAAACTTGGAATGGTCTGACAGTGATGATGCTGAGATCAAAGGAACCCCTGATTCTGAACCTCAACCAATCCCCATTTGACCTCTGCTGAAAGCTAAAACTGCTGCTGGCAGTGATGAGGAGATTCACACCACTGTCAGTACAATTCCATGCTCACCAGTGGAGCTGGCAAAGATACAGGGCAAATTCTCCAGGTGGTCGGGGCAGTTGGGTTTGGACTGTGTGTGGCGAGTTTCTCTTGCAGGGGGAGACAGGATTATGTTAAGTGAGGAGGAGATGGAGGCTACGGGGGACCAGGAGTATTTTTAACCACCACGCCAGGAGACCACAATTATTCCTTGACTGCACAAGCTGCACACTGAGCAGGTGTCATAAATCCACAGGAGAGAGAGGGGCTGCTGGAGATTAAAGCCGCAGGCTACTCCCATCTGGCAGAGGCAGTACAAAAAGCGGTCTACATACAAGCACTGTATGAAACAGACGTGTGTAAGGAAATCCCTGATGTTAGCTCCCATTGACCCAGCACGATTATCCCCTCTTATTCGTGGTCTTTCTGATTGTCTTCAGAACTTTGCAGAAAATACTCAAGCCTGCATTCGAACTGCTCATGAAAAAGCCAGTCATAATTGTAGGCAAAGCCAGCAAAGACCTATACCCACCTGGAACAACTTTGTACAGAAATGGGTAAATACGGACACTGAATAGGCCGCACCGAATAGGCCGGGGGTCAGTTCACCCCGGGGAAAATCTCCAGGCCTCGCCCAGCGAGTCTGCCAAGTCTGCACCCAAAACCCTGAACCCGGTGGGAGATTTGGACCTAACAAGCAATGCAGTGAGTCCTGGCACAACACCCTGATTCTGGGTGTACCTCAACAATTCCTGCATGGGGCCTCTACAGAGGATCTCTGCTCCTGAGGCCAATCTCTGTGTAAAAGCTGTAACTCAGCAGAGGGAAACTCTCTAGCTCGTAAGATCCAAATCCATCAAGAAAGTGCTCCTTCTGCACCAGAGCACAATCTAACAGAAAGGGGACCCCAGCACAGCAGACAGCAAAAAATTTCTGTCCCTGGAGAGGGTAGCGAGCCACCCTGCCTGGCTACTACTGGAAATTCAGTGGCGCTCTGATAAAAGCCACTGAATTTCCAGGAGCACTGTTGCTATTCCCATTGGACCCTGAAAAATATCGGTAGATTTTCTCATTGTGACAGGGGCCTAAATGTCAAGAATCACTGCAGAAACAGTACAGACCTTCAGCATAAAACCTGGGTGATGCAAGGTTAAAACCACCAGAATTGAGGAAATAGTGAAAAATGCCCCACTGCAAAAATAACTCTCTGGCTGCCAGGTGAGCAGAGGTAATGGGTGGTGCCACAAACACTGACATTTTAGGATTTCAAATAAAAGGGAATCAAGCACAATGAAACCCAGACTGTCAGAAACATCTGCACTCTTAGCCCTTCCACAATCACTAATGTTCAGCAACATCCATTGCCAGCAATTGCCGTTGCGAGGACTGACAGGGTGGTAACAGCATTGGAATAAGGGTTGTAATTAAAAGAACTTACTGGCTTTACAATTCACCGGTATGGCCAGTAAAGAAACCTACTGGGCAGTGGTGTTTTACAGTGGGCTTTCAACAATTAAGTGTTGACACCGTGCCTTTATCTGCCACAGTTCCAAACACTGCACAGAAAGGAACATTAATACAGGGAGCTGCCTGCTCATGTGAAGTTTCTCCTCCACCACAACCCCCAGGTCCTTCTCAGCAGGGCTGCTCTCCAGGAGCTTGTCCCAGTCTGCATATATGTCTGGGATTCCTCCAGCCAAAGTGCAAGACCTAGAACTTTGCAGAGCTGAACCTCAATAGGTTCCCCCTGGCCCACCTTTCCAGCCTGTCATTCCTGAGCACAGCTTACGTAGGATGGTCAGCATGGCTGCACAGAAGGACTCTCATTTCTCAGAAATGATCAGAAATGTGACAGGATTTTTTTAGGAACAGGAATAGGGGTTTAAACAGCATAGCTGCCAATAAATTAGCTACAGTAACCAGTGACCTAAACACATTGAAACTTCAAGCCCTTACAATCTTCTCTTTCAACACTGGCGTTTAACCGCATATCGCATATATTAGAGCATATATGAGCTCTGTGGGGAGAAGTAAATTGGAGTCTACCAATTAATTACAGATACACTTAACGGTGCCCAAAGCTGCGTTTCCCTGGCCCTCGTTTCCAAGCTTGGCTGTGGATACAAGCAGTGGCAGCTGCAATTATATGGGAAGGTGAGGAAGAAATCTGACCTACCAAAATTTGGAAAGTAATGTGGGTTAAAAAATGATCCACATCACTACTGTCTTCATTGCTGTCCCAGGCCAAGGCAGGCAGTCCTGATGAGGTGTGGCTTTCAGATGGGGACTGTGACCTAGGGTGAAAGAGTTCCACTTCTCCACCCTCTTCGCGCGGCTCAGAATCGTCAGACTCAAAATCGTCCTCGTACTCTGAAATAAAAGACCCAGACTGTGAGACAGGAAATGGAATTCACAACTCAAACATCCAGTCTGTTTAGGCAGATTGACTTCAGTCATCTCTTTTTGCCTTCGCAAAGCAGATGCATCAGTGTTAAAAACAAAGCCATTTAACGCACTGTGCTATGGGGACTACGATTAAGAGCTGGGCAGGCTCAGAAACAAAACGCAAGACGGTCTTTTCTTTTATTAGAGGAGAAAAACGTCTTGCAAGAAACACCCCTGGGCAAACTTTCAGCAAGGGCAGCCTTTCTCCAGTCTGCCTGTTGAAATCTCCCTCTACAGAAAGGAGACGGGGCTCAAGCCAAGGGCACAGTCAGCCAGCTACAACAGGCAGCGGGAGCACTGGGGAAGGGTCAGTCGCCCCTGCGGTTGGAGCACAGACGGTAGGAAAGGTGAGATGGCAGACCTGGAGCAGAGGGAGCAAATGCTCAGGCAGGCGAGGAAGCTGGAGGGTTAGGCAGGTGTCAGCAAAGCGCTGCCTGGGGCAGTGTGGTGGGGAGGGCACCGGGAAGAGCCTTAGGCCAACCAGGTTTCACACTCCCACTGCCCACAGGCAGAAGAGCAAAGGTCTGGTGCTAAATCTTGCCTGCACCTTGCTGCTGTGCGCTCTCCCCACACCCCTGTCCTCCTGCACCAAGCATTCATGTCCTGTCTCCCTTAGGAGCTCATCTCAGACTTACTGCCCCACACCCAGTCCCCTTGCTACCTTCTGCCCTATGGGTCCCCTGCCTGCTGCCGCTCTCCTCTCCTCTGTGGTCCCTTTGCTGTGCCCTGCTTTCCTCCTGCTTTCCCACCTACCTCAGGCTCCTGTTTCAGCCCCTCAGACCTTCCTTACTCACTTCCATGGCTCTTGCACAATCTTGCCTCCCGCTGCTTGGCTCAAAGGTGCCCCCCCTCCTTTTGCTGCTCAGGCACGGACACCACCGCATTGCTCACGTGTGAGGTGTCCCAGAAGAGGCTGCTCCAGGCAAACCTGGAGGCCCACGAGCCCATACCTGCCCCAGAATCACCCTGCCTGTCTTTTGGAATACTGTACCATATTGGCAGGTGTCTTCCTCACTGTCTTCATGCGCTTCTTTGACAGTGATTCGTTCTTCCATGATTTGTTCTTCAATGATGACCTGTTCATCAGTCACAACTTCTTTATCGGTGACATCTTCCTCAACGATTTCTTCAATGATTTCTTCCACTGAACTTTCTTCCCGAATGATTTCTGTGATAACTTTGTCCCCAAAGATTTCCTTGAATTTTTTGTCAACAATTTCTTCTCTCTCATCAATTTCGTCCTTGTCTTCTCTGCAATGAACTTTGTTGTCTTCATCAGCGTTGTCATCTTCGTCGGTGTTGTCATCTTCGTCATCGTCTTCTTCTTCGCTGTACTGCTGGCACATCTCCATCTCTTCCTCAGGAGCTCCTGAACTGCCTTCATTTCTTCCTGAGTCCACATACTTCTTGTTGTCGTCTGCCCTCTTTGTGGGAGGGGATGGCTTTTTGTCCATACCCGTGGAAAGAATGCACCTATAAAAACCCAAGGAGAAGAGGAAAGTGTCACATTGTGCTGTCTCTGCACGATGGTAGGGCAGCCAGCACACAGAGCTATTCAGCTTGTCACCAGCAGTAACACGATGTACCTGTCTGCCTCGGCACTGCCACTCAGACAACACCGTTACTGAGAAGGACTGGCTGGGAGAAGCACCCTAAAATCTGCAAGTGCTCCTCAGACATTGATGCAGTTCGTCCTTGAAGGAGAGAGACACTCTCTGCACTTAAAGCTGGCAATGCAGCTTCAAGTCAAAATTATCCCAGGTGTCTGCTAATGTCAAGCTACACTGAGCTCCGTTTTTTCCCCTCTCTTATTATGGAAGGCTTGATCGCCCTGATTGTCCCTCATGTTCCGGCTGTTCACAAGCGCCGTGCAATACCCTACAGTCAGTCACTCTAGAAATCCTTCCAATTCACGGGCAGACACTGTATGCACAATGTGACCATTTGTGAAGAGAGCCCTGCCTTTGAATTATTTGTCCATGCTCTATTTTTCAGGGGCCTTGGAGATACTGAAGCACTTCTGCTATAGAGAAAGGCGGGACCTAGGCAAGCGGGAAAGTCTCACCTAGATAAGAATTAGCCAGTCCCTGGAGACTCTGGAGGTCACCAAACTGACTGCAAGTCTTCCTAGAGGTCGCACAGAAGCTGAGATTTGGGCAGCTCCTAAGCTCTAAAGCCACTACACCCATTTGAATTCGTGTGCTACTGGGAACATACCAAGTTGCACATTGACAGCAGCTTGCTGCTGCTTTAAAAATTCGTTACAACAAGAACAAAAGAGGTTTAGAGCTATCCATGTGTGCAGAAGCCTTCCTCTCTGGCGTGACTTGGCAATCACACAGGAGGGAAGATTTGAGTCAAATCAAAGCTTCTTGGCAAAACGGCAGCTGTTGCTCACAGCACTGATGTTTGCCTCAAACCATGAGCCTTCTGCACACGTTTGCCATCTGAGCTGTGGCTAACACTGAACAGCATCTTATGCTGCAGCCAGGGGAATTACCACAGGGTGCCACCTTACAGGCAGAGCGGTTGAAAAACACCTTCTCTTCTTCTCACTGTCCAAAGGAAACCCTGGAAACTACAGGGAACTCGGCAGCACTCAGGAGAATAATGTCCCTCTTGCTTCCACCAGAAGCATGCAGGTGGTGTACGTGTGCCACCCCACCCCTGTTCCCCCACACTCGACTGCTGAGGAAGTGCTGGCTGCCACGCGATGAGCTGACACATCCAGTGCAAACACGCTGCGTGGCTGCGCCCACTCGACAGAGCCACTCAGGAGGCACACACAAGCAGAGGACTCGGGTGGCAACGTGCCCTGTGGGACCCTGAGGGAGAAGCTCAATTCTGCATGTTTCAAGGGACAGATGAGGCTCTACAGAGCTGTGGGGTGCTGGGAACATTCAAAAAGAGGAAACGAGGGATAAACTGACTAAGAAGCGGGACACTAAGTCCTTGGGAGCAAGCAACGTGCATTTGTCTCCGTACCTGTAGCAAGGAGATGCTCCCTCCACCTTAAGGAACGCAAAGGATCCACTTCTGCCTCCCACCCTGCAGCGCTTCCGATGTCTGTACTCGCAGCACGTGCTCAACCGGTCCACGCACAGCCCGTTGAGGTAGAAGGTGAGGCTGAATGGGAAACCGCGGTGCCTCCTGGAGATGAACTGAAAGCTTTCTGCAATTGCAGAGAGGAAAGGGTTGACAGAAACAGGTTATGCTTTGCTTTCAGCCTCTTGCCATCATCACAGCCCATCCCCACAAAAGCAGCCAGCCCTCTGAGGTCAGGTACATTGGCTCTCGGCTCTATTAATCGGGTGGCAAAAGTCCACCTCCTCCCCACACCACAGCATCGGCACTTTCCAACCCCACACTACCAAGATGGGCACGCCTGTGACAAGCAAATCCATCCTCAGTTGGGCCGCTCGCTCTGCAGCAGAACAGAACCCAGAGCCTCACGGCCCAGCAAGGTGCCCTCTGCCACCTCCCCTACCAGAGTGTGCGCTATGCGCAGGAAGCTTGGGATTCCCGGCGTGTGCCTGCCTTGATGGGGCCGTGCAGCAGCGAGCCGGAGCTCCCGCAGTGTAATGCAGGCGTTCCTCAGCGGGCGCCTCCTGGCAGAGTGCAGCCAGGCTCCCGCTGGGGACAGCGGCCATGCCAGGGGCTCTGGGCCTGCACTAATACGCTCGGACTCGTGCCCACATTTTAGCCAGTTGCCTGGATCAGCAGGAACTCTCTGACTCTGGACCCTTACCTCCTTCCAACAGGTTGCCTTTGTAAACACAGATGTTTTCTCCTCCACAGTGCTGCTGGTAGACTGCAATTTTATCTCTGTCATCATCAGCACTGCGAGATAAATGGATGCGTTTCCCTAGGAAGACCATGGTGACACGTGCGTTGCTGCGCAGCCGGGACTGGGGGAATCCTCCGGCATTCTGAGGCAGGAGAGACACAAAAAGCGCGTTCATTCACCTTCCAGCTCTGACAGAAGCTGAACACAAGAACCATGTCACCACACCAGGCGCTTGAGGCTCCCAGTCTTTTCAGACAGACCTCGACCTGCTTAACTTGGAACGTGTTTTCTAACATGCAGAAGGGCAGAGAAATATCTTGAGTGGAAAAACCTTTACAGGAGCCAAAACTGGCTGGAGAAACAGCGTACCACATGACCTTTCCATACACTTGAGGTGTTTCTGACACCCCTGTGAAGTCCTGGAACCAGCTAGGGCCAGAGGTGCGGGCAGGCTGACTAAAATCATAGAAAGGGAGGCTTTAAGCTAGAGTTCCTGTGGTGCCGTTTTTCAAGCCTCTTTTCCAGCCCACAAGTGCTGCGATAGATACAGACATGGGTGGCAGTTCTATATTTTGGTAGCTACAAGCTGTCTGTCTTTCAGGATTGCAGTGAACCTGCCCTGACACTACGTACAGGCACCTCTCAGCATCAGGCAAACACTTACCCTTCCTAGAGGTGCCTCTGTGTTATTTGGTACAGCGATGGGACGAAATCTTCTCCCTCGGTAGGTGCCATTTATCGCTGCCTTGACGTGTTCGTCTCTCTTTTTCAGGGGTGGATGTGGCATTAGTACTGTAGGATTCCTTACTGGGGGGAGGTGACAGGGCCATGTACCAGCCACAGCTCCCACAGAGATCCTACGGTTTAAGCCATTTGATTCCTCCTGCAGAAACAATTTAAGCAGGTCAAACAGGCTCTGCAAAAATAGCTACTGAGCACAGGAAATGCACTCGGGTCTGCCTGCCCTTTACATTTAGGAATACACGTAGCTCTGGAACAACCCCGTAACTCGGTGCTCTCAGGTTTGGTCATGAAAACAGTCCTGGGCTATGCACCTTTCCTTTCCTTTGCCAGGCTACAGGCAGATTGCTTGAAAATGGCTCCCCCAGATACACCTGACACTCTAAGCCAGGTAGTGCTCATCCCCATGCATAGTTCTGTTCACTAGCAGACAGAATACTGATCAAGCCCTACAGCCCTGCTCTGTGCTCTCAGCTGGCAAGCCAATTCCCAAGCAGCCAGAATCTTCCAACAGTAAGATCCCTGGCATCAATCATACAAGATGTGGGTCAGAAGGCTTCTTGCCCATTTCTAGGGCAGTAACAGTGTACACATCAAGATCACATTTGGCTACTCCCAAAAAGGGAGTAAAAAAGGAGGAGCCCCTAAGCAGGAACAGTGGCAGCAGGAGATGCTCTAGGCTGAGCAGCAAGGGGCCAGAGGTGTTACGTCCACACTTTCCCTGTCTGTGCTTACACACAGCACATGGAGCGCTGGGTGAAACTCACCGGTTGCAAGCGAGCAGCTGGTTCTCTAGCCATGAATGCCCAGAACCCACCATTTCTGGGACCAGCTGGTGGATGTGGCAAGTGCACAGGTCCAGCACCTTCCACTGCTCTTCTGGATGGTTCCACCTGCGCAAACAGAAATGTAGGTTGCTGAGGTACCACATGCTCTAACGGCAATGCCTGAGCTCGCCTTCTGTCAGTCCGTCATCGGATGGCTGTGACCCCCAGTGGAACATGCAAAAGACATGCAAAACCACAAATCCTTTTTTTTTTTTTAAATTCAGAGAAAAGAAACTTTTCAGTCTCACCAGTCCTGATCTCTGATGATGTGTTTTTAACCTTCGATTGCTTAAATATCCCTCCAAGTCTTCATCCATAATGCTATCCATTGTCTCAAGAAATCTGAAAGGAAATCAATACACACACATATAATCCCCTTGAGAGCCAAATTCATACAGCTTAATTTACAAAGACCTTGCCTGGGCAGCTCAGCCTTTCGGCTTCAGACAGGCAGCAGCCCCGCTGCTTACCACACCGCTCACTCTCCAGTACCCTTTACTCTGCCAGGGTCACACCTTAGCTGCCCGTTCAGAGAAACACCTCTGTCTCACTGGGGCCAAGTCTTCTTTTTTCCCACCTGGCTGGAGCTCTAGGTACTACTTCTCAAGAGAGACCTTCCCACACTACCCTTTTCCAAAGGCTCTTGAAGAATCCTGGCATGCTGCAGGGAGGTTCCAATCTCAAACACAACTTCGAAGTGGGTTGTACAGCCAGGTTAAGTTCTGACACTAGTTCCTTATTCGAAGCATTGCCCACAAAAACAGGACGTGCCATGTTTTGTCAGGGAGAGCCGCAGAGGTTCTCTGTTCCTCAGTATCACTAACACCTATCCCTTCGGGGACGCCCAGGTGCTCAGAAACTCACAACCTGGGCACCTGCAGCCAGACACTGCCACAGGGCAACACCTGCAACCAGTGGTCCTCTTCCCTGCCACTCCACCTGCCCACCCCCAGAACAAGGGACCTGCCTCGGCGCAGGGCTCTGCGGCACAGAGAGCTCCTGGGTCACGAGGCGTTTGCCCATGCCCAGCCTGACCCTCAAACCCCTGGTCTCCACATTTCCCAGGCAGGGCAGCCTGACTCCACACAGACCCCACACTCCCCGCCCCCCTCACCTCAGCTTTGGGCCACTCATGGCAGCGGTGACCAGGGGCAGCTGCCAGCTCTCCAAGAAACCGATATGCAGCTGCTGAAGGAGCCGAGATGACTCTCCCTCCTCGATTGGATGTTAGTGTCTCTTGAACCAAGGGTACAGCCTGTGATACCCAGGAGCACCTCGACTGGTGTCCCTCACAGACTGCAGCAAAGCTGGGTTTGCGCTGCTCCCCAAAGCCTTGGCTGCTCCCCCGAGTGATGGACCAACCAATGCCCCTCACCTTCTGTGATCCAGGCACTGGCCCAGCCAATAGGAATGACCAGCACCCTTTACCTAACAACCACCTGTGACATCACACATCGCTTACACTAGGCTAAGCATTCCTGAGCCTCCAAGGAGAAGCACAGCTCCCTACTCCTGTGCCAAGGGCAGCCCACGGGGAAACCAGCTGCTGGGCATCTGCACTACCTCAAGCAAGGAAGGGTCCTGGGGAAGCCACAGGGCACCAGGAGCCACAGTGCCGAGTTACTGCGAAATACAAACACTGACTTAAATCCTACTGAGCTAATTCATGTTGTTGGGACGAGTATGTGCATCTCTGTAGAAATGGGGACAGCCAAAAAATTGGTTTTTTCTCCTCACTCTGATTCCCAGAGGCAACTGTGACCATCACCGATTGGCTTGGCCCTGCTCAGCAGCAACTCTGGCCTGATGTTTCCAGTCTGGGGCCTGCAGAGAGCTTCTAGCTGCTGCTTGCAGATGCCGTCTCAGCAGCACAGCTACGCAAAACTGCCACAGTAGAGAAGTTACTTACGATTGCAACTGCTAACAATAATGCTTAGAGCTTGTGCCTATCTCAATTTTTAATACAGCAGGGGAGAATCAGACCACAAGTGTAAGTAAAACCTTGGTCCATTGTCATTTATTCAAGAAAACAATAGTGGGGAGGGTGGGGGTTGTTTGGGTTTTGGGGTTTTTTTTTTGCTTTTGGGTTTTGGTTTTGGGTGGGTTTTTTTCAGTTGCGTAGCAACTGTTCTTAAAAGCATTGACAAAGTAGGAAGGAGTCACAAGGGAAGCCAGGTGGTGGCTTTTCACTGTTACCCACCACAGCTTTGGAGCTGAGAATACTTCTGTGGACAGCTCTGGCACACATATAGGGGCTTTTTATCATGACAGCAAAACACGAGGAAAAAAGATCTCTGAAGTCCTGGCACCAGGAAAACAACATCTTAAAAAATAAAGGGAAGCTTAGAAAGGAGAGTTAAAATAAAAGCTGAGAGTGTACCAGATGACCTTTTCATACACTTGTGGTGTTTCTCACACCCCTCTGAAGTCCTGGCACCAGCTAGGGCCAGAGGTGTGGGCAGCCTGACTAAAATCATAGGAAGGGAGGCTTTAAGCTAGAGTTCCTGTGGTGCCGTTGTTCAAGCCTCTTTACCAGCCCACAAGTGCTGCGATAGATACAGACATGGGTGGCAGTTCTATATTTTGGTAGCTACAAGCTGTCTGTCTTTCAGGATTGCCGTGATCCTGCACTCACACTACGTACAGGCACCTCTCAGCATCAGGCAAACACTTACCGTTCCTAGAGGTGCCTCTCTGTTATTTGGTACAGCGATGGGACGAAATCTTCTCCCTCGGTAGGTGCCATTTCTCGCTGCCTTGACGTGTTCGTCTCTCTTTTTCAGGGGCGGATGTGGCATTAGTACTGTAGGATTCCTTACTGGGGGGAGGTGACAGGGCCATGTACCAGCCACAGCTCCCACAGAGATCCTACGGTTTAAGCCATTCGATTCCTCCTACAGAAATGATTTAAGCAGGTCAAACAGGCTCTGCAAAAATAGCTACTGAGCATAGGAAATGCACTTGGGTCTGCCTGCCCTTTACATTGAGAAACACTGTGGAATAATTACTGGAGGTGACTTTAAAAAATTTATGTTCACACTATAAGCAAAGGTTCAGCATTCAGGAAACTTCCAGGGTGCCAACAGTCGACTTCACAAAACGTTACCTAGGCAATCTTGGAGATTGGCAACATCAGGGCAGCTTGATGTGCTACCCCTGAGGGAACAGTACACGCAGGAGGCACTGTGGCGAGGCTCTGAGATCTTTGGGCCCCTGTGTACAATAGTACTGCCATGCTGCATTTTTTCTGCCCATAGTGAGAACTGAAGCAGAACCCAGCTAGCGATTTGTCATTTTCCTGGCAGGATCGTGTTCTTCATTATAATATCATTAGAATACAAACTGTTGCTCATTATAATATCATTAGAATACAAAACCACACCTCCATCCCAAAAGCTACCTGCCTCTAAGGTAGGACCACCACCCCTCACTGAGCACACGCTCTGAATTTCTGTTAGCCTGTACCTTTAAACATGAAGGGAGGAAAACTGACACCAAACTCAACAAAGATATGAATGACTAGAGTCACTCAAGCTCCACCTGATGGGGAAAAATAGCATAAAAGTAGCCCCAAAACAGAGGCATGTTAGGGAAGAAACCATCACGAGGCATCGCTGACTTCTGGGACCTGTCAACAGAGCGAGCCGCTCTCCCCTGCCCCAGGGCGCCTTGGGTGAAATGTGAACATTCAGCTACGACAAAAAAGTGACTGCGCCCCTTCCCCGACCGGGAAGGAGTGGGCTCCAAGTTTTCAGAAGGATCAACAGAAAGCAGTAACGGGCGTTAGGCAGTGACAAGCTGCTCAAAATCGTAGAGTGAAAATAATCCAAGTGTCGTTTATGTGGTGCTGGGAGCCTGCTGGCCTTGTGCTCAACAAGTAGCTAAGGAAGCCCCTGCTTTCAAGCAAATTTTCAAGCAAATTTCTGCTACAGAATACGCAACTCTGACATTGGGAAATGAGGTGCTGAAGTCATCACTGGCCTTTGCAAGGGGGACAGGAGAAAAATTATGAATCTGAGTAGAGAAGCTTGTGAGTGAAAAGAGTTAGGAGAGGGTAAATCTCCTATTAGATAAAATGCATCCTTCTGCTCCAGTCAGGCAGATTCGTAGATTCATGTGTAGCACCAACCCTGAAACTTGGAATGGTCTGAAAGTGATATGCTGAGAGCAAAGGAACCCATAATTGTGAACCTCAACCAATCACCATTTGACCTCTGCTGAAAGCTAAAACTGCTGCTGGCAGTGATGACGAGATTCACACCACTGTCAGTACAATTCCATGCTCACCAGTGGAGCTGGCAAAGATACAGGGCAAATTCTCCAGGTGGTCGGGGCAGTTGGGTTTGGACTGTGTGTGGCGAGTTTCTCTTGCAGGGGGAGACAGGATTATGTTAAGTGAGGAGGAGATGGAGGCTACGGGGGACCAGGAGTATTTTTAACCACCACGCCAGTAGACCACGATTATTCCTTGACTGCACACGCTGCACACTTAGCAAGTGTCATAAATCCACAGGAGAGAGAGGGGCTGCTGGAGATTAAAGCCACAGGCTAACCCCATCTGGCAGAGGCAGTACAAAAAGCGGTCTGCATACAAGCACTGTATGAAACAGACGTGTGTAAGGAAATCCCTGATGTTAGCTCCCATTGACCCAGCGCGATTAACCCCTCTTATTCGTGGCCTTTCTGATTGTCTTCAGAACTTTGCAGAAAATACTTAAGCCTGCATTCCAACTGCTCATGAAAAAGCCAGTCATAATTGTAGGCAAAGCCAGCAAAGACCTATACCCACCTGGAACAACTTTGTACGAGAAATGGGTAAATACGGACACTGAATAGGCCGCACCGAATAGGCCGGGGGTCAGTTCACCCCGGGGAAAATCTCCAGGCCTCGCCCAGCGAGTCTGCCAAGTCTGCACCCAAAACCCTGAACCCGGTGGGAGATTTGGACCTAACAAGCAATGCAGTGAGTCCTGGCACAAAGCCCTGAATCTGGGTGTACCTCAACAGTTCCTGCATGGGGCCTCTACAGAGGATCTCTGCTCCTGAGGCCAATCTCTGTGTAAAAGCTGTAACTCAGCAGAGGGAAACTCTCTAGCTCGTAAGATCCAAATCCATCAAGAAAGTGCTCCTTCTGCACCAGAGTACAATCTAACTGAAATGGGACCCCAGCACAGCAGACAGCAAAAAATTTCTGTCCCTGGAGAGGGTAGCGAGCCACCCTGCCTGGCTACTACTGGAAATTCAGTGGCGCTCTGATAAAAGCCACTGAATTTCCAGGAGCACTGTTGCTATTCCCACTGGACCCTGAAAAATATCGGTAGATTTTCTCATTGTGACAGGGGCCTAAATGTCAAGAATCACTGCAGAAACAGTACAGACCTTCAGCATAAAACCTGGGTGATGCAAGGTTAAAACCACCAGAATTGAGGAAATAGTGAAAAATGCCCCACTGCAAAAATAACTCTCTGGCTGCCAGGTGAGCAGAGGTATTGGGTGGTGCCACAAACACTGACATTTTAGGATTTCAAATAAAAGGGAATCAAGCACAATGAAACCCAGACTGTCAGAAACATCTGGACTCTTAGCCCTTCCACAATCACTAATGTTCAGCAACATCCATTGCCAGCAATTGCCGTTGCGAGGACTGACAGGGTGGTAACAGCATTGGAATAAGGGATGTAATTAAAAGAACTTACTGGCTTTACAATTCACCGGTATGGCCAGTAAAGAAACCTACTGGGCAGTGGTGTTTTACAGTGGGCTTTCAACAATTAAGTGTTGACACCGTGCCTTTATCTGCCACAGTTCCAAACACTGCACAGAAAGGAACATTAATACAGGGAGCTGCCTGCTCATGTGAAGTTTCTCCTCCACCACAACCCCCAGGTCCTTCTCAGCAGGGCTGCTCTCCAGGAGCTCGTCCCAGTCTGCATATATGTCTGGGATTCCTCCAGCCAAAGTGCAAGACCTAGAACTTTGCAGAGCTGAACCTCATTAGGTTCCCCCTGGCCCACCTTTCCAGCCTGTCATTCCTGAGCACGGCTTACGTAGGATGGTCAGCATGGCTGCACAGAAGCATTGTAATTTCTCAGAAATGATCAGAAACGTGACAGGGTTTTTTTAGGAACAGGAATAGGAGTTTAAACAGCATAGCTGCCAATAAATTAGCAACAGTAACCAGTGACCTAAACACATTGAAACTTCAAGCCCTTACAATCTTCTCTTTCAACGCTGGCATTTAACCGCATATCGCATATATTAGAGCATATATGAGCTCTGTGGGGAGAAGTAAATTGGAGTCTACCAATTAATTACAGATACACTTAACGGTGCCCAAAGCTGCGTTTCCCTGGCCCTCGTTTCCAAGCTTGGCTGTGGATACAAGCAGTGGCAGCTGCAATTATATGGGAAGGTGAGGAAGAAATCTGACCTACCGAAATTTGGAAAGTAATGTGGGTTAAAAAATGATCCACATCACTACTGTCTTCATCGCTGTCCCAGGCCAAGGAAGGCAGTCCTGACAAGGTGTGGCTTTCAGATGGGGACTGTGACCTAGGGTGAAAGAGTTCCACTTCTCCACCCTCTTCACGCGGCTCAGAATCGTCCAACTCAAAATCATCCTCGTACTCTGAAATAAAAGACCCAGACTGTGAGACAGGAAACGGAATTCACAACTCAAACATCCGGTCTGTTTAGGCAGATTGACTTCAGTCATCTCTTTTTGCCTTCGCAAAGCAGATGCATCAGTGTTAAAAACAAAGCCATTTAACGCACTGTGCTATGGGGACTACGATTAAGAGCTGGGCAGGCTCAGAAAGAAAACGCAAGATGGTCTTTTCTTTGATTACAGGAGAAAAACGTCTTGCAAGAAACACCCCTGGGCAAACTTTCAGTAAGGGCAGCCTTTCTCCAGTCTGCCTGTTGAGCGGTTGAAAAATACCTTCTCTTCTTCTCACTGTCCAAAGGAAACCCTGGAAACTACAGGGAACTCAGCAGCACTCAGGAGAATTCTGTCCCTCTCGCTTCCACCAGAAGCATGCAAGTGGTGTACGTGTGCCACCCCACCCCTGTTCCCCCACACTCGACTGCTGAGGAAGTGGACAAAAAGTTCCAGGTGCAGTCTCACCAGGGCAGGGTAGAGGGGCAGAAGGACATCTCGGGGCCTATTACCCACACCCCTTCTAATACACCCCAGGATACCATTGGCCTTCTTGGCCACGAGGGCACAGCGCTAGCACGGCTCATTGCCAGCCTGCTGTCCACCAGCAGCCCCAGGTCCCTCTCCCCTACGCTGCTCTCACACAGGCCAGTCCTCAACCCATACTTCTACCTGGGGCTGTTCTTCTCTAGATGCAAGACCCTACACTTGCCCTTGTTAAATCTCATTAAACTTCTCCCTGCCCAACTCTCCAGCCTGTCTTAGTCTTGCTGGATGGCAGCACAGCCCCTGGAGTGTCAGCTACCCCTCCTAGGGTTGTGTCAGCAGCAGACTTGCTGACTGCACACTCTATTCCCTCGTCCAGGTCACCAATAAATATACTGAATACTACGGGTCCCAATGCCAACCCCTGAGGGACTCCACTAGGTACAGGCCTCCAGCCAGACTCTGGAGAGCAGACTCCATTCCTCAAAACTCGCTGGCTTCTTCCCTTCAAGCAGCTCTCAATCCAACTCACTACTCAACCTCCCAGACCACAGTTCCTCAGTCTGGCCACAAGGATGCTGTGGGAGACGGTGTCAGAGGCTTTACTGAGGTCAAGGTAGAACACATCTACGGCCCTACCATCACCTATCACCCGGTTATACCCTCATAAAAGGCGATGAGATGAGTCAAACAGGACTTCCCCTTGGTAAAGCCATGTTGACTGCTCCTAAGAACCCTCTTATCCTTGATGTGCCTAGAGACAGCACCAAGGATATGTCCTGCCATCACCTTCCAAAGGGATTGGAAGAGAGGCTGACCGATTTGCCTCCCTCCCATCTCAGCATGGTTATGAATGTGTGTGTTGCAGGGAAAGTGTTTTTCATCACAACTGTTTGGGCCCGGCCTTCAGCCAGTTTTTAACCCAGCAAAGAGTATACCCATCTGATCCACGAGCGGCTAGTTTCTCCCAGAGGATGTCCTCCAGGAAGAGGACAGCTACGTCCCAGGGCCTGCTGGGGTCCCAGGCAGCCTTGGATATGTGGGGAGCAGAGGAGCACACCTCTGGTGAATTTGGTGTGGGACAGGCCGCCCTGCCGCCCAGGGGAGCCAGTTACCCCCATCCCACACCTCCCTTCCTTTGTGCCCTAACCCCCCCATGGCTGCCCCAGCACCCCTCCCTAACCCCGAGCAACCCCTGCATGCCCCAAGAAAGGTGGAGTTCGGCAGGGATTCTTGTGAAAAAAGGTTTATCCATCCCATTTTCATAGAAAACGCCAGGGAGCAGACGACCCCCTCGCTTAAACCAAGATACAACTTTGTCTCACACCCCCAAACTCTAGCCCAAACCTGTCTTTTCTCCTCCAACAGTCAATGGCCTCTGTTCTCCCTTTAATTTATTCCAACAACAACAAAAACAACAACAACAACAACAAGAAAAACAACAACAACAACAACAACAACAACAACCCTCTGTGAATTCCCAATGTTTCTTCTGTCCCAGGGATGGTAAAACAGGAGGGAGCGGGCTGCTTGTCAGTTTTTCCTTCTACGCCGTCTTCTGCTGCCCTGCTTTCCAATCAAGGCCTGGTGGATGTGAGGGATGACTCCTGTGGATACAAGAGGATTCCCATCAGACTTCCGAAAAACCTCTTAGAGAAATCCTCAATTCCCAGCAGAATTTGGTGAAATGTCTCCTCCCGCTGGGGCTCCAGTATTTCCCTTCGGTGCCAAATTCCTGTTTTGCCACATTTCCCTGCTCTCTAATTCCCCACGGGAAGGAGGGAAAGGGAGAAGCAAGGGTGGTACCCACCTCCTCCAGCAATGGTGGCTTTGATGAGACAATCCAGTTCCTCATCATGACGAACAGCCAGCTGCAAATGGCGAGGGGTGATGCGCTTGGCTTTCAAGTCCTTTGAGACATTCCCTGCCAGCTCTAACACCTGCAGAGACACCGGGGATGATCCCAAGGGAAAGGACGGGTCTCCCACCTCCCCGCCCAGGACTCAGGAGGAAGGCCAGGACCTACCTTGGCAGTAAGATACTGCAGCACGGCCGCGCTGTAGACAGCAGCTGTAGCGCCCACTCGCCCACGGCTGGTTGTGCAAGTTTTTAAATGCCTATGGCGCCTCTGCCCTGGGCACACAGCGAATGAGGGCGAGAGGCTGCTTGGCACCTGGAGCCATGGGGCATAGCGACGCGGGCACTTGGCAACAGAGGGAAAGGCGTGTTCCATCCGCCGGACGGGCAGCCTGCGGAGCCAATGGGAGGAGAGCCCTTTCCCACCCATTCGCTCCACCCACCCCCCTGTTTGTTGCATCACGCATGTTCCATGGGCCGCATTCCAAGGGCCGCTCTTGCCCCCTGGGCTGGGCTGGGCTGCTGCCAGGGACCCATGCCACTGCCAAATTCCCTTGCTTTGCAATAGTTCAGCTATCTTGCTATTTTCCTTTTGCCATACAGGTACTCGGTTGACTTCCCACCCTTTCCATTCCCAATGGAAGCCATTCAGTACACCCCTTGCAGACAGCGAAAGAGTCAGTATAGATATGGAAAGGAGGAGGAGATTGTGCCTTGTGTTGAAACACACCCCATGCTGCTACCAGTTCTCCTCCTTGAGCCCGACCCTCCCCTTCAGCAATGATATTTTGTTTGGTCTTTATTTGCAAGGCAACAGCTTGACGTTCCCATGTTTTGCCCTCTTTTAGCAGAAGCATCCGTAAACCAAGCATTCAGTAACTGTTCTGAAAATGGGGAGGGGGACAAACACACACGACTTGCACCCCAGGGGAAGTTGTACTGGTTTTGGTTTCTAAAGCAGCTCTTTCCTGAAGAGCTAGGGTTTTGGCTGCACCCTCTGAAACTGTAAAGCTATTACAGTAATGTTCTATCCGAGCGCACCATTTTCTCACTGAAGCTCTTGGTGCCACCCCGTCAGGGGGTGGTGTCCTGGCCAATACAGATTTTATTACTTTGAATGGACCCCTAAGTACAACTGCTTGTTTACGTATGGTGTGTTTGGCTTCTCACAAGGCTAGGCTAAACACAAACCTCCCTTTTTCCCAGGTAGAATACCGCTTTGCAGCATCCTTAAAGCTTCAAGAATAAGGCCTGTGCACTTGGCAGAGGAGCTGCTCCTGGGCAGAGCTGTCTACCAGCAGCGCTGCGGGTTGCCATGAGGATACTCCCTCCATCCCAGGAGCCCAGCCCAGCTCAGCAGGAGCTCTGAGATATGCACACATGCACACACGCACACATATCAGCGTTCAGACAGCCCACATGAGCCACCTACCAGACACCAGGCCAGGAAAATGCAGTGTTTCACAAAGAGCTTCTCCTATGCGCTCAGCCAGGAGGCTCCTGTATCGGGTTCTGCGGTATTTCAGAAAGGGGAAAGTCCTGCTGCACGTAAGCTGCCCAAAGTTTGCTTTTAGACCTGAGGAAAAAGCTGCACACCTCTAGGAATGCAGCAGAGGCCTGAGTTCAGCAGGACTCCTTCCAAACTGTGCCACGGTGCACGGAAGTCAAGCCAAGACACAAAGTGAAAGCTACCAGTGTGAGGAGAGCCATGCTAACAGATCTGCTGCAGAGGGGGACTTTGCATTTCCCTGTGGCTTCAACAGGGCTCTCCACAGGGACATGTTCAGGATGTGGGGGGCCGTGCCAGCTCTTCACACGGAACTGACAGGGTTCAGGGCACTTGGTCTGCAACCAATTGACTCAACCACAGCTCCCCAGAGCACATCCCTGCCTCGCCTCAGAAACCTGCTGCCATCCAGCTTCCATTCAGCAGCAGCCCATAAAGAGAGAAGAACCCCATGCTTACTGGAGGCTGCCTCAATGGAAGCAGATACAGGACTGATGTCATCCCAACAAAGGGGCACATGCACATGTCGATTGTATTCACCTCTCCGCCCATAAATAATGAGACCAACGACCAATTAAGTGACAGAATATATCTTGTTTTCTGCTAGAAGGGGTTCCTAACTAGTTGGTGCAGGAATGTGGTTTTGAGCCCAGGAATGTGTTTTAGAAACTATGGAGAAAAACGTAAAGACAACGTGCAGAAGGAAAGGTAAAGGTGGAGAGGAAGATGTCCAGCCTTCATCCCTGAAGACCATCAGAAGACCCCCTGAGTGTCACTGAGCATGCTCTGTCTGGGAGGAGCTCATGTAAATGACTTCCTGGAAGTAATTTGCATAACCCTGCCTTTTCCTAGAAATAGAATGAACATGTATAGTCAATCTGTATAAATATGAGAAATTTGTCTTTAAGTGGCACACACGATCCCCTGTGTGCCCAGCACTGCAAGGAAGAATACCTGCTTAATAGCCACCAAGGCCAGTGAGTTTTGATTCCGGCTTTTCGAGACTTCAACAAACACAAGACACTGACAGAAAAGACACTGGTTTTCCTCTCAGGAAAGCTGACCCTCACGTGAACTTCTCTCTGTTAAAAATTATTTAGAACTAATAGTGACCTTCTAAAAAAATCTCTTCAGCACCTCCTTCCATGCAGTTAGCCGGCAAATGCAATTGTTCTGAATCCTTCTAGTCAAGTTCTTAAGCAGCAGGGTAGTAAGGAAGAATGGCTATCATGGCATTCTTCCTTCCTTCTCCTAAGTAAAAAGCACTCGTCTGGTAGGCGATGATGGCCTGAGAATCTGATGGTAAAGGAGCAATATACCACCATAGCCATAGCAAGGACATTGTCCCTACTGCCTGGCTATAGTGCTGTAGAGGGGAGGCCTTACCTCTTGGGAAGTTGCAGGTGCATTGCGAGGTTCAGGGAGGGGGTCCAGGGTCCCCTCTTCACCCACGCCAGCCATTTTCTGCTGCTCGAGTGCTCGTTCCCCTAACTGTGTGTTTTTGGAAATGCGCATGCGCAGTTTTCCCCAACCTCCCCACAGAAAGTACTAGAAAAGGAAGCTCACACATGCGTGAATCCAATGAAGGAGAAAGCTAGAATCAGACAAGTATTTTGAAAAGTTAGACAGAGAATCATTATATTAGGATGAAGGTGTAGGAAAAGAATTTACTAACTTTACAGAGAAGGGGGGATTGATACGGGGCTTTCTAACAAGATGCTTACAAAGGGTTAAAGGGTGCTTGCTAATAAAATGCTTGGTAAGGGGGGCTTACTAACAGTTTGTGTCAGAAATGACCTTGCATAAACAATGCCTCCTATGAGCTCTGTGAAAATAAAATTATTTCTTTGACGAGTTCTAGTCCCCCCCATTGGTCTAACAAACTCCTTATCTGTTCAGGAATTTCTTGCTTGTCTCATAATTGGTCATAAATTCAGAGGAAGTATTTCATTGTAGCTAGTTCAACCTCCCCCTTGTCTTTGAAAGTATACAAAACCTGCTGAAACCGGGTGTGTAGTTTGGATCATAGTAGAGGGGTAACTGAGTCTGCGCAAAACAGAAGGTTACTTGCGGTGATGAAGAGGAGCCATCCGACTTCATCCCCACGACCCTCAACGACCACCACCAAACCGCAGTGCGCAGGCACAGTTGGGCGGAGTTTATGGAAATGACTTCTTGGGACTCATTTTAATACGAAGCGGGACAGGTGATGACTATGTATAGGTGTATGATGTAATCTAATCATTTCGGACGGGGATATGGTATAAAAATCCTACCAGCTCTAACCAAAGGTGTACCTGCTTTGTTAGGTCACCTGCTGTTCAAGAACGTATAATAAATTACTGCTTCACTGAGGTGTCTACCTCGAGTCCTTTCTTAGGACCATTGTCATTTCTAACATTTCCATTTCTGTTTCTGGTGTGGTGCCAGTGCCGTGCCTTTTCCCTAAGGTTTTGTTTGGCCTTAAGACAAGTGATAGAGAGAGAGGCGGTGAGGTGCTGTGGGGTATTCTTGGAGGCCTGAGGATGAAAAGCAGCCATGATTGAAACATGCCAGTCCCCTAAATACCTGCATCGCCAACTGTTTACAACTCTTTCTCATATCTGGGTTCTCCTGATAGAAGAGAGCCCTTTGCCCCTCCTCCTGCCTTCCAGAGGGGTTTGCAATCCTGCCTGTTGTCTCTAGCTAAGCAGACTGGAAGCACACATGGGTGCACACCTGGTCATTTTACAGCTCGAGTTACCTGGAGGTAAATACTGTCATCAAAGCAAACTTCCATTCCGTTACCTTTACTCACTCTTTTCTATGGCAATATTGCAGGCAGTTAATCATCGTTTGACTATGTTCACTCTCTGTTTAGGACCCATCAACCTCTGCTGTTTGTAAGGGTGAACACGAAGGTGGGTACTCCCT
Organism: Porphyrio hochstetteri; assembly: GCA_020800305.1. Lineage (NCBI taxonomy): Eukaryota > Metazoa > Chordata > Aves > Gruiformes > Rallidae > Porphyrio > Porphyrio hochstetteri. Next base: position 27,585,113 of record CM036912.1, read on the forward strand.
CTGCCATGGGAGTGCAGAGTTCGACACCTGCGACAGACGCACTGAATAGCAGCTTTCCTGCAGGGAGGGGTGATTAGCCATAAGCCAGAGTCTCTTTTGAAGAAGGCTGTATGTAAAGCCGTGATCTCAAAAGAGGAGGACAGCTCAGTCTTAGGCACATAAACATTAGAAGGCTGGTACCCATTTTCCCAGTGTTTGATGTGCCCAAGCTGAAAGGATGCTAGATCCTAGTGACCATACCCTAAGCATCCTCCTGTTGATCTGTTTATCAAGAACCTTACCAGCATTCAAATCCTAACAGAGCACTGTGCTCACAGATCTTTTTTCCTCGTGTTTCGCTGTCATGATAAGAAGCCCCTATACTCGTGCCAGAGCTGTCCACAGAAATATTATCAGCTCCACAGCTGTGGTGGGTAACTGTGAAAGTCACCGCCTTTGGACTTGGGGAGGAAAAAAACCCCACTCAACACCAAAACCCAAACCCAAAAATCAACAACAGAAACCACAGGAACACCCCTCTACCCACGGTTTTGTTCTCTTGAATAAATGGCAATGGACCAACTGTTTACGTAGACTTGTGGTCTGATCCTGCCCTGCTACATTAAAAATTGAGATAGGCACTGTTTTCTTCTCGTCCAATCCCTGGTTCTTCCCTGTTCTCATAAAAACTCTAAACATTATTATCTTGGACTGCTACAGAAGCACAGGATACTTTCTTGTAATCCTGACACTGTAAGCCAATCAAAAATCTACTCGCATCACACTTTAGTGTTACCAGGCATTTTTTCTAGGAAAATAGTGGCAGAAAGGCCATCAAGTCACTCGTAGGTACACTGCGTTGGTGGGTTTCACCCTCCTTTGCTTCCCTCTGATCTACTTTAGAAACTTCTCACTTGTCCCATGCTAAACTGGATGCATTTCACATTCCTCCTCCTGATGTAAAGCAATTTCATTTGTACATTCTGTATAGGATAAGCTGCGCTTTGTGACTTAGCATGACTCTGCCTGGGAACAGGCTGGCCTGGGGAGGTGTTTTAGGGCAGCTTCTGTTTTTGTGACTCTCACGAACCTCCCCCAGGTTCTGCTGTCCGATCAACATAGCAAACCTTGTTGTGAGATGGATCTTCCAAAAGGCTCTGTCACACGTGTCATTTCACCCTGATGAAACCTCCCAGAGAAGTCAGGGATGTACAGAACTTCTGAGTTGGAGCTTCCATACTTTTCCTGCGCTGCTTTCCTCCACCAAGGAAATGTTACGACAGTGTCATGGGAAGCTCCTATGCTAGTTTTGCAAGAAACCCCATAATAAATCCTGGTGTGTGGGGCTTTCGAGTCACATAGGGTTATGTTTTCTTACCTACACAGGCACAGCACCTAGGATGGAAAGGATTTCCTCAGCAAGAGTTTATCCAAAAGAAGTCCAGTCCTCTAAGTCACTGACAGCATCTCCATCACTGCTGTCTTCATCGCTGTCTCAGGACAAGGAAGGCAGTCCTGACGAGGTGTGGCTTTCAGATGGGGACTGTGACCTAGGGTGAAAGAGTTCCACTTCTCCACCCTCTTCGTGCGGCTCAGAATCGTCCGACTCAAAATCGTCCTCGTACTCTGAAATAAAAGACCCAGACTGTGAGACAGGAAACGGAATTCACAACTCAAACATCCGGTCTGTTTAGGCAGATTGACTTCAGTCATCTCTTTTTGCAAAGGTCTGGTGCTAAATCTTGCCTGCACCTTGCTGCTGTGCGCTCTCCCCACACCCCTCCCCTCCTGCACCAAGCACTCATGCCCTGTCTCCCTTAGGAGCTCATCTCAGACTCACTGCCCCACACCCAGTCCCCTTGCTACCTTCTGCCCTATGGGTCCTCTGCCTGCTGCCGCTCTCCTCTCCACTGTGGTCCCTTTGCTGTGCTGTGCCTTCCTCCTGCTTTCCCACCTACCTCAGGCTCCTGTTTCAGCCCCTCAGACATTCCTTACTCACTTCCATGGCTCTTGCACAATCTTGCCTCCCGCTGCTTGGCTCAAAGGAGCCCCCCCTCCTTTTGCTGCTCAGGCACGGACACCACCGCATTGCTCACGTGTGAGGTGTCCCAGAAGAGGCTGCTCCAGGCAAAGCTGGAGGCCCACGAGCCCATACCTGCCCCAGGATCACCCTGCGTGTCTTTTGGAATACTGTACCATATTGGCAGGTGTCTTCCTCACTGTCTTCATGCGCTTCTTTGACAGTGATTCGTTCTTCCATGATTTGTTCTTCAATGATGACCTCATCATCAGTCACAACTTCTTTATCGGTGACATCTTCCTCAACGATTTCTTCAATGATTTCTTCCACTGAACTTTCTTCCCGAATGATTTCTGTGATAACTTTGTCCCCAAAGATTTCCTTGACTTTTTTGTTAACAATTTCTTCTCTCTCATCGATCTCTTCATCAGTGAAAACTTCATTATCAGTGACATCTTCCTCAACGATTTCTTCAATGATTTCTTCCACTAAACTTTCTTCCTGAATGATTTCTGTGATATCTTCATCCCCAAAGATTTCTTTGACTTTTTTGTCAAAAATTTCTTCTCTCTCATCGACCTCTTCATCAGTGAAAACTTCTTTATCGGTGACATCTTCCTCAACGATTTCTTCAATGATTTCTTCCACTGAACTTTCTTCCTGAATGATTTCTGTGATATCTTCATCCCCAAAGATTTCCTGGACTTTTTTGTTGACAATTTCTTCTCTCTCATCGACCTCTTCATCAGTGACAACTTCTTTATCGGTGACATCTTCCTCAACGATTTCTTCAATGATTTCTTCCACTGAAATTTCTTCCTGAATGATTTCTGTGTTATCTTCGTCCCCAAGGATTTCTTTGACTTTTTTGTTAACAATTTCTTCTCTCTCATCAATTTCGTCCTTGTCTTCTCTGCAATGAACTTTGTTGTCTTCATCAGCGTTGTCATCTTTGTCGGTGTTGTCATCTTCGTCATCGTCTTCTTCTTCGCTGTACTGCTGGCACATCTCCATCTCTTCCTCAGGAGCTCCTGAACTCTCTTCATTTCTTCCTGAGTCCACATACTTCTTGTTGTCGTCTGCCCTCTTTGTGGGAGGGGATGGCTTTTTGTCCATACCCGTGGAAAGAATGCACCTATAAAAACCCAAGGAGAAGAGGAAAGTGTCACATTGTGCTGTCTCTGCACGATGGTAGGGCAGCCAGCACACAGAGCTATTCAGCTTGTCACCAGCAGTAACACGATGTACCTGTCTGCCTCGGCACTGCCACTCAGACAACACCGTTACTGAGAAGGACTGGCTGGGAGAAGCACCCTAAAATCTGCAAGTGCTCCTCAGACATTGATGCAGTTCCTCCTTGAAGGAGAGAGACACTCTCTGCACTTCAAGCTGGCAATGCAGCTTCAAGTCAAAATTATCCCAGGTGTCTGCTAATGTCAAGCTACACTGAGCTCCGTTTTTTCCCCTCTCTTATTATGGAAGGCTTGATCGCCCTGATTGTCCCTCATGTTCCGGCTGTTCACAAGCGCCGTGCAATACCCTACAGTCAGTCACTCTAGAAATCCTTCCAATTCACAGGCAGATACTGTATGCACAATGTGACCATTTGTGAAGAGAGCTCTGCCTTTGAATTATTTGTCCATGCTCTATTTTTCAGGGGCCTTGGAGATACTGAAGCACTTCTACTGTAGAGAAAGGCCGGACATAGGCAAGCGGGAAACTCTCACCTAGGTCAGAATTAGCCAGTCTCTGGAGACTCTGGAGGTCACCAAACTGACTGCAAGTCTTCCTAGGGGTCACACAGAAGCTGAGATTTGGGCAGCTCCTAAAGCTCTAGAGCCACTATACCCCTTTGAATTCGTGTGCTACTGGGAACATACCAAGTTGAACATTGACAGCAGCTTGCTGCTGCTTTAAAAATTCGTTACAACAAGAACAAAAGAGGTTTAGAGCTATCCATGTGTGCAGAAGCCTTCCTCTCTGGCGTGACATGGCAATCACACAGGAGGGAAGATTTGAGTCAAATCAAAGCTTCTTGGCAAAAAGGCAGCTGTTGCTCACAGCACTGACGTTTGCCTCAAACCATGAGCCTTCTGCACACGTTTGCCATCTGAGCTGTGGCTAACACTGAACAGCGTCTGATGCTGCAGCCAGGGGAATTACCACAGGGTGCCACCTTACAGGCAGAGCGGTTGAAAAATACCTTCTCTTCTTCTCCCTGTCGAAAGGAAACCCTGGAAACTACAGGGAACTCAGCAGGACTCAGGAGAATTCTGTCCCTCTCGCTCCCACCAGAAGCATGCAGGTGGTGTACGTGTGCCACCCCACCCCTGTTCCCCCACACTCGACTGCTGAGGAAGTGCTGGCTGCCACGCGATGAGCTGACACATCCAGTGCAAACACGCTGCGTGGCTGCGCGCACTCGACAGAGCCACTCAGGAGGCACACACAAGCAGAGGACTCGGGTGGCAACCTGCCCTGTGGGACCCTGAGGGAGAAGCTCAATTCTGCATGTTTCAAGGGACAGATGAGGCTCTACAGAGCTGTGGGGTGCTGGGAACATTCAAAAAGAGGAAACGAGGGATAAACTGACTAAGAAGCGGGACACTAAGTCCTTGGGAGCAAGCAACGCGCATTTGTCTCCGTACCTGTAGCAAGGAGATGCTCCCTCCACCTTAAGGAACGCAAAGGATCCACTTCTGCCTCCCACCCTGCAGCGCTTCCGATGTCTGTACTCGCAGCACGTCCTCAACCGGTCCACGCACAGCCCGTTGAGGTAGAAGGTGAGGCTGAATGGGAAACCGCGGTGCCTCCTGGAGATGAACTGAAAGCTTTCTGCAATTGCAGAGAGGAAAGGGTTCACAGAAACAGGTTATGCTTTGCTTTCAGCCTCTTGCCATCCTCACATCCCACCCCCACAAAAGCAGCCAGCCCTCCGAGGTCAGGTACTTTGGCTCTCGGCTCTATTAATCGGGTGGCAAAAGTCCACCTCCTCCCCACACCACAGCATTGGCACTTTCCAACCCCACACTACCAAGCTGGGCACGCCTGTGACAAGCAAATCCATCCTCAGTTGGGCCGCTCGCTCTGCAGCGGAACAGAACCCAGAGCCTCACGGCCCAGCAAGGTGCCCTCTGCCACCTCCCCTACCAGAGTGTGCGCTATGTGCAGGAAGCTTGGGATTCCTGGCGTGTGCCTGCCTTGATGGGGCCGTGCAGCAGCGAGCCGGAGGTCCCGCAGTGTAATGCAGGCGTTCCTCAGCGGGCGCCTCCTGGCAGAGTGCAGCCAGGCTCCCGCTGGGGACAGCGGCCATGCCAGGGGCTCTGGGCCTGCACTAATACGCTCGGACTCGTGCCCACATTTTAGCCAGTTGCCTGGATCAGCAGGAACTCTCTGAGTCTGGACCCTTACCTCCTTCCAACAGGTTGCCTTTGTAAACACAGATGTTTTCTCCTCCACAGTGCTGCTGGTAGACTGCAATTTCATCTCTGTCATCATCAGCACTGCGAGATAAATGGATGCGTTTCCCTAGGAAGACCATGGTGACACGTGCGTTGCTGCGCAGCCGGGACTGGGGGAATCCTCCGGCATTCTGAGGCAGGAGAGACACAAAAAGCGCGTTCATTCACCTTCCAGCTCTGACAGAAGCTGAACACAAGAACCATGTCACCACACCAGGCGCTTGAGGCTCCCAGTCTTTTCACTCAGACCTTGACCTGCTTAACTTGGAGCGTCTTTTCTAACATGCAGAAGGGCAGAGAAATATCTTGAGTGGAAAAACCTTTATAGGAGCCAAAACTGGCTGGAGAAACAGCGTACCACATGACCTTCCCATACACTTGAGGTGTTTCTGACACCCTCTGATGTCCTGGAACCAGCTAGGGCCAGAGGTGCGGGCAGCCTGACTAAAATCATAGGAAGGGAGGCTTTAAGCTAGAGTTCCTGTGGTGCCGTTGTTCAAGCCTCTTTTCCAGCCCACAAGTGCTGCGGTAGATACAGACATGGGTGGCAGTTCTATATTTTGGTAGCTACAAGCTGTCTGTCTTTCAGGATTGCAGTGAACCTGCACTCACACTACGTACAGGCACCTTTCAGCATCAGGCAAACACTTACCCTTCCTAGAGGTGCCTCTGTGTTATTTGGTACAGCGATGGGACGAAATCTTCTCCCTCGGTAGGTGCCATTTATCGCTGCCTTGACGTGTTCGTCTCTCTTTTTCAGGGGTGGATGTGGCATTAGTACTGTAGGATTCCTTACTGGGGGGAGGTGACAGGGCCATGTACCAGCCACAGCTCCCACAGAGATCCTACGGTTTAAGCCATTCGATTCCTCCTGCAGAAATGATTTAAGTAGGTCAAACAGGCTCTGCAAAAATAGCTACTGAGCACAGGAAATGCACTCGGGTCTGCCTGCCCTTTACATTTAGGAATACACGTAGCTCTGGAACAACCCCGTAACTCGGTGCTCTCAGGTTTGGTCATGAAAACAGTCCTGGGCTATGCGCCTTTCCTTTCCTTTGCCAGGCTACAGGCAGATTGCTTGAAAATGGCTCCCCCAGATACACCTGACACTCTAAGCCAGGTAGTGCTCATCCCCATGCATAGTTCTGTTCACTAGCAGACAGAATACTGATCAAGCCCTACAGCCCTGCTCTGTGCTCTCAGCTGGCAAGCCAATTCCCAAGCAGCCAGAATCTTCCAACAGTAAGATCCCTGGCATCAATCATACAAGATGTGGGTCAGAAGGCTTCTTGCCCATTTCTAGGGTAGTAACAGTGTACACATCAAGATCACATTTGGCTACTCCCAAAAAGGGAGTAAAAAAGGAGGAGCCCCTAAGCAGGAACAGTGGCAGCAGGAGATGCTCTAGGCTAAGCACCAAGGGGCCAGAGGTGCTATGTCCACACTTTCCCTGTCTGTGCTTACACACAGCACATGGAGCGCTGGGTGAAACTCACCGGTTGCAAGCGAGCAGCTGGTTCTCTAGCCATGAATGCCCGGAACCCACCATTTCTGGGACCAGCTGGTGGATGTGGCAAGTGCACAGGTCCAGCACCTTCCACTGCTCTTCTGGATGGTTCCACCTGTGCCAACAGAAATGTAGGTTGCTGAGGTACCACATACTCTAACGGCAATGCCTGAGCTCGCCTTCTGTCCGTCTGTCATCGGATGGCTGTGAGCACTGGCGTGCCTAGACCCAGTGGAACACCATGCTCAAGGAAGGCAAGGAATCGTGGGGACACCAAGAGGCCGACGAAGGGAAAGACTTGTGCCCATCTCCAGATAGTTTCCCTGCAACCTTCTCCAGCTGGCAATACCCCTCTTCCAATCCCTCAGCCTGTCTCTATGTGCCTCCCAATTCCTGCATTGACTGAAGGCCTCTCTCTTCTCTACATGTGCAGGCACCTGACACTTCCTCGCTGCTCCAAAGAGCTGCCAGTCTCTGAGCTCGTGAGGGTGACTTAGTAGGAGGAATGGCAAAAAGAGCGAGGCGTGTTTTGCTGCTATGCAGCTGTAGATGAAAACTCAACAGATGGTGTGAACACATCCACAGGTACTGACATTAACTGGGGGCTGGCTCCCTCTCTGAGTGACAGAAAATTTGTGCAGAGAGAAAATTTGCTTGCAGACAGATTTTATATTATGGGAGATAAGCTGCCTTGTTTTCCCTCACAGTGATGATGAAGATGGGCCATAGGACCAGGAAAACAACATCTTAAAAAATAAAGGGAAGGTTAAAAAGGAGAGTTAAAATAAAAGCTGAGAGCGTACCAGATGACCTTTTCATACACTTGTGGTGTTTCTCACACCCCTCTGAAGTCCTGGCACCAGCTAGGGCCAGAGGTGTGGGCAGGCTGACTAAAATCATAGAAAGGGAGGCTTTAAGCTAGAGTTCCTGTGGTGCCATTGTTCAAGCCTCTTTACCAGCCCACAAGTGCTGCGGTAGATACAGACATGGGTGGCAGTTCTATATTTTGGTAGCTACAAGCTGTCTGTCTTTCAGGATTGCAGTGAACCTGCCCTGACACTACGTACAGGCACCTCTCAGCATCAGGCAAACACTCACCCTTCTTAGAGGTGCCTCTCTGTTATTTGGTACAGCGATGGGACGAAATCTTCTCCCTCGGTAGGTGCCATTTCTCGCTGCCTTGACGTGTTCGTCCCTCTTTTTCAGGGGCGGATGTGGCATTAGTACTGTAGGATTCCTTACTGGGGGGAGGTGACAGGGCCATGTACCAGCCACAGCTCCCACAGAGATCCTACGGTTTAAGCCAATCCGTTCCTCCTGCAGAAACAATTTAAGCAGGTCAAACAGGCTCTGCAAAAATAGCTACTGAGCATAGGAAATGCACTCGGGTCTGCCTGCGCTTTACATTGAGAAACACTGTGGAATAATTACTGGAGGTGACTTAAAAATTAAAATTTATGTTCACACTATAAGCAAAGGTTCAGCATTCAGGAAACTCCATGGGTGCCAACAGTCCACTTCACAAAATATTCCCTAGGCAATCTTGGAGGTTGGCAACATCAGGGCAGCTTGATGTGCTACCCCTGAGGGAACAGTACACGCAGGAGGCACTGTGGCGAGGCTCTGAGATCTTTGGGCCCCTGTGTACAATAGTACTGACATGCTGCATTTTTTCTGCCCATAGTGAGAACTGAAACAGCTAGTGATTTGTCATTTTCCTGGCAGGATCGTGTTCTTCAGGTCAACTGTTGCTCACTATAATATCATTAGAATACAAAACCACACCTCCATCCCAAAAGCTACCTGCCTCTAAGGTAGGACCACCACCCCTCACTGAGCACACGCTCTGAATTTCTGTTAGCCTGTACCTTTAAACATGAAGGGAGGAAAACTGACACCAAACTCAACAAAGATATGAATGACTAGAGTCACTCAAGCTCCACCTGATAGGGAAAAATAGCATAAAAGTAGCCCCAAAACAGAGGCATGTTAGGGAAGAAACCATCACGAGGCATCGCTGACTTCTGGGACCTGTCAACAGAGCGAGCCGCTCTCCCCTGCCCCAGGGCACCTTGGGTGAAATGTGAACATTCAGCTACGGCAAAAAAGTGACTGCGCCCCTTCCCCGACCGGGAAGGAGTGGGCTCCAAGTTTTCAGAAGGATCAACAGAAAGCAGTAACGGGCGTTAGGCAGTGACAAGCTGCTCAAAATCGTAGAGTGAAAATAATCCAAGTGTCGTTTGTGTGGTGCTGGGAGCCTGCTGGCCTTGTGCTCAACAAGTAGCTAAGGAAGCCCCTGCTTTCAAGCAAATGTCTGCTACAGAATACGCAACTCTGACATTGGGAAATGAGGTGTTGAAGTCATCACTGACCTTTGCAAGGGGGACAGGAGAAAAATTATGAATCTGAGTAGAGAAGCTTGTGAGTGAAAAGAGTTAGGAGAGGGCCAAGCTCGTATTAGATAAAATGCAACCTTCTGCTCCAGTCAGGCCGATTCGTAGATTCATGTGTAGCACCAACCCTGAAACTTGGAATGGTCTGACAGTGATGATGCTGAGATCAAAGGAACCCCTGATTCTGAACCTCAACCAATCCCCATTTGACCTCTGCTGAAAGCTAAAACTGCTGCTGGCAGTGATGAGGAGATTCACACCACTGTCAGTACAATTCCATGCTCACCAGTGGAGCTGGCAAAGATACAGGACAAATTCTCCAGGTGGTCGGGGCAGTTGGGTTTGGACTGTGTGTGGCGAGTTTCTCTTGCAGGGGGAGACAGGATTATGTTAAGTGAGGAGGAGATGGAGGCTACGGGGGACCAGGAGTATTTTTAACCACCACGCCAGTAGACCACAATTATTCCTTGACTGCACAAGCTGCACACTGAGCAGGTGTCATAAATCCACAGGAGAGAGAGGGGCTGCTGGAGATTAAAGCCACAGGCTACTCCCATCTGGCAGAGGCAGTACAAAAAGCGGTCTACATACAAGCACTGTATGAAACAGACGTGTGTAAGGAAATCCCTGATGTTAGCTCCCATTGACCCAGCACGATTAACCCCTCTTATTCGTGGTCTTTCTGATTGTCTTCAGAACTTTGCAGAAAATACTCAAGCCTGCATTCGAACTGCTCATGAAAAAGCCAGTCATAATTGTAGGCAAAGCCAGCAAAGACCTATACCCACCTGGAACAACTTTGTACAGAAATGGGTAAATACGGACACTGAATAGGCCGCACCGAATAGGCCGGGGGTCAGTTCACCCCGGGGAAAATCTCCAGGCCTCGCCCAGCGAGTCTGCCAAGTCTGCACCCAAAACCCTGAACCCGGTGGGGGATTTGGACCTAACAAGCAATGCAGTGAGTCCTGGCACAACACCCTGAATCTGGGTGTACCTCAACAATTCCTGCATGGGGCCTCTACAGAGGATCTCTGCTCCTGAGGCCAATCTCGGTGTAAAAGCTGTAACTCAGCAGAGGGAAACTCTCTAGCTCGTAAGATCCAAATCCATCAAGAAAGTGCTCCTTCTGCACCAGAGCACAATCTAACAGAAAGGGGACCCCAGCACAGCAGACAGCAAAAAATTTCTGTCCCTGGAGAGGGTAGCGAGCCACCCTGCCTGGCTACTACTGGAAATTCAGTGGCGCTCTGATAAAAGCCACTGAATTTCCAGGAGCACTGTTGCTATTCCCATTGGACCTTGAAAAATATCGGTAGATTTTCTCATTGTGACAGGGGCCTAAATGTCAAGAATCACTGCAGAAACAGTACAGACCTTCAGCATAAAACCTGGGTGATGCAAGGTTAAAACCACCAGAATTGAGGAAATAGTGAAAAATGCCCCACTGCAAAAATAACTCTCTGGCTGCCAGGTGAGCAGAGGTATTGGGTGGTGCCACAAACACTGACATTTTAGGATTTGAAGTAAAAGGGAATCAAGCACAATGAAACCCAGACTGTCAGAAACATCTGGACTCTTAGCCCTTCCACAATCACTAATGTTCAGCAACATCCATTGCCAGCAATTGCCGTTGCGAGGACTGACAGGGTGGTAACAGCATTGGAAGAAGGGATGTAATTAAAAGAACTTACTGGCTTTACAATTCACCGGTATGGCCAGTAAAGAAACCTACTGGGCAGTGGTGTTTTACAGTGGGCTTTCAACAATTAAGTGTTGACACCGTGCCTTTATCTGCCACAGTTCCAAACACTGCACAGAAAGGAACATTAATACAGGGAGCTGCCTGCTCATGTGAAGTTTCTCCTCCACCAGAACCCCCAGGTCCTTCTCAGCAGGGCTGCTCTCCAGGAGCTTGTCCCAGTCTGCATATATGTCTGGGATTCCTCCAGCCAAAGTGCAAGACCTAGAACTTTGCAGAGCTGAACCTCAATAGGTTCCCCCTGGCCCACCTTTCCGGCCTGTCATTCCTGAGCACGGCTTACGTAGGATGGTCAGCATGGCTGCACAGAAGGACTCTCATTTCTCAGAAATGATCAGAAATGTGACAGGATTTTTTTAGGAACAGGAATAGGAGTTTAAACAGCATAGCTGCCAATAAATTAGCTACAGTAACCAGTGACCTAAACACATTGAAACTTCAAGCCCTTACAATCTTCTCTTTCAACGCTGGCGTTTAACCGCATATCGCATATATTAGAGCATATATGAGCTCTGTGGGGAGAAGTAAATTGGAGACCACCAATTAATTACAGATACACTTAACGGTGCCCAAAGCTGCGTTTCCCTGGCCCTCGTTTCCAAGCTTGGCTGTGGATACAAGCAGTGGCAGCTGCAATTATATGGGAAGGTGAGGAAGAAATCTGACCTACCAAAATTTGGAAAGTAATGTGGGTTAAAAAATGATCCACATCACTCCTGTCTTCATTGCTGTCCCAGGCCAAGGCAGGCAGTCCTGATGAGGTGTGGCTTTCAGATGGGGACTGTGACCTAGGGTGAAAGAGTTCCACTTCTCCACCCTCTTCGCGCGGCTCAGAATCGTCAGACTCAAAATCGTCCTCGTACTCTGAAATAAAAGACCCAGACTGTGAGACAGGAAACGGAATTCACAACTCAAACATCCGGTCTGTTTAGGCAGATTGACTTCAGTCATCTCTTTTTGCCTTCGCAAAGCAGATGCATCAGTGTTAAAAACAAAGCCATTTAACGCACTGTGGTATGGGGACTACGATTAAGAGCTGGGCAGGCTCAGAAACAAAACGCAAGACGGTCTTTTCTTTTATTAGAGGAGAAAAACGTCTTGCAAGAAACACCCCTGGGCAAACTTTCAGCAAGGGCAGCCTTTCTCCAGTCTGCCTGTTGAAATCTCCCTCTACAGAAAGGAGACGGGGCTCAAGCCAAGGGCACAGTCAGCCAGCTACAACAGGCAGCGGGAGCACTGGGGAAGGGTCAGTCGCCCCTGCGGTTGGAGCACAGACGGTAGGAAAGGTGAGATGGCAGACCTGGAGCAGAGGGAGCAAATGCTCAGGCAGGCGAGGAAGCTGGAGGGTTAGGCAGGTGTCAGCAAAGCGCTGCCTGGGGCAGTGTGGTGGGGAGGGCACCGGGAAGAGCCTTAGGCCAACCAGGTTTCACACTCCCACTGCCCACAGGCAGAAGAGCAAAGGTCTGGTGCTAAATCTTGCCTGCACCTTGCTGCTGTGCGCTCTCCCCAAACCCCTGTCCTCCTGCACCAAGCATTCATGTCCTGTCTCCCTTAGGAGCTCATCTCAGACTCAGTGCCCCACACCCAGTCCCCTTGCTACCTTCTGCCCTATGGGTCCCCTGCCTGCTGCCGCTCTCCTCTCCACTGTGGTCCCTTTGCTGTGCCCTGCTTTCCTCCTGCTTTCCCACCTACCTCAGGCTCCTGTTTCAGCCCCTCAGACCTTCCTTACTCACTTCCATGGCTCTTGCACAATCTTGCCTCCCGCTGCTTGGCTCAAAGGTGCCCCCCCTCCTTTTGCTGCTCAGGCACGGACACCACCGCATTGCTCACGTGTGAGGTGTCCCAGAAGAGGCTGCTCCAGGCAAAGCTGGAGGCCCACGAGCCCATACCTGCCCCAGAATCACCCTGCGTGTCTTTTGGAATACTGTACCATATTGGCAGGTGTCTTCCTCACTGTCTTCATGCGCTTCTTTGACAGTGATTCGTTCTTCCATGATTTGTTCTTCAATGATGACCTCATCATCAGTCACAATTAATTTATCGGTGACATCTTCCTCAACGATTTCTTCAATGATTTCTTCCACTGAACTTTCTTCCCGAATGATTTCTGTGATAACTTTGTCCCCAAAGATTTCCTTGAATTTTTTGTCAACAATTTCTTCTCTCTCATCAATTTCATCCTTGTCTTCTCTGCAATGAACTTTGTTGTCTTCATCATCGTTGTCATCTTCGTCATCGTCTTCTTCTTCGCTGTACTGCTGGCACATCTCCATCTCTTCCTCAGGAGCTCCTGAACTCTCTTCATTTCTTCCTGAGTCCACATACTTCTTGTTGTCGTCTGCCCTCTTTGTGGGAGGGGATGGCTTTTTGTCCATACCCGTGGAAAGAATGCACCTATAAAAACCCAAGGAGAAGAGGAAAGTGTCACATTGTGCTGTCTCTGCACGATGGTAGGGCAGCCAGCACACAGAGCTATTCAGCTTGTCACCAGCAGTAACACGATGTACCTGTCTGCCTCGGCACTGCCACTCAGACAACACCGTTACTGAGAAGGACTGGCTGGGAGAAGCACCCTAAAATCTGCAAGTGCTCCTCAGACATTGATGCAGTTCGTCCTTGAAGGAGAGAGACACTCTCTGCACTTCAAGCTGGCAATGCAGCTTCACGTCAAAATTATCCCAGGTGTCTGCTAATGTCAAGCTACACTGAGCTCCGTTTTTTCCCCTCTCTTATTATGGAAGGCTTGATCGCCCTGATTGTCCCTCATGTTCCGGCTGTTCACAAGCGCCGTGCAATACCCTACAGTCAGTCACTCTAGAAATCCTTCCAATTCACAGGCAGATACTGTATGCACAATGTGACCATTTGTGAAGAGAGCTCTGCCTTTGAATTATTTGTCCAAGCTCTATTTTTCAGGGGCCTTGGAGATACTGAAGCACTTCTGCTGTACAGAAAGGCCGGACCTAGGCAAGCGGGAAAGTCTCACCTAGATAAGAATTAGCCAGTCTCTGGAGACTCTGGAGGTCACCAAACTGACTGCAAGTCTTCCTAGAGGTCGCACAGAAGCTGAGATTTGGGCAGCTCCTAAGCTCTAGAGCCACTACACCCATTTGAATTCGTGTGCTACTGGGAACATACCAAGTTGCACATTGACAGCAGCTTGCTGCTGCTTTAAAAATTCGTTACAACAAGAGCAAAAGAGGTTTAGAGCTATCCATGTGTGCAGAAGCCTTCCTCTCTGGCGTGACTTGGCAATCACACAGGAGGGAAGATTTGAGTCAAATCAAAGCTTCTTGGCAAAACGGCAGCTGTTGCTCACAGCACTGACATTTGCCTCAAACCATGAGCCTTCTGCACACGTTTGCCATCTGAGCTGTGGCTAACACTGAACAGCGTCTTATGCTGCAGCCAGGGGAATTACCACAGGGTCCCACCTTACAGGCAGAGCGGTTGAAAAACACCTTCTCTTCTTCTCACTGTCCAAAGGAAACCCTGGAAACTACAGGGAACTCGGCAGCACTCAGGAGAATAATGTCCCTCTTGCTTCCACCAGAAGCATGCAGGTGGTGTACGTGTGCCACCCCACCCCTGTTCCCCCACACTCGACTGCTGAGGAAGTGCTGGCTGCCACGCGATGAGCTGACACATCCAGTGCAAACACGCTGCGTGGCTGCGCGCACTCGACAGAGCCACTCAGGAGGCACACACAAGCAGAGGACTCGGGTGGCAACCTGCCCTGTGGGACCCTGAGGGAGAAGCTCAATTCTGCATGTTTCAAGGGACAGATGAGGCTCTACAGAGCTGTGGGGTGCTGGGAACATTCAAAAAGAGGAAACGAGGGATAAACTGACTAAGAAGCGGGACACTAAGTCCTTGGGAGCAAGCAACGCGCATTTGTCTCCGTACCTGTAGCAAGGAGATGCTCCCTCCACCTTAAGGAACGCAAAGGATCCACTTCTGCCTCCCACCCTGCAGCGCTTCCGATGTCTGTACTCGCAGCACGTGCTCAACCGGTCCACGCACAGCCCGTTGAGGTAGAAGGTGAGGCTGAATGGGAAACCGCGGTGCCTCCTGGAGATGAACTGAAAGCTTTCTGCAATTGCAGAGAGGAAAGGGTTGACAGAAACAGGTTATGCTTTGCTTTCAGCCTCTTGCCATCATCACAGCCCATCCCCACAAAAGCAGCCAGCCCTCTGAGGTCAGGTACATTGGCTCTCGGCTCTATTAATCGGGTGGCAAAAGTCCACCTCCTCCCCACACCACAGCATCGGCACTTTCCAACCCCACACTACCAAGCTGGGCATGCCTGTGACAAGCAAAGCCATCCTCAGTTGGGCCGCTCGCTCTGCAGCAGAACAGAACCCAGAGCCTCACGGCCCAGCAAGGTGCCCTCTGCCACCTGCCCTACCAGAGTGTGCGCTATGCGCAGGAAGCTTGGGATTCCCGGCGTGTGCCTGCCTTGATGGGGCCGTGCAGCAGCGAGCCGGAGCTCCCGCAGTGTAATGCAGGCGTTCCTCAGCGGGCGCCTCCTGGCAGAGTGCAGCCAGGCTCCCGCTGGGGACAGCGGCCATGCCAGGGGCTCTGGGCCTGCACTAATACGCTCGGACTCATGCCCACATTTTAGCCAGTTGCCTGGATCAGCAGGAACTCTCTGAGTCTGGACCCTTACCTCCTTCCAACAGGTTGCCTTTGTAAACACAGATGTTTTCTCCTCCACAGTGCTGCTGGTAGACTGCAATTTCATCTCTGTCATCATCAGCACTGCGAGATAAATGGATGCGTTTCCCTAGGAAGACCATGGTGACACGTGCGTTGCTGCGCAGCCGGGACTGGGGGAATCCTCCGGCATTCTGAGGCAGGAGAGACACAAAAAGCGCGTTCATTCACCTTCCAGCTCTGACAGAAGCTGAACACAAGAACCATGTCACCACACCAGGCGCTTGAGGCTCCCAGTCTTTTCAGACAGACCTCGACCTGCTTAACTTGGAACGTGTTTTCTAACATGCAGAAGGGCAGAGAAATATCTGGAGTGGAAAAACCTTTACAGGAGCCAAAACTGGCTGGAGAAACAGCGTACCAGATGACCTTTCCATACACTTGAGGTGTTTCTGACACCCCTCTGAAGTCCTGGAACCAGCTAGGGCCAGAGGTGCGGGCAGGCTGACTAAAATCATAGGAAGGGAGGCTTTAAGCTAGAGTTCCTGTGGTGCCGTTGTTCAAGCCTCTTTTCCAGCCCACAAGTGCTGCGATAGATACAGACATGGGTGGCAGTTCTATATTTTGGTAGCTACAAGCTGTCTGTCTTTCAGGATTGCAGTGAACCTGCCCTGACACTACGTACAGGCACCTCTCAGCATCAGGCAAACACTTACCCTTCCTAGAGGTGCCTCTGTGTTATTTGGTACAGCGATGGGACGAAATCTTCTCCCTCGGTAGGTGCCATTTCTCGCTGCCTTGACGTGTTTGTCTCTCTTTTTCAGGGGCGGATGTGGCATTAGTACTGTAGGATTCCTTACTGGGGGGAGGTGACAGGGCCATGTACCAGCCACAGCTCCCACAGAGATCCTACGGTTTAAGCCATTTGATTCCTCCTGCAGAAATGATTTAAGCAGGTCAAACAGGCTCTGCAAAAATAGCTACTGAGCATAGGAAATGCACTCGGGTCTGCCTGCCCTTTACATTTAGGAATACACGTAGCTCTGGAAGAACCCCGTAACTCGCTGCTCTCAGGTTTGGTCATGAAAACAGTCCTGGGCTATGCGCCTTTCCTTTCCTTTGCCAGGCTACAGGCAGATTGCTTGAAAATGGCTCCCCCAGATACACCTGACACTCTAAGCCAGGTAGTGCTCATCCCCATGCATAGTTCTGTTCACTAGCAGACAGAATACTGATCAACCCCTACAGCCCTGCTCTGTGCTCTCAGCTGGCAAGCCAATTCCCAAGCAGCCAGAATCTTCCAACAGTAAGATCCCTGGCATCAATCATACAAGATGTGGGTCAGAAGGCTTCTTGCCCATTTCTAGGGCAGTAACAGTGTGCACATCAAGACCACATTTGGCTACTCCCAAAAAGGGAGTAAAAAAGGAGGAGCCCCTAAGCAGGAACAGTGGCAGCAGGAGATGCTCTAGGCTAAGCACCAAGGGGCCAGAGGTGCTATGTCCACACTTTCCCTGTCTGTGCTTACACACAGCACATGGAGCGCTGGGTGAAACTCACCGGTTGCAAGCGAGCAGCTGGTTCTCTAGCCATGAATGCCCGGAACCCACCATTTCTGGGACCAGCTGGTGGATGCGGCAAGTGCACAGGTCCAGCACCTTCCACTGCTCTTCTGGATGGTTCCACCTGTGCCAACAGAAATGTAGGTTGCTGAGGTACCACATACTCTAACGGCAATGCCTGAGCTCGCCTTCTGTCAGTCCGTCATCGGATGGCTGTGACCCCCAGTGGAACATGCAAAAGACATGCAAAACCACAAATCCTTTTTTTTTTTTTTAAATTCAGAGAAAAGAAACTTTTCAGTCTCACCAGTCCTGATCTCTGATGATGTGTTTTTAACCTTCGATTGCTTAAATATCCCTCCAAGTCTTCATCCATGATGCTATCCATTGTCTCAAGAAATCTGAAAGGAAATCAACACACACACATACAATCCCCTTGAGAGCCAAATTCATACAGCTTAATTTACAATGCCTGGGCAGCTCAGCCTTTCGGCTTCAGACAGGCAGCAGCCCCGCTGCTTACCACACCACTCACTCTCCAGTACCCTTTACTCTGCCAGGGTCACACCTTAGCTGCCCGTTCAGAGAAACACCTCTGTCTCACTGGGGCCAAGTCTTCTTTTTTCCCACCTGGCTGGAGCTCTAGGTACTACTTCTCAAGAGAGACCTTCCCACACTACCCTTTTCCAAAGGCTCTTGAAGAATCCTGGCATGCTGCAGGGAGGTTCCAATCTCAAACACAACTTCGAAGTGGGTTGTACAGCCAGGTTAAGTTCTGACACTAGTTCCTTATTCGAAGCATCGCCCACAAAAACAGGACGTGCCATGTTTTGTCAGGGAGAGCCGCAGAGGTTCTCTGTTCCTCAGTATCACTAACACCTATCCCTTCAGGGACGCCCAGGTGCTCAGAAACTCACAACCTGGGCACCTGCAGCCAGGCACTGCCACAGGGCAACACCTGCAACCAGTGGTCCTCTTCCCTGCCACTCCACCTGCCCACCCCCAGAACAAGGGACCCGCCTCGGCGCAGGGCTCTGCGGCACAGAGAGCTCCTGGGTCACGAGGCGTTTGCCCATGCCCAGCCTGACCCTCAAACCCCCGGTCCCCACATTTCCCAGGCAGGGCAGCCTGACTCCACAGAGACCCAACACCCCCCGCCCCCCTCACCTCAGCTTTGGGCCACTCATGGCAGCGGTGACCAGGGGCAGCTGCCAGCTCTCCAAGAAGCCGATATGCAGCTGCTGAAGGAGCTGAGATGACTCTTCCTCCTCAATTGGATGTTAGTGTCTCTTGAACCAAGGGTACAGCCTGTGATACCCAGGAGCACCTCGACTGGTGTCCCTCACAGACTGCAGCAAAGCTGGGTTTGCGCTGCTCCCCAAAGCTTTGGCTGCTCCCCTCTGAGTGATGGACCAGTCAATGCCCCTCACCTTCTGTGATCCAGGCACTGCCCCAGCCTTTACCTAACAACCACCTGTGACATCACACATCGCTTACACTAGGCTAAGCATTCCTGAGCCTCCAAGGAGAAGCACAGCTCCCTACTCCTGTGCCAAGGGCAGCCCACGAGGAAACCAGCTGCTGGGCATCTGCACCACCTCGAGCAAGGAAGGGTCCTGGGGAAGCCACAGGGCACCAGGAGCCACAGTGCCGAGTTACTGTGAAATACAAACACTGACTTAAATCCTACTGAGCTAATTCATGTTGTTGGGACGAGTATGTGCATCTCTGTAGAAACGGGGACAGCCAAAAAATTGTTTTTTTTCTCCTCACTCTGATTCCCAGAGGCACTGTGACCATCACCGATTGGGTTGGCCCTGCTCAGCAGCAACTCTGGCCTGATGTTTCCAGTCTGGGGCCTGCAGAGAGCTTCTAGCTGCTGCTTGCAGACGCCGTCTCAGCAGCACAGCTACGCAAAACTGCCACAGTAGAGAAGTTACTTACGATTGCAACTGCTAACAATAATGCTTAGAGCTTGTGCCTATCTCAGTTTTTAATACAGCAGGGGAGAATCAGACCACAAGTGTAAGTAAAACCTTGGTCCAAGGTGGGGGTTTTTTGGGGTTTTTTTTTTTGGTTTTGGGTTTTGGTTTTGGGTGGGTTTTTTTCAGTTGCGTAGCAACTGTTCTTAAAAGCATTGACAAAGTAGGAAGGAGTCACCAAGGTGGTGGCTTTTCACTGTTACCCACCACAGCTTTGGAGCTGAGAATACTTCTGTGGACAGCTCTGGCACACATATAGGGGCTTTTTATCATGACAGCAAAACACGAGGAAAAAAGATCTGTGAGCACAGTTAGTATCTGAATGCCGGTAAGGTTCATGAATTAATTCCCCTCCCCCTTGGTAGGAACTCGAGCACTTTAATTAATCTTATTATCAGATTAATAAAATTGCTCAAGTTCCTACCAAGCAGAGAGTGATGGCAGCCCGTGTTCCTGTGGGCTGTAGCCGATAAGGCACCAAGAGTTGGCTTTTTAGAAACTTTCAGCCAAACTCCTAATCGCTATCCTGTCCCTCCTCCAGGAGATTTCTTCTTTTCCTTGCCTTCCTGCAGATCATCCTCCTCACTGTGGTCCTGCTGGAGAGGACATCCTTCACTGGGTCCTGCCACCAAAGATGGCGGTTTCTTTTGGGAGCCACCCACTAAGGCCCCATTTCTTCTGAAATAAAAGGAGAAACAGAACAAAGACATCTGTGACTGTCAAGCCTGTGACCTTGTCAGGGAATGTCAGCGGGTGGCTCGGGGGTAGGGGGGTTGCTGCTTTCCTTTCTTCCTGCACACACCCCACCATGGCTGTGCCTCAGGCCTGGCTCCTGCCTGGTTTGCAGGCTGGAACAACCCTGTGGTCAGCTCAGGTCCACATTCCTGGCTATATCCCCTCCCAAAAAGCAGGGTTTCCTCTATAGACACCACAGAGTTCTGAGTCTGATGGCTTGGCTCCCAAGGGCCTGATGGATTTCTAACAGCCTGGGCTATTGAGAGATCCAGACCTCACATATTCTAGGGTCCTACTGCCACCGTGGGTCACAGTGCTCTTTTCCTTTGGCCGGGTCAGTTTGATCCTGGCTACTGAGAGCTTGTCTTTCCCAGTGATCCCAGTGATGGCCAGTCCCACGCCTCCAGCTTCCACCATGCCCCGGGGTGGTACTTACTGCACGGACACTGTTCCCCAGCCAAGCCTGGCTCTCACAGGCACCATGGCTGCCTCCCTGGGGCTGCCCCAGCCAAGGCAGAATAACAGCAGATGGACAAAGGAGTGGTGAGTGCTGCGACGGAGAGACGGGACACAGCTTGATGCAAGCAAAAGTCAATTCATTGTATACAATTATTCCTTTAGATATGCTCAGAAGACTGCATGCTTTAAACTGATTGGTGCTTTCGTACATACACTGCTTGTGGGGCTGCATCTGATTGGTCAGTGCTATACTGTCACGCTAGCAACCCTATCTTATCTTGAGAACACAACTTCTAAGAGCTCCCCAGAGAGCAGGCATACCTTATCTTTGAGGACAGGATACTTAAGACCTCTTCTGGCGCCTGTCTCGGCGAGGGGCCTGGAACTTTCTTTGTCACAATCTTGCCACATCCCATGGTTTATGGCCTAAAGGTTCCATCACGTCCTCATCTATTAACCTAGCAATGCTTGAGGCTTTGTCTTTCAAGCCCCATGCCACAGGTGGGAACAAGGGCCAGTGAGCAGAAGGAAAAGACATGGAGATGCAGAGGCAGAGAGCAGGAAGGAGATGGAGGGACAGGGGAGGGGGGTTGCAGGAGGAAACTCGTGCTAAGCAGAATCCCAGAGCTACAGAGAGAGGAGCAGAAGCGTGGGGAGGAGGAAAAAAAGGAGGGAGTAACACAGGCTGGGTGAGGGAGTGGGACAGGGGGCACAGAAAGAGGGGGAAGATGGACAGAAAACAGAGAAGGGCAGGGAGCTGTAGAGAGACGTGTGGGAAAAGACAAATGGAGCAACAGGCTACAGGACAGATGGGGAGGGATTAGAAGGGACAGACAGGCAGTCAGGGAAAGACAACATTAGCAACCATCCCTGTTCCCGTAGTGGCTTACATTGCTTTTAGGTTCTACCTTCCAAAATGGTAAACATCCAGCAATAGCTTGCAAACAAAAGGTGCCAGGGCTGAAAGATATTTCTGGCCTGAAACCGCCCCAGGTAGCCCGTGAGCAGCCTCAGGAACACTGAAGCTCGGGGCTTTCCTAACCATGGGAATGGAGTGGTCCTAACAGTGCCTTACATCCCTTTTTGTCACTGCTACAGAGCCCATTTCAAAAAGGGTAAACATCCAGCAATAGCTCCCAAACAAGAGCTGGACAAAAGAAAAAAAAAAAAACAAAAACCACAGCGTCACTCTCACTGGCAGAAGGACAGATGGAAAAGGAAGGACAGAGAGGACAAAGGACATAGAAAACAAGTGAGGAGCAGGTAGGCAAAGAATAGGACAGTGCAAAAGAGAGGGACAGGGAGGAGGATGCTGGGAGAGACCCAATGAGAGTGACAGTGACCATGAAAGAAAGATGCAATAGGAGAGAAAAAAGAGGGACAGCAAGCAGGACAAGGAGTCAGAGAGATTAACAGAGGAGAAGGAAGGAGGGACAGTGAGAGACAGAATGAAAGAGACACAGTGAGAAAGACAAAAAGAGCAGTAAGGAGGGAGAGAGATAAATGGCAGGACATGGAGCGGCGTGTACAGGCAGAGAGAGGAAAAGAATGCCATGCAACAGGCATGAGATGTTCTGGGGGAGAAGGAAAGAGAAAGGGGTTGTGTGTGGGGGAAGGTGCAGGGGCAGCAGGCAGGCACTCGGGGGGGCTGCTGGAGGGGAGGGGGCTGGTGCACAGCAGAAGGGGAGGAGGCCTGGAATCAATGTGTCTAACGTACTGTTTTACTTGGAGGTCCACCACAGGGGTGGAACAATTTCTTCTGAGTGTATACAAAGCCCATCCTGCTGAAGGACCTGGGAAGTGTCATAGGTCTGGCTTCTCAGGCTGAAGTTCCTTCAGTCTCTTGCTTTGTCTGTATGAGGGATCATACAGAACATATGGACAGGTATTTTTTGTGTGCATGCCATATACCTGCAGAAATCATTCTTTATGGTAGTGCTTCTGTGCTTTCTTTGATCTAAAGTGATCCTACAGACTACAGAAATGTTAAAGAAAACAAAAAACCCAAAGTCACAAGGCATGTAACTTTCTTGAAAGAAAAATCCTTAAGTCCCATTTCCCATCTAATCACAAAGCCTTTTCCTTGCTAATCACAGAACTACAGAACGTTAGGAGTTGGAAAGGACCTCGAAAGGTACTCTAGTCCAACCCCCTGCCAGACCAGAATCACCCAGACTAAATCACACAGGAACACATCTAGGCAGGGTTTGAATATCTCCAGAGAAGGAGACTCCACAGCCTCTCTGGGAAGCCTGTCCCAGGGCTTCATCACCCTCAAAGTGAAAAAGTTCCTCCTTATATTCCCATGCAACTTCCTCTGCTCCAGCTTGCACCCGCTGCCCCTTGTCCTGTCTCTGGCCATCACTGAGAAGAGCCTGGCTCTGGCCTCCTGACTCACCCTCTATGTATTGATAAACACTGATAAGGTCACCTCTCAGTCACCTCCAGGCTAAAGAGGCCTTTCCTCATAAGGAAGGTGTTCCACTCCCTCCATCACCTTGCTGGCCCTGTGCTGGACTCCTTCAAGGAATTCAGTGTCCCTCTTGAACTGAGGGGCCCAGCACTGGACAAAATATTCCAGGTGCAGTCTCACCAGGGCAGAGTAAAGGGGCAGAAGGACATCTCGGGGCCTATTACCCACACCCCTTCTAATACACCCCAAGATACCATTGGCCTTCTTGGCCACGAGGGCACAGCGCTAGCACGGCTCATTGCCAGCCTGCTGTCCACCAGCAGCCCCAGGTCCCTCTCCCCTACGCTGCTCTCACACAGGCCAGTCCTCAACCCATACTGTTACCTTGGGCTGTTCTTCTCTAGATGCAAGACCCTACACTTGCCCTTGTTAAATCTCATTAAACTTCTCCCTGCCCAACTCTCCAGCCTGTCTTAGTCTTGCTGGATGGCAGCACAGCCCCTGGGGTGTCAGCTACCCCTCCTAGGGTTGTGTCGGCAGCAGACTTGCTGACTGCACACTCTATTCCCTCGTCCAGGTCACCAATAAATATACTGAATACTACGGGTCCCAATGCCAACCCCTGAGGGACTCCACTAGGTACAGGCCTCCAGCCAGACTCTGGAGAGCAGACTCCATTCCTCAAAACTCGCTGGCTTCTTCCCTTCAAGCAGCTCTCAATCCAACTCACTACTCAACCTCCCAGACCACAGTTCCTCAGTCTGGCCACAAGGATGCTGTGGGAGACGGTGTCAGAGGCTTTACAGAGGTCAAGGTAGAACACATCTACGGCCCTACCATCACCTATCACCCGGTTATACCCTCATAAAAGGCGATGAGATGAGTCAAACAGGACTTCCCCTTGGTAAAGCCATGTTGACTGCTCCTAAGAACCCTCTTATACTTGATGTGCCTAGAGACAGCACCAAGGATATGTCCTGCCATCACCTTCCCAGGGATGGAAGTGAGGCTGACCGGTTTGCCTCCCTCCCATCTCAGCATGGTTATGAATGTGTGTGTTGCAGGGAAAGTGTTTTTCATCACAACAGTTTGGGCCCGGCCTTCAGCCAGTTTTTAACCCAGCAAAGAGTATACCCATCTGATCCACGAGCGGCTAGTTTCTCCAAGAGGATGTCCTCCAGGAAGAGGACAGCTGCGCCCCAGAGCGCGCTGGGGTCCCAGGCAGCCCGGGACATCTGGGGAGCAGAGGAGCACACCTCCGGTGCATTTGTCATGGGACAGGCTGCCCTGCCGGGAGCCAGATACCCCCATCCCACACCTCCCTTCCTTTGTGCCCTAACCCCCCCATGGCTGCCCCAGCACCCCTCCCTAACCCCGAGCAACCCCTGCATGCCCCAAGAAAGGTGGAGTTCGGCAGGGATTCTTGTAAAAAAAGGTTTATCCATCCCATTTTCATAGAAAACGCCAGGGAGCAGACGACCCCCTCACTTAAACCAAGATACAACTTTGTCTCACACCCCCAAACTCAAGCCCAAACCTGTCTTTTCTCCTCCGACAGTCAATGGTCTCTGTTCTCCCTTTAATTTATTCCAACAACAACAAAAACAACAACAACAACAACAACAACAACAACAACCCTCTGTGAATTCCCAATGTTTCTTCTGTCCCAGGGATGGTAAAACAGGAGGGAGCGGGCTGCTTGTCAGTTTTTCCTTCTACGCCGTCTTCTGCTGCCCTGCTTTCCAATCAAGGCCTTGTGGATGTGAGGGATGACTCCTGTGGATACAAGAGGATTCCCATCAGATTTCCGAAAAAACTCAGAGAAATCCTCAATTCCCAGCAGAATTTGGTGAAATGTCTCCTCCCGCTGCGGCTCCGGTATTTCCCTTCGGTGCCAAATTCCTGTTTTGCCACATTTTCCCCCTCTCTAATTCCCCACGGGAAGGAGGGAAAGGGAGCAGCAAGGGCGATACCCACCTCCTCCAGCAATGGTGGCTTTGATGAGACAATCCAGTTCCTCATCATGACGAATAGCCAGCTGCAAATGGCGAGGGGTGATGCGCTTGGCTTTCAAGTCCTTTGAGACATTCCCTGCCAGCTCTAACACCTGCAGAGACATCGGGGATGATCCCAAGGGAAAGGACGGGTCTCCCACCTCCCCGCCCAGTCCTCAGGAGGAAGGCCAGGACCTACCTTGGCAGTGAGATACTCCAGCACGGCCGCGCTGTAGACAGCAGCTGTAGCGCCCACTCGCCCACGGCTGGTTGTGCAAGTTTTTAAATGCCGGTGGATCCTTCCAACAGGGAACTGGGGTGAGAACGACCAACACTGTGTTAGCACCTATAGCCCCCTAGAAATTTGCATACTAAAGCCCCTTACCTATTTGCATAATTATACCGTATGCCACCCATTTTTAACCCCACCCTGCCCATCCACAGCTTCTGGGAACTCCTGTAACGCTGCTACCGTGACAGCACAAATCACAAAAGATTACATTTTCCACTCACTCAAAAAACAAACAAAGACAAAAAAAGGGGGGAGAGGTCGAAATGTGCCCCCAGAAGTGGAGGTCCCCCACCCAGGGATGTGTGGTTTCCCTCACCAGTGGGAGCGGCTGGGCCTTACCTGGACTCCTGCTCTCTGGGAGCGTGACACGGCCCTCGCTTTGGCCTTGCCACTATCCTTCCTTGCTTTTCCACCCGCCTGCAAGAGAGAAATCCACCTATTAATCATCCTAATTCATCCTGAGAAATCTGCTGCACCATAATCCAGAGGCAAATACGCACTTGGCCATGACAGCAAACTCGTGGCCTCTGAAACCACCCAAAAAGAGGGACATTTGAGGGGATGAGGCAGGTTTGAGGGTTGTGGCGGCTGCTTTATCTCCCTGGCGTTCTCATTTCCTGCTCCCACTATTCCCGTTATTTTCCCAAAAATGCCAAAAAGGGGGGAAAACAGCCCAAAAATCCCCTCATATTTTGCTGGTTTTTGGGTGTTTGTTTGGGATTTTCTCCAGCCACTGTGAGAATGGTTTGATTCCAGACTCTCAGCTTGGAAGGTACGTGCGAGTCGGAATTTAAACCCAGACCTGCAGGATTCAAGGGCAATTCCCATCCTGCTCAGGAAGTCGCAGCAAAAAGGGAGCAGCTTCTCTCCAAAACTGTAACTGGCGAGGTAAAGGCAGCCGCCACGCCTCTCATCCGTTGACAGCCCCAGGGAGACACTGGCTTGACCGCTGGCCTGCCACTGACCCGATCGGTGGGGTTCAGGGCTGTCGGGAAGCAGCACACATCCTCTCCAGGATGCTCTCGCCAGTGCAGGCGAGACATTTCGATTACACAACGTGGCAGCCCTGGGAAGCACGAGGGGAATGGGGGAAGGAGGCGGAGGAGCAGTTTTCGGCTCGCTTCCAGACATCCGGTCAAGGGAAGGCTCCCGGGGAGTCCCTTGGGAAGGGCAGGGCACGGCGCTGTGACCAAGGTCACGGATCGGTGACAGGAGCCCATCACCGGACCTGCCTATTTTTCCAGTGTCCCTCCGACCCCCACAGCAGCTCTGGCCTCTTGCTGAGCAGAGCTGCGGCGCTGCCTGACCCTGGCCACAGCTCCCCACTGGCAGTGGTGGCTCCAGCCTTCACCCAGACAGCCCTGTCACCTCCAGGCCGGCGCCGGATGCCCTGCCCAAGCCGCCCCACTGCTGCGCTCCTTCTCAGCCTCCTACCAGCCCCAGCACTGGCCTTGGTAGCGACCCCGCAACCCTCTCCAGCATCCCCAGGAGATCCCAGCAGACTCAGCCTGGCCACCACTCTCACCCCTCACCATTTTACCACCGGCCTCTCTCGAGTTTGGGTCCCGAGCCACCCCTGCAGCTGCCTCAGGAGGTGCCGGAGCATGAGGAGGAAGCCCAGCCTGCCACAGCCACCCCGAGCCCATCAGGGCATCCCATATTGAGCGGAACATTTCTCCACTTGCAGTACTGGTCCTTGCTCGCTCTCAGGAGCTCTGCCTCGCAGACCACTCCACGCCTGTGGCGCCTCTGCCCTGGGCACACAGCGAATGAGGGCGAGAGGCTGCTCGGCACCTGGAGCCATGGGGCATAGCGACGCGGGCACTTGGCAACAGAGGGAAAGGGGTGTTCCATCCGCCGGACGGGCAGCCTGCGGAGCCAATGGGAGGAGAGCCCTTTCCCACCCATTCGCTCCACCCACCCCCCTGTTTGTTGCATCACGCATGTTCCATGGGCCGCATTCCAAGGGCCGCTCTTGCCCCCTGGGCTGGGCTGGGCTGCTGCCAGGGACCCATGCCACTGCCAAATTCCCTTGCTTTGCAATAGTTCAGCTATATTGCTATTTTCCTTTTGCCATACAGGTACTCGGTTGACTTCCCACCCTTTCCATTCCCAATGGAAGCCATTCAGTACACCCCTTGCAGACAGCGAAAGAGTCAGTATAGATATGGAAAGGAGGAGGAGATTGTGCCTTGTGGTGAAACACACCCCATGCTGCTACCAGTTCTCCTCCTTGAGCCCGACCCTCCCCTTCAGCGATGATATTTTGTTTGGTCTTTATTTGCAAGGCAACAGCTTGACGTTCCCATGTTTTGCCCTCTTTTAGCAGAAGCATCCGTAAACCAAGCATTCAGTAACTGTTCTGAAAATGGGGGGGGACGACACGACTTGCACCCCAGGGGAAGTTGTACTGGTTTTGGTTTCTAAAGCAGCTCTTTCCTGAAGAGCTAGGGTTTTGGCTGCACCCTCTGAAACTGTAAAGCTATTACAGTAACGTTCTATCCGAGCGCACCATTTTCTCACTGAAGCTCTTGGTGCCACCCCGTCAGGGGGTGGTGTCCTGGCCAATACAGATTTTATTACTTTGAATGGACCCCTAAGTACAACTGCTTGTTTACGTATGGTGTGTTTGGCTTCTCACAAGGCTAGGCTAAACACAAACCTCCCTTTTTCCCAGGTAGAATACCGCTTTGCAGCATCCTTAAAGCTTCAAGAATAAGGCCTGTGCACTTGGCAGAGGAGCTGCTCCTGGGCAGAGCTGTCTCCCAGCAGCGCTGCAGGTTGCCATGAGGATACTCCCTCCATCCCAGGAGCCCAGCCCAGCTCAGCAGGAGCTCTGAGATATGCACACATGCACACACGCACACATATCAGCGTTCAGACAGCCCACATGAGCCACCTACCAGACACCAGGCCAGGAAAATGCAGTGTTTCACAAAGAGCTTCTCCTATGCGCTCAGCCAGGAGGCTCCTGTATCGGGTTCTGCGGTATTTCAGAAAGGGGAAAGTCCTGCTGCACGTAAGCTGCCCAAAGTTTGCTTTTAGACCTGAGGAAAAAGCTGCACACCTCTAGGAATGCAGCAGAGGCCTGAGTTCAGCAGGACTCCTTCCAAACTGTGCCACGGTGCACGGAAGTCAAGCCAAGACACAAAGTGAAAGCTACCAGTGTGAGGAGAGCCATGCTAACAGAGCTGCTGCAGCGGGGGACTTTTGCAATTTGTACAGGAATGTGGTTTTGAGCCCAGTAATGTGTTTTAGAAAACAAGTTGTGGGGAACTGTTGATCTGCTGGAGGGTAGGAAAGCCTTCCAGTGGGACCTGGACAGGTTGAATCAAGGGGCAGCGGGATGAAGTTCAACATGGCAAAGTGCTGGCTCCTGTACTTTGGTCATAACAACCCCAGGCAGCACTACAGGCTTGGGGCAGGGTGGCAGGAAAGCTGCACAGAGTAAAAGGATCTTGTGTTTGGTGGAGGCTGCCCATGGAAGTTGGACAGCTTCCCTGAACTCCTTCACGGCTATTTTCTTTAGGATCCCAACCCTTACCATTTTGCTGCAGAAGCTGGATGCTCACCTGAAGCCCAGGATCTGTTCTCTTCCACTGTCCTTCCACACTCCTCTCAGGATGGCAAACCCAGTGGTTTCCTGGGCCCTGCAGCTACAGCTGCCACTGAGGACCACATCCCGAAATGACTTCTTCCCTATCAAGGGAAGAGCAGATCCAGCTGGGTATCATGCTGCGTGGTCCCTGCAGTGCCTGTAGCATGAAGCCTGTGCCTTCTCCTGATCTTTCTCCAACACTCCCGCAGAATGTTCCCTTCATCTTTTGCTTTACCATCCCCTGCCCACAAACCTCCTTCGTCACTCACAGTCCAAATTACAAAGATGCTGCATCATAATGAATCTTCTGCATTCCTCCCTGGTTTAGGCAGTGCATGGCAAGAGGATAATTATAAGTGCCAAAGGGTTTGGGAAGCTACCAGCACCTCCTGTCTGTCTTTTCCCAGCACCAGCAACTTGACCAAGGAAATCCCTGATGTTAGCTCCCATTGACCCAGCACAATTAATCCCTCTTGGTGGTGGTCTTACTTATTGTCTTAAGTTTTTATAGCAAATAATCAAGACTGCATACAAACTGTTTATGAAAATGCTAGTCATAATTGTAGACAAAGACAGCACACCTCTGTACTTACCTGGAACAACTTTCTACGAGAAATAGGTAACTACAGACACTAAATATGGTCAGTTCACCCAGGGGAAAACCTCCAGACCTTGCCCAGCAAGTATACCAAGTCCCTACCCAAAACCCCGAACCCAGTGGGAGATTCAGACCTAATAAGGAATGGAATAAGGTCTGGCACAAATCCCTGAATTTGGATGTACCTTGACAATTCCTGCATGGTGCCACTACATAGAACTTCTCTTCCTTAGTCCACTCTCTGTGTAAAAGCAATATATAAAAACAAAGAGAATAAGAAAAGCAGAGGGAAACTGTCTAGCTCATAAAAAAACAGTCCCTAAAGAAAGTGCATCCTTCTGCACCAGAGCACAATCTAACTAAGGCAGAACTCCAGCATAGGAGACAGCAAAAAACCCTTCTGTCCCCGTAGAAGGTAGTGAGCCACCCTGCCTGGCAGCTAGTAGAAATTCAATGGCACTCTGATAAATGCTCTGAAGCCACTATTGCCACTCCCATTGTGCCCTGAAAGATATTAGTAGATTTTCTCATTGATACTGGGGCCCAAATATCAATAAGCACCAAAGAAACAGTACAGACTCTCAGCATAAAACCCAAGTGATGCAAGGTTAAAATCACAGGAATTGAGGAAATAGTGAAAAAACCTGCAAAAGTCTCCATGAGAGCAGAGCGTGCAGCCCACTGTCACCTCAGGAGAGCTCAAAGGGCTCTTGGGCTGCTCACTATTGATGGAGTAAGATGATTGGCTCATCGTCATATTTACATACCACCTGCAGGTGCCAGTGGACACTGACCAGTGCTCTGTCCAGGTGGGCACATTGGCATAGATAGCCCTCAGCTATTGTGTGGTTATTTGTCTTCCCAAAATCACTGTGAGAAGGACACAGACACCACAATCATCACCAGTGGTTACCAATCAATCCCGATTTACAGGAAAAAGTCAGGAAAAGGTGGGGGCAGCAAGGGAAGCATACCCTCACAACGAGACCTTTACCAAACTCACAACCTCTCAAAAGTGATATTCCAAATAAACGTTGCTCTTCCCCTGTAACTTCATTACCTCCATTCTAATTGTTGTACAGTCTATTTAATTTCTCTAATCTTCCATATATTTTCACTGTTCTGATACAATGTTCTTTTCCAAATCATCTTCTCAGCTGACTGCCTAGATAAATGCTTTCCTCATTTTTCTCCAGTTTTCTCCTCCCTATGCTGCTGCTTTGAATTTCACAGAGTTAAAGCTTACTTGTCTTTCAGTAGTCTAGTCTTCTCTTTAGATAATACCTTAATTATGTTTATAGCTACTTTCTAAATTGATAAATAGAACATTTGTCATAAGATTAACCCTTGTAGAAATACAAACTCATTAGATATAATGTAATTAGCATATGTAATTTATTGTAGTTAGCATAAGTATTTTATTGTTTATTAAACCTGATCATGCTTTCCTTTTCTTTGCTTGCAAATAGGAAAAAAAAATCCTTATTTGCCTGTGTGCAGCCAGCTCTAAGGAGAGCAGGTAGGAGATGATGCAATGGAGATGTAATATTGAGCTTCCAAAATTTAGAGAAATCTAATTAAAGAAAAGTGATGTCAATCCCAGGTGACTAATGACAGAAATTATAAGTCTGGGGAGGTGAGGAAGAAGGCTGTCCACACAGTGTCAAACCTCAAGGGACTGCTCTTCCTACCTCTCTCAATATCAACTGGAGAATGTTGCTATCACCTCTTTTATCATCACATTTAATTTAATCTGAAATTAATAAAATATAACATTTAAAATAAATATTTTTATTAGATGCACATTGAAATCGTAATCTTTAACTGCACTATGAAATTACTTCAATTAGCTGTACAAAACTTGGAGAAAATTAGAGGAAGAAAAATAACTCATTAGATGCTTCACTATTTTAATCAATCCCATGGTGTGTTTGGGCCTGTACTGCATGAACCTCTGGGGATGAAAGGAGATTGAACAAATCTCTCAAGAAACCAAAGCAAAAACCTAAAATACCTTGAGGCATTAATGGGTCCCACTGAGGGCCATTACTGACAAAGCCTCCATGAACTCATTAGAGCACATAACTAGAGACTCTGACTGCAAGTTAGCAAAGACATGTGCAGGTAGCTATAATGCAAAGAAAAAACTCCTTTTTTTTAATGGCACAGAAAGGCCAGCTCTGACCTCCAGGCGCTGGGACAGCAGGTCTTGTCCTTCACATATGCCTCAGGCCACTTGCTTGGACAGTGGGATATGGGGATGAGCAATGTCAAACGCAGAAAAACTGTGCAACACTTTCCAGCCTCCCAAAAAAACAGGCAAGGAAGAGATGAAGTCCAGAGCCTTAAAATTAGGTTTGTCCTGGTAGGCCTTGGTGGTGGAGGCAATTGCCGCAGCCATGAGGACAAAGACCTAGGCCACATTGGACTTAGTAGGAGTGTTTGAGTTTTCTTCTGAGAGCATCTAGTCAGTTTCAGTGTATAGGCTGACATTGTGCATTAGAGTTTTGTGCAGGGATGGGATGACAGCTAGGGTCAAGGCTAGCATTTTAATGTTAGGGATAAAGGCTAGGAACTAGAGTAAATAATAGGGTAAGAGTAAGAGTTTATGGTTTGGGATTTTGGTTTAGACATAAGGTTTGAGGTTTGAGGTAAGGATAGTTGATTTCTCTTAGGGTGAAGGGTAGTAATTGGGGTTAGGGTGAAGATTTAAGGTTGCTGGTTAGAAATAGGGTAAAGGCCTAACATTAATGTTTTCACAGTCAGTGTAACAATGGCATCAACACTACCCAAATATATCTTTCCTCTTAAAAAAATTATCTCTGTTGGTCATACCCCTCTTCCCTCCTCCAAATCTCCTATTTCTCTGGTTCCAGCTATACCTGGCATACTGTGGTGGTTTGATCCTGGTGTCAAACCATGTGCCTGGCATGTTTGGGAGTTAGGATGGGAGCAGTGCTGATAACACCCTGATGTTTTTAGTTGTTGCCAAGCCTTCAAGGGCTTGTCAATTGTTCATATTTCCCTGCTAACAAGAAGGTGGGGGGGAGGGAGGCACCCGGGAACCCAGGAGAGGACACAGCCAGGACCAGTGACCCAAACTGGCCAAAGACAGTATTCCATGCCAATTATATCATGCTCAGCATAAATGGAGGCTGATGGGGGGAGGAGCACTCAGGTCCAGGATGCACAGGTTTTGGGGACAGTCTGTTTTCAGGATGGCTCTGAGCTGTACAGCCTGAGTTGTGTGATTTGGTGATAAAGTGCCTTGTGTATCGCCAGTTTTGTGTACTTTGCTATAAAGTTCTGTTGTTATTATATCTTTCTGCTATCCCAGTAAACTATCCCAACCCACAAGATTTTGGGGGTTTTTGGTTTTCTTTTCCCTCCCTTCCCCCAATTCCTCCACTACTCCTTCTTAGAGAGCAAGTGGCTATGTGGTGCTTGGCTCTTGGCTGGGGCAAAACTGTAACACATCCTGACTGCCAGTACTTCAGCGGACGTTCAAAGGGAAGGCCCCTTCTATGCACCATGCCACCAATTCTACATGGAGCAAGTGGGTTGCACTTATCACACAGCAGGCTCGAATAGGAAACCCCATTCGCCCAGGAATCCTAGAAGTGATCACAGACTGGCCAAAAGGCAAGAATTGTGAAATGTCACGAGAGGAGAAGGTGATGTGTGCTGAAGAGGCCCCACTGTATAATGAACTGACAGAAAATGAGAAATAATATGCCCTGTTCACCAATGGGTCCTGTTGCATTGTTGGAAAACATCAGAGGTGTAAGGCTGCTGTATGGAGCCCCACAAGACAGGTTGCAGAAGCTGCTAAAGGAAAAGGCAAATTCAGAGTGTTTGTAGAGGTAAAAGCCATCTAGCTGGGCTTTAAATGTTGCCAAACAAGAAAAGTGGCTGAAATTGTACCTCTATAGTGACTCATGAATGGTGGCCAATGCCTTGTGGGGGTGGTTGCAGCAATGGAAACAAAGCAACTGACAACACAGAGGCAAACCCATCTGGGCTGCTCCAATGTGGCAAGATATTGCTGCCCAGCTGGAGAACCTAACTGTGAAAGTATGTCATGTAGCCAAAAGTATGCCCATGTACCCAAGACTCAATCCACTGAAGAACATCAAAATGACCATCAGGTCGATCTGGCTGCTAAGACTGACGTGGCTCGAGTAGACCTCGGTTGGCAACATAAGGGATCACTGGGCCCATGAAACCTCAGGCCATCAAGGAAGAGATGCCACATATAGATAGGCTGGTGACCAAGGAGTGGATTGGACCATGGATGCTATCTTTCAGGTCATCCATGAACGTGAAATGTGTGCCTCAATGAGGCAAGCCAAGCAGTTACAGCATCTGTGGTATGGAGGGCAATGGCTGAAATAAATAAATAAATATGGGGATGCCTGGCAGGTTAATTACATCACTCTCCCACAGACACGCCAAGGCAAGCAGCATGTGCTTATGGTAGAAGCAACCACCGTCTGTCTAGAAACATATCCTGTGCCCTGTGCCACTGCCCAGAACACCATCCTGTGTCTTGAGAAGCAAGTTCTCTGGTGACATCGTGTGGCAGCTGGCAGAGAGCAACACGCAATTCGAGATGCATTTTAGGTGAAGCCATTTTATTAGGTGCAATCACACAGATTATATACCTTTTTTACTGCAAACGTGGCAAGATAAAAATCTGCTAATTGGTTACACGCACTGTTCACACTGTATTGATTGGTTAGTGATTATAACGAGTTCTGATAAACTTATAGCTAAATATCCTTAGTTTGCCTTTGATGCCTAAAAGTATCCGCACACCTGCTGTTTTGACCCTCTTGTTATGGTTGGTTCCTAACATGTTCCGTTACTCCCAAATACTTCCCATAACTGCTTCTTGGTTTAGGGTAGCCTGTACCCCTATCAACAAGGCCACTGTGTTTTGAGAATGTGATTATTAAGATCCTCAGAGCATGAGTAACTTTTCCTCTCTCATGGGAACAGAAGAATATTGTCAGGCCCTAAATCCTGGGAGAAGAGAGCTAGGCCGCCGGCAGGCCTGCTGTCTTCCCCGACAACATGGCACCCAGAAAGAATAGAGTCAGACAATGGGACCCATTTCTGGAATAATCTCATAGACACCTGGGCCAAAGAACACAGCATCGACTGGGTGTATCATATACCTTACCATGCACCAGCCTCTGGGAAAATCAAGAGGTACAATAGCCTGTTAAAAACTACACTGACAGTGATGGGTAGTGGAAACCTAAAAACCTGGGATGTGCATTTAGCATGGGCCATGTGGCTAGTTAATCCCAGGGGATCTACCAATTGAGCTGTCCCTGCCCAATCCAAACTCCCATGGACTGTAGAAGGGGATAAAGTTCCTATAGTGCATGAAAAACCTGTTGTGTAAGAGTCTGGGCTGTTCCTGCTTCAGGCAAAGGCAAACCCATCCCTGGGATTGCTTTTGCTCAGGGACCTTGGTGCACTTGGTGGGTGATGTGAAAGGATGGGGAAGTCCAGTCTGTACCCCAAAGGGATTTACTTCTAGATGACAACAGCTGCTAAACAGTTGGTAAATAATGAAATCAGTCCATGGCAGATAGTATAAATTAAGTATAAATGATATGTGATGAATCTCCCAAATGCTTTGAAAATGTAAGACCTGGGTATGACGTAAGTGGTGTGGAAAGGGGGGGGATAAAGTCCTGGTTCAGGCCAGGTCAGAGTTAACTTCCTAAAGCAATCAGCACAGGTGAGCCAGGTTGCCCCAGGCTGTTTTCCATACCAGTTTTCATCATGCCCCTTGGAAAGAAGCTGGTTGTGGAGGGGCCCTCCTTCCAGGCTCCAGGCTCTATGCAGTCTGAGTGCAGTTTGGCATCCACTTTGTCTTACCTTTGGTGGAGTGCTTTGTGTCACCACTCTGTCGGGTCAGTAAAGTACTCAGTGTGTGTGTGTGTGAATTCGGCCACTGGGCTCAGCTATTGTTCCCCTGTCATGGTGTTGTCAGTACACTGTCTTCATCCCAACCCATGGCGGCCTCTGTCTGTTTTTAGCAAGGGCAAGTGCTAGATTCTGCACCTGAGAAGGGGCAACCCCGGCTAAGCATACAGACTCAGGGTTCAGACACCGGAGGCCAGTCGTGCCGAAAGAGATTTTGGGGTCTTGTTTGACAGCAAGCTAAACTTAGCTGGCCCTGTGTAGAGCTAGGAGTTGGTAGCTGATGATCCTTATGGGTCCTTTCCAATTCAGGATATTCTTTGATTCTGTGATTCTATGATCAGCTTTTCTTTCTGAAATCCAAGGAGCAGATGGCCCTTTTGGGGTGAAATTCCTTGGTCCTGCTAGTAAATTCAACTCAAAAAGGAATGCCCAACCTTTAGGGACTGTACTAGGGAGATGCAATTGCAGAAATGCCATGAGACAATCAACTGACCCAGTGTTAGGGAAACGTTTATACAGTTTAAATGTGAGACACAGCAGGTTCAGTACTCTGGAGAAGTGAGATGAATAGAGAAAATTATGTAGGAACATAACCACCAGAAATAGCAATGCATATATTAATATCAACATTATGATAAACTAAGCGAAGTCCTGCAATGAGAAACCATAGGATTCACTTCTGGAGAGACATAGGAAGTTTATCACTATTGAGAAACATCTTTGAAATCACTTTCTTAATGCCATCCTTCAGCTCCTGGTTCCTCATACTGTAGATGAGGGGGTTCACTGTGGGAGGCACCACTGAGTACAGCACTGCCACCACCAGGTCGAGGGTTGGAGAAGAAATGGAGGAAGGCTTCAGGTACGCAAATACATCAGTGCTGATAAACAGGGTTACCACGGCCAAGTGAGGGAGACACGTAGAAAAGGCTTTGTGCCATCCCCGCTGAGAGGGGATCCTCAGCACGGCCCTGAAGATCTGCACATAGGACACCATGATGGAAATAAAACACCAAAATGCAAAACAGACACTAGCTACAAGAAGGCCAGCTTCACTGAGATAGGTGCCTGGGCAGGAGAGCTTGAGGATCTGGGGGATTTCACAGAAGAACTGGTCCACAGCATTGCCATAGCAGAGAGGTATTGAAAATGTACTGGCCGTGTGCAGCACAGCAGTAAGAAAACCAGTGCCCCAGGCAGCTGCTGCCATGTGGACACAAGCTCTGCTGCCCAGGAGGGTCTCATAGTGCAGGGGTTTGCAGATGGCAGCGTAGCGGTCAAAGGACATGATAGTAAG
This sequence comes from Porphyrio hochstetteri, assembly GCA_020800305.1. NCBI lineage: Eukaryota > Metazoa > Chordata > Aves > Gruiformes > Rallidae > Porphyrio > Porphyrio hochstetteri. Next base: position 27,621,764 of record CM036912.1, read on the forward strand.
GAGATACAATTCTGCTGAGACAAAAAAGACAGACAGAAAAACCTGTGAAGCACAATGTGCATAGGAAATAGCTCTGATGTCCCAGAGGGAATTTACCATGGATTTGGGGACAGTGGTGGAGATGGATCCCAGGTCAAGGACAGAGAGGTTGAGGAGAAAGAAGTACATGGGGGTGTGGAGGCGGTGCTCACAGGCTACAGCGGTGATGATGAGGCCGTTGCTCAGGAGGGCAGCCAGGTAGATGCCCAGGAAGAGCCAGAAGTGCAGGAGCTGCAGCTCCCGTGTGTTTGCAAATGCCAGGAGGAGAAACTCGGTGATGGAGCTGCTGTTGGACATTTGATTCCTCTGAGCATGGGGCACTGTCATAGGAGAAAATGTCAGTGAGAATTTAGGTGTCCTGATGTCACAAGGGGTATCCTGTTGGTCATCTGGGGTCAGCTGTCTTGTCTGTGTCCCATTGCAACTCCTTTTGCAGCTGCTTACTCACTCCCCTGCAGTGGGATGGGGTATCAGAAAAGCAAAAGTGAGAAAACTCATGGGTTGAGAGAAAGACAGTTTAATAGGTAAAGCAAAAGCCACATGAAAAAGCAAAGCATGACAAGGAATTAATTCCCCACTTCCCATGGCAGGCAGGTGTTTAGCCATTTCCAGGACAGAAGGGCTCCATCACACATAACAGTTCTTTAGGAAGAGAAACTCCATCACTCTGAATGCTGCCACAAGGCGCCCCCCCCCCTTCCCCCAGCCCCTTATAAGCTAAACATGATGGTGTGTGCACCCACAGCCATCCTGCTTGCAGAGCAGGGTGAGAAGCAGTGAAGGTCTTGACTCTGTGTAGGCACTGCTTTGCAATAAAATAAAACCCCACGTCTCTATATTATCAACACTGCTTCCAACACAAATCCAAAACATAACCCCTGACCAGATACTATGAAAATAATGAATTCTACCTCAGCTGAAACCAGAACATTATGGGAAAGTACTTTGAGCAATATCAATCCCATAGACCCCCCCCCCCCCCTCACATATACAGACCCTTTCCTTTTTCTAGGAGACCTTCCTTCAGCTCTGTGGTGGAGGGGCCCTAGTTTGTCCTGGCCAGCTGTGTGATGAAGATCAGGGACTCTGCCCATGGGCTCTTGAGAAGTCAGAACAAGTCTGCAGCAGTGGGCTCATGGGAATGGTGAGAGCAGGGCACAATCCTGCCAGGTGTTTGGCAGATTAAACTGCTCTGGAGGACCTGTCATCATTGGAACTCCAAGTGCTCACGAACCATGATGGTAAAGGTGGTTTAAGAGTCTTTTACAGCTCCCCTTACATGTCCCCTGAGGAATTTTCTTGCATGTCAGAAACCCTCAATCTTTCTGCTGCACTTAGGGACAACCAGAGTGAAGGCTACAAGGCAAGAGGTGATCCTACTGCCAAGTTACCCTGCAAAGCCACAAGACACTTCTGAGAGCAAAAGGACCCACTGCAGACTACTAAGTATCTCACCCTTTCTCAAGGTCTCTGCACACACTGGGCAAGGACACACATGGCTCAATTCATTAACCAAATAGTATTTCTTCAGTCATAGCATTTCTGAGCATTTCTCTATGGGGCTTTCAGACAAATCACAGCTGCGTTGGGACAGGTTGGCACCTCAGGAGATAGCCAAGTGTTCTACTGATGGCATCTTTGTTAGGGAAAACCAGCTTATTGCCCCATCCCACAGACAGCATTGACCGAAACTTCACGGGTTAGAAGAAACCTGAAACACACCTTCCCATCCACACACCTGCATGGAGGGACCCACAAGATCAGTATGTAACTCTGCAGCTGAAATGCCCATCCCAAGAGAGCCTGAGAGCAAGAAGAAGAAAACAGCAACACAAGCAATTTGGAGGAACAAGGGGATGGACTAGAGAGGACAGGGCTGAAGCAGCCGGGCACTCAGGGCAGTGTTACCCTTCCCCAGCTGGCCATGCCACCTCCCAGGCACCAGCACTGCCAGGCAGTGGCCCTCAGCCCCTGTGCCCTGCAGAGGGGCCTGGGCTGGAGAGATGCCCCCTGGCTCTGCTGCAGTTCTGGCTGCAGCGGAGGTAGTTCATGCCTCAGACACCAGAGCCCTGGGACCAGAGGATTTGCTGGTGGGAGAGGAGGCCAGGGAGCTTGCTCAGAGGATGGGAGGATATTGCATTAGAGGAAATCATAGAAAGGTTTCTGAAATCTCCCTCTCACAAATTTGTTTTAAAATTTTTTCTCATTCCCTGATTGTATCCCTGCTGTCTGGAAAATTTTCTCCTGGAAGGTGAGGGCTCTTTTCCCTCTGAGCAATCAGCCACCCAATACAACCCTCTGTGCACTGACCTTGGACCTACAGAACGTGCCTGTTCACAGGGCACTGTCTGGGAGCATGTTCCTATTTGCAGGTTGGAAAAAAGGACAAGTCAGACTAAGCTTAATGGATCCAGCAAAGGTGATCCTGGTTCTGACCACAGGCAGGAGTGTGGCTGAAGGTGCTTTAAAAGGTTTCTATAGACCTACTGGTAACTCAAAGTTACAGCTCAGCAGTCTCAGTAACTTGTTCAAATGTAAAACTTTTTTTCCATTTCTCCATTTAAATTTCCCAAACATAAGATATTGAAAACACCGACTCAGGAATGTTCCTTGTCTTTATAGTAATCCTTGCCTTGATTTTCTCCTTGAAACCTTCTGTTGGAAATACTCTGGAGATGACCTGAAGCTCTGTGAAAGTCCTGACCAATGCATCACCCTCTAAACAAATGAAGGACCTTTCTAGTTCCAGTACTTGTTCCTTCCTCCTACAGCTTCTCATGTACATTACTGTGCAGCCCAAGACTTACTGTGAAAAGCACAGTGAAGGTTCCACTTCCAGAGAGCCCTATGCATCTTTCCATTGCTGACTGCCTTTAACCTCTCTTCTCCTCATTCTCTTCATTGCCTGCAGGCAGTGCCTCAGCCCTGCTTCACTTTACAGAGGAGCTGCTCCTGGGCAGAGCTTCCTCTCTGCAGAACTGCCCACTTACAGGGAGCTGCATCCATCCTAGGAGCCCAGCCCAGCTCAGCAGCAGAGGAGCAGCCCACAGCAACTCTTTCTCCCTCCCCTCTGGGGCACCTGGGCGAACTTGCTGTAATACAGGCTAAGGGGACCACTGATCTTTCCACACTTCTCTGGGGACAGCACTCCTTTCCAGCACTGTTTTTTCTGTCAGTGATACGGTTAGGTCTAAGCATCACTTTTTTTGGTTCTGGGTTTAGTCCAGTCACCCAGACAGAAACAAGGCAGCTCCTCGATTTTATGGCCAAGTACAGGCCTGTGGTGCTAGCCCAGATGCCAAAGATGCCTAGCACATGGTATGCTGACAGAGGTGTTTTAGGACCTATCACACAGCAATCCCCATCCAGAACATCCGACACCTCCAATGGCATCTGTGAGCTTGCTGCTTATGAGCACGTTACTGAATGCCACCACTGCACTGAAGCAATGCCTGTCCCATGTGTACCCATTAGATGCATGAGGGAGTGCAGGTGTACAGGGCACACCACAGCAGGGTCTCGACTCATGGTAACACTTTCAAAAGCTGCCGATTCTTCTTACCCTCGTCCATTATTCACCTCTGTGATGATACAATCAAGGAACAAGCAAATAATTTTCACAGCCTTCCCAGACAACAAGATGTCCATAAACAAGACCATTTTCAGCAGCAACATTGTTCTTGGAGATCAGTTTGCCCTCCACCGCAGGCCCTCGGGGCCACTGAGACACTGCAGACAGGTTCCTGCCAGTACTGCACAGTCCAAACCTGTTTCTCTCAGCACTGGGGAGCACAGGGTTTGTGCTCTTCGTGAGCCTCTCATTCATCTTTACTTTGCTATCTACTATCCACCCCTGTAGCAAGGTCTTTGCTTGCACAGAATCTTGGGTGCCAGCCCTGTGACAAGTCTGAGGTTGGCCCTGGTGGCACCAAGCTGAGGGGCTGCAGCCCCCATGTGCACAAATGGCCTCAGTGTGGAGCACAGACAGGAGGAACTGGAGTCCTGTGCATTGTCACAGTGGTGTGAAATTGATGTCATACCTGCTGAGGTGTGGTGGGACAGGTCAGAAACCTTGAGGTGCTGCAATGAATGGCTACAGGCTCTTCAGAAGGGACAGGTGGGGATGATCAGAAGGGGGATTCCTTCAGTGTGGATGTGTGGAGGTCCTCTGCAATGAGCAGCGGCATGGGTTAGCTCTTGGAAGTGAGGGTCTCAGGAGAGACAAGATAGACATTGTGGTGGGAGATAAATACCTGCAATCAGGTGAGGAAGAGGACAAAGACTTAAAGCAATTTGAGGAAGTCTATTGATCGCACATCAGTCTTGGGGCCTCTAATCACCTTAACACTCACAGGAAGGGGAAACCACATGTTGCAAACAGTCCCAAGGGGTTCTTCTGGTTCCTGGGGCAAGTTCCTTAGCACAGCTGCCATGTGTCCCAACAGAGGTGATGCACACCTGGACCTGATACTTGCAGACATGGGAAAGTTGATGCAGGATGTGAAATGCAGTTCTGACCTGAACTATGCTGTGGGCATCCTGGTCTCCAGCCACAGGCACAGCCATGCCTGGCTATTGTTCTGAGTCACAGACTCGCTTCCTAGCTCGATCCATTATGGCAGAACACTATCCCTCAAGTGCCAGACTCCTGCCAATACAAAAAGTTCCAGCACAGTCGTGTCACTACAGTGCTGGTATAGTTGTGCTCTTGGAAGTGCTCAGCATGCCAGTGCCAAATGATTTCCAATAATCAATTTCTGGAGAAAAACTAAATCAAATTATACCTGTGAAATTCAGCTACCTATGTACTGAAAAAGAGAGAGTGACCTCCTCTTCTCTCCTCCTTCCTTTTTTCCCATCACTTGGTCGTATTTCAGAGGAAAGTAAATTTAAGATGGTTAGGCTTCTGGGTGCCAAAGACGGAAAGCAGGGAAGTGAGGCAACACACAGAACATGATCTAAAAGTTTTGCTATTTCAAAGCTGTTCTCTTCAGATCCTACCTCTGAAGACTTGAATCTGCAGCAGCGAACTTTTTCAGCAACTCAGATTCCCCCAGCTGTCCCAGATGCATCCCTTCCAAACTTCTTGCCCATCCCCAGCCTACTCTTTAGTGGGACAAGGGCCTTGACATTTTTAAGGTACATTTCAGCAGTTGCTGAAACACTGTTGTGTTTTCAAGGCTGGTTTCATCACAAATCCAAAACATACAACCATGTGAGCTACCACCTACCCCATGGCCAGGTTGGTGCCACTCTGAATCTGAGATCTGAAAACCTTTCAGGACAAGGATCACAGAGACATGCTGGGTGCCCTGCTGCAGTACAGCACACACTCCTAGGTTTATTACTTTTCTTGTTGCCCTCTGAGTAGTTCCCAAGAGGCATTTTTCTCCTGTTGCCTTTTCTTATGGCAGGAAAGAGGTTGTTTCCATCATATCCCAGCAGTGTCACACCACATTACTGAGGGCTTTTATCCATTTGGGTGTTAAAACCTGCAGGGGTGGAGCCAGACCACACTCTGGGAAACAACTGTCAGTTCTTGACTGTCCTTACGTTGGAAAAGATTCTTTCTAGAGAAAACCAGAATCACACTTGTCTCAGGCCATTGCCTCTTGTCCTCCTGTCATTTTCCACATTATTATCAAATTATTATCAATAACACAATAATTCCAGCCATACAATTAAATAATCCTTGAGGACACTCCAGATCAGCGTAGGATAATCTGTTGTCCCATGTACAATTTTTTGGCATCAGCATTCCTGTAATGAGAAAAAGGAAAAATGCTCAGCTGGGAATATGACTAACAGATAAGTTAAAGCAGGTACTATCCATCTAGTACTGATTTAATGGAGTTTTCCAAAGATATCTTTTGCTTCCCAAGCATAAAGGTTCTTTGGGGTTGTTAGTACTATTGCCATTGTTCCAACCTGGAGCACGTTAGCCATAGAAGTCTGTAGGGATTTTTTTTTAGTTTTGCATTTGCTTTTGGCATCAAAGTTGTGTTAGAAGTACAAAGAGCTTTCATCTTCAGACAATTGTCTCCACTCTGTCTATTGTTTAATTGATAGATGGCATGGAATGGTTGCAGATGTCATGGGTTTTCAAAAATCCCTCGACTAATTTTTTCACTCACCATTACTGTTAGTTTGAGAGTGGTACAGACTATGAAACACCCACCAAATATCTTCTTTCCTTGCCCAACTTTGTACTCATGTAGCTGAAAAATGAGATCCATTATTGCTTTAAATCTCTTCTGGAAGGGGAAGTATACTAAACCACTCCTTCTGACAATGAACTGTATTTTTCCCAGTGACAGCTGCAGCCACGGTAAGTCCAGAAACAACTTCCACTCCCAGCAGTATGTATTTTTTACCTCCTGAGGGTCTTAGTGGGCCTATGGAGTTGATCTGCTGGATGTGCCACAGCACATTCTTGACCCAGATATGTAGAGGAGGTGGCTTACTTGGGCAGTCTTTGTTAAGCCATTAATGATGCTGTGAGCAAGCAGTTAGCACTTGTTCATACAGCCCTACCCATGAGGGCCATCCTTGGGCTATACTTCCCTGATACAAATCAGCTTACCTGGTGTGACCTCACTTTATGTGCAGCCATTCAGATAAGTGTTCCTATTCATTGCCATTACTTACAACATCATTTCTGTGCAGTTGGGTGAGTCTGTTGGCTTGCTGGTTGAACTGGGCAGCAGTAGAAGCTGGTTAATCATGTACTTATACCTATCCAGGATGAAATGCCATTTGTTCTGTTTCTAGCAGTTGTTTCCAATGGTCAGTTTGCCAGGCTGGATTTTATTTACCTGCCAGTCATTGGCTGCCCAGTGGCCCATGTACACTGTGGGTCCTTTGAAAACAGCACGAGTCAGTACAGATATGGCTGTCATCATGTCAGGCAGCTACCCTGACTGCCCTAAACTCTCCTACCTGTGTATTTCCCTTGCCTGTTCCTCCCTGCCCCTCCCTACTTAATTTTTCCCCTTAGGCTACTTCCAGTGCCACACCTTTACAAAACTGCACACAAGGAACTAAGAAGAAGGAGTGCAAGAGGCCTTAGATAAGAATGCAATCAAGGGCAAAGAAATTCACAACCATGACTCGAGGGGTGTAGATAAACCAGCAAGAAACCAGTTGGAACCAAGATAAGGAACTTGATGAATCTGCAAGCCTGTGCCTCAATGAGGCAAGCCAAGCAGTTAAAGCCTCTGTGGTATGGAGGGCAATGGCTGAAATAAATAAATAAATATGGGGATGCCTGGCAGGTTAATTACATCACTCTCCCACAGACACGCCAAGGCAAGCAGCATGTGCTTATGGTAGAAGCAACCACCGTCTGTCTAGAAACATATCCTGTGCCCTGTGCCACTGCCCAGAACACCATCCTGTGTTCTTTGGTGACATGGCACCCCAGAAAGAATAGAGTCAGACAATGGGACCCATTTCTGGAATAATCTCATAGACACCTGGGCCAAAGAACACGGCATCGACTGGGTGTATCATATACCTTACCATGCACCAGCCTCTGGGAAAATCAAGAGGTACAATAGCCTGTTAAAAACTACACTGACAGGGATGGGTGGTGGAACCCTAAAAACCTGGGATGTGCATTTAGCATGGGCCATGTGGCTAGTTAATCCCAGGGGATCTACCAATTGAGCTGTCCCTGCCCAATCCAAACTCCCATGGACTGTAGAAGGGGATAAAGTCCCTATAGTGCATGAAAAACCTGTTGTGTAAGACAGTCTGGGCTGTTCCTGCTTCAGGCAAAGGCAAACCCATCCCTGGGATTTCTTTTGCTCAGGGACCTTGGTGCACTTGGTGGGTGATGTGAAAGGATGGGGAAGTCCAGTCTGTACCCCAAAGGGATTTACTTCTAGATGACAACAGCTGCTAAATTTTTGCTGTATAATGGATCAGTCCATATGTATAAAAGATACATTATGAACTACCCAAATCAACTGAGAATGTAAGATACATGCATGATATATATGGTATGAATAAAAGGGTGGATAATATCCTGGTTCCAGCTAGGCCAGAGTTAACATCTCCAGGGAGCCAGCTCAAGTGAGCGAGTGGCACATACTGCCCAAGCTGCTGCCTGGGGCTGAACCATGACAGCAGGCATCTGGACTAGATGATCTCCAGAGGTCCATTCCAACCCCTTCCATTCTGTGAACATTTGAAACTTTATTCAGTGTGTATGTATAGGTATACATATATATTATATAAGCACAAAACAGAAACCAAACACATATAAAGAGACAAACAGAAATATATTGGTCCCAGTGAGATATGACAGTTATTATTCTAAAGGATTTCCCTCTTTGAGTTTAAACTAAAAAAATCACAATGCATCAGCACCCCTCAACAGGGAATATTTGAGACTCAAGAAGACTAGCTTCATCCTGGCAGATCATTCTCACAAAATTTGTAACTGAAAGGTGTGTCTCACTTCAGTGGGTATACTGGTTACAGCCTGCTGTGACACAAATACAAGGGACAGTGTGGCAGTGAGCAGAGATCAACACTGAAAAAATCATAGCCTGCTCTTGCCCATGGTCATGGCTTCAAGGAAGCAGCAGCCTGAACTGACAATTGGCAGAAAGAGTCTCTCCACTGAGGCACCAAGGATGAGCCCCAAGGGCCGCTGGTGCTGCTCCTCCATGAAGCAGCTGTGCTCTTGGCTCCTAAACCCCTCCTGCATTCTGGTGCTGCACCCCCAGCTCCAGAGGAGGTGAAAGAGCTGAAACAAAACATTTTCTGCTGATTTATTGAGTTTGTCTATGTATGGAGGTTGACTCCATATGTACATGGTATCTTTGGGTTAGAGGAAAAGAATTAGAAGGCCAAGAATAAAATTATTGAAAGGGAAATAATATCAGGAGTATGAACAAAGGGAAAAAAACCCAAACACAGTGAAAAAAAGCAAATATGAACAAAATATAGTCCAGTCTTTTCCTGAGATAGCCTGGAAATCCTATGAAGACTGTGGGCCCCTTACGGATGCTGAAGTAGCATGTATTCAAATAGGTTCCTTAAAGCATCCCTTAGTTCCTTGTTCCTCATGCTGTAGATGAGGGGATTCACTGCTGGAGGTAAAACCGAGTACAAAATTGCCACCACCAGGTCCAGCAATGGGAAGGAGATTGAGTGAGGTTTCAGGTAGGCAAATGTGCCGGTGCTGATGAACAGGGAGACCACAGCCAGGTGAGGGAGACAAGTGGAAAAGGCTTTGTGTCGTCCCTGCTCTGAGGGGATCCTCAGCACAGCCCTGAAGATCTGTACATACGACAGCATGATGAACAAAAAACACACAGAGAGCAAAATGCCACTAACCGTGAGAAGCCAAACTTCACTGAGATAGGCATTTGTGCAGGAGAGCTTGAGGATTTGGGGGATTTCGCAGAAGAATTGGTCCAGGGTATTGCCGTGGCAGAGGGGGAGTGAAAACGTATTGGCAGTGTGTAGCAGAGCATAAAGAAACCCACTGCCCCAGGCAGCTGCTGCCATGTGGACACAAGCTCTGCTGCCCAGGAGGGTCTCATAGTGCAGGGGTTTGCAGATGGCAACGTAGCGGTCATAGGCCATGATGGTGAGAAGACAGCACTCTGCTGATAGGAAAAGGAGAAAGAAAAAGACCTGTGTAGCACATCCCATGTAGGAAATATCCCTGGTGTCACACAGGGAGTTGTCTATGGCTTTGGGGACAGTGGTAGAGATGGAGCCTAGGTCAAGGAGGGAGAGGTTGAGGAGGAAGAAGTACATGGGGGTGTGGAGGTGGTGGTCACAGGCTACAGCGGTGATGATGAGGCCATTTCCCAGGAGGGCAGCCAGGTAGATGCCCAGGAAGAGCCAGAAGTGCAAGAGCTGCAGTCCCTGTGTGTCTGCGAATGCCAGGAGGAGGAACTGGGTGATGGAGCTGCTGTTTGACATAGGAAACCTTGGGGCAGAGGGCTCTAAGTAAGTGGTAGTGACAGGTGAAGACAGACTTCTCTTAACAAAACCTATCCCTCACACCTCCCTGTCTTTCCATTAAAAACTTTCACAGCTCCCTGAGTTGAGCTCTGGTTGGTGCTCACTTGGGGTGCAATGGGCAGCTGGGAATTTTGTGGAGGTTTCAGTCTTGCTGTGCACCCAGAGGCAAATAGGAACCAGGAGTGATCTCTCATTAAATCCACTCATGACATTCAAGATCTTTTGGGCATCCTTCCTCCCAGTTCACCTGACTACAGAGCACGGGGGTCATTTATTTTGTTCCATTTCCCCATTCACAGTCAAGAAGTGTTTTTTGAAGGTAGACATCCCTGGGATTTCTGCTCCACTACAAATGCTAGGAGGCCAAGGGACAGACCCTTAATGCACAGGTCAGAGAGCCACTCTATCAGTCCTGCTGTCAACTGCCCTTGATTCACACTTCTTTGAGCCAGAGGTTGATCATATTCAGCCGCTCCCCTGAAAGAAAATTGAATACTGCTGAGAGCAGAAGAATCCACTTTCAAAGTTTAGATGTTCATTACACTCCCCTCCCCAGGGAAGAGCTCTGCACTTCTGGGCACCCTGAAGATGAGGTGTCCTTAATGGGGAGCCAGGTTTGTCCCCACCTCACTGTGCAGACACTGACAAGTTTAGTCACTTTACTCCGGTGTCCCCAGGCACGACCTGCAGGGCCAGTTGCTGAGCTGCTGCTGCAAACCCCACCCCAGTGAACCTTAACACAAGATCATGAGCAGCAGGGATGGCTGGAGAAAAAAGGAGACATGCCACAGTGCTTCTCCAAAGGCAGGCATGGCCAAGGAGACATACAGAGCACTCAGGAGAGTTGAGTCTCCTCTGCTATGGCTACAGAGGAGGCTGCTCTGGCCCTGGACCCCACGGCCTTGAGGGCAGAGGCTTTGCTGAGTGGGAGACAAGACCATGGGACTTGTTAGGGAAAAAGCCTGTTGGCTGATGAGCTGACAGGTGTCTAAATCTGTCCTCCCAGGCTTTACTGTCAGCATTTTCTCCTCACCCCCCTGCCCATGTTTCTGTTTCCTGGAGTTGTCTCTGCTGGGATCCGTTTCGCTGTACCTAGGTCTCCTCCCTGTCAGTGCTCACAAAGCCCATCTCATCTGCTGTGCACTCACCTCTACCCTGAAGACCCCTCCTGTCAGCAGGGAACTTCCCAGGAGTATCACTGTGTTTGGAAGTCCTGAGGAGCAGATCAGACAAATGCCAATGAGACCACAGAATTGATGGGGCTGTCTGTAGGCAAACTAATGGCTGAAGGGACTTTATCAGGCTCCTCACAGACCTACTGGTCTCTCAGCATAATGCTTTGAGAGTTCAATCAATCAGACTTGATGACTTGGTTATTATTTCCTCCACAACCACAGCAGGGAACTGAAAACACAGAACGTGGGAAAAAAATCCTTTCCTTCCAAGGAGTCCTTGCCTTCATGTCCTTTTTGAAAAGTCTCATTGGAAGTGTCCTGGGGTAATCTGGAGCTATAAGCAGGTATGACCCAGGCAGCACCATCTCGAGAGCCGAACTGTTTTCTGCCCTGCTGGGTGTCACTCCTTCCACCCACAGCTTCTCCCCACAGTGCCATGTGGATCTCCTGAGCAGGCTGAGTTCTGACCCTGTCAGGCAGCAGAGTCCCTGCCCTTGCACACAGCCCTTGGGGTGAAGGGACCCTGCTCTGAAGGTGCCTTGGGCACCCTTGGCTGCACATGCAGTTTCACAGTCCTGCAGCCACCATGCCCTATCCCTGATAGAGAAGCAGGACAGCATGCCTTGTCCCTCTCTACACAAGAACATTTGAGATTCTTGATGACAGACAGCATAATCTGTGGGCTGTTCCAGATTTATGAGATCCACCCAGGAACTGTAGTTGCATTGCACTTACCACATCAAGGCCTGTGAAGATTCGTCCCTCAGCATCCTCTCATTCACGACTGCCTTTAACCTGCCTCACGTCACTCCTCTCAATGCCTGCAGGCAGTGCCTTCAGCCCTTCTGTGTTGTGCAGAGGAACTGCCTCCCTGCTACGCTGCCCACTTGCAATGAGCTCCCTCTGTCCCAGGAGCCCGGCCCAGCTCAGCCCAAGACGTCACTTTTTCTGCTCTTACCCACCCTACACTGTGTCCAGATGTCACTGGGACTCCCCAGGAATCTACTTGGAAAGAAACTGAAGGAAGCACTGATCTTCCCTCTCTCGGTTCTGCAGACACTGCTTTCCAGCAATGTCTTTCCTCCCCACCCCACCCCGCCCCTTGGGTCAGTTAGTTTTGAGAATCACCTTTCCTTTTCCCACTATTAGACACAGCTTCTCATCCATAAACACCTCCAAGTCCTTCTCCTCAGTAGTGCTCTCAGTCCATTGTCGGCCCAGTTGGTGGTTCTGCTTGGGATTGCCCTGGCAGGATTTAGTACTTGGTCTTGAACTTCATGTTGTTTGCATGGGCCCACTACTCAAGCCTTTTAAGGTCCCTCTGGCTGGCATCCCTTCTTTCAGCATGTTGATTGCACCACACGGCTTGGTGTCATTGCCAAACCTTCTGAAGGTGCACTTGATCCTACTGTCCAGTTGTTAAATGGCACCAGTCCCAGTACCAACCCCTGAGGAACACCACTCATCACTGCTTTCCACTTGGACATTGAGCCATTGCCTAATATGTTTTAGGGCTACTGTTCAGCCAGTTCCTTAAGTCCTCATGCTGTTTGCTGCTTCATTGATAATCACCTGCAAAACCATGTATCAGCTGTACTGAAAATCCATCACCAATCCTGTCATCTCCTGTGTTACTCATACCATGCTGTTTTCCTGGAGCCACTTTAACTCTGTGGTTTTTCAGCTGTGCTGTGTCTTTACACACAGTGATTTTCCTTGTTAAGGGATGTAAGAAATCCAAGTGACTACAGATATTGAAAACAGAGCTGTGGAAGTAACGCGGTTGAAGTAATAGGTCTCTTCCACTCCTCATCAACATCTCATAGGGAGAGCTCCATAGATGTGCAGCAGGGATCTGAGAATGCTCTCACAAGGATATACTGAAGGAGGGTGTCTTAGTTCTTTACTCCAATATCAGCTGTCAACCTGTGATCATTCAATAGTTAATTTAGAGCATGAGCCCTGCCACTCCGGTTTTCCAGGGTGATAGAAGAGAGCTGAGAGGGTCGTCAACTTTCTTCATCCCCCGCAGTTAACCCCTTTTAGAAAGAATGCTGATGCTGCCTTTAGACTTTAAAATACCTGGGAGGATTGGGGTCCATACAGTGGGACCCTGAAAATGGAATGTGGATCATCCCATCTGCCTATAGTTATATGTCATTCTATGGGGGCAGAATCTTTAAGGATCCCTAGGAAGGTCTTCACAGTTCACAGCTTTTCTCTTTGATACTAAAGAGTTGTGCTATCTGGCTCAAATATTTAAATTTAAGAGAAATTAATTTAAAAAGAAGTAAGAATTTGTGTGTTTTAGAATAGACGGTATTTGCGTGTTTTAAGAATAGATTTGTTTTGGATTTCAGTAGAATATGAGTGTAGCCATGTGGGCTGTTTTGTGAAAGCAGCTACAAAACTTTGCCATAACCGTGCAACAGCCTTGAAGCTAAAGAAAGTGAAGTTAGTAGAGTCATAAATAATGGGAACAACGACCAATTAAGAGACAGAGTATATCTTCTTTTCAGCTAAAAGGGGTTCCTAACTACTTTGTGCAGGAATGTGTTTTTGAGCTCAGGTAACCATGGAGAAGAAACGTAAAGAGCATGTGCTGAGAGGGAGGAAGACATCCAGTCTTCATCCCTGAAGACCACCAGAAGACCCCCTGAGTGTCACTGAGCATGCTCTGTCTGGGAGGAGTTAATGTAAATGACTTCCTGGAAGTAATTTGCATAACCCTGGCTTTTCTTAGAAATGATAGTGAATATGTAGAGTTAATCTGTATAAATATGAGAAATTTGGCTTTAATCGGGGTGCACATTCAGAGGAGTGATCCCCTGTGTGCCCAGCGCTGCAATAAAGAATACCTGCTTCACAGTCACCAAGGCCAGTGAGTTTTGATTGCAGCTTTCCAAGGCTTCACAGGCACTAGAGAGGAAGATTCCCCTGCAGCCCATGGAGAAGACCATGTGGAGCAGTTTGGGCAAGCTGGTCTAGTGAAGGTGTCCCTGCCCACAGCAGGAGGGTTGGAAATAGATGATCTTTGAGGTACTTTCCAACCCAAACATTCTATGATTCTATGATAATTGATTGCTATCCCAATATTTAGGGTCTTAATGATGGACAAACTTTCGGTGCTACTGCATATAAAAGTCTAAAGTTGTAGACAAACATTTTTTAAAAGGTAGTTTAATAAACACAGGGGGAAAAAAAGATGTTCTTGTCCCAAGGATCAAACCTCAATACTTAGAATTCACAGCTGGCACACAAGTGCTGCAGCATGGAAGGGCATGCAAAATCTGTAATTACCATTGCACTCCTTACCCTCCTCTGGAAAGGCAAGTGCTGACAGACTGCTGTTGTACTTGTCTAATAGGGATTTCAGTACATATATTACTGGTTCCCATGTTATGCAGTTTCACCTGTAGACTGTAAATCTCATTCATCCAGGAGATGGTTCTTTGCCACACTGTATCAGAAATGGTGGAAATTATTTTATTCCTGAGAGTTCAAGATAATTTAACTTATGGAAAGAGTAAGTCAAGTGCAGTCAAAATTAGGTTCTGTTTCTAATTATCTCACAGAAATTTTGGAGGCTTTGGGTAAGCCATTTTATACTTCAAACTTTTATACTTCTTACCAAGCTGCAAAATGGAATTGCTTTTAAGAATTCTTAACAAGAGTGCTACAAGGTTTAAATAATTCTTGTGTGTAAAGTACTTGAGCTCTACAAATGAGTGGTGCTTTCCATTGTAAGTGGAAGATAAGTAATTTTACAGCATTTCATTACAGGACAGGAAATATAGTTACCATATAAATACATCTGCATTTTCCAGAACTGATTACTAGATGTCACTCTTGTTTCTCAAATATAGCTGCAAAGATGGATCTCATACATCACCCTTTGGAATTGATACATGAGTAATCATTTGCTATCAAAACATAAATCACCTTACTGAAGGAGAAGTCTGGAAAAAAACCAACACAATCAAAATATCTGCAATGTTATTCCATAACACTTACTTATATACTGGGAACTATAACAGAAGAGTAGGAATGACCTGATGCTTTGTTTTAAGGACTTTAGGCATTGTTTCATAAAGGTCAAAAGCCAACAAGCAGAAACACTCCGTAGTGACATTTCCTTCACAGATTTGCTTTGCTCTGCTCACACAGTGCAAAGGAAGCACAAGAGAAAGCAAAAACTCTCAGCTGAGTCCTACCTCGGAAACTGCAGTAGAGAATGAGAGTAAGAAAGACAATCAGCCTCCCTAGTTTCTCTTCTTTATCACATGTGATTTGGACTACTCAAAGCACTGTGGTAATGAAATGTGGGAATGAATGTGTCCTCTGACAGAGACTTTTCTAAGTTTTATTTTCCTCTCAATGATTCATCTGCATCCTGGGAAAGACCTTCTTCCCTCTTGCTTTTTATCTTCTGCTATGTTTCAGCTGCTAAAAGAAAGAATTACTGAACTGCTGCTTTGAAGAAGAGAGAGAAATCACAATAAAGGTCATTCAGGTGGTTCAGGGAAATTGTGCCACCTAAAAACAGCTTACAAAATTCTACTGAAGGGAATTATGCAGGAAGAATATTTTCCTAAATTCACACAAATTTCTAGCGAGACTGAACATGTCCACCCTCTTTTTTTTTTCTTTCATTTTGCCTCAAAACATCACAAATGGATAAGAAATATATATTAATAAACTTAAAAGGTATGGCAAATCCCTGAGATTATTGAAAAGATATATGCCAAATTTAAAAGGCGAGGGTATCTCATCTCTTATAAGCCAATTTAGTTGACATTAAAGCTAGCAATTCAGACACCTTCTTATTGAAACTCTACATCTTGAGGCATGTGATAAATGCTTTTGAGGTCATGTTGACATGCTAGGAATGAATTCCTTCATTAAATTCCCCTACTTCCTCTCCCCAGTCCTGTATAGTTCTGACCTGATTTATGTCTTCCAGGAGTGATATTTGACATTGGAACAGTCAGCCTTTTGTAGGCTAGTGAGACTATAGGATTTAACTGTGGAGATAACCACGAAAGTGGGGAAGGAAGGTCCTTCAGGCTTGCTTGCAATGCTTGTATTATCCCTTTTAGTAATAGATTCACTAGTAATTATCCATTCCCCACAGAAGTGCTGAAGGGAAAAAAGAAATTAACTGATGGAAAAAGATAGCTAAACTCTTTTTGCAAAATGGTTTAGATGTTTTTTTGTAACAGAGTTTGGAAGTTATTAAGAGTGGAAGCTTATATATATATATATATTCCTCAAATATATATATATATATATTTGGGAACTCAAAGGTATTAGCTGTTGGAAAGAGGATTGCACTGTGCAAGGTAGATTATTTCTTAGGACCATATCTTCTTGCATACTTTAAAACATATATTAAATAATAAGTGTCTAAAATGGCAAAATATTTTTCAGCATATCTTTGTAAATAACCTTAAAAGATATACCTGAAGCTAGAAAAAATAACATCTGCCTGTTTGTTTATCCAAAGTATTTTTGCTCTTTTGAGACTCAAATTGGATAGAATTGCATAGCCTTATAAGACTAGAATTTCTTCTGGGATTTCCAGTTCTTATTGCTTCCAATACTAATCATATGTAAAGAAAGAAAGAAAAAATCCCAGGTGACCATGCAGTTCACACCTTAAAAAAACTGGTGGTAAACCAGCTTTAAAATAAGTAATTTTCCCAACCCATGAATTCCTAACTTTACTATTTGGTCCTATATTCTCACCCATTGTTGATTCAGAGTTCTGCAAAATTTGGTCTCCCATCTGCTTGAGGTTGGATGTCTGTAGGTATACAAGAAGATAGGCCTAACTTCTCTCAAAGAAAGAAATACAGAAACATGCAGTGGCTGCCTTCAGTTGGAATATTTCTTCCATTGCCTTTATCTGATATCTAGGATTTTAAGTAGATACAACAACAAAAAAAATATTAATTCATCTTTAAATAGGAAGTCAACATATTTGCCCTGGCTCTATTTACTATGAATCCAGATGTTTTTGCTTATATGTAAAATAATTCAAACCACTTCAGCTGTGCCCCTGTGTAAGCAGTGTAAACTGAGTTATCGCTGAAGAATTTCTCACCTCCTTTTAAAGACAAAAAATCAGGTAAAATCCAAAGATTTCCTCTGGGTAATGTTATATCTGAGTGTTAAGGTGTTGAAATGACTCTAGCTGAATGAATATTTAAAGCAAAATGGCTTGACATTTAGGTACGTTCCTGCAACATCTCACAGGTTAAAGGGGAAAACAGGATAATTTATTTCTGGTTGTCAAGAAGAATAAATCGTTGTTATAGTTCACATAGGAAAAATCTGTTCCTCAATAGCTTAATACTTAAATAATACATCCTTTCATAAAGAAGCAAGTGTTTCACACTAAATAAAACCAGCAGGTAAATAGCAGCCTGCTATCATGGCAAGTTGCAAAAGCATGATAGTGAGACTGAAATTGGGTTGGATACATATCCTATCAGTAACAATGTAATTATGATGACTTGATCTTTATGAAATGCTGGAGGATGTGCCACAGGCATTGCAAATGAGTAAGCACAGGTGATCCACAGGCTGAATAATACACCTAAATGAGAGGGAAAGAAAAACAAGAGTGAGAGGAAGTGAGAAATGGGAAACAAAGTAAAAATGGACGAAATTAAGGTCAAGATGACATCTGCTGCTAGAACAGTTGTGCCTGGAGTTAGACAATGCCTAGGACTGAGACTACAGATTTATCAAGCAAACAAGGAATCAGAAAAAGATAAAAGCAATATTGAGTTTATCCCTAATTCTCAGGTGCTTCAAGCTACATCAGAGTAAATTGCCAGATTCCTCACTGTCTTTCAACAGTAATATATATTTCAGAGGCCTCAAGATCCAAGAAACTTGTTTGCTTCTTGTATCACACCCAAAATCAGCTCATGTTGTATATAGGAATTTAGTGCACCAAGCAAATGCCAGATGAAGACACTTCTACTTCTCAGTAAGCTACTTACTGATTTCTTTACTTAAAAATTACAGCTGGCATTGATCACAATACTAGAAAACAATGGATGCTCCTGAAATCGATGCTCTAAGTGTGTACTTTATCCATAGCTGCTAAAGCCCTTAACCTTACATACAGCCCTTTCCAAACAAACAATCAGATGCACTTAATTTTAGAAAATATGCCATAGCCTTGCAGCATACTACAGAAAACTGACAGTGTGCTCAATATAGTTCTAAGATTAGACAAGACTTTAGAAATTATATAGCTGCAACATGAGAAAGTTTCCCTCACGTTGCCATGGTGACTGAGAAAAGAAGTAAATTTAATGTAATAGTTCACATTTTCCTCATTTTCTGTATAGGAATTTCTTTATGGCAGCTACATTGTTTAGAGCCAAAGAACTTGAATCAAAGATACAAATTTTCAGGAAGCAATGGGAGTTTGCTTACATTATAGGAAAATAGTTTTTCTCCATTCTGATAATTACATGTTGATAGAATCGTAGAATGGTTTGGCTTGATCTTCAAAGATCCTCTAGACAAATCATCCTGAAGGATCATCTTCCTCTTAATAATGTAAGAATGTTATACATATAATTACTCTTGAATGTGAAAAAAAACCCAACACAGTAAATTAAAGCAGAAACATTTTAAATTAATTTTCAACATTAATCCAGATTTATTTTCTTCAGTACACCTATTGTACTGTGAAATACCATTCAGGAAAACAGTTAAAAGATATTGGTCTGTAAGAGCCAAAAAAAGTCAGAAAACCTCCACTAGATGGAGAGGTAAATTTCATAAAAGGCATCAGAATAGTAAGAGAAATATAGAGACATGAAGAAAAATAGACAAAAAAATAGATACTGCCAGGGAGCTCAGAGTAGATGGGACAAGATAAAAAGTGACACAGACACAAAGTCTTCAGTGATCTGTTTCAAGCTACTCAACAGCAGGTTAGCTCTTCAGTTCTTATGTGCCACTCTAAGAAGTATCTTAAAAAATACGGTAGCTACAGAACAAAATTCATCCTCACTTCTCTCCCAGGAAAGGTGATGGAACAGCTTGTTCTGGATGCCATCACCAAGCAACTGAAAGAGAAGCAGGTCATGAGGAGTAGTCAGCATGGATTCACCAAGGGGAGATCGTGCTCGACCAATCTCATAGCCTTCTATGATCTCATCACCGGCTGGGTGGATGGAGGGAGAGCAGTGGATGTCATCTACCTTGACTTCAGCAAGGCTTTCGATACTGTCTCCCATGACATCCTGATAGAAAAGCTGAGAGAGCATGGGATAGATGAGTGGACAGTGAGGTGGGTTGAGAACTGGCTGTCGGACTGGGCTCAGAGGGTCGTGATCAGTGGAACAAAATCTGAATGGAGGCCTGTGACTAGCAGTGTTCCCCAGGGCTCAGTGTTGGGTCCAGTCCTGTTTAATATCTTCATCGACGACCTTGATGAGGGAATAACATCCACCCTCAGCAAGTACACTGATGATACAAAGCTGGGAGGGGTGGCTGACACGCAGGAACACTGCGCTGCCATCCAGCGAGACCTGGACAGGCTGGAGAGCTGGGCAGGGAGAAACCAGATGAGGTTTAATAAAAGCAAGTGTAGAGTCTGGCACCTGGGGAGGAATAACCGTCTGTATCAGTACAGGCTGGGGGATGACCTGCTGGAGAAGAGCTCTGTGGAGAAGGACCTGGGGGTCCTGGTTGATGACAGGTTGGCTGTGAGCCAGCAGTGTGCCCTGGTGGCTAAGAGGGCCAATGGGATCCTGGGATGCATCAGGAAGAGTGTGGCCAGCAGGTCTAAGGAGGTGATCCTCCCCCTCTACTCTGCCCTGGTCAGGCCCCACCTGGAGTATTGTGTCCAGTTCTGGGCTCCCTGGTATAAAAAAGACAGGGATCTCCTGGAGAGTCCAGAGAAGGACTACGAAGATGATGAAGGGCCTGGAGCATCTCCCCTATGAGGAAAGGCTGAGTGAGCTGGGGCTGTTCAGTCTGGGGAAAAGAAGACTGAGGGGGGAACTAATTAATGTTTATAAATATCTTAAGTATGGGATGCAGGGGGAATTGGCCAACCCCTTTTCAGTGTCTGTGGGGACAGGACAAGGGGCAATGGCTGCAAATTGGAGCACAGGAAGTTCCGCACCAACATGCGGAAGAACTTTTACCCAGTGAGGGTGACAGAGCCCTGGGACAGGCTGCCCAGGGGGGTGGTGGAGTCTCCTTCTCTGGAGATATTCAAGACTCATCTGGACGCCTATCTGTGCAATATGAGCTGGGGAGCTGCTTTGGCAGGGGGGTTGGACCTGATGATCTCTCGAGGTCCCTTCCAACCCCTACGATTCTGTGATTCTATGAAATTCACTGCACTGCACAAAATTAGAGAACAGAAACTTTTCAGACATCAAGGTCAGTGGAGAAGGAGGGGGAGGAATGGGGTGCTCAAGTTACTGGAGGTGAGATTCCACTGCAGCCTATGGTGAAGACCATGGTGGAGCAGGTTGTCCCCCTGCAGCCCACTGGGATGATAGGGAGTAGAGATCACACTCTCAGCACCTCCATCAGCCTGCTGGGCATACTTCCTTTCATGCAGCCCAGGCTTTCTGGACTGCAAGTGCACACTGATGGTTCATATCCAATTTTTCATCCACCAGCATCCCCAAGTTCTTTTCCACATGGCTGGTCTCAATCTACTCATGACCCAGTCTGTATTGTTACTTATGATTGCCCTGACCCAGGGGCAGGGCTTTGCATTTGGCTTTGCTGAATTTCCTGTGGTTCATATGTGCTCATTCCTCACATTTGTTGAGAACCCTCTGGAAGGCATGACTTCCCTCAAGTGAGTCAAGTGCACTTCTCAGCTTTCACAGAATCACAGAATAATAAGGTTGGAAAAGACCTGTAAGATCATCAAGTCCAACCATTCACATACTAAACTAAACCATATCCCTAAGTACTTCATCTACGCTTTTTTTGAACACATCCAGGGAAGGTGACTCAGCCCCTCCCTGGGCAGCCTGTTCCAGGCCCTGACAACTCTTTCAGTAAAAAATTTTTTCCTAACATCCAATCTAAACCTGCCCTGGCACAGCTTCATGCCATTCCCCCTTGTCCTATCACCTGTCACCTGACTGAAGAGACCATCACCTATCTCTCTATAACCTCCCTTCAGGTAATTGTAGGCGGTGATAAGGTTTGTGTCATCCACAAACTTCTTGAAGAGGCACTCAATCACCCTATGTCATTAATAAAGATTTTGAACAGCATCAGTCCCTTTAGGGACCCTGGATGGACACCGTTCATCACTGATCTCCGTTTGGACCCTGAATCATTAACTGGAACTGTTTGGAAGTGGACATCCAGCCAATTACTTATCAATCAAATAGTCCATCTATCAAATCCCTATCTCTCCAACTTAGCAAAATAGATGTTACATGGCACATTCCTCGTTCTGGCAAGGCCAGAGTTAACAACCCCAAGCAGGTTGCACTGGTGAGTTGAGTTAGCCCAGGCTGTTTTCCATACCACCTGGCATCCCTCCCCCATAAAAGGGGCTGGCTGGGGAGGGGCATTCCTGGGAGCCTTCAGAGCAGACTGAGTAAGGCCTGGGTGTATGGTTGGTCCTTGCACTGTGCTCAATGTTATCATCAGGTCAGTAATTGCTCTATATTATCACCAGGCGTATATCACTTTGTCCCAGGCTTTTGTTCTTGTGGTGCTCTTCAGTAAACTGTCCTTATCCCAACCCACAGAGGCTCTCTCATGAGAGACTCTCTCACATGAGCGAGCAGTGTGTAGTGCTCAGCCACTGCTTGGGGCTGAACCACCACACTCCTATTTGGTGCCCAACGAGGGGCCCCAGTGGCTTGGGATAATTTTAGGTCTGACTGGATTGTGTTAAGAGGCTGTGATAAAGCATTTATCGTGTTATTTGAAGAGGTGATGGTAACAAAGATGTTTTGCTTGTTCACCTTCCTGGCTTTGGTATGTGAACCCACACTCACTTCATTAAATCCCTGATCTTTTCCTTATCACCTTGGTGAAGGAAGACAGGTTCATAGTTCTGTTATACTGTGTGATACTGATCTATGAGATCATCTGTGTTAAGACATTTCAGCTGTGGTGCCCTCAGTGGCCCAACTGAACTAACTACGGTCATCTACCAGGGTTGTATAGCAGTGAATCTGTGAAAGTGTGCTTGAAAGCAGGTATAGTTTTTTTTTACCCAAGCAAGACTTCAAATTGGCTTTAAAGAGCTGTGGCTGGACCCTGTAACCGTGATCTGTCTAATGCTGTCATGCCCATGCTAGTCGTCAGTCAGACACACAGTATCTGCCTATCTGCAAGCAGGGGACATTCAGAAGTGGGTACGTCATTGGCTGGTTCTGCTCTCAACTGTCTCCATACAGTTCCAGAGGTATTTCTACATAGCTTCACTGTATTTATTATAACCTTCCATCAATAGAACTGAGTTCATTGATCACAGCTCCATAGTCACCTAACTGAGGAGATTCTTATGATCATTATTTCTGTAGAAGTTTTTAGCAGCTATTTTAAGGAAAGCAAAGCATTTGAAATGAGCAAACAGAATTTGCCTGCAGGACAAATAGAGAATATACTTCATCTCGGATTGTTCAGCAGATGCTTTGGCTGATCATTTTATAACATAACCTTTACTGGTAAGTCATTAGGAATCAAGCTTTAATTAAATGGTGTGATCAGGTTGCTAAGAGTCTGTGGAACAATAACCATCAGGGTGAACAGGTGATGATTACAACATTCAGCACTTCAGGAGAATGAAAGTATAGTTACTGTAATCATTATAAAAATTATTTCTTAAGAAATGTTAATTACCGTTCAAAAGAAACATCTGTTTGAATTTACCTGTATTTAGCTGTAAAAGCCTGCTATTACAGGAAAAAATCATTTAAAGACACAAAACATGCTGAGCCCACAACAGCTTTCAAATCTGCAACAAGTTATAACTGCTGCTGTTTTTGAAACACAGACAAAACAGAATTGTGCTGAGATGAAGGGCAGGAGCCAGTATTATATCCTGACTTTTTTTTTTCTATGTGTGTATTACTAAAATTACTCTTTGTATTAATATACATTCTGTAATTATGTGGTAGTACACAAAGTGCACTTTATCCACATGTATATTATTGCAGTTATATTTTTTCTGAAACATAGTATCTGCATGCTTCTAAATATGACACAGAAAACAGAATTAATTGAATAATATCACAGATCTTTCTCATATAAACAGACCCAGAGGTGAGTGCTTCACAATGCTGTAACTCCTTGCCAATATGTCTCTCCCACCTCAAATGCTCAGTACATAGTAAATACAGGAGGCAGTTGGTGTTGATTGCCTGGTGTGTTTTCTATTGGCTGGCTTCTCTGTTTAACAGATGGCATCAGAAATCAATGTGGTTCTACACTCATGGATATTTGGGAAGGTATTAAAGACAAGTGATGATTACAGAGCTTCTCTCACCTAGGTGTGTGCATGCACACTCTCCACACATCTTTTTTAAACTTTTCACTAAGGGGAAAGTATCAGTTGTAAGAAAAAAAAAAAATAAAAGGGCTGGAGCTGTTCAAAAGCTTTCAAGAAATGCTCTAGTTTGGAAAAATTCATATTTGTTCAACAAAATTATTTTAAAAACACCATTTCAAGAAAAAAATTGTAGATGGATATTCTTCATCTTCAGGAGATTATTTTTTTATTTAAAACAGGTGAAGAGGGATTTCTCCTGGTCTAAATTATAGAATCATAGAATCAAGCAATAAGAGTACCATAGAACGATTTGAGTTGGAAGGGACCTTAAAGATCACATAGTTATAAGCACTCTGCCATGATCAGGGGCACACTAGATGAGGTTGCCCAAAGACCCATCCAACCTGGCCTTGAACACTTTCAGTGATGGGGCATCCACATCTCTGGGCCACCTCTTCCAGTGCTTCACCATCTTCACAGGGAAGAATATTTTCCTAATATCTAATTTAGGTATACCCTCATTTAGGTTAAAACCATTACACCTTGTCCTAGCACTATACTTCCTGATAGAGAGTGCTTCCTCATCTTTCCTGATGACCCCCTTTAGGTAATGGAAGGCTGCTATAAAGCCTTTCCAGATCCTTCTCTTCTCCAAATTAAGCAACTCAATTCTCTCAGCCTGTCATTACAGGGAGGTTCTCCAGCCCCTTAATTGTCATTGTGACCCTCCTCTGGACTCACTGAAGTAAGTCTGTCATCTTTCTTATGCTGGGAGCAACAGACCAAAAGAACCCAGTACTCTAGGTGGAGTCTCACAAGAGTGGAGAAGGGGAGAATCGCCTCTCTTGACAATTCTATTGATGCAGCCCAGGACATGGTTACTTTTTTGGGCTGAAAGTGCACACTGCTGGCTCACAATAAGTTTTTCATCCACTGATACTCCCAATGCCTTCTTCTCAATCTGTTTCCATGTTTGGGATTGCCCTGACTCATGTGCATGACCTTGTACTTGGCCATATGGAACTGCATATGGTTTGCATGGGCCCAATTCTCAAGCCTGACAAGGTTCCTCTGGATGTCATCCCTCCCCTCTGGAGTATCAACCACATCACTCAGGTTGGTGTCATGTGCAAGCTTTCTGAGGGTGCATTCATTCCCATGAAGCATCCATGCTGCTGACAGATGTTAAATGATACTGGTCCAAATACCAGCTCCCAGTGAATGCTACTCATCACTGGTCTCCACCTGGGTGTTGACCACATCTCTTTGACTGCCACCATTCAAGAAACACCTTATCTACTGAGTGGTCTCAAGTAGTTGTCTCTTCAGTTTAGAGACAAGGATGTTACATGGGACAGCATCAAATGCTTTGCCTAAGTCCATGTAGATGACATCAGTCGCTCTTCCCTATCCACCAGTGCTGTAAACCTGTTGTAGAATCATTGTTCCCAGTAGTCTGGACTGATTCAGTTCTGAACTGTTTAGTGAAAAGGAATATGAAACAATTTCCTCCTCCCCTTGTTTATTACAACATAAACTAATCAAACAAATGCAGAATATTCTTTCAACAGCTCAGAGTAGCCCAATCGCTATTTCACAGCACCCTGATTAAACTTCAGCATTTTGCTTTAGCTGTATACAATCTAAATCTTCATCATGTGCAAAACTGTATCAAGAAAACTTGCAGTGTTGGACTTGGTATAAAGGTGGGCTCATCAGACATCTGCAATCATACTTTGTATTCCACTCACTAATGACCTGAGATACTAGTGCAGGAGAAACAGTGTGTAGCAGAAAGCCTGTGAAGATGAGAACTTAGAGAAAATAAGTACTCTGGCCTCATAAAACCACATTTAAAAAAACCCAATAGTGTTATTACCTCCATTGAAAAATGAGACATATACACTTACATAGAAAATATTTAATAGTATTTAGAGAGACTCTGAATTGTGCTGTGACATTTCTGGGTATGGGAGACAGATGGACATATTTTGATAGTTTCAAATACCTTTTAGAAATTATGATTTTATTGAGCACAGTTTAAAAAAAACCCTTTCTTTTAGTATCTTTTTGTCATTAATTTCATAAGACCATCTTTAGGGCAGAAGACTCTTTCCAAATAAATAAATAACCTTTACTGTAAGAAGGTATTATTCCCATAGTTTTAATCAGTAAAATAAAGCATATATCCAGAGTACTGTTGTCAAATATTTTCTAAAGACTGCATATGTGTATCTCCAAGTATACTAATAACTAGATAGCTTTTCTTCGTGTGGGAAAGGATCCCAAAGATATTCAAATTAGAAAATTCAGGAGTCTGTTTCATCTGTTCATCTGTTACAATTAATAAGTTGTGTGTGCCTATGTGAAAGAAATCTGCTAGGGCAGACATTTCAGAGAGAAACTTAAGGATAAGGCAAAAGTTTCTGATAATTGTACCCTCAAGAACACCTGGATACATTTTTTGATGGTAAGAATTATATTACCATGCAGGTAAAGATGCTGCTTACTGTAAGAACAATAAATTGCACTTACCTCTGGAATAAATAATTTTATTTTATATTCTGCTACTATAGCTACTATAAATTTGTTGTAGAGGGAAAATTTTATTCATGCTAAGATGTGTTTTGTGTTTAATCCCATTTTCCTTGCATTTATCAAGAGCATATTAACACTATCAGGTTCGTCATTTTAATTTACAAATCAAAAAGAAACAAGTCCCCACTTCTGCTTTCCTGAAGCACATAACTAAAAGAATTCTAATTGCTTAATTTATTAAGAACAGTGATATTTCTTTTTATGTAAAAAACCTCTGGTTTTAGACAGTACATTTTCCTGTGATCATAAGATTATTTTTTCTCAACAACTTGTTTATTTTAAATATAAAGTTTTGTGAACTTCCAAGCAGTGCTAAAAAAATGTCTCAACATAAAATCACTAAATTATGTTTTGAAATAAGAACAATTATTAGATTTGCAGGGATCTTCTGATTAAATCCTCTCATCCTCCACTGCAAAGGCACAGTGCTGTTGCCTATTTCACATTTCCTTATACTTTTCCTTACCCAGTCTTAAAAACTTCTAGTGATAGAATATCAAATTATTTGCTTGGGAAACCTTCCTACCAACTAATTCATTCAATCTCATATGCATACTACTTATTAGTTTAACTCATATTTAGATGTTACTAGTATAATACAAAATAATTTAAATTCTTCAAAGTAAAAGTGAAATTTTTAACTCTGAATGCCTCAATTGCATTGCTTCTAAACAAGACATTTATCACCAGTGTTGTCTAATCAAATATTTTAATGTAGTTTTATATGCAGCAGGCATGACAGAGAAAAGTTTCTTTGAAGTCCCCAGATACATTTGTAAATACACTTATGTGACTTTGATTTCAATGTTCATACTTTAGTGGAAAAGCACATTAGTATATATTTCACCTAGGTCCTATACTTGTAGTTTTGTTTCTAGAAAAACTTCTTTGTTATATGCACATATCTATCAAGATTCCTCAAAATAATGTAAAACTCCATTGGGGAAAAAAAAATCTAGATCAGTCTTAGTTGCTGAAAAAGCAAACCTCTGACAATTAAAGATATTATATTTTAAAGATACTCTATTTTATAAATGTAATAATTTGACTTATTCTCAGTACAATAGTCTTTTAACATAATTTTTATAATTCTAAACATTGGTCAGGTACTTAATTTTGAAATCTTTATATGCTTCACCCTGTATCAAATGTACATTTCATATGATCTTATGGAATTAATGTACCTGTGAGACACATTTAAAGGTTTCTCCTGTCAAAGCTTATCAATGAGACACAGCAAAGTACTGGGTCTGGTTAGGAGGAAGTGAATTTTCTTCACAGCAGCCTATACACAGTCTTTGGTCACAAATCTAAAATACACCATACGGGCAGTTATGAAGAAATCTGACTCTACCACCACCAAACCTGGTACAAGTGGCCTTAATGGAATTAGTGTGATTCCTATTTATAAAGGAGATAACATTTCCCTTATTCTAAAAGCTTTGTTCCTCTCTCCAAAAGTTGGATATACTCTTCCATCTCCATAGTATAGGTTGTAATAGGTATGCAACTTATAAACTATTTGGGTTTAAATATTATTTTACTTTATTTCACTTTTCAATGGAGAAGCACCCAGTCACTTTTAAAAGATCCATTTAAAAATTTGTTTCCATCCCTGCCACTACTCACAATGAAATTTCACACACAGTTGGTATTTGCCACTACTGCCAGTAAAATTGGTGGAGATGAAAGCAACAATTCCCTACTACTGATTGCTTTTGTAAAACCCTTCTGCAAACCCTAGAATTCAAATGCACGTTTTCAGCAGGGGCTCTCCTTGTTGATGCCTTGGGATGAAAAGCAAGAAGAGACACTGCAGAGTTTGCACAAAACATTGTGAAGCTGTACCCATTACAACTAACTTTTCTCTTATATGAAGAAGTTCTTTCAGAATGTCCTTGCACTAACTGGGTTCTGCAGCCCTGCATTGTTCATGACACTGCTGTGCCAGGCAGTTTCAGTCATCTTACAGAAGCAGGAAGAAGTGTTCAGGGTCAGGCTGTGGTGTTTCTTTTTCTGAATGATATTTGCTGAGGGTTCTGATGCTGCCCTCTTTCAGGGGCACAATGCCCCTTTCACACTTATTCATGTCTTGGTCAATGCTTAGGCAAATTTTAGAGTTTATTCTTCTGGGACTGGCTATGAAAACAGGGAGGTTCCTCCAGGAGAAATTTAGGGCCTCTGTATCTTAGACAATGTGGAAACCACTTTAACCTACGAGCACCTATTATTCTATGCTACAAGTGTACCAAAGGCACACTTTCATGTCCTGTCACTTTCCAAGTGAAAGCTTCCAAAGACATTTCTACTGTACCTTCTCCATTTTACGGCTCTCACAAAGCACAATATGGAAGTGAGAGAAGAACGTGCAGAGTAATGAAATGTGATTTCAGACTGTCTGATGACACAGGCTGCCCCATGTAAAGTTATTAGTTTCCCAGAAGGACAAATAGCTTGCTTTCTCAAAGCTGAATGGTGAGTCATTTTATGTGAGTTTATTTCATTTGTCAATGTACCTCTTACATTTTTCCTGTGAGTCCATGTTAAGTAATGTGGCCATACTAAATGACTAAATTAGATTTGCTAAACTGCATTACTGGACTGAAGCATGCTAAACTTTACTCTGACTACGAAGAAAAATATTGTAGGCCTATCTCCATGCCAGATGGTTCCTGATGTTTGAAGCAGACATGTTCCTATTTGTCATTAGCCCAGTTGGTAGAAATGTGTTTAAGAATTCCAAAATGCTTAGGGAATCTTGTGGCAGGATTATGTTGGACGCGAAAATCTGTACAGCCTGTTTCATATAATGAATAAATATTCACTTTTGTGCTAAGACCAGATCACCATGGTGTTATTGATACTGACTGGCATTTTAGTGAAAAATGAGAGCCATTTAATCCAGTAATACAACCTCTTGAATAAGGAGTAATGCTGCATAATTTGAAAACAATCTTTAGGACATTAATGCTTCCTTGCCTATATATTTGAGGCCTATTGAATGCCTCTTGAACACTTTAAGTATCTTTGCATCTACTGTAACTGAGTCTCCCACCTCTCAAAAAAAGTATTAAAATTTTGGAGATATTTTTAGTAGATTGTCCAGTAAGGTCCCAAAAAGAGACAGCCAGGGCCATCACCTAGGTGAAATGGTGATTCTGGTAAATAAATTATTTTCTGTGAGCTACATTTCTGTGAGCTCCTCCTACTGCTGTTACTGCCAATCCTTGCCAAGAACCCATGAAACAGAAAGCAAGCTAAGGAAAATGGCCAGGAACTGGAAACCTGAGGCAGCCTCCTATTTGCTGCATTCATATTCTTTACAAAATACTCTGAATTTTCTAGTTTACTTCACTATTTTCATGAATTGAGCATGTTTTCCTAAGCTATACAAGATTAAGATAGCCCTTAAGGTTCTCCTTTCCTTAATACATGAATCCCAAGTCATTATTTCCTCTAGTTTTGGTGGTGGTATTTTTGCCCTGTTTTCTCTGTGTTGTCTCTGTTACAGCCCCTCTGGTATTACCTAAAACAAGGGTTATAGTGGATACAGATCTGAACTTTTAGAGAAAGTATAGGCAATCGTTCCACCATAATCGATTGTCTATCATATCTTGCTTTTTTCTTTTTTTTTTAATTTGAAGCAATGTATTTTTATAGTTCATTCAGCACTGTCCATACAAATGGGAAAAAAGCCACATGAGCATGTCTTCCACCAGCAGAAATATTTGTTCAAGCTGATGTTTAGCAGTGAGTGTGTGTTAATAAAATTTTGATGGAAAGTTCAGTGAGAAACTGCATTGTGTATCACCAGTTTTGTATATTTTGCTATAACATTCTATTGTTATTATTATATCTATCTCTCTGCTATCCCTGTAAAATATCCTTATCCCAACACATGAGGTTTGGGGGTTTTTTAGTTTTCTTTTCCCTCCCTTCTCCCTCTCCTGATTGCCCCCCTACTCCCTTGTGGAGAGTGAGAGTCTGCATGGTGCTGGGCTCTTGGATGGGGCAAAACCATGACAGCCAACAACAATAATCTGCTTGTTTAGATTTTGTTTGGTGTGTGACTTTCTTAGTAGAGCAACGAGCAGAGCAGAACTCTGACAAAAGCTTCTGACATAATTTATATAATATTCTGTAACTTCAGAGAGAATGTTGATAGCTACTGTCATGTAAAAAGCTTGACAGCTTGGAAAGGAGGGATAACAGTTTTCTCATGGGGGAGACTGACTGTGTTGAAAAAAGTGAGTGGTCAGAGTAATAATACTAATAAATAGGTAGTAATAACAATAAACAGATGGGAGAGTGCTTTGCTTACCTTTTTCCCAAAGAAAAACACTCCTTTGGAGACAGGGTAGACTTCCAATACGATTTTTGACTTGAAGGTTGAGTGATTCAGACAATCAACTCCAATGCCATGTCTTTATATCAACAAGAAACAGCTTGGCTGAGAGTAGAATAATAATTAATTCAGGATAGGCATAGTTATAAGACTCTATTGTCAGATTTTGGTAAAAGAGAAAAGAGAGTGGCAAAGAAAATAATACGCCAGCCACTGACTGCTTTGTTTTGCTATCACAAACAGCCTTCGAGATTTAGTGTGTCTGAAGGGCTGATACCTAGTTCTGTTGGTGTGTATAACTGTATGGTACAGAAGGGTTTTCTTTGGAAGAAACATGGAACTTGATCTTGCAGCCATTATTCATGTATTAGATTAGCATAAAATATATCTTTCCATATGCTTAGATACCACTGTACATGCTAAATACTCTGAAACGCAGCTATATTTTTATTTCTCTCTGAAGAAATATTTAACTCAGAAGACTAATAAGGGTTTTTATTTCCCCACTTTTAGATCATATGTATCCCTGCAAGTCTTCCAACATAAAGTCCATTTTAGAAAAAAAAAAAGGAAAAATTAAATTAAAAAAAACCTTAAAGCTCAAAACAAGAGAGAACAGTCATTCTGGATGAATCACTGAGCCTGTTATGTATTTGATATATTTTCATTAGCTTCAGTGACTGGAATAAATCTCATTTGCACCTTCTCTCTCCCCTATGGCCACAGCTAATTTATCCTCTCCCCTTAAACACTGCTCTGACAAAACATAAAACTAAACAGCTGTGCATGCCAGAGTTCCATGCACTGTGTAAGAGTTGCTGCTGAGCTTTGCATATTCCATGACTTGTTCTGGTTTCATGATTTAGAGCAGGTGAAGAGGGTGATCCATTAGAGGAAGAGAAACTGCTAACCACTGTTACTTAGACATCAGTCACTTTTATCACACAGAGGTGTTAGTATCTATCATTAGCTCAGCAAAAGATCATGGCATAAGCTGCACAAATGTGCCTTGCTTTAGACAGTACTTGGACTTATCAATGTTATTTCTCATATTCTGCCTAGATTCTACCTGTTTCCCCCTTTTCTGCAACTTGTTCTGTAATATGTTCTTTAGTGTTTCCATCCAGTTAGTATGCAATTAAAGCACAGACCATTTGGAATGGTTCCCCTAATTTTCATGGGTTTGATGCCCATAGAAACCCATTTTACCTTGTACAAATTTACCAGAACTTTTCTAGGTTTGGAGAGGGCTTTTAAATAGTTAGGTGGACCGGATTTCTCTTCCTGAGTGGTATTATTATCCCATGGACGCAGAATCTCTTACCTGGTGGCCCAAAGCTATGCTTTTAAATACATGATTTGGTGCATACAGGAATAAAACTAGCTGTAGATACAGGTAGTGTTCTGTACTCACTTATTGGCCTTAAATATAGAGTGTAACTTTAAGATATATGCTAAAAGTTAGTAGTTAAGACATTTTTTGACTCTTTAATATGTGTTTTTGAACAATAAAGAAAAAACTGAATTTTCATCTACCATTATAAATTCTGTTTATGGCTTTGCTTGTTTGAACCTGCAGAGTTTATTTGCACTCATTTAAAAATCACAAAAAAATTTATTAAATGCCAAGGAATTAATTTAAGTTTCTTATAACTATATATATCTGTCCAGAAGACTTAATTAACCACAAGTAACACAGGCTTTTGAGTGACTCTCTTCCATAATCAAGCTTTCCAATGGAAGTGAAATCTTGCTTTAAAATTTGATGCCCAGTATGCATTTTGCCAATTGTTTGTTTACAGTGGGGCGTGTACCATGGATTAAAGCTATTCCAGAGTAACTAATGTAATCTTGCATACTATTTACAGTTGAATGAAGATCTTATTTACCCTTTAGTTCTGGAGGATTTAGAAGCTTTTAGGCAGCACATGCAATCCTTTAATTGTGTTTGAAAAGATAATATCTGAGAACCAGATATTTAGTCCCAGGTAAAACAAACAAATAAACAGATAGGTTTCATGCCCTGGGAACTCTTAAAGAAGATGACTTCCCATCAGCAAAGAACCCAGAGACAGCTGAATTTCAACCAGGATGCCACATGAAGAAAAGAAGCGTGCTTGCTATTAAGTACTCTCTTGCAAGGAATAGAGGCAACCACCTATTGGCCTAACAATCTTATGAGGAGTGTCTGAGGGAGCTGGGATTATTTAGTCTAGAGAAAAGCAGACTGAGGGAAGACCTCATTGCTCTCTGCAACTACCTGTGGCTGTAGTGAGGTGGGGGTTTGTCTCTTATCCCTGGTAGGTAGC
This sequence comes from Porphyrio hochstetteri, assembly GCA_020800305.1. NCBI lineage: Eukaryota > Metazoa > Chordata > Aves > Gruiformes > Rallidae > Porphyrio > Porphyrio hochstetteri. Next base: position 27,654,734 of record CM036912.1, read on the forward strand.
AATAGCAGAAGGAGAAACAGTCTGAAGGTTCATTAGGGGACGTTTAGGTTGGGTATTAGGATGAAAGGGTTGTTAGGTATTGGAACAGGCTGCCAATGGAAGTGGTTGAGTCACCATCCCTGGAGATGCTTAAAAGAAGAGTACTTGGTGACATGGTCTAGTGTTGGACCTAGAAGGGCTGGATAGACGGTTGGACTTGATGATCTTGAAGGTATTTTCCAACTGAAACCATTTTATGATTCTATGATCATCTTGTTCAAAAATACCAACACCAACAGAGATAATACAGTAGATTTGATGATTATGCTTGTTTGATGTAGCGTAGCAATTTAATCTTTATGCAGATCCAGAGGATGAATAATTTTTCCAAGAAATAAAATAATTTAGACATATAGAATGTGATTGACAAATTTAATTTACCATTATTTTAAGTTCAAATGTTAATTGAAATTTAATTAGAGAAATTATGGCTCAAAATTCTACATACTAAAAGGAAATAAAGGAAAAAACCCAAAATATTTATTTTTATATTGTTTTGCTAATTTACCTGCAGAACTGTTAAATTTTGCAAAGTTGTGTTTCTTCTTTCTCTTCAGAGTAAAAAAGGGTCTACCTGTAGATTACATACACTCTTTAGTGTATTAGTTTGTCAAGTTTTACGTGTTCTCATCTAAATGTCTATTTTCTGTACAAATGAAGCGCTAAATAAATGTTCTATTCAATATTCAACTAAACAAAATGACTGAGTGTAAAGGGGGAAAGAGGAGGAGGAGAAAGAAACTAATGAATTATAGGGATTAGCATGAGAGCAAATAATAGAGGATAAGAAAGTGGGTGGCAGTATTTCATCTCTTGACGAGTCTGTTACCTAGGAAACAAAAGACTGAATGATTGCATAAATGACCCTGTGCCTGTGGATTGAAATTGATGAAATTATATAGCACTGTAATTAATGCAGAACAAGAAAGGAGAGTGTCAGGAGCACTGTTTACTAGATAAAATAAAAAACTCTATAAAACCTATTTTCATTTTGATGAGTTTTTGAAGCATTTATTACCCAAGCCTTCTGTCTTTAACATCTAAGTTTCTGACCTAACAAAACTATGTGATAAAAACTAAACAATCACCCCATCCAGTTGATTAATCACCCTTTTTAAAGACTCCTGTAGAGGAGTCTAATCATTGGCAGAACTCCATCTCTCACAATCAGGACTCAAGTTGATTTTAACAGACAAACAGATGGTATTGTTAGGACAGTATTTTGACTATTAACAAGCAGTTTATTATTCTGCTATGTCTAGCCTTCCACCAAAGGCAATCCAGTTATAGAAACTGTAGTGTGTTCTCACATATGATGAACAGTTATCACCCATTAATTTTATGGTAGAAAAGGCTGATAATGTATCATCTTCTATTCATGTAAAAACCTTTGTAAAAATTTGACACAATCACCAAAAGAATGATAGTGTTTACTACCTCTTGGCAAAATAACTCTGAAGAACTCAGAAGCACTTACAAGAATTCAAAGAGCATGTTTTTGCAGTGCAGTGCTATTTGCTTTTTCAGATGTGCTTATTGTCACCAACTTCCCGAAGGTTTAGCTATTTCAGATGGTCTTCCAATGATCTAGTGTCTTCTAGCACACACGTTCTTCATTTCATATAGAAATAAAAGAACTTCTTGTATGCTTAAAATAGAGGTAAATACAACATTAATTAGGTTTGAAAACACATAAGAAATAATATTAGTAATGAAATTCAGAACAGTCAAACTGAGTCAGCTTGAAAAGTCACTTTGTATGTTGGGCAAAAGTAATGTTGGGGAATGAGTCTAAGAATACAGCAACTGTTAAATGAACATAACCTGGATCAAAGTCTTAACTTGCATTTGCTTCTTTGTAAAAAAGTACGATAAGGTCAGCAGTTGCCAGTATTAAAACCAAAAGAACCACCTTGAGAACGGTCCAGTCCCTGCTTCAGGATGAAGGACCAGGATAACCAGAATGTAATGCTATGCAAATTGTCAATTTGGCAACCAAATAAAATAGCAAATATATATTTTACAAAGATATTTCTGTGATGTTTGTCTAAGTCTATTTGAGTGAGTAAAATTATGGTAAGCCACACTGATATTCTTGCTATAGCAGTGTGGTGAATATCTGAATTAGTTCACTTGTATTGTGTAAGAAAGTTAAAATTTAATACAGCTTTAAAAGTCTGCCATGTATATGTGGACTTAAACCTGTACATACAAATTCTATCAATCTGGAGGTCACAAGCCTAACTAGAGCAAAAGAATAACAGTTAGAATCCAAGAACAATGTCGTTTAGAGAGTTCTTCTGGAGGGCTCTCTTCCAATCCCCCGCTCAAAGCAGGGTTGGTTCAGATTTCTCAAGGACTGTTCAGTCAAGGTCCAAGGCAAATGTGGAATACATTCTTTGCAGGTAATGTACTATAATAAGATTCTCCCAGGAGAACTTTGAATATTTCTCCCTGAGTATCCACAACACATTTTATGTAATATGCTACAGTACCCTCTTTCCCCCTCTTACTGTATTTTCAGTCTTAGTACTTTCCCTTCAATAGAAAGATAAGAATTCAATGTCATAGTTCAAACATATTTTCTGGTACTGTATGATGATTTTGTTTCCCATAGTATTATTTCATACCAAACATTTATTTAGTTAAATAGCCTGAATTTCTTATATAGCGAAGTGCTTCCCTTTACATCTCAGCTAGTCAAACTATTCCTTCCATGGACACTAGCTCTGTGCCACACCAGCTCTGCCAATGTCTGAGTATCATTATAGAAAAAGCATGCTAGTGAAACTTGCTGTATGAATTACGACAGCAGTATCCTGACCTATGCTCAAATTGTTCTTTCCTCATGGATCTAGCCAGTGAACTGGAACAGTCTGAAAACTGGAAGACTTGATTCCGCTGACAAGGTTTTTAAATTTGATGTCCCAAAGACACAGTGTTTACCAAGTCTACCATTTTATGGCTGACTGATCCACTGAAGCAAATAAAAACAACTTTTCAAATAAAAGCACAAAACTGTCTTAAAAAGTAATATTACAATTTGTGCAAAAAATGCTCAGTAAGAAAAAACAGGAAATAAATTCAGTGATGAACAGACAGCGTTGCTTGTGATGAGATTAATAAACAGCCTGCATTATCCATGGCTTAAAGACTTAGGTCATGCTCCCATTTAAAAATCAAGTATTCTCAAATTGCTTTTAGACTTGCATTGCTGAAAGTGATTTTAATGCATAAGAATAAAGTTTTTCTTATCTTTATGATGCATTTTCAAATCTTCCATAAGTACTTTGCATGCAGAAGTAGTTCCTACTAGAAATATTCAAACAAGCAGTTATTTGGGATGTATATTCTATAAGGTCACTCACTGAAGCATGTGTGGTTGGCAAGTTCTTCTCTAAATGATTCCTCTATGGGGTGGGAATTCTTATGCCAGAACTCATTACATTTTAGCAGTGACATGGTACATTAATCCTTGTGGTGAACTGGTTAATGATCTCCCATTTTCCTTTGGCTGTTCATAAGTGTTAAATTGTTCTAAGTTCCAGGGTGAACAATAATTGTTTATACAGCATTACACCAAACCTCATAGCTTTCCAGTCATTTGCCTTGTTCAAGAGATGAAATGTAAGTAAGCAGAAGAGTTAATATGAGCCTGATCTCTGTTTCTGAGTCATCAGAAGATTATGAAATGAAGACTCCAGGAAAATAACTTTGACCTTTACATCTGTATCTTTACCTCTAGCTAGAATGTCAGCAAATCACACTTACTTTATCTCATAGTCAATTACATGAACTCACAAAACTTTCTTGAACAACCTGTACTAAATGTTTAGCTTTGCCAGGAAAAAAAACCCAAAATTATTTAGTGTCCTTAAGATCTAAACTAGCTGCTTGCTAAAGCATAACTTTGATTTACTTAACCCTGAATAACATAGTGAAGTAATGTAATGCTGAGTGTTTCACAGCTGCAAACACAGCTAATCAGAGAGAGTGGGTATTCAGCAAGACCTGGAGATAAAAGAGCAGGTGTGCCATTGATAGGTTACTCAGTATTGCAGATAGTATATATCATGAAACTAGGTGAGCAATGCAAGGAAAAAACCTTATGGCAGATAATGTCTCAGACAAAAAAAAATTAAAAGTATATATGGAAAAAGGAAATCAGTATATTAGTAAGAAGAGAAAATGTAAAGATTTATGTAATTTGAAGATTAGACACATTTTACCAGGATCAGGACTACTTTTATTAAGAAGAAGTTTGAAGATTGTCCTTACATTTACATGTTGCTGAGAAATATTCTTTATGAACAGTAAAATGTCAAATTCATTAACAGCAAAACTTTGCCTAAAATAAGTTGTCTGAAACTGAATGAAGTTTTCTGTATTTTTTCCATTTACCAGGAGAAACATTGAAATTGCTGACCATGAAGGAGACTTCTACAGGCACAACAGTCAGCAAGGCACTAACTGGCAAAAGTGGCTAACATTTCCAGGCTTAAGGTGCACACAAAGTCCAATCTATATTTTCTGAGGTTCTGATCTTAACACTTCAAATTAGTGTCTTCTTTACCTCTTATAAACCTAGGAATCAAAATCTACAGCAGTATGATTGAATGGTCCCTCTTGTTTCATGGGTATGATAGGGGTGTAAAGTTGTCACCAGTGGTGGAATACCAGTTAAATAATTCATTTCCCACCGCTGGTCTAATAAAACACAAAGCAACTGAATTTTATGGTACATGACTCATTTAGTCAGGGAGTAGCTGTTTTGTGAGGGACGAACTTGAACCAGTGTAGGTTGATAAAATATGGTGGGATTTTAAATCAGTGCTCCTCAGCACTGTAAAATTTATGACATGGTGTCATGAGGTATGTAGGCCTTGATGTACTCACATTCAAATGCAATATAGAATCGGTCATAAACCTTCCTATATTTAGTCACCTAAGGAAGCATATCATATTACATCTTTTTTTGACAGAATTTTAGTAGAAACACTAACGTTTTAGTGGTGGGTCAAGAGAGAGACATTTTGTGGTTGCCTGATATGGGAAGTTATGTGTGGCATTTTGGTGATATATATTTTAAGGTAAAAATCAGTTTTGTCTTCAGTACTTTGGAGGATTACATGCTGAGTTCAATCAAGTGATTGCACCCTTTCCATAAACTTAGCAGAAAACAAGATTCATGAACTTTTTCAGTGCACAGCAAGACGAAGAATATGTGCTCAACCACCATTTATGCTGCTTTTCACTTTATAAAATCTAAAGTGCTTTCCTTGCAACACAGAAGCACAATGTTGAAACTAATTCCCTGAATTCTTAGTCCTTCTGAAGTGAAAAACATAATTTATGAATACAAGGAGAAAGCACCAAAACTTGAAGATTGATTAAGATAGACCACTTTCAAATTTCCTAATGTGGTCTTTCTACTGAATTTGCTAGGTACTTCTCAGCATAAAAAGAAAATACAGTCTTTATAAAGGTGATAAAAGACACTAGCAAATGAGGATAGAACAGAAGCAAAACAGCTCCAAATGTGTTTTCTCGAGTCTTCTCCCATCTTAAGAGAGGAGAAAATGTGAGTATAAAAAAATGAAGTGATGAGAATTTCTCTCTCTTAAAACAAACTCTGTGCATTCATTTTGTGAAAGGCAGGGGTGAGTCCTGCTGTTTGGCTTACACTGTGCAGTTTACCATTAATTGACATGGAAACTGCAGCTATGGAAGCACAAGCTAATTGTCATACAGATTTTATTGGCCTTCAACCTTCAGTCACCTCCTTCTGCTTAGGACTTTTTTTGCTTAGATTTGTTGTTCTCCTTTCTTCTGTACACAAACCAGTATTTTAAGGTAAACAGCTGCTTACATGCGCCAATAATTTAAAGCATAACTGTTACATATGTGAATCACATTTCAGAACTAAAAAAAACCACAAACAGCCTATGGAGAGACATCAAGCTAGGTTGGAGCGTTGCTGTGTTTCCCCTTATTCACTCCAGGGTTCTTCTCCACACTTAGCAAATCTTGTGTTCTTTTACTAATTTTTCCAAACTGACTCCTTTTCTCAAAAGTAATGGAATTCCTGTGGTCACTGATTAATCTGATTGAAGGTTAGATTGAGTTTTATCAAGAAGAATCCATATGAATTCCCACCACAGTAAAGATTTCCATTGGAAAAAAATCTTACTGCAAAATTGAGGTCTTTATGAGATTCTGGAAGAAATTTCTGTAGGGCTGCTCTGTAAACAAGTCTGTCTGTGAAGGTTTTGGGGATGCCACATCACTCTTCAATAGGATCTGAAATGCTGCAAGAATACTGTACAAAATCTTTTACTAAAACTTATCATCTAGTCAACACTTAAAATCCAGTAGACAATGGAGTACCAGTGCAGGATCATCTGCTAGTATCAGTAGCAGGCTCAATTACCTGTCACATTTGTCCTCTTGCTGATCTCCGGATTTAACTTTTCCTTCTAGTTTCAGGTCCCAGATTCTACTACTTACAAAAGCCTTCAATATTATAATCAAAAAAGAAAAATATATGTCAACATAAAGCTACTAAGTGGTAGAAAGTCTTTTCCATCCCGATCCAGTGAGTGAAATGTTAATAGAAGTAGTTAGCATATCCAACAATAGTTTTTTCACAATTATTTTAGCTAACTTGCATGGATGTAAAGAAGTTTCTTCTTCCTTTAAAGGAAGTTAATGTAACATTTGATTTGAAAAGAGACATGGAACTGACAAGTTAACAGCTATGAACCCCTGTGTTATATGAAAACGTAATGATTGCTCTGATCTTACATTTCCTTTCACTGGATTTCTGTGGAGACAATAAGAAATACATATTTCTGTAGATAATTCTTTATTTCAGCCTAAGGTAGAATCTGTTTTCCTGGAAATGAAGCAGTGTTATTGTTGTTATTTCACATGGCTGATATATTTCTCTTTGGAAATGTCAGAAAGTAATGTGTATTTTTCATTCAAAGTATTTAGAAATATTTTAATGAAGATACCAGCCTCTGTGTTCTCTTTCTTTTTCCCAAAAATAGTACTTACACCCAGATTTATTGATATTTTAGAAACATTGGAAAAATGTTTTTTACTTCCAAAGAAGTATATAATGGTAGTTTAGACCAAAAATGGAAGATAGACAGACAACGATCACATAATGTTTGGTTAAATTAGTAAAAAATTGGTCAGAATAACATTTCTTAAGATATTTTTTTAAGCACCAGATTTGGCACCATGCATAAAACCACTTAAAAATCTTTTCTCCAGTGGCACCTATAGCTGCTGCTGTAAATGAGACTAGCAGGAGAGGAAAGTCACACTGACTGAAAAGCATCTGAAAATGTTTTTGTTTGTGCTAGTTTATTATTTGTGTGTTTTTGTAGCCTTTGCTCTAATATTAAACATGAAATAATAATGCCCCATCAGCATGGACTGCAGACATTACTTATATCCAAAGAAAAAGAGCTTGGGATATACTTGCAGCTCCCAATTCAGTCATAGGCAGTAAAGTTGTGGAGCCTCACAGTGTACATAACTCCAGTGAATGAGTAGACCTTTCTCATCTTGATCCACTACTAGTGAAACTATACGTCACAGGGAGTAAGTACCACATTCTGACAGTGCTTTTTCTCTGTACCTTAATGTAGATGTATCTTGAACAGCTAGGAATGAAACTTCATAAGAAATAAGTTGAGGTAAGTAATTAATTTAGTTAAAAGAATAAATATCATATTGAATCATTATGAAATCTTTGACTGGATAAAAAGTAAATTACTATTTCTTAAAAAAATGATTTTTATTTCCTTCATAGGAAAAAAATTGGAGAAGAGGAAGAAATATTTTTTGAAAGAAAGGAAAAAGGCCTATTTTAAAACTGAAGTTAGTGACCAACCAAATGTAAATAAAGAATAAAATGAACTAAGAAAAAAGGAAGAAAGCATAAGTTTTTAAATGGAATAGCAAAGGAAAAATCAGTAACAGACCATGTCAAGATTCATGCAGTAGTCAAATGCAAATCTTCTTCATTCTTCCAATCAAAATGTTTGCTGCTTTTCCCTAAAGAGAACATTCTCCCAGTTTTCTTAAATTTCCCCTGGAAGCCACTTCAGTACTTTCCCTTCTGTATTCTGTGACATGACCAGTTTAAATCTCTACAGCACAGTACAAGCATACATAGTGATAATTATTCCAATTTAATGCATTTTATGATTCATATTAAAATATTTTAACCTGGAACATATCCCACAGCTCATGTTGCACATTATGTTGTTTATTCCCATGCAAATGAATTGAATGATGTATCTTTATACCTTCTTTCTAATGCAACAGGTTATAAGAAATCACTGAATAATCATGTTTGTTATTCTAACGTTAAAAATAACATTCCAACACACAATGCTTAATAAGGAACAGGTAGGTTACAACTGATAGAAATCTGATTCATTTAAGAATGCTTCCAATTTAAAAGAGTTTTAAATATAGGCTTTTAAATGACCAGGATAAATAAACCTTCTCCTGATGTAAATGTAAAAAGAATATCCTCCTCAATTTTAGGAGTTATTTCTCCACGTGAATCACTGTTCTGAAACAAAGTTTATGTTGGTTAATACCCTCTACAGAACAATTGTTAAATAATTAAGACACACTGGTCATTCTCAGGAATGTTCTAGTTCAGTTAGATGTGTACCACACTGCAGATATTCTGCATGTCAGACTCTTGGGCGTACAAAGGCTGCAAATATAAACATAAAAACTAAATCTTGTGATAGAAGGACCATGTCTGTAAGAGTTAAAAAAAATAATTAACTTCAAGATCTGACAAAAAAGAAAAAGGATTTTTTCTTCAGTAATTTAAGGCTGTGTTTAGTAGAAACATGAGAATTTTCTAAGAGCTATTGGACCTATTAAAACCTAAAGAAAAGGGGATAGATTCCATTAATCCCAGCAAAGAAATTACAGCCATCCTATCATCCTATCAAGAAACTACTCTGGTTTCTCAAAAGCAGATAAAGGCTAATGGTACCTAAATCTACCAAGATTATTTTCATTTGATGTGTAGTGGTCACTTATTTCTTTTGACAAGGCTTGCAAAAAAAATGAAACTTAGACTGTTAGAGTTGGTCAAATTTTGACTTACATTGCTGGAAGATCAACTATTACTATGCTAGGAGTAATTTTCATTATGTACCAGAACACACAGTACTGTATTTGCAATTCCATAACAGCAAAAGTACTTTTTTCCCCCCCTTTAAAAAAAAAAAATTAAAAATATTGAACCACCATACAGTAATGGCACACAAAATGCAAAGTAAATGTTATTACAGAAAAATCAGCTTAGGGAAGTTCAGCTAACTGTTCAGTTGCCCTTTTCTAGCTAATTGAGAAGATTTTTTGAAAAAGTCATTGCTGATATTTACAACAGCTACCAGTATAGTATAGGAACTGCTTCAAGGTGGATTAACATATAAAAAGGATAGTTTTGAGATTTTTTTTTTTTAACAGGTGAATACCATGCTGATTAAGGATCAACATTCAATTTTTTTAGAAATGCTATATGATATTTCAGAGAAGGGACTCTTCCCAAGTTTTCAAAACCAGTGCATCTCTCTGCATGCATCAGTTGCTCAGGTTGCATAGACTTCTCCAAAACATAAAAACAGCTCCTTTGGATCACTGAACTAACAAAATCTCAACAAGCTTTGTATTCTCCCTTGTTTCTCATCACTCTTGTTTCTGCCTGAAATAGGATTTCTATATCCCAAATTTGCTCTGTACCCCTTCTGCTTCTTTCCACACTTGATCCAGTATTTTGCTCCCCAGGATTATGTGCTTAGTGCAGAAAGGGACTCTGAAATGTCATTGTTTCCAGTAATTGGTGATTCCATTGGCATTAATTTTTTTGTGATGTCATCAGAGTTTCCAACAGAATGCCAACAGGATACTTCATCAGAAACTCCAGTGTGGGATCCCACCCACAGGAAACAGTTCTCCCTCCAACGTGAGTCCTTTCCCACAGGGCTCTTCCCCAGCTGCCCCAGCGTGGGTCACTGCTATGGGTGCAGTCATAATTCACAGAATGTCTCTCATTCTCTCAGGCCCTGACTGCTCCAGCCTGGTCCCCCACGGGGTCACAAGTCCCCACAGCAAACCTGCTCTGCTATGGGCCTCTCTCTCTCTCTCCATGGGCTGCAGTACCTGCCAGGTTCTTGCTCCAACACGGGCCACAGCGTCTGCCATATGTCTTCACCCGCTCCAGCATGGGGCCTCTCCACAGGCTGCAGGTGGGGTCTTTTCTCTGGTGCCTGGAGTGCCTCTTCTCTCCCCCTTCACTGACCCCGCTGTCTTCAGAGTTTCTTACATCTTCTCACTCCCTTCTCTGGTGGCAAAAAGCAACCACTTGTGTATTTTTCACCAAAATGTGTTTCCCAGAGGCGCTGTGACCGTTGCTGATGGGCTTGGCCTTGGTCAGTGGCAAGTCCAGCTTTGTTGTACCTCGGGGAAGCTTCTAGCTGCTTCTTGCAGAAGCCACCCCTGAAGCCCCTACTCCCCCCACCATGCAAATCCACGACAGGCATCTAGCTCCCAGACAGGATTAAATCACCACAATAATACGTGTTACCTTATCTCCTTAACTCTAATTATTCCCCCAATATTGCCAATGTAAACTTCAAATATTTGACAAAGCCAGATGTTCTCATAAGGTAAAATTGTCTACTCATTCTGACACAGTAATGATCTTTATTCTGTGTATGCTACATGCAGAAGAGGATGCTGGTTTTTGATGTTATTAGGTTTCATATTATTAAGAACACAGAGAAGTCTACATCCTTTGTAAACTTTTAGTCCTAAGAGTAGTATACTGTAGTGAACAGGAGATACAGAGAGCTTCTTAACTTTTAAATTTATTCAGTTTGCCAGTGACGTTATTTAAGAGAATAGCTACAGTATGCACGTGTTTACCCCTGCAGCATTCTGCATCCTGAACCTTTGTGTGTTGTTTTTGTGCTATAGCCATCCCCACAACAAAAACAAGTGTCAAATATGCTCATTTATGAGCTAATTCATCTGGGAGGATAAATGTTTATTTAAGTTGTAGAATCACACAATTGTCTTAACTCTTCAGCTTCTATTTCAAGGTTAATGCATTTTTTAATCTTTTTGACTACCATTCGCTTTCAGATTTGCATATACCTGGTATTAACTTACAGGGAGAGCTTCAAAATGGTATGCATTATTCATGCATTTCCTCTTCTTCTAACCATCTGTTACATACCTGATGATTTTTCAGAGCCAAATGCATGTGAACACCACATACAGTTAAAAACCAAAACAAAACAACAAACCCTACTAAAAACCCCAAACCAACAAAATTGTAATAAGAATTATCTTTGACTATTTTATGTTACAGCAGGGAAAGAATGTGTCATTTCTTTAGCCCAAAATTATACTAGATGTACAGAACAGTCCCTGAGCCAGTATTTGCTGAGTAACTTCTATGCAAATCTTCATTCACATCTTGAAATAAAAGGTTTGTCATTTGTTAAAGGCAACAGGTGTTAGCTGTGGTGAAAGTCCTTTTCTAAGTGGTTCATTTATGCAGCTAAGAACAGTAATCCTGCGCTCATTAAAACTGAAGTGGCCAGCTCAGAGCACTGTGATTGCTCTAGGAGATCCCTCTGCAGGAAGAAGGGAAAAAATGTGTTACAATGCAAATTTTCTTTACACTTTTACAAATCCGTGCTACAGGGATTTTGTTTTTAAGGGTTTCTCTTTCACTTGGAGCTTGATTGGTTAAATCACGTCTTCAAGACAGGATTTTTTTTTGCTACAGCATTCAGGCTGATTCTTGATACAACAACAGGATTTTTTTTTTCTTTTTTTTCTTTATCTTCTTCCAGCAAAGATACAGAACAAATACTGTACAGATATAGTTACAAAGACTTGTAATGTTTGCTGACCAGTATTGCTTCAGGAATAATTCCACAAAATTGTATTGATAATATTTGCAAGAATCATGCAGAGTGTGGAGAATGTCGATATAGAAATTAGAGTACCTTCAGGAAGATCAAAAACATTCATGTGCAATCTATTACCTTCAGGAGCAGATTCAAATTACACAGGATTTTCAAAACCATTTTTTAATATTATCACTGAGATAGTATTTTAATAATTCTTTTCCTCAACACAGGGTACTTCCAAGTGCCTACTACAAAGGAGATGCTCTTCTGTACAACCAATAGAATATTTTCAACTCATAGAAATAGTGAAAACAACACCTAGCATCTATTCAAAAGAATCCTGACTTATTTATTGTGTCCTGATAATGCCAGGAAGAAATAATCTTTCTTCCATTCCAGATGGTCTTCAGATGTACTGAAAAGCCATTTTCATTTGAGAGATATTAAGAGCACCAAGTTCATCACTCCTATAATATTTTTCTCTTAATCTTTCAAGACACTCATAAAATATCTGCACAAGCACAGGCATTTTCATTTCCACTTACAAATGTAAACTCACACATTCAAAAGATTTAATTAAAAAAAAAGAATTGCTTTCCAGCCAGCTCACTTCCTGCTTGGTGACTGAAGGCAAGTGTTTAATGATTTCACTGTTTCACTCTTACAGAAAAGAATATAACACATTAAAATATAGAATATATATAATTAACAACTCTGTCTTCTTTTTCAGTAAAGATACACAATACAGTTTTCAGTAAGTAACAAACACATTAAGAACAGGAGTTAATGCAACCCTACTACTCTCTATATTGTGCTTGCATACATCTCTTACTGATCATGGCATGTAGTCTAGAACTGGTGTGGCCATAGTCAACCTCACAGGCTGAATATAGTTCCAATACATATATGTCTATCTTAATTTATGGAGTACTAGGTTTTAAAGTGCAGGATTCCTATCAACAACTTGATCCTTCCTACTCACCCTATCAGAGGACATTCATGCAGGAGGTGTAAGATCTTGAATTTCTGAATATCTTGTAGTGGCAGTGTGTTAGACAAACCTGAAAAGAAGAGCATACTTCTTGAAAATGAACACAGAAATTCATACCGCAAGAACTTCATGAAAATGTAATTTTGGTTTTCTGTTTATACGTAGGTGTCATAGATGTACTAGACTGAACTTTCTACCAAAAGGAAAAAAAAACCTAAAGATTTATTTTTGCTGCCATCGAAAATATTGAAAGTAATGGAATACATACATTCACATTCCTCCCATTCCATCCCCATGAAATGAGGAAGAAAGCAAGCAAAAGATAAATAATAAATTTTAAAAAGCCCCAAACAACTCAACCCCATAAAATCCTAAAGAATCTACATCACTTTAAGAGAAAGGTGTTTAAAAACTATGTCAATGTTTTCTTAAGATGCAATAGTATAAAACAAGGCCTCGAATGTCAATTTACTTACTCTCCTAAACTAAACTAGGCAAAAAAACTTATACTGGATGGGTCTATATTAGTATCTGAACTTCAACAACCTTAGGCGAGCCTACCTTCTGACATACTTTCTTCCCAATTTGTAACATTTTTAGTATACACCATGAGAATTTTTATCCTTTAGTATATGTGAAAAGATCTTCTGAGCCTACTGTCTTACTGGAGGTAAGAAATACGCAACAAAGACAGGCTAGGACAGGCTTTGTTTTCAACAAAGGATGCAATTCTGTTGTACTGAAGGCAGTGGCAGCTAACTATTGATATCAATGCCATCCTTTTTCTCCATATATAATTTCACTGGTTTTATTAAAACATTTAAAATAATCTGATGACAATATGACATTACAGGTCATATTTATGGAATATTTTGTTATGTTTCTTTCTCTTTCCATCATTTGATCATTTAAATGTTGTTTCACTGCTTTTTTTTTTCTTAATATAGAATATTTGAATATTAAAAGTATAATAAAAATAGGGATTATCGTTTTGTCAAAAATATGTTTATATATCTCTATTGTATTACCACTTGTAAAGTTTTTAAAAGGTTTTCCTGATTTACTTTGATGCACAGGTTTTCTGACCACTCTGCTTGGCTAGATTGTAATGAGGAAAAAATGAAGATTCCCTTGCAAAAAATGATAGCCTCATGCTTCTTCCAAGGACAGTCCCTGTATAAAGTACACATGCAAAGGACAATTAGTCTTAAGAGAAATAAATAACAATCAGGCATCATTTACCCTAATCTCCACATAGGACTGTCACATTGACAAATGCTGTTCTAAGTCAGAGATTTTTATACATTTGTGTCTTCTATAATGAGACTTTCATAGAAATTTTAAAGTACTCAAGTAAATTACTCACCTCTTGTTATGAAACATGGTTGAAAAATGTTAATGACTTTTTAATATTGATTCAATTAATTACATTCTTATTTTGGTAAAAAAAATCTAATGCTGATTGCTAGTTGCCTTTTGCAACTTTGTTGTGGATATAATTATTGCACGTTTTACTTTGATTGTCCTATTGTTAATGGCAGTTAATGTTTCAAGTTTACATTAATTGCAAGTGTTTCATGTTTACATTAAATGCATACCCTTATGCACAATTTAGACTGTCTTTCTTTGTGGTTTGGTTTTTTATTGGGTTTTTTTGTTGTTAGAGCAATACATACCCCACTGGGGAACAGTTAGCTACTTCTTTCTCATTGCTTTGTAATGATGCAGGTTTTTGAGAACTTGGTTAGTAGCCTATTAGGAAATGTCCTTAACTTTATTTTACTGGTAAACAAATCTCTTAATTCACTTTTTCCCTGCTTTCTTTTTAAGGTTATTTCAATTTCAGCAAAGACAGAGGATCTAATATTTGACGAACTTTACAAAGATGTGAATCATAGTAGCTCTAAAAGGCTTTTCTGCCCCAGAAACCTAACTTAATAAAGCCTCGTGGGATCTCTAACTTTAGCTAAAGAGAACACTTGCAGTTACATGGTCTATGTGAAAGTGTAGAATTGTAAAATTTATTTATATGTGTTAGAAGAAGATTATGTTGATTTTTCACAGACTTTGAAGGGCATGCTTAGCAGTGGTTGAGATGAGTTAAGGTGGCTGTCCCATTGTGCTCCGTGGGTAAGGATGAGGTTAGCTACTCCCACAGAGGGTGAGGTGTGTGCTAATACAGGTCTCAGGACTTTAAATGTCACTCATAGGATTGCTGGCTGCTGCTGTATAGTTCTTTCAGCCTCCAAAAAGGCTCCAGTGACCACAAGCAGGCCTTTCTCCCAGACTATCGTTTTTCTGTATCTGTACACTGTGTGAGTAAAACACAGTGGAACAGGTAAGAACCCTGTGGTCCATATTGCCACATGTGTACACATGCTCCATGAACGGCACAACCCCATTAAACTCTGAGTGGATCCATTGACTGTACTGGTCCTAAAGCTTGATACACCCTGCTTCAAAAACTAGCAACTTTAGGGCTTCCTCATGCATAAGGGTCCCATCCCAAGTATCATTTTAGTGTGCTAAATCATACAGGGGACAAGATGGGACAGAAAAATCCAGAATATGCTTACTCCAGAATACCAGTAGGACTTAGGCATGTTTCAGCTCTTTTTTTGTTTTCCAGGATCATTATCTGTTCTAAGGAAGTCAAAGTTTTGGGAGGAAAACACACCACTCCCCTTTCCACCATATACCTAGAAACTTTACTGCAGAGGACTGGAGCTGCACCTTTTTCTGTCAGAATCCAAAGTTCCAAACTTTTAACCAATCACACAAACATCTTTACTTTCTTCACATATCAACCAGGTCTTGAGATAAGTTACATTCAGATCCTCTTTAATTGTTTAATCTTTTTCTTTTTCCAAATGCAATACCCTCAGCATATGTAAACTCTTGTAATTTCAGTGGTTTCATTGAGTGTTGTTACTTTGCTTAGACTTAGCAACCAACCCAAAATATGAGATTCAGAAAACAATTTCCTGTGTCTTGATGGCTTGTTAAAAGTTTGCATGTTTTACAACTGAAAAATATAAATAATACTCTGGAGAAACTATAATTTTAGGGGACCATCCAGGGAAATAACAATATTCCTTTTACCACAGAATTTCTGTGTTTGAATATAGTTCTTATGAAGATAAAAAGATATCACTGGAGCAGAGAAAACAAAATAGTACTGGAATTTCTGGTGGAGATCTTTTTTTTTTCCCCTCAGTGGTATAATGCAAGATTTCTACAAACTTCAGTGAAAAGCAGGATTAAAAAAAAAAAAAAAAATCACTTTGGTGGTTTATAAATATTTATAGACCTAGAAGACAAAATACAAATAAAACTTTTCTTTTTAAAATGAGCTGCATAATTATAATTCTTTCTAAAATAAATAACTGTTCTGTCTCTTTCTTCAAAAGAAAAGAGACAGGAAAAAACCCCTAGAGTGATTACTTCCAAACAAAGCCTCTTACAAATAAACTGTCTTAGCCTCCCATTATTTCAGGATGTATGTTGGACATCAATAATACTTAGACTCAGAAAACTGTGAAAAACAAGATTTTGAGTGAAACCTGTCAACCACTGGACTACAGAGGAACTTTGCAATTGACTATTGTGGAAGTAGAATTTTCACTTACTTTCTAGTTCTGACTACATTATTAGTGGAAGAAATGATTTCTCAAGGTTTACTGTATCTGCAGGTAGGCAGTTTCTTATTTTCTTCTCTTAGTTGAAAAGCTTCATCACCTTCAAACATTCTTTATTGGAATATACATAATCTGTGTAAATGAACCTGTAAACCAGAATAACGAAATAAACTGTGGCTAATCAACAATTCTACTAACTGAAGTGCAGCAACTGTATTGGCAATTGAGTAAAGTATGTTAGAGAGCCAGGCCAGTTAGTTCAAACTTTGTTAACTAATATTGAGTATATTTAAGGTTTCCTGGAATTATTGAGAAAAAGTGTAGCTACACGTAAATAACAGGGATTGAAATAATTGTGAACACTGATAAACACACACATCATGGTTGTTTTGTTTATTTTAAATGAATACCCACACATTAAAAGTAATATCCAACAGTGCAGTGAATCTAGAATTGTTTCAATAACCCAGTGAGATTTTCATAACCCAGAAGAGGGGTACAGAACTGGTACCCCTGCCCTATGAGAAACACAGTTCTCCCAACTGAACAACTGATGCAGATTAGCCCCTAGGAAGATCATTAGTTCTTTGCCATAGTCTCAAGATCAGTGGCCTCCTGTGTTTCTAGAGGGGTAGCTAGGAAAACAGCATCACAGGCGTGATGGGCCCTTCATAACGACTCCCAAAACACCACTTTCAGTGGAGAGGTCTCAGCATACCCTTCCTCTCCATGGAGTATTCAAGGAAATGCTGCCTCCAGCTGGATCTGTACTCTGTGCAGAGCCAGCATTGCCAAGAATCAGTGCTTCAGCATACTGGGCTGACATGAAAAGTTTACTTCTAACCTTTCCTGGAGTGAGCATTTTTTTGCATCTCCTGACTTGCTAGAAAAATGAAGTGACTCTGAACTTTGTTACCAGGAGTCAATGAGAGTATTACATGGTCACACAAGGACAAATCCTCTCATTTCAATTCTGACAAGGAAATGGATTAAGATCTGTATCTTCACAGAATGAAACACAAATATTTGCTTCCAGCTTCCATGTTATCACCTCACACGTATGGCTTTTTGAGAACAGTCACTAGCACAAAAATAAAAAGCACATACCCACAAATGAGAAGAAACATTTAGATTACTTCATAAATATGGACAATAGCTAGAAAAGCCTCACAAGATTTTCTCCCTTTAAAAATTTAATATTGCAGCAAAGTCAGTCAGAGATTGGTAAATAGTAAATTAAAATACTATGGTCCAAGCAAAGGAAAAACACATGCTATTATTTTCTTTGCCTTATTGAACACACATTTTCCTGTGCCAATCAGTTTTACAGGTGGATTTACATGTTTATGGTGTTTCCATGAGAAAAGGAGACCCAGTTTTGCATACTGATTTTTTTTCTCTGTATTCTTTTACATGTCTGTGAATCTTTAGGTGCTACAAAACCTTCCTGTATGTGATTTTACTTCACTGACTTTTCTTTTGAATTAAGTCAGAGAGTTTACTTTGCAAAAACTATAGAAGCCTGTACAAACCAATGAAAGTAATGCAGAGAGAAAATTCTGAGTCACTTAAACTTGCAGAATAGTGTGGAAAAAAAGAATTATAAAGAGTATGGGGCCAGAAACTTTCTGGCAACATCCACCATCCAAAAAAGATCATTTACCAGAGTTGAAGTGGTGCCTGGAAACATGACCATGCATCATTGATTCCATGTAAGTTTACTCATGGAACTTCACAGGAATTTTCTGGGTCTGAGCCACCTCAGGGTGCAGTATCTAAAAAAATTTACCTGGACCTGACTTCTGAAGCCAGAGGGTTCCAGATATGGCCAGGATCCCATGTTTTAGGATGCTGTTTTATCTGGGAGCTGTGTAATGTGGGTTTACCACCTCTAGAGAAGTCTATGACCTACACTCAACGTGCAAATTTTAAATCTGGTAACTCAGAGCTGACTCCTCACAATTTCACCTCAACAAACTCAATTTGAAGGAATACAGCAGAAATTTATACATGACTCTTTATTCTTTACTTTTGTCCTGGTTTTGGCCAGGATGGAGTTAATTTCTAAGTTTTATGGCAGAATGATCTTTGGAGTAAAGAAGTATTTACATGTTACTATGTTCTACTATCTGGATCCATGAAATGCTTCAGAAAATCCAGTGTTACAGCCTGTTTCAACAATGATATAAAATAATCTCAAGATCTGGTCAGTTAAAGCTAAAGACTTCAGAATAAAGAAAGAACTGTGTTCTGAAAAGTAATACGTGCACATGGGATAGAGAAAAGGATGAGAAGGCAATATATCATAAATGCATGGCAGAACTAACATATGAATCAGGGTAAAAATGTAATTTGTTTAAGTAGGAATTGGCCAAAATAGCCATAAATTTCTGATTCCTGAGAGATTGAGACCTTGAGATTTTGAAAGAAAACCATAAAGACAGAGTGAAAAGGAAATACCATTTTCTTTCTTTTTTTGAAAAACAGTTTTCAATTGGTTTGCTGCTGAAATTGTGCATTTATTACTGATAAATTGTAACTTGCTCTCACAGATAATAATTTTCTCTGAGCTATATCGGAAGAACAATACTACTGAAATTGGGTGCTGAAAGAATGTGACAGCTTCACTATAATATTAATTGCAGATGTAGGTAAAGCACAGATGAATGAATTGCTGACATATTAATTAGATAGATAAACATGATTTCTTTATTTCAAAAGACTGGCTGGTACGGAAATATAAACGTGATTCAGGAGTAACTGAAAAAACATTTTCCCTCTTTATGATTATTTTAAATTCTCCATGTACTGTAGCCACATTTTGTAATTTTGCCATCATTTGCAGTGCTTTTCATAATTTGTCACAGCTATTCTGCAGATTTGTCCATCACTCGATATATTTTTAGTGCACACAAAACTATGGTAGCTAAGCAACAAAAAAACTGAGGACTCAACCTTGTCTCAAAATGACCATATTCTGTGTTTAATAGATGTTTGAAATGGGCCCTGCTCATAAAAATGAACAAGATTTCCACTGGGTGACCAAGATGTCACCATTCAGGTGAAGGGACTGGATTATAAATGTGGTGGCTTAATGTTTGAGAAGAGGAAGAAAATGTTTATTCCACATCATGGCTTCTTCCCCTGCTGCAGAGAGTCTCTAGTACACCTTCATTCTCCTTCACTGAGGGGGGAATAATATAATCCATGCTGGGCTTCATGGCTTCCCCAATCAAGTCTTGCATACATGCTTGGGGTAGCTGTGCAATTTTGCAGTCTACCTCAGGGGAAGAGACAGCATGATATAATTCTGAGGTGTTTATGCATCAATGGTAGTAGTACAGATAGTAGATGTGAAAAAAAAAATCTGGGAATGAGAAAATAGACACGTGAAAGACATCCCTACAGTGAAACGTATAGAAGATAGTTACAAAGCAAATATTAGACCAAGCCTACCTCCACTTAGGTTAGAAGGAAAAAAGAAAAAAGGAAAAAGAAAATAAGACAAAACCTACCTATACTTACATACATACATGTATATGTATTTGCAGTCAGGAAAGATTAAATATTAGAGAACTATTTCTAACCGTGGTGATTATTTGCTCCAATGATAAAGAAGGGGAGCCTGCGATATCTCAGTCAGATGAAATTATAATAACAAATTGTATAAATACATCATGGATATTCTAAGTTCTGCTTAAAAGCAAGAGAAAGGGCCAGCTTTCCTTAAATCTCTTTCAGCCCTAAATACCTATGACTAGAGTGTGAATCTAGACTAACTTTTTACATTAATCTGAAAAATTTCTCTCAGTCAATTTCTGATATTGGTGCTTAAACATTACTTATGTCAAAGATTATGCCATGGAAAAAAGAAAAAAAAGTCTAAAAATACTCATTTTTTTCTTAGAACCATCCAACAGGTTAAGTTTTTGAGATTTTATAAGAACTCTCTCTATAGATACATTTTACATATACCAGTCTTTCAAATGATTTTGTGAGAAATCTTTGGTTCGTGACCAAAGACCGAAAATCTTGGCTAAAGACAACCTCGCTGCTGCTAGTCCATGGGCTATCAATAGTGTCAGTTTATACACTACATTTTCACCTTGGATTGCAAATAATCTCATTACTGATCTGGCAACTGCTTTATAAGCATTTTCCACTTTCTTTTATGCTTCTGACATCCACTAAAATCAATATTAATTTTGTTATCGACAGGAATATTACCTATACTTAACTTGTTCAAAAGGAATGAAAAAAAAAATCCGATTAATTCCATAAATGTACTTTTTAAAACCCTACGTATTTATATAGAGCCTGCTGAGAAACAATTCTTAGAAAAGTGGGTGTGGTTTATTGAGAAATAATACAACGACATGAGCTCTTAGATGTGACAATACTTGTTGTCAGACAGCTTTCTAGTTTGGCCGCTCATAAAAAGCACATTTTAGAGTAGGGAGAATTACATGTAAATCCTTAAGCTATGTATTATCTATTCCTGTTTTTTAAAAACACAATCAAAATGTCTCAAAAATTTTGGAGGATTTACTTTACACAGTAATATTGCTGGCATCATCACTATGTGTAGAAGGGAGGATTAGCTGGCTAGCTTTCCCCTGAGGCCACGGATACGTGCAGCATAGCACAGGCCAGCACCTATTCAGGTTACCTGTTACTCAGGTTACTAACTCCACCATGTACAGAGGTCTTTGAGCATAACCCATTACAATTGTAGACATCATGTTAAGGTGTACCTGTCACCACAGAGGCTGCACAAATTGCCGTGGTGCCGAGGCCCAAGCTAAAAACCTGAAGCAGCAGAATCTAAGGGTCTGGTCATGAGAGCTCAACTTCTTAATTCAGAGATACTAGGTCTCCATCTAGTGGTATAAAATTGTGTTCATAAATGCAAAATAACCAGAGTACACTGAAGATAAGATAGACTTAAAAGAAACAAAAATCACAACAAAAACCAGAAGAAAAACCCAAATACAAACTTTGTTCCCATCTTCTCTTCCAATTTTCCCTGATCCAGGACTTCTGCAAACTTTTTTTTAAATCAGTGCTAAGATTTTAAAGTGCTAAACTCAATAGGAATACTTGTATTTTTAGTGGAAGGAAGAATCTAAGCTACAGCTTATGATTAACTAGAAAATAGATTTATTTCAGTAAAATGTAATTACAAAATTTGGCATTAAATCCTCAGTATTTATGCAGGCAAGGAGCTGCTGTCAGCATCTGACCTTCCGTGAACATCAGGTTCTGCCTGGCTTTGGGAGCATACCTGCTAAACACAGTCACTGCTAGTCAGGAGGTAATGGGTTGCAAAATCTGAGCTGAGGAAACACTCGCTGACAGGGCCACAGTGTCTTGGCAATAGGGACTCATGGCAGTACACCCACATGTCTTAATTTGTGTCTGGCTGAACTGAAGGTTGTCTAGGACATTCTACATAAAATTTCCTTATGATAGCAGAACAGTATGGTATTTTAACGATGCCAAGCTATACTAAAAGATATCTCCTCTTCACATTAGAGCACACAACAAGGTGTCTTAAAGCAGCTAAGTAGTACTTGGATTCTTAACAAATGAAATTCACACTGACTGCAATCTCAGAGTTAATCTACAAAGTGGCATGGGTGGAGACATAACCTTAGGTGATTTCCAATTGCATCTGAGCATTTTTGAAAAATGTTCTGTTTAAAAGAAAACAGACAAAGAATTATTTCTGTAATTTAAAAATGCAAACAAAGAGGAAATTGCCAACTAAACAGTTTGGAGAGACAAAAATATCTCTTCTATCTTTAAAAAAAAAAAAAACAACTTAGACCCAGAAGTTTTATTTGCAATACTAAAACATTGCAACAACCCACATAGTCTCCTACTGTAATATATTTGTAAATAACAAATAAGTATATACTTGGAAAATCCTTTTTGAGTTATCAATGCTGATTGCACATCTATCCATCTTTTAGACATCATTTTTTCCTAGCTTCAAGGGTTGTGTACAACATGCAATCTGTCCAGTTTAAAGATACATAAATACTGCTGCCATGTAAAAACCCCTATTCAACGTGTTATGAGGATCACTCAAATACTGCTCTTAATGCACTAACTTTTACTACCCCATCAGGCTGACAACAGAGCACTATGTCTTGGTGTCATCAGCAAATCTGCTGAGGCTGCATTCAATCCCACTGTCAATATTATTAATAAAGGTATTAAACAGCACCAGTCCCAGCACAGACCCTTGAGGAACTCTGCTTGTCACCATCTTCCAGCTGGACTTGGAGCCATTGACCACCAGGCTCTGGATGTGACTATCCAGCCGATTCCTTATCCCCTGAACAGGCCACCCATCAAATCCATATCTCCCCAACTTAGGGAGAAGGATGTTGTGGGGGACTGTGTCAAAGGCCCTGCAAAAATCCAGAAAGATTAAATCCATAGCTCTCCCCTTTCCCACGGGGCTTCAGCTCTGCCCCAGCTGCCCCAGCATGGGTCACTGCTATGGGGTGCAGTCATAAATCATAGAATCTCTCAGTCATTCAAGCCCAGACTACTCCAGCCTGGTCCTCCATGGGGGACCCCACGCTGGAGCAGGGGAAAAGGTGTGAGGAATCCCATCGCTGGCTAAGGAAAACAGCTTGTGAGGAATTGATGGAAACACCCATTCCCTGCCCCTCCTTGTGCCACAGTGTTGGGGGGGGTGGGGGGGGGGGGGTGGCGGGCGCAGGGGGAAGAAGGGAGCGAAATCACAGATAAAGTGCAGTCTGCTAAGAAAGGAGGGATGAGGGAAGCTGCTTTAAGATCTGGCTGCACTTCTCATCACCCAGCTCTAGTGTCACTGGGGGTGCAGGACAGTGCCATAAGTTAGAGTTTTCTTTATTCTGTGTTGAGTCTGTTCTGCCCATGACACTGATTGTGGAATGATCTCTCCCTGGCCTTATCTCCACTCCTCAGCCTCTCAATATGTATTTTCTTCCTTGCCCAACTGAAAAGGGAGTGATAGAGCAGCTTTTGTGGGTGTCTGACCTCCAGCCAGGGTCAAACCACCACACCTCACAATATTCCAAGACAAAAGAAGATAAAGAGAAGGCTCGAAAAAAGGATATGGAAATAACTCCTTCAAAACTGGAAATAATGAATTTCTAGGAAAGAGGTGTTGTGCTTGCCAATAGGTGAAGACCCTAAAATTATGAAAGATATGCAAGTTCAAATGTTTGAAAAATCCTAGTCTATGAAAACAAAGCCTTATTTCCAGTGTGTCAGCTAGGGCTTAACAGTGTTTCACCTGTTGGCATGTCCTTTACTCCTCTTGACTTAGAGTAATTACTCCTTCATCCACACCTAGGGAAGCAGGAGTAGTTGAATCTACACTTAAATCATAAGTGTATAGCATCACAGAGGCAGAGTTTCTTTGGCTTGTACTTCCTCAACTTTCTACCTGCTGGCACCAGTCCCTAGAGGTACTTCACTGGAACATCACCTTTTGCACTTACACAGTGCAGATAACTGCATTGCAAAAGGCATTATTGAAAGAGAATGCTCCATTTATTCCATTTCCAAGTACTGATTTACTGGTCTGCATAAAGAAGGATGCTTTCATTAAGAGCAAGTTTGAGGGAAGCTGTGAGTGGAAAGTAATTTCCATACATTATTTTTCAGAGAAAGTGATTTTAGACAGCAGGAGGAAATGATGAATCTTGCATGCAATTTACCCTCCTATGCCAGAAATAATGAAAACTAGGACAAGCTGTTCTACAAAAGGATTAGACACTTATCCAAGATTGGAAAACTGTCAGTATCTTTAAACATTTTCAAAAGTTTACACTAGACCTGGGGATCTGACTACTTTGAGGTATCTTGGCAGACATGCTCCTTTTCTTATGAATCATTTGAAAAGGTCTAGGACCTTCCATTTCAATAATTTGGTTTTGATTTTGGGGTCTTTTTTTTAGAAGAACTGTATGAAAATGTCAAAAGGCATATCAGCAAATGTAATATGGAGTACAGATGAGACTACTTCTTACCAACTATAGGGAAAGTTAATTATGTCCTTGTAATATTTTCCACAAATCAAGAAAGCAAATGTACTGGATGTAGTTGGCAGTGTTCTGGTAGCAGGGGAGATGTAGGGAGGTTCTGTGCAAAGATGCCATGGGCTGCCTTGTGCCAGCCAGTCCTAGACAGTTCCCACTGCTTCCATCTGACTCCACAACAGCCACAGACTACAGTTGATCCCATCAGGGTTGGCACCCCTGGAGAAACATATTTAAGAAAGGGCAAAACTCTGCCCAAAAATTAGGGCCAAAAAAAAAAAAAATTTGCAAGAATCAGCCAGGTGAATGAGCACAAAGGTGAGAGGAAAAGGGAGGAGGTACTCCAGGTGCCAGAGCAGAGATTTCCCTGCAGCCCTTGGAGACACCATGGCGCAGCAGGTATTTCCTGCATCCCATGAAAAGGAACATTCCAGATCATGCATTTGCAAACTGCAGCCCATGGAGGACCTGACACCTGACCAGCATTACCACAAATCTCTGCATAGGTTAATTTTACCTTTCATACTGCTTCTGATACAAATTTGAGGGCATACACATCTGTACACAGCTGCATCTTTCAATGAGAAGGCACTCCTCGCTGGAAAAGTAAGGAGAATTATTTTGCTTATGCACAGCTTGAAAATACAGCCACCTGTAAGCGACTAGGATTTCCAAACCAACTCTTCAACATTTTGCAGAGATGCTCCTGGGTTTTGTGCACATACCCTCTGCAAAGCCACAGATGAGAACTGTACTTTGAGTAGAAAATATATCTGCCTGTGACTTTAAAAAAAACCCCCAAACCATTCAAATGTAGTATTTAAGCAACTAAGAGTGTGCTCAAGGTCATTAATACATTTTTATTATTATTATTAAAATGTTTAATAAAGGTAGCCACAGTAATGAAGAGAGCCACTGTTCTCACAAGTTTCAGTTGATCATTTCACGAAGGCCGACTTGCACTGCCAAAGTTGTAGTAACCTTGTGGGTAATGAAAAGAAGCTTAATTTGTAGAGATGCTCCTTTAATAATTCGAATCTCTATTGGAAATATATTTTGCACCTCCTGCCTGTAAACACCAACCAGGTCTTCAAAAGTCCCATGATAAGAATAAAATAACCAAGTAAAAAATGTTGAGAGACTGGTTTCATTGTTAAAGTATTTAGGAGACAAAGTATAATTCTTAAAACTTTCATTTTGGGCAAAACATTAAGAGGCACATTTTCAAAAGTCCTTAGCAGGACTCAGTCACTGTCTTGTGAAAGAACCTAATGCACTAGGCATCCATGCATGGTTTGGCCTAGAGTCATACAACTGTGTCTAGTTTGTTCATTCATGCCTGCTGTCTAAGCTGCACAGGATGCCAGTTCTTGAGCGAGCAGTATGCAAGGTCAGTCACAAAGAGGTGGTGATGATTTGGAATGTCAGCTAGTATCCCAGCATATGAAGAAATTACTCCATGATGTCCTCTGAATGAACTGTCCACTGAAGTACTGACTGTTTCTCAGGATTGTTATTGGGATCCTCTTGCTATAGCTCAGAAGAAAGCAGTCAAATGAGTGGCATAACTAAATGTCAGTTCTGACAACTATATTCCACCTGTCAGATTTCTACTGCATCCTGAAATTAATTTATTTGGTTCCTGTCTTCAGGTGTTAAAACAACTTGCATTTCAGAAATGACTGAATTCCAATGCAAGAAGCAGCAATCTTAAATAGCTCATGTGTTGGGTTTACTTGTCATGAGTTTTTTGATAAACTATTTTACATACAGATACATAGCAGCTGGTGAAATGCCTTGAATTTTCACACAGAACAGAGTCCTAGATAGAGTCAAACTGTGCTTCAAGTTGGAATAATTTCTGGATTCTAAGAATATTTAACCACCCCTGAGATAAGCAGGTAGATATAAAAATCTGTGCCATAGCTAGTCCACCTGCCTTGTTTTCTCTCCAGTATTTCAGAAGCATTAATCATGCACCGATCTTAATGTAAAACTTAAAGAACTTGGACCAATAGATTAAAAAAATTTCAGTATTATATAAGTCAGCACATTCTTAGGTCAAAATTTCTGTCTGCTTTCTTTTAACATAATAGAAATAATTTTCTCTGCAGCAGTCCATATAATTTTGGTTTTCTGAGTAAAACACCAGTGTTTTGGGTATTACGGAGCAACAACTTCACAATTTCAAGGCTTTCTCTTTTTTCACTCTGCCCTTGCAGCAAGTAGGCTGGGAACAGCTAAAAAACTGGGAAGGGACACAACTGGTCATTTGGGTTCTCTCGGTGTTGCAAAAGTAGCTCCAATGAACATTGAGAAATGCCAGAGAATGTAAAAATGACTGCAGATATAAAGATTTGGAATTTTCTGATAGTTAAACCATAAGTGACATGGCACAGCCCCCTGGATCAGAGTTTCCAAACGTCTGCAACTTTTTGCCATTAGAAAATAACATGTAAAAGACCTCATCAAAATACAAATTAAACATGTCAGAGAATATAATCTCCCTGGTATAAAATAGACAGGGATCTCCTGGAGAGAGTCCAGCGGAGGCTACGAAGATGATTAAGGGCCTGGAACATCTTCCCTATGAGGAAAGGCTGAGTGAGCTGGGGCTGTTCAGTCTGGGGAAAAGAAGACTAAGGGGGGGACCTTATTAAAGTTTATAAATATCTTAAATATGGGATGCAGGGGGAATTGGCCAACCCCTTTTCAGTGTCTGTGGGGACAGGACAAGGGGCAATGGCCGCAAATTGGAGCACAGGAAGTTCCACACCAACATGTGGAGGAACTTTTCCCCAGTGAGGGTGACAGAGCCCTGGGACAGGCTGCCCAGGGAGGTGGTGGAGTCTCCTTCTCTGGAGATATTCAAGACTCGTCTGGACACCGACTTGTGCAATATGAGCTGGGGAGCTGCTTTGGCAGGGGGGTTGGACCCGATGATCTCTCGAGGTCCCTTCCAACCCCTGTGATTCTATTTGGTTTTATATATCAGGTGTCAGTCTGAGGACATCTGAGTAAAGCCATGTTACATTAACAGAGTAAAATGAAGGCATCGCTCTAACAGACCACAACAGCTGTATTCAGACTGAAGGTTACTTGTGGCAGCTGTCTCTCCTCAGACAGTGGCTGCTAACTGATTCCTAGAAAAAGGCAGCATGTGGCATGATAGAGATAACTTTCCCTGCTATAGTCTCCCAATGGCTAAATCTAAGAGAACTTTGCCTGTAAGTAAACTTTCATTAATTTACCCAGATATTTTCTTATGGGTACAAACATTAACAAAGGATATTAAATCCTTTGAAAGCCATAAAAACCCAGTCCTAGAAGCCCTATGCTGAATCAGGTTTTCATTTAGAAGCATCGTGCTGAAAGGAAAAGACGAAATTAGTCCTCAGATTCTTTTATATCCAAGTCTGTTTGCACTTTCTTCATCTGAGGAACTTTTCTTCCATTCCTATTTAATTGTCATCTCCTGGAAGTTCAAACTGACCTTTTCCACTAGAGTTAGCTTTTATATGAACACAGAATGTTGAGAATCTAATCATAAGGAAAGCTTTGAAAACCCAAAGATAGGATGTTGAAGAAAATTAAAGATTAGATCCAATTATATAGTATGGTTGCTGTAAAATGTTTCAAATATTACATCAAATACAAACTGTACCCTAAGTTTATTCTGTGAATTTAAAATACATTCACATACATTAGACAGATGAATTATGCTTTTGCCCTGATTGCCCCCATAACATTCCTGGTAACTCCAGCATTAACATAAGAAGATCTAAGAAGGTGGAGAAACCCAGACTCCCAGCAACATGAAGAAATCTTCAGAGTGACAAAGGCGTACAAGAATGAATTCTTCCTTTGCTGGCACCAAACCTGCTCTAATTCTACTTACACAAATTGGAATCAAAGGACAAAAATTAATTTGGAGTTATTTGCAGAGTAGGTTATCACTTTCTGTTACTTGGAAAGAGAAAATATGTCAGTAAAAGGGATATATCAGCAGGACAATGTATTGAAGTTTTTAGAAAAAACAAAAAGAAACAGAAGTTGCAGAGAAGAGGAATACTTCCACCTCATGCTCTCCCCAGCTTACATTGGAGCATATTCTACTGGCAAGTATGTAAAAATCTCTTAGCTTACAGAAAATTGGGTAAAATTTGTGCACTTTTACTGTCAAAGTCTGAGTAATAGGGCTTCTTTGTTACCATCAATTTTTTATCTTCCCTTTTTTTATATATGGTGGGCAGAAAGTCTGTTGTTTATAAAAATAAACCTTTGTTGAGAAGGTGGAGATGCTTTTCAATCACATATATTACAGCTTAAGATGAAGACCTGACTGAACATACTCAACCAAATGCAGTTTTCAGTCATGAGTAGTTCTAATTTGGTAATCAACTGGAATGCTGCGTTAATTACACTGTCAAATACTAATATTATAGATAATTTTGCAAATAACTGAGAACTGCCTTGTAAAAATTGAATGCATGTAATGTTTGTGGACCCTTTCTTTACCTTTATCATCTGATGCCTCTATATGAACAGGCAGCAAACAGTAAAATTTCTTTCCATCTTTCTTGTGGCTGGTGCCAAGCTGATGAAAAACCTTACATCATGGTGCAAAATTAATAAAAGTGCATACATAAGGTTCAACAATTTTTATACAAATCCCTCAGCTTAACTAAGTATTGTTATTAAAATAATTTTTTGCTGAATTATTTTGCTCATGTACAGTCTTTTGTTCATATACGTTTCCTCAAATGCACTTAAATCAGAATTCATCACATTAAGGTCATGACACTCCTGCAATTTGGTTTTTACAGAAGTAGCTTTCATTAACAACAGGGTGATGACCTTAGCTTCAAGTTTTCTGATTTTGTCAGCTTGTGCTACAATTTTAATGAGATTTAAAACTAGGCTTTTCAGCATTACATTCTTTAAACACGGTTCTTAACAGCTGCAATTTCCTCTGTACAATGCATTTACAGCTCCTAACCCTTTCATACTGAACGAGCAAAACAGACTCTTTTAACTCTCTGATGTCCTTTATGAGATGTAGTCAGAAATGTGCCCATCCCACATTTGACTAATGTGCAGCAATCACTGGTGACATTTTTTGTAGCACTGTACAAAGTGGCATGCATGAAGCAATCATACTAGCAGTAACCTTAAAATATTCACTGTGCAGCATAAGGTACTACACTGCCACTGTTTGTATTCATTTTACTTGTTGTCTACCCTGTGTTGTCTTAAGACACTTGTTTTTGGGTAAAGTTTAGGTGTGAGAGCAGATGGAAGCTAAAGTTCTAGCAGCAGCGTCCTTTTAGCTTGCATACAGAAGACAAAACATTGCTGATGTCAGAAGTAGATGGAGACTACTGCTGCCTATCACAATAGATGTTACTCATTTCCTGTAGCAGAAATCTGGCAGGACTATACAGGACAATCTTAAGAAACATCCAGCTATCTAAAGCCTGTGGAACAGTAAGACACCATAAGATGTATAACACATCAAACAAAATGATACAAAAATCTTACTGTAAACCTGAAAAATCTTTTATAGAGACTAAATCTAGATTTTCCTATGTATTCCCCTATTCCCCTCATCACTTCGGGAAAAATACAAGGATCAGAAAGACCCATTCTGATTGAACAAGTAACAGAACAACTTTTGAGTCCAAAGGATGCCACAAGGATGATCAGAGTGCTGGAGCTCCTCTCCTAAAAGACAGGCTGAGAGAGTTGGGGTTGTTCAGCCCGGAGAAGAGAAAGGTCTGGGGACACCTTAGAGCACCTTGCAGTACCTAAAGGGGCCTACAGGAAAGCTGGAGAGGGACTGATTACAAGGACAGGGACAAAGGGTAATGGGTTTAAACTAAAAGAAGGCAGATTTACATCAGATATTACAAAGAAATTCTTCAGTGTGAAGGTGGAGATGCCCTGGCACAGGGTGCTGAGAGAAGATGTGGCTGCTCCTGGATTGCTAACTGTTGTCAAGGCCAGGTTGGATGGGGCTTTGGGCAATCTGATCTAGTGGATTGTGCCCATGGCAGGAGGATTGAAACTAGAAGATCATTGAGGTCCCTTCCAGCCATTGTATGGTTCTATGCTAATAGAAAAGAAAGATGATGGAGCATAGGACAAACAGAAGGATCAACAGTTATTTTCTAGAAAATGCTGAGATAGACTGTAGTTTTCAAAAAAGCACTATACTTTGTAGAAGCTTATTTTAGATAAAAGCTTGTAAGTATCAAACCAAAAATTCTGCCTCTAAAAGCACACAGAAGAGTGCCCACACATTAGTAACAATAAATTATTAAGTTTTGTTTAAACAAAAAATGTATTTTCTGTTCATTATTAGAAAAGTAACTGACAATATGAATTAGAGGGATAAATGCCTCTTTCACTTTTCTCCTACATTCAGTTTATGTATTTGAGATCTCTAAATATATTTCTTCTACACCGGTTTCACTTCTTCCTAAATTACTCATTAGCCTCCATTCTGGGAATCAAGTAATTTAATTCAAATAAATCTTCAACAAAATACAGTCCAAGATATTTCTATGGTTGTGAGAGCCCCTGTATATTCTTTGTGGCTCCTTTTGTCTTCATTGCTTTTACACAGTCTTTTTTGTATTATACAAAGTGTAAAGCTAGTAAAATTTTTACATAAAGCAAAACTAATAGTTTGCAACTCATTGTGAAAGCTGACAGAAATATGCCTTGAAATTAGAATCCAGTTGAATATAAACATCTTGTCCATAAGGTAAATTTAAATTAGTGATTTTTATTTTAGCTTTCCATGAATTATTTGTAGTACTGTTGCAGATAAAGCAGACCTGAATTTGGGGATTTAACTTAATTTATTGCCAATTAACATAAAAATTTGATTACTAGTTTTGGTGTCATGATATAAAAAAAGAGAATAAACACGGGTGGAAAAGAACTTCTGTCTACTTTCCCAGACTCCATGTTACACCAGACCCCTGTCCTCCCCACTCTCCTTGATACTCCACCCCCTTCAGAGGTGATGGTTAGCATCAGGGCACCACGGCTTCACCACCATGGCTTCACCCTGGTTTCTTTCTGTCACTCCTTGTCCCTCACTCTTTTCTTCTGCTGCTCTTTCATAGTTGCTTGTTGCACTCTGGAGGGGCTCGTTCATGGGCTGCAGTCCCTTTGGGGTGGTATCAGCTCCATGGGGGAGTCCCTCCTACCTGGCCTTGGTAATTCCCTTTTTCCTCTCAGCCTTTTGCCTTTTCTGAAGGACATTTTCCCAGGGGTGCAGCCACTATATCTGGGGGGCTCACATGCCCTGTTGGGTGATGCCACAGTGAGAGCTGGATTTGGCATGGAACAGCCCCTGATCTTCCCTCACAGAGGACACCCTTGAAGCCCCCATCTCCTGAAATAACACCACCTACAATGGAAAAGAATTCTTGGAGGAAATGGATAAAGTCCAAACTCTCCAAAGGAATTAAAGTAAACCAAACTAGTGATAGCTGACAGGCTGTAAAAAGAATACAAACCAGAACACCTTAAGACAGTAGCACTGCAATGTTAAACATTTCCAAGAAATTCTTACCAACTTCAGACACACGTTCTGGACACATGCATTATGGCACCATCAAATTATAGTGTTGTGGGAATTATATGCATCTCCTTGGTCACACAAGACCAGCTGTTAGCTTGTGATTCAGTATTGTATGCAAGTGCCTGTACTCTTATAGCTCACCTACTAGAAATTATGCAGTTAAAGTGTGGAAGGACTGCAGAAAGCACACAGAAGTGTTCTGATTTATGCTATAAATAGTTGATATTTCTGTA
The DNA here is from genome assembly GCA_020800305.1 of Porphyrio hochstetteri. Taxonomy (NCBI): domain Eukaryota; kingdom Metazoa; phylum Chordata; class Aves; order Gruiformes; family Rallidae; genus Porphyrio; species Porphyrio hochstetteri. The sequence continues at coordinate 27,687,246 of CM036912.1, forward strand.
AAATGGGAAGTCTCCAGCTCACAGGATAGACAAATTCTTGAGAAGCACCATGTAACATTTAGCAGTTCTTGAAAAAAGCCTGTTGGATTCACAAATCCTGCATAACTGAAAACTGCAGCTGGTACCAATGGGAAACGTACTCCAAAGTGCTAAAAACACAGCTGCCCTTTAGAACATAGAGTGTACGAATAAACATTGGAACAGGCCTCAAATGTTAATATCTCTATTCATTCCCATGCAACAGAAAGTATCATAATATTATTATCTGTGAAAGAAACATTCATATTACTGCCTTAGAAAAGGCAGGGGGAAAAAATTACTGTGTTCAGAGTAATTCTGTAAAAGTCTAAAGTAAATAAATCATGGTTTGGAGGCTATTACATTAAGGCAAAATATAAAATACCTGCTGCACTGGACCCCAGAGTTCAGAGATTGTCATGATAATCTCTGGGATAACTCAGAGCTGTCCCTGAAGTTACTCAGCATATTCCTCCATGCAGCTTTAGCATTTTACACTTACAAAGCCCTTCAAAGCCTATCTATATTTGCAAGCTTGTCTCTAAGCAATTTCTGTAAACCCAGTTAAAGATATAAATGGAAAAAAACCCAGTTCTGCATGAATCCTGATCCTAACAATGCCTCTCCTTACCTCAAGAGTATCTTTCTACTCTACATGGACTTGAGAACAGAACACTTAAAGGAATAGTAGATTCACACTAACTTACTAGGAGGTGTCTTAAATGAAAGTAGACAGGTGTGTATATATATACACACAGATAAATGTGCACACACATAAAACATAGGATTAACAAATACAAACAAACAAACAGACATATTACAGCCCAGAGGTACGTCACCCACACTTTGAAATGCAAAAGTCTGCATTTATGTGATAGCATAGGGTTAGGATCTCCCCCTTCAGGTCTAGATTAAAAACCTCACAATGCATTAGCTTTCCTCAAGAAGCAATAGTTGAGACTTGAAAAGTACTTTTCCACTTCAGCCCAGCTCAGATGGGAATATTCTGGCACTGCATCAGCTCAGAGCTGTCCTGACATCTCCCCCATTTGAGCCTCAGCCCAGGGACAGATGTCAGGAGGTGACTGAGCACCATGGCCACCCCCAAGCAATGTGGGAAGCAAGAGGCAGACACGTTCAGGGGCTGTCCTAAGGCTTTGCTCCCTGTCTTTCACAATCCACACCAACTCATCCCAGGTGCCAGGAGTGTGAGGCAGGAAAAGGGGGAAAAAAAAATCACACCAAGTACAGAGCAGCTCGGGGGGAAGGAACATTGCACCACTACAAACCTCCCTGCAGAAGACTTACTTTCAAAGCAAAGACACTTTAGGTTGTGAGGGCAAAGAGTAAAACACACCACTTCTAACCATTCAGGACTTCAGATCATCCATACACAATACCTGGATCTCCATTTTTGAATGTCTTTTGGCAGAGCTGCAGGCAAGGCCCATGAACTGTTCCTTCAGAGTATCTCTCACAGGGCTGCTTCAGGTGTGTCTTATATAGTTGATTTCTATAAAGACTGGAGAGTCTGCTCAGGTGTGTTTATAAGACACTGGTTAACAGTTACTAGGGCCTTCAGACTCACGAAAAACTAGGTGCTGGGTTAATATAGCAGGTTAATTAATGCTCACCTGCTTATCATAACAAGCTCAAGGTCTACTACAGCTCATATTCTATGATTCTTTGATTCCTGCAGAATGGAGTCCACAGCAATGCATTAGGAAGTGGTGGAAAATGCTGATGCTTGCAGTGCACTGACTTGGTGATACCAAAGGATGTGCTCTGCCTATCCAGATTGTGGGGAAAAGCCCCACAGTCCCTAACCCTCCCCATGACAAAACCAATTTTGACTTATCTAGTAAGGTCAGAACAGCACCTGTATTTCATTGCTCTGATTTACTCTTCAGTGTTCAAGGGCAAGGCTGCTAGCAGGTACCCCAAGTAGCTCTGTGCATCATCCACATGCCTTATTATACATTCTTCTGTTGTTTTATATTCCTTTGTTTTACTGCCCTTGTGTTTTTCTGTCCTAGTCTTTTCTTAAATAAGCAACCTGAACCTAACTACTTTTACCCAGTTGTTCTGAATGTTCCTACATCTGAATAAAAATTTGCTATTCCTGCTACTTTTATCTAGATTAAATTGGTAGTTTTGCTTAAAATATGCACACACACATATATATGTACATAAATAACAAAGTTTAAAACATTCCTTCTCTTTCCCCCTCCCCTAAAATTTTTTTCTCAATGAAAATGAAATTCAGGCTGTCAAAACTTCAACATCTGGCAACAGCATGTTTGCTTCATGCCTGGATGGAAACTGGGTACCACATGCATGAAAAATCAACGCTATGGCTTTATAAATGTACATATGTCCTTTGAAAAGTCCCTTCTTCCACACTTAAAATTTTCCAGATAGAGTATAGATAGGGTATAACATTCCTGAGAAAAGAATCAGAATGTCAAGAAAATATTTAAAGAGCTGAATACTTGATAGATAAAACCAGGGGTCTGATTTTCCTGTGAGAGAAAGACTGCCTTAATATGATTCATTTTGCAGGATCCCCCCGCCCCCCCATTGCATTTATGCACAGCTGCCATCAAAAGACTGCTGAAGAGAAGATCTTAAATATTAATGTAAATCAGAAATTATCAGTAAGCATTCATTCTATTTCTTATCAACCATATTCCTAGAAAATACTGAGTATTTTTACATTGAAAAGGTGGTTTAAGTTACTCAAATCAATACAAGCTATTTACTGAGATAACAGAGCTTGCGAAACAAATAATTGTCTTGCATGATTGATTTTTCAGAATCTTCTTTTGTAATAAATTCTTAATTGTCCCTACATCCAAGACAGGCATCAAAGCACTTCTTGAACAAATGCTTTCCCTAGTGCTTTCATGTATATAGACAGCAGTGAAAAAGTGACAAATTAAGGAAAATATTACGTAAAACCAAGAAAAGAACATGTAATTATATGTTTAAGGTTTCCTAATGAATTTGGCTCTGTCAACTTTGAAATTCCTTTTGTTATTTGTAAATGCCATTTATTAACCAAGCTTACATAGCATCACATGCCATGAAATCATGATGTTTTATAACACTGGTATACATTTATGACTAGATGTAACATCTGTATATTGTTGCTAAGTTCTAAGTCTAGGAGTGGTCTCCTCAAATGGACAGACAGTTTTTGACCAACCAAACAAGAAGTACAGTTACTGTGTTATCAGTCTGCTGCCATTATCAGTAGATAATGGTGAAGAAGTAGAGAGATGAAGCTCTTCTTAGCATGTGTCTTTCTCAAGAGATCTTTTATTAACATAATATAAACAAGGGACCCTGAGCATTCTGTATTTTAGTTTAAAATCTTTTTTTTTTTTACACAATGAGTCACTGTATTTTCTCAAGGCTATGTTCATGTGGTTCCTTCCTTTGCTTGTTCCCTTAATCTAATCTAAATAATCTAGATTGGAAAAATACATGACTTCCTCTTCTCATATGAGGGGAAACAGAAAGAAAAAAGAAGACACTCAAAATTGAATGCATTGAACTGTTTTTTTGCAAATGCTTCTACATGTTGTTTTCCCTGTATATTTTATGTAGCTGAAGCTGGCTTTTTCATATTTGTTTTTTTTTCTAATATAGTTCATGTGCATCTATATGCTATCTGGGAAGAATACCTACTAAGCAAATGGAAAACATAACCTCAGCTTTCAGAAAGATACTGGCTTCGAGGGGCAACGGAGTTAAAGCCCTTTATGGTATGGTGAGATTATTTCAAAATGTATGGTACTTAAAACCCCATCCACTAATATTACTGTGATTCTCCTTCAAGGAGTGTTTTGGCCCCTACTGTCTTCTCCTGATATGTTAGCGGTGAAATAGTGATACTGTAAGATAGGAATTTATGAGTTTAGGATGATCATTCTGATATGAGAGGAAAAGAATAATTCAAAAGCTTTGAATACATTTGTGAAAACAGCTCACTCTCAAAACAAACATCAGAGAAAACAGCTTTCATTTTTAAATAATACCAATGATTCTTCAACAATAACATGGGTCAGTAGCTGGGATATTGTTTGAGGAAAAATTATACCCATTAAGACATCCCTGTGAATATAAGCATTATGCAGTGAAGATGAAGAGATAGGAGAAATGTTCCAGACTGTATTTTATCAAGCTGAACACCAGAACCAGTACTTCCAAGAGTAACTCAAAGATGCTCCTCATTTTAATTTTTGAACTGGCTATGAATCAAGCTTGATCTTCAGGAGAGCTTAGGCCTACTTGATATCAGAGGTATCTGTACATGCTCAATACTTGTTCAGTCCAACCATGAAATTCCAAATCAGGAAAGTTCCCAAATGATTCTCTAAGAGTTATAGTCTAAATACACTGGTCTTCCATTCTATCAAATGTAGAAATTATTTTCAAGTGGTTTTTCTACACTTTGCCCTGTACCCCCCTCCATCCCCTGAGTTTTTAATTCAGTGTAAAAGAGAAAATTCACCATTTGTGCTTGTAATTCCATTACATTGAATATGTTTATAGATAAAAACTTCTTAGAAACTTGTTTCTTCTTGTGAAAGAAAAAAGAAAAAAGGCAACATTTAAAATATTTATGCTGTTTGAGACAGCTGTTTTTGATTAGCAAAGAGAAGGACCTGGGGGTGTTGGTTGACTGCAGGCTGAATATGAGTCAGCAGTGTGCTCAGGTGGCCAGGAAAGCCAATGGCATCTTGGCTTGTATCAAAAACAGTGTGGCCAGTAGGTCTAGGGAAGGGATTGTGCCCCTGTACTCGGCATTGGTGAGGCCACACCTTGAGTACTGTGTCCAGTTCTGGGCTCCTCACCACAAGAAGGACATGGAGGTCCTGGAGCGAGTCCAGAGAAGGGCAACCAGGCTGGGGAAGGGGCTGGAGGGCAAATCCTATGAGGAGCGGCTGAGGGAGCTGGGGCTGTTTAGCCTAGAGAAGAGGAGGCTGAGGGGAGACCTTATCACCACCTACAACTACCTGAAGGGAGGTTATAGAGAGATAGGTGATGGTCTCTTCAGCCAGGTGACAGGTGATAGGACAAGGGGGAATGGCATGAAGCTGAGCCAGGGCAGGTTTAGATTGGATGTTAGGAAAAAATTTTTTACTGGAAGAGTTGTCAGGGCCTGGAACAGGCTGCCCAGGGAGGAGCTGAGTCACCTTCCCTGGATGTGTTCAAAAAAAGGGTAGATGAGGTACTTAGGGATATGGTTCAGTTTAGGATGTGAATGGTTGGACTTGATGATCTTACAGGTCTTTTCCAACCTTATTATTCTGTGATTCTGTGAAATGTGATATGGTAATATAAATGCCTGATAATAATTTTTAATGTGATAAATGAAAGTGACATGCATAGCCACGACATTTTATATATTATTTGTGTTAGCCATTTTGGTTAGGAAGTGTTTGAGCAACATATGATAGGTTAAGTATATAAAATAGATTAATTATATGAAAGGCATAAATGGTGCAGGCATTCATTATGAATTTCCTTAGACATTTGGACTTCTACACCTTGCTTTTGCCAAGCTAAATAATTGTATTTGCAAAGGCCAGGCTTGGACAAGGCATTTAGAATTTGTAGTTAATTGTGATCATGCAGTTGTATTCTTCCCAATTGCTACTTGCAGTTCTTCTGTGGTCTTCTCTGTACTAAAAAAGTTATACACTGAACATAATACCAGTGTTAATTTCCCTGTTTTTTTTTCCAGGGGTTCACTAGATAACGTGGTTATGATTTTTAAAGTGACCTTTCCATTGCATGCTGTAATTACAGAAGTCAAACATACCTGACCTCAAGTCACTCGATCAAGGCTGTGTGATAAAGTGTAGCACATTCAAAAGGCCATTAAGTTATTAACAGAAAATTACTAGAATTATCTGCAGACCCAGTCTTCAAGAGTGTTTCATAACCTTGATACCTTTAATATGTTCAGACTTACCAATTTTATCACATCCCAGTCTCACTTGTTGTTGCAATGAACTTGTTCAATGTCCTTTCATATTAGCTAGAAGAAGTTCAGTATTAATTCACCAAGACAGGCTGGCTCCTATATTTAAAATTTGATGTTCTTATCATTAAGATAATATAATGAAACAAATAAAAATCCAATTTCTTGAATTCATAAAATGGCTTTCAGTCAAGATACTCCTACATTAACTCACTCCATTGTACAGAATGTTTAGAAAAAAAATAAATTGATGACAATTGTCAAAAGTTAGTCATATATAGGGTAGAATGAAAGCTCTATTGAACTGCAGATTTTATGTATAGAAGGCTTGTCCAAAACTTTTCTTTTCGTGACCTTCTATCACTTTAACAATGTTGCAATTCTGAATTTCAGGTTTCAATTCACCTTACTTTAAAGATTGTGATGGAAAGTGGGAAGTACATCACAGCATCCTTTGTACTGAAAATGACTAAAGCACCCAGCCCACAAAAATTATGGAAGCAGGAATAAAGAAGTGAGAAAAAGTGATTCCCAGTGAGCAGTTCTGGACCAAAGTAAACAATATGATAAATCCCATATATTTTTACCCTTTTAAAACAAAATTGTGATTTTTTAAGACATGAGAGTTACTTAGATACTTTGTAGTTTTTCATAAAATTTGGTATAATCAAGCATTTGCAGATCAGTGATTTTCCTTTGATCTCTTGTTGATTGACTGCCACATTTAGCTAAGACTTAACTGTACTGGCTATATTGCCACATAGTTAGATAACAAAACAGGACATATGTGACACATAGGCACTATGTCTGTTTGTACCAAGTCTTCTAATATCACTTGCTAATTCAGACCACAAAATGGTTGCATGAAGTTACCAAACTCAGCAGTTCTTCTGCTCCACAAGTTAAAAACAACATCTATTCTTCAAAAACATTAATGATCAGCTTTGATTTATATAGGTCAGGAAAATGCTAGTTACACTTAGATAGTAGAAAACCACTTGTTATACCCATATTAGGTAAAACTACTGCTCTAAGCAGTACTAAAACTATTGTAATCCATAGTTATTTCATCCACTGTAGAAAAGACAAGCAATCCCATGATAGTTGCCAGCTCATGGTGGGTCTCTTCCACTTCCCTGGAAATTCCTTGTCTCAGGAACTCAGGAAAGCCAAGATCTGTTGCTCCACTACAGGTCAGGCCAGCAGTGGAGCAGATTCCCTCAGCAACTGACTCATCTGCAGCTTTTTCCTCAGCCATTAAGTGGGTCACCTTGTCACAGAGAACCTGCCTTTCATGAACCCATGCTGACTAGGTCTGATCACCTGCTTGTCCTGTGTGAATGCACTTCAGCTGATCTGCTCCATAACCTTCCCAAACACCAACGTCAGCTTGAGTGGCCTGTAGTTCCCCAGATCCTTCCAGCCCTTCTTGTTGATGGGCATCAGACTGGCTGACCTCTAGCCCACTGGGACCTCCCCAGTTAGCCAGGACTACTGATAAATAATAGAAAGTGTCTGGGTGAGCCCTTCCCCAGCTCCCTGGGTGATCTCATCCATCTCCAAAGATTTGTGAGTGTCTGATTGGTGTAGCAGGTCACTAACCATTTCCTTTTGGTTTACAAGGGGCTTCATTCTGCTCCCAGCCCCAGTCTTTGAGCTGCACCAGTCCTGACAGCAGTCATGCCAGCTGTGGCAGGTGTAACACATAGTCACCTTTGTCCTATTCCTCAGTGGAAAGTAAAATTTTTCTGCTATCAAACTCATCTGCAGATGATCAGGTTGCACCTAATCTCACCCCTACCCCACCACACACTTTCAAAAAATTGCTATTAGGGTAATTTTTCCAAGCTCCCCAGACTACTGCAAGAACATGGAATCCAATGAATTGAGCGGTATTAAGGAATTTCAGAATTATTTTGCTGTACATGGGTGGGAAGGGATCTACTGCAAAGAGACCAAGGTGATTGTGCTGAATTTTGCTTTTTATGTTTGCAATGAACATTAATTATGACCCTACAGAACACAACTCATGAAGCTGACTGTACTTGTCTCACTTTCTATGAACAGCACACAATAGTCTTTTCTTTCATTATGAAGAAAAAGATGTACATCTTGAATTACTCAGCAAACTATCTCTAAGGTTTGCCTTCAGTACATGTTGTGAAATGTGCCTGACCCTCTGTTAGAACTGCAACCAGGTATAAAACTATTTTAAAAAGGCACACTGCTTTAAGTACACATTTTATGTTGTTCAACTTTGGTGTCACACAGCTCCAGGACAGCTGAATTTTAGCAGCTGCTGCATCTGGTAACTGTCCCACTCAGGGTGTTAGGGTGAGGTGAGCAATGGTCTTTGCTTGCAGTTGTGGTCCTCCCCTCTCTCCCTCTTTCCCTCTTTCTCTTCTCTTCTTTTTTTCTTTATTGTCATGTAAATACACAAATTAGAAAGCATATTACTCTAACACATACTTTGGAACTATTTCCAGTAAATCGAGTCAGAAATGCTACATGGGCATATGTAAGCAATACTGTGGAAGACTCACAATGTTAATAAAAATATTTTTACTAAGAGAACTCTGAATACCTGCTAGTTCTGTGGCATTGGTCTCTGTGGGGCAGTTTATCAAAGGTGAGTTGGCAAGTCTGAGTGTGGAACATCGAGCCCTCTTGTGGAAGATTCACCTCAAACTCATCTGCTTCCCAAATTTCCTGCAAGGACAGAAATCCTTCTGTACATGTGAAATATGATAAAACCAACCATGTCACATCTTCAGCCATAACTGACTGCAATTAGCTTGCTTTTATTTAAAGAGACAGCTAAGTAACTTTTGCAGAAAATTATTACTAAATTTTTAATCACTTATCTGTATCCTGGTAGGTAGACTGTTTTTAACCATTAGCATCATTATCTCATCAAACAATATACAGAATCAAGGTAAAAACGAAACGAGCATTTTAACTACCTAAATGACTCCTGTCATTTTAGATTTGAAATAAAAAATACATATTTACTTATTTCTATGAGGCACTACAGTTTATAAGTGAAATGAAGAAATTAATTGATAAACCCAAACATCAGCAAAAAGGAAAAGCCCACCTTTCCAGCACATTCAAGTTCTTACTAAATTGGGAGAACAATTAAATTTATATCAAGCTCATGTTGGTTTTTGCAGACTGCAGTGCTGTATATAGCTGTTAGAAAATCAGGCATAGTAAACGATTTTGAGTGCAAAATAACATGAGAAACATGAAGCATCAATAAACTGACAGGGGGAAAAAAATAAACTTTGAAAACACATAAATGGGAGGAGTGTCTGATATGCCACAGGGTTGTGCTGCCATCCAGAGGTATCTCAGCAGGCTGAAGAAATGAGCTGACAGGCACTTGTGAAGTTCAGCAGAGGGAAGGCAAAAGTTCTGCACCTGGGAACAACCAACCCCAGGCACTGGGACTTGCTGGAGACCACGCGGTTGGAAGCAGGAAAGGATCTAAGGGTCTTGGTGGACAGCAGCTTGATCACGAGGCAGCAGTGTACCGTTGCAGCAGAGGGGCTGCATTAGGAGGAACGCTGCCAGGAAGTGAAAGGAGGTGATCCTTTTGCTCTGCTCAGCACTGGCAACGTCACACCGGCAGTGCTAGGTAACACTCAGGGCTCCCCAGTACAAGGAAGATGTGGACATTTGGGAGAGAGTTCAACAAAGGGTGACAAAAATGGGGAAAGGACAGGAGCATGTGTCCTGTCAGGAAAGGCTGAGAGAGCTGGGACTGTTTAGCTGGAGAAGAGGAGGCTCAGGATGCTTGTAGATTATTAAAGTAGGCAAATTGCTGAAGGCAGGGTGCAAAGAGGATGGATACAGGACCAGAGGCAACAGGCTCAAAATGAAACATGTGAGGGTCCATCTGAACATCAGGAAACACTTTTATCTGTGAGGTTGACCAAGCACTGGCATAGATTGCCCAGGGAGGCTGTGGAGTCTCCATCCTCAGACACATTCCATAGCTGTCTGGACATGAACCTGCTCAGCTGGGCATAACGTATGTTTTCCTCCTCAATGCATTTGCTTTTAAAGATATTTTTGTTTTTGTATTAGCAAAACACTCCTTTAACATAACTCCTTGTAGGTTTTTTTTATTTCATAGTTATGGGTTATTTTTAATAGGATTAGTTTTATAGCAGGGCTAAAGGATGGTATAATTGTTATATAAGTAATGTAGTTATTATATAGTTATATACACTAATAATATGAATTATTATAAATCATATACCAGTATACATTATATATAATTATTATATAAATAAATAATATATTACTGTGTTCAGTTTTGCATCCATCACTTCAAGAAAGACATTTGGTTCTGGAGTGTGTCCAAAGAACAATGAAACTGGTGAAGAGTATAGATAACAACCCTTTTGAGGAGTAGCTGAGGGAACTGGGATTGTTTGGCCTGGGGAAGAGGAGGCTGAGTGGAGACCTGATCACTAACTATAGCTGTGTGAAAGGAGGGTGTAGCCACTTTACAATCTGTGTATCCCACCTCTATGTATTGAGAACGGTGGCAGACAAGACTGAATTTTACTTCCTGTTGGTCAACAAGAATGAGGAGCTCAGTTCACCATTACCCCAACATAGACTCTTGCATGTAAAATGCAAAGCAGACAAGAGTCAGAGCTGCTTGCTGCATGAATCTTCATTCTTTAAATAAGCTGAAGTTAGACTTGGGTTATGGTCTTTGACTATGAAGCAGTTGTTAAGAACTTCCATATGTTTTCCACACTTCATTAAAAAAGTTGATTGCCACATTGCCTGTCTTAGTCCTTAGACCACCATTATCAGTCTGTTGAAAATCCACACCAGCAATGCCTGCAATTAAATGGATGCCTATTACAAAAATCCAACTGATTTATTCTCTTCTCCAGAAAGATATGTCTGCGTCACAGGCACCTTTCTGTGTAACAGACATATGGAATAGAGCTGCCATAAACAGAAAGCAAGCTAAAAAGAGATGATACTGATTCCTGCAACCGTCCTTAAAAGAGAGATTATAAACAAAGATAGAATTAGACTTTTCTCAGAGATGTGTAGTGGTAAGATTGGACTAATCTTACTAAAATCTTACCATGTAGGTGGTTAAGCACTGGAACAGGTTCCTGAAACAGGTTGGGGAATATTCATTCTTGGAGATATTCAGAACTCAATTGGAAAAGGCTGTGATGATAAAAATCTAACAACTAAAACAGGTTGCATGGAGAGATTGTGAAGTGTCCGCTCTTGGGGTGGATGAAGTCCTAGACAATGGAATCAAGTTGACTCTGCTTTGAGCAGGCAGGCTGGTGTAGACAGTTTCCAGATGACCCTTCCAACCTCAAATCTTCTTTGATTCTGTTACTATGCTGAGAATATGAATAGTGATTTTATTATTGATGTTTTATCATTTCATTCTTTTTCTACCTTTTTGCTCTAGATTGACCTGAAGGTAGCTTTCAGGAAAAGTGGGTTTTTTTAGGCAGAAAAACACCTCCAGAGATTCATTTCAAAATTATCCAAAGTACCCTGGTATAAAAAAGCCAGGGATCTCCAGGAGAGAGTCCAGAGGAGGCTGCGAAGACGATTAAAGGTTTGGAGCATCTCCCCTATGAGGAAAGGCTGAGTGAGCTGGGGCTGTTCAGCCTGGGGAAAAGAAGACTGAGAGGGGATCTGATCAGTGTTTATCAATAGCTGAAGTGTGGGCCTCTTCTCAGTGTCAGTGGGGACAGGACAAGGGGTGATGGCCTCAATTTGGAGCACAGGGACTTCCCCACCAATATAGGGAAGAACTTTTACACAGTGAGGGTGAGGGAGCCCTGGGACAGGCTGCCCAGGGGGTGTGGAGTCTCCTTCTCTGGAGATATTCCAGCCCCATCTGGATGCCTCCCTGTGCGACCTGTCCTAGGGACCCTGCTTTGGCAGGGGGTTGGACTCAAAGATCTTTTGAGGTCCCTTCCATCACTTACAACTTTGTGATTCTGTGAAAATCAATGTTTCTCCAGAAGTAAAGGGCTTTATAATATTTTTCTATTAACTTTTCACTGATCTTCTTTTATTAGCAATTTAGATCACATTCAAATTACAAGTATTATCCCAAAATGAAATCAAAGCATTTGTGCCAGGTGCTGAAATCAGTTTTGTTTTTTTTCAAAGCTTACTCCCTGTTGGAAGAAATGTTTTGTTGAATGGTACCTAAATCCATAGAGTGTAGAAATATTCTCAAATGTTGTTTGTTTATTTGTTTGTTTGGGGTTTTTTTCAGAAAGACATATTGCATGCTTTAAAAATTGAAAGTTTGAGTTATAGAAAGAGTGCATAACATTTAGTCAGAATATTCTTAAAGACTGGATGAAATGATGACGATATTCTGAAACTATCTCCTTAGGATTTTGACATTCAGTTGTATCATAAAAATATTATGATCTTTTACTGCAAGAGACTTGAAGATGAGCTTAGGCTGACATGATTTACACACTGATAATAATGTGTATTCAGGACCTGAATTGTTATCTTTCCCTTTTGTCCGAGTATTAAAATTCCCACTGACATTTGTCTTAAAGTGATTTTCATCACATGCCATGCGTTATAAAACATTGGAAAGAATTTAGTAGAGCAAAATCCTTCCAGTATATAATAATACAGTTGGCAGCATTGGGTCAAACAATTAGTAATATATAACCTTGGCCAGGTATAAAATATGCATTAAAGTAATAGAAAAAGTAACTTAAATGCTTCTGAGATTAAAATGGTTCGTTTAGTGAACAATTTACTGAAACATTAAAGTGGTTGTAATCTGTGTGAGGACATTGAACCATCAATTGATGGCAAGGGTCAAACTTAAATGAGATTTCCTTCAATTGGCAGGGTCAGATTTGAACTTATATATCTTGCATGTCATCATATCAAATGGTAGAAATCTAAACCTGGTGTGTTGAGACAGAAGTGAAAAGAGATGGAAATCAGAATATGGTTAATCTTTACTTGTGTAATTTATTTACATCAGTTATTTCCAAAACTTTTAAACCTGTCAAGATACCTCACTGTATTTGTATTTGGAGGCAAAAATGAGATTTTTTCCAAAGAGATTCATAGAAATAGAATCTAGTAATTTATTAAACCTCTCCAAAGCATACCTCTAGGTTAGATTTTCCAGACAAACTCTGCATTCTGTAAGCATAACTTCTGGATTGTTTCTGTCTATAAATCATCAATTCTACTTCTTCACTCTGCATGTTCTGAATTTTTCTGTAAAGAAAAAAATGGGTAAAGGAGGAAGAGTCATTATGAAAACCCTCTTCTTCCTTCCATACAAGCTACTTGCATTATATTACATTAAATTTTGGTAGGGTCTTTCATAAGGGTCAGTATAAATCAGTCCTAAGATATAACACCCTGCACAAGCCTAACATTTGAAAACCACTTGAAAATATTTAGGCAGCTGGTGAATAATTACACCAGAAAATACATACTTTCCCTAGTTCCCTTCTATACAGGTCTGCAAAGTTTGCTGTTTAGGAATTAAATTTTGGCTCAGAAGAGGGTATCTTCCTGTAGTTTATATAAAGGTGAATATACAATCAATTTGTGCATTGTGGTCTTCATTTAGCTTAATTTTAAGTTCTAGCCTAGCAACAAGATGCAAACTGAAGCACCCTGAAGTGTTCCCCCCATAACATTGCTCTCCATTACCTTTTTATTATTGTGCATAGTGATTCAGGTCTAAAGCACTGAACAGAGAATAAAGGCAAAGCTTTGTATGCTTCATAGATGATGATCCACAAAGACATCCGAGGAGTAAAAAGAGCAGCCTAAGGTCTAAGAGGAAAGGTGTTCATAACTTTCTCTGACCACAGGTATCAAATTGAGATTCAACGCTAGTTGTTTCTACAGGAAACCAGAGCTCCTCATCAAGGTACACTGGACAGAAATGGCAGGCTTCTTTTTAAGTTTATGCTAATGCCTAGAAAAGTACATTAATTAAAAATTCCTGACTTGACTGTTTTTTGGCCACAAGGACCTATGTATTTCAGGCTCAAACACTGGTAACAAAAAGACAGGTTGAACTATCTCAATAAGAACTCAAAAGGAGAGACACACTTGAGTTGCTGCTTGCACAGGAAATGCACAGGCCATGGTCCATCTCTCCTGACTTGTATGGGAATCTCTACCCCAAAGTATAATAAAACAAAACTAACAGCCACTTTGAACAGGAAGCCAACATGCCAAAACATGTAGCATTTCACATTAGGAAGAAAGTAAAAAGCAGCAGCTGACTGTATCATGGTGACCTTTAAAACATTTTCATGATGCATGAGGGCATGGTCAAGCAACCTGATAGTCTATATTAAGACTATTTAAAACATGACACCTATTAAACAATAATATATCTGCAGATAGCAGATTCACAGTATTAAGAGGAAGGTGAATTTCTGTTTGGTACAGTAAAATCACTGGGAACTTGGGTTGTATTTTCAAATGTCTAGCAGTTCAGAAGCCAGAACATTTAAAAAAAAAAGAGTTTTATTTCTGAAAAAGTATTGTGCTTGTATAAATCCTGGCATAACACAGCACACAAAAGTTTACACATGCAAACCTGCATGAATCCAAATGCTAGCCACCTTCAGAATTATGAGATAAAATGTTCTTTGATGTTCTATTCATTAGATTCATTGGCAAGTGGAAGATAGATAGAAGAAGAAAATATAATCAAATAATATCTAAGGCTTCAAAGGCACAGTAGGGAAGGCAATTGTTCAAGTACTTTATCTGGTCTCTGATTTTTCCTCTAAAGAGTAGATTTCAAAAGAAAAATAATTGTATTAAAGTACACTTTCTCAGGGCAATAATAAAATGTCTTTCTGTCATGGTTCAGCCCCAGAAGCATCTGAGTGCCACGAGGCCACTCATTCACCCATGGGATGGGGAAGAGAATGGGTACACAAAGACAAACCTCATGGGTTGGGGTAAGGACAGTTTACTGGGACAGTAAAGGGAGGGATAAATAAAACCAACAAAACTTAAAATATACAAAACTGGTTGTACATAGTGCAGTTTCTCACCCAACCACGAAACCCAAACTGTACAGCTCAGAACCATCACAAAGCTCAACCGTCTCAAAGCAGACATCCTGCAGCTGCCCCACCCCTCCCTGACTAGCCCCTTTTTATACTGAGCATAAAATCACAGAATCACAAAATGATAGGGGCTGCAAGGCACCTCTGGAGTTCATTTAGTCTAATGCCCCTTCCAGAGCAAGATCACCTCAAGCAGGCTGCACAGGACACCCTCCAGGCCACATCTGAATGTCTCCAGAGGAGCCTCCCCTGTTCTCCAGGACCTTTGAAAGATGATGAAGAGTGGCTTAGCAATGACTTCCACCAGCTCTCTCAGCACTAATGGGTGCATCCCATCAGGATCCATGGACTTGTGGATATCCAGTTTATTTAATTGGTCTCTAAATCTTCCAAGGGGAAGATCTGTGTTCCTCCAGATTTTCTAGACTTTCTCTGTTACCTCCAGTGTCTGGAGAACCCAAGGGCTGGCCTGAGTAGTAAAGACTGAAGCAGAGAAGACAACCAGTTACTCCACCTTTTGTGAATCCTCCATCACCATGACACCTGCCTCATTCCACAGTGGGCCTACATTTTCCCTAGCTGCCCTTTTGCCATCAATATACTGGAAGAAACCCTTCCTGTTAACCTGGATGTCCCTTGCCAGGTTTAGCTCTAAGGAGGCATTGGTTTTTCTTGATCCATCCCTCCATACACTGACATCATTCTTCTAATCTTCCTAAGTGGTCACTCCCTTCTTCCACAAAATGTAGGCTCCCTTCTTCCACTTGAGCTTTTTCAGAAGGTCTCTGCTCAACCAAGCAGGTCTCCTGCTTCCCCTGCCTGAATTCTTGCACCCAAGAATTGTTGTGATTGGTGTCAGTTTTCCTCACTTCATGTTTAAAGGTACAGGCTAACAGAAATTCAGAGCGTGTGCTCAGTGAGGGGTGGTGGTCCTACCTTAGAGGCAGGTAGCTTTTGGGATGGAGGTGTGGTTTTGCATTATAGTGATATTATAATGAGCAAAGGTTCACACAAAGAACATGATCTAGACAGGAAAATGATGAATTGCTAGTTCAATTCTGGTTCAGTTCTCACTCCAGGTAGAAACAATGCAGACTCTCAGTACTGTAGTACACCAGGTCCCCACAGATCACAGAGCCTGGCTGCATCTTCTCCACTCTGCTCTAGCCTGCGTGTACTGTTCCCTCAGGGGTAGCACATCAAGCTGCCCTGATGTTGCCAATCTCCAAGATTGCCTAGGGAACGTTTTGTGAAGTGGACTGTTGGCACCCTGGAAGTTTCCTGAATGCTGAACCTTTGCTTAAAGTGTGAACATAAGTTTAATTTCTAAGTCACCACCACCTACTGATGATTCCAGAATCAGTAACACTACATCATATAGTATAGAATACTCCCTTTGGTTAGTTTGTATCACCTGTCCTGGCTTCATCCTACCCCAATTTTTGGTGAAAATTAATCCTATTCTAGCTGATCCCAGAACACTTTTGTACAGACAGCAATGATCATAGAAGGCTCTATTTGCTGTTGTAAAATATTAGCTAAGACATGAAGTAAGAACAAAAATAGAATGTCGGCAAAAAGACAGACATAACTTTAAATAAAAATATATTTCTGAAGTATATTCATCCATTTATACAATGATATAAATGAGTATTGTTGAATTTTCATTAGTTTATAGAATCCTTAGTGCTAAAAATCCAGTAACAGACTTCAGAACAGCTTTTCTGCTTATGTCACTGATGTCACAATTTATATTTTGGCTTTGTAATTAAAGGGATTTTTAAAAAAATATTTCCATATTTTAAAGTCAGACATATATTCACATAGCTACAAATGTATACTTACAGCAGGCTCAATGAAACATATCATTAAGGAGGTAGGTGGTTTCAATCTACAGCCTCCAGCACACGCTCAGGTTGTCATTTTCAACAAGTTAATTTTTTTTCAGTCTGGGATCTTATCACCTTGCCACTTACTCTTTTGGCTAGATAACTTCAAGCCTCTCATCTAACAGAACAGAACTTACACTCTGCAAGGATTATTACATTATCTCCTCCTTAGATCACTAACAGTTTCACCTCTGCTGCTGTAACATTTCACTGTGCTGTAGAAAAGGTCTGTACTTTTCCCCATTAGAAATCCATCAAAGGTAGGCTTACTTTTCATATTTCACATTATTCAAATCTGAAAATCCTTTCCACCACTATTGCTCTCAATGGACTATTTACTTGAAAATATTGCCAAGGTGTTAAATCCTCCTTATGAGTTTCAGACAAATATATGTATTTATGGATGGAAAATCGAATCTTGCCATAGTTCTCTATAAAAGGCTGCAAGTACTGAGCAGTAGAAGCTTTTGTTTTCCATGAGGTTGATCTTGTGGGAGAGAATGAGCAGTAAAATCAAGTTAAAGGTCAATAAGAACTGAATTAATCTAAAGCTTCCCTGAAGTTTTATCAGAGAAGTAATTTAAAATTAATAAAATAAAGTCTACCTGTGTCTTTTAAAAAGACAATAAGCATCCACAGTACAGCTCTGAAAATAGTTTCTTCTTGGTTTTGTATCCCTTCTGTTTTCAAACTAAATCTTTCAAAGCTTATTTCCAGCATGATCTTTGTCAAGAACTGGGCTTCCACCTCAGTAAACTTCTAGGTACATCAACCAAAGCAACTCTGAATATATATCTTTGTATGGTGAAACCTGGAATGTTTTAAAAACAAAACCTAATTGACTTTCAGCGTGTTGGGTTTGAAAGATTTATGACTGTTTGTTTCCCTATCTCCAGACTCTCAGAACAACTGGCAAACTGGTGATGAAAATGCAGTGCTGAATTGTGCTGATCAACTCATTTTCATGAGCTTAAAACTGTTTTTCTACAAGTCAGCATTGACAAGTTTGGGCTAATTGCTCTCACAGAAACTTTCCATTCATCTGTTTATCATTCTCTCTCAAACAGATGCAGCAAAATCTGCTGATTTTTACCAATTCATTCTCAGTGAAGAGTTTCACTGAATAAGTCAATCACCTATAATTTGAGTATTAATAATCCTACTAATATAGGAATAATGATTTCAGGGCAGTTGATCCACTTGCAGGGACAATGTCTTGGTTATGAACCTCTGATTTTTAAGTAGCTTTGCAAAACCAGTATTCAGGTAAATATAAGATATAGTAATTATAATAATAACAATAATAATAATGATGCAACACACATATATCTTATATGACACATATATAGTTCTCCTTAGATGTTGTTGTACCATTGTAACAGACCTGAACAGGCTAGACAGTTGGGTGTAGAGGAACTTAATGAGATTTGACAAGGGCAAGTGTAGGGTCCTGCACCTAGGGGGGAATAACCCCAGGCACAAGTACAGGTTAGGGGTTGTCCTGCTGGGATGCAGTATTGCGGAATTCTTAGTAGTTTTTTACAGTAATAGTCATTTAATTAGAGTGACTCAAATGGTAAGCTTCAGTCTGGATCCAATTCTATTTGGCCTGACATCTTTTTTTGGAGGGGACGGGGAAATTTTGCTTCCACTTACCATTAGGTACCTGATAGAAAGTATGAGGCATGCTTCTGGCTACATCTGCACTGTGATCCAACAGGTAGACTCCACACAGAACACTAGAGGATTCTCAGTTCCAGGTTTTTGACTAAAAATTTAGTGGTCCTAAGGTGGATCAGAAGTTACATCTCCAAAGCATGTCAGCATCCTAAAGCAATTAATAATGATTTGTGATCCTTCCAACTATCAGTTTAGTGCACTTCCTACATTCCTTATGGCACAATTCTATAACCATTATTTGCATTATATATCTCCAAGGAAAAAAAAAAGTGGAAAAGTATTTTGCACTTGATATAATTATGAGTTATAAATAAATTAGTTGCATTGTTAGTTATCCATATGGAGCCAGTCAACCATGTGAATAATTCAATTTTTTCACAAAAAAACCCAAACAAACAAAACAAAACCAAAACCAAAAAAAAACCCCAAACTTTTTCATCCCAAGATCTCTAATATAACAATAAGCTTATTCACATGAGATGGGACACATTTTTAAGCAGTCATTTCTAAAATATTTTTAGATCTAACTTCACATGAACCTAAAATTGTGTGCCAAACTGTAAATAGATTACATGTACACTGTTCAGCAATTACTTCATGCAATAGTTTAGGGTACATTGCTATATTTTCACAGTAGAGCTTAGTATCATTCTAATTCCACACAACGAAAATGTAAATATCTTTTTTAAAAAAAGCTATTTCTGTCTGAAATACTTAAAATGAAATAAAGGAGCTAAAGATTTCTATAGATTTTGTAACATAGCAATTAAAATCCTATATACTTGAAGAAATTGTATTTGTTTCATTCCCTAAGTAAAACAAAACAAGAAAAGCCAAAAATAAGCCACTATTCTTGTGAAGTTATGAAGATTCAAGGAAAGTGTTGTATAAATAACTTATTTGTATAATAAGTAAATATAATCTTTAAACTTCAAAGTAGTACAGGAGTGAAAGTTTATCATTTTGAGATTTGATAAGATCTTAAAGTTTGAATGTGCTTAATTTCTTCCAGTTATTGTGTCTATAATATTCATCTCCCAAAGAAAGGGTGGAGTCAAGCTTTTGACTGGGATGGACTCTACTGCAGCTGCTGGTGGGTTTTTTTCTCTAAATGTGAATCCCAGAGGTGCTGTGACCATCACTGATGGTCTGGGCCTTGATCAACAACGACTCCGGCTTTGAGTCGCCTGATGTCAGGCCTACAGAGAGCTTCTAGCTGCTTCTTGCAGCAGCCACCCCTGCAGCCCCCCAACTTCTCCACCAGAACCCAGCTACCCAAAACTACGACAGTGAAAGAGAAAAGATTAACAACATCATTGCTTTCAGAAAGGTTCAGGAGATTTCAGGTTCACTCTACAACAGAACACAAATTATAGTCTTATTGTATAATTTTTATAAAGGAAAAAAGCATGGTTTTAATAATTATGGCATTCAATGTCTACTTATGCATATTTTCCAAGTATCCATTTCTAAAAAAAAAATACTAAACACAAGACAAACTTATTTTCTAATAACTCATTGGTACCCATTTTTTTGATCTGGTTTTAACTATGTATTATGATCACATCACTGCAAACTGATAACACAAAAGCAGTTCTCTTATTAATGATTAGTCCAAGTGGGCCATTTCATGGACTTGTCATTAGAAGACTTTTAATCTACCTAAAACCTAATTGATTTTTTTCATTAATTGCTAATGCAGGCTTCCTTGAATTTTGAGTCGTACACATAGTTTTTTAATGGATGAATAAACAGTAAGAAGCACACTGAAGCCAAGTCTCTTGAGATGGATGGGCTCCAGTGCAATGTAAATGAGCAAGATATTGCCATTGGTGTCTACCACAGGATCTATGCAAAATCAAAACAAGGCACTATCTTAAATTGAAACAGATAACAGAAACAGAAGTGATGATTCTCAGTAGTCTGAACTCATGATGTTGACACAGAAATGGTTAAATAATACATATATATGCACACATACATGGTAATTGCTGAGGTACTGTTCATTTATTCATTTATATACACATAACCAAAATTAATGTGTACACTTCCTTCTTTTCTTTTTGCAAGTCATTACCTTATTTACATGATCAAATTGCTCTATGACCTATTTTCTATTCTTTTTAATAATTTAGAGGTACTGAACAGCATATTAAAATAATATATAATTGTATCACTAAAGCAATATCTAGGAAGAATATTATTACATTCATTATTTTAATAAAGCAAAAATTATTAAACCAAAAATAATAATCTTTATACATTAAATTATAGCATAATAGATATAATTGTGCTAAATTATATTAAAACCTGGATTTTAAAACTCTTGTTATTATTTCAAGTCATTTTCACTGTGTCTTATTAGAGCTGCAGGATAGAAAGATCTTGACTTCAGCAGTAAAACAATAATTGTAAAAATATATCCTAAGAACTAGCTATAACAGGAGATAGAAATTTTAGTTTTACCAAATAAGGATTTTTTTTTTACTTTTGTTTGTTTGGTTTGGGGTTTTTGGTTTTGTTTTCTCTTTCCCTTACCATATGCACTTCACACAGTCTTGCAGCTAGCAAGTTCCTTAAACCTCCTGGTATTAGCATTTTCAGTTGCTTGGGAGCACTGCAACACCAGCTGAATGTGGTATGATCTGTACATTTGGTTTAGAGCTTCTTTCCTCTGTAAATTCTTTCGTGATCCATGGGCATGTTTCCCATGTTACCAGCACAGCTCTGAGTGCTGAAAGATTGCCTTTGTTGCAGGATGACTTAGTGGGACTAGAAAGATCCCACCACTACTTTTCTTGTTCTGTAGATTCTCTGGGATTTTAAAGGTATTCGAGCACTGTTGGAAAATGAGGTGCAAAGGTTCAAATTTAATTTGGGTCTTGCATGAATTAGTGGACTAGTTAATAGTTTTATTAATGGAATTGATCACCTTCATTTCAATTTAAACATCACAAATGTATCAGGATTCACTTGATTAACCTACAGGAGAAAGATATGGTGAAGTTACTCTCTAGTTGGTGAGAAAAATGTGCTTCTAATAAACAGAAGTAATGATTACATAAATGTTGCATTAAAGAAAAAAAACCCAAACTACGTGTTCCAAATACTCAATAAAATATTAAATCCCACAATTTTTTTCCCATGCCTAAATAATTCCAGTGTTTTTTTAAGATACAACATTCTTATTCATGTAAATCAAAATTATCTTCAATCAATATCTCTTCAGCCAATCGTTTTTGACTAAACAAAACTTTCAAAACTAGAAGTGCAACACTCAAATAGAAATACAAGTCTGCAATTGAAATTCAGCCTAAGCCTCTCTCCTTGCTGGAAAATTTAGAAGACACACTAATTCCACAGAACTGCAGGTCATAATCTAAATCCTCATTTTTACTGTCATCCTTATTCATCAAAATTCTTCACTAAAATATATCAAAGTTATTAAAAAAAAGAGGCAAGAAAAACTTATGGTTTCAAGAGGCTTTTGAATAAATGTTGAGTTCACCATTAAAATAATAATTAAACACCTTTTAATTAAGGTCTAGAATAATACCAAAAGTGTATTTCAATAAGAGCCAAGCCAAAACTTAGAGCTCATTAAAAGGGATGTGGAGGAAAAATAACACCAAAAGCCAGTGGAAACTAAGAACAGGGACAGAAGAGATTATTTTGTCTGTCCCAAAGTTTGCTGAGAGTTGGAGGAATTTATTGCAATTGTGTAACTTCAGAGATCTGATTGTAAGGTTTCGTTTTTCTCTCTCAGAAACCATATGAAGTTCTAAATCTCAGGCTTTTATTAATGAGAAACATAAAGAAAAGGCAAGCAGGACCTTTTTTATTTTCAGTGTGGATTTTATTTTCTTCACTTCTTGATTTCTTAATTGGTGCTGTATGAAACCTGGTACGAGCTGTGCAATTTCCTCTTAAAGTCTTTAGCCACATAGAAGTTCAGATTGAATTTTACCTCCTTCTGGAAATTTCCTCTGTGATTATTCTTACTTCAGCTGGCCTTTTTTTTTTTTTTTTTTGGTCACTAAGTGTAGTGCAAGGCAAGGATGTTTGACTATAGAGCAAATGATACCAAAATTACAGGTTACTTTATCTTTTGTATTCTGTTTGCGTCCTTAGGGCAAGCTGACCTGGTTTGCCATTTATCTGTTATTAAAGAAAGTGCACTTACTATACGGATAGTTGTAAATAGTAACGTGAGACACAACAGGCAGAGTATCTGTCTGTATGAAGTGTCATTTGATTTGTTTTTTAGTCTTCCAACTTTTCCCACTTTGAATGTGTCAATTTCCAATTTCAGAACATGTAGTCTGCCTTCTTCCTGTGATGGAGTACTGATTAGGAAATCATTTCACTGATCAACAACCTTTGAGAAACTTAGAAATTACTTAAAAGGCTTAAACTCATTATTAGTTATGAAAGAAGGTACATCCTGCATTTACGAATCACAGGCTGATTTCTATTTGCATAAACTTAAATATCTTTGAGTTCAGAAGAACCAGCTCTGTCTGTTCTCACTGGTGCTCAATCCATAAATTTACTGCATAGAAGGATTTAAGTTAGAAGGGTGCTGTTAAGTGTAAGGAACAAATCAGTCAGGCACTGAATTCTTTCTGCTAAATAATAACTAGATTCAGCTCCCACTGAAGGAAGTACTTTTTGTCTGCAATTCTCCCCATCATGCAAAACCAGCTGTGCCTTAATTTTGACAGGATGCTCTCAGAAAATCAAGTAATTTTTAAGATATGTACACATTGGAATGTAAATACTCTTCTGTTTTGTTCATCTTCTTATTTATGCAATTAAAGTATCAGGCTGACTAGCAAGTTTTGACAAAGAATTACATAAAGTCATTTTATACATAAACCTTATGTCCTAAACAAGAAGTTAAGCAATAGTTTTATCAGACTCGTAGATCTTAAGAACTTTGAAAGCTCAGTCTTAGCTATGCTCTTTATTTCTTCACTTGTCCATCCTTGAAAGCAGCTATAGATTATTCAGTCCTCTTTTCAGCAAATATTCGATACCTGGGACCTGTTCTGCTAATGCATAGTTACATTCTCACATGGTTACATAACTGCCTTTAGTGCAGTTGCACCGATGTGAAACCAATATACAAAGAACCAACCAAGATTGCCACTTCAGCCATTTCACTCCTTTGGAAGCCTGGCAGAACCTGCCTTTTCCAGCAGACAAAGTCAGCTATTCCTTTATTATTTCCTCCTTCCCCTCATCCCCACTTCCTTTTACTATAGAGGCCACAGGAGAATTTACCAAAATTTATTTTAATCTTGCTCCTGAAGTAATAATAAGCTGTAGAAGCTGTGCCAAGCCAGACTTTTCTCAAGAACATTCCCTACTATAGAACTACTCTGCCATGTACATGCAAAGAGAGCAAGTGGAAGTTACGGCTCATTATAAAAACAAAGTAACTCCAAAGAAATCAGGAATAAATGGATCAAAATAGGAATATAGTCAGCTGTTTAATACCTAACATTTTATTTTAAACTTAAACGTGAAAGACCACAACACTTACAGAGAGCAAGAGAACAGATATTGAAGCTTTTAGTGGGAATACATGGCTGCAACATAAAAAGCTTAGACTAATGAATAGAAGCAAAATATATGCTCAGGTGACAGCATCACTTACCTGTGAAGGCAGCAGAAAATGAATATTTGGGGGGAGTGGGTTTAGATTTTGTTTGGGTTTTATTGGTCTGGGCATGCCTAACGTCATATGAAACCTTGCCATGAGAATTTAAATAATAATTTCATATCAACAATCAGAGCAGTAAAACAGTGATGTCAGAAGTGCTTAGTTTTGTATTTACTTTTCAGAAAGTTTGTGATCTAAATAATGTTATGCAGGAAAAGATACTTTCAGCCAGACTTTTCACAAACCACAGGAATCATGAATCACAAGAGTTAATGTTAATGTGGAAAGTTTTATATAGCAACAGTTCCCAAGAACCTCTGTGTCTTCAAAAGAAGTTTGAAGATATTAATAATATTGTATCAGCACCTCTAAATCATTTGCTATCTAAGGACTGAACTGTAGTTTTAACAGCCTACGGCAAAGTCATGGACCATTAAAATGTTCTCAAAGATGTTTAATTATTCATTAGTCATTAACTCACACCAATTGTTCTATCAAAACACTAAGTTTTTCACGTAAATGCTGGGATTTCTTTTCGTTTCACTATTGTCATGTGTATTTGGAAATAATGAGTTTTTAATATTTAAATATTAAAATTTTCCCACCAAAGAAAAAGAGTATATATATAATACTATGTTAAAACCTTTTAAATCAATATTTTTTTCATATTTCTGGTAGTTCCTAGAATGATCATTTCATCCTAAATGCACAGAACTCTCTCCAGTAGCTTCCTGTGTCTCTTGAACTGGGAAGCCCAGTACATCTCAAGGGAATGTCTTGTGAATAGCTCAAGTGTGTTTCAGACTATCATTCAAGTCTCTTGCTGTAGGCACTATTTTCATAACTGACTGTTTCTCATCACCAGTCTAGGCTATGTGCTAGATTTCTGCTTGCTGCTATTCATTGTAGAAGGGTGTCATGCTGATCACGAGCAAATGAAGGAAATCATGCATAATAATTTATTAGTATTTCAAGATCTGAGGTCTCTTCTATTTGCTGTTCGGTGCAATATTACCTGTGTATTTTTTTTTAAAGAAGGAAAATGTAAGAATCAATAAAAGTCAGTTGTCTTTTTAAGCTATGAACAGACTCAACACAGAATAAAGGAAAGAAAGCTATCTAATCAATTACACTGCCCTGCACACCCAGTGACACCAGAGTTGGATAATGAGAAGTGTGACCAGATGTTAAAGCACTTTTTTTTTCTTTTTATTCCCTGTTGGGTATGTTTTGCCCGTGACACTGATTGCAGAATGATCTTTCCCTGCCCTTATCTCCACTCCTGAGCCTCTCAATATATATTTTCCCCCCGTCCAGCTGAAAAAAGGAGTGACAGAGTGGCTTTGGTGGGTGTCTGGCCTCCAGCCAGGGCTAAACCACCACATACAGAAAACTAGGTAGTTATTTATTTTTTTATAAATCATTAGAGTATCCCAAAGGTCCTGGAACTTTTCCAGGCCTTTGTTTGCTTCTACACTTTTGGCAAAATAAATAAAAAGGGGAAAATTATGCTTGAACAATGCCAAGAATAGCCCATTCAATCAAAATAATTTCTTGGTGCAGAGACCATTAGTCAGTCATATCCACATTCTATCTAAATAATTAACTTGTAACACAGACATTCTAAATTATTAGAATGTCCTTGAATTGTTCATGGTGCTTGCTGCTCACATTGACTGGAAAAAAAAACTAACCTATTTTTTAAAATTCTAGTGGCATCAAAATGTAAAATAGTCCACACAGTGCTTTATCTGGAGATGAAAAAAAAAATTCAGTTGCACTAATTTTACTTGCAAGTAATAACCTGAACAATTCTGTTTCCAATGCAGCCATGAAAACTGGTGAATGAATTTCCTCTTTTGGGTACACAAATTGCAGAGACCATAGAATCATAAGTAGAAAATATCCTGAAAATAAGAAATTGAGATTTTAAAAAATCCATCATAACAAATGCTTTGATGCCTGAATATCTTCTTGAAATTACTTCTCAGAAGTGGAGATAAATTAGGCACATTGTAGCTAAAATGCCTCTTCAGGTATGAACTGCATCAGTACAAAGAAAATTAAACTCTGAAGTAGCTCGAGAAGAGGCTATTGCAAGTCCTGCACCTGAGAAGGAGTAACACCCTGTGACAGGACAGTCTGGGGGATGGCTGCCTGAAAATCAGCTCTGCAGACATATACCTGGGGGAGGATGTGGTGATCATCAGCCAGAAAAGCTCCTGCTCAGCAAAAAATGACCAACAATACCCAGAGTGCGGTCAGCTGGTTAAGAGAACTGGTCTTTTCCCTACCTGGCACTGGTGAGGACACATACAGAGTTCTGTGTACAGGTCTGGGCTCCCCAGTGTGAGACATGGACACACTGGATTGAATCCAGGGAAGAGTCCACAAAGATGGTTAAGGGATTGAAGCATGTGACATATGGAGTTAGGAAGCTGGAAGAAGCCTGGAGAAGAGAAGGCTCAGGGGTAATCTTATCTATGTGTATAAATACTCAATGTAAGAGAACAAAGAAGATGAAACCAGACTCCTGTCAACGTTGTTCAGTAGGAAGTCACTGGGCACAAAGCAAAAGCCATGAAAATTCTTATGAACATAAGAAAACACTTCTTGGCTTTCTTTTGTTTGGTCTTTTTGTACT
The DNA here is from genome assembly GCA_020800305.1 of Porphyrio hochstetteri. Taxonomy (NCBI): domain Eukaryota; kingdom Metazoa; phylum Chordata; class Aves; order Gruiformes; family Rallidae; genus Porphyrio; species Porphyrio hochstetteri. The sequence goes on from CM036912.1 coordinate 27,714,241, forward strand.
GTGAGAGTAACTGAAGATGGGAGCAGGGTGCCCAGAGAGGTTTTGGAATCTCCATCTTTGGAGAGAGTCAAAACCCATCTGGAAATGGTCCTGTGCAACCTCTACCAGCTGGCCCTGCTTGAGCAGCGTATTAGACTAGACATTCTCTGGAAGTCTCTTCCAGCCTCAAATATTCTGTGATTCTGATTTTGAGGCAAGATAATTAAAGTTTTAATGGTGTCTCTTAATTCTTTTTCTCAATCTAGATGTTTTAAAATACCTAATAGTAAACTATTCTTGAGGATGTGATGCAAACCTTCATTGTGGAAAGGCAGAAATAATATCAAACCAAAATGCCTATATTGCATACCAAAATGCTATACAGATTGATCTGGGCAGAATTAGAGTCGCTATGCACTTTGACTTGCAACTGTTTCATTTTTGCAGTGTAAGAAACATTGGAAGACTGAGTGCTAACAGATACAAACAGAAAAAAGAACTTTCTAACTGTGAAAAGCTTCAGTGATCTGTGAGAGCAAGTTTCAAACTGTTCATTGTACTTCAGGCCCTGTGTTTGTTTTATAACTTCCCCTAAGTACAAAACGGAATTGGTTATTTTCATTAGCAAGATACTATATTTATTACTTTTTTAAAATTCTGTCCGTCTAAAAACAGAAAAAATGTTCTAGTCATACATCAGCATGAATGAAAAAAAAGCTGTTTCCAGGCTACGGAATCTGCTGTGTCCTTGTTTTTGTTAATTATGAAAGCAACTAAACAACAATAACTTCCACAAACACACTTGTCGTCGTTTTGCCCCAGCCGAGGGCCGCACCCCACACAGTCGCTTGTACTTTTAAAAGGAAGGGGGAGGGAAAGTTGGGGGAGGGGGAAAAGGGAAGGAAGAAGGAGGAAAAGAAACCACAACCTATAAACCAGAACCACGCAGGTTGGGATAAGGATAGTTTACTAAACAATAACAGAAAACTAGATATAACAATAACAGAAGTTTAAAGCACAAAATAGATGAAACTGGTGATACACAATGCAGTTTCTCACCAAACCACAGAACCCAGGCCGCACAGCTTAGAGCCGTCCCCGAACCCGGAAACTGCCCGTCCTGGTGTTGTCTCCTCCTCTTCCCCCCAGTCCCCCTTTATACTGAGCATGACGTAACTGGCATGGAATATCCTCTTTGGCCAGTTCGGGTCACCTGTCCTGGCTACGTCCCCTCCTTTCTCACTAGTAAGGAAGTATGCAGAGCTGAGAAAGGTCCTTGATTGCCCGGCAACAACTAGAAACATCAGGGTGCTATCAGCACTGTTCTCATCCTAACACCCAAACATGGCATTCCATCCACTGCTAAAAATAATTAACTCCATCATAGCTGAAACCAGGACATTATCCACCCCTTATTCCATACCATTTACGTCATGACCAGATCCAACAATTTTCTTTAGGTACAACCAGTTTCGTGTTTCACACACCCATATATGTATGTACACATGTATGCACGCATACGTGCATACAGATCTTATTCCCTCAGTCTGTGAATCATCCCTCTGAAGTTGTTGAGTTCATTTAGTCCATGATTTTCAGGCTCCATTTGTCGTAACAGTTTCTCAGGATAATTGTATGTTCCATTGGCTCGTTGCATGCTGCATCTCAGGCTCTTGACTGATACACCTGGCATGGTCCATGCTCATAGTCTGTGGGTCAGAGTTTATTTTCAAAGGGAGAAAAAAAAAGTTCTTAAGAGGCCAGGCTTCAGTTCCATCATCATGGCACTCATTCTTCATTAACTTGTATGACTCCGGCTATAATGCTATGGTACAACATACAGCAATCATAACAATAATGAATATACAATAATGGGTTATTTGGCAATTAGTATAATTTCTACTCTATCAATTATATTGGCTATTCTCACCCAAAATCAAATCCCCTTGAGGTACACATCGAACTTCTCCATCCCTCTGCATTACCCACCAAGTACAGCCAGGTCCTTGAGCAAAAACAATTCCAGACATGGGTTTACCTTTGCCTGAAGCAGGGATGACCCAAACTCTCTTTCCCAATACACTCTTCATATGCACTACTGGGACTCCGTCTCCCTCTACAATACGTGGAAATTTTGACTGGGCAGGGCCAGCCCGATTGGTAGATCCCCTAGTGTTAACTAACCATGTGGCTTTGGCCAAATGTGTATCCCAATGCTTGAATGTCCCACCACACATTGCTTTCAGTGTAGTTTTTAAAAGTCCATTATATCGTTCAATTTTCCCAGAGGCCGGTGCATGGTAAGGAATGTGGTACACCCACTCAATGCCATGCTCTTTGGCCCAGGTGTCTATAAGAGTGTTTCGGAAATGAGTCCCATTGTCTGACTCGATTCTTTCTGGAGTACCATGTCGCCAGAGGACTTGCCTTTCAAGGCCCAGAATTGTATTTCGAGCAGTGGCATGGGGTACGGGATATGTTTCTAGCCAGCCGGTAGTTGCCTCCACCATTGTAAGCACATAACGTTTGCCATGGCGGGTTTGTGGGAGGGTGATGTAATCAATCTGCCAAGCCTCCCCATATTTATATTTCATCCACCGTCCTCCATACCAAAGGGGCTTTAACCGCTTAGCTTGCTTGATTGCAGCACATGTCTCACATTCGTGGACAACTTGTGCGATGGTGTCCATGGTCAGGTCCACCCCTCGATCCCGAGCCCATCTATATGTTGCATCTCTCCCTTGATGACCCGAGGTATCATGAGCCCATCGAGCTAGGAATAATTCACCCTTATGTTGCCAGTCTAGATCTACCTGAGCCACAACACTGCATAAAGAATTATGTCAGCCATTTGAAAAAAAAATAAGTTAATTAGTATTAATCTTTTTAAAATTTGCCCTTCAAATGCTAGTGCAGGATTCTATATGACATTCTGTTGGTGTGGTGACCTTCCCAGAGACAAATACATGTAAAGTAATCTTTACAGTGCTAGTCCTTATGCCTGTAAGAAAAGAGAACTAAAGGATTTGACAGAAGTCATTGCTAAGCCACTCTCCATCATCTTTCAGAGGTCCTGGAGAACAGGGAAGGTGCCTGAAGATTGGTGAAAAGACAATGTAACCCCAATCTTCAAAAAGGGCAAGAAAGATGACCCAGGAAACTACAGGCCAGTCAGTCTCACTTCCATCCCTGTAAAGGTGTTGGAGAAGCGCATTCTGGAGGTCACCTCAAAACATGTGGAGGAAAAGAAGGTTATCAGAAGGAATCCTGTCTGATGAACCTGATAGGCTTCTATGATGGCATAACTGGGTGGATAGATGAAGGGAGAGCAGTGGAGGCTGTGTACCTTGACTTCAGCAAGGCTTTCAAGATTGTCTCCCACAGCATCCTCATAGGCAAGCTCAGGAAATAAAGCTTAGATGAGTGGATAATGGGGTAGTTTGAAAACTGGCTGAAAGACAGAGACCAGAGGTTGTGAATTCTGGCACAGAGTCTAGCTGGAGGCCTGGAACATGCAGTGTTCCTCATGGGTCAGTTCTGTGTCCAGCCCTGTTCAATGTAGTCATTAACAACTTGGATGAAGGGATAGAGTGTTCCCTCAGCAAGTTTGTGATGATACAGTTAATATATTTCCTAGTAGCTGGTACAGTTCTGTGGTTTTGTCCTGGTTTTCAGGTGGGATGGAGTTAATTTTCACAAGATGCTGGGACACAGCCAGGACAGGCGACACAACTAGGCAAACAGATATTCTGTACCATATGATGTCATGCTCAGCTGTAAAGGAGGGTGACCCTGAAGGATGGGCTGCAGCCTGGGTGTCAGGCTTCAGGGGCAATCAAATTCCATTGCATATTCCCTGCTTTGTTTATACTGTTATAAGTACTGTTATTTTCCTCTTCCTTTGCTATCCTAGTAAACTACCCTTATCTGAACCTTAGAATTTTACCTTTTTCTTCTGATTCTCCTCCCCATCCCATGGGGGAGGGGCAGAAGAGTGAGTGAGCAGCTGTGTGATTCTCAGCTGCTCACTTGGGCTAAACCATGACAGTCCTGTTTAGCTCACAAAGAGCTGAAATATTCACAGATCTCACCAGAACATGTTAAAATAAAGGGAGGTTTTTCTGGGTTTGTTGCATGGTGGTCCACTTGCCTGGCCAAGATACAACATCTTCATTGAAGGGTTACCTCTACCTCATGCCTGTCAGAAGATGCCTCCAGAGGCTGAGGGCTTGTGATTTTTTCCCCCAAAGTCCCATTGTCTGATTCAGTTCTTGGTCACTACCTCCTACAGTGCACTCCATACTTCTGTCACAGGGCTCAGTCACATTGGGCTTCATCAGGATCTGTGGGCCTGTTGCCCAGATCAAAATAAACCATCTCTCTCATGACTAATTCTCTCATGAGGTATGAAAAAACATGTGCAAGTATTAAAACCTGCAAGATAAGAACACGAGCTGGAAAGCAAGCAGGCAAGATATCTAATGGAACCAGATTGGACACTGTAGAATAAGCAAGAAAAATGCCCAACAGAACCAGAACAGTTGCTGATGTCAAAACGGGAGAAATTATATTTGGACCAGAAGAAATCACTTTTTTTTTTTTTTTAGAAGGTGGCTAAGCAGCATAAAGTGTCAGTGATGAGAAGGAAAGGTGGCAAAGAACGAATGTGCCCAATTGGATTCTCCCTCTCCTTGACCAAGAGATCTCTGGCCTTTAACTTGTGTGATTAAAAATGTTGAGGACCATGGTAGTAAATGTTGACAGTACCAGCTCTCTGGTGCTGTACACTCATAGGTAATTTTGGATTAACTTGATAACTGTTTCATGTGGTGATAATAATTAATAATGGGTAAGAACTCACAGTTTATATGTATACTTAATTAATGTGGATTTGTGTTCTTTTGAAGTTTGAAACTGGCCTCAGTTTTCTGTCTTTTAAACACTCTACCACTGCAATCTCTAATTCTCTGCTACAAAAAGATCCAAATTTAAAATGAAAACAAACCCAGAAAAACCTCCCACACATTATATATGTATTTATGCATGTATATTCAGCTGGAACACTCTGCAGAATATAGTATAATTTCCTGAAAGTAAGTAACATTCAGATAGAAGCACATTTCCTCGTTCCCATTTTCTTTGCAGTATAAGAATAAAAGGAGAAAAGTGGAAACACATTAAAGGTAACTGTCAGGTCATTAAAATATGACATCATAAAATCATTTGATGTCAAGGATTTTCAGCACACTAATAATGACAGAGAAGGGATATCCCCAAAATTAACATTGTATACCTGATATTACTTTCCCAGCAGCAAGTAAGTAAATTCTCTCTTATCATGAGGAAATTCACCATGTATTACAACAGTATTCACAGAACTTAAGACAGGTTCCTTGCCCTGTTGCTACTATAATTCTGGTAGCTACATCAACAAAAGGCATTGGGAATATGTGCATAACTGTGTATTGCTCAGCATATAAATTGTGAAATTGCTCTGGTAGTTTCCCATTTTCCACCTTATGACTTAAGTACTCTTTATGATACTAGTTTGTGTCATTAATCATATTTTGATATGCACTTAAACTTTACTTCAACTCCCCAGTGTTGCAAGAAGAACAATTGAGTTGAAGAGTGTGTATCAACATATGCTGTCACCACAGTATAGTAAATGCCTAGTACAAATACTCTAATAATGACTGATAAGAGACTCCTAAGTAATTTAAAAATAATAGTGCTTAGAAATGCCTGGTTTAATTATAACAATTTCTCATTCGTTTTCGAGAACAAACTCTAATTTACTATGATTAAACATTTGTTAATATTGCAGAATAATCTCTCAAACTGTGAAAATAAAGATATCATGGTTGAAATAGCTCTATAAATTAGTAAGGAAAAAAGATTTGCTTATACAAAAAAAAGGGAGTTTAATTTGTTTTGTTTCTTAAGACAATATAATTTTAAAACACTCATCAAAAAAGCGAGTTGTTCACATCCCTGACTTATTCTGATCTGTATCCAGTGGAATTTTTTAAGTTATCTTTGCATTTTGGATATATATATATGAATGTGAATTTCACAAACACTTAAGAATCACACGTGGTATAAAATGTCTTTACAGATAGAGTTTTGAAAACCTATCTATAAATACCATAGCTTTCATGATTTTAAAAGGAAAATTATCTGTCATAATTTTAAATTAAGCAGATGATTACTGGGTAATTATATATAGCTACAAAAGGATTCAGGAGTAACGTTTTGAGCTCTTTTATAGGCAGACATCAAAGCTCCTTTCTTCTTGCCACAAGCCCTGGGTTCTGCTCTTTTTTCTCTTCCATGTCTGCCTCCTGTCTCTCTTCCAGATATAGTTTCTATTCTATGCTTGACCACAATTTTTAGAAGGATAGTGCAGATTTAAAAAAAAAAATTAAAAATTACAGTTTCTGTATGATTTTCATTGTTTGACTTCACTTTTGTTTAATTTTTGAAAGATGAAAAGGGACTTTTTACAAGAGTAGATTTAGATAACACATCAGGAAGAAATCCTTCCTAGGGAGGATGGGGAGGGTGCCCAGAGAAGCTGTGGCTGGCCCTGGATCCCTGGCAGTGGTGAAGGCCAGGTTGGATGGGGCTTGGGGCAGCCTGGGCTAGTGAAGGGCATCTCTGCACATGGCAGGGGGGTTGGAGCTAGAGGCGCTTTAAGGTTGCAACCCAAACCAGTCCGGGATTCTGTGATTCTAATGAACAAATTATGCCTGGATAACTGGTGGCCACACTCACCCTCAACTTTGTGTTGATAATGAATCAATACAAAGCTTTCTGACAGACTCAGAGTACTTGTTGATTACCTTGTTCTCGTTGCCATGCAGTGAGGCAAGCATCTTCTGTTTTCTAAACACAGTTGCTGCTCACTAGCTTTTTCATTCTAACACATGGGGTTTTTGTAAGTCTTCCTCTAAGTCACTCATCACAAAAGAGCAGCTAAATCACGGTCTTCTAATACATTTTCACTGGGACCCATTTCTTTCCAACCAAAACTTCATACCAAAGCTCCATAATGTTACTACATTGGCCTTTCCCTTCTCATCTTTGAGCACAATACTTTATTAACTTCTTACTGCTGCAGAAGGTCCCAACATGATAAAGCATCCAATGAACCCTTTCTTGTGCCACAAGTGATGGGATTATTTCAGTACAGGAGTAGATATAAATCATGCAGTCTCTATCATCACAAGTAATAATCAAGGAATTGTATAATTTCACCATTCAAAATATTTTTAGGACAATTTATTTATTTTTTACAGCACCTGGACAGAAGCTTTTAGGAGAAGAGAGAGGAGGCAAGAAAGACTAAGGAAAATCAATGAGACTGTGGCATAAAGGTGACATAAGGAGAGGTCTGAGGATGAAGCAGAAGTGGTTTTCTCCCGACCTTACCCTGTCTTCTCTTCTGGGACCTCTTTAGTTCCTGGTGTGTAAAACATCTCATCTCTCGACTTCTGTATCGACAAGCTAGATATGATCTCAGGGCCACCACAGCAATTTCTGCCAGAAATCAACATTGCTGAGCTGCTAAAAGGAAAAACAGCAGATGCAGCTGGAGAGAGCAGGAGGGTATCCTCCAAAGCTGCTGCTTAAATGGCTTCTCTCTGAAGTAAGAACAGTCTCCTGCATATACGCCAGCCCTTCCCTCAACAGCAAACCCAACCTCAGTGAGACCAATCATTTCAGCCTGGAACTTTTCAACCATCTCTTTAGCTGCAGGGCATGGGTCCACGTAATGCAGCAGGTAGCAGTGCTGATAAATGTCTATCCACAGAACTTACATGTAGCCTCCATATAGTGGAACATTTCTTAATGTTGCACAAAGAAATGCATAGAAAAATCTATGTTTTGATTTTACTGATGGAGCAATGTTCCCTCTGTGTGGTTGTACCACAGGGCACAAACACCTGAACTGTTTTGAGAAAGGTAGCTGCTCATGCACCTGTCAAGCACTGTCAGGAGTTTCAGCTGGTTTCACTTTGGGGAAGGAAGGAGGAAGTGAGGTGGAGTCCTGAATACTCAAATTATGCTCTGAATTTTGGCCAACTACTAAGCAAGGTCAAGGTCAAAATGACAGCGATGCAAGCTAAGTATTTCTGTGTGGTTTCTTCCTCCTTTACACACTGAGAAGAAAAAAGGTCTCTCTAAGTCTATCACTTACTGGAAACCAGGATGAAGATTCCCTAAAACTGTGACATTGTCTTTAAAGTAATTCAATTTCTCATTAAGCTTCCACGCTTTTAAGAATTTTATCAGTATTTCTTTTCAATTAGGGGAGTGACAATTGTACTTTTTAAAAGAAGAGCTGAGACTCTCAACTGTCACAGACTATAGAAATCATGGATTTAAAGTATCTGCTAACCTGCTGTGTTCAAGTGTTCACAGTGCTTTCTGTAGACATGCCATCGGCTGTGATACTGCCAGTATTTTAGAGAATCACCGATTTCAGCCACCTTTATTTTTAGAGTCCTACACCGATAACATAGTACAGCAAAACCCTTTTGATTCCCTTTCAGAGCTTGTGTTTGGTTTATGTCCTTTCAGATGCTTGCAGCATCCTCAAGATGGCAGTATGCCATAGAAATATTGAGAGAGAGAGGGCACTGAAGTTAAATTATGGAACATACAAACAACTACAACATTTTGTAGGGTTGATAATAGTAGAATCGAATGTACATATTAAAAGTACGATGTACAATGATAAAACATTGAAAATATTTAACATACACCATCAAATGGTATTTTTACTTAGAACTTTTTTCTGAATATATACTAGGAATACTATTTTATTATCATGAATATTGAAACTATAGATCACTTTAATGAAGGCCTCTAGCACTGCCACCCACATTTCTTTGTGTGATCATTGTCATAGACTAATCAACATTAACTACTAATTTGATCAAAAATACATCTTTCTGGACAATTTCTTCCATGTCACATCATATATGTGCCTAGCTGGCCAATTTATTCAAAGGGGATGAAAATATGTCCTGAAGTAAGTTATGAATCATTTAAAACCTGATTGTGGTCTGCATGAAGGCACCCCTTCTGTCAAAATAACTGCCACATGAACTATGGTATAAAAATAGGTTTATATGTTTCTGTGATCTGTTTTCAGTTTTTGACTGGCCACAAAATGACATGCACGTGGATTAAAATGTGTCTTCCAAAATGGAAAAGTGATACATAAAGACTTTAACAAGTGTAAAACATTAATGAATGTCTGCCAAGAATTATTTCAGAATTACTGATGAAGCCTTAAGAATAGGAGATGTATTTGCAAATGCAGGTCATAAAAATGGGTATAAAAATGCAGATGAGCAGAGTAATGACATCTACCTTCTCCCTGAAACAAAAGCAGGAAAAAGAACACTCTGCTTATTCATTACAATCTGGTTCAATGAGCTACTTAAGTAAGCATACAATTTCATTGCTTTCATTCACAGAAAACCTACCTGTTTAAAATAAAATACTGGCAGTGAAAAAATGTTTAGGTACTTCACTGAACTATGTTTCTGAAACTTCAAGTGCTCTCCTTTGCCTAGCAACATCTAGATGCTCCCTAGAAAACTATGTAGAATCAACTTTCTTAGAATAAAATATTTTAATATTGAACAGTTACCTGTAAAAGCAGGAAGCTGCATATCTCATTAATGATCTAGCCTCACATTGGCGTAAAACAGGCTGAGAGAGTTGGGCTTGTCCAGCCTGGAGAAGCTGTGGCTGCTCCTGGATCCTTGGCAGTGTCCAAGGTCAGGTTGGATGGAGCTTTGGGGACCCTGAGCTAGTGGAAGGTGTCCCTGTCCATGGCAGGGGGTTGGAACTAAATGATGTTAAATGTCCCTTCCAACACAAACCATTCTTATTATCTGAATATGGACACTACCTGTGATGTGAATCCTTAGGGAAACAGACCTGGATGACAGTGCACAACAGACCATAGGGTGAACCTTTCCTGTGATCCAGTTCTAATTGTTAGGAGTACTGAATAATATTTGTTCTTCTTCACTGCAGGTATAGCAGCAAGTAAAAGGAACTGAAAAAACTTCTAAGGGCTCAAAGGAAATCAGGTTTAGCCAAGAAAAAAAGGCAGAAAAAAAAATCCATGTAGTTTATATATATATATATATATATATATATATATATACACACATGGAAATCTGGCCATCAGTAGGAAAATTTTACAGTAGATTCTTGGAAACTAGTTAACCTTCTTTAGCACCAAAAAGATGCCTAAAGGAGCATCTCTCATACAAGGAGAAGCTAAGATATGGGAATGTTAGCCTCAGAGGAATCTTATCTATGTATATGAAATCCTGATGGAACTGAAACACATGAAATTCCATCTGAGCAGAAGAAATACACTTTTACTGTAAAAGCAACACTGGAACAAATTGTACAGGGAGGCTGTAGAGTCTCCATTGTTGTAGATATTAAAATCTGAATTGGATGAAGTCCTGAACAACCAACCCTATCTCACCTTTCTTGAGCAGGGGGATTGGACTAGAAAATCTCCAGAGGTGCCTTACAATGTCAGTAATTTTGTCACATTCTCTTTCTGAACTACCATACTGACGGTAGCAATGGCTTTTACTTTATTTATTTTTTATTTACCTTGCATGAATTAATGAAAATATGACTTCATTAATTTGCCTTCCCCTTCAGTAAGAATCAGTTAAAAGTACATTAAAAAATGCTGAATGCTTTTTGAGGAGAATGTGAATTTTGAATCCTGCGAAGTGTCTTTTGTTGTAGCAGAAGTGACAAAAACATCCACAAGTATGTGAGGAAAGATCTCCCAGTATAAAAAAAAACACCTCAGCTTTGAGCTGTAGAGACAATACTGACAAATTTTCAGCACAACAGGCAGCTAATCTCCAAACACTTTGGACTTTGCACAGCAACATGAGCTTTATTTTTATATTAGAAATGTGTCCAATAACCTAATCAGCTGCATGTGTGAGTCTAGTACTAATTATATATCAATAGAATTTGTCTTTAATGCTCAATGCTGCACTGAACTGCTTCTATTGATCTGTCAATATTTCTACAAGAACACTGTATTTCCCCACAGGTCTGTGTGAAAAGTCAGCACCTTAGAGTTTTTTACTGTCTTTTTTCTTTTCAATCTTCTATCCCTCATAACTTCTGTGTGGGTGGCCAGAGAAGCCTATACAATAATAAATAATAAAGTTTTTGTTGTTGGGGTTTTTTTAGGTGTCTCGTTGAAGACCAGCAGCGTGAGTACACAGCTGCTGCTGCTCTGAGAATTGTCTGGTAAAAACTGATCTGAAATATCAAAGAGGACAGACTGACAAGAAAAGACAGAATTCAGAGAACAGCAACAAAAAGGGAAAAAACCAGCTAACAACCTGCTAGTAAAGGAAATGATCCTTAAAAAAAAAATAAAATAAAGCGGGATGGAGATGGATTAACCAGTTTCAGGAAGATGGGTAGTAAGTAGTCAGCAGGAAGACAGGCTGGTGGTCAATCCCATGGCACACCATTGGCAAAAGGGCTGATTAACAAGGGGTAAGATGAAGCATGAGTGTCAACAGTGTCTGTCAACAGAGCTCTCTTGAGAAGGTCTTACTCCAAAACTGATCACACTGAAGTGTATTCTGTGTGAGTGTGGGGGTGTCACATCCCACCAGGCAGGCAAACCAGAGAGATTCAGACCTGTCTGTCCCACCCCAGCAAATGGGGATGCATAGAGTCAACCTTTTCTACCTGCCCCAGGGGCCAGGTTAACCCTCTCTTAGCTAATCTCTTTTTAACCACAGATGAGCTTCTATAGTCCTCTGTGCAGTACTCAGGAGTAACAGCAATTACCCAGGAGGTCCAAGAAAATCACTACTTTACTTAAAAGCTAATAAGTTTATAAAGCTTGCAAACAAAACACACCACACTATCTATATATTTGGAACAACACAATACAATTAATAGAACTTAGCAAAACCGGAAATGCTGTTAACTAATATCTGCTGAGAATAAGGTTAGAGCTCTGTTGAGAGAGAGAAACAGAGAGACATTGAGAGAGAGAGAAAAAGAAAAAAAAAATCTCACCACCCAGGGATGCAGCATAGATCATCATAAAGCTGTAGTCCTTGGATGGTGGGTGCATGCCAGATGTCCTGAATCGGCATCTTTGATGCTCCCTTCTGGGGAGGCTGAGCATATCTTGTGCAGACTCAGTGCTGGATTGTGGAGGGTTCTGAAAATGAGTCAGTGAGGAATGGGAGTCCCAAGTGGTCTTTTGACACTCCCCATCAGGGCTGATGGAGCAATGACCCCATTCAGTGGCCTCACACAGGATTTTAGCAAGGCTCTGCCTCCACAGGGCCCTGCTTACCTGTTACTGTCCCTTATTGGATGACAGGATCCTGTTCATCTGGGTGGCTACTGAAAGAGGGGTTGCCCTTGCAGGGACAGTGTCCAGATGGTTTATTGGATGAGGACCCCATCGAAGCACAATGTAGTTTGCCAGACCACCTGCTTTGAGATCAAGACTCTACAGGTCCTTCCAGCCTTTGGAGGATGGAGGCCACAGTCCAACACCCCTTGTGAGGTGAGAATCCATCCACCAAATGTTACCCTGTCTCTACAGGTTCTGTTATCTTGCAAGAGGGATTGAGACAAACCACTCATTCCAGTTCCTGGGAAATGGTATTTGGACCAACACAGGAGGAAATCATGTCTGTCATGTAGTAGTTATCAAAGGGTGTGGGAATTCTCTAGGTGTTCGTTAACCTTTTGTAAGTGTCTAGAACTGTTTATCTGCTGTAGTGCTGATAGTAGTTGCATAGTACCTGACGGTTAATCGTATGTCGTTACTAAATCAATAAGCCACTTCAGTCCTGATTTAGTGTAAATTACATGAATTAAGTGGCTTTTCCTTGCAAGAATATGAAAGTCTTAATATTGACCCAAATTATAACATAATTGTCATGGAAATTATTTGCTGAGACCACTGACATGACAAAGCATTTTTTGTTCAGGAGCAACTAGCATAAAACAAAGTATGAGGAGCTGCTAGTCCTGTATCCTCCCTGTCAGAGGTCTATATCTCTGGCTACTTTTCTTACTCAGGAAACAAAATACTATGAAGTCTCCCTGAGCAGACCCTGTGAAGTGTCCAGCTGCAATCAGTCCTGCATCCTTAGTCACACACTAAAAAAAAGAGAAAGCTATTTCTGTAAGGGTTAAGTACATTGGAAATTTTATTTATTTTAAATAAATTTAAACTAAATTAGAATATTAATATATTTTTTAAATCTTCTTCAAAATACCCACTGTGTGTGCATGTCCAGTCATGTCTGCTCAGCACTTAATTTATAGACATTTAAAAAATACTTCTATTGTACCATCAACTCTTGTATTGCTGTAAGACAAAGAGCAGGGTTTCATGTGACGTGAACAGAATTATTTGCTCCCCTTGAACTGCAAAAATTTTATGTGACTAATTAAAGCACCAAGTCTTGTGGAAAGAAGGACACTAATTCCTGAACTGGTGTGGAGGAAGGAAGCTAGAAAGAAAAGTCTCATTTTCAGGTTGTTTTTAGCACACGACAACACAGATCATCATACCTATAACCAAAGTGCACTCGATATACTGACAAAATTAAGCAAGAGCTATTAATTTTTGGAGTCATTAACCAAACTTAAAATCAAGAATTAAAAATGGAAATAATAGTATGTCCCTCTCCTTTACAAACTGGTTCCATATTTGGTACTGAAACTTGTACAGGAGTGGTGCTGACAAACTGATGCTACGATTGAAAGAAAGTCACAGGGTACTGCTTCACACTGTCACTTGGCTCAGCTTAGTGTGGTACTAGGTCTGCCAAAAATTACTGAAATGTTTTTGGGAGATCTCAAACCAGTTCTACGAGCTAGAGGACAACATTAGTTTTCATTACATAAAATATTTTTAATTTCAGGAGTTTAAATCTAACTATAACATTGTGACAGGTCTCCAAGCCAACAGGAGCTTTACGAGAGGTTTGTGTAAACCTTGATCACAGAGACATGGAATCGAGTGCTTTTCAGTCAAATTCTTTATTAGACTATAATCCAGAATAATAAATTTTACATTAACTCAATATTTTTGCCACTAGGCAATACAACAGAAAATAAAAAAGATTCATGCACTGCCCTGCAGCAGAGAGAATGTAATGATGCAGTCAACTGTCAGTGAAGACTTAGGAGAAGCAACTCTCCCCTTGCAATTTTGGCTTCCAGACTAATTTGCTGTTAAGTTGTGTTTCTAGATTTAATTTCCTTCACTCATCAACCTTCGCAGTGTTAATGAATGATACCTGTTCCTTGCTGGGCCTTGGGAACTCCTTCCCATTGCCCCTAAGACCTGGATGACATTTGAGGATAATCTTATACTCTCCCTACTGCAACTTCTCATACTCAGTTACTTTTCCACCTGATCCAGTCATCCTATTTGACAGAACATAAAATAAAACTAATAACAAAAAAACCACAACCCCCAAACCCTAAATATCCAGTCTATACCACATTATCATGTTAAGCAAACAAAAAATTGTGCAAATCAATCAAATTCATATCATAGTGTCATTCCTCTCTGCCTGTCCATAAAGAATACACAACTCTGTGGTCAAAGTCTGGGAGGGAAATGTCCAAAGATCAGAGTACCACATCCTAGAAGAAACTGACTTTCTTTCTTAAACAATCTCACAGCACAATGGAGATGTAGTTCCCCGAAAAAGTTCCTTTAACAGGCAACTGAAAACCTCTATGAAAAGTAATCTGAAAGTTTAAGGATCAGTCTGGGAGAAATCATGAACTAGAAGGTTTGAAGGGTTTTGGGTTTTTACTTTTTTGAGATGCTACATCAAGCCAAAATATGAATGCACAACCTTCAGCTCTTACATAAAGTAAATTTACCTTTTCAGCATTTCTTAAAACATACTTTTTTGTCCTTGAGGGAACCCCCCCCCGCCAAACAGCAGAAGCAGATTTGCAGCACAGAAAAATTACACCTATTTAGAGCATCTCCTTAGGTGATGAAAGGGTATTTTTCTCTGGAAGACTTAAAAAAAGATAAAAATTCAAAACCTGTGGGTAGTCAAGAGAGCCATGACTGACAATGTTTTTTTTTAATTTACCTCATGCATAGGAGCTCAATTTCTGAATGAAAATTCCAGTGTGGTTTATGCATAACAAAACCCATTCATCTATCAGTCCTTTTTTTTTATTTTAAATCATAAAGGAAAAACTTTTGTCTGTTCAATTTTCTAGAAAAGCCTGACCACCTTGAAAGAAGCCATACACAGAGCAACAGCCTAGCGTACTACGTGTGTAGTCCCCATGCATTTCATATGTTGGGAAAATCTGCTGCCTAGACTTCTGGAAGAAGACCATGACTGCTATTCCAAATGCATCAGCAATGATTCACTGAACTTGAGCTTCCTAAAAAGCCTAGAACTACTGTATTTACTTAGAGAGGATGTATCCAGTAAGCAAGAGAGGAGAAATCCTGATTCTAATGATGGTGAGATGTAACTGTTGAGCGCTCTGAGCATCCTTAGGTAATTTGTAACTCCTTTCCCAAAAGCATTAATGTGCTACAGTAGTATTGCAATTTTCTTGCATCAGGCTTTTAAAAAGTAGAATGTCTCTGCAAAAAACTGCTTCCATAATCTTACAAGGGATAGGAAAACATTGACATAGGGAAGAAGAATTTGGAATTAGATGTGTATCAGTGAGGAATGGAGATACCTCATTCCTTATTTGATGCATTTTTACAAGGTTAATTGTGGCTACACCAGAATCTTGAGCTAATTTGGAGAAGAGAGAGAATCTGCCACCATGAGTGAACAAGAAACCTATTCTATAAAGCTCAGACTACTTAGGATAAACCTGCAGTATCAAATGCTGTGTTGTACAGAAATGCTGAGCTGGATTTATTAGAGCTATTTTGGGTTACAGAAGCAGCTTATG
This sequence comes from Porphyrio hochstetteri, assembly GCA_020800305.1. Lineage (NCBI taxonomy): Eukaryota > Metazoa > Chordata > Aves > Gruiformes > Rallidae > Porphyrio > Porphyrio hochstetteri. The sequence continues at coordinate 27,730,237 of CM036912.1, forward strand.
CATTAAGCATGGATTTCAGAAGACTAATACGTATGTTCTTCTGCATGGGTCTGTTAAACTTCAATAAGCACTGGTTATGTATTAAAATAGAAAAAAAAATAGCAAATTATTTCACACTGAGATCCACGCTCTGAGATAATGCTTGCAAAACCCAGGGGGTATGCTTTAGTATGGATATGTCCTTATATGCATAAAACATGGAAAATCTTCTTGGACAGGTAGTTCTCATTCAGAATCCTGCTGGTTAATTATTAAACCTTACTGGCTTAATTTCTGCATTTCATAAAGAATTGTTGTAAGGTCATAAAATATTTGAGATTATAAGTTATTTATTTCTCCATATTGCAATATTTTTTTTCTGTGACAGAACTAACCTGATTTATACTGTGCAATGAAAAAGTCTGTTGGGATAACTATAAAAATCACAGGGTTAGGATGCTCATCTGTTATCATACTGGAACTTCTTTTAATGCGATGAAGAATACAATTAATTCAAAAGCCTTTGACTGCTTTCCATGCACTAGAGGCTTGAGTCTATTAAACCTACATAAGTATTGGTCATTTATTAAGAATGAATTTCATAATTGTACAAAGCCATTTTTTATATAAATAGCAGAACATACCAGATCAGATTAATGACTAAGGAATTGCCTGCCAAATTTCTTATTTAATTAAACTTTGTCTTTTTCACTCTAAAAATGAGAAGAAAACTATCAGAAACTATACAAAAGCTGTATTCATGTGGTGCAAAAGAAGTTGGGCTTTACTAATTTAAAACAATAATAAAGTTTTCCAGCTTTATGTGTGAACTATTTTATAAAGATTATCTTGTGCAATAAAAATTAAGACTCAAAACTATCAATGTGCTGATAAATAGAAGGTCTATGAATTATTACTCTATTAGATGTCAAGAGAGCAGATTTTGGCCTTTTCAGGGACCTGTTTGGTAGAGTACCAGAGGACAAAGCCCTGGAGGGAAGAGGGGTCCAAGATAGCTGGTTGGTATTCAAGGATCAACTCCTCCATGTTCAGGAGCAATGTGACAAAAAGGGAGTCAGGCAATAATGTCCAGAGGCTGCAGGGATGAGTTTCCTGGACAAACTCAAATGCAAAAAGGAAACCTACAGAGGGTGGAAGCAAGGGCAGGAGCCTGAGAGGAATACAGAGAAATTGTCCAGTCAGCAGGGATCAGGTCAGGAAAGGTAAAGTTGTGAGAGAATTAAATCTGGTCAAAGAAGTTTCTATGCCAGTGATAAAAGGAAGATGAGGGAAAATGTGCCTGTCATCCATAATGAAACTGGACACCTCGTTACCTAGGACAGGAAAAAGACTGAAGTACACAATAACATTTTTTTGCCTTGGTCTTCACCAGGAAGGGTGCCAGCCACACTGCCCAGGTCACAGAAGGCAAAGGCAGAGACTGGGAGAATGAGGAACCACCTGCTGCAGGAGATCAGGTCTGAGAATATCTGAGAAACCTGAATCATAGAATTGCCTGGGTTGGAAGAGACCCTTTAGATCACTGAGTCCAGCCATAGCCTAACCCTGACTAGTCCACCTCTAGATCATGTCCTTCATCTACACACCTTTTAAATACCTCCAGGGATGACTCCACCACCTCCCTGGGCAGCCTGTCCCAGTGCCTGACAACCCTTTCAGTAAAGAAATTCTTCCTGATACCAGACCTAAATCTCCCCTGGTGCAATTTTAAGCCATTTCCTTTCATCCTATTGCTTGTCACCTGAGAGAAGAGATGAACCCCGACATCTCTGCAACCGCCTTGCAGGTACTTGTAGAGAGCAATAAGATCTCCCCTCAGCCTCCTTTTCTCAAAACTAAAAAGCCCCAGCTCCCCCAGCCGTTTCTTATAGTGCTCCAGACCCTTCACCAGCTTTGTTGCTTTCCTCTAGACATGCTCCAGCATCTCAACATGCTTCCTGTAGTGAGGGGCCCAAAACTGACCACATTACTCAAGGTGCGGCCTCACCAGAGCTGAGTACAAGGGAACTATCACTTCCCTACCCCTGCTGGTTACACTATTCCTGACACAAGCCAGGATGCCATTGGCTTTCTTGGCCACCTGGGCACACTGCTGGCTCATGTTCAGCCAGCTGTCAAATAACACTCCCCTCCAGAGAGCTCTCCAGCTATTCCGCCCCAGGCCTGTAGCATTACCTGGGGTTATTGTGACCAAAGTGCAGGATCCCACACTTGGCCTTTTAGAACCCCATAAAGTTGGTCTCTGCCCGTCTCTCCAGCCTGTCCAGGTCCCTCTACAGAGCCATCCTACCTTCCAGCAGATTTCTCAAGCGTAGACCCAGACTTACAATCACAGTGAGACTTTCCTGGGTACAATGTACCTCTGTCTGCAGTTATGATGATGCAATGGGCTCAGTGGAGCTTAACACTAAATGAATTCTGAGCTGTTTAAGGTGATTAACAGACATTTTCTATAAACTGGATTATTTTCTTTCTCTCATCTAAAAAGGTAAAAGACAAGCTGAGAAAATGTATTTAAAAAAAATAATAATCTGTATATTTCTCCTAAACTTTTATCTTTCCTGACAAGCTGTATTAAGCTGCGCTTAGCCTGGTGACCTCAGTCTCTGGGTTGGGAGGGACAGCCTGCTCTGCTGAAGCACATTCCTTGACTCAAAATTGGTGGCACTCTTGACATCTCAATCAACTACTCATCCTCTACCTTTACTCACTGCCAAGTTGTGACTAGTATCTTTAACGTTCTCTCATCCCTTTGATCATTGAAACCCAGATCTTTATTTTGACTCATTTTAAATGTTTTCAACCTACCAGATTTTGAGCCAGAAACATTTCTAATGACCTTCATCCTATTTCATTCTATTCATCCTATCAGGGAATTTTTATCTGCCACCTTCTTACATCTCTTCTGATTTGATTTTGGGCATTCTGATATATCATCCTGATATATCAGGGAACATCGTACAGGTAAACGGAGAGGCATACTTCATTATACAAAACGCCCATAATACCCTCTCCTTGAAAGCTCTACTTGATGTGATTATGCCGTTCCATTAGATATGTACCCTTCGCTCCTCCACCTCTCTCCCCCTTTTCAAATAATCATGCAAGGTTGGAAGGGACCTCAGAAGGTCTCTAGTGCAGTTCAGACCAGGTTACTCAGGCATTGTCCACTCAGAGCTTGAAAACTCTAGTGCAGTTCAGACCAGGTTACTCAGGCATTGTCCACTCAGAGCTTGAAAACCTCCAAGGATGGAGACAGCACGGATTCTCTGTGCAATCTGTTCCACTGTCCTATTTTCATGCACCAGCTGTTTCCAGGATGCACAGAAATGGTACAAAGCAGTAGTGGAAGAATTTAAAGGCAACAATAATCCCACATATTTATATATGAAAAAACACAGAGAAATACATCTCTACAGATTGAAACAGTTTCTGTTTCAATGCCTTCCTTTCCTGCCCTTCCCAAAGATTTGCATTTCTACAAAAGATACATTCTGGAAATGATCTGAGGGGTCACAGTGCAACAGATGGGAATTTCAACATTCTCTAGAGAAACGTGTACATCTCTGCTCATCGTCTGCCCCTGACATACGCTGTACATAATAACATACACACCCTCTGAGCTACATAAAGTCATGGCAAGTCTTTTGAGGAATGTACCCCAACTTTTTAAAAATACATTATCAGGCACTTCTCAAAATTCCTGTGGGCAAGATGACTTCTAATTGCTGCCTCCTGTCATCCTCACTGCTTGGATTTTGCCTGTCAGTACTCCTCTGTGCATTCTGCTTTAAGAACAAGAACGATTAATGGAGAATAGGTGAATGGTTTTAAAAAATTGATAAAGGCTGAGTAAGCTCCCTATGCTCATTCGTACCTTGGGTAATGAATCAGCACTAATTCAATATGTAGTTGTATGAATTTCATGCAAGGTGCAACGAAACATGCATGCTCTACCAGAGATATTTAATTACATGACATCTCTGTGTTAGTGAAGTCTTCAGTGATAAGCTGTGGATATTTAATTCAGTGGCTTTTCTATCCATGACAAGCTCCATGTATATTTGACATTAATGTTACAGCAGTAGGTATCACAGATACTAGTGAGTTAAAGCAATAACAATTCTTATTATAACTGAAATAGTTTTAAAGAAATAAGTTCCTAACTAAATAGTGAGCTAACACCACTTGGTAATAAGTCTTAGAAGAATTTCAGTATTACCACCTGTGCAAATTTTAAATCTGTCTCCTTAATGTTTTAAAAGTAAAATATCTCAAAGCCATGTACTTTTGCACTGGGAAAAAAATGAACTGGAGGAAACCTGAAAATAAAGCTTAAAACAAGCTTTTTTAAAAAGATGTATAATAGTATTTTTCATATATATATATATACTATTTTATATATGTATACATTAAAAACATAGTTCATTTCCAGTGACAGACACTGTGCTTTGAAGTATTTTAAATTTTCTGAGTTATTTTTATGAATATGAGTAATAAAAGCTGTTCCTGATGAGGATGATTTAACATAAAGAGATAGCTTGATCTCCCTTTGAAATAGGAAAGTCACGCTCATCTCTTCTTTAGGTTTGTGGCAGAATTTTGGTAATACAGGATCTCATCAGCAAAGTGATACATGGCTCATTGTATGTAGAGTACAATTAAGTACCACTAGGTTTTTCAGATTAGAATGCACACTCTATTAGCACTGTAAGATTAATTGAGGTGGCTTGGGTTTTGAAAGCAAAGTATTCAAGGAATAACCGCTTGCTGCAAATTTCATACTAACTGTATATTTTCCTTTTTAGTAAGTATTTCTATAAAGCACTGAAGTCTTGAAAAGTGTAAAATGAGCCTGAAATGTGATTGGAGAAGTATTCTGACTTGTCTGCTAAGAATATCAATAGTGATGTTAAAGCATAGCACACATAAATATTGAGAAAGATAATAAAGTTCAGACTACATGATCTGAAACAACATGATTTATACCAGTTGATGTATACTTTGTGTGGGGCAGCTCTAAGCAACCTTTATCCCTTACATCTGCAAAAAAGCGCAAAAAAAACCCACCAAAACTTTTATTAAAAAGCATAAACAAAACTCTCTGTGTGAATATTTTAATATACAGACAAAAAAAATCTTACCAGTCACAGGTAAGTTTGTTTTGAAAAGAATAAAGGCTTTCCACAACCAGAAAGAAAACTTTGTTCAGGCTCACAGATCCTAGGTCACCTACATTCAGAAGAGCACATAAGCTTGTGGCAGGGTTCATTTCCTTTAGGGGAACATTAAAAAGAGGCTGCAATGACACCCTGAACTATAGTCTTCATGGTTTTGCACCTCTCCCTTTTTTTAGCAGATTCACTGGTGTCACACTCTCCTACCTTCTCATCTTTTGATTGATAATTGTTAAGTATTTATGGACTGAGGCATAATAAGACAAATGGGTTCATGCTGAGCAGTTAAAAAAAAGGCACAAAACAGGCTGAAGATATCAGAGAAAGTTTCCTAATAAAGAGATTTTAACTGCCGAACCCTTTCCCAAGGGAAGGCACAGAAGTCTGGTACTAAAGCTATTGGAAACTTTCCATGGCCATGTCCTGGCACACATAATTTACGGAAGACCCCTGCACTGGCTCCCAAGGGATCACTGGCTTTTATGTTAGATAACTACACGCTGTAAATAGATAGAACACAACTTACTAGTATAAAGTATTCTTTAGACAGTGATGAGAATTTAACCTATACTTTGCATTTTGTCGTAAGATGAAGAATTATATTAATGATCTGTAAGGATCATCAGGTTCAGAGTTGGAGACCCTTTCCATCTCTGCAGACAGTCCATGGGGAGCTGTGTAGATAGCTCAAACCTGAGTTGCCCTGTAAACTGAGACAAAATGGGCAGTGCTGCATAATTCAAAGATTTGAAACCTGGATGGAGCCTTGAGTTCCTTCAACAAACAATATGCCCCGAGTCCCAGCCAAACCACTACTCAGATGCCTAAAAGTAAGATAAAGGCAAGTCAGAGGGTCTCCATCTGAGTCTAGACAATACAAAGATATGCAAAAGATGGGGCATACAGAAGTGACCCTCACCATGAATAAACAAAGATAAGGGGGAACACTGCTAATGACGCTCACCCCAGGTGGTTATCCACTCGGGCACAGCCCTGCCCGGTGTTATGTAGGTCAAGGAATAAAAGCCCTCAGGCTCAGGCTGGGATCTGTGAGTCTCTTCTTGAGCTCTGCAGCTGGCAGGTGAGGAGACCCTTCCCCTTGGCCAGGATGCTGGTTAAGGTAAGGTATTGAGAATCCTTACCGGGGGAGGGGGGAAGTGAATATTTGATGTGCTTTAATTTTGTAGTCTCAGGTGACTGGCTATCACATGTGTGGCATTTAATGCCCTTGTGAGTTGTGGCAGTGAGTTCCATGAAGCCACTGTGCTTGTACCTGTGAATCTTGTGAATCGCCTGCGGGCGGCAATAGTGAGTGTCGTGACTTGGTGACTCTGTTGTGGTTGCAATAGTGTAGCCTTGCTTTCAAACTGCAAGGGTGCATTTCTCCACTGGATCCATAAAACCTGCGAGAGTGACATATTGAACCTGCAATTATGGAATTCTACATCCTGATTTTTTTTTTTTTCCAGCCAAATGATTTGCAAGAATCTCTCAGGGTTGCTGCAGCTTTTAGCTACAACATCTAATATATATAGCTATGATGTTTTGACTTGTGCCAGAAAAGAAAAAAGGACAAGCCCCTTTTATTTCATCTGTTAAAAATACCACAACTCTGGCTGCCTAGAGTTTTCATTAAAACTAGGAGGGAAAACTTGATGTCTACATTGTTGAGAAGTTATTAACCATTATCTCAGATTTCTGTCTGAAAATGTACAGTGGATTAATCCTGGTAAATCTTGTTTAAAATGTTAATGCAGATTTTTATGTTTTTTCAGACAGGACAGAAAACAGGTATATGTCTAATTAATCTAAGTGACACTTAACTTGCATTTATGCCTTCCTAAGTAGGTAACACTTTTCACCAATACAAGAAGGGAAGAGAAAGAATATTTCATCCTAATGATATTCAGGGTGCAGCAACATTTTCCTGGATTGCAGTACCTAACAGAGATAGATAATGTTATTTTACCTTCTAATGGAAAACTGCAGAAAGATAAAAGGCAATTGGAAAAAAAGATCTTTTCAGGAATGATGAATTTAAGTCTCTTTAAAATATAGATAATTCTCTTAGTAACTCCTTAAGAGGGATGATCATGTTTTCTGCTGCAGTGACAATGAAAGGTAATCCTAGGAGATTATATTTTAGCAAATCATTAATCACATAGTTCAAAATCTTAAACTGTGTGGTAAACACAGACAAAGAGCCAAACAACCCAAATCTGTCACTGCTTAGCTGCCTTGGAAAGCCAATGGTTTTGGTTGGTTTTTTTTCCCCCAGGAGAGATTAATGGGGTTTCTTTAGATGTTTATTGTGAAGCCATGATATCAGAGATCAACAGTAAGCATACAAATTTAAGGGTATTTCATCAAATATGTTTTTACAAGACAAAAGTAGCACATCAACAGATAAAAAGGAATGGGAATATATATATATACACCTTTTGTTATAAATATGATCTTCTTGGCCTATCCCAGTGGTACCTTTAAGTGTTGATAAGTGGATGAAGATCCATAAAATGTCACAGCTACAGGAATGCATCTGAATGAAAAACTACAAAAAAGGAGACAGACTGAATGAGATTAAATTAAAAGGTGTGTTATATGTCTCAGTAACTGTATTGAGATGATTTTATTTTTTTTTACTATTTATTTTTTACTTACCCCCAATATCTCTGCGGGTTGTCTGTACCATAATCCAACTCTCCTGCAGCTGAAATGCATCAGCCAGGGGTCTTTCAAAAGCTTTCACTAAAAGTATACATGGTATTCTATTTCTAAAGGGACAAGTAGTTTAAAGATGCAAACTCCTGAGGTGTAGAAACATTCTCTGCAGTACAGGAAAGGTGAAGACAGAGAAGTATAAGGAAAAAACAGAAACGTGTTTGCCCTGCTGAGAAGGACCTGGGTGTCGTGGTGGATGAGAAACAACACAAGCCAGCAGTGTGCTCTTGCAGCTTAGAAGGCCAATGGTATCCTGGGCTTCATCAGAAGAGGGGTGGCAGCAGGGACAGGGAGGGGATTGTCCCTCTCTACTCTGTCCTCATGAGGCCCCAGCTGGAGTCCTGTGTCCAGATCTGGGGCCCCCAGTACAAGAAAGATGCGGGACTGTTGCAAAGGGTTCACAAGAGGCCACGAAGATGATCAGAGGGCTGGAGCACCTGCCCTACGGAGAGAGGCTGAGGAAGCTGGGCTTGCTCAGCCTAGAGAAGAGAAGGCTGAGGGGGGACCTAATTGAAGCCTTCCAGTCCTTGAAGGGAGCAGAGAAACAGGAGGGGAATCGGCTTGTTAAAGGGCAGCCACTGGCAGGACAAGGGGGATGGATTAAAGCTAAACGAGGAAAGAGTTAGATTAGATATTAGGGGGAAGCTTTTTACAGATGGAGTGATGAGGTGCTGGAATGGGCTACCCTGAGAGGTGGTGGGTGCCCCATCCCTGGGGGTGTTCAAGGCCAGATTGGCTGGGGCCCTGGACAATCTTATATAGATCCAGGCCTGGAGGTTGGTGTCCCTGCCTGTGGCAGGGGGTTGGAGCTCTGTGATCCTTGGGGTCCCTTTCAAATCAGATGAGTCTGTGATTCTATGAAATAGAGGAACACACCTTTGATCCCTTTGCTGCTATCCTCCTCCAGTTTGTTAATGATAATCCAGTACCAGAAACAAAACAAAGTACTAGAGAAATCTCAAGACATTAGGTATGCAATGCAATTAGAGACTAGTCTGACCTTTTCATAAATCACAATAAATAAGACACAAGGTGCCTAAATTACCTACAGCCACTCAGAGCATTGGCTAATTTCAGTCAGCCATGGGTGAACCCTAATTTACATCATCTATAAATACAACTGACAAATTCTTGGAAAACCTTAATGCTTCAATTACTCTTCAATTTTTATTTTGGCAAACTAAACTCTAAAGTTCATACAGAAGATGGCAATTTACAAAAAAACCCAAATTTTAAAATTAAGTATTTTCTTCTTTTCTGGTTCTTTACAGAAAGTGAAAACATGAATTTACTGTGTAATTTATAATAGCAGAAGCAGGTGAAATGCAGTACTATGATTACAAAAACAATTTATTGACAGTTCTGCAATTTTATTTATGGTTTTGTTTGTAACCATCAGACCCACCCAAAAATATGTACCAAAATTCAATAGTGTTTTCTTTCAAAACAAAAAGCAGGAACGAACTGTCATACTGTATGTAGATGTTAAAAATGTCAGCCTGTTTCCATTAAACTCTAAAGTTCAAGCTCCAATTTGAAACAGTGTCCTGGGTTTGGCTACAATAGGGTTAATTTTCACCAGACGTTGGGGTGGGACACAGCCAGGACAGGTGACCCAAACTAACCAAAGGGGGTATTCCATACCAGATAATGTCATGCTCAGTATAAAAGGGGGCCAGTCAGGGAGAGATGAGGTAGCTCCAGGATGTGTTGTTTGGGGATGGTCCATCTTCAGGATGGGTCTAAGCTGTATGGTCTGAGTTGTGTGGTTTGATGAGAAACTGCATTGTGTATCACCAGTTTTGTGTATCTTTCTATAAAGTCCTGTTTCTGTTATTTCCCTCTCTCTTTGCTGTCCCAATAAATTGTCCTTATCCCAACACATAAAGCTTGCCTTTGTCTCCCATTCCAGCAGGGTGGGGTGTGAGAGAGGCCTCACAGTGCCCAGCTGCTGGCTGAAACTAAACCCAAACAATGGAATACAGATATCATCTGAATTTCATCAGAAAATCTGAATACAGATATCATCTGAAATTTCTGTTTTGCTTTGGCAATAGAAACCCCAAATATCCATACTTGGTTGTGGCTTCGGATATGGTTCTGCCTGCATCACCGAGTTACCCTCATGGTTAGTGTGGTCTTCTCCCTTCCTGTCATTACTAGCAGAATAAGCCATCTGATGTCAACAGCAGACTCTAGATATAGATGAGTAGGAGATCACTGAAAAATGTGGGTGTGACAGATAGAAACTCTTTGTGTTTTAATATTTAACTTTTCCAAAGGTTTTCAGAGAGGACATGGAAGTCTAAACAGGTCTGGAAATCCAACAGACCCATTACCCACTAGAAGTAGACTCTCTAGCTTAAATTTAAGGCACATGTGTTACCAGGCTTACTTTCAGGATTCACTGAATTGCCTCAAGGTCTTTTCTCCTTTTAAGAATATATAAAGAGAAGTTCTATAATCAGTTTCTGCTGCATTTGAACCACTTAACAGATGCACAGACTGTGCTGGCTCCAGATCTTATCATCAATTCCCCCTCTTCCCTAAAGAGAGGACAAGCACCTTATTTCAGCTTGCATTAGTGACCATGCCACGGTCATTACTTGTTCCAGTTTGTCAGCAATCCAGATTCCTTTCTGACTTGCTACTCTTCCCATTTAGTTTTGGATGAGTTTCCTTCACTTTTCTACTTCATAATGAATTATGCTGACAGTAGTATATATATGTTAACAAAATAATGCATACGGGAATTAGAGTTAAGCCATATGCCAAATTCTGCCTATAATTCTTCAGAACTGCATACTAGATGATGTTCAATCTCTTCTCCAGCCATTTAACATGCTGTTTGATTTACTTTTTTGCGCTGTTTTGGATACAGGAAAAAAAATAGCATCTTAAATGTAAGGTGGAAAGAGAAAGCAATTCTAAATGTTTTATAACTTTAAAAAAATGTACTACTCAGCCTCTAACACTTACATCAGTTGTAATAGAAAAGGATTAACTTCCAATTCTGCTAAAGGTAATTTTAGCTCTTGCAGGTGTATTTTCTTGTGGTTATATACTGTGTTTTATAAGAAGGCATTCATTTAGGGAACACAAGGAGTGAAAGTTGGATATGACTTTGCAACAAGGATTCTAGAAGTCATAAAAACACAAGATAATTTAAAATCACAAATACACACTCCCTAGCAAGAATAGACAGATGCCAGAGAAATATTTAGACTTCAGTTTTCCATGGAAGCTAACAGCTGATAAATTCAGTCCATGACAAAATGAAAAGAAGTCATATACTCCACATACAACATTCATATCCCTTTAATTTGGTCTACTTTAAAAAAAAGTTTTCTGCACAGTATGTAAAAGAATCATTGGAGTGGTAGTGCTAGTACTCTAGCTCTGGGTCTTCTTGTAATCACATCCCAAAACAAAAAAATCCCCCTGTCAGGGAGAAGAGCTCAGGAAGGAGAGGCAAGTGGCACCCTAAAGGGCTGTGCTCATTTTTAGTTGCTTCCAGCCACATTTAAGGGCTCATTCAGCTCATGCACGGGCAGGGAGAAGACAGAATTAGCAATAAGGGATAAGTAGTCATTTGACCATTTATTCCCTCTTGCATGGACACATACAATGCAATTAGATTTTCCTTATTCATAATCAGGCTGCAATTCCTTGAGTACATTTAACATTAATATTTCTGCCTATAATCCTGAAATGGAATACCAGAACAGTTAGAGTCAAATCTGGATCTAAACTTTCTCTCCCAGGTAAACTATTAGATTAACATGTTCATATTTTAATATTCCCTTTAAAAAAACCCCAAAACAACAAACCCCAAAACCTCTGGCTGAACTCTCTAAAGTAAAATAATCCAAAAGGTCTGTAAGATCTGACATATTGTATCACATATTGATATACTCTTATTAAAAAGCAGCTACAGCTTGCTCACAGGAAAATTTATATTTAAAGGAATGCAATAAGGAGACATAATAAAGGTTTTAATAGAATTACTGGATGCCTTGTGATTTGGAGTTCTCTAAAGATACAGTGAAAATGACATCTAAAAATAAATCAATATTTGAATCTCTGTCATTTTCCATAATCTTTTAACATGGCCAACTCAAATACTAATTCATCTAAAAATTTAGAAGTAGAATAGATAATAAAATGCATCTTCCAAGTGGGTAAGGGCCTAAGCTATAAAATCAACATCTACATTGGGATCTTTATGCAGTTGCTGAAATCTATGCTATATTTTGTTTTATTGCTGAAGTCAGAGTCAGCTACAAAGGCCCCAAATGTACAAATTATATAGGGACATCTGAGCTGACAAATATAAACAATCTTGTAACTTAACTGAGCCACTGGTAAGCTGTCTGTTAAGAAACAAGTAACTATTTACTTTAGATCAAAGTCTAAATTCAGCTTAAAAGCATAATCTTTACTTTGGAAAGCATAAGGATCCACATTTTTGACCTCGAGCCATTTCTTTAACAGACTTCAAAACCTGATCCAACAACACCCTGTCCCTGTTTTAGTGAATTCCACTCAAAAGACAAGAACAAACTATGGTTATAAAAAAGTTCAAAAGTGCATGTCCATAATACAAACGGTCACAAAATTGCCTGTGACGCCGATCTCATAATTAGCAGACACAGTGATCATCCTGAGCAAATTAATCTGATTTGCCTTACAATCTCACAATCCTTCTAGTTTAATCTTATTACAGGTTTTGGGTTTTTTCAATATTCGTATCTATTATTTTATGATTGTAGGTTGCCAAACTGCATTTGAGGATTCAGTAAATTATTTTTGTTTAGAATAAGATTAGCATCTCTGCTGTAACTTATTTTGTTAATGTAATTTTTGATATTGCATCAGTCTCATGATCACTGCACACTTTTTTCTCAGGACTTTTTCTCAAAGGAATTGATAGCAAAATATTGAACTGACTTAATATTTCTTTCCATCATTATATTATGGAAATTCTCATGAAAACTGTTTCTTAATTACAAATTAGGTAGAATAAGTAGACTTTTGTAGCACATGTTAGAGTGAGAAAATGGGGAAATAATTTTAAAAGCATAAATATACCTAAATACCCCTTGGACTTAGGAAGCCCTGGCCCATAAATTTCAAAAAACTCTTCATGAACTAAAGAGCTGACAAAGTTTTCCAAAGTGCTTGAATTATCTGAGTGCCTCATATAAAGGTGTTGGAAATCATATCATGCGTATGCAGGCACATAACCAAAGTAACAAGTACCTGGGTTAAATGCTTGTTCATTCCCATTTTACTGAATTAATTCAACAGTGGAAGTTTGTAAACTTCAAGTCAGTTTATTGACTGACTGGTCATGTAAGTTGTTCATTTCCTTACCAGTGTCCCCTGCAGAACAGATAAATACAATTTCTCTTTACCTTTTCTCTGTCTTTCCCTCAGTCCCCTTTCCTGTCTACCTCAATAGCCACCATAATCTGGAAACAGAACAAAATTAAAGCTATATTCTTGGCCAATATTAAATATGAAAACAAGGGATGAAAACAAGCTGTTGTGTGTGGTGTATCAAAGGGCACAGACTCCAGTTGTGGTGGATTGAGGACAACTTTAAGAACAACTGAGCAAACTTTGATCCCCTCTCATGGCTGAGGCAGCAGCCTTGAGTACTAGAACCACAACATACAAAAGGTTGCTCCACCCTGTGGGACTCGTGCTGTGCAGGCATCTTTCCATCCACACCTTCCTTACCATGACACAGCACACTGTGCCATCTCTCTGCTAAAGGATGCACAAATTCACATATCTACAGGACACTCTTTCCTGCTTTTGCAGCTTGTCTCCAACAAGCAGAGCTGTCTCTTTACCAGGGTCGCTTTTCCACTTCCCACAGTTGTGGCAGTTATTTTTCCTTAGTCTATTACCTCTCATTTGCAGTAAGAATCATACAAACATAGTTTAGGTTGAAGTAATCTTTAAAGATCACCAAGTTCAACTTCCTGCCATGGGCAGGGACACCCTCCACTTGCCCAATCTGTCTACCCAAAGCCCCATCCAACCTGACCTTGAACGCTGCCAGGGATCCAGGGGCAGCCACAGCTTCTCTGGGCAACTTGTTCCTTTGTCTCAGCATCCTCATCATAAAAAAAAAAAATTATCATCCTTACATCTAATCTAAACCTACAGTCTTTCAGTTGCAAACTGTTGCCCCTTGTCCTGGCACCAGAGACTTTGGTAAAAAAAACCAAACTCGGCACTTTTTTGATAATGCCCTTTTATGTATCAAAAGGCCACAAAGTCTCCCCAGAGCCTTTTCTTGTCCAGGAATGAATGGCCTCAACTGTTTCAGATTTTCTAGAGAGTGGTGCTCCAGCCCTAGGACTGTTTGCATGGCAGTCCTCTACATCAACTCTAACAGGTCCATGTTTTTCTTGTACTAAGGACCTGAGAGCTGGGTGCATTACTCCAGGTGGTGTCTCAGAGTGGAATAGCAAGGAGACAGGCACCTTCCTCAGCATGCTGGCCATGTTTCTTGTCAGGCAACCCAGAATATGATTTACTTTCTAGGCCGCAAGCACACATTTCTGGGCCGTGTCCAGTTTTTCATTCCCCAAGTTCTTCTTCTGAAAACAGTGACTTAATTCATTTCACAGAGTCACAAGGTTGGAAAAGACCTTTAAGCTCATCAAGTCCAACCATTCCTGTCCTATGCTAAACCATATCCCTGAGCACCTCATCTACCCTTTTTTTAAGCACACCAAGGGATGGTGACTCAGCCCCCTCCCTGGGCAGCCTGTGCCAGACCCTGACAACTCTTTCAGTGAAAAACTTTTTCCAAACATCTAATCTGAACCTTTTACTAAAGAGCAAAACCACAACAAAAAAGCCCATCTTTCAGCACCAGATGATGTATTTCCCATGTGTTGGAGAAGTTGGTAGAAGTTATTTCCTAGCAGGTTTATCAAGTTACTAAGTCAGCACAAAAAACCTGCAGTTACCTTTATTTAGATTATTGGTATATCATTGCCACAGCCATTGAGATTAGGAAAATATAAACCTAGTCAAGTACATCACTTGGACAAATCTGCAGTAGGTCTGTTCTTTAAGAGTTAATGTTAGCTCTAACAGGAGACCAAATCAAACATGGACAGCTTCCAGGAAAGCTATTTCCTGTTTCT
The DNA here is from genome assembly GCA_020800305.1 of Porphyrio hochstetteri. Lineage (NCBI taxonomy): Eukaryota > Metazoa > Chordata > Aves > Gruiformes > Rallidae > Porphyrio > Porphyrio hochstetteri. The sequence continues at coordinate 27,745,307 of CM036912.1, forward strand.
ATATAGTGGATATTATTTACTGCTTTAACATGTTATACACAGTTGGAGAAGTAAATCTGCTTATTCACAGAAAGAATAATGGATGCCAAGTAAATAGGAGTCCTTATCTATAAGTATTATACAAGCATTGCTTTTACTTGGAATGCTAAGGTTAGATATTAACAAATATGTTCTAATAAACTGAAAAATGTCCAGAGAATTAAATGTTAAATCTAGACAAAAAGCCTGATTTTCAGCCTGATTGTGTTTTAATTGGAAGCTACTTCCCTTGTGTTTTAATCACATGCTACTTTCAAAGAATGGAGGAGTACTAATAGTGGCATACTGTTGCCTTTCATTAACATCACATTTCCATTGTAGGTAGGACTGTTCCCTTTCTTCCTCCTACACAGTTTGCATCTGTTAAGTTTTATCTTACAAATACAAAACCACGGAAGGAAGCTTTAGAGATCATCCAGTTCAACCCCCTTGATTAAGCCAGTTGCCCAGCACTGTGGCCACTCAGGCTGTAAATATCTCCAAAGGTTGCCTCTTTTGGCAACCTGTTCCAATGTTGGTTTTCCTTATGTTTAGATGGGATTTCTCATATTTCAGTTTGTGCCCAATATTTAAGTATATTATCATTACTACATCCTGATTAACTGATGCAGAAGCTATCCTTTGGAAGGTGGTTCCACAGGACAAATATCCTGTCAACAAGCAGCAAGATGAACACCAAGTGGTCTTTCACACCCATTAATTAAAATGGCAGAACTCTGTCATGTGCTACTGTGCTTTTCTTAAAGAAAGATACATTGGAAATAAAATTGAAACAGAGCTAAACTACAAAATTATAGGAATTATCAGTCTTTCCCCTCTTTCCCAACCCCACTTTTGGGGGGAAGGTGCTGAAAACAAGAAGAAAAATGGTAAACATAGTATGGATAAATCTCACATCTACAACAGCGGGAAAAAACCCAACCTACCCAAAGGTTGGTAAGGAACTTGTCCACAGTTGCAACTGAAAAGTAAATTAATCTTCATATGCTTTATTGCTAATATAGCTGAACTTTTTTCTTTCTCTGTGAAAGACTGAAAAAGTTTGCAAAAGGCAAACACCTGGTGCAGCTAATATGCTGAAGGTTTTCCAATGCAGTTACCAGGCTACCTAAGAAAATAAAAATGCTCTGTTGATGTTAATGAATTATTCTCCCCACCCTGTATTAAAGCAACATGTTCATTTACTCTTGGCCAAATCAGAGGTATTTTATACAATAATTCAGTAACTCATTGATGTTGTCTGTAGAGGAGTGGTCCTTGAGTCCAATGAATCAAGATGTTGCAGGTGTTTTCTTGGTGACCTACAAAAAGTGGTAACACCTTTGTCACCAAATACAGTGTTCTTATAGTCCTATTTCAGAGAAAAAAAAGACAACAGAATGAAATATCAAACCAGCTCTTACTCCTTACCTTTCTTAATCCTCCTCTTCCCTTTAATTACCATATCATCTGCTGCATCTCGGAACATCATAAAATAAAATTCTGAAGAATAAGTTTAATAAAGTTGATGTTTCACAAAACACACAGCATGTTCATTATATATGTTTCGTGACAGGAAAAGCTGTTATCCTTTTTCCTCCAAACATTTCTGACTGCCCTTGATTAATTTTAACTTTAATAATCTGAGATCACAAAGACTTTTTTTACAGTTTAAAAATCACAGTTTTTTGAAATAAGAGAAAGTCTACCTGCCAACCACTAAGGTTTCTGTGTAACAGCCTGGGAGGGCAAGAAAAAAAGATTTTCTCAGAAATTTAAAACATTCACAGAATCACAAGGTTGGAAACTACCTTTAAGATCATCACGTCCAACCATTCTTATCCTAAACTAAATCATATCCTTAAGTACCTCATCTACCCTTTTTTTGAACACATCCAGGGAAGGTGACTCAACCACCTCCCTGGGCAGCCTGTTCCAGGCCCTGACGACTCAGTAAAAAATTTTTTCCTAATGTCCAATCTAAACCTGCCCTGGCACAGCTTCATGCCATTCCCCCTTGTCCTGTCACATGTCACCTGGCTGAAGAGACCATCACCCACCTCTCTACAACCTCCCTTCAGATAGTTGTAGGTGGTGATAAGGTCTCCCCTCAGCCTCCTCTTCTCTAAGCTAAACAGCCCCAGCTCCCTCAGCCACTCCTCACAGGATTTGCCCTCCAGCCCCTTCATTCCACTTTACATAATCTTTAAGGAAAGGTTACAAAGCTAATTTGGCCATCATTGACCAAAGCATAGGTTCAATGCCAAGCCAAGTACTTCTACCTGTTCTTGAGTAGCTGCCTGCTCTGTGCTTATTCTCTCTATTCATCTTCTGCTCTTTGGGAATCCTCTTTACTAGTAACATTCTCCGAGCTAGTCCTGTATAGCCAAGAGAGAGGAAGGACTGGTATTAGTGCTCCTTACCCATACCCTTCAACCAAGGTTATATGCAGGGAGCTGTGCATGAAACTGCTGGGTGATGATCCATCATTTCAGATTAAGTGACTGACTGCTGATAAACCATAATAGTCTACTCTGCTGTTACAGAAAAGCAGATGTAGGAAAGCATAAGATGTCCCTGAGATAAATTTAACATTGAATAAATAATGGTATGAATTGGTCTTCATTTGAAATTAAATAAAACCAAACCAAGTCTCATCCTATGGTTTGTATACCTTTACCTTTTCAATTTAGTTTCAAAAAAGGAAATCATACTCAAGAGAACAGCAACTGAGGCGTTTTGATGGTGAATCTCCATGAATGGTTGTTATTTATAATTTTCACAAGCAACAACTCTCTATAGATTTCAGGGGTTACAATCAGCATATATGACCAAAGCCCATTATTAACTCCTAGTTTAAAGATAATATACCTCTCCCTGTAAACTTCTGATGAAAAAGTAACTGTGAAATAAACAACAGACACTCAAGACTATAGCCATTTATTTCCAGTTATCCACTACTCAAATGAGGGATTCTTAAAAAATTGTGGCAATTATACCATATTTCAAGGTGATTTCAGCAAAAGCACTCTGTGACTGGTGATGTGCTGCAGGTAATTAAAGTTGCCATTGTTAGCATAATGTCAAGCATATTTGTATAGCACAATTCTAATTCAATAGAGAAACACAATTAAAATCAATCTGTAAGTCTGATTTTATAGACCTTCAGAAAAACTGACATGACTAAATTTGGCTGAAAGAAAATAACATGAGATGTGTAGGAAATGGATCAGGGAGAAATTTCAAGAAATCACCATGCTGAATGCTTGTCCCAAAATAGGATTTGTATATAAAATACAATCCAAAAAAGTGTCCTAATTTAACATTAGAAAAAATTCAAAGATTCTAATATAAAAAAAATTTTCAAGTAGTAAAATGGCATAATCAATAATTACTCTCACCCTACTGTACCATTTCTATTTCCATCTAATAATTCAGGGTATAATATATCAAAAATAAAGCTGGGGGGGAATCTTTCAACAGTGAGCATAATAATAAAAACATTAAAATACCCCAGAGCTGGTTTTTTTGGGGTTTTTTTAAACACTTTTATCAAAGGGTGAAGACAAGACCCCTTTCAAAAATTTTGCAGAACCTTTAACATAATTTCCCTGATGCATTAGGCCTATTTAGTTTAATTTTATGCATCTAAAGCCGTGGCCTTACCTTAAACTTTAATAAAGTGTCAGCTTCTGATATATGTGCATTATTAGGATGCAGCGTTAAAAACCTGAGAATTTTACAGGCACTAGTTGTTGTTTTTTAAAATAAATCTATAAGCTGCCTCTGCCTTCTAAACTGTATTCTGTTTTGTTCATCTGAAATGCTGAACTCTGGAGACATCACGTCAGTCATTTTATTTACTTTGTAATGAGCCTGTCAATGCACATTAAAAGTGGTTGCTCCTCAAATCCAAAACAGATATAAAACTATGGAAAAATAGTATAAACAACCTCTTCTGTGTATTCCATCATTCATCCCATGTCAGAGCACTGAATTGACTCTCCTATCTCATTCCCACCCTACTGATCCTGATTGTTGTTAGAGAAGATGAATCAGTTACTCATTTCCATTCTGCCTGCTACCTTGGTGCTTCCCCAAATCTTAAACACAAGCACCGATCTCCAGATTCACAAACAATCAGTAGGTTTTATGAACGTGGATGTTCAGTTATACAAAATTGCCAGACTAAACTGGTGTGCGTGTTCATTAACTCTTTTCCTTCCTTCCTTGCCACCTCTTCTGTTCTCCCCTGCCCAACTTGCTCCTGATAATCTAATAAAACAAAAGCCAGGGAAGTTCCCAGCCAATAGTGATGTTAGCAAACTATCTTCTATCAAGTATTTAGGCTAGAATGTGCATACAAGTGACTCAGAGAAAAAAATTACTTTGCAAAGTAACTTAAAAAATGCAATATTTATCTCTTCTGCTTTCCTATCACAGTGTAAACAGAAATATAAGGTAAATTACGTTGCAATAAGTTTGCTTTTAATTAAGAGAAAGCAAAGTTCAAGTTTACCTGTAGCATTCAAAACTATCCCTTGGGTCCTAAACAAAGAGAATAATAGAATGTTTGTGTCATTATTCAAACAGTAGAAAGATATAGACTTGCTGTCTTTGGTACTCAATTCTCCACTCATTTTACTTGCCTGCAGTAACAGTTTGTTACACATCCCAGTAAATTCCTACCTGTTGTAGAGCAGTGAAGTATGCAAGGAAAAAACCCAAGATGTTGCAAGCAAACTAATTGTGAAAGATATGTCTCATTCCACATAGCTTGCCCACAGCACAGGACTTTTGCAACTGAATACAGCTGTCACAACTGGGCAACTCCTCTAGGTAGCCTCCTTGAGAAGGGGTAGACAACATGACCCCAAGAGGTCCCTTCCAACCTTTACCCTTCTGTGGTTCTGTGAATGTATGTGTCCATACATTGATAGATCAGTTTCAAACTTAAGGTTATTTTTAGGTTGATGTTCATTAACAATACACATCTTCAATGGTTTGTTCTTAGACAATGATAATCCTTAGTGCTACATTACTAAATAAACAATTAGTGATTACGAGCCTGTTTTATTCCTTACTTTGCAAAAGCAGTTACTGGTCTGCATCCTGTGTCATTTGTTTGTATCTGGCAGATTTGCTACTTGCCAGTGTTTTCCTGAACCCTGTTTGTGAAACTGTACCCCAGTTCTTTGTTTGACACCTTGCATTGTGCATTGTCTGTACATTTATGGTTGGTCATGTTACAAAATGCTTGATGATGATCATGTTAGTGAAGTTGCAATGTCACAAAGTACTGTCACTGGTTATTCTGTTTTAGTATACTTTGGTTCTAAAGAAAAAAAAGAGTAGTCACATCTTTAGTCTGCTTCCACTTTACAGGCTGATAGAATTTTACAACTTCTAAAATTATATATTGGAATATATTATTAACATTAATAGTTGGATGCATGTCCTTTTCTAAGTGATGTTTGCTGCCACTGAGTGAATATCATGTTTATAGATCATCTATATCTAGGATTTACATACAAAACTTGTGGGGACAGAAGACAGGAAAAAAATATTAGATTTTTTTCTATAGAAAAATGGTTAGTTCCATTTTAGTCTGTATGATTCGAGTAAATACCCTGTAAATCTTCAGGGATACATATGAAAACAGTGATGGCCAAGACTGTGCTTCCATTAGTATTTCCAAAGGTGTATCATTAACTGGTATTAAATGTGTTAAAATTTATAGCCTACAGTACTCACGTACAAGTAGAAATCAATTATTGTTTCCTATTAAAGTAGGAGTTATGGACTATTAAGCAATGTCTCAAATGGACCAAGGTTATTACTGAAAAAAATTAATGGAAAACATTCTACCTCAATATGCTCATGAGCTCTCATAGAAAAAGCCTTAATCGTCAGTATTTCAAAATGATGTAGCATTGCTAATCAATACAGAGGTAAGAATGACCATCAGATTATATCAGACCTCTGTGTAATGGAAACTAATGAAGTTTATGGAGAAGTGACACATGTTCACACACTTGGAGATAGGCTAAAATAAATGAATTTTCTTCACAATAATATGTAATTAACTAGCAAATCACAGGCTACATAAGACTTCTCATTGCACAGCTCAGCTGCTTCTCTACAATGGACTTCATATAGGTCTCTAGTGCTCTCTAACAATTGATAGAGCTTTCAGAGAAATGGCAGAAATTAGAAATTAAGATGGTCATCACGTTTTCAAACCTCAAGACAGTTCATATGAAAGCTAATATAAATTTACTTTTCAATTAAGATTTTGAGACCTGGCAGTAAATGGATTGCTAAGGTTCAAATTTGAATACACTACACTTACTCTATCAATTAATTAGGCTTTTTTAATAAATAAAGTTTTTTCATATAAACCTACCACTGCTGTAACTATTCTTTCAGTTGAAATCCAAATCCCACTTAAGGCATATCAATATCTCCCAATGCCATCAATGGAACATGATCAAGCTCTTAATTCTGTTTTTAAATGTAGTTTTGCCTGGGAAAGAACATTGGTATCTACCATCTGGTGGCAAAATGAATAACTACGGCTCAGTTTTAATATACAAAGCCTGTATCTATGTAAAATATGCATAATGCTGCTTCATGTACAGATAATTGCAGGGACATAAGGAAAATCTAAAATTTTCTTTCAAAATGGTGAGTTAAACTATCTGCAAGACCTGTCTGTATTATTAAAATTCACTATACTGGCTAGCTAAACAACCTTCTTAAAGGCCTTCTATGAATCAATGGAAAATGGGACTTAGAAAAACTTATAGCCTTTGAGTTCAAAGGTAACAAAAAGATCATTGTATTTTAGTGAGCAAATGAGAAAAAGAAATCAGAAAAAAGGAATGAAAGTTATTAGAGGGATAAGATCCTCTTTTAGCCTGTAAACAGCAATATTCTTATACTATCAAAATGTAAACTGGAAAGAAGTGCCTTCAGTTATTTGAAAACACTGTAAGTACCTTATTTTTATCCTAAAGTTTAAGTGTTTAATTCAGAGGGACACATGTGAGTATACAGAAACCCCATCCCCAAAATGCTATTAAAAAAATTACATGGTGGCTATACAGACTCTTGGGGCACGGACACTCAACTTTGACTCCTTTGGTCTTCTCTTTCCAAGATCTTCTATCCCAAGGCACTGCAAAGGACTCAAGTTGCAGATGTGTAGAGCAGAGGCATTGTGAACTGAGTTACTCAGTTTTGCCAAGTCTGTAGTATATTAGATACTTGTATGATTACATACATATACAATTGGACACTTTTATAAGCATATAATTATAGTGCAGTTGCCCATTATTTTACAGTTTCTCCTCACTCGAAGGAAAAAGACCATAGGAAACTAGATGTTCAGAACATTTTAAAGGGATTAAGTGTTATCTCCTTCAAATAGAATGAATTGTGCCTCACAGGAGAACTGTGAGATCATCCAGACACACACTTCACATGCTCCACTATGTCACAGAATTGCAGGGGTTGGAAGGGAGCTCCAGAGATCATCAGGTCCAAACCCCCTGCCAAAGCAGTGTCCCTAGGACAGGTCACATAGGTCAGCATCCATATGGAGCCCCTTTACAAACACTAGTCAAGTGCTTAAAAATAATTTTCCCCTTTTGGATGCAAAGGCTATGAGAGAAGGAAACTCATGCACATTGATGTTTCATAGTATAATTATAAGCACACTGGCTGCTTGTTCTGTGGAGACAAAGAAGGTTCTGTCTCATAGGTTCAGTGAAAAAAGGAAAGTTAAATCCACTTTGCTGTGAGATGATTTTGAACAAAATAATCCAGTCAATCGTATTAAATATTTCAGGCAGAACTAGTCTCTATGTTATTCTCTTGAAGTCTCAATAGCCCTAAGAGTTCAAACACACAGTGCAGCACAGCATTCCTCCCTCACAAATTTCCCCTTTTCTGAGAATCTTAGAATGGTCTGGGTTTGAAGGGACCCCAAGGATCACAGAGCTCCAACCTCCCTGCCACAGGCAGGGCCACCAAATTTAAATGGGAAACACATTCAGAAGCACATGCTCACCCAACTACTTATGTAGGTCTTGTGTGCATGCTAAGCTAAATCTCTGCTGTGGAAGCACCTCAGATCAAATATTCCATTCCCAATCCATTTTATATTCAATATAGTTCAGACCTACAGATGTCACAGAGGAGACATAGTTCAGGGAAGTCATGCTAGGTTCTATCAATCAGCTGAGTTTATTTTTTAGTAGAAGTGCAAGATCCAAAGTCAATAATATTATTGTGCACAAAGGGATAAAGCAAAGACGACACTAAAAAATCTGAAGCTGTATACTGGTTTCTCTACATAATACTTTAAGCTTTCTTACCTAAATATTTGTTCTTGTTGGGAAGGGCTATAAATCAAAATTAAAATTCAAAATGGTGTTGATATATACATATAAAAGATCTAAGAACCCCAAGTGTATATGCAAAAGACTACACCTACATGCAGACTATAATGCAAATATTAAAGGGGGATGACTCAAAGGTCTGCAAAGAAGGATCTGATGTTTAGAGGGTCTTATAAGCATGCATAAATCAATAGTACATTTCTGCTGTAAACAAAAGACAATATACAATGTGATAAGGAGTATCAAATAGCAAATACATAAAATAATTGTTCCACACTGTCAGCCCCACCACAGTAAGGATCAAACACATTCTTTGGGGCAGGCAGTTAATTTCCAGAGCAAAACAGCAGTAGTGAAGTCCACTTTGTCTTTTAGGCTGTCTAAAGCTTCCACTAAGTATCTTTGAGAAGCTGTAAGCAGTGTGCTGTGATCTTGATAACCTGCTAATTTGGTGCCATCAGCACCTGCCACCCATCTCATCCTTACTATTCCTTCTTGTGTTTCCACATAACTAAATTCTCACAGAGCCTGCACTCATACCAGTCTTAATATTTCTACTACAAACCTCAAATGAGGGCATATGTATGGGATTGTTTGGTATCAGCTTGGTATAGATCTACTGTCCCAACAAACAATTGGATTTATGGGACAATGGAACACATACAGGCAAAGAGGCATTGTTGTGGTTTAACTCAGCTGGCAGCCCAAACAAGCAGGCAGCCCTTTGCTCATTCTTTTCCTTCCTGGGGATGGGGGAAAGAATTGAAAATGAAACAAAAAAGAAAAAACTAAGACTTGGGGGAGAGAGAAGGAAGTTTAATGTGACAAAAAAGGAAGGTGATGGTGATGATAATTATAATAACAAAAAACCCACTAACAGAACAAGTTATGAACAATACAATTTCTCACCACCAAAAGTCAATGCTCAGCAGGACCTCAACCTGTGCCAACCCCCCAGCTGTATACAGATCATGACATCATACATTATGGAATATACTTTTGGCCAGTTTGGGTCATCTGCTCTGGCTGTGTCACCTCCCAGCTTCTTAGATGCCCCCAGCCTTCTTGTTCAGCAGGGCAGTGTGAGAAGCTGCAAAATCCTTGACTCCTTGGCAACAACTAAAACATCAGCATGTTATCAACTTTGCTCTCATCCTAAATCCCAAACGCAACACTAAAACAGCTACTATGTATAAAATTGTGTCCCCTCCAAAACCAGGAAAAGCATGGACAAATGAAGGAACATGTAACTTTTATAGGCTGTTAAAAGAGTGAATTTACACAGATGAATGAAGACCATTGAATTTTCAACTTACCTTAAGGTTCTTATGATGAGATAGAAGGCTCCCAGTCTTTAAGAGGGAGCAATTTGAATTTCATTATAAGTTCTGTTGTAAAACTGGATGCTTATTTTGATTTTAAGCTCATGAAATGAATACCTTTGCTGGCATGTTGTAACAATCAGTAGAAGTAATTGATGGAAATTCAAAGCACTGACTCCCTGTTAAAAGAAAAAGGCAATGCTTCATTTTTCATGAGTCACAAAATTGAAGATGATCTATCTGAAATCATTTTGATCTGTGCCTGCTGAGGATCTTAATCACAATTCATAAAATAAGTCATTGGTTAAAAGTGGGCAGATTTATCAATTCCTATATCCCGACTTAGACTCCACTTGCAAAAATATAGTTTCAGTTCTTAGAGACATTAGTCACTAACCAATGCAGCAGTCTTACACTTTCCTCAGTGTAACTGAAAGCTGAATCTGCCCTGTTAACTGTTTTATAAATGTTCATGTGCCATAAGACAGTTGGCACATATCATCTGGAAACATCAGCAAAAGGTCATCTAGTTTGTATGTTGCTTTTAGAAGTTTTAAAGCAGTTGTGAATACTTTTGGATGGATTCAGAATGCAATTCCAGCTTTATTACTCTTGGTTGCAGCATAATTTAACTAACAGGAAGCTCCGTTTCCACTATATGCCAAAATGAAAAATATTTTTAGCATAAATATTAGATTACTACAAATATAAGCAAAGACTTAAATGAAAATTATCTGTGACTGTAAAATAAATTATCAAATGCAATTTTGTAAGAAGTACACAATACTGCTGTAATGTGACAGTGAAATGTGACAATGCATTTTTTTTTTCAATGAACTGGGAAATAGGGGAGATGTTCAGAATGTATTTTCAGAACAAAATCTGGAGCTCATATTTCTTGTTTTTGAGAACTGATTGAGACAGGATATCCAATAGAGATACAATGTTCTTATTCTTTCATTTCAAAAATGCATTTTCAGTGATTCTGATTCTTGGAACAAAACAAAGACAAGGTCAAATTGCTTTTGTCACCCTACACAAAATAGACAAACATAGATCACATGTTTATATTTACAAAACTCTGTCCTCAGGTCCAGATGCAATGATGCACATGCATACAGCTTTTCTAGGTGTTCAACTTCAGTTTGAAAAGCGTGAAGATAGACAAAAAGTTGGTTTATGTTTAAAATCAGATTCTAGATTTAGACTTAAACTTTTTGGTATCTGAAATGGAAAACAATTTTGACTCAGGATACAGAAACTGTTGTTATTTGTATTGCCAGATTGTGGCATGTGATGGAAAGAACATTTCATTTCTTACTTGAATTTATGTACTTAAATTATAAACTGTGCAATTAGAAATTAAAAAATAAAGGATATAAACAAAGACAGCCTTCACTTTCATTCGTGAAGTCTGTGTCAAATTACAGGAAAGCAACTGGTAAGTAGCATACAGTCAGAGAACATTCACAAACACCCAAAGAGCAACAGGAAGTCCATTAAAAACATTGCCTGCAAGCAGTATTAGCATAAATTTCATGACTGGGAAAAAGAGAAAAAAAATCCAGTGTTACATGTCTTCATAAAATGACTCCAGCACTCCAAGACATCTGGAGTATGTGGTTCTCTACCCAGTCCTGCTTGGGTGTAAACTCATTTTCCACTATGGGCTAAATATAAAAGTATTATCCATTATCTTGGATAAATACTTGGTAGAGAACTTAAAGAATGAATTAAGAGGCTAGATGTACTTTGGGTAGAATACTTGTCTTTCTCTGTCCCCTGTTCTTAAAAGAACTCAGCCGGAACATCCTGGGTTGTTCCACCTGTTTCCCTCATAGAAACACATTGAATGTCTTTCACTAACCTTTCTACCCAGGGCAAACGGAACTGATGTGATACTCACTGACTATTTAAAATTATCAACTCAAATAAAATTAGTCATGTAGCAAAGCAAATCAAATTAAAGAAAAGAAACAAAACAAAGAGGAAAAAATAACAAGATAAAATAACAAACCAACCCTGAAGTAATTTAAGAAAGTAAAAGTCATTCGAAAGGGAATCTGTCTCTTACAAACATAGCAGATGTTCATGAAAAAACACAAAAAGATTGCTTATTTGTGAAACGTGGTTTTTCTTTTTATGCTTTAACCAAACCATTTTTACTTCATATCCTTTCCATATAGTTTTCAGCCTCTCTGATATGCAAAAAAAGCCATTAAGCATGTTAAAACATAACCAAATTAGCAATTCTTCTCATTTTCATTCATCTGTACTCCCTTTAGTACTTGACTATATTTACAAGACAAAAATATAGGCAAACTGTTAAAAGGAAGCAATATTTTCATATTATACATATATGAACCCTAAAGTTAATACTGTCTTTGCTGTCAGAAAGAATCCATGTACATCCATAGATTATTATTCTTTAAAATGAAGCAATTCACACCAAAGTAGTACTACTGGCTGCTTTTATGGAAAGAATAAATCCTCATGTCCTACACCAAAAAGATAATATAGCAGCACAGAATCCCAGACTGGTTTCGGTTGGAAAACATCTAGTTCCATCCCCCTCCCATGGGCAAAGACACCGTCCACTAGCCCAGGGTGCCCAAAGCCCCATCTAACCTGTCCTTGAACCCTGCCAGGGATCCAGAGGCAGCCACAGCTTCTCTGGGCACCCTGTGCCAGGGCATCTCCACCTTCCCCAGGAAGGATTTCTTTCTAATCTCAGTCCCCCCCCTTTAACCTATGGGCAAGTGATCTTTGTGCTGTCACCCCTGTCCTTTGTCACCAGTCCTTCCCCAGCTTTCCTGTAGGCCCCCTGGACCTTCAGTTACTGGAAGGCTGCAATGAGGTCCCCCTGCAGCCTTCTCTTCTCCAAGCTGAGCAAGCCCAGGTCTCCTCTGGACTAGCTCCAACAGCTCTATGTCTTTCTTGTCCAGAGGATCCCAGACCTGGATGCAATACTGCAGGGGGGGTTGTCACGAGAGCAAAGTAGAGGGGGACAATCGCCTCCCTTGATTTGCTGTTCAATAAGATATTGAATACCAAATTATTCCTAGTAGAAGATGAACAAAGCATTCTGATAATTTAAGGGGACATTTTGCCACCTAATAAATAATTCCTTTATCTATAATTAGTCTGAATTGCATTGAAAGCCCACAATAAAGAGGCAGGCAAACTGCAAAAATATTTTTGATTTTATGCTAAACTAAGAATCAAAAATTATCATTCATATCCTCTATGTGAAAAAGTACATTTGACCCTAATAGCAATTTCTATTTTTTTATTCTAGGATCAAAAGTCCTGATCTGTGTAAGCCAAAGTATCTAGGGATATAGCCAAAAGGCAATCAGGATCAAAGGCTGCCTCCCTGAAATAGCTCAAAAAGAGAATGGCTAATCATTCATAAACAGAAAGCAGAGCATCCACAGCAGAGCTCTAGCTGCTGTGCAATGACGTATGGAGCTCAGACCAGCAACTCCAAGAATCAAGACTGAAAAAACTCCAAACAATGCCTGACTTAAGATTTGTTCTAATCTGCAGAGAAAATTATGAAAAGCTGAAACAATCACAAGTGTAAAAATACCACTTGGGACTGCACTGTGTACATTTACCATTAGCGTAAATAAGAAGTATTTTCTTAGGTGTGCACCACACTATTGCATCCTATGGGCTGAAGAGGAGGAATGAAGGAGTGAAGAGAAAATTTGACACATGGGCAAGAGCTAGAAAGAGAGAGACCAATATCATGCATATAGAAAACATAAAACTGCCTAGATCCTACATATGTCATGCAAGGATAGAAAATCTGAGAACATCTTGGACATAAGCATTTCTCCAGCCCAAGGCACTCCTGTTTTTGCTGCGTTTTATTTCCCAAGATAGCACCATTTAAGGCCCAAAGTAACCAAAAATGCATTATTTACCACATAAAAACCTCTTGAAATTGACTTTCATGAAGTTGATTAACAGAGTTTTAAATTATCCCTAAAAATTGTTTTCCTAATTTATCCTTTTCACCTTTGGATTCCCAATGAGTCTGAATAAGAAATTGTTAAAAAATATAAAAGAACTATTATTTTTAAGATATCTTTGGAGTTTCATTTCATCTAACTAGCAATAAAAATCAATGCATATATGTTCTTGATCTGCAGGAAACAGATTTTTTGGCAAAAAATGCTGTGTTATGTCTCTGAGAAGGAGAGATTTCCATTTTATATTTTTTAATGATTGAAACAGACTAAATCATTGAAATGGACACCTGAAGTTAAATATAAAATATTAATTCAACAGAGCAATAAACAAAATAACACCATTCTCAGTGGCCTTAATTAGAAATAAAGCTCAAAAGTCTTCTAACATTACTTATGCTTCACTGAAGTGATTCATTTGAATTAACTGGTCTCTATTTACCCACTTCCAAAGTAAAGAAAGGTCCACTCAATACAGAATATACAACCTCTTTTATTTATTCATTATAAGTTAGCATAGAAGACATTTATGCTGCCAGTAATCACAGTTTTCATGGGAAAAGAAGTAAACAAAGGCAAATCTGCTGACTGTTCACTGTGGTAAAGGAAGCCTACCTTAATTTTGTTTCCTTTTCTGTTCCCTTGATTCTGCAGGTAAATTAACAGCAATCAACACCCTGCAGTAGTTTAGAGCAGACAGATCTGTTCTCAGAAAGAGTACATCACTCTAGATGGCCTCCTAAATGGCCTTAAAATGAGTCTTCTCATGACCAGCTGGGTCAGGAAGTTGTCTTCCAAACCCTCCAGGAACCTGCTAGACTGTTTTCTCCCTGCTGTATTGTACCTCCAGGAGACATCCAGTAAGTTGAAGTCCCCAATAAGGACAAGGGCTGGTGATCGTGAGACTTCTCCCAGTTGTTTAAAAACCAACTCATGAGCCACCTCCTCCTCCTGGTCAGGTGGTCTATAGTAGACTCCCATCACTATCTCACTGATTTCATTCTCCTCTGATTTTCACCCAGAGACACTCAACCCTGTCTTCATCATGCTCCAGCTCCAGGCTGTCAATGCATTCTCTGACATACAGGGCTACCCCACCTCCTCTCCTACCCAGCCTGTCACACCTGTATAGTTTGTAGCCAGTAATTTCAGTACTCCAGTCATGTGAATTATCCCACCACATTTCTGTGATGGCAATCACATCATGATTTCCTGTACTTACAAGGACTTCTAATTCCTCTTTTTTGTTCCCCATGCTGCATGCATTGGTGTAGATGCACTTCAGCTGGGCTATTGATGATCTTATGCTCCTTGGGGAAGCCTTGCTTCTCAAGTGACAGATGTTTAAGTTACCTAGCCTATCAGTAGTAGTTCCATCTCTAGTCTGAATTAGCACACTATCCCCCTGATTAACTAGGGTGGCTGACCAGAGGTCATTGCCAGCACACCACCTCTCAGTAACTCCACCACCACACCCAGGCTTTTTTCCATCTAGCCTGGCCCTGTCCCCCTCCCCCTTCTTATCTAGTTTAAAGCTCTATTAATGAGCCCTGCCAGCTTCTTGGACAGTATCCTTCTGCCCCTAGGGGATAAGTGCTCCCCATCCCTCAAAAGCAAGGCTGGTGAGGCTCAAGCCAGCCCACTCTCAAAGAGCCCAAAGTTCTGTTTCTCACACCAGGCTCTGAGCCAGGCATTAATTTCCTGGCTCTTCTCAATCCATCCCTCCCCATTCCCTGTAGTAGGAATGACTGAGGAAAACACTACCTGTGCTCCAGATCCTCATACCATGCATGCCAGGGCCCTTAAACCCTTCTTAATGGTCCTCAGTTTTCTTTTATGTATTTCATTACTACCTATTTGAAAAATTAAAAGTGGATAATAGTCCATGTCCCTGACCAAGGTTGGGACTCGCTTGGTTAAGTCCCTAACTGAAGCTCCCTTAAGGCAGCAGACTTCCCTGTGTAGAGGGTCCAGCCTACACATCAGGCCCTCAGTTCCCTTCAGAAGGGAATCTCCTAAGACAATGACCCATAACAGAGGATGTTTTGATGGTTTGCTTAGGGGGTCTTGTCCTAGGGAACACAACCTCAGAAGTAATTTTCCTTTCAGCCATCTCATTATCTGGCAGGTCCCCTTGTGGTAGGGCCTCGTATCTATTGCTCAGAGGAACTTGTGGAGGAAGGACAGGCCTGGAAGGCTCTCTCCTACTGGCCTTGCCACGTACCTGCTTCCATTCGTCCCTATCATTTAGGCTGTCCTGCCTGGGGGAGGGTATAGGGTCACTCTGGTCCTGGACGCCATCTACCGGGTACTCACGTTTCTGCGGCTGGGAGGACAGAACCTGACTCATCCGATCTATCTCCATTTCAGCCTCCCTGATGCTCGTGAGCCTGTCTAGTTTATCCTTGAGCACATCTACCTCTTCTTGTAGGTATGCTGCTCGGCTGAGGAGATCCCTTATCATCCCACAGCCATGATCAGAGCTGTCTCCTGCCGCAAGCATGTTGTGACACTCCCTGCACCTCAAGACCTGCACCGCAACGTGCTTCTGCGGTTGGTTGAACTGGGTTGCTACCTCCACACTGGAAGGTGCTGGGGTTACGGCCCTGCGCCGGGCAGACACCATCACGCAAAACCTTCCCAAAGATTAGTGACCCTCACCTGTCAGTCGGCTGAACAACTCTGCTTCCTCTGCCCGGCGTGCGGACTGTCCCGTCCGAGCTCCCGGCGGGCTGCCTGCGTTCTGAGGGTCCTTTTAAAGCTAGAGGGCGGGGTCATGTGACGTCAGGGGGCGGGTCAGCTTTGGCGGGTTTCCGGGTTGCCGCCGCGGTTCGAAGGGGCTGCACGGGGTCTCAGATGGACGGAACCTCTCTGTACAGCCCGATCTGACACACAGACCCTCAGCTCTCCAGAGTGATCGCTGTCGCCGCTGATCGCCACTCGCCGACTGGTGACCGTTAAGGTTTTACCGCGTTTAAATCCCCCGCGGTTGCTCCGGTCCCGCGTCCTTCCGCACCTGATTGGCTGGGTCAATCTGTCAGCAAGCAGAATGCAGGTAAGAGGTAGAGAACTGTTGCAAACAGCTGTTTCTACAACAGGGGGGAGTCACAAAGCTTTTAAAAAATGTTTCATCCCAGTTGGCCTCAAAAGAGACCACCTCTGGAGTCTGTCTCCAAATATTAGTGCATCCCTCTGTTCCCTTCTAGTGCTTTGAAGCCTTGCTTTGCTAGAATTAAAAATATTTCTTTAAACTAAATGTTTATCTTTGGAATATTTTTCTCCAACAGGCAATAGTTCAGTAGCACATTCTGCAAATTAATTGCAGGGAACGTGGGGATCTGCTTGTCATCACTGCTTCACACTGAAGCGCTGAAAGTGGAGACAGCAGTTATGGTTGTATTATTACAACAGAAGTGTCAAGAAGTAAAGCAAATGATCTCTCACTAAGCTTCCTGGAACGCTACCAGAATGTAATTGGTGCCCATGCCAGCCATGTCAGCACACACGATATGGAAGTTACAGAATGGCACAAGAAAGAACTGCTCTGCTCATGTAGTTTAACTCAAATCAGGATCAAAACTGTTTACTGATTATTTTAAACAACACATAATTAAATGGCACTCACAGAGCTATATGTTCAGGATGAATATCAGCAATATGATGTATAAATGGCATTGCTAGACATTCAGCAGCCTACACATTCCAGTGACATCAATTCCAAAAAATCTATGTGTGTGCACACAGCCATTTACATCCTCACACAGACCCACCCCCCCTTCTTTGTGTGGCACCAGCACATATCCTCCCTCCTGCACTGCAGGACACCCTTCCTGCAAACCCCCTGTGGGACCTGTGGGTTCTCCAGCTTCATGCTGCCACTTCACGCACCCCACTGACCTGCACAATGGGGACAAATACCACCAAGAGGCACAGCTGCACACCCCGGGAGTCCCTGTGGGACTCCACTGCATTGTCACCACATGAGCCAGTCACTGGTATCTCACAGTCTGTGTGTGTGAGGTTTGTGAGAGATGCAGAAATGCATCAGCCAAACGTATTTCTGGCTCAGCAGGGAGGACTGATGAAATTTTACTGTTGCATGATGCTACAAGTGAGACTTCACCAAACTCCAAAAAAACTAGTTTGGTCAGAAACTGGGCTGATAAGCGGCTCAAACTGTATAAACACAGCAGGAAATGTGACTAAAACCCAACTGCTTTCACTCCAAATATCTGCAGCTGTCAATGCCTGCGAGCTCTGCATCTCTAGCAGCTGGCTGCGCAGCAATGGCCTCCCCCTGCATAGGGACTGTGCTCAAGGTTACCTGTGAGGCTGAGACATCCCTTACCTGAGACCAGACCATTGGTGGGTTGGTAAGTGACACTTTTTGCACATTTAAGATACATATAGTAAGCTTACATGACAATCCTTGTATCCCATAATAGCTCCAATTGTAATAGAGTACTGACCAACAATCCAATTGTACTTATTAAATATTTTACATGCCTACCTTTACAGATTATAACTCAACAGACTACTAATTCAGATCTGAGTGATCTCTGACTCTTGTGACACAGAGGCTTGGGAGGGTTGCTGGAAGAGTGACTTCTGGTGGTGTCAAGCCAAGCTTATTGCTTCTCTGTTACCCCCTTCTCAATCCTAGGTGTTTCACCCTACTGCATATTTTCCATCCTTAATTTTATGCCTTTTCAAGCTCACTCCTTCTTCCATCTAAAGTCTTTTGGTCATGCTCTGGATACTACTTAATTTGTCTGACCATCTTTAGCAAACATTGTTAATTTATTCTTGATCATCTCTCAGAAGATGGGTATTCTGGTCAGACACTCTCTTGGTACTCATGTTCCTGCTGAGTATCCAGGTCATGTATAGAGTTTATGTGGCAAGGTAGTAGGGTGGCTGCAAGGGTGGCTTTTATGAGAAGATTCTAGAAGCTTCCCTCATGACCAACAAAGTCAATGACCTGCTTCTGTCCAAGACTGAGCCCATCAGTGATGGTAGCAGTGCCTTTGTAATAATATATAGAAGAAAGGGTAAAAACTGCTGTTCAACAGCAGCTAGGAGAGAGGAGTGAGGATATGTGAGAGGAACTGCCATGTAGACACTCAGACCAGTCCAGAAGGAGGAGTGGGTTTGGTGCTCCAGGATCCAGAGGAGAGATTCCCCTGCAGCCCATGGAGAAGACCATGGTGGAGCGGGTTGCTCCTTGCAACCCATGGAAGGTGATGGGGAGAAGGGACTCTACCTGCAGCCTGTGGAAGACTGCACAGTGGAGCAGGCGGACACACCTGAAAGAGGCTGTGACCCAGTGGGAAGCCCATGCTGGAGCTTCTGGGAGCAAAGTTGAGACCAGGAAGAAGGGATAGGTGGAGGGAAGGTGTTTTTAGACTTGCTCTTATTATCCTATCCCTTTGTTAATTTGCAATAAATTAAATTAGTTTTCCTGAGGTGAGTTTGTTTTGCCTATGACAGCAATTGGTGAGTCATCTCTTTGTTGTTATCTTGATCCACGAAGCTTTTGTCATACTTCCTCTCCCCTGTCCAGCTGAGAAGGGGGTATGATAAAGCAGTTTGGTGAGAAACTGGTGTCCCACCAAGGTCAGCCCACCACAGGAGACAAAGCAGATTGCCCAAACATGGAAGATGGAGAGACACATGGGAGAAGTAGAGATCTTTAATGACTTTTCAACTTTACACAAGTGGATAACAACATATTTTCAATATGTTACTTACCTGAATGAAGAGAGCTTTGAGCTCTTGCTGTGGCAGAGCAACTTCACTTTACCCACGTTGTGCATTCTTGTTAATTCTGACACCTTCTTACGTTCTTAAAGGCAAAAGCAATGTTCCAGGTGGGTTGCACAACAGTGGTGTAATCTGGCATTATTTCTTCTTTCCATCATTATATGACTTTAACAAACACAACACAAAACATATATTGGCTTTATTTTTTTTCACCTGGCATGATGCCTTACTGTCACAGATTTAATGTGTTGCCTTTTATGAGTTCAACTTCTGTTTCATGTCTCCCATATCAACACTGAACCTCTGAAGTTTTGAAATAATTCTTCATTAGTTGTATTTTCTTGACATTTTCATAGTTCATTCTCATTCTGCTACTCTTTCCTGGCTCCAAATATCATTGGGTCACTTTGCATGTCTTTTGCCTACCCTTAGTTTTGCTTTGCATGTGAGTGAGTGACTGAAGACCAGTGTTCACTTAATAGAGAGATGCAACAGGTAGTAGGTGCAGGTGGCATCTTTATCTTCACTGTGCTGAAAGCTGCTTCTCAAAATCCTTTTTGAATGTAACCTTACCCATAACACTGTGGTATTTCAAAAACACCTGAGTTGTACTAAATGTCATCCTTTATCAAGAAATATGCTTTTTTTCTTATGATATACAGCTGACATATATGAAGTTTTCATGTGTTCAGCAAAGCATGTTCTGCCTTTGTGTTGCAAAATCAATTCATCTGTTAGTAAAGTAGCAAGTTATTACAGGCAGACTGTTTTATGCCTGTATAGAAACCTTAAGATCAATCCTATCTTCTGACTGGGGCTAAGTAAAAATGACACAAATTTTCACTGTTTATGATACTGAAAATCTTGGTTTTCAGCAGAGAAATTCCCACCAAGGAAAAGGGAGTACAATCAGTTCAGCCAACAATACTTTTCAAAATGAGAAGGCACCAAAAAAAAAAGGAACTCCCCTAACTGGGTTATTGCTGCAGAGTATGCAGGGAAACATTTTATCTGCCAGCAAGGCTAGGATTTTGTAGCCCTACTCTTAAAAGTAAGATCGTGGATGAGATGGCAGCAGGTGGAGGAATTACCCCGAATAAAATGAACCAGCAGCAATAGAGGAGCTGAGCAGCTGGATTTTGTAGCCCTACTCTTAAAAGTAAGATCGTGGATGAGATGGCAGCAGGTGGAGGAATTACCCCGAATAAAATGAACCAGCAGCAATAGAGGAGCTGAGCAGCTGGGCTGAGGTACTCGATACTGTTATTCTCTCACTGCAAGATTAATTCCATGGGCATCTCATTGAAATAATGTTAGCTGGCTGGCTGGATTTTACTTCAGACGTGTCTGGAAAGTAATTTTCCCTCCTAGAGATGTATTTTGAGTTTATCATTGTAAATTTAGGATAATGGCTTAGTACAGGCTTGGTAGGAATCAGTAACAGTTGCTCAAGACAAAAAAAATAAAATTATATTCCTATTCCTTTGGAGGTGCTGGGAGTGCTGAAGTAGAATCTAATCTTTCCAAAATTGCTATGTGTCTGTACAGTGCATTTTGCTTTCTTCATGTACTTACCATTCCCTCTTGTTCTCAGATACCTTCACAGAAGACTACAAAGAACTTCTGTTGGGGTATTTCTGTTTCTCAGCCTGTCTCACGTACTGCTGGATAAAAATAATCTCTCTGAAGGATCTCCTGGTGATAATACGATGGGTCTCTCAATTTTAATATATTTATTGTAAAACCCTTGTCAGCAAATTGGGTGCTGATAGAAGCAAAAGCAAATCTGCATGTGTGTGGCTAAATTCGTAACAAAGGCACATCCAACCAGTGGACTTCATTTCAGTTTGGTATGAGCTGAAGGCTGAGTTCACTGTTTTGCTAGAACCACAGATGCTAGTCCTTCATCACGAGCCCCTTTTACCCAGGGGTGAGAGAGAGTGGGATTCTTGTGAGGAGCAGCAGATGGCACTTCTGGCTATTTTAAAGCAGTCATATTAACAGATGCGACTGAGAAAACTGTGTGGCCTGCACTCTTTTCTTTTCTTTTTTGGTGATGTGTAATCTTGGAGAGTTTTGTTAGCTGATTTTGTCATACTGTGAGAAATAATAATGATGATTATTGGTTATTTCTAGCTATAAGGTGGTCCTTTAGCTCAATTCTGACCCTACAAAAAAACGTTACAATGAAGGACAAGCAATTCTGGACTTCTTTAAGGGATGTCTTAAGAGGAGGCCAGAAAAAGGCACACACTTTCAAATTTCTTCTTTTGCTGCTTCACCTGACAGTCTAAATTTCTCATTTCTTAGGATTTTCACCAGTAAATATTGTGCCAATGTGTATGAAACCAACGGCTCTTCCCATCTCAGGTTAAACTGTCACTACAAGCGTTGCAGAAGAAGTCTTTTGTAGAGAGAAATTTAGGAAGATGGTCCACAGTTCATGAAAATGTTAATGCAAAATGGTTCAAGGTTCTTGGCGGGGAAGAGGCCCATAAAAAGCTGTTAATGGAACAGCATGAATTTTCTCCTCTGGGGAAAAAAAAAAATCAAGCCAAAATTTTAATTTCAGGTTAGATAAAACATTTTCAATTCAAAGTTCAGCTCACATTATTATGATTTTTGTTGTTATTACCTTAGCCAGTCACCTGCAAGGTACTTTGTCCAAGTACAAATCTAGACTGCCCTAAGGTTAGTCTGGGGAATGCACAGAGACTTGAAGTCATTGCTGTTCTTGCTTCTTGTCTTACTTAATTACATGTGTGAAGAAGAACTGACAGCTTGTTAATACATGACTAAGAGCATGCTCTTTTCTTCTGGCTTACTCACTTGCCCAGGGTAGCAAATGCTGTGCCCCAGAGAGCACAGGTCAGATCATGAAACATATGTCTGCATGTACTTGAGAGAGGGAAAGCAACAGATAGCTCTGTCTGAAGAGCAAGCATTTTATGTTCCATTAGTCTCCTTGATTTTATTCTCACTTTCTCCAAGATAAACAGCCTTTGATACTACACCTGTACTGACTTACAGCCCATTATACAGAGAAATAAATTTGCAGGCATTCACACATGCCTCAAACCACTCAGCCCTGAGATGCCTCAGTGTTACCTTCCCTGCAGAATCCTGTCATTGATAAGTCTACTGAAGGCAAAACCACATGAGAAAGTTAAGGTGCATAGTTTGAAGTCAAGGGGGAGGGTTGAGGATCTTTGGTGTTATAGGACAGGTTTATGGACCTTCAAGCTGTGTGCCAGGTCTCCATACCGTGGGATGCCCAGAAGCAGTAGCACCGTGCAGCACAGCAGGTAATCTGGAAGCCCAGTGTGCACACAAAGGACTTTGTGGGAATTTAACTTACTGTGGTATTTTAACTTACTTTTAAACACCTCATCACTGAGCTGAGCCTGACATGCCTGCTTTTCCATCCTATTAAGTGAGGCAAAGTTTTGGGCTTTTTTACAGCAATAAAAATGTAGCAATGTGTGTCTGCAGGAGCAGTGATTACCTTGAGTCTTCTAACTTCAGAAAATCAGGAAATTAATTGAGAGTGCCAAAGAAAACTAAGTATTTTTCCTTTGTTCACATGAAAAAGGGCCTTTGCTCTGCACAGAAATCTGAAAATTGTATAAATATGAGAATTCTTATAAACCCTCAGCAGAGAGGCTGAGAAAGCAGAACCTAATAGGCAGCCTAATGAATGAAATAGGGAACCAGAGTGAAAGTTCTCACAAAAAAAAAAAAAAGAGTAAAAGCTTTAAAACACATAATATCCATTTCCTCACAGTTGCTGTTATCTATGACAAAATCTGTGACATTTTGTGAAACAAATCAGAGCCCACATAATTTGACAAACAAATTTCAGTATTAACTATTGGGTTTTGGTTTTTTTTTTTTTCCTTAATTCCTTCTAATCCAATTCTGGACAAGAAAAGTGTGGTTTTTTAATAATGTCAGTGATTGTTTAATCTTCATGAGATAGTAGCAAAAAATTGTCTTGCTCTTTGGGTAAACAAAGCACAAAATTGGCACATCTGTCTTTTTATATCCTTTTTTCGTCAAAGAAAACGAATAGATTTTTATAGTCTACAGAATAAATAGAAGATATTAGAATCTAGCCTTAAAGCTAATATTTATTGTCAGCATTTCTAGGCCTGTCAGTACATAAGGAGCTAATCATAATTTGATGTTGCGTCATTTTCAGTTTGTGGTCAGTGAGGTTCCCAGTAGCATTGACAAGGCTGAACACTGCTCTTTTAACAGGTTTTTTTAACTGCTTAAAAATCAGAAAGAAATTTAAATATCATCTGGTAATATAAATATCTGGGCATGAGATTGAATTAATTTCTGTCATTTATTGGAGGATTGTGTTACCATTTCTAGGCTTAAAAATACAGGTCCTACAAGGGAGTAAAGGAAAAACTTTCTAGATTTCAAAAAGCTTAGAGTTGTATACATTTTTTTCTTGTCCTTTTTAATGATAAGCTTTTTTTTTTCAACTCAGGAATATAAACAAGACACAGAAATCAAAGTCTTGAGCTAGATTTCCTCACAAGTCCTACTCATAAGTCATTAGAGCCTGGTATCACTTTCAGTGGCATCCTCAATCTGTTAAAATTTCTGAAGAAAATGGGCACTTTATTGTTATTAAAATTCCACAAACCACCACATCTCAGAACACAGCAACACATAGTACACTTTGGGAGTCAGGGTGCCTTACCTCAGAATTGTCAGCAGTGAAGAAAATTAACAGATATATTAAGAAAAAATCCATCCCAAACTCCTGTGGCTGTCACACGAGCAAGGAGCTCATTACATTTCCCGAGTTTTTTGTTCCTTCAAGAGCTGGTAAAGATTTTTCTTTCCTTTCCCACCCTCTCCCTCCCCCAGAAAGGGCTAAACACATAATAAAATGATCCATTATTTTTTAGTAGTAGATTATTTAATGGAATATTAAAGGATCAAAGGAAACATTGAATATTTGTTCTCTTTTCTACCTCTTCTCATCCTCTATTTTGCACTGCTTGAGAAATGAAATGCTTAAAATTGGAACTACCTATTTAAAGATAAGCCTACAGTATGGCAGGAGATTCCCTTTTATTTCTTTCATAAACTCAAAGATAGGGAGTGCCATAACACTGAAATATGTTTTTTAATTGGCCAACTAGAGAAGTCCAAATTCTGTTATTGAAAGAGTAAGACCCAGCACCAGCATTTGAATACCTCAGTCTACCATGCACAATGCTTTACTCAAACACAACCTTTGTCAGCTTAAAGAAGAAACATTTCCTTGTCTCTATTCCAGTTTTCCAACTGCCAAACTTGATACCTTGCTGGGATATGTTGCCAATGAAAGAAGCACAACTTTGTCTCATAGTTCTTTGTACGTTGCAGCCTCAAGATGATGGAGGCAGGAGACGTTTGCAGTAAAGATTTCTAGTGACAGCCTTTCCAAACCTCTGCAGCCTTCCTGTTTGACACATGTAGCTATAACTCTACTTCTACTTTTGACTTGCTAAGTGGGAATACAGGTGAAAGTTGGTGGAAGACTTCCCCAGTAACAGTAGAATATTTATTTGGCAGCGTCCACTACAGCTTTGGCAGACAAGGATTGCTTGCTATCAATTTAGGAGAAACAGAATTTCATCTTTAAAGTGAAGAGAAAATTTGTATGCATAATCTCATCACTAAGGGTCCCAGTTTTGGCCAGGGAGTAGTGCAAATCTTGAGACTGTAGTCTTCACAGTCTGTGTCTCTCCCTCACCCTGTTAGCATACATTAACATCTATTGATACATAAATAGAGCTCACTTATTAAAAGACTGCTTTATGATCTTACAGCATACAGCCCATTTTTTGTAGCAGATGGTGCTTCTTGTTGCTGATGCTGATCACATTTGTTTTCTAGTCGAAAGTGCAACACTATCGACATAACAACAAATTTTATATGTGAAAATAAAATGAGTGCCTACATTCTGCATAGGATGTTAAAGTCCCAGGAGACCTGGCTTGGTCTGACAAGGTGCAGGTAACGCTGTTTTTACAGTTATATTGCCCAAAATATTTAATCATGACTTTCATCTTAAAATCTCACCTTTTTTTCCCACACAATGACTTTACAATGGCAAACTGCCAGAGATCATCAGAGATTATAACTTTGGGAGTTCCCCCTTTTTTACACCCCCCAGCTGACATTATTCTACAAATCCAACAAAAGATCAAGCTCTTCTTTTTGCTTCCCACTGCCTCAACAATAAAGCTCTCTCTTGTGATCTATGCATCCATTTAGGTATTTCAAACTTACGTGCAAGAACAAAGGTATAAATCAGAACTTCACAAAATCCAGAAGACAAAAACTTACATGGAAGATGGTAAGGCAAGTCCAGAGAATATCAATTAATGTGTAAAAAGCTGAAAGTGACAATAAACTCTGGCACAAGGGATCATTGTTTGTACCTTAAACATGTCCTAACTACTACTTCCTCTGCTGCTGGATGGAGGGTTGCATTCTGTAAGTGTGGTGCACTGAGGGGCAAACTTAAAACAGGTCCTAAAAGTCTGGTTAGGCATGTTTTTTACTGTTGAACAGTAGATTATGTCATGTGTATACTCTGCATCACTAAAGCTGAATCAAAATCATTCTGGAGATGCTCAATCACTTTTTAAACCTGGACAGGTTATCTGCAAGATGGGAAGATGAATTTGCTTACTTCCCTGAAGTTCTTTCATGGGCACAACCTGCCTGTGAGTAGTTAGCTAGGTACTCCTTTGAGTTGATGCACATTCTATTCTATTTTAGAGCATGCAACAGCTATTTTTCCATGTCCTAATTTTCTCCAATTTCAGGTTACGCATCTCTACCTTCATTTAAACTCTTACATGCTTTTGGGGGGATTTGGAGGGGGGGGTTGGTGTGGGGTTTTTTTCAATTAGCTGTTATTGTATTTAAATGCCTTGCTGTGGCATCTGTATTTCTCTTTTAGGGTATTTTATATCCTAGAATTTTCTCCATGGTCTCAGTGCATACCATTCTTGCTTCTCATTCCTTATGAAGCATTTCCTTTATTTCCAGTGTTAGTCTAAGTAACTTCTGTTTTGGGTTGTCTGTTTTTTTTTATCTTTTCCAGCTTCATAGAGTCTTTGAATAATATCTTAAAAAGAAAAGCTCAGAGTATTCAAAATGAAGCTTTGCTATTGCTCTATATGTGACTATTTAACTTCTGATTTATACATCTCAATTCTAGAGACATAATACATGCCAAGACATGCCAAGACTTTGCTTACCTCCTCACTGCTACCAGACACTGTGCAGATGCCTAATGCACTGTCCTTAATCACTCTAAGGTCTTGCCACTGCTCTGTTTTTCAGACAACTGTTCTTATTTGTGCTGTCAAATTTTCATCATGTGGTAAGGGATAATCATGTCCTATTGAATCACACTGGAATTTAGGACCATGGTATAGGGATGCTTTGCAGGATGGTTATTTCCTTAGAACCACAAGAAAAAAACTTGCAAATGCTGTTTCTGCCTTTTCTACTCTCTTGAAATTTCCCCCTTTTTTGGTACAGGGAAATGCAGTGACTCACTCCAGCTGATGGCTCAGAAATCAAGTGGCTAGAGATGTTTGGGAATGTGTCCTATATTCAAAAATATAGAATGTAGATATTTTGTAGCTAATAACAAGCCTTATTAGACTAAGTAATGTCAGAGGCCAGAAGTCCACAGTTTATCTGCAAGCCCAAAAACTAGTTGACAGGTTGTGCTGAATAAAAAAGCTGTGCTTGTGGCCAGTATGGTGTTCTGTCCCCTGTATGATTTAATATTAAATTTCACAGGAAATATCAAAAGACCCTTTGTTCCCCTCCTCAGAACATATTTTCTTGCATTGAAGGATATCAACCACTGGTTTAATACTCTATACAAGCTGAACTCTGCACTTGAGTTCCCTGAACACCATGTTAAAGAGCCCTGTGAGCAACCTGTAGCCACTGCAGCCATAGTAGACTTGAGTGTCTGTTATTCCTGTGCCTAAAATAGTCCCAAAATTCCAGTTCCCAAACTCATTTGCTCTCCAGTATGGTTTCAGTTCCTCTGACTGGGGAAGGCGGGTAGACAGGAAGCAACAAAAAGGGAAAGTGAAATCTTCCTGTTCAAATGGCAGCCTGCTAATTTGTGCCTCCCTGTCTGAAGCACCCACATCACCAGATGACATCTTCATTTCCACTTGAGTTCAGAAGGAACAAAACAAACCATTTAGGAACAGCATGTGAATTGTCTAAGCTGTTAGGTCACAAAAAGTGTTCTGTTTGCAAAACATCCATTCAAAACCTCATTACTCCAAATGAGCTCCACCTGCACTCCATTATCACAGCTTTTTTTTTTTCTCTTTTTTTTTTTAATGTAGTAAAATTTCACCTTCTCTAGAATCGAGTCTGTGAAACAGTGTTAGATGGGGAAGCTTAGATTAAGGTTTAGCTTGGTGAGTAAAGCATGCAATAGAGACTAGAAAAGCTGCACATAAAATACTGTATCATTGTAAGTGAGAGGGTCAGCGGCACATTGGTTGTTTTCTTAACTTGCACAGCTCTCAGGCTACAGATGCTTTGCTAAGTGCAATGTAGGACTCAAGTTTTTGTCAGGAAACAGAAATACTTTGTTCTTTCATGAGAAAACGGTTCATTTCCTCTGATTCTTTAAATAAATCAGTGGGCACTGGACAGGGACACTGAATATGACAGGAACCCCAAGGGGCAAATATGACTTACCCTTTGAGGAAAACATTGTTATGCTAGAAATTCTGAAGTATCAAGGGTTGATATTTCAACAAGTAGTTGAAATTATAAAAAAATTATCAGCTTTCCTCTCATCCAAGCTCATTCTCCAAACACTTGTAGACATGCTTTAAGACACAATTGCAAGAGACAGAAAGAGTTTTCATTATGCCCTGTCCTCTGATTCTGTGTTTTCCAAGCAGGTTTTTTTCCAACCCAGAGGCTGGGTTTTCTGCTCAGGAAAAAGTTCTTCAAAAGTTGCCCAGAGATGTAGTGGAGGCCCCATGCCTGGAGATATTCAAGGTCAGGTTTGATGGGGGCTCTGAGCGACCTGATCTAGTGCAGACTGCAGCAGGGTTGGACTAGATGGCCTCTAAAGGTCCCTTCCAATCTTACACATTCTATGATTCTATGATAAAGGGATAAGTAAATAGTTAACAGGCCAGTAATCTCATCACACAGATTGTGAATGAGACCCATGTCTCTGTTCTACATGATTAAGCCTACAGACTTAAATATAATTTCAAATAGTCCTAATGACTCTCCATCTAACAAGCTATTAATTATTCTCTGATCATAAAGTTGTACAGTGACCTCCTCCAAAATCTTTCATTGTGCAAGTTTAGTCAGAGCCAGTGCATTCTTCCTGAGATATTTCAGTCCTGGAGAAATGAACATTTTATGGAAGCCAGCATCACCATGCTGCTAAAGGATTCCTACGCAGCTCAACTTGAATGTAATCACATCTGAAGGGCTTGTGTAATTGAGGGAAAGAGACTGCTCTCAGAAAAGACGTACAGGAATTGGCTGGTCAGGCTACTGAGTACTTTTGATAATTAGCAAAAATATTTGAAATGTTTTTTTTTAAACCTGGAGTCACATCCAGGTATTGGAAACTTTCAGTGCAGAAGAAATGAGATTTTTGTTCATCCAAATACAGCTTTCCCTTTACTAATAAGATTTTTCCCTATTCTGTCTGAACCACTTATATTACACATGCAGAAATTCATTAATACAGGTTAGCTTTAAACCTGCCAATCAATGCAAATTATGTCAAATTATATATGGTGGTTTATATATTTGGGTTACTGCCACCAACAAATGAAAAAACATTCTACTTCAAAGCAGAGGTGACCCATGGCATAGAATAATAGAAAAAGAGCCAAAGGGTTTATTAAATTTGACACCTAATCTTTCTATCAAGCTTATAAAAATAAGACTGTTCTGCAGTAGTGACCTAGAGCATTAAAGAAGCAGTACTGTGAGAGGTAGTGTGCTGAGCCACTGCTGTAAAAATCCTGCTGTAATATAACTGGGGAAAAGCTAGCTCTTATTTATCTTGCCACCAAATCGTGAGGTTTTCATGGACCACACTGAAAATCTGTTTCATTTAAGAATATGAAGCATTGTCACAAGCCTGGGAAGATGGCTGGAAGCATAATGAGAAAGCACTTCACAGTAAGCAAGAGGCTAGTGCGGTGGCACTAAGTGTTGTGTCACTGATTTAAAATGTATAAAAGATAGAACCTTGCAAAGTGCCAAGCTCATTAGCCTCATAACAGCAGCTCAATTGTTTAATGGCTCTACAAAGAGCAAAAAAAGAGTACCCTGTACTGAACTGCCCCACCGAAAGGTTGTAGAAATATGTTTAACATCAAGAAGAGTCCATAGTGGTGGATTCCTCTCTGCAACATACTTATGGATAATAGTCTAATGTAGATCCTGTTGCCCTCAAATGAGAATGGCCATTGTCCCCTCTAGCATGGTGCTACTGAGCCTCATCACAGCAGTTCCTGCTGCTGGCTTGGTTGAATTACCTGAAAGGAAAGGGAAAATGCACATTGGTGGCATAGGGGTCTGTACCCCTTTCCAAACATCTCAGTGGTGGCAAAAGGAAACTAGGGAAAATGTGGGCCTGCTGGGAAATGAGGCGGGTGTCGTGGTGATGGAGTATGCCCAGAAGGCAGAGTTACTGAATGCCTTTTTTGCTTCAATCTTTACTGTTCAGGCCAGCCCTCAGGAACTCCAGATGTCGGAGGCAAGAGAGAAAGTCTGGAGGAAGGAAGATGTTCCTGAGGAAGATCTAGTTAGAGACCAATTAAATAAACTGGATATCCACAAGTCCGTGGGTCCTGATGGGATGCACCCATTAGTGCTGTGAGAGCTGGTGGAAGTCATTGCTAAGCCATTCTCCATCATCTTTCAAAGGTCCTGGAGAACAGGGGAGGTAATCTTATGAAATTCAACAAGGGCAAGTGTAGGGTCCTGCACCTTGGGAGGAAAAAGCCCTTGCACCAGTACAGATTAGCAGCTGACCAGCTGGGAAGCAGCTCTGTGAAAAAGACCTGTGAGTCCTGCTGGACAACAGGTTGACCATGACCAAGAAAGCCAAGTGCATCCTGGGGTGTATCAAGAAAAGTGTGGCCAGAAGGTTGAGGGACGTTCTCCTGCCCCTCTGCTCTGCCTGGTGAGGCCTCTTCTGGAATATTGTGGGCAGTGTTGGGCTCCCTGGGTCATGAAGGACAGGGAGCTACTGGAGAGGGTACAAAAATGGTCCATGAAGATGATAAGGGGACTGAAGCATCTGTCTTATGAAGAGTGGCTGAGGGACTTGGGGCTTCTTAGCCTAGAGACGACTGGGGGAGGGGATCTTATCACTGCTTATAGAGATGCTTGAGGTGTGGGGTCAGGAGGATGGGTCAGTCTTTGTTCAGTGGTGTCAAGTGACAGGACAAGAGGCAATGGGCATAAACTTGACTAGAGGAAGTTCCGCCTAAACATGAGAAGGAACTTTACTGTGAGGTTGGCAGAGCACTGGGACAGGGTGCCCAGAGGGGCTGGGGAGTCATCTTCTCTAGACACATTCAGATGCTGATGGGATGGTGTCCTGTGCGGCCTGCTCTAGGTGGTCCTGCTCTGGCAGGGAGTTGGGCTAGATGATCACCAGTGCTCCCTTCCAGGCTCTCTCATTGTGTGATTCTCTGATTCCATGATTCAGTCACCCTAAGATTCCACTCCAAAAGCATTCTTAGGAAGTGTGTTCCCATCTTGGAGCTCAGACCACTGATGAAAATACATTAGGTTCTGGTTTTAGTCATAACCTTTTCACTCCCTAATATTCT
Organism: Porphyrio hochstetteri; assembly: GCA_020800305.1. Classification (NCBI taxonomy): domain Eukaryota; kingdom Metazoa; phylum Chordata; class Aves; order Gruiformes; family Rallidae; genus Porphyrio; species Porphyrio hochstetteri. The sequence goes on from CM036912.1 coordinate 27,776,683, forward strand.
AAATTTTCTACTTGCTACAGAAAAATCTCATTAATAATGCAATGAAACTTATTATACAGAAAAAGATGGTTCTAGTACCTACAGCTTTGCTTTAGCAGTACACCTACCTTTCCAATATTCCTCTGTATTCCAAGGCTGGCAGCTCTGGTCTTCCTCAAGGGTTTGGGAAGGGAAGGTTTCCATGTCTGACTATCACCCTGAGATATTTTCTGGGAAAATTATGATGCCTGTGGTGAAGGTTTCATTTTCCCCAGTCTTGGGGTCTGCTTGAGACTTTTACTAGTAACGGTCTTTTTTTTTTTTTAACTAGTAGTGGTAAAAACCTTACCTCTATTGGTGTACCCAATGGTGAACAACCATCTAGGTTCAACTCATATCACTGGTATGAAAAGCTGAGCATTTGCTCTACTGTTCAGCACACTGATCCTGTGCTAATCTAAATGTTTAAGTGAATTTAAATGGGTGTGTTTTTCTAGATTTTAATTTCAGTATCTCAGATGGGCCAGATGCTTACTTGGTTTATTCTGTGTACTTCTGTCAAAATCAATTAATCTGATATGCTATCAGTGCAGGATTGTGTCCACTACATTTCAATCAAACACTGATCAGGAAAAAAACCTTGACTATTTTTGCTGAGGATGGAGATAAAAAAATCATTTGAAAGGCTTTCTAATTTTGGCTGTGGCTCTTATTTTCTTCCATCTTCATGGCTGAATTTTATGAGCTGTTGGATCTGTCAGCTGAAATGACAAATTTCTAACTCAACTTCTGTTAATTTCTTGAGATGGCTGAATGTATGAAATAATGCATGTAAGTACACAAATTACAGATGTAGTAAGTTTGATTGCTGTGCTTTTCCCACTCTAATTAATTTTCATACCATTACTGTAGCATGTATGTCCTATAAATTAATTTTCATACCCATTAAAAATTATTGCATGACCTTAATGTTGACATCTAATAGAGAATCTGTTTACCTAGGTTCTTTCCAAGACTCTTCCTTTTAATTGATAATTTGCACTCTTTATCAGTTTACAAATGAATTAGATTTTTAAATTAAAAAAACACAAACAGCTGCTTTTTATGTGGAACTCTTAAGAGCAGAGTTAAGAGCTTAGGTGACCTTCTCCATTGTACTCAACAAAAGAGTCTTCCTGGTAGTGACTAAAGTCTTTTTCTCCAGTAGAATATGTGTTTGTCCAACACAAACATGTATCTTGGCCTTGATAGCATGAAGAGAGCCCATTGATTCTAAAGCAACTACCAGGAAAGTTAAGTAAATACACAGGTGTGTGAGTCAAAGATAAAATCATAGAGCCTGGAACAAGGAATCTGTCATCTTATGTTTCCAATACTTCCTTTGAGAAACTATAACAGAAATGAAATTAGTTCTTTCTTTTTCTGTTCAAGTGGATATTAACAGGTCTATGCTGGTATTTACAGCTCTGCCTGGTTTAGAAAAGCAGCACAAATATTTCAGATCAGAAATCTGAGCAGTTACACTGAAGATGGAAACAAGACACCCACTGGAAAGGAATTACTCTTTGAGGCACTTTTACTTCTTTTCCTTTATAGTATTTCTTGTGCAGCTGGCTCCCCAAAAGAAGTTCAGAGTAACATATAGGCTCCATTCAACGTTCTAAACTCTGGGCTATGAAACCACCTACAGGAAAACCAAAAGACTGGAGAAATGGGGAACAACATACTTGTAGGTTTTTGCTTAAGGATCAGATCCCTTCTGGTTGGCAGTGAGAAGGGAAATGGTTAAAACATTTCCATAAATTCCAGAAAATGTCTCTTTGACTAGAAATATTATATTGGTGCTTTAAAAAAATGCTTCAGAGAACATATTTATTTTAAAAAAAGACACAGAGAGTGAAATTAAAATGAGTATTATGGTAACTCCTGTCATTTTGCTTTGCTCCTTGGGTTTTTTTCCCAGAGTCTCAGTCTCCTGAGTGCTAATGCTGCTTGCCTGCTGTTCACTGCTTGCTCTTCATTGCCTGCTGCCTGGCAGAGAGAATCCTTTGGGAAGTCCTACCAGAAGGAACCTGGATAAAACTAACCCAGGACTGAGCCAGGTGAGTGCAAACTGTACCCACCTTGTTTTCCACAATCCAGGATACCACCACAAACACTGTCAGGATGACAATGTACATGTCTTCATGCTACATTCCATTAGCTCACATACCTGCTGCATGTCATGTTATTCAATGTCATTGTCATGAACCATGTGACATTGGCCTCATAGCCACTCTGAATTGGGAATCCTCAAAAAATAGCATGTTATAAACAAAGCTGGGACTTCAAGGAAACTCTAGATAAAAGCTATGGATGGTGCAGCCATGAGAGGTCAGATCTTTGGCAGTGTAAATGAGACACTTAGTGTGTCCACAAAGACAGTGGAACAAGACTTCCTATTAATCTCCAGTTGTATCATGGAAACAGAGCTTCTAGAAGACTAAAATTTGTTCCAGAGAGGGTCTGGTTTCTGGATTGTTTGATCATGACCTTTTCACTCACAGTTTTTTCTCTGGTTGCACTACACCTTTTGGTAATATAGGACCTTCCAAACCTATGGGCATTAGTTTGGGATGCAGATGTTTCCAAACCAGGAGTTCAACAATGACTATTCAAGGGACATTGAAAGACAGGTTTTATGCCTTTGCTGGCTATGATCTGTCAGTCACCAGAATGACTTTGCAGTATGTACTGCATCTCTAAATCTTGAGCCCAAACTTCAAACTCAGAAGTATTTCCCATTTTGTGTTCTGTTCAGATCCAGACTGGCATGGAGAATTATGGTCCCAGCCCCTTAAATGGAGTGAAGCAGCACCACATACCACTGAGAAGCGCTGTAGCAAACCAAGCTTTCACTCTCTGAGTCTAAACTTTGTGTCAAGACAGAGACCGTCTGGTCTTTCCCTTGGACCAACTGGCCTCAAACTAGAAATCATGCTGCTTTCTGCAAGTGTGACTGCAAATGGCATTATAAATCCAGCCATGGATACTGTCTGAGAACTGCTGTCTTAAATATAATTTGATATCCTATGTACAAGAAATGTGAAAAATGTGAATTAATATAGGCCCTATTAAGATGGTTCTAAGTCCCTCAAAGACAGTCCCCTGAATGCTGAATGCTGAAATTTGCTGAGGCCAAGGTGTACTTCTCCACCTTGTGTTACCAGTGCACACCAAACAGACAGTCTGCTGCATGGCTACAGGGGTCTGCATTTTCCCCCCTCTCTTCCAAAACCTTTATTCATTGATAGTGCTTCAATTATTTGTTTTTTCTAAGCAGGGAGTAGAAGTTAGTCTCCTGCCTAGAACTACCACCATCTCCAAAAGCCCAAGCTATGCAGAATCCCATGATTTGCATACAGATAACTCTGGATTTTCATGTTGTGTACCCTTTGTGGCACCTCTGTCTCAAAAGCAGGTTGGGGAAGATGCTTGAGACTGGTTTCTCTCTCTCTCTCTCAGTATACCATGCTGCAATACATTTGTAAATTTTCACTGTATCTTCCCTCTGAGTATTTGGTCCTTTATCCTTATAGCAATTGCCTTGTTACTTCCTTGTAGTTTCACTGTACTTTGGCACTGGACAGAAATTATCTTGTCCTGTTATGCTGATCTTCCCTTTGTAAGGATTTCAGAGAAGAGGCAAATTAACAAGGCTGATAAAGTCTTGGGGAAAATTCTATTGTGTGTCCTGCAGTGAGAGCTCAAGAAGCTGGCATACAAGCAGGACCTGTTTTCTTGCCTTTGTGTTTAGTTCATTGCCTAACTTGATGACTTATGGAATGTGCTTGCCAACTTTTTTCCCAATAATATCTTCAAAATAAACTAGAACAGACTATCCTTCATTTACATATAGATTTTGGCCGTGGCTCAGGAAAGCACTTGAGCATACTTCTGGAGCCATTTCTATTCAAGACAGCATGTAAACACCTGAGCAAGGATAAACACAACCACAAGTGTTACGAGAAACATTAGTTCCTCTCAAAATCTGAACTGAACAAAGGTCTATCTTTATCTAGCTATAAGTTCATCTGGAAAGTCAATTTCCTTTCTGGTTTTCTCTTCCTTCAAAGCAAAGGCACAAAGCTGCCTGTCAGTGACACTGGTGGCACCTCTGGGAAAATGTATTTCAGAAAGGGCAAAAATAGGCAGGAAGAGTGAGACAAAGGTGTGAGAAACAGCCTTGGAGGAACCATGATCAGCAAATAAGGAGGGGGAGAGGTGCTCCAGGAGCCAGAGCAGATTCCTTTGCAAGCTGTAGAGAAGACCACGGTAGAGCAGGGAGAAAGTGTGAGGTGGAAGGAGCAGCAGAGAGGAACTGTTATGGGTTGACCACAACCCCCATTGCCCATCCTCCTGTGGTACTCAGAGAGCGGGAAGGAGGTAGAGGATCTGGGAATGAAGGAGTGAAGTTGAGTCTGGGCAAAAGCAGGGACAGATGGTGCTATTTGAATTTTCTGTCTTTGTTTCTGATTTCACAGAATCACAGAATCGTGGGATGTGAGGGGTTGGAAAGGACCTTGAAAGATCATCTAGTCCAACCTCCACCTCCAGAACAGGATCACCTAGATTAGCTCACACAGTAACATGTCCAGGGGGCATTTGAATGTCTCCAGAGAAGGAGACTCCACAGCCTCTCTGGGCAGAGGGGTCTGTCAGCCTCACAGGGAAAAAGTTTTTCCTTATGTTCACATGGAAACTCCTATGTTCTAGCTTGCACCCATTGCCCCTTGTCCTATTGTTGGACATCTCTGAGAAGAGCCTAGCTCCATCCTCCTAACACTAACCTTTTACATATTTATAGACATTGTTGAGGTCATCCCTCAGTCTCCTCTTCTCCACGCCAAAGACACCCAGCTCCCTCAGCCTCTCCTCATAAGGAAGGTGTTCCACTCCATCACCTTGGTGGCCCTGCACTGGACCCTTTCAAGCATCTCCCCGTCCTTCTGAGGGGCCCAGAACTGGACAAAATATTCCAGGGGCAGTTTAACCAGGACAGAGTAGAGGGGAAGGAGAACCTCTCTGACTTACTAACCACACCCCTTCTAATACACCCCAGGATACCATTGGCCTTCTTGGCCACGAGGGCACATTGCTAGCTCATGGCCATCCTGCTGTCCACCAGGACCCCCAGGTCCCTCTCTCCTACACTGCTCTCCAAAAGACCCATCCCCAACCTGTCCAGGTACGTGGGGCTGTTCTTCCCCAGATGCAGGACTCTACACTTGCTCTGTTATATTTCATTAAATTTCTCCCTGCCCAACTCTCTAGCTTGTCCAGATTATTTCCCAAATGCCTTTTAACTGGCAATAGATTAGTTTTCCCTGAGTTGAGTATGTTTGGCCCATGACTGTAACTAGCAAACAACCTCCCTGTCCTTCTCTCAACAAATGTGCTTTTTGAGGTTATTTTGTCTCCCTGCTGTGTTGGGGGGCAGGGAGAGGAAAGGGACAGAGCAACTGGGTGGGCATCTACCAGCCAGCCAAGGCCAGTCCACAACAACTAGAAATTATTTCTATTGCAGGACATACACAGGAGGTTCTGTATGTTTCCTGTCTAATATCTTCCAGCTTCAATGGTTAAGCATTAGGTTATTCAAAATATACTTAGAAATCTTATCTTAATAATGAAACCTTATCAAAAGAAGTTTTAAAGAAACTTTTCTCAGGCTACTTAGGGGCTGAAGTTTAAGTATTCTTGACTGTTGAGGAGAAGGAAACTTATCCACTGACATCCAGGAAAGGCTTTCTGTGACCACAGTAACACTGTGCTTGAGACTGGCCAATGACATTAGTCATTAAAGTGGCAGTGACTAATTGCCACTACATTGTCTTAAATCCCATTGTAGTAGGATTCTTGAAATAATATTGGAGAGTGTAAAGATAAGAATAACTTCAGGTGTAGAAGTAGATTTTCATAAAGAAGCTAGAAGGATTATTCTGCTTGTCCTTTAGCTAACCTGAATGAAAAATCCTGTAGAAAACTTGTTAGGGTAATGGTTTTCATTTTCCAGCACTGCAAGATGTTGCAGGTGATGATACAGTAATTACTGCACAACCAGCACATTAAGAAACAGCACAACTTAAAATTACTTCATTGTTCCAATTGCTGATTTGAGAATGTAAAATACTCCCAGTGCTATTATAAACAGTGCATACATTGGCAAACTTCACAGAAGAGTTCTTCTTTGCTGCCTGCCAACTATATGGCCCTACAGGAAGAGAAATTGTTTAACCAAGCCACTGTAAAGTGTACTGCAATTATATGTGACAACCATAAAATATTTATTTATTAGGCACCTTTTTATCAACTGTTGCTTATGATACAGTATCACAGAATCACAGAGTCACAACGTTGGAAAAGACCTTTAAGAACATCAAATCCAACCATTCCCATCCTCTACTAAACCATATCCCTGAGCACCTCATCTACCTGTCTTTTAAATACATACAGGGATGGTGACTCAACCACTTCCCTGGGCAGGGAAAGGGGTTTGGCAAGCACATCTGCCAGCTCTCTCAATACCCTCTGGGGGATCCCATCCAGCCCCATTGTCTTGTGGATGTCTAACTGGCCAAGTAGGTCACTAATAATTTCCACACTGATCATGGGAGCTTTGTTCTGCTCTCCCTCCCTGTCAGCCAGCTCATGAGGCTGACCCAGGGAACATCTCACCTTTCTATTAAAGGCTGAGGCAAAGAGGGAGTTGAGTACCTCAGCCTTGTCCTCATTCCTTGTCACTAATGTTCCCCCTGCATCCAGTAAGGGCTGGAGATTCTCCTTGCTCCTCCTTTTACTGTTGATGTATCTACAGAAATATTTGGCCTCAGACTGGCCAGTTCTGTGAAAAGAGGGTCAAGGAGGATCTCCAGCCCTTACTGGATGCAGAATAAGATCATTTACATGCAAACATATGAGATGAACCAAATGCAGTGCTAAAAGAATGGGATGGCTAAAAACATATTTGAAAGACATTTGTCTTGCATTTATATGGAAACAGTTAACATTTGAAAAAAACCCTAAGATCTGGTGACCACCAATGCCTGTTGCTGGGCACATTTCTTCACAGGCCTTTAAAATGAAAGGGGCTTGTTACTGTACGAGTGAGGCATTTTGGAAGAACTGGAAGATTTGAGGCTTGCTTTAGTTTAATGACAGGTCTATATTATATGCAATTAAAATGCAGTCCTTAAATGCATTTACAATTTAAGTTGGTTGCAGGATGTCAGTGAAATGTCTGTTAAATTTTGTCAGAAATTGGCCTATAGAAAGTAAAGATGAAACAGAGGAAATTTTCTCATATCCAGAGTAAAATGTTTAGTTGGTGGTCTTACTTCTGTTATCCAATAATTGGCAATGAAGAGCACAGAGGATCTGACTGAGCAACAAGTGTCTGCCCCGTGTCATTCAGAAAAAGGAGTATTCGGTAACCCAAATGTCCACTGACAACAGATGCTCTATTGTCTGAGCTATTAGATACTTTTGCTACATGAATTGTTCTAATTAATACCTTATATGTTTTGATTTGCTTTTAATTTGCAAGCAAATCAGGAACAATATTACAATCTTCTTTTGCTGAGATTATGAGAAATATGTATTTTGATGCCAGCTTGGTTTTTATATGCTTAAATAATTCTTTAAATGCAAAACACATAAAATAAATGCCAAGTTCTAACCAGTTGACCTCAGAGGTAGAACTGATTCCTATATGTCAGCATTCCACAGAGTATCAGCAGCTCCTCTCCCTCTGCCGTGCTGTGGCAATACTACAAGGCAGTGTTGGAGCCCTGCAGCAGCCATGTGTGCAACTTCACAGGGAGCCAGAATCCTTTAATCAAACATTTCCAACTTCACTAGGGTCAAAGCTTAAGAGTCAAGCATAAGAGATAACACCAAGGCAGCGTGGATGGAGGGTTAAGGCAGTGATAAAATCCTTCCATTATACTCATCATTTGGTGCATAAGTGGATGGTAAAGCCACAGTCTGTAAACAACCAAAGCAAGCTGGATGCTGCACACTCACATCCACATCACACAGCACATGCATGGGGCAGCCTAACAGGTGCTGAAGCCTTTTAGATTCCAAAATAAATCTCCACTTGCACTACATATCTACCCCTGCTGGGTTCACTGACGCCATGCACACTTCACAGTGAGATCACAGAACAAAATGAGGCCATCAGAGCCTCCAGATTTCTGTGAGCAGCTTATTTTTGTGTGCATTCAACCACAAGTAGATTAGCAGGAAAAGTACAAACCCTGTTCCTCTCTCAAGGAAATAACAAACGAAGGGACAAATGCAAACAGAGCTCACCTGAGTACTGTGACAATGATGGACAGCTACTTAGGGAATGGAACATTGCAGCAAAAGCCAGCTTATCAATATCAGTACTGTTTGTATGAGAATGTACTGCCACCTCCTCAAGTTTTTACTCTTATTTTCTGTGCTTTCCTACCTTTCTTAGGACTCTAGATAAGTATTTATTTAACGGAATTCGAGGTTCGTGAGACAGGCAAGCTGGATGGAGCTGTAGTATTTGGCAGACAAGACCATTCCCTGTTTCAAAAACTCCACAACTGCTGATGCTCAATGACTTCTCCTGTTCCAAAACTGGCCTTAGAGGCTGTGGTGGGTTAACTAACTGGGTAGGAAGCTACACCCCCACCTAACCACTGCCTCCCTCCAGCAGCAGGGTGGGGGAGGAGACTAGGAAGGGCAAATGTCAGAAAATCTCATAGGTTAAGACAAAGCCAGTTTAATAAGTGCAAAAAAACCCAAACCAAAACCAAACAAATCAACAACAAAATCCCAAAAACCCAACTGATGCAACATCCCACTGCTCCAGCTGATGCCCAGTCAGTCTCTGGGTAAACACAGTTCGGAAAGAATCAGCCCCAGTTTTATTACTGAGCATGGATCACTATGGTATGAAATATCCCTTTGGTCAACTTGGGTCAGCTAGCCTCTGTGTGTGTCCTCTCCCAAATTCATGCTCACCCTCAACCTACTGACCTTTGGGGTGGGGTGTGTGTGGAGAGACAGCCTTGATGCTGGGAGCATTTGTCAGCAACAGCTAAAACTTTGGGGTGTTAGCAATATTGTTTTAGTCACAAACTTAAACCACAGCACCACTCAAGCTCCCGTGAAGAACATCACATCCAGAGCATCACAGCCAGATGCAGTACAGAGGCCTACAGGAAATTAAATATTCTAAAACAACAGATCTGAATGTTCTATAACAGAATTACCACACCCTGAGTTGGTATATTTTACCAATCACAATATTTGGTGGTGAGAACCAATATTTTTAGAGTAATTTATTTTTAAGGTGTGGTAGTAGAGCTTTATTTGGGCCCTTTTCTTACTGTGAAAAGAACACCTATGCTTGAGAATTCCTTTTATTTTTGGGATAGAAGAAGTTGAGAGATCCTTGTCCTTGCTTTCTGATTTTTTAATTACAGACAGAAAGCCTTTACTCATTCAGAAATCAGAGAAACTGTAAATGTTTTCTTCATATACAGCATTGTATAAAGGAAGAGCAACTGACATTGTCTACCTGGACTTGTGCAAAGCACTTGCCACTGTCCACATGACATCCTTGTCTCTAAACTGGAGAGATCAGTTTGACAGATGGACCACTCAGTGGATAAGAATTGGTGGGATAGTCGCACTCAGAGAGTTCTGGTGAACAGATCAATGTCCAAATGCAGACCAATGGTGAGTGGTCGTCAGGAGTTAGTGCTGAGACTGGCATTCTTTAACATCTTTGCTGGAGATGTAGACAGTGGGACTGAGTGCACCCTCAGCAAGTGTGCTGATGACACCAAGCTGTGTTGCAGGATGCCATCCAGAGGGAACTGGACAGGCCTGAAAGGTGAGCTCATGTGAATAACATGAAGTTTAACAAGTCCAGGTGCAAGGTCCTGAACATGGGCTGGGGCAATCCCCAGCACAACTACAGGCTGGATGGGGAATGGATTGAGAGCAGCCCAGAGGAGAAGGTCTTGGGGTGTGGGTGGATGGAAGCTCAACATGACCTGGCAATGTCAGCTTGCAGCCCAGAAAGCCAACTGTGTCCAGGGCTGCATCAAAACCAGTGTGGTTAGCAGGACAAGGGAGGCGATTCTGCCCCCCTGCTCTGCCCTGCTCTGGTGAGACCCCATCTGGAGTAGTGCTTGCACTGATGGAGTGAGCCCATGAAGGTGATCAGAGGGCTGAAGCACCTCTCTTATGGAGCCAGGCTGAGAGCATTGAGCCTGGAGAAGGGAAGGCTCCAGGGAGACCACAGAGCAGCTTTTAAATACCTAAAGCTGCTCCAGGAAAGCTGGAGATGGGCTGGTTATCAGGGAGGGTAGTGACAGGACAAGAGGAAATATCCTTAAAAAGAAGGATGGGAGATTGAGATTAGACATCAGGAAGAAATTCTCTGAGGGTGGTGGGGCCCTGACACAGGTTGCTCAGAGAAGCTTTGGGCTGCCCCTGGCAGGGTTCAAGACCAGGTTGGATGGAGCTTTGGGCACCCTGGACTAGTGGAGCGTGTCTCTGCCCATGGCACTGGGAGGGGAGAGGGGTTGGGGTCCCTTCCAACCCAAACCATTTGATTATTCTATGATGGTTCTAGGTAGTATGTACCATTTTTGGGGCTGTTTGCTATTTATGCAGTTGTTTGCAGTATCAAGAAAATAGTGCTGACTTCATCAATTAAAAAAATTAATTCATGTTACAGTTTTACCTGAACACTAGGCAATGACTAGAGCATTAACTGTAAGGTATGGTTTTAAGGCACAGATTGTTTAACTCCATGCCAACCATATTTGGATTAATATACATGTCAGCTTTGATCTGACAAAAACTATTCAGACACTGAGCAGTGCTTAACCAGCTCAAAAAAGCAACTGCCAATGATTTTATACACTGACAATGAATTTTCCAATAAATTATTGTACTTGGTTGAGAAGACCTTCTATTGCCTCTAGAGTGCAAACAGTGCTCAATGAGAATGTATCTTCAGGACTGCTTCATTGTGGTGTTGTGGGTTTTTTACCTAGCTCTATGTACAGTGCACAGCTAACAGGGACTGTGAGGTTATTCTGTGCTCATACATTCTGTCAGTGGTGCTTTTCATGCCTCTATCTGAAAGAACAAACAAGGAAACAGATGTCTGGTCCCCTAATGTTGCAAATAGCAACACAACTTAGTGTTCTGCTGTGTCAGAGATTTCTGGCAAAAAGTGAATGTTATTTCTAAGGTTGAGCAAAATCAAGACAGCTGACTCAAAACTGGATGCATGTGCTTTCTGAATCAGGTCCTAAGGTTTTATTTCCTTCCTGTCCAATGCCATTTAAAAGAATAGAGCTGAAAACATAACTTTCTGTTCAAGACATTGGCATCACCTTAAAGGTATATACTGCTGCTATGTGATGCAGGAGAACACATGCTGGAGAGTAATCAAAGACATAAAGCCATCCTTGTTTGCTGAAGTTTTTAAGCACATGCTTAAAACCAAGCAGATTCCAAAGTGCTCCACAAAATACATCTGGGCTTTGTGCTCCACTGCTTTGACAAATGGAGAACGTAATCAAATAAATGATGTAAGAGACATCTTTTTTACTGCCTCCTTTCCTTTGTGACTGAGATGAGAGCCTGACATCTTCCCAGTATCAGTCCCACACGAGCTGGGAAGAAGTAGAAATGTTACAGAAGCTGATGGGTGCTGCTCACACAACACACCCCTGTTGTTGTGCATCGTAATGACCCAAACCAAGATGCTGCAAGAGAGGGATGATAGAAAAAAACAAAGGATGCTTTATACATACATTACTTATTTTTCATATCATTATATTTGAGTTGGAAATTAAGCAAACAGAGTTCATCCATCCAAGTTCTCCATGCTTTTTCTATCTCATTAGCTACATGGCCCAGTAAAATGATAAATGCTTGTAATGCTGCTGTATTTTAAGTGCATGCTAGAGAATGGAAATGCATCGAACAGACTGTTCAAGTAACTGTATTGTTCTTGTTCATTGTCATTAGTGGCCCATGTATTTTGATTCTTATGAGGTAATGACATATAATAACTAAGGTTATTTTCCAGTCTTAACACAGATCTTTTGCTCAGCTCATTTCTATGGGAGATAACCACATCTATTGAGATAATGCACCAGATGTTATTCAAGGAATGACTATCAATTTGAACCAATATCTGTAAAATAATCTATTTTCCAAATGTAAATTGCTTTCTCTACATGCCCTTTTCGTTCCAGGATAACCACACTGTAAACTCTGCCTTTCTAGTGTGTGATTCCTTGACACTACAAAGAGTCAGCTGAGAATTTCAGTGGTATCTGATTGTTTCTCCCCTTTGGACAATGACAAATTTCTTTTTACACTCTGGCAAACATATATTTTAATTCTGTAAACATTCATAAAGGGAAAGTACATAGATTGTAATCAGGAATCTCTTACACCTTGGATACAGAATTCCTTTTGCTATAACTTACAGTAAGTCTCTCTTTTCTACCAGGCATCAGAACTTCATTTGACTCCATCACCCTTCCTGGAACTCATCTGAAAGTGGGTCTTGCTCTTTTACATGCACCACAGAAAATGCATCCAGGAGACTCCTACTCATTTCATCACTACTCTGTGCACCATTATGAGTTCAGATGCGTTTCAGACTCTGACCTCTCTGGGATGAAGGTTTGGGGTTTTTTATTATGTTAATACCTTGCCTAATCTGGAAGACACTCAATTCTGATCTCAGAGAACCAACACAAACTCTAACAGATTTTATTTAAGTCTGTGTGACAACACTAAAATCAGGTGGGGATAGGAGCTCAGTAGAAGATGCATGGCTTCTGTATTTAAACACAAACACAGTAAAAACACACCTCCATTCCTCTGCAGATCAGTTGAAGTGTTAGGCCAGTGCTTCTCAGGCTAATGTCAAGTCAGTACTTGTGGGACAGGGGCCCCTGTTCCATTTCTGTCATATCAACTACTGGAAGTACATGCTGCACTACTTTCATAGGACATCCCTCTTGGAACTGAACTACCAGAGCCACTGAGAAGAAATTTTCCCTAAGAAAACCAGGTATTTGATGCATAGGACTTTCGTTTGTGATTTTCTAAACTCCAGCTAGCAAGAAAAAGTGAATACCTGAATATGTCAGAGGTTACTTTTAAAATGCCAATCCCATATTTTTTGCCTGCGTGGCCATTGGCCATGGAAATGTGGGCAAAATATGTTTTATTTTAAAGAAATAGAAGATAAAAATAAAACCCAGTACCAGTATTGTAGCATATTGATATTGTCATTGTCCTATGGTTTTATAGACAATTACTTTGATTTCTTTTGCCCACTTCAGTGCTGCAGTCAAGGTTGGGAATGCTTTAAAGAAGTCATCTGCTTTTACCTGTCAAGCTGTGTGATGGCAGTCATCATTTGCTTGATGTGCGATGGAGAATTCACAGTTATAAACAACGTCTGTCACAGCTGAGCCAGGAAATCCCTCAGATCACTCAAAGACGTTGTTTGTGATTCAGGCTGCTCTCTGTATTTGCAGTATAAGGAGACAACCTTGTAGCACTCTCCCTATCACTGATTATAATGGTGGTGAAGACCCTACAGATTAATTTAAATCTTGGGGACAATAGATAGCCAACCCCTAGAGAAGTTAATGCATCCACATGCCAAGTGCTACTGTATCCCTTCCAGATACACATATCTAACTGTGTCCAGTGAATTTAGGTGAGCTCACAGGTCTTGCAGTGTATAACTTCTGAAAGCAGTGGAGAAATACCACTGCTCTCTTCAGAGGCTATCCTGACTCAGAAGACTGTCATGTTAATGATACCAAGTGCCTGAAAAAAACCCAACCCAACCTGTAAGTTTGTCACTGGCTGCCAAAGGACAAGGGCAAGTAAATATGCCATCATTGTCAATGCTGTATTGCTTGCATCTAATTTTGGGGAGAAATTGAAGAAATTCTATGGGACTAGTTCATACCCTGTGTGTGAAATGCAGGGAAATCCTAAAAATAATCTCTTCTGCAGGAAAGAGCCCGTGGATATAATTTTATTCAAGTGACTCATATCTCCATTAAAGCCAAAATGTATAGGTCGAAATGTGGTGTTGTTGGGACAAGCTGAACATGAGTCAGCAGTGTGCCACTGCAGCAGCAAAGGCACACCACATCCTGAGCTGCATCTGCAGGGACATCACCAGCAGAGCTGGAGAGTTGATCATCCCACACCACCCAGCGCTTGACATGCTGCACCCAGAGTTCTGGTCCCCACAACTAAAGAACAAATCAGACAGGCTGGAGAGGGTCCCAAGGAGGGCCACGGAAGTGATCAAAGGGCTGGAGAACCTGCCCTGTGAGGAAATACTTGAAGGAATTAGGTCTTTTCTCTCTTGAGAAAAGAAGGCTTAGTGGGACCTCATCATAGTGTCCCAGTACTTACAGGACTGCTACAAAAAGGCTCACTCTTCACAAAGAACTACATGGGAAAGAGGAGGGGCAGATGGCACAAGCTGTGCTGGTTGTGTGCAAGGTTTCATCTCAACATAAGAAAGGCTGCTTTTACAGTAAGAACAGTCATTCACTGGGACAACCTCCCCAGGGAAGTGGAGTCCCCATCACTGGACGTTTGCAAGATGTGGTTGGACAGGGTGGTTCATAGTCTCATGTAGGCTTCCTTTCCCACCGAGGGTTGGACCAGGGGATCTTTCGAGGTCCCTTCCAACTTAGGCTGTTCTGTGATTCTGTGTTTCTCTGATACATGTATAAAGCAAAATTCTAAACACACCATATTTGTTTCTGTAATGAGCAAATACAGGACTTATTTAGGTATGCAGCTCAATTTACAAATGCAAATAGTAACTGGAAATGAAACCCAGGAGTATGTGACACACTGTTTTCAAAGCAAGATATGAACACTGGACATAGGCAATCAAGCATTCCCCATGTTTCCTAGCTGAATATGCAAATTTGACATTCAAAACAGACTTCTAAAAAAAGCTCACCCAAGCAAAAACACCAAGAACATAAGCAGTCCAAAGTTTAAGCCTTTTTGCTCTAACTTTAATTACTTTGCCATAATTTCAGTTAAGGGCAAGGCACTTTAGTAGGTTATCATTTTGCTCCTCCCAACTATTTCAAAAGTCAAGTACAGTTTCCCCTGACAAAACAGGTAGTGGATGGAATTTTTAGATGGAGAATTTACAGCAGGGTAGCATGCAGAGAATTCATTATAGCTGGGAGAAGGAAGGCACTTTAAGAAGGTGACAGTATTCTTAGCAAAATAGGTTTGCCTGTTGCAAACTAAGGGTAACTGCTGCACCAGCTTAATAAATTACATACATTTTTCAGCAGCTGAAGATAAGCATGCAGCAGGTTCTGGAAGAAAGAGGGTCAAAAAGCTGATTATATGAAGGCAAAAAAAAGTTATGGGATACACTGTTAAAATGTGCATTTCCCAACACAGATACACACTGCTATTTAATGCAGATACACAGAACAAAGGAATCTGATCACTCGTAATTCAGGGCCAAAGGGTTTTTAGGATAGGAGGAACTGATGTGCCCCTTCTCTCTGACATGATGCTGTGCAGTTCCTCAGTTATGACTGGGTCCAAAATCTGGATTTAGCATTTTCAGCTGGTGGCAAAAGTTCCTGCCCTACTCGAGTACAGTTGGTTCCATTGTTTGCAATGTCAGTATTCTGCCTTATGGTGGGATTTTGTGATTCTGTATTTCAAGGTTGTTAACACCATCATAGTCCTCCACAGCACTTGAACTCTGCTTCAGGACGTCAGGCTAAAATGGAACTGTGGTAGCAATTAGGTCTTGGTACTGACCACAGTGAAAGATCTGTGGGGTTTGTTCAAGGAAACTTCCTTTTAACCTTTAGGTGTTGGACATGTAAACACAAGTGAGGAATATCAGAGTATGCTTATTAGATTAAAAGTGTTAAAGGACAAGAAGAGGTGATACTAGTTGAGGAAACAGTTGTACTGCTCTCTAGGTTAAGCAAGCTGGCAGGCAGGGAAAGGGAGCACAGTGGAATAAAGGTTACACTATGGCCACTGCACCTCTGGATACTAGGAAATGAAAACTGAACCTAATTGCAAAGGGTCCAGGCCAAAGTGAAGTCAACCTCTTCTCTTTTACTGGGAGGGTGTTGGTCACCCACTCAAAATGATCCTTGGCTGATTTAAGGTACCTTTGGTGTGAAGTGGCTGCAGAAGACATTGAGCCTAGGGCATCATTAGGGCTAGAAACAAACGAACAAACAAAAAACCTAAAGAGAAGAGCAGAAAAGCATTAGCATATCAGCAAGCCTCTTTTTTATGTATTCACACCTGTACCTACATGTGTATATTAGATATATACGTACATGGGCCCATGGTATGTACCTACCTTTTGCAGTAACAAACACTGCTTTGAAGCCATCGCTGCCCACCCCACCCTGGCACTGTTGACCTGCTCCCTGTGACACACTGTGTCTCTCTGCCTTTTCATTTTCTCTGAGGTTTTATCAGTTCTGGAGAATGGACAGTGCTCTTATTGAGTGCCTCGAATCCAAAAGTCTATTTGATAGTTGTTGCAGGTTTGATGTGCAGCAGTCTTTGTTAAAACACAGTGATCTTTACATAAACAAGCTGACCTTTGTAACTGGCATTTTGTCAGGATGGGCTGAGAAAGGAGGAGGAGAGAAGAGGGGGAGAGGAGCCTGTGCTACTTGTTGCTGTAAGAGAAAGTGTATTCTGAGGCAAAGAGGGAAGATGGTATGCATTTCATTTTTATGGCACATCATGAATCATACATATGCCTACATATTTAACAGCTACTGCCCTTGAAATGGACACGGTATTTTTCCTCACTAAGCATAACATCCATCCTTTTCTTCCCTCCTCACTAAAGACAATAAACCCCAAAGCAGGCTACATCACTGCTAAGATCAGGTAACTCCACAATTCTCTACTATAAAAATGATGAAACGTGCTGACAGGAACAAAACAACGTGATGCCAGAGGAATCTCGGGTTGCTGAACCTCTCACAAAAGAGTCTGTAAACATGGAACTGTCATACTGGCAAAGGTACACGATCACTTTGCACCGGTGCTTGGGGAGATCACTGACAGAAGACAAACACCTTCTGGATCAAACAGCTCAGAAAAAACCAGAGTGTCTTCTGAAGAGTACACGTAGCACAAGAGGTAAGTGCTGGTGCAATACTAGTGGTCACTCCATACTGTCCAATGTATACATCATATAGTCGATATGGTCACTGTGCCTGCTGATGCTGGGAAGAAGCACGGTGTGCACACAACCAGACTACCTCACTCACACACAGGGATGCCAAAGCTTCTCGTAGATCTGCAGGCTGTTCCCTGACACAGACTGCCTTGCAGTTTACCTACCAGGCTCTCAGACTAACTATAGGCAGGGAAATACGTTTTTATTAGCTATAAATGTGCGTGTCTGCTTACAGTACATATGTAGGAGAGGAACCGGCGCGGGGGTGTGGGGGGAGGAACAAGCTCCGTAAATGCTGCGCTGCCTTCCCCCTCCCACACACCCCTTGAAATTCAGCACACACTCTGGAAGCGCTGTGCGAGGAACGGGAGATCTTTCCACCGAGCCAGCTCGTGATTTCCATACCGAGAGCCTAACAGCTCCGGGGATGGGCGGGGGGGGGGGGGGATATGCTTCGCTTACCCGAGGCAGGGCGGTGGGCGCGGGTGATTAGCAGGACCATTCCCACCCATCTCGCTGCCCCCCCACCGTAATGTTTACGAGCGCGATGTCCGCCTCCCTTGGTCGCTCCAAGCAGCCGGTTCCCCACGCAAACGGCCCCTCCGCCGCCTCTCCCTGCCGGGGCCGGGACGGGGAGGATGGGGATGCCACAGCCGGGCGAGCGGCAGGGAGAGGGAGGAAGCCAGCCCGGGGCACCTGTCTGCGGGGGGGAAAAAAACCAAAAGGATCTGAAACAAAGGCTTGGCTGAGGGTAGGGGGAGAGGCTGGGAGCGGGGCTCCTCTTACCCGGTCGATACCGCCGCTGTGGCTCGCTGGATTGCGGGAGGAGGAGGAGGAGCGGGTGCCGCGCTACCCGGCAGCCGACCCGGGGGCTGCCTCCAGGCGCACCGGCCCCGGGTCGTGCCGTGCCAGCCCTCGCCCGTGCCGTGTGCCCCGGCCCCAGGGGCTGCCAGCGACTTTGCCGTGCTCCCCCCCCCCACCCCAGCCCGACCGCGCCGCTTCCCTCGGCGAAGCGGCGGAACTGGCGCCGTCCATCCCCCCTCTCCGCGGCTCTCCGCGCCTCGCTGCGCAGGCGGCCCCTCCCCCTCTCCCGCCACCTCCGTCCCCGAGGGAGATTGGCGATGTCCTGCAAATCCTGACCCCAGCGCTGGGAGCTGTGCGGAGCCAGCAGCCCCGAGACGCGGCCGGTGACATTCCCCCATCACCGCCCCCCTCCCCCCCCGCCCCCCGCCGCCGCGGCTGGCGGGATGACCGCCCGTCTCGCCCCTTCCCGGGCCGCCTCGGCTGGCTGCAGCCCCCTGCTTCTCAGCGCGGTGCTGCCCTTGCTCCACCTGGCTTGGCAAACCCCCTCTCTCCCCGCCCGCTGCTGAGATCCCACCGTTTGTTACTCTTCCCTTGAGGACCACGACCATCACCACCAAAAACCCACCTCAGCCCCAACAAATCCAATCCCTTTCCGCAACTCCTCTTGCTATTCGGATTTCTTACTCTCTCCCCTCCTCCTCCCTCCTCTCCAACGCCCGCCACCCCTCCCCCCCCTCCCCCCCCCCCCCTCAATTTCTGTGGGTCTTTTGCCTCTCTCCCCCCTACACACAGGCGCGGTGTGAATGGTTCGCTGTACTCGCTGCGGTGCCACACAGAACTGCTATGGTTTCCAAAGTCCCAGCACCACACAAAGCCCTCCTCTAGCTTGAAGCCGAAGATCATGGACTATACGCTTGGAATCGGGATGCATTTTGCTCACGGCCGCCTGGCTTCCTGAAATGTCACTCGGTGAGTAGGTTTTATTTCATGCTCAGACCGCTTGTTGCCAACAAAAAGGACACTTAACAGGACAAGGGGGGTAGGGGGGGAAGGAAAAAGGAAGAAAAGCAAGGTTTCTCCTGCCTCGCCTTGCTCCTCAACCTCTCAGTAGCCTGCCTGGCTCCACTTTCTGAACTCGAAGGAATTAGGGAGCCCCAATCCTGCTTGCCCGCATCCCTCCGCACCGCTCGGCACTAAGTTGCGACCCGCAGTGCCGCCGGCTGCGCCGTTACCGCGCCCGGGCGTATTCACCGCGCTGTAGCGGTGCTGGCACCGGGCTCTGGACCTGCCACAGAGCCGGCGGTTTAACCCTTGCTGCCGGGTGGGTGCTGGGAGGGCTCGGGCTTCTCCAGCTGCGGGAGGATGGACAGAGCTGGCAGGCGGGTAAGGGAGCCGTGAGAGTGTCTGACGGTGTGTCGGGAAGTCTGCGTGGGGAGGGGAGGTGGGAAAGTTCATTCCTCTTCCTGAGCCCCCGGAGACGCTTGGGCTGGAGTGGGGGTAGGCAGGTATTCTCCAGGAAGGATAGGAAAGGATTTCCAGGCGTAATTAAATCTGTCGGACGCTTGTGCTCGAAGGTGATAGCTGCTGCTGGGGGGGGGGGGGGGGGGTGCTGCTGCTGCTGGCGGGGCTGCTGCTGCTACGGGGCGTGTGTGGGGGGGGGTGTGTGTGCTGGAGGGGCTGCTGCTGCGGGGGGGCGGAGGGGCTGCTGCTGCGGGGGGGCGGGGGGGCTGCTTCTGCAGGGGGCAGGCTGCAGCCACCTCCTACCCGCTCTCTCTTCACGCCCTTCCCTCAGGTCTGAGTCCCCCTATCCCCTCCTGGATTTATTTATTGCTGTTTTCGGGAATAACCAGTGTCGTTGCTGGCCCGAGGAGCGCAGGGTAGGATCGAGGCGTCATCTTCCCAAAACGTACGCTCACATACACCTCTACCTGCCGCGTTTTGAAGCGTGGAGCATCTTCTGAATCGAGTAGGGGCTTCCTTACTTTGAAAGAAAAACAGAGGAGGACCAAAGGAAATAAACACTTTTTGGTTTTAAAAAAGAACAAATGCCTTCGGAGTGCTATTTGCGGATAATACTTCCAGTATTTCTGTGTCTCTAATTAGCAGCAGAAATCCACCCATGTTCAATAGCAGAAGGTAGGGAGGAAACATGTTACTTCTCCCGGTGAGGTATAGACTGGGGTCCATTTAACTCTGTCGTTTGCTGTGCAGGATAAGCGTGTGTGTGTGTGTGCTCAGTCATGTCTCCGAAGCAGTACGTGCGCGGATCACAGGAAGGTGCTAAAGGCTTGCGAGCAGGTAGAGATGGCAGGGAGACATACACGAGATCTGAATTTATTGCTTGGTGGCAAACAGAGGACAGAAAAGATCAATGCCCCCTTCAATGCCGTGCTTCCAAGAGGGCTCCACCCCCCCCCCACACTCCCCCCCCGCGTCTTCCCCCTCCAAATTGCTGGCTGATGTCGAGAAAAGGGGGAGTGAAAAAACCCTTCAAGCGTGGGATCCAAAATTCATCTTTCCTCCAGCTCCTGTCTTCCCGCAGCAGCTCGAACCCCCACACCTACTCCTGTCCCTACAGCTACGCGTCTTTCTCCTGGAGGGTCTCTTCCCGGAGCTCTTCCTGTTGCCGGCACTACTCGACCTGCCCCCCCGCCCCCCCGCCGAACACATTGCTCCTGCCCCGGGCCCCCTCGGCCGGGACTGGGGTAATTACCCATATCCCAGACGTTTCTCCTGAATTACCCGCCAATGACGCTGCTGCTGGGATCCTCCCGCATCAGGCTGCTCAGGAAAGTTTCTGTGCAGTCATACCTCCTTTCCTTCCTAGGTACAGAGGATTACCCAGCTAAATGCGTTTCAAAAGCTCTAATTTTTAATCCTTAAGAAAAACCCCAATCTAAACCAAACCAAACAAAAAATAAAAGGCCATCAAACCCTCCAAAAGCCAAACTAAAACCCAAAACAAAACCCCCAAACAAAACCGAACCAAAAACCCCAAACCAACACCCCCACCCAAAAAACCCAACCGAACAGACACCCCCCCCACCCCCCGAAAATCCACCCAAACCCCGCCAACATAACCCTGGGGAGAAACAAAAACCAACCCAGGAAGTCCTGAGGGGTTAACTGGCTATGGGAATGGCTCACCCGGTGAGCATCACCTCGCCGTGCTCCTTAAATGATAGCGCTCTGCAGAAGAGATTAATGTGCCCATCAGCAGAATGTTTCCCGGGTTTAAGAGCACTCTATATTCCCTCTCTGCCGACGGGAACGGGAGATGGTAGGACACAAGATGAGGGCAGTGGAGTTGTTTAGATCACAGTCCCTGTGATGGATGGCAGTAAAGCGGAGTCTGGGCAGTAAAACTGACACAGGTCAGACCGGGTGGCGTTTCTACACCCAGCAGAAGAGGAGGGGGGACGACACACACCCCCAAACCCTTTGTATACAAACATGAAATAAATCAATGCAATTAATGTAGGCTTAATGGGCGATGGCAACAAGCGAGCCCGAGGTATGTTTAACAGAGCAGGTTCCCATTAGCCCCGCTGGTTCATTTCCATCACCCTCCGGCCCCCCGTACCCCTTCTCGCGTCGAGCCGCATGACTCAGAGGATAATAGGATGCCTGGCCACAGCCCGGCGGAGTTCTGCTTGGCTTTGGCTGGTTCTTCGGCTTTTTGTGCAGAAGACCGGTGGTGTGTAAATACCTCCCAAGCCCCGCGGCCCGTTCCCCAGGGAAGGGTCCCCAACAGCCCTTTAGGGGGAAGTTTTGGGTGTTTGGGTGCTCAGCCTTCCTGCCTGTCTGTGGCTGCACAGGCAAGGATTGCCACCACCTGTGCGGCTTCCCCTCCCCGGGGGCTCCGCGGCTTCGGGACTCCCTTTCTGTCGGGAGTTAATTCCCTAATTTCAAAATATCGGCAGCTGCGGGCGGACACGCTGGGGGGTGGGGATACGACTCTGGCAGAGGTAAGAACTCATGTCAAGGTTCAGCCTGTGCGGTTAGTCGTCTGAACTACGCGGCTCCCTCAAGTTGTGCGTGTCCCCGGGGAGAGGTACCACGGGGTGGGGGGGTTAGGGGGGCGGGAAGGGAAGGGGAGGGGAGCAGCGGCACCGCCCGCCCCAGCAGCAGGAGGGGCTCCGGGCGGAGCGAGCTCCTGCAGCCGGGCGGTAGCGCCGGGTCCGGGCCGCGGGCAGCCGGGACCCCTGGGCTCTGCCCAGCTCAGCGGGAGGGGCGGGCGGCTCGCTGCTTGCGCCGCCGCGCAGAGCAAGGAGAAGGGAAGGCTCCGAGGCAGCGGGTGCCCGCCCGGCCCCGAAGCCAGGGCTGCCCGCGGCGGGGAGGGAGGCGCGGCCGTGAGGAGTTAGTCGGGGGTGCGGGGTGCTCCAGGCAGGAGTCCTGCCTGCGCCTCGCAGGTGCACCAGCCAATCCTAGGCAGCGGAAGCACGAACTGTATGTAGCGTGGTGTAAAGAGCGAGGTGAAGAGAATAGGGTGTAAATTGTCACAGTGCGTGGGAAGACAGGAGACCTGCTTTTTTCGGGCTACGGGTTCTGTGCTACTTAGAGACCATCATGCGTTTAAGAAGGTAAGGTCTTTGTTATCAGCAGTCTGTGCCGTGTCTCCCTTCCGAATTCCAGCGCGTTTTCTGTGTACCTTTCATGAACTGTTCAATTGCGTAGCGGGGAGAGAGGGGAGAAAGAGGCGTGAGGCTAGACTGGGGGTTTAGGATGTTTTTCAGAAGAGGAGATCCCTTTCAAGGTGTAATGATTTATTTTAGAGGTGAAGCAAGTGTATGCGTGTGAAGTAAATTCATGACTGGCAGAAAAATGTAATATATGCGAGGAGTGAAGGATGTTCTGTTGTAGCATCAAAACCGGCCAGGGATCCATATCAGCTGAAGGCCGATGTGAGATAGACCCGATTTTGGAAAAAATAGAGAGAGAGAGAGTAATTGAGAGACACGTATCTGACAAGCAAGTCTGGCAGAAGAAACAAAAATAACTTCTTTCCTAGAAAAGCCCACATCTAACTTTAACTATGGCATCACGAAAGGGTGTTATAAAAAGAAGTGAAGTCAAAACCTTATAGAGTCTGTATTTTCAAAAATGACTGACTCGGGCACATTAAGTACCTGGAGATAAAGCTAGAGTGGCCCCACTCACATTTACAGGATAGAAGCAATAACTTTGGAGAAGCAATCCGTTCAGATACCAGACTTTGCAGGCTGCTGCCAGTGCTCTCTCCCTAAGACCTTGCTATGAGAACAGGAACATTTGACTTCCATCTCTTCCTCTCTGTATCTAAGTGTAGCAACAGAACCACAGCCTTGGATGCTGTTGCAGTGCTGTCTAATTATCAGAGGTCCTTAAAGAAACTACCTATAAATTCCTGCCTTCAACCATTTCTGTCTCTAAGGTGTGTACGTAACTTAAGCAGAGGAGGGGGAAAAAAGAAAAAAAAAAAGAAAAGATCTGTTATATTTTCAGTAAGCTGATCCACCTCCAGTGAGAGCTAACCTCCACAACAGACGTTGAGTTCACCAGAGTGGCTGTGTTTGGGGTGCTTGTTCATGAAGCGCTGAAACACTGCGAGTGAAAACGTTAACTGGGAACATGAAAACAAGCAGCTGAACGTTTTACAGACCTCACTGCAGAAGGCAGCATTTGTACAACACGCCAACAAAACAACTTGAGGAGCTTCGAGTGATGCAATCGCCTCATCTCACCCTTTCCTATTTCTTGTACTGCTGTCTGAGTGCTGTTGTGAGGAATTAATTACAGGAGTCTGCTCATTTCTCACACCAACGTGTGCCTGAAAAGTTATTTCCTCAGTCACACAGATTGCAGTGACTTCCATCTCTCTCAGTCATCTCAATGGATGAATTTGGATTTGAGTAATCATATGTGACTGTGACCAGTCTAAGATATTTCTTGCTTGAGGTTTTAACAGGAAAATGCAACACCTATTGAAAACCAAAAGGAAGCTCTTTTAGCCAACAAGCTTGTTGCTTCTTCAACAATTTTTGAAAATCTAAATGGAAGATTGGAAGACCAATCAATTTACCTCAGTTTTTGTATAGAAGAAAAAGGGAATGGTGGTGGGAAGCATTAAGTGGTAATTTCTGGAAACATTAAGTGTTTTCTAGCTGTCACATGCCTAATACAGCCCTTTTTGATTCCTCCCAAAGCTTTGTCTCTCCTCAAAATCAGAAGTAGGCATTTAATATTTTCCTCTCTTGAAACATCCATCTCCTATGGTAGTAAAATCACCAGAAATACATTTGGACAAATAGAGCCAAAATACTATGTCAGGAAGGTCGCGTTAAAGAAAACAGTCCTGCTTGACTGCTGCAGGGAGTAACTTACAGCTGGCCATTCTATGGGGAAGTGATCTTACTCTTCTTCTTGTTCTAGTCCTATACCCTTGCAAGAAAGAGCGTTTTAAAAAAAAAAATACAATTGCAACCCCATTCTCTTAGTAGCATTGTTTCCCTGTTCACTATGTCTGTTGTTCGGTGAGGGCCTGATCTTGCACGCTTAAAGGAGATCAGACCATTTCTATTAACTTCACTGAAAGTGAGATCAATTTCCAGGATAATAATTCAGAACCAAAATGAACTTCAGGTTTAGACAAACAAGCAAAAAAAAAGGCAAGCATCATGAAGTTACATGCTGCATACTGAGCAGTGTAAGGCTTTGCATATCTTGAATCAAATAGCATTAAAATACTAAAGAGCTGAAGGATATTTAGCCTGATCTTATGTTTTTTTGGTCTCAGTACTGTATCCTCATTGATAAATTGACTTTCTTCTATATGAAGTCAAGGAGCATTACGAAAGCTCCATTTTCTGAAGCACCCACTGAGCTGCAGGCATCCCGTACCTCGTGGCTCAAGTCATCACAGTGCTGAAAACTCCAGTGTGAATAATTTGATCTCCTAGCTCTGAAATTAATCATTCATATGTACCCCAGAAAGCATGCATACATAAACACAGCTTGCATATACATATGCATACATAGATATAAATATGTATGGTAGGAACTACAGAGATGCACCCCTTCACCCTCCAGGCACACAGGGTGTAGAATGACTCCTTTGCCCTGGCTCAGGCCGTGGGATCAGTTATTTAGCTCTGCCTTTCCCCTCAAAGTCTCCCCTCACTCCATGTGCTACAGAACGGTACTCTGGGGAGGGGTAAGAAGGGCACCCTCTGCCATGGCAAAGCTTTCTGTGTCTGACTAATAAGCCTCTCACAGGGGCCACAGATTTCGTTCCACCCTCAAAAGAAGATTGACCAGGCAGTATATGCTGTCAGCTAAATTAAGACTATTAAACTGTAGTGGTTTCTCTTATAATGAGGTGAGATCCTAAGGCTCCTCAGTCAGATACCTTTGCTGTAGCAGTCACATTAATGGTGATTAGAAAATTCTGCTAATTTGCAGTAACACCTTCACTGCCACAGCTACCAGCACTTGATTAATGAGAAAAGTGGTTTCTAAGGTATTTATTATACATTGCCAAGTAAAGGACTTAAATCTGGGGAACGGGAGCACTACTCTATACCTTTAATCCCATATTATTCATGACTACTGGGAGCTCTGTAGCGCTAATTTAGCTCTTTCAGTACTTATAAATCTATTGGAAATAACAAAACCACCTGGTTAACTGAATATGGATGACCACTCCCAAGTCAAATGGGATTATTATAATCTATTACAAATGCATTTCTTCATATTTTTTTTTCCTCTCTCTATTTTGAATCTCTGTTTCTAACAAAGCTTAACATCACTGGTGAAAAATGCGACTGCATTCTGAAAAATGGTATTGTGGATTCAGGTGGCAGCCCCGGAGTATATTTTTAATTAGCTATTTTTCACTTATAACACTATTGATCCCTATTCATTAGCAGTTTGGAGAACAGACAGAACACAGTTATTACAACAAATTTTATCTTGAATGAATTTTTTTTAAGTTTAGTTTTTTTTTTTTTTTACTTGCTGTGCAGCCCTAAAGGGATGCTGAATTTTGACCAGGAGGCTTTACATACAGGTGGTTTGTAGATAAACGTGTACTGTAGCATCTTGATACTGATCCTATCAGTGCTTGTCCTTAATTATAGGGAAGATTTAAAACAGTGCAAGCACAATGTCATCATCCAACCTTTCGCTCTTCCCTCCTGGACCGCTGGCTGATCCGCAGGGCAGAGCGGATCCCCACCTCTTTTCCTTGAGCATGTGTAGATGCTCAGCATTTCCTGGCTTACCCACCTTATTCCTTAGGGTCGCACTAACTTTCCTCGTGAAGATGCCTGTTTATGTTAGAGCAGCAGTGTTTGTGCAAGTGGAGACTCATCCTGCTGCCTCTGGAGACCATGAATTTATTTCACGTGGAGCCATTGTGACGGCCATTAGTTGGTGATGTTCTCTTTGTTAATAACTGCTCCTGTGGGATATGAATCTGACTCATTGGCTTGAAAAGTAAAAGCTTTAGTAACTTACTAAGTACCCTTTAAGCTATCTGTTAGAATGCTTTCATCAGATTGATTAGCATCAGTTGAAGGGACAGCAGAGGCTTTTTTTGGAAAGCTACTCTCATTTATAAACCACCTTAATTTCTTCATCCTGGTTTGTCTTGGCTAGGCAGAGTCTGGAACGTATTCTCAGTTTTTCTGGAGAAAAGAAGAGCCTATAATAAGGAAAAGCTATGTTCACCATACTTAGGCTGCAGGGATCTGTAGTCTCTAATAAACAGACTATGTGTGTCTCATTCTGCACTGCAAAGATGCTAGCTGAAAGTTAAAGCTCTTCAACATTAGTTTAGCACTTTTCTACTAAGTCAGAATATGTTTTACCACAAGCTACAAGAAATAGTGATAATTTTGTTCTGTTTTTACACTATCAGGAAGCTAAACAAATGCAAGACTAATTTGTGATGGGACTCTAAAGCCCAGGCTTTCCTCCTTGTAAGATGCTGTGCAGATAAAAACATATTTTAGCAGGCAGACTTTTTTTCTGTCTCATTTTTTAATTTCTGCTAGATTTGTCAAAAAGCAGAACTCACGGGGAAGCCTCAGTGTTGCATTTGTAAGAGACAGCAGGCTGTTCAGCGCACATGACATAATTATTACTTGTGCTATCAAGCTTTGTGTATTATCCATCCTGAGATGCAATTAGGGCCAGACTGGCTTGCTGAAGCTTGGATCTTTGCTCAGCCAGCCATAAAGTCCCTACTTGCACTATAAAAAATTAATAGCTGTAACATGGACATTTAAGAGGATCTGGCTACCACCCATATACTAGTTACAGACTTAGAATGGTGTGGCAAAGGGACTTATGAGAAGTCACACAGCAGTTTACAGAAGCATCAGGTGTGGAACTGTGTTTTCTTGGATGCTCTGTGACTCCTATCTAGTGAGCTTTCACCACGGCAGGTGACAGGTTGTTTCTGACAGGAGGACAGTGGTGGTATAAGTAAGTTTTTAGTGGGTGGGTTGTTTGTTTGTTTTTCTGCTGGCATAAATAGGTTGAAGCTTGGGAACCTGAAAGGAGTTTTAACCACCCATTTACATCAGATGAAAACCAGCTCCACCAGAATGAGCTGTAGAATATGCTATGAGCTCTGGATGGCTTTTTTCCAAAAGCCAGAATAAAAGAGCAAAACAAATACATTACTAGTCCATTAGATACCAATGTTAAGAAATAAAATACATAAAATCATCCATTCTTATTGCAAACCATCCAGAAGAGTGCAGTGAAAGAAAAACGTCATGCCCTTAGATCTTTAAGGAGATGATTTCTCACCACCAGTCTAAACTGTAACCACTCATTTCCACATGGAAAATAAGAGTGTAAATCCTTGATCAGGATTTACTTAGTTACAAGTTACAGGCCTATATCCCACGCCTGAGCTGGACATCCTAAACTGAGAAATTAATTCTTAGACATAAAAAATCCCCACGGTATTTTTGTAATCGCATTTCAGAACATGAACAGGAGTTTAGATTCGGTTAGGTAATATCTGAGGGGATGGAAGTACATGGAACTAGGCTGGAAGCTGCATTTTGTAAATCTATTCGGATTTCAACCAATAGAGTTCATTGCTGCTTTAGGTCTCAAGACCAGAGAACAGATCCACACCATTATTTTTTTCTTCATCCTTGTACAAATAATATTACCACTTCAACAGCTTAAAACCATTTTCTGTTTTTATTTGAGACCAACAATTCTTTTCCTCTCCACAGTTTTCTGAACATTTGTTGCAGAATTTCTAGAAACAGGAATTTTAAGAAGAACAAAAATATTCAGTCACTCCATTAATAAAATGAGCATCTTTATTTTTTATTTTATGACATTTTTGTGGTCCAGGAACTTTAAAGTACTTCATAGATGTGTCCTGGCTCTGGCCAGCTCACCTGCTTGGAGAGGTTAACTCTGGCCTGGATAGAACCAGCACAAGATGTTAATTGTCTAGGCTTCACAATATCCTTCTTTCCTATTCTTATGGAAGAAAACTATAGTTAAAGAAGGCTAGGGAACATAAAATCAGCGTTATACTTTAAGGTAACTTTGCTCCAAGCACTCTCTTTTCTCTGTAAACTAAATCATCTTCATCTCAATGATCTGTTGGTGAGCAAAGTTTCCTCCCACCCCATCTCATTTTAAGCCTGATAGGAATCCTTCTGCATTAAAGAATACTCAGTTATATTTGGATCAGTCCTCAGACTGGAAAACCTGGAGATTAGCTTCGGTGCAGAACCTGTAAATAGCTGCTTCCTCCCATTCTAGATGCCATCAGCTGAAGCAGCTCTGGGTTTTAAAATTAGTAGAAGGATCAAGTTCAACAGGTAGGAGGTGTTTGCTGCTCTTGGTGTGGTTTACTGGATCGAGCTACCTTATATGTGTCTTAGTAGGCATACTCCTTCCATAGCCAGCGGATGCTCAGCTGATAAACTGGGACAGAAAACTGTCTGGAGGCTAATGCTTATGGGTAGAAAGGAGATCTACTACTAGAACTAGTCTTTCATGATTTCCCAGTGAGAGTTTAATATTTAATTTTAGGGTGCACTCTTTACAAATCCTAAGGACCTACTTAGTTGGCATTAAAACACACCCAACAAGGTTATCATAGCAGAGAGTATTCAACATTTTTGAGTGAAGCGTGGAGTTTTAAAAAACTCCAGTGAGCTAGAATGCATGTTTCTAAATCTCTGCCTCCCATCAGGGTTTTCTGCAGACTTGAATGCTCCAGTATGCAAAATGGTGTGTCACTGTGATATATGTCAGCTTGTGCCTGAGGAAATACTGAGACAGAAACTCTCCCTGTGCTGTCCATTTTTCTTTTCCTGTAGCACGGATCCCAAACTCATTCCAAGAGAGCTTGTTCTGTTTCCATTCTAACTTTTTTCATAACATCAGATGGTTTAGCTGAAAGTTTTTGGACAGTTTGGGAGAATGCTTAGTGTGACTTGTGAGATGAAAGGGTGACCTGAGACTGAGATGTCAAACAGAGTCCTACATGCAGAGATCTTTTGCACATGGGAAGGTCCGTGTGCACTCATGGACTTGGGAAGAGAGAAATTTCATCCCCTATAAACTTTTATGATTACTGAAGTGACAGTCATCCAGACTGGAGCGAGTTTAAAGCTCTTGAAGCAGTGGGTTTTAATGTGGCTTTGTAGCATCCTGGAAGTTGGTCAGCTGAAACCCAGGGCTTGGTCAGGGTCCCACTTAACCATTCCAGAAATTAACTCCATTTCAGCTTCTTGTGTGACTGATGGATGTTCTTTGCTGAGGATTTAGGTACCAGTCCCCATTTAAAGACAAGGAGCTGAGATACCATGAGGACTGGGTGTATTTCTCTCTCTGTTATGCACCTACACCACTCATGTTTGAGGCACCTGGGTGCCTCCCATGCTTTCATAAGCCAGTTTCTCTGCCTTTGCACAACAAGCAGCCTGGCTCCTCTGGCTCATGAGCACAGAGGAAGTGTAAAGTGACCAGTGGCTGCAGCCAGTCCAGGAGCTGAGCTGTGACCCAGTGACCAAGTTGTGGCCAGAGGTCCATCCAGGACCAGGTAGCAGTGCAGGAGCTGGGGCAAGCCACATCTACACAACCTGGGCAGGATCTGAAGGTCCAGGTGAGCCTGAGGGTGGATGGAGGCCCCAGGCAATGCACGTCAGGGCCATTGAAGCCCATTTGTGCACTCAGGGCCCTGATAGCTAATTTCTTCCCATCAGCATGCTTCTTGCAGGAGCAGTTTCTCTTTTTAAGGTAGAAAGACTTAAATTGCAATTTGGGGATGCTGCCCTATGTCATCACCTAAAACAGGTAAGGATCCATTTGCACAGGAGGATGAACTTGGATTAACAGATTGAAGAAACACCTGAGGGAATTTATACACCATGATCTGGGCAGCAAAGACAAAAATTAGGTCTTTTACAAATATCAGACATGAAAATAATTATCTCAGTACACCTGACAGCCCACCCATACTCCAAGGACTAAAAGGACCATCACTAGCTGTGCTAAGATGCAACAGGAAGCATGTGGGTACATCCAATTAAAGGCTTGCAGGCACTTGCAGGAGTGAAATTCTGCAGGGACCCAGCCAGCACCTGGGCATGCTTCATGAGCAACAGCTGTAACCTTCAGCAATTACCTCTGGTGTCCCAGGCAGAGCTGGTAATGGCTGTAGAGGTCAGGATGACACATGCTGTCTCTTTCCGTGGGCAAATCTTATTTTTGCTCCTCTTCTCTGAAGGCTGGGACAAGATTTCTTTTATTAAAAAAACCCAAAACCAACAAAAGAACACTAACCAAAAATCCAGACATCCTGTTTGTTCACTGTTTCAGCTTTTTGGGACATAGTTACAGGGGTCTCATCCTTGTCTCATGTAGAGAAGAGAGCTGAAACCCAGCAGAGGATGAAGCTCTATTTGAACAAAGAAAAGGTGTTGCTTTAGGGTCCATGTAGTCAAAACAGATACCAGGACCTGATCTCAGGACCCCTCTTAGTTTTAAGCCTGGAATGTAAAACTCACTTAAGGATGGTAGAGGTAGAATTATTTTTCTCCTTTCAAATTTGCCAACATATCTGCTTTCAATTCTCTGCTGAGGACAGTTTCTGAGTCAGGATTTATTATAGCTCAAAATAAATAACAGAGAGCAAGCTGATTCAATACCACCCCCCACCCCACCCCCAGTGAAATTCATCTGCTGAAGAATATATTTTGTCTATCCAGATGCCTTTTGCCCCTTGCATAAAGGCACAGGTGGTACTCTGCAGTTCATGTGTACCGGATCTGGTGACATGGAGCACTCTCCATCCTTTAACTCCCCAAGCCCTGCTTCTGTTTCTTCATTCCACCAAATGTGCATGCTGTGCTCTTGTTTCTGCACCAGCAGAACCCCTGCCAAACAGCTGTCTGCGGGCACAGGAGAGAACAGTCCACCCCAGTTCACGAGCCCCTTTGCTCTCTTTCAGGAAGCTCATCTCAAGTGAGTTTATTTTCTGCATTTGGGCACCTTCTCTTGAAGAGCAGAATCTCTGTGGTGGCTGAGAGCAGAGCAGAGCAGAAGGGAGATCCTCTTTTGTGCTCTGCATTACCCTCTTCCTCTGGAGCTGATACTGATTGCAGCACTTTTTGCTCTTTTCTTCCACAGCACATCATCAGCCTCATGGCTGTTTCATTTACACTGGACTGTGTGAGAATTTCAAGGACAGGTGCCTTCCCAGGTCTCATTCATTTAAAGTTGTTAACATGTGAAAAATTGCTTTTTGGAAAAAAAAAACCAAAACCAGTGATTGTAACACCAAGTTCTTATGAACAGGTCCTGTAGTGCTTTGGAAAGGTGGGCAACCTGATCCTCACACTACAGATGAGGAAGTGAAAGCAAAGAGACACGAGGTGATAAACCAAGGGTCTTCTAGCAGATAAGAGCGATCTCTGAGACTCAGACTGTTGTTTTATTCTTTATGCAAAATTTCTTTCAATTTTTAAGTGTCAAAATACCTCTTAAAAATAAATGGTGCTGAGGTATCGTGCCTCGTTTGAGCTGCAGTGCTTTCCATTCAGCTGCAGTGAATAAAGTGCTGCTTCTTGCCATGGATTCAGAGCTGAAGTCACTGGTAGCATTGCTGAGCCTTCTGTGCAATAGAAAATAAAGAACATACTTCCTTCCTGTTTTCTACCATGTGCAATCTAAAGGAAAGACCCAGTGTTCCCTATCACACCCACTATTGTACTTGATCAAAAGTGGTAACTTTGAAATCCCTAAGGCTTATAAGTGACTGGAAGGATGGATGTAGCACCAAAAACCTCACAAAATTGTGACCTCATTGACCTTTTGACTACCTGCAAACAGAATTTCCTGTATTTCCTCCATCTGTTTTTGGATTTTTTTTTCTTTGTTTGTCTTTAAAGGCATATATACTTAGTTGTTATTTAGATCAGTTCAAAGAAAGCCAGGCTCTGTGTTTTGCATAAAAAAAACCAGCATCAGCACCATCTTAGAGACATTAAGGTTTCATATACTTGTGGAGATGTGAACATCATGTTTTCTAAGTTAGTGTCCTTTGAAAGGACATATCTGAGAATAACAATCTTCAATTTTCATTTCATCATTATGGGAAGTTACAGCCAGAAGAATCCCCTTTAGCATAGAGGAGTCTTGTCTTTCCACACAGGAGATGGGATGTTTCAGCACTTTCATGGGTTTCTAGTGAGCACGGAAACCAAAGGGCTTCAGAGGGATCCTGGTCTTCTGTGTTCCCACTGTCAGAAGATCTCTGTGGGAAGCAAATAGAAAGAGGGAATAAGGGAGTCAAGGTTGTGCTCATTTGTGTGATGCTGACAGAGATTGCAAGGTCATTGATCCATGTGTAATGGAGAGAGGACCTCAGACCAAGGCCATAGCACCTCCCAGACTTGCAAAACAGAGAGAAATACTGGAAAAACCCCACCCTGATCTCATTCAGTGTGCAGGTATTTTATTTTGATTCTCCAGAACTGCAGCTGTATATGTTGCCCAACAAAGCCACTGATGTTGCCTGACATTGACATTATTGGCTCATACAAAAAGCTACTCCACTGGTGAACCAGTAGACAGTGATCTACTCAGTAGATGTATCTCTGCTGCATACTAGAGCATCTATCCAATGCACAATTCACCTCTCAGGGAAAAAATAAATCAAAACAAAACACAGCAAAGCCCCACAAAGTTGCATGCAGTGAGGTTACCACTGATTTCTGTGCTTTTTCCATGAGAAAATTTTATATTTTTTCCATTTTAGGAAGGATTTAAACCTATTCATTTGCTTTTTCTTGAACGTTTTTGTACAGACACCTGGTTTGGTCCTGTGTTATTCTCAGTATAAATGATTTGTCAATTCATGTTCTGTAAGCAGGAGAGCTCAACCCATCAATCAAGCTGGCACTTCAGCTTTACTATTTTAGGTACAGTAGCTTAGTGAGTTCACAAACTATCCACATGTCATTATAGACCATTTCTAGTGGTCCATATATATTTACCTTAGAAAAACAAGTCTGAAATTAGTGGGTTTTGCCCTGCAATGGGATGACAGCAAAGTAACTACAGACTTCCTGCATTCCCGTTCCTAGCTGAAGCTACAATCTTAGAGGATGTTAGGGAATGGATTATGCCAGTCTTCAGTGCCCTTTACATGGTCACAAAAGCTCAGCTTTGGCTCTGGCATTTCTGGAAGGTGCTGACTCAGAGCCATTAACACCAGTGAGGAGACTCTATCTTTCCAGCACAGAAGAACGTAGCCCATTATGCTCCTTGAACTCAGTCTAACCTCAGGTTTTAGAAAAGGCCAAAAAACTTATTAGCATGTGCAAGTAGTAGCTGGACCAAACCCTGGGGTAAACAGAAAGTAATGGTGCTGATCATCTATATCTGTTGAGATGACAGTCTTGTTTGAAGTGTCTCCTCTGCAGAGTCTTCTCTGCTTTAAACTCCACCAGCCACCTCACTTAACAGGTGTTCATGTACTCTTCAGTTCTCGCATCCCACCTTGAAACCAGCAGGTGCTCAAACACAAATTTAATTTGGATTGTTCCTCCCTGGAGTCCTGTGCCAGTTGTTGTAACTACAGCCTTTGGATGTTCCATGTGCCTAGAACAGTTTTCAAGGCATTGCATTCATTACAGAGTTGGAGTATTTAAAATGTTGAGATGTTTTGCAATCTGTAACCTTAGGAAAACTGCTTAGGCTGGAATTTTCTAAATTACCTTTTCATAGGAAATATACACTTTAATCCCTCTAACAGTTTAAAAAAAAATAATCTTGGCCTTGGTCTTTTCATGCTTCAGTTCCTTGTTTGTTAAATCAAGGTAAAAGTTTACTTCTCCAGGGTGTTATGAGAATTGATGCTCTGCAGGCTGATTTTACAATGACTGGACAATATAGACAAGTGAATGAGTATCAGCTAGAAATACACATATTATTTCACTCCCCCTGAGGACTAGCTGTACATTTATACTCTCTTGGGAAACACCTTCACATATCTTTAAAACAAGGAGATCATTTTCTTCTGTAGCTACACAGGCTCTCTAAAGGTGTTTAACCAGTGGTTAATTTATGACATGCCATGAGGTGTAGCATTAAGGCAAGCCCAGAGCAATGCTCTTTACCATTCTCTTTCAAGTGCTTATTTGATTTACTTTTAGGAAGATGCTACATATACAAAGTAATTAATTTTTCCAGTCCTAATATTATAATTTTGAATTCAAAAGGGGCCCAATTAGTTATTACAATTCAACGGCCTGAAACACTTTAGGGTTAATAACTTCCTAAAAAGTAAACTCCTACCTCTTGTAATTTAAACCATGACATGTTTTTTTTCAATGGAAAAGATAAATTGGGAAATGCAGAACCTAATATCTTAGCTAGCATTTTTATAAAAGCAATAGGTATGAAAATTAAAGTTCTCATTATGCTCTTTGGAGCTTCACATAATGTAAAGAAATTACACCCAGAATCTTGCTAGTTGATGGAAAGGATGATGGAGTGAGTATGCTGTGCAATATGTTTTTCCCTGACTGGTGAAAAGAAGAGGGACAGAACTATTGTAGGTTTTCACTCTGCTGTGATGCATTTAGAGAGCTCTTTGCTGCAGACTCCTGGAATGTGATTTCAAAAGGATTTATAAAATTAATGCAATCTGTGTTTTATGATTATAAACTACTGCATGGTGATAACCATTTATGGGTACATCTCAGGGCTTTGGCATATGCTCAGCGTGAAATAGATGAAAAAGGTCTTTTTTTTATTTTTATTTTCAGTGAGATTACTTATACATCTCTTGTTTGCAGGATCAGGTCCAAATCACGTTACAAACAATTACACTTGGGCCTAAGAAGACAGTAAACCTTGTCTATTTCTCTGGTTTTACAGACAGATTATTACATTCTCAGACTGTAAATTGCTGTTGGTTCACATGAACTTCTGTGCTCTTCTGGAGGCAGTTAACTTCCTGCAGTGGATGTGTTTATAATCTGCACAAAAGACTCTTCAGAATATGAACGTCTGGAATTTATGCACAGGGCGTATTTATTCAGCTACACCCTTTCCATTGTAATCGATGGGTGGTACTGAGTGTGCAGTCGCAGAGCTGTTCTATTGGGAGCATCCTTCACTCAGGGTACACTTATAAATTAAATCACTGATGGTAAAGAAAGATCTCCTGCCAAGTAAAACAGAAAAATCCTAACAAGGGGCACTGTAAAAATGTCCTAATACATGCTGTTTTGAGTGACTGTGAATTAAAAAATGTTTCTCACTATAAATTAATCAGCTAGAAAAATGCAAGCTCTCACATTAATGTATTTTAATTAATTCTGTGCTGTTTTATCTTTACACTGAAAGCTAGAACTGGTTGTTTCTATATGTTTAGGAATCCTTATGATCTTTGTTACTTTAAGTACTTCTGACAACTTCATGCTCTTGCATAGATGTTTTCACAAAACCTGAGCAGGATATAGAATCATTAACCATTTCACAGGTATGGAACTGGTTTGTCTTCACTGAGTTCCCACAGGAGGCTCCAGTTAATTGACTTTTGATTGGGTACCCAACACAATTGTTTAGTGATTCTGGCTGATCCATTGGATGGGAGTGAATTGGACTGAAAGTCAAGTGCTGCTGTAAGGGGTCCTCAAAACTGCAGTGTCTGGAGCTTGAATACCTCATGGAACTCATGGTCAGTGTGGGTAGCTCCAGTGACTGATGCAGCCACTCCTTGTGCAGTGGCACTGATTTGGGAAGAGTGATGTGAACCTGTTAACTATGTGTGTGGTGAAGACAAGCCATGCAGTGTCTTTTCCAAGGGCTAAGAAAAAGAAAGGGTCTTCTGAATCTCATCTGTGTTTTCTGTCCAATATATGAACTGCAACCTTATGCACAGACATTGCTGAATGATTTTTGTACTGATGCTAACAGGCAATTATTCTTCTGTCGCTTATTTTTCATTAATGACTAGCATTAATGGGAAAAAAAACCCCACAATCCCTCCCCTGACAATTTGTGAAGGTTTCCCTTCAATAGTAAATATTATCACTGATGATGTTAATGAAGACATTAGTTTCACAGCATTTGAAGTACTGAAACACTCCACTGTTAACTAGCCTAGTGGGGTTTATGCTAATGTAAAATGTAATAAAGTAGAGGCCACTATCTCTTTAAGCTGAAAGAAAGGAAACTTGTTTCTACTTCCAAGGGATGCCTAGTGTGTGCTTATCTAATTGACTGTGTATTTTGTCTAGGTGTTGAGGGAAAGCTAAGAGAATGAAGGCTCTAAGTCCCCAGTGGAAGCATGATATGGCGATGCAGTGCTGGTGCTGAATTGTTCTCTCTGATGGCTCTATGGGAGTGGATAGCACTGAGTCTTCATTGCTGGGTTTTAGCAGTTGCTGCTGTTTCGGATCAGCATGCCACAAGCCCCTTCGACTGGCTCCTCTCTGATAAGGGACCCTTCCATCGCTCACAGGAATACACAGATTTTGTGGACAGAAGTCGACAGGGATTTAGCACAAGATACAAGATTTACAGGTATGAAGCAAAGGGAAAGCAATTACAGAGATATCATCCTTAGAAGTTGTAAATTATCAACAAGGGTTTCCTTAAGGAAAAGTTTCAGATGTGGGGGTGAATCCACAGATAAAAAATTTGTTGCTGAAATATGTGCAAGGCCATATATGCACTGTGTACTACAGAAATGCCTGCTTGTCTTGTTTATATTTTGTTTAAAGAACTTCTGGTAACTGATTATGTTGCTTTGGAAAACATTGTTGTTTGGTACCGACCTCTGCTCTGCCCTAGTGTCATATCCAAAAATGCCTGAAGGTGTCTAGAAAACATCTCTGATTGCAGGGAGTTAACACAGAATGCACTTGATCATGCAGCAAGATCCAGCTCAGTTGCTTTCGGTGTGTCTTGACATAAGCTGAGACATCAAGAATGAAATTGTGGCTCCAGAGGTGCTGCTGGAAAAGCATGGTCTTCATTGTCCAAATCAGGGCATTTCAAAAGTAACTCCAAAACGTTTCCCAGCAGATTGTACCACTGTTTCCAGAAGCAGCTTTCTCATCCCTGAGGGACTGAGCAATAAGAGCCACTGTGAGTTTTAACAGAAGCTGCAGGTGTTTGGTCCATCACAAAGCCCTGCATTAGGCTGGCCCAGGTCAGACTGAAGGGGCAGGGGTGGGGGAGGCAGGCAAAAACAGGGGAAAATGTAACAAATACAGGTCTGCTTGAGAATTTGTTTCTTGCTGTAGAATTGTTCTTGTGGGACATTTGTAACCTGTCAGCTTCCACTGTTGAGACAAAACTTGTGAAATACCTTCTTAGTCATTTGCAAGAGGTGTAACTCAGTGACACCGAATGCATTTGTCATGGACGTGGGAATGAAAAGGAGAGTTCAGTTTAACAGTAGCAAATAGAAAGAAGGGGAGAAATGAGGGAGCATGAGGGATTATGGACTGAGAAAACAAATCTATAAGCAGACACTTTTCCACTTTGTATTACTATAGATCCCTCCTGGCAGCAAAGAGAAAGGGGAAGCAGCAGGGCAATGCAGGACAGATTTCTGACTTCCCTAACAGCTCTCCAACCTATAGCACAGACAGGATTGGTATGGATAGATGCACCCTGATTTAATTTAAAACCTTAAACTGGTCTGTGTAAATTTTGTATTTACTTTAAAGTACCACTCCCAGTGGTATCCAGCTCTTTAGAAGAAGGTAAGAGTGATATATACCTATATGAATGTACCACCCCTTAGTTCAATATCCAGATGCCTGTGACGACAACTGTTGGTCTTAAGTCTGTGAAGATTTCATTTTTAAGGAACTTGCTTTATTTTCCTTTCCTACATACGTGCAGTAGAGGGCACTGTGTTGCAGGTCAATTTTGTAGTGAGCTACTTTGCCATATATAGAGAAATTAAACACATTTTGAAACTAAAGCGTGATTTGGAAATATGCTTGATGAAGTGGCTTGTCTGAACAGAACAGCGTTGCCCAATATTTACTGCATTTTAAAAGCCAGCTGTCAGGACCAATAATGTAAAGCCAATAATGCAGAGACTGAGGCAGCATATTTTATTCCTATTATTCTGTATTAGTCAACACTGAACCAAGATTATCTTGCTAAAAACATGAAAGATGGAATTGTATTTCATTTCAGCTTATTCAGTCAGTTCTTTGAGAATATTTCCTCTTCTCAGCCATCACTACAGAAACATTGTTAAGTTTTATAGATCTGCAATTGTATCTCTAATATTTATTTGGGTTTGTGCATAGGTTTCAATTGACTTTAATTTGCACAATCTCACAGAAAGTGTTTCTTGTGTTTATTTCTATCCTCGGCCTATTTCCTTCAAGAAATGAGCTGGGAAGTCCAGGGAGGCACAAGCTCCCCGAATCAAAAGGAAAATGTGCGTTGTTTGATATAGCCCTTTGAATACAAACCTTGCTGCAAAGTTTCCCTGTAAAATACGGTCCCATTAGGAAGTAGTGCAGAACATGGTGACCTTGTTACGAACCGCATGCTGTAAATTTAATCCCTGGTGCTTTTCTGTGAGCTTTCCCAGGCTAAAGGATCTGGAATCTAATTGGTCTGTTCATTCCCTCACCTATCTTTTACCTAATGAAAACAATCCCTCGGGGACACAGTTCTGAATGGTATGGAGAGGTAAGGAAGGGGAAACCATACCCCTGCATTGGCTCGATCACATTAACAAGAAAGAGAGGTGCTGCTCTGAACCATGCTAAAAGGAGGGTCTCCTTCCCCTTTGCTTTTCAGCCCTTGAAGTCTGCACCTGAGACCTGGCATTTGAACAAGGAAAGGGAGGGAAAGTTATGTCCCTTCCTTTTAATATCTATGCCAGATAAAAATCTATGGGGCTCAGGAAGATTGAAATGTGTAGGGTAAGAGGCTGTGCAGATTGTACCCTCGAGCCCTTTCTAGTAGGGTGTTTGCAGCAGAGTGGGGTCAGGCTGAACATTTGGAACATTTCCAAGGACCTCTTTTTCTTTTTAAAATGGCACAAATGTGGCAAGCTCGCCTAAAAGTGGGCTGCTTTTTGGAGTAAGGGGTGGGCTCTAGAAGAATTGATAGGACTGTGACAAGTGGCAGGTCTCTTTCTGTGTCTCTAGGCCAATGGCATCTAAGCCACACAGAGAAGATGACTCAGAGAGATGTCTCTCTCCATGAACAGGTACCACTGCCCATGCTCAGGACAACAAACCTAACACTAGGACTAGGTGTTTACAATTAGCAGTAATTAAATGATCTCAGTAGAAATAACATAAAACCCAGTAGCGAGTTGCAGATCCTGCATGTAGTACTGTAAAATGTGCTGAAGGAGTTTTCAGTAGGAGACTGCTATTTGACTTTTGTTTTGCAGCCACAGAAGGATTAGGCAGTTACTAGGATGATATTTTTATTACCATTATTTTTTCTCCTCCTTTGGCAGTCTCAGGAGAGGCAGTAATGGTGTAGAAAAATATAAACTCTCAATTAAATCATTAACTTCCCAAGTTTGTTGCTTTTTTTTTAAACTTCAAAATAGCAACCCCTATTATAATCAAGTTCCTTTTAAAAAGTGGAAAATGCATGCTACTATCTTATGGTTAAATTGGGGAATGCATATTTGTATAGAAATAAAGAGATGAAGGCCTTTATCCTTCACCATTGCTTTGACACTGATTTGAATGGGATCAAGGTCATGTACTGCAGGCCAGTGGAAGATATAGAATGATTATCATCAAGATAATAGGACAGAACTGGAAAAACACATATTAAAGAGGATAACAAAGAATGTTAAAATGAAGATTAATTGGAACTTGACGGAAACATTGTCATTATTTCTCAGCTATTGAGTAAAACAATCTTGTGCTACTTGTTTTATTGCTGTCATTTGTATGACAGGAGATACACAGACCGATTTTAACCTTTAATTTCACCTAAACACCTATGACAGTTGTTTGCCATAATGTCCAGTAGCCTTATTTTTTTTTTTCTGTTCTTAGATTATAAAACATATTTACATTTAAAAAGTCTGGAGTTCAACTTTTAGACTAAAACAGTTAAAAAAAAATATAAAATCACAGTATGCACTCTGTGCTAGCATTTTTATTTTCCCCCTGTTTGCATGCCAGCAAGGCAAAAAGCAACCACTTTGTATCCACGCTCCCGGCTCACTATAAAGGAGTGCTCATCCGACCATGAATCTGTTATAAATTGTTAAAATGAAGCCAAAGGTTGGCACCCAGGAGCTCACTTATTAACTGAACCCAATTTCTTAGGAGAGGTCTTAACTTAAGCCTAATAAGCTTTTATAGATAAAAGTTACTTTGCCTTATCTCCCCATCAGAGCATTAAAAAAAAGTGAGAAAAACAGCTGATGCATAAATGATGGGAGGGCAGCAGTAGGGAAATCTCTTGTCACCCATATTTTAGCCTGTATATTTAAGATCAGTTATGTCCATGGGTACACATGCTGATTTTGTAGTGAGTTTAGCTTAACTCTCCAGTGAGAGGAGTTTACAATGCTATGTGATAAAGCTGAAAGAGACAAATATATACATAATATTTTAATCAGGTGCTGCGGAACAGTAGATAATTGCAACTGATGTTACCAACACTGTGGTATGTTGGAACTGGTGGGATGGCAGCGAGGTATTCCCTGTAATTCTTTGAAGAAAATTTAACAATTGCCCTGGGTATTTTTTCTGGTATTTGTGGCCACTGATCTAGGGAGAGCCATGCCAGGAAGGCACCTGGGTAGCTGCTGAAAGCCTCTAAATGAGGGAGAATGCTGTGTCAATATTTTATGGGAGATGGCTCCTGTAGTTTAACATCAGTAAATATTTTGGCACGGAAAACCGAGTTTATAATTTGTTATTTAATACACAATGGGAGTACTGTGCCTCTTATGTAAATCAGCTCCCCAGACAAAGGAATTTAAATCCAAACAGAATGAGATGAGAGGTTACCAGGATGGAAAGAGTGATTGTGAAATTATGCAAAGAACCAACATTGTATCAGAAGTGGTATTTTCTAAAGAGATAGGGAAGCATTCACTCTATCAAATAAGGTCCTGGGGAAATATCCTCAGGGATATTGTGTAGTTTTGTTCAAGGAAAATTATTTAAAATTTAAAACAGTTGTAAAATATCGGAAGGAAGAGCTGAGCATTTGCTTTTAAGGTGGAAATATTTGGTACATTTAGGAAAAAAAATCCCAAAAAACTGATTAAAGAAGACAGGATTCCTGTCAATATGTGGATCACAAAGCGAGATGAACTATTTAACCCAAAAGCCATCATGTTTCAAAAAACCACATTGTTATAAACTGGCTATAAATAGGTTCAGGGTAACAATTTAAAGCAGGTTTCTAATCTTTAGTGTAAAATAGTTCTGGGACATACTAAGTTACAAAAAAGTAACGATCCTGTGAGTAGGGGGATAGGATGCAGTGGTAGTACTGGACTACGTTTTAGTAACCACTGAGGAAAGTATACTATCGAGTGCAAAATACTAGCCTCCAAAAAGGAAAATAAATAATGTTCTAAAGAACTGTGTAGTTCTGAGCAGCACAGTATTTGTTTGGCTTAAGCAGCATCCTTTTAGATGTTTTTTCTAAAGTGATTGTGATTATTCATGAACAACTAAAAAAAAGGATTAGAAAATAATGCTATGAAACTAAAGCTTATTTTGTATTGGAATGTATTGGGTTCCTCTCACATGTTCTGAATCATCTTGTGAGTCAGCAAGACAGGTGGCCATCATAGAACACTCACTAATACTTCCTAATGCTTGTGTGTGAAGTTAAGACAACACTAAAGTCTGTTGTGCTTTTTATTCCCTATCAAGATATTTTTTCCCACAGCTATCACTAGACTTCTTCACAGATATATGTGCCTGACAGATAGTGTTAGTAATAAAATGGGGGGGGGGTGTTACTTGTGGCTGTCCACCTCAACATGCCCACATTTGCAATTTTCACTCCAGTCTGCAGTCTGGAATGACATTCCCTTGTGCTCTTCCCAAGGCTAATTTGAACTGATAATTTAGGAATTCTAAGGCATTGAAAAGTCTTCAACAATTTTCTCCTACACAAATGTTTAGTGAAATGGAGGGCTGAAAAGATATGTCTGCTATCATCCCTTTCAAAAGCCTAAGGAAAGGATGGCGTGGCATTTCTTGGTGCTGTTATTATTTGATCATGCTCTAGAGGCCATCATTGCTGACAATTTTTTGGAAGGACCTATTAGGTACTGGAAATATCAAACCTTTTGCCTTATTTGTGTAGGACAGTTTCTTTGGAAACTTAGACAGGAGCTCACTTCTCAGCCATGCACCTCAGTTTCCATAACACAAAATATTAGGACAAAAGGAAATGGTCTCAAGTTGCACCAGGGGAGGTTTAAACCGGATATTAGGAAAAAATTCTTCACTGAAGGAGTAATGAAGCACTGGAACAGGCTGCTCAGGGAAGCTGTGGAGTTACCATCCCTGAGGTGTTCAAAAACCAGGTAGATGACCTGCTTTGGGAGATGGGTTAGTGGTTTTGTTGTGTAGGGCTGATGGTTAGACTTGATAACCTTGAAGGTCTTTTCCAGCCTTGATGATTTTATGATTGGCTGATTACATTCAAACCCCACAAAAGGTGAGGGGGGTAGTGGCAGAGGAGTGGAACAGGGTATCTCAAAGAAAGGAATGAGGCAAGTATAGAAGTTGAGGAAAGATGTGGGTTGTAGTCAGCAAACTGTACCTCTAAGCAAACTGGTCAACCAGTGCCTTTTCAGAGTCTTCTCTTCCTTGAGCACTGAATTGCATGCACAGTGTCACTGCTGGGCAACTGAGAACTGGGATTATAAATGCACCAAAGAGCAAACAAGTTTATCTTCCACAATTGCTGTATCAATAGGGAATAAATAGCAAGAACAGTTCTGTCTGCCTTTTCCAGAAATTCACTGTATCAGTAAATTGCTTCTGGCCTGCATTGTAATTGGTGAGCTTGCTTTAGGGAATTTTCCATTCAACCTAGTGGATAAAAGGTACTGTAATCGGAGGGATCGTCATCCTCAGAGTGTTTACAAAAGGCTCTACTACTGAATGCAACAACCGTTCATGGGGGGAGCAGAGAAGAGCCATTCAAAAGGGGTTTCTGGGATTGTGAGTAGATAGATTACCACTAGAAAAATATTTTTTTTTTGTCCAGTACTGTGGCCTTATTATAACAAGCAGTATGGGTACACAAAGCGATGCTGATTTTCAGCCTGAGGAATCAAACAGCAAGAGTTTCCCACAGTGGAAGAATAGTAATTAGAGTAAAAAAACCCCAAAACCAAAGCAAAATCATTTCACCCACCCCCAAAGCAGGATATTTTAAAAAGAATCTCTGTACCTGAAAAATATCAGTGAGTTTCATTTCGGATTGTGATATACTTTTAACAGCTTTTTTCAGTTTAGCTAGCTTGGCATGACACAAGTTAAATAGCTGGCTTTGGTGAAACTGCTTGCATAAGTACATACCTGAGCTTTAAATGACCTCATTTCCAGGTCTAGCAATACTTGGATGATGTTCTCCAAAGTCATCTCATTTCCAGCCCTTTGTTTCAAATGCAGGTCTCCTTCATAGGAAACCATTTTTGGTTTATCTTCAGGCCATAGACACATATCAGGTACTGATGCTTTACAAATAACAATTCCTATTACCAAATTGTATTAGTTTCTTGATCTATTTATCCAGGGGATTCTGTTGAAGGGACGTGCTTCAAGGGAAAAGGTGGAAAAAAGGAACTGATAATTTAACCTGAGAAGCTATGTATATGTAACAGAAAACTTTAAAAAAATGTTTTCAGAGGAATTCTAGCCAGAGCCTGGTTTAGTTTGCCAATAATCTCAAGAGGTTGACAAGTACATAGAATGGATGTTCACAACGGCCAAGGAGTCTTTCACTGATGTCCCTATGTCTACCATTTATGGCACTGGGAATGTAAAGGGCCTCTTCAGATAGATACCAGAGATGCAGGAGATAAGGACTGGGCACCTATGTAGGTCTGTCCCCACGATTCCAGTTATGCAAGAGGTTTGCCCAGTGTAGGAATATTTCAATATATGCAATGATAATAAAAAGATAAGGGTCTGATCTCTCATGAAAACTTGTGGCCCAGGAAAAAGGGTTGACAGATATGAGGGGCTCAGAGGTAGGCAGGAAGGACCGAAGAGAGGGAGGGAGTTCTGATTCTCAAAATGCCCCTCT
The DNA here is from genome assembly GCA_020800305.1 of Porphyrio hochstetteri. Classification (NCBI taxonomy): domain Eukaryota; kingdom Metazoa; phylum Chordata; class Aves; order Gruiformes; family Rallidae; genus Porphyrio; species Porphyrio hochstetteri. The sequence continues at coordinate 27,821,561 of CM036912.1, forward strand.
CTTTCCAGCTCTGTTACTCACTCACTCAAGAGTTTTTGTGAAGCTGCACAGCAGAGAAGCCATCTGCTCTAGGTAAAGGGCTAGCACTCATCACTCAAGAGCATGGGATAAACCAAGGTTACTTCAGGCACTGATACACAACATCAGCCCCCCATCCATCTTGGAATGTCTTGGGAAAAGCATGGCCAGATGCTGATGAAGCAGTACATATTTAAGAGATTCTGGCTTCCTACAGAATCCTGCAGAAATGTCAGTGAAAAACAACAACAACAAAAATCTATTAGTGACCCTAATCCTAGAGCAGTCAAAAGCGTTTAAGTGGTTTTGCCACTGACCAGGGTCAGACCTACCCCATATCCTCTCGCTCCAGTTTGTTGGATTAGTATTAAATCACTGGGCTTCAGAACAAAGGCAGAGTTTCTCTAGAGCAGTGCTAGAGCTGGGAAGGGTACTCAGAAATGGTGCTGGTTAGGCCAGCAGGGTTAGGACTGTTCTCAGGAGTCAGTTTGCTTGACAAGAACACAAAACATTTTGGCTTGGCAACGATATTGATGCCAAGACTGACTTCTGGGTTTTGGGTTTTTTAGGTGGGTTTTTTTTTGTGTGTATTTTTTCTGGTTTTTTTTTTTTTTTAGTTGGTTGGGGTTTTTTTGTAGCACACTGCAGGACCCTGTATTTTGACAGTCTCTGTATTTCTCCTTATTTGTTTGGTGCATTTAATCAAAGGTCCCAAGAAAACTCAAACGGCAAGGAAGGGAGTGGATCTTATTTTTCTAAATATCACCAAATCCATTTCCAGAATATAATCACTTTTAAAATCTAGTATTTTAAGGATGATCAACACCTCCTACTGGTACGTTTCCCTAGACAAAAGAACATTTATTTAGAGAATATGGTGTGTCATCATATCAGTTAGTAACTTCATAAATCATTTAAGTTGCCATAAAAAAATTAGGGTAATAGAGGCTGTAACTTAATGGTTTCATGCAATCACCGAAGTAGTATAAAAGCTGTTTAACACTAATAATAGATTCATTCTTCAGTCAGCAGGATAGTCTGCCAGAATCGTGGGCATGAAATCAGGTCATTTTCATTAATTCCCTGAAAATTTTTGGTTAGCTGGGTCTTTGTTCTTTCATTTGCCCTTTTCATTTTTGTTTAAATATCACTGGTATTCAAGAACTAGAGGACTTCAAATGCTGATGAATTTCATAAAGGGGTAAAACAATTACCAGGATTTCTTTTGGTTACTGAAAAAAGCCAGCAAGGTTTTATTTCTTGAATCAAGTTCTTTGTGCTTGCATTTTAACCCGTGCATTGTTGCTTTTCCTTCCTGCTGCTGGGTCAGGAATCAACTCCCAACAGAATGGCTTGCAGATTTCTCTTTTTGTCCACATCTTAAGTCTAAATGGGTGGCATGTTGTATCTTACATAGAGGAAAGAACTGAATAGCACAGAAACCTCTTCTGTATAGAAAGTCAGTAGTATTGATTGGAATGTATGATATTTTCTTTGTATAGAAGGGTATTTGTACCTTTTCACACAGAAAAAGAATAACAACAAACGTGCTCACTCAAGAGTTTTTGTCATTTTCTTTTGCTATCTTTGACTTAAGGTCATGGTCAATACCTCAGAATTCAATTCTTAGTTGTCTTCTAGCTCTAATTGATAGATTCTACAGGTTTTACTAGTCATTATGCTGGTTGTGAATTTTTGTTGTGTAGTTCCAGATTCATTCCAACAGACAACCTTGTGAAGAAAAACAATACTTCAAAATAATGTCTTGTTGCCCAATTCTCCCTAGAATCCCAACATGATTTTTATGGATAATAGTGTTCTTAAGGTCATTAATGGCTCCAGATCTCAATTCATCTTGTGATGCTCTCAATTTCTACTTTGTTTATGCAGTGTGAGAAGAGTGGATATTTATACATACCAGACAATTTGATATATAGAGAGCTCTGAAAACTGCACACACAAAGCCCAGTAGCAATTTAGATGTTGTGCATGCAGGTCTCACATGCATAGAAGAGATAGCAACTGGCTTTAAGTAATGAATATTAATTTCTCTAGGGAAAAACACATATACAGGTTTTGACTTATAAGAGTAACATAATTTAAAATCAAAGTATAAAACGTATTCTGCCAAATATTCTGAAGGATCAGCAGAATTGGAGACCTGAGGAAATATAATTGATTAATTGAAAATAAATATTTACATTTTAACTAATTCTGAACTATATTCTCAGCATTCTTTAGACTTAACATAAGGGATTTTAAACTTACAGCCTTACTGCTAGTAGTAGCATTGGGTGTTTTACCAGGAACTTGTCATGATCCACAATCAGATAGACCAGTTTGACAGAGGTTAAACTGCCTTGTGTTCCAGCAGACCTCAGATTTCTCAGGGTGGTTGGGCCTGGCAGGGTTTAACTCCTGAGTGATGTCCAATTAGGTGTTTTATTGTGACCAGGTCTTTGCAATTCTCAGGAACAGAATTAAGACTCAAAACGGAGTCAAGATTCATAGAATCATAGAATCATAAAATAGTCTGGGTTAGAAGGGACCCCAAGGATCACAGAGCTCCAAACCCCTACCACAGGCAGGGCCACCAACCTCCAGCCCTGGAGCTACACAAGATTGCCCAGGGCCCCATCCAACCTGGCCTTGAACACCCCCAGGGATGGAGCATCCACCACCTCTCTGGGCAGCCTGTTCCAGCACCTCATCACTCTCTCTGGAAAGAACTTCTTCCTAATATCTAATCTAAACCTCCCCTCCTTTAGCTTCAATCCATTCCCCCTTGTCCTGCCATTGTCTGCCCTTTAGAAAAGGTTGATTCTCCTTCTGTGTCTCTGCTCCCTTCAGGGACTTGAAGGCTGAAATGAGGTCCCCCCTGCAGCCTTCTCTAGGCTGAACAAGCCCAGCTCCCTCAGCCTCTCTTCATAGGGGAGGTGCTCCAGCCCTCTGATCATCTTCGTGGCCTCCTCTGAACCCTCTCCAACCGTCCCACATCTTTCTTGCATTGGGGGCCCCAGATCTGGACACAGGACTCCAGCTGGGGCCTCAGAAGGGCAGAGCAGAGAGGCACAATCCCCTCCCTGTCCCTGCTGGCCACCCATCTTCTGATGGAGAGTCAAGTCACTTTATTTGGCCCACAACAAATGTGCAAGAGAAGGGGGAAAAAAAGAGAGAGAGAGGTTGTAATAGCTACCACCACAGAGCTGTGGTGTTCTGTTAGTGTGATGCCTTCAGGTCCAGTGGAGGAATGTTCCCCCTCAATGCTGGTCATCTCTGTTCTTTTATTGGGTTGTATTCACTCTTTCTAGGAATTAATTAGCATATTCCAAGAGCTATTTTTTTAACTGCATTCAACACTTGGCAGTGGGGAGCATGCCTAATACTGTCACTTCAAGTTCTTCAGGGGTCTCAGGGCCCCTCTGTCTTCCAGGCCCCAGGTCTGGGTGCATCCGCAGGGGTGGTTTTAAATTTAATCAGCTCTCTGTTCAGGTTCATTAGAAGGCAGGAAGCATCTGGCCTTGCAGTCTGGCTGTTGTGCCATTGCTTAAGACACTGGTGTTAGTTGGTGGTGTAATGTTCCAGTGATGTTGAGACAAACATCTGACACAGTCTCTTAATCTTTTGACACAGTCCCCTACAGAACTTGAGTGCAATATCAGCTTTGGCTACTGATAAATACGCTCTATTAATAGAAAGCAGAGGCAACATATTTTTATCCAGTTAAATCTAATTGCTTTTTATTTAAAGTGCATCTTTAGCCATTTACATAAAATACTGGCTACAGGTTATAATAAAAAAACTAAATTCCAAACGTAACAAATCATTACCAATCTGAAACCCACATTAACAAACAGAATAAAGCTTATTGTCTACATTTCACGTGTTTAACCACGCAAAATAAATTAAAAAATAATAACTTCAACTGATTAAAAATAAAGGACTTGTAGTAAGGTCTCCTGCTACAAAGAACTGTTCATTGCTATTTTTTTTTCTTTTATGAAATAGCAAATGATGCTTTGGTAGCAAACCACGAGACTCAATAAATTAGAATAAATTGAAAACACACAGTCTGTGGTTCTTGTTCATTTATTAATTGCTAGAACCCAAATATTTATGACTACTGTCATAGCAAACAAGTGTGAATATGAATGCAATCGTGTTTATATGCGTTTACGTTTGTGCGCAGCTATGAAGGTATACCTGTGTGTATATACATATGTGTACATATACATACATAAATATGGAGTGAAAATCACTGAGTGTATTACTTCACATTTTTGATGTGAGACAGTACTTTCCTTAGAAAGAAAAGCTTACATATTCTGCAGTCAGGTGTCCGAATAACTGCCCTTCACCAATGCATTAATGAAGTTCACTATGGACAGATCTTGATGACTCAGAGGTCCAGAAAACCTCTATGATACTGACCATGCTAAAAAATCTTTCCTAGTGTAGATCCAGGCCTGAGGTTGGTGGCCCTGCCTGTGGCAGGCGGGTTGGAGCTCTGTGATCCTTGGGGTCCCTTCCAACTCATACCATTCTATGATTCTATGATTTGTATTAAAATGCCTCTTTCAGAAGCACTGTGACAGATCTTGCTGCATTTTCCCATGTTTTTGGTCAAGTCTGGGTTATGCCACTTACATTAAACTTTAGCTCTGACTACAATAAAAGATATCCCAGAATATGTAAAACACATTAACATGAACCTTCAGTTTCATGCAGAGGCTATTCCCACTTTGCTCCAGTTTGTTTATCTATCTTTCCCTATGGTTCTGTAAACAGTTCGTGAAATTAGCCCTAACAGGATGTAGTTTGTTTGGGTTTTTTGTGTTAGAAAAATATATATACTCATGCATGTGGCTACAGAACCTCTATATTTAACTCCCAGTTTTCCAGGTTCCTTGTGTAATAACATCATGTGAAATCCATATGCCATAGATTTTCCACTTGTATCTTGACTTGTGGATCCAATATGTGCTCATGCTTGGACAGTGAATTCTCAAATAAGACCTGTCAATACACCTGTTTGGAAAACATTACAACCTGTGCATAACTCCTAACATTCAAGGACCCTCAAAGACATTCATGCTGAGTTCAGTGCCCAAGCTGTTTGCCCAAGTGATGACTAACATCGTGTGAGTACAATGCAAACAAATGGGTCCTGATCAGGTCTTTCATATGGCTCTTAAAATTCTGACTAACTTCTGTTTCATTGCTCATTTCAAAAAGGACTGAGTCCTTTGAAGTCTTTTAACATTATTTTAGTGTCATGGACTGAATAGTATCTGAAAGAGATTTTTATTAGAGTTGCCTCTGCAATTTGCTTTTCCTTTTAGTAAAACAATTTCTTATATGGTTGATTTGAAGGTCCATCTGTTTATTTAGAATTTTGCCTGAAGAAGTAATGGTTATGTCTATTTTTACTGCTGTCTCTGTGTGACTTGGGTATGCATCTTCTTGGTACAAAACCCATCAAGGAGTGTTAGATATCAGTACAATATATTAAATCCCCTGACACTCAACTTTTCTGTTAGGAGAGATAAAAAGAAACAAACAAAAGAAATACACAAACAAGGAATTTTAAAAAAATTGAGTGTGGTGGTCATTTTCCCTGACCATAGTAATTTATAGATAGGAATGTAGCCATAGTAATTTATTAGAAACTAATGACAATTAACTTTAATGTTTAAACTTAATATGTTTGTGAACTGGGACATTAAAATGAAACAAAAATAAGTGTGCTGCTTCTTTTAAAAAAAAGTTTCCCTGTACCTGTTCTATATTTATTGAGAGACAAAATTTCATACATGTCGCTCTTCCTTCATCTTATTTCTCTTGTTTTCTCAGTTAAAACATGAGAATCCCAAACTATGAGGGAGTTTGCAAGGCTTTATATCACTGTTGATGGCAATAAGACAGTCTTCACTTGTTATTTATGCTAATATGAAGTGAGATTTGTCAAGTTTCTCCACAACAAAAACTGAAGTCACCTGACTCCAGTTTCCAATTCAGTTTGAGTCTTTGGAAATCCCCGTGCACAGCTGACACACATGAGTCAATATTAATCTCTCCCTGAGAAATGCTGGCTCTGTCACAATTATTGGAATAAAACGGTAGGAAAAACTCAATCTGAGTTAAGTAAATCTGGTAGGAATATCTCAGAACTCAGTCAGGGAACAGGTGGAGTGGAACAGAGAGAAGTCCTGTTACACGTTATTGAATGGATTTGTGGCTGATAGACGTGGCTGAAGACAGTCTGTACCTGATCTGAAGTGGTTTTATCCTTGTGGAATCCACATTTCCGATCTGTGGTGAAAAGACCTTGTGCTTTTCTTCTGTTTTAGCTGTGAGATCATCTTGAAATGTGCTCACAAAACAGTAATTTCAGAAAGTGCTGGTCTGGGAAGTAACGTCCCACAAAGCCAGAAAACAAAGAAAAATGATGGTAGCAATTCCAGGTGTGGAAAGGCCTCCGGAGTGATGGCCTGCTAACACCTTCTACTGAGTGCAGGGCAGGAGGAAAATAGCTTGAGATTAATACCCACAGGGTAATTACAGGGAACCAGCTGCTCCTTGAGCGCCATAATGAATACAAACTCTTTTCCTAGAGTTTTGTGTCTTCTGGTTGATGGCTAAGTCTGACCAGAGCTTATCCTGCAGTCAAGGCATCTATAAGAGGGTCACTGTTTTGCACCCAGATTCAGCTATGTGAGGTCATTTTGGGATCACATTATTTTTCCTACTTATTGTCACGAAATGTGAAAATACTTTTAAAGTGATTTATGATTTAACCTGTAGAAATTTTTTGAAGCTTGACAGCAACTTCTTAAATTATTTGCAAGAGATGGAGCCATAGGCCTGTAAAACCCATCTACATCTACTGTCACAAAGCCATTGCATAGCCTCCAGTTTTTCAGAAACCAGGCTAAATCAAATCTAGAACTGACCTAAATGTAATTGCATTCTTATCTGATAAGGATCACTAAAGCCACTGACATGCACCAGGTTACTGAGGTGAGGTTTGATCAGCACCTAGAAGGTATTGCAGGCTGGCTCTTCATGGCTGGATTTGTAACAGGAAACTCAGGGCCACGGTCCATCTTCGTATTTCTATTGTACTCCCTGCTCTTGTGAAGGACACCTAGAAAACTGAGGGTCAAGAACAGAAGAGCACATTGCAAAGTATATTTGCTCCACAGGTTATATGTGGCCTTGTTTTGGGAAGGAGGAACTCCATGGCAGGTGGTGGTAAAATTTTCAGGAGCAGGGACATTTGCTGAAAAAAAAAATCATTATTCTCCTGTCACAAGGGTAGGTAATACCTTCTAATCAATACTGAAATGCGACAGTGGAGCTAAATGAAAGACTTCACATTACAGAAGCCTTGGGCAAAATCCCTCTAGTTATTTACCCTGTGGCTGTTACTAGCTCCTGAAAATCAGGGACCACACTGTCTCTGTTACAACAATGTTATGCAAAATGGCATGGAGTTACCTGTGAACTGGTCTTCTGGGATAGTAAACTCACTATCTCAGATGAAGTAATCCATCTGTATTTAAAGCAAAGGGTCTGAACTGGCCGACTTCAGAAATTTCTGGGTTTAGACTAGCATGAAATGGTAAGTTGATCTTCATTGTAAACAGACAGGCATACACAGAGGAAAATACATAAAAGTATTAATGTGCCCTCTGTGGACTTTATGCTGAGACTAATCCAGCAAAGGGATTAGGAGTTTGGATTTATTTCACTCCTTCCTAACATAAAGAAATATGTTTTTATCATTGATAACAAATGGTGGACTTTGGAACAGCAGTATGAAGTTTTAATTCTTATGCTGTGAAATGAAGGTGAATGGTGACACTCCTCCTAGGCAGAAGCAGAAGGTGGCCTTCACAACTGATGTATTCAAGGGTTACATATTTACTTTGTATGACGACATCATCTACTAATGAAGGCAGGACATAAATGTGATAGCTACCCTCTAGTTACTGAGCTATCAAAAATTTTCCACCAAAATACTTTCTTAATGGGAAGCCAGTGGACAATTAAATGAAAATTTTGTATGTTTAAGGATTCTTTGAGGACTCCAAACTTGAAAGCAATTCAAAATATCAGGCACTGTCCAGAGTTTCCTTTTCACTCCCAAATGCCACTGTCATCTCATTTTCTTATTTATTTTTTCCCTAGGAATAATTCTGAATCCCAGTAACTAAGAGTCCTAGTGCTACTCCCACAGTAGTCCTGGAAAGAGGAAAAATCTACCCAATATTTTTAAATTTTGGCTGATGTTCTCAGCCTTTTGCTCTATGGACTATCCTGCAGAGTGTGCTGGAAAAAACTAAAATACTCTACTTAGGAAACTGAAACATTGGAAGGTGATTTGTGTATCAGAAGGAAAGCTTAGTCCCAATTTTGTTGGCCGAAACACGGTGTGAAAGGATAATGATGTGGTCTGGAGCAGGTACAAATGCTGCATGATGTAGCATTCTTTAATACCACTAAACAGTTTTATTCTTCTGGTTCCTTGCTGAATAAGGAGGGTGTCCTGGTTACGGGGGATGCTGAGAAAGTGGAGATATTGAATGCCGCCTTTGCTTCGGTCTTCACTTCAAAGGCCCCCTGGGACCCACAGACACTGGATGAGAGTAGGACTGATTGGGAAATGAAGAATTTCCCTCTGGTTCAAGTAGGGGAGGTCCAGGAGCGGCTCAAAGGGATTAATGCACACAAATCCATGGGCCCAGATGGGTTACATCCACATGTGCTGAGGGAGCTGGCGGAGGTGATTGCTGAGCCGCTCTCTATCATCTTCGACAGGTCTTGGAGGACAGGAGAAGTGCCTGAAGACTGGAGGATAGCCAATGTCACTCCAGTCTTTAAAAAGGGCAAGAAGGAGGAACCTAGTAACTATAGGCCAGTCAGCCTCACCTCTGCCCCTGGAAAGGTAATGGAACAGCTTGTTCTGGATGCCATCTCCAAGCAATTGGAAGAGAAGAAGGTCATGAGGAGTAGTCAGCATGGATTCACTAAGGGGAAATCGTGCTCGACCAACCTCATAGCCTTCTACGATCTCATGACAGGCTGGGTAGATGGAGGGAGAGCAGTGGATGTCATCTACCTTGACTTCAGCAAGGCCTTTGATACTGTCTCCCATGACATCCTGATAGCAAAGCTGAGAAAGCATGGGATAGATGAGTGGACAGTGAGGTGGGTTGAGAATTGGCTGTCGGACCGAACCCAGAGGGTTGTGATTCGTGGAGTAGAATCTGACTGGAGGCCTGTTACCAGCGGTGTTCCCCAGGGCTCAGTGTTGGGTCCAGTCCTGTTTAATATCTTCATTGACGATCTTGATGAGGGAATAACATCCACCCTCAGCAAGTACGCCGATGATACAAAGCTGGGAGGAGTGGCTGACACGCAGGAACACTGCGCTGCCATCCAGAGAGACCTGGACAGGCTGGAGAGCTGGGCAGGGAGAAACCAGATGAAGTTCAACAAAAGCAAGTGTAAAGTCTTGCATCTGGGAAGGAACAACTGTTTGTATCAGTACAGGCTGGGGGATGACCTGCTGGAGAAGAGCTCAGTGGAGAAGGACCTGGGGGTCCTGGTAGATGACAGGTTGGCCATGAGCCAGCAGTGTGCCTCGGTGGCCAAGAGAGCCAATGGGATCCTGGGATGCATCAGGAGGAGTGTAGCCAGCAGGTCAAAGGAGGTGATCCTCCCTCTCTACTCTGCCCTGGTCAGGCCCCACCTGGAGTATTGTGTCCAGTTCTGGGCTCCTTGGTATAAAAAGGACAGGGATCTCCTGGAAAGAGTCCAAAGAAGGGCTACGAAGATGATTAAGGGCCTAGAGCATCTCCCCTATGAGGAAAGGCTGAGTAAGCTGGGACTGTTCAGCCTTGAGAAGAGAAGACTAAGGGGGGACCTAATCAAAGTTTATAATTATCTGAAGCAGGGGATGCAGGGGGAATCAGCCAGCCCCTTTTCAGTGGTCTGTGGGGATAGGACAAGGGGCAATGGCTGCAAGTTGGAGCATAGGAAGTTCCGCACCAACATGCGGAAGAACTTTTTCACAGTGAGGGTGACTGAGCACTGGAATAGGCTGCCCAGGGAGGTGGTGGAGTCTCCTTCACTGGAGATATTCAAGACCCGCCTGGACGCCTATCTGAGCAATATGAGCTAGGGAGCCTGCTTTGGCAGGGGGGTTGGACCCGATGATCTCTCGAGGTCCCTTCCAACCCCTACGATTCTGTGATTCTGTGATTCTGTGATTTCTCTACAGTTATTTCAGGTTGTTTGAACACCTTTTTCATACCAAATAATAGTCTAAACCACGAGTTTCACTGACGTCAATGATGCAATTAACTTTTTACCCAAAAGAAATAAAACCTTGAGAATATATGTGAGCATGTAGGTGCAGACTTTGAAGCAGCTGGGATGTTAGACAAACACAGTCTGTTTCCTCTGGAACACTTTGTAGCAATTTCTGGTTTCAACATTTTTTTTTAATTCTGATAACACAAAACCCCCCACCAAACAAAAAACAAACAAACACACCCCCCCCCCCCCAACCCAAAACCAAACTGAAAACCAAAAAGGCATCAATTTGGGGCAAGAATGCAGCTGCGCATTGTAAACACCTATTTCCTGGTCTTCTCTAATATGCCTGTGTCATTTCTTCTGTGTAAATCTTGTCAAGTTGGTGCTGTCTGGGACAGGATTAGATTTATTCTGTATCTCCATTTAATTTCCAGTGGTATTCAATGGTATAAAATGATTTTTAAAATTAAAAATCTGGCATAGCATAGCACACGTCTGCTTGCTATTCAATCATACCCTGAAAAGCAGGGTATTACCCTGCTTTACCATTTTATCCTACTTTCCCCCACCCCAGCACTGTAGGCATTCCACAGCACAGCATGCAGTGGCCTGCAGAAGTAGGTTCCCTCCACCTGCTCTAACTGGCATCGTGTTTTCTGGTTGAAGATTCACAGTCTTGACATGACACTAACTATAGCTGCCACACCTTCAGCTGGTGAGGGGGCTGTTATTTATGCCTTGGTTTGCTGGGAAAAGTGCCTCAATGTTGTGTGATGGTAACCATCCTTCTCTTGTTTTACTAAACTGGAAAAGTTAGCCAGGCATGTCAGATGTATAGCAGATAAAAAGCATAAACTCCCATTTTCCAGTTATGGATTTAGCTGGTTTAGTAGGGTGGATGCTACTCAAGTATGAAATATCCTTCTACCTTATTCTTAAAGCAAAAGGCATTTCACATTTTCTCATCTTCTGCTCTGCTTTGATTTCATGACAAATTACTAATAAAGGTAGGAGAACAAAGATGAGACTGAATTTCTTATTAATCACTAATAAAAAGTGGCCCATGAAAATTCTTCCAAATACTAAGCCATCTCTTGCTGTCAATATAGACACAATTCACTGATCAGCAGCAATAAAGGCTCTTTAATTACACACTTTTGTTACACACATTTCTAAGTAAGAGTCTCCAAAGTATAAAAAGCATAATTAAAATCTATAATTCAACTATCTGGGCTCATTGATAGAAATATAGCCACATTTTAAATGAGCTTTAACAGTTTAACATCTCTGTGCTTCAGAGAAAAACAGATTAATACAAATAGCCTGCAGGGAAAGAGGAAGGTTCAGATCTCAGCAACCTGAAAAACTTTGCATTTCTATGGAATCCAATTTCAGGCTACACAAATAAAGTTAAGAGGATGAGTAAACTTGCTGCATAGAATATTTTGTTATCCTAACCATTGTTGTCCACTGAACTAAATTAGATCATTCTGCTGAAGTTCCAATATTACTTCATTCCTCATGATACAGATATGTTCTGTCTTTGATGTTCTCTAAATATCATTGAAGCTAATGCCCTATCAATTAAATATGCTGTTTAAGTACTATTTTTTTCCTCAGTAGTCAATCTTTTTCTATAGAGCTTAACATTAGCATTCAGAACCAGATTCTCAAAAGAGTCTCATATTTTCAAGGCTTTAGTCCTTGGTGTGACATTTGTTTATTTAAGTATCTAAGAAGGGTAAGAACTGTACTGAAGGAAATAGCTCACCAGTTTTCAAATTAATAGCTAGGATGGTTCCACTGTCATTAGCAGGCTAACAATTACATTAAATCTGTGTAAGCTGTTGTGTTTAATGAAATTACACTTAGTAGTTTGTATTAGTTCAGGTTGAGATCCTGATTGCAAAAACTTTGGGACAGAGAGTAATAGAGGAACAAAATAAATAAAGCTGCAAGGCTACAAAAATAAAAGGAAAAGCTTCAGTCTATCAGGAGGAAACCTGGATGGGTTCGTGAGGCAGAGGAGTGTTATACATGAGTATGAATTCCTTACAGGAGGTGACCTAGTGCTAAGGATTTGAAGATTAGGGAGTGTGAAAGTGTTTGCAGAACAACAGCATTTATATAGAATAATGAAATGAAGAGGTCTTTAAACAGAACTGGGGAAAAAAATACAGGTGACAGGCTCAGATAAGAAAGCTATCATTGAACTGAAAATTATTTTTACTGTGCATATTTGCATACTATGAGAGGTACTGGTGCACCATCATTTTCTAAAGGTTATGTCAATACTTGGAGTAATTTTTGCCACCTATTGTGGCAGTGAAGGACATTATATCACACATAAAACCAAATTTTCTTTTATAAGTTTCTAACATGTTACTTTCTGTGTTGTCATTAGTCAGCATTTATTATGGAATTAGAAGATAACATTTCCCTCCACCTCTCCTAGGCCTCTGAACTGCTGGCATTGGCTTCTGACAATGGTACCCCTGGTGACCTACTTGACTTACTTGCAAAGACTTGACCCAGTGTCAGATGTGGAAGAAAGTAGGAGGATCCCTATTTAATCTGGTTGAATAGCTAGACTTATGAATTAATTGCTCTGGAAAGATGTAAACTGGTAGCTTATGATGATCCACTTGAGTAATTATGAAATAAATTTTGGTAACTTAACGGGAAAAAACAAGTCGAAAGAAAGCAGTTTGGGCACTGTGATGTGTATACAGCTGATACCACAGCACCAGCCAAAGGCAACAGGATATGTGTGTATGTGTGTGAGGTATGTTGCCTGACCAACCTCATCTATGACCAGGTGACCCACCTGGTGGATGAAGGAAAATATGTTGTCATAATCTACCTTGACTTCAGCAAAGCCTTTGACACAGTCTCCCACAGTATTCTCCTGGAGAAGCTGGCAGCCCAAAGCTTGGACAAGTACATTCTTTGCTGATTTAAAAACTGGCTGGATGTTCAGGCCCAGAGAGTGGTGATGAATGGAGTTAAATCCAACTGGCGACCTGTCAGAAGTGGTGTTCCCCAGGGGTTGGTACTGAGGCTCATCCTCTTTAGTATCTTTATTGATTGTTTGGATGAGGGAATTGAGTGCACCCTCAGTAAGTTTGCAGGTGACACAAGGTTGGGGGAAGTGTCAATCTGCCAGAGGTTAAGAAGACCCTCCAGAGGGACATGGACAGGTTGAATCAAGGAGCAGAGGCCAATGGGATGAAGTTCAATATGGCAGTGTTGGGTCCTGCACTTTGGTCATAACAACCCCAGGCAGTGCTACAGGCTTGGGGCAGGGTGGCAGGAAAGCTGCACAGAGGGAAAGGATCTGGGGGTGCTGCTTGACACTCACTTGACCATGAGGCAGCAGTGTGCCCAGGTGGCCAAGGAGGCCAATGGCCTCCTGGTTTGCATCAGGAGTAGCATAGCCAGCAGGAGCAGGGAGGTGATCATCCCACTGTGCTCAGCTCTGGTGAGGTTGCACCTTGAACACTGTGCTCAGTTTTGGGCCCCTCACTACCAGAAAGATATCGAAGGCCCTGGAGCATGTCCAGAGAAGGGCAATGAACCTGGTGAAGGGTCTGGAGCACAAGTCTGATGAGGAGAGGCTGGGGGGACTGAGACTGTTCAGCCTGGAGAAGAGGAGGCTGAGGGGAGACCTTATTGCTCTCTACAACTACCTGAAGAAGGTTGTGGTGAGCTGGGGGTCAGCCTTTACTTGCAGATAAGTAGCAATAGGACAAGAGGGAATGGCTGCAAGTTGTGCCAGGAGAGGTTCAGATTAGAAATTAAGAGAAATTTCTTCTCAGAAGGAGCGGTTGGGCATTGGAATGGGTTGCCCAGGGAGGTGATGTAGTCACCGTCCCTCGGGGTGTTCAAGGAAAGACTGGATGAGGCACATTGGGGCATGGTTTAGTTAGAAATATATGTGGTAGGGGGATGGTTGAACTAGATGGTCTTGGAGGTTTTTTCCAACCTTCATGGTTCTGTGATTCTGTGATTCATTGCCTCTTTACTTTTCCTGTTGGCCTTTTGTGAAGCAGTTAATGGTCTTGCAAATCCATAGGTGATCAGGGCTTCACAGAGAAATCTGTTGAAAACTTCTCTCCAGGATAAAAGAAAAAATACTGAAAGTTTGTGAACACTTCAGTCACCTCTCCTGCTTTGATTATTATGGTTTGCCCTTATTTAATTTTATAAAAAAACCAAAACACCTAGCAAGCTTTGCGATGGGTTGTTTGGTTGCTTGCTTTTTTTAGGGACTAGTTTAATTGTCAAATGTTCTGAACACATCAAGAAGTATTTCTGAGAGAAAAGAAACCTTTTGGCTGAAATTTTACTGTTATCTACTTGCCAAATCTGTGAATCCTTTAGTTCCATTACATATATTAGGGGCAATGGTCTCATAACACCCTGTATCATGGTGATAGGCAAAATTTTGCATTAACAGCAGCACAGAAACAGGAGAAAGTTATGCACATCTAGAAGAAATTGCCATGTGGGAAAGAGGGATTAAAATCCAAGATTAATGACAGCTAAAAGGCAGCGTAGTGTTTTTTATTTTATATGTTGTTGACTATGCATTCAGATGGGGATTATTTAAACTTTTAGTTCTGACAAATGATGTCTAGAGCTCCATTCAGCTGATGGGACTGTGGATAGTAATAGCCCTCTTCCCTGTAGCCTGATTGGAAGTCCTACAGTAAAATGTCCCCATATGGTATATTTTATTTCTACTGAAATGACTGATTGTCGTTAAAAAGTAGATCTCCATTCCTATACTGAGTAAAAGTGAATTGGGCTACTCTTTGCATGGGTACTCATTTGTAATTTAAAGTAGAAATGAATCCATAGCAAAGATAAATAACTGGATACATCAGTGGTAAGTTCATAGATTGCCTGACACCAGCTTGTGAGCAGATGCAGGGACACTTGTACCACCCTGCACAGGACATGTCTCCGAAGTCCAAGGTGGGTAATAAACAAGGTGTGCTGCCCACCTGCTATGTCTCAGCAACTGAGAGAATTGGAGAGGTCGTAGCTGGCAGGGATTGAGTGACACTGCCCTTGTGCCATTTGTACACCACAGCCCACTCTTATTCTGCTCTACACACAAACGTAACAGTGGGAATCCCAAGCTGGTGTAGATCAGGAGACTACACAAGAGATGGGTGGGTGCAGATAACCGCAGCCCTGGAGCAAGGCTGGAGCCCAGGTGCCAAAACAAATCACAGTGTGCACCTTCATCTCTCATCACACACCAAGCCTACAGGCTGACCTGGATTCAGGCCAGAGATCCACAAGCCTAAATGAACAAGTAAGCTCATCAAATCTTAATACATCTACCTAGAGCTTTCTTAAAACTGCATTTTGCAGACCCTATTCTTTTGGGGAGAGCAGAACTGAGATTTGATAAAAGAAAAAGGTAAGGAAAGCCAGTGGCTTTGTTTTTTGATTGGTGTGACATTGGCGCTCTGCTGGGGAGTAACCACATCAAATAAAAACTTTGGTCATTTCAATTAAGCTTTAGAAGCTTAACTTTACTTTTTCAAAACAGTGTGTACTGACAGCCTTTCCTGACTTTCCCTTAGAGAAGCATATTGACAACAGCCCAATCAGGATATTTTACTATGTACTTATTCTGAAATCCATTTGCAATTTGTCATCCTTGTTTTGTAGGACTCTTTATGTGGGCTTTGAGAACATCCCTTTTTATAAAAGCTCTAGGCGTTTCTGAAATGAGCCTAATATTCATGAAACACCCTTGTATTGGGCATGTATGCACACACTAACATCACTTATTCATGTGCACAGATGTGTATATGCAATTTTGCAGGATACTTTACACTGAACTTAGACTAAAAGCTTCATGCAATCACTGTGACATCATCAACGTTGTTAAACAAAACCAGCAGAAATGTGAGCTCACTTTGGAAGTTACTGCTCTGAGAGTATTTCATAACACAGTGTTGATTCTTATCCATTTCATCTGTTTGCTTTAAAGGAGACTTGTAGAAGGACACTACATGATGTCTTAGGAGTAGCATAATAGTTCAGCTGTCTCCTTAGCTAAAGAGCAACCTCTCAAATTTCAGATTTTTCTGTGGTGGACTCTTCTCAATTTCTGAAACTATTTCTCAAGTTACAGTCAGTCATCAGCCTGACTGAGGAGCTCTTCAGCGTTAATTATTAAATATCCTCAGCTACTCTAAAGCATTTCCTCAACAAACTGAAGATATCCACTCTGTGCCAATGTTGCAGCTTTGCTGAACTGGTTTGGGTACTGTCAGAGCTGACATTTCCTTTGGAAATGTGAAAAAACAATCAGCTCCCTGACTGCCATCTCTCCCTTCATGGAACAGACTAGTGTTGGAAATGATCTAATTCAGAATGTCAAATATTCAATTCTGATAATTCCAACAGTTAAAGATCTTTCCCCCAGTGTCTTTCTGGCATTTAAAAGTAAAGTTATACTGACAAAAAGCTGAAATAAATGGATTAACATTTCTCTTTAGTACATCAGGTTAATTTCAAAGAAGAAGTTGAGACTGATAATACGCAGGTGGAAAGAGTTACAGAAGATCCCAAAGAAACCAAGTTTATTAATAACTTATTTCTGCAAAAATAGTCAAGCTAGTATATGCCAAAAACTGCAATATGTAATCTTTTTAGTTCTACCTTAAAGGGAATAGCCGCTAGATATAGCCAAATATCAGAAAAATATCACTAGAAATAGCCAAATTCAGAAGCGATACTGCTGTACCCCGTTATCCACCCCAAAATCCCTAGATATAGATTCTTCTTTGTAACCATCTGGATACAGCTTCCTAGAGTTTTTATAAAACGTACTTTCACCTAACAGTTGAATTTAAATATAGCACCTCAGTTGCAGACTTGTGGGATAAGTGTAATTTCACTGTAACAGTTAGCATATGGTACTTGGCTCTGGGAGAAAGAAAATTGAAGTTGAAGCCAAGTTGTCAGGAAGCTACTAGCACGTCTATAAGACAAACTGTGCAGGATTTCTTCAGTGCTTTGGGGCTCCTTTCTCACCTACTACTATTCTGGTATTTATGTCTATATTTGACAGTTTTGGAGCAGTCACAGGGTATCCTTGGAGGGGGGAAAAAATTCTTCAAAAATCCTGTTGTGTCGGTATATGTAATTAAAAAGCTGTTCAGGCTATTACTTCAATTAGTTAGCATCTCTTTCAAATTGCAAACCTGGGATGAAAATAGAGCACATTGAGCAGAGGGACCCCTTTGAGCACGGCTCTTAGATGTGCTTGCCCATCTGGCCTTTCCCAGTCACATATGTTACTGGTTTCACAAACCTCTCAGCAACAAGAGGTGAAAGGCCAGGTTAGACCCTAGACAGCCACTGGTTGTCCATCTATCTTCTCTATTAGAATAGTCTTTTTTTCCCCCCATCTGCTTCTCATCACTTCAGCTAACTAGCTTTTAGCAGAGAGCTAATCCAGTCATTTTCCTGAACAGAGGCTTCTCTTGTAAGGACCTTGTCTGGCTTTGCTAAATCATTATGTTTTGTTGGGTGAAAAAAACCCACACTCAAATGCAGCTACTTACCTTCCTGCCATGGATGACAAAGTAGACAGAAAGCCTCTTGCAGCCTTAAACGTGCTTGGAGTGGAGAAAGGTGCACTGATTTAAACATCCGGAAAGAAGCTCTGTGGAAAAAGTCCTGGGAGTCCTTGTGGGCAACAGGCTGACCATGACCAGCAAATATACCCCATGGCCACGAGAGCCAATGGTATCCTGGGGTGTATCAAGAAAGGTGTGACTAGCAGGTTAATGGAGTTTTACCTGCCCCTCTACTCTGCACTGGTGAGGCTGCACCTTGAGTGCTGGGTCCAGTTCTGGGCTCCTCACCACAAGAAGGACATGGAGGTCCTGGAGCGAGTCCAGAGAAGGGCAACCAGGCTGGGGAAGGGGCTGGAGGGCAAATCCTATGAGGAGCAGCTGAGGGAGCCCGGGCTGTTCAGCCTGGAGAAGAGGAGGCTGAGGGGAGACCTTATCACCACCTACAACTACCTGAAGGGAGGTTATAGAGAGGTGGGTGATGGTCTCTTCAACCAGGTGACAGGAGATGGCACAAGGGGAAATGGCACTAAGCTGTGCCAGGGCAGGTTTAGATTGGACATTAGAAAAAAATTCTTTACTGAAAGTGTTGCCAGGGCCTGGAACAGGCTGCCCAGGGAGGGGGTTGAGTCACCTTCCCTGGATGTATTTAAAAAAAGGGTAGATGAGGTGCTCAGGGATATGGTTTAGCTTAGAACGGGAATGGTTGGACTTGATGACCTTTAAAGGTTTTTTCCAACCTTGTGATTCTGTGATTCAAACAAAGATGTTACACTGCTGTTTCAAAGCACTTTTATTAGTGATCTAGATTGTGCAGCTAAATAACGGTTTATTACCTGAAACAGACTCTCAGTGCCATTTAATGTTCACAAGATTTACTTCTGAAAGCACTTAAAAATTATCTCAAAATTATTTTTGGCATTTGGATTTCATTTAGGCACCTACTTAAATCAGTGACTTGTTAAGGACTAAATCATTCAGCATGATCTAAACACAAATTTCTTTTAAATCTTTTTTCCATACCTCTTCATGGTAGTTTTCAAAATTAGCTACTTCATTATAAAAACATCAGAATGTGTGAATTTAATATGGTGCAATGATTTGCAGAAATTAACAGGTATATAAAGGATGTTTTGTGATTCTGTAGAGATTTAGTTTGTGGGCTGTAGTCACAATTCTTATGAAAAAGTAATTAAAATCCTAATTTCAGCTAGGCTCTGGAGAGAACAAGCATCCACCTGTTGGTTTTAGTTCAGATTTTCATTTTGAAAATGAAATCCAACAGTTTGATTTATTTAAGAATTAAAAAAAAATCACACCAACCAAATAACTGTTTATATTAATACCTAGAGAGAAAAGGAAAAAATAACATTCCAGCTCTTCCTTTATATTTCTCAAGTTCTATATCAATGCATTATGAAAGCTATTTTGTCTTAAATGATGAAGTTTCCTTCATTTTAAGAAAGCATTTTGCAATTATTTCTTTGTAATGTTGAAATATTAACACAATTTCTCTGACTGTTATTTCACAAGCCAGTCCCAGTGCTACTCAATGATGCGATCTTCCCAGTTGTTACTTGAAAATGAGATAATTACGGTGAAAGTTAGGCCAAACCCTCCCTTTTGTTCCCTTTTTAAAAATGGGGGTTATTTTTCCCCTTTTCCAGTCAGTGGAAACGTCCCTGGACTGCCATGACTTCTGAAATGAGATGGAAGTTGGCTGAGCCACTTTATCTGCCAGTTCCCTTAGGACCCACCGCTGCATCTCATCAGGTCCCATGGACTTGTACACCTTCAGGGTCCTTAGGTAATTGATCTTCTTTTGCAGTGGGCAGTTTTTCATAATCCCAGTCCCTGCCTTTGCCTTCTGGGACCTGGGCAGTGTGGCTGGAGCCCTTCCTGGTAGAAAACCAACACAAAAAATTTGGTGACTACATCAGCCTTCTCTCTGTCCCAGGTAGCCATGTCTCCAGTTTTGTTCTGGATGATTTTTCCTCATCTTCATTTTATCACTGACATAGAAATTTCTCTTGCTGTCCTTGATGTCTCTGGCCAGACTTAATTCTACCAGGGCATTAGCTCTCCTAATCCCATCTGGCTGCTCAGACAACTTCTCTGTATTCCTCCCAGGCTCTTTCCCTTATTTCCACTCTCTGTAGACTTCTTTTTTTGTGTTGGAGTTTGCCCAGGAGCTCCTCATTCATCCCTGCAGCCTCTGGGCATTTTTGCTTGATTTCCTCTTTGTTGGGGTGCATTGCTCCTGAGCATGGAGGAGGTGACCTTTGAATATTAGGTAGCCATCTTGGGCCCCTCTTCCCTCCAGAGCTTTGTCGCAGGGTACTGTACCAAACAGGTCCCTGAAGAGGCCAAAGTCTGCTCTCCTGAAGTCCAGGGGTGTGAGCTTGTACACCCTCCTGAGGATCTTGAACTCCACCGAGTTTCTCATGTCAACCCACTCTTCTCTCTGCCTGAAATAACTGCTGCCCCCCTTAACTCTGTTACCCCAGAGGCCCTACCACTACTGCTTATTGGCTTGGCCTTGACCAGCAGTGGGTCCATCTGGGAACTGGCTGGTGTTGGCTCTATCTGACCTAGGGGAACCTTCTAGCACGTTCTTACAGAAGCCACCCCTGCAGCCCCCTGCATATCCAAAAAGAGAGGATGATCAGATGGGTAGATGAATGGTCTCAGAATTTCATGGTTCATTGGTCTTACTCCACCTGGAGCCCATTAACAGGCAGACTATAACAGATGTCTGTCATGGAACCTGCCCCATTTAGTGTCTCAGTGACATGGAGGGTGAGAAAGAACATGGTCTTGTCAGATTTGCAAATTATACCAACCTGTGAGGAAGTGAAAGCATATGACAGCTTGAAGGCAGAGGTGCCATCCAGAAGGACCTGAAGAAGCCAAAGGCTAGAGGAACCCAATGAAGTTCATAAGAAAGAACTGCATGATAAGAGTGCAAGATGCAGAAATAATCGAAACGAGAGATGTAGATCGGATGTAAGGAGAAACATTTTCTCCATGAGGACAGTTAAGAATTTAAAAGGTTACTCAGACAGACTGTACAGTCTCCATTGTCTGACTTCAGGGTTGACTCTGCTTTGAGCAAGTTTGAGTAGAGACTTCCTGAGGTCCCTTGCAGCCCTTGAGCCTACGATTCTATGACCCTTTATAATGTTGGTGAGCTACTGGGAATGTACTGATTACTGTTGGAAGCATTCAGAGACTATCTTTTTGTCAAATGCTGGATTTTTATTAAGAATGAAAGCAAAAGCAATTTTGGGATGGCAGTAGGTATGGTCTTTTTTCCCACTTCTTTCCTCTTTGGATCGAGATTGCTTATCACCTGTAAAATGTGGCAGAGCCATGTCTGATGATCACTTCAGAACAGTGCTGTGAATGCAGTTGCATCATGGGAGAGATGATGTATTCATCACCAGAGGAAATAGAGTGTGAGGCCAGTGGAATGAATCTACTGCTTCCAAGTGAGAACATTTTAAGTTTTGGCTGAACATGGAGGAATTTATCCCCATCCTCCCTAAAACTCAACAAACACTCCTCAATTTTTGAAGACGCAGCTTTCCATGAAAAGAAAGGAAAAACGAGATTTTGTGAGGAAGACACGTACTCTGCCTATACTTTTAACTCATCAAGAGCGTTTTCCCACTGAGAAATATTTAAATGGGGAAAAACTCTTGTCCAGCTTCACTTTTAATTTCTTGCAGAGAAAGAAATTCTGTTCTATTTTCCTTAGGTATAGCTCAAATATATCTGCTTTATGAGCTGGAAAAAATAGGCAGTGGTATGTGAATGTATTCTGGGAGATTTAGCCCTGTGGGTTTAAGAGAGTAGACTCTGGTCTTTCCTCATTAAGTTCTAGGAAAGTGCTGATTTGTACATCTTGTGAAGGGATTCAGAGCTGACTGCTTCCTAAGAAAATATAGATGACTAATCTTATATGATTTTGTTTGGAATAGATAAAGAATGCTTAGGGTTAGGGTGCTTTTTGCCAAAGCCCTTTTACCTCTAGAGTCACTTTGTGACCATGCACAAATCCTTTAGTGTACTTTCCCAGCAGATAAAACCACCACCCTGCCTCACAGTAGTCTGTCAGAACAAATACATATAAACATGTCTAGGTACTATAGCAAGGGTAGGGGGAATGGAGACTAACTCAGTACCACTTTTGCTGATCTGAAGCTGCTTGACCCTTCCCATTCAGACCACAATGTGTCTTTCTAAGCTGAGCTCTCTGGGCAATAACATATAATTGTAACCAAAAGAACTTTTATTATTAACAATCTGTATTATGATAATGTCCATAATATTTTCTCGAATATTGAGCAGATGATCATTAAGCTAACAGGTTATTTAATCTTTATGTAGGTGTAAAAGGATTGTTTTCTGTATGTGTTTATGGGTATCTCCTCAGCTGAATCCTGTAGAAAGGAAAATCACAGTAGGAGTCAGCAATAGTGATTATAAATTGTGTTTATGATTAATAAGTTTCAGTTCTGTTAGCTGTTCTGTTAGGGAAGAATTTAACATTTTCAATCATAATGACATTTTGCGTGTTATTGGTATCATAACACTGTTCCAATTTTCAGTGGATTGTAGGTATGTTATAATGTGTACTGTAGGTTTGATTTCTGCTTCGAGGTGTTGTTTGTTATTTGTAGAACAAAAAAATAATGTATTGGATGGAAGATTTCAGGACAAATTTTCAAATCCTTTCACCCATGAAGTAGTGTCTGGTTTCCATGTGATGGCTTTGTGAGGGAATGATGGTGAGATGTGAGCTGCAAATGACTTGTAGTTCAAACACAGCTCCGCACAGGTCCCTTTACAAATCTCTTGGAGATGAAGATGAAAAAGTACAGGGCCACAGAGGAAATATGAATGTTGAGGAAGTCTGATTAGAGTTTTCTCTGGATTAACAGGGGGGAGAAGGAAGGTTTATCCCAGAAGTTGAAATCCAAAGAATTACTGCCGAGTTTCCAATAAACATTAGTTCCCAATGTAAGCTGGTCACCTTACATATTTAAGAATTTATAGGCATTTATAGGACTTTGTCAGTGTTTTCCACAGCTGTTAGCATTGAAAGTAAGAATTAGATCCAGACTGCTTAATTCATGATTGAATGTGTCTAAGAAAGAGACTGCTATTCAGACACAGTACCTGAGGTAATATCATTCCTTATGCAGGAAGGAGGAATCCTTCTCTCTAACAGACAAATTAGCAGGCAGAATTCACTGGCCTACACTGTAGTAGGTCACATCAAATGAACTCAACAGTCCCTTTTGGCCTTAAAACACGTGAAGATGTGAATCTCTGAAACAAAGACGCATCTTGCCTGTAGCTCATCACCATGTCACTCGAAAAGAGGGGATGGTCCACACAATGAAAGCACCTACTGCACCTTCCATATCTGTTTGCTGCATAACCTCTTATACAGCACTTTTATGTTGGACTTACATTCCTTCCAGTATTTGCACTGCATTCATCACTAGAAGTACTTGAGCACCATATAGGCTTTACCTCACACCCACTTATTTCCTCCGAATCATTGGAGACAGTTTGGGAGAACTGGAAGCTGCCCTTGTGTTTTTATTTTGGTGTGTTATAAAGCACTACAGCCAAGACAAAATTTTAACAACTCACACCCAGTGCTTTCATCCTGTTCACATTTCAAAAGGCTGTTGTATCTAGCCAAGGTGATGAAGCATAATTATAAAGTCATTCTAGTTTTCAGATATATTTCTTAGCAAATGCTGGAATTTCAGACTGAACTTTGTAGGATGTTGGAGGTTAAAAAGTGTTCTTGTATATCACAAAAGAACAAGAGTAATGGTGATTTCATTAATTATTCACTGGACAGAGGTGCAACAAGCACAGCTTTGGGCTGTTACCAAAGTTTCTCTCATTTCATTACTTGGACAACAAGGACTAAGATTTCGCAACACAGGGATTTAACAACTTTGGAGACAGGCAGTGACAGGAAAGAAAAAACAAAACAAAACAAAATCTTTATTTTTCTGTTTCCTTGCATTTACAAGTGTCAAACTACTTGCAATATATATTTGAGAAAAGGTGTTGCTTTTTAGAAAAAAAAAAGAAAGAAAAAGAGTTGCAAGCATGAAGAGTTATTATGCCCCTAACTTGAGAAATAAGATAGTAAAGTAGTAGAAGGTAGAAAGTACTGGCATGTGGGCTTTGTAATTACCATGATAATTTGGCTATTTTTTATAACAAACCTCAGGGATGTTCAGAAGTGGAGCTGGGTAAGAAAATATTCTCCCACTTTAAAAATGGCTTTCAAATACTGGAGCAAACAGCTTAAATATAAAAAAAGTGCTTGTAAATCAACAATCCAAAGAGCTCATTTCAGTTCATTTCAGCTGAAGATTCTTATTACATTTTTAAAATGTTGAATTTTTACTTTTTCACTTCACTGCTCACCCCATTTTCCAGATGGCTTTGGAATATGCTGAACAAGAGAGATCCATGTGGGACAAAATGATAATCTTCTTTGTACACAAACTATAATTTTTCCCCTTATTTTTTTCCCCTGTATTTTAGCAAGTTATTAATCCATTAGAGGACTTTCTCTCTCGTCCCGTTGCACCATCACTTCTTTATGAGATTTTGGCTAGGAAACGTCTAATGCCTTTGGAAAGCTGAATGTTCTAAGATTAAAGTGAAGCTGTTTCTGTTTGGACAGGGGAAAGAACACTCTCCCTCTGGTAATCCCCTACAGAAGAGCTGTAATGGGACCATGCAAGCTAGTGTCATTACTACTGCAAAATCATCAAAGCCAGCCCATTTTTCTTTCCATACTGCAGTGGTACCCTGGGACAAATCCTGCTACAGGCAGAGCAAATATTTGTGCCTCACCAGAGACATTCTACCTTCTACCCACATAATACTCCCAGCTGCTGTTGATCAGACCCTGTTCTTCTCTTCCCAGCACCTTTCATCATGGCTCACATCCTAAGTAGTAATAAACCTTTATCAGATGAACCAGCTCAACTGAAATTTCTGGGTTTAGATCCTGAACCAAACTGAGGAAACGGTGCCAGGGAAACATGTGTCTTCACAATCCCCTGTGATCACATCCTTCTCATGTAGTTTGTATCTGTAGAAGATTTAAGTTGTAAATGAAGAGTGAAAATTGAATTTCTCGTTTTACTCTGTAGGCAATCCAGATTGCCTGTAAGCTTTGTAGCAGATGTATAGTAAAAGCAGGTCTCAGTACCTTTCCAGTCTCATTTATGGTTCAGAGAAATCCAATTGACCCTTGCAATACCATGAGACAATAGTGGTACCAACAGTGAATAGAGAAATAAATTTAAAAAAACCAAAACCAAAAAACATAGAAGGTGTGTCTTGCTTCTCCAGGAAATTTCCTGCAAATAGTCTTACATAATATGAATAAACTACACTGGACAATTATAGGATACTAGTATATTTTCATGTGCCCTTGGATGCTGGTTAAAACCTGGTCTATGGGATTTACATAACGAGAAAAAAATTGCATTGTGACAGTTTATACAGACTGTTTATAAGGACTGAATTATTCTCACATTTCTATGCCATAGAATTTGAAAGCCTCTTTTAAAAGTGAGTCAACTAAACCTCAGTTTTGAAGCCAAATTGATGTTGGGGAAATCATGCCTTTTCTCCAATGCAAAGCACTTGCTTGTGTTATTACCAAAATGCCGGTTACTATTTTGCATGTTGTCATCAGTCAGATTATCATTAAAACAGTACACCATGATCTTGCTGTATACAAACAGATCCCACCTCCTCAGTTTATAAATGAAAGGTGCAGTTTTGTGGAAGCTGAGCCCTCCTGCCCTTGGCTGTGGCCAAGGGGAGACTTGTAGCATCAGTTTAATCACATGACAAGAGACAATCTGAGGGAAAGGTAAAGAAAATATCACCCTGCAGTTCCTTGGGAAGCTAATACTTCATCTGAAAACCAGCAGTGTCCCCTCCAAATTGAAAAAATGTGATGTCTACACTGGGGAGTGGCCTTGTGACATTCTCTGGTCTCTATTTTCTCTACTTGCCCAAACTGATGAAGCAATCCTGTCCAATAATATGCCTGCATACTTCCAAGGCATGGGATAGAATACAGAACCTGAAAGGAAGGGAGGAACAGTACTGTCTGATTTTACTGGGCATGGGGAACACTGCACGTGTTCCCTCCCACACTGGAAGGGGCAGCTCCATCAGTCAATCAGCCATCCTTTTGCTTCACTGGGGACCCTGCTACCTTTACTGGCCCACCCCATGTGTTTATACAGTGCAAACCCTTCAATGAAACAAAGGCAGCAGGGTATTTAAAAAGTCCAAGTGATAGCATACACCAAAATGCGCTGTCACAGGATAGGAGAAGTATTTTATCTAGATTGCAAAAAAGATGTGGGTATTTCTATGAATAGCACTGACAGCTGTAGATTTCCTAGCATAAAATTGTCAAGGCTATCCATCTTTTGGTTTTTAAACTGGTAACCAACAGGGTATTGAAGAAATTGTCTTCCATGTTCAAGTATCACACAATTAAGGGTTATTGGTTAAGTGCTGAATGCCTTCAGCTTCCACTGAAGCTGAATATCTCACAGGCTTGCACCCCTGCCAGATGCTTTGAGGAGATCAATCTACCCATCTGTGAAACATCCACTCTACCCCAGCTGGAGGTGAGACACAAAGGGCACTGAAACAACAGCCTGTTAAAGCATGGCCATTTCCACATTTTGCACTGAAATGTGTGGCAGGACACAAAGAGGGTACAAGGAGGGAAATATAATAAAGTAGGAGAAGCAGCCTTAAAATCATACATAACTGAATTATGAGCCCATGTCTTTAAAGGAAACTTCTGGGCAGGGGTAGATATTTAAGGGATTTCTAACACCTGTAATTTACTGCTGCTTTTTTTTTCTTTCCTAGTATTAGTTTACTTTTATTCAGGTCATTTGGAACTTTTCAAAGTGACAGACCTGATTTACAAAATCCCCTTAATTAAAAAAAAATCACAACCCCCAAACCAAATTCAGACAGACATGTAGAGCTCCTGCTCTGACTTCTGTTGTGAGCTTCAATCATGCTGATGAAAGAGGCACTGGGAGCCAAGAGAAAGGAAAGAGTATAAAGTGTTTTCCTACAAAGGAAAGAGTATAAAGTTATCTCCAATTCAAAAGAGGCTTTCTGTCCCTGTAAGTATCCCAGCCAGAGATGATTCAGGACTTCTATTGAAAATCTGATATTAAAAATTCAGAAAACAGAAATTATTTAATTTCTTAGTCAAGTTTATTTCTTGGTGTTGGTTTTAAAATTAGTCTCTGTGGGGTGAGGTAGACCTCACAGTTATTTCTTCACCAGGAAAAAAACAAATAAAGTGACTACCAGTCACCAATTTTCAAGAGAATATTTCACAGATCAAATGTCTTGATTTTGAATCACCATCAGCTGCAAACCTTTTAACAGCATTTAAATTTCATCCAGACTGACTTATGACACAACTGCAGGTATATTAAAAGAGCCACTTGACCTTGGAAAAATTAATACGTGAGTAAAGCATATGACTTCCACTGCTCAACTGTTACTTTTTTATACTTGCTGCAGAAAACAGCTTTTAATTTTTTTTTTCCATGCAGTATATCCCTCCTTGTACCCTCTCTTTTTCTCTGATGGTTTAGAATTTTATATCTGTCTCCCTCTAATCCAGTTTAGTGTGTTATTTGGGTGGCAAGAGGAAAATACATAGATTTTAAATGAGAAGAAAAGTTGTTAGCTGTTTACGGGCCTTAGACTTCCTTTGGTTTCCAAGCTGTGCTGCATAAATCAGTGAAGCTTACTGAAAACATAAACCACCATTTGCCTTGGACTTCTCACCTTCATTTAAAGTAGTTTTGCACCTGGCAAGGAGGTCATGATTAAAAACATATTCAAATTGGCTTTTACAGAGTATTGTCACAGCTCTGTGATAATTCTCCCCAGTCAAGCAAAGAAATTCAGATGATGTTTCCCTTTTTTTTCCCTAGAAATCGAGAAATGGTGTAATAGGTTACATTCTTTAATCTCTCTAAGACTTGCAGCTCATCGCCACCCTAAATAACTTCATTGTTTTTCCATTACATTTCCATTCCATTTGTTGCACCTTCTGAGAATTATGCAATAAATAAATCCCTCTGAGAGTCTGTTGAATGCTAATCAGATATCAGGGAAAGTTGCTTCTCTACCCTTTCTATCTGAGAAGTCTGATCCAGGCCTGTTGTGAGACAGTAGGAGGAAAACACATCTAGAAGTCTTACAGGTGGGACATGTAAAGAAAAGTGAAAGGAGGATCTTTAGCACACTGACATGTGGCATGGCCACAAGTCTCAAGTTATCCATGACCAGCAGTGCTCTCGTGACCAAGAGGCCAATGGTATCAGGGGGCATTGAGAGGAGCGTGGCAAGAGGTGAAGGGAGGTTCTCGTCTTGCTTTGCTCTGCCCTGCTGAGGACACATCTGGAGTGCTGTGCCCAGTGCTGGGCTCCCCAGTTCAAGACAGACAGGGAGCTACTGGAGAGAGTCCAGCAGAGGGTACATGGATCATGAAGGGACTGGGGCATCTCTCATATGAGGAAAGGCTGAGAGAGCTGGGGATGTTTAGCCTGGGGCAGAGAAGACTGAGAGGTGATATGATCAACACTGATCAATATCTAAAGGGTGGGTGTCTAGAGGAAAGGGCCAGACTCTTCTCAGTGGTGCCCACCAACAGATCAGGGGGCGATAGGCACAAACTGGAACCCAGGAAGGTCCATCCCAACATGAGGAAAAACTTAATCACTCTGTGGGTGCCTGAGCACTGGAACAGGCTGCCCAGAGAGGTTGGGAAGTCTCTTTCTCTGGAGAGGTCCCAAAGCTGCCTGGACATGATCCTGTGCAACCTGGTCAAGGTGATACTGTTTTAGGAGGAAGGTTGAATTAAATCTCCAGAGGTCCCTTCCAACCCCTGCCCTTCCATGATTCTGTGATTCCTTTGGTATATTTAAAAGTATTTTTGGACTAGAGCAAAGATCTTCACAGGCTGAAGGAAGAAAAATTGTCTATCACTTCATTCCACAAAAAAAAATAATCCCACAAGTGAAAACAAACATCTCTGTCTTTTTGATGGGCTGGAGAGTCTTTGGGTAATTATCAGAATCCTCCCATAAAAAATGGAAATAAACAAAATTATGTACAAGGACACTTGCAGTAGAGGAATTTGAACAAGCTTTCTATTTCTTATCTTCATATCAGATGATTCCTCTATTTTACCCCAAACACAGTTTTTTATCTGGCCAGCACATTTTGCTTTTTCTAGCCTCTGGTAAACATAATTGTGAGCCTATAAAATCCCTCTCCCTTTATCTTTTATGGAGATGCAGCAGTAGTTTGCAGCAGCTCCACACATTTTCAAGTCAGTAAAACCAGCACTTATTCTAATGTAATAATCTTAGAAACTGTATTTATTTAAGCAGTTAATGACTCTTGCTACAGTAAGTTTTCATTAGCTTATTTTTTATTTTCACTTTGTTTTCAAGTCCCCTCTATTGTTACAAGGAATAATGAAGCTTGGTATTGTGGCAGAAGTTTTTGCTTAACTTGCAAGCAGCAGTAGTTCTCTGAATCTCAACTCCTGTGAATCTTCTGCACCATTCTGCCTTCTCCATAATACTCTGAATGCATCTGAGCTTAGCTAGGCACCTCTAGCATGAAGAACCTGGCAGGTTCATGTAAAGTCACTTGCTTTGCAGTTCTCTAGGAGGTGGTTGCAGCCTACAACGTTCAAGAACTTTGCCCACTGAAGGATGTCCCTTCCTTTCATCCTGAATCACAGAATCACAGAATTGTAGGGGTTGGAAGGGACCTCGAGAGATCATCGGGTCCAACCCCCCTGCCAAAGCAGCTCCCCAGCTCATATTGCACAGATAGGTGTCCAGACGAGTCTTGAATATCTCCAGAGAAGGAGACCCCACCACCCCCCTGGGCAGCCTGTCCCAGGGCTCTGTCACCCTCACTGTGTAAAAGTTCCTCCCCATGTTGGTGCGGAACTTCCTGTGCTCCAATTTGCAGCCATTGCCCCTTGTCCTGTCTCCACAGATGACTGAAGTTATGACATGGCAAATAAAACTTTGGTTTTTTGCTCTTTGTTACTCAAGTTGCTTTAGCTGGAATACTTAGAGATTTCAAGGGTCTTATGCACAGGCTATTTTTGTGACTGGATTTTTCCCTCTTCTCCTTGCACTTGACAGTGACAGGCCATAAATCAGTCATATGACAGTTAGCTATGTTAACTTTTCTCACAAATAATCTCAGATGACTTTAGTGCCATCCACTTCAAGGCACATTTATCACCAATAAGTAAAGCAAGGAAATGTAATGCAGCAAATAAATAACTAGATAGATGTACAACCACAGTAACAGATTAGTGTAGGAGATATACAGTACAGCTGACTGACTCTTCTGCATTTAGATCACCCTCATTCCCTGGGAAAGGATTTCAACCTGCCTTTTCCTATATAAATATCACAGTTTATGATTCTGTGATTCTATATTTGTGTGCTCAACACATTCAACAATTATATAATGCTACTTTACTCTTCCTAGGCAGGTATAACTTTGGTTACAGCTTTTCTATATAGAACCTCATGTACTTCAGGACATTCTGACAGTTCAGAGCAGCGTATTCTTCATTCAATGCTCTCTGCTTTGGAAGTATCTTCCAAGCCAACTGCATTTTGTGTCTTTCAGAGATGTTTATGGATTTCTCTGTGCCTTTATGAGGCTAGAAAGACTATCTGGGGTAGACTGCAGGACATAAATACGTAACAGTAGACTTTTAAAAACATTTCTTTAGTTTCCAGGTGTTTGTAGGTGTTTGTTTATGAAATAGGTAATGAATAGTGGACATAATAAGAAATCAAAGCCTGTTTAATGCAGCTATATCTAGGAACCATATAAATGTATCTACTGTTGGAAAATATAATGTAAGATGTGGTACAAGTTCTCACTTTCAGTTTAAGACATACTGTGTTTCCTCATTACAGCAAAGAGCAAGAAGTAGGTGGTGAATCAGAGACAGTGTTTCCTGAATTGGCCTGGCCTTTGGTGCCAGTAATAGAGCTGGGTCTTTATTAAACCACTGAGTGTCACAGCTTTTAGCATGCCCAGCTGGGCCATGTCTTTTTAGGCACTTATGCTATTTGCATCACAGTGGCAGGACATAAGAAAAAAGTCCTGGGGCCATGAAACTGCCATTTCTTTAAACTCCTGCCACTCAAGCACACTTAAGAAGTTAAACAAAATGTGTTTTAATAACTTTCCTCTGTGTTCAGACCAAAGAATATAAGTGTAGACATTGGACTCTAGTGCTAAAGGCTCCCGTGTACCTGTGGAGATGGAAGCATCTGGAATGGAAGAGACAAAGGAAGCATCTGACCTCCTGGGCAAAAGGCAGCCACAGCTGCCACTCCTAGGAGGAGTGCACAGCCTGTACTGGCTGCTCCTTCCGTGGGCCAGCTGGGAGAACCAGCTCCCAGAAGGGCAGAAGAAAGCGTTGTTGTGGTCAGCAAATGGGGTTCTCTAGTGAGCTGGATGCACTGCAGAGAGCTGGTGTCTGAGACACCAGAAATTTGTGACCAAGCAGTACAACTCAGCACCTCCCTCAATGTGGGCTGGTGAATGAAGATGTCTGCAAGCCAAATTAGAGCAACATATTTGATACAAATCCATAGTATTGAGCTATTTCTCTGATAGTTTTGAGCACTTCAGTTATTTCTTCTTAGAGATACAAAGCGTTTCTATAGTTGGAAAGAAATTGATAGAAATAATCACACATGACTAGGAGACACATGACCCATCACCTCTCTGAGTGTCTTGGCCAAAAGTCCAAGAAATATTAAAGGAAAGAAAAGTGAGCCTCAGAGCCTGAAACACTTTCCATTCATGAAATTTGTTTTCCCTTCAGCTTTAGATGGAGAAGCTATTCCTCAGTTCCTTGCCTGTGCCTGACTGTGCTGCCATGAACGGTTAAACGCCTGTCATATTTCACATCAGCAGCAGTTCCGCTCCAGTAGTGGATGAAGTGATTCATCTGTGGAGCCTGTATATATGTTAAAGTTTGTCTAAGAGCTTAATGCTATTTTGGAGTTTAAAAGGCACTACATAAATGAAAATTGTTGTTCCATATTAATCAAAGTCAAAATGTGTACTTAGTTTAGTTGCTTTAGTGCCAGTGTAGAAAAACACAAAGTCAGACAGTGAAACCTTTTAGTAGTGTGCTTTCTGAGCCAATAAAAATGTGGTGGCTGTGTCCAGGTGTGCTCTTTCTTCTTTTTGTCTCTTCACATTTCTGTGTACCATCCCATAATAGGGTCATCGCTGCCTGGATCAATAAACTTGCTTCAGTCAAAACCAGGCAATCTGTAGAGGATGGTTTTGCCCCCTTCCTAGGAACTAGAACACTAGAAAAAACCCACAACTGCTGCTTGTGTTAAAAAAAACCCAGAAATTAAAATGCTTTTAGTTTATGATATAGATTATTTAAAGTAGCAACAAATAAGAGGGTTATAAGCTTAAATTGTCTTTAGTATAGGAGGGGAAAAGAGAATCTTTTGATGTTTCAAGTTAACAAATCAGGCAGAGATATGTTTTTCCTTTCTTTCTAAGTTACTAGACTAGAGACTTTTCTCCTTTTTCTTTCTTTTAATGTATACTTAACAGTATTACTTCTACTATGTGTAGAGTACCTTGTTATTCGGGTTGAGAAGTGAATGCCTGGCAAGCAGTAGGCTCTGAAACATGAACCATATCATTTCATATAAAACGAGTGTGACAGAAGACTGAGGACATGAGTCGTCTCTAACTTCATCTCAGTACCTCAACAGCAATCAAACAAGGCTAATGAGGCTCCTGTGGACCACTTCACACCCCATGCTAAGCCCATGTAGAGATCAAAGCATTCTTTAACAGCAAAGAATAGACTGCTTTTTATTGTTATTAATCAAACACACATTATTCCATCAGAAAGAGATCAGATTTATCATCTAGACAAGCTAATGAAAGAAAATTAGTCTCAGAGGAAAAATAGTGAAAGAAAAGGGAAACAGGTGGGTGCTCCGACTCTTGGTGCCCTGGTAAATGACATGCTGAGGTGCAAAAGTGAGACACTGGGCTCCACCTT
Organism: Porphyrio hochstetteri; assembly: GCA_020800305.1. NCBI lineage: Eukaryota > Metazoa > Chordata > Aves > Gruiformes > Rallidae > Porphyrio > Porphyrio hochstetteri. The sequence goes on from CM036912.1 coordinate 27,854,732, forward strand.
GGTGGTAATGAACATATTCATGAAGGATGTTGCCTAACCTGCTGAAATAAATGTTTTCACCCTTGATTTTTGACCAGCAGTTGCATTTCTGCTGCTTACCCTGTATGATCTGAGCACTTCTGAAGCATCACAGGCAGCCTGACCAGGCAGGAGAAGACAAGACATCTCTTCCTCCCTTCCCATTAGCAATCCCATGCTAATGGGAGCATAAGCCACTGTTGCAGCCTAAGCCACTGCAACACCTCCTTCAATCATAGTGAAGATTTCTAGATGTTCCTGCAATGAAAGCAAATAAAACATTTACATTTATCAAGTAGGAAGGAGAACCTCTGGCTTCCTGGGTAACACAGTTCGGTAATTTCTGAACAGAGCCGTTAGCTGCCTCAGGCATTTCCAGTGATGCCACATGACAGTGTATCTTCAGCCAGCTGTGGACACCAGCTTCAATGCCTGAGATCAGGGAATTTACAAGAATATTTGGGAATAGCTGGTTTTCAGTCACCTACCTGAGGATTTTCTTAGGAGCATTAGATGTGATCCTGCAGTACTTCAGATAACTTGGTATTTATCACTAGGCAAATGAGTAAATTTGACTTCTTTTCTATGCTTTCCAAGAGCTGGTTATTTTCCTATTTATTAGCACATTTTATGTTGACTTCAAGGCAGCAATACTTTCAGTACTGGCTAATACCGATAGGTTTGTTTCTCTGATATCATTTTTCTATGACAACTACCAGCAGAGTGTAACTGTGCATTATTTATTTGAAATAAAACAGGAGAAGACTGACCTCACAAAAACTGTGCACAGTTTTGTTAAAATAAGGTACATTGCTGTGCATGTTCATTCAATATTTAGATTAATTCAATCTTATTAAAACAAGAACTCTGTTACGATGTCAAACAAATATATACTACACAAATAATTATAAAAACTTTCCCTTGTTTGTTTAATTTAGAGAAAAATTCATTTCAATGGCAAAGCATGAAGCCTAATTTTATTGACTAATTCTATTTTTCCTCCTGGTTTTGATTTAGAAACTGATTTTGATTTAGATAGAATAATAGTTTTTAAAAAAGGAAGAAACTGTATCTTCTTCCTCTCTGCAGATCCAGTAAAATCACCATATATTACATTGTTTTCTGCTGCAGGAAAAGTCAGACAGTGACAATGCCATATGATTGCAGAGGCAGCCATTTATAAGAATGGAAATATTTTTAGATAAAAGGAGGTTAAAAAAAGGTATAATATAGTACACAAAATGTATTCCTTGTAATATAAAAACAAGGAATAGAAATTACGGAACAGTAGACAATAGGGATATAAATTGCAAAACCTGGAAGGACTTTCTCACCTTTTCTAAAATATAATTGCATTATATTTTTAATTTCTCCATCATCTGTTAGAGTTCGGGGTTTTTTTATGGTTTAATCTTTCTCCCTGTAGTAACTAATGGGTGATATTATAGAGCTAGAGTATTAACAAAAAAACCCCTTAGGTTTATGATTTATAATGTGCTGGTAAGAGAAAACAATTTGTTTTTTCATGATACAAATTCAAAGGCCTCTGGTTTGGTTGTTTATGGGGATACAGATATTTTCACTTGGAAAGAGAATTAGTAGTTAAAAAAAGATGCAAACCCCCTCAATTCTCAGATAAATTTGGTTATTGAAAATAATTGTATTTTAACTGTCATCTCCTTAATTCAGTATTTTTTTTCTCAGAAAAGAAATTAAGTTCTTTGAAGAATAATCTTTACTATCCAATGTTGGTAACAGTGTAAAACAAGTATCTGACATAGTGTGATAGTCTTTCAGGCTACATCTTCAGAAAAAAATGTCTTTCCACAATTTGTTTGACCTTAATAATAGATTCATGGAGCTTGAAGAAATTCTGAAATCATAGCAAATGCCTTTCCACACACCATAGTGTAGCCTGTCATTTGCACAGGATGGAAGATAACTCGTTTTTTTGGTACTGAAGCACCCCTTTGAGATTTAGCTGGATCATAGCATGTGTTGTCATTTTTTGACTAATTAGAGCAATATGTTTCCATTGGTGGGAGTTAGGCTATAGCAGAATACAGGAAAAGTGGGAATAGATTTGGAAATGCTCTTGTGCTTCAGTGAGACAAGGGCTGGAAGTGGTGAAACATCACCATTAGTCTTCTGGTCCCAGAAGTCTGATTCCGACTTTGGTTTTGCTAATAAATCATAGAATCATAGAATGCTTGGGGCTGAAAGGGACCTTAAAGATCCTCAAGTCTCAACCCCCTGCCATGCGCAGGGACACCTCTCACTAGACCAGTCTGCTCAAGGCCCCATCCAACCCGTCCCTGAACACCTCCAGGGAGGGGGCAGCCACCACCTCCTTGGGCACCCTGTGCCAGGGCCTCACCACCCTCAGAGTGAAGAGTTTCTTCCTAATATCCAATCCAAATCTATCCTCTTCCACTATAAACTCAGTCCCCCTTGTTTTATCAACACGTGTCCTTCTAAAAATTCCCTCCCCAGCTTTCTTGTAGAACCCCTTCAGGTACTGGAAGATCTCCCCGGAGCCTTCTCTTCTCCAGGCTGAACAACCCCAACTCTCTCAGCCTGTACACATAGGAGAGGTGCTCCAGCACTCTAATCATCTCTGTGGACCTGTTCCAACAGTTCCATGTCCTTCTTATGTTGGGGACTGCAGAACAGTACACAGGACACTGTATTTGAGGTGGGGTCTCACAAGAGTGGAGTAGAGGGGCAGAATCACCTCCCTTGACCTGCTGGCCACGCTCCTTTGGATGCAGCCCAGGATGGGGTTGGCCTTCTGGGCTAAGAGCGCACATTGTGGGCTCATGTTGAGCTTCTCACCCAACAGCACCCCCGAGTCCTTCTCTGCAGGGCGCTCTCTCACATCGTCTCCTAGCCTGTACTGACGACGAGGATTGCCCCAACCCAGGTGCAGGACCTTGCACTTGTTCTTGTTGAACCTCATGAGGCAGAAATGGTTGAATCACGTTTGGTTTTCTATCGTAGAAAGGTTTTGAAACCATGTTGGTTCTCTAGCAGGAAACCTCTCTGGTCATATGTGATTATGTAATTTTATAAGCACTGTGCATTCAAATGATATTTAATGAACTCGTTAGGACTGAATTAATCTTCCAGAACTTGTTCTGTAGAAGCAGCTGAATTGGTCAGAGCATGAGTATTTTGCTTGAGTAAATGATACAGGATTTTGCAAGGAACAGAATAAAGTCAGAAATGCTTCTGCCAGTAAAACCTTTGGCAACATAGATTCTCTTCTTCTTAAGTACTAGGCCTTGGTTAGGGGGAACCAACTGATTCATTTTGAAGGGTTTTCTTCTGCTTTCCTGGTGCTCTCTGAACCCTCCAGCAACCAGAGACCAGCGCTGGCACTGAGGTTCCTCCCTGTGTAGCTCATCACCACCTGTTACATTTTTGTTCACTCAGGTGGTCACACAAACTTTAGTGGGATTCTCATTACTACAGAAGTCCTTGAATGCATGCCAGATTTTCCATGAGCCAAACACAGTACTGCACATCCCATCTAAACCGACAAGGTGTAATTTCCATACTTTATGGTTGGACCTACTAAACTCCAATGTTTAATATTTTTATATTTGGAAACAGAGGACTGTTTTACATACTTTTCTGCTTTCACTGTTGATTAGAAATTTTTTCAGTCTGCCTTCAGATTTCCAATGATATTAAACAGATTTGGGATGTTGTACTGTGAAGATTAATTATAATTTTTTAATTATTGTTTTTGAGATAGATTTCAGTGTTTGATTTTAGTAGTCTACAAGTCCTTAAGTCCTTAAAGTCTTATTGGTGATTCTGGTCAAGAAAAATTAAAACTGGTGTTACCTTTAGAAAGAATATTATTACATTTCCTACCTACTCTTTTTTCTTTTTTAATTAGGAAACTTTTTTCTGTATGTGAATACTGTATTTCATCCTGCTGCACCTGTAAATAGAAGGACATTTGATTTCTTTATACAAGATAGCCAAGACCCTCATGATGATGAATTTTCTTTTGGTTTATTCCCCATTCTCATGGCCCCTCTTGTGTTATGTTTTTATAAAAGAAGAAAATGAGCTGAACCCTTGGGAGTGAGGAAGAGATTGAGAAATCTAGGGCAGAGTTTTCTTCAGAGGTAGCAAACAAATGAGCTATAGTGGGAAACTAGAAGCATGAAGGAGATGTTTGGACTGTGGAGGTGAGAGAAATCACTTGAGGGTTCTGGGAAATTTCTGAAGGGATGGGGCTCAGTGCAGCCAGGAGCAGACAGATGGACAACAATGCATAAATTCATTTTTAATTTCTATTCTAAATTTTTTCAGTTGATTTGAGTTCTGTGTATTTTCAAAGTTGGAGGGGTTAATTTTATTTATTAATTTTTTAAATCTTTATTTGGCTGTCAGAAGCAGGACTTATGGTCTTTGGGGTAGTTCATAGGAAGGAGATGTCAACACAGATGAACTTCAAAGCTCTGTTCAGCTTGGGAGCTCATGATGCTCAGATAATGCCCACTCTGGAGGGCTGGCTTGACTCTGAGGGCAAGTTTGGGATCAAGGAACTGCCTAGGCTCCTGCTGAAAGATACCATTTTGTTTCAGAATGGATTTGATTATTGCAGGGATTCTGTTTTGTTGGCAAGTGTAACTAACATCTTCTTAAATTTGAGCAATATCACAGTGTGTGCTCGTATAGACTGGACTGACATGGTATTCCTGATGTTAAAATAATAATGAGTGCAGTCATCCTGTAGGGCATGCAATCAGAACTACTTCCAAGGTTTTAAAGTTGTACGCCATCCACTTGTGTCACAATGCAATGAAAAGGAGGATTTTCAATGAGCTGACATTAGTTTCATTTTATTTAAAATCTTTTTTTTTTTTTCTGTGTATACTTCTCCTGAGCTCCAGACAACAAAGTAGTTTTTCACAAGCATCACTGGCAGTAAGTTTTTATTTCAATATCAGGTCCTTATCAGCTTTAAAGCTCATTTATTTTTCAATAAATTAATAAACACTACCCTCCAGTAGTTAATATTGATCTGTTTGAGGGAGGTGTTCCAGATAGCTTAAACTTTGAAGGCATGTTCATGCAGCCTCTCCCCTTTTCTGTGTCTGTAATTACACAGTGGCACTTTAGCACTTGCTGAAAGCTGGAAAGAGACTTTTTCCAAGGGCATGGAGTGACAGGGCCAGGGGTAGTGGGTTTAAATTGAGAGAAGGTAGATATAGATTAGAAATTAGGAATTTACTGTGAAGGTGGTGAGGCCCTGGCACAGGGTGCCCAGAGAAGCTGTGGATCCCTGGCAGTGTCCAAGGCCAGGCTGGATGGAGCTTTGGGCACCCTGGGCTAGTAAAGGCCGTCCCTGCCCATGGCAGAGGGTGGAACTAGATGAGCTTTAAGGTCCCTTCCAAACATAACAAAACAAATCAAACCAGATCAAAACAAAACCTCACAACACAATGTCTCAATTACTTCAGGCAATATGAGATCTGTTGACATTTCTTGCTGTTAAATAATTTTTAGAGGACATTCCTATGTTTTTGCTTTTTGTCTGCATGAATTGTAAATACCTTTGTAAACAGCAGAGTTGAAGCTCTCTGCATCCCTTATTTCCTCTGTTTCTTTCTTTTATAGCCATTGGTCTACTTTTACAACCTGTTTTTCACTTTCATGACTTCACCTCATAGGCACCCACTTCCACATACACTGCCAAGGGTTTTGCTGTCCACTCTTCACTGCAAATAATTATTCTTCTTCATAGACTCATTTGGAAAGAATTTCTTACTTGCTGTACAGTTTATATTCGATATCATTTCAACTACTCTGGAGTGTCAGGCTCTCTTTGAGAGACAGATTTGATAATCTGAAGCACAGTGAGTAGGACCTTGCTTCAGGCATGGCCCACTGTATTCTTTTGATCCATCCTGTGACCGGAAATCTGGCTGGAAAAAATGCTTTTCTTTATAGCCTCACGGTAATGCAGGAGATTAAAGCAGATAAAAATGGCATCTCCATCCTTGATGGTTTTCACCAATAAACTAGATAAAGCTCTGAGTAGCCTGGTCTGAACTCAGAGAAGGAACTTGGACTAAAATTGCCCTGAGGTCCCTTCAGTTTGTGATCCTATGATCCTACTGACACACTATCTGTCTGTCCATAAAAAAAACTTTAAAAAATATTTTTAATACACCACCTTATAAGAAAAAAAAAGAAATCAGAAATGTTTAGCAAGAGCTTAACAGCACTAAAGTCTGTATATTTTGGCATTTATTTCCCATTAATAATATTTTTTTAAGAATATACTTATTTTTTCCAGGTTTTGCAGACTATTTATCAGGGGATTAATTTTTCTCAGGTCTTTTCTTCAGTCTGTCTTTCATTCATGAATTGTCCCTGGTGCTAGTTACACCTATATAGAAGGAAGGAAGCTTCTCCTTTTCACACGTCTGTAATGAATTTTGCATTAAGGTTTCATGACAAATATGTTAGCAGGTGCACAGTTTGTTCCTCCATTTAGGTCTTCAAACTCAAAATTATTCCCAAGTTTTGCAAAATCTTCCCACTGGAAAAAAAATATATTAGACAGACAAATGAAATCTGACATGATTGCAAAAATAAAAAAATAAATTGGAAATATCACTGTAAAGGTCATGTATTGTGCTTGAATTTGCTTAGAGGCTTTGTCATCAGAAGATGCCTTGAAGGGTCCCATCCTCTTGGACTGGGTAACCTCAGGCAAACTCTGAAGCTTGGGTAAGTTAGTCAGGATTTCTCCTTTCATATCTTGTCCACCTACAATTGAACATTTGGAGGTAGTATTCAGAATTCAACTATCAAATTGCTTTTGCTTTACAAGATTCAGAAGGTTTCTAATATGGTTATCAAACACTTTATTTTTTCATTAATAGAATTGCTATTTAAAATTTACTTCTTGTATTTTATGCTTAATATTTTGGACATATCCTCTTCCACATGAGGTTCTGAATGTCTGGTTTCTCAGGCTCTCTGGATTTCAATGTCATTAGTGGCTCTGTGCAGCCTATGTTGTGTCCTGCTGTTAGAATTGCTTGTGTATCCTGGTTTGAAATGTGTCTCTTTCAGTATCATTAAGCACATATGCCATTTATCCACATGGAATTTTAAAGAAACCTACCTTTTGAGAATCACATTCTCATCTCCATTTGCAGCTGCCATTTCAGGATTTTCATCAAAAGGAGACATGTCTCTGGGAAAAATTGCTTTTTCTCAAATGCCTCCACCATCCTCAGTGCTCAAAGCATGACCAGTGCTCATTTAGAGTGACAAAACAAACACTACCAGGAGATGATTTGCTTCCCAGTACTCAGCTTAGTTAGACTGCATTACTTTTGTGTTTGAGCACATCTGCTTTTCACAACTGGAACATGGAGGAAAACTAACTGATATACAGCTCACTGAGGAAAGCAGAACTCGTGTGGAGGTTCCCAGTTTGGAATGTGACTCAAGCAGAATTACATTTATGGTCTGAAGTTTCTGCTCTTTGCCTTTTGTAATGGAAAAAAGGACTTCAGCAAACAGATAAGCTTTACAATACCATCAAGCTACATGGGAGAATATATATTTTGATGACATTTAAGATAATATTGAAAACATTTGTAGTCAAGTGCAATAGTATAAAAAGTGCCACAGACCACTCACTACTGGATGAATCTGCAATGACAATGTCCTAAAGATCCTAAAAATCAACATGGTCTAGAGTGTAGTAATACACACTTCCAACATATTTTGCTGCTTCACTTCCAAGGGGACAAACATACCATCAAACCCTTTGTTCAAAATCAGGCATCTAGAGTTAGAAAGTCTCTGGCTCCTAAGTCATGCATTAGAATTCTCTAAAAATTCCTATGCAGAGTTTTAAAGTGTTTCATGAAGGTATTCAGTCAAGTATACATTGCCCATTTGAACCTTTTCAGACTACATTAATGAAAGCTTTTTTAATTTTATTTTTTTAAACAAAATTCATAAATAAGTTATTTTAGAAGTATTTTTAAGCCCTAATCGGATTAGTCACTCATGTTACAATAATAACCTCACAAAAATCCAAACTTTATTATGTAGTGTATAAGTTAAGACAAGTTATGAGTTAGATTGCATAAAAATAGTAAGACACAAATCCAAGTCAGTGGGGCAGCAGGGGCTGAGCCACTGCCTTAAAGAAGTTCGTGCCACCATCAGCAACCAGAAAACAGTCACTTTTGGGGAACAGCTGATGAGGCTGTTAATGAGAAAATATTTTCCCTATTACCCACATATAAAAGTGGAAAAAATTCTTTCAATTTGTAGTCCTGCAGACTCGAATGTCCACACAATTATTATTACCCTCTTTTTGCTTTTCATGATGAGCTAAGAAATCAGTCCTGTTTGTCACCTGCTGTGGTGATATTGGTCACAAAGGTGACATGGTGGTTTAATTAAACAAGGCTAGTTAGAGACTTGTCTTCTAGACTTGCAAGAGCAACCTTTTCAAAACATGAAACACAACAGTACGTGTAATATATGTAAATTGCTATTAGATAATAAAGCTGACTAGGTTTTCACATAACAATGCCAAATAGAACTAATGTATTTAAGTTAATGAAAGCTGAAGCAGCAACCTGGGGTTGTAGTTTTTAGCTGATCTCTGCTTCTTAATTTGCTTCTAGCTGTCATGACAGATGCTTTAACCATCATCTCTCATTCTGATGCAGCAGGTAAATACTGCTTTATTACCTCTGAAATTAAAGAAATGTAACTTTGTATCCATATTTTACCAAAGCAGTGGATTGCATAGTCAGGATTTTTTTTTAACCTTCAATTTTATACACTTTCTGGTATCTGAAGATGTAATATAATGAGTTTGAGAATCTGTTGTTATAAACACAACAAATTATCCACGGGATAATGGATGGAAAGTGATGAATTACCAGAACATAAATCTATAACATTCAGTCATGGTTGGTAATAGAAGAATGGCAAGGATGATTTATTACTTGCTAGTGTATCTATTCCTGTTCATGATTTTTTAAATTATAATACATAGAAAAATTTAATTCAAGTTATTAAAATGAGAAAACTATTTTCTGTTTGCTATTCTGCAGCTACAAAAGTTTTTCATTTTCTCATAAATTTTGGAACGCGAGTAACATTCATCAAAGTTTAAGGAGCAATGTTAGACATACAGCTTATTTTACATCTCATATTTCATCAACAGAAAGGATACTATGTGTCAGAGAGTGCAAGAAGTCCAAGCTTTAGAAAGCCTGCTATGGAAAGAAATAATCTTTCATAAATACCTAAAATTCTCATACAGACAAAACAGACTAAATCCATTTAGATGCTAAAATAATACATATAGTATTGGCATAACAGTTTTATTTCCTGGATGAGCCATACTTCTTCAGTGCGTTGGAGAAGTCTCCTTGTGATGAATTTTGGAACCTCTGTCTCTACAGTGCTCTAAACTCTCCCCAAAAGCAAGATAACCAGCAGTGTTTATTGCTGGTCATAGTGCCACAAGTAACCTTACCTGAGAGGGAACAAGACATCAACACCTTCACCCACCCCCAAACAACAACAACAACCAAACCCACCATATTTATTCTTCTTGTCCTGCTGTTGACAGCTTTTTGTGGTTATGAAAACATAGTTTGCTAGGCAGCAGCCAGAAATCAGTGATCTTCAGCATCGAAGGGGAAGCAGCTTCAGAAAAATGATAAGACTGGAGATAATCCCTCCTGAATGGTAGAAATTACTGTGGGACCATGGCCTCTTTTCCTGGGGAGAGCTGGGACCTGGCTTGCCCTCTAGTTATTGGCTTTCACAAGGTACATAGGCAAGTGTAGTAGGTATAGTGTCTACAGTACACTTTGATATGAAGGTGGAAAAGCCGCAGGATGAGGTGACATGGCTATCTGAAGTTGCCTGGTCTTACACGGCTAACTGAATACATGGCCTGTGGGTACAGAGAGCACAGAGCAAGACAGAGGCAGGATACCACAAGGAAATGCTCAAAACATGCATCAAGGGAAATTTAAATTAGGCATAGAAGGAAAAAATGACAGGGAGAGTGCAGGGAGAGTGATTGAACAACAGAGTATGTTGTCTACAAAGTGAAAATATGAATACCTTCTTTCTTGGGGTATTTGAAATTTGACTGGACAATAGTCTTTAAAGCTCGACTGGGAAAGTCTTGAGCAGCCTGAGATGATGGGACCTGCTTTCAGCAGGGGTTGTACTTACCAACTCCAGAGCTACCTCCCAATCTAAATTACTCTGTGGATCTATGAAGCAATACAAGCACTTGAGACTTCTTTTAAAAAAAAAAAACAAACCAAGCAACACATGGTATAACTAAAACTCTGTCTTTGATGCTCAAACATCATCCAGTTCTGGAGAAGGGAAGACTCATGCATCAAAATATTTCTAAACCTACTCCAATCACTTTGCCATCTCACTATCCAAAAAGATTATAGGGGGAAAAAAAATGTCTAGGAGTGGGTTTCTCCTTCCTTAATGGGTTTTTATTCACTGACACTATATTTTATTGATTTCTAGCCTTCCAGTAATTTAAATGAGTGGACCAATATGAAAACTCACTCCAGACAGCAAGTTTATTTTACTCAGGGAAGAGAAGTCTAATTGGCAGTTAGATCAGCTTTCAAAGTCCAGTTAAGGTTTAGGTTCTCAGGCAGTGCCCAGATGTGATTTATTTCCCGGAGTTAAACTTCAGCCCAGACTTAGGTAATATTTTGCCACTTCAAGAAATTTCAGCTCTACTTAGGTGTTGGAGCTTTTGTTCTTGCAGAGAACATTTTTCTACTAAGCCAAGGACATAAATCAGACTTTAAATTCAGAGCATTCTCAGGGCTGCCTGTCCTCCAGAGGAGATTTACTAGCTTTTAGTATTAGCAGATAGTTAGCCAAATGGCATTGGCAGAGCTACTTGAGGAAATGCAACGCTGATGGACAGCCTCTGTAGAGGAAATATAATGAAAACCTTGAGAAATCCAGGTAACATAAGTAAGCTTAACAGATAAAGCAAGATATTAACAAGTGATCAAAAGAGTGTGTTAGCTGAAGCCTAAAGGAATGCACTTTACAAATTTGCTGTGTTTCCTGGAAAAGAGTGTTCCCGTGGTGTTTGTCCCTTTACAGCTAATGGGAGGTCAGGGTGGTTTCCTGCAAGATATCATTTTAGCATAGCAGAAGATATGAATTTGAAGCCAGCAAGTAGTCTCCCTTGAATCAATTTCTACTTTCTTTTTATTATTGTTTGCTGTTAGATGTTTCCTATAGTTTAACCTAAACAGCAGTTTCCCCTAGACCAAAAATGCTGGTGATAAGACTATTAAGGCATCTTCTACTCTCAGAGAAAAAAAATATTCTTCACAGAGAGGTAAGGAGAAATAGACAGGAAGAAAAGGGTAAGAAAATCTTGTGGGCTGACAATAAATGAATACATGCAGAATCACAGGAGGCAGTTTGATCCGTAGCATTTCTTACCTGATAAAGTATTTGATCAAAACACAGAGGGCACGTCTCTGAGAGATATAGAAAAACTTGTTATATAGAAACATTTACCCAGATATATACAACTATATTTAATTTATAAAACACACAAATATATTTATATGTTTAGGTAATTACTGCAGTTTGCTAGTATGCAACAACAAAAGACAGATACTAAAGGCTGCCCATACTTTTAGGAAAACACCCACATCTCCTGTACTGCACTTACATGACAGCTTAGGCTAAGCCTGTATTCAAGGCCATTCCAAAAACTTTATTATAAATATTGAAGAATTAAATCCAGAGATAGAAATCTGTGGAACTTAAAGGGCATGCTATGGTGACCAGTAAGCTGTAAGCATATGAGGATTGCTTTGTTGCGAAGGATTCCTGAAGTGCAAGCTCCAGACAGAGTACTAAAAGCTGCTTTTCAGAGCTACAATCTTCACCTGAGCTGAACCTGACATTTCCTCAGTTGTTGGTTTTGTATTGTGTGCACTTCATTGGACATGGTCCTTTGTGTCATAAATTCTCAGTGTCCAGCAGTGAGGATGACTATTACTTGTGCTAAAAGAAGATCTTACAGAATGTGCCAAACAGGCTAGCCAGCATGTTGCTGTAGTTTCCTGTGCAGGAAAACAGCTCACAGATTGTTGCTGGTCATACCTGTTGCCATTTCTAAACTGTGAAATTCCTTATTTCCTAAGACAAAGCTCCTGCTTCTTAGTGAGAAGCAACCTTTTTGTCCTGAAGCAAGGCATTAATAACAAAACTGTGCTCACATCCACGGCTTTGCAGTTGTGTTGCATTGCTTGAGTCATCTTTTTTTGTGTTGCAGTTTTTGCATGGCATAGCTTCCAGCATTTCCATCGCTCTAGAACCTAATACTTCTCTGTGTGTATCCCATGCTTCCTACAGCAGAACAGTCTGAGAGTGCTCAGCACCTGAATGAATAACAGCAGAAAGGAAATTGGAAAAAGACACATTTATTGCCCCTCTTTCTTAGATGGCTGCAGTGCACCTCTGAGCTATTTATCAAAGGTCATAGAAAAGCTCCCTTAGCAGGTACTAAAATCCTGAACTCCCATAGGCCATATGCTGAATTTAATGCTTTACCAACACAATTCCCTCTCCTCAATTCGCTAAGGAAAATGATAACCTTTAAACTAGTGACATGAATATATGCTGAACAGGGAACCATATGAACATCTCCAAGCATGATGTATACTTCTGTTAGAAATGCTGCACTGTGGCTTGCATGCCATCATCTGATTGAGATATGCTCATTTGAAGCCTATGCAAACAGGCTACTTGTGTTTATTAAATGTTCTACAGTTTGGGGAGTAATAAGAACAATTTTATTTGAAGGAAAGGTTTGCATCATTGCTTGTTAGGAATAATTCTGAATTTAATATTTGGGAACTCTCATGTCATCAGATGTCCGGGCAAAATGGTAAATTTGGAGTAATAGGGTCACAGCAAATGGATGTAAATTTGTATATATAGGAATGAGGGCTAAGCAAGCTTTTCAGTAAGAAAAGCTAAATAAAATTCAGATGCTTTTAAGTCACTCACAACTGGTTCACTACAAACACAAAGTTGAAGGAATTCTTTTCTTACCACAATATGGATTGAAACAATTTGAGCTAAGAACAAGAGAATCAGCAATTCAAGCCTTCAGGTAACTTACAGGAAAGTGGAACAACTTCACCAGTATCTGTAATTAACATAAAGATAAAAGAGAGAAATCATACCTTTTGGTGTCGATTCTGTTTCATCATATTTCTCAGTTTCTGAGGATAATGAGGGATAGAGGTGCTCTGCTAATAGGCAGAAAATGAGTGGCAAAGTTTTGTCAGATAGCTGGAGCTTAAAAAAAAAATCCACAAGGTCATAAAATAATCTGGAAAAAGTGTTTATAAACAACCCTCCAGGACACAATTTATTTTTAAAGCAGAATCATTGATGCAAATGAATTTCCAAAGCATTAATGATACCCTCAAAATTGACAGGGAAAGGCTGCAATTTTCACAGATATGTTCCTAAAATTAATAGATCTAATTATTTTCATTTCAGTGACTTGTTAAATATTGGATGATAAAAAATATGGCAAAATAAAACAGTTTTTAAAAAGCCGAGGTTTGATTTAGCTTTCTGTTAGAGATTGACTGACTTCCAAGTGTGCTGATTTGGAGGTTACTTGTACACTAGCATAAATATATATTCATCCAGTATTTAAAAAAATAGATATAGATATATATATAATCCAAAATTCCAGACCAATTTTCTTGTGCTCACATTTTATCCTTACAAAATCATACATACACATAATTATTTTTTTTATGTGTGCACCATCCCAGAAATTCAGAAATTCAAGTTCATTTTTCTGTTTAGAGCTAGATTCTGATAGCCCAATTCATAACAAGTAATCATACAGTTCATAGGTATCTCTTCCACCTACTGATACCACTGGTACTTAAATCAAGAATCTATTGAGACACATAGCACAGGTGTTGTATATCTGAAGGGCAGTGGAAAAGATCTCTTATTCCATGGCTTTAGTGTTCTGGATCCTCTAGGCTGCCCAGTTCTAGCTACGACCTTACACTGGTTAAACTGGTGGGGCCAACTGCTGAAGTAACATAGTCAGTTGTGAATGCTATTACCACCCTCTTGTCTGGGGAGGAGCAGTGCTGAAACACATTGAAGTATTTGGAGTCTGCTTGATTCTCAGAAGTGGTTCACACTGAGGTATGTATAATCTGTTTGCAGATTTTACTTGTGTGAGGAAAGTATTTGACAGTGGTGCTTGAAAATGGCCTCCTGGGGAGTTTTGTCTTGTTCTCCAATGTTGCTTTCCCGCCATGCACCTCATCACCACAGCAGAACTGTCCTCTGACTTAAGACTGTGAGTTGTAAGATTTGGTTATGCTATACTCTTTGGTTGTTTTCTGGTACAACCAAGCGTGTTCTATTGCCTCAGATCCTAATAGATATTGCTGATACATGTGAAGCACCTCGCTTCATTGGCAACGAGTTCCTGATGTGTGACTGATCAAGGTGTAACTTAGGCAGTAAGGTTTCAAGGTTAACATTCAAAGTATTTCAAAGCTGTTGAGGATGTCGTAATACTGGGTACATCAGTATGTTGGGTGCCATCAGCAGTTATATATTTCATGCCCTCTATATACTTCCAGATTGAAAAAAATCCCAATTATAATGAATAGGAGGCAGCAGATTTCATTCACTACAAGAAAATAGAAAACCAGAGCTGCTGGGATGGACAAGGATTACTTTAATGAAATAATTCTTTCTTGCCTTCTCTGCTAGAGATCTTGGGAAGCAGATTACACAAAAGTTAAAAGCTCTCCTCATTTTTTGATTGCACTTAATTGTTGAATTCGCACTGCTGCAATCTCAGAACTCACTGTCATTATGTATCTCAAATACAATCACACTATTAAGAGACAAATATTAGTTATGGTCAGTTTATAGGTCTGGCTATTTTATATTACTATTTAGACTCTGAAGGTGAGACTTGTACAGCAAATTATTTCAAAAAGGCTAAAAAAGTCTTGTAAAAGCAATGGTGTTTTCAAGAGTAGCATATCTTACTCCATTAAACCATGTCAAGTCATAGCTCAAGTATATTTCCGAGTTTGCCTCTCTCCACTCTTGTTCTGGTGTCACTGAATTAACCATCTATGCACAGCACAATCTCAAAATCAAACAGTTGTTAAGACCTTGAAGGTGAAACTCTGAAGATGCCATATGTCTACAGAGAATTGTCTGAACTAAGTTGCCTTCTTTAAAAAAAAAAAAAAAAAAAAAAAAGAGAAAGGGAAAAGTACACTGTAAAGATGCCAAGCTTCAGCAGAGCTGGGAAGCCTGTCCGTGTTAAATGGCAGAAACCAAGTGCTCAGCTGTCATGGTATGTGAGTTCTCCTTTCATTAGCAGAAGTGTCATGTTTAGGACTGAGTTCACACTCTGAATTAGCTTAACACCTATTAGTGTTGTTTTACATCTTTGCCTTGTAATGGAATATAAAAATGAAGAATCAATCCCTGAAGTTGTTTGTGCCCTCCAGCGTTCCCTCTGCAGAGACTAGTTACTACACCAACTGACTTAAAGAATGACTATCTAAATCTTTTAATAATCTAAACCCAGAAGTTCTAGTTATGATAGAAATTCAAACTGTGCCTGTGAATGCAGTATCTCTCAGTCTGTAATGCAGTATCTCTCAGTTTTCAATGCAGTCATCCTCATATTACATTGGCAAATAGGGCACAACTAGGAAGGTTTTCCAAAGGGATAGGCAAGGACTGACTGGCAGTACTATACTTGATATAAATGAAATTGTTTGTTGCTAAAATTAGTTGGGGGGAAAAAAAGATCAAAGAAAGGAACTCCATCCCATAAGGTAACTTCAGGAATTTAAAGGACTTAGTTCTCAAGACAGTTTGAGGACACACAGATGGGTCATCTGGGGATTTTTTATGGGGGTGGTGTGAGGGGGGCAGAGAGTGGTATTTCTATCTGAAGATTGGATAGCCAGGAACTCTTTGCCAGAATTTACAGCTTTAGACTTGTGTCAGTTTGTTTTGCATCCTTTTTTCATTCCTATTTCCCTTCTACCCTGTAATATGAACTTGAACATGAACTGTTGTGGGGGAATTCAGCATGGGATAACCACAAGACCAGAGCCTCATAACTCAGTGTCAGGAAATCCAAAATTCACCTGCTTAGTGGAATTGGAATAGCATGTGGGTAGTGATTTCTGCCCTCATATTTCTATCCTTGGCTGCTCACACATTTCACACTCATGCCTGCCAAGGCCACAGATCCTCCGATCTACTTCAAAGAGTCACTTTGGACCCAAGGGAGCAGGACATCACTCTCTGACATGCCTGAGTCGTGGCTGGTAATTCAGTCCCTATCTGTAGCAATGCCATCTTGGGCTTTTACTTCAACACAGTGTTGGATGTTTCTGTACAGAGCTCCCCATGGAGATAGGCACTATTATTGTCACTGTTTATTGCTTTCTGGATTAGATTGTTAGCATAAGCCACCAATGGCCGTGCTAACGTGGTCTTGGGACAACTTTGGTTCCCTCCTTATCTCAAAGCTAGATAGTGACCTGTCACTATTAAAACACAAAGGTTTTGTGCTTAAGGAAAGAAGCCAGCAACAACACATTTAGAAGGAGCTAGGGTGACATTAGCTAAGCTTTGTTAAACTGAAGCACTCTTCAGAACACTTACCATGGATTCTGCCATCACAGTACACTGCAAACACAGAAGTTGCTGCATAGGATGGTGGAGTTTTTCAGTCACATGGCAATGCTTGTGCTACTGATGCTATTAATAGTATTAATCATAATGCCTTGTGCAATAATGCAGTATCATGATGCACATTCATATGGAATCAAGAGGGTATTTCATTGCACAGTTACATGTATCAGTGTGTGAAACTTCAGGGTTACATCAGCTTTAGGGAGCACTACCTGCCATATGAACAGGGGATATTGCTGACATCCATACTAGTTTAGCAGCTCATTAATATCACCTACATCCTTTACTCCCTAATTCATTTTTATTTCTTAGCCAGAGATAAGAGATTACATTATTTAATATATTTGTACATTGCTTAGTATCACCTCTGTAACATGAACAGTGTCTTGAAGTTCTCATACCATTCAGCTGAGGGGCTACAAGCACTGGTTTCTTGCTAGGTTATGGTGTTTTTCCAGCTGCATTTTGCTTCCAGCTGAAATGGTGTAAGGGCATTGAAACAGAATATAAAAGACACTGATAAAAAAATATTCTGCTTTATTTTAATATTCTGATTTGTAGAAAAAGACAGGTAACTTCAGCTTAGTCTAATGCCCCCTACCACACATCTCTGTCAACCCCCCAAATTCCAAAATATTTTTGATTGTTTACAAGTGTGATGTAATGCACATTGTACTTATCAAGCTATTTGGTAGAGTTGATCTAGTTGAGTTGAAAGGCTGTTTTCACTTACACAGACAGGAGAAGAACTAGCCTGCAATGTTTATGGAAAAATGTGGTGTATAGAAATGTTATCACCATTTTTGCTTCCAAAAACACACAAATCAAAATACTGGTCTTCCCAAAGATAACAAGAACCCTTAACTTTTTCAAGGTAGTTGTTGCAAATCTGTGTGGTCGTTTCCTGATACTGGACTAAAGCCTGCACTGAAATGAGATGTAGTAATGAAGCATTAGTTTCTTAGAACTGAAAATTAAAGTGTATTTTCTTTACTGTAGCTGTGGAATATTTCTTCTCTCTGAACAATGCCACACTACTGAGCAAGTACTTTCAAAATGTGAATGTCATGAATGCAGATTGAGCTGATGCTTTTGACAGCATAAAAGCGTGTCAGCCCATTTAAAATTGGTTAGTGTGTGTATATGGGTGCAGAGGTACAAATCAGCACTTTAGGATACTAGCAGAATGTATTTCTCTACAGGGAGAATTTCTGAAGTTCAGACTCTTGTCCAGCTGGCTTAGCCAAGAGCAGCTTTCGGTTCCTCATCACTGTGTACCATG
Source organism: Porphyrio hochstetteri (assembly GCA_020800305.1). NCBI lineage: Eukaryota > Metazoa > Chordata > Aves > Gruiformes > Rallidae > Porphyrio > Porphyrio hochstetteri. The sequence goes on from CM036912.1 coordinate 27,872,856, forward strand.
TTTTATTCAAGTCACACTTGCACAGAACTTTCACAGTATTCCCTTATTGTCTGAGATAATTACTTTCAGCTTGATCTTGAATAACTGGCCAGAGCTGGTTTTGTTCATCTGTGAAACAGAAGGTATTACATCAGTGCTAACAGTGCTTCTGGAATGCAAAGGCTGTGGAAATGCCATCAAAATGTATACATGCATGAGAATATCAGTACTTTAATTTTAAGCTCCTGAGGCAGCCCACATGAGCTTTTGAAGTTTTTTGAGCAAGGGTAAGTTTTGCTTGCTTCCTATGAAACTCCCAGATATGTACAAACAAGACAGGGTTAAACTATACTGTGGAATATCTCATAATTCACTGGTTTCCAGTGAAGGGGACATTCAAATTGTGACTGTTCATGAGTGGTGATTTGTGACAAGACTGATCTGGCTCAGAGGGCAAGGAGTCCCAGCCGCAGAAGGGGTTACACTGTCTGGAAGCAGGCGTGCCAGAGACAGGATTCCCTATGAGGGAGTGAGGTTTGCCTTGGTGAAAAGGAACAGCCTCAGCATCCTCCCGTAGCTCACCTGGAATATGTGCACTCAGGAGCTTCCTCTGGGTAGTAGAGCTGGGTTGGAGGTGGAGCCATGGCTGGGCTGAGGGACCCCATGTCACCGCTCTTTGGGTTGGGGCTGGAATCAGATGGTGACACATCTTTTCAGAGTCCTTGTGAAACCACTTATGGTGGTAGGACTCTGTCTAAAGTGTTGCCCACTTGGTTTTGTTGGTTTGGTTTTTAATATTTAAGCACAAGCATGTATCTAATTAACCTCAAGGGTTAGCATAAACATTCCCCAACGACAGCCATGTTAATTGAACGTGATAAGAGATGAGGGGATGGCCAGATTTTTTTATTATGTCAGATTTCTGACTCTACTAGACTTATTAATTTCTGCTTCCAACACTTTACTTCCTCACTGTCCACATCTGAGCTTGTTTTATTTCTCAGTACAAAAATTTACTATCTCTGTTTTTGCTGTCCTTGTTTTGGATTTTCATCTGCTTTGGGTCTTATCACCAGAGTCTTTGTCTCTAGTGGTTGTTCACAGATTCTGACTTTCTTTGGACTTAACTTTTTAAGAATTACATCTAAACTGAAATTCAAAATGGAGAAAAGACTTCCTGCAACTGAAACAAGAGTTTAATATTTAAAACAACTTTTAGTGATGCAATTTAAATTACATTCTAGCATATTTAAAAACACCCCACAACTATTTGTTTCTCCTTAGCTTTAAAATTCTGCACAAGAATTGCAAAAGTCTTGGAGCAAGATTATTCATAAGCAGTATTTCTTTGGACATGTTCAAATGGTCTTCAGTTATAAGAAGCATAGTTCAACTTTAGTACTGTATGTAAATTTATTTCCAGGAATGCAAATACATGTGCATTTAAGATAGCCACATATGGCAATAATGTAGCATATTTGGAACAAGATTTTCCGTGAGATCCTGTAGTGGTTTGACCTTGGCTGGAGGCGAGATACCCACCAAAGTTGGTCTATCATTCCCCTTTTCAGCTGGACAGGGGAGGAAATATATATTGAGAGGCTTAGGAGTTGAGATAAGGACAGGGAGAGCTCATTCTGCAATCAGCATCATGGGCAGAACAAACTCAGCACAAACTAAAGGAAAGAAAACTTCTCCAATATTGTCCTGTCTCTAGGGTAGTAAAAGATGACAGCTTGGAAGTAAAAGCGAATCTTACACCACCTGAAGAGGTTATGCATGATAGAGTGGTTGCTCTCCAGCTGAATTAGGCATGCAAAATAAACCCCAGAGAAGAGAACATAACATATGGAACTTTGCCATTGAGGGCCACGTTGTTTTGATATCCAGTGGGAATATGGAGGGGCAGAGGGGCGTATGAGAAATTAAGAGACAGAACTCTGCGTTCAGGTTTCCGATTAATATTACTAAAATTCCTCTTGGAGCTAGTTGAGTTCCCTGTAATATCCTTATAGTTTAAAGGATGGTTTAGTTCTGTTTTTACAGAACTTCTGGCAGACTAGAGTCTTGTCCTGCAAGTGAAGCTTGCAGACATTGTTCTGATAATGGCACTACTGAGTTTAGTAGTACTACATTAATGGCAAAGCCTTATTCACACATAAAGAAACAGAAACCTTGCATTCATCCTTAGCCATTCTCTGTACTTTTAAGAAGCTAATGCTTGCAAGTTTGTATGGACAGAACCTGAGTTTAAGCCTCAGTAACACTAGAGCTTTCTTTTGATGGTACCTTTGTACACTGATGTGCTAATCTCAGCCACGATCCATCCTTGCTTAGTACAGGAATGGGAGATTTCCATGGTTGCTTTTCCTCTAAGTCTGTAGACCTTCCACTGAGTTCATCAGTACAGTTAATTCTAGAAGGTACTGCATGAAGGGAACGGTCTCAGCAACTGCCTCACATGATTTTTATAGTCTGCATGAATCCAACGTGTGTCATTCACACTACTCCTTTTGCTTTGATACAGATCTGTCTAACCAGATTGTGCAGCCAAATGCACACAGACAGACACACACAGAGTAATATGGCTTCCTGCTCCTCCAGGAGTGTTGAAAATATGTAGGCTACTTATCCCATTTTTTATTCATTGATCCACCCATCCTTGAAGCAAAAGACATATTTCATAGCTTCAGCCACAAGGACCTCCAGCCTCACTGAGGAATTTTCTGAACCACTGACTCTAATTTCCATATTCTAGGGAGAACAGTAGAATGCATTAGATTAATATCTGAACTTAGTAAAGCATTTGATACCATTGCTCATAAGAATTATTCATGAAAATAATCTATCTTTGCTTGGCTATGACCCTTTAGAGGAATTTGAACTTAAAAATGCTTAAATGTAAATGTCTATGAGGATGTAGTTGATCTAGGGAGCAATCATGTCTACCCCAGACCTCTGAAAATAAAATTAATGTCACTTTTGCAGTCCCTTATCCTACTCTAGGGATGAAGCACATAAGTTTAGAGTCAGGATAGTGTTTGAAAAGTGCTTTGCTATCAGTGACTAGGATATTTTAGCTGACATTCTGTTTTTTAATAGTAACAGTTTTAGGCTTACTTGCATATAAATACAAGCTTGCTTATTTTCCCTAGGAGGCCTCTGGGTGCATTTCATCATTTAAAAGAATATTTTATAAACCATTAACAATACTCTGCCCACAAGTGGCAACACTCACTCATTGCAAGAATAAAATTAAAGCTGCCATGGTGCCACTAGTGAAAAGCAAAAGCCTCCCACTCCTTTTCATAAGATGTTGTTTCTTCATTATCATTCTAGAGAAAGACAGACCAGTTGATACCAGTAGTGATGGGCATCAGTGAAGAGCTATGGGGAAATAAAAATGCCACAGAACTGTAAAAGGGAGGAGAAGATTTGTAATAACCAGTTTTGGGAAAGAAGCTTCTGTCACCTCCTGAGGTGATGTGGAAGAAGAGTGGCAGATCATTCCATTTGGGGCGATCACCTGGGAAATATTATTGTCTGTCACGCAGGAAGAGCAGTCTTGGAGGCTGCCTGACTGCTGACATACACTGTGGCATTTGGGTAATGGCTGGAAAATGGGAACCAGAAACAGTCACCCACTAATCAGGGGAATTGCTGCAATCCAAGAAATCATGTTGCTTGTGCAGAAGGAAACAAGAATAAACTTAGACACTGGATTTGTTCTAGTTCTCAAGTAAAAAGGTGAAATGCTGACCAGAATGGTTGCATTTACTACATTCATATCTAATTTCTAGCTTTTAATTTACATGCAACTACAAGGATGGATAGAATGGCATTCATACCCATTAGTCTGGCCATTTGCAGAAGTTTCTGATTTCCAGGAGTGTTCTATTCCCCAAATCCCCTACAGCACATCCACTGTTAACGTAAACTGAGGAGTTTTGAACTTGAAGCTTCTTAAAAGGAAGGCTGAGCATGAATTTGCCTTTTCTTGAGACAGGCAAGCCTGATGATTTCTGGCCTCCCTATATATTTTAGTGACCAAGATAAATTTTGTGTAGCTTATGCCTTGAAAATGATAGGAACTATCAATTTAAAGAGAAATTCAACTTTCTGTGGCTGAAGTGTTTGGCTCATTTTTTTTGGGGGGGGAGAGGGGGTGTGTGCCATGATCAAGTACAGCATCAGGGTCACTAAGCTATATCTTTATACTTTAATTACATGTCCACATATGTGATTGACTAAAAAATTGATAATTTTGACCTCACAGAAAACAAATAGCTTAAAAAAAGGGATAAATAACAGATTTTCTGTTAGTTGCCTTATTACCCCTGCAGCAAATTTGTATGAAACCCTGACAGGGAAGGTACAAGGTTAATGGAGATGCTGACATTTAATGCTAGTAGTAAACATTTCAGAATACAGAGAGCTAATTATTTACTGCTTAAGCGGTGAGAAATTACAAAGCTTGTCTTTAGACCTTGTGGTTTCTTGGATGATGTTTGTATAGGCAATGTACACAGAAAAGGGTTTCTTTACTGCAGTGTTTTCTTTAATGTGTTCTCTGAAGACATTATTGCTCTGGACTGTCTGAAGGCTAATACCTCACAGAGCACAATATAAAGTAATTATTTAGAAACATTTCCACAGCTATAATACTTTTTTTTTTTACCCTCTAATGCACCTTTTTAATAATTTTCAGATGAAAATACTGCCTTTATTTCCTAGGACTTCTTCATGTTTACTAAATCACCTATAAATATTGTCCTTTTTATAAACCTCCCCACAAAAGTAGCTTGCAAAGTCATAAGTGTAGGATTATTATTTCAAGTAGCAATTCATGGGGACAGAGCAGTCCCTTGCACTTATCAGAAGGAGTGATATAGTATAATGCAAGCTTCTTATTCTTTTAAATAGTAAGACTTCTTAGCAGCTCACAGATTTCTTTCTGAGAGGGATGTGCGCTAGGATAATACTTTATAAGCCCTGCTGTGTTATGTAATTTCACAATTAGGAAATCAAACATTTAGGTATTACATTGCCTTTAGGTAATAGGTAATACATTCTTTATAAAGTTTGAATTTAAATATATTTTTCTATACTAAAAGTCTATTATTATGGATTATTAATATTAATGAATAATACTTGATATTATGGATTATTTTAATCCACAATGCCATGGTAAATCCCAAAGATGAGCAAACTAGGAATTTAGAAAACTAAATATGCTGGGAGTTTTCTTAGAAATTATGAGAAACTCATCAGAGATTTCTGATGTTAAAATCTTGTTTTCCTTATTGCTAGAACTAAAGGAAGCACGTAGTCTCCCCCTGTGCTTCTATCTCATGAATCAGAAAACAACACATCCTTCTTGTTCCTCTTTGGCTGGATGCTTAGAGCCTTTCTGATTTGGAATTGCAGCTGGGGAAAGACATGAATTTCTGCATTGCAATGAGTGCTCAATGGAAATAAAAAAGAGATGTGAAAATAAAATGTTATCAATCTCTGTTGTAGATTTTTGGTTAAACATTGCTTGTCTTGTTAGTGTGGAACCCTAGCTTTCAAGGGTGAGCTTTCTCCACCCTGTATTCTCTGTATTGCACTGATGGAAATTGCCAAGACTCAGAATTTTGCGAGCTTGTCTTTTCCCCTCCATCTCTATATAAGTCTGTATAAGAAAAAGGTCACAAATTTTAAATCACACCAGAAAGTGTAAATAAAAAGTTTAGATGAGCAAAGCAAGGATGTTGTGTGATTGCAATAGCTGAGATCTAGGCAACTCAGTGAAAGTCACTGAAATGCAATGTAAGAAAACATGAATTAGGGGCACAAAAACCTTCTCCAGATAAGAGAAGGGAATTTAAAAAAGCAGGAATAATCAGGAGAACCAGGAATTTTGTAGTGCTTTTTAATATTCAATGTTAAACTCTCACTATGGTTTTGGGGTTTGGAGAGTTGTGGTGGGTTGACTTAGGTTGCTTCTAGCTCCCACCCAATGGCTCTCACACTCCCCCTCCTTGACAGAATGAGAGCTCAGAATAAAATGAAAAAGCTCAGGGGTTAAGATAAAGGCAGGGAGATCATTTATCAATAAACTTCAGGAGCAAAGCATCTTCCCCTCAAACTCCTTTTGCCCAGTCTCAGCTTCACTCCGTCAGTCCCAGCTCCTCCAATTCCTCCATATCCAAATGGGGCAGAGATGATGTGGAACAGGGGATTGTGGTCAGTCTGTCACAGCTCCTCTCTGCTACTCCTTCCTCCACACATTTATCCTCCACTTCAGCCTGGGTCCTTCCCATGAGCTGCAGTGTGGACATCTATTCCAATTTGGTGCCCTCCATGGGCTCCAAAGAAATACCTGATCCACCACGGTGTCTCCACGGTCTGCAAAGGGATCTCTGTTCTGGCATCTGGAGCACCTCCTCTACTCTTTATTTGACCTTGGTGTCTGCAGGGCTGTTTTTCACACTTTGTTCCTCATTCTGCTGTGCGATTTTTTGCCTTTTTTAAAAATGTGGTTTCCCAGAAGACCTGGCAGTGCCATTGATGGCCTGAGCTATGGCTGTGTTGGGGCCACTGTGGAGCCAGCTGCCCAGTACATTGCTGCTTCCCATCTCCTCTCGCAGAAGGCACCCTAGTAGCATCCCTCATTGCTAAAGTGTGTTTCAGTACAGGGATATAGCTGGCCTTCCCCTTTAGGGAAACAGGAATGGGACACAACAATACCAGTACTCAGCTTCAGGCAAGACAGATCTGGAAGTTTTGAAAAAAAGGTGTATTGTTTTGGTGGCTGTAATTGGATTCAGTCTTGGTTTTCCAACATTAGGTGCTCCACATGGCCAGCTCCAGCCTTGAGTTAGCACTTTAGATGCACAAGTTAGACAATTCAGATGAGGAAATTATATAGAAAAGACTAAAGCTTGAGCTCACATAAAGTGGTTGTGAACAAGTTCCTGTCCAGATGATGGACGTGATGATAATTTTATAGGTTGTAATAGGTTCACCTACTCTTCAAAGTTATATGGTTCTTCTATTTATTTGTGTGGAAGTTGTAAATTTCTGGTCTCATTTCTTGCTTGTAGGATGAATTTTCTTCCTGTGAATTTTTATTCATGCAGACTCCCATTTGATCCTGCTAAGATTCTCTCCTCACTTTTCATGTGCTCAGAAATTGTAGCTAAAGCAATTTCCATAGGTGTGCAATTATGCAGCTGCTTAACACTCCGGTCTTTCTTACTGTGCTTATTCATCCTCCCACTGTAATCGTGGTGGCAGGAGTTATGATATGGAATGTCTCTCAAATCACCAGTCCTAATGCAAAGCCACAGCCGTGATTCAGCCAGTCTGCATCTGAGCTGCACTCAAGGGGTGTGTTCCCACAGCTGTCCACAGTTCAGGGCTGCTCAGTGCACTTGTGTCTGTAACTGTGTATCTAGTGAAAGGAAACCACCGTTTCCTGCTGCATTTCAGGCATCTGTGTGGCCACAGCATTTTCAGCTGCCACCTAAAAACCACCCCGCTAACAAAGTGAAAATACTCTCAGCACTACCTTTGAGGTATGGCATCTGCATCCTTGGGGAGTCATCTTAAAACGTACCCGCTGTGACCTACACATTGCTTTTAATTTTCTTGCTGTCACGGGCTCTTCATTCTGCTGCTCTTCATTCCATGGAAATAGGCTTTCAGATAGATGCAATAGCACACCCATCCCCTTCCTCCTTCCCTTGGACTCTTTCTCCTTTTGAGAAGAAGCTGATGCCTGATGTGTCAAGGTCACACATTGGGAAGTGTGTAGTCAGGTGCAGGAGGTTGTCTTAGCAGTCTGGAAACATATTTATCTGCATTACAAACAAATGGTTCATTTATTCGTCAGACTGTTTAGATCTCTGGCTCCTGACATTTTCAAATGACAGTAGTAAAAATGACTGTAGTGAGTGAAGTGGAGTTGTGGCTGCTGCTTTATGTACTGCTTGAACAAAGAAGATAATTAATCCCTTTTCTACAGTACGAGGTTGTGAAGTAAAGCACAGAAAAGGTTCATGGGGTGAAAAAGCACTGAATAACATAAAAATTACAAATCAGTTTCTGAAACATGATTATTTTGAAGTGTTTTAGGAGGAGATCCTATCTTCTGAGCTAAATTGGTTAGCATAGTATACATACTCTGGTGTTAAGAGAAGGCTAAGGCACATCTGAAAGGGACAAGATATTTTAAAGAACACAAGGTAAAGCCTGTAAGTTGAGGAGTATTGGCTTCAGCTCTGCTGGAGAAAATCTGAGCTAAAACCTTTGACAAAAATCCATGTTTATCCCAGCACAAGAAGACCTAGCCCTCCATTAGGGGGAAAAAAAATAAATTCTACAGTCTAGGAAAAAAAAAAATGCTTGGATGAGGCAAGGAAGAAAATTCTCCAGTAGCTGTAATCCTTTTTTTTTTTCCCAAGTAAATATTTTATCATGATAGACAGCTGTCACACATCCAGCCTTACCTTGTGTAACCAATCCCATGGGCTTCAGAGCATCTGCTTCTCTGTAGTATCCCTTCCAAAGAAATAGAGGGTTTATGAGATTTAAATCAAATTGGAATTGAAACATTTTATTGATGCTAAACAATTAACTGTCAGGATATATTCAGGATTAATATTAGCAATACAGTGAATAAACCACACTGCTAGATGCCTACAACCATTAAAGATACACCTGTAATTTCCAGGTATACTTTAACAACTGGTCCCAAGAACTCAAATCTGGCATGGATAAACACAAACACACCCCTGTTCCCCAGGCTCCCCAGGAGTCATTGCCAAGGAGTGTTCCTAGGTGATGGCCTTGTCAGGACTGCCCATGTGGCATGGTGGGGCAACATCTGGTTACTGCTTTATCTGACTGACAGCTCTCCTGCTCCATTGTCGTCTGTTTTGGGACAAACATCCTGTCAGATGGTCCATTTATGCAGTTTGCACAGAGATTCCTCTCTGTCCATTTTGCCTGGAGCAGTTTTATCCTCACCTTGGGAATGGGAAAGACAGGAAGAAGAAGAATGACAGCAAAATGTGAAACAGTGTGTATAGAAAATAGAGAGTCCTTGTGATGAGAGGGGATCCAAAGTAACAAACTATAGCATTGCTATTGCTGGAACTGCAGAATAAATCCATTAAATAAAAAATAACATACCAAAACCACACCATAATCAAGAGAGCAAATTAGAAAACAGAGATATCCTAATGTATAATCCTTATTTCTTTATAAAATTAATCTTTATATTAGAAAATATCTAAAATTTTGGAAAATGAGCAGAGAGAAACCCTGTGTGGCGATATGTATGAAAGGTCAGAGAAATAACATTTTTAAAATGCTGCTGTGTCCAGCTCTGGAGTCCTCAATACAAGAAGGACATGGACCTCTTGGAGCAGGTCCAGAGGAGGCCACAAAGACCATCCAAGGTCCAGAACACCTATCCTATGCAGGCAAGCTGAAAGAGTTGGGCTTGTTCAGCCTAGAAACCTTAGAGCCCCTTCCAATCAGAAAGCTGGGGAGGGACTGTTTGTAAGAGCATGGAGCGACAGGATGAGTTTTAAACTAGAGCAGGCAGGTTTAGATGAGACATTAGGAAGAAGTTCTTCACTCTGAGGGTGGTGAGACACACACAGGTTGCCCAGAGAGGTGGTGGAGGCCCCATCCCTGGAGACATTCAAGGTCAGGCTTATCATAGAATCATAGAATGGTTAGGATTGGAAAGGACCTTATTATGAAGTTCCAATCCCCCTGCCATGGGCAGGGACACCTCACTAGACCAGGTTGCTTAACGTCCCATCCAACCTGGCCTTGAACACTTCCAGGGAGGGGGCCGCCACCACTTCCCTGGGCAACCTGTTCCAGTGCCCTACCACCCCACTGTGCAGTTTGTCATCTGCAAACATGCTGGCGCACTCAACCTCACCATCAATGTCACTGATGAAGATATTAAATTATTATGGACCCCTGAAGGACATCACTTGTCACAGATCTCCATCTGGACATCGAGCCCTTGACTCTGTGGATGCAACCATTCAGCCAATTCCTTATCCACCGAACAGTCCACTCATCAAATCCATATCTCTCCGGTTTAGAGAGAAAGACGTTGTGGGGGACTGTGTCAAAGGCTTTACAGGAGTAGAGGTACATTAGCAAGGAGTCTCCGACCACTGTGATTCATCTCTCCTTCTTGCTGCAGTTGTAGTAATTTGAGGGGTATGTCGCTCTGATCTTGGCCCCTCCTCTGGTGTAGATGAATTGGCACCCACATTGTCCCCTGCCTGGTCTTGCACAGTTAGAGCCTCATATCTATGGTTTAGAGGCACTTGGGAAGGTATAGGCAAGGAGGATGTCTCCTTGCTGCCCCGTGGCTTGATGAAGCTCTGAGCAATCTGATCTAGGGAAGCTGTCCCTGCTCACTGCAGGGATGGTTGGACCAGATGGCCTTTAAAGGTCCATTACAACCTAATTCATTCTATGATTTGATGATTATATGAAATCATCCTGTAATACCAGATTTAATCGGGTGTGAGGGGTTGTTTCTATTTAAAAGCAATCTTAAAATAATGCATTTGTAGTAATTTTTTTTTTTTGCTACAGGTTAATCAAAGCTTACATATTCTCTTTTTTCTGCATAGAAAGGGAAAAAAAATGCCTCTACTACTCAAGCTCAAAAAACCCCTCTAAAAAGGTCTTTGTGTTTCTGTTCGATGCTTGCTTTTAATCTCCCTAGATTATTTTTTTTTCTGTTTATAAAACCTGTAGCACCTTTCAGACAGGTAACTGAGTAATTATTTGTACAACTAAGCTCCTATAACACTTGTAAATGGGTTGAGGAATAATTGTTTATGCACCTAGGGAAACAGAGGAGTAATCAGAGAAAAATTGACCTTATCTGCAATCTGCTCAGGTTATAAAGGGATTTCAGTATTTTACTTTAAAAAGCAGAGAGCACCTAAATATTTTCCAAATATGATAAACCACGTTTTAAATCTAGTTTCTTGATGAAAATATCACCAGAAAAGTATAATAGGTACCATTTTCTTAACACTCCTATTAATGCTGTAAAATTTTGAAGTGTTTTCAGTGAAATCTCAGTCTACTGAAATTCTATGGGAATTCTCAAGCCAAAACCAGGTCATTGTGCAGGTTTCCTTCCTCCTTACAAGCCCTCCAGCTGGCCACCATGGGAGCAGCGGGGCTGCAGATGCATACACATTGCACACACAGGGTGTGAGCTCAGCCAGACATCCAGACCCCACCCAGGCTCTGTTTTTATCCTCTTTCCACCAGCTCTTGGTGTTAGGTTTTCCCCAGCAGCTGTAAACTTTAATTCTATGCCGTGGGCTCCTCCTGAATGTATGACTTGCTTTGAGTTACTTTTTCCCCATAGAAGTTCTATTTTTCTACATCCATTTCTACATCTACATCTGTGAATTTGGTATTTCTGGTAGCATTTCCTAGGCAACCCTGTACAGTTCCCTAGGTGCTGCTGGCCTTTCTAAAGATACCCAGTGCTCCCATCCAAATAGCTGAAAAAACTCATTAAATAACTGTAAAATCTGGCAGTTCCTTACAGTTTCAGTACCTGTAAATTTCGTCCTCTTCACACTGTGTTATTTGTTACATCTAGCAGTTCCCTGTGTCATGCCTGGAGATTTCCCACAGTCTGCTTAGTTTCCCAAATCTCATGTCATCTCCCTACCTACATTAACACTACATCCATAGCTTTCTGAACTTTTTAAATATCTCAAGTTAAAATACCAATAGAACTATGGGAAGAAAAAATGGAGATTTAAAATATTAAATTGTATTTTTTTCCTTTTTTTTTTCTTTTTACATACTGCTATCACAAAATATTTTGATATGCCTACTTCTATTTTCACCTTTGTTATGATATGTTTAAATCTTCCTGAGTGCACACCAGAAATTTTAATGGCACTTTTTACCTATTAGAAAGAGGATGTTATGAGTGATTTCACAGGAACGATATCCCAGAATCAATCACTAGGTTGGAAAAGAAAGCAAAGGACAGCTTTTTATTCAGATGCTAAATGTAAATCTTTTTTCTGTTCAATATTTCCAAAATTTCTCTGCTTTCATGTTTGCCTTTTTTTTTTTTTTTAAATCCACTGCTAAATTAGATTTTCATAGCTCTGTGTATGACAACTGAATGCACTACACCAAACTTCAGTGCAGACAGGAGGCTGACAAAAATATTATTGCTCCAGAAAAATTCATGAAGTCAGCAAAATATTTATCATATTGTATCTAATTTCAATCACTAGCCATATACAATAAATACAAGAAAGATTAATTTAAAACTGGAAAAAAACACTCCACTTGCCCTATATATCCTGAATCACATAACAATAATACTGAAGCATGTTATTAGAACATGATACTGAATGCGATATCCTGGTAATGCTACAAAAAGCACATACTTTGGGAACAGCAGGACAAGCTGGATACCCTGGCTCCACAGACCTTGCTCTGCCATATCAGCCCTTAATCATTAATGACCTCAAAATGTGCAAACATCTGATCAAAAAGACTCAAATTTAACCTACAGAGGTTGTAAAATCTACAGTTTGAAAACCAGAAGTCTGACCTTGAAGTTCAACCTGGGAAGGCAAAGGCTTTGAGCATCAAATCCCTACACAGACAGCCTTGGATTAATGAGCTTACTGGGGCTTGTGGTTTGATACCTTTCAGCTGTAGCTGTTGAGCCATTTGCTTTTCAAAGTTTGCCCATCATCCCAGCACTCTATAGATACCATTCATTTGACCTTATAGGAACCTGCACATATTTACTATCCAGTCAAAAAGAGGTGCTGAGCCAGGACTTCAGTGTAGCCCTGTGCTGTCACCTCAGTCCAGCATGTAAAGAACCTGAGCTGCAGACACCCCAAAGACCTTCACCTTGACATTGGTGCTGTCTGCCAAGGATACACATTACTCTTCCTTGGTATCAAATTTTACCTCAGAAGCCAGAGATTCCAATTCCAGGGGCTTTTGAAGTGATCTGGAGCTTACAAACAGTAACTTCACAAATCTGTAGTAGTCATATGTGAAGATTAGGAATATTCAACTACCGCAGCAGCTTGTGCCTTAAATTTTGCCCAGCAGGCTAATGAAACTGGAACACCAGTCTCCTGACAACCTGTTTCCTTAGGCTATCAGATCAGCAAGTGTAACTCTTAGTGACTGAGCTGAGGAGACTTAGCTTTGGCTCCAGCATTAAAACAATGCTGATCCCCTTGTGCAGTCCCAGACCTTGATTCAGAAATAGTAACCTGAGTCTCACTGAGGCTGTTTTTGGCAATCTTTCAACAAGTAAAAGGGGTTGAACTTGAGGCCCTGTAAAAGACATGTGGACCTTTGAAAAACTCCAAATACAAGTTCTGCTCAGGTGCCTTGTAGCTTGCTGTAAACTCAGAAAAACGTGACTTGCCAAATCCCTGACCTGAGGAACATGTAGCTAAAACATGAAACCCCTCCAGATGGTCCACGTCTTCGTACCTGTGCTTTGGCCAGTTTGTATCTTTGTATATAGCTTTGACAGCTATTAAATTCTCTTAGTTTTAACACTGCTTTTTGAATGCATTTAATTTTCATGCTAAGAGACCCAAATTGTTGATGTGGGTTGGAATCCAAAGCTCACTGTACTCAGCAGAAAAAAATAATCACAGCGTACCTTTGAACTCGTAATTAGTGCCTGAAACTATTGTACAGCTGACATCATACTCTAATGAATGTGATGTAGTGATGAAGGGAGACACATGCACAGAACTGCATTGCTACATGCACCAGGTATCTCCATTTTTTGTTGTGGCTTGCTGTAACTAAATGTGATGGAATGCGAGGTGGAAAGTACTCGGGTAGGATAGCCTGGGTCAGTCAGTTCATCATGCCATGCAGTCTGACTTCCATACATTGAGTAAGACACATAAACACCTTTATAAATAAAGAACAACCACATTTCTAGTCTTTTAGTACTCCAGAGACTCAGCTGACATGTCCTTGGGCAGCACTTTGGCTTACTCAGTTTTGAGTAATCCATCCTATACCGCTTCTCATAACCACGAGGTTTTGGGTTTTTGGGCTTTTTTCAAAGAGCCCACTAGTCTAAAATCTTTGTTTTCATGGACCCAAGAGTTTACAAAGGCTGTCAACCATCATTTACAGCATTTTCTGTATTATCATATCCAAATCTGTTAAAGTATTTGACTTTTAACATTCCTGTACAGTGTTTTCTAGTTCAAAGAATTTCCAGATCGTGTTGCAGACTAACAGGCAAACATTCCATGCTGCCTTGGTCCAGTGGTCTAAATCAGTTCTCCAAGTCTCTGAGGTGGAACTTGGAGGACTCTGAGTATCTGGGGGAAGGGCAGGTTTGGTTTGGCTTTCTGTCTAAAGTCCATTACAGTCCAAAACCCTGCTGTCAGTAGCACCACTATTCAAGCTGGGAAGAGTCATTCTGTGTTGATACAATCTGATTTCTTTGTCCCAGTCTTTCAGACTGTATCCCCCCAATGCCTTGCAATTTTGCGCAGGAAGAAAAGGGTGATTTAATCCACTGTGGTTATTGCAATTACAAATAGCATTCACAAAACTGAACAGAATTCCTAATTGGACAGATACATTCTCCAAAGTGATACACTGTCATTCAGCCACAGCACAGCTGGGAAAAAGAGTGCTGAAGAAGCTAAGCAAAATAAGAGATTTGGCTGATTACAAAGAAAATGGTTTATTATTGCCACACAGCAGAAATTACACACTTCCTCCCCCTTGGTTTTGCTGTGAAGTCACAACACAAAACATTTAATTTTTAGTAAGCAGGCATACCAGTTTCAAGTTGAGGCACTGTAAGGAGCTATCTCTGCTGGTATGTCCTCTGTAGCGTGGAAGTCTAAACATGACAGCAAAGCCAGTGCCAAAGCTTAAAGCAATAGAGATGGGACACTGGTAGACTTGGGCCTTTCACTACACCTTATAGGTGTCTGTGACTGTTAATCTCATTATGGTAGCTACACATTTCAGATTATTTTGCAGTCATTGATGCTCTTGTTAGTTGGGTTATTTTTTCACATGTGCATGGAGCATGATTTCCTTCAAGGAAATCAAAATCAAAATATTCTTGGAATTGGAAAACGAGGGCTCATTTTGTTTGTGCTTATCTAGTTGGTGGTTAGGACAGGAAAGCAGGAATGAGCAGGCTCTACTGATGCTTTAACCAGCAAATGGACCCTGCTGCTCCAGCTGGTTGAAGCTACAAGAAGCTGGTGCCATAGTCTTCAGAGCTCTGTGGGGTGAGTTACTTTGTGTAGTAACTCAACTTTCAGCGAACTTTTCACTTCTTCAGTACAGGCAGCAGTAAGCAGGGGCAGTGAGGAAATGCTCGTAATTTCTGAGAGGAAACAGTCATGTTCTTCTTGGTAGAGCAAGCCACTGAAATACCATGAGGATTAGTATGCAATGTTGAAAAGATTTTGAAGAGGAAAATATCTTTTTAGTTATTAGTTAATATCATTAGAGTAAGAAGTATTCTAGGGAGGTATTTACCTCTGTATCAGTGAGCATTTTTATTTAAGAATATTATTTCTGTTTTGCCTATAACCTTGTCTGGGAGTGCAAACTGCCAGCACAGAAAAGTGAATGATCAATTAGGTGGGGAAAAATATGCATGTTAGTCAGAGCACTGAGTTCCTGCCATCATTTAGTCTTCATTAACACAGCTTTCCTTCTCAGTTTGCATCTTCTCCCTTCTCCCTCCCACCAGGTCCAAGTTTAAGCTTTTTCAGAGTCGCAGAAGTTTTTCAAGCTGTAATTGATCAGCTGCAATTATAAACACAGGTGATAACCTAGAACCCCTCTGAAACATGTGCATCACATACAATAATGATGATAGTAAAAATACAAGTTTTAAGAATCCTATAAGACAACTAAAAGCTTTCTGTGTCCCTGGAGAGTTACAGAGAGTCTGGCTCTCATTCCAAACATATCAACATTTTGAAGGATTCTGAAAGAAGACATTCTTCTATGAAATGAAATATTCTGTGGAAAGTATTCTGGAACCATCTTTTCCCTTTCTTATAGCTATGCAGCTGTTACAGCTGAACATAACCTGTGCATACATGTATGTGCACATGCATCTAAGTTGCAGACTCTCCTAAGACCAGGGGATGGATGGTAGCCCAGGCTGTACTACTGGCACAGCCTAAGAAGGCAGAGTATCATGTCTAAGTAAGTCATGGTTACATTTTACCAGTTACCTGCCCTTTGCCAGCTATAGCATAAGTATTTAAGCAGTGTGAGGAAAAACAAAAAAAAAAAAAAGGAAAAAAAGGAAAAAAATAACTGTTAATAGCTCCTTTTGTGTTTTCTCATCTCTTGTTTTTCTACCCTGTCATCCAGTACAGGTAAATCAGCAACTGGGCTATCTTGTGTTACCCCTCATTTCAACTAAGTGATTATAGGGCCAGTCAGGGAAAGAGGTGTCTTGCTAGCCAGATGGATGGTTTTGAACACATTAAGTATGGGTGACACCTTTGAAATGGTGCTTCTCAACTCCTTTGTAAACTGCTCTAAGGTGAACTGACAAGGAAGAGTCAGGGGGTAGTTAAACTTCATATCCAGATACATTTCATCTCTGAATATAATTTCTGTGATGTGTTGTTTTGAGCTCTTTTCTTACTCTGCCTGTTTCTAAACTAACTGCAGATCTTGTTAGAATTACTGTTGAATGTTATGAGGCTAGAAATCAGCTTGTATCTCTCATGGATACATAGGGGATTAGGATCTGATGGATTTGCCTGTCTGGATTGATCATGGTTTCCACAGTGAAGCCATGCTACTTCTGTTCAGTAACACAAAACCACCAGTACAGATTTTCCCCAGTAGACATCATGGGAACCACAACAGCTCTGCAAACATGAAGTGCATTTCTGTCTTCTCTAAACTTGGAACATATTTCACATATATTCTATTTTCATTTTCAGTTGTTGAATCAGCACTAACAGTGGTGGAATTACTAGATGCTTTTAAAAATAAGAAAGGAGAAGGAGAGAAAAATGTCATTTTGGGAAGCTTTATTTAGTTGACTTTTTCCTCCATGAATATATATGAATGCATATATAACATGCCAAGAACATGTGTATATACACATACATGTGCATGTACCCATAGTGAAAGTAAAAATCTATTGGTAGTACTTTCACCATGTTAACTTTTATGAGTTAAAAGAAAAAATGTAAATGCTATCTAAGAGAGCATTACAAACAAGTACAGAAGGCTTGGTCCATTTCTGTCTGTCAAGTGTTTCCTGAACAGTCTTGGTCACTACACTTATCTGTATCTCCCTTGTTATAAAGGCCATCCTTTCTTGAAATACCTTTCTGTCTACTCCTGAAAGCATGAGATATTGCTGTTAGAAATGCTAGATTGATTAAATTTAAAATAAAAAAAAATGTTGAGGCTGTGAGAGGAAGTCAGAATCAAAACTCCCAGTTATGCTGAAAGATGATATGGTTGTCTAATACTCACTGGTTTGCTAAGTGACTGAACTCGGTGACACACTCCCTGGAATCCAGTGTAACATTTCAAAAAAACATAAGCTAAAACCATCAGCATCTCATCACTGCAAAAGAAGAAAGTTACAATTCATAAGAATAACATCATTTCTATGAAAGAATATATCCCACCTGGATATCTTCAGTTTTTCAGTTCTTGCCTGCTTTTCTAGTTATTAAGTCCTGCATAATTTCAACGGCACAAGCTTTGCTGCTGCACTATGTCAGCATTTCCATTGAAAACCTCATTTTAATGGGAAAGCTGTTCATTTGCAAAAAAATGTGTTCTAAGCAGAAAATGGGAACATCCAGGATCAAATTCAAGCACACCACCAATAAAAGAGCTGTTAGTAATTTTGAAGAGTCACTTGCCTCTTTTTTAACATGCAAGCAAGAATTTCAGTTTAATTTATGAAGATTTGTTAAGTTGTGGCTGCAAATCCAAATGCTCCCTAAACTACTTTTAAAGAACTATCTGCTACCAGGGAAGGGAGTGGCCTGAGGAAAAGACCCGATTTTTATTAATAAGAATCAGGAAATAAGGAACAGTTTGAAAAAGTGGGATAATAGGGAAAAAAATAATTCTAGTAAAAAGAATGAATATAATTGGCTGTGATCCTAAGATGCTACTGGGATTTTCCAAATGGGAACTAGGGGAATGTGTAGAAGTTATCTTCAAAGGAGGGATGGTTACAAATGACAGAAGGTTTAATAAGGCAAGTTACAAGGTCTGACTATACAATTATCTAGCAAAAATATCATACTTACATTCAAAAGAATCAAAAAAAGGCATTAGTAGGAAGCATTGGCAGTGTGTTTTGGCTGATCTCCATCTGCTCCTCAGCAGGACAGGAGGAGGAGAGGGAGCCTAGCTCTGATTCTGGCATGCAGGATTCTCATAGGCATTATGGCTTAATTCATTGTATTTTCATCTATTGATTTCCAGAGTTGCAGCCACCCTAGAAAGAGTGCATATTACAGTTTTACACCATGGGCTTGACTTTAACAGATTTTCATGTTGGAGATGTCATAGCAGTGTGGAAGGCCAAAGGAACTAAAAGCTGAGGCAGCATTATCAGCTGAGCCTGGGCATCCCTGGATCTGTGTGATGCCGACCTGTGTGGGCTCCATCTCTGATTATGAAGCTAAGAATCACCTTGTGCACAGAATGCAAATGCAGGAGATCGTATGGTAGCTTGTTTCCCCACACAAACTCCTTCATACATTAGTTCCAATACTTCCAAAATATTTTTCCCTTAGCCTCAGCCATAAAAGCACAACCACCCAAAGAACAAGTGCTATGATTGCAAATTTAGTGGTTTCTTCAGCATGAACTCCTCTCTCAAATGTACCCGTTAAGCATCTTCCCTATGATTTGTAGCAGCTGTGGTGTCACCATGCCAACTGATTGGTACAACGGGGGAAGGGCACACTCCAAGTAATTTCTGAGCTGTGCAATATCTTATGAAGAAAAGCTGGTGATTATAATGAGAAAAGTAATTCCTCACCATGAAAGCTGACTGAGAGCAAATGGAGAAAAGTAGGACTTTCAGGCAAAGAAACCCCTGCTAAGATTATCACCCTACATGAAAAAGGTTGAATTGCTTTGGAGATGAGACCTTGGTCCTGCCCCCTTAGAGCAGCTCCTGGGAAGGACTGAGAATGGGCTATTGTGAGTACTCTCTGTCCCCGTGCTTGTGTGGTGATAAGAAGTATAAGCGTTTAAAGTGAATTTCCTTGCTTGATAATTCCAAGCCTTTTGCCTGTGGAGAATGGTTAGTTTTGTCAGAGGTGTGTGTGTAATTGCCTTCATGCAGATGGCAAGTGGGGACTGAAAAAATAACAGAACCAGAGCACGAATCTCCTCAGTGCCTTCATCAAGGTCCAAATATTCCAGAAATGGAATAATTAGAAGCTGGGGTTGTTTTTTTGCAAAAGTAGAAGTAAGGTGACAAGATACACCAAGAGAGGAAAACAAACCCAGGGGAGGACAAGCTAACATTGAAGCAATGACACAGTTGCTGCATATGCAGCAATCTCAGTGTTTTCTTGGTTGTATAGTTGTTGTTATCCCAGACAATACATTTAAGTATTTGCTGCAATGCTATTTAGCAGATGATAATGAAATAGCAGAAAAATATACATGGAAGAAGACAGAAATATCTTGTGAGTCCTTACAGGGAAGCTATCAAGCATAGAAACAGGGAAATGATAAACAGAGCACTTGGAGGAAGGTGATTGCTATTAGCTGCTTCTCTGCTGTAAATTGGGCACTGGGGAAAAAAGGCAGAAGTTCCACTGAAGTGTAACAGAGGGTAATATTTGCCACCATGTGTCAACTGTGCACTCAGGGAATGCAGAGGAATGAACTGCAAAAGACACTAGTTTAGGAATTCATCACTTCCAAATGTAGAGGGAAATCTTATATATAGAAAATACTGATGAAGGTAAAATATGATGTCCCTCTCATTTCAGCTTAAAACAACATTAGTTATGTTTTTCTTCTTTGTTCTTCTCTGCAGTCTCTGTGCTGGGACTAAAATACTGTGTTAATTTAAAACATTCTTTACAGATGGATCTACTGACACACCACATCTCATTTACAGTCCTGATATGGGTATGGCTTCAGCATCAGCATTTAGATTACAGTGTAATCTCCTATGATACCTGTAGTGTACAGTTTGAATTTCTAAATTAAAAAATAGACACAAAGGTAATTGGTCATATCAGAATGTAATACCTGTTGAAAGAATTGCCTTCACAAATGGATTTTTGCTACATTAAACTCATCCCGAATTTTGTATTCACTCTAAGCTGAATTTACAGAATAATAAAAAAGATGCATGTACAGAGCATGGAGGTAATATAAATGTGGTATGAGGTGGACACAGTTGAGTTTACTTCATTGTTGCCTAAATGTTACAACAACTTTGCAACTTAAGCCTAATGTATATATCAGTGACTCATGCATTTAGCCATCTACCCCTCAATGAAAACTTGCAGCTTTTATATTTCCCCTTTATAATGGCAAAATAAACCCAGGAGAATTTGTTTCCATTTACATCAGGCGTTGATGCTTCTCCCTTACCATTCAGAATCTGTTGGCCATCTTTAAGTCAGAAATCACAAGTCAACAACTTGTAAGTCCTCTCAAAAAAAAAAAATGTTGTGAAGGCTCTGTGTTATATGAGAATTCATAAAAATTTCATAAAATTACGAAAAGAATTCAAATTCTTCTTTTATGTTGTGATCAGGCTTGCTCACTGTCAGGAAGCTTCCAGAGGATGTTCTGACCAAACTCTTCTCACATCTATCTACTTATGATACGGCTTAAGAAGAAGTGTGAGTGGTGTTGGGAAATACTTCTGACAAACCATAGATCAGATTGCAATGGAGAAGCATACAGATAACTGACAATGACCTTTCTGAGTCAGTGTAACCACACTTTGAACTTCAAGCATTTTTAGTTCTGCCTTTTTGTCTTTGATCCTGACCTAGTACAGCTGGAAATAAATATAGATCTGTAACTTAAAACCCATGATCACTGTACTTCAAATATATCTTTCAACTTGCTTGCTAGACGCCTTAAAACCTGTGCTGTACACTGATAATCAGTGGGTAACATTAACAGTCCCACCTCAGATTAATTTAGGATGTGGACATATTTGTTTGGCAATGTATTTTATTTAACAGCTGTAAGACTATTTTTTTTGCAGGGGACAGTTTCCTATTATTCACATATGCTGTGGATGCATACTGTATCATCACGTGGTAGTGGTGCAGTATTGTTAAAAAAGACAGAAAAATATTTTACTTACTAGTTTAGTTATAGAAAACTATATGAATTTTAGTTGTAACTGGCTATAGTGTGTAATTTATGTAACAAACATTGATAATACAGCTTAAAGTACTGGGACACTGTGGAAATATAAATAACAAAGGAGAATTAATCACATCCTAAACCTCCAAGGGTGATATATTCAGAGTGAAATTAAAAGGTCATTAGTTATTATGTTAAAGTCATCTGAGACTTTGATTGATAAAGTAAAAACTGAGTATTTCTATTGTGAAACTTGCTCTGCAAGTAGATATACTATTTTCATCACAGAAAAAATCAAACTGTTGGCTAAAATGGAATTTCCTATATACTTGGGATAAAAAAGATTTTCTAGTGTAATATCGTTTAACTGGAAAAAATGGAGTCACATCTGTAATAAATGGGGTATGACTTTGGCTGCTGTCCAGTTCTCCATAAATTCACATATATCAACAGGAATAAATAAGTGAGCCAAAACCAGTGAAGCTAATTTTAGTTGGCTGAGATCAACACCATCTGGATTTCTGGCCTTAGTAACTTTATATTGATCCAATTTTTTTAGAACAATTTGATACCAAATACATCAGCCTGTTTTTCAGATTGGTAGTTTGTAATGGGTGAGCCTGTTTAGATAGCCTCTCCTTTGAGTGCTTCAGGTGCTGTAACTTTTTTTTTTATTGGAGTGAATACTCCTGGTTTTATGTGTGTTTACCAGGCAAACATTAGTACCCATTTCCTTGTACAATTTTGGAAAAGAAATATTTCAGTTTACATTGTTCTCTTGCCAAAACCACAGAAACAATTTGAAATGGCCAGATCAGAGTGTTCTCGTGTGGTTCAGTTCAGCTATACATCTGCATGCATATCACTTATGTTAATCCAATCAAAGAAGATTCATGTAGCCATCAGTTAACTGGCACTCTGAGTATGGTCTCAAGTAGATACAAGGAATTATCCCCCACTACAAAATATACAGAAAATATTCTCACTACATTCAAATATTGAATAAGCAACAAAAAATAATTTGCTAATGGACATTCTGTGAACCAAAAGAATTCAAATTGATCAGACATTGATTGTGAATAATTTACTCAAATACAGTAGACTTTTGGCAGACATCATTAAACTTAGGGTCCATCTTACCATTTGCCCCTATAATTTTAGGTCTTGATCACCCACTTATCTGCATCTCCCCTGTTATAAAGGTAATCCTTTCTTGAAATACCTTTCAGTCTACTCCTGAAAAGCCTGAGATATTGCTGTTAGAAATGCTAAGTTGATAAAAATAAAATTTAAAAAAAGAGTAAAAAAAAGTTGAGGATGTGAGAGGGAGGTCAGAACTGAAACTCCCAGTTATACTGGACAACAATATGGTTGTCTGATTAAATACTCACTGGTTTGCTAAGTGACTGAACTTGATATGAAAAATACTTTGTATCTACTAACTTCTTACCTCTATGAAGATCTCTAAATAAAGTATTTCAGAGCGCCTAATGTCATGGCTGTATCAGCATTTCTAATAGTTTTTAAACTAAATTTAAATTTTGAAGTTTTAAAGTAAAGCTACCAGAGTAAGACTGTCCATAGAGCTCACTGATGGTATTGTTTGTGATTAATATAGATTGTTAGAGTATGATTAGTGTAATCTCTTACATATCCTATAGATATAAGTATAGAGTATATAGAGGTATAGAATATATAGAAGTATAGATATACATTTATTCATACCTACTGCAAATTAATAAATAGGCTCTCATAGATTCACTTCGCTTTAGTGACTGATGTCCATTCAGTACCAAAACTTTTCAGCTGCTGACGTTTCATCAGTGTTGGGCAACTTTGCCTTTGCATATCATTATATAGGATCACAACCACATGTTAACAGTATCAGAATCCTAAGGCTAAAAACAATACCCATGTCCTGAAGTATGTTCATTAGACACTGGATAACCCCAGGAAGTTGTCTGTCTTTGATGTTGGTATAAACAACTTCATTATTGAGGACACCTCCCAGTGCTGGGAGGCCTCCAGTGGCTCATGGCAAATTTGCATACCTACAACAGGTGCAGAACAAAAGTTATGCACTTCTCATTCCCTAGCCATTTCTGAACTACTTCACAGCAATCTTTGTTTACTTCATTAGTTGTGCTTCCAACTTGTATTTAGAAGATAACTGGTTTATTTGAGCTATTGAAAGTATTTTGATGGCTCATCCTTGTAAAGATGCCTCAGGGAGAAGTTAGATATTCAAATATCTAGGTATAGATAAAAAGGAAGAAGAGTATTTGCAATTTTTTATAGCTATTTTTGATCATCTTTATTCAATTAAGTCAAAGGCCAGGTGGGAAATGGAAAGCAGAAAGACAATTACAGACATGTAGCATATTTACTCCTTTCTGAAGCAGATGCTGAACTTGGAAGATGTGATTATACCTTAAATTAAAATTGTTCCACCTTTAAACTTAATCATTAAATCTTTTCACACTTACAAAAATTATTTTAGATTTTTGCAAAATCCACTGTTTATATTTTATTTTATTTTATTTATTTTATTTTATTTTTTGACACATTTAAATGCTCAGTATTTTCCTGAAGAGGTTATTTCCATAGAATGTCTCCATTAAGAGATAAGATACATGCAAACTAACTCCCTCTAAAAAGAAAGTTTGCTGGTTTACAATCTGTCATGCAGCTCTGCAGTGTGTTTTTATATGTGTTTTATAGAAAGAGAAGCTCAAGTTATCAAAGCACCTCATAAAATATCCAACTTTTTTTCTCCTTATGTTGTGGATAAAACAGAGGTGTTCCAGGCTGGCATATGAGTGATCAGCCAACTAGCAGGAGGTACAAAACAGCTCTGTTTGTTTTGACACGTACTGAGGTACAAGAACTGCTGCAGTAAAGGGTAGCTGGAAACCTAAAGGGCTTCAACAGGTCAAAGGTTACCTTGCTGCTGCTTAGTCTGTCTTTTTGGCATCAAGTCTATTTGAAGGATTCTTTTTTGTTTGGGATGATTTAGCTACAAGAGATACAGCTGCATTTTAAAATGATTGGTGTATGCAATTATAGGGATACAGCAGAATCAAGCATGCCCTCGAATCCTAACTCTGATGCTGTGAATACGTTTGCTGCTGTCAGCAATTTGACTGACAGTTCGATGCAAAAACATTAAAACCAACTGATCCATCCACTCATACTCATTTTCACCTTCCCAATAATGTTCAAGGCTTGTATAAGTGATATTGCTTATTTGTCAATCAAACTAAATCTACTTGAATCTTGTCAATTTTGACTACTGGCACATTTTTCGATAAATATATGTCTTAGATCATCCTATTAAGTCATTGTTATTATCTTGATAGAAAGAAAATTGCTAGCAGGTCTATATTCCTGCCTCATTATCTGACTGAGTGCAGCTCATAGGTCTCAGTACATCTGAACAGAAATGCAGATAATTGCAACTGGAGGGTCTGGAGAACAAACAAGCTATGGCTGTGAGGGACAGCAGTGATTGCCTAGGGCTAGTGAAGCTCCATGGGAGTGCAATGAAGCCTCTTAAAACTACAGGGGCAAACACAGAACCTTCCCACTAACTATTCTACAAAGTTCAAAGATTATCCCCATCCTAATTTAAAATAACTTCTGCAGAAAGAATATGAAGTTGGAAGAGGTGTTTAAAATAACTTCCTGAGCATCCTTTTCCTTTCTTCACCCCACCCCCTGTATGTCATTCTCCTCACCTCAAAACACATGAACAGTTAGAAAAACAGCATAACCCTCTTCAAGTGCCCTGTGGACATTCCTAATTCTTCTGACCTGGTTCCTGGTTGTCTTCTAATCAGAGCTAAAATATGAGCTGTATTCTTGTCAGTCCTTAAGGGCTTTGGGTCACTCTGTACTTTGTTCCTGTAACATGAAACTGCATTTTACAATGTAATTCGGGTGAAGGGTACAGAATTTCTACCTGTGTGCTATTTGTCACTCTAATAAAGAATGACCATGACTGGCCAAAAAAGAGAAGAAAAACATTGGCCACCCCAAATTTGCCTTCAAGGTAGTGAGACTAAATCCCACTATCTTGATTTCTAGAGAGCAAAGCGAGGAAAAAATTGTGGGTGAATAGGTTCCTTTGCAAATATTTCTAGTTTTTATTTACTAGGTAATGCTCTTCCTGAGCAGCTTAACAAATCTTGCTCTTCTCACGCTGAGGAAAGGCATTAATTATATTCCCGGTGTAGACATTTCTGATTACCTAGTGGTACAGAATTGTGCTCCAAATGATATTCTACAAATAGAACTATTATGTCTTCCATGTGCAAGGAGTAAATGTTTCGGTACCTATCATTTTCCAGATGGGAAAACTGAGGCTCAAAGAGGTTATTCTTTATGTTTAAAGAAGTGCAATTTGCAATGGCTATATGAACACATCTTGCTCTTAAAATCCCCAAAGCCTTTTCCCAAACACCACATAAGGTCCAGTACTGATTAGTCACATTTTGTGGATCCTGGAATACCTGCTAAAAAAAAAAAAAAAAGAAAATATTTATTTTGATACTGCATAAAGGTATAACAATATAAAATACCCTATAAAGAGTAAGCAAGTCACCCATGAAAGTGAAATCTAGTTTTCAATGCCAGGCCTTGGCCAGTGTATCAAACCATTTGCATGCGAGTTGTCTGAACCAATACAGTAGAAAACCATTTTGATAAAAACCCTGAAGATGATTTAAGATAAATAGAATCTCAAAATAGCACTTTGGTTATACTTTCTCAAGGTATTGTCGTGAAAGATCTAAAGGAATATGTTCCTGCATACTTGAGCACATCTACAATGCTTTCACATTTCCACTTCTACAGCTAGCATGTAAGCTTTGCAAATGTGTAATGAGAGATCAATCCACTCTGCTTCTGGTGTTGTGGCAATCCCGTTAGGGGATCACAATTATCGCCGCTGACCTGAACAGTCTAAAACTGCTGTGCTGGTAAAAGCAGAGCAGTGGAAGGACCATACCCTTCACACGGATTTTGCAGCTGCTTATCCATGCTCTCTCTTTTGTTCTCCCCTGGCAGCACATTTCAATTATGTCAATGTCTCAACTGGAAGAGCTATTTGTCACCCTGTCTCCAGCTGTCAGGGCAGCTATCATCTCTGAGTTACAGGCACATTTGAATTACTGACTGTGGGACTGAAAGGGCAGGATATCGCTACCAATGTAGTTTATTAAAGACCCACAGCTGCTCTGCAGAAAGTCTGGAAATACAGTTTCCTAATAAATAATTCTCCTCCAGTTTGAGAGAGACATCTTTCTGTTTTCCTTCCCAACGAGGACTAAAGAATCAGCTGAATAAGAGCACTCACCTAAAACAGTCTGAACAGGTTTCCATCAAAACTTAAATTTTTGTGGGAATAATTATAACTTGCATCATCAGTATCATCTGTCAAGACAGCACTGCAGCTTGTAGCAGTCACATAAACAAAATCAATACTTTACATGGTCATTATTCAAGCAGTTGCTGAAAACCCCACTAGAAGAATGCACCACCACCACCCGAGTGAGAGCTGAAGGAGAAAACCACTCCATGCAAAGTGGGTTCCAGTTGTGAGGTTTCCCTCAGATCACAGGGGGATAACTGATTATTCTCTAAGTGTGAGGCCATACGTGAAGGGCAATGTGTGTACCTGCTGTTAAAGACAGGACCAATTTTTCCTCTTTCTGTGACTTCAAAGAAGAAACAATTCCATGGTTTCAGGGACAAGTGGCAATTTTTCTTTCCCAGTATTACTATTTGTAGGAATATACTTTATTTTTTCTCTCTTTCTTTCCATCATTTCAGGTGAAACAATAACTTAGTTATCTAAAGCTAGACCTAGAACCTTAATAATTATATATATGCATATATGCTTTTTATTTTTGTTAACCCCATGAGGATAAAAATTAAATTAGATTACTTTTAATTACACAACTTCGGTGTAATTAAAGCTGCATCATATTGGTGTCTTTGAGTCAAAATGTGTCAGGTTTGGAAAAAATTTAGTCTCAAAAATTGTTAGTTCATGAAAAAGATAATTAGGAAATGTTTTTGTTATCACTGAAAAAAACTATTTTATGCAAGTATAGTAAATCTACTGAAGTACTGAAATAGCTTATAAATAGTGTATTTGATATATTCAGTGAAAACAATGTTCTTGACTGCATAGCTCTAGACTACAGCTCCACTCTGGCACTCCAGAATAAAGCTCCCTGCATACTGCATCATCCATTACAGGATCAGCCCTTTCTGAAATACAACAATTCTAATTAGCACTTTAAAATGTCATTCATTTCATATTCTTGTATCAGCTAGTAGCAAATCCTTACCCTGTATGCATTTAATTGGACCCAAGCCTTTTCCTGACAGTTCTTTGTTTCCCTTCAGTGGTAATGTCTCTACACCTTTTTCAGGAACCATTTCTCAGGGATGGCAAAATAACTGCTACTATTAGTAATGTGTGTGCTGGGAATTGCCAGCAGACCAAGACTCCCCTGCACTGGAGTATGTACAGACAGTGTGCTGGAAGGGCCCACAAAAAGCTTGTGATGCTGGCAGCTGTTTCTGAATCACATTTCACATCATAAAACTGTTGTGTTGGGGAAAAAAAAAAAAAAAAGTCCAACCTGTCTTAACAAAGAATTTCTTTTACTTTTTTAACCTCCTGCCTGTATTCAAAAGGATTTAAACAGTTTTGATTTGGGTTTTTTTGGTGGTTTTGGTTTTTGTTGGGTTTTTTTTCACATATATATATTTTATCTCTCTTTGGGGGGCATTATTCTCACTGAAATCTGAGCAGAACTCTGGAAAGTGATATAAGGATTTTGTTGTCATGTTCTTTTTTTTATATATTTGCCATGTTTACTGTCAAATCCCAACCAGATTTAGTTGGATTTTTTTCATCTATTTTGCTACATTTCTGCATGATTAGTTGTTTATTTTGTATGTGTTTGTTCTTTTTCTAACACAGTACCTTGCTTTTCATCCCATTTCACCTTTTTTTTTTTTTTTATTTTCAACCATTTCTCTGGTTTCTATAAATCTTCAAAAAACACTAGCCATAGATACACTTTCTCTCATCCTACTTAACAATTAAGATTTTGAAAAGGGCTAGCTTGAGGATAATTTCTGTAGGATCCCACACACAAAAGCCCTCTCACTTGATAGTATGCCACTAATAACATACTCCAAAGAGATTTAGGTCCTACACCTACATTCACCCAACAAACGTAATGACTCTTCCTATGGAAAGCTACACAAAATCTTCGTCATTTATTGGGGCTGTAGAGGGATATTAACAGTTCAAATTGCAGCAAAAGAGACTCCTAGCTGATGTGTAGCACATAGTTTTTATGATGATTACTGGGGCAAGAGAGTTCCTGTGGCAAAGCAGAGTATTGTGGAAGCCTGCAGTTCGGCCTTAAATCATCCTCTGCAAAATTCTTTTTTCTTTTTTTATGTCGTAAAAGTGCCATTTATGTATACAGAATGCTACAAAAATTCCATTACAAAACCAAAATTTGCATGTTTCCTAAGTACTATGATATCTATTTTCCTCACAGAAGCCAAAGTATGCTAAGCTATTAATCAGAGAGGACAAACAGATTAAAAATTACTATGTGTGTGAAAAGTCTTTGATTTATAACCATTTTAAGTACTTTCACCTTTTATACTATTAACTTTTTGTTGGTTCAGTAAATTAACTTTAGTGTCACACTAAAGTAAAGATGTGAATATATTTTTCCCGTAATTTCCTTCAATTTCAGTAATTGTGTTAATTTTCACATGATGCATCAATACCTCACAGGAACAACAGTTGCAAAAAAATCAAGTATTTTATTAAAAAGAAAAAAAAAGTGCCATAGATTTCTGTAATTCTTTTTATTTCTGTTTCAAGGAAAAATCAGGGAGAAAATGAAATTACCTGCTGCCCCAATAAGCATTTAAATAGTGAATTTTGTGGTCTTATTTAGGTTAGAGAGGTGAAAGAAGTGTATGCTCCTATCTGTGCTGCTGCTGAGTCGTTTCTCCTGAGTGGATGTAAGGTTCATGATGGTGTCAGAGTTCATGGTATCAAGAGTCCTTCCTAATTCTTTCTGTTAAGTTTTTGGTCTTATTCACATTCAGACCAGGATGTCTGTGTATTCCCTGTGCCTTCATTTCCTTGGGGAAAATTTAAAAGACAAGCCCTGAATGCAGGCTGGAGTACTGGATAGGTTTCTGTGTTGAGGTGTACTTCCCTGAAGCTCAGCTATAGCAAGGGAGATGACATTTCAGTGAGGAGCCTTCACAAAGACAAACTTAGCTTACCCCCAAAGAGATAACAGTATATGGGTTCCATGTAACACATCTCTTCTGACTTCCAGGGCTATATCTGAGGAAACCCAGTGCTCCTGTGGGAGAACCACATCTCTTTTTGAAACCTGCTTTTCTACTTTTTCTAGCTTGGTTTCAGTGGGGTGAAGTCACTTTTGCTGAAGACCACCACTGGATGTGGATGTCTCTGACCCCTGCCAGGGTGAAATTTATTCACTACAAGGTGACCCTGTAGTCAGGGGAATTAAATCTCAGCCACAGAGAACTGTCAGGTTTCAGATGAGCAAAAGGCAGAAGTAATCAAGGGGATAATTCTGCCTGTCTTCGCATTTGTTTAACCCTCATGACACAGAGCTTGAACTCCTGCCAGATATCCAAGAGAAATTTCCACCTCTGTCTCTTCCTACTTGGTGGAGAAGAAACTGATTGCCATGGTTCAGCCTGCGCTGCAGCTGAGCACCATGTGGCCACTCGCTCAGTCCCCCAAGGTGGGACCAGGAGAATGAGGAGACAAAGGCAAACCTCCTGGGTTGGGATAAGAGCAGTTTACTGGGAAAGCAAAGGGAGGGGAAAAGAATAACAGCAAGACTTATAACAAAATACACAAAACTGGGGATACACAAAGCAGTTTCTCACTGAGCTGTACAGCTCAGAGCTGTCTGGAAACCAGGCCATCCCCAATCCATGTGTCCTGGAGCTGTGTGCTCCTCCCACCTTTATGCTGAGCATGATGTTATTGGTATGGAATAGCCCCTTTGGCCAGTTTGGGTCCACTCCCAGCTTCTGGTGAAAATTAGCCCTATCCTATCAAACCCAGAACAAAGATGTATAGGATAAATAGGGAGGTTGTGGTTTTGTAGCCTTGGTTATGTCTGAAGAACTTACAAGAAAAGTAAGGCAAGGAGTCTCACAGAATGGGATTTCTGTTCCTGTTCTGTTAGGCTATTGACTTATATCCTACTCCTAATTTATTGCCATTTCTGGCATAGTTTCAGTTGGTCCCAGGTTCAAGAGTGAAGCACTGCTTATGCAGCAATATTTGTTGCAGGACAGCTTTGTACCAAGCCAGCTCAACGCACAAGCAGCTTAAACGTAGCATTTAGGTGAAAGAAGGTTTTAGGCCATCCTGTCTGTTATTCCACTGCTTACTTTTTCTGAGACAGGAATTATCTCTTTGCTGTATTGTTTTCAGTAAGACTATTTATGAATACGTTCATTAGCTTCCTTTTGTAGTATGTTTGTGAGATATATACATTTATCCTAGGAACTCTAGCTGGCGTTCCCTTTGCAAGGGCACCTAGATCACCATCAGATGGGAAAAATATTGGCTCTGTTGTTGCTACATTGAGCTGTACTCGAGCTGACAGACAGGCGAGGCTTTGTAACTCATGACAGGCCCCTACTTACACAGATTCGTAGTAATGCACTGCCATTGTTCGTGACTACATAGCAGTTACTTCATTTATCCTCACACATCTTTCATCTTCTGTAACATATCCTTGTTATGTATAAAATACTGGTCTCTATTTAACATATAATCCCAAGTCATGAGAAGCAGCACACACTGTGGAGGTGTACTGGTATTTTTTCATGGCAGCATTGCAAAGCTGGTGTGTTTTACAATAGGATGGAAATCATCCTGGCCAAGACATTAATAGCTAAGGTTAAATTTACTGTGGCTAAAACAGAATCCCCAGTAATTGCCCATCATTGCTTTTTACACAAAGAAGTTGGACAGAAATACCATCATGTCTGCTGGGCATATGGCTTGGAAAGCCAGTTAATCTTGGCTCTGTTTCTAGATTCATACAGCCGTGTTGTGTTCTGCTTCCTCCTAAGCAGCATTTATAGGAAAATACTCTAACTTTCATGTAGGTTGTCATTATCTTCAGCTTGGGGCAGAATAGCAGCCAGAACAATGGGGTCTTAAGCACAGTTGTTATACTGCGGCTAATAATCTGAAATCATTGTCTAATCAACCTCAAATTGAAATATACCTAGAAGATAAATAATCATATTTTTGCTAATTTTAGTTCAATAATTATGTCTCTTTTTTATTGCAACTGGCCTGCATAGCTTACACTGCCTCCCAAAGATGTTAAAACTCCTGTTTCATAGAGGAGAGGAGAGGAGGAGGAGAGGAGGAGAGGAGGAGGAGAGGGGAGAGGGCAGGGGAGGCGAGGAGAAGGGGAGGAGAGGAGTGGGGGAGGAGAGGAGAGGGGGAAGGCTTCAGACCACAGCAAACTGATGGTGCATGACCCACCAGTAGAGCTGCCCTCAGGTGGCACAACTCACATGAACAAACCACCATTTCTGATGGTGCTGTTGGCTCAGGCACAGTGATGATACTGTTAATACAGGTACTGGTGGTACAGAACAGGCTTTTGCTCAGCCATGTTAGTATAAAGGCAGAGTAGCCATGACCAGAGCTAAAGGTTTTTGGGGATGTGCCATGCAATGCTTTTCTTGCTTGTTTGCAGAATATATCCCTCTTCTGCAGTTCTTGTTCCAGCCTCTGTCAGGTGCATAAAGTTTCACTCCTTCCCAAACTGTCATTATTCATGGTGTTATAAATAAAATTTATGGTGTATCTGATAATTGCATGACATTATAAATAATATTTTATCTCCCACTGGTGCTTATATCCTACTTGAAATTTTCCACAATCACTTGTATTATTCTTTCTCAGACCTCTTCTACAAAGGTGCTGTGAAGGATAATGAAATGAATGCAGATGCACAGAAATGGTATAATAATGTGTTCTCAATACATACATTTTACAACAGTAAATTTCAAAATAGAGCTTCATTATATTTGAAGCTTCCTAAAAAAGTTCATATTTGGACTCTGTAGAGGGATTAAGTGTCTTATTCAGCATTTTTCTTAATGCAGTCTGAGCTTCAGAATAGACCTAGTTGCATACAAAGTCTCCAACATATGTATTAGAAGGCGTATTACAAGCTGACCTACCAAGTTTTATACAGGTCCTCATATCTGGAAAGTTTCGTTTCCAAGTTTGTTTCTCCGTTTTGTATAATCTCTACATCCATGGCATTTAAGAAGGCCTGAAAGTAAAATGAAATGTAACAGTGACTGTTACAAAATTAAATGTGTAACAGTTTCTGTGGACATTAGTCACTCAGCTACCTTTCAACGCTTTTGTATAGTGAAGTGCATTAGAAAACTCTGTGTTCTGGAACTATATCGACAAGTTTATTGCCCTGATGCTCTGCTCAGCTCACTGTGGTCATTCCATTGGTTCTTTAGAGATATTTCAACTTGTGCAACTTGAAAATAAGGTTAGCACCAGGACCATTTTAAATAAAACCATGCTCAAGGTTTATTTGGGAATTAATACAAATCATTGTGCTAAAACAGAAGCATCCTTTGTTGTGGCAGAAAATAAAATTGAAACAATTTATATGTTGAATAAGAGTCCTTGGACTTCTGTTTTGTTTGCATGCAAGTAGAGATCTGAGCAATCCAGGGATGCAGCATTTAGATAGGAGGATAACCATCCCAAGAGCTAAGCAATAACCAAACAAATAACACACCAAAGTATTTTCAGAAAATATTTTGGTTTACGTTCTACTGCTTCCAACAATCTGAAATTCTGCAAACAGCAGTGGTGTAGTTGTAGTTTCACAGCATCAAAACAGCATTTAGGTCTAGGTCTGAAATTTACCCTTGTGTAAAGCCAGCCTCATCCCAGAGTGTTGGTAGGAACAACTGGCTTTATAAATTCAAGTGCCTGTGTCATCTATGAGTGCTGGAAATAGTGCTTCTGGCACGTGTGCCACAACAGTGGCAAAAAGTCTTAGTTGGAAGGATGCACTTGTAAATTCTATAGAAAATGAGCCAAATAATCTACACTATAGAATATGATTTATGTTTATACAAAATTCATACTGGAAAAGGAATGAGTCTAGACATTATGTATAGCTTGATAGATAAGGCTTTGGATCACTATTAGTTTGAGTATATTTGAGGATATATTGAGAATACATATTGTGTTTGAGGCCATTCATTTAAGGTATCTTTTCCCAGGCAGGCAGGAGCAACATCAGCCTCTGGTTTTAGTGAACAGGAATTTGGTGTTTCCATGGCATTGAGCCTAAGCCAAAGCTGAACATCAGTAACATCCCAGAAACAAGCAAACAAAGAAATACGCAAGCAAGCAAACAGCTCTTAAAGGCTCACACTAGCCAGCTATAAATCTTTTTGGTCCACTCTGCACAGGGGACAGAAGGAAGCTGTGCTCACAGTGCTCTGGACCCTTACTATGCCTCTGTTTCCCAGATGAGAAATAGGGTGAATAAGCAGCACTGCCTTTACATTTTAAATTATTTATCACTGTTTGGTTTTGTCTGTATGTCTCTCTGTTGCCCAGTACAAGAGGTCGATTGTGTACTTCTGAAATATAAATTATAAAAATAGCAATAAAAAACTTTTCAAAGACTTTGAGATTATAAACTGTAGCATATAATAAAGAATTTTAGCAGTTTGTGTTTCCCCTGTGATTCATCTGGGAGTATCTACCAACACTGAATCAATTAATGCTCGATTATGTTTTATTTTCTCCAACAGATCTTTATGCTGATTCAGTCTTCACAAACTGTATTTTCTTGTGTTGATTCATGCACTGAAACACAGATACAACTTTCTTCCTTACCTCTACAGGAAATCTGCTTCCAGTCTTTTTGTATTAGTCAGGATAAGAAGAGAAAGAAGGCAACTCTGATTTTCTTGTAGATTTTGAAGCAATGGCAAGTACAGTCAAATCCATGAAGTCCCTTCTCAGTGAGATCTCTGGAAATTTCCGAGTTGTTTTCTTATAACATTCCAGAGTTGATATGTTTTTTCATGTACAGTCAACTTCAGGAACAGGACCATGATCTCTATTGGCCTTTAATGTTAGACAAAAAGACTAAATACACCTTTTTGCGTCTCTTTCTCATAACTCTTTTCCATATTGTACCAAGAACCTCTTATCCAAGGCAGACTTCTCCATTTTAAAGCTTACCTATTGTTTTAGCTATAGGTGAGATACCTCTTCTCTGAAAATGCTCTGGGAAACTGAGTGAAGGTAATCAGTGAATTATGCAACACATAAACCCCAGTTTTTATACCACATTTATAAAATTTAAATCCATACTTTTTCACCAGGTTTAAATTTAGACATCAGATTTTGTAATGGTTGAACAAAAAAATAGAAAAAAGACAAGAATCTTCAAGTCAGAGAAGTTTTTGTATTTCATTAGTCTTCTTCAAGTCTAAGGAAATTTACCCCTTCATAAAACCTATTGCTAGGATAATAAATAAGCCCTGTGGGAAGATGTGAACAGATAAAAAGGATGTTTTGAGCTTGCCAACACTGGAGAAACAATGTTGGTAGAAGGTGTTAGAGACTCTCTTGATACTGTCAAGGGAAGGATGAACAGTTTTCTCATCCCTCTTGGACACATAACAAACGATGAAATCAGTACTTAGCTTCTTGCAGGGAAAAACAAATATAAGCTTTTTGTAATTAATTGGATAGGTAACTCCTTGTGACCTCACTGAGCAGGCTGTATTATTACTGTCATTAACAGGAAAGAATAATGACTAGCCAGAGTACATCTAAATATACATGAAGAAATATCAAAAAGATGCAAAATCTGTGTTCTGATTATTCATCCTGTAAGAAAGACCTCCCAAGTATGTCCTCTGTTTCAGAGATAGCTTCTAGAAGAAAGGGTAGGCAGGTTTTACTAGGAATTCTCCATTTCCTCTCTGTTCTCTGTGACAAATTATTATATAGAGAGCTAATGAATTATTTGCTTGCAATGTAATCCTTGTCATGAATGGATGGATGGATGGAAGAATGAATGTTCACAAGTGTGTTTGGAAGCATATCACAAACTACAGGCAAGACACAGAAAAGAATTCCCTCTCAGATTTCATTAGAGGAGGAGTTCTTTGGTACATATGTTGCAGAGGCTAAATGTGTATCAGACATGGATAAAAGGAAAGCCAGCTTTTTTCTTCTTGTGAAGTAAACCCTTCTATATCCAAGATGATGTGAGATGTTTCAAATAATTTATGTCACAGTAGCTGAGAAAATAATCTGACTATAAGTTGTCGTGAAGAGAAACACATTCATAGGCATTCTAGGTATATAATATTTATATATTTTAAATTAAAATGTGTTTATAGACTTATGCATATCTTATATGAATAATGCAAGTTGATAGCAAAGCTGATACTAGTTCTAGTCCTGGAAGTAGAAATTCAAGGGCTAGGAAACTGATAAGAGTAAAAAAGATTAGGAAGGAAAAAATATTATTAGAATCTTTCAAAGGAATTGTATATTGAGATAAAAAGAAATCCTAATGATAGTGTTTATTCATTATAAGATGGAAACACTGTAAATACAAGTAATAATATAGAATATAGATATGTGTTTAACCAAGATTTCTGTTTTGAGTTAGAGAATGTGCCAGACAATTATGAAGATATGGTTAGTGAAGAAATACATTCCATTTCAGCAATGGGAAAATACATTTAAAAGAAGCTTATTACATCTTGATTTTTTTTCTTTTCAATCATTGTGCCTGGATAATCAACAATTGTAAGAGATGTTGCTCTGCTTCTTCCCATCAAGGGAAGCTATTTTTTACTTTGTCCATATTTCAGTGTTTGTCCCCATTATGTTTCTATTAAAAGGCAGGTGTTTTCAGAAGGCTGCTTAGTCAATATATGACTAATTCCCTTCATCTTCACATTGAATAGTAAAAGTCAACTAACAAAGATTTAGTAAAGGCTGTGGCAGGTTCTCCACTAACTGATTTCAAAAGTTCTATGAAAGTTCTATGACCTGTGCTGGTATTGAGAATTTTTTTACCTGAAAATCTGTGAATGGCACAAACCTTACCTGGTTCTGGATCTGTCCACAGCTGGGAGACTCTTCTCCTTAAAAGGCAATTTTTCCTTTCTCTCTCTCTCTCTCCCACCACCACCTCCTCCCCTCCTTTTCCTCTCCCACCCCTTTTCTTCTGTTTTTTCTTTTTTTTCTGGTAGCAAGTATTTTCCCCACCACATGTTGCTATTTTAGGACTGCTACTAGGTAGCTTCATGGTAATGGGATATTGCTGCTACGGGATCCTCTTCTATAAAGTCTCTAGGAGTGTGGTGTAGCACAATTCCCTATGAACATGTCTGTCATGGAGGGATTAGCCTGTATACAAGTCTCCCTAACAGCCATAGCTATACATAGCTTTTGCATTGAACGGGGCAGAGGAAATGGAGATGATAGTGTTATGACCCCGATCAGAGCCAGTTGAGCTTGTCTTTTCTTTGTGTCTGTGCAACTGGCAGTTTGTAGGAGCCCCAGTCACAGCTCAGTGCATGATGCAAATCATGACCATTACAACATTGCATTGACCTTTTTCTTCTGAACTTCAATATGGTAGTAGTTTAATTTTATACCATCTTGGCCATATTCATGCTGTGGCCTCAGGCATTGAAAAATTCTCAGCCTTTTAAAGAAAATAGGTGGAAAAAACACCAGATATATTCTGCCATTTAGCTGCTATGCCAACAGAAGAACTTGCAGCTGCATGGAAAACTTTGGCTTCAGAGCTCTACTGTCATTCCAGCCCATTTGAAGCAATCACCTTCTCACCATCCAAGACTGGAACTGTCTCGTTTAGCAAACATTAAGAGAAAGAAACTCAGAGGACTTCTGTTGTACTAAAATTTATGGAAAGTTTGTTTTCCAATAATGCTTTCCAAACCATGCCACACTGCTATTCATTTACAATTTTGCTTACTGGTACTAACACTGTTTTATAAAACACCTAAGTTACTTACAATACAGCCTAACACTCCTAATTTTTCTGGGCTCCATTTTGTGTTTGGCTAACCTCAGGAGACACTGTTGTGGTTAGAAAGAATCCATCAGGCTTGATGAAAATCTCTTTGTAGGCTCTGATTTAATAATCTGCAACAACGGAGTTGATATTCCCATTTCAAGTCTTCCCACACTCCAATTTTAGAATACAATGGCATTTTGTAAAATTTCCTTCAACTAGGTATTTTATATAGAGCTTTCCCTATATCTTCCCATACCATATAATTTAAAATCTATTGAAATGAACATAGTGGTAGAATGAAATGTAGAATTTATATACACATTTGAAATAAAAAAGAAAAGGACATGGCTTGAAATTCAAGAGAGACATTGACAAGCCTTGTTGGCCTGCTGCCCTAGAAGTACTTTCTGATTCACTTGCAATTTAAGCTTCTTTCAAGAAGAAAACATATCCACAACTTGTACAAAGGTTGTTTCATGTCAGAACATTATTCTTAGATTAAACATCACTCTGAATGTCATGCACAAACAAAAACTAGTAGGAAATAATAAGAAGTGTTGAAATAAAAACTGTCTATTTAAACTGTGCTTGTTTTTACCCCATGCTGGCTCCCTGACTGATCATTCTTCAACCTAACTTTCTCTAACGAAGTGGCAGGAAACCCCATTCAGCAGATAGAGGCTGTGGCATGCACGCAGTGCAGCTCATCAGCATGGGCACTGCTAGGCTCCAGGGCTCTTGCCTGAGTGTTAGCCAGGAAACAGACTTTTGGCTGAACCTATAAATCCAGGGTTCTGATATGTAGAAAGATGGAGAGAATTTTGCCCATGGCCTCTGGCACTTCTGATGATAACGCAGTTTCCTCACAGGGTTCATCCTAGGAGCCAGACGGAATCATTTCCTCTCTCTTGTACGAGTCCAGGAACTCAAAGCCATCATCTTTCTCAACAACAGGCTT
This sequence comes from Porphyrio hochstetteri, assembly GCA_020800305.1. Classification (NCBI taxonomy): domain Eukaryota; kingdom Metazoa; phylum Chordata; class Aves; order Gruiformes; family Rallidae; genus Porphyrio; species Porphyrio hochstetteri. The sequence continues at coordinate 27,911,400 of CM036912.1, forward strand.
TGCCCTGTGTGCTGCAGAACTCTATCCAATGGTTAACATGTTGCTCAGGCTGGAAATAGATGGGCAACACGAGCTGTACCACATGCTATTATATCTTAGCTTTTTGATAGCACCATGGCAGATGCTAGTCCTGGCTCTTCCACAGGAGAAGAAGAAAAAGAGGAAAGAATAAGCTTCTAATACTTCTAGTGTCTGTATTTTGTGTATAATTGGTTTTCTTGACCAGCTGCCAGCTCTAATGCCATGCTATTCTGTGGGAGGTGTTCTGATGAATGGTACTCCAGTGATTTTGGAAGGTAGGACTTTCTCTACGAAGATCATTAACTCTGTCAGGTCTACTAGTCTGCCTTTGGCAGTGGACAGGAACATGGTTTCAAAAGGAGAATACCACACATTTGGTACAAAAATCAATGAGGACTGGAGAGTTTATGTTAGAGAGAACAACTGCAAGGCAAACAAGTAAATAAAGTTTGAGCTTTACTGGGTGATAAGAGAGAGGAAAAAGAAATTGGAGAGAATATGCTGTTCCTTGCAAGGTGAAATCAAGAGGAGAAAGTGAACTTATATGTATAGATATTTAAATATGCATATTTCTATAATTCCTATAACAGGAACATAAGGCTATAATTATAGTGGAATTTCAGAAAAGAGAAATTAACTCTAATTTCAGGAGAGCAGTTACTAGTGACTCTCACCTACTCCCCAGAAAGTGTCTGTGAAGGCCTCCTTACTCAACATGGTAGAAATAATGAAGAGTGAACACCACACCTTGATCTTTGGTCCAGATTTCCCTGCTCCTACACTTTGCTCTCATAAACCCAGTTACTTCTGAGGAATTAATTTTTTTTTTGAGGTTTCCTATTGGAGAAGCTGCTAGTCACTTCTTGCTTGTCCACTCCTGCAGTGAGGCAGCTCACTTTTGGCATCCTATGTTGCCTCTTTTAACATTAGAGAGGAAGTTTCTGCTTGTTGGTTCCAGATGGTTTAGGTCTTAATTTCTCTATATTCCAAATTACTTAATTTAAGAAAGGCTCCAGAAAAATATTATATCTGGGTTGTATAATATTTAAAAGCTCCAGCTCACCCTGTGGAAGAGTTATAAAACTATCATCGTAAAGAACAAAATAAAACAAAACAAAACAAAACAACCACCAAAAACTTCCCACCTTCCATATTTTACTCCCCCAGTTTCCTCAGCAGTGAATTTCAAAGGGTGATTACTTGGTGCACTAGTAATTTTTTCTTTTGCTATGCTCTGAATCATAAAATACTGCCAAAACTTTTACAAAAGCATTATCCTACCCCCTGTCCATGAAATAGCATAAGATACAGCAAAAATGTCATTTCTACAGCAAAAAAACTGTGGAAGGAACTCAAATTTGCCTAAGTGAGCCAAAACAGTTTCTCCTGGTCTTAGAATTACCTGGTCCCTGAGTTCAATAAATAAAGGACTTGTAGTAGAACAGGAGGACTTGGAAATGCTTCTGAATTCAGTATGGATGAGATTATTGTCTGTGGTTTGACTGCTCCAAGAAATCATTTGCCACTGTTGGAGAAGAGCTGTGAGATGCATCATCTGAAACCACAGTTCAGAAAGAAACACAAAAGAAAGCAATCAGCTCAGCCCAAGGTTAACAGGAGATTCAGACAAGGGCTGTAGGCAGTTACACAGAATATACCTAATATTTGGAAAAAAATTAATCTGCCTGACGTGTTAAAAACTACAGCAATTGGGAACTGAAGCTGGCAACGTTCAAGCTGAAAAGAGAATGCACTCTCTGGAGTAAAATACTACAACAGGTTGCTGAGAACTTCTGAATAATCTTCAGCATCACCTTTTAAGTCAGAATGAGATTTTTCTGGGGAGACGGTTTGTTCAGTCACAAACCAGCTGACAGAGGCAGCAAAGTCATTTGGTGATATTCCTTTGACTGCATTAAAAAAGGGGCAGATGAGAGGATTATGGTGGTCTTCTCTGTCCTTAAAAATTCCTTAAAACCTCTGAAGATGAAAATCGATTGAAGAGTAACAACAAAGTAGCTTTTATAAGAATTGTAACTTTTCTGTTATTCTTGTGTTAGAACCTCAATTTTGATATGGACAATCAATCAGATAGCAAATTCAGAAGAAAAGATTTAATCAAACTATAAAAATGAATATTTTATATTATAAAGCTTGTATGCTTTTCTTGCTGTCAAAGCAATTCTGTCTTGATGGTCTGTTCAGGAAAAATAACTGACCTGTATTCCAATAAAACCCTCCACTCAAATATACCCAGAAAGCACTGAATTTTAAATTAAGAAAAATATGTTTTTCCTATTACTTTTTTGTAATAATTGAAAAACACCTTGAAAATTACATTTACAGTGCTGGGTAATTAAATGTTTTTAGGGCCTGCATTAATGTGGTCAATTTACACAATGAATATTATTTCATTTTAGAGACAGAAAATGTTTGTCTCTCCTTTTTCCTCATATTATTCTATAAATATGCAGTAGTTCCATAAAGGTTGAAAAGAAAGTTTATTGGATTTATACCTTCTTAAAAGGAAAGTGAATTTCTGAGAGAAAACTTTAAAACCTGACAATTAAGTTGAAAAAAACCCACACACCTATGAAACAGTGATTTGCAAACACAAATTTAGGCACAGTGCTGGTGTGCAGAGTCTTTGAGAAGCTGTAGGGATCTGTTTAGTCTCCTGCTCTTGGCTGGTAAATTGCATTACATTTCAGGTATGTTACATAAAGACGTTTCTATTATAGTTCTTCTGATTTGTTTTTGATAAAAAATAGCATCTGCAGGAATGTACCTGAGAGGAAAGGCAGTTCACAGGTGCTGCACAAATGTTTGTACATCTAAGCTGAACTGAGGATAAGACAGTTTGGGTCTGTAAGAGAATCTGGAAGATGCTAGAAAGTAGGAGGGCTGTACAAGAATATCTTTATCTGGATTTTACTAATAGTTGTAGCCTTAAAAGAACTAAAAATATCAATTTAGATTATGTATTACACCTCTCATCCCATTCATTCAACTACAGGCCACTGCTTTGTTGCAGATACTTCTCAAAGGCTTATTTGCCTGATGCAGCCCTGATTTTTTTTGCCTTCTGTGTTAATTTTGTAAACGATCTCTGTTCTATATTTAGCTGGGACCTTGAGTAGGATCTTTCAAGCTCTCTACTCTATTTGCCTTCCTACAACCTTATCTAAGGGAAATCATAATTGACATAACCACACAAATGATTCCACAAAGTGGTAGCTAAACCATAGTCCAGAGGTTGCCTTGGACTTAAATTCTTACTGTACTCAAGTCTGTAACTAAACCAGCTACTGTTGTACCTTGCAAAAGCAAAGTTGTTGCAAATGCTGCATCAGAGGACCAGTCCTTCCACTAATAACTCTATCTGGTATCTTAATTGGTAAGTAAATGAATAAAAGATGTGTTTATTGCAGTGTAATTGACTTGTTTGTTTTCCCTGCCTCATTGATTAATTTTGGGGAGGGGAAAGGGACAAGTTTTTGAATTAATTTATATCCCTCCTGAAATTGAAGTAATCTGTTTTTAGGAGGTTGGACCTATATCTGCATATTTCCTCAAAATATGCAGAGGACAAAGGTACAGAAAACTGGAAATATCATAGGAAGGCCAAATGTGTGGTAATAGTGTTTCTCTAATTGTTCAAACTGGCAAGCTATGGCAAACAACTTCTCAAAAAGCAAAGAATATGTGCTGCTGCTTGAAATGTTTTTAAAATATGCTGTGTGCTAATGAAAACACTTTTTGCAGATGGTCCAAATTTTGGGCAATTATTAATTTAGCTTCAGTCTCTAGCAAATCTGATCATTCTAAGGCTGTATTCACATCAGAACCTAAATGTAAACAATGGGAACAGCAGTATCCTCAGTGGATTATGTTTTATTTATTTGTTTCTGAACAATTATCTTGCTATGGCCCACTGTCTCTGCTTCTAATAAACAACACTTCTTTCTTGTCCTGTGCCTGCAACACATGACAGTGTCACTGTCAAGGCCTGTTGTAAGACCCAGCTAGTTGCCCCCAGCTAGTCAACAGAGCAGAGTAGTTTGCAAATGAAGAACATTTGTCTGAATGACACATTTCTGAATGGGAATTGTTTTGCTTTGCAGAGAGTTTGGCCGCTGGAAAGTAAATAATCTTGCTGTGGAAAGAAGAAACTTTCTTGGCTCCCCTCTGCCTCTTGCCCCTGAGTTCTTCCGTAACATAAGGCTACTCGGACGCCGCCCGACCCTTCAGCAGATCACAGAAAACCTTATCAAGAAATATGGAACACATTTCCTGCTGTCAGCTACCTTGGGAGGTAGGGTCAATGCCTGGAAACGTTGTGCTTGTGATGTGACTGGACTGCCTTGGTCCCCGCAGCTGGGTGGGAGCGACTCTCCCTGGGATGGACTTTAGAGCATGGGAGCAGGTTCTGTCTAAAAGTCGCACGACTTTCTTCTGCTGATGTTAAGCTTTGCTTTATTGATTCTGTGTAAAAAAATTAGGGAGATAAGGAGAAGAAATCCTGTTGCTAAGACTGAGGTACTTTTCCTGGGTTCCTGGTGTGCATGCTCCAGGTCTGGTGGGGATGTTTCTCTGCACTGAGAGGTCATTAAGGAGAGTCACATTTTTTCGTGTAAGAAGCTCTTCTAATAATTTGCATAACAAAAAATTACATGAGTATCTTGATCCCTTACAGTATTGCAGAGATGAAGTCAGAAAAATAATAACAAGTATTTTCACCAAATCTTTTGAGCTAGGGGACTTCTAAATGACTTTGACCACTGGGAAATTCCTCTATTGTCACTTTGCCATCTTCAGGACTAGTATCCACTTAACCAATGGGACTAAAAGTTTCAAAATGGGATGATGATGCTTTGACATGGGATTCCTGTTAACTTAATGGAATCTGCAGCTCTAAATCCCTGCAGACTAATTTGGAAAGGATAGTCTATGCATAATTGGGATCCAGTCACCAAATGGATTGAAGAAATCCAGTGGAGAGGCCTAATGTTCAAGAGAGCATAAATTGTTCACAATGAAAGATAATTAGTACCTGCGATTACCCATCTAGGCATTACAAAATGAACTGACATTTTAAAAATGCAGCTTTATCCCTTGGTGGGTGATTATATTGAGCTTAATTCTGGTGATTGAGTATCCTTCCAGCAGGACAGTCTTGTCAAAATCCTTTATTCACCTGAGGAATGTTTCTCTTTAATACATTTTATAACTGAATTTTTACCATATATTAAGGAAATGACAGCCTTCCTATTGTCTTTTGGCTGATATTTGAGATATGTAACAACTGAAATAGCTCACAGTAGCTCCTTTTTGAAAAAGACCATTCTAGAAACAAGGTGAATTTCTGTCTTGCTATAGTTATCTAAAATACTAAAGAATTAATTCCTATCATAATTTTGGGAGCTAGTGTTTCTACAGGAAATCCACTGACATTAGAGTTTTAAGACCAGCAATTTGGAATAAAATTCCCAGATTTTCTTTTAATATCTCAGCATTTTTCTAACATGCAAGCAGTATACTTTTTACAAGTGATCTCACATTTTCTTGTGTATGGAACACATAGCACATGCAAACAGAAAAACTAACAAGTAAAAGAGAAGAAATCTTAAAATATAATGCATGATAATGAAAGATTTGGCTGCAGCAAGTATCCTAATGCAGTGATTATCCTATAGCAAAAACTATTTTTTAGTATTATTGGGCATTTGCAAATCATCAACGAGCACAACTTTCAGTTCCAACAGCTAAATGATGGAACTCATTTTCAAGTTGAAATTAGACATAACAACTCAGGGAAAGCAGTCTAGCACAATAATAGCTGCTCTTTAAAAGGACGAAGCACCAGTATCACACTGAGGACAAAAGAGCTGCAGACTTGACACCTCTTAGGAAGTACGTCCCTTACTGAAAAATGAAGCTTGAATGTGGTCCTTTGGAAGACAGATGAAAATTGTAGCTTAAACATTCAGTATTGTCCCTAAAGCCTCAGGATTTGATGCAGGGGAACGGGAGTAAGGACACCCTTTTCTCACTCTCCTTCAGACTCCCTCACAAAGGCTGTAAGATACAGTAGCTGCCACAAGCTTGCAAAAATTTTCCGCTCACGGGGGGATGATGTTGACTTCTGGGCTCTGTCAACACTTAATGAAGTCAAAGGGAGTTTTTGTATTAACTTTGATGGCTTTGATTTAGGTCCCTAGCCTCAATTTTTAGGCATGATTTCAGGCACACCTGCTGCCTTCCATTATCTTTGGATGGGTGCTGAATACTTTGAAAAATTGGTTCAATTAAAATAATTACAGGGAATTAGTAATTTCTAAGAATGCTTTCATGAAGTAGCTAATAACCCTATGCTTCCCTGTATGTCTTAGTTCTCATTTTTGGGCTAGATTGAACAGGGATTCCCAGAGATGCTTGTCCATACTTTATTAACACGCAATTAGACGTTTTTTTCTCTCAATAATATATTCGTACTTTCACTTTAATTACAGGTTGGGTTATTCTGAAAAATTCTCACTTGTGTAGCTCCTTAAAAGCAGACCAAACTGAGTGTGCATAGTACTTTTATTTAATGAATCCCCAATCATCTGTATTCATGGGCATAAAGGAAAGCTTGGCAAACAAACAATCCTGTGTGAAGATTTGTGTGCCTCTGTGACCATTTGGCTTTCATGAATATCCCTTTTTGACCATAAAGGGAACTCTCACACATGGTTGTTTGTGATACGTTCCCAGCCTTTACACACAAACACAGAAATATTCCCCTCGAGGGCATCCTGAAATGGGAACTTAGGGAAGTTCTGTTTTTCTTGCTGCCACAAGATAATGTGGAAAATGACATTTCTCACTGCTTCTGTTTCTTATGGAAATTGTATCGTCCTGTGACAGAAGCCAAATGTCCATAACGAGCAGCTTCAAGGTCCATGATAGACGGACCCTTTTGCAAGGACTGAGCAGTGAGTTCCTGGGTGAGGTCACGTGCCTGTGCACAAGGGTAACTCCTGCTTCTGCACTGGGGCTCTGCAGTGTCTAATCCACTGAAAAAGAAGAGCTGTGGCTGCTCATTTCTGTTGAATTCTGTGCACAAGTGAGGGTGCTGTGTTGGGCTGGACCATCAGTAGGAGCAGAGGAAATTTCTACTCGTCTAGGGCAAGACATATCCTGTTTGCATTAGCAAAGGTGCAGATTTACACAACTCAGCCAGGACTGACTGGAACAGCTTTAGGTTAAAGGCAAGAGAGGACTCATACAAGAGAACTCCATCCTTGAAGGTGAGAGAAGGGTCTACTGGACAAGTCCCTGAGCATCTCATTTAATTAGACTTGCTCTGAGCAGGGAGTTGGATTGGACGACCGCCAGAAGTCCCTTCCAGGCTAAATTATTTTCTGACTCTATGAAATGTATTTCTAAATTCCTTATCAGCCCTCAACTAGCATTTCCAAAAAACAAATATTCTTCTTTGAATGAGAGATAATACACGGTATTACTTTTTTTCCCCTTTTGTTCTGCATTTATACTTTCTGCTTTTCTTGCATACAGCATGATGCAATGAAGGTCCAGCTTGCTGAATAATATAAAAGAACATTAGCAGCTGGACACTTCAGTGGTTTACAAAAAATAGAGTGCAGCAGTGAGCTTCAGAATGAAGATATTGTGAAGTCTAGCACACCACTGTGGGATAAATGTAGGAGGATGAAAATATCAGTGGATCCCACTTGAAAGGCATTCACTTAAATGCTGTTCTTACATATGGTTGTAAAGGCTGCTCAGCAAACCAACAGACTTGGTGATGAGGAAATCGTAGATAACTACCATTCTATGCTGAAATGATGGGCCTTTGTCCCAGGCATTTGTGTGATGTGAGTCTGATGTGGGTGCTTCGCAAGATGAACATGTAGGACATCAGAACTGAATCCTCCTTGCATCTGGAAACGTGGTAACTGTTCCGAATAAATGGATTTGCAGGAGGTTGTCATAGCTTCTTATGAAACTGGAGCCTTCATAGGCAATTGGCTAAATGGCAATCTATCTCAAGCATTTGAGAGAGATTGATTTATTTTTACTGCTATTGTCAGTCTTAATTCCGCAGTGTTCATTCCAAGACCATCAATACATTCATCTCTCTGGGTCAGGAAATATCTCTTGATAATGCTGAAGGCCTTGAGAATCAAAAGAAAAATAGGTAGTTTTGTCTTTATAACAGACAACCTTAACAGGTGTCAGCAGAGCAGCTTCACCTCAACCTCTTGTCATTCTCCTCTCCACTGGTTACAGTACCGCAAGGGAGTTTGGTCATTATACCTTTACTGTTCTACACGCTGAATGAAGAGGGTCAGATTTTCTCTCCCTGATTAATATTCCTCTGGAGCAATGTATTACTCTGCGGACAGAGATGGGAGAAAGCATCAGGAGCTGTAAACCAGTGAATCTCAATGAACTCTGGAGGATTTATTATCATTTACACTAACTGCTGGTACGACCTTTGTTTTCTGTAATACTTCTTTTGAGGCAAGATACAAAGTATTTGCAAACAAGGGAGGGAGAGTTCAGTCCAGAATAACTGATGTGAGAAAGGAATTTGAAAGTTTAGTATCAGACTTCCAAACACCCCACCCAGGTATGTAAATTTCCCAGAATTTAAGATTATGGATGAGAAGCAAAAGAAGAAAAAAAAATATTTTTTTTTCCTCCCCATCCACTCAATGAAGAAAAAATTATAAAGTCAAAAAAACAGATGGTATATATGGAATTAACATGCACTGCTATTCACTGGAACCACAGAAATGATCCCACATCTGGCCTGGCATTAATTTATATAGTTTTGGAACTATACACTTCCATGTGTTTAAATTTGGGAAAATGACCTGATAAAACCCTAATGGCATGTTCTGTGAGCCAGGCATGAATAGATTTTCCACTAGTGCTAGAATATATTTTATAACAAAAGCATAACATTTTTAAAACTTTTTTTTCCTATTTTTTACAGCTCCTCTAGCTGAGGCATTCTATTTAACCAGAAACTTTTGAGGAATTCATAGCCCAAAGGCCTTTATACCTTTGTAAGATTTATGTATGTGAATGAAAAGAGAGCTGTAAGTAGACGACTGTGGATGATGCTCGGCTATATCTGTCTTTGAGTGTTATCCTTTCATTACTCTTTCCTCACTTTCTGACACGAAGTGATGGGAACTCCTTAGATCACTCATTTTCCTACCACTACCCTATCTACAGAAGAAAATCTGAAACATCAAGGTATAAAATCCTTTAATCACTACAAAGATGTGGGTGCAGAAACCAGGACACATTTATAAACTGTTGTTTACGAGTCTTATATCTAAATGGCCATGCATGGGTTATCAGTCTAGTTCAGTTCCTCTAAACTATTTTATTTCACTTCACACGTCTATTTTTTGAAAATCAGTGCATTGAATATTTTTCTCAGCTGAAGAGTTTAAAATACAAATCCTGGAAAATATGTTCAGATACACCTAGAAAGAATTAAATATCTAGGCTAAGTTATGAGCTTGGAAATTCCAGGGCTCATGGGGACATTAGTATATATTGTGCCAAGGTCACTCTACAGTGTGAATGTCCATCTCCTGCCCCCCGATGCGTATCTGTCAGGGACAGCAGCTACATGATAATAAAGCATCAGTGCAGTGACTGCTAATTTCTTGAACCAATCATTCTGTTATAGTGAACATTACCAAATGTTTTTCTGCTATTTCTTCTAAACCTGAAAAAGCAAAGTTAACTGTCTCATGACTGGGGTGAAGTAGAGGGAATACTGCTTTGAGAGGTTTTGGGAAGCACCTCTGTGCAGATCTGAACCTGAATAAACATGTGTTCTTAGTCTTCATTGTCATTAATCCTTTTCAGCTCTTAAAATTCATAACCTTGAACAGTTTTCTAAATCATACTTGTTGTTTTAGCTAATGCTTGGATGTCTTCTTAGCCTATTTTATGGTGTAGCCAGGAAAAAAAATTCATCCATGTTTCAAATGTGACAGAAGGGTCTCTTTTGGCATGGGTTTAATTTTCCTTAAATTAAATTAAAATTAAATTTAGTTCAAAATCTAAATTAACTCAAATTGTCTTCCACAAATATAAAATGAGTCAAAATCTAAATTAACTCCAATTGTCTTCCACAAATAAAAAATGAGTCAACAAACCACAGAGTTCTGGGTGCAAAAGAGATTTCACCTCTATATGGATGCCTGAGTTCCACATATGGGTGAATTCCCTGGGGTTTAATCCACTTTTTCTAGCAAGTGAATCAGAATCTCTAAGATAACTTATGAACAGCAAGTATTTTTGAAACCTACCTGATTGCATGCAATATTAGCATAGTGCATGAGGATCTCAGTGATGAACTGGGACCCGCTGGTTTGAGATGCCATACAAACGCAGAAGGAGAAAGAGCTGAGGTGATGCTTACACTGGAGGCCCCATCTATTGCTCCAGTTACATGCCTTCACTCAACCTCAGGACTTGTAATCTGATGTGAGCTGAGTCAACGTAAACATTCAAGACCATTTCTACCTGGTTACAGAGTATGACAAAGGAAGCATCAGGGAGTGGGGATGGAGCCTGCAGGGCTGGGGATGCTACGGGATCTTCCCTGCCAAAACACGCCCACCAGCAAGTGCCACAAGCAAGGGTGGGATCAAGCACGACTAGGATAGCAGGATGATGTGATAACTGTGAGGGGGTTCAAAGGTTACTTTTCTGGCATTTTCTAATCAAAGCAAAGCAGTGCAGCACACAATGTCCTTTTCCAAGAGATTTTTTTGAAATGGGAGTTTTTATTGCGGGTATGTTCTCTGCCCCCTGGAGAACAGATGTTGTTGATGGGAGAAAAATAACCAAACCGTTTTAGTAATAAAACTCAACGGGATTCTGTTGAAATAAAAGCTGTCCCACCATCTCTACTACCAATGAATAGGTATCAATCAAAAGAGTTTACAACCAGAGCAAGATGGGGTAACATACCTGTGAATGAAACACAAAGAACCTGAAAAAAAATTTTTTTTGTCTACTTTCCAGAGATTTTCTTTGACCCTAAAGGCTTGTTTTCTTTCACCTTACAATTCATTGCATTTTCTTTGGAAAGCCAGTCAAACTTGCAAAAGTCACTTTAATCTAAATACACTAGCTAAGACCTCTGGAAAAAGGCAAAAGTGGAGAGAAATCTCTTAGTAAAATTTTGCACCTTTTTTGTGCAATCTGAACTGGTTACTGATACATTTTCTACCCCTGTGAGTTCCCGTGTTGTCCCTTCTTTTACGACTGTGTCTTTATCGCTCCACAAACAGCTGCAAAGAACCCCATGGTCCCTGGCTCCAATCTCAGCCCACTCTATTGCTTTTCATTTCTGAAATACCTTCCATACTGGCTGAGTCACAAGGCAAGTATTGAAAAGGCAGGTTTTATTGCATAGACAGAGTTGAATGCCAACAGCGCTGCAACCTAAACCAGGTTTCGATGAGAAATTTCTCTCAAAGCACAAGTCATCACACTTTGCCATGCTTTTCCAGCTTTTCCTGCTCACAGCGGTTGGCGTGGGTGCAGCACAGTGTGAATAAATGTCCACCTGGCCACAGGACCAGCACCACCTCACACCCAGGCTGCACAGCAAAATGCGGTGCAGAAGCCTGCAGTACCGCAAGGCGCTCACGCCTGCCCTGCCCATCAGCCCTCGGCTGCTATGCAGGAGGTTTGGGCAGTAGTCAAATAAAATGTGAATCTGTGCCCACTTCTTACAGCAGAAAGATTAGGTCACTTGATAGGGAAATCCTGTTGCTTACAGAGGCTGTTTTAATTCCTGGTTCTTTGCAGTTCAGGAAACTAATCCCTGCTTTGATGACTACATGCACAAAAATATTCCATTATAAATCCGTAGGAGAAGTATAAATACAGTGGTGAAAACTCTGGTAGGCTCCGCTGAATAGCCAGCTGCCCTGGGAAGCAGCTGTCCCTTCCAGGCCAACATGAACATACTGGACAAACCCAGCAGGTCTAATTAGAAAAGAGGCTCCTGGATAGTGGTGGTTTTGCCTATGGAATGTCTGAAGGGCATGACTGTCCTCTGAATTTGTGAGAGATGGGAAGCACTGTAAGGTACAGTGATTAACACAAATGCACTACTCTTTCTCCACCATCAAATGGATTTTGCAAGCCGAGGTAGTTACGTGTCAGATTTGTGGACAGATGTGGTCTCCTGCATGGAGGCATGCATTCCTCATGTAGCATTGCTCACCACCAAGTTTATCTCCCTTTAAAGATGATGTCATGTTTTCATCCTACATATTATCCCTCCACAGTTATTACTTTTTGGCACAGAAACCCATGCAAAGCTGGCAGCCAGTCCTCTGGATGGGCAAAATGCCACTTCAGCAGATGGGTGAGCAATGAAACGAGCACAAGTGGCAAGTCAGACCCTACGAGGACAGCTCCCTTTCCAGGAACAAGGAAGTAGCATTCGGTAGGGTTGTTCAGCACCCAAAATACAGGTGTAATGATATGAATCACTTGTATTAGAGATTAATGTTGAAGAATGCAAGTTACCAATCACAGACTCACAAAGTGAGAAAGGTCTTTTTGTAGTTACTTCAGAAATAAGTTGCACAGATGAAAACACTGAGTCAATAAATTGTTTATCTAGTCCATTTTCTGAAGTTGAGTTTTGCCTAAACATGAGTGAATTCTTGCTCAGGATGAAATACAGGGAAAACAAATATCCATGAAACGAGCAATAAACATGAAAAGTTCCCTACAAATTTAACAGTATCAATAGGTCTGATCTGAAATGGTTTTTAAGAACTTAGTTAAAAAAGGAAGCTTACACTTAGCTTTTGTTTTCAATAATGCTACAGCAATTAAAATTTCTAAATTCAATAGTATTTCTCTGTCACTCTAATAAGGAAAGAGTGAGAAATCTATACTATAAGATGCTGGAGCTTCTCTTTGCTTTTGGAAAAGCACTTGGGAGTTAGTAAAAAGTTATTTATGTTTCCTTTTTTTTTTTAAGAAAGGGATTAACATTCTTATTCTATATTTTAATACATTTTCGTTATATAAATTTGGCTAAAGACAAATGTATCAGGTTTCAGGCATCTTAGCATTTCTGAATTGACTATAAAGCACTAGATTGATTATAACAGGATTGTTTATAAAAAGCTGTAACAGGTTATCCTTCCTCAGCAATCAGGTAATGTACATTAAAAAAAAAAAAAACAAAAATAAAGTCTCAAGTTTTACACTAAAATTAAATACTGAAACATGATGGTATTAGGCAACTTTGGATACAAACACATTTTATACATAATTTAAATTTAATATCTGCAGAATATCTCTATATTCTTAGTAAATAGGAGTTAATATAGCAGACTTATCCCCAGTGTCATTGCATTTTAGGTATAAATGTGTCCTATTCAATAGCTGTTATTCAAGTGAGACACCATAAAAAACAACCAACCAAACAAACCACACCTAGAATAGTATCTGTTGTCATTCTGTTTAGGCACTGGAATATCTGTGTAGGGATAACATCAGGCAGCAACTACAGAAAACTTCTACTTCCCCCCTTATTTCTGGCAAACTGGGACTTGCAGATGTCACTGATGGGGTCTGTGGTTTCTGTTTCCTTGCTCAGGAGAGGAGTCACTCACGATTTTTGTGGACAAACGGAAGCTGAGCAAGAGGTCGGAAGGAAGTGATCTCAGCACGAACAGCTCTGCGGTGACTCTGGAGACCCTGCACCAACTTGCAGCCTCCTACTTCATTGACAGGGACAGCACACTGCGCAGGCTCCACCACATCCAGATTGCCTCCACTGCCATAAAGGTAGGGAAGTCCTCTAGGATCAACCTGCAGATGTATTTCCAGATTCACTAGCTGCTTTCTTAGGAGAAATGTGTTTTGATTAGTAAAAAAACACTTGTTAACAAAAGTAATTCTTGTTCTAAACTCTTTTACCTGAATCAGAGCATCCAATTGAATGTGAAGATTCTACCTTTGAAAAGGGTTTAATGCACTAAAGATGTGTTACTCTTGATGAGTAATAAATAATTTGAATGAGATGAACATCATAGCAGTTTTTTCACTGAGATGATCTTTATATGTGTGCTCAGCAACTGCATTTATAGATGGACTGATGTTAGTGTATGGGTGCATGCAGTTCCCTCATACATCTTTACCCTCTTTCTTTTTCTTCTTTTTTTGCAAAACGTAGTTATTGTATTTCTGTGACTGGGATGTTTTTGGGTTTTTTAACTGACGTTTGGAACAGTTTAGAGCTCTTGATTCTGCAGTTTTGTGAGGGTACATCATATTATCTCTTGGGAAATACTTTCAGTACAGTTTGTCAGTCAAAGCATCCTGTCTACTGAGTGCTGTAGGTCACTGGTGGCACTGGAGGGTGCTTGGCTGTGGCCAGTGCCACAGCATGTGTTATGTAAAGCAAAAATATCTTTTTCTGAGCAGCCCTCTAGCCTAACGTGGCTTATTTGAAATAACCTGAAAAGCAAATAAAATTTTAGCTTGCAGTTGAATATGCATTAATTATGAAGCTTTTGATGTAAGATGTGATTTAGAATCCATTCTGCTCATTGGATCTTTCCATTGGTAACTACAGTCTTTAACAAAAGACCATCTGAAGCCAATTGCAGTTTCCAGCTACCTTAGCTGTTACTCAAGCAAATACATATTTACCTCCTTGGGAGCACCAGGGCCTTTACAGTGAGAAGGATATCACCAGAATTTGTGGCTTGGCAGCACCTGTTCAGTTTGGCTGCTGGTAGATGGAGGCTATTACTCCTGCCCCATTAATCTTGGGCTGCTAGAATGGCAGCTAACACAGTTCAGGGTTCAGAGCTGGCCACATGCAGGTGCAGGACAGCATTTGGCTGTTCAGGCAGCACAGCTGAAAATGAGAACCAACGGAGTCAGATGTCAGCTGAGGGCTGGCCATCAGATCACAGTCTTGCTGCAGACCATCGTATTATCCATCCCTCTGATGTGACTTCATAATCTTATTGTTTGTCATGTAGATCTACATCTACCTTTAAAACTAGGCTCCTTCCATCAAATCATATGCAAAACTTTACACACCAGACAGCTTGGTGTCGTTGGAAAACTAGCTGAGGGTGCACTCAATCCCACTATGCCCATGACATAGATGTTAAACAGCAGTGATCCCTATACCAACCCCTGAGAAATGCCACTCATCACTGGTCTCCACTTGGACATCAAGCTGTTTACCACAACTCTTTGAGTGTGATCATCCAGCCAGTTCCATATCTACCAAGTGTTCCATCTGTCAAATCCACCTCTCTGATTTGGGGAACAGTGTCAAATGCTTTGCAAAAGCCCAAGTAGATCACGTAATTTCCTCTTCCCTTATCCACTAATGCTGTAACCCCATCAGAGTGCCACCAAATTTGCCAGGCATGATTTGGCCTTAGTGAAGCCATGTCGGCTGTCACCAATCACCTCCTTATTTTTCATGTGCCTGAGCATAGTTTCCAGGAGGATCTGATCCATGATCATGCCAGGCACAGAGGTGAGACTAACCAGTCTATAGTTCCCCTGGTCTTCCTTTTTTCCCTTTTTAAAAATGGTGGTTATGTTCCCCCTTTTCCAGTCAGTGGGAATTTCACTGGACTGCCATGACATCTCAAATGAGATGGACAGTGGCTGGGCCATTTCACCGACCAGTTCACTCAGGACCTACGGTTGCATCTCATCAGGTCCTGTGGACTGTGTACCTTCAGGTTCTTTATGTATTCTCAAACCCTATCTTCTGCTACAGTGGGCAGTTCTTCATTCTCCCAGTCCCTGCCTTTGCCTTCTGTGACCTGAGCACTTTGGCTGGAGCCCTTCCTGTTGAAGACCGATGCAAAAACTTCACTGACTACATCGGCCTCAGTAACCAGGTCTCCTATGCTGGAGGCGGGGGCACATTTTTCTTCATTTTCCTTTCATCACTGACATACTTACAGAAACTATTCTTGTAGTCCTTGACTTTCCCAGACAGATTTATTTCTCTCATGGCTTTAGCTTTCCTAACCTGATCCCTGTCTGCCTGGACAATTTCTCTGCATTCCTCCCAGGCTCCTGCCCTTGCTTCCACCCTCTGTAGGCTTCTTTTTGGCATTTGAGTTTGCCTTGGAGCTCTTTCTTCATCCGTTCATGCTGACTTTTTTGCCCGACTTCCTCTGTTGGGATTCATTGCTCCTGAACATGGAGGAGTTGATCCTTGAATACCAACCAGCTGTCTTGGGCTCCTCTTTCCTCCAGGGCTTTGTCCCATGATACTCTACCAAGCAGGTCTCAGAAAAGGCCAAAGTCTGCTCTCCTAAGTCCAAGGTAGTAAGCTTGCTCTGCACCCTCCTCACTGCCCTGAGGATCAGGAACTCCACCGTTTCATGGTCACTGCAGCCAAATCTGCTCTTGAGCTTCGCATTCCCCATGAACACCTCCTTGTTGGTAAGAATAAGCTCCATCATGGCATAGCTCCTTGTTGGCTCCTCTATCACTTGGAAAGGGAATTTAGCACCAATGCATTCCAGGAACCTTCTTGATTTCTTTTGCCCTGCTGCGTTGTCCCTCCAACAGGTATTGGGGTAGTTGAAGAGCTCCATGAGGATCAGAGAACATAAGACTGCTCCTATCTGTCTATAGGGCCTCATCTGCTTGGTCTTTCTGGTTCAATGGTGGCCATACAAACCCACAACAGATGGCTTGTACCAGATGACAACTATAGTGTCACCCGTCCCAGCCCTCCCTTTAATTCTTACCCATGAATTCTTGGTTGACTCCTCATCCACAGAGTTAGATATCTGTGTTCCAGCAGATCAGCTTGAGGGCTGATTCAGGAGAAGTGACACCCTGAGGAGCTTGGTGACCATAAGCCAGGTCTGTGCCTTCCCCTCCTGGGCTGCTCCAGGGAGGAGAGTAAACTTACTGCTTTTTACACTGTAAACTACAGCACAATTCTTAATATTTTCAGCTCCTCTGTATCATGCTTCCTTAATAGGTTAAGGTCTAAGCTGTTTAAAGATAGGACATGGAGAGGGATCCCTTAAGTTACAAAGCTAAATCAACAACACATCACTATTAGGTGAGAATGATCAAGACCAATTAGTCTTCCAGGGAAAAAAATCACCAGCAAATAATAATAAATATTTGTTTTTCCTAAAACTACAATTTCACTGTGGAAAGCAACACATAGTGAAACATTATTCACTCTTATGTTATTAAAACAACTAATCCTTGAGCAATTCTTATATTCTTCATTCAGATTCTTTGATATATGCAATAGCTGATTTTTTTCCCTACAGGTCTTGATACATAATTTTGTGGAATTGATGCAGGAAGATAATACTTTGATAAATTTTACAATTAAGGTTTTCTATCAAAAACTAAGGTATGTTACCCGAAAAAGAAAGCATTAAGAAGGGGGAAGTAGAATTAACATTAAAATTGTCATGTTTAATTATTATGTATCTAGTGAAAAACTATACCATTTAGAGCGAAATCAACGTGCAGCATGAGGAATCAGAGATATGTATTTGATGAAACAAGTTCGTTAATCAAATCTGTTTGTAATCAAATTTGTTAGCTGTGACATAATTATCCTTAAAAAATAACATGAGTACAACTGATTGAAGCTTAGAGTTAATCACATAGACAATAAATTGCTTATTCCACACTAAGAAAGGTAAAATCTCCATGTTACATTTTCCAACTGGAAATTAAATGTCCATGGGAGCTACTCAGAGCCTATATCAATATTTAACTTATTTAAAAGTCCCTGATACATACATTCTTTCAATATTATTTTAATGCATGCATTTTAGTGTAGTGGTTAGGCTTATATGCTAAATCAACAGTTTGCAGCCTCAAGGGCCTCATTGGAAACTCACCAAGTGCCTGAGGGCTGCATGTAATTTGCATATACATTTACATGAATGTACATCCTGTTGTGTTTGAAATATTAGAGATCCAACATTACTTCCTTTGCATGCTCATTTTAGAAGCTTTTTCCTATGAAAATTTGTCTTCAGCTGCACTGATGGCTGTTAGTTCTCCCTATTAACATCCCTATTAGGATGATGCGCTGTGCTCTCTCTTGTTTAATAAAATCCTGTACAGTCGTGGAAGCAGAATAAAGTCAGCAAATGTTGTTCTTTCCCTCTGTGGTATCCTTAATGAGCAATATTCTCAGCTCTTCCACTTTGCTGGTGTTATCGCTTCTGTGCAGATGTGTGAATTTGCACCTATTGAAGACCTAACCATAGTTGCAGGCTCAGGGGATGGTGAAGTGGCCTGAGACTTAAGACTATGCAATAACCTTAATCCATATGACTAACCTTTTCCTTTGCTGATTGACAGATGGTGTGAACAAGACATCAAGGTCATGAATTATTGTAGCAGCTACTGTCTTAAAGAGGGAAAAGGATCCTTGCACAGGAGTTAACAGAACTCACTGGAAGAGCTTTAAACCAGCTTTGAATGAGGAAAAGGATAAAACCAAACTGGCTAGACATAAGCCTGGGGATGGTGTGCTAGCAAGGTCCCTCTGTCTGCCATTTCAGTGGAGGTAGGGGATGCAGATCCATGAGGCAGCAAAGATGCAAGGGTTGCTGATGTTGTTTATGTGTTGGAAATCATGGAAGTGTCTGAGTATGGTCAGGTAGGAATTAGGGTTTCCCTCTTCTATGGATCTGGATGGAATCCACCCAAGGGCACTGAGGGAGCTGGCAAAGTGCTCACCAAGCCACTTTCCATCATTTATCAGCAGTCTTGGCTAACTGGGAAGCTCACAGTTGACAGGAGATTAGCAAATGTAATGCCCATCCACAAGAAGGGCTGAAAGGAGGATTCGGGGAACTACAGGCCTGTCAGTCTGACTTCTGCAAGGGAACGTTGCGGAGCAGATCGTCTCGAGTTTCATCACACACAGCATGTACAGGACAAGCAGGTGATCAGGGCCAGTCAGCATGGATTCATGAAAGTCAGGTCCTGCTTGTGTAACCTGATCTGCTTCTATGACCAGGTGACCCGTTTAGTGGATGAGGTAAAGGTTGTGGATGTTGTCTACCTGGATTTTAGTAAAGCCTTTGACACCATTTCCCACAACATTCTCCTGGAGAAACTGGCTACTCATTTCTTGGACAGGCATACTGTTTGCTGGGTAAAAACTGGCCAAATGGCCCAGCCCAAAAAGCTGTGGTGAACGGAGTTCAATCCAGTTGGTGATGTGTCACAAGTGGTGTTCCCCAGGGATTGGTTTTGAGGCCAGTTCTGATTAATATCTTTGTCAGTGATCTGGACAAGGGGATCAAGGCCACCTTAAGTTTGCAGATGACATCAAGTTGTGTAGTAGGGTGTAGCCAGGTGGATGTAAGCCTCTTTTCCCATGTAACATGATAGGATGAGAGAAAATGGCCTGAAGTTGTGGCAGGGGAAGTTTAGATTGGATATTAGGAAATATTTCTTCACTGAAAGGATTGTCAATCACTAGAACACATTGCCCAGGGAGGTGATGGAGTCACAATCCCTTGAGGTATTTAAAAGATGCATAGATGTAGTGCTTAGGGACACAGTTTAGTGGTGGACTTGGCAGTGCTGAGTTAATGGTTGGACTTGATGATCTTAGAGCTCTTTTCCAACCTAAACTATTCCATGATTGTATGATTCTAAATGACCCTGAATTATATTTTTCTAGAAGCCATAATGCCACCAGTATCAGTAATGAACTTCTGAACTACGTCCAAACAATTGTGCAGAACACATAAGAAACACATTGGTGACACGGTAAATTAAATATTATTGAATCCTCTCACTGCACTCTGCAAAGGATAAACACAGTTATGTTAGGCAAGTATAACATTGCCAGCTAATATAGTGAGGAGGCTGTTGTTACTGTAGCTGTCTTTTGGAGGGTGCCTTCTTTCATTCAAGAATACTTTTTCTTTCAAAGTAGTTGGGGCAGGTGAATACAGTGTAGGTGTTAACTTCATGTTCCAATATCTGTGGGACTGCCACGGTGCAACAAAAGAACAGGAGGACAGAAGAACAGATGCATAAATTGAATTTTCCACCAACCATTTACAGCCAGATTACAGCCCATTTATTCCATCTGAGTGAGAAAGAATAAACATCTTTGAGAATATGCCCTCTAATTTCAATTAAATTTTATTGTGCAATTTGCTTTTTTCTTCCCCCAAACCACTTTTTTTTTGCTCTGAGATATTTAAGCACTTTTGTTGTCTCTGAAAACTTTACAAATAGTTTATAAGAACCGGGCTCTATTGTAATGGTAACTATATCTGATTATCTATAATTAACCCATGAATGACTCATGGTGGGCTCTTAGACAGGAAACTTAAGTGTAATGAAATTAGTTTCTCACTCAAAACTCAGACTGAAATACAGACCATTTTTGTTTCTTTGTTTTGTCTGAAAAAGCTTGCATATTTCTTTTTTTTTTCCACACCTCATACTTGAATGTGTTTTTTCTATGGATTCAAGTAATTGCTGTAATCAAAACTAGAAATGCTGAAATACTATAAAGGCTTGTGCTTTTGTCAGATTTCTGGCAAATTCCAAATGTAGATAGTTTTTGTAGTTTTTCTATAAGCAGCCAAAACTTTGAAGCTTTTGAAATCCAGATCTTGAACCCTTCTCGTTCTCACTGTTCCCATTTAATTTGTGGACAGGATTTAAAACTGTATGACTGAGAAACCTTGTAAATGACCAACACTTGGGAAGCTCAAAAAACATGCCCAGCAAGAGTTTTAAGTTGCAAAATCACAATTAGAAACATAGTGCTGGCACCCCCTGTAATATCAGATATTTGCTGACTTAATTGAAGAAATTAAACAATAAATGCAAATTTAGTTAAAGAAACCTAGGGAATAAAAAGCAAAAAATTACTGTCACTTTTCAGTAACATATGGTGTCCTCCTGGTGTAGGTATCATGACATTACTTAAGATGTCAGGGAAAAGTCACAGTACAGATATTCAAGGACAAGTTTGTTCAGGTCCATTATGAAATTCCAAGCTCTTCACTTGAAGGAGATCAGACCACCTTCATACAAGACCAAAAGCTTTAAAATTTTTCAAAGGAGGAATTAAAAATCAAGGTTTTCAGGAAATCTTTGGGAGAATTGCATATTTTTGCTGTTAAATTGAAAATCTTACTCATTATTAAAAACTTTAAAAAATCAGCTGACTATTTATGTGGCTACGTATGGATTTTTAAATTTAAATTTGGGTCATTATCTAATCTTACCAGAGGAACAGGGGCTTTCATTTCAGCATCTAGCTTCCATTACATTTTGGGCATTACCTGGCTCCTAAGGGTCTTTCAGTAAATCTGAGTTTAACTGTGGGTTTAGGCAGCTGGGATAACAATGGTGACATTGTGGTCATTGAGCCTGGCTAAACCATGCCACAAAGCATGTCACATGGGCCATGTGCTAGTAGATGGTGCAAGCATCAATAAAACTTGAAACATAGAGCCTGACCTGAGAGCTGTGCCACAGGGCTGTGCCCAGATGAACACACAATTTCTCAACAGGGGTTATTTGCTCAGGAGATGCCCTTGACTTCCACAGCTATATCCCTTCTCTTCCTGAAGCTAGAACAATTTCGAGTAGCTAAGATGTCTCTGCACCACGTTCCACTGCATAGGGAAGGATTTTGGTTTGCCTCATTATAAAATTGAAATACAGTAAGTTTTCTACATTTATATCTGAGAGCTGTTGGAGGTCTTTGGATGAGATTCTCTATAGGTATAACAAAATCTTATGACTGCTCCATGTGGATAGTTAACTAATTCTAATAATACACCAAGTGTAAAGGTTAGGGATTTATTTCCATATCTTATTCAAGAATTTAAGGTGATGATATTAAAATCAACTTTAATTCATTTGGAAAGTCAAGTTTTAATTAAATTGAAACTCTAGGGCTGCTTTCTCTAAAAGGTAATCTAGAGGTCAGCTCTTGGGCTGGTGTAAAAGAGCACAATTTCTCAGAGAATCTGGCCCTCACTTTTTCAGAGTGAGAGAAAAGGGTGGTGGGGGGAAAGGACCAGCAAGTTAATGAAATAACATGTTTTACTAAACACTCTCAGAATGCATACTCAGCAACATAATTGACATGATACATCACAGCAGCTGCAGCACGACACTCGTAAAAGGATGTGTTTTAGCAGCCTCTAATACAAACTGCACTGTCTCATTATATTTTCAGCAATGTGCATAGAGGAGTAATGAGTGCAAGAAGTTATAACATCACCAGCTAGTTGGTAGCACAGCATGAAATGATTCCAAAGCAGCAAAACAGCACATAATAGAAATGCTAGGATATGCATTTTGGAAAGACTTTGGATAACTCTTCCTCACTTTAAAAACAAAAAATAATAAAATAAACAACAACCACAAAGCAACAACAGAAAAGGATAGATCACATGACATGATAGACCATAACAAATTGAAGGACTTTGTTGCAGCAGTTATGTAGTTTAATCAAGAGAGAAGGATTTACCCCAAGAAAATAAAGACTGCCAAACTAAGCAGGTTATAAATATACATATGTCCACAAGAGACCTTAACAGTACTCGTACTACACTTGTCATCACAGTTGTCAAAACCCCATAAACAATTCATACGTCAGTTCCTTAAATGTTTCATTTTTTTTTTCTCCTTAAATTGTGAAACTAAAGTAAATTAACCTAGAAAATGGAGAAGGACTTTGGTGTTGATATCCACAGTGAGCATACTGAACAATGCAGTTAGAGCAGATCATTCCAGTATTAGTTTGGAGGCATTCAAATTTGTGTGGGTTTTAATTTAGTCTCTAGTCTGGCTATGCTGTGGTTTTTGTATGTGTTGAGGAAACTCAGTTCAGCCCTCTCCGTGTCCTCCACTCTTTAATTGACAGCTATTGCCTGTCAGCAGGTCAGAAAATGTCCAGCAAGGACCATAAAATTCACAGAGAATTTCCCTGCCTCTGAACCCTAAGAAATATGAGATAATATGTATCAACAACATGAAGGAACACAAAGGTCAGATCAGGAAGAATATCTCAGGGTAATAGAGACTCAGAGTCAGAAGAAATAAGCTTAGAGAATAATAAAAACCTGATGAAAGATTTTAATGGCCATATTATTTTTCCTATAGAATTTATAAGCAAAATACATTTTCACGTTTTGCTATTATAGATTATGATTCAAACAGCAATCACCCCATTCAATCTATTAATTTAAATGGTAAAAAACACACCTGAAAATACTCTTTATGTGAGAATCCTTCATAGGTACCTGAATGTGAGAGTTGCAACATTGCTCTGTTCTGCAGCTCACCATGAGTTTGACCTCTGGGGCTTCACAGAGTTTTTCAGAAGAATTTACATTTCTGACAGTAAAACTATAATTCAGTCTCTAACAAGATCATGTCAATATATGCTGTGGCAGAAAGATGGGTTTCAGAAAGTTTTCATTATTCATCCAGGAGCCTTTCTGTAGTATTGTGTGATTACTGTAGTGTTTTCAGACCCTTAACATGTTAAAGGTTTGTAGTTTCATCACGGGTCTCTAAGTTTTATTGCTGAATCCAGGATGCAAAATAATTTTTCTAATTTTACATGGTGAGATTCTGACCTCATACAATGAATAAACTCCACTGAAGTCAAATAAATTTCTTCACATGCATATTGTTATCGTTGAGATCAGGGTTTTCTCCATTCAACCTCAACCATCATCTTCCTCATTTAAGAAACTGTTATTCATTCTCCCTCTCTAGCTTACTTAAATTAACCCTCTCATTCCTAGGGAATAGCTTATACATTTCACGGTCTTTAGGTAGTCTTCCTTTGATTTTTGTTAGAAATAATTAAAAAAAAAACCCAACCCCAAACATTAAAGAACTATAGCGTCACAGTTATACTAGTTCATAATGTTCCAACAATTATAATAATTCCACTAAATAGGGGATATTAGCGTGCAATTTCCTACCCAGTATTTAGATTTACAAGGAAATATAATTGTATCTTCTCTAGGAGCAATAAGAGACTTGAAAATGGAAAACCATTCCAAGTTTTCCCTCCAAATTTTCATGAAATCCTTAATGTGTAAAAATGGGTGGTGATAAAATGTTGCAGGTAATAGAGAAAATGGTTGGAAGAGGACCATTAAAATTGTTTTTTCTGTCATATTTTAGCCTATTTACGTAGACTTTATTCTTACTCCAGTACTCTGTTTGAAATGTGACATTCACAAAAACACTGAGCCATTCATATCACTGCAGAAGTAAATGCCCTGAGTTCCTTCAAGCATAGCAATTGATATACTTCGCTAAAGCAGGATGATAAAGTGTGTAGGTCTGCTTTTTTATTATTATTTATTTTATTTTTAGAATATATAAGAGAACTGAAGAATTATGTCTGAAAATTTTCATTTAGTCATAAAGACCAATCTATTAAAAAACCAATCCTTTAGAAAACAGTTATATTGCACTAACAGAAGGGTAAGGTATCATGCTGTTCTGTTGGGGATTTTTTTGTGGTATAAAGCAAAGGCATTTCACCTACTAAACTCGACAGTCAGGAGATTACAGTGCTAAAAAGACCATAAGGAAAGTTACTTAAGATAATTAAATCGAGTTTATCACCAACTTCAGTGTTGGTGTACACTGAGCAGGATCTGTCCTTCCTTGAAAATATAGAAAGCTGCCAAGTCTATAGTGTATGATATAAAGAGTTATACATTATAGCAATGTAATAGTTTAGAAAGCATTGTGCACTACATACAAGCAAAATGTTCTAATAATTAAAAAGGCATGGAAAAAATATACAGTGACAAATGAGAATTTGAATAAGATCTGTAATTAAAAAAAAAAAAAGATAAAAGAGATTTTCACCAAGCATATGATGAAAGTAGCTGTATAGTTAGATATCTCTAGAAATTTTCCAGTACATGATAGCCTACATGGAAACATCAGACCTGCAGGTAGTAGAGTTCCTTTCAATTCTGAGCAGAACAAAGTCCCTTCACTTCCATGGGACTCCACAGTACTGATAATAAGTGCTACTCTCTTTTCATTCGTTTCCTCCGTTTTCCTCTGAACTTCCCTCTTTCCCTCGATTCTCATGCTCATAGGAAATCTAGCTCTCTCTTTTTCTATTTTTTGGTTGAAGAAATGCACTTGCCTTTATGATACATCATTCTTTGCCCTAGCTGCTGTCTCATCTATGGCAGGTACAGAAAGAAATTAATAAAACCAGCCCTCAGACATGATTCTATATTCTAAATATTTTTTCAAAAAAATTATATCAATGCAAGCTCCATTGTAGGACACATTCATGTATGGCTTAATGAACAGGCCTTGATATTTGATAGATCTTCCTATTCCCATGAATCAGGATGATTTGAACGATTTTCCAGCTAGGCACAGCAGTCTGTCTGGATAACATTGCCCCAGAGCCTAATTCTAAAGAACAATCTTCTGTACATTAAAGTTTCTCTTTTTGTTTGGTTCATAAAATAACAATAATGAGAATCACTCAGTTGTTAGCCAAAATTCAAAAGAGCACTCAGAGCACTTAGTTTGTTCATTCATGAGTCTTTACAGGTGGTGAATGAGTTAAGGTCCTTCAGGAGAGTTTGATGAAACCTGCTCAACACCATGTGCCAGAAGTATTTTCACCTGTCGAAAGGATGGAAACCCCCATGGTGTAAATCCACAGTGTTGCACTAAATACAGTGTTGATTTACACTGTGGAGGATTTGGTTTTTCTTCATGAAAATACTGCATCTTTGTATATCCATAGGAATTTTCCATCCAGCTGTAATTTCTGCCTCTCAGGATAGCATTTATTTTTTTAAATTCTTTGTGTTTCAATTTTGTAATGCTACTTATTACTGTAAATTTACACCACTCGAGTACTATTTGATAGGCTTGCAGTTATGAGTATTTTGAATATTTAATCAAGAGCAGAAAACATATGAGGCCAGTTTTACTTTTCTTCTTCCGAGTAAAACATTGGACTCTGATTTGAAATTCCACCTCCTGATGTGATGAGCACAGGGTATTGACAACTACTCTTTCTTTTCTTCTCTATCACTTTGTACCTGATCATTACAACTTTAATGGTTATAATGATATTATAGTTTGGTACCTATTCCCTTGCAGTTCTCATTCAGTAACAGCATTTTCTACAGTCTTCAGACTTTTCAATTTTTGACATTAGAAGTTTCTATATTTAATGGTGGGTATAACCCAAACTGCCTTATTTCTTATGTTACAGGTTCTCCACTTGATTTGTGCATATTTGAGAGAACTTAGGTGTAAAGGAAATTATCTTTTTGCCATGTGTTTTGACAGACCAAATCTGAAAGATCAGCCTGCGTATGGAACCAACTACAGACTCTCATTTCTAATGAATTTTGACTGAACCGAGAAACCTGGATTCAGTCCTTCTTTTCGATATACAGAAGGCAGGCAATGAAATTATCTGCAATTCAATTGGTCTCAAAGGGAATAAAAAGGGGAATTTATTCTATTTTGGTAAAAGTATTATGAGTTTACGGTTTATTTTTAACCAAAGATTTTTCTTTCATATGGTTCTTTACTTGCAAATTCGTTTCTTTGCTCCTGCCTTGCCTTTCCCAATCTTTTTTTTTTTTTAATCTAGCATATTACTCATTATTGCAGTGCAAGTCCTCTGTAAAACAAGTATTTGAAAAGTATTTTTTAATTATATACTTTTGCTTGTTCATTTCTTTGTTCATAGTAGAAAGTTCTAGGTAAAACTGTGTGAATATTTGTATCTTAACCAAATATACCCTCAGGTTTGGTATATTACCCTTTACCTTGGGCTTGCAGCAAGTTGACATAACCTAGAAAGCTAATATCCCAAAGAAACTGCCAGCTTTCCCAATCATTTTTACCTGGTGCTTCCCCAACTACTTTTGTCTGAACCAAGCCTGCAGACATTGATGGTTCTGCATCCCAGACCAGTGCTAGAATAGAAATTGGGAGACCTGGGAGATTTTTCTTGCTATGAATATTTTCCATGTGAAGATTAAGCATGGTAAATGAGGACCAGTTGGATGATTTTTGACTGCTGGGGTTTAAACTCTTGCAGACAAGCCCTGAGATGTTGCTGTGTCAGCACTGCTGTGAGTTCATGAGCAGGCTGCATGACAGTGAGCCAAAATACTACTAAGGCTCCCTACATCTTTGGAGAATCTCGCAAGTCAAGTCCTTGGAACTGCTTGGATGGTATGAAAGCTGTGGCTCATTCATCAGAGTGAGCAGGCAGCACTCTGGAGTCATGCAATGCGTCCCTGAGAGCTTCCATCAGCTCTGTGTATGAGCATTGCCTCTTTAATTCACTCAGATGACTTAGAAAACATCAGCAAACGTGTGTGCTTTGGAACAGATTCCCCACGGAAACCTTTGTGGTTTACTATTCTTCTGTTAGTTTTGTGCTGGTCCTTGATTGGAGCTTCAAGTACAATTGCAGATCAATATTTGAACGTTATTTTTCCTATCAAGTAGTATGTAACAAGCAACATACACATTCAGTTTAAAACCAGAGGTATGGTTTCTGAGTCATAAGTCCTTTACAATTTATACATGAACAGGCTTGCCAATCTGATTGGCCTGCTTTGAGTAATATATATATTATATAATCTATACCCGTGAATTATGCATGATATATTTACTACAGCAATATTTGGAATCAGATTCCAGTCTCAGGTGTTCTTTCCATGTTTTTTCATAATTTTTTTGTATTTGAAGGTGAAGATTTGCTTTCACCACAAGTTAAACTGAACAATAGTAATGAAGCAGGGTAACTAATGTATGATATACAGCAATATACCTGAACTAGTCACCTTACACTGAGGAAATATCCATATGAAATTAAATTTAGAACATCAGTATAAAGTTGCTTTTCTTTTCTGAAACTAATTTAGCCAAGTGTTTCCCCTTAGTTTGAACATCTGATAGACATTTGATGATTAAACTATAGATCAGTTGCAGTTCTTAACTCTGTAGGCAGGCCTTCAAACCTGCAGAGTATCATATAAAAAGCAGTAGCATAAAACAAAGACTTTTGCAAAACCATAAATTGAGATTTGGCAGCACCACTGAGACAGAAAGGGCAAATGTGTTACGATCATTTACCAGAGGGAATAAATGAGTGGAAAGTAATGAGGCTACAGCCTAAAAATAAATCCCTAAAAACATGTGTGTGACCTAGGCAGAGCGCAATCTAGCAGATATGCACATTATGGGCAGTAATGTGATTCCTTCTGAGAGGTTAGAATGACAACCCCATAAGGGGTAGCTTGACTGGAGTATGGTGAAATAGAATGGACATGCAAAATGTCCTGCTGCAGATGTCACAGCGAGTGAGTGCAGAGTGTTAGAAAGTGCCGTGCTATGGACAGCAGAAATAAACCAGGAGTTTACATGCACTGCAGGGAAGGAAATATAAGATCTGGAAATAGCTTCAAAAAAAGAAATTTTTAGAGATACTACTGAGAAGAACATTCCAACTAAGTATTAGAATTGCACAGAAATGCATAATCATAGGTAGCATCTCCATGGAATATCTGGTTTTTAATCAACCTGCCCTTATCACTTTGATTTTTGAACATAAAGACTTTAAATCCTTTAAATGTTACTTTTATATCCCAATGTTAGCCTTAAGATTTTTTTTTTTACTTTAGCACAAGTGATTCTTATTTTTTCTCTTAAAATATAATATATATAGAGATTTTTTCAACTGACCACATTAAAGGTAAAATATTTCAAAATTATCCAAAGATAATTTTTATATTCACCTTGACTTTCTTTTTTATGTCATTGCACAAAGAAAAAGAACATTTTAATTTTTATTGTGATTCAGGCAGGATTATTTTTTATTTCCCAACCTAAGAAAATTATTTTCCATTCAGTTGCAGTATTATTATGATTAATAATATCTCTGAGTCTTATAAATAGACAAATTATGCCATCTTCTTGAAAATTACTAGGACACACTGAAAAATCCCAGTAGCCTCAGCATTGTGTATTGGAACTGAAGATTGGAAGAGAAGAAGGTCATGAGGAGTAGTCAGCATGGATTCACCAAGGGGAGATCATGCTCGGCCAACCTAGTAGCCTTCTGTGATCTCATCACCGGCTGGGTGGATGGAGGGAGAGCAGTGGATGTCATCTACCTTGACTTCAGCAAGGCTTTCGATACTGTCTCCCACGACATCCTGATAGAAAAGCTGAGAGAGTATGGGATAGATGAGTGGACAGTGAGGTGGGTTGAGAACTTGCTGATGGGCCAAGCTCAGAGCGTTGTGATCAGTGGAGCAGAGTCTGACTGGAGACCTTTGACTAGCGGTGTTCCCCAGGGCTCGGTGTTGGGTCCAGTCCTGTTTAATATCTTCGTCAACACTTTTTCACAGTGAGGGTGACAGAGCCCTGGGACAGGCTGCCCAGGCGGGTGTGGAGTCTCCTTCTCTGGGGATATTCAGCACCCATCTGGATGCCTACCTGTGAGATCTGTTCTAAGGAACCTGCTTTGGCAGGGGGGTTGGACTCAATGATCTCTTGAGGTCCCTTCCAACCCCTACGATTCTGATTCTGTGAGCCATAAAGGTATAAATCCTATTCCTAATACTCTTGGGAAGTCCTTAAAAGGGATTTTGCAGTTGGGCTAAATTTAGGTAGATTTCCTTGGAGCTTTTTGTTCTTTATGTAGTAAAGGAGTGGAAAAGGAAGGAGGGTCAGGAATCGAGCTTCAGGAGATTTCTTTGCTTTTGCTTTCTGGAGATACCTGGAGATATTTATGAACAAGAAATATTATTTAAATTTGTATCAGTGCTTTTTTCTTTGTTCCTAATTTTATCTTTTAATTAAAATATATAGATTTGATTTATTGTTTGTTGCTCATCTGTCTCTGGGCAATAAAAGTTGTGAAAAATAATATTAGTATTAATTTAAGTAATATGTGGGCAAGCAGAAGTATCTAAATGTGAACTGAACCAAATACTCAATTTTTTTGCTAAGTCTATTGCTTCTCCAAAGAATTTCATTCACATCTATTCTTCAAGATTAATTAAAAGAGACAGCGTGCTATTTCTGAGTGTCTGTCCTTATGCTCTGTATGAAGGTGATGCACCCTTGATTTCTGAAAGTGCAGGAGATAAGGCTCTGGTATCGCTGCCCTGGCTGGTTTTCCAACAGCCTCATTTCCTGTAAACTTTCTTTTGTGTAAAGCAACAGGGATGGAAGCAACGGGAAGCAACATGCATGGAAACATGGCATGTGACATGCAGTGGGTTTAAAATGTCCTTGAAAAGGGAAAATTGTGGCTCCAGTGCCAGAACTGTCAATGCTGGCAATGATTTCAGCTGGGATAAGTACTCACTTTCAATTTCCATAGCCTCAGGAGTGTTTCACAGTCTGTGGAGCTGGCATTGCAGCAGCGCATAAGGAGTAATCATTTCTCCCTCTCTACCTGACCCCTATCTCAAGTATCTTTAGAAGCTAGTTCAGCCTATATATGCTTCCTGCTAGTTCAGAAGTGAGGCATTCCTTACAGTTTTGGTTTCTTGTCTAATTTCTGTGTGGCACAGCATAGCATCAAAGGCTTGTTTCAATGTTTTTGTGACTTCTGGAGTTTACAGATAAAAAATTGCTTTCTGAGATAGTGGGGAACAGACTTGAACAGGCAGTTGATTGCTCCCTAACAGTTGAACCTAAACAGCCTTAAAAAAAGTAATACTTTTAACAAATGTAACGACAGGGAAGAATTTATATTGTCTGAGCTGGTTTCCAGTTCCTACAATATGCTGATTTCTGAGGTATTTAATGCTTTATGTGAAGATAATATATTTAAATTTCCTTGTTGCTGTAATGTAGTAGTGTAGTTCACAGTAAATTCCCAAAAGCGTAGAAACAAAGGAGACGGAATGGAGGGATTACACTGATCTCTTGGGAAGCTTTATTGCTTCATTCAATGAAATTGAAAGTCGTCTCCTTGTGCAAAAACTTGAAAGAAGTTATTATTCCACTTCTAAAGAAATTAATGGAAATTTTGCAATTTATTTCATTTGCAAAAATACCAAGTTTACTGTCCCTGTTCTGTTTTACAACAGCAAATGTAAATATGACAGGACAAATTCAAGGTGTCCTGAGATAGTCAGCTCTTCAAATTAAAGTCAGTCCTGTGCTATCAATACTGCTGCTACAGAACATCTTTAAAATGCTATATGCCTATGAGGTATTGTTCTAGAATGCTGGCAATTAAAAAGAAATAAAAATATTGAAAACATTAATTCAAGCCCTGATGTGAGTGATATTGGTTTGTTTGTACCTCCTTCAGAATTGTTCATCTAGCTGGTAGAATAATAAGTGTCAGTGCTTGAAACATTTGGAAGATTTGATTTCTTTTAATTACACCCTAATTAGTGGAAGCCTTTTAATATGCTCAATGACACAAGTAGGGCAGCAGAGGAGCACCTATTGTGTGGTAAAGGAAAAAGCTGAAAAAAAGGTGCTTTTGTGAAAAACTGTCCAGCCCAGGGGAAAAAACCCACAATCTTGGCAGGAAATCCACTTCTAAATAGAAAGTACATTTAGTTCCTATTCATTTCATCAACTTTTTTTTAGGTGAAATGAACATTGGCTACAGAATGTGCAGGGCTGACAGTGTGTGGGAACATGGGCTGGACTACAAGTCCTGAAGGTGAGGTTGATAGGAGAGTCATCCAGGAGAATCCTAAAGACTTCAGGTTTCTTCCTGCTCCATAGTCTTGCCCTTTCTTGTTCAGAGGAGACATTCCTCCATGACTAGTCATGTATATATGATGAGTTTGCTCTAAATCATTATTTTAATGTTTAAAATATTAAAGAGGTTTATACGAATACAGATGCAGCTCCCTATTTTGAACTGACTAGCATTATCTCATTCTCCTTTGTGTTGCCTTAGTTATTTTCCTTAGAAGCCAAATGCATTTTTAAAGAGTCTTGCTGAAGAGGATAGTCCTTTATGCAAGACAGCACACCACCTCTGCATGGGCATGTGGATAGGAATATTAGCTACCAGCATTTAAAAGGATATACCAGGAACAAAATCTCTGCAGAAATATATTTCCCTTTTATTAGGAAAGCCTTCTATGGGCTTAATTATCATGGACAAAAAAAGCATGCTGTTTCCCAGGGAAATACTACCCACTGATATCACAAGAATTCAGTCCTGCTTAAGTGCTAGGAGGTATGTTCTCAGTGCACTTCTAATCGGGTTGTTATCACCATGGTTATGAGATTTAGCTGGCTGAAAACTGTAGGCATTTGTCTCATTAATGCCAAATGTTATAGTTTATTTCTGGGAACTGAAAACCCTGCTGCCCAGGGAAACCTGTTCTGTGATAATCTTTGAAAACAAGGCACTTGAGAATAGCCTGCCTGGCTCACGTCAGATGGCTTCACACATATTTTGCTACTGGTTCATAGGGAGTTTTTGGTAATTAAATAACTTTGTTCTCTGGTATTTTGCTTTGTGAGCTAGTGTTCTTTATGGACTGCAGGTCTAGCTCCTGCAAAACAAATATGTGGTTGTGACACTCTACATATGCAATCCCTTCTGGACTACGCTAGCATCTTATCACACTGCATTTACATTTTACCTTCCCCTCTGCTCATTTTACTTTATCTTTTATTGTATACTTTTCAGACAAAAAACCCCCAAAACAACAACCCCTATTTGTTGTGATCTTGGGATTGAATATAGACATAATTGTCTGCTTAGAAGAAAATTAAAGATGTACCATTGCCCTCACAATTTTTGTCTATTATTCCTGAAACAAGAAAATATCAAATTGTCAGTGATTTCCATAGCACTCGGATCAAAACAGAATTAAAACCTTTGGACCTTTTTTTTTTCCCTCTGTGGTCTGCTTTGTTATCAAAATGAGCTACCCCAAAATTAAATCCTTTGATCAGAAAATTTGGTAGAAATTTGAGGCTTTAGTTTATCAACTACTCAAAGTTTTCTTCTGAGAGTATAAAAAACCCATGCAACTATGTCACTTTGACCTCTGACTAGAAGTGTCATCTTGGAGTTTGGATGATTTTCATCTGCTTTAGTCTTTCTTTGTTGTATATTGGGGCTATAAATTAAGTTTTTCTTCTTGCAATGTGTTTTCTGTGCAGAAACTAGAGTAAAGGATTTGACCGAGGAAGTAAAGGGTACTTGGATATGTATATAAGAATGAATATTATAAATGTATATATTTGAGTGAAATATAACATTGGGAAAAGGTCCTTATTTATTGGTCTATTTATGGAGTACTATTTAGTATTGTTATCGTTGCAACAATATTTTATTTCTTACCTATAACAGTCATAAATGTCAGTAAGTCATCTTAAAATCTAACCATGCTCAATTTCATCATATATATATAGAGAGAGAGAGAGAGAGAGAGAGAGTTTTCTTTTGAAATATTGGATTTATATAATCAGTCTCTAAAGTTAAAAAAGCCATTTAATGATGATTTTTCCCAATTCTGCCTCTTAACATACCTAAATATGGTGAGTGCTATCACTTCCCCTAAGTGGAAGTTGCTACTTATGTTGTGCATAATCTAAATGAAGATGCATGAACAAAAAGGGACACAACAGTTTTAAAACTCCTTACTATACCCTTCCTTACTTGGTTATTTCAGGAGACATAAGAATAATAAGAATGGATAGGAATAATAAAATTTGCTTTATAGTTTATACATTTCACATAACTTTATGAAGCTGCTTTACAGACAAATGGTTGAAGAGGATAATAATAATATACAAAAGAAAGCAACACTAAAGTATATAGATCTTTTAAAATAAATGGATCTTTAAATAAAGAATTGCATGGATAAATGCTGAGCATAATCTTTCAGAACTAGGATAAAACATAACGCTCACCTCTCTTGCCTCCTGGCTATTAGGTGTAGATAACTGTCTTTGTTACTGTACAAACCCATCAGGTCTCTGTATATAGGATGGGGGTACTACCCAAAAATGAGATTTTAGAATGGAATTTTAGCCCACTTGTTGGGAGAGGAAGGGTCAGGAGTGAAGGATCAGGGGTGAATCCAATTGTCATTCCAGCCATGGCCAAAACCATGGTAAATATGGTGCTGGCATAAGTATTAATGACTGCTGAATCTGTGCAGCGAGGAGACATCCTGACTCCATCTCACTTCCTCACGCTGCTGGCACCATGCTAACAGGTTTGGCTGAAACCAGTTTTGTGTGTCCTCTCCACGGGCTGCTGGCATTGCAACAGGTCTCTCTCCACTCTCAGGAACACCAGTTCAAAGTGACGGGAAGATGCCAAAATTTTGGAGTAGTCTCAGATTTTGTATTTAGTTTGCAAGTACAGTATCCTGGAAAAGATGAAATCCTGGTTTCAAGAATAACATGATCCAGCTGCAGCCACCCACACGTGCTGGTGGTAGCACAGACTGTGAGAGCCAGGCAATCCTGAGCAACATGAACATTCATGGATTATTTTGGCCAACTTTCCTATTCTTTTCAAAACAGATAGTTAAAACAGCAAGCTTCCTTCTCCACAGCAATTAATGTTACTTGTCTGTTGGCATCTCAGCCTGCTGCTCAGTGGAGGTGTGTAATTTGGAAATGAACTCCTTTATAACTTAGGCTTATTCTCCAGGAGGTCCAGAGCTGAATGCAATACCTGAAATAACTGAAAATAGAAGTGATTGTATTCAAAACTGAGGCAGATCACCAAACAAGGGTAAATCTGGCCACTGCTTCTGAGATGGTAAGAGTGCTAAGAATTACCAGGATGATGGCTGGGAGCAGTTTGGGAAGGGATGTGAAATAGGGATTCATTTTACTTTGGCAGTGAAGGAGACAGGGAAAATATCCTATGGCCAAGGTTTCCTACTATGGCAGTTTGTATTACTTTTATTATTTTATTTTATTACTTTCATTACTTTCCCCTCTCTGTCTGGTCTTGGGAAAAAGGAGAAGGAATAACAAAACCATGAGTTTTCTACAGGACCCACTTCTATATGAGGTTATGGCATACCTACCCTCTCCTAAGGGTTTGGTTTTTGTTACTTGACTGACCTTCTAAGGGTTTGGGGTTGTTTTGGGTTTTTTTTTTTTGATTAATTCCTTATACAGGGACAAAAAAACCAAACCAACCCAAAAACCTGAGGTGCTGCCTATCTGCTGTGCAGCTGTCTGCCTGCCCTCTGGACGTCACAGCAGTTTTTCCAAAGTTGCAGTGCTTCACTGCTGAGAAACTACATTAAAGCCTTTTTTTCTTTCTTTCTCTCCCTTTTTTTCTCTACCTTTCTTTTATTTTTTTCTTTTTTTTTTTTCCCTCAGGATAACATTAAAAAAACCCCAAACTAGCCTTTGTAATTATTTTGTTGACACCTAAGTATTATCTACAATATTCCACGAAGCATATAAATAACTTTTTGTCTTTTTTACTTAAGTACTAAAATGTATTTACTCATTTAAGTAACTGCTCATTTCCAAGCCCAATCCTCAACTGTTAAGCCAGGGCCCGACTTGTGGCCATTTTGTTTTGACAAATGTATCTGTATTTTGTTTCTGCAGTCACAGATTTGGTGCTTATGATATACCTAGGCTGTTATGTATAAACTTATCTTAAGCCTTTCCCTGATGAGAAGTATCCCAACACTGCGATCGTTACAATACAGCTCATGAAAGGTTTTTACTTCTGAATCCTTCTGTGCTACACAGGAAAAGGTTTCAATGAAGAGTTGCCATGTGCACAAGTTTCATCCGTGAAAAACTTCCTCATTTTTATCAACCACGTTTATGAAACTCATTCCAAGTCCCATAGCTATGAAGAAATAAACCACCTTTAGACTGTTAACTGAAGTACTTGCAAGGATTCTGTGCAATAGGAATCGAGCTCCCTGAACTTTGTGGCACTGGTAAAACCTTTGCAAGTTGGGGTTTTCATAATTAAGTTGCGCTATTTCACCATAATGAAGTTGGAAATGTACCACCAGCTGAATTAAAGAGAAACGAATTTCTCAGCACCTCAGTCTGTTTTGAATAATAGAGCAAATGCTTTTCCATTCCCTTACTATCAGGTAACAGAAACGCGGACTGGTCCTCTTGGCTGCAGTAACTATGACAACCTAGATTCTGTCAGCTCTGTTCTGGTTCAGAGTCCTGAAAATAAGATTCAGTTGCAAGGTATGTAGGTGCAATTTCATTAATTTGTTTTGGAACAGGATGACATTTATCACACTATTTGTTTTTCTTTCTTCCACCTCATAAAAGGTCATTTTCCTAATTTTTTTGTGTGCAGGCAATAAGTGTGTCCTAGACAAAGTAAAGGAAATGTCAGTAACTCATGTTGCCTTTGAAATGGAAACAATTTCTGTACACATCAGAAAATAATTTGAATAACGCTGTTAACATTTTACAGCCCTATTTAGCAACCACTTGCACACCTTTTAACAGCCTGAATTCCCATAGATTCCACCAAGCAGGGAGTGACATTTATTGTGCTCAGCCTGCTTTGCACATACTGAGCAGCAGCTCGCAGCTCGTGCAGCTGTCCTGCTGACATGGATGGAGCCACTGGACGAGCAGGATAGAAATTTTCAAAGACTCTAAATACTAGAGTCGATAGATTCCTCTTTGTAATTTTAAGAAAACTGGGAAGGTCATGCATTAGAAAAAGAATAATAATTATATATATTTTTTAAAAAAACAAGGTAGAAAGGCAAAGGGAAAAGGGGAAAAAGGGAAAAGGAAAAAGGAATATAAAAGGTAAAATTTAAATTATTTTTTCATTAATGCCAGTAGATGCATTTCCCTATCAGCATATTAGGTGCACAAACATTTTTGAAAAATCACCCACTAGGGTATTAGGCCATTAATAATCGCTTCTTTCAGTCATACAAACGTAGCATGAGCAACTTTTTATTACTACAATGAGAAAAAGACTAAATTCTTAGTAATTTATGTCCTTGTGTGTATGCACATACTATGAGAGAAGAATACAGTTCTTATTTTGCTGTTATAGGAATCTATACAATTATTTTCAGTCTTAAAGATTTTCCATATTGGTTCATAAATCAGTTGGGCATACAGTGCAAAGTTGTTGCTGACTATTAAGAAAAAATATCTTCCTGTTTAAACCATCTATGTGCTTTTTTTTTCTCATTTCCTTTCCATCTCTCCTGAATAGGTTAAAAGCCATGAAATTATACAGTGATTTCAGAGACAGTGTATGTTTTTTTTTTTAAAGGAACTTGCCGTTTTCACTCGGATGCAATTAAATGTTTCCAGAAATAATTCATGATTTTTGGTGGTCTCCAGCATATGCACAATATTTTTCAGCTAAAATTTGTACAATAATCTTTGCATGCCTCAGACAGTGGTTTGATGCATGCCATTGGATCCTCATGATGAGAAACACATTATCAGAACTGCATAAACCATTTCATACTTGCCACAGAAGAATCAAACCAGACTCAGGTTAGATTGTCTGGGCTTTCTTTCCCATTCACAATTACAAGTCTTTTCGCACGTATACAAGTACTTTGAAAAGATTATTCAGGTAACAGAAGTGTTTAACATGTTTTGGCATGAGTTAGAAGAAAGCACCAGGTTTTAGCAATTCTGATCTCACTTTTGAGTTGGAAGGGTTATGAAATTGCTGTTACAACTGTCATTTGTACGCACTTAAAAATAAGAGATAAATCTCCCTGTAATTCTCCAAGTGCCTGTGTAGAAGAAACCTACACTAAAAATATGTATGTATGCTGAGAAATTATTTGGCACACAAATAAGCCCCACTGGCTCCAGAGAGTGTATTTTTGCCACAGAAAATAACAGTAAACAAAAAATTGTAAAGTACCTTGCAGCAGCTTTTTAGCTGGTTGATTTCTATTGTAGCTGGAGTGAGTGATAGCTAGTTAGTTAGAAATCTTCAATATGAAACACTTGTTCCCATCGTTGGGATCATGTAAACCATTTTCAAAATCTTCAGATAAGTAAGTAAAATTTCTGGTCACAAATATTTTAATTTTTGATTCACCTGCTTTGTGATTCTGGCACATCAACGTGACAATCAAGGTTTCTTCATGTCATGACTAGGTAAAGTGTGAAAACACATTGCAAGGTTATTTGTGACACAGCAGGAGTTCTTTTGAAACACCATGGGAGCTAAACTTTGCTCCCTTTCTCCATGCTAAACATTTAGTAGATTTAAGAAAGAATTTTCTTTCTCATGGTTTTATACCCCTACTTATCATTTCCAACTGACTGTCTCTTAGCAAATAATTGCCAATTATATAAGAAACTAAATATCAGCTGAATTTTATTTTTTGAAAATTTCCTCCAACTTCATTTTTCTCATTCTTCTTAGTGTGTCTCTACAGAATCATGAAGAGAGAACTAGAGTTATTTAGACAAGCAATATCTTGTTGTGTCAAAGGCAACATGGACAACAAGTACAATATAGAATGGAAATGTTTCTTTTCACACTCCTTTTTCAGATTATACTCTCTCTTTACTGTCTTCAAAGCTGCTTTCCCTTCATCAGCACTCTCAAAATTTCCATTAGCCGCTGGTACCAAGATTATAATTCAGCTGCATGCTTCCTGACTGCGTAGCACTTACTGCTGAGGCTGTTTATTCAGTAATTCTTTACAATGAGAAGCTGATGTATTCCTTTCTTTCTGTTTTTGACAATCTTCCCTGACAGAAATGACAGTGGTAAAGCTCTGCCCGAGGAACACAGGTTACTAGTTATTGGAATGGATTTTCCATCTGAGAGGAAAATTTGAGGAGTATATCTGAAATTAATTGTTAAAAAAGGAAGTCTATGACATAGTGTGAAGGCTAGACAGATGTGTAAATTGCCCAGAAAAAGGAATATAGTCTCCTTTTTCGTAATTTTGTTTGTTACATAAATTGGGGAAAATGCTTGGACCAAACATTCATTTGCACTTAATAACATAACACTAAACTCCATTTCCTTCAGGTCTTCAAGTCATCCTGCCTGAGTATCTGCAAGAACATTTTGTCCAGGCAGCTCTGAGCTATATCGCCTGCAATTCAGAGGGGGAGTTCATCTGCAAGGACAATGACTGCTGGTGTCAGTGTGGTCCCAGATTCCCAGAGTGCAACTGTCCCTACATGGACATTCAAGCCATGGAAGAAAATCTGCTCCGCATAAGTGAAACTTGGAATGCATACAACAGTGAATTTGAAGAATCTGGTGAGAGGCTTTCTAAATATTTGTCTGTTTGGCTGTATCTCACAAAAAGTATTTATACAACAGACTCCATCTGAAATTTCCAGAACGGTTCATACGTCTGAAGATAAACATATTTAAATGCATCTTGAATCTCAGCCTATTGCAACTTTCTGGTAGGAAGTGTTGTCCTCACCTCATGATGATCAGCAGTCTGTGTAATTATGTTAGCTTTCAGGCAGCTGTGTTTAAATATCCATCTGGTACACCTTGTGGAGTCCAGGGCTGTGAGGACTTTGCCCCTGTTGAAGTAAGACAAAGGAGGAGGCAGAAAGGAGAAAAACCATGGAAGAAATTCAGGCTGTACAGTTCAGATGGGTATTCTGTATTTTGTTCTGTAATGCAGCTGAAACAGCTGCTGCTTTTATAATCCATTTTTCAGCATTGGGTCAAAGTTTCTCCCGTTCTTCCACTTTATCCTGTCCTATGTTGATGCCATGAAGTTGACATGGAGAGCATAGTCTGCCCTTGATTTACCAAGTAGTTAACAGTTCATCCCATCATAGCTGGCAACTTCCTTCTTCACATGATTCCTATTTAAATGGGACTTATCCATGTTGTCTCTACAACATGCTCATGCCATGTTAGTTTTCTTTAAGGCATCAAGGTCTGTTTCCTACATCATTTCAGCTGCCCTGATCATCAGAACTTCCAGTCCCATAGAGAATGGGAATTGCAGGTAAAATCCACTTCTGAACAACTGCTTTCACAGTTCACTCAGTGATATCAGTAGCATCTGTCTAGCCAGATGGTGGGAAAAGTAAAGAGAGCTCAGCAGACCTGGGAAAAATAACCAAGGAAAAAAAAAGTTAAAAAAATGAGGGAAATAAGGAAGAAGAAAAGAAAGCAAACTAAAATCACATTTTTTTAAAAAGCTATATTGGAGAAGAGACAGGAAAGAAAAATATTCAGTGGTCATGGGAAGAGCAGAAGAAATACCAGTACAATCCTTAACTGTGAACAGTACTTTGGATATATTAATTTTTTTATATTTGTTATTTCATTGTTAAGGGTTGATTTCTCACTTCCAGGATTGGAATTTAAAATGACCCCATGTCAGTTAAAATTTCAGTTGTCATAACCTTTAGTGAGACCTGATAGCTCAATCTGAGTCTGTTTGGAAAATCTCAGGCCTTTTTCCCAGCCCAGGTCACTCTTAGCATGAGGACACCAGAACTCACAGTATTTCTCCTTGGAGGATCACAGACTTCTCTGATTATAAAAGCATGAATGTATGTTTTTGTGTGTGCAAAAATGCCTTTTCCCAATGCTTGTTTTGACACCTTTAAGCTTTCATGGAGTCATGGTATTGCTCACTGCTTTGCAGACCAGCATAACCTTACTGACTTCACAGAAGGGCACCGCTTTGTTTACCGTATTGTGTCCTGTGTGAATGGGATGCGGTGCCTGAACAATGTCACCTGATGGCACCTCCTTAACAACAATTTCAGTTAACTGAAAGAACACACATCTCCGAATCTATGGAGGATTTTTATAGCAAGCTGTATAGGGGCATGGAGTTAATCAGAGTTTGAATAGCTGTCAGCTACTCGTATAGCCCTGTGTTCAGGACTGAGACATGAATGTCGGGGAGAAAATGGGTGAGAGTTGAATTCTGTGCCTTTTAAAAAGGGTCTTTAACTGTGCTCTGTGAATTACTAAATGGCAACTTCACATACATCTGTCAATTAGGTAATTGCTTGTAGGTGTGGTTACTAAAAAGTGTGAAATTAAATTATTTTATTTAAATTATATCTATTAAATCATTAAGATATATGCCACACCCATTCTCTAGCTCCTGAATGATTTAAATCTAATAAATATACAAAGCATGACTTCCACATCTCTTAGGCAGCTCAGAAAATCTCTGCTTTTAACTTAAGTGTTGCACATGAAGATGTTCATGGAAAAATGAGATAGGTAACCTTGTATGTGTATGGGTCTGTACTTTGTTGAAAAAAAGTGGGTTTATGAACTTTAGATAGATAGCTTAGTCATTGCCCATTAACTCTCCCTATATAAATCATACATTACCATCTGAAGAGCTGTTCCAATACTGTCACACATGGTCTGAAAGCATTTCAATTCACCATGATTACTCAGACATATTCTGAGAGATTTTGAGCTTGTGCAACACTTAAATTATGAAAAACACCATTAACAAATATCAGCATGATCTGATTAATGTTAATAGCATGTTCTAAGAACAAAAGCACCCTTTATTAAACACAACTAATGTTTAAAATAGGTATTTTATAACTTTGATGTGGGGTATTTTTCTTTCAGTCTTTGTCTGAAATGGTGGGAGTCAGCTTTTGAGATAAGAGGATGTTGTTTTATTCTAATCAATTTATAATAAAAAATAAATTAGCTAGAAAATAGTAGGGTGAAAGAAGGACAGATTATTTATTAATTTAGAGTCTGAGCAGACAAGGAAGATGATAATCCAAACCACTAAATACTGCCCTGTATATTCTACTACTAACTACAGAGGAATTAATTATTTAATTCCTTTCTTTGACACTATGAACTCCAGATTTGAATAAAGTTAAATGCAAGTGTATTAATTTTCTAACTTTTCTGCCATTCAAACTCTTCCTTACCTTGCATATAAAAAGTAGTCCTCTGAATCCAGAAAAAAAAAAAAAGAAGTTTCATAATAGAGACCTGTAAAACTTATCTGGGTTCACTTGAGCTTAGGCACATTACCTGTGGACAGAATTTAGCCTGCAGAAGAAGAATTAAATATTCTTTTAAAGATGGTTTATTTACTCCCAGTGTTATCTCTCCTTCTGTCTGTTCAAGATAAAACAATTGAGGAACAGAAAAAAATATCAGTTCTTCAATGCATAAATACTATTTGAAATCAATGTGCAGCTAAATTTCATTTATCCCTTTGACTCTCTCTGCCTAAATTTCCAGAAATAATGGGTAAAAAAAAAAATCCAACAACAACAAAACCAAGACAACTGTTTTCTCTACAGCCTACATCTCTCAAATTAGGCAGTTTTAACTTAAATCGTGATGTGAACGAAAAATATGTGTACCTAGTCAAAGGTCCTGAATACTACACTTATGACTCATGAATTTCAACGAGGCAAATCCTGCCCTTGGGGAGTCCTGTGCCAGGTCATGCTGGGGACCACACAGCTGAAAAAAGCGGTGTGGCAGAGAAGGACCTGGGGGTGCTGGTTGACCATGACACCAAGTTGATCCTGAGCCACCAATGTACCTTTGTAGCAAAGAAGGTAGATGGTGTGCTGGTCTGCATTAGGACTGTTGACAACAGGTTGGGTGAGATGATCCATCCCCTCTACTCAGTGCTGAGGCCACACCTCGAGTGCTGTGTCCAGGTCTGCCCTTCTCAGTACAGGAGAGACATGGAGATATTGGAGAGAGTACCCAAAGATGACAAAGGGACCGGAGCATCTCTCTTATGAGGAAAGGCTGAGATTGCTGGGATTGTTCAGCCTGGAGAAGGCTTGAGGGATCTTACCCGTGTAGAAAAAACACATGAAGGGAAGGCATGAAGAAGGTGGAGCTGGGTGTTTTTTCAGTGGTGCCCAGTGACAGGACCAGAGGCTGTAGCCACAAACTAAGACAAGGGAGATTCCTTCCAAACACCACAATCACTTTTTTTTTCCTCTGTGGGTGACCTGAGCACTGACACAGGTTGCCCAGACATGTTTTGGAGTCTTCCTCCTTGGAGATATTCAAAAGCTGTCTGACCATGGTCCTGGGCAAATTTGTCTGGGTAACCTGGTTTGAGCAGGGGTCTGGACCAGAGGTCCTTTCCTACCTCAACCATTCTGTTACTCTGTGATCAAAGAATTTTCCTGGTTTTCTGACAGGGGGACTCTAATCTACAGTTTGGGTGTGCTGAGAGTCACAATTCTCTTTTGAGCAACTATGATTATTATAGATTAGATGACCAAACATATTCCAGTTCCGAGCTTGTCATTCATTGTTATGTGCAGATTTAATTTCACTCAGGGTCTTCTGGCACCTTTTAACAACTCAATTCTCATTTTGGAGGACATAAAGCAGTATGCTATTTATTTCTCAGTAAATTTGGCTGCCTTTTTCATCTCTCTAGCTTCCCTCCAGCAACACACACTTGTTCACTATTAGCTCAATGAGCTTCATATATCCTCTTAATATCAGAATATGCACTAAGTTCTCAAAGAAATTACAAGAGCTACTTT
The DNA here is from genome assembly GCA_020800305.1 of Porphyrio hochstetteri. Classification (NCBI taxonomy): domain Eukaryota; kingdom Metazoa; phylum Chordata; class Aves; order Gruiformes; family Rallidae; genus Porphyrio; species Porphyrio hochstetteri. The sequence goes on from CM036912.1 coordinate 27,954,993, forward strand.
AAATTGTTTACTCTGAACCATCTGCTTATTCTTTATCATATCTTGTGGCCTCCAGACTCAGCTACTCTCCTTGCAAATGAGCAGCTGTTTCCTTATCAAAAATCTATACTAAGGTTGTTCAACCTTTATTAACAAATTTCATTAGTTTCTTGAAGCCTTTGGCTGAATTAACGTGAAAGCAAAGTTCTCTCTTAGAGCATCATTCCTAGAAGCTGTGTTCTTATCATCTAACATGTAGCCTAAAACTATCCCTTCTAACAGAATCAAGCAGTGCTTCATTTACCCTTTCTTCATGTGTATGAAAGTAGCTTTTCATGGGAATTTGCAGCCTAAAAGGGCAAATAGATAATCTAGTTGACCTGCTGTTATCACAAGCTACTATTTCACTGAGTGTATGGAGACAACCTATGTTAGTTAGATTGAAGCAGTGCAATTTCCCCTACCATGCTTGGGCCCCACCTCACCATTTGAATGTGGTGTTGTTTTAGTACTGCCAGTTTTCCTGTACCCCTTCGGCCTCTATTAGAGGAGCATGTATTTGTTCAGCTCCTCCTGCTTCATCCTCTCAGCAAACTTTATCTTTCCATTTCAGGAAAAAACTTCTACCTAAGCACTAAAAAGCTAATTATTTTCACACCACAAAGAGTGTCAAAAGTTTCCTGGAAAAAATGTTCAAATTTGTATGTCAGACTTTCACAGTTTCTGGTTACAGCAGTGATGATGATGGTGCTGGTGAGGATGTCATCTTTACAGATCACTGGCTTTGGAAATTTTTGGACTCTCTCATTAAGAATTATTGTATAAAGAGGCAAAATCTAACATGCAACTCTGACAATAGTTGACGGACAATTTAGCATTTTGCAGAGATCATGACCCACTGCTCTAAAATACATACCCCACAGGCCCTGGATTCTGACATCAAAGATAGGAATATGACCATGTAATGTCTGTACTAGAAGCCTGGTGTGGTTGGCTGATGGCCTTTGGAAATCTGGCCACCTCATTTAAACAATTAAGATGACAGCAATTTTCTTTTAAGGTGGTCTGCTTAGTGACATCTAAAAGAAAATTGCAGCAGTCCATGTTGAAACTTAATTTCATTTTTCTAAATTAAAATGGTTAATAGAATAAATAAGGTCATGGATGATAGAACTGCTCAAACAATAGAAGATGACAAAAGTGCATTTTCATAATTTCTTCTTTTATTGCCAGCATTTATGAGACCTCCTGGAAACACGAAAATAAAATCTTTCATCCCAGCCTTTATCTGCACATAGCTCACATGCAGTGACAGCTTGCTGCCTTGTCTTTGCATATTTCCCAAGAGCTGAGCAGTTGATTTTTTCTTTTTTCCCCTTCAAGGCAACAAAATCTCTTTTGGAACATTTCCTCGAAAGGCATGGGATGAGGAGATGTGCAACAAATATTATGAGGTATATTTTCAAAGCAGCTTTGGAATTGAAAACTTATTCTTTCAAACATTTAGTTTAAATGCAAAATGCCTTGGAAGGAAATAGCATGCCTACAAAAAAATTGCACAGAAATCTTACTGTCACGTTTGGGCTTAATGGCGATTCAGTGAAGCACTAAAATACAGGCTTCTTTTAATCATTTGTAGTCCATTAACTTCATGGATTTGATTTGTGTGTTTAAATGTTCAGCATCAGCTTAAATAGACCAGAGCCATCTAGGACCTTGAAAAACTTGGCCCGCTGAACACAAAAACTGTTTATGCTGTCAGACACAGGCACAATTAAACATAAAAAGTCATACTGAAAATATTTTGAAATGTATCCTTCTACACCTTTAAAAGAAAAAAATTCCCTTCTCACACTGCAAAGTTGGTTTTTTTTCTATCACTTCTGTATCTGCTTTATGGACATATTTCAAAAGGTAAATTTCACTATCACAGAAAGTGCAAATGGTTTAAGTACAGCCAAAGGAAATTGATATTAACTTTCACATTAAAATTTGCTGAAACTATTTTTCTTTGTGCATCCATCCTGCATCACTGCTTTGATTGCAAAGTACTAGATGAAATGAATTGCTGTTGCAAGCTATTTCTTCTTAAATCCCTGGATTCACTGGATTTGGGCTTCATGTCTAATGCATTTCATAATTCCCTAATAACTACAGGATGTCTTACTATCAAGCATTGGTTACCCTTTACATGTACTGACTTAAACTCATCTGAAAAAATCCAGTTTTGAAAGGTTCACCCAAAAATTAGCTCTAAATCCTCAGGTAATGTATAGCACTAACCGAGAGTTACCAAAGTTTTCTTGTTTGCATCAGCATAGATTGCTTTTGAGAATTTAGAGTTCTGCTTCCTCAGTTCAATTATATTCTTCCATTTCTTTATAATGATTGAATTAATGATGTTCCCCAAAATCCCCTGTATAGAAGAATTTGATTTAAAGGGTTGAAGAAAGCAGGTTCCTAATAGAGTAGATGATAAGCTTATTACTGAATTAAATAGCAGTAATACTGAGGATGAGGAAGTTCAGGCAACCCATTCTTTTTGGGGGGGGCAGCATTTGCATCTTACATAATTACCTTTATGTAAAATCTACAGAAGGTAATAGGACAGATTACCTCCACCATTCCATAGTCTTCAGTGAGATTTATAGCATTACTTATTTAATAGTGTCATGAGTTTCTATCTCCATCTTCAAAACTGCAAATATGGAAAACCACCATGTGTAGATAATACCCTTTCAGAATTGTCACCCTTCTCCTGCAGTTCATATTTTCCCATGTGAAATAGGAGCATACTGTAAAATGCCAACTTCAAAGCAAAAAAGACTTTTTTGTTTCCCAGATCTGCAGATCTTTTTAATTAAAACCAAGCACAACAGAAGCCCTTGAGGTCTTCAAGGGCTTGAAAAAGTGAAGAAAAATGTTGTCTCACTCCTGAAGTTAATCTAGACCTTAATAAATTAAAACTCACATGCAAAACCTGGCCAGTATTTTTATTGTTGAATAGGCAGAATATGTTTTAATTAACACTTTGAATTTTGGGATTGGTGGTGTTGGTCTGGCTGTATGGACATAGTTTTCTGAGTCAGAATTTATCAAAAGATTGACCAACCATTTGTGGTCATGCTACATGTCCTTATAAAATGGCCCTGCCATTTACTCCAGGCATCAAAACTGTTGTATTGTTTCTTGTGAAGGTCCCTGTTCTCACAGTGAATGACTGCAAACCATGGTAAAATAAGGTAAAATCAATTGGCAGTGACACGGGAGTGCAGATGCTCAAGGGAGATTCTTTATACCCTCTACTAGCCTTATGAATTTGCTACAGATGAACACCATTTCCTTTATGACTACTGAGACTGGAAAGAGGATGTAAAAGAAGAAGTCTAAGGCTGTTGCAGAGTCAGAGACTGGCTATGACAGTCACACAGTCATTACTTACAGCCATAGAAAGTCATCAGATATAATCTCAAACTCTCTGCAGATTTCTAAGTGTTTCTCAGAGAGGAGGATTTTACAGTCATTATTCATGCATGTAGAGACCCTGAGATACTGAACACAACTATTGAGTTTTTTCCTTCAGATAGTTTAAATAACAATTATAAAAAATAGTAGACATACTCAGAGTAATCAGACTTATTTAATTTGCTAAAAAAAAATGCTTAAATAAAACAAACACAAAACCAGTAAACAAAATATAAAGTTAAATCTTTAACTTAGATTTAAATAGATTAAATTTAAAATTATATTAAAAAAATCCCCAAACCAAAACAACAACAAGGTTAAATAAATTCAAGTAGATTGTCCAGTGCTGAAGACAGAAATCTTAGACGTCTGGTTGGCAGAATGCATTATGCTGATGAGAACCAATGACAGAGGAACATTTGGGGAACAATGTTTTCATCATCTGATAAGTACTATTTTTTTCATAATTTTAGCTGAAGTTCTGGAATCATCTTAATTATTAATTATATTCACATACCCCAGCAGTCTATGAAGGAAAGCAGCATCCCTCACGAAGTTCATTCTTTCTCCTCTCCACCACACAAGCATTTAAATATATTGCTGTGATTACAGTGTACCAGGTCCCTTCTGATGGATTACTCCAGCAAAACTACAGCAAGTCCACATTTATCCTGTGATATTTAACCTTAACATTCCTTCTATTTAGTAAAAAAAACCCTAATATAACTATGTTTGCCATCCCAGTAAGTCACAGACTTTAGCTATTCCTCTGGCACAAATTCTTTCTAAAAATTGCTTTAGCCAAAGTTGGCACCATGAGATTCCTTTTTATTGCCTCTCACTGTCTTTAAATCAAAGTCACCTAACTGGCAGGTAGAAAGGTAATTCTTCCCAGCTGCCAAGCCTGCTGACTGACTACGTTGTGTAGACATCAACCTTGCTTCTAGCTTTCTCACTTATTACCAGAGGTAATGACAACCCTAAGAACTAACTAATGCCCTAAATAACTGTTGTGCAAACTGAAGTGATGCTGTTTTAAAAATTTTTGGACTGCCTTTCAGTCACTAGGGAAAAATCATCTTGGTGTTTGTAGGGTTCCCTCTGATCATTGATCATTCCAGTACAAGAGAGGAAGGAAAAGAAAAAAAAAATAGGCAGAGAATATTTTCTAAAATAAATATTTGAAAACATAGTTAATGTACCAAATGTCTCATTTACACCTGTTCCAAATTACTAAAAGTGAGTAAAAGGGCAGAAGGTAGCTGCAGGTTCAATTTGGAAAGGCCAGTTTAAACATAGATGTTGCTGTATATATGCTCTGATAGGAAGAAAATTCTGGCAATTATAATACAAGGAAAGTGTCCAGACTGACTTTCAGACTCTGCATTGAGATTCCAAGCCTTAAACAACATTGCAAGATGTCTAGGTTTGATTTGTCATCACAGACTGTGAGTTTAGTCCCACACTGCCGTTTGCAGCTAAGACAGTTTCCACTAGAAGTTCTCATCACAGACCAGTGACACATTACTGCTTTTCCAGTTGCTCTGCTGCAGTTCAAAGGTATGTAGCATTAGCTTAAAAATGAAACCTGGAATTAAATGTCATGCTGGTGGATTTCTTCAGTTTATAAAATCAACAAATTTAACGTTGCTCTGGTGATAAGATTTGTTTTCATTGGTTCAGTGTGAGAGAATGAACCCTTCAGAGGGCCCTTGCAAGCTCAGTGTAGGCGCTACACACAAGATGTGACTGCACAGGTCATTCAGGGAGCACAGTCCTTCTCTCTGCTGACCAGAATAGCCAGATTGCGATGCAAAATGAGTCTCATTTGAAATCTTAATTGAAAGACTCCTTCTGAAAAGTCTGAACAGACTTACTGGCAGTTGAAGGTGCTTTTTAATCACTGAGAATAAAGACTTCAATCAATACGGTTCAAACTGTTTGCCCCTGAGCAGTAGAGCAGTGGTTTTCTTTAAAATGGTGCTTACAGCTTCAGGCTCAAGGCCAAGAAAACTTAGCCCCCTGAGTTCTTAATATAATTATTGTTTTCTCTATTATCTTGCAAGGGTGTTAATTTGCCTCCCGGTAATTAACTTCCCTATGTGGTTGTCAGGAAGTTTAATCAATAGCATGAACAGATACAGCAAGCTGTCATTCCTTCTGTGACCAATACTCCCCTCCCCACCTCTCCCACCCCTGTGGAGGTGTCACTGTTTTAATAAAATTAACAGGTGGGATGTGCATAATTTCTTCAGTCAGTGTCTAAATTGTTCATCTCCTACTCCAGAAATGAAGGTACAGCCAATCAGGCCCCATAAATATAATTGCCCCTATTCCAAAACTAAAAGCATTATATGAGTCCTGCTAAAACAGCACCTGGCAAATCAACTTATTAAAGTTTTACATGGCATTGCTTCCTCAGACACTTTAAACATTGTGATGATATTGTAATAAGAGGAGGAGCAGAAGGCTTGATCTAATATAGCTCTACTTATGTCCACAGAAGATAATGTAATTCCCTTCAAAGCTAGTGACAAAAAAAATCATTCCTGGTGGAACTCCAATCTGCTTTGGCAGTTTTGGACTTTCTTTATTAAGAAGGATGTTACTCTGTGGCCTCTCTTTTTGTCTGGGGCAGTGTTGTCTGTTCTGATTCATAGCTTCTTAAATCTTCTCTTGTAACAGCTTAACACTGGTTATTTACTTGGATGTGTTTTCAAAGAATGCCTTTCAGTTTCACTCATTCTTCTCCCTGAACTATCCTTCTGTGGTACATTACACATTTATTTACCTCACTCAATTTTCAAACTGCAAGAGTTACAAGCATAACTAAGAACAAGTGAGGTAAGTTTTGGGGTGACACAGGTTATGTCTAAATCTATCCCTAAGAATCCTGTCCTGTGCGTTATGTGCATTTATAGAGCTACTGAAAGATAATAATAGCTAGCAATAGAGAGAAATTGGAACATCTATGTTGTAGAAATACTTTTAAACCATGTTGAAATGATCAAAATGTTTACAAAATAATCCAAAATAACCCATAGGTAAATTTTTGGGACTTTATTATCGAAAGCTTCCAATGAATTTTAAGGAACACCCATTTGAAGGGTAGTGAGATGAATGTCTTTAAAATATTAATGAACGAAACTCAAACCCAAGAGAAAAACTGACAGGATGAAAGGTAATGTCCTTCAAATGTTGGGATTTACAGAGACAGCTGTTGGAGTCTGGCCTTTTAGTTTCTGAAAAATGAACTTGCTGTCAAGGTCATATTTAGATTGAGAATAAGAAACATGTCACTTCCTGATTATAGGACATGTAAGTCCTTTCAGCTAGCAGCAGAGTCTAGGGAAGGTTATTACTTCTTGTCTAGTAAAACATCAGAATTAATCCATGATTTGAGCATAATATTCTGCCTCTACTACTAATTTTGACTCTGCATTTATTTCCTCTTTATCTGGGCACCAAGAACGTCCCAAAGTTTGTGAGGGAAGTGTCTGTGGTTTCTTATTCCTATAACACTTTGAGATTACTTGCTTTAACTACATATAAAAAACATACATAAATATACATATGACTATTTATATAAACATAGGTAACAAATATGTATGATCAGTTGTATTGCCACGTTTGCATAAAGTTCCTCAGAAACTGTAAATTAAGGAATGAGAAAAGGACTTCTGTTCATCTGCACTGATGAACTCTGCCCTGTTCTTTCCCACTCCCAGAGCCACAGGTTTATAGCAGCATCCCTGCATCATACCTCACTGCAAAAAAAAGAAAGCCAATGGAAGAAAAAAAACCAACACAAACTTATGCCACTGCAGGAATCATAAAAATTTGCTTCCCCCAAGGTTTAGACAGCAGCTAAATTGTGCCAGTTCAAATAGCCTGTCCAATATTCAGTGCTGAGCTTCTCACCTTGTCTCCTCCTTCCTATGCAGTACGTATCTTCCACAACATATACATTTGCTTCCTCTTCTTTGCCCTTCAGAAAGTTTAAAGGAGAGTTCATTTGCTTTGGAGAAGCAAATGTTTTAATTATAGGGAGAGCTCAGTGATTTAGCCTAGATTGCTGGGGGGTGGGTCGAATTCAGCTTTACTGTCTTTTCTGTGAAGAAATAAGGTTGTTTCAAGCTGCAGTCTTATGCTTCCTTGAATTGGATTATTTTCAAACATATATTTCTTGGAACACAGCTGCTACTTCTTTGACAAATTAAGTAATGCATCATGAACAACTAAAATTCATTGCAACATAAAAACAAATATATGTTCATTTTAGTACTTTGTTTTTTCCAGGCTTTTGAATCATGGAGCGATATTTAAAAAAACATATATCTTTTATAAATCTCTTTAATAATATCTATGCAATATTGAGGCAGCACTTTATTGAACAGCCACCCTATCCAACCCTTTGAAATGCAGGTCCTATTGCTTTTTATTCTCCCAGGCTTCCAGCTCTGTGGTTTACAGCTGACACTGCTATTTGACTTGCTGTCATATTTATTGCCCTGATTACAATTAAAACCACTGTTATGGGAAAGGAATGATAACACCATGGTCACATTGTTAGAGTAGATGTTTTTTCACACACATTAACAGCTACGTAAAAAAAGTGTGATAAACTGTTGCAGATTACCAGATCTTTCCTCCCAGAACTCTTGCTCCCCACACTAGTTTCAGCTACCAGAGAGGACTCCAAGGAAGATGCAGCTGCCTGGAGCCATAAGCAAATTATTATTATTATTATTATTATTATTATTATTATTATTATTATTATTATTATTATTAATACAGGGCACCAATTAAATTTCGAGTGTAATGTGCTGAAGTTATATCAAGAGATAAGGTCTTCTCCAAAGAACTTGTAGTTTAAACAGTTGAAGTACAGCAGAGAGCTTGATCTGTGGAATATTACTAAATATTGAGGCACTTGTTTTGAAAAAAAAACAACAAACCCACAGGAATAATCTTTCCATGATTGCAAAATGATGTTTGTTTTGACAGAATACAGTAAAGCTCTTAGACCTTCATTTTGAAATGTTTAATCATTCTGTCATTTCTTTATAACTTTCAGGTTATAATGCGAAGTTAAAGGTTGACATAAAAATGTAAAATTTATCTTCTGTCAATATGAAGTATTTTGACTGATTCAAAGCAAAGCAAAACAAGAAAAAAATTGCAAAGTTCCTTTTAGAGGATTTCAGAGAAATTAAAAGCATTTGAGGAATTTCAGAGAATTTCAAAATATTTAGGTAGCATTCTAATTCCACAATGCTAAAAATCCTTTCACAAAATGCATTTGCTATGCTCTGCACAGTTAGACTTAGGAGCACTCTTTGTTGTGAAATGAATAGCTTTAAGCAGCCTTCCTTAGCTTTTGTGTGAAATTAATTGGTATTGTTCTCTCCAGCTTCTAACTTATAACAGAAATAAATCAGTATTGATATTAAACAGTAGGGTTATTTGCAGCATCAGCAGATAAGGTCAAGACTGAAATGGGCACAGAGGTTAAGCAAATTGGCAGAGCAGGGTTGGATGTCTTGCTTTGCTGCTTTGTGTCATCTTTTCTGTAAGTAAATAGCTTGCTGCACTTGCTGGAGATATTTCCTTAGTGTTTTACCAATGAAAGCTTTTGGTCTGAATATTTCTTGTCTCTGACTGTTGCTCTTTTTCCTTATGCAATGCTATCTGTTTATTTTGGTTTGCTATTAGAATGAGTTGTGCCAAAGGAAGGCTGGAGTCACATCAGTACCAGCTGTGGACAAGTGCTGAGTGCAGACAAGGAGACAGGTTATTTAAGAAAAACAAAAGTAAAAATAATAACACCCCAGCTGAACAAAATTGCAGCTGAAATTTCTTATTTAATGTAAAGGTTCATACTCCTTACATTTTTTTTCCTCTGACACTCAGGGATCTGGAAAGGCATTGTTACAAATACCTGCCTTTGGAACATCTCGTGAATCACTTCTCAGAGAGGGAATGGCATTCCCTCTGCAAAGCACTGGGCAAGATGAAAAAAGAGGTAGGATCTTGCTAAAGACCCTGCAGAGTTCAGCATCTGAACCCTCAGCTGCATGTGCAGGGCAGCCAGGGTCGTACTCCATCAAATGGCAAATGCAGACTGCCAAGACAGGGAAACAGGAGGCTTGTGTCTCCTGATACAAGGAAGAGAGCTCCTTTTCCACTTGTAGATCTGTGCCTGCATAAGTTCAGTGTCCTAAGGAACCATCAGAGCCAGCCAAACCCCAGCCACATGCAGGCACCAGAAAGCAGTGGGTAACATTCTTTGAAGATGGAAGTCCCCTCTGCTGACCTCACCCACTCTCTGGGAAGGTTTTCTGGGGACTTTGATCTGGTAAGTTGAGGAGAGACTGCTGATGCTCATTTAGCTAATTTTAGATTATTCTCCTTTGCTGTTCATCCATGTAAGCACCAACAATGCTTCCAGAGAAGAGCTGCAGTGTATCAGGAATGACTGCATGGCTCAGGCTTGTGTGGTGTCTTGTTGGTCCTCCCAAGTAAAGGGAAAAGCTTTCTTAGGAATACATAGTTCAGGGTGACAGTAACAAGAGTAATGATGAAACATCAAAATGGAAGAACCTCAAGTAGGCCTATCAAATGTACTTGTCCTGTGAAAGAAAGGTACAACATTGTTAAGATAGCAGAGACAGGGTGGGACAGCTTGCCTGGCTGTGATACTGTCAAGTATGGATAAGAGTTTGTCAGGAAAGACAGACAGGGATGATGCAGCCCAGGGAGGTGGTGGAGTCACCATCCCTGGAGCTATTTAAAGACAGTTAGATGTGGTGCTTAGGGACATGGTTTAGTGGTGTTTTTGGCAGGTTAGGTTGATGGTTCGACTTGATGATCAGAAAGGTCCCTTCTAACCAAGAAAATTCTATGGTTCTATGGTTCTATGATGAGGAGAGTAGTTGGTTTCTATATTAAAGGAGTGGTTTGGACATATGGAGCTCTGCTATGGGATGGACAACAAGGAGAAGTGTTGTGGGTCAGACTCAGAGGAGACACCAGCAAGGGTGACATTGAGATGGGAGTGTTTCTCACCACCCAGTCAATGTGAGGAAGTGGACAAAGCTTCCTTAAGCAACTTGATACTCTGAGTCACAGACCCTGTTTCTCAAGGTGAACTTTAACCTCCCTGACACCTGTTGAAAAGTCAATGCTGTGGGACATAAGCAGTCAAGGACATTTTTGGAGGACATCAGGAATAACATACTGTATGGATCGACAGGCGCGACACAGAGCTGGACTGGTTATTCCCCAACAAGGAAGTAGTGTTTGGGAATGTGGTAATCAATGGCAACCTTGGTTGAGAGGACATGAGACAGTGGTGTTCAAGATCTGGAAAGGAGTGGGTGAGGAGAGCTGCAGAATGTAGACCTGTGTTGTCACATAAATCTGGGAATAGGTAGGTGGTATTTGCTCTGAAGCAGCTCTGAAGACAAAGGAGCTCTATAAAACTGGCCAGTTTGAAAGAACAGCATTCTCCAAGCTTAAGAACTATACAACTAATTTTCTCCAGACTAAACAATCCCAGCTCCTTCAGCTGCTCCTCATAAGACTTTTCTTCTAAACCCTGTGCCAGCTTTGTAACCCTTCCCTGGACACACTCAAGCATCTTGATGTCTTTCTTGTAGTGAGAGGCCCAAAACTGGACACAGTGTTCAAGGTCCAGCCTCACCAGAGCTGAGTACATGGGAAGAATCACTTTCCTATTCCTGCTGGCTACACTGTTCCTGATACAAGCTAGGATGTTGTTGGCCTTCTTGGTCACCTAAGCACTCTGCTGGCTCATTTTCAACTAGCAGTTGATCAACACTCCTAGGTCTCTCTCCTCCAGACAGCTCTTGAGCCACTCCTATCCAAGCCTGTAGATTTGCATGGGGTTGTTGTGACTCAAGTGCAGGACATGGCACTTGGCCTTGTTGAACATCATTCAGTTGGCCTGTCCCCATTGATCCAGCCTGTTTTGGTAACCTAGAGGTTATACTGTCTCCATCCACATTAGTTTTCAACAGCTGACTGGACCAAACCCTGAGCAATCTGGTCTGATGTCAGAGATGACCTGCGTGGAGCAAGAGGTTGGGCTAGAGACCACCCAGTTTCACACTGAGCCTTAATTGAAATCTGATTCTATCATGGTTTAAGAAGGGAAATGGCTTTCCAAAATACTAGTGGTCTATGAAGAGTAGTGGTCATTGCAAGCAATTCTCATTATGAGAATGAGAAAAGATGAAATGCAATGTAGGACTTCTGCTAATCTTGAAATTGTATGAAACACTCTTATTTGTACAGCATGTCAGACTACCTAAGGTTTTTTGTTCAGACATGTAGTATCATGCCCTGACTGGTCAATTTTTGTCAGTTTGTTGAAAGCACACTGGAGCATTTTGTTAAAGCCAAAGCAGAACAGTTTGTACATGAGGCATTATACACCTCTAGAATGTGATTATACACCTCTAGAATACCTTCAGAGCAAGGTAAGGAGCTGGATAGGAAGAGAGTATGTATGTACAAATGAGAGATGCATAGATTTTACAGACAATGCTGAAGTTCGCAAATGCTGTCAAACTAAAGAACATACATGATTTTATTCATTACAAAGTATGTTTCAAGATTTTTTTTATTGTAATTCTTAGATAAATAAGGAAGGAAAATTGTTTCATTAAAGCATCATTTAGAGAAATGACAAAGACTCCATTTCAGTTTCTGTCTAATGGTAGATTTTTACATGATAATATGATGTAAAACAATGCTTTCTCCTACAGACATACTTTTACTGAGCTTCATTAAATAGTACTGCTACAGTCCAAATTATTATTAATTTTAGGAAAAAATTAAATATATCAGCCTATTGTCAATAATATGTTTCAGTCAATAAAAGATTCTTAAACTGGCCAGGCAGAATATCTTTTCATGGATTTTCAGACTGCTTTTATTCAGAAAATATAATTGCTTTTTCCATATTTGAATATTGGTAAAACAAATTAAAATTAACTTTAGGTTAGACTATGTAACACACAATTAAACAGGGTTATAGATTTAAGAAAACATTATGTTTTAATATCCGATGCTAAAGTTTCTGATGCCATGAGATTAAATTATTTCATTTTCGGTAAATTAAAATAACCAACAGAATAAAACTTGATTGAATGTCAGCTCCCCAGAAATAGTAATTTCTAGAGAACGAGAGAAGATGGCTGAAAATGACTGTATTTTACTTTGCAGTGAAACAATTTCTTTCTTGATATATCACTAAATGAAAGTTATTCTCAAACTCTCTTTTGCTTTACATTGTCTTAAGCTGCACATAGGCTGTCTCCTCACTTAATTGCTTCATATGTACATGTATGCTGCTATTCATTTTAGCCAGAATACAGAGCAAAAAGAAAAAAACAGAACCACAACAACCCATCCCCCCCAATCTACTTTTTCTTTTTTTTTTTGTCAGATATACATGCCAAATCTGAATTTTCCTATTTACAAGGAGACTCAGGAAATCTGATTTTCAATAAAGTAAATTACTGACACCTCTCCAGACACAAGCTAGGGCTTAAAGGAGCTGCTGCTTTATCCTCCTGTTCATGCTGTCCTGACTGCAGAAGCTGAGATTGTTCTCTGCCTTTCCAGACAGTGTGTCTTGGTCTGTGAAGATGAATTCTAACACCCACAGACTAGAAATAATCTCTGTTATATTGATCGGGGAAAAAGTGGCTATATCATTTAAAAGAAAAGTTTAGAAATGAGAGTCTGAAAGCTCAGTCATGGGCTCACTCTGTTTAATCTAAAGAAAATGAGAGGAGAAAGTGCAGTGATACTATGTGGCATGTTAATATTGCCAGACTTGCATTGCACGGTCAGATGTTAGCCTGGTGGTACTGTTATTAATCTGGTATTCTGAATTCCCAAACATATAAACCTGTTCACTTTGAAGATGCTTCCAAAGGTCCTCCAAAAGAGAGAGGCAGAAACAAGCTAACATAGGACGTTTGGATAGCCCAGAACAGTTCTGGAAACCACCCAGCCTCAGGTGACATGGGGACAGAAGCATGCTGTGGGGTTCAAGGTGTGAGAGTCTTATAAGGATCATGGAAATCAGAGCATCAGGCATAAGCAAAATATTCATAGCAGAGAAATCAGGGCTCCTGTTCTTTGCTAACACAGAGCAGGCACCTTTTTTCCTCCTAGTAGTGCACTGTCAAATCCTTTGTAAGCTTCCTGCGTTTCCCTGGCTCTTTGGTAGTTCTGTATGCAGAACGTTAATCACTGTCTTCACATCGAGCCCTGCTCTGATACTAACACTCAGAATCCAAGTTACAAGCTAAGTAGCTGGAGGTATTTGTCACAGCCTAAATATGTCTGATAGCCATCTGATGTCAGCAGTAATGTTTACTCCCAGTGTGATATTGCTCACTCATTCTTTGCTACTGAAAGGCAGTAAGCCATTTCAATCTCTAGACCTTGCTAAGACAAGGAAGGTTCACCATGCAGAGAGGGGAAAGTGAAAAATAGATATGACCTGACGTAAAATGAAAGTTAAATTACTTGTATGATCAACCACTGCTTAAAATCTTTTACATTCAGCCCCATTATTTGCAATGAGTTATGACTATGAAAAAAATTGTATCACATGTGCTACCCATTTGAAAATAGTTAAGTCCTGAAATCAGATCACATGTGGCATCAAGTATCATGCTTTAAAAGTATCAATTTTTATGGCTCCCAGCACTTTAATATCGGCTGTTAATCCTCAGGAATGGCTGGTACAATGTGTTGATTAGAGTTTAATCATCTCTGTGTTAGGAGTTCATGTTGTAGTTTCACAGATCATGAAATGTGTCTGTTTAAGATATGAGCACATTATCTTTTCTTCTCTTTTTTTTGCAGCAGGTACTATGTAACTGTGCTCATTTTATCTCTTGTCTCTCTTTTACGTGTGTTATAGTGCTCATTAGCATGATCGTTCAGGCCATGGGGCTAGTCAAAGATTATGTTTATTACAGGCAGAAAAAGAAGAATTTTCTTATTGGAAATGCTTTTGCATTACAAGCTGAGGAGTGTAAACCCTCCTTATCACCTCCAAACACTGCACATGATTAGTTGTTAGCTGTAGAGCTTATTGCCATTGTGTAGAGGACAGCAAAGTGACAACGTTTCTTAAGTAAGTTATTAAAGCAATATGAAAACTGGAGAGGCATATTCCGAGTATGTTGTCTGCTCAGGGATTTGGGTTTATTTTTGGCTTCATGAAACAGCATTTAAGTAAATATAGCAATGTCTCAGAAGAATAGAAGGGAGATGAGAAGTTAGTGATTAAAGCCAGTAGTCAGGAATGTGGCATTTGTATCTGATCCTCCCTAGGTGTATTAGCACAGTCCTCTGAAGTCAGTGGAGCTTGGCTGAATTAGACTTACTGCAGACCTGGTTTGCCAAAGGATATACTTTGTAACAGTTCAGTTAACCTTTTTCCTATTCTTTTTCCTTTTTTCTTTTTTTAAATTAACTACCAGTTTGTTAAACTGGCAAATGCAGTCTTTAGTCTTTATTTAACTACCAATTTGGTTTTTGGGGGTTTTTTTGGGGGTTCGGTTTTGTTTGTTTTTTGAGGTTTTTTTTATTTAACTATCAGTTTGTTAAACTGGCAAATGCAGTCTTTAGATTTGGGAAAGCTTTATCAAGCCAACAGCACTGTGCCGCCTTAGACAAGCCAGACAAAACTCTTTCCCACAGCATTCGTGCAAGCCTTGAAGGAAAGTGGGGACTGGGAAACGTGGAGTGAAGAGAGTGAGGCATAATTGTCACTGGGGAAGGGGAAAAGAGGGAACTGATTTTCCCCAAGCTGCAGTAAGACAGAGATGTTAATCTGGTAATGTAGAATTTATCAAACACTTCTATCAATTCCTATTTTTAAGCAACCAACTCAGTGTGATTGTTTCACCCCAGGCAGTAATTAAGCTCCATGCAGCCACTCACTCACACCTTACATCCCTAAAGGGAACAGGGAGGAGAATGAGGAAAAAAGGTTGAGGTAAAGACAGTTAACTGGATAACAAAGGAAGAGAATAATAACAATGATAAACCCAGCAATAATAATAAAGTCTAAAATTAATATATTCTTTATAATTATTTTTCTTTATTATTACATGAGAAATTATTACAGTAATAATGCATTATAAAAATATCTAAAACAAGTGATGCACAAATGCAATTTCTTGCTACATGCAGGAAAAGAACAAACCCAATGCTCAGTCTGTTTCCAAGCTGCAATCTCTCCTCCTGGATAACTCCCCCAGTCATACCTGGAACATGATGTTATATGTTATGGAATATCCTTCAGGCCAGTCTGGTCAGCTGTCCTGGCTGAGCTCTCCCAGCTTCCTTTCATCTGGCAGGGCATGAGAAGCTGAAAAGTCCTTGACTTAGTAGCGTAGACACTACAACTAATCAGCAACAACTAAAATCATCGGTATGTTGCCAACCTTGTTCTCATGCTAAATCCAAACCACAGCACTATACTGGCTACTAGAAAGGAAATGAACTTGATCGCAGACAAAATGAGGATAACCAGGATAACCAAATAGGTACTTTCTTTGTACAGAGGATAAGAACCAAATTCTTAGGCAAAATTAGGGAAGGGAAAAAGCAAAGGATAAGAGGCTCTAAATAGCTGACAAAATAAAGAAACAGTTCCTTTCTTTAGTCAATTAGTACATAGGGTCAGCAGAGGAGCAGCAGTGCTGTCCTCAGGGGGACAATAGTGGACAACTAATACCCAAAGAGGAAGGCATGAGAAGATGAATAACACATTGCCAAGGAGCTCACAGATAAATTATTAAAACCATTTTATTAAATAGAAAATCATAATCTTTGCCCCTTGCCTTCTATTTTTTACCTTCCAGAAGACCTTTCAGTGCCTCTTCTGATGAATCTTAATCCATCACAAAAAATACTGCCAAAATATGGCCATTCTATTTCATCATGGCCCTGTGCCCCTCAGGGTGTCGATGTGAGGGTCACTCTGGCTCATTTAGAAAAGAACTTTCCTGTCTGCCTGTAAAACAGAAAATATATTTCCCTTTTATTGTATAAAAATGTTAAAAAATCTAAACTAAAGCTAAAGCTAAAACCAAAAGACTTTGAAACAATGATGGCAATGGAGCATGTTTTCATATGAGCATTTTGCCCAATCAGCCCTCTCCCATGAGCAACCTAAAGTTTTAACAACATTAAATATTATCATTAACTCTGGTTTTAAGCAGGATGCTACTTCAGTCAGCTGGATCATTGCATTAACATAGTCTGCTGAAGTGTAGACTACCCAAAAGGAGCATCTGGCAGGGCGAAAGCCAAACACTGGGATAAATGAATTTACTGCAGGAACAAGCTGAAAGAAAAGAATGGTTTGTGAAGGGTAGGAGGATAGCAGCAGACAGGAGGGCAGACAAGAAAGCATTCTGATATATGGAAATAAGAAAGGAAAAGGATAAAAACATCCATTCAGGTATGCTCTCATTTTCTCGTGTTTTCCCTGGTAATTAGAGGCCTTTCAAATTGAAATGTATTTAGGTTCAAAACTTGTAAATTATCCTACTCACCGATTAATGAAATCCTGTTAATAAGATTAATTCCATGTATCTTACTTGGGCAGAGCTACCACAAAGATCCACAAAGCATAGGATGCTCACAATAATAGTGATCCTGGGATTTCAGGAGTCATTTTTTACCACTTTAGAGATGGGGACATGAGTCAAAAAAAGTTATGTGAGACATTTTTGAAGTTTCAAGTTCCGTAAGTAAAATGCTTTTAAAGGCTCAACTTCAATTCTAAATACTTTTGAAAGTCTAGCCTGTCTTAGGTGGAATAACAGGTCTAAAGGAGAGCTGGCCTGTAAAATTATACTTACTTGCATTTCCTAAATGTACTGCTTTTAAGACAGTTTCCTGTCTTCTCCAAATGAATGAATATACATAGATCTTTAAATGTGTATTTACTTTTAGATCCTAGATTTGAAGGTAAGAAACTTTGATTTTTATTTAATAATTTAAGTAAATAATCGCATTGCTTGTATTTCCTGTTATCAATATAATGAATATATAAATACTGACTTCTGCTGGTTTTCCTGTAACCCACTAAAATGTAGCTATCTTTCTGCTTTGAAAGAGTTAAAATACGAAAATTCTAAAATTGCAAAAATTCAAGTTTGATAAAATTAATTCAAGAAAAAAACAAATGAGAAGGTTTTTTTTCCCTGCAACAATACCCATAACTGCATAATAAAAGCCGAATATTTTTTCTTTTCCAGATGAATTCAAATTATTTATGAAAAGGCTGCCCATCAATTATTTCCTGAACACATCTACTGTAATGCATCTGTGGACAATGGATTCTAATTTTCAACGGCGCTATGAGCAACTAGAAAACAGCATGAAGCAACTCTTCCTCAAGGCACAGAAAACTGTTCACAAGCTTTTTGGCCTTAGTAAGAGATGCCATAAACAGCCACTCATCCGCATGCCCAGGCAGAGGTAAGAAAGTCTATGAAAAAACCTGAGAAACTCAAACTTCTGTCTTGACAGTAAAACCTCCTGGAGGGCATAGGTGTGGGAATGCTGCAGCATATTGTACGCGCTCAGGATACAATCCTCGTGCTTGTAGGAGTTGAACAATCCCAGCTTTCAGTATTGCTCTGTTCATGTTTTCCTAAATAATAATGGAAAGGTCGAAATAAAACCTGATTTGTAGATGACTCTGTATTATGTGAGGCAGCTTCATAATAATATCGGTGTGCAGCTTCATCCTGTTTGGTTTGCCTCTATTTTACAGAACTGTATTATCAGTGGAACTTGGCCAGGTGTAACAGTGCCAGGTGATTGTATACTGAACACTGAATACCTGTTCTGGAGCCAGCACAGCTATTTTAAGAACTTTCCAGGTCATTATACAGTATATACTACGTATTATTGATTTCTTGTCTCATTTGTCAGGTATGAATTAGGTTTGAAAGGATGCCTAAGGAAAGACAATTGAAGTGTTTTAGTCCTCCTAGAAACAGAGAGTTCCTGAAAGCTAGCTAGTCAAATCTATATTAACATAAAGTGGTTATAGTTTATTGCTGATTGAAGATTGCTTTATTGACATTAGTGGAATGACACTAGAGTGAATCTGAAATGAACGAGCTTCTCAGGACATTATTCTTCTGAGCATAAGCATTGTGGACCTGGCTCAGCGACTCCTGAATTTAGCATGTATCTCTGCCAATTTTAAAGAAATCTAGGTCGGTGTTCCATAACTACCAGGGGCTCCTCGCTCTCCCCTGCCACCAGCTCTCCCATGCCATGCTAAGGGCCCATCATTTCTTTTTTGCCTTTTGGCAGCACTTAGCTAAGCCTTCCACCTTTTGTTTCAGAAGAAGACAGCCATCACAGGTCTCATACCCCCCTTCTCTACATGTTGTGCTTTGCTTTCTGATCTGCTGTTTGAAACAAAAATGTGTTTTCCATGTGTGAGATCATTTCATAATTAGAAAACATTTCAGTAAAAAAAATTATAGTCAGTAGAGTAGTTTGCTATCATCTCCCATGTTTCTTGGGCATAACCTGAATGAGAATCCTGACAAAGAGATGATCAACACGAAAGACCTGAGCAGGAAAATAGCATTTTTAAAAACATAAAAAATAGAATCAAACCTCACTTTTTCTTTTCCCCTCCCAAAATTATCAGCTCTTCAACAATAACCACTGTAGGGTGTTGGGTCAAACACATTTTAATTTTTTTTTTTTAATGATGGATTATTTTTTCAATTGCAGAACTAGTGAGCTCACAGTTTATTTGTTAATAATAAATTTTACTAGAAATTAGTTTGCCTGTTTTATAGGTAGTTGTACTAAACTTTCGTAACAGTTGATTTTAAAACACATCTCTAATTTAGAAATATCCTAACTTACTTTTAAGATTATTATCTCCTATTTTAGTAACACCTTAATTTTTTTTCTGGTCAGTATAGAAGGAGATTGGACATATGATGACATAATGATGATCAATAGATGGCTCAAAGATCAGTGCTAAAGGCAGGTTTGGGAATACTTAGCCAGTGGGAAGCATTTGCTAAAAGAGCATTTTCAAAGACTAGATTCCATCTGACTATCTGGGAAAATTGCCTTCTGGCATCAAGGCTTTTATGGCTGATAAGAAGAGCTTTAAACTGAGAAGTGAGGGGAAAAGGTCAAAAGAAACTGGTTTAATTTCCAAACCTTGTTAAAAAAAAATCTGATAGACCGAAATACAGGAATAGATAAAGGAATATCAGTGTAAAAAGTCCAATAATGAGAAGATAGAAAACACAGGTATTGATAGAACAGTATTCAGGCACTTCTTGTCATGAGAGTATGCCTAATCCAAGTGAGGTACTGAGGTTTTAGATAGCACAACTGCTCACAGGTAAGCACCCAACTGAACAGTGGGTGATGCAATGGAGAAACATGAATTATTGCTCAGGCTGTAAGAAAAGGTATTTAGCAGAAAATGAGTGAAAGAATGGAACCAAACCCAAGTATTAAAATTCCCTGTGGAATACAGAAATAAAAGCAAAAACCACATTTTTGTGTGCCAACAATATCCTTGGCTCCAAAGAAACAAGAAGAGGGAACTGGAACAAAATGTAATCCTTTCCAAAGATTTTTCCATACAACTCCTTCAGATTAGTGTTTGGGCTCTGCTATTGATAGTTAGGGTGAACTTTATTATGGAAAGTGAAATTAGATTGTTAATGGAGATATAAATAGCATTTTAAATGGTATTTTATGGGGACTGCCTTTTCAGATACAAGCTGAAAAGCTGATGCTTGAGTTTTTAATAAAGGTCATGATGTTGGCACCAAGTAAAAACAAAGTAACCATGTTAATGTTTAACTTTACACCGTATTTCACAAGTCAGTAGAATATATATATTCAAAGGATTTTTAAAGGAATGTGTCAAAAATGACAGCTGGTCTGGTCTTTCATGAAGCTGGGAGGTATGTTCTAAAAGTTCAAAATAATTCATGAAAACTTTCTACGAGACTGAGTTTTATAGGGATTTATCTGTGCAGTCTGCCAGAAATCGTTTGGTCATACTTGAAGGAGCTCCTGCACACAGTCAAGGCTATAATTCATTACTGAAAATACCTGTCTCTTTTCTCAGGCCTAAACATTTTGTTACTGAACATGAAAGAAATTGTTGCTTGATTGTTTTTAAATGGGATTCAATTAATCAGTTGGACAGAATTGCTTGCAACTTTTTTCCATATTTCCCGAAAAAACGAGCCACTTAATAGCCATAAGACTAAATTACATTTGATTGTAATTTTCCAACCTTTGAACCAAAATACTATTGGATCCTCTCCTTGCATCATTGTTCATAGTAAAAGAGAATCAATTAACTTGCAAGTTAAAGAAGCTATGTTCCTGTTTCCTTTTTAAACACAGTTTATATTCTTCAGCTAGAGTAATGTATAAATAGTTTTCTTTCAGTCTACACTAGTGATTAGAACAATGTCCTACTGCAGCATTTGGGATACACTGAGGATGAGAACGATTTTACTATTTTTTTTTTATTCTGTTCATTGCAAACCTTTTCAAGTTCCAGATGTTCTTCCCAGATTTTAAACTTTCTTTTGTTAACATGAAAACAATCATTGTTCCTTTTCCTGAAAGGCAAGTCATGCCAAGATACATCAAAATTCCATTAGAAACCATTATGGCACTGCTGAATGTAACTTTTTAAAATTCACCTGAATTAATCAATACACTTTCTGTAACCAGTGTACTGATTGTCTAAGTTCAAAGAAAAATACCACCTGAAAATGCAAAGCCAACAGGAGCACAGAAACTGCTATGTGGATAATATTCCCCTATGTTGTACATAGGGAAGGAATGATAAAACATTCCATTTCAAGAGACAAATAAAAATATATATAGTGCACTCTGAAGAAGAAAATTGATGTTCTGTGGAATAATGCTACCAGGTGAACTACTGTCTCCATGAAGTCAAGGCTCCTGAAAGCTCAAATTATTATTATTAATATGGTCTTATTGTATTGACACATCACCCTTGAAAGCTTGCTATGCATGTATGCATGCCATGCTCATTCATTGCACTTGCTCAGTGAGACCTGCAGCATGCAGCAGTTTTTGGCCAGCTTGTGCTGCAGTGTCTGTGTGGGCAGGTTGATGAGACACCACTAGTGGCACAACACATTTTGCTGTGCAGGAGTCAAGATGAGGCATAAAGCTGTATCCCTGCCCTGAGCTCACCATGCGTATTTCTCTGTTAGGCCATGAAGTGTGAGGAACAATTGCTAATTGTGAAAGCAGTTTGCCTAAGGGTGTCTGTGTTCTAGCACATAAACTCTGAGAAAAGGACTGACAGTCACTAAGTTAGTCCAAGCTCTTGATTCCAGCAGCACCTTTATCAAGTGAGATGAGAAAGGGATGCCCTGTTACAGACAGTGAAGGGCAGGCTTCTTCAAAGTTTACACTGTGTTGTGACTCACACCTGCACTTAATGACAAGATCTGTGCATGTATAATCTCGTGTTATTGTCACCTTCAGATTGAATCTTCTCATTTTCTAAGGACAAAATAAGTGGAGGGAAGAAAGAAATTCCAGTCTTACTCAATAGGGATGTTCATATAGGATGCTGTGGCTGAAACAGGGCAGTGGGAAGGGGTAAAGCAGCAAACACGAAGGGGTTAAACATTTCTCACTGTGCAATGGGGAGGGGAAAATGGTTTTGTTTATGTTTTGGTTAACACAACAGTAAGATTTCTTTCCAAATATAATGACTATATGCTGGGAAGCTGATAATTACAGGAACGCATGAGTTAGACACTTCATGTGAACCAAAGCTGAGGGCAAGCAGCTACCCAGATTATGGAACCAAATTGAAAACAACAGAATATCTGTGCTTAAGAACATAAAAGAAATAGAAACTGTGGTGACAGAGAAGGACTATCTTCACCTTCCGAAATATTTTTTCAATAAGAATGTCAAAGGTATCTTGTGACTGGATTTAATATCCAAACACTACTGAAAGACACTGAAACAAGGGAAAAGCTTTCATTTCTTCCTTCAAAAGTGTCAGTTTAGTACTTGATTTCATTCTTTTCTGTGTCATTGAAATTAGTTCCTTGGTGAATGTTACCCATTTGAGTGAATGCACTCATTACAGTATATTGCTATATGTACAGACCTTATTTGTATGCAGTTTAAATCACTTTGTGATAAAAAGCATCACTGGAGGCCAAATTTAACCAACACAATTTGTGATTTAATAAAGACATAAACAAAAAAAAAGAAGAAATGTAATGTAAATAAAACAATAAGGCATTACATCTTCCTTGGCATAATAACAAAATGAAAACTTTTGAAAAAA
This sequence comes from Porphyrio hochstetteri, assembly GCA_020800305.1. Classification (NCBI taxonomy): domain Eukaryota; kingdom Metazoa; phylum Chordata; class Aves; order Gruiformes; family Rallidae; genus Porphyrio; species Porphyrio hochstetteri. Next base: position 27,977,872 of record CM036912.1, read on the forward strand.
ACTGCAACTGAAGATTACGAGCCATTCAAGAAAATAAGAATTTTAATTTTAAAAGACCAGGGAACAGCCCTTGCACACAAAAGCATGAAATCTTGAATAAAATGTCAACATTTAAACTTTTGAAATTAACTTTTTATTTTCTATTTAAGAAACATACTCTGAAGCTAATGTAGCTTTAAATAGATTTCATTACCAGAGACAGTGAATAGCTGCTTCAAACAGAAGAGCTGCAGAAAGAATTCTAGTTTGCAAAACCAGAACTTGTTCTGGAATTTCCCACAGAATGTACCACAGGCAGCTATAAAAGGAGGAAGAGAAATTCATGTGCATTTTCTCATTTTTCTATTTTTTTTTAATTTCACAGGCCAAAAAATTCTCATGCCCTAGGAGCATGACAGGGCCTGAAAACTGTTAAAACACCTCAGAGAATGGATTTGTGCCTTAGCTTTCTCTTCACTCCATATGCAGAAAAAAATGTTAGCTATCTGGGGTTTTTTATAGTATCCATAACACAGCCCATCAGCACACTGAGGCCTTCAAATCTATTGTCTTCAGAATAGTTCAGAATGAAATACACACAAAAAGACAATATAGGTTAATGCCATGCCCTCAGGATACTACACAGGATTAGTTCCTTACATCTCAGAGTTGGTTGTCAGCTAGTTTAGGTTGCTTTGAAATAATTGATTCACAGTGAGAAAGTTACCAGGGAGTAAAACCTTCCTCCTCCTCCAAGGAAGTTTCACAGTACATCACACAGAGATTTTTCTTTTCAAAGCATGTTTGTGGGATTGGATGTAAGTGAAAAAGTATAATTTAACCAAGAGTCGTGGTCAATGGCTCAGTGTCCACATGGAGGCCTGTGAGGAGTGGTGTTCTTCAGAGGTCAGTACCGGGACAGGCCCTGTTCAGTATCTTTGTCGGTGACGTGGACAGGGAGATTGAGTGCATCCTCAGCAAGTTTGCAAACAACACCAAGCTGTGTGGTGAGGTCAACACGCTGGAGGGAAGGGATGCCATCCAGAGGGACCTCAACAGGCTGGAGAGGTGGACCCATGCGAACTGCATGAAGTATATCAAGGCCAAGGGCAAGGTCCTGCATGTGGGTCGGTGCAGTCCCAAGCACAACTACACTGGAGACTGGATTGAGAGCAGCCCTGAGGAGAAAGACATGGGGGTGCTGATTGATGAAAGGCTCAACATGAGCTGGCAGTGTGTGCTAACAGCTCAGAAGGCCAACTGTGTCCTGGGCTGCATCAAGAACATCGTGGCCAGCAGGTTGAGGGAGGTGATTCTGCCCCTCTACTCTGCCATCATGAGACCCCACCTGGAGTACTGCATCCAGCTCTGGGGTCTCCAGGGCAGAAAGATGTAGACCTGTTGGAGTGAGTCCAGAAGAGGGCCATGAAGGTGATCAAGGGGCTGGAGCATGTCTCCTATGAAGACAGGCTGTGGGAGTTGTGGTTGTTCAGTCTGGAGAAGAGAAGGCTCTGGGGTGACTTAATTGCAGCATACAGGATAGTGGGAGAGGGACTGTTCACCGGGGAATGTACTGATAGGACAAAGGGCGATGGCTTTAAGCTGAAAGAGGGTAGCTTTAGGTTAGACATTAGGAAGAAATTCTTTACTATGAGGGTAGTGAGGCACTGAAACAGGTTGCCCAGAGAGGCTGTGGAAGCCCCATCCCTGGAGGCGTTTAAGGCCGGGTTGGATGGGCCTTTGGGCAACCTGGTCTAAGTGTGTCCCTGCCCATGGCAGGGAGATTGGAACTAGATGATCTTTGAGGCTCCTTCCAACCCAAAGCATTCTGTCATTCTATGATAATTACTTGTTGCCTAGCAAACTGCTAGAACAAATATGAAGAGTGAGTCTAGATGAATGTTGTGTTATGGAAAGATAGTGTGAGACAACAAAAGCTCAGCTGAATGGGCTGGGTTTAATTTATAAGATGCTTCCAAACAAGAGGTGCTAAGCAGCAATATTCTGCCTGGCTTTAGCACATCTTCTCCTCTTAATAGAGTACAATGTACCACAGAGATATTTCTAAATAAAAATCCTTCCAAGAAAGAACAAAGAAAAATGTACTTAGATTGCACATCATTTTACATCATAAAAAACAGCAGAAAATTGTTTGATCTACTTCAATTAAGATGTTGCATGTGGGAGTTAAAAATGGATTTGCAAGTTTCAATGTAAAGGAATGTCTCTCCAGTGGAAACTTTGATTTGATCTAGCGTACCAGGTGCACATCTGAAAGTTGCATGCCATAAAAAAGGAAGGTGATAAGATGAAAGTATGTGAGATAAAATGAAGGTCAGTTTGGTAGCAGTTGCTTTAATAAACCAAATAATAAGTCTGTATCTTTTCTCAAAGGAAATAAAATGATCCACTTTGAGGTGATACCTTTAATTGGATTGGGGATTAGAGTTATTTAAAGCTAACGTGACAGACATAAAAATATATACAGGCCTGCAAATAATAGGTCTGATAACAATGACAGGCTAAGATACACTCTTGTGTGTGTATGTTTTCACACCTATTTTAATAGCTGTATATACATAAGGGCAGACTGCTCTTTGCCTCTGTCCTTGTAATATGTTTTCTCTCAAGGAGATTTGTTTTCTAATGCTGCAGCATTTAATTACTTACTCATAGAGGCTGTTCTTGATCACATGCTATATAAGAGAATTTTTCCAGCTTACCCACAACTCCACTTCTGATTTTTAGATGAAGAGCAACATTAGAATGAAGTAGTTTTACCATATCATAAAATGCTGTGAAACTAGTAGACAGTTTATATTAATGCCACGGAACAGGAGGATGCCTACTTCCATGCTCCAGAAATACCACATGTGGAACATGTGGAGTGAAGTCATATCTCTCATGCCAAAGTTTTGTCCTTTTAAAATATGGGCTGCTCACCAGTGCAACTGTACCCTAATAGCAGTGCTTTAGGAGTCATATTTTACATTTTGTCACATGATGCAAACTGTTGGAAGAAAGAAAGTAATCTTAGCAGGAAACATCTGACATGTAAGGAGTTATACCAATATAGCGTGATATGATATTAATTTAATATTGCAGAATTCTGTATTACACATTGTTCTGAGTCTTGCAATTCTAATACTAGTGATTATTGAATCATAACAACTATTAGAGTCCTTCTGCACTGTCAAACAGTCCATACTTTAAAAGGACAGAGCATTGGCATAAGAGTTATGACTTCATCCCATGTATTGCCCATATAACTGTGTTGTATATTCACACATCAAAGGAGACAGTATTCAGAAATGCAATAGCAGAAGGTGACTCAAGGAAATCATTTCACTCAGGAAGGATAGCTACTTTAGTGTCCATCTCTTACTTGGGCTCTTTTCTAAGAGTAACAGGTGATAAGAGCAGAAATCCCATATTACTGTGCAATACTATTTTCCTCCATGCAGTTGAGTTCTAAGAAGTGGAAAGTTGGGCTTAAGTTCCCCTTCTCCCTCATAAAATAGTATCTAGAATATACTTTTTTTTAGATCTGCTAATACTCATTCTACTACAAATTGCTAAATTTCACCCCTCGTTGTTTCCTCAAATGTACAATTTTTATTTTTTTTTCCCAGGCAAATTTTCTAGTGCAATTGGTGCTATCAGAACTGAAGCCTGAAAATTTGAAGAAAATAAAACACAAGCAGCTTAAAATAGCATTTTATTTTATAGATAAGTGGTATTAAAAAAGAAAAGTACAGCTTAAAGAAAAAGCTGCTGCAGAATTTCGGCTATAAAGATGCAGTATTCAGCACATTTAATCCCCAGGGTAGACCTACAATACTGAGAGGCTTGGTTTTGGCTTTTCAGTTTTTACTGTGACCAAACTGCCATAGAGGGCCTTCCCTTGGGTCAAATTTAAAGTTATCTTTTCTGGTTCTGGCCAGGCCAGGGTTACCCTCCCCAAGCAGTCAGCACAGGGGAGATGAGTTAGTCCAGGCTTTTTTCCATATCACCTGACATTACTCCCCCATAAAAGGGAGATTTGATTGGGCAGGGTCTGATCACACCATCTATCTACCTGAATCACTTCTAGAAGCAACATCAGATCAACACTGTGGTGACTCCCAAGGCGTGCAAGCCTACACTTTAAATAATTGCTTGACACGGGGACAGAAGCTGGCACACATTTCTGGGCTTGGCAGCTTCTTCTTCTCCTAGTCTGATGACCATCTGTCTTTGTGGTCATGACATTTGACATGAAGACCGTGATCCTCTCTAGACAACATCCCCTGCCTTCAAGCATCATGATATGCAAATAGATCTCAGACAAGGTCAGGAGTGTGAGACTGGGATCTAGGAACACCCTGGGCTACAGGCTAAACCCAAGAGCGGAAAGTATCTTCCAGATTTCACCTGTATAATATGAAAATATTTGAACACTGCTTTATCTGAGCCAGAAGAGTATCAAATATACTATAGGGGCACGTCTGTTATCATCTATAAGTTATCAAGTAAGAAAGGAGAAAAGTAAAAAAAAAAGAGTGATAGCAGTCTGCAGCATCAGCCTTCCTCTGTGGGGTCACCAAAGCCCCTCTGTCTGTGCTAAGCGCAGCACTGCAGGGCTGACAACAGGCCAACAAGATCACATTTCCCTCCTCTCTTTTGCATCCTGCAGTTCTTTGAAGTGATGCACAGGCTGCGTCTCGCTATGTGTGTGTGTGAAGCACACGTCACGGTGGGGCCCCAGGCTCAGCTCAGGCTGGGATGAATTGCTGCAGCAGAAATGCTTTCCTGGTCTGTGCATTTTCAAACAAAAATGTGTCTCCTCTGTGGGAAGAGGGTATTAATGCAAAGCACAAGAGAGCTTTGACAGGAGTGCAGAATAAAAGGGAAGAAGAAGGTTGGACTTGTGGGGGATGGGGAGATTCTGCCATACATATCCATGTTTCAGGCAAAACCTTTCATCGCGCTGATGCCTTACTTTGACAAAGAGGTCTCTACTTGTCAGGTTATGTCTGTCAGCACTCTGAAAACAAGGTTTCCAGGCTCTGAATCAGATAAACTTCTCAGTTAAACAAGTCAAAGAACCATGAGATACACATTGACATAGAAACAGACACATGCAAGCAACCATTGTGTATTTCTCACCTGTGTTAAGTCATCCACAATTTAGTCTGTTACCTCACTCAGAAGGTGAGATACTTACTTTCCAAGAGGACATCAAATGCCAGATTTAACCTTCAGGATTATGCCTCCATTGTTTTAGCTAGAGACATATAGTAACTTTGTATTTAGATAAATTTCAAGATTGCATCCTTTCAGTCCTGCAGATGGTTGGTTTTGAAGCCTTTGATTTTTAAAAAAGCTTAGAAAAGTACTGTAAGCCTGCATCTGAATTGTTCATATTACCTAATATCTACCTTTTCATTCCTTTTTTAAAGATAAATCCTTTGCTTCCAACATGCAGAATGCACCGATCTCATTGTGTCTTAAGTGCTTCCAAATGACATAGTTGTAGGAACAAGTTTCCTATCTGGTGAATATGTACGTATATGGTAATGAAAAAACTTATTTCAAGTTTGATATGGCTGCTTCATACTATGTTCTTCCATTTGTAACACAAAGAAAGAAATAACTCGAATACACCTGCTTCCAGGTCATTTCCAGTTAGTCATTCTTTCTTATTTATGGTCTTTTATGTCTTTTATAAAGCAAAAATACATACGTCTTTGGTGTAATAAGTTCTCTATATTTTCTTCTATGCTCTTGATTGGAGCAAAATAAATGATAGAAAAGAGTAAGGTGCGTATTGAAGGGTGAATGGTAAGGAGGCATCTGATTTTTCTCAAACTGAACCACCAGATAAGAATTTGGCTTGTGCAAAATTGCTATGGGTACTTCCAAGCATAAAGAAATTTAGGACACAAACAATAGGAAAAAAGTTATATACAACACTAGCTAATTTTTTGAAACATTACAAATCAAAACTGTTAAATTATTAATTCAATATTGGTGTCTTATGCATGTGACTATGTACTGATTGGTAAAGTCAGTGTGCAGGTCACTTACCTCAAATATCAAGCAGCAAACTCAACTTCTTTACTGACAGTTGTGATGTGACATGAGCAAGAAACTCTTTCCCTTCCCCACCCCCACCCCCCTTGTCCCTTCCTGCATTCTCCAGTTTCTGAATGAATTTAACACTTCAGAGAGGTGCTAGGCAGACAGCTCGGAAGCATCCAGCCCTCTGATGTGCTCCCAGAGAGACAGGATCGGTAGCAGGCCCAGGCTCGTGCTGTCTTGCCAATGTCTCAACTTTCACCAGGAGGGATCATAGCTGGAGGGTGTGAAAGCAAGTCTGTGATAAATAATAAACTCTGTAGTGTTTTATTCCTTGGCTTTTCGGTTGAGAGCATCAGCAAGGGCCCTGGTTGTGGTGGTGACGTGTGCTGTGTGGACAGATGTCACCCAGGGAAAAGCTTTATTGTTGAGTTATTCACCTCATATTTTGTGCTGTCAGAACATTTACATTCCTGGCAGATTTCTTATAAACTTAATGTAGCTCAAGGGATGCACTTGGAGACCTCGGCTAACACAAACCAACTCCAGATTTTTTAGGTCAGCTTATGTCTGGTCTGTGGCAATATCTAGTGAGGTATATAACCTTGGTCCCAATGTGACTTTATAAAACTTGAATATATTTTGTACCCCAAAAGATGGTCCAAGCATTCAATAAGCCTCAGATTACCATTTTTTACTCTGAGTAATACAGGAGTCAGAGAAACTTCAAGCGTGTGTTCTGCTATCTTTATTCAGGTTGACCAAGTTGCTTTCAGACTATGTAGCAAGAGTAGAAAATATGTGTGACATAAGTTGCCCATCAGAAACATTAATTTTCAGTGCAATCATTAACTGCCATGAATGTTTGTAGTCTGTGAAGAACTCATTGTTTTGTTGATGTGCAAACTTAACTCATATGTTTTGTATGGTTCAGGAAAGAAAAAAAAAATAATTCCTGAGACCTTCCATAAGATGTTATTGTACACAAGACATAGTCCTACATTTGTGCAATTTCCTCCCAGGTATTTCCAGATATTTCTTTATATTGGAAAAGTGTCATAAATATACTAGAGAATGAATACAAAACACTGTGTTACCAGTAACATTCTTAAGGGAAATAAACTTTAAAGTAATTTTTTTAGGTGGGAAAGAGAAAAGATTCAGGCTGAGAGAATGCAAATGAAGTTTTTGTTCATCAACAAGTGAAGGACATCAGGGTCTTAAAGCAACATCTGAAATAAAAGCAAGATTTCCTTTCTATCATCCTTTTTCCTCCACATTCACAGTTTGACCAGTATTTTGGAGGAAAATATTTCTCTCCATGTCCTACAGCTGCAAAACTACCAATGACAAAATCAAATACCTGCGACATCTGCGCCCATCGTGTGATCTATCCCACGTGGATGGGGGTCAAGTGCTGATTAGGAACATATGATCTCTTTACCCATCTAGAGCATGCTTTTTTGGAATCCAAGCCATATTAAAGAGATACTATCAGTAGTATAGTTTAAAATTGATGAGCACAGAACATAAAAAAAATTCCCTCAAATGGCAGATGATACAGTACAGCTGCAGAAGACATTAATTCCAATTAATTTGAATGGAAATCATCCCAGTTATGATATTATCAGTTTTCTAGAAACCCATATATGGAACAGATGAGAAGTATAAAATAAAGCACTTCTGTATTGCAAGGAGGAAGAGTAATAAAAATTATTGGCAGTCCAGATAGAAGGTGACATTTGTTAAGAAGGACATAGAACTCTTTGAAAGAGTCCAGAACAGGGCCACCAAGATGATTAATGGAGTGGAACATCTTCCTTATGAGGAAAGGCTGAGGGACTTGGGTCTCTTTAGCCTGGAGAAGAGGAAAAGGATGGGTGACTTTATTAATGTTTATAAGTATGTAAAGGGTGAGAGTCAGGAGGCCAGAGCCAGGCTCTTCTCAGTGATGGCCAGAGACAGGACAAGGGGCAGCGGGTGCCAGCTGGAGCAGAGGAAGTTCCATGGGAATGTAGGAAGAAACTTTTTCACTGTGAGTGTAACAGAGCCCTGGGACAGGCTGCCCAGAGAGGCTGTGGAGTCTCCTTTTCTGGAGACATTCAAACCCTGCCTGGATACGTTCCTATGTGATTTAGTCTGGTGATCCTGCTCTGGCAGGGGGTTGGACTAGATGATCTTTCAAGGTCCCTTCCAACTCCTAACATTCTGTGATTCTGTGATTCTCTGATTCTGTGACACTTGTTAATTTTCTAAGATAGTTCTATTATATTTAATGACCAACCACTCTCACTTATCAAGTTATTAAATAAGGACAACCAAATGAAACTAAAATCCTCTCTAAATCTACCCAGAATCACCTTTGCTTACACTTCAATACTAAATTAATATATTTGTTCAAAGCTCAAGAAAAGTCTACAGTCAAGATTTTTTCCACATTGTGAAGCTTCTGTCCACAGAAATTATTTTCTCTGGGTTTTAGTTAAAAAAAACCCAACAAACAACCAAAAGGAGTTTCTTTTATTTTTTATTTTCCTTTGATTATCTGACTTTTTGGACATTCAGATTCTTGGATAAGTATTTCCTGTTCTACCCAGATGACTTCAATAAGCATTCAAACTTCTCCTCATTACATAAAAGTGCATCAAATGGTCCTTGAATGAGTCTAGAGAAGGGCAACCAGGCTGGGGAAGGGTCTAGAGGGCAAATATTCTGAAGAGTGGCTCAGGATGCTGGGGGTGTTCAGCCTGGAGAAGACAAGGCTGAGGGGAGACCTTATCACTACCTACACTGACTTGACAAGAGGGTGTAGAGAGGTGAGCGATGGTCTCTTCAGCCAGGGGACAGGAGATGGGATGAGGGGAAATGGCCTCAAGCTGTGCCAGGGCAGGGTCAGATCAGATGTGAGGGAAGAGTTCTTCACTGAAAGAGTTGTGGGGATGTGGAACAGGCTGCCCGGGGAGGGGGGCTGAGTCCCCTCCCCTGGGTGTGTTTAAAAAAAGGGTAGATCAGGTACTTAGGGATATGGCTGGACTCAATGATCTTAAAGGTTTTTTCCAACCTTGTGATTCTGTGATTCTGTGATTCAAATGTCAGGATTTTTTGCATCAATTAAAATTCATGTATTGAAAAAGAAATTTTAAAGAAATTAACTTTTCAAAATACATACCTGTCAAGAAACAAACCATCAAAAACTGAAATCTCACTCAACACTGCTTAAACTGTGTTCATTATAGCTCCTAAATGTCTCCCTCTTTATTTTAAATAGTGACATTTCCAATAGAATCTGAAATCGGGATCTTTATCTTAAACTTCTGTTAGTTTCTGGGGTTTTTTTTAATCTTCTAAATTTAAGAAACTTCTGGCTGATAAAAATCCTAAAAAAAAAAATAAATCTTTAATTGACCTTAGAAGACTTCAAAGGCATCATGCCCTTGAAACTATGCATGTGTTATTTCACTTGGTTTTGGACAAAGTTGCTTTAATTTTGGAAAAAAAAAAGGAAACAATAACTGATGATTTTTTTAATGTAAGTTGAAAGCTTACCATCTGTGTAGATTGCTTCATCAGTGTATTACCCGTAGAAAGCACTACTGGTTTAGATAACTCCTGGAGTGATGGCTAAGATACAGTATAAATATAAATGAGGTAGTTGGCAAATATGTCCAAGATGAGAGCAAGGTACCATAAAATGGATAGCTAAGCTGCTGACTCTGTTGTCCCTAATGTTTCTCTACAAAACTTCAGTTAAATAAGCTCAGAGTAGAGACCAGTGTAGCAAATCCCAAGGCAGCATGCAGACTTTCTGTTTCATCAATTTAGCCCTCGATACAGTGCAAAACACTTGAGTAGCATTTTCTATCTTGCTGAGTCCAGTCCACAGTTTAATGAATCTTGCCGCTGGTATGAGGTTGTTCAACATTAAGTGATTTTTTATTTCTTCTGCTGACCATCTGCTGCATATGTAGCCTACTTACCCATGTACTTCCACATTTGGATATAATGCCAACTGTATTGGAGAAGAAACATTTTACTTGTGGATTAAGAGATGAGCAAAAGTTCATAAAAGCCAGAAACCCAAGCTTTGAATGAATTAGAGAAACAGGTTTCCATCCATGAATATTTAAAAGGAAGTCTATACAGGATATCTGCATCTGTGCTTCTAAGTGTTGCTGCAACTTGAATTTGGATTAACTTCAAAGATAAAAATAGACCCTCTGTCTATGAAAGGCAAAATTTCCCTGTACTGAATAGAGATTGGTGTCCTGACACAGAGGCATGAAGCTTTATAAAGAAGTTTTCTACAGGAGACACCTGTGAATCTTGGCAAATAATGATTCCAGAGTCTGTTTCTTCTTTTTGCTGAATGGCAGACAGTCATCTGGTTATAGAACTCTATAGACAAGTTCGGATGAATGGTGCCATGCAGTTGTGAAATTGATGATAATGCAAGTCTCACAGTCTATGGGATCACACATCTCACCAAAACTTGCAAATATATTTTACAAAACCCCTCTTTTAATCTATTTCATCTTTGAAGTTTGGTATATCCTTTCCACCCTTTGTGGGAAGGTGACAGTGAAGTGGAACCAATATTCTCCATGTGTAAAATTCACATATTTTTCCTGTAATTCCTAGTTCAAATGTCCAGTCTTGATATTGAACATAGGTAGAAATATCTGACAATATTGGGAGATCATAATCCCTAATCATTTACATAAAATGTACAACTCTACACACACAAAATTGTATTAATACATTTACAAAAACTTAATGAATAAACTTAAGGAGAACATTTGCAGAACTCTTCCTTCAGCAAAACAGTACAACTCTCCTTCAAAATTAATGAGAAATTCCTTGTGCATACAAGTTAAAATAAGCAGAACTTTACCTCTTTAAAAAAAAAAATTAAATTCATAAATCAACATCCAGGAATTTTACAACAGTGTCCTGACTTGTGGATTCTGCTTTTGCAGTCGGTGAAGTTTTGTTTTAGAGGGTACATGACAGATTAATCCCTCTTAATCATAGCACTTTCCATGCTTTGGAAGAAACGACTCTAATTCATAACATTTCCTTGCTTCTGATCTGAGGTATTGCCTTGATGGTTAAGTAGAAAATTGGAGTTTCTGTCTATCAGATAGAGTAGTACCTCATGACAGCAGTTTCCTCTTTTCCTGTCCTTATTACATATTCCTTTTTTCATCTGACTCAATTGCTTGATCACAATCGAAATCCAACATTGCATCAATGCTCCAGGAAAGAATTGAGCAGTTCCAAGTATTTACTTATTTGCATAAGAGTTAAGTATTTACTCTTATGTCTGCAAGCTCCATGAGACCTTAATATAATCTTAATATATTTATTGGAATCATCAGACTAGCATGGATTCATTCTTTGGAACTACAAATAATCTAATCCCCTATCCCCACAATGATGTAAGCAAAACGCTTACTTGTGACCAGTATCCTCATGGTAAAATACAGATGCTAAATCAGTTTCAATAATCTGTAAAGAAACAGAATCATTTAATTTTTTTTTTTTAAAGTGTTTAACACTTTACATTCAGGAGTGGAAGCTGGGATACTTCTACGGTTTCATTTGCTGATGCTGATTTCTAGGGTGTTCTGCATATGTTGTTGACATCTAAAGGTGCTGAATTAACATTTCCACTGGAGGATAGGAAAAGATTGAGTGCTTAATTTCTTGAGAAGATAGCTTTTAAAATGCAGTTAAGGTGTGCAACTGCCAGTATTAAGGCACCTGAATAGCAGTAACACTTTGCATACTTTCAGGCTGTAAAGTAAAACTGAGTATGATTAATGGGATGGCTTTACACATAACAGCACAGCTGGGGATTATGTTATTTTATATTCACCTTCCAAACTCTCATAAAAGTAGATTATTGTAGCATAGCACTCCTGAATAGTTACACGATGATTGGAGCCTTAACAGCTCCCACGTTCTTACAAAAGGAAATCTACTGCATAGAAACAGTCTTCCTCTGTGGAATTCATCCTTCAAGGAGGATGAAGAATATAAAGCACTGGAAGGGTGTTTAGGGGACATCAGGGTCATTATATAAGTATTGGAAGAGATGTAAACATTTGGATGAGCATGGGAATATGTGAATAGAATATTGCTTATTGTCTGTGGCCCAGGAGGACTGAGGAGAGGTTCTTTGGTCCTTCAGTGTCATGTTTGAGCCTGAAGAGATACTCCAGAGTGTCTATGTTATTGGTAGCAGCATCTGTGGTGGGACCTGTGGGCAAGTTCTTGGTTAACCAGAACAGCATTAGAGAGGTGGTACTGCACTAACAATTCTGAATAAAAGGGTATTTGACGTGTAGATATTATTGATCACTAATTACAAGACAAAAGTTTGCAACCATCTACCTTCTGCTGAAACACAGAGTCGCTGCTGTGTGTCGTGTGGCATCTCACTCACAAAGGCAGTTCATGCAATGAGCTGCTGGGGTCAGCTGTAAGGCCCCCACTCATCTCATGACATAAAAATAGATGTTCTCCTTTATAATGACTATCTGAATTAAGATACTTTTAATAACAATCGAAATTTTCCTTGAATAATAGTCTTTTTTTCCAAAGATGTTATTATTTATGACCAGTTGAATCACAAGAAGAAAAAAATTCTTATGGCTTAAGCTTAACATTAATGAAATATTAACACTTTATTTTCATTAATTTTATCAGTATTCATAGTGAAAAAGGTTCAGTTTGATTTCTGCAGCAGCATTCATATTGATCTACAGAACAATTTGCTCTCATTTTAGCCAGTATCATATACATGTACAAATAAAATTAACAAGAACTAAATGAAAGTTTGGGACCTTATGTCTCCTTTTTTTTTTCTTTTTAATAGAAGAATAATAGTAATTAAATGCACATTCCTAAACTCTATGTTCTTCAGCATGTATGTTAAAGACTAAACAAGCTATTCACATAGGGTGGGTTATACTTTCCTGTAATAATTCTGAATTTTTTGTAGATATGTTTAGCTTCCAGTGAATGATTAAGAGAAATGTTAAATGTATTTTAAAACCTGTAATTTTCTATAGAAAATTAATTTTATTCACCTATTTCTTTGTAAGCAGATGGTGTTGTATAACTTTGTGAGGTAATGATTGTGTACTTAAACTACAGCGAAATGCAGAAGACTCTTAGTAGTTTCAACATATTGCTGCAGTGTCACTTTTGCGTTCCTCAGTTTCCTACAAGGATATATCCTGTCAGGGGACACTTCAGTTTAATAAGAAGTACTTTAGAAGGTCAGAAGGAAATGAATAATAATAGGTAACATATTATTTAACCGACAAGGAGGAATAATGCAATTACACTAAGCTGAGCAAAAGCATCTTCATGATAAGTAATGTGAACACATATTACAAATGTTCTATCATTCAAAAGCAGTCAAGTTCTTTATGCTTTTAAAAATGTGTCTAAATAAGAGTTTTCAGTTATTCAAATGCTGACATGCTGCTTTAGAGAAGCATCTTTGGCTATGAAAACAAGGATATCCTTAAAGACTATGTCCCCTTGTACTTCTCCAGCTTTGCATAGTGAGTGTTGCTGTGAGTTTGGCTGTCACTTTTCTTTGGCACCTTGTGATAAATAGACACACACAGCACTGGTGGGTTTCAGAATATGCCAAATGTTAGCTACACTGTATTAAAGAACAAGCAGGCTATTGACATGAGCAATGAGTTGTGTTTTCCTGGGGTCATTTTTCATTTGTCATAAACACCTTAACCTGGGAGAGAGGTGATATATCTTAATGACTTCAGAGAGACTAGTTTCGGCTTTTGACTGACTTCAGTGTTCATAGAAGATCTGTTAAGGCTGTGACTGTTACAAAAAGGAAATTTAAAATACATTGGGCATCTACAAGAGTGCTTCAGGTATTTTTTAGTGAATTCATGGACTACCTGGTCTCAAACTGCAACTGAACAGGATTACCATCTTTTGGGCTATCTTCCTGTTTTCATAAAACAAGGATGAACAATGCTTTGGATATTTCTGCCACTTTGTCAAATTCTATAGAACAAAAGTCTTCCAAAACTTGTTGGTAGAAACGACAAAGGAAGATGGATAGCTGGGACTGGGAGACAATACTGCTAAATAAGCTCTGTTTTCTTCAGAATCCAAGGGGGAAGCATGCAATATGAAAACAAAGCTAACAAGATTGTTTATTTGAGAATCCCAAATGAGAGAACTTAAATGGCAGTGAAGTTATTTGAAGTCCCAGCACCAGAATCTATAAGGATTTTTCCTTAATGATTACCTCATCTATTTAGATTTGTGCGTGCATATTTGAAAATTTCTCTGTGTTCTTATATGACCATGACTTTTTTTCCTAAATCTCCCTCAATTTTGAATTATTTATGTAGCAGAACACCTGTTCACTGCTTCTTCCTTTTTCATTTCTGATGTCTGTTAATTATCAGCACCATCCTCATGGATAGACTTTCATATGATGTTTTTCAGCATCCAAAGGGCTTCAAGGAGGTTTTAAATTTGGTAGGCATTTATGCAGATTTTTAGGAGAAGAAGAAAACAGACATGGGTAATAGTAATTACAACAGGGCAGCTGCAAAATGACTTTTGTCTCTACAGATTCTTAGATATTTAAAGGAACAGTCCATCAAAACCAGATGCATAAGCAGTTAACAGAAAATGCAAGTCGAATAAAAACCAAGCTTTAACAATAACATATCAAAAGCAATAGGATCTCAGTTTGAAGAGACAGATGAAATTTGAAATATTTTTTTTTCTAAACAACAAATTCCCTCAAAATGTAAATGATATAAAATCAGAATCTATGTTTTTTCTTTTGTCTTTTTTTTTTTTTTATCAAACACCAGGGTAGGGTTTAAGTCAAAAATAGACCAGTCACTTTGTCTATCTATAGTACCTTCTCTAAAGTAACAAACAGGAAAAGAATATATACATAGCGATCTTGTGGAAAATTGCAAATTTAGCAACAGATGGCAGGAAATGGAATTTGCTGTCTTACCAGGACAATAAAGCAGAAAACAGTTGGGGTAAACTTGTTACAAAGGGAAAAAACAAAAAAAACACCCCAAAACCCCAAACCAAAAAACAACAAACCTCACAAAAGAATATAGAACAGATACTCCAGTTCACATTTATAGATTCTATTAAGGACAATCTGGTTTTAATTGGATAGGGCTTCCTGAGCCTGTAAATGTAGTATGCATGCTCATCTAAAAAGGTCTTTGCAAGTTATTGTCATGCTGAACACAACAGGTGCTGCTCATGCACTAAATTAGATTCACTGCTCAGAGCCTACACGCCTCTAGTAGCAAAACAGGGGAATCATGAGTAGTCTGTGAAATGTCCTCACGAATCAGTTACATTGTAGTAGATCCTGAGTAGAGAAGCTGAGTATTTCTACAGCTGAGCCCAATCACAGGTGTATCAAAGGTTCTCAAAAGTTATTACACAGATGACGAATATATTCAACATGGCTCAATGCAGTCTGGAATGGTCTGCAATGCTCTCTAAAATAGAGCAGGATATAGGAAATTCATGAGCTATTTGCAGTGCAAATTGATGCAGAACTGGTTGCAGGAAAATACGAATCAATAAAAGATGACTCCTTGTGGATGCGTATAGTACATTCTAGGTTTGGGGGCCACCCCAAACATTTGCACTTAATCATAGAAGGGACCACAAAGATCATCTAGTTCCAAACCCCTGCTATCAGCAGGGACCACCCCCACTAGCCCAGGGTGTCTAAAGCCCCATCCAACCTGGCCTTGAACCATGCCAGGGATCCAGGGGCACCCCCAGCTTCTCTGGGCACCCTGTGCCAGGGCCTCCCCACCTCCCCCAGGGAGGATTTTTGTCTCAGATCACACTTAAGCCTCTCCTTCATTTTCAAGGCCTTCCCCGTTGTCCTACCACTAAACTCCCAGATAACCAGCCCCTCTGCAGCTTTCCTATAGATATATTTACATAGTGGAAGGCTGAACTTCTAAACTCTGCATATTTTATTTTATTGTGTTTTGGGCTTTTGAGGGTTTGGGTTTTCTTTTCCTGTGTTGTTGTTGCTGTCTTGTTTTAAGGTTGATATTTGATGAGGAAAGGGGATGAAAGATGTAATGCAGTGATGGTTTTCAGTTCACTGTGATATGACCTCATATGACCCTTAGAAGTAGCTTTGGGTCTCTTTGTCCTTGGTAGAATATACTTTGGGGGCAGAAAATCTTATCCATCAATCATTTCTGAGAAAGATCTCTGCTCAAGGATAAAAGGAATTGCAGCTATATCCAATATCTGAACTAGTCATGGGCAAAAGAGGAATAAATCATGTTTCATTCATCCTCCTCTATCTAATATGAGGATGACACACTGCTTCTGCCCTTCCTTGAATAAGAAACTGTGTAACTTCCGTAACTGCCCTGGCTCTAGAAACCACATAAGTCATTTCTCAGCACTGTGCATGTGATGTGTTTACCTCAGTATTTGCCAAGTTTTCCTAGAAAAAAATATTCGTGGACCATCTTGGTCATCAGTGTCCCACTGATAGAGGAGATTATGTGTAAAGTGTTCATAATAAGCACTGTGTTTATACAAGGTGTTGTAACTCTGTACTCTGAAGGAATAATACATAAATGAAAAACAATCAGAAATTAACAAGTAGTTAAGAAGAAACTAAAAGAAATCTTTCCAACATTTAGAGATGGAAATTTTCAGCAGAACAGTGAGAGTTCAGAAAGGATAGGTTTTCCTTTTGATGCAACATTTATTTAAACTAGACTTCTGGAGAGGGCTTTTACTTTTTTGTTCGTCTGTTCTTCACCTTGACTCCATTTTGTCAGGAGTCCAGTGGCTCTGTTCCTAACCTGAAGGTCCCTGACTTTAAGTCATGGTTCATGCTTTAGCAAAGGGCATGCGAATTAGCTCCCCGGAGCATCCTGTCAGGATTCAGTCACTCTTACTGTGTTCTGCCTTCTCTTCATGTACTTGACAACAATACCTGACGTCAGAATTACCTGAAAGATAAGTACTTTGATTTAGGGATGGGATATTATGTCTTGGCACTGCAAATGTTTCTTTTAAACTCATTCTGGTGCGTTTGTGTTTTACATGCTTAACCACTTTAGCTGGTGGCTAAAATCACAGTAATTTATTTGTGGTGTACATTGTAAAAGACTAAAGTATAAACTATGTTAAACAGTTAAAAATATAAAGGGTTTAAAAAAATCCTCCTTGACAGCCATGCTCAATTTCAGTAGGAAATCTTAAGTCATGTCGGTAGAAAGAATCAATCAAACTGCAGATCAGTATGTACCAAAGGCAATAACACCCCTGGAAAGCAAACATGGCTTTCTTCCACAGCAAGTGAAATGAATAACCCATTCCTCTTCTACTCATAATGCTTACTTTTATCCTAATACCTTCTTCATAGTGAAGTTGGGAAATTACTGCGATGCTCAACCTGCAGGATACAGTAGGATGCACTAGAGATTGTGTCATGGCACTTCATTTCAAGTTTTCTCATTATTTGATTCTGGGAAATTAAATGGACCTATAGTACCTAACCGATCCTTTATTTGTGGAGTGAGGGGTGTAGATATTTCATTTAAGAGTTCAGGTATCCATATATGTGCAGGTAGTCTATGCAGCAACTCAGTCCGATGTGAAAAATCACAGATCACAGAATCACAGAATCGTAGGGGTTGGAAGGGGCCTTGAGAAATCATCGGGTCCAACCCCCCTGCCAAAGCAGCCCCCCAGCTCATATTGCACAGATAGGCGTCCAGACGAGTCTTGAATATCTCCAGAGAAGGAGACTCCACCACCTCCCTGGGCAGCCTGTCCCAGGGCTCTGTGACCCTCACTGGGTAAAAATAAAAATAATAATTGACATTGTTTCCATAGAAACTAAAACAGCCAGCGGAAGCTGCTAGATAGTATTAAGAGAATTCAGTCAAGTTATATTTGAATAAGGATGATTTGCAACATACTACTGCTTGCAAGGACAGGTGATGTTCTTCAATATTTTTTTAATTTTATCACTGAGGTACAGCTTCTAGCCAGTGTGTTGTTTCTTATGTTGGTAACGGGAACATTAGGACTATGTAAGTGGTTGATGATGAATGCTCTGAGGCTAAAGAGGTCCTTTTTACTGACACCATCATTGCTTATTTTTTTTTCGGAACAAGTCCATAATGAGGTAAAATAAATAGATTAAGAAACTCAGATAATAATAATGTTTGACAGACCTATATAGCAATAAGCAGTGGAGACTGTAGAGCTCTGCCAGATACAAAGCTAACATTAATTTGCACTCCTTATATCACACAGAGTTCGTTTTTCTCTGACTGAGAGTTTGGCGGTTAAGGGTTAACTTCAAAATCAAACCAACAAGTAACATTTGAGCAGGGTCAATTTTTCTTTAACTTTCTGGTAATGTCAATTCTAGCTGTAAGCAGCCTTGTGAAAAACACTGGATTATGTGTGGATTTGGACTTCTCAGTCCGCTTGCCAGCAGAGACTGATTGTGCTGCAGAGGCAATGTAATTACTCATCAAGGTGAGAGTGTTTGTGTTGGAGCCCTGCTTACTTTCCCAGTGACAAGCCCACTTGCCTTTGCTGTCAATCAAAAGCACCACAAAATGGCAGCAGCTAAAGACAAGGGAAAAGGCATTAATGCATTGAATCAAAGTGCCATAGTGAACAGACTGAAGAAGATTCCACCAAAATCTCTGCCTCTGTAAAAGTACCTTTAATGTAAATGCTAAGTCACCTTACCCATGAAATGCATGTAAAAGAAACCTCCAAAACCCATGTAAACGGATTGAGTGTTGGATAAAAAAGAGAAATAATGGATGATAGGATTGCCTGAGGACATTAGGGCTATTTTTGTGGCTGTTCCTTGTTATTCAGTGGCATTCATTGTGCACAGTGGGAAATCCTCTGCAAGAAAAAGGGAACATTAAAGTTCCTGGCTTGACTTTAGCTAGTGACTTTGCAGTTATCACCACCTCGAGTCATCATCCCCTCACTGTCTCTCCAAAACCTGTGTGAGCACATCCTACATCATGTTTCTATACTTTTTTTTTTTGTTTGCACTTTGATTGGGAACTCTTCAAGGCAGTCTCCTGAGGCAGATTGACGTTTTCCATATGGACAATATCTTCAGGCTCTCTGTTGTAACTATTATTACAAAGACACTAGGAAGTATATAATGTTTGCAGATTTTTGACAAGAATGGATGGAATCCTTTTTGGTAACAATTAGCTGCTTAAAAGCTATCACTATAAAATTCTTTGTGTTTCATGACCTGATTCCCAATCTTAGACTTTAACCATACTTTCTGAGTAAAGTAGTTAAAACTGCAGACCTGTTGAACTGCAGGAGTTAGGCAGTTTTGTACAAGGCTAGAAAAATTAGCTATTTACCCTGTATATAGGTTCCAGGATGAATACTTGCGACATCCGAATCCATCAAGCCAAAGACAGCAAGTTGGCTGTAATGACTGAGGAGAGCACTGTACTTTCCTGCAGCTTGTGCATTCCTCTCCCCTCAGCTAACTCTCCAGCAATGAGCACCCTGCCTGCATTTCAATACAGATCCCATATCAGAAACCCCATTTGACTGTTGGGGATTTTACCAGCCAGACATGAGCACACAGCACACACGGTTCCTCTGAAGGTTCAGGTTGTGACCAGCAACTTACACTAAAATCATTCTATGGTTTTTATTTCTTTTTTTTAGCCAGTCTTACACTGCTTCTTGCATGTGGGAAACCTGTTATCATTTCTCTGTCTGCACTAAAAGAATCACATTTATCTCATTTTACCATTCACATCCATTAATTAGACTTGTCATCATAATAAAATTATGACCCTTTTTTCGCTGGTCGTTGCAGCCATTGAGACTGGTTTTGGAAGGGCTAACTTTAGAGGATTTTTGTAGCTTTTCCTTTCCTTCTCCACCCCCCCCCCCCTTTTATTTTTTTCCCCTTTTTTTCCTTTTTTTCTTTTCTTTTCCAGCTGAGAGCATCTGGCCTTTCTGGAAAGGACAGATAAATCTTTCAGAGAGTGCCTAGGGTATTAAGGAGGGGTGTGTGCTAATACACACACACACACACAGATATATATAGAAAGCATACTGGAGACCTTGTTAATAATAGAGTTCCTCCAGAGTCTTTAGTATCCCACGGTGCTTATAATCAAAGATATTTAAAATAACTGTGTTAAGAATGCTAAGTATGTCTTAAACCATATGCTGTTGTAAGGTCTGAAATGTTATATGTCATTTGTCAGAAGAATGTATTCTTTAACAGACTTTTTTTTCCCTACAAGGAAATCTTGCCTACTCCCATTCATTTTTGGTTATTAATGTTGACTTTCATATATTCTTTGTGCAAGACAGGCTTCTTAAATTAATTCTTTCCAATACCAGCATGTTAGTTTCACTAAGGATGAATTTAAAAGGGACTTAAATGTTTGTGGGTTTTCTGTTGCTGTTGTTTTGGGTTTTTTTAATTATACTCCCTTAAATAAAACTCATGAGGTATTAATAAAACTGTTATAGGGAGATTTCTGTTCTATCTGTTAATATTATGGCACAAAAAACCCACAAAAGAGGACATCGACTCAATAGAATGAGATGGGATATCAAGAGAAGTATCACATCAGAATATCTTCTTTCTTTTCAAGAAGAGTTGTCACCTCTTTTGGGGAAAGATCTATAGCTGATTACTCTTCTCAGGATGCACACCATCCCACTGCTAAACTCCAGCATCTGCAGTAAAGCTCAACTGTCCACTTGAGATCTCCTAACAACTCTGAGTTTTTCACAGAGTTGCAAAGTGTTGTACAGGAGTTAACTCCAAAACAACTCCAGTGGCAGTTCATATCACTGTTCTGAATTTTCATATGGTTCTGTCAGAGAAAGTTGGTGGAGGGTTACCCGGAGGTGTTACCATATCCTGGCTTCTGCCAGCGTTGCAATAGCTTGTGGCTCCTGTGTGTTATTCAAATCATAGTGAGCTAGTTCTGTGTACAAGTGGAAAGTACTCAGGTTTCAGCAATGTACAAGAAAGATTATTATTCTGAATTGCAAATGGAGATATTTTGTTCTTATCAATCATTTAACACTTGGTGGGGGATGGATAATAATTCTATGAGGTAAATCATTTTATCGTTGTATAGATTCCAAAAGAAATCTGCATAGCGTCCTAAGGTGGGACTACAGTTTATCACTCTCACTATCTATACTAATTCTCTTTTTTGCAGATTGATGTGAAGAAAATTGGGGTTTTTTTGTTGACCCAATATCAGCCTTTCTATCAACTTATACCTTGCATTTCAGGTTGTGTGTTTGCTTGTTTAAAGAAGACAAAAATGTCAAGATATGCAATTACTTGATATTTGCCTATAAACTTGATTGCTACTCTGTCTCCTAATTTATATACATACAACACGTTGTCATTTATATTAATACTTTCCATATTTATGACTGTTACATAAGTGACATCTATTTACAAGAATTATACATTATTACATGGAATACATGCTATTTTAAAAAAGAGTATGATACAACTTTTCTAGACAGCCTTTAATTTTCCTTCAGAAATGTAAGGATGTCACTACAATTTATGCAAACATATCGTGACAGAAAAAGAAACCTGCAGAGTGTGTTGTGCTCATATTAAAACTTTAAGGGTTAGCTTGAAATTATAGTTGGTTTAACTTATTTCCAGTTATTATAACATGAGATTAAAAAAAAAAAAAGCACTGGGCTCAGAATCTTATTTTATTTTTTTTAATATCATGATAAGTGAGGCATAAATACAGAACTGAGTTTCATATTTGTTAATTAAAACCATTACTCTTTACTGTGATGTTCTGGTTTTGGTGTAGTACTTCTGTTTCTACATGGTAGAAGAAAATTACAGATTATTGCTGTTTACATTGCTGTAGAATCTAGAGGCAATTAAATTTACAATCCAGATAAGGAAACAGTGGAAAAATTTAAGGTCATTGTCAAAGGAAAAGGGCAAGTGTCTTGTCCATAGTCATGATCATACAGAAAGATGGTGAAGAATACAGGAATAGAATCCAGATTTTGCCTTTTTGCTATGGGCTGTTAATGAGGGTATGATTTTACCTGTATTAATGAGCTTTACCTCCAGAAATACATGCAGTTGATTGCTGATTTTGCAGGCATTAAACTCTTTCCATATCCAGACCTGCTCTTAACCATGATTAAATGTTTGAATGCTTTTGTCAGCACAATTTTGTGGGTTTTTTTAAATTTTATTTTTAATTGTCCAGCAAAATATTTTAAAAACTCCAGCTCAGAAATTATCTTCACTGTCTGAACTTACTATTTTACTCCTGTTTTGAATTCAATACTCTAAGAATATGGATGCTACTTCCTCCTATCCTTTGTACCACACTAAAACACTCAGTAACCTGTATGCATTTTTCAATAGCTTTGTGATCTGCTGCATTCCATATGAAGACCTTTCAATGAAGTCTACTTATTATATTAATTCTGGGATTTCCACTGGAAACTAGAGCTGCTAGTACATTTTGTTATTGTTACAAATGCAGTTCACAGATGCATCTTTGACTGGATTTGAACTTGTGTGTTTGGCCTCAAGATGTCAATTGACAAGGAAATCCAGTCAGTCTTAGTAGCCAGCTCTGGCTAGCTCACTTCCACTTACACATTTAGTATTCAAATTAGGTTCATGCCAGCATATAGAAAAAATGTAATGAAGCCCTGTCCTCATAATTATACTATGATTGCTTCATAGCTGTACATAATTTAAGATTCAAAGACACTCCTGTTATCTACTTTTACACTTCAGCCTTACATTATTCAGTGGAAGATATTTTCATTTGTAAATGCTATTTAATTTTTTTCTCCTTTTTCTAAGCCAGTGTTCTTTGCCTTCAATTCATTCATTGTTACATACACCTTTTGGGCAGTTGGAACACAGAGTAAAGAGCTTCAAGCAGCCATTGCCCAAGCTATATTAATATGAAACTCTTTCAGAGCTAATACATCCAGCTGGGAAGGAAAGGCTATCTGTAGTGCCGGGAAACAACCAGGCCAGTACTGAGTATCAGTACAGACTGGGAGATTAATGGATTGAGATCCCCAAGGAGGAGGACTTGGGGCTGCTGGTTGTTGTGAAGCTCAACATGACCTGTCAATGTACATCTGCAGCCCAGAAAACCAGTCGTGTCCTTGGCTACAGCACCAGCAGCATGAACAGCAGGTCTAGGGAGGTGAATCTCGCCCCCTACTCCAGTCTGAGGAGACGCTCCTGCAGAGCTGCAGCCAGCTCAGGGGTCTTCAGGACAAGAAGGACACGGAGCTGTTGGAGTGAGTCCAGAAGAGGCCACAGACATGATCTGAGGTTGGGGTTGTTCTGCTTGGAGAAGGCTGTGGGGAGACCTTATTGTGTCCTTTCATTATTTATAGAGGGCTTGTAAGAAAGAATGAAAGACTTTTTACCAAGCCCTGTAATGACAAAACAAAGGGCAGAGGGTAATTCAGATGAGATATAAAGAAGAATTTTTATTTTAATTTTTTTACAATGAGGGTGGTGAGGTACTGGAACAGGATAGTCAGGCAACTTGTAGATGCTCCATCCTTGGATGTGTTCAAGATCAGGTTGGATGGGATTTTGGACACCCTGGGCTAGTGGAGGGTGTCCCTATCTGACTGTTAGACTGAATAATCTTTAGAGGTACCTTCCAACCTAAATCATTCTATGATTCAATTATTGTATACAGGTGTATATGTGGCATTATCAGGCCCCATTTTACCTATCTATGAAAGCAGAGGAGGGGGGGGAATCCTACTTTCAGTTTGTCCAATTTTATACTTTCTTAGTTTCCTTCACACTAGAAAAGCTGATTATGTTACATTAAGCTTCATTGTAATTGGTCTCATGTCTTAAAGAGGCATATTTATCACTGAAGCCTCTAGATAAGCTTTTTATAACTTAATTTTTAAAAATAATAATTAACACTTTAATATACAGCTGGAAATGTCTACCTAAAATTCTATCTTCTGTGGCCAAAGGTAAGTTTTGCACTCATCTAACATGACAAATACAAGCACACACATATCTCAGAAACATAACATGAGTGGCTTCAAGAAGTACACGTAGTTTTGTTTGGTTTTTTGTTTTTGTTTTTGATTGTGAGGTGTCTTTTTGCCTCGTGTACATGAAAGCACTTATTTTTTTCCTAGAACTTCTTATTCCTCTTGTTCTGCTTTTGACACCATTAATGGTCTATACCATGGAACACTATTTAGTAAATGCTCTCAAAGTTTATCTCTGATTTGAACCTCTTTAAATAAATAGTTGGTTCTAAAAAAGTGGTTTACTTTCCATTTCAATATAGCACAATGATCATTATTATATCTGTGTCAAAAAACTCTGGGTATATTAATTTCAAATGCTTTTTCTATAGCCATTCTTTCATGTGTGTGTAGGAAATGTTTCAAACCAGAAAAACTTTGCCATGAGACTTAAAAGGGTGCAACATTAGAGTACTTAAAGCTACAAGTCTTTGTAAATAAATTCATAAAAGGTCATCTAGAAATATTAAAATAAATATTTTAACGTAAAAACATTCTTTAGTCTAGAGTATCATGTAACTCATGGCAGGTTTGTTTTATGAGGTGTGACAGTTTGATATAATTTGATATAGGGGCTTAATTTATCTACATTTCCTAATACAATATTGGTTTTAAAATATAGAGCACCAGCCTTAACATGGGTGGTGAGACTGGGAAACAGCTGCAGAATGGCAACAGAAGGAGTGGAGGATCTATCTGCAGATTTCCTTAAAAGTAGGATTAACAGAGGAGAACATTTTTACTTCCATAAATCAACATAGATTCAGTTTAGATTGTTATTAATCCCAGCACCAACATCCTGACTCTTCCAGTCCCTTTCCTGTAGTATAACCACCACCGATTCTCACACCAAGGTAGATTTCTTTAGTTTCCTCATCCACTTTTGTGTTGGAAACATATGGAAATAATATTTCCATAAAAATTCCATAGCTAATAAGTAACTTTTCTGTGTGTGCTAACAGGGTCTTTTTAGCAATGTCATCTCTGTAGGCTGGAATTTTGCTTTCATTTATATACATTTACAAAGGCATCATAGTCCTTCTCTACTTCATAGTATGCTTATGTTGTTTTCACCATGAGCCAAATAGCTAACAGAGACTTTCAGATCAGTGTTAAAGTATCTCCCCCTCTACTCTGCCCTGGTCAGGCCCCACCTGGAGTATTGTGTCCAGTTCTGGGCTCCCTGGTATAAAAAAGACAGGGATCTCCTGGAGAGAGTCCAGAGGAGGCTATGAAGATGATTAAGGGCCTGGAGCATCTCCGCTGGGAGGAAAGGCTGAGTGACCTGGGGCTGTTCAGCCTAGAGAAAAGAAGACTAAGGGGGGACCTTACTGATGTTTATAAATATCTTAAGTATGGGATGCAGGGGGAATTGGCCAGCCCATTTTCAGTGGTCTGTGGGGACAGGACACGGGGCAATCGCTGCAAGTTGGAGCACAGGAAGTTTCACACCAACATGCGGAAGAACTTTTACCCAGTGAGGGTGACAGAGCACTGGGACAGGCTGCCTGGGGGGGCGGTGGAGTCTCCTTCTCTGGAGATATTCCAGACCTGTCTGGATGCCGACCTGTGCGACCTGTCCTAGGGACCCTACTTTGGCAGGGGGGTTGGACCCGATGATCTCTCAAGGTCCCTTCCAACCCCTGTGATTCTGTGATTCTGTGATTCTGTGATCTGGTGCAGGTGAGGTCACCTCTGAAACTATGAGATGTGAACTTAGAACAGCTGTGATGCTCCTGTCTATCATCTTTTTTGGCAGGATTTGAAGACTCATTGACAGTCTCACCTGTAACGTAAGCCATAGTAAAATAACTTCAGGCGTGTTTATTTGAGTGATGGTTATAGTACTGCTTTAATTTTGTGAGGCTGAATAAACTAAAAAATATTAAAATTATTCATTCTCACTGGCCTTCTGGTGACTGCACGGTCAGTAGGTTCAACCCAGTTCCCAGAGGAACAGTGTGTTTACATAAGGATCATTACAAAGTGTAGTAGTAAATAATGTTCTTATTATGAGTCAGAACCCAGAAAAAAAGTACTTGAAGTCTTTTTTGTCCTTCTGAAGAGGTGATCCCACAAGATCAGTAGGACATTGCAGAGGCATTGCACTTACCTACCTGTAAGCCCATTTGATGTTGATGTTACTCTCTTACAGATTTATAGTGGACTCAACCTCCAAAGGAGGGAAAAATAGGTAATGGGTATTTTACTGCCTATACACTTCTTGTTATATTGTCTTCATTTTTTTACTTAGCATCTGCCTCACTGAGTACTCATCATCTGCTACTGAGCCATCTGATGTACAACAGATGTTAAGCACTTAGTGAGGCAGAGAAGGAGGTAAAAGTGTCATATCATGATTAAACACTTGCTACAGCTATTATATAGGGTGACCATACTCCTTTGTTCTTACAGTTAATGTTACAGTGAATTGAACATGCTTTGTAAACACATGCTTTGGATTAAACTGGAAACTGCTATTGTTCAAATAAATTAATATTTTATATAAGTAAAGTTATTTCATAACACACAAAAAAATTTGCAAAGTATTTTAAATACAATTCAGTATTAAGAATTGGAGACCATTTCATAGTTAAGTAATGCAATGCAACTTCACATAGATTTATTCAATTTACCAAAACAGTTAAGATTTATATTTCTTAAGATGATTCTCATCAGAAACTTGGCTCATGTTAACTGATACATTAACTTCCATAGCATTATACTCTTTTTTTTATCATATTTGTCTAAATGTGAGATTATATGGCAGGCTTTCTGTACCCTGTAAGTATTCTAGCTGGAAGGATGGTAGTCAACTGCATAGTGCAGCCTATGCAACAGAGGCTCACCCACAAAAGAGTCCTCTTCCAGTCATACCAGACTGATCTTCTGATTGTATAGTGGAATGCAAGTGTAGAAGGTAGAGATGGACCTCTTACTAAATCATAATTAATGAAAAATTTGTTTCCCAGTAAATTTTAAGACTTGAGAAAATTTGAGGAACACTGTCACACACAACTAAGTAGACTCATATTGATGTATATGATCAAAGACATTAAATAGGGGCAGAGAGATACGTTCAGCCAGAAGTCAAAGCAGAGGCTTCATAGTCTATTTCCTACATATAAAATCGATATTCAACTAGCAGAACAACAGAGGATATTGAGGTTTTCATAGGAATCCCATCCTGGACATACCACTTTTTCTATAAACTTGTGCTTCTTTTGAAAGGTTATTTTCAATGACTCTAGATTAATAAACAAATGAAGTGTTAAAAAAGTTCTAAAAATATTACAGGGATCTTTAATTGGTTATATAATTATATAATTGTAACCTATACTTACCAAGTATTTTATTTCATTAAATTAAACATTACTTAATTTGTAGAGTAAAATTGTGATTTCAAGTGTATGACTCATCCAAAACAGCTTTTAATTAAAGCTTATCACATAATTTTGTATGATGGTGTTGGTATAGATATTTCAGGTATAGATATTTCATTTTGATTTGAAACTCATTGACTTAACTAGGAAGATTTTTACTGGTTTAAAGTCAGAAGTTTTATATCTCCATGTTTGGAAAAGTAAGACATTAGGCCAGTAAACATCATTTTCAAAATCAAATAGTAATGTTTGCAGTGTCATTAAAAGAATAATTGCAGAGCTCTTTCAACTTTCCCTCAGAAGCTGTCTTAATTTATTTATTAACCTCTATAAATAAGAAGAAACTGCTCAAGATAAGCAGTCTTTGTCCATTTACACATGTCCCCTATTAACACAATGAGAATATAAATGATTAAATAAAAATAGATTTAAGGTAAAAGAACACTGGGAATGTATACAGAACAATGTGATGAGAAATGAAGTACAAAGACTTGAGTACACCTGAGGAGAAGAACAACAGTATACTGAATTTTTAGTTAAGTCTTATTAACTTTCGTCCTCTCGCGAGGATCTTAAAGTTGAAGAGCCTGTCCCAGTCGAAGTAAACAGGAGTTTTTCTTAAAGACTCCTGTAGAGCTCACATATCCAGCCAACTTTAAAAAATAAAATAATTAAAAAAGGAAAATAAAATTAAGTCTTATGACAGAGTTAATAAGCATTTTTCTTTCTGACATCACTCTAAGGAGTGGATCTTGAATATGTCAAATGATGAATATATCAAATGGTGATTAAGAAGAAAGGAATTAGGAGTAGTATACTCAAGTTTGCAGAGTACATGGATAACCAAGCACTAGTTCAGCCAACTGAGAAAATTAAAAAAGAATTAGATCTAATATAATAGAAAAAGGAAATCTAACCAATGTCATCAAGCAGTAACTGACACTGTCTTGTGTGAAGAAGATAATCACCTAGCAGAAAAGTGAGATTTTGTTTGTCTCATTCTAAGTACACTGAGCTTCAAAACCTGTTCCCACACTCTGCCATTGTTTGGAGGCAATTGCAAAATTATCTAAGAGAAAAAAGAAAACGGGATCCCTTTAAAATCCCAAAGGAGGTTAAGTAATTTTTTAGTTTTCAAGGATTTTTTTTAATGATATTTTCCAAACTACATGGCATAATATAGGAATAATTATTGAATTAGAATGTCAGTCATTTGTGTGAAGCTTTTTGCCAACCTGTGGCTGTGATGCTTGTGGAGGATATTCTACAGCTCAGTGATCCTGATTGGTTTGGGTAGGCCTTGTAGAAAAGGCTCAGGAAAAGTACCTAAATCTTGGATGTCTTATACATTATCCAGGAACAGAATCTATTTCTTTTTTCTCCCTAGGTATTAGAGATCCACTCTACTTGTACTGGCAATAGGCATGGAGGGAGAGCAGCATCTCAAAATATGATGTTGCAGAAGCACTACTGTTATGCACTAATTTTAATACTCCTAGTAATATTGTTTGTAATTAAAAAAAAATCCACATATGAGTAAAATGAAAACAAAATCATAGAATCATAGAATAGGCTGTAATATACCTTTGCAAGTCATCTGCCCAAACTGGGGTCATCTTCAGAGTCTGGTCAAGGCCTCGGACCATCAAGTTTTGAACACCTCCAGTAATGGAAATTGCTGTTCTCACTCATCAATTTAGTGTTTGGCCATCCTCACAATTAAGTTTTTTTCCTTTTCTGTAATCCAAATTGCTTTGCTACAACTCCTGCATAGTGTTTCTTGTCCTTTTACTGTGCACCTTGGAGAAGTATCTGTGCCCATTCTTCGAGGTATTTGTAGGCAGCATTTAGATCTTCCTTTAGTCTTATGTTCCTCAGTCTAAACAAATCCAAGTTCCTTCAGGCTCTCATTATATGTTATGTGCTCCAGCACTCTGAAGATCTTGGTGGCCCTACACTGGTCTTGCTCCACTCTGTTGATAACACTCTCGTACAGATGATTCAAATCCAGACACAATGTCCCAGATGCCATTTTGCAAGTACTAAACATGTGGGGATATTTGCTGCCCTTGATGCACTGGTTCTACTAATGCACTTTGTCTTTGCCACAAGACAATAGTCCTAGCTCATGTTCAGTTTTCAGCCTCATACTGCTAGGATCTCAGGCGCTTTCCCATAAAGCATTTTTCTAGGCAGTGTACCCAGCCTGAACTGATGCTGAGGGTTTTTCTGGTTCCAGGTGCAAGACTTTGCATTTCTCTTCCTTAGAACAAATCTTGTTAGGTAAGGGCAAGGCAAAGAAGACACTAAATGCATTAACCATTTCTGTTGCCTGGTCTCCTTTTTCCTTTAGTCTCTATTTTCCTCCGAGTGTCTCGCTCAAACATATTTGTAGAAACCCTTCTTATTATCACTCACATTTCTCACTCAATTCAAATCATGCTGAGTTTTGAAATGTCATTTAATGTAATCTCTGCATGGCCAGAACATGTTTCTGCAGTTTTCCTAAGCAGCTTATCCCAACTTTCTACTTAGGTACATGTCTCATTATTTGACCTCAGACAGGATTTCCCTGTGCATCCAAGTTAGCCTCCTGTTGTGTCTGCTCAACTTCTACACATCCAAATGGACTATTGTGTTATAAAGACATCATTCTTGAGGACCAATCACATTACCAGGGCTGTTTTCCTTTTTAGGGTAGCTTCATCTGGTACCTAACCTAGTAATTCCCTGACCAAGAGGAAGATTGCTCTCCAGAAGACCAGGATAACTATTCTGTTACTTATTTCTATCAATTCCTTTGGGATTTTTGATTTGATCCTCCTGCAGCCAATGTAACCAAGGTTGCCATCAACTTTTATATCTTCTGCCAGTTCTTCTCTATGACTAACAGTTCCAGCAGAGCAACTCTCCTATTCAGCTCCTTCAACACCTGCATTAAAAAAAATAAAAATAAAAAATCCTCAATACATTTTAGTATTTTCCTAGATTATTCTTGTCCTGTCACATTATCGCACCACCATCTCTGCTGGGATTGTTTAGGTCCCCCATGAAGATCAGGATCTGTGGTCATGTTGCTTCCTCTGGTTGGTAAGGAAGGCTTAATCTACTTCCTTTTCTTGATCTTGTGGTCTGTAGCAGATTCTGACCACAGTCTCCCAGTTGGTGGCCTCTTGTCTCATTCCACCCCATAAGATCCCTTATTTGATAGCAAAGTTTCAGTTCAAATCACTCCTTTGTGTGAAGTCCACCTATTTCCCCTGCCCTGTTCATTCATCACAAGCACCCAGAGACAATCCAGCCACATCTCTGTGATCCCAGTGAAGTCACAGCATTGCAACCGCGCCCATGTCTTCTGCCTGCTTCCCACACCTTGCATCTGTGCCTAGGCACCTGAGCTAGGTCCCTAGTAGTGCCACTCCCTGTGGGAGAGTTTTTCCCAGACCCTTTTTTCCCCTAGACCCCAGTTTGATCCAGCCCCAGGGTAACATTGCTTGAAGCCCTTCTCACAAAGTCAGCAAGTTTTTTGCCTAAGGTGTCACCCATTATATTCTGTTAGATCCCATCTCTCCCTTGCTGCCATCCATCCTCAAAGAGGATCCAGTGGCTGTAGAAGCCTAAGCTGTACCTGATCACACTAGCTATTCTGCCAGGTGTTGACCTTTGGGAGGCATCTGCTTCTAACCAAGTCCTTCCCCTTGAATGAGGGGTCCAGAATTTTAAATGATCTTTCATTTCTAGGAGAAAAGGAGAACTTGCAGAATGACATTCCAATGTGAATTTATGTAATTAAGTATGAGTGGCTTAAATAAAGGAGGCATTTCTGAAATTTTATGTGCTTAATTTTCTTAATTTACTTGAGTGAAAGCAATAAATTTATGAAGAGTAACAGTATTCTTTAATGACAAGTTTTTAAAAAAGCAGTCGAGTAACACAGTTGATTTTATTATTTTAAATTTATGTTTGTAACCTGTTCAATGACAAACAAGTATAAGTAGAACTTCTTGAAATCTCTCTGATTAAAACAATGTAAAAAAAACCCAAATAAGGTAAAAAGTATTGGAAGGTTATAGTTTTGAACTTTATTTGGAATAAGGAGAAAACCTCCTTCCCTCTAAGGATCTTGGCCTCCTTGCAAACTCTACTGATGAAAGATATAGTTGTTTTAATAAGCTGAATACAAAGTTACAAATTTATGTGATTGTGCCAGCTATGTAATTTCATGCAGACTTTTAGACTGCTGCTTCTACTCCTTAACAAAAAAAAAAAAGGTAGGCTCATTAAAAAGAAAAAGAACAAAAAAGTGACATTAAAGATCTTGCTTCTCAGAATAATGGAAACAGTAGATTAGGTCATTAATTAGGAATAAATGTTTAAAAGACTGTGTGGCTGGAGAAGTGAATAACCAAAACCAAATCAACAGGTTCCAGTAAATTATTTTTTCTGGTTTAAATAGGCTTGTTCAAACAATACAAAATTCTCTTTTTCTAGCAGTGCCATTGTCCTCAGCAGATATCCCTATTTCAGTCACCTCTACAGAACAAGATAATTCCTTCTCTACTTTCCCAGTTCTCTTATTTTCATCAGTAGATAGACAGTCTCCCTTTCTTTCTCTGTCTGGTGCACCCCACATTCTTTTGACTTATTTCACTGACAAATAATAAGTATATTCATAAGTGGTAATATAATATTCATTAAAAAAATCTGCAATCCCATCCACTAGACCTGGGAGGAGGAAAGAGTAGGG
This sequence comes from Porphyrio hochstetteri, assembly GCA_020800305.1. Classification (NCBI taxonomy): domain Eukaryota; kingdom Metazoa; phylum Chordata; class Aves; order Gruiformes; family Rallidae; genus Porphyrio; species Porphyrio hochstetteri. Next base: position 28,010,203 of record CM036912.1, read on the forward strand.
GAAACATAACATGGATCAACTTCAAGCTGCAAATTATCTCCCTTACCTTAATGTGGGTGATTAACCTAGGCTGGCTGACAGATGCCTGCACACTATACTATCTTTTGTCTCACTAAATCTCTGTTATAGGAGGGGAGAAATAACAGATATAAAAGCCTGTGAGAGAAGAACAGCTGGCTGGAACTAGCTGTTGTGCTCTATGTGCCCACCCCGTCCTCTTCTTACAGAGGGGATTCCTGTGCCTGCCTCCCTGCTGTCAAAACCTTGCTAGTGACACCCAGTACACTTCAAGAAGGCAACAATCAAAAATTTACTTATTTACATCTATCAGGAAGTATCCAAAACTAGTCTCCAAATATTTGTAGCTGGTGTGTAGTTGTGATGAGTTGACCTTAGTGGGACACCAAGTGCCCACCAAATCATTCTATCAAGCCATCATCAGGACAAGGAGGGGAGAAATATAAGATGGAAAAAAAATCATGGATCAAGATAAAGGCAGTTTAATAAAGCAAAAGGAGAAGGTGATGCATGAAAGCAAAGGGAAACCAAAAGGTTTAATCTCTACTTCCCACCATCAGGTGCTGTCCAGCCACTTTCTGGGAAGCAAGGCTTCGTATGCACATTAGTAGCAGTTGCTCCGGAAGACAAATGTCATAAATAATGAATGTTCCTCACACCCCTGTCCTTCCTCCTCCTTTCTCTCAGCTTTTTATTGCTAAGCAGATGCCATATGGAATACCCCTTTGGTCAGTTTGGGTCAGCTATCCTGGCCGTATCCCCTCCCAAGATCTTCAGCCTACTGGTGGGGAAAAGCTTGGAGAGACACCCTGTGCAAGCACAGCACTGTGGGGACTGCTACGGGGAGAACTAGCTCCACCTCAGCCAGACCAAATACAGCTAACTGCCAGAGCTCTAAGCCAGGATAGATGCTGTTAAACCACAGTGATATTTCTTGTCCATGGTATCACAATGCCAAGTCCAGGCTACTAATCTGTCGAAAAAAATAACATAGTCACATGGCTCTGTTTGGCTTTGGGGTTCAGGCACAGTTAGCTTTCTTCTGACTGGAGTATATCATGCAAACATATACTTAGATGCTACAAACTTTGTAGCATGATTGATGTTTTGTGTGAGCTGACACTGTGATACATGGAATCCTTACAGTAAATCTTCAAATGTTTATCCTCTACTGAGATGATTTGAATCCACAGCTGTAAAGTCAGAGTTGGTCTATGCCAAATGAAGTTTTCTGGAAAGGTACTCCACGTAAGACAACTTTTTAAAGGCATGGACTTCTGTTTGCAGGAGAAGTGAAACAGGATGCTAAAACTTTCTTTTACAAACCTGATCATTCTCAGCTGTTGAATGTGCTTAATGGTGGTCCAGTGGCCACGGGGTACCGGCTGTTAGTGCAAGCAGAAAACTTTGAGATTAAAAAGAAAATTACTTGTTCTTGAAATCTACCCAGTTATCCATCCAAGATAGTAAGTCAAAATAAGGTAACATGTTTATGAAGGCTGTTGTGAAACAAATGGCATAACCCAAAATATCTAAAGGAAAAGAAATAATTCAGACTTTTCTATTTTACATCCAGCAGCTTTTGGAATTCAGTATCAGATCTTAAATAAGCACGGAACCATAAAGAGCTAGGAAAAAGCTGTAACAAGAGACCTTTGAAAGGTTAGTTTCTCTCCTTTGGACAAGGATCTACTCTTTTTTGATTGCTGTGGTGCATCACAGGGCTGGTAGCAATAAGAGAGACCATGTGACACATTGCCTGGCTGCAAAGTTCATCCCATAATGGGAAGCAAGGTCATAACACACCTGAACTGCAGTTCTGTGAGCTACCAGGGCAAGATCAGCAGGTACAGATTATTGTCTAAACAACCCAGACAAAGTACACAAAACCTTCCCATTCTACCTTTAATGTTCTACTCAGTTTTGGAGTAGTTTCTATGCTGTGACATTGACCTTGCTAGTAGAATGGACGTTATGTTTTCTAATCAGGAAATGTAGAATTTAACTTGCTTATATACTTTTGCTTATTGCTGATTTCCAATAATCACAAAGAAGAATGGTGTTTAGGCATTCATGTCATGAATTCTATTATATTTACTTCTATAAAATAGTTTATATGTATATTAAAAAACTACCGAAAACAACCAAGCCTCACACCTTCAACCAAAAAAAGAGGGAAAAAAATAGTCACTAGAGTATATAGCAATGTAATGTTACTATTTTTTATTTTCAGGTTTCTAAAGAATGAGACTTTGAGATGCCATAGATTTTTAATTGTAGCATTTTTTTTAATAGTCAAAAATAAAAGCAACAACAATTTTAAGATTTCTGAATGATTCAGTGCTTGAGACAAATTCAGATATGACTTTAAATATAAGCCAGTAGAAATTGAGGTCTTGCATTTTCTCTTTGAAACAATGCAATGAAAATGGAAGAAACTGTGCAACCATAGTCATTCATGTGGCAACCATAGGTCTGACTGCAGCAGCCAAAACAAGTTCTTTAAACTGTTCGTTGCTTGGATTAATAACTGAAAAATACAGACAGAGAAAGATGATTTTTCTCTTTACTATGTCCATGTAACTCCATTGCTTCCACTGTCTTTCCTCTAACAATTGTGCCTCATCAGCCTAAACTGTCGGTTTCAGTGTCTGTTTTCCCAGTGTGATGTAGGACATTAACTGTTGCTTCTAGTGGAACCATAATGAGATGACAACACAAACGTTAGAGTGATCTTTTAATTTCACCTCCAAAGATGAAAAGTAAATAAAAGATGCTCATGCATGGCTTCCTGTAGGGATATTGTCGTGCTGGAAATCACCTGAAGAATTAAGACTGAATCTATTTTAGTGGGGTGTGGGGTCCTATTTGCTATTCCAGGAAAGCATTTTGAGTCACGGTCTATAAATCAAAGCAACTCCAGCAAGTAACAGGAAACCTTGCAAGCTGACAAAAATCTTCATAAAGAAATAGAGAGATGTTACAGAGTTATACATACATAGATACATTCAAAGCATCTGCCTGATCAAATAGGATGAGGAAAAATGGTCTCAACTGCATAGGATGGTAATCTGAAGACAATTACTGAAAAATGGCTCTCTGTCAGCTTTCCTTGACAGAGATACAGAGAGCGCTAAAACATGAACCAAATGTTGTGCCTGTGAGTTTATAAGGAAACTTTTCTTTTTTGATTTTCCATTGTTAAAAGGCAATTTATATATGTATTTATCTGACAACAGATGCTGTCATCTGACTTTAATGCCTTAATATGCTCCTAAAAGCAGCTTTATTTTTCTCTTTCTGATAAAAATTAACCAGGTTGTGTTTACTGTGTGCAGGTCTGATTTGAGTTAAAATAAGTTATTTTAACATTGCAGATCTTCCAACTATTGGCTCAACCGCATCCAGTCCTTTCTCTACTGCAATGAAAATGGCCTCCTGGGAAGTTTTTCTGAAGAGACTCACACATGTACCTGCCCCAATGACCAGGTTGCCTGCCATGGGTTCCTTCCCTGCACTGTTGGAGACGGCTCTGCGTGCTTGAGCTGCGCTCCTGACAATCGTACCCGCTGTGGGAGCTGCAATGCTGGCTACATGCTGAGCCAAGGGCTTTGCAAGCCTGAAGTGGCAGAATCAACCGAACACTACATCGGGTTTGAGACTGACCTTCAGGACCTGGAAATGAAGTATTTATTACAGAAAACAGACCGGAGAATTGAGGTCCATGCCATCTTCATCAGCAATGACATGCGCCTTAACAGCTGGTTTGATCCTTCGTGGCGCAAACGGATGCTCCTTACTCTTAAGAGTAACAAGTACAAGTCCAGCCTGGTCCATATGATACTGGGCCTCTCTCTTCAAATTTGCCTAACTAAAAACAGCACCTTAGAGCCTGTTCTTGCTGTTTACGTCAACCCTTTTGGGGGCAGCCACTCTGAGAGCTGGTTTATGCCTGTGAATGAAAATAATTTCCCAGACTGGGAGCGGACTAAACTGGACTTACCCCTTCAGTGTTATAACTGGACGCTGACTCTGGGCAACAAGTGGAAGACATTTTTTGAAACTGTGCACATCTATTTGAGGAGTCGAATAAAGTCAAATGGTCCAAATGGCAATGAGAGCATCTACTATGAACCCCTGGAATTTATTGATCCCTCAAGAAACCTGGGCTACATGAAAATCAATAACATCCAAGTGTTTGGCTACAGCATGCACTTCGACCCAGAAGCAATTCGAGACTTGATTTTGCAGCTGGACTACCCCTATACTCAGGGATCACAGGACTCAGCACTTTTGCAGTTGTTAGAGATACGGGATCGTGTAAATAAACTCTCTCCCCCTGGTCAACGTCGTCTAGACCTCTTCTCTTGCTTGCTTCGTCATAGACTCAAACTGTCTACCAGTGAAGTGGTGAGGATTCAATCTGCTTTGCAGACCTTTAATGCCAAATTGCCAAACACAGTGGATTATGACACAACCAAATTATGTAGTTAACCATAAATGTGAAGCACAACACAAAACCTTGAAGGAGTTTTTACAGTGCTTTTGTGGAACAGTTTATGTTTGGAAGAGTAAATTTAAATTGTCTTTTCAATATCTGTCTTATATCAGTCAATACTGTTGGATGGCAATTTACACACATGAACTTGCTGACAATGAATATATTATACCTGCAGTTTTGGTTTATGAATGAAATAAATACTGACACCAGTCTAGAAGACATTCTACTTTTTACAATAAATTTCATTTGTAATTTTATATGTTCCGTGGCAATGCTTTTGTGCATTACATCCTCTAGAGGGAACATAGAAGGATACCAATAAAATTTTGTAGCTGAACAGTTATTAAAAAGAAATGCTGTGGGATTCTTTTTTCTTACACAAAAGTAGTAACCTTGATACACTTTTGTGTGTGTTGAACACAGGAGGTGTAGGTAAAGAGAAGATAGCAACTCAAGATTTTAAGACAAACTCTAGAGAAGTCATAGCCATAGAATATATTATTCTGAGGACGTAGATCTAAATGTTCATGCTGAGCTGAAGTGACAACTGTAGCAATGCTTTCCTTGCTACACCTGAGGATTTCCTAAGGCATGCCCTTTTCAAGGTACTCAGCATGACATGCAGACTCCCAGAGCGGTAATACTGAGTGTTTTAGGATGGACAGCATTGAGAACAAGGCAGTGATGAAAGGTTACATTAGCTCCATAGCAGACAGGTGAGAGGCTGTCTTTGCGACTGGTATTATTCACACTACAAAAGGAAAAGCCATTTCCCAGCCAGAACACTTTCTGAAAGTCTCCATAATCCTTTGCTTTGCACACTTACAGAGAGAATTCTGCACGCTTATACATCATCTCCTTTCAAATACACACACTGTAACATTTATCAAGAACTATCTGGTTTGAACCATTTGCCTAAATACCATCATACTGATTAGATTCAAATTCCCTGACAGTGTAACTGTTTGATATGTGTGTATTTTTTTAATTGATACAGATAATATCCTTTAGGGGTAAGATTTTTGAGGGTTTTTTTAAAAATATACCCTCTTACCGAGGTATTCTACATATTTCAGCAGGAAAAAAAAAACCCAACATCTAAAATGGCAGAACTTGGGACACTTAAGAAGGTTTTACTATCTATTGCAAGAGAACAGCACAAATGGCTAGGCTGTCAGAAGTCCATGTCGGAAAGTACAGGGTAAAGTGAAGAGAGCTGATACAAAGTCTTTTCGCAGCACCTCCTTATGTTAAGTCTGAACCTGTGTCACTGATTACCTATAAAACTAACATTTTATGTGCAAGTACAGAAAGAAAACATCTACATTTAATTCATATACAATTTTAATTCAACTAGACTTCAATTCATTTCCATTAAATTAAATTTTACTATTTTAATTAATATAATATTATATATTATATTATGTATTATGACTCAATTCTTCCAATATTACAGTTTATTGTAATTTAACTCTGAACTGCAGAGTAATCTGAATTTAAGCTACGCTCTTTTCTAGCTAGATCACAGCAGCACAAGAAATGCAATGCTTCATAATTTTATGTAAGCAAAATAAAATGCAAAGTCAGAAGCACTTCAGAAAGCCTGCTGCCAAGGATAACGTTCTCTTTTTTTAGTGATTCCTGTCTCTGCTGATTTCACCAAATATTTATAAAGATTATTATTTCACCACCACACATTTGGATAACCCGTCAGACCTTCTATACAAGGAAGCCCTGCAGATCTAAAATGAGCAGCTTTTTCTTGTGATCAGCCTCCAGATTCTGTTTGTTTTCTATTTAAATAATGCATCTCAGCCCCTTTTCTATGTGTCAAAATTTTAGCTTGCTCTTGTATTGGTAAGTCCTTCTCAGTTAAGATTCTTACTATTCCTGTTTTCAGCTCCAAGTCTTTGGTATGTCTTTGGCAACTGTAATAAATTGTAGAATTAGATAGTTTGATTTTACTAGTCAGTAACTTGTGTAGTCTTTTTAAATAAACAAAAGACTATGATGTTATAAAATGAACAAAAAGCAAAAGAATCCTCTTCTGTTCGTAGAAAGTAAAAGTTACAATAGAAATGTGGAGCAATGATTTTTTTTTTTTCCCTTATGTTATCCCTTCACTAGGGAAAAATACCATGGTAAAAGATCTAAGGCTCCTCCCCCCCAACCCCTTCACGCTCCTCCCTAAAAAATATTATCATTGACCAGCTTTTCTTTTTGGATTGCTCCATCTGGGTTTGGTTTTTTTTTTCGACTTTAAATAAAAATAAAAAATCTTTCTTTGCTGACATAGAAAGTTCTTAACTATGCCCAAATATGTACACAATAGAATGTGCAAATAAGAAACCAAAAGATGCTTCAGTGAGACATCATTTCATTATTATACAACACATTAATTGTATTTGACTGGACTAGCAGAAGTCCCTTGTCATTACTGTATCTTTGTGTTGAATTCAACGTATGCTGTAACTTTCTTAGCCGACTAGTCATGGGCTACTTTCAGAATTTGGAACCTGCAGGATCTTGGAACAATGAGGGTTTCTAGTTTACTAAAACTGGAGTCCATAAGGATAAATCTAAAAGAAAACAAAAATTTAATAGTGTTTAAAAAACCAAATCACAGGATGTGTCTGGTCCTCAAGTTACAACCAGTAGCCCAAAATATTTCCCTTTTGGTATTTTTCCTATTGAAATCTTTCTATGTTCTCAAAAGGCAATTCAAGGTGCTTAAAAAAAAAAAAAAGTAGTAAAATAACAGGTCTGGATAAGTCAAAACAGTCAAGGACTTGATCTGTAAGCAAATTTTGTACTAAGATATGAACACACTTGCAAGGAAGAAAGAACTGTGGCTACATCTATGAACACTCGTTTCCACCTGGTCATTGCAGGTAATATTTAGTGTATGCTGCCCATTATATCCCCACTGTGGGTTTTTGCTGTCCTTTCCCTTTTACATTAATCAATGCTGTTATTACCTGACATTATAAAATGAAAAAAAAGCAAATAAAAAAACCAGACAAAAAAAAATTATAGTAATATAAGGAACTATAACATAAACACCTAAACCAGTATTCAGACCAAACTTTAGTGACTACAGTTATAATATCCACCAGGTAGATATTAATTATAACATATTAGTCTTATGTCTTAAATGGAGGTAGCTGTTATTTGACACAAAACTCTTATAACACTATTTTCTAACTAAATGCAATTCAGATCATGTCTGAAGGCTGGGAGCCCAGCTGATGTCTATCAGCTCTATTACAGGAACAAACCATAAACAGTTCCCACCATAAACAGCTGATGGACTATGTTATCACTGCCTAGAAACCAAAATCAGGTTTGCCAGAGTGATTTAAACATCTGAGTGACACGATTTAGAATACAGAGGCTGGATTGAATCATATAAAAAAATATCATGAAGATGAATAAACTCATTCCTCTTATTTCATATTGAAAATATACAAGCAGAAAGAAAATGTGCTGTAATTCTAGAGGCTGAAGGCAGGTAGAAGTGCAGTTGCATTTCAGGGTGTTTCTTCCTTTGCCACAGAACAGTTGCACCTGTACAAATATTTGGGGGAAGAACCTTTGTTTCCAAAAGTATGCATATGCTGATTGCATAGTGCTTATTCAGTAGATACTTCAAGTCAGTAAAGAGGTAAACTCTAAGTGAAATCAGTTTTTCCCAAGCTGAGCAAGCAGTCAGGCAGCTTGAGCAGGAGAGAGGAGAGATATGAAGGTGGTTGCTACAACCATCAAAGGACATTTCCTTGAAAATACAGCACATCCTCCAGCTACAAAGCAAGTGACAGCAGAGCACCAAGGAGGAGAAGATCAACACCCAGATCACTACACTACTGAGCTACATCTCAACTTTGAGTCCTGCGTGGCAATAGAGCTGTGCCAGCAAGTAGGTAAATGTGATATGGTAAAGGATCAGTCTTTTACAATCCACAGCTATTGTTTCTTTGATGGGTAGATGAATCTGAACTATAGCTCTTGCTAGCAGTCACCCTCAGGAGCATACTCTAGGGGTGCAGCATTTGCTCCTGCCAAGGTAGCTAGAGTGCAACTGGGATGACTGGAAAAAGTGGAGAGAGGGAAGGACATAATTTTATGGGGCTGTTAAACTAGTGGAAGAGAGCCCTATGTCCCATTGTAGTTTAAATAAGACCAAGATTACTTTGCATGTGGAAGGAGTTTGATAACAAGAAATGTCATGGCTCCTTTTCCGTGGGGATCGGTGACATGAGAGGCCTTGACAGCACAGCCAGTAAGGTTCATTACTGCCACAGACAGTCGATTGAGACGTACAGCACAGGCAGTTTGTAGGGATGCATGACTGGCTTTGGGTCTATTCACTAGGCAAGAAATCTATTAGAGATGTATCCTAGCAATCTAATGTTCTTCTTCATGCAGGTATCACTTGTTAAGCAGTCTATAACCTTGAGGCACAGTGTAGATAATGCCAATTTACCCACATGACATGCCTGAGACACTCCAGGTTCACATTCTGGCAGAGTGGCCACACCACAGATTGCACTGCATTGGGAGCGGGTGCACCTGGAGGGGCAGGAGTCAGCATTTCCCACTCTCCTCACCAAACTGACAACATTAATGTATGAATTTTGATTAAGAAAACAGTTTTACCTCACAGAAATGGTGCAAATTTTTCCTTCCCTACAGATATTTCTTGGACAGTAATGTGCATCTAAAACTGTCAGTGTCTTTTTCAACACAGGTATTCCTCTTTATTTCATGCTACCTTTTAGTCCAACATACACATATAGGAAAGAGAAATACAGCTAAATGACAGAGTTAGTGACAGTAGCTGATGCAAGGTTGTCTGCTCCCTGGACATGGCTGCACTAGCTATTTTATGTTTGCCTATGAACTCCTTTCCAACCAACAAAAAAGAGGATAAAACCACCTAGGAGGCAGAGATGGTTTTGCTCTGAAAACAGTGTTCCCTTGAGAAGGTCTAATCCAGAGTGTGACCACCTTTCAAACACACTACAAGAATTCTGTCTTTTTAAAAAAAGGGTTTTCTGTTGTTCCTCAGCTAACATGAGAGGGAAAAGAGCAGAGGAGAACTAAAATAAATCTAGCGGGGTGTGTGCATATCAAACTCATTCTTCTGTGGGGAAAGGGGAACAGCAAAGGATTTTTGAAGTCCCATGGGGATCTCATCACAGGTAAGTAACTCATTCTAGGAGCATTTAGATGCAATAGAAGTAAGTGCAACAGAAGACCAGAAACACAAATTCTAGGTACAATTGCTTAGCATGGATATGACACAAGATAATTGACCATAATTAGTTTTGGATACAAAATTTTCTCTTACATCTTTAGCTCTGTCTTAGCAGAAAAGAAACTTTAAGCACCAAATATGCAGAAGAAAACAACAAAGCATAATTAATACTATAAATTCGTAGATCTTCTTTTTTATGTCCTTTTTATGGAGTGCCCCCACCTCCACTGCAGTTATCCAGTATATCAGTTATATAATAGGACATAACACCTTGGCCTACAAAATTAAAGCATCATAAAATGAGGAAAAAATATCATTGTGTAAGTTAGATTGCCAAATAATTGTAAATAATGTTGTGCATATAATTAGAAATTTTCCAAGTCCTTCCTCTCCATTAAAAAAACCCGAAAAAACAATTCAGAACCCAAATGAATAAAATGTAGTTAAGACTATTTCCAGAAGGATATAAGATCTGAAAATTTTTTCTTTATTTAAACTGGTTTTGTTCGGTGATGTTCTATGAATTTAATTCCTCTATTCCTGTCTAATGCATGAGATTTCACTACCAAAATCAGTATTCTTGAGGGAACTAGATAGGAAAGTTCTTGTTTAACAGCACGACAGCAGATAGCATCACAGCTATATTTTTTTGTATTTGGATCTATAAAGTTAAGAGGAGGACTGAGCTGCTAAGCATTTTAAAATGCTGACTTGTCAACATAAAATAGAAAATGGAAATCTTTAGTTAAAAATTTTATCTGGACCACTGAAAAGATTAAAGTCTCTATCCATCCAGAATTTAGCTATAAACATGGAAAACTACCAAGCATTTATTTTCATTTATTATTTCTCAGCTTTAACAGTGTTTGTCATCTTTCTCAATTTTAACAGAGGAAAATTAACAAATGCAGCTGACAGTTTGAAAATATCAGTGTAATTTCTAATAAGTCTTAGGTTAAATGTAATATATTAATAATTTTTTTCCATCATCAGAAAAAGCAATGTCATCCCTGTCATATTCCCTTATTAGAATATATTGGAGTAATTCTATCACTTCAATTCATACCAGACATATTTGAATTTTTAATGTGATTATTTATTAAAGTAGCTGGATTATACACAAACACACAAACTTATTAATTGAACTTGCCTAGTTTCTTTTTCTTTAAAAGATAACTTTTAATGTCTTTGATAAAGTTGGGTAAAGCCATATATAAAGAGCTCAGATGCACTGAGGAAGTTTCCTCTTGCAAGTCCAGACATTTGACTTTAGGGTTAACAGATGTCATTTCCAGCTAAGCATTCTAGGAATGAGCAGTTCATGAGACACAGAAGTTGTTCTGGAAGCAAGCCCTTTGTCACACTGGTATAAGGTAACACATGTTTCAGATCACTGAAGTTATCCTTACTTACATGGAATCATTCATCTGGTAAAACTTAAGGCATTTAAAATCAGGGATTTAAAGTAGAAGCATAGGCTGCTTCTCTTTTCAATGAAGCTCTGAAGGGAAATTCAGACATCTGAATAGCCTACACCTGTCCTTCAGCTCTCCAACCTAGATCGGAAGTATAATGTTGGACGGAGTGAATGGTCTGGATGAGGGGATCTAATGCACCCTCAGAAAATTTGCAGATGATATCAAATTGGGTGGGATTGTCCATCTGCTCGAGGGTTGGATGGCTGTGCCCTGGGACTGGACAGGCTGGATTGACAGGCTGAGGCCAACTGTATGAGGTTTAATGGTGCTGGGTCCTGTGCTTGGGTCACAGAAACCCCAGACAATGCTACAGGCTTGGAAATCTACCCAGTGAAAAGGAACCGGGGGTGTTGGTCTACAGACAGCTGAACATGAGCCAGCAGTGTGCCCAGGTGGCCAAGAAGGTCAGTGGCATCCTGGCTTGTGTCAGACTTCTTGTGGACAGCAGGACTAGGGAAGAGGTCATGTGTCCCCTGTACTGGGCAACTAGAGTGCTGTGTTCAGTTTGGGACCCTCACCACCAGAAAGTCACTGAGGTGCTAGAGCATGTCCAGAGAAGGGTAATGGAGCTGATAAGGGGTTTGGAGCACAAGTCTTATGAGGAACAGCTGAGGGAACTGAGGTTGTTTAGCCAGGAGAAAAGCATAACGAGGTGGCTTTTCTAGTGTTAAAGATTCTATTCTATTCCTATCCTATCCTATCCTACCCTATGCTATCCTATCCTATTCCTATCCTATCCTAAATTCTTACTATGAAGCCATGCACAAAACCAGGCTTAAGTCCTAAGGCCGTTATTTATGCCAACTCTGTTGAGCCTAGGGTCATTCCCTAGGAAAACATTCAATGTAAGAGACCAGGGGTAGAGGAAGGAAAAAGAAGTAGTCATAAATACATGGTTATATAAAAATAAAAGCTGTAAGAAGGGTTTAAATCAGCTGTAAGGGCTGATTTAACCACTGCACAATCATGCGGGCAGCTTCTTTAGAAAATGTACTGAAATTCAGCAAGGTGTGATGTAGCTTAATCAGAATCAGGTCTTAAGGAAATATTTCAAAAACATTAGGAGAAAATGTAAAACTTTCTGATGAAATATTATGTTTGGAGTTATAACTGAGTTTCCCCTGGTAAGTTCTGGGAAATTTCCCTAAATCAAATTAAATTCAGGGTTCTCACTCTGCCTCATAAATCACTAGTCTGAACGAGGCATGCTTCAAGTGATGCACGTCCAAGTCAGGAAGCATGAGGATAAATTTGATGACATGAAATGAGACTGTTAGACCCGTATAAAACTGTGAATAGGCATTTTTTTCTGCCTTGCCTAGACAACTGCAAATGAGGCTTGTTTTTGTAAAATATGGGATGAAATATCCGCCTGTGAGAGCCATATTGCACAGCCCCACTTGATCTTATTCAAGAGCTTATTGCACACTCACAATAATGAAAAATGTTTCAGCTCAAACTATTTTGGAGGTTACACCAAAATCTGAATTTTAAATGCTCAAATAAGTATCAAGTCTTGGATACCTGCTTCTCCAATGTCTGTGCTAGCAGGCAAGAGGCAAATAGATAACATTATGTATAAAACCCCTTCATCTTACGAAAGGTACCACTGAAGTAAGACTGAGATCTTCTCCTGAAAAAATTATCACTAATTCACTATGTGACCTACACTATGACTGTGCAAGGTGTCCTGTACAATCAGTTAGATTCAGTGGAAGGCATCTGTAACCAGCTCCCAGTTGCTAGGAAAGCAGCAGTGGCACTTGCCAGGGAATTGAACTTACTTTTGGATATGTTTGGGGGTGTTCATAGGCTTGCAATAAACAACTTGAAAGAAAAGTGGGGAAAAACACCTGTGCCTGGCTCCCAATGAGTATTTAACTGGCACCTAGGGAGCACAATAACCTGGAGTGCTGGAAATTGGCACTGCCAGCAGAGAGATAGCAGTTTACATGCCAGTTTGTGGTGGTGGGCAGAATGTCCCAGGATGATGCTTGAGCTGCTTTGAGGTAGTAATGTCTGTGCCAATGTTCTGGTAGAAAAACTGGTGATGATTCCAGACCATGATGTCACAACACAAGATGCTGCTTCTGTAACATCCCCCCTTGTGCTGCTAGTATATCAGAGACATCAACTGAGGCAGAGCTTCTGTGGGGAAATGTGGTTAGTCATTCAAGTGGTGGGCTGTGGCAAATGCCTGATGCTCCCCCAGGAACTGAGATGGGGATGGATTTTGTGTGAGGCATGCCTTCAATCACTGTGCTGTCAGGTGAAGGAAGAGGTCAGAGGATTATGTTTCATATGGCAAGTTGAGTAGGAAATCAATAAGGTCCTAGGAGTGATGCTGAAAGAGCAAGAGCTGAGGCCTCAGGATACAGAATAGGATGGCCAAAAGCAAGGCTCAGGCAGGGGGAGGACAGTGGTTCTTAGGACAAGACATCTTCAAAACTTGGCAACCACGTCACCAAGAAAGCTGCTCTCCCACTTAGAAATAAATAGATGGAGTCACACATAGAGTTCTAGAAATGGAAGGTGGAAAGAAATGATGTAGTTCCTATTCTTCTGGAAGAGACAGTTGGTCCAAAAGCTCCTGGTCAACAGGTCAAGGCTAGTAGGGGGAAATAGGGGCTACAAATAAGTTAGTAGTGGAATACTGTATTGAGGTCTTCCCAGTTAAAAAAAGACATTGTATAACTGAAGATGGTCTGGTGGAGAGGGCCACCAAGATGATTAACGGGGTGGAAAACTTGACAAAGCTGAAAGAAAAGTTCAGCCTAGAGAGTGGAAGTACTGAAGGGGAGATCTTATCTCAGTCTTTCAACAGAAGACTGCACAAAAGATGATGAAGGAACTCTCTCTGCTAGGATGCAGGATGAAAGGTGTGGTGGTTTGACCCTGGCTGGAGGCCAGATGCCCACCAATGTTGCTCTGTCACAGCCCATTTTAGCTGGACAGGGAGAAAATATCTATTGAGAGGCTCAGGAGTTTAGATAAGGACAGGGACCATTGCTGATGGGCTCGGCCTTGGTCGACAGTGACTCCAGCCAAAGTTACTGCCAGCAAGTCATGAAAAGTTCAGAGAGAGCCTGATGAGGTCAATGCTAAGGCTTTGCAGAGTCTATACAAAGTTTGTGACCCATCACTACCATTGGCAATACCTTAATGCAGTGTCACTTCCTTGTCCAGAAGATCACTAAGAACACACAGTGCAATGCAGACAGGAACATCTGTCTGAAGCTTTCAGAGATGATAATAAAATATTTAATAAATTAGTGCAGCAGGTTTTTGAATGATACTCTGGTCTACCCTGTTAACTCCAAAAGACACATTAAAAGCTTAGCACAATTTCAGGTGTTCCAGTGGTATTAGTATGAGGGCCTGGTTTCCATTTAGAAGGACATTGGCTTGCCTTTGTTTTCATTTCCAGAGTGCTTCATTAAGTTTACAAATGTTTCATTAAGTTTTATTAAATGCATTAAGCTGAGAGTAAGGAGCTGCACTTTGCACACTGGTTGAAATGGACTCCATGGAAAAAGCCTATTATCAAGAGTGATCAAGAATGATCTATGAATGCTTTTGCTAATTTGTGGCTTGAGGGAGGGTGAGTTTTACTTGCTGTTTATTTAAGGGAATGAATTAACATTTTGTGAAACAGATCATACAAATAAAATAAATCATCATTTTGTTTAGCTATTTTATCTTTTCCGCCCTGTAGCAAATATATATTCTCCCCATTAGCTGGCAGGCTGAGGGGACTCATTTAGGAAGTACTGATGTTTTGCCAACTCAGGGGTTTTACTGTAAGTCTGATAATACGTGATTTATGTTGTAAAGTCCAGGTCTTGGAAAGCTGTCATTAAGAGAATATTCACTATGCACACACAGAGAAAGTGTCTAGTCCTCAAGCTTGGCTAGAAATTATTTGGAATATAATGGTGAATAGTCTTTCAGATGGCATGTTCCAGACTGATTCAAGCTAAAAAAAATATGAAGTTTTCCAACCTGCCAAAGCCAACAAAGTTTCTGATATGTAATGTCTCCCATTACTGTGGGAGAAAAAGTCTTCTCACTGCCCTTGCTCTGTATGCAACTGATACCTGTGGCTGAAAAATCAAAACCAATACACTAAACAAGTCCAAGTCCTCAAGTGCACAATGCAGTCTCATGCTTTTTAAACCTGATTATGAGGTGTTTTTTATTATGCTAAGTATATGGAATTTATGCTAATATAGCTCTCTGATTACTGGGTATTTTTTTCACTTGGAAGTTCACAACTAATCAAAAAACTACTTCTATCCTTGCCTGAACTTTAATTTTTATATTCTTTTTTTTTTTACATGATAACAAGTTCATGTTTTCTTGAGGAGAAAATGCTGGTTTGGGAGCAAACTCTTCGTATGGAATATTTGTGGGTTAGTTCACATATACTTTGTACTAATTAGGACAGAAACTTAGATAGAACTAATTATTATATAAACGGGGCATTTAATCTGCACCTCACAGAACACCTTTTTCTTTGGTTAATGTAACTCTACCATATTACTATTTTAAAAAAAACGGAGAGTGATGTATTTCTGAGAAGCAGCCCTGTGACACACAGGTGGGGGGGGCTGGGATGGGTCTTGAGCAGAGATTGCCCTGCAGCCCATGGAAAGATCACCAGGGGGCAGGTATCCAACCTGCAGCCTTTGCAGGGGACCCACCAGCAGAGCAGGTTTACAATGGAGGACTGCGGCTCGGGGAGAGGGCTCAGTGAAGCAGGAGAAAAACCAGAGCTGCACAGGGGAATTGTTATGGACTGATTGCTACCCCTTCGGTTCCCCATTTCCCCTTCACTGCTCCGGCAGGTACAGGAGCTGGTAATGCAAGAGCGAAGCTGTGTCTGGGAAGAAAAGAGGGGTAGAAGGGGGTGGAATTCATTGTTTTAATTTGCCTTTGTTTTGTACTATCCAAAGCTGTTTTAATTGGCAATACATAATTAGTTTCCCCCAAAGACTTTCAAAATCAGAAAATACATGATCTGACTTCAATCCAGAGAACAAAGATCTAGGAATGCCTGTTTTTAATAAATCGAGATATAAATTGCCACTTTTCCAGAAAACTTAGCCCTGGTTATAGAATCATAGACTCATAGGCTGCGTTAGGTTGGAAGGGAACTTCAAAGGTCATCTAGTCCAACCCCCTTCAGTGATCAGGAGCATCATCACTGGATCAGGTTGCTCAGAGCCCACCAAGCCTTACCTTAATGTCTCCAGGGATGGGGCCTCCACCACCTCTCTGGGCAGCCTGGGCCAGTGTCTCACAACAGAGTGAAGAACTTTTACCCTACTGTCTCATCTAAACCTGTTCTGCTCAAGTTTAAAACCACTGCCCCTCATTCTATCGCTCCATGCCCTTACAGACAGTCCTTCCTAGCTTTCCTGTAGGCCCCTTCAGATACTGGAAGTATCAGAGAATCAAAGAATCATAGAATCATTTAGGCTGGACAACACTCATTCTTTAAATCTTATTGTGAAATCACACACAGCCTACAAACAACACAGATGTGGCTTCAATTTACTAAAAAGCATTAGAGTGCAATGTGAAAGACTTTTGCAATGGGAGATGTGTTTCTGGGGAAAGCAAAGGGTGAATCATTTAAAATAACTCCGTATCTCACACAGAACTTCCTCACAAGACGTGTTTCATCTGCCAGATGGAGAAAAGTTCGGAGAATCTAAGAGACAGGACATGCCTGAGCACTTTTCAGCTAGCTGAACTGTGTGGTGAAGCAGCACATTTGCATTGTTTTTAAGTATTATGAGGAAGTTATACTTGCTATAGCTGTAGCTTTATAAGAGCTAAATAAGAATCTGGGCAGAGCTCAGCTCTCACCTTCCTTGAAAGCACTGTTTTAACTGGTTATGGGTTATGTTTTAACTGGTTATGGGATACATACATTTGTGCATCAAGACTGTAAAGCTCATCTGTAATGTAAAACATACTTTTTTCATTTCTAGATTGTTAGAATTACAGTATCCATATGTTGAAAGGATCAGCACTACAACCAGTTTGTGGTCTTTTGTGTTGTGCTTACAAAGCTTATAAACATTTCTACAGCATGACAGATTGTTTGAACACAATGAGCCACAGCATTACAGTGTGTACCTCCAGCTAAAATCTGAGAATTACATAATTTGCAAATTACATAAATAGAGGACATATGGTTCTCATACATAAAATAGCCATATCTATCATATCCTGTATCTTACACCATACATCTTACTCGAATAAGTATTTCTCCAGGTAGTTGGCACTTGGACTAAATGGAAGGTATGAAATTAGCACTTTTCAATCATTGTCATCCATGTCAACTTTTCCTCAGTCATTTATTCTTAGATGAACATGTTTTTAACTCACAAAACCCTTTAGTGATCTTAGCATGAGGACTATGAATACCAATGAATGAGCAAGAGAACTCAAGGTGTCCATCAGCTTCTAAATTACCCTCAGATCTGAAAGTGCATAAGGGAGTAAAAATGTATTATATTCACCTCTAATTGTGAATCTCTTGTATTTAAAGCCTCTTGCAATTTGAGAAAACACAGACTCACTCATTTGTTGCTGCTGAAGCCTGAGACCTGCACATGGTCACTCTCAGACTGCCACAGGGAGGAAATTCAAATTCAAAGTGAGAGTGTCTCTCTCTCTCTCTTCCTCTATGAATCTCTAAGAATCATTTGTGCCTACAAGTCTTGCTTGAAAGAATCTGCACTAATTACTACTCATCAGCCTTAAGTATGTTGACAGGTCCTGTTGGTAACACTGTTTATTTTGTGACCACCTTTTCAGCTCTGCTGGCAACTGGAGATTTCATTCATACTCCCAAGGAAACAACCTTTGTCTGTGGCCCACTAGTGAGAAAAAAATCTCCTATCTCTCCCCTTTCCAATTCCAAATTATTGTTATTTCATTTGCAATGAAATTCTGTCCTTATAGATGGGGGCCAGATTGGAGTTACATATACAAGTTTAGGCTGCTCAAAGAGGAGGAGCTATATACTGATTCTTAGTGGATATAAAACCAAGAGGAATTCTGCTGAAATGAAAAATCCTATGTATATGTCACAGCAAAACAGCATCCCCACATGGGAAGCCAGTATTAATTTCAGTAGGTAAACAGAAATCTAAGTAGAAGCTCAGGGAACGGCCTCTATTACTGTTTAACATTTGAATCACAGGTTACCTATTACTATCATATTTATACCAACCACAAATATAGGAGATCTTACAGAAGCCTACAGATCATCTGCTTCTGCTGCAAGGGAAGTTTTGAACCATCTCACAAGTTCACCTTCGTCCTTCAGTGGATACTGCACTTGATTTTCATCCTGGCAGTCTTAAGCCATGACTTATGTCGTATACTACTGCCTAAATCCTCTGTAAGCTCTTGATAGGTATTGTGGTCCAGTTGCCAAAAAATTCTTTGTTTTCTGTAACTGTGGTTTCTCTCTCTACATAAGCATTTCTTCTTGTAAAGGCTTGTAAAGAACTTTCTCTAACACACTACTCAATGTGAAAACACTTTCTGATGGAGATGCTATTCAGCAATTGCTTATTATCTCTTGAGTAAACTAAATCTGGAAAAAGAGCCTTTTCACTTGCATGATACAACATGATCCACAAAATGAGAGAAGACTTACGGTACAAAGCATAAACTCTTGGCCAGCTTCAGAGAGAGGGAAACAAGATAGAAAGAAAAAGGGAGGAAAGGAGAGAAAGAAAGGGAGGGAGGAAAAAATTTAGAGAAAGCTCTTTTAAAGTAAACAGGGATATATTATTTTTTTATTTCTGTACTCATTTCATGGGTACAGTGACAGGTGGTTCAAAACAACATGATCACTTTAAGCCTCTGTGCTAATAACACTGCACAATTAAGGTAAACCTGATAGAACTTCCACTGACTCAAACTGCTTTGGTCATTGTATTTAGGTTACTAAATAATGATGCAGAGTTATAGGCCAATTATACAGTCAGAAGCAATCTGGACAGAGAAAGATACTTCTATGAGACCAATTACCATCTCATAACAGTACAGCAAATTTATAATATAGATTGCATTTAAAAAGAAAAGAAAATCCACTGGTTAAAATGTATTTCAGCTGTAAATGAATAGGGCCTCAGAACATGAAACCGAATGAACCTGTTGAAAGTTAATATTTGAAAATAAAACTTGTATTATGTATCAAACAAAGACTTCATAACCTAAATAATCCATATGAAAATATAAGGTAACCACTGCTCGCTCTTTTTAAGACTCTACCCAGGGTGTCAGTCAACAGGACTTCCATGGCCTGAAATTACTGAGTACTTGGTGGTAGGCAATCTAGTATTTTTTATCCTAATGAATATGAAAAGAATATATTCTATGTGGTATTATGGCTGTTATAAGACTTTAAAAGGCTTTTCTTTCAGTGGCAGGATGTGTAGGGTGAGGCTGTATACGGCGAGTTCTAATGAGCAGTTGCAGTGTGCAGAGAATGGTGCTGGCACAGAGCACTCGGCACGTGGGGAGACCTGGATCCCTGTGAACATAGGGTATGTTAAACCTTCCAGGGTGTCACTTTGGCCAGAATTAACTTTTTTTGTTGAAAAAGGGTGGGAGAGAGGAATGCTGGGTTTATATATGTGTGTGTCTGAGGTCTGCTCACTTAAATAACAAGATTCAATGTTAAAGTCTGACACGTACTCAACCACTGTACAAGGACAATTGTTTCAACTGAGATTTTTCACAGCAGCGATGAGTATGGCACCAAACAAACGGTATCATCCCTGCCTATGATACTTTTGTCCTTACTTCATTCTAAAAAGGTATGAGTTACCTATTGAATAAGAGTCTATTATAGCAAATGTAATTCTTTAATAACTTTTAATAAGTGATTTGTTAAAAGAACTATATAAAGTTATGCAAAGAATCTTATTAATCATTGTAAGATACTTTTTCTGAAGTTCTCTCAGGTGTATTTTGCATTTAGAAAATTTATTTCTCTTTTTCACATTTTCCTAGGCTTCCCTAGAAGTTTCAAGACAGCTTTATTTTTCTGTCTTCTGACTTGTTTGAGTTGGTACTATTGTCTTGAGGCACTATTTTACTAAATAACATGTGATAAAATACCTGAGACAGAACAGTAGACTTGCTGTATTTTCAGATATCTTAAGAGATTTGAGCTATAAATATATTTTTGTTTCAGAAGTCAGCTGAAGTGCAATAAGGCTTTTTTCTAAATCTTGTTTTGAAAATTCAATTTTTCCATGTGTGCTTCTTGCATGAAGGGTGAAATTTAAATATTTATCATTTGTGATATTAAATAGAAAAGTATTAATGTCACTAGCTAGTAAGCATCTCTTTTCATGAGGACATCACAAATCCTAAACTTAAGATAGTCTCTGATCTGGATTTTTTTGGGAAAATTATAAAATAACTTGTTTTCAGAAATGAATAATCATGAATCTCTGTTTTTTCTAAGCACTGTAAGTGGAACTCTAAATTAGGTCAAAGGAAAGAAAACATTTCTGCATAGAGCTACAGCAATTAAATGGACCAATTAAATTGTTTATAAAATTATAGTCTTGAAAGCTAAAGAGAATGTTGCAAATAACAGGAGCCTGAGAAACTGTGGGTTGTTTGGTTATTCTGTGGTGTGGTTTTGTTTGTTTTTTTGGGTTTCTTTTGTTTGGTTTGGTTTGGGTTTGGGTTTTTTTGTTTCTTGATTGGTTTTATTTTGTTTTCTGGCCATGATTTCAGGGAGATATGGCAGATAATTTGACACAGTCTTTTATGTTCAAGTTTCCTCACTCTTTGCTTTGGAGGTTCTACCTTTATTTCAAATTTCAGTCACTCAAAATTCTATCCTTTCCTTTGTTGTAAGAACAAATTTGGTTAGTAGTATGAGCAGGAAAAAGACCAACATCTTGTCATTGCTTTGCAGTGAAAAAACCCCACCAAACCACTCAGGAGGAGTAATGCACTAAGCAGCATGAGACAGCCTTATCCTGCAGTACTTTAGTTTTAATGTGTTTTTGCAATGAGAACCGAGAATTTAATTTGGGCTTTACTACAATGCTGCATCATTAACTTCCAAACACCTCTAGAGCTTTTCCATTTCCCTGGCTTCATTGTTAAATTTCGAATTTGACTGCATTAGCCCCTAATTCAGGTGCAGTATCTACCTCAGTTTTTTGCAGCTGTTCTCTTCCTTTAGATAACTGTCCTATTTCTTATCCTCTCCTTCTCTCTTCCTCATTTTTTCTTAAATGTCTGAGATACAATCTTTTTAACTAACAGTTAAAGAAGTGCAGGAAGATTCTATTCAACAGCTATTTGAGTAGTTAACAGAGACAAGAAATGTAATTTTTTGATGTTTTAAATTCTTTTTTCATTGTACTTTGGAGAAAATTATAAACATTAAAAGGCTTTCAAAAAACAAAATTTTGCAAATATCTGGGTTTTTTTCAGAGAAGTTTCATTTTCATTTGATCTTCTCCTCAACCAGTGGATTTACCAGGATTTCCTAAAACTTTTCAGGAAGAAAGCCTGTCAAAATAGATATGAGTACCTGAGATATTTAGCTTTCAATGAAATGGAATTTTCTACTGAAGACTTTCTGACCAGCTTCAGGGAGTGATAACAACACTGACAGGTCTCTCTTATGTGGGAAGATTTAAGAGAGCGTATGTGTCATATGTGCTTTCACCTCAGTAACTCCTTGTTCTTGCAGTAACAAGATCTTTCTTATTCTCTCACCAAGCTCTACATCATCACCTGCAAGAAAAGATAGGTATCAATGCCAAACTCAAATCAATAAAGAGCTGAAGTACCTGTAATGGTGCCAAAGGTAATGTTTCAATTAATCTTTCTGCATTAATGCCTGCTTCGTTTCCAGGAAGTCCAGAGGCATACGTAATGGACACATTTTGCACTGTGAAAATGCTATGAGAAAAATGTTGCTTCTTTATCTCGGATTACACACCTGCAGGAGGAATTAGGTAGGAGGAACACCACCATGATCCAGTGTGATTCTGGGGAAAAAAAAAACAGAGAAAGTCCCTTTTTATTCTCTTTTTTAACCAGGTAGAAAAGCAATAAGAAATATTGTTCCCACACTGTACTGCCACCAGGAGAACAGAAATTTGCTGCAAATTCAGTCTAAATGCAATCACTGACTCTGGTGACTAGTGGCATTGTAGCATTACAGAGAGAACTCTCCAACTGAGCTCCTCTTTAGGTCTTGGAATACTTGAATTGGCCATTTAGCATCAAGATCATTTAGAAAGAGTGAATGTTTCTCAAAGCTGCTGGACACGTGCAAGTTCCTGATGGTGATTGCAAGAGGCTGGTCCTCATGAGCTCTATATTCACTTCAGGGAGAATGAACAACTTGTGCTCTCTTCTGCAAACATGGGGCATGGGCACCTGCTGCCTTTCTCTCCTACGGTCTGTTTTATAATAGTCAAGCCATTATAATCTGGCTTCATAGAATGGTGATGAAGCTTTCTAACAGCACTGCTGATAATGCTGTTATTACTTGGTAATTTCTTCCATTCTGAACACGGGAATGCAATGATTGTTTGCCTGATGCTTGATTGTGATTTTGTCAATATGGAGCTCTCACTTGCCAGGAACCAAAAAAGTATCCGATTAACTCTTTTTCTGTACTGTTAGACATGTTTGAGCCTCTGCGCTCTCCTGCGAGGCCAGCTAGCAGGAGGGCTCCCCACTACTTCATGCATTGTTTAGTAACAAAACAGCTGTAGGAGTTCAAATGAATGGCTGAGTGGCAGAAACACTGCCATGTTGTTCCAGCACAGCACCTTTTGCACCTTATCATCACAAAATATACATATATGCTGCCTGTAAGCAGCACACTAAGATTGCCACGGTGTAATTTGCTTCTGTTGGCTGTTGGTAATTCAATACACGTCATTGTAAAGTTGCCACAAAGGAGAAACCAACAGATCTGAAATGTAAGAACTTCGATTTCTTACTGATTTATAATGAAAGCTACCCATTAACAGTACAAAAGTGTGTGTTTCTTAAAATATTTAAAGCTTCTTTCTCTGAGGTTCTCTCTACTTCTGGAGAAGTCACAAAGAATTAAAGTGGTATGAGCATCCCTTAGAGTTTCTCGGCATCTCATCACTTAGGGTCTAAAAACAATGAAAAAATATTCCCTTCTCAGCTATTTATATTAAAAAAACCCAAACCAACCAAACAAAAAACCCCACAACCCAGGGAAAAGATTTGATACCATATAAAAAAATATGTTCAGGAGGTACTATAATCTTACTGTTTGAAGCTATACCAAGATTGCTTTTCAGGACTATGTACTTCTAGAAGAGTAACTCTGGATCATCATATTTTCTACCCCATAATGTCAGAGTCTTTCTTAGAAGTAAGTAACTGGTTTTTTTTTAAGTAGTAATGTTCCTGTAGATTTGAGAGAACCTTGTAAAACTAACAGTTCATGAAAGCTCTTTTTTGGGGGGGTGGTTGGTTGGTTTGTTGGTTTTTGTTGTTTGGGGTTTTTTTTAATATCTGTTGAACTTTAGGGGATGCTTTTCTATGGATATGTGCAATTAATGGCATTTATGAACACTCTGTAAAGTGCTCTAGCTCAGACTCACTCTAACAGGAACCTAAGCAGGGTTAGGAATAGGCTTAGATATTTGCTTAGTGATAATGAGTAGTATTTAAAATACAGAAAAACCCTGCTCATTACTTATCACCCAGATTAAGCCTTATGTGCAATTCAGACATTGTCTTATATGTTTTTCTTAAGTTATCTTAACAAAATTTGGAAAATTTTATATAAATAGAAAAATAATTTATGGAGTGGCAACACTGCTACATCTGGTATATAGTTTCCTTTTGTTAGTTCCACTAATCAGAGTGGGACACAACCCTGAAAAAAAGAAATATACTGGAATGTAGACATCATCTATATTACAGTGTGTTCAAAAACACAGAATTTAACAACATGTTGGTCATGCAGCAACTATATCCCTTGGTGTCTTCGCAGGACAAAATTTTCTATCTTTGTATACACAACTGATAGGAGTATCTAAAGAAAAAATCATTGAAAAGCACCAGCAGCACTTGGAACATTTAGTAAAGAAATAAATCAATTGGCATCTGAGATTCTTCTTAAGGTTCAACATGCGATGATGAGGAGAAAGTGGTCGGAGCGTTCCTCACTCAATGACAACCTAGGCTGGGATTCAGCTCAGCCCTAAAACATCTTCACGCTCAGAATTAGCACAAGGCCAGTAGCATTTCCTCACATTTATGATGTTGCCAGTGATACCAGCATCTGGCCAAAGCACTCCTGGAAAACTCAGATACGAAATAGCTCTAGTATAGTTTCCAGCCCATAAGGCAATAAATGTCTTCTCCAGAACAGCTTATAAATTCTAACTCCCACAAATAACAACATTATCACTGTTCGAGGAGGGAAGGATAATAAATTTTAACAATAACCAAAGCAAAAATAATGTCCTAAAACCTCAGTGAATGAACTGTTTCAACAGGCTTGGATGAAAAGCAAGGCGAGTCGACGAGTGACGATCAGCGGCGACAGCGATCACTCTGGAGAGCTGAGGGTCTCTGTGTCAGATCGGGCTGTACAAAGAGATTCCTCACATCTGGGCAGCCCCTGCAGCTCATTCGACCCGCGGCGATAACTTGGAAGCTCGACAAAGCTGACCCGCCCCCTGACGTCACATGACCCCGCCCTCTAGCTTTAAAAGGACCCTCAGAACGCAGGCAGCCCGCCGGGACCTCGGACGGGACAGTCCGCACGCCGGGCAGAGGAAGTAGAGTTGTTCAGCCGACTGACAGGTGAGGGTCACTAATCTTTGGGAAGGTTTTGCGTGATGGTGTCTGCCCGGCGCAGGGCCGTAACCCCAGCACCTTCCAGTGTGGAGGTAGCAACCCAGTTCAACCAACCGCAGAAGCACGTTGCGGTGCAGGTCTTGGGGTGCAGGGAGTGTCACAACATGCTTGCGGCAGGAGACAGCTCTGATCATGGCTGTGGGATGATAAGGGATCTCCTCAGCCGAGCAGCATACCTACAAGAAGAGGTAGATGTGCTCAAGGATAAACTAGACAGGCTCACGAGCATCAGGGAGGCTGAAATGGAGATAGATCGGATGAGTCAGGTTCTGTCCTCCCAGCCGCAGAAACGTGAGTACCCGGTAGATGGCGTCCAGGACCAGAGTGACCCTATACCCTCCCCCAGGCAGGACAGCCTAAATGATAGGGACGAATGGAAGCAGGTACGTGGCAAGGGCAGTAGGAGAGAGCCTTCCAGGCCTGTCCTTCCTCCACAAGTTCCTCTGAGCAATAGATACGAGGCCCTACTACAAGGGGACCTGCCAGATAATGAGATGGCTGAAAGGAAAATTACTTCTGAGGTTGTGTTCCCTAGGACAAGACCCCCTAAGCAAACCATCAAAACATCCTCTGTTAAGATGAAAAGATGGGTCATTGTCTTAGGCGATTCCCTTCTGAAGGGAACTGAGGGCCTGATCTTTAGGCTGGACCCTCTACATAGGGAAGTCTGCTACCTTAAGGGAGCTTCAGTTAGGGACTTAACCAAGCGAGTCCCAACCTTGGTCAGGGACATGGACTATTATCCACTTTTAATTTTTCAAATAGGTAGTAATGAAATACATAAAAGAAAACTGAGGACCATTAAGAAGGATTTAAGGGCCCTGGCATGCATGGTACGAGGATCTGGAGCACAGGTGTTTTCCTCAGTCATTCCTACTACAGGGAATGGGGAGGGATGGATTGAGAAGAGCCAGGAAATTAATACCTGGCTCAGAGCCTGGTGTGAGAAACAGAACTTTGGGTTCTTTGAGAATGGGCTGGCTTGAGCCTCACCAGACTTGCTTTTGAGGGATGGGGAGCACTTATCCCCTAGGGGCAGAAGGATACTGTCCAAGAAGCTGGCAGGGCTCATTAATAGAGCTTTAAACTAGATAAGAAGGGGGAGGGGGACAGGGCCAGGCTAGATGGAAAAAAGCCTGGGTATGGTGGTGGAGTTACTGAGAGGTGGTGTGCTGGCAATGACCTCTGGTCAGCCACCCTAGTTAATCGGGGGATAGTGTGCTAATTCAGACTAGAGATGGAACTACTACTGATAGGCTAGGTAACTTAAACATCTGTCACTTGGGAAGCAAGGCTTCCCCAAGGAGCATAAGAAGATCAATAGCCCAGCTGAAGTGCATCTACACCAATGCATGCAGCATGGGGAACAAAAAAGAGGAATTAGAAGTCCTTGTAACTACAGGAAATTATGATGTGATTGCCATCACAGAAATGTGGTGGGATAATTCACATGACTGGAGTACTGAAATTACTGGCTACAAACTATACAGGTGTGACAGGCTGGGTAGGAGAGGAGGTGGGGTAGCCCTGTATGTCAGAGAATGCATTGACAGCCTAGAGCTGGAGCGTGACGAAGACAGGGTTGAGTGTCTCTGGGTGAAAATCAGAGGAGAATGAAATCAGTGAGATAGTGATGGGAGTCTGCTATAGACCACCTGACCAGGATGAGGAAGCTGATGAGTTGTTTTTTAAACAACTGGGAGAAGTCTCACGATCACTAGGCCTTGTCCTTATTGGGGACTTCAACTTACTGGATGTCTCCTGGAGGTACAATACAGCAGGGAGGAAACAGTCTAGCAGGTTCCCATCTGATCTCATCACACACATCATAGGTATGACAGTACAAAATACTGACACCCAAGTTCCAATGATACAAAAAGAAAGAAAGATTTGGTGATTCAAAAGTTTTAAACACAATTTGATCAAAGGTCTAAATATACATACTACCTCATACTGCATTAAACCAAAACCCATGTAACAGGCATCACCATTCCCCTTTGAAAAAAGTACTAAGACTTATCTATTGTAAGGGATAAAGTTTATCCAAAGTCAGAAAGACAAAATGCATTTACTCTTCCAATGTTCTGCAAGTGCAAACAGGGCACATTGCTGCTCTAATGAACTGCACAAAGGGATAAGCAGTAATCTTTTTTCTGCCTTGTATAGTCATGGATGCACTGGTTGTCTACAAACTCTTCAGAAAGGATAGGCAAGGAAGGTGAGGTGTTGGGGTGGCCCTGTGTGCTAGGGAGTGGTTTGACTGTCTGAAGCTCACAGAAAATGGTGTTGGCTGAATCACCATTTAGTCCATTTTCCTACAGCAAGACTGTATAGCTACCCAAATGCAGTTCCTGGCAGATGGTGGTCTACAGTGTTCTCACAATGCTTCAGTAATTGAACCTCCATACCCCACACCCTTCCCCTCCATCCCCCTGAGCCCTACAATTTACTCTGGTGCTTTACAACTCTTATATTAGCTAACAGAACATGTTTTAAATATCAAATTGTAGAAAGAAAAGATTGTGTTTTGAGCCATATGTTTCTACTTTCTTCACAGTGGACAGGGAAAGTGGATAAGTTCCTTTCCCTTTGAAGTTTGTTATAAATACCATTGTTTTCTTTCCAGAGTAAATATGCAGAAGAAAGTTACAGAGAATTAATGATCTTGTAGTCCCTCTAAGGACTTTTAAATAACCTAGGTAGCTCTCACTAAATTAATTATTGAACTTTTTCTAATTAAACAATGTTCATAAGAAATGTTTCCTAACAACAGAAGGGAAACTTGACACGCCTGGTGAAAAAACATGCTTACAGCTTTAGTGTTTGCCAAAGTAAAGTTAGATGAACATTTAAAAGGCCTCACAAAAGTGAAAACAAAGTTTCTCTGCAGATATACAGAATACAGCACCTTCTTATATTGATTGATCCTGATGATTCCAAGACAGATTTCCTTACCTACTGTTTAAAAAGGTACTTTGTCCCCACTGCTAGTCCTGGAAAAGATTTGCACTTTCTACAGGCTAACACCCCTCTTCATCCCCATGTCTGATTTTGCCATTCCTAGCAGAGTTTCTCTCTTGGAATTATTCATTTTGCATGTCCAGCTGTGGACAGAGTGAGAAAGGGGATGTTAAAACTTTCCTTTAGCTCAATGTGTGAAAGGGATGGTGTCACACAGCTCTCTGGATTTTCAGCTACTGTAAAGCTGCTGAATTCCCCAAATTGTGAGCAACATCAAGGCTCAGCTCCCATCAAAAGTAGGAATCCACCTTTAAAAATATTGTTCAACCTTAAACAAGGCTAGAACAGTATGGCAGTGGAAATGGAATCAACACTTTCTTTAGGCACTACCATGGTGCAAACAGTAAAGTTTTATGTTTGTCATCACCCATACTGTTTGCACGGATTTGGAGATGGAGGAAATGCTGGAGCTGTAAATTGTCGTGAACTTATTTTACTACTAGCAACACCGAGAATAACAGAATCTAGAGCTCCTATCCTCAGCAATGGGGCATGGGGAAGACTGAGATTTAGACACTTTTTTAAAATTTTGACTAGGCTTATGATACATTGACACACTGGGAAATCAAGGGAAGCCTTCAGCAGAAAGACTGTGACTGGGTATAAATTGCCATTCAGTGCTCTGAAATATGGCAAAGACTTACATTACCTGAGTATTTAAAGAGTAGAAAGATGGTTGAAAATTCTTACTTAGGGAGGACTGATTTGTACATTTGACTGTTCTAATTTTATACTTATTGGAGAAAAGATTAAAAATAGAGATAAAAGTTAAAATAAATAGAGTAGTTTCCTAGTAATAGCCACAATAGACACATTTATTCAGGTTGAAAGAACACACTGTCTTTTTAAGAAGATGTCCACATCCTTACCATGTAAAACTTTTTATTTAGCAACAGTTTACATGGAGAACGCTCTTAGTTACCCTATGTTCACATCCAGTTTGGCTACTTGGTTTAGAATTGTTGTAGAACTGATGGCAAATCAACAAAAAGCTATGTTGTTGTTTAGCTGTGCAATTATTCCTCTAATGCACTGCAAAAGTCATCTAATATAAGAGAAAAAACCATCAGCAGGTTAAAGAATCACATTTCTTCTTCAGGTTCAGGAGAATTAAAACTTTTGTGGATGTCTAAGACTAGCAACTTTTAGACAAATAGTGATGGGATATAAATCATTGTATGCATGAAGGCAGCAAAGTAGCCAAAAATAAATGGAAAAAATAATTACCAAGCACCAGAATATTCATGTCTACCATCTAAGCTGAATTTTTCTTATACTGCCTTAAAACATAATTTCTCCTGAAGGAGGGCTCTAAAAGCGTGCAGTGATTTTATTCCTGAGCAACATAGCTAGCACTATCTCAGCAGCAATCTTTTCACAGTGGTACTCTAGTCTCTCTATATATACAATGAATGGAAACCTCAGGCAGTAATGGCTTCAGTATATTGTATAAATCATTCTTCTGGTTTATTATCCATATCTACAAGAGAAAAAGATTGAAACTATTCACATCAGAAATCCCATCTTTTATATTATAAACCCTCTAGTCTCCCTTGGAGAGAAAGTGTAGCTTGTGAACCTGTTTGCCAAGACTTCTACAGGCAAGAGGCACAGCTACAATTTAGATACTCATGAGCATTGTCCTGACTGAATAAATCACAATTTAGATTTATTACCCGTATCAACCAGGGAAAACCTTTGTGAATCAACACAGGATAGCAAGAGCATGATCAGTACAAAGTTAAGCTTTTCCCACTATCCCATTTAGCTGATACCACATCTGCAAAGGAAATAGCTTTCTTCATAAAAATAATTTGATCCAACAGTATTATTAGCATTTAATAAAACAGTGTCATTTTTTCCCCTGCAAATTCTCTCTTTATATATGTATATTAAATGTACTTGTTAACAGTACAAGACTCCAATGGTACACTACTACAAACAAGTCAGTATTTGGACCATGGTTAGTAAAAACCTACAAGTAGTATCTATGAAGTTAAGTAAACTTCTGTTTGATGGTTCATTTTCTTTCTGAATCATTTCCATCTAAAGCACACTGTCAGATTTGGTCAAATTAAATCTTAAAATTTTTTAGGACTTCACTAAGAGTTGCTGGTTACTAGTTCTGATCAGGAGCTGCCCTGGTTACTCATGAACAGAAATTTGCCATTTACTACAGAAATAAGAAATTATTTTCTTTTTACAGAGAGGCTGTTTTTTGAGCAAAATACTTCTGCTCAAGCATGACTGTGTTTAAAAAAAAAAGTTCTATTAAAAACCCCATACTCTTGGAAGAGAATGTATAGTTTCTAAAAATTTCTCTCCTCTCATAAGAAGAATAGGATGCAAATATATATGAGAGCTATTAAACAAATTTTTCCATAGAACTGAATGGATGGTGTAGGTTTTTATTTGTCATTGAATTTCTAAAAATTGTTATGGCAGGAAACTTAATTTTAACCATTGATATTTGGTCTTGAACTGGTTTAAGCAATGTGTTTAGGAAAAATGTTTAGAAAATTATTATGAATTTGCATATACATTTAATATTATTTCAATATAATATACAAGTAACAAGATGCTAAAATGAAATATTTTAATAATGTAATAACAGTATTTAATTGAAGGAATGAGACTGATATAGAATCATAGAATTCTATATATTTAACAAATTATGTATTTCAGATAAACCTTGATACAGAAAAGTACTCCTGTTAGCACAACAGCAGCTTTTTACCAATTTAAAAAATATAATTTTGAGTCATTATATGACACTGTGCTGTTAAGTCATAGTATCAACCATTAGTATTTCACTGCATAATGTAAAAAAAGTAATCAAATTATAGAATGCTAAAAAAATGCCCTATTTTAAACCCCAACTTCTTCATAGCTACCTAAACATGGTAGCTTCATTTTGCAAAAAGCTATTTTAGGAAGGTCTTACATCCATTCCAAAATAATTGAGTTTCCAGCCACGATTTGTTTGAAATGCCATTCTGAGAAGTGTCTGTCATTCCTATGCACAAGTGATCTACAGAGGCTGGTGAGTTTTGATGGTAGCTTTCACTATACCTTAGGGTATTGCCTCTCAGAGCTGCCACTTTATGTTTTGGTTTAGATGTATCCTGAAGTATATAAAATGCATTCAGAATTTTCAGGTTTCTTGATAGAGACGCTTACAGTTCCTTTAGTAAGAAATAGGAACAGTTTTTATTTTTTATTCTTTTTTGGACCTTTATGTTGAAAGGGATGATCAAATTGTGACTGTCCATGAGTGGTGATTTGTGATGAGGCAGATCTCGCTCAAGGAGTCCCAGCTGCAGAAGGGATTACAGTGTCTGGAAGCAGGAGTGCCAGAGACAGGACTCCCTGCAAGGAGTGAGGTTTGCCTTGGTGATAAGGAACAGCCTTGGCATCCTCCTGTAGCCCACCTGGAATATGTGCACTCAGGAGCCTCCTCTGGGCAGCAGAGCTGGACTGGGGATGGACTCATACCACTGCTTGTGGGGCTGGGGCTGGAATTGGATGGTGACATGTCTTTACAGAGTCCTTGTGGAACCACTGATGGTGATAGGACTCTGTTCAATGCATTCTTCCTCTTTTGGTTGGATTTTCTTGTTGTTTTGGGGTTTTTCTGGAGTGGTTTGGGGTTTTTTTTAATATTTTGACACAAATGTGTGTTTAATTCACCTCAAGGGATCCACAATATTATACACAATGTCTCTTTTATGTTAAAAAAGGTGAAATTAACAGTGATGAAGACAGAATGTTTTTTCCTGCTTGTAACTTAAAAATGCCTCCTCAGAAGCAAGTAAAGAATAATTCAAATTATTTCACCTGAGACTGTCTCCTGCCTCCCACTTAACTTTTTCTGCCTCAGTTAATGCTTCAGGTATTTTGTCTCATTTTTCTCTTTCTAAAGAAACCAAAATAGCTTGTTCAGAAAAAGAAAGACATTAGGATTTTACTCAATGTATAAATTTCTCACTGGGGGTAGCTATTTTTTCAAAGTAGTATGGAATGTGCATATAATAACTGTGACTTACTGTAAAGACTCACAATTTAAAGATGTCAGTGGTCAGATACATACCATATACTTGGGGTTTCCCCTGAGTGTCAGATTATCAGGGCAAAATAGACTTAATGTGAACACAGGTTAAGTTCATGAATGTTTCAGTGGTTTTTTCCAAAGTCCATCAAATCCATTTAGGGATATTTTAGTATGGTATATACTTTCCTAGAAAACCAGAGAAATAAGAACAAAGCAACATGAATAATCAGTGAGAAGCAATTATTTTTCTGGAGTTTAATACTTGCTTAGGGTTTCAGGAGCACTCCTCAGGGTCAAAACTCAAAGTCATTTTTGCTGAGATGTTTAGTATGCATGTCAACCACCATGGCAAGTTCTGTGAAACAGTTCGAGTCTCTGTTCTCGGGATCACTGAGCTTTGTGGAGGCACTTTTTAATAACCTTATTTTGACTATGTATATTAGTTAGCACATACTTTTTAAACAATCAATTCAGAGAACAGAGAACATAAGTTATTAAAAAAAAATTAAAAATCAAACTAAACAAAGGAAATAATAGTCTGGAAAAGAAAACTTCAGTGTATAATTTGGTTAGGTTCTATTTAATTTATAATGGTAAAGTTCTAACAAACTTGCATATATTTGTTTAGTAGCATTTCTTTTTGACACATTAAAAAAGTGGGTTTTCAGATTTTTAAGTAAAACAAATATTCTCAATATTTCAACTACAGTACAAGAGATTCTTTCATATTACAATGCTCAAAATTTCCTCTGGCTTTGTCTTTTATGATTAGATTTGTCAGTATCCACAGTATGTGTAACCTCTGAGTGAAAATTATTCATTAGGATGAAAATTCCTGTTAATTCTTTTATATGGATTCTATGGTGTCTAATGCAGCGGCCTTCTTAAATAAGGCATCATATCATTTTCTGTCTTCTGACTTTTTGTCTATTTTAGAAATAATTTCATACTCTATTCTTTCTGTGAAAAGCTACCAAGATTTGCCAGCAGATTACAATATTTTATGGACAAGGGAAGTCATAGACACCTACTTGCAAAGGGACAGTGAAGAAACAACAGTCATTTTAAAATTTTGAAAAATGTTTCTCCATCTTTACCTCTTGATTTCTACTGGAAAGTATCATGAGGATCTAAATGAGTAAGAAAGGAAAAAAAAACCAGTAAAAAACTGAAGCTTACTTTTAACTGTATCTCATTAAAAGATGAAAAAACAAACAAAAGCAGAAAACTTATATTTTTTCCCCTTCAATAAGTAAAAGCTGGGCTTTTTCTGCAGTTTTATTTAACATAATGGCTATTAATGTGTCTAAATAAAATTCTAAATGAAAAGGCAAAAATATTTTACACTAATTCTTATGATAGTATCTAGGAATCTACAAAATCTCAAAATGTGTTTAAACTTTCCTAAATATTATAAGAGGTTCTAGATTCTCCTTGGGAGTACAAACACAGATTTTGAGTGTTCTATTTCTGTAAGGGAACTAAGCCTTTTGCTTCATTTAGACTCTCCTGCTAATTTTCCATTTAACACAGAGCTTCTATCCATTGACTTTTTTAGCTGAGTAATGATTATTTTATAGGAATTCCTGTTTTATAGGAATAATGCTTTTGGTTGCTGTTGTAATATTTAATATTTGTCTAAGAAGAATATACAGACTTTATTTAAAAAAGGTCTACAAAGAAAGATGTTTAAAATGTCAGGAAGTCTTTGAAGTTAAGCAGTTGAGTTATATTCTTGATTTCATATTTCTGCATAAGAGGAACTTTAAGTTACTAGGTTTTGCAGTACTTCAATTTCTGCTTCTCAGTTTCTTTCAGCACTGATTGCAGTACCAGTCTGCTGTTTTTCAGAATCAGAATCTTTACCAAATCCATACTCAGCAATATCTAATTCAAATTTCTCTTAAAAAAAGGAAAAAAAAAAAGAAAAAAGTGTCTGGAGCGCTGTTCAACAGTGATAGGACTTTGCTTAATATCTATGGACAAGCATTTTCTAAGGCAAGGCAGTACCAGGCAAATATTGATCTCTCACTGTAAACGGAATTCAATGAAACTTTCATTGAACAGAACACATATAAACTAAGATACTAGCACTGTAGAAAGTCTCTGAATGTATTGGGCTCCTTTGAAGAAAGAAAGAGGTCCAATAATCCACTATGACTGAATTAGGAGCCATTTCCAGGTTCCATCAATGGAAAACTTTTCTCCATTTGGATGCTGCATATGTGTGCTTTAATCACTAGTAGCAACATCACTGATACCTCACTCTGCTGCCTGAGTTTAGTTTCTTCTTCACCGAGGACTTTGAAAATATGTGTGGACTCTACCATGGTATCTCAACATTCGTGTTTTGACTTCATGTCATTTCTCTGAAGGAACTTTTTTTTCCCATTCTACGGTATCTCAGCCCTTAATCTGAATTTTGTCCTGGTCTTGTGGAGTATGCACACACCTCTCATTATCTCCAGGGGAGACTGAAGAAAATCTATTCCTCATTTTTCCAGGAGGCCAGAGTGTAAAAAATCTACTTCTAATACCAGAAAAGGTATAGGAAACTGGCCAGGAAATCCAAGAGTATCCATCAGAAATTCCTTCCTTCACACTGAAATGAGAAACAAATACCAAGTTGAATCTATGACAACAAACAAAGGAAAAAAAGAAAATCAAATTCAAAATAAGATGCAAGCGACTGGTTAGGAGACTTAAGTGTTGAAAAGACACCTTACTTTTATTAGAGAGTGACTGTTAACTTCCATACTAACAAACCTGATCATCAAGGGATGTATCTGTTAGAATAGCTCATATCAGTTCCTTCCATAAAATTGGTTAACTACTAAAAATTCCATCTTTTTTCAGTCACATTCTTTACTCACATTGTTATTTTCTAGCAACGATGCACTTGACAGGAAAACTGTTGTGTGACATACTTACACTGGCAAAGCCTTCAAGCATAGCTCAAGCCAGGAATACACCAGAGAATATTCCTGAGCAAAGTGTTACTGAAAAGAAAATTAATAACCCTTCTTTAGAGAAATTCAACAGAGGACAAGAATTAAATATTTTTCAGTGGTAAAGCTAAAGGAGTGACTCAATACTTTCATACTATTCAAGGACCTTTAAAATAGCCAATTGATTTGTTGTTCTGTAAAAGCAGCTCACTGCCTTTAAAGAAGGCACATGTGCTTCACATGTGCTGACAGAAACTGAAATTCCCTCACAGCCTAACCCTATGGTTCCAGTTCAGACAAAGTGACAATTGACTTAAAAGGCAAATAAGAAATACTGTCACCCCTATGTTCAGCATAAGGAGCAATGTTTTACTAGGTCTGTTAAAGCAGCTCGCAGTTCCTTGTACAATATTTCTGACATCTGTGATTTCAATGTGATGTTTCCATTGGCACTCTAACCCTTCAGCCAGCCATGAAAAACTGAAAAATGACTTTGTGCAATCGAAATGACAAATACAGATCTACAGGATCAGCCTTCAGCAAGAGTCAATAATCATAAATTCCATGTTTCCATTGTCTCCTTGAAAAATTTATGAAGTAGTTTGGCTTACTTTTTAAATGAATGCTGAACACACATCATCAGTGGAAGGATTCCACAACAGTAACAATTTTTTTCTTTAACTCCTGAATATTTGTCCCAGTGGGAAGGTTTACAGCTTTACAGAAACTGGTTGGACAAAAAATTATAACTTTATTGAGGCTCTCTATTGCATTGTTCTTGTATTTTAGTTACTTATGATTTATTCCATATCATCTAGAAACATGCTTCTAGAAGATGCTACTATGCTGTGCATAGTAGTGTGGAAGTTTTAAAACACCTATATCCTAAGACCTTTACACTATAAATATATAATAGGAAGCAGAAAGGGAATATGTACAAAAATAGGATGGGATGGGTTTTTTTTATCAGTAGGAAAAATACCCCAAATCTAAAAAAAAGGAATATTTCTTGTTTTAACTTCCCATGTCTCCTATACTCATATTTATAATATGAATATCTGAAAAATTACTTGGCCACTTCTTGTGTCAGTTCTCCATGTATGAAACAGGAATAATAGATTTTCCTGTGTTCCAACTATGTATTTACTGTAAGGAGGAAGGAAGCACTAAGGATTTAGGTCGCCTTTACAAACCCTCTGCTTCTCTTCCTCTGTAGTGACGAAGGAAACTCACTCGTTCCCTCTGACTTCTCTAATATTACACATGAGACAGGGGGAACCTGGGAAGAATTTGCAAGACACTCAAGACCTGATTGCATGTGCTTCTGCCCGGCAGCAGGTCTGCAATATTGAGGCATGCTACACTGCTGATGTCTACACGAAATCAAGGACCTTTCAGCTCCTCAAGCCCTGCCAGGTGCAGGAGAAGCTGGGAGAGCACGTCCAGGACAGCTGACCCAGACTGGCCTGAGGGATATTCCATAGCCTATCACGCCAAGCTCTGGCTGGGAGGTGGGGTTGCGGCTTGGAAACAGATTGAGTATCCAGGTGGTTTTGTTTCTTTGTGTGGTGAGTAACTGGTATTTTTGTATCACTTGGTCTTATAGAGAGAGTTGTTATTATTATTGTCCTCTTTTCTTTTCATATTAAATTCTCTATCTCAACCCATTAATTTTGGTTTTTTTCTTCTATTCTCCTCCCCATCCCACTGCAGGGGAGCAGGTATTGGCTGGGTTTAAACCATGACATCGTCACACCCATTATCTGATTTCATCCCTACTTATTAATTTTCATCTCTCCAGGGAGGTATCTTTTTTTACTTCTTCCTGCAATCTGCCAAAGCGGGGTGTCCTAACACAGACTTTTAGTTTTGTTTAATTATCTTCTGTTCACATTTAAGCTTCAACTATCCCATTAGCTGTGGCTATATACATCTAATTTCCGTAGCTCTATAAAGGTTATGTATAAAACATACACACATATATATAAGTATTTACATATTTTTATAAAGTAGCATTTCTATATATACATAGTGTGTATTATATATTTAATATTTTATTTGCTATTAAATTTTAAACAGTATACATTTATACCTATTGGCACACTATTTCTATATATGCACATATTGTATTTAAACCTATCATATAAATCTATCTTCATATGAAAATTTATCTATGAAAAGTTTGTATAATGTATACATTTTTATATCTTAGCCCTTTCTGGTCAGTGGGCAGCCAGTCACAGGGCTGCCTGAGAACACAAAGTTATGACAAGAAATGGGCATCAGCCAAACATAAAGCAGTGTCATGCTCAAAAAAATAGCAACTCTCTCCCATAAAATGGTGAGAAAACAAAAATGCCATCTCTTTCATATGTAGGCAACGGGCCTCAGGTACTTCTGGATAAATTGGTGGGGATGGCAGATCCTGCCAGCCAAGCAGAACCAACCACATGGCCTGTACATCAGAAGGAACTGAAATACAGTCTTAGGATATGTCCCAAACTTGTCAAAAATGGTCCTACCAGTGCTGTCTGCAGCTCAGTTCTCTAGTTCATGCCTCTAATTTGTTTTCCATTCCTAAAGCGATTGATCATCTTTAGAAGGGCTTCTTCTGTAATGATTTCCTTTGATTTAAAACAAAGCTGGTCATGACCTTCTCCTCATCTGTGTGAGTTTTTAGATTAAAAGCAGAACTTCACTGAATAGTAATTTTAACAAATCAAAGAAGCACATTTAAAATACACATTTCATGAAGCTGTTTTCTGTGATAGTTACTCACATAGAATTCATTATTGAGGATGGAACTAACGAGACAAAAACTTTCAGGGCCACATTATAAAAGATATACCGATCTGGACTATTTAAGATGGGGGAAGAGTTATTTTGCCCACCAGCATCTCCAGGTTCCTTTTTCACTCAGCCACTCTTCCCCCAGCCTGTAGCATTGCCTGGGGTTGTTGTGACTCAAGGGCAAGACCTGGAACTTGGCTTTGTTAAACCTCAGACAGTTGGTCACATCTAATTGTACAAATACAGCTAGTCAGCAGCTAGCTCAGAAATTATTTTCCAGGACTCAATGCGTTTTGTTGAATTAATATTTATTTAGTGTAAATGTAATTAGTTTTCTTACTTATTTATGGGTTTGATTAGATGGGAAGGGAGCAAATATTTGATTGGTCCTGTTAGCTAGCTACATCCTGGTTAACTTGACACACAGTGTCATTTCTGATGATCTGTTCCCTCTTCCATAGCCACCAGGTGAGACTGGAAAATGTAGGAGAAAATAATTTTGGTTTCTTAGGTTTTACTCATATAAGCTTTTAAGAGTTACCCAGAAGTTAGCTATACTAACAAGAAACCACAAGATGATAAATTCTGTGTTGAGGGAACCGTATCATTTCAGGTCCTGGAGCTCATAGAGAAGTTGAGGAATCCTGCAAAGTCATGACATCTAAAATCAAGTGGAAAAGGTAACAGGGGAACTTAGTCATTTGCTTTCTTGCTGCTGCTTTTCTGCCCATCATCAATACAATTCCTTTGCTCATAAAGTGTTGATTTTACAGACTATGCAAGGGAGGACCAAACTTGGAATAGCTTAGCAGGTTTGATCATTTTATCCTCTCTTTTTCACGGTACATTTGTGTACAGCAGCAGTTAAAAAACTGTAGACTGCTGATAATTTTGGGGAGTGGGAGGATAGCAATATGTCGGTGTAATATAACTGAGAAAAACTGGTTACCTCATTCTCTTGTTTTAAATACAAAAGGAGGCAAAGAAAAACTGATATATGGCACATAGTGCCCCTGCCATATGTTCCCTTCTCACATGAGCAT
This sequence comes from Porphyrio hochstetteri, assembly GCA_020800305.1. NCBI lineage: Eukaryota > Metazoa > Chordata > Aves > Gruiformes > Rallidae > Porphyrio > Porphyrio hochstetteri. Next base: position 28,049,239 of record CM036912.1, read on the forward strand.
TGCCATTTTCAGTGTCTTTGCTCCTGTACTTGCTTCTGTGATAACAATATAGACAGAGCGAGGAGGTGCCAATATTGCTGCAGCAATAATTCTTTTGCTCTTTTTAGTTTATAAAGGAAAAGTGAAGTATTGGGAGCTTCTGATATTTAAATTCTTCCCTGGTTTCAAAGTTCAGGGTGTCTTTAGGATTGGGGTTCTTTTTTTTCTCCTTAAAAATTAAAAGTTTTTAGAACTATGATGATAATTCTAATTTTTAACAGCAGATAGGCTGAGCTAATTCTGAGCTAAATACTGCTGAGCTGCACACTGCACTTAGTGTGCAGTAACTAAGAAAGAGTACCATAGTCATGTCATTAATGAGAGAATTCACATAAGTGTTTGCAAGGTCATAACTCTATTTAAAAAATGTACAACAAAGACATTTGGAAAGAGACCCATCAGAGCAACACAGAGGAAAAGCTGTCGACATAAAAGTGATGGCCTTTGCTACCAAAGCCGCTGAACATACTTTAATTAGGTGCTGAGACTAAAATCTGCAACCTTCGAAGTGGCTGTGTGCTGCATGCTCACAGCTGCTCGGAGGAGTGCACAGATGGACATACAGACTGCTGTCCAGTAGGCCGTGGGAATAGCTGCAAATTAAGCATTTGGTTACCATTTCCAAATACAGACTATGCCTGTCAGCTTTCAAAATAAATAGGTCTTTATGTCCAAATCCTGTTGGTGCTTGTGAACAAGGATGAGCTGAGGGCAGTCCGGGATGTCAGCCCATGAGTGTGGGGCCAGGGTGTGACTCAGCGAGGATCAGAGAGCCCTGGAATAGCTGGCATCAGACTATGGTTGGGACCTGGCACAGAGGGCCCATGGCCTGGTAGGACGGTGAGGTGGCTACAGACCAGCAACATCATTGGACAGCCCAGAGGGATTCACTCAGGGTTTTGGGAAGAGGGGTTTTGGGGGGGCAGCGGTGGGACTGATGAGAGCTGTTGAGCCCTACTAGTGGCCTTTCAATGTAGCAGTGTTTTTCTTCCATTAATTGGAGGGAAGAGAAGAAACCTTTGCATAGGTCACTCTTTAGAGCCGAACCTCCCTCCCTGAGAGGACTGCCCTTCATTCTCAGCCTAATGGCCTTTTTAATGTTTAAAGGCTTTGTCATTCTCAAGCGCTTACAAGTAAAATAAAAAAGAAATTGTTCATTTCTGCTAATTACACTACATGTCAGTAGTTTATGAACTTATCTTTCTCTTTTTCATTATAATACTAATCAGAATACTATTTTCCTATTTCATGTTTCCTCCTGTTCTAGCAATATATCGAGTACATTAGTAGCTACAAGCCTTATTATTGTCTTTATTATCATTAAATATTTTAACCATGGTGAAGCCCAAAGGCCTCATACTAGAGCAGGAATCATTTGCAGTGGATGCTGTGAAAATCTGGAAGAGGATATCTGGAACAGCCTTTAAAGTTTCCTCTGTTGTGATTATCTAGACCTTTTATCCAGTCAAAAATAATGCTGCTGTTGGAAAGTGAAAGAAGTTTTGATGTCAAGAATATCCTACTTGGAAAACCTTGGAAGTGCTTCTCTAATCATTGGTGCACTTCCTTGTAACTGATCATTCATTATTCAAGGCATTATCTCAGGTACACAGTAGCTCCCATTTAAAGGCACAGCACAAAAAATGAAGTTCCGCAGAATTAAAATTATTAAAGGGAGAAGAACATTACTTCCAATTTTAGCAGGAACTCTGTATTCTGTTTCTAGTAACAGGAGACAGACAGGCTTTCCCATAGCATAAACCAGAGCGGGAGGCTCCTTTGTATATTTTAATATATTAGCTTCTTAACTGAGGTATTTATTCTAGCAATTTAAAACTTGAGAATACAAATTTCTACATCACACCATCTTGTAGACCTCTGGGTAAATGGTTTTAAAATGTACATGAAAAAACTCACTATGACTGAGTATCAGTGAGCTTTAGCCTACTCTCCTAAAGCCAATGATAACATGATAGAATTAAAGATGCTGTAGCATTACAAACAACAGTCTCAGAGCAATGCATCACTTTTATTTGCATTTCTTGCAGCCTTCTGGCTTCTTATTACTCCCCTGGACATAAGGTCAGTAACCTTAATGAAATACCAGAAGATTTGTTTCTTATACAATTCCAGCACTTCCAGTTTAGTAAAAAGATGCTGTTAAGTTCTTACCACAGACCAGATTATTGGCTGTTTGTAAAGTATTCCACTTGGGAGAGCAGCTGGTGCATGAGTGAACTCAGTGCCCTTGACTTTATGTATGACCTATTATTTTGGGATGCTGTTCTGAGAAACAAATAAAGAACAGACACCCTCTGGAACCAGCACCAGGATTAATAAACACTGAGTCTCAACAGTTACCCAAATATTTCACATGTATTGCCCAAAATATTTCCCCCACCTACTGGGAACATACAAATGGAATCTGAAATATCTGTTAGGGCAATATCAGCTTTTGGCATGTGCATCTTGCCTGGGGTAGCAGACCCTGTTCCAGATACTCTGCCTGTGCCTCTGAAAAGCCAGCGTGGATGGCATGGGATATGGGGTGAAGGCAGCTGCTGTAGGAGAAAGCTGGGGAGAACAGCTTTAGGTGCAGTAATCTTGGCTCCCTCAGTCTCTTACCAGATCTCCAATCCAGATCTGGTCTTTTCCCCTGTTCTTCGATGTGTCATCCCCAGTGCTTGATCCTCACATTTTCAAAATGTTCACAATGAATTAAATTTAAATACAGCAGTGACAACAGAATGGCCAGATCAGGCAAGGGAATTGTAAAAGGTTCAGGCCCTAAATAATCTGAAACCTAACAGATAGAGAAATGACAAGGTAAAATATGAGAACATGAAAATGTGTCACTATTATTCATGCCACAGTCCACTGCAGCTACTGCACTTATTGCAGAGAGATGTAATTTATGCTGTTCTTCATTGCCTTGTTTAGCAGTTTGTTTTTGAGGCTGTAATCAAGACCGTCACCCCAATGATGTATGCAAATACATCACAAAATGTAATCTCTACCCTTAAAGTGTCTGATGTAGTTGAGGTATTTCCATAGAGCTGCATGTGAGCTGTTAGGATTTTGTAGCAGAACTTTACAAATAACTGATTCTCCAGCTTCATGGAAAAAAAGATCTCATATTTCCAAACAAACAGTTTACCAAACTCTGTTCCTGAGTAGCAGTGCCCTGAAAGTCACAGCAGCAAACTGGTGACACAGATTCATTTTTTTTGATGAATCCTTTCCATAATCACCTTCTTTGGTATCAAATGAGGTCTTTGATACTATTACTCTCCTAAGAACATTGCTATACACTTCTCTAACAAATTTCAATAGGCATTTTGTTAGCTTGTTGCACAATGAAGTAAAATTCTCCAGATTTTAACCCACAGAGATAGATTTTAATTAAGTTATGTTTTCCATTTTATAACTGTTTGCATGAGATTGATTGATTTTTTTTTTTTTTTTTTTTTTTTTTTGGAAGGGAAATGCACATCTTCAGTTCTTGTCACTCTGTTAAATAGATAGGTCCTGAATTTTGAAAGGCCCTGGAGAAATGAAAAAAGCATCCCTTTATAAACCTTTCAACTACCTTTTGGAAAATTAAAATCAACAGTGGATTTTTTTGAATAATCAATTATTTCATGGAAAAGCTAAGAAGCTGATTTTTTATCAGATTGACTGACCTGCTGTACTTATTCAAACAAAGCATGGAAAAAAATATAATTGGGCTTCCTAGCAATGGTATTTAGCATCAATATACTTAAGCTGTGGATAGAAGTGACATTGTAGCACTCTATTACCACACTACCATTCTGCAGAACATTTTGAAGTTTAACTGCAAAATAACAAAACAATTCAGTGTATAGAAAATCCAATAAGGTTGTACAATACTTGAATGAAGATGTGTTTACAAAAGCACTATTTAGAACATGGAAATACTTTCCTTTGTTCACAGTCCAGAAACTGGAGTCAGTGCATTTCTGCACTGTCTCTTAGCCCCTAACCTTACAAACATCAGAAGAGATTTTCCTCTTATGTCCTTGACTCTTCAGTCTGCCTGTAACTGTGCCTTCAAAGTGCACAGTGAATTTCCCTGCTTAAAAGTATATGTAACAGCAGGTTTTAGCTCTTAGTCTCCTTCATAAAATGCACAGTCTATAAACTATCCGGCAATTTAAATGCAAATAATATTTAAACAAGGCTAATCTGGAGGGCTTTTGTGTATAGAGTGATGTATGGGAAGGAGCTGTGTAAGGTGCAATAGTTTACCACTATGATTTCCTTTTCACATCAATCATCTCTCCACATGGTTCAACAATTAAAATGGTTCATGGCTGCAGGGACTATGACAAACTAACTTCATCATTTAAATACCCATGATAGTACCTTTGAGCATAAGAAGCTGATAGAAGATGATAAAATGTTAATTATAAGTTGTAAGCAGAATGAAATACTTCTATTCATCAGTGACCTGCTAATTATAAATAGAGCTTGCTTGTACACCCAGTACATATCCAGCAAAATGTTCTTCTAGTGGAGGCTGCTCGTATTTAATACTTTTCAACATAAACCAGACATGGCCAGATCTGCTTGTTGCTGGGGGTAACACAGTTTTACTTCCCTTTCTCATCCTAGTACAAGGATGTAGTATAGTAACCATTCCACCACCCAGAGAAGATATCAAAAAGTTAATCATGAAAGTGGGATTTCTTCATCCTGGCACAAAGCAGTATTACCACGGATGTGTCACGAGCAGCCATCTCTCTGAAATGCACTTCATGCTTTTGTCCAGCTCAAAAGGCACTGCTGACACTTATTTTTCCATCTTCCCAGATGCAGTGTCAATTTAAATTGATGCTGACACAACCCAGAGAGGGTATTTTTTCCCCTGTCCTGCAATCAGGATAGTGATTCTGAATAGTTTTTAAAATGATTCTCCACTCCGTTTCCTTGTCTGTAAACCAATTCTCATTATTTTATAGTACACTGTGACCATGTTCTAAAAAACATCATGAGTCACTCGAATGGTCTATTTTATCTGAACTGTAGAAATGAACTGTAATGTTTTAACAGGAATTAGAGATCTACAAAATATTCTTTGTTACAATTTAAAATTAGAATGGGGGAAAAAAAAAGTGGAAAATTGCACTTTATTCTAAACACACTTATGCCTGTTTTCTATAAATAAAACTTCATTTTCTACAGGAATATTAATAGTTTTCTGGTGCATAGTTCCTTTTCAGTTACATAATTTGGTATTTAATCTATATAACAATGTGACTTTTTTCCTCCCAAGCAATGCTTTGGGAGAATATAATACTCTATAACTTTGCCTTATTATTTCCTCTGTTTAAAGTTTTTCTTCTGCTCTTTTTTTTTAAAAATAAACTCATCATACTTCCTTGCTAACAAAGACACCTTTTTGCCTATGTTCACTTGAATTTTCTGTTTAATCCTTTTTCTTTCTATATCTGCTTTCCCACAAGCTAATCAATACTTGGACTATAAGCATTAAAGTTTCCATGCTGCCAAATCCTAGAGCTGTGAGCTACCTGTGAAATTTTGTGTATCACAAGCAAAGTGATAAACCAATATAGAGCAGAAGGAGGTTTGTTTTTTTTTATGGCATATACCCATACACTTGAAACTAATAAAATAACAGTGGGAGTTTGGAGAATCGTACAGTGAACAAGCAAGAAAGTCAGTCTGCAGCAAAAGACTATTTCAGGAAAATATAAAAGGGGGATGAGAGCTCTGAGCAAAATGGAGAGCAAGCTTTTCCTTGCTTTGTTCTCAAAAAAATTTTTTGTTCAAGTAAAGAAAAAAGTAAAAAAAACACAGGAAAGCTGATAATGAAATGTCGTCTGTTGATTATAGAGATATTTTTTAAAATCATCAATCCTTTTTGAAGTTTATTACTTTCATGCAGCAGTGCATTACATATTAAAGCTACCTCTTGATGCTGCCAAGGTTTTTACATTAAGTGTTTGGAGATGACTGCTACAAGACCTCTAAATTGTTTGTCTGTGGATTGTTTGGGAAAGAAAGCCAGATTGATATGTTGTATTCTTGTTCCTTCAATGGTGCATTTTATATGTTGGTGTGATATTGTTACAGTCCTGGTAGCAGCAAATTGTTCAAAGGATAAGTGGCATCCATTGATGTGACATCTCACCTAATCACAAACAGACTGTCTGGGGAAAAAAAAAAACAATAGAAGGAAAAGCAACTTCCACAAGTCATCATTCCTATTTTTAGCAGCAACTGAGAAAACAGATGAATTTACCATTGTGTACTCAAATGTGGAGGTATGTATAAAAATGCCAAATTGTGCAAGCATGATACAGAATGACAGTATCACAGAATCATAGGAGTTAGAAGGGGCCTCAAGAGATCATTGGGTCCAACCCCCTGCCAAAGCAGGGTCCCTAGGACAGGTCGCACAGGGAGGCATCCAGATGGGGCTGGAATATCTCCAGAGAAGGAGACTCCACACCCCCCTGGGCAGCCTGTCCCAGGGCTCCCTCACCGTCACCAGGAAGAAGTTCTTGCACATATTGGTGCAGAACTCCCTGTGCTCCAACTTGAGGCCATCGCCCCTTGTCGCTGTTGGAATATATTCAGGGTTGTGTAAATTGTTTAGTGTCCAGCTCACAGAACTTGTCTAACACATGCAAGTTGTTATTTAGGCCGTTAAGACAAACATATACTGGAATGAAGGCTCCTCATGAAAAGTCCACAGCAGTAACTCACTGGTCTTCTGAAGTAAAAAGGAAAAGCTGACAGAATCTGCCTCTCTTTGGAGGTTAATACTAACCTGTTTATGAACTAGCAACACTTCTATGATTTTGAGAAGTGAGCTCGTGTGGACCTGAGAAGAGGTGTTTCAATACTCCTTGCTGCCCAAAAGGAATACTGTTTGAAAAGCAAAAGTGCTCTCTGAACAAAGATCACTATTTAGACATGGAATCATGAATGTGATGCTGTGTCATTAGTCACTAACCTTGGAACATTTAGTTTGGGGAATGCTATTTTGAGTACATTAGGTGAACCTCCTCATCTTTTATCAATACAGAACTACAGCAGTTGTTTCTACAGCTAAGTTGAAAATGAAGAAATTGATAATTTAAAATACATTTTAATTAAAGCACTGCATGCATTTTTTAATTTTATTGTTAAGTAGCTCTGAAATCAGAGTATCATGTGGATCCTGTTTGGATAAGGTTCCCTTGCAGATCAGCAGCTTTTTCTTCCCTTTTTTTTTCCTCTTTTTTTTTTCAGGACTCAAACAATAAAATATGTATTTATGTTCCCATCTGCATCTGAACTTCTGCAACAGAGGATTGAAAATTATGTCATTTATAAGTAGATATCCCTGCCAGTAAAATAATTAAATGAAATTACATACCTTTGACTGTTACTGTATTGGGCACAACAAAGAGATTAGCCATATGTATTGCATCAGTGAAACAGGCACTTAAGTGCCGTGTCCATACATCTTTCTAATACCTCCAGGGATGGTGACATATCCACTTCCCTAGGCAGCCTGTTACAATGATTGACAACTCCTTCTGACTTCTACTCCAAACAAAGATGTAACATCTTGGACATCAGGGTCAGGTATGAAAAGCCTCCTGTAATCTACCATGTTAGTTTCTGAGAATATTATAAGAAATACTTTTCAAAAGGGAAGATAAAAACCCCAGGTGATTATTTTCTGCAAGTTTAAGAGTTTCATCTTCCAGTTTTAGCTGCTTACATAACATATATTTTTGGTCATCATCTGCTGGCATCTGTTATATTCAGAATCTGAAAATAGATACTTCACAAATATTCATCCCCTTTTGTTCTTGGCAATCTGTGCATAAGTGTCTGAACACGCTTTCTGTCTTCTCCAGGCTGAACAATGAAATCTAGTGTCTCGAGTTTTCCACTGAGGCCACCTAGATAATGAAAGGAAATGAAGAATTAGGAAAAAGTAGTATGTTAATAAATCCAGCCCACTAAGTAACCAAGATTTCCATCACATATACAGAGACCACATGTCAAGAGCAGGTGGGAAGCCCAGGGAGAGCTTTCATCTGTCCCGATCTCATTTAGCAACATTTCAGGACATTTTGTTAATACAATTGTTAGGCATGTACAGTTACATCTGTACAACATTTAATGGTTAAATACAATATTTGAAATATTTTCTCTGCCTTAAAGAACCACACAGACCAACCTAATGTTTGAGGTTGGAAGGGGCTTCTGGACACCTTCTATTTCAACGCCTCCCTGTTCACGAAGAGCCACCGGCAGCTAGTTGCCCAGGACTGTGTCCAGACAGCTCCTGAATACCTGATGCAGACTTTCATCACAGAAGAGGTGCTCCAAACCCTTCATCATCTTTGTGGCCCTTCATGGGCTTTTCCCCAGTATGTCCATGTCTCTCTTGTATGGGGAGCCCCAAACTGGGCACTATACTCCAGATGTGGCCTCACCAGTGCTGAGTAGAGCAGAAGGATCCCCACCATCAACCTGCTGGTAATGCCATTCTTAATGCAGCCCAAATTACCATTAGCCTTCTTTGCTGCAAAGGAACATTACTAGCTTATGCTCAACTTCGTGTCCACTAGGAGCCCTCAGGTCCTTGGCTGCCAAGCTGCATTCTGGCTGGGTAGGATGTTGAACTTTATGAAGTACCTGTCAGCCCATTTCTCCCACCTTTTGAGATTCCTCTGGATGGCAGCACAAGCCTCTTGTATTAGCCACTTCTCCCAGTTTTGTGTCATTTGCAAACTTGCTGAGGGTACAACATCTGCCCCATCATCCTGATCATTAAGGCAGATGAGCAAGACCAGATCCAGTATTGGTCCCTGGAGTACAGCCCTAGTTACTGGCATCTGACTATACTTTGTGCCATGGATTAGCACCAAAGTTGGTTGGCTTTCAGTGCAAATTTCTTCTCATGTACAAGCTTTGATAGAGGGCAGGGAAGAGATTTAAGCAGTGTTTGCCTTTGTAGAAGGAATGACATAACAGGGAGCAGTACTTGCCTATATAAGCATACATGTAATGAGACATCTAAAAGGTGTTGGGAGAAGACCATTTTCTCTTGAATAACCTTATATGATAGTCAAAACGTTGTTCCCATTGTACTATTAAGTCAATGATAAAATATACAAATTCAGAAAAACTTCTAAAACATTAAACAGAATCAATAGTCATATCAATTATTTACAATCTAAGGGGAAAACAGATTCTTTAGGCTGAGAAGGATATATGGCATAAATATAAAAATCAATATGCTGTACCCATGTGGGAGAGCCACTGCTTGCCATATACTGAATATTTATGAGCTCTCCAGAATGAATGAATTCTACAAACAGTGAATGAATTCTGCAAACAATAGCCATGATCCACGAGTGATTCTGTGGTTTGTTCTTGCAATCACAGTGTTTGAGCATGAAAGTATGTGGCTGTTATAACTCAACGTTCAGGAAATTTGATAAAAAAAACCAGTAACTGATGACTTTTTTTTTTTTCCCCCTGAAATACTTGCTTCTTAAATTACCCTTTCCCAAATGGCTTTGTGCCCTACTATTGCTTGTAAGTTCACCAGTGGGGAACCTGCTCATCTTTGCTACGTGCTCTATCGAGAGGCACTGAGTCCCTGCACTCTCACATCTGTCATTCCACTGAATTGAGCAACCCCTACCACTAACCAGGACAGCCTTATCTACAGCTTGCTCTTCTTGCCAACACTAGCCAGTACAGGCCTAGTGAAACAGGTTACCTAACCCCAAGGTAGCTGCATGAACGCATACCACTAAAAAACATATGCAGCAAGCCACCCATCACATGTGGAATACAATGCATTGGTTCCTCAGTTATCTCTCTGCCTAGAAACGAAGAGTAGTGGTAATTCAGCACATAGCAGTGGTTTGCTGGTGCCAGATTCATCACCAAAATGTCTCACTAGCACTCAGAAGTAAACCCCCTTTTTGGTGTAACTTGTTGGACCCAGACAGGAGCATGAAGAAGCTTCAGAAAGCCTTTTTCTTCCAGCTGTCATCCCACTATTGAAACCAATCTCTTCAAATCCCTACAGTTACTGACTTTTGTTACTGTCGTGGATTGTGACAGGTCCTAGAGTCTACTGTGAAAGTTCTTTTATAGGCCACATTAAATCAGTTTCTGGTTTTGTACTCCATCTGGATGTCCTCCTCCTGTCACAGAAGAAATGACAATTAAATAGATAATCAAAAGACTTTAAGACACATGTGCCAGACTAGTTTACAACTTATATTGCACTCCTTTTTATTAAGCAAGTCTTTGAAATGACTCTCAGCTACTTTTGTAAAGGCAATGACAAGCCTATTAAGCAATTAATGTGATCATTTAGCTAGAAAGTCAAAGTTTACCAGGTAAGGTTATATAGAATAACGTATCATAAGAGAGATTTTAGGTTTACAAAGGTGAATGTTTCTGTGCTGCCACTGTTTAGATAAGTACAGCTTTAAATTGAGACAAAAATATGTCTTTTGTAAAAGACGACAATGTCTTGTAGAATGGCTAATCCCAGCATGGATGAATAAAGAATTTTCATTTAATAGATGTGAAAAGAATTATCAATGCCATGATTCCTTCCTGAGGGGGAAAAAAAAAAGTTATATTAAAAATTACATCATTTGCTAAGTAAAAAAATTGCTTTCTTCAGATAGAAGCACTTTTCCACCCAGTTCTTAGTAATGTGACTATCTTGGTTTTAGGACATCTTTTGTATGTTAGAATTTACCAGGGAAGAAAACCAGGTAGCAATTTATACTACATAAAGTCCATCAATTTTAGTAGAACTGGAGGGTCGTGGTAGGTTTCACTTATCTGTGGCAGTTCAGTGCCATTTAATGCTCATTTTTCTATTCAATAAATACTGTTAGAAATAAGAAACACAAAACCAGCTTTGAGAAAGCTGCTTCAGATGACCATCTTGCATCCCAGGCAGACTTATGGCATACAAGCTTCAACTGCATCTGCATGATAAACTAGTGCATTCCTAAAGAAGGATCTCCATTTTTTTATTCACCCTTTATAAACCAAGAGACATATTATTACCTTTCCTGTTAAACCTTTAAGATCCTGGTCTGGCAAAACAAAACCTTTGCGTGGCAACACCAGGGAATAAAGCCAAAGTCTCTTCTCAAATGGTTTTACGTATAAAATCTCTGGTGCTTGATTAATGTTTTGACTTGGGCTTCTAAAAATCACATCACTCAAGAGACTTCTATAAAATATCTTTAACTTTTTAGCATAAATTTAATGATTTAAAACAATCCTGAAGTTACTGACAGTTTCTCATGTGTATTTGCCAGGTACTTTCAAAAAACAAATCAACCTTCTGTCACTCTTGAGGAGAACAGTTTTGATATACTTTAAAAAGTTGGCTTTGGTAGTAAGAACAAGACTTTTTAATAGTTATTATTTTATAATTATTTTCTATTAAATACAAAGAGAGAAAAACACATTAACTATTTGGCAGACAGTTTATAAACATGCAGACTGGCAGAGCACTGCACAGTGCTAGAATAAGATTACTAGTAAAACTATTTTGGCCCTTGGCTGGTTTTGTGCTGTAGACTCAGAAAATATTTTAACCAGGAAGACAAATGTATATTTTTTCTCTTCAGAATTTTTATTTTTTCTTCCACACATTGAAATTCCACACAGTTTTTGAAACTTTCAGAGTCAAATTTTCATTGAACTCTTTTCCCTGAGTATTTGTCAAAAATGCCTAAGCTGAGCTGTACTGCTACACTTCTCAGGAAGAAGATCTATTGGCAAATGAAATTTACTCTAAAATGATATAACATGTTAAATCAGACAAAGATTCCAAACATCATCTGGCTGTGACTATCAACTACTGCAGAGAGGGAGTGGTTTTTTGTTGGTTTTGAACATTTTCTATAGCTTCTGGTATAACAATTTCTCAATAAGTCTTCTAAACATCAGATATGTGCAATCCTCCTCAGACCTTTCATATGAATTATGATGCTGCTTAAAAATATGAAGAAAAAAGAAAGGCTGAACTTTTATGTAGTATAACAGAGAAAATAAATTTAAATAAGTCTATTAACTTACTCCTTTTTTTTCTCTAGTCCATTTCTGCTCTTTTTATCATTCCTGCTAAAGGTTTGCTTCAACCCCTGTCCCAGTCAGTAGCCTTCCCACTAATTTCAGTGGGCAATACTTCAGCAGTTAAAAATATTGTTGACACATTTACATTTTCTGATTTAAATTAGTTGTTTACAGCTGATTTATTGCAGTCATGAAAAACCAACCACTTTCCAATTCTTGGCTTTTATAGACCAGATAGCATTTTGGATTGAGAAGATAAAAGCTGTTAACAAATCAATTGGCTGAACAAGTAGAATGAATGGAAAAAACATTAGGAAAGCTCAATGATCTACTACATTAACACTAAACATCAATAAGAACAGAGAATCAAAGTACACAAGGTTTTCTCTTATACGCAAGAAGAGGATAAAGAGAACCCAAAAGTATAAGGAATCACTTTTAAGCCCCTTAAATCTGAAAACCTACAAGCCAGGAATCTTTTTACACACTTTGACCAACCTCTTTTTTTCCCCACTTGCATAAAATATTAAGATTTAAAAGCTTCAGAGATTCTTCAAAATACTATTTCTAGATAATATTACTATGTATGTGAATTTTTTTAACCTTAGGGCTAGCTACACATCCACTATGCTGCTCATACTCATTTCTTTCAATTTAGTGCAAGACAAGCTTTTATACATTCCTTAATTAGCTATAATGAGGTAATGGCAATAGCCATCTGCTCTGATTAAGTGAATCAGTTACAAGAGCTGCTTGTACTCACCTCATGTTTGCTCTGTGGTCTTAGGTGTTGTATTGCAAAAGCTCTTTTAAGGTATTTCCAACTCTCCTGGTTGAAAACATCTAGTGCAAAAGTTTTACTGTGCAAAGATATGTGAGCTTGCACTTCCAGGTTGAGTTTAACAGGGAAGGTGCTCAGCATCAGCGTCATAGCTGACTTAGCTTGCCTTTTCATGGATATTTAAGAATCGAAAGGCACAGTAGTTTCTTAAAAATCTTTGAAAAGCCATACTTAAATCAGTTCTGTAAATAGATTTCAAAGACTAAGAATTGTTTCATTCCAATAGCAGTCAGAAAAGACTGGAAGTTTCAGAAGCCTTTTTCAGATTTGTAACATGCCTTTTCTTTGTAGGTAATAACAGACTATATTTGTTAATCTTTCTTATTTCACTTTGAGTGGTCAAATTTGCACTTTGATTAATTCCTTTTCAGCTATTTCCATATATTGTGTTCTTGATTTCATTGTGTAAAGAAATTTATTCTTACATATTTGTGTATGAATTATATGTAAATTCTACAGGATTTATTATTAGTAAGAAAGAGATACCCACCGGCTACAATTACATAAGTGCCTAAAGTCTAAAAAGCTTCATTTTAAGCCTGTCTCTGTTAGTGCCCTACAAAATGTTGCATGACTTGCTTTCTGTGCTTTAGTTTTCATTCTCTGGTAAACTGGAATAACATTTAATTCCTCTATAAAGCGTTTTGCTATTTATAGAAGGTAATACTGCTTATCAAGAAACTCTGAGGAAAATGTCCTAGTTGCATTTCTTCGTTGCATTTCTTTTCTGTGCAGCCCTTGCATTTATTCTGTACCTTGGAGAAACTGGAAAATGAACAGTCCCATGGAAAATCAGGGCAACATGTCAGTCTTGGATGTGCTTAAAAAATGTGTAAAATAACTTCAGTCATCTCCCCCCAAAAGTATAATTTCTTGGTAACTTCATTCTTATTAGGCCTAGATTAGGTTGATAACTACCAATGAATGCATCACCAGTGGCAGTTTGGAGCTTTTTGGTGTGCTGTAACAATTTAGAGTGACAAATATTAAGACTCTAGAACTATATTTCTACCAATTTAAATAAATAAATAAAAATTATTACAAAATCTATAATGAGTACAGAGAAGAATGCAATTTTTATTTTTTTTAAAAAATTTTGACGAAGCATGTTCAATGAGAAAAATAAGTGGTGACACTAAAGACTGATTTTTATTACATTATTCAATATGTGTTTCTCTGGACATTAGCTTCTGTAGTCTGGGTTGCTGCTAGTGCATATAAATTCTTAATTCATCTTTATTGAATGTGACCATTTAAGAATCTAAATTACGCATGTATAATACATATGCAGCAATACTCAAATGGGAGATTTATTGCCTGCATTGCATAAGAGAAATGAAGTTCACAGGCTGTGTGTGCGCTGAAATTGTAACAAGCAATATTCTGCTTCAGGGCAGTTGATATAAAGTCAGATCTCAATGGGGAGGAATTCTTAGTTGTCTCCGTTCATCACCTGTAAAATGTGAAATTGGAAATCTTCCTTCTTAATATCATCTCTTTTTTTCATATTTAATTCAGTTACAAGTAATCTGCGAGACACTCTATCTGTAATGTTCACAGTACAACCGATTTCTAGTGGAATTAGTGGGTGCTACCATGGAAAACATAATTCATAGGATGGTTTGGCCTGGGAGGGACCTTTAAAGATCAACTAGTCTAACCCCTCTGCCATGGGTAGGCACACCCTCCACTAGACCAGGTTGCTCAAAGCCCAATCCAACCTTGGCCTTGAACACTGACAGGGATCCAGGGGCAGCCATATTTTCTTTGGGAAACCTGTCCTATTATCTCATGACCCTCATACAAAAATTTCTTCCTTACTCCCAATCTAAATCAATCTTCTTTTGGTTTAAAACTGTTGCCCATTGTCCTGTCACTACAGGCCCTGGTAAAAACTCCTTCTCCATGTTAAGACTCTCTTGATCCATTGAAAGGCTACAGTAAGATCCTTCCAGAGCCTTCTCTTCTCCAAGCTAAGGAACCTCAGCTGTGCCTGCCTTTCAGCATAGGAAAGGTGTGAACCTCCTCTGAACCCACACTAATAGGTCTGTATCTTCCTTTAATTAATGTACATAATACAAGTTTTATTTACAGATTTGAAAGGTAGAACATACACAAATGAGTTTTTTGAAAGTATCTTTTCTTCCTTAATCATAGGCAACCTCGAAAGGGAAAGGTTCTGAGTTCTACCAGGTTTCAGCTCTGCTGTTTTGATATTACTTTTAAAATAATATTACTCATGTAATTTTGCAGAATCAACCACTGAAATAGAGTTAAATATATAATGTGTCAATCTATTCAGTTACTGTTATTAGGAAACCAGTGAGAACTCATAGACATAATACTGGCTTCTTGTCTGAGAAATATTTGTCAGTGAAAACTTTCCAATGCAAATCACTGTAACATCAATTAAGGCAGATGTCTGGCTGAGCTTTTAACAAACTATATAAAAATCTTGATATATGGCTAACTGTATTATGAAGGAAACATTAGATGTTAATTCAGGTCACGAATAAAATGTACTTGATAAAATTTAATGCCAAAGTTGAATTTTAAGGATGATTAATACCTGGGAGAAAATATAAGACTAAGTGTTGTAGATGACCCTTAAAAATAACATCAGTGTATGGACACTAGTTACATTTCTGTATCTCCTCCTCATCTGATACAAACCAGTCAGTCCATCTTTCCAGTTCTAACATGATGGCTTTTTTTTTTAAGCTGAGGTCTTGAAAACTTTCATTGCTGAAGAGTTTGTACTTGTCCTAGATGAGATAGATATCTTTCCATAGGAAGGCAGCTATAAAAAGCAGGGTCACATGTTATAACTAACTCAGAATAGAAGGGTATAATAAAACCTTTTCTGTTTTCATAACTATAGTGGCCAGCTTCTCTCCTACTGCTGTACAAAGGAACATGTACAAGGACAGAGAGTTGTCCATTTACCTTATTAAATGAGATGTGGTTTTGGACAGAATTCACAATTAGGAACTCATTTGGAATAAAAAGTACATATCCTGCATTCACATTGTTAGAAATGGACATTAAACCACTGACACACTGTCTTGTTGATAAATACTTATTTTCCAAAGTTGTTAACATTGAACCTCTAAACGTACCAGAAAATGTAGATTGAATGATATTTCTCTGACAGCAATTAAGCTGGTGCCGAGTTACTTTTGTAGCCCTATTAAGGCCAGATACATTGGTGAGCAAGATTTGTGTAGGTGGGGTCAGGATTTGACCCCAGAACATTTAGTATACTAAGACAGGAGGGAATTTGTTTGTCAGGTGATATTTCAGACTTGGCAGCAACTCTGTCTTTACAGAATGTTTACATTGCAAAAGATAATGTATTTCATAGGTTACGTATTTCAAACAACAAACCAGTTAATGTGACATAAAACCTTCAGCTACTTACCCAATAAAGGAATCTTTGAGAAAGAGTGATAATTGGAAATTCTAAATAGAAAGATTTCTTAAGGAAAAAGCTTGTAGAAATGGGACAGTATATCAAGGTGGCCTTCATTTAAGGAAACACCAGTACAACAGAATGATCTCAACAACCCACAGTTTCAACCCTAGCAAAGAAACTAGCAAAGTAAAAGAGGGGGAAGAGATTATTCTTTCTTCTTTTTTACCAAATATTATATCTTCAAAATAGAAAAATAGTTCCCTAGTGGTTTATTATTAAGAACATGTGAATTGCTAAATAATTCTTATCTTAATATACTCTCTGAAATTCTGGCAGAAATAACACTCCCTTGTGGAAATGGAGGAAGCAAATCTGAAATCAAATAAACCCCAGTGATTAAGTAATTTAATGTAAATAAATTTCTGATTCCAGATGGCTACAAGGCAAATGATAACCAGAAAAAGTTTGGATAAATTAATTAAAATAAACATCTTTAATATCTATTGAGTAGGGTTCTGCTGACTTTGCTCTAGCGCTGTCTTGGCAAACAATTTGAGTAATTAAGATTAAAGCCAAATACCACTTCCTCCTTTATTTGACCTATCATTTTGGGCACTATGTGTACTAGATGTTCAATATAAAGTAGAAATAGGAAAAAGGCCATAGAGTTGAATTACTGCAGGTTTAAGATGGCCTTAGACAGAATGTTATCACCTGTATTTAAAATTGAGACCCAGAGACTTCCTCCTCCAACTGTAAAAAGATCTAATGGCACCTGTGTTTTCTGTCGTAGAGTTCTCTGTTTACTTATATTCAGGTATCTACACCTTAGCCCTGGTCTAAACTTCACAAATCTAGCATCAGGAGGTTTTATTGCCATCCTCTATGAACATGAAGAGCAATGTTCAAGGCATGTACAACACAAAGTCACTATCCCTTTCACTGAAAACGCAGCCTGTGTTGGTTTACACTGCTCTGAAAAAGCTTCTGTCTGGAAGCCCTTGATATTCCCATCCTTTAAAACCCAGGTACACCTTACCCTTCAGAAAAATAACATCATTACCAAAAAATCAAGTGATCTGTGTAGAGAGAAAGACCACTGTGACACCAAGAGTGTGAGAAGAACAGGAAGGAAAAGGGAACCAGATGACTGTTCCGAGGTTACTGCAGTTGGGAAATAGCAGTCTTGGCTTCTGGTTCTAGGTCCCTAGGATTACATTTTAATCTGATTGCCTGAAATTGAAAGGCTGTAAAGCAATGGATGGCTTCAAATACACGTGGAAGAGGAATATTAGTGGGAATAAAAGGGATTCACATTTTATGAGAGGTTAAATTTCTCAAACAAAGGAAAGAAAAGTGATACGTTGATATGATGGTAATATTACCTGCATGTGATGCTGTTATTGTCTGCAATATGGTATTCCATGTAGAAATAACAGTACTGAGATGCTGTAAGCCCTTGAATCAAAGATCTTGAATCTTTGGAACAAAATGTAAATTTAAGTAGTGAAAGATGAAGATGCTTTTTCTTAAAAAATTTGAGATGAATTATTTTCATATGAATACATAATGTTTATTTATTTAAATCAGTAAGAAGAGGAATTAATAAGAACATAGAAACTGAGCTTTTCCTTTTTTTTTTTTTAATAGAAAGACACTTATTGTGCTACATTGTTCTTGAATTGGCTGCTGTGTTAAAACACAGTAATCAACTGAAGTAAGATGTGCTCTGGTTACTAAACACAGCAAGTGAAATAAAGCAGTATAATCATCAAGGGGATTTACATTTTTGTCCCAAAATAAATCATAAATAAGATAAACTTAGAGACAGGAAGAGAAGCTGATAAAATTAAACCAGTTTTGTTCTTCTTTAATAGAAAACTTTAAAGAAATAACACACTACCATGATAGGATGTGAAATTTAGAGTAGAAAATTAGGATTCCTGTAACTCCAGCCAGCAGCTAAGCACCACACAGCTGCTCACTCAGTCCCCCACTACATGAGATAGAGTGAGAGAATCAGACAAGTGAAAGTGAGAAAACCCCTGGGTTGAGGTAAAGATGGCTTAAGAGGTAAAGATGGCTTAATAGGTAAAGAAAGACCACACACACAAGGAAAGCAAGACCAGGACTTCATTTACCACCTTCCGTGGCAGGCATAGCCATCCCCAGGACAGCAGGGCTCAAGGACAATGGTGACTTGGGAAGACAAATGTCACTCTCAATGTCCCCCCTTCCCTTCTTCTTCTCCCATCCCTTATAAGCTGAGCATGATGCCATATGGTCTTGAATACCCCTTTGTTCAGTTGGGGTCAGCTGTCCTGTCTGTGTCCCCTCCAACCACTTGTGCACCTCCAGCCCCTCTTGCTCGTGGGGTGGGATGAGGAGCAGAACAGCCTTTGACTCTGTGTGAGCACTGCTCAACAGGAAGATTGCCAGTATCTGACTTATCAGTAGTCTGATAATGTAGTGCTTGTGATTTTTTTAGGTTTGAGGTGTTCTCTATGATTCCTTTATATTCCAGTCAGGCATTTGGGATTATTAAGTATATGGGACAACCGACATCATGTAGGATAATGTAAATGTTGCAGGCTGTAGAAATAAGTACTTATTTGTTTTAATGAGAAAAAACAGTAATGGTGAATTTATTCAGAGAGTAACAATATTTAAGATAGTCACATGTAATTTTTTTAATACTAAAAAAAAAATCCAAGTTTAAAGCACTACGTGGAGCTCAGGAGAACAAAGCATTACAGGAGATGATTCACTTACAGTTTTCAGGGACTTTTGATTTGCAGTGAAAGAATCCTCATTAGGAGGTTAGACAGTATGTCTTACCTCTGTGACAGACACAGTCATGGAATATTCAGAGAGTATTGTGTCAGAGTCATAAATTTCTAACTTTACAGGTTTGCTGGTTTAAGATGAGCAATACATCCCGCAGAACCTAAAGATACAGCATGTTATTAATTTAAGCATGCTGAAAGGTGAAACAACGATGGTACCAAGTCTTCTGAAACTTCATTTCCATGCCAGGAAAGATTTGCTTTAGCAAACTAGGTATTTAAATTTTGTGAAATTGAAGTCTTGATTTAGGAAAGGGCAGCTGTCTTCATTATATGCACATAGTCAGAAGTGCTTGCAAGGATCCACACAGTTGCATAGTCCACACTACCTAGGTAGATATCGACACAGTAAGAGTGATTCCCTTTAATTATTTAGCTTGCATAGGACTGAGCAGAGTTTTCTCAGAGTTTAAAAAAATATTTCAGATTGAAGCTTTGCCTAAAATCTCATCTCATGCCTAGATGAGCATCCTGGCTTTCACAAAAATGCATACCATCCAAACAATGGCTGCAGGCTTTTTTCTGGGACTTCAATCTGAACAGGTATGCAATTAGGAACAGAAAACATTCTGTGTCTCATATTTTTGATGTTGCATGCATAACCCTTTCATTACGTCTAGATGACATAGTGTTGGCTTCAGATTTGTTGGCGTAATGACTCTGAAGTGAGAATTCAGCATCAGTGAAATGTCGTAGTTCACAGGTAGAAGATTGAGAGTTCCTGACACAACTTTGAGCTATTCCCATGCATCCTGTCACTGGGAGAAAACATCAGCACTTCTGTCTCCACTTCTGCAACTGTTCTTTTTAAATTTAACAGTGTTCATAATTGCCCAATGCTCCAATCTATCTAGATCCTTCTGTAAGTCTATGTTACCCATTAAAATGTTACCTTTTAAAATAATTTAGTTTGTCCTTGGTGTTTCCAAGCACTGTGGCAACTATTGGCATACAGAAATACCTTCCTTTTGTGATCCTTAACTGATTGCAAGTTGGAGTGACTTGGAAAAGCTACATTACAGGTAAGAAATGTAACACTAAAAAAATAGTTTCATGTTTGACTTCCCAACATAGATTTATATGTTTTGCTTCTGGTACTTGAGAGAATAAATAAAACAGCTAATTGAATACATTTTTCTTATAAAAAAACCCCAAACCTTTCCTTACAAACAAGCACTTGTTCTTATACATTAAATATACTGTCAGACATGTGAATAGCCTTTTGTTGAGAGAACTGATAAGAGGGCTTTGGTGATCTTTTAACTACTGATAGGGACATGCAATGGCAGCATTTTCTCATATTTATTTGAATACTGAATATTTGTCAGCTGACATAACAGCTTCAAGGAACAATGAAAATATTAGATACCAAGCTCAAAACTCCCAATATTTACTCAGTACTTGTTATAAAACAATGGAAAATGTTAGATATTTCTCACCTATATATCTTTCTTTGAGTCTTTTTTTTCTCTGCCTAAAGCCATCAAATATTTTATTTGAGTCTGTATAATGAATTTTCTGTCCTTAAAACAAACAGATAAAACCTTTAAATATTCAGTGTGCTGTTTGTCAAATAAAAAGTGAGTTGGTCTTCACAAGTCCTGCAAGTTGGTGATTTCACTCATTAAAGTAAATCTATATATTCTGCCACTTTGAAAACACAAAGCAAATTAAATGGCTTGCATTGCAAGAGTTTTGGAAAATACTGAGTGAGCTTGTGCAATGTAAATCTAGCAAGGGCCCTAGAGAGCACATCAATAAACCTGATCCTATCACTTTGAAGGAAAACAGCATCTAACAATGTTGTTTATACAGGGGACAGGATTTACCATTTATAACTTGACCAGAAAAAAAAATTCATTGATATAATTAGGGAGGTTGTTAAAGTCCTTAGAAAGAAAAGATATAAGCTTTGCAGGAAATTTTACTTGTAATAATTTGGTTACTGATAAATGTAAATTTGAAAAAAAATTCATAGATAAACTTTATAAAACTTTTTGTAAGAATAGCCAGTAGCCAGGAGAATTTGGCTTTACTAAGAATTCACCAGAAGTCTTAGCGCTTAAAGGAGTTGTTATTAATAGGCTTGGGTTAACCTCCTGAAACCTTAAATACTGCAGATATTACGTACATAAGTATATATTAAGTGTCCAGTGGAACATTTCAAAAACAATACTACAAAACAATATCTACAAAAAAGCACCTGAGCTTTGGGCAGGATAGCAGCCACTAAATCCAAAATGTGTATTTCACATGTATCTGTACATCTGTGACTTAAATGTGAACTCCTCCAAAGGCACAAAGGTCCAAATACTGATAATCTTAGTCAGACACACTGGCTAGAACTGGTAAAGACATAAAAAGATAGAGCTGGAAGTGTCTATACAGATGTTTTTGCATGGTTTAGGCACATGATAACGTTCAGCTAGATGGTAACTATTATCAGTCATACATACATATATATATAAAAATATAACTATTATCAAGGATATGAAGTACTTCAGGAAAAAACTAAATCCCAGAACTTAGTCTTCCAAAAGAAAGCTTATGCTCACTCTAGGTCTGTTTTGTTTTGTTGTTTTGGGTTTTTGTTGTGGTTATTTTATTTTATTTTTTTTATTTTATCTTTTTATGGGGGGAGTGTTTGGTTGGTTTTGGTTTTTCCCCATTTGTACTTTTACCAGGTCTAAATGTTCACTTACAACACAATACTATACTAAGTGGACCTCCTCTGACTATTTTTACTCAAATAAGTGTAGTCTTCAGTGTATTTCTGAGAGGCCTGGGTAACATTTATTTGGAGGAGGGAGATTTAGGATGAGAAGGTGCCTTTTTATTGTTCCAGTGGTGTACATGTCAGCAAGCAGGATAGGATATTTGACAGACTTAGTTTTTGTTGTCCCCACAGAAAGGGGCAAAGATAACTGCACAAGAGGATGTTTTAGTGGAAATAGATGTGCCATTGGAACACCACTCAACTGAGGTGTATACATATATTTTTTACCTCCATATTGTCCTGTGCTGGGGACTGCATAAAAATTATGGATTTTTCTTTCCAGAGAAGGAAAAAAAAAAGGGGAAATATTGAAGGGGAGGGAGAAATTTCTTTATCCTGTCCTGGTGGTCTAGTAGTGCTCTCATTATTATAACCACTTGATAACTAGAGTGAAAATTACAATTTTTGACACATAACTTTTCACAGAACATAGTTGTGCTGTGTAGTAGGGACACAAGTAAAGCAATTCACAGTATGAAAAAGCTATCCATTCTCCTCAGATGTCTTTAGGTCCACTTGCTACTTAGCTACACCAGAAAGCAGATTATCAATTACATTGATTTATCTGTCAACTTGATACAATGCCAAGATAGCTTAGAACTGAACACAGATTGTTATCTTATCTTAAAAGTGTTATAAAATTGATGAAACATTGAAAATAATGAAATCATAAATTTCAAGATGAAAATTGCTTTCTCTCTTTACTTTATAAATATTAATGATGTAATGGCCATTTTGAGCTATTACTAGGAGTATCTACATTTGAATAGGCCAATAAAAAACTTGTGTTCATATGTGAAACATGAAAATTCCTTGTGCTCTAAAGAAATAGCAGACTACAGAAATTTTGGCCAAATAATTATTTCCTTGTGGGAGAAATCTTGTTTACTTTATACCCATTGAAATACTCTCTGAAAATTAGAATCAAATTAAAACAGAGTGATGCATAAATTCTGGTAGAATATTTCTTGTACAATCATGCATTTAAAAATAAAATATCAAGCCTTCTATGAATAGTATTGGACAGTAAAACCAACACTCAATGTAGTGAGGAATTTCCATAACACATTTTTTTTTTTCCAAAGCTGAAATAGGAATATAACTATTAAAAGCATATTTTCATCCCTCAAACCATGACAAAAAATTGTAATTTTAATATTCCCAGAGGAAACAAAATTAAATAGGCTTTGCAGTATTTGATAATAATTTGCCTATGAAGTTAGATTTGCCTGTGAAGTTCCGGAAGTTAAAGATGCCTTAACCTTGGAAGTTCTTTTAATTTTCACCTAAGACCATTTACAACCTCTCTTTGTTTGATTTTCTCTCTCTCTTTTATTTTTTATTTCTTTTCAGAGTATCTTTTTGTATATGTAATATAGTTTTAATAAACCATTATGTTTCTAATAAAAACAGCCACAGCAACAGTGAAGAGCCACCTGTGAGAAATCTGATTAATTCTGTATGCTGTAGAAAACAAGCTACAATTTGATACTGACTTTATAGCAGAATCATACATAGACAACTCTAAGAAGGAAAGAGCATTCAAGATTATTTCTACTCAGTTGCAACAAAAGTTTAAAATATATATATTTTTTAAGAAAAACAAACAAAAAAAAAGCCCTGGCAGGCTAAATACTTTTCTCTTTATGTAAGTGTGTAAAGGTTAGACTGAGAGATGAATACATTAAACACACAACTCAGAAATTTAATACTGTATTTCAGGTTGAGTCTTTTGCTTTACTTGCATGTTTACAAGCTTTTTCCCAAATCCCCTCTCCTCTGCATACAGCTCCCAGTGCAATTAATTAAAAGAATGCAAATTCCAGCAAACCAAAAAATCGCCTGTAACCTAAAAAGGGAGTAGAATAAATTAATCTATTCCTCTGATTATTTTTTTTCCCTATTTTTAAAGGTTAGGGATATACAAACCAGTGCTGGATAGTTTGTGCATGTGAAATAATCAACAATAGTGTGTTGAGAAGTCTAAAAAGAAAATTCAACAGGTCAATGAAAGATAAATTTACAATTTTAAAGACTTTTTTTTTTTTTGACTGGAGAGCTATCTGGTTAATCTCCACTTTCATATCTACGATAATTAGATGGTAATAACTAAGCAGAGCTGCAAAACAAGCAGTTTATAGATCTGAACACTGCATATTCCTTTTCTAAAGCTTCCACCCTCTATGCTGTTCATTGAAATTTTGCCTAATTCAAAATTAATAGGGTGTAGGATTTCCCTACTTCTTGTGCACACCAGTACACTATTTTAGCAGATAATAAAATAGATTAAAAAAACCAAAACAAAACAAGGCAAAGAAAAAAACCAAACCAAATAAGACTGAATAGTCTTTTCCACGTTACTTATTTTGATAGGATGCAACAAAATGAAAACATGGTTAATTTTGTCCAGTTTTTTTTCTTTATTTCTTAAAATTCTGTTCTACAAGAGTTGAGATCACTGATAAAGTCTGGAAATCCCACTATATAGCACAATTATCCTATTTAAGATGCACAGTGTGTTCTTTGTAGGGTCATTTATTCTATAAGCAGGATCTTAATTATTACCTTTATGCTGATGACATCCAAATATAATAGGTATATCAAACAGTTCATGATGACTTAGATAAATCTGTCTCTAGTCTGGAAGGGTACTTACTAGATGGTAAGCGTTGAGTGTCTGCTAACATTTGGTGCTTAAAACAGAATTGATTTTATTTGGCCCATTGCCTGCTAAATAGCAGTTCCTCATTTATGGTACCATTTCTTGGGAACATAAAATTGCCTCCTCACTGAATAATTTTGGTGTTATATTTGACCCTGAAACTTGTTCTGAGGGCCACATTGTTAAGTCTTCATATTTACACGTCAGGAATTTAGCAAGGTTAAGGACATTGCTGTTTCAGCAGGATCTGTCTCTTGATTTATGTCCTAACACATCAAGGTTGGAATACTATAATTCATTGTTTGCAGAGTTTTCCTAGCTGTTTGTTGTACACACTTCAGCTGTGTAGAATTCAACACCTACAGCATTTGAGGGAAATGAGCTACAAGAGAATATCTGAGGAGTACATTGGCTGCCTGTCAAAATGCTTCTGACAGTTAAGAAAGCAGAGGTAGTTGGTGCTACCTAAATACTTAATACAGGTTCTTTATATAAGCTTGGATAATTTTTAATGAGTGAATTTGTGTAAAATTTCCACTATTTTTGACTATGAATTCTCCGGAATTCCCTATTCTTTTCTAGAATGTGATTGTAGTTATTTCAAGGACCTGTTTATTTAATAGTTAATTTAATTTTCTTCAGAAATCTTTTGCTTGTGTTGATAGGAATTGCTAAACCACTTGAAATATTACTTGGAAAACCATTTATTTAATCTCACTTAGAGCTAAATATTTTATCTGAATTTCCTTTAGATTTTGTGAAACCCCATGGGTTTAGGAAATGAGCAATGGACTTGAAGAATGATGCAGCCTTGAAATTCAGAAGAGATAAAGATGGATAGTGGTCCTCAGTGTCACTATTGATCACAAAATGGTCTTAAATTGCACAGTGTTATACTTACCAACAAGCAAACTTTACTGCTCAGAGTGCTTTTCAATTTTCTATTTATTTTCTAATAAACAGAATCAATAGACTCTTTAGTCATTATACTCATTATTCCCATTGGGACTATTTATGTTAAAATTTTCTAAAGATATGTCCTACTGTCAGCATTGATCACAGCTGGGTATGTAATAGAAAGTACCTTTGAAGTGGTCCAGTAAAGGGCTGGGGGTGAGTTTCTGATGCTGTGTGAATCAGGCCTCTACTGCTTCTCCCCTGCACTCCGTGCAGAATCACTGCCCACCAAGCTATTGGTATGTGACCAAATGACTCTGCTGGTCAAGCTGCACATTGACACAATCCTGTGATGGGCAAAAAGGAACTTCCACTAGGAGCTAAGAAATGTCTGTTAGTCCAGCTAATGTGTTAACAGTCTAATTGAATGAAAATAGGGGGGAGGTTTTGTCCCATGTAATACCAACAATACCCTGACCCCAACTCAGTACAGAGAGGCCTCATTAGTTTTACAGTTATAGTTGTTATATATTAAGATCTCCAAAAATGTAGACTTTTATACTGATTCCTCTATATTCCTCTGGTGTCCTTCTGGGTACTGAGGCTGAAACTTCAGGCATCCTCCAGAAGAAGAGAGTATTAGGGAAGCATTACAAGTTGTCAGCATCCTGATAACTTTGCCAAGAGGAATCTGATGTTCATGGTGGTGGGAGTGCCTTCTTCCTTGGTCCTGGGTCCACTTAGATTGCTTTGTGATCTTCTTAACTCAGTGTCCTTCTTTCCCACTGATGCAAAACTCAAACTTGAGAGCTGGACACTGGACTCCCCTCAGTTTTTCCTGATGTCAAGAATTTTTCTTTCAAGTGACTCCTTGTGTTTTTCAGACCAATTCCCCAGATGACATTGACAATGCCAATGCTTATAGAGTTATAAAGTCATAGTCATTCGATCATTAGGCATTTGTTGCAATGAACAGTCAGATAAGTTCAAGGCAAGCCCAGAAAATCTTGATATCGTGCATAATAATGGAAATAACGTCTCATTCAAACCTGTCCCCTTGCTTATTGAGTGTAACTAGTTCCTGAAACAAAACAACTCTGACATCAATAATAAGTAATGTTTATCTGTTTTTTAACATTTCTTTTTTACTTCCATTAAAAAGATAAGAAATTTTACATGCACGTTACTTGTCTTTAATAGTATGCTTATGTAAAAAAGATATAGCATATCTATTTATATGATAAGCATATGCTTAATTTGTGCCTGTTTCGAATTCTTTCAAATTGCCTGTGAATTATATGTCCACTTTGTACATAAATAAATTAAAGTCCTGAGCTGGGATATCAATGTATATGATTTCTGTAACACATGCTGCATGACCAAAATGGAAAAAAAAATCAACCTTTAAATGGTTTAAATATTGCATGTAATATTGTCTAGAACATTGTTCCAATAAGTCAATAGACAAGCTATATTTGCTAAGAAAATTTTTCCCCTTAACAATGTACTTAACAGTGACATAAAGTTTAAATGAAGTCTGTGCTCTTTTTATTTTCAGAAATACAGATAGCATAGTAAAATAAGTTAAGAATAAGTTAAGAATTTTTCTCCCCTCTTTTTTCATTTCACAGGAGATAGAGGACTAGTGTGTCTATAAATGAATACAGTCTTTTTCTTTAGAAGAAGTTAAAGGGAGAATATTAGTACTTTGCTATTCAGCAATGCCAGAAGCAACTCCATGGGTGCACTGTTAAACAGTAGAGACATGTTGTTCTTAACATTACACAGAAGATTAATTTTATTGCCGTTGTATAACATGCTAAGTATAACATCATCGGGAACCCAGATTCAGACACATTCAGTAGAGGTGCTATTAAACTAAAGGTGAATAGGACGTAGTTGTATTTCGCTTAATATTGAGAATAACATATGAGAGTGATAATGAGGGTAACATTACTGCAGGCAATTTATTAGAAATAGGAAAAAATTGGTATTTGGCTTTCCCACATATTTTATAGAAATAATAATAAGACATGAACAGCTATTGCATTAATTAAATTCCTTCTGCTATAGAATGGGGGAAAAAATGCCTGAAATTGGGCTTTCTCAAAACTTTAAGTGCAGTAACTGTATGTCAGTAAATCACTGCATGGGAATTGATATCTCACTATGTTTTTTTGAAAAGCTGCAGCAGCCAACCTGAAGATGTTTTTCAAACATACAAGAGTTAAAAATGGAACACTGATATTGTAAGAAATCTAATAAATATATGAGAAGAATGTCTCTGCCCCCTACATAGTTTTCTGCCACTGAATGCAACTGCCATTGAAAATTGGTATTAGAGCAGCTACAGTTATGCTAAGATGACTGACCGAGGTGACATGGTAAACATAGTAACTACTGTTATCTCTTTAAGGCAAAACAGCCTAAAGACCTGCACGAATTTGGATATCTCTGACTCCCACAACAAAAGAAAAAGTCTTGATGTCATGCAACAACAGTCATATGCTCACAGCAACTTCTAAATCTTTCAGTAAACATGAGCCACATTATCAAGAAATAGATGGCAATGAGCTGTATTCTTTTTTAATACCAACTCTACAAAACGGATATGACATCTTTTCATTTCTTGAATCACCACTGAAGCAGCATAAACTTCATGTAAACTAATCAATTTATAAGAACCATAAATTGCCCTCACATAACACAACAAATTTAGTGAGTGAGGCTTAGATTTTCTGCTGCTGAATTTGGTCGCAAGACTTTTGGTGTACACTGTTACACCATGTCCTCATCCTACCAACTCTCAAGACAGTTCATGTAGGCAATGGAGAGTTTACCTTTGAGAACTTGTACTCAGCCGCCAAATAATCCCTTAATCCAAGTTGCATGCTAGGCAAGAAGAAAACTTTGTTGATGTTTTGAGAAGTTTTCTTCAGCTGTCGATTCCTCCAAAATACAGTTATGTGTCAGTTTGTATAGGTCTCCATAATAGTAACCTACTGCAGATATCTGTCTTTGGTAACACTTTTTTCCAGCAGTATTCCTCAAGAATCTTGAGGCAATTTCCCTTTACATCTGTCTGAAAGACTTTTTGGGCTGGCACTCCAGCTGATCTAAACCAACCAACCAAACATTTCCTGCTTAGCACAACATTTTTTATTTAACATCCTACTGACATATAGAAAAAACCCCCATCAAGGTCACATAGCAAATAGTGAATATTATATGCTCAATTTTGCATCTTGTCTGTAGTTTCCATTCTCTTCTCTCAAATGCAATAGAAGTGACAAAAATTAAGATAAGGATCACAGGCATGCCATGACCTCCCTAAGAAGATCCACTGAGTATATCAGGACTCTTCAGCAAGGAAAAATGTTACTGAAGACATACTGAAGATCACAAGCTAACGAGTCTCATAGAAAGAATTAAACAGAAAGCAATTATTCACTGTCTCAGCTAAAACAAAAATTGAGGAACAGGAAATGGTGCTAGAAGATAAATAAATAGAGAAAAAGGGGTTCTGCAGCACTGTGATTAAGCTGAATGGTGTCTGGTCCCAGGATTTTATAGATGCTGAGACTTTAAGCAGGGAAAGCTAAAGATGTAAGTCAAAAATAAAGATTTTGAAGAGACCTGAAATACCTCTCTTCCAACTTCAGGAAACCACTGCAGAAGGAGTGTACTAGACAGAGTTTCACTATGTGCTTTCCCTAGGCTTATGAAGTTTCTGTAGCGTCTAGGTTTAGGACAATGTATAGAAACTTTCATCAGACTGTTTCTATGGCTGTCCTTGTCTTCTTACTGAGATTTCCAGCTTGCCTTTTTCCTGCTCCTGAGCGCTGGGCTCTAAATATATCACGGTTTCTATCTGTAAATCCATCTCAGCAGCTACTTCCCCCAGACTTCTGAGAACTTCACTGGGTTCTCACAAATTCTTTAGAACTGTACAGTATTATCAGATAAACAATTTGTTTCCACTGCCCTTTTACACTAGCATCATTAGGAGGTTTAGGTAGAGGCTTTCACCAGAGCCCTGCATTATTCATAGGTTAATTCTTGTGCCTCTTCGTTTCTGGAGGAGTCAAGCCAGCTCTCAGGAAAGCTCTCTTTAAGTACTGTCCTCCCTTCCTAAACTAAAAACTGCCAGGACTCCACTGTCCAGCTGGAGGTGTAAAGAGAAATCTCTTAGCTTGCTGTGAGTGCTCAGATACATTATGGCTGCTGTAGGTGGGCAGGTGCCAAATTCAGAGCCTGTCACAATGAGACAATCCATGACACAACCCTAGAATGTTAGCCTTTGAGTTCACTTCTCAGTTCACTGTGACTCTCACTTCTGATACTGCTTTGTTATTTTAATGCATTTTTTTGCCCTTTCTCATCTGCTGTGGCTTTGTTTTAATTATTTTTTTTATTTTATTCTCTAATCAAACGGGAATTTTTCTGATAGACTAGCTGCATTTAGCTGGGCTGAATCTAAGGACCAAACCTTTTCTGATTCACTATTTCAAAAGGTAAATGGACTGCAGGCTGGAGGACATTAGCTACCCAGTAATCTTTTTACCGTTTTAGCTTTGCTCTGACTTCTGTTGCCTTTCCCAGTGTCATATGCCTCTCTCAAAGCAAAGTTTTGCATTCTCAGGTCTGTCAAACTCAGCGTTTGCTCTAGAATGGCTCATCAATGCCTTCTTCAGCTCCTCCCACCAGTATTCAGTCGCTTTCCAGTGTTTGTAATCCTACCATAGGAAAAACAATGCTTGCCTGAGGACAATCTTTCTATTCTGTAGACATTTTGCTCCCAAGATGGGTGTGTCTGATATATACCTATCTCTGTATATATATGTCTATAAAAAAATTCTATATAAATTTCTATATAAAAATGTATACATGCCTACATAAAAAATTCTTTTTCTGATTTTCTCTCTCCAAATAAATTTTTAAAAATCAATCCTGTTGACATAAGGACTTTATCACTACTTGGAATAATTATGGGCTGGTAAACTGCTACATTTGGCTCAGTTATACCTCTGTAAATGAAACACCAAGTCTCTGGTTACTGGGTTGGTGACAGGCTTGTGGAAAGTCCTCCAAGAGTCCTGAGCTACTGGTTTACAAACTGGGTCATGCAGTCAATTGGAAGCATGCAGCCTTTGGATACTCTGCAGACTTTGTATTAGGATACTGATTATTCTCAAAGTGTCTCCAATTTTAAAGATTACTGCCCCCAAAGGAAAAGATTACTTTGATGCTAGTGAGTTATCTCAAAACAGTTGGAGATACGATAGCCTATCAGAAAACAGTATCAATGCATGGCAACATACACATCATCAAGTCTCAAGACGACATTTAGCCAACAAGCAGATAAGCCCAAGGCTTCTTTTTCCTTAGTTAAACTTAATTAGGTTGTCTTTCTGAAGTAATGATTGGAGCCATTGCAGTAATGAGTGGAATTCTCACTCAGTTCTTTCCAAGAGAACTGGGTTTACAGCAGGTGGGAAAAACACTTTCACATTCATCCAGCCACACAGAAACTGTACTTACTCAAATGTAGGGTGGTTTTGGGATGTCGTGAACCTGAACATATCTTTCTTAACATGCACAGAAGCTAAACATATTGTTTCACTTCAAAATAAACTCTCATAGAATTTCTTACTATCTGAACATCTCTGTTGCTGACAGAACTACTGTTCTGATGATTAATCCTTTATCACTCAAGTGTAAGTTTCTGATACTTGTGCCATATTCAGATGACTTCAATGCATACTCAAGAAAGGAGTTTGGTTTTGTACAACTCCTGACTGTTATCTCTATAAACATCATACCATTTCAATTATTGGGTCACAATACCTTTCCTTGATAGTGAAAATCTTCTATTTGCTTAAAGGAAAATAAGAACACAGTTATGAATATTTACAAGTATGCATAATACAAATAAAACTTTAACAGGTGATCATGGAAATGTAACAATTAATTTTGTTTTCTGGAAGTCCATGCTATTTATGGCTTGCTAAAATTACTAGTATTCTACTCGTACATTTGTATGATAATATGATAATTCACTCATTGGGCATTTTAAGAAACTGCTGCTATTATCAGATGATAAATAATTAACACAATAGACATTAGCACTGATTGAATAACATTAATCTGATAAAATAACTTTAAAATGAACCTATTTATGTTTTTTATTATTTTACTTATCTAAAACAAAAGAAACCACTTTCTGTAGATTTTATCTGATTATCTGAATAATTCCAATTTGCTACACAGTAAATGTGGATCACATGTTTGGTTGCTTGAAACTTTTAGTACAGCAATTCTAAAAGCCCAGAAGCCAAATAACAAAGTGGAAATAGGAAAATTGTATACATTTGAAAAACTCCTTTTCTCAGTGTTTCATAACTAGCTTTGGAATTATTAATGATACAAAACCTCTGTGATAATGATAATAAATTATATACATAATAAATTATATAAGTCATTATAAAACTTTTTTGTAATATGTTTAAGAAACTAAATAGGTTAAAAAAGAAGAATTTGCTTTCTGAAGTCCAGTATGAGAACTGAGGGAGATAATCAGAAGAGTAAAAAGTGAGAAAACTCATGGGTTGAGATAAAGGCAGCTTAAACAGGCAAAGCAATGGAAAAAATTCATTCCCTAATTCCCATGGCAGGCAGGTGTTCACCCCCAGGACAGTAGGGCTCCCTCACATATAACTTGGGAAGACAAAATCCATCACTCTGAACTTCCTCTTCTTCTTCTCCAGCTTTATTATGTTGAGATTGATGTCATATGGTATGGGATAATCCTTTGTTTAATTGGGGTCAGCTGTCCCAGCTGTGTCCCTTCCCAACCCATTGTGCATCCCCAGCCTGCTCACTGGTGGGGTGGGGTGACAAGCAGAAAAAGCCTTGGCTCTCTGTGAGCATTGCTCAGCAGAAATGAAAACATCAGTGTGTTACCAACACTGTTCCCAGCAGAACTCTGAAACATACACCCATACTAGCTACTATGAAGGAAATCAGCTCTATCCCAGTGAAAACCAGCACACCGTAGGAAGAGTAAATTACTTTGCCTTCCCATTTCATCCACTAGGAGCTGCTCGTTGTCAGCACATTTGAAGGTAAGGTCATAGCCGTACTGGATTTGATTATACAGCATGTCATAACCTTCAGCTTCAAGCTTGTAGGTTCAGATCTGCTCTGTTTGCAGGAGGGATTCTGGGGTCATAGCTTATCCAAACTCAACCATTTCCTCTCCAATCTCAAAATAGTTGTCTGTATCCACAGCTACCATCATTTACCCAAGTTTAGGCTAACATCTTACATGAAACTGTTAACCTCTTCAGCAGGGTAAGTCCAATTACAGCTTCAATACTAATATATGTATATATATGCACACATATATATGCACTTTATCTGTTACTCATTACTTGGTCATCCAACTTGGTGACCAAGGGAAACAAGCTGATGTTAATTTTTAGATTTCAGTGGGGCTTTCAATACTGTGTCTCACAGTGTTTTGATGGACAAAATGTCCAGCATACAACTATACAAAGCCATAATGCTTTCGGTAGGCAATTGGCTGAAGGGTTGGGCCCACAATGTGATAGTAGAAGGGGTTACATCTGGCTGGCGGCCAGCCACTACTGGGGCTCTCCAGGGTTCCATTTTAGGTCCAGTCATTTTTAATATTTTCATAATTGACCTGGACTCAGGACTTGAGGGTGTCTTAAGTAAATTTGCAGATGACACCAAATTGTGAGGAGCTGTTGCCTCTGTTGAGAGTGGAGAAGCCTTACAGAGAGATCTGTATGAGAGAGCTGGGCAAGCATGAAGTTTAACAAGGGCAAGCATTAAACTTGCCCTTCTTTCTTGCATTCTGCACCTGGGAAGGGACAAACCCTGGCTGCACATCCAGCCTGGAGATCAGAGGTTGAGGCCAGCCATGCTGAGAGGGATTTGGGTGTCTTGGTCAACAGCAAGTTACCCATGAGCCAGCAGCATGTCCAGGTAGTCAGGAGGCCTAACCGTATACCAGGGTGCATCAAGCATGGCATGGCCAGCTGGTCCAGGGAGGGGATTGTCCCACTCTGCACTGTACTGTTGTGGATTCACCTCGAGCACTGGATGCAGTTTTGGGTGCCATAGTACAAGAGGGACAGAAAACTATCAAGGAGTGTTCAGGGGAGGTCAACGAGGATGGAGAAGGCTCTGGAGGTAAGGTCTTATGAGGAGAGGCTGAAGCCCTGTGGTTTGTTCACCCTGGAGAAGAGGAGGCTGAGGGGAGACCTCATTGCAGGCTGTGGCTTCCTGACAAAGGTATCAAAGGGGCAGGAGCTTATCTTCTCTCTTTGGTGGCCAGTGATAGAACTGGAGGGAACGGTATGAAGCTGAGACAATGAAGGTTCAGGAAGAGTTTCTTTACTGAGAGGGTGGTCAGGCACTGGAACACACTCCCCAGGGAAGTGGTCACAGAACCGAATTTGGCTGAGGTCAAGAAGCATCTGGATGATGCCCTCAGTCCCATGCTCTGACATGGCTGGGCCTGTGTGGAGCCAGGAGTTGGACTCAATATATATGGGTCCCCTTCCAGCTTAGGATTTTCTATGATTCTATGATGCATTCCCACAGTCTTCTCTCTTAACATGCAACTCTTCTTTCTGTTTGGAGCATCATAATTTCAAATTATATATTTGAATGATGAAATACCAGAAGCAATTTCACACACTGTTACATTGCATTTGTTTTCATTATTGTTTTTACTAGCATGTAGTCATGTGGTTTCCAATTAGAGTTCTTCTTTCAGAAATTTACTGCATCTGTAACTGTTGCTAAAATAACAGATAAAGCTATTTGATTTATTAGTTATTCTTAGCTCATACTACTGGGGTCAGTTTATTTAAAAAAAAAAAAAAGTTGAATATTGTATTGAAAAGTTTTGGTTTGGGTGGATTGATTTATTTTTTGAGTCTGTTGGTGTGTTCAAACATGGTAACAAGTTATCCAGAGAGGCTGTGGAGTCTCCAATCACTGGGAGGGTTGATCTGTGTGATATCCAGAGATGCCTTTCAAACTCAGCTCTTCTAGGATTCTGTGATATAGATGGATACTTTCAGTATTAAGTAAACTCACCATTTAAAAGACTTCCTATGTCTATGAAATTAAACACCACATCAAAAGTATGCTAAGATATTGAAAAAAAAACCCCAACCCAAGCTTTCGGAGATTCCTTTAACTCTCGATTGGATTAGCACGTATTTTGCTATATGAAATCATTTATGTTGTTCCCTTCTGATATAAAGCCAATCTAATTACTGCAACTCACCACCACAACATAAAGCCCTAAAAATTACTTTTGTAGTTAGTGTTCCAATTTGGCAGCTATCAAATGTCATGTTTTTTCATTTAAATATAGGAGATCATAGACTGCTCCAAGCTGTGAATGTAATTTTCTGTAGCCACATGGCCTCTCACAGAATTAGGCTCATCAGTACTTTCAGAGACCCTGACTTTCTTTTTTTCTTTTTCAGAACCAGTGTTTTTTCCTGCATTGCCATTCAATTTCAATCCCTTAATATAACCTAACCTTTCGAAGGTCTCTCAACGAACTAATTCAATTGAAGTTCAAAGCATCTTATTGTCATGTATTACTGGGTCAAACTGATCTTCATTATATATTGTTTACAAGCACCATAACATCACCTGAAGCTCTTATTTTAACAAAACAAATATTAAAATTAAGTATTACTCAGTGTTACATGAGAAATTTTAAGATCTGAAATATGTATGTTAACATTATTAAAAATGGATACTTTTTTAGCTCAAGCTTTTAATTTCAGTTTCACATAGATTTTGGCAGGATACCAAAGTTATTTGAATTCAGCTGAAGAGTTACATTGACTATGATGGATAATGTTCTAAAATGCGAAAGATTCATAGATACATCCCAAACAGCAGAACACCCATAATCCTTAGTACTTTAATGACATTTAACAATGTTATACTGTCTGGGGTTTTTTGGGTTTGTTTTGAGGGGTTTATTTGGTGGGGGTTTTTGTCTTTCAGAATGCAAGAGTCCTTTATTATCTCAAAGGTTTAATACAAATTTTCTGCAAATCCAAAGGTGGGCAACAGAAGAACTTTCACAAAGCTTTAACTACCACTACAAATAAGGTAAGATTCTCCTCTGTAAATCTGGTTTGAAAGTTGAGATCAATTTCCAACATATCTAGGAAAGAGTTTTTCAAAAGACAAAAACGCATGGACAGTTTCCCTTAATAATCAGCATAATTTAAAAGGGCATGCCAGATACTTATCTGTTTGAGTTCCAATATTCAAAATATTTGACTTAAATGTATTTGTTCTCTGTTTTCCTTGAACTGAAATGATAATTTTTCATCTTTCTACCCAATTTCTGTATATATTTTGGTTCACAATGGGAGTAGCCCAAGGATATTCATTGTATATCTCAGAAAGACATAGAACTGACTTTTCTATATATTTTGCTTTAATCTTATTTCTCAGAACAGACCTTATCAGCACGCTTACTGGATCTGTTCATTTGTAGGGAAATAAGGGATAAGTCAGGCTGGAATAGAGACATGGACTCAATTTGTCTTGCAACCAAGGGGATAAAAAGTGTTTTTCTGAAACCTCCTAAGGAGAGCTACTTACTGAATATTGCTCTTGCATCTGCAGATTTTGCAGCAACATCTGCAGTCTTTCTGGATTCAGACACAGACAATCTAGGCTGAAAATAAATAAGACTCAAAATGGGAAAAAAAAAGATATATACTGATAAACAGCTGTTGTGTTGGTTTGTTGTTTTTTTGGTGGTTTTTTTTCCCTTTTCTTTAAAAATCAGCTTGCAGCTAGACTTAATAAACAGCATATGCTTGTTGATATAATAGTAGAAGTAGTCCAGATTTCTATCTGGCATCATTATTTATTAACCTACAGAAAGTTGAAGTCTGTTCAGTTTTAAAAAATTGATTCAACTCTACTTGTAGTTATATATAATAAGAAAGGTGGAAAAAATAGAATTATTCTACTTTAAAAAAAATCCAAAACATGAGTGCTGGTCCTTAATAATGTAAACATGTTAAGAACCCATTTTCCAGGATAAGGCTGAAGTGCAGTGCTCAAGACCCAAACAGGGACTTGATCGAGACCCAGAGAGCGTCTTGATAGGCATATGTTTCAAGATCTGTGGACGAGTTATAGCCAAGGTTATTAGAAGCTCATCCAAGGATAAATTTCTATCATTCATGAATATTACTATGGAGTCTTAAAAAAACGGGGAAGCTGAAGGGGTAGGAAGCTAATATCATACAGTATTTCAAAAGGTGGGAGAGGAACAATGTATCTGTCAATTTTAA
Organism: Porphyrio hochstetteri; assembly: GCA_020800305.1. Lineage (NCBI taxonomy): Eukaryota > Metazoa > Chordata > Aves > Gruiformes > Rallidae > Porphyrio > Porphyrio hochstetteri. Next base: position 28,086,213 of record CM036912.1, read on the forward strand.
GTCAGTTACTTTTATGCTAATCACAGGGGGAAAAAATCAAATAATATGGAATGCACTGTACAAAAAATTAATGAGTAGTCTCATCTTGAATGTCAATCACATGGTTTTGAATAACACAGCTCTTACCCAGTATATACATATATAATCATACTTCGAGGTGTGTTAGTGCATGAATACCTAAGCTTTGTGCTTTAGATTATAAACTGGTTTGTTTACTTTGTTTAAATATCAAAATTGGTTCAATGCCTGCATAAAAGTGTAAAAAAGAAGTTAAGAAGAACAGCTCAGAAACTAGTTGAAGATGGTGAATCATCATTTGAGAATTACTAATGGCTGGGGTAGTTCTTATGAAATAAATAGTGGTATCCATTCCTGGTAGCACTTCATCAGCAGTGACCTTGGCTGAGTCCTTCTATCTTTCTCTTTTGCTATGCAGAAACTGCAGCAAGTGGATGCACAAGCAGGGGAAATTGTTAGGGAAATGCCAGTGCCAAGCTCAATGCCGTAATATGCATCAAAAAATTCAGTTCACTTAGTACAAAGTGCCACATCAAGTAAAAAAGTCCGAGCTTTTCTCTAAGTGGGATCTCATATAGGTCTGAGCTGAGCCAAAGATATCAAGTACCTTTTTAGTGTCCAAGAAGAAAGCAAAATCTTATAATAATTCAGCTTGGAGAAAATTTCTCAAATCCAGTTGGTCCAGTTCCTGGCTTCTGAATATGAGCTTCACAGAGAGAAGAAAACAGAAAGGTTAATGTAAATAGTGATTGCTATGAGTACAAACAATATTGAACAGTATCAGGGAATTGATATTCCCTTGATAAACCAGTTAGATTGTTATTGGAGTAATATCTCCAATTTAGGTAACCCAACATTAAGAAATCATGTTGAAAAAGTGTCTCAGGAGAGCAATTCCAAGGTCTGGACAACCAGACATGTCAAATTCCTGAAGACCGTGTCATAAATTTTAGGAAACTTATGCTGAGAAGGACCTGGGTGTCATGGTGGATGAGAAACTTAACATGAGCCAGCAGTGTGCTCTTGCAGCTCGCAAGGCCAATGGTATCCTGGGCTCCATTAGAAGAGGGGTGGCCAGCAGGGACAGGGAGGGGATTGTCCCTCTCTACTCTGCCCTCGTGAGGCCCCATCTGGAGTCCTGTGTCCAGATCTGGGGCCCCCAATACAAGAAGGATGTGGAACTGTTGGAGAGGGTTCAGAGGAGCCACGAAGATGATTAGAGGCCTGGAGCACCTGCCCTACGAAGAGAGGCTGAGGGAGCTGGGCTTGTTCAGCCTGGAGAAGAGAAGGCTGCGGGGGAACCTCATTGCAGCCTTCCAGTACCTGAAAGGAACATACAAACAGGAGGGGAATCAGCTTGTTCAAAGGGCAGACAATGGCAGGACAAGGGAGATGGAGTGAAGCTGAAGGAAGGAAGGTTTAAATTAGATATTAGGGGGAAGCTCTTTACAGAGAGAGTGGTGAGGTGCTGGAACAGACTGCCCAGAGAGGTGGTGGGTGCCCCATCCCTGGGGGTGTTCAAGGCCAGGTTGGATGGGGCCCTGGGCAACCTTGTGTAGATCCAGGCCTGAGGTTGGTGGCCCTGCCTGTGGCAGGGGGGGTTGGAGCTCTATGATCCTTGGGGTCCCTTCCAACACATGCTATTCTATGATTCTATGAAACCAAACCTCTGTCATTTAATTTACAGATAGTCATACAGTAGCTATTTCACCTTCTGTAAGTATGAACCATAAAATAGGAGTATCCAAACCATTACTGAAAACAAGATAATTTGAAATTCAGAAGAAAAAGATACAAAAATTCATTGGGTAGATACTGAAATAAGATCTATCAAGTCTCTTTGTAAGAGATTAACTCTTACAAAGTAAGGAAGGGGCTCATTCATAGAAGCAAAAATTCTTTGTCTTTCCATACTAACAGAACACTTTTCTTAATAAAGTTTTCTGTTCTTCACTATGCAGTGTTTACTTATATAAACATTTACTTTTATGTGAGTGTCACAAATGACATTAAATTTGATGACTGTAATGTTAGAAGCTTGACAAAAATCTGAAATACCAGTTCCATGGAAAATGTCAGGTTTAGATGTGATTTTCATCCAGCATCAGAAAAAAAACCCCAGTCTTCAAAATAAGAGCTTGAAGTTTGTATGTTATAGGGTAATGAAAATGCTACTTTTACTTACAGCTAATGAGATAGCAAGAGTTTAAAAAATCCTGTCAGTTTCATGAATAATTCTTTTTTCTGTTTTAATAACATAAACTCTTGACTACCTTTTCTCCTTTATTAAATTGAGCTGTCAAAATTGTTATTTTTCAAGATGTGATGGCATTTTCAGGTATTGTTAAGCTTTTTCAGGATATCACTAATAACGTTTTGGGTTTAGGTTTGACTATGGGTTTAAATAATATTTAATCATTTTCAAAAATTAAATATACTGAGTATTGGGGGGATGCATATAAAATTATATTTTTCCATCTAAAATAGAAACATATTTGCAGAAATTAAAGTACAGTCCCTGCATGCAAATATTAGTCTTCCAAAATTTGCATATCCATATGTCTATTTATGCATGTAATTAGTTTGGGAGAATTTTTTATGTTTGGCTATTTCAGTATTTAGTATTTTAGAAAATAAGTTTGCATTTGCTTGTGTTGTTTCCAATGTTTTGTCTATCATGTCTTAGGATCAATTTCAGAAAGATTTATTATTTTCTGTGTTATTCTTCTAAAACTGGAATTTATAATCCTTTTTTCTCATGACCAGAAAGTTTTATATATATATGTCACAAAAAAAAATACTATGTATAAAAATGTATTTTTCCTTGTCTATGTGCCACTTGTACAGTCAAGATGTGATTTGACAGAAGATTCAAGCTTCAGCTTTATCATTGTTAGATGTTTTCTGCAAAAAGTTAGTTTTGCTATAAAATTTTCCCCAAATGCACTTGCTGTGCCCGTAGAAATCTCAGTGTTTAAACTAGTCTGAGGTTGGTTTACACAAGTGCAATGCAGGTTCTGGTAATGAATTTTACACTAATATCAACTGAGGACTGCAACAATTTATTTCTAAGAAATAAAGCCAGAACATAACGAAATAAGCATTGAATTCTTATGGCCCAATTTATTTGAAAGAAAATCTTAATCTTGTAATTTTACATTAAAGTGTATAAAGAAAATAAAAGCATTGCAAAACCACAACAATCTCTTTGATATAATTTCAAAATAAATTAATAAATTCATCAGGCTTTCAGTTAAACAATATAATGACCTCTCAGGTTTTGGTATCTTGAACTTCTCTGCTAGACTTACCACTTTCCTGCTGAAATGACTTGTTGCTTCCAAAACATTCTTCCTATTTACAGACATGATGTACTATTAGTATCATCTAAGTATTAATTATATCTCCATTAAGTCTGACAGAGTTCATTATTATCAAATGGAATAGCATTACGGTGGTTCAAAAATGCTATCAAAGTTACGATTTCACACTTGGAGACTAATGGACAGAATCAAAAAACAAACAACCCCCCCCAAAAAAAAACCAAACCAAAAAAAACCCCACTTTATTAGGTTTATACAAACCCCATACTGGATCTGTATTAAAACACCCAACACCCAATGTATACATTGCAAAATAAAGCCACCTGTTTTTTTGTTTTCTATTTTTAAAACAAATTCTCAGGAAAAATAAAAAAAATCAAATATGCTGAGGTAGAGGGAAAAAAATAATATTCCTACACAAGATGATAGTTTACCTTTGTAATACAGAGTTTGATATTTTTAATTAAAGAAGGCATATTTGCAGATTGATTAAGTATTATAATTTGGCTTCTGTTAGTATTTGCAGGCATGAGCATTATTTGCAAAAAAACTATCTAATGGAAATGCAAACCTTAACTCTTGAAAATACCTGTAAACTAAATCTTTCTCATGATACAGTGATTCCCTCTGCAAATCTGGATATCGTCGTAAGGTCATATATTTTTCCTGCACTATCTCTATTAAGGCTAACATTTTTTACAGCAGTTTTATACTACTCAGAGTCCACTAACCTGCAGAATAGTCATCAGAGACATGCATATTTTCGTTTTTATTTTTATAATAATTAATCATTTAACATTTATTTTAAAACAGTTTCTTGCAGAATTATGTATAATACTTTTTATAGCCCAGACTCAGTAGATGTGATAGCTCTATGTGGAATCCTGTCTGAATAAAGACTGCAAAAGAGGTGCCACACAGGGGTTGACGTGGCTCAAGGAAATGCGACCCTTGTCATAATATGTGAGAAAGAAGAACAGGTTGGCTTTGAGAACACAGGAGCAGTTTGAAATAAATTCATATATATTGCTATTTGCAATTTGACCACATTCTGCATTGCATCACTGTAAAAAAATAGAGTACTGCAAGGCCATCTTTAAATCCAGCCTTAGAGTGAAACTGCATTAAAAATATATTCAATTTCAGTGATGTGTGGGTTATCAAACATACTATGGCAGGTTATACCGGCCTCTGAGACAGACTATATATTATGTAACCTGTGGGCACCTATTCAATGAAAGGGAAAGGGCACATTGAAGAAAGAAAGAAACAAACAAATAAAGTCAAAGGATTTTTAAGAGGACAAAGCCAAATAATAATAAAAAAGATTGACACTAGACATGGAAAGAAGAGGGCAAAGGGTTTCTAAAGCTAGCATGTCTATACATGCTAAGATGACTTTCAGTCTTCTCAGACTGGTACACTTAATTCATTTTCTATTTGTTATTCTATTGGCAACCAAGCTCCTACTCCACGCATTTGTCAGCATTGAATTGCATTTGCTTCATGTCAGAAAACCATATATAAAGGTCTTCTGCTATTTTTTGTTGTCATTGTTTGCCACAGCTCTGAACCTTGGAGTATTGAGTGTACAGGGAATATGGGAAAAAGTATAGGTATATTTTAAAGCTTCATCAAAGTGAGGAATGTTGCCTTTGAACTCATTAAGGAGTGATTTATGTGAGGGATTTCTTGAAAGTTAGTTTGTTGGAATTTTTTTTTTCTTTCCTGTACAACTTTGTCCTTTCCAATATTTCTTGGGAGAAAAAAAAAAAAGAAAGAAAAAAGAAGCTACCTATAAAACAGATACATTTAACTTTCTAAAGGTCCTTTTGCTTCAGAAGACTCCAACTATGCAGAATATCACTTTTTTAATATTATCATATTTTTGAGATTTTGTAAAAAATGCTTTTAGTCCTGGATTTAAAAATCAGCAGGGATTTATATGATTCCAAAGACTATCAGGTCTCCAGACATCATCTCCTGTGAATATGTGTGGTAATAGGTCTAATAATGAGCTTGTATGTTAAGAAGAAGAATCAAACAACTGTGAGTAAAATCCCGCCCTTGCTGCTGTCAAAAAGGATTTGGTTACTGTTTTCAGAAAGCTCAAGTATTTCTCCCAAACTACTTTTTTCATAGGAAAAAACCCAAATCTGATTTTTTTTATTACTGAATGGCAAGAGTTTTGTTTATAACGTGTGCAGATAGTCTTGTGTTTTAGCCAAGGCTTAGGAATGATCGAAAATGTCAGAGAAAAGAAAAAACTAATAAAAGAAAGGCTATACCCTCAGCCACTAAATCCACCCAATATTCACGACCCAAGGTAAATTAACACATGTGAAGTTACTCATTAGACTGCTGCCTATATTGCAGCTAATTCAAGTATCTCCATGTGCCTCTGGATACTCAGTGCAGAGATGAGGTCAAAAGGCTTGACATAACATTTGGTACAAAGGAGCTTGATCCTGGATATGTTGGAGTATCCCTCTATCTTCAGATGAAACTTGATGTGCAGAAACTACAGAGAATCAAGCAAACTCCTTTTTTTCTTTGTTTGTGAGATGTATGCCATCAGCTGTCATATACAGCATCCACTGTGCATTCTGACTTTGAATTTAGCAAGCTCATAGTGATTAGCTCAGAAATTGATTGTTCTTGTGTAAAATAGGTAAAAATCAATCTATTAAGTAATTGGGATGCTTGAATAGATGCAGCCATCAAACAGAAGTACCACAGTCCTCAAAAGATTACACTACAGTGGAGGAAAAAAAAGTTTTAAAATTAAACCGACTCCTTTAATCTTCACTAACCAGCCCTAGTATTTCAGGTGCTCTGAGAATATCTAAGCAGACAGTTTAATAAATTAGATCTAAGAAATCTTTTTTATGATAATGAATTGGATCCATTCTATCAGAAGGTTTTCAGTTAGCTTTTTTCTCTGCACTTACTAAATTTTAGTGTTTCCTTTAAGAATAAGAATTTGTTTGCTACCTGAATGTATGGAAAAATAGAAATACTGATTTTAATAACTATAAGATTGTATTCCTCCCAGCATGTAAGGAGGAATAACTCCAGGCACAAGTACAGGTTAGGGGCTGACCTGCTGGGAAATATATCTGTGGAAAAAGTCTTTGGAATCCTGATGGACAACAGGTTGACCATAAGCCAGCAGTGTGCTGAGTGGGGGGTATCAAGAAAAGTGTGGCCAGCAGGTTGAGGGACGTTCTCCTGTCCCTCTGCTCTGCCCTGGTGAGGCCTCATTGGGAATAGTGTGTCCGGTGCTGGGCTTTAGGGGTGATAGAAATACTTAATGAAACCTAGAATTATCTTTTCAATTTAAATTATTACAGATTTTTGTAAGTATATAGGTACAGAGAACATGCATATCAATCATAAAATCAAAGATTGTTTGGGGTTGGAAGGGACCTCAGCACTAGATCCCTGTAAGGGACACCTCCCACTAGTCCAGGGTGCCCAAAGCCCCATCCAACCTGGCTTTGAATCTTGCCAGGGATCCAGGGGCAGCCACAGCTTCTCTGGATGACATATCCCAGTGACTCGGAATCCTCATCGTAAAACATAACTTCACCTATCCCATCTAAATGTGCCTTCTTCTGGTGTAAAAGCATTGCCACTTGTCTTGTCACTACAGGCCCTGGTTAAAAGTCTCTCTCCATCTTTGTTATAAGCCCCCTTAATATATTGAAAGGCTGCAGTAAGATGTCCCCAGAACCTTTGCTTTTCCATGCTGAACAGCACCAACTCTTCCATCATTTCTTCAGGGCAGAGGTGCTCCAGCCCCCTGACCATTTTGATGGCCTCCTCTGGACTCCCTCCAACAGGTCCATATCTTTCTTGTACTGGATACCTCATACCTGGATACAGATAGGCACAATATATATAAGTACATGGAAAAAAACATACAACAGAGAAAGTATTTGCAGTATGTACCTATCTATATATATTATGTGTAATAAAAATAAACACTATATTTTCTTCATTGTTATGACATTTGAAGAATACCTTCTGTGATTGTTTCTGGGACTAAATATGGTAAGTAAGATGTTAAACAGGCATACAACTAGAATGTTGAAAAAATAAGCACCTTTTGCTGCTTATATTTAGTAGAAAATGTAAAAACAGTAATATTTTTAGTTTTCATTAGATTGGACAAGATTTTAAAGTCTTCTTTCCACCTGGATTCTCATTAGTTCAAGAGATACCAGGAGGTTATTAATTCATAAAATCGCTATTTCTCAGACTAGCCAAAGAGTGTTTTTTTCATTCCTCCACATTACTTTTCATAGAAAATATGTGCAATAAGCTCTTAAGAAATATCTGCATTGGTAACAACGCAATCAGCATGGGGTCCTGAAGCCCACATCCTCAAAGATGATTTTGTTCCTAACTTCCCCACTGAAATCAGGTGTGGTCTCTTATGGTAGATACTACAAATGCATGAGATTGTAAAGAATTAAGGGGTTTATCTGCTTCTCACATAAATTAATTTCCACACAACAATTATTTAAACTCCTGTATGAAATGTAAGATTTCTTTGTTTTCCCTTAAAATAAAGGTGATATATGTAAGAAGTTTGTGATTCACGCTGCAAGTGGCATTTTCTAGAAGCTCCTATCATTAGTACTAAAAATGCTTTACCATCTGTCTCCACTCTTCACACATTCGTTTTTCTGTCTGGAGTCACGCTATTTACTTGCTGAAGAAAGAGAGAAAGTAAGCATAAGGAATGCAGATATCCTCATTTCACCAAACACTCACCACCTTCTGCCTCCTGTCCCCTGAGTAAGCTTCTTTTGTGTGAAATCACATGCTTTGATGATGTATACCATCAGTAATGACACAGTCTAAATATAACTCAAGTGCCAGATTGCATCTCCTGTAAATTGTTTACTAACTAGTATGTGAAAGTATTCCATTTTCCTTCTGTCCAACTCCAGCTTACTATGGGGGGAGAAAAAAAGAGAGAAAAAACCTCCACAAACAACCCCCCAAAACCAAACAAAAAAATCAGGGAAAACAAAAATGTTTTATGCTTTTTCCATTTGTCCTGATATCATGGACACAAGTCTTCACAATTATCTTGAGCTGCTGCTTCTTCACAGGTCCTTTAATAGCATCCATATGAAAATATGAAAACTACTGCAAGGTCTTGCAGGTGTACAGGTATGTTTCACACATAAAATCTGTAAAATTATGTCCTTAAGGACATGATCTAGAGGTGGACTAGTCAGGGTTAGGCTATGGCTGGACTCAGTGATCTAAAGGGTCACTTCCAACCCAGGTGATTCTATGATTCTGTGTTGCAAGCAGATGAAAGCAGTACATAGGTACAGCAGATAGTAAGCTGTGTAAATAAGAGTCTGAACAATCTGGAAGACATGCCATGATTGCATAAGCCACTTAAGTGAAACAACAAAGAAACATATACATTTATAGGGTTTAAAAAACCCCCAAAACAAGCAGTATTCTACTGTCTGGTAAGATCTGTTGCATTACATGAATAGTAAAACTGGTTGTAGTGCACTCTAAACCATCAAGCCTGTATTGTCTGTCTCAATTAGAATAGCTAATTTTAGAAAATCATCCTAATTCATTCATTCAAAGTGACTAAAAATTCACCTTGCACCTCGGTTGTGCTTAATCCCATTGTTAAAAAAGCAAACTCTATTTTATTTCTATTGCTTTTTTTTTTTCCTATGTAAATCCACCCTGCTCAGGAAGAGTTCTATGGAAAAATATGATGTCTATATTAAGGTTTTTGTTTTACATGGTTTATCACTAGATTCTTTTTTCTGGTGCCAAACAGAAGGTGATACAAACTTGTAAGAATGAGTCCTTCCTTTGGCTTCATTAAGGTTTCTAAGCTGAAGTATGCACAGCCACAAAAAACCCCACAAAAACCTCTGTTAGTTTAAGACCTGAAAATACTCTTTAATTATTTTCTTCTTAAGTGGCAATGTAAAAGACAGTCTATGGATTCTAGAATATGTAAAAATAAAAATGTATACATGTATACACACAGAGAAACACACACATATATAGTTATAAATGAGTTGAAAAATGTCAGGAAATAGGGTCATTTTTCCAGTTTAACCTAGATTACTTCTGATACATATATGTAGAATTTGCCTGTTCTTAACTAGAATATTAAAAAGCATCTCTAATTGTCTGTTTACTAAAACTGTGGTCCATGGGACCCAGTTCAAACTGCACTTCAGCATTCCTGACTCTGCCTGAAACATAACCAGGTTAGCTTTCCCACTGGCTACCAGGCAGCTACCAATCTCCAGTCCTTAGTTATTTCATCTGTCCACAATGAGTCAACAAGGAGCTTGGTATTTTCAAAGCAGTTGTATCCATGCTATGGCAGACTTCAGCAGCTATCCGGTCCTTGGAAAAACAAAGCCCTGGGTACAAACAGATGCTACAAGTGCAGAAATGAATGAAGGAAAAATATAGATAAAGCTTTAAAACAAATGCTTTAGAATAGATGGTCTTTTGATTAGAATTCTTAGTTTTAGAATAAACTGTTAGAAGCAAATTGCAATTTGTGCTGGTACACAGCTCAGAAGACCATATCAAGATGATGTCACAATTTGACACCAATTTCAACCCCACAAGCAATTTTCAAGAACACAAGTAAAACAATAAAAAACCCCCAACCCTCTAAACCCCTGGTCTGGAAGGAAACTACTTGGTAAGTCTTTAAACACAGGAACACGACCATAGCATAAGTATGATGTTTTGCTCTGATAAGCAATACATTTGGGAATCAGCAGAGCACTTGCAAAAGTGATGAATATGCAGTGATTGATGAGGATGTGTGCTTAGAGTGTGCTAATGAACAGCAATCCATTAGTGTAAACATATAATTTCTCAGTCATTACCTGTACATTAACATTTGATTTCATATCTTGTCAACATCAAGTAGAAACTAATACATAGCTGAAGAAAATTTCATTTGGATGACTTCTCAGGAGAAAAAAAAATAGCCTGAGTCTTAAAGGAGCATAACAGGACACATCAATTTTCACCCTTCTAAGATCTGCTCTGCTGAAGGCTATGGTAGTGGATGATCTTATTGGTAGGACAGCTAGAACTGTGTCTGCCTACCTTATTTTCTGTTGCTGAGCCTCTTTTAACCTCTGCAAATGCCAATTCCTTTACAGTATCCGTAAAGTAAAAGTGACAGAGGTAAAAAAATACTGTTTAAAGCCAGCAGATATTGAAACTGTGAAGATGGATATTTACCCTAAGACCCTTTATTCCTGGGAAATAATCCTAGCATCAATGAAAGTAACAGATGGGATTACAGACACTGAAATTCAGCTACTGACAATAGATGTTCATAATAAATTCTGTAAAGAAGATATGAACAACCAAACATGGTGCTAGATCTTACGGTACATTTCATGGCATAAAAAGAGCATTAGTATACCCAAGCCTCCAGATTTTCTTCTTTCTGATGTCAACATATGATTTGATGCAGTAAAGCAGAATGGTTTTTAATAAACATTTATCCTTCACTGTTAATATCCCCCATTTCCTTTGTGTCAGGGTCATGGTCTTCAGTAACTTTACATAAAAGTTATTTTTCTTGCAAATCACTCATACAGTTTTAAACAAAATGAGGTATTTTGGGAATGACTGACTGAAACACTTGATGTCTCCAAATCATGACATTTTACTTGTCAAAACACAAATTTTGAGATTGTGAAAATATAAGAAAATTAGCAATGGTATTATATATACCACAGTGAAAGAACTTTAAAAGGGATTGCCTATGCTGTCTACACTTTTGTACAGAGGACTGCAACTCCTTGGTTTTAAGCTGGTTTTAAGGCCCCAGAATGTTACCAGTGATCCATGAAATGCCAAAATTTGCTCTGATACATAAAGACCGGTACACCACAGAATAATTTCTTCATAAAATAGAATTTTGTGAAAGATAACATTGCAAGGTTATATTATTTTTCAGATAATACTGGTTGGGATTTTGCTTCATTAAATTTCTGATGTTAACCTGGGTTCCTAGTGAATACTCTTCAAAGTCAATCCTCTTTCTCTGGCCTCTGTCCATAATAATTAGACCCCTAGAAAAATGATCTCTAGAATAGTCCCTCCAAAACATCAAAGGGGAAAAAAAAATAGCCTTTTTCTGCTTTATTTGATAATTATTTTTATAATTTTTTTATTTTTAAATTTTAATGTCATTGTTCTACAAAGCCTGACTTTTATGCTGGAACTTTCTACTATTAGTGACTGTCTGCAACCTTCTGTATTTGCAACTCCAGAATGAAAATTTTAAAAAACATTATTAAGCATATTCTTTCCAAATTCACCATTAATAATTGCTGACCAGCGAATTTACAAATAGAATTTAATGCACTATTTACTTTTCTATAGTTGCAGAATGCCCTGAAAAACATATCTCAAGTTTGATTTATTTTGAGGACAGTTATGAAATATATTACTGTAACAATATCAGATGAAGAATCAGTAATAAAGAGTTAAAATCAAAGTCAATGGCGCTTTGTGAAAGCAGCTTTCTAAATTGGTCATCACAGCCAGAGAAGTACATCTTGTTTTTAAGCAAGTATATTTTTTGGTAAGAAAAACAAACAAGAGGCCGACCTACAAGATGCGTAGTGAGACATTAGATAGAGGTAAGCTGGACATTCACAAAGGGATACAATTGTTTATTTTATAATGTTTAATGAAAGGTTAATGCTCTTTTAAACAAAATTCATAGAAGATAACAGTACTTTAAATAGAGTAAATACATTAAATCCTTTAAATACATTTTAAATGCATGATTTATATAAAACATTTCTTTATTTTCTTTTCAGTTATGCTAACAAATATTTACTGTAGTAGTAGGGTTTTTTTAAGCACCTATATACATGCTGCAGCAAATTGCACATGTTATATATCCAGAGCTTGTACCTAGCTAAGAAAACCAAAAAAACATACAGCTTTCGGTTTCAAGAGGAAAGATTGGAGTAAGGACAATGGTGGTATTTTTCAATCTGATTAAGAATTCATAATAAAAGTATGCAAGGTGAAGCCTTAACGTTTCCTGAAATAACACACAGGTTTCTTGCAGCATGTTGAATATTCATACAGAAGAGTTGGTCATAGGAAGCATGAGAAAAAAAAAGAAATATGTGAGCCACATTTTTGTGAAAAAATAGGAGAAAGGCCTGTGGATTTATACAGTGAGCAAGAAAAATAAATAAGGAAAATACAAAAAGTGAAACGCAGTGAAGTAATTGTTGTTAATAAACTATTGATGAATAAGATCATTAGTTTGATTAATATTTTTTCTATGTCACGTGGAAAAAAGCGTATACTACTCACAATCTCACAATCCTGTTTCATAAAGCATGGCTATCTGAAGCCTGAGAACATCAAACTATGATGTCAAAGAATGATGACTAGCAAGTTATAATTCTTCTTCCCTTTAATGCTTATCTCTTTACCTTATTGGCCTACATTAGTTATAGGGGGAGCACTACCTAGTGACATCATAGAATTTGTCTTTTTATGTCATTAGCATGATATTTTTGGCACTTTTTTGTGTTTGGTTTAATGTTTAAGATCCTTCTTATTTACTCATAAAAACCTCAATCTACTCATTGGTGAACATTAGCTGTTACACTTGTGAAATTCTGAAGGAAACAATATATCTGTAGTTTACATGGGATCTAATAAGAACCCATTGCAAATGCACAAACAATTACCCAAGTATTCTTCACTACTGTGCAAATATTAATAAATGAAGCTTTGTGACATTCAAATGTCATACAGACAGTTGGTGGTACAGGAATGTTCAAGCAAATGAGTAATCTCAGATTGTGATCCTGCATAGTTCTAATTATAAGACATCCTTATTATTTTCTGTAACATTTTATGATATAATCGTATTTGGAAAATTACTGTATTAGGAGCATGACATTTACTGAAATGAATAAGCTTTTCATATGTGAAGTAATTTTACCGCAGGTTGTTGTGAATAATAGAAACTTCAGAAGCAGAGATCAGTTAACTTCTTTTAAACACTACCAAACTAAAGTTATTCTATTAATTTATGATCTTTCCACATTGGTATCCTTTTACAAATGAGAAATAAAATATACAAATTCTTCCTACAACCATGCTTTGTCCCCTTTATGTTACTGTTTTATGTGGGTTTCAGGTCTTGAGGACTATTTTGCTTTGTCTCTGTTTCAAATGGCTTTTTAGCTTATGTTTATTCTGTGTCACTCAGCCCTATTGGTTCATGTGCAATTAGTAAAAAAAAGATATTGTATCACTTTAAGGAATTCAGACATGAAGTTTGTGAGTCTGTCTGGCTGCTAGACACACACCCTTCCTCTCCTTTACTCTGCCCACCGCTTCCGACAGGACAGGGGATAAAATAAAATGAAAAAGCTCATGAGTCATGATAAAGACTTGGAGATCAATTACCATTGTGGGCAAATCACCATGACCTGGGGAGAATTAATGAAGTTTATTATGTATTAAAAATAGAGTTGGATGATGGCGATAAACAGATAAAACTAAATCACCTTCATCACACACCCTCTTTCTCAGGATCATTCCTTCAGTCACAGCTCTTCTGCCTTCTACCCCCCAAGGAGTGTAGGGGGGGGATGGAGAATGGAGGGTTGCAATCAGTCCATAGCAGTTCCTTTCTGCTGCTCCTTCCTCCTGGCACTTTTGCCTTCATCAGGTATGAGTCCTTTCCATGCAGTCCTGCTTTATAAATATGTTCCAGTGTGAGCTCTTTGCAGGCTGCAGTTCCTGTCTAAATAGATGCAGTTCAGCTTCTCCCTTCTGAAATACATATAGCATAGAAATTACTTACAGAGGTTGCTATAGTTGCAGCTGGACTAGATCATTACTGTAGGTCCCTTTAAATGGAACTGTTCTATTATGCAGATAAAGCAATGATGCACTATTGCTTCTTTATTTTCCTTAGAGTAAATTTCCAGGATGCATACTTACAGTAAACAACGTTTTGGTGCATGCTATTTGAAGGAATTAAATAGAGTTGCACGAAATCTCACAGAAATCTAGAGCCCTTGACGAACACAGCCATCTCTCAGAAGCTGATTCTATTGATTTCAATAAAGTTTTCAGATTTTTCATCATTTGGTAATTTTAATTTCTCTTTTTCCATGAAAGAGAGAGTCTGACCTGACTGAAGGACTAATATAGCTATATAATTTTAGAAGTACAAACTTTTTCTCAGTTGATTACAAATGCAATCAGGTCATAATCATTGATTCCTACTTAGATTCCTACCTCATTGTTAGCTTTTTCTAGGTTTTGTTTGTCTGTTTGTTTGTTTTGGGTTTTTTTATATTTGCAGTTTGCAACTAGAATATTGTTATACGTATTTGAGAGTTTGTTTCTAAATCACTTATCAAAGATATATAAAAAGTTAAGCCATTTATTATTTTCATTAAACATTTCACAGCTATTTCAATATGAAAATCAAATTAAAAGAAAAAATCAAAATATTACTGTTGCTGTATGCATATTCATGGAAAAATGTTCTTATTCTGAAATCCTATTGAAATTAATGATATTTTCATTCCTCTCAGTGCAAGTTGGAAAGCAAATATTTGTACCACACTATATATCATTATAAATTATAGTCTTGTAAATTCAGTACCTAAAAGCTTCACAAACTTAAATACACCTATTTTATTTTGTATTATTTATTTTAGGGAAAATATGTCTTGTTGCCTTTCGTTTATGGAATGAACAAGACACATTAAAACACAGGAAACCGATGATCATGTAGAAGACTGAAGCCAGGACTTCCCTATGCTAGGACAAGCACCTTAACAACTTCACATTCCTCTATTCAGCAGTTAGTACTTGGAGCAGTTAGGAAAGTTTATTTTGTGGGAATGTTTTGTTTTATTCTTGGTGCCAACTGATGAAAACAGGTGTATATCTTATCCATCGTGGCCCATCTGTGCCATGGAAGGATCTATATCCTATCTATACTCTTCCACTTCAACAAACAAACACCAAATAATCTCAATAGAAAATTAGAGTTCTAACAAAACATTCGAAACAGGTACTAGATTTCTACTACTAGGTTAATTAAATCATAGCAAAAAGGAAAATACCACTGGCCTGTTTGGTCAAGCAAATAAATAGTCAAAATATCCAAAATACTGTATCATATAGAAAAATAAAAGTTCATGCTAGTCTTGTTCTGTCTTGTTCTGTTCTTACAGAGTCATTGAATCAAGACTTGGCTCACATCAAACAAATTCAATTAATGAAATTCAACTAGTAATAAATCTGACAGAATTATGCAACATATTTCATTTGAATCAGTTGATCAGGAAATAACAAATTATCACAACCAGAATATTTGTACTTTCAAATAACACCAAATCAATCATTCCTCATACAATTCTAGAAAATTTTACAGTGTGGATATGCCTGAAATGAGGAATGGTGGCGTTGCTTTGTATGTTAGAGCAGTTTAAAGGGAACTGATTTCTTGTTCTTCATCTGTACATCAAACATACCTTTCATTTTTCTTGTTTTTCCCCAAGTGCCAGGTTGGTTTCCACATACATGTCTTTGCTTAGAGTTTGTGGACTTTGAAATTAGGTTTACAAGAGACTTCCTTAGGAAACCAGTTATCAGATGTTATATTTATTCGCTGTTGCCTGGATTCATTTTAAATTTAAGCTCAAGAAAGAAAAGGTCAATGAGTCATGCAGTAAGCTACACTATAAACTGATTATTGAATTGCTTTACAAAATTATGATCTCATTTTTTCACATGGAACTCTATAGAAAAGTGGATTGGATGTGTTCATTTGAGATATGAGACCCTTTTGGATATACTATATACAGTGTAATGTTCTTATTTCTGTAGAATACTTACAGACTCCACCATAGTTAAAACAGCATAAAATTTAAAATGTGACTTCTGGAGTATAGTGTGGATATACTTAAAAGCTTTTAAATATTTATAAATATTTGTGTCTAAGAGGTTGTAGGAAATAGTGTAGAAAATTGTATGTGAAGTGTGGGAAAGACTGGAGTGAGGTTCTGGAATAATGTAAAGGAGTGAGCGTTCAATTTTCCTGTCAAAGAATGATTAACCAATTTACCGGAATCATTAAAATTAATCCAAGATTTATAATTGCAGAAAGATGAGTTCACATGCCAACTAAAATCAGTGTTAGTTCCACCACTTGACAAATAGTATAGATGCTCAGCACTGCCACTGTAGGAGTGTCACAGGAGCCAGGATCCTGCTAAAACTCACAATCGAAAGGGGGTTTTTGCAAAAGGAGGTATCCTAGGATGAGTACCTCTTCTCCTTACACCCCTCAGGGCTATCTCTCCTCTTCCCAGGTTCCAAAGCTCTCTGAGGAATGAAAACCTTCCTGAGGGTACAGGGTATTAAGAACCACCATTATTTCTTAACACTAAAACAAATATTCAAATCCTGATAGAAATTTCCCTTTGGCATTACTCCACAATGTGTCACCTGACTAAAACCTGAAAACAATGTCAAAAGCTTTCTTTGCAGTGCAATTCGGTTTGTTTTCATGATGGCTTATTACAGGGGCTCTAAACATACCCAGATTTCCTACCCTGAAGGTGATTCCCGGCATTGACCCCTAGCTAACCTGTGTGGAGAGGTTAGTGCTAGGCAAACAAATGCTGATGCAGAGTGGGAAAGAAGTAGGAACTGAATACAAAGCAACTTCTCTCTGTCCATCGGGGTAACCTGCTTATCTCAGGGCATAATGAATTTTATGTTGTGTCTCTTTCTTTTGCGAAAAACAGAACGTAGGAGGAAAAGAATTACCACTTCTATTGGGTAATGTAAAAACACTGTGATGGTGCAGGGTTGCCCAGCAACAGTAAGTAGCACAATTTAGAGTGAAGGAGGTCCAGCTAAATGGAAAGATGAGTCAGAGGCATATTGAAATGAACAAGAGAAGGCTACATTCTCAGTGAACTTTGATTAAACCAAAGCAGAGCAGCATAAACAACTGCCTCGTGCCCTTAACTCGTAAGACATAATCAGGTATGTGCTTCTTGTGAGGAGATTGAGTAAAGGGCAACTACACAGTGGCTTCACATTACACTGCCAGGTTGGAGCTCATGTTCACATGCAATTAATCTTCAGGAAAATGTTAGTGCTCAGAGATATATCTCCATTATGGCAACACTTCTAATAGCAACTGCAGTACAAGCAACCTTTCCGTACTTCTTCTACAATGTGCTTCAAATCTGAACTGTTGGGAGAACAGAAAAGAAGAAAGAACCATTTGATTTCCGCATCTTCAGATCTATTATCCTATGGCCAAGTGGACACCAGTTATAACTGCAGTTCTGTGCAGTGGAAATGTGTCTCCAGCCACTGAACTGCAATTTTTCATTCTGTCATGGATGGAAACTCCTTCAAAATTGGCAGAGTGTAGCTCCCAATAAAGGAAAATCATTGGGTTTCTATAGAAAATTACCACTGAATACAGGGTAACTAATACATATGAAAAAGTGTGTATCCTTCCATTCAGAATTTCTTCCTGCCAGTCTACATGTTATACACAAGAACAATGGAATAGAAAAGTGCAGATGGGCACAAGGCAGTGAGACTACCTGCAGAATATTCTTTTTTGTCTCCTTTGAACTGTAGTTTATTAGAGATAATGAGACGGAATGACAGATGCACAATAAAGTGAAGAAAAATACTAAGGAATGGACAGGTTAAGAAATAGGTTCTGCTGCCAGTAAAAGATTTTCATTTTATCTCTCCAGAAAAAACCCCCCACATTTATTTTGAAATGTCAGGAAGCAACAGTTTAGAATATGCAAATAATGCAAGTTAGAAAAAAGATCCAGCACTAGGTGCAAGCAAAGCAGAGTTGGGATCAAGTTGTGCAAAAGCAGAATGAATAAGGAAAAAACAGTAGTGGTGGTAGGTATTAAAACTTGTTAGTGTCTCCTCCTTATCCCTCTCCTAACTAAATTTTCTATGCAGTAAAGATTCTGTCTATGTATAGTTATACATCTTTAGCCAAGACATAGAATCATATTATGACAGAATCTTTAAGGTTGTTGGAAAAGACCTTTAAGATCAAGTCCAACCACTAACCCTACACCACCATGTCAATTAAACCATGTCCCAGAGTGCCACATCTACATGTTTATTGAACACCTCCAGGGATGGTGACTCCACCACCTCTCTTGGCAGCCTGATCCAATGCTTGACAACGCTTTCAATGAAGGAATTTTTCCTAACATGATTTCCTGTTATATTCATGCAAGTATTACTGAAATTATCCTTCAAGGACGTTTATGAATTTCATCTGAAATAGAGTCTAAATTCATTTATAATAAAATGTGTTATCCTCCTGGCACTGCATATGGTCTAAGTTCTGATCGGAAATCTCTAATTTGGACATGACAAAACTGATGAATCTAGAGGTAGATATTATGATTTTCAGGCAGACCAGAATCAAGCTCCAAGATGTTATGATAGTTTAGACAATTGAAATTATTTGCAGGTTCCTGTAAATGAAAACTAAGCACTTGATTAGCCTGTGGTAGAAAACACAAGTCAAGTAGTATTACTTCTGTGCTTAAGTATTTTGTTAGATAAGGGGTCTTATGATAAATTTTCCTAGGTCCCAATGTCCTATGGAGAAACTAATAACATTTCTTTCCAGCTACACAAAGTGTCAGATTTCAGAATGTAGTAAGATGTCCTCAGAAATTCTTAGGTCACTACTCAGGCAGAAAAT
Source organism: Porphyrio hochstetteri (assembly GCA_020800305.1). NCBI lineage: Eukaryota > Metazoa > Chordata > Aves > Gruiformes > Rallidae > Porphyrio > Porphyrio hochstetteri. The sequence goes on from CM036912.1 coordinate 28,105,380, forward strand.
GCTTTTATTAAGAGCTTGCTTTCACATAGAAAGTGTGTGTGTGAGTCTGTGTATCTGTATGTGTATGTAGAGTTATCTGTGTTTGCACATATATATGAATATATGTGCACAAATACTTTACAAACTCAAGGAATATGTGAAGAATTACTTCATGTTCTATTTTTTCCTTATTTCAGCTTTAGCTGCTTCAAGCTGGTAAGGGCAAGGAACATCAGCCAATGCTTTGATGGAGACAGTAATTGCAAGCAGCTGCATTTGACATTGAACCTCCACCATACATGCATTGCATTAAATTCTGTGTGTAATGGTTTCCTATCTACAGCAATGGCAACATGAAGACACAATTGACCAGTCATTAATAGCCTTATCAGAGCAAATATATAATATTTACTTGGTTTTGATATCCTGTTATCCTCTTCAGCCCATTAAAGGCACTTCCTGGCCACTCAGCTTCCAGCCACCTGGCCAATATAAGAATTTTCTATCACTTAAAATTTTTTTTCAATGTTAAATACAGAGAAAGCAATTTCTACAGACACATCTCAGTGCCCCAAATGGATATTTCTTTTCGCTCCATACCTCTGTTTCTAGTATTAATATTAACATTGCTATTAGTATTAGTATTAGCAGTGGTATTATACTGAAGCAAGTTATGAAGCATCCCTATGGTCGGGCATGCCACGACAAATTTTCATCCAGATCCCAAAGGATCTTTTTGCTGAGGTTGGACTGTAGTTTGTCATGTGGTTACTTTTTCTGTTACCAAATATTCCATGCTTTTTCAGCAAGGTAATATTGGAGGGCAGGTGGACTACAGAAATCCCATTTATTGAGATAGGCTTTATTCCTTTGGAAGTAGCTAATGTGATCATGGTTATATTGAATTTTATTGTCTGTGTAAAACTTGCTCAAACCTACAGGTAAAATGCACAAAATATAATAAACTTTCTTCAGTGTCCCAACCTATTATAGAGTGTTCAGTGTGTACTTTTAAAATTTGTTAGTGATATGGGAAATAGAAAATATAAAATCTGTATGCTAGGCAGAAGTGACAGTTCCCTTCAAATACACTAAACTCTGAATAAAGACTAATGAAGATTGCCGGCCTTGTTAATGAACAAAGATGTTTTTATATGATATTGTTTAGAATTACAGGAATTCAGGGAACCTGATCAGATAGAGACAAATCTGAGACGAGTTAGTACAAATGGTTGAAAATTATTGATTATGGTTGTGTTTTGAGTTTAATGAGGATGAAAAAAACCTGAACATCTACTTTCTGGATTTGGTTAATAAATGTCAAAGTTAAATATCGTGTTTTAAAATACACCTTTGCAGGTTTCCCCTTCTATATCCTCTTTGCTGGAGAGTTTTTACTGAATAATGGAACATAGATGATAGATAAAAATAACAAAATTCACCTCCTTAAAGAGGCAGGGCCCAAGTGCTAAACTTATAGCAAGCAAGAAAAATACAGAAAATAATTTCTGGATTAATTTCTATTTTTGAGTTATGTGATATGTTTAGTAGATCTCAGAAAACATGAAAGTAGAAAGCTCCCCCAGTTTTCATGGTCCTTCAATACCATACATTAAATAGATTTTACACAGTGGCTTTTAGTACACTAAAATTTCTTCAGGAGAAGTTGTTAATGTGTGCGAATCATTGTTCCTAAGCAATTTTATGATACACCTAGAATTGAGCATAGTTGCATTAGTCATGATTTGGGCTAAGGAATTGTGGAAATAGAAAATATTACTGATGGTAATAGGGGGTCATAGAGATACAAATTATCTCAACATTATAAGACAAAGAATATATTTCCAATGATAAACGCACACATTCTCATAACAAAGGAATCCTCTTAAATGTTCTGTGTTTTTCTGAGTATGAAATGTCTAAAAGGTGACAAGGCAGGTGTGCTCAGAGAATATAGTTGTAAGTGTGATCACAACTTTTAGCAGAGACATTTAAATATAAAATGCAGAGTGTAAATTCTGTACAGTACAGACATTTTACAGAATACCCTGACAAGTGAAAAATGTTTCCAAAAAGTTAAAAAGTCTCTAGTGGCTTCAGCCAGCTGCTTAGTTTTGAAGTAGCAGAAATGAGCGTATAATTTAGGTTGCACTGTAAATAATACCTTTAAGATGACCCTCAGTCCTACTCTTTCAATTTAAAAAGAAAATATTTCAACATGGTATATTATTTATTCAGAAAACAATTATCTAGGAGAGTAACAGCTTAAATAGACGTTACTGATTTGAAAATTTGAAAATTGAAAAGTTTTTTGGAATTGGAGAAATCTTTTAATAAAACTATACATGGTAAACTTAGTCTGGAAACTACAAATTGGTTTGTTTCAAGCCTGCTCAAAAGTTATGGTATAGGACAGTATTTACCATGAAGTGCATCCATTTCCACCCTGGGATGGAAAAGATCTCTCTTTAGATGGCTAGTAGAGAGCTTATGGAATTACATCTTCAATATACTTAATATTTCCCAGCTCAAATTACATACACTAGTGAAAAATAATTAAATCTTCACCTCCTTCAAGTATCCACTCTGGATTTCAGAAACCTCTTACCAAGTATTTATAAAGAAACACAATTTACTGTTTTCAAATGATAGCTCAAAGAAAATTTTGACCCATGGGAAGCTGATAAACTGCTCACTTAACCTGTTTACAATTTATTGCACTTTAAATGCGATTAGTCAGCATAGGTCATACGTTTTTGTTGTTTTGACTGAATGACTTAAATTCTCTAGAAAAAATAATGGATGGCAGACAGGAAATAATGAATTCCATTGTTCAAGCAGACAGCACCTTGTACAAATATGAATTACAGTGTCCCATAAAGAAAAATGTATGAACAAAAGACCCAAGCAACCTAGCTAGTATGTGTGGCACAGCTCTTCTGAGGACAGCATCTCTTGGGAAGGTAAGGATTTGAGCAATTGGTAGCATTTAATGATTAAGAAGACCACATATTAAAAATAACTATTCATCCAGCATTTAAATATTCTTTTCTAGTTTTCTGTCAGCTTTGCTGATAATAAGGAATTTGGAAAAGAAGGTGTACTTTGGAAACGTGAGTGACTAAATTGGTTAAACCTTTATTCAGCATGAATAATCCGTCCATATCTACTCATTATATGGTGCTGTATGACTATGTGTTCTACATCTTTTACACATGAGCTGTTAGCTAAGCAGAAGCTGATTTGAAAATACATTTATGCAATTTAGAAGATAATCATATGACATGACCAGTTCAGTGTTTCATCCCTATTTGTGGCATTTAGACAGGAAATACTTTCAAAGCTCTTGGCAAAATCATATGTGCTATGAAGCTTAAGATGAGATGCCACGTCCTTTGAACTCTTAAGAAACAACAGATTCTAGAGAAATTTTACATATATGCATATGTGTACAAAACCACATACATATATACACACACCCCTATATTGAAATACATTATTAAAAAGAACACAGAAAGTAACATTCATAAGGGTTTTTTATTTATTCTACCTATTCTTTCAGAAACGTGAGATGCAAATTCTTATGAGCCAGAGCAGTAACAGTGAATAACAAGTCTTGTAGTCTTTGTATATTTACATTTCAGTCAACCCAATGTTCCTGAGAATAGAACAAACGTGAACTTTGCTAATAAATTCTTCTGTTGATACCTTTATGTTTTCCCTAAATATTAATTCAGTCCTAATAGTTGGAAAAAATAAATGTACTGCAAAGTAAACAGTTCTACTCTTTTATTTATTACAGAATAAATAGTTGAGAATTTTTCCTGCCTCTTCCTGCCATTCACTGTATGAAGAAGAGAAATAAGCATCCACATTCTTTTTAAGTGTAGTTTTCTCTATTTGCAAGGCCAACACATGCAGCAATAAACCGCATTTGCAGTGAACACCTCTTTCTTGATGAAATGGATGGAGATGGGCACTAAATTTAATCTGGATTACTAAAGAATGGCAATCGGTGAACAATATAAACTTAATTCAAATTAAACCAACACCTCTCTTTGCAAAAGAAACACTTTTTTTTAAAAAAAGTGCATAATTCTCAATGGTAAAGACTGCTTTGTTATGCTTTACTTCTACATTATAGAGTACCAATTATGTCTCCTATATATGGTTCTATTAACAGCTTAATCAATATTCAGTGCACTGGACTGGAATTTCCATAAGTGACTTCAAAGACACTAGAGCACATAAGCATATCTGTGTACAATCTTTGACAAAACTGGTGCAAGATTTTGAAATTTAAAATATTGGTCAGGAGTTGTTTAGGGGTGAGGAGATAAATAAAAAACTAATGTTAATTTCACAACTGTGATTCCTTTGTCACAAAGTTCTTAATTTGTATTGTCTCTATGTTCAATATTCAATAGATCTATTCTGTCGAGGTGACAGTCCCAAGGTCTTCCACACAGAAGTCCAGACAATATTCTGGAGTCAGAACTTCAGGTTCCAGGAAGTGATCCTACAATGGTTGGTATTCCCAGGGAGGAAGAAGGATAGTCAGGCACAACTCAGCTATTACTTGGTAGCAGTGCAAAAGAGATTAGGAAGTCTGAAAGGAGCAAAGAAATTTGTCTTACCTCTTCCATTCAGACAGAAATTCAAAATATTTTTAATTCTCAGACCTATATTTCCAGAGACAATCCTAATCATCTTTATTATGTGCAAAGGGAACATAATAATTTTGAATGACCTACTGGTCATTCTTTCTGCTTTCTTTTATTCTTGTTGCCATCCTCAGTCTGGTAAAGGAAAAAATAAGCAACTTGCAGACCTTCATATTGAAAACTGTCTTGGTGGCTGCACATCCTTTTTCTCCTTGCATGTGCTTTATTACCCATCTCTGTGTAGATGTTATGATATTACATCAAGCAGGAAAATTTATATTTTGGATTTTTTTTTTTTTGTACTGCAAGTCTATTTTCTGTGAGTCAGTCAAACACATTAGACAACTCTGGACAGGATTTGAAGTTATTTAATACGTTTTTACAGTTCAAGTCCCAGGGTAATATCAGGTTTTGTTCCCTGCTAATATCATACCATATATACTCAGGAAAATTCTCAAACTTTACTTAAAAAATACCAAATAAAAAGAAAATGAAACAAAGAATTGTAAAATGAGGTAAACCTTTGGTTTATTATTGCAAAAGTTGAAGAAAAATTTGCATATTGATTTTTTTTTCTCAGTGACTATACTGAGAATGTTTTGATTTTCCTGTGAAGTTCAATAATCCAGATAATTATATGCTTTATAAATCAGAAAATATGGGAATCTAAAGTCGCTTTGCTCCTTATGTGATAAAATTTCTAAATATGAAATTCTCATTCTCTTCTTCCTACCCCATAAAATCTTCAGATAAAGGTTTTGCCTCAATTAGAGAAAGATTTAAGAGTCTGAACTGGCAGAGAGCTAAGGAAGATGACTACCCCAGGGAGGATATTAATTTTGGTTTTATTAATTTTGCCCCAAAGAGTCAAATTTAATTTGTTCCTGTGTTCTTCCTCACTTCTTATTGGAGCTACAGTGAAGGGTCAAGATTTAATTTCATCAAATCTTCAGGTTTATTAGAATAGTTATCTCAGATATTGAACCGTATTAACCAGCCATTGGAAATTCTACTGTGAAATGTTCAGTGTTGGAAGATAAAAGTGCAGCCGTAGCAGTCAGTTTGTATAACCCATGTCCCTGCAAAGGCAGACTTGTTTTCTATAGCCCCTTTGTTCAGTTCTGCATATTGGTCTACCTACAAACATGTTGAATGATGGGGCTTTCTCCTCTCTGAGAACATCTATGGCTGAAATAATGTTGTTTGGAGACTGTCAAAACTTCTAACTTCTAAATTATTTTGTCTTATACTCAATAAAGTACCAAGAGACAAGCTTAACTTAACCTGCTGTTTAACATCAATTTCTATTGTGTTTCATTCAGCTATCTTCCACAAGATTTAAGCACATACTTAAGTACTTGTTTTTTTGCAGTAAGAAAGGAATTTTGTATATGTTTAAGTGCTTTGTTAAAATGGGAACTCTGGGTTTAGTCTGATCAATTAAATGAAGGTCAATTTGTTATCAAAATGTGCTGGCAGTATTAGGAGAAGAATGACATTATATAAAATACCAGGTGACTAGGTATGATGTCATATTGTTTGTAACTTTTCATATTATTAGGATATAAAGAAAATGGTAATATATGTGTTATCAAAATATTTCCCACTGTAATTAATATCTTTCTGATGGTTCTCATCTTAGAGCTTGGACAGCTTGTGATCTTATTTATGTCATTATAAAAATAAAAAATTTTTTAGCTAGTCTTATAACTGGACATAATGAAAGCCAAGTCAAAGATGTAAACTGAGTTATCAGTTTGCAAGTGATCACATTTTACAGTGAGTTCTGTAAGCCTTCCAGTACCTGAAGGGGCCCTACAGGAGAGATGGAGAGGGACTGGTTACAAGGGCATGGACTGATAGGACAAGGGGTAATGCATTTAAACAAAAAGAGGGTAGATTTAGATTGGATCTAAGGACAAAATTCTTCCCTGGGAGCAGGAGAGGCCCTGGCACAGAGTGCCCAAAGAAGCTGGGGCTGCCCCTGGATCCCTGGCAGGGTTAATGGCCAGGTTGGATGAGGCTTTGGGCACCCTGGGGGGTGTCCCTGCCCATAGCAGGAGTGGCACTGGGGGTCCTCTGAGGTCCCTTCCCACCCAAACCAGTCTGTGATTCTATGATTCCAAGATATTTATTGATTCTTTTAGGTCATAAAGGTGTTTTTTTCACTTAAAATGTAAAGTCAGTTTCTAGCTGGAAAGGAAAAAGTTGATTTCTATTTCTGTTGTGAGCCAGGACAAAACAAACAGGGCAAACATAATGAGGTAGAAGGAAAGTGGGAAGGAATTCAAACTGCTGGGTTAGTGAGGCATTACAATAGGCTGCCTGGGAAAATTACGGGGCTCTGCAGTGACATGAGTGTGACCTGCTGTTTGCTAAAGGATGCTGAGGCTGCTTTACACGCACAAGGCTTTATTAGCAGCATCCATAGATGATGGCACACCTCAGTTCTAATAACGAAATTTTCTTCTTTGGAAGGGGAAAAAAGAAGCACTGTGTTGCAAAATAATGGATAAGGAAAAGAAAAGAAAATAAGGGTTGATTCTCACACAATTTACTCTTTTCATGGAAACACACCATAACAACAGTATCAGGATTTGCAGATGCTAGGTCATGAGAACAACAGCACAAAACCAACAGTATAAGAAAAAGGGGGAAAATATTTCCATAGAGAGTTCGAAATTATACTGCCAAAAAACCCCACAAAAGACAAAGGTTACCAGAGACAAAGGCAGACTACAGAATGGCAAGTGGCAGGCCCTCAGCATTAGGAAAGTTAAGGCTACCTAGTACATGGTGCAGTCTTGTGACAGTTCACAGGAAGTTTCAGAGTATTTCCAGACATATTCCTGCATAGACAAATTTGCATGGTTAAAATTTTGTTATGAGTTTTAAAAGGTGTTTAATATTTAGCTAATTAAATTCAAATAAATGTAAAGACCTGTTACATCCAGACTGGAGTCAGGTCCATGACATTTTTAGTAGCTCAGTGGTTTACAGTAGGCACAAATAAAAGTGGACACCAGAGAAAGAAATATCCAGACTGAACAGGCCCAACTCTTTCACCCTGTCTTCACAGGAGAGGTGCTTCAGTCCCCAGATCATCTTCAGCCCTCCTCTGGACTCACTCCAACAGCTCCATGTCCTTCTACTGTTGGGAGACCCAGTGCTGGATGCAGTACTCCATGTGGAGTGTCACCAGGGCAGAGCACAGGGGCAGAATCTACTCCTCAACCTGCTGGTCAATCTGGCTGACTAGTCTATAGTTCCCTGGGACTCCCTTTTTTTTCCTTCTTAAAAAGCTGGCAAGTCAGTGCAAGTTTGCGAAGCTCACCCTACAGACTAGGTCAGGCAAGGACCTGACTTTGAATATGGCTCCTGAGTCAAGGGCACAATCCGAAGATGAGGCTTCTCCCAGCAAGTTCTCAGGCAGTTATGCTCACTGAAGTCAGGTTCAAGGCAGACACCTGAGAAACCTGCAAAATTTATGAATTAGAAATTAGTAAGGATATACTTAATACTAAAACAATGTACCTTGCAGCAGTACAATAGTGTTCAGTTTACCATTTGATAACACTGTGATGGCATAACCATTTGCAAAGTCTAAGAAATTTACAGAAGTATGTGAGCAATGCAATGACCAAATGGGCAGACAGAGATGCCTGTGGTTGTATGTAGAAGGTATCTCAGTGACAGAAGAATGAATAGCAACATAAGCACAATAGCACAATGCTCTAAACAGGCAGGACATTCTGCCAAATGCATAAGAACAGAACTAAAAATAACCTGCATCAGGAGATGGGATTGCCTTCTGGGGAGGGAGTAGGGTGGAGATGAGAAGTATAACACAAAAATGATGACTGAGGAAAGATGTATAAGAAAAACCAGCCAGCGTGATCTCTGACCTGTCTCCTCAGAAGCTCACAAGCTTGATCATCCTGACCTCAATGACCAAGAGCATCAAGGACCACTGCCACCAGTCCAAACTGTGACAGCAGCCCTACAGTATCCTATACTCACTGTAATAGTTTCTTATATGTAGTGAGAAGGTGTAAGAACAAATCAGTAGCATAAAATGTGTGGTTAATTAACCAGTTTAGTAAATTTTAATTCTGCAGTTTAAAACTGGATTAATATGTCACTCTCCTGAATGGTCCCATGACAGCAATCTATGTTCATGCATTCAGGTGCAACAGTTAGACAGCTGTACCATACCAGAGCTAGCCTCGAGCACTACAGCAGAGCCCTTAGGAGAGAGTGAGGGGAAGCTGCTGCAGAACTTGGCAGTGCACTCACAGCCCTGACAAAAAGGACTGCATAGGATCATGTCCAGGAAGTATTTTTTCCTGCTCGGTTCTTACAGCTTCCATTTCTTTCTGGCACCTCTTTTGTCATTCCATCTTATCACTGCCTGCCAGGCTGCTTGAGGTTATTCCAGGTTGAAAAGGAAAGTTCTTGATTCCTGGCTAAGACCTTCCAAAAATCCAGCAGGCAAATCAGTGTCAGGAATCTCCTTTTGATATACTATGCTTCCTTTTTGTTTCTCTGATTCATTCTGCTAAGCCAATTGAGATGTCATCTGGCTGAACAATATGCTTGATGTATCAACTGAGCCTTTAGTGATCTAAAGGAAATATCGCCTGAATTCTGCAAGCAAAGCTTTTCAGCATAATGTATTTATTATTGAAAAAACCACAGTATTTGCAACATAAATAGGATGGTGGTAGCTTATTAAAGTGCAGATCGAACTTAAAATTATCCCCTTTTTTAATTTCAAAGGTATATAAAATGACATCATATTAAGTCTTCAGGGAAATCTTGACACTATGATCAAAAATGCACTTTTTGGAATAACTGAGTCTAGAGACATGATATTAATATATGTAAACTCATACTGACTTTTAGAAGCACCTTTTAATACATATACATGAATCTGTAATTTTAAAGGTGTAGTCATTAAATTGCTGTGAATGTGGGTCTTGTGTGTTGATAGTTACCTAAAGAATGCACGCCATGACATTCATTCCTGTTCACTACTGTCTATGAAAGACAGCAGTTCTTACAGACAGGAGGAAGGGGAAGACTACTTATTAAAATTGCTGCAAGTAACTCAGAACAATTAAAACAAACACTAGCTCTTAATTAAGTTGGGTGACTGTCTTCTGGAGAAAGAGATATGTTTAAAATAACCCCGTGTGCTACTCTTTCTGCTGCATTATCACAAGGCAGTGTAACTGAACAGAAAATATAAAATAATGCTTTCTAGAGGTGTTCCCAGCATTAGATATCATTTTACAGTAATGAGAGATGCATTCAGAAGGACAAAGATAGTGGTTATAAGTAGCTAGTCTATACAGTAGGCACTGACCCCAGAAATTATGCCCAAACATTTCTTACATTTCTTTTTTGGTTTTTTAATCCTGAAACCAATACTGAGGCATATGTTGTACAGGTATTTAGAGTCACCACTTCTCAAGAAAATAAAGGTTTCTCAAATATAGAATTTCTATGAGCTCTGAAATGTCTGTGAGTGGCACAGGCTGCCCAGGTTGATGAAAAAATGACTGGTAGATGATGGAAGAGCAGTGGATATTGTCCGCTTAGACTTCAATAAGTCTTTTGATGCTCTGTCTTGTTAAGATCCTTATAGAGAAGCTGATGAAGAATTCCTCCTTCTCTAGCTAGGGATCCCAACTGCTTGGCCTCTCTGCCTTCTAACTCCAAACTATTGGCCCCGTGATCCCAACATCGGAGCAACCAAGTGATAATGTGCTCACTTGGGTGGCGGGTGAAATCTTTTCGAACCTCACGCAGCTCACTCAGAGTCAGGGATTGGGTAACAATCTCTGGTTCTGCCTCCTCCTGATATCCTCGAGATGATCCCGGTTGATCATCATCCTTATCCGTCACTATGCGAACTGATTTCTTTGTGCATTTCCTCTTTTGTACGGGAGCAACAGACACTGGTGTGGGTTGGTTTTTCTGATCATCTGCAGTGTCTGCTGTAGAGATTACAGTAGCTGCAGTGTCAGTCACAGGGGTTGCAGTAGCTGCAGTGTCAGCCCCAGTGGTTGCAGCAGCTATAGTATCTGCCAGTCTGTTTCCTTTCCCTTCTCCCTGACAGTGCTGACAGTGCTGCCTGCTATCAAGCAGTGTTTGATAAATAGTGGCCAGAGCCCAGCACAGTGCAGTAAGGTGTCCATCTCTGGGAAACCTACAGCAATTTTTCTTTAGGTATGCAGTCACTTGATCGGGGTCTTGTAGCTGTTCAGGAGTGAAGTTCCAAACCATCGGGCGTGAGAAAGTACCTAGGTACTTGCCCATACTTTGCCACATGCCCTGCCACTCGTGATTATTCTGTCTCGGAGAAAGCTCTTCAGTGGTATTCATAAACCTATGCTTGATATATAACAAAAACTGAACCATCTGCCCCAAACCTACCAATAGCAAAATGCTAGTTTGAATATCCCAGAGATATTGAAGGTTTTCAAAAATTGCCATAAGAGCTGTTGTATTTAGCCCAAAGGAAAAGAAAGCAGTGCTGTTATTAACCCCTCCCTGTCCAAAGAATGGACAGGACAGCAAAACCTCATACAAGTACCAGATTAAGCTCATGGTCATCGATATTATTGTATCATAGACCGATATCATAAAATACACTATAATGAAGTATGGGAACAAATATGGGAGCCGCAAACCTGAGAGAGTAAAGAATCCTGCCAGGATTGTATACAGCATGCGATGGTTTTGATACCACAGCCTTGTGAATAAATACCACAGCATCGTGACCAGAGATTGCTTAAACAACAGTGCTTATCTTAATTGCGATAGTTAGGGTCAGATCTACCGTTATCCCAACCGTTCGAGCCCCACGTTGGGCGCCAAAATGACTGTCGTGGTTTTGCCCCAGCCGAGGGCCGCACCCCACACAGTCGCTTGTACTTTTAAAAGGAAGGGGGAGGGAAAGTTGGGGGAAGGGGAAAAGGGAAGGAAGAAGGAGGAAAAGAAACCACAACCTATAAACCAGAACCACGCAGGTTGGGATAAGGATAGTTTACTAAACAATAACAGAAAACTAGATATAACAATAACAGAAGTTTAAAGCACAAAATAGATGAAACTGGTGATACACAATGCAGTTTCTCACCAAACCACAGAACCCAGGCCGCACAGAACCCAGTCCCCGAACCCGGAAACTGCCCGTCCTGGTGTTGTCTCCTCCTCTTCCCCCCAGTCCCCCTTTATACTGAGCATGACGTAACTGGCATGGAATATCCTCTTTGGCCAGTTCGGGTCACCTGTCCTGGCTGCGTCCCCTCCTTTCTCACTAGTAAGGAAGTATGCAGAGCTGAGAAAGGTCCTTGATTGCCCGGCAACAACTAGAAACATCAGGGTGCTATCAGCACTGTTCTCATCTTAACACCCAAACATGGCATTCCATCCACTGCTAAAAATAATTAACTCCATCATAGCTGAAACCAGGACAGGGTGAGATAAGCAGACACTGAAGTGGACTGAAGACTGGCTGAACAGCTGAACTCAGAGGATGTGATTCATGGCACAGAGTATAGCTGGAGGTCTGTCACTATTGCTGTACGTTGGGGGTCAATATTACAGGACAGGGTGCTGTCCTGTTTAGCATCTTCATTAATAATCTGAGTCATGGGACAGATGCTTTATCTTCAGCAGCCTGCAGGTGACACTGAACTGGGAGGACTGGTATGCTAGAAGGTTGTGCTGCTATCCAGAGGGATCTCATCAGGCTGGAGAAATGGGCTGACAGGAACCTCGTGAAGTTCAGCAAAGAGAAGTGACGAGTCTTGCACCAGGGAAGGAACATCCCTAGGCATGAATATATGCTGGTGGCCACTCGGAGCACATCTTGGCAGAAGAGGACCTGGGAGTCCTTGTGGACAGACACCAGGTTGATTGTGAGCCATCAGTCAGTGTACCTCTGCAGAGAAGCAGGATGATGGTGTCCTGGGCTGCACTAGGAGTGGCTTTGCCAGCAGGTGGAGGGAGCGGATTCCTCCACTCCATGCAGCACTGGTGAGGACTCATCTGAAGGCCTCTGGTCAGTTCTGGCATACCTGGTACAACAGAGACATACTGGAGTGAGTCCAATGAAGGGCCACAAAGATGCTGAAAGGTTTGGATCATCTCTCCAATGAGGAGAGGTTGAGAGGGGTGGGACTGTCCAGCCTGGAGAAAGAAGGCTCCAGAGAGATCTATTGATGTACAGAAATTCCTAATAAGAAAGGTACAAAGAGGACAGAGTCAGGCTCTTCTCAGTGGTGCCCTGTGACAGGACAAGAGACAATGGGCACAAACTGAAACACAGGAGGTTCCCTCTGAACATCAGGAAACACTTTCTACTGTGAGGGTGACTGAACACTCGCACAGATTGCACAGGGATGTTGTGGAGTCTCCATTCTTGGGGTATTCTAATGACATCTGCACACAGTCCTGGGCAACTGACTCTAGGTGTCCCTGCTTGAGCATGGGGGTTAGACCAGATGACCTCCACAAGTCCCTTCCAACCTCAACCATCCTGTGATTCTGTGATTCAGTTGCACCCTTTTCACCCTTGCAGGTTTCTGAGACCTGACTGGATCAAACTCTGATCAGTGTGGTCTGACCTCAGACCTGCCTCTGCTTAGAGCAGTGATTCTGCCTCTGCTCTGAGCACTGCCTCTAAGGTGCCTCATCTAATTCAAAATTAAGTACATATGTATATGCTAATTTATCAAAAGAATTCTGATGTCTGATGACAACATCTACAGCATCCATCTACTCTAGGGTACATGCTTCTTTCTTCATTTTACAAAAAAGATCAGCCAACACTATATAACTCATCTGCTCCTTGTTTCCCTTTAACTGCTTCTAAATCCTCACTGCAGTTCCTGCATTGCCCAAAATTTTTAAAATATATGCAAAAAAATTGATGTGGCTTGAAATTCAAAACGTCACTGTCTTTCTTCCTAAACACAAAACTGAGTATTGCATTTGTGACTGAATTACAGTGTGAAATTTTATTTCTCCTGCTAATTTACAACTCAGACATTTCACTCACTCCTTCCTTTTCTTTTAATACTGAATCTGTCTCTTTGTAGCAAGGTCTTAAAGGAACAAAAGAATACAGATAAATCTATTTTTAAAAAAAGAGAGAAGAAGAAATTGAATTACAGAAAGTAAAAGATTTTTAAAGGAAAGGTTTAAGCTCAAAATTATGAAATAACTATTAAATAATTAAGAAACTGCTCCTTATTCTGTGGAATTATCAGGCTTCTGACTTCAGTGATGTTTAAATTCTGGTACCCATCAGCTACTGAAAGCAGAATACTCTTAACTTTAAGGAACCTTCTTTTGCAGTTCTGGAATTTCTGGAATTTCAGCAGTAGGATTTGGAAGCTTCTGTTGTTTTCAAGACACCCTCCAAACACTATTTCAATACCTCAGTATAAAGAAGGTTATTGGCTTGCAGTGCTATTGAATCAGTGCACTAGATACAAAAATAATGTTGAGCCACTGCTGTACAATTGTGGTGAGCTCCACCATATCACCTGGCTGATCTTCCAGTCATCACCTGTAACCTAAGTTGAAAAGCATATTGTATCACAAGTCTTCCATAAGCCTTCAGACATGTATCCTCACAGCACAAAATGTATCCAGAGTCAGTCACCAAACAGATCGGTTGGTTTAACTCTTGATCTATGAGGTGACGTGGAGCCATTTCAGTGCCTAAGGTTTGTAAGAAAATGTAGAGTCATTGACTTTTAGACTGGCTTTAAAGGAAGACTGTAAGGTTAGAAAGTCTCTGTAGCTGTGAAATTGAGGTTATAAGGATATTATGGTATTAGGCAATTGGGATTAGAGCTCAAATGTATTCGTTACTTGTGCTTGTTCCCCAAAAGCTGTGCACTGAAGATGGTGGGAACACAGTCTGAATGCCTGGAACAGGGCAAAAGGGACTAACAAAATCTGGTAATTTGTCCAGTGACCTTGGTCAAATTATCAATTCCGGCCACACTGTTGTCTCTACATCTGCTACTAAGGCTTCTCTCATCTCTAAAAGTGACTAGAAATGTTTGTGGAAGGAAGCAATACACAGGAAAATATGCAAACAGAGAATCTGGCTGGAAGGAGGATTACAGCAGTTTTCCACAGCTGCCAATACATTACAACAGGCCAGGAAATTAGATATATCTTTGCAACTACCTTGATACAGGGAGTTTCAATATTGAAATTGCAATTATTCTTAATTATATGTATAATATATTTGCACATAAGTTCCTTAGTACAGAAAGAACAAGAAATAACAATGAGAAATAACTGCATCTCTATTTCTGTCTCAAGCTTGGGATGGGGGCAATAAGAGGTGAAGAAAAAAACCCCACGATTTACTTTATATATCAGCAGTAAGAGTTGTGTTGAAATCTGCTGAGAACATATTTCTAAAATATTTATAAAAACAAAATTCTCAAGCTCATAAATACAAGTTTAGCTTGTTCTGCCATTTATTGATTTCTGTTGCGAAGAGAGCAGAAGTTTAGTCAGCAGAAAAATATCATACATAAGAAAAAAATATTGGCAAATGCTCCTTTTTTTTCAGTTTTACTAGTGAAGATTGAGATAAACTCTGCTGAACAAATGTAAAATATGCAAGGGGCTTTAAGACGAAACTCTGTGACTGAAAGAAACAAAGCTGCATCTCAGCTGATGTTCAGACTAAAGAGGCAAGTATGATTAAACTTTCAGACTCTTGACTGTGACAAGAGAAAGAGCTTCTTGTAGTAGCTCTGTCTAAAATAGTGATGCTGAGGATTGTTTAAAAAAAGTCTTCAGGATTGATCTCAGTCCATAACAACCATGAGTTTATATGCCTACTTCTATTATGGCACATTATCAGAATGGAAAACTGTTTGAGAAGACACGGGGTGAAAACCCACAATATCTTTGTCCCAACAGCTCTAGAATTATCCACCTGATCTGTGGGCACACGCAATGATTGACACAGACACAATGGAGAGGACAGAAGTTTGGAATCAGTTTCTTTGAGAAGCGTGCTTTTCCTCTTCTATGACCTACTATCTGACCACAGTTGACATTTACTACTAGCAAGCAATTAGCATCACTCTGGTATTAGAAGTATTTCCATGCTAATTATTTTCAGAAGAGAAATGTCAAGATTTGTGCAGTACTCAACACATTGGGTTTTTGTACTGAATAACACATAATGGTTTGTTAAAATGGCACTTCAGGGTTTTGGGGAGAGATTTTCAAAGCACAAATGTTACTCTAAATGTCTTTTTTTTTTCTTTTTTCTTTTTTTTTAATGCTTTGAAAAATAACATTGTCTCTGCACTGACTCTGCTATGAGTTCTGTTAAATTCATTTGAATGTCCAGATAAGCATGACTAGATGTGTTGCTCAAAATTATATTTATTAAGCAAGCAACAGAATAATTAATGATACCAAAAATTGAGATACTTACAATTATATATATATTAAAAAATTCTTCATTAAGATTCTACTGACTTTTAATTCCTAACAAATAGCAATGTATGCTTTGTCATGGAAAGGTAAGCTGAACTTAATACTTACGTAACTGCAATCTCTTAAAGACACTGCTATTTCATTTCTCTCCCTTCTCAGCCTCAGTTACTATATGACCACGTGGGTGCTCTTTAAAATTGAGAGCAACCCTGAGGCAATGAACTGATCCAACCAGCATTGTACTGTTCCAAAACAAACCTGCTGGTTTTTCAGGACAATGACCTGACCTTCACAAGTAGGACCTTGAATGTCATTGTAAGGGAACAGACTAATAATGGAGTAATAACACTGCAATAAGAAAATAAATAGGCTGAACTTATGTTCAGAACCCGTGTGTTTTCCCAAAGTATCTCATCACTAGTTGTATGATACAACTAAAGCTGTGCTTTTTTTTTTCTTAATACATTTTATGTTCTGTGTTTTCCTTTAGTCCAACATTAATGCGTTGGTCCCTTGTTTTTTGCCCTTCTATGACTTTGTTCTAGGTAAAAAGAAAACTAAACATGGTACAGTAAAATGAACTTAAGCAAACAATGGTCAAAGGTGTGGGGTGACTGCACAGGCATCAGTGTAAATTAGGGATTTTTGTGATGAAGTTATTTAGAAGTCATAGTAATTCTTTTGGACCCAGAAGCCTTTCCTCAAGCCATATACTTCTGTTCTGATAGAAAAACTAGGGTTGTGTTTAATGTTACAGCACGACCTGGACTGTGCCTGTTCACAGTACTGTTCACAGATGTGTGATAGACACTGTTTTCCTTTAGGATTGAGTAGGATTCCCTGTGCAGGGAGAGAAGTTAGCATTTCTTAATTGGAAACAGTTTTGGTATAGAAGCTGGGGTACGGAATACAGGCATACCAACTATTCTTCATTGGAAAACCTAGTATATGACCTTGAGGAAGCCTCCATTCACATGTTTTTTTTCCTCTTGTTATCTTAAATATGAGGGAATTAAGTCCTTACTAAGAGCAAAACTGAAACAACTATAAAGAAAAAGAGTAACTATTTCTCTTAAGCTACCAACACAGCAATGTGTCAAATTACCACCTTCTCCTAATAAGCTCAGATATTTTTGTAGTATTGGTAATGTGATTTAAAAATAAGATTTACTTATTTACAACCTTGTTCATGACAAACGTTTTGTTTAGATTAAACATCTTTGTATTGGCCACAAGAAGGTTGCATTTCTGACATGGTCCTGTTCAAACATTTCTGAGGTGTTTTCTGGAGGACTTGGCTGAAATCAGTCTTGAGACTTTAAGCGTACTGAAGTTTAGGCTAATGGAAATCTTCTAACCATTGCCTCCACAGTCCAGAGAGACCTATGACAGAATAACTAACTACTAATATTTGCTCAAAACTCCTCTGGAACTGCAGTTTACCAGCCTTCAGCATTTTTATCTTCTAGCTCATATACAGAAACAGTTTATAGAAGATGGAGAAGTAAAGCATTGGGTTGGGGAAGGTGCACATGATGCACCAGTTCAAGATGTCTCAGTCTGTATACTTGGAAACAATTCATTCGTAATTTCTTGTTTCAACTGTAATGTGACACTACAGCCATATGTTTGAAAAGCATACTGATGATACCAGTATGATGAATGTACCCTCAGTACATTCCTGTGGAGAAAGAATAATCCTTTGCCGTACCGATAGAACTACCCTATTTTACTTTAATTGAGTAAGACAAACATTCCCATGAGCTATGAGGCCTCTTTGTAATATAAAAAAGTTTTAGAGTATTTAGAATCAGAAAAGTAGGACACTTAATTTAATTGCTAAGAGATAAGTTTGATCAAAGCCAAAGAAAGTGAACTGCATCCTTGAATATAAGAAGCTTCATTTAGAAAATGGACTTGATAACAAGCACATGTATTCATTGTTGGAGACTTCTGATTATTAATATTTCATCTAAAGAATGCCTTATATTTAAGACTCTTCCATTATTTACACTTATTATCCAGTTTACTCCTGCCATTCCTTTCTGGCTTCACTACTGCTAAGAAATATGTAACCAAGATAATCGTATTATCTTCCATCAGTGCTGCAATCTGCTTAACTGAAAAAGCCACACACAGTATTGCAGTGTTGCTGCTGACAGAGGATTTAACTAGAGCTGACTCTCCTCCGAGCAACTCGCTCTGCTGACTTCCAAAGAAAGAATGTTAAAAATTGGCAAGTTGACTCCACTCCAGAGGACTGAAACTTAACTTCTACTCACAGCCTCAAAGAAACAAACGGTCAGGGTAGACCAAGCAAACTAGAGTCCATATCTGTGTGATACAAGAGCCCACTTCTCATGGTGATAACCTGCCATGTACAAGTGATGCACACTGAAGATGTCCATTTCATAGTACACTTCACTTAGCTTATGGTATGTTGTCTGTTTTGGGGTTTTTTAAAATAGTTGTTATTGTACAGAGAAGCATCGCAATTTAATGACCATAATCCTCGGCATTTCAGAATTTTTAAAGCAGTACATATATTTTAAAATTTTGAAAATTCTGCTCGGATGTTTCAATCTTATTCAAAACGTAGAAAAAATAATTGGAGAAATTATTAAGATTTGTTAGAGGGATGCCTTTCACAGCAATTTAATTGCCATATGACTCTTGGATGAAAGAGATTTATTTTTATTTCCTTTTTACTTTTTTTTTTTTGCATTAACTTCCCAGAACAAATACAATAATCTGATACTACTGCCTGAGAAATTCAGCCTAATATCATGCAATTCTTCTAACCCTTAAAGTTTGCATGCTGTGTAGGGTACTATAGTTAGGGGTGAATGAATTTTCTGACCTTAAAGAGAAGACTGCCTGTGCTTGAAGGCAGCCATAGCAACCAGAGGTTGATATTTGATTTGATGGGCTCTAGCTATTCGTCTGCTGATTTCTGCTGCTCTTCAGTTTTAACTATGTGCTCACAGGAGCTGTAGAGCCCTGGAGCCGTTTCTTTCTTAGGCCTTGCAATGGTTTATCCTAGTTACAGCTTTCAAAGTAAACCAAATGTGGAAGTTGAATTCAGAAGAAGTTTGGCAAAGATAAGTCCATGGACCCTCTCTAGGGTCTACTGCAGATTTTGGAACTTTCTTGGCGTTTGCAATAATAAACTTCTTAAAGTGTTATGCAGGATGAAGAAGAGTTAAAAAAAACTCTGTCATCTGAAGAGAAGATGAAATAAGCCATTACAACTTCAAAAAAACCCATTTTTGGACAGAGGTTTTTTATGTAATTCAGATCCATCCAAATAATTCCAGCTCCAGCATCTTTTATTGGTATTAGTATTTTTAATAATTGTAGATAAACAAGCAACTATAAGCTTGGGTTTGGTCTATAATTAAAAGTTTCAGTCAATGTCATGCTTTTTACTTGTATCTATACTCAAGGTTTCTCAGGAGATTAATTTCATGAGTAAGAGAAAGAGCATCTTCTGAGAAGAAAGCATGTGCCCAGGATACACTGGAACTGGAATTATCAATAATAACCTTTTAGCCTCAGAGTGCATTAAACAGGTAGTGGTATAAAGATGATAAAGGATAAACTTTATTTTTGAAGTCATATTTT
Organism: Porphyrio hochstetteri; assembly: GCA_020800305.1. Lineage (NCBI taxonomy): Eukaryota > Metazoa > Chordata > Aves > Gruiformes > Rallidae > Porphyrio > Porphyrio hochstetteri. Next base: position 28,125,143 of record CM036912.1, read on the forward strand.
CTGCTTATGCTCAGGAAAATTTTCCTCAAGAGCTATTAATTTCATCTAATAGAATTAGGAAGTGAGTTCTTAAATGTCTCTCCTCCATGCTTCTGATTGAATGAACAGAGGAAAGAAACATCCTAACCCCTGAATTCTGAGAAGTTTATGTGATGCTATCCAACAACGTTTATACACATACAAAGGAGTAGTTGCAGAGAAGTATTATGGGGTGTGGTACACTGGAACCATTGACAGCTAAGTGGAAGAGAGAAGGTTGCAAGGAAAAGTAGGTATGGAACATGGTATTTGGTCAGGGGGCTAGTTCTAGCAGCCTTTACAGAAGCACATACACTGTGAGGAGGTGGGTTTTCCTCAGGTAGGTTCTTTCACCAAGTGGTGCACCTTCTCTGCATATTTTGGAAATTTATTTTTTTATATATATAAATAAAGGGTGTTCTTTTGAATACACTCCAAAACCACAATAACTTCAGTTTTACCAATCAATAGAAAGAAAATGTTCTACATTGTTCACAGCATGTGTATGGGGAATAGTCAAGCCTGAATAATTTTACAACTTCTGTGAAGTATTGGCTTTCTAAAATCTGTGGTTACCATAGCTAAGACTCCCAAAATAAAGTATTCTTAAATTTAGTACTCATGGAGAGAGTTAAAAGTGTCATATTGGATCAAACTGTCAGGTACATTGAGTTACAAAGCATGTTGAGATGGAAAATGACAACTCGATGCTAGGTGACTTATTTGGAAACTCTTTTACAGAAAACACATTTATTATAAACATTAAGGAATAATTAGAGGCTAAATACAAGAATTAAGGGCTAAGATAAGTTGAACACTTACTTCAGAAATTAAAATCCAGATTATCTATGCTCTCCCCTAAGAGCTCTTTCTCATGTAGCATTTATTCCAGCACCTGACTTCTGAATAAATTGTAGTTTGGCTGGTATTTGCAATAAATAAATTTTTAGCTAAAATTCTTATAATATATATAATGATTTTACTACATTAGTATATTTCTTTTATAGTCCAATGAGCTGTCACCAGGGCATTCAACCCCTGAGCTGGAAGACAGGGATGGAGAACAGAATAAACCCCCCACGATGCAGGAGGAAGCAGTTAGTGAAGTTAGTGACCTGCTACGCCATCTGGACACTCACAAGTCCATGGGGCCAGATGGGATTCACTGAGAGTTCCGAGGGAGATGGCAGAGGAGGTTGCCAAGCCACTCCATCATTTATCAAAAGTCTTGATTAATAGGGGAGGTCCAGGATGACTGGAGGCTTCCTAATGTGATGCTAATCTACAAGAAGGACCAGAAGGAGGATCTAGGGAAATATAGGCCTGTCAGTTTGACTTCGGTACCAGGGAAGAGCAGTTCATTTTAAATCAATTCACAAGGCATGTGTGGGACAAGCAGGCCATCAAGCCCAGCCAGCACGGGTTCATGAAATTCAGGTCCTGCTTGAGCGATCTGATCTCCACCTATGACCAGATGACCTGCTTAGTGGATGAAGAAATGCTGTGGATTTTAGTAAAGCCTTTGACATTTCTGCCACAGCATTCTCCTAGAGAAGCTGGCAGCTCAGGGCTTAGACTTCTTTGAGTAAAAAGTGGCCGAATGGCCAAGCCCAGAGAGTTCCAGTGAATGGAGTTAAATCCAGTTGGAGAATGGTCACAAGTGCTGTTCCACAGGGCTCAGTCCTGGTCTCAGTCTTGTTTAATGTCTTTATCAATGGTCTGGATGAGGGAATGCTTGCTGATATTTTCTGAAAGAACTGTGGCCCGTGGATGACCCATGCGGGAGCAGGTTTATCCTGAAGAACTGCAGCACACAGAGAGGGGGAAAGTCTAAGGAGGAAGGCTGCTTACTGTGGTTTAATCGTGGCTGCTCAATTCAATATGCTTTTTATCTTTAGAAAAGGTTTTAATGACCTTTGTGATTTGATCCTGAGGGCACATACTTCATGGGCTCAGGAACCCAGTACCATCCCAGTGACAGTATGTCCATCTTTAGCCCCACCACTGCTGTGCTCTACTCTGTCATTCTGAGCCATGGCCAACTCGTGGGTCAATGTCCCATCCCATTTGTCCCCACGGAGGTGCTTGATGCCTGCCCCCATCTGCTCTGCCCCCTGGCTAGGATGGTGGGAAAGGCTCTGGCCAAGTGGCCCTGTGGGGATCCCCCATCTCCTGGCCCTGAGGGTCTGCTGGCCACAGCTCTGTCCTAGCATATATCAAACTTCAATGCATTTTACCTATTTCCCAGAGGAAATAAGATACTAAACCGCTTAGATAGAAAACCCTATCAAGAATATTCTCATATTTTCTCAAACTTTATGTGATATGATAATTATTTTTAACTTGGGAAGAAACTGTAGGTCAAGTTCTTAACAATTTAAATGGCAAGGTGTTGAGAACTGAGTTTTCACTATTCAACAGTTCTCAAGCTACAGAAATACCAAATATTTTCAGGTCCCTAAATAAAAAGCAGGAAGTCCTTGCTCTTTGGTACTCATGGGATTGAGACATTATTTTTATATTGTCCCAGATAATTGAGCAAGAATCACAGAATCACAGAATTAGAAGGTTGGAAAAGACCTTTAAGATCATAGAGTCCAACAGTTCCTGTCCTATGCTAAACCTGAGCACCTCATCTACCCTTTTATAAATACACCCAGGGGCGGGGACTCAGCCTTCTCCCTGGGCAGCCTGTTCCACATCCTAACAATTCTTTCAGGGAAGAACTTTTCCCTCACATCTGATCTGACACTGCCCTGGCACAGCTTGAGGTCATTTCCACTTGTCCCATCTCCTGTCCCCTGGCTGAAGAGACCATTGCCCACCTCTCTGGAACCTCCTGTCAGGTCAGTGGAGGTGGTGATAAGAATCATAGAATCATAGAATGGTATGAGTTGGAAGGGACCCCAAGGATCACAGAGCTCCAACCCCCCTGCCACAGGCAGGGCCACCAACCTCAGGCCTGGATCTACACTAGGTTGCCCAGGGCCCCGTCCAACCTGGCCTTGAACACTTCCAGGGACAGGGCATCCACCACCTCACTGGGCAGCCTGTTCCAGCACCTCATCATTCTTTCTGTAAAAAACTTCCCCCTAATATCTAATCTAAACCTTCCTTCCTTTAGTTTTAATCCATTCCCCCTTGTCCTGTCATTGTCTATCCTTTTAAAAAGTTGAATCCCCTCCTGCTTATAAGCTCCCTTCAGGCACTGGAAGGCTGCAATGAGGTCCCCCCGCAGCCTTCTCTTCTCCAGACTGAATACCCTCAGCTGCCTCAGCTGCTTCTCATAGGATTTGCCCTCCAGCCCCTTCCCCAGCCTGGTTGCCCTTCTCTGGACATGCTCCAGGACCTTGATGTCCTTCTTATGGTGAGGAGCCCAGAACTGGACCCGGCACTCGAGGTGCAGCCTCACCAATGCCAAGTACAGGGGCACAATCACCTCCCTAGACCTACTGGTTTAATTTTTGGTTTTTTTTCTGCTTTGTTGGGTTTTTTTTGTTTCTCTCTCTCTTACTCTGTTATTAATTCGTAATAAATTAAATTTGAACCTGTTTTGCCCATGATGGTTAACTGGTGAAATATCTCCCTGTCCTTATCTAGCTACACGAGCTTTTTCATCATATTTTCTCCCCCCATCTTGCTGAGGAGGGAGAATGAGACAGGGGCTTGGTGGACACGTGGCAGACAACCAAGGTTAACCCACCTCAGGCTGTATTAACAAGTCATTTTTTACCTCTTAAAAAAAAATCCCCAAACCAACAACCTTCAGGCAGCTGAAATAACAGGTCATGGATTTGAAAATGTACATGCTATTTGTGTTTACTGCCCCCCTATGCAAAATATAACTTCTAAGTTCCAAAATCAAAACACTGACATATTTAAAAAACATTTTGTGCAGTTTGAGATTTGAAGTTAACATTTAATCTGTTAAATTGTGTTACTCAGAAAATAACAGTCAATAATGTTTAATAATTCATAAGCTCTGTTCCTTTATGACTATTGGAATTATCTTAAGTCATGTCAATTGTTTTTCATGTGAAGACTAATAGAAACTACTAAACCTGAGCAAATAAATAAATTAAAATATTGAAATTGCAGTATCTGTGAAGGAACTGATATCTCCAGCCACAAAGACAACAAAGGCTTTTTACAGCTATCACTTTAATTACCAATAAAAAAAAAAAAAATCTGGTAATAAATAAAAATTACAATCCATTTCTAACCAATATATTTATTCCAACAAAATTCTATGAAATTCTAGGGGTTTAATGTGAAGACAATTAATTTAAAGAGAAATGTTTCTTGGGAATTGAATCTTTTTTTGGTTTAAAATAACCCCACTAGTTTGGTGGTTGCAAATTTAGCAAGACATTAGAAGTTACGTGACTAAAAAATTAAAGTTATTTAGGTTGTGCAATTCTTCTCCGTGATTCTTTGAAACAGCTTTCTCCCTGTCCTCTGGGAAATTTGAATTACAGCTCTGGGGTGACACAGGCAATTTCATGTGGATGTGTCTAGGAATCACTTGGTGACTTACACCACACACAGCTCTCTTTGCTCCTTGGAACAGATTCCTGGGATCAATTCTCTCATTTCTGTTGTGCTTTGGTTTGTTGTTTGGGTTTGTTTTAACTAGACATGCCCCTTCGGCTTTACTGCCTGACCGCCTTCTCAGAGGACCTGTGAAACAGTCAGCTTTTCAATGCAATGAAAGTTTTATGGGCTAGGAGGAATACAACACTTGAAAAGATTTGTGCAAATGCCACCACATTTCTTGGTAAGCCTATCTTTTTAAGCAGGCCCAGCTTATTTCCAAATTAGAAGTACTAATTTTCTGCCATTTTTCTAAGCCGCCTTTGCCCCTCCAGAACAAATTCTCCTTTGTTCCTGGCAACTATTCACATCTGCCTGTGCCCACACTGCCAGGGGAGCACTGGGGTGTACCTCTACATTTCTCACCCATCAGACACTCTACTTGGTGTCTTCCTGGAGATAAATGAAGCCATTTGGGTGCATGGGCCAGAAAGGGGTGTGTTAACAAGGGAGAGATCCAGAGTAGGGATGCAAGGAGGGTAGCTGTCAGGCTGTGCAGTACAGACATAGCTCATTCTTTTCTCCTGGTCAGAAATTATGGATATAGGGTTCCCTGTTTGGTGTTTGGTTGGGGATCCTCTATGAAGAACCAAGACCCTATGGTTTTCAGCCTTAGGAATATTAAGGAGCCTAGCTGAGATTTTGCCTCCTACTATCTTCCTATACCTAGTCTCTTTAAGGTGCCTTACCTTCATCTTCCTTATTTCCTTTTCCTTCTAACAGCCTCCTTAGGACTAATTTCTCATTAGCATGCAGGTCAGTTTTGTTTAAGAAGTCTGAAGGGCATGAGAACCACATTTATACCTCTGATCAGTCTGGTCTTGGCACAACTACTTTCTGTCCCAACTGACCTTGATGGGAGGGGGTAAATTATGCCCTTGGTTTTCTGATGAGACCCAGTTACATCACTTGCTGATTCTGGTCAATATTGCCACCAAACCCCATTAATTCTTGACGATATCCAGCACCACATCAAAAGATAATCTGCTGCCTCCTGAACTAGATAATTTATTGGCCCTGGAATGATTTTTCTCTACCAGCTCTGGCTTCATTGAATGCTGCTAGCTGTCAATAAGTACATGAATAATAATTCATAACATTACTACTTTTCACGCATAGCTCTGCCATCTTGTCAAAACCTGATTGCTACTGTGTAAATTACAGGAAATTAGAGTCTAAAGCCTGCTTTTCGTAGTTATAGGACAAACTCTCCTTTTTATAGATATGTATGTATATACATGTACACATTTTAAAGAAAACCAGTATCTTCACATTATCCTTTTAACTTTACTTTATTTCATAACCAAGTCTTAGAAAGAGATATTATCTGGTTTGATTACAATATATGACTCAAAGCAGATAAAACACTCCCATTCATGTGTAATTTCTTACAGACTTTACTCTGTATTTTTAAAATGTTTTTCTATAAAAATCATACACCTTTAAAAGAAAAAAAAAATCCCAACTAAAACAATAACAACAATAAAAAAACCCAACCAACCAACCAAAAAAGTCCTAAACAAAACCAAAAGCCAAACTTACTGTAGGGACATTCTCTGACAGGAAGTAAAATAACATCAGTAAAAACAGAGTTTCTTAAGTTTCAGTCTAATAAGTGTAAAAATATGCTACATAAGAAGACTAGAATAGATAAACATAAATTCTAAAGCTGATTCTACAAGCCTTGAAAATCTGTAATTAAGGTAAAGAAGGTCCAGGGAATGATCTCTAAGGAAATAAAAATAATGGATGAAGGAAGAAACCATTTCTCTGCAGTACATTATTCCACAATAATTAACATTTTTTATCGCTGCATATATTTCTCCAATTAGCTATCTGAAAATTGGGGTCTAAGTTAATTGATTCTGTTATACTTGTGTAAATCTCAGCTAACTCCATGTGCTTCTGAAAAGCTGCTCTGGTGTAGCTGATGGCAGGATCTGGTCATCCATATGGACTGCTTTGATCATTCTAAACTGCTCATTTATTAATGTACAGTAGCTAATCCAGAGTAATGCAAGTACTTATCTGCATCTATCTTACCACGTGTAAACTTATCCTCTAGGCATTATAATATATAGGTAACTATAGTAAAGTGGAAGCATAAATTTTGCTTTGGAAGATTGTCCTTAAAACAGATCATTTGTCTATCAGAACTGACATTTGATTCACGTTGAACATACACCAGCAATTGGAGTAGCCTGCTATCTAACCTAATAGCAGGTGACTGAAAAGGTTAAAGGTACTATAGTAAAGCACATATCAATACTTCAAAGGACTGATAAGGTTTTGCCATTCCTGTGTTTCCTTCATACAGCAAAGACTGAGACAAATATAGAAGATGGCATAACATAGGAACAATATATATACCGGCAATGGTATTATCAGCTAAACTTATCACAGAATATTATTGAAAAGTATATGTTTCCTTAACCTTCATCAACATAATAAAATTGACCTTGTCTTCTGCTGGTACAAATGATTGATTTAATTTATTGAAATTCAGTAATTTGATCTATTTCTACTGAGAATGTAACTTTTTTTATGATTTGTATAGAAATGCCATTTTGATGTGATTTTTCTGATCTTTCAGAATCTTTAGAAGCATTTTTGTAGGAAGCATATATGTCAGTTGAAAAAAACTGCTGGTATTTGTGGGTTGTTTTTTTCAGACTATTGACTACTGTAAGAGGGCTTGAAAACATGCAGTTTTAAAAGCAGCCAGGCTATGTTATTCTGTGATAAAATACCTTTTGAAGAATATATTGAAGGTTTTCCCCTTCAAGTATTTTTTTATCTAATTAGCTGGAAAAAAGAAAACAAACAGGAAAATGTTAAAAAAAGAAATCCATAAAACCTCTGAGTTCAGTGCATGCAAATTACTCTGCTGCTTTCCTTTCTGACAGAAATATATATCTCAGATTTCTACAATGAAGGATGGTGCTTAAAGCTATAGGACTCAATGGGGATTAAACCCATCTCTAACAGTTCTGGAGATAGCTTAAGGCTTCTTAGCAGTGCAGATAAAATTCAATGTTACGGTGGCAAAGAAGAGGGCTGAAAGCATGATGGCAAGATATTCAGCTTCTAGTTAGTGTGGATTTGGAAGACAATGTGACAACTGGGGTGAGATGGATGGTAAGGAACAGATAAAGAGCAGACACTGGGTCTTCATGGAATAGAAATTGGGGTTTGTTTTCTTACGTTACTTTCTTACAATACCCTTTCTTACATTATTTCTACTCTTCTATAGAGCTTTCCTGTAAAGATGACTCCTTTTTGGATGCCTTAACCAGCCCAGAAGCAGAATGAATTTAGAACACTGCTGTTTACCTTAGAGGTAATTTGGAGGTCAGATTACTAATAATCATGTGTAATTATAAAGCTGTTCTTCAAAATCTTGTAAGACAATTACCTTTTCATGATGTATGTTCTTGCTATGTAAGACTGATCCAGATACACAAAACTACTTTCAAAATTTATATTACTTACATTTTAAAGGGAAAAGCTCAGTGGCTTCTCTTTATTTCAGGCAAATATATTATAGATGTCAAAAAAATTAGAACTATCAAACTAAAATCTGAATGAGAATTTTCTTTTTAAATGATAGGTTATTATAAACACCAAAAGATAAACAGACAAAAAACATCCCCTCAAAATTGTTTAGAAAATAAACAGAACAAAAAATAAACACAAATAAAGCTTCCTTCAGGGGTGTATCTGTAAGGTTTCAAAGTACTACAGCTGGTAGAAAGCCGTACATTTATGGACTGTTAATGTAATTTGTTTCTGACCATAAATAACAGGGGTTGGTTTGTTACTTTAAAACTGCTAAAGCAATAGAAATCTTCAAAATTCAAATACAACCTCAAGTGAGCTCCTGACATTCTTACTGAAGTAAGAATTATAGACCATTTTTTGATTTTACTTCACTGAGGTAAATATCTACCTATATATTAATTTTCTTTAGGAGCTGTGGTGTTTCAAACAATATATTTTATGGATCTCCTAAATATTGAGGAACCCAAAATTAGGACCAGTTACTTTGGTTGTTCTGTAGGAAACTTAAGCTTATCATTGACAAAAAGATAGTGTCTTTGCTGCTGTGGGGCAAAATAGAAAACAGAGTCAAGAAAAAATGGTTCCTTTTTCTGAGATCAGTTCTAGAAAGGCCTATAAAAATCTCCTAAAAACTTGGATTAAATTCTCAGAGCTCGCTAGTGTCAGTGAACTTTCACCTAAACTTAGGGCAGGCTCCTCAGAGACCAAACTTTTCCACTACTACTTGCAGCTGGAAGTGGTTGGTCTGTCATAGAGCATGAAGGTGACTTCTCATGAGGGTCAAAGGAGAGGTCCAGCTATTAAGGAAGGAGTTCAACATATTTTTTTTCTCTCATCTTTTAACAGTTCAGAATCAGTTCTGTTTAAAAGTTTTAACTTTGTGACATCCAGATTGCAAGCTCAGGTATGCAGCACACCAGGCAGGTGCATTGGAACAAGAGGCCAATACACAATGCCTTATACATTAATGGAACACCATGAGGTAATGTTTTTTTTCCTTTCTGTATATAAAGAAGTAAAAACCAAATGTAACCTGGCTTACTAAAGGATACTCTGAAGTATCTAGCAGGTTTTTGTTGTTCTCAGTGAGGTCTTTTGACTGACACAGAGGACTAAAAATGAACAGTCTATTAGCTTGAGGCCTGGTGCTTAAGATAAAACTAGGATTCCAAATATGGCCCTCAGTACATGCTTGCTGAATATCACACTGACATGTCTTCCCTTTGTCAAAGTCTGCTGTACCTGGTTCTTCAGCGAGAAAACTTGATGAATCATCTATCCTTTTGAGTTAAGCCTGTAGAAAAAAAAACAAGGACACAAAAAACCCCTAAACCACACCTTTCTTCATTCCACAGAAACTCATACATGGATATGTTGAAGGAAAGAATTTACTTGCTGAATGTTAAATACATCCACAAAATACATATATGCACATTTTCTAGGCAAAATGTTGGAGTTTTATTTTTTTTAATATATACTAAATCAGCATTTTTCCAACAACAATCAAAACTGAACTGAGCAGGTGATATTTGTAATGTTTTGGGAAGCTTATCCCTTTGGAAGAAGAAAAGCTTTGTGGATACAAGAGCCTTTTTAGTCCAAACTAGCATGTGGGATCTGTGAAGACCTTGGTGGTCTTCACAGCTCAAGAAGAGAAGGTCCTGAGTGACTGGTGCTAGCTCTGGAACTGGCTCTGTTTGGAACAGGAGACTGTACTAAAGAGATCCTCTTGAGGTCCCTGACAAACCATTTATTTTTAGAAATTAGAAAAATATTCCTGCCCACAACTTGTGAGGAACCCTGTGTGTTTGTTTTTTTTTCAAGTCCTCTTTTTAATGATCTGCTGGCATTAATGAGCTGAATATTGATTTGCTAAAAGTCAACTTTATCAATGCTAGTGATAGAAAGCATAGGCTGATTTACACCATCTGATGATTTTGTCTGTGTTTTTGATACAAGGGTTCCCTTTAGCATTTGGGATATGGTCCTTGAGTTTAAGAGCTGGCTGGTACATTTATTCGCTGTAAGTGACAGTCCAGTCACTGTGTCAGTCAGATAGATTGCATGCAACATGCCAACCTCCCTATATACGTTAACTGAAAAATAAATGCATACAAATCTGTTCCCTATAGTTATTTTCCAATGCATAAAGAATGTCCCAATTTTTTACAGTGCTCATAGCAATTTGCTGCTTGTGATAGAAATATCAGGTCATCATTATTCACTTCTGTCATTTAGATTTTCACCAAAGGAGCTGTATTATATCATGTTCAGCTATAAAACCAAAATGTACCTTTCTTCCTCCAGCTTCCACTATCTCCAGGTGTTTAATTGGGGCACAGTACTCCTGCTGTAAAAGCAAGAACAAGAAGCAATTTCACCCCAGATTACTTCTCTCTCTTTATTTTCTAACTCCTTTAGTTGAGTTATGTGGAAGGAATTACAAATATTAATGAAAGTGTGAAGTATATAGAAGATAATATGCCTCATCCACCTGACTGAAATAACAACTTGATTATTTTAATGATTAAACTTTTGTTATTTGTTAGAAACTTAATTGTAAGGAACAGCTACTGTGACACATTCTGGAGCTAACCAGAGCTGGAGGGATAAAGCAGTTTATTTTACATATATCTTCTACTTCAGCAAACTTCTGGTGAATCAGGCTTCTGTCAGGTTTTATATATATATACATATATATATATATATACACACACACACACACATATATATATATGTGTGTGTGTGTGTACCAAGATCCTCCCTGGAAAGCTTTTCTTAGCCCCTCCCAAAGTGTGATTCATTTTTCTGTGCTGTATTTATTCATCTGTCTAATCTGCTTGGTGAGCATCCAATCTCATGTTTACCTGCAGCTGTGTCCTCAGTTCCACATCCACCCAAACCCTCCACCTCTGCTCAGTGTTAACGCAGCATCCTGTTCCAATTGCATAGGGTCATTAATACAGGAATTATTTGTCAATGCTTGCAGAAACAATATGGCAATGTGACCTCCTGAACATGATCTTTGCTATATTCTGTTCATGAATGCAACATCAAGATGCCTTTTGTGGTATTGAAAGACACTGCTTGTTGCTTAAAGCATCCATGGCCATTCTAAAATTAACATCTGAAACTATCCCAACATGTGTAGCAGCAGCTCATGAACCTAAAAAACATCAGAAAGACTTCAAATTTATTTTCCCCATAACTCTTATTGTACATTATACATTCTGAGGCAAGAACATTAAAATAATACGAAAGAGGAGAAATGGACTTCCTTTTCTGTTTTTATTTTTCTGGTTTAATGGAGGAGAATTTATGAGATAGTGAAAATAGAAAGTGGCAGGAAGCATTTTTTTACCTTCAGTTACTTGAAGTGGTTTATTTTTATTGTTTTCCGAATAGGAGAGGTGAACAGAGGAGGGGGTTTAAATTGACCTGATATCAAAAAGAAATTTCCTAATGCTGTGTGAAAGGTTGTTATAAAAAGAAAAAACAAAAAAAAAACCCTCTGCATGCAATTTGGTTAATGACAGCCCACCCTCAAAGCTGACACTTCCTTCTGCAAAGATCAATTATCAGAAACACCTAATTTATTTAAACTTTTGTGTCAAAAGATTTTATCTATTCCACCTCCTTCAAACCAGAAATATATCATTTTGCTGATGTAAATATTTAGTGGTCAGTGAGTCTGAGTGAAAGCTTAAGGGAAGACTTTCCACCACAGAACACTTTGTCCTGCCACCTCATTGACTGAACCAACATAGAATCAAGCCATTTTCTAAGACACTTTATTTCCATTTCATTATTTGTGCAATGGTTTCTTGAAGGAGCTGATGTCACTGTCTTCCTGTGTATGAAGTGTTGTGTTGAGGGGGGTCATTTTAGATACAGAGGCAGGAAAACAATTAGTGACCAAGTTGTATATTATTTAGGAGCAAGTGATAAAAACACACTTTTTTGTCACTTGCAAGTTAAGATGAGTAAAGCATACATGAAGTTGTCCAAATGTATACAGAATAGAGAAGGGGATGTGATCACAGAATCACAGAATCACAGGGGTTGGAAGGGACCTCAAGAGATCATCGGGTCCAACCCCCCTGCCAAAGCAGCTCCCCAGCTCATATTGCACAGATAGGTGTCCAGACACCTATCTGTCTTTTATTCTGTACAGGAAGCACTGACTGCTTTCACACTCTTTCTTACTGCGGAGAACACCTCTTGGTTTGCATTTAATGGGTATGTTTCTGAGAACAGCCCATATCTGTGTGACTTTCCCATACAAGTGGGTGCGTTCAACACCCTTAAGCAATTTTTAAGTAAGTACACAACTGGCAGTGATATTAATCTTCCCTGGATTTAGCCTTTCACTAAAGCTTCTGTAGTATCTATGGAAAATTAAATCAGATTGAGATATGAAGCACAGGGCATTAATGTTGAGGAAGTGTCCTATATTTCTTTTATCCTATAATACAAATTTCTGCTCAAACTCAGGTTTTGTGATAACAGTCTTTATAATACATCTCAAGCAAAATAAGGAAAAAGCTTGAAAGAAAACTGGGAATTTTTACTGGGCTCCATTTTAGAACTACAGTCTTGTTAAAAGTGATGGCACAATATCCTTTCATCTTGAAGCATCCTCAATTATACACAAAAGAAGTGGAGGTTGCATGTATCCTGTATAAGCCATCTAAATAGAGGATAGATTTGGGAGTGTATTAATACTGGAATTATATTTATGGTATTCTAAATAAATCATGCCAATTTATCTTCAATTGTTTTGAAGTAAAATAGGAGAGTATGTAGATCTTTTTTGCTCTGTTTGAATAGTTTGCTTTTTACCATATCAGCTCTTATTCTGTCTTGAAGGTGCTAACTAGAATCAGGAGGTACACTGAAATCAAAATACAAACTCAATATAAACACTACCTTACCAATACCAAATAAGTAAGATGAAAGAAAACATGACAAATTTATAGTTACTTCTGGGCTACAGCCTGAGTTAACTTTCTTGACATGTTTTTGAAAAGCTGTTCCAATCTATACTATATTGCAATTACAGTAATTTCTGAAAAAAAAAAAAAAAGAAACTCTGGAAGAAAAAAACCTGTGGGTATGTCCATATATGCTATGACAGTGGCCTTCCTGCTGCTTGCTGACCTTATCTATGATGTCATGTCAATGAACAGGAGTTCAATTGGTATTCCATGTCCTGGATGTGTAATGATAGGGCAAACTTGTTCTCCATTTGATGCAGCAGTGTAAGGCAATATAAAGAGACTGTAGTTATAGTTTAACATATTTAGAGCTAAGAAATGGTTTCTCTTACTCCTGAGAAATTAATACAATTACTAAAAATGAGGTAACAGTCATAGGCAATGTAATAAAACACAGTAACTTTCAGAGTGAGGGGTTTTTGTCATAGTGGCACACATGAAGTTATGATCAGACCTTTTTTTGTAAAGATGCATTAAGTTTTCAGATCATCTTTGGGTTATTCCAAGCAAACTCATAAACCATAACAAGGCATCATAACATCTGCATATACTACACATGCTGTAGCATGACTACTTAGGAAATGGTTTTGTAATGAGAATATAAGAACTCAGTATTTTCTGGGATGAAAGGGGAAAAATATATACCTCACCATTTACTACCTTTTGGGGGTCTAAGACTCCATATGGCCTTACAGATGTCTTGCAAAACCACGAGATCTTAATTTTGTTGCCATGACAAAACTGAATATTGTCTGTCCTGTACCTCAGACCACTATCACATATGGGCTGGTTCAGAAGGGAAAAAATGAATTATTTATCTGGCATATCTTTTAAACTGCCATGTGTGTTTGAAGCTGTTGGAAAGTCTGAAATGGCATAAGAAGCTCTGCAGGAGATGGATTGGTAGGCAGAATGTAAGCGAGGCTGCCCAAATTGCATGATGAATTTAATTTATCGCTAGCTACTGATTTATTGCATGATTTTCACCAGAACTGGCAGAAAATCAGGAGGGAAACTGGTTAGTGTGAATCCTTATCTAGACAAGAAAAGGCAAGTTCAAAGCCTCTTGTTCAATCCTGGTCACCTGATCAAAGCATGAAGCACAGTACAACTGGTGGGAAAAAAACCCAAACCCAACCCAAAAAATCCCAAAGAAAGAATAAAACAAACAAACAAAAAAATCAAATGAAGGGAGGAAAGGATTTAGCAACAAATTGTATCTTGTCCTCAGGAGGAGTTACACTGTAAGGAGTAGCATAGGTAGGACTCCTACCTGAATCCTGAACTTCAGAAAGTGTACCCTAGCTCCCAGTTTATATATAGTCTGAGGAAATCCTCCAGGGGCAGATTTCCGTAGCTCAAGCCAAGGAGGTAACAATTACTCAACAGTAAAATTAATATTTTATTGTCAATAAAGACAATAAAAGAAATTGTAGTACCATACTTCAGGAACAAGGAATTCATTAGCATGTGTGTTTTATTTTATTTTTCTTTGAATATCTTGTTAAGGTGGTCAGAATAACACATGGTAAAATACCACTTGGGTACCACTACTGCCACAAGACTCACTACTTAAGCTACTTCCCATACTAACATTGAGGATCTCCATCCACAATGTTTGCGTAAGTGAACACCCCTGTTTTTAACCTCCTACGTGCAATTGTCACACCACTGAAGAAACAGATGTCAGGAAATCTATGAGCAGAGCAAATCAAGTGTGTAAAATATTATATGTATTGACCACGGATGGAGACATTGTATCAAATTTCTCCCATGTGTTTAAACAATAGAGTAGGTTACTACAACACTTGTGTCGTTCTGTGATTCTGTGATTCTGTGACACGTATTAAACCAAAAGGGTACATGCATGAAGTCTAATTATGAAGGTTAAAAAATTCCTACATATAAATGCAGGTTTCACATGGAAGCTTACGCCACACAGAGAGACAAAGGAAAGTTTCTCTGTAGATTATTACTGACGATGGTACTTATTATTCCTGGGTTTTTCCCTTGAGAATGTGCTAAGTTTACTGCTGGAAATATTTTGTTTTACCCAGCCAGGGGAATGTCAACAGCCACCTTCCACATTTTTTTTTACTGGAAACACTATATGAATTGTATTAATTTTATAAAGTTGGAGAGTAAATTCCTTTCATGGATTCGCAAGACATGCAAAGCACTTTCCACCCACTCCTGAAAGGTCCTTTTGCCCTTTAGGTTTCAAGCTTTTGCATGGCATGAACTTTCCTTTAACAGGAACATCTCTCTTGCTCTTTCTGACTTATTAAACTTGCAAAATAGGACATATTCTGATAAAGTTCCATGAACAGAAAAATGTCAAATTTTTTTGAGGTCTGATTTAAAAAAAAAAAAGTGTCCTTTTGGGTGAGCAAGTAGAATTTAGAACTTGGAAAAACAAATTTCATCATTTTTGGTATTTATTACTGCTGGCAGATGCTTCCAGACACCTCAGAACCAACCTACATCTTTTCTTTACCACAGTGTTGCTAATTTGATATCTGCATTAAAAGGGAATCGAAATTCATCAGCAAATATGTTAACTTTCTATTTTAATTATCTTTAAGTGTTCCAAAAGATTTCAGGGGAAAAAAATATTCTTGATACATGTTAACAATTAATTACAACACATAACTATGCAACATTCTTTCTTAGGCAATAACCACAACATATGCATGCTTACTCCTAGTACATCCATGTCAACAGCATATATATATATATGCTGCTATATATATGATGTTTGATTTTAAGCTCAGACCAATGAGCAGACCTAGAGTTTGGAGTTTTTTTTCCCAAAGGCTGTCAACTGCATAAAAGGTTCTGCCCTAGACTGCTGAAAACTTATGATAGAATCTTAGAATTACAGAATGGTTTAAGTTGGAAAAGATCTTTGAGATCATCAAGTCCAGCTGTGAACTAACACTGCCAAGTCTGACTGCTAGATCATATCCCTAAGCACCACATCTACGCATCTTTTAAATACTTCTAGGGATGGTGACTCAACCACTTCCCTGGGCAGCCTGGTCCAGTGATTTGCAACCCTTTAGGTGAGGAAACTTTTCCAAACATCCAGTCTAAACCTTCCCTGGCACAACTTGAGACAATTGTCCTATCATTTGTTACTTGAGAGAAGAGACCAACACGCACCTAGCTACAACCTCCTCTTAGGTAGTTGCAGAGAGCCATCAGGTCTTCCCTCATCACACTCTGCTCCAGGATCAACAGCCTCTGTTCCCTCAGCCGATACATACATTTATCAGGCCTAAGGAGCAGTTTGCATGGCTTTACTACAGCTATACAAACAGACAGATACAGTCGAAAAGTTTCTTGAAAGTCCCTAATGTCAGGGGGCTCTTTTCTCATAAACACTTCACAAACATTATAGTACTAATATAGTTAATGTTGGTGTCTTCTAAAGAAAATAAGCCAGAAGAATTTTTGATGATGTGATGAATTGTAATCTGTGTTGCTCTGAGGTGCCTAAGAGTCTGTTTCCTATAGCCAGCTTCACTTTTACACAAAGAACCATATCGAAGGACAACTACCTGAATGAAGAGTGAAAAGGAAATTGGATGAGTGACACTCCTGTATGAAGTATACTGATATTTTTACTGCATTTCTGCTGATATATATATTTATTTTCTACTGATGATGCAGGAGCACATCAAGTTTAATCTTATTTGTGTATGAAAATACTGTGAATTTTCTGCAGAGCTCTCAAAAATTAATTTTCTGATTTTATATGAAAGGTCAAAGTTCCTTTAACTACTTGTGATACTGTAACATCTCTGTACACAATCTTTCCACAAGTATATAAAAAAAATGAGGATTCCCATGGTGTTCTGGCAAATTAGTATATGGAAATATTTTGCTGCAAGTCAAGTATTAAGAAATTGTATGAGCTAGACAGAAAAAAATAAAAAGCTTGCAATCTTGACAGTAGAGGTCTGAATTAAATTACTAAAACAGGGCTCCTCAGCATTACAGAGAGACAATAGGGCCTGGAATGAGATGTGCTGAACTCCACCCTAGCAGGGCCTTTACTAAAATCTTCCACTTTCACAAAAGCTGACGCAGATGATTATATCTCTTCTGAAGTGCCTAGCAGACCTTCTATAGCAAACCAGGATTGTAAAATAAATGGGGTTGGCAGGGTCTTCAGGGGTATTTCTCTAACCCTGTCTGCACCTCCAAACAAAGCCAGGTCTGAAGCTAGCAGAGGTCTTGAGACCTTGTCCCCTGCAGCTGTGAAGACCTCCAAGGTCTGAGATCTCTCAGCCTCCTTGGGCACACCGTGTCAGTGCTGAACCACCCTAACAGTGACAGTCCTCCTTCTTGCTGCAGTTGGTTGCCTCGCTCCTGCTTTCTGGGCACCTCGCAGAACCATCTGGCTCCAACATTTAACGTCTGTCTGGGGGTTAAACACAGTACATTTTTTACCACCTCCTGCCCTGTATCCTTCTTCCCTTCACACCCCACAGACACAGGTCTGTTAGGTTCTGCTTATTCTTCACATGTTCCAAAGCATGGAGCATTTTCTTGATGCTCTGCTGGACTGTCTCATTTTTCATTACCCCACGTGTACAACAGGTCATACAGTGCCAGGTGCAGTCTCACGAATGCCAGATACAGGGACATGGCTCTGCTTTGTAGATCCCAGGCATTTGGGATAAATTTCACTCATTATTCTTAGCTATATCCCCAGTTTATTTACTTTTACAGACTGGAAAACATTGTAAGCTAATAACGATTCTGCTAACGTATTATTTGCTAACAATTATCTGGGTTTATTAATAGAAAAACATTATCATCCAAGCTTTTCTCACCAAGTAAATCAATCATTTACATTTTGCTTTCTACCTAGCTGCTTCTATTGACCTTATCATTACAGAACCCAGGTGCCTCAAGTTTATGTCGCTTTTAGAAGGGACTCACAAAGAATATAATCTGCATAATTTAGGGGGCTCTTTATAAATAAACACAACAGACTGAAAATGTGGAAAAAATGGTTTTAACTCCATTAATGGTACAGGTAAGCAATCAAAACAGCAGAGCAAAAATAATAGGTGTAATGATCCAGTGCTACTAAGGAAGCAAGTCCTTTTTTTTTTAAAGTTATTTTTACCACCTTGCCTTTTTGACCTGTAAGCTGTATTTAATTAAGGGTACAGGCATTTTCACTACTTCTGTGGAGAAAGAGTGATACGGTAGATTACCAGAAGACAAAAATAACTGAAAAGAGCAACCGAGGAAGAAAATAGGACTTCTAAAATTGAAGACAGAGAACTAATTTTGCAAGTAAGAACAGAAATTTAAAGCTTTGATCTATGCTGTAAGAACTGCAGTGACAAAGGAAACATAAACTGATGTAACTCTGCAGACTTCATAGTTTCTATGCTCCTTTCATGGTCTAAAATTCAATGAATAAAACCCAAAATCTTCAAATAAACTAATAAATAAAATATATTGTAAATATAGAAATAATTGAATATAAAAGAGGGAAGAAGACACATGCTGGGTATAAGAAAAAAAAATACATTTTCAAGATGATTCAGGTTCCCTCAAATGAGAGATGAAGAGACATAAAAAAGAAATAAGGAGTATGCAACAGCAAATGTGTTCTATGAAATGCTATCATGAAACCCATGACTGTAGCAACCACATATTGTGGGAGGCTGGGAAATTGTATTTGCAATTCTAAATGAACAAAATGCATATGAAGCAATATACAAGCCTCTTCTTTTCATCACGTTAGGAACTGTGAAATGAAATGAGGGCAAAATAACCATAATTTTTAAAAGATTGAAATAAAATAAAAAGTGAATAAATACGAGAAAAAAAGTGCTACAGGAAGAAAAATTACTTTTGATCATAAAAGGCATTTAACAGTAACAAAGAAAGCTAAAATGCTCATGACATGCACAGAGAGGGGGAAAAAAGAAAAAAACCCTAAATGTACATTTATTTGATGAATAAAAAATCCACTTTGCAAATATTAAGAAGTTTGCTGCCTTATATTACTAGGTGGAAGGAAATAACAGTTTTATAGTGATATTTCAAAGTGTGGGAAAGGTACCTAGTTAACTTACAGATTATGGACACATTATCTTTTACAGATATTATCAACATCTGGAAAATTTGATAAGAAAGAACCACAGGACTAGATTTTGGCTAATTGTTCCTGGAAATTATGAGAAACTTCTTCTGCCCTTTGTTTTCTCAAACTGCTATCAGAAATCAAAAGCAGTCTCCTGTGGGACCTTCATGCGATCACTAGCAACTGCCAAACATATTCATTATTCTATTAATCCCTGTTAAAAGCCTTATATGAACATTTGACCATGGCAAATTTATAAAATTTAAATGTGAGATATATATACTTATTGAATCACAGAATCACAAGGTTGGAAAAGACCTTTAAGATCATCAAGTCCAACCATCCCCTTCCTAAGCCAAACCATATCCCTGAGCAACTCATCTACCCATCTGTTAAACACACCCAGGGTTGGTGACTCAGCCCCCTCCCTGGGCAGCCTGTTCCACATCCCCACAACACTTCCTGGGAAGAACTTTTCCCTCACATCTGATCTGACCCTGCCCTGCAGCTTGAGGCCATTTCCCCTTGTCCCATCTCCTGTCCCCTGGCTGAAGAGACCATCGTCCACCTCTCTGCACCCTGCCTTCAGGTAGTTGTAGGCAGTGATAAGGTCTCCCCTCAACCTCCTCTTCTCCAGGCTAAACATCCCCAGCTCCCTCAGCTGATCCTCATAGGATTTGCCCTCCAGCCCCTTCCCCAGCCTGGTTGACCTTCTCTGGACTCGATGTATTGTATACATCTTGTCAATTCAGTTACATTCAAAGGGACCTCTGGAGATCATCTAGCCCAGCTTTTTGCAATTCAAGCCTGGTCTGCTAGAGCACAGGTCTTATAAGGAGCAGCTGAGGGAACTGGGGTTGTTTAGCTTGGAGAAAAGGAGGCTGAGGGAAGACCTGATCACTCTTTGCAGCTACCTGAAAGGAGGGTGTAATGAAGGTGGGGATTAGTTATATAGAAGCATATTTTTTCTAGAACAGAATTTTTTTTTTGCAACCATGTGAACTGACTCATTATGTCATAGTCATACAGACCATCAACCAGTAATAAATAATTTGAACAGCTTTAGGGATCTGTGTTTGCTTAGCCTGAAGAAGAGAAAGCTCATCATTCCCTTCAGCTATTCTCAGGCTTTTGAAGACGCATGAGATTGAACAAAATTTTCACTAGGATTTTAATGGAAACATTCACAAATTTAATACAAAACCTATGAGGATCACAAACCCAGATACAAAATATCTTGAATTTATTCATAATGGAACATGCTTCAGTCAAAGTCATGCTTCAACGGCTGATCAACTGAGTTAGGAAATCTTGGATTTCGTATTATCCTTTCATAGTCTCTAAGGTGAGAACTGTCCATATTCTTGCGAGTGAAGAAAAATGAAAGGTAATACCAGTCTTTTAAAAGTAACTGATTTCAAACAACTAAAGAGAATTTGTGCTATGGATTTTTATTGTAAAGGTTTTAGTTTTTCTGTTAATGAGAGTCAACATTAAAATATTATTTTGTCTGGGTTTGACACTGATGTAGAGCAAAGGAGAAGAGAGTATCTGCCAGGCAACAGTTGAATTTACAGGTTAGAGCTGAGATAAGACTGTCTACTCAAAATGAAATGTACATATTACATTTCAATGCTTCACTGCATCAGTAGATAAGATAGCCCACTTAGAATTTTTCCAGTGCTGTATTAATGTCCATTTTTCAGTTTTGCTAAAGGCCAGTCCAGCCATAATATAACATTTTTGAAACAGACTGTCTGGATTATTTTGAATTACTGCTATCCAAAGTAGTGTAAATCCAGAGACCTGAAATATTAATATCCATGCTCAAAGAAAGTCTTCCATGGCTTCTGGAAAGAACTGTAAGTTGTTTAATAACTCAGGGATCAACATTTCTTCATTCCATTCCAGTTTTCAACTTCCTTCCTTTTAACTTTTATACACGATTTTACTTTCCATGTACATTCAACCACAACATCATATCTTAGCACAATAATAGCTTAGAAATAACTACTGGGTTATATATTTTTTGGGTGGAAGAGAAGAAGAAATGGGACAGAATTCATTATGTAATATTGTTTATTTTCAAAACTTTGCAGATAAACTATATTGTGAAACAATGGAAAATTCTGGGGAGAATTCACATATTTATTGTTCAGTAACTACACATTCTTTAACTTATATATTTCTTATCAATCTGTTTAAAAACTGAATTGTCTTAGGAGGTGCACATTTAGGAGGTGTGCACTGAGGTGCTCACTTCTCAATCAAATCGGTACTTCCTTAAATATGAGTCCTAGTATCAGAATAGATCTACGAATTACTTTACATTCAGATGACTTAACCATCAAGAAGATTTAAACATCACATCTTCCTATAGCAAGTTTAAGTCAAAATAACTTTTATCTTGAAAAAAGCTACCAAAGACCTACATATTTCAGTTGGATTTAACTAGAGAAAGAAGATATGTGACCCCACCCCCCAAAAAAAAAAACCCAAAACCAAGAAGAAAGCAAACTAGCAACGATAACTAAGAGACATGTTAACACCTACAAATAACTAAACAACAAGCAACACTTCTGTAACAGAACTAGGTTTGTCCAGTTTAGTGATCTTTCTAGTGAAATGCAAAGCATAGCAATTTCTAGAAACAGGGGGAAAAAAGCCCAAATTGACTAAAAGCCTTTTATCCATTGATATTATGCTAGGACTTGTCCTTGAATTCTAGTCTCCAATTGAAAACAGGTTACTTGAATGGCTACTTTGGCACTCTTGGAGTTTTCTGGATAGAGTGAGTTGGAACACTTCTTGCCTGATTCCAAAAATTGGTAAAATACTCTCTGAACTACAATATAAAAGTAATGGTTAAGTCTTACTGCAGAAAAGAGATCTTTATGGAAACATAAACAGTGTCTGTAAGACAATTAGGAAGAGCTTGGTTTTTTCCTTTGTTTCACAACCCAGCAAGGAAAGCAATCAGGTAAGAAGAAGCAAGCATAATACCAGATGGAATTGAACTTAGTAACTGAAATATCTGTACCTTTACACAGTAAATAGAGCTCATTCCTAAAAGTTTTTGTTTGATTAATTTCT